>JALMGA010000001.1:208571271-218571271 GCA_023333525.1 Aspidoscelis tigris stejnegeri
TGAAATTAGTTTAGAAGCTGTACCTAGTGCAGAGCATAAAAGCAAGGCTGCTGACAGGTATTTCTGGGTAGACCCATCATTCCACTTCAAAAAACTGCACTGGTCACTGATCTGCTACCAAGGCCAGTTAAGGCTCTGATCTTAACTCCCAGAATCCTAAACAAATTGGGATCCAAATATCTAAAATAGCACTTCCTCCTATACAGAACTGACAGTTAAGATTTGCAGGGTTGTTTCTTGGTAGTGCTGCCTTATCAGCATATGGGGGAGCCTTCTCTGTGGTGTCCCTGAATTTGCAGAATGGTTTCCCTCTGAGCTGTGTGGGATCCGATTAGTAAATGCATTCAGAGACACCTCTTCATTCTAGCTATTGGCTGAAGGTTTGCCTTCCACTTTTCAGGCACTATTACTTGTGGTTGTTAATTATTTGAATCTCATTTCTGTTCACAGTATTAGTTTTATTGTAACCCACCTTAAAACCTTAGGGAACAGGATTTGATAGAAGCCTTATTATTCAAATACTATTCCACTGTATGATGCTTGACATTAGTTTTCTTTGCACTTCAATTATTTTCTGTGTTACTGAAATGTAATAAACACAGTTTAATGTTGTTGGAAGTGTGACTGCCAAAAATGTCTGTAGCCATTGTATTGTATTTTCTTATCTACAGTATTTTTACTTTTCTTTTAGTAAAAGATATTCATTTTTCTTTTCTTTTTTCCTTTCCTTTCTTTCTCCTTTTTTTTTTAAGGGATGCAGAGTGACTAGCTTTTTTAGGAAAGAATAAATAGTCATTGAAACTTGGGTTTTTCTTGAATAGTGAAAGCCAGTTTGCATATATTTAAGATTTCATCAGAGTGTATTTGTTTGCATATAATTATCTGACATTTTCTTGGTTATTTTCCTAGTTATGTGATAGTTGTATGTAATCTTTTTTGTCTGTTTGAAAAGGTAACATGATATTTGTCTGAAATTGCTGGATTCACTTCATAAAGACCCTGTTACTTCCCAATGATTTAGTATTTAAAGGTTGTTATTCCTTGCCATAATTGTTTCATTTGCTTAAGTCATTATTAGTGGTGTATAATATCAAACCAATGAAGAGGTTTTACCATTTTAGCAACGGCCCAAACAAGAGCTCTGTGATCCACAGAGGCTCCACAGATAAAGCCAGTAATTCTTTTTTTAGCTTCTTGACAGTAGCTCCCACTGCTGGTCATCTTAAAAACTGCTTTCTCAAAAGTGGGTGCAGCTACAAACCTGTATTTAAAGGACACTCTCTATGAGTGTTGCTTTTGAAAGGCAAAAGAGTAAAACATTTTCTCTGGGTTAAAGATATTCTTAGTTCACTGCCTTTACTCAGTCTTAAATAATGTAAAAATTCAGTATTGTTGTTACAAGTATTTATCTCCTGTATCTTCAGGGATGTTCCGTGTATAGTGCATTGCAGCAGTCTAGCTCCACTGGTTCCGCCTCTATCTCTGTGGCCAATTGCAGAGAGTGGCAGTGGGAGATTCTAACTCAGCATCCTGAGAACTCACTTGTGGGGTTCCTCAGGGGTCAGTCTTATCTCCCATGCTTTTTGATATTTATATGAAGTCGCTGGGAGAGGTCATCAGGAGATTTGGAGTGAAGTGTCATCAATATGCAGATGACACCCAGCTCTGTCTCTCTGTGCCATCTGAATCAGGAGAGGCAGTTGAACTCTTACAGGTGCCTGGAGGCAGTAATGGGCTGGATGGGGCCAATAAATGGAAGCTGAATCCAGACAAGACAGAGGTACTGTGTGTCACGGGTTCTCAGGCCCATGGAGTTGGGAGATACCCTGTCCTTGATGGGGTTATAGTGCTCTGGAAGGGACAGGTGCGAAATTTGGTGGTGCTCTTGAACTCTGCACTGATGCTTGAAGCTCAGGTGGAGGTCATGGCCAAGAGTGCCTATTCCCAACTACAGCTGGTATGTCAGTTGAAGGCTTTTGTGCACAGAGATGACTTGGCCTACTTGTGGAACTTATACATACCATCATTGGTATTTTAATTTCTTTTTGAGTCCTTGAATCTTTAATTTGATTACAAATTTATAACAAATTTATTACAAATGTGCTGACTGTTATAGGAAAGATATGGACCTGGGGCTTGATTCATAAAATCATAGCATAACTAGTTATTTTTCCTGGCTTGACTTAGTTTTTTCAAGCCTACAAAATGTTTAATATAGCCCTTACATAACATGGTTGTTGCTACAAGAAGCAAAATGTAGCTTTTATTGTATAACGTGAGGGTGTACTGTGCAGGACACATTACGCAAGTTATTGCTGGTGACTTCTGAAAGCTAGCAGTTCAGGGGTTTCTGGAGGTGAAAGAAGTGTTCCAGAGGAAGATAGTGGCACACTACTTCTTTGTTGTTGTTGTTGTTGAGAAAAGTACATAGATCTATCCATTCTGTCACAAGGATTGAAATTGACTTAGTGGCACTTTCATAGCCATTTGCTTTCCTTGCTGCCTCTCTTTTTTGCTGTTTTTATAGTCTCTCGGTCTGACCTATGAAATAGAGAAATGAATTAAAATTTTGGCCTAGTGGACGGATTGAGTCCTTGTCTCCAATTTAGTATATGCTCTCTGTTCTGCTTTCTGTTCTACTTAGCTTTTCATGTAAGCACACTCTTCTGTGATCTTGAAAGAAAAGAATCTATTTAATGTTTCAGATGAACTCTATTTCTGGAAGATTCTGTTTTCACTAGACTGTTCAATATCTTGATGTGGTAATTTTTGGGGGTAGGGAGAGTACTTGTTAAATGAATAGAAAATCGATTATTGTATATCAATATTATATACAGTTATCCCCTAAAACTCATAAGCTGTAAACCTGTGAGAATCGTACGTTCAGGAGGGGATGCTGTTATACTTCCTTAATACTTGTGATGAGGACTCCCTGAAAAAATTGTTTGTGGTGCTTTGTGTATGGTGTGTGCTTACTGTATATAATGGTTTGATCTGGCAGTAAACCACTGTGGTTGGCCCAGTTCAAATATGAAATGGACTGGGAATGAATGAATGGTTGAGTGTTCATCAGGCGTTAAACCTTATTTTGAAAATGGTGCTAAAGACTGTTTCCCCCGTTGTGATGAGCTTGCTCAAAAGGGCTGATGTCTGCTCATCCTAGTGACTCATTTCTATTTTCAGATTGTTGATAGGGACAGCAATCCTAGTTAAAACTCACCTCTTCAGTGGTTAGCTTCCCTATAGTCCTTCTGGGATGAGGGGTGAAGGGTTGTGCTTTGTACTGTATTTTAATTATATAAATTTTCTCTTTTTATTGGAACGTTCGGGTGAAAGGAGGAATATAAAGAGTGAGTGAGTGAGTGAGTGAGTGAGTGAGTGAGTGAATGAATGAATGAATGAATGAATGAATGAATGAATGAATGAATATGGTGACTGACCAGGAAGACTTTGATGTGGATGGTGGTAGAGCTGCAAAGCTTGCTGCAGTTTTTTGCGATGCAGGCATTTTTCTCTTTCTTTCTTTGGGTCAGGTAGTAGGTAGCCCTAGAGGGGACTTTGGAGTAGTTTCTCCATTGTTCTCTATGGATAAGTGCTGCTTTAAAAAAGTCTTTAAAATGGTTTTACTCCCTTCCCTCTGAGGAAAGTAGGTAGCCCCTATCTATTTGGAGCTATCCTTTTTCAAAAGCATACATAGAAAAAAGATATGTGCATTAAAATGTTTTGAACACAAGAAAACAATGTGCACAAAACAAATTATTTTTTCACAGAAAAAGGTGCATATATGCACACATTCTGCACTCACTCAGGTAACTATTTATCAACTAGAACACACACCACAGGCAGCAAACACATAGGTAGCTGTGAGCTACTGCATTCCACACTCCACTCAGAACCAATCAAAATCATAACAAAGTCACACTGAATACAATGAAGAACACAAATGGAAAAATGCTTGTTAAAGTAACTTGTTCCCAGCATGTTGCATGATTGCTCTCTGACCTGTGAGTTTTCAGTAGGAAACTGCATCATGCTCCACTCCACTCTTGTTAGTTGCACTGAGAGGCCAGTTCCTCGTTTAAGCCAATGGAAGTTTCAGTCACACCACTGAACCCAATGCAAGTCAGTAGAGAAAAATTGCACAATAGTGAAAAAAGGGGCATTTTAAGAGGGGATGGGTGATAGATATTTGTAAAACACATAACAGTGAGAATGTGCTGTATGAAAATATATTTTGCCAAGTTGGACTGTAAATGATGTTGACATTATATAATTCTTTACAGATATGAATATAACTGTTTCTTCTTCCTCTTAGGAATCTGGGTAAAAATGGCTTATCTAACAGTAGCGTTTTATTGGATAAATGTCCTCCTCCAAGACCACCACCTCCTCCATATCCTCCCCTGCCAAAGGACAAACTAAATCCACCTACACCTAGTATTTATGTAAGTATATTATAGATCAGGGTACAGTAGTTATTTTCCAGCCTTGCAGGGATTCATACCAGTGATGCATATGGCTGCCCCATGCTCATCTGGACATGCCCACATGTAGCATATTCATATGTATCATCTGAGAAGAGGATTTATCTCCCCAACCTGCTTATTAGATAATCTTCTAGCTGGGGATTGATTGACTTGCATCTCTATCAGAGTGTCAGTTATGATCTTCTCACTCACCTCCGAACTGTACATGCTGTACTTGATGGTCATGGTGATGATGATGTTTCTTGTAAAAAAAAAAAAGTAGTTAAAAATATTTGAGGGCTTAATTAGTCTCTTGGCCATTCTTAATTAAGATTGGCGTGAGAAGCGTAGTAGTTTTTAAAAGAAAAGCCTATCTTTTTTATAGTGGATGTGTGTTTTTCTGGAAATACCTAAGTTGTTACCTACAAAGTTCATTGAATTGCTATAAGGTGCTAGTAGGCTTCCTTGACAGGTGTATCTGTTCTTTTCCCAGTTCCCCTTTTCAATCAGTGTTAGTAATGTGGTCCCCAGCTATAAAAGCAGGCAGTGCTTTACTGTCTACAATGCATGTAATAATCTGGTTGTAGTGTGTGTTCTGTGGCCCTGCAATCAGATGGCCACACCAGAGTATACAGAAGGTTAGGTCAGTTCCAGAAACTCTAGGGTTTTTTTTTTATTATTATTATTATTATTATTATTATTATTATTATTATTATTATTATTATTATTATTATTATTATTATTATTATTATTATTATTATTATTATTATTATTATTATTATTATTATTATTATTATTATTATTATTATTATTATTATTATTTTAGATTTCTATCCCGGCCTATACTCGAAGTTCTCATCAGCTTTCTTGACATCAGCTTTAAGATCACCATAATTAACATTTACTGTCATTTGTCAGTCTAGATAACACAACAACATGAAAAGTAAATAAATAAATGATCTACTGGATCAAACCAGTAGCCCGTCAAGTCCAGCTCCCTACTCCCATGGTGGCAGGCAGCCAGCCATTTATAGAAGCCAACAAGCAGGACAGAAGCACAAACTCTTCCTACTCACTTTCCCCCAGGAGCTGACCTTTGGGAGATTGGTTTCCCAGAGGTTCAGTGAAAACTCTAAAATAATACGGGATTAAAAGCTATTCCCTCCCCCCCTAAAAAAAATGTTCATGTTTAAGTTATATCTAAGCACAGCCACTGTGTGTTGAAATTTTAATGTTTCAGAACTGGTATTATTTACTGCTTAGTCACTGTTTGTCTGCAAAATTACAAAAACTTATATAGAGTTTTAGAGTCTATTCAGGAATGCATGCCACCCATTTCTAAGTCCCTTTTGGTAAAAGAAGAAGAGGAAGCACTACTTCATTTAAAAAAAGTAAAAAGACAAAAAAGGAACAGCCTGTAAGGGACAGTCTTATCATATTACCCCACCTGCTTCACCACACAGGCTCTCTGCATATGTACCGGTAGCTACTGTGGTTACAGTTATAACTTTCACCAGCAGTTACATGTTAGTAAGGGTGTTAGAAGAGAATGGAGGCTTCTGTGTCAGCAACATCTAAGCTTCCCTTCTCCCAGTATGGCATACGTGAGCTCAGGACTGTATAGTGTGTGTGTGTGTGTGTGTGTGTGTGTGTGTGTGTGTGTGTGTGTGTGTGTGTGTGTGTGTGTGTGTGTGTGTGTGTGTGTGTGTGTGTGTGTGTGTGTGTGAGTGAGTGAGTGAGTGAGTGAGTGAGTGAGTGAGTGAGTGAGTGAGTATGAGAGAGTGAGAGAGAGAGAGTGAGAGAGAGAGAGTGAGAGAGAGAGAGTGAGAGAGAGAGAGAGGTTTTTCTATGGAGCTCATCTCTTGTTTTGGGCACAGTTTAGTCAGAGTGCATCTTCAGCAATTACCCTTAAAAATCCCTATAATACTAGTTCATCCTTATTTAGATTGTTTAAGTAACAGTGGTGTCTGTAGTTATAAAAATATTATGAGAAACTGATATACTTTCACTCTGAAATCCAAATTGTAACATGCCTTCTAATTTTTCTGTAGTTGGAAAACAAACGCGATGCTTTCTTCCCACCATTACATCAGTTTTGTACGAATCCAAACAATCCTGTTACTGTAATTCGTGGCCTTGCTGGAGCTCTTAAGTTAGGTAAGTTTAAACTACAAAGATGCATTTAGTAGATTTAGATTTTCTCTTTGAACAGCATAAAATGATGTGACAGAAGAGAGACTGAACCTCTTTAGAGCCCTGGCAACTTCAATCACTGCAGATCACTCTGTCGCTCTTTATTTTCTTTTGTATCACACTATAGTGATTGTATTGAGTAAAAAGAACATAAGAACATAGGAGAAGCCCTGCTGGATCAGCCCATCTAGTCCAGCATCCTGTCGCACACAGTGGCCCACCAAATATTCATGGGCATCTCAAACAGAGACAAGGACAAACCTTTGCCTGCTGTCAAATCCCAGCAGATGGCCTTAGAAGTGCCTCACTTACACCCCCCGCCCCGTCTTAAAGATGCACCTAGGCATTCATTCTAGTAGCAATTGATATATCTGTCATCCATAAATTTGTCTAACCCTACCTTAAAGCCATCTAGACTGGTAGCTGTCACCACCTCTTCCGGCAGCACATTCCATAAATCAATGACCTCCTGGGTGGAGAAATACTTCCCCTTGTCAGATCCTTGTCCTCCTATTCCAGACTGGGGACAGTCCTGACATAGAAGGAAGACAGGTGCAAGGAGGAGGCAGAGTAGGGAGTAATTAGCATGTTTGATTGTACAAAATGAACATGTGCCACCACCATTACACCCTCAACGACCACTTTTCTGTTCAGGCTGTAGAATCAGGGCTCTGCTCCAACATCGGTTGCATGAAAGTTTGGATTTGTCCAGATACATTGGTTGTACCATTGTACTCAGCTCCATCTCTACAAGGCTTCCTCCATCAGTGGGGCAGCTTTCCCTAAAGCCCTCTCGCTTTGGCATAGTAGCCAGACACATGGGATCCCTAGGACATGGTGGAGACTGTATCCACTGCAGAAAGACATATGTCATCCAGAGAACTGAGACAGTCCCCCCCCCATCAGCAGCTAATCAATGAAGAGTTTGTTTTGATACTACCAGTGATCTGGGTTCTCTGCAAAGTCAGCAGTTCATCACATCCGTGATAATCAAACTGCCTGTTGTTTCATACTGATGTCTAATTAGTGGTGCTTCATTTCATAAAAGAAGGTTGTTTCATTTTTTAAAGAAGTGTTTAGTTCCCTTCAAGATGCAGTAAACCTTCCGTAAACCTTCCCTCCTTTGTAATGGAGACCTTCTCATTCAGACAGAGTTGTAGTCTTCTGCCCAGAGTTTTGCCTCCAATAAAGTCTATTACCCAACTTAAGACAGAGCTTCATCCTAAATTTTCTCATTATTACATTTGTGTCACCTGTTAAATAAAGCAGGTTAGGTTTATTTCAAAATGTATCCTTTTAGTAGAGATTTGTTCTGAAAAGCAAAATCTAAACAGTTGTTAAAATAATATTTCATTAACTTGGGGATGCTGCCATGAGTGGCTCATACATTCATTTGTTCTGAGCTACTGCTGTCTGCCATTTTGTTCAGTATTTTTCTTGCCCCTAGATCTAGGACTCTTCTCTACAAAAACCTTGGTAGAAGCTAATAACGAACACTTAGTAGAAGTAAGGACACAACTGTTGCAACCTTCAGATGAAAACTGGGACCCCACTGGAACAAAGAAAATATGGCGTTGTGAAAGCAGTAAATCTCAGACTACCATTGCTAAATATGCACAGTACCAAGCCTCTTCATTCCAGGAATCACTAAGGGTAAGTTGATGATCAGCTTTTTTAAAAATAAGTCTTAAAAAATTTCTCTTAATATTAACAAAATCGAGTATACTCTTGGGTGCACGCATACCAAACCCACGTTGAAACAAAGGTTCTGGGGATGCATAAACATATAGTAATGGTTAGGTTGAATAAGCTAATTAAAGTTCCCCAAGATGGTGAAGTAGTGCTTAGAGTCAAAGAATATTCAACGAACTGTTTCTTGTTTGGAGAAATCACGCCTGCTTGTACTCTTTAGGGAAAAAGGAGGATTTTGTTTGGCCTTATGCAGTTGCTGCAGCATAACCTTTAAGCTGTCTTGAAGGATTTGAAGTGATAGGGCAAGATACAAATGAAATAAATAAAATAAGTTTATTTGAAATTTCTCTAAAACGTTTGTCATTGAAGAAAGCTCTTAATGAAGAAACTGAATTTTTAGTTAAAAGTTTTTTTGAAAGGATCCTGTGATCATTGTCTTTTTGTTTCCAAGTACTTGTAGACAGCATTTGGAATGTAGTTTCTTTTGAGGAGTTTGAAGAAATACGCAAACTTCAGGGGTGAAGAACATTTTCTTCATGATAAAAAAGTGTAATTAAATAGTAATTTTGTGAAATGTTTTTCTAGGTTTCTTAGATTTGTTAGGAAAAATGCACAAGAATAGAAGAAGAAAGATAAAATATTAAATTAGAAATCCTTGTTGTATACTGGGATTGCTTTTGAAAGAATGGGAAAGGTTATAAGATAGAAACTAATAGCAGACAGCAAACTAAAGTTGAGCTAGTGTGATGGGTCAGTATATTCTGAGAACTTAATAGTACTTGGTTGGGCTGATTGGGGACACAAATGGGATTTTTCTAGATTGCCAGTGGTGATGGGGGAAATGGTATATCCACTGAAGATTTCCGTCTTCTGACTGGAGGAGGGAGCCAGCACTGTTTTCTCCCAGATCATTCCAATGCTGTTGGAGGGTGGGGGCTTCCAGAAGCATTAAGCCTCGCTGATTCTGAGGGCCAGAAGGTAAGTTAAAGAATTCACCCAAGCACTGTGCAGACTAGGGCTTGTGGTGTGTGACTACAGCCCCACTTATTGGTGGTGGTATGGATATATGATTGTTAAATGACAAAAAGCTTCCTAAATGTATTCTGATAATTGGACATTTATAAATTCATATTGCACTTAGAGCTAGATACTAAAATGCTTAGCTTGATAGCATGCACTTGCTAAGTTAACATCAGAAAGGACCACAGTATATAGTGCCTCTGTTCACATTACATTTTACATTACATTTTAAACATAATGTGTATTGTTGAATTTTTAAAGTCTTTTAATATATATTCTGTTTTAATCTGTTATTTTAAGGTTGTACCCCACTCAGAGACCTTCG
Source organism: Aspidoscelis tigris stejnegeri (assembly GCA_023333525.1). Lineage (NCBI taxonomy): Eukaryota > Metazoa > Chordata > Lepidosauria > Squamata > Teiidae > Aspidoscelis > Aspidoscelis tigris. The sequence goes on from JALMGA010000001.1 coordinate 208,580,968, forward strand.
GGTATGGGGCGGGACAGAAACGTAAATAATAAAATAAATAAATAAATAAAAATAATAAAGGTTTCCAGACAGTGGGGTGTATTTTCATATGAATAATTTTAAACACTAACATTTAACAATCTGATGCTGAAAGTAGGTTCATGTCCTGCTTTGGGCTCATTGTTTCAACATTATTCTAGTTCCTCAGTCAACAGTGAAGAAAGAATTGTCAAATGGGGGACAAAGGTATTCTTGTTTTCAGATACATTCTTTGTTTTTTAAATGTGAAATATTTGATTTGCAGGTCGCTTTTAGAAAGAAATGTAGATTTCTGAAGCAGTTGGAAAGAAAGATAATCGTGGTTTGCAGAAACACCTAGGAATCTTGCATTTTTTTATCCTATTACACATTTTATTTATTTTTATGTGCATGCTGTGTTTGTAGAAAGTATCAAAAATGTTATGTTGAATATTTGCAGGAGGAAAATGAGAAAAAAAGTCACCATAAGGACCACTCAGATAGTGAATCAACATCTTCTGATAAGTGAGTGGATAGCATTCCATATGTTTTGGAAATTATGTAAAATCAGTTTTCTTCACGCTGAGCTAGGTCTCCTCTTCTGTTTGCATGCTTTCCAGTTTATTTGTCTTACACTTTAAAAGTGTTTTCCAGTTGTCTTCCCTCTGCTAGTATGAAACTAGCATAATGCCATCCTCTTTCCCTTACCAAATCAAACTCACTTTATATGGACCCCTAGCATTATGCGATTTGCTCCATTTTGATGCAGTCCACACCGCAAGTGTTATGGAACTGCTTTCAAGAGCTTTTTGTATAGTTTTGTCAAGGTGTGTTAATATGTGCAAATCCTGTGTTAAGAGTTCTATTTTTCATCTTCTGGTTGAAGCGGGACATTAGGGAAGTGCCTGAACATGAGGTTGCCATTTGAGTTCGTAACAAACCTGAAGTGAAGGCTGGCTAAAGTGAATTTTCCAAAATTTACATTTTTATAAAGTTGAAATTAAGATTCTTCAGTTTACAAGATATAAATGGCCTATTAGATGTTGAATCTATGTTTATTATTGCTTAATTATGTCATGGGCTACTCTTATTCTTGCCAAAAAGTGATGATCCAGGCAGTTTATAGAAATAGTAAAACATCATTTAAAATACCGTTGTAAATTGTAAGTAAAAATGACAAATAGAACATTTCTCTAACAGTAACTGCTGGACTGCAAAGGCTTCCTAAATAATGTTCTTGCAGTTTGCCATGAAAAAGAAAAAAGAGGAGGACAATCCTTTCTGCTTTGTTAGCAGTTAGGAATGGCCATGGAGAACACCCTCTCTTATTTATTAAATATGTGCCCAGTGCTGGCAGAATAGAAAAATGGATATCTTGTTGATTTGGACAGATACACACAGGGATGTGCCCAAACATCAATCTGTAGTTCAGCAAGCCAGGGAATCTACTCATCATCAAATCAAAGAGTAGTTCAGCCTTCCATATATGTTCTGTCCTGTCCTCTCCCCCACTTATCTCATCAGTGGTCACCATCCAGGGAGGAGGCAGATGTTAATGAGCAAAGGTGATACCCTGATTTTATTATGGAGCTTGATCCAATAGTGAACTCCATAAAATCACAGGAAACATGTTCAGCACATCCCTAAGTAGGCGCACTCATAAATTTACAATGAAGTACACTGTACTAACATTCCACAGTACTTACTGTTGTTATTCAACCACTACAGATTTGTTTTCGCATTTCAGTAAATGGAATCCACAGCATTTAACAAAGGAAGGACTTAGAAGAAGCTGCAGGGTTTTTTCATTAGTCAAATCTGTGAAATTTTCCCTGTGTTCTGTCCAACTGCATGTTAATATGATGCAATATTAATATCTCTTTGGCTGGAGAAAGTGCCCAGCCTTCCATCTAAGGGTACCCAGCTGTTAGTAATGAGGTCTGCTCACAATCTGGCAGCTTGCCCTGCAGGCTGTTCATTGCCTCATTCCTACTTTGGAGGCAACATTGAACTGATACATATTTAAGATAAAAGGTTACCAAAGATAAAATTTAAGAAATTTTCAGAAGTGTTAGTTAAAATTTCTAACATAATAAAGTATTACAAAAATGTTTATGACTCCATATTCTATATTTATTTTCTTTATTTACAGCTCTGGAAGGAAGAGGAAAGGGCCTTTCAAAACTATCAAATTTGGGACCAACATCGATCTTTCGGATGACAAAAAGTAGGTAAAAAATCCGTAACAAATAAGATTTCTTTCTCCCATCTTAATCAGAAATATCCAGTTCTCAATAGCTTTTAGCAAATTCATACTGCTTTTTTGAAGAAAATTACAGTTGTTTTAGATCTGTATTCAGTGAAAACTAGTCTGGGAAGATATTGAGTGCATTGTAGGGGTAAGTCACGCCTTTTGCTAGTCTTGCTTTGAAAACTCGACTGAAATGTGTCTTTGATTTGGTATCTCACTCTCTTCTTGGCAATAAAGCAATAGTTGTGGTTTATATATCCTCCTATTGTGGCACTTACCTGTTGTCACTTTTTTTCCTATCTTCCCTCCCCATTTTTACCTCTGGTATTTGAACTGAACAACCTACTGATGAGATTTCTCTCCATAACTCATAGGAGTGATACATGAAGCTCCTGTAGCATAATCACTTGATACTAAAAAGTAATCTTCCAGAACTAGTTTCTTGAATATGTATTCGAGATAGAAGCAGAAACACAAAAAATCCTATTTCCTAGCGCAGACAAGTGTTACTATGGTTGATATTTTAAAAATTGGAAAATCCTGGAAAATTAACCAGTTGTTACAGAAGTTCCCAAATTCTAGACATGTGTCATCATATGTTTTAAGCCTTTCTGCAGTTTAAATGTACATTTAGCTTGGATTGGTTTTCTGGTGGTCATTTTACTGGCAGGACATTCCTTTCTGTTAAAAGTTAGTAATGATGGGCAGCTGCATTTTTCTGGGTAGTTTCTTGATGTTATCAGGACAAGGTTATTGAGGCTGCTATTCTAGACACTGTCTTCATGGAAAATACCTGCTTGATGTCACTGCGGAGATTCACATGTGGAGTGAAGTGTTATAGTTTTGTTGCTATCTTAATTACAGTATAAGGGTGTGCTGTCGCCTACATTGTTTTCCTGGCAGTTTCATTATACTTAACTGTCTATAAATCCAAGAAAACATTTCAATGGGTTTTTTTTGTGTGAAAATACTTGTGTCTGCCCAGCTTAACTCAGTGTTGTTCAGACTGACTAAAACTTCAGTAGGTGTGCTGACTAATAAATACATCAAGTCACCTAGGGGCATTTGAAAGGCAGTGTGCTAAAGAGACCTTCAGGTATGGGGCAGAATAGAAATGTAAATGATCATGATCATTTTCAAGTGGATTCATTAGTTCTATAACTCAAGTCATTCTACAGTCTTTCAAGAATTCTTGTTGCTGTAATTTAACATAACCGCAATAATCTAACTAGGTCGTTGGTCCCCTACACAGGGCAAAGCAATAAATACTATAACTTGAACTTAAAGAGGGTATGAATCAGGGATGTCCAAAGGATTTTCTATACAAAAACATGGCTGGTGCAGGCTAGGAGTCTGCAAAATTAAAACAGGTTATTTTTCATTATACTGTATACAGAATAGAACAAGTACAGACTGATCACAGGCTGCAGAAAAGCCCTTCGAGGGTGGCATGTAATCCTCAGGCAGGACCCTGGACACCCTTTAGCTAATGGATGTCATGGGAAATGTGACGTTTTGTATTGCTCCTAAGAGAAACCCCTCCTTCCTTCTTTCTAGAGGCCTATCATGCAGGGGTTGTAGCTAATAGAAGCAAATGCAAGCTATTGTGGACCACAGCATTATGCTTACATAGTAAGATTTTTTTCTTTTAACCCTAAAGGACCATATTATATCACAAAGCTCTTTTGAATTTGCTCTAGTTTCAGTTCTGTAATTTGAGGAGAACAAACCTCAAATGTTCCCTTGGACACCTCAGGCTGAGGCTTATTCAGTAGGATGAACCTAAAGTTTGATAGCTTTCTAATTTTATTTAACCACAGCAGTAGTTAAATGCTGTATAGACATCCAATATCATGGACTTTTCAGGAAGTGTGGCAAACTTAATAATTTTTTACTGACCGGTTCATTTTTTATTTTATGATAGGTGGAAGCTACAACTACATGAACTTACAAAACTTCCTGCTTTTGTCCGTGTGGTATCAGCAGGAAACCTCCTCAGTCATGTTGGTCATACAATCTTAGGAATGAATACAGTTCAATTGTATATGAAGGTACCAGGCAGCAGAACACCAGGTAAGTAATGTAAAGTGCAGCACTTGAATTATTCTCTATTTTGTCTGCACTTTAGTAGTTTTTCAATTCCTATGTCTTTGTTGTGCAATTTAACCTATCAACCATAATTCTGAAATATATACATTGCAAGTTCTGAACATTTCCCCAACATTCACAGGCTCTGACTGCATTTATAACCGTATAATATTGCCTCTGATTTTGAGAGAGCAATTCCAACTTTACATATAGAATAACATGAATTACAGTTTAAGAGTAAAAATAGATATGCTTTTGTTTTTTGGACCACTTGATGCACACTACCTTAAGTTCCTACACCAACTTTCTGCCTGCATCAGATGCTGAACAAGATTCTAATCTATCCCTTTAAATGCTTTCATGGGATTTCTTGCAAAACAACTCCACCCTTTTTGCTTGACTGCTTCTCACTCATGAAGTTATCTTCCAGAATACATCTGTGAGGCCAGCTCTTTTTCTTCCATCAAATACATTCTCAAAAGCCATATTTTCTGTGACCTGCTTGTTTTCCATGCCTATTATAGCTTAAGCCAAAGTACATGTAACTAGTTATTGTATCTTCTTCCCTTACTTCTTCCTACCTTAATTTCAATCTCCAGCTTTTAGGCTGGTTGGGACTAGAACCAGTGTTATCCAAAACCTTTTAAAGATGTTTTTATAAATCCAATAAGTCAGATGAGCTAAAACCTGCTGAATGGCAAATTTTGAATTTCCTATATTATTCAAGGTTTCCAAAGTTCACTGCAAAAATTTCACTCCAGTTATTTCCTGTGTACAACTGATTATGTTTTCCTGGTTTTGGAGTTGAAATTTCTCTTTGTACATTTGTCTTTGAATAATGCATTTCCACTGGTGACGGGATGAGACATATGCTGTAGAAACATTTGTTGCAAATTTCTAAGTTCTTACAAAGCCACATTATATTAATAATGGCTCCCAGTGGAAAGCCAGGGCTTTGGGGAACCTTTTTTAAGGAACAGCTTAAGTGATACTACTGTATTATCTTTCTTAAACATCAAAAACAAAATACAGAATTGTTTTTTAAATATTTCAGATTAATGAAAGAATGCTATTTTTTAAAAAAAGTACGGTAAGGATAAGCACATTTATATTCTCATCCAGTACATGGAATGATCAAATCAAATGTCACAATAAATTTGTTAATCTTAAAAGGTATCAAGATTTTTGTTGTTTTTATTTTCTTCATACTTTAACAGTGCCTTTCAGACATCATTCATCATGATTACTTGGTGTTGTTCTCTGACTATTTTCAGGTCATCAAGAAAACAACAACTTTTGCTCAGTCAATATAAATATTGGTCCAGGCGACTGTGAATGGTTTGTTGTTCCAGAAAATTACTGGGGTGTCATGAATGACTTCTGTGAAAAGTACGTTCAGTATTTCCATCACCATATGCTTCCAGTTATTTTACAATTGAGCTATTTATGATGCTTATTTGGGAAGATGTATTGCTCTGTTTTGTGCTAATAGATTGCATTCTTTCATGCCTTTCTTCTCCTGCATTGCAGTTGTTCCAGTGTAACAACATTATTAATGTGACAGGTAGATATGCATTATAATTTAGGTAGAGTCCAAAAATGAAGTAGAACAACTTTTGCACATTCAGGGATGCACAATTTTTAGCTTTTAATCTATAATGTGACAAGATACAGAAAATTATACTCTGCTGGCCAGCTGGCCAGATAGTTGGAGTTATAGTCCAACAACATCTGCAATGTCAGATAACCCTAGTCTCTGTAACAGCTTAACATTTTTGGGAGTAGGCTTCTTGGAGAGGATTTTTCCATGAAGAATGATTAATTTTTATTTTCTTTATTACCTCTATTTATATACAGTTTTTTCTCCTAGGCTTATCATGACAAAGGTTTCTGCTGTTCAAGAAAAGAAAAGCCAAATCTTGATAGCACTTCGGAAGCCTTTAACCATAGCTAAGCTAACCACTCAAAAAAAAAAACAGATAGATAGGTAGGTAGGTAGATAGATAGGTAGGTAGATAATATGGTACAGCAAGTCTCACTATTATGTGGCTTTTGGCCCCTGGTTGAAACCGACGTGGGTGAAGATCCAGACTTTTAGTATTCAGTGCTAATATAGTCCTTCTGTAGTGGGAAAGTTATAATTTAACTTTAACTGTTTTGTATAATTTATATATCAATTGCTGTAACCTGCCCTGAGACTTTCTAGTGAAGAGCAGGATACAAATGCACAGTGGGATAGAGTTGATAATAACTCAGAGATACAAGAATGTATTCTGCCACTGTTAGTGAATAATGCAATTTTTTTAAAAAAATCTGTACCTTTCACGTATTAAACATGGCGTGAAAGTATTAGAATGACAAAGTTTGCCTTGGTAGTCAGTTCATTTCATTTCATTTTTTAAAGAAAACATTTGTGTTATTAAGTATCTCTCTGAATCTTTTCCTATTTCAGAAATAATATGAACTTTCTTTTGGGCTCCTGGTGGCCAAACTTGGAAGATTTGTATGAAGCTAATGTCCCAGTTTATAGATTTATTCAGAGACCTGGAGACTTGGTGTGGATAAATGCTGGAACTGTTCATTGGGTTCAGGCTATAGGCTGGTGTAACAATATTGCCTGGAATGTTGGTCCTCTTACAGGTATGGCAGTTCATCTTACTTAGATGTAAATCATTTACAACAGTGTCAATATTGAAATGTTTACTACTTGTCGATGAGGTGTGGACCTATCTACAAAGCCTTCAGAGTATGCAGCTCTGACAGCTTAATTCTGAAAAGAATAGTAAGTAAAGAAATACTTCTAGAGCAGTCATGTCAAAGATACGGCCCGCGGGCCGCATCCAGCCCCCAGGCCGTATCAGTACGGCCCACGATCGCTTCACGGAGGAGGAGGCGCCGCGCGCAGGCAGTGACCCAAGAAAGAGCAAATTTCTACAGGCACCGTCTCTGCTCTGCTGCTGCTGCTGCTGATGGTTCTCTCGGCGGCAGCAGCAGAGCCGAGCGCCGGCGCCTGTAGAAATTTGCTCTTTCTCGGGCGGCTTCAGTTCTTCTCCGATCGTGGGGGCAGATCCCTTCCATGCAGATCGGAGAGCTGAAGCTGCTGCTGCTGCCCCCCTTGGCCTGGCGTTGCTTGCAAGGGGCGGAGGCAGCAGCTGCGAGTTAAGTTCTCCGATCTCCACGGAAGGGATCTGCCCCCGCGATCGGAGAAGAAATGAAGCCTGCCTGCCTCCCTCCCTTCCCTCCCTCCCTGCTTCACAAAGCCAGCTGGGGGAACTGTCAGTTCCCCCAGCTGGCTTCGTGAAGGAAGGAAGGAAGCAGGCAGGCAGGCGAGAGAGAGAGAAGTGTTGGCTTTCATACCTGCTTTTCTCACCCATTAAAGGTGACTCAAGGCAGCTGACAAAGCTTCTGTTCTCCCCAGAAGCTGCTTTGAGTCACCTTTAATGGGTGAGAAAAGCAGGTATAAAAGCCAACTCTTCCTTCCATCCTTCCCGAAGCCACTAGTTCCCCCAGCTGGCTTTGTGAGGGAGGGAGGGAAGGCACGCAGGCAGGAAAGAAAGAAAGAAGAGTTGGCTTTTATACTTGCTTTTCTTACCCATTAAAGGTGACTCAAGGCAGCTGACAAAGCTTCTGTTCTCCCCACAGGGTGGTAGTTGGACCAGTGAGAGCTCACAAGCTTTGTCAGCTGCTTTGAGTATATAATATGCTATACTATATAATTAAATAAATAAAATGTTATAATAATTCAGTACATTTTTTTTATTTGAATCCGGCCCGCCTACACATTCTAAATTTAATATCTGCAAAATTGAGTTTGACACCTCTGTTCTAGAGTAACAGTCAATACTTTTATGTTCAGATGTATTCCAATAATAATTGATTCCCTAGGGAATTAGAAACGTGGTTTCACTATGGGTCATATAAATAAAGGAAGTAAGAAGTCTGGGTAAAAGCTTTTTTTTTTAAGATTGTGTGGGATCAACACATATGATTGTCTTTAATTCCACATATAATGGTTTGAGGTATTATTCCTAAACCATATATCAGAATTCATAATCACTGTGTTTGGAATGATGTTTGAGCTGGGAGATTGTATTTCAGGCAATTCCTTTAAGCCAGTTTGCAGTCCTAGAATAGAGGCATTACTCAACCCCAATTTCTTGGTTTTATCACAAAGGAAAGAGGAACAGGTGCAGCTTTTGATAGTCCTCCAACTTACAATTTGAAGAATGTGATATTAGCTTTATTTATATACCATCCTGTACCAGGATGGGTTATAATAAAAGAACAAAGTTAAAAACAGTACCAATGCTAAAACACAACAGTGCCTAAAATGGGGAGGAAGAGTGTACCATTCACTAAAAGTCTCATAAAGAAATTTGTCTTCACTAAATGACAGTGCCTGAGGCACCTCAGAGAGCAGGTTATTCCATAATTTGAAAGTTATCACTAAGAAGGTCTTCTCATGGGTGTCAACCCCTTTAACTGCTGAAGGGGGGTAGCACAACCAAGAAGGCCTTATTAGCAGATCTTAAAGGACATGCACATCTAATGGGAGGAGGCAGTCCTTTAGCGGCTTTATAGATTAATGTTAAGATCTTCAACTGGGCTTAGTAGCAAATAGATATACGTCCATAAGTTGTAGTCTGTCATTACTATGAACTATTTAAATGTTCAATCTGCATTCATCAGTTTAATTTGATGCTTTAAATATCTTTTTATTAAGATGATGGTGGTGGTGGTGGTGATTATAGCTGTACTCCAGATAAAGTGATTATGTTCTAAGGAACCTCTGCATTATGCAAATTACGCTAGTGAACTGGACAATGCATTGCTTTTTCTGTAATTAAATTTCAGCAAGTGCAGTTTTGCACTATAAAAAGGACGTTGCACTTTAGCCACCATGTGTTAGCAAAATTGTGCTAATATATGAGAGACACATATATCATTGGCATTGTTGTCATCCTCACTTGTGAAGTAGAGTTTCTTTTAAATAAAGCTTTCCCTGTCATTTTTCTCCTGTGTCTTCAATTTTGGGTGTGGCATTAATAACAAATATTATGCCAAAACCACAATATTGTTTTCCACATCAGATTGGTACCTTATTTTTTTTCTAGCCTGTCAATATAAATTGGCTGTGGAACGGTACGAGTGGAATAAATTGCAAAGCGTGAAGTCAGTAGTTCCTATGGTTCATCTTTCTTGGAACATAGCACGAAATATCAAAGTCTCAGATCCAAAGCTTTTTGAAATGATCAAGTAAGTTCATTGTAAATAACTGTTACATGATCAATTGACTGGGTTTTGGGAAGTGTTACAAAGAATAAATATATGTCTAATTGCAGGACAGTAATCATATTGTAAGTCACTGTAGATAAAAAGAACTTTGTGTCAACCTTTCCTTTTAACTTTCTTTTCACTAGACATTCCAGTTTAAGTCAAATGTATCTATTCTTTGCCATTTTCTACATTTACTGTTGTTTTATAGCAGTGTCCTCACTGTTTCCTGGCAGGTCAGTTACATTTACTTCCTTTTCTAAGTTCTGACTTTTACTGAGGACTAGGTTCAGGGCCATCTATCCTTTAGCCAGTTTTTTTGCCAGTTGCTTCAGTAGAAAATCATTTATTGTGTCTAAAAGTTTTACCGCCGTGTTATGATTTGTGCAAACATTTACCCAGACAGTGTATGGGTAATGGAAGTCTTTTCATAAGAGTTCTGCTTTGGGATGTCTCTCTGATTTCATTTTTCATCTCACGCTCTCCTTGAACACCTTGATTTTGACATCAATAACTTGTCCCCAGTATTAAGTTACTGACTCAGTTCTGCTACTTGCAGAAATTTTATGGAGCCATCTGGTCCTTTTGTAATGCCAAGGTAGCTTAGATAGTGTAGTCTTTTGCATATAGGGCTTCTCCTTCTCTAGTCTACTTTTCTCTGGCCTTCCTGTAGAGCTTGTAACCAGGCATAACTGTGTCCCAGTGACTCCCACTGGTCCTTCAGTTTTTTAGAAATACCCAGTATGCCTACACTCTCTTCAGAAACTAAATATTCATGGTCACCTTTCTTGGCTTAGAGTCTATGTCTGGCTTTGGTATATAAACACCAGTTTACATAATCCTCTTTTGCAGTTTTTTAACATGTGCAGTTTCTCCTGGTTGGCTCAAGACTTTTGGAGGAGTTCTTAAACCTGAGTGTATACTTACTAATTGTTTCTGCCTTCCTTCATTTTGGACAGATGGGTAGATATGCTCTAAGAGTCCAATCTATTCCAAAAAATCCTCTAGTACCTAACAAATGTAAAATCTTTCCCTTGGTACCGTTGTCTCATTCATGCACTGAGGCAGTTCATATCTGCCTGCCTAGCTAGCCCTGTACATGGAACAGACAGAACCCCAAAGAATGCCACCCTGGAGCATGCTTTCAGTCTCTTGCCTAGCAACCTAAATTTAGCTTCCAGGACTACTTTGAATGTCATTGGTGTCCTGTGTGTCCACAGCTACTGTCTTCTCTGGTGCTGTCTCATAGGACTGCGCTGTCTAGAGGTTGTGTGGCATCTGCAAGAACAAGTCAGTATGTTTCCAGTGTCTGCTCACAAACTCAGCAATTTCCATTTCTGATTTTTTATCACCCACTACAAGAATCTCTACTCCAGCAACAGGAGAAACTTCAACATTCTCCCTTTAAATAAGAGGTTCCTTCTGAAGGAGCACTTCCTTTTTCCTCAGATGGACAACTTTTTTCCTCTAGAGCCTCTTCATAGCAGTCAAAGAGCTGTAATCCTGAAGAAAGATTGCACCATAGTGTCCCTGAGGGCCTCAAGCACCTGCCTTTCTGCTTCACACAGTGGTACCAAGCTACTAAAAAAGCAAAACAGCTCCCTAAGTGTCAGTAGTTCATTGGACCAAGTAAATACCCAGTGCAGATAATAAACCCTGCTGGCTTCCTAACTGCATATCATTTTTGTACTTATAAGTACAAGGGAGGAGAAAGATTAAAGACATCCCCTTGTTTGCTTCCTGCCAGTTTCTTATTTGCTGATCCTGTTCTGTAACTGTGAGTAGAACTGTGTCAAGCTGGCACACTGCAAGCCAACTTGCACAGCTCTCCTCCCAGTTCTCTAGTGAATCAAATACAATTCAAACTTTGTCTTGCTTACTGAGCTTCCCTCCACTGAGATCTTCCCAGAAGAGGAAGCAGAATGGCATACTGAGATCTGTAGTCCCAGCATAAAAGGAAATGCCTGGCAGGCAGGAACAGTAAAACAGGAAAGCAAAGCCAGCCAGCAGCTCAAAGAGGAATGGTAGCAGCACAGCACATAGTCATAGCAATGCTGTGATAGAAGCATAGTCATGTGCATGTAAAAGGCCACCACATCCACTCTCCAGCAGGGCAAGTCAAGCCCGATCCTGAGGATTGTTGGATAGGCCCTCTGAACTGGCTTCACATTGTATGATCTTCAGCTCAATCTACCCTTTTAAAAATATACTCTCAAAAACTTTAGTCACAGCACAGTGGAAAAAGCTGTACAACTGATATCTGAAAACAAGTGCTTTCATATGTTCAAGCCAGCTGAATGCACTCCTCTCATAAATTACACTGTGTTCTGTTTTTGTGCAATCAGATATTGAATATTTGCTTTGAATATTCTTGTTTGTTTTGATAATTCTAATATTCCTGCAACAGATATTGCCTATTGAGAACTCTCAAGCAGTGTCAGACTTTGAGGGAAGCTCTAATTGCTGCAGGAAAAGAAATTGTATGGCATGGGAGATCAAAGGAAGAGCCAGCTCATTACTGTAGCATATGTGAGGTTAGTAAAGATTGTATGCTGTTGATTAACATTTTCTTACAGTTTTAAAAAATCATTCACTGCTGTTTACATCTTTTCATGCTCAGACTCTTTTCCCCCAACTCTTACTGAAAGCAGTTTTCTTATAATGGGCTACCTGTAGTTGCTAATACATTAATCATGTCCAATATTAGTAAGAATATCTTCTTAACATAGAATGTATAACTAGCCACACTGTGTGTGAACCTATGGAAGGAATTCATTCATATGAGAAGCATATGATCATGTCTAGAAAAAAATGAAATCAGTCAAAAATATAATTACTATAAGCAACATACAGCACTATTTGTAGTGTAGGCTTGAATACAACTGGTTTTAAACTGCTTATACAGATTTTTAGGAGGAATAGATCACAAGATTTAGGATATGTTCCTAGTCTTCTGGGAACTGAATATCCCTAGCCTAGACTGGAGCTTATGGTTGGTCTAACCCTGTGTCTTCAACAATTGTAAGATTATTTCAGGTGGTCTTTCTGAAATATTTATTTGTCAGTAGAGGCAGCATTTAAATTCCAGATCCTGTTATGTGTAATGTAAGCAATATAATGTGTTTTTATTGGCTGGCTAAATAATGTCCCTCAAGATGTTGCTGGATTATAACATTTCTTGATTTATTAATCCTTGCATTTTTGTTGTCTAAAACTCATTGGAATTATAGTTTTGCAGATCCAGAGGTCCATAGTTTGGCCAGCCCCAGTTTAAGATAATAAAAAGATGTTTAAATGTACCATCAGAATTTTCTGTGACATAATACAATATGCTTCAAATTTTGTATAATCTTACATATTATTAAATGTCAAATCTTACAGTGTTTGGATGTTTAGCAGATGGAGCATACATAAATAGCATAAGCCATCAGGGAACAGACAAGAAGTTCAGTTTTGAGTGGTCTCTGGCTCCTACCATTGAGCAGAGGCATATTGCATCACTCAAAACACAGGCTGTTTCCTCATTTCCACTTGTCTTCCTGGACATGTAGGACCAGCATTGTTCTGATTACCCTTCACCCTGTCCCACTACAATTTTACATACTACTATAGTTTTATGTCCTTTTTGTATCCAACAGGTGGAAGTCTTCAGTTTGCTTTATGTCACAAATGAGAGTAATTCTCAGAAAACCTATGTTGTACATTGCCTAGACTGTGCACGAAAAATAAGTGGGAACCTGGAAAACTTTGTGGTGCTAGAACAATATAAAATGGAGGACCTGATGCAAATCTATGACCAATTTACATTAGTAAGTGAAGTTGCATTGGTATAACAGAAATGTTATCATATAAGAACAGTTTGTATCAGTTGAATTAAGTTAATGTATCTTATTGGTTGGCATTGTTTCCGGAAGAAAGACAACCTATCCAGAGTAATTTCTAAAGAATTAATTTTTGAAGACTCTCTGTACTTGTACAGTAACAGGACAGTAACTATACTGGATTCAACTTGTGCACAGAAATCTTAGAATAACAATATATGTGCACATTTGTGCATTACAGGGGGAGTAACTTTGGAAGGAGGGAATGTTAAAAACTGAGTAACAGACATTCCTTTCTAATTTTAAACATACCCACAAGCCCAGAAAGGCTTGCATAATTCAGTGATTATCCTTATGGTGAGCACCCCAAGATTTCCATATTTGAATAATAGCTTAGTCCAGTACCTGTCCCATAGCTGTGATACAGCTGATGTGGTTGGAAGGATATGGTCTTAGCAGACAACAAAAAGAGGCCATTAATTTTAACCCAGACCTTGCAACATCAAGCAGTCCTCTTCAGGACTTCAGGTGAGATGGTTCTGTCCCCTTCAGAGACTTGGAGCTGTTTTCAAAAACAATAGCTTTTTTAAAAATTGAAGCCTTAAACCAACACGTGCAATTCCAACAAAATTGACAAAAAATAGTAGTTGTCTGATGGCATGCTTAGAGTGATATAGATTTTTTAGTTGGATATCATAGGACTTCTTCATCTATCTCCCCATTCCCCCGCTGGTTAGGGATATCCTACTTCTAAGATAAAGCTCTCCAAGGTTCTGATCTGAAAATTCAAAGCTATGTTCAGAATGTATCTAGGGGTGTTTTACCACTGTCACTAGAAGTACCCATTAAGTACCCATTAATGGGTACAAAAATGCCATTACTTACCCATTAATGGGTACTTAATGGGTACTTTTAGTGACAGTGGAAAAACACCCTAAATGTAATCTCTCTAATAAATTTTGTTTAGAGGTATGTCCTCTTCCAAAATTGCTCTAGAATGACAGAGCTTAGTGTCAAACCAAGCCCTGTAAAAATGAAAATATCAAATTTTTAAAAGCAGTCCACTGGAAAGTGTTCCTTTTTAATACTAGGTGGCACTAAATGTATCAGGTTTGAAAAGTAACCAAACAGCTCCAGGGATAAGATTGTTTTTGACACTATCTGGTGCCCACAAGAAATGCTGGTGCTTTGTTTTCAAAAATAGAAGTGTTTTCATTTTTACCAGGGTTTGATGTATGTTTTTGATTTGGAGCAGTTCAGAAGAGGTTGAACCACATGTTGGACATACCTACTGGTGTATTTTTGAGTTCATACTAACATTTTTATTTCATATACAACATTTATATTCCTTTTTTCATTAAAAGAAAATCTCAGCACAGTTCTACAGAAAATGTTAAAAACAAGACCAAAAGCAAAAGTCAGCAATTAAAAGCTCATTAAAAACTGGGTGGGTTAGGGGGAAAAACACATTCACACAGGGATAACTAGTTAAAGAGGTCTATCTTTAATAAGTAGGTAAAAACTGTAAGTGTAGGTGCCTGACAAATACAGAAGGGAGAGCATTCCGTAGAAAAGTTGTTATCACAAGAAAGCCTGACTACCTGCCACCATAGGATAGCATTTTCTATTTTGGGGAACTTTCAGTAAAATGTCTCCATTTATTCTCAGTTTTGTAGGACTCTCAATAAGGCATTTCCAGATAATCTCAAGTCTCTTTCAGGGTTGTAACAAGGGAAGCATTCTTCACAGTACCACGATTCTAAGTTGTTTAAGGCTTTATTTGCCAGTGGTACTTAATCATGAAGGTGTTCTCTAAGTCAACAAGGGAGGAAAATGCCCAAGTGGACTGCCTTGTGCTACAACCTGATACAACAGGTGGCACTAGCTATCAAGTATAAAAAGCCTCTTGATGCTACTTTACCCTCAGTATTTCAGAGGAGTACAAAAACTGATGACATCAGTGAGCTTTTAACCAATGAAACTTTGAACACCAACTGAATTAACAGTAAAGAAAAAAAAGAACCTTTGGAGACAGAAATTAAGAGAAGGTGAGTCAACTTACCTCTGCCCAGTATCCATCCAATATCTGGCCAACTTCCTAAGCATGAGAGGGCTTGCATTCTTGCCTTGTCAGTTTAGAGAATGACAACCTCATGATAAGTACCAATTTGTCATTCTCCTAAGTCACTCAGGAGGAATGCACAATTGAGGTGTTCCACTTGGGTGGGATCTTGGAAGTGACCACTACTGCACAACCCTTCAGCCAAATGCTGCCTTCACTGAACAATACATATTCATCTTGTAATGCTTGGAGAAGGTGGATGGAAGCAGGCCTGCATATTTTCTCAATGGAAGCTTGGAATGTGAAGTAAGCCAAAGTTAGAGCAAAGCGAGTGGAATGGGCCAGGATCTTGTCAGGCACATTATGATGTGCACATTAGGATGATACGTGTACAAATCCAGGAAGCTATGGTGAAACTTGATGCCTTTCAGTGCATCTTCCTTTCATGAAAGAGAATGAATAAAGAGGACAGCTTTTGGAAAAAACTGAGTGACTTAGCCTTGGTCAGGATGATGGCTGGTGGGTTTTGTGATCACTGCGGAAAGGAGTATCCACTTTAGGCCAAAGGACTGCTTTGGTGCAAAGAACCATGACATGGAGTAAACATTAAACAGCCTTGCTCAATGAAGAAGGCACTCAAATCGACAAGAAAAACCACTTTATACATTGAGAGTGATATGAGAACTTCCATAAAAAGTGGTGAAGGAGCCAAAATAACTTGATTGAGTTACCAAGCTGGAAATTAATAAAGGAGTAGATGTTGCTTTCACTGCTTTAAAAAAAATCATCTGACAAAAGGATGTGAAGCTTAAGGGACCCAAGCCATCTTTGTCAAATACCATTGCCAGGGCAGTAAGTTGCTCACAGATGGTATTTGACTTTAATCCTGTTTTAATCCCTTCCTGCAAAAAGACCAGGATTTGCAGTGCTAATGCTTGGAGGAGAGCATATCTTCTGTGACTTCGTCCATCTACAAAAATATCACTATGTACAATTATTGATTCAAATGTAGATGGTTGTTGGTCTTTCACGATGGTGTCTCTCATGTTGACTGAGGGCCAGCTTTAGAAAATTTTAGCCACTGGGACTCCAGGCAGCTAATTTTAACCAGCTTAGATCCAGTTGCCAGATACCTTCCTAGACCCGAAAACCCATTCTTGCTGGCAAGTGGACATGGGGATAACTTCCTGTGCCTTGGTCAAAAAGGTCCTATAAGAATCACCTCCATCCTCTCTGCCTGGATCCAGCAACTAGGATGAGAATACAGTAGAGTCAGAACATCTGTTTCCACAGTTTGTGGGTCCCTGAATCTGACTAAGTAAATTGAGAGTTGAAGTTCACTGAAGATGCAGAGAGATCCATCATTAGATGACCCTATTCTGAAATAATGTGCTGGAAAAAAGAGTAAGTCAGAGACCACTCAGTAGAAGAAAATTGCTTGCTGGTGAAGGTATCAGCCATGGAATTAAATTCTCCATTGATGTGGCAAGCAGAGAGCGAAAGAAGACTATTCTGTGCAAATCAGAAAGTTTCTGAAGACAAATCCTGCAACAATTTAGACTTAGTCCATCCTTATCTAGCTAAATGGGCCTTAGGTGTAGCATTATTGGTCATTGCTAAAATGTAAAAATTAATTATGAGGTCTTTAAATGCTTGGAGTGCCAGAAACATTGTTTTGAATTCAAGCCAGTTGACAGAATGAACAGAATATACCTGGACTAATTACCCACTCAGAAAAGCTTGTGTAAGCCTCAGAAAATTCAAAAAAATCATTCAGAGTTCTTCCTGAATAACAGTTCTTACTGCAGCTAGATCACTAAACCACAACCTTCTCGAGTCACAGTTTACAAATTTTAAATCCATTATGGCTCTCCAGTCCCCTCCTGGTGTTTGTTTGTTTGTTTGTTTTGTTTTTGAGCCATGAGGAAATGGAATACCTTGAACCTCTGGAATGAGAAGGAACCTTTTAAATGGCTCTTATATCAAACAAATGTTGATTGGCCTGACCAGCAACCTTGTATGTGGAGTATTTTGAGGACACGGGGAATGAAGAAACCTATTAGTAGGAAACAGAAAATTCTAACTAGTGACCCTTAGGCCCTACCCAGACAACACAGGAATAGTAATGCCCACTGCCCATGAAGAGGCAAAACTTCTAATCTACCTTCTACTTCATCTTGAGGACTCTTGACCCTACTTTGCCTGGAGACTTAAGGGGTCTGGTTTTGCTAAGACTAGTCTGATGAGTGTTGGAAATGATTCCAAGGTGGTTGGTTTTGGAGGACATCCCTTCCAGAGAAAACAAAAGGAACGTTGTTTGTTGGGTCTGATATGTTTGCACTCTGAAAAAACATGAAGTTAGAAAGAGAAGCCAAAGCTTTTATTTGGTGCTTGATTTCTACTAGTATGCTCTTTAGCACGTAGAGCTCAACAAAGGAAATACTGAGGTAAAAGTTGTTCCAGAAGGTTTTTTTGTACTTGATAGCTAGCACCTCCTATTGCATCGGTTAGGAGTAGCACAAGGCAGTCCACTTGTGAATTCCTTCCAAGCAGTTTAGACAAATATGAACCTAGCCCAGCAGTTAACTGCCAACCAGTGTAGTTTTAGGTTTGATCTGTGCTCAAATAGGTACCTCACTCAGGAATCTGGCAGCTGCATTTGGCACTGGTTGCAGCTTCCAGGGTAGGTACAAGACTAGCCCCACATAAAACTTATTATAGCAGTCTACATGTGAGGTTACTGGGGTAGATTGTTTTTATTTATTTATTCTGTTTATGCTTTGGGGCTCCTGCAGTCTTGGTCCTAGGTTTTTAAAAAATGACATTCTCATAATAATAACCACACAAACATGAAGTACATGTGGACTTGCTCCAACTACATGTTTACTAGAAGACCATGATCAATCCTGAACTAAAAATGGGAGGCTGCAGCTACACTTATTTAGAGGCACAGTACGATGCCGTCAGTCTCTATAACCTGTTGACCGCTCTTTTGCTCTTTGGGTGTGTTGATTTGCATACAGGTAAATTTTGAACTGGTTCATTTAAATGATCTTTAAGTCCAATATGAAGGAAAACTTAAAGGAATAAAAAATATTTGATATAATAGTAAGGAAGCATTATATTAGAAAATTAGATTATGTGAAAGGAAAAGAAATTATTAGGAACAACTTGAAAGAAGATGAAGTTTCCTGGTATTATTTTGACATGGAGAAGATAAGGAGAAGGAAAATTACTCTGCAATGCACTGGGATTTTAAGTAATGTGTTTTGTAAATTAAAATTTGTGAATCCTTGATTGAAGGGGTTTATAATTATTTTTTAACATAAATATAAAATGTTTTGAAAAATAGTGTGACAGCACCCTTACTATGTAAAAAAGCTAAAATAAATAAGTGTATCTGTGTAGATTTGAATGCTGATGACCTACACCATAAATACATATTTTTAAAAGGTAACATGATGTATTTTCTCTTTTCAGGCACCTCCATTGCCATCATCTACATCTTGACATTTTCCACAGACATTTACATAATTTTTTTCTGATATTCAGGAAGTAACCCAGTTCTGCACCACTGATTTTTGTAGCGATCCCATAAGGCTGCTGGCTGAAAGCTGTGTCTATGCAACCTTCTAAGTGCGGAGTGTCAACTAACTGGACAGGAGAGAGCACAGCTCCTACTCCAGAATTTATAGAAAGCTCTAAAACAAATTCCACGTTTTGTATATATCTGACAAAACTGGCAACATTATACAGACTACTGACTTGAAGACCACCTCTTTTATGTTTCTATGTTTCTGGGCTGATGGATTAGTTTCTTTCTTTCTTTCTCTTTCTTTCTTTCTTTCTTTCTTTCTTTCTTTCTTTCTTTCTTTCTTTCTTTCTTTCTCTCTCTCTCTCTCTCTTTCTTTCTTTCTTTCTTTCTTTCTTTCTCACTCACTCTCCTTATCTTCAAACATTTCTCTTGGAAAAGTACTAGCATAGCTGGTCATTTCTTTGTAAGGTAGTTAGATTTTTTTCTTTTGGACTACACTTTTTTAATGTGAAAGGTTAGATGATACCTTTTTTAACTGCTTTTATGTTATTCTGTCTTGTTTGAAACCATGATGGTTACTTTTTGTTTCCTAAATAAAATTTAAAAAGATTAACAGCCAAGTCACAAAGATAAATGGGTTGCACATAGACTAAAGAATAAACTTCAGATTTGTGATTTTGTTTCTAATCTTGATGTAAATTTACACTATTTATAAATACATATTTATTGCTTGAAAATATTTGTGAATGGAATGCTGTTATTTTTTCCAGATTACCTGCCATTGAAATTTTAAGGAGTTCTGTAATTTCAAACACTGCTCCTATTACATTTTCTATATGTAAATAAAACTGCTTAGCATTGTACAGAAACTTTTATTAAAATTGTTTAATGTTTAAAGTTTTTGTATTGTTTGAGTTTTAAAAAAGGATTTATGTACATTGCCCCATTTTTGTTGATCTTTTGAATCTGGTTATATATATTTTATATATACTCTTGTGCGTGTGTGTATATATATAATATATATATATATATATATAAACTGAATATAAATATATGTATAAAGAATTAGAGCCTAAATTTTTTCTCATTTTAAGTTTTACATCTATAGTAGATTTGAGGTGTCTACTGTAAAGTATTGCTTACAAAAGTATGATTATTTTTTAAAAAATATATATGATATGTATCCTTAAGATATGATATGTCCTATAGATTGATTTATTGTTGAATTGCACTTCTTGCAATTACAAATAGCTGCTGCCAAATTGTAGTAGTAAGAAATGAGAAGTAGCCTAGCTAACAACTCCAAAAAAGTATATCGTTTTAATACAGTTTTGAATATTAAATTTAGTCACCTTGAAATTTAGCAAGGTATGATAAAGGAGAATAGAGTTTTGATAATGGTATCTTAGAACACAATCAAGACAAAATTTGTACATTCCAATTGCTTTTTTTAGCAGGTATAAGGCTAAATTGTCTTAAGTACAAATCATGCTATATTTCTGCTTATTTTGTAATTTATATTCAATGATAAAATTTTAAAGCATTAGTATCCTTTAGGGTATCTAATCTTATTTGTTTGCAGTTTAATGATACCATTTTATTAATTTGCTCCCATACTTTCTCAGTTGTTATATGGAAACACATTAAACCTAAATCAAAGATCTTTATTCATCCCAGTGGATTAGTTTACTGATTCATAAAGTTCTGCACTGAATGAATTGATAATTGTACCTTCCAGAAATTATGTGATACTATGTTTATTGCTGAAACAAAGCATCCAGTTTTGTTCTTTTAGCAATTTTTAAATTATAAAGAAAAGCATTGCTTCTTCATTAGAAGAAAAGATAACAAAGACAAAGGTCCTCTGAAATCTCAAGTTTTATTGGAAGCCGATATTTACTTACATCTCAGGCACAACTATTTTGTTATTAGCAACAATGTAGAACACAGCAAACATTTTAATGAATTAAGCAGAAGGCCATAAATACCAACTGAATCCTGTACTTCAGCCACATAGTCCGTGGACTGAATCTATTAGCTAGTGTATTGAACATTCACATACCTTCACCTGTTGAAAGGTAAAATGGGATATTGTTTACTACTTCCTGTATGTTGCCACTGTAATTATGCTGTCAGTTTTATAGTTTTCATGTTCATAACTACCACCTAAGGGAGCGTTATACATCAGTAAGTATAAACCAAAGAAGAGAGTTAATTTGAAATTGTACCTCTCCACATGTTCCTGAACTGCAGCTGCCATGATTCTTGCCATTGACCAGACTGGCCAAGGTGATGGAAGTTTTAGGTCAGAGATAGCAAGAAAATTACTTTAAAGTGAGAATATGAAGTTTAATCATGGTACAGTTGTATATTTGACTCTAGCTTCCAGACTCAGAAATTACTTTTTTTAAAAAAGCAAAGACCTATAGATTTAGAGGGTACCATGTAGACTGAGTTGCCAAGTTCTTCTTACTTGTTTTTGTGGAATTCAATTAGGAGGGCAAATTTTGGGAAAGGAGACAAAAGCACAAACTTTGGCATGTTGTCAGAACTGTGAATTTGTTCCCTTGAGATATTTGAATTTTTCTATGTAGTATTGTTTCATATTTCCAGTTTGAATATCGACAGATGATTGTAGAAGATCATACATAGATAGCCTCCAAATCTTGCATAACTGAAGGACTGACTCAAAGATGTGAAACCTTTTTTTATGTAGGCTCTTTTCTGAAGCAGTAATATATCTTAATTTAGAAACCCAGGAAAGCATCTGATAACTTGTATTTGCAGCCAACACATACAAGTTGTGCATTACTTGATTTCCCCCATTGCCACACTCAGTTCTGTCTGTCTCAGATCAGATCACGGATTTAAGGGCTTAACATCACACTAGTTCCACAAAATGCAGGATCTATTACTCTTCTAAGCACTTATCACCTTGTATACGAGCATAAAAGGAGCCTGGCCTGCTCTATTCTAATATCATGTTCATTTGGTTAACAACCAGATTATTGGGATGTTCTTGAGCACTCACCTCGCTTAGGGCACTGAGTCTTTGCATACTGCACTATTAAGAGAGATCTTTGAGATCAATATTGTATATACCAGTTTTAAGCACGGCATTGGAGTTAAGGAAAATTACAGTTCTCGGACGGATTCCGCATACTACGGATGGGTAATATCTAGGTGTATTACTGGCAGACGACCGCTAGATGGCTTAATTTTAGGAGTATAAGACCCCCAATCCCGTCATCCTCTCCAGTCTTTCTACGGTCGTTAACTAGGCAGACGCATCGCTTTGGAAAGACCTGGTGCCAAGCACCAGTATTCAGAACGACAATGTCCTCAGCTCTATCCGCTTCGGAACAGGACGGGGGTGAGCCACCTTTACAGGGAGTCCCAGGGGGTGGGAGTTACCCTGGCGAATCCTAATCTGTTGGCCCCCCCATTTTTAGGCGCGCTCCCGCTAACCGCCCCTGACCACCCCCTTTGGCGATCTGAGGACGAAGAGTCCGATTTCTACGGGTTTTTAACCACGGCGTCCGATCGGGGCGTCCATCGGGCCTCTCTCCCCGCAGTGGGAGATGAGTCCCGGACATTTTCCTCCCGTCCCGCGCCATTGCGCACAGGTAAGCGCCGGGAAAATAGCCCTCCCCCTTCATTAGCTCGGAAAGGAGGTTTTTCGGAGCCCTTAACTGACGCCTTCCCCGGTATGTTTTTCCCTTCTATAGATTCACAGTCCCCGGATGGGGATTCTTCTCCCTCCCAAGCCCTACGGGAGATTGAATCTGCAAGAGCAGCCGCCCTTGCTACCCTTACCAGGCAGCCGGCGCCCGTCCCAAAGCCCAAGAAAGTGCGCCACGCCGCGCCGGAAGAAGTCCCCGCGTGTGACGCAGTTACACAGCGGGGCTCGCACGGACGCCGCAGCCAGTCTCCTGGAGCGGAAGTAGTCCCGGCACAGAGGGGAAGCCGTCGCCGCCACAGAGCAAGGCGCAGCATTAGGGAAGAGGATCCCTCCGCGGAGGCGTCCAGGATTCCCCAAGCCCGCGAAAAACGGCGCCAAACTAAGAGACGGAGGCGCGGAAAGAAACGCTCCCGCAGCCCTTCCTCCTCAGATACAGAAAAAAGAGACCACTTGGCTATCCTCCTGGATCTTGCCCGCACCATTGCTCAAGGGGGGGCTAAGAAGAAGAGAAGGCGCAGATCACCCACTCCACCTTCTTCTTCATCCTCTTCTTCTTCGGATTCCCCCCCGCCCCCCCCCTAAGAGAAGCAGGAAAAGGCACCATACCTCTGCTGCTGCTGGCTCTGCTGAGCAGGGGGAAGTTACACAGCGCTCTTCTGAAAATATTGCGCAGTATACCCCCTCCACACAGCGCTCTTCTGAAAATAATCCTGCATGTGCACCCCACATACAGCGCTCTTCTGAAAATGATCCTACCTCTGGCAGGCCCCTCACACAGCGCTCTTCTGAAAATGATCCTACCTCTGGCAGGTCCCTCACACAGCGCTCTTCTGAATATCCAACCAAGAGGCCTGTTCAACCCACTCAGCGCTCTTCTGATATATTGGCTGACAGCTCCCTTCAGGACTCTGGAACTGCTCTGCCTATCCAACCCACTGTATCTTACCTGGAATCTAATGTGATTGTGCATAATGTACCTGATGTTATATCTACTGATGATGTTAATGTGGATGTTGGCAATGCTGGGAGGCGGGTTCCCACCCCCACTCCTGATACCCCTTCTAACCCTTTTCCCTCCCCAATGGAGGAGGAGGGAACGGGCCAGGAGGAGACCCCCCAGACCACACCCAGACTATTCCAGTATGACTCTATGCCCGCAGTGGTCCAATATGTCACTTCATACCTGAAGATCCCTAAGGATCCTAACGTTTCAGAGGAACAAATCCAGCAGGCCAAGGACTTGCTAATGCCTCCGCCTCAACAAGAACTTATAATTCCCATACCAGACCTTATGAAAAATATTCTAATTAGGGAATGGGCGGAGCCAGGCACATCCAAGCGCCTCCCAGGGCCACCTAGGAAGCTCTTCTTACCAGCTGGCCATGCGGAATCTATCTGGGCCCTCCCCTCTATTGATGGCCCCATAGTCCAACTGGTGTCCAATCAGGTGGTACCAGGTCAAGGGGAAAATATTTTGAGAGACTCAAATGATAAGAAACTTGAAAGTTTATTGAAAAAAGTTTACGAATCAGGATCGTTAAGTTCTCGTTGCTCAGCTTCCTGTTCGGTCCTAGCCAGGGCCATTCTCAAGGGAGTAGAGGAAATCCTTGCCTCCCCTTCCCTGCATACAGACCTGAAACCTAAGTTGCTGGAAATCAAGAAGCCGCTCTCCCTCATTGCGGATGCCAGTCTGGATGCCCTCCAGTTGTCAGCCCGTAGTACTGGGGCAGCGGTGGCAGCACGCAGGATGGTGTGGTTAAGAACATGGCAGGTGGACTTTAACTCCAAAGTCCAGCTGGTGACAGCCCCATACTCCGGGAACCTTCTCTTTGGGGAACCAAATTTAAAAGATGTCCTCATTGAACGGAACAAGAGGAAGGTGATGCCCACAGCTCCACCCTCGACATCTGCCACGCCCACTTCCAGACCCAAAGGTAACCGTAAACCATTTGGGGGAAGCTATGGCTCAGGTTTTAATTATTCATATGGGTACAGGAAACAGCCCTTTCGATCCAAGCCCCCAGGTTCCCGGTTTCCCTGGGGGCGAGGATCCTCGGCCAACAAGCAACCCCTGGGTAGGGGCAGGGGCAGACAATTTTCCTTCAACAACCCCAGCATGTGAATACCCAGTTCCAAAAGACAGTCACCCTCCGCCTGTAGGAGCATGTTTGACTGATTTTGTTAATGTTTGGTCCCGCACTGTTAAGGACAGATGGGTTTTGAATGTGGTAAGAGAAGGGTATAAGTTGGAGTTCAAGTACACTCCCATACCCAGACACATGGTGGTTCCGGTTCCAGTTAATAAAGTTAAGAGATTGGCTCTGTATCAAGTTATCCAGGAACTTATTGAAATGAAGGCTATTGAAGAAGTCCCTGCACCTGAACAGGGACAAGGGATATATTCCATTATATTTCTAGTCCCAAAGAAAGGGGGCACATGGAGGGGCGTTCTGGATCTTAAGTATCTTAACCAATTTATGCAAACCAAATGTTATAAAATGGAGGGCCTCTCGGCCATAAGGGGACAGTTGGAGGAGAACATGTTTCTGACCTCCATTGATTTAATGCACGCTTTTTTGCACATCCCGGTCCACGAGGATTATAGAAGGTTCCTTCGTTTCCAGATTGGAGAGGCGCATTACCAGTATAGAGCCCTCCCATTTGGGCTAAATCAAAGCCCGCGCGTCTTCTCCAAAACCCTCTTGGGCCCTATAGAGGCACTAAGAAGGCGGGGCATCAGAGTGTACCCTTTTTTGGATGACTTGCTCATTGCTGGATTATCCAAAAGGGAAACAGAACGGGACACTCACACTACTATCTCCTTCTTGGCCTCACATGGGTTTAAGATCAACTACCCTAAGAGTAGTTTGACCCCTTCTCAAACACTTGTGCATTTAGGGGCTCAAATTGACACCATCCCTTTCACCATCAAGCCCTCAGCAGATCGCATCAACAGTCTTGTCAACATGGCCAGGGACGTTTCGGCCTCCCCATCTGCCAAGCTTTCCACACTCACTTCCCTACTGGGGAAAATGATTTCTATTATTGACTTACACCATTGGGCTAGGTTTCATACCAGACCCCTTCAGAGGCTCCTAAGACCATATGCCGCACTCATCTCACAGGGCCACGACAGAACCCTTTCCATCACTACAGACGTGCAACGCTCGCTGCAGCGTTGGAGCGATCCAGGTTATGTGGCCAAAGGGGTCCCTATCATTTCCCCCACAGAAGCCATAGTACACACTGACGCTAGCCTTCACGGGTGGGGAGGTACCTACCTCTCTCACTCAGCACAGGGCACGTGGACACCCTCAGAATTATCGCACCACATTAACTGGCTCGAACTAAAGGCCATTCTCTTAGTTCTACAAACTTTTGAGCCTCTAGTGAAAGGGAAACATGTCCTTGTCTTCACTGACAATATGACAGCTAAAGCTCACGTGGCCAGGCAAGGAGGGACCAGATCCCGCTCACTTATGTCTCTCTCTGCACAATTGTTTAAGTGGGCTGAACCAGTCTTAGCATCCCTCACAGCGCTACACATCAGTGGGGAATCTAACGTTCTAGCAGACTCACTGAGTAGAACAAAATTATTAGAATCAGAATGGATGCTGCACACAGATGTTTTTGATGCCTTAAATGACAAGTTTGGTCCTTTTCAGGCGGATCTATTTGCAACGAGGCACAACAGACAACTACCTCTATTCTACTCAAGGTACAAGGACGGCCAGGCCCTAGCCACGGACGCCCTCACGTCCCCCTGGCCTCCCGGGATCCTATACGCTTTTCCTCCGATTCCCCTAATAGGCAGAATATTGAGGAGGATCAGGGTCGAGAGAGCTCAAGTAGTCCTCATAGCCCCATTCTGGCCTCGCAGACCATGGTTCCCTCTCCTGAGGGCCATGTCAGCCTCGGATCCGCTCACCCTACCATCCCGAAGAGACCTGCTCTCCCAACAAGGGATCCTCCATCCCAATCCCAAGTGGCTGGCGTTAGCGGCATGGAGTTTAAAAGGCTAAGACTCAAGGAAGCAGGGCTGCATGATGAAGTCATAAACACTATGTTAGCAGCACGAAGGGACTCCACTTGGAGAATATATAACAGCACATGGAAAGTGTTTTGCTCGTGGTGCGTTAGTAAAAATATTGACCCAGCACATCCCCTTATAGGGGACATCCTATTATTTTTACAAGATGGGTGTGTTAAAGGTTTAAAATACAACACCATCCGCAAGCAAATTGCCGCATTGTCTACATTTGTTCATATTAAAGATGTTCCATCCTTATCTAGACATGAGTACGTTGTTTCCTTCCTGGCGGGTTTGAAAGCTAAAACCCCTCCAACTATCCACAGATTCCCTACGTGGGATTTACAAATCGTCCTAGAAGCCATCACTAAACCACCGTTTGAACCTTTAGAACAGGTAGACCTAAAGTTCCTATCCTATAAGGCATTGTTTCTCGTAGCAATGACATCAGCCAGAAGAGTATCGGAATTAGCGGCTTTATCTATTGAACCCTCACTGTGTAAGTTTCAAGAGGAATCAGTCACACTCAGACTGGACCCATTCTTCAGACCTAAAATTGACTCCAATTTCCACAGAAACCAAGAGATTCACCTTCCAGCGCTTTCCCCTGCAGATACCGGGGAAGCGGAATACAACGTTTTGTTATTGGATGTCAAAAGAGCACTGCAGATTTACATAGACAAAACCAAGGATTTTAGGAAAACAAACTCTTTATTTGTTTGCTACCATCCCAACTATTTGGGGAACAAAGCTTCACCGAAGATTCTCTCTTCCTGGATCAGGAGTTGCATTACCCAGGCATACGAAGCTAGGCAACTCATTCCACCCGATGGTATAGTCGCACACTCAACCAGGTCATCGGCCTCCTCCACAGCTTACGACGCTTCAGTGTCAGTGGCAGAGATATGCAGAGCAGCTTCATGGTCCTCTCCATCGACCTTCACCAGGCATTACAAACTAGACGAATTCAAGAGACAGGAGGCCAGTTTTGGTAGAAGAATTCTGCACCAGGCATCCACTACCTCGGTAAGACAGGGGTAAGAGGGTTCCTATTACCATTATGGGTTAATCTGTTCTCCTCTTTGACCTAGAGTGCAAGAGGCTGGTGGTGATGGGATCACAAGAGACCCGCCCTTTTGTGGGAGCTCTGGTACGTCCCATCCGTAGTATGCGGAATCCGTCCGAGAACGGGAGGTTGATTACCTCGAGAAGTATCCGTTCTGGACGGATGAAGCATACTACGCACCCACCCATGTATCGTGTTTACTAATTTCTACTGTTTTTCTTTATAGAAACCCGCTCCCGCGGAACAGCATTGAGATCGTGAACTCCCTCCGAAAGACTGGAGAGGATGACGGGATTGGGGGTCTTATACTCCTAAAATTAAGCCATCTAGCGGTCGTCTGCCAGTAATACACCTAGATATTACCCATCCGTAGTATGCTTCATCCGTCCAGAACGGATACTTCTCGAGGTAATCAACCTCCCGTTCTGATTTGCATTTAGTTGACAGTATTATGCACAATAAGAGGAGTCAGCAGCTGTGTAATAAGCTATTTACACTAGCTTCCATTCGCATCATTCATGTTGTTGCTGTCCAGGCAAAATTCAAAATTCACACAGTGAATGCCTTTAAACTCACAAAATCCGTTTAAACTATAAACACAAAAGAGGCAAAGTGGCACTTTAAAAAAAAAAGTATTTCAGAAGTGATACATTGATGCACATTGTGCGTGAATACAGCATTTTAAAAAATAACTACACTTATATAAGGATAGATAAGAACATAAGAACATAAGAGAAGCCTTGCTGGATCAGGCCACAGCCCATCTAGTCCAGCATCCTGTCGCACACAGTGGCCCACCAAATGCTCATGGGCATCTCAAGCAGAGACAAGGACAAACCTTCTCCTGCTCTCGAGTCCCAGCAGATGGCCCTAGAAGCGCCCCATTTCCTCCCCCCCCCCTCAGCCTGAAAGATGCACCTAGGCATTCGTTCTAGTAGCCATTGATACATCTGTCATCCATAAATTTGTCTAACCCTACCTTAAAGCCATCGAGACTGGTAGCTGTCACCACCTCTTCTGGCAGCACATTCCATAGGCCGATGACCCTCTGTGTGAAGAAATACTTCCCCCTGTCAGACCTTACGCTCCTACCCATCAGCTTCATAGAGTGCCCCCTGGTTCTAGTGTTGTGCGATAGAGAAAAGAAATTTTCTCTATCCACCTTTTCTATGCCGTGCATAATTTTATATACTTCAATCAGGTCCCCTCTCAAACGCCGTCTCTCCAGACTGAAGAGGCCTCGACGTTGCAGCCTGGTTTCGTAAGGGAGGTGTTCCAGACCCTTAATCATTCTGGTTGCCCTTCTCTGCACCTTCTCTAGTTCCACAATATCCTTTTTGAGGTGTGGTGACCAGAATTGTACACAGTATTCCAAATGTGGCCTCACTATAGATTTATAAAGGGGCAAAATGACACTTGCTGACTTATTTTCTATTCCCTTCCTAATTATTCCCAGCATTGAATTTGCTTTTTTTGCTGCTGCCGCACACTGGGTTGACACCTTCATTGAACTGTCCACCAAAACCCCGAGATCCCTTTCCTGGCGTGTTGCAGAAAGCTCAGACCCCATCAGTTTATAGACGTAATTTGGATTCTTGGCCCCAATGTGCATTACTTTACACTTGTTAAGATTAAAGCACATTTGCCACTTGGTTGCCCACTCACCCAATGCTAAGAGATCCCTCTGGAGCTCTTGGCAATCTCAGATTTTACTACCCTAAATAATTTAGTATCATCAGCAAACTTTGCTATTTTACTATGTACCCCTTTTTCTAGATCATTGATGAATAAATTAAAAAGCATTGGTCCCAGTACTGAGCCTTGAGGGACCCCACTTTTTACTTCTTTCCACCCTGAGAAATTGCCGTTTACTACTACTCTCTGCTTTCTGCCCTTAAGCCAGTCACAAATCCAGGACAGAACCTGTCCTTTTATTCCATGGCTGGTGAGTTTACTCAGTAGCCTTTGATGTGGGACTTTGTCAAAAGCCTTCTGAAAGTCCAGATAGACAATGTCTACTGGTTCACCTTTATCCACGTGTTTATTGACACTCTCAAAGAATTCCAACAAATTTGTGAGGCATGATTTACCTTTGCAGAAGCCATGCTGGCTTTTGTTCAGCAATGCCTGCTGCTCCATATGCACACTAATTTTGTCTTTAATAATGGTTTCCATCACCTTACACGGAACTGACGTTAAGCTAACTGGTCTGTAGTTGCCTGGATCACCCCTGGATCCTTTTTTGAATATTGATGCCTCTTCATTCTCCCCATTATGCCCCCCCCACACCCTCCCATAGCAGCCAAGAACTTCCAACTATTTTTGTTCTTCTCTTGATTTCATCATAGATAATCATATCAGTATTTCAATATGTTTTGTATACTCTGACCTATATATCTCAATCTGTATATCTTTCCCTGAAGTAATCCAAAGTTATCTGTTCTGTTATATAATGGAACCAATTTTCCAGTTCCCATCTATTCCTGTCTTTCCATCTTATGCCAATTGTTGCATGGGCTGCTATCAATAACCGTATAATCAAATATTTATATTTCCTCCCTACTGGCTATTCCTTAAAGGATTCTAGTACTTTAGTCCAAATAGTATTAGTTACTATTTATTTCAATTCCTATTTTCCCCAAACCTTTGGACCTATTATATTCCCACCACATATTTATAAACAAACCTTTTTAGTTACAGCTATGCCACCATTTTGGGCCCATGTTTTTATATGAAACAATTAACAAGGAGTCCTGTACTAGCTTCCTATCAATCTAATTCTATTTTTGATCTTTAAGTTCTCCTTTCTATACTCAATATGTCTCTCTCCTACCTCTAAATCACAGGCTCATATTCCAGTTAACATCTTCACTATTTTCTCAGGCTCCCATCAAAGTTCTGTATGTAGTAGTTCCCTTAATCCATTTTTCTTATGTAATTCACCTTGGATTATTGTTTTGAACAAATTACTGGGTAATTTTGTTGTCCAAGCATTTCTATTAATTTTTCTCTGCTTATTAATCCACCAGCTGATTTGCATAGATCTTTTAAGTAATGTGGGCCATAATGTTTCAATGCATTAAAACTATCTGGTATAACTGTTCTTTTTTATTTATTTGGGCTATTGAATTAGCTTTAGAAACCTTTAGCAATAGCTTGATTTTCCAGATGAGCAATACTGGGCCAACACAATTGTCTTTACACTTATATTTCACTAAGTAATAATTTTAAAAAATCTTGTTCATTTACCATTTTCACTTTTTGTCTGTAAACTTCAGGTCCAATGTTTTCATTATTTGACATGTCTCTTGATAACCCTCTAAACTAGGGATACTTCAACCTCCTTCATCTTCATGTGCATTTAAGAATACAGTTCATTCTTGTGTTTTTATTTTGTTTGCTTTCAAAGATCCCACCATCTTATTCTCACATCCTACAATCTTATTGTTTTCAGTGGCATTGTTTCTGGCAGGATTTAAGGAAATATAAATCTTCAGTTGCGTTATCATTTTTAGGGACCTTTGTCTTTTTAAGATACTCCTATGTTTTTTCCTTTTTCCATCCTACTAATTGTGTTTTCCATATCTGGTTTTTGTTCCTTGGTACCCCATTATTTACATTCTTATTAGTTATACTATAGGTATCTCATCTCTTCAAATCCTAAGTCCTATTTTTTATCTATATTTATTTGTTCCTCAGTATTTAACAACAGTATTTATTTATCCACAAGTATTTCCAACCCCCATCTCAGTTTAAATCTTTTAAATTACCAGAATTCATCAGTTATTGTAAAAGTTGTTCAGATAGTATCAATGTGTCAGTAGCAAACATGTTTATTTCAACCACTTTGTTAATAATAAAAGACCCTCTTAATTTTTCATTGTCTCATATTTTAAATATGTTAATAAAAAATAATATTTATTACATAAAGATATTGGCCTACAGGATTCCAGATTTATCTTATCCCTATTTTTTTGTAATCCTTTCAATTTCTTGTATCAGTTGGCCTATACTTACTCTTTTCTGATCCCTGTCTACATAGTTAAACACCTCCTTTTGAGGACTGCTTTAAACACATCCTATATAATTAGTTTTTTAATTCTATCTTTAGTGTTTTCCTCTTATTTTCATAAATACAGGGGCATGATCCGAGATCCAGATTGATCTTATAGTTAGATCTTCTATCTCCCTCTTATTGACTTGCTTAACAATTTTGTCTAAACACTCAGTGCCTAGTCTAAATAATATGTGGCTACTTGATCTGTTTTCTTAATATCGTCCTAGGCATTTGCCAACTTCCCCACTCTGAATCTCTCCAAATCCTTCATAAACTCCTCAAAAATTGTTTTTGCCTAGTGTTAGGTGAGCATAAACACATTATTTCCCTTAATGAAGAGAAATCTCTGTCTTTTTTCTGTCAAAAATTAAATTATATCTTAATATTGCAGGCCCCTTCAATGTGATAGTCCTTCTTGATTCATAGAATGTACACCATTTATGAAAATCCAAAAAATTATTATTTTTTTATTTATGTGTCTCTTGAGCCATAATGATCCACACCTTATCCTTTAGTAATCTGTATTTCTTAATTGGAGAGCTTAAGCCATTAACATTTTATTGTTAGATGCCCCATTTTTCACCCCAAACCTTTCAGTCTTCTCTTCCCTTTAAAATCAAATTCCCTTTGGTTCATTATCCCTTCCCCTCATCCAGAACTAAGGCCCTTCCTTTCTTCAGGAGGGTAGATGGGTTCATCACTCTCCTCCAGTGAACTCTGACCGACTGTGTTCTCCAATGCCTCACTTCACCTCACTTGACAAGTTATGCATTACCCAATTTCAGTACTTACGGCATTACTTTCCATCCTTATATTACTTATAATATTACTTTTCCTGCATCTATAACCTTGTGAATATTATTTGTCATATTTTTTTATAATTTCCTCATTGCCCCTTTAAAAAGGCTATGCCCATTCCCTACTGGTTGTTCTCATCTTTAGTTTTTAGTTAATTATGATATATCTATATTCTAAATCATCAACAACTCATACTTTCTACCAATAAACAAACTTTATTGCTTTGAACATTAACTTCAGTTATATCACAAAATCTTACAAGACCTGGCTTTCCCATATATATTCTATGTTTAGCATTACTCTCTGTTCTTTTGCTCAAAGATTACTAATTTCACACACTCTTCTTCAGCTTCCCCAAAGACCAGATTCTACTATTTGATGACAAATATGGTGAAAAATTATTCCCCACCCCCACTCCCAGGTTTAATTTGCCAGGTTTTAAATTACTTGGGTTTTATGTCCTTGAGAATTCAGATCCTGGACTCCTCTAAAGCTTTTGAACACTTTATCCCTCATGCTTTCTCCTCAAACAGCTATAACATCCGGGGTGTGTGTGTGTGTGTCAGCTTTGCAGCTTTGGTCACTAGCTCTAAATGTCAAGTTCCTGTGGGCGTGATCGATATCCTCCTCTTTTACCACAGTGTTGTACTCTTGCCACCATGCAACACATGTATTAATGTCAGAGGAGTTCACTTAAATTGTGAACCCTTTTAATCTCAATTCCTGTCTTTTTTACAGTTGGTGAGCTCAGCGACTCTTTTAATTCTTCAGTGGTCTTTTTTAATTCTCTTATGCCTCTTTTTCTGCTGCATATCTTATCTTTCCAGTGCTATTTGAAAAGCCCTCTTATTGATTTCCTCTACATTCTCAAATGCTGCCAGGAGACTATTCATTTTAATTCCAACTTTGATGGGAATTAAACTTGTCGGGAAACTTGTCAACTTCTTCCCTGACACCATTATTACGCTTCTGAAACATTAGCTCTAGGCATTGCGATTCTGTTCTTCACTCAGCTCTGGTCACAAAGATTTTAACACCCCTCACTTGACCATGAAGGTAAAAAAAAATGGGGGGTGTTGTTGTTTTTAAAGTAGGCAATGACATTAAAGTTAAAATTTACTATGTCAGTTGGAGAGGGTTGAAGACGTGAGTATTCTCTTCTTGAGCACGTGCACGAATTACTTAAAAGCATAATAAAGTAAAACTCATCTTCACAACCTCTCAAAGATGCCTTTTTCTTTGATGGTGTTCAGTTATACTCTCAGAAGGATTAATGACCGGCTGTCTTCCATTTCATCAATTTCAGTTGGATATCACAGCTTGCAGGGCAATAAGATCCTTCCGAATCTTCTTAGAAAAGGAGTCAATTAGCTGCTCATCAAAAATGACTTTTAATAGGCTTTCTGTGGGCCATTTAGGCAACTGGAACTTTGAAAAACATGTGAGTAAAAGATACTTGAACTGGTGCATGGTGGAACATCACTACATGCGGTGAAAAGGATTGTTCACAATATGGAGGGTAAAGTTCTAAATTGCACCCTACTGCTTAGCAAAACTGCTAAGGAAGATACTTTTTTGTATAGTTCATTGTCTGTTGTTGAGTCATTTATGAAGTAGGTAGAATACAAGAGTACAAAAAAAGGGGGAAAGGGAAATGCACTTTATAATTTGCACACATTCTAGCAAGTTTTTTGTTGTTCTGTTGTTTTCTTAAATTTAGGCTGTTCTGTTCACCTACCCCAGAATTCAGAGCTACCAAGTTTGGTAAAGTCCTCGAGAAATAGAGCCTTCCTTTCTTCCTTCCTTGTTTTGAATGGTTTGTTGAATCATTTTGCAGGCGTTCCAGTTCTAATGCCTGGAATAAATGTAGGTTTGGCAAATGATTTATGGGATTCGAACAGAATTCAGGTTTTCTCTCCTTGCAGCAGGTGACAGCACTTGACTGCAATCCGGCAGGTAGATGGGAAAGCGCACTACTATCTCCTGTACTCAGCCCATTAGCTTGGTAGTCAGCTACTCTGTTAAATCTTGCAGTGGTCCAGCCTTGGAGATGTGTCTTTTGGGGGGGAGGCGGTAGACCCAGGCTTCACACACTGAAGGAGCTCTTAAAAGTTGTCACTGTGTTGCCTGCTATGCACTACAAATTACACGTCCCTTCAGCCTCTAAATAATCTTGAGTGATCAAAAATGACAAGTTGCTGCATCTAGAGGACACATTACATGGTTTACCCCTAGTCTTCATCAACTTTTTGTTAGCTTTTGTTAAGTTTTTTAAAGTTAGCTGTGCTTTTTATGGAAGTGGGAGTTGGCTTTAATTTTTAAAAATAATATTAATTTGGATGTTAATTAAGGTGATATTTATAGTAGAAGAGAATAATAGAAGTGTTCTTAGTAAGTGAAAGTACAGGCAGTACAGTAGTTAGACCTGTCAAGATTAAAGTTGGTCAGCACAGTATGCTGATTTCAAGGACAGAGATTCAGCCTGTTCAGAACATCCTTCACTCTCTTTAGAGAAGCAGAATCATATTCTGGAACAAGTGCTGGGCACTTGGTGATCATGTCATGGAAAAAGAATTGGTCACATTTTCATACATTGTTTAATTCCATCCGGTTTTGACTGAGATAACATACAGATTTGGAATTTCTTTTTAAAAATGCATGGAGACTTAAGCTGATAGATAGTACACCAACTAGAGTTTTTTACAAATGGATTTTTCAGGCTGTTGGCTGTTTCTTCGATGGTTATATAGAAGAGGCAAGCAGCTCCGGTTGAAACTGCCTCTTCAATGCAACTGTTAAAAACGTAGCACTCTAGTCATCTTTTTAAAATGACAGTCCTACTTCAATTCAGAGACATGCTTTTAACACATTTAATGTATATACAGCCTTTAACCTCCTCCTGCCTTGCATGTCCAGTTGGGTCAATAATAGCCTTGCAATATCAGCCAATAACAGCAAAAAATGCATAAGCTCGTGAGCTTTATTTAGTCCTTTGATCTTTTAAAAACCTTTCTAAACTGAAGATGTAAAATATTAAGATCTATATTTAGTTCCAATTGTAAATACAGAATTTTGCAACTGCAACTAAAAACATCTTTAGCATCATATGTTTCCATTTACTTCCCCAAAGCCCATCTAGCTCCAAAGAAGATTTTCTCAGATACATCCTGCTAAAGGATGGAGGAAAAACTAGTGCTCAATTAACTATAGGAAAATTAGAAAGCACCTTTTCAGATAGGAAGAGTTGGGCTCTGACGCAAGCAAAGCCCAATGCATCTTGAAGCCTTAGCATTCTAGGTGAAAGCAGCTCCAATTCAAGAGAAAAAAAATTGCATTGAAAAGGTGTGAATCAAGAGGTGGAGCAATTTCTCAGATGTGCTATATTGAAATGGTATTACTGAAATTATTTATTTATTTACATTTTTATCCCACCCTATGCCTGGAGGTCTCCGAGCGGATAACAACATTTGAAACCAAACATTATTAAAACAATCGCAGTATGTATTAAAACAATAACATCTGCCAGTGGGAAGGGGAAAGTGTATCCCCATTTAACCAAAGGCCAGGGCAAAGAGGTGTCTTCACTCTGCCTTCCCAAATGTGTACAATGAAGGTGATTGATGCACCTCAAGGGTGAGACTATTCCATAGCCTAGAGGCCATCACTGAGAAGGCCCTCTCCCAGGTGCCCACCCGTTTTGCTGCTGAGGGTGGTGGGGCAACCAGGAGGGCCTCCCACCTGGTTGTCCCACCACCCTCAGATCATAAGGCATGGGCAGGTCGATATGGGAGTAGACGTTCCTTTATTGTGACAATGAAAGAAAGGTT
The DNA here is from genome assembly GCA_023333525.1 of Aspidoscelis tigris stejnegeri. NCBI lineage: Eukaryota > Metazoa > Chordata > Lepidosauria > Squamata > Teiidae > Aspidoscelis > Aspidoscelis tigris. The sequence continues at coordinate 208,617,456 of JALMGA010000001.1, forward strand.
TTTGGTTGCTTATTTTACAGTTTATTCGGTGATGCTCCTGGAGCATCCTGAAGTTTTTGATATAAGTATCTGTGTTCATGTGTATTTCACACACAGAATTCTTATATCAACTAGTAAAATAGTATATTTACAGCCATCTGTCCATCATATTACAGAATCATTTGGCAACCTTAATAGATTATGCAGCAAAACAAACCATGACTGTAAACTTTTGGCTATTGGTACAGATGCTGTTTACATTCAGTGAGGTAAATCATTTAAAAATGAATACCCAAAATTATATATATTGTGTGAGCCAGTCTGGTCTAGTGGTTAGGGAGCTGGACTCTTATCTGGGAATAATGGGTTCGATTCCACCCTCCCCCATGAAGCCAGCTGGGTGACCTTGGGCTAGTCACACCTGAGCTCTCGTAGCCCCACCTACCTCATAGGGTGTTCTGTTGTGGGGAGAAGAATAGAAGCTTTGTCAGCCTGTTTGAGTCCCCTTAAATGGGTGAGAAAAGGGGTAGAAAAGCAAACTCTTCTTAAGACTGCAAGCTAGTCTGAAGGTCTGATCTAATTTCAATCCTTTGGTTCAAAAACTGAGTATAAAATGTTTTGGAATTATAAGCCAGAGAAAGGTTATAAGTAAAAATTACCAGCACCTGCAATTATTAATACAGTCTTTCCCTTGAAGAACACAGATGCTAAGTTCTAAAAGGCCGGCTTGTAAAGCAAGTCATTGACTGTAATAGAATACGGGTTTAGATATCAGCCTGACAAATACGTTGACTTTAATGGAGAACTGGCTTCTTGAAGTTATAAAAATTGTTGGTACACCCATCTTATTAGCTAAGGACATGCATCTACTCATGTGTACTAGAGTTCAAGATATAAGTAGGGCAGATAGAGAGCTGGTAAGGCCATTGGTTTTAGCTGCTCAGGCAGTGTTTGAATATGGTTGGAAAGATCTATTTGCATGGATATTGGAATGATTATGTTGCAGAAGAATTGAAGTTTGAGTTGCTTTCAGAAACAAAGGTAGTACAAGGGGCAGAAAGTACAAATAAAAATGGAAAAGACTGGGGGGAAGATGCTGTAATATGGTAAGTGGCTTGCTTAAGGGAAACAAAGAACTGGAAGATGTGAATATGGTCCATCAGGAAACAAGTTTTTAATTAGTGGCTTGTTACCATCGGCAAGGGAATAAGGAGAGTATTTATTGTACATTGGAAATGGAAAAGATGGGGGGGGGAATGTGACAGGGAAAATTTCAATTCTAGGGTATGAATGCAATAATATTTTTTCTGGTTTTACAGCCCAGACTTAGAATTGAAGGGCTCTTTCATTGTTCAGTACTTGGTATAGCAATTTACAGCATATTCTATCCATGGTAAAAATCATTCTGTAGTACAAACTCAAATGCTTAAAGGTTATGCAGTGTCAGAACACTTTTATAGTACTTGGCATCAGCTTAGTGAGTTTATTAACAATGAAAACATATTGATCAGGCACACTGGCTTGAGATCTAGGCATGCCTTTTAATAGCATTTGTAAGAACTGTTTGTGAATAATTGCAATGGTAAAAAAGTTGGATGAAAAATTATTTTATGAAAAAAAGAATGGAGAAGTGGCTTTTCAATGCAAGTCAAGGAAGGAAAGAATCTTGCATAAAAATGAACGGCAGCACAACCACCCCTGAGAGGTCTCTGTGCAAAGCAAAATCCCAGAAATGTCTGTAGTTTTGTTCTCAACTGGATTTATTAGCACCTTTTAACTGGGTAGGCAGATGAATGCTTCAGAAGAGGAGTGGGGGAAATGTCCTTTTGAGTTCTGCCCACAAGAACCCGTAACTCAAGATTGCGACGGCCTCATGCTTTTCCAGCCCATGTGGCAGGCACCATCTTGATCAATAAGTTCCTCAGCAATGTCTAGACCAGTGGTTCTCAACCTGTGGGTCATGACCCCTTTGGGGGTCGAACTGTTCTTTTACAGGGGTCGTCTAAGACCATTAATAACAAATTTGTAACAATGAAAATACATCCTGCATATCAGATATTTACATTACGATTCATAACAGTTGCAAAATTACAGTTATGAAGTAGGAACGAAAATAATTGTATGGTTGGGGGTTAGGGTTAGGCTGGGGGTCATCATACCATGAGGAACTGTATTAAAGGTCGCGGCATTAGGAAGTTTGAGAACCACTGGTCTAGACCACCTGCAAAGAAACCAGGAAGTAAAGGCAGCATCTGTTTCTTCCTCCTTTCTCTCTGCAAAGAAGCAGAAGTGGGGATGTCTTCCTTCCTGCCTAGGTGCGAAAGGGGAATACGTCTCCGCGTGGCCTAGCCCAAAAAGGCTGCAGCGGGGGCGGGATGCTCCTCCCAGGCCTGCTGCTATTGGGTCGAATTTGACCCAGGGGCGGGCAGGTTGGTCCTGTTCCTTCCCCATGTCCCTACAGGCTCTAGGTGACCCAACTGCCACCCGCTGACGCCGACGCTGATCCCTCCTCACAGCAGCGGTGGCCACCTAGAGCACACAGGGACCCACCCCGGGCACCCCCTACCCTGGGCTGGGGCCTACCCAAGGATGCACATGCATGCACGCGACTTACCTCATCACCGCCGGGTTTGAAGTGGCGGGCCTGGCCAATAGCATTGTACGTCAGTGCGGGTCACCGGCTCTGATTGGCCAGTTACCTACGCCTGCGCAGAATGACTGGCATTGAACCAGATATTCTGCGCAGGCGTGGATAACTGGCCAATCAGAGCTGGCGGTGCGCACAGAGGCACAACACGGCTGGCCAGGCTGGCCACTTTGAACCAGTGGCAACGAGGTAAGTCGCCTGCATGCATATGCATCCCCAGGAAGGCCCTGGACCGAGGGGGGGAGTCACAGGGAGCATTTGCAGAGGCTCAGCCGCATAGATCTAGGCAGCTGAGCCCCCGTGAAGGCTGAAGATCCTGTCTGATGGGCTGGCAGATGAACCACTCCATGCAGCACATCGTTCTGGCCGAAGACATCGCCAGTCCGATCTCACCCTGCCCTCGAAAGGGTTGGAGGTGACCGAACTGAGGGTGCCCCGGTGTCCTGTCAACTGCTGCAGTCCTGTTCGGACTGCAGTGGCCAGCAGTGAACCTCCGGGTGCCCAGTGGCACCCAGGGGTTTGAGCCACCACCATCCCATGTGCAATGACTTACCTCATCAGGCCCAGGGTGCTCCTCGTGCGGCCTTTGGAACTCCCACTAGCTCAGCCTCATGCTCACTTGACTTGTCAGTGTGAGATCTGTCTACCGGATCACATGCCTGCACAGAGAGCAGCAGATTCCTCCCGAGGCCGTGTGAGGAGCACCCCGGGCCTGGCAAGGTAAGTTAATTGCATGGGCCTGCCAGCTGTTGAGCCATTTTCAGCTCAGTAGCGGTAGCGGGGGGGTGGGCCCACAGCTGTTCGGGAGAGAGAGTGTGAATGCTCTCCCTCCCATACAGCTGTGGGACAGCCGGGAACAAGTGTACAGCGCAATTTTGTGCTCTTCACCCAGAATGCAAGTGGATACCCTAGGACAGGCTGGGGCGGTTCTGAATGGAACCACCAGACCAGTAAAGCGAATGTTCCATCCCAAGGTTTCCTACGTTCCAGACGCCCCCATGTGAATGGGCCTCTGATTCAGCACATCAGGAGTGGCACAAAAGCAACCAACAACAGTGCCAGGAGCACCAGCATGGCATGGGCTCAGAGGAATACTTTTAAGAAGTGTGGTTAACATTTTTGAACTCATACTCATCACTTTCCCTATCCCCTTCCTCTTGTCAGAGATCACAATCCATATTTATTGATCAATTTAAACAAATTTGTAATTTTTGGATGTGTTTCTTTTATTCCTTTCCAAGTCGAGCTGCATTCACACCCAAGCCGATTTCTTTCAGCATTATCTAAAATCTATATTTGGGGAAAATAATGTGGCATCTATATTTACCAATCCTTCCCATTATATTTAGGAAAGAGAGAAAGAGGAATGAGTAAGTTTTCACTGCCAGAACAAGTTTGGTGAACAAGTTAAGAGAAGCCCTGCTGGAACAGGCCACAGCCCATCTACTCCAGCATCCTCTCTCACACAGTGGCTCACCAACCAGAGACAAGGGCAGGCTTTCTCCTCTCAAATCCCAGCAAATGGCCTTAGAGGCATCCTGCTTGACCCCACTGCCTGAAAGATGTACCTAGGCATCCATTCTGGTAGCCACGGATATATCTGTCATTCATAAATTTGCTTAAACTTTTCGTAAAGCCATCTAGGCAGGGAGTTGTTACCACCTCTTCTGGCAGCAAATTCCATAGACCGATGACCTCTGGTTGAAGAAATATTTCCCCTTGTCTGATCAAGAGAAAGTGTGTGAAAGAATTTGTATATGGGACGAAAAAGGAAGAATCTGCAGCATTGGCAGCTGTCACCTCTGTCTTGTCCCTTCGCAGGACCACAAAGTAAGAGCTAGGAGTGGAAAGCAGCATCCAAAACCAAAGTATAGCTACAGGCACGATCAACAAAGGAGCATGATTCCCCCAACTGCATTCTAACAAAATCAGAATGTCGGAAAGCATGCAATATAGAAGAGAACTGTAATTTACTTTCCAAATACAGAATCTTTCTCGGGTATTGAAGACAACAATCATTTCTAAAATGAATTTCATATTGTTTTGGAGAGGAACTACAAAGAAGAGTAAACATGCTCTTTGTTTTGTTCTTTGAATCGGTCTCTATTCGCCAAGGTGGTATCTGAAGTTGGCAAGTACTGTTTTTGTTCAAAGTTAAAAGAAGAGGATTTAAGTGCATGTGCTGTTTTAGAGCTGAGTTTAGAACAAAGATTTTACACAAAGATATTCACTGGTTGGCAAAGAAGTTATAGGCATTGTTTCTTAAACTGGTATATGAATTCTTTGGTAAGGGCCTCAGTGCGCATGGCAGTATTTTCCTTTTAGTTCAACAACTGGACTTGAGTCTTCTAGAAGCTCTTGTATTTATCCTTGGCCCAATGTTCATGAAAGCTGCCTGTCATTGATGGAATTTTTTAAAATGTCTATTCCCCCTTGATTTTCCAAGGATCAGCTAGTGACGATACAAAACAAAGAGCTTCTAATAAAATAAGAAAAGAAAACACAAGGCTGGGCCAGTAAATGCATTAAACAGCCAAAGGAATCATACCTTCACTAACACTCTAAAGCATTGTAAGGATGATCATGTAAGGTGCATGATGAATTTCACTTAGCTAGATACTACAGAATAGAAATCCCTCACCTTTGGACAATTCCACACTGGCTGATATATTAGACCAGCAAGTGTACTAAGTGCCTTCCTTCTGCACATTTGCTGTGATCTAAAGGAACCCCTGAGTAGGGTCTCTTTCATGGGCCTTTTTGCACCTACCTTATAGGTGCTCCACACACTACATCTGCACCAGGTGGAAGAGGTGCAGGGGGAGCATGTGACTGGCAGTGCAGGTGCAATTATGTGCCGTGTTGCAAGCAGCATTGCACAGGTGTGCTGGTGCTTAGTTACAAAGACAGGTGGCAAAATGTGAAAATATCCTTAAACTGCACCAGCATGCAACACTAATTCAGATTAAATGTTAGCGTATTTCCCACAGTGGTGGCATATAAGGAACTAGGATGATTCTACTGAAAAGTTTTTTGAGGAAAAGTAAGGCTATGGGTGTTTTTCCATGGTCACTTAGTACCCATTTTAGCACCCATTAAGGACCCATTTGGGTGAGAGCCGGATGATCCCATTTCCACCACGGCACCCATCAGGGACACATTTGTTTCCACCATGCCTCAGGAAATCTGGATCATATGGGTACTTTTTGGCCTTTAATCCGGATTTTCTGTAGACCCCATTAATGGGGTCTACAATGGGGTCTTCAGCCAGAAAATCCGGATTAATGGGAGCCTGTTTCAACGTTAGTTTGGCAATGAGGTCTAGAGAAGGCTAGGGGGAGGGGGCACCCTTGGGGGAGGAGCCCCCAAACCTAAGCTTCAAAGTCATTTCGAAGACTGTGCAAAATAGCTCCAGAACGTCTTTGAAGTCTGTGCTGATCTTCAGAGTGAACTTGGAAGTGACTCCGAAGTCACTCTGAAATCACTTCGAAGTCACCCCAAAATCACTTTGAAGTCACTTCAAAGTTCACTCCAAAGATCAGCACAGACTTCAAAGACGCTCCAGAGCTACTTTGCACAGACTTCGAAGTGACTTCGAAGTGACTTAAGAGCCGCTTTGGAGATTGCACCCCCTGTCCCCCCAAACACCTGGGGTGACAGGCAGACCCCTCGTGGGTAGATTCAGATTTCCAAATGGGTGCTCCAGTGTTTCCATGGCAGGGAGGCTAGCACCCATTGCTATTGGGTGCTAGACCACCCATGGAAACACATTGGGTACTTCCCTTAATCTGGATCTACTAGACCCCGATTAAGGGAAGTACCCATTCCCTAGATCCAGATCTTCTTAGATCTGGATCAAAGGAGCCCAGTGGAAAAACACCCATTGTCTCCCATTGGAACTCTGTCTGCATTAGAGAAAGTATAATCTTGATCAGGGAAGCCATGGCATTGTTTAAACATGACTTTCAGTGCACCAGTGGTGGCTATCTTCTGGGCCTCAGTGATCCACGTGTTAATGTGCATCTGGTGATGTCCATGAGTAGACTCATTATGGAGATTGTTGGGAAAGTGTGTTTGCTATGAGCAGTGAGTAATATTAACAAACCTATATTAATCTTTGCCCTTCTTCATTTTGTGCCCCAAGGTCAAACTTGTCTGTTATTCTGGTTATTTTTTGATTTCTTACTTTAGCATTTCAATCCCTTCTGACAAAAATGTCATCTTTGGGTACTAGTTTTAGAAGGTGTTGCAGGTCTTGCTAGAACTAGTGACCTTCAGCCCCTTCAGCATCAGTGATTAGTATTTAAGTCTTGGCTTACTTGTGATGTTGAGCAGTTTGCCTAGGATTTGAACAGAAATCATTCTGGGGCTTTTCTCACTTAATGTCCATGGGCCGGCATTCACATTGTAAGCACCAGCCCATGCCAAACTTCACCCAGACCTACCTGGGTCCAGGCGAAAAGTGAACGCTCCTGTCTGGGAGCATCTGCCTTGGTGCAGCAATGGTCATGTACACTGGACCATTGTTACAGTGATTGGGCAACACAATGCACAACTGTGCGGTTGCATCTGCAGCCCCACTGCCCACACCACCCCCACAAAGCCTTCACACAAAACTAATGCATAAAGATGCCAATGAGAACCCAGGGTCGTGTTTCAGTGAACTGCAGTTTGGCATATTCCTAATTATCAGCAGCCCAATGAAAATGAAATTCCTGTTGTTGTTGGTTTTTTTTAGTTATTGTTTAGGTATCCAAACAGAAAAGCTTTCAATATGTACAAAATTTTCTTTAAAAAGTTTACTTAGTTTCATACACTGGGAATGTGTTCAAGTTAACAAAAACGTATGCATTCATGTTCCATGTATTTACAATTCCACATATGTACAATTCAGAAACAACTAAAAATTTCATGAATAAATAAGTATGTATGGGAGGTGTACTGATAAAGATGATCTCGGGCAGCTACTAACATTTATTTGAATACATAAAATATATATACTTAAACTTACCAAACCTAATAGGACTCAGACTAATAAAAAATATGTCCAAGGAACTGTCCCCACCAAAAGAAGTATAGATACCCTCAGTCTGAGACAAATCCCATAATTCTCTTTCCCAGAGTCTTTGGTTTGCCGTCTCTCTCCTCTTCACCCTGTCTGGTACTCGATCCAGTATCAGATGACAGCAGAACCACACACACACACACATAAAGAATAAGTTCTTGGACTCAGTCCAGTCTTGCTTAGCATATCCTCCACTTGCCCTCAGTTGCTGTTGTGGTGCTGCAAAGTTCTCCTTACCTTTCACCTGCTTCAGGCTCAATTGACTGTCTCCAGAAGACATTTCCTCTCTGCTGTCTCTCGTTCCCTCTTTTGATTTTTCAAAGGCTGCTCACTTCCTAATTCCCAACAGCTAACCCTCTAGCACCTGGATTTTCTCAATTAATCAAGAGGCGAGCTTCAAAGGGACAGAGGTGAATTAAACAAATCACCATAGCTAGACTTGTCTGAGTACACTTTCTATCTCCCAATTTGCACATCTCCTGTGTGCTCACGTGAGTCAACCAATTTAGTTCTAAATCCCCAGTCTTGCAGTTTTGAGTTACCCTTTAGTAACTTAACAAGGGTATGGGTGGCCTAACTTTCCAGTGACTGTAGTTGGGCAGCCATGATGTTTTCAGGGCCAAGGCAACTTCCTGGGTCAAGAGACATCAATAACGAATTCATTTGGGATTATTCCAAGAGTTATTTTCAGTATTGTATGCATGGCTCAGTATAACTTGGAATACTTTGTTGAAAATATGGCAGTAATAAGTACCTCTGAGGTCCTTGATTGCATAGGTGCTCCAATATTTAGATAAATTCATGGAGGACAGGTGTATCAACGGCTACTAGAATGAATGCCTAGAGGTCACCTCCAAGTTAGAGAGAGAAGCAGGGAACAGGGATTCAAGAGCAGGTGAATGTTTTGTCTTCTGCTTGAGAATGTCCAGCAGCAATTGGTGATCCACTGTGGCAAACAGAATACCGTGGCCTGATCCAACAGCACTCTTCTTATGTTCTTATGAGCCTTTGAAGAGTAAAATCAGGGAAGTCAGCACAGTGAACATCTAGTGGTACTAAAGGCAATGTTTGCATCTTGTTGGGATATTTGCTAATTATAAATCATCACATGTTGGTGACAGTTCTGTAGCAAAAAAATCATTTAAGGGATCACACTGTATTTGCAGTCAGGATAACGGTAGGCAAAACGAGCATCACAAATCTGTAGAGGCTTCAGAATCTCCACAAGAGCCTGAGCTGCTGTAATTATTTCTTGGTCACTTTGAAAGCTGTCTGCGCACATAGTCAGAGCACTGTCAATCTGTTCTTGGAGATGAGGCAGAAATGTTTCCTTTAGGAGTTTAGGCAGAAGCTCCTTACAAACCATGATGAGGTTCTGTGTCTGCTTGATGGAACCACAGGATGGAAGCACAGATTGGCAATCTGCAACCAAACAGCTGAATATATCCTTATGTCCTGGTTGTTCAACCATCAACTGGCTACCTAATGGGAATGAAAAGTCTGGTTACAAAGAGATGCAAGCAAATTCTGAAAGAACACAGAGTCTTATATTTCAACACTGCCGATGGTGATGTCTCTTTGCTAAATCCTACACAATCTAAAGCAGTGGTGTGGCGTTCTCTTCTGCCTGGGCAGGAGTTTACTTCCCCCTTCCTTAGACTAGTGAGTGTTTGAGAAAAAATGAGTTTTTTAATTATTTAAAAGTGTTGGCCATTGCTTCCCTGACCCCCACAGACTAAAGAGTCTACCACAGCTTCTCCTTTCCCTAGGCCCAAGGCCTATAAGACTCAAATGAATACTGAAGGCAGATGGTTCTTTGAAATAAATAAGAAATTGGTTTATTGTTTTACAACTTGTGAAGAAAACAGGCAAATAACTAAATATCTATCAATGTCTTCTCAGAGTCAGTCTACCCAACAACCTATACCCCCACAGGCTGCTGTCAGGACTCCCTTAAGCTGTCACACGAAGCTCTGGAACCCTGTTTCTATCTTGGTGTTTCCCTAGGCACAGGACTGTCTCACTCACCAGTCCCCCCTCTCTAGAAACCCAACCATAAAACCCTGGAACTATCTTAGAGTCTTCCTCAGGCACAAGGCAGTTACACACACATCCTCCCTCCCTGGAACCCCAAGTATAGAACATCCCAAACTTGGCTGGGTGGTACCTTTTATATCCCTGGCCCTGAGCAGGCTCAAACCTGATTGGCTGTTTGTGGGCAGCTGTCCCCCCCCCTTACCCTATGCTAATTAGGGGTGCCTGACCCACTTCTTACCTGATGCTCTGATACTTACATTGCAATACAAGGCGTACAGCCAGAACAGAACAAATACAGTACACACAGGTAAAAGAAAATGCTTTCAACACACATTAAATACAGTAACACAACGGTGGGCGTCACAAGTGGTTTTCAACCTTCCTAATGCCGCGACCCTTTAATACAGTTCCTCATGTTGTGGTGACCCCCAACCTAACCCTAACCCTAAGAAATTATTTTTCTTGCTACTTCATAACAACCCCTGTGAAAGAGTAGATCGACCCCCAAAGTGGCCGCGACCCACAGGTTGAGAACCACTGATCTAAAAGTACTACATGACTGTTATATGAACAAATATTATTTCTAAAATTTGCAATATTTTGATTTTAGATCTAAAAGGTCTTGAAGTGAGTTGGGTACAGACAGATCATATCAGGTCTTTTTTAAGAGCCTAAAGGCCTGGAGCCAGAATGATACTTTGAACTTTTCCTACCATTGACTATCTTTTCATTGTATTTTGTAGCAATGATAATTTAGTTGTTTTTTCTCAGTCCAGAGGAGATGCATACATATAGCTTCTTCCCAAAACACATCTATATTGATATTTTCATAATTACAAACATTAAGGACAGTATTGGTTGGCTCCACTTTAAAATATTGCAGCCTCTGCAAATTGCACCTGATGTTCTCTTTTCAGCTTCATAAGCTGACTGAGAATTTTTCAGACCCTCCCTGTTTTAACTTATCTGACCCAAAGCACAAGCTCACTTCATAGCTGGCACCAGGAGTTGCTTAAATACTCTTGTCCAATCCCCTATAAATGCTATAAAACCCTTACAATCCAGCTGTCAACCTATTGGTTTGCTAAATATGATTTAACTGTTTACCAAATAAGTTTACTTAGTTGGCCACAAGGAACTTTGTACTTTATCAGATTAATGCTGGACAGAAGAACGTGAAATAAATTGACATTAAATACAAATAATGATGTTCTCTAAAAGAGGCGACGCATTTTTTGGATGGGCATAAACCTGATCAATTTGAAAAATTTAAATATCTTGCAACAATTTTTTATGACAAGGGCATATGTAAACCTCATCAGGATTACAATAGCAGGCAATACCTGCCACAAAATATTTTCCTTTTTTAAAAAACATGAGAAGTGGTTTATTAATGCCTGGATATTAACTTCAGGTTGGAGAGACAGGATGCCTCTAAAGGCCACTCCAAGGAGCTGAAAGCAGATAGAGGTTTTGCCTTCGTCTTCTGCTTGAAAATGCCCAGAAATAAACCAGATGCTGGACTAGATGGGCTGTGGCCTGATCCAGCAGGGCTCCTCTTATATTCTTATTCCTGCTTTGCTAAATCTATATCAAGCTGAAATGATTTCCCAACTACTTTATGGAGCTCAACACTGTCAGTACTCAACATCACCATATTAGAAAGAGTATACTGATTCCAAAATTCTCCACAACACCACTGTGGCTTCACTTAAAATCTATATAATCTGCATATCTTTTCTGCACCTCTTTTTCATAGCTCTACAGAACCTGTCCTGTCTGGTACCTGGATATAAGTTGTCACCAATCACTACTCTTGTACTTTTAAATAACTGATCTATCAAACCTTTTCAGATAAAGAAAAGGTGCATGGAATCTATTTCCCTCCCAATGTTGTTGCATTCTCTTGTGATAGATGCTCCTTCAAAGATGAAGCTAAGTACCTTCTTTCTGGTCAATTACACCCAGTGTGCTGGCATCCCGGATAAACAGTTGTCCGTTGTTGAAAACTCCAAAAGTGCCAGCATCAACATGATTAAAGAAGAAGAAATAGTTCAGATCATTATTTCTCATGGAATCAATAATAGCAAGAAGCTGGAGAGCCAAGTCTGTTGCAACATCAGAGGATGCACCATAAAATTCATTGAGAGGTCTGGTGCTAGTAGTGACTACCAATCGGCCACAGGATCCCAAGTATTTTGGAAAAGGCCATCCTTCTGCTCCAGGGAAAATCTATCCAAAGGAGGAAATACATCATCAAAATATATCACCAATTATTTATATTTTATTACCAATTAAACAAGACTATAGAATGAAAAAAGGAAATACTGTACAGGAAAGTTTAGGGTAGCTCGTTTTCTATGTCTATGCAAATACTGTACTGTGCAAAAATTTAGCCAGGTGTGGAAGAAATGTTGCAAAGTAAGTCCGGGAAGTGATGATATGGTCCTCATGGTGGCCTGATCTCAACATCATGTAAGGTCCCATGTAAGGTGATGGAAAACATCATTAAAGACAAAATTAGTGTGCACATGGAGGAGCAAGCATTGCTGAACAAAAGCCAGCATGGCTTCTGCAAAGGTAAATCATGCCTTACAAACTTGTTGGAATTTTTTGAGAGTGTCAATAAACACATGGATTAAGGTGAACCAGTAGACATTGTCTATCTGGACTTTCAGAAGGCTTTTGACAAAGTCCCCACATCAAAGGCTACTGAGTAAAAGCCATGGAATAAAAGGACAGGTTCTGTCCTGGATTTGTGACTGGCTCAAGGGTAGGAAACAGCCAATTCTCAGGGTGGAAAGAGGTAAAGGGTGCAGGTTGGGACCAATGCTTTTTAATTCATTCAACAATGATCTAGAACAGTGGTTCCCAAAGTTGTCTGGGCTACAACCCATCTAATATAAGTTTACCAACTTGGGACCCACCTCTAGGAAATTTAACCGTTACCAATATGAATAAAGGACTTTTCAAATAACAAAGTTTTAATACAATTTTTTTATTACTTAATTAAATAATTACATCAAAAAAGTTATTTCAAATACGGTTAAATTTCCTAGAGGTGGGTCCCGACCCACAGTTTGGGAAACCCTGATCTAGAAGAACGGGTACATAGTAAAATAGCAAAGTTTGCTGATGATACTAAATTATTTAAGGTAGTAAAAACCGAAAGAGATTACCAAGAGCTCTAGGGGGATATCTTAGAATTGGGTGACTGGGCAACCAAGTGGCAAATGTGCTTTAATCTTAACAAGTGCAAAATAATGCACATTGGGGCCAGAAATCCAAGTCAGCAAATTTCATTTTACCACTTTATAAATCTATGGTGAGGCCACATTTGGAATACTGTGTACAATTCTGGTCACCATATCTCAAAAAGGATATTGTGGAACTGGAAAAAAATGCAGAAAAGGGCAACCAGAGTGATTAAGGGGCTGGAACACCTCCCTTACAAAATCAGGCTGCAATGTCTAGGCCTCTTCAGTCTGAAGAGATGGTGTTTAAGAGGGGATCTGATTAAAGTATATAAAATTATGCATGGTATAGAAAAGGTGTATAGAGAAAATTTATTTTCTCTGTCACACAACACTAGAACCAGGGGGCACTCTATGAAGCTGATGGGTAGGAGAGTCGGATCCAACAAGGGGAAGTATTTCTTCACCCAAAGGGTCATCAGTTTATGGAATTTGCTTCTGGAAGAAGTGGTTACAGCTACCAGTCTAGATGGCTTTAAGGTAGGGTTAGACAAATTTATGGATGACAGATGTATCAATGGCTATTAGAATGAATGCCTAGGTACATCTTTCAGGCTGGGGGACGGAAGCAGGATGTCTGGGATTCAAGAGCAGGAAAAAATTTGTCCTTGTCTCTGCTTGAGATGCCCATGAGCATTTGGTGGGCAACTGTGTGCGACGGGACGCTGGACTAGATGGGCTGTGGCCTGATCCAGCAGGGCTTCTCTTATGTTCTTATGTTCTTACCATTGAATGAGGAGACAGAAGGATTTGAACAAGCCTACATCCACAAAAGATCTTTGGTGACTTCTCAAAACTGTTTGGAACAACTTCCATGTCAAGTTCCTTCAAAAACTATGTGCAAGTGTACCTCAAAGAACTGATGCTGTTTTGAAGGCATCATTTGATCTAGATTTAGATTTAACTTTCACATTCACTTTGTATTTTATAAGTTGATAACAAACTATTAATACTTCTATTTTTGAAAGCATTCTTACTTTGCAGTATTTTTTCCACACCTGCCTAAAACCTTTGCCCAGTACTGTATTTATAATAATCTAAAAAGATGACAGCAAAATTCAGTATCTTTCCACAATTGACTCATGTGTTCTCGGGAATAAGCAGTTTTTGAATACACTATACATAACAATGCTGCATATATTTTCCCATGCTATGCTAAAGTCATTTCCGCCTTCCCTTTCTTGTTTATTTTCAGTCATTTTTTTAAATAAGTTTATATTCAAGCAATGCTCTCAATTTATTCCCAGATATTTCACTGGATTCCAGGATTAACCACTGTGGAAGGTCTTAATTATTTTACACAATAGCCATGACACAAGGGAACAGCATCGTGGAAGAGCTTTACATCTATTATACCCAATCCTCCATTTTCTGCCTGGATAATTACTATCTGGAATTTGATCCTTTCACCATATGAACTATTTTGTTCATTAGGGTTTTTATAAACATATAACAAAATATGTTTATGTTCTTGGAGTTCACCTGTTAAATATTTATAACAGGTGACCTCCAAGAACATAAACATATTTTGCTTTCAATGGCAATAATAACAATAACAATAATGATAATCCTCATTACTGCTGTTTGCATCTAATTCTAATTGGACAAAACAGTTGAGGTCAGAGCCATGAGGAGAAGAATGAAGAAGGCTCCTCAAACCCCCAGCATTCATTTAAAGTAAATTTTTGGCTTGGAGATAAAAGCATAGATGTAGAAGATGAAAGTGAGGCTGCCAGTCAGCACCCTGACCGTTTACAGTGACCTTCATATCTAATCTATGAGGGTTGCCGCTGATAATGTCAATCCTGTAATGTTGGGCAGTGCTAGTTATTGGAAGCTGAAAGAATAATTCAGTGATTTTGGTTGTTATTTTGGTACTTATGTGATGGAACAGTTATTATATTCTTTTCCATATGCATGTTTACAGATGGCTAAATTCATTTTGGCAGCAGCCAGGCTGAGAATGGCTTACATATCTGATCATTTAAACTTAGCCCTGGATGACTAATATTTTTAACAGCCAGTTTTAACTTTTAATTAATGAAAACATTTAAGCAGTCCCTTCTATAATACTGTATATATCATGTAATATACAACCAAAACCAGGTGGTCTTAAGATTCATATTTTTAAAAAATCAATTTGAGTTTGCATGATCATCTGTATTTTGAGATGAAATTTTATAGACTTCTTTTGAACATATTATTCTCTATATCACCTGAAGTGTCACATCTGATCTTACACTGTCAACATAAGATTAGCTGTTGTCTTTGATGCCCAGAAGAGGTGGCACCTTTGTCTCATGTCTTCTTTATCTGTGGCTTGTACCACAATTTCCACAGAGAACTAATACTGTAGACCCAATTATACAGAAATTTCCAGGAAAGAACCAGGATTGGTACCTAAGACTACTCCTGGTTGGCACCAATAAAATATAACAGAAATTATTCCAGCATTTCTAGCAGCCACTGCTCTGCTCTCAGCATTGGGCCAGGAGGAGTTTTTCATCTGGCATTACCCCTCATTGTGGCACAGTAGGCTCACACAGGTTTCTCTGAAGGGTGGCTTCACTGACTGTATTACTTTGTTAGCATTACTTTGTTAGCAACTTCCAGGAGCTCACTGCATCCACACCCCCTTTTATTATTTTATGTGGTGGGAAGCTCTTGAAAGCTGCCAGTGAAGTCATACCACAAGACTTTGCCAGATGCTGCCAGTAAGTGGAACTATGACAGAAAATTAAAGGGCCAATGGACAGCAATAGCCCTGGCATCACTGGGGCTATCCGGTGGTTCATTCACAATGCCAGCATTTTTGCCACGTCTGGCAGGAATCTGACTCTGAATAACAGTAACTTGAAATCCAGTGGATTAGTGGGGAAGTGGACGATAACATTGTTTTTGGACCTCACCAAGTCAGCAATGAAAGCTCTGGCATAGTCGGGCTTGGAGTATGAACAAGATTTCCAGCATTGGGACTTACCTGAAATGGGGAATCTTCAAGGCTGTGAGACATATTTGAAGGCTGGATGTCTCAGTGAGAAATGCTGCAACTGAGTGGCAAATTGCCGTGGTGACAAGGATTGACTGTGTGTGTGGGGGGGGGGGGTAGGACTTGGAGGAAAAACATATAGGTTTGTGGACATTGCAGTAATGCCTGGGTTACTTCTTACCTTCACAGTGGTGGTGCGGCTATGTGATATCTAACATCCAAACTAAGTAGTTATCACAGTTATCTGAAATGTGCTTTAAACAAAAAGATGGTACTGGTGAAACTTGAAGGGCTAGTATGGTATACATTGGAGAGCCCGTAAAACCTCAATTTTGTCAATAAGCTATTATTTGGCTAGGTCATCAAAAAAACATGAAATGGCCTTGACTCAAATTCCTGAGCTTTAAGTGTCCCTATATTTCTCTGTGCACTGAATGTCTATGAAGCCTAGTGAAATTTCATTTTAGTCAGTGTATACAGTATTCTTGCTGCAAGTGGGTTATTTAGGGGATCACCCACCCATCCACCCACCCATCCATCCATCCACACTCCAAGATCTCAGGGTGCATTACAATTTATACACACATTACAAAAATAAAGCCAATTAAAAATGAACTCATTAAAATGACAGATAATAGTGCTTGAAAGGGAAGGGCAGTTTACCTCTTTAGGCAAAAGATTGGGGAAAGAGGTAAGTCTTCACCATGCCTCTAGGCATGTGCAGTGCTAAAGCTAAATGCACCTCAGAGGGAAGATCCTTCCACAGTTTGGGGGCTGCCATAGAGAAGTTATTAACACTTCAGGAAGACAGAGACAACCTTACCTGTAACATGATGGGGTGTGTATTAATAGACAGGGTGTAGAGAAGACGCAATTTATCTCTGTCTGTAAAGTGGTCCATATAGACACTACCAGCATCTGGCACTTCAGCGTAACGTCGCACTATTCGGTCCAGCAGCCGCTGTGATGGGCACTGAAACAATGGTGTATGGAGGCCCTGTGAGAAAGCATTAAGAAACTTATCACTCCTTTTTTTCCATTTTTTAAGATGATTGATTGATTGACTGATTTGATTTATATCCTGCCCCATCAGCCATAGGAGTTGGGGTTCTTCAAAGCAAAAGACAAAACCCAATATAGATATAAAATACAAAGATCTTTTAACATGGGGCTCTGACAAAATGAGCTTGTGTGGTGTATGTAGGAATCATGTGTTCAGGATTTGAATAAATGCAAAACTGTTGATGAAGCAACTACAGGATGAAACTTGTGGAATCCAGTGCTACGTTATTTTCCTATCAAGTACAGCTGAAAGCAGATTTACAAGCTTGAATGCCTGAACAATGAGGATGTAAATATGAATAAACCACTTATGTGATCAAACATGGATAAGATTTTATCAGAGCTGGCTCCAGAAGGTGGCAACCTTGGACAACTGCCAGAAACTGAAAACTGGCAAGGGACCAATTGTTCCAGTATTAACTACTGTTGTTGGCACTTCATATGGAACATATAAATATAAATAAATAATAAAGCAGCATCAAAGAAATTTCATTTAAAACTTCTTCCCTTGCTAACGCAATGCTAAACTGAATATGAAGATAGATTTAGGCTGTGTCCAGACAAGAGGTATGCTTCATAAGGATGCTGGAGCTGCTGTCTAACTGCCAGATAGCGTTTAAAATGCTTTGCAGTCTTGCCTCAGCATTGGCTTCATGGCTTCCCCTCCCTTTTCACTCTCCTAGGCATTTAGCTGAGATCTTGCAAGAGTTTGCCCTCACCAAGAAATAACACGTCTCTTAAATTGGGAAGGGCTGACCATGTAGTCAGAAGAGCCCTGCCTATTACATCGGAGGATTGGGAGAATATGAGGAAAATCTGAGGCCTTTTTGCATAATGCAGTTTGGCTAAGGCAGTTCGGGACACTTTCACCATTCACACGTAGGCAGGAACGTACCTACCTACGTGTGAATGCTGATAGGTCCCAAACTGCCCTAGCCTGGAAAGGCCGGACAGGGGCAGGCAGACCTGTCAGGGACCTTCTCCCATTTTTTGCATGTTGTAGGGGACCCAATAGGTCCCTAAAACTGGCAGGAACCACCCCCACCCCCACCCACCCTGGGCACCCACCCCAGGGCCCGGGGACGCGTGTGTGCATGAAGGTCCTACCTTCTGGCTGTGCTGGGTCCCAATTACCTGACACAGCCGGGAACATGCACCACGTGCATGCGGCACAGCTTCTGATTGGGCAGATCGCCCACGTGGGCAGTCTGCCCAAACAGAAGCCATGCCGCGTGCATGTGGCGCGCGTTCCCGGCTGTGCCGGGTCATTGAGACCCAGCACAGCAAGAAGGTAGGACCCAAGCATGCAAATGCAGCATCCCGGCGTGGCCTAGACGTGTTTGAATCCCCCACGTGCGAAAAGGCCTCTGTTCTCTCTGTGAATCTCCTTTGCTTCACACTAAAGACAAGTTCTCATCAGAAAATGATCCCAGATACATTTTTCTTATCTAACTTGGGCTTTTTGCACATAACTTCCCTAGAACAGTGTTCCAGGGAACTTAAAATCAGGGATGAAAGCCAGGGCCTGTTTGCACTTGCCTTTATTCCAGAATATCTCCCAGAATAGGGGCCTACTGTCCATGTGCTAGTGCCAGCTACAGCAGGCCACAAGTGAGGCCTGCCAGAGTCTGCTTGAGCATGCAGACCATAGACCCCTATTCTGAGGTATACACTCCAGAAAAAGGCCAGGTGTGAAACAGGCCCTGGTGTTTGCAACGTGAATACCACCCAATCCCAAAGTTACCCCAGCACTTGCCCTGTGGCAGGGTAAATACAAACGCTGCCAGCTGGCAACATCCCACTCCCTGCAGAAACAGCCATGTACTGTGTGTTATTGCTGCAACAATTGGACAAGATGGCGCCCCAATCCCCTGCAGGCTTTGTACAGAATTACATGTGAAGGCTCTGTGCAGGTTAGCAGCATCATAGACGCTGCTAGGATAGCTGTGGAGCATACCTGAATGTTCCACAGCTATCCGTGATGGGGGATGGCCCCAAAACCTCGCAGCCACTAATAAAGGGATTTAGAAGCTGAAAGAAATGTGGTGTTGCCCCATTTGTTCATGTTGTATTATTGTTCCTTGGTCTTTTGGCTAAGATGACATGTAGCCATATAGCAATGGTTTTATTTTTTGAGGAATGTTTTTTGTTTTTGCTTTTTACAAATAGGATGTCATTTATTTCCTATCCCAGCTCATTCACAGCAAGCAAAAAGCATATCTGGTAAGGACTTGCCTGCTTCCTGGAAGTCTCCCCCATCGTGCTGCCCATGCCTGAAGGCTGGTAAGCCCCTAAGAAGTTTTCCTGTCTGCCATGGTGACTCGTAGCTTTTAGGACAGGTCATCATAAGTGCCATCATATGTGCTGCCCCCTGGCTGAGTTGTGCATCGGCACACTGAGGAAAAGTGCACACTCCATAGCTAGTGATTGCCCAGTTGGCCCCTCTAGTTGCCTGACCTTTAAGCTATCAGAAGCCACTGTCTTTCCACAGAGTGGGAGGCATGACTCTGAGGGTGCTTGTGGTCCTACACTACCCATGATTCCACTGTGCAGATGGATGGTGGCACCAGTGAATGTATCTGCACCACACATCCCAATTTTGTGATACACAGGAATGGTCAACTTGGTGATTTTATGTCTTGTAACCCACCCTGAGACTGTGGTATGGTATACGGTGGGATATAAATGCCAATAAAAACATAAATAAAGTGTCCTGGCCCATCAAGTGCTGTTATCTGTCATCAGCACTTTACTGTGGTATCCAGATACAGTCATTGCCTTTACCACCCAATATTATTTGTTAATCTTGAACATTTTGCATGAAAATTGTGTTCAAAAAGTGCATTTTTATTAGCATTAGTAACAAAAAGTTCAAACAGCTTGGTGAGGAAGGTTGACTGCTAGGAAGAGAAATGCAAAGAATATATCTGAACGGGCTATTGCACTGCACCAAGAATTACATATAAGGGCAGTTAATCTGGGCTCCTTTCAGGGGCATGCAAGGATTTCAGTTCTGAAGCACTTGTAGCTTGCAATAAAGATTTTCATTGTGACAGATGAAATAATCATTGTGGCAGGTCACTCAATTGATAGCTAGGTCAGGCAGGGCAGGCTGTGTAAAGTGAAAAACATTATTTCATGGTCTGTCATTTTGATTCAAGTATGTTAAGGTTTGTCATAATTTTTTGCACTATAAAAGAAAATTACTCGAGCCCAATAACGTCTGTCAAGTCTCCTGTATATCCAAAACTACAGTGCAGTTTTGTAGTTATCAAGGAAACAGAATGGCTTCACAATGGCAGCCATTGTCCTTTGAAAATGCCATTCTGTAAAATATGCTATTTGCAGTTTCTCAGCCAGCCAAAGAAAGAGGATTGCCACATTAGGCAAAAGAATCCCTGCTTATTTTTTGCTGCCAGTAACAAGACAAGGTAACAGCAATTTACAGCGCAATCCTAGGGAAACTTTCTTTTGAATTATTGCCATCTTAGTTTGAAGAGTGAAAGCATATCCATCCTTATTCAGACATCTGGCAGTGGTGAAGTTTCAAAGACAGAAGGCTTTAATACAATTTGCCGACAGGAATAAATTCTTCAGTACCATAGGCCACCTGTTAAGTGATGAAGAGAATAAGGCTGTGTCTCCATAGTCATGGTAAGAAGTTGCTGGGCATGAGTACCTCCATGGAACCACACATCTCCTGCGTTGCTAGGAACTTCCACATTTCTATCTCTGGTATACCAGGGCATCCAAAGATACTGCACTCACCCTCAGATTGCTATTTTGTGTCCTTGCCCCCAGGTACCTTGGGTGGGTGATGCACTCTTTGGTGAGCATCTTATGCTACTGAACATACGTACTTCACATCTCAGACATCCCAGTGAAACATCTGGGGGCACATGTAGAGACACAACCTAAGTGGAATGTTCTCATAAAGAACTGTTGGCAAGAGATGGACTGAGCCCTACAAGGAATGGGAACATTTGTTCATTGGAAATGTTTTGGACTTGATTAAGAGAGCTTTTATTGAAATCTTGAAGGAAAGAAAGAAAAACATTGAGAAATAAAGAATACAAAGACTTTTGCTTCATAGAAGGCGTTGAAAATGCCTCTGCATTAGTATACTGTATACCCAAAACAAATACTGTGGTTGCAGTCTATTATTCACCACCCAACGAAGAAAAGGATGTGGTTGGGGTCCTCTAAAAACATACTGCAAAGTTCTCAAAGACACATACAGCATGTAAGGTGGTAATAATGGAGGACTATTAATTAACTGACAAATATGGTGTCAAAAGGAAATTAATGATTTGTCCTCTCAATTTCTTTTTTTTTCAGAGTAGAGAAGGGAGAGGCAGGGGGAACTAGCTATTCTTGACTTAATTCTGACAAATGGGAAGACGGTTGATTAGGTAAGTGCAGGAGGAATTCAGGGAACACTTATAAAAAAAGCTAATATTCTTGATTTTAAGAAGGCCTAAATCATAGTGAAATGTATCCTTTGGACTACAAGAAGGTTGATTTTTTATTAATCTCAAACAAAGAAAGGTGAGATGCCATGGCAGCAACAACCTGATTAGTAAATTTATGCAATAAAAGTGTTTCTAATATTTAATCAAATGATAAACTACCTAACTCCAATTTTGCACCTGTGTTCTCCCAGAAGAGTTGGTTTTTATACCCTGCTTTTCTTATCCTTAAGGGGACTCAAAGACACCCTGTGAGGCAGGTGGGGTTGATATAGCTGAGAAAGAGAGCTGTGACTAGCCCAAGGTCAGCCAGCTGGCTTTTGAGTGCAAAATAGAACTAGGAAACTACTGGATAAGAGTCCAACATTCTAATCACAAGACAAAACTATCTTATAAAAAGATAAGAGTTCCACAGCTGGTTAAGAACATAAGAACTTAAGGGGAGCCCTGCTGGATCCGGCCACAGGCCATCTAGTTCAGCATTTTGTCTCACACAGTGGCCCACCAATTCCTTTTGGTAATCTCAAGCAGAATACAAAGACGAACACTTCACCTACTCTTGACTCTCTGCAAATTGTCTTTAGAGGAATCCTGACTGTTTCTTCAGCACTGAGGAAGATGGCTTTATGTCCTGTGATTGCTTTGGGCACCCATGCCTATGGCATCACTGTAGCATAGTTCTCACCACCCTATAAGGAAGTTTTACGGCTCCATTGCTCCACAAGAGGCCATTTTACCCTTTTATTGGCAGGGTGACGAGGGTGCCCATCAATGGCATATTGACCATGTAACAGAGACATAGTCTCAAAGTCTTAATTCGGCCCTGTCCAATTGCCATGTGCAGCCTAAAAGAGGGGGCTGTTCACAAAGCAAAGCTTCCAAAACCTCAAATCACATTACTGTTTAAGCTGCATCTAAAGAAAATAAGAGATAAGCCTTCAAAACTACTTGAAGCCACACTAAATTGCCAGTGCAGTAAGCAGCTGTTTTCCTCTGGTTTCAAAAGAAAATATGAACATAAAAGGAGGTCTTGCTGGATCAGGCCACAGCCCATCTAGCCCAGCATCCTGTCTCACACAGTGGCCCATCAATTGCTTATGGACAGAAAGCAAAACCTTCACCTGCTCTCAAATCCCTACAAATGGCCTTTAATCTTTTTTTAAAGCTATCCAGGACAGTTGCAGTCACCAGCTCTTCTAGTAGTAAATTCCATAGACTGATGATGCTCTAGGTGAACAAATATTTCCCCTTGTCCATCCTAACTCTCCTACTCATCAACAATAGAACGTCTCCTGGTTCTGTGTTGTGTTTCATCCTTTAACAGTTCATCATGCCCATGAACAGGACTGAAACTATTATAAGCACACAGCATAATAAGCATATTAAGTGTAGGAAAGAAAAATTAATGTTAGTATTAGATAGCTGTAGGTCAATGGTGGAGCATCTGTTTTGCATACACAAGGCCATATGTTCAGTCTTCAGCATCTCTATGAATGAGGGCAAATGCAAACAACTTCCATATCTTTGCCATGTAATCATTAGGAATTGGGCTGAACTCATAAGAACATAAGAGAAGTCCTGCTGGATCAGGCCACAGCCCATCTAGTCCAGCGTCCCATTGCACACAGTGGCTCACCAAATGCTCATGGGCATCTGAAGCAGAGATAAGGACAAACCTTTTCCTGCTCTTGAATTCCAGCAAATGGCCTTAGAAGCATCCTGCTTTCCCCCCAGCCTGAAAGATGTACCTAGGCATTCATTCTAATAGCCACTGATACGTCTGTTGTCCATAAATTTGTCTAACCCTACCTTAAAGCCATCTAGGCTGGTAGCTGTCACCACCTCTTCTGGCAGCAAGTTCCATAAACCGATGACTCTCTGGGTGAAGAAATACTTCCCCTTGTCGGATCCGACTCTCCTACCCATCAGCTTCATAGAGTGCCCCCTGGTTCTAGTGTTGCATGACAAAGAAAAGAAATTTTCTCTATATCGTGCATAATTTTATATACTTCAATCAGGAACTTAAGGGTTCTTCACTTATACTGATAAGTGTGTGTCCTTTATTTAGTTAATCTCACTTGTCACAGTTTTTGGATTGTTATACTGTGTTCCATAGTTCTGCTTTGTGCCTAAGCTTTTGGATAGGGCTATGATATACATCTTCAGAGACATATACACCTCATGCAAACTGATAAATCTCCTGTAGTGGAACATAACTAGACTGAGAACCACAAAATTCTACTTGAACACACAGAAACAATAGCCAGAGGCCATCAAAATAAAAATATCCATATAACTTTAACAGGCACCAAGGCCAGTTCCTCAGCAATACTTAGAAGCCCCTCTTCAAAAATAACCAAGTCAACCAATTAATAAGAAAGGAAACACATAACAGCCTAAGGCCGCAGCATACAAGAGAAGAACAGCCCATCATTAATCTTGCATACTAAGTCAAATGATTAGTGGATCTGGGAATCATGCTCGATCCTTTCAAATGTTGGGACAGAACTAAATTGAGGAAGAGGAAAATGTGACTTTTAGATGAAAGTCCTTTATTCATCTCTTTCAAATTAATGAATAGTGTAATCTGTCTGTGTTCATGTGAATGGCATGTACTGTTCTTTTGTTCACAGAATGTCCTCTTTGATAATGGCTACTGGGATGACAATCTGTATTTTTCTTGGTGAAAACTCTTGATTTACATATCGGAAATGCAGCCTATTAATCACACAATCCTATGCAGGTCAGAACAGAAGTACATCCCACAAAAACCAGTGCAGCTTAGTCCCAAGCATATATATTAGAGATGCTCATCCCACAATTTGCATTCCTTGGTTTTTACTGTTAGACTGCGTAAATAGGCTTGAGAACACATCAGTGGTCTTTCTGAAGTGACACAGAGGAGAACAGCAAAACATTTGACTAGGCCAACTGAACCAGTGTCCCTGTCCTATCTCTCACAGGCTATGGCATGAAAAACGTTGTCAGTTTCTCGATACACCTGAGCTTGGGTACAGAAAAGTGCTAAACTTTTAAAAGAAATTAATATTCTGTAATGTAGAAAGAAAGAACTATGAACTAAGAGATAATATTTATAACATCCCAGGTCTGAGTTTCAGTATATTTAATATTTGAGTAGTAGAAGAAATTTTAGCAGATAAACCTTTAATGCAGGCAGCACGTGCTGCATTTTTCTATTTTCTCCAGTCATGAAAGATATATGAAGCCTAGATTCCATATGACATTATAATATGAATGCTGTCATTGTATTCTTTTTTGATCAGCTTAATTATACCAAAACGGCTGTGTCTTTTGCATGATTAAAGAAAAAAGATTAAAACTTAGGTGTGGATGGGGCTTGATGCTGTTGTAGGCTGCTGGTCATGCAGTTGGATGCAATGGATTTGGCATAAGTCCAGGGTCTGGAAAAATGTTACTGCTGTCCAAGAAGTGTTAGATTTATTGATTAATCTTAACTGTTCTCTACTTTTATCTATGGTTTCTCAGTTTGGCTGCAAGAAACTGAAACTGTATTATTATGATGGGCTCAAGCATGCTTTGCATTCATTTCAAAAAACAGACAATCTGATGCAATGAGGGAGGCAAAGTTTCTAAAGATCCTCTAGTTTTAATCCCTTTGTTACTTACTTGGATCACAGCTGTTTGAAATCTGCTGAGTTTGAAATAAATTACACACAACTCTTTTTTGGTGGAAATAATAAGTATCTTTGGGAAGGAGGAAGGGAAGGAAGGAGGGAGGGAGGAAGGAACTATGAGGAAACTACTGCTTTCTTATGATAAGAGGAAGGCAAGATGTTTTCCTTTCCTACTTTTTTAGCAATAAGCAATGCTCAGTTACTCCAACTTGCTTCCCCACTGTTTTTCCTGCAGGAATCACTGATCCTTGTGTTTTCATGCTGCTGTTTGTACACCCTGCATAGCTCTTGTTTCCTTGGACTTTTCCTCCTATATTTTGGAGACAGTAAATGCCCAGCAGTTGTCCTGTAGCAGTAAGAACTGTGGGCAGAATGTAAGATACATATCTTCACTTAGCCTATGTGACTCTGGAGGAATTCAATAAAAACACAAGCAGGCTTCTTTCATGACATAAATCCCTATAGATAGGCGAGGGATTAGACACTTGAGACTACTAATCTGCTGCCCACATCTGGGCATGAGGCCACAAGAATCCACCTGATACCTTGTTCGTATGATGAGGCTCTTCTCTGTTTGTGCCCACAAAAATCCTGGAGGCTTCTCACTGTCCTACCTCGACAGGAAGCACCCATGTAACTTGTGTTTGCTAGTCTTCAGCAGTATAACTTCTGCACTCTGCCCCAGTTGCAGCTTCCAAATCATATCTAAGGGCAGTTCCACCTAAAGTGCATTACAATAGTCCAATCTAGAAGTTATAGAACATGGGTTACTGTGGCCACGTCATCTCTGCCCAGAAGGAGCCACAGGCAGAGTTGGAAACGTACAGTTTGGGCCATAGTCTCCACCTCAGCTTCAGAGCCAGTGCAGAGATGTATAAAACATACATAGTTATTGGGTTGTGCTGTTTAGGAAAAAAGCATCAAACAGATTGATTGGCTTCAAATGTGGGAATTCGGTATAGCTTAAGAAGGAGCAAGGCAAAATCTGTAATGTGCTCAAAAAGCTTGAGGTGTTAACTTTAACCTATAAGGCCCTAAATGACTTGGGTCCCAAACGCCTGAAGGAATGCCTTCTCCCATATCAACCTGCTCATGCCTTAAGATCTGGAGGGGAGGCTCTCCTGGTTGTCCCACCACCTTCAGCAGCAAAAGGAGTGGGTCCCTAGGCTATGGAATAGTCTCCCCCTTGAGGTGGGTCTATCACCTTCGCTGTACATGCTTAGGAAGGCAGTGAAGATGTTCCTCTTTGCCCTAGCCTTCAGCTAAATGGGGAGATATTTTTCTCTTCCCACTGACAGATGCTATTATTGTTTTAATGTTTTAATAATGTTAAATGATGTTTGATTTTAGATGCTGGTACCCACTTGGAGACCTCTGGGTATAGGGTGGGATAAAAATGCTTGCAGACTGACAGCCAATTAATGCATAAACCATTCACCCTATTTGGATAAAGCTGTTTGCCTGTCCTATCACACCGTGTTATAAGGAGAATGTCATCATTCTTCGGTTTACCTGAGTTGGGTTTTTTAAAATCAGAAATGGAAATATACAAGTATTTCTTTTCCCCAATTTGCCAGACACTACTGTGCCATCTAATAAAACATGTCCATTCATCCATCCTACTCTGTTACCATTTGGCACGTGGTTATTATTGCTGTTTGTTTTCACAAGGACTTTGGGGTGCATTCTGTATAGTTCTTCTTCTACAATGCTACTAAGTAACCCAGTCAAGTTCAGCAAAGATTTGTGACCTTCGGATTTATGTGTCTGGTGACGCTCAAACCCCATAACAACAAACCATTCCTTTCCCATGAAATAACAAAGGAGAGCTTCTAAATGAGAACATTCTGTTCTGTCAGCTCTGCATTTCATGAACCTGTGTACTGACCTGAACCAAGGGAAGGGTGAGGCGTTTTGCTTTCAGCCATTTCTGGAATCTCTCTGTTTTCCATAAGGCACGCTCAATGCTGCAGCTCTTTGTGTGTGTAAGGGAAGTGCAAATTCTCTTGTCAGATTGGTCGTGCTGGTATTTTGTGGTTAATCTGGAAATTTCAACTGGCCGCCAACTTTTGGTGTCATCTGAGTAGTTCCCAGAGTAGCAAGAGAGGTAGATGGGAGGGAGTTTTAAATGGGAAGAAAGCCAGCTGTCGAACCTGCCAGCAAATCAAGACATGCAACTTCATTAATCCACCTTAAACCAACTCAGCCCTGGCACTGCACTGGGGAGACTGCCAATTTCTCACAGCTTCAGGTAGGATTCTACTCAATGGTTAAGTTAGGATGCTCAGCTACAGTCACCCAACTGAGACTGAACTACAGCTCCCATCATTCTGGTCCAAGTACTATCCAGTGTTTGTGGGGAGTAGGAAAGTAATCAGGCGGTCCTTAACTAGTTGATCACCTTTTTATCCTGTCCCATCTCAATATTATTCAGGAGGAAGAATTATACAGACAAAATTTCAGAGAAGGAAAATTTCTGAAACAAATAGAACAAACCACTGTAAAACATAAAACATCAGTAATTGCGAGCATCCTCTGATGAGGGCAAATGATCAGTAATCACATCTAACATGCATCTTAACAGTTATGAAGATGATTAAGCATAGGGAGATCCTTAAGCATAAGTTCTCCAATACTATTGAAGAGAAAGATCCTTCTCTTGGCTGCAAAATATCTCAACAACAAAGAACACTAAAACCTTCACTTTTCCCTGGACTATATTGGGAATGCCAGATGTAATTGAGGCATCCCTTATATGGCTCCAGCAGTCCAGCAATCATGTTGGGTTTCCAGTAATAGCAATGGTTACTTACATGCCTGCAGCCATTATTATTGGGCTAGGGCCAGGGCCAGGGCCAGGGCTAGGAAAGGCAGGGGAATCCACAAAAACAACAAAAGAAAGCATGGGGCATTTGACTGGCTTCCAAATTACTACAAGTAGGATAGAAACCAAATGAGCTGGTGGACATCAGTTAAGTCCACAGTTGCCTCCCACATCTGGTGAGAGCAGTAAGGGACAATTGTAGGACCATCTTTAGATTCTATGATTCACCTTTTCTGTCTGGAGGTTGCCAAAGTTGCCAAACAATCAACTGATATCTGTATTTGTGTCCACTGGCAGGCTTGATCAGGTGAAGTGCCCCACAGTGTACTTATTTATGCACTTTTTAAACTGCCGTCATTAAAAGGATTCCTATGGGTAATGATGCTGTTTTAAAACAGTTCTGTTGCATAATAAGATCTTAAAAGAGAAGGCTGAAATCAAATGTAAAAACTGACTTGGTAGCATTCTTTTGTTCTTTTTTTTCATGAGGAACTATATGGATTCATTCAGGTGCTAAGATTTTCATTTTCATCAGGATTCCAGTTTTCCATGGTCATTTTCAACCTGTTTCTTCTTTCTCTTAGCTTGCATTCACACATATAGAAAAAGACATCCTCCAGATGGCAAGGGGGAAAGTTATATATAAAAGGAAAATGGGCTTTGACCCTTGTTGTAGCCTGCCAGACATCCTTGGGGAACATATGTTACTTGCTCTCAGGTGAAATCATTCAGCTTAGTACTGGAAGGGACTTCTGGGAACTTGCCATGTGACCATCCCCTTCCTTTTGCTTTTTTCTCTGCTCTGCATATAGCAAGCTTCCAGAAGTCCCCTTGCATTGCTTTGCAGAAGGACTTCACCAGACAGCCCATAAGTTGAATACCTGCCGGCTTAGTAAAAATTGTGCTGAATCTCCTAGCATCTCCCTCTAAACGCCAGGAAGAAATCC
This sequence comes from Aspidoscelis tigris stejnegeri, assembly GCA_023333525.1. Taxonomy (NCBI): domain Eukaryota; kingdom Metazoa; phylum Chordata; class Lepidosauria; order Squamata; family Teiidae; genus Aspidoscelis; species Aspidoscelis tigris. The sequence continues at coordinate 208,646,385 of JALMGA010000001.1, forward strand.
CTCTAGCATTATCACTTGCTAGCATTTAGTCTTGTGAACAGCTGGGTGTTTGGCCAGTGTGGGATATCTGGAAGAGTGTGCCACCATCATGCATGTGCAGCCATCTGTTTTGGCCTCCACACATTTGCAGTAGACAAAAATTATGGCACTATTGCTGGAAAACCTTCCACCAGCACTGGGTTTTCCAGCAACATGTTATCAAGCTTTCTAGGAGAGATATACTGTAATGAAGATTAGGCGGTGTTGCCATGGTTATGTGTGACAGCCTCACCATAGCACAGCCATGATGGTACTGTAATTCCCCTGTCAGGATGGGGTCTGTGATTTAAGTGGCTGATTGACCAATATTACCCAGTGTAATACTGAGGCCCTTTCGGGCTTTATTCTGGATTATATCTTGAAATAAAGAAGAAGAGTTGGCCTTTCTACCTGACTTTTGTCACCCACTGGACTCAAAGCAGCTGACAAAGCTTTCTGTTCTTCTCCCCACAACAGAGCACCCTGTGAGGTAGGTGGGGATGTGAGAGCTCAGATGAGAGCTGTGACAAGCCCAAAGTCACCCAGCTGGGTTCACGTAGGAGAATGGAATCAAACCTGGTATTCCCAGATAAGAGTCCGGCTCCCTAACCCGGTGATGGCCAACCTATGACACGTGTGTCACAGGTGACACGCCAAGCCCTTTTGGGTGACACACCTGGTCACCCTGGCACCTGGTTGTGTAGTGCTTGCTTGTTCTTGAAGTGTGTGAAATACCAACTTTCAATTGAAGATTTAGCAAACGAAATTCAGCAACAAAAGTCACTAATGTAAAGAATTGTTTGTTTTTGCTTTTAAAAAATACATATATCAAAAATTTAACTTTTTTACTACAGCTACAAATATCATAAAAGTATGGATATTTCTAGATGTGACACAGCACCCAAGTTAAGCTAGGTTTTCTTACGAATTTTGACACACTGAACTCAAAAGGTTCGCCATCACTGCCCTAACCACTAGACCAAACTGGCTCATCAAAAGTGTCACATGCATAGCTGGTGCAGACTATAGCAAGTCCTGCCCAGAGTCTGCTGCAATCTGCACTAGCATGCAGGTATCAGGTCCCTATTCCATGATGTAATCTGGAATAAGGCCTAGTGCAGAAAAGGTCTGAGGTACTCTGGTGGTCCAGCCATCATGCTAACAAGGTCCCTTCAGTTTTTAAGTATCTATGAAGGACTCTTCCATCTCTAATCCACCTTTTCTTCTCTAGAATGCTTATGATGGGTGGGAATGTCAGATAGGTGTGTGACAATCCCACCTGAGAACCATTTCCAAGCCTTCTGTAAGATGCCTCAGAGGTGCTTTGTTTTGTTTTTAACTGCTTGTGAATGCAGCCTTACATACTATGCTGAACATACATTAGCTTCTTTGTTTCTTCTTCCTTCCTTCCTTCCTTCCTTCCTTCCTTCCTTCCTTCCTTCCTTCCTTCCTTCCTTCCTTCTAATGACAGGCAAAATTTTGCTGCTGTCTGTTCCAGTGTGATCTCGTAGTAAAATTAATATCAATCAAAACTGAAATAAATTCTGTTTGGCAAGATATTCTATTTAGGACTAGGTTCAACTGCAGTTTCATAAACCTGCACAAATCAAAACTAATTTGTTTTAAATGGAACTTTCTGGAGCTTTATATTGAGTTACATTTCAAACTAAAAAAGAGCTGACAAATGTTCTCAAATTTTGGCAATGACTGTAGACACAGCATTAATCTCATGATCAAATTTAAGCCTTGTAAATTCTAGACCCTTTCTGTACTGGGCCTTATTCCAGATTTTATCCCAGAACAGGGACCTGCCAACTGCAGACAACAGAAGGCTCCAAATGTACTGTACTTTTGCCATATACGATAGCCCACTATATTAAAAAAGCCTCCAAAATCACTCTGAGGCCCTGTCCCCAAAAGACTTATTAGCCCCTCTCGGCTTCCTCTGCCGTAACTCTGTTATAGCTGACTTTAAAAGTCCCCTCCACTTCCGGAATAAGCGTCCCCATGGTAGCCGCGATCTAAACGGACTTTCTGTCCCCATGGTAGCCGTCTTCTCTTTCCGGGCATCTTTCCCCCCCCCCCCCGCCCCCTCTCTTGTTAAAAGGAAAGATAGCCAGATCTCCGTCTCCTGAAACGGCTTCCCGCCCCTAGCAAAGGCAGATGATCGCTCATTCATTCACTTTCAGCACTTACTTTCACTCAGTTCTCTGTTAGAAAAGGCTTTCTGCCCCGGCAAAGTCAGCGGCTGCAGCCATCGGCAGCGCGATCCTTCGCTCATTCTCTTTTAAGGCTTTCACAGATCACTTGATAACAATGTTGCAATTCTGAGCAATTCTGGCTCTTTTTACAAAGGAAAGGAAGCGAACCTGCTGCATTTCTCAGATGTGTGAATGCTTTTTGGCTGTGTGTGCAGGCAAGCAATCCCCACCGCTTTTGCCACGGAGCATCCTCAAGGCAGATATAGCGAGCAAAACCCGCAAATCGCCGAAAGAGCGCTGGAACTCTTCTTTAAAGTGCACGTATTTTATCACGGGTGTCTCACTTTCCTAAGCTCCCTAAGCGCCTTGTAAAGCCAGGAATGGGGCCGCTCAGAGGCAAAAGAAGAGTTCCAGCAGACTTTCAACTGCATGGGGACAGGGCCTGTGTCTTTTTTAAAAAAAATTCTTTGGAAAATTACTGGTGTGTCTTAGACCCTTTCTTCACTGGGACTTATTCCAAATCATATCCTGGAATAGAGACCCACCATTGTCATGCTGGTGCAGACTATAGCAGGAGGACCCACCAGGGCCTGCCATAACCTAGCAGGTACCTATTCCAGTATATAATCCCAAATAAGGTCCAGTGCAAAAAAACCCCTTATATGCCAGTGTGCCGTTTTAAATGTCCATGAGCGCCAAGGTCCCTTCATCCAATGCTAAATTCTCTTTTTCAGTCCAAAGGCTTGTGCTGACTGAGCATGCAGATTGCAGAAGAGGATGGAACATAAGGTCCTCCAGGATTCCGGTCTGTGACTGTATAACTAAACTCATTCATTCATTCATTCATTCATTCATTCATTCATTCATGGTCCTACAGTTCCCCATCCTTAGGGTGGATCCTAGAAGGCGGCCAATAGTATCCCTCCTTTTGAAAGGCACTCTGTGGTATTGCCAAGAATTCAGAGAAGAAGGAACAGAATGCATGGAGGAGGGAAAAAGCAGACAAACAGATGGAGGAAGGGGAAGACGGAAGAACAAAAGGAGCAAAAGGGCAGCAGAAAATGAGTCTTGACCACCATATTCAGTGGGCATAAAACTGCTTGGGAAACCCAGTGTTCAAAAATAATCAGGATTCATTGCATTACAATTGGTCATTATATTTCTGACTAAATTATAATGCTGTATCTAACAAATATATTTAGCTAAGGTAATATTTCCCCCCAACTATTTGTAAGATTCAGTGATCTAAAAATGCTATGGGTGAGGCTCCACAGCACGATCTGTTTCCGCTCCCATGTCTCCCTAGGAACAGCTATGAACAGAGACCAGGGTTCAAGGGTACATTTTCCCCAGAGATGCTAATTTTCTTAGGAGATTTGTATAAGTAGCACCACTGAACTATGCAAGGTCCTCTCAGAAATACCACCTGGTGTTATAGCCTAGAAACACCTTAGTAGTGAACACAAGGCAATAGAGCCTTTGTATAATAATCACAAGAAAAATGTTATGCTTGGAGGCATCATTGGAGACACTGACATGGTGAGGGAGTGGCTGTGAATCAGTGGTGACCAGTTCCGTCACCAGCCTCTCTCTGGAAGTAGCTAATAGCAAACCACTTCTGTATCTTTGCCAAGAAAACTGAATAGAGGTGGCCATGGAGGCACCCCTGCAGTCATCCGCAGCTTGATGGTACCCAGTGACAACAAGGCATAACGATTCCATGCACCCAACCTTTCTTGCTAAGAACCTGCTCGAGGCTTGATTTCCCCTCCCCCACCAGCATGCCATTTCTTCATCCAGGATCTGTTCTGTCTTGTATAACTGCCATCTTTTGCTCTCCATCGTCCACTTTGTTCAAATCTTTTCCCCAAGCTGCTCACGTGGAATCCCCCTCTCATTTGTTTTAAGTGTTTGTATTCTGGGTTTCTTCAGTTTGTGCTTTGCAGTTCTAAAGTTGATTTGGAACAAGTGTTTGTCAAAGAGCTTGCATACATGCATTCTCACCTAATGTGCTTTTTATACACTACGTACACAAATTAAATTATTGTTGTGACCAGTTCATTTGGTGATCAGAGATTTTTAAAACATAATTTATTCTTATACCTTTGAAAGCAGCCTGATAAGAGTTGGGATTTTCTTTTTTAAATGAAATTACAGTGTGCTTAATATGGTATTTCAACGCTGAGAAGACCTTTATCTGCTAAATTTGAGCACATCAGAAAACCAGAAAGCCGTTTCAGGCATATACCTAAAAAGCGGACAGTATACTGTGGATCCTTGTGACTGATATATAATGGTTGGTTTGCAACAGTAAAATGATGTTGCTGTAATTTTGCAAAATCATACACGTGAATGTGTTATGCATTCTTATAAAAATGGGTGTTTTTATCTTTTGGATCTCTGTTCTATTTATTCTGTTACCTGGATTGTTGTTCATGTAGCAAACAAAGAAAATAATTATTTTTAAAAAATATAGAAATGAACAAAATTGTCAAGGGAAGGTTTGCATTTACAATTATAAACCTGACAACACAAGATTCTGTTTAACCTTATCCATGAAATGCCCTTTCGAGAGCACTTCCTATTTTAAGAACATAAAGGTCACCCTTGGTCTGGAAACAGCTAAGTTCAAGCAGCCTGCTGAGACATGAGCTCAGTGGACCTTTATGCAGCTGTTTCCATGATTTCAGGGAGTGGCTGTAGAGCAAAGTAAATTGCCTGGAAAGCAGAGGTTGCTAATTTGAGCCCCAGCTTCTCCTCACAAGTAGGCAATGGAAAACCACTTCTATATCTCTGCTAATAAAGCTGCACAGAGATGCCCATGGAGGTGCCCATGCAGTCAACCAGGAGTCAGCCACAACTCAGTGATATCCAGCAGCAACAACAATTCATGACCTCAAGTTCCACGTTAATAAAATGGGAATTCCCAAGATTTGGGTAACAAAGTTCTTCTGAGGATAAACTTTACAAAGGTTATAAAATAGTTTGCTTGTAAATGATTCATAATTGGAAGAACTCTACTTCCTATCACTTAGCACTCAGCACAGACAATAGACCAAACTAACCCCAATTTATGTTTTTTTATGTAGAAACCTCTAGGGCAAGGTGGAAAAACTGTGGGAACATGGCTTTATCTACTTTTAATCATACACCTGGGACCATATTTATGCTGTTCACCTGTGACATGCTTTGGAGAGAGTCATCATGGGTGGTGCTGGAGATTAAATCACCTTTATATCTAAGATTTTGAAAGCACATATATCAGCTAATTGCATTTCCCAACAGGGAGGGGAGTAAGTAAGCCTGTTTTCCTAAGCAGAGCTAATCTAAACTTACATAATGAAAGAGGATGGCATTAAGCTATATGTATATATGACACACCATAAACAAAATCCTGCTCCTTTTCTCAGTTCTGTAAAACAATTTCTGCTCTGAGATTTCCTGCTTTCATTTTAATGCACAATGCAGTTTAGCTAGTTTGTGCCTGGTTCTAATGGAAGTAGGTGAACATGTATAGAGTCAGGGAATGGACACAGTTCCATCCATTGTAATTGGGAATCAACAAGCCAGAACTGCATGGAATGGATTTCCACTCAAGTAAGGGTCCCTCCAGACAGCAAGAGGAAACTGCAGGATCTTGTTTATTTCTCCAATCCCCTCTCCCCACCCCTGCCAGACAGCAGAACCCAGGCTCTTACCTCATCTGCCAGGTGCTTGCAGGATTGTTGCTTTTGCCAAAATGCCAGGTGCAAGAGCTCCTTTTGAGTTTTTTTTTCTGGGTTTCCTAGCAGCCAGGTATTTTGCAAGAGCAGTGATCCCACAAACATCCAACCAATGAAGTAAGTGGCCATGTTGGTATTGATATTACAAGAAACTCAGCTTTGTTCCTAGATTTCCTCATAATATTAATGTTCTGGGATATCACTCTGGCCGTGTCTTCACGGCATAGTTATCTCGAATTCAAAACGTTTTGAGCTCGCGCAGTTCAGACGGCACTTCGGATTAACACGGTATTTCCGTGTTAAAGGACGTTATCCCGATTTGAAATAAATCCTGATCTCAACAGGTCTCACTCCGGATCGGGCGTCGATACATGTTTCCTTTTTAACTGTGTGGACAGTATCGTTCCGGGATGAGATTCAGTGTTAAGGCTGTCCCGCCCCCCCAATCGCACTGTAACCAATGGCTGAACGTATTAGAAGCACGTCATGTTTAGGGTTTCCTTCATTGAAAAAATCCACCCTCAAACACCCACTATAAACCTCCAGTCCTTAAAGCTGAAACACTGTATCAATCTAAGCACTTCACACCTTTAAAACAATGTTGCAATTTTGCGCAATTTCAGACCTTTGAAGGTTCGGAACAGTCACTTTCAGCCCCCTTAAAGGTGAGAAGGCTTGTCAGCCACTTAGTCCCTTGAAGGGTGAAAACAGAATGTCAACCGCTTTGAGCCCCCTCTAGGCTACTTTGCCTGTGGTCACACCTAAGGTTTAATCCAGTTTCAGTTCACTTTCAGAGTGAGAGAATACACCAGCAAACTGACAAGCTGGTTTTCTTTCAGGGTTAATAACTCAGAAAATCCACCTTTAGACTAGATAATGTGGAAAGAAAACTACTGGTCACTTTGCTGATGTGTTCTCTCACTCTGAAGGTGGAGTGAAGCTAGATTAAACCTTAGGTGTGACCACAAGCCAAGGTTTTAATCCAGCTTCGGTCCCTGTGAGGTGGGGGGCGGAGTTCCCTCCCGGCCACGGGGGGGAAGAGCAAGCGAGGAGCCCCCTTCGCCCTCTTGTCCACCCCTTGGCTCTCCTCCTCTGCGGGGCAAAGTGGCGGCAAAGCGGGGGAAAAGCGGCAGCGGAGCCCCAGGGAGAAGCCGCTAGCACCGCAGCCCCGCAGCGCCTGGATGAATGGATGGATGGATGGATGGATGGATGGATGGATGGATGGATGGATGGATGGATGGATGGATGGATGCTGCTGCTGCTGCTGCTGCTGCTGCTGCTGGGAAGGGGGAGGGTGGACTGGGCAGGGAATTCCCGGCGGAGCATGACGCAAAGAGAAGGGAGGGTGGGATCCTGGCAGGGAAAACCAATCACAGGAGAGAGTGTGGGCAATGGGCAGGAGGACAATGCTGCCGTGTGGACTCCGAGTATTGATCCCGCGTTAAGGCTGCTATCGGAACCGGATCAACTTGCAAGTCGCCTGGACAGCTTTGTTCCGTTTCTTTTATTTCAAATTCTTTAAACTGAAATAACACATGCCATGAAGACGCGCCCTCTGAGGTTCCATGACTATATTAGGACTGCAAAGTATATGCATGACAATTCCAATATAGTCCTGGGAAAATGTGGATTTTTACCTGCATCTGGAGGCACTTAACATGTCACATTTGAAGAAAACTCCACTCAGGAAATCCCTAACGGTGCTGCTGATAATTGAGAGAGGGGTGAATTTTTTGCCTAGTTATGTGACAGAAGTCAAATACGTGGCTAAGCATGTATTGGCTAGGAATGATGCTATTCAGTAAGAATGATACCCAGGATATTTGTGGGCATGGATGCTCTGATGAAGGTTTTCATCCATTTAGCTGAAGACATGAGAGGGGTCGCATTTAGCCTCCCCTCTTTGCATTCTTGCTTTTTCAGTGGGAAGGCTGTAGCAAGGTGATCAGAATGAAACTGTTCTTTAATGACATTCTGCCACCACTGTTTATACGGATGGCCCTGTTGGCTCATGGAAGCAAAACCCACTGAAACATGTAGAGCAGCAATGAATAGGATTTTGCATCCAAACATCTTGTAGGCAAAAGCTGGCTGATTAAAGATGCCGACATCTTTTATGTTTCCAATCTCAGTTTTATGCATCGACATAACCACACTGCAAATCAGACAACAATCCAGTTAAGTTTAATCTGTTTCACACTCATTGGCTTGCAAATGGTTGTCATAGAACCTGAGGATCTTCAAACATCTCTCAACCAATGTGACCCCAGAAGTAGTTGGACAAATTCTTAAATGATTACTCAACATGATGGGAATTATAGTTTGATTATTAGAAGTTCTCTTTGAGAATCACTGTTTTATGTGGTGCATGAGACCCACTAGATCTCGCAGACCAGGTTAGGTTGACTGGTGCTAAAACCTAGGGACGTCCTGTTTGGACTCACACAGGGCACTCACTGTAGGGCTGCTTTTACAAAGAATTTGGGTGCTCCAGTTGTTCTAGGATGCTGCAGTGAGACTGTTTACAGAGATCATGCAACTTCTTAGTTAAACTGGTGCTGCTGGCCACTGGAATGTTTCTAGACACCATTCAAAGTATAGCTTGTGTGGCTTATACAAGCCAGATCTATGTAGGATCAGGCCCACGAAGGACCATGTTTTTTCATACAAGCTTGCCCGTGGCCTAGGATCCTCAGCAGACAACATTCACTGACCTATTGACTATCTCCCTTTTGTCCTGGGGAATAAATAACTTATTTAGATAGGTCTTTGACATTGGAACAAAGGTATTTGACAGTTAAGTTGCATCCACATGGGCCATAAAAGCTGATTCACAGTCATGCAAGGACATTATGGGCCAAATGGCCATGCTTTAGGAGTCCCAACCACTAGAAGCTCCTCATTACCTCAAGAGTGGGAAAAGAAACTCTCAGGATGCCTCCGTCCAAGGATTTGTCATTGGGTTAGCATTGGTCACACTGTGCTAGTCTGATGCTGACTCAATGGCCAGAGTTCTGCCCAGACTTCCTGTTCATGTCCAGAATTCCAATTGTTTCCTTAGTGTTCCACCCACATGTTGGTTCCAGTGCCTCCAAAAGTCCACTTCTGAACCATGAAGACATTAGAAGGCTCTCCTGCCCACAAAATGCAATCCACTTTCTTGGGCAGCACATGTAGATGGAAGTTGATGTTTCTTTCACTGGTTCTCATTCTGTTTGTTTTATGATGATGTGTTCTTTTAACAGCATTTTAATAATGGTTGCTTCCAAATATAGTGTAGTTTTAAAATCTTACATCCCATGTTAAGGTGCTTGAACTGTATTCTAAACAACCTTGCATGTCATTTCCTAGTGGTAAGGCAGCCCAAATATTTATGAAGTAAATTTTTGAGGTACCTCAGGGTTCATTGTGTCATCTGAAAAACTCTTGCACTGCATTATTAACAGGGCCTGTATTCATCCCTTTGGTGTAAATGACAGTAAATCAACAACCAGGGTTTCTTATTTCGCATCAGTCACATTCTATTCTGAATCTGGAGGAGGTCAGTATGTCAGGAACAGCACCCACCTTCCTCAGCCAGAGAAAGAAACAGGATGGTGGGGGCAGGATGGAGTTGCAGCTGTGTGAAATTTCTCTGCAGAAATCTAATGTAATGTTTTGAAGAACATATTGTTGCGTTAGACGTAGCTTAATATAGCATCTCCAATTATATAATATTATTACAGATCTTCACATTTTTTTGTTATAATATTTGAAAAACTTTCATTCAGGGTTTAAAAAGAAAGAAAGAAAATCTTGATAGATCTGAATAACCTCTCATGCCCAAGTTGGGGCAAGTGGTCATGTACTGTGCATAGAAACAGATTCTTTTCAGAGCAGTAACATTGTTTTTCTTTTTGCTTCACTTCCGTATAGCTTGAATATGGTTTCTTTTATTTAGAGCTTCATTGCAAACACCTTAGAAATTTCCCACACCTTATCTATAGGCGAGCCTGACTAGGGAGCACCTGTTATGGTGAGATTTGTTTGCTTATTCTCTTGTTGCTTTCTGCCAAGTGGTGAAAAGTTCTTGCTCTGGCAAGTATTTAGCTTTGGAGGCAGGTTTTCAAAGAAAATTATGATCGTTTGTGTTTGGAATTTCAACAGGCTTTGCGGTTTTCCCTTTTATATACAGCTGCTATATAATGTGATTTTAATATGGAGATGTTGTGAAAGCACTAGAAAGGTGGCACATTCAACTAAGGCTGCACCAAAATGGGAGATATTTAATACAATTATGTCTTCATAATTATGTGCTGGGGTTGCCACATGTATCGGTGGTAACCCCAAAATAGTCCCTCAGTATTAGGGTGGAAACCCTCTGTACCCTATTTTAGGAAAACCTGACTCTGAATGTAAGTAGTCATTGCACATGTGTAGGTCCCCAAGGAGGTTATCACACCTGTGTGATGATGGCAGTTACACACTTCCAGGTAATTTGCACCATTGAAATCCCTGGATGTGCATGGCACTATATCATGAAAAGACATCAGCCCTGAGCTGTCTAGTCAACAAGTATTATTCCAGAAGGACATTACTCCAGAATATTGCCTGCCTGCAGTAAAAATAAATAAGTCTATGGCTTCCAATGTAAGCTCACGTTTGAGAGGTTTGAATCCCCCTGTCCCCAAACTCCAGAGTATCCCTTAAAAAATATTTACTGTGTATATTGAAGGCATTTATTTTAAAAAAGCTTGCTGGTGTATTCTATGTACACCCTGGTCCTTGCTACATACAAGCCCTTCTTCCAGCATTCCTCACCAATTCGTAAGGGTATGCATTTCATGACTCAGCATGTCCTTGTTGCCTCTGATTTCAGGGCAGGAGTTTGGAAAGGTGCAGCCACACCCACTGAAGTTCAGGATTGGAGGAGGTTCCAGGTAAGCTCCATTAGTGCAGCTAGTGCAGATGTGTATCTGCCCCAGAAGCTGCAGTTGGTGCAGAATGCAGCGACCTGGGCGTTGAAAGGGGCCACCACTTATAAGACATCACATCAGTGCTTAAGGAGCTATACCAGTTTTGTGTCAAAATAAAAATATTTATTACAATCATAGACTCCCTCCCCCACCCCCGAAAAGCCTAGAGATAATATAAGCAAATGAAATAAACTAATAGCAGAACAGCAGTTTTAATATAAAAGTACAGAAAAAGGCAGAGAAACTCTAAATTAGAGAGAGGCTGGGGCAGAAATTTAAAAACATTTCAGAGTTAGAAATTAGGGTGTAGTATGAAGATCAAGGCACAAACCCTAGCTGTTGTGAGAGGGATGCTTCCCCATGTGTCTTGCAGCAGAAGGCCAGCCAGGGTGGTATTAGGGTGTCAAGACTATTGACGATACCAGATGGAGACGCTCTTTATGGGATTCAACATAAAAGTTAAAAATCAGGAGGACATGCTTGACTGATTCAATCTTCTGGAAGGTTTTTTGTTTTGCATGTAAGGCCCTAAACATCTGGGGACCAATGTACCTCCAAGAATGTTCTTCCTGATACAAGCCTGGAAAAGCCCTCAGATAATCTGGAAAGTCCTGCTGTGGATCCCACAAGAGTATAGAACGTCATATCTTTTTAACCAGGCATTTCCTATGCTTTTCCCTTTTCCCACTCGCTTTTTAATGTGTTTTAATCAATTGTTTCCCTTTAAAATGTTTATGTTTTGTACAGGGCTTTGAGATTTTTCTTTAGATAGGAAGTGGGATGTAAAAAGGATAAATAAGTGAATGAATAAACTCCCCCAAAGCAGGGGCCAAGTGAGTTGGGTTGGTAAAAACAGTTTTTCTTAACTTCTCCATGCTGGCATAGTTTTGGCCAAAGATTGGGCTTCAAAACTATTATAGTTTGCGATACATTTTGGGTGCATCCCCATGGTACTTTTTTGTGTCGCTATTGTCCCTTTACTGCAGCGGATCTAACAAATACGTGTTCAATTCCGAATTAAGTGTCCCCATGGGGCTCAGCAAAACATGCATTTTAAATGCACTGACCATCCCCAAGGAAGCGTCTTTTGCTTACCCACATCTTTTTCTCCCCACCCCTCGCTGTTTGATTGGGTGCTCAGGCAATTCATTACGCTATGCACAAGTTCTCCAGCTGCCGAAACGCCTCCCCCAACCAGCAATCGTGTGATTGTGCGCACATTCACAAGTCCAAAAGAAAAATTTACAAGTTCCTCTGTTCATCTCCCCTGCTTGCGAAGGCAGTTTACAAGATCTCCGGCCCCGAAATGCCTCCCCCAGCCAGCGATCTTGCTCATACACTTTCACTTGCGGGCGGGCGGGCGGGCGGAAGCAGTTCATTACAATGTATCTTTGCTGTTTCTCTTTGTGATTGGAATGCTTGCCTACTGTTTTCATATCGTGAATGCTGGCTGTGGATGAGAGGCAAAAAAAGAGAGAGAGAGCTTGCCACCTCGGAGAGAACCCCCGCCCCTTTTACCACAGAGCGTCTCCATGCAAAATGTTGCTCTGAATACCCGCATCTTCCCGTAAAGTGTGCTGGTAGTCTTCTTTAAACTTTTAAAGGGCACTTTTTTTGCTGCGTATTTTCCTAATTTGTGGGGCTGGAAGCCATGCATGGGGGTACTCAGGAACAAAAGAGGATTTTTAACGGACTTTAAATTGCATGGGGATGCACCCTTTATGTAGTAGAAGAGAATCTAAGAAATCTAACCTGAGGCTGGTGTAAAAAGTGGTAATAAAAACTGTGTTGTATTAAAACTATTTTAGTTATGAACACAGCCTTCTTCCTCTTCCTCTTCCTCCATCATACCAATGCTTATAAACCAACTTGGAAGGGACTGAACTTTTCTAATGTGAACATTTTTTTTCGTCTGGCACCTACCATAATAAAGTTACCTCTTGTCCATCTGGGCTTTGAGAACCTGAAATTGATCTCATCAATGCTGACATCGCTTGTGTTTTATTATACGAGAAATCTGGAGGTGACTGGCAATTGCCCTGCTGTTTACAGAATCTTCTGAGCATGAAAATACTGACCTTTATTCTTCATTCAAGCCATTATGAGCATGCAAAAAAAATAAAAATAAAATAAATCCTTGGGCAAAGGCAACCCAAAACAGATCTGGATAATGCTGGTTTTTACGCTGACAATATTTTGTAGCCTGGACCCCTGAAGTAATGCATCCTTTTTTCCCCTGTGCTCCAAGATCATCACAGGAGGCCCTGCTTGAAAGGCCCCAGGCCTCCTCTGTAGTATGACATTGAGACTTTTAGAAGGCTAATTATCTATTCTGGTTTGTAAGGAACCTGCTAGCATTTGAATTGCCTTCCTTTTGAAGGGAGCACAAAGGATTTTTAGTAGCAGTTGTTACATTAGCTTATATTATGATGCATTGGTTGCACAGTCAACCATCTGTAATGAATCCTAACCCAGGACTTAAGAAATGGCACGGTATCCTGGAAGAATGTGATAAGGTTCCAAGTAGAGATACTTTTTGCAACTGTGGAATTTTTGTTTGAACTTCTTCTGCTGCTTGATGATACGGATGATGATATTATTTGTTAATTTTTTTTAAAAAAATGATTTAGTCATGAATTTGTAATTTGTAGGATAATGGCACTAATTTTTGCTTTGTTTCTAATTTCTGAGTCATAATAATGCATATTTAAGCTGTATTTTTTAATATAAAACTCCAACCAAAAATCGTATTTGCATCACGCTCACCATGCTAATGCTGAATAGTTATTAGGATAAGTGAACATTTTATATTGGTTTCAATGAGAATGTGTATCTCCTGTGCTCACAACTCGCATTGAAATTAATTAAATGTCTTGTATGTAGCTACTCTAGATCTTTCTAACATCCCTCTCTGAGCATCTTTCCTGACATTGCTTTCATAAGAACATAAGATGGCCCCTGCTAGATCAGGCCACAGCCGATGTGGTAGAGCTTCCTGTTTCACCTGCTCGGCTTCCTGCAAATGACATTTATGGCACCTCCGTCTTTCTCCAGCCTGGAGGTGATACCTAAGGATGATTCTAACAGCTATTGATACACCTGTCTTCCATGAATTTGTCTAACTCTTTCTATCCAAGCTAGATGCTGTCGCCAAGACCCTGGTCACACAAGTAGTTTAGGATGACTTCAGATTGTCTTCAGGTCATGTTATTCACATTATTTTTATTCAATTTGTTTTCCAAGCCGGCCTACCCCATTAGACTGTAGCCGTATCCCCATTATAAGCTTAATTCAGTTTCCCTAAACCGAAATAATAGAACCAGATGCAAGCGCGAATTTGCCTGTTCCCATTACTTTCAGCTTAATTGTGTTCGATAAGGATTCTGAGGATCGTAGGTGGCATACGTGACTCAAGGGGGGACTCAAGTGGCTACTTTCTAAAAGCCGCTTTTCAGGGCTGTCCTGCCCTCTTCCTCCTGGCATGAATGCGCCACCCATAAGGGACCCCTTCACAGAGCCTGGCTGGGTGGTTGCCGCTTGCCTGGATGGAGGAACAACGGCAGCAGGCAGCCAGCGATTCTCCGCATTGCCCAGGGCACACAGCAGCAGCAACTCAAACCCTCTTGCTTTAAACATTCACACATCTCCCAGAACCTGCCCCTGCTTTCCTTTCCCCTTTAAAGGTCAGAAATCCAAAGAGCTAGAATTGTGCAAACTTGCAACATTGTTATCAGGTGTGAAGTGTATATTGCTACAGTGTAGCGGCTGCTGTGAAGGTTGGATTTTTACACTGAAATCACTGTCTTTGGAAGCAAGCTATTGGGAGAGGGAAACCCTAAACATGTATTCTCATCCCTTAAAACGGTAAGGTCCCCACAGTAAAAAATGTAACACATATCAAGCGCATGATCCGGAGTGAGACCTGTTGAAATGAGGGTTAACATTTACAATGCTTTGGGGTGATTTAACATGCGTAAAGTGTGTTAAACCAAACTGACGTGGGGTCTGTGAGGATTGAAAATGGTTTGAAACCAAAATAAGCTTGTAATGGGGATGCAGCCTGCTTTAACTGTTGAAACTGAGTCTTTTTCAGAGGACTCAGCCCATCCTAGCATGCCAGGTCATCTTCTTTTCTTCAGTGTGAGTGGGGGGATGGGCTAAAGGAGGCTGAATTGTGCTGTAGTATTTGGGGTCCAGTCTTTCCTTTCAGCCAATGTGCATGCATGAAGTTTGTGAAGCACCTCTCCTTCTCTCCTCAGTTTATGTCTGTGATTTCTCTATCTAGCATTTTTACACAAATTTATTATTATTATTTTGTAAAAATTAATCACATGGAGAAGAAAAGCACATAAAAAAAGAAGGGGGCGTGGAGGTGGGGGAACAGAATGGTATCCAATAAGTGAGTGACAGAATGGTATCCAATAAGAAAGAAGATCGATTTAATGCAGCAAAAGGGGTGGAGAGCCAAGAGTTCCGGGGAGGAGTCTCAGATTGATTGCAGAGAAAGATGTGAGCCATGCAGCCCAAGGTGAGGACAGCCTGAGGATGACCTATAATGATCTAGGTGTGAACAACACTTGTATGACCTCAGTTCAAATTATGAATAGGACCTCCTGTCTCATATAGCTGTGACCAGGGCCCAGCTGTTCTGGTAGTAAATTCCATAGAACAATGACATACTGGGTGAACTTCCCCTTTTCAGTTCTAACTCTTCTTCCTATCATCTTCATAGATTGCCCCCTCGTTTTAGTGTTTTAAGATAAAGAAAATATTTTTTCTCTATCCACTTTTTCCACGCCATGCACCATTTTATATTCTTCAATCAGGCCACCTCTTAAATACCATCTTCCAAGGCTGAAGAGGCCTAGATGTTGCATCCTGATTTTGTAAGAAAATTTCCACCCTCCTTATCATTCTGATGGTCCGTTTCTCTCAGCATGGATTTATAAAAATACACAATAATGCTTGTTGACACTAGCTAATGTGCTTAAAACTCCGTATTTTCACTGTGGACCTGTTAAGGCAGATGTATTTGGAGTGATCACTGCACCCCTATTTTAAAGTATATGCTCACATTTCACAATATTTTAGCTGTTTATGAGTGCATAGCTAGTACAAAACAAGATTGGTTTGAATCCCTATTGAGGCATACTGGTCATATTAACTACTCAATGCTGCAATCAGATTCATTCTTACAAGTGACTCCATCAGGTCTTCCTTCCAAAACAGTGAGCAGAGAGTTGGAATCAAAGCTACTTAGAGTTTAAACCTGAAATCATCTATAAGCTATGGGGCTGTAAAAGTGATGCCTAGTACTGACAGGAGGACAAACACAATAATCAAGATCTGATAGGCAAGAGCCTGCTTGAACTATTTCCCAAAGCAACTGGAAATAGTAAGAAAGTTAGACTCTCACTTCCCCTTCCCTGTCTTCCCACCCCAAATACAGAATGGAGAATCTGACCTTATTTCTTCTTTAAAGAATTTCTTGCAAATTGACGTTCCAATGCAGGCATTGCATTTATCAAGTCCCAAAAAGGTCCGGCCAAATCTGTAGCTGGGCTTGACACGGGGCCCTGTGGATGGGGGAACTGTTGCTTCTAGGAAAGGACAGCAATTCAGATTCAAGCACAGAAGACAGAGCAGCTGAACCAGAAATTTGGAAGAACAGTGATGCATCCAGGACCTCATCTCTGGTTTCTGATATTGCTTAGTTTGCCACTGAATAGGATTTGTAATGCAGAAGCAAGTTGGCCCAAGAGACCTGGAGCCCTCTCTTATCTTGCCAGCTGGTTGGTGGCTTCAGAAGTCTAGTGGGAAGGAGATAGATTGGGTGGGCACAAGGAAATACATGAGGATGCAGATAACTTTTGTTGCTATAGTTACCTTTCCTCTCTTATGAGCAGCAGTTGACCCACCCATTGCCAAACACAGAATGCAACAAAAGCTTTGCTCATCATAAAGTTGATGGAGACAAACGAAGGATATCCTGTCAGAGGCGCATAAGGTATTCAAAGTGAAATCCAACAGGAACTGCTTGAAATATTGGCAATGAAGGCATGAGTAGAGTAAAACAATCTTATATGCTATGTTTATTCAACATGCAAAAGAAATGCAGCTCAGATAACTTTAAGAAATGTATTTCTCTGCTCTTAAAAATCCATTTAAAAAAAAGCACTTTCATAACTTAAAAAGCTGTTAGGTTGTATTCTTTGTAGATATAAAATTATATTGCTAAAAATACTGTCACTTTCTTGTTTTCTTCACTCTTTCCAAAGGAGGACTTGATAGATAGAAACTAGGAGGAGAAATGGGGGATTTTCCTCAGAAGGAAGGAAATATAATTAAAGAAGATCTATATAACATAGAAATTTGAATTTTGAGAGAAAACTATTTTTTGGGAGGGTAGCATACAAATAAAAGCACTTCGATGCAGGTTAAAGAGCCAGTTTATTAGTACGACATTCTTCATTGTAGCGTTGTAGTAGAGGCCTGGTATTGCCACATGATTTTGTCCCGCTGGTACTGTGAAATCTAAACAAGATTCAGCATTTTCCTGTCACCATCTGGAAAATGCTATAAGCCCTTTCGGCAGAGGGACGTAGTCTGGATTACGTCTTTGAATAAGAATCTGGTGTCTGCCTGTAGGTGCAGACTATGGTAGATGCTGGACAGGACTTTGATGCTGCCAGAAGAGGTGGTAACAGCTACCAGCCTAGATAGTTTTAAGGAAGGGTTAGACAAATTTACGGATGACAGATGTATCAATGGCTACTAGAATGGATGCCTAAGTACATCTTTCAGGCTGGGGGGGACAAGCAGGATGCTTCTAAGGAAATTTGCTGGGATCTGAGAGCAGGAGAAGGTTTGTCCTTGTCTCTGCTTGAGCTGCCCATGGGCAATTGGTGGGCCATCATGTGTGACAGGATGCTGGACTAGATGGGCTGTGGCCTGATCCAGCAGGACTCCTCTTATGTGCTTATGTTCTCTTATGACGTGCTGCAGTCTGTACTGGCATGCAGATGGCAGGTTGCTATTCCAATATTTAATCTAGAAAATGGCCCAGTGTGAAAAGGCCGTAGGTAACCTCCACCAGGAATAAGTATCCCAGTGTGAATCCACGTGCAGTAAAATAAAGCACCTCTGAGGTGGCTTAGAGGTGGTTTGCAGTCAGAATTATTCACAAGTCATTCTGCCCATCCCAATCACATGAGCACTCAAGGCTAGACAAGATAGATGAGAGATGTCATGAGAACATAAGGGCCATACCCTCTTGTTTTTCCTATGTGCTAATGCAGTCTAACCCCACAAACCAGGCATACTTTGAAATGAATTCATTACACCTGCAAGAATAGTTGCTCTGTTGAAAGAAAGGCTCACATAGCTCCTGCAACCTCCTATTCCAGAAATGACTCTGATAGTGTACAGTATAGTGGAAGACAGTTTTTACAGCATATACTTACAAAATATTACTTTATTGACATTATTTAACTATTCAAGAACCTCAGACAGTTCATGAATCATATGAACCATAAAGTCTTGGACTGATGTACGAAGTCTCTATCTATCTATCTACCGTATCTACCATATCTATCTACCGTATCTACCGTATCTACCGTATCTACCATATCTACCAATCTATCTATCTATCTATCTATCTATCTATCTATCTATCTATCTATCTATCTATCTATCTATCTATCTATCTATCTATCTATCTATCTATCTATCTATCTATCTATCTATCTATCTATCTATCTGTCTGTCTGTCTGTCTGTCTGTCTGTCTGACTGACTGACTGACTGACTGACTGACTGACTGACTGACTGTCACACATTTTGAGACTGCATTTATTGGAGGAAGAACACCATGAAATATGCAGTCAATTCATAGAGATTTTTGCATTGTACTGAGAGGGAAATACATCCACCAGCAGCCTGCTCCTGCCATGAAACGTTTACTTCAGAGAGCAATATGCCTTATGTTGCTTTCATATTTGTTTAAGCATTAAGGTTTGCAGAATCAGGCAAGACAGGAACTCCACTGATTTACATCGTGTATAGTTAGTCATGCTCTTGAAACAAAACGGTGCAGAGCCCTATAGTTTTTAGAACAAAGATTTTTAGATTTTATTTAAGAGTGAGTTATAACGTTTTGATGGCTTAGCTAAAAAGTAAGAGAAACTTTATTTATTTATTTATTTATTTATTTATTTATTTATTTATTTATTTATTTATTTATTTATTTATTTATATTTCCATCCTGCCCTATATCCAAAGGTCTCAGGGCTGGTAACAGCATTTAAAATCCAATACAATAAACAATCTCTATTAAAACAATGGTATCTGCAAATAACTACCAGTGGCTACAAGTGGGAAGGGAAAGGTGTCCCCATTTAGCCGAAGGCCAGGGCAAAGAGGTGTGTCTTCACTGCCCCCTTTAACATATACAGTGAGGGAGCCTGACACACCAAAGTGGGAGATTATTCCATAGCCCAGGGACGTTTTCCCTGGAGTTATTTCTTTCTGCCCCAGTTAAGCCCTATTAATGTCCATTGTCCTTACATATCCCAGGATCTAAAGTGAATGTATCTGGCTTGGATGGTTAGTTACAAAACTTGTCAGTAGTGAGGAACATGTGACCATGCTATATGCTCCTGAACTGCCAGTTTCATCACCCAAGATCATTGCCTGTACTGACTGGGACTGATTTCATTTGTTTGTTTGTTTGTTGTTTAATACTTAATACTGCTTAATACTGCTCCATCTAGGATTCGTCCTTTTTCTTTTGCTTCCCTTTATTTCTGGAACCTATTGCCCCCCCCCCCCCTTTGCGTGCCATCTCCTCTTTATCATCCTTTAAATCTGAATTAAAGACCACACTCTTTAGGGAAGCATTTCCTGGCTCTCTGTAGATGATCTTTTAACGAGATACTGCCTATTGTTGTTTTATCCTTTTTGTATTTTTAACTTATTTGTTCTTCTTGTTAATTGCTAATTGCTACTATTTTTACCATTTTGTTTTTTAGATTGTACGCCCTCGGCAGGTTTTTATATTTTATATATGTATATTGTTTCGCATCTGTAAAGTGCTGAGTACATGGACAGCGCTGTAGAAATAAACTAATAATAATAATAATAATAATAATAATAATAATAATAATAATAATAATAATAATAATAATAATAATAATAATAATAATAATAATAATAATAATAATAATATATCACACCCTTCACGGGCGAGTCACAATAATAAAGTATTCTTAAAACATATTTAAAATATAATCTTCCTTCTCTGGAAGGACAGTACCCAGAGGAAGATAAACATCAGAGGCCTAGTGTTGAAAACTATATAATGTAGTTCCAGCTCCTGGATTGCTTACAAGAGCAGCCCCATAGAGTGCATTGCCATAGTCTCATCTAGATCACTGTGGCCATGTTATCCTTGCAAAGGAAGACTGAAACTGGTGAATGAGTCAGAGATGGAGGTGGGCACTCTTGGTGGCTGCTTCCACATGGGTCTCAAAAGACAGCAACAAATCCAGGGATGCCCCCAAATTATGCACCTACTCCTTCTGAGGCAAAGCAACTCCATCCACAATTGGGTGCCTCTTAGCTTCCTGGGCTCACAATTCCTTGATACATGGTACCAATGACTTGTCTGGCTTCAGTTCAATTTATTGGTCCACATCCAGCCCATCGCTGCCTCCAGGTAGTAACCAAGCACCTGAACTGCCTCCCCTGACTCAGAAAGAATGGAAAGAATATAACCAAAGCTTTGGCCAAAGAGGTGATAGCTTCATTTCGCATGCGAAGGCTGGCCTGTGAAGGAAGGCACACGAAGGCACAGACGTTCATAATTTGTGATAAATATTTTCAGCACATGCCTAGTGCTGATTGTATCAGTTTCTCACTACAGGTCTGAAGGAAACATTTAGGTGATCCACCCCCAAGACCTATGGAATCTAATGGATTCCTTGTGGTGCTAGAGGAATTTCCTTTGACATGGCTGGTGCTCATGTCAAGGCTCTGGTCTCACTTTGGTATTGTGAGGTCAGTAAAGCTGTTGACACAATTACTGTGAAGTGCTCTCAGCTACCCTGCAAAACACTTAAGGGACCCTTATATAATGGGGAGATGAGTGTGATGAAGTAGGATGGCCAGTGGCCAGAGCGCACAAGAAAGAGCATGTGCCCAACATGTAGCCAGCTAGCAGCTGTTTATCAAACTTAAAAGAGTGATGGCTACTCAGCAACAGGCACACTTAGAGGAAACTTAATTATCTTGATCCACTCCAATCTGGACACAAGAGGGTCTTTTCTGTGGCAGTCCCCAGGGTTGGAACTGCCTTCCAATGGAGGTATGCCAGGCACCACTTTTGCATGACTTTACCAGTACCTCTTTACCCAGGCCTTTGATACTTAAATTTCTTTAGAATGTTGCCCTGCTGGGTGGCAGGATAATATTTTAAGTATGTTTTATAGGGTGTTATTGTTTTATTGAAACAAACAAATGTGGACAGCCTTGTTACTGGACAGCTGGACTGCTCCAGCAGGGATCCATTCCAAATGAAGCACTTCTACCTGGACCTGCCCAGTGCCTACAAGTGTAGCAACAGCCAAAGTCTGATTGTAGGTAGCTATAAGATAGCATTCAGCAGTTTGTGAAACCTACAGTAGGATCCTTCCCCAACAAAATTCTAAGGATCTCACAGAATGATACTGGGAGAGGCAATTTGCTAAGTAAGCTACTCCAAATTGTTCAGGGCTTTGGATGCTGAAGATAATACCTTCAGTTTGGCCCAAAGATAATATCCTGGATTTGGCACAAATGTGATATATACATAGCCTGCTATGCCACTTAGTAACCTGGCCACTACTTTGCACTAATTGCAGCTTATAGAGCAGGTACAAGGATCAATCAGCATCAAGGGTAGCTCCACCAAAACGTCTTATGACCTCATCTATTGGCTTTATATAGATATTAAATAATAGAGGTGAAAAACAGACCCACATAGCAATTCTAAGGCATCAGTCCTTGAGATATGATAGGAACCACTGCAAAGCAATGCTTGCAATTCCCAACCCCCATAGGTGATCTAAAAGGATACTGTGATTGACAGTACCAAAAGCCACTGAGAGTTCAAGGTATGTTGAACTGTTCCTGGCTATTGGTTATTTGCATAATTGTTTCAAACTGAGTGATGACTCATTGGTGTGCTTGACAGTCTGTTGGTTCTTAACACAGTCATTGATGTCTGGCTACTGATCAGTTGTGCAGTTAATGGCTATGTGCCATTTGCTATTTGGATATTGGTTAACAATCAGCTGCTGCTGGCTGTTGTCATTGCTATTCATGACTGGCTGTTTCCTTTTGAAAAAAAAAAACGGTTTCCAGATTTTGCTGAAGCAATATCTTTGATCTCTGCTGAAACTGTGGGCGTGTTGTTCAGTCTCAGTGGCCTCTCTTGTGACTAATTCATGAAATCCACTGACATTATCATTGACTTCCGTGTGTTCAAACACATTTTTATATTTTTCTGTCCAAGAATTTTCTGCAACTGCCAATTTGTCCAGCTCCATGAAACCGAGACCAACCAAAGAAAAAATACCAGGTGAATGTGAAAAAATTTATGTTGAGATGACCCCTTGCACAATAACAAAATGAAAATGTGGACATGAAAGATACATGTGCCTCATGAAGATTGAATTGACAGTGTGTCTTGCACTTGTCACTGAGGCCGCATCCCCATTACAACCTTATTTCAGTTTCAAACCATTTTCAATCCTCGCAGACCCCACATCAGTTTGGTTTAACACACTTTCTGCGTGTTAAATCACCCCAAAGCATTGTAAATGTTAATCCTCATTTCAACAGGTCTCACTCCAGTTTGTGCACTTGAAACGTTTTACATTTTTTTACTGTGGGAACCCTTCCGTGTTAAGGGATGAGAGTTTCCCTCCCCAATAGCTTGCTTCCAAAGCAAGCTGTAAAAGCAGCAGCCCTAGTAGCGATCCAAGCAATCCACTGTAGCAATCCAACACTTCACACCTGATAACGATCTTGCCATTGAAAGTGCTGGCCTTCAAAAAAGGGGAAAGAAACAAAAGCAGCTGCAGGTTTGGGGAGATGTGTGAATGTTTAACGAAGGGGGCTTGAGTTGCCGCTGCTGCTGCGTGCCCTGAGCAATGAGTAGAGGAGGGGAAAGAATTGCTGGCTGTCCACTGCTGTTTTTCTTCCATCCAGGCAAGCAGCAGCCACCCAGCCACCCGGCTCGGCTCTGTGAAGGTGTCCCTTATGGGTGGTGCGTTCACGTCAGGAGGAAGAGGACAGGGCAGCCCTGAAAAGCAGTTTTTTAAACGTTAGTCACGTATGTCCTCAGAATCCAGATTGAACGCGATCCTGGCTGAAAGTAATGGGATCAGGCAAATTCGCGTTTGCATCCGGTTCTGTTATTTCAGTTTAGGGAAACTGGATTAAGCTTCTAATGGGGATGCGGCCTGTGTGAATTCCTTCCCTAAATTGGAGCCTGAGGGTGGCTGGTGGGCTATTCTGACACCTACAAAGCCTGCACTACACAGGCATTGTGCAGAAAAAGGCCCACTTCCAGGACCTTTTCTGGCACAAGGAGGTTCCTCACCTTGATAACTAATAGCTCAGCTCCAAGGCTGAGCTGTCAGGTTTGAAGAGAAAGACTGTGGTAAGATACAGCAAAGAAAGAAAGAAAGAAAGAAAGAAAGAAAAAGTATCTCTGAGATGTCTCTGAGGCAGCTTAGATAAGGCTTTGAGGTGAGATTGTTCTGTGCTTAGAAAAGGTGGATTAGAGAAGACTTGGAAACACAAGAGCCACATACTGTCTCTCTCAGGTGCCTCTGAGGCACCATTTTTGTTATGTCTGATCACAGCCAGAGAAGGACGAGCTGTGGAGCATCTGGCAGGCATGTACTCCACTCTGAGGCATGGAATAAAGAAACACCACCCAGGCACACCTTGTGCCACCAAGGTGCAAATGCAGCCTCTGTCTCTTTCCTTTATTTTCACATGCCATTTTATGAGGTGGATTAAGCTGAGAGAATCTGACAAACCCAAGGTCACCTAGTAAAGTTTGGTGATTTCTATTCTGATTTTGAACTTCTGTGCTGACATCTCTCTTGGGAAAAATTAAACATTTTGTTAGCACAAATTGGAACATTCATTTTCACAGTAGCTTCTTCACTGCATTGTTCCTAATAGAACTAGAAAGATGAAAGAAAATGAGAGACTACAGTACTTCTAGATGTTATCTCTACAGACCTTTGTCTCTTTTCACTGATCTAACGTTAGTTTCCATGGGAATAGAAGTTGAATAAGCCCCTAGCAGCATAGTTGGTGTCATCTGCCATTTCCAGTTAGCATCTCCTAGTCGCCACAGAAGTAGACAACAAATACAATTTAGTGAAAATAAGACAATTCTAATGCTTAAAAAAAATTGGAAAGTCTTCTTGTGCACTTGTTGGTAGAAATCAGCCATCTCTCTGTCTTTTCAGTTTGGATGCTGGCTTCAGACATCAGCTATTGGGGTAGGATGCAATAATTTGGTTCAAGTCTCCCCCAGGCTGCAAAGCTCACATGAGCTTCACAGCCATCGCCATCCCCCAATTGCTAGAGCCGTGTCCCCATGGGGCTGCCCTTACCCTGGGGTGGATTCAGGGAACCCTTAATGCAAATCTTAATTCACACTAAGGACTCCCCATGAAAACCACAGCAAATCCCTGTGTTGGAATGCTGCGGTTTTCTCCACCACCACCACCCCGCCGGGATCATGATTTTGCTCTCGAAAGGGGAGTAAAAGCAAGGGAGTAAGGGGATGCAGAGGCTTGAGTTTTCTCTCTTTTTCAGGAAGGTAACTTTATTGCCCCCCTGGAAAAGAGAGAAATGTCAAGCCACTACACCTCCTTTTTCCGATCTCCTGACAGTAACTTTGGCAGTAAAGCCAAGTGCATTCTGTTTTAATCTGTTGTTTTAAAGTTGTAACCCGCCCAGAGACCTTCAGGTATGGGGCGGGATATAAATGTAAATAATAAATAATAAATAAATAAATAAGTGTCTTTAGATCAGCAAAAGGAGGTGTAGAAAGTTGAAATTTCTCTCTTTTCCAGGGGGACAACCTTATTGAGAAATGTCAACCATCTGTACCACCTTTTGCCGATCATTTGGGGCTAAAGCAGCCCCTTACCTGGGCAACTGCTCGATCAGGTAAGGGGAGGCAGTTGTGATCGCAGCATAAGCGGTGGGGACAACAAAACCCCACCCACTAATGCTGTGATCATAACCCGGGAGCATCCCCATGCCCCCTTTATAACCCATTCTTGCCCTGTAATTCGGGGCAAGAACAGTTATAAAGGGGTTTTTTAATCTAGCTTCAGTCTACTTTCAGTCTACATCAGTAAAGTGACAAGCTGTTTTCTTTCAATATTATTTAACTCAGAAAATACACATTGGGGATAGTGTAAAGATGGGAACAGAAGTTCCTCAGCTTCAAAATTGCAGGCTGGGGGCACTTCACCACACTCTTGGAAATGGTCCCCAAAGAAGATCATCTTCTAGAGCATAGCAAAAGTTGGCATGCTCCAGAACAGGCCTGAGGTTTTTCCTACTGCTGACACACAGGACTCAGTCTGGCCTGAATTCAGACTACTTTCCAGTGAATAAAATTCATGTTTATTCACTGTTACCTTCTATCCCAGAATGCCCACCTGCCTAAGGCAGCCTTGGTTCAGCTTTCCACTAGACTGGACCAGCCTGTCCTAAGTGGATGTGCACCAGCCTGCCCCATCCCACTTTATGCTGTTCCGGGACCAGAATGTTTTTTCTAGACCAGGCATGATCTCTGTGCCATGTGTTTCTTTTGAAACAAATTCTGGAATAAGGGGCAGCTAACTCAATCTCCACCCCACCCCATCACAGTTTGTCTGTGTTGCATATAGCATGGACTTGGCTAGGATGCTGAAAATGGCACCCTAGTGCTATACAGTTGTAAACCTTAATACTGAGTTCTACAACTGGTCCAGGGATAGTGTACATCCCATTGGTGAGGTATACTGCTAGGGACCATTTTGGATGGTATTTTTGTTCCCAAAATACTGCTGACATGGGTGAGAACTGGAGCGGGAAGAAGTGTCTAAGTGCAGATGATGCTGACCCACTTCAGAGGCAATCTGTCCCAGATTGGGATAGGTTGCTTGTTCCTTAACTGGGTGGCCCACCCTGCCCAGAACATCAGAAATAAGTGTGGAATGTAAATAACTCCTTTTGCATATGATTTTGCTTGGTTATGTTTATTTACTTGGCAATAAATTCAGCTGAAATCAATGGGATTCATTTCCACGTAAACATGCCCAGGAAAAGGCTGCAAACATTTTAAGAAGTGTTTACACACAAATATGTTTTTAGCTGACTTGAAGAACCTTCCTTTATACCTTTTTGCAAATGCTAGCATATTTCTTTTTATTTTTCAAATCAATGGTTTTGGTGCCCTTGGCATGTTCATAGCTTCAAAATCAAATTACTGTTTTTGCATTTGAGTTTGTCATAACAAATAATAATAATAAAGTTGCCACTGACAAGATAGCACGTTCTCTGATGTTGGTAGATTGATGCTCTTTTGTAAGCCTTTTGGGAAACAGCTGTTGTTAATAAGAGGCATTATAAGAAAATAATTGGGTAGCTTTTTTGAAGACACATTTTGTACAATTGTTAATGACGGTGTTTTTCTTCCTACATAAATATTTTGAGGGACTCTCCTTTTATCTGTTACAGAAAATTATTACAGTGATGGTTTAAACAGAGAACAACAAATTGCTCTTAGGATTATAGTGGCAAAATTTCTTGATTTCCTGTTGCCACAGGTTGGAAACACTTTGATTTTTACTGAAAAAGCTAAACTACAAAAACTGCTTCAGATAGGGGAGCAGGGTAGGTGTGGAGGAATCAGGACATCGGGCAAAGTCTTAATTTTTTTAAAAAAATCTGTGGAAAAGATTATCAGATGACAAAGTAGGCTGTGCTCATTAGAGAGTTGAGCATCTGGAAAAATGAAAGAAGCATTGGTTTGGATTTAAAAGGAAAAAGGAAGCAAACAAACCAGCTCTTCCTTTTCCTGAAGCCTTGTACAAATCCAAAAGCCTCTCTCTAAGAAGTAAGGAGTTTCTTCTGAGCAATATAGGTGTAGTGGTCCCAAAAACAGGAAGAAGATTGCCCCAAATTGAATAACATGGAATACCCCATGAACCTTGACCTCCTAATCTCATTTTTAGGAGCTGAGGAAGTCGATAGGGTTAATAAGTATGTTTATTTACTAAGCCACTGCTTCTGCAGCCTATGGAGCTGGTCTTGTTAGAATTAGGTGAGATGTAGCTGAATCCTTATCTCTTTTCCCATTCTAAGACTTGCCTTGAAAATCTGTTCAGTTCGGTTTTTCAAGCTGGTGGGTGGTTCCCTAATTGTTTTATACACCTCTGTCAAACACTTCTACAGAATCCCAAGGAAGTGATTATTATTTTTCTTTGTTTCATCCTCATTTACTTACTCACCCACCCACCACCACCAGTATCTTGGCATCTTAACCTCTGGATACTGAAAATTCTGTGTTACTGATTGTGTGTTGAATTATTTGACTGAGGCGTTTAAATAGAATTGGATTTGGTTTGCATTTGGATAGTAGACACTTATCTCAAAACAAAAACATCAGAAACTCCTCAGAAGCTGTGGTCATACCTTCACTTTAAACCTTCAGTCCACCGTCAGGTCCAAATGAAAGGTAGAAAGTCCACAGATAAAGTGGATAGAAATGAATAGGTGTGAGTAGTCAGACCTGAAGATGGACTGAAGAAGGTTTAAAGCAAAGGTGTGAACACAGCCTGAGTTTGTTAACAGTAGCAGTAGGCAAAACAGAACTGCAGAGAGGTGGTGGAAAGGTGAGATTGGCTGAATTCACAGGTAGAAAACAAAAAGTGGCTTAAAACCACCTTAGAGGTGATAGTGGGTGGCACTCCTGTTCTCATCTAATTTCTAATCCACATTTTCTAGCCTAGATGTTCATGGGAGGAGGGAGGGCAGCCTGGCATGTGAAGAATAACATCTGTGTTCAGACATGCGTTTTAGGATGCTTCTGGAGCAATTATGAGATCCTTAGAACAAACAGAAGATATTTAAAAATCTCTTTATTGTGTCCCAAGGTTGGTCCTCATACATCCCTTCTACAGATGGGATTTCCCCATCTTAGGGATGAGTTGCAGTTTAGGACGTACAGGATGGGGTGCCTACAAAGCTCCTGAAACAATCCCAGCCTGCTAGCACAGCTGACCAATCATATTCACTGAAAATCAGCCAGCAGAATCCAGTGAATGATAAGCTCTTGTTGCTACAAAGAAGTTGCTAGGCTTCAAGGCCAAGGTAACAATGAAGATAGGCCCTTCTTTTAAAAACTCTGTTACAGTGTTTTTTTTCTTGTACTCACAAATGGTGCAATCTTTTGGAAATAAACATCTTCAAAAATGCTCTGTGTGATCACGCCCAAAGGTTCTGAAGAAGAAGAAGAAGAGTTGGCTTTTCCAGCCTGCTTTTCTCACCCATTTAAGGGGACTCAAAAGGGGAATCCCCACAGCAAGCTTATTTAGCTTTCCCTAAACCGAAAGAATAGAACCAGGTGCAAACGCAAATTTGCCTGTTCCCATTACTTTTAACTTAATTGCGTTCGATCCGGATTCTGAGGATCATACGTGGCGTACGTGACTCAAGGGGGGACTCAAGTGGCTACTTTTTAAAAACCACTTTGCAGGGCTGCCCTGCCCTCTTCCTCCTGGCATGGACGTGCCACCCATAACAGACCCCTTCACAGAGCCTAGCTGGGTGGCTGGGTGGGTGGCTGCCGCTTGCCTGGATGGATGAAAAACAGGCACCGGCAGCCAGCAATTCTTTGCCCTCCTCTCCCCATTTCCCAGGGCACACAGCAGCAGCAGCAACTTAAACCCCCTTCACAGCCACAGCCTTTAAAACAGAACCTCCAGGGCTTTCCTTTCCTTTCCCTTTTTTAAAGGTCAGAACTTTCAAAGAGCTAGAATTGTGCAAAACTGCAACATTGTTATTAAGGTGTGAAGAGTGGATTTTTATAGTGGCTGTTTTGAGGGTGGATTTTTTCAATGAAATCACTATCTTTGGAAGCAAGCTATTGGGGGAGGGAAACCCTAAACATGGATTCTCATCCCTTAACACGGTAGGGTCCCCACAGTAAAAAATGTAAAATGTTTCAAGCACACGATCCGGAGTGAGACCTGTTGAAATCAGGATTGAGATTCACCATTCTTTGGGGTGGTTTAATACGGAGGAAGTGTGTTAAGCCAAACTGCCGTGCGGACTCCGAGGATTGAAAACGTTTTGAATCTGAGATAAGGTTGCCGTGAAGACACGGCCATAGTGGCTGACAAAGCTTTTCTATTCTTCTTCCCACAACAGAACACCCTGTGAGGTAGGTGAGGCTGTGAGAGCTCCGAAGAGAGCTGTGACTAGCCCAAGGTCACCCAGCTGGGTTCATGGGGGAGGGTGGAATCAAACCCGGTATTCCCAGATAAGAGTCCGTCTCCCTAACCACTAGACCAAACTGGTTTTTACTACATGTGACACAACCTTTGAGGTGCTTATATTTACTGCTTAAGATGCAACTTCTGATTAGAAATTATGTTTTAATCACCCTGAACTATGCTTAGTGGATCATATAGAAATTTGAAGAGATCATAGAGAAACTTCAAACTGTAGCCTTACCTCTGTCCTTCATCCCAGCAGTCCTAATCCGAAGGCCACATCTGGTTTGTTGTTCTGCGTTGGAGTGTTTTGATGAACAATGAAAATAAAACAATAAAATCAGTCTTCATTATGCAAATGCAATCAAATAAATGCATTTGGGTGATCAAATCGGTCTTCACCAGGAGCTGAAAAGTGCTTAGTGTTGGTGCCTGACATATATTTACGGAGAGCTGTTCTAAGCTTTCTCTAGCTACTGTCCCATGAATTTCAGAGGAGGACAAAATTACTAGGAAGGCTTTCCCTAGAAATCTTAACTGATGAGCAATTATATGGTTTGCCTGCACAGATTAAAAACAAGGAGGATACAAACAAGTCTACTGCTCACATAATGTTTCACCCACAAAGATAAATGTGAAGAACATCAGAATCATCTACCCCTGGGTGTACCTTAAAGACTCTGTCCAGAATGAGATGCCAAAGCTGGGCCAAGTATCAAATGGCCCCTTACTATTGTTAGGATGAACTCTCTGGTCCTATCTCAACCTGCTTTTAGTTGAGATCAGTGGGTCCAGAATAGCTAGACCCACTGAATCTGACCATGGGAAGGTGCAGATGGGATCAGCGCTGTCTACACCAACAGTGTTAACCCAGATTAGCCTGTGCTTTGGCCTCAAAGCACAGTTGCACCTTGCGTCTTGGAGGACTACAAACAACAGTTCCTAGTCATAGGGCCTCTGGGGGCTGTTTTCAGCAGTGTGCTGTAACATGACACTGAAAGGCACTCTTGTTGAACATGGGAGGCTACTCGGGCCTCCTAGATCCGCATAATGTGTGGACCTGAAGACTTAGATGCATGTTTGTTTGTTTAGACTTTTATCCTGCCCTGCACCTGAAGATCTTAGACCAGTTAACAACATTAAAAACCAAATACAAAATCAACATATTAAATAATAAAAGTGTCAGAAAGTGGGGAGATAGTTGTTTCCTTATTCAGCCAATGGCCAGGGTAAAGAGGTGCATATTCACAGCTCACCTAAACATGTGATATGAAGGTGCCTGATGTACTTCAGGGGAGATACTATTCCACAATTTGGGAACCTTCACTGAGAAGGCCCTATCCTGGGTGTCCACACCTTTTGCTACTGAGGGTGGTGGTACAACCAGGCAGGTCTCCTCTACTGATCTTAAGGCACTGGCATGTTGATATGGAAGATGGTGTTCCTTTAGATATTTTGGGCCCAAGTCATTTAGGGTTTATAAGTTAAGGTTAACATGTTGAATTGGACTTGGTAGTGAATTGGCAGTCACTGCAGCTCTTTTAAGACTCGTGTGATGTGCATCTGGCCAACCTTTCCAATCATACTGTACCAGCTACAGCCTCTGAGCCATCTTCATGGGCAGCCCCATGTAAAGTGCACTACAATAGTCCAGTCTGGAAGTTACCAGAGCAAGGATAACTGTGGCCAAGTCATCTCTGTCCAGAAGGGGCTTTAGCTGTTGAAACTGTCATAGTTGAGCATAGGCACCCTTGGTCATAGCCTCCACTAGAGCTTCAAGTGTCAGCAGAGAGTCCAAGAGCACCTTCAGGTTTTGTGCTACAACTACAGGATGCATCCCAACTTCATGGACATGAGACTCTGCGGCACACAGCACCTCTATCTTGTCTGGATTCAGCTCATTTCCAAGACTCTCTGGGTGTTTCCGCACAGGCTGTTAGAATGCATTTAGAAACACATTAAAGACACATTGGAACTTACCTTCCGCATTGGAGGCCAGATCCAGGACACTTTGAGGACGCCACTTCTGCACAGGCTCACGCAAGATCCGTCTCTAATGTGGTCTTGGTGCCACTAAAACTGGTTCCTGGAAAGACCTGAAAAAATAGGTCTTGCGTGGAAAATCCACATCAAAAGAGGACACTTCTGCACATGGACAGGAAAGGGAATGGATGTCCCTCCAGCCACCATTTTAGGAAGGGAGGAAGCAGGACTGCCTGTTTCCAAAGCCCCTCCCCTCCAGTACAGCACACCAGCCCTAGGACCAGACTAATTCTGTGGGTAAATCTGGAGCCCAAATGAAGGCTATAGCTGGGAAAATATTAAAAATCAAGGGTAGTGAATGGCTGTAAAGGAAGAAGAAGAAGAAGAAGAAGAAGAAGAAGAAGAAGAAGAAGAAGAAGAAGAAGAAGAAGAAGAAGAAGAAGAGTTGTCTTTTCTACGCCACTTTTTACACCCATTTAAGGGGACTCTGTTAAGTAGGTGGGGCTCTGAGAGCTCAAAAGAGAGCTGTGACTAGCCCAGGGTCACCCAGCTA
The DNA here is from genome assembly GCA_023333525.1 of Aspidoscelis tigris stejnegeri. Classification (NCBI taxonomy): domain Eukaryota; kingdom Metazoa; phylum Chordata; class Lepidosauria; order Squamata; family Teiidae; genus Aspidoscelis; species Aspidoscelis tigris. The sequence continues at coordinate 208,678,376 of JALMGA010000001.1, forward strand.
GCTTCATGTGGGAGTGTGGAATTAAACTCAGTATTCTCAGATAAGAGTCTGGCTCCGTAACCACTAGACCAAACTGGCTCACAGTATAATGTCATACAATACTGGAAGATCTTGCTTGCTTGCACTGTGTTAATTCCAAATTTAAGGTAGCTTCTTCTTCTTCTTCTTCTTCTTCTTCTTCTTCTTCTTCTTTTGCTGTTGCCTAAAAAAATGCTAGTCATTGTTCAGTCACTCAGCATTCTTTTTTCCCAGCATGCCTCAAGATGGCGCTATTGAACTATACTGCTTTGGAGGGATTCATTCTGATTAAGGATTACTCAGAGCAGGAAAGCTTTGAAAAACAGGATATCTTAGGGAGGTCCAGCAGCTTTCTGCAGGAACAACCACAGCAGTGTTCAAACAGAACCACCACATCAGACGCCGACAGCACGACTTACTGATATTTATATGCTGAGGGTTATACTTCTTCCAAGCGCTCGCTGAAACCATTCATTACTATTGAAATTACTGTTGTTATAAGCTAAATGCAGTTTTAAGTAACCACAGGAAAAATGGAAATGCTTTCATCTTTTCTGAACTTTGTAGCCCCAAATTTAAATTATATAATTCCTTATACAATATGAAAGAAGCCTAGGGGAGATCCTTATTATTATTTTCTTTCCAAAGTCTCCTGTTCTAGGAATCTAGATTAGCATTGCAAAGGGTTGTGCTCAGGCTGTTGAAATATATAGGCAGAATTAGGAAGAACTGCTGGAACACTGTTGAAATATATTGTTTTAGTTAGGCTCCCCACATCATCTGCATTTTGGTTTTTTATGTGTAAAAAGACCCCCTCAGTTATTTTGTTCTGGTTCTTGCTTTTCATGGCATAGCACAGAATGTGTCTTTCATAGCTAAAGGGAAATGGGGGGGGGCAGCATCAAAGTCAAGATGTCTCGGGGGGTCCTCATAAGGGGGTCACAGACAACAAGGGATTCATCTGTTGGAGCTTCTTCACTCACTGCAGTGAAGCAATCATCTCTCTAAAGGAGGAAAGTGTTCTCCACAATCATGAGATGACCGTAAAGGTATTGTTTTATTTTACACTAAAAAAACTATACTTTAGCAGAGAGCATGTTGAAGAACAAGCTTGAAGCCTACCTCTTATTTTTTTTGTTTCAACATAACTTGTGGGCCTCATAACATATTTATATCAGATTTACACAAGTCTAGAGATGCTAGAGTCCATCTTTCTACTACTCCCTCGAAGAGAGTGAGCGGGCATGTGATATACAAACTGTGTTCCAGCGGAGTTATCCAATCAGGAGTTCCCACACTGCAACACTAACATACATGAAAATTAACCCCCTTTATGCTGAAGTGATGTACACTTGCAATAATATACCAACAAACCACTTCTCAAGTGTCACTTCAGTTTTGCAGACATAACTTGCCACGGAGATTCTCAAATTTATTTGTTTGTTTGTTTGTTTATATCTCACCCTGGCCGCGTTCCCATTACAAGCTTAAAACGGTTTTCCTAAACCGAAATAATAGAACCGGATGCTAACACGAATTTGCCTGATCCCATTACTTTCAACTTAATCGTGTTTGATTCAGATTCTGAGGATCGTACGTGGTGTACGTGACTCAAGGGGGGACTCAAGTGGCTACTTTCTAAAAGCCGCTTTTCGGGGCTGCCCTGCCCTCTTCCTCCTGGCATGAATGCGCCACCCATAACTGACCCCTTCACGGAGCCTAGCTGGGTGGCTGGGTGGCTGCCGCTTGCATGGATGGATGAAAAACGGCACCGGGCAGCCAGTGATTCTCTCCCCTCCTCTCCCCATTGCCCAGGGCTGGCGGCTGGCTCTGCTGCCGTCGCCGCCTACACACACAGCCTTAAACATTCACACATCTCCCAGAACCTGCAGCTGCTTTCCTCCTTTTTCCCTTTCTAAAGGTCAGAACTTTTAAAGAGCCAGAATTGTGCAGAATTGCAATATTGTTATCAAGTGTGAAGTGGGTGGATTGCTACAGTCACCGCGCTGTATGGGGTGGATTTTTACAATGAAATCACTATCTTTGGAAGCAAGCTATTGGGTGAGGGAAACACTAAACATGCATTCTCATCCCACTAAAATGGTACCGTTCCCACAGTGAGAAATGTAAAACATTTCAAATACAAGAACCGGAGCGAGACCTGTTGAAATGAGTGTTTACATTTACAATGCTTTGGGGCTACTTGACACGTGGAAAGCGTGTTAAGCCAACCTGACGTGGGGACTGTGAGGATTGAAACCATTTTGAAACCGTTTTAATGGGAACACGCCCCCCCATATCCCAAGATCTCTGGGCGACTTACAGTAAAAACCCATATAAAAATAAAACATTAAATACGTACCCCATTAAAACAGTATTAAACAGCTTAAATAGTTAAAAAGAAGTTAAAAGAGTGAAAGAGTGAATTGAACGGCTTAGTCAATATATAGGATATCATTTCTACTGAAGTGGGTACTCACTATCAATAAGACCCTTCTGATACATTTTTCTCACAGATGCAATCTTAATAACAATGTGTTTGTTTCCTTTCTTGATGTGGGTAGCTGTTTCGAAACATTCACATAAGTACGAATGTCAGTGTCAATGTACAAATGTCATAACTTTCAGTTTGTATACGAATGTCTAAATTTGTACAAATATTCATGCACATCCCTACTCCCAAGTGGGTTGGAGTGGCTTGGGGTATGGGTTGCCCACAGAACCCTGGGGCATCCAGATGTGTGGATGTTCTGTTTTCACTGTGGATGCAGCTAAGTCTTAATGGACTTCTACCTGAGAACAAGTTGGGATAAATAGAATTAGTACACCTTGTTAACCCAGGCGGGGAATCTGTGTCAAGAGTTGGGTTTTCCCAGAATAGGATAAGGTGGAATTTCACCCCTACATTGAGGGGCTATGTGTGGCAATCTCAACATAGCAATGACACAATTACACATTTTAACCCTTGTCTGGATGCAGGCCATGTTTACTTCTTTGGTTGCTCATACTTTGTCACCCCTTTGCTATGAGTTCAGCTGAACTTTCTTTGTGATTGTGTTAGGAATGTTAGTCTACTAAAACAAACAAACAAAAATATAACTATGAAAACATTTTTCAAGGATTTTCCCTAACATAAAGCATACCCCCCCCCCCCCAAGTACAAAAGATGTGAACGTTTGCATAATTTGTATTTTCCAAACATTTCTTCTTGCCTCTACTCATCTAGCTGGCAGTCTGGATAGCTGTGCAGTTCACTTTAAGAATCAGATGGACTAAATAATTTTAGAGACTCTTCTATGCAGTGGTTTCTAGTATGTTACATTAATGGCTGCTTGTTGCTGCTCTTTGTTGAAAAGAAGAATGACACTCAGAATGTAAACATACCAAGGACAAAGAGCATTTAAAAAGCTGAAATGAATGAAAGCAAACACAAGGCCAACTTCACCTCCTTCTTTTGACACAGGCAGGTTAATGTTTCAATTCTGTGGCTGCCTGCTATATAGTACTTTAATATTAGAACATTTCTGAACTCCAGTGTTATTTACATAACAGAAAAAGAAATGTTTTGCCTTCTTGAATTGTGTATATTTAATGAATTTCGGTTACGTCCAAGGAAAAAATAAAAGAACTGTAACTTTTGCTTTATATCCTTTTCTGTTTAAAGATATGCTAGAAATGTGTGAACGTAACTAAAAATCTCTCCAGTCCTGTTTCCACCCATGGGGAATTGCAGCTCTCCCCTCCCCTCCCCTCATGCTTTTGCAAAAGATGCCCTGCCAGTCCTGCACATACACACACATACACACACACAAACACACACACCCCTTCCTCCCCTTCACTCTCCTCCCCTCTCCATCACCAGCAGCACCAGCTGGTACACACACACACACACACACACACACACACACACACACGTAAACTCAGGACTGGTGCTTTTTTGCTTCTCCACAAATGCAGAAAAGTGAAAAAGCAGCAGAGAGAGAGCTGCGTGCTGCTTGCACTCAGTCACCCGTGGAGCATGGCTCAGCAAGGCAAAAGAGGAACCTCCAGTGTGTGCTTCCCAGCAAGGAGAAAGCAGGGGAAGTGAAAAATGAAACTTTGTTATCTTATCAGTGTGAAGTGCTACATCTTGACTGTTACTTTTCTGCTGAATATGGATCTGGCAAAGAGAGAGGGGAATCCTTGGAACAAGCTTGTCAGGATGCAGCGTGGATAAAGAAAGTTTCCCTCTTTTTAGCTGCTGCAGTGTAAGAGCAGCTAACAGTCGGAGAAGGAAACTTTCTTTCCCTCATTCAAACCTCTTCCCTCTCTCTCTTAGAGCTGCTTGTGGGTGAGCACACATGGGAAAAGGCCAGAGCTGTTGCACTTCCTGTCAGGGAGAGGATCAAAGGACAAGGGGCTATTTTCATTAGTTTTTAAAAAGGAAATCACATGGGGGGCTAGTGTGCAAGGGAGGGAGGCTTTAGCATTGCAGGGATGGATGTGAAAGGGAAGGAGCGGACCTTCCCAACTGTGAAATCCCACCTCTATCTGGTAGACGGATAGACGTCCGCCCTAACAGTCCCATAGCATTCCCAGTGGGGATAAAAGAAAGTGGGCTAGCGGTAAAAATGGCAGTGAGAGCTGTTCGAAAGGGTGTTTTTTTAATTCATTTTTTTTACCAATTACTCCCCTTGTAAATGCTGAATGCCACTTTTGAGTCTAGACAGAGTGTTTTGAAACCGTTTTGAAAACTCAAAAAGTCATAGTGGGAACTGGGCCTCCTTTTCTCTCCCTCTCTTTTTCTGATCCAGATAAAATCAGCAGAGAAAATTTAATCCATAATCTTATTAAATTTAAATCAAATACCACAGAACTCAATTCAAAACCCATGATTCATAAATTAGTGGTCTTTAATGTACTATAGAATCTATTTCTTATAGTAGAATGACTGTTTCTAGAATTGCACAAGAGTTCTTTGACCATCACAGAATTGAACTATACTTAAGGCATAATCATCTTGTGAACAGTAATTCACCATAGGGCACAATCACATAAGAACATAAGAGAAGCCCTGCTGGATCAGGCCACAGCCCATCTAGTCCAGCATCACGTCGCACACAGTGGCCCACCAAATGCTCATGGGCATCTCAAGCAGAGACAAGGACAAACCTATTCCTGCTCTTGAATCCCAGCAAATGGCCTTAGAAGCTTCCTGCTCCCCCCACCCAGCCTGAAAGATGTACCTAGGCATTCATTCTAGTAGCCATTAGTACATCTGTTGTCCATAAATTTGTCTAACCCTAACTTAAAGCTATCTAAACTGGTAGCTGTCACCACCGCTTTCTGCAGCAAATTCCATAAACTGATGACCCTCTGGGTGAAGAAATACTTCCCCTTGTTGGATCTTAATCTCTTACCCATCAGCTTCATAGAGTGCCCTCTGGTTCTAGTATTTTCTCTAATCATTCTGGTTGCCCTTTTCTGCACCTTTTCCAGTTCCACAATATCCTTTTTGAGAAATGGTGACCAGAATTGTACACAATATTCCAAATGTGGCCTCACCATAGATTTATAAAGAGGCAAAATGAAACTTGCTGACTTATTTTCTATTCCCTTCCTAATTATCCCCAGCATTGAATTAGCTTTTTTCGTTGTTGCTGCGCACTGGGTTGACAGCTTCATTGAACTGTCTACCAAACCCCCGAGATCCCTTTCCTGGTGTGTTGCAGAAAGCTCAGACCCCATCAGTTTATAGGCATAATTGCCACTTGGTTGCCCAGTCACCCAATGCTAAGAGATCCCCTCTGGAGCTCTTGGAAATCTCTTTCGGTTTTTACTACCCTAAATAATTCAGTATCATCAGCAAAGTTTGCTATTTTACTATGTACCCCTTCTTCTAGATCATTGATGAATAAATTAAAAAGCATTGGTCCCAACACTGAGCCTTGAGGGACCACACTTTTTACCTGTTTCCACCCTGAGAATTGGCTGTATTTTACTACTCTATGCTTCCTGCCCTTAAGCCAGTGACAAATCCAGGACAGAACCTGTCCTGTTATTCCATGGCTGATGAGTTTACTCAGTAGCCTTTGGTGTGGAACTTTGTCAAAAGCCTTCTGAAAGTCCAGATAGACAATGTCTACTGGTTCGCCTTTATCTACGTGTTTATTGATACTCTCAAAGAATTCCAACAAGTTTGCAAGGCACAATTTACCTTTGCAGAAGCCATGCTGGCTTTTGCTCAGCAATGCTTGCTCCTCCATGTGCACTCTATTTTATCTTTAATGATGGTTTCCATCACCTTACATGGAACCGATGTTAAGGTAACTGGTCTGTAATTGCCTGGATCACCCCTGGATCCTTTTTTGAAGATTTGTGTTACATTTGCTACCCTCCAGTCCTCAGGTACAGAGCCTGATGTTAAGGAAGGATTATATATTTTTGCTAGAAGGTCAGCAATTTCGCATTTGAGTTCCTTAAGGACTCTTGGATGAATATCATCTGGTCCCGGTGACTTGTTAACATTTAGTTTATTAAGACATGCAAGGACCTCCTCCTTGGTTACCTCTGTCCAGTTTAATTTTTCAGAAAATACAGGCTCAGCTACTGGCATGTATCCTTTGTCTTCCTCCATGAATACAGAGGTAAATAATTTGTTTAGTCTCTCTGCAATCTCCGTGTCTTCTTTAATTATCCTTTTCTGTCCTTTACCATCATATACCTATTTCTTTGAAATTATTAACAAATACAGATTTGGCCCTAAATTTATATATGCTGACAGATAAAATCCCACTAAATAAAATCACATGACAAGGGAACTCTTGGTCACCACTTTTATTTGCTTTAGCAATAGAGTCACTTTCAGCTACAATTAAACATAATCAGGGCACTAAAAGGTGTTCACTCAACAGTTTTCACTGTTAAAATTAATTTATTTGCTCATGATATTTTACTATTTTCCAGTATTTGTGAAACAGTCAACAGTCTTATAACCTACTTACATGTAAAGACCTCAAAATCAGAAATAAATTAAAACTACAGACTATTACAGGATTCAAAATAATAAATCCATTAAATACCTAGGCATACATATATAAAAAATTCACCAAAAACTTCTCTTTGGAAACTTATCAGCCTCTCTATTTTTAAAAAAAGCAAAATTAACATTTGGAAGACTTTTTTTTAATGTTACCTGGCAGAATAGCCAGTATTAAAATGAAAGTACAGGCATATGCCTCCCATAATCCCCTCTAAGAAAGATATTAAGAAATCTAATTTATGATACTACTAAGCCATGACTTTTTAAAAAACTCAGACAAAGGCCAAATAATAATACTGAACAATTTTACAAGCTTTTCAATTTACACAGTTACTCCACATCGACAGTCACCCCACCAAAATGGGTTAAACTTGAGGTAGGTGATACTCTGGAAATCCTTAAAAGATCTTTGCTCCCATACCACAAATATTTATTTAAAATCTCCCAGTAAAAAGTGAAGATAAGCTTGGTCTTTAGATAAAATGAAAAGACAAACTGAGCTCCACAAACTCCCCTGTGGCCAAGTTCCCACTTGGAAATTTAATTCGGTTTTAAACCAGGTTTTTTCTCAATCAGCAACAAGGTCTTTTTCAAGAGCATAAACACTCGTTAGAGTCAACACCACAATCCCTTACTCTTCAAGGAGTATTACAGGATGCATCCCTTTAGGACCTGCCCATCCATTAAGTTCTTGAGCAGGAATTAATAGGAACATAAATCAGTTGACAACTCTGGGAATTTTTCTTTTAAAATTCTAATACAGCAACAGAGCACGCATACTGCATACATAAGAAAATATTAGAAACCATGGTCACTATGTCATCTTGCACTTAGTTCTCATTATAACTGATAGAGAAAAGATATAAAAAATCATTGTGAAATGGCAGATATTTCTGATGATAACTCTGCTTGAAAGCCATTCTGTTATCCCATAGATGGCAAAAAACAGTTTCCTAGCACCCATAAAGTTTCTTCTGTTTTGTGCTTGCTAACAAATGTGTCTAATAAATGTCAGTCAAAAGCAGTCTGAAGTACTCTTGTTGAGACATTGCCTTTAGCGTCTCATATGAGGTTAAAGGAAATAAAAATACCCATATCTATTCTCTCTAACGTTGCTTTCCTTTTAACTTTTGACCTTTACTCTGCTCTGTGTTTTTCCTACTGGATTGAAAAAGTGTTTGAACATGTTACTACTATTACACGGCCAAAATTCCTCACTCTGATTTTAAGAAGACATTTTTTGAGGGTTCCACTTTATAATAAGTGCATTACTTGAAGGAGTATCTAGGTGGTATAATAGAATAAAGTCTGGATGTTGCCATTTGAGTAAAGTGATCTGTCCTTCGGTCGCCTGTGTGCTCCTGTATGTGATCCTTTCACTGCTAGCAACCAGATTACTTTGAGACTGTGGTTATTTAAAAGTAGATGAAATTCCAGTTATTTATTTATTTATTTTAAAGGAATTTTTATACCATTTTTATTTAAAAAAAATCAAAGCAGTTTACAAATGCAATTCTGTAATTCCTGTGCATACCTGAAGTACCAGTGCCTCTAGATCAGTGGTTCTCAACCTTCCTAATGCCACGACCCCTTAATGGAGTTCCTCATGTTGTGGAGACCCCCAACCATGGGGGCAGAGCAGCTGGGAGGTGGGAGAGAAGGGCGGTGGGAGACTCGTCGCGACCCCTCTGAAAGGGTAGTTCGACCCCAAAGGGGTCCCGACCCCCAGGTTGAGAACCACTGCTCTAGATTGTGGACAGAAAGGAAGCCTTGTGCAGGTTTTTCTGAGGTCCTTTATATTGCATTCTTAGTATCACCTCCCTCCATCCTATGTTTGAAGAAGAAGGTCTTTGTTATGCAGTGTCCCATGTAGTGGAACTTTCCATGTTACCTAGAGAGCTTCGCACATGCAGGTGCAAAGAGGAGCGCCTTTCCCCACCATGTGCCAGTTCACAGCCTTAGTTGCTATTTGCTGGTGCTAAGTTAGGCGTCACATGGAACCCACAAAATGACAAGTGGTGATGGTGGGAGAGAGGCACTGCCATTTGCACCCATTCATGCCAGCCACCCCTGACATGAGGCTTCTATCACACATATGTGCCCTCTCATGTTGAAAAATGTGATGGACATGCACACATGTGTGTGAAGTTGCTCACTCATCTGCCTTCTGACTCATAGATAAGATATGTGCATGTGTAACTTTATGGGCGGTGTTTGGTCCTAGGGCTGGAGCACAAGCCAAGGGCACCACGGAGAGCAATCCACTTAGGCCACACATAGTGGCCCATGGAAGCTTTAAGGCTGGGTAACAATAGTTTCCCAGCATCGACATTTCCAACTGGATCAGAGAGCCTTTAGCACACATCCAGTCTGGATCCAGTCTTTCCCATGCAGCTCCTTAATCCAGATTACTGTGCAGATGATAGGTTCTTAGCAGCTTCTTCTTTTTTAAATTTTTTATTTATTAAAAATTTTCCACAAACTAAAAAGAAGAAAAACAATTTACACAGTCTTTCCATCATTACATTACTTAAAGTTCCTCGGCTTTTCTGACTTCTATGTTATGTGTCCATTATTTATTGCTCCGCATCTTAGCAGCTTCTTGATCCGGATTAATGTAAGTGCAGAAAGGGCCATAGTAGCAAATAGATGGTATGACCTTGAGGCATTACAGAAGCATCTTCATTTTCCACTCCCATCTCATCAGCACAGAGTGCAAGCAATTCACCTATAAAATGATAATGTAGCAAAGATGATGAATAACAATATATATATAAGTGAATGTCATGCAGTACCATCACACATATCACTAACTAAATGAATGTACACATGTATGAACAATATATATGAATGAAAGCAGGAATACAATAACATATATCCACTGGCATCAAGAATATTATACAAATAATGCAGAGCTGATTAACATATGATACAAATTAAAAAACTCTTGGCAACCAGCAGGGCTGACAGGGGATTCTGTCATACCTATAAACCTGCATGCATTTCTGCGTCAAACAAATAGGTCAACAAAGATATTTCATGCATTGTTTTTTGACAAACTGACTACAAAACAGTAATATTGCTTCACAAAAGTTCTCTGCAATTGCGGGAATGTACATTTCAGATGTCTGTGTTCTTGCAGGATATGTTGGTCATTCTCCATCAGTATCTGCATTTTCCAGACACTCACCAAATTCAAAGAAGTTCAAAATTCTGAAAGAGAAATTAAATTCTGAAAAAGAAGTAGACCTGACTCAAGAGTCCACTTTTGCTGTGCCATCAGTCTTTAAGGTAGTAGAGCAACACCTCTCTTCCTTCTTCTTCCCTCTACTGTACTCTCAATTGGCCACAATGTGGCCACCAATATGATAGCTGGCAATGGCTGATGCAGTCAGCAGTGTGGAAGCCACCAGCTGCATCAGGCAACGTGACTGCATTATCGGCCACCTCAGCAGCCACATCACCTGACAGCCACCAATACTGGCAGTGATGGTCACGCGACTACAGGTAAATGGGGTGATGGGAAGCCCCAGGGGAGCAGCACAGCAAGAGGTCCTGGGGGTGGGGTGGGAGGCCATGGGACAGGACCCAGCCTTGGCCTAAGCTTCTTGAAGTTTTGACAAATGCTAGGTCAAATCCAATTCATGGATGAATAGAGTCTACAAATGTAGGTCCCATTTGATTTATCAGAATGTCAGAATGTCAGAATTTGTATGAATCTGTACGGATTCCGAATTGCATGAATATTCAGGCACATCCCTACTCTTTTCTACTAAATCAAACATGCAATGAGGGGGGTTAATCTACAGAGCTTCTTAAATCCAGCATCCTAAAATATGTATGGCTTCTCACCTCCCTACTGTTTATGTCTTTTCCTTAGGTAAAATCATGCCTGCAATTGTGAAAAGCATACAACAGCATGTATAAATCCTGAGCTATTTCTGTAATACTTTTCCTTCTATTGACAACTGAAAATTTTCAAGCTCACATATCACTCACAGAAACACATGAAAGGCTGAGACTTTTTTTTTGTCATTGGGTCCAGAAATGTTATGCCTTGTGAAAGAACACATTTTCAAACATTATACATAAAATTCTGAAAGAGAAAGAGTAAAGGTGCCTTTTGAGGTAGGAAGGGAAGTCAAAAGGTTTGATTTTGAATTCTATTAAATATTGTAGTTTGGATTTATAAATACAAACAAACAAAATTCAGAGAAATTTTCAATTAATGCAAAAGCATTTATTGTTTCATTTTTCCATCTTAGGATAACAACAGAGAAAAGAAAAGCTAGAGAATAGGTGGTTTTAATGGCCTGAAATAAATCAGGGGTACAAAACATTTCTCTCCTATAAATCGAGTAGTGCCCCAGATCTACCTATGTTTTATATTCATTCAACTAAACTGCTCAGAGTAGCTTTCTCATTTTTGGCTTTTTTTGAATGAGACTTTCCCCAAGTAATCATTGTAAATCTGCTCTGCACGTTCCATCTGGACCAACTGTTGGCAACTGCCACTAGTATAAAGCCCCTAACTTGCACCAGCCACCTCAGTAATTTGTTTGTTGCTCCTCTGGCTTCCATTCTACGCCAGTTGCTGGGGGGCAGTTTATTTCAGTGTCCCCACACACACACACCTTTGGCAAGAGGTTTAAGGGTTTTTATAAAATGAGAAAGGAATATATACTGAAAGCCCAGGTTATGGCCGTCCAGGTGTTCCACTCCTGGCATTCCTGGAAGGTATAGTTCTGGAGAGTCACTCATTGAACTGAGAAGACTAAGAGGAAACATGATCATGGTTTTCAAGTATCTGAAGGGATGTCACAATGCAGAGGGATTGTCCCTATTCTCACTTCCACAAGATGAAGGTTACCTGCAGAAGAGAAGACTGAGAGGAGACACAATAGGGTTCTCAAGTATCTGAAGGGCCTTCACAGTGCAGAGGGATCATCCCTATTCTCACTTGCACAAGATGGGAGGACTAGAAACAATGGTATGAAACTTCAAAGGAGCCAATACAAATTAGATATTAGGAAAAACTTCCTGACAGTGAGGGCGATCAGTCAATAGAAAAGGTTGTCACTGGAGGTAGTGAGCTCGCCTTCACTGGAGGTCCTCAAGAAGAGGCTGGGCCTACATCTGTCTGGGATGGTTTAGGAAATCCTGCATTGAGCACAATGCGTGGACTCAATGACCCTGGAGGTCCCTTCCAACTCTATGATTCTATGATCCTTGTCTTAAAGTTAAAGCAAGGGTCACATCAAACTAAGCTCTGTGGTAGCAAAGCCCATCCAATCTGGAAGAGCAAAATGGGAGCACTACTTCACACTCAGCAACCCGTTTCTCATTTTCTTTACATTTGTGGCGGGATCTGCATGGCAGTGGAGGCTGCTGACCAGCATGCTGAGAAGAATGGTGCCAGATGTAATGCTCTTCATAATCAGTAGTTTGCTTTTTGCATACTTCTTGCCATCCCGGCCATGCTCACATCATAGCCAATGCACTTTAATTCTCTAGCTGGGGGGGAGAGGGGATGGGGGAATGTTTTTGGAAATCACCAGAAATTGCTGCAGAAGTCAGCTGTTCACAGGATTCAAGGAAACAAATTCATTCAATGCCGCCCAAAGAAAGTGGACAGGTAAGTCTAAAGGAATGGCAGCACTGGGATGAGTGTGGGGTCCCAAGGATCCAGGATCTATCTCCTCCCCAGATTTTGAAGCCTGCAACCTGGGCTGCAAGTAAGGAAAGGACAGACAAGCGGGAACAAAGAGATTGCTTTTCTGCTAGTCCTGTCTGTGCTCTCTCTGCTAATTGGGGTCCCCTTATTTCTCATATCCAAAAACCACAATAATGACAGCAGGAAATACGTGGCGTTTCTATAAAGTCGGAGTGTGAGAGCTGGAAGCAGGGCTTTCAACCCCTGTTCTGAAATCTCCCTGGTAAAATCAGTTTGAAAGCATCAGACAAAAAGCTTCAAGAAGCATCCCTGCTGCCTGGCCAGCCCATGAACGGGCACCAAAAAGTACAAAAGGCCCAAAGGACTAGGAAAGCAGTTAACTGTAGGTCCTAGATGTTACGATGTTGCATGTTGCACATTCACATAAGTATATTTCAAGAGTCTTCCAGCTCTTATTTCATCATCTTACAGATCTTCTCTCCTCCTGTGGCTTATCTGACTTCATTTTGTAGCCTGAGCTTTTGGATGCATTATCCATCTTCAGAGGTCTTAATTTTGAAAAAAGTCAGGTGCCACTGATGGCCCCCTGGACCTTGTTCCCTTTCTTATGATCTGTGATGAATTCAAATTCGAAGCAGACACATATTTTTTGCCCATCCCTACTGAGAATGTGGAGAAAACCGGGAACCCAAGGCTGAGGTGAGCATGTTGCTTAACTGCTTGTAGAGGGAAGCTTCCAAAAACTGGCAGTAATGAGAGACATGGCAAAGAGAAGCCTATGTTCCATAAAAGTAAGGCTGCCTCCAGATTGTGGTTGCATACCCTACTAGGAAGTGATAATGCATAGTGCCACAGTGACATTATTCTTTTTTCCACACTTTTCCTCCTATCTCTGGGAAGGAAAGGACTGAATGGCCCGGATACCCACTGAACATCCACACTTGTGAATGATCAGTGCATACTTACTCTGCCCAACCCTCCCCAGAACCTACCCTCAGTGCAGATGGCTGGCTTTGTAGTATGCGGAGCCTTTGTGTGCCTGCTGTGGAGCTGGTATGTGCTTTCGAGCTGGCATGGAGCTGACTCAGTTTGGGATAGAGTGCTTGTTCCTATGCAGGGCGGCCTGCTAAGTCAGGTACGTGCAACAATAGCCATATTTCTTTACCCAGGTCTTTGAGGTTTAGCTTCCTTTGAGCACTGCCCTGCTTTGTGCTTTATATCTTTTATGGCTATGACCTGCCCTGGGACCTTCAGGAGCAGGGCAGGCTATAAATACTCAAATGGAAAAATGAAATATAAAGGCTTGTAGGCATAGAGAAAAGTCAGCAGCCGAAGTAAACACCATTTATGGTGTGTTCAGCTCACCTTACGAGGACTCAGTAGGTAAAGGCTAAGGAAGAAGAAACTGAATACCCTGTATGCTTTTGTTGTACATGTTTGCACTATGGTTGAGGGAAATTTTTGAAGGTGGTTTACCTGAGTTAAAATGACCTTGCCTCTAGTTCAATCCCCTAGCTTCTGAGGTAGACTTCCCATATCCTGCATCCACACTGACATCCATTAAAAAAAAGAACCTGCCACCTTTTTTTGATCCTCCTTTTGCACGCGTCCATGTGCGTGTGCATGCGTGCCTCCTTGATCTGCATCAATGTTCAGATATGGAGGCTTGGATTAAGCCCCATAGTCTCTCAGCATTGCCAGTACTTGGAAGTAATAATGTGCATGAATCACATTTCTCCCCTTCAATTCAAGTCAAATCAAAGGGGGGAAACATTCAGCTTTGCCTGAAGCCCCCCTCCCCCAGTGAATGTAAAGGGGGTGCCTTCACACATGAACATCTGTGAATATTCACGCGGACGGAATCCCCCATTCCCTCACATCCCGGCATGCCACTGTGACCTCCTTTACCACCGTCTCCACCGCTGTATCCCACCTCAGAGGCCCATGCCTCTGGGAATCATGCAAGATTCCCTGCAGTTCCTGAACTGGGCAGCCATTTCAGCCATGTGTGCATGGATGGGGTGGCAATGGCAGCAGCAAACAAGGCAACAGCAGCCAGATTTCAAGGTGAGGGGGGTGAGAGGGAACAAGCTGGGGTGGGTAGCCTGGGGGGTAGCTGGGGGGACATGTGGTGGGGAGTGGGCAGGGGTTCCCCAGCACTCTAGAACACTTGAAGCTTTGATGAAGGCTCAATGTATTTGCTTTGTGCACAAAAGGGGGGCTAGGCGAATATAGCCCCCCCTTTAATTTGCACGCAAAATGTCGAAGCATCAAATTTGCATGTTAATTCGAAACTGGTAAATATATTCAACACATTCCTACTTTGTAGTTTCCCTTTCCTTCTCCACCCAGCTGCCATCCAGCATCCTCACCTCAGCTCATGGCTTCCTTCACATTTCTTAGCTGCTGTCTCCAGATGTGTTTCAGCACCCCTCCAGACATCCACGTCACTTTTCTCCACACCCCCACACTCGCCAACAGCATAACATTTCAGACCCCCTTCCAACCCTGGGTGCCAGGCAACAGGATTCAGCTGCCTAGAGTTATGAGAGTCAGTGTGCCTTCAGACACCCTTAATAAGGATTGTATGTGTGTATTTGGAAGCTTGTTGACCTGAGAACATCCGCTGTATGAAGGGCGAACTGGCTAACTCCACCCTTCCCTGACAGTGCTGAAGGACTGAACTGTGTTTGCTCCAGGAATGAATTTGTAATGTGGTCTCAGTGTATGTTTAATATCTGTCACTACATGAAGAAGAATTATTTGAGTCTTCATAAGTCTGCCTGAATCTGTACAAATTGTGGTTTGTTTACCTCTTCAGTTTTCTCTCACCAGAACTGAAGCAGAAAGTTTTGTGGCCTTTATGATTGCATAATTCTCAGTATAACACTGACTGGGAAAGAAAAGACAATGTGTAGAATGAAAATATGTGACTCTGGTGGAGGTATTACGTGTACTAGATTCTATATAATCATTGAACTTTTACAATCGCTGCTTTAAGAACGTAAGAGGAGCCCTGCTGGATCAGGCCACAGCTCATCTAGTCCAGCATCCTGTCCCACACAGTGGCCCACCAATAGCCCATGGGCATCTCAAGCAGAGACAAGGGCAAACCTCTTGCTCTCAGGTCCCAGCAAATGGCCTTACAGCAAATGGGCGTAAAGCAAATCCTGCGTGTCCTGCTTATTACCATGTTGTTTTGTAGGATGAGACAATTTGGCTCATCAATGAACGGCTTCCAATAAATGGTTTAAGAACATAAAGAATGTACCACTGGATCAGACTTGTGTCCCATCCAGTCCAGCAGTCTATTCTTGAAAAACTGCCTACTGTACCATAGTTTATGATTTTGTACTGATTTTGCCATTGTGGCTTTTATGCAGGGTTTTTTAAAAAAGAAAAAAAAACTCTTGGGAACAGTAAGATCAAAGTTGGTCTCTGCATTTGCATCTGATCCCTGCCTTTCATCAGAATCAGTGGCAGAATCAAATATTTCATTGGCTTTGCTAACAGTTAATAACCAATGTGACTGGCCTCTTTACTTCTGCAATGTAGTTCTGCCTTGCTATTTCGGGATATAAGTATATGCTTTGCATCCAAACATTTTAAGATGTTGTAGTTATGTTTTGTTCCACTGAACAATTCAAAAGATTATTTTTAATAGGCAGCACTTACCCTCCAGACCTGAAATGTGAGCAATATGCTTCTAGGCATTCTGTCTCAATATCTCAGTAACTCCATTTTGTTCTGAGGTGTAAAGTATTGTTTTCAATTTAATTTAATTTCCCCCTGAAAATATTGCTTCCTAATATGTGTGCACAGAATTCAAGGCTTCCTTCTGCATTCATTGCTCACTCTGCTATGTATTATTTAAATTTATAGCACAACAAAGAAAAAAAAATCTAAAATAGGAGCAAAATACAAGAGGGAACTCCCATAGTGCTAAAAGCAAAGATACAGTTTGCTTTATCAAACTTTTATTATAGTAATTCAATACAACTCTAAAATTCATCTCAAAATATTCTTCAATAACATACAAGCATAATATGTTCATTCTATAAAGTAACAATATAAGCAGCTTTTTATGCTATGAATACACAACAACATATACCAAAGTAACATCAAATTCATGCTTTACATTGATGATAATGGTTTGTAATAGCCTGCATCCAGACATCAGTTGCAGATCCTGCTGTATTTGGATATTCCAGAATATCCCTGTTGTTGCCTCCCCCCACCCACCCCACAAATTATTGAAATATAGCAACATAAGTAACTGATGTCTGGATGAAGCCACAGTTTGTATAATGCAAATCCATGCTATAAAATGAAAGGTTTCAGAGAACTTTTCTCCGCGGTTGATCTGAACCTCCTCCATAGAACTCTCGGTTCTCCACCGCTTCTGTTGCATCAGATCTTTCTCCTTTCATATTAGATACTGTTGTGTCACTCAAGGGAGGTGAGGGTGTGTGTTTGCGGTTCCTTTTTAAGCCTGCTCCACCACCACCATGCCCACTTCTTTTTGCATGCAATTATTTTTAAAAATAATTCTAGGTAGAAGCATCATACACATAAAGGAGATGTGCCTCACAAACTCAGTGCATGCCACCTTCCCCTAGACATTGGACAAAAAGAAAGACTGGATCCCACACACCACAGCACGGTTCAGCCTCCTTTAGCTTGCCCCAATCACACTGAGGAAGAGAAGACGGTCTGGGATGCCAGCATGGGTTGAGCTCTTTGGAAAAGAGGACTCTGGTTAGAACAATCTGACAGGGATAAGCCGGCTTGGAAAATGAACTGAATAAAAATAATGTGAGTAACATGACCAGAAGAAGATCTGAAGTCGTCTTAAACTAAAGGTGTGACCGGGGCCTATGAGTCTTATGTTAAAGGGTTTCTCTTTGTCTTTCCTGAACTCCTGTTACTATTCTTTTATCCTGTTTGTGATAAATTGAACAACTGCTTACAAAGGGTCTTTCTGTACTGGCTCTTCCTTTGGCTCCAGAAGGAAGATATGGGCGTCCCTTCCACATGTTAATGTAGAATACAGGAAGCCCTACCCTCTGCTGGTTCTTTCCATCTGCATAGAATGGAGCATAATCCAGATCAAGAGGTTGTTGATCTGTATGACTAGTAGCACTTGACATTGAGGTCTACTGGCAGACCAACATGGCCATTTCCAGACTACCAGGGGATGCATTTCAGTTCCCCAGTTGCTCTGGGGCTAGGATCACTAATGTAGGTGGCACTGGTCCAGATAACACCAGGGCATGGTCTGAAGCAATTGGACTCACTGGTCTAGACTCACTGGTTCAGATCACAGATATTCAGTCCAAAAAGGTCGGAAGATGAGTAAGCCATAACTTACATGTTTCTAGATTCCCAGTTTTTTTGCAAATAGAAACGCACATACACTTTACTTTTGGTCCTATTGTCTTTTCCTTTCCCCCATTGCATTGGTAAATATTTGTTTTTCAGCTGAAAACTATATTTGTTAACTATTTCTATCAATATTGTTTTATCAGACAAAGTGAATTTTTGTGGCTTGCTGGAAATCTTCATTTGAAATCTTGTTTTCTAAGGCATTGTTTATGTCCCACAAAAAGGTTTTTTTAAAAAAAATATTCTTGGTTCATGCTGTTAGTGTAGCAAACTACTATATCTTCCCACAGAATAAAAGCTTTTGTAAAACAAGACTTTGCAAAAAATCAAAAGAAGATTAATATTCCATAGCCCTGAGTTCTGTAGATATTTCTGCAGAACCTATTCTCTTGCATGGTGCCATTTCTTGATCATCTTATTTGTTGTCAGTTTCATATATTTCTATACCACTTCCCATTAATTTTTTTTCATAATCTCAAAGCAGTTCACAAACATTTTAAAAAGCTAAAAACTGTCAATTACATTAAAAACTTTATTATTAATTTATATCTGGTTGCAAGAATAAAGAAAAAATGAAATGAAGGAAAAGTCAAGAGTAAACCTTCTGCTTTATGTATGAAATGTCTTGGTTCAGGAATTATCACACGGGATCATATTTCAGATTACCCAAAGACTGTAATGAGAAGGAGAGGAAGAAGAAGGGGCAGTGCTCCAAGTACCAGACTTTTGGGGCAATACCATGCTGTATTCACATGTCATCTTAAAGAACAGTTGCCTTTTAGTGTAGCCTGTACTAAATTCAGTAGATCGATGGCCTGATTCCAAATAAAGAATTCTTAAGTATATGCATTATTTTAACTGAGAAGAGGCATGCTTTGCAACTCTGGCTTTTTCTGCATGGGACATTATCCCAAGCCAGGGAAGGGTCCAGGGGAGCTTCCACAGGCTAAAGCAGGATAAGGGAAACCTTATTGTAGTCTCCCCCTTTGCTCATGAAGCAAACATCATAGAAGCTTCGGCATTGCAGGATCTACCCACCCCTACCTCACATCCCCCACAACTGTACCCCTATTTTAAATCCAGCCACCACTGTGGTCACTGGCAGCATCACACCTTTCTCAGACACTCAGCTAGGCCTTCTGGATATATGCATGCAGCTGGAGAAGCCACCCAAATCCAGGAACTGTGGGAAATCTTTCTGAATCGATTCAAATCAGATTGAAGGGGAGGAATATATTTTGCACACATTCCTAGCCCTGCCTAGAATGCTTCATCCACATGGATAAAGTATAAGGCATCCAAAATGGTCCCCTGCTCACCAGTAGACCTCAATGATGCAGTTTGTTAGTGTACTGGTAGGGCTGGTCTGGAAAGAGGGACATGTCTAAAAGGTACACATACACCCCTATTCCAGGTCACAAGGAGTACTGCTGAAACAGGAGCTTCAGGACCATCAAAGGCCAAGGAATCTTAGTTCCTGGACTAGCCTTTAAAGCTGGTAACTGGGGTTGAAACAAAATGGGCCATCCCAATGCAGACTCCTCTATCCTGTGCCAGTATCCAGACCAAGGCATTCCACCCTGGCTTGGAATCCCAATCGTAAGTGTTAATATGGACTCTGTTCTAGCATGCTGGTAGCTATAACCAGTCTTTACATACTTATTAGTTCCCTTTTGTCTTTCTTACGAGGAACAGTTGAAGGTTACCTGCAGAAGAGAAGACTGAGAGGAGACATGATAGGGTTTTCAAGTATCTGAAGGGCTGTCACAGTGCAGAGGGATCATCCCTATTCTCACTTGCACAAGATGGGAGGACTAGAAACAATGGTATGAAACTTCAAGGGAGTCAATACGGATTAAATATTAGGAAAACTTCCTGACAGTGAGGGCAATCAGTCACTGGAATAGGTTGCCACGGGAGGTAGTGAGTTCTCCTTCACTGGCCTGGTTCCCATTACAAGCTTAAAACAGTTTTCCTAAACCGAAATAATAGAACCAGATGCTAACACGAATTTGCCTGATCCCATTACTTTCAACTTAATCGCGTTTGATCCAGATTCTGAGGATTGTACGTGGTGTACGTGACTCAAGGGGGGGACTCAAGTGGCTACTTTCTAAAAGCTGCTTTTCAGGGCTGCCCTGCCCTCTTCCTCCTGGCGTGAATGCGCCACCCTTTCACAGAGGGGTGAAGGGAGGGACCCCTTCATGGAGCCTAGCTGGGTGGCTGCCACTTGCATGGATGGATGAAAAACGGCACCAGGCAGCCAGCGAGTCTTTCCTCTCCTCTCCCCATTGCCCAGGGCACATAGCAGCAGCAGCAACTCAAGCCCCCTTCACCCGCTCACCTCCACAGCCACCATCCCAGCAGAGGTTCCCTCTGGAAAAAAGCACCCTGGCTGGCTGGCTCGCTCTGCTGTCGTCGCCACCTGCACACACAGCCTTAAACATTCACACATCTTCCAGAACCTGCAGCTGCTTTCCTTCCTTTTCCCTTTCTAAAGGTCAGAACTTTTAAAGAGCCAGAATTGCGCAAATTGCAACATTGTTATCAGGTGTGAAGTGGGTGGATGGCTACAGTCACTGTTGCTGTACGTGGTGGTGGTGGTGGTGGTGGATTTTTACAGTGAAATCACTATCTTTGGAAGCAAGCTATTGGGGGAAGGAAACCCTAAACATGCATTCTCATCCCTTAAAACAGTACCCTTCAAACAGTGAGAAATGTAAAACGTTTCAAATGCACGAACTGGAGTGAGACCTGTTGAAATGAGTGTTAACATTTACAACGCTTTGGGGCGATTTAACACGCGGAAAGCATGTTAAGCCAACCAGTCAGAGGCTGGACCTACATCTGACTGGGATGACTTAGGAAACCCTGCAATGAGCAGGGGGTTGGACTTGATGACCCTGGGGGTGCTTCCAACTCTATGATTCTATCTAAGGGCCTTTTCGCACATGCCGCCAAAAACGGATCTAACAGATCCGTTTTTTGGCGAAACGTTTTGGGAAACTGTTCCAAACAGGAACGGTTTCTCAGAGACCCCGCGCGTACGCACATGCGTGGGGCAGCAGCGGCAGGGACGGATTTGGAAATGGTTTGGGGTGGGTGCTGTGCGAGTGCACCAGCACTCATCCCAAACTGGCCCTGCCGGCGCCTGCCTGGCTGCCAGAGAGGCAGAGCGCATGCTCTGCCACTCTGACAGGTGGGCGATCCGGCAGCCTGCACCATTGGCTCCTTCAGGAGCTCCCATGGCGCGGCCGGCTGCTGCCCTCCCTGGCTTTGCCCTGGCAAGAAAAGCGGGCATGACCCCTTATCTTTGCCAGGGAAGCCAAAGTAGAAACCCCCCGCCCCCCCTCCAAGGTTTCACAGCCGATTGCGTCTTTCCCCTCGGAAGAGAAAGGGCCATGGCCCCTTCTCTTTCCAGGGGAAGCTGCAGCTGCCACCCCGCACCCCACCCATGGCCACTTTTGGGGTGCTTACCTCTCGCTGGTGGGGCGACTGTGAGAGCAGCAGAGCCAGCGTCCATTGAGCCTAGGCGCGCCGCTGCCTACATTTCCCAGGAGGCCTCACGAGGGTAGCTGGCACCTTCCCATTGGCCAGCTACCCTCGCAAGGCTTCCTGGGAAATGTAGGCAGCAGCGCGCCTAGACTCAATGGACGCCGGCCCTGCTGCTCTCACAGTCACCCCACCAGCGACCAGCTTTACTGTTGCACCTTCTGAACAGTTTTCAAGGGCAGCTCCACATACAGACTAATTGCTCCATATGCTCCTTGATTAGATACTGTATATAAAAGGAAAGAGTTCCCCTGGGTGAATGCATATATCACCCACCTTGCAGCTCTGAATTGCAGCTGAAGAAAGAGTGAAATACCTTTTGAGTTTAAAGTGGATATAAGAACCTTTAATCCTTGTTTTCCTTTAGTTCTTCAGAAACCACAAGATAATGGATTTTTTTTTAAAGTCTGTTACTTCTATAGTTTCACTGTATGATGTTTTTCTGAACAGTCTTTCCTCACTGTCATCAAAATGTAATTTCTCCAGATCCACTGTAGGCCAAGGCAGATTTCTTGGAAATGAAGGTTGTGTTGACACCCACAGGCTAGTAATGTTTTCACAAGAAAGAACATGATTTTGTATTTAGCTCTTTTGAAAAGAGATTAGCAGTACTGTGATTTGTAAGAACTGACAGTTTTTTTACCTCACCCCTCTACCATTTTTCCTGAGCCTGTGCTTCAGCAGGAAGAGGTTATTGGATGAAGGGTTTATTTTGGTGTATTTACACGAATATAAAGTGGGAAAGGGAATAAAACCAGTTCTATCAAGCCGGCACCAATAAAATGAAGCTAAACTCATACAAAATAGAACACTTGTGTGATATAGGTCCTTGGGGATGTGAAGTGGTAAGACAACTTGTATTAGAAGGGCTTGTCCTACCCTAGAAACAACAGATATATATTTTGGGAAATTCTTGGATTTGTTGTTATCATTGCTGGTCTAGATGGCCACAGTGGCCAGGAGCAACTTCTACAACTTGGGCTCATTTGCCAACTATGGCCTTTTGAGGCAAAGATAGCTTGGGCACAGTGATTTACACTCTGGTAGCATCCAGGATGGACTACCATAATATAATCAATGTTGGGCAGGCCTTAAAGACTGTTTTGAAACTACAACTAGTACAGAATCCAGTAGCAAGACTGCTGAATGGCCCTAAAGGAACCACACTGGTTACCAATTTTGCGAGGACTTATTATCGCAGCTGGGCTTATAAACCCTTAAACTTACAAGCTGGCCACTTAAGATCAGCAGGAGAGGCCTGTGAACAGGTGCAAGGACATTTGAGAGTGTCTTCTCTGTGGTAGCCGCCAGGCTGCAGAATGGCCTTCCCTCTGAAGTGACTGAAAGCATATGGGATCATCTGAGTTGCCAGCATGCTTGTGTAGTACCTCAGATGATGCTTCAGTTAATTAGGTAACATTAGTTTGCATGTGGTGCAGGTTTCATGCTAGTTTACAATAGGTTAACATTTGGACAGGAAGGAGTCATTTCTAGGCTCTAAATACCTCCTGCACATGGGGACACTTGTGGGCTAACGGGGAGGAGATTCGCGCTCACATCATGGATTGGGATGTGCTTGCTGTCCCTGCACCGTCCATTGAAGATCGCAGCTGCTGACTTTTTAAAAATACTGATCAGAAAGGCAGGCTGGAGAACAGCTTGACTTTTATATTTTCTTGAAGCTAGGGACTAGCTTCTATATAGAAGAACTGTCTATAGTGCATTATAGACAATTGTACTTGCGCAAAAAATTAATAAAGATATAAAAAAAATTAAAAAAAGACTTTTATATTTTCTGACATTTCCACTGAGGTAATTCCAACCCGGTTTCAAGAATGCCAAGGCAGGCTGCATAATGGCTTGATTTTTAACGTAGAAACGTTAAAGGAGAGAAGCAAGTTTGGTTATAGTAACGCTCTTTCTAAGCAACAAAAAGCTCAGCATGCTGCACACCTCTCTCAGGTGATCAGGTGAGAGGGGAGGAGACAGCCGCTTGGACAAGCAAGACAGAGGGAAAGTGTGTATGTTTGTGTGTGTTGCGGAAGGGGAATTGGTTGTCAGCGTGGAGACAACTTTAAAAAGCAAAGCCGGGAGATTCAGTGGTCTGAGGTGCCTGCCAAGGCGAGAGTCAAGCCCAGCTGCGATAATAAGTCCTCGCAAATGTGCTCCAGCGCCTCCTGTCAGCTGTCTGAACTGTCAGCTGTCAGAACTGTCAAGCGCCTACTGCCACTAAATTGTTGTGGCTTTCGGTGTTAAAGTTTTTTTAAAAAAGTTATTAATGAAGCTTCATTTGTACTTGTTTCCGTGCCTCCCACCCCAGTCCTGGCTGTCCATGCCGCTAAGGGAGGGGAGGATACAGCACAGAGGTGGGCTGACATTGATCTGGCTTTCAATGAGGGCAGAGAGGAGGTGGTGCTGCTCCCCGTACAAGGGCTCGGCGTGTCATGGGGATGCCTGCATCCGCGTCGAACCCATACCTGTCCCGCATTGCCAGGAATGCCATGGGGACACCCGAGTTGCGTGCCTGGTCTTGTGCCTGGCCCATGCATGTCCAAACAATGCCCAAAGGGTGCCAAACAGCTTGCATGGGGAGGGGGCCTGAGACACCTTTGGGTAGAATTTGGGATAGAATATAAATAGATAACCAAACAAACAGTAAGCCCTTTTCTGCACTTTCCGTAAAACCACCAGTTTAAAATAAAAAACTGTTTCAATGCAATGCACTATCCTTGTGCAGTTTGGAAACCATAAAATAAACCAGTCTTAATGTTATATTTTTGCAACAGAAACACGCACATCTCATTTTTCCATGTAGTGCAATTATACTGTAATAATCTAAGGTACATAAGGTGAACTGTTATGGAATAAGTTTAAGGGCTTACGGGTTCCTGAGGCAGATAACTTGTACTGCAGAATTCCTTGCTTTTCAGAACATGGAGGTGAGAGGCATGTGTGGGAACACCTCTTGTTCCGTGGCAGAAGATGGGATATGCACTGTATGTGCCAGGAAGTTCCTCCTTTAGATTTTGCCTGTGTTACCCTGTTAGCATAATCACTGGAACCTGCAAGACTGGCTAAGTCCAGAATTACCTCAAAGCAGCGCAGCTTCCTTTGGGACAGTGCAGCTTCCAATTGCCCTGTCAGAGTGACTGGAAGTGACTGCACTGTCCCTGTACAGCTTCTGATCATTGGGTCTGTCTGACAGGAAGTGGCTTTGCAGGGACAGTGAAGTATATTGCAAGTCTAGATGCAGCCATTGGCAAATAGACTGGAACACAGATGGGCACAGCAAGGAGCAGAGTTTGTGGCCAAGGACAGTAGTAGAAGGCTAGGATGGCTGGCCAAAGGAACTCCATACTTTTTCCTTTTCATACAGAACGTAGCCTTTGTTGAAACTTTTCAAAAATTTGAATCTGCTCATATTTGGAAGCCTTTTTCATTGTTTATCAAGTTTTTCTAAAATCTTGCAGTGACTTCTTTTATACCATGCTTAAGCTTTAAAACTAGGTTTTCAAGGTAGATTTTTTTTAAAAAAATTAATTCTCCTTTGGTAGCAGTGAAATTCAAAGAGGGAAGGATGTATGTCAGTTAATATAGGCAGCAGCACCTGCAGTTTTGTAGGTTTAGAAACTAATATGTACCTTTATTAGCATTTTTGAGGTGCTACATTTTGGGGCATATTCTAGTTTCCATCTTGACAAGCCTGTGAAGAAGTAAGCAATGGACTTTTAGGTCGTCTTCATCAAATCCTCGTGAGCCAAATGCAGCTAGTAAAAAGACCTGCAGTCTAGTGCCGTGGATATTGGTATGTCCATTTTCTATGAGTAAGATGTTTATAAAATGAGTTTATAATAACTTATAAGTACAAGTGAAAAGGAAGGATGTTGGGTGAAAAAAACTAACAAGGAGGTGACTCACTGTCTCTTCAGGAAACTATCCCATATAGGTGGGGCTGAAAATTACAGAATTTCTTGTCACTGTGTGTAATCTGAGGAAGACTTCATAAACTGAAAGGATGAATACTGACTCTTTGCATCCTTTCTGAGTAAAAATAACTTAACTTGCAGCCACAACACCTTAAGTTGTTGGAAACTGGTTGCTAAAGAAGAGAAAGCCCAATTCATTGTTTGGGTAGGTTTACTTCCAAAGGAAATATAGGTGAAAGGGAGAAGGATGGAAGGATGGTGATTCAGTTGGAGATATTATTTGTGAGTCAGATGTGAACCACTGGATCTTGATGTTGATGTCAGGAAACTCAGCAGCCCACTTCACAGGCTTTGAATTTAGTATTTTTTCAAACTAAAACAAGCTTGCAGCGGTGAAACTGCTCTTTAAAAGAAAAGGAAGTGAGAAAGGGGAGTTATTTCTTTATTTTTCTCAATAGAGCTGGAAGGCTTAGGGGCTCCATTCCCACTGGGACTTTATTGGGTGTCAAAAATGATTTGAAAACTGTTTGTCCACATTGAAAATTGGCTTCCTGCACTTTCAGGGGAGTAAATCGTAAAAAAAAAACACATTAAAAAAACACTTCTTTAAAGGACTCTCGCTCCCGTTTTCTTTTTGACAAGCTTTATTTTCCCTTTGGAAATGGTACAATCAATATCCCTTTCGGCCATTGTCACATTGCCTGCCTGCCTGCCCACCTGCCCGTCCGCCCGCCCGCCCTTTTGGGCTTTGCCACCGGCACTGCCTTGCTCGCCCAGCTGCTTGCCCACTATTTCAGCCTCTGCCACCACCTGCTGCTGCCGCCTTGCCCACCTGCCATTTTGGCTGCTGCCAGCCTTTTGGGCTGTGGCACACTACTGCCGAAGCCTTGCTCACTCGGCTTTCTGCCAAGCAGCCATGGCACTCCCAAGGGATAGGGAGAAGGAATGCCGGACAGCAAGTGGGCAGGTGAGTGAGTGAGTGAGTGAGTGAGTGAGTGAGTGAGCGAGCAAGCGAGCAAGTGAGCAAGCGAGCCCTGCCCTCTCCCCATCCCTTTCAGTCACTGCTGCTGCACCGCCGCTGGACTCACTTTTTAAAGCAGAATTAACAAAAAAAAAGGGGGGGGAACGCAAGTAATGTGCATTCACATCCATTTTTGTTAATTCGCTTTAAGTGACCCAAGTGGGATCATGGCCAGGCTGTGATCAGACACAATAAAAAAAGCATCTCTGAGGTTTAGGGAAGGCTCTCAGGTAGGATTTGTTCACACACTAGTTTGCTGCTCCTCCTCTTGAATATTCTGTGACTATGATCACACACACACAGAGCATCTTTGAGGCACTTCTGAGGTGACTTAAAGGCTGTGGTCACACCACTTTAATCTTTCTTCAGTTCACCTTTTTTAGTCCAATCTCTTTCATTTGTAGATTCTCCTCCCTTCAATCTTACTTTCCTGAGTCTTCCATTTTACAGGTCTCAAGTCATTATAGCAGTGGTTCTCAACCTGTGGGTCGCAACCCCTTTGAGGGTTGATCTACTCTTTCACAGGGGTTGTTATGAAGTAGCAACAAAAATAATTTTATGGGTGGGGGTTAGGGTTAGGTTGGGGGTTACCACAACATGAGGAACTGTATTAAAGGGTTGCAGCATTAGGAAGGTTGAGAACCACTGCGTTATAGAGTGTTAATCCAGTTTTTGAGTGTGTGTGATCAGGAAAGAGGGCTAAAGGGGGCTGAATTGGACTATAGAGGATGGAAACTGCATGAATTTGCCTTCCCTTTCACCCAATGTGTGATGACATGTTGTTGAGTGACAAAGCTTTTATCCTATCAGAGCTCAGTAGGTGTTGCGATGGTGGAGAGGGGTAGTGATCTAAAAAAGTCTTGTAAAGGAGTCT
The DNA here is from genome assembly GCA_023333525.1 of Aspidoscelis tigris stejnegeri. Lineage (NCBI taxonomy): Eukaryota > Metazoa > Chordata > Lepidosauria > Squamata > Teiidae > Aspidoscelis > Aspidoscelis tigris. The sequence continues at coordinate 208,705,847 of JALMGA010000001.1, forward strand.
CAGGGTAGGAACAGAAAGGTGTGAGCATAGCAAGACAAACTGAGGAAGGATTATCAGGTATTGGGTGTGGTAAAGTTTAGTGCATTTTGAGTACTGTGTCTTAATAAGATGGGTTGTTTCAGCAAGGTATGACTACAGCCAAAGAAGGCTCTGAGGTGGGAGTGTTCACACAGAATCTGCCCCTTCCCTGTCTCATGAACATTCTGTGCTATAAAAGGTGGATTAGACAAGGCTTGCTGAGGTCATGGGGGTCACACTGCCATGTTCCCACCTACCCCAAACCCGGAGTGAACTCGGATTACTATGACCTGGACTAATCCAGGATCTGTTGCAGGTTGGGGGTGGAGGCCGAGAACAGCACTGAACACATGTCAGGCTGTTCCCAAACACCCACAGAAGTGGCAGTATAGGAAAGAACTTCTCCTTTGCTCTGTTTGCAGTAGCAGTTCCTTGGTGCCCAGCCCTTGTTTATAGTTGTTTGCATGATCGCCCGGATACGGCCGTGATCCTCAGACTGGCACGTTAATAGAGCCTTGTTTTCTGTGAGAAATCAATACTAAATCTGCAGCACAAAACGCAATCATTCTCTGTTGGTGCTTCCTCTTTCTTTCCAGTCTAACTGCATCAAGGCTTGGGAGCATGGAATGAATGGAAACCCTACAGTACACCTGGAGAATGTCTCAGTTTTCCCTTGCATACAGACTGTGTTACCTGGGAACTGTGGTCACAAAAGTGAGGAATTCTGGCTTCTTGCTATTTGTGATGATCATAGTAGTAAGAAGTGACAGTGCAAAATGCAATGCTGACCAGAGACTTTTACTGCTGTTCTAACCCTTTTCTTTGCACTGCTTTCTCATTTAGAGAGCAGAAGGCTAAAGGTGAGGTTGCTGTAGCTGTGGATATATCCAGAGCAGAAACGGAGCAATGATCCTCCTGAAAAAAATGTGATGTTGTCAGATAAACTCAAGTTATGGGGAAAAAAAAAAAGAATTTCATTCCAATTTTCTGGTTTACTGCCAAAGGATACAACTACCTGAGGGAGCCTTCATTGCAGTTTTAGCTTCCCATCTGACTTTTCCCTGTTGCTGTCGACACGTCATCTTGATAATGCACATACAATCCATTCCGGCAGCAGTTTACACACACATTTTCTACTGCGTTCTATGCGTGGTCTCTCCCCTCCTGACATGCACATACAATAAAAATGGGTGTCCAGCTGAAACTGTGCTAATAGCTACATATAATAAGGTCTCCTCTTGAATCTGTGGTTCCTTCTGCCTTCTATTAAATCAATTTAAAATAAATTTGGGCTGATTCTTTTTCTCCAGTCAATGAGAAGGAATACTTGACATTTTCAATGGAACATTTATTTTATCCTGATGGCAAATATTTGACCCTTAGGGCAAGTGCCCCAGGTTGTCACAGTTCTTCAATGTGAACTTTCCAACTGCAGACATTTTGCTATTCCACTAGGTTACATCTCCAGAAGATGTTACCTAATTGAGCGGTGAAGGTTGTTTTCACACAGGCCCAGTATACATGCCCGGAAGACTTGCTGGTACATCTTGCCAGCATCAGATGAGGTACTGGACCAGTGCAAAAAACACACTAAGGCCCGCTCCAACCACTGACCACTTGCAAGCAGTCCATGAAGAATACCAGGTTGGTATACTGGACCTGCCACTTGTATGTGAATGGCACACAAATGGCTGGAGCCAAGAAGCCCAGTGCCATCCTTTGGAAGAGGGTCATTTCTGGGAGCCTGTCTAAAACAGCGCTGGCCAGCAACTGTGGTGGCTGAGAACTTTTCCTCCTACCATCCATAGCTAGGCTTGGAGAGTCCATCTACCGTAACAATGGCCACTGATGCAGGCTTTCTGCCACACGTTGATCCTGGGCTGGATCCCAGGATCATCCCATCATGGCACAGAAGCAGTTGAAAAGTCAATTAGAATTCTGATAATCTACCACATTTACTTTAGATGTTCTTCCACCTTTGGAATCTCAACAGATTAAAGCACTATGTTTACTCATTAAGCTGAGTGGAAAGAAATAAGATACCTTTGCACTTGGAGAACTGTTTCTAATAACAGAGTGTTATGTGCATTGATTTGTTCTCTTGAAGATGAAGGCTGCATCTTGGACTGCTTTTAACAGCAACTTCAGATGAGTATTTGTCATGTCAGTGCTGTTTTCTTTGAGAGGCAGGTATGCTATGGAAGCAAAAAAAAGCCCCACAGGCTCCTTATTTTAGTCCTTCCACATCAGTCAAAGTAAAAACAAAATTATCAACAAAAAGCTCTCAAGTAGATATTTGGCTGGAATGCCATGACTTGTTGGGCCTTGACAGCTGCAGGTGTATTGGTAGACGATACAGGAGGACTAGAACATCTGGCTCTAGAGGTGTTGCCTGGTGCCAGTTGTGACTGATTCTAGCCAGCATGGATAGTGGCCAAGGTGACAGGAGAAACATTTCAGAAGTCCCTGACATAGGGGATTATAGCTCAATGCCATTCAGATTTTGATTGCGAATTATTCAAAACACTCCACCGCACTCATTTGTTCTAACTTAATTATCATCTATATTCTCAGAAGTATTGTGAGCAACCTCACCTCAGTGCTGGCAAATTTATGCATTGTGCATGAAGCTCTTCTTTCTTTCTTTCTTTCTTTCTTTCTTTCTTTCTTTCTTTCTTTCTTTCTTTCTTTCTTTCTTTCTTTCTTTCTTTCTTTCTTTCTTTCTTTCTTTCTTGCCACTGTTGAAAAATGCAGGAGTGACCCAGGCAACCATGAATTAATATGGTATAGTGTCCCACTAATTTGGATGGTTTCAAAAAACGTTTGGACCAATGCTTGGAAGCCAGGGGTACCAATAGTTACAGTAAGATGTATGTCTCCCAAGACTAACATTTAGGAGGCTACAAGCAGAGCAAGCTCATGTCCTGATGGTGGGCTTTCCTGTGCAACTGGCCGACCACAGTGAAAGCAGACCACTGGATATGGTGAACCATGGGTTCAACCCAGTGGCACATTTCTTATGTTCTTATTTTCCTTCACATGGTATAATTGTGCAAAGGTGACCAAAAACATACTTACATTGCATATTATGGATTCTAAGGGATTTGATTATGCAGACTTTATTTTTGGCACAGCATTTGTTGCTATCACCCTACCTCAAAATTTCAAATTTACTTATTCAACTCCAAGCTTCTGCCGTAGTCAGATTGTGGGAACTGAGTTCCATCCAAACTTGGAGCTTCCACACTTCTTTTAACAATGGGTATGGTCAAACAAAATCGTACTGTGACCAAAATTATCTCCCATCCCCAACTTTCTTGAGTCTAGAAGGTAGCATTGCAAAGTGACTTGTATGTGTTTAAAAGAGGTGATGAACAGTTAAAACTGGACAAATTCTGTAGTGACCTGAATATGGGAGAGATAAAGAAAGAACACTGTAGAATTACAATGAGGGTAATTGCTTGAATTACTCCCATTAAAAATCCTAAAAAATGACGCTGTTCAAGTGCTGAATTCAATATGCCAGCAAATTTGGAAAACTCAACAGTGGCCATTGGATTGGAAAAGGTCAGTTTACACATTCCAATTTCAATAAGAAGGGTAGTGTCAAAGATTGGTCAAACTATTGAATAACTGTGTTCATGTCACACATGAGCAAGATCCTGCAATCAAGGCTTCAGCAATATGTGAATCAAGAGCTGCCAAAAATGCAAGCTGGTTTTCAAAGAGGCTGAGGAACCAGAGATCAAATTGCCAGTATTCTCTAGATTGTGGAGAAAGCAAGGGAGTTCCAGAAAAACATCAACTACTCTTCATTGTCTGTTGTGTGGCTCAAAACAAATTGTGGTAAGATATGAGAGTACCAGACCACCTTACCTGTTTCCTAAGGAACCTGGGTTAAGAAGCAACAGTTAGAACCAGTTATGGAACTAACTGATTCAAAATTGGAAAAGGAATATGTCAAGGCTATATACTGTCACCTTATTTATTTAACTTTTAATAAGTGTATTATGTGAAATGCCAGGCTGGATAAATGAAAAGCTAGAATTAAGATGGCTGAGAGAAATATCAACAACCTCTGATATACAGGTGATACTACTTTGGTGGTGGAAAGTGAAGACTTGAGAAACAGGACGTAAGGGCCTGGTGTGCTAAAGTCCCTGGGGTCATGAAGAGTTGGAGATGACTTAATGACTGATCACAATTGCTTAAACCTTGTAAATATGATATTGGCTCTGCACAGACTTGTGAAGGCACTTTCTTGAAACTGACTGAGGTTTTGATCAGATGCACAAAACAAAGTATCTCAGGTGGCTTAGGGAAGGTTTGGAGGGGGGATTGTTCACACAGGAGTCTGCCCTTCCACCTCTCATGAACATTCTGTGCTAGAAAAGGTAGAGAGATTGGGAACACAAGCCTTAGTCTCCCTAAATGACCTTTTTTCATTTATTAACAAAGGAGAACGATGGGCTTGCTGGCTCCTTTTATGACTTTTAAATACTGCTGCCTCCTTTCCCCTCCCCTAAGAGTTGACCTACCATTGCGGGTGCAATGCAATGCAAAACATAAAGCTCTTAATCTCATGTTATTAAATGCATACTCATTAATTTATTATAAGGGAAATACTTGAGGGATGACTTGTTTGTTGTGTAACGCAGTACAAGTGAATACAAGGAGAGGATTTTTGGTTCAGAAATAAAAGGTGGGCCTTCGGGCTCTTTGGTTGTGCCATACGTTTTGAGCACTCAGATGTCCTGGATCCTTTCCAACCTACTTGCCAAGTCTGAGGCACAAAGGGGTAATTCTGTGATAGCATTCAACTTAGATGCTTTCTCTGATGCTGCCATGTTTTCTCCCCGCTCCATCTTCCTTGTTTCCCCACAACATCTAGGTCATCCCTATGACTGTATAGAATAAGGTAAATTGGCAATTTACCTTAGGATCATATTAAAGTCTAAATTAGTATGTGGCCTTGGAGCCAAATGACCTTATGTGAAACAATGTAACCATTAAGGCTATACGTACCCACTTCTGCAAACTGACTGAGGACTTTTCACAATGTACCACAGAATGTAAGACTGGCACTGCATTTCCCAGAGAGCCCTTCTTTGCCACCTGTTAGAGGGCCTGAATCTATTGAAATGCTGTGGCCAACAGGGCTTTTTTTTCTTCCTGTTCTCCAGTTCTCAGGGCTTTCTTCCTATCAGGTTTAGATTTAAGGAAACTTGGGCCCCGTTCCCATTACAAGCTTAAAACGCTTTTCCTAAACCGAAATAAAAGAACCGGATGCAAAGACGAATTTGCCTGATCCCATTACTTCCAACTTTAATCGCGTTCGATCCCGATTCTGAAGGTGCTTGAAAACTTCATTTGGGAAAGCGTATCTTTTTCTCCCCGCCCATTGCCAGTCATGGTGCCCACCCCCTCTCTCTGTTTGGGGTTCCTCCTGCCACAAAATTTTTGATGTGACAAGGGCGGGGAGTTCCTAGAGTGCTATTGGGGGAGGGAAACCCTAAACACGCATTCTCATCCCACTAAAATGGTACCATTCCTGCAGTAAGAAATGTAAACCATTTAAAATGCAAGAACAGGAGCGAGATCTGTTGAAATGAGTGTTTTATTTACAATGCTTTGGGGCGATTTAACACGTTGGAAAGCGTGTTAAACCAACCTGACGTGGGGACTGTGAGGATCAAAACCATTTCCAAACCGTTTTAAGTTGTAATGGGAACAGGCTGTTGGTGCTCTTTTCCAAGCTCCATGACCGCCGTTGTGTGACTACTGCAATACTTCTTCAGAGTTTCATGTGCAACAAGAATGCGGGGCTCCTGACTTAAAGGTTTAAGTCATGATGTGAGAAATATGATGAGTAAGGTTGCTGTTGGCACAGTCTTTAGCATAAAGACTCAAGCTGATCATTAAAATGTCTTGAGAAGAGCTTGCATGAACTTCTTATGCAAACATTTCTTGGCACTTGAACCTACCACTCTGATTCAGTGCTCTTGTAAGTCAAAAAGATACTCCCTGGTTGAAGTGACCCTTGACATCTTGCCAAATGTATATGGTAGAATTTATGAGGAAGGGTGACTTTTGAGGCATCACCTCCAGGGGGACTTTGTGAGCCTTTCGAGGCAGTTAGGGCTCATGGCTCCCATTCTAAGCCCTGGCAGAACCCTCAGCGCTGCTGCCAGAAATTCTATAGCAGCAGCAGCAGCAGCAGCAGCATTCTGGGAGCTGTTGCAAAACACACAGTGTGTGCCTAATTCTTCTGTTGCCTCCTCAGCAGCCTGTGGCCTTCCACCCCAGACAGGGGCCATGCGGATGCTTCACATCTTTCTTCTCTCCATCCACCCTTCTTTTTTCTTGGTGCACAGCTCCTTGTTTCAGTCAGAACAGAGGCTGCATCCACACCCATGAAATAGAATGGCTTGAAAGCAGCTTAGATGTGGTAGCATGTAGATGCTAGTATTCTCATCCCATCTCTAATCCACATGGAAGGCCTTTAAAAGGACATTTCCTGGCTTTTAATGTATTTTAGAGGCATTAGTGTGTGGATGATCCCTAAGCTGCTTTCAAGCCACTACATAGGAACGTAAGAGGGATCCTGTTGGATTAGGCCACAGCCCATTGAGGAAGTGGCGGACCTCCTCAACCTGCTTTCTTTCTTCTGCTCCTCTAAGGCAAGATGGTTCACAGCCTTGTGATGGCAGCTGGAGGAGGGAGGGGCACTGCTGGGAGCAAGATGGCAGAGGCCAGCCTGCTGCCTCTTCTCCACTCCTCTCAGGCAAGATGGTTCGCAGTAGCCACTGATACACTCCCTGACCCCTGCTATGTGGAGATACAGCTTGACACTAATACTAATTTTTTTCTTCCTGCCATTGCCATAACTTTGTGGTCATTGATCACTCTGAACTTAGACTTAGCTTCTCATCTTTATAATTATATAGCAATTATTGCATAATTGCTATATAATTGTAATATTCACACTGTATGTGAAGTGTTAGTATACAGTCGGACCCCCATATCCACTGATTCGCTAACCACGGTTTCAGTTAACCACGGTTACCGGACCAGCCCACTTCAACCCCCACAGGCACCATAAGGAGAAAGCACCCAGAACTGGAAGGCCTATTTTGGCCTCCAGAACATCTATTTCGGGCTTTGCTGAGCATTGGAGTAGGCGCATGACACCACCAGAGCCTATCCCAGGCATCCAGTGGCATCGCACACCTATTCCAATGCTCTTTGGAGGCCGAAATAGGCCTTTTGGAGTCCAGAAAAGCACTTCCGGTTCTGGGGTTGCACAAACCCAGAACTGGAAGGCCTGTTCGCCATTATCCACAGTTTCAGGTAACCATGGTAGGAGCCGGAACGTATCCCCAGCTGATACGGGGGTCTGACTTTATATATGTAAAAGTAATAGTATTTGCTTCCTTTTCAAAGAAACTGGTGCCTAGAGTTAAGGGCGCATGTATGCATTTCCTTTTCTTGTGGCGTGCTGCTATAGGGCACAGTCCCTTTCCTTCCGCCATCTTGATTTGATTGAACACACGTGTTTCTTTCTTTTTTTCTTTTCCCCCCTACCTCTACTGTTGGCTTTGATTAGTCGTATTACTCTGCTTGGGAAATAATCCATAATAATTCAAAGATGACAGATGTAATTGATGGATGCAGATGAATAGATTTAGGTGTATGAGCTCATGCCCCAGTGCAGAGAACTGAACTGGATATTCTTTGTAATTTGATATAAAAATACTACTGTTTTTGTTTGTTTGTTTTAAGAGCAAAAGAAATCAGCCTTAGTTCCCCTTGGGCTTGTTGTTAAAGCCTGTAACCAGCAGGGGTCAGACCTGCACTTCAGAACATGCCATTGAGTAAGCTGTCTGTTGACTTTTGAGGAAGGAACATCTTGAGAAAGTGAGTGCACCTGATTTTGTCTGAAGGACTATTCATTTATGATGTGGATTATTTGTCAAAGCTGCAACAACTTTCCATGGACTGAATATAAAACATGCCTTTCTTAAGGGATTCATGTTCCACAGACTTTGCTGTCAAAACTGAGGTGGTACTTTTAAAACTGAATTTCAAATAAGATTGTTTTTCAGTGTTTTGCATAAATTTTAACTTTCCCATTAGTGGAGAGCTTGGAAAGTGTTATCTACAAGGTTATAAAATGTGTTTACTTACATATTTGGAAATAACAGCAATGCCGATGCACTGAATTTGTCATCTGCTCATGACTAGCAGATGGTCCTTTTCTTTACAAGTAAACTTTGTGACTCACATGTGGTTTGCAAATCAAAGCATGCGCTTTACTGGGAGGGGGGAGGGAGGGAAAGTAGGGTGGACAGCCATACTTCCAGTCCATATGATGCATTTGTTATGCACCAATAGTTTCTCCTCAGATTATCTGAAATATTAATTGTTATGGTTCTATTTTGCCCCCTCGCTCTCTTTGAGTGGGGAAGAGTTAACAAAACAAGTGTTTCCAGCAATATGCTACCCAAATCCAAATCTGTTGAACTTCAGCAAGGGATATTTCTTTTGATCACATATATTCCCTTTGGAAGGGAAGGTTTCACACTTGCCATGTGAGAGCCATACAAGCAAAGCCAGATACTTTTATCTTCTTCCAGCAGTTCTAAAGCTCATTTACCAACACAAACACACATGCTTCAAAGTGGGATGCTCACATGTCACCATTTCAGTATCTCTCAAAGACAGGGTCCAGGGCTGAGTTCGCACTTAGGCCTCTGATATGCATTTAGGACAGCTCTGGTACAGATTGCATACGAGCAAATTCAGCCCAGTTTCCTAACATTAACAAAAGAATCTGAGTGCCATCTTAAGTGGGGGTGTGCAAATTCCACAAAGTCTTGTTCTTTGTTGCGCTATTAGTGAGTTGAACTGGGCTGACCCCAGTTTGCCTCATGGTATCAGAATCACCAGCCAGGGTCCAGAAAGCCAGTAACAAGACAAGAACTTGTTCCTAGCAAGTTCTTCCATTTATTGTTGATAACAGAAGACAGAGTATCCAGTTCTGGAGAGACTCTGTCATACAGACTTGGTGAGCCAGCTTGGTCTAGTGGTTAAGGAGCCTGACTCTTATCTGGTAATACCGGGTTTGATTTCACCCTCCCCCATGAAGCCAGCTGGGTGACCTTGGGCTAGTCACAACTCTCTTCTGAGCTCTCACAGCCCCATCCACCTCACAGGGTGTTCTGCCCACTCTTTCTTCTTCTTCTTCTTCTTCTTCTTCTTCTTCTTCTTCTTCTTCTTCTTCTTCTTCTTCTTCTTCTTCTTCTTCTTCTTCTTCTTCTTCTTCTTCTTCTTCTTCTTCTTCCCAGCAATCTTTCTCACACCCTCACCATTGCTCAAGGTCCTTCTAGCAGAACTATTGCTAAGGTAACAGTTCCTACAACCTGGCTATCTGTGCTGAATTTTAGCAAGAGAACAACAAGGACAGGCAGTGGACCTTACACAAGGCCAAAGTATTTGGATCCATTCAGGCATATGTATGCTACTATCACCTTGCCTTGGCATAGGCTGGGGGCTGAAGCACGGTGACCTGAGAATACAATGAGTAATTGGTTAAAAACACCTCAAGTAGTGTCAGCATGATGTGAAATGCAATGGGGCCAGGTCCCCACTGGGCATTTAAATCTGGATTTAAAGCAGGATTTTTAAAATCAGAAGTGAGGTCTTTTTTTGTTTTCCCACTCCTACTTTATAAAGTGGAGTTGCAGGGGAGAAACCCTCTCCCTTCTCTTCTCTGCCATACCCTGACTTCATTGGGGTGGGGAATTGAAACTCCACCCCTATATAAATCTAATTCAGGTGATGGAGTCCCTTGGCAGCAATTCTTCTTAAAACTGTTACTTGGAGGCTAAAGGGGGGGGGGACAAACTATAGATCATCAGGAAAATCACAGACAATTATAATTCTTATTATAGCAAATTTAGTAGGCATGAAGAGAACATTTGGCAAATGAAATAATTTTTATTCTCCCTACCGCATATTACAGCCATTTTGTAGTGCAAATATATACAGAGAAGTGCATCAGTCTGATATATTAGGGTAGGTGTTCAATTAGCCAGTGAAGTTTCTTCTGATAGTTTCACTAAAGCTTTGTTTTAAATTTGTGGAAACACTTTATTTGGGATTCTCCTCTGTTGCCTGCAAGTGTCTGAAGCGCTTCTAATACATAATAAGTCCTAGAGTTGGTATAGCTCAGTGGTAGAGCAAATTGCCTGGAAAGCAGAGGCTGGTTTGGTCCTCAGCCTCTCCCCAGGAACAGGCAATGGCAAACCACTTCTGCATCTCTGCAGTCAGCCAGGAACTGACCATGATTTGTTGGTGCCAGTATACTAATTCTGAAGGAAAGTTGTGAAGAAAATTACAGTAGGTTGAATCAGGATTGAACTAGTTGAACTTTCTTCCCGTTGAAATCAGGGGATTTTAAATAATTCCACACTGATTTAAATAGATCTTATGTTCAACTAACACCTAAAGCTGCAGTCTTGATACTGAGAACAGCGGTTTTGTTAGTGGAAATTTTTAGTGGAATCTCTTAGTTTGGGCTGGTGTCACCACACAGATTTGCTAGCTGTACCACCACACAAAATTCAGAGCATGAATAGAGTTTAGTTGCATTAAATTCCTTGCTACTTAGGCCTAAGTACACTCTGCATTTGCTTCATGCTAATCATTGTCTTGACTGCTGCTCAAAGCTTAGGATACAGAGAAGGGACAGGGAAGTTGCCTCTTGTGGGGCCACTGACAAATGGACCCACTTTACTACTGGCAACAATGGGGGGACAGCTCCCTTGGGTCTGCATTATCCAAACAATCTCGGTACACAGGATTTGGGGATTTATGATCTACGTCTGGATCATATTATTATTAACAGGAGAGTTGTTGGTTTAATCTCTTGTGCCTGAAGCATTACTAGGGGAATTTAAAAATAGCAGTTTTCAAAATAAATAACCTCCCTCCCCCCTGTTATTTTAGCTATAATTTAAACCATGCAACTTCTTCGTTTCCAAATTCCTCCTGGATATATGCATATAACATCAAAGACAGCCACACTTTGCCAAAAAATAAAATGTCTTAAGTAATGTCATATCCTTTCAAGTTCTTATGAAATGCATATCTTTTCACACCTGCACAGAATGAGCCACTTGCAAGGCGTTTGTTTCCATCACTACAGAAAACTCCATATTAAGTTGTTAAGGTTAGTATCCCCTGCGTGTTTTCATTTTCTGTTCTACAAGTCTGTGCTGGAGGCTGTACCCACTCTGCTATGGCTTTTGGCAGAAGAAAGGTGTGTTTTGAATGTGGAAGGTGAACTCAGGTTAATTTCTTTGCTCTTCTGAACTGCCATGGTTGGTGTGTGATGTTCATCTTCTTTATGAGCCTTATTTCAGTGACAAGGAGAAAAAGCAGGAAGTATATAAAAACATTGGGTCTTTCTGCACTTACCACTATTTGGAACGTGATCCTCTTCTGAGGGCTGGTCCCCATGAACTCTGTTTATTTCAGATTTGAATTGGGTCATTCCCAGTGCGGATTGTAGTTCTAATTAACCTGTCCCCATGTGATTGAGGATTGTGCAGGTTCAGGTCGAATGTACCTGTCCCCATGAAAACCGCGGTAAACCCCTGCATCGGGTAACCGCAGCTTTTTCTTTCCACACCCGCCCTCCTGATAGGAAGCCAGATTGATGTCACCGTACCCTGTCCTGCCCACTTCAGCGATGACAGGGAAACACCTCAGTTGCACCTCCACGAACACAACACACAGAAAGATAAACAATGATAATAAACAGCATAATGATGAAAAGCAGCTCATTGCTTGAAGCCACCACGGTTTAGCGGAGGTGTGCACCTTCGTATAACAGTGGGCACACCCCCACTCGCAACAGGTTTGAGGGATTCTGTGCTTCATCTTCTCACGTTGCATCTGGTACAGGGAAGCCACGTGTGCATCACCCATTAAGGTGAAGCAGCGCTCGTGCGCAAAATCAAGCCATTACCCATGCGTAGCTTGCTGATCTTGCAATCAGGGAAGAGGGGTGTAATAATTGTAGGCAGAAAGACACTTGTAGGACAAATGAGAGCCATCATCATGTCGCTTTCATCAAATGTATTTAAAGATATCCCCAAACAGTTGTGATCACAGTGTGCAGGACAGGAACAGTGAGCACAGGTGAAACCCACCCACTAATGATGCAATCGCCAATCTCCTCCCCCAATAACCCGGGAGCATTTCCATGCCTCCAAGATAATCCATGCTTGCCTCCTAATTTACAGTGAAAACAGTTTGCAAGGTTTTTTTTTTTTTTACTGTGAATTGAGCTATTTGTTCCGCATGTAGCCCAGATTAGAGTCTTTGCTTGGGGACGCTCCAAGGTAAGTTCAGGTTCACTTCATAGTATTACAGTGCATGGGGACCAGCCCTGAGACTCTTTTGTCTGCTCACTAGCTGTGCCCTGATTCTGCTTGCTTTTCCTGGTTCATTCTGCTTGCACACAGGGCTTTATAGATCAGAAGGCCCAAATTGGCCTCCTGTAGTCCACTGCTGAAGCACTGGTAGCCCTAGATAAGAAGATTTACTGGCATACTAGGACCATGAGGGACTATTCTTAACAAAAAACAGCCATCCACCTGGACAAACCTTACTCTATGTAACATCTAAAGAGGCAGGCAAGCTTATGGTGAGAAAACAAAGAACAAGAGGAAACGTATTAAAACCTTTTCAGGCCAAAGAAAGACCTGTTCTACTCATTCCCTTTCCTTGTCTGAACTGTCAACTGTCAACCAAAGGCAGTCATTTTGGGATGACAACTGCTCACGTCTGTGATGCTCCCTTAGTCTCACATGCTCCCTGGGTGGTGCTAAACAGCAGTCACTTTGAGGCCACCATCTAAAACTCAAACGTGCGCCAATCACAACCAGTACAGATGGTATCCCCAGCACCGGAGAACTCTATGCGACTACCAACAGAACTACCAAAACAACGAAGAAGATGAAGAGAACCAGGGTGATGAGGCTCAGGGACAGCAGCCTCCTCAACAGTACTGACACATCTTCAACAACAATGCAACTTCAACTACCAACACAGACACCTAGAAAACCTAAACCACAAGATGGCAAAGAGACTACGGCAGCTGATCCACCAGTTGAGAAAACATCTGGTCCTGAGGCCGAGCAGAGGGGGGCTGAGTAGGTGCCGTCTGACCATCTCTACCATCATCTGGTTTACTCATCAATGAAGATACAAAGGGCCAGTTCCCATTACAAGCTTATTCCGGTTTCCATAACCCGAAATAATAGAACCGGATGCTAACGCAAATATGCCTGTTCCCATTATTTTCAACTTTAATCGTGTTCGATCCAGATTCTGAGGATCGTACGTGGCATACGTGACTCAAGGGGGGACTCAAGTGGCTACTTTGTAAAAGCCGCTTTTTGGGGGTCCCCTGCCCTCTTCCTCCTGGCATGAACACACAGCAGCAGCGGCAACTCAAGCCTTAGACATTCACACATCTCCAAGAACCTGCAGCTGCTTTCCTTTCCCTTTCTAAAGGTCAGAACTTTCAAAGAGGCAGAATTGCACAAAATTGCAACATTGTTATCAGGTGTGAAGTGCATGGATCGCTACAGTGTAGCAGCTGCTGTAAGGGGTGGGTTTTTCACTATCTTTGGAAGCAAGCTGTTGGGTGAGGGAAAGCCTAAACATGCATTCTCATCCCACTAACATGGACCATTCCCACGGTAAGAAATGCAAACCGTCTAAGGTTAATATAATATTGCAAACCACCCTGAGACCTTCAGGCATAGGGCAGGATAGAAATACAAACAAACAAATACATAAATAAATATTCTGGTGGTGTGCCATGTTGCATTGTTGAAATGGATCCCCTAGGATTCTGAGGCCAAGAATATTTGTTCCTGGCCATCAGGGTTGGTTCCAAGCTCACAGGGGCTTTAGGACAGTGCAGGGGCATAGATCCATACCAGAACTGGATCTACAGATATAGAACTGCAAAGTATGGGCAGAAAATCCCGTTTACAGTAATCTTTATCCTGCAGCACCATCAATAGAGCTGCAACTGAACTGAAATAATTAGTTCAATTATCCCCCCCCCTTTTCAAGGAACTGTTCCTTTTTTAATCTATTTCTGTTGTGATCCGAGAGTCACCCTGAAACTCCACTTATAACTAGAGCCATTCTGTTTTAAGGTGTCATCTAAGCTCTGGTTGTGCCCCAGTTTTAGGCAGCCTACAGCAGTAGGAACACATATTCAGAAGCCCTGTGCCAGTGTTAACACTGTGAAAAATGATCATTTGAACCTCATCTTTTGAAGCTAGTTTTTAGTCTTTGGAAGCCTCTTTCTCTCCCAATTAATGAACAGCAATTATTTCTATCTTACTGCATATGACAATCCTTCTGCTTTCACTGGGAGCAAAAAGGAAATGGAATGGAGAAATCTCTCTTTTTACAGCCATGATCTGGGCAGTCTTCTTTCCAGACTGCTTTGGCATCTTAATAAGCTTAACTAATTCTGGCAACTTGCAAATGTGTTAATATGAGGGAGTAAATCTTTATTTTTTAAGTTACATGGCCAGGGCAGATTCAGCAGAGGAAGTGTATGGGGAAACTTCAAAGTGAATGCTTGGAAATTTTTAATGCCTTTAATTTCAATGGGACCGAGAAGGGGAATAAATTACGTTAATCTATATGCTGGTAGTAATTATTGGTGGTATTATATAGAGATGTGTAGAACTCGATGTATATAAATGTTTATACAGAACCAGGAAAGCTCATGAAATTTGTTTTCCTTGTGAACCCTGAAAAAATTTAGGTTCAGTCCAAAAATTAATATAACTGTGGGAAAATCCAAGAAACAGTTTATTCTTTCTATTGACCCCATTATGCCCTGGTCTCCTCAATTTCCCAATTACACCCTGCCACTCTTGGACTTCTCCTCCCTATCCTTCCCATTGGGTGTGTGGTGTAGAGACGTGTATGATCTAAATTAATCCAGAAATGGAGCCACTTAGAACATTCCTGAGCTGGAATAGCACTGTTCCCATGTAGACTAAATATACTAGGCAGCCACTTGGTCTGGACCACTGACCAAGTACAGAAATGGCCTATGATTCACTATAAAACTGATCAGGTGTGGTGGTGATAGAAGATATGACATCATCTTGGGTTCAAGATATGAGTTGAATAGCTAGTTATTGTCCAGGGATGCTCTGAGCATGTGGGGCCATCCCCAATTACCAATAGCTGTGTAGCACTCAGACATGCTCCTAGCTATACCTGTGGCACTCCTAATAAACCCCAGACACATTCTTCCATGTGAAGGCTGCATGGGGGCCGAGTGAGGCAGCTGCACAGTTGTGCACCACTTCACCACAGCAACAGCTGGCATGTGTGGCCATTGCTGTGGTAAGTGGCATGCTCCAGGACCCATGTGTTTGCATGTTGGCTAAGTCCTGGGGAACTCTGGGACAAAGCCAGCATTCAAAATGAGAACACTGGCTTCCATCCATGATCTTCACTTCTCTGGGACAACTCGCAAATTGGGGGGGGGGGCGTTTTCACATGTCCCTTCCCATCCACTGGACTGGAAAGGAGTGTGATTAACCAAGGTTGACTAGTGCTCACACTTGGAGTGCTAGTCAACTTTGGCTGTCCCCACCCCCCAAGATTGAATATTTACCCTATTTAATTTGTGGCCTAGTCCTCAATTGCACATGTGCAATCGTGTCTATGGTCATCTGAGGTGCCAACACACTTGTGAAGCACCTCAAATGACCCCAGAAGAAGAGCTAATGCTCCTGCCCCAGACACTTCAGGTAAGTGTCAGGTAAATGTTGGTTACCTGTGTTCCACACCAAATCAAGAAGTAGTGAACTTCTCATGAGGGTGAGAACGCTTGGAGGCTCTTCACCAGAGGTTCACTACTTCTTCACTAGAGGCCATAGTGCAAATAGGCCTGGGGTCTAAAACAATAGCCAGCTCACCCCCAAATTGTAAATAATTATTCTGGATTCCAAAAGTAGTTCTAAATGGTATCTGTGACATGAAATGACTGGAATGTAAAGAAGTAAGATAAAATCCTTTTTAGCTATATAAAATAATTTCCAGTTTGCTTACAGATGATATTCCCATAACTAGCAAGCACTGTGGTCTTCGATATTGTGGAATACATTGATAATTGTTTATTAGCAAATTATAACAGAAAATAGTGCATGTTCTAACCCTATTTCTACACAATAAGATGTGTATCTATAATCCTCTAGCCAGTTTCCTAAACTGTTGTGTTTGCCACCAGTAATTACTATTCTGTGAAAGGTTTTTCTCAGTCCATCAGATAATTACAAGTACTTGGCCAAGAAACATTTGAACCTTTTTTTACTGAATACTTTTTTTTCAATCTATCCATGATAATTTGTACACTTCTTCCCCTGAAAAAGTCCTTTCACAGGCCCACTTTGTCACATGAATACTGAGAGTCACCAAGCTGATGACTCTTTTACCACAAAATGTTCCCATGAATTTGGTTCAGCTGAAGCAGAGACAGAATTTAATCTGGACTTGATTCAAGAGTTACTCAGCGTGTCATTAGACATCTATCGCAATGTAAATAGTTTCATTATACTTCCTTCAAGAAGCCAGTGAGTAGCACCTACACCAACTCAGTACAGACATGTTCTTAAATGCTTTTTTTCATAATCAAATGATTTATTTGTGCTTCCCCCCATCTCCATGTCCAATAACAGGACATACTGTATATCAGAAAACTTAAGAAAACAGAAGTATTCAAGAATTATTCTATTAGTTCAGTACATTGAATGCATATGCCTGTAGGAGCAACCCATGTTTACATGTGCAAGTTAGGCCTGTGCGTCTCACTTGCCAGCCAGGTATGGTATAATTCACACCACAAGTACTAAACTAGTCCCATACCTGCCCATCAGTGCTTGAGGTGTGAACAGCTAGCCAAGGGCTGGCCAGATCACTCAGGCAACATTTGAACTTACCATAACCATAAAACTTTTAACTTCTTGCTGAGCGCACACGCATAAATCTTCCTTTGTCTCAGGAACCCATGAAGTGCTTTCTTGTCTTTCTGTCCATTATATGTAGCTAGTACTTAGGATATTTTTCTGCCTACAGTGCCATGAGAAAACATTTGTTCCTGCCTGATTTTGTTTGGGTTTTGCATATCTGTCACACTTGTTTTTGATCTTCAAACAAAACTGAACAGATAAATATGAGATAATGACAACCTGAGTAAAAAGACAAAATACAGCTTTCAAATGTTGATTTCATTTAGTGAAGCAAAGGGCATCCTTGGAGCTGAGTTCACCAGCCACCCAGACCCACACTTCCCCATCCCCTGGAAGAGGCAACTTACTTCTAACCTCTTCTAGGAGCCCTACATGTGGAAAATGGGGGGGGGGTTCCTATATGGTCTAATTTCCATGTGAACCGATCACAGGGTTGACCACAAATTGCCATCTTCTAGGCCAGTGGTTCTCAACCTGGGGGTTGGGACCCCTTTGGGGGTCAAACTACCCTTTCAGAGGGGTCACGACAAGTCCCCCACTGCCCTTCCCTCCCATTTCCCAGCTGATCTACCCCTGTGGTTGGGGGTCTCCACAACATGAGGAACTCCATAAAGGGGTCCCGGCATTAGGAAGGTTGAGAACCACTGTTCTAGGCCCAGGTCCAGGTAGAAATAATTCTGCTGCAAGACAAGCTCCCTTACAGCAGCGATCTCAAATGTGGGAGCCACAAGAGAATAAATCATATTTGCCCATCAGTCACCCTAGATACAGCCTGTACGTCAGTTGATAGCTACATGAATGCGTGAAAGTCTCTGCTGTGTGAGTCTGTGGCCTTATATGCTCTCAAGATCCTGGCAGTCTTGCACAGCCTTCAAGTTCCCTCTGACCATTTGTCATCCAGTGTACGAAGTTCTCATTTGCTCACACCCCACCAATCCAAGGCAGAAGAAGGAGGAGGAGATGAGTGGAGAAAGTGTGAGGTTGTGTACCAGACAGATGCACAACCTCATATAGCTTATCCACTCATCTTCTTCTTACTCCTCTGGTTGGCTCTGAACAGCCTCAACTCCACCCTGCCTTCTAATCAACTCATGACATCTCTGGTCAGATACCAGTGGGGGAAAGAAAACTCTTGAAAGTGGATTAAATAAGGTAACTTTACCTTAGACTGGTTTTGTAGCATCGCACAGAACATAAGATGCACTGTTCTACAAGGCTTTGTGAGTTCTCTCTGCTGCAGTCACTGGTGCTTTTTAAAATTTATGAGCTCAAAATTATGAAAGCAGAAGCACTTAATGGATGCCTTGACAGAGATAGGAACTCAGATCATTTATTGTTATTGCCAAAAAAGGCTTGAACTTGGCAGGCCCTGATTTCCCTGGGGATACTTTTAACTGTCTCTTCTACTGGTATTAATTTGAGAGATTATCGGTGATCCACAAAGATAACTTGCCAGCTCAACAGGAGGAGGTGGATGCGTAACAGTACAAAGTCAGTCTTGCAACCGTTCAGCATTCATCTGTCCGCATAGCAACAGTGAGAAATGCTATCGGGAGGACCCTAAAAACAGAGCTGTTTCTAGAGCACATTTGCTTACACACTTCCTTGCCCATCATCTGCTATGGGAATACATAGCACTTTGCTATACCAGTACCAGTATGAATTGCCGATAAGCTAGACAAGTGTCCTGCTTTACTGGGGGCTCCAAGTCTTCAGTGGACAGAGTGGACATGTAAGTCATCTCTTGTCACCCTTCCTTATTGATTGGATTGGATTGTCCTTGTGCCAGGGATGAAAACCCCAAATGACCACTTGGGATTAACTGGTCATAAACTGATCGAACTTAAATCAGGGATCTAAATTGACTGGTATTAGAATTTAGGATCAACCATGCAGATTGGTTAAGCTAAAGGAACACCCTTTCTGCACTGTCTGTTATCCACAGGTAACAGAATGCTAGTGCACTCTGCAAGCAGGCCCAGGTGGGGCATAGTGTAGTTTTCACTAGCATGCACTTGACAAGCCCTTATTCTGCGATATAATCTGTAATAGTTCATTGAACTGTTACCACAGATGATCCGTCTCTTTTCTTTTTAATTTCTCGGTTGAACTTAATTTATTTGGCATTAGATTTATCTGAATTACATATGCAAGTTTTCATAGTTTCAACTTCTTTTTTTCCAAATAAACTTTTATTTCTGTTAAACTGTTACAATATAATAAGTCTTTCTCTCATAAAAACATTTACAAATAATGTATGTAACTACAAATAAAACGTGAACTATTTACGTAATGGCAGCAATATTTTGTTATACATCGTTTTGATCACTTAAACTTCATTTGTCTTTAGTTCTGAGGCAGGGTATAATACAAAAACCATTATATTACTTTAATCAAGCAGGAATTTCACAATATGGACTGGAATCATTTCGTTTCCATTCAGATTATTTGGTTTTGTTATAAATGGGGGCCACCCTTCTTTGTATTCGTATACGGGTTTAAAGTCTTTTAAGTTTCTATATTGTCTTATCTTTAATTTGTGAATTTTATAAAAATTTGAATGAAAAACAGAACTTGAAAACAAAAACAAAACCCCCAACAATTATTGTGATGAACTATGAAGCCAGGGGGATATTGAATGCCTCTGTGGGTTTCTTTCACTCCATTTTCATTTATTATGTGTGAGACATTTACTAAAAATCTAAAGAGTGTTTAATTTTTAACAGTGGGAAACATAGCAACAAGTAACTTTCAGCTATACAGCTGTGTATGAACTCCAACAGGTAGGTAAGTAGAAATCTTCTGCTTCTTTACTTTAATGTTTTACAACCTTCTAGCCAATCTGGATTGAGACTATGGCGTTGAATTCGGGGCAGCCTTTTTGCATTAAGGCATCCCCATGGTAATGGAGGACAGTGTGGGTTCACGCCGAACCCGCCCATTCCCATGAAAACTGCCTATACAGTATATGCTTTCATGTGTGTAAGTCCTGCTGGCTGCAATAGGATGTTCTTTTGAAGACCACTTGGCAAAATGAAATTTCAGGATCACCTTGAGATCCTGCAGTCCTCCTTTATTTCCTCTGCTAGATGTCAGGAGGAAATCCTGTTATAACACCAGACTTTTATTTTGTCTGCCAGCTGTTCATGTGATCATTGCTCTTACAAAATATCCAGATGTTAGCAAGCACCTGGCCTCTTCCCTCTTTTTTCCCCTTGCACTTGCTAACATTTGGATATTTTGCAAGAGCAGCACAGGCGGGAGACAGAGGAAAACAAGTGATAGTATAAGAAATGCAGGGTTTTTGCTGGATTTTCTGTAATATAACTTTTTTGATTATTTTCTTCATAATCTGGTACTATGTTGGGATGGTCATGGATATGTATACTGTAGCTCCTATGATACTGAGAGAATCATAGGTTTTACCCCATGTCTGGAGGCACCTTAACTGGGATTGCTCTGCCTCTGTTACAAATCACACATTTCATGTTAAAGAGTAGGAAATTTATTTCTATAGGAGAAAGCAAGGTCTACTGCTTGAGAAATACAAACAAGATTCTGTATGTGCTTCTATTTTTGATAATGGAGACATTAATGTTGCCTGGAGGCAGCACTGCTATCTGTTATTTTCTTTCTGTTAATGAGTGTTAGCTACGTTCTACAGATTAATCTAGCAAGGTGGGATACAACCTTGTATTGGAAATAACCGCTGTAAAGTTATCAGCATGAAAAGAGAAATTTCAAGTAGAGCAATGCTATATTTAAGGAGTTTTTAAAAAATATATATATATAACCTTCACTGTGTTTTATATTATTGGTCTTTTTATGAGTATGGCTGTAAAATTTGCTCCAGAAGATTAAAGAAGAAGGGGAAAAGTATAGGATTATTTTTTAAAAAGGACGTTTTTAAGAGCAGCTATTTCAAACCATGCCTTCCATCATTCTGGTGAGTCTTGGTTTTAGTGAAAGACAATTGGTTCTGTTAAAAATTCAGTGCAGAAGAAAGTACCACTGTCAGTTAAGATCCTTATATAGTAGCGCTTTAGAATCAACATCTGTGCTGTACCAGAGTATTTCACAAGTCTTCTTTTCCCTTCCACACCCATATGAATTCATTCGAATGCAGGGAGGGAACAAGCCATTACTGACTCATTAGAGTCTGCCATGTAATTATCAGCAATTTTAAGAAGCTACTGTCCTGAGTTGCAATGTACATTTTAGCAAATTCTGAAAAAACAACACACTCAGTCACTGGAGCAAGTCTATAATACAATTCTGTAATACTACCCTGAAATAGAAGACTTTTAAAATATAGAGCTGTGTATTCATATGAACATTCCAAACGCTGAAAGCTCTGTGGGGATCCACAGTGAATGAACTAAATTAAGATTTCAGGCAGGACTGTGGAGATTGGACACTAAACAGAATGTTTTTTATCATAATGCCTGATGGGAAAACAATCCAATACTCTTCTGCTAGCAGAGAGGAGGGCAGGGAATCCATAACATTAAATATGAAAAATGATAGGTGAAATGAAGCGTCAATTAAGTGACAACAACCATTAACATATCAGAGTTAGTTAATTACAATCTTGGGCTGTTTCTGAATATATAACAATTTATGTCTGATTTCTCATGGCTGTAAAAGAATTATATTAATCTCATCTACTTTTAAGCTTAAGGTAAAAATAGTTTAGCAATAATTTTTAGTGTGGTTTAGAGGGAATATAGTGGGGCTATGGTGGGGCTGCCACAGTTACATGTGCCAGCCCCACAATAGCAGTGCCATAATGGTGTTATATTGCCCCCGTCTGGACAAGGCCATAGTATTACATCACCAACTGAAAGAGATTTCACATTCAAAATGTGATAGGCTTTGATGAATGTAACTTTCTTGGGTGATTGCTCCTTCCATTCAGACATTATTTTAATATATGATATGGATATTTATACTGTTGGCCCTTATATTAATAATATTGTTTCAATTTACTAGGGATGTGCACAAATATTCATAATTTTCAAAATTTGTATGAATTTGGCCAAATTCAGACATTTGAATTTGCAAGGAATGTTGGCACATTCTAAGATTAAGATTCAAATTCGAATTGAATTGAATGTTTCAATACATTCGTATGAAGCTTCGTGTGAGATTCATATGGGATTCGTATGAGATTTGTATGGGATTGAGCATTCATATCAGGTATGAATCCTACCACATTAGAAGGGGATCTATTTGAACAACTGCACATTTTCTTGCATTCAATTCAATACAAATCGAATACAAAAGAAACCATTTGTGCATATCCATAAAATTTACCTGTTTAACTTTATTATATTGTTCAGTCTTCTATTATAGACTCTAGTTTTAACACCTTTGGATCTTTGTGTTTGTTAACATATTGCTCCATTTGGAACCTCAATAAAATAAGGCTTAACTTCTATTGGTGCATATGAGCTTCTAGATCAGGGAGAAACATGGGTGTTTTCTAGCTAGTAGCTAAATGTTATTTTATTTATTTATAACATTTATATCCTGTCCTTTAGCTGAATGTCCCAGGGTGGGTCACAGCATATGATAAAACAAACAGTAAGATATATTTAAAATATAACCTGTCCAGCCTCTCATATGTTAGAGAAGTCCTCTTTGTTGAGCTTTCCTGTTACACATTCATGAGTGAAGGGTCTAAATCAATCATCAGAATATTTCCATTTCTTTCTTTTATTTGAAACCCCCCCCCCCACACACACACACTCATGAAAATGGTTTCTATGGAAACTAAGCAAAATTCACTGAATTTCATAAGACTGGGTAAATATGCAAGATCAGGTAGTAGATATATATTTTAAGGGACTTCTCTGAAATGGGAGTGGCATGCAGAAGGTCCAAGGTCCAATAGCTGGTGCCTTCCCGGAAGTAGGTAATAACAAACTATTTCCATATTGCTGCCAACAAAACTGCACAGATGTGTCCATGCAGGCACCAGCAGCAACCAAGCTCAAAAGCATCTTGTCCTTAAGACACATGAAACAGTCTCCCCACCCAACTTTTTCTGGCGGCCTGTTTCAAAGATGTTGAACTCTAAGATATAAATGTTTAAAAAACTATTTAAAACATGTAACTAAAATATCAAATGTGGTTATAATCAGGGAATGGGTGGTGAAATGAGGTCAGGTTTAGTGTCATGCTGTCTGACATGACCAGTTCAATGTGCTCCCCTGCTCCTAAATGTATTTTTTTTTTAGTCTGATATCTGCAAAGGTGCTCAGAACTTCTCCCCTACTCGTTGGCCTGGGACCCTCCGTAGTCTGCACTAGCCTATGGATGGCAAGTCCAGAATATAATCCAAAATAAGGTGCAGTGCAGAAAGGGTACCCATTACTTCCTGATCAGCACCCAGCCCAGGCTATTATACTGTATAATCTATAAAGAAGTTGAGATATGTTAATTAAACATCAGTGAACAATGCCTGTGGGTGTGTCTCTTTGTTCCACTTGAGAAAACCCAGGAAAGGGCCTGGGGGAGTAAGCCAAAGCCACGCTCTGCTTGCTGGCTGCCAAGCCCCAGTGACCAGAACCTGGCTGGAGCTCCCTGACATGGGGGACAGCTGGCTGCTCTGGCCACCTGGGTTGTGTGGGGCCAGGCGATGTAGACTAGAAGGGGTGGCCAGGAGAGGGTAAGAGACAAGCGAGCACCAGACAGAAATGCTGCTGTTGCTGCTCTTGCTCTGTCTTGCTTACCACCTAAAGTTTCCCCTCTCTGTCTTCCTCTGCCCCATCCCAGTCTGTGCCTCTGATCTTCTCCATCATGTTGCCACCTTCCCCCCGATCTCTTCAAGTATCATCTGCACAGTGGCTTTTTTCACTTCTTCTTTCTCATGGAGAAAGAAGAAGAAGAAGAGTTGGCTTTTCTTACCCATTTAATGGGACTCAAATTGGCTGACAAAGCTTTCTGTTCTTCTCCCCACAACAGCTGTGAGAGCTCAGAAGAGAGCTGTAACTTGCTCAAGTTCACCCAGCTGGTTTCATGGAGGAGTGCAGAATCAAACCCGGTATTCCCAGATAAGAGTCTGTCTCCCTAACCACTAGACCAAACTGGCAAGGAAAAAGATGGGGGGGGGCAAAGATGAAGTGGGCAGGAGACACAGATGCCACTCCTCTAGAATGCCCACAAGGTATAGCATTGGGAAAGAAGGAAATGGAACCATCTCTCTACCCACACACAAGACGTCCCAAATAGTCCCCTTCTGATCACACCTTGGAAATTAAAACTAATTAGGTCAACTGGCCTCAGTGATAACAAAATCAAATGGTCAGGTGAGGTAGACTAGAAGGGTGGGCAGTCCTAGTGATTTACAGTCATTTTATCATCCAGAAAAAGAATGGATCCCAAGAATAAAATAAGCCTGCTTGCCTTTGTAAAATAAAAAGGCTAAAGAAACTCATGGCAACAAATCCTTTCTTGCTGTTCTGCTTTGTGCTCTTATGCAAGATCCTATCTTATAAAAGGTTTTTATTCAAAGTATCTTTAACACTAAAAAAGATGTAGGAAGACAACTGCATTTGAGGGCAAATATGGCAGCAAAAATGTATCCTCACACAAATGGTGGCAGCAGAATTTGTGAAAAGTTGCTATTATGTCCACGTTATGCACTGTTACCTAGAGCGAGCTCTACTCACTTTGAAGTAAACATAGGATTGCATCATTTAGCAGATGAGCTATTTATTTGTGTATGTATCATCAATATATTTTCAATGGCATTCATGGAGCATTGGGTAGTTTTCCCTTCATATAATAACTTTTAGTTTCAGTCTGTCCCTACTTTAAGGAAGGGTTAGACAAATTTATGGATGACAGATGTGTCAGTGGCTACTAGAATGGATTACTAAGTACATCTTTCAGGCTGGGGGGAGGGGACAAGCAGGGTGACTCTAAGGCCATTTGCTGGGATTTCAGAGCAGGAGAAGGTTTGCCCTTGTCTCTGCTTGAGATGCCCATGGGCAATTAGTAGACCACTGTGTGAGACAGGATGCTAGACTAGATGGGCTGTGGCCTGATCCAGCAGGGTTCCTCTTATGTTCTTATGTCATGCCCCTCTCTATATAATCCAATCCGGTCAACATCAAGGCCCTGCAATTTTGCAATAAAAATTGCTCTCTCTGTTTTGGGATAGGAAATTGGGCTGAATGACTATAAAAAGGAACAAAAATGCACTTTGAAAGGAGAAGACACAAAAAGCGAACACCAAGATTTAGAACAGAGCATGCCAGACCCTCAAATAAGGAAGAATGGTTAACAGAAGAGCAACTACCCTTTCCCCTGCTCTTCTGATAATTGTAAGCATCTGTTTCCAAAATAGTGAAGAGAGCAAGAATGACCCACTCGAGGCCTCATGTACAGATGAGAAAACAGAGGAATAAAAGGCAGAAGACCAAAACCTCACACCCATCGAGACTGAATCACTGCATGATTTTAGTGATAGCTAAAATATTAAAGGGATGATTAAAGACCAGGATTGAGAAGCTTTCAGTGTGGGAGGAGAATGTTTTCAAGAACAAAGGTCCTTTAATAAAATAGATCTCAGTTTGAAAGGTGAAAAAAATTAAATGCTGTATATATTTCAAGGGGGCTGGGGAAACATTGGATCCTTATGAGGAAGGGATCTGTAGTGAACCCTTGATGATGGCAATTCAACATTATAGAACACATGTTACAAATGGTTTTCTGAAAAGAAATCTCAAGATCTGCGAAGTCTCAGGTCAAGGATCGAGCAGTGACATGGCCTTCCTGCACTTGCCTCTCTGTGGTCTGAACCAGTGGATCTGACCAGTCAGCCCTCCTGGTATGGACCATGAAAAGGAATGGGGACTGTTTGCACTTGGTGAACAGGGGACATTTGAGGTCGCTCTGAGATGGAGCATCCACATAGCATGGAGATGCTTCCATCCTGGAAGCATCTCCATGTGTCCTGTACCATTCCCCACCCGGGATAGCAATGGAGCATGAAATCATCCTCTATAGCTATATTAGCTGCATATGCTCCTACATGAACACTTTCATACCTCCTTGAGCAAAGGGGACAGGGCAATGAAGCTGAAATTGCACACTGCATAATCCAGTCATCACAGCAAAGGCACCACACCTGTCCATTGCTGCAGCAAAGTTACCAAAGTTACTGCTGCTAGTTAAGTGGTGATCACACTTAACTCAGCACTAGAGGAAGTGCCATATAAGTTTCAGATCCATTAAGGCATGGTATGGATGCCTGATGTATCCTACAGATTATCTGGCCTTCACACCTAATCAAGTTGCACAAATCTGGAACAACCCCCATATGAGATTTGGGTCTGGGCTCAGAGAACCCTGTAGGACTAGGAAGACCTACAATAAGGCCCTTAGAAGGACTACAAGGGATTTTAGGGTGTGTTCAGACACAATGAAAGGGGGACCTCAGAGGTGCTTCAGATCTCATGTTCCCAAGCCTTCTCTAATCCACCTTTTCTAACATCGAAGTTAGTTTGAACAAGTGCACCTCAAAGCCTTTTGTAAGCCGACTCAGAGATACTTCTGATTTTTATTTTTTATTTTGCTCTGCCTGATCTCAGCCTTAATCCCAAACTAAGGTGCAGAAGCTGTAGAAAGGTCCTTAGATAACCATCTCGATAGAGCAAGAATGATCCATACAATCAGGATAAACTCCATTCCCACCAACTCCACAGATAAGTGGCACTATTTGCACTGGACACAACTTCTTGTTCTTACTGTGTAATGATGCAAACATGGTCCTGATCTTAGAAACAGAAATATCCTGCTTTACCATACTTCCACACAATTGGCTGCTTGCACTATATTTACCTCTTCATCAGGGACTTGATTCCTTACTGTAGTCTTCCAACAGATTGTAAGTGCCATCAAAGCTGACAGTGCTGGCAAGCTGTCAGGAGCACTATTCTTTATATGGCAGTATGCTCACAAACTGTAATGGCAGCTGTCCATTTTAGCTTGTAGGCTGGAGGGTAAGGTATCTTAAAGAAACTGCTACCAGACAAAGCCTGTTGAAAAGGTGGTGATAGGGCAGTCATGTATGATTAATGTTCTGCCTACCCAAATCCCCTTGTCAAGGTACCAAAGTTCTTCCTTGTTTCGGGTGGCAGAAACAGTCAGGTCAACCTTGATTAAAGCTGTATTATTCTTTGGCTGCAGCCATTTACATGTTCACCTGATAGAAAGAACTGCGAAACTCCTTTTTGTTTATATTTTATCAAGCGTTGCCCTGGCAACACCAACTCTTTCCCCACCACACAGGTATAATAAATATAATTCAGCAAACACTCTCTTCCTCATAGTTTAGAAGTACGAATGAAGGGCTAGTAAATGGTACTCTGCTGGGATACATAACTTGAAAGATTTACCACCTCACACCGTGATGCGGCCAGGAAGACTCAAGGCCAGGTTTGTCTTCAAGAAGCGTCTAAGTGAAACCTATCCTAGTAGCAGTGGAGCTAGGGAGTTGTGTTGGCTGGCTGCAGCAAAACTGTGATGATAGAGGACCTTCCTTTAGGTGCCTTCAGCCATTTTATTAGGGTTCATCTAGAGCAGTGGTTCTCAACCTGGGGGTCGGGACCCCTTTGGGGGTCGAATTACCCTTTCAGAGGGGTCGCGATGAGCCTCCCGCTGCCCTTCCCTCCCACCTCCCAGCTGCTCCACCCCTGTGGTTGGGGGTCCCCACAACATGAGGAACTCCATTAAGAGTTTGCGGCATTAGAAAGGTTGAGAACTGCTGCTCTAGAGGGCAAGAGGACATTGTGAGACCTTATTTAGATCCCACAATTACATCTTGCCAGCCCTATCAGAAGTCAGGAGACAATCCTGGGCTTTTATCTCCATCCAATGTGTCATCACAATTCTCTTCCTGGTTGAAACACCAAGATGTGGGTCAAGTGCCTGCTCACTTCTCTTTGTCTTTTTTCCATACTTGGTTGACATGTCGCTATTTCAACCAGAAAAGAACCACAAGGAAATGGCAGACAGAAGTAAGACTCTGGCAGTAGGGAAGACCTTGCATCACTAGTGGATTTTCTGCAATGCCAATCTGTCAGAATTTTGCCAGACTAAATTGGAACTATATTGGGATTGCCACAGATATGTGTGGCAATCTGAATATAGTTCAAGGAAAAACCTGGGGTTTTACCCACATCTAGAGGTACATTTAATTTACAGAGCAATTAATATATCACAGCCAGCTGACAAAAAACTCATTTCTTTCTAGCAGTTTGCCTTCTCCAGTTTACTTAACCGGTGTCTTGAAGAAAACATTTAGATGAGATTTGATGCCAGAAAATTGCTTGTAAACAATTTCAAACTCTGTCTACATGACTATTGTGGTGTCACAGCTACACCATGTGGTGCAAGAAGGGGAAGTGGTAGACAGTCATAAGAAACCATACATTATGTCTGTTTGGCCTGAAACCTCCAAAAAGGACATTTCACAGCAAACTGGAGCTGAACATTTCTGGATACTGGAGTGACAGCTGGAAAGCTCTTCTACCTCTTAGTAGCATATAGATGTTGTTGATGTTCACCCTACAGTGTGTTAAGTACCAGCTCAAGTGACCAGCCAATCTGGAAGCATGTATTTTGTGGGGCCTGCAGCAGAACCACACTAGATGATCTCAAGCTCTTCCAGCACTGAGAGAGGCAAGGGAGGTGTTGACAGGCAGAGAGATGATGCAGGCTAATGTTCTCCATAAATTTCCTTTTCACCAAGAACAGAATTTTGATGCATAATTGGCTTTCCCCAAGAGAAGAGTTGAGGCTGGCATAGGGCTGGTGGTGCTGGGTCACCATTTTTTTTAACTTTAGGCCTGCTGTTTTGTTTTGTTTTTCTTTAGGAAGCCTGTTCTGTTTCTCAGTCATTTCCCCATTTTCTTTAATCTTCATTTACATTTTGAGGATATATTTCTACTCCAGGCCATCTGGGAAGCTGATTATTTAATCCTGCAGTCCTGTAAATTTAGGACATTGTCAACACTCACTCACATACTCCTGGAACAAACTCTTTTCTAAAAATCAGCTTTTTAGGATCCACTGTTGGATCTCCAGGAAAAAAAGAAACTTATGGAATAGAAATCTACCCTATAACACACATTATTATAACTTTTAGACAAGTTTATTGTTCTATTTTCATGCTTATTGAAGACCCTACCTGCAAGATATTTATTTATTTTGAGGAGTTGGGTTTCTTCAGAGGTCAGGTAGCCCATTAGATAGAGAGAGTGCTGATTTCTTTTCAGACTTGGTGCTTTCATAGAATAATTAACTCAGCAGGGTCACACCTGAGAAACCTCCTATAACTAAGCTGTAAAAAAAATTGTTTAAAAGCTTCACATCTTCTTAACTCTCCAGAGTAAGGATGTGGCCATACTTTCACTTGAAACCTTCTTCAGTCCAACTTCAGGTCTGACTGCTTCCACCTTTTCATTTCTATCTGGTGGTTTTGTGGACTTTCTGTTCAGAAAAATCCAGATGGAGGGTGGAAAGTCCACAAATATAGAAATGAAAAAGTGGGAACAGTCAGGGTGCATCCCCATGGGCACTTTAATCCGAATTCAATCCGAATTTGGAAAGGACCATCCCCATGACTACTGTAAGTAATCCAAATAGGATCCAAACTGAGCACCCAGCATCCTCATGCAATTCCTTATTCCTGGATTTTTTTATCGTGCTGGGTTCGATGCCTCACAGATCTGCTTGAGCACACATTTGCCGGTAATCTCAAAAGGGAGAGGTGTGAAATAGAAAGTAATTTTAAAACTCCCTTCACATTTGCTTCTTTTCTTGCAGGCAGGCTTTGCATGGGGGAGATTTAAAAGCCCTGTTTTTTACGTTTAAAAATAGTCCCAAAAATAGTCCAAGCAGGACTAAACTCGGACTAAAAAACCTGCATGGGAATGCAGCCTCAGACCTAAAGACTGACTTAAGAAGGTTCAAAGGGAAGGTGTGGCCACACAGTCTAAGTTAACTCTTTCTTGATATTTTTTAGTTTCCCCCACAGAATCAAATGTATGTGTCTCTAAATTGAAGGTTTTCTTTTTTAAAAAAGAAGGCGGCAAATATATTTTGCCTGGCTTGGTTTCAGGTTATTTTCTTGTACTATTACACTTTGACATCTATGCATTTCTTGCTTTTAAAAACTATTCATCTCCCTTCTAACACCGATTTTCTATTAATTTTTAATCATTTGTAGCTCTGGAGTAGAATTCTATCCCACCAATCTAAAATCATGATTTTTCTGCCTTTTTAAAGCACTCTTCACGTTTTACGCCTGCCAACAGTTTCCCTAATGGATATCTATACTATAAGTGGGAAATAGAGAGTTTGAAGATTACGTTTACGCCTTTCGAAGTAAAGTTAGGCAATGCCATTGGGCTGCCCATTGCATATGATTCCTCAACACCTTTGAAAACGTATTTAAATAACTTACCTCTTAACGTTGCTAAGCTGGATAATTTTTTATTTCAGTGGAAAAGAATGCAGGGACCTATGCAAACTAGGGATGTGCACAGATATCCGAAAATTCAAAAAACCAATTCAAATCTGATGAACATTGGCATTCAAATTCGAATCGGATTTTCAAAAATCCAGATTTTGCATTTGAACATATTTTGGATTTTTGAAAATTTGATACTGATTTTTTTAATAATTCAACTGAATAGAACATCGTATATCGCATCTGAATATCATGTTTATTTGTGATTATAATACGGATGCAAATGCGATAAAAATGGGGTGCGCACAAATTCGAAAACTGGATACGAATGTTGCTGACATTTGTATTTTTGAGTTTGAATTAAAGTTCCGAAAGTACAGATCTGGATAATCTGGATTTGAATCAGAGTTTTGAAAATCCAGATTTTTGAATTCTGAATCAAATTGAATATTCAAATATTCGAGCTGACTCAAATTCAAATGCAAAAAATGCATTTGTGTGCACCCCTAATGCAAACAGATTAGGAACTCTTTGTACCAACCGAACAACGATGTTTCTGTCTTTGGCACTTCATTTCGACCTCCCAGCTGATATATAAGATCACATTTGAGATGGAAGAGGAGAGAATTCTTCAATATAACTGCTTGAAGTCACTTGGAAAGGGCTTCATCAATCAACACACAGCCTCTTTGGAAATAACCCTTTGCCACTAATGAGTCTTTGTTGTTCGGCTTATGAAAGCCTCCTTACAACTTCAAAGCACTCCGGCAGAAAATACCTAGTTCTTGTATTAACCTTAAAATATGAACCTGCATTCTGTGAGTACATGAATGCAATTCCATAGGTTCACTGTTATATTTTCTATTGATTATGAAGATAATGATGAATTGCAGCAACAGTTCCTTCCTTGATTCCAAAGTCATTTTCTACACTGGCCCTGAGGCCGGATTAAATCCCGGGATAAGTATCTGCCATCTGCATGCTAGTGCAGACTACAGCAAGCCCACCCCAGCCAGGTCCCAAAGTATTCTACTGTACAGTCTGCACCTGCATGCAGATGGGATGTCCCTATTTGGGATATATTCTGGACTAAGGTCCAGTGCAGAAAGTGCTGAAGTCAGAGCATAAACATGGCTTCAGCATATTTTCCCAGGAGAAATTCCTGGCTTTTTGCATCTATCCATGATTGTGTGCATATATTTCCCTCTGTTCCTGCACTCTCTGTGCACCTTTGTTAGGAATGTATATTGCCTTCTGCCTTTGAATCCAGGAGTGGTGCACCTTGGCAACATGATGGCTGCCTCTCCCACTGCTTCAGTTCATTCTGGAACTGAATAGAAGGCTCTCTGCTCTTAGTGGTTCTTCTGGCAGGAATCTGTGTGAAGCTCCATCCTGCATACTGCAGATCTGAGTCATCCAAGGGAGGGGCAAACCCACCCTCAGTGTTAGTGACTCATCACAGCAGCACACAGGTAGGTGTGTGGAGAACTTATTGCCATTGAATCACACGGCACCACTTTGATTATCTGGAGTCTGACTAACTTGATGGATCATATTATTTATATTTGTCAAAGGCACCACATTCTTTTAAGATGTATTCAGCCACGGCAATGGAGCACTTGACAACGAAAGAGCAATGGGTCTTGGAGGGGATTGGGAAAAACAGTTTTGCTGGGGAATCTTTCCAAGGAAAAGAGCAGTGAAATGGTTTTAGACTTATTTCTCTCTTATATTATCTCTGCAGAATGCTTGGGAGTGCAGAGAGAACAGGGGAGGGGGAATGGAATGGTTAAACCTTACCCAGGCATTTTGTTATTTTCCTAATCTTCCCAGCTGCATGTTTCCACCCTCATGTTCACCTTGGAAACACAGCGGTAGGCTACTGCAAACTGGTAGCCTGTGAAAGGGTTAAAATTCTCTTTCCTTGATCTGTGCCATTATCCCTCCAATATGCACTTGGCCACACCGAGGTACTTCTGTTGTGGCTTTAAGTCTGGACCCTTTCAACTAGTGAAAGGGAAGCCAGGCAAATGCTTGGATAATAAGAATCAGTAGTTATGAGTCACATTCATAGGCTATGAATGCCAGTTGCTGGGGGACATAAGCCACGGAGTTCTGCTCCGGAGGTGAATCTGGGTGGCTACTATGAGACACATGATGCTGGATTATATAGGGCATCGTTTGCCAACCACATTTAGCACCAAGAGCACTTGTTGGGGAGTGCAGACACACTGACCAGCACCCATGCAACCTCTGGGCCAGTTCAGTTGCTTCAGGATTCACCTTTCTGTAAAGAGGGAAACATTACCATGAGGGGAGATGTGGCATAAGAACACAAGAGGAGCCCTACTAGATCAGGCCACAGCACATCTAGTACAGCATCTTGCCTTACACAGTGGTGCACCAAATACTTCTGGGCACTCTCCAGCAGAAGACAAAGGCAAAACCTTCACCTGCTCTTGAATTCCAACCCAGAAAAGGGAGGTACATGTTATCTGCCTCCTTTCCTCACCAACCAGTCCTCCAACAGACCAGAAACATGACTGAAAACCATTTTCAGCTAGTGTAGAACCATGTGGAGGGGAAACAGTGCAGCTATGAGAAACACTTCTCTCTGCAGCTGTTTCACCCTTGGAGCAATGGGCAGATGGAGGTGAATACTGGTTGCCTGCCATGCTGCCATTTTAGGGCTGTCTCTTGAAACATTTGCTCTGAGGGGCACCTTAATGGACTGCAGTGTAGATGCAGCCTATTTGATGGGAAACGGTTGTAACGCAATGGGATAGCAACTGTGTGGAAAGCATGCAAGTTAATATTACAAGCAAAGAGTTGCAAGTGTGGTCCCTGACATCTCTGTGGGAGGAAGAAACCACCTCTTCATCTGCCAAGAATATTGCATGTCACTAGTTTTTCTTGAGTCAGTGGCATCTAACCGCAACAATAATCCAACATGATTATTCTTAGGTTGGGACTTTTGATATACAATAAGCATTTAAAACGTGTGGGACTAGTATATCCCCAAAAATGAAAGAGAAAAGATCAAGAAAGCTCAGAGTATTTCCTTGTCCATATTCACAGTGTGCCTACATTAACAACTTGATGTAAATGCAGGATTTATTCAAGGGAAACTAATCTCACACTTGAAGAACATTACTTTTAAAAATAGCTTGTTAAAGTGTAGGAAAGATATTCAAATGACACCACTTTCACTGTTTCCATGCTGAGAGTGGTGGAGTTTTTTTAATTATACATTAACTTAGCACTGATCACACAGAACATTTTCATGCTATCAGCCTTTATTTTAGCATTAGCGCCTTACTATAGCATCACAGATAACAGGCAAGGCCAGAAACAAGGAAACTGCTTTTGTCCATACAGCTTTTTTCATCCCTGGCCCTTGACTATGACATTCGGAATGCAGCAGCATCTGTAAGGTCCCAGGAGGACTGGCCCACAGATTCAGGATAGCAAGGAGGTGGGATCTAGCAGTGACTGGATGCTGCTCTTGTATCTACCCAAAATTCAGAACATTCATACGAAGCTTTGGAACATGAAACAGGGAGGTGGGTCACCAGCCACTTCTACAATGGATCCTGAGTGAATTCAACATAGTTTGAGACAGATTCAAAGTGGATTAAGGGTGGATTTGACACTTTCAGAGCAGATATGTTACGGGATACATATTGGATACGTATTGGATATGTATCAGATATGTATGTGTTTGTACCAGATACATGTGCGTTCATATCAGATGTTCATACGAATTTGTATTGAATAGAATCCTACATTCAAAGGGAATCTATTCAAACAAATACAAATTTTGTTACATTTGATTCGATACGAACTGAATGCAGACCCCCCTCCCCATTTGTGAATATTTCTAATGTGAATGTTTAAAAGGGTTAACGTAGGATATAACTGATCTCTAGGAATTTTCTAACACACTATGTGTTCTTGGTTACCAGCCTGGAAGCTTCGAAAAGATTTTGGACCAGTTCATGTTGGAAAAGGCTATGAATGGCTCCTCAGGCTAGTGGCTGTGTGATTTCCTTTTGACATGGGAAGGAGGATGCTTCTGAAGGCCAGTTTCTGGGAAGCAGTGAGCAGGGTGAGGTATATACTTATACTGTGCTTTGAACTTCCTAGTGAAATTGGTTGTGACTGTCAAAGCAGGCTGCTGCACTGTATGCACCACAAGCCCAATCCAGCAAGGTTATTTCTTTACTTCTTTTGCTGATACAATGCCCATAATGATACGATAGATCTTGTCTCTCAGAAGCTGGAATACTTGCGCAGCACCGATGGTATAACAGAAGAAATCTAAGGGGGGGGGGAACACTTTATTAATTTTTTTTCAAAAATAATATTAAATTTTAGGTGTCTGTTGGATCTTCTAGCTACTTCCCAAGTGAAAGACTCCAGCAAAGAGGAATTGAAGTGTAAATGGGTTTGAGGAAACTAAAGTATTAAAAAATGTAGTCACCAACCAATTGTAACTATCTGACTTTTAATATAGAATATTTGCTTTGCTTTTTGGAAGCGCGTTGCCATTCATATCATTTCACCTTGAGGAGAGAATTCCTGTTCTACTTCCAGGGCAGTTGTGATTTTTTCTATTTTAGGGAAGGTAAGACAGCTTTGGTTCTCCATCTCCACAGGTTCCTCTCGATTAACATTCCCCTTTTACTTCATACATTGGTAAGCCCCCACATTAACAAATCTAGGAACTAAAGATCTTCCTTTCCAAAGGCAGACTTCTGTATCCTATATTTGATTCAAAATATCTTATGGACATTGGGAAAGCCTTTGAAGACGATTAAGTTGCAGCCTATATTAACTTACCTGAGGACCAAAGACATTGTTATTAAATGCTCACCTGACACATAGGAGCTTTGAACATTCCTATGCAAAAAATAGCCAGAAGCCACCCTGAGATGGAAAGTAGGCAGGAGACCTGCAATTTCCAGCCAGATATGCACCTTGTTTGACAAGGAAGGAATCCTAATTGTTTGTTTGTTTGTTTACATTTTTATCCCACCCTATACTCAGGGGTCTCCGGGCAGGTAACAACATTTAGGGTGTTTTTCCACTGTGCTCCTTTAATCCAGATCTAAGAAGATCCGGATCTAAGGAATGGGTACTTCCCTTAATCCGGATCTAGTAGATCTGGATTAAAGGAGATACCCAATGTGTTTCCATGGGTGGTCTAGCACCCAATAGCAATGGGTGCTAGCTTGCCTGCTGTGGAAACACCGGAGCACCCATTTGCAAATCTGGATCTACCCACAAGAGGTCTGCCGGTCACCCCAGGTGTTTTGGGGGACAGGGGGTGCAATCTCTGAAGTTCCC
Organism: Aspidoscelis tigris stejnegeri; assembly: GCA_023333525.1. NCBI lineage: Eukaryota > Metazoa > Chordata > Lepidosauria > Squamata > Teiidae > Aspidoscelis > Aspidoscelis tigris. Next base: position 208,741,787 of record JALMGA010000001.1, read on the forward strand.
TTCAGAGATTAGCAAAGGCTCCGAAGTCCCTCCGAAGTCATTCTGAAGTCATTCCAAAGTTGCCTTTGGAGGTTAGCACAGGAAAAACCCCTTGGAGCCTTTGCTTATCTTCAAAGGCAACTTCGGAATGACTTTAGAGGGAGTTCAGAGTTTTGATTTTAGGGCACCGCCCATGGGTGCCCCCCCCCCAAGCCTCCTCTAGGCCCCATTGTTCAATTGCAGTGGAAACAGACTCCCTATAATCTGGATTTTATGGCTGAAGACCCCATTATAGACCCCTTTAATGGGGTTTACACAAAATCCGGATTATAGGTCCTGAAGGACCCATACGATCCGGATTTCCCTAGCTGTGGTGGAAACAGATGTGACCCTAATGGGGTCCGTACTGGAAATGGGGTCATCCAGCTCTTAGCCAAATGGGTCCTTAATGGGTGCTAATATGGGTATTTACTGCCAGTGGAAAAACACCTTTAAAATCAAACATTATTAAAACATTGAACGGAGTGGGGCTTGCATGCAAAAGATTCAGGCCGTGGTCACACCTTCACTTTAAACCTTCTTCAGTTCTGACTGCTCACGCTTTTTCATTTCTATCCTTTTCATTTGTGAACTTTCTACCATCGATTTGGACTTTCCTAAATGGAAAGTCCACAAATAAAACAGATAGAGAAGAAAATGTGTGAGCAGTCAGACCTGAAGATGATGAAAGTTTAAGGTGAAGGTGTGACCACAGCCTCAACTCCTGGCACATCCAGGTAGGATTTGTAAACTTCACAGGAAAAACTGCCTCTAGTCACCCTAGAAAATCTTATGTTAGAGGGACCAATAGTCTGGCTCAGTATAAGTCAGCTTGCAATGTTCCAGGCTTGTCAGAAATAGTTATTTGCTCTAGATCATTAGTATGGGTACAATTTGACAACAGAAGTGTACAGAGGAGAATTGCCCTGGGTTTCAATTATGTCACTTTTCATTGTGTTTACTTCTCACAGAGAGCAGGTTTATGTGGAAACACTAACTGTGCTTGCTATTAGATTCGGAAACAGCTGCCAGTTCCTTCCAAAACAAAAGTAATTTTGAGCAAGTCAAGTCAAGGGTTATAAAATAAGATCAGTAATGAGGGAAATCTGTCATCAGGAATGGTTCTTACGTAAACAAAAGAAGGAGGCTGTTGTGTATCTCAGTGCAAAATTATCTTTAAAAGAATCCAAGCACAAAATATATCTTTTTGAAAAGACATACTGTTCAATTGCTCCTCTACCTTCTCCTCCTCTTTAAAAAAACAGGAACATTCAGAAAACTTCAAGATTTTGAGGATAGGAATGATAAAAATACTAATAACAGTCCGGGGACGGGGGGAGGGATAGAAGGGAGGGACTGTGTTTGTGTACACTGAATTTATAAGATTTCTGATAACGGAAAGATGTTCAGTAACAATAAAGTCATTTTATAAAGCATGCTGCTGTTATCCAGGGGTTTAAATTCACAATTTCTAGTTTGCTCTAAGAGCTTGGCTTTAGAATTCTTCCCTTTACTTAAGAAGTGAAGTATGTGAAGACTTAGGAAAGCAGCACAATGCCATATAGAGGTATGGTACTGTTCATACTTATTGTTGCTATTCTTATATATGGTGGGCTGTGATAGCTTACTCCTGGCCTGGAACAATGCTATCCACATTGGGATGGCCTGTTCCACACCTGTCTCCACACTGGCTCTGAAGATCACATAAGCTTCAGAGTTGACAAGGGTGGACGGGTCCAAATCCTCTGAAGGCCAAAAATGAAAGTTTCTGGCATTTGGAGCAACCAGGGAACCAATTTTGATGACATACCCTGTTGTGACACAAAATGGTTTCTCCATAGTACATCAGACCATGGAGGTGTCCAGTATAGCATGCCCAAGTACTCTGCCAGTAGACCATTCCAGGACACCACTTTGGATGCCCTAGCAGTGGTGTGGATAGAACATACTAGGAAGGGAAGGGCCCTCTGCTATTCTGCACTAATGTGTGACTGACACCTAGATAGTCAGGTCTACTGCTCAGTATGAAAGGGCCTGCTATAGTCTGCACTAGCATGTGGATAGCAGTCACCTGCTCTGAGATAGGTTCAGAATAGGGCCAAGTGCAGAAAGCCCCCTGGTTAGAACATAGGCAAATGCATCCAGTTTTTTTGGCAGTAATAATACAGAAGGGGCTTGACACCCTTACCCCCTTGATATTTATTTTCCAGTAATTCACAAATATTTGTATAGGCTTCCTTCCTTCATTATTTCCCATAAATACCCACACACTTCACCATGTCAAAAGCTTTATGGATGTCCAATGCTACCATCAATCTTTTTTTCTATTTTTCTTACTATTTTGTGCTATATTTCAAATGGTTCTCACGGAATCTGAGATCTGTTTACCTTTAACAAAGTCATATTGATCTTCATATACTAAGTTGGCAATTATTTTCTTCAAACTATTTGCCAAATCTTAATAATAAAACTGGTCTATAAGAATCTGGGAATAATGGATCTCTTTGCATTTTTATTATTGAGATTACTATTGAATTTTCCCATCATCCTGGCATTTCCCTCTACCTAATATATTATTATACAAACTTTTTAACCATTTCATTAATATCTGAATATATTCTTTGGAAAAAGTTGCACTAAAACCACCTTTCCCTGGGGATTTGTCTGGGTTTTTAAAAATTATTATTATCCTCATTATCTCTTCTTCTGTTACTGTTCTTTCTGTCTATTTTTGATCCTCCTTGTATGAAATAATTTAGAAAAGGGCAACTGGGTTTGGTATACTAAAATTAAGGGAAGATAAAAGACATCTTCACTACATTTTCAGTGCTTAGAAATACAGAGCTGGAAACATGTAGGCATTCTTACAGGTCAATAGATTTGACCTAGATCTCCTGAAATATATCTTTTAAGAAGCTCCATCTTTAAGCTCCTCATAGCATTCTTCTTTTTCCTCTCAGGTCTTCTTAGTTCCCACTGAAGCTTCACGCAGTTTAGAAACAATCATATCACTTGAGTTAAGAAAAGGTTCCCATTTAGATATTGAAGCATATTTGTTAAGATGCTTAGAACTGAACACCATCAGGACTCTGTGCAGTTTGAATTATTTTAACTCTTCTTTCTTATATGGCATGATTTTATACCATATATAAAAACCCAGAATGTATGTATTCCTTCACATAATTATTCAACATGGTGAGACACCGCCTGAAATTTTATGATGGGGCTTTAAATATTAGGACCTGACTCTTAGACTTTCAGAAGTTTCACTATTCTGTATAGAACATTTTCCTAAAGAGAACTACCAATAAATAACAGCAACATGATGTTTATGCTTTTATGTTAGTATTTTTAATTGAAGAAAAATATAAAGGATATTCGAAAGTATTTTTTAAAATAACAGATTTATAATAGTTCCATTTCCTTCTGGTCTCATATCAAGCTGGATTTCCCTTTTTTATAAGGGTTCCTTATGCATAAATTCATACTTCTGCTACTTTGGAGGTAATGCATATACAGTATGTACGCATTTTGCATACTTTATTGTGTATACATGATATTCTTCTGTACACATAATTGGAGCCTATGTATAAATATATAGTACATTTGAACTATATATGAGTTGTCTTTGCAAAGTGGAAATCTATTTAAACAGAGAGTCAGGGGGTAAACCCCTCAAAATCCTATCACTGTAAATCTTTTAAAATGTTATTGAAATGGAACAGCCAAGGTTTTGGAGTACTGCTGGGGGTGAAAGTTCCAATCAGACTGTTTAGTACTAGTAGGGATGTGCTGAGGCTTGAGGCCTCCCCAAAATAAACACGCCTGTTCAAGGTGTTTCCCCCCCCCCTTTAGGAACATTCAGGGGAAATGAAACTACTGCATGTTCATGTGAAGCACAAGGTTCCTGCAATTGTTCCCTGCCAGTGCTAGATGGCACTATAAACAGATCCTTCCAAGGTAAAGCTGGTTGCTGAAGCAGCCTCATTAGCACTACTCATTTCCGAAGGCAATTCAGATGTGCTGCCTATGATTTTAAGGTTTATGGTTACCTGGGAGAGTATGTTTTAATATATTTAGGATTACTCGCCCTTTCTATACTCCCCAAATCTAAAAAAATAACTCCATGTGTTGCTGTGATTGGGACTGATGGGGTGGTTCTAGGCATTCTTAGATTGGAGTAAGCCCCACTGAACTGAGTAGGTCTTAGTAGTAAGAAGGCTGTCATAGGACATCCTATAACACATCTCTTCCTCAAGACATTCACAGGCAATGAAACACACTGGCCACGTCCCCATGCAAGCCGTTTGGAGCAGGATCGGAACACATGGGACCGGGAGCAGGTCTGAGATCGCTCCCAGCCTGTCCCATGTCATTCCCAGTGTCCCCATGCAAACCAGACCAAACCCTGGCACGGGGAAGCAGCGCCACCTCCACTCTGCCCCCCCTCTCCTTATTGGAAGCCGGATTGACATCAGCCCACCCCTGTGCTGACTGATTATATCATGAACTGCTTAGTCAATTTTTCATCTCTAGGTCTTAAAGGATCTGGATGGAGATATGGGCTGTATCTTCATTACGTAGCAAGAGCACTTTCAGTGAGGCTAGTTTCCCTTTGGTGCCTAATGTGGATTCAGCCATGATTTAGCACAGGGAATTGGGATCCAGTCCTGCTAGGAGTCATTCTGAAGTTCAAAGGGTAACTTTTTTCAGCTTATTCTCTAACTCACTTTATCATTTCTCCAAACCAAGGTTGAATTCCCACTTCTGGCCACTCCAGGATTAGTAATCTGTTTCAAGTTGCATCAGATGCAGGACAAAGCCATGAACATTCCGATAGCCTATCCAATGCCAACCATCTCTGAAGTCCACACCAGCTTTGAAGCCAGCAAGGGAGGACTCTGAATGCTCTAAAGGGCAGGGATAAAGCTCCTGGGGGCGGGTATTTAGGCAGTGCCCCTGAGGCCTTTGTGCACAAAGGCTAGGACACATGGGGATGGATTCCCCTTTCACATCTAGGTAGGTAAGGAAGCTCCTCCCTCCTTCGTTTTGTTGAAAACTTCATGTTGAACCTTCTGTTAAAATTCCTACGCATGGGGGTTGGAAGTCATAGGAACTGGCACAAGGAATGAGAGCTGTAACTGAATAACATTTTGCATGAGAAAGGAAAAAGGTATTGAATGAGAAAGGGGAAAAAATGTTTCATAAAAGTGTTGTAATCATTCCGTTTTCCCACAGCTCACTTTTAAAAGATTTAGGAGGACAATGGAAACTGAACCCCACCCTTGAATGACTAGGGACAGCTAGCTGGCTGCAAAATAACTCAACGTGTGTGGACACAGACTGCAGATCAAAACATGCAGGAAGAATGCAAGCCAGCCTCCAGCGTCAATGAGATTTCAGTAATCTTATCAATCAAGTTGCTAAAGATACTGTGTCCCAATGAGATATGAATAAGTATTGCTCTTGCCTTTTCTTGGATTTATGCCTCGCTAATATATCTGCTACTAAAATTATATTTGACGGCTGCTTTTTTAACCACATGTTTATTGAATATGCACCCCAGCAAGTTGTTGGCAAGCATTACTGTTGCTAGTAGTAGTAGTAGTAGCAGCAGTAGCAATGCTTATAATACTTTACAATAGTTGTTGGAATCTGTATCAATAACAGTATACCCAAATTACACCATTCAGACTAAAAAATGTCCCCAAAGTGTCTGTCTTTGAAAATTGAAGCCAATTTTGAGATGTTTTATACAATTGCACTGCAGTTCAAACTACGAGGCATCACTCTTATGAGCTCTCTAATCCCAAGTAATTGGACAAAATAGCAGACAAGCTATGGTTCTTCCAATGCTGCTTATTGGTCACCCCTACAGAGTACGTAGAGATATTAAAACACTTAGGAAGATGTGTTTTATGTTCAAAATTCCAAGCTGATAATTTTGCAACATGGTAACTCACAGCCACACACATTGTGTGCTACCGCAGAGGCTCTTGTGAAGTTGTAATTCAAACCCATTCTGCACCCTCCCTATTTACTAGATTGGTCACCCTGTGATTTACACTTCTTCCCAGATTTGAAGAAGGTCCTTAAGGGCATTCGTTTCACCATGGATGATAAAGTGAAGGATGCAGTGAGGTCATGGACCAAGGAAAGACTGCTGGATTCTTCATTGATAGAATGAAAAAAAATTAGGGAGATATGTATAGCTGTAAATGTTGAGTATGTTGAAAAGTAAATGTTTGTTCTTGTAGCCAATAAAATGTACTTTCATGCCTTTTTTTGGTTTCATTCAAATATCTCTTTTTGTTTGTTAAGTTATGTGCAACTGCACATTACTTTACAACCATCTCTCAGAAGAGTTGGCTTTTCTACCGTGCTTTCTTCACCCATTTAAGGGGACTCAAAGTGGATGACAAAGCTTTCTAATCTTCTCCCCACAACAGAACACCCTGTGAGGTAGATGGCTGTGAGAGCTCAGAAGAGAGCTGTGAGTAGGCCCAAGGTCACCCAGCTGGCTTCATGGAGGAGTGCAGAATCAAACTCGGTATTGCCAGATAAGAGTCTGGCTCCCTAACCCCACCTCTGATAGAATGATGAAGATAACAGTATTTTGTCTATAACTCTGAAAAGTTGTTGTCATTTGTATAGCTGGTGATAAGCTGAAATTGTCAATTTAAAGCTCAAGATTTTATTGTGTTCTCTAGGTGAGAAGATGAGGTGGAGGAGAGCATGCAGTGTGGGACAATATCAAGAAACAGGATCTCGGGACAGGTGAGGCCAGAGAGGGGAGGCTGGAACACATCCAGAATTCAACAGAAACAAGATCAAATACAAGGTCTGCAGGACCATGGACAGATCACTAAGTACAAGGAACTTGTTCCAAGTCCCAAGTTCAGATGCTTCCTTATATCCCTAAATGCGTTGACTACTAGCCTTCACTGCCTAAGACTGAGAGATCCTTAAAGTATTAGCCCCTCTGGCCCAGAGTCTTGCACTTAAAGCTCTTCTCTTTTTCCTTGCTCATTGCATTCTCTGTGCCAATAACCAAGTTGTGCTAAGGAGCAACTAGTGCGATGGGGCCTTGGGCGGTGTTCATGCATAACAAAAGAGATGCCTCAGAGGTGCCCCAGAGGCATCTTGGAGAGACAGTATGTGGCCACCATGTTCCCAGGCTTCTCTAATCCACCTTTTCTGGTACTGAATGTTTAGGAGAAGTGGGAGGAGCAGACTGGTGTGTGAATAATCCCACCTCAAAACATTCTCTGATCAGATGTACCTTGTTGTTGTGTCTGATTGCAGGTTTGGCTCCTCTAGTGCAGTGAGGTTCATGAACAATTATGGGTGATGGGCAAGTCTCTAGATTATTCTTTCCCCTACAGGAGTCACCCTGTGAGGCAGGTGGGGCTGTGAGATATCAGAAGGAGAGCTGTGACTAGCCCAAGGTCACCCTGCTGGCTTTGTGTAGGAGTGCAGACTCAAACTGGGAAATTACCAGATAAGACTCTCTACACTCTAACCACAAGGCCAAACTGGCTCACCGCTTGATGCTTTTTTCCTTGCCTAGGGCAACCAGAAGCAAGACATTACCTTTCCTTACCATTTTTTTTCTCAACAGCTACTGAGAGTCAATTACATAATTTATTTTATTTATATTCCACTCTTCCCCCAAAGGTCACAGTATGGGTCACAAACATTAATAACACAACAAAATAGAGATGGGCACAATTTTTTTTGACATTCTATTTCAACTGAATCGAACACCTGAAAATCTGATTTGATTAGAATCTTTTAAATTTGAATTTAACAAGATTCAATTTGAATTTACCAAATTAGAATCTATTCATTTAATTTTTTTATTTGAATCCGCAAATACAAATGTCAACAACATTCATATGTTCATGTACGAATCTTACCCGCATCCATACGCATCTGTACACATCCATATGCATTCCATATGCATCCTGTAGTTATCCCGTATGAAACCCATTTTCATCCCCTACAGATCCGTACAGATGCGGGAAAGATGTGGATCTTCAAGTATGCATCATGTACAAACCCATACACATACAAATGTCCAGTTAATCCAAATGAATGGATCCAAAATTCAAAATTCGATTTTAATGTTTAAATTTGAAATTTGGCACATTCGATCAGATTTTGAATGCCTATGAATATTCATGCAGATCCCTACAATTAAATTAATATACTCAAAACACTGTGCTCACTCCTTGATGTTTGTACAGTCTTGAACCTTAAAATCCCATCAAATTCATGCAGTAAAGAGGCCTCTTTAGAGTTCTTCCACCCTCCCATCCTTCCCCCCCCCCAAAAAAAGTACAAATGCAACTACTATGGAAGTGCAAAATGCATTCAGGGTAGTTGACAAGAGCTTGTAACTGAACCATGGCCTTCTTGCCCAGACCAGTCTTTCTCAACCAGGTCATGATGGGAGTCACGGTCAACAACAGCTGAGTCCACCCTGGTTGAGAAACGCTGGGGTAAACCTTTTGAAACTCTAATAGCCAGCAGCATCTAAACAAATTATTAATCAAGCCAATTTGCATAGAAATGAACAAACAAAATGTGTTGAAATTATCTTGTCCTGACAAAGGTTATTATGGTGCAATCAAGCTCTTTTTCTGAGAGGGAAGATCGTAAGAGCATGTTTTGGTTGCAGCGCAAAAGTAATACAAGATTCTGTGATAGTATGAATATGTGATTACGTGTTGTGTAGTAAGAATACGTAATAACCGTACAAGAGATAAGAGAAGATGAATGCCAACATTGGGTGGAGACAAATTCTCTTGATTTAGAACAAAAATCACATGAGTGTTTCGAAGTGCTTTAATTCTCACTTGAGAAAATTCTCAGTTTTCTGCAGCTTCTGCTGTGGCATTTAGCCACTATTTGTATGTTATGCTTTTTGAGGGTTAAATGTTACTCCACACCCCTCAACTTACCACAAAGAAGAGATTTTCCTACATACTCATCACAATTCCTGACTTATAACGTTTAGCAAACAAGACTCAAATGCAATCTCATAATACGTTGTGAAATTCTGGCTTTCTGCGCTGTCTTCTCCTTTGCCTCTAGCAATGCAAATTTACTGGATTGTATGCATAGGTAGGATTATTCTTAATTTCAGTTCTGATCTGCATGGCTCTAAAGCAAAAATATTTTATAGTACCCTGTCATTTTGCTGTGTACATAATGCCTTGCAAAGAAAACAAGATCTTTTAAATCTTAAGGAACTGGGAAGTAGTAGAGAAAATTAGATATTAGGATCAGCTGCTTAATCAGCTCCAGGAATTGTCTTCTTCTTTGCAGACAAATGTTCAACATCTTATCAAAGTACTATCATATATGTTGGATTCTGGTGGACTGAGTTGCAGGCCATCTATCATGAAAGAAACTGTGAAGAGGAACTAACATTTAAAAGTTATGATCATAATAGTGATGTGGGAATGAGGGTGGAATTGGTCATCAGAAACATGCAACCTGTTACTGAGAAGTGACAGTTGTTGCTGTGGTTGCCTTTCCTCTTCTGGTAATGGAACACTCTCTAGGATCACAGCTGGCTGAGAGGGATCATGGGGTAATGGTAGACAGTTAATGAAAGTGACCACACAGTGTGCATCTGCTATTTTTAAAAAAGTCCAATAGCATGTTAGGGCGCATTCCCATAGATGTTTAAATCCAAATGAAATCCAAATTCAGTATCCAACGTTCCCATTTATTTTTTTATTCCTGGATTTTATGATGGCTGTCCTGCAAAAATCCACAGAAAAAAAATGCTGAGAAAAACCGTTCTTTCCCTCCTTTTGGACCCGAGTCCACTTTTTTTTCCACCCAGGGAATGCTCCTGGACTATTTGGGGTGGAGTTCTAGCTTTCTGGCCAATGCCTGCCAGATGTGGATGGGATTTCACAGCTGAGAAGTTCTCCCCCTTCCCTTGCCATGCCTGCAATGCTAGAGCTGCAATCAAGAAAAGGCAAAAGCTTGGATTTCCCCTGAATGCCACTGTAGCTAAGAGAGATACATTTCTAGTAGCTGCTAACAATCAGAAGGATACATTTGTATCAAGGTTTGGAAAGCAGTGAAAAAGTTTTAAAAGCCTAGCCTCTCTCCCACCCACTCTGTGCCTCCGATTTCAAAGTGCTTTGTTCTTCCACTCTCCTGCTTGAGTGCAAACTTGCTGTCTTCCCGGTAACGTGGATAGAGGTAACCTCCAATCTGAAAGGGACTGAGTGAAAGGGAAAGTGTGATTGCTTTATGATCACCCTATGTGTCTGTTCTTCCCACAGCTGATTGATCAGGACAGCCCAGAATGTGCACTTGGCCCTGTCTCTGGATGGGTCTGACTGTCTACTGGATTTTTTTTGGAAAAAAATGCAGTGGAAAAATTCTGAAGTTCTGTTTAGTCACATAATGATGTAAACAGGGCCCAAAGTTTTACTTGATCATATAAGCAAGCCCTCTTCCTCCCAAAAGCTTCCCAAATAAACTCCAGAGTACTAGAGAGCCTGAGCTAATAGCTGGCAGGAAGACCCAGGAGAAGCTGAACCGGCAGGAGCAGAGTTGTGGCTGGGGAGGCATACACGGTATGGAATGAGAAAGCCCCCCCCCCAGTGAACCTTCCTAGTCATGCGTCCCGATCAGCATGAAAACCTACTCATTTTGCCCTTGTGATGGCTTTGCCCTCAGAAGTGCCCCCAAGGCATTTACTTGGATGGGATTACTTCATAGTTCCTATTAGGGATCATGAGCTTTTGTGAGTACACCCCTAACAAGGTGGATCAGCTTGTGATGTGACCCAATTGTCATGTTCTGTATCCTCCCAAACTCAGGTACCCAGGTTTGTGTGACTGGGGTGGTGAAGGCACAAGATGCAAGTTTGACAGATTCAATTCTAGGGTGCAAACAGCTCACTGGATGTAGCAACAGCACACAGATCTGAAGCTCCATGGTGATGCTGGCAACACTAGACAGGAATGTGGATTATGGAGAGTTCATTGTCAGTCAGGCAGCTGAAGCCAAGAAGAGGTGGATCAGTGCTTCATTTGTGCTGGGACACTTGGAAGAAAAAGTTTGTGGGTGATTTAGGACAAACAAAACGATAAGCTTCAAGATTAATGGAAAAGCTGGCAGCAGGAAATACACATATCCTGTTGCCACATCAGTGGGCAGAAATGTTCTTATTGCCATTATCACGAAGGCAAAGGAAGGAGAATGCCCGGAATTCTGCCTTTATGTGGTTAGAATCATAAACAGAAGCTATTTTAAGTTAAGGCAACAGAAGTGTTCTAGAATTATTTTTGTGGGACTAAACGAAGTACACATTTTCTTTTCTCCTAAGTTTATATAAGAAAATAAGAAAAGCCTCACTGGCTCAGAGCTGTGGCCCATCTAGTCTAAAAGTCTGTTCTCATCCAGTTTGTATATCTGGAGCAAGTTTGGTCTAGCGGTTAAGGAGCCAGATTCTTACCCGGGAATATTGGGTTCGATTCCACACTCCCCCACAAAGCCAGCTGGGTGACCTTGGGCTAGTCACAGCTCTCACAGCCCCACCTACCTCACAGGGTGCTCCACTTTGAGTCCTATTAAATGGGTGAGAAAAGCAGTGAAGAAAAGCCAACTCTTCTTCTCATCCAGTTGTATAAGGAAGTTTAGAAGCAGGACAAGACCATACAGCATAGACCCTTCCAGATTATATTCCAGGGGATGTCCTTCCACAGTCTTCACCATACTCTTTCCTCTTACCTCTGCTGCCTTGCTGTCAGCATACTTTGGAACCATTTTTGCCACAGCCCCAACTGCCAAAGGCTCCTGCAAGAAAAAAAAAAGCTGTTTTTGTGCAAAAAATAAAAAATGCTGCCCAAAGCAAAAATTTTGCAGGGCAAAAAAAAGATGTGCACAAAAAAGCATACACACATATAAACCCAAGAAGCACTACGTATTCACTCTGGAACCCAGACACATGTTCATCAACAGTAGAGATTCACTTCCACATACAAACAAAAGCACACAAGAGCAATTTAAGAAGCACTCAAAGCTCACCAAAACACATGCACCATTGACCCATTCCATTTCATTCCACCCACTCTATTCCATGCCACTCTTATCTTCCCATTGCCCACACAAAAGCACACAAAAACTCTTAAAACCCATTCAAACCTCACGAAAACATGGAAAACCACATTCAGGAGTCCTTTTTAAAAAAGAGTTATGCAAAGTGTCTTCCTTACCAAGAAAATATAAGTAGAAAAATGGCTGCTGGACCAAGCAGATGGCCCCACCATGCTTCAGCCTTTACCTCCGACCTCAGACTTTAATGGTGTGAGAACATATTAAGAAAGATGGTTGCAGTTTGTAAACAATGAGATAGCAAGCATATCTGTGCTGCTGGAAGAAGATATACATTATATTATGATGGCTTTGGGCAATTGTGGCACTGACCACTACCAAAGCACTAATATAGCCTTGATGTATCACTGTTTATGCTATAGTTTTTTTTCTCAACTGTTTTAAAAGCTGAATACATTCTTGCAGTATTTCCTGTGTCTCTAAATCTTTGTGATCTTTGCTTTTACCACTTTGTTGTACATTTTTGGTTTGCTTTGCCTGAGGCCATATCTCTACTTCTGGGTGGAGGCACCATGAATGGGGGAGGCACTGCAGAAAGAAGGAAGGCTCCTCCTCTTCAGTCTGGAGTTATGAAGTGCTGTGGAATGGCACTTCCTCCATGCAAGGTGGTAGAAACAGCCCTGTCATTCAAGGTACCCTGGATGCAAGGTACCAACTGCCACCGGTACCTGCAGGAGAGGTAAGTGGAGATGTGGTCTGTGGAGGTGACCTGCAGGTAAGTGAAGACTTAACCTGAGTAAGTATATGTTGTGGTGTTACTTTCATTGGGATTAATAGGAATAGCCTTAGTCTCCCAGTAACTTTCCCTGGATTCTGTTTGGGTTTTTAAAAAAATTCGCTTTAAAACCCTGAGTTTAGCACTCTCATTTGCAATCTGAGGTTTATAGGGCATAGATGTTTTGTAATTCTGGACATGTTCTAAGTTCTTAAGTGGGAGATCTCCTGGACTTATGGAAGCTCCCTTTTAAACTAAAGTCTGAGTTAATTAATCATCAATTAAATCAAATTAACTCTAAGGGTGAGTGCCCATTTAAGATTTAAAGAGCTTTGAATTCATTTTCAGAGCTGAGCGTTCCCAAAGAATCACAGAAATTTGCCATTTCTGAGGATTAAAGGCTCAGGAACGTGAATTATCTGTATTTGAATAAAAAGAACTCTCGCGGCAAGATTTAGAAATAATCCTCATTATTCGTCAATGGGAATGCAAGTGGGTTTTGTGGGGGAGGGAATCATGTTTGGGGAGCATTCTCTTCACTTTCCCCTGACCTAATGATAAGCTGGGATTTCACCTCTGTTCCCCTGGCTGTTTGCTAATGAGACCCAGCTGCATTGTGCCATTCAGTGCTCTGTCTCCCCTTTGAGCTATAGAAGAGAAAATAAAGGAGGGTGGGAGGAATCCTATTGCCTTTCAGCTCCCACCCGAAGCTCAAATTGGCAGCCTTCCTCCTGGGGGTTGCAAAAGTGTGTTGGCTTTTAAAAGGCTGCCTACTTTCAGCTTATCGGATCCAACGATAAGCTGTGATTTCCTCCCCTTTCCTCCCTCTCCCCATTAGTGCTAAGGTTCAGGCTTGGCTGAAAGTGTGAGTAAGCAGCTTGCAATGTATCAAGAGATGAGACAATTCAATGTAACAAGATATTAGACCATACTCCCAGGAAAGTCTGATTTTGCTTAGACAGGGATCAGAAAGACTTTAAAATGCCTGCCGTTTCACGCTGAGCCAATGCTGCACAAAGCTGGTGCCTGCTTTATCCCTCCAATTGGCAAAGAGGGACTCTCCTGCCAGAAATTGTGATCCTGCTCCCTCCTTTCTTCCACCCATGCCTTTGCCTCCCCTCTGTTTCCCCATGGGAATCTGAATAAGGCTTATATAGGGAGTGGGGCTTGGATCCCTGCCCAGGTTATGATGGAAAAGAGAGGTGGGAGGGGGTTTATCTCCTGGAAGTCCGCATAATAATCTGCCAGTGGGAATGTGAAAACACAGAGCTAACTGCTTATATAAAAGACCCAGATTAAAATCTAGGGTTAATTGTGCGGTGGTAACAAGCCCTAAGTGTTTGGGAATATGCACATAACCTTTTGTGAGGATAGGAGGTTTCCTAATTTGAATGTTTGCCATCTAGCATATGTGAGTGGAATGGAGACAAGGAATAACTGTATTGATTCCTACGTCTTCCTTCAAATATTTATTTAAATAAAAAAGAACCAGAGGAAGGATACTTGTACAAACTGCATAGATCTTGAGTTCAGATACCAGAATAACCAACAATATGCCTGCAAAATATAAAGGCAATTGCTTCACCTACGTGAGATGCAGTGTGCTGTTTTCTCTTACTGCCTTGTGCCTTTTTAGATGTCTGATGGCAACTGGGCACCAAAGCATCAGGCATTTCAGCTGAGTGAAGAGACTTCCAAGATGATGCTGAGGACAGCGCTGAGGCCTGTGACTCAAAAGCCACACTGTCTGTAGGGAGCAAGTATCATTTCAACTGAATTTGCCTGTGGACCACATTAAGAACCAGACAGGAATGCCAAGCATATGCTTTGAGGAAGTACATGCAGGCATAGCGATTACGGCATGGCCTCACAGGGGAAGGAAAGACGTTTTCAGTAGAGACACAGAAACTGAGCAAAACCATCTTGATGTCCAATAATGGCTACATACAGTCTTCCAGATATTGCTGCACTGTAATTCCCATGACCTCTGTCTAGCAAGGTGTGGTGTGAGTTGCAGTTGTCTAGCATCTGGACATTGGACACACAGAATTCCACCCAGATTTCAAGGTCTATTTTCTACTTTCATGAACATAAGAAGCAAAAATTTTGAGCAACAAAATTACTGCTCGTGTCTGGAAAATCTGGAAATACAGGGAAAATTTAAAAATTATAATCCCAGTGTGCATTTTTAAAAATATACAGGAAGTTAGACAGGCACACAAGACCCCTACCCAGCCATGGAAAGAAGATGAAAGAATGATTCTTCACAGCAGTACATTGGATAGGACATGGTTTTATGGGCATCCATCAGAAATATATGAGATTATGGCCCATTCTGCACTGGGCTTTATTTTGGGTTATATCCCAGAACTGGGATCTGCCAGCTGCACCGACCATAGCGTGTATCAGCATGCAGATGCCAGGCCTCTATTTCAGGATGTACTCTGGAATAAGGACCAGTGAAGAAAGGGCCTATATTGCCTCTACATATGGCTAGGTGATTTTGCTGGATGGAATATGTATCAAACTCAAAGTGGAGAGAGTTTAAGCTTGCTCCTGTTCTCAGATCATAGACTGTGTGATACAGTGGCAT
Organism: Aspidoscelis tigris stejnegeri; assembly: GCA_023333525.1. Classification (NCBI taxonomy): domain Eukaryota; kingdom Metazoa; phylum Chordata; class Lepidosauria; order Squamata; family Teiidae; genus Aspidoscelis; species Aspidoscelis tigris. The sequence goes on from JALMGA010000001.1 coordinate 208,757,263, forward strand.
ATGATGTTGAGCCTGTTAGGTTTTCCTAAGGCCTGCCAAGTCTCTGAGGGACAAATAAATGGACATTGTGTCACTCCAAAATGTTATAGTTGCATGGCACAACACCAGAAGCCTAGCCTGCCCTAGGCACAGAGAGGACTGGAAGAGGCAGCAGAGCAGCTAGGTGAGCTAAGGTAAGTGGCCATTTTGCTCCTAGGGCAATGTTTGCAATGTGTCCCATCCAGAAACCACCACCACCCTCATGAATGTTTTAAAAGCGTTCGGAATGGCACTTTGCACATCCCTTCATCCTGTGTAACTCTGGGTGACACACAGTGACCTTAGACAAACTATTTGAAAGCAGCGCTTTCTGGCTATTTTGAAGGAGTCTAAAGCTGTGTTCCCAGAGGGGCTAAAATCAGGACTGGATTCAGACACGGGAACCAGGGTTCCAATTATATCGCCCAGTACTCTGAATCCGGGAAGCCCCATTCCTATGCCGGTTCTTTTCCACCCGGGGGGGGGGGGGGGGGGAATGGACGGACGGACCCTAGACGTTTTCGCATTACTCCCGTTCCATTTGGAACGGGAGTAGGACGGGAAGCTTAAGACAGCTCCCGGCGCTTTCCCCTTTCACACACAGACGCGCCAGAACGCGTGTAAACGCGTTCCGGAGCGTCTGTGTGCGAATGCTCAAAGCGCCGGGAGCTGTCTTAGCCGGCAAAGGCCGGCCAGGGGCGCGGAGACAGCCGCGGAGGCAGATCGGCAATCAGCTGATTGTCAAACAGCTGATTGTCGAAGCCGCGCCAGCGTCGGAGGCGAGCCCGCAGCTGTTCGGGAGACAGAAGCAGGCGCGAATGCTTCTCCTCCCGAACGCCTGCGGGCGGCTCGTCCGCGTTCGAACGCATGTAGAGCACTTTAAAGTGCTCTACATTTCGAACGCGAGAAAGACAGCTGCGGACACGTCGGAGCGCAAGCCACGCTCGGGCAATGCGGATGACGTGTCCGCAGCTGTCTCCCACGCGTCCCGTTCAGCCCCGTGCGAAAACGTCTCCTGTTTAAACAGGACTTTTCAGTGGCAGCGGTGGCAGAAGCAGGAGTGGCACAGTGCTTCCAACCCCCTTTTTGTGCCAGTCAACAATGGCGGCGACGGCAGAAGCAGGAATGAAGTGACACTTCCAAGCTCCTTTTTGTGTTGGTAAATGGCAGCGGCAGGAGCAGTGCAGGGCTTCCAAGCTCCTTTTTGTGCCAGTAAACAGCAGCAGCAGCAGCAGCAACAGGAGCAGCGGGGGTTGCTGGATCAAATGTGCACAAGTAGATCAGTGGACCCATAGCTTGGAAGCGCTGCACGGCTCCTGCTCCTGCCCAGGCTGGGCTTGTCATCACCACCGCTGCATTCAGACAGCGGGATCGCCTCACCACTTAGTGCATTCCACTGGGTCCAAAATGGGAATGCTGAAACGCACGCTTGGCACTGTTCCCGCAACCTGCACAAGATCCGGACTAGAATTTGGTCATTCCCGGACCAGAATAATCCAGGAATGCACTAAGTGGGAACGCACCCTAAGGGTTCATAAGGATGAATGTTATGTGAACTCAAGCACTTAAGCTACACTAAAATTTCATCTTCCTATTTCTGTAGATGGATTTTTAAATTCTCTTAAAGAATTCCAGTGGCTCTGTGGGTATTAAAGAGAGAACATCAATATGGGAAACCCACAAATGTATGCATGAGGCTATACTGGTGTTGAAAGATAATGTTTCTCTTATAACACCAGTAACATAAGCCCATGGACTTAAGACTAGTATTTTAATGAAACAATTCTTACAGTGCCACCCTATGCAAATTTGTCTCAGATGTAATCTTCTTCTTCTTTGCTGAGGTTTGTTCCCAGGCACATGAATAGAACTGTACTGGTAGGCCACAACCTACCCACTTTCCTAGTTGCAAATCCCACTGAATGTAATATAGCTTCTTGCTTGACAAGATCACATAGCACTATCTGCATACCATTTTCCCATTTGTACAACTGTGTAAGGTCACCTAGGATTGGAGCCGCTGGATCCACTGTTGACTACAGTTGTTCATATTAGGATAAATCTGCACTGGCAGATCAGCAAGAATCCAGAGTCTCTCTTCTGCATGTTGGCAGGGCAGAGGCTCTTGGCATTTCTGCTGGACCAATATACTGGCCAGTGCAGAATTGACCATAGATTCAGAAACATTCTTTTAACAGTACACTTATGGAGAAAGTAACAGTGGTAGCTAATGATCTGGCTTCATTTATTTAGGTGCTGAAAATAACATGAGTGATGCTGATATTATGAGGATCTTTTTGCAGTCCTAATGCCACAGGATTTTTAATGGAAACATTGTACAATGGCAAACTAAAAGAATTTGCTTGATTATGGATAGTACTGACTGTGCTTCATGCCGGCAAATTAGTGGTGTTTGCTGAATTGTAGATAGCATTGATTATGCTTTTTAATGCCACCTTCTATGCTCATGCCTGGATTTAACTATCAGCAAACCTAGTCGGTCTTGTTTCTGTGCGGATGTATATTAGATTGTGCCACTAATGGTTTCTGCAAGAAATTCTTCTGTATTGATGAAGGGAAAGATGAAAGGTAAATGTAATAACGTGTCACACATTTCCCATCACCTCTCACTGACTTTTGCCTTGAAAGAAAAAGAAAAGCTCTTCCCCACTGGATGAAATGTAACGACTGATAAAGATTTTCTGCCATCAGCAATAGGAAAAATTGGATTTTTCTTTTTAAAAAAAATCAAATGTGGATTAACAGGATACAATCAAAGAAAGGAACCATAGATAGATTTATACCCACCATAACCCGCATCTCTGGAAACAATCAATTTGTTTATAAAAGTTTTATTGTGTATTTTTAGGGTGTCTTTCAATGATACTTATGTAATTCCTTTTAAATTTAATAAATGGTCTCTGATAGCCCAATTTCATATTCTCTAGAGGTCTGCTGCTAAAACATGCAAGGTTAGGGATCAAATTCAGCTAATATGGGGTGCTTCTTATTTATTTAATATGGTCTGTTCCTTTCTGCCAAGAAGGCTTATGGAAACTCTTAAAAACATAAAATACAAAAGTATAACAACATATATTTTTGGATAAACTTTTCACCCAGCTGATAGTGTAGTAGATGTATCTTACATGCGATGTGAAGAATGTGATTATATAGGATTATTTATACAGTTCACAGAAAAGTCTTTGCAAAAATCAAGCCAATATCATATACAGCTTGGCTGCATATATTAGAACAAGTGGGGTACCAAAAGCAAAAACTAACTTCCGCTGTCCACGTATTGGATTGGAGATGGAATGAGAACATGAGGGTTACATTCTACTACCTATCATGCAGTTTGGAGATACCTTTTGGTACTTGTAAATGCAGCCCTAAAGAGGGGTGGAGGAGATTTCAAAAAATTGTATTTCTCTAAGCAACAAGCCAAGTTAGAAGCAAATATTCTTAGAAATTTTCATTTTCCTATATTTTGTTGTAAAGGTCTCTAATAGTTTACATTTTAGAGAAAAATGTGCTCATAAACTATTGCACAAGAGGATACATTCTGAAAAAATTAACAAAGATTTGTACAAAAATGAGCACATAAAAATGTTCAGGTTTTTTAAAACAGTCCATAAACTGATACTAATGGAGAAAAAGGGTAGATCAAACCTTTGAATACTAATATTGAAAACTCATTTTAAAAAAACTGACAGTCATCTAATCCTAACTGCAAGACAGGAACATACATTTATGGAATCAAATAAATATGTTGTTGTTGTTGTTGTTATCTCTAGTGCCCAACAAAAAGAGAACAAATTACAAAAAGCACCCTGCAGAGCAAGTGAAGAGGCCCAGACACGCCTTCAGTCACCCAGCATCAACTCTAGGGGTGAAGGATGCTTCATTCAGCCATAATAAAAGTAGGCTGCAGGAGACAGGATAGGTGTGAAACACAATCTATCCCATGAAAACTTTCCTGACTCCCACCACCGCTGGCAATTCTCCTTTCCTCTTGTCTCGTGTGTAATAATTTTTAAACCAGAGGCCAGGAACCTATCTGTATGATTTGTAGTAAGTTGCTCTGGGAGCCCTTTATATATTTAAGGAGAGGATAGGTTTGGCATGAAGACTTCAGCAAAATACACTGGAAGACTGACATAGTCATGTTCATCATACAACCATAGATCTACAACTAAGGGTTGCTCTGTGTGCCTCCAAATTGCCACATGGAAAAAAGGGACTTCTTGCTGGTTGCACTTAGGATATCCAGAAAAGTCTGCCTGATGCCTGGTGAAGAACTTATTCATCCAGACTTTTTGGAGATCTGCCTACCTGGGCTTTTTAAAATCTACTTTTATACTGTTTTAATTATAACCTTTTAATAATTTTTAACATGGTGTGTGTGTTTAGATTTTTAAAAATGTCCTGTACATACACTTTTTTGTCAGCTGACCAGAAGGTTTAGGGTTATTGGACAGCTGTAGAAATCTAGTAAATAATAAATAAATTAATAACACTAATACCACACACACACATGCGCACAAATAAAATAAAATAAAATCATAGTCCCAGAATTTCTAAGTTGCTGGACTTTTTCATGACTGACGCTTTGCTCTTTGGTTTTACTGTAGGAGCTTACAGGAAAATGCACTTCCCAACAATGTTTTGAGGCTGCATGCATTTTGGCGTAATACTATGGATATGCATTACTATTTTTAAATTTATGATCTATTTCCAAGCCTCTTTCCTACTACTTTCTGCATTTATTGTGGTTGGCTTCTTTTTTTCAGGCAGGAGATCAGTCAGGAAGCTACCAGGGGCCCAGATGCTGCTGTTGGAAAAACACATTCCACAGCTTGGCTTCTGCATCTCACTCCTGCCAATTTTCCCCACAAATGGCCACAGATTTTGGCTCTTCTAGTGAAGTAGATTGAAATGAAAATCTTCTAGAACATGCTCTGCTGCTCCACAACAATCAAAATAAGTGTGTCATGTCTGGGCTCTGCCCTAAACTCAACATTCTTTAAAAACTTCTTTTTTCTCTGTAACAAAACTCATCTCTTAATGAGGCCAGCACTGCTGTTTGGAGGGTAAATTTAGGAATGCTTTTAAATTTAGATTAAGTAATCTGTCATAAAGTGTCACTTTTTTTCCTACCTTGGTAGTTCCAGGACATAATTTCTGGAACTGCATGTGTCCAAAATGGAGCTCTCACTTTTCAAGATGTCATGTTGTACCTGAAAATTGATTCCTAAATAACTCAAAAGAAATGAGTAGAATGGAACTCTAAGTTAAATTATTTGAAATGGTCCTGATTATCTGAATCAGAGAAGACTATCTGAGTGAAAAGGCCCAGGAACAGTGTTCCCAAAATTACTTTTGTGTATTTCTTGGATCCAGAGAAGGTATGAAGGAAATTAATCTTATTGCCAGCATTTAAGACCTGAGGTACTTTGGTTGGTATCAGACCTCTAGCTGTTGACATATTACATCTTGGGAGATTTACTACTGAATATCGAGAGGATCGATGCAAAGTGAAAGCTCCCACTCATCAAATCAAGATTTGTAGCTTCTGCAGTTATATCCCAATCAACATTTTTAAAACCTACTAGACACATTTAACTCAGAAAATACAGTTCCTACTTGGGAATTCAAAGATTTGTCAGAGCACAACAAGCAAGGCAAAATCCTTTCATGCTACACCTGTTGAAAAGAACTTGTACAGTCATTCTGGATGTTGTAACACGCACGTGAAGAAGATTTAATAAAGTTTCTATTAAACTGAACCACACTCACGTGTTTTTTCTTTTTCAACTTGGCTGCACTTTGAATTAGAGAAAGGCATGAATTTATTTTAAGAAGGGCAGGCCTGTACCATGGTTAACCGTGAAAGAAAAAAGGATCTTGCAATGAAAAACACGCTTAGAATTCATGCCTAATCATGTTTTTATTGGATATGTATCTACTTTATTTGCTCCATTACTTTTATAGTTTGCTATATCATTATATTAAATTAAAAATTAATTAATTAAAACTTAACCTCAGTATTAAATTTATAAACAAATATATAAAATTAAATAGGTTTTTATATTTAAAAATGCAACTAAAGTAATCCTATAAATTAAAATATAGCAGAAGATCTTTTAAACATACAGGGAAACAAAGGCCACGTCCCCATGCAAGCCATTTGGGTCTGACAAGGCACGCATTGGACTGGGTGCGGGACTGAGATCGAATCATGCCTGCCCTCAAGCCATTCCCGATAAGGAATGGGTGCAGGCTGGGTGCAGATTCAGCCATCCCCATGCATACCGCACCAAACCCTGGCATGGGGGAGCAGCACCATGTCCTCTCCGCCCCCTCTCCCCTCATTGGAAGCCAGATTGATGTCACCCCACCCCTGTGCTGCCCACTGCAAATGCCACATCACCCTCCTTAGTGGACATGAGTTTTTAAAAACCAAAGCAGCTACAAGGATTGGTGGCAGTTAAGCAGTTGAGCAGTTTTGCACACCTCTGCTCCACCCAGAAACCGCAAGAACACCCAGCAAGCTTAAAGCAGACAAAAATCAAGCCATTACCATGTCTGCCTTGGCAATCAGGAAACAAGCAGTGAAATACTTGTATAAAAGAGTCTTGTGGGGCAGCGAAGGCCATTCTACCCCCTCATTATTTCAGCTTTAACACCATTTACTCCCTAAAAATCTCAACATTTGCAATCTCCAATGCACAGGGCAGGAACGGCAAGCACAGGACATGAAACCCCACCTCCCACTAATGAGAGCGCCAATCTCCTTCCCAAATAGCCTGAGACCATCCCCATGCACAAGCTTGGCTCACAAAGCAATGTGTGCCGAATCCCCAAGCCATGCCCAGACCGGTTTTTCCCAGTACCAAATTCGGCATGGGTTTGGTTCTGGTTTGGACAATCTGGTCCATGGAAATCAGACCAAATCAAAAGTGCACGGGGACAACCCTTGCCAAACCTGATGTCAATTTGGACCAAAACGTGCATGGGGACACACCCAAAATATTTTAAAATATTGTGATATTATATGTATTAGATGGTTAATGAAAGTCAGGGAAATGAGTAGAGAAGACCAACCACTGAGCTCCTGACCCAGGTGATCTGCTGTGAGAGGAAGAAGATTTGCCTGACAAAATTGTAAGGCCCCTTTGTGATCAGACACACTTGAAAGAGGCACCATCTGGGTGAATTTGAGCCTGAAACGACAGTCATTTTTTCCATCATTCACCTTGCCTTCTCAAAGCCTTGAAAATATTGCTTCTTCATGATTTAAGATTTCATAGTACCAAAGGCATCTCTTTTTTAATTTGCGTTGGAAGAGAATCTACATAAGCAAAGGGTGGGAGGCTCCTGGAGTGAGAGGATCACTTGCTAGTCAGAGAGTAGCACTCATTGTCAGCGGACATGTTGCCTGACTTGCAGACAAATGTACTCTGCAGTGTGGCAAAATAGAGTAGGTTCCAGTCACTTATTCAGAGAACTGTTTGGAATTTTTGTGTGTATGTCTGAGGATGTGATACTTTCTCTTAAAAGAATGATGTAAAAAAAACTCTGTATGTTAGTGCCTGGTGCTATTTCCTATGCACAGAGAACAGGAATCAGTAGGATTAGAAAGCAGCAAGCACCACAATAAGCTGCTGGTAGGATTTGCAGTTGCAAAAATACAGGTAAATAAAATATAAGAAGAAGAGTTGGCTTTTCTACCCTGTTTTTCTCACCCATTCAAGAGGACTCAAAGCGGCTGACAAAGCTTTCTATTCTTCTCCCCACAACACAACAACCTGTGAGATAGGTGGAGCTCTTGAGAGCTCAGAAGAGAGCTGTGACTCACCCAAGGTCACCCAGCTGGCCTCGTGGAGGAGCTCGGAATCAAACTCGGTATTCCCAGATAAGAGTCCAGCTCCCTAACCACAAGACAAATAAGTGCATTTGGTGCACATAAAGATGTATTTGTCACATGCGTAGAACTTGTTGTTCATGTTATTATATCTATTGATAAAACACTGAGATAGCCAAAAGCATGAGCTTGAAGCGGAATTAAAAAAAGTCAAAAGTCACCACAAATTATTTGATCATTAACACGAAAACAGTGTTTTCTAGGGATGTGCACGAATATTCAAATGCATTTGAAATGTGATTGAATTGACCCAATTTTGGCATTTTAATTTGAATAGAATGTCCTTAAATTCAAATTTAAAGATTTGATTCGCATTTTGAATTTCAGATCTATTCGTTTGAATTATCCAGACATTTGTATATTTACGGGTTTGTATGCTACGCGTACTTGAACATCCACATTCGTACGCATTTGTACAGATCCATACGGGATGAAAACAGGTTGCATACAGGATAACTATGGGATGCATATGGACGTGTACAGACCCAGGGGAGATGCTTACAGGCATTTACGAATGTTGTCAATATTCGTAAGTGTAAACTCAAATGAAAAATTCAAACAAATAGATTCAAATTTGCCTAATTCGAATCGAATTTGGTTAAATTTGAATTTTAAACATTCAGATTGAATTTAATTTTCAGGTATTTGATTCGAATTAAATCCTGAAAGTTACATTCGTGCACACCCCTAGTGTTTTCCTCTGAACTTAGCAAAATTTGATAAGATATTGTATGCATTTGAAGGCAAGAGAGTTTGGCAGTACTGTAGGCGCAATTTGTCTCGACTCCTAGATTGGCCTCAGATACCTCTGAGATACCTGAGGCAGTCACAATCAAGGGAGAGCAAAAGGGCACAGCTATGATCCCACAATTTGCCTTAAGAAACTCAGGCTATACTGGCTACCTTGACTAGAAACTGTTATGCAGAGCTTAAGATAAGAACCTTTTTGGCCCTAGCTAGAAATATGATCACCTCTGCATGAAGAATATATTCTGTGTAGGGATGCTCACGAATATTTGTAACATTCAAAATACGTACGAATTTGGCTGAACTCGGACACTCGTACTGGAATCAAACGTTGGCACATTTGAGGATTGACATTCAAATTCAAATTGAATCTTTTGATACATTCATATGAAGCTTTGTGTGGGATTTGTATGCATTCATATGGGATGAACATTTGTATCTAACTCAAATCCCACTACAATCAAAAAGGATCTATTTGAAAGAATACAAATTTTCTTGCATTTGATTCAACACGAATCGAATAACAAAAAATATTGTGCACATCCCTAATTCTGTGGACTTGCAGCTATTGAAGACTGTTCACTACAACTTGCACCTCTTGTCAAAAGGGGGCAGTTCATGGTCATTCTGTTTTGAAATCTCTAAAAGGAAAATAAAAATAAATAACAAACCTGACTAGCTGGAATTACTTCACCTTCTAAGGTTGTTCTCAGCCTGTGAAGTTGTCAGCTGAAGTTGTCAGATGGAGCCTTCTGGAGTGTAGATGGCTGCTGTGGAAGGCAGTGGATTAGCAGGCCCTGGTTCACCAACTAGTGTGGGAAGAGCCTAAGAGTCTTTGGTTGCACTCTACAATTTAATCCAGGTTTAGTCTACTTTCAGAGTGAGATAATGCAGTAACAAGTAACAAGTTTTGGGTTAGATAATGTGGAAAGAAACAGGTGAGTGCTGGTGCATTTTCTTCACTTTTAAAGTTAGATTAAAATGTTAGTGTGAAGACAGCCTTATTTTGCTTTAAATCTATATTTATTTATTACACATATATGGAAGAGTTCTCTCATATTTCCTTATTCCACCTTTCCCTTTTATGTTGATGTTATTTTGTGCTGATCACGGAATGAATGAATGAATTCATTTATTATCCAGCCTTCTGCTCTTGAGTTCAGCTTTACAGGACCTACAGCCATTTACTTATTTTTTTATTTCAGCATATTTTACAGCTATCTCCTGGTTTTATTCTCCCAAATTATGTGGTTGTTACTGAGACTGTACTGCAAAAATGGGTGATAACTGCTTTTCAAGCATTAAAACTGATAATTACTTTCTGGTTACTCTGAATCTGTGTGGTCTGTCACATTTATTTTATTTTATTTTATTGCGGCTTGTACTCTGAACTCATACTGCTAAAAGAGGAAAGGAACAAATACTTGCTGGAGAAGTCACAGTTAACCTCAGGCCATAAGATGTTTCAGGCTAAGCTGTCCAAGAATTCACTTCCTCGACAGCTCTGATTCAGGCTCCCAAAAATGCCCTGCACAGTGAATCACACTTCCTTTTGGAAATGACAGGACTTCCTCGTAAAGTTGCTCTAACTTGTCTGCTTCTCATCTCTTGTAGCTATCAGGAAAGGAATGAATTGCATGTTACATTTTTTCCATGGTCAGCTGGGAGATGCATCCTTTTCAGGGAGGAAAGAGCTTCTGTGAGTCAAAGGATGACAAACTGATAATTAGTACCAGGCGTAGAGCTAACTGACAAACAACATTAACCCAAAATACCTTGAGGTGAAGAGCGAATGCATGTTTTGGTTGAGTGCTTTGTTGTAATCTCTCCTCTGAATACAGAGCCGTGAGGACAGCACTTCTAGGAGTTACAGTGGTGACAATTTTCTGCATTTGCAGTGTAACTTTCCTCTAGGGAGCTCAAGATAACATTCAAGTTCTCCTACCTCTTCAATTTTGATAGTAACTGAGAGGGGAAGAAAAGGGTTCAAAATTCCCCAGTTTGGGGAGGGGGCACTCTCTATTGGAATAAATAATCTGTTTTAAGATAGGACTGATTGTTCCTGATGTGGAACAAAGCTACACTGATTCCAAAGCTCATACCAGCTTTAGAGTTGGTGCAGGATGCCTCTCTGAAGGCCAGGAATGAAATTTCCTGGCTTTTGGAGCTTGGGGGGGGGGGGAGGCATATCAGTGGCGTGCCTTATTGCACCACCAAAATGGGTTTCCTCATGGTATACTGTGCTGTCAGCATGCCTCTGTGCTCTGGTGTAACCCCCCCCTCCCCTAGTTTGCTGGTAGACGTCAACAAAAACAAAAGGTCTATAGTAAAACAGAAAGAACAAGGAGTAGTAGGAGAAGGCCGAGCGTACTAGGAGTGGGTGGGCTTCCCTTAGAATGCACCAACATGGAGAAAAGATGTCTGTAGATTGCTTCCTGGTTCAGTCTGCTGACAAGAGTTGAAACAGCCTAAAGCTAAGGTTAGAAGCATGTTTACTCAGAAATAAACTTTACTGACTTCAGTGGGACTAACTCCCTGGCATACAGTCTTTCTAATTCTGGACAGTTTAACTACGTATTCTCTAACGTGGTTTCTCTTAGATGGCAGTTTAACCCCCTTCATCCCCATCCATGATGTCACTTGCCTAGGATGTAATTCAGAGCATTGGGAACAGCAACACCAAGCTGAATTCATTATTTTTGGTGTCCTTAATTTATAAGAGAAGAAGTGGTACGTTTGCTCTGAGATAAATGCTCCACACTTATATGAATAATTAATGTTCTATATGCAACTAGAATGAATACAGGTTAAAAGTTACATAGATTATGGGATTAATAATAACAAAGTATAAAAGCAAAAAATAAACAGATTGGAATCTGTTATTAGAATAGCACCTATTATTCATCTATAGGAATGTTACATTTTCCGGAGGATGGCAATGTGGTGGTGATGGCGATACAAACTGTTTCATGTAAATTTTTAAAGGCAGCAATATAATGGGCATCTTACATGATTTGTGACACATTTTTATGTTGTTAATTATAATGCCATTTTATGAACACCAGTTGTTTGGGATAAACAGCTAACCATATGGGAAATAATTGTTTGTATTATATGGGAATTTCAAGCAGTTTTGTGCATTTGTGTATGTGCACACACAAATATTTAACTCCTTCATAGTTACAGCAAACAACATATCCAAATTTAAACACACACGTACTTCTGAGCATCTGTTTCTAAAGATTTTGCTTTTAATAATCTTGGAATTATGAAGTTGGTGAATCCTTGGTGTGATATTCCTCTCTAACCATCATGCACGAGGACTCATTGTTCTTCTAGAACTTTTGAATGTCCTTTGGTTCTTTTCTTTCCTTTTTGCTAAGTTATCAGCTACACACAGTGTTTTTGAAGTACTTTGTGTCAGGAATTCACATTCAGAACTAGACATAGGATCATAGAATCATAGAGTTGGAAGGGATCCCTATGGTTATCAAGTCCAAACCCCTGCTGAATGCAGGATTTCCTAAACCATCCCAGACAGAAGTAAGTCCAACCTCTGCTTGAAGACCTCTAGTGAAGGAGAGCTAATCACCTCCCATGGCAACCTAATCCATTGACTGATTGCCCTCAGGCCATGTCTTCACGACAACCCTTATTTCACTTTCCCTAAACCGAGATAACAGAACCGGATGCAAATGCGAATTTGCCTGTTCCCATTACTTTCAGCTTAATCGCGTTCAATCCGGATTCTGAGGATGTACGTGACTCAAGGGGGGACTGCAGTGGCTACCTTTTAAAAGCCGGTTTTCGGGGCTGCCCTGTCCTCTTCCTCCTGGTGTGAACGCGCCACCCATAACAGACCCCTTCACGGAGCCTAGCTGGGTGTCTGCCTTGCCTGGATGGAGGAAAATCAGCAGCAGGCAGACAGCGATTTTTTCCCCTCCTCTCCCGATTGCTTAGGGCGCGCAGAAGCAAATAAACATTCACACATCTCTCCAAATGGCAGCTGCTTTTCTTTCTTTCCCTTTTAAGAAGGCCAGCACTTTCAATAGCAAGATGTTATCAGGCGTGAATTGCTTATTTTCTACAGTGTATTGCTTGAATTGCTATTTGGGCTGCTGCTGCGTTTACAGCTTGCTTTGGAAGCAAGCTATTGGGGGAGGGAAACTCTCATCCCTTAACACGGAAGGGTTCCCACAGTAAAAAATGTAAAACGTTTCAAGCGCACAAACCGGAGTGAGACCTGTTGAAATGAGGATTAACATTTACAACGCTTTGGGGCGATTTAACACGCGGAAATTGTGTTAAGCCAAACTGCCGTCTGGACTGCGAGGATTCAAAACATTTTGAATCCGAAATAAGGGTGCCATGAAGACACACTCTCAGTGTCAGGAAGTTTTTCCTAATATCTAATCTGCACTGACTCACTTGAAGTTTCATCCCATTGTTTCTAGTCCTCCCATCTTGTGCAAGTGAAAATAGGGACAATCTCTCTGCACTGTGACAGCCCTTCAGATACCTGAAGACTGTGATCATGTCTCCTCTTAGTCTTCTCTTCTGTAGGCTAAACATTCCTAGATCCTTCAACCGTTCCTCATAGGTCATGGTTTCCAGACCACTAATCATCCTTTCTATCAGTTACTGGCTTTTGTTTGTTTGTTGTTTTGGCCCAGTGTCCAACTTCCCAGAATGCATTTAGCAACGCACCAAAACTTAAAATCTGCTTCAGGGATGTATAAAACAGTTTCTGACTGGATTTTATCCACCTTAACATAAAAACGTAAGAATGTAAAAATGCAAGAGGAGCCCTACTGAATCAGGCCACAGCCTATCTAGTCCAGCATTCTATCTCACTACCAATTTCTTATGGGCAACTCAAACAGAAGATAAAAGGCAAAACCTTCACCTGCTCTTGAATTCATTGGAATGGCCTTTAAAGGTATTCTTCTTGTCTCTCCAACCTGTAGGCAGGACCTAGGCATCCATCCTAATGGACACCTTGCAAGGCAGGAAGTTGGCAACATTAGCAGTGTGACATTAGCGGCAGGCTGCATCCTGGTTTGGCTGCCAGTGCCAGGTTAGGCTTTGAGGCTTGGACATTCTGAAGTACTGAAGTTCCCAAATGTAAAATCTCAGCGCTGTGTGCTATGTACTGTGGACTCATGAACATTTATTATCACCCTTCATGACTTACAGTTGGAAAACAATTTCAGATCACACATGGTAAAATACCACCAACACAGATACACAAAGCATGAATGGTTGTATACACTCTGGATCACATAGTGTTGGTGTTACTTCCTGCAAACTAATCTGATATGATGCAGATGAGTACAACTAGCTCATAGCTCTGGAGTACATCACTCTCTGGAAGTCCCTCCACGAAAGAAAGTAATGGCAAACTACTCCTTCATCTGCCACAAGCACTACACCCTTATCTCTATGAAGTCGACAGGAGTTGGTTCAGGCATGACAGTACCTAAGTACTGGCTCTTTGGTGTGAAAAGTAAATAAATCATCACCAACATCGCCATCAAGAATGCAATAAATTTATGCTTTCCACAGCATGGAGATAGACCATCCTTTCCAGGAGAGAAAGGAGGAGGAGACTTCTTTCATACTGAAAAGTAAAATAAAACTGGGCTGAATCCTCCTTCCTGACAATCATTTTCGAATGACATCCATAGGCATTTAGACAAACGTGCAGCTTCTCAGTTGCCACACAAAGCAACACTGAGATTTTGATTTCAGCATACACCTACTAAAATTCTATGTGTGATACTTTGATATATGGCATGCAGGGCCGACTTTGGCAGTGGTCTCAGACTTTAGGTTGTCACAAATTCAAACTCCTGAATTGACATCTCTCTAGGCTTCTGACAACCTCTCAGCACAATTTAGAGGGATCTTCACCCCACTGCAGTTGTTCTGCTCTTTCACTTTTATTTAGCTCCCAAAGAACCAAAACAAATAGGAAAACATTATTGACAACATCTATGACATATAGGCCGCATCCCCACGACGTCGTTATCTCGAATTCAAAACGTTTTGATTTCGGGCCGTGTACACGTCACTTCGGCTTAATACGGTATTTCCGTGTTAAACGATGTTATCCCGATTTGAAATAAATCCTGATCTCAACAGGTCTCACTCCGGAACATGCCCTTGACACGTGTTTAATTTTTTACTGTGTGGACAGTATCGTTCCGGGATGAGATTCCGTATTAAGGCTGTCCCGCCCCCCCAATCGCATTGTAACCAATGGCTGAACGTATTAGAAGCACGTCATGTTTAGGGTTTCCTTCATTGAAAAAATCCACCCTCAAACACCCACTATAAACTTCCAGTCCTTAAAGATACACTGTATCAATGTAAGCACTTCACACCTTAAAAACAATGTTGCAGTTTTGCGCAATTTCAGGACTTTGAAGGTTCGGAACTTTAAAACAGGGAAAGGAAAGCCCTGGAGCCTGTATTTTAAAAGCTGTGGCCCTCCTTCCCCCTTCTTTGCCATTGCTGCTGCTCCTGTGCATCAGCAAAGTGACCATTCATTTTCTTTATCAGCTGCTTTGAGCCCCCTTTAACAGGTGATTACAGAAGGTTTCTCAGCTGCTTTAAGCCCCCTTAAGGGTGAGAACCGGTTTGTCAGTCGCTTTGAGCCCCCTTAAGGGTGAGAAGGCTTGTCAGCCGCTTTGAGTCCCCTGAAGGGTGAGAACAGAAGGTTTGTCAGCCGCTTTGAGCCCCCTTCAGAGGCTACTTTGCCTCTGCCTGTGGTTACACCTAAGGTTTAATCCAGTTTCAGTTCACTTTCAGAGTGAGAGAATACACCAGCAAACTGACAAGCTGGTTTTCTTTCAGGGTTAATAACTCAGAAAATCCACCTTTAGACTAGATAATGTGGAAAGAAAACTACTGGTCACTTTGCTGATGTGTTCTCTCACTCTGAAGGTGAAGCTAGATTAAACCTTAGGTGTGACCACAAGCCAAGGTTTTAATCCAGCTTCGGTCCCTGTGAGGTGGGGGCGGCGGCTGTGAGAGCTCAGAAGGGAACTGTGACTAGCCCAAGGTTACCCATCTGTAGCAAGTCGAAGTTTCACTTTTGCGCAGTTCTGAACTTTCAAAATGAAAGGAAAACTTTCCCGGGGAACTTTCCCCGCTCTCGGAGTTCCCTCCTGGCCACTGGGGGAAGAGCAAGCGAGGAGCCCCCTTCGCCCTCTTGTCCACCCCTTGGCTCTCCTCCTCTGCGGGGCAAAGTGGCGGAAAAGCGGGGGGAAAGCGGCGGCGGAGCCCCAGGGAGAAGCCACCAGCGCCGCAGTGCCTGGCTGGCTGGCTGGCTGGATGGATGGATGGCTGGCTGGATGGATGGATGGATGGATGGATGGATGGATGGATGGATGGATGGATGGATGGATGCCACCACTGCCGCCTCCGCCGCCGGCTGCTCTTCCCTCGGCGCGAGGCTGGAAGAGGAGGAGAGCCGAGGGGCGGGCGAGAGGGCAGGCGGGCTCAGTGTGCCCACCTGGATGGATGCATGGATGGATGGATGGATGGATGGCGCGGCGGGCGCCGGAGCCGCCGGGGGGGAGGCAGGGGTGGCCCGGGCTGCGAGCGCGCTCTGGCAGGCCGGGCAAAAGGTGCCGAGAACGCAGCAGCGGCGGCGGAGCGGCTCTGCCACTGGGCAACGAGGAGCCCCAGGGCGAAGCCGCCCACGCCGCAGCGCCAGGATGGATGGGTGGATGGATGGATGGATGGCTGCTGCTGCTGCTGCTGCTGGGAAGGGGGAGGGTAGATTGGGCAGGGAATTCCCGGCGGAGCATGACGCAAAGAGAAGGGAGGGTGGGATCCTGGCAGGGAAAACCGATCACAGGAGAGAGTGTGGGCAATGGGCGGGAGGACAATGCTGCCATGTGGACTCCGAGTATTGATCCCGCGTTAAGGCTGCCATCGGAACCGGATCAACTTGCAAGTCGTGTGGACAGCTTTGTTCCGTTTCTTTTATTTCGAATTCTTTAAACTGAAATAACACATGCCATGAAGACGCGCCCATATTCTGCCCAAAACCTAATATCCAGGAGGGCAAGAGAGCAACAGCTAGGCTAAATGACTCTGTACTGGTTATTATTTATTTATTTATTTATTTATTTATTTATTTATTTATTTATTTATTTATTTATTTATTTATTTATTTATTTATTTACATTTCTATTCTGCCCCATAACCAAAGGGGCGGTGCTGAAGTCACCTGTGCTAGACCTCCTATTTTTGTACAGAGTACTAGAATTAAGTAGCCTGGTCACTGCTTGGGTCACACTGGCCATGGAAGAGGCTAGTCCAGTGGTTCTCAACCTTCCTAATGCCGCGACCCCTTAATGCAGTTCCTCAAGTTGCGGAGACCCCCAACCATGGGGGTGCGGCAGCTGGGGTCACAGGGGCGGGGCCGCTGAGGAAATCACAGTGAAAACACTACATACAGGAGGATTCCCAAAGTTCCTGCAAATGTGACAGTACTTCTCAATTCATTTGCAGCTCATGGGATTTACAAGCAGTGGTATAGAACAAATAAGAAGGAAAAACTGACATCTAATTTGCAAGCCTCATAAAAGTCTAGTTAGGGAAGGACAAAGTCTCTTTGGGGAGGAGGGAGGTGGGGAGGGAGGGGGAGCGGGAGGCTGGTAGCAACCCCTCTGAAAGGGTTGTTCAACCCCCAAAAGGGTCACAACCCACAGGTTGAGAACTTCTGGGCTAGTCAGTTAAGGCCTGTGAAAGAAGCATCTATTTTTATTTTTCAAATTTTTAGAATTGAGTAGATGTGGATCTCAGTTTACTGAATTGTTGCAATGTAACTTATCATTAGAACTCTGGAGGCCTCCCTGAATGGCTGAACCTCCTGATCTGGAACCCCCTCCATGGGAGAAGCTGAAATGGAGATGTGCTACTTCTCTGAATTTGTATTAATCTGTGTATGGGCAGCCTGGACATCTTATTATCAAAGGCCTGATATCAACTATTTGATCTATGATGTGTTTTAGTACTTCTTTTCCCTTAGAAATAAAAAAGGGGGAAACCTGTAAAAAGCTTTCAGATCCTTGCAGAAAAGCCCAGCTGCGGATGTCATGTGGTTTTTCAGGAAAGGTAGGCATACAAGAAGGCTGTAGAATTTAAGCCTGCTTGTAGTAGGGCAATGCCAAACTGTGGTTTATAAAAACAAAACTGCTTAGAGAGGCCCATTCTATCAGGTGCCTCAGTCAACAACCCTGGATTCTACTTGGCACCTGCAGCTACTTAAGAATAGGCACGTCTCATGTCAACATTGTGGGTATCTCACCTGCTTTGGTAATGTGGTCATTGCCATTATCCCCCCTACATGGGCAGGGCCACATCATGCTTGCAATAGAGAATAGTTCTAAATAAGTTTGCACAGTAGAATTGCAGAGCACCATTAAGAAATGAATAAACTGATGATTCTGAATTAACTATTAACCAATTTTAGAATACAGTCTGATAGCTAGTTTTCTGGGTATCAGTCCCATTAACTTTAGTATGACTTTCTGTGACTTATGTGGTTGAGGTGGGCAAAAGGCCCTGCTCCAGTTGCAGCTAGTTCCCATCCAAGGCCCCCGAAGCTGCATGCCAATCAGAACAAGAATTCCTCTCACATGAAGCTTCCCTGAACCAGTGCCTGAAGTGTTGCACTGGCATGAGGGTTCCTCAAAAGAGGGTGGTTTTGGTTGCCCTTCATGGAGCATGGCTACAACATGCACAGCTGGAGCCCCATTGCTTTGGATGGCCTCTGAAAGAAAAATATAAAATATCATAACCTGAATCCAACATCAGTCTTTTAGTGATTGGGCATCTCTATTACCTGTGTTGAAATGTACTGGCACCTAGAGTCCTGTGAAACAAATGCTCAGCTGTCAGAGTTTAGGATATGAATCAGCCTTTTTTTAGGAAGGTAAGTATAACACAAACATATTCCGAATGCTTTCTTCAGTTTACTACTTAATTATTGCAGAAGATAGGGGAGTGCATAGACTCTGCAGTTTCAATCTTGAGTCTTCTTTAATGCTTAACATTGTTCATCTTAACATGACTGAATTAAAGCAAATTCAAATGTCCATTATTAGCAACAGATCAAGCTGTTTGTGATCATGAACATAGAATAACTACACACATCACAGAACACAATTTGGATCTGTTAGTTCCAGCAATTACTATGGAAACAAGGTTTATGCAGCAAAAGAACCACTCCTCCAGTTTTTTCTCTCTTTGTCAAGAAAGGTGAAATTATGTTCTTTTTGCTAACTCATAAGCCTTGCATATTCATAATCTCTAAGCACTGCATAACAACTTGATTTTTCTCACCAATTTCCCCTAAGTTAGAAATAGTGAAGGGAAAAATTTCCTAGGAAAACACATTTCAGTATAGGTTGCTGCTCTTGCCCATAAAGTTGATTTGGTTTTGTAATGGTGCCTGCTCCGCTGCTAAGCATCATAAAATCTTGTATTTATTTGTTTGTACTGTATAATACACTACTAGTAATTATTGAACTAGATTTTTATTATTCTTAAAAGCACATAGGATCTCAAATAAATGAATTTGGAAAAGAGAATCTGTAGTTTTTGGACTGACCCCTTAGTCTGTTGTTCAGCAGCAATTACATTTGTGTCATGAGCATCAGGTGTCGAATGCTTATATAAAAAGTTAAGAGAGAGTCAGATGAGTTGGTGACTGGCCACTTGGCAGTCTTGGAGGAAAGTGTTTATCCACCCCACCCCCAGAAATATTTGACAGCTTTCCTCCACTCTAGTTTTGCAGTCCATGCCCTGTAGGAAGCATTAAAACATTAGCCTGCAAAATACCCTTTGTGCTCGTTCCTATTCTTTACATCTTTGCTTTCTACCAGAGATATAAACTGTAGATATGAGTCCTGCCCAGGTTTTTTTTTAATACCGTCCCTTCTTTCTTGCCATTATGAGCCATGTTTTCTGCCTGATTGAATACCATCTGTTATTGGAGGGAATTTCAAGTGGAGCTCGCCCCCACAGACTATTGAACTTGCTCCTAGCTTTAAAAAAAGTCAGATTTCATAAAGGACAGGAGACGAAGAAGAGTTGGCTTTTCTACCTGCTTTTCTCGCCCATTTAAGGGGATTCAAAGTGGCTGACAAAGCTTTCTAATCTTCTCCCCAAAACAGATACCCTGTGAGGTGGGTGGGGCTGTGAAAGCTGTGACAAGCCCAAGGTCACCCAGCTGGATTCATGGAGAAGTGTGGAATCAACCCCATGACTGTCATATATGAGTCCTGCACTCTAACCACAAGACCAAACTGGTATGAATAGGTAATGTGCATATTCTGAGGAATGGTCAATAGTGTGCTTAACTTCCAGATTTTTGGGATTTTGCTGAGGACATCCAGAAATGTTTTCTCAAGGTGACTAGTGGTGCATTTAGTTGGGCTCATGTTTTGGAACTTCTTGACCACCTACTTTTGGAGCAGATGCAGTAGCAATTGTAGTAGTAGTAGAAGAAGTTGGCTTTTCTACCCTGCTTTTCTCACCCATATAAGGGGGCTCAAAGTGGCTGACAAAACTTTCTATTCTTCTCCACACAACAGAACAGCCTATGAGTTGGGTAGGGCTATGAGAGCTCAGAAGAAAGCTGTGACTAGCCCAAGGTTACCCAGCTGACTTAATGGAGGAGGGCGGAATCAAACCCAGTATTCCCAGATAAGAGTCTGGCTCCTTAACCGCTATACCAAACTGGAAAACTGGTACACAAAAGTACCTGCTCTTTTAGACTGCAATCCCCATCCAGATTCCTGAATAGCACACTCCACCTTAACGGGACCTCATTGATTGCCATCAGAAAGACTACTAAATCAGACTGCAAATATCATGCCAGATTTCACTGGGTATATATTTTGCCCCAATTTGTAGTAAATAAGTAATAACCA
Source organism: Aspidoscelis tigris stejnegeri (assembly GCA_023333525.1). NCBI lineage: Eukaryota > Metazoa > Chordata > Lepidosauria > Squamata > Teiidae > Aspidoscelis > Aspidoscelis tigris. Next base: position 208,777,906 of record JALMGA010000001.1, read on the forward strand.
ACTAGTGAGTCCAGAAGATTGTTATCTTAGGAGGAAATTCTTTACTACATGTGGGAAGCCAGTATCTGTAATGTCCCAACAACTGACTGAAAAAAAGAAGTAGCTACTCAACAACTGCACTGAGTTAAATTCAGGATAGTTAAGTAAGATGTTTCATAAGCTGCATTTATGGTATGCCCTGCAGAACTTCTCAAATGATGCTCTGTCTTCATTCATTGTTTGTTGGATGCTCCTGGTGGCTTCTTCTAAAACAAGTTTGAGACAAGAGAGAAAAGGCAACATATTCTCTGGGGACTGCCATACAAATTGATACAGTTATAAGAAATATCTTAATTATTCTTATTGAGAATTTTGTTCTGAAAATATGAAATGCTTAATGTTTTCCCTTTCCCTTAAGGTATTTGCTTTCCCTTCCTGTGATCTTGTTTTGTGCAGTTTAATCTCTCCATAATTTCTTTGGCTCATAGTAGTGGTGCTATGTCTTAACACATCTCCACTTGCAAACACCAAGGCTGCCTCCAAATATGAGATATATCTCACTATGATATCTGGACCATACTGAGAATGCCAGACATAATCATAGCATGCCTAGTATAGTCCCTGGTTAGTTAACTGATAATCTGTAATAATGCTATTGTTTAATCCCTCTGGCATTTCAGAGGGAAACATGGAAGGGAACAAAATTCAGGAATGGGTTGTGTGGAATGAGCCATATGGTCCTTGAATACTCTTTCCTGGCAACATGTGAAAGGAGTGATAAAGAGTTTTGAAAGAAAGGGATGGCTTTGCAACCTAGGTAGATACAACCTAACCTTTATAGCCTCTGTGCAGAATGAGACTAGAAAGTGAGATAAAAGGAAAACAGTAATACAAATTTCTAACTCTTGAATCATTTCAAACCAACATTCAGGGTATAAACGTCAGTCCTTTTTGCTTGTAAAGCTATCACTCTGTTCCTTCATTTGACATCCCCTCTTTGCATTTCTATGCAAAATACCATTGCAACTCCTTTTGTTCTATTCTCACTCCAAGTTTTCCTCCCCTTCTTGGTATACTTTGGGTGTTTTCCCAAGGGTATAGGAACTACTTGTTCTGAGTGTTTTGTACAAATTAGCTACATATTTGTTATGAACTGGTCTGTAGGAATGCTGCTGGGGAATTAGGACTTAATGTTTCCTTTCATGTCATTTTCTGGATTTAAATTCCCCTCCTTTCCAAGTTGCTGAAGGGAATAAAAATAAAAGACATTCTCCCCTACATACACTCAGGGCAACTGCTTACACTATTCCAGTTTTCTTTCTCAGATAGTTTTTATACCCTACGCCGATAGAAGCATCAAATGTCCTATGTCTATTCTTTTTATTTAAATACATCATTTGTCTGCTTTCTACACTTTCTCTTGGATCCAGCATTAGAAACAAAGTGATCTTAAAGCACATGCCTGACAACATTAGCTATGTTGGAGGATTTGAAATACGTTCATTCCGCCCTCACCCCAACACAGAATCATGCAGGTTGCCTCTAAAAGCCATTCGCAGAGAGTCATGGTTTTGCCTTTGTTTTCGGCTTGAGATGCCCAGAAACAACTGGTGGGCCACTGCGTGAAAGAGACAGGATGCTGAACTAGTTGGGCTGTGGCCTGGCCCAGCAGGACTCTTCCTGTGTCCTAGTATTCTTATGTTCTTATGTAGAAGTCTGACTTATGAAAATGGAGATGTCGTCAACTGAGAAAACTTAGTACATATCTGTAATACCCGAGACCGTCTATTTTCCCACAAAAATATTTAGTTTTCGTTGTATGTCAGGGATTACAAACCTTTCCTCTTTCTTGGCTCTCCTTCCTCAGTACCTTGGTTGAGCCTGGGAAAGATAGAAATTGCCTCAGGTATTGCATCTGCTTCAGGTCTAGACATGTTCCTTCTACTCCATCATGTGGTGAAGGGAATGTATTTTCTGGGAATGACCTCATCTGCATAAAACAAAGCATATTTATACTTGTCTTCCTTTCACTTGAAGCAAAAGTTACTGTTTATGCAAGTCCTTGAATGAATTAAGAAATCTATTGACATGTTCTACAAAGCAAATGCATAAAGGAGTATCTTCTTATTCTTACCAGAATAACATTAAGCAGACCTTAGCTGAAATGGAGCAAATCAAATGAAATGTAACTTTTTTTTCATAATGCTTATGAACTATCCCCTTTCCATGCCAGAACTGGAACATTCCAAGTTCAGAAGGGTATTTTTATCTCAATGTGGTTAGGAAACAGAAACACGTGTTAGTTCCACCCTAGAAGTGTGCCATGTTAGATTATTTCCAGTTAAACTAGCCCTTTCTTTTTTATTCAAGGACCCTTTCTGCATTGGGTCTTATTCCAGATTATATACCAGAACAGGGACCGGCCACCTGCATGCTAGGCCAGACTATGACAGCCTCTGGGTGGGATTTCCCACAGTCTGCACAAGCATGCAGATGGCAGGTTCCTATTCTGGGATATAATCTGGAATATCGCCTAGTGCAGAAAGGGCCAAGGTGTAGTATTTGTTTATTTTAGTAATAATTGTGCAAATTCAGAGTTTCTTCAATGAACATAGTTAATTGGCTGTGCTTTCTGTCTGTATCACATGAGAGTAATGTGGATCACAAATGACAATTTTGGGAGTACACTGACCCTTTCACAGACCCATCTGACCTTTCAGCGTGTAACTCAGGTAACTCCCGTGCACTACCCAAATATTATTACAATACATTCAGTCCTATGGGGTCCCATCTCATTAGATAAGTATCCATTTTCCTTTAATTAGACAAAAATAATAACGCTTCCTGCATCTCAATTGCCCGATAAAAAGTTTCATGTTTTTGGCAGCTGCAAGAATATTAGAAAGGGTAAAGAGGAGGAAGGAGGAGGAAGGAAAAGAGAGTAAGTGGGTAGATAGTGAAAGTATGTTTAGATAATTCTAGCACATTTAAAATGTAGTCTGCCTTTACCATTTGTGGCAAGGAAGAATAGGAGTGGAACTCTAGAAATGTGGGACTGTTGCCAGGCAACAGCCATATGTGTTACTGACTCCCAATCTATAAGGAAGAAGAAGAAAAGCACGCAGTGATGGGTACAGTCACGCTTTTCTAGGAGATTGTTACGAAGTTTAGAAAGAGGGGGCAGGAGAAAGAGTCTTAGGAGACCTTAGCTTTCTAAATGGCCTAAAATCAAATCTAGTTGTTGGTCATAAACAAAGAATCTAGGCATACCAATATTGCCAAGCTGTGTTTCTTGACACAATTTGTATAACTAGATTCTTTATTTTTCAGCTTATGCTAGTTGGATTTAAGCTGAATTTATTTTTTGTTCGTTGACATAAACAGACATTATCAATGATGCATGATTTTTTAAAAAAATAAAAAGGAAATGGCATTAGTAAGCTTATTGAAGAAATACCTTAAAATGGGACGTTTATACTTTTTTTGGTATATAGCAATCTTTTTCATTAGATGCACTAGTGATCAGTAATTACAACTATAAGTTGGAGAGACACAGATGTGGAAAGGATGCAAAGTGTTTTCATGGTGTCGTTGTGGCAGTCACTCTATAAAATAACTAGACCGCATCATGTATAAATATTCCATACAACTAATTCCTTTTCTACTATTTTCAGGGTAATGCCTCCTCAAAATTTCATGAAATGCTTACAAATATTGTTTTTGACCACCATTGTTTTCTGGAAATTTAGTGTTGGCAAATAAGAATCTGTTTAAATCTCTTTTCAGGCAATTCTCTGTTCTTAGGCATGATTCACCAAAATGCATTTCTGTTTCTTCTCCAGACTATCCCCCATCAACTTGGACTAAACTGCAGTCAGATTATCTATCTATCTATCTATCTATCTATCTATCTATCTATCTATCTATCTATCTATCTATCTATCTATCTATCTATCTATCTATCCTGCCCTATATTCAAAGTTCTCAGGTCAGGGCACAGCATTAAAAACCAAATATAAAAACGAACATACTAAAACAATACACATTAAGTCAGCATTGAGGCCATTGCAGGAGCAAGAGGTCAAGAGCAGATTCAGAATGAGCCATGCCTCTGTCCAAGGTTTCTCCTGGGAGGCAGTTGAGGGAAGGCTACACAATGCTTGGCACATGCTCAGAAGTCTGTTGAACTGTGCTTGGAGCACAGGTTATAAGTGGACACAGGACTCTGCTGGGCAGTACAAGCGACGGGAAGGTGGTCTCTGCCTCAGTAGGCCACACTTTAATTGGAGGCAATGACCTAAGCTTGTCTGACCAATGTTTCCTCACCACTCTTCTTTGTCCACTCACTACCAGCTAAAATTTGGTTACACTGCCTTCGTAGCCACCCTGTCTCACACTGTGAAGATCACTTCATCAGAAGTCAGTGAACATGGGGTGTAAACAGGCTGAAAATGTCCTCAGTTCCCTGTTCCACACTAAATTGGAGGAGGAACCATCACGTCTCAGATGGTTCTTCAACTCTGCAAGTACTTAGAGAGACCTTTGTGTGAGTATTAAGTACAACAAATAATATGAATCTGCTAAGTTCTAATTCTTTCCCCTCTCCCATCTTAATTTCAGTTCGCCCCATTTCTACATCAGTTTACATATTTTTTAAAAAAATCATGAATATGATAATATGTATGCATATCTGGCTTCATTTCTCTTGATTTTAAAAACTTTATTAATATGATTTCTCATTTCTCCTATTTTTTTAAACTTTATCACTATGATTTACATTTGTGTGCATACTTTCCCCCTAATACTTATTCCTTTTTGGGGAGAGGGGGAATATATATTTTTCTGATTGTGGAACTATACTTCCAGCATAAACCTGACACCAGCTGCAGAAGTGCAAATTACATATGGTTGAACCAAGTTAAGATTCCTTTCACCCCTACCCAACTATTTCTAAGTACAAGAAAATTTATTTTTCCACTAAATCTTTTTTTTTATAAAACCCACTCCTCAGACAGTGCTGTTTGAGTATTCAACAGCTGTATCTTCTTTATGCTTCTTTCTTTCTCTGTTATCTGAGTTTTAAAGTTCATTGTTGGAGCAGACTACCCGCGAACCCCCATGAAAGCTGCACTCTGTTGGCCTGAAGGGATAACAATTATTAATATAGCATGGGTACTTTCTGTTTATATGACTAAGAACTTAGTCACATACCTGGGCTGTGCCTCTGCATTGGATTCAAAATGCTTGTGGAGGACACATCCCTACATTTTGGCAGGAGCTGAAGTTTAGAGCATTTTTGAAGGATGAAATTCTCAAGAACAGAGGGACAGTTTAACCTTGTGGTTACGGTTACAAATGAGCAAGGGAGTTTTAAATACACTGGTGGGGGGAGGGGGAAGCTTAGTCATATGCTAGATCTTCTGCAAATAAATAAAGAGATTTGCAGGTTTTGTGGTAAACAGCAAGCTGTTAAATATAAACATTCAACCTTTTTGTTGTTGTTGCTTCCTGAAGCTAAAAGTTCCCTATTGATTATTTGGCTCCACATACAGCTGATAGTCTAGGAACTAAGATGGAGTGTTTCTCTGCTAGTTTACTTCTCTGTTAAAACAGACCTTTTTACCTAATTGGTTTTCTTTTAATATAATAGGAACATTAGGATTTTAAAACACACACACACAAAACCAACAACCCCTAATTACATCAGTGTATTCAATCACATTGAGAGCTTATTCCAAGTTCCATACCATCCCAATTGCTTGTGTGGATAAAAACCGCAAACAATAAATGTATTTGAGTGTGTCTTCACGGCACCCTTATTTCGGATTCAAAATGTTTTGAATCCTTGCAGTCCAGACAGCAGTTTGGCTTAACACGATTTCCGCGTGTTAAATCGCCCCAAAGCGTTGTAAATGTTACTCCTCATTTCAACAGGTCTCTCACTCAGGTTCGTGTGCTTGAAATGTTTTACATTTTTTACTGTGTGGACAGTACCGTTTTCAGGGATGAGATTCCGTGTTCAGGGTTTCCCTCCCCCAATCGCACTGTATCCAATGGCTGTCCATATTCTGGGGACGTCATGTTTAGGGTTTCCCTCCCCCAATAGCTTGCTTCCAAAGATAGTGATTTCATTGAAAAAATCCACCCTCAAACAGCCACTATAAAACTCCAGTCATTAAAGCTACACTGTAGCACTCTAGGCACTTCACACCTTAATAACAATGTTGCAGTTTTGCGCAATTCTAGCTCTTTGAAAGTGCTGACTTTTAAAAAAGGGAAAGGAAAGGAAAGCCCTGGAGGCTGTGGCTGTTTGAGTTGCTGCTGCTGCTGCTGCTGTGTGCCCTGGAAAATGTGTGAGGTGAAGGAAAAGCCCCTCGGTCCTCTCTAGCTCAGCCTCTCGGCGCGAGGGAAGCAGGGGTGAGAAAGGGGCATCCAGAGGCACAGGGAAGGGAGAGTGGGAGCAGGCAGGCTTTTATGATAGCTATAAAATCAGACACTTTTGCTACATCCCCCCACACACACATCTCTTGTTAAATCTCCCTTCCGATAAATCTGGTTCATTTTTCACCTCCTTCCCCGCCCCTTTCAACCAGCCTCATCAGCCGGTCTGACCTCTGTTACTTTGAACTATGTGAGAGGGGCTGATCCTGGGAGGGAGGGAGGGAACGCCAATCAGAGAGAGGGGGTGGGCACCATCACTGGCAAGGGGCGGGGAGGACAGGAATGTCGTGCGGACTCCAAGGATTGAATCCGAGATAAGGTTGCAATCGGAATGCCATTGGGATGCTGCCAAACCGGATCAAGTTGAAAGCCGTGGAGACAATTTTAACCCGGTTCAATTATTTCGGTTTTGGGAAATCGATATAAGGCATACCATGGGGATGCAGCCTTTGTGTCTTACGACATGTAATTGTTAATTTGCACCAGCCCCAGCACAGTTTAATTTGCATCCATATGTGACAACAAGAGGGCAGGGTAGACCAACTGTCCTGCTCTCCATTTGGTCCCTGAGGCCCTGCAGGGTATCATGGGATTGATCCCACAGTAAATCAAAGTATTTTGATAGTAGCTCCACAGATGCAAGTTACCTAACCCTAACCCTGCATGGATGCATGGAGAAGAGAAGAAATGACTGCAGCCTCTTCTGGCTGTAGTTCCACTACCCTGTGATTTTGGAAAGGTTTTCTGCAGTAACAGCAGAATTTACCACAGTTCAAATGAACATACAGCCTGAAGAATGATCATGAATAAGTTAATGTCCCCTATTTTGTTTGCTCCATTTACATAAAAGATGCTCTCAAATTCAAGTCCTTTTCTTGACACAACTTCAGAAGCATAAGTTTGCTTGGGAAATGCCAAGTATAGTATCACTGAGCTATAGATGCCCAATATAGTCAATAGCAGGTAATAGACACATCTAGACAATCTGACTCCTTCATTCCCTCTAATTATACTATTTATTTTAGCTTTCTTATCAAAGTGTGGGAGTTTGTACACATTAGCCCTCTTTCCCATCCAGTTCTTTTGTATGTAAAACACTGTGCAGAAATCTAAAGACATTCTAGACCTGCAACTCTGTATTCTTATATATGAGCAGCAGAATGTCTTCCAGGGTGCAGTAATAACATTTGACTAGTATAATAATAGTAATAGCTGTTTCTTTGTTTTTTGTATATCACTTCAACATTTTATTTTAATGGGAAGCAGACTGGATATTTTAAATAAATAAATAAACAAGCTATTTTATTAACAGGCTCTGTCTGAATGGAGCACAGGCATATTGACTGGCAAAATACACATTAGACAAGGGAGCTCAGATTCCACTCTTTTAAGTGATGACACTGAATCCTAAGTCTATGACCTCATTTGACATAAGGCTCAGATCAGAAACATGTTTGCCCTATTTGACACCTCATATGGCACAGAGTTTATTAATAACTGTAAACATGTACTATTCCAGTGGGTTATTTGTGAGTATATATTGTATTCATCAAAGCTTTAATAAACCTGACAACTGGAAACATCTTCTCTGGAAATGAGGATTATGGATTACAGAGTATTTCCTCAATGTCAGATGAACATCATTTGCAATGTTATAAGTATACAAAAGTAAATAAGCCAAAGCTTCCCTGTGGGAGCCCTGTGGGCACAATGATGATTGCTGTGAAAAGTGCCTTAGTTGTAAAAGGGATCAGTGCATCTCCAAACTCTTGGAAAAGGTTGGCTTTGGACCTGTAGCAACATTAGAGTTCATAGTAGAACTGGAAGGGTAAAAGATTGGAGGTGAGGCTGATAAAAAAACTGCATTTTGATCCACAATTCCTATCAGTTCTGTTCATGGGTGGTGACTGATCCCTAGTATATGTGTACTGTTTGCTTAGAGTAGGTAGATGGGTATTCATCCTTTTCAAAAGCATTTTTCTGTTTAGAAGAAAGGAGATATGGAACTCACTTGGCCATGCCTACTCCACAAAGGGGTCTTTCTATTTAACTGGTAATAATTACAGTATATATTAGAATTTTGAGATTTTATGCAGATCTATGCCTGAGATAGAATGAGATGCATTACCTCTCTTTTTTTCCTAATGTGTATATCTGTATCCTAGTTTAAGGATAACTGTTCCTTCAACACTTGCAGCAACAAGAGAATTGGTGGTAAGAAACTAAGCCCTTTCTGCACTGGTCTTATTCCAGGTTATATCCCAGATTAGGAACCTGCCATCTGCATACTGGTGAGGACTACAGCAGAACCACTCAGGACCTGTCATAGGATACTGCATGCGGATTGCATGTCTCAATTCAATGTATAATCCAGAATAAGGGCCTATGCAGAAAGGACCAAGGGGTTCTTGGTAGTGGTTCTACAACTTTGGTTTTCCCTCCAGGACTTTTGCTTAGGATATATAATGTATTAGGACATTCTCAAGTATTATTTTGCAAAACTTTATTAGTAGCATCCTAATTCCCTCCTTTCATAATTTCATGGGGACCAACGGGTTCGGGTTTAACCTGTACTGTTATCGATTGCCATGGGGACTCCTTAATGCGAACAATGATTCACATTAAGGCTGCCCCGAATCCACCCCAAGGTATTCCCAGCCCATGGAGAGGCACTCTTAGAGTGGATTAAGAAAAAGTAATTTGTCAACACTACACAAAGCAAATTTTGGGGGTTTGATCCTCATTCTCACATGTAAAAACTAAGCAATGGAATGCTGGCCCCAAATAATTTCACTTTCAAAGTTTCTTGAAATTAAATGTGTGGCTTGTTCAAACAAGCTATGAAAATAGTGTGATTCAACCCTCTGCTACTCAGTCTTGTTAGCAGACAGCATTAGTGTCTCCAACAAAATTGATCTTTAAAAGAGCAAGTGATTACTAATGCTTTCAGCTTCAGTTCTTCCGTATAGCATGCAGAGATAACTGCTCCACCCTATTGTTTTAGTGTTTACTGCTACTTAGCAGTTAGTTTTATTGTACCAGAATTAGGTTTTGTGTATGCACATCACAAACCACCATACAGTTGATCTTTGGTCCTTTCAGTAGGGACCTTAATCTGTATTAAGAATTCATATTGTACAATTCTGGGCCTCCATTTCTGCATGTTAAAAGGGATCACAGAGCCCCCCTGGTCTACCCGTCTGTCTCCATTAAATCTAGCCTGATCCAGATTAGGGAGGCCCTAATCCGGGCCACTGTTTAATCAGCATTACCAGTGGCCTAGTGGCCTTGATCTCGAACCCAGGAAGCATGCAGAAGGCTTCCAGGAGTACAGGGGTGTTTTTCAGTGCTGGAAAACAACCACCACAGGCGCTGGGGCTAGGCTAGGAACTTTCATTCCTAGCCCCAGAGTCCGGAGGATGGAGCATCAAAGTTTGCATAGGCTTTGAGGCTTTGAAGCTGTGTGGCATGGGTGATCCACATCAATGTTGTTAGTGCAGACAGCATGGATCCTGGGCACGTCATCCTGCGATCTGGATTAGTGGGCCAGGCTTATTTGGACCACTGATCTGTCTCTAAGACAGGTAAGTGTAGAAAGGCAGCTTGTAAGGGCCATGACTACCAGTAGCTACTTTCACCTGTACCTATTCTACAGAAAAAGTTTAATGCCAAAAACGTAAGGAAAGTAAAAGTGGAAAAGCTTCTCATATACTCTGTATGACTGTATAATAGCACCTGGTATTTGTTAATAGAAATCCGTGACCAGCTGGTAAAAGTGATGTAATTACCCCTTATTGGTCATGTTTCCAAAGTATTTTTGACTCCAATGTCTTCAGCTAAGTGGTTCCCAGACAAGCCAATCAATGTTTCATTTTCCTCATGGCTTCTCTCTCTGTATGCATAGGTTCATCCAGGGAAGTAATTTTGATTGTACAAGGAAACAAATTTCAGGTAAAAATCTTTGAGAAAATAATTGGAGGAAGCTCTGGGAGGAGGGGAGTAAGAGTTAATAGGCAAGTATTTATCATAAAGGGAGAGCTACAGAATGTTAACAGATGGAAAAGAGCAGATATGCAGGATGAGACAGGCTGTAAATTAAGCAGTGCCAGGACTACAGTGAAAAGCTGCTCTATAAAGTTGCCAGATCATCTTATCTAATAAGAATTACATTTTTAGCTGCCTCTTTTGATCACAATCTAACATAATTGTGTTTATTTTATCTTGTGTTTATTTTGAGCTTCCCCCCTGAGGATTTTCAAGCTTTTGTTTCACTTTTTAAAAACATATATAAATACATGACAATTCAGTTATTTGCTCTTCCATCTTTTTTGGCACTTTTTTGTTCATTAGTGTAACATTTTGAACATGTTTCCTGAGGTCTGCCAATTCTACTTGCCATGCATTTCAGATATAATAATAATATGATATTGCATCTGTGAAATTAAATAGGTCTTGTGAAGAAGTCATTAGCTTCATGAAATACTACAATATGACTCCTTGGAAGAACCATACAAAAATATGCAATTTACAATACATCCACAGTCTAAAATTCATAACATCCAAAAAGTAGTGTCTGCTAATTATGATAAAAGTTTCTACATTATCAGATTATCATCATCATGCAAGCATGTTTTTCTGAATTCATCCTAGAGGGTAACTCACATGTTACTGCTTCTGTGTCTACTCACACGAAGACACTTCATTCATTGTGAGAGATAAGCAAGTAGAATCATGTAAACACTGTTGTGGTGTTTGAGTGAAGGTAAGACTCAGATTCAAAATATATTTGATAACCTTATGTTCCCTCTTGTGCTGATTTGTTTTCTTATGAGCAACTTTTGTTGTTTTTATGGATATGGAGAACTTCACTTCTTATCTAAGCCTTCCAAAGTGCGTGAGATGCTACACAAAGTTTTCATATCACCTGAAGATGGCACTTTATTCTCTAAAGAATATTTTCTCCACCTCCTTAGGTAAAGATAATAAATTTGGCTTGTGGTGGTGACACAGAACATGACCTAAAGGTAATCTTCAGTTTTCTTGATGTATCGCTTTTCTGTATTCTTATTCTGAACTTCAGATTATATCTTTTTAAAGTTAGTGGAATACGTAGGGATATAAAAACCAGTATTCTGAATAGCTTCTTTGGAGCCCTATCCTTTCATGAAATACAGACTTTTACATTGTTCTCTTATATTGTGATCTCCTCTATACTCTGTGCCTGCTCGGATGTGCTCATTGTTATCTGTGTTTTCCAGTGTTGGCTGGTAACCTAGAAATGGCACACCATGTTGCATTGAATGATTGGTTCTACAATCCCTTCAATAGCTTGTGGAATCTCAGGCTCTTCTGCTGGAGCTTACTATAACTCCTGGGGATATCAACTAGGGCTGACAGATGAACAAACACTGTTAGCACTTATTTTCCTTAATGCAGCTGCATATTTTATGATGAGGGATATAAACAAGTTCTTTCTATTAGCATCCTACTTAAAATACCTTAGAAAATCATAGCTGTATACAAATTGCCTTTCCTCCAATCTGTTCAAATGGTTTTGTGTGAACAGCAGGAAGAATGCTAAAACTCTGTGACAACCTTCAGCCTGGGTGTTTTACAGAATACCCTGATGAGGACTGTGTGTAGCTAAGAAGAACGCCCAGATTTTGGAGGTCCAGCAGCTGTTCTGCAGATGCAAAAAAATCATGAAAGGCTTTCCTCTTATGTTTTTGTATATAATTTCATGGATTCATTTATGGAGGCATCCCAACAAATCAAGATGATGGATGAAGACCTAAGGGAGAAAAATTAATTGCTTCCCAATTTTATTGCTCAAAGTTATTTGGAAATGCTCATATGTTTAGTCTTAACACGTTAATACCAGCTTCTGAACAAAACCAATGAATATATGTTAAAAAGAAGCAAGTCCATAGTGACCTTCTTGTTACAGGTGGACATGGATGGAAATTAATGAGGTATCATGGCACTGTTACAAGATTTACCACCACCACCCAATAAGGAAATAAAATATTTGGTGAAGGGGAAAGGGGGAGAATAGAACAAGTTGCCTACAAGGTCTTAAGAATACATTAAAGAAAACAATGAAGTTACTTGAGCAAAATAGAGGCTTCAGCAAATGGAAATGTATGGGGGGAAACAGTGAAGAGAACAAGAGTGATGGGAGAGAGAGAAATATTTCCTCCCTTGATTCTTTAGCAGAGGTGGGGGTAGATAGAAGATACAAACAAAAATTGATGCAGCATATCCTCAGCTAAATTATTCAGTGGCACCTTCATTTGTGTTGAGCTCGCCACCCATGTTCTCTTCTCCCTTATCAGACTTGGGTCTAACAATTATTTGCTGCCCCCTGCTGCCAGGAATGTTACCTGAAAGCATGAGTACAGTGCCTAAAACTCTCATGCAGGATGAGAGAACAGAAATTATTTCTATTGGGTCATTTTTGGCAAAGGTATCAGGCACCTTTCAGTGAAAGGATATTCTCTTTGACAACATCTTGACCCTCTCTCACTTTATCTGTGTTTACACAGGGACTGAAAGAGAATATTTATTCTGTGGTTAGAAAAAATCAAGAAGAAAGCTGTTCTGAATTTTCTGGGTTTAGAAGATTTGGATGTGAATGCAAGGAATCAGATTTCAAAAACACAATCATGAGCTGGATGGTACCTGAAAGGGCATTGAGGGCATCCCACTACCAATACAGGAAGTTGTGAAATCCGTGAGCCTAAACAAACAGGTGTTATATAAAACTCACTGTATGAAAACACCAAGGACTTCATTAGCTCACAAACGACAAGAGTAAAGTGTTATCAAAGTTAACAAGCTTGAAGAACAAATAGCACTAGCCAATGGCCAAATTTTAAAAGAGAAAAGAAATAAAATGAAGACAGCAATTTCTCGACTTGGGCGTATAATTGCTACGCATCCCCGTCAAATCCTTAAGTTACTTGTACTTTTACTGGTGATAGGTTTAAGCATGTAAGCTGCGCCCTGCGGGATCAGGATGCCTCTTCTAATCTATTGTTCTAAGTTAACCACGCTTATGAGAATCTAAAAGGAGGGGCAAAATGGTCAAAGTACTCTCCACACTCATGAGGAGCAGCAGTTTGTCTTTAGAAGCAAACCACTTCCAATACAGTTGTCCTTATTTATGGTTCTAACTATGAGTTTATGTAGCTGCAACTGGAAAGTCATGTTTTAGTATCTGCTATTTGCACATTTATGAGTTAGCACCAAAGTGTGACGTTGCTCCACACTTCTTTTTTCCGGAAGACAGGATGTTTGGAACTCTTCATAACTTTGGTCAGCTGTGTTTTCTCTTTGTGTCCCCCCTTCCCCCCCCCCCCACGTCCTTCCAAGAAAGTTTCAGATGGTTGGGATATCAGCTACATCTTTCTGGAAATATCTGTGTTCTTGGACAACGTTAGGAGCAACATGCATTTCTTTCGCTCTCTTTTACCATGGAGTTTTTCAGATGCGGCTCTCCTATTTTCTGTAGGCCAATCATGTATCACAGATCTGTAAAATCACGATATCACGTCTATTTTGATTGGCCAGTACTCTCATGTCTCTTTCCCACTAATTACTTGCTCAGATTCCACCCAATTCACTTATTTGCTCCAGTACAGATCACTTTCTACCTAAACTGCATTCACAGTGTTGATGTCCACTTCCCCAATTTGAAGAAATACTTTTAGAGTGCTTTGCGATATCTTTTAATCTTTACCATATTAGTGATTTGGGATCATTAGATAATTTGGCCATTTCTCTATTCTTCAATAATTCAGAATACCTTTAAAGATTAAAATGCATCAATCCTAAGAGCATTTTTGGAAGGCCCACTTTTTATATCCCTCCAGTGTGGTCACTACTACTTTATGTTCTTTAATCAGTTACCTATGCACAAGAGGACCTGCCCTTGTATTTGACAACTGTTAAGATTGATTACAGGTGCATGTTTAGATACTTTATCAAAAGCTTTTTAGGAAAGGAAAACCTCCAAGTAAACAATACCTACCTTCATACCACTTTGTCATTCTCAAACAAAAAAAACCTCCAAAGGGTATATTGAGACTTAGTTTTGTGGAAGCCATGCTGGCATTCTGTTCATCAGCAAGTCCTGTTGTTTTAAATGTTTGGTAACACTGTGCTTAATAGTATTTTTTATTAGCTTTGCTGCTACCAGTACTATGTTTACAATTTAACCCTCTTTCCAGTTCTCAGGAAACCAGCACCTTCAGGCTTAACAAGTAACATATATGTTAAAAGCTCTACAGTTTTGCTACTTTTATAAGGCACTAAGGCCCAATCCCCAAAAGACTTATTAGCCCCTCTCAGCTTCCTCTGCTGTCACTCTGTTATAGCTGACTTTAAAAGTCCACTCCACTTCCGGAATAAGCGCCCCCATGGTACCCGCGATCTAAACGGACTTTCCATCCCCAAGGAAGCCTGTTTCCTTTCCCCACATCTTCCCCCCCCCGCCCCCTCTCTTGTTAAAAGGAAAAATAGGCAGATCTCCGTCTCCTGAAACAGCTTCCCGCCCCTAGCAAAGGCAGATGATCGCTCATTCATTCATTTTCAGCACTTACTTTCCCTCAGTTCTCTGTTAGAAAAGGCTTTCTGCCCCAGGAAAGTCAGCGGCTGCAGGCATCAGCAGCGCGATCGTTCGCTCATTCTCTTTTAAGGCTTTCACAGATCACTGATAACAATGTTGCAATTCTGAGCAATTCTGGCTCTTTTTACAAAGGAAAGGAAGCGAACCTGCTGCATTTCTCAGATGTGTGAATGCTTTTTGGCTGTGTGTACAGGCAAGCAATCCCCGCCCCTTTTGCCACGGAGCGTCCTCAAGGCAGATATAGCGAGCAAAACCCGCGAATCGCCGAAAGAGCGCTGGAACTCTTCTTTAAAGTGCATGTATTTTATCGCGGGTGTCTCACTTTCCTAAGCTCCCTAAGCACCTTGTAAAGTCTGCAATGGGGCTGCTCAGAGGCAAAAGAAGAGTTCCAGCAGACTTTCAATTGCATGGGGACAGGGCTTAAGTTATAAATTTAAAAGTGCTGTGGCCATTTGCCACTGTTCCTAACTGGTTTCACACTACACTCCCCCATCCTTAAGACTTTTAATGGAACTAATGAGAAAAGAGGTAAAGTCATTATGGTATCAAGCAATTTATCTTTGTGTTGTTACTCAGATTATCTATTAATTATATGTATGTTTTCCTTTAAGTTCCCTCGTTCCCCAGTCCTAGCCCTGATAGTATTCATATGCAAATATAATAGTAACACATAATTCTGATTCTGATGGGTTTTTAGGTCTCTTTAGGGGCAATCATAAACTTCAAATCTTATATTCATATGATGACCTGTACTAAATTAGTATCTTAAATGTGTTTAGCTGCCCTTCTACCATCTTTTGGATTATAGATTCTGGACCCCTGCACTATTATGACTATGTGAGCTATTTACAGCAGCAAATTAGAATTGCTTAACACATGTATTAGGTGATTGCAGGTTTCTATAGCCTAAAATGGTTAGAAATATAATTGGTGCTGGGAGCAGGTCAAATTCTTTTAGGGTACACTTGACTTTTAAACCAGTTGCATTCAGCATGTGCTTTTGCAAGCTGAAACTGTTAGCGAGTACAGTCACTTTAAGTAAACAAGTCATAATTCAGCAAGGAGTTGGCAAAATTACAATGAAAGCTGTGATCCACTAGACAATTGAATGGTGAGCTTGCATTCAAATTTTTTAAAGTAAAAAAAAAAAGCTCTAAAGTGTTTTTATGGGATTTTTTTGGTGCATAGCTATCATTATAAATAGAACTGTCTTCACATGTCAACAAAGCAGAATGATTTTTTTTAAAAAAAAATGGGAGGGCGCTTTGGGGACTCACTACAGAACTTGCTTAAGAGAATTTAAGGCTATGGAGAAGGTGCACTTAAGGGAAAGGCTGCTCGTATTTCCAAGTCTCAGCACACAAGATACCCTTTAGAATTGCTGATCCTGCACTGGGAACAGTTACAGCTGAGGAGGCTGGAGTGCAGAAAAAACTAGTAGAAAACTGCAGACAGCCTTCATATTTAAAGGAAGGTTGAATTTTAAGCTTTTTCTCATCAAAGGGCCAATGGCCTAATACAGTCCAATATAGTTTAGAAAATCTAACCAAAATATTATATAGCCACCTGTTTTAACTCACTTCTTCCTTTTTAAAAATTTTGTCTTTCAGGGTCGCTAAGGATCTCAGAGACAATAGCATTACCCAGCTATAAAGGAAAGGCATCTATCAATAGCTATAGAGTTCTGTTACACGTGGCTGCACTTTCAGTAAAGCAAGTGATCTGAAACACAGCAACACCACTCGGAATCACACTAATTTTGAAAGGGTATTTTGACGTTCACAGCCAAACTTTTTTTTTTAATGCCTTAATGCAGAGCAACTTAGTAACTAAGCAACACAAGACAAAAAATAATAATCCCAAGATGCTGAATATTATTAAGAAATTTAAAAGCATGGTTTGTTCAGCATTAATACCAAGTTCACACGGAACCTTTTCCCTTTTCATATACACGTAAAAAATGTCTATGTTGGTGTAATTGTTTTACTTATTTCTTCACTACACCTTTATATTTAAACACTAATTAAGCTTCTTTAAGATATGAATACAAAATAGCAAGCCCAATTTTTAACAGAATTTGATACTGATACTATTAAACTGATAGTTTTAACATTTCAACAATAAAGATGCAGGCTCTCAAAATATTAAACTAAAATGTACTTAAACCAGATTGTATAAAAATAACCTAAAAGGATAATTTTAAAATGTTTTTTTTTAAAACCTAGTTATGAGCAAAATCTGTCTTAAAGGTTGTTTCCTGATTTCACCATAGCAAGACAGAATATGCTAAAATCTTTCTCTTAAATATATCACCCTTTTGCAGCCTTCCCCAATGAAATGCACATAACTCCTCAATTAAAAGGGATGGGGAGTATCTGCAAAGTGTATGTTTATCTGGGTGCTTTGCCAAACAGCTCAATTTAGCTTGTACCAGTTTGGAAGCAGCATGATATGGCTAACCACCCTGTTTAACGGACAGCATAGTTATTAGAGTTCTCAGGCCTTCAGGATGCACCTTGCCTGTTTTTTGATATCACTAATTTGGTAAGATCTAGGGTGTTTTTCCACTGTCACTAGAAGTACCCATTAAGTACCCATTAATGGGTACGAAAATGCCATTTAGTACCCATTAATGGGTACTTAATGGGTACTTCTAGTGACAGTGGAAAAACACCCTTAGTGTTCGTACGAAGGTGGTGATTTTCTCAACAGTGGTTTAATTTGCTTTTTCAAACATTGAAAAGAGTTGGATTAGAAAATCTCTGTGACCCCTTCTAACTCTAAGTTCTATGATTCTGTGGTTGTTTACAATGGTAGCATCCAAACTGGAACCTCAGCGCATCTAGGAGGGGCAAAGCTTGAATTGGAAGCTTTTGTTTGAACTGCAGTGGATCCGGGACTACATTTGTACACTGTAAAAAAAAAAAAGGGTTCAAATGGCAGCATATAGGATGCAGTCTGTCTCAATCACTCTCCCTCTACTGTGCTTTGGAAGTGCATTTTTGTGATCTTTAATATACATTGGATGTATGACACCTCTGCGACACTTGATGTGCTTTAAAAAAACTGCATTTGAATGGAACCAAAGAGTTTAGGGCGGTGATGGCCAACCTATGACACGCGTGTCACAAGTGACACGCCAAGCCCTTTTGGGTGACACACATGGTCACCCTGGCACCTGGACGTGCAGTGCTTGCTTGTTCTTGAAGTGTATGAAATACTAACTTTCTATTGAAGATTTTGCAACAAAAGTCACTAATGTAAAGAATTATTTGTTTTTGCCTTTAATAAAATACATATCTCAAAAATATAACTTTTACTAGAGCTACAAATATCACAAAGTTATGGATATTTCTAGATGTGACACAGCACCCGAGTTAAGCTAGGGTTTCTTGAGAATTTTGACACACCTAGCTCAAAAGGTTCGCCATCACTGGTTTAGGGAGATAAGCAAAAATTCTTGTCAGATCCTTGCCCCTGCCCTATGGCTTGTAGTCCTGTTTGGCAGGTTCCTGCTGGTTATGTGCCTGTAATTTGGTAGGTTTGATTGTTGTTGGATACCACCATGTCATGTCCAACTACTGGTTGGCTCCATGGGCACCTCTATGCGGTTTTCTTGGAAGAGATACAGAAGTGGTTTGCCATTGCCGACTTCCAAGGAGTGTCTGGTATTCGAGCCAGCAACCTTCTGTTTTCCAGGCTGCTTGCTCTGCCACTGAGATAGAACCACGGACATGATACACACAGAAGCTAATCTTCCATTCACTGTCAAAATAATTATTTAAGCCAGTCACATACAAAAAGATTTATAACTTAAAGTTTAGACTTCATCCCATCCAGTTCAGTCTAACAAAATTTCAAAGGACAGCCAAAGATTCCTTCCAGGAAGAACAGTCAGAATAATTTTAGTATGGAATGAGGACACTGTGGCATTTTCCCAATGTTTTGAGGAAAAACAACTTGAGTATTACAAAGATGGCACCCCTTCATAGTATGTCAAAGTGCAGACAGATATTACTATGTATCTTTTAATTTGATTTTGCAGAACAAAATATTAAAAGGATTCACTGTGCAGGCAAATCTATTTTTTTCTGATTAAAAACCCTTGTATGCTAAGTCATAAGAGATCTCTTTGTTTATCCCATTTCTTCCCAATCAGCCTCTTCTGACATTATCACTTAGCACAGAGACATTATTTTCATCACCCACATCTTTTTGATGTCTGCATCATCAAGACATCAAAGGCCTTTCAGGAATTCTTGCTTCCATTGAGAAATCCTTTTGCATGACGAAAGATCAGAATTCACCCCACCCCACCTGGGTACCCTGGCTCAGATTGGGATTCAGCCAAAATCAATGCACACATCTACCAATTAATTGTCTCATTCTTTCAAACTGAGAAATTTTGATTACCAACTCTGAAAACAAGTGAATATTTTTCTGGGAATTTGTTTAAATATTCTGGAAATTTGTTAGAATGAACCTGAAAGGGGAATGGAGGGTTTTTAGGATAGGAATAGAACTGAGAGATAAAATCATCCTTTTAAAGATTCTTCATGTAGAATTTCACTCACAAATACAAGTTTCAATTTTATCTTATTGATATTCCGTTATGAAAAGTTTATTATTAAACCACAACCTCAAAGCAAAGTATTCATGAGAAGTGGTAATATAGTTTCTTTTTCAAATAAACAAAAAGCTCAAAAAAGAGAATGTGCAAACAAAAGATTTGTACATATTTTAATTTATTAAACAACATAAATTACAGTTCAAATGCAAGGACATTATTTTATTACCAGTGCTAAGCTATGGATCAAGTCATGGCAATCTGTGGCAAAAACAAACTTGCAGACAAATTGTGGTTAAACTTTAATGAAACAAATCAACGTTAAATTTACCAATTAACCATAGTTTTTCATTTTATGGTTCACAGTTGAAGAACCTCACTTCTTGTCAAGCTCATAAATGTTTTGTAGAAACATTTAAAATTAGCCAAAGTGTGTTAAGCTGTTTTTCTCAAGTATAGGTTCAGGCTATAAATCCTGCCCTGATCCAAGCAACAAAACATAAGGTTTATCCAAACCTACCTCCTATATCTGCTTTGTAAAAAAAGATGGGTCAGGTGAGATCTGTTCAGCAGGCTTCACCAATTTAGCAATTTGGCCAGAATTTTAGAGATCCTTAAAATTACATGATATCCTTGTCATAAAGAAAAATCACAGCCAACATCAGCTTCTTCCCTTTAAGCAGACAGAATTTTGACCATAGTTCAGAAAGGACCAAGAACTAAATGGTTTTGTGATAAACTTATTCTTCCACTAACTTTAATAGATTTACAGAACATTAAGGATGGATATTTTTAAACAAGCAATATTAACAGTCCTAAAAAACTTCATTCTCCTGATTTTAAAGGCAGAACATGTGAACGAGGTACCTTACAAAAAATCTGAAGCATTTTTTGCTAACATCTTCCTCTGTCTTGCTCTTGTAATTATTTAATATTTTTGTTATCTAAAGTAATGCAATTAAGACCTTCATACACGACTCTAAAAAAGCCCTTTCAGAATTTCACACTAAATTAACAAAAACCTTGATCAAATGGAGTCACTCAATGGAAAGGATGATGGGTATAGGTTACGGTACTCTGTTGTGCCTTTAAGTGGCAAGTGTCAAAGCGTTTGGTCTGGGTTCCCATTGGACTCAGTAAAAACAGATGATGCTAGTGGAGAATAAGCCTTTGTTGATCCATCAGTGCTCTCCCTCTGGTAATGATCCCATGCACTAAAGTGTAGTAATACCTATTTAAAATGGATTGTGTTTTATGTGCTAGAGAGATGTTCAGCTAGGCTTGTATGGCTTTAGTAGTTGTGGATCTTGTAATCTGCCCTTCGATCAAAGAGCTTAAAGCAGCATTTCATGCTCCTACGATATTTGTGAGATACATTAGGCAAAAATAGTGAGTTTGGTTAGGCCTGTTCCATAAGCTTCATGTCCAAAGGGAACTTTCTCCCAATCCTCTCAAAACTTTATTTCTTACCCTATGCTGGCTTTAGAAATATTATTTACTGTTACAATTTGTTGCTGAGTTTATTAAAATCATCTTTTATGAGTGTCAAACTGGATTAAAGTTGTTATAACAATTACTTGCTGCTTAGGTAAGACAAATAACATGATTTAAGAACAATTCAGGAACCAGGACCACATGGCCACAATTGTTATTTCAACATAGTGAGTGTAACTGAAATGTGGTGAGGAAATGAAACTGCTGAGAAACGCAGCTCATCGCTAATAGCAAAGCTGTTCTGAGTTTTAATGAGTTGCATAAAGTCTACTTCATTTATCTCAAACTACATAATGCAGTATAGCTCTTTTTGCCTTTC
The DNA here is from genome assembly GCA_023333525.1 of Aspidoscelis tigris stejnegeri. NCBI lineage: Eukaryota > Metazoa > Chordata > Lepidosauria > Squamata > Teiidae > Aspidoscelis > Aspidoscelis tigris. Next base: position 208,799,335 of record JALMGA010000001.1, read on the forward strand.
CAGACAATCTCAGTAGTTCAGTTTTGTGGTACAAGAGCTAATTTTTCTCTGTTGGCACTTTCTTCCAAATCTCCCCTAGATGCTTTCCACCAAACAGGGTCCCAAACTGAGTGAAGAACTTCCGGACACTTGCTTGGGAGGAGAGTAACTGGAGGAATTGTAGAGGAAAAGAAACAGTTGCTGAATAGAGGAATTAAGCAATACTTTCTGCCTACCCATTCATGGAAGCAGTTTATATCAAAAAGGATGCTGACTTACAGTTGCACATTGCTTTCAGTATTATTCGTAGGCTTACCTACGAATGATGGCTTGGTCTCCCAAATGTCTGAAGCAGTACCATATAGCCTGCCCAGCCTTTAAAATTAGAAGGGGAAGCCCTTCTTGTAACTCTTCCACTCTCAAAGGAGCAAGGGATAATAGTACATGACCTTTTCTGTGGCAGCCCCCAGCCCTTGGAACAACCTCTGAAGCTACACCAGACACCAAGCCATGGTTTTCAATACCTGGTTAAAACATACCTCTTCACCCAGGCTTTTTATGCTGAGCTTTCTTTAATGGCTTATATTTTAAGCATGTTTTACTGAATATTAATCACAAAAAAACTAAAACAGAAACTGAATTAGTTTGCAGATTTATTTTGGTTCAGAAATTATAACACCTCTGATGCCACCACTCTGCTTTCTATAGCACTATAATGCACGTGCAAACTCAGATTTCAAACGTAACAACTCTGAAGTTCATTGGGAAAAAAAACCCACATCCTTCTATGCCCAAGCTTGTACAAAACTGGATACTTCTCCATGTGAAGTCCTATGTTCGTTTCTCAATCAGCTTTTGGCACTTATCAAATGACCACAGCAGCTGATTAGGCTTCCTCGTCTCACCACCCTCTGGTGTCCCTGTGTGTCAAAATCCAGGTTACACATTTCTTGTGTTCTTGTTAGCTTGCAAATTAAGTTTTCATTGTACTTTGAATTGTTAACACCGATACTGTACCTTTACATGAGTAATTCCAGGTAACAATAAAATCCAGAAGAGAAAATAGCTCATCAATATAACATGCACAATTTTAAAGTATAAAAATACAACAGGAGAAATACCTATGTATGCAGAGAGAAACAGGCCAATTGTACCTTGAAATCTATAGCAGCATTCTGCTCCTGGCAGGTGGATTCCCCCCCCCCTTTCACCATTGCATTCTTCTTCATAAATAAGCCTTAGTGGAAAGTATTTATATACACACAGAAAAAAGACAGCAGAAGTGTGTGTATTGGAAAAATGAAATCATACGAACTCAACATTTTAATAAATTATAACTCAAAATGTTCCATTAAAAATTAAAGTAAGATAAAAGGTAACTTCAAAATGTCAACTTCAACCTACTTCCAGGGGAAAGTAATTCCAATGTGATTTTGCCCCCATATCTAATCCAGATTTTCTTTCTTTTTTTCACTCCAAAGCAAATGAAATTGTAGATACTCTGTGCTTTATTTCCAAGCAGCCAGAAACCCAGCAGACAATGTAGCTGTTGCTTAACAAACACAGAATTCTACATTGTATGCCAGGTTCAGGCCCAAAGACTCAATGTTCTTATTTAAGTACTGTCAGCTACTTAAGGGACAGAAAAAAACAACAACAGAGAGCACTATGGAGTCAATCTTTCCCACTGGATATCAGTGCTTCATATTTAATTTCATGTGCAATCTGTGCAGATAAAGAGACCCCATAATCCTGCTGGGGCTCTCCACAAGCTACTAAGGGGTTCTGTTCAAATTCCTAAGACGTAAATGCCCTTTTAGCAATCATTTTGCATCCCCGAATACATCAAATTAGAACACTGCCCATTTTTAAAAAGACAAATACACACACAATTCACATAACAAAATACACAAATAAATACATTCGTTTTTGAATTGAAAAGACAGTACAAAGTCTTAAATAAACCCCTGGAGAAATGACAGTATTGCAGGTACTGTCCTTCTGTATTAAGATAGGAACAAAAAACTCCAGTAACTAGCAAATAAGCAAACAGCTGTTTTTGTCTAGAATTAGTTACTAGTTCTTGCAAATCTGTAATAATGACTACAAATAAAACACAGACATGTTATTACAGAAGTTGTTTTAATTCACCAAAAAGCACAATAAACCTCAAAGGGAAGCACAGAATTTTCTTGTAAGCACCCTTGCAGAATATCTCTAAGCTTTATTGGGAGACTTTCTTGTAGCCTGGAAAAGTTGCAACAGTATGAGATCTCCAAATGATCATCAGCGAAGAATAATGAAGTGATGCTACATGATGTCTTCAGAGACCCAGTAGCCAGATGTAGCTGCTGATTGAGGAAACAGAATCTACACTGACTACTGAGCGACTGATGAGCAACTAAAATTGCTGGACTGACAAAAGATGCCATGTCAAGTGCAACCTGTGGAAACATAATAAAAACCCATCATCAAGAATTGTCTCTGTAAAACATTCCAAAACCATACCTCACTGTTTGAAAAATTATTATTTTTATTTACAAATAAGCACACTGGCCAAAAGAGAGATAACTCACTAGAAGAGCCTGTGTGATTCAAGTTTTTGATTCTATGAAAAGTAAGATTTTTTAAAAAATACAGAAAATATAGTGAAGATGAGAGGCTGTGTTAATTGTTGCTCCCAACGTTCATTAGGATTCCAGAACCATCCTAGAATGGGAATATACAATATAATACCTTTGAAATCAAATTAATAGACAATTTCATTTAGATGCCTATATGAGGTGATACATAGCGTGTAATGCAAGTATTTTCCCTTACTATAATATATGAAACCGCTACCACTCATAATGAAATGCCCCCAAAATCAATTAACTGGATATAATTTGCCACTCTGTTTCTAAGAACTGGGCCAAGGATATTCTCAGCATGGCATCCTATTTTAACAAAACTATTAAAGCATATCAAAGCAAGATACGAGTAGTGGTAACTGAAGCTCTATCCCTTATTTTAGAATAAATTAGTTTTTGCCTACGACTTGGTTCTCTCTGTCTCTAAATACATTTTTAAAAATCAGATTAAAGAAAAAATAGGTGATACATTAGTAAATGTTTGTATATGTGAATTTTGGAAGAAGAAAGAAATTAGTGACATGCTGAATATACAGTTTATACCCTGTTTCCCTGAAGTAAGACCTATCCCAAAAATAAGCCCTAGCATGATTTTTCAGGATTTTTGAGGGTGCTCAAAATATAAGCCCTACTCCAAAAATAAGCCCTAGTTATAGTTCATGCTCTGGTGGATAAATGCAGATTGTTGTTCGTGGAAAAATAAGACGTCCCCTGAAAATAAGTCCTAACGCTTCTTCTGGTGCAAAAATTAATATAAGACCCTGTCTTATTTTCAGGGAAACACAGTAATAGCAGGAATAATGGGAGTATTACATATGGAGTTAAATAATCTTCTGACGATCCAGCTGAAGGAGACCATAGAATAATTGCTAACATGTGCTTAAATAGTGGGTGGAAGGATAGAACAAAATGGTCTATTAAGTAAATGGTAAATTATATAATTAATGTGATAGTTGTAGAAATACTGAATAGTCGTATGAATTATATTAGTAATTTGGATAGGGTTAGAATATGTAAATAAAAATGGATGATAGTTAAAACATATTTAGACAATAAGCTTAGGAGCGAAAGTGAAGAACTGAAGTTATGTTTAATTTTCTCAATATAGTATGAATTGTGTAGCTTTTTCTATGATTGGTATAAGAATTATGTATTACCCTTGTGGAAAGGGGAGGACTCAAAGCAAGTGTAAAAAACTAATAAAAAATTAAAAAATTAAATAAAAATGTTTTAGCTTTATTTTTCTATCAACCAAACTCTGAAACAGACTGTAAGTAGCATCTTAGAACTGCATAAAACTAATTTTAAAACCACAATTGCTTTCTAAATACTAAAAAAAACTTGGTTTGTAGAATGATTTGAATACCGATATTACATGTTCAAATACCCTATAGAAGCTGAGCTTGCTTTGCTGTTGTTGGGCACCAGATTCAACTCTTTGCTGATTACATGGCTTTTTTGTGCAGTTTTCTTGGCAAAGATGCAGCAGTGGTTTGCTCTTGTCTGCATCTGAGGACCTGGGGACAACCTGCAACTCTCCACTTTCCAGGCAGTTTGCACTACCACTCAGTTACAGCCACCTCCTGTGATTATCCCATGAACAATCAAGTTATTCCTAACAAAAATAACAATATTGTCAAATCTGTTTTTCAGCCAGGAAGCTGGGACTACTGGTTTTCTCGAAGTTAAATTTATCTGTTCTGGTTAGGTGTGGAATACAAAAATTTAATGGTATTTCAAAAGGCTGTTTTTCCACAATAGGTCAGCTATGGATGCATAAATCCCCTGTAACCTACGTAGCTTAACTGAGTGCTCCACTATGTCAGGATTAACAAATTTTCAAGCCCGCTACTGCATGATACACAAAACCTCAAACCTTATTAAGCTGCATTTTGAAGTTCATGAAAACGTTCTGCGTAGTTTGTGTAACAAGAGTTCAAAAGGATTTGGAGTATCAGAAAAAGAAACTGTAGAGCTCAAAGGAGAACAATTTTGCTTTGGACAATCTTTTTATCTTTTATACCAGTGAGACGGCTCACAAATAGAAGGATACTGCATTCAAAAGAAGGTCAAACAGATATTAAGGAAAATACAACATCATTATTGTGCAACATTATGAAGGCAGCTGACTCAAGGGCTTGTGAGTCACATCCCAACATAGTTAGGCCTGTTCTATCCTGAATCAAAGCACAAATTTGGCTTGTGTGATTTAATACTCTTAAGCCAATAAATCAAACGAATATGAAACTGGCACATACAAGAGCTTTCTTTTTAATTCAAAAGTTTGTAGCAACAATTAAAATGCATATTTAATGTATACAAACAAGCAAGGAAAGCACTGAATCCTTTTGAGATGTCACTGTAAATCTGTCAAAAAGACAAAATCTTGGGAATTAAATATGATCATTTGGAAGGTCAACCTGCTCCAATTAAATTCAATTATAAAGGCTCCAAAGCTACTTTGCAGTCACTAGACAGAGTCTACAGAACTCTTGCACAAACAAAGCTGGTGTGCCAGTAATGGCTGCCAATATAACTGCCATCTGTGCGTGTAACCTCAATGCACATGCTGTATCAGCCCCACACTGCGGCCAACAAGCTACTGTAGGTATAGAATCTGTGCGTAAACCTAGTGATCCCTCCATCAATTTAGTTATACGCAGTATAGCATTTTCTGAACATTCAAAGCACTCCATATGTTTAGGAAAGTCACCATTTTATAAAAAGGCACCCAAGGCAAAGATTACTCAGTGAATTGATGGAAGAGATAAATGGGACCCTTTCAGCAAATTCCCTGAGGGTCACATGTGACACTGGGGGATCCATCATTAAATCTGCTACTTTTTTTTTTTTTAAAAAAAGCTGAATACCTACAAGATGCATATCCACAGCCTTGGGAAGAAGAATTTAAGTCTTTCATTCCATCACTCTTACATCTCCCCAAACTGCTATTTATCCCATCAATCATTTGTGAATTTTTGTATCCTGTATATTCTTCAAATAATAGCAAAGAATGGCTCATGTAACATAAAAAAAACCAGCAAAATTGTTTTTACAGGTCAAAGTACTGCATTTTCTGGCGTATAAGACCACTTTTTAACCCAGAAAAATCTTCCCAAAAGTCAGGGGTCGTCTTATATGCCAGGGGTCATCTTATACGGCAAGTATATCCCAAACTCTATATTTTAACTGGAAAGTTGGGGGTCGTCTTATACACCCAGTCGTCTTATACGCCGGAAAATACGGTAACTCCATACGCCAAAAAAGAATTTTCAGAAACTGTAATAGCAGTTACCATAAGAGGCCTAAATTATTAATGATTTCATTCTAAGTTTATGTTTTACTCATAACCCACATACATAGTCAAACACAAATATATACCCTGTAGAGAGACCACGAGCTACTCCTTGCCCATTTTTCTTAAAATAGCTCACAGCTGGACCAGATACTAGTCATCACTCAAATGCTAGGGTCCAAAATTATTTAGGGCTTTCTGTCCTAGTACAAGAACTTTGAAGAGTGTCTAGTAACTCAACAGAGCTGGCCTAGAACTTGAAGTACAGGAGGCAAGATGTGGTCTCATTTCACTAATCAGGTAGCTAGATGCTACATCATTTGCAGCTTCTGAACCATTTTCAAGGGAAGCTCCACATCTAACACATTGCAATAATCCATAACTACTGAGCCAAGTTTATCCTTGTGCAGGAATACTCAGATTTTTCATCAGCTCAGCTGTGCAGGAGAGAAATATTTTAGGAGGAAGCAGATATCAGCATCAACTTTTGTTTCCCAGCCCTAATTAGATATTCACACTGGGTGTCACTGAACTTCTAACAACCTTAAAGGTTGACTTTTGTTACTGTATTACACTACTTTTCCAATAAAGGTCAGGTAAGTAAATAGGGGATGGCTGCCACCTGCCTGATTTCAAAGAAACAACCACTCAGATTTTATTTCCAGTGCAGGCTCAATGTGAAGCAAATAGTAAATACTAAATTTGCCAACATGTAAATGTATACATGCAAATAAGCAGAAGCTGTTACCTCCTCAGTGAGAAGATAGGTATTAACAGAATATCAGAAATTCACTCCCCCTACCCCAATTCTTTAGTTTCATTGCTATTAACAATTTGACTGCTACAGAAAGAAATGGATGTAAAGTTAACTTTTATATAGGTTGCTTAAATTTGAAATAGGAAAACGCTTTAGTAACAAAACAACTACAACAGAGCCAACAATGTTGACTCGTATGCAAAATATAAGGCCACAGGGTAAAGAGACCAGACTCAAGTGTCCATGGTAAACCACAAAACCAAACATAACACTGCTGGTTGGTGTTTTTTTCTCCTCCCCACAACTGTCATCACAGTCCAGTCCTTTCCCAGCTTCTTCAACGCTGCCTCCGATGCGATTTCCTCATGTTGACCCCTACATACACTTGAGAAAGGGGGCATATCTAATTATTCAAAATTAAAGGAGGAAACTGAACTGTAACATTTGCAGAAGGAGAAAAGTCAGAAGTGTATTAATATAAGATTAGATTTAAAAATATTCCTTTCAAACTCTGCTAAATTAACTTTTTATTACCAAGATATGAGACAGCATAGCTCCTACTTAATACGCATCAATACATTATTGCCTTCTGGGAATTAGTGTAAAGTGAAAATGTAAGTTTACTGAAGCAAACTCTCATTTACGCAATATTCCTTCAGGTATTAAAAAATTGTACCCTACTGTGGATTACTCACTGACTTAGGTTAGCTGTTTACTTCAGCTGAACGGATTAGTATGCAGTGACAAAGCCTATTAAAACATTCAGCTACACCAGAGGTGAATTACCTGTAGTTCTCCAGATATTCAGCTCTCACAAATGGACAGCTGGAAAAGATGATGGGAAGTTTATGTCCAAAATAACTGGATGACCCACAGGTTAGCCAATCTTGACTTATCCTCACCAATGTTGAAAAATATTAACTGTAGGTAAAGTCCATAAAGGTATTTACTTCCAGAACAAAAAAAGTACAACATCAGGTAACCATGAAAGTGAACCAGCAGCTGAAGTCCAGGTGCCCTAATTAAACTATATTTGTATAAAACTAATCTGTTACTAATTTATACACAGGTATCACTGAATACCTGATTTTAAATAACATTATTTTTGTAATTATTCCAGTTCCTGAACAGCTGCAATCCTATACTAGTCACACATGCTCATGGTAGCTGATGGTCACTTGACTCTAATTAATAAACTGCTCCATTAATTAAGTTTTGGATTGAACTAAATGTAGTCAGGGAAATTCCTGTCCAAAGCATTTCTTAATTACTCTGCCAGACAATGCTAGTATGAGCAGGCCCAAAGAGGTGGGTGGCTGGCACAATCAGAAGAAGTTCCCAAAGGCAAAAACACTAGCATGCCCATAAAGACAGACGCTAACTACCTTTAATTGCTGATAAATGTAATTAAGTAGCTAGCTACCTTTATCCTTGGTTATCAATAGAAAATTCCCTGCAGGTTTGTAAATTATACTTAGAAGTATACATGGAAAAATATTTCAAATTCCTTAATCATCCACAGCTATGTCTTTTTTGTTGTTCTTAAAGGAATCAACTCTACCAGGGATTGAAAAGTATTTCAAATTCCTCTGCATTGGGATGCCTAGGATTTTTCAAGTTCTGTTAGAAGTCACAAATACTTCCAAGACATTACAACATGCTGACTTTATTTATGGCTTTTTATTAATGAAATCTGATTCTGCTTGGAAGCAGTAGTGCTATGAATAAGCAACAACAGTAATCCCGCTCTCTGAGGTCTGTTATGGCATCTTCATGTTCAACATTAGATATATAAGATCTGCTACTCTCCATCTTCAAATCCTGGTAATGTAAAGACTGTCTAGAGATCCCCATCCTGTTCAGTAGGGCTTATTCTAATGTAAATGTGGACAGGACTGCGTATATAGTTGTTCAAGTATCAAATAAATGTTTTACAAATGAAGAACCCTTATGTGCTAGTGTGATATAGTGGAAGTTCTAGGTTATAAGGGCCCTTCCACACTTGGCCTGATTCTGGAATAAATCCCAAAATAGGGGTCTGCCATAATCTGCATTAGCAAACAAAAAAAAAGACCCCTATCTCAAGACAGAATAAGACCAAGTGTGGAAAGGGCCTAATATCTCTAAGTGAAGGGGCCTTAACTTAATATTCAAATTTATTGGCTATGAGTGGCTGTACATCTATGATGGATATACCAGAAAGAGCAGTGACTTGTTCTAGGAAACAAGCAAGCTTTCTAAATGTTCATCACTTTTCATTTTTCATTAAAATGTATGCATGCAACTGAGAGAAACTATACAAGCCTCTTCAATACCATACATTACCAGGTAAGATCACTGCCTGGTTAGCGATGAATGCATACATTGTTCTCTCTAGACCCTCTGTACACGGTAAAGACGTAGATCAACTTGCAGTTCTTGCCATTTCAAGGGTAAGAAGAAATACAAGTTCAATTCTTAATTGTTTTCTTCCACTGCCCATCTACAAGCTCAATATATGCAACTACCTTTATTCAGAAATTATATTTTTGCAGGAATAGCCTCCTCACAATGAAGTACTTCCCCTCTAGGAGACATGCAATTCCCTATTTTTGCATGTTAGTATAGAGCCAACTAACAATATCTTTTTTCCAAAAATACACACTAAGTTGAGTCATTCATGTTTTTACTACCATTATAACTCTCTGCACATTGTGAAGACAATTCCCACTTGATGCTGGGCTCAAAAACTCTATGTCTACCCACTATATATTTTGAGTGGTAAGAAGATGAACCAGAAAGATGTTAGGAAAAAACACTGAACTTTTATGAAGTAAAGTTGACTTTTCTCTAATAACAATTTGGTATGAGCTACAATTTTCAAAAGGAAAAAAAATTCATCCTGTTTTCCACCAGTCACTGCCTGACATATGGAACCAAATATGCTGACACTGTCTTTATGCTGACACTCACATCTTACAAATCCCACAATATAGATTTATTGGAAATGTAAATCTCTATTAATTATAGTAATGAAATGCTATCTTTGAATATATTAGTTATTTTAAATCAGGATTGTTAATGTTTTGTGACACAAAAATGTCTGGTTTCTATGTGAACCCAAGCCTTGGAAAAACTGCTAATTATAATAGAACTCACTGATTCAAAATATCTGGAATATTATTTCTTTGTGAAAAGAAACATTTCCTTTTAAAATCAATGACTGCTTCTTTGTAAATGGGAAAATGGGTCCTAACTCCATCAAAACATGATCAAGAAAACATGAGTGATGCCATAAAACTGTGGTCAAATGTGAGCCAAGTAGCAAAAACTAGAATGCCAATAACTTTATAGGCCTCAGGCAAATCTTTTAACTACTCTGCCAAACACATCAATGGGGCAAACTTTTGTTCTTGCAAGCAAAAAGAATACATGGTAGTCAGGATTCCTTAAGGTAGAGATGGCACCATCTTCACTAAATTATCAACTACTTGCCAACTAATGAATAACTTGAAAAGGTGCAATAACCTATAGCAGTTTTCCTCAGTGCTATGCCAGTGTCTTAGGGGAAATGTAGGATACACAAAATATAGCATTTGCTAACACAGCAGTGACTATTGCCACATGCCCGTAAGTGCTTAAGAGATTTTCCTCAGTCACTTATGAGTACAGTTTGCCCATCCTAAAAGCTGGAGACATTCCTCTGAAGCCCTTTGACAAAAAATACCAAACATTTTCTTTCCTTTCATAGCTTTAAATGTTTTTGTTTTTGTTGTTTTGTTTTACTTTTGAGGTCCATAAAATACATTGCTTAATGCTTAAGGGCAGCATCTGCAATTTTGAAAGGTTTGCAAACAGGCTAGATAAAAAGCAATCCACACTGAAGAAAACTGATGGTTTTACTATTAATTTCAAGGTCCTTGAAAAAAACCTCTTACTTTATTAATATCCCAAGAGAAACAGAAATGTACTGAAGACACAGTACACTTTGATACATTGCCTACTGTATTTTATGGCTGCATCCAGACTTATGTGATTCTGTGCTGTCCCGCCAAAATGGCTTCCCACCAGTCAGATGGGATGCACCACTGCCCGCAGTGGGGGCACAGCATGTCCCTGAAGAAGTAAAGTAAAAAAGATGCTGATTGATCAGCATCCTTCTACTTCACACCCAACGACCAGATTGCTGTGCTCCTGTTTCAGGCAGAAGAAATCTGTGCTCCTTTGATGCATGTCTGGGTGCATCCTATATATTTCTTTCCTTATGGCATTTTACCATAAGCCTAAGCTGTGAAGATTTGAATCAGGGACCCGTAAGCTTTAGTTTGGAACTGAAGCCACTATGCTGCACTGGCTCTGAGTGTGTACAGCAATACCAATACCAGATTGTCTTTTAACACTAAAAGGAAACGTGGAAAAAATAAACATGGAGAATTTAAGAAAGAACTCTCTTCTAAAATGTTTACAAATTACTAAAGCTCAGCATTCTGTATCATCATTGTGGACTAAGAGGTGATGCAAAAGTTAAAGCTGGATGAGTCTGTGTCCATCCCATCACTTCTACTGAACTGGGATTTGGGAGCTGTAATTAGCAACATCTGAAAAGTCATGCATTTTCCTAGGCTCTTGGTCACTTTATTCAGATAACACCAAACAGAGGCACAACGGGAAATTATCACTGAAAGGTCCTCTCTTCCATGCCACTCCCTACTGCTTTATATCCCAATCAAGAAGGCAGCTCACCAGGTCTTAAGGAAGGGCCAGGTTCATATAGAAAGCTCTACAAAATCAGAGCAAGAACTTTTCCCATAGAACGGTCTTGCTTAAATTCTACCTCTTAATCAGCAAGAACAGGTTTAGTGGTTTTTATAGTTAAAACACTAGAGTGATTCTGCAGATACGCCCAAAGTGTTGGGAGTCCCTACTACTGTTAATTTATTTGTGCCTTGTGTTTAGGATTGTTATGCATGCCTTGTGATGATGAATTTTTGCCGTAGTATGCAGGGAATACTCCTTGCCTTCCAGTTAGTTGAGACACTGCCAAGCTATTGTAATTTATGTTGTCTTGAAGGAAGAACATGCCCAATTTCACCCACCACTGGATTATTATGGTTCAGGTTTCTAGTGTAAGTTATCTTGGTGGATTGTTCTCAGCTTCTCCTTTGTTCATGGCATCAAAACATTTCAAGAGATGTTTCTCACAACAAGATACATGTGTTCCATCTCTTTCTCACCTCTTTTCAATGTCTACAAGCAAGAAGTATGCACTACAACTAACAGCATGTTCCAAAGATCTTTAAAAACTTTCAGATAACAGCACTGAGCTGATGAGTGGAAGGCAGGAAAAGGTTCACAGATTCAGCAAACTCTGAACTGAAACTATTTTATTGGAAAGAGGAAAAAGCATGAATAAAAATCTAGTAGCTGCAAATAAAATTCAGCATGAGGAACTTTCTTTGTTGTAGGCCAACTGTACTAGGAATGATACCTGTTATGAATATGCGCTGGTGGTAATGAATTGACTGAAGGGATTAGATCTGGTAGACAGAATGCCTGAAGAACTATGGACAACAATTCATAACATTACACAGGAGGCAGCAACAAAAAAACATTCCAAAGAAAAAACACAAGAAACCAAATGGTTGTCTGATGACAGTTTACAAATAGTTGATGAAAAAAGGAAAGGGAAAGGCAGGGGGAAAAGGGAAAGATACCCAACTGAATATAGATTTCCAGAGAACAAGGACACACAAAGGTTTTTTAATATTTTATGCAAAAGTTAGTGCAATAAAAGACAAAGGAGTAGAAGAGACTACGAAGAAGTTGCAAGAATACTGTACACAGAACTATACAAGAAAAATCTTAACATCACTGAGGACCATAATGGTGTGGTCACTGACCTAGTGCCAGACATCCTGGAGACTGAAGTCAAATGGGCCTGGTCTAAGATTGGGAAATGAGTATAACAAGAATGTATATTGCCACCCTATTTATTTAACTTCTATGCAGAGTACATTATGCAAAATGCCAAACTGGTTGAATCAAAAGCCAAATATAAGATTGCCAGGAGAAACAACCACTCCTCAGATGATACCACTCTGATGCAGAAAGTGGAGAATTAAGGAGCCTCTTGATGAGGGTGAAAGAGAAAGTGAACAAGCTAGCTGAACCAGCAACCTACTAGGAGCCTCTCTTTGCATTTTAATGAGATCTACGAGAGTCTCCAGGCCTTAGACCACTCAGAAGATGCAGAAGAGAGGCTTATACTACACTTGCTGGTCTGATATATTACCCATTGAGGAATCACGCTTTTTTCTAGCCCCACTGTCACCGTTGTAATCTATTTTATTTGTGTGTTTTTTATAGAAATTGTGATCCGCCTTGAGACTTTTCAGATATAGGGAAGGGCAGAATTATAAATTAATAAATGTCAAAATGAGCAATATTTCCAATAACCATTCTGCTCTAGTTGCTTACTCTCTATAAAGCCATAACAAATAAAAGACATTTGAGCAAACTTGAAACCCTGAAGAGCAGATAAGGAACAGTCAAAGAGATAAAATATATGGACAGATTTGCAATCTAAGCAAAGAATGTACACACAAGAAGAAGAGCATGGAGAAAAGACTGCAAACTGATCAGACGCTGGAAGAATGGACTCGTTCAGAACCTTACATAATTCACGTGGAAGACAGAATAGCACCTATGAGACAATCATAATAATAATACTAACAACAACAACAAATCATATAGCACTTCAAAGAACAATTTTAGAGAACCCTTCCAGACAGAGACTATATAGGAGAGGAAGAAGTTCAGCAAACACACAGAGTTTGGCAATGAAGGCAAAACAAGAGCTTAGACTATCAACATCCCATAGATTGAAAGTACTTGTTATTTTAATGAATGAACAACAGGGAAATATCAATAGCAGGTTAGGAAAAGGAATAAGAATGAAAAATAGTATTAAAAACTGCTGTGTTAATCGGTGAGGCCTGGGAACATAACAAACTGGCAAAGAAGGTTTAGTCACTGACAGCAAGAGTAAGAATGCTATAGTCAGTTTTTGGATTTACTTGTTTTCCACAGCTCATAAATAACAGTGCAATAAGAATCATTCCCTCATCACTAGTGGAACAAAACATTTTACGCACTAACAACAGCAGCAACAGTTCCTCTGTGAATCTCTGTGTTGCACTCGAAACATCTTGATATCAGGTTTACTTTTAAGTTTAGCCTCCCTTCTAAACCACCAGAGCTCCTTCTGGCAGACGAGGGAACAAAAAGGGAAAATGTCTGCTGCATAAGTAGAAACTGGATACCTCACGTGAGAGAAAGCACTGAATGTCAAGCTCCCTCAAAGAAATGACGACTGAGAGATAGCTTTGGTAGTTATAGCATTATCAAAGCAAAGAGGCTCTGCCTGGACCAAGAAAATAGTGTTCTGTGTCCATTGTTCATACATTCAACATTAGGAATTTTTCAAAAGAGTTTATCAGTATGTCATACAGGGAAAAAACGCTTTCATATCTCCTCTAACCTATAACTATAGCAGACTTCTGGCATTTCAAGAAGTTAGTCCAGAAAGAGCAAATAACTCATTCTGCAGGCTCAGGTTTGGTACCAATACCTGTACAAGTCTTTTTCAATAAACGGGGGCCACAGTTTCCACTGGTAGATCTAACATTTCACTTTCCAAAGAAAGTACCTGCCATCAAGTTTTACTTCTGCATGAGTAATGCATAATTGTTTACATTCTCACAATGTATTTGTACAGTTACAACACCCTTTGATAGATAATTAGATTGTTATTTAATTTAAATTTTTATCACACCCTACACCCAAAGGGTCTCAGGGCAGGTTACAACATTAAAAACCAGTGAGCATATAAAATCAGCATTAAAATCATGGCAATGCATGAATGCCTGAATGTGGGGGGAAAGCCATTTCCTTGTTTAGCCAAAGGCCTGGGCAAAGAGGTGCATCTTCACAGTTTTCCTAAATGCATAAAGTGAAGATGCCTGACGCACATCAGGAGGCAGACTATTCCACAATCTGGGAGCCACCACTAAAAAGGCCCTATCCTGAGTGCCCATTCCTTTTGCTACTGAGGGTGGTGGGACAACCAGGAGGGCTTCCCCTCCAGCTCTTAAGACATGGGCAGGTCAATATGGGAGAAGGTGTTCCTTCATGCAACTATTTCAGGCTTTAACATGCAACAAAGAGTAACAGTTTGGAAACTACTGTAGTGGCACTCTTGGTCAAACACACTTCATACAAAGCTTACAAAAGCTGTGCTGGCTACCAAATTCACTATCATACTTGGAACATCTTTCCTCATATTGGCCTGTCCATGCCTTAGGATCTGCAGATGAGGGCCTTCTGGTAGCAAAACAACCGTTAGCAGCTAAAAGGGTAAGTACTTGGGAGAGGGTTGCACCAAGCATTTTCAATACATACATAGGGGACTAGCAAAGCTGTACCTATTTACTTTTGCCTTTGGCTGAGGAAACAACTTTCCTTTCCCACTTTCCGACACTATTACAATTTTTAGTTGATTTTTTTTTAATGTTGTAACCTGCTCTGAGACCTTTGAGAATATAAACGAACAAAAATATTGCTCCCAAGACTCACTTCTTTAGCCAATATCCACCTCAAAAACATAGCAGAGAAAGCACTGCTTACACCACCTCTTGTCCAAATACCCTTTAAACCTCATAGATGCAATTAGACACAGAATAATTCTGACCCACTCATCCCTGACTGTCAGAATCACCAGCCTAGGCCCAAAGTAGGGAACAAGACAAGAAATAGTTCAAAGCACGTTCTTTGCTTTATTGTTACTGCCCATTCCCACACACCCATAATTTGCCTCAAGGTCTTTCAATATAACTGGTGTGCCAGTAATCTTTTCCCAGGCTTTACCTATGCAGCAATGAGTGGGAACACTGGATCAGTGAAAAATGCAAGAAGGCAGGGAAATGAGTGGGAAAGATGGTGGCACAGTGGCCATGGGGGTGACAGTATTCCCCTCCCCATGCAAATTCTCTCCCATCAAATGTGGTTACAGCATGGGAGGTTTGGGGTCCTAACCTCTCAGGATACTTGGAATGAAAGTACATAAGAAACATTTAGCACTGAACCAAGAATGTTCAGGTGCAAGACAGACAAGCCAATGGACAAGGTATTGCAAATCACCCCTAGAGTAATGGGAGTCCAGGATGTTTGAGACTTCAAGTACG
This sequence comes from Aspidoscelis tigris stejnegeri, assembly GCA_023333525.1. Classification (NCBI taxonomy): domain Eukaryota; kingdom Metazoa; phylum Chordata; class Lepidosauria; order Squamata; family Teiidae; genus Aspidoscelis; species Aspidoscelis tigris. The sequence goes on from JALMGA010000001.1 coordinate 208,815,217, forward strand.
TGTGTCCACCAACCCTTATAGCAGTGGTTCTCAAACTGTGGGTCGCGACCCCATCGGGGGTCGCGCACCCATTTCGGCAGGGTCGCCAAAGCGTGCACAGGCCCCCCGCGTCCCCCCCGCCGCGCCGCCGCTTTAAGGAGAGATCGGCGGCGGTAGGCGGCGATGGCGGTGAAGGGCGCCGGACCCGCAGTGCCCTTCGCCCGCCAAAATCTGGCGTTGCGGGAGGAGTTCCAGGTCGGGAAGGACCGAACGCGACGCCAGCGGCCCTGGCCCCACCCCGGCTCCGCCCCGGCCCCGGCCCCACCCCTGCTCTGCCCCTGGCCCCACCCCTGGGGTCGCGGAGGCTTTTGGAACTTCATTTGGGGGTTGTGGCTTTCAAAAGGTTGAGAGTCACTGCCTTATAGGAAGAAGATGTAGTCTGGAGTCATGGAGCAGAGACAGAGGAGACTCCTTGTAAAGGGGGCCCCTAAGAAATACAGGATATATTTACGTTTTGGAAGCAAGACAGTAATCCAAATTTTTAGAGGTCCACAGGGACTTTAGAAAACAGGTAGAAAGACAAACCATGGACCCAGTGACCAGGATATATCAGGTGCTGCTTTAAACGAGTCTCTTGAAAATTCAAGATCAGCTTGTAGTTTGGACCATATTATTTCATAGACATCAACAAATTATCCAGATAACATAAGAATGACATTACAGAATGAAGTAGAGCTGGGATACCACAGAAGGATTCTAAGGAAAATATATATTTTTTACTTTCCACAGGCAACAGCTAACTATCAGATTTTTGCCTTTGCATTAGGTAGAGATGACATTCAGGTTTTTAAGTGCAATTACATATAGATTAACACAGCACTCTTTGTGACTCAAACTCACATCAGTCACACATGGCATGACCAATAAAGGTTGGCAAGATTTCAACATCTGAAGGACCACATAGACTATTGCTGCTTTAGAACATATAGCAGAGAACAATTCCCTAGGAACCATAGTTGTTTCATGTGATAAATATGGAATCAAAGTCTGTGTCTTCTTTCAAACACAATGTATTAGGACTTTGGAATTTGCTATTTATTTATTTATACTTCTATTCCACTCTATACCTAAAGATCTCAGAATAGCAAGTTACGTTGCTATGAATATGCAGAACAGACCCTACAAAATAGTGAAAAGAGCAAGAAAAATATATAGTTGCAGAGCTTAACACCTGAATTCTTATTTGCCAGATACAGTATTATGCAGAAGAGGCATAGAGAGATAATGAGTAACAAAAACTGAACTGCATTTTAGAAGTCCACCATAGGTAGAAGAGGAATTAAAGCTTTCAATAAGTCCTCTCTTCCAAAATATGAAACATGTTTGCTGTAATTTGCTCCATAGAAATCAGTGTAACAACCTTTTGCTGTCCAGGTTTAAGTTGTGTAAGGCAATCCTATATTCCTTTATGCACATGGAGGAACAAGCAGGAAAAGGATATTTATATCACCATTATAATTTGGATTTGGTAAAGAGATTCAAACCACAGCACCATGTCTATTTTATACTCTTTTTTTACTGCAGGTAAACTTCTTGTTCTGATAGCAAGAACTGGAGGTGGAGAGCACAGATCCAGAGCAATCAAATGAACAAGAAAACTAGGCAAACAGTTTATTATTTTGTTTATTCTCCTATGACTGAATTTTTTTCTATCTTGCATTGTACAATCGCTATCATATTCCTAACTGAAATGAGATAATTTGTCATTAGAAGCCACATACTTCTGGTTCAGGTACACTATTGCCCTTACCTCTTTCTGCCATCCACCTTTTTTATTAGGATTAGATACGGAGATATCCATCATGGAACCTGAGCTGGAGGATACCTTGAAACTGAAAAGGCATTCTAGACTGCACTAGTACTGTTACAAAGTTCACTTTTCACAGTTATGTTGGTTTCCTTTAAGATACTTTGGAAGTGACTAGGCTGACCACATCCACATTCTGAAATACCATTTTTGAGAACTCCCAACGGAGCTCCTGCCAAAAGAACAGGAACTGACTCATTTTACAGTGCCTGTTCAATGTGTAATCACTTTAGAGATTTCTTTATTTTTAATTTTCTTTGGCCAAACATACAGTCAGGAATAATGAGAAGTCAAAGCACATACCACTAAAAGCTGTCACACGTTTATTCTTAACATTTAAAGGCAAGGAAAACAGTTTTAAATGGTGCCTGGCCAAAACGCATTGTTATTTAATCAAGCCCACAAAAATCTTTAGGTCACATTCTCACTGTTGAGTGCATAAGTATTTTCTAACAGGCAACGTACGTACACTGATAATCCAAAACCAACTACTACATCGTCAGTTCCATTTGGTGCAGGAGAAAATAAAGAAGGCACAAACTTCAAAATTTGTAGCCACATGGCCACATAAACTCAAAATGGGAAAGCCAGGAATCAATTCAAGTGCAAAAAACATGGAGTTCTGATGTTTGCCTGTTCATATAAAAGTATCGTTTTATATCATAGGATGATGTTTTCAAGGAAAAAACTTATTTTCACATTAGAAATCACAACAATTATAAAGGGGGCAATTAATGAGAATGAAAGAAGTATGCATTCTTACTATCCTCCCATTATTACAAATCCCATGTTACTTATATAGGTTTTAGTGGAAATTTACGTTGGTGACTAATATAATGAATGATTTAATCATTACACTGGGGGCTTCTCTACATGAACCCTATACATTAGCATGACTAACGACAGCTGAAAACATTTTGTTAACCTTGGCAGTCCCCTCTGACAGCCCCGCTGGATTTTTTTTTCATATGTTTCTTAGGTTTTAATATTGTATTTTTAATATTTTTCTATATTTAAATTTTGCAAGCCACCCTTAGTGCTGTAAACCAATAGGGAAGGGTATAAACAAAAATAAATACACCTATAAATTAATGGTCTTGACCCTATCCCTAGATGCCTACATTTCGGCCAAATATCCACAAGGCTATGCTGTATATTTTATGCTCAAAACCACAAGATTTTTTAAAGCTGCGTTTTACAGCTTTTGTGCTTTGGCTGTGTTTTCTCACAGCTGATGTTGTGCCAGAAAGCACACTTATAGCAAAAATGGCAGATGTGTGTGGGAGTTACTATACTGTCATCCTGTAGAAGTTGACAACGATCACAAAAAAACTGGCAAGTATTAACTGTCTTACAGCAAAACCGTGCACATTTAGATGCATTCTGTGGGTTGAGAATGAGAAGATAACACAAGAGGAGCCACAGTCCATCTAGGCCAGCATCCTGTCTCATACAGAGGGCTACCAAATACTTACAGGCATCTCAAGCAGAAGACAAAGGCAAAACCTTCACCTATTCCAAATCCCTGCAAATGGCTTTTAGAAGCAGCCTTTAAAGGCTGCCTGTAGAAATCCTGTAAAGGATATTTTTTACCTGCTCGTTAAGGAGGAGAGAGATCTGTATCCCCTTGTACTAATTAATAATTTAAAAACACAGAATTCTATAGCATTAGAGAAACTGGTTATGGAATCCCACTATTAGCATTTGAAAGGATTATCTTGTTCCCCAGCAAACAGTTTCGACCCTTAGGATGTTCCATCAGTTTTCACTGTGCTCTCTGAAACAAGGGTGATCAAGGTCCTTCTTCTAAGGTTAACTTTGTGGCTGCTTTGGCAAGGAGGCCACTGAACTCTCTCACACTGAAGCAGCTCTGAACATTCCATAAGAAGTAAGGAGCTGATAGTCAATGGATGACTATGGATATCAACTCCTATCTATCTGTATGTAAGAAGAACATCTACACAGAAAAGCACCAGAGAAAGGTAAACTACAGAACAGTCTAAATGATTCTGACATAAACCAAGACCCCATAAATGATAAAGAGAGTCATGATTGGCTTTTGGAGGATTCAGCAAATAAAAAAGAGCCAATCCCATATGCTAGACATCAGGGGAAAGGCATCTTTGATCCCTTTGATTCTGAGACTAATTATGAATTGCAGGTTATATTAGTTAGGAACATACAAGAGACATTAAAATGTAAAATACATTTAAAAATGCAACTTCCTATTAGGACTTGCTGGGCCTTATGGCTACAATATTTACCAGGAGCCCTCATTCCCTTTAAAAATAATTTATTCAATGGGGCCTTGAATTTCACCCTAGTTCTCTCCTTTAACTGTAATGAAAACCAAGGCCATGCATATCGGCTCACATTTTTCACTCTCAAATTCTCCCATTGCTGTTCCACTGTCTTTTCCTTCCATGCTTATTCAGTGTAGTACAATATAGATCAGTGATGGCAAACCTTTTGAGCTCAGTGTGTCAAAATTCGCAAGATAACCTAGCTTAACTCGGGTGCTGTGTCACATCTAGAAATATCCATAATTTTGTGATATTTGTAGCTCTAGTAAAAAAGTTATATTTTTGATATATGTATTTTATTAAAATCAAAAACAAATAATTAGTGACTTTTGCTGCTAAATCTTCCATTGAAAGTTGATATTTCATACACTTCAAGAACAAGCAAGCACTACATGCCCAGGTGCTAGGATGACCAGGTGTGTCACCCAAAAGGGCTTGGCGTGTCACCTGTGACACGCGTGTCATAGGTTGGCCATCACTGATATAGATGTTAAGTCCCTTTTGATAAGTTTTCTCACTGAAAGCTATCATGAATATAGATGGTGGTATGTAAATTGTTTTTTAAAAAAAACATAAACTCAGTGCTTGAGTATTTTAACTAAAATGTGTTTATTTTTTGTGGCAATTCTTTTAATTTTGTTTGATTCTTTAAGCACTTAAACAATGTTTGGGGTGGGCTTTACCTGGCAATACTGTTCTTGAGCAGGATACAGTAACAAAAAGGACTGAAATGTAGGCTGTCCCTAACATCTACAATGGATGTTTTGGTCTACTTTCCTGATTTGTAGTCACTACCAACTTGGGCAGGGTAATAGACTTCAGCCAAGTGAATGTGTAGTATGCTTTGTAGATGCTGTTCAAAAAACCAAGTAGTACAATTTTATTAAGCACTACCACAGCCTCAAGGGAAAAATCTCCGCAGAAATCAGGCCAATAGCATATATGGTTTGGCTGCACAGATTTAAAGCAAAACAACCCCCTTCATTCACAAGTCATCCAGTTTTTCACCCATGCTGCTATGTATTTTTTAAAAAAACTGACAACAAAGCTCATAAAAAGTTAATTTTCCCTTTTTCAACAAGCATCTTCAGATGAAGAGTATCATTTGTACTTGCTGCAGTTCAGCACAAATGATTTGAAAACCACTGGTAATTAAAAACAGCTTGTCAGGCTTAACAGTGACTAGCACTAGCCCAGGGATACCTAGGCTGCTATAAGGAATACAGAGGAAATGTTAGTGTGCTTTACATTATCTAGTAATGAAAGCTCACAAAAAATCCCCCTAGTGGGGAACGGATCATAAAAGTTAAAGAGCAGCAAGCAGCTTTCAATACTAAATTAAACATCAGCTGTATTCCCTTTCACTTGGAGCAAATCTCAGGAATAACACTTCAATAAGGGCACAGTCCTTAATAATTCGTCTCTAGGAATGAAACTCAAAAGATAAGAGTGGCTTTAATTTCACGATCCACTTCAAAAGAAAAATGGAAAATGGAAATCTGGAAAACAACGTAAAACAAAACAGGCTAAATATTTGGCTCAGAAAAGGTGTAGCAGTTTCTGCACTGAGCCATTCTGTGTACAGGACCAAGGTCACACCCTCACTTTAAACTTTCTTCAGTCCATCTTCCGAATGCTCACACCTTTTCATTTCTATTATTTTTATTTCTGGACTTTCCACCCATCATTTGGACTTTCCTGAATTGAAAGTGAGTGAATATGTATGGGAGAATTAAAAAATTTGAACATTCTAATGCTGTTCAACAGCATTGCTGTTTTTCTGCCATTGTAATTTCCTTTGAAATAATAAGCCTATTTCATTGTGATCATAATTGCTGGTTTAGATTATGTATTCCTTGCATCCCTGCATTTTATAGGTTACACTGAATGTTGGTGACCATTAATTCTACACTCTCCTTTTGTAAAAATTGCTTCAAACAAGTACTAGTTTAGTAATGGTTCTGTAAAGAATGTATATTGTACCCAAATCATCCAACAAGCCAGTGAATACTACTTCAAAAGGAAAAATATGATGTAATTATCTTTGCACAAGGTAACACTGTTGTTTCAAATTCTGAAAATCACTAAGTCCACGATTTCACTTAAAAATAGAGAACCACTAACTTGCTTTTCATCTCTGAATCAAATTGCTGATTACAAAAAGGTTATAAATTTTGCCCTTATCAGTTTAACTACTGTAGATTTGTTCCCCCGGCTCCTTTTCTTTTCTATAACTTTTGGTCAGACCCTAAAATCATGTTTTTAAACATGCCGTTTGTCTTTGGCAGGACTTTCCCCCTGACTTTGACAGATGTGAGAGAGCTTCACACTTTACAGAATTAGGCCCAGCTCTCTGTATATACCTGTTTGTTTGTTTGTTTGCATGGCAAAAGATAAAACCTACAGTGGTGAATTTCACACCTCTGTGCACCCAGACATTTGAGGCTATTGGCCATGTATCTTTGTAGTCTCTTTCTTGTCCCAAGCAAAAATAGAGGAGCACTAGTGTTAGAGTAATAAAATTAGCCCACAGGTATACCAGTAACAATAAGCAGAGGAACAGAGTGTTCGTATTTTCTCACGGTGAGTCTTATTAGCTAAACACAGCTATTGGAACTGAGCTTTTATACCTCTTATGTTATATATTATATTATGTACTCTAACCTCCACTTGATCACCCAAACAATAATTCAGGCTGTGTCCCCATGGGGCTGCCCTTACCCCGGGGTGGATTTGTGGAACCCTTAATGCGAATCTTAATTCGCATTAAGGAGTCCCCATGGTAATGGAAGACAGGGCGGGTTCAAAGCGAGCCTGCCCGTCCCCATGGAAACAGTGGCAAATCTCTGCATTGGGATGCCACAGTTTTTTCCACCACTTCCACTGGGATTGTGATTTTGCTCTCTTTCCCAGGCAAGCCACTTGCTTGCCTCGAAAGGGGAGTAAAAGCAAGGGGGTAAGGGGGTGCAGAGCCTTGAGTTTTCTCTCTTTTCCAGGGAGGCAAACTTATTGTGCCCCTGGAAAAGAGAGAAATGTCAACCCATCTCCTTTTGCCAATTGTTTGGGGCTAAAGCAACCACTTACCTGGGCAACTGCTCACTCAGGTAAGGGGCGGTAGTTGTGATTGCAGCATTAGCAGCAGGGACAGTGAAACCCCGCCCGCTAATGCTGCGATTGTAACCCATTCTTGCCCAGTAATTCAGGGCGAGAATAGTTATAAAGCGGGGTTATTTTGCCATGAATTTGTGGCATTTGTTCCTCATGTAGTCCGAATAAGGGCTTTGCATGGGGACTCTTGCAAGGTGAACTTACTCAGAGGATGAGCACTCAGAGGATTTAAAGGTGGGATTTCTGACCCATCGTCTCTTAACAGATTATTCTAAATACTACATGCACATATAGTATCACAGCTAGAAGTGATTACCAAAAGTCATCTGTGGAAGGCCACTTTGGTTCAGATGAATCAATAGTCTAAATGACCCCTTCCAATTGTATAATTCTATTTCATCTGCTTTTTTTCAAAAATAGGGTAACCGATGGATGATATGAATGGAAGGAAATTTGGAGGCCTTTGTAATTTGTCTCTGCTGAAAAATGAAGTGGTTCTTGAAACAGGTTCAAACTGCAAACCTGATAATCTGGTTATATTGACAACACCTTGACTTTTCCAGGAATTACTTGAGCCAATTGTAAAATTGTTACATTAGGCCGTAAGAGCCTATAATTTTAATCCAGCAATGGACACAATTAGTATTATATTTCTACCAACTATAATTGCAGGCTGAATTATCACGAATTTGTTTTAAAACACAGCTCCTCACAAACTGATTTAGTATAAACTGCTATTCAGGTTTACAGTTAAGTCCCATTCTGCAAACCAAATCCTACCTCCAGTGTGAGTTTGTGTGAAGACTACAGTCTAATTGTATGCTACGGTACTCAGTATTATTCACCTGAAGAGACTCTACACTGGCTTGGACCATGTGAACAATTCTCTTTTGAAACATATAGTGATTTATGGCACTATAATTGCTTGGCTTCTGCAAACACTGTAGCAATTAGAGCTCAAGCAGAAATGAGAATTGCCTTGACTGCTACTACTATGAATGCTTTCACATTCTTGCCTTTTTTCAAATACTAATCCTGAAAACTATATGTTAATTTAGCATGAAAAAGGTCACATGTATGACTTATTCAGATTTCCAAGTATACAAAATGTGGATCATGTAACCATGATAATCCTGAAGAATGATCATCAACAAACTATAAGGAGATTGCTTGCTTTTCAATTTATACCACAGCTTGCTATTCCTGTTTTTCCTCACTACTATAATACCATAGAGTAGACACTTATTCCTAGAAATGTAACTGCTTTGAATTCGATACTCAATGATTCCACACACCAACAAATAATGATTCTGTTAAATGAGGTAATATATGCAGCAAAATAAAATAGAAATTAGTTTATACATGATCAGTAAATGTAGATCAGGTGATCAGACTCTAAGAGGTGTGCTTTCTCTGCAACACTGAGCTACAATTGGCATCTTTCCTAACCCTGGCCATGATTAGTGGAATTCATTGGAGATGGGATAAACCAATATTTAAACCCTTGCTCTTAAGTAGTCCCTTTTAAGACTGCTGGCATCTCTTTAACAATAAATCTACATAGTTATTTTTACATCAACATTGCTGGTAGAAGGAAATTAGCACATTCAGTTTCCAAAACTTACTTATATCTAAACTATATTTATGTTCAGAATTCCTACATACACATCAAATTAGAGATCTTCTAACATTAAGCATCATGGATTTGATTATTATCAATAAAAACTATTTTATCTGTCCCAAGTCACAGAATAAATTTTGAGTTTGCAGCATTTGCATTTGGGAACAAAATGGTAACTCAAGCTGTGGAATCTACACCCAGCATTTACCACTGGCAGCATTTCTCTTACAGAAGTACAAGCCGTGTTTGATTATTCAGTTTAACCTTCAATTGATATAAGTTCCATTTGACAACACATTTGAGCAAAACCAAATCATACCTGAGTTTGATTTGATGGCTACTCTGAGTTAATGTCAACTACCTCAAAAGCCAAATTACAGTGAATCTAAAGAATAAGAGGATTATAATCCACTTCGATTTACTATGTTCTATAAGCAGTTCATGATCAATTACGTTCACAAAAAACTATGTTTTCTGTACTCTTGTGCCTGTGTAGGTTCTCTTTGTTCAATTTGTAAACATAAAGTAATTTGAAATTGCAGTACATAAGCCATATAAATAAACAAGGCTGAAGTTTTCCAACAGTTGAACAACTACTTAGTAATGAAGTACACAGATCAGTGATGTCCCTAGTAAGAAGAAGAGTTGGCTTTTCTACCCCACTTTTCTCCCTCATTTAAGGGGACTCAAAGTGGCTGACAAAGCTTTCAGTTTTGCTCCCCACAACAGAACACCCTGTGAGGTAGTTGAGGCTGTGAGCACCCAGTAGAAAGCTGTGACTAGCCCAAGGTCACCCAGCTGGCTTCATGTAGGTGTAGAATCAAACCCAATATTCCCAGATAAGAGTCCAGCTCCTTAACCACTAGACCAAACTGAGAAAGGCAAAAGGGCTGCAATAAGTTATAAGATTGGTGTACCTTTTTGTGTACTAGGTAAAGGATTTCCATAAGGAGAAAACAAAATTTTGTAAACACTATGCACCTTAAGAATACAAAGGTCATTGTTATTGGTCTTTTCTCCCAAACCAAGCTACAAAAACACTGTAGAATTATTTTTCTAGCTCTTGTAAAAGTTCTTCCTACTTCCCAGAACACAGATTTTAATTATGTTTAACCACATTTAAAGTATCTCTAACTAGTTTACTGAAAATCACCGCAGAATTCAGGTATTAACGCGCCCACCCCCAAATTAGCATTTAATTCTGTCTTTACTTGCACCAATACTTCTAAACAGGTGCATAAGCTCAAGAGATATTTGGATCAACAGCACAATTGGTCTCCTGTAAGAATTTAACTATTAACAATAACACAAGTAACATATATAGAAAAAACCTCTATTGTAGGACTAACATTAAAGGGAAACTTTCCTATACTATCTACTTTGATTCAGTAAGCCTTCATAAAGTTTTTGACACAGTTTGCTTAAGATTAAGCACCTGGGGAAAGCTACCTGCTAATGTGCACACCTTAATAAGAACAAGAATGGCTGCCAAAGGTGGGGTTTGCATTCCTTCTGATTCACAAGGGAACAGAGTTTAAAATATACATTCATGCATTTTTATAACTTCTCTTATTAACTATTTACTTCTTGCTGTCATCTTTAGCTAAAGAATTGTTGAAAAATCACAGTATCTGGAAGAAGAGTTTCAACCATTGTCAGAAAAACTAAAAAAGAAAAAAGTATTTTTCTAATATTATGAATCTTAAGAATACTGAGAAGATTGCTATCCAACTAAAAATGTTAAAAAGGGAAAACAGTCATTACTTCAAACAACTATTAAGATACTTCCTTCAAATGCATAATAGAACTTGAAATGGAGATACGATACACATTAAGCCATTGGATTATCTTTCTGATTACAAGCCTATTCATTTTATTGACCTTAATACTAATTATTTCCTTTGGTTGTTTCATCACAACACGGTCTAAGGAAAATCTGAAAATGAGCTAATTGAAGGAAGTATGACTAATAGAGAAAAATATTTTTTCTGTTAGCTCATGACAGTTTTATTATACTGGAAAGTTCATTCAAAATTATAAATATCTCTTCTAAGTTTTTCTTGTTAAAATCTGTAGCATGTACTGGCATTTATAGACTATACTGCATCATTTAACTGAATATATATGTAAACTTCGCTTTTTTAAAGATGCCCTAAAATAGTTAATAAGCCACAATGAATACTCACTGTCCCGTGATCTTACCTTGAAATTGACATGTTAAATATTTAAGGTTTTGGAAATGTTTGTGCTGCAAACTGATGGCAGAAACAACACTGCCAGCTGAAATGGTACCTCTTTTCTAAGCAAGTCATATTATTTTTACAGGTAGTAAAAAAAAAAGTCCTTTTAAAAACCCCTTCTCAGCTTACAATTAATAAAAAAGAAACTTTGCTCTGAATGCTGGATTGTCTGTCACTAACATTCCTCTTAAAATCTGTCCACAGAAACAACTGAGCGCTCCTTGAACAAAGCAACAGGGTTCGTTCTCCATTTCAATTTAGTCATTAAAAAGCCACTAATTTTGGCATAATTTTTCATGCACGCCAGAAGACAATCTATATTAAGAACAGGCAACACTTCTCACTTACCCATTCCAAGGAAATAATACTTCCTGGTGATGGATTTTACAGCTTCCGTTATATAAAAAAAATTCCTCCAACACACCACAGCTAGGCAGGCTGTATTGCAAAATGCTGTTGTCAAAAAAGCAGGCTTTCCTCCTCGTGGTCAGATCCAAAGTAAAAAGCCATGATTCCTGTGATAAAACAAGCAAGGCAATGAGAAAAAGAAAATAAGCTCAGACAGGTTTCTATCACACACTCGCAACTGCAGGCTTCGGAGATGAGTAAACAATCTTAAAGTGACAGTTACCAAACCCCATAGGCGACACTCATTAATCCAAATTGGCTGCGGCTGGCTTTACTGTCCACCACTTGGCTTGGTCGCGCCCACCCGAGCGTCAAACTTTATCACGCGTTGCTGCATCACTGCCCAGTCTCAGCCTTACAGCCAACTTGGGTAGCTAAGCAGGATGGGCTGAGGGACCCGAGCGAGAAGAGCTTAGGAGCGCTGACTAACTGACTGGCTCGGCCGGCGGCGGCGGCGGGCAGTTCTTATAGAGAGCCGCCAATGAGCCCTTGCCCAATCAAAGGCTGCAACTAGGTGCCTCTGTCACATGACAGGGCCGTCCCCACAACAGTGCAGAGATTTCTGAATTAGTTGTTGGGGTTACACAAAGGCCACTCGCTGGGAGGGGGAAGCAGCGAGTACAAAATGAAAACGCCCAGGCTGACTCTTCAAGGCTTTAAAGCAGGAAACTCCCTCGCTTCATGTAGAGTCTGCAGACAGAGAGGCACACATTGAGAAGGGGCTAGCCTAGCTCTGGAGCACAGGGGACTAAGAAATGGTTCTGCCCCTCATGCCCTCTCTCATCCAACGCTTTAGAAAGCCTTGCTCTGTTTTAACAAGCCATGAGTGGAATTAATGGAATTACACACACACCCAGCTGTATTCTTTATTGTTCGTTAAAGAAACTGAGCGTCTATTTTCATTTGCTTATTTCATACTGCATTGCATTTTTAAAAAATGTCGAAGCAGTTTAAAGAACATTAAAAACCCGAGTTAAAGTGAGCCAGAGGAGCATCTCTATGTCTAAATATCAATTTGAATATTTCACATTCAATTCCGTCAAAGAGACGTGCCTAGCTAAAGAGACAGGGGAGTCCCAATTTATGGGCAAGCAGTGTATGACTGGACAAGGCATAAGAAATGACTCATCCTTCCAGAACAAGCAACCTCTTTAGCAGGAGCAGAAATACCCTTTATGGGTATGACTCAAAGAATGTATTTCAAAAATATATTACATTTAATCTGGAAAGAAAAAAATGCTTATATGGCCTTGGATATAATATAGAAATTTCCTATCCTAGAATAAACCAGGGCACCTAGGAGCTGGAATAAATTTATACCATTACTTTGCACTCTAGAATTCACTCTCAAGTGTACAACATTCCAGAGAGAAAGTACAGTGGTACCTTGACATACGAGTTTAATTCGTTCCGTAACCTTGCTCTTATGTCAAATTGCTCGTATCTCAAAGCAGTTTTCCCATTAATCCATTCCAGCTCCCAAAACACCACCTCAGTTGTTTTTGTTATGTACTGTACTGTATTTACATACTCGTATCTCAAATCTTGCTCTCATCTCAAAGCAAAATATCACTCGCTCGGCGGCTTGTATCTCAAAACACTTGTATGTCAGGGCACTTGTATGTCGAGGTACCACTGTATGTGAATACAGTCCAGTTTCACATCAATGGACAGCCTAGCCAGTGGTTATCTTGGCAAACCTAGGGATCATCTCAATGTTTTAAAAGGCACAGAAATAAAAGCAGACCTTGGTACCATATAAGAAATTCACAACCATACTTTCTTGTATTGCGCTGTGGTTCGTGATTGAAATGTGTCCTTTACCTTAGTCAACTGTCTTGAAATGGCCCATGAAACTTCAACTCTATTTTCAAAAATCAATCCTGCTAGATCAGATCCCAGTGGCCTATCAGATTCAAGAACCCCTTCTCACAGCATTCAACTAGCTGGATATGGAAGCCTATGGGCAGCTCCTGAGCACAGTCTCCCAGTAGCTTGTATGCTACGCCTGATATAGTACATGCCCATCAGGACCCGTGGCCACCAACAGCTTTGTCTTCAATACCATCCTAGCTGGTGATCAACATCATATCTCATAGTAATAAGAACATAAGAACATAAGAGAAGCCTTGCTGGATCAGGCCACAGCCCATCTAGTCCAGCATCCTGTCGCACACAGTGGCCCACCAAATGCTCATGGGCATCTCAAGCAGAGACAAGGACAAACCTTCTCCTGCTCTCGAGTCCCAGCAGATGGCCCTAGAAGCGCCCCATTTCCTCCCCCCCCCCTCAGCCTGAAAGATGCACCTAGGCATTCGTTCTAGTAGCCATTGATACATCTGTCATCCATAAATTTGTCTAACCCTACCTTAAAGCCATCCAGACTGGTAGCTGTCACCACCTCTTCTGGCAGCACATTCCATAGGCCGATGACCCTCTGTGTGAAGAAATACTTCCCCCTGTCAGACCTTACGCTCCTACCCATCAGCTTCATAGAGTGCCCCCTGGTTCTAGTGTTGTGCGATAGAGAAAAGAAATTTTCTCTATCCACCTTTTCTATGCCGTGCATAATTTTATATACTTCAATCAGGTCCCCTCTCAAACGCCGTCTCTCCAGACTGAAGAGGCCTAGACGTTGCAGCCTGGTTTCGTAAGGGAGGTGTTCCAGACCCTTAATCATTCTGGTTGCCCTTCTCTGCACCTTCTCTAGTTCCACAATATCCTTTTTGAGGTGTGGTGACCAGAATTGTACACAGTATTCCAAATGTGGCCTCACTATAGATTTATAAAGAGGCAAAATGACACTTGCTGACTTATTTTCTATTCCCTTCCTAATTATTCCCAGCATTGAATTTGCTTTTTTTGCTGCTGCCGCACACTGGGTTGACACCTTCATTGAACTGTCCACCAAAACCCCGAGATCCCTTTCCTGGCGTGTTGCAGAAAGCTCAGACCCCATCAGTTTATAGACGTAATTTGGATTCTTGGCCCCAATGTGCATTACTTTACACTTGTTAAGATTAAAGCACATTTGCCACTTGGTTGCCCACTCACCCAATGCTAAGAGATCCCTCTGGAGCTCTTGGCAATCTCTTTCAGATTTTACTACCCTAAATAATTTAGTATCATCAGCAAATTTTGCTATTTTACTATGTACCCCTTTTTCTAGATCATTGATGAATAAATTAAAAAGCATTGGTCCCAGTACTGAGCCTTGAGGGACCCCACTTTTTACTTCTTTCCACCCTGAGAAATTGCCGTTTACTACTAATGAATTCCATAGTTTGTGCAAAGTTGTGCAAATAAATATTTTTGATCCCGACTAAGGTGTACCTTCCCTGGATGATCTGTGGTTTTAGTATTTTGATGGGATAACCCCCTCCCTCAATTATTTTGTCTACACTATGCCTCCTATCAAGTCCTATCTCACTAGCTTCTGCAATTAAGAAGTCCCCTGAGGACTCAAACTTTATGTGGTATTTCAGGTGTCCTCGTAACAACAATTGCCATTAAGTCATTATGACACTTGCAATTTGGGGGCTTTCTGCACTTGTTAATCCAGATCTAGGAACTGCTAAGGACACATCGGCACAGGACTAACATAGATGAGAACAGAAAATTGTGTTAGGGGCTCACTAACCTGGATTATTGGTAGACCCAATAATTGTGATCTATATCCATGTTAGCACTCGGATTTAGATCAAGCGAGGGGTATCCACACATAGAATATGTCTAGGAAGAACATGGGTATGGTGTGAAGTAACATGCACCGTTGCAATGCAACTGAAAAGACACTTTCACAGCATGTCCACAACAGTGGCCATACTGACAGAAACGATGTCTTCACATTGGCTTTGAAAGCATCTCATCCCACTGCTACCTGGATGTAACATTCAGTTGACAGAGATGTGACCAACTGCATCAAGTGTTGGAATTTCTGCAGGTCAATCGCATCACAGCGTGAGCAGTTCATACGGTAGCAGTTAGCATCCACTGATGTGGAACTGCATCGCTTTTTAGCACACATCTCTGTGACTGATCCAGATCTAGCTAAGACAGATTCACTACTGTGGATTAACTGAGGTAAGTTCAGAAAGGCCCTTTGCTTTTAATATTTGTTATTATATGTAACATGTTGATTTTGGTCTGTAACTGTAAATAAATTCCACTCATCATATTGGCACCTTTATGACTGATGCATATTGAGTTAACACTTCCATTGTACTAAGTGTATGCCTCTTAGGAAAGACAGGGATGGTCTAGTGAATGCTATAATGAGCAGGGGTTGGTCCTGATGACCCCTGAGATTCCTCCCAACACTATGATTCTATGGGTGTTTTTCCACTGTCACTAAAGGTACCCACAAAATAAAACAAAAGGTGCTGTATACAGAATTATATAATTACTTTAAGGCTTTCTTATTTTATTTTATTTAATTTGCATTGTTTTTAATAAATATTTTTATTATTATTGTACACTCTTATTTTTATTATATATTCTTTCATATTTCTAGTGGGGTATATCTTACCCTTAAAGTAATTATATAATTCTGTATACAGCACCTTTTGTTTTGTTTTGAGGTTTTCACTTTGGGTGTTTGTATCAGGGACTTTGCTTTGTTGACTAAAGGTACCCATTAAGTACCCATTAATGGGCACGTAATGGCATTTTTGTACCCATTAATGGGTATTTAATAGATACTTCTAGTGACAGTGGAAAAACACCCTATGTTTCCCACTCATGAGCATCATGGGTTCTAGTTATCTGGTTTGTGGAGAGTTGCTGCACTATTTTTCTCCTCTTGGAGTATAATATAATTGTAAATTTCAGAAATAATCTGAATTACTGAATTCAATGGAACTGACTTCAACTGCCATAGGTTTGTAGCCTTAGACTGTAAGAAAACATAGGACTGTGCATTTTGAAAAGCCCTACACACATTTACAGTGTCAAAACAAAATATTAGTATTTTTACTTTTCTGCTGCTAGCATTATATAAATATTATATAAAGACACTCCAGAGTACTTTTTAATAAGATAAAAATTTAAAAATCAGCTTGTCTTCTACTTTCAGACACTGTTGTTTTTTTTAGTCCATTCTTTTCAATTGTGTTTTGAATTCGTTTTATTGTGAACCACCAGAAGACCTCTGGAAATAGAGCAGGATAGAAATAAA
The DNA here is from genome assembly GCA_023333525.1 of Aspidoscelis tigris stejnegeri. Lineage (NCBI taxonomy): Eukaryota > Metazoa > Chordata > Lepidosauria > Squamata > Teiidae > Aspidoscelis > Aspidoscelis tigris. The sequence continues at coordinate 208,831,919 of JALMGA010000001.1, forward strand.
AGCAAGCCAGCAGGCCATCTAGTCCAGCATCCTGTCTCACACAGTGGCCTATCAATGCTTCTGGGTATTCTCAAGCAGAAGGCAAAGGCAAAACGTTCTCCTGCTCTCAATTCCTGCACCCTGCTTGGCTCTCCAACCTCAAGGCAGCACCTCGACATCAGTTCTAGGAGCCTCTGATACTTCCTCAAATGAAACTAATCATATGCTAATTTAAAAGACCAGATATCTTAACTAGGTTAAGCAAGTTTCCAACTCTTACAGGTCTGAGGATAGTTAGGTACCTACTTAATTTTTCCAGCGCTAGCATTCACTAGATATGAGATGCACTGGTTTTGTGTAGGGATTCTTCATACTGTACTTAGTATAACCAGTACAAATTTTGAAAACTAAGAAAGTACCGTATTTTCCGGCGTATAAGACGACTGGGCGTATAAGACGACCCCCAACTTTCCAGTTAAAATATAGTTTGGGATATACTCACCATATAAGAAGACAACACCCGGCGTATAAGACGACCCCCGACTTTTGAGAAGATTTTCCTGGGTTAAAAAGTAGTCTTATACGCCAGAAAATACAGTATATCAGAATTTATTTAGACTGCTATGCTAAATATGTTTGCTAGGAAGTGGGCATCACTAGACAAACTGTGATTTAGTTCTGAGTAAACACACACAGGACTGAACTAGCAAATGTTATTTATGAAGTTTTTCTCAGAATAAAGTATTTAGAACTGAACACACGTGGCCCTGGAAATAGTACATATGCCAAATAAACAGTCCAAATTACCAAGATATGAAATCTTTGCTACCATTAGAAGTCTTCTGCTGCTGTTCTTCTTCCACTACTACCACAGGCCTACTTGACTCAATTTTGCAGGCAATGCTCCATTCTACAATTGTGCTTTTCATATCTGCATGATATGATAATTACATCTGAACTATTTTTATTCATTCTTTCTTGATCTGTGCAGTTATTTCCATGGGCAACCAGCACTGTTTTTAATTGAAATGATTTGTCCCTATATTATTGATTTATACTGTTTTGTGGAAAATGTCTGTAATTTTCCTTCCTTAGCCTTATGGGAAAGACAGTCTTCAATTTTTTAAAAAATCTTCTGTACTCCACCTATGGAATTTACTACCAGAAGAGGTGGTACAGCAACCAGCTTGGATGTCTTTAAGAAAAAAATTAGACAATTATGGAAGTCACGCGTATCAATGGCTATTAGTACAGATACCTAGATACTACCTCCAGCTTGGAGAGACAGGGAGAATCCCTCTAAAGGCCATTTTCATGGAATGGAGAAAAAATAGAAGTATTGCCTTTGCTTCCACTTGAGAATGCCAAGAAGCAATTGGGACACTGTGTAAGACATGATGCTGGACTAGATAAGCTGTGGCCTGATCCAGCAGGGTTCCTCTTATGTTCTTGTAATAGTAACTCTTTGTAAACAACTGACAATACAGTCACCATGATTTGAACATGATGAAATCATACTTAAGAAAAAAGGGATCACACTGTACCCTAAACAGATATAAATTTACATAATATTTCACTGTAACAGCAAGCACTGCATCCCTTTAGAAAAAATGGAATTTATTATTTACTATATTTATATGCCTATCGAATAGCTAAAACTCTAGGCAGTTTACAAAAATACATACAAAAGAAACTTTCTTTTTCCTTGCTGCAGTCCCATCTGCTTACATTTCCACTTTTCTAAGACAAATGTATTTTCAACATGGTGCATTTAAAAAGCCTGACATCTTAGAAACCAACACTGTTTTTATTAAAGTGGTATTGACTGCTTACACTGTACTCAAGTAGTAAAAACATATTTCTAGAATATACGCATCATGATTTTTCCTATTACTGAAATACACCTGCGTGTTCCTATTACAGTCGCTATAGCTAAGGAGCATTTGTACCTCCAGAGTTTAAATCAGCAAAGGTTTTGCCCCTATCCACATCAAGGCTTAGAATGGCATTCCAAGGTCCAAGGGGCCTCCAGTTGAAAATGCAGAAGTTAATCTAACCAATGAGGGTCTAGGATGGTGATACTCATGGTTAGAAGTTAATCTAATCAATGAGGGTCTAGGATGGTGATACTCAAGGTTCATCTACTCCGTTTCACCTAGTCTTGTCAGAAGTGAAGATTTCAGCACAGCAGCTTTGAGAAAATGTGATTTAAAAAGATCTGGATCAGCTGAAACCATTGTTCAAACAGCAATCTTTTCCATTTTCTTGGCTCAGTGTGAAAATGAGAAGCAGGCCAGATTTCAATAGAATCTGTTATCAGAGCAATAGAGTACAAATCCCCTGTGATATCTGGGCAGGTGGAATTCCTGTGAAAAGGAATTCACCAGAAAAAGCTCTGAAAATTCTCCCACAGTAAATTAACTACAAATTCAGGTAGCGGCATTTGGCAAAGAAAAGGAGTGTCTGTTTCACACTCCACAATTAGGCCAACACCCAGGATTCATGAATGTGATTTTCCCACCAGCAGCAGTGTTCTTTGATACAGCATGTGCCTAGCAGCTATTGCTGTTGGCTCATTCCTATCTAGTCCCTTTAAATGATGGCAACTTGAGTGCTTCCCCACAAATTTCTCTTGCATGCTAGTGGTGCTTTCAGGCACACAGCAGCTGAAGGAAGAACATGCCTTCACCTCAATTGACAGGTATTCCTGTCTGGTGGGGCTCTGCTGTAGCAAGCTTTTTTCCTGTTTCTGTTTTCATTCTTCACTGCTGTTAGGGGATTCTTTCAACATATTGGCTCTGTCCTGATTTCTACAACTATACAAGAAGTGGGATTAGGTTAGAGCTTAATGAAATATTCTTAAGTTTAATATTATAACTGTAAAAGCGCACTTGACCTTCAAAGGGAGATCTTCAAAGAAAGCTAAATATAAGGTCAGTCAAGCCATTTTAAAAGCATTCACTAGCATCCTTGGAGTTTCACTGATGAAGAAACAGTACTGGTATTAGAACCTTGTGTTTTATATAGAAGATCAGACAAAGTAAAAAAGAGACACTAGTAAAAGTTCCATTTGTGGTCAAAACACTGTTGAAGAGCTCAGGCTAAACTTATGAAATCCATCACAGGTGAAGAAAGTGCTCTCAAACTTGCATTGCTGGATAATTGTGTGCTAGAGCTGCTAGGCACGGACTTTTTCTAATTGCTCAATTTCACACTGAAATTCTAAAGTATACTGTAGAAAAGGTGTCACTAGGGTATGGGTAAAAGAGGCAAAGATGGTTTCATGCCAAGAACTTGGGCTGCTAATTGAGTAAATGACTGAAGTTTTAGCCTGGTGCTTTGCTGTTGTTTCCTTTTTTTTCAGGACAAAATCAAGTAGAAGCTTACACTATATAATATTGTGAGTTAGAATCATAACCAGATATGCGGACAGAGAAAGCTTAGTTGCACTGAACTGCTTTTCACATCGAAGTTGGTCATAATGAAGCAAATATTCCATTTATTAATACACAGAAGCTACCCAATACTATTTTTTCAAATGTGTTAGTCTCTTTTTCTTTGCATGTTATTGCTACTACGTAGTAATTTCCAGAATAGGATATTTTGTTGGGATGTCCTTCACCCTGGTTCCTGGAGTACTACTAATGATGACAAAATTATAGGGTTGCATTTCAATCTGCCTTTAGCAGTTTGAAATTTGTCCAACCTTCTACTAGGATTTAAAGACTTATTATGGCAAATAGTTTTTAAATGTTAGAACGATAAATTCAGTGATCATTTTTAAATGAGTTACATAAAAAGAAATAAATATTAATTTTACTTTTTTGTGGATAATATTTGTTAGCTAGTAGTCCTCTAGGACTTTTTAAAAATATTAATTCACTTTTAAAAGGCCCAGTGTATAATATGTTTTTTTTAAATTTCTATTACAAGCAAAACTTTGTCTCCAAATATAAAATAAAATATATCTGGGTTTTAAGTAGAGATAGTGTGCTTCGTTAGGTCTCATTCACAGAATTTGCCAAAATAAAGATAGCCTCTTCAACCAAGGGTTTTCCCTCAACTTTACTCACACATAAGCCTCCAGTATCCCAGTAACTGCAGGCTACACACATAAGAACAGTGATACAAACTAAGAAACTACTTCAAGCCACATGTTTTAATGTGAAATTAACATAAAAAGGGAGAATACTGACTAAAAATTAGGATCACAGTAGTCGTAAACCAGCCAACTTTAGCCCCAAGAATGTATTTACAATTTCTCCTACTAAGTAGAAAACCTAAAAGTGATAAACCTTCCTAACAATGAACCCATAAGAATGGAAATATTGTTGTGGAAAGATTGCTACTACAATAAGTAATGCCTCTAATGCCTGGAGAAGCAAATTGCTCTTTCACTTATCAACGACTTATATTCAGCAATGGTCATTCATGATTATGAAGAAAGAACCATTTCCTTTCTTTGACAGACTTGTTTCATGGTCATATATTCCTTCCCCACAGCGTAGAAGACCTTTACGTATACACAAGCACACACCTTATACTGCAGTCATACTTAAAAGCAATGTCCTTGGTTTATAAAACAAGTCAACATAGAAACAGAAAAGCTTTATTTTTGTTTATGCCACCCAGACTGAAGCTGTGGCTATCCATGAAGGCATCTGGCAAAGGTTAGACCACAAGTATGCAGTTGCAGAGCAACTAAAAAAGATAATGTTTGTATTTTGTTTATGCAGAATACTAGCCACCACAAGGATCTGAGTATCAAAACCAAACCCAGAGGAGGAAAGGTGATGTATAACTTCACCTCTTTCTTAAATCTTCCAGAAATATATAAGTTTTGAAGTATTAGTGCTTTCTGCATATGTGTGCATTTATTTCAGTAAGGCAAACCTTTGGAAAATACCCTCTTACAAGCATGATCCTGCGTGTTTAATTCTTTCCTATGATTAAAACCACATGGAGAAGAACAAAGATACACTTGCAAACGCTACCACCTCTGTCACATATCCATGCCTGATTTTTCCACAGAGCCTGTGCAGTTCAGAACCACATGCAATCTAAGTTAAGTTTCCTCTGCATAGTGATCAAAATCCAGCATGCTGAACATCGTAGAACCTGGAACAGAAACACTGTTTGTAGATTGGGACCAGCAGTTGTCTACTCACTTTCCTGCATGGACAAATTAAATATCCATAAAGCTCAGTATCATCAAAGTGGCAATATGAAATATTCTGATATTACAGACACATAAGTAAATTTGGAGCTTTTTAAATAACTCTTTCACTGAGGATCAGCCACCATATTAGCACACCCAATTAGTGGAGACAAAGCAGCTCTAACAGACAACATATGTTTCTCTAAGACCTAAAGGCTTTCCTAAGTGCTGTATGCACAATAAACTTCTGGCAACAATATTGGCAGTTTTTCTTTTCTAAAAAACGCATGGTTTCATAAAATTCAAAAGCATACTGAATTGACAAGAGTTCCACCAAAGTGTGCAGTTTTGAAGTTGCAAAGTTGACTATTCCAAGGTATGTGTGTATAAACACTGAAGCTATATTAGAACACTAATCTTCAGTGAAGACCAGAAGGAGAAAAAACAAGAAAAATGAATGTGTCACCACATCCTCTGTTCTGCTGACTAATGCTATCGCAAGGAAGTAAATGGTAGAGTATTTAGTCTGTTCATTTTGTTAGAAAATCTAACAAGCCAACAGCAACGCACCCCCCAAATCCTCAACAGAATAATGTAATCCAATTCCTCATTATAGGCATCATAATCAATGGCAGTGAAAGACCCAAGAGCTCCAGCAGAATCAATATGGCTTTGTAGTTCTCTTTCCAGCAAAGAATCATCCACTGAAGCAATCCCTAAATTGGACCTGAAACTGGAACTGAAATGGGTCTACAGATTCTGTATCTTCTAGGGGAAAAAACCCTTCAGTTTAGGTTTTCCTTTATTTTATTAAGTTGATCTAAGTGAAATAGTATTCAAGAGCTTTTTCCAATTAATTTGGTCCTAAAGCATGTTTACTCTGAAGTCCCACTGTGTTCATTTGTGCAAAGTAGTACCAAACAGTCATTTGGCATCCAAAACAATAAGCAGATGAATATAGAAAAAATCTGCAACTTAAATAAGTAATTTGTTATTGGCCCTGAATTACAAACTACCATACTCCTAGTGTTCCCTCTATCATGAAACTAGAAGTCCCATCTGGATAAGATTTTTAAGTATAACTAGTTACAAACTAGTTCTTCACAAAAATGTGTAGAATAGCAGAAAAGGATACAGAATTTGCCCCATAATTCTTAATATATTTATTTACAATTTCACATATACCTGCGGACTTCGCACTAAATATTATCTGGAACCCAATCTCTGGAATAGCTAGAACACACTACAAACTAGTGTATATTCCACATAGAAACTGAAAAATCCATTGAAGAACATGAAATAATCTATATTTGGATAACACTGTTTTATTAAATAGCAACTAAGTACTATAGTATTATTTCTATTTTCATTGCATTAAGTTCTGATCAGTCTACTTCTAACAAGTCTAAATTTAAGAATATCTAAGTGGAACTTAGTTCACTTGACCTGAAATCCAAAATAATCAGATGTTCCAGCTTTGAGGTATATGCTTATAATACAAAATGCAAAAAATTAATCCAAGTAAATGACTAATTAAAACAAAGTGATAATTATGTAGCTTGGGAGGAAAATAATTTACCTTTAACAATCACTTATGATCAGTTAGGATTTCAAGAATGTGGGGGTATAACTGAAAGGAAACTGAAAAAAACAGCATGAAGACCCATTTATGATTTAAAAGATGAGGAGGTAAATTCTTGAAACTTCTGATATTCCTGTAACACTGAAAAAGACATGCTTAACAGAGCAAAGCCACACTTGCCAATGAACTACAATTAACAATTATGTCTAAGCTAAACATTAAGAATAAACACAGATTATTCATAATCATCACATACTTAAGATTTAGAAATAAACTTTAGTGTAAAATGAATATATAATTACTGTACCATATAAATGAAGGAGAAGAAAGGATGTCTACAATTTAAGAGGTGAGAAATGGTTTAAAAGCCACAATAATAATTTTATCTTTGTGTGCTTCTATATTGTAATGTCTAGCTAAACTACAGATTGAAGCTTAATCTTATTAAGACCATTTTAGCTCTCTCTGTAGACTAGTTTACAACCTATCAATCTATCACCTTTGCAGCTACAGTGTAAGAAAAACCAGTATTATTTTGCATTTGGGTTTTAAAAGTTCAAGTTTCAACACTTTCTCTGCTGGGTCACAGCAGATTTATTTAAAAGAAGTTAAGAGGCACACGCAATGCTAACAGTCTCCACGCACTAAGTAGACTGCCCACACACAGCTTACATCCTGCAATCCACCCTTCTTTACAATCTCTGCATATGAGGTGGTCAAAATACAGGATATGAAACCACAGTAGCCCATTAGCTATCCCTAGAAAGGCTAACACATGGCATTTTTGTGACCTGTACCTAACTGATTGTGCTTTCCTTCTTATATCCTGTGAGTGGGCTTTCTAATCAAGACACTATTTCCCACTGCTCTTGCAAACTGCAGCAGCCGCCCTTATCCTGGAAATTACAAGCCCTGGTCTTTTAAACATTCCATTCTTCTCTAACACCAACTGTTTTTCCTGCTCCCATTCCCTTTCAAACATCAGGTCTTTCAATACTGCTTTCTCAAAAGCCTAACTTATTTATATAACTTTTCAGTTCATTACTTAAAAAACAAAACACAGTACTCAATATTTTAGTAGGCAGCCTTTTTACCTTCCAGAGGAAAACACCTTTTATTCAAAGTAATGGAAGTCTTCATCAAGGAATTCCCCCTCCCCAGGAATTACTGAACTATGAATATTTACTACTGACCTTAAGAGTATGCAAAGTGACTGATCAAATACTTTTAGCTCCTTCATTCATTCCCCAGTCACTCTCACTTCAACCTCCTCCTTCACAAGTCCCTTGTTATTTAATTGTAATTTTAAAGCACAGAGGAAACAAATCAGAAGTAAGAATAAGCACGGTTTTAAATACTCAAGAGGGACGTTTTGAAGTTTACAGTGAAAGTATTTCCAAATTTGTTTAAAATGTTTGTGTTTTATGATCTAAAATATTTATCAGATGTAGCCTTCAAAGACTGACATGGATGTTTACACTCCTAACTTACCTTAGTGCAGTGGTTCTCAACCTTCCTAATGCCGCGACCCTTTAATACAGTTCCTCATGTTGTGGTGACCCCCAACCTAACCCTAACCAAACTCCCAATCATAAAATTATTTTTATTGCTACTTCATAACGACCCCTGTGAAAGAGTAGATCGACCCCCAAAGGGTCACGATCCACAGGTTGAAAACCACTGCCTTAGCGAGACAAAACATTCTGATTTTGATATGCCTTGACTTTGTATGTTTCAATTGCTCTAACCTACCCTAAGCCCTTAGGTCACAGTATTATGACCCCTAGAATTTAAGGACTGAGCCTGAAGAATGCTTAAAGTGACTTGGTAAATTTGTGGCTGAGCTGAAACTTGAGCCCTGGAATATTATGGTCCCTAAAGTCCATTAAGATTCACCTTAATTTGGTTTCAAAATATGATAGGTTTAATTTGGTGGGAAAATCCTAATGTAATGGAATGCATCGGACTCCTTCAGCGCGAGCACCAAAGTATGTTTTTGAACAGTTCTTCGCATAAAAGACTCCCGGAACAAGAAAACTACCACATCCAACAACTCAATTGTTCTCAATTGTTTGTCAGGAATCTTTAGTCTTCGGAACATTAAAAAGGAACCTTGCAGCTCTAGCTGGAAGTATTAAATATAGTTTCCCTTATTTCATTTTGCTACTTGAGTAAAAAAGACTTTTTTTCAAATCCAGCTAAAAAGAAAGTCTATAGGTCTCAAATAGATTTTATTTTAAAATGCTTGTTTGCGACGCATGTCAGAGATGGAAGCAAGAATCTGGAATTTGTGCCTCACTCAAACATGTCACTGGATTTTACTGAATCTGATGGAAGCTGGCAGTACACTCACAGGTTCCTTATATCTCTGACAAAAATACAGCCTGGCTTGCTTCTATTTATTTATCTATCCGACATGAGCTTGAAAATAGAGTTTCAGTTTGAACCAGTTCTATTCAAAGCTCAGAATGGTTTGACCTTGTTCTGATCATAAGAATTCAATTAAAATGTCATTTAAAAGAGCAAAATAATGAGCTTGAACTGTTTTGGCTGCTCCTCCTTGATTTGGTTTGAGTTCAACCTGATTCTCCTGAACCTGGTGGTGGCTTGGTACAAATCCAGGATTGAACCAGTTTGGCACACAGCTCTCAGTAAGTGACAAATATATATTTACTTCAATTTCCTTGTTTGTTTATATTATTCAGAAGAATATTCTATTTAATATTCTGTTTTGATATGCTTTAGCTTGTTTCTTAAGTTATATCTGTAAACTTCTTCAGGGGTTTTAAATAAACAAACTTTACAGGAACACTTTAAACAAACAAACAACTATTTCACTTAGTATTTGTTTGGTAACACTTGCCAACTAGCAGCTTTTAACATCAGAGCATTTATTGATACAATGCATGAAGTACAGGATTGTTGTACAGTTTAAGCCTACAAAGAATGCCATTATGTAACACTTCCTAAGCCATTTTAACAACTACAACCTGTGCCAAATAGCTGAGAGAAACATTGTATAGCTGCAAATCTAGTCAAACTCACATGGAAACTGAGCTCCCTGAATATAATGGATTATACACAGATTAGTTGAGTTGAAACATACATGTAGGAGAAAGGGGGAGAGGAGTCTGAGCTGCTGTGCATGATGGGATGTTGCCCATTTTGCTTTTATGGGTGAGCTGTCCCTGCATATACATGTGTTGCTCGTATGCATGCCACCATGCAAACATTTAATACAGCAATTATTATATTATAGCACTTCTCCAAGTAACTATAGAATTCAAAAGGAAAGAACTATACTCAAAAGAAGACATGTAAACTGCAACATGTTACTTGACTGTTATTGTTAATCATTCTTTGACGTTTATAAGAAACATGATCTCAAGATAGTGCTCAATAAATCCAAAGCACAAACACTCCCAAAAAATCAAAGATAAGCAATCTTTTTTTAAAAAAAGCAATAATTTAATAAGTTCATAATCAAGTATATTACTCATAAAGCCACCCATTATAATAAAAATCCAAAGGGTACATTTTAAAATCAGTTCCAATAAGCAATGTATCACAAACAACAAAGGAGAATAATAATATCCACCTCCAATGGCTTTCATACCTCTTAAGGGGACTCAAAGCAGCTGACAAACCTTCTGTTCTAATCCCCACACTAGACACCTTGTGAGGCAGGTGGGGCTGAGAGAGCTCAGAAAGAGAGCCCAGGCTCACCCTTCATGTAGGATTGTGGAACTGAGCTGGGAGACTATCAGATAAGAGTCCGACACTCTAACCACAAGACCAAACACACCAGTTCATACTGTGCTTGGGTGCTCTTTGTGTATAGGTACTCTTTTGCAGTAGTAACTACTCCAGTGGCAAATCAGTGCCACAGAACATCCTCAACATCAGAGACACCCTTTTCTCTGGATTGCTGCTTCACAGAGCTTTTTAACGTATTAGACTAGACAATCCTTACTTTTACACAAGCCTGTGGCAGATCAATGATTGACCTGGATTTTTTCTACATCCTGTACCCATCGACTGAGTTCACCTGTATCTGGAGCATTATTATGGGAGTTTTAAACTCCTTACTCATTTTACCTTTTTAAATTTATTTTTAATATAACTGAAAGAATCCTAAATACCCTTTCAATTTTTTTCATTCACAATTCTGTTGTTAATATTTAAGAAAGAAAAGCCTCCCCTTTCTCATATATTGTGTATAATTTATACATTAACTTGAAGTGCTGGGAAAATATTTTATATAACAATAAAATGGTATGCCTTACAGTTATGCTACACAAATATACCTCTAGATGGCAGTCTATAAAATGCAGCTAAGTAAAACAACTACTAGATGCAAAAATTATTATTATAACACTGCAATAAGTCATGGATAAGAAAAAACTACACTAACAAAGTATGTATTTTAATTATGAATTCACAAGATTGTTTTATATGCTAAATTTTAAAATTGTCACATTTATATCAAATCACTCTTGTTCCTTTTCAGTTCACCAACCATAGCTCATGCCTAATTATAAGAAGTCACTAAATAATTTCCGTGCTTTAAAAGTTCAAAATGCTTCAGTATTCACTACTAATATTTCAGAAAAGACTCTACAACTTGCTTTAGCTATAAATACAGACACACAGCATTTTGACATTGAAAGCATGAATTTTATTTTTACTAAGATACAATTTATTATTTTAAAAAACTTTCCTTGGTCTCTCCAGATGTTGCACAATTAACACAGATGCTAAAATGCAGAGATTAAAAGTATATCCATACATCTGTGTATACTCCGAAGGTAACGCCAAAATAAATATTAATCCTTTATTAGTATAGTGGAAAAGTATTTATAGATCCATATTTTCATCTCTGTATTTCTGTACTTCAAAATAAGACAAAAGTTATTCCCTATAAAAGGAATCCTGTAAGATCATGCTTTGTTTGAAATATTTTTAAATGGCACCTTAAGCATGAAATTGCCTTAAAATATTTATATTTACAGGCTTCTGACTTAAGTAGATACACATGTTCTGGTTTGCATACAAACAGAAAAAGTCCCATCCAGTCTTCCAGTCTTGGGTTTTCCTAATCAGATGATTGCAAAGGCAGGAGACAATCCTGTTGGTCAGGACTGAACAAAAAACCTCCTGACTCCTATCCTAGGTTGAGCACCCAACTCAACTCATGATCTATCATTCTACACTGGTCAAACATGGAAAAATGAATAAGCACCTGTGACTACTGATATAACATTAAATAACTGAATATCTTTAACTAGTTTCAAGATAGCATTTTCATACATAACCTGATGATTAAAACAAAAATAACAGAGACATACCTCGGTACAAATAGATCCTAGATGATTTTGTAAAATACATAACCCCAAGTACAAATCCCCATTTCCTATCTTATAAGACAGTGATTCTTTAGACCTTTTTCTATGGAAATCCACAGACACTAGCCTTTTTTGAGGACCATTCCTCTCTCTGTCCCACCCTCTGACTCAGATGGTATTATTTGTCTGTAGCATTGCACTGCTAGAAGTCTGGTGACTGTTGACTCATGAGAGGATGTTGACCTATGATTTAGGAATCACTGCCCACATCATTAAAAAAGAGCCAAAACTGGATCAAGTCAGACAACATTTCTGAAACACCTCTCTCTCTCATTTTCTTCGTAACATTTAAAATGTGGCTGTAGCAAAAAAGTGGCAATAAAACCATGGGTGGAACAATCACAAAACTAGACATCACCATTTAACCATAATGATCTATGTGAAAAGGCACAACAATTTTGTGATATTAGTTTCATTAAATGCATTTATAGCTATTATGGGATTAGAAGAAAGCTGGAAGGTTAAAAAATGAACACTATAATTTTGCAGAAAATAGATTTAAAGAGAAAATAACTTTGCATATTGATCCTTGTCCTCATCAATCTGTAGAACTTTTAAAATATACCCAAACAACTTTTAAAAAATACCCAATATTTTCTATGTTATAAAAAATAGATAAGGTGCCACCTCTCTTTATGCCCAAACCATCTTGTGCGTGATCCACCACCTTCTCCTTCCTTCAAAATACTCATCAATTCCCTAATTCTAAAATTCTGGTTAACATAAATCCAAGTAGACATGACCACACCAAATGTATTTTCTCATCTCCTGCCTTAATTCACCTCTTCATCCAATAACTTTCTCATGTCAGATTTGAGATCTTCTGTTCACTGGAGCAAGTGCTGTTTGCATATGTGTTTGTGTGTCTGGTTCTCCTGAAGCTTTCAAAGCAAAACAAGCCAATGACTGCAGGATGGCAAAAGCAACACTGTGATTGACTGCAATTTTATATGGTGAAGGTGCCTTGTTGCAGCAACAGCCAAATGGCATTGCGTATGGCAAAATTTTATTTCTTTTCTCCTCCTTTACTTTCTACAGAACTGACTAAAAATGTACTAAATAGACAAAATATAAGAATTCCACTCCATGTAATATGTTTAGAAAAAGTACAGATCAGGTGAGGAACAGCTCAGCTCATAAAACTAAAAGCAGATGACTACTTCCAATACAGAAAAAAATTCCAATTTGTAGTTCACTTTTGTGTTTGTCATCATAAAACCAAAATACAGTAGGTGCAAGTCTCTTATGAGTTATCGTCAAACTTTCAACAAACAGCAATGTTGTATGGGAAAACCCCAGACAGGACTACAGATCCACAGGTACTTAAAAATAAAAAAGGAAAATAACAAATAGCATGGCTACAAGTCCTCAATACTTCAATCTGAGATGTTTTTATATTCAACACAAACAACAGATCAGATAAACAAACCTATTTAAAATGGGCCGGAGTTTTAGCTTGTGGTTTCTTTAGAAAGCAGCATGATTTCCAAATTCTCTGACTCATACTTTAGTTTTGGGAATTTCCCTCAAAATATGAATTTTTGACACAGTTGCAATATGACAAACTGCTTGTATGATAAATGAAACAAACATGCAGCACAACCCATGAAAACCTCAGATCTATGTTTAGAAACAGAGCACTTTCGACAAATAACACGCTTTTACTTTTAAAAAATCCTAGCTATTTGCTATTCCAGCACAACACGATACAAGCTGAACATGAAGAAGCTTTGAAAAGCTGCCTCAGTTGTTGTGTCATGACAAGAGAAAATAAGGTGGTGTCATTTTTTTCAGAGAAATCAGTGACGAAGTATCTCCCATCACAACGTAAAGCAAGCTAATTTCATTCTTACCATTATATGCGCAGAATGTTATCAGTTGATCACCTGACAGAAGAGAAGGAAGTCAGCTGATATCTTTTCAAGCTCTCTTAAAGCTTTAACACTCTGTAACACTTCATCATGTGAGTCAGGACAGAACCAGCTGTCATTGCTTCAGGAAAAAAAAGGGAAACGGGCCCCTCAATTCCCAGCCCTTTCCTTCTTCCTCTCCCTTTCTCATACCCCGCCCCCCACCTTCTTTCCCCTGTCCATTCTTCAACTTTTTATTTGTTCACTCCTGGCATGGCTAGGGTTTCCCAAGGGAAGCCAAATTCCACAACACACAAGCATTTTCCCTGCATCTTCAGGTTTCTCAACCCAGTTACACACACACGCACACACGCCGCCCCCCAGAAATCAGAGAAAAGGAGAAAAGGCACCACATTCCACAACTCTCAGTCAGCCCTGGCAAGCTATGAGGCATTTTCGGTCACATAGCACAAAATGCATTAGGCAGAGCCGAAAGACCACACACTTTGTACCACTACCATGGTCTCAGAGAGTGGTCTTCACTAAGCTTCAACTGGGGAGGGGAAGAAGAAAAGCTGTCCTGCGTGCTTCTACTGTTTTACCTATGTTTTCATGCACAGGAGAAAAGACATACAGCAGAAAAAGAGATCAGTTGGAATCCACTGTAAAATGCATCTGCTTAATGTTGAGAAGTCTCAGACCTTCCATTGCAGATGGCATGCTCTCAAAGAAACACCACCCCCTTAAGTAGAATGTATTGTTCCAAAGGCTGCAAAGCATTATCTAAATCAGAACTTCTATATCCCCTATGATTTGTTCACTGGAGCACAGAAAATAAAAGTGGAAGTTGTGCTACATGGCTCAGATTTTCTTAAATCCCCGTATGCTTTCAGATTTATTCTTTGTCTCCTATTCAGCACTTTAGGGGAAATTTTGCATCTAAAAACATCTCTGAAGCATTCAAGAATTCTCTCTGCTCATTTTGCTTTCTCTGTGTTATTCTCAGCCCTAATCAGAAAACAGACTTCAATGTGGAAAAAAACCCAAAGATTAGATGTCCCTAATTAAGATGATCTAATAATTCATCCTTCTGCTTTTTGCTTTGCCCCTTCCTCTCCATTTCTCTTATCTGTTGCCTAAAGGCAAGCTGGCACCAAACATGCCCATTTAGAATAAAATCAAATGCTACTTTGAAGATTACACAATTCTCTTGGAAGAAGTCAAGCACACATGCAACTACAGACGTTCACACGGCAGACTCCAACAATCACAGGTACATAAGCGATAAAGACACAAGAAACATTATCAGCATATTACAAAATCTCATACAGGACTGTAAATACACCATTACCTGAACCCAAGAATAAGTTTCCTGAACTATGTACATGAAAAGTAGAGGAATGATAATGCAATCCTATGCACATCCATTGAGAAACATCTATTGGGATTTACTCCTCAGTATATATGTACAATATTGCAGCTTGAAGTTATCCATTTTAACCCTCACAGCAGTAACACTACATCTACCTAAGAATTTGAACAAGACAGAATAAATTTCATCATCATTAGCTTCAAAACTAGTACAGTACTAGCCAATGCTGTGAAGTGTTTTAGTAAAAGAAAATTATTGCAAAAGCCACTCTGGGAGTGAACTATATCAGCATTATTACAAAAGCAGTAGGATGAATAATTAATGAACTAAGGAAGTATCTTAGCATTAAAAAAACAATAGGCGGAATGGATTTTTACTCTTCAGTTCCTCTTAATATTTAAATGTTACTCTGAAGGCATGCTGGTTATGGTATGGAAATATTCCAGTTCAGTCACTGATGTGTTGATTTCATGCTCCACACCTAGTGCATGATTAGGGAACTTCTAGGAAGGCAAGGGGCGCCTGGAGGCTGTAACAGCCTCTCAAGGTACAGGTGTTCTTCCCCCAAAATTCCCTAAACATACACTATGGGCTGTAGTGTGAACAGGCCTCAGGTTTCATAGACATTGTTAGCCTTGACTTCCTTGAACTAGCCCAAAAAAGGCTTTAACATAACATATAATGAATTTGTAATAACTATACTTGCTGGAGCAGAACACTTGCCTTAAACAGGGTCCTACTGTAATTTGGAATCAAATATGAAGGAGTTCTATACAGTCAGCAAAGACAGAACTGTGAGCTGACTGTGGCTGTGACCATAAACATGTAAGTGGAAAAGTCAAAATCAAGTTATAGTAAACAATGAAAGCAGTCAGACATGATTTTCCCCAATATTCCATATAAATATGGAGTGTTGGTAAAAAAAAAAAGATTTAATTGACTAGATTTGCTTGACAGAATTCCTGAAGAACTCTGGACAGGAGAGGTGCTAGCAAAACAAATCCCAGAAAAAAGAAGCAGGTGGCAAAGTGGTGGTCTGCTTAGGCTTTGAAAATGGCCAAGAAGTAAAATGGGTGTGTATGTGAAGTGCCAATTAAATATGGGCTTCCAGAGCAAAGTAAAAGAAATAAGAAGGCATACCTAAACAAGCAAGGGGAAAAAACTGAAGTCAACAAAAACTGGAAAGCAAGAAATCTTTTTAAAACCTGGACATGGCAAAAAGACAAACTGGACGGGAACCAAAAGAAGCAGAGACATTAAGAGGTGGCAGTGAGATACAGAAGAGCTATATACTCAAGGTCCTAACGTCACTAATGTATGTGGCAACACAATCACTAATCCAGGAGTCAGAGAGCTTGGAAAGTAAAGTTTAATGGGCCGGAGGAAACACTGCTAACCGCAAAGCCATACAAAGTGATCAGAATCCTGCGGATTAAAACAACAACAACATGCAGGAGGATGCTAGGAAATCCAGAAAATGCAACAGCAGCCATTGGATTGGAATAAGTCAATATAAATACTGCAGTACTAAAAGTTGGCACTTATTTCAAATGCAAACAAGGTAATGCTCAAGTCAAGACTTCAGCAAAACCTTGACAGCACAATCACCAGATCTAGACACTGGTTTAGAAGAATCAGACATCAGAGATAAAAGTTCCAGAGAAAAATTAATCTCTGGTTGCTGTATTTAAAAACACACACAGGATGCCAAGTTTTCTTACTGGTCTTCTACAACAGTACAAACTGAGTACAAGTCAATGGCCCAAGCTTGGGAAAAGAGTGAGCCAAGGATGAAACTATTTTCACGAATTTTATATTTTCAATTTGTATGCCACAAAAATCATGTGAAAAACCACACTATATTAATCAGAAGCAGGAATTAAAATTGCCATAAGAAATATTAACCATCTTAAATTGCAGATGATACAACTCTGACAGCAGAAAGTAATACTGTAGCTTCATCTTTCATTTCCACTCAATATTGACACCCTAGGCCAGTGATGGCGAACCTTCTGAGCTCGGTGTGTCAAAATTCGCAAGAAAACCTCGCTTAA
Source organism: Aspidoscelis tigris stejnegeri (assembly GCA_023333525.1). Classification (NCBI taxonomy): domain Eukaryota; kingdom Metazoa; phylum Chordata; class Lepidosauria; order Squamata; family Teiidae; genus Aspidoscelis; species Aspidoscelis tigris. The sequence continues at coordinate 208,849,319 of JALMGA010000001.1, forward strand.
CTCGGGTGCTGTGTCACTTCTAGAAATATCCATAATTTTGTGATATTTGTAGCTCTAGTAAAAAAGATATATTTTTGATATATGTATTTTATTAAATGCAAAAACACATAATTCTTTACATTAGTGACTTTTGTTGCTAAATCTTCAATTGAAAGTTGGTATTTCATACACCTCAAGAACAAGCAAGCACTACACGTCCAGGTGCCAGGGTGACCATGTGTGTCACCCAAAAGGGCTTGGTGTGTCACCTATGACACGCGTGTCATAGGTTGGCCATCACCGCCCTAGGCCATTTTGTAGTGCAGTAAGGCTAGGACACGCAGGGACAGATTCCCCATTCACACCTAAGCAGGTAAGGGACGCATTACCTGACTACGTGCGAATAGGGAATCCACCTCTGTGTTTCTTAGCCCGAAAAGGCTGGCATGTGGGCAGGACACCCCTCCCAGGCCTGCTGCCCACTGGAGGCAGGCTGGTTCCAGCCGATCCTCGGGTCCTCTGGGCTGTAGCCAACCCAATTGGGTCAGCTGCAGCCCGCAGGCTCCCCATGGGCCCACCCCCCACCCAGGCCCACCCGCCTCCCCGTGGACGTGGGCTTGCGACTTACCTGGTTGCTGCCAGATACCGGACCGGGAAGCCCAGGGACAGGGCTTGCTAGTTCGGTATGCAGCATTCTGCACCCAAGTGCGGCGCAGTCTGTTACTGGTCAGCGGTGCGCACCTGTGCAGAACACCTGGTTCAATCCCAGGCATTTTGCACACCCGGGTTTGCCAGTTTGGTTTCCAGCGGCAACCAGGTAAGTGGGTGGGTGTGGGTGGGCCAAGGGGACCTCCACAGGGTGCAGCCACTCTCACTGAGGCAACTGCACCCCATGGAGGTGAAAGACTGGACTGTCCAGTTTTGTCCCGGTGTGCTTGCAGCTGGCGCGGCCTATATCGGGCTGCATCAGCTGCCAGGGACACCCTAGGCGCCCACCGGCACCCAGGGGGGTCGCTCCCTCCCCTCCACCATGCAATCATTTACCTTTGTGGACCCTCTGGTCCAATGTGGTGGTCGCGCAGCCAGCCAGGGTAATGTGCCTCTCTGCGCACAGGCACACACTCCAGTAGCTCGGTCAACATGGGGGCGGTCCACCATCACGCACTTTTGCATAGAGCAGCAGATCGCCCTGGCTGGCCACGCGACCACCACATTGGACCAGAGGGTCCAAAAAGGTAAGTAATCACATGCAGGCCTGGTGGGGGGCACGGGCCCCTGGGTGAGTGGGGGTCTCTAAGGGGTCCCTGAAAGCTGTAGCTGACCCAACAGAGTGAGCTACAGCTCGCAGGACCTGAGGTCAGGCTGTCCCAAACTCGCCCCTTCCCCAAAAGGGGCTTCTGGTCACGGGATGGGGCGGGGCCCACAGCTGTCCAGCAGGGAGAGTGTGAATGCTCTCCCTGACAGACAGCTCTGGGACAGCATGGGATGGCCTAAGATGAATGTAGAGCATGACTTTGTGCTCTACACCTGGAACACAATTAAGCTGCCCTGACACAGGACGCCCAGCATAGCAAATGCTCTGTCCCAGGGCTTACCTAATTGTGTTCCACTGGCCATAGTGTGAATAGACCTCCTGTTTCGTCTTTAATCTTCTGGTTTACAATTAGTGGTGCTTATTTGATTTTCTATGTACAAGGTCTGTTATTTCAAGTCCCAGGGGGCCTGCCATATTCCAACAACAAGCAACACTATTAATCTGTGATTCAGAAGCACGTATTGCAAGCTAAACAATCGAGTGTCAGCATTGTGTACACTACATCCTTTTTAAAAAAGAAACTAAAAAAACCTAGCTTGGATAGGGTCCTGGTCATTTTCTAACAATTTAATTTTATTAGTTGAAATAATTTCCTTTTAATTCAATTCACCATCACACTGGCCTTTGAAGGTAGAATGGAATTTACTTCCTTAGCAATGATAGAATCATTAGCTGAAAACACTATCAACACCGTCTTTTTCCTTACCTGCCCACCATTTCATATTTTTTAATCAACTGTATTACTTTCTGTATTTCTGTTCTTGTTTTTAATGTACAGAAATACATTAAAATCCATGAAAGTGGGTATAAGAAGACTACACAACAGTCTAAACTTTTGTTTAAGTACACATGCTATACAACAATCTTCTAGGATGACTGATAAAGCAAGAATCTACCAACATCTACAATATCCCAATATTAGAGCACAGATACGTGCAAGTATGTAATATTATTTAAAACCTTGTGGGTTAATCTGGATTCTCTAGTACTGTATAAGATATAAAGATTATCCCCTATAACCAGGCATATCTAAGTTGCTGCCAGTATAACATAATGGCCTGAGAATCAGGCTAGAATCTAGGCTCTAGGGCCCTTTCTGCATTAGGCCTTATTCCAGGATACCCATCACATTCCATCTACGCCGGATGACATGTGCACTAGGCCAGAGTGCCCCAGGGCCAGTATACCAGACCACAGAGACGTGCAGATGAATGCCTCTGTGATCCAGTATACCACGGAGGAATCATTTCAGCAGCACTCTAGGGAGAATCACTGGATGTGGACCCACCCAAAGATGGGCAAGCCAGGAATGAATGTTTCCAGCTTTCACAGTCTCTGAACTGCCTCTGAGGGATCTTCAGAGGAAGCAGACAGGAATGGAGCAAAATGGGCCATCCAAATATAAAAGGGCCTGCTCTACTTTAACAGCAGCCTGTCTAGGTGTCGTATGGGTTGCTTGTTCTAGGCCAAGGCACCCGACCGGGTTCCAAAACCAAGGAGAGTGTGGAAAAAGTCTAGGCTCAATCAGTTATTTAGCCACAAATACCTCAGGAACTGTTAAGAAGATAAAATACAATGTGTGCTACCTTGGGTTCTTCAGAATAAAGGCATGATATAAATGTAATACACAAACAAGTATGCTGTAATTGCTGTGTTACACTTTAAACTAAGAAAAACAAATGAGAATTGAGCACATTGCTATTCATCCCTATTTTTCAAAAGTAACTACATTTTATTTACACAATCATTTTGCTACCAAAATAGAACAAAAATTCAGGTTCTTCAGCTTTACATTTACACTTCATTTCTGCTCTTATACCCTTGGTCTTCATTCATTTGCATAAAATCTGCCGTAAGAAAAACTTCAATGAACACTGCTTATGGTATCACTTGCTCCTTCCAGAGAAAGAATCAGTATGCACTAAATTAAATATTAATTCCCCACTTCTGATTCTAGGTTTTGTACTTCACAACAATAGTATTGCTGTTTTTGTTCTAAAATACCAATCTTCCCAACCTTTTCTTGGAAATGCTTTAACAAAATTACTGTTATCTGTGAACTCTGTATGCCCAACTTTATGCTCCCAAATCTAATAAGCAACACTGTTTTCAGAACAAATTTATATCATAAAACACAAACTTCTTCATATCCATATGACCTCCTATTAAACGTTTTCCTATTTTTGTAAAATAATAATGATTCTGAATGCAAACATTCCCAGTGAAATCAAGTTACTAAAAGGGCCAAGGGTTTCCAGTACTTTTTTTTCTTATTCAGGATATAAGAATTTCAAACAATTTCATCACAAATGGAAAAAAAAATTGCTCTAATTTTTCAGTTTCATTATGCCCTAAGAACTATCCACAATTTCTCCTGAAATACGCTTCTTTGTTCCCAGCTGCCATAGACTTATTCTATAAACCACCTGCTTCTCTGAATCCATCATCAGGCCCTTCAGTCTCAATATTCAAAGTTGCCCTTCTAAAATGTCTTACCTCTGCTGCTGAAACTTAGCTTACAGACTTTTACTGTTGCCGTTCTGCCAAAATATGGATAACCTGGTTCTCAGGTGAGGGCTCTGTCAAGCCAGCCCTATGATTTAAAATTGTGATATAGGATTAAAGACTTTTAAGGCCTCGAGAGAATATAGCCGTGGCCCATGTCAAATGCTTGTTTACTTGGAATTCAACTGCTTGGAAATCCTGAAGGCTTGACTTCAGTTTACAAGTAATGTAAATGGAAGAAGGATGAGACTGAGAAAATTTTCAAAACCATCCAGCTATCACCTGAAAAACTGAATGCACGTGAAGAAGCTGTAAAATTGTACACCTGGTTGCTCAACAGTAAACTATTTTCTGTATTATTTACATTTTGTGGTTGCTATTGTCACCATCATCATCATTTAAAGCCTATTGATATCTATCTGTGCAGGTCAAAGCTCAAAAATTAAGAAACTTGGGCCCTTTCTGCACTGGATTATGTTTCTAAATAGGGACCTGCTGTCCACATACCAGTGCAGAGTACGGCAGGCCCACTGGCATGCTGATGGCAGATCCCTATTTCGAGACATAATCTGGAATAAGGCCCAGTTCAGAAGGAGCCTTAGAAACAACCGTCCCTCATATGGAGCAGACCCTAGGAGAATGCATTTGCCAGTTTTAAAATCCCAAATCTGGAAGCCCAACTTTAGTTTTTTACAAGTAAGCAACAGTGAACACAACAGGGACTACTGAGAAATTACAGCTAGGGTTGAACTGTAAAGAAATATTCCCCAGGATCATTGTCAAAAACATATCACTTACATGCATTAAACTCTGCATGTTTATGTATTAAATTACTGTGAATCACGTGAATTTTATTATCCTTACTGGTGTCCCATTCAAACACAAGCAATGTTATTCTCAGGAACTTAAATTAATGCACAATTTTTCTCATAAGATTAAGTTTTGTGAATTAAACATTTGCAAAGATACAGCCTATACAAATGTTATTTTCTATTAGTCTAAATTGTAAGCACTGGTAAAAGATTTATTTCCTTTACAAATAACTAAAAAAAACTTAGTCACTGCAGGAGAAGCAGTACCTTACCCTCTATAAACAGATTGCAAACACAGCATGATTTCTTCAGTAGCTGCAACAGCATTCACACATGTTACAGCAAAAATGATGAAGTAAAATCAATTAGATTTTTATATTTCTTTGTCTTTAAACTAGAAGCACATGCATCTTCCCCACCCCTAAATAATTCTGCAAAAGAACCATTATAATATATACATATTAACAAAGATAGCTGTTGTTGAAGAGCCAAAATAATACATAGCAAATGCATAGCCATTTAGCAGAAGGTATTACATTTATTCAATAAAGTTTTGCCATCATCAAGATTTGTTTGCATATTTCCTGGCAACAGGAAAAGGATTCTTTCCCCACCCCTTTTCACTTCCTTCCATCAATTACTTAACGTCTAATGTAATAAAAAGAATTAACCAGGGTATGATTTAGTACCACAGTATAGGAATTTAACTCTTCTGAAACACAGAATACTTTCCAATATTCTATATCCATATGCTGAGGACATGCTTAAGGCAGCAAAAGGGTTGATCTGCAGCTCTCATTTCAGAGCTTAAGTTTCCTTACGCTTTGTCTTGCTTGCGAGTATAATAACCAAGCAAGATTTTCCATTCCTCTTTTGGGAATTTCAGCTGAAGAAGTGACATACAGTTCCTTCACATTGTTTTACAAGTCTGGAATATTACTGTTTTTAATAGCTCAGTTATTCTTCACCAAAGATCTGTACTTCCAATGCAAAGTGACTGTTTTTTCCTTTGCTAAATTTAACCTATCTCCCTCCATTCTAGCTTTTTACAGGCTGGAGTAATTTATGTTTGACCTACAGATACCTAGAACAGATTCCTACAAACAACAGTTGAGTTCCTGGAAAGTTCTTTGTAGTCAACAGTACAGGAGTTTCCTCTGTGGCAGTTAAGATTGCCTTTTGTGTAATAATAGTATTATATTATGACTTAAAATTCCTGTCAAAGTCAGACTGACGGGGGGAAGAAAAAAATTCCATTCCGACAACCAGGCACCTCAGCAGAAATGTTATCATACCGAACTACAAACTATCACTTATACTGTGTGTAAGGCATAAATCTGATGCAGGTTAAAAGCACAGGCTCACTATTTGTAAATTTTGATGTCCTTATTTAAGGGAACAGTTTAATATCAGAATAATCCACTTATGATCTTAGAAACCCAGAACTACCAGGATAACTATCCACTCAGCCTTTGCCTTTGCTGAAGAACACAACCCCTAGGCATTTTGCTGTCAACCTGCTTTTACTATCAAACTCTGGCAGCTCTAATCCTTAGTCCTATCTTCTCAGCTCAGGGCCTAAATTATTAATAAAGCTGCTGAAGAAAGTGCAGCCATGATAATTTAGTGATTTGAAAATTGTGACTCAGTTCAAAAACCATAATAGCTCCATAGCACCACCTTTTCCAGGATATTCTTCATGTATCCCCTATTACCACATCAGGACTCTCCAACCCATACCTGCACATTCACTTAATAAAGATGTAAACTTAATAAGCATAACACCATCCCTAAAATCTTGTGTCTCCTGTTTTGGCAATCCATAGAATTCCCCAAAAAATTTAGTATAACCATAATAATCCAGTGACCTCAATATGTTCAGTGAACACCAGCGCGGGAGGAGGAGGAATGAGAAAAACATTTATTAAAATGCCTTTGGTATTTGGGAATGTTTTATTAAATTAAAAAAATAGTTATTTGCACAGCAACTGCCACTACCTCCCTTTGATACCTTTGGCTCTGACCATTTGACCCCTTCACCTGCACCCACCCAACCTTTTATTATCAGCCATAGATCCCAGGAGACCAAAGTCATCAATGGTTTGCAGAGTTTCATCCTCTAGTCGGAAATCTGTGATTCTCCCTGCTGCTATGATCTTCATCTTCTTGGAAGATTTAGGTTTCTCTCCTCTGGATAGCAAGGGCATTACATCTTCTCTCTTTTCTGTTCATAGAGCATCATCTGCATATTTGAGATTTTAATGTTTCTCCCACCCATCTTAAAGCCACTCTCATAGTCTTCTAGACCAGTTTGTTACATTATTTTGCATACACATTAAACAGATTTGATGAGAGTATACTCTTTTTTAATTTGTAACACGCTTACTAATTGAAACCAGTCTGTTTCTCCATGATCATGACTACAATCAGGTGTTCTGGAATTCCATCTTCCTGAAGACATTCCACAGTTTAACACAATCAACAACAGGATCTATTTCTATACATCCAATGACAGCAAAATGATATATGTCAAACCATCAAACCACTAATGAAACACAGAAATGAAAACCATCTTTAACACTAAAGACAGAACAGACTTAAAAGCTCTTTAAAATGACCACACTATTACTATCCTACCAGCAGACAAAGGATGTATCACTTTCATTATGGAAAAAACAGAAAACAACCATAAGGCTACAGAATTATTAAATGGAGAAATTTACATTCTAAAAAACAATCACAATATCAAATAAACCTCTCAATAATCTGGCCAAAAGAAGAGACGTTACAGAACAAAAGAAATAGCAGCTGAAAAGCAGTAGACCCAGGTTCAATGGAGGCCCAAAAATACACAAACCAGATACACAATACAAGTCCTGTATCCGCTGGTCCAGTAACCATGATTTCCCTTATCCGCAGTCAACCAGACAAGCCCCACCACCATTAGGTCTCCAGGAGGCTTCTTAGAGGCCTGGGGCAGTTAGAAATAGTGTGAAATCTCACACAATTTCCTGGGAATCATGGGAAATCTTGCACAATATGTGTGGTTTCCCATAACCACAGTAGGACATGATAACTATCCCCCATGGATATGGGGGCCGAACTGTACTTGTAAGGTCAATTGTTTCATTACCAGGAACATCTACCTACAACTTTGGTGATCTTTGCCCACTGTCCTATTTATTATGCGTGCCTTTTTTCACTTCCTATTCATTTTTTTAAAAAACCCACATATTGCAACATAACATATTTCCTATGGAGTAACCAGAATTGAGCTTAATACAACTTAATTCTAAGTAGGTATCTATAAAATTGTGCTGCATATATCATTGGCATATATTTATTCTGCTATATTTGGATATTCTGGAATAACACATGGATGTTCTGGAATATCCAAATATAGTGGAATAAGTAGTCTGGATTCAGCCTTTGGAACTACATAGTTTCAGGATTGAAATATTATAAAATAACTTTTAGAACTGTAATTAAAATTTAAAAAATGGCTTGTCTTGACATGCAAGGTGCAGCTGGCTGAGAAATATATCAGGGTGTCATATGCTAGTCAAGACTAAAAGAGTATAAAAAACCAGGGAAAGTGTTCAGGTATTTTAACTAATAAAAAGAAAATGACAGCTAATCAGATATTCTAATATACTTAACATTATTTTTCTACTTTTCACCCTATGTAAACACACCTGCTAACTTTATTATTCAAATACTATTTATTTTAAGATCACTTTTATTACAAAGCAAGAGGGCCTGCAATAAATTTAAATAAGTTGTATTATTATTTCCTGAGCAACAGGGAAAAATTTAAATGTGGTTAATTGAGAACAGAGCAATGTAAAAGTATAAAACCATTCCAGAAAGTCCTACTTGTTCCCCCTCCTTCATATTTTAGGAAATAATTTGCATTAAATTCTATATTTAGAGAAATTCAAGTAAAACATTATTATTACCATGCATGAAAAAAAAATCCCTTCTCATTCCCATCAAAGAAACAACCTCTCATTTCAGTCAGTAAGATTACCAGTAGTCTGTGGTTGGACAGATAAACGCTCCATGGTAAATAACGTTATATGATCATCATTCTATAGGCCAAAATACGTATGAGTTTCTTTCCCTAAGCAATATTGTCATTTCAAGAAGATACAAAAATCCCCCTAACACATGTATAGAGTTCTCTTCACACGTTGACCAAAACTTCCAAATGCTTCATTCTGAGAAAAGAAACAGTTGCTAAAAATGAAAACGTTGCAGCATCTGGGGCTTTACCATTGGGAAAAATGTAAAGTAAAAGTTTTCATGGTCTGCAAATATGCTAATAAAAAATAACTACCTACAAATTATGACTTTAAACTAAACTTGTACAATATACTTTCTTGAGCAACCTAAGCAGTAAAAGCTGGAACTGCTTTTTAAAGTATACCTGAATTTTACAAACATTTGAGCTTCTTTTGTGGTATTTCTGTTACTGTCTAACCATTATCGATGCAGAAGAGAAAATGGAAAAGAAAGCATGAATAGGGTGTTAAAGCTATATTGATTAACCCAACTGAAATGAAAACTAATTTCAATCCTATGTGTGATCCTTGATAGCAATAACCTTGACAGTAACAGTTTGCAAGGAGCTCCACAGATCCCTTAAACCAGGAAGTTCTCATCCAGAGCTAAAGCAAGTGTAAGACATTCTCTGATACTGAAATGATTTGATGTTCTAATGTCAATGGTGAATGCTTAATGAGATGCCATTAAGGCAAATTTGAGGCCATAAGGACAGACATAAAATCCCTAAAAACACTTTACCCTGCCCTGAAGCCTTTCCTCATACACCAAGAGCAACTCTTTTAATCGCACTAGGTAGGGAATATGCCATGTATTACTTTATCACTAATTCCTATGCATCTGTTGGTTATTCTGTGATCCAGTTATGCTTTTTTATTCTGTTTGTGACTCTTATTTAATTTTCAAACTTCGCCTAGAATGCATTAGTGCCTTAACTCAACTCTGGCTATATACGTATTTCGAGAATATGGTGCCCTTCTAGTCCAGTCAGTTTAAACTGGACTATGCTATTTGAATACAGGTTGAAATAAATGCCCTCCAAAATACATATTTATCACGCAAACTCTGGCAATTAAGGAAACCAGAGGGCAACAAAATCAAGTTCAATTCTTTGTGACTGTATGGACAATTTTTTTTCCACACAACAAGTTTAAAAGGAGAAAGGGTGGTTGGACGAATGAAAAATGAAGTAACAGAAAAACAGATATGGGCCAATTCTGCTCATTTTTTTGATGCAAGGGAAATCTCCAACAGCATGATATGAAAAGGTAAATACAAGTTTGTATCAAATGTTTATTTTGCTGGAACTTCACAACAACTGTAAAGTTTTATGTAATACTTAGTCAAAAGTCCATGGAATCCAAATGTCTTTTAACATTTCCACATTGCCCAGAGCAGGATATTCTTCCCTTCAAACTTCAATTTCATAAAAGGGTATTTTTCCACTGTCACTAGAAGTACCCATTAAGTACCCATTAATGGATACTTAATGGGTACTTCTAGTGACAGTGGAAAAACACCCAAAAATTACTTCTGAGTAATTCTGATCCTCTCGAAGTGCAAATTGAAAACAATCTTCCAAATAAGTTCATTTGAATCTTGTAAAAAAATGAGCCTTTTGTGAGGTTTAAGCATGCAGCATAGGGCATTACAGCTCAGTATACATTTGCCAATTTACACCACATACACTCACACACTACAGCCTACATTTTCACACATATACAGGAATTTTACTTTGTCAATTATTCAGTTTTTCTGTATCTGACTTACGAACTACCTTATGCATACATTTATGAAACTTCTTATTGTTTTCATTGAGTAATTAGCACGGTGATGGCCAACCTATGACACGCGTGTCACAGGTGACACGCCAAGCCCTTTTGGGTGACACACCTGATCACCCTGGCACCTGGGCATGTAGTTATTTCTTGTTCTTGAAGTGTACAAAATACCAACTTTCAATTGAAGATTTAGCAAATGTAAGGAATTATTTGTTTTTGCTTTTAATAAAATACATATATCAAAATATAACTTTTTACTAGAGCTACAAATATCACAAAATTATGGATATTTCTAGATGTGACACAGCACCCGAGTTAAGCTAGGTTTTCTTGTGAATTTTGACACACTGAGCTCAAAAGGTTCGCCATCACTGAATTAGCATCCCTCACAGCTCTTCTTTTACCAATCTGATTGACACTTTTTTCTGACACTGGCAAGATGCTAATTAAATTACTAGCAATAACTAAAAGGAGAAGCGCCACATAATCATTCAAGTCATTAAAGTGCCACTACAAGTTTAACTTCTCCGTTTAAAAAGAATTTTTGAGCTTCAGCAACCACAATCTTAAATATATGAAGTGTGCAATGACACTGGAATCACTGAAGCTTCCACTGGGTTTTAAGTGTCTACATAATTAGTACATGAGTAAATACAGCAGTGGATAGGCCTCTTAAGTGGCTTTCATATGCAGTTTTTAAAAAGTGACACACACTGAAGCAGCGTCAGGTTGCCTCCAGACTAAGCTGTCAAATCCACATTTAAATGAAAAATCTCAGCATACTCACTGCACAGGGAAAACCATTTGTCCTTAGTAAAAGTCAGCTCCTGTACCATGGAGCTACAAGTGTTTAGGCATCATGTGGGTTCAGGCAGCCAATCAGATTTGGGGCTGTATTTCCTTGTTAGGCAGGAAATCTCACTGTGCTGTGAGATTTCTTTCTCCTGCCGTAAGGTAAGTGCGCTGTAACGGTCGTATACAGTGGTGGGGCAACGGAAGTTCAATTGTCTTGCTGCTGTGACAATCGGGACTTCACAGTCCCTCTGCAGCATAGAATATGTCTGGATACAGCTTCAGTCTGCCCCAACCTCTCTCATGAATATTCTAAGGCTGCATCCAGACATCCCTGACTTATTCCGCTATATCTGGATATTGAAAATAAAATACGGATATCTCAGAATATCCTTGTTTATTCTAGAATATCCAAATATAGCAGAAGAAGTAACTGACTTCTGGATGCAACCTAAGCTAGGTGAATGGGTACAGAGATGGGATGAGAACACAAGGGCCAAATTCCTACCACCAGTAATGTGTGTCTGAGCCATTTTTTGCTATCTATGAACACAGCCTTTGTTGTCCCAACCTGTATCCCACATGTTGGGAATTAACCTGTTCACACTTTGGCAGTGGAGAGATCCAAACCACTCACTGGATTGCTCTGTCCACACCTGAGAGCCACAGCAACTCAGCTGAAGCTTCCACCGCCCTGCCAGGAGCAATCCAGCTATATACTGCTAAAACGCAATCCACACATTGACCAGGAATGGCTAGATCACTCCTGGACAGCTTCCTCCGCACCCTCTTCCAGGTGTTGGTTGTAGTTCCACAGTTGTATGAAGCAACCAGGTTACCACAGCAACCTGACCACACACTAGATGCCATTTTGGCAATCCAGGCAGGCATTCACATTTACAAGCACTCATGACCAGATCTGGGGCTAGTTTAACTCATGAAAGTGCAAATGGCCACCACTGCACTGGATCCTTACCATACTGATATGTATCAGGCTGGTAATTCTAACCTCTCTCCTTATCAGATATAGTACAGATTTGCCGTTATGCTCAAATCTCTAACCATGGTTAATCTTATTTATGGTTGACTTAGACAAGCCGGTTTCAGAAGTTGTATTTGAATACAAGGAGTAACTAACTTATTTATGGATCACTTTGTTGTTGAAACATAGCCCTTGTCACTATCTGTCCACACTCCAGCTAAGCTCAAGTAAGAAATCTCTTATGAAAGTATCTCCTTTTCTAGCTATAATCTCACTTAATCTCATGAATTTTCAAAATCCCGCAGTCTCTATATGAGCAAAGCAATCCTTTTCTTTAAAACTGATAAAAGTTCCTGACACAACCTTCAGATTATTGTTTTGATATCCAGAAACACGTACCTACAGTGTCCCCAAAACAGTTCCTAAAGACTTATAAGATACATGCCAAAAATAACCAAGTGACAAATCCCAGAGAACTGATACTTTACAGTATAGTACTTTTTGATTTTTTACTGGGAAAATTTTCAAAGCTGCAATCTAGGAACAGATCAGATCATGACCCAAAGTTTTATTCTGGTTGGGAATGGGGGAATAAGAACACAAGAAGTGCCCTGCTGGATTAGGCCACAGATCATCTGGTCCAGCATCCTCTCTCACACAGGGGCCCACCATTTGTTTTTGAGCATTCCCATTAAAACCATACAGATACATAATTTCCATTATTGTAGAGGTGCTGCTGTGTGTAATACAGGCAGAAGAAGTTTAAATTTAGTGATAATTTAGCCTAGGTTTTGTGCAATCACAGTAGACATGATGCGGATTACGGCAAAAGTCTGCCCAAACCTTGCACAGCTGTGGTAAGTGAAATGAAGGCAGTGCCAAAAAATGTGCAGGTATTTTACAGAAAGCCTTCAGATGTAAACACAATACAGGGCTGCCTTGAGGCACATGGTAAAAAAACCCAATGCTTTCGGGGCTTCATTGGGAATACCAAGCATTCCCCTGGAATTCCCGATACAATTCTGATCTACGCAGACACATTGCTCTTATGGGAAATCCAACAATGATGTAGACCAGTGATGGCCAACCTATGACACGCGTGTCACAGGTGACACGCCAAGCCCTTTTGGGTGACACACATGGTCACCCTGGCACCTGGGCGTGTAATGTACGAAGTACCAACTTTCAACTGAAGATTTAGCAAGCGAAATTCAGCAACAAAAGTCACTAATGTAAAGACTTATTTGCTTTTGCTTTTAGTAAAGTATTTATATCAAAAATATTACTTTTTTACTAGAGCTACAAACATCACAAAATTATGGACATTTCTAGATGTGACACAGCACTCAAGTTAAGAGAGGTTTTCTTGCAAATTTTGACACACTGAGCTCAAAAGGTTCACCATCACTGATGTTGACCATAGCATCAACGCTTGCCCTGATGTATGCAGCTTGTTGCAGCTTGCACATCTGGGGCTACTGGAAATCAGACAAACACGCACAAATCAACAAAGGAAGCAGGTAGGTGCTTGCTGGCTTTCAGATGTCCTTCTTGGGCCAACTGAGGAAGCTGCTTACAGACACGAAGTTAGGCATGAGGTTGCTCCTCATGTCTTAAGGGGAACAGCAAGAGGCAATCCCAAGATCTTGTTTAGATCCCACTTTGGCTCTCGCCATCTGGAGGTAACCTAGGAAAGAGATCTCAGGGTCACAGCAGACAGCACAATGAAAATAATAACCCACTGAAGTACAGTTGCCAAAACTCCATTAGGAACCATTACAGAAAGCGTAGAAATGTTACAGTGTAAATCTGCAACATAATTACATTTAAAATATTGCGTAGAGTTTTGGTTGTCATAGCTTAAAAATTATAAGACAAAAGTTAGAAGTTCACAGAAGAGCAACTGAAATTATCAAGATACCAGAGCAACTCCTGTATCAGGAAAGTTTAGTTTTGGAACTTTTAAATTTAGGTTTACTTTAGTGAGAGAGAGAAGAGTAATGACGGAGTGTGGAAAAAATGAGTAAGGAGACATTTTTCTCAATCTCGTGAAACATTAGAGCTGGAGAACATCTAACGAAGCTGAATGTTGGAAGATTCAGTACAGTTTGATTCTAAAGGCAGGTTGCTTGGCATTGTAAGAGAGGGAAGTGTTTACATAATCAGGTGCAGCACCACTGCTGAGCCACAGGTCCACTCCAGGAGATCATTTTTTTAGACTCTTGTGGTCTTTGGTCTGTGCAGTTACCTATGAAGATGCCCCTAACAAGTCAATATGATTCCCATAAACCACTACACAGCACAAAACCAAGCTAAGAAAGTCAGTGCCACTTACTTACCACATGTAAGTAAACATGTAAGTAAACAACACCACAGAGCTCAGGCCCAGACTATCAACAGATCAAGGACAAAGCAGAACAGAGACCTACATTCAGATGTCAGTTACTTATTCTGCTATATCTGGATATTCCAAAATAAAATATCCAAATATAGTGAAATAAGTAACCAACATCTGAATGCAGCCTATGAGTGTGGATATGGTACTGTGGAGAGGTGGTCCAGTCTAGCAGTTGAGGTTAGTGAGGTGTTGCTGGAAGTTCCAGTATTGCATTACATTAGAAAAGTCATCGTTTGCTATAAAAAACTACTATACAACTGCTTTGTAAGAACAAAACCTTGTATTATATAAGAAAAAACTGTATTAATCAAGACCACTGACCTATCTTGCTTGGTACCATCTCCAGTTCTACCAGGAGATTCCAGAGACTAAGTGTGAAGCCTTCCATGAGCAACATATGAGCTCTACTACCGAGTTGTGAACCCTAACTCTTATCTCACAAAGTCAACTGATCAAGACTGAGTGCATTCAATTAAGTCTCTCAAGGCCAAGAGAAGCACGAAAGCATCCAGTGTTAGATCAACTTCCTTTAATGCGGATAAGCGCTTATGAAACCATCTGTATTCACAGTAGCTCTGTGTTGTTACGGTGTGTCTGGAAGGAAAACCACCAGCACCTTGTTTTGGGGCTAGAATCCCATATTTGATCATCAGTTGCCATACTCAAACAGTAGGAACGGAAAATGCTGTGACAGTAACTCAGCATGAAATGGAACTCCAAACAGACTAGGGGAAAGCGAAACAACTCTCTGATGCTTTTTTGGAAACTGATGCCTTTTTGACACTTGAAATCACCAGCCACTAGCACAAAGAAACCACGAAATCTTGCTTAATGTTAAAATGGTACAATTCTTCTTCTCCAATTACTTTGTAAGCATCCCAAAAAGAGAAAGAGAGATCAAGCACTCTGAATATGATGACATTTTATTTCAATTATTTATGGAAATTCATCATAATGTACAGTAATGGTACTTGTACTATAGTGAAGCCCTTGTAATAAGAATCCTCGGTAGAGTCCTCTTCCTACTATTTCACTTACATTAGACACTGCTGTTAATATTTTATGACTGCTTACTGTAATGCAAGGGCAGATTACTACATTCTTACATATACGACTATACATTTATGCTTTAATTCAGATGTACACCTGCCAGTAACAGAATTAATTCAATAAGCCTTTGACTTCCTATGTCCAGATGCTATAAAGCAAACAACTTCTGTTTGCTTTCATATCAATTGCTGCATCCTAACACATAGCACCAATCCCAATGGTTATACATTTACTTAAGAGAACTACAGATGAATATGTGAACATGTAAATGACTAATAGATAAGTACCTAGGAACATGTGCATTTCAAGGCTAAATGTCTATTCTGACATCTCACAGTGCAATCTCAAGCCCACCTACTCAAATACAAATTGAACTGTGCACAGCAGCAGTTACTCTTAGGAAACAGTTAGGGTTGCAGCTCACTGTATCTAAGGAGAAAATGCCTTGAAATTCCTTTTGATGTATGGTAAAATATGTCTTTTTAAAATATAAAAAACTGAGGAGGAAAGAGTACCTCCTCCACACAGAGAACCACCACAGTTCCCTCATCTGGGTGTCTCGTTCATCAAGAAAAATGAAATAGGTATCAATTAACTACGAATTTTGAAAGGGAAGTGCTTTTGGGGGAAAGAAGAAGTAAAAAAGCCAGTTTCCTTGTTTTCAAATCCAGTATTCTCTGCATTAAAGAAAAAAGTCTCTAGCTTTTAACATTTATTTACCATGTTGAGCATGAGTAAACATTCTGTATTTCCTTCATACAGCATAAAGCTTTTGGGACTTCCCAATAATTATTTTAAGATAGCGCAACACAGCTAACAGAAACATATTAATCCTTATAATTTTCAGAGTTCCAAGGATTCCTACTTTAAACAGGCATTCACTGACTTTTATAGCCATTTAAATCACTGTAACTTAGTTTCTACAAGACAATAGTTACTCACAGCATCTTTTCAATGTATACAAATGACATTGACAGGTAACTATCCTAAAGCAAGCCATTTTAGAATTATCACAGAACTGAACCACAAAAGGTGAGCTCTCACATAACAAGCACCCTTCTTTGGCACAATAAGTTAGAGAAAATAACCTGCATCACATCAATTTTAATGGTTTGGCAACAGGCCAAAGTTCATTGATACTACCAATCACGGCTGCAAGCAAGAAGTGCAGAACAGCTCCTCTTCACTGGGTTAACAGAGCTACAGAAACATTCAAAAGCATATTGATCTCCAAGTACCTCTGACGTCTGCAGAGGGTGGAAATAAGATAGCATGATCATCTTCTCCCAAGCATGGATACAAAAAGGAGTTTGACCTTGATGTGTCAGAAGCTTGGACTCTACTAACAACCAGGATCCAAGGGAACTTTGCAATTAATTCTGTTGCTTTCAAATATTTCTAAAGCAGCTGATTTTAGTCTTTCTTGGCTTAGAGAGGCACCCTGTAGCAACAGGTTGATATCTGGCTTTCCAGCTGAGTCACAAGGCCAAATATTTTGCTTGCCGCTTGCCAATACAGAAGGTGCCCTCTAGCCACTACATTACTACTTAGTTTCACTTAAAACAGAAATAAAGATTATTTCTATCTTTATCCCATTGGCTAAGCTTCTGATTTTCATTACCAATATCAAGAATCATCACAGCAACTCCAAAACTGCTACCCCTATTCTATACATTTTGCTACCACTGCAGTTTCCACTGATTTTCACTGAATCTCTTTTTAGGGAGGAATCTCACAGGTTATAGGTAAATGTGGTTCAGACTGTAGTTCTGGACAACTTGAAAAAGAAGTTGCCAGCTTTATCTGCAACAGAAATACACATTTCAAAGGATCAGGGTCATAATTTTGTAAGTAGGAACAGCAGAGAGCTACCCTGGACTTCAACATAATATTAAAGATCAAGGCAGCTGAAAATTTTAGAAAATGGCTTCTTTCCCCTATACACACCACCCTTTCTCAAATCTTTTTAAGTGTCACTAATGTATACATGTTTTTCTGTATGATTTCAAATATATCTGATATTTTACATTAAAGACTGTTCAGAAAGAGCCAACTGTCAGGATATAGTAAATACTAGGAGTACTATAGGCAGTTAGATTAATCAATTTACATACCTGTGGTTTCTCAAGTTCCCAAGCCCAGTCATGTGTACGCTCTCTTCTGCCAGTATTTCTATTTGGTTTCCACACTGCCATCTATAGTCAACAGAAGAAATTGGGGATCTATTAAATCTCCTGGTAGCTGACTGTCACATCCAAACTCTTGTCTAGACTACATTAGGAGTCTCAAAACTCCTACTAAAAATATAGGCAGAGGAACATCTATAATATTTTTTGCCACACAAGTGTAGTCACGGTTTTCTTTTTCAGAGGAAAGCCTCTCGCATTTATTATATCAACTTAAAAGTATTTATTGTACCTCCAGTGAAAACAATGTAAGGTAATATGTATTTCCCACCCAAATGCTTATTCCTTTTTCACCTTTAACAGCACAGGCAACAACATGAAAACATCCCTAATTTAGCACGATTGTGTACGAAACACCAAAACTTCACTGTAAACGCCCATTTTAAATTATTATTCTTTAACCGATTAGTCAGTTATTCTATAAAGCATATATGTTTAAGAAGCCAGTAAACAAATCGTACTAAAAAAGGTTCTGCTGTAATCCTAGCCACAAAAACGCAACGGAACTCGTTCACTCCCAGGGGGGTATAGGATTGCAGCCCAAATTTATCACCCACAAAGTTTTCCAGTAATGAAAAGCTACCTTGCCCATGTTGGAAAGATATATATATATATATCCTTTAAAGAATCAGGGCACTTTACGCACTTAATTCAAAATGCTGATTGCAATCCTACAAAATACTATCACGATCTTTTAGTGAACCCAACCACAGAAGCAATACTGTACAAAAGCAATATTCTACCGTATGACCGAATAGGTAACGCTCCAAGCCCCTGATATACCGCTAACAAGTATTTCATCATGCCTCCTACTGTAAGTTTCCCACATGCTACGCTGTCAGCATCCGAAGTGGGAGACCGCAAACGGGTAAATTGGAAAGCGTAGGTTTTTAAGCCCAAATCCACACACGAGTTGACAGCGGCTACTTTATCTAACAGCCTGGAGGGGGCTCCGTTAGGTTCGTCGAGTACCCGACAGCACACACGGCCACAGCCCGGCTGTCTCCTCCTCCCTTAGAACATTACTTGCCAAGCGAGACAGTTTTCGCACATGGCAAGGCTCGCTTTGCACGCCACCGGTCGAGAGGCGAACCCGTGTCGCTTGCACTCTCGTGCCGGCGCCCGCCTGCAACCGAGCCACACGCAAACCGCTCTCAAAGGGCGAGGTGCGGTACCTGGTTAACGGCGGCCACGCGGCGTGAGGGGTCACGGCGGGACCCCAGGGGCATTTTTAGACCGACGGGAAGGGGAGCAGAGCCGAGTCCCGCCTCGTCCAAAGCTCCCTCGGCCCCCAAGAAGTTACAGGCGTCGTCTCTTCACGGGTCTCTCTCGACCACCAGCCGGCACTGAGACGCGCGCCGCCGCCTCCCAAGAAGCCACCCAAACACAACGCGGCCGAGACCGTCTCGGGATGGAGACCGCGCGTGTCGCCCTCCTGCTGCTGCTGCCGAGCCCCTTCCCACGCTCTAAGGACACGGCCGCCCCCGGCCGCCCCGCGGACGGCTGCCCCGCCACCAGGGTCTGACAATGCGGTGGAGACGGGTGTTGCCCACCTGCGCACATGGGCTTCGCTCGCTGCTTCTGTGGCGCGCGCTCTCGCTCCGCCTGCCTCCTGGTGCCGCAGGATGAAGCGGTGGCGGCGGCGGCTCCTTGCAGCTCTCCGGGCTTCCCCTCCCTTCGCGCAGCCCGCTGCTCCACACAGCCAGGGGGAGCCGCCGCACACTGCGGGTGCCGCTCCTTCGCCGCTTGGGATTCCTAGGGAGGGAGGGATGGACGGGAGCGGGCTGGCGGGCAGCCCACCAGTTCTTCTTCGCCTCGTACATCCACGAGCCGCGGCTCTTCCCACGAGAGCGGGGAGGACGGGCAGGGCAGGCAAGGGCACGCGGGCTCTCGGCGAGGAGAGGAACGTTTCTCCCGCCGCCGCCGCCGCCGCCGCCCGCTTCCCTAATCGAGGGCGCCCCGAGAGCCAGAGCGGAGTCCCGGCGCCTCTACAGCGCGCGGGCGTCGTTCTCCCCTCTTTCTTCCCGCCGGGCTTTTTATCACATGCCCGAAAACCTCCAGGCGTCCGAGGCGTCTCTCGGGGCGCGCGGCAACCCCCTCGCCGTCCAGCCGTCCTCCACACCACACGGCCGGCCACCAGTCCGCCCCCCTCCGCCCGCTCTGCCTGCCTGCCTACAGCGGCCCCACAACCCGCGGCTGACTGACTCTGAGGCACACACTTCTCCCGTCTACTACGCGCGCACGCGCGCTCACACGCCTGCACACCCAGGCACCGACAACACGGAGCCGCCATCCAGTCACCTGACCACCAGCCGCTCTTGTTCCCGCCGCCCCTTCCTTTTCCTTCCCTCCATCCCTCCTTCCTCCTCCCTGCTGCTGCTGCTGCTCCTCGACCGACGCCGAGCCGAGCCGAGTCGACGACCACGCTTGCTTGAAACATTCGGGCCACCTGTCTGCGCGCCCTCCTCCCCCCCTCCTCCTCCCCCCCCTCCACCAACCACCCACCTAGCTCTCCCTGCCTGCTAACCACCCACCCACGCAGCCTCTCGCAGAGAGAAGAGGGTGCGGGAGGGAAGCCGCCGGCAGCAGAAACCCGCCCACCCACGCAGGCACCACACGGCACGGCACGGCACGCGGAACCCCGGTAGAGGTGCGCCGCCGGCTCGGACGCGCACACCCGAGGGTGGCACGCTTCCCCTTCTTCCCCCAAAGGGCCTGATAAACTCCGAGCCCCCACCCCACCCCTCTCTGAAAAAGACAGGCAGGAAGGACGAGAGCGAGAGAGGAAGTTGCGAGCCCCGCTCGGAGACGCGGAGCGAGGCTGGACGGCCCGCGTTTCCTTTGCACTGTGTGGTCGCAACAAGTCGGCAGCAGCGCGCCCGATGCCTGGGACGGCCGCCCGGGCTCGTCTGGAGAGCGGAAAAGCGTGGATTTGAAAGGGGTTTTTAAATCGTGCCATGCATGGGAAGGGAGGGCAGACTCGGATCCGATTTCACTCGAGCGCAGCCGAACCAGCATGCCAACGTCAGTCCTCTTTTTCTTGCCCGGAAAAAAAAAAGTTTCAAGAGGATGCGTTTTAGGGATTGCTTTTGCAATGGGGGATTTAGACCTTAGAGGGACACGGAAGGCCGTGGGAGAGGGTTGTAAACAGGCTTCCTTCTGACGACCTCGCGCTCTATTATCAGATCCATTTGCAAGGGAAATGTTGCCCTCCGCCTCAGTTCAGCGAGACGCCTAAGGAACCGTGCACAGTTCGTAATGAGCGCGCTTGGGAAAAGGCGGGTTCGTGGGAACGAAAATAATGCCTGGCACGGTACTACTTTATGTAGGCGAAACCTGTTCCAGGTTAAGTCATTTGCCGATCTAACCTTTGCAGAGGAATCACTGGCACTGATGGGAGGAGGGGAAATGAGATTCGTCTCTGAATTTTAGGCAGTTCGGCTCTGTGACATGTCAGACTGAAATTAAACAAGAAAACCACATCACTTCTAGCGCTATGTAAAGTGGAATGAAAGTTGTGTCTGACGGTGACCGTGTATGATGCTACACATTTGGGGAACATTTTTGTATAGTGAGAAACAAAAAAGGATCTGTAATTATGTCTAATTTGTCAGTCTGTAGTAGGCAGAAAAAAATCTTATAATCTCTTTTTTTAAGTGAAGAGGTGTATCCAGACCCAAAATATTTCTTTATGGGGCACTGCTGTTCAGAATAGCTTTCTATTTCCCTCCTCCTCAATAGTTATCTTTTGGTGGCTACTGAGCATGCTCAGCCCTGTGTAGGATTTCTGCTAAACTTGCTGGTTTGATGTTGGCATGGCAATTTGCTCTTCTGACTAAACATCAGATATGTCTTGAATTGTCCTTCTCCAACTTCTCTTCTTCAATATAAATTTCATCTACTCATAAACAATTACAACAGTGGACAATATGGTTTTTTTAATTATTTCTATGGCATTTTAATTCAATTTTAACTCATAACCTATTATTTGAACTCCAATCTCTACTTGTTCTTCCAGCGATTTTATTACATTAATCTGTATGTTAATTATATGTGAGAACTGAAAAGCAACCCATATAATTCACAGACAACTTCATGAATATGTTTTTCTCACAGAGAATTATACATATTAGATAGATCATCAGCACAAGTAATGAATCTATAATTTCCTAAATAGGGTTCTATTCCAGTACTGAATATCATCTATGGTAGGGATAGAACTTTCCTGTGAATTCTTAAAACTAATAACTTCCCTGTTTAATGTTTTCAGGCATTGTATACACAGTTATTGTACTAGGAAAAAATATCCCTGCAACAAAATATATTACCACAATTAAGCATTTTCTTGAATTAGTAGGATTGACAATAGCAATAGTCTTTACATGAAAGGCTAATAACAAAATCTTATTTATTAGCAGTCTGTTCTTTATGTATGAAGACTTCATAACAAAGTTGTCTTCTCGTCTTTGAAACAATTGAAAATGCACAGTGGCCATGGTCACCTTCACTTTAAAACTCCTTCGGTCCATTTTCAGTTCTCGCTGCTCACACCTTTTCATTTCTACCCATTTTATTTGTGGACTTTCCTGAATGGATGGTGTAAAGTCCACAAATAAAATGGATAGAAATGTAAAGTTGTGAGCAGGGAGATCTAAAGATGGAAGGGCCAGTGTATGACTTCATAAATGTGGTAGAAGTCACAAAACATTTCAGTTTTCTTTCTCATTCAGTGGGCAATGTTGATCTGTCACTGAACTTTCCTGAATTTTTACTTTGTAGAACTACTTTTAAAATAAACTGAGTGCAGAATCATGGCTGTTTATTTACCCAACACAGAAGCCTAGTTTTCTTTTGTTAAAAAATAATTGTTTTAATTAGCTAATCTGAACCTAATGTTTTCACCAAATTTATCCCATTTCCTGAAAGAAAAGATTTGTTCTTAGAATTTTTGTCAGCTGAATGTTACATTAACTTTAACTGTGTGTTGGTAGTTTGTTTATCTTTCCATAAATATTTCTCTAAAACTTTTTAGGCTCCTTTAATAAAGTATTTGTTTCCTGATCTAACAAAGCCTCATATGAGCCTCTTCTAACCTTTAACTGAAGAGTGAGAAATCTGAAAAGTTGTCTATTAAATGCCTGAGAATGAAGTTCTGACTGATTTTCTTCCTAATCCACTTAATTCCTTTTAACTTATGGTCACATATAAGGTTTAATCCACCTTCAGTCCACTTTCAGAGTGAGAGAATACATCAGCAAACTAAAAAAGTGAATTTTTTTCCCTTTGTTAAATAACTCAGAAAATTCACCTTTGGGATAGATGATGTGGAAAGAAAATTACTGGTCACTTTGTTGACATGTTTTCTCACTGTGAAAGTGGACTGAAGCTGGATTAAACTTTAGGTGTGACCACAGCTTTAGACAGAAAAAAAAATGATAGTTTCTCTTTAAAAAGTGTCATTACATTTTTAAAACAATAGGAACAGCAAATAATTACAAAGTGATAGATCAAATTATCTGAAAAGTGGCAGGTCACTGGCTCAGTCCCCAGCCTCTCCATAGAATAAGCAATGGCCAATCACATCTTTCTCTCTGTTAAGAAAACTGCACAGAGGTACCCATGAAATCAACTAGGAGTTGATGACAACTCAGTGGTATGCAGCAGCAACAATATAGATGGCAGTTCTGGATTTTCAGTCCTCACAGAGGAGCTGTCCTGCAGGTGCTAATAAGGGTTTCTGGAATGTATAGAGAGGTTGTAGAGGGCAGACCTTCAGAGAGATTCTCTGCAGAATGACACAAAGGGCCCTTAACTACACTCCAGTAGCACAAAAACCCATCTGCAAACACATAGTAAGTTTCATTGTTCTTTTAATTTGATTATTTCCAAATACAGTTTATTTTCTCATTTATTCATTATAAAAATGCAGAATTTTTTTTAGCATAATATTCCCTGAAGCAGCTAGTAATTTCTGTGCTGTTACCAACAGATAGATGGAAAGCAATTCATAATAGCCAATGCAAAGTTGTATCCAGCACCAAAGGATTCTTGCAACTTCAGGTTGTTTCATCTAGCTGTCAGGGTCAAAATAAAATAGTATCTTAAGCTAGGAAAATGCAACACTTATTTCTGGACACACACAATCACTTTATTTTTCTTTAATTTTTCATTTCTTTTCCAAACAAAGATGTTGGCAGTTTAAAGCCAGACCTTCTAAATGCTTCTAAAACCCCTTAAGACTTTAGGAAAGGAGGTGAGGAAGTTACATGTCTCTTCTTCTATCTCCATCTGTGCCACCCAAGTCTACACTTGAGTTACACATTCAGTTACAATGCTGTTGAGAATTTTACAATTTTGAGATTCAGCAATGTGCTGAATCAGCATTCAGCATTTTTAAAGGCCCTTGGGAACAAGCTGAGCTCCGCAAGTCCTTGTTTGATTGGTCATATTCCCAGGCTTATCTGTTCTACAAATTTGCCATAGGAACAGAAGAATATTTTGAATATGTCTATCCACAGCTGTTGTGCACCATCTGAATTAAAAATATCTGGCAGTTATTATATACATAATTGTCCTTTGTGTTTTTACTGAGTTCTTTCCATCCAAATGTGACTTAGAGCATGATGTGGAAACAGAAGATAGAATCTGCCCCTTTGCCAGCCATAAGGGAAGTGATCTCTTTTGTGGCATTATTTATCTTTTGTGGCACAATGGTGAATCTGTTAATCATTGGAGGGGTAATATTTGTTTGTTCTTGGCCTTGTTGTGCATATTTATTTTAAAATATGCAGCTGTAGGAATGCACAGGTTTGTGGTTCTTTGTGGCATAAAGCTTCAAAGAAAATCCTTGCAGAGTTTTCTTTGTAGTTATCTGTAAAGTCCTGTTTCACTGATATCAAGCCTGTGACTAAATTCCAGTGCCAGTATGTTCTGAGGACATAATGGCTACCTGAACATTTTCTAAGGTCATAAATTCATAGCAAAGTGCAATGAATCTGCACATTCCTTATTATTGCTAAAATACTATACATTCCACATAAGGAATTCTGTTCATTCTAATTGCTTTTTGACCATTGGCTAGCAGCATGGGCTACATGCGCCTAAAGACAGTGAAAAGGTTGCCACCTTGGGAAAGACTTTCACACAAAGAAGTGTGCATATGAGATCACCACGATCACTAGCAAAACGTTGTGCAATAAGGTTGGTGGGTTTGTAACCCGTCTGATAAAACACATACAAAAAGATCCTGTTGGAGCCTTATGCATCAAACTGTAAGAAGAGAGATAAAAGGGATAACTATGTCCCAAAGATCTCTGCCCTAGATCAGAAAATGTTTGAAATGCGCCCTGGTACCAAGGAGATGTTGAAACTTCTGGACTCTGGCAACTCATCTGGCCTCCAAGTCATTCAGCCCACCCTCCAAGTGCACTTAAAACAACAAACAAGAGGTGCCATCCAAACCCACTTTTTTTTTTGCTTTTACAATGAAAAAATGTGGTTTCAACCCTTTCTGCCTAGAACAGTCTCAATAACTTCAGTTCTGCTAGCACAGATATTTTTGAAAAGTGCAGCTTAGCCAGGAGGAAAGCAACAAGCCCGCCTTGGTACATTTGTTTACTATCAAGAACATTTTAATTTGTATTTTTTTTCCATTGTGAGCTTAACTGAAAGGCTATGTAAACACCCAATTACTGGTTAATTTTATTTTACTGCTAAATAATAGATCACACTTGATGTAATAAAGTTCTGCTTCATAGCTTTATGGCACACTTCAATTACAGCATCATCTTTAAATACAAACAACCATTAATAAATGGATAAATAAACACTTGGAGAAAACTAAACAAAACAGCCTACATAAACAGCATACAAAAATGCCAGGTGTTTAATGATGTTAGATTCCCCTGTCTTGACTATAAAACAGTAAATCTAAGTCTGTTTCTAACCACGCATGTTTAAGTGAAAGTCAGAGGAAGTGAGATCCTTGAGACAAGAGCTGAAGGAGGGAAATGACTGGATTTGGTCATCCTCTTTCACGTTGTTTTGATTCTTCTCAACTTACACAAATTTTTGTCATGCTATGGCTGTCTCCTTCTAGTCCGATTGAGGTTGACTTCCAGGAATGCCCCTTATTTTTGAAGTATCTCCTGATGTCTAGACTAACTTTATACTAACCATTTTAGTAATCCTTTCCATCTCACATCTATATTGATTTGTAAAAAATGGCACAGTATCTTGGCTTAATCATAGCGGCAGCACATTATGCCACCACTACTGCAAATTTACCCACTGTGGAACAATGGGCACTTGCTCCACAGTATCAGGTAAATTCAAAGTTTCCCACCATCCTGACAGGACAGCGAGAAACAGCCAACGAGAGCTGAGCTGCAGGCTCCCTTTGGCTGCCTGATCCCACCACAGAAGTATCTCAGCTTCCTGTGAGAAAGCTGCAGGGAGGCCGCTGGAGTCTGGATGGTGCATCATGACTTCGCAGCAGGTATGCTGCACTTTTTCCTGTAACAGCAAATTGTATTCCTCTAATCTGGATAAACCCATAGTGTCTAAACCTTTACACACCTAAACCATCCCTGAAATTCTCACTTAATTGCCCAGATCAGATATGGTTTGCTCCCCTCAGTATTAAAACTTTTTCCTTGTACCTTTGCTCTGCCTGATTACTAGAATCTTTGTCCTCTTAGCTCAGTGATGGCGAACCTTTTGAGCAGGGTGTGTCAAAATTCGCAAGAAAACCTAGCTTAACTCGGGTGCTGTGTCACATCTAGAAATATCCATAATTTTGTGATATTTGTAGCTCTAGTAAAAAAGTTATATTTTTGATATA
This sequence comes from Aspidoscelis tigris stejnegeri, assembly GCA_023333525.1. NCBI lineage: Eukaryota > Metazoa > Chordata > Lepidosauria > Squamata > Teiidae > Aspidoscelis > Aspidoscelis tigris. Next base: position 208,876,026 of record JALMGA010000001.1, read on the forward strand.
TGTATTTTATTACAAGCAAAAACAAATAATTCTTTACATTAGTGACTTTTGTTGATGAATTTCATTTGTTGAATCTTCAATTGAAAGTTTGTATTTCATACACTTCAAGAACAAGCAAGCACTACACGCCCAGGTGCCAGGGTGACCATGTGTGTCACCCAAAAGGGCTTGGTGTGTCACCTGTGACACGCGTGTCATAGGTTGGCCATCACTGTCTTAGCTCCTATGAATCCCTCTTGCTTACTCCCTTTCTCTACGACTGGCTTATCTTCACACTTTTATGTTATTTTTCTTGACACAGGCTCCACCCAGACATTGCTGACTTATTCCACTATATTTTTATATGCCAGATTAAAGAATGGACATTCTGGAATATCCGTGCTTTATTACAGAGTATTTAAATATAGCAGACTAAGTAGTTGACATCTGGATGCAGCGATAGCTTCTATGCACTCCATGGGCTTGCACACACTTTGGGAGGCTGATACTGGTGAAACTATTACACCACAAGTGGAGCAAGACCTTCGTGTTGCACATAAAACTTTTAAATCCCACCCAGTTGCAGAATTAAGCCCCAAAAATGATTTTGTTGGTACTGCACCCCCTTCTTCTTCACTGTATTACCAATCCCCGCTGTGTTGGCACGGCTGGTACCTATCTTTCATTGGTGGTGGGAGTGCCCTGCTATTTCTCAGTTTTAGAATGTGGTTAAAAATACTATTTGTGAGGTTTTAGCCACAAACATCCCATTAACATCCAAAATAGATTTTCTTCCTTTATTTCAAGGTTCAGGTATTTTGTGCCACCTTGGGGACCTGATAAAGGTTTGTTTTGCTATGGCAAAATCTGTAATAGCACAACTCTGGAAAATAGCTCACCAAACTAGCTCTTTTGTTCCCTTCCACCTTCCTGGCCCAATCTGCCAGAGCCTTCAACATGGCACCTGCCATGGATTCTCCCTTGTACTCCTATAGCTCTACCATGCTGGCAAATTCTCAAGACATAGCTATTGTGATCACATGTATTGGGTTGAAGCAACCTCAGTGTGGTGCCCTAGATTTTTTAGGGAACAACTCCATCAGCCCTGGCCAAAACAGCTACTTCAGGCAAGACTAATGAGAGTTGTGCAAAAACAACTTTGGTGAAGGGCTGGAGTGAAGAGACTGTAAAGAAAACTCTTGTCTGTTATGCTGCAGTCACATCAGGTAAGATAACTTTTCATACTCTGTGCAGGAATATAGTGGTGTATTTTAAAACAAAATGACTGAATATCCCATATGAATTTTTGAGTTAGCTGCAGTAACAGTGGCAACAACATCAAATCCAAGCTACTCAGCTATCCTAAAAAAAAGAAATTCACCTTAAAGAGAAAGAACAGATTTATTATATCCTACAGCAACCAGAGCTTTATCTGCTGTGTTTAGATTCCAGCCACTGAAATTGATCACCTCTGTTTCCACCTCCAAACGACATCTTGGATAATTTTCTTTTCATCTTAACAAATGAGAAAAACAAAAGTTCCCATGATTGGTTTGGAATGGGGACCTGGCATTGCTCAGAGCACCTTCCTCCTTTATCTTGAAATCCAAGGCATTTTAAACATTCTTGCTCTCGGCTGTTAATTAGGCCCAGGTTATGGTCTAATGCACTTTCTCAGACGCTGCACCAGAAGTGTGGGAAAGCTTTGGAAAGAGAGTTGCCACCGGACCAAGTTTTATCTGTACAAATGGACATACACAGTACTGCTCCTTTTCTAAGCAGTCAGGTAGGGCATCTTTAAAACTGCTCTTTTCTACTCGCACTTCCAATAGGTACTCAGCATTTTTGGTTCTAACTGAGATATTAATGTCAGGTTTTGGAGAGAGACACCCTCCCTTTCTTTTTGTGTTTTTGGTCCTTTCTGGACTAGGCTTTATTCTAGATTATATCCCAGAACAGGGACATGCTGTCCATGTGATAGTGTAGACTATGGCAGCAGGACCTGCCATAGTCCACACTAGCTCCAGATTAAGGATGCTCTTAATCCAGATCTCTTGTGGCCCTGTAATTGGGTCCACAAGAGGGTTAGCGGCACTGGAATTACAGGGGTTTCTTTTCAGAGGCACACCATAGTACACCACTGAAAACACCTCTCAAGCCCTGATAGCTAGAAGCAAAAATTCCTAGGCGTCAGGATTTTGTGGGGACTGCTGTTCAATGGTATACCATCATGCACCACCAAAGGTCACCCTCCCCCCAGGTTCCTAGCATTTGGAGGCATGGGAAGCAGCTGCATTTGTTCAGATGGTGCTGATCCTGCCCACACTTCCACAAGATCTAGATCAATGGGGCCCAGCAATCCAGATCCACTGATCCATATCTAAGCTAGGCAAGTACAAAAAAGGGCCAGCTTTCAAAAGAAAGCAAAGTACAGGTCTTTAATGACAATAATAACAGAATTACAGTACATCATAGGTAGTTTGTTGACACAATTCCTTATTCAAGTGAGCTCAGCCTTCATTTCTTTATTTCTACATTTTACTAGCTATTATTATGAAAGCCTTATTTTCTTTATTTGACCTTAGAGATCATGAAGTAGTTTATTATTTTATTTTATTTATTTACATTTTTATCCTGCTCGATACCCAAAGGTCTCTGGGCAGGTAACATAATCTAAAATCAAACATTATTAAAACAATAACAGTATGTATTAAAACTAAATAAAGCATCAGTTGTTCAAACAGATGCTTAAATTACACATACATACAAAATAAGGATTTGAAAAAATATACATTACTTGAAAACATATATTTTTTTACTTAAAAGTCCCAGTAATTACAGAGAAATAAAGGAAAGCAAAGTAACGAAAAGTTGCATGAGTTCAGATAAGAAGGCTCAAAAACAAGATCAACATATATCAAAATCTTGTAATTTCTAGCCCTTTGACCTCATTCTTGTTGTAAGTCAAGCAAAATGCATGAAAACTCAAGTCCCAATAGCCTTTCACGCAGTTTTTAGGTACCAACAGACCACATCTAGAGAACACATTCCATACTAAGCACGGGAGTTCCACAGAACACATCTGACAGAAGTGAAGGTGAGGCAAGGCTCCAGAGGAAAGCCTCATTCTGATCTTGCTGAACTCCATTTCAGAAATCTTGTGGAATTAACCCAAAACTCTCAACTGGGGCCTCATCCTCCCACACCACATCTCACCATGGGTTGAAATCTTTTTCTCATTAAAAAGGGAGTTATGCCTACTCAGGAACTCTCCACCTTATTTACTGACAACCCAGTACATCTCTACCAATCCAAATATAGTATTCTTAGGAAACGGTCCTTTTATCTTACTCCATTTCTACTTTTGGTTTATACTTCTGAGCATTAAGATTATGGAAACGCGGGTTCTTCATATCCAACCCAATATCTATTTGTTCCTTAATGGAACAGATCTTCTCTGAGTGCCCTTATTGACTGTTTAAAGGAAGATAAGCATTGAGCTTAAGATTTGCCTATAATATAGGTTGCACCCACACTGGGCAAAAGGCACTCCTGGTGAGGATCCGAGGGATATGATGTCCACACAGCAGTGGTGCTCTTAAGCGTGCAGCATATGAGCTTCAGCAGTTACCCTTGGAAACTTCCTTCCGACAAAGCAGGAAGAACAGTTTTCTAAGGATATGCACCATCCCAATGAGATGAAAAGTAATGATGCAAGAAACCTACCCTGGTATTCTGTACAAGCACAAAATGATTGACTTCTGGGACTATTTCCTGCACGTCCCAAAACAGAGGTCTACTTTGACATTTGCAAATGCAAGAGGCAGAGAGTTGTAGATGCTTCCCTTTCCACCCCCAGAGCCAGAACAGGCTCTGTGACTCATCAGCTGCCATTCCCACCCTCCAAGGCAATAGTATCGTGATGAGAGTATTGACTGCCCAAATAATATATCTTCTTGCCGAACATATAAAAATGCACATGAACACCAAAAATCTTGAAATTCAGACTACAATAGCTTGTAACTGTTTATTTATATGTCTGAAACTGTCTCTTGAACAGCAATCCACAAATTAGAAGCCACAAATAATTTACAAGATCCTCGGTGAAGTTCAGGATAAATGAACAGCAATTTAAGTAGACAATCTCAAGCTATAATAAATACTTCTTAACTTTTTTGTGCGTCTCTTGAAGCTCTCTGGTTGGTTAGCCTTGTGGACAGGTGCACTTGATGGTGAAGAAGAAAGAACATGAGATTCAGTATAGCTCGGTGGGGGGACTTTTGCTTTGTGTATACAGGTCCAGTGCCTACCATTTGGGCAGAAGAAGGTTTTTGTATTGTTGCCAGGGAAACTGCAAAGATGCGTCCATGCAGTCAGCTGAAACCAAGCTTCATTTGAAGGCATCTTTAATTTATGCATATGAAAGTAAGCTATTATATGTTCTTTTTCTAGGGTCTTTTTGAATAACTAGCAGGAAATAACCACTTCATAATCTCAGAGGTTTGGATGGACTGGAAGGAAGGAAGGAAGGAAGGAAGGAAGGAAGGAAGGAAGGAAGGAAGGAAGGAAGGAAGGAAGGAAGGAAGGAAGACTCCAACCCTAAGAACTGGTCCCCCTGGCAGCTCAAGACTTACTGCCTGTGAACTCTGAGGCCCTCTGCTGGACCTTATTCCAGACTATGTCTAAAATTTGGAATATTGTGTACAATTCTGGATATTGTGGAATTGGAAAAGGTGCAGTAAAGGGCAACCAGAATGTTCTAAGGGGCTGGAATACCTTCCTTACAAAACCAGGTTGCAATGCCTAGGCCTCTTCAGGACGAGGAGGAAGTGCATCAGGAGGTGGTGGGTGCAACCCCCGTGTTTTCTATTAGTTTAAGTGGGACTCAGAGCTTCTGGCAACTTGGACTCCTGAAAACAGTCCTTGGGACTGTTCAGTCCAGATTCCTGTAGTCTTGCTGCATGTGTCCACATGAAGAAATATAAAGAAGTACATTCCATGAGACTCCTATACTAATTACTATGGAGGGCAAGGACTGCAAAACAAAGCTAGTCTAGCATGGCTTCTGGCATATCCATTTCTATGTAATGGGAATGGTCAATGCCACCATCTCAGGGAAACAATCTTTCTGTTTAAAAGTTATTTTAATTAATTATGTGTGTCCCTAGAACCAGGTGGGGAAAGATGCTGGAATTATTTTTTCTTTTCATATTCAGAAAGAGGTTATATTAAGGGATTCTTAGTGGTAACATCTCATTCTTAGAGATTCTTATGCTATATGTGCATTTGAGTCACCAATTATTATTTTACTGCAAACTGACTATAAGGCTGTGTCCCCAAAAGACTTGTTCGCCTCTCTAGTTTCCCTCTCCCATCACTCTATTCAAGCAGACTTTAAAAGTGCCGTGCAATTCCAGAATAAGCGTCCGCATGAGGCTCAGCAAAACGCGCATTTAAAACGCACCTTCCATCCCTACAGAAGCGTGTTTTGCTCACCCGCATCTTTTTCTCCCTGCCCCTTCTCTTGTTGATAGGGTGCTGGCAGGAAGGGGGAGGGACTGCGCTCTGTGCAGCCACAACCAGGGAGAAACCCCCGACAAGTTCAAAGGAAAATAGCCATCGGTTCTCTGTTCGTCTCCCAGATCTCCGCCCCCCAAATGGCTTCCCGTGCCGGCAAAGGCAGCAGCTGCAGCCATCAGCCACACAATTGTTCACTCATTCACTCTCAACACTTTCACAGATCACTGTCAAAATCCACCTGGTAGAGCAGCAGTGACTGTAGCAATCCACCACTTCACACCTGATAACAATTGCAACAATGTTGCAATTCTGCACAATTCTGGCTCTTTGAAAGTTCTGAGCTTTAGAAAGGGAAAGGAAAGGATGCTGCTGCACTTCTAGGAGATGTGTGAATGTTTTATTGCTGTGTGTGCAGGCAGCAATCCCCGCCCCTTTTGCCACAGAGCGTCCCCATGGTAAATGCTGCCAGGAAAACCCGCGACTTCCAAAAAGAGTGCTGGAACTCTTCTTTAAAGTGCACTTTTTTGTCACGGATTTTCCTCCTTTTGTAGCGCTGGAAGCTCATTGAAAAGCTGGGCATGGGGGTGCTCAGAGGCAAAAGAAGATTTTTAGAGGGCTTTAAATTGCTTGGAGACAGGGCCTAAGATGTGCCTTTTTCGTCCAGTTTTTCGGGGATTTATTGCCTATTTAACATAATGGCGATGTGATTATTTTAAAAAATAACAATTACTATGTTGTTGGCTATTTTTGAACTGGTATATTAAGCAACATAGGGATCGTTAAATGATGTAGGGATGGAAAGGACACAGACTGCAACAGTGGAGTAAATAAATAAACAAATAAATAAATAATGTATAATGTTCTTGTTTGAAAAATCTATGCACGGCCTGTTGAGCAAGCCTTTCTAAATGTAAATAATGAAACTTTTATACAGTAACAGAGCAAGGATAAGATGGAAGAAAGGTGGGGGGTGAGCGGGGAAGAACACAAAGAAGAGTTGGCTTTTATACCCCACTTTTCTCACCCATTTAAGGGGACTCAAAATGGCTGACAAAGTGTTCTGTTCTTCTCCCCACAATAGACACAATGTGAGGTAGGTGGAGTTGTGAGAGCTCAGAAAGAGAGCTGTGACTAGCCCAAGGTCACCCAGCTGGCTTCATGGAGGAGTGCGGAATCACACCCAGTGACTATAAGATATGAGTCCAGAGGTGTTTCTGCACTTGCCTTCTCATCCATTGGACAGGAAAGGTGCAGAACAAACTAATGTGTACTAGTGTTTGCACTAGGGAACACTAATAAATGATAGCCTAAGAGGTGCACACCCAGACACTCACCTGGGTCCGGTCATGCAGCCGATCCTCCACAGGGCACCACCATTTTGGTTGCAGCACCGTTCGTGAGTGCAGATGCACCAGCAGCAGCATCATGGCGACAATGATGTCCTGCACACGTGCAGTCATGTCAAGGGTTATCTGAGGTGCCAGTGTGCTTGCGTGGCACCTCAGATGGCTCCCTTGCACCAGAAGTAGTGAAGATGGTCACCACGTGGACACTAGAGGTAAGCTTCTGGTTGGGATTTGGGAGGGTTGGGTTACTTGTGGTGCTCAATTTCATTCACCGCAGTTTGCAATCAGTCAATATCTGAGCAGGCAGGGGATGTTTCTAGGCTGTAAACACTTCCTGCAAGTGCAGATGCACCTGCACATATACTAACTAGTTTCAAACTAAGAGGCCAAGTGTAAATTGGCCTCTAGACTCTAACCACAAACCAAACTGGGAATGGCTTTGTGCAGCCCATTGAAACCAGTGAGCCTAGTTATGATCCATAATGGATCAAGACCAAGTGAGAAAGCTCAAAAACAGCACACCAGTTAACCCACTGCTGTCCACATTTCAGCTGGGCCTGCAGCAGCAAACATTCTGTGTATGTGTGCCAAACTCTGTACCATCCAGCATATGATACCTGTTGAAGCACCTAGCTTATACAGAAGTGCCAAATGGTTCCATGACTGAATCTAATGCAAGGGCACTGAGAACTGGAAGTAGCAACACGTGCAGTAGAAAAGAAATGTGTGGGGGAAAGGAAAATATGAAAGTGCATAGAAGTTGTGAAAATTAGGGTGGGAATCTGAGAGAGAAATGAATTGAGGAGAAAGTCAAGTTAAACATGATGAAACATGGCTTGCTAATCATCATGTTTCTCCTCCCTCCCCACCCACTGGTTCCAGAATGCCAGCAGGTGTTGGTGTATTTAGATTTTCGATGCAGAAATTTTCAGCACCATCTGCAAGTAAATTGCCCTTAATGCATTTTTAATAAATTTGCAACTCACCTTTTTAGGAGTACCCATACCGCGGCCCAGACTTTTTCCTAACTTAATCTCAATGTCCAGCAAAAGACAAAAAACTGATAAATATAAGTCATCTTTCACCTACTGCAGATGACCTATCCCTTTCCACCCAAGACCTTGTAGATCTGCTCTATCAATCACCCTTTTATTCATTTATTCATTCATTTACATATTTATCCCGCACTATACCCAAGGGTCTCAGACCGGATTACAACAAAATGAACACATTAAAACCAACATTGTTAATTAAGGGTGTTCTTCCACCGCGCTCCTTTAATCTGGATCTAAGAAGATCCAGATCTAGGGAATGGGTGCTTCCCTTAATCCAGATCTAGTAGATCTGGATTAAGTAGCCAATGTGTTTCCATGGGTGGTCTAGCACCCAATAGCAATGGGTGCTAGCCTCCCTGCCGTGGAAACACTGGAGCACCCATTTGGAAATCCGGATACCCACACAAGGGGTCTGCCTGTCACCCCAGGTGTTTGGGGAGACAGGGGGTGCAATCTCCGAAGTGGCTCCAAAGTCACTTCAAAGTCATTTCAAAGTCACTTCGAAGTCATTTCAAAGTCACCTCGAAGTCTGTGCAAAATAGCTCTGGAGTGTCTTTGAAGTATGTGCTGATCTTCAGAGTAAACTTCAAAGTGACTTTGAAGTGACTTTGAAATGACTTCGAAGCTTAGGTTTTGGGGCTCCTCCCCCCCCAAGGGTGCCCCCTCCCCCTAGCCTCCTCTAGACCCCATTGCCAAACTAACGTGGAAACAGGCTCCCTTTAATCTGGATTTTCTGGCTGAAGACCCCATTGTAGACCCCATTAATGGGGTCTACAGAAAATCTGGATTAAAGGTCAAAAAGTACCCATATGATCTGGATTTCCTGAGGCACAGTGGAAACAAATGTGTCCCTAATGGGTGCCGTGGTGGACATGGGGTCATCCGGCTCTCACCCAAATGGGTCCTTAATGGGTGCTAAAATGGGTACTAAGTGACCGTGGAAAAACATCCTAAGTCACCGCTCGCAAAATTGAGTATTTCTGCTTCCAGAATGCAGCATATTGGTGTGGAAAAGGTGAATAGAGAAAAAGTATTTTCACTATCATATAACAGTAGAACCAGGGAACGCTCTGTGAAACTGATTGGCAGGAAAGTTCAGACTGAGGGAAGTATTCTTGTCACCCAGAGAGTCATTGGTCTATGGAATTTACTACAAGAAGAGGTGGTGACAGCAAAAGCCTGGATAGCTTTAAAAAAAAGATTAGATAAATCCAAGGACAGGTGTATCAATGGCTATTAGAATGGATGGCTAAGTGCCATCTCTAAAGACCATTTACAGGGATTTGAGAGCGGGTGAAGGTTTTGCCTTTGTCTCCTGCTGCAGAATGCCCAAAAGCAATTGGCGGCCCACTGGGTAAGACAGGATACTGGACTAGATGGGCTGCGGCCTGATCCAGCAGTCTCATCTTATGTTCTTACAAGCAAACAGCATTGGACTTCATCATATTTACACATGATCATTAAAAGGCTGGAGTTCTTTGCTTGGTGATGAGTTCAGAGAGCATTTCCTAACTGTCAGTTTTCATTAGTCGACAATGCTTTGCATATCTCAGTCCTGCACATTTCATGTTATGCAAGGGAACATGCATTTTGCATAATACATAGCACCAAAATCCTGCCATAGAAGGACTCTTGTACATGAGGGTTGACTGTAATTAAAATATATGGGAATTAAATATTCTCTGTAGAGATTGGGCACCTTCTTTTTTTTTATTTCTCTGAAATGCTGTTCCTTTAAAATATTTATTCAAGGTTAAAACGTACCCTTGCAATCTTCAAGCGAGATATGACTCACCTTGTAATAATTTCATCAAGCTAACTGCTTTTTTTTTTTTAAAAAAAGATAGTGGTAAAGAGAGATGTAACCCCTCTCTCTCGATGCATGGATTCATGGATACACACACAGGCATGTAGGAACACATACCCAAACCCACGCACAGACATAAGCCTGGTCTTACCCAGCGCCTCCTCCATGCATTTCCTACAAACTGTCAACTTCCCACAGGAATCCACCCACATTACACATCTTAACACAATGCTCTCAACAAAGACAAATCAGCCCTCAATGTTCTCTGGCTTATGTTCCACCCACCTTCAGTCTCTCTAAGTTTACCAGCTCTGTAATTAAGTATTAAGCTAAAGCAGCCCTATTCCAGCAAAAAGACTGTTGTTTAGTAGAGGTGTAGTAGGCTGCATCTCTTTGTACGCGGTGCAACTATCAGTTGTATTCTGCGGATTACATGAATGCAAGGAAATACATTAGAACAGCTCCTTGCACCACATCTTTAAAGCTCTGACCTTTTCCTTTATTCCTGTGCAACAGTTAACAAGACTCTGCAAAGTAACTTAGGCTGAAGGTGCATCCACACCATGATAGACTGCACTGACCTATCAGCAGAAGCATTTGCCCTTGCTCAAGGAGAAGGCAAACAGTGCCTTTATGTCACGTGCCTCTCTTCTCTTTGCTCTCTTTGAAATTGGGGCATGCAGCAGGGGGAGATTTTCCAATGAGCAGGAAATGGCCCTGGAAGTTAGCCATTTTCGGTATGTTGGCAATCCTTCCAGCTGGATTGCAGCGCCAGTAAATTGTTACACAGCATCAGCAAGTGCATCTGAGAGTAGTGAGCATTCTCTGGTTGCAGTCATATCTAATGTTTAAGATGTTCAAGAGGGCAGAAGGTGGGTTTGCTGATAGAGGAAGACAGGCAAGAAGTGGATCACAGGGGCCAAAAAAAGGAACGTTCAGAAGTGAGACTGTTTGGGGCGGTGTACAAGCTTGACAGAGCAGCAGCATGGCATTCATTTCTGTAACCTGATCAGCCAATCAGTTCCTCCACCTAAAAATGTGCAGAACTGTGCAGTTGTATAAAACTCAGATGTGAAACAGAGCATGGAGTCAAAGCCCCCCTTTGCTGCCTTGACTTTCTTCCAAGCTACCCATCTTCATTGTGTTCTGATGAACTATCTTATGATGCTGGCCCTGGGACCACACAATGAAGGTATTCATGGCCTGCCTGATGTGGTCTGAGGGCTTGGACATGCTGCTAGGCCAACTGAATGCTTGCTCAAGCAGCCCAAATGCTACCAGCAGCCCCCACGGAACTCTCAGCTGCACTCCTCCTTCCTCTTTCCCTTCTAACCAAAATGACTCATCCTGACCCAAGTTTCTGCAGATCACATCAGGTCTTCCTGCCATCCAGTCCTTGCTCAGATAGCTAAGAAGAGGCAGCAGGAGGAAGTGGACCAGGGAATGCAGGAATCAAAGGCTGTTCTGGGAAAAAGTGAGGCCATAAAGAGGGAATCTAGGCTCACCTCCTCCTTTGGGCTGTCCTGCAAACAGTTGCTCAAGGGCTGAGGATCAATGGTGAGGCAGAAAGCTCTCAGCTTTGTGGGCAAGGGAAGGCAACAGAGAGCAGACAAGGACTCAAAAGTGGGAAAGTTCAAAGGCAGGGCTGTTTGGGATGGTGTGCAAGCTTGACAGAGCAGCAGGAGGACATTCGCTTCCTTAACCAGATTGCCCAATCAGCTTCCCTGCCAAAAAATGATCAACTATTCTGGTGCCTAACCTTTGAGTCTACAGATTTCACAGTGCAACCAAATGCACCAAGACCACATCATCAGCATCCTCCACATCAGTCATGAAAGCTTCTGGAGTCCCTGAGAACAGCAGCATGTCAGTTACTCTCCAGATAAGTTAATGCAAGGTTATTCACAGGGCTTAAATTACCTCATGGTCTGGCAACCTACTCATCCCACCTCAATGATACCATCCATTTTATGTAATAGGATTAATGATTGAATTATATGTATATATGCTTTTGTTTTATATGCTATTTGTATTATCTAATCTGTATGTTTTTAAAATAAAAGTTAAAAGAAAAAAACATGAATTCAGAAGGAAGGGGGGGACAGAAGTGACCCTTGGTAAGGTGTCCTGAGGGCAAAATAATTTCTTAGAAGGGGGTCTGGGGCCCCACGGTCCTTCTTTGCTCTCCTCACTGAATTATGCACTAAAATTGCATGTCCTAGCATTCCCCCACCTAAGAATGTAAAGAATTGCATACTTGTGAAAATCATGGTTGTAACAAAAAAAAAAAAAAGGGGCAAGGCCATCAAGGGAGGGAGATGACCTTCAAAAAGCCAAAGTTTGACTGACAGGATTGCATCCAATCACAGAGGGCACAGAGAGAAGAAGGATGGGAGGGGTATAGAGGGATGAAGTTCCCTATCACCAGACTGAGTCCGTGAGAATGAAAAGTGTGGACAAACAAAAATGAACTGAATTAGATGGGCGCAATCAACCCAGTAACAGGTTGAATTGCCATTGTGCCCAAAGACTGACCAATCCGTTGTGGTACAACCAGGCCCTCAGAGTTCTTTTCCCCACTCTGTGAGAAGGACATTTTGGAGGACACAATCACCCTTAAAGGAGCACTGTACATATGGGGGAGGATGACATGGGAGTCCCTGGGGTTGTGCATCTGAGGATGCAGAGCTCCAGTCTATGCCTAAGGCTGTGGTGGGTCAGCCATATTCATAGTATGTGTTGTGCTACACAGTTGGCCAGATGTGATAGGGCCCCAGGTGGAAATTGCTACAACACAGCTGACCAGTTGTGAAAGTTACCAGAGCATGGATAGCTATGGCCAAGTTTCTGTCATGCACTTCATGAGATCACCGCTATCCCTCCTGGTAGTGGCAGTGAAACAGGACAGAGGGTTCAGAAGAGACCCCTTGGATGGCACAGATCTATGTCCTGTTGCAGAGGTATACTACTCAGACTTTCTAATGTGCTAAAGAGGTATACTACTCAGACTTTCCTCCCAAAATCCCAAAAATGGCTTAGCCACCATAACAGCTAGAGCCCTTTCAAAGCTCACTTTTCTCTTAGAAAAGAGACACACTGAAAAGAGATTCATTGTACAAGCTCAACATAATTAGCTAAAATCCATCACCATTCCTTGATCCAAGCATCTGAGGATTATTGGCAGCAAAAACAATGGAGACAGGAGCTTTCCAAACTGCCAATGGCTCACTAACAGCCCCACCTGTTTGCTGGTCTGTTAGCTCTGCTGACATAGCCTGGAAGCCAAATAGTTTGTTTGGAGTGGGAGAGACTCATGCCCACACAGTGCTTACATCAGGGGGAGGTTTGCCTTCCCACTGCTATTCTGACTTTGCTGCAATACCTCCTGCTAGGGAGGTGAATTAGCCATACTGGAAACTGTATCAGGTGCTGTAGTGAATGCAGTTAATGCTCATAACACATAGGAAGCAAGAGCAGCTGGGAAACCCATATCTCTTACCCCTGCTTTCCCAATTTTATCTGTACTGATGTAGTTGTGACCTCATTTTCATTTGGAGATGTGCAAATGATTATATGAGATCCATAGTAACACTAAGCACAACGTAATAATGGCTTTCATATAGCATCAGATCCAACATTTCCTGAGTAGTTTGCCTACTGGTGACCTGATGTCTGATTCTGCTTAAAATGCTTTGTTTTTTCAGCCTCCACCTAGTTTGAATCCAATGGCTGTGCAAAGGTTTGCTTGTTTAAAATGTGTTGGTAAGGATTCCATTAAAGTATCTCAAAACTGCTTACAAGATACCTAAAACAAGGCCAAAATCAGTATTATCTGTACTACACCCTTCTGCTGCTGCCTCTTCTTCCTTTAGTTTTGAAATGATTGGGTCTGTGGGCTTCCTTTTCTATTTTTGTTGCAATTGATGGGTGGAGGAGGTACTATTAATTAGTTAATATTCAAATATGCTGTAGCCTTTTTTCCCCCTTCCATCTACCAAATTTTGGGACCTTAGCTTGACAAAAAACCATGGGTAACTGGCCTATCTGTATGGACTGGTACAGGGCTGTAACCTTTTTTAACGAGTGTCCAAAATGAAGCGGTGAGGGAAAGCTTCAGATGTTCCACTGAACTGAAAAACAATTGCATTAAGCACCTGAGGCACCGACCGACCAGTCTGTTTGGACCATGACAATGATGTGCTGGGATTTGGGGTCTGCATCCCATTGTGGCACCAGAGAATGATGCATCCTGTCTTGGTGTGTGGTGGCCACATGACCCCTATGCCTGGTCCACTTCTACCAGAACATCTACGCATGGTGATGCTCTTCTCGGAGACCTCTAAAAAGGAGTTTCAGTATGGGCCATAGTGGGTCCCACTTCCTGCTGCTAGCAAATGGCTGCCAACCCAATCTGCTCCACCCTGACTTACTCCTGGGTAAGAACGCTTTCTCTGGAAAGGAACAATCTCCATGACATGCCCCATATGTGTGCATATGAAAGTTACTCAAACGTCCAAAAGTTTTTCAGCTTGAGCACATGGCTGGAGCCCTACTCCCCTTCTACCCACCTTGTTTTTGGAGGCATGGCCTTAAAAAAAATGAAAACCTGGTAAACTAGCTTATATAGGCTAGTTTTTTTATTTAAAAAATAGAGTATCAAAAATATAGTAAATGGTAAAGAAAGACTAGAATTTTCACCCAAATTGTAAAAAGGCTTTCTAATTATTTCCTATGAACAAAACACTCAGATCAAAATTTAAAAAGTCAGAGTGTGTCATGAAAATCCAGGGAGCGATCTAACAAAATACTCAGAATACTTGACTTTTTAAGGCCAGAATTAATATAAATCAGATGCAAATGCGCATTCTGCCCATTCTTATTTTTTTATTTTAAATTGTAGTCAACCTCGATTCTGCTGTTCCTACAGAAAATGCTCCAAAAACACATTGCGGAAAGTGCATCTTTTCCTCCCCGCCCTCTGCCAGTCAGGGTGCCCACCCTCTCTCCTGATTGGGTTTGCTAACATAATGTTGTGGTCGAGGGTGGGGAATTGCAGCTCCATCCTTTGATCCTATACCCAGCCTCTTTTGCGCAACTGTGTAATTTCAGACTAGCAGTTCCCCCATGACCATGGCAATCGCTTCCACGATGTTTCAGTGTTGCACAAAATCACCTCCTTAAGTTTTCCTCACCCACACTTTCCCCTCGCTTTCTCCTTTCTCACTTTTCTCCTCGCTTCCCTCCTACCCACCCACCGTGCTTAGTTCATGCAGGAAGGAGCCAGCCAAGCTGTCTTTCTCCAAGTGAGGTGAAAGGTGAAAAAGGAGAAAATGAGGAGAAAGCGTGCGCAGGAAGTGAGAAGGAAAGACAACTTGACTGCAGGAAATTTCTGAATAAATGAAAGGAAAATCAGCTTCAAAATGAGTGGGAGATAAAATGATCATGTTCCAATTTTAACCAAGGAAAGAAAAGTTTATATAAAACCAAAACCACCAGTTGCTTAGTAGCTCAGGAAATAATTTTGTTCCTTTTCTTAAGGGAAGCCTAACAAAATAACTGATTTTGTCTAACTGGCTACAAATTAGCCTGGCAACAATGTTGCAACAATGCCATACTTCCTTTGTTTCCTTCTCCCTCTCTTTCCTTCTCCCTTCCCTTTTTCTTGGCTGCCCTACCGAGATTGAAACCCCATCCGTTTAATGATGCACCCACAACAGCGACAGACACTGGGCAGAAGGCTATTGGGGCAGGGGACAACCAGAAAGGCGTGATCTCCCCCCAATACTGCGGTACCATTCCCAAAGGAAAAACGATAAAGCATTTTAGCAGCAAAAGCAGGAAGCCGTTTTTTAATGGGGACAAACTATTTTCAAATCGTTTTCAAAGCTCAATAAAACCACAGTGGGTACTCCCCCCATGAGTTTTGTTTTAGATCAGAAACAAATCTCAAAACTTGATTTTCGCATGTGCCCAAAAACTTTTCCTTAGGATTCCAGATGCAGGGATGATCCAAGACAAAAATTGAAATATGGTTTGTACTTATTAATTTCTTTGTGTTTTTCATTTCCATTTACTTATTATTTAAAAATCCACATGAATATGGGAACTGTGCATTCAACTCATAAAAATTGATACATTTGGCATTTTTATGGACTGTGAGCATGCATGAGCACAGCCGAATGACAGTTCACCATTAGCCTTTGATTTCTGTAAATCCAGTTTGTAGATGCTAGGCATGAAAACAAAAGAACCCATGATAATTCTGGGACAGTGTTGGGAATGCCCTCACATAATTGTGGCATTCCCAATATAATCCTGGCATGTTGAGGCAATATCCCATATTAATATCCCATATTTTCTGCTATTACAGAAAATTGAAGGGAGAATGCTGGGTTTCCCATAATAGCAATTACTTGCATCTGTTGGCTCCTTTTGTTTTCATTGCTCTTGTAAATGCCCAGAAGCCAATGAAAAGCACACACACGCGCGCGCACACACACACACACACACACAAATAACAACACCAAAGAGACATGGGTGAGTGCTTGGCTGGTTTCTGGTTATTTGCAAAAAGGCTTATAATGAAAGGAGCTGGCAGACAGAGGTAAAAGATCTGAAGAGGAGGCCCTCTTTCTTGTCCCACCACCTTCAGTAGTAAAAGAGATGAACACCCAGGAGAGGACCTTCTCAGTAATGGCCCACAGGCTATGGAATAGTGTTACGATCCCCAGCGATCCAGTTAGTGCCTGCCCTCTCTGAGGAGTAGCTTGGCCCTGTTAGGATGCTGAGTTCGTGCAACGGCCAAGTGAATACTACAGTGTGGAAACAAAACACTGGTAGCAAGCGTTTCAACAGTAAACAAAAACAAGTTTATTATTATACACAAGCAATACTAAAAAGATAATAAGGTTCAGGTAGTTGTTGGTTTAAATTTGCAAGTCTCTTAAAGCTAGGAGCTACCCCTTTCTCTAAAGGAAAATAGTTCCCCTTTTAAAAGACAAACCTCTCTACGTTCCTCCCCCTCTGACTTGCTTTGCCCCAGCTCAAGCCCAGCCAGTGTACCAGAACGTGGCCCTAGATGATCACAAGGCCCAGTCCGTCCTTGCTTGTCCGATCATCCAGCCTGGTCAGTTGCTAGCGAAGTCTCCCTCAGAGCCCCAATCTTCCTCGATTGTCCCCTTCAGAAATCGCTCAGCCAACAGCCCAACGGTCAGCTCCAGCTCCCTCAGGATTCAGCTCTTCTCCTCCTTTCAGCTCTTGTCCCAGCATGAAGACCTCATCTGCTGTCTTCTGTGTTCCTTTATACTCATCCCCCTGACCCTGAGTGGCTCTAGCCGCAATAAAATGCTGCTGGAGACTCCTAACAAAGGTTGCTGCCCCTCCAGCCTGATTGGTGGGAACTCCTACTCTAGCCCCTCCAGCACTCAGATCCGCGGACAGCTTTTCCCTCCAAAACCTTACTCCAGCCAATCACTGCAAAAGGGCCCGCACAGGATTTCCCACCCTTTTTGCAGCCAAAACCTTGGGTTTGCAAAAAGCTGTTTGCACCAAGGCTGGCTATTGCAGCTAGCTAGAAGCCTGCAAAGCCAGGAAGCAAAACAGTTTGCAGCCTGTACCCAGAAACCGTCACAAATAGTTTCCCCATTGAGGTGTGTCAGGCCCCTTCATTCTATATGTTTAGGAGGGCAATAGGATGCACCTCTTTGCCTTGACCTTTGGTTAAATGGGAATATACTGCTTCTTCTCACTTTACAGACACTTTTATTGTTTTAATATATATCTGATTTTAAATGTCGTTACCTGCCCTTAGACCTTCAGGTATAGGGTGGGATAGAAATATAAATAATAATATATAAATAATTGCAATTGCCTCCTGTTTCTGACAAGGGTGAAAAGATGCAATTGCATGATATTCTTTAGATCCCATGATTGACTCTTACCATCTGAAGGCACACTGTCCTTAATTCTTTATGTTGTAAACTAATTGTAGCAGAAATCTAATTAATATGAGTAATGTAGTCTATAGACTACTATGAAGAGTGGTCTTCTGTAATACTCTTCTCTTACAGTTTATTGTGAGTTTCAGTTTTGCCTTCTTGTGAGGTCTGCGTCCTTTCTTTATAATGGCTCACATAAATGTGGAAGGACTGATGCAAACGTATATAACAAAAGACAATTTTCCACCCACACTTAGCTGAAAAATTGTATAAGGATAATTCCACTCATTAGAATCAAGGTAGTGTGGTACTTGTGGTGGTTAGGAAAACACTCATAGCTATTCTTATGGTGTTCTTCCACAGGCCTGTTGTGAACCACAGTAAATATTATCTGTGCGCTTTTCAATACTTAGAATGAGATTTTTCTCTTTTTTTATTGAAGGAGACTGAATAAGTACAAAATTAATTGTATGCTTCTGTAACAATTGGGTTCATATTCTTCAGCTCAAGGACTACAGTCAAGGTTGAAGCTGAGAGCTATATCCCAGCAAGCACGGCAGGCACAAATATCATGCACATATATTCTTCACAAGCATAGCATTCAAAAAGGAAGTATTTGCAGACATGTACCACCCAAACACAATGCGCTATCCCCCCACTTAGGTCACATCTCCACTTCCAGTGAAGGTAGCTTTGTTTCAGGCGGATGTGGAAGGCATCCCCTTCACAGCACCATCATCATCTCTATCGTGGACCAAAAAGGTGCCACATTTTATGACCTCTCTCTCTATGCAGGGTGGGAAGAAGTAATCCTGTAACAGAATCACTTCTGCAAGTAATGGACCATGCAGTCTCTTCAAGATCCCTGTGTGGCTGAAAACAGAGACAGGGTGGGCAACAGGTGCCTTCTTGGGATGATGAGGACAGCCTGGAGGGGTAAGTGGAGACATTTTTTTTAAAAAAAGACATCCCACTTGCATTTACACACATGCCACCCTAATCCTCACTTGCAAATGAAGGTCTATACATTTGCAGAGGTAGGAGGAGGTACAATGGAAAATCTTGCTTTGATATCTTTAAAGATCATTTCAACAGTAGTGTCAGGCACAGGAGAGTGCAAGTGGGAGCTCCCCACTGCCCTACACCATTTTGTGATCTTTATTTGAAGGCCACGTGGCAAAATGAATTGGGTCAAAGAAAGATTTGTTGTCACCACATGGACTCAACAAGGCCCAAGAAACAGCACTGTGGGAAAGAGCCAAATGTACAACAAGAAGTTATGCACATGGTTATGACATACTAACCAGCTATTAGTACACAATATCATAAGACCTGTTTTTTTACAGGTCTTTTGTTGCTTTGGATCTACTTTCTGTCAATCTGGAATGGCGGCTGGAGAACATTTTTTTAAAACCAAGATGGCACCTCAATCCAATGGTATCCCAATGGGCAGCTGGGAGCCATGAATACAAGTGCAAGCATGGCCTAGGTCAAACAAACTGGACAAGCCCTGTGGTCACCCAAATGTTTCAGTGCGCTGAGGACAGCTTGGAATGGTGTGGCAGTTGGCCTCTAGCTCCTTCTCACGTTCTGGGGCAATGTGTCTTGTGCCAGTTTCACTTCAAACTGATATAAGCAACTCTCAGACCTGAATGTTCATGCTGTGTGTGGACAGTCATTTGCTGTGATACCATTGAGATGTTGGCTTGGTAAGATCACCCCTTCACTCTAGTGGAAGTTCTGGCTTCTGGCCTGAGTATCGTCCCCTCCCCCATCTTAATTGTAGCTTATTTGTTAAGTTTGGGGTCTTTAGTTCTTAATATATTTTTGTGATTGTACTTTCAATCCTATTGTTTTGGCGTCCTCCCCACATTCTTTGTAGATAAAGTGAGAGGATGAAGATCACACGCAATAAAGAAAGCCATCTCTGGCTCTTTCTACACTGGACTTTATTATAGATTATATCTTAGAACAGAGCGTCTGCTGTCTGCATGCTACTGCATGCTATGGTAGGCCCTGCTGTGGGCTAGCTGTAGTCCTTCTACAGCACTGTCATGTGAATGGCAGGGTCTTTTTTCAGGACACAGTCCAGAATAAGTCCAGTGCCAAAAGGGCCCCTGAGGCAGCTTAGAAATGGCTTAGAGACAGTTCCAAGCTGGGATCATTCACATGTCAATCTGTCCCTCCCTCCCCTCATGAATGTTCTATATTAGAAATGAGATGGGATCATCACAGTCCCAGTGGCACCTTGCAGTTTGGGACAGTGGTATGGGAGAAGTAGCAGCATAAAAAGGTTCCTTAGGTTCACACCTAAGTTTTAATCCAGCTTCAGCCCATATTCAGAGTGAGAGAACACATCAGCAAAGTGACAAGCTATTTTCCTTCAGCATTATCTGACTGAAAAAAAAAATCCATCTTTGGTCAGGATAACATGGGGGAGGGGGAATAAATAGCCACTCTGCTGATGTGATCTCTCTTCAAAGGTAGATTGACACTGTGTTAAGCCTTAGGTATTAATGCAGCCTTAGAAGCCTCATTTTCATCCTACTGAGCTATTCAAAACCGAGGCCTTCAACTGGAGTCTTCATTCATTGTCCCCACCCTAAAAAAATTCTGCAAGTCACTTGCTTCCAAGGTATGCAAGTACAGAATTGTACTGCTTATGACAAACTTCTAGCAACAGATTTCATTTTGGTTAAATATTGTATCCAAATGAAACGTGCCTTATTATCGTAGGTGTGATAATTATTAATAGTTCATGTGAAAAACAATATTCTACTATTTTGGCCTTTAAAATGACTGTGAGAGAAGGAAAAAAGTCTAATGATAGCAGTTCTCTGATTCCCTGCAAAAATGTGTGAACACGTAATTATCAGAAAATCTGTATGCTCAAATTTTTCCTTGACTTTCACAACCTGACAGCAAAAAAAGCCTGATTGGACTAGACCTATCAATAATTCCTTTAATATAAATTATTGTTTAATAAATGTTTAGATGGTGGCATATTACTAATGAGATTAAAAATTAAACTATTTCTGTCTGGGAACTTTATCTGAACAGACTTGGCACAACCCAGTATTCCTATGACAGATCTGGGGGTGAAAATATATACATGGGTTTATTGTATTACAGAATTGCTGAGGGTAATGAGGCTTCTATAAAAACATATGAATTTATTGTTTATTTCAAGACTTTTATACCCCCCCCTTTCACCCAATGTCCCAAGATGAGTAACAATGAATACTTTAAATACAATAAATTAAAACTACAATCTGCCCCCAACCCAAAACTTTTCCTTCACTCACTTTAGGACCAGATCAGCTTCATAACAAGGAGCTACATTTGAAAGGTCTGAGACAATAGGCAAGTCATTAACAGGTGCTGGAAAAGATTTAGTGTTGGCACCTGGATACCTTTAGTGGAAGGCTATTCCAAAGTTTAGGAGTTGCCATGGAGAAGGCCTCTCTTGCTTGCCATGGCCTCTTTAACATCTGAGAAAGCCAAAACCTTCAAAAAGCCTTCACTTCATGACAGTAGCCTGACAGATCTATATGAGAGCAGGTGATCACATATTTTGGGCCCAAGTCATTTAGGACTTTATACATCAAAGTTAACACCCTGAATTGGGCCTGGTAATGAACTGGCAACCACTTCAAATATTTAAGGACCTGCATAATATTTGTCCAATCAGCAACTCCCGACAACAATCAAATTGCAAGATTCTGGTCTGGTGCCAACTTCTGGGCTGTCTTCAAGGGAGGCCCCATGTAGATTGCATTATAGTAGTCTACCCTGGAGGTTACTAAGGCATGGATCATTGTGGTCAAGGCATTCTTGTCTAGGATAGGCTAAAGATAGCAAGTCAGTTAGAGGTGGGCATAGGCAGTCCTGGACACCATTGGCACCTGTGCATCAAATGAAAGTGACAAATCTAGAAGAATTTATTATTTCTGGGTCAAATCAGAATCAGATGCCAACTGGTTTTCTGGACTTGGGATCCTATGATACACATCACCTCTGACTTGTCTTGATTCAGTTTCAATTTATTGGTCCCCATCCAGCCCATTACCATCTCTAAGCAAAGTTAAAGAAACCAGGGTTTTTATTCAGCATCATTACAGCATACACTTTTATGTGTCATTGAAGTAACTGGTGGTAAGCACCAGATCACACTTACTTTTTGCCATTGAAAAAGACTGCTTAGTCGAAAGACATCCAGCAAGTGTGAGGACTAGCCAATTATATTCGCTTGGATGACTCATAGGGGTTTTTTCCCCACCAGTTCTAAGTACCCATTAAATACCCAATAGGAACCCATTAGGGACCCATTGGGCTCAGAGCAGGAAGACCCCATTTCCACTGCAGACCCCATTAAAGCCACATTTGTTTCCATTGGGTCTAGGCAAATCTAGATTGAATGGGTCCTTCAGGACCTATAATTCAGATTTCCTGTAGGCCCCATTAAAGGGGTCTACAATGGGGTCTTCAGGCATCAAATCCAGATTATACGGAGTGCATTTTCACCACGATCAGGCAATGGGGTCTAGGGGGCTCCACCGGGTGGTGCACCCATGGGGGGGGGGGTGCCCTGAAACCCAAGGCTCCGAAGCCTGTGCACATTCTCTGAAGCTAGCTCCAAAGAATAGCACAGGCTCCAAAAATGACCCCACACAAGAGCAATGCCAGTCCTACAGACCTTTGTGAAAGGCTCCGGATAATCTTCAAAGTTTGCGACAGATTGCTCCGGAGAATCTTCAAAGAATCTCCAGTGCCTCTATGGAGATTGCACCCCCTGTCCCCCCAGAAACCTGGAGTGACGGGAGGGCTGCACATAGGTTGATCCAGATTCACCACATGGGTGCTCCAGCATTTCCACTGCGGGCAGGCTAGCACCCATTGCTATTGGGTGCTGTACCGCCCATGGAGACACATCGGGTACCTCCCTTAATCCAAATCTACTAGGACCCATTCCTTAGATCTGGATCATCTTAAATCTGGATTAAAGCAGGTCAGTGGAAAACTTCTCATAGTCTGCAACAATTTGAATGAACTGATCTGATCCAGGACAGTTGGTGGACTACATCTGCACAGCTGCACACCAAGTAATATGGACTGTATGATTCAAATATTTTATATGTTGTATTGAAACAATTTTGTTATTTTTATGTTGATACCTATTAAGTTTTATCCCCTGAAAATTTTGTTGGTATTATATCATTATAGCACACATCATACTTTACAACTATGAAGTCAGAGTATCTCTGGAAAAGAATGCTGGATAGAAACGTGGTTCTGTTTAAATTAAGATTTCCTTCATTTTATTTCTATTGGCTTCAGAGTGATCATTGTAACAAAATCAAGTATACACCACTTGTCATAGGAGATTCAACACGTACTCAACCCTCAGCTCTTCCCACGCTGCTTGTTCACACCTACAGGAGCTCACCTAACTTGGGTCCTTTGATTCATTTGGACCATGTCACAACATGGACGTCAAGCTATCATGCCAGCCCTCAGCCTTCTATTCACAGCATTCTGCGCCACCTCTAGTGGAACGCTGAAAGTTGTAGCTCAGAAACATCTGGAGGAGTGTAAATTGAGCAGCCCTGTATTAAGGTTATGACACCAGGCATCAATCTCTTGGTTTTTCAAAACTATGCTGCAGTTTATAACAAATACTTGGTAAAGCTGAAGTGAAACTGTTGCCCAGGGAAACTAGAAAACAGAACAGAATACAGTTTTTAAATTTTAAAAGCAAATAGCTTTATAGCGTATACAGAGAAAATGCAAGTACCATTATGCTTTGATTCCTCCTCCTCCATTTACAGAGTTTTCCCCTGATGTTATAGTAGTATTCATTTTGAATTGTCTACCTAAGATGGAAGTATGCTAACCTGCCTTTTTGCACAATGGGATCGCATTTTCTCATCTACTCCGTGTTTCTAATTGACTAAAGATAGCAGTATTGTATAAATGAGTGCATGCTCAAGAAATTGGATTCACCACCTCACCTGCTCCACTTCACTTAAAATAATCAAGATATGCAAGAAATCTTCTACTGTGTAAAGAGTAGTTATCTCCTCAAATTCTCAGCTGGTGACCCAGAATTCACCATGTTGCAAATATTTCATAGATATTAAGGCTTCCAACAGAGCAATGGTTCTCCTAGAGTACTCAAGGTAGAATGCTGGGTGTTGTTCAGGAACATATGGAGGGCCACAGTTTGGGAATGATTGGAATACAGAATATTTGAACAATGCAGCAGAAGAGCAAAGGACTAACTAGGACTTGTTACCAAAAAATGAATCTCAAGGGGGTGGGGTGGGAGAATCATATTGGTGCATTTTGATCAAAATGATTGATGGGAAACAAAATTATAATAATACACATTTCCTGAATGTGTTAATGGTATTGTACCTCCTTGTAATTATTTTCAACAGAATAATATGGAATTTATATATGCAGTAATTAGAGATGTGCACAAATATTCTAAACATCCAAAATTCGATCGAATTCGATTGAATGCGGACATTCGAATTCAAATAGAATGTCTACACATTCAAATGTAAACATTCAAACAAATTTTGAATGTTCCAAAACATTCGTTCAAATGATTTGAAACATTTGAATGTACAGATACGTATGTATTATATACGTATCTGTACGATTCTCATACATATCTCTATGCATTTGCGCTGACAGTACGGAACAAAAACAGGATGCACACAGGATAAAACGGGATGCGTACGAAATGTGAACAGATATGTATAACACATACAAATGTTGTTGACATTCGTATCTTCAGATTTGAATCTAACATTTGAATGAATAGATTTGAATATATTCGATTAGAATAGGATTTTGTTGCATTCGGATTCTAAACATTTGAGTCAGATCAAATGTTTGGATTTTTGATTTGAATTTGAATGTAAAAAATAAATAATTCATGAACATCCCTAATGCAATTATATGTTGCATTAAGGTGCCAAGAGGGATCTCCAAACAGGCTCACCAAATGTAGACACTCTCAGGGTGATCTTGAACTGGCTAGTATACTGGACCAGCAAGTGTACTAGGAGCCTCCATTCTGCACACTGGTGCAATCTAAGGGGGGTCCAGGGTGGGGGATCCCCTTAGACTGCACCAGAGTGTAAAAAGGAGGCTCCTGGTACGCTTGTTGGTTCAGCATACCAGCCAGCATGGAATCACCCTCAGATTTCTGAATCCTCTGCTGAACTGTTCAGGAACCAGTCTGTGAGGGCTAGGACAGATAAAACCCTGACCCAGATTCCTAGCTTTCACTTAAAACAAATGATGTCTGGAAGAAAAATATGAGGCAGAAGAAGGCACCTTAGAGAAGGCATCGTAGAAGATGGAAAGATTGCCTCTTTCTAATCAGGATGATACATCAGCAGAAACCTCTGAGTTAAAACAGGGGAGCTGGAATATTTAATGATAGATAATAGAATGGATGTTACTGGCATAATTGAAACCTGGTGGACTGATGAAAACCAATGGGATACAGGGATTGGTAACTGGCTAAAGGACAGGAAACAAGAGTAGTAACAAATAGACAGTTCTCAGAGTGGAAAGAGTGAGAAGTGGGTTTCCCCAAGGTTGTAGACAAAAGAAATATATCTTTGCTTCTATATGTGGCCTCATCCAGAGTCCAAAACCCAAGATTATCCCAAAGCTCTGTTGGGATTGCCACACGTGTCCATGGCAATCAAAATATAGACATGGGATATTGGGGTGATATTACACAATAATGTTATTGTGGAAAAATAAACTTCCAAACTGGGTTTTACATAAAAGGTGCAAAGGTTTACACCTCAGGATACTTTTTTGCATGATCTGCCATCTTGGAGGTGTCCCCACATATGTGCTGCACTGAAACCAACCAGGAAATGGCGGCCACACACGCATGATCACACACTCCCAATACATCAAAATACCCAGATCATTTGAAATGCCATGGTGGGGACAGCGCCAGACAAGGTCAGAGCCCATGCTAGTCCTTGCAGGGATAGTAGAGAGGGAATTGGAGGATTCAAACAAGATCCCACATTTTCCTCTTGCCATCTGCAGGCAGCCTCATTCTCTGGGTTTAGTCAGAATTGAAAGGCTGGCATCCTGCAATCCCAGGAAAAATGTGAGAGTAAGTGCAGCAGCCTCTGTCCTATGCTGACATGCCTCATGGTATTTACCTCAGAATCTCACTTATTCTGTATACCCAGGCTCAGCAATGGCAGCCATCCCCCACATACCCCCTTCCTTTTTCTAAGAATCTAAACAGAAATACTTTTCTGGCAGCCGGCTGCTGGACTCGCTAGTTTGTTTCTCTCTCACTTAAAGGCACAGTGCTCCTTTACTTGAATACTATGTTATAGTTTTAAATCAAAGTCAGCAATCACACACACTTTAAAGAGAACAAGAGAAAATAGGTTTATTGTAACAAGCACTCATAGATGGCGAACAGTCTCGAACTTCACACACAACGATCTCTGTAATACTCTTAAGCCTAAAATAGAACACAGAGTAATGAGGACTCTTTACTAAGCTCCCCTCAGGTAAGCTATGAGCCCATTTCTTCCTGCCCACCCAAGGTGAATTTTCCCCAGAAAAGAACCAAGAAAGAACCAAGAACACTCAACGAAGGGGCTTATATAGCTTCCCCATCAAGCAACTGGCAAGCTCTCATTGGTTCTTGCAAGGAGCCAAACCTTTCCCCCAGCCCCTGGGAATGTGACCAGCCCCGCCACTAGCGCTCTGACAACAACACACTATGGGTCACAGTCATCACAGTGAGCATTAAGGAAAATGGATCATATTTGTTGTCAAGTTCCAGTTCATTTTATTCCCCTGCCCACTTGTGAATATTGTAACCATTGACATTTCATACCAATCATGATACAGCTAATTCTATAAAATCTTTGTAGCCAAATCCGTACAGCACACATTGTTTGAATTTCCTAACTTCTGCTTTCTGTTCATCTTTCATCTGCTGCTGCCCCCCCCCCCCCAGGAAAAAAAGCTCGACTGTTACTTGGGAACACAGATTTCTATCTCCCTCCCCCTCCTCCTTGTCCTCCTCCTCATTTGCTTTATGGCTGTCTGATCCAGTGCTTTTGTAGTCCACTACTAGTGTTTTTCTGAACTGCAATTCTGTCCCAGAGATTAGGTAAAAATGGAGGGAGGGAGGGAGAAAGTGGGGTTGTGAGGAAAAAGGGAGGGAGGAAGGACAGAAAAATACTTCCTGTTAGCATTTCTTACATGGTGTCTATGGCAATCACCAGACTTGCTAGAATTGCCAGCAACAGGAGTTTGGCAGACAGCTCCAGTGCCATACCTGGGTTCTCTCAATCACTCTCTCTCAGATATCAAATCAAAAAGAGTATGGAACTATCATACTATCTTAATGTCCTGGCGTGTTCTTTGACAACCAGGCTTCTGGGGAGACTCCTCCAACAGAAGTGCAATTAGCATAGGAAGGGGATGAAATTTTAAACAAAGCGCCATTCCTCCTTGTGTGAAAGATCAGTAATTGCTTCTCTTTAGTGAGAAAGTAACGTCCATTCTCTAATAGCCTTCCATGGTGGCAAGGAAATCCCGGTGGCCATTTGACAGTCAGGGAGGCTTGATCCCTACCCAAGGTAGGATCAGCTGGATTGGAACAAGCATGCCAAATGGCAACTGGGGATTCCTTGCCAGCATTTAACAAGCAAGGTAAAGAGTTTCCCCCACCCTTAGAGGGCTTTCCCTACCCTGGCTTCAAATCTGAAGGCAATGGGAGGTGCTCTAAAGACAGAGAGTCACCCCATGGGGTATTAACCTCTCTTTAAATGGGCAAAGACTGCTAAGGGGACCAGTAAGTCCCCTCAAACTAAGGGGACTTGACAAACTCTCTGAGTCATCACACCACTCTCCCTCTAGAATGCCATAAGAGTACATGTAGCAGCATAACAGGAGAAGAGTCTGGCATCTGAGTGGATACCATGCTCTTCTTCTGTGTTTAATGCAGAATGAGGGCACTTAAATCACTATGAAGGTGCCATGTGCACTGTATTAGGATGCTTTCAACCTGATATTGTGAGGTATGCTCAACTAGGTTTATTACACATTCAGTAGATTGTTAAAAGTGTCACAAATAAAATCAGGAAATTTGAAAAAATGTCCGGATTAAAGATTAATTTTTTGAAATCAGAGATGATGTACATGAATACGCCACCTGATATTTTAAAAAAGGATTAGAATATCTACAGGGTAAGGTAAACAAGCAAATTAGGGATTGGAAGAAAAGGACATTTTAAAATATTTCACCAAAAATTAGGACTCTGAAAATGACAATATTCCCTAAATTTATGTTTTTGTTTCAAGTAGTGCCAGAATGGATAGAATTAAAAAGAATAAGGAAATGGGACTCAAATGTAGTAAAATGAGTATTTGATAAGAAAAGTATAATACATAAAACTAGGTTATACTCTAATAAAGAAAATGGAGGGTGGTCAATACCCTCATTGGAGTATTATTATGATGCATTTCAAATCACGAAATTACTGTTCCTGGAGTGTAACGATATGCTAAAATGGGTAAAACTAGGGAAAGAAATGAATGGGTTAGAAAATAATTCGATAATCTTCCACAGATGGACTAGGGAGAGAATTGCAGAAATCAATGGACCAATGGAAACAACAGTGTGTGGAAGAAATGGAAATCAAAGTTGGCAGGACGCATCTCAAGATATACTACACTCAAATATATAAATGAGGATAATATAGTTCTGGACAGACAATTATTGGAAAAGATGAAACAAAAGCATATAGAAACAGATGAGGATCTATTTACAGTCAATAATGAAATAGTAAGTGATAGGCATTTAAAAGAAAAAAATGAGACAACCAATATATGCAATGGGGAAAATAATAAAAGAGTGGAAGTTAAGTAAAAAGGGAACATTTGCAAAGATTTACAAATTGATAACTGATGACAGAGGAAGTATACTTGAGAGCACCACCGGGTCTTGGCAACTTGATATTGATGTGACAACAGAAGGAATGAAAAGGAAGTTTGGTGAAATAGCAAGAGTAAAGCATTTGAGAATAAGGGAATTACTTATGAAACTAGTAACAAAGTGGTATAAGACTCCTGCACGGCTGGCTTATATGATCAATAATTTGTCATCTAATTGTTGGAGGGGGTGCGGTATGAAGGGCACGTTCCACCATATGTGGTGAATGTGCCCCAAGATTATACCTTTCTGGAATAGAATTTTTGAAGAGATTAACGATATAATGGAGTTGAATATTAATATGTACCCGGAAACTGCTTTGTTACAGATTTATAGAGAACAAAAGATACAAGAAAATAAAAGATATATGTTGAGTCAGTTGCTTAAGGTGACATTGGCAACTATAGCTGTATCATGGAAATCAGCAGATAAATGCCCACTGGAAGCATGGTACTATTGCATTGTTGATCAGTTTAGATTCGATGTATATAGACAAAAGAGATTGAAATGTATGGGTGTGAATATAAAAATTTCTACTGAGAATGCTTGGGAAAGGTTATACTTATATACCACAAGACAAGACAGAAATAACGAACTGATAGAGGATGTTAAGAAATTTCTTATGAGTCTGGGCTGAACTGAATTATATTAATTTAAGTTCTCTTGTCGGGGGGGGCAGAAAATGTAAAAATTGTGTTTTGTATTTCATTTGATAAGAAAGGATGTTTTGTAAAATATAAACTAATAAAATATTACATATAAAAAAAATAGACATTCAATATCCATGACTGGTACCATTGTATTTCAGAGACATATGCAGAGTCACAGCTGAGCACCCCTGAGCTGAAGTGGTGACCTAAGAACAGGGTCTGGAGGACATGTGAGGCTCCAGTTGGAAGCCATCATGTAATCTCCCCAAAATGCATTTTATTTTTCAGTAGAGGGATCAAGTAGGGAATTCCAGTGCAGAATCTTAAACCCTCACAGCCATACTCATTGTCCATGTGAGCTGTCCAATGCTGATATTGTCGTAAATGAACACCATTTCAGATGCTTTAGCCATGAAGTTGATTTAGACCACAGCTAAGCAAATTCTGTTTTTCCATGGCATACCTTTACTTTTAAAACAGACAAAATTGAAGAGAAAGCAAAGCAATGGTTGTGGTGAAGGTCTGTAATTTCTCCTCCCAGACGAATCACAGAAATGATATTAATTTTAGCCAACTACAGTAATTGTTGGGCGGAAAAAGCCCAGAACTGGTGTCATATGCAGTGAAAGATTACAGAATGCATCAACAGATTGTAACACATTTTTGTATAATTTTCGTAACAAATTGTGCCAAAAAACAGCAGGTCTTGATATGTTTTTGCAGAGAACTGAGTATCCTTTTTCATGCATGTAAACAGTGGGATTTCCTAATACTTTTTCTTCTGAATTACAGTCAAAGCTAACATATACCTCAATTATAGCTCTTTAAAAACACGATATTTCTTGCAAAAGATTGAAAATGATTTCTGAAAAGCTTCTATTGACTTCAGTTGAAGTAGTTATACATCATTAACTCCCTCATTCCCTCTGAATCAAGCATTTATGCAACAAATATGAAAGTATCTACTACAATTTAAATGGTTCCAAATTATACTTAAATTAGACCACTTCATTTGTCCTTCCTGCAGTAGCAGCTGGTGAACGTGACTGTAGCTGGAAATGCACAGTCCCAGTGCACGTTTTGTTTAAAGACTCTAGGATATGACCCAAATAGATTTCTGGAAACAGCCAGAAGCGCCACAAGGATGGTGCTCTGGCAGGGCTTCCTGCCCCAAGGTGGCTCCGACTGTGGGAGTGGAGACATATTCTGCATCTAAGAAAGGTTCCTATGGGGGTTCACCACAACTGGATCCAGGCCAACCTTAGTAACAGAATGGACAATTGTTTATGGACATGCTCAAGTAGAAGACGAAGGCAAAATCTTAAGCTAGGCATTGCAACCTGGTTTCTTAAGGGATAATGTCCCTTGTTTATTCTGATTGTCTTTCTCTGAACTTTTCCCAGTTCTTTTTCTGGTTCTGTCCCTCGCACTAAATTTGCTTTTTTCACTCCTGGTTCTCACCGGACCAGCACCTTCATTGAGCTGTCCACCAGAACCCCAAGTCCTTTTTCCTCATCTGTCATAAAAAGCTCAGGCCTCACCAGTTTATACGTGTAACTGGGTTCTCTGCTCCAGTGTGCATCGCTTTGAAATTACTAACACTGAAGTACATTTGCCACTTCTT
Organism: Aspidoscelis tigris stejnegeri; assembly: GCA_023333525.1. Classification (NCBI taxonomy): domain Eukaryota; kingdom Metazoa; phylum Chordata; class Lepidosauria; order Squamata; family Teiidae; genus Aspidoscelis; species Aspidoscelis tigris. The sequence goes on from JALMGA010000001.1 coordinate 208,906,952, forward strand.
TGCCTGCTCACCCAATGTCAAAGAGTCCCTCTGAAACATTTCACCACTTCCTTCAGTTTTTAATATTCTGAATAATTTAGTATCATCAGGAAACTTTGTAATCTCACCGTTTATCCCTACTTTTAGATCATTTATGAATAAATTAAAAATCACAGGTCCCAGTGCTGAACTTTGGGGGATCTCACTTTTTACTTCCCCTCACACTGAGAATTGTCCATGTGTTACTACTCTCTGTTTCTAGTTCTTTAACCAGTTATCAGTCCAGGACAGACCCTGTCCTTTCATTGGTCCACCAGGTTTCAGTAATGCCAATAATATCTTTTTAAATCTACCACTGGCATTCCATCTCCCTATTTTGGCTAAGGAGCTTCTGGTATTTGCATATAGATATTTGTATGGACTCCCCTGTTACAAGTTCAGTCCTGGAAGGAGGTGGTGGTGGTGGTGGAGGAGGAGGAGGAGGAGGAGGAGGAGGAGAAAAAGAAGAAGAAGGAGAAGAAGAGTTGGCTTTTCTACCCCTGTAAGATGATGTGAATTCTTAGACTCCTTCTTACATCTTTCTGCTTATTATTTACTAATTCCCCACTAATTCATGAGATGGGGGAGGGATAGACTGGTATGTGAACAGTCCCAGCTGTAAACCATCTCTAAGCCACTTTTGATGTGCTTTAAAATAACATTTTTTTTAAAAAAAACTTTGTGTGAATGTTGCCTCATTCTGGCCAATGGCAGTAAACAACAGAAAGCGCAGTTCAGCAACAGGAGAATCATAGTTTTTCTGCCTCCACTTCCCCAGGAAACCCTCCTAGGAAAGTGAAGATGGGGGATAGATCCTGCATCCTCACTTTGGGTTGCTGGATCTATCCCTAACCTTCCCAGCATTTCCCTAAGTGCTGGTGAGGTGTGAATTGCCTCCGTTAGGCAATCACAGAGTCAAGGCAACAGCATCAATGCACCTGCCTGATGCCATTACCATGGTGACAGGGCAATGAGGCGCCAAGTGCCCCTGCACCACCCATCTCCAGGATCACATTCAAACCTCCTCCTTCAGGAATAAGTGTGAACTGATGTAGTTTCAACTGCTCTATATCTACACATGCAGGGGAAACTCCTGCAAATGTGGAGCCATGACTGGTTAAGACATGGGTCCATGCAATGCGGATGGTTCCTGCAGGAATTCCCCCATTTTCACCTTTTGCCAAGTGTGAAAAGGCTCTATAACTGGTCCAATATTTATGCAATTTATACAGCATTATTCATTATATGCTTCAGGACTCCATGAGTAATGTTTTAGAACATTTAATCTTCTGATTTACTTCCCTGATGAAATTTGTTCCATGTACCAAAAACTTTGAACATGTTCTTTTTGCTCTTTTTGTTGAGGCTGCCTACCTCATTTATTTCTATGTTATCAGCACTATCAGCTGGGAAAGAACATGCTGTCGGTGAAATATCCTCTTTGCTCATACATGCATGTAGGCACTCACGTATCCTAAAGTATTTATCGTTCCCTGAAAACACGAGAAGACAAACACACAAGTGCTGGGGAAATGGAAGTTTTAATAAACACAAGGTTAACCCAGGACCATTAGGATATATAGTTTTTCTTTAAAAACTCAGAGCCACACTAGGAAGACAATAGCATAATTCATGTCATTACTCATGCAACCTTGAATCATAATGAACTGCTTCTGCCACACTCCTATGGCAACGGAACATTTGCTAGCTTAATAACCAGTTTAAATGGAAGCTTCATCTTGTACTTACAGCACAAATAAGTTACAAAGATATAAGCACAGTTAGGCAGAGTTCTCATTAACTCCACACAAAACACAAGAGGACTATTAACATGTTCTAAAGGACATCAATGATCATGTGAAGGAGAAGAGACAAGCAGCCACTTAGAAAAGTAAAATCTTCACTTTCTTACGTTCTTCTTTTTTGAAAAAAAAAAATCTAAGATCCCATTCCCACTAGGGTTTTATTGAGCTTTGAAGATGTTTTGAAAATCATTTGACCCCATTAAAAATTTGCTTCCTGTACTTTCTGAGGAGTAAATAGCCAAAAACACAATTTAAAAACCCTAAAAAAAAGCTCTCACTCCTATTTTTGCTGCTAGTGCACTTTATCTTTTTTGCTTTGGGAACGGTATTGTAGTATTGAGGGGAGATCATGTCTTTAGGATTGTGTTGTCGTCACCCCCCCACCCCGATAGCCTTCTCTCCAATGTCTATCGCCATTGTGGGTGCGTCATTTAATGGGTGGGGTTTCACTCTCAGGAGTGCAGCCCTTTGCCATCCCTCCCATGTTATTGTTCCCTTCCTCTTTTGTGGTAGGGCAAAACAGAGGATAATATTGCCAAAGAAAGGATCCATTCGGACATAAAAAGCCCCCTCCCCAGTCTGTTTTTCCCCTTCTCCCTCATCTAGATCCAGTCTTTCCCCTGTCCTTTTCTTTTTCTTCTTTCCCCCCGTTTTGATCACCTCCCACCTGGTTTTGGGGACCAGCAACATAGCTCCTCACTCACAGGGAAATATTCTCTTTGGCAAAGCCGTCTTCCAAGCTGTTGGGTTTTAAAGCCTAAATCTATATTCAAATCTGGCTGAAGGTGTGTTCTGGGATTTATGAAAAGCAAAGAGGTAAATTTACCAAACCATAACAAAATCATCTGAGATCTTACTTTTTTAGACACTGGAAGTGGATGGAGAATTTTAAAGAGAGAGGGCAAGAGAAAAATCACCCCCCTAAGTCATTGTCTGACTTTCCCCTCCTCATGCTCTTCATTTGTGGATTGACTTTGGAACATCACAAGAAAATTTATTTCCCACAAACACAGAGTTAGAGCACACCATGGTGTCACTAGTCTATGCTGGAGGGGAGGAACAGCGTGAATTTGTATTTCTTTTCCTTATGGAGACAACACAAAAATCCTTTAAGGTATCAGCTAAAGATACAAACTGCTCCTGAATTTATAAATATTCTGGTATTACAACCAATGCAGCATCTCTCTGCAATGCCCGTGATCTTTGCCTCTCAGACAAGTTGTATATGTAATCTCCATGAAAGATCATCATGAAAAATGATGTGGAAATTCCCTCCATTTGCTTTCTCATGTATGTACCAAAGGTTTTTAACTGAAAATTATAGAGACCAATCAAACTTGTTGGAACAACCCTTTAATGTTTCTATTTATTACTGTTACTTACAGTTATAATTCTGTTTGTATTTGCAAAAACAGGTGAATGATGGAAAAGTGAAACAGGAGTTTCCCCGAGGCAAAAAAGTGTAGGATGTTTCTCACAACGCCACAGATGTTATCCAGAAATTATTGCCATTCACTACAATTTTTGAATGGGCTGGGGGGCAAAGATTGGCAAGTTTCCAAAATCTGTTTATTATAATTTGAAATAGTTAATTATACCGCAGCTTAAAGACCTGTTATTTAAAAAAGTATTTCTGTGAGCAAATTGAAAGAAGGAAGAGTTTGTGTTTTAAGCCTTTTTGAGCCACTCAGTTCCAAACTTCCAGGGATCTTGGGAACTCTTTAGTCAATCCTGGATCTTTTTAATCCAAAGGAAGGGGTTTATTACATCAGTGAAGCTTATGCCATAGATTCCATTCACACTGGACTGTCTACAGATGCAAAATTTGAAGGAACTTATATTCTCTCTCTTGTTCTTTCTTAGACTATTTCTGCATGGCACATATTTCCTTGCAGGTCTGAAAGTTCCTATCACTTTTGACGCTGGGCCAAGCTCTTCTGCAACTGCTTCCAGGAGGCCAGTCAAATGCCACCAGGCTCTTTGCATCAGGTAGGCTGGCCCAGCTGTTCATTTCCATCCACATACAAGCAGCTGGGTCAGTTTGCCACTGGGGGACATTTGGGGAGCTGCTTCAAAGTAGTCTCTCACTGAGCTGGCTCCAGGGCCATTTTCTTGGCAGGGCTTGCTTCAGTGGTACATCCACCCGGCTATGGTTTCCCCAGGTGAAACGTGAGGAGTTCTCTTGGTAGACTGGTTCACAATAAAGAAAAGGTGTTCCCTGTGTAGATCCTACTGTAGTGTCCAACTTTCACACCTGTATGATACTATAGGAGGGACCACTACCCGGATGATTCTGATGCTCAGTGTGTGTCATTACAATTTCTTTATTCCTCATGATCTTTTTTAAGGTTTATAGTATTTAGTTTTCTGATGAGTTCTTCTAAGATCCATATAGGACCATGGAAATGCTCAAAATGCAGAACGTCCACTGGATCCTATGCCCACTGAGCTAGCATTCTGTCATAAGTGCTATCAGTTGCACCTTTACTGCTGAGAGGGAGAAGCCACTTTCTCCTTTCCCACCCACCTCTGGAGTACAGACTTACCTTACTGTGCTTCTTTCAGGGAAAAAACATGGCTCACAACTTCTGTAGCTGTTTCCTGTGCCTTTCAAAATTCTTTCAGGCATAAACGTCAAAGCCAGGGAATGAAAGCTCCCCAGCTTCGATGTTTGTGCTGCCACAGATGCGGGAAGCATTCAAGCAGTATGCTTCCCACTTTGGCAGTAGTGGGAAGCACCATAGAGCAAAGCTTGATTTCACCTTTACTTTCAGTTGATAGTGGTGGTATCTGCATCTCTAATTAGTAATGTATCAGTCTCCAATCTGATTTTTAGTTTTGATGTTTTCCACCTTTCTTATGGGCTGTGATCACACCTTGCTGAAGTAGTCTGTCTTATTAAGAAACTGGACTGAAATGCACTAATTCTGATCACACCCAATACCTGATAATCCTTCCTCAGTTCGGTTGCTATTATCACACTTTTCTGTCCCTGTCCTGGGACTCATTTACAGTATGAGACTTTTTTAGATCTTCACCCCTCTCCACCCATCACAAGACCACCTGCACTCTGATAGGATAAAAGTTCTGTGACCCAGCAGCATGTCATCACCCATTGGGTGAAAGGGAAGGCAAATTCAGGCGATATTTGCCCACTATAGTATGGTTCAGTCTCCTTTAGTCCTCTTCCCCAATCACATCCTGTAAAAATCAGGACTCGGGAAGGTACGATTGTAGGGAGGAGAGTTCACAAATAAAATGGATTGATTCAAAGATGGACTGAAGCCGGAGTAAAATGAAGATCTGACCAGAGCCATAGTGTATTGGCTGTATAAGTTAAATATGGAGAAAATATGCACCCTTTTCACACTCCTTTCCCTGAAACAATCTGCTTTCTCCAAATCAGTTCTCATACTTCATTCTAGAGATTCCACCGAAGAATAATTGGGTATTCTGGCACATCCCTTAGCCTTAGGTCACATTTAAACAGAGATTAAGAGGATCTTTGAGAAAGATGGGAGTTTTCCACTATTCTTACCAAAGACTTACAGGAGAGACAACCACTCCAGTTCTTTCATGATTCACAGTTAAAGTCTTTAGTTTCCTAATTATACCTTATTGTTCAGAGTGATAAAAAAGGAGATTATGAAGAGCCCCCAATAATACTTCCAAAGTGGGTAAGTGGACATCAAAATGCCAAATGAAGTTCAATGAGGGGAGGTATAAAGTTAATCCAAAATATGCATGTGTACTGATAGAATCTGATCTAGTAAAGACTGACCAGAAAGAAGAAGTTGCAGTTATATTAAACAGAAAAATAAAAATGCCAACTCCCTGTACAGCAGCTATGAAAAAGACCAATTCTGTGCAGAGATCGAAAAGTTTTTTTAAAAATGTTTTTTGTTTTGTTTTGTAGTTCCACTTCCATCATTTGAATTTGCATGCAAACTCTTCAGCGCAAAAGAAAGTGTTCAAGTCTGAACAAATGGAAATCCATATACATGCAAAACATACATAAATGGAATGTAATCAACTGAGGTTCCTAGAAATTCTAACAAAATTCACCAGGCATTACATTTCACTTCTGACCCCTATTCCATGTGAAGTATCAGTAGGAAGGGAATTGGAAATAACATTACCAGTATTGCAAGTGGGTGGAGCATCAAAACCTTCAACATTTTCTGAAGATTCAAGACAAAAGCACCTTATATCTTCAAGCCCTCATCCTGTCAGGGGAAATATAATATCATTATGGCTGAGCTAAGGTGGAATCACTACAAGTGTCTGTGACAACCCCACCATAGCCCCTCTTTATCCCCCCCCCCAAAAAAAACCTTAAAATAGCCTATTATGGGAAGACCTGGTGCTGGTGGTTGGTTTCTCAGCAATAGTGGTATTACCTTGTGGAGAGGGCTGCACATGTTCACTGCACATGTGCGGAAACAAAAACAGACAGCTGTACATGCATGGTGGTGGCAATGCACACTTCTCTATTTTGCACTGGCTGGATACCCAGATGTTTGCATTATGAAAACACAGAAAGACAGTGCTACTCCTTGCACTGTTTACCCAGTAAGGGATAATGCCGGAAGGTCGATACTCCAGATTATCACTTGCTAGCGCAATATCCAGTCAACATCTGGAGGCAGCCCAAGTTTACCTGCCTACTTCAGAACCCACAGGCAGGCGTATGTGGCTGTCAGCTTGTGTGAGAAGGCAGCAGTAGATTGAAGGTAACAACTGGGGGAGCTGTCTTTCTATGTAATGTATCCACAGCAGTACTGCAATGTAGACATGAGGTCCTGAAAGAGGCACTCCAAGAAGGGAGAATCCTTTCATGATTCTGAGAGGTAGGTTCTCAAGGCCAAATCTAAGGGTTCCTGAGCTGTATTAGAAGGTTTCCAGAATTCTTTAGCCTCTCAGTTTGTGCTTTACAAGCATGGGCTCCTTAAAACTGAAAGTCAGCTACCATTAATTGTTATGAGGATTAGGGAAAGAGAGCAAATGAGCACCTACAACTAAATTTTCTTAACTTGTGCTAGACATGCACAAGTAACACTGCTGGAGAAATACCTTTAGTTTGATCACGAATAAACTCTTTCTCCAGTTCTTGACATATTTTTGGACAGGACCCCAGAGAATAATGTTGCTCTATCTATGGTCATTCAGTCAGAAGGGCTACAATTTGTCATTATCCCCTCCCATACTAAAGAAACAAAATAGAAAGAGCATCACATCAGCACTATCCACAACCACAAAGAAACTCAGAGGGCTGGGTGTTTAAACACCCATGTGGCTAGGGGGGAGGGCAGCTAACCAGACACTCTTGTCCCCTCCTGCCCCCAAATCTCCTCAGACAAATTATTGTAAATTTTACATTTGTTTAGATGGCTGTATTCCAGGGTACAGAAATCGGTTTCCTTTTCTATCTCTAATAATACCGTGCAAACACAAGTTTTTATATAACTGATATTTTAGCTGCTTTTCCCCTCGATACTGCTTGAGATTATATTTTTAATTGAAAGCATTGCTATTATTATTATTATTATTATTATTATTATTATTATTATTATTATTATTATTATTATTATTATTATTATTAAAAATAACAATAAAGAAAATAATTTATATAAAATGTGTTTACATTCAAAATTGTATATGGAATTTACAGAGCCCAGTGGATCCATTTTCGTCTCCTCTTTTGCAACATTTGTATCACTTTAAACCTTCTTCAGTCCATCTTCAGATCTAACTGCTCACATCTTTTCATATCTATCTGTTTTATTTGTGGAACTTCCACAAGTCCACAAATTTCCACAGATAGAAATGAAAAGGTGTGAGCAGTCAGATCTCTGAAGATGGACTGAAGAGGGTTTAAAGCGAAAGTGTGACCACGGCCTTAGTCTTCAAGATGAGAGAGGATTTACTATCCTTCCTCATCTGACACGATCATTTGTTACTAGGGAACAGAAATACCCTTTCACCCTTCCAATGGTAGGTGTGGCCAAAATGTGGGTGTGGCTAGAAGTTATGTGGTAGTAGTCAGAGGAAACAGTGGCCAGACAAATGAATATAACTTTTACCTTTGAATAGATAGCTACATTCCAATGGCACAAAAGCCAGCTTCTCTCATTCTAATACCATGCAAACACAATAACAGTATCATAAAAAGCCACATTTACATAATCCAAACTAGTAAAGGTCCTTGGAAGTATAAGAAACGTTTTAAAGCCAGTATCAAGAACTATACAGGAATATTGTGGTGATGGCTGACGCAGCCTCAGTGATGCCAAGTTTCGATCCTGTACTTTCTCCATGGGCTGAGCATGAAACAGCACCCTGGGCATTCTCTCCCACTGTGGGAATTCAGCAAGAATAGGAAGTCACCAAGGTCGGAGACTAGACTGTACATCTGCTAATGAAAACATGTTGCTAGCTCAAGGAGGGGGGCTAAGATGTTGCTATGGGGAACCAAGCGTTGTGAACAGTATTGTGTGTCACTGATAAGAATTCATGCTGGAAACCGAGTTGTAAAACAACAATTCTTTTTTCCCCATAGTTTGGTAGCTGTTAATCTGCAATGAATAGTTTCCTTAACTGATGCTATCGATAAACTTGATTGTGCCTACGCACATCTGACTGTTTGGGGAATACGACTGAGTGGCCATCACAAACATATTATATGGCTGCCATGCAATGAACTGACTTGCAGTGACTGAAGATAAGCAGAAAAAATCTTGGTGAGGAGATGCATGGCCATGGTGGCTACAGTCCTAGCCTAAACATCTGGGAACATGGTTTGGTTTATAAGCCTTTTACTCTGTCCACTTTTACCAAAGGTTCCCCAGCTGTGATGTTCACATGGGTAGAGACTGTTTTAATGCAGTGCCCAACAGTGGTCCAGTTAGACTGCTGCCAAGAACCCTCCATTCAGATGTTGCCATAGTGCATAGCTTATACCCTGTTTCCCCGAAAATAAGACAGGGTCTTGTGTTAATTTTTGCTTCAAAAGATGCATTAGGGCTTATGTTAAGGGGCTGTCTTGTTTTTCCATGAACAACAATCTACATTTATTCTTGAACAAAAAAAATCAAGATTTATTCACATATAGTGATGTAATCACATTCTGGAACATCATCATAGTGCTCCTGGATACTATTTAAATTGACTTTTTTATGAACTATAACTAGGGCTTATTTTTGGAATAGGGCTTTTATTTCAAGCATCCTCAAAAATCCTGAAAAATCATGCTAGGACTTATTTTTAGGGGTAGGTCTTATTTTCTGAGAAAACGGTATAATGAGTTCCACTGCCATTCCCTAGGCTGCCATTCTACTGTGATAAATAAGCAGAAAAGCTGTTTATTAACAACAAGATGAGTGAGGGCGGCACTTAGTTGAGAGACTAGTTATATTGTAGTTTTTGACTGCACCCCTGTTGGTCATTTGTGGTTACTGCAGGAGATGATAATCCAATACAGTATGTATTCTGCTGGAGCCAAGGGCAAAATGTGAAGCAGCCCACCATATCCAGTAGCTTCAAGCTTTTGATTCAGACATGTTTTTAAAAAAAAAAAAAGTTGAAGAAATTAATGCGTTCATAATTACTATCTTCAGTGGGGCTAGTTTGCATGCAGATTTTCACTGAATTGCAGCCAAAACAGTCTTTCACCTATCATTAGCTCTACTGACTCTGACCTTTGATACTACTGCCTTGTGCTGCCTTGTGCTCAGCTTCTCCATCGGTCCAAATACACCCCCCTCAGGCAAAGCACTTCTTTCTTTTCTTTTATAATTCAAGGGACTTTAGAAACATGCAAGCAAACTCCTACACACTCCTCTGCCTCCCATCATTCATCTACTACACACAGGTTGCCACCATTTAAGCTGTCTGAAAAGTTCTCTCAATAACAAGATCAACAGGCAGGTACCCATTAAATCCCCCATTTTGTAGACATTTTCCCTGAGTGCTGAAGAAGCATAATGCTTTAATGGGCCTCTTGCTCAGCCCAGATTTCCTGGGGCGAATCTTTACTCTCTGCTGTATGGCTTGTTTAAAAAAAGCAGGGAGGGGTAATACAAAATTCTGTTTGCACATAGAAGTTTTTCGAACATAGGTTGATTCGCTTCCCCCCCCTTCAATTTGGCTGTGCTCTCGCTCTCTCTTTTTAAGGGAGCCCTTTTTGCCCCATGAAAACTGTGGGCATGGTTTCCTGCTGAAGTGATTGTTCAGCTATAATTATCTCTGCTGTCGCAGTGGAGGGGCTATCTGGCTCGCTCCATAATATTTCAGCCAGGTCTGTCTCAGTGATATAAGTTGTGCCTACAATTACTTGTACCCACAATGAAAAGTACTCGTGAAAGAGCCACAGCGAGAACAATTGTATCCAACGGTTAAATGAGGATTTTATTTTATTTTTTAAAGTGGCCATTAAACAGATTACTTACATTGTGTCAAACTGTCTGTGCCAGAATGCAAGTTGCTGGGGTTGATCATTATGAATCATAGTCTTTTACTTTAATATTCTTTCACTCCCACTGTCCCTCCTTGCCACACAAGGCTGGCTAGACCACTTATGGTGCGTATTTGATTTGGGTCTGAAAATATGCAGATTTTCTAACCCACAATGAAGCTTATATCACACACACATTTATACACATAGATATTCTTAATTTTGTTCCTTCCCTTCCTTATCCTGGTTATTTTTATTATTATTATTTTGGAAGGGGAGAGGCAAGGGAAAGAGAAAGTTGAAAGTAATTTAACATTACATTAGATAATTTAGGCTTTACACACATAATCTTTTCAATTTTAATTTAAAAATCTGTGAGTTCCACATGGAAATCCCAATCTCATATTTCTTCCTATGCTTCCTGTGTAGCAGTTTTCACTAAACTGATGTCCCACAGATGTTTTTGACTGGAACTCCCATCAGCCATTGCCAGCAAACCAGGAAATCCACAGACTACGGCTATATCTACACATAGGCACTAATGAAGTGTTTCAGTTCAAATGGTGCCTTTTCCACTGAAGCCAAACATTTCAAATAGAAGTGAATTTCCATTAGAAATAAACACAGGCTGCTTGAAAACATAGGGTGCATCCGCATGAATTTAAAAAAAGTGGGGTGGAAGGAAGCGAGACAGCTTAACACAAATCTTAATTTGCGCTAAGCTGTCTGCATGGTAAGGGAAGACAATGCGGGTTCCAGGCGAACCCGCCCGTCCCCATGAAAACCACAGTAAATCCGCAGTAAACAGGGGAATCCCTCCTCCCAACCCTGAGCCCTCACACACACACACACACACACACACACACACACACGGATACACAGGGGACTGGCGGTCTGGTCTTGACAGGTCCTCCTGCTGCTTCCCGCCATTTCTACTAGCCGACTAACCCAGTGGACTCCTTGGAACACTTTATCCGTGCTGTGGGCAGACTCTGTGTCCAGGTAGATTTCTGTATTTGCATATGACAAGAAGAAGAGTTGGCTTTTCTACCCTGCTTTTCTCACCTATTTAAGGGGACTGACAAATCGGCTGACAAAGCTTTCTATTCTTCTCCCCATAACAGACATTCTGTGAGGTAGGTGGAGCTGTGAGAGCTCAGAAGAGAGCTGTGACTAGCTCAAGGTCGCCCAGGTGGCTTTGTGGAGGGGTGCAGAATTGAACTCAGTATTCCCAGATAAGAGTCCAGCTCCCTAACCACTAGACCAAACTGGCTCCAGTCTGAACTGAAGAGGTATTGGACTGAACTACGGATGCTTGAGGAAGTGGGCTGCTTCTTGGGACCTGGCTAAAACAGCCCTAGCCGGCAACTATGGAGGTCATAGTTGACTTGGGATGGGATGTATACAATATGGATGGCCCTTGGCACAGGCCTGCTATTTCCAGTGCCATTTCTGGCAGTGCTTTCTGAAATGCCACACCCAAAAATCCCACATCATATTCTGACCTATGGGGAGTGAGCTGTCTGCATGCCCTCAGTACTTCAGAATATGGACACTGGGACAGTTGTGGACCTACTTAAAGAGGTCTACAGTAGGACCAAAAGATCTCAGCCCACTGATTCGTCTGATGAGAGCAAAGTGGTCTATGGAGGGATGGAGTCTGCTGCTGTAGCACAATGCTGATGTGCACATGGCAGCCCCCCACATCCCTTTGTGTCACAAGACAACAGTAAGTGCAGAAAGCCCTAGTGTACTTTTGCTAAATATTTTCAATAGGCTTGAGAAAGGCCAGTTCTCCTCTCTTTGAGGGCATTTTGTTCCCATCTTTTTGCATCATATAACTTCAAAGACACAGAACATAAGAACATAAGAGGGGCCCTGCTGGATCAGGCCACAACACATCTAGTCCAGCATCCTGTCCCACACAGTGGCCCACCAGTTGCTAATGAGCATCTCAAGCAGAAGGCAAGGGCAAAACCCTCACCTGCTCTCAAATCCCAGCAAATGGCCTTAGAAGCATCCTGCCTGTCCCTTATCCTAGGGAATGTACCTATGCATCCATTCCAGTAGCCTTTAATACATTTGTCATCCACAAATTTGTTCTAACCCTTTCTTAAAGCCATATAGGCTGGTTGCTATAAACTGATGACTCTCTGAGTGAAGAAATACTCCCCCTAGTCTGGTCTGACTCTCCTACCCATCAGCTTCATAGAGTGCCCTCTGGTTCTAGACAGAAGAATTTTTCTCTATCCACCTTTTCTATACCATGCATGATTTTATATACTTCCATCAGGTCCCCTATTAAACGCCATCTTTCAAGGCTGAAGAGGCCTAGATGTTGCAGTCTGATTTCTTAAGGGAGGTGTTCCAGCCCCTTAATAATTCTGGTTGCCCTTTTCTGCACCTTTTCCAGTTCCACAATATTCTTTTTGAAGTGTGGTGACCAGAATTGTACACAATATTCCAAATGTAGCCTCAACATAGATTTATAAAGAGGCAAAATGACACTTGCTGATTTGTTTTCTATTCCCTTCTTAATTATTCCTAGTATTTAATTAGATTTATTTTATTTTATTTTATTTTATTTTATTTTATTTTTGGCCACAGCTGTGCATTGAGCTGTCCACCAGAACCCCGAGATCCTTTTCCTGGTGTGTTGCAGAAAGCTTAGCCCCAGAAGAGTGCATTTACCCAATGTAGATGATACCTATGTTTCTTGTGAGTTTTTAAATGTTCAGTTGGAGTTGGGCCCTTTAATTTAAACCAGGAGCTTGAAGTAAGGTGATCGCCTTGCTTCTCCAGCATGTTTTCCAGTTGGAACACTTACTCAAAGTCATTATTTGCCCCATAAGGGGGAAGTATGAGTCATTTCTTAGCAGGGAATGTAGGCTTCCTAGGAAGCAAGGGAAATTCAAGCTTCCTCTGCCTTAAAAGGCCCAGAAATGATAATGTGTTTATTTATTACTATTTCGTATTTTTCATTTCAGAATTCCAGACAATATTTCTGCTTAAATCCAGAAAGGATATTCCTTTAGTTAAGGGTGATGGACAGCACTTCTCTAGAACACGTCATTTCATTAGCCCTACTACTCCTACGGAGTGAAAAAATAAGTATGTGTGATATGGCTGAGTGGGCTGCTGAGAACAGAAAGCTAAAATCTATTAAATGGTGGCACATATGTAGCATCTCTGCAGAACCAGGGACAGTTTCCATAAGAGGATCCCTGCTGGATCAGAGAGCACAGCCCATCTAGAACAGCATCCTGTCTCACACAGTTGCTCACCAATTGCTTCTGGGCATCGTCAAGCAGAGGACAAAGGCAAAACCATTTGTCTCCCTGCAAGTGGCCTTTAGAGGCATCCTGCTTGTCTCTCCAACCTCCAGATCCATTCTAGTAGCCATTGATACACCGGTCATCCATGTATTAGTCTAATAGACACTAATTTGTCTATTAAACTCCACAGACTGATGATCTTCTGGATGAAGAAATGCTCCCCCTTGTCAGCCCATCAGTTTCAAAGAATGACTAGGGATGTGCACAAATGTTATTTTGGCATTTGATTAAATTCAAATAGAATATTTGAATATCTGAATTCGTACAAATAGAGAAAAAACAAATGTATTGAAATTTGAATACTAAAAAATGAATATCTGGACATTCTATTAAGTTCAAATGTCTGAATTCAGCCGAATTCAACAGAATAATGAATATTTTGATTATTCTTGCACATCCCAAAGAGTGACCCTTGGTCCTAGTGTTCTACAACAGAGAAAGGAATTTCCAAATGCTGATCAAGCTTTTATTTTATGCATTATTCAGTGGTCATTGTTTTGCTTTGCATGTGATCCAGTAAATCCAGAAGTCATCTTGGAACTTCTTTGTGCTGAAAGGTTAAGGGAGCAAGTGGTGAAATCATGCAGTAGCTGTCCATTTTCAAGTTCTTCAAACAATGGGCAGAACAGTCCTAACAATGGCTGCAAGTCACCAATGGCTAGGGCCATGTCGCCATGCAAGCCATTTGGCGCCAACTGGACTTGCATTGGATCGGGTGCAGGACCATGACCAAATCTTGGCCGTCCGCATGCCATTCCTGGTAATGCTGCCTGGGGGCAGGCTGGGGGCAGATTCAGCCATCCCCATGCAAACTGCACCAAACCTAGGAGAGGCTTGAGTTTACTCCAATTTCCAGGCAAGCTGGAAAATCATTTGTGGTCCTGGCTGACGGGCTTGGTTTTAGTCCAATTTCCAGGCAAACAAGCGGCTTGCCTGGAAAAGGGAGTAAAACCAGCCTGGGACCATCCCTATGTACAGGCTTGGCTCAGACCAAATGGCCCAAACTGTGCCCAGACTTGTTTTTTCCCTGGTTTGGTCCTGGTTTGGGTGATTTGGTCCAAGAAAATCAGGCCAAATAAAAAGTGCATAGGAATGGCCCCTCCCGAACCTGATTTCGGATTGGGACTAAATGTGCATGGGAACATGCCCTAGGTGACTAGCTCTTGCACTGGAAGCCTCTCAAGTCCAGTTACTAGAACAAGCTGTAAGCAAGGAGAGTCAAATTTAAAATTCAGTCTTGGCTGTGTCTTAACAAGTATGGCAGCAGACACGTGGGAGCAGGCAGGTCTCCTGAAGCGCTGGGTATTTCCCCAGCTCCACATGACACTGTGAATCTGAAACAAAGGCAGCTAGACTGAAGCATTCATGCCAAGTGGTTCCTTGTTCCTTCAGCTCGAGCAGGCTAAGGCAGGGGTCAGATCTTCTGGCAGGTATCTAATGCCACCAAAAGGGAAATATGGCATATCAGATAGGCTGCAGAAGTGTCAGTATACCTAACAGGGGGCATGGGATTTAACTAAGTAGAGGGCGTCCCATGAGCATCTGGTTAATCATTGCAAGAACAGGCACTTGGACAAGCTATAATGTTTTCTAAACCACTTTGAGATTATTTTTTAAAATGAAAAGCAGTATAAAAATCTCTTAAATACATGCATACATACATGCATACATACATACATACATACATACATACATACATACATACATACATACATACATACATACATACATACATACATACATACATACATACATACATACATACATACTGATCTGAATGTGAAATTGTTGAGGTAGCTATCCCAAATCTTGGAGAAGGATATCTTCTCAGTGAGCAGAAATCCAGGGGGTCTGAGATGGATGGAATGAAGCATATGAAAGCATGGACTGGATGAAGTCGTCATTGCTCCTCTGATCCTATGAACTCTGACATGATCTAACACAATTAGCCAGTACCTCACATTTTTACAGAAAGGTGAATCCTATATGTATCAGTTACAAGTGTTGATCATTTTATTTAGAGTGCAAGAACTGCTCACTCATGCAAATCAATAGGGTGGACAGACAAGGATAAATGAGAATTAGATTATGAGCAAAAGCTCTGGTGAATAAATATTAAATCTCCATGTATGCACATTATTTGCCTAGCAGACACATCTCTTAACACTCTCTCCCTTCTCCCTTGCTCCTTAACTCCTTCCTTCCTCCCTCCCTCCCGTTTCTAAACAAATAACTGTACTGCCCAACAATCCTTCACTATTCAACAAAGTTTGTCTCTGCAAAAATTAGACAGATACAGAATAGAACTATCAAGGAGCCCCTCCCCCCCCAAAAAAACCCCTCCAAAAACAGTGCAAGTTTCCCAGGGTGAACTCTGAGATACATAAAGTTAAAGCTTCACAAGTTTCAAGGCTGCACTTGGTTATTAAATCTATACTTTTCTTCCACCATGGCAGTTTGTTAGTCCTAAAATTCCTAATCTGGAACTCCGTATTCATCTTAAATATTTCTGTTATGATTGCTTCAGTTTCATGATTTAAAAAGGTAATTATCCTTTTAAAAATACTGTGGACTGAAAGTCTTTACCTTAAAGCAAGCTTTATTTTTTCAAAATACCCCCCTTCCCTTTTTCTCACAGCACAAAAATGCCTCTTTGATATTCAATCTTGCACAATCCTCCTGACAATAATCTTATGAGGACACTGATCTATTCTTATCCCTAACTAGAGGGCTGGGGAAAGGAGGTAGAAGTGGTCCAGATCTTCACCCGAGGTACCAAGTAGAATTAAGTCAAAGGCAAACCTTTTTAAAAAGGGATTTTTAGGCATGATTTTACTATACACCATGGAATTCAATGAATTATCCAAGTGGCTAGCATTGACTTACCTGACCATGTTCTCTTTTGCTCTTGTGTAGACTCTACATTAAGGGTGGGGCTGTAGTTCAGTGGTGGAGTAACCTGCCTGAAAAGCAGTGGGTTGCCGGTTCAGTCCCCCACACTCTCCCTGGAAGTAGGCAATGGTAAACCACTTACGTGTCTCAGCCAAGAAAACTATATAGAAGTGCCCAAGGAGCTGCCCCTGCTATCAAACACAAGTCGGCCATGACTCAGTGGTGTCAACAACAAGAGATTGTACATTGAATGTGTCCTGACATCTACACTTGATGGGAGGGGGCATCACTCCAGTGCCAGCCAAGGGCTTTTGAACCTCTGTCTGAGTTTTGTGATTGGTACAGCACGTTGACACCTTCGACCAGGGGCCTTTCTGCACTTTGCCCCATAGTCTGGATGCAGTATACTCCCAGACGGAGCATCTGCATTTGAAGGGGCTATTTCCAGCTCAGAAACAGCCCCTTCCGTGCAGGAGCATACTGTACGCAAACTATGTGTGGAGCACAATTTCTTGCTCCACACGTGCACTTATCTTATCCAGCGGCACCCAGCAGGAGCCCCATCTGCACCTCTATGGTGCACAGAGGTGCACGTGATGCACCACTCACGTGCACTGGTGCATCACGTGACATGCTGGAGTTGCTGTGCATGCATGGCATGTCACTGTCATCCTGGTGATGGCACTGGTGCATGTGCAGTGATGCCAGCATCACGCACTAAGATAGCAGTGCCCAGAGCATGTCTCCACACCAGGTAAGTGTCCAGATGCATGGGAGTGGGCAGGTTGTATGTATTAGCATTCATGAGTGCAAATGCTAGTACACATCAGTAGAAGTTCACCATTCCTGTCCCCCAGATGGGACATGAAGTGTGAATCTCCCTCAGGTTTGCATCTTGTCTTTATATAGCTAAGTACATAGCACTGGGACAATAGGGGCAGTAGCTTACCTGGCCTTTCAGATTCATCTGTTTGATTCACCTAAGAATTATAAGAAGAATACAGGTAGATGCATGTAGCTTTCTTTACCCATCAATCATTGTTATGTTCTTAACCCGGCTAAACAACGCTGCGTTTTCCTTTTAAAAGTGGGTTGTCACTGGGAAGGATGTGTCCATGGAAACCTCCCTTGCTTTGTAGCAGCTATGGATCTGGTTGCTATGTACACACACTCACCCTCTCATACGCCTTCTTCTGCATCAGAGTTGATACTCCTTTGGAATGAAACAATAAAACTTGTCCAGAGATCTTGCATTCATAGACAAGATAAACAGATACGTGGAAGATCATTCATGTGCCAACCACCAATGGCACCCTCAAAATTTTGGCAGATTATGCCTTAACTTGCTTCACAAGTCAGGACGTTTCTCCAATGTTGTTCCTATATTTTGCAAAGTTGTGTTGTAATCTGCAACCCCCTGGGGGTTCATCTTATCTTTTGTGTGCCTGCTTTGAAACTGCAGGCCAGCTGCCCCAGTGGAGACTCAAGATCAGTTAAGGAACTGCAACAAACGTGCAACCATGAATTGGGCAAGGGAATCTCTGAATTCAGGCTGTCTGACTGGGGGATAAAAAGCACCAAATCAGAGTCATTTTGCATTTTAATATTTCCACATCATGTCTTATGCAAACAAGTGGTGCTGGTCTGGTACCATCACTGGTGATAGGAATAAAGCAAACCTGAGACGTTTTCGCACGGGGGTGTTTGGAACGCGCGGGAGACAGCCCGGAACGCGGCAAACGCATTGCCGCCGCGGGGCTTGCGATCCGACGTATCCGGAGCTGTCTCTCGCGCGTTCCAAATGTAGAGCACTTTGAAGTGCTCTACATGCGTTCGGGCGCGGACGAACTGCCCGCAGGCGTTCGGGAGGAGAAGGATTCGCGCTTGCTTCTCGCTCCCGAACAGCCGCGGGCCCGCCTCCCCCGCCGGCGCAGGTTTGGCAGTCAGCTGTTTGACAATCAGCTGATTGCCGATCTGCCTCCGCAGCTGTCTCCGCGCCCCTGGCCGGCCTTTGCCGGCCAAGACAGTTCCGGGCGCTTTTACCGTTCACACACAGGCGCGCCGGAACGCGTTCCGGCGCGCCTGTGTGTGAACGGTGAAAGCGCCCGGAGCTGTCTTAAGCTTCCCGCCTGAACGCGTTCCGTTTGGAACGCGTTGCAGTGAGGAAAAGCCTCTGGAGCACCATCACTACCCTGTGGTCATCAACAAAACTTCAAGGTGAATCCAATCAAGTAGAAATTACACCAACCAGTGAGGTGAATCAAGAGTAGTTATCACAGGGAAGAGAATTGACCAAAGCTCCATTACTCTTATTATTTTGTTCCCGGAGCTGGAGCTGTCCTTGAGCAAGCAAATTTGGTCTAGATGTTAGGGAGCCGGACTCTTACCTGGGAGTACCGGGTTCTGCCCTCCCCCATGAAGCCAACTGGGTGACCTTGGGCTAGTTACAGCTCTCTTCTAAGGTCTCACAGCCCCACCTACCTCACAGGGTGTTCTGTTGTGGGGAGAAGAATAGAAAAGCTTTGTCAGCCGCTTTGAGTCCCCTTAACTGGGTGAGAAAAGCGGGGTAGAAAAGCCAACTCTTCTTCTTCCACTACTCACACTCATCTGAGATGTTTCACCAAGGCTTCATCCTTGTCACTCAGACACACACAAGCAGACACAGAAACACAGAGATGTTTCCTTATAGTTAGGAGGCTTTTTGCATCCAACCTAAGGACTGCAGATCTCTGCCCCTCCACCATCTTGTCAAGGAAGAAGCTGGCACGATAGAACTTGCTTCTTTTTAAGGTACCCTTCTTTCCTTCCTCATGATGCCTAGTTGAGCCATGTAACATACAAGGAAAGAATAACTCACTGGTATTGGAACAACCACATTGCACTATATTCCCCAGAACAAGGGAACCAAGAATTGCTAGTCCATGACAGAAGCACTGATGCCCTGAACATGCATGGAACCCCTAGGGCAGTGGGGACAACCATTTTGTCTTCTGCTAAGTGGTCCATCAGCCCAGGGCTTTGTTCAGGAAACCAATTAGGTACCACAGTTGGCTTCCCCATGCTTTGCAGTCTTGGGCCTACAAATCAATGCTATCCAGGTCCTGAGCAGACAGTTTAAAATATGCCAGGCATTTGGAGCAGAGAAGGTATGATTATTCTGCATCACTCTGAGACCATTTCTTGCAAGTATGGAGATTCTCCCTGAGTGAGAAATCCCTTCCTGGCTCCCCAACCCATTAGCAGCCTTGCACTGCCTCCTACTCTTTCAGTGAGAGGGAAAAACACTCTTGTCCCTCTGCTCCTTCGAAGATCTTGCCACTGTCAAGCCCTCCTCTTCCTCCAGCTGCAGCTTTCTGACTAGCCCACCACTAGATCAGAACCACGGGAATCTGCCAAGACAAGCCAGAAGCTACCTTTTTCTTCTCTCTGCCCCCTCCTCAACTCTCTAGCCTGGATTAACATAGACCTGGGGCACTGAAACTGCGTGTGTGCATGTATGTTTTTCAGCAGCATCCCATTTAGCCAAAAGTGTCTTATATCAAAGGCATCCTTGAGATATATACTGCCTTACCACTCAAAATTTACATTTAAAGTGGCTGAATAAACCAAAGCAAATTAGAGGATCAAGGAGGGTGGGGAAGCAGATTGGTAGATCCAAAATCAAGAGCTGAATTGTAAGGGATTTGAGCTTCTAGAATTCATTGGCAAGAGGCCAGTGATCTATCCATCCAAGGTAACTTCCGGTCCCCAATCAAAATGTGTCTCTCTGAGCCCCTAAAACGTTTTTGGTTACTGAGCTTTGGGCTAGCCCTGCCCTGCCAGCCCAGCACTGAGTAACAGCCATTAGTGAACTTCATTTACACCTAAGATTCTCACCAGAGATTCTCACCACAGCCAGAAATCCATGATGCCCTTAGGTTTAATCTTGCTCCTGTTATTTATTAAGACCCTATGGCTTAGGTTGCATCCACATACATTTGAAGAGCCACTTAAAAGAGATTTAGAGGTGATAACTGCCACAAACATCCCCTTTCCACCTTTCATCCCCATTCAAGGAAATAAAGTGCACTTTGGAAATGCACTTCTGGAAGATGGGCAGAACAGTTGCTGATAGGTATTGTTCATAAAATATTAAACTGACTTTTCCCTTGATTGTGTGTTCTTCTTTTTTCTCATCTACTCTTCTTTTGCATTTTCCTACCACTGCAGACACATGCACACTTATACATAAATGATCCAGCCAATATTCTATACAGTTTCATTAAAACCAGCAATATAAAATACGCATGGGCAATCACGCCAGCAACGAGGCAAACAGCACAAGGTACACTCAGGACATTCACATGCTGGTTGCCCCATCCCAGCTTACCTCCAAAGCCAGGGAGCAAAATGTTCTCCATCCTTGGCCCTTTCTGCACTGGGTCTTATTCTGGGTCATACTCTGGGATAGGAACTTGACATCTGCATACTGGGGCAGACTACCTCCTAGCAATCATGGTGGTATGTGAACCCTGCAATCTGGTGCTGCCCTCACAGACATGAGAACGTAAGAGGAGCCTTCTAGATCAGGCCACAGCCCATCTGGTCTAGCATCCTTTCTCACATGGTGGCCCACTGTTTGCTTCTGGGCATCTCAAGCAGAAAACAAAGGCAAAACCTTAACCTGCAATCGAATTCCTGCACATGACCTCTAGAGGCATCCTGCCTGTCTCTCCAGCCTGGAGGTAGTACCATGTGGATGTTGCCTATGACTACTGAATACCAGGCTATTCTGTGTTTTTCTTCCACTTGGGTCCTGCAAAATATTCTTTCTGTAGTTCTGAAAGTCTCAGAGTTTTCTTAAGCCTGCAAACACTTCCTCCTGGTGCCACTGTGGCTACTTATGGAATCACACTCAGAGAAGATATTCATTATTAGCATGCCTGCACCAAATTTGCACTAGCAGTTCCTGATCACTTCCTTTTATGGGAGAGCCAAAGTTTTTGGCAGTTCTTTTGGAATCTGAAAACAATTATGCATTTATTTCAATGGGAACACCTAAATGTGTCCTTCTCTTTCCCCTGCCCCTCCCTCCTTCCCTCCCTCCCTCCTTCTCTCTCTGACATGATATACATTTGTACAAATATGGTAAAGTGAATGTAAAATGCATGCTCGAGGCATGTTTGTTTGAGGGTTTTATTAAACCCTTGATGTATAAAATGGAATACATGCATACCAAATTAGGAATTTAAGGATTTTTAACCAATGATTCATAGTCTCCTCCAGAATTCATTAAAGAGTGACTAACTGTTCAACAATGTTTCATGTTAACTTTATAGCCACACCCCTGCAGGTCAACCTTTCAGACAAGTTACATTCCTTTACCTGGGAGTGGAAGGAAATAATGGAAAAGGTAAATAAAGGAGCGATATGGAAAGCTTTCTGGCATCTAGGTAACTCCCATTCTTTATTAGGGTGCCCAAGGGAATGAATGGAGAACCATGCGTGATCCTTTCCAAACTTTACAGGGAACCTAGAAAAGATAGCGCAGGCCCTTTCTGCACTGGGCCTTATCCCAGAGAGTATCTTGGAATAGAGGCCTGCCATCTACATGGCAATGCAGACTATGGCAGCTCCAAGTGGGTTCTGCTGTAGTCTGCACAAGCGTTTGGGCATATAATCTGGAATGAGATGCAGTCCAGAAACGGCCTCAGTTTCTTTCCCTTGAGTGTCCTAGGTTGACTGTGCCACAGTTATCACCCCCGCATTAATCCTCTCTGCAGCTTTTTAAAAATGAAGAAAAACCATTCTGATCATGCATGTGATGTTTCCCTCAATATTCACTTATCACAGTTTCATATGTTTCAGCTTCAGTGGCTTCTGCTTTGCACGGGGAAGGAAATGAAACTGTAGTTTTGCGCACATGACTTTTTTCCACCCAAAATAATCTCCATGTATTAAGGACAGGAACTCTCACATGCATTCATTCTTACATGAGAGCATTCCCCCCCCCCCATGTTTGTTTTTAGTAAGGGCTAACATGAAAGCACACTCATGAATATTGTCAGAACTACACTATTGGAAAAAAAAATACCCTCCTTCTCTCAACAGTTTCCAGTACATCTTGTATCAGTACATCCAGTACATCTTCATTCATGCAGCCCTCCCTTATTCTCAGTTTCGTGACTTATATTTATCAAATATGGACCTTTTTGTTTGCTCAAAACGTGCCAGTGCCATTTCTAGAAGGGAACGCCATTGGGACTAATCCAGAAAATACTGTTTGTATTCCCATTTGTTTTCAATAATATCATCACTTCATCAAAACCGTGTAGGTAGCAACATGGGTGCCAACCAGGTGATTGGGATTACTCAGAGAAAAGCAGGGGAGAGAAAGGAAGAGATGAGGAAATGATTTCAAAACTCCTGCCATGGGGGGGGGGGATAGTGGTACTGAAAACAATGGATACAATATTCGGTTAAACACTATAAATTCATGGTTTATCAATTTGCAGGGATTCAAGAGCAGGGGCCAATTTGCACTTTGACCCATAGTTCACGATTAGGCAACATCTGGGCAAGTGCATCTGCATCTGCAGGAGGTGCTTACAGTCTACAAGGGCCCTCTGCCTTCCCAGATGCTGCCTGATCATGAAATCATACACCACAAACCACCTAACCCTTACCCCACTTGACCGGAACCTACCTGGAAGCATCCAGCTGGCGACCATCTGCACTTCTGCTACCTGAGGAGGTCTTCTGTGGTCCCACGCAAGCATGCTGGCTGGGACCTCAGCTGATCCCATGATGCAACTGCAATGCTCAAAGCATCAGCACCTCTGTAGCAACAGTGCTGATGCCTGCGCAGTTGCGCAAGGTGCTGCACTCAAGATGGTGGAACCATGCAGAGGATCGGCCCGGGGATTGAACACAGGTGAGTGATCAATCACACAGGGGGTGGGCTGTCATTAATTAGCACTTGCAATTCTGAGTGCTAGTCAAGGTTAGTTCATCACAGACCTTTCCTGTTCATGGGATGGGAAGGGAAGTGTGAAATCGCCCCAGGTGAAGGTTTTGCCTTTGTCTTCTTCTTGAGAATGCCCAAAAGGATTTGGTGGGCCACTGTGTGAGACAGTGAGATGGAGTGTGGCCTGATCCAGCAGGGCACCTCTTATGTTCTTATGTTTATGCTAAGGATGGTGCTACAGTGTTTTTTCCTCATCCTCCTCCTCCTCCTCCTCACTCTGCTTTGGAGAAATTTCCCTTGGCTTTGGCAAAAGTGTGCCTTTTGTCAAACAACCTTCACAGACATTAACGCTCAGACATTTAGCCATATGTTGTTCCCAGAAACTGATGCAAGGCGTGGATGTCCTCCTGCCACACCAATCACACTCCATGCCACTACAACCTGCTTTAAAAGTGCATTGAGATCTCCTGACCACTGTTTTCTCCCAAGTTACAGTTTCCTGCCCCTGTCCACATCATGGATCTGTGTTCAAAGAATGGGCATGTGGGCCACAATAATGCTGCCTTTAACATTAGTGTAGCTCCCCACTAGTATACCCATCCCCAACTCAGAAATGCTTTTACCTGGCGACACTGTTCTTTGTGAACTAGGAGACAAAACTTAAGAACAGCCAAATGCTCCGTTGATTTTAACACACTGAATATAATTGGCAGGCATTTAACCACACAAATTAGTCATCTGAAGTTTAAAGATGAGGAAGGTAGAACTGTGCAGCAGTTGTGTTTGGCCTCACTACAAAACTAACGGAAGCCCAAAGAGGAAGATAAATTGTGTGGCCACCATCAAAGCGTTCATGTGATTTTATTGGTTTGTGCTGAGGCGGGAGCTGTAGAATGGTAGTTCCTGGTAGTTCAAGGACAGAGATCTTGCAAGGAAGTGCTCCATCCCTTAGAAAGAGAAGTGTGCTGTTCATATGCTGCTACCATTCGCTAGCAGGGCAAACATCAAAACTAGGGGACTTTGTTCCCCAGCTTTGATGATTCTGCCCAAGACTGTCTGGGGAAGCATAGAAAGTGGCTGCAAAAGTTGCTCCTAAAAGAGGGCTATGCTACTTGGTCTACATGGAGTAAAATAAGGTGGATCCACCCCTTCAGCAGCATGGGGCAAAGGGCGTGTTTTGGATTCAGAGAAAAGGCAGTAAAGACATATGTATATAAATAACAGTGATTGGCACCATCTTCTGGGCATTCCTCCATAGTTAAATTATGGCACTACTGTATGTTTTATTCCACCCTAACCACTGAAGCATTTTACAAAGCAAAGATAAATTTTGATCACCTTCCCACTGCAGGAGATCAACCTGCCATTTATGGGGACTAACAAAGAAGCAGGTCAAATAGTTGCTAACTCCACTGACTAGCAGCACCCACACCTAGAAAGTTGTCTTAGCTAGAAAAAAAGTTGAGACCCCTCCATCATAACGTAACCAGGCACAATACGTTGATGTATTTACAAGCTGCTTTAGAAGATGATTCAGAGCATGTTAGAAGCAACATACTGACACCCCTGCTGATGGGGGAGGCAGTAGGTGGGAAAGATTGCTTGGAGATCAGAATATGTGGTTTTTAAAATGCTGTTGCTTCACCATCCCACTCTTATTGCTGCTGTAATTATGTGGGTGTGATAGGAAAAAGAAAGAAAGAAAAAAGAGGAAAGCTAAGCATTTCAAGCAAGATCTAACTGGCTGGCTGCGTGGAAATGCAAATGTAAAAAGACATGCCTGCCATGGAGATGGGATAGAGAGTTCAAGACAGAGAACCAGTAACAGCTTTCTGCAAGGTCTGATGCCAGCTGTAGCATAAGGAATGCAAGAAAAATATACCGTATTGATGAGAAGATTTGCCATATTCTAAAACAGGCTGCACCCTTAATCATAGCTCCAGAACACCGACGCCTATGACGGAGTGGGAGGACAGAGGGCCGTGGAACTGTACCATGAAATCAGCCAAGTGTTGGTTTTGAGGACTGTTAAGGTTCTCATTCCTTGTTTTAGGAAAGGTAAAACCTATGGTAAAGTTTGGAGGGAATTCCTTTTTCATGCGCCAGTGAAGCCCAGAAGGAAGTTATTTTGGTGTGCCAAATGTTGTCATTTCAGTGTGAAGAGTCTTTAAAAAAAATGTTATTTATCAAATAATTACCTGATAAATTCACTGCTTAGGAACTTTTCACTTGTGAATCTGCCATAAAGAGAAAAAGAGCCTTATAGTGATTCTCACTGTAAATGAGGCAAGGGAAACTGTAGGGTCAAAACCAGCCTCTGGGAAAATGCTCACATTCAGACCCACCTCTCCTCATCAACTATATACACTATGCTGGTTTGAAGAAAAAACCCAGCTTCCATCACAGCCAGGAGACTCAAGTTCTCAGATAAAAAATGGCTTCAGGAATATTCTTAGGGTGTTTCCACACTGGCTGTGGAAACCCCATTAAGAACACATTAAAGACACATAGAAGACATATACAGTACTTACCTTCCTCACTGGAGGCCGGATGTGGGACCCTT
Organism: Aspidoscelis tigris stejnegeri; assembly: GCA_023333525.1. Lineage (NCBI taxonomy): Eukaryota > Metazoa > Chordata > Lepidosauria > Squamata > Teiidae > Aspidoscelis > Aspidoscelis tigris. The sequence continues at coordinate 208,932,963 of JALMGA010000001.1, forward strand.
CACAGCGGCCGCTTCATGCTCCAGTCCCACGGCTCCAGGGGTGGTGTCGGCAGCGTGGGAGGCCAGATGCCCTTTGGAATGGGTGCTGCGGCCTCCGCACAGCACCCAGGGGATCTGGTCGGCCTCATCCGGCCTCCCCGAACATGTGCGGATGCGGGAGGCCTCCTCAGATCCATCCCTATTTTGGACAGATCCTCGGGAGGATGGATCACTGGGAAACGGATTTTCTTAAATCCGTTTCTCGGCAGCAGGTACAAAAGCACCCTTATATGAGAGTTTAATAAATGCAAATTAGTTATTTCTGCACTTGCAAACCACCCTTTGCTACAAAGTAGATTAGAAGGAGGGTGGAGACAAAAATAAAAGTCAAATACACACTAGGGCTGTAGGTTGTATTTTAATATATTTTCTAGTTGCTTTTAAAAATTAACTTTATACTCTTGAAGTTCACCCAGAAAAGGACAGAATACTACTATGGCAGTGAGATAACAATGAGAACAACCTTAGTCCAATTCAAAGTTTCCAAACTCTCTTCATCATGCACAGATGCCTCAGGTGTGTCTCCTCAGTGCTGGATTGGACTTTTCTGCAAGCCTCTCCTGGCTTCCGACAGCCTCAGAAAGGGATTTGATGGCTGCCATTTTGAATTCTTCTCACCTGTGCTTGGAGGGGCTCCTTGCTCTTTCTAAGGGATGGAGCACAGATGTTGAAGACCTAGGGCCTATTTGCACTTAGGCCTCTGGTATGCAGTTAGGGCAGCTCTGGTACAGAGTGAATCGGGCCCTGGATGGAAATGCAGCCCTGTTCTGTGCTCGCTTTGGCAGCACATAGACTAAAATTGGAATGATACAGAGAAGATTAGCATGGCCCCTGTGCAAGGATGACACGCAAATTTGTGGTGTTCCATGTTTTTTAAAAAAGAAAATAAATGCAGCCCTGTTCTTTGTGATGAGTAGGGATATGCACGAATATTTGTCACATTTGAAATTTGTACAAATTCATTAAAATTCAGACATTCAAATTCAAATCGAATGTTAGTACATTTGAAGATGGATATTCAAATTCCAATCAAATGCTTCTATACATTCGTATAAAGCTTTGTTACATCCATGAACCTGGGGAAGCAAGAAAGCAGCTGCCCAGTCACATCTGCAGTGGATCCAGAGCAGATTCAAGACGGATTCGAAGTGGATTCAGAGCAGATTTGACGAGTTCAGAGCGGATTCATAGGGGATTCGTAAGTGCCACCAGCAGAGATTCAAACTGGATTCAAACAACATTTGAAGAACATTCATATCAAATATGATTCCTACCACATTTGTGGATTTCCTTGCATTCAATTTGAGTTCAACTGAACGCGAAAAAAAAATTAGTGCACATCCCTAGTGGTGAGGGATCAGTGCATGAGAAACAGTTTCGGAGAAGCTTTTCACATACTGGGTTTTTTTTCAACTTGGAGAAGGCTTGAAGTCCCTCCCTGTGCCTTCACATCCCCTTGGCATGGGGTGCTCTGCAGATGGGCAGACTTCAGATATCCCTGTAATGTATTTTGAATGCCACATTGATATGCAGCTACTCACATATGCCACCATGTAAATCTGGTCACTAAAATTCAGAGGTTACAATTGTCTGCATAGAAGCTGTTGCTATCTGACACAAGTTGATCACGATGACAATGGTCCTTTCTGTACTCCACTTAGGCTGTATTAAGACATAAACAAAAGTGGCACTTAAGACATGCCTCAGAGAGACAGTGTGTGGCCCTCATGTTCCCAAGCCTTCTCTATTCCACCTTTTCTAGCACAGAATGTACTGGAAAGGGGGGAAAACAGATTGGTGTTTAATCAGTCTTGTCCAGGAGCCTTCCTTGCGTTGCTTAGAGGTGGAAGTGTTGTTGTTGTTTGCTGTATCTGATTACAGCCCTACTGACTCAGTTCACCAGGACGAGGGCATGCTTCAGTGGTTCCAATGACTGGATTGTTCCTACTCTTCCAGAAACGACCCTTCCCACTTGGAAGGCTGTACCAGGACAACCCCCTGTGGTAGCTCCAAGCACCATGTGACCTTCAGAGCCAGTTTCCAAGTTCTCTGAACCTTCAAGGAACCCATGGAGCCAGTGTGATTTTGTGCACCACTGAAATAGAGCCCCTTCCTAAACCAGTCCATGGGGGCATGTGCCCGTGGATTAATCCGATTTATGGTTTGGCTTATCTCCTTGGGTGTTGGTGGCATTTGAATCCTTCTCCGTGCTCGCATTGATTGACCCTTGAATGAATTTTTTTCTATTTCCAACCTGTGGGTAAATTGTTTTGCACAGGACATGGATCCTAGGACTTAACAATGTGATGGCCAGAGCAGTAGTGTGTTGCTTAAAAACTGCACATTCTTTCTACAAGAAGCAACCCCTAAATAAACCTCTCAGTTTAGAAAATGCATCCTCTGAATGTTATCTACTCCAATATATTTATAGGCTGAATAGGAGGTGTGAAAGAGAGGGTCAGATACAAAGCCAAAGAAGTCCAATTATTCCTGGGGAGAATAGGAATGGAAGAGCAAACAATATCCTTAGTCACCATACAGCTTCTCCACCAGACTGCTGTCATTTAGTTTTGGATTTGCTTCCTCCTCCTTCTTCCTCATCTGCCACCATGAGCTATGTTGTGCTAAATCACAGTGCCTGGAATCAAATCAATTATATTTAAAAAAAAAAAAGAAAGAAAGAAAGCCTGCAAAGAGGAGAAACAGCTCTTTTATACTTCGGCACTTTCAAGATAACTTTAGTGGTGTGTAATCACATGCCACCTCCTGTCATAAAATGCTACAGTGTTGTTGTATAATGTATAACTTCACTGATAAACCCCATACAGCTTCCTTAGCCTTTGACACCAAGATCTGAAAGCAGTTGGACTTAAGCGCCCTGTCCTTGATTTTTAGCAAGGCTCACTCTGTCAGCTTCGGCAGAATGTTCTGACTCCTACTCCTTTCTAAAATGAACCGACTTCATCTGCTGTTTGAGTAAAAGCTTGATGGTATGTTAGTCACGACATATTGCAGTGCAGTTTTATTCACAAAACCTCGGGGGGAGGGAGTTAAAAAAAAGATCTGTTTTAGAATAATCTATATAAAAAGGAGGGAAGAGGGAAGAGGTTCATATGGGTCAAAGCGGGCTGTTTCCCTCAAGCGTAGACTATGGTGGGAGACAAGAGAAATAATACAGCAGAGGATAAAAGCTGGAGGATTAGATACTTAGTCTATCCTCCCCCGCAGAAAAGAATTAAAAGTGATCGAGACCTCGTCTGTGGCTAAGTGCTAAGCATGATTCCTTCCTAAGTGTTCCTGGTTGTGCCTCTGTTTTCCATGTGAGCAGACAGGTACCTTAGCACAAGCCACGTCCCTGAGAACTTCTATCTACCTATTTGGTGTGTGAAGGCAGCTGGTGTGCGAAGGCAGCTTTTGATATTATGCAAAAGTGGCAGACAAAGTGCTCCTTCAACAAGTGAAGTCTCACGCCCCCATCACTGGGAGCCTCAGGTGGGCATCTCACTCCTCATGTGGGTGCCATGTCTCTCAACGGACACTTTGTGTCATCAAAAGTGGGATCCTGACACCCTAGCCCAGTGGTTCTCAACCTGGGGGTCGGGACCCCTTTGGGGGTCGAACTACCCTTTCAGAGGGGTCGCGACGAGTCTCCCACCACCCTTCCCTCCCACCTCACAGCTGCTCCGCCCCCGTGGTTGGGGGTTTCCACAACATGAGGAACTCCATTAAGGGGTCGCGGCATTAGGAAGGTTGAGAACCACTGCCCTAGCCCCTTTGATCAATCGCCCACAGAGGCAAGGGGAAACACAGCTATTGCTAATGTTGCCCTTTCACCACCACTGGAAACAATTGCAGGAAAATAGGTGGGATTTGGCTACAAACGGATAGGACTGCTCTGGTTCCAGACAGTGGTGGCCATGTTCTGAGAAGGAAAAGAAGATGCTGGGAAGATCGTAGATCTTTTGAACTCAGTGTCCTTTTTATTCAATTCAATTCAAACTTACACAGCAATTCAGTTTTATTCATACCTCACAAATGATCTCTGGTACATCTTTTTTTCAGCCTTACTGCTGCCATATTCCTAGTGCCAGAAGGAACAGGGCCATAGGGATTCTTGCTCTGGGTATTCACAAGAGGAATCTAGGAGTCACTCTCATGCCCCATCCCTTTAACTGCTCCTGGCTGAAGATAGCTACTAAGTTCAGTAGAACGAAGCAGAACAAAGGAGAAAGGTATTTCTCCTGCCACAAGGATTTCAGTAGTTGATATACATCTTGTCCCCTGCTTGCCCTTCAAGCAGCCTTTTATTTCTATCAAACGAAAGCACAACAAGGTGTAAATTTCCTTCCACAAATCCAAGAAACCCTGTGATTCTAGGGATGAGTGAAGATGGGACTGTGCAAGTTCTTCAGCAAAACTGGGATGCAACAGGGAATGGAAACTTTCTGTCCCTGCAATGTTTACTCATGTTTTAATACAGCCTCGATGGCCCAACAAATAATGACATTACAATGACATTAACTTCTGGTGATTTTCACAGGGAGGCGTGTTCCATGGCTGGTTCCAGACAAGAATGGGGATACAGATCTTCAAATCTACACAGGTAGCAAGAGTTCGCCAAAAAAAGAGGACAAGGACAGTATCATATTTCTACTTTATTTTTCACAGCCAATGCTCAGCTAAAAGAAGACATTCCCACTTGGATGGTACCCAGCTCGCTTGATTCTTGTTCCTAACATCTGCACCATCCACTACTTTGGGTCTGTGATTACACCTTGCTTAAAGTAGTCCATCTTATTGGCAAACCAAAGTCAAAATGAACTAACTTTGGTTGTACCCAATAGCTTATAGTCCTTCAGTTTGGATTGTTAAGCTGACACCTTTTCCTTCTCGTCCTGAGTTCCACATCCCTCTCCAGCATCATCACGCCCCCATGCTCTGAATAGGATTAAGTTATGTGACTCAATATCATGACAGCTAAGGGGTATGTCTAGAGTCCTCCCACTAAACATCTGGCTCCATCCTTTCCCTCCCCTTGCTTGCCAAGTGTGTTGGCATGTGAGCTGCTTTATCTGTCCACAGATTGGGACACCTTTCAATATCTTTCAAAATAGTTTTGCACAAAAGTGCTAGGGGGCAATTTAACTCTTTCGTCTGTCCGCACTTACACTGGAGCATAGAAGCAGTTCTGCGCTAAGTTGCTAATTTGTTTGAAAAAGGAAATGGCATTAGGGAGATGGGGAGTGAGTGGAGGGAATGGGGGGATAAAAAAGGGGCTGAAACCATTTGAGTGCTGAAGCCCATCCAAGGCAGGAGAGCATACAAGAGAGGTGCTGCGACAAGCCAGGCAGGGACTGATCAGTTTGTCCTCCACCCTAACCTCAAACCGATGCACAGAAACAGTTCAGGGCTAAACTGACCATATTTTTTAAAAAAAGAAATTCTGATGGACCAATGGGGGACAGAAGATGGTTGGTAGTGGTGGAAAGTACTACTATAGTATGTGAGAAGTTCTATCCCCCTCCTTCATCCACAGGACTGGAGGCTAAATAGACTTGCAAGCTGCTTGAGTAAAGAAGAAATGCAGAAGGCTAGAGGTGTTGTGGCACAAGGACAAAAGGGTACATAGCATCCACACAACCACAAACTGGATGAAAAGGAAGGCAAATTCATGCAGTGTCCACCCACTACAGTATGGTTCAGCCTCTTTTAGTCCTCTTCTGCAATCATACCTTAATAACGAAAGTGCATTGTAACAGTTTGAGACCTGTGATAACTCTGACTCAGAAAAGGGTGGATGTAGCAGAAGGCAATTCCAGGGAAATACCAGGTTCTTCCCTTATCTGTCAACTGTTTGTACAATCATTGCTTGTACAAAATATCCAGATGTTGGCAAGTGCCCACCCTTTGTTTTTCCACATGCTTGCTAGCATCCAGATGTTTTAAGAGCAACAATTACACAAACAGCTGGCAGATGGAGGCTGCCTCCAGATCGCAACCAGATACCCCACTAGCAGGGGATAATGTGGAATATTGATCTTGCACCATTATCCTTTGCTAGCCTGACAGCACCATTGCCTGCACTGTCTTTGCATATTTTACTGACAAACACATCTGGGTATTCAGACCAGTGTCAAATACCTGGGTGCAAGTGTTGGCACTGTGGCACATGCATGGGCATCTGTTTCAGCCTCCATGCATGCTCGGTGAATGGAACTATGATGGTGGCTCTGTCCATAAGATAAGTAAAAAGCACTATTGCTGGAAAACTTGTGACCTGCACTGGGTTTTTCAGCAACAGTATTTAGCGCCTTTTACAGGAGGGAAAGCTGGATTATGGTAGGGTTGCCTCAGATACATTAGGCAACACCACCATAGTTACATGGTAATGGCACTATATTCCCCCCATCTGGGCAGGGCCAAAGGTAAGCAAATGATATTATGTGAAATTCAGCATGGTTGCTGCATTTCCAGAAATATTGCTACTTTAGTACTTCACCTCCATCAATTGATTACATGTGGTCTAGCAAGCTTGCCTGCCAACGTATATTCAGATTTGTTTTGCTTTCTCACTTCTATAAAAGATTGTTGCTTTCCACAGATGAACTTCCAGAGTTGCCTTTGGCTGCAACCCCATGTGGGCAGGATCCAGCTCAATGAGGAAGTGACCAGCGCAGTAGAATTTGAGCATCCTACTGTTTGGGGGCCCTTACCATCCAAGTTAATAGAAATTAATGTCAAACAGGAAAATCATAGATCATTTACCTCCATGCACATATATTTAGGCATGCATTCCTCCCTGAAAAGCAGTGTTTCTGAGTTCCCAGGGGCCTAGTATGAACTTCAGACACCAAGATAAAAAACCTATTTCCTGCTAATACCGTGTAAATGACTACCCAGAGGCACCACCAGCTCACTAATGTTTTTGCTTTACAAACTAGGTGGGCTTTGAAAGCTCTTAACATTCCTCAAGGGCTACTGAGCTGGGAGGGAGGTAGGGAGGGAGGTCCCCCCTTTTACTTTTTTGGCCAACGTGTTAACTGACCAAAACTTCACCAAGAAGCAGAATCAAGCAAATGAAAAATTGAAGGTTGGATTCTTTGGCACATTGCAGAGGATTTACATAAATAGGCCTAACCTTTGCCTTGAAAATAAAGAGCAGGGGCAGAAGTCCTGCCGGGACAGCAGGTTACTGGCATTTGTTCTGCCTCTGATGCTATGACAAAAATGCCAAGAATTCTCCTGTTCCCTACCCGCTGATAGGGCTCAAAGGTATGCAGCACAGTCAAACCAACAGAAACCCCAGTCTACCTGATGGATCGAAACTGCAGGGCTCCCACGCGTTTGTAACCTGAAGGACTAGGAGCGTGGGAAAGAGTGTGAAGCCTCAAAGGAAGGCTAATTCCTTCAAAGGCAGAGAACTGAGGCCTTCCTGGAAGAGTGATTCAGCATACTTGTAAAATGGGTGCTTGAGGGAGCCAAAGTTGCACAGCCTGCCTCCCACTCAGTTTGTTTTCTGTTGCTTCACACTCACTGTTAGCTAATAGGCACATGCTATATCTACATACACAGAAACATTTGTTTTAAAGGTGTGTAAAATCCTTAAGGATTGCTTGTCCCCTCCAGCTATTAGCCTGGAGTCTGGATTAGACTTCGTTTGTTGTGATCAGAACCAGTCTTTTGTATCTGGAAGGAGGAATCTAGAATCCACAGATGTTTTTGACCTGTGGATCCCATGAATCCAAAGTTCCAAATCATAGGATAGGCTGCTGACTGTGGCCAAATGGAGCTGGCAACATCTGGTGGGTCTGGCAATATCAGGAGGGTTCCTGAGATGCACTGCCTGTGACCCACAGATGCTCACTGCATTCATTCACCTTACTAAATTCAAGTTTCCTAATAACATACAACTACTGACAAAAAGCCTCAGGTTACCCAATTTTGCCCCACAGCGCAAATGTATGAATGTTAGTTCTAAGTATTAGCATTGAAGTCCATTCTGTTATACTGGTCTAATGCTTGTAACCAATACATAGATTTTTTTTTCATAGTGTTGATTTCTTTTGCTACCTCTTGACATGGGTAGATTCAAAATTGTCAGAACATCTGTGGAAATCACTCACCCATTCAGAAAAATGTCAATGTATGTTTGTGTGAAAAAGCCTGCCTACAAAATAAAAGGAAGGAAGGAAGGAAGGAAGGAAGGAAGGAAGGAAGGAAGGAAGGAAGGAAGGAAGGAAGGAAGGAATCTGGCACATTGCAATATATAAGAACAGCACTAGACCCATCTAGCAGAGCAAACCTGCTTTTCAAAAACAATCCCCTCTCCTTTAGAAATTAGAAAATTCACCATAAGGTGTAGGGTGAGTGCCACATGCCAGTTATGGTGAATACTTGTAAACAAATTTTGTACTAACAAATCAGACCACATGTTGAAATTTTTTGAATGTTACTGTTTCCCATACATTGGTAACACTGGGCTACTTTTTAAAAAGTACAAACATATTCACAAAGCTTACTTTTTTCCCATTTCAAGCCCATATTGGCCTATGAAATCACATCTTAAATTTTAAACAAACATATGTCCACTAAATATCTTTTAAGAATATACCCTCCCATTATTCCTAGTGGCTGTAGGTTTTTTTCCAGGCTATCAAGGCTGCAGGATTCATTCATGACTGGAGAAACAGGTCAATGTTTGTCTTTTATTGCAGTCATTTTTATTGGAAGAGCGCTTTCAGGCTGGAATCATAAAATTGTCTGATCTGATAACAAAGTGTAAAAAGCTGAATGGTGTCTGGGATGAACCTTGAAGGACAAAGTTTATCTACTGGAGCATTTCCTGTGAACACTTTGAAATCGGCTCCTTCAAAGCACGAGTCTACATGGTTTGGCTCCCAACCGATCAAACAGATTTGTTCCTTATCACTGTCGCCACCTCGGTCGTTCATTTACTTTTACTTAGTAAGCAAATACATGTTCGGTGGACAAGAGGGTTACTGCCCAGCCGTGCTTTCAGAAAGAGCCAAATAGGTAGCAGTTCACCTGTCATTGCACTCTCCTTCTGATCTAGTCCCTTAGTCCTCCATCTGACCTTCTAAACACATGGTAAATTGCACACCATTGCATGTAAGCTCTTCTGGAAGTATGCCCCACTAAGCACCAACTGCACCTCCTTCTAAACAAATATGCACCTACAATACTGGTACATTCATAGAAACTGTATACTCCTTTAGTCTGTCTAGTATTTGGAAGACCCAGTGGCCTGAACTGCACTTCATTTGTTTTTGAAAACCCACACTCCTAGACAGAAGTAGCCTGACATGGGTGTGCACTTTAATAACAGTCTTGGGCTACTACACATTGGAATAAACTTTAATTAGTAGCTTATCGCAGGTCGTAAGCAAGGCTGGTAGCCAAAGGGAACACATCTTACAAGTGCTGAAATTACTGCACCCGTTTCCATGTGTTTCTCAGACAGATGTGGTAGTTCCTCCATTCCAGTGATTATTGGTCAGGGGTGGCATGGATTTAGGAAGACAGACTAGGCTACAGGGAGAAATGGTTGGTTACATGTTGTCACCTCCTCTGGTTCTGCCCCTTCTCCACAAGTACCTAATGACATGACTTCTGAGCCTGGGATGTGCAAGAATTATTGTTGTTGTTGTTCATTTTGCATTCAATTTGTATTGAATCGAATGCAAGAAAATTTGTATTTGTTCAAATAGATCCCCTTTGAATGTGGTAGGATTGAATTCAATACGAATGTTCCATATGAATTCAATATGAATATTAGATACAAATCCCATATGAATCCTATACATATCCGCTACGTATCCCATATGTATCTGCCCAGAATGTGTCAAATCCACCCTGAATCCACTTTTAATCCTCTCTTAATCCACTTTGAATCCACTCTGGATCCATTGCAGATGTGACTGGGGCAGCTGCTTTCCCACCTCCTGCATTCATGAATGTAACCAAGCTTTGTACAAATGTTCCAAAGCATTAGATTCAAATTCAAATGTCAACCTTTGAATGTATCAACATTAAATTTGAATTCAAATGTCCGAATTTAGCCGAATTCATACGAATAACGAATAATATGAATATTTGTACACATCCCTAGACTCTACTGTTGAATGCAAGATCAGTTTGTAATTTAAAAAATATATATATTTCCTATTACTTCATTGTGGATGAGGAGAGCTGGCCTAGCATGCCTTCCTGAGACCTGCGTGGAGCAGATTTGACCCAGCTGTGCCACCTGGCTTTTCAGGGCAGCATCAGGCCAGATTAGAGGGTCAGAGAGAGGGACTCATTTCTAGAAATACCATTTCACTCACCAGAAAACTCATACAGACTGAAACAGACTACAAGAGTCTGCACTTGGTGTTGGGCCAATGAAACAGAACTGGAATGTTACTGGTGCACCACCCCCACCTGCTTCCCAGCAACTGCCCTGATCCAACTGGCAGAGGGGATCTCTAGTGTGGTGCCAACAAACTCCAAGTTGGTGGTTTCTGTCTAGGGACTCAAATATTCATGCTGAAAGGGCTACCTCTGGACCAGCTCAGGTTTTCATGGCTTCCATGTCAGCCACGAGACTGTCTCAACAGATGGGGCATGTCATATACTAGATCTGAGTTTTGACTCAGGTTCTGAGGGGGCACCCTGGGTAATGGGGAAATTAAGCCTTCTTTACAGCCACCAATGCCATATGATAACGTGCTCTTAGGATGCAAGATGCGCTTGGGAATATTTATATCACTTGTGCTCTAGAAGTGCAACTCCCTGCTCTATCAGGGTACCTTACAAGCTTTGCAGACACCAATCCAGCAAATTCTGTAAGGCTTCAAAGGTGAACCATCTCAATGGTGAGGAATTGATACCATAAGCCCAAGCTTCCTGAGACAATGATCCATCCATGACAAGCCCACTTACCAACAAATGCTCATCCTCAAAATACCAGCAAAACTCAGGTCAAGAGTATGTTCTGTGAGCCCATAACATGCCGAGACAGCCTTGTGGTTGTCATATAAGCCATGATGTTCTGAGCTGGTCAGTGTTGAGATACTATGCAGATTGCAGAAGGCCTCCAACACTATGTGGGATGACTTGTTTTGGATTGACCTGGTGGGGAGATTGACAGACTTTAGGGGTGTGCACAAATGCAATTTTCAGCATTCAAACATTTGTATTCGTAAAAATGTGCGATTTTGAATGTCTAGACATTCAGTTTGATACAAATGCATTCATACGGATTCATTCGAATATTCAATACATATGGATGCATATCCAATGATACGCATCCCGTATGTATCCATACATATCCTGTATGCATTCCATGTACAGCCTGTTTTCATACCATATGTATCCATACCATCATAGGAATGACTGAACTATTTGTTCAAATGTCCGAAACATTGGTATTCATACGAATACTAAAGTACCAATGTCTAGACATTCAATTCATATTCAAATGTCCAAATTTGTGCAAATTTGTACGAATAACAAATAGTACAAATATTCATGCACATCCCCAACAGACATCCCTGTATTCTAAAGGCCAGGACACAGGTAGCCTTAATAGGTCTAACACTCCTTCTCTGGACCTTTCTTCTCTGCCCCCTCATTAACATACCTCTCCTTTCCATTAACACTGAAATGGGACCCCCACACCAGCCTTTTCCTCTTTCCCACTCTGGCAGAATAACCTAGGCTCTGTTCATTAAAGGGCTCAATTGTGCAACACTGGGAAAACAGAAGAACCTCCTGGCTCTCACCTAGGAGGTAGGTGTAAAGTTAGGGTACCACCACTGCCTCTCACACAGGCTGATGGCCCAAATGGAGAAGGGTCATCCTGTCACTCAAATCTCCCTCCTGACCTCATTGTCTCTTAACCCAAAGCCAGCAAAGATATGCTCTGGCTGCCTATTTGCTACCAAGCTCTGTTCAGGTTGTTGATTTTAACATAGGTGGTTTAGACCTTGATTATCTGAAGGAACGACTTCTCCCATATAGACATGCCCATGTCTAGATCTCAAGGAAAGGGCTTTCTTTTAGTTCTGCCTCTTTCAGAGCTGCAAGAGGCAGTGACATGAAAGAAGGCCTTTTCTTTGGTTGCCCCTAGACTCTGGATCGTCTTCCCTCTGAAGTTCATCTACATTACATTGTTTTTGGTGCTTGGCTAAAACATACCTCTTCACCCAGATCTTTGATATTTAGCTTCCTCTAAGTGTTGTCCTACCAGGGAGGGAGGGTTATATGTTAAATATGTTCTAGGTTATCCCATATATTTTATCTTTTTACTGTTGTGATCTGCCCTGGGCAGGATATAAATTCTTAAGAATAAATAAAAATAAGTTTAAGCATTTATATACTGTTTCACATTAAGATACCTCCATGTAGTTTACAGGAAATATTAAAATCAAGGTAATACCACACACAAGTACACACAACCATTAAAAACACATTAAAAACTGGCAGGGTCAGGGAAGAAGTACAAATATTTGCACAAGAAACACCTGGATAAAGAGACAAGTCTTTAACAGGTACCTTAGCACAGATGCCCCAGGAACAGCAAAAGGGAAGGCAGGGGTTTCCATAGCAAAAGTGTTACACAGAGAAAGACCAATTCCAGGCCATTGTAAGATGGCATTCTGTATTTTGCAAGATCTACAGATGAGTCCTTTCTGCACTGGGCCTTATTCCAGATTATATCCCAAAATAGGGGGCTGACATATGCATGCTAGTGCAGGCCTATATTATAACAATGGTTATAATATAGTAACATGGTACTTAAGGAAGCTGGTCTGTCTGCACTTACCTCTGTCCCACATGTTGGTCATCTTCTGGGCCTCTGTCATCCACATGCTGGTATGCTCCATCTGCACAAGATGGAGCATATTCCAGATCAGGAGGCTCAAAATAGCCTCCTGGTCTGCTTTAGATTTGTAATGCTGGTAGACCTGGCCGTGACAGCTAGCACCAAAGTTGTGTGGGGTTTGGACCCAATGTGGGGGCTAGTGTAGAGCAAAGCAGGACCAGCTACTGCCCTGATCCAGATCCACAAATCCAGAACTGCACAGATAAACGAGAAAGTCTCTGTGGTCACAGTACAACCACGTATGACAACTCTTAAGCCACACTGAACCTGAGTGTATTAGGCATTGACTTAGAAGTTGATGGTAGCGTGTGAAAACAACTGCCAAACCCCACCTTAGATGAGAAGGGAACATTGGACCATGGGTACAATTGGTTACTCAATCAACATCCATATTCCACAGGGGAATATTCAATCATACTGTTCAACCTTAGGCACCATGCACACCACTTCCTGCATTGGATACATGTACAGCAACAAAGGAGAATTGACAGTTGTAACAGCAAAGTTTCCTGGTGGACCTACTAGGATGAGACAGAAATATGACCAGAAATCTTTTTTTTTTTTTTTTTTTGTCCTTTTCAGAATGCCTGCATGGACTTTTTAGTTCTCACATCACTTCCAGTCTGGTCTTGTGGTTAGAGTGCTTGACTCATATCTCATAGGTTTGATTCCACACTCCTCCATGAAGCCATCTGCGTGACCTTGGGCTAATCACGGCTCTTTTTCTGAGCTCTCACAGCTTCATCTACTCACAGGGTGTCTATTGTGGGGAGAAGAACAGAAAGTTTGACAGCTGCTTTGACTCCCCTTAAGGGTGAAGAAAAAAGGATATAGAAGCCAACTCTTCTTCCTACTCCCATGCAGTTCATGTGGGAAGGGAGATGATTCTGTCGACAACAGCATCATGGGAATTCATTCTCCTGCTTTCTCATTATGCTGCAGAATAACAAGGTGCATGGGCCAAAAGACCAGTGGGACTCTTTGTCCACCCTGCCCTGTTGTCTCCAGGAGGACCTAGAAAAGGTTCCATATGGAGGCCGCCTCAGTTCTCTACCCAACCTTATTCATCCAGTCTCATTTAAAAATAGGAAAATAGTTTTGCTTACGAGCGTTATAGTTTGCTGTGCGATTACGTATCAAAATTCATCTGCGTCTTTGACCTGTTGCTCCGATTCAGTGCAAATAGTCTCCTGATAAAAAGACGCCATCGTGCTGTTCTAAGGCACCAATTGTAACACTGATATTCCTGTCTCCTGCCTGCCTCAGAGCAGATATTTGCACTTCCCTGATGAGAGTTCTTACAGATGTTAAAATAAAGTGATTAAGTTAGTGAAGGTATAATGTATATACATGTGGAAATAGCTTCCAAAGTCTGCAGAGCAGCATCAAAGAAGAGAAAAGTCCATGTTCAAACAAATGTAGGTTAGTGGCATTGGGGATCAGATCACAAAGCAAATATTGTTTAAGAAGGGTTAATCTGGACTCTGGACTCTGATTGCAGTCTGCTTCAGTCCTCCACCTTCATGGAATCGTACAACAGTTGACGTTTGGACTGGAATTTTGATTTCCCAGTAGTTTGCACTCTATTGTTGAAAGTCATTTTTGAAATGCATCGTCCTTGGGTCACAGACGTCATGGAGTAACTGGATAACCTTCACTTTAAACCTTCTTCAGTCCGTCTTCAGGTCTGACCACGCACATCGCTTCATTTCTATTTTATTCGTGGACTTTCCACCCTCCATTTGGACTTTCCTGAATGGAAAGTCTAGAAATAAAACAGACAGAAAGGAAAAGGCATGAGTGGTCGGGCCTGAAGACAGACTGAAGAAAGTTTAAATTGAAGGTGTGACCACAGCCTAAGATGATGACAACTTCATGGTGATTTTGCACTGGTCGTTATAGTGGACCAGCAAGCATGCTTAGAGCCTACCTTCTGAATACTGGTATTGTCTTGGCAGGCCCAGACAGGTCATCCTTAGACCATACAAACATGCAGAAGCGAGGCTCCTAGTCCAGTATATTCGCCAGTGTAGAATCACCCTTAGAAGATTTCTTGTTGATTATATTGTGTGATTGCTACCTGTGTTATGTTGTTTCTAAGCCAAGTGCATTCTCATTGCAGTTTGAACAGGGATTTTAAAAAATTTTATTCTCTCAATGAAATTTATTATTCACTGATTATAGATATGATGTAGGAGGCATACACTGTAAAACAAATACACCTATAGAAAGCAGAAAATTACATACTAAACCAGGAAAGACAATATAAAAGCAGGGCACTACCACGAGGAAAGATTTAGTCCATTAAATGGAATGCATTGGGTAAAATGAAGGTCCTTGCCTAAAACCAAGAAGACAACACGTTCTGTGCCAGATCAGCCTTTGTGAGGAAAGCATTCCTTCAATAGGGAGCAGAGTTGGCAATCATTACCAATTTATCCCTATGGCTCAGAGAAAAGAAATTTGCTTGAATTGGCTAGGTGAATTTTTTTCTCTCTCTTTCATGGCCAAATCCTTTGAACTCTGGTCCCCATTGCTGGGGTAATTTCCACATGTGTCAGTTTACTGTTGGACCAGAAATGGCCAGTTTCCAGTCTGAAGCTCAATAAGCATGGACAGAAACTTGCAGCCATGATGGTTCACATTCAAGGCCTCCACACACATCCATATCTTTGGCCTACTGTGATCACAAATTGGATCACAACACAACTATGCAGCGGAGAACCCACAGGGATGACAGGAGGGGTTTTGTCAAACCCAAACTTGAACTGGCCAGCAATGTCAGGATAGCAAAGGGCTGTGCTGAGATGTTATTTCAAAGGACATGTGAGGCCTTTCTTTCATCTAGGTGATGCAAAGCGAAAGCTGGGAGAGGAAGTCGGTAGTTGGAGGGATGGTGAGTGATAGGGATGAGTAAGTTGACTTTTCACTTCAGTAAGCGCTCACCCTGCCCCTTCACTCTCATAGGGGGCAGAGCTTGCAAGGTGCCAGACCTTGGAAGCCTGGCCCTCTTTGGTGGGTTTGAGGGTGCAAACAGCATAACAAAGTCAGTTGTGGACATTCCTAGTGTGAAGTGCACGCTTCCCTCTCAGGCCTACAAACTAACTGACACAACACAGAAGAAAAAGAAGTGAGGAGTGAGTGGAGAAAGAAAGCAGAGTTTATTTTCATCCAGCCTTCCCTGTGTGAATCGTTTTTCCTCGCCCACCTACTGCTTTTAATTTAGTTTATAAATCTGTTGTTTTATTTTTGGGTGCATCCCCATGCAATTTAAAGCCCGCTGAAAATCTTCTTTTGTCGCGGAGCACCCCCATGCACGGCTTTTATCCAGGCTTCCAGCACCGCTAATTTGGAAAATGCACTGCAAAAAACCAGCCCTTTAAAGAAGACTGCAAGCGCACTTTCCTGGAAGATGCGGGTATTCAGAGCAACATTTTGCATGGAGACGCTCTGTGACAAAAGGGGCGGGGCTTCTCTCCGAGGCGGCAAGCTCTCTCTCTTTTTTTTTTTTGCCTCTCATCCACAGCCAGCATTCACGATATGAAAACAGTAGGCAGGCATTCCAATCACAAAGAGAAACAGCAAGATACATTGTAATGAATTGCTTATATCAAGTGAAAGTGTATGAGGCAAGTGAAAGTGTATGAGGCAAGATCGCTGGCTGGGGAAGGCGAACTGAGAACTTGTAAATTTTTCTTTTGGCCTTGTGAATGAGCGCACGATCGCACGATTGCTGGCTGGGGGAGGCGTTTTGGCAGCTGGAGATCTTGTAAATAGCGCTGGCTGCAGCCCAGCTGCCTTTGCAAGCAGGGGAGACGAACAGAGAACTTGTAAATTTTTCTTTTGGACTTGTGAATGAGCGCACGATCGCACGAGTACACAATGAAACAGCAAGGGGCAGGGAGAAAAAGATGCAGGTAAGCAAAAGATGCTTCCTTGGGGATGGTCAGTGCATTTTAAATGCACGTTTGCTGAGCCCCATGGGGACACTTAATTCAGAATTGAATGCACATTTGTTAGATCCGCTGCAGTAGAGGGACAATAGCGACAGGAAAAAGTACCATGGGGATGCACCCTTTGTTTAATAATTTTCTTATGCTTATTGATTGTTTTATCTTTCTTGTGACTGCTTCAAGACCCCTCTGAAAGGGTAATTCGAGCCCCAAAGGGGTCCCGACCCCCAGGTTGAGAACCACTGAGCTAGAGTGTAGGGATGTTCTCATATTAGTATTTTCTTCTCATCCATGTTTGGTGTAAACATGCCTCCTCCTCTGATTAGATATTCTTCTTTTTGCTCAGTTTGCTGGCAGTTTAGGCAAGAGATTTCATTTTTCACCCAAATTTCTATTTATTTTTTTTAATTTATTTTTTTGGATGCAAGCATAATCAACCTAGCACAATTTCATTCTACAAGATGGGTTTGTGCTTTTCCAGGTGAACTAAGTATTGCTCAGAGAGGTCATTTCCATAAGCCTGTTAATCTTCTGAAAGGGCACTCTTTGCCTTTGTAAGTTCACTGATGATAAACAAGCATCAATGAAAACTGCATCCAGACAGTGTCAAAATCCTGTAATTATTTTGTCCCCCACCTGATTTGCCAGACATGATAACAGTTCTCCCAATACTGTCCCAGAATTTTGACCCAATTTACTGGGTTATCATAATTCCAGTATATTTACCATAATTCAATACTATCTTATTCTGTAATTGTAAATCTGTTTGGATTACCGAGTGAGAAATACGGGAAGTTTTAGGATAAGACTTGCCTTGTGAGCTGATACTACCTAGAAATACTGTATGTTATACTATTGGGCTGCGTTCACACCTAAGCTTTAATCCAGCTTCAGTCTGCTTTCAGAGGGAGAGAACACATCAGCAGAGCAACCAATCATTTTCTTTCCAGATTATCTATCCCAAAGGTGAACTTTCCAAGTTAGATCATGACAATAACTTCTCACTTTGCTGATGTGTTCTCTCACTCTGAAAGCGAATTGAAGCTGGATTAAATCTCAGGCATGAACGTAGCCTTGGTTACCTAAACAGCATAATGGGAGGGCTAGTTCATGAGGAAAGAAAATCACATAGCTGTAACATCTTATTAAAACGTGGAGTATTTTGATCTAATATCTAGACAATGTGGGATATCTAGATGTGCTTTGTACTGGTAAATTGATAGATTGTGGAATAAATAAGTGATGCCTGAAGACATCTTAAGTTCCCCTACATCTGCACCTATTAAAAAAGTGATCAACATTAAAGTTCAGAAAACGCACCCTGGAATTCACTTCTTTATGGACATTGCATATCTTAGTGAATTACCTCAGTTTTTTATTCCCCCTTCCTTTTGATGTTATCTATGTATACTCAGGGGCAAATGTTCTCAGTTCATATTCAGAATTATAAACTTATAAAATTTTCTTATGCCCAGACATTCTGAGAGTTGTCATATTTAGTCCAAAGCTGGAAAATGCACAGATGGCAAACAGGAGAAAAGTAACACATCAACTAACTAGGCAAGGATTCACGATTCTCATGGAAATTGCAAGCACATTTTATGGTAGCTGTTCATAAGCAAAATATGCAAATTAACAGGATTCCTTGAAGTAAAGAGATGTACCTGCAATGACTCTCACACTGAACAAATGGCTGAGACCTCAATTTAAGGGAAATACATGATAGCTAAAAACAAGATAGCTAAGTTTTGCCCTGCTGGGTGCAGTGTCAGTGTCAGCAAAAGCAGCAAGAAAAAAGGCCTAGAGAGTGGCATGTACAAAAGGCTGTGCCAGTGCTATATGGTCTCACAATTCAACTTTCTACAAAAGTAATTTAGAAATAGTTCCCATGATACAAGAACTGATTTCTCACAGCACCAGAGAAGAAGGTCCAGAATACTTAGATTTATATATAAAAGGTCTATTTTGGAGAGTTTCTACCAATCTTTTTATAAACCTTCCAAAATGCCATTTATAGCTCTGGTTTTCACCTTTTAGTCCCTTATTCGGCGAGCTCAGAAATTACACAAGAAAGGTACACTACCTGTTTCCAAAAGGCAAGTGCTTTATATTAAATGTCTTTTTTCGTACCCAAGTCTTAATGTTAATCCCCATGATCATTTTTAAAGCAACATGCTTCAGTTTCTTTCACTGGAACTGATAAGACTTAAAAGTCTTTAGCTTTGGATGGATTAAGACTACAATTTTTTCTGAAGAAAGGATGTGTATCAGGAGTGCCTCAGCTGCTTTTCTTGAAGAGACCATTATATAGGTATAAGCTACCTTTCTGAAGATCTCTCAGTTTGGTTTTGCTGCTGACTCTCTAGATAGTGACTCTTACCAGAACAACCACCTTTCAAGACTGACCATCTTTTCACATTCTGAACTCCTGGTGTGCCCCAGCATGGGGCATATGCACTCTGCAGAGCTGCTTCTATTCTAGGAGCATTTCCATGCATGCCGGAGTGCACCCCGCACATATAGGTGTAGAGCACTAAGAAGTGTTCTACATTTATGCTAGCGGCTGGCTGAGACAGCCCACACAGCCCTGTTCACACCTTTTCCAGGCCAATAGAACACGTTACTGGACAGTGCAGATGCCGTTGCATGCTGTGTTACCTGGTCGCCATGGCAATAGCGACACACATGCCTGCTGGTGCCATTCAAAGACATAAGAAACCTATACAGAGACCCATTTGTCTTGAGATAAATCCATTTGAATTTTTTCTGGATAGATCACACATACAAATGACAGGAGTGTAAGAATGGGCCTTTCTGCGCTTATCTGCCTTAAATCCAGGCAAATGGGTCCAGAATAACCAGGCCTGTTGATCCAGATCGCATGGGCCTGATTAGCACCATCTGAAGGTTAGGATAAAAAATTCCAAGCCTGAGCTTGGAATAGTGATTTTTGGCAGCATGCTATGGCAAGCCATTAAAAAACACCCCTCAGTAGTTCTGGAATACAGAGGCATGCTATCTCCATAGCTCATATTCCAAAACAAGGCCCTCGGGCATCTTGTCAACCTGATTAAATGGGTCCACAAGAGATCCGAATTAAGGACCTCCTTAATCCAGATCTTGCTTTATCTAGTACAGATGTAACCAGACCAGCAGGGGCAGGGCCTGCTTGATCCTCATTTATGTGCAGATGAGGATGTCCATAGTCTGGATTAAACAGCTCGTCAGTCTGGAGCAATGTAAGTGCAGAAAGGCCCTAGGTCTTCAATTTATTGGTCCATTTAAGCCACTGGTAACAATAAAAACACTGTGTACCTACTTACATCCACACTGTTCATTAGTCAGCAGGAACATAATTCAATAAAATATGAGCATCAGCAAATAGAAACTATTGCCTCAATGTGTTATTTATATGCCTAATAACTTACTTCCAGAAAGGAATTACTTCAAAAGACTACCAAAACATGACTGAATGAAGAATTAATTTCATTACGTGCCCAGCATTTAGATGATTCAGTTATGGCGTCCAGTAGCTCTGGAGAAAAAAAGTGCTGACTAAGGTGAAATCTAAGATCAAACAACAAAATGCAGTTACATAGGAAGGAACAGCTTCCCATTGTTCTGGCAAGATGAGGGTGTTTCCTATTTGTTTCACTGATCTCTCAAACTCTGGTAAAATTCATACAGTGCCGGTGTGGAGCCTTAAGGCTGTGCTGAGGATATAGGATCTGCTTGATACTTTACCCTCACTGCAAACTCAGTATGGAGGGAAAGGGTGATCGGAAGCAAAACTCTTCCTTCTAATGCTCCTACAAGCACCATTAAGACAATGTAGTGATCAAGTAGCTTGAAGAGCTCTTCAAACCACTTTTGCACTCTGTTCTGGCCCCCTCAGCAAGGTTTGCTTTTGAAGAAAGGGAATGGCTACTAGAATGAATTTTAGGTGCTGCCTCCAGGTTGGAGAGACAGGCAGGAAGCATCTAAAGGCCATATACAGGAAGTTGAGAGCAGGTGAAAGTTTCACCTTCATCTTCTGCTTGAGAATGTCCAGAAGCAATAGGTGGGCCACTGTGTGAGACAGGATGCTGGACTAGATGGGCTTTGAAGAAAAACCCACCTTCCGGTTTCAAAGCAAGCAATTCAGGGGGAAGGGGGAAACTTTCCTCTTCACCTGTCAACTTGTGATGATGGCTTTCCTCACACACACACATACTAGGGGTGTGCACAAATGCAGGTTTTGGGATTCAATTCAATTAAAATCAAATACTCAAAAATTCAATTCGATTTGAATGTTTAAAACTCAAATGTAACCAAATTTGATTTGAATTAAGCAAATTCAAATCTATTCGTTCGATTTTTTAATTCAAATTTGTGCTTACGAATGTCGACAACATTTGTAGATGCCCGTACACATCTTCCCGGATCCATACCCATCTGTACAAGTCTGTATGCATCCCATAGTTATCCCGTATGCAACCCGTACAGATCCGTACAAACGAATCTTCAAGTACGCATCATGTATGAATAATTCATCTGAATAGATCCAAAATTCGAATCAAATCTTTAAATTCAAATCTAAGGACATTTGATTCAAATTTGAATGTCAAAATTCAGTTGATTCGATCAAATTTCAAATGCATTCAAATATTTGTGCACAAGCAATGTATGCCTGGACCCCAAACCATGCCCAGTCATCTTTTTTTGGGTACCGATTTTCTGCGGAAATCGGACCAAATCTAAAACTCATGGGTGTTCCCTTTGCCAAATCTGATTTTGGATTGGGACCAAACGTGCATGGGGACACACCCTTAGTTGATGACTTTCACTGAGAGAAAGATGGGGGGAGTACAATCTTGAGGGAAGTGCAGGAGAACTACCCCTGCAAGGTAAGTACAAAGAGGCCCCATGTCCAGTCCTAAGTGACCTAGGAAATTATAAAATTATATTCCTTTGCGTTCCTATGCAAGCAAACCCAAATTTGCCCATAAAACAATATACTTGATTTAGATTTGTCTGCGGACCCAGATACACCTAGGTTTAATTATCATTGGGCAATCCCTAGAGTGAAGAGAACACACCAGTAAGGAGACAAGCTGTTTTCCTTCCACACTACCTAACTCAAAGATAAATTTTGTTTTTGTGATTTATGGCAAAATGATTCTAAATAATTAAATAAGTAAGTAAGTAAATAAGCAACATTTTCTAGTAAAGTAAATGGATAAAAGCGACCTAAATCATGCTTTAGCATCCCTTCCAATATTTTGAGGCACATTTATCAGCATTCTTTTGCCTTCTGCTTAGTCTTATATTTGCAACCTTTGCTATGTTCACACCTAATCTAGTTTCAGTCCACCTTCCGAGAGAAGACATAAGCAAAATGGCTGATCATGTTCTTTATACTTTATCTAACCCAAAGGTGGATTTTCTGAGTCAGATTATGTGGAAAGAAAACAGTTTGACCCTCTCGTGATGGGGTTCTCTTGCTCTCAAAGTAAACTGAAGCTGGATTAAAACTTCGGTGTGAATGCAGCCCTGTCTTTCTTTCTTTTTGAAAGCCATTGCTTATGTGTACGCATTCATTTTAAACTTTTATATGCAGCTGTTCGTTGTAGATTCTCAGAAAATGTACAGCAATAAAATCCATATAAAGAATCATAAGTTAAAAAAATAAGTTGACCAAGCATTTGAACCAGTGGCCAGGAAATGCCTGTATCGTGCACCAACACCAACTGAATTTAGGTTCTGGAACTCCTTGCTTAGAGAGAACCAAACTACACCCCCATAATGTTCATTTTCCGTTTTGTAAATATATTTCTATCCTGTTTTGGAGTACTAACAGAAAACAGATACCTTGTGAAGACATCTATAAAAGGAGGTAAAGACATCAGGTCCAGGAGGTAAAATCCAGTAAAGAAAATCAAAGTCAAGTCACAGCAGGAAAGGTCAGATTAAGGCTGAGAAATTCCAGTAAATTTCACACAGAAGGCAGAGCGAAGCAGGATCCTGAATAGTTCAAAGTAAGCCGGCTAGCTAAAACTTTTCCCTATTAAAACAAGGATCACCAACAGGGTGCCCAAAGTCCTAATGTTGCCATTGAGAACTATCTCTGGCACTTGGGGTGCTACTGAGTCCTATCCTTCTTACTTTTCCTATCTTAGGGCTTTTCAGCACTTGGCCTAAAGGGACAGCCCGGAAATGCTCCAGCAGAGAGCATCTGCTGGACTGTCCCCCTGCCAAACTGCAATGGAGCACGAAAACATGCTCTACAGATATACTAGCCATGTCTGGGGCACAGCTAGTATGCCCCATCATGCACCCTTTGTTCCTCTTCCAGCTGAAGGGTGTTTGGGGCAGGGCGACACAACCACAGTAGTGCGCCACCACATCACCCAGTCACTGTGGCAATGGCTGGCACAGCTCTTGCTGTGGCAATGCATTCACCCTAGTACGGTGATGATCCCACTTACACAGCATTTGGCAAAGTGCCAGGTAAGTTTGGGATGTATCAGGCATCCCAAAGTGAAGACACCCGATCCATCCCAGTTCTTCACCTTTTTTCATGCTTAACAAAGGTGTCAAAGGCAGAATAAATGTAATTGATGTATTCCGATTGACATAAAGAAGACGGTTAGATGCCTTTATTCCCTTGAGAAGTATTCAGAACGGAAAAGAAGCTGGATGGTTTTCAGTCCTCTTTATAACTGCATAATTTTAAGTGCCCTCTCCATCAAATCATTGAACCACAACAGTGACTAATCAACTTTGCCAACTGTTAGGAAAAACTGTGTGTTTCTTGCTTTAAGTGTTCAAGAGCAGAATTGTGATAAGAAAAAAGAGAAAGTTACACCCACATCATTCCATCAAAATTCCTAATATACCCTACCCAAAGGCTAGCATGCCTCCTACTAAGGTCCCTGTGTAAGAAGATACTGGCCAAGCAAGCTATTGTCTGTGTCACTGACTGAAGTTTGATAATGAGCCTAGCTTCACTTCACTAGCAACAATTCTGCTCTGGCCAGTCTATCAGACCAGCAAACTTTCTAGAAGCCTCCCTTTCACACAGTGATGTGGTTGAAAAGAGGCTCCACTTGGGGTCTTCCTTCAACCTCAACCAGTATGTATGGAAGAGGGGCTTCTGATATGGTTGCTGGTTTGGTAGACTAGTCAGTGCAGCACAACCAATCTTGAGGTTATTGAAGGATTTTGGTTGATTTTAGTCTTTGTCCTGCAAAGTTTGGGGAGGGGGATATATATAAAACACATGTCCTCTGAATCCAAGAGGTGTTCTCTGATCAAGATGACTTCAGATAAGGTACTGTGGGCATCTCCTTGAAAAGCCGTTTCCATATGAGGCAAGGTCCAAGGAATAAGGAGCTGTGATATTCTCCTTTCTGGTAGACATTTGACCTGCTGGAATAAATGAAGAATTACTAACCATGGGCATATGTGTTGCTAATCAAGGTTATTTTAAAAAATAAATAGAAAGTTAAGATATCAGGATAGACAAGGGATTGATGGACAAAAATATTCTTTTTCCAAAGCAGCACATGACTCCTGTATCTAAGAGAGTTCATTACTATTAAGCTTATATAAGACTTGAAGAGGTTAATAAACTCTGTCTTGATACAGAAGATGATCTCCAAAAATGTTTTCAAAGAGGTGCTAACGAGAAAAGGGTTGTTAATAATTCAGAGTGTTATTGATGTTTTGACAATCTTCTCTAGAAATGGAAGCTTTTGCAGGATTAGCAATCTGCTGAGGATCTGAAACTCCCCCTACTGGCATTCACTGGCAAACCTTAACACAATGGCTTTCTAAACCGCTTCAGCTCCAATTGAAATGAATTGCCTCTATCTTTCTTTAAACTTCTTTTCCATCTGTTTCCTTGTGCTTCCTCACCCCAATCTATCTATGGCTGCATCCACACATTTTTTAAAAAATGGTTTAAAAGTGGCAAGCTTCTAGTGCTTCTATCCTGCATCTACCCCTAGCCTTTAATGTGAATTAGAGACAATAGCATGTGGATCTACCAGCTCTAAGCCACTTTTTTTTTTACTGCATATGGATGCAGCCTCTGAACATGCAGACCTATGAGTCTCTGCAATCCCTCCGCTAAGATGGAATAAGGCCATCCACGTTTCAGACAGCCTGTGCCATCCGAGGCATGACTGCCAACTCCAAAGGCTAGACCCAGTCTTGGAGGTGGCATCCAGCCTTACAAGGCTGGGAACTTTTCATTCCCAACCTCTGAATCTTCCAGGAGGGCTCTTGGGGGAGACTACTTCAGGTGGCATTTCTTCTTGCACCACCATACCTATACGTGAACAGTGGGCCATGTACCTTTCATACACAGACAAGCCTCACTAGTCCTTTTACTGGCAGAAGGACATCAGTGTCATTTTTGGAACTCTATCCCACTCTATTGTTGTATTCATGAAAATGAAGCATTCCAGGGGAGTTCACCTGTTCCATGCTAACGTGCAGATCAAAGAGTTCTGTGACCATCCACACCATGCCTTGTTCCTGATTATATTCTGTAACAGGGGCCTTCCATCTGCACGTTAATGCAGCCTGCAGCAGGTGCCAGGTGTGGCCTGCCATACTCAGCACCAGCATGCAAATGGCAGGCTCCAGTTCTGCAGTATAATCTGTAATAAATCCCAGGGAAGAAAGGGACCCTGTCTCTTTCTCCTAAGGGATAATAAGTGATAAGAGTCTGTTGCCTGTCTGTCAGCTGATTTTGCTCACAATATAAATGAAGTTCATGTTTGCGCTTTCATGAAGGCGCTGAAGAGATTATGGAGGGGATCCACAGATGGAAGCATCTAAGTTCAGTAATGATGCCAGGTTAACCCAAATGGATCAAATCAACACCCCAACTGGATGTGTTCTTTCATATCACACATGGGCTGCATTTCCACTCACATTATAAAATGATTTGAAAACAATCTGAAAATTGTTTGTCCCCATTATAGATGTTTTCCTAGGAGTAAATTGCTAAAAAACGCAATAAAAAAACCACCTGAAAAAAACAGGTGTTCTTTCCCATTTTTGCTGCTAAAACACTTTATGTTTATTCCTTTAGGAATAGTAATGCAGTATTGGGGCAGATCCTCATGAAATGGGTAGGGTTTCACCCAGTAGTACAAGGCAGTCCGCACATGAATGGCCTGTTCTGGGACAGGTCCCTCACCGCTACAAAGCTCATGTGAGCTTCAAAGGACTCTGATAGCCAGGAATGAAAGTTCCAAGCCTAGGAGCCCTAGGGAGGCCTATTTCGGGAGCACAATTTTAGCCCCTGGACCTTGAGTAGACCTGATATTTTGGCCTAGGTGACCATTTTGGCTGTCTAGACACTGTCTGCACTGCATCAAATGCGGATGCAGCATGCCAGCATGGAGTATGGACTCCTTCTTCACTTCCAGAACGCAGAAGAACAGGTTGCAAACTGTCTGGGCTAGGCCTTATACTATTCTCATTCTAGAAGCAAGTATGGAAAAGGCCTCAGTTACCAAATTGCCCTTCGTGCGCAAGGTTCTTCAGAGGGAAGTGGCAGTCCAACTACAGATAAGTCTATAGGAAGCTGGTTATCTACACTCATTCCAATCTGGCTTTAGCCCTATTCATGACACCAAAGCATCCCTGATTACCTTGTTGATTATTTTTGAGGAGAGAGAGACAGGGGCAACTCTGAGACCTTTAGGTATAGGCTGGATATAAATAAATTAACCAAGTAAACAATGTAAGGGAATTGTAGAATGTCATCTGGCAACTGGCTATTACTATGGTTACCATACAGGGTGGCAATAAGAAATGTTCTTGCACATAGGAGCTTTCCGTATGAATTCTGTCTGTTGTGCCATCTAAACTGGGGGGTGGGGGGCATTATATGGCAGTTATGAACCAGAGGAGTCCAAATTCAAAACCACCTGACATTCTATAAGAGGACATTACTCTTCTAGAACCTTAAGAGGTAACTGTCACATAGCTGCGTTTTCACTTATGCTCTACTTCCATTTCTAAGAGCAAGTCTAAGTAAGACGTCCTTTCCCCAGCACATTTCACGTCCTATGTACAATAATAAGGTGTTGTGGCTTCTGTGTCAGTACCACAGCTTGTCCTTTGAGAAGGGATGTGTGCATTATTTATCTCTCCTTTAAGGCATAACGTTTTGGGAACACGGCATAACGGCCCAAAATCTTCTACAAATGAGATATAATTTTTGTCTCTTTTGCAACTTCACATGCCCCATTAAGTGAATGATTGCATCTTTTCCAATATGTCACTTTGGGAGAGTCTTTCCAATTAGAAAAGTGAGTGCATGCATGACAGAGGCCATGGTCACACCTTCACTTTAAACTATCTTCAGTCCATCTCCATGAGACTGTTCGTTTCTACCTGTTTTATTTGTGGACTTTCCAACCTAATCTAGTCAAGGGGACCTGTGGGTGCACAGAGGAGGGAGGAGGCAACTAAGTGGGCAAGATCCCACACAGAATCACTGCATGGATGACCAATGGTTTATTTCCAACATCATTTCTTGTTCTCCAGAGGAACTCCAGGCAGAATTACTGCTGGTACAAGTAGGAGTACTGTTCACTAGAGCATTCCAGGCAAATTCATAGAGGTCAGGTATTTCAGTGGCTACTAGAATGGATGCCTAGGATATTGCCTTCAGGTTGGATGCTTCTAAAGGCCATTTGCAGGGATTTGAGAGCAGCTGAAGCTTTTGCCTTTATCTTCTGCTTGTGATGGCCAGAAGCAATTGGTGGGCCACAGTGTGAGACTGAATGCAGGACTAGATGGGCCGTGGTCCATTCCAGCAGGGCTCCTCTTATGTTCTTATGTCTGCCATCTTATTACTTCTGTGATGTCTCCAAGTCTTCTTCCCTAGATCCCATTATTTTCACTATCATGATAGCATTTGGAAGCACAATAACCACAACTGGGGTGGGGCACAACCGTCTGCAAATTAGCTTGAACCAGTACATCTATTAACTTTTAAAATAAAATGGAGTTGTTTATTATTCTTATATTATTGGAAGATTATGTGTGTCAAATTAATTCATCTTTAGAACATCACTTTTGTAAATTTTTTTAGAAGTTAATTTACACTGCTGTATAACATTTTCTTATCATTGCAAACAAAATGTTCTTATTATCTTAAAACCTTCAACCAGAAGATGCAGTGCCCGGCCAAGTGATAGATGACAAGCATTAGTTATGCTTCTTGCACATTGTGGTATTTTGGTACATCTCTGTCTGGTGGAGGAGGCAGAGGAGGGTCTCTCAGCCCAATCAGGCAGACTTGCTCCATATTGACTTAGGTTTGGGGCACTGAAATGGAATAGTTCCCATCATTATCCCTGGAAGTTAATTAACTGTGACACTGGGAAAGAAGCAACCTCATGAGTCTTCGATATTTATGAACAGAGCTGTCACTTGCAAGGGTGGGCAACTCACCCACAGGTGATGAAGAGATCAGATCAAATTTCAAGCAGTTCATTGTATGGTACTGGTCTGGATGATTTTTTAAGAATGGTGGTAGATTTTATTTTCACTTCAGGTATCATTTATTGTAGTGTAGACACTTATTCTGAAACTACAGGTATAGATACAAAGTTAAATTCATAGATATAAAAGGATAGGTCTTGCATATGAATAATAGTTCAGAAATTACAAATTAAAAATCATAACTTTTTTTTAAAAAAATGGTTGCCAAAAGGAATAAAGTATTTCTTATATCCTGTAGTATTTTTCACTAACTATATTAAAAACTCCATCTCACAGGGAGGGTTCCATTGACAACCATATTTGCCCATCATGATAGAGGGGCTGCAGCCCACCAAAAGCAGATAGATCAGAGCCCTTACAATGTCCACAAAGAGCTTTAACTGTCACTGACCTATCCAGCATCTGATCCATCTGCTGAGGCTATGGAACATCTATGGCCTACAGTAGCAAGAAATTTCAGGCCTTACTCTTCCACAGCAACTAAAGGACATAATAAGCCACATGGCCTATGGGTGATAACATCATTTCCACAGTTTAAGGCCCCTTTTGCCCTGGGCCTTAGTCTAGATTACATGCCAGAATAGGGGGCTATCATAGTCTGCATTAGCATGGTGGAATAATTCTAGAATATAATGTGGAATAAGGGCCAGTGCAAAAAGGGCCTACTGAAGACCCACCTCTTCCGTCTGGCCTATCCTTAATTTCAGCATGACCATCTGCCTATCATTGTATTGTTTTTAATTTATATCTAGTCTTTTAATGTTTTTATTTACTCTTATTAACTGCCTTGAATTGTTATGAAGTAGGCATAATAAATAAGTAAGTAAGTAAACAAACCTCAAGATCAGGACTGCCCCATGGATTGGGGCTCCAGGACATCAGGGGAGGCTTCCAACTGGAGTCTCGTCCTCTCTTAGTGTCCTGCAGCCCTGATCCATGGGACTTTTCCAAATATAATGCCTGCATCAGTGTTTCAGAGTAGGATTTATTCTGAACTGATAAACTTTGTTAGAAGCTATCAGCTGGTAGATGCAGCATCTGTGCACAATGAGGGGCAGTGTCACACAGACACTGTGAACCTTAAAAGCACTACAATTCACCGTGTGGATCCTGCCTTAGAAGAAACAATATACTAACATAATTATTAACCAGGTAGCCATATATAAAATTCAAAATAACTGTATTTTTTTAAAAAAGAGATACATTAAAATATCCAAATTTAAAAACCAAGAAAATGAAACAAAGCCCAGAAAATAGCAGAGAGTAAAATATTGGCTACCTGGGATAAGTTTTAAGTTCCTGCCAAAAGGGTACAAATATCAATGGGGTATGGAATTTCCTAAGCAATGCTTTCCATGATTATGGTCTACAATAGGGATGTCCCATTATTTTGTTGTTCTGTCCACACAGTTTCCAGTGATGACCTCAGGACCTTGCCAGGTTCATAGTGGCAAAGACATCCACAGAGTATAAAGGACTGTCTTCTGTTTTAACTATGATACATGAAGGTTTGCACATCTTGAATAGATTCCCATCCAGGTATGCATCATTGCACAGTCTTTTTTAAAAAAATACTTTTATGTTTTATTTATTTTAATTGTTTTAACTTGCCCAGCTTTTGTTGGTGTATGAAATTTTGTACATTACATACAATTGCTGTTCACCATTTGAGGTGTTAAATATCTGAGAAAAGGCAAATTCTAGAGAACAGCCACGTTTCCATTTATGAATAGGTTCAGGAAACAAATTTGATCAACTACAAAAGGATACATTGCTCGGATCTGCACATATCTTACGCTGATACATTACATCATGCTGAGGTCTTGGGAAGAACTCAATGCAAAATGAAGGCCAATACCAGCTAAAAAATGAGCAACATTATTGTTGTTGTTCCTGTTGTTACAGTCACTGACCCAGAATATAGAAATGGCAGAAGGACATATTAAAATCTAAAGACAAAATTAGTCATTGACCATAGATAGATAGGTAAAAAGATGTGAAGCAAGTTTCTCCCCATATCTCCTCGATTGAATTCCTCAGATGGAGTACTGAGCCAAAAACGGACGTTACACAGTTCTTCTCCATAGAAGAATTCTTCTTGTCAGTTCAGTGATTTTGCTGGCTTCACTATTGAATCCTGTAGAATTACCATGCATGTTCTGCTCTATTGTGGGTGGTCACACCTAAGGTTTAATCCATCTTCAGTACACCTTCAGAACAAGAGAACATATCAGCAAAGTGATCAGTAATTTTCTTCCTATATTATCTATCCCAGAGATGAATTTTCTGAGTTGTTTAACACTGAAAGAAAACAGCTTGTCACTTTGCTAATGTATTCTCTCACCCAGAAAGTGGACTGAAGCTGGATTAAACCTTAAGTGTGACCACAGCCTTTGAGACAGTTTCTAAAGGCTCCTTTTTTTCCTTTTTTTACTGTGCCTTTTATGACAGGTGGCTATTTTTCTTAGGAAAAGATGAAAGTTTTGGGATATGAGCGTGTTCTCAGATATCTGGTCAATGACTAATTTTGTTGTTGTAATGGGCAGTGGCTGAATACACAGAGATACTAACAGGAAAAAGGAGAAAAAATATTAATGCTCACTTATGAATAATCAACCCTGTTCATGGTTTGCTCAAGAATAACAGCTTGGTAGTTACTAATGTGAAAGGGGTTAGTAGTTGATTGGCGGCATGTTCTGAGGACCGTGGGAAAATGGCAGGATGCTCTTTCATTTAAGGGATGCAGTCAAGCACGGACATTGACATGCTGACTGTGGACACTTAAGGGTTTGAGGGAATGAGAAGGTGTGATTCATCATTTCTGCTCAGAGATGAAAGCTTTTAATCTCTCACTCAGATGTAGGACTTCACCACTGCAGTCTGAAATTCAAATCCAGATGTTGAAACTGTACTATATACTCTGACTCTTGTTTCCAGTGTGGCATTTTCAGCCTTCCTATGCCAAGTATTGTGCTTGCTAGGTTTAATTTTGTATGTCGCATTAATATGGCACTAAATAAGCAACCTCTTTTATGTCTCTTAAATGTGGAAGAGACTCTGGCCCTGGTCACAACTTTAGTTTAAGACAACTTCCGATTGTCTTCTGGTCACATTACTCACATTATTTTTATTCAGTTCATTTTCCAAGCAGGCTTATCCTATCCAATCATTTTAACCAGAGAACTCCTTTCCAGAGGACTCAGCCCATCCTGGCATCCTCAGCTGTCTTCTCTACCTCAGTGTGAGGGGTGGGGTGGGCTAAAGGAGGCTGAACCGTGCTGTGGTGGGTGGGGTCCTGTCTTTCCTTTTATCCAATGTTTAGGGGAGAGCAGCACGCATGGAGTTCGTGAGGCACCTTCCCTTCTCTCCTCAGTTTATGTGTATGATGCCTCCATCTAGTGTTTTTCTGCAAATTTATTATTATTTTTTCAAAAATTAATTGCATGGAGAAGAAAAGCACATAAAAAAAGAAAGGGGGCGTGGAGGTGGTGAAGCATGCTTTAAAAAGAATAGCAAATGCACACCCTCACCTCCCTTGAGTGATCAAACAGCATCCAATAAGAAAGGGGATAGATTTGATGAAGCAAAAGGTGTGGAGAGTCAAGAGCTCTGTGGAGGAACAGGGGGGCATGAGCCTACTGTACACAGCCTGCTTTTCCCAGCCCACCAGTTGACCCCACTAGTGAGGTCTTCCAGTAGGGCACCACTTGGGGAATCCTATTCCATTCTACACCCTATCCTGTGCAGATAGAAGGGGCATGGCTTCCCCTAGCTAAGGGCGGGCATGGCTTCCCCTAGCCTGCACCAACATGTGCTCAGGAGACACACAAACCCTTTCACAGCAGCAGATAACATCCCATGTGGAAAGGGCCATAGAAAGTGACCAATAGGAAGATCTGACCAAGTTCATATTTCTGAAATCTCCACTTGTTAAAAATCTGAATTTTTAAAGGATTTTACAAGTGACTCTGGATTCTGTTGTAATTGTTCCTTGAATTTCTTCAAAGGAAAAATAGTTCCAAGTATCCTAATATGTAAAAGATGTGGCTATATTCCAAAAGCCTTAGGAAAAATGCAAACTCCAGACGTTTTGCTTGTATCTTAAAACTGCTTTCATAAGCACAACTTTGTTACACTGAAAAAAATTGGAGTGCAAATTAGCTTGTCAACACTTGATCCAAAAGGGGCTCCTGTCTTTGGCAGAAAAGTTTTGCAGAGGCTGCTTTTCACATCATTTTGTCTTTAGCAACAGTTGTGCCAACCAAATATTTCTGGGCATATGATTAATAAAGGTGTGTTAATTCTTGCTAGGTTGAAAGTTTGATGTCACCACTACATAGTTATTTTGCCAGTCTGCTAGAGACAGAGATTGCCATTGGTGGGTTAACTAAAATAGGATTTCTAGTGTGCTAAAGATTTACAGGACACGCTCAAGATACAGAAAGACACACAAGGGTACAGCAATAGGGAGTAGAATTGGTAAGCAATTAGTAACTTCTGGATTGTCAGTCCTTATATAAATATTAGGACACCAGTCTTCTGTGCTTGCAGCACTTTCTTCTTGTTGCCACTAACTCCAGCCAATGCAATCAAAGTTCCAAACTAGAAGGCTATGTAAATGGTGACTTAGGGTGATGCCATACTGGCCAGTTTACAGGACCAGCAGGGTGGGGCCTCACTTAGACCACACCAACATGCAGAAGGGAGGTTCCTAGTTCATTTGCTGGTCCAATATTCCCTCCAGTGTGGAATCACCCTAAGTTCAGGAATGATAGAGAGCATTTGCATTGCAAGCACTATCTATCACTATACCAAACTTAACCTAAACCTACTTGGAGGCCATAAGCCAGTCCATACTGAACCATCTGTATTGCTGTAGCAGTGGCCAAGGCAATTTCTGCCATACCTTGGCCCATTGCTATAGCTGTTTCTTTCCACAATATTATGGTTGCCTTATGGAAACAAGGACAGAAGATGTACCTTTTCACAGAAGATGGTGTAGCTTGTGATACAGGCAGCAACTGCTGAAATGTGATCTTTTGAAATATAGAGCCCTAAAGAACTAATGCCCTAAGATCTAAAGAAACACCTCTTCCATACAGACCTGCTTGTCTGTTAACATCTGTGAGAGTTGTCCCTGTGGCAGTGCAGACTCTATCAAAGGTACAAGAGCCATGAGAGGGCTTTTTCTGTGGTAGCCCCCAGGTACGGAATAGCCTTCCAGTATCACTGCACGCATTTAGATCCACAAGGCCAATTTGCTGCTTAAATTCCCTTTTTCCTGTGGAGTTCAAATACTGCAAATTAACTCTGGTTAGAAGAAAAGTGTTATTGCAAGTTTTTACTCACATCTGGAGGCACCCTGAAATGCATTGGGCACATGTATTGGAGTGTGTGTGTGCACATACATCTTAGAAAAAAAGAGATAGCATCACATTACTTCTCTTTTGAGCTGGTGTTCTTATGAGGCAGCTCCTGATTTCTTAACTTCAGTAGAAACAACAAGGGTTGTTTGAAAAAGTGTAACCCAGTTACTCTGAAAGCAAATTTGTGAGGACAGGTTTCCCAAGTACCTGAAAAGTAATGAAGAGGAATTTCCTAATAGTTACACTTTAACCTTTGCTGCAGACATGCTTATAGACCATTCAGAATTGGGTTAGCAGAGTTCAAAACTCCTCACCACCACCACCACCAAAGGAAGCATTTGAGATATATGGTGAGGAAAAGAACAGAGAGCACAGAGAGCAGGTTTGACTAGTAGACAAGAAAGCTATTTTTTTCAAGTTTCATAATAAATCTGAACCTGAAAAAAAAATGTCATTTAAAAATGCAGACCACAGTTTTTGAGTCAGTTACCCTGTTGAGTGGATTTGCAGCCCTGGTATCCAAACCAAACTGCACATTAGGCTCTTTGTAATTTGTGTCAAAAAGAAGAGATTATTTGAACTAAGGCCTTTTTTCACTTGGTCCTGCGTAGAGCATCCAAATTGCTTGGAGCTGCTTCCGTTTTCAAAGTGGCTTCATGCATGCTGGACCACGCCCTGGCCAGATTGCAGTGGAGCTTTCAAAGACCCCTCAGAAGTCAGAGCATCTTACTGAAAGTGTCCAGTACTGCATTCAATAAAGGAAGTCACATTTTGCCAAGGCACACCTGCAATCAGGTTATGAAATCCTCCTCCTCCTCCTCCTCTGGAAATTCATTAGTGATCGTTCCTATTACTTTGGATGGCTGAGTAGGGATTTGAACACTGATCCCAACATTCCAGGCATTAGACCACACTGGCTTTTGTATACTTTTTCCAGCTATAGCCTTTCTTGCACACACAAACAATGTAAATAAAACACAAGTGTCCACATGCACACACCTTGATAACTTTATCAAAAGGGTTCCCCAAAAGAAGAAACTGTTTGCAATTTAATTCACAATTAATTTCTTCATATGTCTCAACAAAATGTTTTTCTGTGTAAGGAAGCATAATGCAGATGAATACAGTATTCTTCCATGTAGATCCCCTTCTCATATCCTCATCAAGGTAAGTATGTGCTGCCCTCATGTGGCCTCATGATCCTTTTTTTTTATTTAGGCTACCTATAGTTAACTTATTCCAAAGGTCTAAAATAAATTGTGGAATTTGTAGAATGATGTGCCTGATCCAACATTCTGAGTGGTTTAAAGGACTTAGTTTGCTCTTTCCTGCATATATGCTACTGCACCAAAACTAACTGCTTATACATAACAAGTAATTTCCCTAAT
Organism: Aspidoscelis tigris stejnegeri; assembly: GCA_023333525.1. Classification (NCBI taxonomy): domain Eukaryota; kingdom Metazoa; phylum Chordata; class Lepidosauria; order Squamata; family Teiidae; genus Aspidoscelis; species Aspidoscelis tigris. Next base: position 208,968,112 of record JALMGA010000001.1, read on the forward strand.
AGGAAACTAGTTGCATAAATTTCAGCAGGTATCCAAACTAGCAACTGCTACCACCAAAAAGGGAGGGATGTGGGATTTTATCAACATCTGTAACTGCCTGCCACATCTCATATTCTGGGCCACCATATTGCCTGGCAACTGCCTTAGACTGAAGCAACAGGCAGGGGTAGGAGCAGCCAGTCTCCACTTGCAGCACAAGATTGAGAGACAATGCAGCCTCTGTCCCTTTGCACCACCCAGGCATGGGTCATGCAGCCTTCTCTCTGTGTTCCCTGCATCTCACCTTTTCCCCCTTCTGCACCCCATGCCCTGACTTCTGTGGCTCCTCCATTGGCTCAAGACAAGCCCCTAGCACTACTGCTGTAATGTGCATTACAATATTCATACCAATCTGTGTCCTCTTTTGAGGCCGAGATTGGTAAATGACCATCCTCTCCAAGAGTTTATTTGCCCCCCTTTTTTTAAAGTGGCCAGGAAACCGGCTGCACATTTCCCCCCATAATTGTGCTATTACATTCAAGTAAACTTTTCAAATAAACCACACAGAAGCACATATCCATTTATCCCCCATTTGTCCCCCAACCCCAGCTTCTATCAGGTCACGGGCAAGCAGTCCTAGATGGACAAAAAAGTCTGTCTTCAGTGGCTCAGGAAGACTATCAGCTTGTGCAGCCAAAAAAAGTGTTCCCCACCATTCTCGTACTGATACCCCCCTCCATTCTCCCACATATCACAGCCTCTGTGCTCTGAAGACATCAAATTTATATATATAAAAAAATCAATGATATACCCATACCAGCTCTCAGTCGTCCATTTAGACTTACCTTTCCCACCAGCCTCAATCACCAACATTGCTGGCCACAGAAATTGACTCAACACATATTTACAATCCCTCAAATCCTGATGGCCCCAATAAATTTGTAATAAACACAATTTAGGATCTCCCGGTATGTCTACCCTCAACATATCTCGAATCTGACCCACCACCTCAGCCCAAAACTTCCTCACTTCTGGACATTCACAGCACATGTGTACATATGTTCCTCTCCACCAACAATAATGCCAACAACCTGAAGAAAACATCAGCATCATGTGTGACAACTGCAAGGGTATGTGGTGCCCTTGATGAAGGACCTGACCTTCATATTCAATTCTTGCACCTTATAACTACACAACTTATTAACCCCTAACCCTAACCTTTCCACTCCACTTCCTCCCTACTCACTGAAAAATCCATACTCCAAGCATCAGACAAAGCCAATACAATATCCACCCCAAATACCAATACTCTATATATCTTTCTCCCATCCCTTTCCCCTTAGAAGATAAGGTAGTATACTTAATCCAAGCTAGCCTTTCAAATTGCCAGGTTACACTTCCCATTATGCACCAAAAAGAAACGTCAGGTTTATCTCAAAAATTCAGTAACGATGTTAAAAATATACATACGCATTATTTAAGTGTAGTCCAGGATCACGTCTAAAATTTCTTTTTTTACAGTCCTTTTGTACAGCTTTTCTGTGCTTTCCAAATGGATTGCATCGATATGAATTATGACAAAAGAACCAAGCACAAGACACTGACATTAGTTATGTTGGGTAAAATACACCTAAGGAAAATGAAATGCTTCAAAGCACAATGCATAGTAAATGATTGTGTCACCTGAGGTTTTAATGTTGTAGTTCTCAAAATTACAGAAAGAACACCCATTTTCCAATTCCCTGGAGACGTTAGATACACTGAAAAGCCATTATAGGTACAATTAACATCACAAAAGAAAACCATAGGTTTAAAAGAAAAATGTCTTAAGTGGTGCTGCCTTCCACAATTCACACCAGTTATGGCATATGTACAAGCTAGGGGTGTGTATCAGAAAGTACTGGTTATGGAGTGTTATATTATTTAGAATTTTCACCCATCATTGTATTATTTCCCTAGATGTGGTTAGTTTCCTACTTACATTCTTGAAGTTAGACAAGAGGTGGTGACAGCAACCGGGCTGAATAGCTTTAAGAAAGGGTCGGACAAATTCATGGAGGACAGGTGTATCAATGGCTACTAGAATGGATGCCTAGGTACCGTTTCCAGGATGGAGAGACAGTCTGGATGCTTCTAAAGGCCATTTGCAAGGACTCGAGAGCAGTTGAAGGTTTTGCCTTCTGATTGAGAATGCCCAGAGGTAATTAATTGGTGGGCAACTATGTGAGAAAGGATGCTGAACTACATGAAGAAACTGATAGTTTAAGGAGATATTTTATAGCAATTTAGGCCGAGTTGTGACTCAGTCAAGTCTGATTGTAAGGCTCTGCATAAATCTAAAATCTAGGCAAAGAAAATGGAAAAGGCATTCAATGTACTTTCTGGAACAAAAACAAGTACAATCACCTCTTAATCCCATGAAAGATTTTTCTAAGTAAAGTTTGATTACATAATTTAAAACTCCTTGTGTTGCCATGATATTCCCTTTGGTTATACATATACAGAGAAAGAGAACTAATTTAAATAATTTTAAATGAATGAATCACTAGTACTTATTACAGCTGCTGGCTGCCCATTCCATGTTAAGCTGGGAGTTTTCTATCATCCAAGGAGACTAATGCTGTTTAGTATTTACTATTCTAGAAAGACATCAACTGTGGGTTTTCTCTCATAGGTGCCAGAATAACTAGGCCACGGTCACAACCTAACCAGATAGTCTGTCCTAGGGATGGACAGGGAACTCAGGCCATTCTCCGCCTAGAACAGACTGGTCATACCTGCAGAGCTGTTGCCCCCTCTGCTGCCCCCCTCCCCGCTGACACATCATGTTTTGGGGGATTCCCTTTACTTGGGAAAAGATAAGCTTCAGCATGGCAGCAGAGGGAGAGGGGTGAAAGAGACTGGGTAAGTGGTAGAGGGACGGAGTCTCCCCTGCTGCCACAGTGAAACTTACCTTTTACCAAGCACATTACCAGAATCTCTGAAGGTGTGACATAGTGGTAGGGGTAAGGTATGGCAGTGGTGGCAAGGGGGGATAAAGGTGTTGGCTGTGATGCAGTCAGGGTGGTGAGGTTGGTCCCTTGTTGCTCACTCCCTTCACATGGCTGCTGAGCTGGATAAAAACAGACTCAGCACTGGGCTTATCCAAGTGCGAGGTAGCCCCATTCCAGCCAGGAAAGTGCTCAGAAAGACCAAAAACAACTTTGGTTTCTGGTCCCTGGAGTCTGAAGATGGCATCCATCCTTCTTAAATGTAAGGTGTGACTGGGCCCTTGACTGGTATTAAGCACCACACCATAATTTGGATAAGATTTTCTGTTGTGGAATAGGAGAACACGTTCTGTCCTGGATTATTAACTGGCTAAAGGATAGGAAACAGGAATTAGTAATAAAATGGACAATTCTTAGAGTGGAGAGAAGTAAAAAGTAGAATCACTCAAGGTTCAGTGATGGGATCTGATAAGCTGTGAGTAAGCAGTGAAATAGTCAAGCACACTATTTAAGGTAATGAAAACTGGAAAAGATTGTGAAAAGCACCAGCAGAGGAAGCTCTTGATATGGGGGAAGAACACAATCAAGCAATAAATGAACTTCAACATGAGTAAGTGCAAAGTGAAGCACATGGTGGCAAAAAAAAAGCTCAATTATACCTATAAACTGAGGGAGACTGAGGTTCTTTTCCATAAATCCTGGAACAAGTGCCTAAGGTCCGCACATTACTGTGGAGTAGAGCAGAGCCCATCTCCCTGCTATGTTTCATCCATGCTGGACAAAGCATAGACTAGGCTAGCCTAGCCTGGTTACCTGCAGACATTGCTACTGAGGTCTACAATTGGCCTAGGCCCAGTTTACTGGACCACAGGGCACCCATTTCAGTAGAGCACCAGGAAGGCGAAACTCAGGAAGCCCAGCCAGAAACAAAAAAGTCTCTTGAGAATAACAATTTCTGGCCTTTGGAGTCTTGGTAATGCCTTCAAAGTACTCTCTGGAGGCAACAGCCAAGCTTGGAGCAGGACAAGCCATCTTCTGCCTGAGAATGCCCAGAAGCAATTGGTGGACCACTGTGCAAGACAGGATGCTGGACTAAATGGTCTGTGGCCTGATCCAGCAGGACTTTTTTTAAAATAAACTTTATTTGGCCTCAAATCAGGATACAAAGTGGCACTATAAGCTAATTAATAAACATTAAAACATTAATCAGACTAAGAACAGATACAATATAAAATCCAGCAGCCTGTAAAACCAACCGTTTTTGTTATACAGCACCGCAACATACAAACTACTAGCATTATAAAAACCAGTTTGTGGAAATACATGCTGTGGTACAGAACAGAACTACAGATGAACCACGATGCTTTATTCAAACTTGCCTTCCCATTCAGGATACTCTGCATGTATGTCTGCTGATAAAACAGGTTCTATCAAGATACCATAAATCTCCCATGGTCCTTCACATTTAAATTATATATCTTTAAAAACCCTCTGCAGCATTGTCCCTAGTACTTCTCAATATTTAGATGATTGGGAAGAAATTACCAGAATAAGAAGCAGCTGGCTCATAAAATGAGTCAGAGTCTGCAGGAATTCCATTTAATGGAATTTTTAAAAACTAGATCTAACCATTATGCCAGACTTAGGTATTATGCCTGTTTTGTTCTGGTTAATTTGGCATAAATTTACACCTGTGGCTAGAGGCTTTGAATTTGCAAAAAGGGCAAAAGAGAACATTTTTTTCCTCAGACCCTGATGCTGCTCAAACTATATAAGTATTTCATTACTGATCTCTTTATTAATACCCAAGGATCTTAGATCTTACAGAATCTTAGGGTGCGTTCCCACACAAGATTAAGTACGAATTGAATTCAGGTTGCGCATTGGTCGTTCCTATTACAAATCTCATTCCCGGGCTTTATGCAGACCAAATCGCCTAAATCCACAGAAAAAGAAGTCCTGGAAACTACTGTACTCAGCATGGTTTGGGGGCCCAGTGTGCATTACTTTTTGGTTATGGGAACAATCCCGGACTATATAGGGAGGGGACCAAGCAGGCGCGTCATTGGAGGGGGGGGGGTCATGCCGGGAAATTCTTCCTTCTGTACTCGGCTATGCTTAATAAATTTTTCTTATGAATTTTTCTTATGCAATCTAGTTTTATTTTTAATTATTAAATAAACAGGTGTGGTATTCCATTGCAGCACTGGCAACGGCCACCAGGCAAAACATAATTAATTTACTGGGACGATTTTGTGCACAAGTTGCACTGCATTATCAACCATAAGGTTTTCCATTCGCATTCCAGCCCATGTGCCTTTCATGCCCATGCCACGGGGAACAATCAGGCTCCTTCCCTCGAGTTGCTTGCTATCCACATCATCGCTTGGGGTGTGTCCAGCGCGAGCATGAAATGTGAGGGGACAACCTTGGGCCATTCACTTGATCCCCGCTTTGGGTGAGCCCAGGCATGGATTGATTCTCCTCACAGGCAGCCTGGGAAGCTTGATCTGTCTAGACTACCTGGCAGGGCCATTGTTGTGTGGCATCTTTGTCTCGCTGGCCAGCCTGGGAGGAAGCCCCCAGAATGGGGCATGGGTTGCCTAGCTGCTAGACATAGGCATGGGTTGATTCTGCCCCCCACACTTGTCAGCCAGCAGAGGTGGCCCAGGAAGCTTAAACTCGATTAAGGGGTCACAGCATTAGGAAGGTTGAGAACCGCTGCTCTACAGCATGACAGCCCTTCAGAAATCTGAAGATAGCTATCATATTCTCCCACAGTCTTCTCTTCTGTAGTCTAAAAATATCCATGGCTTTTCACCATTCTTCATAGGACTTAATTTCCAGTCCTTTTAACATCTTGGTCACTCTCCTCTGAACTTGACCTTGAGAGTAGGATAATTACCTCTTGTGATCTAGAAGTTCTGCTCCTCTTCCCAGGATGGGATTTGCCTTCTTTGTGGCTGCATCACACTGATGGCTCATGTTTAGCTAATGATCTATTAGTACACCCAATTTTCTTTACAAATGCTGCTGCTAAGCCCAGTTTCTCCCATTCTGTATTTCTTCCTTTCATCACTTTTAAAATCTTTTAAAATCTTATCTCTCTTCCAAAGTATTTGCCGCTTTTCCTAGCATAATATCATCTTCAAATTTGGTCAACACCCCCACAATTTCAGCATCCAGGTCATTCGTAAAAATGTTAAACAGGACCAGCTCAAAGACTGAGCCCTGTGAAATCCATAATAGACAATCATCCAGGGTAACGTGGAGCCATTTATTACTACACTTTGGGTGTGATAGCTGACCCAGTTATGGATCCAATTATAATCAATCCACGATTTGATCATTTTTTAAATTAAGATAGTATGAGGAACTTTTTCGCATTAATGTCCACAGAATTTCCTTGATCCCACTAACCTGTCCCAAATTTTATTCCTAATAAAATTAGGAATAAAACATTAAACGAGGAAGTGTCTTGAGTTTTACTAAAGCATAGGACAACCTTCCTTTACTGAAATATCCACTCTTTAAGATGTGAATTTATTATCTTTTTTTTTCTTTTTCCTCAGTTCTTGATGTCACTGTACTTGAGTTGTATTGTATTTCAGTTTTTCTCCACATGGCTGCTGGTTCCCTATTTCCGTGGATTAGTCGTAGTATTCTTAATGCCTGAAAGTATAGACCATAATTAAGAATACCCCATCCTCCATCTTTTGTTTATTTTTGAATCATTTATTTATTCTTTGTCTCTTAGTTTAGAAAAATTAATGCAGACCATTAATTGAGCTCCAGTGCCATATCATTTAATTTCTTTAGTACCATTTTTGTTGGTGGAACAGGGAGAAATTGAAATAAAAAGAGACTCTTGGAAGCTATTTCATCTTAAAAGCTGTAATAGTAATACCTATCATGTTATGCTTCGTTTCCTATGATAGAATTCCGAGTTCCCTTTGTTTGTTTCCCACACTGTGCACATTGATATAGAAACATTTTAGCTTTTGAGTGGCATTCCCTACTGGCCCAACTCCTGTCCCCTCTTTGGTTCTGACTCCCATTTTAAGATCGGGACAATTTCTGCCACATACATTCATTCACACTATGCCATTAGTCTGTCTCAGGCCATATCCCCATGCACGTTTGGCACGGTTCTGAACGCAGGATCGGCAAAGGGCGTCCCCATGCATTTTGGATTTGGTCCATGGAAAGCAGACCAAATCCCCCAAACAGTGCCTGAATAGGACCAGATTTGGTACTTGAAAAAACAAGTCTCAGCACGGTTTGGGGGTCCGGCACACATTGCCTAGCGAGGCGAGCCTGCACATGGGGAAGATCGCAGGCTATCTGGGGAGGATATTGACACTCACTAGGAGGTGGGGTGTGCTTGCCGTTCATGCCCTGTTCATCGGAGATCGCAGCTGCTGATATTTTAAAATCCCGATCGCCAAGGCAGGCAGGATACTGGCTTAATTTTTGTGCATTTTCCATGGAAATATTTCCACCCCCATTTCCCGATTGCCAAGTCAGGCAGGATAATGGCTTGATTTTTGTTCCAGTTCCAAAATTTTCCAACCCTCGTTTTCCGGTCACCAAAGCAATAATGAAATAAAGGCTTGATTTCCCCCCTTTTCAACTTGGTGGGCCTTCTCGCAGTTCCTGGTGGAGCGGAAATGAGCAAAACTGCTCAAGCACCTAACTACCACTAAACCTTGTAGCGGCTTTTGGTCTCTTAAAATTATTTATAAATTTATTATTATGAAGTAAGCTTTATTTTAACTTTTTTTTCTGTGCCTCCCAGCCCAGTCCTGGCTTTCAGTGCTGCTAAGGGATGACCATCAATCGGGCTTCCAATGAGGAGGTAGGGGGTGGAGAGGAGGGGGCGCTGCTCCCCCATGCCAGGGTTTGGCGCGGTTTGCATGGGGATGCCTCCATCCGCGCCCAACCTGTACCTAGCCTGCGTTGCCAAGAATAGCATGTGGACAGGCTTGGAGCGTTCTCAAACGTGCTCCTGGTCCCATGCGTTCCGATCCCACTCCAAATGGCTTGTATAGGGACATGGCCTCAGAGGTCCAAAAAAAAGCACTTTGCCAAACAAATACAGTCCCAGCTTTGAGTTCTGTAGAACTCTTGGGCAGATGCCATCAGGGGCCAATGATTTATTTAATTCATCAATAAGGCCTAGTGCTCTTGTCATGACTACTTGCCAAAGTTCATCAGACTGCCTTACCAAGAACTAGAGCTCAAACTCAGAGGCCTTCCTCAAATTCTGTTCTGTGAAGGCAGGTACAAATAATTCATTCAGTTTCTCCATAATTTCCTTTTCTCCTTTTAATATACTTTTGGTTCCCACATCATCAAAGGAACAAACAGTCTCCTTAGCAATCTTCTTGATTCTAATGTATCTGAGGAATCTTTTATTATCCATCTTTATAGTTCTGGCAACATTCTCCAATTTTCTTTTTTGCTTTTTCCATTGTTTGTTGGCATTTCTTTTGACAAATTTTGTGTCCTCTTCTGTTTTCTTCATTAGGGCACACTCATACTTTCTGAAGAATGATTTCTTACTCTTAATAGCTTCCTTGACCATCAGGGAAAGAGAATGGGGAGAAAAAAGTATCTGGTATCTCTAAAACAATGTAGAAAATTTGTGGTTATTGATCTTTCTACTTGATGAAATTAAAATACTGTAGGGAGCTTTTCTTTATAGCTTAATATGCTTTGGTTTTATTTCTGAGATTTAAGCATAAGACTTCACTACTTGAAAAATATTACTTATGATGGTGATAATAATGGTGATGAAGATGAAAACAGCATGGTTACCATGATATTTCATAAAACTATTTTTTAACTATCCAACAGTTTGGATCAATTAAAAATATTTTATTTTAAGGAAAAAGGGGGGAAAGTTCAACAACATATGATAATACCTTTTTTACTTTATAGGAATCTGCAAGTCCCCTGTACAATTGGAATAGGAGAAATGTGCTTACATTAAGATTCTCGGAGTGGGGGGGAGATTCTCTGGAATAAATCCATAAAAATCCTCACTTAGAAGAATTATCTTCTTACCCTCTGAAAACATTCTCCTTCAATCAGTATAGTTTTTTTTTAATTCCTTCAGGAAAAAGAGTAATCTGTGTTATGGTCATTCACTCATTCATTCATTCATTCATTCATTCATTCATTCATTCATTCATTCACTCATAGCTTGGTTTGGCTGGAGCTTTGGTTGTGGGATACCAAGTTTGCAATAGTCTAGGTTTGCTTTCTGCGGTTTCTTGCCAGCTTTATAGCTTTATGGGTTAAGAAAACATTTACTGTCTAGACTGACCCACTTATGTGAATAAGCCTGGTTTGCCCTTTCCGAACTACAGAAATAAGCAGCACTACCCATCATCCTAAGGGAGTATTTAATGAAGTCTGAAACAGAGTTTTAGAATTGTCATGTCTGGATCCACATGAGATAATGTTTTGGCTGTGGAAATGTAATAATTTACGCAAGCATATGATTCTTTTGTGGCTGTTGTTGAGCGACTCAAGATTAGAGCTGTTAAATGTCATGAGACGTCTGCTCATAGTGTTGGAATTTGACAGGATACAAGAGAAACATCCGTAAAACAACTGAGAAACATTTTTTTAAAAATTTAAAATGAGGCAGCTAATGAAGAGGTAAGAGATAAAGGGTATAATAGCATTCATATTAATATAGATGAGAATACGCCAACCTGGTAGGAACACAGTAAGAAAAAGCAAAATATTTTCTTCAGCCCTTTCAAACAACAACAACAAATCATACTACAGTATTATAACATTTCCAAAAGCCAAGAGCAAATCTCACTTTTGCTTGAGCACCATCTAGTGACATTTTATTTATAGTGCAAGTAAAAAAGCACTTCCATGTACTTGAGATCTGTGTTCATGCTGTGGAAACAAGGGACTTTTCTGCATTTTGCTTCCCATCCGTGGGACAGGAAACGTGCATTCCCAGTAGCATGTGGTAGCATTCACATTTGCAAATGCTAGTGCATACCAACCCAACCCCCCACACGCTCACCTGCGTCCAGTTGCGTGTCTGGGTGCCGCCATCTTCTCTGTACCAGCCAGCACGACTACATCTGTGCCATTGCCATCACCAGGATGACGATGACATGCCACACACACGGAGTCACGTTTGGGGTCACCTGACATGCCAGCATGCTTTTATAGTATGGCAGCTGACCCTCAGCACCTGGAAGAGGTACAGATGGTCCTGCAGCTGGCCAGCAAAGGTAAAAGCAGGAGACATTTTTGGGTTGAAAACACCTCCTGCAAATGCAGATGCTGCTTACCAGAAGTTACCCCAGAGTGTACTAAGAGGGCAAGTATGAATTGGCTTAAGAATTCGTTTCAGGACCAAATCCATCATCTGAAAGAGCAACCACTTTGACTAAGACCAAAGCCTGCTTAGTTCAAGTTGGGCCATCAGAACTCTGGTTTGAAAAAACAGACTTTTAACTTTTTTATTCACTGTAACTATGTAGCAAATTTTGTAGGCATAGTAACATATCCTGAATACCTGTAGATCATTAAATAAAATAAATCCAGATTATATCACAGATGGTTAATTTAAAAAAAGAAAAAAGTGCAGAGAATTACTGGCATTGTTGTTTAGCAAAATTGGATGAAATTTGCAGGCTTCATGTAAGTTCTTCTGAGGACATAAATATAGTCTAATTCAGGTATCCCTTAGTCAAACAAATGACACCTGCCTTTTACAATTTGCTGAAGAATACTGCAGTTAGAAAGAAACAGGAAATGACCTCTCCTGACTGGGGTCACATTAGTGTAGTTTAGGTCAACTTGAAGCCAGGCAGCAGCAGTACTTTATGACTATTTTAGAGCCACTCTGTGCACAGGACAGCCAACATTCTGGCATACGGCTGCCATGGCTCTCCAAGTGCTGGATTTTTAGTGTGGATCCCCAAACACTAGCCTTGGCCACAACTGTGTTGCCCTTGTGAGTATGGGGCCCACTGGACCCATGTGGCACAAATGGCTCAAGGTAAGGCTTATCCAGAACAGAAATATATGGAAACCTGATAAACTTCAGACTTGCAAATAATGGATTAGCTAGTGCTGGTTTATTTGAGTTTAACCAGAGTGCTGAGGTTTAAACTAGATTATCAATTTAAATCTCATCTTGCCTATTTGCTTCCAAAGACCAGATATTGGAAATGTTCCTTAGCAGCAATACCACAGTATCCCAACCCTATAGTAAAACTTAAAAACAAGAACATCAGCAGTAAAATAACAGTGTCTTTTAAAGGCTTTGGTTGCACCAAAAACTCACCAGGAAACATGGATCAGTCTAATTCTAAAAATCAAAAAATAAAAATCTATCTCTCTTTTTTAAATGGCTGAAGGATTACTTGCTATATCATAACCAATGCTTAAAATGGTCCTTGGTTCTTGGGGATCACACCCAAAAATGTTCTTCCAATTTTTATCTGAGCCATTCCCTCCAAATCTAACCTATCAGATTATCTCAGTTTTCAGATTGTTTCAATCCCACAATCCAGGTATATTTTCAGGTGTAACATGCCAGAGGAAAATGTTACCCTTTCCATCTCTGACTGCTGGAGTTTGTGGGCATTCAAGAGGGAGGATGGCATCACACACACACCCCACTTTATCCTTGTTTCCTATCTTCACATGCCTCTTTTTCCTTGGGGGCAGGGGTTACAGGAGGGGGGATAACCCGGTGATTACTTGGTAGGAAAAGGGCAGCCAGCTAATTGTGGGGCACTTAGTGGCAGAGGAGAGACAGTAGGGCCAAGAGAGAAATTATGGAATTATGGAAATGCAGAGAAGTGGCACCAGAACCAAGGGCATATGAAGGGAAAATCTAATGGCAACTACAACTTTGTGCAGTCAAGGGGAACAGATCTTTATGCACACCTGCTGTCATGCCCCGTCATGCCTCTCCATTCTCCTCAGAGGTGGAGGACACAGTTGCAATGGTGAGCCAGCCTGGGCAGCAACCAGGGCACAGCACTGCATATGCTGAGGGTCTGAGGCCACTTGTGGGGGAGGACACAGGCAGCTCTGGGGACAAGAGCTCAGACATTCAACCCCAAGAGCACCCCTCGCCTATGCTTCTTCGACAAGAGAAGCAGGTGAAACGCCGTTCGCAGCGTTTGCTTCAGCTGCACCAGCAAGGGCGTGGTGATGACTCCCCCACTTAGTAGAGCAGCACACGCTGGGCCAGTGTTGCAGACAACTCTGATGCAACTCCCGCCGTGCCTGTATTCTGATTCTTGGACTCCCTTGTGACTTTGCCGTACCTCTGCAACCCAGACCTTGGACTGAATTGATGCTGACTACTTCCAAGCCCTCAAAGGACTGCCGTAAGCGTGTGCGTGTATTTGCCTCAATGCAGATGTGGGACAAAGAAGAAGGCAGACAACAGTCCCACCATCTCTATTGAATGCCCAGAGGCTTCAGCATAGGGGGAGCCCTCAGAAAAGATATTCTTTGGAGGGTGGGGACAAACAGGGCTGGCCTTATCTTCCGCTGAGAAGCCAAAATGTGACCGACAGAAGTGCACCCAGTCACAAACAGAAAAGAGAGAGAGATGGGAGAGGTAGAGAAGAAAATGTACCCTTTCATCAGACTGAGCACAAGGAGACTGAAAACTTTGGGCAAATAAAGACAAACTGAATGAGCACTATGTTTCATGGGTGTGATCAAACCAACATCGAACTCAGATCCTGTTGTGCAGTAAGACATACTGTTTAGAGGAGGTATGACCAAGCCCTTAGTAGCTGTCTGGCTAGGAAGATAGATGATGAAATATTTCCGTCCATTTGGAGAAAACAGAACACAGTACAGCAATTGGAACCTGGCCTAACCTTTTTAGTTAAGGCTACCCTGGACTCCCTTGCCTAGGAATAATCCACCCCACTTCCTCCAGCCTGTCTGACCTGGATCCACAGTTGCTGCTGAATCAGAGCAAGCTTAAAGACCAAATGCAGTGGAAAAATTGAGCTCATTCAGACGGATGTGTGATACCTTTTACAAATAACACAGAATGTCAGAAACATCCACAGTGAGAATATATTGAAAAGTTAGGCTGTGATGGGCATTAGGCTACTTGTCAAACATAAAAGTGGTAGTTATACAACCTTTGTATAAAGAAGAGATTATCTGTAAGTGAAAAGACACACAGATTTTTAACTGCATTGTATTAATAAATAAGACATTATAGCCTGAGCATTGGAAACCAAACTCCCAAAATAGAACTGAAATACCAGAAGACTAGGGCCCTCTCTGCACTGGGCCTTGTTCCAGATTATACCCAAAATAGGGAGCTGCCATCCGCATGCTAATACAGCACTGGGCAGGCTCTGCTATTGGCCTTTTCTGCACTAAATGAGAAGGTAATCTGGATCAGTGGATCAGAATTATATGGATTTCACTGATCCAGTTTACTCGGAAGCATGGGCTGAATCAATACCATCTGCACTGATGTCTCTGATCTGGCTCATACCTCCGCACAGCTACAAAGCTCATGTGGGTTTTACAACTGCTGTCAAAGAGCCCAAAGAGTGTTTTTCAGCAATGTGCCATGGCACACCATTGAAAAGTACCCTCGGTAGTTCTGGATCATGAAGGCATGCTATCTGTGCCTCCTGTGATCCAGAACAAGGGCCTTGGTCCAGTTGTAGATCCGAATGTCTGGATCTGGTTCCATCCAGTGCAGACATAGCTAAATTAGCAGGGGTGGGGCCTCCTTTATCTACATTAATGTGCGGATCAGAAGGCCCATGACCCAGAGTAAGGAGCTCCATCCATTTCACCAATGGGTGCTGAAAGGTCCAAAATCTACACCAGAATGAGAACAGCAGTTCCCTTTTCTGGGATATAATCCAGAATAAGGCCCAGTTCAGAAAGGAGCTTGGCCAGTTCTTGAAAGGACATATGTGATCAGACAGTTAGCCAAAGACGGATAATGGGAAGAGGAAAAGAATACTCAGAGAAGGTTTACTTCTACTTCATTGAGTACAGCAGATTCCTAACTCTCATATTATGTGAGAATGTGGAATATATCAGGGCTAATTATATTCTAAAAGACTTATTTTTTGTTTAGCTTTACAATAAACTAAAAGCTATAGTAAGAATTAAATTTAGAAAACCAGAGTGGTTCTTAACAAAGATGTGTATCATGATGAAAGTCAAAATAGAAGGTCCAAAATTTAAACTGATAAATATTAAGAACTGAATTTACAATCAAAGTATTGTCAACCTGCATACTAGATGACTGTACAGTCATGGTTTAGAAATGGAAGTTGGAGCTGATGCAGCTCCTAGTTGTACCTTAGAAGCCCAGGGCTTGATCCACTGACCTTTTCTCAAATTCACCCATTTATGAGTTATCAGAACTTTTCTTCCAAATTGCTCAAGGCAGTACATGTCATTGTCATTTCCCTCATTTTATGCTTACAATAACCCTTTGAAATATGTTGGTTTGATTGCAGCCTTATAGTGCCTTCCCCAGCACTTGTTCAACCTTCTCTGACCTCTAGTACCACTTCCTTTTAGTTGCAGTGCTCTCTGCCCCACCAGTCTCAATGGGTGCCAATGGGTGCAAATACATTGCTCAAAAAAATTTAAGAGAACACTTAAATAACACATCAGGTCTTGATGAACAAAAGATTCTAGTTAAAAAAATTTATTGATATAAATTGATGGAGAAGAAAATGACATATCAACAGTCAGTAGAAACCAAAATCAACCTATTGAGGGCTGGATTCCAGATCACCCGGAAAATAAAAGTAAAAAATCTGTGTGAATTTCATCATGGCAGCTCATAATGTGCATGTCCCCCATATGCCGGTACGCGCTCCCAACAACGTCTGTGCATGCTCCTGATGAGACAGTGGATGGTGTCCTGGTGGATCTCCAAGACCCTGATCAGGGCATCAGTGAGTTTCTGGACAGCCTGTGGTGCTATTTCGTGGCATTAAACACAATGATACATAATTTGCTGTGACACACCCTTTAGCCTCAAGCGGTCCTTTCTTTTCCCCACTGTACTATACTGCGTTTTAAATTATTCTTTAAATAAATAAATAAATAATGGCTTCTCTTTTAGTAAACTGCGTCGGCCGGGCCAGTCTTCAGCCCTGCCTTGCCTGCACTTTCCCCTTGCCTCAGCAAGTAATCCTCCTAGCGCAGTGGTTCTCAACCTGGGGGTCAGGACCCCTTTGGGGGTCGAACTACCCTTTCAGAGGGGTCACGACGAGCCTCCCACCACCCTTCCCTCCCACCTCCCAGCTGCTCCGCACCCGTGGTTGGGGGTCCCCACAACATGAGGAACTCCATTAAGGGGTCGCGGCATTAGGAAGGTTGAGAACCGCTGCCCTAGCGGATAAGTGAGGGTAACAGCCTTCCACGGCTCACTTTCTCCCACTGGCTTTCACTAGTTTTAAAGACACAGAATTCCCTTCCTTTGGAATCCCCGTTTAAAATTTTTTTTTAATTAATTTTAAAAGCAACATAACATAAAAAGAAATTTAAAAATATCTATCATACAACTTTTCAAAAATAACTTGAATAGAGATACAGATATAAATATAATATGGGATGCTAGTAAAGCCTTTATGAGAGAATACTTTATTAAAGCCAATTCTGAAAATAGAAAGAAAAGACAAGAGAAGGCACAAAAACAGAATAACAAGGCAATATAATAATACACCATGAGAAGATTCAAGAAGTTGTATGATAGATATTTTAAATTTTCTTTTTATGTTATGTTGCTTTTATAATTATGTTATGTTGCTTATAATTATGTTATGTTGCTTATAATTAATAAGAATCCCGGTAAAATAATAAATAGCGCTGTAGGCTCTTGGCTTTTTAAAACAACGTTCTTATTCTTTATTGGTTACAATTGTGGAAGTAGTCAAGTCAGTAAAATAAATAAACAAAATAAATACAATAGTCAGTAACACACGCAGGTTCAGACAACCTACTCTCCCTAGGCTATCTATATGTAGAAGTATATGTAGGTCCCTCCCTGGTTCTTCTTAGCCTAAGACCCTAAGGAACAATGTGGAACTATCTTTGCAATTTCTCCCTCAGGATGCAGAGTGGTTTGACCCAGACCTCCCACCCAGAAAATCCCAAGCACAGAACAATTTCTTCAGGTGTCAATGCCTTTTATACTTCTGGCTGCCTGGCATGGCTTCACCTGATTGGCTGCCCCGTGGGCAATTCTCCCCCCTTTGGTATGTAAATTAGAGAAGTCTAGCCCCCTCTCCTTACCTGTTCTTACTATGGTTCCACAGTATAAACATGAAATATAATAAATGCTGTAAATACATTTGCAAACTTGTTAGATTAAATACAATAAACAGTGTCCCAGAGGTTCTCAATTGGATTCAGGTCTGGGGAACATAGGGCCAGTCAATGGCATCAATGCCTTCATCATCCAGGAACTGCCTACACATTCTGGCCACATGAGGCTGGGCATTGTCCTGCACCAGGAAGAAACTGTTGTTACCCGCCCTGAGACATTCGGGTATAGAGTGGGATAGAAATACAAATAATAAATATAAATAAACTTAGTGCCCACTGCACCAGCATAAGTTCTGACAGTGGCTCTGAGGATTATATCCTGGTACCTAATAGCAGTCAGGGTACCATTGGCTGTCATGTGAAGTTTTCTGTGACCCTCCAAGGATAGGCCTCCTCAGATCATCACTGACCCACTATCAAACCAGTCATGTTTGATGATGTTGTAGGCAGCATAACATGCATCACGTCTGTCACATGTGCTCAGTGTGAATGTGTTCTCATCTATGAAGAGAATGGAGCGCCAGTGGCAGACCTGCCAACTCTGGTGTTCTCTGGCAAATGACCAATGAAGCTGTGAGCACAGGTCCCACTACAGGATGTCAGACCCTCAGGCCACCCTCATGGAGTCTGTTTCTGACATTTGGATCAGAATCATGCCCAGCAGTACCCCTGGAAGTCATTTTGTGGGGATCTGACACGATGAAGCAGATACTGGTCCTGATGCTGGGTTGATGTCCTTCTACAGCCCTGTCCAGCTCTCTTCATGCAACGGCCCATGTCCTGAAATTTGCTCCATGCCCTGAGGCTGTGCTGGGAGACACTTCAAACCTTCTTGCAACAGAAAGTATGGATGTGCCATTCTGAACTACCTGTGCAACTAGAATGGGCTACCGGTACCACTTCATGCTACTAGTAGTGACAAGGACACTAGCAAAACACAAAACTAAAGAATAAGGATTGATAAGGAGAGAGTATTGTCTGTGGCTACCACATGCAAAACTTTTCTTATTTGGGGCTCATCTTGCTGTTACCCCTCTAGTGTTGTCATTTTCATTGCCTTCAAAGCAGGTGAAACTGATTCACAATTGCTTATGCTTCCTAACTGGACAGATTGATATCCCTGAGCAATGTATATTGCTACATTATCTATAATTTTAATTGCAATATATTTACTTGTTTCAGGTTTATAGATGGTTTTACTTAGCTTACTTTTGTTTTTAAATTGTAATGCCATTTTAATGCAGTAGAGGGCACACTACCATCATCACTTATCAGTTCTCATTCATACATTTGTGAGCTTCAATGGTGGTATCTCATAATTAATATAAATTTCTGTTATCTTGTAATTATTTTTTTCATAAATAAGGGAATATCAATAAGATTAGAGGGAAGAAGACTCTCATGCTTGTAAGGAAAGGTGTGACTTCTTATTTCTAAACAAAAACAATGGTTAAAAAATATAGGGGGGATGAGCTTAGATTTTTTTTAAATCTGGGTGAGAAGCCGCCTGCCTGCAGATAATATTTGATATCTCTTTGCATTGCTCCACATACAGTTTTTAATAAATAAAACAGACTACAGAGAAATTAAACTCAGCAGTGACTCTAAAGAACACATGCTGCAAAATGCAGAATTAACATTGAGAAAATAACATTGACACAAAAAGGGGGATGCAGTCTTCTGTTGATTTAGTGTAATCTTCAGTACATGCCAAATTTTAAAATACTGAATTTGTGTTTTCTGTTGTTTGGATTTCATAAGAACATAAGAGAAACCCTGCTGGATCAGGCCACAGCCCATCTAGCCCAGCATCCTGTTGCACACAGTGGCCCGCCAAATGCTCATGGGCATCTCAAACAGAGACAAGGACAAACCTTTTCCTGCTCTTGAATCCCAGCAAATGACATTAAAAGCATCCTGCTTCCACCACCCAGCCTGAAAGATGTACCGGTCCTAGACATTCATTCTAGTATCCATTGATACATTTGTCATCCATAAATTTGTCTAACCCTACCTTGAAGCGATCTAGACTGGTAGCTGTCACCACCTCTTCCGGCAGCACATTCCATAATCCGATGACCCTCTGGGTGAAGAAATACTTCCCCCTGTCAGACCTTATTCTCCTACCCATCAGCTTCATAGAGTGCCCCCTGGTTCTACTGTTGTGTGATAGAGAAAAGAAATTTTCTCTATCCACCTTTTCTATACTATGCATAATTTTATATACTTCATTTCAGATGGGGACTGGAATGATAGGCAGCCTTATAAGAGCTTTCTCCTTGGAGGAGCTGATGCTGCATTCACACCTAAATTTTAATCCACCTTCACAGTAGCTGCATTCACACCTAACTTTTAATCCAGTTTCAGTCCACCTTCAGATTGAGAGAACCCATCGGCAAAGTGCCCAGTCAGTTTGAACATAGATAGTGAGAGATCATACTGCTTTCTTTCCACACTATCAATTTGCATTCGGGTTAGATAAAGCCAGCTTCTCCCTTTGCTGGTGTTTTCTCTTGCTCTGAAGGTGGACCGAAGCCGGATTAAATATGAATGCAGCCTTGGCTTCCCTGTCAGTAGCTTCAAAGCAGCATCCAGGGCTTGGGTACAACGCGGTGCAGGAGGGGATATCTCCACCCCAAGAACATATAAGCACAGCCTGAGTTTCTAAACCACTCCAACTGCGCGCCCTTTGGCGACGGAGTAGGGACGCAGGAGTGAAGCGGCATTGGCGACTCCAGGCGTGAGAATCCGGCTGCGAGCCACGTGCAGGCTGGGCCGGTCCCGCGTTTTGTGAGGAGGAGCCGCGTTGCCAAGGCGAGGCATCCCCGGAGGAGGCCTAAAACGGCGGCCACCGCCTCCCCCATAATTCAGTCGTCTCCTTCTGTTCGGCTATAGACGCTGCGCGCGCAGTCGTAGTAGAGTTTTCTTTTTCAAATATCTCCCCCCCCCAAAAAAAAAAACAATTCACGAATCTCTTGAAGAAAATAATTCTGTTTGTTTGTTTGTTTGTTTGTTTGTTTGTTTGTTTGTTTGTTTGTTTGTTTGTTTGTTTGTTTGTTTGTTTGTTTGTTTCGGACGCGCGCCCTCAAAACTCTTCGGAGCTTGGCGTCGACTTCATGGCCCAGGAAAACCCACCTGTGATGCTGGACAGCGACTCGGAGGAGCATGGAAATCCCTGGCGGACAAGTTGAGTGAAAGATGCCCCCAGCACAGCCTCTCCTATTGCTTTGCAGCAGCTCTTCAAGGACTGAATGACGGGGCAGGTGGAAGAGGCACCTGATTCCAGCCTTCCTGCCCTGTCTGCATCTCTGCTCAGAAGTTAATCCCGCTGGGTTCAGAGGGGCCCCATTCGCAGGAATGTGAACAATGTGTGATTTAAGACATGAACAGGCCAGCAGAGCTTAAAATCTTCACTGATTTTCTGGGGATGTCTGTCTAAATTCAACTACTTCTGATTCGGTCCAAACCATGAGTTAAAACGTTGAGGTTGAATGTGGTAAAATGGAATGTTTTTAAAGTTCTGGTAGATGCGCACATGGCTGAATTAGATATGGCAGTCATGAACATGGAAACACAAAACGAAATGCAATAGAGTAAAAGGTTAACAGCTCCATCCTGTACAGATTATCTGAATCTAGAGGAACCTGTGTATCCATTTGCTATTCAAAGTGCACTTACCCCCATTTTCTGCATTTGCCCTCATTTTGAACCAGATCAGTGGATTCAGATTAACTGGACCCACAGATCTGGTTCACGTAGAGGCTTGGGCCAGGTCAGCGTCATCTGCACTTATGGCACTGATTCTGCCCACAGCTTCCCACGAAAGAGATTGCCAAGAGCTCCAGAGGGATCCCTTAGCATTGGGTGAGTGGGCAACCAAGTGGCAAATGTGCTTTAATCTTAACAAGTGCAAAGTAATGCACATCGGGGCCAAGAATCCAAATTATGTCTATAAACTGAGCTGGGGTGTGTTCTGCAACACATCAGGAAAGGGATCGCGGGGTTTTGGTGGACAGTTCAATGAAGGTGTCAACCCAGTGTGTGGCAGCAGCGAGAAAAGCTAACTCAGTGCTGGGAATAATTAGGAAGGGAATAGAAATTAAGTTAGCAAGTGTCATTTTGCCTCTTTATAAATCTTTGGTGAGGCCACATTTGGAATGTTGTGTACAATTCTGGTCACCACACCTCAAAAAAGATATTGTGGAACTAGAGAAGGTGCAGAGAAGGGCAACCAGAATGATTAAGAGTCTGGAACACCTCCCTTATGAAATCAGGCTGCAACGTCTAGGCCTCTTCAGTCTGGAGAGACGGCGTTTAAGAGGGGACCTGATTGAAGTATATAAAATTATGCATGGTATAGAAAAGGTGGATAGAGAAATTTTCTTTTCTCTATCACACAACACTAGAACCAGGGGGCACTCTATGAAGCTGATGGGTAGGAGAATAAGGTCTGACAGGGGGAAGTATTTCTTCACCCAGAAGGTCATCGGCTTATGGAATGTGCTGCTGGAAGAGGTGGTGACAGCTACCAATCTAGATGGCTTTAAGGCAGGGTTAGACAAATTTATGGACAACAGATGTATCAATGGCTATTAGAATGAATGCCTAGGTGCATCTTTCAGGCTGGGGGGGGGAAGTGGGGTGCTTCTACAGCCATTTGCTGGGATTCAAGAGCAGGAATAGATATGTCCTTGTCTCTGCTTGAGATGCCCATGAGCATTTGGTGGGCCACTGTGTGTGACAGGATGCTGAACTAGATGGGCTGTGGCCTGATCCAGCAGGGTTTCTCTTATGTTCTTATGGCTGCAAAGCTTGGATGAGCTTCACCGCCATCTCTCCACACCCTGACAAAAGTTCCTAACACACTGCTGAAAAGCACTCACACAGAGAGACCTTGGTTCCAAATCACAGAGGCATGCAATCTGTACACTTTCCATGATCCAGAAGAAAGCCCATAGTTGTTTTGTGGATTCAATTAAATAGAACCACGAGAGATCTGGATTAAGGGCCTAGATTTTATTGCTATAGTTTTGAACTTGGGTGTGTCTTTATATTGCTCACTAATTGGGAGGTTTGTATTAAATGAAAAAGTATATCGATGTTTTAAATAACATGAAATGAGTTTAGTCTTCAGAATACACAGGCTGAAGTATTTCACCTAGACGATTCTCAGTGTTGCCAAATTAACTGACATGGTTTGTGCACTCATATGGATGACTTCCTGAATGTCCCGATTTCTTTCTTTCTTTTTTTCAGTGTTAACTTTCAAGGACAAAAATTCTCCTGACATCATTTCTATCAGTTCTGATGAAGAAATGTCTGCTACAAATGCTGTAACACTAAATACAAGTAATTATTTTAAGAGTAGTTCAGAAGTGAAGAGTGATACATACGTCAAGAGCACAACTCTGAAGGAAGTCTTAAGGGCAAAACCATATTAGAATTGTGAACCTCAGAAGGCTATGGTCAACCTTTAAAATTTCTGTCAAGAGTAATGAAGGAAAGAGGCAATGCAGGATCTAAACAAGACCCTGTGATTGCCTCTTGCTGGCTCTCACCAGACGTGAGGAGCAACCAGTGACTTACCTCCATGCTTGGTGAACAGCTTCCATGTTGGTGCTACCAAGAGCCAGCCAAGCAGCCAGCCACTTCCTGAT
Source organism: Aspidoscelis tigris stejnegeri (assembly GCA_023333525.1). NCBI lineage: Eukaryota > Metazoa > Chordata > Lepidosauria > Squamata > Teiidae > Aspidoscelis > Aspidoscelis tigris. The sequence goes on from JALMGA010000001.1 coordinate 208,990,076, forward strand.
GGTGAAAGCAACTAGTCTGAATGGTTGTAAGAAAGGTTTAGATAAATTCGTGGAGGACAGGTGTATCAATGGCTACTAGAATGGACAGTCACATCTGGGACTTATGCATTCCTACACTCTGCCACCACCAGGGCACTCACTGGAGGAAGCTGGAGGTGCAGGAATCTGAAAAATACTCACTAGAGGCCCATCATTTGAACGAATAGTGGTTGGTGCAGATGGGTGGAAGTTGAGTGTTTAGGTAATCCTTTGTCCCAAAGGCAATGCTATGGAACTTTAGATGTAGTAAGGCCCCTGGCCCTTGGGAACACAGCCAGAACAAAGAATTTGTCCACAAATTTTTTAGGGTTTCAAAACTTTACTTGTTACAAACACAAATTAAACATGAACCTGAATTTTTAATAGAGTCTTTCTTAAATACTTGCTTTTGTCTTGTTCTGTATGGACTGATTCCTGTTTTGTTGACTAATTCCTGTTCTCGTTGGACAAATTCCCGTTTCTTGTCAAAGGAAACTGCTCTCTCCAGGTCTGACTTGGCTGAATCTTAGGTGTAGATCTCAATTTCTCCTCCTGCACTGGTACATAGAAAAGTCTATTTTAAGTTAACCTTAACTAAATATATGTCTCAGAACATCAATGATGCTCTAGAGACATGACAGGTAGGCTAGGCAACTATTGCTATCTGCTGCCCCCCAAAACAGGGCATGGCAACAACAACAACCCCTAGTTTTCTCCCATCTGTATCAAGGGTAGCCTGGACACCGAGTTCAATCAGGTGAAAAGCCTGGAGGGCTCCCAACATGTATCAGGCAAATATCAACGTTGTCTGAAATATGTTTTACTGCCCCTTCCAGGCCTCATGTGCATGACTGTTAGCTGTAGAAGCCTTACACTGTCCCAGATCTGTCACAATTGTCCACCAATTTCAGTGGGATTGTACTATGCATCAAGCTCTTCAAGGTGTACAATTCCGAATGGCCAAACCACTGTACTGAGCATTGTTGGTTAAGCCACGTGGATCACACCTCACAGTGCCATAATATATTGTTCTCTTTCTCTCTCTTAGCTTTGTCATTTGAGGACAGAAGCTTTCCTGATATCATTTCTGTCAGTTCTGTGGAAGAAAGAAGAGCCAACACAAGTAAAGCTATTTTCAAGTGGAATTTAAAAGTTAGGTTGATGCAGTAACCATAGCAACAAGATGTTCCATAGTGCTGCTGAAGCTAAGTTCATTTGGGAGTCTTAATGGAAGGATCATAAAGTAGTAGTGGAACATCTATAGTTCATGCAGAATGTCACGGGGTTTTGTCGTTGGCATCTAAGTTAGGCCCTTTATGCACAGGCTCTTAATCAGGATTAAGGGTCCATGTAGAAAGGTTGTAGGCTGCATAGACGATGGTAATATCAACCTATCTGATCACACCACTGACTGGAATGATCCTGATTAGGAATACTGGTAGTCACAATTAGTGACTACCAGGAGGACCAGCCAGCCCTAATCCCATGCAGAGGCATGTCTCTGTATTCATGACTACAGACAAATGTTTTCAGTGGTGTACCAAATCGCACTCTGAAATGCTGCCCTAGGGGCTCTCAGATATTTTATTTGACAGCAAATAAAATAGGCAAAGATCAGTGGTTACGCATTTGAGAAATGTTATCTAAACTACTAAGAAGTGCAGGATCATGACAGAAGTATTATTTGTAGGCTTTGTGAATAATTTTTCCCTATCAGTCTCCCTCTCAGTGATATCACTCTGCAGTAGTTCTAGTGCACTTTCCAGGAGTTCTGTGGGTGAAGAAACATGTCCTGCAGTCATTCCAAGATCAAACAGAGGTAATTCTGTTTTCTAGAGAAATTAAGTACCCTTAAGGAATTTTTCAGTGTGATCAAATAAATACAGTTTAAGCATACTATTTATTATTTAATCTTTTGTCCTTTAACTGAAGTCAGAGAAGTATTGTGATCTTCACAAGAAGCCTAAAACAATGGCACCATCCACCAACCGCCTCCTGCCCCAGTGACTGTTGAGTGGATAAACTGCTTTGAGGGTGCAGTGATGGCCCAGTCAGCATGGAGGTGAGCTCTTGCCAATCAACTTGCCCTCAAAGCCAAAAGACTTCCAAGCTGACCTCTGAGCAGTGAGGGAGCTTAGGCCTATTCGTACTACAGCCCGTAGGGCATGATTAGTGAACTTCTGGGGAAGAGCATCTGCACCTTGAGGAGGCTCCAGGTGGCCCCTGCCTTCCCAGAAATTCCCTAATCATGCAGTAGGTGTGGAGCCCAAAATTATGCTCCGCCAACCTTAACTGAAAGCTTACCTAGCTCGTCCAGATACCGGCCATTTGTACCTCTTCCAGTGCTCTGGGGTTGTCTGAGGCGTCATGGAAGCGTGCTGGCACCTCAGACGACCATAGACGTGACTGCAACTACACAGAGTGTCAGCGATGTTATGATGACGGCACAGACACAGAGGCAGTTGTGCAGTCGCACAGGGCGCCACAGCCAAAACAGTGGCATCCTGACGAGGAATGGCCCCACAATTCAATCAAGGTAAGTATTCAAGAGCAAGCGCTAGTCAATATTTTTTCATCATGCTCCTATCCCATCCAGCAGAAGGGAACTGTGATCTGGCTCTTCTCTGTCTCCCTTCCTTGACTAGTTCTGTCCTGCAAGGGGCTTTAACTGGGTGGACCTAATGACTTGACTGTGGGCTGAAAGTGAGCAGAACAGCAAAATGGCTCATGGTTAAGGTGGCTGGTGTTTCCAAATCAAGCTCAGTTCTGATCATTTCATCTTTCGGGTCCTGGGATCAATTACAAACATTCCTTAGGTGCAGTCACAACCCCCTTGCTGGAAGTTCTACTGTCTGAGAGACAAAGTGCTTCTAAAACAAGTGTTTGGTGCATGGTATTTCTGAGAGTACTCCACAGAAATGAACATCATTCCTTAATTGTTTACAGATATATCTGGATAATGAGCAACTGCCAAATCATATACAATATAGAGATTTGCCTAAACCTGCTGGAATCAAAGTTTTACCTTGTTGCATTGTGTTAATATCCTTATAGTTCAACGTTATGTTAAAGCATCTGAAGGGTGAACTTAATTTAGCAAGCAGTGCTGGCATAAGAGTGTAGTATAGAAATGTGGAACATTTTTTTTTCAGATAAAAAAAAATAGAAATGTGGAACATTTGACCACTGCCTATTGTTGCAATTCCTGGCTCGACAAACAAATATCTTCAATATCTTTCTCTCATTTTACGTATTTAGTTATACCACTGGAGAGCTACAGTTCTGAGGTGACCTCTGTAAGTTGCTTTGAAGAATTAAACACATCCAAACCAAGCAAAGGTAATTTCCTTTTCAAGAGCAATTGAAGCAGCCATCTAGATAAAGACTTGGTGATGATAACTCTGGGGATAGTTCCGCACTGACTTTGAGAGATCCAGAATTTGAAGTTACAGATCTTGGAGAAAGGGTCCTCTCTAGTTTCCTTTCTTCAAGGATCCAGAACTTTGGGAGGACCTCATGCCTCCACACAGGCCCTCTAGCACCCAACTGCAATGGGTGCTCAGCAGGGCACTGTGCGGATACACACCATGCCTCCTGAGGCCCCAGTCAGGCCGCAGAAGGATGTACCATTGCCGTCTCTGCCCATTGGGGGTGTGGAGATGGCACTGTGGCCACCTCCTCCACGCCTCCGAGGTGATGATCTCTCCACCGTCATATGAAGTGGCAGAGGCAGGGGTGGAGGTGACAATTGTGTGTTATCACAACCCCCCGATGCAGTGGGGGGAGTGAAGGCAGAGGTAGAGGTGGCAAACCCCCACCCCCCATATGGCTGCTCCAGCGATGGGGCAGTGGGGGCAGGCAGAAATGGGGGCTGCCACCGCTGCCCACAACCAATGCTCCATCACTGGAGCAGTCACATGGGGAGGCAGGGGAGCTTGCCTCCACCTCTGCTCCCCAATGCATCAGGGGTGGCGGCAACACACAATCATCACCTCCCCCCACCTCTGCCACTCCGGGTAACGGAGGAGCGATCTGCCAGCGCCATCCTCCAGGAGAGGCACATCCTCCTGCGCTGGACTCCATTGACAGCTATAGAGGCTGTGCAGGCCTCTGTAGCTGTCAGTGGTAGGGCAGATCTGGCGCCACCTGTGCATGCAGCTCTGCTACTGCAAGGCCTGTCTCTGGACCCCATTGGCATAGTAAGTTGTGCGGATGCGTGTCCTATAATCCGCTCTTCAAAGCTGAAGATTGTACATTGTAGACACCATCAATGGTGTCTCCAGGAAATCCGGATCGAGGGCCCCAAAGACCCCATTATCAGTAGGCTGTCCTACAGAAGACACATCCCTCATGCGGTCCTAATGGGGTCCTACATGTGGAAGGGTGGTAGAGGATCCATTCTGCAAGGGTCCCTATCAGGTTCCTAACTGGGTCTGAAATTCTCCTCAAGCAATTCCAAAGGCAAAGGCATTGTGGAGTTTGGAAGGAACTGCTAACCCAACCCCCCTGACTTCTTTCTTCTTCTTCCTCCACCCATAGCATGGCTGAATGTTCCAGGATGCCCCTAATTGCATGCTGTGCCCATCCTATCATCAGGGTCCCTATCAGGTTCCTAATTGGGTTTTTTTAGGGGAAAAAACCTCCCAACATGCTCTAGAACTGCTGATAGGATGGGCACAGCATGCAATTAGGGGCATCCTGGAACACTCAGTCATGCTATGGGTGGAGGAAGAAGAAGAAAGAGGTCAGGGGGTTGGGTTAGCAGTTCCTTCCAAACTCCACAATGCCTTTGCCTTTGGAATTGCTTGAGGAGAATTTCAGAGACTAGTGGGAAGAGGCTTAAAACTAATGTTTGGTATGGCTGGACACATTTAGGCTAACCTAAATAAATAAAATATTTATAGCCCTAAATAAAAAAAGTTTCATTCCACCTTAATGGTCATGGTCACACCTTGCTGAAATAGTCCAGCTTATTAAGAAACAGGACTCAAAATGCACCAACTCTGACCACACCCAATACCTGAAATCCTTCCTCAGTTTGGTTTACTTTGCTCACACCTTTCTATTCCTAACCTGAGAGTCCTTTACAAATTTTTTTAGAAACAGTTCTTGAAAGAATCTTGAGTGTTCCTGGTATCAATATAATGAATGTTTCTAAACTGCAACAGAATACAGTAGATAAATGGGTATTTTGTTCAACTTACAGACACATGAGATAGATGTATTTGGGGTTTTTTTTCTCTTCCTTTTAGGAAATATTGCATATCACATAAACTATGAACAGAAAAGTATTGAAGGTGGGCCTTATTTATTTATTGTTAGTGCTACTATTGCTCCTACAGGCACTGTTATAATAATGGTGGCTAATGGCCAAGTAGGCATCAGTACAGAGTTTCAGCCAGACCAGTCCATTAAAACGTTTTGATTTAAAATACAGTACTATACAATCAGCTTTATCTATTGTTGCCCATCTCAGCACAATTGATGTGGTGGGAAGTTTCAGTACTATGGATTGCCTGAATTAATGAGATAAGAGGCCCTTTCTGCACTGAGTCTTATTTCAGATTAGATCCTGAAATAGGGACCTACGGTTTGTATGCTGGTGCATGTTAACCCCCTTTTTCCACACACAGTCAAAGGTCTGGATCTTCAAGATCCAGATCTTTGAGATGGGATCCTCCTGGAGATCCAGATCTTGAAGATGCCTGAAGACCCCATTGTGGACACCTTTAATCAGGTTCACACGAAATCCAGATTTAAAGGCCTGAAAGACCAAAAATCCTGATTTCCCCTGCCCTCATGGGGACAGGGCCTTGTAGATGGGAATCCAATGGGGTCCAGGTAAGGATAGGACCTTCCCAATTGGTACCAATCAGGTACTAATTAGGTTCCTAATGGGGTCTTAGAAGGGTTCTAACTCCTAGTGGGAAAAGGCCCTAACGTACAGATGGCAGGTCCCTATTCCAAGACATAATGCAGAGTAAGACTCAGTGTAGAAAGGGCCAGATTCTCTGTTTTACCCCTCTTTCAGAAGATCTTGCTTATTATACATTATAGTTTTCTAATTTGGACAATATGGGGCCTCCTTGAACCTAGTAACTGAGGGTGTTTTCCCACTGTCACTAGAAGTACCCATTAATGGGTACAAAAATGCCATTTCGTACCCATTGATGGGTACTTAATGGGTGCTTTTAGTGACAGTGGAAAAACACCTTAAATGGCTTAATGGTTTCCACATCTACAAAAGCACGTGTTTTATCTTCAGTTTAAAAAAACCCTAAATTTGCGTTTTTGGGAATGAGGCATGGATCACAGAAATGACTAGTCTTGCAAAAAAAAAAAGAAAGGAAAATTTCTGATTTTTCAAAAATGTGCACTGCTCACCAAGTGTTCTTGTTTATATGAAAGAAAGCGACTACGCTTATCCAATGAAACTTTTAAAACTCCTCTTCCTATGATTTGTCCAAATAAAAATTATTATATTATGTAGCATTTCAACAACTAATAAAGTATAATTTTTTAAAAAATATGCTGGATGCTGAAAGTTAAGCGCTGTGTGTAATTATAATTTTCTGTCTTTTGTAGAAATCTGCATATGCTGTGGAAGTCTAGAAATTCACAGTCAGCACCCTTTGTTTCATGGAGGAATATGTGCTCCATGTACAGTGAGTAACTAATCAGGGTTTTCACATGCACTACACCTGTGGTATCCTTGGCACAAAGGGAAAAAAATAAGTGTTGGAGGGGTAGGACAGCAGGTTCTGCCCCAGTGGTGGGTGGCATACTATTCACTTGCCCCTCACAACCAGTGAAGCCAAGGAACAAAAGTTTCTCAGCTTTGAAGTTTCCTACTGGGGTCATTTAGTGAAATGTTGGGGCTTGTTTGCACGTACCTTTTAATGTGTTACGGTTCTCTTGCTAGGCAGATGTGTCTACATTGCAGTGCTGCCACAGCAGCCCTGGAGTGGGATAACCCTTCTTTGAAGCAATCCCGATGTGGACTGCTAAAAAGCAGTCCACAGCCTGCCTAGAAATGTCTGGGTAGATGGATTCACATGACTGTGTCTGTGTCTGCATAATCGTGCACAATTGCCGGATCGGCATGGCAACATCTGGCCTCTCTGGATAGGATGTTGCGTTGGACGTTGCCCTCATGATCTGGGCAGTACTCTTCACACTTACAAGCATTGCTGGGGAGATGTGGGGCTAGTTTAGCACTTGCAAGTGTGAATGGGTGCCATTACACTAGATCCTTAATGGCCTGGTATGATACTGTCATACCATGCCAGGCCAGTAAATGCAAACAGGCCCTAGGAATGTCCTGAAAATGGGCTATTTTCTCCTCTTCACTTAGTAGCCCCAGGCAGATAGCGCAGCAGGTAAGTTGGAAGTACTGCTACCATACATTTCTTTATAATGCCCCTTTCATCAAAGGGCAGCACAAAATAACGTATACAATCTACATGGCAATAAGAGGGAGCTGGGAGAGGGGCAAATGCCCTCAGAGTTGTTTTCTGAATTCTGCACAAAGCTTTTTGAACTCGTAGGCTGTTTGCTGCCCTTCTGTGATGGAATGCAGTCACCATACCCCCCTGAGGCTTTTACACAGTGCCTTTTTCACACTCTGTAAATCCTGCCTATCTTGTATTCTTTTTGGCACTCCGTGTTATATTTATTAGGCTTATTATACTTGATGGAGGCACACTTTTGCCCTGTATTGATAATGATCAAAGATGCTAACCGAGGAAATTGCAAAGCCGTTCGTGGGTGGATGCCTTCTGGATTCCAGGAACTTGGAAGAAGTGATTAGTTGGTGGTTTGTGACATGCCCATCTGTCCAACTCACGACACTGAAGGATTATCCAGGCATCCTACTGCTGCAATATCATCATCATCATCATCCCTCAGTTTGTTGCTGGTTTCACTTACAGTTTAGTAGCAAATTTTGTTGCAACACAAGCAATGTAACTTTACCCAAACTGGAGGTGCTACTTGTACTATTGAATAATGTTCCTAATGTTCCTTTTTGATTCAGAAATGTTGCTGTAATAGTATACTGGAGAACGATTTTCTGGACCAATGATTATTTATTAGTAGTATTAGCATTCAGGAGCTTAAAATGCTTTTCAGGTTTCTTAGGTATTTTTATTTATGCTGCTGCTGAATGAATGAATGCACTTATTTACAGTCACAGACCAAAATCAAATATAAAAATACATAAGAATTACATATAAAAACAGCTTTAAAAGAAAGTAGTAAAATGGTGAGATTTAAAATAGTATTATGGGGAGATTTAAAATATGTTTCTAATTTTTCTGCATTCCTGAGCTTACTTTTGCCTATCCATAAAGTTTAAAAAACAAAAATATTTAAAATACGTAGCCTTTTTCAACAATAGCCATTGACACTGGGCTGTTAGTGTGTGGTTGTACATTCCAAAACAGTTGCCACTATTCAATAATCATTTTACTGGGTACTGTTGATGTCTGTTAATAATAATTTCCATTCCCTTTGTTTTTGTTTTTGTTTTTGAAGGAAAGTTTGTTAGAGAGATTCTTCCTTTGTGAAGATGATGGTTTCCAAGCAATTTGTACAATTTGCTGTTGGGGCAATTCTCTCTTAATGTGTGATGACCCAAAATGTCACAGGTGACTGATAGCTAATTCTACAGGTAGATGTTCTAGACCAAAAATAGCTTACAGAGGTTAGATCCTGTTATTGTTATCCAGCTTAGCCAACAGTCATGAATCATATAATCTATATTCCAAAAATATCCACAAAATACCTATGATGCTACCAAGTTCAAAGTAGCATTTTTGTACAGTTTAAGTACTATTAAGAAGTCACTGCAGTGACTTCTTAATTTTAAATCTGTTTTCGTCCTTCTTTTGCTTTGAGGGGCCAAATCTAAAAATCCATTTCTGTGCCCTTTCTGAACTAAACTTCTGGAAATGAGACTATCCTTTAACTGGATTTTGTCAGTTCTGACGCCGTTTGACCTCATGCATTCATGTTAATTATTCAAGATGTGATCAGAAGTGAAAAATTTGGGGCTTTCCTCTTGCCCAGTGTTGGAACCTTGTGGGCATTCTAGAGTGTGTCATTGTCTCCTACTCCATCCTTGCCTTCCCCACTCTTCTTTTTCCCTTCTTCCACGATGTCTGACCCATGTTTTGAAAAGGAAAAACAGTGCAGTTGTGGAGATACATGTCTTCTGGGGTGCTCCCCTCCCTGCTAAACAGATGCTTTGCATTTGCTTTGGGATTAATTTCTTTTCCTTTGCAAGATGAAATAAGCCATGCTGTGAACAATATTTGAAGGATGGAGGAGGAAGAAAACAGAAGAGGATCAGCTCTTGCTCTTGTGCCTCAACCTCACTGAGGCCGTGTCTTCACGGCAACCTTATTTCGTTTTCCCTAAACCGAGATAACAGAACTGGATGCAAACGCGAATTTGCCTGTTCCCATTACTTTCAGCTTAATCGCGTTCAATCCGGATTCTGAGGACGTAGGTGACTCAAGGGGGGGACTCCAGTGGCTACCTTTTAAAAGCCGCTTTTCGGGGCTGCCCTGTCCTCTTCCTCCTGGCGTGAAGGTACCAACCATAACAGACCCCTTCACGGAGCCTAGCTGGGGGGCTGCCTTGCCTGGATGGAGGAAAAACGGCACCAGCAGCCAGTGATTCTTTGCCCTCCTCTCCCCATTTCCCAGGGCACACAGCAGCAGCAGCAACTCAAACCCCCTTCACAGCCACAGCCTTTAAAACAGAAACTCCAGGGCTTTCCTTTCCTTTCCCTTTTTTAAAGGTCAGAACTTTCAAAGAGCTGGAATTGTGCAAAACTGTAACTTTGTTATTAAGGTGTGAAGAGGCTAGATCGCTACAGTGTAGCTTTAAGGACTGGATTTTTAAAGTGGCTGTTTTGAGGGTGGATTTTTTCAATGAAATCACTATCTTTGGAAGCAAGCTATTGGGGGAGGGAAACCCTAAACATGGATTCTCATCCCTTAACAGGGTACGGTCCCCACAATAAAAAATGTAAAACTTTTCATGCACACCATCCGGAGTGAGACCTGTTGAAATCAGGATTGAGATTCACCACGCTTTGGGGTGGTTTAACACGGAGAAAGTGTGTTAAGCCAAACTGCCGTGCGGACTCTGAGGATTGAAAACGTTTTGAATTCGAGATAAGGTTGCCGTGAAGACACGGCATGATAGAGCCAGGCTGGGGGGAGGGAGAAAGAGGGGAAACTGTTATATGCTGATGAGCAAGGCAGTGGCAGGAGCAGTAGTGGCAGCCCCAAATGGTGCTTGCCTCTTCTAGTCCACTGTGCCCAGAGCAGCCCAGGTGGTCTCCCCTCCTTCCCCTTCACACAGGGAAGCCACCAGGCACCTTGCCACTGAAGTGTGGCAGCCAGCAGAGAGAGTGTGAAGGTTTGCTCCCCTCGTCCTTTCCTGGGGCAAAGAGCAGGACCTACGAGTACTTGAGCTGGGCCAATGGAGACCCTTCCAAGCACTGCGAGTTCTGCATCTAGTTCTGCTCATGCTTGCTGCCCACCAGCTACAACCTCCCATCTGCCCCTCTTGCTCACTTGCTTCTCTGCCCATCTCTGCATTCTTCCTTCCTCCCACCTCCTTTTTTTTTTTTTGCCCCTCTCCTCTTCACAGTAGTAGCAGAGCCCTGAAAGCTGCCCTAGAGAGCTCTCAGTACAACTCCAGATACAGCATTCACACTGCTGTCCTGTGGGAGCAGGGGGCATTGCAGCTGTGGCTATAAAGCCGCACACATAGCTATTGCTATGGCGATGGAAACAGCTCCACATGGGATTGTTAATGCTTTGGAAGCTTCCAGGTTAGTCTGGGTTCCATTTGGGATGGGGACAGCACTCACAGTGCAGATACCAGCCACTTTCCCACATCTTAACTTCTCACTGTAGCAAAATCCTCACACATTATAAATATGTCTATCTTCAGCAGGTACATATATTGGATGTTCTTCTATATTCACCCTCCCCCCCCCTTTGCGTGATGTCCAAAACTTGTGTGGAATAATTTAAATGTTATCTGAATCTATTTCGGATTTTGAAATAACTTTGGGAAAAGGTGGACCACATTCAATAAAATCTCATTTTTAATTTCCATAGGTGCTTTTGTGAGGAATGTGTGGATTCCTTGATTAGTCCTGGGTTTTCAGAGGAGATTAAAAAAACAGATCCTTGGAAATGTTTCATGTGTGTGCCACTGGAAGTGCATGGATTATTAAAAAGGAAGGTGAACTGGAATGCTGAGTTGAAGCGTTTCTATGATCGAGAGTCTGTAAGGAAAAATAGGTTTGACTTTTTCAAATGCAAAAAAGTTCAAAATATTGCTTATATTCTAGGAACTGGCTTCATTTCCTACAGAATGTATTGTACAGCATAAGAATCTATTGTTTCAGCTAAGATACCAGTGTTTTTTGAAGAGAGAATGAAGAGCTTGTTGATAGAAGTTCATTAGGAAAAAACTACATTAAAATTAAAATATGTATTCCATTTCTAGCAGGCAGCATCAAAACACTTCAATAGATGCGCTATGGCATAGTTGCTTGGAAAGCATTAAAAAAAATCAGCAGCCCCCTATTATCAAAGACTTCTTAATTAAAATTTAGCACAAGACACCGTTTTATTAGACACTGCAGTGTGGAACCCAATCAAAATTACAGTTGGGCTTCCTGACAGAAAAATCCAAGTACTTTATACAGGTTAGTTTAACCTACACTGTGGCCATTTCCTCACTTACCATAGTTAATCTGGATTAAGTAAATCCGGATCTTCGGAATCCGGTTCTTGGGCAATCCGTTCCTTGCAGTTCCAAACAGCAGGCCCAAAACACTGGTTTGGGAAGCACTAGAGTTTGCAAGTGAAGAAAGTGCCTTGGTGACCTAAGTTCATCCTTAATTTCCCTTTGCCAACCATTAAGCTGACTGCATGACCCACAATAGCCCCACATGTGAACCTCATACCAAGCAAGGTTTTTACAGCCAGATTTCTTGGTATCCCCAAGTCCACTCTCTCAACATTCCTAACACATCCCAGATCTGAGCCCAATTTGCATTTGGCCTGCTAGTGGCGTAGCTTCTGGGAAGCACCATCTGCACTCGTAGATGGTGTTTCCACATCAGAAAGGTCTCCTGCTATACCGTAAGCTACCCCAGTGGCTACTAGCCGTGATGCACAAAATTGTGCACAACATGGATCCACCAGCCTACTTTACCTGGTCACCAGAGAAATTCACAGCTCTTCAGGTGCCGGGGTCAGCTGATGTGCCATGCAAGTACACTGGCACATCAGGGGGTCAGAAACATGATTACATGTGCACATCACATCACTGGCACCCTGATGATGGTGCCAGCACATGTGCAGTCACACCAGCCTTCAAGAAGATAATGGTGCCCGAACCCAAACTGATGGCACCTGGACACACACACAGACCCAAGTGAATGTCCAGGCACATGGGGGACTGGTTTGGTATGCACTAGAGTTTGCAAATGTCATCGCTAGTGCATGCCAATAGGGGTACACTATTCTTATCCCATGGATGAGGAGCAAAGTGCAAAAAGGCCCTTGCTGCCAATTCTATCTAATTGCTAAGAAATGGAGCCTCCAAACAGGTAGCAGATCAGAATCCAATATCATTCAACCCCCTCTTAGCCATTGCATTTGGAAGCTTGGATCACATCAGCAAGTGCATTAAAATTCTTTTAAGATAATGGATATACAGTATTTTTAAAAAACAACAACAGCAAATTCATGTGGTTTTCTTGTATGTTTCTTAACTATTAGAACCATCTCCAAATATATCAGCCTTTACAAAAATGGGAGAAAAAGCCAATTAATGTGCTTTCTCTTTTTGACAATATTACACAAGGTAAGGAATTTGAGATATTTTGTTTGTTTGTTTATTATAACATTTATATCCCACTCTTCACCTGGAAGTCCCAGGACAGTTCACAACACATGACTAAAATGACAGTACAACATTTTTTAAAAGTAGAAACTATCCAAACTCCCAATATGGCAGGACTATATTCAGAAGAACTAGGAACCAAAGGCCTGGGTGAAGACACAAGTTTTAATCAGGCACCAAAAACCATATAAAGTTTGTGCCTGGTGTACCTTTTACTGGGAGGTCATTCCAAAGCTTGGACTCCACCACGGAGATGGTCCTCTCTATGTCACAGCTCCTTGCACCTTTGAAGGAAGCAGAACTACAAGAAGGCAAGTCTAAATGGGTAAAAGTGCACCTTCAGGTACTGGGGCCCCCAGATATTTAGGGCTTTACATGTCAATATCAACACCTTGAATTAGGCTCAGCAGCAACTTGGTAACCAGCGCAGTTTCTTCAAGGCCTGCATGAGGCACATCTAGCTAGATACTTCCATCAGCCATCAAGCTGTTGCATTCACTGGCCACCAATGAAAGCTTAATGCATGGATTGTTTTGTATTCTGCAGAAATGAAGCATTTTGGATTCTTGGGACAAAGCATGGGCAATGGTAAACTGAAATATTTGGATGATGTCACAGATGTGACAAGAAAACATGTAAGTTGGTCTTTCTGATTTTGCTTTATATGACTCATATTTCTAATTATTTAATAAAGGATTTGTATGTTCCTGGAAGAAAAACTGATTTTCTGTTCATCAAATAATTACTGTTAAAATATCTGAGAGACTACCAAGACATCGCCAAAGTGTTCATTACATTAAATTCAAGCAGTAATGTTTAATAAATTTATCCTCTTAATTTTGGCAAGACTGGGAAGCAGATTGCAAGAAACTGGCCATACTTGAATATATGAATACATTTAAATGTACTTAACTCTGTGCTTAATTGGGGCCAGTGTTTAAAGAGATTAATAGTTTTAGTAAAACTGTAATATGAGTGACAAAGGATTAGAGTGGATTTGAAATTACCACAAAAGTCAAATACGTCAAATGCAAAAATCCTATGAATTTTAATTATTTTTAACTGTATAATAGTTTTCTAGACTGCAGAATGACAGCACTTTCATTGACAGGATTCTTCAATGTATTTTTTCTCTTCCTCTTTTTCTTTTCATATGTTTTGCATTCCTTGTGGCACTTAAGTTTCCTTCTGTCATAATTCAATAGCACTGATGTTATTGACTGGTTTGTTTTTCAAACTTTTGGACAGCTCATAACCTTTCTCTGTCTAGAAAATCTAGCACTACAAACTAGCAGTGCAGCTGGCAGAGGTAAACACATTTGGAAGCTCCTTGCCCCACTCTGTGCTGGTTCATGGGCTCTGTTCAGGTCAGAGCTAAAATAGGTCAAATCAAAACACGATTTCTGGTGCCATATGGACTTCAAACAAAAGCACTGCCTAGGTGGGGGAATACAGCACCATAATTGTGTCATGTATCTAAGGTAACTCCACTGTAGCCCTGCTATTTTCCCCCTAAAAAAACACTAGAAAGAATTGCTGGAAAATCCAGCACTGGTCATAGGTTTTCCAGCAATGGAACCTTTTACATCTGAATGGGGCTATCTTAGCGCCATCCATTATGCATGTGCAAAGGCCAAAGAAGCGTACATGCATGGGTGTAGGTGCTGGTATTATGTCCAGAGATTCAAGATAGCTATATACCTGGATGCATATGTCAATAAAATGTGCACAGACAGCACTGGTGTCTGTTGCCTAGTTAGAAGGCAGTAATTGTGGAGGGCAGATTTCCTGTATTAACACCTTCTAACAGGATATCTGGCTGCCATCTGGAGGCAGCCAAAGTATACAGACGAGAGGACAGTGAAGGAGAAAACTTCTTCTTGCCTTCACTTACACTGGGGGTTTTATGTTTCTTTTATAATTTTTTTAAAAATATATATATAACTATCCATCTTAATGGTATTTACTTTCTACAAAACAGTTTTGATTACCAAAAAGAGAGGAAATTTAGGAGTACCTCAAAATTATAATAGACTACAGAACCATCTAGAATTCACTTTTCTTCCAGCCTCTGATTAGTCAGATATGGGGGTGACAAACAGCCATACAGGAGGTGAGCCTCCGATCCCAGTGGCTATCAGGAGTAATCTAACATAACAGTGGGAGAGACCACTTTGTTGCCCACTCAGTAACTATCCCTTAATGGGGTGCAACATATGACCATCACCTCGCCTTCATGCTGACTGAGATCCTGAACTTTCAGGCCACATTTATGATATGCTTCCAACTTCCATGTCTACTTCCTGTGCCTGGCAGGTGTGGCTGAAGAATCTTTTAGCTTCCTTAGAGGGCAAGATGGAGCCTTGAACATTTGTTAGTGGGCCTTCTCATCTCTGCACTGACTCACATGGCTGTCACCTATATTCAGGTTGCATAGGGGCTGTGTGTGCTTGCAGACTGTGTTGCATTGAAATCCGCTTCTATTTCTTTCATTACATGCTTAAGAATTTCAGTAAGCATGAAGAGTTCATCATTTTTTCCTTCTGGTAATGTTCAATTACTTTTGATGGTGATAGAATATAGAAATGGGAAAGTCCAGAAAATCGTTTTCAGTTTTATTCATTTCTTTAAAATATTTAATATTTTTGAACACAGAGTTTTTTGTTTGCCTGGTGCATGTGAATATATGAAATGTGGATGAACTAGTAATGCATGAAAAGATTTGCATTTGGCATGCTGATTTATTCAGCACACCCTAACACTTACATATGATAGATGCATAAACATATGTGGAGCATAGTCTGTTCTCATAGTAGCAAACCAACAGAACAAGGAAAACTACCAGCAGGACATAAGGGCTGTGTCCTGACTTGTTTATACGATGCAGCGGAATGCGCAGTCACGATCATGGCGTCACACATGATGATCAATGGATCATCATGGCGTCACATTATCCAGTCGGTACTGCGCGCTTACCTTAATGCTGATCTAATGACACTCATTGCACAGTGTAAACAAAATTCGAATTTTCCCTTCAGACCAGGCAGAATGGCAAGAAGAGACCAACAAGAGCAGGAAGGGCAGCTCAAATCTGATTGGCTGCCTCAACCCGCGTGACAGCACGTGCCGACTCAGCTCTTGCAGCTTCTGATGGGAAGCTACGGAGCTGCATTTCAGGTCGGTGTGGCTGGTCATCGCTGCACAGGAGGTAAGCTGCACTTTTACTTTGAACTGCGGATTTCGCAAGTCTGGAGACAGCCAATCACACAGCTCAGTCTTCCAATAGGTAGACTTCAAAGGCAAAACATCTCCTGCTGTCATTGGGGCTAATAGCCATTGATAGCTCTGACTTCCATGAATTGGTCCAACCTCTTTCTGAAACATTCCTAGCCAAAGCCACATCTTGCAGTAGCTTTCTCCACTCCATGCACTTTTATTTTTATTTTTAAAATGTTTAACAAATATGCAGAGTGCACAGCCATGCCAAAAATATGTTTGTTTACATTTGTGCATTTGGAACCAGCAAGCAGATGGCTTTAAGCATGCAAAATGAGTATTTAACAGAAGTCACAAAACCAGAAATAAATTCAATGCAGAGCTCTACTGAGCAGAAAGCACAATTTTTATGTCATATCTCTAATAATATGATAAAGCTTTAAAAATACAGAAGAAATTTTCAGCACAGCCTTGATTCAAGTTAGATGCATGCATGGAATCTTGCAACAAGGAGATTTAAGATGATAAATATTTACTATTAGTTCATATCTTGGACGGAGAGTTTTAATACCACACGAACACAGCTTGTGAGGTTATTCAGATGTCAACCTGATCAGTTTGTCAGCACCAGTCACACAATACTTAATTGGTTGCTAAAAATAGACCTTACAGGAAAAATCCAGATAAGGAAGACACTTATTTCATTAATTAAAGGGCAAAACAATTCTAGCTCCTTCCACGTCTGGGTTCATCTTAGGAGTGAGCTGTGCTTCCTCAGGTTGGCTTCTCCAGAGTCCGCTTTTGCACAGGACTCAGTCCATCTTGGGGAACCAGTCCGTTTTTAGTTGTCCTGTATGAGTGGATACATGATACTGCATCTGTTTGGGGGCGCACTCCCCTTACCCCAGTAGTACCCTGTATTAGCATCAAGTTTGCCATCACACACAGCTCCGAACACTCCCTGTTGCCACTATTGGTTGACAGAACTTTATCCTATCAGAATACAGGTGGTATTGATGCAATCAAGAGGGGTGGAGAACTAAAGAGTTGTGTAAAGGAGACTTGGGGAGATAACATAAAATGTGTGAGTATAGCAGCCCAAACTTAGGACGATATGAGGACTGATTATCAGGAACTGGATATGAACAAGATTAGGATGGCTTCAGTTCAGTTCTTAACAGGACAGACTATTCTAGTCCAATTCACCAATAGATCTCAATTTCAAGGTCTGTGGCATACTAGGTGGCGGTATATTGGTCATGTAAACCACATGGTACTGATTTCAGCAGCACAACAAGGTTCACCGCTGAAATCCCCCCCCCCCCCACCGGAGCTTTGAAAGCCAGGAGTTTTCATTCTTGTCCTTAAGAGCATTTGGGGGCCTCTCATGCTAGCTCTGAAGTTGGCATGAGTTATGGAGCCAACACAGTGGTTGCTGCAGAACGGGCTATCATGCTACAGGCTTGTTCTGCTCTGGGAGCAATCCATTCTAGCTTGGGACAGGGCAATGCACCCTGTGCCATGATAGCATCACAAAAATGCAGAAACAGTGACAGATCCTGCTTTAGAAGACATAGATGTCATGTAAACGTATGACAGGATAGGTTAAACTTCTTACACAGAGGGATTTTTCACACTTTGGTGATAAGTCCGGTTCAGGAATGCTCCTTCATGGAGCAGATGCACCAGACTGAGCTGTTTCTGTTCTGAAAGTGGCTTTGTACATGCCAGACTGTTCCCTGGTTGGATAATGGTGGAGCACTATAGGATGTGGCTCGTCTGCTCCTCTTCCTGTTTGAGTGGGGCAATGTGGTGCAGCCACAGTTGTGCACTGCATTGCCTGGTTGCCATGACAATAGCCAGTGTGCATATTCGTTGCTGTGGTGATGTGATCGCCACTAGCACAACACTTAGCACATTCACCCAGCACTTAAAGAAGTGGCAAGTGAGTTTGGGACAGGCCAAGTATTTGAAATGCAAATGCCCAATCTATCCCACATGTTCCCTTCCCTGGGACAATTTCCCAAGGAGGAGAATGTGAAAAAGTGCTCCTAGTGATTTACATCCATTGTTATTTATGTTCACTTAGGCAAGACTCAATTTTATTAAACACTTTCTCAAATGTGTCATAACAGCAAAAAATTTAATTTAACTAAAATTAATTGGAACGTGATTAAAGAGTTAATAAGAACATGATTGTACAATTCCTTAGCTTTGAAGCAAGAATGGTTTTCTGTCACTTCCTTCCCAAAAATGTTATCTAAATGCCAATAGAACAAATAGATGTATTTTCAGGATAGCAAAACCTACCTTTTTAATGTTAAAATATATCAAATGCATTCTCCTTTAATCAAACTTCTGAAGTTGATTTATTATTATTATTAGATAGAAGAATGGGGGCCATTTGATTTCATATTTGGGTCAACTCCACCCTTGGCAAAGTCATATAAACAGCCCACTGGTAAGATACTTAAAGTTATATGAAATTGTAGTTA
The DNA here is from genome assembly GCA_023333525.1 of Aspidoscelis tigris stejnegeri. NCBI lineage: Eukaryota > Metazoa > Chordata > Lepidosauria > Squamata > Teiidae > Aspidoscelis > Aspidoscelis tigris. The sequence goes on from JALMGA010000001.1 coordinate 209,008,747, forward strand.
TATCTTCTATGCAACTCAGGCAAAACTAGATTTACTGTTTTTAACCTCCATAAAATATGTTAACTACACCTAAGTCCTACATTTCATTTTCTAAGAATGTTCCACTGAGTTCAGTTGAAGTTGCTTTTGCATAAATGTTCATAGGATGCATGTTCTGCTGTTCGACTCATCTTAGTATTCAAACATGGAAGTAAGTTCAACTGAATCAATGAACATGCCCAGTTCTTAGAATCCAGTTAAAATTTGGCCCCATAAACCCTGCACGTTAATGTCTAAAATAAAAGGGGAAAATCACCTCTATTTTAAAAAGTAATCAATAGAATAAAAAGTAAATATCTTTTTTCAAGCTTAGTTGATCAAATCTGATAAACAGTATGCATCAGAGGAACATGGGAGCACAGAATAGTTTCCAGAAGATCACCACTTGGCAAACAGATGCTAAAAGTTTGGAGCGGCCTCTGAGGGCTTGGAAGGGCAAAGTTCCTCACCTCAGGATACCCAGAGAACCCATTTTGGTGGCATGTTTCAGTGCCCCCAACAATATGGGTCCCCTAGTAGTCTAGAAAACGGAACGTGTCTTGTGTTCTGGTCTAGTCCACATTTTTATGCCTGTAGACCTCAATGTCAAGAACTACCAGTCATCCAGATCAGGGACCTCTAGATCTGGATTATGCTCCATTATCTATGGATGTACTGTACTAGCAGTGGGTGGGGGCTGTCTGATCTGCACTAACATGCAGTCAGAAGAGGCCCTTAGAGATGAAAATGAAAAAAGAAATATGAAGGTGAACAAAACTTATCAGCAATAGAATGTTAACTCTGTTTCTCTGTCTTAATAGTGTCACATCTCAGGCAGGCAAGGCAAATAGGCAAACACTTGCACAGCTTACTCAGTTCCAGAAGGCTCAGGCATACTTGAGGTCAGTTCCAATCCAGGGTCAAGGAATCCAGAAAGTCAGCAAGGATCAGTCAGTCCAAAGGGTCAGCAAGTCACAAGGAGTCCGAAGTCAGAGCACAGGCACAGATTTACATGGAGTTGCATGAAGTTGTCTGCAACACTAAAGCAAGGTGTGTTTGCTCAATAAATAGGGGGATCATTACCCCACCCATGGTTCAGCTGAGCTAATTGTTCTGATCTGCACTTCAGCTGCTTCTGTTGTCTCAGCAGGCAAGGGGAGGGCCTTTCATGAGGCTCTCTGCTTGTAGTTTCTTCATCAGAGCTGTCTGCATGCTCACCTGGAACTGGCCTTAACCCCTCAATGCCTGCAATGCCATGCTATGGGTGCTTCTCAGTCTGTGGTGGCATTACAGGCAGAACTTCCTCCTCCAAGGAGGCTGAATGGGGCATGACAAATAGTGAATACTGTATGCATTGTAATATATATAATATTAGTATTTTTTTAAAAAAAAATTGCCAAGGCTATCCTTTATTTGTATTCTTGTTCTACTGCAATTTTGTGCATATATGATAGAAATTCACTAGTAAAAATCTACTTCTAATCTTCTAAACTTTGCATTCTAATTGCCTGCTTTCTCTTTTTCTTTCCTACTATAGCCTGGTATTTTTACCAATATTTTCGTATCCTTCAATATGGAAAGCCCACAGAAAATAAAAATAAGCCATTTTTTTGGATGTTCCTTGACAATATTGTATTAGAAGAAGAGGATCGAGATACAGCTTCTCGATTCTTTAAAGTAAATTTTTCATTTATTGTTTATATTTCTAAGGCATCTCATGAAATAAATTATATTTTTGTATGATATCTATTTAATTTATCAATAAGAGGTATACATAACAGGATTTTAAGGTCTTTTATATGAGAGCCACACATCGGTGGAACCTAAGCAAATCAGTTATCTATACAGGTGCAAAAAGACTGCAAAAAGAACAAAAATACATTCTTGCACACCAAATGTTTTATGTCTCAAACATGTATAACAGGCAAATACAGAAGACATAATAAAGTAATTTCAAAAAAACCCACAAAGGCTAAATCATGCTGTAATGCAGGAGTTCTTGTGGGAATGCTAATTTAATAATTGTTATTAATGATGTAGCACTACATTCAAACAAAGAGCCTGGTTTCTTTCCAAGAAGTTGCTTTTTTAAAAGCATTAAATTTAAAGCATGCCACCTATTCAGATGGTTCTGCATTCTATGAAATTAGCATTAAATAAAGACACTAACTGTAAATAATTAAATGATATCAATGATTTTGTTCCTTTAAAAGATGGAACCTGTTCTTATATATAAGCACTATGGGAACATCCAGAATGCTGTATATATATGGAGTAATGTGCCTTCTGTGAGCAGGTGAGTAGGATTTTCTCTGAATCAGATGTTGTTATGTTTGAGGCCTATAAAAATTATCCAAGATCTACTGAGTCTCCCCTTAAGATGTTTGTGAGGTGCCCACTACTAAAACTTTCAGCCTCCCATTGAAAACTTATTTTTTCACCCAGGCATTCCCATTATTTTCACCTAGTTTTCACCAGTGTTTTTTCTATTTTATGTTCACAACCAAGTTTTAATCCAATTTCAGTCCACTTTCAGAGGGAGAGAACACATCAGCAAAGTGACTAATCATTTTCTTTCTGCTTTACCTAACCCAAAGGTAGATTTTCAAGTGATATATTTCTGAAAGAAAGCAGCTCATCACTTCGCTAATGTGTTCTCTCACCCCAACAGTGGACTGAAGATGGATTAAAATTTAGGTGTGAATGCAGACTAAGACTTCATTGTGAAGAAGCAATAAATAATTTTTTTAAATAAATAGATTTCTGAGTAGCTTCATTCATATTTATTTAAGCATTTATATCTCACCATTCTTCTGAAAAACTCTGGGTGGCAAACATTATTTTGTCCCCCATTTGATCTTGAGGGCAGAGGGTGGTTAGGTTGAGAGGAAATGGCTCCCCAGCATTTGTCCTATGTTAATTCATACAAGAACACCACTCAGTTTTTATATGATTAAAAAACTTAGATATTATTAAGCCAACTCCAGAAGGACAGGTGCTAGTCATAAAATAATACATTAGCAAGAAGAAGAAGGGATAATAATAGAATTTAAGATTCCATTAAAGATGTTGTCCCTTTTGAAGCAGAAACCTGGGGCATTTCTGCACTTGGCTTATTCTGGAATATATACCTGAATAGGGACCTGCTATCTGCATGCTAGGGAAGACTATGGAAGATACATTCCAAAATAAGTCCAAATGCAGAAAGGCCTTATCTATTGTTTCCTCCAGGCGTATTTTTCCACTAGGGCTTATAACCCTTCCAATGGTACCAATTGGGAAGGCCCTGTCCGCACCTGGACCCCATTGAAGGCCCATCTGCAAGGCCCGGTTCCCACAAGGGCAGGGGAAATCCAAATTTAATAGATCCTTCAGGCCCTTAAATCTGGATTTCATGTGGACCTGATTAAAAGTGTCCGCAATGTAGACATCTTCAGGCATCTTCAAGATCTAGATCTCCAGGAGGACCCCATCTCAAAGATATGGATCTTGAAGATCTGGATCTTGACTGTGCATGGAAAAAGGGGACAGGATAACAAATCATGGCCTGCATCAGTTCCACAGACAGCCCCACATCTAAGGTAAAGGGTGTGGGGGCGGCCATGAGTCTTACTGAAGGTGAGCCTTGTGGGGAGGTCACAAGCAGCCTTGACCTCTAGCCACCTTAAACTTTTACATCTCTAATTGTCATGTGATCAACTGCTGCACATCTACTCAGAAATTTCAATTGTGTCTGGAGGCGCTACGGAAAGCTCATGCAGCAACTTCTCTGTTAGTCTTTAAGGTGCTACTAGAGCTGGCTCCTTAAATACTTCTACAAGGTGTATGCTGTTCAACACACAGTTATCCTCCCTTGACATCCAGTATATTCTGGCATATAAGACTACTTTTTAACCCAGGAAAATCTTCTCAAAAGTCGGGGATTGTCTTATACACCGGGTGTTGTCTTCTTATACGGCAAGTATATCCCAAACTCTGAATTTTAACTGGAAAAGTTGGGGGTTGTCTTATATGCCCAGTCATCTTATATGCCGGAATATACAGGTATATATGTGAAACTAAGGCATATCTTGAAGTTATTACATGAAATGTTCGGTCTTTTTCTCTCCAGCAAGTATTCTGCTTCACCCTTCTTTATGGATTTGCATCAGCTGGCAGAGAACATTTGCAGAACGAGAATTTTCTCTCAGCGTCCAGCCACTGTAGTTAGAGAGTTTTTTGTTCCACTGAAAGAATACTTTAAAACAAAAATATGGAGAATTGTTTTTGATGAATAAAAAGAAGGAACACAAATAATTTAGTTATTTTCATTTATCTCACTGGAAGAGTTTTGTCTTCAGTTTTCCTACCTTTTTTTCTGTTATCAAATCCTGATAATTTGCAGTTCAATTTTAATTACTAGATTATATTTCAAAATGCCCTGCATAAGCCCGAAATTGTATCTTAAAAAACATTAATTGAAAAGAAAAATTTATATTTTCAGAAATGTCTCTGGTCATTTGAAGCCACTCTATGAATATACAAAGATTCCTCTGGAACTCTTCAAAGTCATTTATCTTTACCACTCAAAACAAGTATATCATTCCAATGCAGTTAAGTTCAAGGGTGGTGGCCCACGTTCACTCCACCAGCACTGTTGCCATCTCCACTAGCACTCACTGGTAGATCATCTGACCTGGACCATAGTTCAAATCATCATGGCAACAGCCAGAGCAACTTCTGTCACAGACCCAGACATTACCATGGCACTTGCAGCACAGCACATATTTCTACAGCTGCTGCTACCCTACCCTGCCCACACACAGTGTTTGCACCAGAAGGTGCAAGCACTTCATCCATGAGCTCACCAGGAGCTACTGAGTGGATGCTAGTAAAAGGCTGCTAGGCCTGCAGCCTTTTACTATTGGTATATTCTACCTTCTTCATAAACTCTCCTGTTGCTTTTGGAAGGCAGGTGATGGTGTTCGGTTGTTCCAGAAACAGAAGGTTTAAGTAATATCAAAATGGCAGGACTATATTGGTGGTCCCAATAGGCTAATTCTCATTGAAGTTAATTCCAATAAATCAGCACCAAGGAGGAATTGGAATATTGCTAATAATTTTATTGAATCTATTCAGTAAAATCAATGGCTTCCTTCCTAGCTTTTTAAAAATGAAAAGAGAATCAAGCAAAGAAAGGACAAAATTGTTAAACCTCCCATCAAATCATCCATACCCTCTTGAACAGGATTCTAATCCTTTCTTTAGCGGAGCAATAGACTTCAGTATATCTTCAGAGAAAAACATGCAGTCATCCACACAGAGATTGAGTTTTACATCCTTATTTCCTATTTTATACCATTGTTTCTTTATTAATTTTATTGGCCAGCAGAACCATCACAAGCACAAATAAACGATAAGGGACATCCTTGCGTAGTACCTCTTTGAATTTGGAAGGGAGCTGACAACATTCTATTTACATAAATAGAAGCAGCACAAGAGGCTTGTTCCTGTGAAACTGACTACCCCAAGAACCCTTGGGTCTATCTCTAGCCTAGGGAGGGGGTCTAAGAGGTGGTGGAGGAGGTTTGAAATAACATTTTGGGGAATGTCTGCTCTTGCCCTTGGAACTGTCATTACCCTGAGCTGCTGAAGCTGAAGGCATAACCATTTTATCTTTGGATTCCATTAGCATGTCTTTGAGAGTCTCATCCCCGAACAACTTTTCATCTTTAAAGAGGAGAGCAATGACTGGCCTTAGATGCCTGATCAGCATTCCAGTGCTTTAGCCAGAGGGCTCTTCCTGGCCACAGTAGAGGAAGCTGTAGCAGAAGCAAACAGCTGCAAGATGTCCAGCATAGCATCTGAAGTGAAGGCCAGATTATTTTTCATATGGCAACAACACATGGGCTAACAATTGTTAAAATAGAAAAATTAGTAATTCAAATTGAATGTTTTGATACAAAACTTTGTTATATTTGGGAAAGCAGCTACCCCAATCACATCTGCAATGGATCCAGAGTGGATTCAAAGCTGATCCAGAGAGTGTTCAAAGTGATATGTTCAAAGTAGATACATAGGAAATTTGTATAAGATTCATAGGTGATTTGTAGTGGGCATTCAAATTGGATTAGTATCAAACATTCGTATCAAATTTGAATCCTACCACACTTGAAGGGGATCTATTTGAATGAATACAATTTTTGATTCAATACCAATTTGATTCAATGCCAATTGAACATGGAAAAAATTGTGCAGATCCCTAGTGGTTTATAACTGTAAGATTGCCCAATTTACATACTACCTCATGGATTTCATCAGTTGTTGAGGCCCTTACTAAGGGAGCATTATCTATATTATTCCTGCTATAAGTTGCTGCACCATAGTTGCAATGGTAGGTGGCTCCAGGAATCTTGCCTCTGACATCCTGTTGTTTGTCATCTACATGCATTTCTTGGGAAATTACCATATTGATATGATTTTTAAGCAAGAGCTTGGAAATGAGCTCACTCTTGTCTCTTGTAAATCCTTCAACACTGAGTTGACATATTTGGCTTACGTTATCAAGCGATCATGTTGGTGGGGCCTGGGAAGGCCTGTTGGGGTATAGTTAAGTGTGTGTCTAAAAAGCAAGGAAAATTTATTAAAGGTTTCCCCTGTAGCCTGGCTGCCAAAAATTACTGTTCATTTAGCACCACCCAAAAAGCACATGTGGCTTTCTGTGTGAACACAAGGGGTACCACAGATGTAAACAGTCATTGCCTCAATGCAGGGCGAAGTCTTGCTGGAGCAGGCCTATTTTTGGCCCAGCTGCTGAAAACGTTATAATACTTTTGTTCTTGTTCTTCCTTCTCTGTATAATAAGCTGGCCACTTCTTCAGATGTTAGAATTGGGCTGAGTAGGCATTTACAGTTAACAGTTGGATGCAGCTCCTCAGCATTCTGTCTCATTGACAGCTATGATGGAATTCCCCTGAGATTTGGTGCTGTTAGGGATGGTTGGTCAGTCATAAGCTCATCCATCCACGGAGGTCCTGCTCTGCAAAACATAGACATGATAGCAGCAGTCCTACCTGCCAAAGATTCTACCTCAAAACTTAAGAAGAGAGTGTGCTTTCTTATCATCTATGCCCTTGAGGGATTCATTGGGAATGATGTGATTGAAGACCAGAAACATAACATGTCATAAACCTTAGGCACCACCCACAAGGCTGGGACTGCATCTATCTCACGAAAGAATTTCCTAGATGCCTGAGGCAATTTCTTGTTTGTACATGGGGTAGCCCATTCTGAAAGGCCTATGTTGTGGAGTATTGCCAGAATAGGCACATTTTTTTCACCGCTAGGTGGTGCTATAAGAAAGCACTGGGCCTCAGTTCTCAGTTCTGGAGTAATCAGAATGGAAGGCTTGAGCTGGTAAAAGTTCATCAAAAGGTCTAACAGAGAAGTCATCAGATGGAAACATCTGGGATTTTTGTTTGGCAATAACTCCTCTCTGGGTTCAAAGAACTCTGATTGAACCTCCTCAGAACCTGGATCAACTATTTCACCTTCTTCACCTAATTGAGCATGGGAGTAAAAGGCAAGCCCTTCCCCCAAGGCACTTAGCAGAGCTAGGCAGGATGGGCTGGGGAGACACGGTCAAAGGGCATTTGAGTGTCCTTTAGAAGAGAATTTAGAGCAAGATCTCTTATGCTTCTTTTTTTTCCCTTCCTTACTCCGGGATAGAGAAAGAAGATAAGCTAGAAGAAGAGGGAGAGAGAGAACAATGCTTCCATTTTCTTCCTCTTCCCCTGGTCTTGGAATCAGTTAAATAATTCTATGACCTCCCTGTGAGTCAGGGGAAGCTTGTGCAGGGCCGGACCTTGGATGGCTCCCTGTGATCCCATGGCGGCTGTATTGTGGATTTCAGCCAATTTGGGCTTGAGATCTTTGTGCAAGAGGAAGTTGGCTAAAACCTCATCAACCCATTTTAGGATAGCCCTAGAGGCCATGGAAATGTTAGCAGCCCCCTCCCCCCCCCCCCCCCGCCAGCAGCCATCGAGCTGTCCTAAAAGACAGCTTTTTATCATAATCTTGAAATAAGGCCTCTAAGTCCTTTGGGACTGCCTGGTTTGATAAAAGATTGGCCACAGGTCCATTGACAGTGGGCACTGCCCAAATAGCAGTGAGACTCAGAAATGAGACTCTTCCTGGGTATACTGGGAATTCTCCTCAAAAAACAAGGCTCCACTCATTCCCCTAATAAAATGTCTTAAAGAATTTGGGGTACAGGGAGCATGATGAGGTCTTCAGCCTGCTTGATCTTTTCTTCTTTGGCTCTGGACTCAAAGGGGATATGAAGAGTGGAAGCAATAGCTTTGAACACACCAGGTAGTAGCCTCCATGCTAAGCAGTCTAGAAGATGTAGGTGACTCCATTGGCTCATCAACTGATGCCACGCTCTCCTTCAGCTCCTCTTTTGTCTCCTGATCTCTAGCCCCCTCTAGAACAGCCACTTGTTCAGTTTCAGTAGCTCTGAGGTAGCCTACCCTAATAGATAGAGACCTTTTCTTCGAATGAGAGTGTCGCTCAATTCTTTTCTGGGCCACTTGAGCTTGCCTGTCTGCATGAGGGGAGGGGGTGTTAGATTTGACCCCTCCCTCCCAACTGTCATCAAACAGATGGACCGATAAGAGTGGGAGGCGGGCCAATCGTCACCTAGAAGGGGCCGTAAGTACAGAAAGGGACTGAGATAGGATTCTCACCAGCTCCTGGGTTGTGGGAATCAGGCAAGAAAATGTAAGGTAGAATTATGTGCTGGTGCTAGATGTCAGTGCCTTTGGAAGTTTTAGTTTCTCATGCCATGATGTCAAAATAAATAATCTTACTTCACAATTATTTCTGCTAACTGCTGGCTGGATCTCACACCCACCATGTAGAATATATTTATATCTAATGTTCAACCCTTAATATTTTCTTCAATACATTTGCATAGTAGCATAACTATGCATGGTATATGCATATGGATAGCCTGCCTTCCCCCCCTAAAACTGGCAAAAGTATAGGAGGAAAAATGCAGTTGAAAACCAGGATCATAAATGTTTTCCTTGGGGCCATCTATGTCCCCTAGTAGCTGATTTCTAGGACTTCAGGGGTCTGGTCCTTCTAGAATGAGTCCAGCTTGTAGTTATGCCAAAAAAGCTAAGGAATTCCCTGTTCCTTTTGCTTGTTTCTTTCCTTTCTTAATAGTTACGAACACAAGGATTAGAGTAGTTAAAAATACAGGGTCTATTTGACTGACATTTCTCTTTCCACTGAGGCCTTTTTGCTGCACACTTGTGAATTTAAATAAAAGTTGTTAAGAAATCAGTCAAATTATGCCTTGTGGTTTCCTTTTTATTTGAGAGATTAGTCATGTCTCCACAGTACTGACCGCAGGCCATGGCCTCACCATCACTTTAATCTTTCTTCAATCCATCTTTCCTGAATGGAAAGTCCACCAACAAAATGGATAAAAATGAAAAAGTGTGAGCAGTCAGACCTGAAGATGGGCTGAAGAAAGTTTAAAGTGCCAGACTGGGCTTCCCTGAAGGCCTCTCCTGGCTTCAGGCAGGCTTGGAAAGGAGCCTGATGGCTCCAGGGCCATCCCCAGGGCTAGCCTTCTGATGTTGATCTGCCTGTGCTTCCATGTGCAGATGCAGAGGGGTGGGGGTATGCATTCCATGTATGGATATTCTATAGACTATCCTTGCTCAGATATGAATACCCCCACATCTGGGGGGGGTGTATTTGGATGGGGCCCAATTTTTCAACATTCTGGCTACGTGCACACCCCTATTGTATCACTCCCATGCCACTATTGTGCCACTACTGTGACAACCAATGCTGCCAATGCCCATCCATCATCCCATCCTCCTGCAACACCCTCCCATCATGTCACTCCCCTTGCTCCCCCCTCGCCCCCCACAATGCCCTCCATTGCTTACCTTTTAGCATGAAGGCTTGGGGGGGGGGCAGAAGCAGCAGCAGGTAGTTGTGCAGAGGCCATTCCAGGCTGAAAACAACCTGGTTATGGTTGGCTTCCTTGTTCATACCTGATAGACTAAGAGGCTGTGGTGAGGCCGTGGCTAAAATGTGAGCTGCTTAGGGCCTTTTTCAGCGCTGAAGAAGCAGTTTTGGAGCTGCTTTTTTGCACACTGAAGTTTTTGCAACTTGGAAGGGAATTTAATTTCCTCCATGTGGCCTCATGCTCTTTTGGCATGGGGAGCAATGGAGACACGCAAACTTCAATGCCACTCCAATGCATTTTGAACACCATGCGGAGATGACACCATGAGGACTTTGACAGTGCATACCTTCTGCTGTTTCTTAAGGGCAACAGACATTGGTCTTAAGACAACATAACATCACAATTATGTATCTTGCCTGTGTATAAAAGGGAAATGTATGGCTTGCAGTGGTGACTTCTCCCCCCTCTACACTATCAACATTAAATTGTTCTTTTTTTAAATGACCATGGTCACACCATAAACGTACTTCTGTCCAGGTGCCAGCACCCCAATACCCCCACTGTCAACACCCAGAAACCCTACTTCCACCACCAATGACACCCCAACCCTTCTGCTGGGATTCCCAATATAGTCCCAGTACCTCTGTTCTGATACCCCACTGATCCACCCAAAACACCATTATCCCACCACCACCACCACCAATGATATCCCAGCCATGCTGCTGATGTTGCCAACTTTGGTCTAGTGGTTAGGGAGTTGGACTCTTATTTGGGAATACTGGGTTTGATCCTGCCCTCCTGCATGAAGCCAGCTGGGTGACCTTGGGCTAGTCACAGCTCTCTTGTGAGCTTTCACAACTCCACCCACCTCACATGGTGTTCTCTTGTGGAGAGAAGAATAGAAAGCTTTATCAGCTTCTTTGAATCCCCTTAAATGGGTTGGAAAAGCTGGGTAGAAAAGCCAACTCTTCTCCTTCTTCTTCTTCTTCTTCCTCCTCTTCTTCTTCTTCTTCCACTAATGGCACTGATGCTGATGACACCCCAATACTCTCAGCTGATGATGACACCTGAACTCCACCACCACCAATGATACCTCAACACCCACCCACACACCCGCTGCAGCTTTCATTTTACCAGCAGCACATAATGGTTGGTGTGACCAGGCTTTTTCCAGCCCAGAAGCAGCTTGACTTCCCTGTCCATTCCTGAGATGGACTATCCCTTTAGCGTGTGAGCACTGCCTGTCTTAGAACATTTTACTTCTCCACAGCTACAGAGGAGTTCTGGGACATTCCCAAACACTCTGGGACAGCAGAGGCATATGCACTTACCCAGGAGCAGGTGTGTGACCAGGCCATTATGTACGTAGTTGAGGTTTGCAGGTGTTAGAAACCAAGAAAAGTGGAACACCGACTGACTATACAAGGCAATGGGAATATAACAATACGAAGGTCAGAAATGGAAGGTGAAGGGCCAAATAAAGAGTTTACGCAAACAGGGCAAATCTTTATTGAAGCAATACCAAGTTTGGAACCAACTGGAATTCTGGATTTTTCAGAGCTTAATGCACGTTTGAAGTGATGTCCCATTTAGACTTGTTTGACAGCTGACGTATCATTGCTGGGAACAGCACTGAATACAGTAGGAAATAGGTTCAGGTCCCAGGTAGATTCTCATTTAATATCTGACAAAAGGAAGGCAACAGAAAAGGACGAGAGTATGCTGAGGAAAGTGCTGTTTTTATGGACAGGGAAGAAGCGATGAACGAAAGGTTTATTTGGAAAGAAAAGATCGTTAATGTTGGTGATAAAACTTTTCATTCCCAACCTCTGAATTTTCCAGGAGGGCTCTTGGGGGAAGACTACTTCATGTGGCATTTCCTGTTGCACCACTATACCTATGGTATAGTATAGGACAGTGGGCCATATACCTTTCATGCACAGAGAAGCCTCCCTAAGCCTTTTACTGGCTGCACGTAGAATCTGGAGATCAAGGATGACTGGCGCCCTGTCCAGAGCTGCTGCCTACATTAGAGAGGCATCATAACCGGAGTGAAATCGGAAGCGACCAATCTTTGCCAAAAAATAAGATCCCTTGGAAGAGGCCTGGTGCGTGCATGCAGGTGGATTATTGCCTCTTCAGGTATGGAAAATCTTGAAATCGGAGCAAGTTTTCCAGCTTCTTTTGGGAAATTGAATGGTGGCTAATTTCTTCCGACCGATCGCTAAATTATGGGGGGGGGGGAAGGGAGGGACAAAAATTATCACTGCTTTGGTTCTCACTGAGATAACAGATTTTCTCTCAAACGGCATTAATAAACCGAACGCGTTGCTAGATCGAGGATTCCATGTAAAATGACGCCTGTGGCGCGGAGAACAGGAGGAACGTGACGTCACATATGAAGTTTTGTGAACTTCACCCACGAGACACCCGTGGGCGGTGCGTAGTTGCGTAGGCGAAGGGGATTCCTCTTTTGCTTCCTTCCTCACCCGGGGGTGGCTTCCTTCTCCTCCCCCTGGTTGCTCGTACGGTGTGCGCGCCCGCAGCCGCGGTTCCTGGAGGAGGCAGGCGAGCTTCTCTGCTCCTCAGCTACCTGCCCTGGGAGGTGCCGTTTCTTTGAATTCTGCGCAGAAAAAAGCTCCTCGGAGGGACCCTTTCCTGCAGCGGGACCTTCCGCTATTTTCCCTAGATGTGGCCATGGCCGGGATGAGGTGAGTGCACCGGCGTTTTTCTGGCTGCGGTCACACTTACGGTTTAATGCAGTTTCGGTCCACTTTCAGGGTGAGAGAACACATCAAAGTGACCAGCTGTTTTCTTCCAGTTACAGTACTCAGAAAATCCACCTTTGGGGTAGATAACACGGAAAGAAAATTACTGCTCACTTTGCTGATGTGTTCTCCCGCTCTGAAGGTGGATTGAAGCTGGATTAAACCTTAGGTGTGACCACAGCTCCTGAACTGCCATGGAAGCAACTTAGGATGTTTTTACACTTAGCACTAAAGGACCCATTAAGGGTCCTTAATGGGTCCATAGTGGGTACTCTAGTGCTAGTGAGGGGAAAAACCCTAGCATTAGAGTACCCATTAAGGACCCATCAAGGGCCCTTAATGGGTCCTTAAAGGGTACTCTAGTGCTAAGTGGAAAAACACCCTTAAAGGAAGATTTCTTGTTCACTATGGCTCGGATGGAGAAGGTTCATATTTTCACTGCTGTGCTATTTAGTATCATGTTTGGGGATTGAGTTGTGATTTTCACAGCGCAGCTACAGCCATATTTGTTTAAATGAACCCTCGCGAACATGAATGAACTAGAAAAACACTTGCAGCGGCTGTGGTCACACTTAAGGTTTAATCCAGTTTCAAACCACATTCAGAGCGAGAGAACACATCAGCAAAGTGACAAGCTGTTTTCTTTCAGTGTTAAATCAGTCAGAATATTCACCTTTGGGAGAAATAATGTGGAAAAATTACTGGTCACTTTGCTCATGTGTTCTGGCTTATGGGGGAATGTTCCAGGAAAAAGTTTGGGGTCTCTCTTTGGAAACATGGGTGAAAATATTGTATGTTTGTAGTTTTAATTCATGTAGTTTTATTTATCTGTGCTAACAAATTGCCTCTTCACAATACGTGAAGCAATTTGTACACTTCTGGGCTGGGACAAAAAGTAATCCATTTAATACTTGGACTGGGGTGAGGGTAATCTGTTTTAATAGAACGCTATTATAAACATTTTAAACATTTTAAATAAATAAAAACCAACTAAAAAGAACCAGATAATATAATAACCCAGTCTAATAAGAACAGTTTTAAAATCCCCAGTCCTTTGATGGGGAGAATATAGTGCCATTATGGCCCATCTATTGAGGAGTTGCCCCACTTTCTCCTAAAAAAATTGCTAAACCTCATCACTTACAAAATCTTCTTATGCAAGGTATACCTTCAAAAGTCTCTTATGTGGAGGTATGGGGTGTTTTACCACGGTCACTTAGTAAACATTTTAGCACCCATTAAGGACCCATTTGGGTGAGAGCCAGATGACCCCATTTCCACCACAGCACCCATTAGAGACACATTTGTTTCCACCGTGCCTCGGGAAATCCGGATCATATGGGTACTTTTTGGCCTTTAATCCAAATTTTCTGTAGACCCCATTAATGGGGTCTACAATGGGGCCTTCAGCCAGAAAATCCAGATTAACGAGAGCCTGTTTCCACGCTTGTGTGGCAATGGGGTCTAGAGGAGGCTAGTGGGAGCCCCAAAACCTTTCGAAGTCATTTCAAAGTCACTTCAAAGTCTGTGCAAAATAGTTCCGGAGCGTCTTTGAAGTCTGTGCTGATCTTCTGAGTGAACTTTGAAGTGACTCCGAAGTCACTTCAAAGTCACTTCGAAGTTGACTCCAAAGATCAGCACATACTTCAAAGGAGCTATTTTGCATAGACTTTGAAATGACTTTGAAGCCGCTTCGGAGATTGCACCCCCTGTGGGTAGATCCAGATTTCCAAATGGGTGCTCCGGTGTTTCCACGGCAGGGAGGCTAGCACCCATTACTATTGGGTGCTAGACCACCCATGGAAACACATTGGGTACTTCCATTGAATGTACCCATTCCTTAGATCCGGATCTTCTTAGATCCAGATTAAAGGAGCACTGCACCCTATGTCTCTGTTGATATCTTTAAACAATCCAATAAGTGCATCTTTCCCTCCTAATTCAGTATAGGTGGATGTCTTGTATTGTTAAAAAGTCTAATCAATGGTGTTGTTATTGTCATAATTACTTATCCTTTTTAGTGGTTTTGTTTATTTAGAGACGTTAATAGCTTTTAATAGTTCTTTCCAGTTTTGTTAAATTGTATGATGGGTTATTCTTGATTTATTTTTTTTTATTTAAAATACTTATATCCTGCCCCATATCCTAAGATCTCTGGGCAGCTTACAGTAAAAAAAAAAAATTAAATACATGCCCCATTAAAACAGTATTAAATAGCATAATTAGTTTTAAAAGTTACAAGTTAAGATAGTACTAAAATGAATTAGTGCCCAAAGGCTTTAGTAAAGAGCCAAGACTTTACTTGACTCCTTAAAGTTAGAAGGGTTGGTGCTAATTGGGCTTCCAAGGGAAGGGCATTCCATAAATGAGGTGCCAGGGCTGAGAAGGCCCTCTGCCACGTCCCAACACTGCAGATTTCTCTAACTGGTGGGTCATGGAGGAGCCCCCCACCCTCCAGGAGATCTTAAGCCTCGGGTAGGTCTGTATAAAAGGAGGCGTTCCCTCAAATATTGAGGTCCCAAGACGTTTAAGGCTTTTAAGGTCATTACCAGCACCCTGAATTCAGATCAGAAGCGTATAGGCAGCCAGTGCAGCTCTTTCAAAACTGGTGTTATGTGCTGCCTGTAAGTTGTATGTACCAGTCAGTAGTTGGGCTGCCGCATTTGAACTAACTGCAGCTCCCAAGTCTTTTTCGTAGAATGCATTACAGTAATAATAAAGTTAAATTCAGACAAACTGCTGAATATTATTGCTGGAAATCTCAGCTTCTAGACTGACCCCCATCATAGCTCCATCCACCACATATGCATGGAGGCTGAAACAGGCCTCCATGGATGTGCAGAGGTGCTGCTGTACACATCCAGGTATCTGGCGCTGGGATGGCCAGATGGACACAACAGTAAAATACACAAAGACAGTTCCAGCCACAGGACTGTCTAGCTAGCATAGGAGATGATACTGTATTTTCTGGCATATAAGACTACTTTTTAACCCAGGAAAATCTTCTCAAAAGTCAGGGGTCGTCTTATATGCTGGAGGTTGTCTTCTTATATGGTGAGTATATCCCAAATTCTATATTTTAACTGGAAAATTGGGGGTCGTCTTATACGCCCAGTCGTCTTATACGCCGGAAAATACGGTAGTTGTGGAGGGAGGATTCCCCACATTGTCACCTTGTAGCAGAATATCCAACTACTGTATGGAGGTGGCCTTGCTCTTTCAACGTCCAGTCCTTATTACATTGAACCACACACATTCCATAAGATGTTAATAAGAGCTGAACAAATAAAGAAGCAGGTAATATTTTTTTTTTGCTTTAAGGATTGCTTCATCATAGCGTGTAAAGTCACATACCACAATATCTCATAATATTGGCCAAAAGGAAATGCAGATGTGTTTGTATCTGTAGACCAACTTCCAAAAAGATGCTCAAGGCAGTTCACAACAAATAAAACAGAAATACAATTATAAAGCACAAAACAAAAACCCTATCCAACAACATCCAGATCGATACCTAAGAAATAATAAATATGAATATATTTATATACATTATATATTATATACATTATGAAAAATATCATAATAAACTTTATGATAAATACGGGATAAGCTCAGCAAAGCAGTAATAAAAGTCACTGACAAAGAAGTTCTTTGTTTGTAAAAGGGTGCTGTAAATCATCCACAAAGTAACTTTCATGAAACAAGTTAGCTCCTGCTGCCGTCTTAATCAGAGCCAGGGTGCTGCATGTCTTTCATAACTTTCCAGGGTTTATTTCTCACAAATTGCTTCTCTGACTGGAAAATGGCTGGCATTTCTCAGCTTCATTAAGCTGGGGCTGTTTTCATGACCCTAATCCTGCTGCAACCTAAGAACTGGCTGCTCATATAATCTGGAGTTCAAGGATGACCAGGGCCCTATCCAGATGGGGAGAATATAGCGCCATTATGGTGTCACTATGATGGGATTGCCATGTGCATTTGGGCAACCCCACCATATTTCTGCTATATCCCTCCTAAAAAGCGTGAAATCCAAGCACTGGTGGATTTACTCAATTTATGAATGGAACTGCAAGATGGCCTGCCATGGAACAAGCAACATGTCTTATACTGGGACTAGTTGCTGCTTGAACAGGAGCAGGTCAAGGCTATTTGCATTCAAACAATCTATTCTGCTCCAAACCTGGTGGCTACTGCAGAGAAAATCTTGGAGGTGGCTTCAAAGACCATAGGCCCATCCCCATCACACTTTGTCTACATTGGATGAAGTGTAGATTAGGCAATGGCGCTCAAATGGTACCCTAGCCTAATTTAGGAATACAACTGCCTCAGAGCTGGTGTATTGGACTGTGGAGGTGTGCACCATCCCATGGAACCTTTGTTCTGCCTTAGTCTAGTACACCGGGCCTCCTTTTCACGGTGCCATTGACCATTTGTTAACCAAGACCAGCCTACAGCAGTATCATAGCAGCCAGCTGTCTGTATGAGGCATAAGCATACATGAGGGCATCCAAGTTTGAGTAGCCTTCATGCCACTATGAAACTCTGGTCAGTCACCATAATGCTGTGATACCACTATGATCCTGATGTTACGGCAAGGCGCTGACCTCACCTGGTGTTTTTTTTCACTGTCACTAGAAGTACCCATTAAGTACCCATTAATGGGTACGTAATAGTACCCATTAATGGGTACTTAATGGGTACTTCTAGTGACAGTGGAAAAACACCTCTGGATCACCTTGCACTGATTCCTGGTTTCCCAGTTTTGCAGTATACAGTGGGTTTGGGGTGATTGAGTTGTACGAAGGATGACTATGTTAATCATATTTTTTTTTTCTACCAGTACTTAAGACTTCTCAAGTTCTGGGTAACTATTTAGAAAAATGTTGCTTGATAAATTCTTTCTAATTTGTTTTAGCATTGGAGCCTTTGTCTTGTATCTTTGGGTTCAAACAGCTGGTAAGTTACCACTGCATTGTTTATTTTACTGATGTATATCAAGCTTTACAGTGATGACAGTTAGGGATTATGGGGAGGGAAAATAAGACTCTGGGTGGAAACCTTCCTTTATTTTCCCTGATCAGTGGCCTTGTCTAGACAAGGAGGAATATAGCACCATGATGGCACCAATAGGTGGGCTCGCCACACATATCTGTGGCAATCCCAGCATAGCCCCACTTTAGCCCCACCATTGCCCTAAAAACTGTTGTTGGGAAACCCAGTGCTGGCCACCGGTTTTCCAACAGTAGGACTTTTCTTACTTGGGCATTGAGCAGCCATTGTAGCTCCATCCACTGTGCATGTATAGAGGCCGAAACACTTGGCCGGTCACCCATACATGTCGGTGGGTATTCAGCATTGTTGCTGTCTAACTAGGAAGCAATAATGCCAGGGAGGCAATACCCCACATTATCACTTCCTAGCTGGATATCTGGTTGTTGTCTGGAAGCAACCAGTGTTGTGATCTGCCTCAAACCAAAACACAGTTTGAGGAGATGATTGGTGGATCATGTTTAATTTATTTTGCCGTGAGTTAACGCGATGGCAATAGATCTACTTCTGGCCTCACAGACAAGTCTTTGCATGATCTTCAGATTCATCTGAGGTGAAAAAAATGGAAGATAATAAAGAAAGAAGAGCAATATTAAAAATGAATAGATATCACATTGACTGTTGCATTCACCATAAATTGAAAGCAGTTACAGGAACTATATCACTGTTCTATCAACATACATAGATCCATACACAAATATGCAGAGATTGTAAGACTTCATTGTTGCTATAAATAAAAAAAAGGGGGGGGGAATTAAGGAAATAAGGAAACCTAGCCAGGAGAGAAAAGCAACATAAGGGTGCATTTGAATTATTGTTTTCTTTTTCTTTTTAACCAAGATAAGAAGAAATTAAAGTTGAGTTGAATGGTATGATATATCAGATTATTAGCGATAGTAGCCTTGGAATGAAACTTGAAAAATGCTGGCCTTGAGTGCCCTCTAACTAGATAAAAAAGAGCTGCAAGGATATTGATGGAATTCCCCCAGAAAGAGGTTAAGTTACTATTTTGCCTATTTATCTACTCTGTTCATATGCCTACCCCATAAATGAATTCCTGTAGGCAATTCACAACATATTAAAATTCTTAAAGTACAAACTATCGACAGAACATAATTAAAAATAGAGTTTAAAAAATTATAGCTCTCACCACAAATAGTTTAAACATTTTGGTAAATAAAAAGGGCTTCATTTGTTGCCAGCATCAGGGAACTGGTGGAGGAAGGGCCGAGATTCAATTGGACCGTGTGAACATAAGAAGTGCCCATTGGACTAGTCACTAGCAGCCTGCTGACACAATGGCCAGCCAGCTGCCCAAGGAGGCCAGCAGGACAGGAGCACACAGCACTATCTGCCGGCAGTTGACCTGTGATTGTACTGCGCTGCACTTTGATCTGCTGTGAACAGCGTGTTGTTTGGCATGATCAGGAATATAGCTAATTGTGCCTCGTCCCTCCTTCCCACAAGCCACCTTTAACTGGTGCCTATAGGGCAGAATAATGGCGTCACCATCAAGATGTTTTTGTTTGCAGCCACCTATCTCTCTTCATTATTGTGACTATCACACATCTCCCTCCACCAGTGGCTACATGGTCATGTTTATGCAGGGTTTTTTTTACTAGACAGTTGCCTTACCACTGTGTTGCCCTACTGCTACCTCCTCCATTTACTATATCTAATTAATGATTACACTGCTGTTTTCTTCTGTTATACAAGCTAAGTTATCAGAAGCAGCTGCATATGCTTGCTTTTTCTTTGTGCTATATATAAGCAGGAATGTGATGAGTCACATAGGCGAGGTCTTCACATGTGCCCATGGCATGCAATGTAGAGAGCCCTCCCAAGATGGAGAATGTATTCCAGGTCAGGAGTAGGGTAGATTAGACCATTCAATGAGCAGCTTGACCTGGCCTCATGTTGAAGCCAGGAGGGATCCATATTTCTCCCACATCCAAGTTGAATGCTGGCAATATTTGGCTTAGCTCCAGAAATCGAACTAAAGTGGACCTTATCTGGAGACTGGAGGAATGTACCTGGGCTGTGGAACTGGGCTGCCTTACTGCGAGCTCAGAGCCAATCTTAGATGTACTTCCCCTGGGGGTTGGGGGGGGGGAGAGAGACTGGAGAACAGGACAGCAGCTACTACCAGATGGGACTTGCTTTTTCCAAGGGCCTAACCATTGCAGCCAGCCGGCTGGGTTTGGTTGGCTGCAGAGCCTGATGTTTATTCTTGCAATCTGTTCATGTTTTTATCCATAAAATCAGCCAGATAATGATTTCAATACTACAATTGATATTTGGGGAAAGCAAAATTGTTTCATGCTGTTAACAAGCAGTTATGTTTTGTTGCTTATGCTGAGGTCTGTTATGAGCTCTAAATCCAGAGACACTGTGCTGTTAACAAACAAAAAACTGGAACAAGAACTTCAGTCTAAATCAGCAAGACATTTTAGTTCAATCTGGCAAGGGCTTTGCTGTATACTTAAAAGCACCGTTAGCTCCTCCATCTTAAGCATGCAGTTAGCTGCCAAGAGGAAAGGAACGTATGCTTTGCCTGGTTTCCAACAACCACCCAACCTGCGTTATAAGAAACAAAGCAGTATGGAAACCTTTGTGTGAAAAAACAAAGGGTTTTCTCTAGATCCTGTTAGTTATTTTCTAGAGATTGTATTTTATATTATTTCAACCACTATTTTGTTCCTCTTTGTTTCTTACTCTGGCCCGTTTTGCACTGGGCCTTATTCTGGATTATATCAGAACAGCAGCCCGTTGTCTGCATGCTAGTGCGGACTACAATAGCCCCCAGGCGCGGCCTGCCATAGTCTGCATTGGCATTCAGACAGCAAGCCTCTATTCTAGAATATAGTCCAAAATAAGACCCAGCACAAAAAGGGCCTCTGAGATCTATTAATAATATTAGTTACAATTTTACTTGTTGGAAAAACATATTATTTCAGAAAAGGATCAGGCACCAATTCTAAATATATTGATCCAAGTTCTGTTACTTTTGCAGTGTTTGGTATTCACTGTTATAATTGCCTTACTATAATCTGTAACAATTGTATTGGCATAAGAAAAAATATAATGAATGTTAAACTGAGGTCAAACAATACTCCTAAAATACCAAAATTTTCACATTCAGCAAAAATGGGTCGATCTGTACCCCATTTTAAAAACATTTTTTTTGTTTTATATTACAATAGATAATTCACTAAGGCCACATTCCCACTTGAATGTTTTAATATGGATTGGACTATTTTAATCTAGATTCAGGACCAAGTACACATTCAGGCTGTTTCCATTTGCTTGAGGATAACATGGGCTGAATTCGAATAATGCCGTTTCTATTCAAACCGCCCAAATCCCCAGCATGGAGAAACAGGATCTTTTCATCTCCATTCCTTGTCCAAACCCTGTAAGCCTGCCCCGCTGAGAATCAGCTGAGCAAAAGAACAGACACAGGGCAAAGCAATCACTCTCCTTTTCAAATCGGACACTCCCTCCATATAACCATGATTCAAATCGGACACTCCCTCCATATAACCATGATCTTGTGTGATTTTATGCTGTTTCTGAGTGCCCCAAGCCTCCTGGAAGCCTCAGGTAGGCTTAATGGCACCAGAGGGGGCGGCTGGTCCAGTTGACTGCGGATAAATGAAACTGCACTTACCAGATCAGCAAAAACGGGGGCCCAACTGTATTTTTTTCCCCTGAATGTGAAACCATTTATGGTAAAGGGCACATTCTTGCAGGTTTTGCTCACTGAGAAGTCCTTGACAGTGTCCTGAAAAGACATGATTGCAATGTTAAAGACCAAATAGTTTCAGCATTCCAAGGTATCTGGCCAGTAGACTGCCCACTTAATTAGTAATGGGTGCATAAAAAACTTCAGTAGGAAGGGAAGGAAATTTCGCTCTTGTAAAACTGACGTTTATGGAGAAATCCGTACAAACGGCATGCTGTTATGATTATTAATAATCACAATCTTTTTTTCTTCGTAGCTGATGAAACAGTCATAGGCATAATAGGAAGTTCCGTTAATTTGACCTGCATAGAAAACCAGTTGCAAGGAAGTGACTTTAAAATACATTGGAAAAAAGGAGATGAGATATCATGCTATGTGGATGCTTATATACCTGGTATAAAAAGTACGGATCAGTGTGAAGACTTCAAAAACAGGACTTCCTTTATTGGACCCCTGGAGCAAGGGGACTTTACTCTGAGACTGTCAGACATTGGTCCTAAAGACGAACTGAATTACAAGTGCATAATTCTACAGAAAAAGGCAAAACAGTATGTCATGAAGAACGAACGGCACGTTGTTCTCAAAGTGGCAGGTGAGGACCCTCCATTTTAAAAAAAAAATTAATGGCATCACTGTGGCCCAAATAAAAAATTCTTGTGAATTGTATTATTTTGGAAATCTTTGCTAGAGATTGTCACTTAGATGCTTTCTGCACTGGGACCCGCCATCCACATGCTGGACCTGCTGTAGATAGATAGAATGAAGAATAAGACCCAGTGCAAAAAACCAACACTCTTGAGCATGTTTTCTGAATTCAAGAATTCCTGTTGAGAACCAAGGAAAGGCACCCTTGTCCGTAGCTTGCCCGTCCCCCTCATCTTCTCTTACCTTCCATCTGCTGTAGGTGTTGTTCAAGCCCACCAACTTACTTGGGCTTCCTGGTATGCCAGGGGGAGAGAGCGGATGAAATCAATAGAGATTATCTGCATGTGTTTATTTGGCCTGAATTTCATTCTCCATTCCCAGTGTAGAATTATCATAGAACCATAGAGTTGGAAGGGACCTCTAAGGTCATCGAGTCCAACCACATTTGTTTATTTATAGGTTTTTCCCTGGTAAACTTGGATGGGAGAACTTTTAGTTGTAATCACCTTCTTTCACTAAAATTGCTTCTTTATTTTGGAGTAATCTTACTCTGATGCAATATGTTGAAAGCTGGGGGCAAATGAACTTCTTAATTCTGCTGCTTGTATGATACAGATATGGTTTTTCAGTTAGATTCTGTATCAGTCTTCATTTCTTATGGAAAGCCATGAAAACCACCACATTAGCGTGACGGACCATACAGAAAAGTGCCCGTTATTTGTTCTTGTTATATTAGCAAATCTTAATGGTGTAAGCTACCATCTATGTAATATTTTTGTATAAGTTTCTTTTATTTTTGTTGATGTATACCATGTGTTTTTTGTTGAACAAATTATTCCATTTTTTATCTGATATGTTTATTTGCATATCAGTTGCCCATAGGTCTTTCAGAGTTTTCATTTTAGGAGCTTGTAAGTCCAACGTAAGTTTGTAAATTGCTGAAGTTATACCTTTAGAGATGTCGTTTGTGAGCAGGAGGTAGCATTTTTAATTTCAACTGAATTCAATAACTGTTCTACTCCATACCAGATAAACCAGCCCACCCTTTGATTAACAATAGCCTCTCTAGTTAATGTTTTAAGTTGTCCTCCTGCTGTAAAGCAATCCTGAATTGTTCTTATTCGTCTGTCTTCTAATTAGAAGTGAAATTGAAGGTAAAAATTTATTTTGCCATATTAACCATATCATACATTGGTTTATGATTATCTAATTTTTTTATTTCAGATTTTTCTTAAGTGAATGAGGTAGGGAACAGTTGAGACTAATTCATCTTCTTGTATTTCCAACTACCTCCACCTTGATGGAGGTTTTCTTAATGAGTGTAATGTATTTGCTGCTGTAAAGGCTTGATAGTATAAAGTGAGATTTGGCATCCTCCCCCCCCCCCTCAAAAAAAAGGGAGGGCTCGCTTTTAAGATAAGACATATGGGGAAAAGACTTGTGCAGTGTGTAAAACAAAGAAGGGATTTGTGGAATAGAGGGTTTTGTTTGTAGGACTGATTGTTTAGAATGTGATTCATTTTATATATAGAGATAACGCCACTAAAGAAAAATGATAAGGAACATCAAACAGACCTGCATCGCTGCAGGAATAGATCCAAATCATGGTCTACACATGTGAAACGTAAACATCAGAGTAGAATGTACAGACCAGGAAAGAAATATACAAGAAAAATGTGTGAAGCCCTATATATTGAGTCACTAAAACCTAATACCAAAGAAGAAAAGAAAGAGTCAAGGCATGTAAGCATAAAGAAGCATAAAGATTTCCAGAAGAACTTATGCTTGCCTCTTGCCATCCCTGAGCAGACATAACAAACTATTATGGGCTTAGTTCCCCTTACCCGGATGTCTGTCAAGAGCTGCTGAAATAAAGGTCCCATCCAGACAGTGGAAATACAGTGCACTAGAGTCTATTGCGGGAAAACACTGCTGGCAGGTTTTCTTGAAATAGTACTATAACTTACCTTGTAGCCAGAGCTGCTATTGCACTCTGACCACCATGAATATGTGGGGACTGAAAAAATGGTGCAGTGGTAGTGGTGTGCACATCTCCAGAATATTGCTTGCTGCCACAATATTTGGCAAGCATCTGGAGCCAGTTAAACTCAAAGATATCACTGAAAAGATAGCCAAGCACTCTCCCACTTATTTTTTTTTTTTTTTGCTGTCTATTTTTTCCCTAAATCTTTATTAATAATCATCTCTGCAAGAATCAAGCAGGATACAGCTTCACAAAATTCAGAACATTTAGATAGCGCCTGTCCAATACACTAGACTAGAGGTCCCAAATTTATGTTATGCATTTGTTGCATATAATTTTTCCATCCTGTTAATGTTCTCCGCATCCATAGAAGCCCCTCACAGAAGTGTTGGTTTGCATTGCTCTCAATTTTGCTGCAGTGCACTCCTTATTGGCCCGAATCCCTAGGAAGATGTACCAGGATTTGATAGGGAATGCTTCATAGTTCTTCCAATACTTAGCAATATACTAGTAGGCTACTGTTAGCATGTGTTTCACAAGAACTTTACATTTCAGAGTGGAGATTTTTCCCCTCTAGCATCAGTTAAACCCAATACCAATGCTAATAAGTCCCAGGGAGGTCTTTTCCCCAGTGTCACCAAAAGAGGATGTAAAACACTTCATCTTTGTGGCAATGCCAGCATTGAGGTGACATCGCTGAAGTCAATGCAGAAGCTCTCCCTTTCTTTGATATTTTTCATATGCTTGCCTGGCTTCTGGTTATACGATTCATCTTTATTTTGGAAGCTTCTGGCAGTGATAAGGAGGATATCTCACTTTCAGCAGTACTGTGAAATAAGTTAAAGTTGAGTACAGCTGCTGGAGGATAATGACAACTGAACTGAAGTTGGTGTTTGGACATTTAAGTGTCTTGCCTGATTTTGTATGTACCAGTGAATTTTATATTGTTTTATATTGTTTGTTCTTCATGAAAAGATAAAGGTCAGAATTAAACAAAAAGTCCTGGAAAAAATGTGCAGTGACTTTTGAAATGGCTTGAAGGCAGCTTAGAGGTGGTCTACCAGTAGGATTGTTCTCATACCAGTCTGTCCTCCTTGTGAAGTATTCTAGGCGAGAAAAGCTGGATTAGAAATGGGATGATAACACGAGTGCTACAGGTGTTTTTGAGCCAGTTTGGTCTAGTGGTTAGGGAGACGTACTCTTATCTGGAAATACCAGATTTGATTCCGCACTCCTTCGTGAAGCCAGCTGAGTGACCTTGGGCTAGTCACAGTTCTCTTCTGAGCTCTCACAGCCCCACCTACCCCACAGGGTGTTCCGTTGTGAGGAGAAGACTAGAAACCTTTGTCAGCCACTTTGAGTCCCCTTAAATGGGTGAGGAAAGCCAGGTATAAAAGCCAACTCTTCTTCTTCAGTGCTTTAGAGCCAATTTTTTGCTCAGGTGGAATTCCCTGAAATGGATAGCAGACACCAGGAAAACCTGTTCCTGAAATCTTGCAGAACCATGACTAGTCAGGGTAAATTGTAGCAAGCTAGATGAACAAAGGTATGATTTTTGTAAACAAGTGCATTTCATTCAAAAATGGAACAGCCAAGTATTTCAATGCTACATGGTACCTTTTGGTTTTTCACTAGGGACAATTCTTCACTGGCTGATATATTGGACCAGCATGTGTACTAGAAGCTTCCATTCCATACTGGTGGGGCCTCCATTAGACCATGCCAGCATTTGGAAGGGGGGTTTCTGGTATACTTTCTAATCCAGTATACCGGTTAGTGAAGAATTGCCGTAGGACAACAGGAGTAGGCCTCTGTGTGTTCATGTCTCCTCAGTCACCACATAATCATATTGACAGTTAGAGAACTGAAACTCCTTCACTTCGTTTTTTCATACCCATAATACCTCCTAAAAAAGCAGATCAGTCAGCACACAAACTATAGAAATATTTCACCCTTCATTATTTTTCCTCCTACAGCCTACTACAGCAAACCAACTCTAACAAAGTCTATGAAATCTGGAAAACAGATACTTACTTGCCATTCTAGTGGTGGATATCCGAAAGAAAGGATATATTGGAGAAATATCACTGACAACAGCCTGTTGAATGCATCAGAACATTTTACCGAAGGACCTGACGGGAAGCTGAATATTTCTAGTACATTAACATTAACAGGTCCTGATCCAAACTTAGAATGCATAGTTGAAAACAAGCTGCTATATCAAAACTGGACTGCAACCAGTGAGTTAAGACTTTTTTTAAAAAAAAAACTCTTTTAATTCTTTCATGTTCTCTTCATTGTCTGCAAAGTAATGAAGATCTTGGAATTTATATAAGTCAGAGAGGCTGCGTTGCCAATCACGTTATAAAATTATTTGAAAATGATTTGAATTTTCTTTGTCCCCATTACAGATTGGATTCCCATGTTTTATGAGGAGTAAATTGCTAAAAACCATCATAAAAAAACACCTGAAAATAAAGGTGTTTTTTCCTGTTTTTGCTGCTAAAACGCTTTATCTTTTTCCTTTGGGAACAGTACAGCAGTATTGGGGCAGATGCTTCATGAAATGGGTGGGATTTTATCCTGCAGGACAGCTCCTTACTAGATTTAAAGTGCTCAAGCCTTTTTCCCTCAGCAGACCACTTCACGTTTTCATTTTCAGCCACTTCACACTGATAACAAGTAACAATTCACCCACTCCACTTCACACTGATAACAAAGCTTCATTTCTCACCCACGCTTCCCCTCATTTTCTCCTTTTTCACCTGGGTGGGCTGTTTCCTGTGTGGTGGGTAGGAGAAAGGTGTGATGAAGGAGAAAGTGAGGGGAAGGCTTAGGGAGGTGATTTTGTGCAATATCATAAAATGGGGCATTGGAGGAGGGAAAGGAGGGCTCTAGAAGTGATCCCCATGATAGTGCTCACTGGAAGGTTTGGCTTTGCTATGGAGAAGCAAACAGCAGCAGCAAAAGCAGGAGGGGAGGGGGAGCTGGAATTCCCACCCTTGGTCACATCATTGTGGGATCAAACCCAATCGGGAGAAAGGAGTGGGGCACCCCAACCAGCAAAGGGTGGTGAGGAAAAGATCTGCTTTCCCCAGTGCATTTTTCAAGCGTTTTCTGTGGGAACAGCAGAATCAGGGTTGACAGCAATTTAGGCCATGTCCCCAAGTAAGCCATCTGGAGTGGGATCAGAATGCATGGGACTGGGATTGGGTCCGAGATTGTTCCCAGCCCATCCCTATGCCATTCCCAGCAACACGGGTTGGGTGTGGGTTGGGCGTGGATGGAGGTGTCTCCGTGCAAACTGCGCCAAACCCTGGCATGGGGGGGGGTAGCACCTCCTTCCACTCCACCCCCTCTCTCCTCATTGGAAGCCAGATTGACATCAGCCCACCCCGTGTCGCCAAGTGCAAATGCCACATCCCCCCTCCCTTAGCGGCACAGAAAGCCAGGACTGGGATGGGAGGCACGGAAAAAGATTGAAATAATGCTTAATAACAATACTGATTATATAAATAATTTTAAAAGACCAAAAGTCACTGTGAGGTTTAGTGTCCATTAGGCACTTGAGCAGTTTTGCACATCTTTATTCCGCCTGGAACCGTGAGAACGGCCATCAAGTTTAAAAGGGAGAAAATCAAGCCTTTATTAGGACTGCCTTGGTGATCAAAATTGAAAATTTTTGGTATGGGAACAAAAATCAAGCCATTATCCTGCCTGCCTTGGCAATCGAGAAATGGGGGTGGAAATATTTCCATGGAAAATGCACAGAAATTAGGCCGTTATCCTGCCTGCCTTGGCAACTGGGATTTTTCCAGTCCCCAAAAATGTCAGTGGCTGCAATCTCCAATGCACAGGACAGGAACGGCAAGCACACCCCACCTCCCAATTGCATGAGCGCCAATCTCGGATAGCCCAAGACCGTCCCCATGTGTGGTCTTGGGACCCCAAACCGTGCTGAGGCTTGTTTTTTCGGGTACCAAATTTGGTCCTGGTCTGGCATGGTTTGGGGGGATTTGGTCTGCTTTCCGCGGACCAAATCCTAAATGCATGAGGATGCCCCTTGCTGAGCCCATGTTCAGTACTGGGCCACATTCAGCATGGGGACGCTCCCTTAAAGTTAATGAAGTGGGATCAGCCAGAGCGCATTTTGCATTGGGTTTTGTTTCATTTTAAAAAGCGTTTTAAAATTTGAGTGGAAACGCAGCCAGAGGGTGTGAAAGTTTCAAGTTTAAATCCAGTTTCTATGAGGAACCATAATGATCACATATCATGGTGGAGGTAGTCTGCCGCAGAATAATTAGTTACAACTGGAACACTGGGGTGACGTGGATTGTTTGAAGCACTTTCATTTTACTTATTTAATTGCATGGATAAGCAATTTTAAAATGCAAACGTTTAAAAATCAGTTTGCAGTCTTCAGGAAGCAGAGGTGGGTGGATAAACGCAACTACATTACAACATATCTGAGATTCCTTGATTTGCATATGCTTAAGGAAGCTCTCTGGACTAGGAATGTGCACAGATATTTGTTAACATTTGAAATTCACCCAAATTCAGTTGAATTTGGACATTTGAACTCAAAGGGAATGTTGCGATGTTCATATGCTAACATTCGAATGAACACGAATGGTTCCGGACATTCGTATGAATTCGTTAAGCTGGGGAAACATATCAGATTTGTATCTGTTCATATCAGATACATATCCGTTCATATGCAGATAAGTATCGAATGTCCATATGAATACATGCAAATACATTCATATCGAATAGAATTTTAACACATTCAAATGTGTTCTGTCCATACAAATATGGATTTTTTCTAATCAAATGCCAAAAAAGATTTATGCACATCCCTACACTGGATTGTTGGGATTGATCCTGTAAGTATAGGATGCATGCAGAAAAATAGGTGATCAGTGTCTTCTTACAAACCCATAGTTGTATTTTCATTGAATTGCCTTAATGTTCAGGCTTGTTGTCAACATGTACATGCTGAACTCTGTAACTTGTGTTGCATGTTGCATCCACTTTTGTCTGAGCCACAGTCTTGCATAATCACTGTCTCTTTCCTGTTCCCTTCCTTTTGCTATTCTTCCTTTTTAGCTGGAAGTCTCAAAAGCAGTGTGAAATATCACAGCCCACCTACATCACATGCAGTGATTTGGGCCCCTATTGTGGCTGCCGTCATAATATTTGTCTCTTGAAAGAGCAGCGTATACTGGTAAGAGTATGCACAAAGGAATTTGCAAGGCTAAACATAAACATTGGTGAGGTTGGCAGGCAGCAGTACTGGTGAAAGTACACAGAAGGCTTTTTCTGCACTGTGCCTTATTCTGGGTTGTATCCCGCTATAGAGATATATCATCTCCACATTGGTACAGAATACGGCAGGGTCCACGTGGGACCTGCTGTAGTCTGCACCAGCAGTGGATGTCAGGGCCGTATTCCGAGGTATAATTCAGAATGAACGCAATGCAGGAAAGCCCTTAGTGTTGTCTGTCTCTCCTGATGCATTTTTGCACTTGCCTGATTAGGCTGTCATGAACTAAATTCAGAGTAAAATTCAGGTATAGGTGGAACACTTACATTTGCTGGAAGGTAAGCATCCCCAAAGTATCCATTACTGGCCAGAAATGTGAATGGTCCTCCTATCTATCAGCACGTGCTGATGCCTCTAAAGCTGGAAGTTCCACCTCCTCGCTGGTGCAATTGGCCACTTGGACGCCTTTGCGAGGGGAGCATGATCGATTGCTCACTCATACCATAATTGAACGCCCCTCTCACAATTCTACGATCGATCACCACTCCCGGGGATCGGAGGTCCAATCATAAGATGGGTGAGCGATTGATCATAGCCACCATCACGTCTGTGCAGATGCTGCGTTCCCTGCCCACCAAACGCAGTGAACCGGACGCAGAGCAAATGGTCATGCTGCTGGATGCTCCAGAAAAGATTTTGGTAAATGTTGGTTAAGGTGTGGAGCACAAAAGCGCAGACATTCACTCCTCCTTCACTACCAGCCAAAGTGCAAATAGGCTACCTGAGAGTTGGCTGTAGCTCAGTTGTAGAACAAACAACTTGGAAGGATTACTAGTTTGATTCTCAGCCTTTCCTCAGAAGTAGGCAATATTAGTCTCTATTATCTTTTTTATTATTATATCTACAGACCTCTTGCATTTATTCTCAATCACTAAAGGAAGAAGTCTGGTGCATCCACAGACGGAGGTTTCTCAAGATTGGTTTGCACCAGGAAACTGTTTACGTAAGAACTTCTCCCCTCTGCTGCTGAAGAAGACCTGTTTCCCAAGGACTCTGCTGTTAGTATCCATCTGGGCCATGGCTGTAGCTAGGTCTCAGTTTGTTGGGAACACCTGGCAGTGCTGTCTTCCAAGAGCTTCTCCCCTGTGCTGCTGAAGAAGACCTGGTGCCTGAAAACTCTGTAGCTCATCTACTTCTGTTGGTTTCCATCTGAGCCAAGGCTGTAGCTAGGCCTCAGTTTGTTGGATAACACCTGGACTGCTGAGGTGGGCCCGGGGAGCTATCTGGGAGCAGATGGTCCCAGGACAGAGGGTGGTTGAGGTGTGTGTATATATAGTGATCATACCGATGCATGTCTTATTATATTGCCCATTTTATAGATATACCCACTTAAGACGTTTATCTCAGATTGTCTTGTCAGTTTCTTTGGAGACCAACAGTTTTTATACTTCTTGTTTGCTTGCAGATCTGAATTCGGCTCACTCTAGAAATGTAAGCAAATTTTGTAGCCAAGAAAACAGCTCACTAAAATAAAACATTTTTTTTATTTGGATTTTTAAGATTTTATATCCTATTGCTTTATCTGTGCAGTCTTTTAGGGTTTTTTGGAGGGGTGGCCTTGAAATATAAACTTATTGTATCATATAACTGATGCTTGTTGGCTCATAATAGATTGTAAATAAAAGCTCAATATGGTTCTAACGAAACTTTCCAAGAACAGAAGGTTGCATCTATATCCATGCACTACTTTAGGATTTAGATATCTTATCATGAGCCCAGTAAGTTTTATATCTGTCCAATGCTGTAAAAATCCACAGCTGTTTTCTAATGAAACCTACAAATGGCTTTTTAGCAAAGGCCAAGGCCAGAAGCAAAACATTTGGCATTTGATATGTTGTTATTCTTTGGAAACAGCTCTAATAGGAAGAAAGGATAATTTGACTAATAATGTCACTTTGCCAGAGCAATCCCTGTGGCTACATTTTTGGAAAGCAGGAGCAGCTCTGGCTTCCAAAACATCATTGGTGTAATACTTCAAAAAGAATTTAAAAAAAAGAAAAAAGGAAGTAATCATTTCCAGACTAATCATAACAAGAAAAGTATCACATCCAGAAAGCCTCTAATTCCTGTCAGCAGAGAGGGGGTAACTTTGAACCCCAGGCAAGTGAAAGTATGATTCTGTAATACAATTTGAGGATATCCCCCCTTGGAGGGGGGGGGGGAGTCCTGCTAGTACCATACTGGTTTGGTTGCAGGGATTAAAAAGCAGTGAAGAACTATAAGGAAGTAACAGAATTAATTCAATATATGATCTTTGGTTCCTGAGTGTAACAAATCCTTGCCACAAAGACTTCATCCCTCACCAAACTAAAGAAGGAATTCAGAAACTTCTTTATCCAGGCTATCCACACAGATAAAACACCAGAAACTTAACCAGTTTCAGAAGTCTTGGAAACCTTTTATAGTGGTTAATTTGAAGCAGAAATTTAGATGCAGCTTTTGCCTTTTGTTTAAACTTACTGAATTTGAATAAATCATTATTTGCCTCTCATTATTGTTTATTTTTCTATGTATCTTGAAAATTGTTAGGTCACAGGGCCTTTACACTTAAAGACTCATGGTCTGAACCAGTTTGGACTATGGGAAGGTTCAGCCTGGAACAGTGCTGTCTTGTCTGCACTGCCCTGCCCTTGGAAGTTCATGCAAGCTCTGGGGTTGGGCTACAAGTACTCCGAGGACTAGGAATAAATGTTGCTAGTTTCAGAGCCTTGGGGGGATGCATTTGTACAGCTCACTTTGGTGTACTACTGAAAAGAGTCCTAATCTAGTCCTAATCCAAGAAGCATACATTTTGTGTGGCTCTGAGGTCTAAAGCAGGGCAAAATGGTACACAGCTAGACCTGTTTAACCAGCTCTTCCAATAGTCTTGACCAGGGCCTCCCTGGTCTGGATTGGGTGCTGTCTAATACAAATGGAGCATGGGTCCTCCCAGGTCCTGACTAACATGCAGAGGGATGAGGCCATAAAGGACAGTGTGGGGTATAGATCTAAAGATAAGTGCAGAAAGGGCCATAATAATAACAACAAAAACCACCACCACTATGTAGGACATAAAACTACCACCCACAAATTGCATAATTTTCACCCATACAGGTGAGGGTTAATCAAAGATGCATCCAGGGCACATGGATACAGAAACTATATTTGCTTGTTGAAAGATGCAAAAAACTATAAGAGCATTTACTCTTTTGTTTTAACAGATGTTGGTGAAATTGAAGAAGAAACAAACCAAAACGTAGCAAATATTCATCAGACCATCTATCAAGAGCCCCAAAATCGAAAGGCTCTCCTAGACTTTGTACTTTAACAGTGACCTTCTAACTTGACCCTGAGGAAGTTCCATTGCTCTCAGATTCAGGTGCATTATACCAGCCAGCATGCTTTACCTTGACGGACACCCAGAACACAATTAGGCTGCCCTGTGACGGTTCTGCATGGAACCGCCAGCCCAGCAGAGCGAATGCTCTGTCCCAAGGCTTCCCTGATTGTGTTCCAGAGGCTTAGTGTGAATAGGCCTCTGGTCTTTCTTGGCTTGACGTGGGGTTCTTCCCTTTGCTACAAGGAGTTCTCTCCCTCCTTCCCTCTGTCTCATTCTATCCCTGTCTCAGTCCCTCCTTCCGGCTTGAAAACAGTTGCTTATTTGTTTGAATTTGGTGTAAATACTTGCTTAATTGCTTGATCTTGGTATGATCAGTAATTGTTTATTTGCTTGAGGATGTGGTGGTGAAGGTGGCTGGAGGACTGAAGGAGCCTTGTTTTTATTTTTAATTTTCAATTCCTGTTCTTTTTCAAATATATATGTAAATATATTTTGTCTTGCTTCATTTTTTTGAATTTGACATTGTACCTCTGCCTACAGCAGCAAAAGGGTTGGGCACTCGGGATAGGGCCTTCTCAGTGATGGCCCCCAGTCTATGGAATAATCTCCTTCTTGAGCTACATCAAGCAACCATTTTACTAGTTTAGGAAAATAGTGAAGACGCACCTCTTTGTCCTGGCCTTTGGCTAAATGGGGATATAGCTTCCCCACCTCCCACATTTTTCAGACACTTAGATTGTTTTAATATGTTTATATTTGTTTTAAATGTAACCCGCCCTGAGACCTTTGGGTACAGGGCAGGATAAAAATGCAAATAATAAATAAAATAAATAATATTATTGTTCTGTTGTACTCTGATTGTGGAATTCATTATTGCACTTTGCACAGGCACCTTCAGGCAGTTTTCTCAACAGGGATGCAGAAAAGAATGTGCACAATTTTTTTTTCCATTTGTTTCACACTGAAGCAAATGTCAATGCACTTTGCATTTGTGTGAACTGGGCACTGCAAATAAAGAAGTGCCTCCCAACCAAACACTAAGGGCAAGTTCCCATTCAAGGAATAAAGCACTATATACAAGGCTATTTACATTGGGATTTACATTGATATGTAAAGCGCGTTAAAAGGAAGCAAAGGAGCATCTGGCAATTGGATTCAACCCTGATTTTGTGTCCCCACTCTTAAATACTTAAAACACTTCCAAAAACGAATTGGGGAAAGTGATTCTTTCCCTTCCTCACCCTTTCCCCACCCCTCTCTCCTCAAGCCCCATTTGCCCATTCCACCTCCACAGCCACCATCCCCAGCAGGGGTTCCCTCTGAAAAAAGCACCCTGGCTGGGTGGCTCGCTCTGCTGCTGCCGCCACCTCCACACACACACTTAAACATACACACATCTCCCAGTTCCTGCAGCAGCTTCCCCCCTTTCCCTTTTTAAAGATCAAGGAAGGAGAGAAACAGCCAGAATTGCGCAGGATTGCCTCTTTCAATCTTTAGGCTTGCATGGGTGGGAAAGGAAACATTGTTATCAGTTGTGAAGTGGCTGAATTGTTACAATGAAACAGTCTGATGTATAGGGGAATACTCTAGCATTCCCACAGCACTAAGGAAGAAACGTTTAAAAAGCAAAAGCGGAAAAAACACTGGAAAATTCCGGTGTTTATTTATTCTGGTTTTAAGCCAAATAATCCTCAAAATATCCCTGAAACTGATTGGGAATGGGGACGAAGAGGATCCAAACCATTTTAATTGATTGGGGGGTGAGAACAACGATCCAAAGTGGTAGTGGGAACTCGCCTTAACACTAGAACTCACAGTGTCACTACAAGGAAATAAGAGAATCTGCCTGAGTGTTACAGATTCAGGCATAGAACAAGAACCCCTTTAAAAGAACTTTTTCTAGAAACTGTTTCTAGAAACTTCTCTTATTAGTGGTAGCACTGGAGTTGGAGTGTTGCTGTGGTTGGTTGTAGATTAAATATATATTTTGGGGGGAATTATTTTTGTCTTGCTTGTTCTTGGAATCTGGTGTGCTGGGCAGTTTCTTTTCTTTGTGGGCTGGTTGCTTGCTTGCTTGTACCATATTATTGTTGTGTTGCTAGACTAATCTGATTCTGTAGTGTTGCTACCTTCCCCCCTTTGTTTTAAATGATGTAGTAGGGATTGTTTAGGTTAAGTAGGGTAGAGTTTGTCTGATTCTTCCTACGGGCAAAAAAAATAATTGGCTGTTCAGTGCAGAAATCAAATCCACCCAAATCCATGGTGGCCCAGTTCACACAAATATGTGATGATGTGTGTGAGGAAAAAGGCCGAAACCTACTGATGAAGCGCAATGCATGATAAGATGGAGACCTGGCTTCTCGAAAGTGAGGATTTCTTAGACTGATGGGAAATTTGGCATCTAAAGGCAAGGATTTGTGAAGATGTTCACAACAACAAGAAGCTGACCGGTAAATGACTGATAACAGACTGATGATGTTCACAACAAAATGACTGATAACAGACTGATGATATTCACAACAAAATGACTGATAACAGACTGATGATAACGGAGTGATGCAGACGTAAACAATATTAGACAAAGAACTTGGAAGTACGCATGCGTTGGAACATCACCCCAAAAGAGGATATAAAGAAAGACTCTGGAAAGTACATTCACGCTTCTTTGAACCAGCTGTGATGAAGCGTCCACCGCCTCTACGTTGGACTGATAACCCATCCGGAGTAGGCTGTGTGTGTGTGAGTATAGAATGAATGATGAGTGAAAGGGGATCCCTCTGATTGTATGCTTAAATGATTTAATAAATGTTACATGCGTAGTGTTAAAAGCAAATCCAGATCTGGTCTTCTGTCTTTTTAATGGGCTTGTTTGGTGCTAATCCCAAGCATCCACTCCTCTCTGGATATGTACCCCATGACACGCATGACAAATACATTCTGTACCTCTATCAAGAAAACTGCATGGAGTTACCTGTGCAGTTAATCGGAAGTTGCCGTGACTTGATGTTATCCAACAACAACGATCCCTTTGCTGGTATGCAACAACATAGACCTGGCCCTATGTTTATGGAACATTCTTTCTGTGGACCTTCAGAAGAAGATCTCCATTTACACAGTTCTGTTTTTTTCTTCCTTTCATTTATTTGTATTAATTGTATATATTTCCTGTTCTACCCTCTGATGAAAGGGGCATTATAAATAAACATTATTGTTGTTTTGTTGTTGTTGCTGTTTTATAGTTAGTCTATGAAGCTATAATAGTTTTATAAAGCTGAAGGGTTCAGAGACAGAATGAAACCCCAATACCAGCAGTTGGGAATGACAGGTTTAAAATGATAATTGCAGGATGATTGTATGAGCCCAAATAAGAGTTCACTCCTGATGCTACACTATGGCTTTGTTATTAATTTAGTATGACTTGATGGGATGCATAAGGCTCTGATGCTGTCTCCTAACTTCTGAAGAAGCGGGTGGCTGGTAAGGAGACCAGATGTGAGCATTAAACATGAGTGTGTGGTGATCCTACAGAAAGTCATAAGCAGCCCTTTGCAATGAGATTTGTCTTTCTCCGCCTCCTCCTGCCCCTGCTCAAATCTCCATACAGTGTTGTAATACTAGAAAAGCAGGTTTTGCAGAACAGCAGCCTTTATTATCCAGTCAAAAGATCAAGTGCCTAGAGGCAAACTTAGCCGTTTGAATAGCATTATAGAAACTGCTACATTTTGGCCTGTGTTCACACCTAAGGTTCAGTCCAGCTTCAGACCACTTTCAGAGTGAGAGAAAACATCAGCATAGTGATCCCCACATTATCTAGCCCAAAGGTTGTTTTTCTGAGCTGGATCATACTGATGGAAAACAATGGGCGCGTCTTCATGGCATGTGTTATTTCAGTTTAAAGAATTTGAAATAAAAGAAATGGAACAAAGCTGTCCACACGACTTGCAAGTTGATCCGGTTCCGAGAGCATTCTTCTGCAGCCTTAACGCGGAATCAATCCTGGGAGTCCAGACTGCAGCCCTGTCCTCCCGCCATTGCCCAGCCCCTCTCTTGTGATTGGTGCTCCATCCGAGGGTCCCACCCTCCATTCCCTTTGCGTCATCCATGCTTCACCGGGGATCCCCTGCCCGCTTTGCCCAGCTCCGATGCTGGCTGCTCTTCCCTCGGTGCCAGGCTAGAAGAGGAGGAGAGCCGAGAGAGACGGGCGGCAGTGGGTGTGTTAGGTGGTCCCCACACGGCAGAGGGGAAAATTAGTCCCTAAAGAGAGAGAGGGGAGGGGGAGAGGGCAGCTGGGGATGGGGTGGGGGACTGACTGGCTGACTGCTTGGGAGGGAGCTGGAAGGAAAAAGAGAAGGGGGGAAGAACGGAGCCACCGCCGATCAGGAACGGGGAGGAACGGAGGAAGCCAAATCGGGGGGGGGGCATGAGGAAGATGAGGATGAGGGGAGAGGGGGCAGCAGCAGCTGGGTGGGGGTGGGGAGGGGAAGGGAAGGGAGGCATTGCTAAGGCACCAAGGAAAAGAGTCTTGGGGGGGACTAGCAAAGGGGGGGTGTCGTCCTTGCACAGACGGGATTCTAAAGTGAGAGAAGCCCCCCTTTCCCAAAAAGAGAGAGGGAGGAAGGAAGGAAGGAGGGGTATCTGAGAAGCCCCCCTTTCCCAAAAAGAGAGAGGAAGGAGGGGTACCTGGGGGGGGGAGACATTGCATGAGCATCTCACATCTCCCGCCCTCCCGAAGCCGGTGTATATGGTACATCAAAAAAAGGAAAGCTGCACTGAGCATACGCAGAGTGCCTTACTGCCAAAAGAAGCAATCATAACCAAGCATTCCTATAAAAATAAGCACATGTGCACACACACGCACACACACAGAGAGAGGTACTCTCGCAGGTGCCAGCCCCAGAACCTCTGCTACGTTCCCAAGTTCCCGTCCCACATGTCTGAAGGGGCTCTGGACCTTTAGTTTGTGGGGCAGGAGAAATGCATAAGGACTTTAAAACCGTCGCCTTTAAAAGAGTTTTTATTTTTATTTGTCTGTGCTGAAGAACACTTTTGCTACAGCCTTCACACAGCGGCTACAGTGTTTCAGGGAGCCCCTTCACTCCTGATTATCAATGTTGCAAATTTCCGCAATTTCAATACAGCTCTGTATCAAAGGACCGGGGCTTTAAACATTAAAGAGGCATAGGGTGGCTGTGGTGGGGTGTCATTCATTCATATTTTTATCCCACTCTATACACAAGGCTCTCAGTGCGGGTCACAACACATTGGTTTTAATGTGTTCATATTAAACATGACTGTGGGCTAGTCATGGCTCTCTTCTGAGCTCTCACAGGGTGTGGGGAGGAGAACAGAAGGTTTGTCAGCAGCTTTGAGCCTCCTTAAATGGGTGAGAAAAGTGGGGTAAAAAAGCCAACTCTTCTTCCTCCTCCTCCGTGAAGCCAGCTCAGTGGCCTTGGGCTAGTCACAGCTCTTACAGGGCATCTGTTGTGGGGTGAAGAATGGAAGCTTTGTCAGCCTCTTTGAGTCACCTTAAATGGGTGAGAAATGCCAATTCCTTCTCCTTCTCCCTCCCTTCTTCTGGGAGGTTTGGTATGGGGTAGCATTATTATAAAGAGGTATAGAAATCCAAGTCAAGGTTCCTATCTTTTTTTAACAGTTGTGCAAAGCATGGAACTTCAGCAAGTGCATCCTTCCTTCCTTCCTTCCTTCCTTCCTTCCTTCCTTCCTTTCC
This sequence comes from Aspidoscelis tigris stejnegeri, assembly GCA_023333525.1. Taxonomy (NCBI): domain Eukaryota; kingdom Metazoa; phylum Chordata; class Lepidosauria; order Squamata; family Teiidae; genus Aspidoscelis; species Aspidoscelis tigris. The sequence goes on from JALMGA010000001.1 coordinate 209,047,296, forward strand.
CCCCCCACCTGCCTCGCGGGGTGTCTGTTGTGGGAGAAGAACAGAAGGTTGATCAGCTGCCTTGAGTCCCCTTGAATGGGTGAGAAAAACGGCCACCGCTGGAAAAGGAGGAGAGCCGAGAGGCGGCGGGCGGGCGGGCGCAGTGTGCCCTCCGCGGGAGAGGGCAAAGGGGGCTCTCCTCGCTCACCTCTTCCCTCCGGGAAGAGAGAAAAGGCCGGGGCCGCGCGGGGCCGTCGGGGGGTGACAGTGAAGGAAAAGGTCGCGTGGAGAGGGAAGCGGCCCCCGACCGGCTCGGCTTTGCCGCCTGGCGAAGGGACGGGAGGAAGTCCTCCGGAGCCGCCACTGAATCGTAGCTGGATTCTTTGAACTGAAACTGGATTAAACCTTAGGTGTAACCACAGGCAGAGGCAAAGTAGCCTCTGAAGGGGACTCAAAGCTGCTGAGAAACCTTCTGTAATCACCTGTTAAAGGGGGCTCAAAGCAGCTGATAAAGAAAATGAATGGTCACTTTGCTGCTGCACAGGAGCAGCAGCAATGGCAAAGAAGGGGGGAGGAGGGCCACAGCTTTTAAAATACAGGCTCCAGGGCTTTCCTTTCCCTGTAGTTCCGAACCTTCAAAGGCCTGAAATTGCGCAAAACTGCAACATTGTTTTTAAGGTGTGAAGTGCTTACAGCGATACAGTGTATCTTTAAGGACTGGAGGTTTATAGTGGGTGTTTGAGGGTGGATTTTTTCAATGAAGGAAACCCTAAACATGACGTGCTTCTAATACGTTCAGCCATTGGTTACAGTGCAATTGGGGGGGCGGGACAGCCTTAACACGGAATCTCATCCCGGAACGATACTGTCCACACAGTAAAAAATTAAACACGTGTCAAGGGCATGTTCCGGAGTGAGACCTGTTGAGATCAGGATTTATTTCAAATCGGGATAACGTGGTTTATCACGGAAATACCGCATTAAGCTGAAGTGACGTGTGCACGGCCCGAAATCAAAACGTTTTGAATTCGAGATAATGACGTCGTGGGGATGCGGCCAATTTGTCACTTTACAAATTGGTGGACTGAAGCTGGATTAAAACTTCAGGTGTGAACACAGCCTTGGTTAAAACGATATTTCACAAAATAACTCTGATATCAATACAGTTCAGTCTGTTGTTTACAATTGGCACCAGGAAAATATAAATATGTGACTTGCAATAGTCTGAATAGTGTCTATACACTGGCTGACCCACTGTTTATCATGTTAGTTACCTTATGATTCATTCATTCATTCAGTTTATTTGTATATCGCCTTTCTAATAAATTACTCAAGGCGGTTTACAGCAACCATGAAAAAGAAAAAAAAATACAATACAAAGTAATACATCATATATTAAATTAATACACTAATACATTAAATAAATATATTATAAAATTATATATTAATGGTATAATACATTATGAGAATTATATAAAACATTGGGGGAGGGGAAAATGAGGCAACAGTACTGGTGGTTCCTCCTTTCCCCTCTCTGAGCTCAGTCTTATTTCTGTCTACAGCCACCAACAAGGGCTGGCAGAGATGTTAAACAGTGAAAGTATTTTAAAAATAGTACTATTTTTAGAAATACACTCTCATGTCCACCACCACCTCTCAACGCTAATTGCATTTTGTGTGGGGGAGAGGCCCATCAGGCAGTGCCAGGTATTATTCAGCATCTCTCTCTCTACCCCTTCTGCTTTTGTATAGTTGCAGAGAAGGAGGAGCCCCGTCAGGCAGCACCAGGATGGTATTTGGCGTCTTTCTCTACTCCTTCCTGCTTCCACATAGTTGTAGAGGAGGAGGCAGAGCCAGGTGTTCTAGCAGAACTTAGGCTACATGACATCCATCGCTCTTGTCCATCCCATGTTCCCCTCTCTGGTTCCTCCTAGTCTTGCCCCCATCCCACTCCAGAGTAGGAAAACCTATAATTGCCTCTGCTTTGAAAAAAAAAAACTTTCATACCTCCTTTTGATTTCTTTCTTGCCTGGTGCCCTTTTTATCTCTTATTTGCTCCCCCCTCCCACTTCTTACTCTCTCTTCCTTTTTCATTCTTTTTGCTTCCTGGGCCCAGGACAGATAAATACAGCCCAAACCCCTCTTGTCATTGTGAAGGGGGAAATAGCCTGGTTAAATTTAGTGCCTAGATATTTTTATTGCTCATTTATAGGGGAACTTGGCTTCTGCAACTATTTAAAGTGAAACTTGGCTTCAGATATCAGAGCAACCTTGTAAAATTCATTAAGAATTAAATCCTGTTGATTAAAATAAGAAAAGTTTACTGGCTGTCCCCCACCCACCCACCCCGCTATTTTGAATGGTGTTTAATAATATATATATTTTAAACATCTAACATCTTAGACATTGCTTGCACTTTTCCTTAATGGCCTCATACCAGATAAAACCTACCTCCTAACACTGAAGACCCAAGAAAGTTAATTTGGAGCTGTTTCGCAAATTAGTTAAAACCAGTATGAACCAGTTCATCAGGGTACCAGGCTAGTTAGAAATTCTAGATTTCTCTGGGTCATAAACTCGCAAGATGCCATATGGAGACTGAGGAACATACTGCTCTGAAGGGGAAAGGAACTTCCCAGAGAAAGACTTAATTTGATGCAATTAGGGACCTTTCTGTACTTGGTCCCGTAGTTTGCTTACAGCGCACTCCCAGATGGAGCATCTGCACTTGAAGGGGCCATTTCCAACTCAGAAACAGCCCCTTCCATGCAGGAGTGCACTGAAAGCAAACCACTTGTGGAGCGTGTGACTTACCGTGACCTGCAACCTCCAGCGGCATCCCCATCCACACCTCTGTGGGGCATGGAGGGGCATGTGACGCACTACATAACTGAGCTGGTGCATCACATGATGTTCTGGCATCACGGTGTGTGCGTGGTGCATCATCGTTGTCCCAGTGACGGTGCACCTACAGTGGCACTGGCATTGGGAGGGAAGATGGTGATGCCCGGTCCACGTGTCTGCACCTCAGGTAAGCCTGTGGACAAGTAGTAGTAAAAGAAGAGTTGGTTTTTCTACCCTGCTTTTTTTCACCCATTTAAGGGGACTCAAAGTGTCTGTTCTCCCCACAACATGACACCCTGTGAGGTATGTGGGGCTGCGAATGCTCAGAAAAAGAGCTGTGACTAGCCCAAGGTCACCCAGCTGGCTTTGTGGAGGGCAGAATCAAACCTGATATTCTCAGATAAGAATTTTCAGATAAGCATCCGACTCCCTAACCACCAGACCAAACTGGCTCACTGTTTGGTAGGGGGAGGGAACACATGTACTAGCATTTGTTAGTGTAAATGCTTAATATATACACAGGGAACTTCGACCTTTGCCAACCACGGATGGACAGCAAAGTGTGAACCTCCCCCAGATTTTGGCTTTAGATTTTAAAAAGTTCCAGGTTGGGGAATCAGAGGGCCTCTTTGCCCTTTCCTCACTGGAATGAAGCAAAGATCAAGTGCACAGGGAGCAATGTCAATTCAAGAGACGGTGCTGTGCCCAAGCCAGACTACCAGTACTACCAGCCTGGCAGGTCGATCCCCATGGCAACAGCCACAGCAACATCCAGCTTGCACCTGAACACTGCAGTGGTGGTTGATGCACGGCTCCTCAGCCACAGCCCCATCCTTCCCACTTGCAGCTTTGTATCTGGAAGAGAGTGCAAACGCTGATAACCAGCAGCTCACCAGCTGTTTCCAGACAGGCCCTCAACCACTTCCTTTTGTTTTTGTTTTTCACATGTTGCCTATATCCAGGTACTTTTCCAAGAAAAGGAAACAAGGTAAGCAATCTGGCATGACAGAAAACCCAGCTTGTCAGAGCTCAATTTTCTATCATGCCTTTACTGCGCATTTTTGGTGCCCTATCCCAGGAGCATACTGAGAGTGCCATGGATATGTGTGGCAATCCCAGTATATCCCTGGCAGAACTGCAGTATTTAAACTTGTTTCTGGGGCTACCTAGAGTGAGAGAAGTAAGAAAAAAGGAAGCACGTGGTGAGTGTGCAAAAGTGGAAGGAAGCAGCTAGAGAGTTCTCCTTGGTGAGGTCTTCATAGTCGGTTACACTTTTGCTCTTAAGTCACAGCCCAGTTTCTGGGTTCATACTCAGCTTGCTATGCAAATAAGACCGCACCAAGTTAGGAGCTGAAACTCTTTCTTGTTAGCAATAAAGAGTACTGGGAGATATTTCCCAAAGCTGATCCACAGAAACATTTATACACATGGTTATAGTTTACAGACAGTGCAGTTGGTTACATTTATGTCATGACATTGTAAACCTAATTCTCATGTCTAAAAGAAGCATTCCTGTGGCACTTCTATTATCGCTGGGTCAGCTTAAATATTATGTTCTCTTACCTGAACTTTATGCACTGTTCTCTGTATGCTACATTCTTGCTTTTCCTATATCTTAGCAGAGATATGTTTGTGGTACAGCATAGCGGACTTTATGGATAGTTCCTATAGCAAAGCAACTATTTTTTAGCAGAGAAACCAACTTTTGGGTTGATGGTGCCTGTCATTGTCAACTAGCTGCATTTGTCCATTTTGTTTTCCAGTTCAGCTGTTGCTCAATTCAGAACTTAGTTTATACAAGCCTGAACATTCATATACTGTACTATCAGCACACTCAAACCATGTTAAGTCTCCGACCAATTATTTTGCAATAACTTTCCATGACTAAACAAACAGCTCTTCACTAGTGCTTTGTTTATGTATACTTGTTTTTTGTGTATTAATTCATCCATCCATGTCAGGGGCATAACTTTTAAAATACGCATTCAGTAGACTGCCAGTTTCTTTACAGGATTTATTCTGCATCAGCTTTGCTCTTTTAAGCCTTCTTTAGGATGTATTAAATCTGACATAATTAAGGTCCAGTAGGAAAGAACACAAACTACCAGAATCTGCTGAAAGCTGTATCACTTCTATGAAAAGTATATTACAATGGGTGTTATCAAGATGAGCAACAAAAGGATTGGTTTCAAAAAATATTTTATTTTCAATTTTCTCAGCATGCTAAAAGGATTCTACAAACATAGCCGAATAATTTTCACTAGAGCTACATGTATCCTAAATTATCACATTTCTTTTTTAGCAAACCAATGCTATGAAAATATATATTTCCTTTTTCCTTAAGGGGTTTGTTTGTTTGTTTGTTTGTTTGTTTGTTTGTTTGTTTGTTTGTTTGTTTACTTATTTATTTATTTATTTATTTATTTGCATTTTTATCCTACCCTGTACCTTAAGGTCTCAGGATGGGTTACAGCAATATAAACCAAATGTAAAATGAACCCACTAAAAAAAGGAGAAGTAATAAGTGAACAATTCTAAGGATGGAAAGAAGTAAACAGTATTTGCAAGGTTTAGTATTGTGACCTGTGCCTTTTAATTTCTCCATAAATGAGCTAGAAGCAGGGTAAGCAGAGAGATAGCCAAGTTTGCTTATGACACTAAATTATTCAGAGTAGTAAAAATTGCAAAGAGACCAAGAGAGATCTCTTAGCATTGGGTAAGTACACAACAAAGGGTCAAATTAGCTTCAGTCTTTGAAAGTGCAAAGCAGGGCACACCGGGGCCAAGAAATCAATGACACCTATAAACTGAGGGGAGTGAGCTTTCTATGACAGACCAGGAGAGGGACCTTGAGGTTCTGGTGGACTCAGAAGTGAAAAAAGCAAATTCAGTGCCAAGGGTAATTAAGAAGGGAATAGAAAATAAGTCAGCAAGTGTCAATGAGCCTCTTTATGAATCTGTGGTAAGTCCCCATCTGGAATGTTGTGTGCGGTTGTGGTTCATGACACCAGATATTGTGGAACTGGAAAAGCTGCAGAAAAGGGCAAGAAGAATAATCAACAGGCTGAACACGCGTCCCTTACGCTATCAGGGTGCAACATTTCAGCCTTGAAAACAGTGTTAAGAGGTGACCTGGTAAGAAGTACATAAAATCATGTATGGTGTGAAAAAGGTGGATAGAGACAAAATCTTTTCTGTCATGCAAGATGATGCACAAAAGAGTTTGGACTGACAAGGGATGGCTTTAAGAAAGGGTAGAGCAATTCTTCACTACTAGAATGGATGTCTAAGTACTGTCTCCAGGTTGAAGAGACAGCCAGAATGCCTCTAAAGGCATTTGCAGGGAGTCAAGAGCAGTTGAATGTTTGAGTATCAGATTGTAAGAGGAGACCTGCTGGATCAGGCCATAGCCCATCTAGCTATTGGCCCACCAATTGCTTTTGGGCATCTCAAGCTGAGAACAAGGGCAAAACCTTCACTTGCTCTCAAATCCCAGCAAATGGTCTTTAGAGGTATCCTACCTGTCTCCCCAGCCTGAAGTTGCACCTTCCTGCTTGAGGACTATTCAAGAGTTATGCACATGATTGCTTTGTATTACTTACACAGCCTCAAGTTATATAAAAGTTGCAGCAGTAGGACAGAGAGATTAATCATTTGGTTCTACTTGAAATAAAAACCAAATTGACAGTTGAACCAAGACAGTGCATTCCTGGCATGTCTAAGCTGGAATGGTCCCTAAGTTCACAATTTTCCCAGACTCCTTTCACTCCCTAGAGGGAATGTTTTCATGACTTTGAAATTAAAGAATCAAAATCTGGACCTCATGAAGCCACACCAGATCCCACACTCATAGGGGCTGAAGCTTACAATTGCCATCATCTTCTAAGGCTGGAGTCCAAAAACCTCTGCAGGATCACAGGCTCTCTATTTTGATAAACATTCTGCTCTGGGGTATTATTGAAATACCTTCAACAGCCTCTTTCTCTTAATTCCCCTTCTGCAAATTTGTTGTGTGTATTCTCTATTCTTAAACATTTGATGCTGCCTTGAGATAAGATGAAACAGCATTATGCTTCAGTTGCTTAGTCCACGTAAAAGAGCAGCATTTTGAGGAAATTCATAATTAGAATTTCCAGAACGTAGCCATGTTAATCTGCTCCAATGGAAACAACAATCTTGTAGCATTTCTAAGAAGATCATACTGTTTTAATTTTGGTGTAAGTTTTCATGAAGCACATTCATACAGTATGCTGTGCCAAGTTCAATAAAGGGGAAAGGAACATAGAAGGTGCCAGATTGTCAGAATCATGTGCGTTTCTGTTCATTCCAAGAGTGATCTTGCACATTAGGCTCTAAACACCACTGAAACAAAATTTCACATTCATTTCACTGTAGAATTGAAAATCTGATTATTTGTTTCATTGTCAAATCATTAATTTGAAAATCTGGATTTTCACGTTTGTTTTTGAACTTTTTTTTTACAAAGAAAAAGACCTTTTTCTAAAAAACAAAACAGGGAAACAGAAATGGCAATTGAATTCTTCATTTGCACAAGCAGTAGACAGGTTTATTTCAGTTGAATTTTAGGATATGCGAAAAGACAGATTCTCGCTTCAATTTGAATGTTTGCGAATTCAAAATATTCAATCGAATTTGCAAATATGAATTCTGTTTTGCACATCCTTAAAAGGCTGTATTCACAAACAGTAAAAAATAAAAAAGTACTGAGGTGGGTTTGAGTGTGTTTGCAGGTGGGAACACTCACACACCAATCTGCCCCCTCCTCCATCTCATGAACATTCGGGCTAATGAAGGTGGGTTAGGGATGGGATGAGAACACGAGCCCTGGTTTCTCTCTGGGAACCAGGAGATGAGCAGGACTATTGCCACGACTGCACCCAAGTGCCCTTGGCATACTTGTGGACCCCAAAAAGCTCCTTGGTAGTGCATGGACTTATGGACTACGAAACAGGAAGGTCGACAGCTAGAGTGCAGGTGGCGTAAATCCGGCTATGAGTCTGACCAAACACAGGTTAGAGAACACAATTGTGCCTACCATGTGGCAGTGACAGCGGCAAAAAATAACTTTTTCTCCACCACCATTGCATCCTCAAGTAGCCGTCCAGCAGAGCTTCTCAGAGTAGTAAATGGCCTTATAAAATCTAGCTCAAGGAAGCATGAGCCAGGGCCAATTATTTGCTGTGACATATTTGCGAAGCACTTTCAGGACAAAGTCACCCATATGCATAGAGGATTGGATGTCACAACTGAACAGAGTCCAAACGAGGTGTCCAGAGAACTGTCTGGTCCAGTTTGCTTGGATCAGTTTCAGTTGCTGCAGCCTGAGAATGCAGACAAGCTGCTTGTGGGGGTTCAGCCAATGAGGTGCTCTCTGGATCCCTGTCCCTCGTGGCTGATAAATACTAGCTGGCAAGATATCACCAGGTGGATCCAGGGGGTAGTGAATGCCTCTCTAAGGGATGAGGTGGTTCCGCTGGCCCTGAAACAGGCTGTAGTGTGCCCCTTCCTGAAGAAGGCCTCCCTGGACTCAGAGGATTTAAATAATTATCGCACAGGCAATGTTTAGGCAATGTTCTGGAGAAAGCTGTCACTGTTCAACTGCAGGCATGCTTGGAAGAAGCTGATTATCTAGACCCATTTCAATCTGGCTTCAGGTCCAGCTATGGCATGGAAACTGCCTTGGTTGCCCTGGTTGATGACTTCCTCCGGGAGAGAGAAAGGGGGAATGCTACCCTACAGGTTCTCCTGGACCTTTCAGTAGCTTTTGATACCATTTAGCACAGTATCCTTTTGGAGAGACTATGTAATTTAGGAGTTGCAATCACAGCTTTGCATTGGTTTTGCTCTTATCTCCAGAGCTGATCTCAGATAGTGGCTGTGGGAGACACTGATTTGACACCATGGGAACTCATGTGGGGTCTATCTTATCTCCCATGCTATTTAACATCTACATGAGGCTGCTGGGAGAGGTCATCAAGAGATTTGGAGTGAGGTGTCATCAGTATGCAGATGATGCCCAGCTCTATCTCTCTGTACCATCTGAATCAGGAGAGGTGGTTGAAGTGCTTGACAGGTGTCTGAAGGCAGTAATGGGATGGATGAGGGCCAATAAACTGAAGGTGAATCCAGACAAGACGGGGGTGCTGTGTGTCACAGGGTCTCGGGTCTGTGTAGTTGGGAGATACTCTGTCCTTGATGAGGTTGCAATGCCCTGAAAGGGACAGGGGCATAATTTGGGGGTACTCCTGGACTCTGTGCTGACACTTGAACCTCAGCTGGAGGTCATGGCCAGGAGCGCCTACTCCCAACTACGGCTGGTACATCAACAACGTGACCACAGTCATCCATGCTCTGGTAACCTCTAGATTGGATTACTGTAATACACTCTACATGGGGCTACCTTTGAAGATGGTCTGGAAGTTGCAGCTAGTGCAAAATGCAGCCGCTAGAGTGCTAACCGGAACAGCTAGCCAGATGCACTTCACGCTAGTTTTAAAAAGGCTGCATTAGCTGCCAATTTACTACCGAGCTCGATTCAAGGTACTGACTCTGACTTATAAGGCCCTGAATGACTTGGGTCCCAAATATCTAAAGGAACACCTTCTCCCATACCAACCTGCCTGTGCTTTAAGGTCAAGCAGTGAGGCCTGCCTGGTTGTCCCACCACCTTCAGTAGTGAGGTTGGTGGGCACCCGGAAGAGAGCCTTTTCGGTGATGGCCCCCAGACTATGGAATAGTCTCCCCCGCAAGGTGTGTCATGCCCCTTCCTTACATATATTTAGCAAGGAGGTGAAGATGCAGTTCTTTACCCTGGCCTTTGGCTGAGATGATTATATTTCCCATCCTAGTACAGATACCAGCATTTTAAACATGCTGTGTATTGTTTTAGATTTGTTGATTTTTTAAAAAGTGCTTTTAATGTATATTCTATTTTTAATCCGTTGTTTTAATGGTTGCTACCCGTCCAGAGACCTTCGGGTATGGGGTGGGATAGAAATGTAAATAACAAATAAATAAAATGAGGACCACATGCTACGGTCTCTGAGGTGCTTTTTTTTGTTACAGGTGAATCAGCCACGGTGTAGCTTACATTTGGGGTCAATATTTTTTGCCTCTGGGTACAGGGTAGTATTTCATATTGCCCATCTTGGACAATTTGAATACAACCACCTTTCTCCCATGACTGATGGTTAATTAATTCTGACCACAGCCTGTGTCAGAACTAGTTGGTAGAGATAGATCCCTACCAAATGTGGTAGGATTAGAATTCAGTACTAATATTCAGTCCAATATGAATCCCATACAAATCCCATGCAAAGCTTCATGTGAATGTATCAAAACATTCAATTGAATCCAAATGTCAGTCTTTGAATGTGCCAACATCTGATTTGAATTTGAATGTCTGAATTCATATGAATGTCAAATGTTACAAATATTTGTGCAGATCCTTACGAGTTGGCTTTTTGGCCCAGCAAAGACCTTCCTCCAAGAAAAATGGGCAAACCTGAGAGAATTGAAGGATTAAAATGTAGGGTTTCAGCATGCTGCTGAAGAAACAGAACCTAGCTTACACTCCAGACCATCTGTAGCCACAACACCCCACTCCCATGCAACATTTTCCCTAAGAAGTAGTGCAAACACTGCATCCAGGAGTTTACTGAGAGTATCCTAGGTTTTTACTGGTTCACCAATAGAGGCAATTAGGATGGTCCTGCATGGGTGGGGATGTTCTGGGCTGGGGGCAGCATTGCAATGTGTGAATGCACCTTCCCAGAGCATGCTGTGCTGTCCTGACTACCTAAAAGCAAAAAGGGCCCAAGGTAGGACGTTCTTCTCCTTTTGAAGCTGCCATGCGGTTTGAATAAAATAATTTCATTCATGTTCAGAAAGGAACATTTTTCAACTGAGTGAAAGTAACTTTTATAGAGGAAAAAAGACATTTGAGGGAGAAAGAGGAACTAGTTTTCTTTACTGTTGCCAAACAGAAACCAGAATGGAGAAAGAAAAGCTGATTTCCCTGGGAAGGGGAACCAACATGTGACGGAAGCCTCAGGAAACCAGTCTGAAATTTTAGTGTTGTATGAGTCTAAGGGGAAAAGCTTTATTATTAGAAAATACATTCAACAAGCATGATCTGAAGACACAAAATTTGGCTTCAAATAAGGGCAAAAAGCCAAATTCCCTCTAATCAGAGCCTGGTATTTAGGTGTTTTAGTGCATCCTTATTTCTCCCCAGGAGGAGGAAGGAGGGCTCACCTAGCCTCATCTTATTCAGCCTTGCACCCTTTGACCCTTTGGAGATAGCAGGAGTAGGGAGACCTGTCTACACCTAAGTTTTAATCCAGCTTTACTCCATCCTCCAAGGGAGAGAACACATCAGCAAATTGACTAGTCATTTTCTTTCCACATTATCTAACCCAAAGGTGAATTCTCAACACGTGGTTAGTTCCCAGATGGAGAATCTGCACTTGGAGGAGTCATTCTGCCACAGTCTACACTAGCATGCAGACAGCAAGCCCCTATTCTGAGATATATTCTAGGATAAGACCAAGGGCGCATCTCCATGCAAGCCAGTTGCTTCGTTTGTTGTGCGAATTAAAAAATCCATGTTGTAACTCGCAATAAAGAGTCCCCATGTGGTTTGGAGCAACGTGGATTAAAATTGTACTTTCCTGTCCCCATGGAAGCCACTTTTTGTGAGCCCACATCTTTTACCACCACCACCCCCGCCCGCTGGAGCTCCCTACATTCATGTAATGCAGTTGTTTTAGTGCATAAACAAAGCAGTGATCTGCCCCTTTCTTTCACAGTGGAGGCTGCATTATTAGGAGGGGAGAGAGATTCCTTCCCTTCCTTTCTCTCAATTTCTTCCTCTGTGGGTTTCCTCTTCTGTTTCTCCCCCCCCCCCAGTAAGCTTTACTCATGTGTGCATCTGTCTCGCCTTCCTTCCTTTCTTTTCTTTTGATTTCTTCCTCGTGTGTGTGTGTGTCTTCCCCTCCCTTCGCTTCACTTTCCTCTCACCCCCTGCTCCTTGCCACCAGCTGCACTCATGTGTGTGTCTTCCCCTCCCTTCTCATTCTCTCGGCTTCGCTTTCCTCTCTCCCCATGCTCCTTGTCAACTTCACTCGAGAGGGGCGCAAAGCCTGCTGACTTGTAGCTGGCAAGCATGCAGGACAAATGACAGCCTCCTAATGTTGTGCTTGTAAGCGTCTCCATGCTCCCAGGAAAATCCGCGATTTCCCCCTAAGTCAGATGTTTGATGGGGGGAGGGGTTTCTGCCGCAGATTTTCCTCCTTTACGCCTGATGTAGCCCAGAGTAAAGCTGTGCATGGAGATGCTCCAAGGCAAAAGAAGCTTAAATCCGGAGTATTTTCGGCACGTAGATGCACCCCAAATGTGGAAACGCCCTTGGTCAAGAACAAAAGTTGGCTTTTCTACCCTGCTTTTCTCACCCATTTAAGGGGACTCAAAGGGGATGACAAATCTTTCTGTTCTTCTCCCCACAAGAGAACATCCTGTGAGTTAGGTGGGGCTGTGAGAGCTCAGAAGAGAGCTGTGACTAGCCTAAGGTCACACAGCTGGCTTCGTGGAGTAGTGCAGGATCAAACCTGGTATTCCCAGATAAGAGTCTGGCTCCCTAACCACTAGTCTGTCACTACAGTTCTGCGTCCAAAAGGAAATGGCTTCTGCATTGCTCAGTTGCTGTAGCAACAGTCCTTCATGCATGGCTATTGCTGCAGCAAGGCAATTGCTGCTAAACAGCAGCATTCACATTTCCACAACACTTAGATAAGAGCCAGGATATTGTGAGGTGGGACCACCATTTGCTCTGATCATAACACACACTGTGTGTGTGTGAAAATCCCCAATGTCTGCCATTTCCAATACAGTGCCAGGAAAATTGCGGTTTTTAACCTGCATTATGAGGTGCCCAAGAATATTTCTCTGACAACAAATGCAGGAATGGTTAGAGCTGTGAAACTATTTTAATCAAGAACGAAGCGAGAAAAAAATAGAGGAGTTTGAATTATAGGTGTGGAGAAGATTATCAAGAATATACCTGGCCTTCAAGAAGAACTAATCAATTGCTCCCGGATGAAATAAAACCTGATTGCTTCCTTGAAGCAATGATCATCAAAGCAAAAACTCACATGATGATGTCATATGAAGAGCGAGGGGAAGAAATCATTCTGCTTGGCAAGGCTGAGGGGAGCAGAAAGGGAAGACAGTGGATAAACTGGAGTGTCAGGATTAAAGAGCATAACAGAACGTCCTTGAAAGAACGATAAAAGCTGATTGAAGAACCTGGATGATGAGATGTTTGCACTTTGCTTCTGTCAAGTATCCACTTGTGGATGCTTAGAGCATATGAACCCTCCCCCAACCTGTCTGCAACTTACCTGAGGTGCAGAGGGATGTCTGGGTGCTGCCATCTTCAGTCCCTGGTGCGAGTGCCAGTACACGTGCATGGTGGTGTCACTGTGGGTAACATGTGCAGCACAAGGTACCTAGCCCTCCAGCACCTCTTCCAGACAGGAGGAGGCGTGAATGATCTAGCTGGAGCTTTACCAGATCCGGCACTAGTGTAAGGTAACTGCATGCATCATGTACCTGGGCATTTGCCCTTGCCCCTCCCATGCAGTGGAATTTTATTTTATTTTTTTTAATTGTGGGCTAGGGGTTGTTTTTAGAATTGATGTTTTAATTGTTAACTGCTTAATATTGTTTTATCTGGCGTGTTTTATCTGTTTTGGGTGGGGAATCATGTGTCAAGGCCAGGCAGGAGGGGGAGAAGTGTGTCAGGGAGCCACCATCACAGTGGTATCGGGCAGGGGGAGATACGGTGTTGGGAAGCAGAAGAGACCGTTTCGGAGAAGGGGTGTGAGATATATTGAAGCTATCACTCCTTCTGTTCTGCTTCCCAGCCAACAGAATTTGGGGAGGCCTGTCAACCAGCCCCCTGCTCTGGTGGTGCTACTCCTGAATGCCAGATCGGTCCGGAATAATACATCTGTCATTTATTACTTGATTTTGGATAAAGGGTCCAATCTGGCATGCATCACTGAGACCTGGGTGGATGAACTGGGTGGGCCTAGTCTCACGCAGCTTTATCCCCCAGGATACTCAGTGCAGCACTGTTCCAGACCAGAGGGGAGGGGAGGGGGTGTTGCTGTAGTCCACCGGACTTCCATCTCCCTCACCAGATGGCCAGTTGGCTCTGTAAAGGGGGTTGAGGGGCTGTTTTTGTTGTTGGGTCAGAGAGACAGAATAGGGATGCTGTTGGTGTACTGCTCACCCCACTGCCCAGCAGCCTCCCTATCTGAGCTGGCTGAGGTGGTCTCGGAGGTGGTGTTGGAAGCCCCCACCACGGTGGTGCTGGGGGATTTCAACATCCATGCTGAGGCTACACTCAGTGGGCCGGCTCAGCTCTTCATGGCCTCCATGACAACCATGGGGCAGTCTCAACATGTAATTGGTCCAACTCATACAGCAGGTCATACCCTGGATTTGGTTTTTGCCTCAGAGCCAATTGGTGGCACTCCGTTGATAGGAGGGTTGGCTGTCAGCCCTTTGTCATGGACGGACCACTCGCTGGTGAGTTTTGGACTTGCAGTGACAGCTCCCCCCTGTGGGGACATAGGACCTATTGAAATGGTCCGCCCCCGGAGATTTATGGAATCTGAGCGATTCCTGAATGCCCTGGGGGATTTTCCGGTTGGCATGACTGGTGCTCCTGTCGAAGCTCTGGTCTCTCTTTGGAATCAGGAGATGAGCAGGGTTATTGACACGATCGCCCCCAAGTGTCCTCGACATTCTTGTAGAGCTCAAAAAGCTCCTTGGTATTCCATGGAGCTACGGGCCATGAAACAGGAAAGTCGACGGCTAGAGTGCAGGTGGCGTAAATCCGGCTGTGAGTCTGACCAAACACAGGTTAGAGAACACAATTGTGCCTACCATGTGGCAGTGACGGCGGCAAAAAAGAACTTTTTCTCCACCACCATCGCATCCAGGAGAGCCCTTCAGAATAGTAAATGGCCTTATAAAATCCGGCTCAAGGAAATTTAAGCCAGGGCCATGTAATATCTGCTGTGACAGTTTTGCAAAGCACTTTCAGGACAAAGTCACTCAGATTCATAGGGGATTAGATGTCACAATTGGATTTAGTCCAGGGGAGGCATCCAGGGAACTGTCTGGTCCGATTCTTTTGGATCAGTTTCAATTATTGCGGCCTGAGGACGTGGACAAGTTGCTTGCGGGAGTCCGGCCAACAACATGCTCTCTGGACCCTTGCCCTTCCTGGCTGATAAAAGCTAGCCGCCAAGGTATGACCGGCTGGATTCAGGAAGTAGTGAATGCTTCTCTGAGGGATGGGGCGGTTCCACTGGCCCTTAAACAGGCTGTGGTACGCCCCCTCCTGAAGAGGACTTCACTGGATCCAGAAGATCTAAACAACTATTGTCCGGTAGCTAACATACCTTTTTTAAGCAAGGTTCTAGAGAGAGCTGTTGCTGTTCAACTGCAGGCATGCTTGGAAGAAGCTGATTATCTAGACCCATTTCAATCTGGCTTCAGACCTGGTTATGGCACTGAAACCCTGGTTGATGACCTACTCCGGGAGAGAGACAGAGGGAATGCCACCTTGTTGGTTCTCCTGGACCTCTCAGCGGCTTTTGATACCATTGACCACGGTATCCTTTTGGAGAGGCTATGGAGCTTAGGAGTGGGAGGCAGTGCTTGGCATTGGTTCTCCTCCTATGTCCAGAACCGATCTCAGAGAGTGGTTATTGGAGATACTGATTCAACACCCTGGGAACTCACTTGTGGGGTTCCCCAGGGGTCAATCTTATCTCCCATGTTATTTAATATCTATATGAGGCCGCTGGGAGAGGTCATCAGGAGATTTGGGGTGAGGTGTCATCAATATGCAGATGATACCCAGCTCTATCTCTCTGTACCATCTGAATCAGGAGAGGTGGTTGAAGTGCTTGACAGGTGTCTGGAGGTAGTAATGGGCTGGATGAGGGCCAATAAATTGAAGGTGAATCCAGACAAGACAGAGGTGCTGTGTGTCACAGGGTCTCGGGTCCGTGTAGTTGGGAAATACCCTGTCCTGGACGGGGTCGCAATGCCCTGGAAGGGACAGGTACGTAACTTGCGAGTACTCCTGGACTCGGCATTGACGCTTGAAGCTCAGGTGGAGGCCATGGCCAGGAGTGCCTATTCCCAACTATGATTGGTGCGTCAGCTTAAGCCTTTTTTGGACAGAGACGACTTGGCCACAGTCATCCATGCCCTGGTAACCTCTAGATTGGACTATTGCAATGCACTCTACATGGGGCTGCCCTTGAAGACGGTTCGGAAACTACAGCTAGTGCAGAATGCAGCTGCAAGACTGCTTACAGGGATATCAGGCCGGACGCACATCACACCGGTCTTAAAAGAGCTGCACTGGCTGCTGATTCGTTACCGAGCCCAATTCAAGGTGTTAATTTTAACATATAAGGCCCTAAATGACTTGGGTCCTAAATATCTGAAGGAATGCCTCCTCCCATACCAACCTGCCCGTGCCCTAAGATCTGGGGGGGAGGCCCTTCTCGTTGTTCCACCACCCCATGTAGCAAGACGGGTGGGCACGCGAGAGAGGGCCTTCTCAGTAATAGCCCCCAGACTGTGGAATAGCCTCCCCCTTGAGGTGCGTCAGGCCCCCTCACTGTATAAGTTTAGGAGGGGGGCAAAGACGCACCTCTTTGCTCTGGCCTTTGGTTAAATGTGGCACAGTTTTTCCCTACTGCACATACTAATGTCTTACACTGTTTTTATATATGGTTTTATTTTAAATATTTTTGTCTTTTAAATATGCTGTTACCCGCCCTGAGACCCTAGGGTATAGGGCAGGATATAAATGTAAATAAATAAATAAATAAATAAGTGCAAGTTGGCCCATTCTGAGATGGCCAGCATTTGTTCATACTGGAAACTGGCCCTGATTCAAAGGCATCCAGCAACAGCAATAATAGCTCAGCTATTCCATTCAGATTTTCCAAGCTTCTAGGACATTAGGTGGCCCAAAGAAGATGGACTTGCATAATTTTAAGGCTCACTCCCATTCTGTGACCTATTGCAGAATGAAAAGACAAATGGATACGCAGCTGGTTTAAGAAGGAAATCAGTTCTTCTCAACTATGTTTTTAAAAATATCTGTACTACTCATTCAGTATCAGAAAGAATGATCAGGTGAATGGGTTCCCTTAAGTATGGACCGGTCATTTTTCCATCTAACCCAACTGTGTCTACTCTTCCGGCAAAGCAGCTTCTCGGGATGTAGCAAAAAGTCACCAAAAATCCTTTACTCTTCCACCCTCTGTTGTACATAATTTAACTTTTGCACTGGACTTCAAGGGCAGGTTGTTGTCATATATCCTGTTCATTAAAATGGTTTAAATGGTAAATTCTAAAAGGAAATATTCTAAATATTAGAATTTGTAGGCTTAGATCAGTGATGGTGAACCTTTTGAGCTTGGCGTGTCAAAATTCACAAGAAAACCTAGCTTAACTCAGGTGCTGCGTCACATCTGGAAATATCCATAATTTTGTGATATTTGTAGCTCTAGTAAAGAAGTTATATTTTTGATATATGTATTTTATTAAAAGCAAAAACAAAAAATTCTTTACATTAGTGACTTTTGTTGCTAAATCTTCAATTGAAAGTTGGTATTTCGTACACTTCAAGAACAAGCACTACATGCCCAGGTGCCAGGGTTACCATATGTGTCACCCAAAAGGGCTTGGCGTGTCACCTGTGACACACGTGTCATAGGTTGGCCATCACTGGCTTAGAACTTGTTCAAGCATAGGTAAGGGCATGATAAAGTCAACCTTTCAATCAATTTCTTGCTGAAAACATGGAAATCCCCATAAAATTCCCATACAAGAATTGGCAAGAAGCAGTCAAATGAAGGAAGGAAGGCAAATCCCATTCTAGATTCACTTCTGTGAAATTCTAGGAATAGTGCCAAGGTATTGTGTAGGTGGGTGAACCAAGGCAGGCATTTTTCATATTATAACATCTGACTGAGGTTATTTCCAAATGGTGGTTTTGGGGGGATTTTTTTTGGATGTTAACCAAAGACTTTCAAGCTGGCTGGGGATATGCTAATATAAATAAAACTAAGGAACAGATCTCGACTGAAAGTTTTTTTAAAAAAAATTAGTTGTTGCCAAGGGTAGTTTCCCTTTAAGCCACAAACATGGATACATCAATACTACTCATTATAAATCTATAATCACGTTACTACACACATACTCAGCAATTTCCCAGTAAATCCCTGCTCTGAAGCTTCATTCACTTATTCCACATTATTTGGATAATCCAGGATAAAGCATGGACAATCTGGAATAAATAGTGTCTGAATGTGCTTTGCTCCAGATTGTCCAACTAATGTGGTATAAATAAGGGCTGTCTGGATGAAGTTTGAGACTCTCCATCTGCGTCCAGCACCATTGCACCGGCTTCTAGCAAACCAGGGCTGTAAGAGCGAGGCTGCTTTGGGATTACCCTGGTTGGTTGTGCCATTTGTACCAAGGTGGATTGAGCTCTGCCATGAGGACGCCAAGGACTGTGCCTGCTGCCACTGCTGCTGCTGAATGGGTTGACCCACAGCAGCTCTAGACACTATGCCCAGATAGGAATAAGGCCAAGTCTGACCCAGCATTTTCCCTGTTCTGAGACTCTCCGCCTGGCTGCTATGATCAAATCAGCTTCCAGGCCCAGGGCCATAAAGAGTTGGGCTGTTTATATCCTCATTTTCTCACCCATTTAAAGGAACTCAAAATGGCTGACAAACCTTCTGTTCTTCTCCCCACCACAAACACCCTGTGAGGTAGGTGGGGCTGTGGATGCTCAGAGAGCTGTAACTAGGCCAAGGTCACCCACTGCCTTCAAGGAGTGCAGAACCAAACAGGGAGATTTCCAGATAAAAGTCCAGGGGCCTTTGCACTTGGCTTTATTCTGGAATATATCTTGGCATAGTTGTCAGCTGGCCACAAGGTAATGCAGACTATACCAGGCTTCACCTGCGGCCTTCCTTAGCATGCAGATAGCAAGTCCCTATTCTGGGATAGATTCCAGAATAAGGCCAAGTGTAGAAAGGCCCTAGCATTCTAACCACAAGACCAAATGAGGAGGCTGCTTTGGGTCTGGTGGTTTTTTGTTTCAAGTAATCATATGCTGTTAATTATTTATGTAACAATGTTGTATTTGATATTGTTATACTGTATTGTTGTTGTTGTTGTAAACTGCTTTAAGCATCCCTAGAAGCAGTGGGGGGGATATTTTTCCTGCTACACAGAAAACTGCATAAACTTGGATACTGCTTCAGAAAGAACAAATCAAATTTTTCCTGTGATATTTTAAGAATACCAAGTGACTATGGATGTGCAGAGATATTCGAAAATTCAAAAATCAATTCGAATTCAAAGAATAAAGACATTTGAATTTGAAGCAGATTTTCAAAAATCCAAATTTTCAAACTGAAATGGATTTCAGATTTTTGAAAATCCGACATGGATTTTTGAATGATTTGACTGAATAGAATGCCGTATATCAATCCAAATATCATGTTTATTTGTGCTTATAAATAGGATGCAAACGGAATGCAAGTGCAATAAAAATGAGATTTGCGCAAATTCGAAAATCAGGTAAGAATGTTGCTGAAATTCATATTTCCGGGTTTGAATGAAATTTCCAAAAATACAGATTCAGATAATCCGGATTCGAATCAGATCTTCAAAAATCCAGATTTTCACATTTTGAATCGAACTGAATGTTCAAATCGACTCGAATTCGAATGCAAAAAATGCATTTGTGCAACACCCCTACAAGAGTCATTGCAAGGCAAATGTTTCACCTTGTTGCTGAAACAGCAGTCTTCTTTCCTGTCTCAACAGCAGATCTACTTTAAAGGAAAAACTTCAGTTGTCACTCCAGAAAGCAATCTAGGTGCTTTCTTTATGTCAATTACCTTAGTTATGAATGTGCATCACAGCCTTTCACAGAAAGTAACAGACAAGAGTCCAGAGATACCAGAGTCCAGAGACTTCACTCTTCACAGAATTTCATTCATCATAAACTGTCAGCTGACTATGGGGCTAAATACTTTCCTATAAAAATGTTACAGCTAAAATTAGTAGGATGCAACCCACTTGAATGTGAAGGTATGAGACATAAAAATAACACCATACTGATTGTTGGTATTTGGATAGTTTGTTTTCAATTGGCCTTTCAAGTCTAGCAGCACAGGGGGATATTACTTTGTCAGGTTCAAAACAAATAACAACAAAACTAAATCAAGTGGGCTTTATACGGTCCTTGTCCAGAATAAATCTATGCAAACAGTACAAAGACAGTATCAAAAGTGATCTAAATAATATATTTTATCTAGAGTGAACGAATTGAAACACATTTGCACCAATGAGGAATTTATCATTTTATTCTCATTATGTGAAATCTAAACAAGGAATTTGCAACACATCATGTTTTGCACCATGCAAAAATGCCACACTGCCCATTTGTTATTATTTTCATAGCAATATTGTAGTGATAATTATAT
This sequence comes from Aspidoscelis tigris stejnegeri, assembly GCA_023333525.1. Taxonomy (NCBI): domain Eukaryota; kingdom Metazoa; phylum Chordata; class Lepidosauria; order Squamata; family Teiidae; genus Aspidoscelis; species Aspidoscelis tigris. Next base: position 209,067,749 of record JALMGA010000001.1, read on the forward strand.
AACTTGCTCAGTTTTGGGATGGTCTCTCCAAAGGCAGACATCTATTCTGACTGCTAAATGGAATCATTATCGATCAGGATTTCATAAACAACTAATGCTTCCAGAACAAATGTCAGTTGTACTAAGCTGTTATTGAAATATGAGAGGATGGTCATGATTCAAAAGACTTCAACTGCTTCAGGATTGGAAATCAAAAGTCATTCCAATGAGATCCTAAGCATACTTACGTTAAGTGTGTATATCATGGCTTTACTACTCCCTAAAAAAAATATTTTTAAAAAAAATTAAAGGCATTAACGTCATTTGCCAGTCAGCTTCAACACATTTTTTACCATGGCCCCAATACCATCAAAGATGTGGTGCAGATCAGTTTCACACATAAATGCTGGTGTAGTGACGACTTTGTGGTTTGTGTCCACATGAGCTTCGTGGAAGACAGTTAAGGAAAATATACGTTTCTAACTCCCATTTAGGTTCCTAAATGTGAGCATGTAAAGAAATGATCCACACATTTCACAGTCAGTCTTTGGTAACGTGATAACTAATCCACAAATCAAAATAGAGACTGTTGTACACGACACACTCAATTCTCCAGGACAATAAATTACAAAGAATATATCCACTTCCTAAAAAGAAGCACCAGGTTGTTCTAATTGCCCAAGTGCAAACAGGCCCTAAGATGGCTTCCTCTGTAGAGATTCGGATCTATTTAGACTTAATGCTAAAAAGTTGTAAATGAAATTGTAAGTCTTGAACAGTGTCCCACTTACAACTCTACTGGTGGAGAACTGGAGGGTGAAGCTGGGAATTGTGGTCACAATTGTTTGTGTAGGGTGTAAATAACTTTTTATATCCTATAAACTAGCAGTCCAGAAAATGAGGTCTGCCATTATTCTGGAATATATCTTGGGATAGCAGTCTGCTGGCCACAAGTTAATGGAGCCTATGTCAGGCCTCACCCGGGGCCTTCTATAGTCTGCACTAGCATGCAGACAGCAGATCCCTATTCTGGGATATATTCCAAAATAAGTCCAAGTTCAGAAAAGCTCCTGGTTGACAGTATACTGGGCACCTCCATGGACACCTCTATGTAGTTTTTATTGATAGAGTTTGCCATTGCCTACTTTCCGGAAGAAGCTGGGGATCAAACCAGCAACCAGCCACTTCCACCTATCCTACCATGTTCCTTTTCAAGCAGGAAGGCCATTCAACTCAGGGAAGCACTTCAAACAGTTCGTAATCCTGAGGGAATCCCTCACTGATTTAAATAACTATTTATTTAAATGAAGGAAGCCCTTGCTGATTTGAACGGGACTTGATTCCAAAAATATAGGATGGACATGAAGGTCAGGAAAAGCTTTTGGCTTTGTCATCATTCAGCAGGAAAGGATATTGTCACTTCTGCGATGCAGTGCTTTCCTCCGAGGGCTTTAATAGCCCCAGCTGTCCCAGCATAAGGCCACTTGCCACCTTCTTCTTCCTCATGTCCTACTGTCACTTCAGTACCAGGAAGAACTTTTGCAGCCAAGACTGGTGAAATGCAACACAGACTAAAGGAAATCAGAGAAATGATTTGCACAAAGGTTTCTTCAGATAAAGACTTACTATGTTACAGTTTCACTTTACATATCTACGGCTTTCCCTATAGAAAATAAAACCAGTAAAATCTTTACTATGCATAAAGTTACAAAGGGATTAGCAAGGGAGAGAGGGATGACAGCTAGTACTTCCCACCTCCCTGAGGACTCCAGGCCCTCATCCCACTCTACATTGCAAATGGGAGTACTTGTTACCTGCCTACATCTTTCTTGACCCCCGAACATGTCAGTGTGTGACTGAATATTGTAACAGTGTTTTTCTTAACAGCCCCTGTGCCCCAACTACTGTCATCCAAGGATACTGCACACTGAATCTACAATGGATGGCTTTCCTTGGGCACTGCAACCAGTTCTGGTAATCCTACATAAGTTATCTTGTATTTCAATGACTATTTCCTGATTCCCGTTCCTTAATAAAGCCCTTCTTCAATTTGGCCTCACAGTTTAGACTGCATGAGTACTAATGCCAAGAGAAAACCACCTTGCCACCAGAGGCTCCTCAGGTATCTCACTCAGGTAGGTGTCTCAAGCATGGTTATGAGATCCCTTCCTGGCTGAAGGTAAATGATGAGTAGAAATCACTTGTATTCGGTGGTCTCTGACAAGATGCTTGTTACAATAAAATCTTTCCAGGCTTTTAAATATACATTATTTATTTTAAAAATTTATATCCCACCTTTCACTAGAAGGTCTAAATGTGAATGACAACAATAAAAATGAAAAATATTTAGAATATTTCTAAGGCATATTTAAAATATAACCCATCCTCCCATATTAAACTTATAAGTACACCAGGGTCTATCAGCTATTACCTGTTACCCAACAGAACGACACTGTAAAAATATTGATGCATCTTTTAAGTACTAAGGTAAGACTGCACTGTAGACATATCCACAAGTCCAAGGTGTTTTTTTTAATGATAGCATATTCTCATCACTTTTTAAAAAACTCATAGGTGAAAACACAAATAAAGGATGACCAACAGAGTGCGTGACCAAGAGATTGTTAGTAACCTCTGTTTTTCAGTGGAAGCTATGAAAAATGCTATGTTGGCTCTTAAGTTCCAGAGGGACGATGCAACATGATCACAAGGGGCCTCACCCTGGAGAAGTTGACTGCTCTTCTCAGGCAGGGAAAACAGAAGGAGAGATAGGGTGAAGAAGGCCAAAAGGCAGAAGGAAAATGAGCTGAGAACAGGGACCTTACAGAATAGTAGGTGGACATGATGTCTGAAATAAAAGTTGAGATGATGAGTGATGAATGCAGTTTAAGGTCAAAAGCAGGTATGTATTTCGAACTATTTCTCTAATGCTCCGACTCTGGGAGCTGACTGTGGCAGTAGTAAGATGCCCTACTACCTTATTTTTTTTAGTCTCAGACAGCAAATTTATTTCTGCTGTTAGTCTGGTGTATAGTTACAGATATTTCACTTATGAATGAAATCTTCCACTGAGAGGATGCTGGTCATGTTCTATGTACCAGGAATTCCCAGTCTTTTCTGAAAGCTTTCCGTAGATCAAACAAAGTGCCCCCTTTCTACTTACATACCCTATGGGTTTCCTTGCTTTGTGAAAATCCTTCAGCACACGTTCAACTTCCCCATTCACCTTACAGTCTTTTCCATCCACAGCAAAGGTAGACCTGTCGCAGCAAGAGAAGCATCCATAAAATAAATCTTACTGTCCCAAGAAACAGACCAGTTCTCTTAGTAAACCTTAAGGTAACTAGAAACATTTCTCCATTTTTCTGATATCTGAAGATTTTAGAGGAAAGGAAAACAGCTCCTTGAACCTTTCTAAATAAGTTTTTTTTTCCTCACCAGCGCTGGAAGCAAAAGTGGAAGGGATATTGGCAATCTTTTTAACCTCACTTAAAAAGATGAAAATATATATAAGTAAGAATGAAAGTATACTTTTTCATAAGAGGATCTTATATTCACCACCACCTGCCATACAGCACCCAAGGCTAGAGAACTGAGAACAGGAGTGAACAGGCATTGTTTTTCTATGGTCCCCAATATTCAGATCTATTCCTGAGACCTTCAGAGTTTATTTAAGGCTACCAACTCTGGCTTGCTTACAACTCCACTCCTGCTGATTGATCCATGTAACCCAGCCCACAAAGCCATTCGACCTGTTTTATAAAGCACAGGAACCTCTGCATGCTATAAGTACATAAATGTACCATCTTATCTTAGTTTTTGTGAGGGTTGTGAAAGGGAACTTTCTTTTAAAGTGCTGTTTCGTTGGAATGTAACCCCCCTGTTGCCCCATTGTAAAAAGAGAACTATCTCACCTCTATGCTGGCATGGATGTAAACAGGTGGGGACATACATCCATATACGGTGGGGTTGCTCTCATGCTCGGTCATTTTGGGACATGATACAAGAAACAATGACAGAGATCACAGAATAGGGTGTCACTCTTACGCCGATAATGGTTTTTCTGTTGCTTTGCACCTAAAGCCAAGATCGCCATGAACTGGAAAACTGCAAATCCATTAGCAAAGGATAAATGGCTAACATGAGTTTGAACAATTGCTCTAAATGATTTGATATCTGTACATTTGGCCAGGAGGATGGCTGAAAAAGAACCATCTTGATTCCTGGAGAAATGGTCTTCTTTGTTGGACAAGGCTGTGATGCCCACACTAAATTTCAGTGCTGGGGGATGTAATTTAAGGACTGTAGTGAAGGCACATTCAATGCGGAATAAGCAAGGAAGTTCAATTAGACAGCCTGAGCAGGTAAGAAGAGGGCAAAACCTCCCTTATTAGCACAACGGGAGGGGGAAGAGAGCATTCAACCAATCAGGTGTCGGGTTATATCTGGTGAGGGGGTATAAAACCTGCCTGCCAGAAGGGAGAAGTGCCCATGCTTTGGGGTTCTGGGGAGGAAGGTGGGTTAAACTGTCTAGTTTCCTCAGGGGTAAGATCCAAGCATAGGTCCAGACCTTCTAGGCCACGGGATAGAGCCAGAAGGGGTAAAAGGAAAAGGATTGTGAAGTTAAGGAATTAACTTATGTGCCTGTGAACTGAAATACTTGTATTCTTCTTCAAAACACAGTTGCAAAGAATAAAGCTTTTTATTTTGTTTCTTTGAAGAGACTTTGCCAGCTTCTCTATATTCTAATCCAGAAGGTGCTACAGTTACAAAGTTCCCTCTCTTCATAAACCCAGGAAGCTGAGGCTAAAAGAAATAAACAGCCAGCAGGCTGGAGACAAGAGTTTTAAGTGTCAGGCAGGTGGGGCGAACGAACTAAGCATTGCTGGTGTTCGCTTGCGGGCACGAGGCTTGAACAAACCACAACACGCTACCAGAAATATAAAACACACTACCAGGATTTTAAAATTATAAAAGCCCCTTACAGGAATAAAATTATAAAAGCTCTTTACAGGGGTAAAGAGTGTAAGACAGCTCGCGCCGGGGATGGGTGGTGCCACAAAGGCCCAAATGAAAAATCAATTGTGACTGAACTCCTCATTCCTGTCTTCTTCTATGACCCATAATCTACAAAAAGTATTCCCACACCTATTTCCACAATGAGACTGTTTTATCCTGCACAACAGAGTGTATACAGTTTGTTTTGTATTGTAATTTTATTATGTTTTATTTATAGATTGTAATGATGTTATCCAAGAATGTTGAGATGTTACAAGTTAAATTAATAATAATAAAAAAGAAAAAATGCATGAGGGTTCTTTTCTGGAAAAAATGGTGTGCAAATAGAAAACGCGTAAACTGAACAGCAGGCTTCAGCTTTTCCATTGATCTGAACTAGGTTGCAAGTCAACAGAAATTCTCAGGTGCTTCAGCCAACTCAATGCAAATGAATGGAAACACTAAAATTTATTACTCTGTTTGTACTACTGAAATGCAGGTTCAAGGAAAACCTTACAACGGCAAATTAACAGTGCCATCATTTAGTGAATTCTGTAATAGCAAAATCATGCTGTCTGAAATCACATGAACTGAGGTTACACTGTATTCAGAAGGTTACATGCTCAATTTCTTATCTTATGGCTTAATTACATACACAAAAAGGAAACTGTACATTAATTCTAGTTCTACAATACCAGTCTGATGCTTAATTTGGCAAGAAAAAGAAAATGACGCATGCATTTTGATGAGGTATTCAATGCATATTAGCATGCATTGTTAAGATATATTATTGGCATCTTATTTCATAACAGATATTGCTATAAATGGGACAAAATGCAGTAACAGTAAGAAGATTATGATAACGTATATGTTCAATACTCACAAGTTTTTAGCAGCTCCAAAACCTCCAGGAAATATCACAGCATCGTAATCCTTTGCAGTTAGTTTTGCTAAATCTGTAATTTTACCACGAGCAATTCTTGCTGATTCTGCTAATACATTTCTTCAAAAAAATGTACAAATAGAAAGGCAATGAATATAAGAGCAACACTGCTGAATCATGGCATAGCCCATCTAATCCAACATCCTGTTTCACACAGGGGCCCACCACTGCTCCTGAGAATCTTAAGAAATGCAAAACTTTCAGCTGCTCTCAGTTCCTTGCAAATAGCATTCACAGGAATCCTGAATGTCTCTCCAACGTGGAGGTGGTACCTAGGTATCCATTCTAGTAGCCATTGATACATCTGTCCTCCATTAATTTATTTAATCCTCTCTTAAATCTATCCAGCTGGTTGCTATCTCTACTTCTTCCTGTAGTAAGAAGTCATAGCTCTCCTGCTCATCAGTTTCATAGAATACCCCTTGGTTCTAGTGTTGTGTGACAAAGAAAATGTTATTTCTCTATCTACCTTTGAAGCACTGTTTTCAAAGAAACTCCAAGAACAGTCTTATGTGCCAGTTCTAAAGAGCAAAAAAATACACTATGAGCTGAATGATAACTTGGCACATTAAAAAGTCTCTGTGTGAGGACTGGCTCAAAGGCCATGTTCATTCCTGCTATCCCTCCCTCAGGGTGAGGGGCTTATGCTAGCAGGGGACGTAACAGCATGAATGTGCCCAAGCCAAACATGCAAACATACAATGCCCAAATCTTATACACATGTCCAGATCAACTGGAAAATCACTTTTATCTATCCCTGGAAGAAACTGGGGGTGTGCGGAAAGAGAAGGAAGGAACAAGAGACCTTTATTGGAAGACAACATTATCTAACGACAGGCTGGGTTCTGATGAATCAGTAGATCATCAATGGCATCTCTCAGTAAAGTGGTTTGTAAATAGCTTTGAATCACTTTTTAAGTCCTTGAATTTCATTTAGAGGAATTTCTTTTTCTTCGTACCATTTTCTAGTTTCATTTTGGGCCCCAGTCCAAATCAGTGCTTTTTTTACCAGCCTGCAGCTTATGTTTTTGACAGATATGAGCAGAACGGGGAACTGGGGACAGAATCAATCCACAGTATATTATCTAGTGACAGCACAGGGACATCCTGAAGGTGTAGGTATAGGCTAGTACAATTAAAGCACAAAAAAGGATCTCAAGGGAAGCACTGAGAGAAATAACTCCCAGATTAAACCTTCACAAGTACAAACATGCAAAGCTCTAACTGGTTCTAAACACAGGGTGCCTCCAGACACAGGTGAAAGCTTTGCAGACCTAGCGGTCACGTGATTGGCAATGGCAGCGGTGCAGCAGCAGGGAAAGGTTGCTGTAAAAAGCTCATCTGGAGGGAGGACCATGGAAAGTGACTGCACTGGGGGGGTGGGGGCATATCTAGAGGAAACACCCTTAAACAAAACAAAGACAAAGGGCCTCCAGATTTCTCAAAAATATAAAAGTATCTTCTAAATCTTATTTACTGTATTTTCTGGCATATAAGACTACTTTTTAACCCAGGAAAATCTTCTCAAAAGTCGGGGGTCGTCTTATACGCCGGGTGTTGTCTTCTTATATGGCGAGTATAGCCCAAACTCTATATTTTAACTGGAAAGTTGGGGGTCGTCTTATACTCCCAGTCGTCTTATACGCCGGAAAATACGGTAATGACCAATGTAATTCAGTCACCATTTGGTCTTCAACAGAAGCACAGCTAGCTAGCACAAAATCTTACAAATTAAAATTCCAGAAATAAAACAATAAATCTTCCCTGAAGGGTATTCCAGAGAACAGTATACAGTAATTCTTTGTGTAATTCTTTGCTGGGAGAACTTCTGTACTGCTTTAAAAAGTACTGTAATAGTTTCCCTGCATGCTTTTAAAATTGGTGTCCAGTGTCTGTCAGGCCTGTCACAACCTCTAGCTGACCCCACTTAGAATGACATATTTATTTATTTATACCTGAAGGTCTCTGGGGAGGTTACAACCTTAAAATCCACCATATCAAATATAGAATAAAACAACAACAGTCATCACAATGTCTAAAATCCAACATGTTAAAAAACAACCAAAATCAATTAAAAACAGTGGTGTTTGGAGCAGAGGAATATGGCTGAATGTTTATCCACAGGCCTGAGCAAAGAGGTGCGTCTTCACTTTCTTCCTGGACATGAACAGAGAAGGAGCCTGACGCACCTCAAGGGGGAGACTATTCCACAGCCTGGGGGCCACTACTGAGAAGGCCCTCTCCCGGGTGCCCACCAGCCTTGCTACTGAAACTGGTGGGACAACCAGGAGGGACTCTCCTGCAGATCTTAGGGCATGGGCAGGTTGGTATGGGAGAAGGCGCTCCTTTAGATATCTGCAAATATTTAAAGACATACAGCTTTTGGAGGGAAAAACCGTTGGGTTTTGGCGGGAAACAGCTGCTTGCTGACAAGAGCAATCACTGACAGGATTACATCACTCAGGAGAGGGAGAAATTGAGGCTGCTCTCTGGAGAAGTCTTGGCATGTGGATATAAGTAGAACATTATACTGACTGAGGTATTCTCAGCAACAACAGGCTGCCTCCAGATGACACATAATTCTTTCACTATACTCCGTTATTCATAATAACTTTCGTAACACAAGTGCAAAATAGCACGTTTTAACCCTGTAAAGCACGGCAACTACATTGTGTTGAAAATCTCCTATCCATGTGATCCACACCCCTCTGTATTGGCTACAATGAGAACCAATAACAGACTTCCATAAAGTCAAAGTTCAGATTGAATTCTCCATCATGTTCTCAAAAAGTCTCACAGAAATATTGCAGACTGGAAAGTAATGGGGTATTTTGCTATGATAGGTCTTTTTCTTGCAATACCTTTATTGCATTATTGTGGCTTTGAAATTTCAGAAAAACTAGGTGAGATGGGTAAACATGTTGGGCAATTTAGTGACAATTCCACAATTATTACTCAAAAGACCCCATGTCTGGATACAGCCTTAGATATTAGAGCTGTTATCACTTTATCACTGTTCTCTGTTGGAGAAAGAGCTGTTTATACTTGTCTATGTCCAGCTTGATAATCACAGTGTCTCCTGCACTTGGTGAAAAGGTGAAATATAAGTATGGCAAATAAATCCATTTTATTTTCTTGCCACTGTCAAACTCATTGGGGTCTTTAAGGGTCAGAAAAATGCGCCAGGAGAGCTGAACTGCTGCACTTTGTGAAATGCCACATCAACTTCTGCTGGACTTGATCAGCTTGAGGGTAATTCCTAGATTTGTGTCTCAACCTCACCCCTTCCCACAAAGTCATCAGGAACCCTCACCTACTAGCAAACATTTACTGGTGCTTCCTTACCTATCCTCTGGAGGCTGTGGGGAGCGAGAAAAGTGGCAACAGGGATCCCAAGGGGATGTTTTGAATGTTTCAAAATAGCAAATTGCACATCTCTACAACCTAAATGGACCCAGTGGAGGTAGTGAGGGCTCTCAGCTCCCCAGGAAGTATATTTCTTATTGTTAATACCCACACATTCCATACATGAAATAATGATTTTGGAGTGCAGTTTAATTCTTACCTTGATTCACCTTCAGCTGGCTGTCCTTTGGTATGGTCAATAACATGCATCTGAGGAACATTTGGGGCATATATCTGAACACTGGCACCTCCACGGCTTAAATGAACCAATATCCTACAAAAAATAGGAGTGGATGGTGCCACATAAAATACACAGTCAACTGAATTTTATTATAAACCAAAACACTATCTATCGATCTATCGATCTATCGATAGATCGATAGATCGATCGATAGATCGATAGATCGATAGATCGATAGATCGATAGATAGATAGATAGATAGATAGATAGATCGATAGATCGATAGATCGATAGATCGATAGATAGATCGATAGATCGATAGATCGATAGATCGATAGATCGATAGATAGATGTTTATCCCATCCTATACCCAGAGGTCTCAGGGGAGGTTACAGCATTAAAAACCAAATGTGAAACAAGCATATACCAACAAAAGGGTGGGAGTCCAAAGTAGTCTATGCAATGTCCATGTCTATGCAATGTCTGTGTAACTGGATTGCTTAGAAATGAGTTGAACTAATAATACTTTGGAGCCCTAAGACTAGAGAAATGGACTTACGCTGAGGCTTCATGGATTTCAGTCCCATCATAAACGCCACATCCAGATAAGACCTGCAAAAAAGAAAATCAGTTTAGTTTTGTGTGTGTATCATTTGTTTTCCAATATTATTCATATATAGGGTACTTCAGCATTAACTCACCATGTTTCAAACTTAGCTCCACCTTTAGGCACTAATGCTGAAAAAATAATTCACAGTGCAATTCTAGTCCCGAGATCTTTTGCTGGGCTAGACACTGAAGCATTTTGATCTAAAACACATTTTGGAAAGACTGGACCAAAACTTCCAATTGCAGCTCATACTGGTTTGCTGCTTCCCAAGGACTATTACGCCCTTTCCAGTTTGGTCTGTGAGCCAGTTAGTGGTTAGGGAGCTGGACTCTTATCTGGGAATACCGGGTTCGATTCCGCCCTCCCCCATGAGGCCAGCTGGGTGACCTTGGGCTAGTCACAGCTCTCTTCTGAGCTCTCACAGCCCCACCTACCTCACAGGGTGTTCTGTTGTGGGGAGAAGAATAGAAAAGCTTTGTCAGCCACTTTGAGTCCCCTTAAATGGGTGAGAAAAGCAGGGTAGAAAAGTCAACTCTTCTTCTTCTTCCTCAATTGGCCTTTTTTTCTGGAATATATCTCAGGAGAGGGGTCTGCTGCCTGCACGTTAATGCAGGGAATGGCAGGTCTTGCCTGGGAACTGCCATAGTTTATGTTAGCATGCAAACACTAATTCAGGATATGTTCCAGAATAAGACCAAGTGTGAAAAGACCCATAGTTTCCAGACGAAAATGCCCATTAAGATAGCTGGAGAAAATCTATAGAGCTATCCTTCTTACATGCCACAAAAACAAGCAAAATAAAAACCCTAACTATTACAAATGACTTAGCACTTCTACCTTGTAATAAAACTTAATGCCCAGTTGCCATGGTAAAACAGTTTTGTGCAGTATAGATTGAAATTGTCTACTTGGTGTTTGCTTCATTTTGCCCACTATCTCCAAAATTAGCTTTGCATGGAGGAACAAGCATTTTGAGGTTACAGATTACAAGTATATTTGTTCATATGTTTGATTTTAAACATTGTTACCTGCCCTGAGACCTCTGGGTATAGGGCAGGATGGATGGATGGATGGATGGATAAATTTTATTTATATCCCACCTTGTAAACAAAGGTTTCAGGATACGTTATAGTAAAACTAAGTTAAGAGGAAACCACTATAACAATGCTAAAAACAACACAGTGCCTGAAAAGAGTGGAGAAACTTTCATTAACTGAAGGTCAGGGTAAAGCGGTACCCCTTCACTGCACTTCTGAATGGTGCCCAATGGCCCTTAGTGGGATGTGATTCCACAGTCTAGGGGCTACCACTAAGAAGCCTCTCGCATGGTTGCCCATCCCTTTAATTGCTGAAGGTGGTGGCACAACCAAGAAGACCTCCTTGGCAAATCTTAAAGGTTAGACAAGCAGGTCTACACAGGAGGAAGTGTCTAGATATCCAGACTGGAGCCCAAGTCATTTAGAACTTTATAGATTCTACCCCTCTTATGCGGAAGATATCAGGTTATCTTATACGGAAGTTTTTTAATGAAAACTATGGCAATACATGTGACGTATATTTTCATGCAAGACATGTGATGTAATGTGACGTAATTTTCATGCATGATAAAAGAGGTTATAAACTTTCTTGCTTTCACCGGATTAGTGAGTAAACTTTAGGAAAGATTAACAAATACTTTAGATTTTCAGGGAAGCCTCGCTTTGTCTCGTCCTTAACCAGCTATTTCAACTGAAATGATGACAAAAGAATGTTTGGCTATTGATTAACTGCAAACCCTTAAGGTTTCCAAAAACTCCTTTATCTGACATGCTGACTCGAAAACGGAGTGAATCCTGAAATGCTCAAGGCTGGACTATTGCACACTTATCTCTGCCAGGAAGGAATACTTTGTTGCTATACATTTTTTGTTATGCACGGCGTTTTAAAAAGTACATGCAACGGGGAAAAAGCAGGCTACAGAACTCACTGTGTTTCACAGGAGTTGTTCGCCGCCCTTATAATTTTGAAAGGGGCAAAGAGAAAAAGTCATCCGAGACTCGAGGCCATGAGCCGTCAGGGAGCTACATATTCCCGCATGAGGGGGCGCGGCGCTGGCAACTTCTGACGAGTTTCTCTCCTGCCTACGAGGCGCTACAGGGCACCGGGGCAAGTGTTTGGGTGCGGGAGTTGGGACCCCAGCTGTCGGGCTCGCGTCCGAGGAGGAGAGAAAGTCCTCCACCCCCCGCCCCCGGCCTAACGCCCGGCGGCGGCTGCCCACGAGGGAACGGCTGGACTCACCACCGCGACTTTGGCCCCGGCCGGCCGCTGCACCGTGCAGTGGAAGGGAGCGCGGTGTCGCGCAGGGAGCCGCCCCGGGGGCAGCCATAGCGACGAGGAGGGCAGGGACGACCGGCAGCACCTCGCTAACCTGACGGCTGGCAACATCGCGGCTCAGCTTCGGTGCGGCCGGCCCGGAACTGGAAGAATCGAGGAGAACCAGGTCCTGCCTGAGCCGGAGGCCGCGGCCTGCGCCTGGGCCTGCGCCTGCTGCTGAAGCGGCGGCGGCGGCGGCGGCGGGCTCTTTCGGGCGGACGGCGCAGCAGCTCCAGCTAGCGACTGGGAGGCTTCGCGACGCCTTCTCTCGACCCGGCCTGAGTTCCGGTCACAGGGTCGCTTAGCCGGGGCTGCTGCCTTCCTAATTTGGTTCCCGCTGTCGGCGGCGCCACACAGGGTGACCTTGACGAGCTCAGTGTGCTTGGTGGACCGCCTTCTTGCCCTGTGGGACCGATGGGTTAAAGGGCTCGTTCCAGGACGGGGATACTATGTGGACGTTGAGTAGCGATGCCAACTCCGGGTTGACTGCGTGGGCACCTCTAGGCAGTTTTCTTGGCAGAGGTGCAGAAGTGGTTGGCCGTTATGTGGCAGCTAATCCAAGCTTCAGTCCAGCAGCCTGTAGTCCGTGCTCCTTTATGGCGACAAACCCTCTCCTTCCCTCAAAACTCAAAGATCGGGTGTTTTTCCACTTTGCACTAAAGGACCCATTAAGAGTCCTTAATGGGTCCTTAATGGGTACTCTAGTGCTAGTGGAAAAACCCCTAGCACTAGAGTACCCATTAAGAACCCTTAATGGGTCCTTAGTGCGTCCTTAATGGGTTCTCTAGTGCTAGTGGGGAAAAAACCCCTAGCACTAGAGTACCCATTAAGAACCCTTAATGGGTCCTTAGTGGGTCCTTAATGGGTACTCTAGTGCTAGTGGGGGGAAAAGCCCTAGCACTAGAGTACCCATTAGGGTCCTTAAACGGTACTCTAGTGCTACGTAGAAAAACACCCATGGGCTTAACCCCAGCACCCTATCCTCGTTACTACAGACGACATTCATCCATTCACTCAGAACACTACTGCTGAAGACAGGCCGTCCCCATCCCCTAAGTGCAAATAGTCCCAATGTCAGATTTGTAGAAACGCATCCATACTTGCATCCACTTCATCGGAGGAATGGGCCAGCAGGACCACAGCCCCAGCCCCTGAGCTGCCTGCTGGCCCAAGGCTGTGATTGATGCCAGGGCTTTTTGCTGTGCTTAGAGCCCTCTATATCTCCTTTGACAATGTTTGAAGTGTCTGTCATTTTACTAAGTGGTGTTGTTGGGTACCACGGGGTCAGCTGGTGGGCTGCATGGGCAGCTCTGGGCGCTTTCCTTGGCAAAGATATGGAAGTGGTTTGCCCTTGCCTACTTCTGGGGGAAAACTGGGAATCAACTGGGCAACTGATTTCCAGGCAGTTTGCTCTGCTACTGAGCTACGGCCACCCACCAAGTGCAAGCATTACTATTAAAACAGAGCGCCGTGACAGACTGGCAGATATGTGAATCTGCTGAAGCTCTGGAAGTGAAGAATCTTCCCTTTTTAAAAATAACAAAAAATTCCCTTAGGTAGTATCACGTACCCAATCCTGCTAAGACATGTTAATCTAGGAAAAATTGGGAGGGCGGCTTAGTTCTTTTCCCGTCTCCCAAAAATCTTAGAGCAGCCAAAATGGTTAACACAACACTATGAGGCCTTGGTACAGGTAGGGGCCATTCAGTTGAAAGATCTTATCTGTCTGGGGAGTGGCACTTAGACAGACAAATGGCTGACTCAAATCTTTATGAATATTGGATATTACTGGCATGTCTTAGGGACATTATAAAAAAATAGTAAAACTTTCATTATGATCTGCTATGAACAGAGGCTATTTTTGCACATACCATTGCTCTTCTGCTACAGGGTAGGTCGCTCTGGACTGGAATAAGCAATCTCCCAAGCTGAGATTGCTTCTAGTGTAGAACAAAGCAGTTTACGTTGTTCTGTGCCAACCCCTCTCTGACTCTGATGCTCATGCCAGCTTTGGAGTCAAAGGCAGGGGACTCTGAATGCTCTTGGCCTTTGGAGCTCCAAGGGGAGGCTTGTTATGCCACTAAAATGGGTCTCCCCAGTATACCGGACCACAGAGGTGTACCATCAGCATGCCTCCATGATCCTGTATGCCATACCCAGTACGCTGGTAGATCTCCAGGGGGGAAAGATCTACCATTAAGACCGGACCACAGTGACATTTTGGGTGCCCTATCCTGATCCACACTCGATCCTGTGCAGACTGAGTATACTAGGAAGGGACAGAGCTTCCCTCAAACTACACCAGCATGTGCAATGGAGGTCTGGAGACTAGGCCAGGATTCTGACATCACTTGAAAGGTCTCTCAGAACGTGAGAAAGGACAGGTCCCCCAAATATATGCATTAGTGGTGGTTAGCAACTATATATTTTGCAGAAACTTAAAATGAACTGGGAAATAGATCTAGGAAATACGTTCTGTTGAAAAAGATCTACAATCAACCATTACAGTGTGCAAAAATGACCAAGCCTAGAGATGGTTTTGACTCAGGGTAGATTGGCACACATAACAGTCCTCCAAATTTTAGAGAGGCAGTCAGAGAACAGGGACATACTTCTGTGTTGGCTGTGCCCCAAGATACATAAATTTTGGGAAGGAGGGGAACAGGAAATGGGAAAGATCTTGAAGTTTACGATTAAATTAAATCCAGAAATTTGTTACACAATCAAGGCTCCAATATGAAATGTTCCTGAAAATAAGTGTCAACAGTGATACTTGTTAATCCTGCCCCACTGGAAACAAGGATGCCTCTAACAATCCAAGACATGTTTGATAGCTGACAGTCAATGATACAATAGGATATATTAGGTCTTTCAGGAGCACAATCACTTAATTAAAAAATGGCAGCCATTACTACAATACATACTTCCCCTCCCAATGAGATTTTATGTACAGTTCTGGCTGCGTATTCTGTGAAACAAGAGTTTAATGGCATGATGGAAAGGAGCTTCTTTTTTACATGTCATTTGGGCATATTCACACAACTTCTGTGGGACACAATCCCATGGATGTTAAGTATAGGGAACACTCTGAGTGCCGGCCCATCCGAAACTTTACTCAAGACTTACTGGAGTCCTGTTGAAGTCCCATGTGCACTGGGCCATTGCTATGGCAATTGGCCAGGCAGCAATGTGAATGTTGCATCCGGGGGTTGACTAGTCATTGATTCCATGCAATCAAGTAGCTAATTGTCATTGGAACTGTGTATGTAGAGGGTGTTTTCTAGTAGGATTGGCCACAGCTCTGTGCTAGTGCAACTGCATAAACCGAGAAGGGTCACAGATTCAATCTCTGTCATTTGGTTACATTTTATTTTAATTGTTTGGTTACAGAAAAATGAAAGAACCAAACTTGTGTCATTCTATTCTTCTCTTCAGTTTTATAAAATAAGCCACTATGAGGGCTGTTCAGTTCTCAGTGAATACCACTGATTAAAAATATGGTTGCACGAAAAAGTCTTTGAAAAAATAAAACTGCTTTTATAGAAGCCCAGCTGATTCTTCCATTACTGATCTTCAACTTGACTCTTCCAAATACTGCTGATCTTCTTCAGTTTCAGATACATCTGCTGTACGCTTCATGCCTCGTTGCTGTGAGATAGCCAGAATGTATTTCATGTTGTAACAATTCCAATCACAACTGTAAACAAAGATAATTGAGAACATTTGTATGAGATAGAAGTTTGCCTACGAGTGTAACTTTTATACTTGATGTGTCCTCATTTCTTTCTCTCTCACACACCCCTTTCCTCAAAGCAGACACTGCTGGAACAAACATGGAAATCTGCCTATGACAGGAGTAACCTGCCAAGGTATATATCAGAGTAAAGTTATATAAAACTGGAGGATCTTAGATCAAGAGATTTGTCTTTGCCACCCAGGATAATTAAAGGACAGATTGATTTTCTAGGGATGTGCAAAACACCATCCTATATTCTGTATGAAATACCTAGCAAACTTGGTCCTAGCGGAAAAGTGAGCGTGTACCTTAGCTGCCTGTGCTGTTGCCTTCTGGCCTTCTTGGAGTTTGGGAGGCAAACATACCTATCACTATATTTTACTGTGCAATGAGATCACTGCATGGTAACGTGATTTTGGGTCTTTCCCTGCCCCCTAACTCTAGAATGAAGATAATCAGGAACAAAATGAATGCTCACTTTGTTTCTGTCTTTGAGTATAATAAGTATTGCATCTAGCAAACTCAGTCCCCATGAAGAGGAGCAAGACTGTATAACGTTTCATAAATGATTTGGGACAGTGTTTTGCACACCTCTAGGATTTTCATTAAGGATGCAAAACAGATCTCAATATTATCTTGTTACTGGAAAGAAGAGTCCACTTCAAACTGAATGCTCCTGAACAAGATACATACAGTTTAGAAACATCTTCATAGTGACGCTGAATGCTCTTCTGAAGGAACTGAATGGTTGGAAGCAGTTTCCCTGATCTGAAAAAGCAAACACAAGATTCTTAGCTTTTACCATTTGTATAATCAATTTTTTTCTCAACTAAAAACATGCTTTATTCTGGGACAGATAAACAAATATATAAAATATAACAAAGCTGATCTTATAGTTATTTCTACATACACAAAAAATCAACTACAGTACATAATCTAACTGATTTACTCAACATTGCAGTGTTAGAACTATTAAATCAACAAACTACTGTGATTTGCAATTACGAGCAATATATCACACTGTAATAGATGTCAGTTTACATTTGTCTACAAGGGATGATTGCATAGTAGTAACCCTTGATGTTTTGCAGGTGTTCTGCACTGCAATTCCAATTAGTGCCAGCCCACTGAGCCTAGTTCAATCTGAATTCCAAATTATGGAAAGGCAGGTAGAATAATGCCTTATTACCTCCTAACCCCAAACTCACTAACCTTGTTTTTAACTTGCAGCCATGCAACATGAGCAACTTCTGAGTCCATCTGAGATAGAATTCCAAATGGCGAGACGTTTCAAATGAAGAAGCTAGAAATTCAAGCATTTTTTCGATATATACCTCTGGCAGCGATGAACAGATCACGTCAACTGCAAAAACAAGCAAAAACAACTTGCAAAAGACCTGTTTTAGGTAACAGACTATGACTGCCCACCTAACAAATAAAATGATATAATTTTGCATACACACACACACACATTTATCTTGGCAGAGTCAGAAATCCAGAGGGAGGAAATGTGATGCTCTGCAACCTTGTCTGGAAGGAATGATGGAAGGCAGGGAAAAGGAAAGTCCTATGTATGAATGTTTAGACAAGATGTTAGAATTTTTTCACAAGAGTTTGTACTGAGGGATGCCTTATGAAGCTTTTGACATTGAAATTTCTTTGGCATCTTGACACTCTGACATGCAAGCGACCTGTCCACCTCTATATTCCAAGCTAGGAATGTGCACCAATATTTGCAACATTCCTTATTCAGACGAATTCAGACATATGTACACAAATGGAATGTTACAACATTCGAACATTAACATTCGTACATATACGAATCTTTTAGAACATTTGTAAGAATAGTTCATACATTTGTTAATCTGGGGATATGTATCGATATATATGTGTTGATATAGGATACGTATCTGATACATATGCGTTTGTATAGAATCCATACGCAGGATCCATAGCCAGGATCCATAAGCATTCGTATTGGATATTTGTACAAATTTGTATGAATACATTCGTATCAAATAAAATTCTACCACATTCAAAGGGTAGCTATTCAAATGAATACACATTTTCTAACATTCAGTTTGTTACGAACTGAATGCCAAGCAACCCATTTGTGCACATCCCTATTCCAAGCTAATCTGATAAGGGAGGGGGACTTTTGAGCCTGGGGACTCAGGTAACAGGAGCAATGTCATGGCTAGGCAACTCAACTAAGATCTAGGAAGCCCGGGGTTCAAATTCCCATTTGGCGATGAAGGTTCACTTGGGCCAGTTTTTTAATCTCAGTCTAACTCACAGGCTGCTGTAAGAATAGAAATGGAAGGGACTCTTAAAGTAGAATATAAATGCTGCAAACAAACACACAAGCCACTTCTTCCCTCCCACTCTTGTGACAAATGAGGAAGTTAGAAATTCAAGCATTTTTTCATTTTTTTCATTTTCTGCTCATGTCGATGTGTGAGATCATATACTTTCCCCCCTTCTCCCTAATATACAGACAACCAAGTTTTGCTGGTCACTTAGAACTCCATAAGATATGGCCAACAGCAACTGTTCTATTAGGGTAGCCAGACCAGGTCAGCTTACTTTCATTGTATGGCACAGTTTCCAGAACCTCCTGAATTAGCTTCTTTTCGTTCAGTCTAAAAGCCATGACAATAGCCTTGGTGTATTCTTTCTGAAGCAATACTTTGCGAATATTGTTAGGGGTGATGTCAATTTCTAGGTCGAAAGGATCAAAGACCAGACTGGAGTCTAAAGAATAGATAAGAAGGCCTTCTGTAGTAGTGGCTGCCCAGTTTCGTCCTGTAAGAGAGGTATTATGTGGGTTAGCTAAAATTGTGCTTCCTGCAATTCATACCACACCAAAAGCCTTGACAACTGTTCTTGTACTTGCACCCTTGTACGACCTAGGGCAGATGGCCACCAGATAGTTTCTGATATTTTTAAACCTCCGGCACATTCTGAATTCCGAGAGCACGTTAAGGACGCTGCGTCCTCTATTTTATTCTTTCCTCCAAACCATTCCCTCATCCCAGAAAGAAAAACAAAAGGAAATTATTTGCTTTTCCATGAGGTATAATGAAAATGAATTTTTTGTAATCTGCATGTTTTTGCATCAGATTCCTTAAAAACAAACAAACAAAAACTCAGAACGATACATGCTAGCAAAAACTCCAGATTGTGATGAAGCCATCCCTTGTGCATCATCATTTATTCACAAACTGGTAATAAAATGTGACTTCCCTATTTTGAGATGATCCCTAGACCTACACTAATGTGATTCAGTGCAGGGATCTCCAACTGTCTCTCTCCAGATGTTGCTGAACCACAGCTCTGATCATACCGTGCCACCAGGTATACTAGCTGGACCTCACAGGAGGTACACATCAGGAACATCTGATCAGTCACAGTTTGAGATCCCTGATTTAGGGTTAGTGTTGTGTTGTGCTGTGCACCTTACCTCTTCCATCTTCACAGCCAGGTCAAGCCTACCCCAAAACTGGGCAGAGAGAAGCATAGCAGCTTCCTTCTCTTGCAAACCAAACAGCTTGCTTTCTTACAAAAACAAAGTCAGTGTCTACTTTCCTTCTTCCTCAGCAAACAGCTTCCACTTCACTGTTTGCTTCCACTTACCTGTCCAAATGCCAGCACTAGTTTCTAAGAGAGTGCCAGGAAATCCCCTGCCCAGGGAGAACAAACCCTAGTTCTCAAGATCTTTACCCTTCCCTCTAACTCCTGCTTATCCTTCTTATTTCTCTCCCCCCCCCTTCTCTCAGATATGCACCTATCAGCTGGACTGTCCCACTAGAGACTCAGTTACTGACTTTCTTTCACCTCTTCCTTAGCTAGAGTGAGTGCCAAAGTTCTCCTAACTTGCAGTTTTTCATAGAGATGAAATATATAATCAAAGTGCCCAAAATGTTTCCTGGAGAGGGTAATTAGAGGAGCATCCCAAAGAGGAAGACTTGTAATAAGGAGATACTTCAGCTACCCACACATTGACCTGGTAAATGTCCAAACCGCAACAGTGGTCAGATTCTTAGATACAGCAAATGAATATGCACTGGAGCTGTTAATTGTGGAACCAACAATGAGGGAAGCAATACCAGACTTACTCTTTCATGGTACTCAGGATTTGGCGAGAGAAGGACATTTAGTTGAACTGATTGGGACCTGTGCCCATAATGCAGTAAAACTCAACATTTATAGAAGTGATTTCTGTGGGCTCCCATTTCTTCCCCTGCATTCTTTCAGTTACTTCACTTTCTCCACTGATATACTGGATATAATTCACTTTTTATACTCATAATTTTCTTGAATAATTTAACTACGATTTTATAACTAGAAGACTGTTAGTCTGATTTTGTAACTTTATCTCCCTACATTCATCAGAGTTTATCTACAAGGAACTAAGAAGTGATCGAGCAACTGAGAATTCTCCAGCCCTAATGACACCGTCAGTAACTCATGATCAACAAGGTAATAGGTTTGGAAGCAAGAAGCATTCCGAAGTTTTATAAGCACCTGGAGAAGGTGTATTTTTTTTAACCAAGAGAAGCTTTCAAGGAACGTCACTTGGTTCACGGGCAGAACGACTCAGGTTTCAGCCATGTGATATATAACTCTAGTCATACTGCTGTACCTCTGTACTAGGTCTGCCTGTAGTCCATTTAAACTATTACAAAAGTGACCCCAAAGTGCCATTGTAAAGTTGCCAAATCCATTCTAGTACTCACCAGTAGGAGAGAAACGGACACAGGTCACTCGTATCTCTGGCTTAAAAGATCGAGAACTCATGTCCCCTAGGTAAAAAAGAAAGAAAAAAATGTGACTGGGAGAATAGTGAAGTGTTTGATTTTCTACCCCGTTTTTCTCACCCATTTAAGGACCTCAAAGCGGCTGACAAAACTTTCTGTTCTTCCCACAACAGAACATCCTGTGAGGTAGGTGGGGCTGTAAGAGCTCAGAAGAGAACTGTGACTAACCCAAGGTCACCCAGCTGGCTTCATGGAGGGTGGAATCAAATCTGGTATTCCCAGAAAAGAGTTCAGCTCCCTAACCACTAGACCAAACTGGCTTAATGGGGTAACTTTCTGTACTAAAAATTAGTCTTGCATATGCCAGTTGTGACAAGCCCTTTTCAAAGTGTCAGCACCATGTGACATATCAACAATTCAGATGTTACAATAATGCTTAGGAATGAGATTACCTTTGGATTATAATGCTGATCAAGCCCACTTATGTTAAGCATAATCCAGTG
Source organism: Aspidoscelis tigris stejnegeri (assembly GCA_023333525.1). Classification (NCBI taxonomy): domain Eukaryota; kingdom Metazoa; phylum Chordata; class Lepidosauria; order Squamata; family Teiidae; genus Aspidoscelis; species Aspidoscelis tigris. The sequence goes on from JALMGA010000001.1 coordinate 209,089,216, forward strand.
AACAATTGGCAAGACATAAGGCTTCCAGAGAGACACACATAGAACACATGGACAAGATCACACAAGCGCAGTGAACCTGCTTTTCCAGGATTCCACAGGCCTCTGTCCAGCGCTGTGCCTGTGTGATGACATCATACACAAGCTGGGCATGACCCTATATGTTCCAGGCTGCAAAGCAACCAGGAAGAGAGGAAGCGACGATGAAGAACGGCACAAGGCATCAATCATTTGATCTGCCTGGCCCTCAACTTCCACTCGCCTGTCCTTTATCATGCCATGGATGTCAAAGAGGTCTATGCTTGCATGATGCATCACCGAACAGTCCAAGCCTTCTCTGGGTAGTCTGCTAAGAGCAAACCACAGTTCAGCACAAATCTACTAGCTTTAAGGAGTCTTACTCTCCTCATCCCTTATGGACTGAGCAAGGTATTTTATTAGTTCACAAAAGACCCAACACAAATGGCACAGATTAATTTGCTTAGCACTCTAAAAAGTCCCAGATACCTCTTTTAACTCCAGGAAGAGGAATAGCTATATTATCATCATCTCCAGTTCCTTCATCTATCAATGCCATGCTGCCAAATTCAGTCATTTTCCTGCGATCCAAGTATTCCTGTCAAATAAAAGACACCACAAAGGTTCTCTCTTTTAAGTTAGTATATGGACAAATTCAGATTAAATATTGAAAAGTCTACCAAGTTCTAGAATATTTAGTAAGTCATGGTGATTGCTCAACCACTGCCTTTCCCAGCTGAAAAAGATGTCTGGATTTCCTAGCTAAAACTGACTTCCATAGCCTTAAAAAACTTGAGCCTCCAAATATTGGCAGGGATGTCTCCTTCTATACAGACCAGGCTGTGAGATGATATCCACCCAAGAGGTCTCCTGGGTGGACCCTGGTAATGGTGCCACCCTCAGAAAGTAGAAGTGGGCTGTTCTCTGCAATCACTGCCAGGAAGTGGAATGGCCTCCCTTCTGAGGATGTTTCTATTTGGGCAGCTGGCAATGTCATATCTTTTTACCGGGGTCTTTGGTTAAAAATATAGTCTAACCTCTCATACTGGACACCATACTCCGCCTTTTGTAGATGCAATATTATATTGTAATTTTAAATTACTTTTGGATTCAGTTTTTATGTGTTTTAAGATATAAATGTAAATACAAATACATAGACAGAAATCTCATTAATTCAGGGCAGAAAAAAAATAGCAACATGATCAACAAGATTTCAGACTAGATTCACGGCCAGGTCAGAATCATAGATTTGCCTCCGCAGACCCAAAGATAGAATCCATTCAGTCTACTGCTATAGATCTGCTGCGAGGAAAGCAGAACATCTTACTTCCATTTCATCATCTAATATAAATTGCCATTTCACATGCCAACACACTAAATAAAATCACTAACCTCCATTGCATCTAAGGAATGATTGCAAGATATTTCAAATTTCTTAATCAGTATCTGTTCCTTGACATGGTAAATACAAACAAACTTTGACTGCCCTCCTGCCAGAATACACTGCCCATCAGCTGAGTAACACAGGGTAGTAAAAGATCTGAAAAAGACAAAAGACAAATACATAAGTAATTTCATCTGCTGAGTATAAATTTCGCATATGTCACCAGAACAATTAAACAAAAATGATTAAAGGTATGGTAAGAGAGAGTTAACAGAGAGAGGAAATAAAGGACACAGAGTATTTCAGGTTTCCATACATCTGTCTATCCACCCTGGTCCTCCAGCTGGACATTCCTCCAGTCCATTTTTCTACTGCAACCAATATTCAATAAAGGAACTCATTCATCACTGCGCTGGGCATTTTTAGCAGGAAGATATGTTACTGTGTCCCCCCCTTAATATATTTATTTGCTTATCGTATGGCAGCAACATAACAGGACATTAAATAAGAAGTTGGAGTTCATAAGTTAAAGGAACCCTGTATAACAGTGTTGAGGCCACTCATCCATTGAAGGACTGCATCTGTTATTTCAAAAAAGTCTGACACCAATCCTGTATAGGCCCCTCAGTTCACAGCTGATTACAATGTGGTCAACAGTCTGATGTGCGGCTTCACAATCACAATTGGGGGGAGGATGTTTTACCCCATTTATAAAATGACTCCCGGCAGATGTCATGAGATGTATGGATCCTATTTAGTGTTTTCCAGGGCAGTCATGATAAGTTGAAATCAGCTGGTTGTTTTATGTGATCATCTACATTTCTTCCCATATTTGGGCACTTGGCAGACATTCCTCTTTCCACTGAGAGTTAATGTTAAAACTGTTCTTTATCTGTTCTGCTATGACTAATGGAGGTTTCTACATTTAGATCTTCCTGACACTGAGCTGTTTTGTTTGTTTCATTTGGTATACTCCGCCTGAGGAGAACCACGCAATCTATAATGTTTGAATTAGGTAGTGGGATAGACAGAAGCCAATACAGTCAGGGTTCTCAGAGTGAGATTGCAGGGATCACATGTTCTTCTCCCCTTATGGCACAGTGACTACACTGGGCAAAGGCAGCATCTGCATGGACCCAGACTCATCCTTGATGCCTTGTCCCCTCATCCCCTGGGGTTTAAGAACTGGCCTGGAAGGAGGGAAGGACTGTCACGTTAAGAACTCTGGTGGCATTCAACGTGGAGAGAAGGAAGGAAGGAAGATTTGGCATTCTTGCCTCTGTTTTCTCCTCCTTCAGGATTTTGTGCAGTTTCATAGTGTATTATTTTTTATATATAATTTTATAACGTAAGTTTAATGTATAATGCATAGTACTTTCCGTGAAAATAGGTACCCTGAGTAATAGAAAAGGTGGTATATATATAAAGTGAGTGAGTGGGTGGGTGGGTGAATCCAGCTGCCATCCCAATGTAAGAGCTCATTAAACCAACTGAAAAAGTGAGCAGTAGGAAGAGTTCTGACAACTCTTCCAGACACTCTTCCGACGGCTTTGACACTCGCTGCTCAAGTGGATCTACTTAGCTTGCTGTCAGCAGCCTTGGAACACCCTCAAATCACAGGAATTGTCTCCCAGGCTGTGAAGCAGGTAGAGGGCATATGTGATCAACATGCCACTGCTGCAAAAAAGAAGACTACTAGAGTTAGGGCTCTACTCCCCTTCTAAATGACTCCTTCCCTTGTGATACCAAACACAGTATAGCCAGTGCAAAATGCTGGCTAGTTTCGGTTTTGAATCTAAAAGCAGCTGCCTTATCTAGCCATCTTTGACTGCATCCAAAAACACCTGCTGTCTAGCCTACCATCTCCCAACTCCATCCACAGACATTTCAAAACCCCTATTCTGAATTAAATAAATCAAGCATTCAAAAAAAGCACAATTAAGCTAAAAATAGCATAGTAACAATATGCATTCACATCAGAAAGATGATTAATCAAAGCAGAGCTACTATCATTTATATTAGTGATAGAAGAGGGTATTTTCTCCTATACTGCCTATAATCTTTGCCAATCAAAGACTGGCCTGATGTTATGTCTTTGTTTAAAAAAAGATGAAATAATAACACAATATAGATTTCTAAAACACATTTGATTGTCAAAACGACAGGGACGGTATAATACCTAAATCAGTGCTTATATAGTATTCCATACAGCAACAAGTAAAGCCTCAGCTCTGGCTACAAGTGATATCTTCATAACTGTTCATCTGTGAGTTCTCAGATACGAAGCATTTTTACCATGGAAAAACAGAAACAAACATGAACATATGTTCCAACTTTTTTTGCAGCCATACCATGCCCGGGTCTGAGTCCCTACTGGCCATGAAAACTCACTGGATACTCTTGGGTCCCTTCTTTTCAGCCTAGATCACCTCACAGCATTGTTGGGAGGATAAAGTGGAGGAAATAAATTGGATTCTTTGAACGTAACAGCATGGATAAATGACAAGTGAGCCACAAGAAAAAACGTAACCTTCAAAAACGAATATGACCAAATATTCCACCTACTTTGCCTTAGCAGACTGTTTGGCAGTTATTTTGTCCAGTTCCTTTCTCCCCATCTGTAAATCATGCCGCCCCACAATCGATCCAGTCTGCACTGCATTTTCGTGATCCCAGAATGTTATCTGTCCGTCCAGGGAGGCAACCGCAAGTTCATTGCCATCTGGGCGAAAAGCAACAGCAAGCACTGCAAAATGTAAGGAGGCGAAGTGAACAGAAGTCAAACCTTGGTTATGGATCATTCTTGTTTCTGTACCTTATTCACATTGCTCATCTGCAGGATACAAAATCACGCATGGCGTGGAAAAGGCGGATAGGAAATTTCCTTTTATCTACTGCACTGCACTGAAACCCAGGGCTCCCTATGAAGCTGATCAACAGGAGTGTTAAGATCAACAAGAGGAAATACTTTTTTTTACCCAGAGGGCTTTCAGTCCATGGAATTTACTACCAGAAAAGGTGGTGACAGCATCCAGCCTGGATAGCTTTAAAAAGGCTGAGACAAATTGAGGGAGGACAAGGTGTATCAATGGCTACTAGAACAGATGCCTAGGTACCACCTCCAGGTTGGAGAGACATTTAAGATTCCTCTAAAGGCCATGTGCTGGGAACTGAGAGCAAGAGAAGGTATTCCCTTTGTTTTCTGTTTGAGATGCCCAGAAACAATTGGTGGTCCACTGTTGGACTAGATGTGCTGTGGCCCGATCCAGCGGGGCTCCTCCTATGTTCTTAATCCTGTGCCATCACTATTTCTACTGTTTCTATTTTTTAAAATAGTGGTTTTATTACTGTACACAAAAAGTAGCTTTTCATACATTCTGCTTTAGCCAACGAACAAATCTATTTTTAATGTCTCCAACCCCTTTTAACATCTTCACACAGGTGACTTAAAAGGAGAAATCTCATGCTCAAGAAGCATAAGCACTTAAGCTCAGTTAATGTTGTGCTTCCTAAAATAATCACCTGGCATACAAATCCTTTTTGAAACTAAGCTGTTCAGCATTAGGGATCCATAAAATGAGATTAGGAAGGACAGGATAGTACAGGATTTACAGTCTAACCATTTAAGTATCTAGGGTCAGCGTTTGGGAGAAAGGAATGGGGCTTCAAGGATTCATTTTCAGCATTGCTGCCCTTTTCCTCCCACCAACATGACATACTGGGGACCCTCTAGATGATGTTTGTAAAAGAAAACCAGCATCCTATGGAAGCTGTAGTGGAGGTCTTCTAAGAACTCCTCTTTTCCTTCTCTCCTTGTTCCACTTGATTCCTTTATCTCCATTCATTTCAAAGCCTTATCTTTCTCTCTTGAGGCTCCTGTGGATGTTCCTCTGTGTGACTACTAAAAACATCTTGTCTCACGCAGTGGTCCATCAATTCCATCTGGACATTCCTAAGCAGGCAAGGAAGATCACTGAATGCCACACTCCTCAGGTGAGTTCAGACTTCTGCTAACATTTAAACTTGGCTTCTGAAGAAGCTGCTTGCCAAATATATGGCAGGTGACAACAATCAAAGTGGCAGACTGCTGACATTTCTGTTTGTAGTTTTAATAATTTCAACCACATCCATCCCTCCAAAGCTGCTTCCCGTAGGTCAGATCTGACGATCAGAAGCCGCTCATTGACAGCACAGTCACTTCCGGTACACCTGACAGGGCAATCAGAAGCCATGCTGTCCCACCAAAGCAGGTTTCCATCAGTCAGATAGGATGCGCCATTGCCCATAGAAGGGGTGCAGCACATCCCTGAAAAAGCAAAGTAAAGAGATGCTGACTGATCGGCATCTTTTTACTTCACACCCTTCAACTGGATGCTGCACCACTGTTGTGGGCAGAAGAAAGCTGCGCTGCTTTGACGTACGTCTGGACACAGCCCAAATCATTTATGTTTAGCTGAGACTATTTGCCAGAATTTGATTAATGTAAGCTTCTTTTCCACTGAGAGAACTAAGGATTCAAATAGAGACAGGAAATGTGGGTTATTCAAAATTGTGCTGGATTTCAAACATTTACTCTAGCCAAGATGGCAAATCTAGAGGTGCGGTGGTTTTATTCCTCTGGACTAAAGTTTTAAACCATCTGGTGATTAAATGAAATGACTCAAAAGATTTCCAAAGGGACTTACCATCAGAGTTTATTGCTAATGTTTCCTTAGTTCTCCAGCTATCCAACATATCCCAGAGTCTTACAGTCTTATCCCAAGAGGCAGTGGCAAGGAGACACTTCATTGGGTTGAAGCACAGACTACTGATGGGGCCTTCATGGCCAGCTAAGACCTAATGAGAGAAATGCACACATATAATGTGTAAATCGTGAACTCCAGTCTTATGCAGAATCTAGATGCATGCAAATATTACTGTATAGATTTTACTGATGAGTTGTAATTATCAATTAATCTGATACGTGACATATGAATTACACTTTACATTGTAAAATATGTGAGTTTATATTCCTTCTTTTCAATGAATGTTTAGTTGCAGAGAAAAGAACAGGCTAAGCAATTCCACTTGTTTCATACAAGTTGTTGGCAGGTGACATGGACTGGTCAGCAAAGCTGATCAACAGGAAGAAAGATCCATTATTTAATAAGAAAAGATGAGAAATATCAAATTCAAGAGTTCTGTCTTCTTCCAATTCTCTAACAAATAATCACTGGAGTTTTTAATGATTTCTTAAAGCTTGTTAAGTACAGGTTCTCTCATCTTATTTTAAAACTGAAACCAACAAAGGAAACGGGTCCTTGCTGCAGCAAACAAATATCTGTTTCTTACATCTAACAGTCGTCCACTCTGTACCGACCACACAAACACTTCAAAGGAGTCCTGAGAACCAGCTGAAACGATCTCACCACTGGAATCCACAGCCAAGCAAGAAAACTGAGTGGGGCGTGGGGAAGTAAAGGTACGGAAGTTGCGGTATCTGTTTAAAAAGAGGAAATATACAAAAACAATTTCCGTATCAAGTAGTGCTCCAAAGAAAAATCTCCCCATGACAGTCAAATTGTGAAATAACTCCTAACAGCATATCTGCAAAAGAAGGCTGCAGAACATAAGTCAGCGTCACCCTAATTAACATAAAGATGCAGAACTTTAACACCTCCAGATCAGGGATGTTCAACTTGTGGTCTTCCAAATGTTCCAGAGATGCAGCAGCCGGTGCGCCACTCCCAGAATTCCGTGCTGGCTCCAGTGTCAGGGGAAATGGCACAAAATGTTGGGAGTGAAGTGCTGGCAGTCTGGAGGGCCACAAGGCAAGCAATCCTCATCTGATACAAGATCTGTAGATTTAAGTATGAAAAACTCTAATATCCTCTAATTCAGACTCCAGTACTGAAGAGAATTAATGGGTAAAAGAACAGTTTACCTGTGCATATCAAAAGCTCGCACTGTTCCATCCAGGGAAGCACTCAGAACAACATAGCCCGAAGCTGTAAATGTTACAGCAGATATGCTGCTAGTGTGTTCTGTAAAAGTGACAAAGCAGAAACCACTGGCGGTGTTCCACACCTTCACCTGCAAACCAAACACATGACAGATCCCTATTAAGTTCAGATACAGTCCTTTACTGGGATGATATCTAGATGCATCAAGCACCCTTACTCACTCAAGCACATTTTTTAAGTACAGCACCAATGTGGCATTAAACTCATATCAGTAAGCCAGACGCCTTACAGTCAGGGGCATGGCAAATCTCACTAATGCCACAATCTGACTAGTTATCACTGTTTCAATGGAAAATCTAGGCTGTGATTACTTCCACACTGCACTCTTTCTTTACAACCCCAAACCACAAAGCAAGTCATTACTCAGTGAACAGAGTTTAAAACCAAGTGTAAAAGAAGGGATTTCTTCCTCTTAGTAAAGGTTAGGGTGGAACTGTGTCAGAGTAGGGATCACAATACTCCCTACCATTTTTATACCTCTTTTCTATGGCATACAATTGAAATAGCAAAGGTTGAGACAGCGGACTTACCTTCCCATCATCCCCACCAGTAACCAAATATTGTCCATCTGGAGAATATGCGAGAGACACCATATTGTTGAAATGACCTTGCTGCTTTAGGACATAGGACTCGCTTTGCCATTCCCATACCAGAAGCTGTCCCATACCTGTCAACACAATGGAGAGAAAGTCTGGGCAGGTATTCAAAATCCCACTGGAACCCAAATATAACTGTGGAGCATGCAATAGATCAATGAACGATGAATACGTAGAATATATTACTCTGGAGCTACTTCTGCATTTACCTATCAATGTTCATTACAAACTATGTTTTTTAAATCTGAATCAAACACAGCGATAGATACAGCTGTACATGAGTCTGAACAGTTTCTGAACTGTTTGGTATAACAAAAGGGACAAATACGGTCATTTTATTTTATTTGGTATCCATTTTTATTTATTCTCACTAAGGATTTATAACACATTTCAATACATAACTATGATAAATTCCATTACAATGCTTTAAGATTTTCCGTGTGACTTCCTCCATTCTTCAGACTCTTCTTCTTGTAGTCTTTTTGCACTTTGCTCCCTTCATATACCTTTTACTCTCTCTTTTAAAGGCCAAAACCTTCCGTCAAAACACCCATCCAAATATGGTCATTTTAGAATAGTTTGAATCAAACTGTTTGGCTCGACCTTGCTGAATTCGAATTGAATCATCCCATTTGAAAGGGGCTGGTCTGACTGAACAGAACAGTTCTATTCAAAACCATTCTAAAAGGACCCTATGTGGCTGTTCTGCAACAATGAACAGTTCAGAAACTTCAAATTCAATCTAGAACCAGTCAGCATATTCAGCTTGGCTCTAGACTGAACTCAGTGATGCTTGGAGTGATTTGAACTGAACCTTTGATTATGTGCACATTTCTACCCTACATGAAGGAAGCAAGCAATCCACTTGTCGCCTCTGGAATTGGAAAGTCACCCCTTCTTCCTTAAATACTCTTGGAGGTACATGGAACAATTATCCTGCTCACACCATCATGAATTCTCCCTGAATCTTTTCTAAAGCACCTTTATGACACAGAAGCCACTGCAGAATATGCTGCTCCTGAGATACAGTGGAAAATCCAGGTCCTCTGAGGAGACCCCTGTTTTGTGGTTGCTTGCCATGTAAGAACAACTGTAATATCCAAGGAATGAAAGTGACAGACACAGCTTTGCTTCATCTACTAAAGGCTAAAATGTCAGATGTTAGCATTGTTTGTTTTTTGTTGTTCATTCATATTCCTACTTTCCACCAAGAAGATCAAAGCAGTTGGACACAGTTTTTTCTTCTATCTTATCTTCACAACCAGCCCATGATGTAAATTAGGCTGAGAGACATTGAGCAGTGCAAGGTTGCCAAGCAGCAGGGTAGAAAAGCCAGCTCTTCTTCTTCTTCTTTTTGTTTATCACAGCAAAGAGCTAATTTGGACTCTTCACTGAAGTCTTATTCTGCCACTGCACTACACTGATTCGCTGCAATGGCTCCTGCACTCCAAAGGACCTTTTCTTCACTCACACACTAATGTGTTTTGGCATGCAGTTCTGCTGCTGTCGAGGAAGAACGGGAAAGAAGTTTTAGCAGCCGAAGAAAGTCAAGAATTATCTCAGCATATCATGTAAACACACCTGCACACCCAAAAGCAAGCCAGTCGCCAGTGCTGTTGATAGAAATTGATGCAATCCGTTGATCTGAAATACTAAGCACAAAAAGAAAGGGATTAAAATGTAAGGGGAGAAACTGAGAGAAAGGCTGACTTATGTTTGGGCTAAAATTCTGCAGATGTTTAAATAACACATTAACCAGTTTTATTCATCTAGATAAAATAGTATAAAGTAACACCAACCAAGTCTTTGCAAAGTGAACCCATTACATATTTCTCACTTGATTCCTGGATTCTGCCTGTTCTAGGCAGGTATTCACTCTCTCTAACTCAGTGGTTCTCAACCTGTGGGTCGCGACCCCTCTGGGGGTCGATCTACTCTTTCACAGTGGTTGTTATGAAGTAGCAACAAAAATAATTTTATAGTTGGGGTTAGGGCTAGGTTGGGGGTCACCACAACATGAGGAACTGTATTAAACGGTCGCGCCATTAGGAAGGTTGAGAACCACTGCTCTAACTGAATGTACTCTTTACTTAGCAGAAGTGATGCTCTACCCCTTGCCTTCTGTGAAGATTTCCTCTGCCAACCCGAACCCCTTCAGGTTTGTACACCTCCGTGCCTCTAGCTGCACGTTAACCAGGCCCTAGGATCTCCAGAGATCTCCCACATTCACCCCCTTTCGCTTGCCTTAACTGGAAAGGTTTCTTTTAGCCCCTGGCTGAGCATACTGAAATGTAACCACCTTCCCCTAGTGGAACTGTTACAGTTTCCCTTCAATGATGGCATGCTGCCAGCACTTTATTCTATCACACGCACTCTGTTGAAGGGAAAACCAAAATAACTTTAAGCTTTATTAAACAGCTTAACAGACAGAACAACTCATTGAATCTTCAGTTCACGAAGACTGAGGCAAAACGCTTTTTTAACAAAACTCTGGAACACACTGTGTAACGTTTATCCAGCTCGGTTTGTCTTTCTGTAGCCCTCTCTATAGCACAAGTCTGGATCCCACTTTAAGGACTCCCTCAACGACTTTACCCCAAGTCTGTTGACATTTTAAACCTGATTTTCCCCCCTACTCATTCCCACATGAATTAACCCAGGCTTTTATAGCTCTCTATGGCAATGCTTGCTCGCCTCCCATTGGTTCCAGGCTTCATGGAAACCATTCTCCCCTTGTCTGGATTGCTGCAGCCACGCCCCCTTTATTTCTTACAACACCTTGCCTGCACTATTGGAGCTTGAATTTCATCCTGGGACTTGTGTACCTTACAACTTCCTACTGGTCCCAAAAGAACCACAACAGAATGTTTCAGAGCTGCCTCTTACCAAACCAATGGCAGTCTTTTTCTCAAGAAGCAAAGCAGATGGGGCAATCTATGGGATTACAGGAGTAAGGGGTGGAAAGATGCGTTCCGACATTTCCTTGCCCCTGTTAGGCTTGCAAGAGCTTGGTCTATGATGGGGAAAGTATTATTATCCTGCCTTCTCCCCAAAATGTACCTCAAGTTTCTGCTGTTATTAGCTGTAATTCAAACAAACGACACATACCTAGAAATTTTGTAATGTCTCATTCAACCTGTGTGACACTAATCAAATTTATTTTGCCACAGAACAAAATTAGGTTTTTTTAAATTTCAAATGTTTACATTTTAAAGAATTCTCTCAGCAGACAGAAAAAATACTTCTAGGTTACTCATAAGGCAAATAATACTTTTCAAGAAGCACATGATCAGGAATTTCTGTCCCTTTAAATTTTTTTTTTTTTTTTACAACAAGTAATGCCTCATACTAACCTCAAAGAATGGATGAGATTGAAGTCTGGAAGCTCATGCAAGTGAAAAATTCCTGAAGCAAAACCAGTGACTAGTAGGTGGATCTTTTTGTGGTAAGCTGCAGCTGTCAGGGTGTTAAAATCTCCTTCTTTGTTGAAGAAATGCCTAAGGAAGTAAAGAGATTTTGGGCAAGGCAAGGAAAAAAAGGATCAGAAATTCAAGTACACAATGCGGAAGCCAAATGAAAAGAACCGTTACAATTCTTCATTCATTTCTTTTTCTAATAAAATAATGGCAGTCTTAACAATGAAAGCCAACATAATAAAAAACTTACAGAAATAAAAGTACACAGCCCTTAGAACCAGCAACAATTTCCAATAGATTTCAACAAGAAGAAACTTAGTTCAATTAAAGAGCAAGAAACATCAAGGATACACAGAAAAACATCTGCACAGGATAACAGAAACATAGGCTGCATCCGGACTCATGCTATGCTTCGTCATCCTTCCACAGCCACTTCCCATTGGTCAGACCTGACGATCAGAAGGGACACCACAGTTGCTTCTGGTATGCCTAACAGGGCAATCAGAAACTGCACTGTTCTACTGAAGCAGCTTCCCATTAGTCAGACAGAACACGCCATTGCCTGCAGCAGGGGTGCAGCATGTCCCCAAAGAAGCAAAGTAAAAAGATACTTCAGCCAGATGCTGCTGTGGGCAGAAGAAAGCTGTGCTCCTTTTACGTAAGTCTGAATGCAGCCATGGACAGCTTAAAAAAAACAAAACTCTGGCCTGATAAATTTCACTAGCAATATATGATCTATTAGACTACATTTTCAGGTGAGGGTCAGAAGGGCCTAAGGTAATCTCTCAAAATTTATCACATTTGAGTCCCCAAAAATGTAAATTTTAAATTCACAAATATTAAGTAATAGAAGTCCAGGATGAAGGAGGGAAGAACCTTCTAAATCAACTCCCTTTCAACTTCAGGCCCTTTTTACACTGGGCTTTATTCCGAATTATATCCTGGAATAAAGACCTGCCATCCACATCGTACAGCAGACTATGGAAGGCCCCACAGTCTTGTTTAAAAAAATCAAGAGGTTATAGGAAGGGTAAAGGGAATAGTGCAAGAAGCTGAGTGACTCAGAAGCCCTTGCACTAGTGCCAAAATCAGCACCAGGATGCAGATGGTAACCCTGTATTCTGGGATATAATCCAGAATAAAACCCAGAGCAGAAAGGGCCAAAGATTTTCATAACAATGTCTTCCTATGTTCCCAATCCCTTTTCCTCCTTGCAAAACCACTTACTTGGCAGCACACGAATATCTTACTTTCCTTCTACTCTCTTTTTCATTTTCATCTGCTTTCCCACGGACTTCTTTACCCTTCTGTTCTTCTGTCAATTCCTCATCAACTATGCCTTCAGATGGCATCGCCTTCTCTTCAGGTTGAGATTTTGCCTTTTTAAGTTTCAACCCATCCAAAGCAGTGTCGCACTTCCACTCACACAAAGCACCGTCCCGACTTACAGTGTACAACTAGAAAATCAAAGCATAACTGTTATTGTTACTGTAAAATTGGCCCTTAAACTGATAAACAAAACAGCATTTTGAGTGCCGCGATGCTTAACCAGAAAGAAAACAATCCATTAAGAATAAAATCCAGTCTGATGAACATCGAAACGGAGACATCAAATCCACGCAAATAAATTTATGAAACTTTACATTCCATATATATTCTTGCCCTAAGGAGGGAAAAGAGTCCTCTGACCTTAAGAAGGAAAAAAATTCAGAAGGAATCTAATAAACTTATTTATCGTTTAAATTATCAAAGACTCTGATAAGTTATACAAAATAATGGAATCTAAATGGCAGATAATAATGTTATACGCATTAATAAGCTATCAGTGTACAAAATTCCATAGAATCTCATGAACTAAGGTTACAAACTAAGAATATAATGTCCCTGTAGTGCTAACCACTGGCTTGCAACTGGATACTTCAGATACCAACAGCCACTTTTCCCTGTGGGGGTGTATTCTTGCCCATTTCAGCAGAGGTAAAGCTTACTAGGGCAAGGGTAGCATTCCAGGGCAAAGCGACCCTTTCTGATCTCCCTCAATAAGCATAAACATGTACAGGGCTCAGGGACAATCTGCATAGGTGCCAGAAGCACACCATGCTCCAGCCTGCAGGCTTCTGAGTGTTTCCTGCCTCTCAACCATATATGGCTCGTCCTTTAGCACTATCCTTGTATTAAGCCTGATCTATCCAGTTCTCCCCCGGTTCTGCCATAATGGGTATCCGGGGAAAACTTTCCATTGAGCAAATGTATCCTGTACAAAGGGCGTATAAGCCCCTAGATCAGTGGTTCTCAACCTGGGGGTCGGGACCCCTTTGGGGGTCGAACTACCCTTTCAGAGGGGTCGCGACAAGTCTCCCGCCGTCCTTCCCTCCCACTTCCCAGCTGCTCTGTCCCCGTGGCTGTGGGTCTCCACAACATGAGGAACTCCATTAAGGGGTCACGGCATTAGGAAGGTTAACCGCTGCCCTAGATGTTTCAGTAAAGCTACTGTTCTATCTTCTTCACAACCATTCATGTGTCCGTGTCGTTAATCAATTACAACATTTCCCCTATAAATAAGACACTGTCAGGGAAAGCATATTATAGATGCTATACAGGCTTTCAGTTTCACCTTGGACAACTGCCCCAGATTAAATTATTCTAAGCCTAAAAGCTAATTGAGGGAAGATCAGTGGTACCTACATTTAGACTGTTTCCTTCAAAAAAACAGCCAACAATTGCATCCTTATGACCTCCAAGTGCATAATAAATCAGATTGTCCCACCGTTCCGCTCCAAATACCCATGTTGACATGTCCTTGCTGCCCACTGCAAAACATCTACAACAAAAGAAAAACACACTTAGCACACTGCTGTTCTGTAAACATCCGGTCAAAAATCAAAAAGTCAAGAATGAGAAAAGAATTTACATTATTTTCAAGTTCTTCGCTTCAATAAGAGAAGACAAGGGTATGTAAAACAAACCAGCTAGCGAAATGTTCTCACACTCTCTTTACTATGCAGTTCCTTTGAGCAGTATTGTTACAGAGATAAGAGTTCTCACACTGAGCTATCTATACCGTGACCAGAGGAAAAGGAGAAAGAATCAAGGAGGCTGAACACTAGCAAGGGAACTACATGGATGTGCAGTGGCTTTAGCCAGAGCTCTTACATTAGAGGTTTGACTGTTAAGATTGTTAAGCGGGGAGGAGTATCAACTTAATTCAGTAAAAGAAATTACCAAAAAAAAAAACAATAAGTAGTTTATATTTAACACCTGCTTGTTGACAACGGGTGGCTTTAAGAAATATACTGAGCAAAGAGTGATCTGAGACCTCTGTCCTAATTCAGTGGTGCCCAATCTGCAACTTGCAGAATACAGCCCTCAAAGGACCATCAAACAGCCTGCAAGGAGCTGTAGCCTATGCTGGTTCCATTCTGTGCCCAGTGAAACAGAACCATTTTTGAATTTGCTGCTCCACAGGCCTAAACTAGTCAGACTTTGTGGCCTCCAGCATAAAGACCCAGGACACACATGTTCTAATAGATACTGCATCTGGTATGCTTGTGTTTTGCATTGAAGCAATCCCTTGTAGCTCTTAGCCAAAGAACAAATCCTCTAGACATTTTTAGACCCTTCCAGTTGAAGTGATGAAACAGATCTAGTGACATTTACTCTCAATAATAACTATAAACCGGCATTGGCTAAATAAACCTTTGCGGGGGAAACTGAACTGGGGAAATACCTGCATTTTCATTTGACAGATGGCAAACAAACTTATCTGGGGTTTCCCTTGTCAGATGAGTTGTGCAAGATACCATTACAAATTTTGCACAAGAACCAGACATTTGTAAAATAATAATAATAATAATAATAATAATAATAATAATAATAATAATAATAATAATAATAATAATAATAATAATAATAATAATAATAATAATAATAATCAGAAACGTGAGCAAATCTTGTATCAAACTCATGATAAGGAAGATGGTTTTTGCCTGATTGTTTTCTTCCCAGTGTCTACTCAAGAGGTGGCAGGGAAGGCCTAGAGTTAAGAGAAAAGAGATCCCTCATCTCTGTTTAAAAAATGAACTTTCTTCCATTTCTTTGAGTTCTCTGTGAACCTTCCATCCTGCTATGCTTATCTGTGCTTGTCTTCAATTTATACATGCAGTAAAAAAACACTACCAAAAAAGCCATTGTTTTCTATTTGTTGAATTTTTAACGTCTTTTAATGTATATTCTATTTTCATCTGTTGTTAGCTGCCCAGAGACCTTCGGGTATGGGGCGGGATAGAAATGTAAATAATAAATAAAATAAAATATTAATAAAACTCTGTACTTGCTACTACATGTCCAGGCTCCTTTATTAGAGACAATGTGTGGTTTCTAACGTGGCAACACAAATCCTACTGTTTTTCAATCCAATGCATTCAATCCAATGCCTATTTCCGCTTGACAAATTACAGATGCTTAAACTTACTTTGAGTCATCAGTCCAATCAATACATGTTGTTTCATCATATGCACCATAGTAGGTTGTGTCAAGAACAAATGCATTAAATTCTCGCTTCTTCCCTGGAGCATGATACATCAAAGCAACATTGTCTTTTGTGACCACAAATTTCCTAATTTGGAAAGATAAATAAAATTAGTGCACAGACAAAATACAGCCAAACAGTATCAGTGACATGGTATTCAAATAAGTAAACTCTATGAACTCAAAGGACAGATACTGCAGGGAAAAGGTAAAGGAAAGTGGCACTCTGTTCTGGTAGCAACAGAGTTCAGCGTAAAGCCAGGGGCTTAGGGGAATAACAGCAAAAATCTCCACGGGCTTACACTGTGCTTAACCAGCCCTTTTCAAAAATCACATTGACTTGAATGTGGAAGGGCCCCCAATACAAGTCAATGGAAGAAAGGAGCCTGCATTGAAAGGAATGCAGCTGAGCCCCACCTAAGAACACCTCCTGTGGATGCAATGCCAAAACACACAAATGACATGCATAAAACCTCCACTATGCAATCAGGATGCCTGCAGCAATGTTCATCCATACCCCCAGACAAACATCTTGCATACACTGTAATGGTGAACACAGATGTCACACAAAATACCAACATTCCTTCCCACATCTACATAAGAATTTCACAAGCTCCAACCCAAGGGCACTCAAAAAGTACAAAAAGACACCCAAACATGATCTGAAGTCATTTTTGAACCCAAAGATCTCTTTCCTGGGTCTGTCACAGAAAACTCAGCCCCAACTGGGATTCTTTGCCCCAGTGTGATTCACTCTGTACTTGCTAAGATTGAAGTGAATTAGCCACACTCACCCATTGTCAAGAGATCCCTTTGGAGCACTTTACAATCATTTTCAGTTTTTACTACCCTGAACAACTTAGTTATCTCACTACCTATTCCTACTTCTAGATGATTTATGAATACATTAAAAAACAAGGGTCCCAACACTGGACCTTGGGGGACTTTACTTCTCACCTCTCTGAACTCTGGGAACTGACTATTTATTACTATTCTCCGTTTCCTGCCCTTTAGCCAGTTATCAATCCAGGATAGGATTGTCCTCTTATTCCATGGCAGATGAGTTTATCCAGGAGCCTTTATCAAAGTCTCCTGAAAGTACAGATAGAAGTTTTAGATAAATTCACGGACAGGCTTACCAACGGCTACTAGAATGGATGCCTCGGTACTGCCTCCAGGTTGAAGATAGGCAGGATGCCTTTAAAGGCCACTTGCAGGTAGTCCAGAGCAGGATAAGGTTTTGCCTTTATCTTCTGCTTGAGAATGCCCAGAAGCAATTGATGTGCCACTGTGTGAGACAGGATGCTGGACTGATCCTGTAGCCTGATCCACCAGGGCTCCTCTTATGTTCTAACCCTGAGATTCTCAGGTCCTTGCCCAATGTTCTTATCTTCATACTAGACTACCTTTCCTACTTCACACTGTAATAACTCCACAAGACTAGGGACTCTGTGGTTGCAACTTATCCAAACTCCTCCTGTATTAGCAAAATTACCTTTACAACTGCACTGCAGGTTGTCACATTTGAGAACATATTTACTCCTTTTAAAAAAAATTTCTATTATAAACAAGATCCATGGGAGACACCATTTTTCCCATTGTGCCTCTAAGCCTTTTCTTAAAGAACACAACCACTTTGCTGTTTCCACACTAATGTAACAAGCATCTTTACTATTGTGCAGTTATAGGCATAAAGTAAATGTATTATTTATACCACTACTATAATTTGTACATATAGAACAAGTGTGACTCAAGTTCTTCTTACTTTCCATTTGGGGAAAAACAGACACTGTGGACAGGTTTGTGAAAATGGAACTGATGAATCACAGATTTACTGATCAAGCTGACAAGTAAGGCAGCACCCTCTGCAGGAAAATAATAAACATTTTTAGAAGATTCACAAAGAAAATTTCATTTTCTGTCCAAAATCAAAATTCCTGCATTTCTACCTGAAACATTAAATTGATTTAATTTGATTGATACTGGTTCTGTAATTATCTTAACAGCACTGGCAATTCAAATGCACTTTCTTAGCTATCCTTTGGTAAACACAGTTTTCTACAATATGCGTTTCTTTTATACTTTTGGTAAAATGTAATTTCTCTCATATTACTTGGTTGTTTTACTGCATGGCTTTATTTTTAGATAGTCATTGAAATGTGCCTTCCCACTTGTTTAATACTGTCCTAGAAACTTTCCATAATATGATTTGGTTTCTTTAGCCTCTATTTCTCTTATAACAGATTATATACAGATTTCAATGTATTAAAAAACTGGATACCTTCATCAACTAGAATAGCAAGATTTCCATCTGGTGAGAGTCCTACACACGTGACATTGTACTGGGCTGCTAGTGGTAATGTCTCCGACTTGTTGCTGGAAGGCAGAATCAATAAAATATCCAATCAGTGACAAAAATGGCAGTCTGACAAATCAATTATCTGTTTCGTATCTTTGTTCAGATGTGACAGTATATTTTTAAGATATGTTTCTACTCCCAGAGTAAGCTTTTTTTCAGGCCATATGACAGACACAGGATGCAATCCTAATTCTAGATATGTGGTACTGGATCAGGCTAGGATCCCACAAAGCAGGGGGTATAGAGTCTCTGCCGATCCAGACACCCTTTCTGGTGGCAACCCCAAAAGGAGAAGACCCATTGCCTAGTAATCATAAAGGCTGTTGGAGGGAGGCTAAGCTGAATGAATACTAGAGAGGAAGGGGGGACTGTACTAGCCAGAGATTAAAAAGACAAGTAAACAGCAAGAGCTGTTCAAATGAGGTTATTGCAGCAGGACAGTTCTTCAATAGCAGAACTGTAGCCTATGGCTCAATATTTTGAGAATAATGTGTTTCTTTATGATCCTCAAATTTCAGAAGGAGACTAATGAAATTTCTTTTCAGCAATCTGGAAGGGGAAATTTTTGTGCTCATTTACTATTTGAGATGGCTCATTTATAAGATAAGGGCAAAACCAAAAAACTACATACTTTTTCAGGTCAAAGACAGTAATTCTATTTCCCACAGGGCTAATCAAAGAATTTCCATCTGGAGTGAAATTCAAGTTTCCACATCGGTAAACTGTACCCAGCAAGTTGGAAAACTAGAAAAAGAATGGGAAATGAAGTTATATTGATATGGGCTAAAGCAGAAAAGTAAGGCATGCATAAACTTTATTGTTAACCAAGCTGAAAGTTCAAAATGGAAAGCAATATAAAAATATTTCAAAAAAAACTACACACAAATTCTAGTAATGTGAATATTAACCACTCTCATGTTTCTCTATGTTATTTTTTATAATCCAGTCTGAACAATGGAAAAGAGCAGTTAAACAGACAAGATACATAAGGTAACAATAATGTTGCCTCTTAAAATTTTGCCATAGCACTTAGGTTGCTTCTAGCTGATTTGTCTGATTTCACCAACTAAACAAGATTATGCCTAGTAAATGCATGGAATTGAAAACAGCTCAAGGCACTGTACTAGGTGCTATCAGCTAAACTGGTAAGTGAAAAATATTCCAAAAGAAGTCAAGTGGAAATCACTTCTGTACAACTGCTATAGCTTCCAAGACAAGGCACTAAACCCAACTAGTCGAGGCAGAGCACTGAACCAGGTGTAACAAGGGCTATTAGAATGGCTACCGGGTACCATCTCCAGGCTGGAGATACGGACAAGATGCCTCCCAAGTCCTTTTGCGGGGATTCGAGAGCAGGTGAAAGTTTTGCCTTTATTTTCTGCTTGAGAATGCCCAGAAGCAAGTCTGAATGTTGGACCAGATGGGCTGCAGCCCGATCCAGCAGGGCGTCTCTCATTTCCTTATGTCAACCCAGAAACAACTTTATCTTTACTGTTGCAGGCCATGAAACTGCTCGCTCGTTAAGATGCCGTATTGTTTCTTCCCATGCAATGAAATCAGTAAAGAATGAGTAAGTTCTGGGAAGAGACGTCCGGTGCAGAAACCCACTCTCAGCTTCCTCCTCCTCCTCTTCTTAGGGCAACTTCTCCCCAAGGTAAGAAGGGACGGGGGTCCGCCTTAGCCTACAGCTAAGTGAGGCGTCGGCGCCAGGCAGCCAGGGCAGAGCTTCGTACAGGCCCCGAATATCAGCTCACCTTGTAAGCAAACTTCATGCCTTCAGCGCAGCCCTCCTCACGCCGCCGCCGAGCGCGTGTATTGTCCTTGCAGCGCTAGCTACACACATGGGATAGACCTGCCCGGAAGAGGCTGTTTCTTTTGTTTCCGGGTTCAACCCTCGTGAGAAGCGGCGAGTTTCCCCGTCGTCCTCCTAGAGCGGCAGCGAGGCCGCTCTGGGGTCGGAGGTGGCGCGCCGAGTCTTGGGGCGTCTCCACTACCGTCCTTCTCTCCTTATGGGTGGGAAGGAGGTTGGTGGGCAGTGACTGGTGACTGGCTTGTTTTTATATGTCTTAGAGATTCGATATTCGGATTTAATACAACGGTATGATTTTTGAACGGAGTGTTACATTGCATTTGTTAATTCCTGTACGCAGCTTTGAGTCCCATTGGGGAAAAGGTGGGATTGATATAAATAAAGTAGCAACTAGTGGGGCGGCGTTGGGTAGCTTTCGGCTTCTCAAATAACTCCTGCGAACATTAACCATTGTAAACCTGCCCAGCCCAACAGGGCCTCTGTGGAATGTCCTCACCTAGTTTGGGTGATTTTAAAATGAATTTGGCCTTCCATTGGGATATGGTTGCTTTCCCTGTGGCGCACGAGGTGTCTCAAGTATATATAGATCTCAATATACGCTGCTTCGAGTATCTCCCGCTAATGGGAAGCAGTAGGTCACTATTAAATAACTGCATGCGGACAGCAGGCTCCTATTCTGGGATATAATCTGGAATACACCCCGGTGCAGAAAGACCTGTTGTCACTTTTTGACCGACTGATCCATTCTCCCCCAGCCTGGTGTTAATGATTTTCAGGACTGCAACTCTGGATATTTTACTTATCAAATATGCTCTTAAACGTATAGCTTAGAAATACGTCTGTTACTTTTACCTCTCCCCTGCCCCAGGGTTCACTTTATTTGGAGACCACTTTGAAAGGGCAAGGTTTTTTAAAGCTGCTTTGCGAGTAATCTCAGCACAACATAAAAATGTGTATTTCCTCAGTGATACGGCTGGCTTCTAGCAATTACACAGAAGGGAGTTATGCTTCTTGCCCTACTAAACCAATTTGACACCGGCAATTATTTTTTGTCAATTGATATTGCGCCTGGAGAAGAGTATTACTCTTGCATCTAGGGCAGAAAACTTTTATTTTATGCACAATATACCAGAAAACCTTTCCATAATCCCCATGTCATCTCAGAAGTTGGCATGTCAGAGCTGGCTTCTTTCAAAAGAAACCTTGTTAGGTTACAAAGCAAATAAACACAAGAAGCAACCAAAAATAAGTTTAGCATATATTATTTGGTCCTGGTTGTTTTCCAGCAGCATACTTTTTAGTTCCCTTCCGTTTCTACAGTTACTATTGTGATAATGATTTTCATGTGGCTGTCAAGCAGCTGATCATGCCCCAGGATTCATTATTGGGCACTAAGTAAGATTAGGCTCAAACAAAGAGATTATATCCTGGTATTGAATGTCAGGAGACCTATAAACAACATAGTTTAAAATATTCAAGAATTTTATTCATTTTATCCACAAGTGTATTTCCAGTTTTTAAACTGACAATTCATTCCCTAATTTTCATGGCATCATTTAAAATCAGCAATAAAATTGGGTAATTCTGGATTTCTTTTCCTTCTACTTTTTGTTCTTCTGTTTTTATCCACCGTAAAGGGTATTGTGATCTTACAGCACGGCAGGTTAAGAACTACCCAAATATTACATTCTTGAACTTTCATTTCCACAGGAGTTAACTTCTCCAGTCACAAATAAATCTGTGAAATTCACAAAAATTACACTCCTTTTGCCCATTTGATAGTATTTACAAGCTTGTCAGATATTTATAAATAGAATAATTCTTAATTTCTGATACACATATTGCAAATTCTGTTATTTACATCTCTAGTGAGAAACCAATTCACTCTCCATATTATACACAAGTATTTCCTGATGCAGTGATTAAACTATGCTTCTGTGGCATTAATGAAGTTCATCATTTCAACCCACGTGTAAAAACGATAAGGTGCTCTAAAACCAAACTAAAGAAGACTCACCAACACTAACTGCTAGTAAAGCCATATCTTGCTTTGAATTTTTCATAAATGGAAATGTTCACCATTGGAACGACCTCAGTTTTATATTTGACATGGAAAGTTGAGTGTGTACGTACAAACATTGTGCAGTTTTATTAATTCTTTTAAGTATCAGGGCAGGCAGTTTTGTCAAAATGCATTCCCAACAGCTAAAATATATTACAAATAGCTAGCTAACCACAGAAAAAGATTTACTCAAATAGTAGTGCAAGTTTCTAGCTAAGGAAGAAAAGTATACTTTATTTTTGAAGAGTCAAAAATCACTGTCAAACGTATGGAGAACTTAGTGCTTTGCCTATGAATCAAATTCTTATATGTAAGGAAAGTAAAAGAATTAATAGAGGCTGCGAATGCACGTACACCACACAAGGATTAATACTAGATCAGAATCTGGATTTTTGTTTTTCACTATCTTTTGTACCAAGGGCATTAAAAACCAACCGAAACCTTTGAGAATTCTTATTTTCCTGCAAAGGTCGAACATGTGAGAGAAGCTGGTCACTGAGAGGCTACATAAGCTGCAAGGAAAAATAATTGTTTACCCCAATCTAAGAGTGAACAGCAGTTCAGACTGCAGCAGTGAATTTCAGAGAAATGCTTATGTCCAAAAATACATAGTTTGAGAGCTGGAAAAAGATTCTAACACTAGATGTATTTACAAGTTTTAACTTTCACACCAGTAAAAACAACATTTATTATTTTTTTTCATTGATTTCTGGAGCAAATTATACATAGACACAAATTAGGTTAATTTAGACTTTTTTAAAAAATAATCATTTATACATTAAATTTCCAACTGAAAAATAATCAGTTGGTATGGTGTAACTGCAGTTTGCTGGACCAGAAGAGGTTCATTGGATCTTACATTTCCCTTTAACCAGACTGGAAGAGAAGTCAAGTAATCACTGTCTCTATTTGCTTCTTTCAGTTTATTCTAGAGTAAGGTGCAAATATATATGGCTCTGTAGACAATAAGTTAACACTAGCTGGGACAAGGGGACAAAACAAACTTTGGTTTAAAAACGTCAAATGAAACATTGAATAAAAACTATCATTGGACTCAGAACAACAAGGTCTAATCATTTAAATGGCAGTCTTGGGGAAAATGTGATCCCATGAACCTTTGTTTGCAACTTAACCACTTATGTGCCACTTGTTACTTGCTTGAAGGTGTGTTCCATCTGTGTGCTAGAGTGATGCCTCAGTGGGTGAAGGAAATGGCTTTCGATATGGTGTGAATTCAAGAACGCAAGTGGGCTAGTAAGTTTCATATATCCCAAGGCACAGAAGAAGTTAAGTCTTTGAGAACATACATACATACATACACACACACACATATATTATTTAAAACCTTGTAAGATAGCTATAGGACTAAGAATTGCTTTATTATACAGAAATTTGGATTGTTCTCCTGGTCCAGGAAACCAAACAGTCGTGTGACTAGAAAGGCACACTTCAGTCATGAACCACCACACTGCAAGGCTTATTGTATGTCAACCTGAAATATTTTTTAAACTGAAATCTAATCAAAGAAACAGAAGTCCTGGAAGCTGCCTGAATTAAAGAAAAGACTGCAGTAGGCATCTTTTATTTCAGCAGCAGGATGATAAAAGAAAAAAAAATCCAAAATTTATTTTACACAAATATTCTTAACTTGCAATATAAACCAGCTGAAACAAGCATCCCTGTACATGTAAATTGATACAATTGTCTGATGCTTCCATGGCTGGTAAGAGCTGAGTTGCCACAGGCCTCATTAGCGTCAGAATGTTTCAGAGAAGAACAATCAGGTTCTGATCCCGTAAAGTGCATACGTTTTCCAGTCCCACGTGCATCTCTATACACACGTACAGAGAACTGTCATGTGACATTGACCTCAAGAATATGATCATCCTGGCTGGGAATGACAAGGATTTGCATGCCAGCACTTGAGTTGAAGACCTGTCCAGGGGAAAACGACTGCAATCGAGGCATGGGCAAACCTTTGTGCTCTGTGCTGGCTGCTGAATGAATGCTGCCCCGGCTCTTTATACTGCTATTGTCAGCTTGATCATCCATATTCTTGTCCACAGAGAGATTATCATTTTCAATCCAGCTATCTGTTTACAAATAAAAAAGCAAAGCTTTATCCCATTGTCAAATGCAGTTTTAACAACCTACTTCCTCTCAGCAGCACACACACAAATCAAGCTTCACTGCACATTGTATGAGCACTTTAGAACTATATCGAGAGAACCTACGCTTTGAAAAGCAGGCCCAGCAAAGCAACTCATGTCTTTATCTCCTAAAAAAATACCATCAAGCTTGGAAAAGCTTAGCTTAGCTTCTGAAGTAACTTCTTCCTTATCTTCCAGGAGGCTAAAAACTTAGGTAACTCTGCTGTGAACTCCTGAAAAGACTAAAGATGTCTAAAGATGCTTCCACTCTTGCATAGTTATATCTTCTGTAATTCATTTAACTTTTAGTTCTTTGCCAGGAATGCCATAAATTTAAAACCGTTGCAATGATAAAGGAAGTCCTAGAACATATAGATTATGCACTTACTGGAATTCCCATAAGATTATGAAATTTGTTGAGTCAAGATTCTGGCAACTCAACATAAGAGCACTAAATTCATTCCAAGGAAACAATGTGCATAATACCCATTATGTCATTCTATCTGACTACAGAAAACGCAAAGGGGACTACAGAATCTGCTGATTTTGCCGAAAGATCAGCAACTTTGAGCTATCTGTCCAAATCTTTTGCTGAACAAAAGTGTCACTTCTAGCAAAAACACCCAAAGCAGGCCAGGCCCTTTAACAACAAAGGCAAGGTTAGGGGGAGTTAAGCACAAGGTAAATCCAATGGTGAATGCACCTGCTCCTTGCTCCGTTGTGACATGTTTTCCAACTGGCCCTGCGGACAGAGGGGGATGCGGCTGTGTTGGGTTTGTCTGAACAGTCATTGTGCGAGCGTGGTGATCCTGCTTTTCCAGGGAGTTCCTCGTAGTCTCTCCTTGTACTGCACCCACATAATGACGTTGCATGCAAGCTCAAAAACCAAAAGTGGCAATGGAGCAAGGAACGGGTGCATTTGCCTTTAAATTTTCCCCACGCTTAACTACCTCTTACCCTGCCTTTGTTGTCAAAGTGGGCCAGGTTTGCAAGATGAAGCACTAAACATTTCAGCCCCCTTTGGATGGTTTGCTAACTGTGAACTGCAGTTTGCCAGAATCCCAATATAATCTTCTTTACAAAGTGCTTGGGTTTGATTAACAAACTGCAGACAGAAACTGAGCTATACATCCAAATAGGATGCTACTGAATTTCCTATGAAGTCTTTAAAATGAAATTGTTCTTACCAGCATCAAGCTGCATAGAGTGAGCAGAATGATGAGGGAGGTATTTAAAAAGTCTCACATCAGGAAAAGGGAGGTATCCAGCGAAGAGCGGCATTACTTCCATGTGGACTTTATGGGTTGCGTGAGCTGCAACCGGCATAGATATTACACCTGAACTTTTTCCACAGACTGCCCAATTGCTACTGTTATCTACAACTAAACAGGAAAAAATACTATTAAAAACATGTATTCAACTGTTTACAACACAGGCCAGAGCTGTGAAGACAAGTATGCAATGAAGAAGTTGGAGTCAGTTTTTATACCCCGCTTTTCTCACCCCTAAAGGGTCAAAATGGCTGAGAAACCTCTATTCCTCCCCCCACAATAGTCATTCTGTGAGGTAGATAAGGCTGTGAATGCTCAGGAAGAGAGCTGTGACTAGCCCAAGCTCACCCAGTTGGCTTCGTGTAGGAAAGTAGACCCGAACTGGGAAACTACCAGATAAGTCTAAAACTCTAATCACAAGACCAAATGAGACTACATACTTCAGAAGACAGTGTTCAATGTCATGAACACACAGTTATGAAACTTTAGTAACACCAGGGATTCTTCAAAAAACTATGACCATAACAACCTGCACTACAGTTCTCTGAACCCTAATTTTTCATAAGTTTATGGAGAAATTGTAACAGATAAATTGGTTTAAACTTAAACCAAAGAGTTTTGAAGATGAGATCTGGGTTAGGAGTAAAAAAACTACACAAATAAGTAACCAAAGCCTTACCATGAAGTCCAGCCAATTCACTTACCTTCATACATCAGCTTTGTTGTACAATATCCATCAGATTCTGTTAATGCTTCATCTTTGTCCACATCCAGGAGTTCTGAAAGGCGGGTTATTGACACCTCCAGGGAACACAGCAAGCCTGTTTTACAATATTCTGCCCCCAATGGGGGCGAAATCTCAGCTTTCACATTATATAATGTCTGGTAGGAGCACAATGATACGTCTGGTCAATTATATTTATAAATAGGAAATGTATCTTTTTCACAATTTAAATTGCTCAAGAAAGAGAATCTAACTGAGAACACCAAGATTTCAGAAAATGTATGCTTTTTAGAAGACTAGAACCAAGTTAAGACCCAGGGAAGTTTCTGGAATTTAATCCTGGGTGGTGGTACTTGAAGCTGACTTATAGGTTTGTGTTGTTAAAACCATTTATGCTAAATTAGCACAACACATTATATTTCACATAATGGTTGCAGAGTTTAGAATGGCCTATCAGATACTGCTTATCTTCATAATGTAGAATTATCTACATCAACCCTAGAAACCATTAGGAAAATCAGCAGTGGGGTGGAATAGTTCTGAATTTTAACATAGCCTCATTCCTTATGTTCCTGGCATAGGAAAGTTTTGACATTCAGTATTTAATCATTTATTGCCAATAAATCTTCATCCATTTAGTTACGTACATGTTCTCAAAGCTTCATGTCATTCTGACTCACAAATGTGGAATATTCCTCATCTTAAGATTGTGCGCACAATAACTCTTCTGAGTATGGTAACGTGATTAACACTTACAAAAAAATTATCTAACTGAAATTCATAAGTGTACGGCTTCAGAGAAAGTGCATGCTCTTCAGAAGGTGCTGAACAGAATCCCATTGAAAATTGACACTGCAAGGATGAAGGAAGCTCTTTTGTCCATTTTAGTTCCCAGACGAAGAATACTGCTTGCTGACTACAGATTTGCTGAAAAAGAGTTTCAATTAAATAAACAGCAATGAATTTTCTAAAACAGAACTAACACAAGAATCAATCTCCATTTCTACCCTTGATCAATTCTGATTATTTCTGTTAAATCTTTTAATAGCATTTTTCTCAGATTCAGCAGGGGCCAGGGGAATGCCTAGAACCCCATGATCACAAGGCGTGGAGTAGCCTGCATGGTTGGCTTCAAGAAATTTTGTAAATTTCTGCTCTAAACAATTGTTTTTATGATTCAGTTAAGTACAGCTGCATCTAAATGCTACACTAGCACACGGTTCAGTAAGACACAAAGAAACCAGACTTTATCTCAGAATCATGTATCTCCCACCTCTACCACCTCCTTCCTGCCCTATAAATCATGCCTGCCTTTCATTAATCACAGCTTGCAATGTAGACTATAACTCTTAAGTGTGGTGGATTTAGACCATAGTTAATAGTGAAGTAAAAGGCTCTAAACGTTCTCTTGGTCACGTGGGTTTAGAGCAGGAACGTACAGGTCTGGACAGAGGCTAAATTCATTTCATGAAAGAACATTTCACTGCAACACCCACAGATAATATTGACCTGCCATTCTTATTCTTTATTCAGTATGCTTGGAAGAAAGACAGAATGCAGGTCAGTCTACCTGTTCAGCTTTGGAGTTTAAGGGTTCAAGTCTTAAATCTGAACAATTTCCAGAACTCTTGAGATTGCTGTCAGATAACTGAAAACATATGTCCGACATGTTCTGCACACAAACTTGTATATATTTTCTAAAGAGAAAAAAGGAGAAGGAACCACATCTTTTAAAACTGTAGTTGTAGTTCTTATGCATCTATTAAACAGGACAGAAAGTAACATTCCCACATTGCTGATATTAATTAATAAAAATAAGTGAAGCAATGTATTCTTTGATTGCCTTTGTTAAAAGTCAAGGCACTCATTAGAAACACACACACACATAATAGTATAATCACATATACACTTGTAAATCCTATTGATAAGACATGTCTTGTGTGATGAAATAAAGAAAATTCAAGATGGTTACCTTTTAGCCGCTGACAATAAGGAATGCTTGGCTTTAAAAGGTATACTGAATGTAAGTGCAATGATGGTGGAGTAAATTGACCATGGACAATCAATAGTTATCTGTAGGAAAAACAGAATGAAGGTATTATTTGAGATACAACATGCAACTCTTCTAACTTCAGACAACTGCAATATTTCTTAAATGGAGGCAAAGGGCTTTTTTGATAACAGAAATATTTTTCTGTGAACTCGTATGGCATCTACACCATGCTCACTAAAACTATCTTACATTAAAGACTGGAATGGTTGCAAATACTTTGCAGTTGCTTTGGTGTTGCAAAATGCAAATACTTTGAAGCTTTTAAGTCAGGTACTGATAGTTGTATTTCAAGGGGGGAGGTATCCAACTGGCAAACCTTGCACTGCTTTGCATTTTCCAAATATCCATCCGATTTTATTTTTAAAATATGAGTTGTTTCTTCTGTTGCTCAGTCAGACTGTTACACAACTTGTCCTTCCAAGCATAAACCCAATCAAAACCCATCTAGAAATGGCCCCTATGCAAGAACAGGCTTTCAATCCAGTACAGAATGTATTCCTAGATGGGCTTTTAATGCAAATTAGAATAGGAAGCACAATGAGACACTTCTAGAGCACAGTGAACTGAGTTGAAAAGAAAGGATGAGAGCAGCTGTCAAATACATAAATTTAAACTAAAATCAGAGGACACATGAAAGCAGGTAAAGGACAGAAGGACAGCTATGCAGAAGATGTGAATTTTAACATTTGAATAAAAAACCCTAATTTTCCATGGATTCCAGATAACAATTTCACAGAAGTATTGTTCTCTCACCTATGTAAGGAACCAGAAATGAAAGCTATGATGCGTGCAAACTATAGCACAAGATCATAAGAGGAGCCCTACTGGATTGGATGATAACCCATCTAGACCAGCATCCTGTCTCGCACAACGGCCCACCAATTGCTTCAGTTTGGTGAGCCGGTTTGGTCTAGTGGTTAGGCAGCCTGACTCTTATCTGGGAATACCAGGTTTGATTCCGCCCTCCTACATGAACCCAGCTGGGTGACCTTAGGCTAGTCACAGCCCTCTTCTGAGATCTCATAGCCCCACCCACCTCAAAGGGTGTTCTCTTGTGGGGAGAAAAATAGAAAGCTTTGTCAGCCACTTTGAGTCCCCTTAAATGGGCGAGAAAAGCGGGGTAGAAAAGCCAACTCGTCGTCTTATTCTTCTAGGCATTCTCAAGCAGAAGACAAAGGCAAAACCTTCACCTGCTCTCAACTCCCTGCAATTGGCCTTTAGAGGCATCCTGCTGACATACAGATAGGGATTTCATTTTCAAGAACAAAAAAACTGTACTTTTAAAAAAGCAGACTTCTTTAAACAGAACAACACTAATTCGTATTTGCTTACTTTTTGGTCTATTGTAGCCATGTGACTGTGAGCTGCCTCCTTCTCTTTGCTTTTTCTCCCATCTTTACTGGGCAGGTTTTCATTTTCTGTCACATGTACTGAGGTTGATGGTAAATACAAAACTTCAAGCTCAAAGACAATCATGTGATAAGCAGGAGCAAGTGGTAAGCTGATGCTTGTGATTTTCTCAGATGACTGGATCATTAGTGAGGCTTCTGATACCTTTTCTATGAAAGACAGGAGGTTCTGTGATTTAAAATCATCTCTTCAAACACACGGCATGCTAGAAAAAGGATCAGCACATCCCTACTTCCATCTTCATCTCCTGAGCTGTGGGCACCTGCTCATAATGAATGGGACAGTAAGCACAAAAGGCTCATCAATGCGCTCTCAAGGACCACACTGGGGACACCTGATGTTATCAATCAACACATACCCTTGTTTTGAAGGACTGATTCTTCAGAAGTTCTTTAGAAATAGTCTCATGGGCAACAAGGAAAAAATGATACAACCGAAAACAGTTTGCCAGTTGGAATGATCTCATAAAGCATTTCACTACTTAAACAGTAATATATATGCTCCAGTAGGGGACTCTATGGGTACTAAGGCTAAATGACTGCTTACAGTATATACTCAGATTATGTTTACAAAGCTGTGAAGAAAAGATCTCTCAGCATCCCTTTCCAAAACAGAGGGTGTGTTCCCATACAACATTAAATGCAAATCCAATCTGTTTTGGGGATTATCTGATCCCATTTAATTTTTTATTCCTGAACTTTATGAGGACTATCCTGCTAAAAGCCATAGGAAAAAAGTTCTCAGAAGAAACTGTTCTCAGTCCCGTTTCAGCACCCAGCCGCCCCCCCCCCCCTTGGGAACGCTACCAGACTATCTGGGGAGGAGATCAGCCTTTTGGACTCCCTCCCACATGCTTCTGGCCAATGCCTGCTGGGGATGGGTGGGATTTCACATCTGGGAAAGTCTGACCCCTCCCCTTGCCATGCTTGTAATGCTAGCACGATCCTCTGTTTGAGAGATACATTTGTAGCAAGAATCGCAGAGGGGAACTGAAAGGGAAAGTAATTGCTTTACAATTGCCCTGTGCCTGTTCTTTCACTCAGCTGATTCTGAGCAGGGCAGGCTTACAGGGGTTTGACAAGGGGTGGAGATGAAAAGATTCTGGGTGTTTTTCCACTGTCACTAGAAGTACCCATTAAGTACCCATTAATGGGTACTTAATGGGTACTTCAAGTGACAGTGGAAATACACCCTCTGTTTCCCCGTGCTGGGGATTTGTGTGGTTTGAGTGGAACTGCAGTATTCAAATTCAGCCCGTGTTACTGTCAAGCAAATGGGGATATCCAGAATGCACACTTGGTCCTGAATCGGGATTAAAATAGTCCAATCTAGATTTTTAAAGTCAAGTGGGAATGCAGCCAGAGTTAGCATCCAGGGCTAACTTTCTAAAATACAATTATTAACAGTAAGACTATCTATGGAAGTAACAATGTGCAAAGAAGGATTAAAAAAAAAAGAAAAAACAGAAGCAGCTTTTTGTCCAGTTATGTCTTAACTTACATTTCTGGATAGGGTAAAAGGACAATTTATTGTCCAGTTATATCGTGACTTGTTCTGGAGTTGCATTTAAACTGTGACTTTACTATATCCAGAACAGACTGCAGAACAGGCTGCTATGCCTATATACTTAGTTACAACTTTGCATGGCATTTTACAATCCCCACAGTAGGAATCCTTTTGTTACCTAATACCAGAATGAGTGCAACACCAAAATTTTGTACCTTTGGTGTTTGAGTAAATCACAGCTTTGCTTTCTGGATGGTACAAGATTGGCATGGCATCAGCATTACTTAACTGCAGTGCATCTCCATTCTTTATGGTATAATGGCCGGTTGTCACTGTAAATTTTACCTTCTGAGGAATTCCAGCCAAAAGACTGTCTGCAGAAAATACAGTGGTGAAGAAAAACAGTTAATTGTATTGTCCCAGAACAGCTATCATGCCTATTAACAATCCATTTAATAAGCTAGGATACATACAGCCCTATATATCTGTACACGGCTCTCTTGGTTCTGCTTCATTTCTCCCTCTTATGAACAAGCAAGGGAGTTGGCACTAAGGCAAAACATTCATTACAACCACTGGAAGCAGTGGTTAACAGCTGCTACAACCAGAAAATGAACCTACGGTTTAAAGATGCGCTATCCTTTTTTAATAGCTAATGGTCATAATATTTCTCACTCTCTCTCTCTCTATACACATACATAAATATAATACTTTTAACTTGGGCTCCAGTAATTGCTGAAGTCCAGCTAAGCCCTGAATATTAATTTATTTCTGCCAGAGTAATCTGTACCAACTTGGATTGCACAGTCTCTGCTTTAGCTTCTCTGCTGTCTTCTCTGAACAACAGAGAACAGATACATAAAGTCTGGGACTTAGCCATCAATATCCCTGTAAATTGTACAGCACAGAAATACACATCCACATTGAGGCCAACACTATGCTGCATTTATAGACTTCAAATTTTTATTTGATTTATTCTCTAGAAACACTGGAATAAATTACTGGCCACCAACATAGACAGGCGTTTGCTTCCTTTTGCTTCACAGCTTTTATGCTAATTCTAGCTTAAGGGTCATCTTGGCTATGAGAGTCAAAGCTTCCCTATAATTCATTTTTATATTAACTGTCTTGTTCCATCCACCCATATTAACAAACAAGCATCAGGCAGCCCTGTTGTATATGGATGACACCACCACTGTGTCTCAGCCTCTACTGAAGTAGGTTTTAAATGAAGATTATACATTGCTTTACCATTTACTGGTCTGAAAACTGGCGGTAAACTGCATTGAAACAAAAATAATTTGCTCTTATCAAATGTCCAAAATCCAAGTCCTATAGACTGAATGGCCACATAACAGAACAGATTAACAGCTTTAAGTATCTAGTTTTCCATGCTACAGGTAGAAATAACTTCCAATGTACTCCAAAATGCATCAAAGTCTATGTTAGCTAATCAGCCTTCCTTTTTCCCGAGGAGTTTGCACGGGTTTTTGTTGCAAAAGTTAGTGTGCAATTATTATATGGTATCCAGCTCAGCTTCTATAACAACTGAATAATAGGATTCTAAAGTAATAACTGAATAATTTTATATTTTGTTTTCTATTGCTATCACCTACCCTGAGACCTTTCCAATTAAACTTTGGAATTTGCTACTACTACAAGATGTGCTGTTGGCTACCAGCTTGGATTTTTAAAAAGCTGGAGTAATCACAGACGTCAGGCTTATGCATGGCTACTAGCCCTGAGCAAAGCAACTTATGGTATGCCTTTGAAGGCCAAGTGCTAGGAGACTAAGAGCAGAGCAAGCTGTGTGCATGTTCTGCTATCCGGCTTCCCTGTGCAGCGGGTTAACCACTATAAGAACAGACTGCTAGGCTAGATGTGCCATGGATTCAATCAAGCAGGACATTTCTTAGGTGCTGTATACTGTATATACACATATATGTATGCTTTAGCTTTACTTCCTCTGTATGCATGTGCTTTTAACATCTCCCCCTTGATTTGGTCAATAATTCTAGCATTATATATGGGAAGTCAAAGTTCTCTAACTACAAATAACCTGAACTGCACTAAGTAATTTTGCAGTATACAAGGGGTGACTGAATGAGTTGCATTCATTACAAGCTACTTTGGTCTTCCCAGTTAAACTGCAAATTTCTAAAATTCTTCAGGTAGGGAAATAACTAATTTAGAAACCTAGTAAATTAGTCCGTACATTTTAAAAACCAATTTTACTTACCAATGCATGGTTCTACTTTTAGCTGTGGCTCCTGTGAGTAGACATCATATTGCACAATTGGATAAATATGAGGAAGGGCAAATTGCATTTTCCCCACTGAAATGCATAATTGCCTGAGTGTGTATGTCCCAGGATCCCTGCCCTATGAAAATTTAAAGAGAGACACTGAGGAGGACTTCTGGTAAAATCGTTTCAAGCTACTTAATGGAACACTTTTATATACAATGAAGTATTTAATACTTAGACAGCACAGAATTATAGTAAACAAGCTATAGCTTGTTTCCAAAAAAGCTTATGGCTGCACAAGTGTTAACATAACCATGTATATGTAGTTGTCACTACAATAAAAGCTCGATTATGGTTTTTAGTAACTGTTTTCATTATTGTGCATCTGATCAACTGTAACCTTCTCCCACTGTGCCCTAATTTCCTTGCTATTTTGTTGTTTTAGCTCTCTCTACTTTGGCATTTTTCATTATCTCACAAGATTCAAATTAATCCAAAACTGTAAATCCTTTTAAACACCTTAAAATATTTTTCAGCCCTATTGGCCTATGAACCATGTGAGGTACAATGCAGTAACCGCAGTGTGGTATAAACTAAGAATCTTGAAGCTGTAATACCGTATATATTGCTGTGCACACTGAATGAAAGAAATTAGAATTCCAGTTGCTTAGGGAGTCTGGAACAGTGGCTTTATTCCTTTGAATAACTGATGTATTTCTGTTTGAAGTCTCTTAAGTAGGGATGTGCACAAATATGCAAAACATTCAAAATCCGATCGAATTTGGACATTCGAATTTGAACCGAATGTTCATAAATTCGAATTTAAACATTTGAACAAATTTTGAATTTTTGAATATTTGTGCAAATTATGCAGACATTCGTATGGCTGCATACTTGCCCATATGCATCTTTCCCGCATTTGTACAGATCTGTACGGGGCGAAAATGCCTACGGGATAAATATGGATGCATATGGACACATACGAATGTTGTCGATATTCATATTTGCAAATTCAAATTGAAAATTCACACAAATAGATTTGAATTGATCAGATCAAATCGAATGTGAATACATTCCAATTTTAAACATTCAAATCGATTTGAATTTTTGGATATTCAATTCGAATCCCAAAAATTGCATTTGTGCATACCCCTACTCCTAAGGAGCTGAAAAGTGAGTTCTTGCCATTAGAAGGAAGTAAGAAAGAAAAAGATAAAGGATTTTTTTTTCTTCAATAAAAACAATCCACCTTAAGGAAGTGAAAGTGTGTCAAGAAAAATAAGTCAATAAAAGACAAAGGCAACAGACATTAACTAAATAAAAGCAAGAAGGCTTTCCAGAGCCAGAAAGTCCCCAACGCCACCAGGGACGAGAGGAGGAGGAGGGGAATCAGCGCTCCACAATGTCCACCTGCTGCAAGGCTACAAAAGCCCAGCTTGCACCCAGCCCAACGCCCTAACACCATTATGGACAAGGGGAGGAGGGAGACTCAGTGTGCAGCTAATTCTACCTGTTGTAAGGACTACAAAAACTTATTAGCCAGCCGTCCCACCTGTTTATAGGGTTTTTTTTCTTTTTTTTCTTTTAATTATTATTATTACTGCATAATGTATTAGTGGTTATAACATGTAATGTAATTTTGATGTATGTAAACTGCCTTGGCAAGTGTTTTCAATTTGAGTTGTAGATTATTCTTATTGGTTGTATTTCTTTGATTTAATTGATTGAATTTGTATTGTACCTTGTTCTTCCATTTGTTGTAAACCGCCTTGAGCAAATTTTGTTTGGAAAGGCGGTATATAAATAAAAATGGAAATGGAAATGGAAAGTCTCTAAAGCCAGTAACAGAAAAACTGCTGAACAACAGTAAGATCTAAACTGGGTTATTCCAGGAGACTGAGCCTCCCCTAGAATTCATACTACCAGCCTGAAGAGATATTTCTTTTCCCAACTAATTGTATGGCATTGTCTGTCATATGTCTTTTAAACATAAAAGTATGGAGTAGGGGTGTACTGTAACAAGCTCTAAAGTTATAAAGCACATTATGCTCAGATGATCTCTAATCATCTTATGCATCTTGTTTTTAGTTTTGAACATATCTGAGAAATATGAAATAAGTCCTTGCCTTTTCTGGAAGCTGGGTTAGGGATTTGACCATGAATCATAGTAGCTGGGGCAGACTTTAAAACTTACAAAAGTTTACAACTTCAGCCCAAATTCCAAATTTAAGGCAAAACAGTATTAAAGAAGTTTGCCTTTCATGGAAACGTACCTGGGTTCTGAAAGAAATTCTATTGGCTCCTGGTTCCAGTATTAAGTTGCTACATTTCAACACATGGGCACCATCCTCCAATGTCAGTCCTGTGGGTATTTCTAAAGAAGAGCTGCTCTCCTGTCTCCGCAACAACATGTGAACATTTTTGCAAATGATGCCTGTTGTATTCAAGGAATTGTCTGAAGGACTCTTTTCATACATCTCGTACAACTCTAGCATTGGCAAGCTACTTCTTGAGAGAGAAAAACCTACAACTTCATTTGGAAAGCTGATTATGCCATTAGAAGTCTTGTGTTTTGTGAGCCATTCCGCTGTTTTCCGATAGCTATTTTTCTCAATGCTGAAATGTACATTAATAGCAATCTGATCCACTTTAACTGGGATGGGCATTTGATTTGCCAATGTCAGTTCAATGGATAGTGTTCCACCCACATGGATCACTGCATTAGGAGGATCAAAGTGTAGATTCTTCAGCTGTGCAAACGAATGCATAGACAATATAACTTTCTGACCTGGAAAATGAAAACAATAAATGTCACTAGATTTATATAGTCCTCTGATTTAACTTTAAACATAAAAAATGCCTGAGGACTGTGTTTCCTGCTGTGCTTCTTGGAGTGGATTTAATAAAAAGAAACCTAGAAATGGCTTTCATATGCCCACTTCCAGATTATCTTTTAATGTGAAGCACAGAGGCTTTCATAAGACAGGCCTTCAAAGAAGAACATAAAGATATTGTTCCTAAATGTGTTTTTTGAGTTGCTCCAGGAAATATGTTTCATTTCTGATCTGCGTAGTTCATGTTTGAAAATTTGAGAGAAATCATGAAAGAAGAAAAGCTGGTTGCTGGACATCTTATATGATTAAGACAAAACTGTAAGGCAGACTAAAACATCAGCTTCAGCCACTTATCTGAATCATCAAAATTGTCCATGTTTGCTCTCATTCTGTATGCCTAATTTTGTTATTTCTGTATTTTGCATAATGTGTTTCTATTCCTTAACATGGAAAGTGGCACAGGGTGATAAAGTGCATTAAAGCCTTGCCTTCAAACTACTGAGAAGTCTGTAACATCGGGTTCATTTTCCGAGATCTGATTTGGTACTGCTCAAACAATCTTGCCTTTTAAATACGAAAACCTTCAATAAAACATATTTTAGGATACTGAATCCACATTTCAAATCTAGTTATGTTCTCCTATGTATAACTTTCTGTGGTTGTTACTAACAGAATAATAATAATAAACAGCAGCTTGCTATTTTTTGTTTTTAGATGGTCATTTCAGCATTTACCTTCAATTTCTGCAGGCTGCTTGGCGAAGTTCAGTATTTCTTGGCAAAAGTGTTTGCGCTCTTCTTCCGTTAAGTTATTATCACAGGCTAAAAGGCTGCTTGTTTGAAGATAGCTAGTACAGTTAAGGAAGGAAGAAGACAGGATGCACATATACACACATCTATTACACACACACCCCTACCTATAATATGCTACCTCCAAACAAATACAAAGCTTTATACACTGGTTAAGTTTTCTTCAACAAAGAATTATATGAATCAGCACCAAAAACCATATAACTTTTGGCAAATCCCCAGAAGAAAGGTGTCCCAAAGTATGGGAACCACCAAGAGAAAAGGCCCTCTTGCATATCTCTACTCCTTGCATCTCAGAAAGGAGGAACAAGACGAAGGTCCTTCATGCATAATGTTCGTAATAATTTATTTGTTTTCATTGGGTGGACCATTCTGGGATATCAGGTTAAAAAGCAGTATAGAAAACACCACCCTCATAATAACTGATATCAAATCACAATAATAAATATTTTGAATCAGTGTGTAAAACAATTCAAGGGTAATTTTTCAAAAGATGATCCTGTGAGTTTTGATGCCAATGTGTTATCTTTGGAGGACAGTGCTACTTCATGCCAAACGTAGCTGAGATTCTACTACTCACCCACAGTTAAGGTACATCCAAGTGAATTGAAGCCTACTGAACAGGCCTGCTCAGTGGCGGAGCAGCAAGTTTCTCCATCACCCATGGAAACCAAAGCCGTGGTCTGGCAGAAGAAAGAACCCCTTTAAGCTGACCCGTTACCCTGCCACGGCAAACAAAATGTACACTCAAACATGGACCTGAAACTTTTTCTTTTTGAAGGATACTTTTCTATTTGTCCAAGATGTTTCTGACAGTCTGCTAGCTGCTTGCGTGTATGTGTAATAAGTAATGTCCATCCCTCAGCAAGATAGGTTTTCAGTGCTCCTTGAAGATAAACCTCAGCCTTCTGGGGACTCTTCTTCTTCCTTGGGAAGAGAGTTTTAAAACAAAGAGTAGATAAAGCCACACCAAAGCAGTTTACAAATAAACACTAAGTCTTTTTCCCACCTACCCTATTACTCTAATTCAGCCGTATTAAACTCTCAGAAAAGATTTGAAAGCTTTTAAAATGTATTCCCTATATGATACTCATAGCTAATACTCTCAGTCCAGGAATACTGAGCATGTTAATGCTGTGGAGAACACTTTTCCTTTCCTTCCAGGGATTTGGGGAATTCTACTTTATAAGGTCTTGGCTTTACCCTGAGATAGTTTGTGAAATAAAATAAATAAATAAATGCAGTTTTGTTTTAATGGTTTTATGATTTAATGTTAATATGTAACATATAAATAATATCTCTCTCATTTCACAAGGTTTAATGGAAAAGTTGAAACAAATTTTGAACACCTTTCCTGTAGCAGCATCATATAATTAGTTAATTTTGTATTATTTTTACTAACTATCTTGCAGAACATATGATTAAGATGCCTCTTTACATACTTAGGCACGACCTCTTTCAGAATACTAAAAGCTTTGCTCTTTAGAAGACACTTAAAATATTTATTTACATATAAAACTCTGCCAGGTCTTTTCCAACAAGCTTTGCTGAACGGATTCTTCCAATGTTTTTATACATTTCAATAGTGGCATGGGAAAGATCCTATGCAAGAAAAGAAGTAAAAAAAGAAGCCTTAGGACAAACTATATTAAAATAGCTTTTTACGTCAGAATCCTGTATTTTACTTCTGGTTTAGCCTTAATATAGTGAAATAAGTACAAATGAGTGCAGTGCTTTCCAAAGTTTATTTACATAAAAGTCTTTTTAAAAAATTAAAACAAATCTAAATATTTTTATAAGGTTAGTAACACAAAATATCAACAACATTCCATTGTTTTTTTAAGACACTCTGCTTTAAATAATATTAGTCAGTAAAAGCATTTTTTTACAATTTCTAGAGAAAGTTAATGAAGCTAATCTTAATACAGGATTTCTGTTAAATGCCACATTCCAACACAGTAATTAGGGTCTGGAGACACACTCTGTGATAAACAGCATTTTGTCACTCTAAAAGCAGAGATGACTAGGCTGGTGCCTAACTGCTGTTTGTAAAAAAAACAAACCGCTTAGAGAAGTCCAGAACTGTCAGGTTTCTCATCAGACAACACTTGAAATGGCATTTTGCGCTCCTCTATTAGCTCACGGCACAAATCTTAAAACAGTATGCTGCTATATGTTATAGCAGTCTTCCTCTTTTACGGAACTCATATTCTGATCTCTAATTCAACACTTACACAAAATAAATCAAAATACAGTGTATATGTACTTACTAAGTAATGTTTTTCAAAAGCTTCTACCGATGATAAGGCCTCTTTAAGTTTCTTATATGGAGACTGTGCTGTATTAGCTTCAAAAACAAAAACAGAACATATATAAGGTTTCCAATTTAAAATGGCAAAGAAAAAATCTACAAGCAGAACTCCACAAACCTTACTCCAAGACATCTACACTACATTTTAAAAAGTTCCAGCTATCTTTAAGTCTGAAGATGAGTCAGATTGATCAAATGCAATGGAACGTTCTATGCAAATGTATCCAGTTGCAGAGGATATCTCATACACATTATATAGCAAATGTTTATATATATATATTAAAAAAGACACAATAATACCCAGGAGCACAGCAGAAACTGACAGCTTAAAACTGGGTATGAAATTCAAGTTGAAGATAGCAAGAGACAAGTTTTTCCTCCTTCTAACTAATATGCACTTTATGGAACCAAAATTTTTCATTCCTTTTTATATGGAGATTTTCTGCCACATATTTTAAAGCCCATAATAGAAAATAAAAAACAAAAGTGTTTCACCTACGTCTTTCTCGTCCTGACTCTGATTTCATGCATCCTCTGCACTTACAACAAATATATAAAAGTGTGTATAAATGTTTTCTTTTCCTACTGGATTTTGACATGTTATTTACACATTTTGCAAATGAAAAAAGCCAAGTACTAAGGCAGTTGCTTCTCTGCTTGTTACACCCTATAAATAAGTTGCTGAAGTGAAGGGCCAGCAGCAGACACAAGTAATGCCTTGACTACTCATTAAAACAAGCCAACTTGTTTTCCCTCCTTTCTCTAGTATTCCCATTCTTCATCCTCCTACTGAACTTTTCTTTCAGCATTGTCATGTTTTACATTATGGATTTTTATCTTTTTTTAAGCAGGCACCTTGTTACCTTTTTAGTCGTCCTTATTATCTCCAATTTTTATTTTATAAACAAATGTTTTAGAACATTGACTCAGATCATCTTCCTTTTCATTCTTGCTTTAATTCTTGCATGGCAGTTGCTTGATTGTTCCCCAATTACCTTATTTTTATAGCTTTTTCATTCCCACAGCCTAGTCAACAATACAGAACAATACAGTCTTCTGGATTGGGTGAACAACTAAGCATTTTATGTTCAACAGACACTGGGACAAATTAATGATACTCAGAGACATAAGAAAAGTACTTTGGTGAGTATAGTTATTTTTATAAGTTTACATGACAATATGTCCAGGTCTTGTGAGTTCTATGTTGACATATATATTTTATTTTTGTGGAAATTGCTTTGATAGCACTGTGGGGTATAGAAATAGTACTTTGGGGTTTCAAGAAATGCAAACATTATGGATTTATTTCATTTTATTTAAACACATTTGTTATTATAGAAACTCTGTTTAAATTTTTGGTTTCTCTTTGTTTTACTCATGTACAACTTAGTGACCACTGAAGAAGATTCAGAAATGGTTGAGTTAAAATGCATCTGACCATAGAGATATCAAGCTAAGACTCTCATATACTGAAGTAGCATCAATAACATTTTTATATAGCAGTCTTCTTATGAGCTTTTGCATATTTAGTCATTAACCTATTATGTGTCTATTCTATTACTGAATGTATTTTAAGGAATTGTACTGTCCACATATAGCATCCATTTGAAATTTTACTTATTTTTTTAATTTGTGTTGGAAGAGTCTTTCTGTAATACCCTTTGAAAGACATCTAAATTTGCAGACAATTTCATAATTTCATGTAGACAATTTCATAATTTCAATACTGTGCTATAAATAAAAAACTAGAACATAAAACACTGTACTCAACCTTCTAGCATTCATCTCTCTGGTTCTGGTTCTCTGACAAGGGAGAAAAATATCTTACCCGCTCTGCATATCATGCAAGCTTTTACACTTCTCTTATGCCCCTTTTTGGCTTATGCATTTTCCCGTTTGGTGCCATGCCTTCTTTGTGAAGTTACTATATCTGACTTTACTTTCTATGTTCTTCTGATCTGGACATCCTTAACGGATGATTGATCCTTATGCAAAACGCTTGATAGATTTGTTGACTTTTTCTAGGATTCAGGGTGAAGTTGTTCTATTCCTGTTAGTGAGACATCATCCATTTCATATGGGTCTAATTTGTCTCAAAATGTTCCCTAGGACCAAAAACACTCCAACTCTTCTGCCTGATTATTAACAGACCTATGTTGAGATTCCTCCACTTCATTATCCACTTACTCTATACAAGCATTTTTTAGACATAGCAGCATAGTTTTAGGCTTTTAATTACTTTTTAGTATCAAATAGTCCCTGAACACAGGTTATACCCTATACCTACCAAGAATTCTGTTGTGAAATTACTAGAATGAGAAGTTATGAAGTTCTCTCACTATTAATCTTCAATTCAAAATTGTAACAACTTTAAATTTATGCAAGTACCTGTTTCAGGTCGTTCAGCACCAAGCCCTGCTAGAAGGTCAACTGTTCTATTAAGATCTTCCGAATTGGGCCCTTTTTCTGATACAAGTCCACATAGGTAGCCCAGGGACTTCAGCTGCAGAAAACATCACATTCTGACATTTCATTTTATAACAAGAAGAGCACAACGAACAGCAGACACAATTATCACAGTTTATTTCATCTGTATACTATCTTTTCACCACATGCTCATGGTGGTTAAGAAGTTAACAAACAATTCATGAAGCAATCAGGTAACTGTAGAAACACAACAACTCAATGTACAACATACAATGAAATTATTAAAAACCCCATAGCTTCTCTTTTCATGCAAGAGATCTAGCACAGATGAGTAACCAAGATATTATAATAAATGTGAATACATTTATTTATTTACATTTTATCCCACTCTGTACCTCAAAGTCTCCGGTGGGTAACAACATCTAAAATCAAACATTATTAAAACAATAACAGTATGCATTAAAACAATAGCATCTGCAAGTGGGAAGGAAAAATGTATCCCCATTTAGCCAAAGGCCATGGCCAAGAGTCTTCATTGCCTTCCTAAATGCACCGTGAAGGGGAGACTATTTCATAGCCTAGGGGCCATCACTGAGAAGGCCCTCTTCCAGGTGCCCAATCCAATTGCTGCTGAGACTTGTGGGATAACGAAGGGTCTCTCCTCCAGATCTTAGGGCACAGGCAGGTCAATATGAGAGTCAGCATTCCTTCAGATATTTGAGACCCAAGAAGTTAAAGTTAACAACTTGAAT
Source organism: Aspidoscelis tigris stejnegeri (assembly GCA_023333525.1). Classification (NCBI taxonomy): domain Eukaryota; kingdom Metazoa; phylum Chordata; class Lepidosauria; order Squamata; family Teiidae; genus Aspidoscelis; species Aspidoscelis tigris. The sequence goes on from JALMGA010000001.1 coordinate 209,131,879, forward strand.
TGGGCTTGGTAGCAAATCAGCAGCCAGTGGAACTCTTTTAAGACTGGTTTGGCCAGCTGCCTTGGTCAGCAATCTAGCAGCTGCATTCTGCACTAGCTGCAGCATCCAAATCATCTTCAAGGGCAGTCCCATGTAGAGCGCATTACAATAGTCTAGTCTGGAGGTTATCAGAGCATGGATAACTATGGCCAAGTCATCTCTGTCCAGAAAAGGCTTCAACTGGCACACCAGCCGTAGTTGGGAATAAGCACTCTTGGCCCAAGTTTTGCACCTGTTCCTTCCAGGACACTACAACCCCATCAAGGACAGGATGTCTCCCAACTACATGGACCCATGACCCTATGACACAGCACCTCTTGTCTTGTCTGGAATCAGCTTCAATTTATTGGCCCCATCCTCCAGGCACCTGTCAAGCACTTCAACCATCTCTCCTGATTCAGATGGCACAGAGAGACAGAGCTGGGTATTATCTGCATATTTATGACCTCTCCCAACAGCTTCATATAGATAGTAAAAAGCATGGAAGATAAGATCAACCCCTGAGGAACCCCACAAGTGAGTTCCCAGGATGTCAAGCTAGAATCTTCCACTACCACTCTCTGCGATCAAACATGGAGATAGGAACGGAACCAGTGCCACGCACTGCCTCCAGTTCCTAAACTCTGTCGCCTTTCCAAAAGGATACCATGGACGATGGTATCAAAGGCTGCTGAGAGATCCAGGAGAACCAACCGAGTTGCACTCCCTCTGTCTCTCTCCTGGAGAAGGACATCAACCAAGGCGACCAAAGCACTTTCCATGCTATAACTGGGCCTGAAGCGACTGAAATGGGTCTAGATAATCAGCTTCCTCCAAGCATGCCTGCAATTGAACAGGCGCAGCTCTCTCTGGTACCTTGCACAGAAAAGGTATGTTGGCCACCGGGCCGTAGTTGTTTAAATCTTCTGGATCAAGGGATGCCTTTTTGAGGAGAGGTTCCACAACTGCCTGTTTAAGGGCTGGTAGAACAACCCCATCTCTCAAGGAGGTATTTACTACTCCCTGGACCCACCTGGTCATACCCTGTCAGCTAGCTTTTATCAGCAAGGAAGGGCAATGGTCCAGAAATGGTTGAACCCCCACAAGCAGCTCATCCATGTCCTCAGGCTGCAGCAATTGAAACTAATCCAAGAGAACTGACCAGACAGTTCTCTGGATGCCTCCTCTGGACTATTCTCCACTGTGACATCTAATCCCCCATGAATCTGAACAACTTTACCCTCGAAGTGCCTTGCAAATATTGCAGCAGATATTAGATTGCTCTTGTCCATGCTTCCTTGGGTTGGATCTTCTAAGGGCATTTGTCACCTGGAAGAATCCTGCTGGACAACTACTTCAGGACACAATGGTGGCAGAAAAAAACCCTTATTTTATCTGCTATCACCACCCCATGATAGGCATGATAATGTGCTCTAACCTGTGTTCGGTCATACTCAACGTGGGATTTACACTACCTGTGCTTTAGCTGTCTACCTTCCTGTTTCATCGCCCATAGCTTCATGGTATACCAAGGTGCTTTACAGGCTCTAAAGAGAAGCCAAAGGCACTTGGGAGCTATCGTGTCGATAGCCCTATTCATCTCCCGATTCCAAAGGGAGACCAGAGCTTCGACAGGAGCACCAGCCATACCAACCATAAAATCCCCCAGGTCATTCAGGAATTGCTCAGATTCCATTAGTCTCCCCAGGCTGATCATCTCAATAGGTCCCACACCCCCACAGAGGGGTTCTGCCACTGTAAGTACAAATCTCACCAGCGAATGATCCATCCACAATAGTAATATAACAGATTGACACTGATTATTTAACAGTAATATAACAGATTGACATTGGATTTGCTAACCAAATTCTACCTTGTAAACTTAGAACAGAAAAACATAAGAGAAACCCAGCTGGATCGGGGCATAGTCCCTCTAGTTCAGTATCTTGGCTTGCACAGTGGCCCATCAACTGATTCTGGATATTCTCAAGCAGATGACAAAGGCAAAACCTTCACCTGCTCTTAAAACTCTTGCAAATGGCTTTTAGTGGCATAAAGCCCGTCTCTTCAATACAGAGATGGTATCTAGGCATCTGTTCTAGTAGCTTTGATGGTAGCTTTGTGCTTTATCTCCAAATTACCAAAAATTTAAGTGAAATGAAAAGCCTTTCTAGCAACCTAGGAGAATGTATGAAATTGATCACGCAATTTTCCATTTTACTCTCCATATGCTTCCAAACTTTACATTAACATTATTCAGTGTTGTCTGAAAACAGCTACTAACTGGATGATTCAAAGTGATTCACAAGCATGGCAAAATTCATTTCATATAATTCAGGAAGTTAAAAAATGTACACTTGAAAGTGGAACATAAGGCAATCTGCTGATCAAAGTCTTCTTGGTTCTTGTCAGCTAGGATTCAATAACATATTTTATACTAAACCCTTTTAATAAACTTCCTGCTTGTTACTGAAAATGTCATTGTAGAACTATATAATTTGCAAGAAGAATATGCAGTCTTTCAACATTTGGCCTCCTGCACCTTTAATAGTAGTTTATAGGAATAAAATTTAGCAAGTGTAGTTTACATGCCAGACTTTCATATTTGTTATCTGCAGAGTATCCCTTCACCTGTGAAAGTAAAGCAACCATTTCTGCACTTTGTTTCCTGTCTGTATGTGTTTATTTTGGCTTCATAACAAGAGATTGATATGAGGGAAGGAAGAACACATAATGCCCAAGAGATGGATGGATGGATGGATGGATGGATGGATGGATGGACGGACGGACGGACGGACGGACGGGCGGGCGGGCGGGCGGGCGGGCGACAGACCTACCTACCAACCTAACTTTTTAGTCGTTTGATCCAAGACTATAGTAGATTGTTGGAGAAATAGGAATTTTGTTATGAAATTCAGAGCTGATACTCACATTGTTAACAAATGCAACAATGTTGACTTCTATGAAGGCACTGATTGTTGAAGAGCATTTTGATACAAAGAAACATCACACAGATGTTGTTTCATGTTAGCTGGTTTACTAATATTAAGTATCTTTTTTCTGTTCCCAAAGAGTTAGGAAAAATTATATACAGAAGGAAAACACATACTGTATTTTCTGGCGTATAAGACTACTTTTTAACTCAGGAAAATCTTCCCAAAAGTTAGGGGTCGTCTTATACGCCGGGGTCGTCTTCTTATATGGCGAAAATATCCCAAACTCTATATTTTAACTGGAAAGTTGGGGGTCGTCTTATACACCCAGTCGTCTTATACGCCGGAAAATATGGTATATAAATTTGAAGCAACACCAAGGCACAAGGCATGCATCATCTTCTCTGATTACCTTTTCAGTGGCATAACTCCATAAGCCAACAGTATGGGAAACATTGGCATCAATCTGAGACCGATCACAGCAGCCTTCTATTCTCTGCAGAACCTCCAGACAGCTTAAGAAAACCCAACAGTCTAAAGCACCAGGAGGAACAGAAACCTTAAGAACGAGACAGTAAGGACACAAAGTTTATTCTCACAGAATCCAAGTGGATGAAATAATATAGATTAGTAATAATTTGAAAAATTTACACATTACATAATTTTAGTAACTCATCACTTTCTACACACTACAAATTTCATACTGGCTAATACATTTTCAAAGGATGCTCTAGAGCTAACCACTCTATGTAATTCTTAAAGATATGTGTAGCAGGTTCAGCTTTCTTCCCAATATATATACACTTAGCTGGGCTTTTCTTATTACAGAATGTCACAAAAAAAGGTAACAAAGGTTGAAAAAAATAAGAGCCAGCAAACATTTCTTCCAACACTAAATCATGCTAGAAGTTGGCACCACAGAGGGCAAGGCCCACACTTCCAGGGTTGGATTTTGAATGACTGCCACCTCACTTCTAGGCCTAGTTCAAGGTCTGAACAACTTGAGGTCCAAATGTCTGAAAGATTGCCTATTCCTGTACAGCCCTGCCCATCATCTGAGACCTTCTGGCAACATCTTCTCTTTTACAGGAGGCAGATGTTATGACCAGAGAGAGGGCCTACTCTGCAGCAACACTTAGTCTGTGGAAAAGTCTTCCCTCTTAATTGACGAACTTTTGACATTTGGTGAAAGCATCCTTATTTACTCGAGGCTTTGGTAATTAGTTCTATTTGGAGGGCTGTTAATGATGTCTTTTCTTCCTTTTTTTTAACGCTGATATTTTACATTATTTTTTTTCTTTATTGTTAACTGCCCTGGGAATTCAGTGTAGGACAATATGCAAGTCTACTTAAATAAAATGAAATAAATACTGTTGTATCCATGTAAGGCCATCTGGCCGCAGAAAGAATGCTTGCTGACACTAATATGATCAAATTACATAGACTTACTTCAAGAAGCTTTAACTCTTGCACACAATTGTGAAGAAGTTCTAGAGCTCTCTGAGATACTTCCCATGGTCTCTGAAGGAAAATTAGCAATGTGCACTGGCGGGAGAAGAGGTAACTGCGAAGATCTAACAGAGTGGCTTCCTGATTCTGAATCAACTCCCTTTTCTCCATGTCTATTGGTTTACGAAGAACAAGCCCATTCCAGCTTCGCACCGGCTGACAGAAAAAAGTCAGCCAATTTGCTCCATCTACACAGAGCAAACACACAGTTAAACAACTAATGAAATACAAGGCAGTACAGCAAATAGCTGAACCAAGAGGAAATAACATGTCTTTTTGGCCCACTTCTTATTAAGGAGACAACAAGAAAATAATTCAGCCAAGTCGACTTTACGTAATTTATGAATAAGTCTGATTTTTGCAAAATCTGGCCAGTGGACTTAAAATTTCCACAACTATACTTTGTAAATACTTACCACCTGCACCAAAGTTGACAACATACTGGGAGAACAGAGCATCCAGTTCATCATATTGCACCAAGGCATCTTCAAACTGTTGTAGCATTTCAAAGACAAAGGCCAATTCTTCCTTTTAAAATATGGAGGAAAACATATTAATACCTACTACATACAGTCAGACATAGAATTAAATGGCTACTAGATGTGGGCAAGCGATTAATGTTATTTTTCTTTAAATTACTATTATTCTTCAGAAATCAAGTGCCAATTTTTCAAGTAAAACCTTGTTCGTTTTGGTAGCATAAAATGGGAGTTTACACAATTCTTTAGAACCCATCAGTTTGTCTACTAATATGGATAAAGTTGGCCCACTAACACAGGAGCTTTAACTTGCAAATTTAGATTTTTATTCATCAATTTGAAAATCAAGCTTGACCCAATGATTTTAAAATATTTTCAAGGAAACTTCATAGGTAATATTATTTCAAGGTGACCTCAAACATTAAAAGACAAAAACATCACAAAATAAGACCAGAAATTTTTTTCCCCTGTAAAAGCAATAAAAAATTACATACCCTCACATTTGAAATATTCCATGAACAGAGATATCGCTTAAGAAGTCAGCCAACAAAAATTACTGCAGTCAGTAGGCAGCACTGTATGACTATGATTCTTAAAAGCTATGTTTTGACATTCTGCTTTGATGTACCTGGACCATAAAATATTCACAGAAACTCCATCCTGGCTCTGTCCTCTTCTCCCTCAAAGTTCTCATGTCATCTTCAAATTTGCCAAGATTTTTGGTAAAAGACATAAGCAGCAATGTCCTGAGTTTTGTCAAGAAGGCATTCCAGGACTCCTGAGAGCGTGAAGAGTCTTTCAAAGGGTCAGACAGCACTACACATCTGTAAAGAGACGAATGGATGGGTTATGCCTTCCTGAGGCAACAACTCCGTCCACCTATTTGATTTCAGCAGTAAAGATATACACAGCCCTGGCTCGCAAACACACCCGGGGTGGAGAGGCAGTAAAATCCTGCTGCTACCACTTTGTGCAAATAAAATAATTTGTTAGTTGATCAAAAAAATAGTGATACAAATAATTTACAAATAGAACACTGAAAACCAACCAAGGGAAAAGCTCAAGGCCTAAATCAGCGCTGTCTAAGAAAAAAGCCAACAATCTTAAATATAATGTTGAAATATCCCTCCCTGCATAAATGAGCATGAACTCAGAAACTGAGAATCTGAAAGAAGATAGGCCAAAGGGAGTCCTTAGCCATCCCTAGATAAAGGGTGCACTAAATAAATATGCCCTGTGCTTCCTCCTCTCTATTTAAGCCAATAGGAAACCAAAGGAGTGTTCATATGCAACAACAATGAAAAAGCAGCTCAGAGATAGTAGGCAAGTGGCACTTCATTGTGCCCCTAAGCCCCCCTTTCAAGTACAGAAAGTTCATGGGGAACAGACTGGCATAGGAACAATCCCATCTCAGAACTACCACTAAGCCACCTCTAAGCTATTGCAGAAATGTTTTTTCTTTTCTTTCTTTTTTAAACTATGCACAGTCAGAGACCTAGAAACAAAAATCTGGTTAAAAAAATGCCTATGATAACAACTTGAGGGGGGGGGAGGCCAACCTCGGCATGATCTGCTTTGGTACTTCATCATGCCTTCATTCACAACAAAGTGAGTAGAAGAGGGCAAAGAAGAGTGTCAGGAAACAAGGACTAACAGGGAAACAACCTACTCTCACCTGAGTAGGACAAAAAAGAGCACAAATAAACACTGCCACTAAGGGGCCAGGGCAAACAGGCTAGAATCCCAGAGCACCAATGAAAAAAAATGAAGAATTTAGTCCCATGGGAGGTAAAGCTTTCTAGAGGAAGCCCATTAGTTGGACCTACTTTGCACCAAAGAAGTTAAACTTCTGCTGCTTGCTCTGCTGCTGCTAATTTACATACGTATTTAATTTTAAATGATGATGTTTTGAGTTTGCACATGGAGTATAAATGATTATCTAATTCTAGTGACTTATTGCTGCTAGTGAATACATGCTCACCAGCAAACCAGGGATGACAAACAGCATTCATAAATTCAATGAGAGAAATATGCTGTGGTGCCAAGAGTGAAAAGTCAAGAAACTACAACCCACCTAGCCTGTAGTAACCCTGTGGCAACAGGAAGGGCAGGTTTATCAAGCACCTGCATGTCTCTAGTTATTCTTGGCTAATGTGACTAAATTTCTGTGTCAGAGAGCAAGAATGAGTTTAATCTTGCTCTTTCTCCTACATTCATATGTATTGTGGTAGTAAGAAATCAAAAACTAAAAGTACATTGCTCTATTTATTTATTATAAAATGTTATAACCTGCCCTGACTCTTAGGGTGAACAGTAGGATATAAATATTTAAAATAAATATGTGCTCTGCTTTTATGCTGGTCACAGACTATAACAAGGTTCTATTGTCCCTCCCCAGTCATAATGGCACCACTATTAATGCTCCAGGGAGTGCCCGATTTTAAATTTGTTGAATTTTTAAGGTGTTTTTAAACATGCATCTTGTTTTAATCTGTATTTCATTTTAATCTGTATCTGTCTTAATTTGTATTCTGTTTTAACTTGTTTTAATCTGTTGTTACCCGCCCAGAGACCTTCGGGTATGGGGCGGGATAGAAATGTAAATAAATAAATAAATAAATAAAGCACCTATTCTTTCTTACACATCTCTAGTATGCAGCAGAGGTTCCACAGACCTTGCAACACTTAGGAAGTCAATGTCTGGATTAGCAGAACAGATGTTCAGATTTCAAGATAAGATCTTTGTCCCAGGCCAAAAGGTATCTCAGGAAAAGGAGCAGCTGGGTTCCTCTCCAGTCTTGCATTCTGTATTCCAAAACCTTGTTGAAGAGGTAAGCCAGGCTGTGCCCATCCTCATGAAGAAAAGGGAAGCACAAGTACGGGCAACCACCTAGAAGGCTGCCAAGACCAGTGAGAGATTCTTCTCTCTCATTTGTCTATCAATAAAGGACTGCTAAGTATCTGTGAGTCATCTACAGGAATTACAGGTGAGAAAGGAGGTAATTATAGGAAGAGTCCTGAAGGGGACAAAGGGATTCAGGCAGAGGAAGATGATGCTCCAACAAAACCTAGAGTCTAGGAGGAGTCGTGAAGGAGAAATGAAATAGGGTTTAAGTAAAACTGAGCCAGGGAGACAGATGTCCTTAGGATCACAGGCTTCTTTATTGGGCCAGTCCCACACTGGGTGGGAGAGTATGGAGTTTTAGCACTTGTGCTGCTCTGCATGGGAAGCCAACAATAGTTACTCGAGAAGCCATGCTGATTTTCCTTCAGCAATGCTTGCTCCTCAGTCTGTGCACTAATTTTAATGATTATTTGCATCATTACCTGGAACTAAGGTTGACAGGTTTGTAATTTCCTGAGTCACCCTGGATTATTCTTTGAAGATTGGCATAACCTTTGTTACTTTCCAGTTTTCAGGCACAGAGTCGGATCTTAGAGAAAGATTATTTTTGCTAGATGTTTAGTTCTTTAAGGTCTCTTGAATGAATGCTTTTGAAGACTCCAATAGCTTGGCTGGCAAGCAGTATTTAACAGTAGCTATGTATCAGAACTTACCTGTCACTCTGCTTGTTACAGAAGTCATTTCTTATTTTATCCACTATGGATGTTCGGGGAAGAATATTTGTTTTGTTTTTTTTCTTGGCATCACATTCTACGACTACTATTAGCCAATCCATTGAGCTGTGAACTTTCAGAACATTCTGCCACTTGGTGATGTCATCTTTTACTGTAGCTTTGTATACTTCTGTATCCTAAGGGTATAATAGAACAGTTACTACTTAAACTAGCCTGAAATGCTTTTTCCTGCTAAACCAGGAAATCAATGGAGGGATGATGTTGAATGAATGGTTCAAAATCTATTAAGGTAAATTTGTGAAGGAGTTCTGATATTTCTACCTTGAAGCTCTTTTTGCAAAAAAGATTCTTTATGCAAGCTCTTTACTATCCCATATGAATGAGCAGCACTTATTTCTGCACAGGAGGTATAATTTCTGTGGAGTTTTTACTGCCTCGGGGTTTCTTTTACAATTTCTTCTGTCAAATTACTTTAAACACACAACAGTACTTACACAACATTCTGTCCAATAAATATGTAAAAAAGGAAATGTCAAAAGAGCCTTGTTCCCGTCTTTAGGTAATAATTCTTCTTTAAATTGTACAAAATTAGATTCCAGATGAATCATCTTAGGAGCACGTCCATAAGACCTGAAAAATATTCAGAACAGAGACACTTATGCACAGGGAAAAAAGGAGGAGAAATATATTATACATATTCAAACGAAGACAAAGCTGCCTGGTTTGGAAATCTCAATGTAGTAGCAAAGTTTATGAAATGCTGACTGGTTTTTCCTTTAAGAAGTAAACTCGCTGAAATATTTAACGGAACACAAAACATTCAGTTTCTTATCCACCAGCAACATGTTTGAAAATGTACATACTTCATTCAATCAGCTAAACAACCTTCAATTTTATGCACAATCTACTCCTTACTAAACAAAATGTTTAGTTTTAGATACCCGTATATTCCAGCGTATAAGACGACTGGGCGTGTAAGACGACCCCCAACTTTTCCAGTTAAAATATAAAGTTTGGGATATACTTGCTATTTAAGAAGACGACACCCAGCATATAAGACGACACCCAACTTTTGAGAAGATTTTCCAGGGTTAAAAAGTAGTCTTATACGCCAGAAAATACTGTACTTATCAAAGAATTTCGAGCCAGAATTCACTTTAGTTTTAATAAGGAACAGGAATAACATTTCACCCCTGCTTCCTATTTAAATGCTCTAAGAACATGCATTTTATGTGCTGGCTTAGGTTATAAACTTTCTTAAGCTTATCAAAATATTTGTAAAGCTCTGTGCAATTATTCTTTCCATGATGCATCCAATAAAGGAAAGCAACATTACCTCCTCCATTCCATGGGCTCTCTTGGGAGCTGCTGAGAAAGTGTGGAATACAGAGAACTGAAGAGGTTTTGATCACCAGCACCTACGAGACAAAGTATAACATTCTGAACATTATGCTTTTTCTAAGACCAAATCCTCAGCTCCAGATATTAGTATTTCTGATGATCTACCATCACCGTGCACGTCTTTCATTATCTAGTTAAATGTTTATTTTTACTTAGTTCTTTAGTAATTAATACACCTCTCATTCATACTGTTATGCTGCAAACCTGGAATTATTTCAACTAAGTTTTATTATTTTTTGATGAGTGTTAAATTGAAATTTTTAATGTATGGTGGGTTATACAGTACCGATTTATTTATTCATTTTCAAATTTATTATTCCAGTTACTATGACTATCAGCTGAAGGATACAAATGCAAATGTGTATATTGTGTGACAGCCACTGCTTTCTTTCTAAGCCTTTGTTCAGACAGCTGCTGAAGGAATCCATCATTGTCACTGTCTTCTTTAACAGAAAATGCAAAAAGTGATGCCATGCAACCAAAATGATAGGTTACTGATAGGCTGTGACTAATGAAGTGTCTCAAACTATACTCTTAAGAGTATCAATAAACACCATTTTCACACAGAGTCTTGAAACAAAATGTTACAGTGTGCTTTTGTTCGAGACTTTAGCCATTCCCTTCTTTCACCACCTACTCCAGCATGTATTGCCCTTACCGGCTCTTTTAGTTCTTTTGCCAAACTGTGTTCTGTGTTGTGAGGAAGGAGACATTATATTCTCTAATTTCTCCATAGATTCTATGGGCAGTCATTACCTCCATACCATCCACACCAAGATACATAAAAGATCACTTTGACTCACACAGAGAAAACTATGAATTCGGATTATCGTTCTTAAATGCTTTTCAGAGGTAGAGGAATAGAGTGCCACAGGTGTTTCTCTTTTATCCTCTTGGTTCCTGGTCTCCATTCTCCAAAAAATATCCCACCTCACTCTTTCTAGATTTCCTCCCACTTCTCACCATTTTGGACTTTTGTACTGCCATGCATCGATCAGTAACTCTGACTGCACCTGAACGTAATACAAGTAACACAGGTACAGCCACATGTACAGATTGTTCTTGTGTTAGTGCTTATCAATAAATGCAAGAATCAATATCATTTCATAAGTATCACAGCTGCCCAAAAAATCTTCTGAATCCTAGGTGTCCGCATTTTAGGTAGTATTAGATGTTGGCACAGGAAAGGAGTACATTTATTATGGCTTAGTTCTGGAACACTGGATAACCCAATTTCTTGTCTTTACTAGAAAAATTTCCTTTCAACTGAGTTTTTGCTCAGCACTTAAAACTGTAATGGCTTAAATTATTTTAATTTGGAGGAAATGGATGCTGAACAGGAAAACCTATGTTTCTCATTCTATGTCACCAAAACCATCACTTTCCATTATCCTTACTAATCCAGTGAAAAATTTCCTAACATTCTACCAGGAACAACAACTTTCAAGTTATGTAATCATTAGGAGCAATTACCAACATGTTTGTAACAGTTCTCCAAGCAATCTAATAATCTGTGTTTCAAGTTCTCCACCTGAAAGGGGATGTGCATTTTTCCTGAAGATACTGCTTTCATGATTGGTCTCATCCACTACAATGCTAAAAGCCTTCTCTTGCCAGTCAGGAATGTTAAGAGTCATATTGCTTCACCGCCCATTTAAAACTGTTTTCATTTGTAATAGTTTCTCTCTCTGTTACATTGTATTTTTACATTATCATCATTAAATTTTAATCAATTTTATTCCCTAGTGCAAACTGCTTATGGAACACTGTTGTAAACCTGTCTATAAGCAGTGAATAATAAAGGTCAAGCATAATAGCAACAAAGATGCCCCAGAACTCTTTTCGAAGGTAGATGAGAAAATGGATTTACAAGACAGAGCTTTACAAAAAGAAAGAAAGGAGTAGTACAAAGTCACGGCAGATTAATGGAACAGCAACAGGATTACAAAGTTACTTGCAAGGCCAGCAGATCAGGCTTTAAGCACTAGTGCTGATTTATGTTAGATAAGCATTAACGGAAGAATTCCTATCACCTTGTAATATCATGTATGTATAAATATAAATCTGAGGATTGGAGGCTCTTCCATATATGCAGAACAGAACTGGAAAATCGGGCAATGGCATTTCGTATTTTGTCAAGAGAGGGAAAAATGCAGCAGTACTATTACCTACAGGTAGGTTTGCATTTAGGCAATGAAAATCTCCAAAATATTTAGAACATGCAGCATAACTGGCTCTGATGAAATACACTGGGCAAGACTGGGGCAGCAAAAGCTAAACAAACTTCAGGAAATACATTTCAGAAGCACTTGGACATTAAATCAAAATGTGGAAGCACTACAGCAAAGGTCACAGTGATTATATTCAAAAATACAAGAAAGCCTGAACAATATGAAGTTTGAAGAGTGGACATACATTGACGGTTTTCCATATAAGAAGCACAGGTGATTAGTTTTTAATTAACCTAACATATAAAAGGCAGTAACCACACCCCAATACTTCTATTTTCCCATACTGTACAAATTATTTTATTCTGCAATAAGCTACTGGGCCTTTTTGCACTTAACTGCTGTGGAAAAGTATCAGCAGTTGAGATCAGGGACAGTGGCCAGCGTTCACACTGTAAGCACGGACCCCTCCCAAACTTTGCTCAAACTTGGGTCTGTCTGAAGTGCTAATAGTCCTGTCTGGAACTGTTCACACCGCCATAGCAATGGCCGTGCACACTGAGCTATGGTAAACCAATCACCAACACAGTGCACAACTGCACAATTGCAGCTGCGAAATCTGCCCCCATGCAACATCAAAGTGCAAATTCTGAGCGCAGGAATATACTGAGTGCAAATCAGAACATCTAGGAGTAAGCAAAAATACTGAATACAATAGAATCCCATTATTGGGCTTTTTTGCAATTATCTTAATAACAAACATTTTGCTACTATAAAGGGTGCAATTTATGGAAATGGGCTCCCAAGGGTACACAAGTAAACAAAGGTCAGAAACCACTGCCCTAGACAATATAACTGCTGCACGTGGACAGATGCAAGAGTAGCTGCTGCAAAAATTTCTATAACATGTCTCTCATGATTTTGAACCCCAAAGTATTCAATAATTAGTGTGCTATATAACCATTTTTAATATTAGTATTTTTAAAAGTGCACCATTTTAATTTGTTCTAATTACCGCCGCTTTCATGGTCATATTACCAATTTTAATATTAGCTTTATTTAATTGGATTCTTCTATCTATTCACTGTTTGTTTAGATTTTTCTACCACCCTTCAACATAGACCTGGTGTTGTAAGCTAAAGGAAAGCTTGCAATTTTATACTTTTCTCATGGTTGCTGAGGTATAGTTAGCTGTTGCATGCTAGTTTACCTGCTTTTACGTAGACTTAAAATAATGGCAGGTCCACTAATAAGATTATAATTTTAACCCCTTACACTGTTTGGCAGAAGTGCAACCCTTTCAATATCATCACTCTGGGCTGGGACTGGTAAAAATGTACTGACTTCAAAGTACTTTTATGCATTTTGTCTTTACTTTTAAACATGACCAAAAGGGCAGAGAGACAAAATTACCCTGTTATACATTTACAAGACTGGCTACTTGGCTAGCAATAGAAAACACAGACACTTGTCATGCAATCTTATAGTCAAACCATCCACCCCTACTTAAAATGAAATGGTACATAAAGTCTCATTCAGGAGTCTCTTGCATCAGAAAAGAAAAATAAGAGTTACGTCAAATCACACTCCAAAATGGAAAGAATATACATTATTGCAATAAATAGCTATTTTATGCTGCTATGACTGTGAATGCATATCTTACTAACTATAGGGTATATCTCATATTAACTTAAGCTTTATAGCTTTCTCTGAACACTTTCACAACTCAGTACAAAATATTTATAGGTACCTTATATATTGTCTTTAAAGATGTCTACAGAAGTGCTGCACAAAGGCTAGAAATAGTCCTCTACAGTCACTATTTCTTATCCTCATATACATTATTCTTCTATTTTTGAAATTGTCATGCTTGGCACACAAAATCTCAAGTGGAACTGTGGTCTAAAGTCTACAGCTCTTGGTTAGCCTTTACTGGGCTGCTCAGCTTGAGGTATGTTGGATGTTGAAGGACAATGGTTTTTGTGGTGGGCAGGTACAGAGAATCTCCTCTGCTGCACCTGTGGTTGTCAATGCCCCCAAAGCAGCTCTGGGGGCAAGTGGCAAACCGGTGGTCAATCTCTATTTGAAAATGCTGTATACTACCTGAAAGGAACTAGTCCCAAATGAAGTCCTTCTGTAAATTAAAGGGTGGGGTGGTGGCGGCTCCATGATGAACTTAAAATGAACTCAATTCCAGTCATATCTGAGCTTGTTATGCTAAACCCAAACCTTTTCTTATTAAAGCTGGAATGCATCTGCATTCCATTTCAAAATTCCTGACTGCTAGCCTTTAGCTTCAACTCATACCTGCTCTATTGAAAGCACAATTACAACTTGCCCACAGAAGGGAGAAGAAACAGCAACTGTTTTTATGGTTACAATAGCATGGATGGCCAAATGAATAGACACTGAATGTACTAATACCGCCCTAATAGGAACACAAGAAGTAGTTCAGCCGGCTTTTCTCACAGTTGCAAGCCAGTAGCATATGGAAGCCCATGAGCAGAACAGGAGTATAGTTACTTGACTTGCTCATAGTCTCATAGCAACTGGTCTTTAGAGGCACCACAAATATGAGATATAGCTAAATAGCCATCAGGGCTAGTAATCATTGATAGCCCCCTTCCATGAATTTATCCTAGTCTTTTTTGAAATTGACCAGCCAACACAGTTTCTTACGGCAATGAATGCTGTCTTATCTATTCTACTGTGTGAAAAAAAATCTTTCAGTCATTCTGATCTGTCTAATATTCAGTTGCATTGGGTGACCCCTTGTTCTACTAATTTGGAACTGGAAATTCTTATCCTCTGTGCATAATTTAGGCACCTCTGTCATGTCTCCTGCATCAGAGGTGGAAGACAAAAGTGGGGTTGGCATCTGAAGGTAGTGCAAACACTTCCTCTGTAGGGCCACTGATACACATTGGTTGACTAGGTCTCCATGGTTATCCTATATCCAACTTTTCTATGGGTGAAGATTATATACATAACATGGTTTTATAGTGCATTGTGCTTGTGGAAACTAAACCATAGTACTCTAAAAAGTAAGACCGTAGTTGCCAAGAACAAACTCGTTTTCTGAGCAGAAATTTAAATTGCAGTTCAAAGACAACTTGAATTAATCCTTTTAAAAATTAAATTTCTAAATACAGTGCTTAAATCTAGGTTTGCACAGCCCCATAGATAGTGAGCATACAGAACATTCTTCCACTTTTCAATTCTAGGACAAGGAAATGCTGACATTAGGCCTGTATGAAAAAGCATCTTCCTAAAATGAGCCATATTAATATAAAATAGGCCACTACTAATGTATTCAGAAACATATGGGAACATAACTTTTGATGCTTTAATACTGGTTTTATTTTTGTTTGTCTTTTTAGTAATTTTGTATGGCATCTTGCACATCATATTTTGACAGAAAGGAAGGATGCTGCCACTCTGTTCCTCTCCTCTGTTTCCCTTTATGTATGAACAAATGGTATTTATAGACGTTAACAGCTCTTCACAGCACCCTAACTCTTATCTAGCATAGGACTATAACTTCACTTTATTAATCCTTACAGTAAACATACACTCCTCACTTCAAGGAAGAAATAGGCATCTTGCAAAATTCTATTCAGTTAAACACACAATTCTGCAAATACCACAACAGTGGAAAAGCAAATGTTCTGACCTTGCTCCCTCAAAATTATGTCTACAATGTAGTAATCTATCTGCTCTTTCAATTAGGCCCAAAACGTAAAACCTGTCTCCTTTTTCAGATCTTTTTGCCCTGGTTATCTCATACTCAGAACATGAAAACAAACTGCATAGCCTCCTTCCATCACAAAAGGTGTCTAGTGATAAATGACCCTGCTAATACTGAGCATTGATAATTAGCACTCAAGAGTAGCTGCTAAAACAAGCTATGCAATGCAAAACCCAGCCTGAATCATTATATTGCTGTGATTTAAGGACTCCACTCTAGAAGAAATATCTAAAACTTTTGGTTTGTTGTTTTACCACAGTAGCAATGAGTTTGAAGAAAAGACATGACTTTCTAAGAAGACACCCTGGGAACTCACTTGTGGGGTCCCTCAGGGGTCAATCTTGTCTCCCATGCTATTTAACATCTATATGAAGCTGTTGGAGGTCATCAGGAGATTTGGAGTGAGGTGTCATCAGTATGCAGATGATACGTAGCTCTATCTCTCTGTACCATCTGAATCAGGAGAGGCGGCTGAAGTGCTTGACAGGTGTCTGGAGGCAGTAATGGGCTAGATGAGGGCCAATAAACTGAAGATGAATCTAGACAAGACAGGAGTGCTGTGAGTCATGGGGTCTCGGGTCTGTTTAGTTGGGAGATACCCTGTCCTTGATGGGGTTGCAATGCCCTGGAAGAGACAGGTACATAACTTGGGGGTACTCCTGGACTCCGCGCTGACACATGAAGCTCAGGTGGAGGCCGTGGCCAGGGGTGCCTACTCCCAACTATGGCTGATGCATCAACTGAAGCCTTTTCTGGAGAGAGACAACTTGGCCACAGTCATCCATGCTCTGTTAAACTCTAGAAGAAGAAGTTGGCTTTTCTACGCCGCTTTTCTCACCCATTTAAGGGCACTCAAAGCATCTGAAAAAGCGTCTGTTCATCACAGAACACTCTGTCAGGTAGGTGGGGCTGAGAGAACTCAGAAGAGAGCTGTGACTAGCCCAAGGTCACCCAGCTGGCTTCATGGGGGAGGGTGGAACAAAACCCAGTATTCCCAAATAAGAGTTCAGCTCCTTAACCACTAGACCAAACTGGCTCTAGATTGGACTACTGTAATGCACTCTACATGGGGCTGCCCTTGAAGACAGTCCGGAAGTTGCAGCTAGTGCAAAATGCAGCCGCTAGAGTGCTGACTGGAACAGCTAGCCAGATGCACATCACACTGGTTTTAAAAGGGCTACATTGGCTGCCACTTTACTACCGAGCCGAATTCAAGGTACTGACTCTGACTTATAAGGGCCTAAATGACTTGGGCCCCAAATATCTAAAGGAATGCCTTCTCCCATACCAACCTGTCCATGCCTTAAGATCAAGCGGTGAGGCCGTCCTGGTGGTCCCACCACCTTCAGCAGTGAGGTTGGTGGGCACCTGAGAGACAGCCTTTTTGGTGATGGCCCCCAGACTATGGAATAGCCTCCCCCTAAAGGTGTGTCATGCCCCTTCCTTACATATATTTAGGAAAGCGGTGAAGACACACCTGTTTATCCTGGCCTTTGGCTAAGATGATTATATTTCCCATCTCAGCACAGATACTATCATTTTAAACATGCTGTGTATTGTTTTAGATTTGTTGATTTTTAAAAAGTGTTTTTAATGTATATTCTGTTTTTAATCTGTTGTTTTAATGATTGTTACCCACCCAGCATGGGGTATGGGGCGGGACAGAAATGTAAATAATAAATAAATAAAACACACCATACTAGTCCTCACTGCTTATAGATTATACTCCTATCATGCACTTCAGGTACTAGAATATCTGTCACATTCTTCAATTATATTTTCTCTTTCCCATAAACTTTATCTTGAATGAGCTTTTGATGGTGTAGCATGAAGATGAATGCAGGTAACCAGAGAGGCTCCTGACCCTTGCTCATCATAACTTAACATTTTTAGCCAGATAGTAGAAACTGATCGAGTCAGGAAGGTCAATTAATGTTTCTGAAAGTGAGGATGCTTCAAATACACTGCTGTTAAAGAGTACTTCAAGGATAGGGAGGATTAATCCCTAAGGCCTGGGAATGGCTTGCCAATTGTCAAGATTTCCCTACTGGACAAAGTCCTGAACTTCACTGGATAATACTGATTTTCCAGAGCTATTTCAATGTTTCAGACCCATTATGATACAGAGAAAGCCTTGATCACACTATAAAATTCTCTGCGTCAAAAGATAGATGGAGAAATGTATTTTTCTTGAACTCTGAAGCTGAATTTCATTATTTTTGGCCACAATATCACTCTGGAATATGCGTCCAGAATGGGTATTGGTGGCACTGCCTGTTATGGCTTTCCTCCTAACCAGGCAGCTACTATAAGAAGCTCCTAGTAGGGGATAGATGCATGGCCCTATGAAATATCATGTACAGAGTTTCAAAGACATTTTTATTTCCCTATGCTTTTTAAAATCAAAATACAGCTCATCCTGAACTTGAGCCTACTGTCAATAGTATGATGATGTTCCCTTAAATGCATTTATATAACTAAAGGCACAGGTAGCCTCTGGGGCACAGCATGTCTTCCATCTACTAGTGCCCCAAATTTGCTCCTGCTTGGATGAGGATAGCCCCATTCCAGTGATCTGTTTCATAGGAACACAGTATCATTTAATTGCTACAATATGTTGCATATGAAAAGCAGTTCAAAAAATTGCAACTTGTCCAAAATACAAACTTCTGACGGGGACATATTGGTCCCAATATATTATACCTGTCTTGACTTGATTATAGTTGATTAGATTTGTCAGTCAGTTTCTCAGCCAAATTCAAATTACTGGCATTAACCTCTAAACCTAATATTGCCTGAAGTCCTGAAATCTCACACAATGTGTATTCCTATCCAAAATTCATCTGATCAGGCCTTTTATAGCCTGCCTTTCCTCCAGAGAGACCAAGGCAGTACACACTATTCCCTATTTCTGATATACCAGTAGATAAACTGAGGGGCAGCAATGGATCCAATGCCGTCCATTTAGATTTAATGAATGAGTGTGTGCTTGAATTCAGGGACTCCAAGCCTAACACATCAGCCAATACACAGGTCCTCTGTTTCTAGATCATCTGAGGCTCTTTCCTCAATTTCCTTCTTGCTTGAGTGCAAAAGCTACTGATGAAAGAGGGAACTTTTCAGGATACTTTTGCCAGAGAGGCCCACTTGGCATCAACATGAACATCTTTCAGCAAACAGATTTTTATCTCTTCCCAAGACCTTTAGAGTCTGTACACTAAAGGAAATGATTGTCTCATTCTGACAATGGCTATAAAGCAGTTGTTCATTCTTCGTTTTCACATTTTGAAATTATCTAAGTTGCTTTGACACAGCATGCAAAGTAACTCACAAATTCAATAATACAGGAGCCAAGGTCTCTCTCACTTCAGTCCATTTTAGCTTTTCAAACTAGCTGTGTAAGATTTAACACTGACTATAAGAATATAAAAGAATATAAGAGAAGGACACAGCCCATCTAATCCAGCATCCTGTCCCATACATTGGCTCACCAATTGTTTTTGAGCATTCTTAAGCAGAAAATGAGAGTGAAACCTTCACTTGCTCTCAACTGTGAAAGGTCTTTTGAGGCAATCCTGCCTGTCTCTCCAACGTGGAGTAGGTACCCAAGCATCCATTCTAGTAACCTCCATGGATTTCTCCAATCTCATAAAGCCATCCAGGTTAGTAGCAGTCACCATCTCTTCTGCTAGTAAATTCCATGGCCTCACTGACTGAAAAAAAATGCAGTCTATCAATGTCATCGAATGAACCCTGATCCTAGTAATTTTTTTGTCTATCCAACTTTTCAATAGACATGATTTTATAACTTAAATTAGGCCATCTCTTAAACACTGTCCTTTAAAGCTAAATAGGCCTAAGTATTGAAGCCTGTTCTCATAAGGAGCTTCCTGGTAATTCTGGTTGGCCCTTTTTTGCCCTTTTTCTAGTTCCACAATAAACCACTATAAATAACCACAAAGCAAACTAACTTCTGTATGACCTATATGGTGATGCATGCAGCTCAATCATTTTCCCTTTAGTTCCTCCATTTCTCAAAGAAGGAAATAAACCACTGTTAATTACAATGCTTGTGATTTGTTTCTCTCTCTCAAAAAACCCACACACATAGTATCTGAAGCCAAATTGTATTATTGGCTTTCTGACTGTGGTTAGCCTGGACAAAATAAATGAGCCAGACACTTCGAGGTTTCTTTCCTTGGGCAACTAAAAGAAGAAATATATATGAGTTCTTTGGGCTGTCAAGAACCACATGCATCATACAATTTGACTAAATGTTAATTTAGATTAAATCCTCCATAGGCTGTGTCCCTAAAGCTAAAAATGAAAATTAAAAGCAATAACAAAAACTGTTAGAAAATCAAAAACAGCCAATCAACAGATCAGACAACATAACTAACAAATGTGTTTAGTTTTCTGGAATTTACCACTGTAGTGATTGTTTTGCTGCTTACTGACGGTAAATGAAGAACAGTTTGTACCACAATGCTAAACAAAGATTAGTACACAGTAGTAAAACATGGCTTTCTGATTACGCTTTCATTTAACTGAAGTTCAGCTGTTATCCATCTGTTAGATGCTCTATGTTTGACTCCTTGGACTGTTTCGATTTTGCCTCCCGTCTCTGGGAAGCAAAGGGCAGAAAGGCTTTAGTATGCTCTGAGCACCCACCCAACCCTTCTCAAGACCTACTCTAAGTCTGAATACCTGTCTGGGTGCCGTCATATTTGATCATCAGTGACAGCACCATCACACCATCATCAGGGCAACCTGGTGGAATGGCACATCACTGCACATGTGCCACCTATCACATGCTCCCCCCACATCTCTTCTAATCAGGAAGGGGTGCAAATGGTGCATTAACATGCTCTACACATATCTCTGAGTTCTCCCCATCTTGACCAGGTGCCAAAAGGCTACTAGTCTCTCTAAGTAAAGCAACCAGGTAACTGTGAGGGGATGGAGAGAGAAACAAAACTTAAGAAAGCACCTGCTCTCGACTGCATGACCCTACTGCTACTTCCTAGTCTCATGCTTCCAGGAGTAGGTGAGAATGCATCGCACTTGCTTACGATATCATCACAGTGAGACAATTTTGCAAACTTCAAATAAGGCAAATCCACATTAAACAAACTGTTATAGGCAATATAAAACAGGGGTTAAGTCATTCATTGCAAAAAGCTCCAATGACACTGATGTAACACTAATGTGACTGACCAATCAGCCTGGCAATTAAATTTATTCAAATAGTGGGGTTGGCAAATGAAAGTAAATGGAAGAGAGAAACCTGCATTAAAAGAACCATAGCACCCTTTTTTCCCCATAGCACTGGTCACAGAGACCTGGTTAGCACCTCAGATTTTGAAGTTTTGGTGTAAACATGCAGTAAAAGTGTTAATTCTTTCTTCAGCCCCCTCCAGCTCCTCTCGACCATCTCCTTGATCCTCCAGCAGCTTCCAGATCAGAAGGGAGGGAGGAAGAAGAGGTGAGACAGGCTGTAAAGAGGAAAAACCAACACTGGGTGCAATGACAGTATTTGCTTTGAGAAAAGCCCATCTCTCTTGCAATTTTCAGCAGGCACCACTGAGAATATGCTCCCCTCCCAATTCCCAGTAGTATTAGACACCACTGAGATCAGGATGCATGTCAGCCCCACATCCAGGGGCACTGAGATTCTACCAGCTCCAATGTATTCAGCAGTGATACACTACAGCTAATGTAGATGTACAATGCAGGAGACCATTAACCTTCAAAGATGTTATAGTGGGCTGCAGTCATTCATGTTGTATGTTAGAATATTGTACTCAGCTTGGGAGTCTTCCTGGATTCAGCAGAAACCTATGAAGGCACAGCTGATATCAGTTCCCAAAACAAGTTTTATCAGCTTTGGCAGAGTAGTGAAATGTATTGTCATTCCTCTGCAGAAAGATGTGTGACACAGGGTGTTTTTCCACTGTCACTAAAAGTACCCATTAATGGGTACGAAATGGCATTTTTGTACCCATTAATGGGTACTTCTAGTGACAGTGCAAAAACACCCATAGTCTCACACACACACTGAACAAAACCCAGACTGCTGAAGCACTCTCAGCATGGTGCTACCTTTGAAGATAATTCAGAAGTTTCAGATGATGTTGTTCTGATGCCCGAATGGACTATCTAAGTAAAGAATAAAATGCTTATTTTACATATTGCAAATGCATTAACTGGATTTAAAATAAAGATAATCTACCATCAAGTAATTTTGTTGATTACAGCACAATTGTATTGCCTTCCAAAAATTTTTTTGACTTCCCAATCTCATCTACAGCCAATGTTTTTCCTCAAACACTTCTCATACAAGTTCAAACCAGTCTACAAGTGCTTAGCTCCTGAGATCAGACAAGACTGGCAAATCCAAAATTGCTTAGAATAAGAATATGTAGCAGTCTATCAGCATACAACTATTCAGGTCTTAAGGTAGACCACAAAGATGTTGCCCAAGGACTCATCGCCAAAATCAAGTTACAGGAATGTATGCAAGCCTAAACCTTCCAGAAGGCCAAACGATCAGGCCTAGAACCAGCTGTCTAGTTTCCTGAACAGTTCACAACCCCTCTTCTATACATGGCCTACTCTCAATCACACCCTGGCCTCTCCCTCTTTCTGAAACACAACTGGCTATGGAAAAGGCCTTCCATGAAATGGAGGGACACATGGCCCACTAGAAGAATTCACAGTACTCTACTGCCAGAAGGCCTAAAAGCTCTTGCAAGTGTGAAAAGCTGCACAGTTGACAGCCTGCAGCCTAGGCCACCAGAAAAGTGAGGTACAAGGATAAGAGCAAGTGCAGGGAGTAAGATGTGATGGGGAAATGTTGGGTTGTGATGAAGCAATACTACACACAGGACATGATAAGAGGGAAGAGCCCAAGGTATGATGGGCGTGAGGCCTCATGCATGGAGGGAGAAAGGAAGGGGATCATATTGAATGGATTCCCCTAAGGGAGTTCTGTTTGGTGCTGGAAACTAAGTAAACAGAACAAATTTGACGTATAGCAACTACAAAATACTTTCTTACAGTACACCAATATTCACCTCCCTTTTACCCACATTTAAAAGGACCTTGATTCAAGTTCATTCTTCAGTTTTCTACACTAGTCTAGAACCTGAAAATTGCTACTGCTCTGTATTTTAATGTTTGATACTTAAAGTTTTTACAATTAATTCTTATGATTATACACATTGAATTTTTAACTGCCCGGTTACCTTATAAGGGACATTGTGGAAACACTTGCTTGGAAAAGCAAGATACAATTACTTAAACAAAGCAGAGGACATATACTGGGCTGAGAAAGCAGTGTCTCTGTGTCCATCTTCTCTTTTCTAAGGCAGTCCTCTTGCACCCAATCTCCCTTGTACCCCCAAAAGCAAAGTTAAGAACAGCAGCATATAAAATAAGTTGCAACTGAATTTTAAAATATCAAAATCTCTGTATGCCACAATTTAGTGAACAGCACTGAGTATAGTATAATCCTTAAATTCCTTCTTGTACTTCAGTGATAGTGTAACACTGGTTTCCTGCACCAACAGGAAGTTAAATTAGGAGACTCTATGAACATTTCAACTATTATTCTACTTTTACTAAGACATACTCAGAAAACACTGTAATTTCCCAGGTCCCTAGCCAACTGCTCATTAACTTTCATTTAGTCCACAAATATGGAGCTTTTCCTCAGCTTCTGTGCGTTCATGCATTTGTGTTTTAGTGCAAAGCCCTCTGATATTAAATTCTGCTATGTCTTTTATCAAAGAGGTTTAAAAATCCATTTTTCAAATTGTGGAGGAGCACAATATGTTACAGTAGGAATACTCAATGACTTTACAGTCTGCTTCCAAAATCTGGATTTGCAAATCTCAAATGACTTGCTAGTGTAGGTTTCAGTCTAAGATGATTTAAGCTTCACATACTGTTCCTGAATCCTGTCTGAATTTAATGAGCACAGCAATTTAAAAAGATGAAACCTTTGTATGGAAATAGTCATAGTTGAGTTCCCATCCCCTTTTAACAACTGCCATTCACATAAATGAATCACAATCACCAACAATGTACAAGCTTTGAGAAGTACTCAGCTCATTCAGAGAATTATCCAAGTTCCAAAGCCAGGTTACAGCATAAACTTGTTGACATTTTCATGTTTTAGAATTAACCATCTGTTTTACAATATTTATTTATGGTTATAATGCAAGTTTCAATGAGTTCAAGGCAGTCTCAAACATCCTAGTTATTTAGTTATCTCCTAAACAAAACAGGAATATTAAACAAGCATTTTTGAAAGTATAAAAACAAAATACAGCATAAAAGGATACAAATTAACTAATATGGCAAATACTTCTGAACATTTTGCTGAGAACCAAAATCTGATTTCATGACATAAGTGGCTAATAAGATAAACATGTATCAATTTAAGAATGTTATGAGGGTTAGGAAATTCCTGGATTTATAGTTATCTAGACTCCACTTAACTTGCATTAGACTAAAGCAAGCCTCTCTTTGTAGGGCTGCCCTCAAAGAAGATCTTAAAGTTCCACTAGTGAAAAATACAGCAGAAAGATTCCAGAGTGGAACTAGGCCAAACAACTTTGTTTTCAAGAGCTTCAAACTACTATTTTGACTAACCAACGCAAAGACAATCCCCTGAAAGGTTTCCTCCGTGGTACCTACCATCTTAGAGACCTTATAGAGACCAGCTGGATTGCCTTGCCAATGGTACTGCCACAAGATAACTGAGAAGAACACTTCTGCCAGTATGCAACTTGACAATTTTATATTAATTTAATATTAAATGTTTTTATATAAAATTTTATATGAAATTGTTCTATATGGTGAACTGCCTTGAGATTTCAGATGAAAGACGGAATAGTTCAAAATAGTAAGTGAATTAATACTGCCAGATGCAGTAAGTAGTTATGTTATTTTATGGGGGGGGGGTGTTTCCCCATGAAGATTTTTCTAGACTGGGAACCTACTAAAAGAAAAATAATAAAAGCACAAAGTAAACTTAATCAGAACTAAGGCAGCAATCCTCATTTTATTCTCATGGAAGAAAGCACAAGTGAATTCAGTGGGACTTACTTTGGAATAGGTTAAACAAAGTTAAGACTTCATCAATTAATTTTAAGTTGCCTTTTGAAAAAAAAGAATCAGAACAGTAATTTGCTTCTGGAAACTAGAATCACTGTTGTTTTTAGTGCTGCAAAATCTCAATTAAGAGAAAGAGATTCACTACTAAAAAAAATCTTCTGCATAATATTGAACACATCTTCCAGGAACTCAGATCAATTACTTGCCCCTATCCAGATGGATCTGTCCTCATCTCAATAAAAAAGCACTTTTTTTTAGACAAGTGTAGAGACTTTGGACCAATATGCAACTTGGGTGAATAAATCTTCACAGACTACACAAAGGAAAATTTGCTATACTAGTCCATATACCCCTGCTTTTGTTATTGTTCAGTTGCACTCAGATCTTTACTTCATTTGCTAAGGGAGTAATTTACATTCTGTATTTTTGCATGCACACTGTTTCACCTTATGGTTATAGTGATGCTGCTTCTTTAAAAATTGATAATTACATGGTTTCTTTCTGCTATACCCTCAGAGCAGGATCTGCGACTTCCAGGCTGTTTATGCAGTTCCAAGTAATTCCAAGAAAGCTGAAACAGTTATGTCAAAGGCTACCATGTAGTAAACAGCTTCGGCGATACGAATTTTCTATAGCCTGGTCCTCCCACCACCACACAAGGATTTAACTAGTTCGAAACCAAGCCCTATAGCCTGGCGTTACTCAAGTCCTCTCCCCATTTCTCTTGCTCAGCGAGCGGAACCGAGCAAAATGCAGGACGAGGATCGAGGGACCAGAAGCCTAAAAGCAGCGCCGAGTGGCAAACACGCGTTTGCCAGTCTGTCACCTCTCTGGGCGAACAATGAGACACGTGTGCAGCCTCCACACGTCGCAGCCCCTCTCTGGAAGGGGGGCAGCAGGAGACTGACCCGGGATCCTCCCCCCCCCCCCAAGCCTGTCCCTTTCCTTGGAAAGCGCTTCACACGCAACCAGGAACTGAGTCTGCCGCGGCTGGATGAAACCCTTGCCGGGAGAGGAAAGAAGAAAAGCGGGTCGCAAAGATGCCCCCCCCCCCCGGGTGCTCCGCAGAACCCCAAGGCCCAAGGGACTGGCCACTGCTGGGCGCCCCCCCGCGCTCGCCCTCGCCCTCCCTCGAAGGGCAGCGGTGGGGGCGCCAGGAGGAAGCCCACCGGCTACAGGAGGAGCCGCCGCCACCCCTCAGCCCAGCGGGAAGCTCTCGGTGGGCGGACACCGAGAGGCGACTAGCCTGCCTACCGCCCCAGCCGGACAGCCAGCCAGCCAGCCAGCCGGCCTCCTCCTCCTCCTCTTCCCCGCCACGCCGCCGCTCCTCCGCTTCCCTCAGTCAGTTCACTCACAGGTCACGATGGGCTTGTTCTCCATGGTGTAAATGACCGGCGGCGTCTCCACCTCCTCGTCGTCCTCCCCCTCGGGCGCTGCTGCCGCCGCCGCTGCTGCCGGTGCCGCCGCCGCCGCCGCCGCCGGGGCGGGTTCCATGGGCGGGCAGGGCGCTCAGCCCCGGCTACTGCTGCTGCTCCACCGCCCGGCCCGCGCCATCATGGGTCCGTCCGCTCGGCCCGGCTCGCCGCCGATTCCGATCCTCCGCCGCCTCCCCAAGGGGAAAGCCCTCCTGTTCCCCTCCCCCCTCCCAAACCCCAACTGACCCCCCTCGCGCACTGCCCCCCTCAGAGGAAAGACGGTCCCAGGCTCATCCGCTTCCTGGAGCAGCAGCAGCGGGACGGCATTACAGCTTCCGGCGAGGGAAGCGGCGGCGGGTGTTAAAGGGGAGGGCGGAGGGAGGGAGGGAATCATAGCCGCCGATGAAAAAATCATTAAAGGGGAAGGTAAAGGCAGCGGAAGGAGAGGAAGGCGCTGTACGCTGACTTAAGGTGAGTCTCCTGCGCCGTTGGCGTCGACTCGACGTTACCCGTACGCAAAGTCCGTATCGGCTTTGGGGGAAGAGCGGCCCAGCCTCGAGCTTAGCGACGCTCCATCTCAATTAGATAGAAGACAGTCTGTCCGGTGGTCTCTCCACCAAAGGGGGGGCAGCGACCCCTCCCAGGAGCTCCCATTGGGGGGACCGGAGGGACTGGCTCCTCCATCCCCGGGAAATGGGACAATAAGGGTCCCGAGTACAGCCAGCAAACCCCACCAGAAGACAAAAGTAAAGGGTCCTATAAACAGTTTCTGTCTTCTTTCCATTTGATCTGAGTCTTGAAGGATTTGCTCTTATCTATGGAAGGACTCTTAGGATTGTTGTCCGTCATCTGCCCGTGCCCTGAGATCTGGAGGCGAGGCCCTCCTGGGTTGTTCCACCACCCTCAATAGTGAGGCTGGTCTGAACCCGGGAAAGGGCCTTTTCAGCAGTGGCCCCCAGGCTATGGAATAGTCTTCCCCTCAGCATTTAGGAAGGCGGTAAGGATGCACCTCTTTGTCCTGGCCTTTGGCTAATGTGACTTTTTTCCTTTCCCCCACTATGGACATTAGTATTTGAATACGTTTTTTAAATAAGCTGGATTTTTCGTTTGTTGCTTGGTTTTTAACAGCATGTTACTGTTTTAACCTGTTTTAAAACTGTAACCCGCTCTGAGACCTGTGGGTATAGGGCGGGATATAAATATAAATAAAATCTTCACTGTGCATCCTTCTGTGTGTTCCCAGGAAGCCTTGTACCATTATTTTGTTCTTCATCTCTCAAGCAAACCTTGTTGTTTGCTGGTCATCATGGTAGTATGGGCAGAGATAAGAACATAAGAGAAGCCCTGCTGGATCAGGCCACAGCCCATCTAGTCTAGAATCCTGTTGCACACAGTGGCCCGCCAAATGCTCATGGGCATCTCAAGCAGAGACAAGGACAAACCTATTCCTGCTCTAGAATCCCCGCAAATGGCCTTAGAAGCACCCTGTCCCCCCCAGCCTGAAAGATGCACCTAGACATTCGTTCTAGTAGCCATTGGTACATATGTCGTCCATAAATTTGTCTAACCCTATCTTAAAGCCATCTAGACTTGTAGCAGTCACCACCTCTTCCAGCAGCACATTCCATAAACCGATGACCCTCTGGGTGAAGAAATACTTCCCCCTGTCAGATGTGAAATGCTGCTCATGCTAAAGTGTCCTCTGTGCTCTGCAGGTTCATTTAGTAAACAGAAAGGCTTACAGTAACAACAGAATACAGTACTTAAATGGTCATTCATAATGATAAATTCTTTCCTTACTTTTGTGTATATACACATACCTACACATACATTTGTCGTACAAAGTATGTTGGAGTTTGCTCTGGGAGGCACAAGACAAAGGATGTCCCAACAAGAGAGCTGATTAGGGACTTTAATCCAGATTTCTTAGGTCCTGACTTTCTTGTCACTACACTGTCTCTCTATGACTAAATTAACTAAACCTCAGTCTTGGTTGTTTGCTTATTACTGCTGTTGATCTTCTGCATATAACTTCCTTTATAATATGTATATCCGATTCTGGTTCTTCAATTTTATAATAGCTATTTGCTTTTTGCTTTTAAACACTTCTGTTCTGGAAGGACATATGGTATATAACCCCCTGCTCTTCTGTCATGGAGTCCAGGATAGTAGACATATGGTGCCCAGGAGGTCACCCCCCACCCCCCGGGCACTAAACAGTGCCAGGTGTTCTTAGCTTCATCAAGGTGATGACTTCTGGTACTGTCTTATGTCTGTCTTAGATTCATGTTTTTCAGCAAAGGGCAGGAAGCCCAAAGGTATTCTCTTCATCATCATCATTATTATTATTTACATTTATATCCCGCCCCATACCCGAAGGTCTCTGGGCGGGTTACAACCTTAAAACAGATTAAAACAGAATGCACATTAAAAGACGTTAAAAATTCAATACATATAAAACAATATACCACATGTTTAAAATGATAATGTTTGTACTGGGGGAGGAAACTTCCCATCAAGCAGTTGAAGCTGAATGATTATATGAAGTTACCTGAGGATCAGTTAGTCTGGTTAACAATCTAACCACATACTTTTGGTGTGCAAATTGAGACCATGAGGCAGTAGGTCTTTATCTTTGTTGCCTTCATCCAATTTGGTTGGCCAGGTGAAACTCAGGCTTCCAAATGGGCTTCGCCTAGTCTCTCTCAGGTTGCTGTCCTTTCCACCTGTAACCTAGATACCAATTAAGACAGCTTGCTTCAGTTGAAAAGTGTTTTATAATCCTGGGTGCAATCCTGTGCATACTTACTTGAAAATAGATTTAGTGCACTGCTCAGAATTGTGGGGCAGGAATGGCAGAACAACAGTGTCACGGAACTGGCACCTGTTCATGTTTTTGTAACTTCACCAAACCTTAGAAAATGCAATTCCAAACGTGTTTTTGGAAGAAAAGGGTATCTTGGGAGTTTTGAGAGGATTTGTAAAATGTAAATGGGCACCTTATAGACATTTATCTTTTGAGTAACTTTGGCAGGACTTCTGTTTGTATTATACCTGAAATGCTGGAATAAATTTTTTTTGAATACATCTGAAATGCTGGCAGAACCTCAAATATATCAGTGCAACTGCTTGATCATTACTGCAGAAACAACATCCAGCTGACCCATTGCAAGAATACAAGGCAATGCTATACTTGCCAAAACAAACCCAGCAGATCCAGATGTACTGGAAAAAGGAGATTTACAGGAAATCCCATATCCTCTCAGGCTTCAGATATAACTCTTATAACAGCAAAATTTATCCAGCTAGTTGGATACCCAAAAATCCTGTTTGCTGCATTCACTTACATGGTGCCTTTCCACACTTGGGCTTATACTGGAACATATCACAGAACAGGGTCTTGCTATCTGCATGCTAGTGCAGACTATGGCAGACCCCAGATGAGGCCTGCCATATATTAGCATGTGGACAACGAACCCCTATCCCAAGATATATTCCAGAATAAAGCCAAGTGCAGAAAGAGTGAAGGATGGAATACTGATTATCACCATATTTTCCATACTGTCATGGAGATGTTTAGGCCCAGCAGCATCTCTCTCTAGGGCTAGGAGACTGGGCTAGCTCCTAATATCACCTGCCAAGCATAGTAAGAAATCTTCAGTTGCAGGCAATGAGTTACTAGTCAGAGCAGGGTCAAGTTTACTCTGATTTCTGAGGGTAGATTCTTGAGTATGACAGGGCACCTCCACTTGGACATGGTTACCAGCAACAGAAGTAGCCGCATACTACTTGCTTTGCCAGAGTCGATTGTGGTATGATCTGAACTTCTGTGCTATCTTTCAAGTCTTCTATAACCTGTTCTGTGTGGTGTTATTATTTTATATCTTGTTGTAATTGCCTCTGTGCCAGTGGATGTGAGGCAGGAGAGTTGATTTTTCGATTAACTTGAAACAGAAAGCTTTGAAGCCTGTGAACTATATTATCTATCTTATTTACTGACAGTAAACATGTGTTGTACTTAGCCTGAGATCTGGTTATACGGAGCACTTCCTTCTTCTGGTGTTTTATGCACAGATTGTCCCAGGTGAAGGCTGAACGCAATCCTAATAATCGTACTAGGGACTCAATCAATGAGAGTAATAATGAGGGAATAATGCTTTTCAGTATCAACCTTCAGCAGCAATCCCCATCATGCAGTAAATTTCTGTCTATTATAGAAACCAGTATGTGGTTATGTTCTGGCAAATGCATAAATGTGCACAATTAAACTGCATCCCTTCAAATTAAGGGAAAGGGCAGATACAGGAAAGCTGGTTAGCTAGAAATGCTTAGTCAGCTAAAAAGAGAAAATAGGTGTGAAGATTTGTCTAGGACAGTGAGGGGCAAACCATAGCTTGGGAGCCACATGCGGCTCTTTGGCTTCTTGAGTGTGGCTTTTCCAACTTAGAAGTACCCTAATTAAGTTAATAACAATGTACCTACCCATATAGATTAAATTTAAAAACTTTGGCTCTCAAAATAAATTTCAATCATTGTACTGTTGATATTTGGCTCTTTTGACTAATGAGTTTTCCGACCACTGATGAAGTAGAGGCTAATATGGAAAGAGAAATTTCAGAGAACATTGCAGAAGCTGTTTAAAGATAAAGAGGGTACTTCATGGACTCAGATGTGCAGTTTTATTGGGAACAGTAAGGATAGAGTTTGCTACCTCCTTTTTCCAGGAAGATACCAGATTGCTTACTAGCCCCTCATAAAAAGGGTTAGTAGCTAGGAACTTGGAAGGGAGGAAAGTGGCATCAAATCATAGGCTTTGTTTTACTTTACCTTAGAAAATTTGGCTGTGCCCTAAGGCCACATTCAGCATATCAGTCACCCTGGAAAGCATACTGCTAAAGGCACCTGCTGAAACTTGCTTTATTTGCACAGTTTTCCCTAAGCAGAATAACAAGCAGAATATAAATTACCAGCAGCATTTTTGTGCAAAATATTGAGACGAGAGTACAATCTTCTTTAAGCAATATGTTGCCAAAGGGCGTAAAACCCTGATCTTGGTGTTGGTTTGGAAGTTTGTGAAAAGCAGAAGCTTTTCTTATAAACAGGCTGGTGAAACTTAGCTAACAGTACTGACAAAAATTAGAATCGGGCCAGGTTCCCACTGGGCAATTTAATCTGGGTTTTAAACAGAGTTTTTAACATCAGCAGCGAGGTCTGGGCTTCTTATTGGGTCACGGCTTCTCATTGGGTCAGGGGAAACTTAGGAAAGCACCCCTAAATCATGATTCCCTCCCCCCAAAAAATGCTTGTGTTCCCATTTGCTAAATAGTGAGGATCATTTCTAAATCCAGCAGCAAGACCCCTTTTGATTAAAACATAGATAACCTGCATTTTGGACCTTTAGCCCTCAGAAACTGCAAATTCTTTTGAACATTTGAGAACGGTGAGCATTCAAAATGATTTCAAAACTCTTTAAATCTTGAATGGGAACACAGCCAGGAAGAATACCGGAGCAGTAGCTGAGAAGAAGAGGGGTTTGGGAATGAGAGAACTGATACACCAATGTAGGAAAGGGAGCATGAGGGCTAAGGATAACAAAGGTGTGGGTAGTGGAAATCAGTGGTCTCTGCAGACTTCTTCTGTCTCTTTGAAGGCAAGCAGGGAACAGTGGCTAGTTGGAGTATGGAAATTGCCCTGTTGAGTCAGTTTTGATAAATGATGCAAGGTTTCACACATACTGCAGCCACTTTTCTCCTGCTACGCCTTTCTCCTGGGTTTCTTGGAGGGAAAGCAGCCTCGCCTTGCCTTCCCTGTGTGGTACCCAAGGGGAGCATATTCAGCCCTTTCCTAGGGATTGAAGCAATATACCCAAGATGAAATTGTGCCCTGTAGCAAAACAGCTATTCTTGGCCAATCGGTATTGCATACTCTCATTCCTAGTTCAGATGGGAGTAGCTAGAGGGCAGGTTTGTTTGTGCTTCTGGCAAACACATTGTTCCTGTGGACTTCTGGGAAAGAGGCAACTTCTGTTTTCCAGTCCATTGGTTGGGAGATTTGCAGATACAGTACATATGGGAAGGAATCCTTTGCTGCGTTTTTTTATTTGCATGCATACACATTCAAAGCACCAGTATCGATCAGTATAGATGAAAAATAATGTAGTACTGTATATGGAAAGTGCGGGCTTTTTGTACTGGAGAGGCTCTGAACCCATGTCCTGCTGATGGGCTTCTTTGCGCATTTGGTTCACCACTGTGTAAACAGACTGCAGAACTATGTGGGCCATAGGTCTAATTCAGTAACTTATTTTTAAATCCTGCAACCAGAACATATATGGTGCTGGTCTGATTTCTGCAAGGATTTTTCCTTGTGGATGTCTTAAAATTGTTTTCTGCACCTGATTAAAACATTCCTGTTAACCCAGGCCTTTAATGTTTAGCTTCCTCTGGATGTAGTCCTGTCAGGGAGGCTGGGAGAGAGGTAGGATTATATATTTTTTGAAGATGTTTTTATGTAGTTTTGTTGTTGCTGGGACCCACCCTGGAAGCTCTTGGTGAAAGGTGTGATATAAATTCTTCAATAAATAAAAATAATCATATTTTCCCAACTGTATACACAAGATACATCTACACTTTCATTTGGTAGGCTTCCAGGTTACCTCACATGAACCAGTGAGGATTAAATATTCAGCATGGTGCTCCAGAGATCAAAGAATGTGATTGAAAACCAAACTGTCAAGAACTGGGGTAAAAGGAAGGAAGCAGGCCACTAAAAAGTAGAATAAATACCAATTCAGTTTTAAAATATAAGCCTACAGGCAGCTGGAAAACAATCTGGTGATGACTGTGATCATGGGATGTTGTTTATAAAGAGGGAAACAGCTGAATATCACTGACTGATGGCACAGGGAACAGCTGGAACCATGGAAAAAGCTCTCCATGGTGTGAGGGTCCTTCCAGGTTCCATTGCAATTTCTGAGTGGGTATTTGCAAAGGAAAGGGATGATGGTAAGGGATGAATCTGCTCTGTGTTTAGATATAAAATGTTGCCAGAGAGCATTTTAGAGTGAGCTTCTTCATTGATCTCTGATCAAGGCCTCGATGATAAATTATGGATAAGATCATTATGCAAAAGAAATGCAAACATTAATATTTTTTTTCTTTATAAAAATCATTGTACTCAGAAAGATGAGGCAAGACGTCACTGCAGCTTTTAGCAAAGGAAGAAAGGTCACACTGTGTGCAAAATAACCGACAGAGACAATATGTCAGGTGGTGATAATGATCTTTCTCCTGAGGTCTTTTGTTTCCTACTTCAGCTTAGATCAGTGATGATTTTCAGAAGATGTCACAACTGAAATTCTCAGTACCTAGTGAGTATGTATTTTTGCGTTCAGAATTTCTGTGGTCTATTTGCTGGGTGGCTGTAGCTCCAATACACTTTTATTTCTCAGTCTTTTTGTGGTTTGCCAGAAGAAGAATAAAAGCCACACAGACAAATCAAGTCTAAACATTAGCCTTACCAATTACTTATTTCATCTTCCATATCCTGAAAGATTTCTGATGTCAGGTTAGGAAGCTTCCAGAGAGCAAATCATTGTGTAGCTTCAACCCAGCAAATAGAAGTAAAGACAGAACGAAAATGGGACTGTCTCTGGACATCCTAAAGGCTATATAATTAAATAGCAATTTCTGCATATCTTGAAGTTGGAGATATATTGCTTTGCTAGGTAACACAAAATATACGAAGCTCCTTTATAACAAGTGCACCCATTGGGGCATATTTGGAATCTCAGAGATGTCTCATAGACATTAGCCATCTGGTTGCTTCTTCCTACAAGTCTTAAGTAGGAAGCCCTGAAGCTTTGGGAGTATAATAGGAAGCCATGAATGATACCACTGAGTCATTGGTGTCATCACTATAGGTAACAATGGCAACCTATAGTTTAGAACAGTGCTTCTCAACCTGGGGGTCGGGACCCCTTTGGGGGTCGAACTACCCTTTCAGAGGGGTCGCGACAAGTCCCCCACCGCCCTTCCCTCCCATTTCCCAGCTGCTCTACCCCTGTGGTTGGGGGTCTCCACAACATGAGGAACTCCATTAAGGGGTCGCGGCATTAGGAAGCTTGAGAACCACTGGTCTAGAATGACTGCAAGAACCTACCTCTCCTAGAATTTCAGAGAAGAGCATTCCCCAGTGCTAGCTGAAGGTGCTGGAGATCGAACCTGAGATGCTTTATGAACAAACTATGTGGTCAACAACCTCAAAAACAGAAGAATCTATGACACTGATTCCCAAACAAGGGTAAATGCTTCCACGGAGGACCATGAGGAGGTCCCAAGAGATGGATGTGAGACCACTTAAGAAAAAATACTGTTAGGTTTTGATAGACGTTTCTGCTGAAAAACAACTCAAGCTAGATGTATATAAACAAAAATATAAGAGCAATAGATTTAAAAATACATGACAAAATATATTACAAATTAAAATGGAAATGGATAGTGTTAGTATGAATGCAAATTTAATACAATCAAAAAAGGAGGTGTGAGGAGGGGGCGCATGCATGGCTCACAAGAGTAGCAGTGAGAGAATAATAAGTAGGATGAAAATCAAGACCTCCAACCCTCAATTTAAACCATGGAACCCCACAAACGCAAGCAAAAAATACCCTGACCTGGCAGGGGGGGAGAAATAATTCAAAACAGAGAAACCAAACAAAAACAAGATAAAAACCCCAGCGGCACAACAGACAGACGTGAAAGGGAAAATGGCAGCCACAACCCTCAGTAACTCTTCTCCAGAGAGAAATGCAGAGAATGTAAGGGGTGCAGAGACAGCAGAAATAACTGAAAGAAATAATTCTCTGGAAAATAAAACAGACCAATTAAACATACTGCTAGAAAAATGGGAGGAAAATTCACAAAGCATAAAAGCAGAGCTTCGACAAATGAAAACCGCCATAGAGTCTGTAAAGAGCAATATGCATGAAATACAAGTAACTGCCTCTGAAGCTTTGGACAATGCTTTAACAAATGCAAGCAATATTAAAACACTTCAGAAAGATATACAAACTCTCACCACCCAAATCACAGACTTGCAGAACAGACTTAAAAGATCTAACTTTCGCTTTAGAGGTCTTAAAGAATTTTCTGAAGGTGGAGCAATAACCCCATATCTAATCAAGATGTTTACAGAAATATGCCCGGACATTCATATCAAAGAAAATGACATAGCAAGGGCACATGGAAGTCTAGGTCCTTGTCTGGACTCAAGCCAAAGACCAAGGGATATAATAGCATTTGATAAATATTCCATCAAAAATAAGTTATTTGTGGCCTTGAGAGCAAAATCTAATACAATATACGATAACTGCAAAATCTTTGTGGTGCCTGACCTGGCTCCTTAAACTCTCAAGCTCAGGAAAGGCCTTCAGCTGCTGGCTAATTTGATCATTCCAAGATCAAATTTAGATGGACATACCCAACTGGAATCATCACATAATATAATGGAAAACAGCTTAAAGCCACAACGCTGGAAAAGGCACAAAAACTAGCAGCGGATCTGAACTGACAACTTCCACCATCTGAGTACTCCTGGGCAGGCCAACTGGAAACAGGGGCAGCTGAGACTTAAATGTTGTGTTTTCTTCCTCTTTTCCCCATGCCCTGCTGATTCACAATTGCCACAGGAGGCTGAAATGAGCGCTATTTAAAATCTTTGAAGATTGTCAGTTCTTTAATTTATTTCAGAAGCTAAGTATCAAAGTAGAGTTGTGGAGTGGCCGTTCTGGTGGGTTCTCCCATAGCTGCAGGACCACCAGTGAATCTCCCTGAAGGAGTTGTTCGAAAAGGGAGAGTTCTGCCTGAATAATGTCATCTAACCACCTTTGCGGCAGCAGCAAAAGCAAGCCGGCATGCCCCATTTGCTCAAGTCTGGACAACTTCGAAAGAAAAGCAATAATACAAACAAGTTTTCAAGGCATCTGTTTCCTTTTAATGCTTAGCTGCGTATTAACTAATGCACTGTTGTAGGTTATTAACTCCCTCTAGTGGTTTAGAAAAACTCTCTCTTATAAACACACACACAAAAATATAAACGACTGTAGAATATTTCATAAACAAACAGCGAGGTGGATTCATAATTGTACATGGCCTAACTTACTTTTGTTATTTCTTCCAGAACTTCTAAGAAGACCTTGGAGAAGCGAGAATACTATTCTAAATAATGTAGACTATGATACAGTGATGCACCATGGACACTGGCTTAAATTGACGATTTCTGTATTTTAATAATAATATTTAATAATAATATTTATTTGTATACCGCCCTGTGGCGAACCAATCCGGGCGGTTGACAACAATAAATATAAAAACATCATATAAGAATAAAACATTATGGTCCCTCCCCCCCCTTAAAAAGTATTAAACAATATGACAAATTAAAATACAGTATCAAAAATATAAGACAAAATATAAAACATAATTAAATGGGCCAACAGCCCTAATATCCCTCCGGAGCTCCTCAACCAACATTTATTATGGGTCCACGAGGGGAATGAGGGGGTCAGGAAGCCCGAGCTGGGATGGTTTATCTAGGGAAAATTAATCTGGAAAGGCCTGCCGGAAGAGAGCCGTCTTGACAGCTTTTTTAAAGCTGTCAAGTGATGTCAACTGACGGATCTCATCCGGCAGGTCGTTCCAGAGTTTGGGGGCGACAGCAGAGAATGCCCTCTGGGAGGTCGCCGCAAGCCTGGATTTTACAGGCTGCAGTAAATTCCTCCCAGAGGAGCGGAGAGCGCGGGGAGGATTGTATGGGAGAAGGCGGTCCCTGAGATAGCTTGGACCCAAGCCATTTAGGGCTTTAAAGGTAATAACCAACACCTTGTACCGGGACCGGAAGCTAATAGGCAGCCAGTGTAAGGACCTAAGAACCGGAGTAATGTGGTCCCTCCTAGATGTACCAGAAACAAGCCTGGCTGCCATATTTTGTACCAGCTGAAGCTTCCGAACCAAGTACAGGGGTAGCCCCAGGTAGAGCGCATTACAGAAGTCCAGGCGTGAGGTTACCAGTGCGTGCACAACAGTTTCGAGGTCCTTTACTTCCAGGAAAGGGCGCAGTTGGCGTATCAGCCGAAGCTGATAGCAGGCGCTCCTGACCGTCGCATTTACCTGATTTATCATCAGGAGCGACGAGTCAAGGAGTACCCCCAGACTGCGAACACAGTCACTGGAGGAGAGCATGACCCCATCCAGGACTGGAAGTTGCAACCCAATTCTTGGTTTCGGGGCCGCTACTGTGAGCACCTCCGTCTTGTCTGGATTCAGTTTCAATCTGTTTTTCCTCATCCAGCTCATTACCGCTTGAAGACATTCATTGAGCGAAGAGATGCCATTGGAATTCGAGGCCGACGAGCGAGACATGGAGAAATAGATTTGGGTGTCATCAGCGTACTGATAGCACCCAGCACCATAACTCCGTATTATCTCACCCAGCGGCTTCATATAGATGTTAAATAACATCGGGGACAGAATAGCCCCCTGAGGAACCCCACAAGTGAGGTTCCTCTTACTGGAGCTACAGTCCCCGAGCAGCACCCTCTGGGACCGACCCGAGAGGAAGGACCGGAACCACTGCAAAGCAGTGCCCCCGATACCTAACCCCCTCAGGCGGTCCAAGAGGATGCCGTGATCTATAGTATCGAAAGCCGCTGAGAGGTCTAAAAGCACCAACAGGGTCACACTACCCCTGTCGATGCTCAGACGCAAATCGTCGGTCAAGGCAACCATGGCAGTCTCAACCCCAAAGCCTGTCCTAAAGCCGGTTTGAAATGGGTCTAGATAATCGGCTTCATCCAAGACAGCTTGGAGCTGAAGAGCGACCGCCCTCTCAACCACCTTGCTCAGAAATGGCAGGAGTGACACAGGCCTATAATTTCTCATATCCAGGGGGTCCAGGGAAGGTTTTTTCAGAAGCGGCCTAACAGCCGCTTCCTTTAAACAAGATGGAACGTGTCCTTCCCTGAAGGATGCACCAATGATATCCGTAAGGAATCTCATCAATGCATCCCCCCCCTGGACGGCCAGCCATGATGGGCAAGGGTCGAGAGGGCAAGTCGTCTTCCTCATCTTGCCAAGCAGCTTGTCCACGTCCTCGGTACTCACAGATTGCCACTGATCTAGTATAATTACATCGGCGGGATCACTGGACGCCTCATCTATCGACTCTGTTTCAATGGTGGCATCTAAGTCGGCTCTTATCTGAGAGATTTTGTCTGCAAAGAAATTATTGAATGCGTCACAGCAGGCCGTAGTCGGGTTAAGTAAGGGATTTGGCGCAGGGGGCACCTGCGTCATCTCCCTCACCACCTTAAACAGCTCTGCTGGACGAGACTCTGCAGACGCAATCCGTGCAGAAGAGAAAGCTCTCTTAGCTGCACGTATTGCCTCCCGATAGCAACAAAGAAAGTTCCTATGGCGAGTTCTGTCAGATAAGAGACGAGTCTTCCGCCACCTGCGCTCTAGCCGTTGTCCAAACCGCTTCATCCTCCTCAACCCTGGTGTAAACCAAGGCCTCCGATTAGGAGCGGGATGGCAAGGGCGCTTGGGAGCGATCATGTCGATAGCCCTGGTGAGATCGGTGTTCCAGGTACTAACCAGAGCATCGACAGGATCACTGGCATTCCCAACCATTAAACCCTCTAAGGCTTTCTGGAATCCAATTGGATCCATCAGCCTTCGAGGGCGGACCATTCGAATGGGCCCGCCACCCCCAGAGGAGCAGGAATTGGCTCTCAGTTCTGTCTTGACCAGGAAATGATCCGTCCATGACAATGCGGAGGTGCTTACCACCTCCGCCCACGGATATGCCTGTTCGGTACAAAACACCGCATCGAGAGTATGACCCGCACAATGTGTAGGCCCGTTGACCAGCTGGGATAGGCCCATGTTTGTCATGGTATCCATGAACTCCCGAGCCGCACCTGTTAAGTTGGTCTCGAGCGGGATGTTGAAGTCCCCCAAAACTAAAAGTCTGGGGGTCTCCAAGATCAGCTCAGAGACCAGCTGTGTCAGCTCGGTCAGGGAGTCTGCTAGACAACGGGGTGGCCGGTAGACTAGCAAAATTCCCAATCTATCCCTGGTCTTCAGGCTAAGGTACATACACTCAAACTGGAATGTATTCCGAACAGGTATCCTAGCCAAGGTCAAGGTGTTCTTATGAACCAGAGCCACTCCACCCCCCTGCCCACTTCCCCTCACCTGCTCACTGACAGAGTACCCGGCTGGGAGGGCCTGCGCCCATATAGCAGTACTGTCCTCCCCCAGCCAGGTCTCTGTGAAGCAAGCCAGGTCAGCATCCTCATCCAGGAGAAGATCCTGGATGATATGGGTCTTATTTTTCACCGACCTGGCATTGCAAAGAAGCAAGGTGAGGGTCTGTGGAATGGTTGGTCCGCTCTCCAAGCCATTCTGGGAAACAGGGGGAACTGGAGGCGGGATAGCTTTCAGACAGCGATCCCGTCTTCTTTTGTAACATCTGTTCCCTCTGTTGCCACCATACCTCCCTTTCCCCAACGCAACTCCAATAGCTGCCCCTGTCTCATTCCCGGCCTCAGGTAAGGTGATGGGGTTAAGAAAGTGGACCTTCTGTTTGTTGGACCCTGCTAGTCACTCTTGAGAAACTATCTCATCACATTTATCTCTGACTATACAACCGTTTCTGTTTAAAATGGAAGGGTTTAAAGGACAAGTACATCCTGAGTGTTGAGGAACTGTAGTGTTGTTTGTGCCCAATTCCTCTGGATGCAAATACAGAAAATCCAGGAATTCTTTCTTGGACCAGTTCTTGTTTCCAAAATTGGGAGGTACTGGCATGTCTATTTCTAGATGATTTTCTTTCCAGAGTGGACTAAGATCTGCTGGGCCCTGTTTAGATGAATTTAGTTTATTATTTTCCTCCATCTCCTTGGCAGGGGGTAGATTTTTTCTATTTGTATTTGTTTCCACTGGTAGGTAACTTGGTTCTTTTTGTTTCAGTATATTTAAAAATTGTTCCAATCTATCTATTATTTCCATTTTGTCCCCCTTTCTTAAGTTTCCAAAGTTGTCAAACAGGGCTAATTCTTCAGAATCCCACTCTATTTTTGTCCTCTGCTGGATGGAGGATGCTTTTGCTTTTGAGGGTGATGCTTCTGCCTTCTGTTGCCTAGTAGTCTTGGCTGTATTCGCTTCCATATAAACTGTGTTTACCCCAGTGGGGAATGTGCCTGTCTCTTTAAAGACTCTTTGAGGAAGGATATCATAATTTTGTTTCAGGTACGTTTTCCATTTTAGAAGGGTATGTGGTATCTCTGAGTTGTTAAAGGAGAAAACCAGTCTCTTATAGAAACCCGCACTCGGAAGCCAGTAGAAAAAGTCCAAATTAATCTTATCTGTTCTCCGGAGCAACTGCTTTAAAGAGGCCACAACTCTTTTCTTTGAATTCCATCTTCCGTAGTTAGTTTCCTTCTTTCCGATATTTAGTACATAAGTGACCAGTATAAAATCAAACTCCCCATGTTGAAAGCAGATCAGATTTTTGTGCCCCTTCTCCTTCACTGAAAATTATGTTAATTAGTGAGGACCCTTTGTAACTACTGGTTGTGTGGAAGCGGCAGATAACACCAGGCTTGGGGAGGGAATCCGGCAGATTAGGCCCCATCTCACTGCACAGTCCAGGGTGCTTTCTGGAGGACTGCAGGCATTTTAGTCCTGTCTCAAGGCACCAGGGACCATCAACTAGAACCAAGGAGCACTCTATGAAGCTTATAGGCAAGAGGGTTAGGACTGACAAGAGGAAGTATATTTCCACCATGAGGGTCTTCAGGGACTGAAAAGGTGGTGAGAGCAACCAGCCTGGAGGCAATTTGGTGTAGTGGTTAAGGAGCCGGACTCTTACCTGGGAATACCGGGTTCAATTCCACCCTCCCCCGAGAAGCCAGCTGGGTGACCTTGAGCTAGTCACAGCTCTCTTCTGGGCTCTTACAGCCCCACCTACCTCACTGGGTGCTCTGTTGTGGGGAGAAGAATAGAAAAGCTTTTGTCAGCCGCTTTGAGTCCCCTTAAATGGGTGAGAAAAGTGGGGTAGAAAAGCCAACTCTTCTTCAAGAAAGAATTAGACAAATTTATGGAGGATAGCTGCATCAATGGCTATTAAAATGGCTGCCTAAGTATCACCTCCTGGTCAGAGAGGTGGGTGTGGGGAGCAGCTTTAAAAGTCATTTGAAGGGAGTTGAGATCAGGTAAAGGTTTTGCTTTCATCTGCTTGAGAATGCCCTGAGGCAATTGGTGGACCACTGTGTGAGACACGATGCTGGACTAAGTTATTGCTCAAACCAGCAGGGCTCTTCCTATGTTCTTATAGTCCTTCTGATGCCAGGAATGTTCACTTTTCTATAGCTTGGAGAAAGTCAATACCTAAAGAGTGGGTTGACTATGTAGGGGCATTCCCTTCTCTCACACACCCTAATGTCATCAGGAGCGGTAATGTGTAATTTTTTTAAAAGGAAAAAATATAGTGCAATCCAGTAATTTCTATTGAATACAGTACTATATTCTAAAAAATTATTTTGATAAGAACTAGATAGTGCAAACCATGAGGCCTACTAGCAACTTTTCTCTCTGAATTTGCATGTGCTCTGATGCTTGCCAACTTTGGGAAGTGGTGCATTTTGAAAACTTTGTGTATCTTGGTAACACTGGTGAATGTTCAGTGCAGAATACAATAGACTGTTGCTGAATCTCTGTCCCCACCTGGACACTGGCGCATAGCGCCATTATGTGTGTGCTGTGGTGAAATTGTCACACATAACTGTGGCAGCCCCGCCATATCCCCACCATATCTCCCCCTCCCAATCCTACTATAGTCGATTGTGGGAAAACCTGATGCCACAATGTACCTTGTAGCTGAAGGCACCATAGTTGCCATAGCCACTGCATATGTATGGGGCTCAAAGACAGACACGTGTGCACAATGGCTGAAATTGTACAGACAACACCAACCTCCATGCTGTCTAGCCAGCAAGCGATGATTTGGAAGGGTTATACTCCACAATATTGCTTCTTTGCAGTATGTTTTGCCAGTATCTGGAGCAGCCTCCATTTTTTTCTTTTTATTTAGAAATGCCTTTTTGAATTAACCTGCTCCTCTTTTCTAAGTCTGCTTACCAATCAGAATCCAACAGCAAGAAGTGCTCCTGCAAGGCACCATGGGAGATGATGGTTGGAAGGGCTGTTGCCATTTGTACCGCTTATAAATATTTCTATCTCTTGCGAAGGATATCATGTCAAAAGGATAGACACTATTGTCTTGCAGTGAAGGTTCTGTGATCCCCCCCCCCCCATTTAAGGGAGGTCTGTGGGATTCCAGTGTTTAACATTTCCATTCATATCAGGTGCTGGTGTCATTTGCACTCAGAGCACATCCAACTTAAAAATGTTAATGACTTCTCCTACCAGCCTGCAGTTGCCAATGAGAAGGCTCTGTGCTGTCTAATTTTTCTTGGTGGTTGCTTTCAATTCATGCACCTTTCAGTTGCTGATCTGTGTATTAAATGACTTCTTTCTATTCAACTGGATGGTGTAACTGCAGGAGCTCAGTAGGAAAAGAAATACTATAGATTGAATTTTAGCTTTCTTTTTCCTATAATGTGTATGTAACAGTTTTGAGATAACACTGTTTCGTATTCTTGGCAGGCAAATAAATTAGATGCAATGCGTAATAGGAGAACCAACATTGATCAACAGTTGCATAAATATTTGATAAACAGTATCTCTACCTTTCACATAACTGGTGACGGGCATTGCTGCTAACTTTTGCCTACAATCCATTCAAAAAGCCAATCTGCTGTTCTTTCTTTCTGTATAAAAAGCTGCACAAACCTGAACATTTATGTTTCTCAGAAACACAGGGAAGAGGGACATAATAAAAAATGGGAATGATACTAAGATTCCTGTCACAGATTTCACTATGACTTTTGTCTCTACATTCAGATGTTTTCGTGGCAAGATACAGTCTTTAACTTGCTTATGTTTGATGAAGTTTTATTAAGATAGCAAATAAGCCGAAAAAAGAGAATGGATTTTCTCATGAAATTTATAAGTACACATTTTTATTCTTTGTAAATGGTTAGCAGAATTGGAGGTCTCTATAGCTATCAGAAAAGACAACAATATCTGGTAGAAAAGAATGCCTATGTATATCCTCAGGTTTCTGAGTTTTTAAAAGAAACCACATTTACAGTGCCTGTTCCCCAAACATTTGAAGCTGAACA
Source organism: Aspidoscelis tigris stejnegeri (assembly GCA_023333525.1). Lineage (NCBI taxonomy): Eukaryota > Metazoa > Chordata > Lepidosauria > Squamata > Teiidae > Aspidoscelis > Aspidoscelis tigris. The sequence goes on from JALMGA010000001.1 coordinate 209,175,557, forward strand.
CTCATCTTTTAGTTTAAAAAGATGGTTTTAACTTGTTTTCCAACTCCCACCCTCCCAATAAGATATATTTTGTTACACATTTTTCTGAAGGAACTTGGTGTTTATTGCTTACTTCCTTTGTTCATCTTTTGAGATAATTTGAACAAAAGTCTCTTAGTCTGACAGGAAAACCAACTGCCTTGTACTGATATGAAAACTATAACAAGGCTACTGAGATACACAGGGAGGTAGGTATCAGCTGCTTGGAGGAACCCTGAGATTTGTTTGTTGTTTGTATTTGTCAAATTACTGTAAAAAAAAAACCTGCAGAGGCAAAAGCATCCCACAGGTCTCCACAAGGGCTAAATATCTGGATAACATAATGTGCCTGGAAAAGAAAATGAGAAAGGGATCTGGATATCCTGCTTGGAGGAATTGAGGTGTTCTTCGGTACCACCATATATCAGCCCTTTTCAGTCTGGCTAGCGGAGTGCAAGAAGAGTTGGCTTTTATACCAGGCTTTCTTCGCTCATTAAAGGGGACTCAAAGCTTTCTGTTCTTCTCTCCACAACGGAACACCCTGTGGGGCTGTGAGAGTTCAGAAAGAGCTGTGACTAGCCCAGGGTCACCAGCTGGCTTCATGGAGGAGTGCAGAATCAAACCTGATGACTACGAGAGATGAGTCAGGCAGCCTAACCGCAAAGTGAAAGTTTTAGGCTGTGCTCAGACATAATGAAAAGGGTTGCCTCGGGCAGTGTGTGGACATGTTCCGTTTCTAGTCCACTGTTTCTAGCACAGAATGTTTAGGAGGGGGGAGGGAAGTGGTATGTGAACAATCTTGCCTCAGAGATGCTTTTTTAAATGTGTGATAACAGCCTAGGTTCTCCCCACAAAAAAATTAGAAGTTCCTGTCTGTAACCATGATTTGTTTTGATATTTCATTGCCATATATGTGAGAGCCAGACTGGTTACTGTTCTCATCCTGTGAAACTCTCTGGGTGGTATTTAGGCCATCCCTGGGCAGCAGCACTCTTTGCTTTAGCTCTAAGATATAGCCCTGAACTGTCACTGCCTTTCACTGGCAAGCCATCAAAAATAGCTATAAAACAGGTAGGAAATAGTGACATTGTGCTTTTATTACTCTGGGAAGTAATGCTTCTAAAACAGCCTGGTATTCTTTTGAAGTGATACGTATTCTTGAGGAATGGGAGAATGTGGTCAACTTCAGCCCCCAAATCCCTGCAGCAACCAAAGTAGAAAGGGGTTTGATGCTGCTATGGCTAGAGAGGTTATCATCTGGGTGGCTATAAATATTATGGATCTATTTGGCTTGAGGTTTCTGAAGAAATCAACAGCTTAGTCACAGAGAAGACCGCATGAATTTTCAGGTAAATAGGAAGGTGGCACTGTTCACTGCAAAATATTGCCTCATGGTTAATGTCTGTATGTTCATAAATTAGCACTATTTAGTATACAGTAGTGTCTGAAACTATGGCCCTTCCTGCACTTACTTTGCTTAATCTGTATTAGTGAGTCCAGATTAGTTCCAGATCAGTCACTGACAGGGGCATCTGCATTCAGTGGGCTTTGCAGCAGCATGTGCTCTAAGGAACAATGCAATATAGTTGCCTAAGCCTTATTCTTAGGGATGTGCATGAATGGGTTTATGTTGAATTCATTCAAGTTCCATTGCAGATGTGACTGGTGCAGCTGCTTTCCCACCTCCCCATTTCACAAATGTTCCAAAGCTTCATACGAATGTCAATGTATGAATGTCGTAACATTCGATTTGTATACGAATGTCTGAATTTGTCTGAATTTGCACGAATAACAAATGTTACAAATATTAGTGCACCTCCCTACTTGTTCTGCATCAATGGATGTGAACTATCGCCATAAGAAACACCCAAACCATAGTGCAGTTGCCCCACAGCACTTCCAGCGCCCAATGCAATTGGCCACGTTCGTGTCATTAAAATGCTACATCTGGGTAGCAGGGCCAAGGTGCAAAGACACCCTTGCCATCAGTACAGCTGCTGTTCTGAAGGTGCTGCAAAAGCGTTCTTGCAGTCTCATTGTAACTGTATATGTCACTCAAAACTATGCCCACATTCTTCCTAGATTGGTTCTGTGTGTGGAAACCCCTTCCTTGATCTAGAACTGACAGTGCAACTACAGATGTAGACCACATTTATTGAATCTGCAACTGATCTGGATTACTGAGCCCTTTTCATGGATCTCATCTGGATTAGCATTCTCTGGCAGACAACACGTACTAAGCAACGCCTTGATCTGGAATAACGGGTAACTGCCAAAAGGGACAATAGGTAGCTTTATGAGCCCTGCCATGTCACAGTTCAGAACTTTGTAGCTCAGTGGTAATGCAAGGAGATTGGAAAGTAGAGCATCATTGGCTAAATCCCTAGCCTCTCCCCAGAAGTAGGCAATGGCAAACCATTTAGGTATCTCTGCCAAGCAAACTGTGTAGAGGTCCCATGGAGGCACCCATGCAGTCAGCCAGGAGTTGATCATGACTCATTGGTATCCAACAACAACAAAAAGTGTAGTTCAGGAATGGAGATGATATTATTGCCAAAAGGATTGCAAAGGTGAAGCATTTTGAAAGTCTAAAACTGCAATCCTATATGCATTTTACTAGGGGGGGGGGAAATCTACCTGGCATCAGTGAAACTTGATTCCCAGCTGATGTGTGGTTTGCCCCATAAATAATGCAATATGAGATGCTTTGTTGTCGCTAGAAGGACATGTTCCGCAGGAACAATGGAAGCAAGTATACAAATAATGGGACTAAACTATGTGAGAGGAGGAATTTTGCTGTCTGTTTCCATCAATGAAGCATTTTTCAGTAAAACCTGCAGATCCTGGTGTGATTTATTGAAGTTATATACTTTAAAATGTCAAGCTTGGTCATCAATTGGCTCTTCTTCTTTAGGATAATGTAGTTTTGGCAGCTGCTAAATATTCCAAGGCAAACATTATGGGAAAGATCTTGAACTGCCATAAAGCTTAGTCTGCAAAACACTAAGTGGAAAGATGTCATGATAACAAGTCACTGCCTTAGAAATAAGGAAAGAACTGCCAATTTTTGAAGTGCCTGCTGGACTAGGGTATCCTAGATTTGATCCAGCAAGGCTCCACTTGAAGTTTTGAAGGAGAGTTTATATTCAGAATCAAAGAACGATTACACCTAGCCTGTTATAAATAATAATTTAGCATTTGTTTGTGGATCAGAGAAATTCTAGTACATATTATCTATGCAGTAAATGAAAGACTTGTAAGCTTTCTGGATACCAAGAAAAACCCTTGAGAATACCATTTTGGTGGGAAATGCTTGGGAATACAGTTTTGCTCTTCAGTACCATGTTGGCATGGTATACCCTTTTGACAAGGAATGGGCTAGTAGCCTCAATATGTACTAGAATTTCTGTGATCCAGAGACAAATGCTAAATTAGTATGTGCCTTTGAAATTCAAAATGTGCTGATAGCCTCGAAAAGAATGGCGACACTTATTGTAATGTGTAATTAGTGTGATGAGATAGAACCACTAGCTCTTAGCAACATGAAGATTCAAATGTGAAAGTGCTAAGAAATAAACAAGATTAATTTATTTCTGTTCCTTTGTCTTATTATTAATTATAGTTGTATATGCAAACTTAAGCTTTAAAAACTATAGATTTGTTTGCGCTTGTGGCCTAGTAAGTATAACAATACCATGCCAGGCTGGTCAGGATCCAGTTCAGTGGCAGCTATTTGCACTACAAGCACTAAACTAGCCCTGTACCTGCCTAGCAGTGCTTGAGATGTGAATGGTCAGCCCAGGGCTGACAGGATTGCCAAGGCAATGTCTGGAGCAATATCCAGTGCATGCTTTGGCTTGCCACACCATACCTGGGTGAGGGTGCAGGTGCAATATCCAGGAGAAACCCAGCGGGTACTGGCTAAGTTCTACTGGCGGCTTTTTTGCAGTTCATCACTGGAACACTCTGGAGGATGTCTCCAACAGCTTTAGTGAGTTGCTGTGGCTCCCTGGTGTGGATGGAACAATCCATCAAGCAGCCTGTACCACTCCATCACACAAGTGCAAGCAAGCCGCATGTGACAAACGTCATGATTATTTGGCATGTATTTACAGGGTGTCACCAATATATAACAAATAGCATATTGAATGAATGGCAGGGTATATGTGGGGAGGATTCCTGACAAAGTTCTAACTAATTACTGCCAGGATGGAATCACACTAAGAGGGCACACCTTCTGTGTAAGCATTGTGGGTCCGAAATTTTATTCCCTGGCTGCAGTGTTGTTGGCTGGTGGGGTTCAAACACTTTGTGAGCAGCAAGAAGACATCAGACTGCATAGGTGTGCTTGAACTATGGTGACACGGTCACCAGAAGAGAATAATAAGTGCTAGGAGAAGACTTACTCCCATTCGACCTTTACAGAAGAGCAGTGGCAGAGCAAGACGGCAAGAAAGCAGATGGCTTCTGGCTCAATCCTCATCCTCCCTCTGAAAATAGGCAATGACAAGCCACTTCTATATTTGACAATAAAACTGGATCCAGGTACCACTGGAGGTGCGCATGCAGTCAACCAGGAGTTGGCCATGATTCAGTGGTACCATAAATAAAGGTGTCTCTATGGCCATATGGGTGACTGGACAAGAGCAGATCTGTGCAGATGCTGCACATTCATGTTGCATTCATGGCACCATAACAGCACTCTGTAGCTCTTACTAGTGTTGAACAGACTAGGATGAAATATGGAGTTGGATCCCCTCTTTCATACAACTCATGGACAACTAATTTTTTCTCAGTCTATGTTACTTTTAAGATAATATGAGAGAACAAGGTTTGTAGCTCGGAGGCCCTGGAACAAAAAACAAGATGGTCAGTAATTAAAAAGAATTTTTAAAAGGAACTGAATAGAATGACTGTAGTTTAACAAGAATTAGTATAGGGATGGAAATAAGGAAAAGAAAAGAGCAAAACCTTTACATGTAAGAAACTTGAATTAAGGGGTGGTGGAAAGGAAAGAGAGTTAAAAAAAAAACCAAACCCAAAATTGAAGTAGTGAATCATAAGATCATTCATCCTGGGAGTGAACATAAGAATAAAATATGACCAGGCAATTTTGCACTTGGCAAAAAGGGACATTCCAGGTATGATCCCAGATGGAGCATACACATTGTGCAAAGATGCTTCTATACTACAAGTGTCTCTGCATGTGCCAGAATGTCCTGCAGCCAGGATAGGTGTTGAACACATTTTTGTGCTTCACAACTTACCTAGCCACTGGTTTGGAAGCTCCTACATGCTCCATTCACACATCGTCTGGGTGGAAGAGGTGAAATGGAGCATGTAAGTGGGTGGCACAGGCACTGCTATGTGTCATGTTGCCTGGCTGCCATGGAATGGGGCTGCACATGCCCATTGGCGCCACTGCTTGCTGCACTGCGATCACCTCCTTAATGAGGCGATTCACTCTTAGCCTGTGCTTGGTGATGAGCTGGCTAAGTTTGGAATACTTCAGGCCTTGCAAAATGTGGACAATGGAACTATTCCAGCAGTTATCTGGCCATCACGCCTCATCAAGGTGTGAATAGGTCCTATATTCCACAGAAGTGTTACATTGGGCACATCCCCATGCAAACTGTTTGGTCCTGATTGGGCACACATGGGACCAGGACCGGGTCCGAGATTGGATCTTGCCCATCCCCATGCCATTCCTGGCAGTGTGGGCTGGGTGCAGGTTGGGCGCAGATGGAGCCATCCCCATGCAAACGGTGCCAAACCCTGGCACGCAGAGCAGCACCAACTCCTTTCTGTCCCCTCTCTCCTCCTTGGAAGCTGGATTGACGTCAGCCCACCTCTGTGTTGCCAACTGCAAATGCCGCATTCCCCCCTTCCTTAGTGGCACACAAAGCCAGGACTGGGCTGGGAGGCAAGGAAAAAGTAATAATCAAGTGTAATAAATTTTAAAATAATTTTAAAAAACCCAAAGCCGCCATGAGGTTTGGCGGCAGCTGAACGGTTGAGCAGTTTTGTGTACCTCCGCTCCACAAGGAACCACAAGAACACACGGCAAGTTTAAAAGGGAGAAAATCAAATCATTATCATGATTGCCTTGTTCATTGGGAAACGGGTGGAATATTTGGAAAAAGGGACAAAATCAAGCCATTATCCTACCTGTCTTGGCAATTGGGAAATGGGGGTGGAATTTTTTCTGTGGAAAAGGGACAAAAATTAAGTCATTATCCTGCCTGCTTTGGCAATCAGAATTTTTTCACTCCCAAAACATCTCAGCATTTGTAATCTCTGCACAGGGCAGGAACGGCAAGCACACCTTACCTCCCAATGACGTGAGTGCCAATCTCCTCCTCGTATAGCCCAGGACTGTCCCCGTGCGTGGTCTCAGCTTGCCAAGCACTGTGTGCCAGGACCCCAAACCATGCTGAGACTTGTTTTTTCAGGTACCAAATTTGGTCCTGGTCTGGCATGGTTTGGGGGAATTTGGTCTGTTTTCTGCAGACCAAATCTGAAACACATGGGGATGCCCCTTGCCAACTCCGCATTCAGTACCGGACCAAATGTGCATGGGGATGCACCCACTTTGACTTTAATGCATATGTACAGGATATTTGCAGTGCCCCAACTGCCTGCAGTATGGTAGCATGTTTTTAATCTCTTGAGCTGGAAGGACAACATAAGCAAAGCATCGAAGAATCATGTAGGGGTATTACTTGGATTTTATGTCACAGCGAAACCTGAAAGGAATCCTCAGCCTCCATTTTGGCATTAGTTAACTGAAATAACAGAACTACCAATACAAAGTAGATGAAATAGAAGAATTTGTTGAGAAAATTCTGTTCCCTTTGTGTTTCAGGCACATGCTTTTCTTTAAAAGCAATTTATATCCAATCCATTCTGTTCAGTAGAAAGGCAGTCTTCTTGCAGTAATGGTGAACAATATGCTGGAAATAGATCTAATGCTCTGAGAAGTTCCCACTAGTTTTTTGCTTGCTTTTTGAACTTTATTGAGGGTTGGAGAATGATTTTAAATCACCAAAGATGCTTTGTACACATAGGATAACAGGGCAATCGATGGTTACTAGTCCTATAGTATATAATGATAGAATTTCAGAGATGTAACTACATTAGTCTCGATCAGAATTTTTTTTAAAAGAGGGTTTAGTAGCACCTTAAAGACTAACAGAGAGACAAACTTGTGGCATGAGCTTTCACAGACTAAGCTTCTGATGAAGTAGTTTTGTTGATGAAAGCGCATGCCACAACTTAATCTGTTGGTCTTTAAGGTCCTACTTGATGCCCTTTTGAGTAGCCTGTAATGTGAGCATGTCAAACTATGTGCTTATGTTGTTTGTGATTTCCTATGTGCAACCGGTTGGCCATTATGAGAACAGACTGCTGGACTAGACTGGCCATAGGCCTTATCCAGCAAGGCATTTTTTTATGTTCATTTGGTCTAAATTAGAAGTAATGATTTTGGACGAAGTTCCACAGAAACTAAGGCTATGGTCACACCTTGCTGAAATAGTCCATCTTATTAAGTAGCTGAACTCAAAACGCACTAACTCCAACCACATCCAATACCTGACAATCCTTTCTCAGTTTGTCCTCACTTTTGGTTGCTATGCTCACACTTTTCTGTTCCTGTCCTGAGACTCCTTTACAAGACTTTTTTAGATCTCCACCCTTCTCCACCATCACAACACCCCCTGCACTCGGATGGGATAAAAGTTCTGGGCCTCAAGTGTGTAATCACACCTCGGGTGAAAGGGAAGGCAAATTCATGCAGTGTCCACCCTCTATAGTATGGTTCAGCCCCTTTTAGCTCTCTTCCCCAATAACACCCCCCAAATGAAAATGGATTAACATTCTTTAACAACTTGAGACCTGTAAAAATCAGGGCTCAGGAAAGTATGACTGAGGGCGAGGAAAGTCCACAAATAAAACAGATTGGACTAAAAAGGTGTGTGTGTTGGGGTCCGAAGATGGACTGATGAAGGATTAAAGTGAAGGCATGACCACAACCTAAATTTCAAAAGAAGCCAAGATTAGCTACAGATCATGACCAGGTTCCTGAAAAAGGGGACCTTGGATTTATTTCTTTATCAGAATGAAATTAATTACTTTTATTATTCTAGCCTGAGTTCTGACTTGGGTTAGAACTTAATAGACCTTGGTTACCCTAAATGACACAACTTGTCATGGAATGTGATTCTTTTGCTGTGGATAAGCCCCTTACAGGTGCTCACCCCTTTAGCTTCTATTGATGGTACCACTAGCAAGAGGTAGTACAGAGTTCTACTCTCCATTAGATCTAAATTCATAGGCACATCTATACAGGATTTATAAGTCAAAGTGTGTAAATCAGGCTCAGTAGCAAATTGGGCACCAGTGATTAGTCTCCAAATTCCTTTTTTGGGACGATATCTTGGAACATGTGGTATCGATTTCCTGGATTCATTTCAGTCATGAGTTCATGGTAGGTACCACTGGAATATCTTGGTAGGGGAGAATATCCCCCTATTGATTTTCCTGGACAGTTCACCAGTTTTTAATACCATTATTCTTTGGGACCATGGGTGATTCCACACTGGCGCATATACCAGCCCAGCAAGCATACTAGGAGCCTCCCTTCTGCATGGGAGACAAGTGTTCAGCCTTGTGGAATCTTGATTATGAGGTTCCACAGGATTCAGTCTTGTCTCTCTTGTTAACATCTACATCAAGTTGGAGCAAGAAGATACCTGAGTTTTAGGAATGCATTGTCACTGATGTAGAGCTGATGTACAGCTCTGTATTTCTGTAACATCAGATGCAGGTGTAGCTGTTGATACCCTGCACAAATGTCTGTGAAAATGGATTGGATGAGGGTCAACGAATTCCATCCAGGTAGGACTGAGATGTCAGCAGATTTTCTAGTTGCCCTGGGCTATGCCCTTATTCTGGATGGAGTTTCACTCTCAAAAACAAGACAGAGAGTCATTGGATCCATCATAGTCATTGGAGCACCAGTTTGCTTCAGTACCTTGTAGCTCAACTGTGGATAATGTAGCTCAACTTGGATAATGGCAACCTAGGGCCTTTCGGTACTTGTCCTTGTAGCAGCCTTCCAGTACTCTGCCAGATGGATCATCTGCACTTGAAGGAGCTATTTTTGGTCCAGAAATGGCTCCTTCTGTGCAGAAGTGCACTGGAAGATAACTACATGTGGAGCATGATTAAGTACTCCACACATGTACTTACCTTCACTGGAGATGGGTTTTCCCATCCCTCCCTTCATCTGCCTTCAATTCACTCATTACAGTGCAACACATCAACATCCATTAATAAAACCAAAATGATTTTGGAGCATCTGGTTGCACTGTTTGAATCTTCTTGCAGGCTGCAATTAATACTGTATGGTAAAGCAATGAAATGGTGTGTTCTCAATGTGCAGGAACACTCTTCCTCATGATATTTTGCAATGCCTAAAGAAAAAAAATGTAGTATATGGCATAGTATCAGCTATCTAAAGGAACGAAGCAAAAATGTACAGGGGATTATCAAGTTTTAAAATTTTCCTAAGCAGCAGATTTCTGGATACATAGATTCATGTATTCCAAATGTACAGTGAACTCCAATACATCAAAACACAAATGAAGCAGTGAAAATGGAAAGGAAGGGAAAGACAAAAATACAGTCACAGTTTAACAATGAACAAAACTGAGCAATGAAAAAGAAAGCAAAAATAAAAGTTCATGATATATTTTGTTTATTATTGCTCTCAAAGGGCTTGGTAATCAAATATACAAGCTATGTTCTATTAAACCAGAAGAAAATAGTGTAAGGTATAAAATCTAGGCTTACTGTTCGAATCCAAACCATTTGATATTCTTTGAAACCTGCCTATGGCACTGCTGTTTCCAGCAATGTCCTTTCACACATACTCTGTGTGTATTTTAAAATAACTAGTTGAAGAGACAAACCGAAATGCAAGCCAAAACAGATGAGCTCACTGACCTCTCATCTATTGTATTGTACAGTGTTGTACACTTAAGTTGTCAAAACAGATATGTCTTTCTAGACTTGCAAATAAAAGGTATGCGTATTCCTTCCTATGTTTTCAAAACAAAATATGATCAATATGTCATGATATGAAACAAAACAGAAGAAAAATACTGTACCTGATTTCCTCACCACGTGTTAGTCCCATTGACCTTTTCTGTGCTGGGCCTTAATCTGGATTATATCCCAGAATAGGAACCTACCATCTGGATTCTATGCAGACTATGGCAAATCCCAGCCCTCCCACTGTCTGCACTAGCATGTAGATGGCAGGTCCATATTCCAGGATAAAATCCAGAACAAGGCATAGTCTCATTGTCTTAATGCACGGATTTTTAAAAGATATGCACAGTTACTTTTATCTTCCATCCCTTCTGCATCCCTTAATTCTGCTAATGTTTGTGGTATAGTCTACCAATAAAAAAATTCTTGGCTGCGTCCACTTTCAACAAAATGACAAGCTGTTTTCTTTCAGTATTAATTCAGAAAGTTCACCTTTGGATTAGATAATATGGAAAGAAAATGAGAAAACAGTTTGCCACTCTGTTGATGTGTTATTTCACTTTGAAAGTGGTCTGAAGCTGGATTAAGACATAGGTGTGAATGCAGGCCTGGTTTGCACATACTGTAGTTAAAATTCAGACAAGGGTCACCATTCTTTTCTTAATTTGTTAAGTGCAATTAAAATATACGCAATATTTTCTTCAGAAAGCAATTATACAGCATCTGTTAAAAAGAAAAAAAAAATCTGAGAAGGAATAGTTGTTTACCGCACATCTTTTCAAAGCACAATCTTTTCTGTTTCAGCCTTTTGATTGGAAAAAAGTTTTCTATGCGGCTATGTAAGGATTTGAAACAAAACAGGAAGAAACCCACTGAGGTTAAAAAAGAAAAAAAAGCAGTCATGGTTCAATTCTGCCCTTCCCCAAGAAGCATAAGATCAACTTCCAATGAAGTGAATACACAGCTGTCTGTCTTTCCCAGTCAAGATGCATCACTTGACAGTTGTGGGGGCATGTGACAATGCAGTGTTACACTACAAGAATGATGCAGCAAAATGCCTGGTTACCAAAATGGCCCGTGATTTAAAGAACTGGTGTCTATATATGTAAGGGAAAAATGAACACAAGTCTTTTGCATCAGTAGTTCTCCCCACTGAAGAGGCATGTCACCATTTTATTTGAAAAGTACCTTCTTGTCTGTTCGGCAAACAGGAACTGAAGCAGCAGAGTAAGAAGAAACATTGTACCTACAGGCGATGTTCTCCCACATGCTATAGTTTAGCATGCTTATGTATCAGTTACTTCGACTGTGACCTAAAGAACGACTTAAAAACCTTTCCAATGAGAAATTCTTAAGGAAACAAGCCTGTGCGCAAGAAGGTGAAGATAACCCATTTCCACAAAGAATTTCCCCAAGATACTAAGTGACTAGTTGTGAACAAGGGTGGGCGAGGATGAAGTCAATGTCGCCAGTTACAGCTGAATGTTTACCCATATCTGTGTACATGAGAGGGGGAAAAATACTGAGTCAATACTATCTATTAAAAACTAAAACACTCAGATGAAAGTGTGTGCGTCGATATTACATCATAAGGAGTTGTATGGCCTCATTTCACTTTATAGACCTTGATTCAGATTCTGTCTTACGGTACAGCCAATGATAAAATTTGGTTCCAGTACTAGAATAACTGATATGCCAATGTTACTCCCATTTAAACATATACAAAATCAAACCCACAGGGTCCAGTTAAGGACTGCTGCACACAAATCAGTGTCTTTATAGCTAATTATTGACCTACAATCTCCACATCATAAGCAGCCTAAGGATGCAACAAATATGTATGTGGTGGGCTTTTATGCCACTTCAAGCAAATCACTCTCCATGGGGAATGGTCTTTATGTTCTATAACTAAAATAGCTGCCATCCGATTAGAATTTTGGAAATCCAGGACTGTGGTGACACCCTCACTTTAAACCTCCTTTGGTCCATCTTCCGATCTGACTGCTCACACCTTTTCATTTCTATCCATTTTATTTGTGGAATAAATTCAGGAAAGTCCAGAAAACTTGATAGAAATGAAACGCTGTGAGCAGTCAGACCTGAAGATGGACTGAAGGAGGCTTAAATTGAAGGTGTGACCATGGTCCAAGTGATGGTGGAAGGCTTATCAGTAGTTCTCAAGGCAAAACTGAAAATCCCCAAATCTCTGAACCTCCAGATGTTGAAATATTAAAAATATTTTTAAAATGCTTCCATGATTGTTGGTTTCTATGACAATCTCACTTATGGGCTAAATCACATCTTAGCACTTAACATGCTTAGTTGGAAGAACGAGCTACTGATTTCAGGTGAAAAATATCAGAGTCTGGAAAAGTTCCATTTTGGGCTAATGGCTGTGATGGCTATGAACCATGGGAGTTGTAATAACAAAAGATTTCCAGACTCTGAAAAATACCTTCAAGCATTTTTTTTGTACAATGAATGATTCCAAAGTATCTATTCCTTTTAATCACTCAAGATCTTCCTAGGTACCTGGGCTGGTTTATGCTACTGTACCAATAAGCCATGCAGGATATTATGAATAAACATTTTGAACATGTTGCTACAAACCAGGTAACTGAGCAATCTTAGTTACACAAGTTTAAATTTCAGGGCTACCATACAGCGTTTTAAGAAAGAGAGCAAGCCCACAATTTATGTGGGAACCTGAACTAAGCATTACTGAATTTTTAATACAGGGAAAGAGGTGAGAAAAAAGCTTGAACTTGCATTCACTCTTGTGTCTGGTAAGTATGTGCTTATCGCTAAATTGGTGCCATTGAAATGCCACTGTCATTAAACCAAAAAAGGTTTGCAGAAATGAAGTAACTTTTAAAAAATGGCTTCCTCCCAAAGGAACAGCAGTAAATCAACTAAAAATTGTATTTTTGCTGCAATGCACACTGTCTTGTTTTTTTAAAAAAATGCTAAGAATAGGAAAATATTAAAGTTTTAGCAAGAAGTAACATTCAGTGGCTCCTCTTGCCAAGCAAGTGTTATACTCTTGAAAAACAAACCTGCCCTATGATGATGCATGTAGTTCCAGGTGACAGCTCCCGCTCCCACCCAAAAAAGCAGGAAGAATTGCTCCTCGGACTAGGTTTTTCTCCAAATCTATGAATACAGAGATCCTTAGGCAGGTAAGTAATTGATTGTTTTGTCTCCTTCTTGAATCTTCCAAGTTCTTCAGTCTTGGCTCAAGTATCATTAGTTATCAGTTAATAAGAAAGAAAGAAAAGTAAGTTGTCTAAGCATCTGTCTTTCAATGAAGTTAATTTGATACCATAGTCTTGTTATATGTTCAAAACTGCATTTGCAAAATTATTTCTTTTTCTTGATTTCTTGGTTGCCATAGCTGGAGCCTTTTTCTATTTCTGTTACACCTATCAGTCTACGAACTCCAAAGGAAGCTTGAAATAGAAAAAAGAAAAGAAAAACTAGTTATTCCTGCCATTTACCAACTAGTGATACACTGTATGTAACTGACCAGTGGTTCCCAACCTTTTAACCTTTTTTCACTTGTTTGCTCATTTCCATAAACTGCATTGGTTTCATATTAGCAAAATGTTTGTAATTAATATAGTTGCCATTATGTGCCTTTCCCCCAGCATTATTCATTTTTTCCACATCTCTCTAAATATCCTTATTCATACCCCTGGAGGTAGTACATGTATCCCAGGTCACAGTCAGAAATCCTGACTTTCCTTTTCCCACCAAATCCAATTTTACTTGTCAAGTTCCATATGGACTCTTCAACATGCCTTTCTTCTATCCAGTGCCAATTTGCGGCAGTGAGGGAGACTGAAAAACTTTCTCAGGCAACAGAGGAGATCCGCTGACAAAATACAGCACAAAGAGTCTTCAACTCTTAGAATACCATTAAAAATGGTGTGACTGCCAATAGACCTTTTAAAAAACAGCTCCTGGTATCCTGATCTGGTTGGCTTTTCTGGCCACCTAGACTGAGATATACTCTGTCCATTATAGGCAGAGCATGCTAGCAGGAAGTGTGGCCTCCCCTTAACCTGGACAACCATGTGGAAAGGACTGGCTTAAGACTAGGTGTGGCAAGGCCCTTAATTAAGGCCCATAATCCATCATGTGAGTGGCTGCCCTTAGGCATCTGTTTCAGTGAATGCAAAAATGCCTTGCTGCTGAATTTTCGTCTAGAAGATTAGCAGCACAGACTCAGTAAAGATGAAAAAAAATTGTAAACATGACTCTTAAATTATGCAGGGACAAAAATATTAGGTTTATCCAGGAAAGAAAATTAATAAATTGCCCATAGCAAAGCCATTTCTTTCTCTTCACTACTCTGCCAATTAATCAAGTCAATGACACTGGAGTCCAGCTGTATCTTAGTTATGGTTCTAAACATTTCAGTGTAAATGTCAGAGCACCCTAGGACAAGGTTAGGACTTTTCTTGTTTTATTACCTGCTCCAACAAAACCCAGAAACGCAAGAATCAGAAGAGGGGATCCACTTGCAAAAATTCCAAAACCAAATTTGAATAACGGAGAAAGAAGAATGGTGGCCCAAAAAAGAAAGTTGAGGAGAGTCCATGGTCTTCTGGGAGGTTTGAATTGCTGTCCAGGAAATGTACCCTCTTGATTATATTTCTCTTGTAAAGCATCCTTGAAGAAAGAAAACAAAGCTTCCACGGTAAGACGTGCATATGATAAAAACCATTCAAAATATTCTCATTTCAATCCTGTTACAGACACTGTTCTCTGTGAGCCAGTAAATGATAACAACGGATGTGCATGAAATATCAAATCGAATGCAAGAAAATTCATATTCATTTGAATCGATCCCCTTCGAATATGGTAGGATGCAAATTCGATATGAATGTTTAATACGAATTCAGTTTGAATCCCCACTAAGAATCACTTACGAATCTCTAACGAAGGTTCGTATGAATGTATCAAAACATTTTATTCAAATTCAAATGTCAATCTTCAAATGCGGCAACATTCTATTTGAATTTGAATGTCCAAATTCAGCTGAATTTGTAAGAATTTTGAATGTTATGAATATTCACGCACATTCCTAGGGATAAATGCTGTGAAAGGTAGGCAAGCTGAAGCGGCCAATAGAAGCAGCTAGATCTAACCATAGAGAGAGTTCAATTCTGCTATGACATCATCTGAGGTGGTAGTATTTCTTATGAACCCTTTGTAGAAGTCTTTCCCTTCTCTTTTTCAGTACTCTTTTACAACCTATAGTTATATTATATGCATATAAATATACATTTTAGAAAGAAAAAACTCCTTAGATACACAACGACAGCTGAAGATTACAGACTTTTTTCTCCCTCAAAAACTCAGATCTGTCACAACAAGGGGAGAATAAAAGGTCAGCGGAGAGCCATGCCTCTGTGGGACAGACCCTGGGTCCTCACCTTAATTCCATCAGAAGAAGCAGACTTGGATTTAGCTTCTGAATTAGATATAGTAGAATTTGGAAACTGGATGATTAGGATATCTTTGATTTGACAAGGAGTTATTGCAAAACAAAGGGAGAAGTATGAATATAAAGTTACCTACAATCATCAAAAGGAAGAACTGAAGATCAATATTTGTATTTTTTTTCTTTTTACTTTTCTTCACATTTAATTGTATTTTAGTTCTGTATTTCCTTTGCTATTTTTTTTAAATTGTAAGTCTTATTATATTCTGGAAAATTCTGATAAAAAAACTGAATTAGTTATAGCAGAGAATGAAAACTCTCTTCTGGAAAACGTTAAGCCTCTGAAGTGTTGAAGGAAGCATTTGTTAGGAAACTGTGTAATACAATTTCTACATATCCTGCCTTGGAACTGAGTCCCTTCCTTGGAAATTAACAGAAGCTCCATCTCTCAAGGGTTACAAACATCTTAAGTAACCAACAAGGCAACCTTCAAAAATGAATAAAAACTTGGAATGCTGATATTCCTCTGATTTTTTTCGGATGAATGTAAAAACCTATTACTTATAATAGGATTTAAATGTGAAATTACATGAACCAACTACCAAGGACTCTTGTATCAGTTTAGTTAACCCAAAAGCTTATAGTGTCACTAATTATCACAAGAAACAAAGGAGAAAAAAGATAAATCAAGACTACCTGGGAAGCTAAAATTAAACATATTATTGGATTTGTTTTGTCAAAGGGACGATCTACTTAAGAACTAAGAATAATAGGAAACGAACAAACAAAAAATAATCAGAAGCAGGTTAAAGCAAACAGCAAACTTAAATATAAAATATTCTTAATCAACAAGAGAAGGAGTCTGTAAGTATTCTGGAAATCAGCAAACACAAAATACCCAGTAATAAAAGAGGAAGGAGAAAGGTCAAGTATTACTATATTTAAAAATAAAACAAGTTCTACTAATTATTCTACCACTTCTGATTTGTCAACTTGACCTTAAATCACAGTCTTTCAAATAATCATTGTCATTTACAGCTGATCAACAACAATGTGGTAATTAAAAACATCTAATCCATCTCATTCAGTTCTTACAACCCACTGAGACTTGCTACAAAGGTCACTGTCAAAATGGAATACTCCACTGTTTTAATAGGTCTGGTTACCTTTGCTTCTGAAGATGGTACTTGTGCTGTGTTCTATTTTAAAAAATTGTTCTGTGATTTAAATACCCATGTTCCCATGTTCTATTTTACCTGTTTTCAATATTCTTCTTTAACAGCAACTGTAGCCAGAAGGATATGAAGAAATTAAAGGCTGATTACAGCCTGAAACTGACTAAAATTACATGTCTAGCTGTGAGAAACCTACATGATGAAGAATTACCAACTGTGGAAAAGCAGCTATGCACACTAAGACAAGTATCTTCTTTGTGACCTCCAGTAACTACTGCCTGCACTGGACCAATGAAATTCTAACAACATGTAGAGGGCCACAACTCTGAACCCACGCTGAGACCTATAGGTATAGGGCAGGATAGAAATCTAAATAATAAATAAAATAAAAATAAACTTCTTCAACAGAACTTTGCTTACTAGGGTCATTTTGACAAATGGTCTTTTAAAGAGGAAGAAAGGATCAATGTTTGGGTCAATAACGATATTGTGTCAAATAAGGTTACATGAACTGTTAGTCAAATATAATGCAAGACTGGTGAAAATTCATCTACCAGGGATATGATTTATTGTGATACATTTATGTGTGTGGGCATGTGTATTATTTTAAAGAGTAATAGTAAATGGGAAGAATCTGATCAGGACCACTGTTCAGCCTATTTAAGGGACAGGAGTTGATGAGGTCATACAAGGACTTCTTTATTTGAGAATGCAGATTTGAGCACCGTATTGCTTGCAGCTTCACGGCTTCAGTACAATTCTCAAACAATGCAGTTCCTGCTAAGTGTGAGAGGTTCTCCATCTCACTTATAATTCCCTCAAGAAAACTAAATACCTGAGATTACTATCATTTTGTAAGAACTGATTCGATCTGCCTATCATTCTATATGTCTTAAAGACAGACAAGCTCCTTACCTTTTCCTGATAAAGTCTATGAAGCCATTTTGCTGCTTCCTTTTCATCCAAAGGGATATCTTCAAGAGGAAACCTCCTAGTTTGTTGAAAGAGGATCAATAAATATATTTCATGAATATAAAAATAATCGCAATATGTAAACTGTAGCTACAATAGCAGATCCAGCAGCATAAGTGTAACCTTTAATATAAAAGTTAACAAAGAGGCTGAAAAGATCAGAATTCAGTCAACTTCCCTTTCCCTTTCCTTCTCCTGAACTCATATCTTGAACACTTCTATAATATGGAAGGCATATCTTATTGCACAGTATACACGTAAAAGTTAGTGCTTATGTCAAATTGCTAATGCAATTCCATTTGAAAAAGCCTGAGATTAGATTTTAATTTCAGCAATGCATCACATGCCCTTTCTGCACTGTGCCTTATTTCAGCTTCCATCCTGGAATAGGGCCCTGGCATACTAGTACAGAGTACAGCAGACTCCATGGCTTGCCATAGTCTAGGATATAATTTGGAATTAGACCTAGTACACAAAGGGCCTATGTCCTTGTATACAGGAAGCACTTCCTAATTTCAAGAAATGCTTCTGTCAGCAGCTCTAAACCTCTGACTACCAAGAAGAATATTGGGGATCTTCTTCACAGTATCTTCTGACAACTAGTCAACATTTCCCACTATTGCCAAACCACCAGTCTCACACCTTGTATTCTACTATCCTACAAGTTGTGAAATAATGGAAGAGGCTGAATTATGGATTAGCAATAGTAATTAGTAATAAAATTTACCATGTTGCCTTAACAGAAAGGTTAAGCTCAGCCTCAGGTCAGAACAAATTCTACATTACGAAACATCACAACAGACTTCTCTTATAAAGCTGTTGGGTGTCTAAGAAGTAGACAGTGCATGTAAAACAATTCATTCACTCATTGTATTTACATACTGCAGATTTTTAAAAAATTCTATGCAGTTTACCAGAGATTAAAACAATAAAATCAGACATCACAGAAACATCAAATGCATAGGTGCAGAAATAGTTTTAACAGTTTTTTAAAAATACTTTAGAGAATTAGCCACTATTATCTAGGGGTGTTTTTCCACTACAGCCCTTAGATCCGAATCTAAGAAGATCCGTATCTAAGGAATGGGTACATTCCTTAATCTGGATCTAGTAGATCTGGATTAAGGGAAGCACCCAATGTGTTTACATGGGAGGTGTAGCACCCATCAGCAATGGGTGCTAACATCCCTCCTGTGGAAACAGCTTTGCACCCACGTGGGGAATCCGGATCAACCCCCAAGGGGTCGGTCCGTTACCCCAGGTGTTTTGGGGGGTGGGGGTGGGGCAGTCTTCGAAGCCACTTCGAATTGACTTCAAAGTCATTTCAAAGTCATTTCAAAGTCTGTTGAAAATAGCTCCGGAATGCCTTTGAAGTCTGTGAGCTTCAGAGTGAACTTCGAAATGTCTTTGGAGTCACTTTGGAGTCACTTCGGAGTGACTTTGAAGTCACTCCGAAGATCAGCACAGACTTCAAAGGCACTCTGGAGCTATTTTGCACAGACTTCAAAATGACTTCGAAGTCAATTCAAAGTGGCTTTGAAGTGGCTTCAAAGTGACTTCAGAGCCTAGGTTTAGGGGGGGCCCAATGGGTGCATCCCCTCCCCCTAGCCTCCTTTGGACCCCATTGCCTGTTTCCAGTGGAAACAGGCTCCCTTTAATCCGGATTTTCTGGCAGAAGACCCGATTGCAGACCCCATTAATGGGGTCTACAGAAAATCCGGATTAAAGGCCAAAATGTACCCATTAGATCTGGATTTCCCCCACGGCAGTGGAAACAATCGGGTCCCAAATGGGTGCCGTGGTGGAAATGCGATCATCCGGCTCACACCCAAATGGGTCCTAAATGGTGCAAAAATGCGTACTTTTTGACAGTGGAAAAACACCCTAGATTAGCCATTCAAAGCTCAGAACTAACATAAAGATTTGTTATTGTGATCACTTCATTACACAGACACTTGATCATCCATTAAACCATGGGAAGTACTATGCATGGCAACATAACAAAACATTAGCAGACCTAACTCAATATACAAGCTTTACAGAACAAGTCTGAGCAGCTAAGAGAACTGTGGCAAAAGAACTTCATGTGTCCTTAGACACTCAGTTCCAGTTCACTTCACTGGGCCTAACACTGTAGGCATTCAAGGCAGATTGGGCTTGAAGACTGAGACGAACATGTTATATTGCCAAGCTTCCTAAAGAACTCCTAAAATATTCTTAATTGCAAAATCTGTACGGAAGGATCATACAGGGAGTATGGACTACAAAATCTGTTCATTGTAACTAGTGTACAGTTGCCTGGGAATTACATGCTAGAAGGAGTTTCCCCAGTAAACCGGCAAAAAAGTATTGTGCTACTCATATTTTACATATCTGTAGGGTTAGGGTTAAGTAAGCACACCAATGAATAAATTGCTTTTAAAATATTTACTCAATCCATGTGGCAACAAAATTATCACGTAACTGCAAGATATATTAATGCAGCTAAATTCCTTAAAATTTCTACTGTGCTAGCTTCACTGAGCTCTCTCATCAGTAATTACAGCCTTTAAATTAATCTGCCACTAGAGGGTACCTGTGGCCAGAATAAGTAGATTATGCAGCTGTCAACGTTGCTCTGAATAGAAGGGTGGTGGTAGTGGGGAAGAAATGACTATCTATGCCTCCTTCTTTTAACCTAAGAAAATCTAGAGGTTAGTGGTAACTAAAACTTGTGGTTAAAGCCACAGAAATAACTTTCATCCATGTGCCTCTGACACTAAGAGTAAAAAATATTATTCCATTCTAAAATGGAAGTAATAGATGGTGGTGAGAATCACAGCTATACTTTTCAATCCAACAGTGCCCTGGGACAATTCTCAAAACTGTGCCATTCTTACCTGACACACATATCTGCTTCATATTTCTTTCCATAGAGGATTCCTAATAAAGATGGGTTCTTGTTTCCTCTGAAGTTTAGTGTTACATCATACACTGCAGTCACTGTTGCAAGCAAGAAGACGTCATTAATTTGGTCAATAGACTGCTAGGACTCACCTTACTGCTGTCATAGTCCACACACAAAAATGTAGCTGTAAGCAAGATGTGCACCTATAATTCTTTAAGCACGCTAGTCTATTGACCAGGCACCACAAATTCAGAACAAATATGCTGCAGTTTAGCAGTGCTAAATGTGTCAAGGCTAAACCATATGAAATTAAATTAATGGGACAAGAAGACATTTCTTACTACTTTTAGTGGAAATTTTGATAAAATGCTAAAATAGGCATAGGTTGGCAGTAGGTGATAACTGGAAGGCATTGTAGTAATTTGATTTCCATTTGTCATCAGCAGGCAGACAACAGTTTCAGGTGCCATACTACGTCCCTTCTAGACATATGGGATGGGCTAATGCAACTGGAGTCCAACAACACCTGACGGTTTATGTTTTCCACCACTGCACTAAATTATAAATTCATTGCAATGTGAACAGATCTCCAGTTCATGCAAGTTTCCCCCGCTTTCCTGTGACGCATCAGAATGGGAACATTAGAAACATATAAATGAGGCAACTAATGCAACCAAACTAGTTTGCTTTTCCATTTGGATTGTGACAAAGCAAGTGCATTTTAGAATATGCTTTTTTATTTTAAACAAGCTACAAGGTTTTCTATCATAGCTTGTTCAGACAAAAAACATATTAGGGATGTGTACAAACAGACAATGACCAGTTTGGTTTGTAAAAACCCTGAATCAGCTATCTGGTTCATAGAACAGTTCATAATCCCCCCTTCCACACATTGCCTCCCCACAATCATGCCTCAGCCTCGGCATTTCCCTTTTTCTCCCACAGCCCACCTCATGGCTCAGAATCCCCCCACCCCCATCATATCCATAACCATCATGCCTCTTTCCAGGTAGTCTGAGGCGGAAGGCAGCCACCAGCTGAGCAGGACCATACATCTTCCCAGAAGGCCTTGAACACCTCCCAGGAAGTGGAGGCATGCATGGCCTGATCTATTTCCAGAAGGCCTAGTAGGACTTGGAAGAATGATGGCAAAAAGCTGTATAAGCCCACACCTGCAGCCCACTGTGGGCTGCTTTGAAACTGAGGGGCACCAGACAAGGTCTGACTGTCCACATGATGGTAAGATGGTGGGGTACGATGAAGCACCATCACATGTGCAACTGGAGAAATAGGAGGACTAGAGAATAATGGGAGTAGGCACTGTATGTGAAGGGAGGAGGAGGGGAATAAAACCAAATGAACTGTTTGATTTGAATGCTCCAGTTCTGTTTGAGAGTGAACACCTCAAACTTGAGGGTACCAAACCCCTTGAACTCCCCAAGTTCATTCATAACTAGTTCTAGAAACACAGTCAAATCTAACCACCATTCACAATCCAGATGAAAGATAAACTGCAGGGTTTTTTGTTCCGTCAGATGCTTCCAGTGCTGTTCTAATAGCCACGTCAGGGATGGAGAGGAAATGGGGGCAAAGGAGAGAGGCAGCAAGCACTCTGTTTACTGTTGCCTGTTGTACTAGTTTCATAGGTTTAGCCAGCACAGTATGCCCTGTTTGGATATAACAGCAAACTGTGGTTAGCTGCTGAAACAGAAATCATGAAAACTGTAGAACACAAAAGGAAGTAAAACAGACCACCAAAGTCATGAATCCTAAAGTTTGTTTAAGGTTGATGGTTACACGTAAACTGAGATTTAGCATCAGTCCATACCTTTGCGAGTTCTACCAAACCTACTGTTAGTTGATATAGAACACTCTTAAGTTCATGTATACAGAAGACAGGTACCAATGTGTAACTCACAGGAAAACAAAGGGTGTTGTTGTTTTTCACTGACCTCCCTTAATCTGGATCTAAGATGATCCGGATCTAAGGAATGGGTCCTTCATTAAGGGAGGCACCCAATGCATCCCCACGGGCAGTGCAGCACCCAATAGCAATGGGTGCTAGCTTACCCACAGTGGAAACATCAGAGCACCCATGTGGTGAATCCATATTGACCCACATGGGGCCGCCTGTCACCCCAGGTTTTTGGGGGGACAGGGGGTGCAATCTCTGTAAACGCTCCAGAGATTCTTCGAAGATCCTCTGAAGCGGTCTGCTGCAAACTTCGAAGATTCTCCAGAGCCTTTGACAAAGGTCCATAGGATTGGCATTGCTCTCATTTGGGGTCCTCTTCGAAGCCTGTGCTATTCTTCGGAGCTGGCTTTGGAGATTGTGCACAGGGTTCGGAGCTTTGGATTTTGGGACATCTCCCCCATCGGTGTGCTCTCTAGAGCCCCCCCCCCGACCCCATTGCCTGATCATGGTGGAAACGCGCTCTGTATAATCTGGATTTGATGCCTGAAGACCCCATTGTAGACCCCTTTAATGGGATCCGGATTATAGGTCCTGAAGGACCCATTCTATCTGGATTTCCCTAGAACAGGTGAAAACAAATGTGGCTCTAATGGGGTCTGCAGTGGAAATGGGATCTTCCTGCTCTGAGCCTAATGGATCCTTAATGGGTCCCTAATGGGTACTTAGTGCTAGTGGAAAAAACCCCAAAGACTTGCAGAAAGACACTTCAGCACTACATATGGTGCATTTAATCTTCACCTGAATCTCATAAGAAAGCTGCAAGGTTGATTACTATTTCTTCTGCCTGAAAAGAACTGAATCCAAGATAGTGTTTTGCCCAAGGCCCATTCTTCATCCAAATTCAACATGTGTTTCTTTACTGGACTCCAGTGTCTCTCATAGACTGAATACAATCCAGGGGAAAACAAATTTACTAAAGTGCCCCTGAAAGCAACAGTGTTTAAACACTACAGTGGGAGCTTGTGAATTTCACAAGACATTAATGGGTACAAAAATTCCATTAAGTACCCATTAATGGGTACTTAATGGGTACTTCAAGTGGCAGTGGAAAAACACCCTTAGCTACAATTTCCTGGACTGGATTTAGTAAAAAAAAAAAAAAAAGTTTTCAAGTTGTAAAGAGAAGCTCTGGAATCCTCAGTCAATATCCTACATTTTGGGAGAAAATGTAGAAAGAGTAGTGAAGACAGAGACTGATATAAAATTAATCAACATTCTTCAAGGAAGAGTCTACGGCTCTTTCTGCAGTGGACTTTATTCTGGATTATAACGTGGAGTAAGGATCTGCCATCTTCGTGCTAATCCAGAATACAGCAGGCAGTTCCAGGGCTTGATGTACTCTGCAGTAGCATGTGGATGGCAGGTCCTTATTCTGGGATATAATCCGGAATAAAGTCCAAAGCAGAAAGGCCTATGTTTCTTTCCAGTCTTCCTAGCCACAGACCTATTATAGTGCTGCTTTGATGCCATTATCTGAAAAGATGTAGGAAATCTTATAACCTATCAGCAGTACGTAGCTAGTCATCTGCCTGGATAACAGTCTCGCCTATTTGGCATAACACAAACTTACACCTTGCATGTGTGCTGAGAGTGCTAATTAAGCAATGTTTGCACACTGCTTTAGAATTGTGAAGTGCTAAATAGCATTATTAATATCTGTGAATTCAAAGGGGAACTAATTAACGTCATACGAGTGGAGCATTTACAAAAATCAAATCTAGCATTTTAAAATGTCAACACTTAACCCGCTGCATTTGCACTAAACAAAAAATAGTGATCAGTAACAAAAACTACGCTAAGAACCATACTAAGCAAGCAAGCAAGCAAGCAAGCAGCTACAAAAGCTAAGAAACTAGATACCTGTTCCCCTGAGACACTGGACAGCAGTAGTGAAACCTTTGGTTCTGGGCAACAGGTGATATTTTAGTTTAGGCAGCCCCTTGGATTCTGCCACCTCCATGCTGATGCGATGCTTGGTTTCTGTAAAACGAGTTCCTTCACAATACAAGAGAAACTATGAGAGGATAAGAAACAGAAAAATCCAGAGTTATTCAGATAAAAAATCATTGTGCATTTAAGTGACCTTGAGTTCAACTACTGAGGCCCAACACCTTTCCGAACCCCTCATTAGTCATGAATAAGGGCCCATATATTAAGCTTCTGGACCTCACTGATCCATATGTTAGTGTGGATCTGTGAGGTCCCAGCCCCTGCAGGCACACTCCACCTTCCTTAAAGAAAGCGTAATCCCAACATATACTAGCCACATGGCTAGTAAAGTCTTGCATGCTCCATGCACACCTCTTCTGGCAAACAAAGCACAGGGAAGGGAAGGGCAGCCATGGTTGCGCATCAGTTGCTCAGTCACCGTGGCAACAATGTTGCACATGACCATTCCTGCAGTGAGGTGACTGAAGCAATTTCACTTACCCAGTGCTTGGGGAAGTGATGAGTAAGTTTCGGATGCTTAGCCAGTACTTAGCCAGCCTCTTTGGCAGGGAAAGATGTAAAAAGGTCCTGTCAGAGACCAACTCCCTAGATCACTTCAACCAGCTACTACTCTCTAATCTTGTTCAGGAATGGCTAAGGAGATCTAGGCCTTAGATGTTGTTCCAATTTTCCTCTCTTTATGTCCCTCTTTTCCATTTTTCAAGATCTTTGCTTGCAAAGTGGTGGGGCACATTCTCATTAGTTTTCCTAGAGGCTTCTATAATGCACAAACAAGTACTCTGGCAAAATCCTTTTAAATACCCAGGAACACACCTGCAAGACACCTTTTTACCACATTATTCAAAAGGATTAGGAAATGATCCTCAAAACTTCACTTACCCACATATATTCTGGATAATCAGACAAGTATTTTAGCCCTTTAATAACCGTGTCTCTATCTTCTTCCCATTTTCTTTTGCAGAAAACAATCTCCAGGAAATACCACGTCCAGCCAATTAGAGGCACATACAACAATTCCTTCTTGGCAAGAACTTTTGAACTCTACAAGATATACCACAAAAATTGTGCCTCAGAAACCTATCATGTATAGTGCAAAAATATCCTGCTGTAGTCTACTGAAAGTTTTTCCTGGAAGTTTCAAGCCTTTTCTTTCACTATTTTCATTATTAATACATATAGGTACATAACCATATTTTAATTGATGCTATTTATCTTTCTTCCAATGAACTGAAAGTTCATTGCTATTGTAGTTATTTCATTACCTGTTGAGTAACAATGTTGTGATATACTAAACTAATAAAAAGAGCCTGGCCCAGAGATATTGGCTCAAATCTTAACCCCAGTATGGAATTGTAGAGATATGAAATTTTGTCCTCCTAGTCTAAAGCTGATATCATAGCATTACACTGAGCTCAGTTTTTTTCTTTTCTTTTAACCAAATGGAACAAACTATCCTGTCTTATGATTTAAACTATAATAATACTTAAAGATATAAATTAGATTCACTTACTCCCAACACACCAAAGCGCTCTGTCATGGTCCAGCCACACAGAAAGTCTATTTCAAAGTTATGATTCAGGATGATGATAACGTGTTCTTTCCCAAACTTATCAACTGTGGCTTGGTCTGAGAATAATGTGCATTCTGTACCAGACCACCATTCCAGCAACATCACTAATTCTAAATCACAGGGGGAAACCAAACAAAAAAAGATTATGAACAACATTTTGCAATACCTATTTCTGAAGTCATAGTCTGATATCATAATTACTTGTATGCATCAAACTGTAAACCACCTGCATAAGAACATAAAAGAAGCCTTGCTGGGTCAGGCCACAGCCCATCTAGTCCAGCATCCTGTCGCACACAGTGGCCCACCAAATGCTCATGGGCATCTTAAGCAGAGACAAGGACAAACCTTCTCCTGCTCTCGAGTCCCAGCAGATGGCCTTAGAAGTGCCCCAGTTCCTCCCCGCTCAGCCTGAAAGATGCACCTAGGCATTCGTTCTAGTAGCCATTGATACATCTGTCGCCCATAAATTTGTCTCACCTCACTTTCTATGGTGGGGAAAAAATGGTAATTATGAATATGAGAATTTTTTTTAAAATCCCACAGTTTACCCCCTTTTTACTCTATTTTGCTACATATCAACATATAGTTAGAGTAGAAATAAGCAGAGTTTCCAGTTAGAGTCTTGCCTCTCCTACCCACCCCTCAGCTGTGTATTGGCCATTCAGAATAAGGCAAACTTTTACCTGTTTTTTTGACAGCTTGAAAGGCCATTAGAGACTAAGACCATAATCACAATAGTTTCTCACAACACCACAGAAAGGATATTGTGAGCTAGAAAAAGTGCAGAAAACAGCAACCTGAGTGATCAAGGGGCTGGGACAACTCCCTTACAAAATCAGGCTGCTGGATTGGGCCACGGCCCATCTAGTCCTGCATCCTGTCTCATACCATAGCCCATCAATTGCTTCTGAGCATCTCAAGCAGAGGACAAAGGCAAAAAGTCATCTACTCTTGACACCCTATGGTGACCAGAACTGAACGCAGTATTCTAAATGTGGCCTCACCATAGACTGCTTGCCAACTTATTTTCCATTCCATTTCCAACAACCCCCTAGTACTGAATTTGCTTTTTTCCACTGCTGCACACTAGGCTGGTACATTCACTGAGCTGCCCACTAGAACCCCAAATTCCCCTTCTTGGTGTATTACAGAAAATTCAACACCCACCAGTTTATAGTTGTAAGTGGGATTCTTTGACCCATTGCACACAGCTTCATGTGACTTCATTGCCCATTCATCCAATGTCAGAATATCCCTCTGCTACTTCTACTTACCCTTACTTCATTCATGAATAACCTAAAAAGCACGAGTCCCAATACTGAACCTTGAAGGGCCCCACTCCTCTTAATAGTGGCACTCCCAGTATTATGATTGATAACCCTGCCAACAGTTATTCTGCAACTTTAGGAGCATCAAAATAATTTGGTTCCATGGTACTCAGTGTGTTGGAACCCAAAGGACTGCTATTAAGACATCTGTCCCTGATACTTGCTAAAGAGCAGAGATCACTATGTGAAATAAGGCATAGCACCTTTTCAAAACTGAAAATACAAAAACCAAAGAAAAATGAATCACTCACATGCACATTAAAAGTAATAAAGCATACATTCACAAGTGGCAAGTCTCAATGAGCGAAAATTGAGAAATTAAAAGCTATCAATTTGGGCTTAGGTGAATTATTGCCTGCAAAGAAAAGCTGAACATGCTGAGCTCAGAACAAAGGTCTCCTCATGAATTAAACACACCACAAAGTGTTCTCTCTGTGCAGGAAGTCAGACAAAATAGCTGTGCCACTTTACAAGAGGAAAGACCTTTTTCAGAGGAGTGCAGGACTGATAGTTTTATTTAAGAGTCTCTCAGCAAGAGACCAAAGTCTCTTAAGGGAATAAGTCTCTGAATGACAGTCACATGGCTGCCATCTCACAGTGGGGGAAAGGTTTATGGCTCTATCACTATCTCTTCAAATAATAATATGGTACTGCATTGAAAAGAAAAAGCATTTAATATGAAGATTGTTTTTCAAAAGCAAGTTCTGAAGAGGACAATTTCAGTCAAAAGACGCTAATTAGGACTGAACTATACCGCAGTGGTTCATGGGATCTGCATAACTATAGACCAACATCTCTCTTCAGATTATTCTAAACACGTAACGGGGTGCAAACCCCCAAGGCATGGCTGTCAGTTCCAAGACACTGTCTGTTTCCAAAACGTGTTCTCCTAACAATGGCAAATATGGAACAAATGTCAACATATTGTTATGATAATAAGAACCTCAAATTTGCTTTGAAAAAAGAATGGACAAAGCAGCAGCTTCTGAGTCTAATTGTCAGGGAAGATCATGGGGGGGGGGGAGGCCTTGTTGAAGTCCATTGATCTAACATCACTTAAATATCATTTTAAGTCCGTTGAGTTAATATCATTCAGTCAGTAAGCAAGGGGGTCTAGTAGCATCTTAGAGACTTAAAAGAGAGTTCTTAACTTTGAGTTCCTGCATGTATACATTATGTGGCCAAAATTTCCCCTCCTCCCCTATGAATCTATTATTCCTTTTAAAAGTTGGGCTACATGCTAGCAACATGAGAGCCAAAGAGTAGCACAAACTCACACATCCAATCCACAAACAGAGGACAAGAAGCAGCTTGACCAGAGGCTGGACAGCCAGACAACAAGGCTGCACTTAGGCCTGAGGTTTTTCATTCCAGAATGAATGCATTTTCAGATCTTTTCTTATACTCCTCCATTCCCATCCTGCTAGGTTAGAAAAAGCTTCAAATAAAAGATTTTGGACACAAGTTCTCTTAACCAAGCCTCTTAAAATTCTACATAAATCATCTGGTCAGGCTGGTAACCCTTTCTCCTCTGAATGAGGCCCCTGAATAAGGACTGGTGGGCTGAGAAGCTGAGGAAAAGGTCATCTTCATAATTGTCATGCTCCTAGAGTAATCTAGTGAAAAGATTAACAGTTGTGCAGTAGTTTACTATGCAGGTCAAAAAGGACTGCTTGCACAGGTGGTGACAGCTACCAGTCTAGATGGCTTTAAGGTAGGGTTAGACAAATTTATGGACGACAGATGTATCAATGGCTACTAGAACAAATGCCTAGGTGCATCTTTCAGGCTGAGGAGGGGGGAACCGGGGCACTTCTAAGGCCATTTGCTGGGATTCTAGAGCAGGAATAGGTTTGTCCTTGTCTCTACTTGAGATGCCCATGAGCATTTGGCGGGCCACTGTGTGCGACAGGATTCTGGACTAGATGGGCTGTGGCCTGATCCAGCAAGGCGTCTCTTATGTTCTTATGTTCACATTCTGTCTTAATTTTCCAGGGGGTGCAGAAATGCTGTGCTTTGAGTAAGTTTTTAATGCTTTTTAAAAGCTAACAGATTTAAAACTGGTTAAAATAGACTATTGCTTATGTACTTGCTTTAGCAAATTAACGCAGCTGCCTTCCAGAGTTCGTTTTTTTGTCCCAGATTTGGAATAAATAATCCATATCTGTATATAGAACAATTTTAAATCTCCACACACATATACATACTGTTCTCTAAAAGCAACTTTTTTATATATATAAAAATATTTTTTAGAAGCCAAGGAGTGATAGCCAAAGGGAAAAGACATTGTATGCATACGGGAAAGAAATTTCAAAGTGCCATTGCTAATAAAAACTGTCAACTGCCAGCATATATATCAACGTATTGGACAAGGGTGGGAAACATGTAAGCTGGAAATAACTAAGTAAAGGAATGTTTCATATTCTATATTCCTCCTCCTCTCCTTCATGTAGATGGAAGAAGTGTGTAGCTGAAGTTTGATAGTACTGACAGCAGTGATAAAAGGAAGTATTGATATCCATTCACTTAGAGTGAGGCATTTATTCTGGCTATACAAGCAAAATGTTATTCTGTAGAGGTGAACAGAAGGAGTATAGGAGTAAAAGGGACAGGAAAAGATGCTCTAGGTAAAGAATGGAGTCACTCCAGTTCTTCCCTAAGTTCCTTTAAAGCAGGGGTCCACAGTTCCCTTGGGGCTCTGTGGAAAGATTTCAGGGGGTCTGTGAGCTTAAATTGCCAGTGTTGGCTGTTATAAAACTGTCTGGCACTACATTCTGAAGGCGTCTGTGGTTTTCACCTGACTGGCAAAGGGGTCTGTGGAACAAAAAAGATTAAGAACCCCTGCTCTAAAGCAAATATCTACCCCTATAATTCCAGAGCATATCTTTGGTAGAAGCACATGGGGAAAAAAAAAGAAAAGCCAGGGATTATAGTAAAATTTCCCCACAAAACAATTCCTATCACTCCTTGTTTACCTTCCAGCAGTGACTACTTTAGGTCATTCTAGATGTGTCAGTGATGGCATTTACAAACTATCCCTTCCAAGCCCCTAAACCTTACAAGGAGGCAAACAGTTTTTTTAAATTAGTCAATGCATAGAAATCATGGCATACTCACGGCTCCATAAGGAATAGGCAAGGCGACAGTTCACTCGTCGATAAAACTGCTTGTTTATAGGCCAGAGGATTAGTGTACATAGTTGAATGAAGTTAATAATGAACCCACTCACGACAAAAACAAACCCAATGAGGAGGTGAACTATAAACTGGGTTTTCAGGAATGCAATTAAGCCCATGATAACCGCTTAGTCACGCTTGCAAGGTCCTTCACTCAGAATAACTGTCCTAAAGAAAGAAAGAAAAACGCTGCTTAGCAAATTAAATCTCTAATTCAGAAGAAAAGACAAAACAGATACAGAGTTTGCTGGGCAACAACATCAACCCAAATACCAACATTTGCACCATCATAGCCAGCTCCAAACTTTGTATTGTGGCACAAACCATTTCCAAGGAATATTAACAGGAGTTCTTCCCTGACTGAAACTTTTGGCAGTTTATGACTTTATACAGTTGTTCTTCTAACATTCTCTGCTCCTGCAGCCACAATTTAAGTTGGGCTTTGTTTTGAGCATGATGATAGACACAGTAACCTTTCTTGGACAGGCTAACTGTAGTTCTAGAACAATTCTGAGCATATAAAAAGCTGGTTCATTTTTCTAAATATTGAAAATCATATGAGTATAGGGAATGAAAGAATGAGGTTTTCCTGCTTATTGAAAGGCATGTCTTTCATCTTCCTCCCATAGGGATTTGAGGGAAATAGCTAAAGAGGTTGAGTATCAGCAACTGGTGGACTTTACGAGACATTTCTCTGTGTGGAAAAAATGGCTATGAGAAATGGGACCTTCTTAAAGATACTTTGTTGGGGGAAATTAGTGTTTTGGTTTTTGCTTTCTCAAAAAAATCTTTTTTTTGAAAAGCTAATTACTGCCTCTGATCTAGAAGCAGCCAGAATACGGAGTCAGAGGCTAAGAACAGTCATTGCCTATGGAATCATCAGATTTTTGTTTCTGAATCAAATCAAACGATCAGTCCCTAAACAAGATTCTGCAATACTAGGGCCCATAGAGTCAAACAAATCCTTCACAGGAGCCCCCCCCTTTAACTAGTGGAACAGAGTGCCTTCCAAATTATCTTAGAAGTCCAGTGATGTAAGGAATATGCCAATGGAAAGACCATGGACAGGTAAAGTACACATCTTCAGACCAGAGAATCAGCCTGTTAAAAGATCACCAATACTTTAAAAGAAACCATATTAAAGGGAAAGCTTATGGAGCTCTCCATGGTGCTAATTTAGTGGTTGTAAAAGGCAAGACTATTTGGAGCTCTCCATGGTCCTGAATAACTACCACATTTCCCTTACTTTGAAGCCTTTCCACCAGAATGGAACAAAACACAAGGAAAAAAACTTATTCACAAGAGTGCTACAGAGTCTCACTATCTTATTGCTGTAGATTTATGAGCAGACCTGTTAGAATAAGAATTTCCTTGACAAAAATAAGATGGCTTATCCTGTGAACTTGGTATGCAGAATCTGTTCCATGGTACCAGCAGACCAAATCGGGGAGAAATTGAATAAGAGATGGCTCACTGAAGCAAAAGTAAAGTCTCTCCACAACCAAATGTTTTCCACTGATTTTGCTGTTACTGCTCCTGAATGGAGAGAAGTGGCTCAAAGGATGATGAATGCAATGTGCCAAGTGTAGCTCTTGCTCATTTTTGTAAGGAGATGGCTACTGAAATGTATCTCACCATATGGCAAGGTACATGTCATCAGAAGGCACAGAGGGCATAGGCTTGTAGCTGAGATAAACTAATTAATCTGACAAGAGACTCATCAGTGGAAAAATTTACAAAAAATTGGCAACCTTTCATTGACTATTTACAGTGACAAGAAAATAGCAGGTTTTGCAGACTAATATAAAATGGAAGAATAGGAGAGAGGCACAGCTTAGTGACAAAAATTCCAGTCCCTTAGGACTGGACAAGGATTCCCTTCACTTTTTGTAAATACAGAAAGAAAAAATTTCTCTCATTTGGCTGAGGGCAAATAGCAAATCAGACTGTTTTGAAGCTTACTTAAATCAATCCATAGTATTGCATAAATAAACTATTGTATTTTATTGTTGTGAGCAATTCTTGAACTCAGAAACTTTGCTCATCAAACTTAAATATGCCTCTATATTCCTCAATTTTTTTATTGTTACACTAAAGAATGTTCCACTTGGATGTTCCCTAGTTTATAGTTCCTTCTGACTAAGGCAGCATTCTTGATTATGTAAAATTATAGTATATTTCAATAACCTTCCAGCTCCCATCTGCCACAGTCAGCAAAGTCAGTTGTCAGGGATTATTGGAATGATAATTGAAAACATTAAGATGAAGATTGCCTTACTACTGGGAATAAATTCGGGTTAATTATTAAAAGCAGTAGTTATCCTCTGGAAGAACAATAAGAAATCTTATGAGAGGTGGGTGGTGCAGTTAAGAGAACCAAGTAGGCTTTCAGTTTACAGATCTGCTGGCTTCCCATATTTAGCCTCCAAATTTCCTCTCAAATGCTTAACAATAAACCACTGTCTAGTAACTTGGTCAAAATTACAGAATGGTTACAGACTGCCTGCAAAAACAAATATGCTGGTTCAGCGAAATAAGAACCTAGCTTTACTATTACTCTCACAAATAAAAGAAATGAATTGAAAGAAACAACTCAAAATACTGTTTTGAACTAGTACTTGTTTCTTTTCTTTTTCACAAGAAGCTGAGGGTTATTGATAGGATAAGAGTCTACAGTAAAATGTTGTAGTTTCCAGATTAGGATGAATATCCAAATTAATGTTGCTTTTCTGGTATAGAATGAAGAAGAGGAAGAGGAAGAAGAGGAAGAAGAAGAGGAGGAGGAGAAGACCACCACCATCAGCAGCAGCACCAGCTTGAGCAACGCGGATGTAGCTAAAAAGACCTCGCCTTGTTTTTTTGTTACTATTCCAAATCACTATTTTTAAATATAGAAATTACTCATTTTCACAAACATTCAATGGGCCCTCCATATGACTACAGGATCTATTTGTTTCTAACATGTCTTGCTGTCACAAACGTTCCTTCCACCTGGCATTCAACGACATGTTACTTAAGCTACCATGCAATATGGATGTACACTGCTGATGTCTCTTGAGGACTGAAGCTGAAAGACCACGTAGGGGTGCAACTGCAAAAAGGATGCAGTTGTAAGATGTACATGTAAGAATGTAGATTTACTACGTCTGCAGTGTGAAGATTAAGGCAGGAGACCTGTCAGATTTCTATGCTTTGAAGACATAATTTATAGTGTCTTGAGGATAACACAGAAAGAAGAAGAAACTCCATGAAGAATCATGAAGAGATGAGTTTCAGTTTGGTTTACACAAAGACAGTGTTTAATAAATGCAAATTTAATCATGCAAATTCCCACTAGCAGACAGAAATAGTGCAAATCACATATAGATATTTATTTTATTTATTTATTTATTTATTTATTATTTACATTTATATCCCGCCCCATACCCAAAGGTCTCTGGGTATATTACCATAGTGACAAGTAAACTTTAGTGCCCTTCAGATTTCATCAGGGTCTCCTTTTGCTACCAAACCTACATGTATTTTTTCAAAAACCAAACCAAATTAATCTAACATCTTCCACATCTTTCAGTAAATTTTAAACCCTCTCAGCTCTGGGACCTCATAGGCCTCACCACTCCTACTCTATCAGCTGGTTATGTACCGTCAATGAAGGAGTTCCTTCTGTTTATGTAC
The DNA here is from genome assembly GCA_023333525.1 of Aspidoscelis tigris stejnegeri. NCBI lineage: Eukaryota > Metazoa > Chordata > Lepidosauria > Squamata > Teiidae > Aspidoscelis > Aspidoscelis tigris. Next base: position 209,209,791 of record JALMGA010000001.1, read on the forward strand.
TGTGTTGCCATGGTATTTAAGAGGTATATCTCAACCACATGGTTCTTAAACTTCTTACTTAACCACTTAATCTCTCTTGCTATTTATGTTCTTAGGGTTCTTACTAAAAGGCGACACTTTCTTTACTATAAAGCAAATCAGATCCATATATTACACATTCAAGTCCTATTCAATCACAACATGGATCTCCTGGTTCTTCACATGACAGACAAGCCAAATGGCTTTGATGAATCTTAGAATAAAGCCCTATGATTAAGATGAAGACATAATAAGATACAAGTCCACTACTTGGAAAGCAGGGCTCAGGATATCTTAGAGCACAAAATTTATGGAAGGTCACAGGATGAAAGCTTCCTGTCTCCTTCAGGCCAAGCATATCTCCATAAAGTTCCTCAGGAAGATTAGGAGGCTCTTCTGAATGATATAAGATGTCCTACAGGAGGCTGTAAGAGGGAGAACAATCATTCATGAATATTCTTCTCATATTGTAGAATCCAATTTAGGGCGACTTCCTTTTCTCTCTGAAATCTAATACAACATGGCTCAGAACACTCCAGAGTGGCAAGAGCAGATGGGCAAGGTGGAAACATTCCTTGTGAAATATCCTTGGATTTTAGGATCTATGTTACAGCTTCTCTCCATTTTGAGCTACTTTAATTCACATGGCAAAGAAATTTGAAAACTGATCTGTTTAACAGCATTACATAAACTTCCTTTCCCATCCTTTCATCTTGCACAAGCTTTCATTTTATGGCTGAAATCCTAAACAGTAAGCCCTGTTGAATATAGTAGAATTTACTTCTAAATATGCTTAAACAAAATTGCACTGTGTGTTTCAACAACTATCTCTTGATGAAGACACTGTTTATGTCCATCATAATTTAACTATTACTTCCCTGAAAGGCAAAACTGACCACAAAGTGCAAAAATATGACCTTCAACAAGTTAAAGTACATTAAGCATCCAGATTGTACAGGACCACTTGTCTTCCTCCTTTGAGAAAGAAATGTCCAAATCTTCCATCACTGAGACAGAATATTCAGTTTGCCAGAATGATCTATAGGTTTTAACTTGCCTGTCTCAGCTGTCAACCATTGTTCTATGCCACCAGTAACCACCTCCTGAAATTGTGCTAAGAGGTGGTCAAATGCCCACAAGACCCTGTGCTGTGCACCTGATGGCATTACTGGATTGGGATTCCTGGTCATTTCCATCACTGTGAATTTGTGACCAATCCACAGGCGCAGTACAAATGACATGACCAGTAGGTGGAAGCAATATATGCTGACTCAATGTTGCCCCCATGAGGAGTGACAGAATTAGAAGCAGAGGATGAACAGTAAAAAGAGGATGCCAGATATCGATCTTAGCTCTTCCAGGCTAGGGACTCTGCTTAACAGGGAATCCCAAATGCCTGCTGTTGTGATTTCTCCAGTAGGCTGATGAGCATTTACACTCTTAGCAAGGTCATATCTGTGGTTTCTGATCTGTGCCATAGCTGTAGTGGGCTTTCCCAGAACATCCTTCATCATCTGTATGTCACCCTGATGGACCTCTGCCATGGCCCATTTGCAATGAGGGAAATGGTCATTAACATTCCATCTCAGTCAGAGGGGCTTGTTCAATTTTGAAAGGCTCTTAGCTGAAACAGGCAAAATGGATTGAGCAGCACTGAGGCCACTTTTACAGGCTCTTAGCTCAGCCAGGAGGATCTGGTTAAAAAATAGTGCATAGCGGGTACTTAGAAAATGAGATGATATTCCAGTGCTGTTAACACTGCCCCTGCTAAGCTAACAAACCCGGCAAATGGAACAGGATAAGCTCATTATGTTTTCACTGCCAAAGAGGGGGGAAAGACACATCCCTCATACTAGCCTGCCAAGTATGGCAGAATTGACTCCCAGTGCCCTGAAGTCTTTGGTTATAATAGGTGGTTGAATGTGATGATTATAGCATGGTTAGCATCAACACCTTCCCCTTTTATTATCAGCAGTGATTGCAGCTACCCCTGCTTTGATGAGCGGTCCAACCACATCCTCCCAAACAGAGTGAATATGCAAGCGCTGTTAAAGGCACGTTGTGCTGTCCTTTGAAGCATTCAAGACTGGCAAAGACGGCAGAATCCATGTAACTGATCTTTCTGGCTCATGGGGTCAGGCTTAGCTGGCAGGAAGTTATGTCATCCACCATATTCTCTGCCATTCCTCACTGTCTCTTTCCTTGGAAAGCTGCAAGGCCGTGATCGGGAGGGAATCCCCCCAAGCCGCACTGTGTCACTACAAATTATGCTTTCAAACAGTCACGTTTTCTTGTAGTTAATAGAAAGGGATGTTAGAGATTAATCTCTGTTAAAATGCAATGAGTCGCTACAAAGAAAAGCACTTCCAAATTAAGTTAATGGCCCATCTGGGACAAGCCCCTTGCCAAGGAATTTCCCAAAAACTCTATCTGAGCAATAGCTGCTGCAGGCTTTTAAAGGTCACAATAGTGCCTCTGCCATGGAAACTCCACCAGGATTCTATCCCACCCATTGGCTGAGTTGTCTGAGGACCATCCACTGAGAAAGGCTCACTGTGAGGCTTCAAATGGAGCCTCACCCTTCATCCACTGCCTTGTGTTATGTCTGCCACTGTTAGCCTTCAAATGAAAATGTCACAGGCAATGGGCCTAATAAGAACCTGGTGGACAGATGAGAACGAGCATCACAGCTGAAAAGTACTCTGCAGCTAAAGACAAAGAAAGGCATACTGGAGGTGTTGGTACCTTATTTACATAGACAATACAAGTCTGAGGTCTCTAAAGGAATGAACTCCACTAACAAATTAGCGTGGAATTTAGCAATATGGCTGTATTAGCACTTTCCTCAAGACAACTGTTCAAAGTGATACTGAGGCAGAAAAGGAAATCAGGGAAGTGTTCCAAATTGGAATTGTCGTAGCAATGACTGGATAACTGTTTATTCCAGTCATAGAAAAGTAATGACATTCTTAAATATTCTTAATCACTGTGCCCTTCTATAGTGATGATAAAGGTTGATGAGAAAAAAAATTAATCCTAGAGTTACTTATAAGTGGGCCCAGGACCTTGTGAGATACATAATTTGGTACCATTATGGAGAAAGGTTTTCAAGAGCAGACCTTTTTTAAGGCTTTGCTCAAGCAAAATGTCAAAAGATGGACCTTATTTAAATTGTCTCATTTTATTTTTAATAACATGTTTTTAATTGCCTTCCTTTTATACATTGTGTTTATATATACATACGTACATACACACATATACACATACATATGCATTTTTATTGTGAGCCACCCACATAAGCCTTCATTATTGAGCAGCTATAGAAATGTTTAAATTGATAACCTGTTGTCTGTTATCTCAGAATGCTCAAGTCACAAGTTAGATTCAGAATTAATATCATAAAAGAAATCCTTTCACTAAAGGGACTTCAACAGTAGAACTGATTACCAAGGGAAGTGGTGGACTTTCGTCTCCAGAGGTATTCAGGCAAAGGCTGAACAGTGGCCTGTTCAAGATGCTTTGATTCATATTCCTGTATGTAGCAGGACTATAGTTCAGAGGTAATGCAAGCAGCTCGGGAAAATGAAGATTTTTGGATCAATCCTCAGTCTCTCTCCAGAAGTAGGCAATGGCAAACCACTTCTGTATTTCTGCCAAAAAAGGTCCATGGAGGCACCCATCAGTCAACCAGAAGTCAGACATAACTTGAAGGTAACAACGTAGCAGGAGATTGAATGTGATGACCTAGATGGCACTTTCTAACTCGTGTTGTATGATTCTATGGCTGTTTCCCCACTTATCTTACTAAAGTGGTTCTACTAGACCAGGCCAAGCTGTTCCGCTTCGAGTCCTGTTGGTGCTGTCTGCATTTCAAGGGGTGAAACACCATTTTTCTGGTCCAGCAGCAACAGTAATGCAGATGGCCCATTCCTTGCAATCCAAACCTCCCTCAGAAATGTTCCCTTATGTGTCTCTGGTGTGGGAGGGCACAGCCAGGGCATTACAAGGTCTGGAACCTAACTGTTCAAGCTCAGAGGTGGATCCATGAGGCTCTGGGCTGCAGAGAGCCAAACTCTGGACCCACTCACCCCCACCCCCCGATGTCCTGCTCCAGCAGCAGACATTGTGAGTCCCAGAGGCTTACTAAGCTGTTCCTAAGCGGGCTGTAGAGCTTACACGTGTGTTTAGAGCAGTGACTTCAATGCGGTGGCAGTTGTGTAGCCCGAACTCCCTGGCCTTGCAACACTGAAAGTGGTGCAGAACCACCACTCCTAGGCTGTTCCTGCTGCCACAGGTACCCCTGTGGGCTGATCTTCACCAGTCCACAGCTGGATGAGAACAGAGAGTTCTTAAGACGCTTCTGGAAGTCTCCAGCAAATCATACATGAAGACGAAGTGCAGCAATCAGCTTTTCTGGTAAACCAGGTAAGTGAGAAAAAGCACTGAGTCTAGGTAGAAACAGCAACACATGAAAGCCACAAGATGTTTCTGATTTAAGAAATGTAACGGATTCACAATTTAGTTCTGTAATATGAGAATATATCATGTGATGCAAAGTACTGTATCTCATATACACACCTCCTAAAACACCTACATAAGAACAAAATGTATTTCAGAGTCCTTTAATACAAGTCTTTAAAAAGTTCAATGGATGGGCTTAAGGAAATAACTGATTTACAGCAGTCATATTAAAAAAAAGATTGAGCCAGTACAGTTTATTTACCAGCAGATGCAGAAAGTAACTACAGCCAGAAAATAATGACACCATCACTTGGGCCTAAAACTATGGCATGGCATATCAATGGGCAGGCCCACCCCCCAAGGTGCCAAGGTCATTGGGAGGGGCAGCAAAGAAGCAAGCTGACCTACGTGGCTCGTTCCCCTTGCTGCTAGGTCTGAGTTGGTTAGGTGTTCTGCCTAGCAAACCTGGACCCTATGCAAAAGTGCAATGCCATCTTAAATGTTTCAAAACATGCTGGAGGCACTGTTTTGCACCCCCTACTTAAACCCACTAAAACTACATCTAAAAACATATTTCGCAAAGCAAAAGAATTTATGGTGCAATGTCTGGGTGGTTGTTTACTTCCCTGCTATACTGTTGTTAATTGTATCTGTTCATTATCTCAATAAAATTTCTTTGAAATAAAAAGCAAAAGAATTTATGTTGCACAGAAGTCTAGTTTTCCCAGTTTCTCCATAATATATATATATAAGAGTCATTTCTTCAGTTTTACAACAGAATTGTTTATCAGAATTATTAGTTATTCATCATTATGCAATCATATTATGGACAGACATTTGGCAATGTAGAGAGGCTTCGACAGTATTAGTTTATGGTTCATATTATATTGAAAGCCTAAAAACTCTGCCCAAAAAGCTCCGTTTAACAGACAGAAAGGAAATCCAATATTAGCAGATGATAAATACCTTTTTCTTTACAAATTTCAGGTAATAATGTTCCATAGTACTTGCACAGCCTCTACCCTCGTACCCTATTCAAATTCACATCTACTAACTGTATTGTGGGGGACTCAAAAAAAGGGGAAGAACAGTTTCATCAGAAAAGACATAGAAAGAAAGCAATATATTCCTCCATTCTTCTTATTGTTCTTTGTTGACTCCCTCTGTATGTTTGTTTTTTTAAGTTGTTGGAGAAAAGACATAGAAAGCATCAGATATATAAGGTGCTTCTAATATGTATTCCTTATGTCCACTACACCATTCTGACTCTGTAGGCTTATTTATATTTTTTCCTATTTATTTTATTTTAACATACATCAAGAACAAACTATAGTGAAACATACAAACGATCATATCAGAACATTCCAACATACAACATAGTAATCAAATCATTTAAGGTAAGTATCAAAATGGTTCATTCTGCGGGCTTATTTATATTGAGCTAAATGGAAGTCACTTAAGTTACAAAATCACAGTATTTTCTCCAAAAATGTTCCATCCCCATGGACAAACGCTCGAGTCCTCTCTGTGTCAGGGATTCTCAGACAAATGCTTCTGAGCTCCAAGACTCCCAAGCGGCAGTCATTATGAAAGCCCAAGTGCTTCATGCATTTCCAGATCATGTGATGTGCAGAATGTATAGCTGGAAATTCACTAACAACCACTCCAAGGGACTCTTTACCCTTGCCTTTGGCTGAGGGAATGGCATGCCCTCCCTCCCCAATGAAAGCACTGTCATCGTTTTAATTAACCCAATTTGCCTGCTTTTCATAATGATTTCATTGTAACATGCCCTGAAACTTTTGGGTATAGGACAGAACAGAAATACAAATAAATGAATGAATAAATTATGGCTGATTCCCACGTCTCCCCACTGCAATTCCAGCTGTGTTTTCAGTTTGCAGCATTCCATGCAGGGTCTGAGAAACCACTTTCCACCGCCCTGGTTTGCTGTTGCTCCAGCACGCCCAAGATGTTGGAGTGCAGAGGACTTGGGTCCCATGTGCAATACAGATCACCCACAGTTAAGGTGGTAATAAAGAATTTTTGCTCAACTTTTAAATGCTCTTTATCTGCTCAACTATGACAAGCATCAACTAGTTCCACAGTGACAAATGCAAAAGTCAATTCACGTTGTCAACACTATAATCTCTTCTCACAGGCAGGCACTGTGAAATACAGTGGGCAGATAGAAGAGCAAGGCTTACTTGCAAGGATCTCTTTCCCAAGCAGGGATGGTGTGGAAATATTCCCATAAAGGACATTGCATCATTGGTTAACAAATCAGCTAAGGGCAATGTGATCAAAGTCTCATTTCCTCCCTCAAGCTTATTCAACAAATTAAAATATTGTGTGAAGTATTTAAATCACACACTAGAAAACAAACGTACAAATTAGGGTATGCAGGTGAGAGATGAAAATAATGTTCAGTGGCATAATCTAAAATGATATTTAATAACAGCCACCTGGTTTCTGAAGAGGCCAAGCGCTTCCACCCCTTTAGCACTAACTAAAGAGATTAAACAGTTTTATTGCTCCAAGTACACAGATGCTACAATGGGAAAAATACACTTCTGACAGGTATATAGATATTAAAAACTTCTGTCAGAAAACAGTGCCGATCGTGTTCTCTTGATAGTCTTCTAACTAATCATACTGAGGAGAAAAGGGGATCACAAGGCACACAGCCATAGCTTATCTTAGTAACGATCAAACAAAACTTTTTTGGGGCAATGTAATGTCCATGCAGAAAATCCTAGGCAAGAAAGAAGCCCCCCGATAAACGAGTTTTCTGCACTTGAAGGCCTGTGACTGAAATTAGTGGGTCTGGAACAGCACTGTCTGCACGAGCATGGTAGTCAATACCAAGTCATGCCACAATCTCAAATCCTGTGTGACATTCAAGGCCGAGCTCCAAGGCCTCTGAGGGCTAGGAAGAAAAATTCCTACCCTCAAAGCCACTGGTGAATGCCTTTCAGCAAGGTGCAACTGAAAGGCATTCCCCAGCAGTCCCACATATGATCAGGTATCACACTATGGTATTCTGGTGGACAATTAAATATGTCTACCAGTGATACCAAGCAGGACCACCTTCCTGTTTGGCATCATGCTCTGTCTAAATGCAGATGGAGCAGACTAGCTGGGGGTGGGGAGTGGAGTGGCTTGGCTTCCTAGATCCAACTTAATGTTCAGATCTATGAGGCCCAGAAGCTTACTACATGGGGCCTTATTCTGAATTAAGGGTCCATGCAGAAAGAGCCAATGTCTCCTAACCACTGAGGACATCTTTATTCATGCTGCTTAAAGCTTCACTGCAAGATATTTTAGAAATGTATAAGGCAGAGCTATCTTCCAATTTATACTATCATCCCTTCCTGTTTTTAATCTGTAAACGCATACTCTTTATCTTCTCTGACAAGTTATCTTAAAGAAAGTCAAAATAATGCATTATGCCTTTTGGATTTTAAAAATTGTGCTGCAATTACATTTCCCCCCTAACTGGACTTTTACTCTTTTTCCAGCTGGTTTACTGGCCTCTGCAGTACATTATAAGTTCCATTCTGAGCTATTATTCTCCATATGCCATATCAAGATCTGAGTTGACAATCATCTCTCTCCTTTGAAAACCACTCCATCTATCAGTGCTAATGCATCAAGGTAAGTAGAAATCAAACAATAAAACTCCTCTGCTGAAATAGAAATGAATGGATAAAATAAGAACCTACCAGCTTAAAATAAAACAGTGGCTTGGGCTGGGAGGCTGTGTGGCTCCATATGGGTTCCTGAACACAGAATACCATGAAAACCTTCACTTAATCACATTAGACATTCTAAACCTTATACGCACACACGCACACACACACATGATTAAGCTTCTCATTTTTATTTATTCATGCTGTGAAAAGGTTATGAACTGCTGAATTTAGCATATGTTCTAAGGTGTGCAAGTCCTCAGAATTTCCTGAAGGAACAAAAACAACCCAGTATTGGAGCTTGTTGTTGCACTGTACAACATACAACACTGACTTTCCAGGTTTAGGTGAAAGCAGTGCTGTTTCCCACCCACCCATTTGAGACAGCACGATGGGCTGAAAAACCATTATGGCTTGTGCTCCACACCTTAATTTTACTTCTGGGTTTGGAGCTCATGGTCCTGCAGGCCATCAAGCTTTTCCTACCACCATCTTGGCAGTGCTGCCACCTTCAGAAATTAAAGATATCGGAGCCCATATGTGGGTAATTTTGAATAGGGCCTTTTCTGTGGTAGCTCTCACACTATGGAATAGTCTCCCCCTTGAGATGCACCAGATATTTTCACTAAGGGGTTTTTTCCACTGACCTCCCTTAATCCGGATCTAAGATAATCCAGATCTAAGAAATGGATCCTTCAACTAATCTGGATCTAGTAGATCCGGATTAAGGGAGGTACTCAATGCTTCCCCCACAGGCGGTGCAGCACCCTATAGCAATGGGCGTTAGCCTGCCCACAATGGAAACGCCGGAGCACCCATGTGGTGAGTCCGGATCGACCCACATGGGGCCTGCCTGTCACCCCAGGTTTTGGGGGGACAGGGGGTGCAATCTCCGTAGATGCTCCAGTGATTCTTAGAAGATCCTCCGGAGCAGCTCTGGAGAATCTCCAGAGCTTTATTATAAGCTCCAGAGATTCTCCAGAGTGATCTGCCACAAACTTTGAAGATTCTCTGGAGCCTTTGACAAATGTCCGTAGGATTGGCATTGCTCTCACTTGGGGTCCTCTTCGGAGCCTGTGCTATTCTTCAGAGCTGGCTTCAGGGCCAGCTTCAGAGATTGTGCACAGGCTTCAAACCTTTGGGTTTTGGGGCATGCCCCCCCATGGGTGCACCCACCCAGAGACATCCCTAGACCCTATTGCCCAATCGCGGTGGAAACACGTTCCGTATAATCCAGATTTGATGTCTGAAGACCCCATTGTAGACCCCATATAGGAAATCTGGATTATAGGTCCTGAAGGACCCATTCAATCCAGATTTCCCTAGAAGAGGTGGAAACAAATTTGGCTCTAATGGGGTCTGCAGTGGAAATGAGGTCTTCCTGCTCTGAGTCTAATGGGTCCCTAATGGGTACTTAATGGGTACTTAGTGCTAGTGGAAAAACCTCCTATATACATTTAGAAGGCTGGTAAAGGCATACCTAATTACCCTGGCCCTGGCTGAGGAAGTAGCTCCTTCCACCCATTGTTTTTAGTGGCTTCTTTACTCTTTTTTTTTTTTTTTTACTGTTGTAGCCCACCCTGAGACCTTTGGGTACTGGGTAGGTTAAAAATAAAAATAAAACAATAGCTCTCAAGCTGTGGAAATGCCCTCCCTTCTGAGATGTGTCGAACACCATAATTTATAAATTTCAGTATTTGATGAAAGCACACCTCTTTACCTACACATTTGGCCTAAGAGAACGTAAGGTGTGCCCCACTGGATCAGACCCACAGCCCATCCTGTCTAGAATTCTCACAGTGGTCAGTCAGTTGCCCAAAAGTCCACCAGCAGGACACAAGCACACATCTTGCATTGTCTGCTTGCATCCTTCCAAATTGGCCAAGAAGTGGCTCTCTTTCACCTTTGGGTACTCAACTGTTTTGATTGCTTCTGATTTCTACATCTGTGCATTTTAATTGTTGTAACCTGCAATGTCAGGGTATAGGGCAGGGTAAAATGAACAGGTAAATAAAATCTATGAGAAAAGTTACGTGATGTCTTAATTAAAGTCTGATTGCAGAGGTAGCAACATTTGACCATACTTTGAATTCCCCTGATGAAAACTAACAAAAATTCACTAAAATGATATGAAAACACTGATAATAGATCACTGCACTCCAATGACAAATAATGGGCATAGGTCAAATGTAGGCTTTCACAGCTGATTCAATCTTATTTGTGGCCTTTTGGGGGCTACTGTACCATGGTTCAGAGTTCTTCTCAGACCCTAAGCTTTTGGATATTGCTGCAATATCCATCTTCAGAGTTTTTAAACTTTTGACTTCAAAAACCTCTGAACATGGATACTGTAGCAATATCCAAAATCTTAGGTTCTCAGAAGAACTCTGGAACACGGTACAGGAGCCCCCAAAATGCTACAAACAAAAATGATGGGTACCATGTGTGTGCATGTGTGTGACTAAACAAATAAATAAATGAATATTTAAATTAGACAGTATGCACAGCCTTGATTGAAATTGCCTACTTAAATTTTTTTAAAACACTTACATTTTTTGAAGTACTTAATATAACTAAAAATTAATCCACTTGTTCTGCTGATTTTATTGATCAGGATTTTTAAGAAACATATTAGAACTAGCCTCTTCCATGGTAGTTCTGACTGAACATCTGGGGGCTGCTGATTCATCTTCTATCCTGAAGTGACTCAAGTAGTATCCTTTTTTTTCCTTTTACAATTTTTAATTTAAAGGCAATTCAGGACAATTGATTTATTTGTACCTACCCTGAACTGAACTATTGTAATATACTCTTGCATGTGGCTTCCCCTAAAAACAACTGAGAAGCTGCAACACTGTTATTGTTTTTAATATATTCACTATATATTTTATTTTTATGGTTGCAACCCTGAGACCTTCAACTATAGGGAGGAGGAAGGCTCTCCTATACCTACATTAATGTGCAGATCTGGAGTCATAGATTTGAACTACAAGGGTCTTTAATCTGGGTAAAGGACTTGGTGCAGAAAGTCCTATAGATTTTCAAAGTTTTTGTGGAAGTAAAGAGGTCGACTGATTACACTTTACCTGAACACAGGCAATGATTTGTTATGAGAAATTATTCTCAGGAGTCAGAATGAATATACCAGAAAGTGCCAAAATAAATGGCTACTACAAATAAATTCTCTATGCAAACATTGTGCTTTGTAACACAGAAGAGAAAACATTACATCTTTCTAAAAAAACTTGTTTAAAATAATGGAAATAATAAATATCTAATGAAAACCCTACTTGTGTTTTCATCAAGGATTCATAATAAACTCACAGAATGTGTACCCAAATTCCTGGTAGCCACTGAGAAGGCAAAGAGAAGGTTTTGAATAGGTAAGAAAAAGTTTTAACAAAAGAAAGCTCTGTGTTAAGTGATGAACAACAGCTTCCAGTCTGCACTATATTCAAACTGTTTTTAACAAACCGTGAATAAAGAAGTATTGGAACTTCTGATTTACAGGGCAAGTATCAGTACTGGTTATTCTATTTTATGAATTAATGACTCTAATAAAAGCTGAATCTGAATCACAGCACTTCTAATCCTAGTTGAGGTGTGCACAAATGCAATTTTCAGCAGTCAATTCGAATATCTGAAGATTCGAATTGATCTGAATGTTTAAAATTTGAATGTATTCACATTCGATTCAAATCAAACACATTCGCATCTGTCTGTATGAATATTCAATTTGTATTTGAAGATACAAATGTTGACAACATTAGTACTCATCCACATACATCCTGTTTTTATCCCGTATACATTGTTTTCGTCCCGTATATATGCATACAAACGCATACAGATACAAATAAGATGCATATAGATATGTATGTAATGCATACACATCTGTACACATATGAATGACCAAATAATTTGTACAAATGATTCAAAAGATTCAAAATTCATTTGAATGCTTAAATTCAAATGTACAGACATTCGATTTGAATTCAAATGTCCAAATTCAAACGAATTTGATTGAATTTCGAATGTTTCAAATATTCATGCACATCCCTAATCCTGGGATCTCCTCCAGCATGATAAGCCAGTCAGTGCTATCAAAATGGATTTAGATATCAAGGATAATTATACCTTTCCCCCAAAAGCTTATTAACAAGAGCTACCACAGCAACTCCAGTGAAATAGGTCTAGATACTCCATTTCATCCAAGCATGCCTGCAACTGGGTGGTTACCAAGGGGGGATTCATCAGTAAGCAATAACGGTTCCTTATTTCTGGACTCAAGGAGGCCCTCCTGAGAAGAAAATAAACCAAGGCCTTTTCCTGAAAAGCTAAGTGAACTTTCATTCCTCATATTTAGGCATTCATAAGTCTGAGCATTGCCAGCCTTGACTTGCTTTAATAAGTCATTATAAAAATAAAAGCAAATACACCAAGACAGACTATCAATGGGATAGTTCAAAGCATTTAAGCCCCAGCAAATCCATTAAGAGAAAAGTCCTTGGTGATACACTACACTGTCTTCTGTGGTTACCCACAACCACTTCGAGCATCCCACTTGAATGAACAAGCTGTTTATTTATTCCGTATTTCTGCTGACTTCAGATGGTTATTCAAGATGATATTTATTTTAAAAGAAATGGTTCTTAAGATCACTTTTAAAATTCTGTACTCAAATGCAACTCTGTTTCCCAAGTCTAAACTGGCTCCATCTGGATATCCTAACAAACTATGGTTTGTCATGAGAGGTCTCTTCTGCCCTCAGACTAGTGTGCCTCGTCCTGCTCTGGGCACAGGAATAAAGAGGAGCTGGAAAGTTTTTATCTCTATTTTTATTACTGATAGTGTGTCACGTCATCATACTCAAACAAACAGTGTTTTATATTCAAGACTGTTTATACTAACAGGGAAGCAGACTTGTTATCTTCAATGTTTTAAAACAATGTAATAATAAAAATGTAACATAAAAGTATGACAAGAATAAGTCACTTATCATGTTGTATATAAAGTGCTTCATGAAAAAGCGAAGAAGCTCATTGTAAGCATTAACCAGAGGAAACTAGAAATTTTATGAATTTTTTATAAAAAGAAAGTATTTTTGTATCCCAGTCCACAACCTCAAAAGCAACGTTTTCCATGTTTCTAATTCCCTCAGTTAACCATTGATATTGGGTAATTCTTAGTCCCAGAGGTCTGATATTTAGGAAAAAACATTTTGGAAGTCATAAAATATAACTTGCTGCCTAAACTTATCAGGCCAGAACATTAATCAGTGAGAGCAAAAACTTACTTGTCCTTTGAGGTTCTCGCCTCCTTGAATGGAAGGTGAGATAATTTACCATTTCCTGGAATTGTTCTCAACGTAAAAAGTACCAAAGTTTAAGAAGCAGTTTAGGATATTCCAAACTGAATACTAAGAAAACCAATCTCTTGTTAATCTCTTCAATGCCTCTTGTGAACACCTTAAAACGTTTTTCCAGAGCAAAAGCTCTCTTCAGACTCTTCAACTGCCATTCAATTGCCTGCCATTCTCAGGGCTATACTATGCAGAATCCAGTTCCTCTCCCGACAAACATAAGCTTGCCATAGTGTGGGAAGCTGCACAACCTTCAGATGAACTGAGGACCAACGAGGATATGCAGCAGCTTTAAATTTGGTTGGGCTCCCCCTATCGGTCGTGATCAGCTGGCACACAGAGACATCACCCTACGTCAGTGATGGCGAACCTTTTCAGCTCAGTGTGTCAAAATTTGCAAGAAAACCTAGCTTAACTCGGGTGCTGTGTCACATCTAGAAATAGCCATAATTTTGAGATATTTGTAGCTCTAGTAAAAAAGTTATATTTTTGATATATGTATTTTATTAAAAGTAAAAACAAATAATTATTTACATTTGCTAAATCTTCAATTGAAAGTTGGTATTTCATGCACTTCAAGAACGAGCAAACACTACACGTCCAGGTGCCAGGGTGACCATGTGTGTCACCCAAAAGGGCTTGGCGTGTCACCTGTGACACGCGTGTCATAGGTTGGCCATCACTGCCCTACGTTAAGTCTGCTTGCATCCATCTGAGAACTATTAACATTCTGAAAATTATGGGGTTGTTTTTGTTTTGTTTTGTTTTTTTGCAATATGGCAGCATGAATTCCACGAAATGAAAGTCCCCTCCTTCTTCCCTTCTCTTTCTTTGCGCTGGTTTTACCGGCACTTGGAGAACTGACTATGACATTATTTCAGTGAAAATGAGTTGATAGAAAAGAAAAGAAAAATTATTTTATTGTGACTTAACCTGGCATGTTATGTTTTAAGGTGAATATTAATATGCTATTGCAGAATGGATATATATTTGACTTATGGTAGCTGTAATAGAAAAAAGTTTTGAAAATCTTTGTACCACTGGTACAAGAAGACTATGGTTAGAGGAGGAAGGGGAAAGATTAAATAAATATAAAAAAAGCTTAAAGAATAATAAATGGAAACAATTTGAAAGAAAAATAATAGAACTGAAAGACAGACTTTTGCAAATACGGAAGAGTACTCTATATATTAATTAATAAAGATTAAAATAAAAATGAAACATGATTATTGGTTATAATAGGAGACAGAGGATGCACCATCACACATAATTATTAGCATAATGGTTTTGATCTTTGGGGGATTTGAAAAAAAGGCTTGTTGAAAGAATAATTTTAATTAGGAAGTACAATGGCATTTCTTGAAAGCCTGAAATGGCTACACCTCCTTGATTATACGGCTAGCATGCAAAAAGTGACAGAACAAATGTGTTGGGGTGTTTCCCTGCCTTCTCTTTGCTGCTGAAGAAACATTAAACAGAAGAAAAGAATATATATTTTGGAATTATAAATGAAAAGAGGAGAGGTAAGAACAGGAAGAGGAAAGGAGGCAGAGAAAAAACAAAAGACCTACTTGAATTTGAGTCAGGGACTTGGAAGGAGGTGGAGAGTGAAGAACAGAGTTGTGGAAGTAAGTGAAGGTGGTGAGAAGAATAAAACTATTACTGAAAATGAGCCAGTTTGGTCTAACGGTTAAGGATCTGGACCTGGGAATACCGGGTTTGATTTTTAACTCCTCCACAAAGCCAGCTGGGTGACCTTAGGTTTGTCACAGCTGTCTCCGGAGCTCTCACAGCCCTACCTACTTCACAGTGTGTCTGCTGTGAGGAGAAGAATAGAAAGCTTTGTCAGCCACGCTGAGTTCCCTTAAATGGGTGAGAAAAGTAGGGTAGAAAAGCTGCCCTGGGTCCCATCATGGGAGAAGGGTGGGATATAAATAAAATAAACTACTTCAAAAGAAAGATGCAGTGTTCAGACATAAGGGGTGCCTCAGAGAGGCAGTGGGTGGCCCTCGGGTTTCCAAGACTTCTCTAATCCATCTTTTGGAACGCAGAATGTTTAGGAGAGGGGAGAGCAGCAGGTATTTCAGAGATTTTTTTCTTTTAAGAAAGGTATTTAATATTGAATTAGGAGGGTTACATAATGATCAGAATGTATGGTCTCAAAAATCTTTAGGTGGTATAAAATATAAATTGCTGTGAAAATACTGAAAATTATAAAAATGAAATATAGAAATATAACAGTTAAATGGGATTGATTATGTAAATGCTAGAGATATAGTCTGACAAGAAGGTTATATGCAGAGTTTTACATGCAGAAGAAAGATAGGAAAAAGAATGGTAATAGGTTATATTATGTTTACTGAATGAAGGATTTCACTGTGAATTTGTTTTTGAAACTGTAATAAGTAGTGTATTATTTATTGTTATTTCCTTATTTCTATTTTTTCCTACAATTTCAGCAATAATAAATAAACTCTTTAAAAAACATGCTAAAATTTACTTTTGTAACCAGAAGGCAATGGACTTAACTACATTTCCTCTTTGTTCCATAGCAATGCCCTGTGTTGTACCACCAGAACTGATACGAACTGCAGCTCCCTCTATCCAGTTTCAGAAACTGCAGAGGCTTAATGTGGGAACTGCAGGCAAGCAAATGTGCCATTTTCACTGTTTGGTGCTGAAAATGAGGACATCATGACTTACTAACTTGTTAGAATTCTTTAAGAGGAGGCCTTTCCACACTTAGGCAATCAGGAGACCCAGCATGTGTGCCATTCTGATCTTCTAAAGCTGTTGAGCAGTAAAAACTGTTCCACAGCTAAACTCCCAGATACAGTATTCACACTACTTCTTTGTGCAAATGCTGTGGGGATGGGGCAGCATAGCTGCACCTGCAAAAATGTGCAACACACTACAAATGCCATACCAATGGTCTGGAAGTTGTCGCAGCCATTACTATGCAAAATGCAAAATGGCTGGGATGGACCGTCCACACTGTGAAGGCTGCTAGTTAAGTTTGGGATAGTTCCAGTGCTTGCAGTATAAACACCAACCATCATTCCTGAACTTAACTTCAGTGGGATACTAAAGTTAAGTACTGAAAAGCCCAGTGTTGAGAAGCACATGGACAAAGGCAATTCAGTTGACAGCGTCAAAACCCTTCTGGCTGTCCAGGTCAACAAAGTCTCTCATCAAAGGTCCTGTCTTGGATAGGTAACAGGCTAAAGGATGGAAAACAAAGAATAATAATAAATGGACAATCCCCAGAGAGGAGGAAAGTAAAATGTGGGGTTCCCCCAGGGTTCAGTATTAGAACCCGTGTTTTTTAATTTATTCATGAATGATCTAGAAGTAGAATGAAATAGCAAATAGCAAAGTTTGTTGATGATACTAAATTATTTAGGATATTAAAAACTATAAGAGAGGCTGTGAAGGGATCCAGAAGGATCTTTTGACATTTGGTAAGTGGACAACAAAGTGACAACACACTTCACTCTTACTAAGTGCAAAGAAACCTATGGGCAAAGAAACCCAACTATGCCTGCATACTGAGGGAGGCTGAGCTTTTTGTTCTAGACCATAACAGATACCCTGGGGTTATGGTGAACAACTCCATGAAGATATCAACCCAGAGCACAGTAGCAGCAAAAAGAGCAAATTCAATGCTAGGGATAACTAGGAAGGGAGTAGAAAATAAGTTGGCAAGTGTCATTTTGCCCCTTTATAAATCTATGGTGAGGCCACATTTGGAATACTATGTATAATACTGGTCATCAATCCTCAAAAAGGATATTGTAGGACTGGAAAAAGTGCAGAACAGAGCAGCCAGAATGATCTAGAGGCTGGGACACTTTCTTTAAAAGTAAGGCTGCAGCATTTAGTCCTCTTCAACCTTGAAAGATGGCACATAAAAGGTGACCTGAATGAAGTATTAATAATGATGCACGGTATGGGAAAGGTAGACAGAGGAGAACTCTTTTCTCTATTGTTCTGCATGAGATCCAGCGAACACTTACAAAGCTGATGGGCAGTAGACTCAGGACTGATAAGGAGATTTTTTTTTTATCCAGGAAATTATTGGTCTGTGGAATTTACTACCAGAAGAGGTGTTGGCAGCAACTAACTTGGATAGCATTAAGGAAGGGTTAGACAAATTCACAGAGCTCAGATGTACCAATGGCTACTAGAAGTGATGCCTATGTACCACCTCAAGGTATGTGAGACAGGCCGGATGCCTCTAAAGGCCATTTGTAGTAGGTTGAGAGCAGGTGAAGATTTTGCCTTAGTCTTCTACATGAGAATGCCCAAAAGCAATTGATGGGCCATTGTATGAGACAGGATGCTGGATTAGATGGGCTGTGGTCCGATCCAACAAGTTTCTTCTCCTGTTCTTAATCAAGGCAAGAGTTCTCCAGTCTGACTTCTCTCCAGTCTTCCATAGCTTGTTCTGTTACAATGCATTTCCTGATTGCCCTTATAACCAATCATTCAAAACACTTTTCCATAAGGCAATTTGTAATGGAATATTAGACATACAAAGATCAATACAGATGATACAAAAAGGAAAGAAGCAGCACATCATCAAAACAAGCCTAATATCAACCAATGAATATGTGGTTTTAAAAATTGTTCTTCCTACACCAGAGGAAATAAAATGCTACAGAACTACTAGAACGAGCAACACCAGCCTCACATATCTGGTACTCTAAAACTGGGACTTCACTGCCAAAAACAGTCTTCTCCGGCACCCACCTACTGCCTCCAAGAAGCAAGGCTTATACAAAGACCGCTCGCTGCCCCTTCACTCTGAGACAAGGTGGTACATGATTTTATTTAAGACATTTGTAGTTTGCTACAACT
This sequence comes from Aspidoscelis tigris stejnegeri, assembly GCA_023333525.1. NCBI lineage: Eukaryota > Metazoa > Chordata > Lepidosauria > Squamata > Teiidae > Aspidoscelis > Aspidoscelis tigris. Next base: position 209,228,181 of record JALMGA010000001.1, read on the forward strand.
GGTTTTGACCTCAAGAGATCACTGCTGAATCAACAGCAGAACCAGGCTAATCTGCCAATATGCAAAGCTGGCCGGCAGCAAACCTTGATCTCATCCTGACTAAAAAGCGAGATGAGGCCTACAAGAGCATAAAGTCTCAAGGAGGCTAAAAAAAGGAACAAATGCTCTCAAGAGATCCTTTAGAAACTGGGTTATTAGGGCAAAAGTAGTAATCATCAGAACTATTAATTCTGCTCTTTCGGAAATCATTAAACATTTCTAGCAACAATATTTCATCTATATGGCAGAAAAGGATTGTCTTTCAGAGGAAGTGCAAAGATCCAAAATTTTTCCAGTCATAATATGAATTTTTTTCCCACTGAAACTCAATTGCCTGGAAATTTAATACTTTACATGAATTACTTTCTCCATTAATGTTTCCTTCCTCATTTCTTATGATTATATATGTGAATTACTTATGAATGATTTAAATGTAAACATTTTCAGATAGGTGAGTGGTTAAGAGAAATGATGATCATAAAATATTATACTTCCAATAATTTTCAATTGTGTTGGGCCCTGATCATTTAAAATGGTAGCAGGCATTCCAAAATTCGCTATAGACTGCAAACATATAATTAAGGTGGCCCTGTACATCCTTATGTTTCTAGGTCAATAATTGGGCCATAAACAGAAGTATCCTAAGTACATAAGAACATAAAAGAAGCCCTGTTGGATCAGGCCACAGCCCATCTAGTACTGCATCCCGTTGCACACAGTGGCCCACCAAATGCTCATGGGCATCTCAAGCAGAGACAAAGACAAACCTATTCCTGCTCTTGAATCCCAACAAATAGCCTTAGAAGTGTCCTGCTTCTCCCTCCCCTCCCAGCCCGCAAGATGTACCTAGGCATTCATTCTAGCAGCCATTGATACATCTGTCATCCATAAATTTGTCTAACCCTACCTTAAAGTCATCTAGACTGGTAGCTGTCACCACCTCTTCCGGAAGCAAATTCCATAAACCGAAGACCCTCTGGGTGAAGAAATACTTCCCCTTGTTGGATCCGACTCTCCTACCCATCAGCTTCATAGAGTGCCCCCTGGTTCTAGTGTTGTGCGAGAGAGAAAAAAGAAATTTTCTCTATCCACCTTTTCTATACCATGCATAATTTTATATCCTTCAATCAGGTCCCCTCATAAACGCCATCTCTCCAGACTGAAGGGGCCTAGACGTTGCAGCCTGATTTCATAAGGGAGGTGTTCCAGACCCTTAATCATTCTGGTTGCCCTTTTCTACACCTTTTCCAGTTCCACAATATCCTGTTTGAGATATGGTGACCAGAATTGTACACAATATTCCAAACGTGGCCTCACCATAGATTTATAAAGAGAAAAAATGATACTTGCTGACTTATTTTCTATTCCCTTCCTAATTATTCCCAGCACTGAATTTGCTTTTTTTGCTGCTGCTGCACACTGAGTTGACACCTTCATTGAATTGTCCACCAAGACCCCGAGATCCCTTTGGCCCCGATGTGCATTACTTTGCACTTGTAAAATTAAAGCTCATTTGCCACTTGGTTGCCCACTCACCCAGTGCTAAGAGATCCCTCTGGAACTCTTGGCAATCTCTTTCGGTTTTTACTTCCCTAAATAATTTAGAATCATCAGCAAACTTTGCTATCTTACTATGTACCCCTTCTTCTACATTATTGATGAATAAATTAAAAAGCATTGGTCCCAACACTGAGCCTTGAGGGACCCCACTTTTTACCTCTTTCCACCCTGAGAATTGACAATTTATTACTCTCTGCTTTCTGCCCTTAATCCAGTCACAAATCCAGGACAGAACCTGACCTTTTATTTCATGGCTGATGAGTTTACTCAGTAATTTTGATGTGGGACTTTGTCAAAAGCCTTCTGAAAGTCCAAGTAGGCAATGTCTACTGGTTTGCCTTTATCTGCGCGTTTATTGACACTCTCAAAGAATTCCAACAAGTTAGTAAGGCATGATTTACCTTTGCAGAAGCGATGCTGGCTTTTGCTCACCAATGCTTGCTCCTCCATGTGCACACTAATTTTGTCCTTAATGATGGTTTCCATTACCTTACTTGGAACCAGCGTTAAGCTCACTGGTCTGTAATTGCCTGGATCACCCCTGGATCCTTTTTTGAAGATTGGTGTTACATTTGCTACCCTCCAGTCCTCAGGTACAGAGCCTGATGTTAGAGAAAGATTATATATTTTTGCTAGAAGGTTGGCAATTTCGCATTTGAGTTCCTTAAGGACTCTTGGATGAATGCCATCTGGTCTCGGTAATTTGTTAATATTTAGTTTGTTAAGGCATGCAAGGACCTCCTCCTTGGTTCTCTCTGTCCAGTTTAATTCATCAGAAAATGCAGGCTCAGCTACTGGCACGTATCCTCTGTCTTCCTCCATGAATACGGAGGCAAAGAATTCATTTAGTCTCTCTGCAATCTCCATGTCTTCTTTAATTATCCCTTTCTGTGATAATACAAAAATAATTCTAAGACCCATATCTTTGTAGAGCATTCTAGAATGAACTCTATAGTTGTTATGTGGATAGCTGAAATGTGCATTAGAGACTGAAATAAAAAATGAGCGTTGATGTAGCATGTGGAAATAGTATAAATTTATTGGAAATTTTTCTGGGGTATCCAACAATACTTACTTTCCATTTCCACACTGATCACAGAATATTTATCTAAGCTGTGAAAGTAAGTGCTAATGTGAGAGTACTGTAACCCTCACTGAGACCTTCAGATATAGGGTGGAATATAAACATAAATATAAATATATAGAGAGGGGAAACCATCTAATGTTTCAAGGTACTGCATATCCAATTCAAACCCACTCCAAAAATGCTCATGTGATCCAGCTGTACAAAGAGGGAAACAATCTCAAACTCACAAGAATCTGTTATATAGCATAAAATGCTACTTACCAGTAAAGGTAATAGGTTAAAGCCAGTACAACCAACGTCGCACAAACTCCAGCTAACATGCATATTCCCATTTGATTTGTCAACATCTTTTCAATTCGCTAGTGTTCACGAAATAAAATATCAAAAATAAAATAGGCAAAACACAACAAAAAAATCCAGGAAGATGTCGGTCCCTACTTGAAGATCAAATCAGTCCTGACAAGGAAGAAGGATTACCATGACAAGAGCGCCCTGTGATAAATTTGGAAACACCGCTAAAAGCGTCCACCCAGCAAAAAAATGGAAACGGCAATGCCTGCTCGAATGGTTACAGCAGTAATTTTGTCCAGGTTTATAAACCTCTAGCAGTATAAGAAATGAACGTAACATGGGAATAAGTTAATAAAATGGCAAATGGCTTGCAAGACGCGGACAGTCAGTGTCAACATAATGACTTCTTTTCCTAATCCGATAATCCCCTTAAGGGAAATTGTCATGCTATACCTAGCAAGAATAGCTTCCAGTGTATGGTGAAGAAAGGAATATCAGAAAGCAGAAAGTGAATAAACATGCCTCAAAAATTATTTTTTTAAAACTGATTTCTTTTTAAAACTATTGTTCCCTTTTCTCATTGATAAAGATTTCATACCCATAATTACTGAAGTAAAAGCAAAATACTGACCCCATAAAAACATAATACAAGAATGAGAGTTTTTGAAATAAGAATGTTATAGTAAATTTATGCCCTAGAAACTGGCTAGCAGTACTTCAATTCAAACATGCTGTATCAACAAATGCAAACAGTACAAAGAAGAATTATGTGAAACCAGCAGCTTATTTATATCAACAGTGCCCTGCTTTCTGAGACCACAATGTCAACTGGATTGCCTTTATCCACGGGCTTGTTGATACTTCCAAAGAATTTTAACGTTAGTAAGCCATGATTTGCCTTAACAGAAGCCATGCTGATTTTCCTTCAGCGATGCTTGCTCCTCTGTGTGAGTACTGGTATCCTTAATGATATGGTTTTCATCACTTGACCTGGATCACTGATGGATCATATTTTTAAAACTGGTGTTAAATTTTGCTACCTTCTTCAGGCTCAGAGCCTGATCTTAGGGACAAATTATTTAGTTTGGCCAAGAGATCAGCCATTTGATGAGTGAGTTATTTAAGAACTCTCTGACAAATATCATTTAGTCCTGGTGGCTTCTTAGCTTTTAATGTATTAAGACACTCAAGAACCTCCTTCCTGGTTACCTCTTAATTATTCTGTTTTCCCCCATGAAAAGTCAGATTCAGATTCAGACTTACGCTCTCTGTCTTCCTCTGTGAAAACAGTGGCAAGGAATTTGTTTAGTCTCTTTGCAATCTCCATGTCCTTTTTAATTATCCCTCTCTGTCCGCACTGTCATGTAATGCCCAATTGGCTTGATTCCTACTTCTGATGTACTTTTAAAACTCTTATTTCTTTTGGTATTTTTAGCAATGGGCACCTCAAAATCCTGCTTGCATTCAATCTGCCAGAATTTGCTCCCTCCTGTTCTCCTCATTAGGACAAGCCTCCTATTTTCTAAATCAACTATACTTGCTTTAAATGATTTACAGTGGTACCTTGACATACGAGTTTAATTCGTTCCGTAACTTTGCTCTTATGTCAAATCGCTCGTATCTCAAAGCAATTTTCCCATTAATCCATTCCAGCTCCCAAAACACCACCTCGGTTGTTTTTGTTATGTACTGTACTGTATTTACATACTCGTATCTCAAATCTTGCTCTCATCTCAAAGCAAAATATCACTCGCTCGGCGGCTTGTATCTCAAAACACTTGTATGTCAGGGCACTTGTATGTCGAGGTACCACTGTACTGTGTTGCACTTGTTAGCTACACTGATATTCTCTTCAACGTGCCTTTTCTTCTTTTTGATGTGTTCTAATTGAGCCTCCATTATTGTAAATAGTATCTATGCATTTTGAAGTTATTGGACTCCTCAAATTTTCCCTTTCAATTCCCTTTTCACTATTTTCCACATTTTTGAGAAATTTCCTTTATCAAAGTTTAAAATCTGTGTCAGATTTTATCAACGATTTACTATCTTCACTTGAATTGAATGTTATGGCATTGTCATCACTGTTCCCTGTTAGATCAACCACAGTGACATCTTGTACCAGATCCTGAGCATTACTTAGATCAAACCCAGAATTCCCTTTCCTTTGGTTCATTCTACAGCAACCTGCCCTAGGAAACAATCATGTAGCATATCCTTAGTTTCTGATGAATTCAATGTTCTCAACTTAAAATATTTTTTCATGGTTTAGATTACCTCAACAGTGTTATGGGGGGTCCAGTGGGGGAGGGATTAATATTACTCCTTCGAAGTATAGCAAGTTGCTCTTAACAAAGCATTCTCAAAATTTGTCATTTTTGTATTCTGTAAAAGATACCAAATGCCCCCTTTCTTAGAGCTCACGTCAATGATTTCTAAGTCTATCTAAGTTTTATTGTAATTATTAATACGTTGTAGCAAGGTTTGTACATGTTATGTCATAATACCATTTAATGTTACAACATCCACACCTAGCCCTGCTCTTACATTTACAGATACATAGGATTTTCCTGAAGCAAGTTCTAAAAATAATTCATTCCACTTTTTCAAAGATTAAATGAGGAGTAAAGCCAACTTATCCACATTTTATACCACCCTGAGACCATTACTAGGCAATCTTAGCCCAATAGTGGGAACCTATTTATGCCCTCAACACTCACCATTATTACCCTGATTTCCAAATGCAAGCTGATTCATAAATGTATTGCTGATCAGCTTTGTCAGTTACAGTTCTCTAATTTATGTGGCTTAATATGCCTAATAACATGTCCCAGAAGATATCTGGAAGATGAAATGCCGTTAAGGAGTTAGCTGGCACACCAAACTAGCACTGTAATGTATGGGGCACAACTATATACCATTATGAGAAGAACAATTGTAAGTGTTCTTCTGCAGCTTTGGATATGCTTTTCATACTGGGAGGAGAGATCTGTACTCAGCTAAACCACACAGAGTTACTGGCACCTGATGGGGGAAGGGAAACTGCCACTGCGCGGCAGCAGGGACAACAGGGAACAGGTATAATGGTTGGGCTTCCAAAGCAGTTCTCTACAGCGGCCACAACCTTTCTGTGGCCAGAACACCACTTACTGAAGCCTAAACTAGGCACGTGCAGTTTTTTTGTTGTTCACTTTTATCAAAACAAATGTTGATATAATCGGCATTTGTGCAAACTGCCCCCCGCATCCCCAAATGTTAGCAGTCTTGAAGTCTGAGTCAAACATTTGACAATTTTTTCACCCATGGGAATCAAGATATAAACAACAGTAAACAAGGTAACCAATAAGCTTACACATGCTGTCACTTAAACTCCAATTATCAATTGCAAAAAGGCAATTGCAGGAAACAAGAGCCAAAAGGAAATTGAAATACAGTCACTAGAAACTAAAGTCACAGAGGTTGCACAAAATGAAAAATACAGGCCTGAGGTTTTTTGCTTTTAATGCAAAACCTAATTGGGAAGGACGGTCACATTTACCTTTGTGTGCAAAGGGGCGACTAGCCGCCAATTCACTTGAAATGCAAAAGTAAAAAAGCTCACCCCTAGCCTAAACCTCTGGCCAGGATGCTGACTGAGGGCCAGAAGTGACACCTGAATTTAATCTTTTGAGTCGGCAACAAGACAACACAGGCTGCTGCTGCTCTACTGCTGATTCCACCAGAAAAGGGCGACCTCAAGAGTGGGAAATCCTGCCCTCAGGGTAAGTTACCCCTTACAGCATTTGGGGCAGGAGGCAGCCACCGTTGCAGTGGTAATGTGCACGTACCCCACCTCTCGAGCAACCAAATGTTGCCACTCGGAGACTGCTAAATAGAAATGGCTGATCAGACATTCTCTGTCTAAGTAGCAGCTGTAGTGTAAGCTGGAAAAAAAACCCACCTAAAGTTTTTCTGTTGTTCTACTAGATCGCCTTCTGACAGATTAAAAATAGAAGCAACAAAACGTAGATGCAATTGTTTACAACACACTCTGCGAAGTTTCTTACAATAGGGACTAATGTTCTACAGCTGCTCTATAAAAGCAACAGCAGCAAAGCTCAGCAATGTAAGATTAATGTGTATTTTCAAGCTTAGACTTCTTTTATAGTTTTCTGAATAATAGTTGCTTTCTACAACGTTGTTAGTAAAAGAGCTTAATTCTTGATATACCTAAACCAAGGGCCGGGGGGCGGGGGGGGGGGGATAAAATCACAGGGATCAAAGGATTAGTCTTTTACCAGAAAAAACTGAGATCTGAATTTCCAGCTGATGAGGCACATGCGTCAACACCAATAGCAAAGTTCTACAGCAGAGACTGTCTCCTGCATTAGACTTTCCTTCCAGCATGAAAAATTTTCATTAACTGCAGTGCCAGACTCATATCTCATAAACACTGGGTTTGATTTTGTACTCCAAAGTCAGCTGAGTGACCTTGGGCTAGTCACAGTTCTCTTTCTGAGCTCTCACAGCCCCACTACCTCCCAGGGTGTCTGTTGTGGGGAGAAGAAAAGGCTTGTCATCCACTTTGAGTTCCCTTAAATGGGTGAGAAAAGCAGGACAAAACCCCCAACAAACTCACTCTTCTTCTTCTCCTCCTCCCTTTTTTTTTCTTTTACAGTTAGACTGTGGAACTGCGGAGCTTAGTTATGATCAAAGTAACCCTTTCAAGAAAAAAAATCTAAATATTTGCATGTGTGCACACATATCTGCCCACAGATATCATTTTCCCGTGTACAAATACACCCTCAGATCTGTATGTGCTTTCATCTTTACATGCCATGAGTTAATTACACCCATATAAATTGCTACATCTGATTGATATAAGTTTCCCGAAAAATAGGAGAAAAACATATTTTGACAGTAATGGCTGTCCATCCCTAAAAGTGCCACAAGGAACAAATGGGGGGGGGGGGGGGAAGAATGGGCAACTCTGAATAAAAAAGTGAGTGTCCTACCCTAAGTTTCAATCATTTATTATCAAAACATAAGTTGACTTACTACATTAGGGATGACTTAGTAATTTAATACAAGCCTTCAGAATGCTGTAATATTTATGCTGATGACTTATCTAGCAATACTAATGTTTAGTCTGTGCAACTGGCTTAAGAGATGCTGTGGTGTTTCAAGGTGACTTTGCCTAGTAACCTAGCAACTTACAAATGGAAATAAACTTAAGAACAAAAGCAAAACACTCTCTTTCTTCTGCCTTTCTTGTTCCCCAGTACAGTACAATTTCCCACAAATAATCACTTTTCCAGAATAAGGGGTAGACTTTAAGAATTTATCTGCATTGAGATGAATTCATCTTTTTAATCAGCAAAAGCAGCTGCCTCGATGTTTAGCAAGCACATTTCAGTCTCCTCGGTTATCTAGGGCAGAAACTGCGATCAGCTTCCCCAAAGATGGAGCATACAGCAGGTGGCTCTGCCCAAACTGTTCCAGACCAACAGAGCTCAGTGTGGAAAAGTGTCATGTAAGAAGGAGAGCACCTTCAAGCTTTTTATCAACAAAATGCCAGCAAGCATTTCTGACTCAATTGCCTTCATCAAAGCATGCCCTCTTGCCTTATTTTCAGCAGTTTCTAGGGCTGGCGAGAAACACTTAAGGAAGTTTCTAGGGCCAGTAAGAAACCTGAAGTGCCAATCCCACATACTCAACATTAGAACTAGAGGACAGCAGCTGAACACCAACCAACTGGCTACAGTACATCAAAGAACAGAATTAGATTCAAACAGAAATCAAATTCAGAAAAAAAGTGAAACTAAAGTGTCCTCTAAAAATAGAATTGCAGGCACATCTACCAAAGATTTAAGATTTGCATCTTAGGCCCTTTCTGCCCTGGGCCCCAACGTGTAGATGGCAGCCCCTAATTCCAGGATATAATTTCGAATAAGGCCCAGTGCAGAAAGGGCCTTAGTGCCATTATGTACTGTACACAAATTTACCATTCACCTATATCTTTTGCTTCAAACTCAGCAATAGTCTCTTGGGAGCAGATTATAGGCTGAAAACATTTTCTGTTCCTAGCCTCTTATTGTAAGTGCAAGAATGGAGAGACAGAGAATAATATGACTGTATTACCCCAAGATTGTGTGGCCACAGAGCAATAGTTCTTTGCCACAATATTTTTACAATAGGACTCTAGAGACCCCACTTGAAGTTGTGTTTTTCTTGTGCTAATTAGGAGAAAGCTCACGTGGGAAATAGGTTACAGAGCAATTATATTTTTAGAAAAATATGAAGAAGCCTCTCCCTGTCATTCTCTTGTTCTTACGCCAGTTTTGATCTAAATTGAAAATTTATATATTACTTGTATAAAATATAATTCCCAAAACAGCAGTTTCTGTGAAATGGTGCTCATCTACAGTGGTTAATGAAGTATTTAACTCTTAAGCCTGTCATTTCTGATTATCATGGGATAATCAGATATCATGGGAGAACTGTCTGGTCCAGTTCTCTTGGATCAGTTTCAGTTACTGTGGTCTGAGGATGTGGATGAGCTGCTTGGGGGGGTTCAACCAACAATGTGCTCTCTGGACCCTTCCCCTACCTGGCTGATAAAAGCTAGCCGGGAAAGTATGACCGGGTGTGTCCAGGGAGTAGTGAATGCCTCCTTGAGAGATGGGGTTGTTCCACTAGCCCTTAAACAGACAGTGGTGTGCCCTCTCCTCAAAAGGGCATCCCTGGATCCAGAAGATTTAAACCACTACCACCCAGTGGTCAACATACCTTTTCTGGGCATGGTACTAGAGAGAGCTGTGGCTGTCCAACTGCAGGCATGCTTGCAGGAAGCTGATGATCTAGACTCATTTCAATCTGGCTTCGGGCCTGGTTATGGCACAGAAACTGCCTTGGTTGCCCCGATTGATTACCTTCTCTGGGAGAGACAGAGAGAGTGCAACCCTGTTGATTCTCCTGGACCTCTCAGCGGCTTTTGATACCATCAACCACAGCAACCTTTTGGAAAGGCTACGGAGTTTAGGAATTGGAGGCAGTGCTTGGCATTGGTTCTGTTCCTATATCCGTGGCTGACTATCATGCAACACAGAATTATTTCATAGTAAAATTAAGTAAAACACCTAATTGTAAGCTAGGAAAGGTTAACATAAAAATGAAAGAGAAAGAGGTTGAGACTCACGTTTTGGAGGGAAGACTACTGTTTGGTGAGAGGAGTTCTTGAAAGTTTAATTACATTGAATCATTTGTCTCTATTTAAAAAGAGATATCTGTAATAGAGAAATAAAATTTTTAGCTGTATCATTTCTATCTAGAATATCTACATTGATCAATGGCCCAGGTGCCAAAGGGCATTTTGCAATAATTCTTGCTATCATCCCCCCATAAATTGGGTAAAATTTGACTACATAAAGTTCTCATTGGAGAAGCAGAATAAATTTTAGCAAACATTTCTCCCAACTCTTTTCTTATTTCTCACATTTTTGTGATTATTTATACTTTGAATTTTTTTCACAGTCTGCGCAATTTTATACACTTATTTCTTTTTCAAAACCAAGCCAGTGAGATGCATCAAAAGTGCCATTACCTGCAATGGGAAGGGCCATGAAAAAAACCCATCTTTGGCCTGCAATGGTGATATGCTATTGCCTAGTTGTGAATTTCAACACCTTTGCTTTGCTACAGCGTTTCCCCAGAAGGCAGTAATGCCACAGCACTTCCATTCTGTTGCCAAGAAAACCACACCTTTATATTTTTATCACTCAGTTGCTCATCCAACTCCTAGAACAGAAGCTGAGTACACTTTTTAGGTGATAGGGCTAAAGCTATTTCAATTGCTGCTGTCTGAGAATGTAGATACGCCCTTGCTGACCATGTACTCTATTCATTCATACAAATCTTACTTGATAAAAGCTAGCCAGCAGGGGTTATCTAGGTGGGTTCAGAAAGTGCTTAGCTCCTCACTAAGGGGGGAAGCTGTTCTACTGGCTCCTAAGGAGGCAATGGTGTACCCCATTTTCCAAAGGACCTCCTTGTGTCTATCTGTAAGTATTAACCAATTATAGTCTGATTGCTAACATGCTCATCTTGAACAAACTGCAGGAGGTGTTTGTCAGAGTTTAACTCTAGGCATGCCTGGAGCACTCAGATTATTTACAGAGACACTAAGATAACTTCCAGAATGGACTATGATGTTTCCATGATTATCGTTCTTTTTTTCTCTCCACATTTTGCAAACAACTTTGAGGATATATTTTAATGGGAATTGGTGTACTAATATTTTAAACAAATATGTTCGTTAAGATTTCTTTACCACTCTGTTACATAAGCCTCAGGGAAGTGAAAGAAGATACCAAACAAAAAACACACACATAAAAATACATTAAAAAAAACCATTAAACATAAGATAAAATGTAAATCGGCACAGGATTCTATAAAGAAAGATTTTAAAAGGGAGAAATCCCATGAAATAGCAAAGGTCAGATTATACAGGTATTTTTAATGAGTCATCAGAAACACCTGGCGTACCCCTGGAGAACACTTTTTCCAAAGCCTTGGAGACACCACCAAAAAAAGTCATTTTTCTACAAGCAGCTTTGTGGACAACACACAGTACAGTATTTAATATTCCAAGCTTCACATATTTAAAATGTTATCTTGCTAAGCACAGTTTGAACTTGTGGCACCATGGAAGCATAAAACTAAATAGTATCAATGTTAGCATCCTTTGTTTGGCCACTGTCAAAGAGATAAAGGTCTGGATTTGTACCAATACATTAGAATTGTAACCAGTAAAGATGGAGATATTGTGTATTGCAAGTTCCCAAGCCTCAAAAAGTGAGAGGCATCCTGTCCCTAATTGGTTACATTCCTCATGGGCATAGTCTGAAGAGTCATCCTTCATCAAGAGAATGCTTACTTTCACTTCCCAATCTTTCACTAGCTATGATGTTCCTTGGAAACAGTTTGGTTGTTGTGTGAACTCCCAGTTGAACTACTATAATGAACTCTATGTGGGACTGCATTTGGATAAAGATCAGAAACTGGAATTAGAAGAATGCAACAAAAAGGTAGATAACAGGTGTTAAGGGATTTTCCTGACTGCCAGTGTGCTAACAAGTCCAATTCATATTGGCACAAAACCCTTATAATATTTGAGCTCTAAGTATGTGAAGGGTTTTGTCCTCCCTTTTAAACCTATCCACACTTTAAGATCTATATAGGAAGCTCCATGGAGTGGCAACATGTGACAGGGCCTTCTCTGTGGTTACCCCCAGACTCCCTAACATGTTCCAGGTGCTCCTATTACATGATTTCAATGCTTCTTAAAATTCATCTTATCACTTAGGCCTTCAGTTATTACAATGTTCCTATAATCTAAAAAATATGACTACAGCATCACACCCGTTTACATGAATTACATTTTCCTATTAGATTCACATAAACCTCTATGAGTTTGGAATAATTCCTCTTTGAACATCAGTTTCCATGTTCCTTAGTCACAGTGACCACTAACTATGATTCACAGGCACTACAGTCCAAAATAAAGAGTTTTCCCCAGTTTCTTCCTCTTTCACTTCTACACAGTACCACCTATAGATGTGAGGTTTAATATGTATGCACACAAGAAGGTCTTTTATGTTATGGCTCCTTCTGGAGGAATACCACAAACCAACCTTAGATGGTCTTCACTGCTTGGTTAAAACGTATCTCTTCACTTAGGCCTTTGTTGTTTCACTCCCTCTGAATGTTTTCCTGCCAAAGTTGTTGGGTTATATTTTAATTGGGTTTTTTATTATACTGGATTTAGTTTAATTAATGTTGTGACCCAACCTGGAATATTCAGATAAAAGGTGGGATACAAATAAATAAATAATGATAAGGCAGTTAGGAGTTGTTGAACCATGAAGATGAAACCTAACTTTTGGATCATTTCCCCCTTGGCTAATGACACACTGAACAGAAAACCGAATTTTGAAGGGATATTATCAAATTTTTTCTCAGGTGCACTGGGTATCAAATTTATTTAGCAAGACAGAGATTGTTTTGAGGTTGTTCGACATTCTAGAAGATGTAAATACTGAAGTTTAGTTTTCGTGAACTATTTGCCCAGCTGTTGTGCATAGGATTCTTAGAAAGTGGATTTCATCTGAAATTTGTCTGTTACAGTTAAGGCTTGGCACAGATTGAGGAGGTTCAAGTAGGAACTTGAACTCATACTAAAAGATCCTCTCAACAGAAATTTGGCCAATATTTCTGGCAGCTAGAAACCAGTTAAGGAAACATTGGGAATTCACTGTTTACCAATTTATTTTTAACACACAAATTTCAACCATACCATACAAATTCTTGCTTTTACTGACATTTAGAAATGAAAAGTTTAATCAGCATGTCATTCCCACCTTCATTCATTTCATTGTCACAAATGCACGTTTGTAGAAAACCCATGGAAACCATAAGAATACTTAAGAGGAGGCCTGTTGGATAAGGTCACATCATGCCTCATACAACGGCCCACCAATTATTTCTGGGCATTCTTAAGCAGAAGACAAAGGCAAAACCTTGACCTGGAAATGGCCTTTAGAGGCATCCTGTCTGTCTCTGCAATGGAAAGGCCAGTACCTTGGCATCCATTCTAGTAGCCATTGATACACCTATCTGCCATTAGTTTATCTAATCCTTTCTTAAAGCTATCCAGGCTGGTTGCTGTCACTACAATGGTCATTTTGTAACACATATAAAATAAATATTTCCTCTCCCCTCCAAAAGAAAAAAAAATGTGATTTAACCTAAATACTTCCTGTTAAAATACCACAAAACTGGATTCAAATCAAGACATTCAAACAGTTTTTCTGAGAGTTCTTTCTTCCCAGTAAGAATTAAGCTTCAAAATATCTGTACATGTCTGAATTTAATACAGATATTACCACTCCAGCATAATTTTAAGCAGGCATTTTTCATAAGCTCTGCTTGTTCATGAGATTCTGCTTGAGGAAACCAGTGCCTTGAATATAGGGGAAAGTTTAAGACTCTCAAGTTGAGAAATAATGGTCAAGGAGGACTAATAGGACAGCGTCTCCATTATCTATCTCAGGGTGTCCAGGGGACCTGAACTGTGTCCACGCCAAACACAAAGTAATATAGTCTAAAAATCACTATCATCAGATGAACTTCACTGAGTAAACCAGAATTTTATTAGTAAATTGCCTTGAGCACTTTTTTTGTCAAGGCAGTATAGAATAAATAATAATGATAATAACAGCAGCTGGCTCTCAGCATTAATGTCAACTACTAATGCATTTACAGTGGTTTAAAATGTACTATGGGGGAAATGAGAAGGAAAGGATGATGTTAGAAGGATGGACGAAAAGGAAAACTGATGCCAGCTTATTTTCCTTTCCCCAAAGAAAGTATAAACAATGTATGTAGTTGAGCTATGTCCACTTTACCACCTTAACAGCTCAGCAAGGTATCTGAGGATGAAAGCAGGCAGCTGGATCAAGATCACCCACTTTCCCTTCATGGTTAATTAAGAATTAAAAAGCAAGCCCTCCTAGCCTAGTTCAAAACCCAAAACAGGCATACACAAGAATGGAATAAGCTAACCCTTAATTTCAAATCTCCTACCAAGTCACATAAGGACTGTACCAATCTTGTATTTGACCTTAATTTCACCATGAAAACAAAATTCAATCAAAGACTGGAGAGTGGAAATGACACCACCAGAAGAAAAACTAAAATTTAATTCTGCCACAGACTAAGCATCTTTCAAAAGTAACCTCCTATAAAATTCTGCACATTTGAGCTGATGTTTTGCTGTCTTAAGCTACATAATAGTGTGGCAGAAACTCTACCTTGCTACTAGGCATAAAGGGATCAAATGCAGGGAGGTACTGCAATCCAAGTAATAGAAATAAAATACCAAGTTACAGACAACGTTATGTACAAACATGTAAGATGTATGAAGCAAAAAGTCACCACTACTCAGTATCTGCCTTTTATAATTCTACTGAAAGACTCTAAGGGTGCTTCCGCACTTACCTCCATAATCCGGATCTATTTAAATCCAGATTTCGAAGATCCGTGGTAAGCAGATCTGTATCTAATAAATACGGATCTACTGCCACCAATTCCATCCGCATACCCAAGATGGGATGGAATTAGATCCGGATTTGAGGTGGGTGCAGTGTGGAAGCACAGTACCCACCTCAATCCGGATCTCCAGAGGCCCTCCCCCAGCCCGCCATGCTTGGCTCCTCTGGAGCCAAGCATGGCAGGCTGGGGGGCTCCAATTTCGGGGCTCGCTCTCATCCCAGAAACTGCGGATCGCTGCTTTGGAGCCAGAGGGAGCTTCACCTAACCCCAGCCCACCCTGGGGGCTACTGACCGCGATCCCCTCCTTACCTTAATGCAGCCAGCCCAATTCTGGCTGCAGGGTCCCGGTTTCCTGTGCACCTCCCGATTGGCCAGGGCCACGCCTGGCTTCAGGACGCTCTCTGTGCAGGCGCACGGCCCTGGCCAAACACCCGTTAAGACTACCTTTTATGTGGTCTTCCGGGAAACCGGATTAAGGGCCGCTTAACACCCATTAGCGACACATCTGGCGGCAGTCAATGTGGAAGCAGACTCCCCGATGTGTCTCTAATGGGTGCTGCTGTGCGGACACGGTTTTCCCAAGTGTTTAAAATGTGGTCTTAATGGGTGTTAAAGGGTCAATGCGGAAGCACCCATAGCATTCATATAACCTGTAAACAAATCAACGCTCATTCCATCAGGGGTGTCCAACCTTTTGGTGTCTCTAACCCGCACTGGAAGAAGAGTTGTCTTGGCCCACACACTAAATATACAAACACTAATAATGATGAGCAAAAAAAAGGTCTGTGCATAATTTCATAATGTTTAAGTAAATTTACAATTTTGTGTTGGGCCACATTCATAGTCATGGGCCGCAGTTTGGACACCCCTGCTTTAAAGAGATGCAGCTATCAGATGGACATTCAAATCAATAGGAACAATTAGTATTTCACCAAGGCCTATACAGTAGTGCTGATTAATTTACTATAGTCTATCACAGAAGCTACTTCCCCGCTATTATTCTTTTAACAAAAGGAAAAGAAACCGACAGCTTTCAGAATGTTTCTAATTAATCCTGGTTGTCAACTGGCAAATATTGATCATGCTGTAAACTATGTAAGAGGAGGATAAATACAAATGAACACTAACACTCAGCATGGTGGGACAGAAACAGGAACAAGATGGAAAATTGTGCCACATTGTACATCAATCCAAAGCAGATCAAACACAAGGTGACAACTGCCACTTTACCACTCCATCCGCACCACAAGGGGAACTGCTGTTAATTACTTTTGCAGGTCTCCAACGTAACATAAAATTCTAAATAGCAGCAAACACAGTCCAAATCTGAGAGAGAAAACCACAAGAATTTTAAAAGACAAAAAAGACATTATAGTGACATGCAGGATAAGCATGTATTGCCATTCTAACAATAGCCCTAAGAACATGGAAATTGATGATCCATATTCTGTAAAGAAGAACATAAGAACATAAGAGAAGCCCTGCTGGATCAGGCCACGGCCCATCTAGTCCAGCATCCAATCACAAACAGTGCCCACCAAATGTTCATTGTCATCTCAAGCAGAAACAAGGACAAACCTATTCTGATTTAAAAGTAAACATTTTCAGATAGGTGAGTGGTTAAGAGAAATGATGATTATAAAATATTATACTTCAGAATTTTCTGAGTTTATTGCTTCTCTAATAAAGCTAGAGCATTCTAGGAATTAAGCTGTTCTGAAATTACCCACATCCTGAAACTCTTGTCCCAACTCTTTCTCATAATACTAAAGTAAATTGTCTTCATTGTAATTTAACTGGAAGAGAAAAGGGGGGACGACGAAAACCTGACACTTATCTAAAGGACAACTGAAGCATCAGCAATAGTAGTTGTAAAAGCCTGAGAAAAGAAGCATGCTTGTTCCTTGCTGCAGGAAACACTGGGGTTTTTTTCCATTAGCACTAAATACCCATTAAGTACCCATTAGGGACTCATTAAGGACCCATTAGGTTCAGAGCAGGAAGACCCAGTTTCCACTGCAGACCCCATTAGAGCCACATTTGTTTCCACCTGTTCTAGGGAAATCCAGATTAAATGGGTCCTTCAGGACCTATAATCCAGATTTCCTGTAGACCCCTTGGGTCTACAATGGGGTCTTCAGGCATCAAATCCAGATTATATGGAGCGTGTTTCCACTGCGATTGGGCAATGGGGTCTAGGAGTGGGCTCTGGGGGGGGCACCCATGGGGGGTGTGCCCCAAAACCCAAAGCTTCGAAGCCTGTGCATAATCTCAGAAGACGGCTCTGAAGGAAACTCCAGAGAATGGCACAGACTTCAAAGATGACCAGTCAGAGCAATACCATTTCTAAGGAGCCGCTCTGGAGGATCTTCAAAGAATCTCCAGAGTGTCTATGGAGTTTGCACCCTCTTGTGGCACCCAACAAAAAACATGTGGTGATGAATGGGCCCCAGGTGTGTAGATCCGGATTCACCACGTGGGTGTTCCGATGTTTTCACTGCGAGCATGGGAGCACCCATTGCTATTGGGTGTTACACCACCCGTGGAGATGCACTGGGTACCTCCTTAGATCTCGATTAGTTGAAGGACCCATTCCTTAGATCCGGATCATCTTAGATCCAGATTAAGGGAAGTAAGTGGAAAACCCCCCACTGTTGAAGACAGCTTTAGGAACAGATTTACTGGCCAACAATACTAACCCACAGGCTAAAGCTGTGTTCACAAAAAAAGCCCCCGAGTTGGCTTTGAGACTGACTGAAAGTGGGATTGTTTATACAGCAGTCTTTCCCTCCCTCCCATTTCGCATGAACATTCCAGGCTATGTAAAATGGACTGGAGGTAGAATGAAAACACAGGGCCCATATACTACTGTCACCAAGGGTGTTTCCTCACTGGGCGCGGAAACCGGTTTAAAGAAACATTTAAGACACACTTAAAACCCTTGGGCACTTAGCTTCTGCATTGCAGACCAGATTAGGGACCCTTCGAGGTGGCCACTTACACACAGCGGCGCATGAGATCCGCCTCTAAATCGGGTCTCGCCGCTGAAAAAGTTCTAAACGAAGACCTAAAAAATTAGGTCTTCAATCCATCCCTTTGCCTTGATCGGTGTGGAAGCAGGATGCTTCCGCACATGGACAGGTGAAGGAACGGATGTCCCTGCGGCCGCCATCTTGGGGAGGGCGGAAGCAGGCCGGTTTGCCTCCTTCTGCCCTCCCCTGCGTGCCATGTGCCGCCAGAAACGTGTGGTGACTGGCAGCTGCACGCTCCAGTCCCGCAGCTCCGGAGGAGGGGCGTCCGTGGTGCAGGAGGCCGGATCCCCTTTGGAAGGGGTGCTGAGGCCTCCACACAGGGGATCTGGCTGGCCTGATCTGTTCTCCCCGCACGTGTGCCAACACGCAGGGCCTCCTTAGATCTGTCCCTATTCTGGACGGATCCTTGGGAAGATGGATTGCCAAGAAACGGAATTTCTTTAATCCATTTCTCGGTGGCATGTGCGGAAACATTCTAAAGCACTTCGGAAATACTTCATTTTCTATGTGTGAACATAACCTAAAACTCACCCAGCTTCTCCAAACTAACCGGGCCTCAAATTAT
This sequence comes from Aspidoscelis tigris stejnegeri, assembly GCA_023333525.1. Classification (NCBI taxonomy): domain Eukaryota; kingdom Metazoa; phylum Chordata; class Lepidosauria; order Squamata; family Teiidae; genus Aspidoscelis; species Aspidoscelis tigris. The sequence goes on from JALMGA010000001.1 coordinate 209,246,842, forward strand.
TCCAACACAATTAGAATACTCTTTTGTAGACTCGTATATTGTTAGAACTCTTACATTTGATTCCCACATTTCCTGTCCTGCAGTGATCTGTCTCTCATTGACCTGATGACCCACTGTATCCTATGACCGGACAAAGGATGTGGAGGCTCAGCTTCTTGCCTCCTCCAAATTCTCACGTTCTTGAGACCAGACATCTGCTAATGCAGACTTGAATCTGTAAAGCTGTTACCGTCTCAGAACCACGGTGAGCTTAGGCAGAACAAGCTCCATCATAACACATTGTTTGGCACAGCACACACAAGCTACAACAAGCCCAAGAAAAGACGTGGTATCACACATTTCCTACTGCTGTTCACCCACGCCCAGAAGAAGGCCTTGCCAATATTTAGTTTCACTTTTGATGATGAAGTCTCTTATGTCATTTTTCTTTCAAATCTTCAGATCTGAAGTCTTCAGGTTTGTTTCTCACAGTTTCATTATGAGCTCAATAGTTTGCCATCCCAGTGTCTCCTGATTAACATTCAGTAGCAATGTGTGAACCCTGTTATAAGCTGATGCAACACATAACAATACAGGGCATGAAAGCAGGATAACTCCCTCCCACTCCTGCAGCCCCTGCTCCATGCACTACCTTAGAGCCTTTGCTGGCAGCATCCATACACTATTGCAGAGGCAGAAGTATTTTCCCCGATGCTTGGACTGCCAGAAAGTGCAAAGAGATAAGGTGAAACCTCCTTCTTCAAAGTTTCATGCCAAAGCAGCATAACAGCTCTTGATCAAAAGACATCTGGATGCACATTTGTGCTGCATGAAAACACAAACACAACATACAGTGTTATGGCTGTATGGAAATACAGCCATAACACTGTAATGCTGGTGTCATTAAATACATGAAGTGCAGCAATCATGGTCTAATAATCTGTTGTTGGGTACCACCGACTCATGGCTGACTCCTGGTTTAATGCAAGAGCACCTCCACGCAGTTTTCCTGGCAGAGATACAGATGTGTTTGTCACTGCCTACTTCCAGGGAGAGGCTTGAGATAAAACAAACAGCTATCTGCTTCCCAGGCAGTCTCCTCTATGACTGAGCTATACCCATTCCCAATCTATATGCAGAACACAGTATCAACCCATCTGGGAAAGACTAGAATGGCATAATGCTGTTGCAGAGCCTGGTGCATGGTAGTGTTGTGATTATGGTTGATAGCACAGTAGCCAAAGAGCGGGTGAGCTCTTGAGGTTATATTAGATTTCATTAATACTTCTGGACTTTTACTGTAAGGAAAGCAGTAAATTCTCAACTGTAGAACATTAGCACAACGGTAGCATTATAGTTATTTAGCACTGTGGGATCAGACTTTTAGAAGAACCACTCCGACTAACTCAATAGCAAATACTAAATTATGAATCTGCAGCACAGAGAAAAGTGATTTAAAAGTTTTATATGCAAACCATACTGTTGCCCTAATCACCTCATATACTGCACATCAAGTTCTGAAATGGAAAAATTTAGACTAGGAACAAAACCTAAAAGCAATACTGGAAGAATATACTTCCCAGTTTTGTGGGAAGATTAAATATGAATGCATTCAAGCTTCTACTTGGAAAATGCACTCTACAAACAGAACCATCAACAACAGGCAGCTGTCCTCTTCCACTGCAGCTAGACAAGAACCTTTTTCAGAAGTTTGGCTTGTCCAAACTACATCCCAAGCCAAATTCTTCCCAGTCCCGCAGAACTGGTTTGGCCATTTAGGTATTAAGACATTTGTACTAGCTTGCAGTGCAAGAAGAGAGATATTGGATGCTACCTAGTACACAGTACAGTCCTGTTAAGATAACAGGAAGACGGCTGTAGATACAAAGTGTACCTCGTATTTCTCTAGCAACCCGGCACAGCCTGGGGAAAGAAACAAGTTTATTTATGAGTACCTAGAATTTTCAAAGAGTACACAGTAGGGGGCAGTGCAGTTAGTCATTCTTTTTCATAGGCAAATGGATCTGAATGGGCTCATTCACAAACTGATCCTGGGTTGGGTGAGGTCAAATACAAGCTAAATCAGGGTCAATTTGGTGTGAACTTCAAACAAAGTGCCTCCAATCATGCATATTCCATCAGCTGGTATTCTATGCATACTAAATATCTTAAGTTCTAAATTGCAGTTTTTAGATTTTCCTGCCTATTTAAACTTAAATATTTATTATTTAGGTAGGAGTTTTTAGACTTCTTTTAACCAAAACATTATATTATGCACTTCTGCAAACTTCGAAGACTGACAAAAATACAGGTAATGTCATTGGGTTAAATCTGAAGATTGCTATTAAACAAGTGTGAGTCAGTTCTGCATAACTGAAGTGAGTAAGCAACTTAAAAAAAGACAATTGTAAAAATAATCACTCTGAGACTGTAGGATTGGTTTGTTGTGAAATCCAGGAACTGTGCACCTTTCTGCGCTCACCTGTATGGGTCTGGATCTGTGGGTCTGGATCAGGCAGGAACCGGTCCTGATCTGCTCTAGACATGCTAACACAAGTTTCAAAGCTGGAATCAACAGCCAGGAAAGAAAGTTCCTGGTCTTGGAGGTCCTGGGGGACCTATTTTGGTGGCACAATGAAGTGAACTGCTAAAATAGTTCTCAATGGCCCTAGTAAGCAGGAAGACTGCAATATTGATGTATAACAGTATTCCAGACCTAAAGCAGAACAGGAGGCCACCTTGAATCTCCTGATTTGGAATATGTTTCATCTTCTGCAGATGGACAATACCAGCAAATGGCTAGTGGAAGGTAGGGCTTCTCTAGTCCATGCCAGCATGTGAACAAAAGAGACCCAGAAGGCAACCAACATCCAAAACAGAGGTAATCGCACCATGTCTTTGGTGATAATATGGAATAATATTATATTTAATGAATAGAAATGCATTCTTGTCTGAAAAGCTACAAGGGAAAAATTTAAAAGGAAATTTTAAATGTTCAAGTTACTAGTTCCAATCAGTGTTCATGCTGAACAAACTGTAATTCCTTTCTACAGTCTTCTTTACTGTGCTATGAAATAGAAAATCTGAGCAGTTATTACAATACTTAGGAAAGGATAATTAACTTTCAGGGGAAAAAAATCAGGGTGATCTGAATTTGAATAGGGAAATTTTATATTTGCCAAAAACTAAAAACAAATGCCTTCTGGCAAAGTTAAAGGCTGCTTATTTGTGTAAGTCAGAAACATGAGGAAGGGCAGAAATCTATACTAGCCTGGCTGATAAACAGGCATCTGGTGGCAGCATCAAGTCATTGCTTTGGAAAAAGACTCATGCAGACAGGATCACAGTGGGGCCTTCATTCAGCTCGGTCACACTCAGCAAAGCTTCACCGAAATCAATAGACTAAACTTAGGCAAGCCTAACTTGGTCATAGGTTTAACCCATATTAGAAAAGAACAGAAATCCTCTCTCTTTTTTAAAGGTCCCAAAATGCTGAGTAATGTTGTTCAGCAGGCAACAGGTAAAAGGTTATTGCAAAACCATATGGTGGAACACACTGTACAACTGGCTTAATTTGGATGTTTTCCTTTATACTACAGATTTAGGGCCTTTCTGTGCTTACCTGCCCCAAATATGGATCAGTGGATTAAAAATAACAGCACCTACTATTCTGGATTGCATGGACGTACAAGCCAAATCAGCACCATCCACACTTATGGCACTAATCCAGCCCACACTTCCACATGGCTGCAAAGCTTCCTAGCCTAAGAGCTGGGGGTGATAGTGATGCACTATGGCATGCCACTGAAAAATACCCCCCAAGGAATTCAAAGGCATGCCATCTCTGTGCCTCCCATGTTGTAGATCAAGACTCGATAGGGCATCCTAATCAGGGTCTGGGTCCACCCAATTCAAATGGAGCTGAATCAGCAGGGGCAGGGGCCTGCTTGATCTCCATCAACGTGCAGACAAGGGGGCTCCTTAAACTGGATTACAGGTAAGTGCAGAAAGGGCCTTCGTTCGCTATTTCTCATTGTGACTTCAGTACAATGCTGCACTCTTGCCCCTGAAAGTACATATATTTTAAAATTTCACAAGAGAAATTCCTAATATCGACAAATATGACCTTTGGAAGATATAAATATTCAGACAAATAAATCAAATTCAAGGTCCAGGTAGCAAACAAAGAACAAAGTGTAAGCCAAGGGTCTTTGCTGATATATTTGGTCAATGTTCAGCAGCAAATATTAGAAATGCTTTGGCTAAATTAGAAGAATTGGCTTTTCTACCCCGCTTTTCTCACCCCATTTACGGGGACTCAAAGCAGTTGACAAAGCTTTCTATTCTCCCTACAACAGAACATCCTGTGAGGTAGGTGGGGCTGTGAGAGCTCAGAAAAGAGCTGTGACTAGCCCAAGGCTGTCCAGCTAGCTTCATGGAGGAATGAAGTATCAAGCTTGGTATTCCCAGATAAGAGTCTGGCTCCCTAACCACTAGACCTTTAAAAACTTTAAGAGTATTATATTCCCACAATCTCCTTTCCAAACTGGATATGAACGAAAGTTGAGTGCCCAAAAACTAGATCCCAACAAATGCCATTGGCAGTATTTGGAACGTACCAGAGGGAAAGGAAAACCTGCAGCACCTGAAAATATGCTGATCTGCATTAAAAAGCCCTGCTTACTACAGAACATACATTACAGTCCAAATGGCATCATACCAAGGACACTGAGAGAAAAACCTTGCTGCTTTGCTTCTGGCACCAGAAGAAAATAGGCAATTTCCAAAAGTTTATAGTCCTCCATCAGCCATCTATGTCCTCTTCTGGGCTGACTGGGGATTTCAGAGGACCTTTACTCTGGAATATTGCTAAAAAGCATTTTCCAGAGATGTCTGAAGGTAGCCCAAATGATCCAAAACCCTCCTCTGAACCCAAAAGCATGGTCTGGATTCTATGCACTAGAAGTCCCCACTAGTAGGAATTAGCTGCAACATACAAGCTTTTCCAGCAAGTAAAGCACAGAGTCAGGGATGGAATTAAGAGATACGGAATAAATTATTAGCAACAAAATAAAGCCCTAACAGTCTGCATCTGCTGAGAAACGCCATGGTTTAGACTCAATGGAATGATGCACAAAAATGTTGCTTTCTTTGTCACATTTCTTCCTTGCACCAAGCAATGAGATTTAAACTGCTACACTTGATTAATCAGTGGAAATTGCTCCCAGTCTTTTCAAGCATGAATGCAACACTCACAGAAGCAAGAAGATTAGTTTGACTGGAGCCAGTAACTGCCAGTATATTGCTAGCACATGCCTCACAAATAATTCTTTTGTCCCTTTACCCTTCTAGTGAAGGTAACAGTAGCAGGGTTACCTGTCAAAATAAACAAATTTTATGAGACTAACAGTACAAGAACAGTCACATCAACTCAATGACACTTAGTTCCATGCAACTGTACATAGATCTGCTGCTCAGCAGGTAGGAATGTTACAGAAGACAGTTGTATGTTACTGAAAACTGAAAGTATCAAAACAAAATAGACAAGTTTGGGTATCTGTGTTACTTTCTTTTCCAGTGTTCTTCTTAGGTGTCATCTAAGGCACGTGCTCTTCATTCTGTTCCCTTCTGCAGTCCCTCTGAACTTCCTGTCCTGGATCCTGCCCTTTACAGGCTCGACTTGGATGGAGCCACGGTGGGTTCTTATGTCCAAATCCAGGGATGATTTGCAAAATGCTGGAAGTTCTTATTGATCAACAGTTTGGTCTGCAGCAATCAAAGCATGACTTGACAAAATCAAAGTAAGGCTTGCAACTAACCTGCCCCAAGACGACTGCTTTCACACCCATCATGTGTCGTTTCAACTTGTCCTCCTTCAAAACCTGTTAACCAAGACTGAGCCATGACTTGCAATCCCAGCTTGAAAAGCAAACCCGAATTGTCATTTGCTCACTTGAACGTAAGATAATTACTATGGCTTGATGCTAGGTTTCTGAACTGTACAGTTTGTGTGCTGTTTGCAGCATACAAGGCTGCCAGAGTGGCCTGGATTTGTAAGGTCTAACTTTTCACAGGCCCAGACCTCTGCAACAGTGAGGGGAAGGTGACACTTATGGAGATTACAGGTGGGACCTATCTACCTCAACTGCTCTCCTAACTCCCTGTATTTTCTATCTCAGATAGCCATCCCAGATGGCTTTGCAGCCAGGAAGGGAGGGATCATGTAGGCTTTACAGTGATTGCCACTGTGTGGCCCAAATGAGCCACTGTGATTCCAGGGTGCCTGGGCCTTTCCACAGTCCTGCCAAACATTTTCCCATGTAGGTCACAATGGGTCACACTGTGATGTCAACATGAAGACTGGGCTGCCAGTCTCCTCCTGGCTCCAAAGCCAGTGGGACAGGAAGAGAGGGGAAAGAGAGTAACCACAGTCTTCACCTTCAAAGAAGGCCAGGCTTGCTAGGTGGAGGTCCTTAGAAACCCAGCCTGCTTTAGCACGTTCGAATGCAGCAAACAACTCATGAACCTGTTTGAAGCCCAAGCCTACTTGAGGTGGCTTTTCTACCCTGCTTTTCTCAACCTTTTAAGGGGACTCAAAGCTGCTGACAAAGCTTTCTATTCTCCTCACAACAGAACACCTTATGAGGTAGGTGGGGCTGTGAGAGCTCAGAAGACAGCTGTGATTAGCCCAAAGTCACCCAGCTGGCTTCATGTAGGAGTGCGATACCAAACCCAGTTTATTCCCAGATAACAGTTTGGCTCCTTAATCACTAGACCAAACTGGTTCACAGTGTGAATTCAAGCTCAAAGATTTAAAACACCTTCAACTGCCCAAATGTACTGAACGTATAGGAGTATTACACTCTCTTCAAATGCAGGAGTCAGCAGAAGATGCGTTCTCTCTGCTGAACAAAAGAAAGCAACTTTTTAAAAGGTCTTGTTTCATAAATCTTATCAATTGCTTTACTGATTAAAATTAAACAACAAAAATAATTATTCTGAAGTTATGGATTATGCAGCTTCTTTGCTCTCAGGAAAGTATAATGCCATTATCATCTTAAATATAACAGAAGTCAGCTGAAGATTTTTTGTATGGAAAACAGCCTATCTCTAGTAAGAGCAGCAGCAGCAACAATCCCCATAAGATCCTTGCATGTAGGCGCCACCAACTCAGCAGAAATATTTTAGCTTTGAAAAAGAAGGGACACCATATCTCTTAAGAGGATGTCTGCTACCTGCCAGCAATATGCAATGGCCCATCTCCACTTTGCAGCAGGAAGAATCTTCAGAAAGTGTTTCATCCACAGAGAGATGTTCCCCATCCATGCACATAAAAAACACATCTGAGTACCTGTATATAGTGGGAATGGTCCAATTTTCATATTTGGGGTAGGAAGATATTAAGGGAGATTCTCAAGGGAAAGAGCCCAACAGATCTTGTTTAACATGAGAAGTCAGGCAATGAAGCAGATGAGGATAGTGGAATGGTGCCCACACTCACCCATGATCTCAGCACATTAAAACAGGGCTGAGTTGCAATTCTGATTCCCAGCCTCTCCCAGGAAGTAGGCAAGAGCAAAACCACTCAAGTATCCCTGCCAATTTCATGACAGAAATTCATAATATCGACAAATATGCCCTTTGGAAGAATTCTTGTTAATTCCATTCATCCATATAGACATAAATATTCAGAAAAATACTTTCCTGGGGTCATTCAAGGTCCAGATAGCAAACAAAGAACAAAGTGTAAAAGCCAAGGGTCTTCATTCTTATTTGGTCAAAGTTTAGCAGTAAATACTAGAAATCCTTTGGCCAAATTAAAACCTTTAAAGAGTATTATATGCCCCCAATCTCCTTTCCAAACTGGATATGAAGGAAAGTTGAGCACTCAGAGCAGGATCCCAACAAACGGCACTGGCAGTATTTGGAATGGAAGAAGGTAAGAGGAGATCCTTTTTTCCCATGCCATGGATCTTAGAAATGAAAAATTGGGTTTCAGTAATGAAATGAAGTAATAAAAGTCACAAACCGCAATAGTGAGTGTAGGGATAACAGATGATTAGTGTACTTGTTTGTTAAAATATCTCATTAAAAAGAACTTTTACCCCATTAACCAAGAAGCTTTTTATTCAAGTTTTAAAATCAATTAATCTATCCTCTAACTGCTGCAATCCTGAATGACATACATAGTCCCTAAACGGGTTATAAGGACCACAAAAAGAAAGCAGAACAATGTAAAACAAGAAAAGCTGTTTAAGAAAAAACAACTTCGCTACCTCCTTCAAGCACGCAAAGCCAGTTCACACAAGAAAAGATTCCTATAGAAGAAAACTGCATATAAGTCAGGATGCATACAGTATGTGCTCATTTCACCGTATGGAACAAAAAAGGAAAAGGAAAAAAATGGTTCAGGATACAAACCTTGATTCAACAGACATCCTCAAAGTAGTGTGTGTTCAGCCTTATGCTTCACTGAGATTGTTATTAGCAATACCCTAACCTCCCAGTGTGACTCAGGAACCCGTCCTGATCCTGCAGAACGCTTGAAAATCATCACAAGGCAGCATTCAGTTTGCTAACTTATCAAAGAAATTACTTAAAGACCCTTCCTAGTCATATCTTTACATCAGTTCTGTCTGTGAAGGCATGAGTCAAGTGCCATGTACCAAAAAGAGCAAGCACAGACTAGATATCAAATTCCTGTGCCAGCAGATAAGACAGGAGAGCGAGCTGCATTTTAAAATGCAAAATTTCATCATAGCAGGTGATGAAGCAAACCACTGCCTTCAAAACACAGTTCCAGCTGTTGTTGCATTTCCAACAGTAAGACACTGGCTTTGTGAGCTCAGCAGGCTAGTGAGCAACTTCTGCCAGGCTCCCATGTGGTTTCTACAAAGGCCTGAGAAAGGTGAGGGAAGAAACAGAAATCTTCCAACACCAGCCTCTCCCAACCCCACACCACATGAACTGCTGAAGAGGTACAGAGCTTTCTGAGGCAGAGATGAACAGTACCAAGTGGTCATCCAGTACCTAGATCTTAGCAATAGCTCCTTCCTGTCATTGTGCAGAAAATACCTTCTTTCTTTCAGACTTATATAATGGTTCCAAAAATGTATCATAACTGTATTTTGACTACTCTAAGAAAACTGCCTTAAAGGTAGTATATAAATGCCAGAAATAAAATGTATAAATTTATAGGTGTACCTCACTGCAGTCTGTACAATGTAAACATATACATTGCCACTTAAAATCCCTTTTATAAGGAAAGCAGGAACACAGCTTCTCATAAAATTCTCTTCTACTCATAAACTAAACGAAGAATGCATTCACATCTGTCCGGTCTGTCACAATATGGTGTATTCTTCCCACAGACATATGCACAACATCCATTTTTCTCCTTGTAGCCTTTCAAAAATTAAGTAAATCTGTAAACAGCTAAGAGGAAAGAGTTACGTGACCCATAGTTAGAGACTTAGTCAGAATGAATGAATGTCTCCAGGAAAGCAGCTTTCAGAAATCACAAATGAAAACGCAAGCTAGACAAAACACAAACTCTCTCCTTTTCAGAGTGTTTAATCACATACAAGCTTCCCAGTGGAATTAAAAGGATCTTAGAAAAGTTGACCTTTCAGTGAACCATACCTATGATGTTTAATTCAAAATGAATTATAAAAATCAATATATCTTGTACGAACAGTTACAAAATACCAAGATCAATTACTCCAGCTATCTCTTGCTTTAACTAGAAACAAGTCCACTTCCCATTATTATTTTTTAAAATGCCCAAATTTGGTAGATTTCTAGAGAAATTGTTCCATGATATGAGATACATCATAGAAAATGATCTTAACAGAACAATCTACAGGTAGCAAGCTTTGAGCCACAAGATTAGCTTCTTGACTCAACAAAGGATGATCATAATTTGAAGAAAATCTGAAGAGAGGGGAATATTGCTACTTATATGAATGTCCTTTCTGGACACTGCATGGAGAATCATGGTCCTTATCTTGACTATGTCTGATTGTGAGCTCTTCTCTGACCGGTGGCCAGTTTCAAGCTCAAAATCATAAGATCAGAACTCATGGAGCCAATAACTCTCCAAGGAATCATCTTTATGCACCCTTCAGAAAGAATGTTCACCTAAGCAACAATTTTCCTTCCTGAAGAGTACCCTCAGAATTACTGTAGGGATGCACCCAAACTCCCTGCTCTAGGATGGGACCCAAAATAAAGAGAAACCCTGGTCTTACCCCCCAAGGCACCTTTTCATATCTGCTATTACCTGGCACAACCCTCTTTTGCCAAAGACAGCATCAGCCAACTGGTAGATGGGCATCTTATACAGTGCCTGACAAAAGTTCTGTCGCTTATCCATGTTGTTGAAACCAAAGCCTATAACCTGACTTAAAATTCATCCATTGGTTTTAGAAATGACTCATATGAAAGCTGAAACTCTCCCAAATGAGGTTTTTAAAAAGAAAATAAATTTGCTTCACTGCTGAAATATTGATCATTTAATGAACACAGAAAGGTCAGATTTTGGCTAGACAAAAGTTTTGTCGCCTTGTCATATAATGCACCTAATCCTAGTTTACAGCCTCACCTGTGCTCACTAATTGATCAGATAATTAGTGGGTGTGTATAAAAAGAACTCCAGCACTCCAGACCTTCACTTGAACTGCAACTTGACCTCTGACAACATGCCAAAAATCCACCCTGCAACCAAAGCCTTGATTATCAGGAGGCTGAAGACCAGATCCTCTGCAGAGGTGGCTGGCACCTTTAATGTGTCTCAGCGTCAAGTACAAAGAATTACAAAAAGATTTGAAGAGACTGGAGATGTTTTTGACAAGCCCAGGTCTGGCAGACCCCGCAAGACGACTGCTCAGGAGGAACGTTCGTTGGTTCGAAAATCAAAAGCCAGCCCTTCTTCCACTGCAGCAGAGCTCCAACAGGCCTGGTCACCTCAAGTCCTTGTGTCAAATAGAACAGTTTGTAGGATTCTGCCTCGAAATGGCCTCCATGGTCGAATCAGTGCCCAGAAGCCAGCACTAAACAAAAGGCAATTAAAAAACTGTGTGGTATTTGCCAAGGCCCACAGCCTACTAAACGGATGGATGCTGGAAAAGTGGCAGAAGGTGGATTTCTCAGATGAATCTTCAGTTGAATTACACCACAGCTGCCGCAAATACTGCAGGAGACCTACTGGAGCCCGTATGGATCCAAGATATACCCAGAAAACAGTTAAATTTGGTGGTGGAAAGATCATGGTCTGGGGTTACATTCAGTATAGGGGTGTGCGAAACATTTGCAAGGTGGAAGGCAATATCAATAGCCTAAAATATCAAGACGTATTAGCTACCTCTTACATTCCCAATCATAAAAGGGGTCAAATTTTGCAGCAGGATGGCGCTCCATCTCATACATCCATCTCTACATCAAAGTTTCTCAAGGCAAAGAAGATCAAAGTGCTCTAGGACTGGCCAGACCAGTCACCAGATATGAACATCATTGAGCATGTTTGGGGTAGGATGAAAGAGGAAGCTTGGAACACAAAACCAAAGAATCTTGATGAACTCTGGGAGGCATGTAAAACTGCATTCTTTACTATTCCTGATGACTTCATCAATAAATTGTATGAATCATTGCCGAAACGCATGGATGCAGTCCTTCAGGCTCATGGAAGTCACACAAAATATTAAATATGGCTCTAATAGCACCACAACTTCATTCACCAATGTTATGAAACATATCTTTGTATTTGAAGTGAATTATCTGTTTGATTTTCACATTACCGGTACTTTTTGTGGGCGACAAAACTTTTGTCTCGCCAAAATCTGACCTTTCTGTGTTCATTAAATGATCAATATTTCAGCAGTGAAGCAAATTTATTTTCTTTTTAAAAACCTCATTTGGGAGGGTTTCAGCTTTCATATGAGTCATTTTTAAAACCAATGGATGAATTTTAAGTCAGGTTTAAGTTTGGTTTCAACAACATGGATAAGCAACAGAACTTTTGTCAGGCACTGTAGTGCTTAGTAAAGGTTGAGGGTCTTGACCAAATCGGAGCTCTGTAAATATCACAGACAGAATCACAGACTTCAAAGGCAGCTGAAATAACAGCAGATTGAGTCAGGTGCAGTGACACCAGAGAGAGAATGCACACCCAACACCTTGTATTCTAAAGTGTTGCAAGCTCTAAGCCAAGAGGCTATGAACTTTCCAGAAGATCTTAGCCCCAAATTTCTAGGATTGAAAGAAACAGAGCCAAAGTTCAGTAGATATCCTTGGAACAATTTTAATTGCCCTACACATGTCCAGTCAATGCAATAGGTCTTCCTGATCATCTTTGGGCTGAGGGCAGAAGTAGGGCAAGATAACCTCTTCAATTTGGTCAAACTGAGAATGAACCTGCTGCTGCAACAGTGAATCCAGCTTTCAAACCACTGAACCCAGTCAAAGAAAGAACTGAAAGTCCCAATAAAGGGAGCAGCAAGGTCAGAAACAGAACAGGCTAATGTGATTGCTCTGAGGAAAACTACTATGTAGGCCAAAAGCCTCAAGGAGAGGTCACACATGGAATCTTCACTGCAACTGAGACAATGAGTGGCTCTTCTAGATGCAATTCCAGAACCAATGAAAGGGTGGCTACCTGTTTACTTACAGTAGAGAAACTGATCCAACCCTCTGTCGTCTGATTTTTCTTTATGCCACAAAAGAAAGAGTACTTGGCCTAGGTGGGAAGCAAAAGCCATGACCTTCTTTTTGTTCCCGGTCTCCTCTAGAATATCCCTAAAACTTATTCTCCAAACAAAAGCTTCTGCTAAAGGTGGTGGCCATCAAACAAAAACCTAGGCCCCATGTCCACATTCAAGCTGAGGATCTGGAGCCCCCACCTGGCAGCTGTGGGATGGGCCAATGAGCTGGCATATAGTTACATAAAATCAATGCCCATGCCTGCATTGAAAGAAAGGATTTCCATAATGTTTTTAAGGGACCCTTTGGCTGTTTGGATAGAAACATTAGCTGCTACTTTGAGTGCCAAGGCACCAGATTCAAACTATCTCTTGAACAAAGCATCCCGAAGATTGCCCCGCCCCCATCCTAAAGAGTGGTTGAATGGGTGCATACACCACACGTATTGTCCACATATACTGCTCCAGAGGGTCCTGGGCCATTTCTGCACTTGGCCTTATTCCAGGTTATGTCTTGGAATAGGGAGCTGACATCCACATGCTACTGCAGACTACAGCAAGCCCTGGGTGGGGCCTTCCATAGTCTGCACCAGCATGCCAATGACAGGTCCCTATTCCAAGATATAATCCGGAATAAGGCCAACTGCAAAAAAGGTCCAGGACAAATAAATTACTTGGAGAAAGCAAGAAGCCTCCTGGTGGTACTAGGGATCTCCAACTTCGTAAAATCAAATGTAGGAGGATCTCAGGCATGCGAGCCACTTTATTCCTCAGAAGGATTAACATGAGATCCTCTGCCTTCTTGATCAGCTCAGCAGAGATAGATTCAGGAACTTTAATAGTAAGGGTATATAAAATCCCATCTAGTAAAAGTTCAAATTCCTCAACTCCAAAAAGCCTAGACACAAAGAAAAGAGGGGGAATTTCTTCCTCTTGACCCTATGTGAGAACTCTGTCCTAAGCAGAGGGCCTCAGATGAATCCAGAATGACAGAAGGTCCCCTGGAGAAGGAAGCTTCATGGCCTGCTGGATCAGAGACTGGAATGTCTCATATTGTGAGAAGTAGAACATTCCCTCTTCTTAGTCTTGCACATGTTGGGTTTTTTGGTGTGGTTCCTGTGCCTGTGGCAAGAAGAGAGAAGAGGAGGAAATTCCAGAGAAGGGAAAACTAAGACTGGATCTTTCCTGTTAATTTTTCATGAGTGCTTTCAGTCCTAAGCAGATCACTTAGCAGAAAGGATTCCTTCAATCAGCATCCAGTGGTTTATTTCCTCACTCCAAACTTTCAGCCCAGCTAGGGCCCACGGACAACCTTCAGAGAAGCCTCATCTTCTACATTCTCCATCCATGTCCAACATATCTGCCCAGTAAGCTGAAGTATGTCACTGTTGGAGGAGACACCTCTGGCCAAGCTGTGCAGGCAGCATATGGGAGAAAAGTGTCCCTTGAGCAACTGCAAACAGGGGACACTCTGCAATCGTAGTGGAAGGGCAACTGATCTGCAGCCTCTTGGGTGCAAGTCCAAGTATTGCCCATAGGGGTGAGGTGTGGATGAAATAACACAGCAACAAGAGAAGCAAGGCAAGGCGAGATGAATGTCTCATGAGGAGGTAGTAAGCACAAGACATGGCTGCAGCAGGGAGATACCCCAAATCCATCAAGCAAAGTCCTGATCACTGCCCAGGCTCCACCACCAAGACAGCAAAACCCAGGCATGTCATGTAGCTGTGGGCCAAAATTTGGGTTCCACTGGATGAGCAATCCAAAGACATCTAGCAACCAAATGGAACTGAAGGTGAGCAGGCAATGTATCTTTTATATCGGCTATGCTGCATATTGATCAACTGAGGCTAAGCAAGCAAGGGTAACCCTAAAGTAATTGTAAGGACACCCTCTGAGAAACTAATGTAGAATAACTTAGATCAGGTCAATGGGTCATTTTGTCCAATAGTCTGCTTCCCGTATGAGCTAGTCTGCAGCATTAGTAACACTGTCTTCCGTGAATTTGTCCAATCCTATTTTGAAGCTGATCAAGTTGGGGCATTATCACAACTGCTAAAAGCAAATTATATAGTTTATTCACACATCTAATTCATAGGCCACCAAACAAAACAGACAGCAAATATAATTCAGCTCATAGCAGTAAAATATTTATGGACAAATATATCAAAAAATAAAAACCTTTCAAATTTTCAGACTAAATACAGATGATGATGATGATGATGATGCTTTTAAAAATAGCCACTCAGGATATAAGAACAAATGCAATCAAAGCCAGGATTTAAAAATCTGATGTGAAATGTCGATTGTGCAAAGAAACTGATGAAACAGGGGCTATCTAGTCAGCTTGTGCAAGAAGATTGCATAGACTGATTATAAAGAATGACGTCACATTGTTGCTAAAATGATATAGCGGAACACCTTTAAAAATTATCATCTGCTAAAAGCAAAGAACTAGTGGGAGCATATTATTGCAAAAGTGATAGAAAATGAGCAGGTCAAAATAATATGGGACTTATGAATACAATCTGACAAAGTTTTGTTGCATAATACACCAGACCTAACTGTAGTGGTGAAGGTGTGGATTATCAATATAGTAATATCTGCTGAGATAAAGACAGAGAACTTAAGATAATGAAGTTAAGATCAGCATATCTAAGCCTGAAAATCAAGATTTTTTATTTATTTTCTGCAGGCTCAAAAGGCCAATGAGGACCCTTATATTTGACCTGTCCATACCAAACACAAACAGCGTGGAAGTGTGAAATGCATGTAAAAATGCCTGCCAAGCAGACATTTTGGACACTCTTTCCATTACTATATGAATTTCTATGCTATGGGATGCAACTATTGTAATGGGGGAGGGGGAATGTTGAAATCCAAGTAAAGACCCCTAAGTATAGATCAAATGAGCACTAGAGCTCCTTAACTACCCTGAAGAGTGAAATATCATGACCAATGTTGGTTTACATGAACAGCAGCTGAGAAGAAGAGTTGGCTTTTCTACCCCACTTTTCTCAGCCATTTAAGGGGACTCAAAGCGGCTCACAAAGCTTTTTATTCTTCTCCCTACATCGGACACCCTGTGAGGTAGGTGGGGCTGTGAGAGCTTGGAAGAGAGCTGTGACTAGCCCAAGGTCATCCAGCTGGCTTCATAGAGTGTGAAATCAAACCTGGTATTCCCAGATAACAGTCTGGTTCCCTAACCACTAGACCAAACTTTCTGGTGGTAAATCTGTCCATTGGTTGTGGCAGGTCACATACAATGGAATGGACCTCACCCAAAAAGAACTGGACATATAGAAAACTGCCACTGAGACAGTTACAGAAGAACCATCTATACAACACCTAGGTCTTCAGGGTTGTATATAAAAGTGTAGTTGTCCAAATATAGAAGAAAAAGCACTTGACAGTAAAAGCACCAACTTGTAGTCCAAAGTGGCACAGTCCCAACAAAGTCCTGCCACCCTATCTGCCATAGGACCAAAGAGGGTGGGGGGTAGGACGGTGCTATGACCATACTTCTCTTTGGAGAAGACCAGGATACAGCCTGGATACAAGAAACTTAACAAAAACATTGTATCTCTTATGATCTCTGGGTTGCTTATACAATACACTTGACAAGCTACTCTCCAGGAAGGACCTAATACTTACCCCAGGAACGTGTGTGGTATGCACTGATGCCACGAACTACAAAGGACAACTGACATAGCACAGTTGACAGATGTGGACTAAAATGTCAAATAAAGTGCACTTCTCCTGTAGCGGACATGTTAGTGAAAAAACAACATTTTACCTGCTGCACAATATGGCACACATAAGCAACTACCATAACCATGCTGCTAACAGACAACACTGTCCAAGTAAGCGGTCATCTGTAGTTACGTACAGCCTCAGCATATGCTCAGTATCAAAGAGAAGGATCCTTCAGCCCTTCAAATAGTGCTGAACTGCAATTCCCATTTGCCCCAGCTTGCATAGCCAAGAGGACTGTATGCAAACAACATATGGAGGAACCCATCCATGACCCTCTATGGAGAAAAGGAAGAAGGAAAGCTAAGGAATACATACTTTCCAACTATTACAGCAACAGCAGATGATCAAAAAGGGCCATGTGGTCAGTACACAGCCATACCCAGCAGGATAGATCCTGAGCCCAATCTTCTTCTCCCCTTCCCTCCACTTATGGCTATAAGGTAGGAATGACTAACCAGGGCATAATCCAATGCTTTTTTTTCTCTTTTAATAATCTAATACATTTACCTCAGACATTGATCCATGTTGCTCATTTGTTCTTAGTCTCATGCAGGTGCAAAGAGGACTAACACCTTGCAGTTCTTCAACTATGCTTGAATATACTTATTACTTCCTCGAGCTTCAGCACCTATTTTAGCCCTCCCTCTGCAGGGGCAACAGCCATTATTGCTTTGCCAGTTCCAAAATACAAATGAATAAGAGCAGTTGCAAAAGTGATAGCCCAGAATGACTGAGATGAACAACTGTATTCCAGAACAGTTAAGGTTGTGACCACATACAGCAAAAAAAAGTGTGTCTCAAAAGCACTTCAGAGACAACAGTAAGTGGCCCTTATATTCTTATCCCATCTCTAATCCACCTTTTCTAGAGTAGTAGGTTCATCAGAGGGTGAGGGGCAGACTGATGTATAAATGGTTCTACCTGCCAACCATATCTAAGAAGTCTTTTCCCCTCCTATTGCATATGGATGCAGCCTTAGTCATCTGCCCTGGCTTTACAGATGGTGAAAAACACTCAAACCAAAATGTATGCCCTACAGCATGTATGCCCTACAGCATTTCAGTTACAAAGCGTTCCTCTACCCTAACTTTTATAGAACACATTCTTCCCAAGGTAACTTAAGATCTATGTCTCTTTCTGCATACCATGCATATTTCTTAACTCATTTAGAAGCACAAACCAAAGCAAAAAGTCCCACAGCAAAAACTTCTTTGACACTATTTAATTCTCTGAACCCTAACGGAGGAGGCCTCCAGACAACGTATCACATCTGCACGCGCACACATACAAAAATAAATAAGAAAAATAAGTTAACGGGATGTTGCATTTTCCAGTTTCAATCACGAATCCAAACCACTCAGCATCCCCATGTTAACATCTGCCAACAGTTCTCTTACAGCAAATTCTAAGAATACAATGAAATATAATATCAGGACACAGTTGGCCCTCCGTTTTTGCAGAACACAGACCACACACTCGTGCAAAGCAGCATCGCCAAAGAACAGAGCAAAATGCATGCTTTCACAGCCCAGAGGGGCAGCCGGGAGAAGCCATTAATGAACAACTGCAGGCTCAAGGTTTGTGCAAGGCAATGCTTCAGCGGTGCAAAGCAAGCCCTACTGCACCGATTTGTTTTTTGTGGGTTTTTTTTTTAAGGAGGGTTCCCAGAGTAGCCCACAGTCGCAGATCCAGGGACCACGACTCGAGAGCGCCGGCTAGATTCTCCACCGTGACTCCCACAACACGGAAGCGATTCAAGGCAGGGAATTCTAGGAAGAAAAGCTTCTCTCCGCATCCCCCCCTTGTGAAGACAGCCGCGCTCCCAATGCAGTGTGCTGAAGAGAAGGGGTTGGGGGGCGGGCGGAGGGGGGGGAGAGAGAGAGATCCGACCAGCCACTACAGACACAGAGGTGGAAAGGGAAAGCAGCGCCGAAGGAAGTTGGCACTGGCTGGACGGAGGGAGGGAGACGCCAGAGGAAGAGGCTGCCGCAGACAGAGGTCTGCATGAAAGAGAAGGAGCGCTTGGAAGGCATAAAGGAAGGGGGGGGGGGCTCCGAGGAGGGAGGCGGAGGAACAAGAAGCCAGGCGCTCTCTCAGCCCAAGGCGCTGCTGCGGGCAGAAAAGGCGAAGCCTGCAAGGGCCAACGCGGTGCCCGGAGCGACAAGCGCAGGCAAGGGCGACTCGCGACGTGGGCTCTGAGGGAAGGCGCCCCGCCGCCCGCCGCCGCCCGCCCCGCTGCACACACCCCGTTCCTGCTCAGGCGGCACCAACCTGCCTCCTCCGCCTCCTCTTCGCCCCTTTGCGCGGCTCCTCCTCGGAGCTCACGGCCACGACGACCACCGCCTTCCCCCGCAGGGAGCAGCAGCACAGCAGCGGCGGCGGCGGCACTTTTCTTTTCGGCCTGAGCCACTGCGACTGGGGCCGCCTCCTCTGTCACTGCGGCGGCGGCGGCGAGAAGGCGGCAAAGGGGAACCCTATTGGGGTAGCGCGCCCGGCTGACTCCTCCGGCGGCGCAGGAAGCCTCTCGCATGGAGGGCGGCAGCAAAGCCCTGCCTCCAGGGCGAGAGCGTGTGGGCGCAGGAGCCGCCGCCGCTGCCCGCTTGCCCGCCCGCCCGCCTGCTTGCCTGCCCCTTCCCCGTGCGCGCTCGCTCGCTCCGTCCACCCGCGTCGTGTGTGTGAAGCAGGCGGGCGGGCGGCCGCGGCGGTGGGGCTGGTGAACGACGGGGCTGGTCGGCGGTGCGCGCTCCCTCCCAGCATCCGCCACTTCCTGTGCAACGACGGTTCAGTTCCTCCCGGGCCACCGGCGGGGGCCGCAGGCGGGGAAGCTGTGCGCGCGTTGCCTCCGGTGGGAGAAGGGGAAGAGCTCCTTCGAGCAGGCTGCCTTCTCAGCAGCGCCGCCGCCGCCGCCCCCTCGGGGCCCGAAGCGCATCCGGCTCGTAGATTTGCAGTGGGTGGCCAAAAGGGGGCCCCTCCCTCCCGACACAGGCGTGATGGTGGTGGCCCCTGGCCCGTGTCTCTTCTTCCTCCGAGGATCCCCTGCGTCTCGCTCGCTCCTCGCCTCTCTTCATTGGGCTCCTGCTAGGGAGCTCGGGGTGGAGCAGCGGCCTCCGAGACGCTCTCTATCCCAGCCCCGAGAGGAGCGGCAGGAAGGGAAGGAGCTTTGTCACCCGGCTGGGTCTCTCCGAGCAGGGCGCCGGGTGGCTTCCTTGGGGCGCCGCTCATCCTTTACCAGGCGCTCTACGAGCTCCGTTCGGCGCTGGTCCGGTGCCACGGAATGCAGGCCGCGCAGAAAAGGGCGAGAGAAATGCTCCGGCTCCTGCCGTCTTCCTTGGGAGCGCAGGAGCGATGACAGGACGAGGAAGCCGCTGGGCTCTTGATACACCTGTCCTCCATGAATTTATCTAATCTTTTCTTAAAGCTATCCAGGTTGGCTGCTGTCACCACCAGGTCTGGTAGTAAATTCAATAGACCGATGGCCCGCTGGATGAAAAAATACTTTCCCTTGGCAGTCCTAACTCCTCTGCCGATCACCTTCATAGAGTGGCCCTGGTTCTAGTGTTGTGTGACCAAAAATATTTTTTCTCTGTTCACCTTTTCCACACCATGCATAATTTTATATATTCCTGGCACCTGTGTTACTTTATGCCAATTTGTAGGTTCCAGCATTTTATTTATTTATTGCAATTATTTTAAATATGATTAATTTTTTTTGCATGAAGTAAACATTTTATCATAATAAAACTACAGTGGTACCTTGACATACGAGTTTAATTCGTTCCGTAACCTTGCTCTTATGTCAAATCGCTCGTATCTCAAAGCAATTTTCCCATTAATCCATTCCAGCTCCCAAAACACCACCTCGGTTGTTTTTGTTATGTACTGTACTGTATTTACATACTCGTATCTCAAATCTTGCTCTCATCTCAAAGCAAAATATCACTCGCTCGGTGGCTTGTATCTCAAAACACTTGTATGTCAGGGCACTTGTATGTCGAGGTACCACTGTACACAGAAACCTGGGTGGGGGCATTCATGCCTACAGTGGCCTCCTTGTTTGCAGCATCCTTCACTGATTGCTGTCTCCCACTTCACTCATCTTTGCTTCTCCAAAACATAGAACAGTCTAAAAGTGTTTAAGCACATCTTTATTTTGAATGACCAGCGTTGGTAGTTTATATCACTCAGAAGCTGTGTTTGGATGCATCCTTGTACATCCAAAATCAGTCATGTCTCACTTGCTCTCTTTTGCTCTTCTTATCATACTGGGACCATAAACCTTTGTAATCTGAGTGGATAACATCCAGAATCTTGAGGATCCTAATTTTATTGAACAATTTTACTGACATTTAGTAACTAGCCACGACTATGAAGTAGAAACCCTTTTTCTGCAGCACTATGACATAAGTATTTTCAGTAAGAACTATTTTAGTTAAACGTCAGAACATTTCTACTCTAAGGGTGCAATCAAACATACTTAATGAGACACCCTTTGGGCGAATTTGAGGCTCTGAGGACAGACATAAAATTCCTAAAATCACCTTGCCTCATTCTGAAGCCTGGGAATGGGCACTTCTTCTTCACAAAGGCTTTAGATTTTATTTTGAATTGATAAATTGGTGCACAAAAAGGGCTGTGCTATCATCCCCAGATAAGGGAGGGACAGGTGTTAATTTCACCACCTCTTGAGGGAAGCAACAATGGCAAATGATTCCTGCTGCTGGGCTACCATGTGGAGAATAGAACACTGCAATAAAGTAAATGCTCTTCCCTCTGCTTTTGTCTTTTTAAAAAAAAGGAGTTAAAACTGTACCAACATTCTCTCTTTGTTGGACTTAAGAGTGGCTGCAGCTATATTCCCTACCTGAGGAGACCAATGGCACTCCATAGATCTTGGCCTAGTTCACTGCCTAGTAGTTCTTTCTTGAGGGCATATACACAACATTGCTTGCCTCCATATGTGGTCGAGCACTCAGTCCTTTCTTCATATCTCTAAATGCACATTATGCATTTAGAGATATGAAGAAAGGACACGGTTGTAGGATCACCTCAAGTGCTTGAGTGCAACATTTGGTATCTCTGCAGCTGGGGGCAACGGGCTGAGTAGCTTTCCTTGCAGTCTGCTGAGAATAGGACCAAGCGTCTGCACAAAGGAATTCTCTTGCCTAGTGCTCAGTCCTTCTCTCTCGCTCCTCGTGTGCAAGGATTAGGAAGGAGGTATGGAGGCAGTCAAGCTGAGATCAGACAAAGAGAGACCTCCAATCAGATTTCAGAGCTGCTGGAATGGGATGGGCTACTCAGAGGTTAGCTGCAGCAGAATACAACACATCTGCTGAAGAGACATGGAACAAAAGAGTCCTAACAGGTAAAATGCAAGCATTTTCTAAAATGCAAAATCCATTTAAAAAAAACAAGCCTAAAGCAGTGTCAGTAATAGCATAAACAGCGACAATGCTTGTGAACATTCTGAACTACAGATTCAACCTTACCCTCTTCACTGCCTTCAGCTGAGACTTTTTATTTTAAACCAATACCAGAAGGAAATAACATCTATCTTTTGGAAGAACTGTGGGTATTACCACTTGGTACTTTCCACACTCCTTAGAATAGTTTTATTTAAAAGAGAGAGAGAAGAAAGAACTTTATGTGATAGGATGCTTTCTACCTATTTGAAAAACTTTTAGAAGTGTTCCTTTTCAGCTTAACATTTTATAAAATTAGAAACAGAGGAAT
This sequence comes from Aspidoscelis tigris stejnegeri, assembly GCA_023333525.1. NCBI lineage: Eukaryota > Metazoa > Chordata > Lepidosauria > Squamata > Teiidae > Aspidoscelis > Aspidoscelis tigris. The sequence goes on from JALMGA010000001.1 coordinate 209,269,002, forward strand.
CAGGTATTTTAAAGGCAAGAGCATCAGAGGGAGAAAAGGACAGTGGTTGGGAGCCTTCATGGCGGTGAGGAGGTCTCTTAGAATGGCACAGAATCTTAGGACCTGTTCACACTTGGCGGTATTCTGGAATATATTTCAAGACAAGGTTCTGTGGTCCAAATGCTGATGCAAACTCTGGCAGACCTCACCTGCTGTAGCCTGCACTAGCTTGTGGACAGCAGGCCCCTGTTCCAGAATATATTCCAGAATGGAGCCAAGCACAAACAGGCCCTTGGACCTGTGCAAAACAAAACCTACCATCACTTCTACACAACCCAGGCATGAGCCTTATGGAATGCAAACAAGAAGAACAAGAGTTGGCTTTTCTCCCCCATTTAAGGGGACTCGAAGCAGCTGACAATGCTTTCTCTCCTCTTCACAACAGAACACCCTGTGAGGTAGGTGGGGCTGTGAGAGCTCAGAAGAGAGATGTGACTTGCCCAAGGTCACCCAGCTGGCTTTGTGTAGGAGTGCAGAATCAAACTCAGTATTCCCAGATAAGAGTCTGGCTCCCTAAGCACTAAACCATACTCAAGCTCAAAGCAGGAACTTGTTCAGAGCATGTTAAGAACCTGGGGTTCCATCCATCCTCAGGATGGAGTCTACTTATAAATAAGTAGCCTCTGAGGTGGGAGGTAATTACAAAGAACACTGAGATAGAGTCCCATGCTGACCAGAACATCTGAGTGAGCATAACTCTCTCCCATTGGCATTTTCACTCCCTGTGCCTGGCTTTGGTGGACTGGCAGTCAGGACTGTTGGAGAGGCTGTCTTGGCAGTGCCACAACCATCAGAAGTAAAGGGGGTGGGCAGTTGTGAGAGGGGCCTCCAGTCTGGAATGGCATCCCTTCTAAGGTATGCCAAGTGGGAGGTTGGTGAAGATGCACCTTTTTACACAAGTCTTTGGGTAATGGGGCACTTCTCCAAATCTAGTACTACGCTTCAATTAATTTAATTTAACTTAATTAATATTGAGCCACTCTGAGACCTCCTTGATTACAATTACAATCCATCCACTGCAGACAGAGTGCATTAGCTGTGGGTGGGGCCTCACAGATCCTCACTAATGTGCAAACCAATAAAACCCTGAACTGGAGTTTGTGAGCTCTTGTTCTGGATAATGGGTAAGTGCAGGAAGGGCAAGATAGTATTGGACTGATCTTGCAGCACTGATCATTCCCAGTTTGGATAAAGTACCTTATGCAACCTGACAAACTGTATTACATAGCCCGGTATACAAATAATTTTGGTTAACATTGAGAGTTATATTTCCAGGAAAATTCATCCCCTACAATTTCACAGTGCCAATATTTGTAATCTCAGCATGGAATCTGATTCATAGTGCATCCATGGTAGCTTTCCAGTCTAGTTCACACTATAAACTTATTTTTTAATATTCCAGACAGAAGAAGGATATTAAACACATTTTAATCATGTTAAAGGCAGTGGTCACACCTTCACTTTCATCCTTCTTCAGTCTTTCTTCAGCCCACGCCATTGACATGTTTTTCGTCCAATCTGCTTTATTTGTGGGCTTTCCTCCCTTCACTTGTACTTTCCTGAGTGCCAATTTTTACAGAACTCAAGCCATTATAGAGTGTTAATCCATTTTCATTTTTGGGGTGTGTTTGGGAAGAGGGTGGCCTATACTACTGTGGGCCCATACTGCATGAATATGCCTTCCCTTTTGCTCAATGGGTGTTGACACGCTGTAGAGTCACATAATTTTTCATCCTATCAGAGCCCAGGGGTAGTTCTGACAGTGGTGGGTGTGGGCTGCGTCCCCAAAAGACTTATTTACTTCTCCACTGTCAGTCTACTGTCACTCTATTGAAGTGGACTTTAAAAGTGCCATGCAAATCAGGAATAAGCGTCCGCATGAGGCTCAGGAAAATGCGTGTTTTTAACGCACCTTCTGTCCCCATAGGATCCCTGTTTTCTTTGCGCGCATCTTTTTCTCCCCGCCCCTGCTCTTGTTCATAGGGTGCCAGCGGGAATGGGGAGGGACTGCGCTCGGTGTGGCCACAACCAGGAAGACAACCCCTGACAAGTGCAAAGGAGAAACAGCGATCGGCTCTCTGTTCGTCTCCCAGATCTCCCCCCCCCCGAAATGGCTTCTCGTGCTGGAAAACATTCACTCTCACCACTTTCCCTGTTATGGCTTTAAAATCCACCCCTAGCAATAATCCACCCATTTCACACCTCACAGCGATTGCAACAATGTTGCAATTCTGCGTGATTCTGGCTCTTTAGTTCTGAGCTTTAGAAAGTGAAGCTGCTTGTGTTACTGCTGTGTGTGCAGGCGGCAATCCCCGCCCCTTTTGCCACGGAGCGTCCTCAAGGTAAATGTAGCGAGGAAAACCCGCGACTTACAGAAAGAGCGCTGGAAGAGTTGTTTAAAGTGCATGTATTTTGTCGCGCAATTTCCACCTTTTGTAGCGCTGGAACCTCGTTAAAAACCCTGGCTTGGGGGCGCTCAGAGGCAAAAGGAGAGTCTTGGCAGACTTTTTATTCCTTGGGGACAGCCTCCTGGAGATCTAAAAAAGTCTCATAGTCTCAGGATGGTAACAGAAAGGTGTGAACATAGCGACCCAAACTGAGGAAGGATTATCAAGTATTGGGTGTGGTCAGAGTTAGTGTGTTTTGTGTCCTGTTTCTTAATAAAATGGACTATTTCAGCAAGGTGTGACCATGGCCAAAGAGGAGTTCACCGACTGAAGACTGTAGAGTTAAATTAATATTTAACTTAATCAGACCCTAACAACAACAAAAAGGTTCTCTCTTGCCTCGGCAATACTCCCTGCACACAAATCTAAATTTAGGGGGATGCCATTCCACCTCCATGCCAGTCTTGTTCACTGTTTGTGCCTGAATTAGAACATTCCACTTCCTAATGCAGAATCTTGCTGAACAAAGCATGCTGCTTCCTCTTTTTTCAGGCTGCAGCAGCAAAAAGTATCACTGGAACATCTTTACATGCAGGTCTAGATCTGCAGCCCAGAAATATGAACAACCAGGGCCAGAACAAAGGGATACCTTTCAATCCATCACTGTCACCAGGACACTAGGTGGCTTCCCTGGCATGACATACCTTCTACCCAGCTGAGACCCTTTCTGAATTATGCTAGCCTGGCATCAGTAATCTCTTACAGTATATAAATTACAGCATTCACTGTTGGAGGCTGCTTTTGAAACTGGTTCAGAAGTTGGAATCAGAGCATAAAAGCAGGACATTCTGTTGACATAAGAGAATCAGCTCTCTGTATAGAGACTAGACATTAACTGTTGAAAATGCCTTTCTTTTGTGTGTTTTGTGCATTTGAGTAGAACCAGAATCTGAACATCCTAATAACAGGAATTCCATAAGACTGGAGAAATCCATTCAAGCCAAGATCTGCACAAAAGTAGCTGGTAGTGGCACCAAAGTTTTAGGCCATCTCTATTCCTCTGTTCTTGGGTCAACAAGAAAGAATGTTGCACCCACGCTGATACAGTTTTAGGGGGAATCTGACTCTAGATGTGGCCGCACATGGGCAATCATGTCATCAGTGCATCTGGGCATGAGTGCTCTTTCAGGGAGTCATATGTGATGCTGGCATGGCAAGATGTGACTGACCTGGAAGTTCTTGGCGGCATGTGTGAATGGGCTCAGCTGGTCTTACAGTGCATGAGGGGCGCTCTGCGTTCAGGAGAATGCATTGGGAAGTGGTCATGTGGGCCTGGCTAAAATGTTGCCTCTAAAAGGAGTGTTTAAATCTGAAAGCTTATCATGCAATCTGTAAGCAGATCCTTCAGGATGTATATTGTGGCAGCAGTTTTTGCAAACTACGTGTCATCTTCTGCAGTGAATGATGCAGATGGACGGTTTAGGGAATCTGTTGGCTTTGCAAGTAGTTCTACAGTATTCTTTCATATCCTTGGGCTGTATTGTGTGCCCAACCCTCTGGAGTGCAAAGATTTGAGCTGTGAGAAAAACCTCTAAGCATTTGCGATAATGATGTTACCTAGCCTGGTGATAAAACATCTGCAGAAAGATTCAGCTGGGAGAACGCCTACAACGTAGAATTCAAAGCTTTATCCAGAGCTCATATTCTAACCCTATTAAGCAAGCAAGGACGTAAATGCATGCTACTTCATGCTCAACTCTTGGCTGCAAAATCTTAGGGACAAGGCAGCAGCTTTGCATTGCAGGTTATCTTTAAATGCTACCGGGAGGTGTGGCCTCTCAGAAGAGACACCAGTATTTAGAGAAAAGGTTATTTGCTATAGATAGGAAGGGGTCATATTCCATAAAGCATTTAGAGCAGTTCAGCTTCATGACTTTGATGTGTGCATAGAGGAGAGCTTGAAAACATTGCAGAGAGGGGGGGGTGGATCAGAGCTCAGGCCACCTCCATAGCTCAAGAGTCTCCAGAAGTCATGCTTTTTAATGATATGCCAGAGTAAAAGTCCTCCAAAATGATCACTTGTTTCCCAGACAGCTGGCATCATGCACACATAAGAGTGTTACCCAGCAGTGCACACATACCAGTCCTCACATCTGCACAGTGGGCGTTTTCGCCTCAAGTTTTGCCTGGGTAAATGTGCAGGGGGCAGTTTATTCATTAAGGATTGGGTTGCTGAGCTTATCGACAGGTAGGTTTTTGTGCAATTCCATGCTTAGCATTGGGTTTTCCCCAAATAAGAAAAAGAGCAATATAGTGGGTCTGTGTTGGGTTGGCCACAGATACCTGTGGCAAAGGTACCTAGCCACACCATTTTGTAACCGATGTCTGCAAGCAGCCTCAGTGTAGTAAAACATGCGCCATTTTTGTTGTCTGTAGATAGACATATAGACATAGTGCAGAATTCCACTGTTAGGGTGCATTACCATACAAGTTTAAATCTGAATTGAATCCATTTTGGGGATTGGAAGTTCCTATTTATTTTTTTATTCCCTGACTTTATGAGGACTATCCTGCAAAACTCCGCAGAAAAAAAGTCCTCATAAAAACTGTTCTCGGTCCCCTTTTGGAGCCCATCTTGCTTTTTCTTTCACCTTTGGGAATGGACTATTTGGGGTGGAGATCTATCCTTCTGGCCAATGCCTGCCAATGCCTGCTAGACCCATTTCAATCTGGCTTCAGACCTGGTTATGGCACTGAAACTGCCTTGGTCGCCCTGGTTGATGACCTACTCCGGGAGAGAGACAGAGGGAATGCCACCTTGTTGGTTCTCCTGGACCTCTCAGCGGCTTTTGATACCATTGACCACGGTATCCTTTTGGAGAGGCTATAGAGCTTAGGAGTGGGAGGCAGTGCTTGGCATTGGTTCTCCTCCTATCTCCAGAACCGATCTCAGAGAGTGGTTATTGGAGATACTGATTCAACGCCCTGGGAACTCACTTGTGGGGTTCCCCAGGGGTCAATTTTATCTCCCATGTTATTTAATATCTATATGAAGCCGCTGGGAGAGGTCATCAGGAGATTTGGGGTGAGGTGTCATCAATATGCAGATGATACCCAGCTCTATCTCTCTGTACCATCTGAATCAGGAGAGGTGGTTGAAGTGCTTGACAGGTGTCTGGAGGCAGTAATGGGCTGGATGAGGGCCAATAAATTGAAGCTGAATCCAGACAAGACAGAGGTGCTGTGTGTCACAGGGTCTCGGGTCCGTGTAGTTGGGAAATACCCTGTCCTGGACAGGGTCGCAATGCCCTGGAAGGGACAGGTGCGTAACTTGGGAGTACTCCTGGACTCGGCATTGATGCTTGAAGCTCAGGTGGAAGCCGTGGCCAGGAGTGCCTATTCCCAACTATGATTGGTGCGTCAGCTTAAGCCTTTTTTGGACAGAGACGACTTGGCCACAGTCATCCATGCCCTGGTAACCTCTAGATTGGACTATTGCAATGCACTCTACATGGGGCTGCCCTTGAAGACGGTTCGGAAACTACAGCTAGTGCAGAATGCAGCTGCAAGACTGCTTACAGGGGTATCGGGCCGGACACACATAACACCGGTCCTAAAAGAGCTGCACTGGCTGCCGATTCATTACCGAGCCCAATTCAAGGTGTTAACTTTAACGTATAAGGCCCTAAATGACTTGGGCCCCAAATATCTGAAGGAACACCTCCTCCCATACCAACCTGCCCGTGCCCTAAGATCTGGAGGGGAGGCCCTTCTCGTCGTCCCACCACCCTCTGTAGCAAGACGGGTGGGCACTCGAGAGAGGGCCTTCTCAGTAATAGCCCCCAGGCTGTGGAATAGCCTCCCCCTTGAGGTGCGTCAGGCCCCCTCACTGTATACGTTTAGGAGGGGGGTAAAGACGCTCCTCTTTGCTCTGGCCTTTGGTTGAACGTGGCACAGTTTTTCCCTACCGTACATACTAATGTTTTATACTGTTTTTATATATGGTTTTATTCTAAATATTCTTGTCTTTTAAATATGCTGTTACCCGCCCTGAGACCCTAGGGTATAGGGCGGGATATAAATGTAAATAAATAAATAAATAAATAAATAAATAAATAAATAAATAAATAAATAAATAAATAAATAAATAAATGTGGGTGGGATTTCACAGTTGCGAAGGTCTACTCCCTCCGCTCACCATGCCTGCTCTGAGCACACTGCAATTAGGAGAGATACAGTCACAGGAAAACTTTTTTAAAACACATGCCTCAAGAGATACATTGTAGCAAGGCTGGCAAAGCAGGGGAAAACTAAGCCACAAGCCTCCATTTTACATGGGGAAATTGAAAGGGAGAGTAATAGTCTCTCTCTCCCCCCTCCATGCGAGCTGTCTTAGCCTCATTTTTGAAACAGAATTGCTTTGAGCTGTCAGTTCTTTCGCTCTCCTGCTTAAGCACAAAAGTTCTGCCTTCCCAGCAATGTGAATGGAGGAAGCTTCCGATTTGAAAGGGAGAGTGTGAAAGGGATCTTTGCTTTGTGATTACCCTCTGTTCTTTCGCTCAGCTGAGTAGGGCAGGCTTAACAGGGTTGGACAAGGGGTGGGATTAAACGGTCCTGTTTCTCCATGCTGGGGCTTTGGGTGGTAAGTGGAAATGGCAGTATTTGGATTCAGCCTGTGCTATCCTCAAGCAAATGAGAACACCCAGAATGTGCACTTGGTCCTGAATCCCGATCTAAAAAGCCCAATCCGAATTTAAAAAGTCAAGTGGGATTGCAGCCTTAGAGGTAGAGCATAAAAACCATTTGAAAGGGCTTTGGCGTGTTAAGACACAAGGAAAAGGTTTAATTTAGACACATATGGAGGCTATAGTTTGTCTATGTCATATAAATTTTGCTTTAGTTACATATAATTAAACTGAAAGTTTACTCTGGAACAGTTCTTACACCTCCTGAACATAAACTCATAAGAGTTTAACTTGTTTTCTTAGTCCATCATCTTAATTTTCATAGGCTGTGTCCCCACGTACATGTCTCCATGAAGCATCTGAAGAATGGAGTATCTACATTCACAGGCACAAATTGTTCATTGTTCAGCTGAGACGCCTGTGGGCTAGGGCACGGAATTGCACTCTTATGGTAAGTGCCTGTCTTCTACTTCCTCAGATGCTCACATGCACCAGATGTGAGAATGAGGATGCACCCAGAGAAGCAGAAAGAAGTGGAACACGAAATAACAGCTTCTCTCCTGGCACCAGTATCCTCCAGCAATTGATACTGGGAGGCACATCACCCCTGAATCCATGATTCCACCTAGCAATAATGACTGATGCCACTGACGGGCTTATTATTTGTGAGCTTGTCCAAACCATCTCACAAGTCTTCTAAGCAGGTGGTCATCACCAATGCTAATAAACAATTAGTTTCATAAATTAATGATGCACCATGTGAGCCAGTGCTTTCTGCCCTGCCAGTCATTTACAGTCTATGAACGCATAGGGAGGAATAGGAGAAAAACCTCATGGCCTCTGCCAGCACCCCAGCTGGACAGTTCAAAAGCCTTGTCATGAAAAAGCAGGGGAGCAGTCTAATCCAGGTGACAAGCCCAGAACAGAGAGCCAAGTTTAGGATTTAGTGCAGCTGCTTGTTCAAATGAACAATCTGGTCCGGAAGGGACAAGAACAGGAAAAGAAAGCTGGAGCAAGCCTCCTCTAATCCACCTTTTCTAGCACAAAACGTTCAGGAGAGGAGGGAGAGACAGCCTAGTGTGTGAACAATCTCACCTCAAAGTGACCTCAAAGGCACTTCAGAGATCCTTTTTTTATTTTGATCACAACCTCAGTAATATCTGAAAAGGGACATCTGAGTCACATGTGGACTGGAAGATGTATAACCTGTCCTGGTTTTGGACAGGAAACGTGAATTTCACCCTTGCACTGTAGAGGGCTTTTCTTTTTCTTTTTGAGGCAAACAGCATACCAAGGGCAGAGAACAAATTGCATTTCTCCAATGTATCTACCTAGCACAGGAGCTAAATACCTATCAGGTGAACTTTGAACAAGTTGCATTTAGTGCTCTTAGGTCCAAGGCTCTGGTGTACTGGACGTATGCAAAAGTTTAAATAACAATTTGGTAATAGGAAATGAAACAAGGGTCTAAGAGTGACCCGGCCCATAGGCTCAGAGTTACAAATAAGTGGGATGAAGCAGAAGATAGATGCAATTTGTTTTCTCTAGGTTAAAGGATATCTGATTCTTCTGGGTATGTAGAGACAATTGAAGAGCACTTGATCAGCAGTAACTGTCCTGAATAACTGGAGGTCATCTTAGATTGCTGTGTCTCCACCCTGTCATTTTTCTTGGCTTTTGCAGATGTAATGTGCAAACTGGGCTGTATTATTTTTATCTGTAGGCAGAATTTCCGGATACAAGACAAATAAGCCCACACACAGGCAAAGGCAACACATGAACTTTGAATCCAGAGAAGAATGTTTAGGACAATGAACAAATTGTTTCTGTTCTGTTACAGAGAGTACTCATGGCTACCAAAGCTTCTGGACCTCTTTTGTATAGAACAGGATCCAAACACACCATTATCAGATGCTGCTTAAGCAAGTTGTCTGACAGGCAGTAAAACATAGTGGCCAAAAACAAAAATATAACCCTGTTCAATGGTGCTGAAGTTGTGAGCCAGTTTGGTCTTGTGGTCAGAGTTCTGGACTCTTATATGGTGGTCACCAGGTTTGATTCCGCTCTCCTCCACAAAGCCAGCTGGGTGACCTTGGGCTAGTCACAGCTCTTTCTGAGCTCTCACAGCACCCACTTATCTCACAGGGTGTCTGTTGTGGGGAGAAGAACAGAAAGCTTTATCAGCCACTTTTGTGTCCCCTTAAATGGGTGGAGAAAGGGTTATAAAAGCCAGCACTTCTTCAACTGAGGAAATTATTATTTTGGCATGCATGGCAACCTCTTCTGGATATAATACCAATTTTAGAGCAAAGGAAGATTCCAAACCCACGAGTTATGGCAAACCTTCAATGAACAGAATTTATTGTCTTCCATCTGGCAGTAGATCCTTTCTCAATATTGCTATGAGCAGCTTATATATACAGTTTCCCTTTACCAGATCCAATCTTTGGTTCATGAACTTTCTAATTTTGTTTTGTTGGTCTAACTTTCTCTAAGCTTCTTGTATTCAAGCTAATGTGAATATTATTGTACTAGATGTTGGTTAAAACAAAAAAAGTTATCATAGCTGTTCTATGGAGTGATCTTAAGTGCCAAAAGCTCCTTTTACAAAGCCTATTGTAAGTAACTTGGCATTGATTTATGTTCCTGGCAAGTGAACAAAAATGTTTCTGGTGGAAACTTTCTATCAGCACTATGAAAACAAAGAGATGGCAAATAAAAGGGAGCTGGTGTGAGGTGGCAATTACCCCATTTGAACTACAGAAACTCCGGTTTAACTCTGGTTCATGGGCAAGGGAGCAATTCTCCAGGCTAACTTATTGTCACACAGGTGTGGTGCAGTTATACTGATCAGACAGAAATTTTGTGTGTTTCTCAGAACTCAGCTGAATAGAAATCAGTTAGTAATTCTATAGCAGTGGTTCTTAAACTGTACTCCCTTGGGCTTGTACAGAATATAGGGAGTGGAATGCTAGTTGTTCAAGAACCTCTGGAGAACCACAGTTTGAGAACCACTGCTTTATAGGACTTAGACCCTCCCGTACGAAGTAGTATATTGGACAGTGAGATTACTCAGCAACTCCGGTCAGCAGCCAGATTTTCAGCTTCATCCCAGTTTACATCCATCTGTTCAAGATTCTTCACAAATGTTGGATGCCAGGTGTTATGTAGGCCTACCTCTTTTCCTGCGACCACCTGGTGGCACCCATGTTAGTGCCATTTTGGAGATTTTCTCATTGTCCATCGTTAGAACATGGCCTACAAATTGCAGTCATCTTTCTGCGACAATTTAATGGAAGCTACACAGACTGCTTCTTCGCAGGATTTCTTCATTTATGATGTGGTTTTTATAGCTTATAGGAGTTCTTACAACACAGTTCAAAAATAAAAATTCAGAACTGGACTAGTTAATGTGTCTCTACTTTTTCCTGAATTATCTTCTCAGAAGAACAAGAAACGGCTTGACTAGTTTTGTATATATGGGGATTGTCAGCCCTTTGTGGTCTGTGAATGTGCAGAAATATATTACTTGATTAATTATCTCTTCAAAAACTTCTGACCCTTTTCACAAAGGGCAGTGTTCTTTATCATTTTATTGTGGACTAGTAGGCAGTAAAACTATTTTAATTTGTTTTCACTTTGAACTACTGTAAAAAGAAAGTAATGGCTCGATAATGCATTTTTTAAAAACCTGTTTGATCTAATTTTAAGTTTTATTATTAGAAATCACTGTTTTTTCTTTTTATTCTTCCAAGCCTCATGACTAAGTGGCTAAGGAAGAAATAAATGTTAAAAGCTTTGGAAATTATGGTTATCAGGCAGAAACTTTTTGCCTGCTGAGGAGCAACATTACTTCATCTGTAATTTCTTTATTCCCTCCTTCAGATACCTAGGAGTATTATTACAGTTTATTTTTTTATTTTATTTATTATTATTATCGTTTATTTATAAAGTGCTGCTCATGTTATAGTTTACTTCAAAACTTTGGCCAAATAGGATATATATAGCACTATTATAGCTTAGCTGTCTTGGAACTGCCACATATATCTGTAGCAACCCCCAAATAGCCTCACAATAGGGGGTGAAAATCTGCTAAATCCTATTTCAGGAAAACATAAATCTAAACACAGGTTTTCCCAAAATAGTGCTATATCTTATCTTTCTGGACCCTGCCTCTGGGAACCGCCATCTTGAAGGTGGCCACCATGTATGGTACAGGACTCCCAAAAGTAGCTGTTCCTGTGTGATGGAGGCAATCACTTCCAAGTATTTTGCATCATCTTCCTGGATTGTGCAGATCACTACATCACACACAGACAGTGCCAGCCCCATGCTGTCTAGCCATAAAGTGGGTATTCTGAGCATTCAAACCACAAATCTTCTGTATGAAACTCAAGGGAGGGACCACAATGCAAAATGTTGTCTTTAAATTTGTGCAAACACGGAGGTTCAGTCTATTTCCTCCAGAAGCCTTCAGTCAAATGCCTTAGCCTGTGATTCCAAAGCTTCAGAGCCTCTGTATCAACTTTTGGAGCAAAGAGATCTCTGAGCACACAGATTCCTTGTTTGTTTACCTTGTCCTTGTCCTGGATCCAAGGCTTGTTTACCTTGCCTTGGATTTTGCCTTGTGCCTCCTGGAAATCTTGCTCTGAAACTTGCTTTGCTCTTGCTCTCTGACTCCAGCCCTCCGGCTCCAGCTCTGCCAGTTATCTTCCCCCCCCCCCCCCAATGTTTTTCTTTATTTATAATTTCAAATAGTTTACATATAAATTCACATTAGTACTATCTCTTACATATTATACTTTTTTTGAGATACAGTTGCTTCCTTCTTTCCCTTCCTCCCTCCCTCCCTCTTCCCACCCCAGCCAGGATGCCATTCTCAAATGATGCTTGCCTCCATTTTGGATGTTGCTTTTATCATCCCTTGAACCACTGGGATCCCCAAGTAGTTGTTGCCGATACTGTGATTTGGTGCTCCATATATCTTAATTGCCTTTCCCTTAGGAAATCAAAAAGCATTTGTTCTGCTATGTAATTACACCATTCCTTTAATTTCCTTTCCTTGGGGGTTTTCCAGTTCTTTGCAATAACTGCCTTTGCTGCCATTAACAGTTGCTGTACAATAGTGCCTCCATGTGGGTTTCCTGTTCTGACTCTTGGGAGTGTCTCCACTGTGCTAACCTCTTTGCCAGACTGGGCTGCCCTCATAGCTTCAGGCAGCCTTGGAGAGGTACCTGAGGCTGGTGTTCTCAAGCTTCCACGCCTGCATTCAGAGGGCCTTGTCTTTCATGAAACCCATACACAAATGTGGCACATTTTGCTTCAGCAAGGGCCTGCTTCATCAAACATTTTATGCCCTGGAGTAGCATTGAAGCCCCTCCACACATCCTCAAATGTTTTTTTTTTGGGGGGGGGGAGGGGGTTAACTGTGGAAATGGACAAACTTCAGTGCCATTCCAGTGAGATTTGGATGGGCTGTGGAGACTTTGCTCTGTGTTTGGACCTCTCCTGTAATAACTGGCCTGGGTTAATTCCACATGCATGGCATCTTGTGGATGGTGTATGCAACTACATGCTGGAACAGAGCTAAGGGAAATTCTCACTAAATACATACTGTTATTATTTTAATCATGTTTGATTTTAAATGTTGTTACCCTCCCAGAGACCTCTGGGTATAGGATAAAAATGTAAATAAACAAATAAATAAACTTCCCTGGAACACTGTGCTAAGAAAGTTAAGATCAAGAATGGAGGCCAGTGTTCACAATGAACTCCGGCCCCATACAAAACATACTTGGGAGCTACTCTGCAGCAGGGTAAGTGTGAACACTGCCATCTGGCACTCTGACATAGTCACTCCTGCCATAGCTGTGGAGTAGTTTTTACTCCTCCACAGCTGTCAAAGATGGGGATGGCCACACATGCTCAGAGCTGCCTTGAGATGGAAGTAGCTTAGTGGAATGGATGGTCTAAGCTAGGGCATCACCAGGGTGTTCCCATCACCAAAGTGCATAAAAGCCCCTAGTTGCTATTATGCCTTGTCCTGTTAAATGGCAAGGTCCAGGCAAGTTAGGCCATGGCTCCATGTCCCCCTGCAGATGTTCCCATGAAGCTTCTGGGCCATGGAGTATCTTTGGTGGCATGAAGTGCCCATCAAAGACTTGCCCAAGGGCTAGGAAGTGAATGTGCTCTCTTAGCAGGCACCTCTGATTGTACCACAATCAGGTGATTCAGCTCTCTCTTTCTCTGCATGTGACAGGCAGGTTAATTTCTTCATATTCTTTCATATAATCTGTTGTTAATCTGTTCTTAGCTGCCAATTAAATGGGCAGATGGAATGCATTTGTGCTGTGTTTTTATTTCTCTCTGGGGGCACACCCGTGCTGAAAAAGCTGAGAGGCAAGTGCGAGGTCGCCTGAGGAGCGCGTCCGCCTACAAAGCCCTAATACGTGGCACGTGGGAGTCAATACGTGTTTAAAAAATCCCACTTCACAAGTGTTTTCCATGTGAAGTTGGGGGTTAACACGTATTGCCCAGGGGCCATGCGGACACTCCCCGGGTTAGGGCACCCAGCTGGGCAACTGCCAGGTGGATAGAGAGGCTGTAAAGAGCAGGGATGGTTTTTAGACACAGATGTGAGAGCCCTTTGTGGCTCCATGGCTCTGTTTAAAAACCGTCTCTGCATGGAGACAGGCACATGCGATTCAAATCTGTATTGCCCCAAACCATATGGGAACGCTTTATTGCGTGTTACAATGCAGATTTGTATCACACGTGTCCAAAGCACATCAGCCAGCTGGCATGGGGACACAGCCTCTGTGACCATCCACTATTCTTCATGATCTTGCATACACTTACCACCGATGAGACAGGTTGAATGTAATCCACTCTTATCTGTGGGAAGTCTTCAAGAAGGACATGAATACCCAGCATTTTACAAAGTCATGTTTCACAGCACCTGGTCTTCTATGATATGCCAACAATGTTAGCAGAGATGGCTCACAGATATCTTAATAGCCCTATCCTCCATCAATTTGCCTATCTTTTAGCTGTCTCTTTTGATAACCATCAAATAGAAGCAGATTTCTTAGATTAGTTATGCACTGAGTATATAAATACCTTAAATTCTTTTTGTTTTAGATGGTTCTATGGTCTGGATTGTGAAACAGACAAAAGAGGTCTTTCACACTTTCTCTGTACTCTGCCTTATTTTATGTACTTCTGCCACCTTTCCCATTACTCACATTTTTTAAAAAAGCCACCCAGACACTGTAATGTTTCTTTTTTAAGGGGTTCTTGAATACCTTTATAATTTTGACTGCCCTTTTATGCTCTTCCTCAACTAAGGGTGCTTCCGCACAGGCCCTTTAACACACATTAAGTACGGATTGGGAAACGTGCGTCCGCATTTATGTGCCTATTTAGCACACTTCTGGCCACGCATGCCTGCATTTCGCGTCCCTTTTTAATGCGGATTTCGGCGGCAAAACCGGTTTGGTTTCGCCGCGTTCACATTAGCGGGGCTAAAGTTGCACAATTCCGGTGGGTGCGTCCGCACCTAACCGGACTTAATGTGTGACTAAAGGGTGTTAGTTACACACCACATTTCAAGTGGTTTTGCGCCGTGAAAAGGCATCCATTTAGGATGCGTCCACACGGCACAAGTGTAACTAACAAGGGCCCTCCCCCCCAGTAGCAACCCCAGCCACTCAGGAGCTGCGCAGGACGCAGGCGCGCTGCATCCTGGGCGAAGACCCTCAGAACGACGCCAATGCTGACGAGGTAAGGAGGGGTTTCGCCGCACTCCCACCAGGGTGGGCTAGGGTGGGCTTTAGGCAAGCTCTCCCTGGCCCCAGAAGCGGCGATCCGCTGCTTCTGGGGCGAGGGTGAGCCGCGGCAGCGAGGCCCCCCAGCTCGCCATGCTTGGCTCCGGTGAGCCAATCATGACAGGCAGGGGGAGGGCCCTCCGTCCCGGATTGGAGCTGGGTGCCGTACCTCCGCACAGCACCCGCCTCCGATCCAGATCTATGCCGCGTGTGCGGAGGCAGGGCCGCGGGGTACATCCGGATCTCTTAGATCCGGATCTACCCATGATCCAGAATTATTAAAACCAGTTCCCCCGGGATCCGGTTTTAATAAATCCGGGTGCCGGAGATCCGGTTTTATTAGCCCCTGTGCAGAAGCACCCTAAGAGCTTTCTTTAAGATGCAAATTATACCATGCATTTTAAGTGTGGTTCTATCACCTATCATTATTTCCTACCACATAAGATACCTGCATATAATCTGGCAAGCAATATTTAGGAAAATAAAAAAAAGGCTTGAGGATGGGCGTCTTGGTAAAACAATCAAAGGTGCTTCCACAGCTTTATTTTGGAGTTTGGAGATGTCTGACAATGCAGCAATCAAGGTGGGAAATTCCTCTTTTTGCATGAAGTTGCCTCCAACAGTGATTGTGTATAGGGGTTTGCATGAATATTTGAAGGTATTTGAAATTCAATCAAATCTGTCCGAATTTCAACATTCAAATTTGAATCGAATGTCCATAAATTCAAATGTAAGGATTCGAACGAATTTCAAATTTTGGATCTATTTGTCTGAGTTATCCAGACATTCACATGTGCATGGGTTCGTACATGATGTGTACTTGCAGATATGCATCTTTCCCACATCCATACACATTTGTACAAATCCATATGGGACAAAAACGGGTTGCATATGGGATAACTACGGGATGCATACAGGATGCATAACGATGTGTACAGGCACATACAAATGTTGTCAACATTCATAAGTGCAAATTCAAATTGAAAATTTGGAATAGATTCGAATTTGCTTTTGGTTAAATTCAAATTTTAAATATTCAAATTGAATTGAATTTTCGGATATTCAATTCGAATTGACTTGAACCCCCAAAATTGCATTCATGCACACCCCTAATTGTGCCTTTTGTTGGGTCAGCATGCTCGTCATCGGATGCCCCTTGCTCTTGAAGATGGAAATGTGACAGCTATGGGCACCTTGTTCAGAAAGTGGAGTCATGGCCTTCTATGGCAAGAAGTAGGGTATATATTGCTAGTTTTATTTTTATGGAATCTCCATTTTCACAGATGGCATTTTTGGCATTTCAATGATGATAATGCCATCTGAAGCCTCTGTGAAAGTTGTATATGCAAGCTACTTGGATTGCACAATAAACTTCCATCTAAGTGTCCAAAGTCTTCAGCTTAAAGCTATAAGCAGACATCTGGCTTTAACAGTGAACTCTGCCTGAAAAAAGAAACTCTCTGTTCTTGTATGCCCATTTAACTGGTATTCTAAACTCTTTTAAGTATCCATGTATGCTAATTAAGGATCCCCTCATAAAAATGCAAAGTAAAGCCAATGGGCTGTAGACAGGCAAACAAGCATTATAGCGATCTCTTGGTAGCCTTTTTTTACTTAGCAAAGAAAGAATGCGTGTAAAAACAGGGTTTTTTTTCTCAAAATCAATACAAGAAAAGCCCCACCACCCTCTGATTCAGTTTGGATACATTCATGAATATTAATATATAACGCTATACTTATTCAAGGGAGACTGGCAAAATGAATAGAGCGGTGATGGCCAACCTATGACACGCGAGTCACAGGTGACACCCGAAGCCCTTTTGGGTGACACACCTGGTCACCCTGGCACCTGGGCATGTAGTGCTTGCTTGTTCTTGAAGTGTGCGAAATACCAACTTTCAATTGAAGATTTAGCAAACGAAACTCAGCAACAAAAGTCACTAATGTAAAGAATTATTTGTTTTTGCTTTTAAAAAATACATATATCAAAAATTTAACTATTTTACTAGAGCTACAAATATCACAAAATTATGGATATTTTTAGATGTGACACAGCACCTGAGTTAAGCTAGGTTTTCTTGCGCATTTTGACACACCAAGCTCAAAAGGTTCACCATCACTGGAATAGAGACATGCCTACATTTTAAAAAAGCTAGAAGAGGCACGTTTACTCTCTTGCTTGCAGCCAGAATCTCTTTGGCACAGTCTAAATGGGCCCTAAGGATTGACCAGAGGTAAACCCAGCTGATTCTTGGTTTATATGCATATTTATCTACTGTAGGCATGATTCATATTTTATATCTATTTGTGCTTAATGCTCTTGTTGCATTAAAACAGAACACTAATTGTATAAAGGAGTATAAAAAGAGTTTGAAAGCCGGAGGCTGCTCCCAAAGGGAGGATTCATACTGCTCTATCCTAGATATCTCTCCACAAGTGCCGGAGTGTGCCCAGTGTAAAGTTGGAGAGCACAAAAAGTTATCTTCAATTATACTAGCCACAGGGCTAACACAGCCTGTCACTAGGGATGTGCATGAATATTTATAACATTCAATATTTGTATGAATTTGGACATTCATATATGAATTGAATGTTACGACCTTTGTACATTGACACTGACATTTATATTTGTATGAACGTTTTGGAATATTCATGAACCGGGTAGGTGGAAAAGCGGCTGCACCTGTCACATCTGCATTGGATCCAGAGTGCATTTGACATGGATTGAGAGCAGATTCAAAGTGTATTCAGGCCGGATTTGACTCTTTCAGAGTGGGTATGTTATGGGATACATATCAGTTACATATTGCATATGTATGCGTTCATATCAGATATTTGTACAAATTTGTACGAATACATTCATATTGAATAGAATCCTACCACATTTGAAGGTGATCTACAGTGGTACCTCGACATACAAGTGCCCTGACATACAAGTGTTTTGAGATACAAGCCACCGAGCGAGTGATATTTTGCTTTGAGATGAGAGCAAGATTTGAGATACGAGTATGTAAATACAGTACAGTACATAACAAAAACAACTGAGGTGGTGTTTTGGGAGCTGGAATGGATTAATGGGAAAATTGCTTTGAGATACGAGCGATTTGACATAAGAGCAAGGTTACGGAACGAATTAAACTCGTATGTCAAGGTACCACTGTATTTGAAAGAATACTAATTTTCTTACATTCGATTCACTATGATTCAAATGCGACCCCCCCCCCCCGCCATTTGTGCACTTCCCTACCCACCATGCTCCTTTCATACCTCTTCTGGATGCAAAGAAGTGATTGCTGGGAAAGATTTCTGGGAATGAAAAGTTCCCGACCTTCAGGAGCTGCACTCAACCTTTGATATCAGTGACCTGATCTGGGTGGCACAGGCTATCCCAACGTGGATGGTCCTGTTCTCCAACAGCAACCCATCCCAGCGTGGGACAGGTCGCTTATCCCAGAGTAGGATGTCCCATCCTGCCCCAGGATACCAACAATAAATGCAGAAACAGGGTAAGTTAAAGAATCCTCAGAAAGGTCAGTTCTTTGTTCTGTTCTTTTGGAGACAGACGCTGTACCTCTCTGCCACGTGAAGATTCCATTGGCTTCAAGTACATAATTTAAAACGAAACACAGGAATAAGCTGCACTGCACAATCTGGATCTAAAAATAGTTTTTGCCTTAAAATAGAATAATAATGCATCTCTTCTTTAACATGTTAACAGCATAACAAAAAAGCAGCAATACTGCCACTGCGTGTTCAGACTGAATCTGTTTCTTATTTCAAATGCTGTTCAGCTGAGCGTCTGTAAGCAATTGTGCTTCTTCCATTGCAGAAGGACAGGCAACAGTAATAAGAATATAAGAATTTTATGTGATCAGATTTAATTTCTTTCTGATATAGCTCTCAATCAGGCATCAATGCAGCAAACTTACACACTCCTGCTCTTCAGCAACTGATAAAACCAGAACAATTGTAGGCAAGGTGAATGAATAAGAACAAGCATTGGAGATACCTTGGTATAACAAACCACCCTACGGCTGACATAGAAATAGAAAATCCTGTTAGTGATTGGAAAAAGCAGGACTAGAACAAGCACTGGGTACAAGATCAACAGAAACTGGGGTCTACCATACCAGCCAGCACTACAGGTGCAGCATATGAAAAGAAGCCCCTGAGACAGCCCAGTACATAGTAATCAGGGCCAAAATGCTAGCAAGAAAAGTATATACAGAACAGCATCACCAAATTGCAGGAACTATGTACAGGGATATCTGCAATGAACATGGGCAGGACATCACAAAATCTATGTGGGAAATTGTAGACACAAACACACACATACAGGCTGCGTCCCCATGTTGGATGTCCCCATGCCATTCCTGGCAATGCATCCCCCCCCCCTTTAGTGGGACCAAATAGGAAAAGTAATAATTTTGAAAAACCAAAGCTGCTACAAGGTTTGGCAGCAGTTGAGCCATTGAGCAGTTTTGCTCCACCCGGGAACCACGAGAACACCTGGCAAGCGGAAAAGCCATTATCATGCCTGCCTTGGCGATCAGGAAACGGGGGTGGAATACTTGTATAAAAGAGTCTCGTCGGGCAGCAAAGGCCATTTGGCCCCCTCATTGTTTCAGCTTTAACACCATTTATTCCCAAAAAATCTCAGTGGTTGCGATCTCCAATGCACAGGGCAGGAACGACAAGCACAGGACATGAAACGCCACCTCCCAACTGACGTGAGCGCCGATCTCCTCCCCAAATAGCCCGGGATCGTCCCCATGTGCAGTCTCGGCTCGCAAAGCAATGCATGCTGGGACACTAAACTTGTTTAGAAGACTTGTTTTTTCATGTACCAAATTTGGCATGGGTTTGGGTGATTTGGTCTGCCGAAATCGGACCAAATCAAAAGTGTATAGTGACAACCCTTGCCGAACCTAATTTTGATTAGGACCAAAACGTGCATGGGGACATGCCCACAGTGACTGAGAACAACTGAGCCAAGATCTTGTGGAATTTCCATATCTAGACCAAAAAACTAGTACTGGTCAATAGGGATGTGCATGCATATTTGTCACATCTGAAATTTGTCCAAATTTGGACATTTGAATTCAAACTTAATGTTGGTACAATTGGAGATTAACATTCAAATACAAATAGAATGTTTCTATAAGTTTGTACGAAGCTTGTTGCATTCATGAACCTGGGGAGGTGGAAGAGCAGCTACCCAGTCACATCTGCAATGGATCCAAAGTGGATTCAAAGCAGATTCAGAGTGGCTTCAAAGTTTTTTGAGAGCGGATTTGACGTATTCAGAGTGAAAACGTAAGGGGATACATAGGAGATATGTAGGCGATTCATAGGTGATTTGTAGCAGGGATTCGAATTGGATTCATATCAAACATTCGTATCGAATTAGAATCCTACCACATTTGAAGGGGATCTATTTGAACAAATACAAATTTGCTTGCACTCAGTTTGATACAACCAAACACAAAAAAACCATTCATGCACATCCTTACTGGTCAATCAAATCAATACAGTGGTAGTAGACAAAGACAAGAAAGAAGGAGTGATAATAGATGTAGCAGTCCCATGATAATAGCATTAAGAAGAAAGAATATGAGAAGCTGGAGTAATATCAGGGACAAAAACAAGAGCTGGAGAAGATGTGGAAGGTAGAGGCAGAAGTGGTCCTGGTAGTGATAGGAGCGCTTGGAACAAGGAACCCCAAGTTGCCAGATCCCAGAACAAACACCAGAGATCTCTCTTCAGAATAGCATAGTTCTAGGAACAGCTAAGATATTGCGCAAGACCCTCAGACTCTCAAGCCTTTGGTGGAAGACACGAGATTGAGGTAAACATACCAACTAACCAGTCTTAAGGAATGAGAAAATAATAGATGGATGGATGGAAACATAAATAGACAGATAAGAACATAAGAACACAAAAAGAGTCCTAATGGATCAGGCCACAGCCCATCTAATTCTGAAGCAAGTTTCAGACAGTGGCCCATCAATTATTTATGGGCATCTCCAGCAGAAAACAAGGTCCTTTAGAGCCATCCTGCTGGTCTCTTCAAACTGGAGGCAGTCCCTAGGCATACATTCTCCTTCTCCTTCTTCTTCTTTTTTTAAGCAGCTCCAATAAGTCAAGTTTACTTACAGTGTCTTCTCACAGATAAGTTGCTCATCAAAGTTGCAGCCTGCTTCCTTGGACAGTTTGCAGTTGTGTCAATTGTGTCTGTTTGCCAGCCAGCTGCAAAGAAAACAGCAACAAATATCTTTCTAATGAAGGAACTAGAAGGCAACGTTACAGTTTTAGCTGCCGGTCAAAATGGTGTAAGTCCATCTTTCCCCTCATGTATTTGTCCCTGCAAATTTATCCAGGCCGTAGTGTTCCTAAAGCCTCAAGGATCAGCTGCCCTCAGAGAAATGGGACAACTCTGTTTGCAGACCACATTTGCCAGTCACTTGGCTCGACCTCTCTTGTTAGCTTCTTGTGCAACCAGTTTGGTCTTGTGGTCACAGTGCTGGATTCATATCTCGTAGCCCCAGGTTTGATTCCCCAGTCCTTCACGAAACCAGTTGGGTGACTTTGGGGTAGTCACAGCCCTCTTTCTGAGCTATCACAGAACCATTTACCTCACAGGGTGTCTGCTGTGGGAAGAAGAATAGAAAGCTTTGTCAGCCGCTTTGAGTCCCCTTTAAAAAGGGTGAGAAAAGTGGGGTATAAAAGCCAACTCTTATTCTTCTTCCACATGGAAAGTTCTGGTCAGCCGATTGTAGAAGGAGCCATAGTGAACAGCTACCACTGTGCAGGTGAGGCAGCTGAAATTATAGGACATGCTGAAATCTGGTGTTGGTAAGTTCCTAGGTATCCATTCTAGTGGACATTGATATACTTGTCCTAAGGCTACCCATGCTGCTTCCTGTCACACACCTCTTTGGTAGGTAGATGAATAGGTGGATAGGTGGATAGATGCATATATGCATAATTTTAAAAGAGATTCTCTTCAGTTCATATGGACTTCTATTTTTCAATTCCATATAGAGATACAAGCTATGGAAGGACACATTTTCTCTTGTTTTGCAAACCACAGATAGAGGGATAGATTGTGCATGCTACAAAACAGACTGTGCATACAAACAGTTGGACTGTATCTATGGATGGGACTATTTTTCCCACCTCACTTTCTAATCATGAATGAATTCAAATATATGACTGGGCAGACTGTACATTTTGAGTCATGAAAATAAAACGGAGCATCTGCTTAAATAAATGTGCAAATCAAACCAATGCTGTTTCACTGGCATTTCAGTTCAAATGAGCATTCTGTTTAAATACAGATTCCAATTCCATTCAGGTGGACAGTAATCTGTTGGAAAGTGAATGTCCCTCAAATTTTTGTACATCTCTAACAACTGGAGTACTCCCTGGCAGGATTACTGTCTGTTACTATCTGGCAGCAGATAATTGCTTAGCAACAGGCTGGCACCCAGCTTTATAGTTCTAACAAAGGAGGGGGGGAAAACCAAATAATTCCACAGTACTTTAAAAGAATGATGTACAGATTTTAGGAGGCAGATGTAAATTGAACCAAAGAGTGCCATTTCCAAGGAGTACAACAACATACTAAGGTTGTGATGGGACATAGTTAAAAAAAGAAAAAAGAGCATCTCTGAGGTGCCTTTGAGACAGCTCAGAGACCACTTCAAAGTGGGATTGCTCACCCACCAGTCTGCTCCTCCCACTCTTCTGAACATTTTTTGCTAGAAAAGGTGGATTAGAGAGGACTTGGGAACACTTTGGAGTCACTTCGAAGTTCACTCTGAAGATCAGCACAGACTTCAAAGAAGTTCCAGAGCTATTTTGCACAGACTTCGAAATGACTTCAAAATGACTTCAAAGCTTAGGTTTCTGGGCTCCCCCCCATGGGTGCCCCCTCCCCCTAGCCTCCTCTAGACCCCATTGTCAAACTAACATGGAAACAGGCTCCCTTTAATCCGGATTTTCTGGCTGAAGACCCCATGCTGAAGACTCCATTGTAGACCCCATTAATGGGGTCTACAGAAAATCCGGATTAAAGGCCAAAAAGTACCCATATGATCTGGATTTCCTGAGGCGCGGTGGAAACAAATGTGTCCCTAATGGGTGCCATGGTGGAAATAGGGTCATCCGGCTCCCACCCAAATGGGTCCTTAATGGGTGCTAAAATGGGTACTAAGTGACTGTGGAAAAACACCCTATATTTCCCCTGTCTAGGCAGGACTTAAGTAGAGAGGCAACTGACCAGTTAAAGAGACTGCTTCTTTAAACTGATGTAGGTTTGTAGGGATAACAGAGCAGGGAGGGGAAACTATTCCTCAATCACTCCCCCCCCCCCCAAAAAAGAATTAACTGTTGCTGTTTTGTTCCACAATGCAATGAAGGTCAGCCATTCCCTTTTCGTGTTTCAACCATTCTGAGTTTGATATATTCTTGCTAGAAAGTTCAGTGAAAAAATAGGACTAGGAAGAAAAATATTTATAATAGAGTTGACGAGGTCCTGTTGTCATCTGGGCGGAGGAATCTAGTGCTCATGTCTTAGACCACATCTCACCTTCTCTTTATTCTCAGCCAACCATTGAATAAGTGAAGGGGTGGGCAGTCAGGCTATTTTTCAGTGTCCCACTCCTTCACTGCTCTCTTAGCTTGCTTGTCAAGGCTATACAGTTCGCCACTTCCTTGGAATTCCTTGGTGCGGGTGGTTATGAGCATGGAAGAGAGGAATGGAATAGGATCCATAGAGGAGCAAAAAGGAGTAGGAGCAATTCTGGGCAGAGGAGGAGGGTGTTGCGTCAATGTTTCCCCTTGTGAAAGGAACCAACTATTTATAGCTAGAAGAGCTGGCTCATTTAGCTCTGCAGTCTAGTAAGAAAAAAAGAGCGCAAGGTGACAGCTGAAGGGAATAGGGCTAGATAGCCAGGCAGCCGGGCAGCAGCCGCTAGCACTGTGCAGCCCCTATGAAGGAGCAAGTCCCTTAGTTCCACTTCTTTGTTGTTTGTCATGCCCCATCCTGCCAGTCCAGTTTCCTTGGAGGAGCGTGTGGTTTCAATGGCTCAACAGTCTGGGAGGCAACTGGGGCACAGCAGCACGGATGTTGAGGGTCAGGGACCAGTTTTGGGGGAGCACACAGACAGCTGAGGCACAGGTGAGGCTCAGATTGCAGCATCTGGCACAGCTGCGACATCAAGGGCATGGTGCTGCCTCCCCTACTTAATTGAGCTGGGCTGGTGTTGCAGACAAAATACTTGTGCAACTCCCATCCATGCCTTCACCCGTAACCCTGACTCTTGGACCCTGCTGTGACTCTGCTGTACTTCTGGAACCCTGACTTTAGACTGACCTGACACTTGCTGTGACTTTTGCCGAACTTCCGGAACCATGACTTTGGACTGACCTGACACTGACTACTCTTGAGCCCCCAAAGGATTGCCATAAGTGTGTGTATGTGTTTGCCTTGCTGCCCTCGCCTGCCTGAGACATGACACTGTTGTTGGTCTTGCTCTCTTTACAGGACTGTACAAGATCACAATTCTGCATTCGTTTCAGTCTTGCCAGTTTTGCACAGGAACACACTTCTGCATTCATTTTAGGCTTGTCAGTTGGCAGCTTTGTCCAGAAACACGCTTGAGCACAGAAATGGTGGAGAAGAATTGCCACTGATTGCCAGGTTGTGTTGACCAATCAATTACAGTGAATGGGAGGGGTTTCAGGCAGGAAATAGTACGGGTGGAACTCTTGTACTCAGAATAAGTGCACTGAGGCCCAGTCCCCAAAAGACTTATTAGCCCCTCTCAGCTTCCTCTGCTGTCACTCTGTTATAGCTGACTTTAAAAGTCCCCTCCACTTCCGGAATAAGCGTCCCCAAGGAAGCCTGTTTCCTTTCCCCGCATCTTCCCCCCCCGCCCCCTCTCTTGTTAAAAGGAAAAATAGCCAGATCCCATCTCCTGAAACGGCTTCCCGCCCCTAGCAAAGGCAGATGATCGCTCATTCATTCACTTTCAGCACTTACTTTCACTCAGTTCTCTGTTAGAAAAGGCTTTCCGTCCCTGCAAAGTCAGCGGCTGCAGGTTTCGGCAGCGCGATCCTTCGCTCATTCTCTTTTAAGGCTTTCACAGATCACTGATAACAATGTTGCAATTCTGAGCAATTCTGGCTCTTTTTACAAAGGAAAGGAAGCGAACCTGCTGCATTTCTCAGATGTGTGAATGCTTTTTGGCTGTGTGTGCAGGCAAGCAATCCCCGCCCCTTTTGCCACGGAGCATCCTCAAGGCAGATATAGCGAGCAAAACCCGCGAATCGCCAAAAGAGCGCTGGAACTCTTCTTTAAAGTGCACGTATTTTATCGCGGGTGTCTCACTTTCCTAAGCTCCTTAAGCGCCTTGTAAAGTCTGGAATGGGGCCGCTCAGAGGCAAAAGAAGAGTTCCAGCAGACTTTCAATTGCATGGGGACAGGGCCTGAGTGTGATTTAACTATTCAAGTCTGTCCTCTCCTTAACCCCAACTAAGGAAATTTCATCCAAAATTCATTTGGAAGCACGAGGTAAGGCTTAAGTGTAAGGCCTAAGCAATGAACTGAGTTAGTCAAAAATTTCCCTCCTGTTGTTTTATAATGCTACAACTTAATCCCCACAGCATCTCAAGATGTTAATGGCAGCTCATACTCCTTAGCAGTTTACTGCCCAATAAACTGCATCGGAGGTAAGATAAATAAAGTCAGGGTAGCGTGCTGTGTTAAATGGCAAGCTTTTCAAAGGAAGCTTGTTTTTTCTAAATAAGACATTTGATATAGGTTGTTACCTTTGCTGAAGGGTGCTTCAAGAAAACCAACAACCTGAGCATTAAGTCTCATCTAACAGAAGTGTATTTTTGCTTTGAAAACAGATAAGAGCAGAAAAAGGCTGCGTCTCCATGCGTGTTTGGTACAGTTCTAAATGTGGGATCGGCAAGGGGCGTCCCCATGTGTTTTGGATTTGGTCCGTGGAAAGTAGACCAAATCCCCCCAAATCCTGCCAGACCAGGGCCAAATTTCGTACCTGAAAAAATAAGTCTCGGCACCATTTGGGGTACCGGCACACATTGGTTAGCAAACCGAGACCGCGGATGGGGACAATCATGGGCTAGCCGTTCCTGCCCTGTGCATTGGAGATCATAGCCACTAACATTTTAAAATCCCAATCGCCAAAACAGGCAGGATACTGGCTTAATTTTTCTGCATTTTCCACGGAAATATTTCCACCCCCGTTTTCTGATTGCCAAGGCAGGCAGGATAATGGCTTGATTTTTGTTCCAGTTAAGTTCAGTTTCTGTAGATGTATTTAGATATTCTGAATGTTGAGCTGCTCTAATTAAATTAAAATTTATCTGCTTAACATCATTTAAATCCCTTGAACAGATGAATAGGAGAGAAAAGTTAAAAAATATAACATTATATCATTCAGTTGATAAAATATCACTTCATAGTTTGATGAAATCATGGCCTTTTCTGCAAAGATCCTTTATATATATTAAAAACCAATGCTAGTTTGCACCTGGGTCTCCATATCTGCATGTTAATGAGGATCATGGAGGCCCTTTCCCCCGTTGGTCTGACTCTGTCCACATGAGACACAGCAATCCTAAATCTGGATCTTTGATAGCCCATCACACGTGCCTCTGGTTCAATGTGCAGACAGCGTGGGTTTGGTCTACCACATGGAGCAGCACATCGCTGCCAGCCCATTCTCGCCCTGCCATTTAAAGGGGCTGGGGGGAAACCGAACCTGGGGTGTCCCAGTTGTACTGCAGTAGCCAGCAGTAAACCCCTGGGTGCCCAGTGGGACCCAGGGGTTCATGCCACCCCACCAATGTGTGCATTGCCCCCTTACCTTGCCAGGCCTGGGGTCCGGAGTTTGTGCAGCCTTGAGTTTGATCCATTGTGATCTGCACAGACATGTGTGCTTCAGTAGCTTGGCCCCAAGCTCACCTGACAGGTCAGCATGGGTTCGGACTACTGGAGTGTGCGTGCCTGTGTAGATCACGGTAGATTGCTCTCAGGTCCATGCGAGGAGCACCCTGGGCCCTGCGAGGTAAGTTGATTGTGTGGGCCTGCTGGGGGGGGGGACGACACTGCCGCCAATGCATATGGTGTGCCCCAGAGCTGCCCTACTTGCGTTCTGGAGGCCTAGCGCAAATAAGCCTCAGCCTGGATAGCTTTAAGAAAGTGTTAGGCAAGTTCATGAGGATAGGTGTATCAACGGCTACTAGAATCAATGCCTAGCTATCATCTCTAGGTCAGAGAGTTAGACAGGATTCCTCTGAAGGCTATTTGCAAGAAGATTAGAGCAAGTGAAGGTTTTGACTTTGTTTTCTGCTTGAGAGTGCTCAATAGTAATTGCTGGGCCACTGAGTGAGACAGGATGCTAGACTATGATCCACCAAGCTCTTCTTATGTTCTTATAATCATTGCAGTTACCTGTGGGAGTGAACAGAACCTGTGTTTCTTGAGTTACTTAAAAAGTTTTTGTAAGTTAATGTTGCAGGCCATACTTACTCACCTGGGAGTAATTGTAGACTCCTTCCTCAAAATACTGCTACATTAGGCGATTAGCCTACTACCAAGTGCTGCAACTTCTTGAGATTGCCCATCATATTACTGAAGTGACAACTAAAATACATTATGTTCACCCTAATCTTACAGAACTGAAGGTTAGATAATTATTTCTACCATCAGCCAGACTTTGATATCCAGCTGTTACAAGAAAGAATTGCAAAACAGGAGCAAACTATAGATCTTGCTTGAACTAATTATATGCTTAATTTTGAACTTTATTTTTCTGTTGAGCTGCTGAAATTCAAATGGATGCTGAAACACACAGTTGCCAGTATTTTTTGTTTAAGATCACCTTCTCTCCATTTGACCTTCCTTCTGTTAAGAAGGAAGCTAGAAAAATAGCTCCACATTATTGCATAGTTCCAGGATGCCTGGCCATGTAAATCTCTTAGAATATGGCATGAACTTTAGTTTGGCACGTCTCTCCAAACCTCCTTGGCTCCATTTCTCATCCACTGTGAGGAGAAGTTACTGCAAGTTTTTGTATATCATTGTCTCATGCTAAATGAAAACATCTGGAGCTCTATAGTTCATTTGGCCAAACTGACCAGTCTGTTCAGCCAGGGAGGCAAAGGCTTGAGGTAATATGAGAGTAGATTAAACTATACCTTCTTTCATACCCCAGTGCTTAGAGACAATGTGGAACCAAACCAAAGCATATGTCTACTTTGGATATACATTTTTTAAAATCAAGAGTCTTTGACTACATCAGTAAGAGGCTGGGAAAGCCCTGGAAGAGGGACAATTAAATACTTCTTTCTGGTAGTTGCCTCCGTCATCTTCATAATGAACACAGAGGGAACAGTGAAAGATCACAGAAGGATGTTTTTCATTGAATTTAAGATTTGAGAAAACACTTTTTGTAGGTCAGTAGAAATTAATTCTTGGTCTTCACTTAGGTAGTTCATTGACTTTATTATCATCTTCCTACATATTTTAGCATGTAAACTTTACTACAAAATGGATAAAAGTCACATGTGCTAAACCAGAAAGTACTGTATACAAACAACATTTTCAGTGGGACTCCAGCTACTGACATTGTACACAATTACACATCACGCAGGTTATTTTTTCCAGAAAATAAACAAATTTATCTACTTCCCGCCCTGATTCTGGAACAATTAATAAGAGGTATAAACATGTAACAGATCATTTTTCCCAATACAAAGCACTACACAATGTCAAATACATAGAAATTCTGCTTGTATATACTTCTCCATTTAATACTTTAGAGCTAAAAATATATTTCAAAGGCATCTTTATTTATTAAGTACAGTAAATCCATCTAGGGCTGTTGGGACTGATTGAACTATCTTTCGCATTTCTACAGCCACCCTCTTCTGTCCAATCTTGCAGATATACATTCTAGGAAGAGGCTGATGTGGCACAGCTAAGACTTAAAATCATTATGTCTATAAAAATATATATATATTTTAATTTCCCTTCCTGAAGGCCTGCATTGCCAGCCCTCAAATTCTACTATCTCACCACAGCTAGAACTTCAAAACATACACATACATACAGACTACACATGCCACACTTCTTCTAGACACAATTATTATTCTAAATAGCAATGTAATGAAAAGGCAATATGTAAATTATACATGTAATTTCCACTTATTAATATATGGCACAGTCTTTTTATGGTTAGCAATACGTTCAATGGGCTTCTTTCATTCTCCGTGCTACAAAAGTAGTCGTTTGCACCAAAACTATGGCTTTTTAGAACCGGTCTCCATCAGATACACATCTTTGCTCAGAAAACCACACACCTGAGGCCAGCAAACTTGGAGTACAGTTGTCATTGAAATGTGACTTATCTGTGGCATTATGACATAATGGTATTTTGGGAAACTGCATGAAGCCAATGGGAGACTCATAAAAGGCATAAAGCCAACACATTCTACTCTTCTCAACAGCTTCCTTTTAAGCCAACAGAAACAAGTTAGCAATTCAGTTCTGTTTTGCATTTTACTAGTTCCGTCATGTGAACCATCTTTGAGACCCCTTTTTTTATATTTTTGAAAAATCTCTCTACTTTGTGCTCCTTAAATGCCTGAGAAGTTACCAAGGCACAAATGCAGAATACTTAATGGATGAACTCTAGCCAAGCAGATACTCAGCTGATCTCTTCCATACAACGGCCTTTGTCTACTGCAAAGCCTGTTTGCTGGTAGTTCAGCATCTAATTCAGCAACGTGCTTCTTTTACACTGAAGAAGCAAACATTTTGTTCATTAAACATTCAGCGTCAGGCTGCCTTGTGAAGGACTTTATGGATGAAAGAGATAGTTTACTATTAGCATGTATTTGGACAGAAGAAATCTCCAGGCTGTCTCCAGACGGCTGGAGGAAATTATGGGATCTTCTTTAGATCCTGCAGTTGCCTCTCACTGCCACTGCCAGATGGCAGAAGACACTTCCGCGTCAATCTCAGACTGTTACCATGTCTGTCCGCTCTTTGCATTATTCTTCCTGTTCCAAAATATCTGGATGTTAACAAGTACCCACCCACTTCCCTTTTTCTTTTACCATGTTTGCTAGTATCTGGGTATTTTTTGAAGAACAACAATAACACAAGAAGTCAATAGACAAGAGGTAAAAAACTGCTATCATGAGAAATCCAGTGTTGTTGCTGGATTTCCTGTAATGTTGATGTGTAAGATCTTTGATCAACTATCTTGGGACTTTACTGCGAATGCCATGGATATGTGTGGATTCGCACTATAGTCCCGGGAGAATCACAGGTTTTTACCTGTGTCTGGAGGCAACATCAGGCTCCTGTGTATTCCGATAGCGTTTATTAATGGTTCACAATATTCAAGGGTCAAAACCCATAGGGTCAGAAACTGTTTAGGAGAGAAAACACTTGAGAGGGGGAAATTGTACCATATTTGCAAAATCATTTTACAAACTTGTTAAGTGTCAATGGGCCCTATGATTCTGTGACAATTGTTGAATAGACGCCTTGTACACCAAATTAACAACTACCACAAGCAGAGAAAAGGTTTACAACCATTGCCCCATTCATTACTCTAGCAAGCACCTGCCATCTGTCCTTGAATCTAGTTAGCTTTTAAATAAGACTTCAAATCTTTATATGAAATTTGGCATGTGTACAGATAACTCATGTATCTCATCTGCACTTGATGTGTTTTAAAATCTTTTAACCATTTAACTGCACAATACAGATTGCCAAACAACTTGGGAGTGAAAACATGTCCTACATAATGGTTTGGCACACTGTATGTGATCCTCAGCAGTGTTGCTTCTGACTATCATTTGCTTAGGACATTTCACGTATGGGTTATGCCCTTCAATCACAAGGTGTTCATTTCAAAAAACCTTAATAAAAGGCCACCTGATTCAGCAACACTACTACACTATTCTTATTTTGTTTAGTTATGAAGTGCCTGCAACGGAATCTAATAATAGCTATGCACAGTGTTATTAAATAGATAATTTTATTACAATCTTTCTTGCCACATATTGTAAATTAAGAGACTAATACAATCACTGCAACAGTACCAGAAAGACAATGACTTAACACCATCCAATCAAGATACATATAAGGTTACTCTTAACAAGGCAGTATCTTTAGCTAGAAATCTTGGTCCTCTTTTCTCATTTTTACATATTGCGCTGATTACAGATTTCTTGCATTTTCAATGCAATTTGGCAATTAAACATCACAGACTTAACAAAAATTTAGACGCTTCCTTAAAGCATATTAAAAGCAAGAATGAATATGATTTCACAAAGACAAACTGAGTTTAAGTTCCTAACGTGATTGGGTGCAGAGATGTCAGAAAGAATGAACAGAACACGGCTGCACTCAAGCTTAGAAGATATTTCAGTTTACATGAGCTTTGGTCCTGATGAGGGACTAACTAAGAGGTTGAGTGCAAAGGTATATAACAGATCCCTGATGCTGTAAATTTGGTAGAAGAGTTGTTGCTTTAGGGAACCAAGAAAAATATTATGGCATTAGGGTTCTGACACACATCCATGCACATAACACATAGTTAGCCCCTTAGATGCCACAAAAGATTGAAACAATAGAAATGACTGTCCAGTCCTACTTCAAAGATCTTTACACAAAGTGAACCTAGAAGCACAAATGGACTACAATAAATGGTAACACAGCTTTTCATTTTTATTAAAGACCATAATAAAAATTGCTGCCACATTTATCATGGATGTCGGTTAGAGACACACAAACTGATTTGTCTGAATTTGGCTGCTTTATTTTCAGCCTGGTTGACTAAGCAAGCCAGACTGAATCTATTGAATGCACTGAAGAGGGTGTAAGGGGGAGGGGGGATCCAAATCCGTATCCGTTCAAAAAGCAGTTAAAAGGGTTTTGTGGTGGAGAGATCCTACACTTCCAGCCTGTGACTGTAAAAAACCTCTCTAAAGGTTATGTTTAGAGGGATCTGTTCTGGCTTTTCTGTCCTTTCCCCATTCCACACATGTGCAGAGGTCAAGTTCTCTATTATGCTGGGACTGTGCTGGCACTAGGTGATGCCCATATTAATGGGCAACTCCTCTTAATGGGCTCATTGGCTACAGGTCTTTTTTGAAGATGAGTCTGCCCAGGGGCAAATCTGTAAATGGAACATGATCCCTTGGAGAAGCTCACTCCTTTAAATGAATGTGTCAGAATAGTAAAAGAAAATTCAAAATAATGTAATTGTTACTTGGTTTATGTGATTTGAATTGCAAAAATAAAAATAAAAAATCAAACAATTGAACTCTCTTTGTTACATCCTGCTCTTACAAAAAGATATGTAAGATAATTTATCTAACATTCAGTATCAGTTGGCATTCAGGGACACACCCAAAATACCCAGAAGCTCCGTGGGCAGATTCTCTGAAGTCTGAAATGTGTGGCAAGCCCCCTTTTGATCCAACAGGATTTGCCAAAGATTTGGACTTAAAGTCAAACCAATCCCCATCAGGAGTTTCTGGCTGCTTGAGAATGTGGCAGCCACTGTGGTTAACTTCATTTATACTACCTTTATGTAGAATATTGGTTACATCTTTCTTGGGCTCAGAATCAAGGAATAAGTGCTTTGGGAAAATGCCTCCAACATACTTAAATTAATATATATATAAAATAGTCTCAAGCAACATACTAGGGTTTTTTTAAGGGACAATTCTTGTGAATGATTTTCCCACTGGGTTTTAGAAGACTGAGGTTAGATTCTATAAGTGGCAGCAGAACTGATGAAAATCAGTTGGCATAAACTTAAGACTAAAGATAAAAAATGATAAATGAACCTCTAAAAAAGTTCATTAAGCTTGTGCTTTTGATGTATAATATGTCTGGAGTATGTTACACATCATTAGATGTTAACTGAGGAGGAAGGGTTAATATGTCTAGAGGTACCAGACTATATTCTTGTCTATCTTTAAATTACATTGCCTTAGCATTATTCTGCGGGAAAAGGCCTTTGAGAAAGTTTCATAAATGAAGCTTATGTATTAATCAAACGAAAGCTATTTCATTTCTTAATATTTATCTCTAATAAAGCTACAGTCGTGCCTCCGTATCTGCTGATTTGGTAACCGTGGTTACTGGATCAGCACCCCCAATTTCATGGGCACCAGAAGGTAAAAGCACCCAGAACCGGAAGGCCTATTTCAGCCTCCATAGCACATTGGAATAGGCACGCAACGCCACCGGAGCCTGCCCCAAAAGGTAAAGAGGCACATGGGCGGCAGGTGGAAGGCATCCAGTGGCATCGCGCACCTATTCCAATGGCCTCTGGAGGCTAAAATAGGCCTTCCGGAGGCCATAAAGGCACTTCCAGTTCTGGAGCCTGTTCATGATTATCTGTGGTTTCAGGTAACCACTTTAGGAGCCGGAACGTATTCCCTATGGTTACGGGGGTCCGACTGTAATTTAAAACAAATTTCATGTTTTCATGTCTTGTGAATTTGGAGGCTTCCTTAAATTGCTGGGAGCTACAGAATAATGGAAATGGAAGAAACTTTAATCTTTATTCAGAACTGCCAGCGGCTTTAGTTATTAGATGGGGTTTAGTGGTAAAATACATTTGTACTTTAGAATTAAAGTGCCTCCATTCAGGTCCCATCCAGACATGGAGAATATAGTGCCATTCCAAGAACACCATGGTGGGGTTGCCACACGCATCTGTAGCAGCCCCACCACATCCCCACTATATTCCCCATAAAAAGTGCTAAGAACTATTGCTGGAAAACCCAGTGCCGGTTGCAAGTTTTCCAGCAATAGAACTTTTTCTTACCTTGGGGACGGAACAGTCATCATTGCTTAGTCCACCACACATGTGTGGAGGCCAAAATAGATGGCTGTGCACGCGTGGTGGTAGTAGAGCACATTTCCAGGTATTCAGTGTTGTCTGAATACCCAGATTTGTGAGTCACAAAAAGTTGTGCATTATCACTTCCAAGTGGGATATTTGGCCACTGTCTGGAGGCAGCCTCAGCTCTTTTGCTGATCAGCAGCCTCAAAATTATGCTGAATACAGTAATTTTTAAAGGGCAGCCTATATTGTTGAATAAGAATAGAAAAAATATTGTAAGGTTAGAACTACAGCTGTTGACATAGGACATTACTTTGGCTCTGTAAGCACAAAAAAGGCAGGAACCTCATGCAATAAGAACCCTGCCTAGCATATCACTTATATTTTAAAATGCTGGAAGATTAGTTCTCAGCAGTGATGACTAAAGAAAATAGCACTAATATCTAGTAACTGATGGGGTGGGATTTTCCATATTTTAATGGGAAGGGTTATTTCAAAAGCACACAAGACTGACCAAACGTTCCATCACTAAGTGGAAAAAAGCTGAGAGTTTCTCTCCTTTACTACATAACAAAGAATTTTGTAAAGATATGGTTGTGGTGTGCCCCAAAACTATCATATATGCAAAAGGGAAGATAGTGACCTGGAAATGGGTCCTCAGTGTAAACATTTTGAAAACGCAAAGAGCAGACCTCATGTTGATGCAAGGATAAGATTACATTAGCATTTTTGGTTCTGCTAAAGAAACCCAACTTCCTATGGCAGTCAAACAATTCAAGGCAGATTTGTATGCTATAATGAAGTAGGAAAAGAAGACAAGTGTAGGAATTCTTGTGCTTTGCCTTTTCAGGTTTTATATGTGAAACCTAAATGAAGAACTCGCTGAAGATGAATTTTTGGCACACACATTCTGGCTTATCTCCCCTTCTAAAAACTCTTCCATTTCTTAGAAGAATAAATGCTGATGTCTCCAAAACTTACACTGCCATATAGAAGAGGAGGAGGAAGGAAGGAAGGAATAGACTGTCAAAAATGATATAGTTTCCTAGGAGAAAGAAAAGCAAAGGCACTCGAGGGACCCAGTGAACATCCAGCATCCCGAACTTCAGACACTTAGGATGTTAATGAAGATGAGTCTGCCCATCTTCATTATGAAGATGAAACTGTGCTGGAAGGTAGTGGCTAGAATTTGTAGCAAATAGTTGGCTAACACACATTCTGAAAGATATCAATCATCAGTTAGTTTAATTCACACTTTTTGCAACTGCAGCCAATACACAGATAGCATAAAGCTTACAGATTTAATCAGAGAGTAACACTTGATTTTTTAAAAATTTATTTTACAGCCACTGGCTCATAATAGTAGATAACATTTCAGGTTTATCTGGCCAGAAATTTTTCTGCCCTCCTGTGAGGGCCTACCTCCATGTGGCAGTCATCTATATCTGGGGCCATGCTTACATCAATAAAAGCTCTGAATTTACACGAACCTTTCCATAACAAATAAAAGAAAAAATGCCAATTGTGAAGACCCACACTGGAAAGCATTTAGTGTGGAGCCTTATATCTACAACTCTTAGGGTTAATAATGAAAGCTGGAACTCTGAAGACTGTAACAGCAGAGTCCAAGGTTTGCACAGTGATGCTTTATGAATTACAAGCAGCACTTTTGTTAATGGCAGTACTCTTTTTGGAATCCTGTCTTCCAGAGATCCCCCAAGAAAATGATGTTTTAATAAAAGTGATGATATAGTTACTGTAGTTATTTACAAGGAGAGAAGAAGTAACATCACCAGAAGCGTTTTACAAAATGCTTTGGATTATGGATTGTTAAAATACCCTGTTTTATCTCGAGAAAACAAAACAAAATGAAAGAACACATGTCACAATACCCATAATGCTTATGGAAGAAACAGGGCCAGAGGGAGAAAGGACAGAAATAAATGGCAAAATTCTAGGGTGAATGGCTATGTCTAGTCTTGAGATTAACAACATATCAGCAATTAAGAGAAGCTGAAGGTGTTTTAATAAAACCAGTGATTGCATGGAACAGAAGCTGAGATCTGCTGATTTCCAAACATTTTAGTGTTTTTTAAGACCATCAATTATTTTTGAGAGTGACCATTTAAAAGTGAAATGCATGAAGGGAGGGGTATAGGATTGATAAATAATAGGGGTGAAATGGTCCCCAAACTACTCCTGTATAACTTACATTCATTTCCACAAAGTTTACACGAGATTCCTGCAAAATCCTTTTGAAAGGCAAGGAGACTGTGCAAGTGCAGTGCTTTGGCAGAAATGTGTGTTTGACTGAATATATTGGTTATACAACGTTTTCATTTCCTAATTCACTAACCAGCCATCACACAACAGTGAATTGGTCTCAACGGAAAACACGGGTTTTGATTCCTCTCTGGTCCATTTATAGACGAACTGGGATATACTGATCTCATATATGGAGAATTTGCATCATGCAAACTGTCTTGATAAAACTGTGTTAAGCATTCTCCATGAGAGGTAGAATCACCGTTGTCTTTTACATGTCCATCCTTCTTTAGAGAGAAAAGGAATGGGAAGGGTCAACCAAAAGTGACATGGAATGCTTTGGGTTGCTTTATGTTAAAGGCTTAGCACCTCTGGATAGTGGAGTCTTGCATTTATTCACAGACCAGAAATGGGAGCAGTCCTCAACAGCAAGTTGTTACACTTCCAAGGCCTGTACAGAGTACTCAAAAGCTAACTTCCTTCAGACTCCCTCCCTACATTTTACCCAAATCTCTCTCAGTTTCGCTCCGGAGAGGCTGAGATGCTGAACACTGTAGAAGGATACCAAACCTCTTCTTCTAAGGGGAAGGGTAGCCTACTCAGGTTGATTTCATACTGGCCAGTATACCGAACCAGGAAGTGTACTGGGAACCTCCCTTTCATATGCTGGTACCGTCTAAGGGAGGCCACACCCACTTAGAGCAACCTGTGGGCAGGCCCCTCCTTAGACCACACCACGTCCGGAAAGGAGGCTCCAAGTACACTTCCTGGACCGTTATATCAGCCAGTGCAGAAGCACTCTCAATTGGCACAAAATGCTTTACCACCATTAATACACTTCAGACAATCATTCCACTAACAAATGCATTCCAAATGTCTTTGGCAAGGTTGGAAACCTTGTGCTCCCACACCCACGGTTTGTAATAAGACTGAACTAATTTCACAGCAGTTTCAAACCTGGGAGAAAGTTGAAATTCACACCTAACTTTTGTTTTTCTTCTGAATTCAAGCAAGGCCAGCACGTATGCTTAGCAGTGGATCTCATCTATGCTGGACACTATTTCATGGAAGTCAGGTTTCTGTCACAGATCTAAGGCAAACATTACAATTTACAGGAAAGAAAATGAGGACATCAATACATTGTGCGTTGTTAGGAGATGTACAACCTTTATAACACAGTAGCTTTTATTATTATCTCTGGGTTTTCTATGTCCTTTTTGCTTTGGACCATCCTCAGTTCCAGCTGAGCTGAATTAGGTTTGTTTCCTTCTCCGGCTTGGGCTTGAAAAACAAACAGACAGATAAAAGATACTGAAATACCATGAATGCTTAGTATGATTATTAGTAGATCAGAAGAAAACCTTCATCCCTTCCAGTTCTGTATTTCTTATCTTACATCAGCTCTTGCCTCTGCTTAAGGCCCTTCCCACATCTGGCCTTATTTCAGAATACATCCCAGAACAAGACCCAGTGCAGAAGGGGTCTATTTTCCATTCTGGCCAGCTGGGTGTTTTAGGCAAGTTTACCATCAGCACCAGGACTGCTCATCTTGTAGTCCTATTGGTTTTCCTGAACTCCTAGCATTCCACTCCCAGCATTCTATGGGGCTGGTACAAAATGCTGGCCATTATAGTTCTGCAACATCTAGAGGTCTGCAGGTTGAACAGTCCTGATACAGGACCTAAGCACAGCAAGTCTCCCTTCATTCCTTGCTGACTAGTCCATGCAACTCAGCAGCCCATTAAAACTGGCATACAGTTAAAACTCTGGGCAAGATCCTATGCTGCCTCCTCAACATGTATACAGATAGAAAGTAGGAATTTCCTTCCAATAGGAGCTTCTTGTGCCATATGGAGACCACTCTAATGCTTTGGCAATAGGACTGCAGTGTGGATTCACTTAGGGAATTATAACATTCAGAAATCCCCTGAAAAGTCAAGGGCATTTCTGCATTTTTCTTAAATCTGGATTATGGCCCCCTGTAGTCCTCTTCAGGGTCTTTTCTGTCCTCATACTGGGGAAGACTAGAGAGGCCCCATCTCTGCTTGTATGCTTCATCTGCACTAGATGGAGCATATTCCAGATTTGGAGGAGCTCACAAAGGCATGACGCACACACCTCTGTGTTTTGCACTACTGGGGGAACCATTTTGGCAGCATGAAGCAGATCCCCCAGGGGCTCATAAGAGCTTGTTGGAGAAGCTCACACAATCTTTGTATAGTGAAATATGAAATTTTTAAACCATGAAATGTTTGGAACGGAAGTATGTATATAAAAATATAAAAAACCTATATACAAAATAAAAATTAAAACAAATTAAAATATTAGAATCATAGAATGGTAGAGTTGGAGGGGACCTCCTGGGTCATCGAGTCCAACCCCCTGCTCAAGGCAGGATCTCCTAAACCATCTCAGACAGATGGCTGTCCAGTCTCTGCTTGAAGACCTCCATCGAAGGGGAACCAACCACCTCCCGTGGCAGCCTGTTCCACTGGTTGATCACTCTTACTGTTAGAAATTTTTTCCTGACATCTAAACTAAATCTTTTCCCCTGCAGTTTCACCCCATTGTTTCTAGTCCTTCCTTGAGAGAGTGAGAACAGGGCTGATCCCTCTGCCTTGTGACAACCCTTGAGGTATTTGTAGACAGCTATCATGTCTCCTCTCAGTCTTCTTTTTGGTAGACTAAACATTCCTAGTTCCTTAAGCCGTTCCTCATAGGACATGGTTTGCAGACCGTTCACCATCTTGGTAGCTCTCCTTTGAACCTGCTCCAGCTTGTCAGTGTCTTTTTTAAACTGGGGTGACCAGAACTGGACACAGTACTCCAGATGAGGTCTGACCAAGGTAGAGTAGAGGGGGATAATAACTTCACGTTATTGACATTTTAAAAATTATAACTGATTGCAATTTTGTAGCATGAATTCGATTCCTGGTTGTGTCCTGAAATGGTTCCAGGTATGTCCTAAATTAGAAAATCCTTGGCTGCAATTTCTCCCAAGCAGCATGATTCTTTGTGTACAGGGAATATCTATATCATGGGAAAGAAACAGTTTACTTAGAGTATTTGGATTCATATTAGGCATTTATTTAGAGTCTGACTATTGGTCTGTTTAACTTAGCAATGACAACTCTAAGTAGTAGCAGCTAACTAGGCCTAGTTTTCTTAACTGAGGATACCAGGAATTGTACCTGGAAGTTATGTATCTTACAACTATCTCAGCTGTGACTTCACTCCAGCTTGCCTTTCTCAATAACAAGAAAAGGAAAATTCAGAAACGTGACATAAATAGGTTACCCTTTGCACACGTGATGGTTCTCTGCAAAACATGCTGCATAGCTGACACAGTCTTTTCACATGCCACCTGTCATTGAGAGAAAAAGGAATTTAGTTTTACTTGCACTTCCCTGGCTCTGGCCCATACTAGGAGTAATTCATACTAGGAGGAAGACTAGCCTGCCTCCAGCCAGTTTTTATTATTATTATATTTGTTATTATACTGTATAATATGTTATTTGTTATAATATGCTATATATTTTGATTTATGTAAACTGCCGTTGGTAAAATTTGTTTTTGACTTAAGTTGTTGATTATATTTGCTGTATTTTTCTTTTTTTGGATGTGGTGATTGTATTTTGCTTTGTATTTGGTTTCCCTTCATTGTAAACCGCCTTGGGCGAAAGTTTCTTTTGGAAAGGCGGTATATAAATAAAAAATGGAAATGGAAAATTGAAATATATTAAAATATATTAAAAGTGGTAGGAGGAAAATTATTTATATCTGGGCCTTTTTTGGGCA
The DNA here is from genome assembly GCA_023333525.1 of Aspidoscelis tigris stejnegeri. Taxonomy (NCBI): domain Eukaryota; kingdom Metazoa; phylum Chordata; class Lepidosauria; order Squamata; family Teiidae; genus Aspidoscelis; species Aspidoscelis tigris. The sequence continues at coordinate 209,308,919 of JALMGA010000001.1, forward strand.
GTGGAATCCAAGTCAGTATCCATGTGGTTTCAAGAAGTCTCCAGTCCAGGCACTGACCAGGCAGGCTAAGATCAGCCTGGATGTAACAAGGATCCTTCAGATAAAAATAAAGGATCGGGGGGGGGAGGGGGTTTCTTCAAATTTTCATCAAAAACCACTTAAATAGAATTTTACCAGATTCATTTGAAAGTAAATGAATTACTGTATATTCCTGCGTATAAGACTATTATTTAACCCAGGAAAATCTTCTCAAAAGTCGGGGGTCGTATTATACGCTGGGTGTCGTCTTCTTATATGGCGAGTATATCCCAAACTCTATATTTTAACTTGAAAAGTTGGGGGTTGTCTTATACGCCCAGTCATCTTATATGCCGGAATATACGGGTATGTATAATTCTAAAACTAAATATTTTTAATACATTTTCCCTTTATGTACATTTTAGGTTTTAGTTCAGTATTTAATGCATAAACTGTTTCTGTCATGGTATTCAGTATATATCAAAAACACATGGTTTATGAATGGCCTTTTTGCACTTAACCTCCATGGGACAGTGTGGCTGGACGGTGGCTGGTACTCATATTGCGAGTGCTGGCCCATCCCAAATGGAAGCCAGGCTTACCTGGGAGTTTCCAAAGCGCAAACAGTGCCCAACGGGATCGTTTGCATCACCCTAGCGATGGCCATGTGTGCCAGGTCATTGCTACACTGATCACTGACATGGTGTACAACACCCTACCCCCATGCAGCATGGTAGTGTGAATACTTGGAAACCATGGAAGCATGTCAGGTTATCTTGGGGCACTTACCACCTTGTGATGATAAAATGGAGGTGAGCAGTATAATGGTCACATTTCAGTTCTTTGGAAGAAAAGCAGGATATAATTGCACACCTAAATAAATGCCAGCTGAGAAAGAGAATCTAAAAAAGCTATCTATTTATACCTTAAGATTGTCTGGGTGCTTGTGAGTCCAGGCCAAGAGCATGGCTGCAAAGAGATCTCCTGTTCCAACAAAGACAGCATCTACTTTTGGAGATTCCATTCGGATCCTCTGTGTAATTATGGTACCATCTGCTGCAGCTGTTAAGTCAAACATGTATATACATTCTTCCAAATTTAGGCAGTCAGACAGGAATTAAAGGTTAACTCACTGATGAGCAGCACAGCACCTGTAGGTTCCACAGAAGCAATTCATCCAGCAATTCATCACTTCAAATTCACTTCAGACTATAATTTGGAAATGCCCTGCAAAGGTATGAACCTACATGATGCAAGAGACTAGATAGCTACCCCACACTTTGCTGTCAGATAAGCCTTAATTCAGTATTGGAGATGGAGAACGTTCTCTGCTACATTTAAAGGCAGTGGATCAGTTTAGGACATATAATACAGTTTTGCTGCTGCTGCTGCTACTACTACTACTTTCATTGGTGGCCTTTCTTAATTGAAACTCAAAGTCTATGGATATATACAGACACACACATACTTGGAGATACGTATGCAGAGAATAGGGGCATTTTTGCACTTCCCTTCCCATCTGCTGGATAGGAAAGGCGCGCAATTAACCAATGTTGACTAGCGTTTGCACTTGGAGTGCTAAGTCAACTTTGGCTCCCCCCCCCCCCCCAAATGAATACTTACCTCATTCGGTGGCAGAGCTGTCCTCCTCTGGGTGTGTGTGTGCCATTTTGGCTGCAGTGCCCTATATGACTGGGTGAGTGTTAGCGCTGTTGCCATGACGACGCGGATGCTCTGCGCATGCACAGTCATGTCTATGGTTGTCTATGGTGGCACCTCAGATGACCCCGGAGCACTGGAAGAGGTGCGGATGGTTGCACCGTTGGACACTCCAATTAGTGAACTTCAATTACTGAACGTCAGGTGAGATAGGGCACACCTGGAGGCTGTAGCAGCCTCCTTGAAGTGCAGAAGCTCTTCACCAGAAGTTCATTAATTGTTCACTAGAGGCCATAGTGCAAATAGGCCTTAGGCATAAAACTGATTCAGATACTTCAGATCGGTAACAAATAGATATCCCTTGCTTACTATGGCAGTTCTGTTCTATGGCAACATCTGCCATTGTCTGCGCTAACTTGTAGATGGCATATCCATATTCCAGGATATATTCCAGGATAAGGCCCACTACAAGAAAGGGTCCATGATAACAAAATTAATCACATATCAATGGAGACATACTAATTCAATCTTTTCAGTGTACATTAGGGTGCTACACACATTTTGAAAATCTTGGAGAGATGAAACTTTCACAGGATAACAAAAGATGGAGCGATCTAGCTGGGTTTAACCTTAATTAAAGAAGACTGAGGTGTAATATGATAACACTCTTCAAATCACTGAAGGATTGAACTGAGTCTAGAGTTGGGACTTTGCTCTGTCATTCCAGAATGCAGAGCAAGGAACAATGGATGGAAGTTATAATAAGGAAGATTCCAATCAAGTGCTTTGATAGCGGAGCTGATTCCCTATAAGCTGTGGCCACACCTTCACTTTAAACCTCCCTCAGTACATCTTCAGGTCTGACTGCTTTACTTGTTTATTTGTGGACTTTCCATTCAGAAAGTCCAAGTGGAGGATGGAAAGTCCACAAATAAAATGGATAAACATGAAAAGGTATGAGCAGTGAGACCTGAAGATGGACTGAAGGATCACAGTCTCTACGTTAGTGGATATGCTCAAACACAGCACTTTGATTTTAATTCCTGCATGAATTTGATAGCTTAAATTACCCTTTTCCGGTGTATGAGTTTGACATTCTGCTTCTTGGAGTTCTATTAGTGCTTGCAATGCAAATGTGTATCTAGTATGTGAAACATACATCTAGAATATCTGTATGACAAAAATTGGAACAAATGTGTTAGGCCTTTCTGCACTTACCTTGCTGTAATCCTGATCAGTGGATCTGAACCTACAGTAGTGCCACCATCTGATCTGGATCCCAGCAAGGCTTGGATTGGAACATCTGCACTGTGACAGCTGTATCAGCACAGTCTCTTCACTGACCCCAAAGTTTTAGAAAATCTGCATTGTGACAGCTAGGAATGAAAGCTCCTAGACTTAGAGCCTCTGGGGGACCTATTTTGGTGGTGTGTTTTGGTGTACCATCAAAATGGGTCCCTTGGAAGTTTGGAAAATGAAGGTGTGGGCCTTCTGCACGCCTCCATGAACTTTTTGCTAGTAGTCCTCAATGTCGGAGACTGATATGGATTAAACTCTGTCTGGTGCAGATGGAGCATACTTTCTAACAATGGGTAGAGACTCTTTAGTCCATATCAACATGTAGACAAGAGAGGCCCTGAAGATGACCACAAAGCTGTTAATTTTGGACTACCAGTAAGTGTAGAAAGGCCCTGATATTTATCACGGTGTGTTTTCAGCACAGTCTGATACAGGCAAAGACAGAATGAAGCAGTGGTGGCCTGTGGCTTAGGACAGGTAATGCTTTGTTTTTATCTGCACAGATCAAAGTTTGGTACAGAACTTCCACGTTTCCACAAACACACTGACTTACTTTTCCTGTGGCTTCCTAATGCTATCAGGTAATCGTCTCCCGAAGGTGCCTGTAGGTCAGAGCTGGTGATTACCACAGTCTCTGGTCCCATATTGTGAAGCATATCCATTACCTTTCCATGGAGGAAAAAAAATAGCACCATGCATTAGATATTCCTCAAGCATAGCATCATACTCCTCTATTTAAAGGTCCCAACCCAATGTTTGTAGACCAAGCCTTTTAAAAGCATAACTGTGTTCCAGATCAGTTCCATTTAAACACCCCCCCCTATTTATGGTGTAGAAAAAGAGCTTCAGAACCTTCACAATATAAGTGCATCAGCAGCAAGAGCTGCCAGCTGGGACTGATGTGCTAGGACACCAAGGTAGCTAAAAGAAAGGGCTCAGAACAACAAACCCCATCAATGGAATTACAAACAGAATATTTTATGTTGGATTGAAACTTCAAAGTCATTACTGAACTGTTATGGTGGGATTGCCTCATGTATCCATAGCCCAGCTTCCCCCTCCAAAAATGCATTAAAAGCTATTGCTGGAAAACCCAGCACTGGTCGCGGGTTTTCCAACAACAGCACTTTTTTTAGACCACCTACTTATGTTCCTGACAAAGTTGCCAAAATTGCATGCACAGAGGTGATGATGAGCACATCATGGTATTCTAGATGCCTGGACTTAAAGCATGTGAAGATAGCTCTGGTAATGGTGGAGGATCGATGTCCTATGTCCTTCCTTGCTAGCACAAACTGCACTGGGGGCTTCAATGGATCCAAAGCGTTTGCTTGTGATTAAACACAAATCACAGCCAGAGCGCATATCATTATGGCTGCTCTTGCCCACATTTTATCTGGATGTCATTGATCTCAGTAAACAGTTCATTTAAATGCCCAAAGATGCTCTACTACTGCCACTTTATCTCAACATCAGAGTTCTCTGTAGCTGTCAGCTGATTTGGCCTGGAGCTTGGATGTTATATTTTCACTTTCATCATGATTCATCATGATTCATTTACTTAGCAATGTATAGAACACTGACAAAACCAACAACAACAAGAGTGTCAGGCATACAGTTTTTATTGCAATGGGAAGCTCAGCTTGGCTGGCAACACCAAATCAGGAACCCATCTGGCCATATATACATATTTCTATCCTCCTCTACCTACAAAGGCCTCAATAAAATCACTATATAAACAGACAATCTAAAACAGTAACAGTGTCTCCATGGGGGAGAGGATGCTGTTCTCCCATCCAAGATGCATCTTCACCAGATGTCTACATATATATTATGAGAGTCCCTGACGTGCCTCAAAGCGGAGGCTGTTCTGCAGTCTGGAGGCTACCACAGAGAACACCTTCCTCTGTCCTGAAGCCAGATTGAAATGGTCCAAATAATCAGCTTCCTCCAAGCATGCTTGCAGATGGGCAGCCACATCTTGCTCTAGTACTTGTCCAGGAAGGGTTTTTTGGTTAGCTCATCAGGATCCAGGATGGACCTCTTGGGAAACAGGTACACCACTGCCTCTTTAAGAGTTGACAGGACCACCCTATCTCTTAAGGTGGCGGTCACCACTCCCCATTCAACCTGTTTAAGGTATCTCACTGCAGCCAGCTGCAGCTAGCAAATAAATTACAGACATCTTGTATCTTTCCAAGAATTGTACTAAAGACAAAGTAGTAAGAATATCAGCTTAGACAGCAACTGTTTAATCAAGGGAAGCTAAAAGCAGAATTCCACTAGTCAGTGGATTTCCTTAAGAAATGTTTTCAGGCCCTAGTTACTCAGCCTTTCGGCAAAAGAAGAATTTCTTGCATTATTGCTCATCCATTTCTGCACTGCAAACAGCAGGGGGCAGTCCTACATTTCCATACAGAAGAGAACCACATATTATGTCCTTTCTGTGATGGAGTCCCCAGATATTTCTAACAAGGTATTTCTCCACAAGCATACTATGCTTTATTTTATTTTAAATCAAATTCTTTTCCTGATCTTTTAATTCATACACATATATACATAAAACAGCAAGGAAAATGAAACCTAAGCAAATCCTTAGGCTGATCCTTCGCTTGTAACTATGGGTGTTTCAGCACTAGCTGCGGAAACCGTTTTAACCCACCCCCCCAAGCCAGATTAAGAACACTTGCCTTAAATGGCTTCCGCATTGCAGACCTGACTGGAGACTCTTTGCGGACACCACTTCCGCATTTTGGCGTGCAAGACCAGTTTTTAAAAGCATTTTTGCCTGAAATCCGGATTAAATGTAAGACCTGAAAAATCAGGTCTTACATCCGTCTCTTCGCCTGGGTGTGTGCAGAAGCAGGATGCTTCTGCACACGACCAGGTGAAGGGACGGATGTCTCTCCGACTGCCATGTTGGGAAGGGTGGAAGCAGGACTGCCTGCTTCCAAAGACGTTCCCCCGCACGGCGAGCGCTGCCGGAAACATGTGGTGACTGGCAGCTCCATGCTCCAGTCCCGCACCTCTAGAGGCGGCATCAGAGACATGGAGAGCGGTGTTGGTGGCGCAGGAACCGTCTGCCTTCGGCCATGGGTGCTGCAGCTTCCGTGCAGCACCCACGCGATCTGGCCCTGCGGATCTGGCCTCCCCATGCGTGCGTGGACGCGCAGGGCCTCCGAGGATCTGTTTCTATTCAAGACAGATCCTCGGGAGGCCGGATCGCCGGGAAACAGATTTTGTTAAATCTGTTTCCCAGTGGCAAATGCGGAAGCACCCTATGTGGCAGCACCCTATCTAAGTTCTGCCCCTTAAAGCTCTTTTAAGAGAAGAGGACACCTAATTTCAAATAAGTCACAAGGCCTCAACTGAAATATTTTGCTAATCCAGGCTCTGGATTACTCCACTCCCATGCCTTGGCGCCACCTCCCTCCCAGAGCAAGTGAGACAGTCCCATGTTCCTGGTAAGCTCCAAGATGCAGGATCTACACCACATTCTGGTGCAAATGATGTTTGGGGGTGGCACAGCTCTGGCTGTGCAGTTGTGTGCCATGTTGCAATTGCCAAAGCAGTTGCCCAGGCAAGCCAGAAGTTGCCGTGGCCATAACTCTGGTGATGTGGGCAGTCCAGGACAGACAATCTACACTGCCAGGTAAGCTGGGGCCGGTGCCAGCACTCAAAAATACAAACGCTGGCCACTGTCCCTGAACTTAAATTGGTATCCCACTGAAGTTAAGTGTGAAAAGGCCACAATCTGGCCTTGGTTTTGAGTTTGTCTTGCCTCACATTACTTCGCAAGAAATAACTTGGGAGTCAAAGGATTGTTACGCTTTAAAATCTCTCAGATACCTGCTGCAGATTTTAGTAACTGCACAGAGGCAGTTTTTTTTAAGAACCAGCTATTTATTTGGGTGCAATGCTATCAATATTCCTGGGATAAATATCCTTTTTCTGAACAATTACAGATAAAAATGGACAACTATAACCCTAGCTGCTGTCACCACAAATTTCCCTTAAATTCACCAGAAGCTCCAGACCCAAGAATACTCCATCGATTTTATCTTTATATTATTGTGTTTCACCCTGGAACCTTTTGGTGAAGAAAAAGGACATAAATTCTTAAACAAAAAAACCCAAATACATAAATGAAAGCCTTAAAAAGTTACCACTAAGGCTAGAAGATATACAGCTGATTATGCAGAGGAAAAAAACAGGTTCCCATATACCTACCTCAATAGCTTCTTTCTCGGTGTGTATCTTCCTGCCAGTAAGTAATCTAGAAATAAGGAAATAAAGAAATAACATTTTAAGAGAAGTCTGCTTACTGTGTTTTTGTTTTACTCTGAAATGTTTTATGCTACATGAGGTAAAACTTGTAAACAACATATTGAACCATGATCCAACCACTGTCCTGTCAGATTGATCCTCGAACATGGTTGACACATTATATATGTCCTTACATTGCATCCTCTGCCTCCAGAATAGCTTTACAGGGCTACAACTCCCTTCATCCCTGGGCATGCTTCTTGGAAGTGACAGAATCTTGGGAATCCAACATCAAGAGGGCCAGAGAGGCTGCCCCTACCTGAAATAAGGGACCATGACATAATAATACAAATTTCCAGAACTATCTTAAAAGCCAGCTGAAGGTCTCTTAAGCAGCCTTGCTTCCTGCTTGTGGCCAAAGGTCACAAAATGGTTGCTCAGCTGACTGTCCAATACCTGTGAGGTCAAGTCTATGTGGAGCCATTTTAAAAATTAATCTGTTGATCACTGGTGAGCAATCAGGGACAACAAAGGATCAGCATGCAAAAGGAAAGAGGGCAAAGAATGGTGAGAAAAGGGCAGGCCTATTGTGGAAGGCTCAACATCATCCCATTACTAAGTTTTGAACAAGCTAGGTGGAGTTATAAAATCTGATGGAAGGTATATTGGTTATGTTTTCCCCCACTGCAAACACTACTGTTTCAACCAATATTGTGTTGTTTTAACATGTTGGATTTTAAATGTTGTGATGGTTATTATTGTTTTAATACAGGTTATTTGATATGCTGAATTTTAAAGTTGTTGTTACCTGCCCTGAGACCTTCGGGTATAGGGTGGGATAGAAATATAAATAATAAATAAATAATACATTAACTAAGGAAAACCAGGCACCCTAGAAATGATCAGGTGGCCATTCCATGCAAAATGGCAATAGTGTGTGAAATTTTCAGGGTCCTGTTCCAGAACCGGAAATACCTACCTGGAGGGTATGGCAAAGGAATTGGAGCAGGAAGAATCCTTTGGGGTCACAAGCATGTGGCTTCTTTTGGAAAGCAATGAAGTGGATTGACTGAATGGTTCCAACACCCACTCCCTCAGAGTCACTCTAGTAAACCCAACTAATCTCTTTTAGCCTGTAATTATTTTTCTTCCCAAGAACTGATCTGAGAGCTTCTTTGCTAAAAGCCTTTGACAGATTTGTTTGAAACTCTCCCTCTTCCCACACTTACTAGTAGGGTAGTCCAGGAAGGGGTCTATGGACCTTCATTCCCCACATTGGTGGTGGCATAAGGGAGGCCTTGTCCCCTCCTAGTACATTTTGTCTGCACAGGACAGAGCACAGACCAGACTAGGCACCCAAAATGAAATTCCGATCCAGTCTTTTTTTGAGCATTTGGGTGGGTGGGTATACCAGACTACAGAGGTGGGTAGATGACATGCCTCCATGGTCTGGTATACCATGGGAGCTCCACTTTCATTCCTGGCCTTGAAAGCACTTGAAGGCACCTGCATTGGTTCCAAAGTGGAACCTGTCCCAGTGTTGATGACCTTGTTTTGTACCAGGAGCAATTTTGTCTGGAGAAAAAATCGCTAAAACCCAAAGCAACAAAACTTTGACACTGGCAGAGGGGGAAACATATCTGCATTCAGTCAGCCAGTTAATCATCATACCAAGGGAAAGAAGAAGGCCCAAAGGAGAAGGGGAAAAGAAAAGTGAAAAAAAAAGGTAGGATTTTCCTTGCTTTGCAGAGAAGGCTTCTGAGGCACACACCATTGCAGCTTACGGAAAGCGTCTCGCTTTGACTTTATTGTTTAAAAATGTAGTATACTTTGAAGTAAAGGATTAGGCACTAGAATCTGCGTAAATTTTCTAAATTTTCTTAATTGTTCTGGGACATGTTCACTGCAGCCAAGAACAGGAAACAATCTGTAATGTTTTGGAAACATTATGTAAATACAATGATAATACAACTCTCCTTGTTAAAAGGTATTCCAGGACTGTGGTCACACCTAAGGTTTAATCCAGCTTCAGTCCACCTTCAGAGAGAAAGAACACACCAGCAAAAAGACCAGGAATTTTCTTTCCACATTATCTATCCCAAAGGTGAATTTTCTGAGTTATTTAACACTGAAAGAAAACAGCTTGCCATTTTGCTGATATGTTCTCTCACTCTGAAAGTGCACTGAAGCTGGATTAAACCTTAAGTGTGATCACAGCCAATAAGAACTACAGGACTGGGCTCAGTATGTGTTCCTTGTTCTTTAATTGCCAACAGCTTCAGTAAGTTTATTCTCAACACCTAAATTTATAAGCAGAAGAAAATATTGATTTCCCAGAATGCAATAATTTTTAAAAACCTGTTAAGTTCTATTTACAAAAGGCAATGCATTGTCTTCTCAAAAAGAATCTCAAAACCACTGAAACTGTATATGGCAAAAAAAACTTACTCAGCTTCAAACTGATTTGGCGTTATTATGTCAGCTACGGGCACAACCATGTCTTTATAAACAGGAAGAAGATCCTTTGGAACATACTGCAAAGAATAAGAAAATAATATTGACTTTGGAAAGCTTAAGTAAGCACTTGTGACTTCCTAGGACAAGAATGTTTGAAATGCAGGGTCATGCATGAATAGCTCTCTTCAGTTCATTCAAAACACTGGGGGCCAGCTATAATCCATTTTCATTCTATCTTCAGAAAAAAAATCAGCCTTTCCCCTTATCTAACCCAAAGGTGGATTTTCCAACCTAGATATGAGGAAGGAAAACTGCTTTTCTCTTTGTCCTTAAATTGGTTACAGTGCTCCTGTAGTGAAAGCTGAAGAAAAGTATCACAGCCCAGAAATGATTTCCCATGTAGTTGTGCGTTAAACAGTCAACACATCTCAGTGTTCATACATGACAGCAATTTCATCTAGGAGTCTTCTATGGTGAAACCTCTGGTTGATGCAACCTCATAACATGTGTTCTGTTAAAAGGTGAGGAGATACCTCTGACCCACTGTCAATTCATGCAGTTTGTGCAAACATGTTGCAAATGCTCAGCAAGGCACAGAGTTTGCACATCTTCAAAGTCCAGCCAAGGCAAACAAGACTCTGGACCCATGTAAGATCAGTTTCCCTGGATTTGTGGAAGAAATCATTGTAAAGAAGGACCCTAAACTGCTACAATCATTACCCATGTGCTGAAGTAATGGCACTACTACTCTGGTAGACATATATTTAAGGATGAACATGAAAACATATATTTCTTGGCATTATCCTTAAAATGTCTATGGAGGATCACACAACAGAATCCACTACACCTTGAACTACAGGATAAAATTTAGATAAAGCCAGTTTACTTCACTATAGCAGCATCCATATGGAGCTAATTTCAACAGGGTCATGTGAGCAACTTTGTGCAGGGTCATAGTTAGCATACCTGTGCTATAGGGCCTTTGCACATAGACACCCATGCATCAGCTAGCATCAAGGCCTATGTTATAGGCACAGGTTATTGGGGCTGGTAACATAGCTGTCTAGCCCAGTAAGGAGGCAGCACTCGGGTGGTTCTTTCCACCTTGCCCTCTACCATGCAGCCCAACTTTTCATGTCCTTGCTGTGTCGCTGCAACTTTGGAACTACAGATCACTCATTTGAAGCAAGAGAAAGATACTACTGCCGCAATCCTCAAGGAAAAAGCCAACATGACACTTTTTCCAGCCCACCCATGAGCACCCAAAGGACACTTCGGCCAGGCCTGGCCACCACCAGCTTTATTGGGAGGCTTCAGGATGGAGAAGAAGGAGCTCGGCTGAGCTCTGTTGTCCCAGACCTGCACCTCCGTCTCTCTGGCCTGGGAAGCTCAGCCACTTCTCCAAGTGTCACCTGAGGAGCAGCAAGGGAGCAACATCCTAGTGCTTTACCTGGTGTGCCAACTTCTGAGGTGAGCAGGTGTTACCAGGGTCCCAGCAGGAGCAACATGCTGACCCGCATATAGGGTCACTGGAACCACAACATGTCTTTGGAGAAGCTGCCATGGTCAGAACAGGGGCCAATTCACACTTCGGCCTGTAGTTGATGATTAGGCAAGATCTGGGCAGGTGTATTTGCACTTGCAGGAGGTGTTTACAGCATAGAAATGCCCCCTGCTTGCCCAGAGGTTGACTAATTATCAACTAACTGTGGAGCACAAATTCGTGCTCCGCAAGCTTACTGAAGACTTATCTGAAGCATCCAGCAGTGACCATCCACACCTCTGCTGGTGACAACACTGACGCACACACAGTCATGGAGGGTGTCATGGAGGCTGATGCACTTGCGGAGAGTGTGAGCTGTTAGTGACTAGCACTCGCAAGTATGAGCGCTAGTCAATGTTAGGTGGCTGCATTCCTTTCCCATCCACAGGGCGAGAACGGAAATGTGAAAATGTCCTAGGACTAGCAGGTGTCGACAGGTGAGTGAAAGGGGAGTGAAAGAGGCAGGTGTCCCTCCCTGCTGCTCTCCTGGCACTTGTTTGAGTGGTTGCGTAGCAGCCCTGGGCATCAATGTTTTTACTATAATTCCTTTAAGGGCAGACACACTCCCCCCATAGGCAGCCCACAGTCCTGGAGCTGTTCCAGTGTAGCACAGATTATGAAATAGCAGATAATTTTCTATAAAGATGGGACAAGTATGCAATGGATTACCAACCATATAGCCTTCTCCACTCCACTTGTCACCCATCACTGGATCACACACTGCAAGTAAAAATTAAAATTACTTGTAAAAGGAAATAAAGTAATTCAGATATTTAAGCATTTCGATCTAACAGGTCACAGCTGTGCCAGTCTCACTTCAGAAAGCTGAAGTACTGACAACATCAACATATTATTGCCCTCTGCTGATTGCTGCATGCAGCAATGCTATAAAACATTAGAATAAGGTTGTGGCTTGGTTTGTGTAAGGAAAGAGAATTATAGGCTACACAGTTAAGCAAAATTAGTAAACAGTTCTCAAATCCAAACTAGTGAAACAGAGAGCAGGAACAGATTTTTCTGGGAAGCACTATACAGTAGTGTAATAAACAAAATAGATTTTATCAACTTAAGGATACCAGGAGACATAGCCAATTTAACCTTCCCCTACTCTTGACTCCCTGCAAAGGTGCTGTAGAGGAATCATGCCTGTCTCTCCAATGCCTCACTTGAAGAAACCTCTGTCTGTTGGCTTTCACTGTGACTTTAGAGAACACTTGAGTTCTTGTTTCTAGTTGATGCACTAACAAGCTATAAGCTGGTTACAGTTTTTAAAAAGCAACCCAACTATTGAGTACCTGTAACCCTCCAGATGTTGTTGGAGTATAATTCTCCACATTTATGGCCATCAGTCATGCAGATTACTAGTGATGGAAGCAGGAATCCAATGAAGTGAACATCTTGAAACTGAAGGAACTACGATTACTACTGAAGCACATCTAGTCCTCTATTTTTGCATTGCAACATTGCTAACTGATTTATCTGGCATTGTAGACATTTCTTCACTTGCCTTTCCATCCACTGGTCAAGAAAGGTGCAGAAGAGACTAATGGGTACTAGCGTTCCCCCTAGGGAATGCTAGTACATTATAGCCTAACCCCACATGACTCAACACTTACCTGGATCCGGTTGCACGTCCGATCCACCGCAGGACTCCACCATTTTGGTTGCAGTGATCTGCACGACTACGTATGTTTCGGTGTCATCACTATGGGGACAATTATGCTCTTTGCATGTGCAGTCGCATTAGGGGTCATTGGAGTTAACAACGTGCTTGAGCAGTACCTCAAGTAACCCCTTGCACTGGAAAAGGTGTGAGTGCTTGTGTCCTAGATGGGCCAGGTAAGTTCCCACTCATGACTAGGTTGCTCATGGTGCTTGCAGACTGTAAATGCCTTCTGCAAGCGTAGATGCACCTGCCCAAATGTTAACTAATTGCAAAGTAAGAGGCTAAGTGCAGAAACACCAAGATGAGCTTCAGTAACTTTTACACCAACTTTTCACTTAGGTTGCTTCTGCAGTAGCTGGAATAGTGGACCAGCAAGTTCCTAGGACTCTTCCTATCTGCATGCTTGTAAGGTCTTCCTTAGACCGCACTAGCATGCATTGGGGGGGAGGGTTCCAGAATGCTTGTTGCTTCAGTATACTGGCCCATGTGGAATTGTTTCTTTTTAACCATTCCTGATAATTTAATGTTTGTTCAGGACAGATGCCAATAACAGCAGCTGGAAGATAACATATCAATAAAATAAACTGTAACTTTAGAAACTTACCATAAACTAGGTTGGAGTTCTGTTGTTTTAGTTCTTGAACAATATCAACCACCATTGCAAGGAATGATTTATCTCTTGTATAGCCTTTAAAAAAGCGGAGGGAAAATTAAGATTGTGTCAAAAAAAGTGGTTTCCTCAAAAAAGTATTTGGTCACTAGGAGCTTAAGTCAGAGTGTGAGTGAACCAACCCACTGAAACCGTTGGCACAATCAAAGCTTAGCATTTAAGCAAGCCATTACTCAAGAGAGATTTCCCATGGTGCACCAAATTGCTGCCTACGTTTACGAAATTGTTTCAGATACCTACTTGACCATGATTCATGATCTCTATAGATATGAAAAACATTGACTTGCTGCACTGCTAGGAATTCTATGAAATAGGTCTTGAAACTGAAGCCATACTGAACTTGCTACAGCAAGCTTATCTGTACAGACAAGGTAAAAGAACTCTCAGTCCAGTTCTTCTGACTGGCCTTGTAGAACAAAGCAAAACCTCATACGCTATTGGCCAACTTTAACTGTTCAAACTGTCATTCAACTGCACCTCCTTCTACTCTCGTTGAAAATCAAAATAGACCTCTGCCCAAATTGTAATAGGCTGGTAGATGCTATCTTTGCTGAGTCCAAGATATGTTCCAAAAACATTGACACAGACTCTTCTGAACACAAGGTTTATTCAAACTAAGGCTAAGGCCCTTTCTGCACTGGACCTTATCCTGGATTACACTCTGGGATAGCAGCCTGCCACCCTCATGCCAGTGCAGATTACAGCAGGCCCAGGATGGGGCCTGCCACAGTCTGCATCAACATGTGGGTGGCAGGCTCCTGTTCTGGAATATAATCCAAAATAAGGCTCAGTGCAAAAACTTGAATGTAAGCATCTCTTTGTTGTACTGTAGAGTACAGGCATGATGAGGTCTTTAGAGCTAAGTCAATGGGGGGGAAAGTCCATTTGAATCTAAATATTCTGCTTGGAAATTATAACCATCAACTAGCTTTTGGAAAGACCTTTAGACCTTAGGAATTTTTCAGGCACAAAGATAACAACATGAGATTTTATAGTAATGTGTACTGGCATAAAATTAATAATAGAGAGGTAAAAATCTACATTTTACCACATCCACACAACTCTCTACAATGAGGCTGCCCACAGAACAAGCTAATCTCAAAACCCTGAATGTGCAGGCACAAAAGCCAATTTATTCAGAAAATGCATTGTTTTGTCAGTGGCAGCCCTATTCACTTTGTTATTAAATATCACTCCAAGGAAACAAGAAAGGAAAATAATTTGTTGGCAGCGGAATACCCTTCATGGTAGAGTAGCCTTTATTGGTTATAATTCTAGACCCGCATCATTAAACTTTCCCACTATGTCTGGCTTTCTAAACACCTCCTTGTGTGGAAAAGTTATATAAATCAATAAGACAGTCAATTTCGCCCAGAAGATTTCAGAACTAACTTCTAGTAAGGAATATAGAAAATGAAATTAAAAACTTAAGCATGGGTTGCAATGAGGTAAAACCATGTTAATAATCAAAACCAAAAAGTGTGTTGTTGAGTGCAAAGCTTTTTATCATCCCTTCCCTCTAGCAAGGCTTTTCTTTCAAAAATAATTATCCTAAGGCCAACAGTGCATCTCTTAGCTGTCATTAAAAAGTTGACAGAAAGTGATCTATGGCTGTGGGCAGCTACAGAAAAAAAACCCCAAAACCATCTCTGAGGTGGCTTAGAGAAGGCTCCGAGGTGGGATTGTTCACACACCAGTCTGCCCCTAGGGTTACACACTATTGTCTCTGAGGCACCTCTGAAGCACTCCTTTTGCTATACCTGAATACGGCCTATAACTAATTTGCTGGCCACCACTGCTGTCAAAACATAACTTGGAGTAAGGCTGGAACAGCTTCAGCTTAGTATAAATATCAATCACTAGCAGTAGCCTTTTCCAGAGGAACTGGCCAAACAGTGCAGAAGCCTTTTCTCTGTTCTCTCTGAACTGTGTTTTGATCCAAAAGCAAGGCTCTAGTGAGAACCTGGCCTGTTCCTCCCTTTGCTGCTATGTACTGTGTGCTACTGCCATTCATCACTATTAAAATCTCCCAAAACAGAACTTACCTGTAAGAACATAATCATAGTGGTTGACATTGTTGAGTTTCAGTCCTTCATATAGTTCATGAAGTTCATCTGAATTTAACACCTGACCTTTCCAGTGATCATAACCTACACCATGGAGGAAACCAAAAGAAATTTATACTCTTATGTGACTTTTGGATTTATTGTGCTCTCCTTAAAGATAGTACTACCATACCGAGGAAGGACCATGACATTGCTCGTTGGGATCCTGCTACAAGCACCATGGATTAATATATTTCTGCCACAGCTGAGTACATGTATAGAAATCATACATACCTTTGAGGAACATATAGGTAATAAGATTAAATACACAGCAGCAGAATGGCCTTGAATTGCAACACCATTCTTTGTTACTAAGAGTTTCCTACTAAAGATAAAAATGCCCTAGAGTACAAACTCCAGCACAGTGAGTGAGCTGGAAAATCCCTGTTCCACTTTGGAACTGCTCTGTACATTTTCTCATTTACATTATGTCAGTTCTTGATGGGTAAGCATTATCCAAGAATCTAGCGAAATGTGGCAGGTAAACCAACAGTCTGAGAAAAAGATGCCCATGAAAATCCAGCTGATTCTCAGGTTGCACCCAGATACAGTTAAAAAAAACCCTGTCATTATTTTGGAATAGTATTTGATTTGGCAGACACAATCATGGTGCTCCCAATATAATCCTTGAACATAGACGACCCCAAATCCCAGGTATTGTGTCATGTGTGACATGCTGAAACACAAAATATTAACCTAATGTCTAGAAAATGAAATAATGCCAAGAGAGCTTTGATCCAGAATATCCAAAAAGAACAGAACCAACCAAAGCTGGAAGTACCTATTCCCGGCTACCACTGCAACCTGAGCTTTAAGTCACACA
Source organism: Aspidoscelis tigris stejnegeri (assembly GCA_023333525.1). Taxonomy (NCBI): domain Eukaryota; kingdom Metazoa; phylum Chordata; class Lepidosauria; order Squamata; family Teiidae; genus Aspidoscelis; species Aspidoscelis tigris. Next base: position 209,325,425 of record JALMGA010000001.1, read on the forward strand.
GATGACTCTAGGAATGCCTCCAGATTATGCACTCTCGCAGAAGGAACTAGTGTAACTCCATTAAGAACAGGAAATCTTCCCACTTTATGGACTCAGGAGTCTGTGCCACACCATACCTCCGTTTTGTCATTATTTAGCTTCGGTTTCTTGGTCCATAGTGAGACCATTACTCACTCCAGAAAGAAGTGAAGCATATGCAACCCCTAGGCCTCTTCAGTCTGGAGAGACGGCGTTTAAGAAGGGACCTGATTGAAGTATATAAAATTATGCACGGTATAGAAAAGGTGGATAGAGAAAATTTATTTTCTCTGTCGCACAACACTAGAACCAGGGGGCACTCTATGAAGCTGATGGGTAGGAGAGTCAGGTCTGACAGGGGGAAGTATTTCTTCACCCAGAGGGTCATTGGCTTATGGAATGTGCTGCCGGAAGAGGTGGTGACAGCTACCAGTCTGGATGGCTTTAAGGTAGGGTTAGACAAATTTATGGATGACAGATGTATCAATGGCTACTAGAACGAATGCCTAGGTGCATCCTTCAGGCTGAGGGGGGGGGGAGGAACTGGGGCGCTTCTAAGGCCATCGGCTGGGACTCAAGAGCAGGAGAAGGTTTGTCCTTGTCTCTGCTTGAGATGCCCATGAGCATTTGGTGGGCCACTGTGTGCAACAGGATGCTGGACTAGATGGGTTGTGGCCTGATCCAGCAAGGCTTCTCTTATGTTCTTATGTTCTTATACTTCCTTAATTGGAGAACACATATACACATATATGTATACATAAATAGAGAGAGAGAAGACATCAGCATACTAATAGCCCCTTACTCCGCATCTCCTGATGATCGCTCCCAGAGGAATAATATAGTGGTCAAAAAACATGGTAGATTAAGACTGACACCTGTGGTGCTCCACAGATTGGTGCCTAGGCTATCAAACGAATACTGTCTAGTATTGGCCTTGAAGATACGAACAGAACCCCCACAATTACAATAAAAAATCATCAATCAAGTCAACTACACAGTTTCAGTCCTACACCCAGGTTGGAACCCAGACTGAATAATCTACTTCTTCTAAGCAAGTCTGAAATTGAACCACAGACATCCTTTCCAGCAGCTTACCCAAGAAAGGTGGGTTAGCAACCAGACGTTATCAGTTTAATACTTCTGGGTGCAAGAAGGTTGTCTTGAAAAGGCGATTCACCAGCACTTTCCTGAGGGCCACTGGGACATTGCTCTCCATCACCACTCTCTGAATCCACCTAGCCACATCCTGCCAGCTAACTTTAATCAGCCAGAATAGGCACAGGCCAAGAGAACATGTGGTTAGACAGACACTTCCACTGGATTATGTTAATTGTGGCATTCAGTTCCATTCAGAACGAAGAGATTTTACCCTTAAAAGACCTTACAAATTTCTCACAGCAGATCTGATGTACAAGTCGTTTCCATCTTTGACCTGATATTGTTAGGCCATTCATCACACAGAAAAGCTCTACTGGATAGCTATTTGAGGACGCAATAATAGCAGAGAAGTAATGTATATTCACCACCAGCACCGGCACCACGAGGTAGAAGAGATAATGGCTGGGTCCCCATGCAAGCCGTTTGGGTCTGATTGGGCACGCATTGGACCGAGTGCAGGACCAAGATCGAATTGTGCCTGTCCCTATGCCATTCCTGGTAATGTGGGCTGGGTGCATGCTGGGTGTGGATTCAGCCATCCTCATGCATACTACACCAAACTCCGGCACAGGGGAGCAGCGCCATCTCCTCTCTGCCTCCTCTCTCCTCACTGGAAGCTGGATTGACATAATCCAATCCATGAGCTGCCTGCTGCAAATGCTGCATCCCCCACTTAGAACATAAAATATATATATTTTTTAAAAAGCTGCTACGAGGTTTAGTGGCAGTTGAGTGGTTGAGCTGTTTTGCACACCTCCGCTCCACCTAGGAACCATGAGAACACCTGGCAAGCATAAAATGGAGAAAAATCAAGCCATTATCATGCCCACCTTGGCGATTGGGAAATGGGGGTGGAATATTTTCTGTGTAAAAAGGGAGAAAAATCAAGCCATTATCCTGCCTGCCTTGGTGATTGGGAAATGGGGTTGAATACTTGTATAAAAGAGTCTTGTGGGGCAGCGAGGGCCATTTGAGGCCGTCGTCGTTTGGGCTTTAACACCATTTACTCCCAAAAAAATCTCAGAGGTTGTGATCTCCAATGCACAGGGCAGGAACGGCAAGCCCAGCATATGAAACCCCACCTCCCACTGACGTGAGTGCCAATCTCCTCCCCAAACAGCCTGGGACCATCCCCATGCGCAGGCTCAGCTTGCAAAGCAATGCGTGCTGAACCCTCTGACTGCGTCCAGACCTGTACCAAATTTGGTCCTGGTTTGGACCTGGTTTGGACAATTTCCACAGAAATCGGACCAAATCAAAAGTGCATGGAGACGACCCTTGCCAAACCCAATTTCGATTCGGACCAAAATGTGCCCAATGCATTCTAACGTGTGTTCAGTCAGATTTGCAATGGGATTTATACCACCTGTGCTCTAATAATCAGTTCTGCTATACTGCCTGTAGTTTTACGCAACACAAAGGTGCTGTACGGACTTGACACTGATGTCAAGGGTTCTTGGGAGGAATCATATCAATAGCCTTTCTTGTCTTACAAGTTCAGTGAGATCAGAACCTCCCAGGAGCATCTCTATGCAAAACAAAGTCTCCCAAAACATACAGGAACAAGGTTGATTCTGCGAGTGTATGAGGCAGACCATCTCAGTTGGTACCCCTTCTCTTTTATGTTTACCTCCTGCCACCAGAGCAGTCCACAAAAACGGACTTACAATCAGCACACCAACAACAGATCTTTACCAAAACTATAAAATAAATGGAATCTACAAGAAAGTGACAAACTGTGGAGTCATTCAAAATCACTGTATTCTATTTGCTTCCTCCAAAATTTAAGAGGCCTCCACACGTACTCTATTCCTTCTATTGCTACTAGCCTGGTTTTAGGATTTCGCTTTGTTACGGCCATGTCTATGTAAATACTTTTTTAGGATTCCTTAACCTTCTTTCTGTTTCCTGTTCTGCATATGTCAGCCTACATAAACAATAGTGCTCACCAAGAATAATTATTCTCATATCCATCCCTTTTTCCTTGGAACTAAACTTTCCCTGTGTGGCTCTTATAGGTAGAGCAATGAAAAGCTTCCAGCAAGATTTTATCTTTTGCTTTCTGATTCAAGAAATTTGGACTTTTCAGGAGCAAATTAATCAACTTTAATAATGCTGATATTTCTTTTTAAATACAACTGAGGTCTTCTGAAAAGTGAATGCAAAATAAAGAAATAACATTATATAAGAGTAAAGTCTACATTAGCTTCAATGAAAGAATTCTTCCGCTAGCCTTTTCTGGTTCCACTTATAAAAATGTTGATATCTGAACATTCCTCACAGAACACAAGTTCCGTAATGCAGAGAAGCTGTGCCAAGAACACTATTGAATCAACAGCCAGTGTGAAAATATCTACAGGGCTTTCAAGGACATAGGATCACATTGTGAACTGCAGGAGGCATCGGACAAGCAGTTAACTGGGTCAGCACACTAACCTTTTCTTAAAAACAAATTGTGACTGATTTCTTAGGAAGGAAAGGCTTACTGTTTGAATATTCATTTTTCTCCTTAATTCTCAGGACTTACATTACCTCAGTTGACTCTAAGAAGGACACAAAAACAGAGAAGAATCTCTTAATGCCTGCCGTTGTTAGTTCCCTAGTTTTCTTAATGAAAGATACTAATAGCAAAACTACATATGAATATTCAGAATGCATTTTTTTTATTATAAACCATGCTGCTCAGATGGGATAGAACAGTGGTTCTCAACCTGGGGGTCGGGACCCCTTTAGGGGTCGAACTACCCTTTCAGAGGGGTCACGACAAGTCTCCCGCCACCCTGCCCTCCCACTTCCCAGCTGCTCTACCCCCGTGGTTGGGGGTCTCCACAACATGAGGAACTCTATTAAGGGGTCGCGGCATTAGGAAGGTTGAGAACCGCTGGGATAGAACGTCCTGTGATCATACAGATCTACTTATGGAACTGAGATCAAGAATACATGAAACTGCAAAATTCAGAAAGTTAAAGCACCAAAGACAAGAAACTTGAGCTTGGATTCCTTTATAGCTTCTGAGGCGGTCTGCATCAAATGTTAATGTAGTTAATGTGTTCATTTTATATTTTGTTTTTATTGCTGTAACCTTCCCTGAGACCTCCAGGTTTAGGGCAGGATAAAAATACAAGTTCATAAACAAAGGCCACCTGATTCAGATTGTTGACCTGATTTCTTCCTTATTATACATAAATCCACATTCATACTTCCTCTAAGTAAGTTAAGAAACCTCTTTTAACTTTTCCAGTCATTCAGTAATCAAACATCCAAATCAGCTAGTCTTTTTCTTACACAGAAAGTCAATAAAGGGTTCCCAGTTGTTAAGAACCGGTGTTTCACTCCAGTGGAACTTTTAGGCTTCATTCTGAACATTTCTTGCTTTAATACACATAATTATTTCACTGTGGAGCACCTTAAAGTGTTGGGGACAATAGACCAAAAAGCCCCATAATGTATACCCTATTAATAAATCTGCCTAACTGTTCAGAACTCTATTTCAGAGTAATCCTTTTCCCCGACAACATTTCGATTTGTATATAAGAGGGACAGCATGACAAATTGAAACTGTTTCTTTCTTCTTAAAAAAGAGCATCGACGTAGGCTGTGTGACAAGGCTTTTCTATTCGTGCATGAAGCACAATGTCATTTGGAGGTGAGTCACTCATTCTAATCATACATTAAATAGTCCTTACCAGACAACTTAGCAAACAGAGATCCCTAGGAACTCCAGATTTTTTTAAAAGCTAGAGGGTTAAAAGCAGCATTTTTCTCAAGCACCAAATAAAGCAACATTTTTCTTCCTTTTCATTAATTCATCCAACAACAGCATTATACAGAAAAAAGTATCCATCAGAAGGTGTTTCAGACAGTACCCCTCCCTTTCCCTGACTTTTTTGGGAGTGGGCTGGGGCAATATCTGTTGCCTGCAAACATCTTTTGAAGGAAGCAATTTATCTGTTTTGTGAAATCTCTGTATGGACTAAGGTATTTGCTTAAAGAGATAAATGATGATGTCAGTTTCTTAGAAGATGACCTTGAACGAGCCTTTACTGTACCACACAGTATTCATGTGGGGCTGAACTAGGATGTAGCCATGTGCTTCCCAGAATCCTCCACTCTGAGTATTGTGGCAAGCGAAGGCAGGGGTTTTGCTGGAACCTGTATGAACTTATGATTGGCATACTATTATTGGCAACAGGCTATCATGACCATTGATTATGAGATTTTGTACTAAATCACATGCAAAAGATATAAAATCAACCCTCCATCTTTTGGCTGTAAAGGAAAAGTTATAAAATAGTTGGTCTCAGGAAGCAAGCAGCTGATTACATTTGCATTTACAAAGACATACCAAGGCAAAAGAAATTATCCCATCACCTCAATTTGGTCACTGTCTAGAGAAATTCTACACCAAAACGAAGTAGAAAAGAGGAGCTATTTTGCAACAGAAACCAATATTTTATTTACAGTAAATCTATCTGCTCAGGAATGCTGAGTAGAATTAAACAAGTTGTGATTTAATCTTTTGCAAATCTCTTCCTCATAAAAGACAGAAGAATTTGGTCACTGCAGGAAGGCAAAACAGGATGACGAAGAATGGAAGAACAACTCCATTGTTACTTAGCTCACGTCCAGGGGTACCCCAGCTGCTGGATGGGATCTGGAAACTGAGGTTTTAAAGCAGCTGCTATACTAAGAAGCAGAGACCAAGGAAAGTAAGAGAAGGAGAAAACATGCGTCTTTTCTCATGCAATAAACTTTATTAAGATTCCATTAAAAAGAAATAAAAAGCAGTGTGTATCAGTTACAATTTTCCCTCAAATACATTGTCAGACATAGAACTCTAACTGGTTACATGGGGCCATCATGTTATCACTCTGTGAAAATTGTCCTGCTGACGAGAATCAGTGTCTTGAAGAAGACAATCAGCTATTTTGACTTTGAAACAAAGGCTGCAAAGCAAGTTCTAGGAGTGGAGGGAAAGAAGTGTGTGAGAATGCAAAATTTAAACACTAATTTCTTACCGAAGCACAGTTCATCCTGACCATAGGCAGACATAGAAAACTTTTAACTGCTTAGCTCTTGTCCATAAGTTTATTAGCACTTAGGGCTTTTGATGAGAATAGTTGGCAAAGAAACTAATTGTTCCCTCAGAAATGTTGAGTAAACAACATTCCAGCATGTTGCTGTCCAACTCACTTTTCTGATTCTTCATATTTGGACAGGGTGTGTCCCTGAACAGCAGATGTTGGCACCAAAAGCTCACTTAGCAGACTTTCACCTAATAAGTCACTGATTTAATGGGCAAATTTCGGGAAGATCATTTAAGTGGAGATTTCAAGCTTCCTTAAACCTCCAATACTATAAGAGCTTTGAAAAGAATAGAGGTCTGAAGCCTAAAAGAGGCCTCTGGTGAAATGTACTAACAGCTACAAAGAGCAATAGCTGTGTGACTTCTCCAGACACAGCCGCCAAGAGTTTGTGAGCAGGAGTGTGTATTTATGCCCTGCTTGCAGGCCTCAAGATTCAAGTGATTGGCCACTGTGAGAAAAGCCTGTTGACCGAGATGTCCTCTGGTTTTATGCAGTGTGTCATTTCTAAATAATTTTTTCTCTGTTTTATAAGAGTTTTAGGGTGAACAGGGAAGGGTTTTCACAATGTCATCACAAGGGTTCACCATTATCACCTTAGTATTTTGGAGCTTCTAAAGATTTTGATTGCCTTTTAACAGCATCAGACTCCTGTCAAAAGGTCTAACCAAAAAAGGCAGATTTTCATCTTCATTCAATATCACTTTGGTTAGAGTTCACTTTCACACATAAAGATAAAGCGTTTGGCATTTGCAATGCTTATCTGGGATCTTAAAAGAATAAACATAAACTTACCTGTATGATTTGAAAACTGGACAGAATTCACAGTATCTATTTCAAAGCCCAAAACCTGCAACACAAAAACAATAAAGGTTGGAATTTCCCTGCGATAAATTCATTATGTCATTTTCAGAAAATAACACTTGGTTAACAGAAAAAAACCAAACTAAAATAAAATGGCTTTGTCACTCGCCTTCTTGCAATCAGACTAAAATAGTCACCCAGAATAAAATCTGAAAGGGAAAAGTACAAACTTCATCAAAAACATCATTAAGACAACAATATTGTAACTTGGGCTGAAGTGCAGAAAGTAAAAGAGGGAGAGAACCTGAATGGACAGCTCTTAGACTACAGAAAGACTAAATGAAATAACACTTTGGGCACATTCTCACTTTTAGTCCTGTTTGGACTATTTTAGTCCTGGTGGACTATTTTAATCCAGATACAGGGCTGAGTGTGCATTTCAGGCTGTTTCCATTTACCTGATGGTAAACCAGACTGAACCAGAATATCACCATTCCCACTCACCGCCCAAATCCCCAGCATGGAGAAACATGACCTTTTAATCTCCGCTTCCCCCTAGTGCAAGCCTGCCCTGGTCAATCAGCGGAGCGGAAGAACAGACACACACAGGGCAATCACACTTTCCCCTTGTCATACCCTCCCTTTCAGATTGGACGTTCCCAGTAATGTTACCTCCATCCACATTACTGGGAAGAGTGCATTTGCGCTCAAGCAGATCAGCAAAGGAGCAGAGTGCAATTGGAAGGCTTAAACAGCACGCGCAGGGGAGAGTTCCTTGACTCACTGCGGTTTTCATAGAATCATAGAATGGTAGAGTTGGGGGGGACCTCCTGGGTCATCGAGTCCAACCCCCTGCTCAAGGCAGGATCTTCTAAACCATCTCAGACAGATGGCTGTCCAGTCTCTGCTTGAAGACCTCCATCGAAGGGGAACCAACCACCTCCCGTGGCAGCCTGTTCCACTGGTTTTACTTTTAAAACCTTTTTGCTTGATACATATGTATCTTCCTGATTATTGTTAGCAGCTACTAAGAATGTATTCATTTCTAGTAGTTGCTAACAATAATCAGAAAGATACATATGTATGAAGCAAAAAGGTTTTAACAGCAAAACCATGGCGAGTCAAGCCATTCTGCCCCCGCTTCAAGGGAAATCCAAGCTGACCGGGGCTCTAGCACTGAGGACATGGTGAGGGAGGGGGGACCTTTGTAGCATCGGCCAGAAGGCTAGATCTCTGCCCCAAATAGACCAGGAACATTCCCATTGGCGGGGGCGGGGGGGGGGGCAGACTCAGCTCCAAAAGGTGAAAAAAGTCCAGTTTTCCTCAGGATTTTTTTCCTCTGGATTTTTGCTGGACAGTCATAAAATCCGGGAATAAAAAACTGAACTGGAATGCTGGATACCAAATTTGGATTCTATCCGGATTTATAGAAAATTAAATGGGAACTCTGGATACCAAATTCGGATTCTATTTGGATTTAAACACCTAAGGGAATGCACCCTTTGAGAAAAACGAAGGAGCTGCTTCTAAGTTAATATAAAGATTTTGCAAGATCAAGGATGCATAGTGTAATAAGCAATGCAATGTAATGTGTAATAAGCAAAGCAATATAAGGAAGAGATAAAGTTTAGCTGTGCTTGTTCAGTATTTTTAACTGCAGCAACAGTAATAACAGTAAATATACTTCATCTGATTTTTAAGTCATGCAGTCCTAAAGGAGGCCTAAACTTCCCTGTGATCAAATCAAAATAAAATAAAACTGACATTTTATACATCTGCTTTCAAATCCCTCCTGGTAGGAGTGAAATAATCTTCTTCAAAGATACGCTACTATATACAGCACAGTGAGTCATAGTGAAACAATGAAGCAAAAATAATTGTGTATGATCCGTTTTGGGGCAATTTTCTGGCAGGTTAATTGGAGCTTTTGCCAGTCATGTTGTGCACTGGAAAATATTGGATTTTTCCTGGCATGACAGGGTAACCCCTTCACATAAATTTAAGCGATATTACTGGGTTATGCCTAAAATAAAAATTGTTACACATTGATTCACAAAATATCGGTGAGATCGAAAACGCTCTTCCATGGCCTAGAGAAGTGGCTTATGCAACTAACATATCAAACTCTTTATAGGTTTGACATGTATTAATGTAGTTGGTGGTTCAAAGCTAAGGAATAGTATCAGACAAATATGTGCTTTTCCCTAGGTACTTCTATATTCATTGACCCTTTCTGAACGTATGCTTCTCCTAGTTCAGGAAGGGGTTCGGGAAGCCCTATCTGCATTCTCATTTTGGACAGAGTTTGTCCTGCATATGACACTATTGGGTGAAACTATGAACTGGGACAGGCCATCCTAGTCCTGAAGTGGATCTCTTTAATGGGCATGCAGTGGTTCCCAGGGGGTTCCTGGTGCTGGCCTTGAGGGCTGGGCCAGGCCTTCAAAACCATTGGCCACAGCAGAATGAATAAATCAATAGATAGGTAAATAAAGAAATAAATGCTGGTAGCCCTTAGCCTGTGCTAAAGGTAGTTTTGCCCAGTGTGGGCCAGATTATCTAGCATGGGATAGTACACCATGGGATAGCTCTCACTGTGTGGAAATGGCCATCTTCTTCTAACAATGCAGTCAAATACAGATCCAAAGAGCTGGAAAAGAGTTAGCTGACCCACTGCAATGAACATATGGATCAAACAGATCTTTAACTACTGAACTGTACTTAAAGTCTGAAGATCTTTTAAAAACATCAGTTGTTGCAAAATGCGGAAGCTGGTTGTTATTAGCTACCAGAGAGATGGACATCTTAATAAAAGCTGTGGTGGCAATTTGATTTACCTGGAACCAAAGGTGCACTGCAAATTTCTAGTGGTGACCCTTGACCACCTAGGTTAGGCAGGGGAGCTCTTAGGTCAATTAATCAGCTGTCTCTGTAACAGGAACTCTATGGCTGGACTCAACTACCGTAGTAGCTGCTTAAGGCTGGTACTCATGGAACTTAAGGTACTGTCTAAAGCTTCTACCACACTGACTTCTCTGATCCCAGATATCAGTACTTAGGCACTTTTTGCACTTACCTTTAATCTAGATCTAGGAGCCTCTAGTCCGGATCCTAGGCCTCCTCACTCACATGTTATGGCAGATCAAGGAGGTCCCACTCTATTTGCACAGGGCACAGTAGGATCTAGATTAAGATGCCCTTAATCCAAATCCTTGGGTGTACTCTTTAATCAGTACTACTAGAGGACCTTGATCTGGAACATGGGAGATGTACTTATGGCACACCTTCATGCACCGGGACTACCGGAGGAGCTTTTCAGTGGTGTGCCATAGCATACCAAAAAGCACTCACAGGCTCTGACACTAGGAACATTCATCCCTAGATTTCAGAGGGCTGGAGGTGACAGCTGCAAAGTTCTTGTCAGCTTTGGAGCCTCCAGGGGTGGGTGGGGGGTGGGTGTAGGTTGGACCAGCATCGTCGGCGCAGATGGTGCCGATCTGGTCCATGCCTCCATGTGATCTGGATCAGTGGGCCAGGTTATTCAGGATCTACCGTATTTTCTGGCGTATAAGACGACTGGGCGTATAAGACGACTCCCAACTTTCCAGTTAAAATATAGAGTTTGGGATATACTCGCCGTATAAGAAGACGACCCCCGGCGTATAAGACGATCCCTGACTTTTGAGAAGATTTTCCTGGGTTAAAAAGTAGTCTTATACGCCAGAAAATACAGTAAACAAAATAAGTGGAGAAAGAGCTTGTGTCTCATTTCTGCTAGCAGGGGAGCCCTGGCATCAGTCTATCCCTAAGGATGACTCTGCTCTGGGCAGCAAGTATACTCAGAACCTTCCTTCCGCATACTGAGGCCTCCTACAGATTGCATCAGCATGTGGAAGGAAGACATTTAGTATACTTGCTGGTCAACTATACCAGCCAGTGCAGAATCACCCTTGAGATACTGACAGTGCTACAGGAAAATGTGGTTTCTATCACACTGGTACTGGCATGTGCTTTAGAACAGTTTTTAGATTGCCTTTTAAGTACATCTAGACCAGTGCCAATGTCGGTAAAAGCTCCTAAACAATTAAAAAAGAGAATCCTGTCACCTAAAATATTTGTTGATTTTAAAAAATCCTTTGGCAAATTAAAAAAGAATCCTTTGTAGCACGAACATTCAAATACTGTAGTTCCTTTATTGGTGACCTCTGACCCTGAGCAACTCAATTAATTTAAGTTAGCTGGAAATTTGTGTGGAATGACTGAATAATTTTGATGCTGGATCCATATGGTCATTTCATGCCGTTTAATTGATGAACAAAAGAATTCAAGCTGGCAATTATTTGCCATGGTTCACTAGAGCAAGCAATAGCTATAGTTATTGTCTGATTAACTCAGTAAAGGCCACATCAAAAGCACTCCTGATTATCTCACAGACTACTGCAATGAGTTGAATGCCCTTTAGCCAGACACTGAATATTTTAGCTGGTACACAAATATACTCAAGCTTTATACTTCTGAAACCAAGGGTTTCAACCACCACTTGCAATTCAGTAGAAGTTCAGCTAGGATGGAATGAGCCCTTGCAAAGAAAGCAAGATCAGTCCTTCTTGCAAAGCAGAATGAGGCTGTTTCACAGCATATCTGTGCTAAATGGATCTGGATTAGATAGGATCTACAGGAGGTTGTGGTATCTGCATCGCATGGGCTTTAGAATGGCAAACATGAGCTATTGAGTAATACAGTGCAGATGCCTAAGCCCTGTTCTGCAGCCATGGATGCATGCTGCCTCTGTTCAACCACCCATGCTGTGCTGCAATTGGCCCACACCAACAACTGATGCAACTGGCCACACCCCATCAATCACACACCTGGATGGAGAGGTGGGTGGTGCCTTCAGAAGTGCTTCTGAAGCCTCTTTGAAGTGTCTTCAGAGGCGCTTTGAAGACACCATTGCCATCAATACAACCACTGTTGCAGAGGCACTTCAGAGGTGTCTTTGTAGTTGTGACTCCACCGCGCATGTCTCCTGTCACTGCACCCACAAACTTCCTGCATCCGTTCTACCTTGATCCAGATCAGGGAGGGCTAGCATGGATTGCAGACCCCATTTATCAAGTCTACCACTAATCCAGATCTATGAGTCCTTAGCCACATATGTGATCTGGATCTATTCTATTCCCGTGCAGACAATGTGTACTGAGAAGCTCCTTGATCCGGACTGCAGTGCAGACAGTGTCGTCTTACCAGCTCCTAGACCTGGATTAACAGGTAAGTGCAGAAAGGACCTAAGCCCCAAAACATGTGCAGAGTGCCATAACAAACATCAGGTTCAATGGTCAAATAAATGCATTCCGTCCATTTTTTCCTGGGCTCCAGGCAAGGAGCCTGGCTCACTCACCCAATCCAAAACATCTAACTAAAGTGGATTAAAAAAGAAAGTGCTGGAAAGTAAAGAACTCTAAAAGAAAACATATTAGCATGTTAAATTTCAGCTTAAAGATATGATTTCATAATCAAAAAGGTGAAGCTATTACTCTGGAGTACTATGTCGCTTCTTTAATGCAGCTATCATTACAATGTTTACTAATAGATACAGATAACTAAACATATAAGCTACAGCCATTACAGGTTGTACGACAACAGGTTTAAATTGCCTCATGTATCAGTGTCTGAAAGCAATCCAAAAAGCCGGCAACTAGAAAGGAAGTTTAAACATAAGTCTAATTATAAACAACTTGCAGTCAATCCAGCTCTGTTTTTGTGCACAATGGGAAAGCATTTCTGGGTGCAGAGAGGACAGGACTATTTATAGAAATAGTTGAATACCCTTAAACCACACCAAATTTATATAGGTCTTCTGCAGTGACTTCTTATATTAATCCTGTTTATCTCAAGCATAGCATCAACCAACAAAACATTTGCCCCAATGCAAAACATCCAGGGGTTCACTGCTGCTGCTGCAGTCCGATCAAAACTATAGCAGATTGAACCCACGGTTTGGTCTCCCCCCCGCCCCTTTCGAGGATGGGGCAAGACTGGGCTGGCAGCAGTGTGCTGCTCTGTGTGGTAGCCGGGGCCCATGCTGTCAGCGCACTGAACTGGATGCACACTGAACTGGATGCATGAACTGGATGCATGCGCAATGGTAGCCGGGCCCCACGTTGTGGGCCCCATCTACCATTGCGCACCTCCATTCTGATGTGCTGACAGCGTGGGCCCAGTCTACCACACGGAACAGCACATCTGCCAGCACACTGAGGTGGATCTTTGGCCTCTGCAGGGCTCAGCGGCCTAGATGTAGGTGGCTGAGCCTCACGGACACCCTCTTGAACCACCCCTCACCCAGGGCTGGGGCCTACCCAGGGACACGCATGTGTGAGGGACTTACCTCTTCATCGCTGTAGTACTGACTGGGGGGGATCCGGTCAACGGTGTTGTGCATCTGTGTGCACCGTCGGCTCTGATTGGCCAGCAGCCCACACCTGCGCTGTATGCCTGGCATCGAACTGGGCATTCTCCACAGGCGCCGGCCACTGGCCAATCTGAGGTGGTGGCGCACCCAGTTGCAGAGTGCTGCCAACTGCGCCGCAAAGCCCTGCCCTCGGACTCCCCAGTCTGAAGTCTGGCAGCAAGGAGGTAAGTCCCTCACACATATGTATCTGGGGACGCGTGTGTCTTGGGGTAGGGGATGCCTGGGGGTGGTTTCCTGCTAGCTGTAATGGACCCTATTGGGTCCGCTACAGCCTGCAGGTACCTGGGCAAGGGACAGAAGTGGCCTGCCCACCCCTGGGTCGATAGCAACCCACTGGAGGCAAGCCTGGGAGGGGCATCCTGCCCCCGCACCGGTCTTTTCGGGCTAAGCAACACGGGGACGGATTCCCCATTCACATGTAGGCAGGCAGGGATGTGTCCCCACACGTTCCTTACCTGCCTACATGCAAATGAGGAATCCGTCCCTGCGTGTCCTAGCTTTCGTTTGGCTGTAGTGCGAAAAGGCCTCTTGTGTCTATATTCAAAGCTGATGGAATTTCACATGGTGATGGTCACCAACCTAGCCTGAAAATCAGTCTGAACAAACGCATCGAGAATCATGGCTGCTAGTCAAGATGAGGGTATGCGTCTGCCGAAATAGAAGGGAAACAAGTTTCTGAATGCTAGACACAGGGAAGAGCATTTCTGCCCCAACTTTGGGCTTTCCTGAATCATCTATCAGGGTTAGATTGTAGATAACAACCAGGCAGTGGGAATCAGAGGGTCAGGATTAACTGACAGAACAGATACGTAGAAAGAACATGGACGGCCACATGCGCAAAAGTACTAAGGACTACGGATTCATAGTTGAAGTTCTTGGCATCAACAGGGAGGCAGAAGCTCTTGGCAGCAGCAGGAAACAGTATGCGAGCCAGGCTAGGTTGCTGGAGAGAAACAAACCATGTGGCTGGAGACCTAGGGAGTCTCCAGATGTGTTAAACATGCAGGCAATCTAAAGGAACATCTTCCATATCAACCCACCCTCCCTTAAAAGCTATGGTGGTTTTACCACCATTCTCAGTAGCAAAAGGGGTGGGCACCGGGGATGGGACTCCACATTTATAAAGTGGTCTCCTCCCTAAGATTTGCTAGGCATCTTCACTTTACATCTTCAGGAGAGTTGTGAAGATGTACCTTTTTGTCCTAGCCTTTGGCTAAACAAGGAACAGCTTTTACTCTCTACTTTCAGGCACTTCTGTTTTAAAATGTTCATTTTATATTTAATGTTGTAACCTGCCCTAAGATCTTCAGGTATAGTATTGCATAAAAACAAACAAACAAACAAACCAGACAGCATCATAGTGAAACTAAGCAGACATCCCTGATGCCATGTTGATACACTGTCAGCCTATTGCCCTCAGAATTCAAATTATAGTGTACGAAGACTATTCCAAATTAAAGATAGTGCAGGAAGATCTAGTTGACAATTTCTGATAAGCATGCATGTGGATATTGATCAGAAATTAAGTGTCTGGATACAGAAAAACAAAAATATTTCAGATATTTGAACTATTATACCTCCAGATTTAGGGAAATCATATAATTTAATTTTAAGCCGCTAATAAAAAGAAATGGCAAAATAAACTGATCTTAAGGCTATCACTCTTACAGCTCCTTTTCTTCCATCCTTTATTTTTTGATAGAGAAAAAATTATTTTAAGAACTGGTATATGAAGATCTTCTTTCCTCCAGATTCTACTCTGTTATATTCTTAACAAATAAAACTGATGATGAGACAATATAATCTCAGACTCAAATGAATCAGATTCTTCATTTAACAGCAGTTATGTTGTTTTCAGCAGCAAGCAATGATGACATTCTTCAGAAATAAGTTGAATTCCAATACTCTTGGCTCTTGGCCATTCCCACTGAGGTTAAAGCATTTTGGAAACAAGTCGAATACGAAACTAACAATATTATTGATAGACATATAGATTGGTCAAAAGAACTATGTATTACTCAAATGTTAAGAGATGTAAAATGACTTGTACATAGTAAAACCGGCAATTGGATGAAAAGACAATAAGATATGGAATATTGAAAATTGGTATAAATATATGAATGATTTTTTGTTATGTGATTTTCTAGGGGAGAGAAGAATGATTTATATTAGTATGTACATTAGTATTAGTTGGCAAGAGAAATGGGATAAAATGTTACTTTACAGTTTGAGTACAGGGGGGAGACTGATTCATCACTTAAAATATGTTTGAAAATATTAAAAATTTAGCTCCAATTTGTTCCATGGGAGAGGGTGGGTGGGGTGTTTTACTGCACTGTATTGTTTTGTGGATGATTTAGACTTTACTAATAATAAAAATTAAAAATAAGGTTAAAAAGGAATTTGAAATAGCTTGGAAAATAGTTTGGAAAACAGATTTAAGTACTGAACTGCATCATCATTTTTGGTCTTCAGCATGGGTCAAAAGCAACCAATTCTTCAAATCCTTATTGGCTAAAAGTAGAGAACGAGCACTGAGTGTTATTACATCGATGGTATTTAACACTGGAGAGATTGTCAGCCTGAGTCAGAGCGTTTGCACAGCCTTCAATCTGAATCCCCTAAACGTGCCCCGTGAGGGAATGGGGCACCCTGTCCTGTGAATCAGCTCACATCAGCCAATAATGCTGCGGTATGGCCAGCTGTCACGTAGGTACCGCTTAGGCAGAGATAATATTTCTGCTGGTGGCAGGTGGACAATTTATAAAGTAAGCAATGCAAATTGGAAATGATCTCTCAATTTTCAACTCAGATGCAACAATGTGGGCAGAAAGCTTTAATGGCAAAACTGACAAATTCAAAAAGACAAACCTCTGGCAATGCTTAAGATTTCTCAACAGTTGGGTACAGATATATTGAACATGTGCAGCTTTAGTGTAATTTATGCCTTCCTCCCAGTCATATGATAATTTATGGTTGGATATCTTATCCGATTAAAGATATCAGTTTAAAGAGAATCACTGAGATGTTTAATGAGTTAGAAAACTGTATGCTAAGTAACACTAACTATACTGCACGTTTTTACCCAAGTAATAAAATGAGCTCAAAAACTGCCACCAAATCACATCAATGTTCATTTTAATCCTTGGATACTTAATTCTTGAGTGTTTCAAAACACGCCACTAAATTAAGAATAGTACTTTAAAGGTACGCTCGAACAAATGAGACCAACTCCATCCAATCAGGAGAGCAGTTTATTCTTGTTAATTTCAAGAATCCAATTAGGCATAGTCACTTTCTCCCTGCTTTCTGCATGCCCGTTTTAGAAATCTTTGTTATATTGCCAAATGTTGTCCAGGAGGAAGGAAGAGATTTATGAAAGTGGTTGGACAATTCGATAGTTACTGTGCTTTAAAAGCAACAAGAGTTTTAGCTAAAGAATTATTTATTTCTTATCATGCTGCACACCTTAGTGATTATTCAACCTTTATTCACACAAACCGTCCAGGAGGATTAACAATGTCTGTGAAGGTTGTTTACAGAATCTCATATGTACAGCTGTTATTCTTCATTCTCTGTACTTATCCCATTGTACCACAACCAGCATCAGAAGGAATTATAACTGTTTATCTGCATATTAATTCAATTTTTTTAAATATGGAAACTAAATTCTTCAGCACTAAAATACAGGATTGTTAAATTAGATCCAAACATGCGTCCCATACAATTTTCTCTCTGTTTATAGCAAAGACTCTTATTCATTAGCTTTCTTTCACTGTGAACCCAATGATGAACAGAGAAATAAGCCTAAATTAGTAGCTAGGTAAAAAACAGAAGACATTTGACAACACCAGACTTGCGTGATGCAGTCTAAACTTGCATGCTAAAGTATTATACTTCAACTATCACTTAAAATTCAAATTCAATTTAGAAAAAGCACAAAAAAATTAATTTATCCTCTGTATGAAGCAAGAACCTACTGAAACAATTTTGTTATTTGTTACCGTCAGATTACTCTTTTCTACATATAGGCCCAGTTCCCACTCATGCCTGTTAAAACAGTTTAAAAGTGAAACAAAAAAAGCAATTCAAACACGGATTCTGGCAGTCCCCACTTCAGTGGCTTTAAATCACTTTAAATTGCTATCAACTCCTCTGCTGTCCCCACCCAAAATGGTTCAGAATCACATTAGGGAAAGGGAATAATTTCTTCCCCCCTCTTGCCAACCAGGACCCCACCCCCTGCCTGCAGACTGGGTCATGCAGTGACGTGGCAGAGGGTGGGGAATTGCAGCTCCCCCCTCTCCTCTCCTCTCCTCTCCTCTCCCCTCATGCTTTTGCTAAAGATGTCCTGCCAGTCCTGCGCATACACATGCACAAACACACCCACCCCTTCCACCCCTTTGCTCTCCTCCTCTCCCTAGCGCCATCAGCACTAGCTTGTGTACACACACACACACACACACACAAACTCAAGACTGGTGCTTTTTTGCTTCTCCGCAAATGCAGAGAAGAGAAGAGAAAAGGCAGCAGCAGAGATAGAGCTGCATGCCTGCTTGCCCAACTGGCTACACACGTGCACACTCAGTCACCGGTGGGGCATGGGGGTGGTGAGGTGGTTCTCTCCTTCCCAGGGCTCAGCAAGGCAAAAAGGTGCCTCCAGTGTGTGTTTCCTGGCAAGGAGAAAGTGAGGGGAAGTGTAAAATGAAACTTTGTTATCTTATCAGTGTGAAGTGTGGAGTGGGTGAATTGCTACATCTTATCAGGCTGAATTGTTACTTCTCTGCTGAACATGGATCTGGCACTTTAACAAATCTGGCAAGGGGCTGGTCACTACACAGGGTGAAAGCCCACCCATTTCATGACGTATTTGCCCCAATACTGCTGTAGCGTTCCCACAGCAATAAAGAAGCAGCATTTTAAAAGCAAAAACAGAAAAAAACACCTGAAAAAACAGGTGTTTCTTTATTCCATTTTTTAGCCGAATAATCCTCAAAATACCCCTGAAACGGATTGGTAATGGGGACACAGAGAATCCAAACCATTTCTAAACCATTTTTAAAAATATTAATTTTTGCTGTAGTTCATGAACAAGACACCAAGTTCAAAAGGTTTATTAGCTGGTCTATTTGCCAACTCAATTTCATCAGGGTAATTAGTACAATTATGGACATTCCATTAATTGAAAAGATAAAACCCTGTCCTCCTTTGCCCTTGGAGAAATTTAGTGAGATTGGACTGGTGTTGCTAAGCTGCTCTTCCCCTCCTAGGATTTAAGAACTACAACAGCACTTGGCATGGAAAATGGAAGGAGGAAAGCCTAATGTTGTGGCCTGTTTTCCCATCCCACTAGGTTTTGTGTAATTTTTTATGCTGCATTCATACCTAAGCTTTAATTCAGCATCAGTCCAATGTGAAAGTTAAAGCACACATCAGCAAAGTGATAAGCTGGTATCTTTTGGCTTTATCTAACACAGAAAAACCACCTTTGGGTTAGATAATATGTAAAAAAAAATGGCCAGTAACTTTGGTGATGTGTGAGCCAGTTTGTGTGAGCCAGTTTGGTCTAGTGGTTAGGGAGCCAGACTCTTATCTGGGAATACTGAGGTTGATTCCGCCCTCCTCCATAAAAGTCAGCTGGGTGACCTTGGGCTAGTCACAGGTCTCTTCTGAGCTCTCACAGCCCCACCCACCTCACAGGGTGTTCTGTTGTGGGGGGAACAGGAAGCTTTGTCAGCCACTTAAATGGGTGAGGCAAGTCAACTCTTCTTCGTCTTCTCTCACTGGTTTAAAAATTAGTTGTGAATGCAGCGAATGTATTATTTTGTTTATATTCATTTTATAATGTATTGTCTATTTTAATGTATGATGTATTACTTGGTACTGTATTTTTCATGACTGATACGGTATATGGAATATGTGTTTTTATCCTGAATTTCTTCTACATGCCTATATAGGTTTTCTGTATGTTTCTTTGGAACCATGAGAAGCAGCAGCAAAAGAAATTTATCTCCCTGCATATCTAAACAAAGCAAGTTTTAGGCAGTAGTTTTTGCATGTCAGATAAGGATGGCAATATATTATTAGGCCCTGTCCCCATGCAATTGAAAGTCTGCTGGAACTCTTCTTTTGCCTCTGAGCGGCCCCATTCCAGGCTTTACAAGGCGCTTAGGGAGCTTAGGAAAGTGAGACACCCGCGATAAAATACGTGCACTTTAAAGAACAGTTCCAGCGCTCTTTCGGCGATTTGCGGGTTTTGCTCGCTATATCTGCCTTGAGGACGTTCCGTGGCAAAAGGGGCGGGGATTGCTTGCCTGCACACACAGCCAAAAAGCATTCACACATCTGAGAAATGCAGCAGGTTCGCTTCCTTTCCTTTGTAAAAAGAGCCAGAATTGCTCAGAATTGCAACATTGTTATCAAGTGATCTGTGAAAGCCTTAAAAGAGAATGAGCGAAGGATTGAGCTGCCGATGGCTGCAGCCGCTGACTTTGCTGGGGCAGAAAGCCTTTTCTAACAGAGAACTGAGTGAAAGTAAGTGCTGAAAGTGAATGAATGAGTGATCATCTGCCTTTGCTAGGGGCGGGAAGCCGTTTCAGGAGACGGAGATCTGGCTATTTTTCCTTTTAACAAGAGAGGGGGCGGGGGAAAAAGATGCCCGGAAAGAGAAGACGGCTACCATGGGGACGGAAAGTCCGTTTAGATCGTGGCTACCATGGGGGCGCTTATTCCGGAAGTGGAGGGGACTTTTAAAGTCAGCTATAACAGAGTGACGGCAGAGGAAGCCGAGAGGGGCTAATAAGTCTTTTGGGGACAGGGCCTTAGTAAAACTGTGCAGCTCTGTGTTGCAAATAAAAAAAAGAATATTCTAATAATTCACAAAAACATATTGCACTTGATTTTTTTAATGCCCAGATGAACCTTCACGTACTGTATATCACATGTTAACCCACAGTTCACCTGCAAAATTTCATGTCTCTTGTTTAGATGGTTTTGGATCTACGATGCAGATAGACATGTTATATCCACAGTTCACAAAAAGCAGATCAAAAGCAGATTGGAGAAAATAGCATGCAGACAATTGTGCTTCCATCCCACTTCTAATCCACATTAAAGGCCATAAAAAATTTTTGGAAGTGCACTGGCTGGCCTTTAGTGGGAATTAAAGCACTAGCATGTGGATGCTACCAATTCTAAGTTGCTTTTTAGCTATTTGTTACAGTGTGCAGAGACAAATTCTTATTAATGCAGGCCACATTATTTTATTCCTAGGCAAAATAATTTGTGGAAGTTTTGTCTCACACACAATAGTAATGTGGCAAGCCTTGGGCCCTATGCATCTAGGACATATGCAAAATAATGTGGCCTTGTGCGCTATGTCACGCACAACAGTGTGGGCAGCGTTGGGCGCTATGACCCTATATACTTGTGAGTTTGGGTACAAGTGTTATTACATAATTAGCAGCAAATGTTCCAACTAAGTCTTCATTTGTCTACGGCTAAGTTTGGCTGTGGAAGGAAACCAAAGGAAATGTAGGTTTAAGCACGCTGAAGATCTCTACTCCGGCTCAGACATTTCATTTCAGATAAAACTGCATTACAAGTCAGAAGAGCCTTAAAGCAGAACATAGCGGCCAACATAGGTCAACCAATCACAGCTTGGCTCTAAGGAATTCGTTATCTCTTGTTCTCTATTATTTAACACAGAACATCAAGCTGATATAATTGGACTACATTGTTCGGTTTTATTTCAAAGACTGAAAGGCACCCAAAACTCATTAAGATATAGAAGATACATTCCCTGGGTAGTAATGTATTCAGTGGATAGGCAACTTTTTTAAAGATAAGAAACAAAGCAACAATAACGCTTAAGACTAGGAATAAACATTGACTTTGCTATTTCAGAGGTTAATAGTAGAAAAGATGCTGACTCATGTATTCCAGTATGAATCTGCAAATGGCTTAATGGAATAAAACAATAGCTGAAACTCTGAACAAGGGGTTAATTTTACATACTTCAGGATCTCCTTACTCTACCTTGGTCAGACCCTATCTAGTGTACTCTGTCCAGTTCTGGGTACCCCAATTCAAAAAAGACATTGACAAACTTGAGCAAGTCCAAAGGAGGGCTACCAAAATGATTAGTGGTCTAGAAACCACGTCTGGAAAAAATTCCCTCTATTTAAGGCAGCCATATTCTATATTAAATGTTAGAAAACATATATCCGTCCTCCCCCATGGATAGATCATTCAGTGCTTTAAAACTATCTTCCTTATGTTTTAGGCCTAGCTTTTGTCTTCATTTTAAAACGCCTTCCAGATGAAATCCACATGAGTTTTAGGTTAGGTGAGAACAGACTAGAAATAGTTAAAGCATAAGCAGTACATTTGTTTTCCTGATGAATCACAAATGTACTACCATGGCTAATGTGCCCCTACCACGTTCTATCTAAAACTCCTCCCCATCACAGTATTGGCTTAGTCAGTCTAAGGCGTTGGTAATCTGCTCACCTCTTCTTTCTATTTTATTCCTCAATGTATCTTTTCCCAAGTATCTGATGATGAAATGACCTAAAGATCTTCACCTAATGTCTGTATAGATGCAAAAGTCTAAAAGCAGTGCTGACAACAGGAATATTTGGCTGCATAGGTCCTCATTTTCGCTCCTGCACAAAGCTGGAAAGTCCCAAATCATTGTGAAAGTGCCAAATCAATGCCCCAAATCAATGTGCAACCCTGAAACTGGAACAATAAAAAGAAAGAACTGAAGCATGAAGTCCCTGCAGTGTAGCACTAATGTCCCCTTGTCCTTGTCTGGAACACCTATTCCCAGCTTCTAAATCTGCAATATGGACACGCACACACCCAAAGAAAACCCACCCTGTGCTGAAAGAAGCCGTGTACTTTCCATGTGCGAAAAAACAGTCCATAGAAAATGTGGATTGGAAGAGAAATATGGCACATTTGAGACGTCATGTAATTTCATTGAATCTGAATTAATGCTAGATAAATCTTGTGTGAAGAGAGGATTTTTTATCAGTTCTGTGTACAGTGTTTCAGTTTAATTTCATTTAAAGAACTGCATCACCGTGGATACCTCATGTTTGCTATGTGATATTGGTTGTATGTATCAATAAATCAGAATAAAAAGCACCTATGGACATGCATATGCCTGGTAGTCCATGTTTATAAACAGAGTCTTTGCTGTTTTCATGGAAGCCATTTAGGGCCCCCAGACTTCATTTTTGAGGTTCACTACTTCCTATGCTATTGAATGAGAAAGAGATTTGTAGTCTTTTCTGATGATCAGCTACCCCTTCCCAGTGCTAAGCTAAAGAGGTGTAAAGAAGCAGCAGGAACAAACCTTGCATCTAATTTCATGGTAGTCTGGCCTAGCATTTTCTATCCTGGTCTATTCAGTGTCTCTTTCCAAAGATTTTTTTTATAAACCAGAACTATCTTTTGTATGAAAATTATAGCACCACCATGTATAAAAGAATGTACTTTCAATATGACAGTAAGTACATTATACTATCCAGATAACCCACAGATCAGAAAGTAGGCAAAAATGACTACTTGGAAAATAAATACATGAGATTATTCATAGATGTTGTATTCTCAACCTCATAGCATCATAAGGATGTTCTGTGGTAAAGATACAAAAACAGGGCAAAGATTTAAAAACAATGCTAGTATATAATCCTGAATCTTAGGACACCCTTCTATCAAGCATGCTGTTGGCAAAACAGCAGATGTTCCCACTTCTAAAATCAGAAATGTGTTACTAGAGGCTTCTAGCTGTGAGAAAACAAAATATGTCATCACCCCAGTCACAAGTTTTAGCTTGATCTTTAAAAGAAAAAAAAGAAGATTGCTTTTGTGCAACTCTCTAGATAAAACTAAGGCCCTTTCTGCACTGGGCCTTATTCCAGACTATATCTTAGAATAGAGACCTGACAGTCACATGGTGGTACAGACTACAACAGGTCCTGGGTGGGGTCTGATGTAGTCTGCATCAGCATACAGATGGCAGGTCCTATACCGAGATATAAACCAAAGTCCAGCACAGAAAGGGCCCTAGAATCTAAAAATAGATTAGGAAGCCTTGGAGCCTGTCTGGTACAACCACTCTGAAAGTGAGGTTAATATTCAGTGTTAATCTCTATAATGGAAGAAGAAACAATGATATTTACTTGGCACTTAAAAACCAGAACCAAACTACTTGGTAATAATAATAATTCAGCAGACTCAAGATAGAACCTGACTCAGAACAAAGAAGTTCCAGAAGAGGAGGTCCAGTGCGGATCTGCTGAAAACAATCCATTCAGCTCTAGGCATCACCAGTTAAAATGAATGGTCTGTGTTTACTCTGCATAGTTTAGAGTTTTACTGAAACTGTTCCAGAACTTTACAATTTGAAATTCTATGCTGTTTTTCCTTTGTACTTGATACATATTATCTGCAGCATTGTACATCTGAGAAGTAAAACCCAGTTCTTGTAAACATATACAGTTATAGATTTCTTAGTCTTTACCTTTTCTTCTTGATTGTACTGCAAGAGACCAGGAGAGCTACCTTCTTAGTTCTTTGATAGATAGGTACTGGTATCAATAATTCAGCCAAATTCCAGCCCATTTGGATTCTTTCTGGATTAAAGCTTCATTTTCACCAGGAATCACAGGTTGGGAATCTCCTGATGCAGTTTTGATTGCTGGGGGGATTGCTGTGCTAGACATGACGCTGAACTAGATGGGCTCTACAAGTACTTATGGAAACATGGCCATGCACAACACCATAAAGAAACCATACAAATCCTGCCTAAGAGTTAAAATTCAATAAATGAGGGTTTAATCATATTTCTTTATTTTATAACTTGTTCATGAGGATTCAAATAGAAACAATTTGTTTACATACTCTCTAGTTGCCCTTTTTAAAAGCATCACATTTTAATAATTTACCCATCCTGCACTGTGCAGATTTCTCCCATGGGTACACAGCAAATGTCTTTAATAGCAGCCTGGCTGAGAGGAAAGGTAGATGTTTTAGCACTGCTTTTTCACCCTCTTATATTTGACTAAGTCAATTGTTCAAGCACAAGGAACTAAAGCAAAGCAGCTGAGATCTGAGACCCTTCATGAGGAACAAAAATATATTTGGATCTCAGCACACCAAGGCAAAGAATAAAGAATATTTCAGAACCATGTCCATTTCATCAAACCTTTAATTAAACTCATTTATACTTCCTTGTGTTTTTTTTGTAGTGTGTTAACAACTGTTATTGAACTTCTTAGATTAAGTTCATTCATTTTCAGTTGCTTCTTGGATGTTCAATAATTCCACTCCTCCAATGGATATAATTAGTCTATTCACATAAATCAGACAAACAACAGCTTCCTCAAGAAGAAGACATTCTATTCATTGATTAAAAGAGGAACTGCAGTTATATTTCAGAAGTGGACAAGCTTGAGTTTTTACTGTAGTCATTATATGAAACACTGCACTCAGGTGGGGTGAAAACCTCCCTCCCACTATCCCAAAAATGGCACTGCATCCAATGAATTAATCTTAATGCGTGCATAGACACACAAAAAGAACTGCTATGCTCTGAATGACTTGATATCAATTCCAGCCTCATTAAAAGCAATAGGCATAGAAAAGAATGAAGGCCTCACCCCAAATCTCTAATTTTCCATATTTATTTCAAATATAAGCAAACAAAACTAACGTTTCCACTGAAACATTTCCCTTTCCTTCACAAGGTGTGGGCTATCCCACACCACACTAGCCCTAGAGCATGTCAAGGCCCATCTGGATTTTGGACAGCTCATCTGGGCCCAGCTGTGGCCACTGGCTTTGAAGGCTGGATTCAGCTTCTGGGAGCCACACAATTTCATTCCGATGACCTTCCCAGCTGGCAGGTAAATGTCTGGGGAAGGTAAGCATACTCCACAGCTACCATGCAATTAGTCAACCCCTGGATAGGTAGGGGGCATTTCTAGGCTGTAAACACCTCCTGACAGTGCAGATGAACCTGCCCTGTTGTTGCCTAATTGCATGACTTCAGGCTGAAGTGTGAATTCAGCCCTGGTCTCCAAAGCTCTAACCGCCAGGAATGAAAGTTCCTGGCTTCAGAACCCCTTAGGACCTATTTCAGCAATGCAGTAAGATGCACCACAAACATGGCTCCCGTTGTTTGCCTCCATGATTCAGATTTCCATCCGCTACTACACTGGTAAATGTTGACGTGAGGTCTACTAGTGATCTAGATTTAGGCACTCCAGGTCCAGAGAACAATCTGTCTGGTGCAGACAGTGTGTGCTAGCAGTGGGAGGGGCTTCCTGTATTTCACACTAAAGTGCAGAAGGAAGACTCCTGCACCCCTTTGTAATGTGGATCTAAGGTACTTAGTGCTGTCATCCTACATTTGAATTAAAATAAAGCCTTCTGAAGGAGAATATAAAGCCTTCTGAAGGAGAAGACACTGTGCTCTCTATTTTATTGTTATTTTTCAAAATTGCCTAAACTTAGAAAGCTGTCTTGGTTGCTTGTCCTCACCACCATTTTCTTTTAGATATTCATTTACCCAGAGCTCCCTTGGGTATGCTAGAAAGTAAATAAAGGTGATTAGGGTCAGCCGCAAAACAGTGCTATAAAACCCCATGGCTGCGTTCACCTCTAAATTTTAATCCATCTTCAATCCATTTTCAGAGTGAGAAAACACATCAGCAAAGTGACAAGCTGTTTTCTTTTGGCATTATCCAACTGAGAAAATCTACCTTTGGGTTAAATAATAGGGAAATAAAATGAAGGGTCACTTTACTGTGGTGATGTTCCACTTCACAAGTAGACTGAAGCTGGATTAACATTTAGATGTGAACACAGCCAAAGTGGCCTTTAAGAAGGCACAATATATACTGAAATTGTAATTTGCTTTCAAAGCTACCAAGTTACAGATTGAATTCCTTATGTATTCAGCTTTTTATTTTATTGAATAGAACTGTCCCTCTTTAATCCAACATTTAATTTTAAGCTAATCGTTTCCATTTCCCATAATCTTATTTCCTATTTAAACAACTTCCTTTCAAATTAAAGGTGTCTACCAAAGTTACTTCCCCACCTTTTTTGCTGTTGTTCATGCAAGCCAAACAAGGCAGTTTTACCCCAATGCACAAATTTCTCCTATAGAATTTGCACTACCTAAGATGGAGGAAAATACAAAGAAGGAAGCAATTTTCCTTCAGCTCTGCTACACTTCCACTGTGCAGTTCCCAGTCGCATTAACAGCTAGGGACTCAGTTTTCTGAGCTATGCAATACATGTGTCAATTACATTGATTTTATTTTCTCTATATTGCTGTTGTCCACAAATATGGGCTACACACATCTTTACCAGGGTTCATTTCAATTTTAAAAACAGCTTTCATATTCTCTATAAATAGGAATGAAACGTCAGCATGAATTAAAGTGCTGAAGCATCTTTCCTTTCTGATTCAGGGCAATTTAGCCTACAGAGATTCCACTGTTCAGAAAAAAATAAAATAATAATAACTTGCTTCTGCCATCGGAAACAGCTGCCACTATAGAGCGCAGATTAGCTTCACAGCTTCTACACAGCATCACAGCATATACTGGCACACGCTGACGTCTGCTCCGGCACTGACTTGCATAGTGATTACCCTCTGGTGGGAAGGAGGGGGGGGTATTCTTTCCCCAAATAGAGATGCATATATTGTATCCAGCTCAGATTTTAAAGCCACATGGTCTAAAGTCAGTAAAAAGAAAGACCCCTGAAATCCATGAGATGAGGTCTAGCGTCAGAGACAGCCCATGATGTGAGCTCTTAATGAAGCACACGGAACATGGAGGTATCTTTACTTTTGCCTTCATTCCATTCATAATTGCTCCAAATGGCAAGAGGAGGGTTTGACAAGATGCTTGAACACTTCTGGCATTCAAGCCTGAGAGTAAATGATTGCAGAATTCACACAATGGAAAGAGAACTTCTATGGTTGCCTGTTCACTACTGAGCCCAGTCCAAGGTGTTGTTGGTAAAATATAAAACCCTTAATGGCTTGGGCCCTAGGTATCTGAATGGGCTCCTTCTCCCATGGAGACCTATCTGGGTTTTGAGATCTCAAGAAGGCTTTCTTGTAGTTCCTCCTCCCTCCCTCAGCATGCAGGTGATAGGGACACACAGGAAAGCCTTTTTTGTGGTGGCCCACACATTCTGAAACAGCCTCCTTCGACACTGTATAGTTTTCGGTGCCTGGTTAAAACAAACCTCTTCACCCATGTCTTTTATGTTTAGCTTCTTCTGGGTACTGTCCTGACAAAAGGAATATCTATGTGTGGGAGAGGGAGGGATGATTATATTTTAAATATATTGGTCCTGTACCTTTTTTTTGTGAACCATCCTGAGCCATTCTGGTGAATGGCGGGATATAAATTCTTAAAAAATAAATAAATATTGGTGACAATTTTATTAGCAAGGGAAGCCATTAAAGGAAAAGGGCAGATTTCTTGTGGTGTAGGAGCAGTCTGGATGAACTCCATACTAACCATCTAAATCAGTGGTTCTCAACCTGGGGGTCGGGACCCCTTTGGGGGTCGAACTACCCTTTCAGAGGGGTCGCGACGAGTCTCTTGCCGCCCTTCCCTCCCACCTCCCAGCTGCTCTGCCCCCATGGTTGGGGGTCTCCACGAGGAACTCCATTAAGGGGCCGCGGCATTAGGAAGGTTGAGAACCGCTGATCTAAATGCCTTACATCCATGGCTAGAACATAAGGTTAATAGAGCACCCAGTTTTTAATATGCTTTTAATTGCTGTTTCTATTCTTTGTGTGTGTGTTTTACCCTCCTTTTTAAATATCTCTTGTAAAACACTTTGAGATTTTAGAAAATGAAATGGTACATAAATTATTCCTGCTGGTGGCAAGGATTAACATAGTGTTTTCAACCATTCACATATTATCTTCACGTTTTTCTGTCATTTTCTCATACTACCTGTTTTATTTACTACTAAGTGTTTAAACTGACTCCTTTTACTTAAAAATAATTATTTGAAATAAAAAATATACTATCTAGGAATCATCCAGCATAACAGCATATTTTGGGAAACAGTGAACTAAGTATATGCTGCATCAGTGCTTATTCATTCATTGATTCTGGTAACTGCTTCTCTAAAAATCTCATTCCATGCGATATTTTACAAATAAATATCAAGCAGAGTATCAGGATGTTTGATGTGACACCATTTTCACACCCAGTTATAAGCTATACTACCCATGCCAGGTCTATTTGTTAATCTATTGCTCTGAACAGTAACATTTCTCAAGCAGAGATCTTCCATATCACCTACCACCTGACCCTTTGAACTGGAATTTCTTGGGATGAATTTTTTGACTGAAATCAATTCCCTTTTCTACAATCTGTGCTGTTGGAGAAGAATCTAAGAAGTATCAAAGTGCTCCATGCTGTATTGTGACTGACTGAAAATGAGTCCATCCAGAGGCCCTGATGCTACTCTTCTGAAGTCCTAAAATTTTTGGTACAACCTTGTGATAAAAATAATCTCCTCCTACAACAAAGGCTTTTCTTGCAGGCAGTTTTTCTTAGACGTCATCATCTTCAGGAGACAACTGTCTGATGAGATCTGTAAGAGAAGCTCACTTGCACAAAGTGTTGGTGCAAGAATGTTTTAGGCTGTGTCCAAACAGGAGGCAAGGGACAGCTTTTAGAATGCTTCATGGTCCCTGCAAACCAAAAGCTGATGCCGCGCAACAAAAAACTGACTTAGCTGAACATCGGCTGCTGATTTCCCCTTTTCCTGAGTGTCTGGGTGAGATCTTCTGTGATCTGGTGATAGTTCACCCTCACCAGAAAACAGCAGACCTCTCAGAGAAGCATCAGGCTTCTCAGAGAGGGAGGGGCTGACCATATGGTCACCTGCCTGCTGCTTCAGGGGGGTGGGAGAATGTGGGAAGATCCATTCTCCCTGTGAACTTCTTTAACTCAGAGAAGTAAGTTTCACATGCTTTACAAAGCTTTTACACATATTTATGTTTGTAGCCTAAAAGCAGCTTAGAGGTGGGAGCTGCTATATGCTAGTATTCCCATCTAGCCTCTAATTCACATTAAAAGCCAGAAAATGCATTTCCAAAGACACTTTGAGCTGCTTTAAAAAATGCATTTAGATGCAGTCTGTGTTTATAAACATGATCGACAAGGAAGCTTTATTAGAAACCAAAAGAAATCTTAAGCCCCTTCAAACTCAGCATATCTGCAACAAAATTCTAGAAGCAATAGTATAAATGGTCATAGCACTATGGAATCAGTCTAATTTCAACTGAAATGGCGATCTAAAGGCCAAGGCTTCCCTGCAGAGTGAAAGTTTCTCATTCCAGTTATGAGAGAACCCTGCATTTTATTCCAACCTGCCATATGCTTCCAAATGATGCAAGACATGCTGCAACTGTTCTGTGGCTTTTTGATGGTGTGGGTAAATTCACAGTAGCATCTAAAACAGCTGGGTGCATTTGCATTTGCCTGCAGTGCCCCACTCCTGTTTTTATTAACCTCATTTACCAACAGGTCTTCAGCTATCTTCAAGTAAATCATTCAAGCAGAACTGCCATGCTCTTTAGTAAAAAAAGAAGGCAAAGAATTCATAGCTTATAAGTGGACTTTACTTCAAGTGTAACTTTAAATTTGCTGGACTTTTAACAGCCTTCATCGGCTTATGGAATGTGCTGCCGGAAGAGGTGGTGACAGCTACCAGTCTAGATGGCTTTAAGGTAGGGTTAGACAAATTTATGGATGACAGATGTATCAATGGCTACTAGAACGAATGCCTAGATGCATCTTTCAGGCTGGGGGGGGAGGAACTGGGGCGCTTCTAAGGCCATCTGCTGGGACTCGAGAGCAGGAGGTTTGTCCTTGTCTCTGCTTGAGATGCCCATGAGCATTTGGTGGGCCACTGTGTGCGACAGGATGCTGGACTAGATGGGCTGTGGCCTGATCCAGCAAGGCTTCTCTTATGTTCTTATGTTCACTTCATTCAGTAATGACAAAGTATTTGCCTCCTTCCTGATTCCTTCAGATTTTGCATATTTGACAGTCCTGTTTCAGATCTTCAAACAAAATTTAGTATAAGACAAACACTAACCTGAGCAAACTTAAAACACCTATTACCCGTATGAAAAAGTAACACACACACCCCAAACATAATACCTGTTTATGCCACAATTAGCAGCAATAATTGCACCAAAATGCTTCCAATAAAACTCTTACCCATCACTGGGGAGGAATTTTGGCTTACTCTTCTTTGCAAAATTGCTTTAATACAACCACACTGGAGGAATTTCAAGCATGAACTGCCTGATTAAGGCCCTGCCACAGCACCTCAGTGGGTTTCAATCAAGACTTTGACTAGGCCACTCCATTTTGGTAGACAGCATAATTCATGGTTCCTTCAATTATGGCATGTTTCCCAGGGTCTGAAACAGGAAGGCAGCCCCATATCATCACACTACCACAATTCTTCACTGTTGGTATGACGTTCTTTGTGGAACAGTTTTAGCTTTATGTCAGATGGAATCGGAGCCATGCCTTCCCCAAAGCTTTCACATTTGACTCATCAGTGCACAGAATATTATCGCAAAAGGTACAGAGGTCAAAGATGGTGTTTTCCAGCAAATGTGAGAAGAGCCTTTATTTTCTTCCTGTTTAGCAGTGATTTTCACCTTGCAGCTTCCCCATGGATATCATTTTTGCCCAGTGTCTAATGGTAGGATCATGGGGGCTGATCTTATCTGAGGGGCTTGAGGCCTGCAGTTCCTTAGATGTTCATCTGGGTTCTTTGGTGGCTTCCTGGATAAGTCATTGATGTGCTCCTGGAAAAATTTTAGTAGGTCAGTCACTTCTGGGAAGAGTCACTGCTGTTTTAAGTTTTCTCCATTTGGAGAAAATGGCCTAGTAACCCTTTGCACACTGATATATTTCAATAACTTTTTCACTTCTTCCAGATTTTTTATGATAGTGTACGTTTGCTGCAACCCTTTTAGCCTACTTCACTCTGCTTCATATATTCTAGTAATGATTAGATTCAAGAGGGCTAGCAGTAATCAAGCCTAGGTGTATCTTGTCTGATTGGACCCAATTATCAATTAAATTTGGCCACTTAGTTCACTGAGAAAGTAACTTCTTTCAATAAATGAAATTATCATTTGAAAGCTGTATTTTGTGTTTATTCAGTTGCCTGTGTCTCATATTGTCTCATACAGAATTTTGTTTGAAGCTATGAAACAATTAAGTGTGACAAACACACACAAGTAAAAGAAATTGGGACAGGAGCAAATATTTTTTCATGACACTGTATGTGTTGTGTTAAGGGGAAAGAAAATCCCTTTGCCTGTACCAATTTTTCCAATATTCAACTTCACTGGATAAGCCCTGCTTCTAGCATTTCGGGAAGCAGAGGGGCGAAAATTCCCTCTATTTCCTTTGTCCACACAGATTCCCTTCCTTTAATTTTTGAACAGAATTTGTGAAACAATTCATTTGGAAACATAAGCACCCTGGGTCTTATACTTACAAGACAAAAGTATTTGCCCCTCGCTCAATCTATAAACACAGAAAAGTGCCATAAGTCTCTTTTAAAGTGACTTGTCCTTCTAGAGCCTTCTCTTTATTTCATACTTCTCTTCCACACCCAAGACATTTTGAAGTGTTGTTAAATGAACATTTACCTTTGCTCAGTTCAGTTATCTAGATTCATGATGGCCCATACCTACCAATGCACAGAATCAGAAGGTGAGCCAGTGTAACTGAATGCAAGAATAAGCATTGTGTACTAGTTTTAGTTTTTGCTTCCCCTCCCAAGACTAAAATTTGCAGTACTGTAGTAATTTTATTTTTATCACTCTGCTTCAATGTGAACACCATTTAATTAAAAATCCCCTGTATGCTCAACAAACTACTTCTGAATAAAGGTGTACAACTGCAGTCTAAACTACAGTAACTGTTCTGTAGAAAAAAAGCATAGGCCCTTTCTATATAACGCAAGAATCCCAGAATTCAGCTCTAGCAGGTGCTGTAGCCTTGAATTCACCTTACGCAGGAGTCCTACTGACCAATGCCCAACCGGTGAATATATGGCAATGAACCAAGTTGTTTACTAGTTATTTTACACAGGTGCCAGTGCAGATAAGTGGTGGTGGAGCCAGCCTGCAATATTATTCAGTCTCAGCACTTAAGACTGTCACTTTATATTTTCATCTGATCACAAAAGCTGAGCAGGATCAGGTTTAACACTTGGATGGGAGAACACCACCACTGTAGGCTATTTGGTGGTGGTGGGGAGGTAGAGACAGACCTCTTTCATTCTATTGCCCCCCAAAAATGCATAGATATGTCCATGCAATCTGAAGAACTGGTTGTGCCTTCAGCTTAGCCTACGGCACTTTTTACATTATACCTTATTCCAGACTATATCCTGGAATAGGGGTCTGCTTCTAGTCTGTTGTAGCATGGGGACAAGAGAACCTGCTCTGGGAAATAATCTGGAATAAGGTCCAGTGCAGAAAGGGTCTAATTTTATTCAAAGTGGCTGTTCTTATTTGGGGAGTCAAGAGAAACATATTGCATCTCACCCCACTTACTTCAATAAACATAGTAACATAACCTTTGAGACTCAAGCCCTCTGTTTTTGATTTGGAACCAAAGTATCCCCTTACAATATTTTGTTTAAATAAACCAATAAACTCCGGTACTATAAAAATCAAACAAAGCACCCTTTCCAATACCAATACTTGAAACGTGCAATTACTCCTACCATAAAGGTTACACCTAGCCTTATAAGAACATGGCACCAAAAATATGAATATACGACATCTGACGGGTTACAATATTCCCAGAAGGATAAAGCAACAACCAAAAGATTGCAAGAGATTTTATTTTAAAAGGTGTTGCTCTCTGAAGGTCCACTCTGATCATGCCACCGAGCTGCAGGATCAATCTCAACCATCTTAGGGCACAAACCGTCATCATCATCATCATCATCTTCGTAGGCTAGAGGAAGCGTCACCACTGCTAAACAGTTCTAACCCCCCCCCCGGCATTTTCCTAGCGTCTTCAGTCGCTCCTACTGACTCTGTGTGCGTCGGTGTCAGTCGCAGCAGCAGCACTTTGCCCACGGCTCTCGGCGCAGACGGCTGCGCCTGACATGGGCGCTGCTGTCACCCTCTGGCCCGCCAGAGCTACACCGCTATCTATACCACGGCCACCACCCCAGGTCAGCCAAGGACTGACACCTCCTCTGCCCTGGCGTTGCTCCCGCTCAGATCGACGCCGAGTGGCCCGGCGTTAACCCGAAGTCTCCCACAACGACAAGGTCGCCTGGCCAAGGGCCGAGGCAGCCGGCGGCGACGGCGGGAAAATCTCTGCACGCCCCAAGCCAAGAGCTCCCTCGAGGCTGGCGCAACGAGCCCTTCACGTCCAACCACCAGGCCGCTTCGCCTTCATCTCCCCGGCGCGCTGCTGTAGCAGCAGCAGCAGCAGCCGCCGAGACGAGGCGGAAGGCGAGCGGGAGGCACACGCGCGCTGCCGCCACCGCCGCCGTCCCGGGCCGACGGGCGGGCTCCCCTCTGCGCTGCCCTCGCCTCGCCTACCTGCAAGGGGAAAGTCGCCGCCTTGTTGCCCACGTAGCCGCGCACGACATGGCTCTGGATGGAAAGCACCCGGCACTCCTCGTTCTCCTCCATGCCGGCGCACCTGACGGCGGCAGAGCAAGGCGAGAGGAGCCGGCGGCGCCTTTCCGCTTCCCTTCTCCGGGGAGGAGGGTGTGCAGAGCCGCTCGCTCTGGTGGGGGGGGGGCGCCAAGGAACTACTGCTGCTGCTGCTGCCTGGCTGGCTGGCCAGCCGGCCCGGGGGAGCAGCCGGACCCCTCTGCACCACCCTAGCAGCAGCAGCAGGGCAGCCAAGGACGGCAAGGGAAGGATGGAAGGCAGCAGGACAGGAGCCGGCCCGGGCGGAGGGAAAAGAAGTCAGGCGATCGGCGTAGACACCTAAAGCCTCTTCTTACATCACAGATGAGACTGAGGCTGCTGCTGCTCCGGCTAAAGCCATTTAAAGGTACCGACACACAGGCCACCCAGCCAGCAGCAGCAGGAGAAACGTGGGGGGGGGAGGGTGGTGGTGGCAGCAGAAGCGAGCCGAGCCCCTCATGCCACGCCAGGAGGAGGAACGACTCGAGGAACGACCCGCCTCCGCCTCCCCTTCCTCCTCCCGCCGTCGTGCCCAAGTGCGCCCACACGCGCCTGCCTAATCCTCCCCCGGGCGGCGGAGGCGCCCACGCAATCGTGTGCTTTTTTTCGACGGCGGGAGGACGCTCAGTACAGACCCTCCCTCGACTCCCCCCCCCGCCGCCCCGCTTCCTTAGTCACGGCTTAGTCACGTTGTTCGCTCGAGAAGCTGCGGAAAGGAGGGCCGCGTGGAGGTGGGCGCACACGCGCTCCCCGACGGGCTCCACGCGTCCCCCCCTCCCCTCAGCTCGAGTGGGCTGCGCCTCGGTCAGAAAGGGGCCCCGAGGCTTCCTGGCAGCGTTTGCTGTGGCACAAGCTTAGAAAAGGCTCCTCGGACGCCGCTCGCGGGCCCTTGGTGCTTCCCGTCAAGTAGTAAATTCTCAGGCAGGGACAGGTTCACACACACGGCAAGCGAGGCCAAGTCAACTCCGACGTGAGGGCCGTGAAGAATGAGTACCCGAAGCAAGCGTGCGCCGGAGGAGCACTTCCACCACATCGCCCTCCCCTCCCCGTGTTTTCAGTGTTGTTGTCGTGACTGCACAGGCTCCTCCCTGCT
The DNA here is from genome assembly GCA_023333525.1 of Aspidoscelis tigris stejnegeri. Classification (NCBI taxonomy): domain Eukaryota; kingdom Metazoa; phylum Chordata; class Lepidosauria; order Squamata; family Teiidae; genus Aspidoscelis; species Aspidoscelis tigris. Next base: position 209,360,815 of record JALMGA010000001.1, read on the forward strand.
TTCGGGGCAAGTTGCAGAAGTGGTTTGCCATTGCCTACAGGGGAGAAGCTGAAGATCAAGCCGGCTACTCTCTGATTTCCTACTGATGGAGTTACCACCACCGAGCTACAGCCAGGCTTCCTCTCCTTGATCCACACAGGTTCATAGTGAAATATGCAGAAAAGACAAGATGCCTGCTTGCAGCCAGTGGGCAAAGAAATATTTAACAATGTCACTATGCACAGAGTCACACACATGCAAGGAAATGCAGACCTTCAGGCCCTTAGCAGACCCTCTACCGCTGTTAGACCAAGAAGGCCCTCCACAAAGCCGAGGAGAGGGAGGGATCAATTCCTTCAAAAGCCAGGAATGCTATAATCAGGATGAAAGAAAAAAAAACAGTTATTTACTAACTGGAGACTTTAGGGATGGGATTTCAAGATACAACAGCCCTGGTCTTAGAAAGATGCAAAGTTAGGCCAAGCACATATATTAATGTGGCCAGGTGCACATCATCCAATACGTGGACCTGCATCCTCTGGCAGAAAGACATAGAAGTGCAGATATGCAAATATAAGAGGATTGTAACAGATCATCTCTTGCATGCTAAAGATCCCTTTCTCAAAGCCAGCCAGGCTGGCTGCTATCACCACCCCTTCTGGTATAAATTTCATGACATTCTGGCCGACAAAATACTTTGTGACTCCCCTGCCCATCAGATTCACAGAGTGGCCCCTGGTTCTAGTGTTATGCAATAGAGAAAATGATTCCCTACCTACCTTTTCCACACCATGCAAGATTTTACATACTTCACTCATGCTCCTTGTACCCTAACAAGGTCTAGACATTGCTGCCTGATTGTGAATTATATTCTGGATTATATTCTAGAATAGGACCCTGCCATTGGCATGCTGGTGCAGCTGTAGCAGGTCCGAGGTGGGATCTGTCATAGTCTGCACCAGCATGCAAATTGCAGGCTCCTATTCCAGAATATAATCCAGAATAAGGCCCAGTGCCGGAAGAGCCTATGCCTTAGTGGCAAGAATATTTACTCCTCTAGTTGAATGCCCTGGGTGTAAACTCCAGGAGCCAAATTTGACTTGTGCCTTGATAAGACAGCTGATGGCCAAGAAAACATTGCTACCAGCCTATGCCATGGCTTTACATAAATTTAGTTTTTATTTCATGGCAGTGACCTTTCATTGCACACAACTAAGTTACGACTTTGTACAAAACTTTTTTCTAGCCTACACCAAAAGCTGACGCTAGAGAATAAATAGAAAAGTAAAATATTGTTGCTGTCAGCATGAAAAGCAACATGGTAAGCTATTTTCAAGAGGTAAGATTTTACTATGTGTTTAAAGTGCACCCACTGGTATGTACAACTTCTTGAGCAAGAAAAGTAAAGGCGGCTGAATCGGTCCATAAAACAATTCCGAAGTCCATTGTTCAGCAGTATATTTAAACAATCACAGAAGTGGAACATTTGCAGAATTCAAAAGCTTTCCACTTCTATTTGATGCAAATAAAAGTTTTATTCAGGTGTGAACTGAGTGACACAAAAAAAGATTGGTTTATAGAATTGTCTTATTAAGACAAAAACTTGGTTCTCTGCATGTTTGCATAGCTCTTAATAATCCACACTGAAAAAGTATAGATAGACAAACTGAAAGAAGTATTATGTGAGGTTAGTCCTTCATTGTGAGAGATAATCCCTGCAAGAATTTAACTGTAATTTCTATCTCCTTTTTCACATCTACCAACAATATATTTAAGCTTGTCACCTTGTGTGGAAAACTATATATTCTTGCCTCAATAGCAGAATATGTTGCTTGGCATTATTGATTGTACACTTTGCTTTGCCAGAGATGAAAACAGCATTAAATTTGCTGATTGCATTGATTGTAGTAGTTGCAACTGTATTACATTACAACAAGGAACTAATGATAAAAACAAAAAGAAATTGAGGAACCACAAATAAAGTAAATTAGCTATGTTGCCAGGAATGGAAATCATAATTAAATTTATTAGGGAATATGCTCTTGTAGTAAACATAGTTAATATCTGATTAAGTACACCTGTAACTGAATAAAAGCAATGTGTGGTGAATGGATCAGACAAATATAATGTACAGCAAGCTGTGCTGATTTTGGGGGACGCTGAAGGAGCATCTCTTAGAACACACCAATGTGTGAAAGGACTCCTAGTACACTTGAGCATTTCCCATAGATCACAGCAGCATGTCGAAGGAAGGCGCCTGGTATGCTTGCTGGTCTAGTATATCAGCCAGTTCAGAAGTGGCCTTTGTGTTAAATTATCTGATATTTTAAAAGTGTAAGAATTCCATGCTCTGACAAAATCTGAAGTTGAATTGCATAACAAAGACTCAACACTGATACTGTAGTTTTTTGCCAGAATTTTTACTGTCTTGATAGAAATCGTTAGATTAAAAAAAAAAACCCCGAAAGTCTCCATTCTTTGAAAGGTTAGTTATATTTAAACTGAAAAACACTGTACTTTCTTTAGGCTATTATATATTTTGCGAATAGAACTAAAAACAACATTGTTCCTGTTTCATGAAATAAAATATGACACTTCAAAAGTCACGTATGTTCCCATCTTAAGTCACTTTTTTAAAAAAAACTCCTGGCTTGGTGCCCTCACTTTTTTATGGTTCCATTTGTCTTTTTTGTTGTTGCTGAAATTCATTGCAGCCTGGAACAATACTTGCTTAACCATACAAACATGTACTTGAAAGTAAAATACATCTGAAATGATGAAATTCTGTAAATACTGAATTGTCATGTCATGCTGTTGAAATTTCCACATACTATCCATGATTACCCACCATAGTAGAGTTTTACAACTAAGTGTAACTGTTGATTCTGATTCACCTTGGCACAAATTTAGGAAACAAACTCACTCATTTTTTCCAGAATGAAAAGCTTGTAGAATACAATATTCCACTACAGAGAATAGTTAAGGGGGGGAATGCAATTGGTGGCAGAAAAGCAGGAAGACTCTATATTATTTTCCTGCACAGTTGTAATACTGCCATGTTTCAGAATGGTTTTGAAGTTTTTGCTCTTGATACAATAGTCCTAGTCATATATATCTTCCATGACTTTTACAGTAAAAAATGTATGAAAAAGATGCATGTTTTTTATTGATCTAATGAAGCTGAAATCAATATTTTCCTTTCTTGCCAACATTCAGGTGGCATTCCATTGTGATAGTGGGAAGTATCAGCAATCTTGAGGAATTTGAGATTTAAAGAAATAATAGAGGGGGAAAATAACTTCTTGAGATATGAAAGGAGTAATACACACTAACCAGGACTCTATAATAGAAACATTTGTTGCACATTTGTCTTTTAGCTACTATTGTAATTTATTCCAAACTGCCTATGTCTACACCAGTGGTTCTCAACCTGGGGGTCGGGACCCCTTTGGGGGTCGAACTACCCTTTCAGAGGGGTTGCGATGAGTCTCCCACAGCCCTTCCCTCACACCTCCCAGCTGCTTCCCCCCATGGTTGGGGGTCTCCACAACATGAGGAACTCCATTAAGGGGTCCCAGCATTAGGAAGGTTGAGAACCACTGCTCTACATGATCTTTGTACAGAGTGAGCCTGTATCGAGACCTTGGTTATTAATGATACTATAGCTGGATATTTCAGAATAAAGCATGGATATTCTATACTTTATTCCAGAATATCAAAATATAGTGGAATAAGTAACATCTGGATGCAGTCAAAATTGTTGTTACCTGCTATTTAACTGGATATTTCTAGTAATTCAGTTTTCTCTCTCCCAAAAGCTATTTCTAGAAGCATAACTTATTTTGATTAAATAAATGTTGCCATGGGACAATGGTTTTGAGTGTACTGTACCAAATATATTTGTTTCTGACTTTATTAAAAGTTGTTGCAAACATTTTGGAACAGAGTTCTGTTCTTCACCAAAATAAGTAAAATGTTACAGAGTGCTTAATTAACCAAGTGGTCTATTTTCATAGAAAGGAAACAAAAGATTAAAAGATAGGTTTCCAAGCTTGATCAAAGTTTTTATTCCTTTTAAATACAAAGTTTTAAACCATCAATATTTCAAAACAGTTTTTTTCTCTTTCATTTAACTACAAAACTGGATAGGATTCTTTTTAAAAAAAATATCGCCTATACAAAGTTCTGGTTTTAGCTGACATGACGCCTTATTAATTCTAGTCATTTTGTTCTATCTGTGATCCAGCAAACTGATATGAAGACTGAGACTGCTGCTTTCCTCCCTCTCTTTAGCAATGTATTTCTGTTCATTCTTGTGTCCAGACACTGAAGTTCAAACAATACACCTCATTTCAGTTGCACTCCTGAAAAACTCCTCAGCAAAAATGGAAAAACAGCAACACGCATGTTGCATATTTGTGTTTATAAACTATTCCTTGCATTACCCCAATCCCCAGAAAATTAAAAAACAAACACAAGAATGCCACCCACATTACTCGGTCTCAGGGTACCTCTGGATGAAAACCTCTCTGGAGAAATCTCTTCCCTAGCAGCATCAGTAGCTTTCTAGGCAGGCTGATTTAGCTGCCATTTTAAATGTCCCATTGTGCCTTGAACAAAAGTAATGCAGGATATTTTAAGTGCTGTTCCTGAGCCTTGCTCTGCAACATTTTTTCTAACAGAACAATGTAGATAATTGGGATAATAATGAAGCTTTGTGGATCAGAAAAGTTTAAGCACCAAAACTTTAGTTCTGATAACTGTTCATCCCAGTAAGGAGCATTCCAAAGAATCACAATGGATTTCTTGTTTTTATATATTAAACAAGTCTAATGAGTATGATTTTTCTTAAGATGCATACATTATTTCAGCTAAACCTCCTCAATAAAAAGAATTAACAAAGATGGGCAATATCTGTTATCAGAAATCTTTAACTCAACTTTCCCCCATTTTAACCAAGTCACAAAATTTAAAATTGCAGAGAAATCTTCACAAACATTTGCATATTAACAGCAAAAGCCTTGAATATAGCATAAACAGGGTGAGTTATGGAAAGTTATCTTCCTAATGTTTGTTACATTATCCGTATTCTGGAGAAACATTAGAATGTCAAAAAAGACTATCTTCAAGCTGGAACAGAACGAAGAAAAAACAGTGTTTCTTGACTTGTACCTCCAAGCACAATTTAAAAAATAAGTGAGTCCTTTCTATCAGGTTTTCTTAAAAAATTATATTATTCCGGGTTGAAACAGAAAGATGAATTAAGACAGGCACTCTTACATCAGCATATCCTATGCTGGGTATAATTTACACAGAGAATTACCCTGGATTAAAAAGCATTAAGGCTTTCCAGCAAAGAAAAGATCACAACAAACTTTCCTTTTTTTAATTAAGAGAGGGTTATGATTCTGACTTGATCTCTGCATGGGGGTTGATGGCAAGAGGAATACTACATAAACATAAATATGTACTGAAAACACATACACATTGTATACTGCTCACAGAAAAAAATGAGGAACATAAGCATCCTGTAACACTGTCACAGGTCTTTTGAAAATGCATATCAAATAGGACTTGGGTTACAAGCTGGGTACTACCAGCAGCTTGCCCAAGGTTCAAGCGGTTTTTTCTATGTAAATAACTGTAGATGTCAGGTCTTACCTTGGAGACAAATATTCTATTTTTAATCCAAAACTTTGGAAGAGAAAAAGAAACCGTTTCCACAAAGAAGAAATAAAGCAACACAGGATAACAGAGGGGTATGCATTCTTCAGTTCCCTGATCTTTAAGTCTATATATAAATGCTTAAACGTATATCAGAAAAAACTGGATTAGTAAGAGTGCAGGCAACAAACTTGTTACAGACCTGACTATCATGGACATTTTTTAAAGGTACACCTGCATTATTTGAAGCTCCAAACCACTTATTTGTACATTAAGCTATTTCAATGTAAATTGAGGATGTGCTGCTTAAACTTACAATACGATGGTCACAGTCAGAACCTTACCTATTCTAGCTCATTCATTTCAAAAACACAAGAATTGTCTCCATGTTCCTTCAGACATAATCAGTTACTGAGAGATTCTGTACAAAAGACTATGTTTTTTTCCTCCTAGCTTAGAAGAAATCAGCAGCCCTTGGTCTCTTCTTAGTGGGTATAAAAGGAGATTTTTTCATTTGAGGCGCTTCTGAAGCAGCTTGGGAAGAGGCCTTCAACACTCCATGTGGTGGTCTTTGCTCAGGATTGAAAGCTACCCGGGCGGCCCCCTCTGGGCTGACTAGGATACTTTTGTCAGTCTTCTTAAACTCTGTCAAGTAGAAAAGGGAAAAAGTACAAAAGTGTAAGCCTTGCCTTGCTTTGTTACTAGGCCTGATAAAACGTTTCCATGGTTCTTTATGTAGAAAAAGATTTTAGAGGGTTCCTGTGGAATGAAGAAACAGGCTAAATACTGTGCCCTTGCACATCAACATTGCCATCGCATCAATGGCTCCATTTTAATTTGCACAATTAGTAACAAAATGAAGCCCCTTTTTGGATCAAATACAGGAAACGTACAACAATTATCCTTCAACAGCTAATGGATGCCAAGTTTATTGGCAAAAAGCTTGTCAACTATAGCAGGTACTGTTCACTGGAACACTTGGAAGTGCCTGGCACTGCTTTGTGTATATTTCTTTGTGTTTAATTCCTTGGTGTTCTGCTCCTGCAGCCGCCTTATTATATCTTTTGGTAGCAAACTCCACAGTGAGCCAGTTTGTTCTTGTGCTTAGTGTTGGACTTTTATCTGGGAATACTGGGTTTGATTCTGCATTCCTCTGTGAAGCCAGGTGGATGACCTTGGCCTAGTCACAGCTTTCTCCTAAGCTCTCACAGCCCCAAACACCTCACAGGTTGTTCTGTTGTGAGGAGAATAGAAAGCTCTGTCAGCCACTTTGAGTCCCCTTAAATGGGTGAGAAAAGTGGGGTAGAAAAGCCAATTCTTCCTTCTTAACTGTGCACTATACCCTCCAAATGTTCCTGAACTACAACTCCCAGAATTCCAATCCCAGCATTCCTGGTGTGGAATGCTGAGAGTTGTAGTTCAAGAACAACTGGAGGGCTAGAGTACTCCCCTCTGACTATACTGATTTTTCCTCTATTGTTAGATTACCCTAGGTTCTAGCACACATAACAGAGCAAGAATCTTATCTCTTTCAAACCGTGCAAATATACTTCCTTCATATATCCTCATCATGACTAACTTTGTCACCTTTCTCTACAAGCAAAAGACCATATTCAGACTCAATAACATATCTAACTTTATATAGCCAAGATGAATTAAACCCACAAGAAGGATACAAGTGCAATAACACGTGACCTCTGATATGCAGAGGTATAATGCTCTTGACATATATATGCATTTGTGCTCACACACACATACCACAACTAATAGCTCCTGAGTTGTTCAGTGACAGTGCTTTTCAGTCTATATGGCTGTAATCTAAAGTAAGGAGAATTCTGTTGCTATCCTAGTAACACCCAAAGAATGAAGTTTTAAAGATGACATAGCATTTATTTCTTTTTAGATTGCTTTGTTCTACATAGTCCTGTTTTCTGGGGATCAAAGTTCTGAACTCACCAGCAGTCGTATTCTTATTCAGACCAAAGGTGACCTTTTTGGAAATGGAAGACTGCAGTTTGTTTAACTACAAAAAGAAATTAAAAAGGGCAGATAAAGTTGATTTTCTGGACCAGTCAAATCCCTTCCTTTATTCAGTTATTCTCCATATTTCTTCTCTTATTCAATGCATTTCAAACACACTGCTAACTTTCATCAGGAATACTACAGCGGTTAAGGGACAGATCTGTATCCTTTTTTTTAATGCCACAAGGAAAATTTTTAACTATGCACACAGCTCATTAGATTTAAGGAGTAAATGGCACATACATCCTTGCTTGAAAATCTCCAACAGTAACTACACTTGTTTGTACTGCAAAACCAATGTTCTACCCATTTTGCATGCTTTTAATGGTCAAAAAAGGCCTTGCAACTGAAGTAGCAAAAATAGGAAATCAAAACCAGATATTTAACATGGGGAAAGAGGAGGTTACAGAAATGAGCAAGGGATAGTTTTGTATCCCAGGTGCTTTGTTCCTTAGAAGTCAAACCACTTATGACAACAAGCTGACAATCTGCAAAAGGGCTAGCCCTTGAGGTAGTCCCACATCCACATGACGGTGGAATTACAGAACAAAAGATAAATTATCAGCAGTTGAAACAAAACAAAATAAGAATATACTCACTGAATTATGATGAGGAGTTAAATTATTAATAATCATAGTAGTGCATTTAAACCACCAAATCACAATAACAGTAAGACATCAGCAGCATAATAATGTGGTCCCATCAGCAAATGCAGTTCTTACCAAGTGGTAAGGCTTTTGTTCACATTCAACACAGTAAATTACAGATTGTTCCTAATAATTGATTTTTGACACATCAAGACATTAAATGGGGAAAATACATTTATGGCATCTACATTCTGCCATTATGTGATCCATGAGCCACAGAGAGAAACTATGAGAAATAGCCAAAGGATGTATTTTCTTCTGTGTTTGCTGTTTTTAAGTTAAACATTTAAAACAGCATCTGGAAGAGAAATCTCAAGTGTTCTGAAAGAGAAGTATTTTTATTTAATAAATTTATATCCCACCCAGGACAGGTTGCAATAAGAACATATAAAATAATAAGACAGAATTAAAAATATCGCCCTCTCCCTCCCTAATAAGACAGCACCCCAAGGAAGCTATTTAAATGGCAAAAGCCTGGTTGAAAAGACGCAGGGGACCCATTTTAACATTGCATCGAACTGTACTGTTAAAAAAGGTTCTCCAGGGCTTGGTAAGCCTGGAACCTAAGTTCCTGGGCCACTGGAGTTGTTGAAGGGTGGCTCAGATGACATGATTTTTGGGTGCAGCTGCTTGTTCTGGAACAACCATCCAAATGTGGATGACTTGTTCCAGCACAGCTGGTTCCCTTCAGCTGCTGGACCATTCCAGCTTGACCTGGTCTTGCTGGAAGAGTCCAGTCAGGTTAGCGTGGAAAGAGCCCTGGTCTATTTGGATTGAAGGGGGATGGATGTTCCTCACAAGTCCAATGTGGTCCTGCCCACTCTTGTCTGCGTGGCCAGCAAGGAAGCAACAGAAGGAGCACAACAGAGAGCAGCTGAATGTCCTGTTGGATTTCTCTTGCACTCAACTGCCCCTCACCTTGCCTTGTTGCCAAAGAGGGCCAGGTTTGCATGGTGAAGCACTTGATAGTTCTGCTTCTCTTCAGGTGCTTTGGTACAAAAAACTTTAGTTTGGCACAAGCTTATTCAACCACCCTGATTTCTTAAATTGCAGTTTAAATGTATAATTTTCTTTCAAAAATACTAATCTGCAGGAAATTGTTATACAAAGAGTAACTGTAGCGGAAAGCCTCTTTTGTGCATTTAAGATAACAGTTAATTCAATAATCAATTCCAGCAGGAATGACTTCATGCGGGAAAGAATCCAATATGTCAAATAATTTGCACATAAATATGCCTTTCAAAACAATGCAGATATTTCCCTCATTTAATAATGTATGTCACAGGAGTATTTTTTTAAAAAAATTGGTCAGTATCGAAAGCACTCTGAATCACAAATCAGTCTGTATTATCTGGCAACAGACCATCTTCTACGTCATTATACCTGTATGGAGGAAATGTTGCCTTTTGTTTTTTTGAAGAATGCTGGCTTTGGTAGAGCTGTTTTTTCAAATTTCACAAAATCATTCTCCACCTTCACTTTCACGTTCTTCAGTGGCACAGCACCACCATCAGCCCCAGCTTCCTGCAAGGAGATAAAAGAGCAGATTAGGTGTTTGGCAATACTTGCTCTTTAGCTGCAAGTAACAGAGCAGCAATAGTGTAATGTTTGTCTCCTGTATATCAGAAAGCTAGAGACACTTACTAGAGCAAACAGTGTGCACTATCACACCCAACAGAGCTACCACTATGTTTAAAAAATTTCTTTCAAATGTTCACAAGACAGCAACCGGAAGTCTGCAAATATTATTTCAGTTCCTGAATCAAGTCTATGAGTCTAAGAAACCACTCATCTCCTCAGTTTAGGTTTCATTCTCTGAAACTGTTGACAAGAGGATAGCTACCTGTGTAGCCTAGATGTTTTACATATACTAGGAAAGTCATGATGGGGTACATTTACTTACGTTATTTCTGCTCTTCTTGTTTTCAGCTCCACTTTTATTTTCTTCTACGGAATTTAAGATTTCCTTGATTTTCCTTTTCCTTTTCAAACTGGCGATTTTCTGCTTTGAACCTCTAATTTTTACCAAATTCCTCAGGGTTTGCTTTTTTTTCAGGATAACTTTGTGCAGAATCATGGATTTAGATTTTGTAAGGCTCTTCTTTTCTGAATGTTCAACAGCCTGTCCTGAAGAGTTACTTCCATTTAGAATTTTGGGGTCTGGTTTTTGCTTTCTTTTGAGTGCTTTACTGCTTTGACTTATTCTAACTGAGTGGCTTGGATCTTCCTGACTATCAATATTAGCCTGTCCATTTTGATGGCCTGTTTCTACTGGAACTTGCTGCAGACTGCTATTCTTCTTCTTTGGTTGTTTCTTTATGTTGTTTACCAAACATGTCAATGTCTTCAGTGTAGAATCTTCAACAAATCCATCAGCCGGCATTGTCAAAGAACCAATTTCAGTGGCTTCTACAGCCAAGCACTTCTTTTGTCTTTTTCTACAGTTCGGTGATTGATTGTCTTGGTCTGGTTTTTTCAATTCTTCTGTATTTACTGGTCCCTTCTCGTTCCTTCCATCAGGTGTGCAAAGGTCAGCTGTTGGAACGGGTTTTCTCTTTCGACTCTTTCTTCTCTTCAGTGGTTTTCTGCTCCCCTTTTGTTCATCCGCAGTTAGAGTCCCATTGCTAGTATTCTCTGTCAGCACAAATTAAAGCATAAAAATTAAGCTGTTTATGTATATATTTACATTTCTATCCAACTCTGTACCTGAAAGTTGCAGGGTGGGTCAAAATAAAAACTCTATAAATCCAAGTAAAGATTCCCAGCCTGCTGTCGCTTCTCCAGTCCCATCACTCAGGCAAGATAGTTCATAGCTTTCTGGTGGCAGTTGGAGGAGGAAGGGGCCACCTGCAGATAAGAAAATGGCAGAACAACCCAGCCTGCTGTTTCTTCTTCACTCCTCTCAAGCAAGATGGGTCATGGCTTTTTGATGGGTGGCAATTGGAAAAAGGAGGGGCCACTGTTAGGACCAAGACCTGTAAGCTTCCTACATCTCTTGCTGACATATGGAAAGGCAATAATGTTTTAAATTAAAATGTGCACCACTCAGGGGCCCATGTGTGAAATCAAGAGTGATATTGGTAGCAAGTGCTCCCTGTAGAGACATTGTTTCAGCCACTGCTGAAGGACACAATTCCTGTTAGAACTCTACCCTCGTTTATTCTGATGTCCAGCCAGGCCTGTTTTAATCTCTCTCTGCATTTTCCTTAGTAATTTAGTTCAGGCCTTAGTATGTTTTAGTATAGGAATTACTTCATTGTACTAGTTAGGGGTGGAGTTGACGGAACCCCCTGTATTTTACCAGGTTTGGTTTGTCCTTTCCCAGCAAGCTCTGCTTTAGATAGAAATTACCTGGGTTCCAGTTTTGTTTTGCTGAAAGCTTGCAGAGAGCTGTCCTGCTAAAGTTTTGGTGGCAAATAGGCCCAGACAGCCAGGAAGGGCATTTCTAATACGTACTTAGACCAAATTAGTTACTAGAAATAAGTAAGCCAAATTGATTATCAGAAATCTGAAGTTGCTAAAGGAAAAGAAACAGGAGCTGAAAGACCCTGCACCAGCTCCATTGAGTGAGGAGATCAAACCCAGAAAGATGACATCCTGAAGACTGCTGAAACTTTCAAACTGTAAAGTATTCTTTATTTCAAAGCTAGCTAGAGCTGGAAGAAGGAAGAAGAGTTGGCTTTTCTACTGCTTTTCTTACCCATTTAAGGGGACTCAAAGCGGCTGACAAACCTTCTGTTCTTCTCCCCACAACTGACACCATGTGAGGTGGGTGGGGATGTGAGAGCTCAGAAGAGAGCTGTGACTAGCCCAAGGTCATCCAGCTGGCTTCACGGGGGAGGGCGGAATCAAACCCGGTATTCCCAGATAAAAGTCCAGCTCCCTAACCAAACTGGCTCATAAATAAGGGGAGGAGAAATCCTCTTATTTATGTTTTTTAAAATATATTTCTCCCTTTTGCAACTGTATATTCAGCATTACAGCTTTCTTTGGGTTGAAAGTGTTTGGTTTCATCAGGGTACCGGTGTTGCACACCCGAACCTGACACCCCCTTTAGTCAGGTGTGTTTTCACATTTACCTTCTTCTTTCAGCTTTGCCTTATCCAAGGGTTTGCCAGATTTTCTTTTCCACTTCCTCCTGCTGAAAGTGTCATCATCTTCATCTGTAGATACATCTTCAGGAAAATCATCTTGTGGGAAGGTCCCTAAAGTGCCAGAACACAAAAATAATCTGCAGCTACTTCACAAACACAGGTAATCTTTCTCTCCCTGTCTTTTAAAAATCCCTTATATAATGTCCCGGTTTCATCTTTTGTTATTTTGAAAAATCAAGCCTAATGAAAAGGAACATTTCAAGACTAAGCCCTTTTCATATATACTTCATGCAAAGTCGGGGCAGAAAACTTGCGTTCCAAGGCAATTTTATTGTGACCGTAAGCCATGATGGGATGAGTCAAACGTGAGTGGATCCCTCCGTTCTCCTGGCCTCCTCTGCATCCCTTCACCTTTTTCCTCCCTGTCACCCATGTGAAATTCGGCAAGCTGCTGTAAATTGACTATCTGTAAGGCAGGGCTAGGTGCCTGCCATAATATTTGAATACAAGATCTCTGCCACCTATGTGATTCTGTATATGTATATAGTAGCTGCCTGTTGTTTTGGAAGTGACAGTTGACTCCCCCCTCCCTGCTGGGGCTGAGTGATACATTTTGGCTCCAAGTTTAAACTGGGTTTTGAAAAATAGTTATTGTTCATTGGTTGAAGGCCAAACCCCACCCAGCTATGAAACATAAAAATATTCTGGACTTTCTGTTCAAAGTTGCTTCCAACAAAACCTGCCTTTACGCTGAGCTGAAATAAATCACTGTTCATCTTTTTAAAGAAAGAGTCTCATCGTCTCTCTTTGCCAGCCTGACACTATCACTGCTTTATTATCAGAAGGTTTTATTTTAAATAGATTTTAGTGTTGTGATCTTAAAATAGAAATACTAAAATAAAACTTCTTAGCTAGTTACACTCTTAAATGAAAAACAAATCATATTCCTCTAAAGATAAGCGAACAACTCTTTCCAGTACACAGAAGACTCTTGTAAACAGAACATGACAGCAATAAGGAGTACATAAAGATCCACCCCGTCTCTAAAGGAGCAGTGACATCACACAAGTGCAGAAACAACAAACACAACAGTGATGAAGAGAAACAAAAGTGGGCACTGCTGTACTGAAGGTCCAGGTGACCTAGCAACCCAAACAGATTCAGGTAACTTTATACAGCTAGTTTGACATTTGGAGTCAGTTCAGATGCTGAGATGTCAGCAAGTGCTTTTAGCAGGATCCAGTGCCGATACAAAACGTTTGCCCCTGCTTCTTTTCAGCATCGGTACTTTTGTGATGATGAATGCTTCATTAACTATCACTATTAGGGGAGATGGGAGAATTTTCACATACCTCTAAAGAGCCTCTACCATCTTTTGCTATATCATTTTACACAGAAAAAAAAAACAGCAACAAAATGTAGTTGAAATCTCACCTTCTGCAAGGTCTTGGAACCTGGAAAATATAAAGAAAGAAACTGCTTGTTACACAGAAGCCCAAGTTTAATCCCATATAAAAGTTTGCTAAAGAAGAAGAAAAACTGAGATGCAAGGAAAGGGAAAATGGTAATCAGGTTGTGGATGTGGAGATGCCCTGGCAAATCAACATCATCATAAGCAAAGAATATTTAAAGGGAACTTACTTTTTAACCACTTTATAGATGCGTTTTCGATTGAAAGCGGGAGTGTTTTTTCTGCTGGCCAGTTCAAAGAGTTTATCAGCAACACTTTTGTAATCAAACTGGCAAACAAAAAGAAATGCATTAGAGCAAACACAGATTGGGTACGTTTTATCATTTAAATTTTACTTTTCCCTTCCAGCAGATCTCTATGTGGTCTCAAAAGCAGCACCATTGCTATTGAAATGAGATTCATCTCTGCTAATGATTTTGACTTGTAATGTTGTTTTAGGTTCCTAAATTTTTAATCAGACTGTATAGTGCCCCAGTTCTTATGATTTCAATAATTCTTTGTTGTTGTTGGGTATCATCTAGTCAGGCCTTACACACTGTGATTACCTGCATATAGTTTTCTTGGCAGAAAAAGAAGCAATTAGCCACTTTCTTCTAGGGATATGCTGGAGATAAAACCTTGACTCTGGGCACTTGCTCTATCAGTGAGCTATAGCCAACATCTTGAAAGAATTCTGTCCTTGTCTGGCAAAAGTTTACTCAGTAAGTCTCTGTCTCTATCCTGTCTGGTCACCACACCTCAAAAAGGATATTTTGGAACTACAGAAGGTGCAGAGAAGGGCAACCAGAATGATTAAGGGTCTGGAACACCTCCCTTACGAAACCAGGCTGCAACGTCTAGGCCTCTTCAGTCTGGAGAGACGGCGTTTGAGAGGGGACCTGATTGAAGTATATAAAATTATGCACGGTATAGAAAAGGTGGATAGAGAAAATTTATTTTCTCTGTTGCACAACACTAGAACCAGGGGGCACTCCATGAAGCTGATGGGTAGGAGAATAAGGTCTGACAGGGGGAAGTATTTCTTCACCCAGAGGGTCATCAGCTTATAGAATGTGCTGCTGGAAGAGGTGGTGACAGCTACCAGTCTAGATGGCTTTAAGGTAGGGTTAGACAAATTTATGAATGACAGATGTATCAATGGCTACTAGAACGAATGCCTAGATGCATCTTTCAGGCTGAGGGGGGGGGAGGAACTGGGGTGCTTCTAAGGCCATCTGCTGGGACTCGAGAGGAGAAGGTTTGTCCTTGTCTCTGCTTGAGATGCCCATGAGCATTTGGTGGGCCACTGTGTGCGACAGGATGCTGGACTAGATGGGCTGTGGCCTGATCCAGCAAGGCTTCTCTTATGTTCTTATATGATTATCTTTAAGAACAGGGCCAATGTTATCATCAGTGTCTTATAAAAAATTATCTTCAGCCTCAGAGTCTGGCAAAAGTTCACTCAGCAAGTCTCTGTCAATATGATTATTTTGAAAATAAAAACCTACCTGAAGAACAGGGCCAATGTTATCATCAGTATCTTGTAAAAAATTATCTCCGGCCTCAGACTCTAGCAAAAGTTCACTCGGCAAGTCTCTGTCTATATGAAAAAGGAGCAACACATTTAGCGAAGCATCGAGAAGACTTAACTGAGATCAATGAATCCACTCACCCACATACTGTAATGGAGGCATGATGTTCTTTACAAACTGTTTCATGCTCAGTGTTGCACAACACCGCCATCAGAACAAACACAGACAAGCTTGAAAACAACTGGTAGCTATAATACCACCAGTCTTCTCTTGTCTCTGTTACATTTATTCCTATAAGTGCAGCTTCTTGCCTCCAGATTATATAAGAACGTAAGAAATACCTTGCTGAAAACTGAGCTGTGGCCTATGTATTCCAGAAGCTTATTCTCACAATGGCAATTCAGCATTATATGGTAGTCAGCAAGTAGGACACATGTACCTACTGTTCTATGCATCAGTCTCACCACAGCTGAACTTCAGAGGCACATTACGTCTTATGTTTGGCTCCTTGAATTCACCCGCCCTAGTAACACAGCCAGTGAGACAGGATGCTGAACTAGATAAGTTGAGGCCTGATCCCTCAAGGCTCCTCTTATGTTCTTATGTACCATTCTTTGTTACAGTGATTCATCTACTTGCTTGATCTCAGAGACCAGGGTTTGGTGCAGCTGTGCTGTGGAGTACCATGGGACAATACCCTATTCCCAATCCCATTCAACACTTATATGAAGTTGTAAGGAATTGTCATCAAGAATTTCAGACCATAGTGTCACTGACAATATTCAGCTTGGTCTCTCTGTTACAGCAGCATTAGGAAACACCGTGAACATTCTGGATCAGTGTCTGCATGCAGTAACAGCCTGAACTAGGGACAAACTAAACCTAAATCCTGATAAGATGCACCCTTGTAAGTGGTAGATCTGAGGTTCAGGTAACTTGGAGAAATGTTCATTCTAGATACGTTTGCATTCCCTTATTAGGAATGCATATATGGTTTTGGGGTGCTCCTAGAATCATGACTGTCAATGGAGATCCAGATGCTCCCTGTGGCTCATAGTGCTTTTTTACCATGTATGCCCTTACCTATACAGGCATAACCTGGCCAAAGTTGCCTATGTGCTGCCTGCCCCACACTCTCTGCATGGGGTTATCCTTGAAACTGCTCTGGAAGCTGCAACTCGTGTAGGATAACGTGGCCAGACTAATGTGTGGGAAACCTGCTTGGTCATATATTATTACCTTTGGTTGAGTAGCTGCACTAGCTGCTATTTTGCTACTGGGGCAGATTCAAGGTTTTATCTTTGGTATGCAAGGACTTACAATATCTTGGGAGAAGGCTACTTGACCATCTCTCCCATTATAGACTGTAAGACCATTTAGTTCTATAGAGGCCATTCAACTCAGTCCCACACATTGCAGAGTGCCATCTGGTGGTCATCTGCAGCAGAACTTTCTCTATTGTATCACCTATTCTGTGGAATGATGTTCCTTATGAGATTCACGGGGCATCTATATTTACCATTTTTAGATATTTACCAAAGATATTTCTTTTCACCCAGATCAGCTCTTGCACCCACCGTTTTTAAATAGATTTTATTTATTTATTTAAGGGTTTGGTTTTATCATATTTTGTGACCTGCCCTGGTACCTCCCGGTAAAGAGCAGGACACAAGTGTTATAAATACATAAAATTACTTTAATTGAACTCTATGGATTGCTAAAAATGTTTTGTCTAGTGTTTGCTTTGAGTTTTTACTTACTGCTTCAAGATTTCAGAATTTCTAACAATTTGCAAAGCTACACAGATCCTTTAGCTCTACTATTGTGAGTTTCCACCATGTCTTCATTTGCTTCTAATTGGGCTGGTTCATTTTGAAATTGCCAAGTAGTCTTCAAAAACAGCTCCAGTTTATACACCAAAATGGAACAAAGTCTAAAACTTAGCAGAGTAAGCTAGGCCCCTACCCTTCTTCCTTTGTTTATTTTCTCCATCACTCAACTCATCTTCTGAAAAATCATCACTGCCATCTGCTTTCAGTTCTTTCATTAAATCTTCTATGGCAAATGGGGACTGATCCACAATGGTTTCAAAGATACCACGGATTATAGCTTGCAGCAAAAGATGACTGAAGCATAGAGAGAGAGAGAAACAAGAGGATCACAGATACGCACAACTGTGTTTTCTTTTTTAGCCCATCAAACCATATGTGATGAAAATTGCCAGAGCTCTATGTAATCTGCTGGGGATGAGGATGGGGAAACATACAAATCCCTCTAAAATTTAATTACACAGATTTTAATCCAATGAAGCTTCTGGCTTTTCAATTACCTAGAATTTTCTTTATTGTTCCTGTTACTGAAACAGCCCCTGAAGATCAAGACTGCCTTTCTTTCTATTAGTACAAAGAAACTCATGTGGTTCCCATAGTTACTCACATCTTCATTTTCAGATCCATAAAAGAGAACTAACCTTCCTTCACAGTGAACCTTTCCCTCCTTCCATTGAATTCTGCTCTATTTGCAATTAACAAAAGAAAAAGAAAACCCTTCAAACTCCAGACCCAATACAGATAACAAGATATGGCTGCTGAACATACTCCTTGGTCTTGGCAACTATTTTGCAGAATGGTTCGATAAACCTGAGATTCTGGTCTGCTGTGAGCTGTAAAAAACAAAGCAAAAGTCTATGTCAGTGCCAACTTAGCTCCCCTATTTTACCATAATCATTTCCAGAATTACAAGTTCCTTTTTCAGGAAAAAAACCCCCACAAAATTTATTGGCAGATTAGTGTATTAAAGCAGATAGGAGTATCTACAAATATAAAAATAAAAGAATTTTGAATTATTTAAATACTATATTTTTCCAGCTTCCCTTAGCATTGATAGAACTATGAGAACAATGATTCTGTGTCATTTCAAACTGACAGATACAGTACAACCTGTTCAAACAGAACATCTCATAAAGATGGAAAAACACACTATAATAATAACAATAATAATATAATTTGCCTTTTCTACCTTGTTTTTCTCATTCATTTAAGTGGCTGACATAAAGCTTTCTATTCTTCTCCCCACAACAGAACATTCTGTGAGGTAGGTGGGATTGTGAGAACTCAGAAGAGAGCTGTGACTAGCCCAAGGTCACCCAACTGGCTTCATGGGGGAGTTAGGAATCAAACCTGGTATTCCCAGATAGGAGTCCAGCTCCCTAACCACTAGACCACAATACTCACAATACTATTACTGACACTTTTTAAATAGCAGTTAAAAACACTTTCAGCTTTAACTGCCTTTTTAAAAACTATAGTAATAAAAGCAAAAACAAACAAACAAAAACCAAGAGCAATAAAAACTCAAAAGATGTGAAAGATCCTTAAACTATTAAAGGACAATTCAAGTAGTCAGTATCCGGTAGATATAGACCTGCCCGTACACTGAGATCCCAAGGAGAGGGCCTTCTTGTAGTTCCTTCTTTTGCAGAAGTACGAGGCATAGGGACATACAAGAGGGCCTTCTCTGTAGTAGCCCCTAGACTTTGGAACTGCCTCCCCCTTGAGCCAGGCACCTACACTGTATACCTTTCGGCGCCTGGTGAAAACATATCTTTTCGACGAAGCTTTTTCCATCTAAATAGCTGTCCTGTTAGGGAGTGAGTGAGTAAGTGAGTGATATTTTTAATTACTATTATTTTTCTTTTTATATGTTTTATTCTTATTGTAAGCCGCCCTGGGACCATTTGGTGAAGGACAGGATATATATTTATTAAATAAATAAATAAATAAAGCATGAGTACTCGGTGCCCTCTTATCAGCTCTCAGGTATTGGTGCTTGAAATGCCTGAGAGAAGATCTAAAAAACACTGGGTGCCAGAAAGCAGTAGGACGAAAGGCCAGGTGGAGAGTAAGTTTGATAGCTGAGGTGCCTCCACTGAAAAGGACAGTCATTCCTTGCTTAACAAAGTCCTGCCATTGTTCAAGTTGGTTATGCATAGAAAGGAAAAAGTATTTCTTTTCTAGCATAAAGCACAGCTGTGCTGGGTCAAGCAAGTCCTTGCTGGCTATTGAAAACTAGCAGGTCCTATTAACATAGCATAGTATGTTCAAAAACTCGTGCAATAAAAAAGTGGTTTTTGCTACAATGAAACATGAAGTTTTTATTATATGGATCTGTGAAAAGGGCTGTTTTTGCACTTATCTCCATTAATCTGGATTTAGAAGATCCAGATCTTTGAAATCTGGTCCTAGAAGATCCACATCTTGGTGAGGGCCCCATTGCTGTCTAGCACCTGATGGCAATGGATGCTAAACAGGGATGCTGTGCAGTCACCGTAGAACCCATCCTGCAGCTCTGTTTGGCCTGAAGCGGAAGGGCTGCTGGTGGCACGGTGCAATTGGTCGCCATGGACATCAATCATAGGGTACTTCCGTCAACAGTGCGTGTGGCAGAGAGGCTGATTATGTAGCGGCTAAGCAGGCAGGGACAGCTATGATGACCGGTACATCGCAACAGTGCAGCCTGTGCTCAACTTTGTAGACAGCTATGAAGGATGTGCAGGGCTATGTAGCTGTGTATGGTAGGGTAGAGCTGGAGCTGCCCCTGGACCCCATTGCCCTGGTAGACGTGTGGATACTCATCTTCTGATCCTGTCTTCACGGTGGAAGATTGAGTTAAAGACACCATTAAGGGGTCTACCGTTAATCTGGACTTAAGGACTCAAAGACCCCAATAAATCTGGATTTTGCTGGTGCTCATGGGTACAAATGGGGTCCTTAAGGAGTTCTTGTGTGTGGACAAGGACCATACCAATCGGGTTCCTAATGGGTTATTCACTGCTAGTGCAAAAAACACCCTGGATCCCAATTACAATCTGTATATATAGTACATTACTTGAAAATGCCATTTCTTAAAATATACACATATACACACACAAGCTATATAAAACCCAAATCAGTATTAACTGACAGCACACTCAGTCTAAGCAAAAGCCACATATACTGTATACAGTACATATATAGACTTTAAAATTCTTTGATCATGAAGACATGACAACATTGATTTCGAACTCATTTTATGGATAGTAACATGCAGATAGGTTTCCCTTCCTACCTCTTTAGTGCCAACTTTGGCTAATTCTTCCAGGTATATGTCAATAAAATGCATTTTTATCCCAACAGGAGCATCGCCATCTGGATGAAGAACCACCTTGATTAGCATGTTCAGAAATGGCTCAGTAAAACTGGGGGGGGAAAGGAAACACTCCAGTAAAACTGCTCAGTACTTCTGAACAGAAATCAACTCAGTTTACATGTTGAATGTTTATAAGGCAATACTAGAATTGCTTAATATGTGGTTACCTGCAATAACCATTTTTGTAGTTCACAAATGTGTTTACATCGAAGTAAAATGCAATAGTACGATGTTTATTCTGAAAAGTTTAGCTAAAGGACTGTAATTTTAAGAGCGCATATAAATGGCTTCAGCAGCAGAGAGGGCAAGAGAGGCATTAACATTCACTTCATAACTGCGTCGCTTACCTTTCATTCCATCCATTTCTTTTCAATACTTCAAAGGACCGCCTCAGCATCATACGGATCAACTGGGTCAGAAAAGAAGCATTTTACTTCACTTTTTCAACACCCAGAAAGACTCGCAAAAACTACCAAGTTTGTTATATGAAGACAACAACAATGCATATATATCACTCCAAAGAAGCTGTTTTCAATATGGTTACTATGTAATAATTATAAAACCTGAGGCTACGTTAATAGAATTTATTTTTATTAGTAGTGATGAAAATTATTTTCTTGCTTCTTACAAAACCTAAATCAGTATCTCTTACAGGACAGTAACGATTCGTGAAATCTGCTGACGTTCTGTTCGCATTTAGTTTGATCTGCGTTGTTGTAAGAGTACAATCCAGACACAGGCCAGGATTAGGCTACAATTTTACATGAGAACATAAAGAGAAGCCTTGCTGGATCAGGCCACAGCCCATCTAGTCCAGCATCCTGTCGCACACAGTGGCCCACCAAATGCTCACGGGCATCTCAAGCAGAGACAAGGACAAACCTTCTCCTGCTCTCGAGTCCCAGCAGATGGCCTTAGAAGCGCCCCAGTTCCTCCCCCACCACACACACACAGCCTGAAAGATGCATCTAGGCATTCGTTCTAGTAGCATTGATACATCAGTCGTCCATAAATTTGTCTAACCCTACCTTAAAGCCATCTACACTGGTAGCTGTCACCACCTCTTCCGGCAGCACATTCCATAAGCCGATGACCCTCTGGGTGAAGAAACACTTCCCTCTGTCAGACCTTACTCTCCTACCCATCAGCTTCATGGAGTGCCCCCTGGTTCTAGTATTGTGTGATAGCGAAAAGAAATGTTCTCTATCCACCTTTTCTATACCATGCATAATTTTATATACTTCAATCAGGTCCCCTCTTAAACGCCATCTCTCCAGACTGAAGAGGCCTAGACGTTGCAGCCTGGTTTCGTAAGGGAGGTGTTCCAGACCCTTACCCATTGCAAGCTACCGGTAGTTGCGTGGCATTTTTAACAAATGAAAGCATTCTAACATTCACAAACCTATAGCACCTTCCGAAACAAAATCTCAAGACAGCTGTACCATGCGCCTTTCCTAAACATACTGATCCTTACTTCATGCCATCACTATCATAGGCTTCATTCAGACAACGTGTCAAGGAAGCATATCTGTGGTTTTGTGTGAACTCAATTATCTGAGATTTATTGGCAACCCAGCATCAAAATCAGTATAAAAATTACAGCTTTAGTTTGGTCATGTTCAAGGACTACTAGGAAGTAAAGACAAGAGTGTCCACATGATTGGCCTTCTGGGAAGGCTTACAGTTTGCCAGTCTAGAAGTTCCAGTAGGCCAAGGTGAAGCAAGCTGAATGGCCTTTGGAAGAAATGTATGGCTGACAGGTAAGTGAGGTGCATACCTGAGCTAAGGATCAAACCAAATGAACAATTTGATTTGACTAACCCAGTCCAGTTTGCTACAAAACTGAACCCCCCAATTTAAATGAGGTTCAGTTTGCACATCCATTTCCCCACCTATGTTCACAGTGAACTCGGTTCACATAAACTGAGTTCAGGACAATCCTACACTTCTAGAGGGAATGTGGCAATATGAAAGGAGACCAGCGCTGTCATTTTTTTTTTTGACAATCCAAACCTTGCTCAGCCCCTGCAAAATGAGGTTCAGATTTTTCAGCCTGTAAATAACATCTTTTGCAAAACTCAAGTTTTATCCTTCACATAAATATATAAAAAACTTTGTTGATGAACTGGAAATCGGTAAGCTGACTGCAGGTCGGGAATGCAATGAGATTCACTAGTTCACTACTATGATGTGGTGACACTATTATTTAAACTGGGAAGTGAAATTAATGTCCTGAAATTGCTACACTGTTTAGTGGACGTGAACAGCAGCACACATACAAAAGTGTGTTTCTAAGGAAAAATAACCCTCCCAAAAAATTGAATTTCAAATTTAAATTTGAACAGTTTTCTATCAATCCCAATTAATCTTGACTGTGGGGTGTGCATTCTCTACATTATTACTTAATTTTAGGAACTAATGCATTTCTAAGCAGGAATATGGTTGCATCCTTTAAAATGGCAGAAGAAGAAAATTATTTACCATGTAAAATTTATCTAGGCGCAGCCTGTCTATTCCATTCCACTCACGATTCATGGTTTGCCAGAAAGTCTGAATAAACAAGAGCCCTGCAGGGAAATAATGGAAGTATTTTACAGTCGACCCCCATTTTAGATGATAGTTTCCAAAAAACTGTGCGTAAAGACAATCTACATTAAGCAAAGTATGGACTATAAAGTAAATCTGGGTGTTAGGCAAAGCAAGATAAAAAGCTGTATTGACTTTTATTGAATTGTTTGGTTTAGTACATCCTCATCAAATAGCATGACAAGAGACACCACCTTACCATCAAAAACATAGGAAGAGAATCAGCCTAGAGGGAAAGAGAAGAATTAGCTCATCAAGGACAGGGAATTGGCATCAGTGGTGATTCCTTCCCTATGCCATGATGGCTGTCAGCAGGGCTTTTTTGTGTTCTGGTCACAGCTCATCTAGTTCAGCATCTTGTATCACACAGTGGCCCACCAACTGCTAGGGCATCTCAAGCAGAAGACAAATGCAAGACCTTCACCTGTTCTTGACTTCTTGCAAATGCCTTCAGAGGCATCTTGGCCTGTCTCGAGGCAGTATCTAGTAGCCACTGATACCCCTGTCCTCCATAAATCTGTCTAAGCCTTCCTTAAAGCTACTCAGGCTGGCTGCTGTAGTATCTGACAGTCTGCTCAGAGGAATGAGAAAAAACACGCTGAAAGCGTGGCAGTGCCCAGGAGACTCTCTCTTTACCTGCTTGACCTTCTCACACCACCTCTAAAGCTCAGAGCTCCAGCTGCTCAGTGCAGCCTTGCTCTATTATTTGCCATTGCTTTAAAAAGGCTCTTTTAAGCACCCCATCTTTGAGAAAAGGCAACTGAAATTAAGAAAGGAGGGGCAAGCTGTTCAAGAGTCGTCCCCGTCTCATCAGAGAGTGATTATCTGCCTTAAGACAGGAGTTTCTCCCAAGGTATCTGCCACTGCATGGAGGAGTATGCATAAAAAGGTGCAGCAATTTGGCTTTCCCCCTTCCTCAATCCCACAGCAATGATCAGCTTCCCTCTTCTAGCCAGAATTACCATCCAAGGCTCAGATCCAACAAACAGGCCCACTCTCCTAAAACATAAGAATTCCAGTTCTCCTAACAACCCTGATAATCATGTATTATCCTCATGCCTGGTTCCCAAGGGCAGGCCTGTGGAAAAGCCACAAAAGGGAAACAGACATTTCTGTGACTACGTGACAGAGAAGGGTAGTCGCACAGGTGCTATAGCTGACACCAGGAGGGGGAGAGATAAACTTCTCCTAATACCCATTTCACTGTGGGGAAGAAGGCGCTTATAGAGGTGGCCAAGAAAGCTGCAAGGGCAGGGCAAATCCCTGGCACCCAAGCCTTAGAGAGCCCATTAGAACAAATAGGTGAGGGTCTGCTGCAATTCCTGTGCTTTTTCTCCCTCCCTTAGCAGGTGCTGCTGGACACCACTACTTTTCAAGAGTCAATGCAGAATGTGAGTCTGGTCACAGTTTCTTGAACGCGATATATGAATTTCACTCATACAGAATCCACACAAAATGAAGAATGGCATAAGTTTTGACAGATGAAAGGAATCAGAATATCACACAGTTCAAATCGCTCCCCGAGATTAATTTTTCAGATATTCACAGATCTGCCCTTATAGAGTAAACAGGTACTGGGCTGATAAACTTATACCCAGAAATAATTTACATGTTCCTACAATGGCATAGCTCTGGTTGGATTCTATAACTAAGTAAAAATGCTTGCATTAGTGAGTTCTTTAGAAGCACAGGAAAGAACATAAGAGGAGCCCTGCTGGATCAGGCCACAGACCGTCTAACCCAGCATCCTGTTCCACACAGTGGCCCATCAATTGCCCACGGGCATCTCAAGCAGAGACACTGGCAAACCTCCTGCTCTTGAATCCCAGCAAATGGCCTTAGAAGCATCCTGCCTGTCATCCCCTGCCCCCGCCCCCCCCAAGCCTGAAAGATGTACTCAGGCATTTCTTTTCATACTGTATGAAAAGATGTACTCAGGCATTTCTTTTCATACTGTATGAAAACAGTTCCTCAGCTTTGTATAACACAGGATGATTATGAGCAAAGTAATCTTCCCAGAAAATAAAAGTTCTCTAGAATAGAAATTGTATCCATCACTCCTAACTTTTCATTGTAACATGCCTATCAGGGTAACTGCGGTGGTTCTAAGGCTGTGATCAGACAGAGAAAAATAAAGGATCTCTGAGACACCTCTGAGGCGGCTTTGAGAAGGCTCTGAGGTTGAATTGTTCAGACACCAGTCTGCCTGTCCCCTCTCTCATAAACATTCTGTGCTAGAAAAGGTGAATTAGAGAAGGCTTCTGGGAACACAGGGGCCAAGCACTGTCTCTCTGAGGCACCTCCAAAGCAACCCTTTTGTTATGTTTGAACAAAGTTCTAATTCAACAACAGAGCAACTATTTAGAAAGCAGAGGATTACAGGTTCATCCCATATGCAAAGAAAACTCCACTGTTAATTTTCAATAGCATCAGCCAGCCTCTGGATCAAGGAAATTCCTATGAGCACAACAGTCTGGGTAAAAGGTAACGCAAAAGGTAACAATGACTTACGCGCATCCATATTCTCAATTACATGGATAAGCTGTGATATATTGTTTGATAACTCCTCCTAAAAAATAGAAAGTTTCTTTTAAAAAAACAGTAACAAATCCTGCAAAAACAGATTGTTTTGCCTTTTCGGTAGCTGTTTCCTTTAGAATCCTCCAAATTATTTGAAATACATAAAGCATTTGAATAATTTTTTGTAACAATTGGGTCAACTGGTAGTACAATGAACCTTACCTAAATAAGCTTGAAAAAGTGACCAAATAAAGCGCATCAAACCTCAGCAAGTTTCAGTAACGACCTTTAGTGCACATTCTGAATGCTAGAGATTTTATTATTAATCATGGACTTCTTAGCTCATTTGACTTTTAATATGTTTTAAATCAGTTGTACAGTTTAAAATGCTTTAATTTTTAATCTCTTCTTTTTAAAATTGAATTGGAGGATTCTTCAATTGAAAGCAGAATAAAAATACTGTTTAATAACAACGGTCATAATGTGCATAAGGCTAAAACTGTACCCTTCAGCCAAGCACACTAAGGCTTAACTCCTATATAAAGACTTAACAACTTCCATAGAACAAAATGATAAATATTACCAATTATACATTTGTGGGCTTGTGTTGAAAATGAGTTTTGCTTGAAGGCAAACAGATCTAAGGCTAGTCTTTTTATCTGTTTTTATATATTTTATTATGATTGACCCTCAATCCTTTAGGTATGGGGCAGTCAGAAAAATAAATAAATGCAGAAAAAGAAGTCAACAAGAATTCATTCTATTCACAAATTGTTGCATACCTGCAGCAGAGGTTTATCTTGCATCCACATACAATAAAAAAGCCCTTTCCATATTTTCAGCAATTCGTCTTCGCTGAAGCCACCTGAAACAGAAAAATAAAGTTATGTATGAGAAAAAAAATCCAGAAAGACTTTAAGTTTGTCCTACAATATTTCCACACCCAAAACACAGGCATCTATTTTGCCCGGAAGGAGAGGCTGCTTTCACGTTTCCAAAGAAAAGTAATCAGTACTAGTAACAATAACTAGTAGTGTAACCATGTCTTTCCTTAGTTCCGCTAGCCCATTTTTCCTTTAACTGGCTCTGTAAAGAGCACAACTCTCTCTATCCTTACACTTTTGTTTCCCTCCCATGCCGGACCCACAGGAGGGAGCTATTTACTCTACACGCGTGGCGTACCATGCACCTATGCTTTCCTCTCAACCTGACTTGACGCGCTGCTTTTTCCCCATAAGCACCACGTGCTTCCCCCCAGATCTTACTCGCCGGACTCTGGCTTCGGAGAGTGATGTAGCCGCGCAGCTTTTTCAGAGCCCGATCTCGGATCCGTTTCTCGTTGGCAGCCAGTCTCTGAGCGAACTGGACCTCAGGGGACTGGGCTGTAGAAGGGACGGCGGCGGGAGCCATGATCCACTCGGCAACATCCCATTCGGAATGCACCGCTTAGAGGTGGGGGACCCGGGCAGCGTAGCGTGCGCTTAATGATGACATCACACAGTATGCGTCACGTCACCATATAAGCGTGCGCCGTTCTAGGAAGTCGGCTCGATGGCGGGCGGGGGAAGAAGCTGGGGAGCGAGTAATTCATCGTCGCATCGTATTTCTTCCATAAAGGAAGTCCGCAAGGAATCTATTTAAATCAGTTTTTTAAAATAAAACAAGATAGAACATAAAACAGCAACTCACCTGCGTGCAGAATATCCACAGGGTCAGGAACATGAACGGTCCTGTGCTGAATGAGTGCATTTGTTGTGGGTAGAGGATTAAAATTCAGATTTTTTTTTTGAAGTAGTTCCTTGTTTTTGTTCTGTAATTTAGATCAAGGCTGGATCGGTCATGTCTTTTTGCAGTAACCCTTAAAACCAGAAGTTACTACATCTGCCTAATAATAATAAAGGCCCTACTGAGAGAATATTTTACTTATTCGTTTACCAAATTTATCATCCACTTTTCACCATGTGGTCTTGAGGGACGGGATGAAGATCAAGGCAGGCACTTTTTGCAGGGCTCATTTAAGATATTTTTCTGCCTGAGTCAGAGTAATAAAAAGGTAATTCCCTCCAGTCTCCACTAAGATCCTGCTAGGCAGTCAGTTATTTTGGCACTGAAAGCACCAAGTTCCACAAGTTTCGCTTTCTAATATCTATATTAATAGCAATACGGCCAGCTGATTTGCACTGATGTACAAAGAAAAGAAAGAACAAAGTTTGACCCCAATACTACACAGTAGGTGATATCTGAAGTAATCTTCTTGTTCTGCCAGAAATAAAACTTGCTCCTTTGCCTTTTCCAAATCCATTTTCCGTTAAAGCAGGCATATTTCATACACGCTACACTTTCCACGGTCTTGCTGAACTGCTTTTCTGAATTTTAACCTTCACCTCACCATCACTTTTAAATGCAGAGATCTCATCGAATCTGACAGATATTCCAAGCTTCGAAGGTAGTTTTCCTTTTTTTACACTGGGCCTTATTCTAGATTATATCCCGGAATGGAGCCCTATTGTGGAATAGCGGGCCTTTCTGCACTTGGCCTGATTCCAGAATATATCTCAGGATAGAGGTCTGTTGTCCACATAATGCAAACAATGGCAGGCCTCATCTGGGTTCTGCCATAGTCTGACCTAGCATGTGGATAGCAGACCCCTGTTCTGAGATATGTTCCAGAATAAGGCCAAGTGCATAAAGACCCAATATAATCCGGAATACGAGCGGAAAGGGCCGAATGAACTAAAGCCGCGCGCTGTAGACGGCAGCCGGCACCCATTGGGTCCGGGACGACGACCCAGCCCTAGGATTTCTCCTCCCTCTCCCTTTTGTTGTCACTCGGCTAGGCAGGGTAGAGAGGATGATTGTGTATCGCATTCGCATCCGGTCCTGCTATGAAGCGTTTTGAGTGCGGCAGCACGCGCTGTTGTGGCGGGAAGCACCAGGTATAAGCACAGTAGTGGTCCATGGGGCCGCCTCTGCCCTCCCTGCCGTTTTTGATAGGCGCGCGAAAACGCGAGAGGGAGGCCCCTTTTCCCTCAGAGATCAGTGGAGAGGAGGAAAATCGGCTCTCAGCCCGCGGATGGGCCGCTCTCGTCTAGACAGAAATAAACACACACGCACCCGCAGCGAATGTGTAAAACACACGGCGCATTTGGATTCCTTTGCCTCAGATTTCAGCGAGGGTAGTCCTAGCCTGGAGGGAAGCTTGAATCCGTAGCCTGAGGGGGCTGGCAACGGGGCGGCGTGGTTGAACGAAAGAGTTTTAGCGTTAGGA
Source organism: Aspidoscelis tigris stejnegeri (assembly GCA_023333525.1). Lineage (NCBI taxonomy): Eukaryota > Metazoa > Chordata > Lepidosauria > Squamata > Teiidae > Aspidoscelis > Aspidoscelis tigris. Next base: position 209,389,764 of record JALMGA010000001.1, read on the forward strand.
GGAACGGAGTGAAATTTGGAGCTGAGCGGGGGGATACCGCCGGCTTTTTTGGGGGTGGGGAATCAACCTTGAGCCTGGGGATTTTTCGGCCTAAATTCCTTCAGCTGGCAAGATGCGGAGAGGTAGTTACTGTAGCTTGAACCCAGTGGAGAAACTGGTAAGTGGAACAGAAGAGGGTTGCCTATATACAGTTTGTAACCATCAAAATAAAATGAAATAGCGGTTGACTCGATCCAGAGTTGATGCTAGTAGCCTCTTCTGCCCTCTCCATATAGCAGGAAGCCAGGCGGACAGCAGATATTTGGGTAATATTAAGTGATTTAATAAGTAGATACCTGAAGCGATATTTTAATTTCAGGCAGGCTTTCCTTTTAGCTTTGCTCAGCATGGTGGAAGATACAAATAAAATGATCAGATCTGATGTTCAGAACAGAGAAATAGCCACTATGGCCTGTGAGGTATAGTATTTATTGGGCAAGTCATAAAGTGAGGAAAACAAAATTCTTAAGTTGTAAAGTATGTATTGCAATTCAAGGTTGTATACCCCAAATTAAAATACAGGTGTTTTTTTTCTCCTTAGGGATGAGATTTTCATTCTCATTTCACTTCTAAATCAAAAGTTATTGCAATACATTTTTTTCCTGTTACAATTGCCTCCTGTGCATAGCTGAAATCAGCTACTAAAAACTTACTTATCTTGGCTGTGCTGTACCATCATCATGGTCATTTTTCCTTTGGGCTTTCAGTCATTGTGAGTGGAATAAATAATCTGACCCAAATCAACTGTTTTAGGAGATGCTAGAAAAAGAGCGGAAAAGTGATTTGTATCTAAAAAGGGCAAAAGCCTAAGTGAAGAGAGAAACTGTTTCAAGAGAAATTGTGTTTCTGTGGCAAAATCATTTAAACATTGGTACAGAAGTAACAAGTTTGTTATTCTCCACTATTTTTCAGTTGTGTTTTTCTTGTGCCCCCTTTTGAAAAAATAGTAAGGATGGGAGAAAAGTGGTTGTTTCTACTTTTATTCGTTTTTCAGTATTAGGTGAGAATAATTTGTAAAATCTTTCTCAAAAAGCAGTACTGCACATGAACAATTTATCTGGGGGCTGCTCCTCCCAGTACATCCAGCTAGAATCCACTCTGCCATGCATCTTCATGCATGCTTCAATTTAAGGTTGGCTAATATTTGTGTAGTCTACTATATTAGCCAGTAGTTAAATTGTCTGCATTTTAACTAGTGGAGACACCCCTAGTTCTGCTCTGACAGCTGCAGTGAAGGTGAAAATTAAGATTTTTGGTTACTAAAACTACTGATGGTTTCATCTTTGTGAGATATATCTATAATGGATGCCTTTTACTGGGCATTAAATTGGGTCTGTATAGTAAAATGGTTGGCATCTTGAACTTTCATTAGAAAGGATTTATACTAATTATGATATATTATTTTAATTTATGACCTGCTCTCTACCTGAAGGTCCCAGGGCAGGTCATACCAATAAAAGGGGGAAACCCCCTTAAAACAATATACAGCATACTTAAAATATAACCTACTGTAGCTCTTCTTAAGGATACAGTGGTACCTCGACATACAAGTGCCCTGACATACAAGTGTTTTGAGATACAAGCTACCGAGCGAGTGATATTTTGCTTTGAGATGAGAGCAAGATTTGAGATATGAGTATGTAAATACAGTACAGTACATAACAAAAACAACTGAGGTGGTGTTTTGGGAGCTGGAATGGATTAATGGGAAAATTGCTTTGAGATACGAGCGATTTGACATAAGAGCAAGGTTACGGAACGAATTAAACTCGTATGTCAAGGTACCACTGTATTTCTTGCCTTGTGTATTTCCCCCTTTCTTCAGCTTCCAGAATATGTGAGTCTCTGCTTCCTGATAAGCTCAAACAAGCAGTCAGGTATTATTTAGTCCAGGACTGATATTGTGGTTCCAAGCATTAATCTAAGACCATCATTTTTTAAAACTCTTCTTTCTCACCTTCCAGCTTTCATTATCTTACATTACCTTTGGAAAGATTATACTTTTTATCTTTGTTATCAATCAAATATCCTTACCCTGCATTAAATTGTTTAAGCTTGTCATAAGCTTTTCTTAATTAATTAATTTACATTTATATCCCGCCCTATACCCTAGGGCGGTGATGGCCAACCTATGACACGCGTGTCACAGGTGACACGCCAAGCCCTTTTAGGTGACACACCTGATCACCCTGGCACCTGGGCATGTAGTGCTTGCTTGTTCTTGAAGTGTACAAAATACCAACTTTCAATTGAAGATTTAGCAAATGTAAAGAATTATTCATTTTTGCTTTTAATAAAATACATGTATCAAAAATATAACTTTCTTACTAGAGCTACAAATATCACAAAATTATGGATATTTCTGGAAGTGACACAGCACCCGAGTTAAGCTAGGTTTTCTTGTGAATTTTGACACACCAAGCTCAAAAGGTTAGCCATCACTGCCCTAGGGTATCCCATGTTTAGTTTTCCATCTTTATCTGGAGCTCAAGAAACAAAACTGCTTACTACCTCTGCTTTTTCAATATGTTCTTTAAACTTATTAAGCATGCAAATAGGTATTAGTTAATATTTAGTATTAATACAGATCCAGATTACTTAATTAGTGCCTCTGAGACTTAATTTTTGGTTAACAAGAGAAGTATTGCCTACCTATTTCATACTGTTAAGTGTTTCAAGCTCCAATACTTATGATTAGGCATTTATGGAGGGGGCCTTGGGCTAGTCACAGCTCTCTTCTGAACTCTCACAGCCCCACCTACCTCACAGCGTGTTTTGTTGTGAGGAAGAGAATAGAAAGCTTTGTCATCTGCTTTGAGTCACCTTAAATGGGTGAGAAAAGTGGGTGAGAAAAGCCAGCTCTTCTTCTTCTAGATTGCTTTGTAGTGACATGATCAGTATCCAGTAGAATACAGTACTACAGCAAGAAAACAAACATGGAGCTTTGAAGAACAAACCATCAGTAAATGTTTCTTGCCAGTGCCAGAAAGTGTTAAAACCAGGTGCTAGTATTAGGGATGTACTAAACTAGGCTTTAAAGTGGGCCTGTGGTACATGTTGGTGTGCTTATGCATGGTATCTATGTGCATGTGCAGAGAGCATTACTGCACATTTGCATATGTGTGGTGATGTGCATTTATGCACACTGCAGCCCCAGTCACAGAAGGGGTATATTGGTAAAGAGACACCATGCTTTGGAAAGTGAGTTAGTTCTCCACATCACCTGAACTTCAGTTTGGCACAGCCCTAGCTGGTTTCCGATATGGCATGCTGCTTCTCCCCACCTTCCCACTCCTGAAGTTCCATGTTTGTGTGTTTTGTGCAGAGCCCTCTTGCTACAGAATGGTTTGGGAGGTAGCCAAACGATCTCCTTTACGTGTATACCTATGACACATTTATTGCACAAGTTAAAAGGGTACGGGAATTACCCATCCTTTTTTTGTAGGACATTCAGTCAATCAGAGCAGATTATAGAGATTAAAGTAAAGCTCCAGTTATAGCCTAGTCCCTTCCCTACTGCTTTATTGTTCCTTCCTGTAGTTAACTGATTTTTTTTTTTTGTGGGAGGTGCATATAATTGCAAAAGTCACTTGTCCTCCTGTCTTTCATCATGTTCTCCTTATTTTGAAGACACTGACTTCTTTTCTTAGGGCATTTTAATAACCACTGAAATGGCTTCACTCAGTTCTGAGTCACTCTGGTTTCCCTAAATTCAGTTCTTATTGTAGCTTTTTGTCCATTGAACAAGTTAGAAGGATAGTCAGCGGTTCTTGATGTGTTCAACATTTTGACATTAGTTGGTATACTCATTGAAGCAAAAATAAACCTCATTTTCTTTTGTTCTGTCTAGTATCCATCTCATATCAGCTCATGTCCGTCTTTCTTTTCTATAAGCTAATGCTTATTTGACCTTTTTTTAACTTCATGTATGACTATTTTTCTTGTAAGGTCTTGAGTAAGACTTTGCTTATGTGAGGAATCAGTGCTATTATTTGGTAATTTGCAAAATCTTTGGTATACCAACTTTTGATGTTTAAAGCTTCTTATCTTTTCTAGTTTTTTAGCTATGATTTGCCTAGCAAGTTCATTATCAGTCATAATATGAAGTACAGTAAGCACATTTCTGGAGTTAATTAAGTAGGGAGCTGAATTATCTTATTGGCAAGATATTGAAAAAGAAATATATATTTCTGAATTGTTGAACAACAATGCCACGTGTGGCAATAGGTTCCTGCTGCCCAGCAGCCATGCCAGTATGACAACTACACAGGGGTGGAATACGATTGGGAGAACAGTTTAACACTTCTGTAAAGTATTGTTGGTTGCCAAATGTGTCAGAGGCATTAAATTTTCAACTCTAGTAAATTCTTTATCCAGCATGTTTATGTCAGGTTTTTTGGTTAGGATCCGAATATATAGATGTTTTATTGTTTTGAATGTTCTTTATCATCGAATATATAGTTAGCATTTGATAAGCAATGAAATCTTAAATATAAATTCTTGTTTATTTTAAAACTTCATAGCTGCGTACTGAATTGTGGCTAATTTGTAAGTAGAAGATTATGTAATAAGTGCATTGCAGAAAAGAAGAAGAATGAAAACTAAAAAGTATAGTTTTTCTGTCACAGAATGATGAGAAACAAGGAGAATTTGTGAAAGTCAGAAAGAGAGCTTTGGAGAGGCTGACAACTGAAGTAATGCAGCTGCATGATACTTTACCCAAAATACTGAATGGTGATATCTTAGAGAACTTTCAGAAGTTAGATGCTGCAGAGACAAGTAGGTTCTCCAATATTTGCCACTATTAAATAGGTGACTGTAGACTACTTGATATTATTAGCTGTTATATATTATTTGCTGTGATATGCTATGTTGTTTGTGAATACTTTCCTTTGTATTATTTTATCTGTTTTTATAGCTATGGAAAAGACAGATCATGAATTAGAACAACTGAAAATGGACTGTGAACACTATAAATCTCGCCTGGAGGCAATCCAAGCAGATTGTATGAAAGAAAGAAAAGTAAGTTGATCAGTTTTAATGTACTTTGTTTATATATGTAATAGCTCTTTTTATTTATTGCACTTGATGTAAAGCTGCACATGTTTACCTAAAAGTAGCCATCCTTTAATTTAGAGTGAAGGTCTAACCTAGTGGCTTAAGTCAGTATACAAAACTCTCTAACAAAATAGATGATAATTTTTATTATTCCAGGAAACAGGAACATTGACATACCTGAACAAGCAATTGTACATCCCAATACACCCTTAGAGGCATGGCAGAGAGCAATAGCAAGCTTGTCTCAGAAATGCTTGTCTGAGATGGTGGAAGCAGAGACAGCAGCACTATGTATTAGTTGGGAACCACTTGGAATAGCTGTGCTGAGCTGGATTGTGATTTGGCATCCCCCACTGTAGTATAATTCAGGCACTGTCATGGTTTTAATGCTTATTTATATGCTCACTGGTTTTTAATGTTGTGACCTGCCCTGAGACTTTTGGGTGTAGGATAAAAATTCAAAAAAAAAATATAATGGACACTAGAGCAGTTACTAGATAGGAAAGCAGCAGATGTAGATAAAATTTCCATTCAGTTCTTTAAAACTGGGAGAGAAGAGACAGTATTTTAACAATTCTTTGCAAACAAATATAGAACATTTTTTTTGTTGCCTGAAGACTGGAAAAGAATCAGTGTACAAACCTATGTCAAAGAATAGTGATGTACAAAACATTCAAATTACTGGTCCACCATACTGATTTATTATACAGGTAAAACTGCTTAAGAGTTTGGAAGGAAGAACCAGTATGGGGAGAGGAGTCCCACAGACCTGCAGCACTATTCATAAGAGGAGAGGGACACAGGATCAGATAACTAAGATAACGTGGATAATGTAGACAGCAAAATAATACCAGGAGGAGACCTTTTTTCATCACCTGTTACAAGCTTTTGATGTATAAATCACACCAGTTTGTAGAACATATTAAGGATAATGAGAATGCCAACATTTTATTACAACACTTGATTATTCTTCTGAGAAATCTTTACTGCCAATTGGAAGGTACACTAAAAACAAAGTGAGACAAAGTGATTCAGAATAGAGTGAGACACAGATGTATATTGTTCCTATATTGTTTAATTTGTACACAAATGCATCATAAGAATGTCACAGTGGAAGAGAGGTTAGCTGAAATGCTTTCAAAGCAAGAATTGAAAGTTCTCTTAAATTGCTCCAGAGGAATGCACTAATGGTTTGCCTTCTGCTTCTCCATCCTGATATGGGAGGTGGCACTAACTATCAACTATAATAATCCTTTGGGGCCACTTTCCTCTTAGTACTTTTTCATTGCACTCCACCCAATGATTGCTTCCAAATTCTCTCAGGAGCCCTCTGAGTGCTTAACTCGGAGCATTTTATCATCAGGTCTTATAGATTTATCACCCATCATCTCTCCTTACCAGGTACAGACCTTATTTAAACTGCTCTATTGGTTCATCTTCAGCTTTGGATTGCCAGAACAACCATCCACAGGTTCAGTGCTCAGAGGTTGGCGGTTGCCATCTCTAACATCATCCTGGCTGGGAAATAAGCACAACATTGAGGTCAACATTGATCTGCTCCCTGAAGACCCTACTGGATTGCCTGGTTGAAGAATGAGAGCTCCATCAGTTCTGGGCCCGTGCACCTGTCATCATCCCCCTTAGCCTCCACATTACCTGATCTAGCATCTTTACCAGTAGAAGGCTTTAGGCATGCCTTCTGTCTGCTCCCAGCCCCCTCTTAAAATTAAAAAGGTAGCTTCAGGGTCAGGGCTTTATATTTCTGCCAAAACCACCTTATCCGTCCACCCTGGATTGGTCCTTTTCTCAGAAGACTTTGGGAGAGGCAATTTGCATTTGAGATTGGCAGCTGTTGCCCCCCGCTTAGGACTTTAGCACACAGCTCTTTCCCAGACAGGCCCCACCCCAGTTCCTGCCACCTTCTTTAGGCTGAGAATGCAAGGCCATCCAGCCAGAGTGCATCCCATAACAAAAAAAGTGGAACAAGTTTAGCAGTCAAATCAGGAGAGCAGTATGCGGAGCACTCTAAGCTTCATATAGCTTGGTGACTGTGGAGTTGCAGGATCTTTATTTAGCCTTTCAACCAGCTTCATCCCTTATGCCTCCCACCCCCCAAAGGCACCCATATTTTCATCTCTAATGGACTCACTGGGGAACACCAGTTATGTGAGAGGCAGGGGTCTCACAGACACTTGTCTTTCAAAGTTTCCAGTTCTCAGGACTGCAAAAAATTGAGAGAACACAAGATTTCACAGAATTAAAATGTCAAGCAACAACCGTTCTACTAGCAAGCAGCCTAGTCGTTCTCACAGCCAACATCCATCTCCGTTACCTACAACTCTACTTGCGGTCGCTCCAGTTGTTGGTACCACCTCAGTAGGATAAGTACTCATGATTGCTCCAGCAGTTTAATCAGCCACCAGTGTAAGACAATAGTTAAGGTGGTGAGTTAGGATAGTTGAAACAGATCAAGCCTGCAAGGTCTGCGTGCAGACTTGGGAAATCCAAATCTTCCAACAGGAGGGGAGGTTCTACTTCTTCTTTGAATTCCAGTCATTCTACTTTGCAATCCTCATGTAATTCAGATCTTGATTCATTGCCACAGTCAATCCAAATATTTTTGGATGAAGGAGAGATGTCTGACAGGCAGAGATTTCACCTTGAGTTCTTGGCCCAGGTTATTTGATACGGAGGATTTTTGTTCAGGATAATAACTTTCTTGGATTTGTCTGACAAACCTTACGAACCAGTGGCAGAAACAGTAGCTCTCGTGTACGTGTCGCCCTTAACATGTTTGGTCCTTCCCATTCCATAGTTGTTGCAGAAAATGATTTTGGCCAAGGGGGAGACAATGGCTAAGCCATCCAGGGTCCCTCTGATTCCCAATAAATGGTTTTGTTCAGACTACAGAGAGCCCGATACGTTGAAACTTGTCTTAGGTGAAAATTTTGAGGTCGGCGCTCTGACCATGAGAGCATTGGCCATCATTTCTTCCTTGGGAAAGTTCGCTTTAAGAACATTCATAGGCTCTTAGTTCTGGTTGCTGATTCATCCTTAGAAGCTGTGGTCTTATATGTGAAGATTCATTGCCTGTTTGATTTCTGGTTCATGTTCTGATTATTAGATGCAAGAGCTTGTAAGAATGTGGCAGTGAAGCCTTTTAGAGGCATGACCATGCATTGCTTCTGAGCAACTTAGGAGAAAGACAAAATGGTACTTACTGTGAAGTTGTTATCTAAGTTGTTGAAGGAGGAATGGAAGCTCTCCTGTGTCTAAGGAGTTAGCCAAAAATTTTAATATAGTTATGGCATGGGTTGGTTTACTCACCTCCCTCAGTTTTTTTCTTCACAGGTTCTGTTTCCTCAGGAATGTTTACTCAGTTGGTGTTCAGAGTTTCTCACTGGTTCAAAATTAGAATTGGTATTGGCTTCATGCTCCTTTGAAGGTCAAATGCTGGACAATGAGGAAGAAGATAGATAATTTTGGATTACAAATTTGGAAATGGTTACAAAGAATATTAATATCAGCCCTGGATCAAATAAAATCTGATTGCTCCCTTAAAGTATTGATTGTCAGAATTCACATACTTTGGGGGTATGATGGACAGGAGGAGAAGGCAATGACAGCAAAGGGCAGGATGACAGAGGCTACTGGAAGGTTCTTGGAAGAGCTATGAGATGATTAGTGGGAATGTAACTAATTATACTATTGGTTGTTATTTTACTGGTGGGAGGTGAGCAGAAACATAAGCTTACTGACAAGCAGAAATCGTTTGGATCATATGCATCTTCAACCATACATTTCCAGTTTTTAAAAAGGAAACACCCAAAGATCCTTTTTTGGGAAACCCACCATCCTACAATAAACAAATGTGAGTTAAACCTTTCATGAATGTATTCATAATTTCTATCCAGGCGTCATAGTTAATTGCAACTTACTTCAGTCACTTTAGTGGCTGAGTTGGAGGCTGTGAGCACTGCTTTATCTAAATCTCTGTGAGCCCAGTGGATTTGAATAAGCACATACAGTATTTTAATCTTATTGGGAAATCCTGCACATACTGTGACAGCTTACAGTGGGGCTTTTCTTGCTGTCAGGCTCTGGGGGTTTTTTTTGTAGAAGGGCCAGATCTCAGAGTATTTGTAATTCTGCTTCCTGGACCCCTCCTGAGAGTTTTTGATGGAGTACCAGGATGAAGTATTAACCTACTTGACTGACATGTGATAATGCTTGCTCTCTGTGTGGAGTTTTTTTCTCTTATTTATTGAAACATCACATGTGCTCCTAAGATTTGGTTGACACAAAATGAAATATTCTTAGGCTGGAGGTAAAAACCATGTAGTCTAATGGAGAAATGGAAAATACCAGAAAAATTCTGTTTTAAGATAAAGCCAGTCTTAAACTCAGCTCATTACTTGTCAGCTGGTTGAGCAGCATTGTTGGTTGACATATCTACTCACATTTAACTGTTACATGCACACATTTGTGACATTAGGCATAAGTGTTTGCTTATACATCACTAGCAAGTGCAAATTTTGATTTGGTAAGAAATTACTATTACAGGAAATCCCTCAAGTTCAGAAGTACCTTCAGGTTATTGGAGACAAGCTGCTGCCTCTCCTCCTAGAAGGAGCAAGGGTTTTGGATTTTGCTGAGAGGGCTCTATTGGGAAATCTAATTAGAATTGTTTGATCGATGTAAGATAAGAACATGTAGATATGAACATAAGAGCTCTTCTGGTTCAGGTCACAGCCCATCTAGTCCAGCATCTTGTCTCACACAGTGGTTCACCAATTGCTTCTGGGCATGTCAAGCAGAAGACAAAGGCTGATGTACACTGCTTTTATGCCTTTATTTAGTAATCTATGAAAACCTCAAGATCCCTTTTCTGGTCTGTTGCAGAAAGCTCAGCTCCCATCAGTTTAGAGATATAATTTGTCATAATGTGCATAACTCTGCACTTGCTAAGATTGAAGTTCATTTGCCACTTCGTTTCCTTCTCACCCACTGTCAAGAGATTCCTTTGGAAAGCTTTACAATCACTTTCAGGTTTTACTACCCTGAACAATCTGGTGTCATCAGCAATCTTTGTTATCTCGCTACTAAATCATTTATGAATAAATTAAAAAGAAGACACTCTTTTTACTGTAGTTGCATTACTTTCAGGAAAAATCAGCTATACAACAGCAGTTAAATGAGGCAAAGCAACTGTTATTGCAGCAAGCTGAATACTGTACAGAAATGGGAGCAGCGGTTTGCACTTTGTTATGGAGTGTCTCTAGCAACGAAGAAGCAGTTAAAAGTATTCTTGGAAGTGTAAGTTCAGTGACGAACTTTTTAAAACGGTCAGCTAAATGACAACCTGGAAACTTTTAAAATAGTTTTTTGTTAATTTGGTTGAAATCTGCACATAGCAATCTTACAGAAAGGAAATCTCTAAACATTTCTGTCAATACAGAGGTCATCACCCATTATTTGACTGTGGTTTGTAGGGATTTGTTTTTAATGATGAGATTTCCACAGAGATCCAGCTCTTAAATCTGTGCCCTTTCCTTACACACCTCGGTCAATCCATATTAGTGAATCTGGTTTAGCTAGATCCAGGTTAACCATAGGCAGAGGGATCTGCATTGAGTGGGCTTTTAAAATCAGTGTGCTAAAGAGTGATGTGATTCAGATGCCTAATCCCTGTTCCATATCGGGATGAAAACTACCAACATATGAACCACCCACACCTGCTGTAATCGGTCGTGTCCCTGTCAGTTGAACCTTACATCCGAGTAATGGAGAGGATAAAGTGCTTTTGAAGGCAATGCAAGGAAACCATTATGGATGCAGGTGCTGTGAAGTCACCATTGCCATCAGTGTAGCCACTGTTGCAGAGGCGCTATGAAGGTGTCTTCATAGTTGTGCTGTAACTGCATATGTCACTCAATATATCCACATTCTTCCGAGAATGGGGTGGATGCTCCTTCCTTAGTACAGAACAGAGAGTGCTAGCATGGATATACACCACATTTATCTGGTCTACCATTAATCCAGATTAGTGAGCCCATAGCACATGCTGATCCAGATCTAGGGCCTTTCTGCACTTGCCCTTATTCTGGAATTTAGCCCAGAATAGGGACCTGCTATCTGCATGCTAGTGCAGACTATGGAAGGCCCCAGGTGAGGTCTCCTATAGCCTGCATTAGCCTGTGGCCAGCAGACCGCTCTCCTGGGATATATTCCAGAATAAGGCCAAGTGCAGAAAGGTCCCTAGGCTAGTCTTGTGCAGATGACATGTTCTTAGCAACTCCTAGATGCGGATTAACAGGTAAGTGCAGAAAGCCATGTGCTTTTTCATCATAGGGTATTGATCTCACCTCTGTATATTTTCCAGATGAGAAAACTATGATCACCCTTGTCATCTCATGACACAGGAAGGAATAGTGAACTAGGCCCAGAGACTTACAAAGGCTCAGAGGAACTCGTGAAGGGCACCACTAAACCCAGAAAGATCCATTTTAGCTAGCTAGAGCCTATACCATGGAAAATACTTAGAATAACATAATTTATTTTTCTATATAGTCTTCCTCTGATTTTATTCCACAGTTTTAAAGAAATGAAGAATTATAGTGCTTTTCTAAAATATTCGCAAGAGGCCATCTTTGCTTGATGGAAAGCTTTGTTTTATTGTGGTTCTTTAAAAATATCTCTGAGGGAGACTTGGTACCAATGTGGGAATTTTCAGTCAATCCCTGGAACTCACATTTGAGGTTATCTGGGACTCAGTTTTGTCCTCAGTGCTTATGAAAGCACTTAGGATAGGTGTCAGGAGATTTGAAGTGTGAGCTCTACATTTCTGTGTCATCTGAGTCAGATGTTTCGCCATTGCCTGAGGCTGAAATGGGCTGGATATGGAGCCCATCTAGTCCAGCATCCCGTTGCACATGGTGGCCCACCAGATGCTCATGGGCATCTCAAGCAGAGACAAGGACAAACCTTTTCCTGCTCTCAAATCCCAGCAAATGCCCTTAGAAGTGTCTTGCTCCCCCACCCCCCAAGACTGAAAGATGTACCTAGGCATTCATTCTAGCAGCCATTGATACATCTGTTGCCATAAATTTGTCTAACCCTACCTTAAAGCCATCTAGGCTGGTAACTGTTACCACCTCTTCCAGCAGCGGATTCCATAAACTTTCTGGGGGAAGAAATACTTCCCCTTGTCGGATCGAACTTTCCTACCCATCAGCTTCATAGAGTGCCCCCCGGTTCTAGTGTTGTGCAATAGAGAAAAGAAATGTTCTCTATCCACCTTTTCTATACCATGCATAATTTTTTATACTTCAATCAGGTTCCCTCTTAAACACCGCCTCTCCAGACTGAGGAGGCCTAGACGTTGCAGGCTGATTTAATAAGGGAGGTGTTCCAGCCCCTCAGTCATTCTGGTTGCCCTTTTCTGCACCTTTTCCAGTTCCACAATATCCTTTTTGAGGTGTGGGACCAGAATTGTATACAATATTTCAAATGTGGCCTCACCATAGATTTATAAAGAGGCAAATGACACTTGCTGACTTGTTTTCTATTCCCTTCCTAATTATTCCCAGCATTGAATTAGCTTTTTTCGCTGCTGCTGCTGCACACTGGGTTGACACCTTCATTGAACTGTCCACCAGAATCCCAAGATCCCTTTCTTGGTGTGTTGCAGAAAGCTCCCTTCCCCATCAGTTTATAGACATAATTTGGATTTTTGGCCCCGATGTGCATTACTTTGCACTTGTTAAGATTAAAGCTTATTTGGCACTTGGTTGCCCACTCATCCAATGCTAAGAGATCCCTCTGGAGCTCTTGGCAATCTTTTGTTTTTTACTATCCTAAATAATTTAGTATCATCAGCAAACACTGTTATTTTACTACGTACCCCTTCTTCTAGATCATGAATGAATAAATTAAAAAGCATTGGTCCAAAACTGAGGCTTGAGGGACCCCACTTTTTACCTCTTTCCACCCTGAGAATTGGCCGTTTATTACTACTCTCTGCTTCCTACCCTTAAGCCAGTCACAAATCCAGGATAGAACCTGTCCTTTTATTCCATGGCTGATGAGTTTACTCAGTATTCTTTGATGTGGGACTTTGTCAAAAGCCTTCTGAAGCCCAGAAAGACAATGTCTACTAGTTTGCCTTTATCCGTGTGTGTGTTAGCATTCTCAAAGAATTCCAACAATTTTGCAAGGCATGATTTACCTTTGCAGAATCCATTCTGGGTTTTGTTCAGCAATGCTTGCTCCTCCATGTGCACACTAATTTTGCCTTTAATGATGGTTTCCATCACCTTACTTGGAACCAGCGTTAAGCTCACTGGTCTGTAATTGCCTGGATCACCCCTGGATCCTTTTTTGAAGATTGGTGTTATATTTGCTACCCTCCAGTCTTCAGGTACAGAGCCTGATGTTAGGGAAAGATTATATATTTTTGCTAGAAGGTCGGCAATTTTGCATTTGAGTTCCTTAAGGACTCTTGGATGAATACCATCTGGTCCTGGTGACTTGTTAACATTTAGATTATTAAGACATGCAAGGACCTCCTCCTTGGTTATCTCTGTCCAGTTTAATTCTTCAGAAAATACAGGCTCAGCTACTGGCATGTATTCTTTGTCTTTCTCCATGAATGCAGAGGCAAATAATTTGTTTAGTCTCTCTGCAATCTCCATGTCTTCTTTAATTATCTCTTTCTGTCCTTTACCATCTAATGGTCCAACTGCTTTCCTGGTTTGATTCCTACTTCTGATATACTTATAGAAGTTATTTCTTTTGATGTTTTTACCAGTGTGCTCCTCAAAATCTTTCTTAGCTTTCCTAATGGTCATCTTTGTTTTGTGTTGCCAGTGTCTATGATCCCTCCTGTTCCCATTAGGACCAGCTTTCCATTTTCTAAAGCCATTGGTTTTTCAAATCCTGCAAAATTATCTGCCCAAAGCCTTTTCCTGATTAAAATGTTTGTATATAGAGGATAATCAATATGCCGTGCAAGTGAGTGACAAAACTACCACTGCTTCCTCATATTTACTTGAATACTACTGATAGAGAAAATTAACTTACTGAAGCATGGGTATTTATAACCATTAAATAGTAATTTCCCTTACAAACTTCCAGAGTAAAGCTGTCAAGTTTTTTAGACTTGCTGGACAAACGATGGAGAGTTTTGTGCAATCATTAAGTGAAAATATTAAGCAACAAGATGTGGAGTCGGATGAAAGTCAGTTCGTGTTAGGTTTGACAGGCATTGTTACAAGTAAGTGCCTTTTGGTCTATTTTAGGAGGAAGAAAAATCATGAATACTAACACTTATATAGACTGTTATTATTATTTAGAAACCCTTAGCAAATACTGCTTTTGAATTACTTTGTTTTTATTGGTTTGTATTTAATTTTTACAAAGTTGATTGCATCTTAGGCCTTGTTCCCACTCATGTTTTAAAATGATTTGAAAACGATTTGGAAATTGTTTGTCCTCATTAGAGATTGGCTTCCTGCAGTTTCCGAGGAGTAAATCGTCAAAACCCGCATTGTTTAAAAAACTCTAGCTCCCATTTTTGTTGCTAACACACTTGATTTTTTGCTTTGGGAATGGAACAATTGCAGTATATCCTGCCCACTAGCCCACTAGCCCACACAGCTGCCCTTTTGGCTGCCACTTCACCCACCTGCCATTTTGGGCTGCGCCGCTGCTGCTGCCTCGCTCACCCACCTGCTCGACTGCCCACCATTTTGGCCTCCACCATCACTGCCACCTCACCTGACCAGCCTTTTGGGCTGCACTGCTGCCACCGCCTTGCTTGCCCGACTGCTCACCCACCTACTCGGTTGCCTGCCATTTTGGCCACTGCTGCAGCACTCCCAGGACATGGGGAAAGGGAACGCTGGGTAGTGAGCAAGCTCTACCTGCCCGCCCTTTTCGCCACCACCGCTGCTACGCTCAACTTTTAAAAGTGGAATTAACAAAAAAACATGGGAATGGGCATAATGTTAATTCCGTTTTTAAAAAGTCAACTAGGATCACAGCCTTAATGATTTCCTACCTGAGAACAAATCCATTAATGCATCTGTATTCATTATGACTTTATGATCACTGCTAGAGTACAAAGTTGTAAAATATTTATTTTTCTTAGTTTGTGATAAATAGTCCCTGAATAATACAGTACTTAGCTGCATGCTGTTGTCATTTAGTTAAATTTCTTCTTGTTCCTGGGATTATATTACAACCTATGCAGAATTTAAAGAGGCTGTAGGATGGTCCTTCAAATATAGCAACATATTTTTGAGTGCCTATTCAGAATAAGACCCACTGAGGTCCATGGACCACTCCCAAGTAAATATGTATAGTGGAAAAGCATAGTCTTAAAGTTCTGGTCAGCAGCACTCTTTTCATATATTAAAACTGTTGCAGCATCCCACTCTTTTCAGACTGCTTCTGCTGGAAATTATGCAGTCCTCCCTCATTATTTACGATTGCAATAGCTAAGTTTTATGTATCAGTACTGCAGAATTCTGTAGGGTTTTGTATCCACATCTTCTACATTAGTGAGTTAACACCAGAGACTGGAATTTTCCTACAGTTGCATTGTATTGCTCTGTATATTTTGTAATTATGCCAAATACTGTATAATAGTAGGGATACATTTTACGTTGTTTGTAGAATTGTCGCATCTTAGGGGAGTACTACAGAAGTGCCAAAAATACCGCCTTTTTTAAAAAAAGAATTCTGATCTCTAATCTTCTCAACAATTAACAACAAAAAGTACTTTTTGTTGTACACAAAACTGCATAGCTTTTCTTTGAAGTGCAGTTTATAAACATAAGCATTGTGTTCTCTTTTATAGATGTTGCTGCTTTAGCATGTGGCCGTGAATTCTTGGTTAATTCCAATCAGATAGTATTGGACACGATGATGCAGCTTTTGGGAGACATGAAGCCAGGATCCTGCTCCAAATTGAAAGTGTATGTTAACAGTCTTAATTTTTTTAAAAAACTTTTATGTTATCTTATAATGTAATATAGTATAGGAAAGTTGATGGTGGACTAATGAGAAGGAGTTATGCATTAGGGAGTCTCCAGTTTAAATAAATAGGTTTTAAGACCCAGCTACACCTAAGTGTTAACCCAGTTTCTGTCCACTTTCAGAGTGAGAGAACACATCAGCAGAGTGATGAGCTGTGTTCCTTCCATGCTGCCTAACCCCAAATGATTTGGGGGGGTTCGATAATGTGAGGGGGAAGCTGTCACTTTGCTGATGTGTTCTCTCACTCTGAGACACATTGGTGTCCTGAGTTTTTATTCACATTCAGTCTTTCAAACGTGCAAAGGAACAATGGCATACTGAGACTGTAGGGCAGTACAAGGGAGCCTATTGTAATCATCTTTATGGCTGGGACTGTGGATTTGGCCGGGAGAACTGTCAGCAGTGGCTGAAATTCATTCCTCACTTGTGCTGCCTCTTTCCCACTCCCCTGAACAACACTTCAGAGAAAACTCCCAACACATGATAATTCTTGCAGACAGCATGGAATTACCTGATTTGATATATCCTGGTTTCTACCTATACTGTTGTGTTTCTATCATAGCCATTATATTCAGGAATATAATGAATACCTGGAATATGAAACCCCCTGAAATGTACGATTAAGCATAAAGTTTTATCAATAAAAGACTGTTCAGTTTTCAGTAGAATAGCCTAGAAACATGGTCCTTTACCTTAGCCAAATGGGCTGCATTCATGGGAAGGGCTGCTGTGCCTGTATATAGAGGGTAAGGATACTCTTCATGTACAGCACCGTTGGCAGTAGGGCTGCAAATCCATTTCCTGAGGTAGTGTGAAGGCCACTGCTGTGAAAGTGCCTGGCCCAGGTACCTTTGCTTTCTTCAGTGGAATTGTGACTTTATTATTTCTCCCGTGGATTAAATATGAGGGCTGGTCTGAGATGAAGAGAAGAAAGGTTTCTCCAGTCTTCTCATAGCCAAAGCCTTTTTTTCCTTCCAGCTTTTATGGCTGTACTATTTTACTTGTGGTGTCAGATTATCAAAGGCAGAACTTGTGGGTCTGTCTTCTTTGAGCTGCGCTATGATTTAGTTTGTTTTTGGGTGGAAGTAATGCTATGCTGATATTTGTCCTATTACACAAAGGGCAAAATGCATGTTGAGTTGCTTTAGAGCATATGCTTCAGTGCTGAAAGGGAACTGCAACTAATTGTGGCAGCTGTTGCAGTGCTAGGAAGATGAGAAGTCATAGCGTGTAAAAGATGGCAAATGCTTAGTGTGATCTCTGGCCCTGTTGGCACTGGACCTTATTCTGGATTATATCTCAGATTAGGGACCCGCTATCTGCATGCTGGTGAAGACTATGGCGGACCCTACCCAGTGAGGAAAGAGTCTCTTCTTTCTACCAAGCTGTGAACTGCAGAGCTAAGCAAGAGTGGATTAGCCTAAAACAGGGATAAATCTCACCAAGCTTTCCAGACAGTCTTTAATTAGATTTACAACTGAAATCATCTGGACCAAAGCAGTTCCAGTTGAACAGACCTATAGCACATGCCTAGTGCCTCTTACTGCAGGCACTAGAGTCAGGAGAGGCAGCTGAGGTCCCCGATCACTGCCTGGAAGCAGTAATGGGCTGGATTTGGACCAGTGAACTGAAACTGAATCCAGACAAGATGGAGGTACTGTGTGTCACTGGATCCTAAGTCCAGGAAGTTAAGGGGCATCCAATTCTTAGTGGAGTCATTTTGCCCCAGAAAACTCAGGTGTATGACCTGGGAGTGCTCCTGGATCCATCACTGTCCTTTGAGTCCCGAGTGGCAGCAACTGCCACCTGCTGTTTTCTTCATCTGGTCCACTAGCTTAAGCCTTGCCTGGATCATCCACGCTCTGGAAACCTCCAGATCAGACTACCATAGTGGGGACTAAGTGGGGCTCCCTTTGAAAACAGATTGGAATTTGGAACGGGTGCAGAATGCAGCAGTTCAACTGCTGACGGGAGTCTCTGGTCAGACTCACATCACGCTGGACTTTCACTGGTTACCTATTCGCTACTGGGCCCAATTCAAGGTTTTGACACTAATATATAAGGCCCTAAATGGCTTGGGCCCTGGGTATCTGAAGGAGTGCCTTTTACCATATAGACCTGCCCGGGCACTGAGATCTCAAGGAGAGGACCTTCTTGTAGTTCCTTCTCTTTCAGAGGTACAAGGCATAGGGACTTGCAGGAGGGCTTTTTTTTGTTGTGGCCCCTAGACTCTGGAACATAGTCCCTCTTTTCGGCACCTGGTGAAAACATATCTTTTTACCTTGGCTCTTACTGTTAAATAGCTTCCTCAGGGTGCTGTCCTGTTAGGGAGGGAGGGTGGGCGGTGGGAGGAAGGGGGTTATATTTTTAATTGTGTTTTACCATTTGATATGTTTTAATCTCATTGTAACCCACCCTGGGACTATTAGTTGAAGGGCAGAATATAAATTTTCTAAATAAATAAAAACTTAGGTGTAGATGGGAATGTTATTGAAAAGATTCACTACAAATTTAGTACTCACGTATAGCTGTAAAGGATGGTCAGCAGAGGGTGCTACAGCTTTTGCAAAAATACTGAGCTATAACTAGGGATAGAACTGCCCTTCATAAAGTTGTTTGCTCAACTGGCTAAGAAAATATTTAGAAAGATACGGTTAAAATGAGCTGCCTTGTATTTGATCCATCTTATAAATATGAATGCAGTTTGGTAGTGCAGAGAATATGAGTTGATAGCAGGTGGAGGTGCTGAAAGACAAAGGAGCAATTCCTAAATTATTTTTGGGGCAGTGATTTTGTCCTTGGAACAGCTTAGGAGATATTGAAAGTCTATTTTCCTCTTTCAGCATTTCTTACTACAGTGCTTTCTGTGCCCCAAATCACAAGCCCCTAAGTCTTCCATGAAATGAAACAACTATAACAAAAAGGTGTCCATGTTTGTCTACAATAAGTAAGAAGGCCTGATATTCAAGTGCCTTTTGCCAGGCTTACTTGAAGGGCTGTTCAGAAGAAAACGAGATAGATACCATTTTATGCATATATTTTACTTGAGTTTCAACTTGTCTGTGTCAAGATTACTGCTAAATGCCAAAGGAAGGTGACTCATAAAAAACAGATCAAAGAGGAACCAAAATGATCAAAGAAAGTTGCAGATGTCAGTCACCAAACAAGGTAGAAAGCTCCTTATTGCCATTAAAGTGCTTGCTTCATCTGCTTTCTGGCTTGTAGGCAAAGATTTTGTTTTCCAAGTTTGCCTTGATGGGTTCCGAAAGATGTAATTTTTAAATTAGGCACATTACTGATTTGCTTAAAGGACTTTGGGAAACATCTGGACTTAGTCCTGACAGTGACAAAGCCAATAATTTCACAAAGAAGAGCAATATAATATGATAGTAAAGTCTTGCCACTTTAAATAATACTTTTTAAAGAACTGATGCAAGTATATGTCAGGCTCCTTTAGAGGTAAGAAAAATATTTCAGTCAACTTGGTCTTACACTTAATTGGGGGCAACTTAGCTATTCAGATGTCTTAGATACCAGAAGATCTCACATTTTATTCTGTGCTTCAAAATCTACCGTTTTATTTTTAAAAACACTTATATTCTGTTTGAGTTTGTTAGAATCCCAAAGCAGTTTATACGAGATTTTAAAAAAATCATTAACATTTGGCCTTGTAGCCATTTCAAAAGCAGAAAGTGCCTTGGAGAGGTGCCTCCACTATAGCAGTCTTCCTTGTGGTCTCAGCAGGGTGCTTGATCACTCCAGTGGTGCCTGCTGGAATTAGCAACATGGCATGCCTTCCCATTGATGGAGTCCCATTTTGAGAAGATCTGGGGGCCTACTCCAGCAAATGTGTTTAGAAACATTTCTTTACAATGCTCAATTCACTTATTATAATGTACATAAATCTTAAGTTCTAGTAAAGTACAGCTAACTCACAAGTGTGAGTGGAATTTGGGTGCATGTTATTAAAGCTCCGTGGAGTAACTGGGCAAGTCCACCTGCAGTTGCAGGAGGCGCTTACAGCCTACAAGCGCCTCCTGCCTTCCCAGATGTTCACCCATCATGAACTAGCTGTGGTGTATGACATCGTACACCACAAGCTCACCAACACTTAGCCCACATGACTGGAACTTACCTGACAGCATCCAGCTGGTGACCATTCACGCCTCTGCCAGCTGGGGGGGGGGGGAATGTCATTGGAGCTCATGTGACCCCCTGACTACATAGGGTGCCACACTCAAGATGGCAGTGCCCTGACGAGGAGCAGCCCAGCAATCAAACACAGGTGAGTGATCGATCATGTGGGGAGTGGGCTGTCAGCGACTCGGGCTTGCAAGTGCAAGCGCCCGTCAGTGTTGATTCATTGCACACTTTTCCCATCCATGGGGCGAGAAGGGAAGTGCAAAATTGGACTCCAGAAACCAAGAAGTACTTTTGGTAGTTCGTTTCAAGACACCCTGAAAGGTAGACAGATACTTATGACTGGCAGTGTCTTTACCAAAAGCAAAGTGAAACATGGACACCTGTTTATAACTCTTGGCTCTGTTACCCTCTGATTATTCTGATCGCTAGCAATATTCTTGTACAGACTGGATCACAGGCATGCGGAAGACAGGCCCCCTATTCCAAGACATAATCCAGAATAAGGCTCAATGCAGGAAGGGTCACTGAGTGAAATTTGTTCTCCTTCCACAGAGCAAACACAAGAGTCCCATGAAAAAAGCCTTGTGCTCAAGTTGCAAAAGCCTCTTTTTCCTACTAAGATTTGTAATAGATAATTTTTGTGTGATTGCGTGCAGTTTTTGAAAGCTGTGCATAAAGTGAGTGGGTGAAATGTTATACAAATTCTGTGTGATGCATTAAGGACAGTGTATGCAGTATATGCGAGTTTCCGTAGCTGGGGAGAAATCTACCGCTGTGTTTTGTACAGTCTTCACACACAAAAATTGTTCAGTATAAACAGGCCCAGAAGGCTGGCTTTCCAAGCTGTTGGCTTTGTAAGTTCAGGAAATAGGTTTGATAAATATAAAATTCCAGAAATAATAGTTTACTTCTAGATCAAAGTCTGTTTGATGTACCTGCACGATTAGGGAAATACTCTGGGGCAGTTCCCTTATACTTTCCATAGATTTCCCTGCATGTGGAATTTAAGTATTGTAGCTGGAGAAGCCTAACCTTGGACCTTCATTTGAAGTTCTGGGAAAGACTTTTCCTCAAGACCTTGATTCTCAGAGGTTCTTATGGTAATGGTGACCTTTGTTCTTATAGTGTCTCTGTTTAGTATCCTGGCTTCTGAAAATGAATTACATTTTCTTTCCGAGAGGATGAGGTCATAATTCACTTTTGATCCGTTATTCCCAAATTGTAGCTTGTCTCTAGGGTAAAGGTCCAATCTCCCATTGCCTCTTTTTTGCCTCATTTGGCACAGAACATGACAGCTGTATTTAGTGTACTGTGCTAGAAATGAAAACACTACTGCTGTTTGGCTATAGAAGCATTGCCATTGACTATTTGAACTAAACAGTATTACTGTAAGCACTACTGCTATGCTTACACATTGTCTGGCTAATTCTGTTTGAACTCTCAGGGCCTTTTGATACCACTGGCTATGGTATTTTTCTGGAAAGATTTTCATGGTTGAAGTGGAGGCGCTACTTGGCAGTGGTTTTAATCCAACTGGGATGGCTAATTCCAGAGGGTGGTGCTGGTCTGCTCAACCTCTTTGCTGTTATGTTTTAAGGTTCCACAGCATTTGTGCTTTCCCCATGCTATTTAAACTCTACATGAAACTGCTGCAGGATGGCACTGGGAGATTCAGCTTGATAGTTTCCTCAGCATGCAGGTGATACCCAGCTTGATCTCTGTTTTATCAGGCTCAAGAAGAGCAGTGGATGTCCTAGATCATTGTTTGGGCATGGCAATTGACCAGCTGAATGTGAATATATTGAAACAAAATCCAAACAAACAAGTGCTGTGGTTTGGTGGTTAATCTGTTCAGGCAAGCGATGTTCAGCCAGTCCATGATGGGATTGTACTTCTCCTTAAGGGATCATGTTTGCAGCTTGGGACTGGTTGTTGATCCGGTTTTGTTGCCAAAGGCTTGAGTGGCTTCTGTAGCCTCAAATGCCTTATGATTAGCTGTAGCTGGTCGTCTCAGCTTCACCCTCACCTGGATGAGGATAGGTTTGCCACAATTACGTTACTGCAAAATGTTGCTTTACCAATAGTCTGGGCATGGTATCAACAGGGACTGGCTGCTTTGAACATACCAGTGCTTCATCAACTGTGTTGGGTTCCAGTCCATTTCTGGCCTCAAGTTAAAGTTCTGGATTTAACATTTAAAGCACCAAACAGCTTGTGACCTGGTTATCTGAAAGAGCACCTTTGGCTGTACCTGTTGCTGGAGAAGTCCTGCTCTCTGTGTGTCACCCAGTCAAGTTAAGCTGGTTGCCACAAGGGAAAGGGCTTTGCCTATGGAAAAATCTGCTTGGCATCATCCCTAAATGCTTTATGGTGCCAAGTGAAGATTTTTTTTGTACCTGCAGGCATTTTAGAACAACCCTGCTTGTATGGTTTTAATCTTTAAAACTATATATAGCATAGATATGTATGTGTGTGTACACAGAGAACCTAACAGCAGATAACAGCTGTCAGCAGTGACATTTGCCAGCAAGCGAAATTTAATAGAATTACAACTCAGTTTTGTTTACTTTTTCATGTTCACTTTCAACATATTTTATATCTGATAGAATAAATAGAAAAAACATGATTTGTTCAAAAATTCAAAACCCTCTTGTCCCAATGTGTGAACTGTTAAGAAAATATATAATCACAGAGCAACAGTATGAAAGACTTGAAAATTGTGGGCTAAGCACAGTACTTAACTCTGTGTATATATTTTCAAAGTGCTATGTAAACACTAACAAGTGGTTTGACAAAAGTAGTGTCACTGCAAAACCGAGAGGTCTCTTTTTATAAGTTGAATAAATATGCTGCTGCCTGCCTGAAACTTAGATAAAAGGAAGCTACTTATTCATTAATGAGGGACAAAGACAGACATCTAGCATGTATTTTCTTCTTGACATAGGGTTAGATAACTGTAGGATTGCTATCTAGATTCAGCGCTGATAGGAGAAGAGCAATTTTAAAGACTCAGCACAATTTGTGACTAGATTAAAGGCCCTATGATGATTTGTGCAAGTTTTGTGGAATCCCAGTTCAAAATTCACAGTCTGCAAAGTAGATTTTATCCCCTTAAAACCTACCGTTCCCCACATAGTTTGGTTTGCAGCTGTCCGTGGACATTTCAAGGGAGAAGATGTGGCTAATCATGGTGCTAGGCTGGAATCTGACAGCAGAGTTTCAGTGCTGGGTAAAAAACTGTGGTAGTTCCAAGGTCAAAGCAACGGGTCTTTCCCTGTAGCTACACATGGGCAAAATGCTATGCTGGTGCTCCTTCTGATTCCATCACTTGAGAAGGATCATGAAACACATCCAGACGCATTTTATTCCTGATTATCCATGCTTTATTCCACATTGTCAATATCTGTCCTTCCACTGAAGAGTCTGGATTTATTTCCTTGATTATTGATGGATTTGATCTTTTTGTAATCTGAAATTCTCAATAGTTTCCTTCAGCAACACAATTCGGAAAGCATCAGTTTTGGGTTGCTGAGTGTTTCTGATGGTCCATCTCTCACCATCATGGGTTACAACTGGGAAGATCATCTGTTGTTGTTAATGTTACCATTGAGCTGTGACCAACTCCCGATTGACTGCATGGGAACCTCCAAAGGCACCTCTGTGCAGTTTCCTTGGCGGAGATACTGAAGTGGGTTTACTTCTGGGGAGAGGCTGGGGATCAAACTGGCAGCCCTCTGCTTTCCTGGCTGCTTGCTTTAGCTACATCCCTTCGTGGAGAAAACCATAGCACTAACTATATTTGCTCTTGTTGATAACATTTGACAGATTTTATTTGGATTTGTTAAATTTTTCTTTCAAAATATGTCTCTTGATTTTATGATTCCAGTTTCTATCTGTAGAGGGTTTTAGAACATAAGAACATAAGAACATAAGAGAAGCCTTGCTGGATCAGGCCACAGCCCATCTAGTCCAGCATCCTGTCGCACACAGTGGCCCACCAAATGCTCATGGGCATCTCAAGCAGAGACAAGGACAAACCTTCTCCTGCTCTCGAGTCCCAGCAGATGGCCCTAGAAGCGCCCCATTTCCTCCCCCCCCCCCTCAGCCTGAAAGATGCACCTAGGCATTCGTTCTAGTAGCCATTGATACATCTGTCATCCATAAATTTGTCTAACCCTACCTTAAAGCCATCCAGACTGGTAGCTGTCACCACCTCTTCTGGCAGCACATTCCATAGGCCGATGACCCTCTGTGTGAAAAAATACTTCCCCCTGTCAGACCTTACGCTCCTACCCATCAGCTTCATAGAGTGCCCCCTGGTTCTAGTGTTGTGCGATAGAGGAAAGAAATTTTCTCTATCCACCTTTTCTATGCCGTGCATAATTTTATATACTTCAATCAGGTAGCCCAGGAAGATAAAATCTGCCACTGCTTCAACTTCTCCATCTGTTTGCAGTGAGCTGACATAAGTAGTCAACATAATCTAAGTTTTCTTGTGTACATTGAGCAGCATGCCAGTTTTTAAAAATTCCTTTATGTACTTTCATCACCAGGCTTCTAAAGCCTTCCTTGCTTTCTACCATCAGAGTGGTATCACTTGTTTATTAAGGTAGCTAATATTTCTTCCAGAATGTTAACTCTTGCATCTGATTCCCCTAGATTTTTGCAGGATGATTTCTGAGAATAAATTAAATGAGGGGACAGTGTATAGTTTTAGAGCACTCCTCTCCCAATTTGGAACCATTGAGCTGTTCCATAATGTTTTCACTCTTGATTCTTGATCAGCATACAAAGTCCACAGAAGGCCAATAAAACGTTCACCTCCTTTCAACATCTGTAGTTGGAGTATAGACATGGATTATTGTAATGTTAAATGGCTTTTGTTGGATTTGGATTGAAGTTCTGTCATTCTTGAATTATAACTGAGCATTT
This sequence comes from Aspidoscelis tigris stejnegeri, assembly GCA_023333525.1. Lineage (NCBI taxonomy): Eukaryota > Metazoa > Chordata > Lepidosauria > Squamata > Teiidae > Aspidoscelis > Aspidoscelis tigris. Next base: position 209,414,976 of record JALMGA010000001.1, read on the forward strand.
ATTGACAACTAGGTCTCTTTATTTATGCAGTTTTTCTGTCTACAGTAGACGTCCTGGAGGTGCTCGTCTGATGCGAAATGGCACGTTCCAGTTTATTTTAGTCCACTGATTTCTAAGATGTCGACTTCTGGTTTTGCTACTTCTGTTTTATTCAGGTTTAGCTTGGTTCATGGCTCTCATATTCTGTGTTCCAATAATAAATAGTTCTTTGCAACAGCGAATTTCCTTTATGTCTCCAAACATATCAACAAGTAGACATCCTCTTGGCTTTGATCCACCCACACTGGTAAACTTTAACGCTGTTCATACTTTTCTTCTGTTGTTCCCCAGTAGCTCTTGGGGCATCTTCTGGTTCCATTTAATATTCTATTGCTGTTTTCCATTGGGTTTACTTGGCAAAATAAAATACCGAAGTAGGTTGCCATTTCCTTTCCCAATAGATCATATCTAGTTGGGCTTCTCTACTGTGACACTTTGTGTACACTATAATCAGTTTTAAAGTGTGTGTGTGTGTCACAGGCTAAAAGTCTTCTTTGCAAAAGTGTTCTTTGTTCAGTGACGCAATATAGGGTGTTTTTCCACCGTCACTAGAAGTACCCATTAAGTACCCATTAATGGGTACAAAAATGCCATTTAGTATCCATTAATGGGTACTTAATGGGTACTTCTAGTGACAGTGGAAAAACACCCATGGTTGCAGTGTGGTTGCTACTTTTGGGCTTGTAACACGGGACCTAATTAGTATGCATTATTTAGTCCTTAATAGAACAGATTTTTGTCACTGAAGTATTAGAAATGGGATACCTCTTATACTGCAACGTCCAATTTAACCTACTAACATAGAAATAGAATGGCTGAGAGTTGTAGCATTTTCTTTTTTTCCTATGATGAAAACATTAGCTGAAGATAGTGAAATAATGCAGGATAAGATTTTATAGATGTAGCATTCAAAGAATCTGATTTTAATAATTTTGATGAATTATTTATAAAAAAGTAATACTGTGCAAAATGGTTTGTACTTGTCTGATGGGATTTTAAATCCCCTCCCCCCCGAGACATCTTTTAAGTGCCGTATACTGTTTATATTTAATAAGGATGATCGCCTGTCCACTAGGGACTCCTAATAGGATTTCATTCAGTGTGTTGTGTGATCATTTAAAGCTGTGTTCATGTGAGCATCTTCAGTCACTTGTTTGCTTGTTCTCAGGTTTCTGATAATACATTTTTTAAAACACTGTATACTTTAAAATGAATATCTTTGTGGATAAGGCAATCTAGAAGACATAGATTTTCAAAAGGTTTTTGATAAAGAACCTCCTTAAAGACTTCTTGGAAGCTTAATTGTAATGGAATAAAAGAACTGACCCTATAATGGATAAGCAACTGTCTAAGGAATGGAAAAGAAAGAGTAAACAAACATTTCTTAGAATGGAGATATGAAACAAGGGGGTACTCCAAGGTTATGGCCTGGAACTATTTTTTTAAAAGCATATTTATGAATGATTTGGAGTCTAGTTGGACCAGTGAAAGTTTGCTGATGATACCAAATTGTTCAGCGTGGTAAAACCAGGAAGGAACTGTGGAGAGCTCCAAAGGAGGGATCTCTGCACATTGGAGGACTGAACATCAAAATGGTAAATGCTGTTCATGTGCAGCAAGTGTAAAGTGATGTACGTTGTATCTGAAAGCTCTAACCCAGTGATTCTCAACCTTCCTAATGCCGCGACCCCTTAATGGAGTTCCTCATGTTGTGGAGACCCCCAACCACAGGGGCAGAGCAGCTAGGAGGTGGGAGGGAAGGGTGGTGGGAGACTCGTCGCGACCCCTCTGAAAGGGTAGTTTGACCCCCAAAGGGGTCCCGACCCCCAGGTTGAGAACCACTGCTCTAACCACTAAAGTACACAAATGGGATCTTGGTGTAATGCTAGATACTTAATAGTTTCAATACTGTATGTGTCACCCTCCCCCCCAAAAAAAGATCAGTAGAATGTTAAGAACATTCTTTTCAATAAGAAGTGGCATCATATGTTAGTATTATAATGTCCTTATACAAATCTATGGTGTAACAGAAACTGGAAAATGGCATGTAGTTTGATTCCCCTATCTCAAAAAGGACAGAGTTGGAGAAGGCTTAAAGGAGGGTAACAAATGTGATCAAGGGAAAGAAATGTTGCATGGTTTAGACTAGTCTAAAATTGTGCATGTGGGCAAAGTGGATAAGGAGAAGTTTGTCTCTCTCTCCCAAAATACCAATAACAGGAGTCATGCAATAAAGCTAGATCCTGAAAGAATCAGGACAGGCAAAAGATTTTATTTCATTTCTTATTTTTATTTTATTTATATTTATATCCCGCCCTATACCTGAAGGTCTCAGGGCGGGTAATAGCTTTTAAAATCTAACATGACTTGGAAAACAGAGCCAGGAAGGAATGCCTACTGTGGGTGATCTTTCTGCCTACCAATCGTAGAAGTGATAGATGGCGCCCTAAGACTATATAAAAAAGTCTCAGCACCCAAACTGCTAGTTCATCTGTCACTTACCTCAAGGAAGCATGAAAATCTTCAGTTTCTGGCTTTCTTCCCTTCACGAACTGAAGGCTTCAGGGCCTTATTCCATCCTAGGTTGGCCCCTCACTAATGGGCCGGGCCTTTATGGGTGATGAGAACTCAATGAGGCAAATAATGCAACTGCTGCTGGACTGGTTCAGTGGAATTCCCACAGCAATGGAAAGTGAGGCTGTTCAGCTCTTTACTTGCCACTTGGAAGCTGTGTCCTTCCCACCTCGATCCCCATGACATTAGGAATTACCACTGATGTTTGGAATTGCCTGTTCTTTGCTATCAAGAAGTGGCTAGCAGTTGAATTTTGAGAGGCCTCGTTCCTCCCTCCAACACTGGGAGGTGATTCCTATTAGCTTTGACATGGACTCCAACAGAATCAACTCCCCCACCTCTCATCCAATGGAACTCAGCGTAGGGAACTCAGTGTACCCTGTCACGTCACCTAGTAGCATTTTTCTATCTGTTTCCTGTCTCAGTACTGGGAGGTGAGAAAGTGCTAGGGCAGATGGAGGCTAACCTTGTGGGAATTTTGGAACCAGGCCTGGGTCCTGCCACTGCACTGGTGATGCTGACCTCTCCTCTCATAACCCATGCTAGATTTTTCTAGAATGAAAGCACAGCACAAAACCTTACTTGGGGAAAACCGCCTCTGCCCAGTCTGGGCAAAGTGTTTGTCGTAAGTGTGCTGCAGGGACTGAAAATCCAGCCTTCCCATTGAGGGATAGAAGAGAAGGCTCTTGTTGCCTCTGTAATATTTTTGTGCCTTGCACTTTTGACAGGGCTCACGGGACCTGCACAGGCTGCAGTCGCAAGTTCAAAAGGCTGCTGTCTCCAGATTTTGACTCCAGGTCTTCTTCTTCTCCTTCTCCCCGCTTGTCTAAGAAGAGCAGCAAGCCAGGAAAAGAGCATGTAGCTGAAGAAAATGCCCCGGTTCATATTCTGAAACATGATGTGCATAATTTGTAGTGGAATGCAAATTGTTACGCTTTAATCACAGTTTAAATGTTTTTACAGATTGATGCTGATGTCCTTATACAATGTTAGCATCAACGTGAAAGGCCTGAAGTACATCAGTGAAAGTCCAGAATTTTTTCCCTTGCTTTGGTGGCTACTAAATGGTAAGGCTTTTATTAATATAGAAGAAGAAGAGTAGGCTTTTCTACCTCGCTTTTCTCAACCATTTAAGGGGACTTAAAGCAGCTGACAAACCTTCTGTTCTTCTCCCCACAATAGACACCCTGTGAGGTGGGTGGGGTTGTGAGAGCTCAGAAGAGAGCTGTGACTAGCCCAAGGTCACGCAGCTGGCTTCATGGGGGAGAGCGGAATCGAACCCGGTATTCCCAGATAAGAGTCTGGCTCCCTAACCACTAGACCAAACTGGCTACCTAGGAATACTAGGTAGTGCTTTTGGTGGGTGAAAAGTCATATTTAGGAAATCTGAGAATCGAATACATTCAAATCTATTCATTCGAATGTTAGATTTGAATCTGAAGATACGAATGTCAACAACATTCGTACGTGTTATACGTATCTGTACGCATTTTGTACACATCCTGTTTTATCCCGTATGGATCCTGGTTTTGTCCCATACTGTCAGGGCAAGTGCGTTCAGATACGTACGTTCAAATAATTCTAACGAATGTTTCGGAACATTTGAAATTCATTTGAATTTTTTAATTCGAATATGTAGATATTATTTTTTAATTTGAATGTCCACATTCAATCGAAATCAATCGAATTTTGAATATTTAGAAGATTCATGCACATCCCTAGTGAGAATGGGTGAGAAAGTACGCAACGGACAATTTCTTCAGTATAGATTTGAAAAGGGATTTTCCGTTCTGATGCTTGATTGCTCGAAGATGTGTAGAACCACGAGAAGCTGAAGCCTAAAAATGGGAGCTCAGGGTCCCTTAGTGCCACCCCAAGTCCTGTGGCTATGACTTGACATCATTAGGCACTTGAAAGACCTCAAGTCTACCAGGCCTTCCATATCAATTTCCCCCTCCCCTATGGGTTTTTTTATTTGTACCCCATAGAATTTATTCACATGGATGAATAAATTGATCCCGTCCCCCCCTCATGACTGGGGTACGGGATCAATGATCAGGCTGAACCTGTTCTGCTGAGCATAGCTTTTCTCATTCCTGTTAGCATTCTGCCTTTATTCATGGGTGACTACTGCTTTATTTCTACTTTTTAAAACTAATCCATAAATGTGCATCCAAAATTATCTGAGGTGATAATTTCAAGTAGTTTTTCCTTCCTATCCAGATCCAGATCCAGAAGTATGCCTTCACGTGCTACGGCTTCTTCAATCTGTAATTTTAGAGCCGGAAATTTTAACAAAATGTGCTCCAGAAATACGTGGCTCCTTGCCAGTTTCACGTATCTGCCTGTTATCAAAGAGTCGCAATACAGAGCTACAAATGCTGGCCCAAGAATTGCTTGAGGATCTTAAAGTATTAGAGTGTGAAATATAACGTCCTATGAAATTGTAATTACTAAAACATGCATTTTTAAGATATCTAGTTATAATTTTGTTTGTTTCTGGTCTTCATATCTTTGTAGGGCAAAAAGGTCAGCCATAAGTAGCACACATTTCTAGGTTAGCTCTGTATGGCCAAACCTACACCAGTAACTGTTGTGGTAAGCCTAATTATCATCAGAAAATTCTACACGAGGGTGAAAAGGCTTCTGTCAGATAGTTTAAATGTTGTGTTCTATATTAATAGGTTGTCAGGGATGAATTAAAGTCCTTTTGTTTTGATTCCCTAGTTTAAACTTCTAGTAAAAGAAGAAAAAAGCAGAGCTGTTTTAAGAGTATTTTTCATCCATGTTTGAAATTTGAATTATCAGTGGGACATGAAGAAATTTGTGATGTTTAGGGATCTGTCAGGAATTCTTGTCAGCAATCGCACTCAGGTAAAATAGTGCCTTTCCCTGAACTTGGTTTGTACAGCAGGGGATCAAAGTGCGCACGCATGTCCTGTCCCCAGTGCCACAGTGAAAACGAAGAGGAGTTCCATGTACAGCGCAGGACTTGCATAAAACACTACAAGTACTTCTTGGGCTGTTAGGCATCTTTGTTTGCATGAAGTCTTCTGGCATTCACAGAAGTGTAAAGAAAAGCTCTCTGCAGTCTTTTGGTGGTACACTTGGGAAAGAGGAGAGACTGAACAAGCAGGGCAAAACACACATGAGTGTTTGTGGTGAGATAATGCATGCCCCACAGTTTTAGAACAATTCTTGAAAATGCTTGTTGGTCATGACCATAAGTCTTTTGACTGTCTTGTACAAAAGTACTGACTTCCAGGTTAATATTCTGATCTGTCTTTCTAAACTCTTATTAATAAAGTTCTAGTCTACGGATGTTTCCGCACTAGCTGCGGAAACCGGCTTAATCCCCCCTTAAGTAAGATTTAAAACACTTACCTTAAACGGCTTCTGCACTGCAGACCTGATTGGAGACTCTTCGCAGGCACCGCTTCTGCATTTAGGAGTGCAAGACCGGTTTATGGCCAGGCGAAGGGACGGATCTCCCTCCGGCCGCCATGTTGGGAACGGCAGAAGCAGGACGGCCTGCTTCCGAAGCCCCTCCCCTGCGTGCCGGGAGCTGCCGGAACCACACGGTACCCGGCAGCTCACCTCTCCAGTCCCACAGCTCCGGGGGCAGCGTCAGTGGCACGTGAGCCGGAGCACTTTTGGAATGGGTGCTGATGTGTCCACACAGCGCCCACTCCATCTGTTCTCCAGAATCCGGCCTCCCTGCACGTGTCTGGATGCGTGAGGGCCCTTCAGATCCGTCACTATTTGTGACGGATCCTTGGGATCTTTTTAGATCCATTTTTCGGCAGCCAATGCGGAAGCACCCTACCTTTCACCTTTCTCTTATGCAACTTCCTTTGTCGTTTGCTTAAGTTCTTATTCTCCCCAGTTCTTTGTACACTGGAAACTGAATTAAAATAAGAGAGGGATGGAAATTTTGTCCTCAGCTTTCCACGGTTTACAGAATTTGAATTTGAAATCTGCTGATATGAAGGATGAATACTGTAAAGCAGTAGGTGTTAAGGCAATCACTGTAAAATTACTGACACTTCTTTTTCTGTGCTCGCCTTTTTGAGTGAAGACAACAGGAGTAAGAACAAACAATGGGTACAGCTGTGTTTTATTTTGCAAAGTTCTGGACTGTTCAGTATAGGAAACCTCCTAGAAAGGCCTCTACACAGCAATAAATGTGCTCTGCAATGTAACTGTGACTGCTAGAGTTTCACTCATTTTGAGGAAGTGCTAGTCAGATTTATATGTTTAAATTAATGTTCCATGTTTTTGAAAAAGAGAAACTAGTTGTAGTTTCTGCAATTCCAGAATTTTAAAGGCGGCAAATTCAGTGAAAATGCAGTTCCTACCATTTTTTCACTTGTGTACCCCTTAGCACCCTATTTCTATAAATTGTACCCTTCTTTTAGCAAAGTGTTTGTAATTATTATAGTTGTCTTACACTGTTGACATCTGTACGTTTTCCTATTATTGTTCAATTTTATTTTTATAGCCCCAAATGTCCTGGTTTTTACCCTTGGGTTGGGGGTACGCATACCCTAGGTTAGGAATCACTGTTTTAGATTATTGACATTTGCTGTTCATTAAATACTTTGCTGTTCAAGATGCTGTCACTTGCTCTAGATTGCACTTGAGCTGTTCTATTTTATAACTTCTAAACAAAACATTTGTCTTTGTTTCTCATATTCACGTTGAAATATACCAGGATCAGCAAAAATTTAGTAATGATCAAATCGTTTATTGAGAGACAAATGTGTTGCTTGAAAGAAATTTGCAAAAGGGATTATCACAATGTGCTACTCAAAACTGTAAAACAGCAGCCATTAGAAAGACTCCAGCCCAGGGATGATTTCTCTGATAAAGGGAATAAAAAAAAATAGGTTTTCATGCTCTACCTTCAGCACACACATTTCTGGTTCGTGGGATCAGAATGGAGTTCAACTATGACAAGTCTAGTTACCCACCCTAATCTTTGGCAATCTAGGGGGTGTACACGGATTTTTTTTGCATTTGAATCTGCGTTGAATCAAATGTCAAAACATTCAATTCGATTCGAATGTTTAAAATCCGAATGCTAAAACCTGCGATTTGAATCTGTTAGTTCGAATGTTAGATTCGTATTTAAAGATACGAATGTCAACAACATTCATATGTGCTATATGTATCTGTATGCATTTCGCATGCATCCCGTTTTCATCCCGTATGATAAGCGCAAATAAATACAGATACGTGTAACACTTGTATGATTCAAATCATTCGAAATCCGCTTGAATGTCTAAATTCAGGTGTGAAGATATTTGATTCGAGTTCGAATGTTCTGATTTGAATGAATTCAGTCGGATTTCGAATGTTTAGAATATTCGTGCACATTCCTAGGGCAATCAAGGGTTGATCCAGCCATCAAAACAGGACACAGCCTTGATCTGCATGCTTGTAAGTTTGCAGATGCAAATTATTGGCAGGATCTGTAACAGTTCCTACTGTTTTCCCTAATCCTCTATTTTTGCACAGCTGTCTTGTTCAGTAGTATACAGATTCCATTGTTTTGAGGGTTTTCCCCCCCTCCATAGACATTTCTTTCAATTAGTCCTATCTATTTACAAAGTTTTCTGTTGTCTATTCCTTAATGTAATGGACAGGACAGATGAGATTTCCTTCGATACATTTTGCTGTATAGAATATTATTAAAGACTCTTTGATTTAACCATAGTTAATCTGGGCTTTGAAGTCTGAGCAGGCATTGCTGCGATTTTCATATTTATATACAGACATAATCATCTTTCTGCTCTTAACAGGGTCCCCAAGAGTGGTTAAGAGGAAATATCTTAATAGATTTTTTAAAACCTGATAGCGAGAAAATCTCAAAAGTAATTTAGAAACAGCAACAAAAGATGAAGATTAAACCGTCATTTTAAAACCCCTTAAAACCTTGGAGGAATAAACTGTCTTGGATGCTTGCCTAAATATGGTGAGAAGGTCTTGAAAGTGCTTTCCCCAAAGGTTTATTTGCTTTGTTTTACTACTAAGCATATGTCTCTTGGCATTAGAACAGGATTTCATATAATAACCAAAACTGACAAGGCAGATTCATGTGCTAAGAGGTTATTTAGAGCATTAGAAGTAATAACCAGGATTCTGAATTTGAAACAGATGAATATACCATGAAGAAGAAGAGACTCATTGTGGATGAAGTAGGGTTGCTAGAGCAACAAACAAGTGCTAAGAATTGTGGTTTCTACAGTTTATAGAAAATGAATGTAGAATTATGTGTGCATACTCTCACATATAGAATCAAATCTATAAATATATCGGGCAGAGTAAATACCCAAATCTTAAACCAGTTCCATAACCAAAGCCAAACTTCCACATTATTTTTCTCTTCTATATGCTTTGAAGTAATCTGGCAAACTATTTTTTCAATGTTTTGCTATTGTGACAGTTAAATCTCATTCCAGGCATTTGGAACAGCCAGTTTTAATCAGAGGATACTGATGACAGTTGGGCCTATATAGTGTTCTTCATTACAGCGAGAAGCATGAGTGATGTACAGAAAGACTCTGGGTGGAACTTGGAATTCTTGCTTTAAATCTAACAATGCTGCTGGTTAGTAAGCTAATTTGGAGGCCACAAGAGAGTGAAAGATGACCAAGGACACATTCTCAGTTTCAAGCTGCTCAGCTAGCAGCTGGTTGGTCTCCGTTGTGAGGAACCGAAAAGGAGATACCTTCCTAGTAGTCTTGATACTATAAATCGGAATGGCAGGAGACCAAAAAGAGTAGACATTTCGTAAGCAACAACCGTCACAAGTTTCGATATTGCAGTCTAAAGGTCATCTAGAAAAACAGCTGTAGCTTCTCAGAGAAGGAAGACAGTATAAGAAGCAAGTCTGCATAGCAAAAATAAAGTTACTTTAGGCAACCTAAGAATGATAACCAGAGTTAGGAGTGTTCCTTTTTTTGGATTATTGTACCCATGATCCTCTGTCGCAGTGGTGAAAACTACTATGGCTAAAGATCGTATGCAGTGCCACCAGTCCCCAGAGACTACTCAAACAACCAGAGGTTTCCAAGAGTTTAATTTATTTACTATGCAAAGTCACAAAACCCTCATGGCCTACATCCACAGTTTATGGCAGGGTGCCCGACCTGCAGTTATAGCTTGCCCTGTCTCATTGCCCTAGCCACAGCTGCCTTGTCCTACTTTCCTAGATTTCAACTCCCCAAATGAATTGTTCTTGGATTTGCTAAGAACTTTGGCTGGTCCAGACAGGTCCTATGCTACAAAGTTAAAGCGCATTTCCCAACTGATCGGACAGACTGATCTACCGATTCTTCATCATTCCTCTGCAGTTAAGGGGCATTACATCACATTTTAGTTATTGTGGGAGGAAGAACTTTTGCTGCAATTTATAGAGCGCAGTATCATGCAAGTGCAAGCAAAACCACAAAAAATACAAACAAGAAAACGGTAAATCCCAGAAGTGCGGTTCCAAAATCGATTGGCTCTCTGAATCACGTGATGGGAGGGATAGAGTGTGCAGCGCCGAAACTCTCATTCCTCCGATCTTTTGAAAAGAGGAAACTTCAGAATTTGTTGGTCTGGACGATTAGATTTCACTTTGCAGTAAGGATACGTCGGAATAGAGGTAAACTGCTAATTGAAACAGCGCTGTCTGGAGGCAGCTTTTATCTCCTCCCTTAATTGTTGGACTTTAACTTGTGACCCCTGCTCAGCTAGGGGACAGGATTTAGCAAAAACAGGTTAAAACTGCTCACAGTATCATGGGAACTGTAGTTCAGAGGAAGAAGTATTTCAAATGCTGGTTAATTAATAAGTAATGCAGCAGTGGTGATAACTCAGATCACAAACGTGCTTTGTCTTGCCTTAACAGTTCATAGGCCACATCATACTAAACATCGAGATATGCCTTGTCCAAACTCCATCTTGATCTAATAATGCTGTGGATTTTTATTTTTATTTTTTTAATTCGCTAAATCTCATGATTCTGCAAGCTGTAATATTCGCCAGAGCACAAGATTGACTTGAGCTACGTTTGGTCCAGGCAAACCTGCTTGTGCAGGAGATTTATTTAAAGTCGGTCAGATGCAAATAAAAGGTTGGTGAGTCTGGAAGCTGTAAAGTAGGCAACCATTATAGGAGGGATTTCTGTAGCCATGGTAAATCATCCCTGTTACGCTTTGAAGTGCTTGGGAGTGCTTGGAAGTACAGCAGTCTGCTTCATTAGGCAAATGCTGTGTCAGCAGGTACTATGACACATAGCAAAAATATCAGAATTGAGGACTTCTTTTGCTGCAAATCAGCCCAGTAGTTTGTTCCTGGATCACAGTTTAACATGCTTAATCATTCTGGAGCTGTCCAAACAGGTCTAGATCTAATGCATAGTGTGAGTGGGGCATTATTCATTCTGCATAAACTTCAAGGCAGTACCCATTACTCTGAATTGTTGCAGTGAAGTCCCATTATTAGTCCATCTGTCTCACAGCCAAAGCCCTAATGTGGATCTTTAGGAAAACCCGGAGACACAAAAAGGGGGTAGATAGAATCAGAGCTGAAAAAGTTTGAAGGACCGATGGAGCCATCTGGGAGGAGCTGTGGCTCAGTGGTAATGCAAGCAGTCAGGAAAGCAGAGGGTTGCTGGTTTGATCTCCAGCCTCTTCCCCAAAAGTAGGCAATGGCAAATGTCTTCTGTATTTCTGCAAAGAAAACTGCATAGAGATGTCCATGGAGGTACCCCCTGCAGTCAGCTAGTAGTTGGTCACAACGTGATGGTACCTCCTCATAGATCGATGAGTTCATGCAAACCACTCGGTGTGATGCTAATACAAGTCACATGTACAACAGAAAGTACCTTCAAATAGATCCAGAACAGTGGCCAGTGCTGGTGGCAAAAAGGAGGGAACCCAGGTTCATCTCAGCTCAAGGAAAATCCCACTCTCTTTCCAATTTGTTCAGTTCTGTATGTAAGCAACATCTATTTACCATGCCTTTGCAAAGGAAATAATAATGGACTCAATGTTTATTTCTTCACTAGCAGAAAATCTGGGGTGCATTCTTGCAAAAGCAAGCAAACAAACAAAAAGCATCTCAGAAACACCTTAAAGATGTGAGCAATGGGAAAATTGCTATTTCTTTTTCATAGATATCTCTGCAAGCCTTTTTGATAGAGTTCAACAGATCTAGAATGTTTCTTCCATCATGCCTGAGAAGCTCATTTGTAGCATGGGTCTCCAGAGGTTATAAATGTCAGCTGAGATTTCATAGTGCTCCAGAAATTGAACTAACCGAAGGTAGTCTTCCAAAAATATATCCAAAGAGTTAATGATCCTCTGTACCTTTTTAAGAGTATATTTTTCTGTGATCCAAGCTTAAATGAATATGGTTCACAGAAGCTTCACTGTCCAAGTCTAATTAAATGGAGTATTTAAATATGCTTGTACATTTTTCCTTTGCTCCCCTTCTTCAGATATTGATATATACACTAAGAGAGTGCCCAGACACTGTAAAAGTGCCAACAAGTTGTTGGCACTGCATCCAGACTGCCAGACAGTCCTGACACTAAGTCTGAGCTCTGGCAGTCTATCAGTTACTTAATTCATAGTAAAGATAGTGTGGGGTCCCCTGCACTATCTTTACTCCCTTGGTACTAAACAGACTCCCTAGGCATGTGCCGAGCTTCTGGGAGCTCACCAGACATGCAAAGGGGGAGGGGGAGAGAAGGAAAAAATTAAACAAGGGGGAGGAAGGAACATAAGAACATCATAAGAGCAGCCCTGCTGGACCAGGCCACAGCCTATCTAGTCCAGTGTCCCGTCGCACACAGTGGCTCACCAAATGCTCATGGGCATCTCAAGCAGAGACAAGGACACATTTTTTCCTGCTCTTCAGTCCTAGCAAATGGCCTTAGAAGTGTCCTGCTCTCCCTCCCAGCCTGAAAGATGTACCTAGGCATTCATTCTAGTAGCCGTTGATACATCTGTCATCCATAAATTTGTCTAACCCTACCTTAAAGCCATCTAGACTGGTAGCTGTCACCACCTCTTCCAGCAGCAAATTCCATAAACCGATGACCCTCTGCGTGAAGAAATACTTCCCCTTGTCGGATCCAACTCTCCTACCCATCAGCTTCACAGAGTGCCCCTTGGTTCTAGTTTTGTGCGACAGAGAAAAATGTTCTCTATCTACTTTTTCTATACCAAGCATAATTTTATATACTCCTCTCTTAAACACTGTCTTTCCAGACTGAAGAGGCCTAGACATTGCAGCCTGGTTTTGTAAGGAAGGTGTTCCAGCGCCTTAATCATTCTCGTTGCCCTTTTCTGCACCTTTTCCAGTTCCACAATATCCTTTTTGAGATAGGGTGACCAGAATTGTACACAATATTCCAAATGTGGCCTCACCATAGATTTATAAATAAGCAAAATGACACTTGCTGACTTATTTTTTTATTCCCTTCCTAATTATTCCCAGCATTGAATTAGCTTTTTTTGCTGCTGCTGCGCACTGGGTTGACATCTTCATTGAACTGTCCACCAGAATCCCAAGATCCCTTTCTTGGTGTGTTGCAGAAAGCTCAGACCCCATCAGTTTATAGACATAATTTGGATTCTTGGCTCCAATGTGCATTACTTTGCAATTGTTAAGATTAAAGCACATTTGCCACTTGGTTGTCCACACACCCAATGCTAAGGAAGGAAGGAAGGAAGGAAGGAAGGAAGGAAGGAAGGAAGGAAGGAAGGAAGGAAGGAAGGAAGGAAGGAAGGAAGGAAGGAAGGAAGGAAGGAAGGAAGGGAGATGAATGTGTGGCAATTTCTGAAAGTTATTGTTGAATCATTGTCCCAAGAATCTCACCAAACGTTTGAATAGATCCCCTTCGAATTTGGTAGGATTGGTATTTGATACAAATGTGCAGTCCCATACAAATGCATACAAACAGCATAGGAATCCCATTTGAAGCTTCATACAAATGTATCAAAACATTCCATTTGAATTCGAATGTCCGAAGTTGGCTGAAGTTCGAATGTCATGAATATTCGTACACATCTCTACACTCTGCTCCAAGTAATCCCTACCCCACTCAGTGCATACTTCATTTGTGCCATCCAGGATTTTGATTTTTTTTTTTAAAGGTAAGTATTAGGGCTGCGCACAAATGCAATTTTCAAGATGTGATTCAGATCTAATATTTGAATGTCCAAATGAATAGAGAAAAAATGAATGTATTAAAATGTGAACCAATTTGAATACATATGTATCTGTTCATATGAATATTCAATATGTATTTGATGATACGAATGTTGACAACATTCGTATGTATCTGTATGCATCCATATGGATCCCGTTTTCATCATGTACATATCCGTACGGATATGTATGTAATGCATATGTATCCATACACATATGAATGTCCAAATTATTCGTACGAATGATTTGAAATATTCATATTTGTTCAAATATTAAAAAAATGAATGTCTGGACATTTGATTCAAATTCAAATGTCTGAATTCAGTTGAATTTGATCGAATAAGGAATATTTAAAATATTCTTGCACATCCGTAGTAAGTATTACTATAGGTGAATGAGTAGACTCACCCTTGTGATCCTGTAATAAAGGGCCAAGCTACAAGCTAATATCTAATGTGCTTTAATGTAAGTGTGGTTTCTAACAGCAGTTGTTCTCATTGGAGGAGAGATCACAGTCAAGGCCATTGCTTATTTGTAGAGTTTCTTAGATATACTAAAATTGGACTTAAATCATTCAAATCTAATAGTTTATTTTAGATAAAAGAACATAAGCCCCAAGCCATTGCTCAGTTTCTCTGTCCATACACAATAATCAAGACTATCAAATCTGAAGGAGATTGATAGGCTGGGGAAACAACTTGAACCTCTTCAAGTGGTTTATTAGGCCTGCAGAACTGAAATCAATGACTCAATTTCAAGTTCACTATAATAGTAATGGGCCAATAGGAAAGTCATTTCCTGGCATTGACAACAACTTGAGTTATAGGTCTAAGATAAAGGCTGCAATCAGTTCAAACTGTTACCAGGAAATACGATTTCTAGTACAGTATCTGTTGCTAGCCAGCTAATAGTTAAGAAGAAAGGGAAAATGAAACAGATTGTGAAGCACAACCTTCTTGTCTACAGAAACAGCTTGCTAAAAACTAATTTAATGTCCGTCAGAGAACGTTTCTTGGGTTAAGGAAAATGTTAATTCTTCCGCTCAAAATGTATATACAGAACAAATCTATCTTTGCAACAGTGTTGGTGCAGTACTATTATAACAGCACTATACTTAAACTGTGTTCAGATCATCTTTAACATTTTGCAAATTACCCAGCAGTTTCTTTTTATGGAATGAACATAATTCATGGAATAAACAGATATTCCTCATAGCATGCTACCTACCACAGTTTTCTTTATTTGCAGGGATCAAAATAGTGCTTCACTTGTGCTGCATAGTGTTTAGCAGAAATACTCCACACTGTGATATATAGGTCATTATCAGCAATTAAATTTCGATTCTTGGGGAAGCTAGTGATGGCAGAATTTCCCGGAAGAAGATTTGCGTAGCATAATGGTTTGTGCAAAGAAACCACTGCATGATGCAAAGGACAAATGTTCTGCAGATAACCCAAAATTTGCATCAGGATCTCTGACTCTCTCAGCTAAATACTTTTTAGATCAGAGCTTAACTTTTACACAAGAAACAAACACATCTTCTGCTTAGGCGAGCCAAAAATGTTCTCCAAAGGAAAACTCCACTGGATTTGATGTATGTTTTGAGATTCTTGTTAGCTCGAAGTAACCAAAGACAGAATTCCAGGAAGCTCAAAAGGTAACTGCAAAGATGAAAGAGACTAGTAGTTTTATGGAAGGAAAAGCACATTTCAAACAGGGCATCACTATAATTATACAGTATTCTGAAAATTTTGCCCTAGTAGAAGAAAAAAGAGAAAATCAAACACAGCCTCCATTCACTTTTCTTTCATTTTTCTCTTTTTCTCTTCTACTTTCTTAGGGTTGGGACAAGGGGTATGAAACTGAGCAGCTGATCTCTGAGTCCAGATCACTGCAAACAAAAGAAAAACTGGAAGTGCTCTAATCCAGTGGTCCCCAACCTTTTTTGCACCAGGGACTGGCTTCAAGCAAGACCCTTTTTCCATGGCCCAGCAGGGTGGGGTGGGGGTGGGGGTGGGGCAAGGGCAGGGCTTTGGTCATATGGGGGCAGGGTTATGGAGGGGCTGCGGACCAGCTAAAAAACCAAAGCAGTCTGGTCCTGATCCGCGGACCAGTGGTGGAGGGGTGTTTTTCCACCGCAGCCTTTAGATCCTGATCTAAGAAGATCCGGATGTAAGGAATGGGTACATTTCTTAATCCAGATCTAGTAGATCCGGATTAAGGGAAGCACCCAGTGTGTTTCCACGGGAGGTGTAGTACCCATTAGCAATGGGTGCCAACCCCCCTGCCGTGGAATACACCTTTCCACCCATGTGGGAAATCCGGGTCGACCCCCAAGGGGTCGGTCCATCACCTCAAGTATCTCTGGGGACAGGAGGGAGGGGGCGATCTCCAAAGTCCCAGCTTCGGAGTGATTTTGAAATCATTTTGAAATCATTTCAAAATGACTCTGAAGTCCCTCTGAAGAGATCGCCAAGGACTTCGGAGAGGTTCCGGAGCTGTCAGCGTGGTCCGTCCGCTATTAGCGCAGACTGCACGGACTCCCTCCGAAGTGTCCCCAAAGAGATCGGCAGAGACTTTGAAGCCGCTCCGGAGTCCCTTCGGAGTGCCTCCGAAGTCTGCGCTGATCTCTTTGGAGAGACCGGCGGCGAGACTCCAAAGAGATCAGCGCAGACTTCAGAGGCACTTTGGAGTCACTTCGGAATGATTTCGAAATGACTTCGAAATCACTCCGAAGCTGGGACTTCGGGGCTCCCCCCCCATGGGTGCATCCCCTCCCCCTAGCCTCCTAGACCCCACTGCCTGTTTCCTGTGGAAACAGGCTCACTTTAATCTGGATTTTCTGGCAGAAGACCCCATTGTAGACTCCATTAATGGGGTCTACAGAAAATCCAGATTAAAGGGCAGAAAGTACCCATTTGATCCGGATTTCCCCAAATGGGTGCCGTGGTGTAAATGGGATCATCCGGCTCACACCCAAATGGGTCCTTAATGGGTGCCAAAATGGGTACTTTTTGACAGTGGAAAAACACCCGAGGGCCCCTGCTCTAATCCATGCTTTCTCTAGTATACATGTTCCTGATTAAAATGAAGTACACATGGACAAATGAGGAGGAATTCAGAAACCACTATCTTCTGGTTCTTTTTTCTTTACCTGAGAGCAGCAGATATGTTTGCAAAGTACTCTGTGGTCCTTGTTACAAAGTAAATGTGTTCCACGCATTAAATGAGAGGTTGTCTGCTTTTGAGAAAGTGTATTTATGTACTTTTACCACTTGACCTTTCAGGTTAATTTATCTTTATCATGTCTCTGCTGCACTCCTTGCTCTTTTGACTCTGTGTACTTGATGACCCTGCGTCTCATCTCTTGTACAGCTTTGTACCTCGGAATGTTTAACTGGAATTCTGCAGCAAACTGAACATTCTTTGCATTGTGAATCCTTTTATTCATTCTTTCACTATTGACCTGAATGGGGGAGAATAGTAACTACTGCGAACATCTCTTGTGTGTAATTTGATCAAGAACAAGCAAGCAGGTGGTTCAGTTTTATTTTGAGAGGAAAGCATTAAAGCCCAAAGGTAGATGAATCACCCTGCTGTAGGTCTGAAAGCAGACTTTTCAGGATCCTGGACACATCTGAACTTCTTTATGGTACCACTCCAAGTCATGGTTCAAGCCACATCCCAAGGTCCTTCTGTAGTAAGTTTCCGGTGCCACAAACAGCAGTCCAGTTGTAGTTCAGGATAACTACACTTGCTGATTTTTTTGTCCACAATGCTGTCGCTACACCCACAGTGGTTTTGTCAAAAGAAGGTAGTGACCTTTGCATGTATTCAGGATAAAAGAATCCTTGGCAGATGGATCATTTGCACCTGTTCACTCCCCCCAAAAACCCATTTCTATTCTTACCTTGACAGCAGTGCGGTATCAGCTAACCATTCAATATGACTCAAATAGAAATATCAGCATTAAGAAATACAGGCATTCATTCAGCAGCTGCAGGGAGGGATCATCCCTTAATCTAGAAGAAGAAGATTTAGAGCATCATGGTAATGTGTAACAGTCACAACTGTACTAAGGGTTTTGGAACTCGTATTTAAAATAGTAAGATTATACACCCTGCAGAGTGACTAAGAATTCCCCAAACGTTTGCTACAGTTGCAAACTATATTTATATCACTCCCTGGGAAGCTGGGTGCTGCCGCTTCAGCGCCGTCATTCCAGGGATTGCCCTAACACTAAGCATACCTGAGCAACTGCCAAGAAGGGATGTTCTTTTTTAAGGGGTAGCACTCTGTTAAGATCGGATGAGTGAATCAGAAACTGAAACATAAGGGATGAAATATGAGGAAAGCCCATGCAGTTTAAAAACCTAAGGCTCTTTCTGCATTGGGCCTTATTCTGGGTTATATCTCAGAACAGGGACCTGTGGTCCACATGCTAGTGCAGACTAAGGCAGGACTCACCTGGAATATACTGTAATCTGGAATAAGGGCCAGTGCAGAAAGGGCATAAAGTTGCAGGAGTCAGGCAATGAGAAAAACCTTCAATTTCTGTTCATATGTCTGTGTTCACACCTGTTTTAATCCAGTTTGAGACCACTTTCCAAGTGAGAGAATTCATCAGCAAAGTGACTAATCATTTTCTATCCCCTTTATCTAATTCAAAGGTGGCTTTTCAAAGTTAGATAATGCTAAAAGAAAACGGGCCTTTCTGCATTTGGCCTCATTCTGGAATATATCCCATAATATGGACCTGCTATCTGCATGCAACTGCAGACTATGGAAGGCCCCAAGTGAGGCCTACCAGAGTCTACATTAGCATGTGGGCCACACACTAGGGATGTGCATGAATGATTTGTGCCATTCGAAATTTGGACGAATGTGTCCAAATTCCAAGATTCATGGACAGATCAAATATGGCCCTATTCGAATGGCCCTATCCATCCACAAATAGAATAATCCAGTATCTGTAGAAGCTTCAGTTGAAGTTTCTATGGATATTGGATGCTCCAGGGCCTCTGTTCCTTGGCCACCCTCCCCCCAAATTTTCCCACTGTGGCCTTCCCAAGTGCCCCTTACCTGCTTCGGTGGCACCCTGGGCCTCTTTCCGGGCTCTCCAGAAATGCAAACAGGCTTTCCGGAAGCTAAATACAGGCCTTCCGGTTAAAGCCTGTTTAGCTTCTGGAAAGCTGTTCCAGAGGGCCCTGGAAGAGGCCGGGGTGCCACTGGAGTGCTCCCACCTGCTTCCCTGGCACCCCTTACCTGAGGGGTGCTCCGGTGGCACCCCAGGCCCAGGGCCCTCCAGAACTGCAAACAGGCTTTCCAGCCTTCCTGTATTTAACTTTCAACTTAATTGCATTTGATCCAGATTCTGAGTACATGACTCAAGGGGGGATTCAAGTGGCTACTTTCTAAAAGCTGCTCTGCCCTCTTCCTCCTGGCATGAACGCGCCACCCATAAGAGACCCCTTCAGGGAGCCTGGCTGGGTGGCTGCCGCTTGCCTGGATGGAGGAAAAATGGCACCGGGCAGCCAGCGATTCTTTCCCCTCCTCTCCCCATTGCCCAGGGCACACTGCAGCAGCGGTAACTCAAGCCCCCTTCGCCCGCTCACCACCACAACCTTAAAAACATTCACACATCTCCCAGAACCTGTCATTGCAGCATTCCAGGATGCTGAGAGGAAAGGATATCAGTTAATTGATTGTAGTAAGTCAGAATCTTTCTCCTACCTGATTAATCTGAGGGTAAAGAAAAGCTGATCTTATCCCTGCACAAGCTGTAATTGATTATAAGTGATCCTTCGGGGCTCTCACCAATAAAACATACTGGGACTTCTTTCTGAAGTTTCCCAAATGGGTTGTGAAGATCTTACGCTTAATCTCTAGGTGGACTCAAAGGTCCCTTCTGAACTTACCTATAGATTTAGATCAAAGGGCCTCTGGTCCAGATCCTGGGCCTCCTCATCCAACATGTTAATATGGATCAAGGATGTTCCTTCCCCCCATTATTCCAGCTCCATCTGCATAAAATGAAGCCAGATACAGATTAAGAAGACCTTAATCTGGGTCTATGTTGATCCAATCTTCAAATGGACTAAGGGCCTTAATCCAGACCACAGAGTTGGGCAGATGGCATGCCTTCATGTTCTGGAATTACTTGGGCTTGCTGGTTGGCAGCATGCCATAGCATGCCACAGAAAAACATCCACCTAAGCGCTGAGGCTAAAAACTTTTGCTCCTAGCTATTGTGTGTGTGTGCTCGTGCACCCCTGCGAAGCTCATATACCTCCCCATAATTTGGATTGGTAGGTCTGTTAATCTGGATCTACTGACCCAGATCTAAATCAGGTAAGTGCAGAAACAGCCACCCCTTCACTTTAAATCTTCTTCAGTCCATCTTCAGGTCTAACTGCTCACACCTTTTCATTTCTATTTGGTTTATTTCCACAAATAAACCGGTTTGAAATGAAAAAGTGTGAGCAGTCAGCTCTAAAGATGGACTGAAGAAGGTTTAAAGTGAAGATGTGACCGCAACACTAGACTCTTTCTGCACTGGGATTTATTCCAGAATATATTGCAAAATAGTGACCTGCCATGAGCATAGAAGGGGCCAAAGTTTCCTATAGTCATGGATTTAATGTATACGGCACTCAAAAGTTATACATATCTGGCTATTTCTGGATACTTTCTTACATTTTTAAAGCAAAAACACCTGAGAGAGATAGACCAACTCAGAAGTACACCAGAGCATTGACACTAGATTGTGGCTGTACGCGGAAGGAATTTCAGCAGCGTTATCTTTCCCTGCTGTCTGCATTTGATTAACTCTCCTTCAAGGGAACTATGAATAGTGTGGGAGTTTTGTTCTCCTTCCCATTTTCCTAATCTAATCAGGACTTGTCGTAGGGTGAACACTAGCAGTAAATACATTCCAGTTATATCATATGAAGTAATTGGTTTGTATCCTCTTTCCAGTATTTTCCAGCATAAATCCATCTTAAATAAAACTTTGGATTGGCAAAGTTCAAGTTTCTTCTCAGAACTGGAAACTTCACTGAATTGATTTAATACTGTTGTGTGAGGAGATATCCAGTCCTGGCATTTAAAGAGCCAAACCAGGGCCCCATTCCCACAGGGTGAGTTTAATCCAAATTAAAAGTCCCCGAGGACCGAGTACACATTCTGGCCATTCCCATGTGTTACTGATAAAGTGAATTTGAATTTCCTTGTTCCCCCTGACAATGATTCCCATCCTCTGTATGGAGAAATAGTATCTTTTTCTCTCCTCCACACTTCAACTACCCCTCCCACTCAGTTCATTGATTGGATTTGCACCCGCCCATCAAATCATTACTTAGCTGGGGCAGGAAGTTCTAGCTCCACCCTTCAGTCCCACCCACTCCCCTTATACCACGAACAATTCCTGTGACAGAAAGCATTCCCTGGGGGCTGCTCCCCTCTTTGCACTACAGTGGAAGAATTTACAGTGCAATAACGTGCTCCTGGTTTTGGATAGCTATGTTTGCCCATCTGGTTCCGTGGGCCTCCTTCCTCTTGAAGGGCAACAAGACTGATGGTTTCTCCTCTGCTGGGAGACCGGAAACTGTGGCGACACTTTAGGTGCATCAATCCTGCACATACGTCTGGATCACCTGGTGGTGATCCATCCACTTGAGGGAAAAGTATTTCTGAGAGGGATCTTCTTTACTGCTATGGCAATGGCAAGCTCCACCACTCCCTTCTGCATTCTGTGTGGCTGTGAAAGAGCACTGTGAGCCCCCCCGCCCCCCCCCCCCACACACACAGGCGTCATGGAACACCAGCTCTGCAGTGACTTTCTGGATTCCCTGCTGGTCCTCCCTCATGCTATTCCTTTGGTTGGGTCTTTCTAGTCCAGTCCTGAGCACCAACCCTGCATGGAGGTCTGCTCTAGGGGCACAGTTACACCCTGTCATTTAAATCTGCTTCAGGAAGACAAACCATTCTTGGCCTGGAATGGCTTTGTTACACCTTTCTGCAGTGGCAGGACAAAGAGGTGAGGGGGCAGCAGGGGCAGGGTTGGCAGTAGGAGTCAGGGATGTCAATGTGGTGGCAGTGTGGTGGCACAGTATTGTCTTTGGGCAAAAAACCTAGCAAAGAAGGAAACAGCCTGGTCTCCCATTATTTTTTAGAACTGAGGTTTTGCAAGTAGCATGTAATGGCAGAGACCACAATGAAAAGGATGGAATGTCAGGAAAAAATCAACACTTATAATTGAATAAGAGGAAATGGAGAGAAGTACAATTTCCTCCCCAAAATGTCAACTTTGTCATTCACATTGTGGAAAATAAAACAGACCAGATCCTTAGAACAGCACCAAGACCTCTTTTAATCCACATACAGATAAGTCTGCTTTTCGGGAGCTTTAGTCTACAGAAAGTTACTGATTCTTTAAAAACTGTGGGAACAGATGAGGACCCAAAATGGTCTCTAAACTTATTATGTACTGCTTGGGAATGGTTGTGATGCAGGGTTGTAAAATTAGAATGTCAAAGCCTATATTTTGGTGTATGTTGCCTAAGTATGGAATATTATAGTTATTTGGCCTACCTAAAGGCAGCGTAACTATCTGAGGTCCCGAAGTGCAATGAAGACAAGAAAGCTGCACAATATCTCTGCAAATAATGTTCTGCTAGTTGTAGCTGCCACTTACGCTGTTTTCCTCCAAACCAAAATGAGTGGTGAGACTTGACTCAGCACCTGTGTCCTCAGTTTGCAGTGGTAAGTTGTCCCTTTGCCAATGTTATTGGTTTTCTAGCCAGCTATGGAGGGTTCAATATACAACTTAACTGGAAAAAGACTTTCTTGACTTTGTGCTCATTTGCTCTTCTCCCTACGTGACCATGTCCATATAGTCACCAGGAGCCCAGCTTGACTTAAAAGTATTTTTACTTTAAATATTCACTTGTATGATGCTCTGTACGCTTTTTACACTGATGGTGCTCTGATGCAGAAATAAGCTGTCTGAGTGGAGCTGAAGGTCAGACATGCATTTTCCCCCAAACCCTGACCAGTTGTTGGGTCAACAGCTCCAACAAGGAGCATTTCGTCACCCCTGAGGGCCTCAAAAATAAAACCTACCCTCTTTTTTGTTCAGTGCCTCTAAAAAGATAACACGTTAAAATAAGAATATATTCATCGTCTTGAGACGTTGTCCTTATTCTCTCTTTAGCAGTGCACACTTTCTCTAACCCTTTTGTCCATAGAATTTGTTGTCAACTCATGTCAGTGGTGATGACTATGTTACTGTATGCTATCTTCTCTTCAAAGGCTGCCATGGTAAAAAATGAAGAGAAAGGTCATATAATGAAATCACCCAACAAGTCACTTACAGCATAAGCCCTGTGAGATCGGTCACTCACCTGTCATCGATCCCAGGCCTGGTCCTCTTCAGGATGCCACCATCTTGAATGCAGCACCCTCCACAACTGGGCATGCGTCAGACAACGTGATGCTCTGCACAGTCACACTTGCTTCAGGAGGGCAGCAGAGTTGCCAGCATGCTTGCACGGCGGCTCTGTTGATCCCCTCATCCGGCAGAAGAGTGAATGCTCCGTGGCTGGATGCATCAGGTAAGCTTTGGGGGACTATCTGTCCATGGTCACTTCTGGGAAGGCAGGGGGCACCTGCAGTCTGTAAACGCCTCCTCCAGATGCAGATCCTTTTCCCCAGATGTTGCCTAATTGTTGACTATGGGCCTAAGTGCGAATCGGCCCCAGGTCTACCTTTGGGATGTCAGAGGGTCACCACCAGAGTATGCAAATGAAATAATATGAAGTAAAGATATAATATGATATAAGGACCAATACAGATAGGGCCTTAAGCAGAAGCCAAAACTATAAAGTACCAGTACTACTGTGGGTTTTTGCTTTCTTTATTTCAGTCTTGGACTGAAGCAGCAGTTAATGTGGGTCAGTCCTAAATTTAGCAAACTGGTTTGAGTGGCTTTAGTGAAGCTGACCTGGTGTTTTCAGGTAGCGTTCAGTAGCGGCTGGTGCCCACATGGATTCCAACAGTTCCGTCCGCTTCCGGCCGCACCTGGAGTTATTGGCTACTACTGCTTCTTGGTGTGTTTTTTCTCTTCACTTTTTTTTAACTGTTGTTTGTGACAGCCCTAGAGGAAGGGTGAGTTAGGAAACCAAACCAATTGAGTAAGTGACCATGACTTTTTCTGGAATTGAGGGGACTTCTTTTTGTAGTAATTTTTGTAGCAATTTTATCCTTCTCTTCAGCCTAAATCTTTCCCCCTCAAAGCAGCTTATAAAATGTCAGGGATAAAACAGTTCCTGTTCTGTGGCTTACCAAAGAAGATAAGCACTGAAAAAAATGCTTTGAAAAAACGAAGAGCAAGTGGGTTGACAGATCTGCATTTTAGGATGTGAAAACACATTTGGCTAGCGAAGGAGATCAGGCTCCCAACGCTCTACTTTGGCTTTGGCCTTGCCCCAGTTTTAAAGGAATGAAGCTCTCTCAGAAAAAATATAGGTGCTCATATGTCTCAATCTGCCAGCTGTCAAAGCAGTTGAAGATTTACAAGTGACAACTGAGTGTTAATGTCTGCCATAGTTGGTCTGCAAATAGCCAGTGCATACCACGTCCCTTGGCCTTTACGTCAATTTCATCCCTTGTTTCCAGTCCAGCTAGTAACCCAGTGGCCATTTAGAATGAATCATGCTGCTAAATGCATGCCTTCCACACCAGTTACAATGGGAGTGGGGTGGGGGGAATTGGGGGGAAGAGAGAAAATGAGTAATTTCAGAATGTAGAAAGTCAGATTTTGCCCCTTGGTATTTCTGTGCATGTAAAAGTGGTGAGCATTTATTTTTAGATGCTTTCCTCTTTCCCGCAAATGTTGCTTTCCATTAAGAAAGTTCATCGTGAAAGTCACACACTATTACTCCATATCTTTTTTCTTTATATTTTTTCCTTCCTAAGTATGCAGTAGTTAACTGTTCCAGGTTTTTTTTTTAACCCTTTTTGTTTTGCTTGGGATTTTTGTTAACTTTTTATGCAAAACTTTTTGTCGGACAGGCAGGGAGTTGTTTTCTAATACCTACTTATATAGTATTTGGATTCATTTGTGTTAGCCTCTTTCCACCCCCATGAAATGAAGAATTTAAATGCTAACTCTTTGAGAACTAGAGGGATGATCACACAAAAAATGGTGCTTACAGTACAGACAAAGATGTTTCACTCATTGATATACATGTTCAATATTGAGAAGAAAAGCAAAAGTCTGATGCTTATGGAAGTTTTGAAATGCCAATATTACATTATTTCCTGATGCTATTTTGACTTCACTGACCATTCATATTTTTGTTTGTACAGAATGATGCCCTGTCTTGTCTCAGGCAGTGTTTCCATATCCACAAAAGCAGAACCCTAGATTTATCAGCTGTTTCTGTAGCTCTTCTTGAACTGGACTGTTTTCTGGAGTATGTCCTGAAAAATGTTGCCGCACTGAACTGGTGCTGGCACTGTGGCCTGATATAGAGACAACCCCAGAATTTGCCTTCCATTAGATTTCTTTTGTGTAGCTGATACAAAAACTGTGCCATCTTTTAGTCATTTTGAGGAAAGTATTGTAGCTGAATCTGCTTCTTCTTTCATATTCCAAAGTTTAAATCCTGTGTTTCTATTCCCAGTCTCAGGATTCCATTGCGAGGAATTCTCATTCTCATATTTTAAATAGCTTGGCGGAGGGTGAGACCCAGATATATAAGAGTTGCCAGGGAGTCAGGCCTAGTGTTTGGCTTGATATGATCTGCATGTACTGGGGACAGGACAAGTGCATCCCCATAAATGTGCACTAGCATTCGCACTTGCAAATGCTAGTGCACACTGCAGCAACCCCCCCCCCCCCATGTGCCCAGATGCTCACCTATGTCTGGTCACATATCCAGTTGCCACCATCTTCTTTGCACTGGCCAGCGCTGGTGCCAGGATGACAGTGCCGGGATGACGGTATCATGCCGGGCACATGGAGTTACGTTTGGGATCAGCTGACTTGCCAGTACACTGGCATAGTATGTCAGCTGACCCCCCAGCACCTGGAAGAGGTGCAGATGGTCTCACAGATGGCTGGCCAAGGTAAGCTTTGGGTCCGCTTTGGGATGTGTGAGGTGCATAATTTTGTAGATGCTGGGGTAGCTTCTAAGAAGGCAGGAGGCATTTCTGGGTTGAAAACACCTGCTGCACGTGCAGATGCTCTTTACCAGAAGCTGCCTGAGTGTGTCAAGTGTGAATTGGCTTCTGATTGGATAAACAGGCAGCAAATAGTGTGAGAGCCAATCTCACAATGATAGCTCTTTGTGTTATCATTGCTGTCCAGAAATACCCAGATGCTAGGAAGTGAGGGGGTGGGGAAAGGAGGAAAGAGGGTGGATGCTTACAAACATCCATGTCTTTTTCAACAGATATGATCATGCAAAAAATCAGAAGACAATTTAAGAGTTTGGCAAAGGCAGCAGGAAGAAGAAGAAGAGTTAGCTTTTCTACCCCGCTTTTCTCACCCATTTAAGGGGACTCAAAGCGGCTGACAAAGCTTCGGTTCTTCTCCCCACAACAGAACACCCTGTGAGGTAGGTGGGGTTGTGAGAGCTCAGAAGAGAGCTGTGGCTAGCCCAAGGTCACCCAGCTGGCTTCATGGGGGAGGGAGGAATCGAACCCGGCATTCCCAGGTAAGAGTCCAGTTCCCTAACCACTAGACCAAACTGGCTCACAGGGTGTTCTGTTGTGGGGAGAAGAACCGAAGGAGGCAATTGCAGGACCTAAAAAGGTGCAAAAAGACCCTTTTAGCAGAATGGCAGCAATTTTCAGGACTCCACCTTCCATTTGGACTTTCCTGAACGGAAAGTCCACAAATAAAATCAAAATGAAGAGGCATGAGCAATCATATCTGAAGATGGTCTGAAGAAGGTTTAAAGTGCAGGTGTGATCACGGCGTGAGATCTTCTTGACCCTGGCATGCTGATCTGGGGCCATGGCAGTCTGTAAAGTAGCTCTCCGTAAAGGAGCCACTTTGGTTTCCTAAGCCACACAGCTCTGTCCCATCAACATTCTATTCTATAATTCTGTGAATATTACCAATAGGTGCTGGTGGCAGCTTTTACCCACCATGCCCTGGTGCACGATCTGGTCCAAGATCAGAGCACTGGATTGCAGCATGTGCTGGGGCTGTCTGCTGTGCTGCAGCCCCATCCCAGGCTAACTCTGGTGGCCGGGAATGAAAGTTCTTCAGCCTCTGGAGTTGCAGGGTGATATAAAGGTCAATGCATGTCCATGTTGTTCTCTTGCTAAAGTTTAGCCTTGCTTTCCTGCATTCCTAACAGTACCTGTGTTTCCTTTAGGCCATGGGAACCTTAGAAGGACCTTGAGCGATGATGAGGGTGTAAGAAAGCTTCCTAATAGGTTGTATGATATACTCTTTCTCTAAACCTGCATACTCTGTATTCTAGGATGCACACAAATGTTTTTTTTTTAGCATTCGTTCGTAAGGAATTGAATGTTAGAAAATTCGTATTCGTTTGAATATATGCCCTTTGACAGTCGTAGAATTCTATTTAATATGAATGTATTTGTATGAATTCATATGAATATCCAATATGAATGCATACATATCAGATACATATCCTGGATACGTATCCTATACAAATGCATACATAATGAATATGGATTCCCTTCCTGTCTTAGACACACACACACTTCGCCTCTCTCTCTCTTTCTCTGATCCTGCTGCTTCTTGTATCTTACAACCCCACATCGCCTCTCTGTGTTTCTCCAAACCTGCCCCCCTCCTCTCTTAAACACATACCCCTTTGCCCCTCTCTCTGTTTCTCTGCTCGGGCTTCCTCCTCAGTCCAGCCCCCCCCCCCAGTTTAATGAATGTCCTAACTATTTGTACAAATGTTCTGAAATGCTCATATTTGTACAAATGTTAATGTATGAATGTTGTGACATTCGATTAGTGTACAAATGTCTGAATTTGTCCGAATTTGTCCGAATAATGAATGTTATGAATATTTGCACACATCCTTACTGTCTTCTATTATCAACAATAAATGAAGGAACTTGCTATGAACAAACCTTTGTCTTGTTACTGACTTTCTGGGGCCCAAGATTCTAACAGCTGGGGAGGATTACTGTGGTGTGCTGAAAACAGCCAATTTCCAGGAATCCGGTGAAATGGTGCTGGGTTCTGCATGTTTCCTGAAGTGGTCTGTGGTGGGGAACACTCAGAAGATTGCTTGAAAGTAATCCCCACCATGTGGACAGAGCAGTCCTTGGGATCCATGGCCTTGTGAGGGCCCTTCTAGTAGGCAGATGTTGGCCTTTGAATGTAACTAACATGGTGCCCAGAGACTGTGTGGAAGCTGCTGATAATGCAAAGTGGCTCCAGAACGGTGTTAAGATATAATCAGGCATGAATTCCTTGTGATGAAAGAAGGAAAAGTCAAGGTAAAATATATCTTAATTTTATGTAGGCATTCCTCAGCAGGAGCTGGCTAGCATTCTCCATTTTAAAAAGTGCATTATAAAATTCATTTTCTTAGCTGGGCTTCATGTTTGCTTTTCAAAATCATCAGAGAGGGCAGCTGTAGTGGAGCAAAGAAAGAAGGAATTCTTTCCTCCCATTAACCTTTACCACAGATAAGTGAAAAAGAACTCTCCTCTGTGAACTCTTGACTGCATCAGCTTGGCGCATAACTCTGTGGCAAGAGTCCAAGGTACTAATGTGTAGGAAAGGTCTAATTTACAAAAGCTTTTGTACAGCCCTAAAGTCATAGGAGTGACACCTTTGCACTGGAGGGAGGTTTCAAAAGTAATGGAAAGGGGCAGTTAAAATGACCAGTGCAGTCTCAAGAGCAGAGGAAGACGCTGACCAGGAGCTCCGGCTCTTAAAAAGACCTTTGATGATGGTTCTTCGTTCAAGGGAAAGATTTCCTTTAACTGTACTTAACAAACTGATGGAATTGTTTCTCCAAGCCAAGGGCTGTGAATATTGAGGTGGAATGGAAAAGCTCCTAAATAATTATTTCATAAATAAAGAGAATGCAGAATCCCAAGGAGAGGTCATTTCAGTCTCCTTTCGGAGTGGCGACATCCAAGGCCACAGTTGAAAGATGCAATGGAATGTGTACAATACTTGTTGCATGTACATTCCTCAGCTGTCTGTAGCAGACAATTGCCAGATGCCAGCAATATCACTCCTAGACTAAAAGATCAGCTTTATCAAGCTGACATTTCTCTCTGAAAAGACTGGCTGAGATACATTCAGTATGGCTGTGTAAACTGTAGTTGATCAAGGTAAGAATGAGTGCTAGACCCCCATCCTTTTCTTGCTCTTCCCTCTTCTCTCTGGGCTTTCACAATTCATTTAATTTATTTAAGCCAGTTTCCTGCCTTAAACAGAAATTGGAACATGTGGTTTCAAGTTAATGTACAAATCAACATTTGAGAGCATTATTAAACTGAAGTTTTAGTTTCTGGTTAGTAATTCCCATGCAGAAGGGGCCTAGGTCTTTCCTACACAGGCCCTTATTACACAGGCCTGGGTAATAAGGAACTGAGCCTGATAGATCTACACATTAATGCAGATCTAGGTGTCCATGTCCCTCACTGGTCTGTTCCCTCTGCTTTAGACAAAGAATGATGCTGAACAGAGAGGCCTTGTTTGATACTGCTGGTAACCATGATTAATCCTGTCTACCACCATATCAGTGAGCCTGATCCAGAATAGGGAAGGCATGCAGAAAGCATGCCTCCTGTGTCCTGGACTACTATGGAATGCATGTCTGTGGTCCCCAGAAGCATGAGAGTATGGTCACAAAGTTTGAGCATCTTTCCCGTATAGCGATGTCACTTATTTCGCCTTATGCTTGCTCCCGTTTTTCCTTCAGGAAAATGCCCACTGCAGAACTGTGGGGACAAATATTGGGCCACAAGTATCCACTGCACTAGTGCGCTTGAACAGTTCTGGATTTATTTATTTTTTTATCATCCTATGCATCCTGAGAGCAAGTGTCAGACAAATAAAAGTGGAGGCTTGCCCCGCAATTTCATCCTGCCAGGGATGGTAAGAGGCAATTGTGGGATCTAAATAAGATCTCACATTTTTGTCTCTTCACTTGGAAGCAGCCAAAATTGGAGCAAGAAAGAAGGGATGGAACACTACTTCCTTCATCCTTGCTATTGTCTTCCCCACCCTCCAAGCAGCTTCCATTCATGTAGACACAGCTTACAACTCACTGGTAGGATCTGCATCATAGCAGAAGCTGCTTCACAGTGCGCTAAGAAGAACAGTGGCAGTGTGCTGTTTTTACACTTGCCACTGTCCTATCCATGCAAGTGTCATAGCTAGGGAATGTTTGCTCCTCAGCTGCAATGTTTACAGCTAGGGATGTTTTCAGAAATACTAGACATGTGGCATTTCTGAACTTAGCTTTCCGTCCATTGGATGGGAAAAGTCCATAACAGATTAGCATGTCCTAGCACTCACACTTGGGAACACTACTACATGTCAGCCTAAGCCCCATGCATCTGGAAACCTGGCACGACTGTGCATGCGCTGGTGTTATGGGGATGATGGCACTCTGTGCACAAACAGTTGCATTTGGAATCATCTGAGGTGCCAGTGTGCTTGCGCTGTACCTCAGAGGACCCCTTGCACTGGAAATGGTGTGAATGATTGCCGGCTGGACGTGACAGGTAAGTTTTAGCTTGCATGTGGTGCATAATTTTGTGCACCACCGCTCGCTTGCAATAGGTTAGCATCTGGGCAGGCAGGGGACATTTCTAGGCTGTAAACACCACCTGCAAGTGCAGATGCATCTGCCCAGATGTTAATCTATTTCAAACTATAGGGCCAAGTGCAAATTGGCCTATGGTTTTGACTGCTGGGTATAGCCAATGTTCATGAAAACAGGGATGTGTTATGTAGCATCAACAAGGCACCATGACATGTTTGTACACTGTGATGGCAGCAGCCATAGGACAGTGGAAAAGCAACAGTGAGCAGGAAGCGCTGTTAGTATTCTTGCTACCGCCACAGTGTACAAGCATGATGTATCTTAGATGCATCTCTTTTTGCTTGATCCTGCTTCCAAATACTATATTAAGTAAAATCAGATCAAAAGAACTTGAAATGCAAACAGAATTGCACTGGGAATTCATTAGCTAGTAGCCCAATCTGCTCTCCACTTTGCAGTAAATCCTCCTCAAGTTATTGTGGGCAGGTGGGTAGGCTGTTAGCACAATGCTCAGCCTCTCTCGCCGCCACCGCCGCCGCCACCGCCACCATCACTGCTTCCCTCTCTTTGCCTCACCTCCTGCCTACCTTCTTGCCCCCAGTGACAAACCCATTCCATTGTAACAGCCTGTATCTCTCATTACATTGTAAGGTTCTGATCACCCTTCCCTTTCATCCAAGTCCAATGCAAGAGCCCGGAGAGGGGAGGGGAGAGGAAGGGAGGAAATCACCACTAATAATTTGACCAGGGGAAAGTGAACGCCCCCAAGACATGATTCCCTCTCAAAAAAAAAAAAAAAAAAAAAAAAAAAAGAAAGAAAAAGCTTGTGTTCCCATTTGCTAAATAAAGTGAGGATTATTTCTGTATCCAGCAGTGAGACTTTATTTGAATACAGATAATCCACATTCCAGGACCTTTAATCCTCAGAAACTGTGGATTCCTCTGATCTTTTGGGAAAGCTCACCTCTGAAAATGAATTCAAAGCTCTTTAAAAGTTGAATGGGACTGGAACCTAAATGTAATTTTTTTCAAACCCTGATATTACATGTGTATTTGAATTTATCACTGCCCATGGACAAAGTTAGCCTATATTAATAGTATGATGATATAAGAGAGAACTCCTGGGACCCTGGCAATATGCTCATGGCAATTTGACCTATGAAGGGTAGAGGAAAACACAACCAGAAAATAATTGTAGAAGACTGGTATTTAAATGATAAAGAAGTTCTCAATAATTCTAGATTTCATATCTGACTTTTTTTGGCTTGAAAGGAGGCGCAGAGATTCAAAACATACTTGAATTTCAAACAAAGAGCTATATTGTAAACATTCATGAACGTCATACAAAGTTTTACTGTAATCTGTCAATACGTGAGGAAGATATTTTGTGACAGAATGTTTTATATTTTTCTTGTTTCCCTTGAGGATGAATGTTTGAGGATGAATAGATGCCTGGGTCTGATCTTCAGGAAAGAATGATTATGTCAACATTCATTCTGTACCAAATTCTAGTATGGAATCTTAGGACCCAGGAGAGAGATCTCATTGCAAAGTGTTTTAAATCTTCCCTGAACCACATGTATTTACCTTATCCCAGCACTGAGTCCATTTCCACTGCAAGAAAAAGACTCAGGCAAAAGGCTGCTTGGAGAAAGAAGTCTGCAATGGCATAGGGGCAATCACCTGTGGGCAGACCCACGTCTTCGTCTGGCAGCATTGCCTCCATAGGACCTATGAAGCTTTGGCACAGCAGCAGCATGGGAGAGATCAAGCCTGGGAGGGCTACATGCCTTTAGTCCCCACCCTCCCCCCACAGGCAGTGTGGATGGGACCTTCCCTGCTCCATCCCTGGACTCCTCCTTATCTGACCTTGCCCTGTCTCATCTACATTGTTTCTCTTCTTGTGGAGGGCAGCATGCAGGATCTGGGGCTGGGAGATGGAGGAAGTGACCTGAGCTGGTCTGTTCCCCCCAAGTTTGGTGTGAACAAGCAGAAAGCAGTCTCAGTTCCCTGTCTAGGGAAATGCAAGAATGTTCAAAACAATCAAAATTCAATCAAATGTGTTCAAATTTGGACATTTGAATTCAAATTGAATGCCTATGCATTCGTTTTTAATATTTTAATAAATTTCAAATGTTTCAAATCATATGAATTATCCATGGATATGGATATGCACGCATTACATACGTATCCGTATGCATTTGTATGGATACATATGGAATGAAAACGGGATGCATATGGGAAAAAACGGGATGTGTACAAACGCGTAAGGGTGCATACAGATGCCTATGGACACATACGAATGTTGTTGACATTTCTATCTTCAAATACGAATGGAATATTCGTATGAATAGATACAAATGTATTCAAATTGGATTCGAATTTGAATACATTTGTTTTTTCTCTATTCATTCAAATTTGAAATTGAATCTGAAAATTGTATTCGCACACACCCCTATCCCTATCTTGTGGTGTGACCAGCTCCCTGGAAAACAAAGTTCCTTGGTTTTGTGTTCCCTTTGCCTAGGGCAGTGGTAGGTGGCAGGTAGATGACTAGCACACCACTTTCCTCATTAGTGACACTGGAATGCTCAAGTAGCAATCTTCATTTAGAACTTAGATTCTGCCACTGTGTAGAACCAGCCTTTGTTAATCATGTCTTGAAAGGGTCATGACTCATCAAATATTTTACACTAAAGCAGTGTTTCCCAAACTTTTGACATATGTGTACCCCTTCTATAATTTTCATAACGCTGAGTATCCCTCATAAAAAACATTAGGGATAAAAATTGTATTTTATAAAAATAATCAAAATCAGTGGAACTTACTAAAGCACGATAACAGGTGCCCGGAACTAACTATTAAAGAAGTAAGTTGTCTCTGTAACAAAGTGCAGTATATTCACGCCATGTCACGCCGCACAAGACTGTTAGATAACACTGCAATTCTCAGGCGTTTAAACAACTCCGTGGCTCAACGTCAGCTGTTAATGTTCCCGCAGTTTGAAAATGGCCGAACCCGAGTTGCACGAAGGATGCGCAGAAGTTCCCGCCATAATGAGTTGTGATATGATGTACGATGACCCCAGTTCCCGTGTAAAAACTGTGATATGCGCCTATTTCTTTCCTTGTTCGGTGGGCGCAGCTAAGCACGGTGCAGTGGATATTCCCACGTGATCCCCACCAAACTCCGGTGCAATGTGTACCCCCACCAAACTCTTCACGTACCTCTGGGGGTACGCATACCACACTTTGGGAAACCCTGCAGTAAAGGAATACCAGAATAAGGCCAGGGAAATACAGGCAACTGAGGTCTTAGAGAGTGCTGAACAAAGCTGGTCCAGAAACAAGCTGATAGCAGAATGCTGTCAGAGAGAGAGTCCCTTAGCAGTTATAGTGCCTTAATGCGCACTAACGGTGCCCTGAGTAGGGATGTATATGAATATTCGTAACATTCTTATTTGTACGAATTTGGACATTCCTACACAAATCTAATGTTACGACATTTGTACCTTAACATTCATACAAATAGTTCATACATTCGTTAAACTGGGAATAAGTATCAGATACATATCAATACGTGGGTTGGTATAGGATACATAACCGATATGTATGTGTTTGTATAGGACCCGTACGAATTCATATGAATACATTTGTATTGAACAGACTCCTACCACGTTGTATTGAACAGACTCCTACCACATTCGAAGAGGATCTATTTGAACGAATACAAATTTTCTAATGTTTGATTCATTACAAATTAAATGCCAGAAAAACCATTCATGCACATCCCTAGACCTGAGTTGAGGGTGCTCCCAGGAAAGAGGGTTATGCATATTCTAGGAGCACTCCTGTGGTGTATCGGTGCAGCCCTTGTACCTTCACAGCAGTCCCAGAGTGTCCTTGCAGAACTTGTCAAACTCTCTGTCTGGTTTTCAACTTCTGTTTCGCCAGTTCACCAAGCTAATCTGAACAGGTTCTGCACGAGGGCAGAAACTGTGCTTCTGCTCAAAGATAATTCATTACACATAGATACTGAGCTTCACAAACTTTAAAGGGAAAATGATGTCCAGTCCCATAAAAATTTCATGTAAAGACGAAGGCCTGAATCTCTGAGCGAGAAGAGCACTGAACTTAAGAACTTGTGTTCCTCGGTTCACTGGCTCTGCTCAGGGTCCTTTTGGCAATTCACAGGAAGCAGCTGCAGAAGTTGGCATTTTCTTGACCTTCTGATCATGGCAGTTTCTTTTCAGCACCCTGTAGGTGCTTTCATTATTACATTTCTTTTTTTAAGGGAAATGCATATTTCCCTTATGTATCTGCAAATAAATAAATAAATAAATAAATAAATAAATAAATAAATAAATAAATAAATAAATAAATAGCTAATGGGAATGCTGTCCAAGAGCAAATGATCTGGAAAACCCTATAAATAAATAAATAAATAAATAAATAAATAAATAGCTAATGGGAATGCTGTCCAAGAGCAAATGATCTGGAAAACCCTGTGACCTAAAATCTTGATCAACTATCAGTCCATTTTCAAGGATTTAAAGTTGTTTAGAAAAATGTGAACTTCATTTTTTTTGTTTTGTGAGCTGCTCCTCAATATCCTGATGTACCCATAACATCCTATATAATTTTTTTTTCTGTCAGCATAGAAACTCTTACACAGGAAATCAGGACCAGAAGATAAAGATAGCAGGCAGCTTCAAGTTGGTGAAATGACCATGTGGTTTCTTAAGAAAAAAGAAGTTGTGCTAAAGGTTGAAGCAAAATACAAGTTTTTCATGAGCCATAATAAAAGTTCCTTACATCATGCACTGAAAATGAAATGAAATTTCCATACTACTTGGCAGAAGGATTCCAGCACTTCCTATTTGGGGAATTCAAAGAATAGGGCATCTGCTTCTTGCAGGAAGCCACAGGGCCGTCGTTTCCTGCCAAACCAGAAGAAGAAAGACCAAGGGAACACATATTTTGCAATGGGAACATCATAAGTACGTATTTTCCCTGGCAGCTCTGTGATTTGAACAATTAGAAGTATGTGTTTGAGTAGAGAAATTCAGGTCCCAAAATTATCGCCTTATATGTTGCTGTTTATATAATATGCCATTAGGAAATAGATGTAAATTGAAGTTCTGGGTTTTTTCCCCCTTGAGGGATCATGAGCCTTTCCTTTGTTATGTATCTGCTTTGCTATTGCTATTGCATTCCTGGCCCTTTCCTTCTTGTAGCTCCTCTCCTCATTGGCATTCTCTCTTCCCATTGGTTCCTCCAGCTGCCTCCAGCTGCAGTTCCTCCTACACCTCTTCTCTGGTTGTGTCTCCACTTACTGCCATGGTCATCCAGAGAATGGCGTCACACATATCCATCTTTGGCGGCATCTGCATGACTTCCTGCCAGTATGCTTGGGGTTAGGGTGTGAAACAGTATTCTTCCTGCAAATGTCTCAAGAACCAGTTCGATGTAGTGGTTAAGGAGCCAGACTCTTATCTGGGAATGCCGGGTTTCATTCCACATTCCTACATTAGCCAGCTGGGTGACCTTGGGCTAGTCACAGCTCTCTTCTGAACTCTCACAGCCCCACCTACCTCACAGGGTGCTCTGTTGTGGGGAGAGGAATAGAAAGCTTTGTCAGCCACTTTGAGTCCCCTTAAATGGGTGAGAAAAGTGGGGTGGAAAAGCCAGTTCTTCTTCTTCACAGAGGACCAGCCCCCAGACACTTCCTACTGTGACCAGATGTAGATGGCATCTGCGTGGTTTGGGTTGCATAAAAAGTGCTAAGCACTCACTACATTTCTCCCTTGCCCTAAACAATTTCATGACAAAGCTTCCCCCCCCTCCCCTTCCAAAATAGGACAGCCATTTCCTTCAGAGGCACTTGCAATAAACAATCAACACATTCATTAGTAATCAACATAGTCTAATTATTTTGATGCTATTAAGGCTTTTTAGCTTGGTTACAGAGAGAAGAGGCTCTAATATATTTAAATATCTTTTAATAGTATGCTTACCTGTAAAAATCTGGTAAGGGCACTGCTATGTTGGTCTAGCAGCTTATAACCAGATGCTTATGGGAAGTTCAGAATCTGGGCAGAACATTGGGACTGTCCTTGCTGCATGTGGTCCCTGGTGTTGCCTTCTTTCAGGCAGAGATGAAGGAATGAACCAGGGACATTTGCAAAGCAAATGCTATGCCAGACAGGAGTATGTTCAACACCCTGTATAATTTCCAGTGTAAGGATTAGTACACAGTGTAAATGAATATATAACACACATATGGATACAATACTTTAAAAATTATCCTTCACAGTAAGGGACAATAAAAATGTATAAAAACACCATTAGCTCTTGCAAATGTCAAAATCATTAAGTGTTGCATTCAACACTTTTAAGTGTTGCATTCAGCTTTTAACACCAAGAAGACTTTGCAGATCATTAAACCAATTATGTGCAACGCTGTTTCCTAATTCATGTCTCCATTTGGACATGGAAATGGCTGCATCCATGGCCCAAAAGGGAGTTGCTATAATTGTTGCCTAATAGGATGCCTCCTGGTCTTCACTTTTGACCATCACTTTAAGGGGTGACCACTGAAGATGGTGAAATTGCTCCCTCACAAAATGGCACCTTAGATGGCCATTGTGCCTGCCAATGGGACAATGTGATTGCTATGAGGCACTTCCTGCCACTACAGGAGGAAGCGTGGCAGCAGCAAATACTATATTGGGTACCTTGTGTGGTAAGTGGAGGCATGGCCTGAAACTCATGAATGGGGAACTTGAGGGCTTATTCTGTTTTAAATGTCAGTCTGCAGTACCTAATGCCATCTGGCTTATCTAACATTTGAATAGGCGAACACCCTGTTAGATTATGCAAAATGTGGATGCAGGTTTAACTTCCTGATCCACTGCATCAGGCATCTCTTCACTATCCAAGCTGCCTGATGACATTGAGAACACAGGCTGTGCGTTGCTGGATATGTTGTTTCCAATGGCAGTGAATGGAGCTTTATCCAGACAGCACTTAATTAATGTGCACTGTTTGGAAAATTCAGAATAAAGAGTGAATAAAATCTGGAATAAAATCTGTCTGGATGTGCTTTACTCAGGATTATCTGAATAATGCAGATGAAGTAAATGCTGTCTAATTGAACCTGTCTATCTGACCTTCATCACCTTCTGCTCAAATTCTCTGCACACTACTGTAGGATTGCACCCATTCAGCATAGTTAATTGTCCCTATGAAAAGATCAGAGTAGTAAGAAATCCTGAATGTTATGTGATAGCCACTGTGTGAGTTCATAAACCGATGGCTATGCCCTGATTATGTTATTATTTACTTGTTTTACATTTGTGTTTTTCTGGGACAATAATGTATTTTGCATTTCAAAATATGTT
The DNA here is from genome assembly GCA_023333525.1 of Aspidoscelis tigris stejnegeri. Taxonomy (NCBI): domain Eukaryota; kingdom Metazoa; phylum Chordata; class Lepidosauria; order Squamata; family Teiidae; genus Aspidoscelis; species Aspidoscelis tigris. The sequence continues at coordinate 209,452,992 of JALMGA010000001.1, forward strand.
GGCTTCCTGATCCATATATTTGCAGCTTGATAGTAACTGCGGCTGCTTCCAGACATCAGGTAAACCCTGTGATCCTCTCAGCGTTGTTGGGATGTGGCCTTCCCAATGTGATGCTGGCTACAACACTCTGTAAAAATGTTGCATTGCTATCATGAGAAATCCAGCAATGACTCTGGGTTTCCTGTATCGACTGAGGCTGCTTCCAGATGGCAGCCAGATATGCCTCTAGAAGGTGATAATGCAGGAAATCCTCGCTCTCCAATTACTGCCTCCTAGCTAGACAGCACGGTCTTTGTGCAATTTACAGGCACGCACATCTGGACATTCAGCTGTCCTGAAGGCTCTGATGTGTGTGTCAGCACCTCTAAGTGTGTGTGGATCCCTGTTTTGGCCTCCACGTGTTACTCTGAAGGTAAGTAAAAAGTGCTACTGCTGGAAAGCCTGTGACATCGTAGCAGTATTATCACTTGTTAGCTAGACAGGGTGGTGTGTTTTAGTGATGTTCCCATCCAGAATACCCAGAAGTGCGCATTGCCACCCCTGCACATGTGGGATCATCTGTTTTGGCCCTGCACATGTGCAGTGGCCAGAGCAATGGTGGTAGCTCCATCCAAAAACGTACGTAAACATGCTATTCCTGGAAAACTCACCACCAGTGCTGGGTTTTCCAGCAATAGGTTTTCACACTATTTTTGGAGGGGGTACAGCATAGGGATGTGCACAAATGGTTTTTTCTTGACATTTGATTCGTAATGAATTGAATGTTGGAAAATTCATATTCGTTTGAATAGATCCCCTTCAAATGTGGTAGGATTCTATTTGATACAAATGTATTCGTATGAATTTGTACGAATATCCGATACGTATCCGATGAGAATGAATATGTATCTGGTACGTAGCTCATAACAAATCCACACTCTGAAAGCATCAAATCCGATCTGAATCCACTTTTAATCCACTCACGATCCATGTCAAATGCAATCTGGATCCACTGCAGATGTGTAACACAGACACTTTCCTACCTCCCCAGTTTGACAAATGTCCAAACTATTCGTGCAAATGCCCGAAACATACAAATGTTAATTTATGAATGTTGTAGCATTTGATTCATGTACAAATGTCTGAATTCTGACAAATAATGCTATGAATATTCGTGCACATTCCTAGTATAGCAGACTTATGATTGATTTACCATATAAGATGCCATAATGGTGCTATATTCCCTTATCTGAATTTCATGGAATCATTTCTATCCAAAGCTGCTAGAAGCTTTGCTTGAGGGAGACGAGGTTGTACGCAGCGCCACAGATTCTAAAGAGAACATTAATAACCTTCAAGAGGGGAGAAACAGCCACACGCAGATGTCATGTGCACCACTGCTAGGGTCAGGGCCTTCAAACATGTTTTTAATTCCTGAGGGTTTCATATGCAGCTCCTCTTGCTGGAGGTAACTCCTGAAGATATCTTCTGTATGCCAATGGAAGGGAGGATATAATGAACCAACATAATGAAATGAGTTAAAGAGTGAGGCAGTGGCTATTTAATCATTCTCAAGTCGTTTCAGAGTGAGTTACTTTGGAATCATTCCAATGCAGTGCAAAGGAAAGTTACATAAGATTGCAGAAGAATTCAAGGTTACTTGCATTGTGGTTACGCATAACTTTGAGGGAGGGGGAATACAGGCTGTTTTAAAAGAAAAAAAGTAACCACAGTTCTGTCCTAATTTTACTTTTTGGGGAAAAGGCACACAGTAAGCTGGAAAAATGTACAGAATGGGCTATTTTTCAGGAGATATGAGGGGAAAATGCCTTTCTCCAGCTGCCTTTAGCCAATGCAGTATTAAGTACTGATACTGTTATGTTTCAGTCCAAACTTTCAGATGATGACTGGTATTAATATAAAGGGACCTAAATTTTGCCAACTTAATTTTAAGGAAAGCTGTTAATGAAATTTAGGCTCATCTATTGCTGAAAGTAAAACTGCAGAAAAATCCAAGGTTACTTGCATTGTGGTTATGCATATCTTTGGATATTTTTTACATATTGTTTTAAAAGTAAAAACAAGTAACAAGTAATCACAGTTCTGACATAATTTTACTTGTTGGGGAAGCTGGGAAATTTACTGAATGGGCTATTTTTAAGGATATATGAAGGAGAAATGCCTTTTCTCCAGCTGTATCTAGCCAATGCATTATTCAGTACCAATATTGTGTTTCAGTCCAAACTTTCAAATGATGACTGGTATTAATACAAAGGAACCTAGATTTTGCCAACTTCTTTTTAAATTCAGTGAAATTTAGACTCATCTATTGTTGAAAGGAAGCTTTTCAGTTCTTGATTGTCTGCTTTATGAACTAAGTTACTTTCTTTGCCAAAAGCCCATTTCCAGCACAGATAAAAGTGGAGAGTGTCCTGCTGTTTTCTTCTTTAAAAGAAGCATGAATAGAACAGCACTACAAATGCCAGCAACGTTACAAAACAGGATTTTACAATGGTTCCTGAGGCTGGGAGACATCGATACACCTGTCCTCCATGAATTTTATCTAATCCTTTCTTACAGCTATCTAGGCTGGTTGTTGTTACCACCTCTTCTGTCAGCAGATTCCATAGAACGATGATCCTCTGGGTGAAAAAACACTTTCCCTTGTCAGTTCTGTGCTGCCCATCTGCTTCATAGAGTGCCTCCTGGTTCTAGCTCTGAAGGCCAGGGGGCATTTGAAATTGTGCCTCTGAAATGGATTTCTCATGGTACACTAGAGGCGTATCTTCTGCATGCCTCTGTGGTCCAGTATACCAGTCCTAGTATGGCAGGAGATCTCAGTTTAAAGGTGTACCAGTAAACCAGACTAGTGCTAGGAGGGCATAGAGTCTCTCTTATCCTGCAGCAGTATGCAGAAGGGAGGTCCCTAGACCCTTATCTATACGGTGCAAAGAGTGCATGTGGAAAGGGCCTACTGTATATCACTGAAGAAAATTTATCTCTTCCAACATGGGAAATGCTCTGACACAACGCAATGGAAGCTCTGAGTGTAATTCTTCTAAGAAATAATAATAAAGTAAATATTTACCATCCATTAGAGCTTCAAAAACTCTGCAGGTGATGATTGAAGAGACTAGCTAATCAGATACTGTAATGGTTTAACAAGATAGTCATTCAAAATAAACCTTGTATGTATTTACTCAGTGTAGCTCTTAAAGTGGTGATCTGTCACAGTGCGGGAGCGTTTAGCGTTTGACCCACAGAAAAGTGACTTCCTTAATTAACTCATAAGCTAGAAAGAGAAACTAGTTCTGAAATCTTTGAGTCTCATGGTGTTTGTAGGTTGGTGAGCCTTTGGGACTCATCTTTGGCCTCTCATGAGACATTTTGAAGAATGCTATTTTATTTGTTTGTTTACAGAAAAATTATATACCACCCTGTACTGCAGTCTCAGGACAGTTAACAATAAGAATTAAAAACAGAATGAACAAATAAATCAAATCAAACCAAATGGACTAATTATTAAAAGTTGAATTAAAGAAACTGGTTTTGATAAGGCACCAGAATCTACCTGTGGTGATGAAATCATGAGTCTGCATCTACATGCAAAGAAAAATCTGTTAAAAAGCTTCTTTTGCCTCGGAGTGTCTCCATGCAGAGCTTTACTCTGGGCTTCCAGAGCCACAAAGGAGGAAAATCCGCGGCAGAAAAAAACCCCTTTAAACAAGACTACCTCCGCACTTTCTGGAAGCCGTAGGTTTTCCTGGGAGCAAGGAGACGTTTTCTCCACATCTTCTCCCATGTTCCACTCAATTTTTAGGCGTTTTTGATCCCTGCAGAAGAACTGGCTGTCAGAATCAGCTGCCTGCATTCAGCATTTTCAGCCCGCAAACAGAGCTCCAAACTGTCACATTGTTTCACTTCAGAGGGGGAGAGAGATTTTGTGCTTGCTAACAGGGAAAGGTGATACTCATTATCATTATCATTACCACAGAGATTGTTTCTCAGCAAGCAGATCTCTCCCTCCCCCTCCTAATAATGCAGCTTCCGAAGTGAAACTAAGTTTCACTTCACAGGTCTGGTTCTGTGCTAATCAGCTGCCATTATGTGAATGCAGGCAGCTGAATTTGACAGCTGAAGGGAGCCTGCTTTCAGTTTTGCTTGTAACTGCTTTTAACTCTTGGCAGCCAAGTAAAGGGGTGATCTCTGTTGTGTTCTGGAGGTTCAATTGAGGTTTTTGCTTGTCATCGCTGCAGTGGGTGGGGGGTGGGGAGAAAAAGATGTGGGCTCACAAAAAGGGGTTTGCATGGAGACAGGAAAGTACATTTTTAAATCCGCGTTGCCCCATACCACATGGGGATGCTTTATTTCGAATAACAACCTGCATTTTAAAAATCTGATACAAGGGGGAAGCAAAAAGAGACCATGGAGACACGCCCTAAGTTGAATCTGGAACTGAAGTTGTAACCAGTGCCAATGACCTTATGAGAGTCCTATAACACTTAGATAGTACCTGGAATAGACTTTACCTTCACCTGAAATGGATAATTGCACATGATTGACTAAGGCCATGCCTTCATTCTGATGGAGGATGGTATTTTATTGTAGTAGACTTCCCTCATGTCCATAAATTCCTGCTGGCTGTGTATGTAAAATATTTCAACATCTGTGCATGGAAGACATCCTCAACTACCATGTCCAGGTGCAGCAGCCCCTAGTAGGAATGCAGTGTGTTTCACTGCAGCAAGGGCCCAGTTCAGGACATGAGGTAGCAATCTGAGAAAAGCTCCTTGAGCACTGTGATCAGACATGCTCTGGGAAACTTGAGGCTATAATGGCAGACAATATTCTCCCTGCAATTGTCTTACCCCATCTTGAAATCTGGGAATGGGTGCACCCTCCTCATTGGGGTTTTTATAATACTGAATTGTCTCTTTCTTTTAGACGGATTGGGAGATAAACTACATAAGCACAGAGTTTGGGTGGTGCACTCAGACACTTTAATACTGTGCAGCAGAATGCACAGTTGCGATGGGGGTGTCACACACCACGACTGATGGATCATTTCCCCATCGCTACTGTGCACTTCCCTTAATGCTGGTAAGAGAACACTCGCTGTGCAGTATGACAAAAATCCAAATCTTCCCACCAGTCCAGGTAGGATGGCAAGAAGAGACGATGACAGCAGGAAGGGCTGCTCAAATCCAATTGGCCACCTCATCTCTGACTCAATTCTTGCAGCTTCCAATGAGGAAGCTACAGAGGCTGCTTTTAGTCAGGAAGGTGGGTGGCAGCTTTGCCGCAGGTAAGCCACAGTTTTTTCCTTAACTGCAGATTTATTCCGCAAGTCAGGAGGGGTCTGGGAAATGTAGCCAATCATAGTATTGGAACCATTGCTACCAATGAGTGGCCAATCAAGGCCATGAAAAGCCAGGCAGACGAGAGTCCAGTCAGCAAGTAGAACTCATTGTTAAGGAAGGGGTTGCCAGACTAAGGCTGTGTCCCCAAAAGACTTATTTGCTTCTCTACTGTCCCTCTACTGTCCCTCTATTCAAGCGGACTTTAAAAGTGCCATGCAAATCAGGAATAAGTGTCCGCATGAGGCTCAGCAAAATGCGCATTTTTAACCCACCTTATATCCCCATGGGAGCTGTGTTTTCTTTCCACGCATCTTTTTCTCCCCGCCTCTGCTCTTGTTGATAGGGTGCCAGCAGGTACGGGGAGGGACTGCGCTCGGCGTGGCCACAACCAGGAAGAAACCCCCGACAAGTCCAAAGAAAAATAGCCATCGGTTCTCTGTTCATCTCCCAGATCTTCCGCCCCCCTCCCTCTCTCCTCCCCGTCCTCGGGCTCTTGCTGCAGAAGCTGCGTGACGATGGCTGCAAGACGTTTTTACCTGTACAGCGCACGATCGCTCATTCGCTCTCACCACTTTCCCCTGTTATTGCTGTCAAAATCCACGATTCTGCCTCTTTAGTTCTGAGCTTTAGAAAGGGAAGCTGCTTGTGTTATTGCTGTGTGCGTAGGCGGCAATCCCTGCCCCTTTTGCCACGGAGCGTCCCCAAGGGAAATGTTGCGAGGAAAACCCGCAACTTCCAAAAAGAGTGCTGAAAGTCTTATTTAAAGGGCACTTTTTTCTTGTGGGTTTTCCTCATTTTGTAGCGCGGGAAGCTCATAAAAAACCCTGGCGTAGGGGCGCTCAGAGGCAAAAGAGGATTTTTAGCAGACTTCAAATTGCTTGGGGACAGGGCCTTAGAGGTGAACAAAGACTGCAGAGTGGAAAAATGAGACAGGTTAACTATTTGAATGATTTTCTTTTTTAGTCTACAGAAGGGATCCCTTTTCTTAAAGAGATGACTAAAAAAAAATACCCATCTAATCCCCATCTTCTGAGAGGTTTGTGTCTTTGAGAGGAACTCAAATCCTTTTATGCTCTCTTTAGGCACTTTTGGGTGGGGGAGCAGTGGAATCAGGCCATCTTGGGTGCCCATCAAAGAGAAGTTGAATGTCATGTGCAGGCACAAACTACATTGCAGTTATTTTAACCACTGAATGAGTTTCTCAGCTGAATTTTATATTTAAAATTTATTTATCTCTAGTAGTCTCGTTACCACCCCCCAGAATCCTTTAGTGGCAACATACCTCCAGATTTGGGAGTTAGAACTAGAGAGTCTTGGAATCAGATGGGTGTAAGTATTAGGTGAATCAGTAAAAAATCTTACATGTTCAAGAATATCCTGAGGGAATAAAAACAGATGGGATTGTAAACTGAAATAATATACAGGGAAGGGGACACGCTTATATCTGTTCTTAATTTTCTGATCTCATAATTCACTGGTGATGGAAGCATTTATCATCATCTGATGGTTTCTGAAATGGCAGATGTTTGTGAAGGAGGAAGGTACTTAAATTTTATAGGAAGCAAACAGAAATGTCTCCAACTCAGTTTAAAGAGATACTTTCTGTCTTTAAATGGATATTTCTACGGCCAAGTGTAATCTGTCATCATCACATTATTCACATGGAGTAAGGATTCTTGAGATAGGGTGTTTTCCACTGTCACTAAAAGTACCCATTAAGTACCCATTAATGGGTACTTAATGGGTACTTCTAGTGACAGTGGAAAAACACTCATAATTAAATCTCCTTCTCTTAGGCAAACATAGGAGTTTTTTCCGCTGACCTCCCTTAATCCTGATCTAAGATGATCTGCATCTAAGGAATGGGTCCTTCAACTAATCCAGATCTAGTAGATCCAGATCTAGTAGATCTGGATTAAGGGAGGTACCCAATGTGTCCCCACAGGTGGTGCAGCACCCAACTGCCTGCAGTGGAAATGCCGAGCACCCATGTGGTGAATCTGGGTTGACCCACATGGGGCCCACCCATCACCCCAGGTTTTTTGGGGGACAGGGGTTGCAATCTCCTAGATGCTCTGGAGATTCTCCGGAGTGATCTGTCACAAATCTTGAAGATTCTCTGGAGCCTTTGACAAAGGTCCATAGGATTGGCATTGCTCTCGGGTGGGGTCCTCTTCGGAGCCTGTGCTACTTTTCAGAGCTGGCTTTGGAGCCAGTTTCTGAGCCAGCTTCAGAGACTGTGCACAGGCTTTGGAGCTTTGGGTTTCAGGGCACCCCCCCCCCCATGGGTGTGCCCCCCCAGATCCCCCCCAGACCCCATTGCTGACATGCTCTGGGAAACTTGAGGCTATAATGGCAGACAATATTCTCCCTGCAATTGTCTTACCCCATCTCGAAGACTGGGAATTGAAGAGGCTTAGATGTTGCAGTTCAACTTCTCCCCTCCTTGCACAAACCAGAGTCAGGATTGCTCAGAGTGATTGGATGCCAAGCAAAGCTCCTTCTCCACACTGTGTGCTAGTCTGTGGGCTTCACTGGACTTCAATGCCTGCAAACTGGTGTGTGGTAGGGAGAGAAGCTTCCATTGGCTTGCACTAGCATTTGCCCCTCCCCCCACATGTCGACAGTCCTACCAAAGGTCAAGACACGTGTCCAGGTGCTGTTATCTTCATCCCAGTGACTGGCGCAATTCACATGTGCCAGCGCAGTCATGAGGTCAACTGTGACACACTAGCGTCACAGGTCACCTGACATGCCAGGGCACTTGTGTGGCATCTCTCGAGTGGCTGGGAAAAGATAAGGAATGGGACGTATATGGTACATGATTTTATGCACCACTGCTAGCAAATGTTGGGGGAGCTTCTGGGGTAGCAGGAGGTGTTTCTGGTGTGGAAAGGGGGGCAGGTGGGCAGATGGATGGATGGATGGATGGATGGATGGATGGATGGATGGATGGATGGATGGATGGATGGATGGATGGATGGATGGATGGATGGATGGATGCCTTATGTGATCTATTCGCTCTTCAGCTTTACAGAGTGTTTCTATTTATGTATGTGTTTCTGGGAAATTGCTAGGAAAAGTGCACTTTCTTTGCACTGGTGACCAAGGAAATTAATTGGGTACAAGTGATTTTTTTAAAATAACCTCTTAAGGAAGAGAAGGAAGGTGGATAAATAGGTGCTTGATATCGAGAGGTTTTTAAGCTTCCGTTTTGAGTGACCTGGCTTGTTAACTGTCTGACTCCACAGGGGGGTTATCCACACGGTCAGTCTGCAGCACCTTGACAACCAGAAGAGTTAAACAAATTGACTCAGGCGTTGGCAAAGGGCAGAGCTGTGATTTGTGAGCATTCGTAACTGCTGTGACCCATGAGTTGCAGAAGTGTTTGCTCTAGAGGGATAGGAGTGAACATGTAGACTTTAGGCAACTTGTTTTAGCACTGCTTAAGCTCAAAAGGAAGTGGGACATTCAACAGGAATTGAGAGATGCTGTCAAACCAAGCTCACATTTAGTAGAGAATTGGGAAATGTAGTTTCCGTGGTCTAATCTACACAAAGACGGCAAATAGCTGGGTTTTTTTTTTAAAAAAAGGTGTACACCCCCCCCCCAAATCATAATTTTGAATCACCACAAACATTATAATACTCAGTCTGGGTTTTGTCTAATGGAGTGGGCAGTTACAAGTCATAGAAGCACTGGTAGAAGCATTGCCTGTGGACATGACATCCCAGCCGCGCCCTTTCAAATCCCCATCCGGTTGCTCTTATATAAGAAGGACTCTGATGTACAGCTGTACCTGGGCCCTTTTTTTTTCCAGGGGGAAAACCCCTCCTGGAACCTGCCAGCACCAGTCACCCAAAACAGTACATGCCAGCACCAACTTTCTTTAACAACATTTGGCTTTTTGCAGGGGTAATTATGGAACCATGAAGAGCTGCAGTGCCATTGTGGGCCTTGCTGCAGTAGGAAAGTGCTTCCTTTTTTCCTTTTCTCCTCTTTGGGAAGTTTACAGTGACCCAATAGGGCCTTGAGATCCTGACACAGCAGTGGGAGATATTTGTTTAGCCTCTCCCAGCCTCCTACCTCTATTGCCCAGGAAAACTCACCAAATATCTCACAGTGGAACTGGGGACAGAGAATAAGCTGCCATCAGTACCCAATGGAATAGTGTGGTGGATTTTTTTGTGGGGGCGGGGAAGGGAGAAATAAAGTAAATAAAATAAACACCTCTGTTTTCTCTCCACCAGATTTTTGCCCTGTTGCTCCACCCAGCAAATGGCTGAGAAATAGGCTGAGGCGAAAAAGATGTGAGATTCACTGCAGACGTGGGAAATGAGTAAGCAATGTTTTATTTTAATTCTCTTATTTTTTAGAATTTATCCTTGTCCTTCACTAGAAGATCTCAGGGCAGGTCACAAAAATAAAATATAGGGAATATTCTTAAACATATTTAAAATATAACCCTTCTTCCTCTCCTTCTTGACAGGACCACACTCAGAGGAAGCTAAACATCACAGGCCTAGGTAAAGAGGTAGTATTTTAACAAGATACCAAAAACCGTACAATGAAACTACCTGGTGAACCTCCAGAGGGAGGCTGTTCCAAAGTCTAGGGACCACCACAAAAAAGACCTCTTGCATGTCCTGACCCTTGCACCTCCGAAACACCTACAAAATGTGATCTACACTTTGTGATCTTATGACACAGGCAGGTCTACAACCAAGGCCCAAGCCATGGTTGTGGAAAGAAACTCGTTTCTGTTCAATCACCATTTATTGCCAAAAATGCCCAAGCAGTTGCAATCGCCAATGCACAGGACAGGAACGGCATGAAACCCCACCTCCTAATGACACCAGAGTCAATCTCCTCCCCAAATAGCCCGAGACCATCTCCATGCGCAGACTTGGCTCCCAAACTGTGCCAATAACAGTTTTCTACAGGACTAAATTTAGCATGAATTTGGGCAATTTAGTCCGCATAAAGTCTGGAGAGAGGGCTTTGCATGGGGACAGTCCTTACCGAATTCTGACTCCATTCAGACTATATGGGGACGCAACCAGAGTGTGCATCGGGTCTACTATTAAACTTGTACTGAAAACAGGTGCAAATTTATCCAAATCAATTGTGTGATGTATCTGCAGTATTTGTGTGCAGTTTTGGTTGCTGGATCTCAGAAATGATAAAGCAGGGAATGAAAAGATTCAGAGGATGGCAAATATACTGATCAAGGGACTGGAAGGGCTTCTTCATAAGGAGGACATGATAGAGGTGTATGATTTTATTCATGTCGTAGACAAAGTGGATGGATAGAAGTTTTTCCCCTTTCCCAAAATACTAGAACTAGAGGTCGCCCAATTAAGCTAAGTCCTAGACAAATCAGGACAGAGGAAAGGATTTATTTATTTATTTATTTATTTACATATAGTTAAACTTCAGAATTCTCTTCCATGAGATGTGGTGTTGGTTACCAGCTTGGATGGTTTAAAAATTATTTGGATCAATTCACAGACATCAGTAGCTATCAGTGACTTTTAACCCTTATGGCAGTAGGAGGTGATTACCCTCCAAAGATCAGCTGCTGGAAGACTTTGAGTTGGACAAGGTGTATGCTTGTGTCCTCATGGTGGCCTTCCTTGTGCAACTGGTTGGCCACTGAGTGAGCAGAAATGTACTAAATGGGCAAAGGCTCCAGTGCAGTGGAGCATTTATTACATTCTTATGTATTTGTGGGGCTGTTTGCACACCTAGCCCTGGGGGCATTCAAGGACTGCCCTGTATTGCCCATGTGGATGCTGCCCCTATAAATATTAGATTGATTGAAAATACCTCCCCATGCAAGCACTGTTACCGTTCTAGTCATGCATTTTATCTGTTTTTATTATGAGTTTATTGTGACCCACCCTGATACCTTTGGGTATGGTGAGAGACAGAAATATATATATATATATATATATGTCCCCAAAGGATTTCATCTACCAACAAAACATTCCCAAAGAATTTCATCTATAACTGGTGATAAATTAAGAACCTAAGAGGACGCCTGCTGGATCAGGCCATAGTCCAGTAGCCTGTCTCACACTGTGGCTAACCAATTGTCCATGGGCATCTCAAACAGAGACAAGGGCAAACCTTCTCCTGCTCTTGAATCCCAGCAAACGGCCATTGAGGCATCCTGCCTGCCCCCCCCTGAGTCTGAAAGATGTACTTAGGCATCCATTCTAATAGCTACTGATACATCTGTCATCCATAACATTGTTTAACCATTCCTTAAAGCCATCTAGGCTGCTTGCTGTTAGCACCTCTTCTGGCAGCAAATTCCATAGACGGATGATTCTCTGGGTGAAGAAATACTTCCCTTTATCTGATCTGACTCTCCCGCCCATCAGCTTCATAGAGTGCCCCCTGGTTCGAGTGTTCTGTGATAGAGGAAAGAAATTTTCTCTATCAACTTTTTCTATACAATGCATGATTTTATATACTTCATTCAGGTATGGTGTTAAATCTGAATATAGCAGCCTTCAGAGTCTGTTGAATCTACGTGGAAGGTTAAAGCAATAAAAAGAAATTATGTAGCAATTATGTAAAATCAAAGACCTGACTGTAGAAGAGCCAGTTGTGGCTGGCAGCATACGTGCATGTGGGGAGAAAATAGAAATTGATTTTCCTCCTGCTCCATTCATAGTGACATCCGATCATTTCACAGTGAACTTGAAGCAGGATGTGCCTTCCAGTTTTGGCTAGTCCCATTCAATCCCTCTGTCAGTTGTAAGCATCATGTGCCAAGTTTTGGGCTCTGCTGAGCCATTTGGAACGATTTGTGTGATGCAGTTGAGCAGGCAGATGACGTATAGTCCAGATGGCTTTTCTGTCATTTAAGGTAGATCTTTGCCGTTTGCTAGCGTCATATAATTCCCAGGGAAAAGGTGATTCTCCCCACCACCACGTTCTTTCCAAGTAAAACAGTTTTTAACAAGCGGAACGAAAGGACTAATGACTGAAAGAAGCCACAGCTTAGTGGGAAATGAATCTGGGCTGTACCTTGAGATTGACAGGCTGTAATCAGACTGGGAGAGGTTAGGCAGGTGGTAAACCAGAAGATCGTCTGTCTGAGTGATTCAAAATAGAACCTGGCAGCCATTTCCCCCAATTTTCTTAAAACAAAATATGTCAGCAGGTACCTTTCTTACTTTTTCTTTACTGTTAAGGATAAAATTTCACAAGTTACCACTGTCAATCTAGAATGCACAGACCATTACAATCACAGTAGGTGATTGCAAATAAAAAGAGAAAAGAAAAAAATTCATCAACTGACAAGAGTATGTACAACCAATGCAACAATTGATTTTACTGGCAACTGACATCATTCATTTACCCTAATGAGTGCCCCCCTTAACTTCAATGACAGCAAAGCAGGACATAAATTAATGATCTGTCTATATAGCTTCATGGAGAATATAAAGTGTAGCAATCATTCTTCAGTAAAGCGATTTAGCCACAGTCTAGCTCTGCAGCTGAAATCCAGGGGCCCTGGGAAGCAGAGGCGAGCAGCTGAGAGGCTGCTGAATTCGGGGTAGCAGCTTGAGAGCTGCTATGATGGTCAATCTAGGATTGCTGTTTTCTGATGTCCACCACGTGTTTAATGGTGGAGTCGATCAGCTGGAAGATGGTAAATGATCAGGCTGGAGGCAGAAAGATCAAGACCTTTAATTTTCCTGGGTATATATACAGTAGCCAACAGGGGCATGGAGGAAATGACATCAAAACAACATCAGGGGAGGCGATTGGAGGAAACGCTGCTGTCTTCCAGGGCAGAGGTCCTTCTGATGTCACATTCCTGTGGTAGGAGGCGGGGAAAATCCTCAAACAGGAAGAGTTGTCCTTTTAAAGCCATGTGCTTTGCAGATGCCAGAATGCCCAAAGGCAGTTGCAGAGTGGAAAGAATTCAGCACCCTAGTGGTGCTGAGTGTGTACTGCAAGTCTATGGAAACAGGAAAATTGTTGCTCCTTTTACTCTTAGGGCTTGAGAATTGGAAGGCTGAAGAAAAGGAATCCATGGGAAAAGCTGTGTAGCTTTTGTGGTTACTACATCTCACCTTTTTTGTTAAAGTTTATTTACATATGAAAATAAAAAATAAAATGCATGCAAGGTATTAACACAATGAATATGACAATAAACAAAAATGAGCTCAACATGTGTGCACAACACACACACACACAATTTGTTGTGGGAACAGATTGCTCCAAAACCTATTGGAGAAGATGAATCTTAAATGCACCAGGCTTTCCACTTGGTGCCACCTGAAGACATCCCTGTGCCAGCTACTATCAGTCACAAGCAGAAACAGCAGTACCTTATGGCTCCTGAATGCAACAAAAGGTCTTTCTGAAATTTTTACTCTGAAGCCCAGCATCCCTCATGGTTTGAGAGACTTCTTCCCTTGCTCTCCAAGAGGTTTCTGAAGTTTTACTTTGATTCTATCAAAAAAACCAAAGTTTCCCTGACCATTTGATCTGAACTCGAGGGGCAGTTAGGGTGGGAAAGGGTTCCTGGCAAAGAAAATGCCTAAGTGCAATAATAAACATTGAGCTCAGCTAATGTTCAATGGATGTCCCTGGGCCAGCTAGCCAACAGTTGTAGTTTCTTTGGGCTCCTTCAGTTACTACATGGTGCCTATAGTCCTCATTTAATAATTTTCATCAAAGCTCAACCCACTGAGGGCATGGAGGGGGATATTTGCTTATCTTAAGCTGAGTTTACATAGAAGCCAGATTCAAATAGGAAATACTAAATAGGTGAATATTGAGCTCAATGTACTCATCATTTCAGTCGATTTGGTAAATTTATGCTGAGATCTGTACCTGTGATCTGTCAGGGTCTAGACAAAGAATCACCTGGGTAGCCTCAGAAGAAGAGGTTGGGTGGTTTATAGTTCAAATATGTTTTAATGTCTGTGTTTTATCATATGTCCTCATAACCAACCCTGGAACCTCATGAACGGCAAGATAGATATGTTATTAATAAAATAAATAATTTACAATTGTGGCAAGCACACTTTGGCCCTGGTCACACAAGGAGTTTAGAATGGCCTCAGGTCATTTTCAGGCCATGTTACTCACATTATTTTAATTTAATTTGTTTTCCAAGCTGGCCTATCCCCATCAGATTGCCTTAACTGTAGTCCTCATTTTTACAGGACTGAGGAGGACTCAGCCCATCCTGGCATCTCAGGACATCTTTGCTTCCTCAAGTGTGAGAAGGGGGATTGATTAAAGAAGGCTGAACCATACTGTGGTGGGTGGGGTCTAGTCTTTCCTTCAGCCAATTGGTACACACAGAATCCGTGTGTATCCTTCTCTCCTCAGTTTATGTGTATGATTCCTCTATCCAGCATTTTTATGCAAATTTATTATTATTATTTTTAAATCAATTGCACAGAGAAGAAAAGCACATAAAAAAAGAAGGGGGCATGGAGGTGGGGGAGCAGGCTTAAAAAAGAACCACAGACACACACACACACCTCCCTTGAGTGACAGAATGGCATCCAATAAGAAAAGAAGTAAATTTAATGCAGCAAAAAGGGTGAAGAGCCAAGAATTCTGTGGAGGAGGCTTGGGTCACTTGTGCAGAAAGATGTGAGCAATGCAGTCCAAGGCGGGGATGGCCTGTGGGTGATGTATGTGTGACCAGCATTGGTATGACCTCAGTTCGACTTGTGTGACCAGGGCCTTTGCAGGAACTAGGCAGAAACAGTTCTGTAACTAAGGCAGGACTGAAGAAAGGGATTTTAGCATTGATCTCTTCTCCAGTACTCAGTGTTTGTACCAAGCATCTTTTTATTCCAATTGAGAGATGAAGGCCATTAAATCTGCCTAAAGAGCAGACTGTATATCCTCCAGGCTGCTCCAAGTAACTAATTAAACAGGTTCCCAGTTCAAAGAAATGGAAAACAATGTGCAAATTATTGTAATGTTGATTTTCTGGCACCCAGAAAGAGGCATATGGCTCTGCAGTATGGCACCACATGGAACAGGCTGACTGGTGTAGCTCCTTACGCAAGGAGTGTCGCAAACAACAGTAGGATGCTGCTTATAGAAATATATTTTGAGTCTTTTCCCAGTTAGGTTGCATAAGAAAGGATGTACAGAGTTTTCTCTTAAAGCAAGTTCAGCCCTTTGGAGAAATTTATCATCTTGTTATGAAGCCAACTTTACAAGATAAAATGGACAGAAAAATAATTATCTGGTTGGAAGGTGAATCTTTGCAGCTTTAACAAAAGTTATTTAGGAAGGAAAACCACTCGACTACTGAGCAAACTTTTAATCACTTAAACATTCAGGTAGTATTTATACAATTATTTTGAGGTGGGCAACCTAATGAAAATAGGATCTAGAGATCTGTCTCTCCCAGTAGTCCCTATCACCTGCTGGAAGTCCTTCTGAAGATAGCCAGGACCTGGGAGCAGGGGTTTTTCTCCAGTGACACTTTGCATTTAAAACAGCGGTTCTCAACCTTCCTAATGCCGCAACCCCTTAATGCAGTTCCTCATGTTGTGGAGACCCCCAACCATGGGGGAGGGGCAGCTGGGAGGGTGGAGGGAGGGGCAGCAGGAGACTCGTTGCGACCCCTCTGAAAAGGGGTTGTGACCCACAGGTTGAGAGCCATTGGTTTAAAAGCAGGAAACTGTCGCAGGACCTTGGATAGCTCCAAGCAGCTGGGACTCAACCAAGGGTTTCCAGATCTACCTTATACTGTGCTGTCCTGCAGAAGCCACCTCCCATCAGTCAGACACGATGGTTGGAAGCCATGCAGGGACAGCACAAGTCGCTTCCGTTATGCCTGATGGTGATCAGAAGCTGTGCTGTCCTGTTGACCCTGATTTCCATCAGTCAGATGGGATGTGCCATCCGGATCTAAGGAATGGGTAGATCCAGATTAAGGGAAATACCCAATGTGTTTCCATGGGTGGTCTAGCACCCAATAGCAATGGGTGCTAGCCTCCCTGCTGTGGGATCACCGGAGCACCCATTTGCAAATCCGGATTGACACACAAGGGGTCTGCCTGTCACCCAGGTGTTTTGGGGGACAGGGGGTGCAATCTCCAAAATTGCCTTTGGTGGTTAGCAAAGGCTCCGAAGTCCCTCCAAAGGCAACTTCGGAGATTAGCAAAGGTTCCAAAGACAAACCCCTTGCAAGAGCAATGCAAGAGAGGTGCATATTAATTAGCTTCTTGTGAGCATGGATGAGTCAGCCTCATTAATATGCCCCTCTTTTCATGCCTGAAGGTAACAGGATGAATCAGCCACATTAATATGCACCTCTTTCCATGCCTGAAGGTAACAGTCAGCTTTGTTCTTGCAAGGGGTTTGTCTTTGGAGCCTTTGCTAATCTCTGAAGTTGCCTTTGGAGGGACTTCGGAGCCTTTGCTAATCTCCGAAGGCAACTTCTGAGGGATTTCGGAGGGACTTCGGAGGGACTTTGAAGCTTTGATTTTGGGGCTCCCCCCCATGGGTGCCCCCTCCCCCTAGCCTCCACTAGACTCCATTGCTGGATTGTAGTGGAAACAGGCTCCCTACAATCCGGATTTTCAGGCTGAAGACCCCATTGTAGAACCCTTTAATGGGGTCTACATGAAATCCGGATTATAGGTCCTGAAGGACCCATATGATCCGGATTTCCCAAGCTGTGGTGGAAACAAATGTGTCCCTTATGGGGTCTGTGGTGGAAATGGGGTCATCCGGCTCTGAGCCAAATGGATCCTTAATGGGTGCTAAAATGGGTACTTTCTGCCAGTGGAAAAACACCCCAGGTCTGAATGCAGACCAAGGCTTGTTAATTTTAAACATTTGGTCCATAGTACCCCTGTTGCGCACTACCCACTTTTTGAAGACTGGAGAACCTTGAAACTTCTTAATTTAGAGCCTAACTCTCCATCAACTGGGAAAACCAAGTTGGTGTGTCAGTGACAGTGCATTTGTTGGGGAAACTTTGGGCAACAGAGACCATGCCTTGAACCATTTTCATGCAGATGAAAATAACTTTTGTAGTCATCACGACCACCATAGCAATAATTTCTCCTCCCTTACTGTGGGCCACAGGTTTTGGTTACGAGCCCTCCATGTCTCTCAGAGAGCAGTTTCCATGTTTGCTCCATACACTGACCTTGACTCATAAGAGGCCTTATGTAAAAGGAAGTACTACAAAGAAACTGAGGGAGCAAGGTACGAAGCTCAATTTATGTGGAGCCAGAGATGAGGCATCTCTATTGGGACGGTGTGGTTTTTACTGAATCATGCTGCTTCAGGCAGCCACATGCACTCTGTTTGGAGCCAAGGGCTACTAGAGGAGGGGGTTCAATCAATGTTGGAAGAAATGAGAATAGATCACTTTCACCTCTCCCTACTCTATTCTTACCTGTGAAAAATGAAGTTTTGACACCTAGCAGCTGGATTTGCTGCCCAAAGAATGGGGAATGAGGGCTTTGATTCAAGTGGATCTTGGTTCAAAGGTTCCAGGTAGGGTTTGGTATCAGCATCTTCATAGCTTACAATGCTAGTGTTCCCAATGCAGCTGGTTCTTTCCTACTTCTTCAAGAATCCTAACTCAGAGTTATGAGACGTGTGTGTGTGTGTGCAAAGAACCCTTCCTTTTCTAATTGACACCTCTAGCCAGCCAGCTACTCAATATACTAGTTCCCCAAACCCAGAATCTCAGTTTAAACAATGGATGCTACAATAATGCTCATAGGAAGGTTCTGGTATAATCACAATTTTACCATAACAGGATCACATAATCCCATGCCCATTGGGCTCACATCCCATCAAAGAAGAAGAAGAATTGGCCTTTATACCCCACTTTTCTCACCCTGACAAGCAATCCACTCTTCTCCTCACAACAGACTCCCTGTGAGATAGGTGGGGCTGTGAGAGCTCAGAAAGAGAGGTGTGACTAGCCAAGGTCACCCAGTTGGCCATGTGTAGGAGTGAGGAATTGAACCAGGAGACTTCCAAATAACAGTCCTTGGCCAAAAGGTCCCCAGCTTTGATGATAGCCCTCACTCTGCTAGCCCTCTAGGCCGAACCTGGTATCATGCAGATCTTACTTAAGATAGGTCTGCCCTATCAAGTGTCAAAATACCACAGCCTAATGAATAATTTGAGAAGGTAATATCCCAGCTCCTTCATAGATCACTGCCTTGTCCTATTGGAGGGCTTGCTTAGATCAAGGAAACAATGAGTTATGCTGTGCAGCGCTGCCCAAGACAGACAGGTCATAGTGGAGAGTTCTGACAAAAGGTGATCCACTGAACAAGCAAATGGCAAACACTCCAGTATCCTTTCCAAGAAAATCCCATGGACAATAATCAAAAAGCTTAAAAATATGATAGTGGAAGATGAGCCCTCTCAGGTTCAAATGTGTCTAATATATTACTGGGGAAGAAGATTGCAATTGTAAGCAGCTCTAGGAAGAGGGAAGCAGTTAGGCCAAAACTAAAAGGAAACTCAACTGTTGGTGTTTCTAATAGTGAAAGGAAGGCCCAGTGCTGTAAAGAACAATATTGCATAGGAACCTGGAATGTTAGATCTATGAACCAAAGTAAACTAGATGTTGTCAAACAGGATATGGCAAAATTAAATGTCAAAATCTTGGGAGTCAGTGAACTAAACTGGACAGGAATGGATGAATTTCATTCAGATGACCATTATATCTACTTCTGTGGGCAAGAACCCCTTCAAAGAAATGGAGTAGCCCTCATAATCAATCAAAGCATGAGAAAAGCAGTACTGGAGTACAATCTCAAAAATGACAGAATGATCTCTGTTCCCATTTAAGGCAAACCCAAGCACTGATGCCAAAGAGATTGAAGCTGGCCCCTTCTATGAAGATGCACAACACTTTCTAGAACTGACACCCAAAAAGTGTCACTTTCATCATAAGGGACTGGAATGCTAAAGTAAGAAATCAAAAGATAACTGAAATAGCAGGCAATGAAGCAGGGCAGAGACTAATAGAGTTCTGTTAAGATAATTTCCCTGTCTTAGCAAATACTTTTTTCCAGCAGCCAAAAAGTTGACTCCACAAATGGACATCATCAACCAAAGATGGAAAAGCTCTATACGATCAATAAAAACAAGACCAGGAGCTGACTGTGGCTTAGATAATGAGCTGCTTCTTACCAAATTCAGATTTAAACTGAAGAAAGTAGAGAAAACCACTCAGCCTTACAGGTAAGATCTAAATAATACCCCTTATGAATATGCAGTGGAGGTGAAATAAATAGCTTTAACAAATTAGATGAAGAAAACAGAGTGTCTGAAGAACTCTGGACAGAGGTTCATGACATTGTACAGGAGGCAGCACAAAAAAAAAAACATCCCAAAGTAAAAGAAGAGCAAGAAAGCAATATGGTTGGCTAATGAGGCTTCCCAAATACCTGAGGAAAGAAGGAAAGCAAAGGACAAAGGTTCATGAAGAGTTGGACATGACTGAACGATTGAACAAATATCCCAGTATTGGCTTCATTCCTTTGATATCTGACAGTTGATAGAAGATTTTGTATAAGGCCAGTGCTTTGGACCTCTGATAGTTTCTCCCACTTAGATCATCACATCTTATGGACCAAGAAATGGCATAACAAAGTTATGCAACTCTGCTCTGAGAATCCTACGTTCCATGCAAGAGAAAATAATGGATGACTGACTTTCTCTGTGGCAAAGGTGACTGAGTGCACAGTATCCAAGATCCTCTGCTCCTTCACACTCAACCTAATCTTCCACATGCCTTTCATCCTAGAAGCATTGATGTTTAAAGTGTGCTGCTTGTGCAATTCTCCTAGCTGGACATAAGCATGCTGTGTTACTCAAACTACTGTGAGTGTACTAGGAGAAAGTGTGAAGGCTTATTCAGCGAAATGGAAAGTCAGATGGCAACCGCAAAACTGCTCACGCAGCTCATACCACCATATCACCCTTGCATATTTCTGCAAGGTAGTGTTTGCTTAATAGCGTATGGGGGCCTGCATTGCTGCAAAATGGAGAAGGAATATGATACTACGGAAAACAGTGCTTCTTGCTCTTCTGCCAGCTTCTACTGGCAAAGAACACAGAGAGGAAATACCCATTCAAGATTAAATGTGTCTGCTGTAAACACTGAAGCCTAGCTGAGGGGGGGGGGGAATCTTAATAGGGTTTGGTGCATACATCTACACTGAAGACTCATGAAACTGCAGGTCAGATCTCTATTCAGGGCCAAGTCAGCCTGGTCCACAAATATCAAGGAAATGGTAAAAAGGACAATCTATTCCATATTTCTTCCCTTATTTGGCTAGGCCTGATCTTTAGTGCACTTCTTTCTTTTTTAGCTTCTTCTTCTTCTTTTTTAGCTTCTCTTTTCTCTCTACATCTAAGGCAGGATCTCCATTGGTAAAATGAGGTCCCCATCAACAACCCAAGGGGCACGGTGTCCCTAAGTGAGTGTAGCCCTGCAGCTCATAACTCGCCTCCAAGGAAGCAATTCACCTTCAGAACTGACGCTTTTGTAGACTGGAATAACTCACTCTTTCTTGGCCATCTCTGCCACTGCCGTGCAGATTCACAGTGGCAGCACAAGTGACTTACCTGAATCACCATCCACCCAGAGACATTAAGCCACACACAGGAAATGGTGGTCATTTAACGGCCCTTGACAGAAATTTCACTTCAATATTATTGAGGGCAAGAACTGAGAGATGTGTGAACAGCTGGCTTCCGGCCTTTGAGGTGAGGGCCCCATGTTCAACCCCTTCAAATGTTTTTTTTTTTAAACTTCATGGAGAGACAGCTAGGATCTGGATCCAGAAGAAGGTCCTCAGTAGTCCCAATACTTTTATCTTCCACCTCAGAAAATCCCCATGCTGCTGTGAAAGCAAATTGGGGACTGGAAGCAACTATACATATATATTTCACAGATCTCTCTCTCCTTTATATTAAAACTAATAGGAGAACACTGTGCAGTAAACTAGCAGAGTTCACCCTGTATTCTCCCCCTCCTGAAAGATAAGAAGAACCCACCAAGTACCATTTAAGGGAGGATGACTTGGCTGCTGCTTTGCCATTTCTTTCTTGAGTTTAGACTGCCCTAGCGGGGAAGAATTCCTAACCCACAAAGCAGCCCTGGACCAGTGCAGTTCAACCCAAGGGTGCCTCTTCTGAAAGTGATGCCTTCAGGCTGATAATCCCATCTTTATGAGCCTCTTTCTTTCAAAAATGCGGAATGTATCTGTCTTGCTCATAGGTCATTTAGACCATCCACCCTCCCTCCCTTCCCCATTGCGATCTCTATTCCCACCCTTCCACACCTGGTTTTTCCCTCGCCCCGCCATTTTGTGCTGCTTTGATGTACCAATCTAGCACAAAACAAAGAGGAAGTGAAAAAAAACTGCTGCCGTGATCTGAATCAGAGACAGGCTTATATACGGGGTGGGGTTTGAATTGCCCACCATGATGAAGTCAGGGTATGATGGTGCCCAATTCCTGACTGCATGTGGAGAGGGTCCTGCTGAGGGGAGGAGGGGGCTTCTCCCCTGCAAGTCTGCGTTATAACCTATCTGTGGGAAGGCAAAAAAAGAGACTTCACTCCTGATTTAAAGAAACACTGCTTAAAATCCAGATGAAATTGCCCAGTGGGAACCCACTGTCTTACTCTCGGTGCAAACACACAACCCCCCAAGCCCTTGGCCTCAGCAGAATGTTACTCCAAGGGACCATTACTGATAAGCCCCTAATAACAAGGAAAACCACAGGCTTTGGACAATTTGTATGAGATCAGCACACTGGGAAGACTCTATGGTCATCCCCTCACAGTCTTTCCCACTGCAGTATAATGTATTTCCATAATCAATCCAGTAACCTTGGGCATCTTCACATTTAGATACATATCTTGCACATGCCAATTTACATTTTCAGGAAACTGAAGCAATTGGTGGGCCACTGTGTGAGATGGGATCCTGGACTAGATGGACTGTGGCCTGATCCAGCAGGGCTCCACTTATGTTCTTATTCTTTTATCCATTTATGAACACTGTATCTTCTTGAAATGGATGCTATTCCCAGGATAGTTTATATGCAAGATTCCCGACCAAACAAAATGAAACAAAAACCAGAAACTGTTCTCATTTTTGTCCATGGCTGCCACCCTAATGAAATTACAAACAGTGGTGAACAAAAAAGCCTGAACCATTTCGCAAACTGCTGTTTCTCAATACTGTTTCAACATCTGCTCTAATTTTGCCCAGATAATCTAGGTGGAAATGTTGCCTTTCTAAGGGCACCTGCCTCCTCTTGCACAAGTGGATACATATGAGCTCCAGCCAGAAGGGTTGCCTCAGCTGTGCACCAGTAGATCACCCTTGACCGATTACCATCTGAGATTTATTCCATCTCAGCTTAAAATTATAAATATGCCTTTTAGGAAGCCACCAAACTGAAACAAATTCTCTTAAGATAGTGAGGATGCTAAGACCACAAGTGGACTTTTCTTACTCTGACTGACCATGAATTATTGTATAAGGAGATGGTTCTGTCTGCATGTCTTCCTGCTACCAGTTGTTTCTGAGTGCCAAAGAGATACTTCCTGGTTTCTGGCCTTTCAGTAGAATAGTCCCTTCACCCTTTTGTTGTAGAATTTCCCTTCCTGTTCCTTCATGTGCATATGTAAGAGGTATGTTGGTGGGAAAAGGGACCAATTGCACAAAATCAAAGTTATTTTAGATTAAAGCCACAAGAACCCAGTCCTACGATCCTTTGAATCTATTCCTTTGAATTTTTGGTTTGAATTTGCACAACATTCGTATGTGCCCGCATGCATAGTTACGCATCCCATACGCATCTGAACATGTCCGTATGCATCCCATAGTTATCCCATATGCAACCCATTTTGGTCCTGTATGGATCCGTACAAATGCGTACGGTTGTGGGAAAGGTGTGTACATTCAAGTACGGATCATGTACAAACCCATACACATATGAATGTCTGAATAATTCAAATGAATAGATTCAAAAATTCAAAATACGTTCGAATGTTTAAATTTGAATTTATGGACATTCGATTTGAATTCGAATATCAAAATTTGGACAAATTCGATCGAATTTTGAATTTCTTCAAATATTTGTGCACATCCCTAGTGACCAGTACTGGGTTTTCCAGCAAAGTTTTTAGTGCATTTTTTGGGGGAGGGGCTGAAAAGAGGCTATGGTGAGGTTGCCCTAACCCCAATCCACCATAAGGGCACCATAATGGTGCTATATTCCCCCATCTGGATCATGCCTTAGTTTCTTTCATCAATTTGGAAAGAGCTATGGGTAGCTTTAGGCTATGCTTATGAGACTCCTCATGATCAGGAACACTGAATGATTACAGGAAGGCTTTAAGTGTTGCCTTTAGACTTTGCAGCTGAATATGAGAAGGTTAGGTGTTCAAGAGGATGCAGCTGACAATTGTGGTGCCTCAACTTGTGCCTATTTTGCCAAATGTCATATAAACTGTTGCGTCTCAGTTTCTCAACTCAAAGTGAATGGAAGTTTGGGGCTTTTAATTCAGTGTGGAATTCTTTGGGCTTGTACCATCAACATTCAGAAAAAAACACACCACTATAACACTTGGTAGTATTCTGTCCACATAACAAATGTTAGCATAAAACATTAGGGGTACTCAAGTTGGTGGTGTAATTTTGTGAGCCAATGAAATTGGGCCCTCTGCTAAACTGGCCCTAAGAGGCCATCTGCCCTTCTACAGGCATCCCTGGGCCAGTTTAATTTTGATAAACAATGTTGGACCTGTTAAAACAGCTTCTGAGGTATCACAGTGTAGGTAACTATTTTGGACCTCCTAGACTGTCCTAACCTATATCCAATGTGGATGCAGAGTGCTAGCAGAGTCTGGGGACTCTTGACCACACTGGAGTGCAAAAGAAAGAGGCCCAGAAGAGGGCTTGCTGCTGTGATTTACCAGTCTGCCAGTAAGTGTGGGAAGGCCCTCTACGTAGCAGAGAAGAAAGAATCTGCCCACGTCGGTAGAGAGAAACTTATATTAGACTGTAATTCAAGTTGGTACTCTGGGAAAATGGGATTCACATGTAAGGCCAAGTTCCAGCTGGGATCCAGGTAAGGGCAGCTGCCACTTGTGGGTCTGGCCTGAATCAAAATTGGTATAATCAAGGTAAGCAGCTGTGGTCTCTATAACATCAGCTCAAACAAAGCATGTGAAAATTGATTCAGGACAAAATGTTCGTGTTGTGCTGCAGTCAATTCTGGTGAAAATTAAAAGCTATTAGCATGCAGCATTTGACTACAATGCATGGATATACAACTGTCCATCTGCAACAGGAGTTCCTCTGTGCCAATCAGGGTACACCGGCTCTCAGGTTGGCAAGAATCCTTGAATTCAGATTGGGCTTTTATAAATGCACAATTAGGGAGCTCAGCTTGGAGAAAAATAGAAAGGAGAAGCTTGAACAATTCAGATTGAATTAAGAAGACTGTTTAAAATATAATAAAGGCCAACAGAATATGTGCAGGCAAGAACTGTATCCCTAGACAGAGCACTTGCTGTATTTTTAGATAGGGTACAAGGCATAGAGCAGAAATCTACCCCTCTGAGAGGATTAGTTTTATAAAATAGTAAGGCAACGGTGTTTTAACATACTCTGGCAAAAGGTTATTTGAAGTGATAAGGCAAATAAGCAGATTAGAGATGGGCTGAACAAGCTTGGACCAATTTCCTTTTGCATCAAACAGGGAGAGTTTGATATTTATATTTGTTTGTATTTTTATCCTGCCATACACCTGAAGGTCTCAGGGTGGTTTACAGCAGTAAAAGCAAATTTAAAGAATCCACTAAGAACAAGAGCATTGCCTGAAGATGGGAGGAAAGAGCTGTTTCCTCAAAGGCAAGGGCAAATAGGTTTGAGTTTGAACTGACCACATTACTTGTTCAAAACTGAGATTCAGCACTGAACCAATCAAAGAGTTTCTTCATGAAATAGCTTGGACACCTTGTTTAAATGCCATATAAATACTGTTCACACTAAACAGGAGGGTTTTCAGCATGTTTGAGTTTGTACTGAACAGCCAATTTTAAGTTTGTGCATCTCATTCTATATTGTCTTGTATACTGGTGAGAATGCAGCCAGCCAGCAAGAGGGGTCTTTGGAGATGAGCCAGTGCAGAAAAACCATCAAGCAGGAGAGCTTCAGCCACTTAGTGGTGGTGGTATAGTTCTGCTGCCTTGCCCCAATTTGCTGTTTAAAGTCAGAAGTTCTAAAGGGAAAACCCCTCAGTGCAGTTTCAAATGTATTAGTCCTGGCTGGGTGGAGCTGCGAGAATACCCCAATAGCTGGGTACATTTTGGTACATTCCAAATCTCTACTGAGAGAAAGTTTACTGAGAGGGAAAGAAGGCAAGGCCTGTGTTCTCCAAGTTAATGCCAGCGTTAGGACATCCTTATTAATTGTATCGGCATTTTCATTTGCAGAGCAATAACAAAGTATCAAAGCAACAACAAGAGCCATCAAGTTGAACACAAAGAGGCACAAAGAAAGCTGAATTCTTCGAAGCAAGAGAAAGGAAAGAACCTAAGGGTGTTTCCGCACTAGCTGTGGAAACTGTTTTAACCACCACCCCCAAAGCCAGATTAAGAACACTTACCTTAAACAGCTTCCGCATGTTTTTCACAGGCACCGCTTCGGCATTTTGGCGTGCAAGACCGGTTTTTAAAACCAGTTTTGCCACCGAAATCTGGATTAAATGTAAGACCTGAAAAATCAGGTCTTACATAAAAATTGTTTGTGTTTTGTTTACTTTAAAATGAATCCTGTTAATTCCTGTTTGAACAAAGACCCAGAGCATTTTTTCAGGAATGTCTTAAGGATAAGCCTCGATATCCCCTCAAGTAATGAAACACAGGCCTAAACCCTATGAGACTTGAACAGCCATCAGAGGTGGCGGCACCATCAAAAAAGCCCTTGGCCTTCTAATGAATTCCCCTGCCCTAGAACCTCTAACAAGAGTGAATTGGGTGAAATCCCTTTCCTCCCAACTAAGTATTGCTAGTATAAAGTGGCCAAAGAAGAAATGAATTTGGCCTCAATTAGGCTCACTATGCTATTAAATGGTGGAGGATAATGGGAAAGAAAGTCCTTTGCATTTGTCTTGGAAACTTCTGCATGGAATGGCTGCTGTTCTTTGTGCTCAGGTGCCTAAAGCGTCCTTGTGAAATGCTAGGACCCCCTTAAGGTGATCAGGAAATCTACATCTTGGGGCATGTCAGCTGAGAATTTAACAGGGGGGCTGGGTTCAGATCTAAGCATTGACAGCTTCAGCAGAAGGGAGCCCAAGGATCATAATGCACTTCAACTTCCTGCTGCAACCCCTTCAGTTTTCCCATCCACTTAAGTGCTTTTGTCCCAAATGGTTCGCGCTATCTGGACATTCCCGTGTTCTGGGGTACTGTCCCACAAGTGTTGGCAGTGACTTATGTGCAAACACTGATCTCCACTCCCTTTGGGTAAGTTCTGCAGGCTCTGGGCTAACTGTGCATGTAATTCTGGCACTTATGCCATTCCAAGACTTGAGACAGTGGTCACTGTCAGCTGCCTGACTGCAAATGTTCTCTAATGTTTCTCTGAGCGGCAGCAAGGCCAGTGCCAAGACCTCTGGGCTTTTGGGTATTATCTACTGAACTAGCTTTTGCTGGCAACCCTACACAAGACATCAAGCCCCTGTGATCCTGCTCTTGGATGCCAAGTGGTGACAGCTTGCAAGCCACTAATTCAAAAGCAGAGTGGCAGGAAAGGGTGCCTTTATCTTGGCTTGCCATGCTCATATCTGTGTTCCTGGCCTGTCAGTTATTTCTGTGAGTCTTTCCCACTTTCCTATGAATCTAGTGACTTTGGCAGGCCTTCTTCAGAGGGGAAAAACAGCAAGCAGGTTTTTGTGGTGATGGAAACCACGCATGGAATATCATGCACACAGGAACACACACAAGCAGGGAAATTTGGATCCTTTTAATATTTTTGTTGTACCGTTGCAGTCTTTGGGGTAGAGAAATATTAGATGAAATGAATGAAGTAAATGAATGTTTTATCAATGGGCAGCTTAATTGCCTAATGCCCGGTTCCCATAACAAGCTTAAAATGGTTTTCCTAAACCGAAATAATAGAACCGGATGCTAACATGAATTTGCCTTATCATTACTTTCAACTTAATTGTGTTCGATCTGGATTCTGAGGATGACTCAAGGGGGAACTCAAGTGGCTACTTTCTAAAAGCCACTTTTCGGGGCTGCCCTGCCCTCTTCCTCCTGGTGTGAATGCGCCACCCATAAGGGACCCCTTCACGGAGACTAGCTGGGTGGCTGGGTGGCTGCTGCTTGCCTGGATGGATGAAAAACGGCACCGGGCAGCCAGCGATTCTTTACCCTCCTCTCCCCATTGCCCAGGGCACACAGAAGCAGCGGCAACTCAAGCCCCCTTTGCCTGCTCACCTCCATAGCCACAGCCTTAAACATTCACACATCTCCCAGAACCTGCAGCTGCTTTCCTTTCCTTTCTCTTTCTAAAGGTCAGAACTTCCAGAATTGCACAAAATTGCAACATTGTTATAAGGTGTGGATTGCTACAGTGTAACTGCTGCTGTAAGGGGTGGATTTTTACAAAGAAATCACTATCTTTGGAAGCAAGCTATTGGGGGAGGAAAACCTAAACATGCATTCTCATCCCACTAAAACGGTACCGTTCCCACAGTAAGAAATGTAAAGTGTTTCAAATGCACGAACTGGAGTGAGACCTGTTGAAATGAGTGTTAACATTTACAATGCTTTGGGGCGATTTAACACGCGGAAAGCATGTTAAGCCAACCTGACATGGGGACTGCGAGGATTGAAACTGTTTCGAAACCGTTTTAAGTTTGTAATGGGAATGCGGCCTAAGGCAGCTTAATGTTCCATCCTGTATACCTTTAATCTTATCAATGTGGGTTTGATGGATAACAGTTTCTGGAGAAGCCTCTTCCTTGCTGGCTTGATTAAGTCTACCTGATGATCTTAGTGCCTATGGAAACTGAGATAATGACTTGCACCAGCTATGTCCAGTGGACAACAATAGAACTGCCATGGAAACATAAATAATGAGCAAGGGTTGCTTTCCTTGCCTTCATCCTTCTGTTACTAATGGTCTTAGGTTGCCAGCAGTCCCCTTTATATTTGGTTAGGTTGCCTGCCATCCAACCTTTATAAAGTGTTTGCCACATCATCCTGATAAGAACATAGGAAGAAGAGCCCTGCTGGATTGGGCCAGAGCCCATCTTGGTCCAACATCCTGTTTTTCCCCTCTAAAGAAGGTCTGCCAAAGTCACTAGATTCATAGGAAAGTGGAAAAGACTCACAGAAATAGGTGTAACGGCACTATATTTCCCCCATCTGGATGGGGCTCCAGATCATTACACTGGGTACAGCTGGTAGTTAGGGTGTCAGATTAAGCCTTGGGAGATCCAGGTTGAAATCCTGGGGACATTGGGACAGGTGTACCTTACAGGACTGTTGTGAGGATATTCTACAAAAAGTTTCTATGCTACTACCTTTGAGCTTTTGGGGCTGGTGAGGAGAGAAGGGACATGAACAGATCCCAGAAGATAAAATTAGGGGGCAGGGCAATTAATTCAAAATGCAAGGAAGTCAAGATTAACTCACTGTTAGGCTTGGAATGTGCCTCAGAGCAACACCTTTTTTCAGTGCTAAGGATTAATTATGGTATATACGGTAGGATTGCTGAAGTTGCTTCTGGGCAGGTGCCCACTTTGTAGAAGGCAGGACAATGTGCTATGCTATATCCAGTTCTCTAGCCTGTGCAGATTTGTAAAGGAAAAGAAGAAGAGGAGTAGTAGGAGTAGGAGTTGACTTTTATACCCTGTTTTTCTCACCCTTTTAGGGGACTCAAAATGGCTGACAAACCTTCTGTTCTTCTCCCAACAACAGACACCCTGTAAGGTAGTTGCGGCTGTGAGAGCTCAGAAAGAGAGCTGTCACTAGCCCAAGGTCACCCAGTTGGCTTTGTGTTACAGCACAGAATCAGACTGGAAAACCTCCAGATATGGGTTCTGCACTCTAACCCCTAGACCAAATTGGCTCATAATAGGTTTAAAGCAAGAGGGTTTGGTTAACTATTCTGCATAACCAGCTGAATTTCTCCCTTGTTTCTATGCTAGATCCATGCCTGGGGAAAAAAATCCCAGCTGGCTGGAAAATGTCTTAAACAGAGGGCTTCTAAGAGTTACTGATGAGAGACAGAAGTATTTTCTACTCATCCCATCTCCACCCCTGCTATTGCCATAAATTGGTAAGGGAACATCTATTTGTCCTGATAACATCTAGTGCCTTTCTGAGTTATTGCAAGGGAGTCCTCAATTCTCATGGAGCAAGAGGAAAAGCATCCAAATATGAAGGGTGTTGTTTCCAGATGGGCAGAAGTTCTGGCATCTCTTTTCCTAGAAATCCAGAACTGAGAAGACCAAAGTAAATAAAAAGATTTCACTGTGCTCCTTGACATTTTAAGACCCAGCTATTCATTTGTTCAAGTATTTTGGTACACATTCCATAGCAGGGATGATGTCAGAGGAAAGCATTACATGTAGAAGTAGTCAGAAGTTATGATGCAGGCTCACTTAAACACACACACACACACACACACACACACACACACACACACACACACACACACACACACCTTTAGTCAGTTACTGTGGACGTGATGTTAGCTTGCTTGCTTCTGGTTTAAAATGCTGCAGATTCTCCTGGTGCTCTTCCCATATAGACCTGGGATGGGGAAAACATCATTTTGATTTGTTCAGATCACGGGGGCTGCTGGGAGAAGGATATGATGCTGCTCCAGATCGTTCATGGGAAAATCCCTCAGGATGAGACAATCTGGAATTCACATCCCCATTCCCCAAGTTGAGGCCTGAGGCATTTAGGCAGAAGGACCCTTATGAATACAACAGACACACTTCCCCCCACAAAGCTAGACTTATATAAACTTCATCAGGAAAAGGAAGTCATTCAGCCAAACTTTCCTGGCTGCAGTTCTTCATTTAGCTCTTCCCTTGATTGCTAAATTGCCCTGTTGATTTGCTTTTTTCAGTGGAATTTGGGGAGCTTATTTTCAGTGGTTAGCTACTTTTACAGATCCTTTTCATGATTGCCCCCCTCCCCAGATAATAAATATACCTTTTTTCTCTCTGTGGACAGAAGTTGAGCATTAACGTGGAATATATAATGTTGAACCATCAAATTAAGGAACGGCTGTTGCAGAGTTGGCAAGAATAGATTTGCACGACATCTATCATAGATTTGCACCGTATCTATCATCCAAGGGATGGTAGACCATTTTATGTTGCATGATTTGCACCCAGTATTGATAAGAAATCAGGTGCAATTAGATCATACTGTGCACCTTGTGGGGGGCAAAATTTTCCTTCATACAATCCGTCATATCACAGATTTGTTAAGTAAACATGGGGCTCCTATGAAAGAGGCTTTTTGGAAGTGTTTGCATGCAACTCTGAATGGGCTCTATGAATGGTGGGTGGTGCTGGCAGCAGGTGTTTCCTCATATCTACATCTAGCAACATGGTCACCTGGGGAAATGGTGGACAAGGTGGTCATACAGGGAGAGTGCAATTTCACACCCTTGCCCCACATGATTTCCAGGAGGCCCCAGGGCACAATAGTTAAATCCCTGTGGTGCCCATCACTCCATGCCCACACATTCCTTACCTGCTTAGGTGTGAATGGGGAAAGCGTCCCCACGTAGCCTAGGCTTACTGCACTACAGCCGTACGGTTGTAGCGCGAAAAGGCCTCAAACTTCTGCCTCACTCCTTCCTACTAACCTATGGCAATGCAGTTGTCATCCACAGGGATGCTGAAACAAGAGGAAAGAGGGCAGGAATGTCGATAGATGCTTTTCTGACTCTGAGCTTGGTTGTGAGACCGATACTATTGTAGACTGAAGCTGTGATCAAGCACAGCAAATCTCTGCCTGAGGCACCTTTGAGGTGGCTTAGAGAAGGCTTCAAGGTGACATTGTTCACACACTGGTTTGCCTCCCCTTAAATGTTCCGTGCTAGAAAAGGTGGAGTAGAGAAGGCTTGAGAACACAAGGGTTTCACTGTCTCTCGGAGGTGCCTCTTTTGTTATGTCTGATCACAGCGTGAAAGTGCATTTGTTGATCTTTTGAATCAGAAGCCTTGGAGCTTTTCATTGTTTATCTTCACCACTTCCTAAAAGGGCTGCATCTGGAGCGAAGACGTGCTTTGCTGGACATCTCACTCATCAATCAGCTGTCACAAATGCAAATTGGCCTACAAAGAGCATTGAAAACTTGTGTTATGTTGTTCCAAAGAGAAGGTGTGTTTTCTCTGAAAATGCTTCTATCAACAAATAAGTTTAAATGGCATGAAAGACAACAAGGACTCAGTAGGCTTACAAGTTTCTTCAAGGGTTTCTGCCTTCATGGGTAGCTTAGCATCTCGAACTTGCATCTTATGAGGATGCAAAGCACTCATAGACGGAAGGATTAGAGGAATGTGGAGTTTAGTCTCTGCAAACAGGTGCAGAAAGGGTGTGTCAGAGCAAGGGTTCACATCTAGCTAAAGTTACAGGCCAAACATTGATATAGTATACCAGTTTAAATTTGGAGGGATTCTTTCCTGCCATTTGGGTTATTCTGGAGTTACAGTAACAGTCACGGCAAAGCAATCCATGAATAGAACATTTGCCTGGTAACTGAAAAACCTGTGATAAAATTTGTGCTTTGTTTTGGACTTAATTGGTTAGGAAGCTGAAAAGTAGGCAAGTGTGGACACCTAAAGCATTCTAGCACTTTGCCTACCAGTGGCAGGAGACCAATTACAAATTTGCAGAAAGAGTGAGATGTTTAGAGACATGTCTAGAGTAGCACGTAAATGGATGAGAGCATTGCATCCCTCTGGTATTCCCTGGACAAGGAATGTCCATCCAGGTGATCATTCTGGGACTTCAGCAAGGTGAGGGGAAAGCCCTCCTTTCACTTATCTTTTAGGGAGGGAGGGAGGCAGGAATGTGGTTTGGATGGTGCTGCCTTACCAGGAAGTCCTCTTTCATGTAGGTTCAGTTTAAGTGGCTGAGAGTGGAAGAGGAAGGGGAAATGAAGAATTGCAAAATGTCATTTCTACTCTATTTTCCCACCTCCTTCTGTTTTACATATTGGGTGCTTCCAGACCCATTCTAAACCGCGAATTCCATTCGCAGTCCAGATTCTGCTGTCACACTATACTCACAATTTTCCATTGTCACTCCAGAGCTTTCTAGCCAAGCTGTAGATTTTCCTTAATATAAGAGAAAGAACTCTCCCTGCGCAGTATTGGCTGCCTTGGGGTGATGTATCCTGTCAATGGAGACAGAAGCACGAGAAGCACTAACAGGAACTTGCAAAACCTGGAAGTGCTGCTTGGAATGTGATTGGCTGCAGGAACTCTCACATGACAGGGGTGAGAGCCTGAAATCGCGTTCCTCTGATGAGGAAATGGCGGAGTTGATCGTTTGTGAGAACGATCAACTTTGTGCTAAGATACATTGGAGTATCCTTAAGCTGTGAATTTTAAGTCTTCTGTCTGGAGGCAACCTTGCTGTCAACAGTCAGCAAATGTGAAGTGGAAGAACAGCCTGCAGAAGGCTGTGGTTTACTGGCTGCTTTTGGAGGTCACCTTTACAGCATCCTTGTGCTGTAGGACCTTTATCATACAACCCCATGCAACCACAATTCTGCTCATCACCATCTGACACATCTCAGTAAAGAGAAGATCTTTTAAAACAAATATTCTGTGCTTGGAGACTGCCACAGGTACATGCCTATGAATGAACTCCAAGTACAGGAGTCATAGTTGTGAAAAAAAGATGACTTTATATATGAGCAGTGCCCAGATGGTTAGCTGTCTCTTTCTTAAATGGAGGGTTCTAATCTCTTTAGTGGAGAGGCTATAGCTCAGTGGTAATGTAGGCGGCTTGGAACACAGGGGGTCACCGGTTTGATCCCAAGCTTATTCCAGGAAGTAGACAATGGCCAACCCAAGAAAATGTCCATGAAGGTGCCCATTCAGTCACATCAATAACAACAGGTTTGGGGACTTTGTTGTTGTTCATAGATGAGTTAATGTACCCAAATAATTTTGGTTTGCTTTTCCTTGACTCATTCCATCCCCCTCCTTTGGTTTTCTAACCCTCATTTTCATAAACCATCTCAAAATGGCTTATATGATATAGGTATTAGGGATGTACACAATTTTTTTTTGTATTCAATTCGTATCAAATCAAATGCAAGAAAATGTTCAATCCTATACAAATTCCATATGAAGCTTCATACGAATGTATCAATTTGAATTCAAATGTCAGTCTTTGAATGTGTCAACATTCGATTCGAATTCGAATGTCCAAATTCAGCAAAATTTGTACGAATTTTGAATGTTATGAATATTCGTGCACGTCTCTAATAGGTCCTATAAAATATAATGGCAAGAATATTATTAATATATGTACACACACGAACACACACATCAATAAGTTTTCAAATATCAAAAACCTGTTTTAAATAATATTTGCGTTCTAATAGCAAAAATCAGCTGAAGTTGGAACCTGGCTTGCTTCTAGTGACAGGGAATTCCATAGATAAGAAACTACTTTCCAAAAGCAGAGTCCTCTTCACTGTCACACTAGGTCAGACATGGCACTTAATTGCTTTACAGGCCATCTTTAGTTCTGATTGTCTTGACAAGATTTGGCTTTCCGTACCTTTTCTGGAATAATTGTTGACATCAGGACTATTGTGCATTCTGAGTTCTCAGTCTGTTTCAGATAGCTAGCCTGTTTTATTTCAGAAAGTGAGAGCGTGCAAGTAGGCTATTTTAGAAGGAAACTGTACTCTTTTGGTCATGCTCCCCATTTCGTTCCATCCAGTGACAGACTTCAGTTTGGGAGTTGCCACTCAGAAAGGTGACAACATCACCATTTGGGGGTGGGGGTGGGGGAAGAGAAAAAACAGAAGTGAAGACACAGTAGAATTATGCTTTGATAACATTTTCCTTATTCTCCTGTCCCTGCAAGGAGGACAATGCATCCACCATTTTCCTTAGGCAGTGCCCAAGAAAAAAAAAAGTTTCCTTTCTTTGAAAGGGGACTTTTGAACAAACCTGACACTGTGATTCACTGGCTTTAGAGCACAGTACAGCCTACCAGTCCTCTTCAGGAATGGCCAGGGTGGGGGTGCATGCTGCTTAGGGTCATACCTCAGCTGTACCTGTTTGAGGACACAGGTCTCCTGACCACAGGAATGGCCTGTATCACCATCATGTTTCCTGCCTACACCACACAAATTCACTGTGGGGCACATGCTACTGTGGATGCTTTAGGGGACCAGTAACTTTGCTACCCAAAAGTGCAGCTGAAATTACTGCCAGAGATCAGAAGTGCTAGAGGAAGTCCACCTGAGTTATAGTCCCTTTCTGCACTGGCCCTTGTTCTATATCATGGAATAAGGGCCTGCCATACATTTGCTGGTGCAGATTATGGCCTGGGGCCTGCTGTAGTCTGTTCCACGATGCAGATAGCAGGTCCCTATTGTGGGATATAATCCCTAACAAGGCCCAATGCAGGAAGAGCCTAAGTCTTCAAACAAGTCTACAGCTATTCTAGGGTAGAGACCCCCTGGGATGATTCTGGACCAGGACAGCACTAGTTCCTTGTGGGCAAAGTCTACTAGGAAGCTGCTTATTCTGGAATAGCAAACAAGTGCAGAAAGGACCATACTTTCAGCAAGCTTCGAGTCACTAGTTCTGTGGTGTTTAAGGACCACATATTTTTTCTTGAGCTCATTACTGCTAGAAGTGAGGTGTAAGATACAAAATGAATTCAACAGAAAGAAAGTCTTCAAAAAACTCCAAGAAAATGAAAAGTAATTGGAAAAAGTAGACCTTTTGTAACAGCATCATAGGTCATGTGGAGGGCCCTTTGCTGCCTATTGAATAAGCTTGTGTGGTAATTCTAAAAAGGCATCCCTTGTCAGTTCATTTTCCCTTTTATGGCATATCCCTGGGGATTAGTTGTATAATATTTAGGAGGGTAAATGATATACCTTGCAAAAACTCCTGACCCTCTGGAAACCAGCTTCAGGCCAACAAAGTTTTAATTTAACCATGTATG
Organism: Aspidoscelis tigris stejnegeri; assembly: GCA_023333525.1. Classification (NCBI taxonomy): domain Eukaryota; kingdom Metazoa; phylum Chordata; class Lepidosauria; order Squamata; family Teiidae; genus Aspidoscelis; species Aspidoscelis tigris. Next base: position 209,488,592 of record JALMGA010000001.1, read on the forward strand.
GCATAAACACCAAGGGAGACAAAAAAAGCAAAATTAGAAAGATAACTCCAAAGATAGCTCCAAAGATAAATGGCACTTTAGCCAGCACTAATCTGAATTGTTGACAGAAGCCTATTATTCATAGTAAAACTATGAATTCTAAGTGCAACTTCACTTCGCAGTGGGATAAGGTGTCGGGACCAAAACCATGAAATTTGTGTTTTATCTCTCTTGTCTTGCATTTTACTTCCACTCTTTGACTCCTCTGGGAAACTTCACACTGGAAGCATTAAGAGCAGACACCACTCTTTGCTCCCTTCACCATCACATTTTAGAATCAAAGGTCTTACTGGAAACTATCGATTCTAGCAACTTGTATAAATGTAAGATGTTTGGAGGGAGAAGTCATGTACTTTCCGATGGCTTTTAAAAAGTGCAGTTCAACTATGCACAAATTGATTCATGCAAACAAACAAAAGTATTGGCTTTGGTCCTACATGTACAGTGAGCAAGGGAAAAAAAGCATCTTCAAAAAAGACAGTAGCATGTGGCCCTCTTATTCTTATTTCTGACACTCATCTCTTATCCAGTTTTTCTAGCCTAGAATGTTCATAAGAGGGGGGAGGGACAGATAAGGGTGATTCCGCACTGGACCTCTGAAATACAGATCTATTACATCCGTATTTCAGAAATCCGTGTTAAGTAGATCCATATCTACTACGGATCTACTAACATCCTATTTCATCCGCACCCGCAAGGGAAGGACGGAATTAGATCACAGCACCCACCCCAATCTGTGCTCTGAAGGCCATTCTCCCAGCCTTCATGCTTGGCTCCTCTGGAGCCAAGCATGGCAAGCCGGGGACATCCTATCTCGGGGCTTCCCCTCGCCCCAGAAGCCACGGATCGTGCCTTCTCAATCCGGGGGGGCTTCACCTACACACACCCCCATCCCACTCTGGGGCGAGCGCACGCGATCCCCTCCTTACCTTCAGGCAGCCAGGCCAATTCTGGCTGCCAGGACCCGCCGCGCTTTGCTCGTACGTGCAGCACGCCTCCCTATTGGCCAGGGCCACACACCTGCACAGAGGGGGAGCCCCGAGATAGGATGCCCCCGGCTCACCATGCTTGGGTCCAGAGGAGCCAATCATGGAGGGCAGGGGGAGGGCCCACTTAAGGACACTTCTGCAGTGTGGACACATCCTAAATGGGTGTGTCTTTCCTGCAGAAGTACCCATCAAGTACTCATTACGACTACCTCCAAGGCAGTCTTCCCTTAATAGGTATTTAGGGGCTCTTAACACCCATTAGAGACCCAATGTGGACGCTTGGGTCTCTAATGGGTGTTCTAGTGCAGATGAGGTTTTTAAAATCTGTCCTTAATGGGCACTTAATGGGCATTTAGTGTCCAATGCGGAAGCACCCTAAGGCTGTGATCAGACACAGAAAAAAAGAAGAAGTATCTGTGAGGCACCTCCGAGACAGCTTAGATATGGCTTTAAAGTGACATTGTTCACACACTAACCTTCCCTTTCCTCCTCTCCTCAGATTCTGTGCTAGAAAAGGTACATTAGAGAAGGTTTGGGAACACAAGGGCCACAGTGCCACTCTGAGGTACCTGTGAGGGTGGGAGATGATGAATCCACCTCCAGGATTAGACTAAATGCCCAGGGACATCAGATATCTTCTTCTGGTAGGATGAAGCCCTACCCGGTCAGAAGGAAGTCTCATCCAACCTGACAGGGTTTATTTCTGAAAAGGTGCTTCATAGTTCTCATACACGTACACACAGACATACATATATTCAGGAACAGTTTAGTGATTATCAGGAAGGGCTTGGGATGACTAGGGAATGGATTTCATTTTCAAGGTCATTCTCACTGTTGCTTATAAAAAAAAAAGAGAAAGGCAGGGAAACATCAAGATGTGAGCATTCCTGTTTGCCATATTATTTACTTCCTGTTTTGGAACAGCGATCACCACCCGCTAGCAACTTGTGCTAGGAGCAGAGCCAGGTGAAATAAATGTTCCATTGCAAACAGTGGAAGCACTGTCTGACAAACCAAGTCAATATAAGTGAATATCCTCCATTTTTCAATAGATGCCCACTTCTAACTGGAATGCACAACATCAGTTCATGAGCTAATTGCAGAAATCAGTGAAGAAAGGGAATGCATGCATGCAGAGACTTTTCTTTCTAGTTTGCTCGTGTTGATTGCCAGACCAACTCCTTTTTTTCCCCTTCAGCTGTTTCTTTTCTGTATGAAGACGTGTCAGACGATTGAGAAGTTAATGGGGTACATTGTGGTGGTGGTATATAAAACATGTGGAAAATTTCCATAGTGTCTCTGGCTGCTGCCAATATTTGGACTTGCCTGGGACAACTGGAAGGCTGTTGATGTTATACCATGCCTGCTCTGGTCTCACAAAGGGATCCATTCTTCTACAAGTCAGAGATAAAGTGGCCAAATAAACACAGGTGGGAGGGCAGAATGAGGAGAGAAGAAATGTATTATTCAGGAAAAGGGTAGAGGACACAAATTTACAAAAGAGGGCACTGCCAGTGAGGCCCTCTAAGTGATGGTACCTCCTTCAAAACTTAAGGCGGTGGGGACATGTGGACAGGGGGAAGGGCATCCTCAGGGATAGCCCCAGATTTCCCTCTTAAATTGGCCCTTGGGTTAAGGAACAGCATACCTTTCCAATGCAGGCAATGTCATTGTTTTAGCTAACTTACTTTACCTGTTTTTATACTGATTTTATTGTGATCTGCCTAGGAGTGTGCACGAATATTCAAAGGTATTCAAATTTTGATAGAATTTGTCCGAATTTCGACATTTGAATTTGAATAGAATGTTCACAAATTTGAATTTGAGAATTCAAACAAATGTTGAATTTCAGATCTATTCATTTGAATTATCTGAACATTTGCATGTGTACAGGGTCGTACATGAGGCGTACTTGCACATACGCATCTTTCCCGCACCCGTACGCGTCTGTATGGATCCCTACGGGATGAAAATGCATTGCATACGGGATAACTACGGGATGCATACCGATGTGTACGGATGCATACAGGATGCCTAACGATGCGTACGGGTACATACGAATGTTGTCGACATTTGTAAGTGCAAATTCGAATAAAAGTTTTGAACAAATAGATTCAAATTTGCTTAATTTGAATCAAATTTGGTTAAATTAGAATTTTAAAGATTTGAATCAAATTGAATTTTTGGACGTTCAATTCTAATCAAATCAAATCCTGAAAATTGCATTCTTGAACACCCCTAGATCTGCCCTGAGACCTTAAGATCTAGGGCGAGATTGGTAGGTAGGTAGGTAGGTAGGTAGGTAGGTAGGTAGGTAGGTAGGTAGGTAGATAGATAGATAGATAGATAGATAGATAGATAGATAGATAGATAGATAGATAGATAGATAGATAGATAGATAGATAGATAGATAGATGCAGACTTATTGTACCATGGTACCTCTGGGGCTGCACAGCACTCAGGTGCTGATCCTGCCATAGATTACTATTTTGGTTCCATTGCCTTTAGAGATTGTCTTTATTCTGAAGAGCTCAGGGTGGTTCACATTATTTTCTTCCACTCTATCCTTGAAACAACCCTGCAAATTAGGCCCTTTTTGCACTGGGTCTCATTCCTAGACATTTTTGCAGAGGCCCTGAAGACACCATTAGGAGCCCTTTCGGAACCCAATCAGTAACCAATAGGTACTGATCAGGTAGGCCCTGTCCCCACTGTAGACCCCTTGAGGACCCATCTTGAGGGCCCTGTCCCCACAAGGGCAGGAGAAATCTGCATTTAATGGGTCCATTGGGCCCTTAAATCCAGATTTCTCATAGACCTCTTTAAAGGTGTCCACAATCCTGTCTTCAGCAGTGACAACCAGATTAGTGGACGTGCATCTGCACTACTTACCTTCAGATGGGGTCCAGGGGTGGGCCTAGCAGGAGCAGAGCTAAATGTGCAGGTGGCACTGGCTCTGCCCCACCACTTGCACAGGCTCTGTAGCTGTGAGTGGCATCCCTGCCCTGGAGGAGTCTGCTCTGGGGGAGGGGGCAGTAGATCGCAGCTGCCTTCTTTAGGCTGGCAGGCACGATCATCGCCCCAATGCTCCTGCCTCCACCTCCTCCTCCTGCCACTGATGCCCCAGTGCTGAAGCGGCCTCCTGGGGGGGGGGCGGCGGCGAATGGCGGTGGCGGCAACAATGGTGGGTGCATTGACAGATGTGGCTGCAATCACTGCCTCTGCCACCTCCGCCATGCCCCCAATGCTGCTGCCACCTCCATCACTCCCTCCATGCAGCCACAGAACTACAGCAGGACTTCCTCCTGGGGCCTGATCTGGCCCTTAGGAGGCATCCTGCAGTGTCAGCATGGCACCCTGCTTAGCACCCATTCCAATTGTGTGCTAGCAGGTCCATGCGGATGTATGGGGTCCTCCCAGAGATCTGGATCTTCAAGATCCGAATCCCAGGGAGGACCCCATCTCCATGCAAAACAGGGCTAGAATAGGGACCCACATGCTGGTGCAGACTGTGCAAGGCCCTGATCTTTGCCTAATTGAAAAGAAGAAAAAGAGAGAGAGAATGAGAGAGAGAGGCTGTGGTCACACCTTCACTTTAAACCTTCTTCAGTCCATCTTCAGGCTTGACTGTTCAAACAACCTTTATTATATTCATGATTTCTAAATTAACAGAAAGAAACAGTATACAAATCAATGTCCTTGTTCCTTTCTCCCTGTTTTCCAGCAAGGTACGTATGACTTTCCTCCTGGCACTGCTAATGCTTGCCTTAGCTGCCCTAAGCCCAGCTTAACAAGTCAGTCCATTTTGCCTTAGCTGCCCCATTATGAAGAGGGCCTGAATTAAACCCTTTGGAATAATGTAAAAGCTACCATTTAAATGTTGATTAAAAAGGAAAGAAAAAGGAGCCAGGGGTACAGAGGGTAAATACCAACAACACTCAAGTGCGTGATTATAGCAAAGTGGTGTTGCTTTGAGAAATGAAAGTGGCTTGTATTTCATGGTTAGATCCCCATGTCACACCTGTTTGCTTTGTTTATGAGATCTTGTGTTTACTGTAGTCACACTGACTTGTCCCACACCTACACAGGGACAGAAGTTCAATACAGCTTTTGATGGATTTGATCAAAGGGGAAGTTACACAAACTCATAGTTTGTTACACAATCTCCCCTTTGTTGCCGATTCTGGGAATGGATCTGGCACTGCTTTAATGGGGTGGGGGGGATTATGGAGTTCTGTGCTTAAAGTTCACTTTTGTTAGATAGGACAGCAAAAAAGCAGGTCCTTGAAAAGAAATAATTGGCTATTCAGTAACCTCTCAAGGTCAGATAAAAGTGCATGTATGGGTAACTAAGGAAGGAAGGAGACAACTGCTGAAAGAAAAGGGAAATGGCATTGTATAAACTCATCACAGGAGTGAGATAATTGCTTCTTGGAAAAATTACTTCTTATGACTGGAGGAGGGATTGATGGTGGAGTTAAGAGGCCAGTAGAAGGTAAAAAGCATGGGGAAAAACACAGGGAATTAAAAAAACAGAAAGAGAATCCGTTGAGTGTAGTTTCACACGGGTGCAACGTGCAGTACTTTTATTATTAAATCAATCCAACATTAATTATCTGCTTGGCATATATCAAGGCAACTAAACATGTTGAGCTACCCTGCCAGGCAATTTGCTTCCTCACAATCTAGGACATTGGCAAATGAGAGATCACACAGAAGTGCTTTCATTCTTCCCAGCCTCTCAAGTTACCCAACACACCCTTTGTCAGACGTCAGCAGATCCAGGAGTCATCACGAGGACACGCAAAGATCATCAAGTATGTAGCACCATATGATTATTCCCAGGAGTGGGGAGACAGATTAGTGGAGCCCAACCCTACCTTTATGGCCACTAGAAAAGCAGCAAATGTCTTTAATGATGGCCGTTTAAAGAATGCTGAGTTATCCCAATGAAACTCTACCTTGCTCCATAAGAGTTCATGGTATTCAGGAACATACATCCTTTAAGATGTATAGACAAGTATCCTTCCTGAAAACATGCGGCCTTTTTGCACTTCAGCCTGTAGTGAATAATTAGGCGACATGTGGAGAAGACCATCTGCACTTAGAGAAGGCTGTTACAGCCTGCAGGTGCCCCTGCCTTCCCAGAAGTTGCCTAATTATTCACTAGGTATGGAACACGAAATTGTGCTCCACAACCATACCAACCTTCCCCAATTACTTACCTGAAGTGTCCAGCTGGGGAGCATTCACTCTCCGGTTGGACGAGAAGCTCTGCTGCCCTCCTGATGCAACTGCAACTGTGCAGAGTGTCAGTGTCATCATGGCGACGGCACTGATGCATGCGCAGTCACAGAGGATGCCACACTCAAGATGGTAGTGCCCCGGGATCGATCACAGGTGAGTGACTGATTGCAAGGGGCTTAGGCTGTAAGTGACCAGCCAGTGTTGGGTGATTGCGCTCCTTTCCCGTCCAGCAAACAGGAGAAGTGCGAAAACGCCCATGGATGCGTGTGTACTCATGTTTGTTTGTGTTTTCGTATGTATGTGTGTGTGCATGCAAACACACACACACACACACTGTTCTTACATAAGAACATAAGAGGATCACTACTGGATCAGGTCACAGCCCATCTAGTCCAGCATCCTGTCTCACACAGTGGCCTGTCTATTGCTTCTGGACATCTCAAACAGAAGATAAAGGCAAAAACCTTCACCTGCTCTTGAATCCACTGCAAATGGCCTTTAGAGATATCCTGCCTGTTTCTCCAACCTGAAGGAAGTACCTAGGCATTCATTCTCAGCAGCCATTGATATACCTGTCCTTTGTGAATATCTTATGACTCATTTCCCCCTTTCCTTGTTGTGTTAAAGGCATTTTCAAAGTGCCTTTTTTCCTTTCCCTATTGACAAGGGGACCATGAAGGTTCATCCAAGGTATTTTTCAGCTTGAAGCATAGCAGTAAGCTCCTGCAATTGCTAAATTAGAAAGTTGTCCTAAGATTTCCTTGAAGCTTATGCAATTACATTCCAGGAATTAGTCAAGAGGTGGCTCAGGAATTCTGCCTGAAACCAATCCTTAATGTTGTGGTTACCCCTCCACTTTAAACTTCTTTTAGTCCATCTTCAGGGCTGACGGTTCACATCTTTTCATTTCTATCCATTTTATTTGTGGGCTTTCCATTCAAGTTCGTCCAAATGGATGATGAAAATTCAACCAATAAAACAGATAGTACTGTAACCAGCTTGAGGTGAATTGCTTTTTCTGGTATGGAACAGCCACACTATTTTGTACATCATTTCACCTTTGGCTATCTTGTCAAGCCACATATACTATTTTTTAATTTCACCTTAAAAGCCTAAATCTTGTGATTTAACTGACAAATGGAGGAGATTTAACCTGATCCCATTATCTCAGGTGAAATTTCTAGAATGTGCATAAAATTGGTGTGTACATTTGTTGGCATCTGAATTGAATTGCACATCTGAATAAAAGCTATGGACAAAGAGTAATTGTATAAGCCTTAGCACAATTTAAGGAGGTGGCTTTTTTTCTCCTCTTATCCTTCTGTTAATCTGAAAGCAAAAGATAGGAAGTCTGCTTCAAATCACATTCCAAATCTGAAAGTAGAAGTTCTGATCTCTTGTAGCCTTTGTATGATATATTCCATTCTCCACATGAGGTAAACAATGTAGAAGTTGAATGGAACAGAATTCTGCAATTCTCTGGCTAATGAAGGTCAAGAAAGCTCAAGAAAGTCAACCGATTTCTCTTTTAACCTTCTCTCCAAATATGTGGTTAAAATCTTTTTATTGCACTTAGAAGTGGGACTACAATGAATGTTCTTATTGGATAGCCTCGTGTGTAAAATAGTAAATGACACTTCCACGTCTGAGTTGCTTACCATTTCCACATTTCATTCTGTATGTAATTTTCTTTCAAATGATGCTTAGGTCAAACGTGTCCCCCAAGTTTCAACTGAATATTTGTGTGTGCTTGTGTGTGTACACTACATATTTATAGACTTACTTTGTCCCAACTAATATAACATGTTAGGTAATCAAAAAGAGTCTGACTCTTGCCACAACAACAATAACAAAAGATCAAGCAATTATATGGATTTACCACAGCCAGTGAAAACTCTTGGTGGATGGAATGTCTCATGTAGTGAAGCAAAATTAAGGGCACAGCTACACTGAACTGGCTGACAGTAGGGGGAGAGAGAAATGCTGTTGCTGTCTCCCTGTGATTGGCTGGCATGCCTCCTTGGCTCTATGGCTGCCCTGCTAGGCCAGTGATGGCGAACCTTTTGAGCTCGGTGTGTCAAAATTCGCAAGAAAACCTAGCTTAACTCGGGTGCTGTGTCACATCTAGAAATATCCATAATTCTGTGATATTTGTAGCTCTAGTAAAAAAGTTATATTTTTGATATATGTATTTTATTAAAAGCAAAAACAAATAATTCTTTACATTAGTGACTTTTGTTGCTAAATCTTCAATTGAAAGTTGGTATTTCATACACTTCAAGAACAAGCAAGCACTACACGTCCAGGTGCCAGGGTGACCAGGTGTGTCACCCAAAAGGGCTTGGCGTGTCACCTGTGACACGCGTGTCATAGGTTGGCCATCACCGTGCTAGGCTGTGTTTAGAAATGCCTACATTAGGGATGTGCACAAATGTTCTAAACATTCAAAATTCGACCAAATTAGATCAAATGTGAGCATTTGAACTCAGATAAACATTAAACATTCAAAAGAATGTCAAATGTTCCGAAGCATTCATTTGAATGATTCGAAACATTCAAATGTGTGGATACGTATGCACAGATGCGAATGTACACATATGTATCTGTATGCATCTCATATGTATCTGTATGCATCTCATACATACCTGTACACATTTGTGTACAAAATGCGTACAGATACATATGACACATACGAATGTTGTCAACATTCGTATCTTCAGTTGTGAATCTAACATTCGAACAAATAGATTTGAATGTATTGAATTCGAATTGGATTTTGTTGCACTTGGATTCTAAACATTGAAATCAAATTGAATGTTTTGATATTTGATTCAAATTGAATTCGAATGAAAAAAAAAACCCATTCTGCATATGCCTAGCCTACATCTGTGCACAGAGGGCAGCCTCAGCCTACACACACACGTGTGGCAGCCCCTTGAGTTGCTGCAGTTTATATTGATGGACTGCAGCAAGGTACCTCCTGGACTGAACTTTAGGTGCCTTTAACTAGGGCCTGAGAACACTACTGTACTGGGGCCTGAAATATGTTTCTGTGGCTGTAATCAGACACAGCAAAACAAAGCATCTCTCAGGTACCTCTGAGGCAGCTTAGAAAAGGCTTTGAAGTGGGATTGTTCATACACCAGTCTGTACTAGAAAAGGTGGATCAGAGAAGGCTTGGGAACACAAGGGCCACACACTACTTCTCTGAGGCACCTCTGAGGCACCCTTTTTGTTACGTCTGAACACAGGCTTTGCTGCATAATGGCTTTGTGGTCTTGGGCCTGCCCTTCTGATGCAAACTCACTGTGAACATTTTACTATGACGTATATTGGAATTTGGCTTAGGGTAGCAAATGCCTCTGGATCTTATGTAAATATTTTAAGTTTTGTTAAAAAAACTTCAGGTATCTGAAGGGCTGTCACAGTGCAGAGGGATTGTGCCTATTCTCACTTACACAAGATGAGAGGACTAGAAACAATGGTGTGAAACTTCAAGGAAGTCAATACAGAATACATATGAGGAAAAAAACCTTCCAGACAGTAAGGGCAATCAATCAGTGGAAAAGTTTACCATGAGAGGTAGTGTGCTCTCCTCCGTTGGAGGTCTTCAAGCAGAGGCTGAACAGATGGTTTAGGAACTCCTGCATTGAGCAGGGGGTTGGACTCGATGACCTTCCAGCTCTATAATTCGATGATTCGATGGAAACTTGACAGGCGAGTGATGGCTAGAGTCCTACAAAACACAGTATGATTTTATTTATAATCGTAATTAGAGCCACCCACCAGCACTTTTGCATATAAATTGTGTTCTTCACTGATTTTTCAAGCCAAGTATTTGAATTTGTTTTTCCTTATTCAGTGCAAATTTGTGAACAATTTGGCATAATATTATGATATATGGAATGTCAAAGAAAACATTTCACAGTGTCACTTGGAAGAGTGGGGAAAGGCCTCTAAGTGAGAATCCTGAGCTGCGTTGTACTGATGTATTTTAATGCCGTTTTCATTAGTTTTAGCATATCTTTCCAGAATGGTGGGAAGAAAGTGGATGGAACTAAAAAGGAGGGTGTGCAAGAGAGGAACCAGCTTGCTTATTCCATTCCATTCCATTTTTATTTATATACCGCCTTTCCAAAACAAACTCTTGCCCAAGGCGGTTCACAACAAATGGAAACCAAATACAAAGCAAAAAACAACCAATATATCAAAATACAAAGCAAAATACAGCCATTACATTTTTTAAAAAGCAAATATAATCAACAACTTAAGTCAAGACAATTGTTCCCTACGGCAATTTACATAAGCAAACAATATATAGCATAACTATAACAAATAAACCATTATATAATAGTTAAGAAGAAAAGTATTGTCTGGAGGCTGGCTAGTCTCTCTCTCTCTCTCTCACACACACACACACACACACAAACAAAAAAAAATTTAAAACAATATTAAACAATGAGAGGAATATTAGAAGGTACTATCTAAAATTACACACACACACACCCATACACAATGCCTTTCCACGCTAATATTTAGTGCCAGAAGGGAGAAAACCCCATCAGGCAGAGCATGCTTCTTGTCCTCTGTTACTCCTAAATGGGCTGCAAGCGGAGGGGAGGGGGGTGAGGAAGTGCTGGCAGGCAGGAGCCCAGATGGAGTTTGGCATCCTTCTCTTCTTCCCCAGTTCTTTTAAGTTGCTGGAGGGGGATGGGCTGGCAGGCAGGAGCCCAAGTAGAGTCCAGCGTCCTTCTCTTCTCCACCAGCTTTTAAGTTGTTGAGGGGGATGGGCTGGCAGGCAGAAGCCCAGTTGGAGTCCAGCGTCCTTTTCTTCCCCAGTTCTTTTAAGTTGCTGGAGGGGGATGGGCTGGCAGGCAGAAGCCCAGGTGGGACAGCATTATTTTCTAATTTAAAATACATTATACTAAGGATAAATCCATATTCTAAATCAAATATTAGATTCATCCTTCATATTTATAAGGTGCTTTATTATCTGTATTTGTCATCTTCACAACTCAGAAAAATTGATGTTTTTATGATGCAATAGGTAACAAAACTGGTCAGACTGTAATAGGGCCATAGCCACCTCCATAGATATGCCCCCCACAAATTTGGGGGTGAATGAACAACATGTCACATGTGATCTTGCCCATAGGGACTGGAGTTAATTACATTGGTGGACTAAAAATTTTGAGGGGAGCAAAAAATGATTGGCAGAGGCTTGCCCCCCCTCCCCTGGCCTGCCCCCCCATTGCTAGGGGCCTAAAGATGACCTCTGCTTTGCAAGGTAATTGGGCTTTGCTAGACTCAAGTTTCCCATGAAGGGAGGCAGAGCATAGATGTTCTCTGGCAGGTGCATGTCTTGCAAGATGTTTTCAGGGACATGTGAAAGAGAAGGTTGGCCAAGATGGAGGAGAAGGAAATGCTATCAGAGTCAGATGCCACACAAAATTATTTGTTAGAAGGATTTGGTTGGGGAGTATAAACCACTGTGTTGCTTTTATTCCATTTCCATGTTTTATTGGTATACCGCCTTTCCAAAAGAAAATTTTGCCCAGGGCAGTTTACAACAAAAAGAAAAAAAATACAACGTAAATGCATCAGAGAAATATAGCAAGTAAAGTGTTAGGGATGTGCCAAAAAGCTATTTGGGACTATTAGGGCTTGGAAAAGGGCAGGGAGAGCTGGACGGTCATGGATCATGCAATGATATTAGCACATGCAATTAGCACACCCTCCTGGCTGCAAGGGCAGCTAGAACGGAAAGCCCAGGTCCAAGAAGGCCAGGAAGAAGGCAGGTTAGCACTACCTTTAAGATGGCACTGTCCATACCCTTCACTCACTTTCCACATAACTGCTGCAGATGCGAAAGGTGGAATGCATTCAATGCATTCCTGTTCTGTGTGTCTTTCTGTCAACCTACTATACATTGCGCTGGTTGCTAAATAAAGAATTTTTTCTGTCTCAGAACCTCATTTCTAGGCTGTTTCCACACTTACATTTGCTATTTTGGAAGATGGTGGGCTGCCCTGTACCAATTAAACAATTATCCCAAGCTGGGATGGATTGCTCCTGGTGAGAAAAAAAGGCTGTTCCAGTTTGGAGTTTCGGTGTGTGTGTGTGTGTGTGGGGGGGAGATTCTGAATTCTCTAAGGCTGGGAACAAAGGTTCCTAACATTGGAGCTCCTAGCCAGGGGTGGGGGCATTTTGGCAGCATGTTTTTGTTGTTGTTTTAAAAGCCCCCTTGATTTATTCCTCCAGAAAAAGGTGAGGGGACTAAAAGAAACCCACACACAAAAAAATATATATCACAAAACAGCTATTAGAATATTCAGCACAACTCAGTTCAGGAAAGGACAGAATAGGTGTCCTTTGAAGGACCACTTTGTTCTGTGTTCCAAAAATTTGGAACATCTTGTTCCAACCTCCATTTTAGCTCTTAGCAAACAACAGGATAAATGTGGCTGGGCCCAGAAACCACACAATGTTTAAGCAATGGGCCTCACTGACTTGAATTATGTGAGAGTCAGTTCTTCCCCTAATGACGGATTGGTCCTTGGTAGAGCGCAAACTATATTGTTCTTCCTTATTGTTATTCCTGGAAATCCAGTTTTGTTCTTGATCATCTTAATGCAGACTGTCTTCTTTTATGACTGGAGACATTCAGTTTAAACAAATTTCACCAGGCACTTGCCATTCCAGTTGAGTTGTTCTAGTTTTGGCAGGGAAAGCTCTTGGTATGTAGCACTTGACTCCAACTGCATTGTGGCAGCTATCTATTAGTCCTATTGCCTGAGGCAGTCCAAATCATCTTTGAGTCCTCTGCTAACAAACTGCTACCACAAAGTATTTCAACTTCTGCTTTGGACAATTTATTTTTTTGTGTTTCCTGGTCATGACAGAACTCTGTATTCAAGTTTATTCAGAGGTTTACTTGTGGTTTTTAAAGGTTTGGATACATTCATGCAAAACAGGGCAGTCAATGGCTATGAGCCCTGATGACAGGCTGTCGTGACCAAGGCTCAGTCTCCACCTTGCCTGACACTCAGTGCTCTCAAACAGCTCCTTTTACTTTTATTTCTCTTTAAAACATCTCCTTCTCTGTGTCAGCAAGCAGCCCCAAGCACAACATCCCCCGACTCCACTTTGCTTATCACTTAAAATGGAAAGACTTTCTCTCCTTCAGCCAACTGTGGCGCTCCACGAGCTTTTTCCTTTTACTATTTAAAGACACAGTATGTAATTTCTTGCTTGTCTCTCTATCAGCTACTCTACTGACAGATTACAGACTCTTCAACATGAATACAAACTCTTTCATCGTTTACAACTTCTTTCAGTTAAAAATCTTTGAACAAGATACTTCAGTTTACAGTACTTTTCCTTCTTTTAACATTTCACTTAGTTATCACAATGCTTTTTCCTATCTCTCCATACAGGCAACTAATGGACCCGGTTCTTTCCTACTCACACCCCCGTGAGATATCAGACAAAGAACCTTTCTGCTCTAATCTTTTATAGAGTCTCTAATGATGTCACTGGACTCTCATTGGTCTAGCCTCTGGGCTAGCTCACCCACTTCCTGTGGAATACAGTAAGCCATACCACCTCAGCTTATTAACCTAACTCATCTATAGTTAAAACCTCTTTTCCTCCTTACCTTGCCCAGGGAGTCACTACACAAGTTGAATGCATTTCTGGTTGGAGTCAGTTTACCAGCTATTAGAAGATGGTGAGCTTAGTATCCTGCTGCTGAGCTTTCTTGTGAATTTGGTTGGGTACTGTGGGCTTTTCTGCATTTCCATGGAGTGTTCCAGGAAAGGTTGGACCTCCTTATCCAAGAACAAGCAACCTGTCCCCAGCCAGTACAGGTTGCCAGTGATATGGGACAAGATCATCTCCATTCAGATGGCCCAATTTGTTCCAGTTCTTGCCACTGCTTCTGGAGAGCTCTAGAAAAGTGATGTGTATGAATATTCATAACATTTGAAATTTGTCCAAATCCAAATTCAAATTGAATGCTTCGGAATGTTTGTATGAAGCCTAGTTACATTTGTGAACCTGGGGTGGTGGGAAAGTGGCTGCACCAATCACATCTGCAGTAGATCCAGAGTGGATTCAAAGTGGACTGAAAGCAGATTCAAAGTGCATTCAGGGCAGATTTGACGCTTTCATGGTGGATACGTAGGGTGATCCATATCGGAAATGTATCAGATACATATGGGATATGTATGTGATTCGTATCAAAGATTCGTAGTGAACATTCATAGCGAATCAAATCCTACCACATTTGAAAGGGGTCTATTTGAACAAATACAAATTTTCTTGCATTTTCTTGCATACACATTGAACGCAAACCCCCCCCCCCCCACTCATGCGCACCCCTACTCTAGCAGGCAGCAGCAAGGCTCCAAAGGCTGGGAATAAGTCTTTCTTGTAGACCAGTTATGGATCTCAACTTTGAAATCTACATCTATTCTGGGTGAGGGCACCATTTTTGGCAGCCTAGCCTGGCCCACATTTTATTCATTGTGGTCAAAGCAAGAGAGGGGCAGGGCTTGGCCTAGTTGGGGGGCGTGCTGCCCCTTATTCCAGAATTTGTTTCAGAATAAGGAGAAGTGTGGAAAGGACCTGTGTGAACAAACTGGATAAGATGGGCCACAGGTCTGATTATGGTTTAATTATGTTCTTATTTCATGGCCCCATGCCCAGCTTCAATAAATGCCCACTTAATATAAATATAGTTGGCAGCTCCTGGGGAAGATAGAATCTTTCTTTATCTTCTTCCTATTTTTATAGGTTTTTCAAAATTTGAAGAAACTATATAGTGTGAAAAAATTAAACTGATTGGATGATGCAGAATTGTAAGAAGTTGTAAGAATACTCAGGCTGATCCTTACCTGCTTCTTCTGCTATTTCATTTCTGTCTGTCAGGCTAGTTTCTCTATTTCCTGCTAAGAACATGTTCAGAATGAAAGCAGACCCAGTCCAGCTGGTAAAATAATGCCCCAAGACCAGCTAAAAATATGATGTCCCTTGTTGGTTGAGTCACAAGTGCCATATAGAAACTGCCTACTACATGGATGATTTTGACATTTGGCTCAGGTTTTCTGGTATGACTCAAGGTATGATGGCAGTTTCTGCTGGTATTAAGAAACCACCCCTGAAATAATGCCTGTATTAAGGCCTACCAAGCTTTTATTTAGTACAAGAAGAAGCAATAAATTTTCACTGCTGCCTAAATAACATGAGTCTTGGTACCACAAGAATATATACTTCAACCACTGAATACTTATATATGCTTCAACCACACTATGGTCCTGCTGGGCTAGTGGCAATGATCTGTCATTGAAGCAAAAGAAGTTGACAAACATGTGGCATATTTTATAGCCCCAAATATTGCTGATCACTATGGCCACCCTCCAGATGGTAGCCAGATATTGGACTAGGAAATGATAATGTGGCGTATTGCTCTCTGCCATTATCACTTCCTAGCTAGACAGCCATGTGGCCAATGCTGCCTTTGTGCATTTTGAGTAACATGTGCTTCTGGGCATCCAGCTGTTCAGAATGTCCTGGTGTACTCATTGCCACCTCTACATAAGGGAGGATACCTGTTTTGGCTTCCATGCATGCATGGAGCAATCATGGCAGCTCCATCCAGAAGATAAGTAGGTGACCTAACTAGGTGGTTTTCCAATGATAGCTTGTCATGCTTTTTAAGGGGCTATGGTGGGGCTGCCTATGATATGTGAAGCAACTCACCATAGCAGCACTTTAATGCTGTTGTATTCCCCCAGTCTGGATGCCACCGGTATTTTTCCACCAGCAAAGAGCATTCTGGAAACACAAGTGTATCAATGGCTACTAGAATGGACGCCTAGGTACTGCAGGGATTTGAGAGCAGGTGAAAGTTTTGCCTTTGTCTTCTGCTTGATTGGCCACTGTGTGAGATGATGCTGTACTATGGGTGTATCCCCATGGGGCTACACCAATGCGCTGTGGCTTTGGGGCAGCCTTAATGCGAATTAAGATTCACATTAAGGAGTCCCCATGGCAATGGAGGACAGGGTGGGTTCAAGGTGAACCTGCCCGTCCCCGTGAAAACCACAGCAAATCCCTGTATCGGGATGCTGCTGCTTTCTCCATTCCCCCTTACCTGAGCCCTTAATCACCCAGGTAAGGGGTTGATTTACCGCAAATACTTGCCTGATATCTGCCCTGCAATCAGCTGAGCAACTGATTTGGGGCGAGAACAGTTATCAAAGCCCTGTCCCCATGCAATTGAAAGTCTGCTGGAACTCTTCTTTTGCCTCTGAGCGGCCCCATTCCAGACTTTACAAGGCGCTTAGGGAGCTTAGGAAAGTGAGACACCCGCGATAAATTACGTGCACTTTAAAGAAGAGTTCCAGCGCTCTTTCGGCGATTCGCGGGTTTTGCTCGCTATATCTGCCTTGAGGACGCTCCGTGGCAAAAGGGGCGGGGATTGCTTGCCTGCACACACAGCCAAAAAGCATTCACACATCTGAGAAATGCAGCAGGTTCACTTCCTTTCCTTTGTAAAAAGAGCCAGAATTGCTCAGAATTGCAACATTGTTATCAGTGATCTGTGAAAGCCTTAAAAGAGAATGAGCGAACGATCCCACTGCTGATGCCTGCAGCCGCTGACTTTCCTGGGGCAGAAAGGCTTTTCTAACAGAGAACTGAGGGAAAGTAAGTGCTGAAAGTGAATGAATGAGCGATCATCTGCGTTTGCTAGGGGCGGGAAGCCGTTTCAGGAGACGGAGATCTGCCTATTTTTCCTTTCAACAAGAGAGGG
The DNA here is from genome assembly GCA_023333525.1 of Aspidoscelis tigris stejnegeri. Lineage (NCBI taxonomy): Eukaryota > Metazoa > Chordata > Lepidosauria > Squamata > Teiidae > Aspidoscelis > Aspidoscelis tigris. The sequence goes on from JALMGA010000001.1 coordinate 209,505,683, forward strand.
GGCGGGGGGGGGGGGGAAGATGCGGGGAAAGGAAACAGGCTTCCTTGGGGACGGAAAGTCCGTTTAGATCGCAGCTACCATGGGGGCGCTTATTCCGGAAGTGGAGGGGACTTTTAAAGTCAGCTATAACAGAGTGACAGCAGAGGAAGCCGAGAGGGGCTAATAAGTCTTTGGGGGATTGGGCTCAAGTGGGTTTTTTTTTACTGCGATTTGGAGGATTTTGTCCCTCATGTAGTCTGAATTTCGGCTTTGCATGGGGACTCTTCTAAGGTGGACTCACGTTCGCCTCGCAGTATCCTCACCATGGAGATGCCCACTATATGGATTATTTATTTATTTATTTATTTATTTATTTATTATTTATTTATTTATTTATTTATTTATTTATTTATTTATTTATATTCCCTATAACCAAAGGTCTTGGGGCAGGTAACAACCGTTGAAACAACAAATTAAAACCAATATTATTATAGTTTTATGTTCACCCAAACTGCTGCAGAAGTTACTAGACAGTATGGTATTCCACTCTGTCTTTGTGCTTATCTGTGATGGAGCACAGGTGACAAGCCTCTGCAACTTGTGATGCCTTGCACATTATTAACACCATGTGAACAGAGTTTGTATATATTGCCTGTCTATCTATTCTATGCACTGAGTTGATGGTGAGAAAAGACACAGAACAGGGGCCTGTTCACACTTGTCTGTATGGGATATATCTTAGGATAGGTGTCTGTTGTCCACATGCTACTGCAGAGTTTGGCAGGCCTCATCTGGGGCCTACTGAAGCTTGTACTAGCATGTGGACAGAAGCCCTTTATTCCAGGATATATTCTAGAATAAGGCCAAGTGTGAATAGGCTCCAGAAAAGGAAATCCATGTGACCTTTTGTTTCCAATTTCCAAATGATGAGCAGCTGTGTTTCTCAATAGTGCCTTGATTCTAAATATATTATCTGAAGTCATCTCACTGATTTTGAAGAGAAGATTAACCAGTATCTTAAATATATTATCATTTAGAGCTGATCTTAAGTATATTGTCTGTACCTTAAATATGGTATTAGTGATGGCTGGTGCTCAGTAGAAACAGAGGAGCTCAGGGAAGAACAGCTAAAAGGAAGTGGTATCAAGGGTTAGAATATGTAGAAGCCATGGCAGGTGAGGTTTTATAAAGCTTCCGTTCTAGTTAAACCCACAATAAAATTGACCCCACCCACAGTCAAAGCATGCATGAGAAACCATGGACTCAAGCTGTGTGCTGATGGGTGTAATGAAATGGACCACATGCTCCGTCTCTTCTTTGGCATCAGTCTTTCCAGCTTTGATGGAATTAATTTCCATCATTCATTTCATTTTATATTTCCCAGTTCATAATTCACTTAGAATAGGGGTGTGCACAAATTCAATTTTGCATTAGAATTTGAGTTGAATCAAATATTTGAATATTTGATTCGATTCAAATTTCAAAAATCTGGATTTTCAAAAATCTGATTCGAATCCATATCATCCAAATCTTTATGTTTGAAAATCTGATTCGAACTCAAATATACGAATGTCGGCAACATTCGTATCCAGTTTTTGAATTTGCGTGTATCCCATTTTTATCCCGCATTATAAGCGCAAATACGTACAATATTTGGATGTGATAAATGCAGATCTATTCATTCGAATTATTCAAAAATCCATATCAGATTTCAAAAATTTGAAATTCATTCGAATGCTCAAATTCAGATTTTCGAAAGTCCAATTTGAATTTGAATGTCAATATTCGATGGTTTTGAATCAGATTTTTGAATTTTTGAATATCCATGCACATCCCTAACTTAGAATAGTTCAAGTGTGGTGAAAAGATTTCTCCATTAAGTAACTGCAGTTGGCAACCAATGAAAGGGCAGGGTAGCGTGGAGGACCTTTTTTTACTTCCATCCATTTTATTTGTGGACTTTTCAATGAAAAGGTGTGAGCGCTGCAATCAGAAAATAGACTATTGAAGGTTGAAATTGAAAGGTGAGACCACGGCCCATGGGGCAATTTTGGGCAGGATTTTCAGTCCTTGAGTCACCTCCTATTTTCATGTATCCATACTGGTTTGGGGAGGTGATTTTCCCCACTGAAGAACTCAGAGTGATTGGAAGTGGCTTATTGGTAGGATGCTTCAGTTGGGAGGGTAGGTGTCAGAGGGGGGGCTGGTAGAGGATGGATGTGTTTGGACATTGCACTCCCTGAATGCCCAGGTGGTTTGATCCACCTGAGTGCCTCGAGAAGATGCCTTAGATGACTGTATGGATGCTGCCAGAGTCAGCACCATTAAAGTAACAAATTAACCTGTACTAACCAAGCAAAGTGGGTCATCAGGGTTTTTTCTCCTGCTTTTTATGCTCAGTATGCAATTGCTGTTGCTTGGATAAAGAGAGACAAACAAAAACAAAATGTTCCTGACTTAGAGTGTACAAATGGCAAATGAGAAGGCAGGAGTCTGTTAATGAAACTCTCAAGAGTTGTCGTTTTCTGTCTTTCTAAGAACTCAAATTATTGGTGGGGAGTCTCTGTCCCCTTGTAGCTTAGCATTAGGGAATTCTTAGCATTAGCATTCTTTAAAGTCTCTAATGCTTTAAATGTGTGGCTTTCCAAAAGCATTGGAAGAATTTTTGTGGGGTGTTTATTTTGCAGAAGTGGCTATGAAATTTAGTTAAGTCATTCTCAGTTTACCCAAGACATATCTTTTCCATTAGGTATAAGCTTGTGAGCTGGTAAGAGCTGAAAAGACAACTGTAGCAGTACTGCATTTTTAAAAAAGTACTTGTGCACAAATACATTTGCTTTTGCGTGAAATCAAATAAACTGAAGCTTAGCCGAGTTCACTGAGCAGAAAATCTTACCCAGTCTGGAGGTGGTGAAGCCTGGAACACCGACTCACTGTCTCTCCTAGGAAAATTGATGGCATGGGTACCTTTTGAAAGCTTTGAAACTCAACATAAATATAGTGGCTGGGACTGGGGCTTCTAAAATCCTTGTGCACATGAACAGACACATGCAGCAACCTTGGAAGCAAGCTACTAGACTTGCAAGAGGTGATGTTATGTCCAATCCTGAAAAATCTCTCCATGGATCCTGAGATATGCTCTAACTACTGCCCAGTTACATGTACCCCCCTTTTGAGCAGGGTGGGTTACAGTGTGTTTGTACAGTTGCAAGCATTCTTGGAAGAAAACAATTATCTAGACCCATTTCAGTACTGGGGTGATTTAGCACTTCCCTTCCCATCTGCTGGATAGGAAAGGAGTGCAATCATCCAACGTTGACTAGTGCTCACACTTGTGAGTGCTAGTCACTTACAGCCTAAGCCCTGCGCAATTGGTCACTCACCTGTAACTGATCCCAGGGCCGATCCTCTTCAGGGTGCTGCCATTTTGTTTCCAGTGCTCTCTGTGACTGCGCATGTGTCAGCACCATTGCTATGATGATGCTGATGCTCTGCACATGCACAGTCACATCTATGGTCGTCCAAGGTACCAGCATGCTTGTGCAGCACCTCAGATGACCCCGGAACACTGGAAAAGGTGAGGATGCACACCACTGGATGCACCAGGTAAGGAATTGGTAAAGGTGTGGGGCACAATTTTATGCTCCATACTTAGTGCATAATTAGGGAACTTCTGGGAAGGCAGGAGGCACCTGGAGGCTGGAACATCCTCCTTTAGGTGAAGGTACTCTTCCACAGAAATTGGCTAATTATACACTAATGGGCTGCAGTGCAAATAGGTCTCTGGTCCAGGAACAGAATCAGCTTTGGGCTCCCTCTGTACTTCTAAGGGAGAGGGACAGAGAGGATGCTACTCTGTTGGCAGCTTCTTGATCTCTGTGACTTTTGATACTATTAACCATCTATGGGGGGCATTGTGCTCCAGTGGTTCTCCTCCAACCCATGGGGATGAGAATTTGGTTTCTGTACCTCTGTGTCCTGGGAACCTCAGAGTACCATTTTGTCACCAATGCTACTCCACATCTACTGTGTATGAAAACGTTAGGGTTGGTCATCAGTAGTTTGGAGACTAGATGTCACGAGTATGATGAAGAGCCTTAGCTCTATTTCTCCAGAATCTGTCAATCAAATGAATAAACATGCAAATGTCTTCTGTAATTGTGCTAATCATGCTGTAGTCTTTATCCTCTGGAGGCCTCCAGGCTGATATCTGAGGTGCATAAAATTGTACATGGTACTTAGCATGTGACCTTATCTCACACTATAGCTGTGGTTCTCAACCTTCCTAATGCCGCGACCCCTTAATGGAGTTCCTCATGTTGTGGAGACCCCCAACCACGGGGGCGGAGGAGCTGGGAGGTGGGAGGGAAGGGTGGCAGGAGACTCGTCGCGACCCCTCTGAAAGGGTAATTCAACCCCCAAAGGGGTCCCGACCCCCAGGTTGAGAACCACTGCACTATAGTATTGTCCATTTTCTGTTTCCCTCTCCCACACTTTTTTTAATGCTACGTAAGACACTGAAATGACATTCTAACTGATGCACATTGCAATCCCAGGAATTCTTTCCCTGTTATTTATTGCCAGTTTGGATTACTGTCTGACATCATTGAGGTTTGTATTTCAAAATAAGGAATCGTGCCAATATTTGTATTTCTCTAGTCTGGAATATGTACCTCATTAATTTGTCACGCTTACCTTGAACAGAAGTCTGTGTCCCTTCCTTTCTCCCTGCAGCATTATTCCACTCAAAACAACCCTACAAAAATGCATTTTACACATTAAAACATTTCGAGAACAATTCCTTCTTACAGTAGAATTATAGAGTCAATTCTAAACTGTGGCCACTTCTGAATTAGCTAGTATAGCAGACCAGCAATTATAGTAGGAGCCTTCCTTTTTCTGTTCCTGGTATGCCTGCTGGTCTGCTATACCAGCCAGTAAGGAATCACCCTATATCTACTTTAACACATCCAAAAATTATAGTCCTCTAGGGCTGTGGTCACAAGGTTTAATCCAGCTTCAGTCCACTTTCAGAGTGAGAGAATACATCAGCAAAGTGACAAGCTGCTTTCTTTCAGTGTTAAATAACTCAAAAGATCCACCTTTGGGATAGATAATGTGGAAAGAAAATTAATGGTCATTTTGCTGGTGTTTTCTCTTGCTCAGAAGGTGGACTGAAGCAGGATTAAAGCTTAGGTATTACCACAGCCTAGGTGTTTGGGGCCCCAAGTGGACAAATGATTTGGTTTCTTTCAGTGACTTTGCCCAGGTTGAGAGACCAGGAGAATATCTCTCCAGGCCATTTGTAGGGAGTTCAGAGCAGGGCGATTTTGCAGTTCCCTTCCCATCCACTGGGTGGGAAGGGAGCGCAATGAACTAACGTTGACTGGCGCTCGCACGTGGGAGTGCTAATCAATGTTAGTCTCTCCTTATGATCAAATACTTACCTCAGTTTGCTTCAGAGCACTGCCATCTTGAGTGTGTCACCCTCCGTGAGTGCGCATGTGTCAGTGCCGTGGCCATGATGACACTCACACAGTGGCACAGTGGCACAGTGTCATAGTGGCACAGTCACAGTCGCGTCAGGAGGGCAGGAGAGCTGCCAGCGCGCTTGTGTGGCAGCTCTGTTGACCTCCTTGTCCAGCAGAAGAGTGAATGCTCCCTGGCTGGACACAAAAGGCAAGCTTTGGGGGAAGGTTTGTAAGGTTGTGGAGTGTGATTTTATGCTCCACACCTAGTCGATAATTAGGCAACTTCTGGGAAGGCAGGTGGTGCCTGGTGGCTGCAACAGCCTCCTCTAGGTGCAGATGCTCTTCCCCAGATGTTGCCTAATGATTAACTACAAGCCAAAGTGCGAAAAGGGTGAAGGTTTTGTCTTCTGCTTGAGTCAATACCCAGAAGCAATTGATGGTCACTGTATGAAACAGGATGCTGGACTGGATAGGTCATGGCCTGATCCAGCAGTGATCCTCTTATATTCCTATTCTTGGGCCAGCCTTGTCACTGCATTCATCTCTTGGCCGCTGTGTAAACACATGAGAGCTAAACACACAAGGCTACTCCATGGTTAGGAATGCAGGTGCACTATGGGCCTCCTGGGGCTGCACATGGTGTAGACAACACACCTGAGCCCTCTGGGGGTAGGCACTGCAGATCCCACTCATGTATGGAGCCTGAATCTGATCTTTTGTTCTCAAGAAGGGTTCTGATGAACTGAGGCAAGCAGTTGTGAGACAAAAGAAGTGGCAGGGCTTACTGATAAATTAGACATCAACCGACATCCAGGCCTTGATGACATCCACCCAAGAATTGGCCAACCTACAAACAAAAATGCACAACTTTCACTAAACTCAGCTTCTATATTTGAAAGGTGGCTAACATAATTCTTTCTCAGGGTGCTTCCAAGCGGGAAGAGGCAAAATGGAATCTAAGCAAGATTCCAGGATTGCCTCTTGCTGCCCTAGATGCAAGGAGCAATCTCAGACTTAACTCAATATTAGGGATGTGCACGAATATTCATTAACATTCAAAATTTGTATGAATTTGGACATTCGAATTCTAATCAAATGTTGGCACATTCAAAGATTGGCATTTGACTTTGAATCAAATGTTTTGATACATTCGCATGAAGCTTTGTTTGGGATTTGTATGCTATTCATATGCATTCGTATGGGATTCGTATGAGATTGAACAACCCAAACAATCAAAATAAGATAGATCAACTCAACGCAGACAACACAAAAGATCTATCAAGAAGAGAAACCAAGGTCCTACTAATATAAAATAACCAATAGAATGCCCTGATTTAAAAAAAGGAATATACAACCTTATTATAAAGATAGTTGTAAATTTACTGATAAAAATGATGTATCTTATAAAAGCTTATAACAATATATAAAAGAAAAAAGGAGGGGATGGTGTATAAAAACAAGAAAGGAGATAGCAAATGTCCAACAGTACAAGAGCACCAGTCTGAGGCTCCTCAGAAAAGGCAAGCAAAGAGTTGCATCCAAAGTATATTCAGATAACAATTAGGGGATCTTAAGCCAGATGCGTTTCGACTGATATTCTTCTTCAGTGGCTCATATGATCATCCCAACCGAAGATAACTCGTTTTATATATACCACAAAGGGCTCAAACACATACACCATACGTAAAACTTTTATAAAAGGCAAATAAGACAATTGTCTCACTTTAAACAGTGTAATACTATCCCTCTTTGAACTGTAATCAAAGTTAAGTCGAGATTATGGGCCTTTTTGAACTTCAGCTCCTGTCCCAGGGAGGGAAAGTTCTAGAATGCTTTGGGCGTCTTCATTTATGGACACCCAAAGCATTCAAAACATAGCCAGCACTTTACCAAACATGGGCTAAGTGTGGATCGCCACCATTATGGGGGCAATCGCTTTGCTGTGGCCACAGTGCCAGCATGCATATGTGGCACTGTTGTCAGGGCAATGAGGCCATGCAGCACACAAGTGGATCTGTGCCACCGGTCAAATTGTCCCCATGCATCTCTTCCACCTGGAACAGCTGCAAATGTGTGGTTTTAACTACTCCACACTTATGTATTGGGAACTCCAGCACTCATGGAGCCATTCCTAGTAAAGAAGTGACTCTGCCATGCGCAGATGCAACATGTGGGCGGCCATCTCACCTTTACTGCTAAGGCAAGTACAACAAGGCCCTATGGTGTGAATGCCTCAATTATCCGTCTGGCCATCCCCAAGGTAGTGCCAAAAATATAGTGAGGTATATCTCATATCTAGAGTTAGATTCAGATTTGATTTTTTTTCAAGTCCAGCTATTGGTCAGCTGCCACAGGTGCCAGAGCCCTTTAAAGTTAATTTGTTTGTTTGTTTGCATTTTGATCCTGCCCTATACCCAAAGGTGTCAAGGTGCCTTTTTGCTGTTGGGAGATGGGTTTTCTACAATCATGTACGTGCCTAGGTAGTTTCAGCCATAGTGAAAGGGAGACTCAGTGGAATTTAGTCATGAGGAATCCCTCCTCCGCCTTGAACCAGGAATTTGAGACTCAACAGCAATAGCAACAGCAACTGCTTAGGGGGTCGTGGGGAAAGCTGCCAATGGGATACTGGCAGCTCCAGCTGGTTGCCAGGCCTTCAAGTCTTTGGAAACAGCATAAAAGGCAAGTGGACTGTTTTAAGAACTGATTCACTTCACCATTGTGTTTTAGGTTGCTGCTGTAGTGGTTCATTTCAGAGGCAGATTTAGTCCACATCATCTGTATGGGACTAGAGGTAATCTGGATCAGTTCTGTACTAAGGGCACAGCAATCTGGATTAGTGGTGGGCCTGGTAAATTGGTACCACAACTGTATTAGCACCGTCTGATCCAGAACAAGGACAGAACTAGGAAGAGTGTGAGTGTGGTGTTGAGGAACACGTGCTGAGACGGCATGCCTGTGAAGACACCTTTGTGATCCCTTTGGAACAAAGGCTGCCTTGACGGCAATGTTGACTTTTTGTTGCCTGGAAAGACACTTTGAGTTTGCTAGCCAGATTCAGTGTTTGATTGATGGGGACATGCTGTCACCAGTAGATTGCACCCACTGATATGGGCTTGGGCATCCACCCTGCATCTCTCCTCAAACCACATTTGCCACCATCCAGTTTGCTCAATGCAGATGCCTCTGACTGCATTTGACTCAAGTCAAGATAATCCAGATTCACTAATCTGGATTAAGGGCAGTAAGTGCAGAAAAGGACTTGCCCTGCCCTCCTGAACACTGCTGAGGTTGCTCTTGTAGGGGGGAAGTTTGGCTTCCTGATTGCTGCCTCCAGGGATTATAGTGGGGGGCATTGGTGCTTCAGTCCAGTTCTCCCCTTCTTCTTGAACTGCCTCATTATTCTGTTCTCCAGCCCTGGCTACACTGGGAAGTGAACGAAAGGCCTGGAATAACCTCCCCTTTCACTGTGCCAAGTACATCAGGCTGGGTATCCAAACCACACCAGCTCTGGTTGGCCCAGGCTATGGCACTTGGAGAATTGGAATGGAAAGAGGAAAACCCACATATTTCTCTTCTTCCTGTAATCATTCTGTGCTACTATAGCTGTAATTTATAGTGAGCAATGGGGAATCCTTGCTCCTATTGGACTTCAGCTCTTAAAATTCCTGGCCACTGGCCACACTGTCTGGGGGTGATAGAAGCTGAAATCCAGCAACATCTGGAAAACTGCAGCCTCTCCAGGCCTGCTAGAATATTTAGTTCACAAGTGTAGTATTAACTCATAGGTTACAGATCAGCTTGCATATGGTTGGGCCTTTGTAAAATTCAGCTCATTACATTTGTTGCACTTGGTGGGTTGGAAGGATGAGCAACCCAAGCAAAGAGTTTCCTTCACACATAGAGACTGCCCTGGTGATGTAAAATGTTGCAAAATCAGGATTCTAGAAATAACTGTGTAAGGAGCTTTGGCACCTCAGAACATTACTTTTTGATGGTCACAGTGATATTGCCAGGGTTGAGTTTCATACATCTAAGCATACCTGCATTGTTTATGTAACACATGCAAGTTACATGTCCTCAAAGGGTTTGTGTTAAGATTATGATCATTTCCTCACAGTGTGGGCTATTCTGTACTGCAGTGGCCTGCTCTAGGTAGCCTGGCCCAAAATGGATGGGGTTAGCTACAACCTGCCCTCAGGGCTGTCTGTATTATGGACAACCGATCCTGGTTCAGCTTTAGGAGCTGTGAACAAAGGTTCCTGGCCTTCAAAGCTCCTGGCTAGGACTTTTTTGGCAAGGTGCCCAGAAATAGAATGCTTCCAACATTGCTTCCACGTGTCCATAGACTTGGTATCCTGGCCCATAACTGCATACTGTCTACACACACACCATAGTTTGGTGTAACGTGGTAGAATTCTTGTGGACTGCTTGTAAGCAGTCCATGGTTGGAATGGTATATGAACCATTTGGGTACCATATTCTGCTCTACGGCCTTGTCCTCTGCCAATAAACCTGTCTACCAGAGAATGGGGAGGGCTTCCAGTACTCTGGTCTGTACTATGGATAACCCATGGTACAGAAAGGGACTATTAGTTGCTACTATGACCCTGTCAGAGTATTATGGATTTATTATACAAAACTTATATTCTTGGCTCTGCTGCTAACTTCAAAACTCTTCCTTCAGCTTTTGGTATACTTGTATGAGCAACCATAGGACAGGAAAAACCAATCCTTCTATGAATGAATCCTTCCCTCCAGTTTGGAGGCCTAAACTGATGGAATTCCAAATTGCACATAAGGCTTTACATACACAGCCGCACACTTGAGGGTTTCACTCTGTTTTTGTGCTTTATAAAGGGACATTATGGGAAGAGTGCATACCAGCCACCTATAGATCAGGACCATCATATTGCATCATTTCCATGAGAATGATGAGGAAGTGGAGGACTCTGATGGAAGCTACTCTGTCATTTTTGTGAACCATGTTGTGATCCACAACCAATCAAAACATAGGACCTTTTTGCATTTTGCTTCCCATCTCTGGAAGCAACCCTTCCTCAACCCACCTGGACACTTACTGCAAGCGTGGACAGGTGTCAAGGTGCTGTCATTTTTGTTTGCCGGTGCTGGCACCAGTGCACCTGTGTGGTGCATCATGTGCTTTCCAGAACCCAGAAGAGGTGTGGGGGATGTGTCTGGAGCCTTACTGGCTCCAATGCTAGTCCAAGGTAAATGCACACATGGTACACATAAACCTACACTATGAGTAGTTCACTTGGGAAATGCTCCTGCATGGGGAGAGCCATTTCTGGTAAAGAAATAGTCCTTCAAGTGCAGACGCTCCATCTGAGGGCATTCCCCACATGAACTACTGGGCCAAGTGCAAATTGGCCCATAGTTCCAAGGGATTGAACAGACACTTCTAGTTGGAGCCTTAACTGTTCTGTGCCACCTTCAGGGAAGTCTTCCACAAGCCTTCTCTGAGATACCACCTCTATGACCATGGTGGGAGATGCCTGGTGGTAAGTGCCTCCAGATGCTTTTTTATGTCTGGTGACATGGCTGCTAGGTGATATGGTGGGCAAGATGTTTAGGTGGAAAGCACAGTTTCATGATCTTGTCTCCATGTTACTTGGGTGAGCAACATGCTCCTAAGTGGCTATAGTGTGCCACCAAACATGGAGACATGACACTTGAGATTCTCCCCCAAGCATCCAATCATGGCCATAGCCTGACAGCATGGATCAGCTGTGTTAATGAAGGTAGAGTTAATTCATGAGGGATGATCTGGCCATTGTGGAATCACTGCAAATGGTAAAATGTTATTTGTTACAGTGGGAAATTACTGTTGGCATGTACTTTTTGTATGTTTGTTGATAATACAGATTAAGGGATGGTATCATTGTCATTCAAAAATTCTACTGAGCTCGTGTTCTGCAGATATAGTTAATTCTCAAGGAATCTGTGAATGGAGGGAATGTGTAGAATATATTTGGCCTTTAAGCAAATGCTGATGGTGTATATATAGGGAGTTTCTGCACTGGCTACAGGAACCCCATTAAGGACATATAGAAAACTTACCTTCCGCACTGGACCCTTCCACAGCGGCGTGCAAGATCAGACCCTAATGGGTCTTGCTGCTTAAAAATCCATTCTCCATAAAGACCTGGAAAATTAGGTCTTCAGTCTATCCCCTTGCCTTGATCCAATTGGAAGCAGGATGCTTCAGCACATTGAGAGGTGAGGGGACAGATGTGCCAGTGGCCGCCATCTTGGGAAAGGCGGAAGGAGGCTTGCCTGCCTCTGGAGCCCCTCCCTCCCTCGCTGCACACCAACGGAAACGCACAGTGACTGGCAGCTGAATGCTCCAGTCCTGTGGCTCTGGGGGCGGCGTTGGCAGCACGGGAGGCTGATAGCAATTGGGAATGGGTGCTGCAGCCTCCGCACAGCACCCAAAAGATCCAGCCCTCAGGATCCGTCCTCCCTGCACGTGTGCAGATGTGGGAGGCCTCTTTGGATCCGCCCCTATTTCAGATGGATCCTCTGGAGGACGGATCACCGGGAAACGGATTTTCTTTAATCCGTTTCTTGGCAGCCAGTGCAGAAACGTCCATATAAAGATATAGCAGATATATGCAAATCCAAAGTTTCTAACTTGAGTGGCTGTTAACTGCTACCCTGACAGATTTTTCAGTCTTTCTTTTTTCTGTTTGATTTTTCACTGTGAGTGCAGTTCAAAATGTCAGCGCTGTAACTGCAATACATTGTAAGAAAGCAATTAAGAGGGTGGAGGTGGGTGAGGATTACAACAATACAGCTGATGTAGGACGGGACAGTTTATGATGCATCAGAAGGAGGAACAACTATAGGAAGTAGAAAAGGGCAAGAAATGAATGGAATACATATTGTCAGAGAAAGTAAATAAAGTTTGTTTTAACAGTTCTCTAATGTCACACTGTTAGCAATGTTCTTTTGCACTGGCATGCTGGAAGCAGTCAATGTATCCATCTAATTTTAATTCACTTTCCCCAGACTGAATGTTCCTATTCCTCACTCTGGGGAATGGGTTGGATCACTGTTAGGATAATCAAAATCAGGTAACTTGGCCACCTTCCTCATCCCATAATATTTGGTCCTGCCACCAAGCCTGTATGTAGCTATATCTGGCTTTGAAGCAGAGATGTCTTTAGGGCCAAGTTACCACACAGCATGTCAGGGAAGTGAAGAGCTGGGGACTTTTCACACTTCAGCCTGTAGTTAATAGTTAGGCAACATCTGGGGAAGAGCATCTGCACCTAGAGGAGGCTGTAACAGCCTCCAGGAGCCGCCTGCCTTCCCAGAAGTTACCCAATTATCAACTAGGTGTGGAGCATGAAATTGTGCTCCACAGCCTTACCAACCTTCTCAAAAAGATTATCTTCTGCACCCAGCCAGTGACCATTCACTCTTCTGCTGGACATGGAGGTCAAGAGAGCTCCTGCAAAAATGCACTGGCAGCTCTGCTGACCTCTTGATGTGACTGTGACTTCACAGAGCATCAGCATCATCATGGCAACGGCACTGATGCATGCGCAGTCACTGAGGATGCCACACTCAAAATGGCGGCACCCTGAAGAGGACCGGCCCTGCGATCGAATGGAGGTATGTATTCAATCGGGGGTGGGGTGGGGAGGGTAACATTGCCTAGTGCTCCCAAGTGTGAGTGCTAGTCAACATTAGTTCATTGTGCTCCTTTCTTGTCCAGCGGATGGGAAGGGAAGTGTAAAATCTCCCTTGGAATGGATCCATCTGACACTTACCCAGCACTTCACCAAGTGCTGGGTAAGTGTGAATGCTATTATACTAGTAGCATTTGCCTTGTTGAGGCAATGGCCATGCATGCTGGCCACTGTCACAGTGAGTGAGCCACATGGTATGCAACTGCAGCTGTGGGTGCGCTGCTCTGTCCCACCCCATGCACTTTTCACCTGGAAGAGGTGCTAAGGGTGCATGCCAAGCTGTACTAGCAGCGTCCGAGATGCAGCTAGTTTAGCTGTGGAGCACTTCTGTTCCACAGCTATTCGGCTGGGGAACAGTCTGGCATGGACAGAGCCACTTTCGGAGTGAGATGTGCTTGAAAAGGTTCTAAAGGCCACTTGCAGTGATTCAAGAGCAACTTTTGCTTTTGCCTTCGTCTTCTGCTTGAGAATGTCTAGAAGCAACTGGTAGGCCACTGTGTGGAACATGATGCTGGCTTAGATGTGCCGTGGCCTGATCCAACTGGGCTCTTCTTGTGTTCTTAGGTTCTTAGGACTTGGGAACAAGAGGGCCATACACTTTCTGTCTGAGGTGCCTCTAAGGTGCCCCTTTTGTTTTGTATGAAAACAGCCTATGGATAATTCAATGGCCCAGGGAAGACAATTCAGGGCAAATTCACATTTCATCTCCTGTCACTGGGAAGTAAAGCACTAGAATGCTTTAGGCGTCTGCACTTGTGGTTGCTCAAAACATTCAAAACTTAGTTTGCACTTAACTAACTTGTGTGGCCCCGTTGCCTGGGTGACCGGACAATGTAATTGCACCTGCACTGCCGGTCACATGCTCCTCTTGCATGTCTTCAAACAGGAAGAAGTGCAGAAGGAATGTGCCAGAAGAGTGTGCAGGGCTGTCACAACTCTGCAGCCAGTATAAGAGTGGTGGCGGTGTAACTGCACCACACTTATACAGTTCGGGGACTGCTCTGGAGAGCATGGGGCTGTTTCTGGTAAAGAAGCAGCTCCGTGCAGTACGGATGCTCGGTGCCTGAGTATCCCCTGACTTACCACTGAGGTAAGTGCAAAAAGCCTCTCAGTCTGCCAGTGTAAGTCAATGGGACCACAAAGGCCAAATTGCATTGCTGCAAGTTTTCAGAATCAAACTGAAGAAGGAATGTCATTTTTTTATAGAGTAAGAACAAAACCGTTTAATATAAAACCATGTTAAATGAGTTTTGATTGTATCCGACAAATAAAATTAAAGGAATACTTTTAAAATGAGAAGTGGATACTGTGAATAAGGAAGGAGTTAATCATTTTATATTCAACCATTGTTCAAACAAGACACATAGGACGAGTGTAGCAATTTCCCTCTTGAGTGCACGCGGACGACATCAGCAAAATCGCCACTACATTCAAAAGCTCAGTGTATCCACTGTTAAAATTAGCGGGTGTCTTGTTACTGACATCAACGTTTAGTCAGGCTCTAATTGATTCCTTAATGATCAGAGATAAAGACACGCCACTAGGCAGCCTCAGCTGTCACATTTACCTCACAGTAAGGTTGTGGAACACTTCAATGGCCTGCTCCTATGAGGTCATGCTCATAGCTGAATCAACTTGGGAATTCTGTAATCTGTACCAGTCCCAAAGCAATCCTGTATTATTTTCCTACAGTTTAGTAAACATTTATCCTTTTCATAAGTAGAGTGGTTGGATGAAGGGAATATAACTTCTGCACATTTAATTGATGCATAGAAAATGGAATTTGAGCAGATATAACTTGTAGTGTAGTATATACTGTATGTGTTCGAAATTTCTTCTTCTACACAAGCAGAGATCCCTTTCCTCCTACATATGTGGCACATATGCTACAAAACATGCGTGTTTTCTTTGGAATGCATGCAAGTGACTGAAAAATAGATGCAGCCAAAATGTCTCTTGCTTGGCCTGAAGCTGTAATGAGTGCATCTGAAAACAGCTCTTCCCTTCCAGTGACTATCAATTTTTAAAAAATGAGTCAGAAAAAATTAGGAAGCAAGACAGTTCCTATTTCATTCTGATGAATAAATAAACAGATTGTGCTGCCTCCTCCACCTCTTCCCTTTCCTCCTACTTATCTCCTCCTCTTTCTCCTTCCCTTCTTCCTCCTCCTTCTTTGACAATGAATTTCATCTTGGATTTACCCAAACTTGGGAGTTTGAACTTCAGTTACTACAAGCACCACCTTTACCACCTGAACTATAGCACTACCCATGATCTTGCATGCCACCCTAAGAGCAGCTATTGAAAATATAAAACCACAAGCACTGTACAACTTGCTAAAAACCGAATACTTCTAAAACTGGCATTAGAATAATTATTCTGTGCCACTGAGCAGCCTGCAGAAATTCAGCAGGGACTTGCCATCCATATGTTGTGCAGACAATAGCATGTCCTGGGCAGGGTCTGCCATAGTCTGTGCCAACGTGAAGAAGGTAGATCCCCCATCCAAGATATAAACAGAAAAAAAGCCCAGTATGGAAAGGACCATGGACCAAATCAGAAAGCCCTAATGTACAAACAAAAATCACATGTTTAATTTGCTAGTGAACCAAACACTTGTTTGTTTGGTATGCTGGGAAATTGTTTTTTCTAAAACAACAGTTGTTTGTATTTGACTTTGAACTTGTTTGAAAAGAAAAGAAAAATAACTTCTCCATTGAAAAAGACCTCTTTCAAAAGTGCAAAACCACACAAACCGATCAATTGAATAGCTCTGTTCACAAGTGGGAGATTGGGTCCACTCAATTGAATCGGAATATGTGAGCCACTGCATGTTCAGTCTGAAGTCAACATCAATGAACACGATTTTTTAAAACTGATTTTTCAAACATGAACCAAACTTGCACATCTCTACCTAGAACTTTTGGATGAAGACCAGGATATGAAATTCATAGATGTATGTATGAATAAAATGGAAGAAATGTAGAATACAATAAAAGATAATATTTCCCACCACTTCTGTTTGAGGTGCTTATATAAAAGATTTAGAAACGTGAGAAGACCTTTGAAAGAAGCTCTTGAGAAAGTCCAGTGATGGTCCAAAGAGATCAGGAATGATAAATGGGTCCTGAGAGTAAGAGTATGTCCCCATGGGGCTGCCACTGTCTCGCGGTGGATTCGGGGCAGCCTTAACGTGAATCTTAATTTGCATTAAGGAGTCCCCATGGCAGTGGAGAACAGGGCGAGTTCAAGGTGAACCCGCCCATCCCCATGAAAACTGCGCTAAGGCCCAATCCCCAAAAAACTTATTAGCCCCTGTCGGCTTCCTCTGCTGTCACTCTGTTATAGCTGACTTTAAAAGTCCCCTCCACTTCCGGAATAAGCGCCCCCATGGTAGCCGCGATCTAAATGGACTTTCCGTCCCCAAGGAAGCCTGTTTCCTTTCCCCGCATCTTCCCCCCCCGCCCCTCTCTTGTTAAAAGGAAAAATAGGCAGATCTCCGTCTCCTGAAACAGCTTCCCGCCCCTAGCAAAGGCAGATGATCGCTCATTCATTCATTTTCAGCACTTACTTTCCCTCAGTTCTCTGTTAGAAAAGGCTTTCTGCCCCAGGAAAGTCAGCGGCTGCAGGCATCAGCAGCGCGATCGTTCGCTCATTCTCTTTTAAGGCTTTCACAGATCACTGATAACAATGTTGCAATTCTGAGCAATTCTGGCTCTTTTTACAAAGGAAAGGAAGCGAACCTGCTGCATTTCTCAGATGTGTGAATGCTTTTTGGCTGTGTGTGCAGGCAAGCAATCCCCGCCCCTTTTGCCACGGAGCGTCCTCAAGGCAGATATAGTGAGCAAAACCCACGAATCACCGAAAGAGCGCTGGAACTCTTCTTTAAAGTGCATGTATTTTATCGCGGGTGTCTCACTTTCCTAAGCTCCCTAAGCGCCTTGTAAAGTCTGGAATGGGGCCCCTCAGAGGCAAAAGAAGAGTTCCAGCAGACTTTCAATTGCATGGGGACAGGGCTTAAATCCCTGCATTGGGATGCCGCAGCTTTCTCCACCCACCCACCCTTGCCTGAGCGCTTAATCGCCCAGGTAAGGGCTTGATTTACCCCAAACGATCACCTGACAGCTGCCCTGCAGTCAGTTGAGCAACTGTCAGGCGGGTATAGCGGCTGTCAAGAGCACAAGGAGAGCTCTGGTACAATGATTAAAACAGACGCAAAAGCCGCATCTGTTTTAATCATTTTAGCGGAGCTGTGCTTGTGCGCACAACAGCTGCTATACCTGCTTGACAGCTGCTCAACTAACTGCAGGGCAGCTATCAGGCGATCATTTGGGGTAAATCAAACCCTTACCTGGGCGATTAAGCACTCAGGTAAGGGGGACAGTTGTGATCGCAGCATTACCGGTGGGGACAGTGAAACCTTGCCCGCTAATGCTGTAATAGTAACCCGAGAGTGTCCCCAGGATAACCCGTTCTTGCCCCATAATTCGGGGAGAGAACAGTTATAAAGGGATTTTTTTTGTATTTCAGTTTTGAGGATTTTGTCCCTCATGTAGCCCACATTAGGGCTTTGCATGGGGATCCTTACCATGGGGATGGGGACAGAAAGCATAAAGTTTCCCCAAATGCTGATAGAAACACAGATGGAACTAGCTGGCACTCAGCATCCCAGAGGCTTTCTTTGATCACAGATTTGGTTTAATCTAGCCCAAGGGGTAGTAAAAAGTCTCCTAAAAAGCCAAGAGGATTTGAAGTCCGGACAGAGCATTTCGAAACCGTTTTTGACTCTCAAAAAAGTCCTAGTGGGAACTGGGCTTAAGGGGACAAAATCAGAATAAAGGCCTAGCTGACCATCCTGATGGTTGCAAAATGAGTTGTCTTTGCAGACAGATCCTTTGATCCTGCTGCTGGGTCAAAAGCATCTTGTGTACCTAACTGGCACCTTGTAGTCTCAGATTCTTTAAAGCTGTGGAATAAAAGTGCTGCAGCTTTGAAGTTTCTACTTGTTGTGGCTAGTTGCAGGACAGGAAATGGCTCCAGAGTCAGTCATTTTCTATCTGATACCAATTATGCCAGGTAGAAAATGGCCCCAGTAAATTGCTTTCATTAGGATTGCCTTGGAAGCAATCTGCAGGTCTGATGGGGTGACAATATTTAATTCTGCTGCCTCCCTCTGATGTCTGGGAAATAACTCCAAAACATTTGAAGCAATCCATTTGTATTCTGTTATGGTTCTTTAAACACCATCATGTGGTTTAAGCTTATCGGTATACCCATAAATATGATCATTCCAAAATTAACCTGTTCTTGTTTGGCAGTTTTGTGCAAGAATAAGGCTGTCTTAAGACTGAACTAGGCTGGAGAAAGGATAACAAGGGTTTTATCCTCAGATTGGAGGATGGACGTCAAATTTCTATTACACTTAGTCTTAGCCCAAAGAGCAAGAAGTGATTCAAGTCAAAATTCTGCACCATTGTATTCAGTAGCAGCCAGCAGTAAAGGTCACAGCAGAAACTTCTGGAACTAGCACAGACAGGTTCTGAGCATTTGTTTGCAAAAATTGACAGTACTGGTTAAGCTAATTAGGATGTTAATTGCAAAGGAAACCATTCTGAACAAGGCTGAAGGAAATAATATTTTGCTTTCCATCTCTTTTCTGCTTGCAATTAAGGGACAGAAGTAGGCATGTGTAGTCCTGCATAAACAGCTGCTGCTGAAGAGCTGAAAAAGAAAGGAAAAGGGGAAGAGGTATGCATTTCAGGACAATTGACCAACCTAGGTTTAGAAAACCTGAACTGCTCCACATTATGTGAAGGAGGTATCGGAGGTGGCTTCAGTTTGGCAGTCATGCACCACATTGCTGATCATCATAGCAACAGCTGGGCACACATGGCCATTGCTATGGTGAGACAGACAGTCCTAGATGGGACCATTTGCACTTCACCCAGACCCAGGTAGGTCTGGGTGAAGTCTGGGATGGGCTGGAACTCACAGTGCGAATGCTGGCATCTATTCCTGATCTTAAATGCTGTTAAAAACTTTCCTAGGACGGCTAAATGTGAAAAGGCCTTATCTCTATTTTCAGTGTATATTGAATGAAGGGCTTTGGTGAAAGCCCAAATGTACTTGGATTCCCAAAGATACATAGTGTGCTGGACAGTTAAGGAGTAAAGTAATCCTGTGGAAGAAGAAAACAAGCTTTGATGGGACTATGAAAGATAAGGAGTGAACAGTTTTCTGACAACAAAGATCAGAATTGTTAAAATAATGGTCTTTCTTATTGTGACATAAGACAGTGAGTGTCGGACAATGAGACCCTTTCTGCACTCCAACCAGCTGTTCCAGGCCAAGCAAGCTGCCCTATGCTAAGATGGATTGCAGCTGGAGCAGAACAGAGCCATCTGCCCTATCTGCTGTCTCCGAGGCAGTGCAGAGACTGTGAAGACTAGGAATGAAAGTTCTTGACTTTTGCAGTTTCCAGCCTGGTGGCCTTCAAGTGAACGTACTTCTGGCTGCACTTCCTAGAGACCCAGTAAAATGGAACCCCATGAGACCCTTTCTACAGCTATATCAGGCCAGGGTGCCATTTTGTCCAATGTGGATGAAGCATGTTTGGGAAGACAGGGCCTGCCATAAGTCATAGTAGCATGAGGGCACTGGGCCCTTATTCTGGGATAGATCCCACTTGAATGAGCCAGCCTCGGGCAAGGAGATGATTAACAGGCAGCTCCAAGGGGTTGCAGGGGCTTGAACCCAAGCCTCTGCACCCCCTTACTCCTTTGCTTTTACTCCCCTTTTGAGGCAAGTAAGTGGCTTGCCTGGGAAAGGGAGCAAAACCACAATCCCCAGGGGATTCACTGCGCTTGCAAGGAAACCCTGGCTACACATTCTCTGCTGCCCAGCCTTTCCTGTGATCTGCCCCTAACTTCAAAGACCCTTTGGAGCTTTGCAGCCTTTGACAGCTGCAATGCTCTGGCAAGGGGTTTTTCTTCAGAGCCTAAGCTAATCTCTGAAGTTGCCTTCGGAAGGACTCCAAAGTCTTGAGTTTGGGGCACCCCCTCCCATGGGTACCTCCCCCCCGAGCCTCCTCTAGACCCCATTGCCGGATTGTAGTGGAAACAGGCTCCCTACAATCTGGATTTTAAGGCTGAAGACCCCATTGTAGACCCCTTTAATGAGGTCTACATGAAATCTGGATTATAGATCCTGAAAGACCTATATGATCTGGATTTCCCTAGCTGTGGTGGAAACAAATGTATCCCTAATGGGATCTGTGGTGGAAATGGGGTCATCTGGCTCTCAGCCAAATGGGTCCTTAATGGGTACTTCAATGGGTAGTTAGTGACTATGGAAAAACACCCCTTGCCAACAGAGAGGGCTGTGCATGCATAACCTGGGGTACTCTCAGTCCCAAAATTCTGCCTGTTGTGTCCAAAAATTTAAGCTGCAACGTCCTTTCTCTTTTAAAATCCCATCAAATAATAGTGGTAATTTCAATAGACTAATGCAACATAGTTCTCCCACATTTTTTTACGCAACAGGAAAATTCTCTTCTGTTTTTTAGGCAAGTAATTTATATGAAATCACACTTTGCTTAGTACCAAATGTTGAGTGACTGCCATGAAACCATGGTAGGAACAGAAAGCTCCCAATTTTAATCATTTGGAAGTCTCTTCAAGTATCTGTTAGGCACTGAAGTTGAACACATTGTAAATTTTGTAATGGTTCCTAGTTCCAATTACTTCTTCACTGCATGCTTGTACCTTTTCGAGGCTAGCTGCTAGCTGCAATTTAGCACCTCACTAGCAAAACGCAAGTGATATAAGTAGGTGCTATTTCTGCATATTTTTTCAAAGAATTGATGAAGACCACGTCATTTCCTTGGAAGAAGACATAAGCACAGTTTGCAGAACTGATGTCATGAATCCTGAAGGTGTTGCCTCATCTTGGCATCAGCTTGCTCTTTGATGTTCTCACTGGTAGTGAAATGTTGTTGACAATGTACATCAGAGGCAATGCCTTTGCCAACATATAATTTATTCTCCACGTCATCTACAACAAGCCACATACTTCATGAACAAAAGTCCAGCTTCTTATCAATGAACAATGTTTATTATTAGGAACTCATAACTTTGGTACACACAAAACAATTGCGGGTCTAATGGTTAATGAGTTTAAATCAATACAGTGACATCTAAAGTATGCCCTGCTTTCTTTCTGTAGATAAAATAAATTCATGTTGTAATTGTTTTAAACAAACCATTGCATCATGACCTATATTCTGCATATCTGGAGCCTGCATGAGGCACAAAAAAAAATTGTGGCTTTATATCATTAAAGGACCATTCAACAATTACTGAAGCTGTGCTTTTCTCCCATGTAATCCAAATTCTGCTTGCAACAAGTCATTCCTAAGGCATCTCTTTGCTACAGTCTTGATTTCCTAGGAGAAAGTTTGACCAGCATATTGAGTATTCTTACTGTCACTTTATTTCACTCATGGTGATGGAACATCTCACTTTCCACTAGTGTGACAGAATGTCCCTGAATATCATTTCCTGAATATCATTTTTCTCATTCTTTACAAGCACTGTCCGTATTTAAAAATCTGAAGCCCATGATATGTGCTAGCTTACTGTTTATGAATGTAATAGATATAGGCTACGTTCAGACATAACAAAAGTGTACAATCCTGTTTCATTGTGGTAGCACCTATATGTGCCATGCATGGCACCTTCACTCACAAACAGCAATGGAGTAACTAGAGTCAACATAGCAGTCAACAGTAGTGGCCTACAGATCCGAACTGAAAGGGCAGGGCTTCCATTGGAAGACTTGCTTTGACTCTATATAACCACATTTTGAGCCACTATAGAACATTCACAATGTAGTTCATTAATGTAGCAGTAAAGCCTCTAGCTGGAATATTTTCTATCCCCACTGACCTTGCAGAAGCCCTCAAGAAGTCACTGCTAAGTCTCAGCTGCTACAGAAAGTAATAAACTCTGAAAGGAGAAGAAGCTGGTTTAGAAGATGGAAGGTGACATCTAAACAAGCATGAGTCAAACGGGCTTACTAGCAAGTTACTAATAGCCTATATGGTTCTTTTTCAGAAAAGGAAAAAGACTTACAACATAATGCACAGTTCAAATAATTAGTATATTTTTGAAAAAAAAATAAGGATCCCTAATAATTATTCCACAAAATTTGCATTTTAAGCTATGAATATTAGCAAGGTATTTTATTATAGTATGAATTTGAAGTTTTTGGGTACCACTGAGTCATGGCCAAGTCCCAGATGACTGCTTAGGAACCTCCAAGGGTACCTCTGTGCAGTTTTCTTGGCAGAAATATAGAAGTGATTTGCTATTGCCTACTTCTGGGAACAGGCTAGGAACTGAACCAGTAATCCTCTGCTTTCCAGACCGTTTGCTCTACCACTGAGCTTTGTCCTTGCCCATAGAATGAATTATATAGCTGTAAAGATAAGGCTGAAAGGGAACCTTAATGAAAAGAAGCTCCAAGAAAGCTTCAATAAGCACTAATAAGTTATCTGCAACGAAGTAACCAAAATGAATACGTTCATACATAAGTATCCAAATTACATGTAAAAAAGACCTTTGCAAAATATTAGATAAATTGAATTTAAACAAGATAAATATTATTTTGTCATTTCTTCAAGAAGTAAAAAAAAACTTTTCCTGATATAGAATAAAACTCACAATAAATGATAAGCAATTTGATGATTTGGAGGCTAACTTCTGAGGAAGCACGTTTAGCACTGATGTGGAAAGTTGTAAATCATATGCAAATAAGGTTTCCTCCAGATGTGCAGTAAAACCAACAACCCTCTTTGTACTATATTGGGAATGCCAGACACTTCCTTAGCATTTCTGATATAGTCCCAGTTTAAATATATGAAAACCCAATATATCACTCTTATGGAAATCCAGCAATGACAAAAGGAAGTGGGCAGACACCTGGCTGGCTTCTGGTAGTCTCTCTTGAGCTGATTGTGGGAGCTGCTGTCAGGCGTGTAGTAAGCATGGGGTTGCTCTTGGTATCTGGAGCTGAGTGCTGGGAGAGAATCCTGGGATCTCGTTTAGTTCTCCCACATTGCTTTTTGCCATCTGGAGGCAGCCTTAGTCCTACACAAGTTTAGAACCTCATTGCCTCATGAGATCTTTAAGACTGTCCAGTCTATGTTTTCACCACTTTGAAGACTTTTCCCCAGGGTGTTGAGTGAAACCTTCACTGTGGAATGGAGAATAATGGAACTCCTTTAGTAGTAGTGCCCAAAAGTGACAGGCACTGTCTGGCTTCCCTTACCATGCATCCAGACAATACACATACAGTACGTATACAAAAGATTATGAAGATGAAAAGATGAGCCAACAAAGACTACCTCCGGATGGAGCTGAACATTGCACAAGGAAGCAATAATATGGAATATTGCTCCTCTGCTATTATTGTTTCCTGACTAGACAGCACTGCCATCAAATTCCCAGATGTGTGCGTCACCACCTCCATGAATGTGCGCTGGAAAGAGCTACAATCTCTGCTCTGTCCATAGAGGTAAGTGACCCCTTAAAAAGTGCTACACCTGGAAAACCTGCAACCAGCACTGGGATTTCCAGCAACAGTTAAAAGCAATTTTTAGAGGCAAAAAAAGCTCTGTGGTGGGGTTGTCTATGAAATGTAAGTTAACCCCAGCACAGCAGCACCCTAATGTTTTCCCATCTGGGATGCGGCCAAAAAGAAGGATTTGGGCACTTTAAAGAAGGCTCCAAGATGGATTTTTCACACACCAGTCTGCCCCTGTCTCCTGAACATTCTGTGCTAGAAAAGGTGGGTTAGAGAAGGGTTGGGAACATGAGGGCTGCACATTGCATCTCTGAAACACCCCTTTTTTATGTCTAACAAACTGTAGAAATAGAATTTCCTTTTTCTCTGGAAGTGAGGGACTCAAGTACATCTAAATCTAGTTGAGAGACTTCTGCCAATTGTGGTTTGTGCAATTATCACACTTGGTTGGACAACAATCAAGAAGCTGTGAGTGGTAAATTTAACAGACAATTTTGAATGCAACAGCCAGTGGTTTGACTGCAGGCATCTTATGATGAAAGAATGACTCA
Organism: Aspidoscelis tigris stejnegeri; assembly: GCA_023333525.1. Taxonomy (NCBI): domain Eukaryota; kingdom Metazoa; phylum Chordata; class Lepidosauria; order Squamata; family Teiidae; genus Aspidoscelis; species Aspidoscelis tigris. The sequence continues at coordinate 209,529,986 of JALMGA010000001.1, forward strand.
TGTACGTTTTAAAAATATGTCCACTAAAAATGTCCCTTCCTTCTTGAAGATCTATAAAGTTACTTAGCCAAGGCTTCAGAGCTTTCCTTTCAGCATCAGTTAATCCGTACAGTGCTGATGTCCACACAAAATTGTCTCTTCTGTAGAAGTGGGCAAGGAATGAACCCATTTGTATAAGAGTGTCATGCATACACTGACAGTGCGCAGAGACTCCTGGACAAAGGCAACCAAGTCAATTGCTTCCACACTGAGGTGATAAAAATGACAAAGCCCAAAGCTGTTGCCCAGTGCAGCGCCAGTGGAAAAATCATGCTGACTCATTTCTGCACACTTTCTAAAGTGGCACAGCAAATCTACAAGGCTTTTATTTTTAATTAAGCAGTCTTAACTCTCAAAACTTCTCTCTGTTCTGGTTGAAAACAATAGATTAATATTTAACTAGAAGCAGCTGACAAAAATGCAGGGAACCTGCTTTATCAAGAAAAATATTAAAATAGCATAACAAATAACCTCTGATAAATCACGAAGCCTGGCAGGCTTTTTATGAAGAGCAAAATGAGTGAAACCTGACCTATCTCAGTCAAATCCTATCTTGGGCTGCATCCAGACATCGCTTACTTATTCCACACTATATTTGGATGTTCTGGAATATCCAAATATAGCAGAAGTAAGCAACGTCTGGATGCTGCTTTGTGTGCTACCTGGCATAACTCACAGAAGTGATGGAAAGGGACATCATAGAGGTTAGGTGTACCATAGAGGGAATCAAGAATATAATTTTGTCTGTACTTTGTGATGGAATAAAGGCTTTTTACACAGCCTGAGCTGCCAATGCACCTATCCCTGTACAGTATCAATACACATGAAGGGCTTACATACTATACCAGTACAAATGCACAGTGCCAATTCAAACACACGGCACTTAAGAAACCTAAGAAAGGGCTCTCTTGCACAAAATCACCCAAATGCTATTTATTACAGTGCTACATGGAAGGCTGAAAGACTATAAACTCCTGGCAATGAGGCATATTGGTAGAGAAATATAATACTATAAATAAAATAAATACAAATTATTTTCACTGTTGCACAACACTGGAACCAGGAGGCACCCAATGAAGCTGATAGGCAGAAAAGTTAGGACTGACAAGGGAAAATATTGTTTTTCACTCAAAGGGCAATCAGTCTGTGGGATTTAGCACCAGAAGAGGTACCAACTTAGATAGCTTTAAGAAAGGCTTAGATAAATTCAGTGGCTACTAGAATGGATGCCTAACTACTGCTTCCAGCTTGGAGAGACAAGCACCTGCCCCTCAAGAGCATTTGCAGGAACTGAGAGCAAGTCAAGGGTTTGCCTTTGTCTTCTGCTTGAGATGCCCAGCAGGCATTGGTGGGCCACTGTGTGAGGCAGGATGCTGGTTTAGACAGGTTGTGGTCTGATCCAGCAGGGCTCCCCTTAAGCTCTTGTGACAATGTATGGAAGAGACAGAAAAGATGGGAATAAGCGGAAGGACAGACAGTGCACAGTACACTGAATATTGTCAAGATAAGTGTGGAGTTGCTTACAATATCCATGAATAAATTAAATAATTAAATTGTGTCCGGGGCTGAGCACAAGTATATCTAGTCCTAAATCAAATAAATAATCTCTGTTTTTAAATTGATTCAAAATTATGCAACTCCCCATAAAACAAAGGAAAGGGAAGGAAATAAATGCATGGAATAAATGAAGACTTGTTAAAAGAGGCCAAATCTGGGCTAAACTATAACTGGCATGGAAAGATGGCGATTAAGAGGCTTTTCACATTTAACTTTTGTGGGATGGAGGCCATTGTTCACATTACAAATAATGCCCTTGTCCCAAACCTACCCGGAACTTGCCTTCTGGTTGTATAAGGGCAGATGCTCTTGTCTGGGAGCTTCTGTCTCACTACAGCAATGGCCATGTGCACCAGGCCATTGCTATAGCAGTTGGGTAACATGCCACGTGACTGCACAGCCGCAGTTGTGCCGCCCTGCCCCCTCCCCCAGCCTTCACACAGAAGTAGGTGTGAAAGCACTCCTAGTATAGCTTTGCACTGGTTTTTATTGCTCCACAGCTATCGAAGATGGCGGTGGGGGTTCATACTGGGAGCCACTCTGGAATGGAAGCGGCTCCATGTTGTGCCTGAGGATGTCTGTTCCCATCTTGCAAGTGTGAAAAGGCCCTCTCTGGAGGAAAGAGGTGATGATGGAATATGGTTGCTGGGTTCCTTAATACACTGCAACATGGTAGGAATGAATCTCAGATGGTCACAAGGCCCTCTAGCATCATCAAAAAGGGATCAATGAGGACTTACTCCTCACTACACCCTAAAACACCTTGCAGTCAATATGTGAAAAATCCTTGTCTTAGAATTATGGTAACCTACTGCTTTTTCCAGATGAGGCTGAGTTCAGGACAGCATCTTGCCTAAATTACAAAGGGATGAAGGACAGCCTGCCCACCATGTGCTTCACCTTTAATGACTTCTAGGGGGTACCTTAGATGTAGCCCCTGTACTTATTATGTTATGTTTCAAGACCTCCAGTGAAAACAGCGAGTTTCATTTCCTAATAACCAGGGATGTGAAGTTCTCAGAGCACTGTACAGATGCTAACCAATAATCACAGACGAGGTAAGTATCATCATCTCATTGAAGATAAGTCAAGGAAAGACTGTGAAGGTTATTCATTGAGTCCATAACTAGAGCCCAAAGCTCCCAGGCATCTCTCTTTGCTACATCCCAACTTTGGGTGCTTCCAGACATCATTTACTTATTCCACTATATTTGGATACCCTGCGTGGGCATCTATGCTTTATTCCAGAATATCAAGATATAGCGGAATAAGTACAGAATGTCTGGATGCAGCCTTTTTGTGTCTGACTGCCACGCCTACACGTTATCCTTTACAGTCCCTGGATTAATCAGCTCATCAGAAGGCAGATGTACATACATCTCACCACCATGTATCTAACATTTGATTTTCTTGGGATTTATTCCAAAGAGCACACACATACACTACTACCTAGGCTAAGCAAAGTGATTCCTCTTTACTTTCTTGTTCAGAAATAACACCACTCAGAGAGGTGGCATTTTTATTATCATATCAGAATATTCCATATTTGTTCGTTTGCTTTCCTTCCTTCCGCCTGCTGCTTCTATTAATCGGAGGAGAAAAAAGAGACCCTATGAAACAAAAAGTACAACTGAATTGCCTACAGGGAGGTCACGCCATGAACCATGTAATTGAGTTAATTACATATGTCTATGCATATCCATAGTTCTCTTCTTTCCTCCAGAAGGAGTCGGCTCATCCTAAATGGACGTTGCTGCCGGCTAGTCATGCGAGCCTAATTCTATGGACAGCGAGGCGGTTTTGCTGCACTTTCCTCCGCTCTCATTAAATTAAACCAGTAGATCCTTGGATTTCCTGGCACAACACCAGATTGCCTAGTTATTCATCTCAGCAAAAACCGAGCACGAGTTTGGCAAACTGGCATGGCACATATATTTTGCAGGAGCCGGGACAAGGTGACCCGCACAAACTGAATTCAGGACAAGCCCTCAAGGTCACGCCAGGTATTTCGGTTCAACACGTCCAGCCTTTGTTCACATGGCCACTTTGGGCTGTTCTGAATGTAAAACAGCAGCAACCCAGGGAGGCAAATGAGACCAATCGATTCTGAATAAACGGAAGGGCTCCCGTCCATTTCTCTCCTAAATTCTTAGAGCTGCCTCGAGTTCAGGGATCAGAGATGCAAGATTTTTTTTTACAGATGTGTCTCGTTTCAGTTCGACGACGCCACCGTCTATTTCAGTACATTTTCCCCACCACTGACCCCACCCGCGGTTACGGCTGTCGTTTCCCCACGGGGTTCTTCACGCAGACGGCAAGATCGGGAACAGGAAAAGATCTCCGTCCGAAGACGGCGGAGGGGATCCCACGCCCGTGGATCCCGAGGGCAGGCGGTGGCGGTTCATCGCCGGGTTGGCTCCGGACTCCGTAGCCGCCCATGCCAAGGGCATCTGTCGCTCTCGTGGCCCCTCCCTGGTTTTTGGACGTCGCTGCTGCTGCTGCCGCCCTGAGGTGCGAGCCCGTTCCTCGTCGCGGGCGTCTGGATTTCTGCAGCGGAGCCTCAGTCCCACTCCCGTTGTCACTCCAGATTCGGCTCTCCGACGGCAGAGGGTCGAAAGGACTGAGCCGCGCGCGTCCCTGCCTCCGAGGCTGGACCCGCATCAAAACACGCGTCACTCTCGTTCTCAGCCCGCTCGCCGACCCGGGGACGCGATCTAAATCCCCGCCCGGGTCCGGCGCGGGTCGGAGGTTCGATAATCCCATTTGGGCGCACGTGGGCATCGGGCGACCCGGGCCACGTCGGGGCTCTAAGGCGCTAATCGAGGCCTCGGATGAGGCGGCGGTGCACGTGGCGGGAGCGGGGAAACGCGGACACTCACGCCGGGCAGCCCGCGGGGACCTCGGGGGAGGGCTTCCGGGGACACGGCAGCGGGGCTTCGGAGCCAAACGGGTTAAAGACGAACGCCGGCGGAACAGGAGCCCGGACTCTGGTTCGTGAAGGGTTAATGCCGGCCGACAGGGGGCGACCCCTGCAATGATAACAAACGGTCACGTGGTGGTCCGAGCGGGGACGGCTAATGCTCGACCCTTTTCCCTCCCTCCCTCCCTCGGCCGCTCACGTCACCCCACCCCTCTCCATCTCCACGGCGACGGCCGGGCCCGTTCGGGCGCGCGTCAGAGCTGTCCGTTTCTTGGCAACGGCGGGCTGTCTCGCTCTCCTTTCTCATTCGGCCCAGCGCCGGGTTGCGCGTCGCTCTGGCGTCAAAGTGACGTCAATGGGACTGTCTCGGTTGTCCGGGTGGGCGGGGGGAGGGCTTCCCGCGTGCCCCTCTCTGCCCCCTGCGCGCACACACACACACTCGCGCACACACGCCCTCACACACGCAGAGAGGGCGCGCGGGCAGCGGGAGAGCAGCAGCGCTGGCGGTGGCGGCGCCAGTCTGGCAGCGGCGGCGGCGGCTTGAGAGCCAGGCAGGCAGGCAGGCGAGCAGGCGCGGCGTGGGCAGCCTGAGGAGAAGCGGCAGCGGCAGGCGCCAGCCTAGGAGCTCAAGGTAGAGCTTGTCAGGGGCGAAGCCGAGGCTGCTGGTTCCCCTAAGTCTTCCTGAAGGGAATTTCCGCGGCGCGTCCGGCTTCTCCCCCTCCCTCCCTCCCTACCTTCCCTTTTCCCGCTTCCTTGGGGACCGGCCAGCCGCCCGCCCGGCGTCGCCCGCATTCCTGCGCTCCCTCCGGGGCTCCCGGGAGAGTTGGCGGTCCCTTCGGGGAAGCCCTTGGGCGGCGCGCGTCTTTGCCTCGCCTTCTCCTGGGTCCGAGTCCCGAGGGGGGGGGGGATTTCCGTGTAACCCGCACGTCTGAAGGGGCTTCTTTAAGTCTGTCCCCCTCCCTCTGCCCTGTTCATTCCCGGTGCAGCTTCAGCCGCGGCAGCCCAAGACCTTTGGCGCACATGGCTCTGGAAGAGGGTTTCCTCTTGCATCCTGGCTGCTGAATAATCCGTACGCGTTGCTTATAGCTTCGTGCATCACTTTTTTTAAGTTGCAAAAGAAGCTTTCGTTGTCTTTAGTTTAGTGGTTAACCCGGGACTTGGGGTGTTTTCCACTGTCACTAAGAGTACCCATTTAAATACCCATTAATGGGTACTTAATGGCATTTTTGTACACCCATTAATGAGTACTTCTAGTGACAGTGGAAAAACACCCTTAGTTGCTGCAGAACAGAGGGATGAAGTTCCTTCAAATCTGCTTTGGCGACGTTTCAGTAATTTCGTTTTATCTCGATGTGGTCAGCACCCCTTCCAGATAAAACGAAATTACTGAAGCACGGAGCGATTGGGGTGCGATCTAGGGGGAAGTAAAATTGAGGAACTAAATCTAACTTGGACTTTTCTGTGTGTGTCATTTCGCAGGCACCAAGCAGAGGCTTCGAAGAGGAATGCTTAGGTAGACCTTTCTGTTTAGTGTTTGCTACACACCCAAGTCGAGCCATGGTGATCATGTCAGATTATACGACTGTCCACACCTCAAGCCAAAGCCAGCAAAGGCCTCTTCGCGTCGGATTCTATGATATTGAGAGGACCTTGGGAAAAGGCAACTTTGCTGTTGTAAAACTGGCTAGACACAGAGTAACTAAAACGCAGGTGGGTGTGTGGTCTGTTGCCTTGTTTTACAAAGAAAATCCAGTATAAATAGTGTTTCCATGGAATTAAATGCTTTACATTGAGAGTAATAATATGGTATGAGCAGTGGAACTCAGACAGGGTCACTTAGTATACCTTTTTAAATTTTTAAGTCCAAAACTTTTGTTGATCTTATTTTAGAGTTTAGCTTTCTGGTTTGATTTAACTGAAGCACAAGTTGTTCAGGGCTGTCAGTTCTTCCTAGGTAATCTTAAGATTTTAAACAAGAAACAGCACAGTGGCTCTTTAATTCTTATTGTTTACTTAGAATTCTAATGCAATATGTAAAAGTCCAATGAATATAAACTTCAATAACACTTTATTCTTTTTTAAAAATGGCTGTTGTGTTTCTTATTTATGGTTTATATATACCTTAGAGTTTATGACCTAATTAAGCCTTGCTGAATTATGAGTCAACGTCCTTATAGTTGTGCTGAATTTTGTTTTATTCGTATACAAGCCTCATTTGTTTAAATGAAACATGCAATTAATAAATGCTTGCCTGTCTTTTTATCTAATGTTATTTTGCCTGTAATTGGCCAGAAACAATCTTGGATAGTTTACATGGGCTGTTCCTATGTCTTCCAATGTTTTTTAAAGAATTTGTGCTAATTTTTTTGAGGTGGTAATATATTTTGCAAGTGATCTGGTTTTGTTTTCTTGAAATTGCAGGTTGCAATAAAAATTATAGACAAAACACGGTTAGATCCAAGCAATCTGGAGAAAATCTATAGAGAAGTTCAGATAATGAAGCTTTTGAATCACCCCCACATTATCAAGCTGTATCAGGTAAGAGATCACTTCTGACAGTCACCTGCCTGTTCGACTTATAATTGGCTTTGACAGTTAATGATATTAAAATGCACGTGTTTCCATCAAGAGCAATGAGCTTTTCACAAAAATGAAGAAGCAAAGACATCTTCTAAACATCTTCTAGTGACTGTTTAGCAAGGGTGCCGTTTCAAAATCAGTAATTGGAAATTGTCTGAACGTGTGTGATATTATCAAATTGCTAGAAGTACCATTTACTTAGATTTACTTGGGTTTCATGCTTGTGCTTTTACACTGCTCCTCTGTGTTCAAATTCAAAAAGTTTTTTAAAGTAAAAATCACAATTCAGTGATTTGAGTTATGAGCTGAGCTGGGCTTAATCTAAGCAATTTGTAGGACTAGCTCATCCTTTGGAAAGTACCTTGATATTTTTATTTTAGGAAGTTCAAAAGCAGTAAACACCTAAGTAATTCATTCTAGTTAAGGATTATCTTGGCATATGTGTTCCTAGGAAAGCAGGCAAATAGGCACACTCTATTATTTGTTCCCCTGCACTCTATCTTAACTCACTAGCATTTGATGGATGTTGATTTTAATCATCTTAAATAGTAACATGTGGATTTAAAAGGAGGTAGGGGAACTTTTGCCTAAAGAAAGAAGAAAGAGATAAGAAAGCAGCAACTTTTCAGTATATAGTTGCCTTGAGATAGATAGAAAATAAGTTGTTTTTAAGGGAGAAAAATGGGAACAGCAGAATCAGTAATATAGTGAATTTAGTTCATAGTATTTTTTGTGAGCTCTTTTATAATTGCAACAGTAAGTGTGAGGACATCTTCCACCATAAATGCCATATTCATTTAGGGGTTTTTTTGCATAATGCTTCTTTCTGTGGTAATTGAGCAATAAAAACTAGATGAAACTGCAGTTTGGAGTAGAAGGATGGTGGTGGCTTTTTCAACAACAGTTTCTAATTTAAATCTTGACGGGCATCTTTCCCAGAACATTCAAAATGCCTTATTCCTTCCTGCCACCTTTTTCAACATAACAGTACTGTTTTTTAATCTCTGTTTTTATGTGGGATGAGAGCTCCTTTATATTCATTTGGTATTTAAGCTTTCTTAACAAATCTTTTAAAAGTATCTGGAAGGAAAAAGCCTCATTTTGGGGGGACCAGAAATAGGTATGGCTTGGAATATCCTTCTTTGACACAAGTCTGTTATTTAATACTAAAAAAAAAACAGCCCACAAGAACGAGAATTTTCATGACAGTCGTGGTTGTAGTTTTTAAGAACAAACCTGTTTTATTTTTTTTAAGCCCCTTTGGGGCTTTTTAAAAGTATTTTGTAAAGATGGATTTACTACTTTTCAGTGTAAATTGATACTGGAATGGGTGTTCAAACTTTGGTATACAGGGATGTTGAAAAATAGCTGGATACAAACAAGAAGCTTTCACAGATAGGAAACTGCTTTCTTAGGCAGTAGTCACTCCTAAGATCTAATCCACCTTCAGTCCACCTTCAGAGAGAGAGAACACATCAGCAAAATGACCAGTAATTTTCTTTCCACATTATCTATCCCAAAGGTGAATTTCCTGAGTTATTTAATACTGAAAAAAGAGCTTGTCATTTTGCTGACGTATTCTCTCACTCTGAAAGTGGACTGAAGTTGGATTAAACCTTAAGTGTGACCACAGCCTTCCTTAGTAAAAGCAAATGATGTTAAATAGGAACAGGGTTTAGGGAAGGCTGTCAGTTGGTTTTTGTTGGATGTTCTAACTTCTTCAGTGACCTGCTTCTTAACAGTGAAATGAATTTTATTGGTCTATGCCTAACACATGTGTGTGAGAGCGATGCCTCTGTAGCTAACACAAGATGAATAAAATAAATTACTCATTCTTTGAATGAGTGAGGATATCTCTGAAGAAAGAATGATAGGCAGACAGCAAAGTGATATTTCTTTGCTGCAGTTCTCTGTGGATTAAATAATTGAAGAAAAGCATGACTGTTATGTGTTGACATTGCATATAAATTAGAATGATCAGAAATAAATGGAAAAATTAAAAAGCCTGTGTCTTTAATATATTGTCCTCTCTTTCTTGTTTTTCTTCTTTTCCTCTGTGTCCTCATCAGGTTATGGAGACAAAAGATATGCTTTATATTGTAACTGAATTTGCAAAAAATGGAGAAATGTTTGGTAAGTTCTTATAATGAAATTTTAATAGTAATTCTGTCCTTAGTTACTTGAATGATGAATTGGAGCTCTGTTTAACTGGAGTCTGAGGATTATATTGACTAAAATTGGCTTCAGATAACTGTATGTTCAGCTGATTTGGTATATGGCTGGAACAGGCTGATTACTTTAATCAAGTGAATTTCAAGTAATGGAAGTTTGTTTGTGGATGTGTTCCCATTTCAGAGGATAAGAAAGTTGAGGGTTAGGACTATATTATTTAGATATCCAGAATTGTCATGAATGGTGCAGAAGAGAAACTCTAAATACTATTTGGTGGCTGAGGAAAATGAGGATTTTGTTCTATGCATTTAAATTTTCCCTTTCTTTTGGTGTTTGCCAGATCACTTGACTTCCCATGGGCACCTGAGTGAGACTGAAGCACGGAATAAATTCTGGCAGATCCTTTCAGCTGTAGAATATTGCCACAGCCATCACATAGTTCACAGAGATCTGAAAACTGAGAATTTGCTTTTAGATGCCAATATGAATATCAAGCTTGCAGGTAAGGTGTCCACACAGTTCCCACAGGACAACATTGTAGCACTTGATGGAAAACTTTTGCTAAAAGCTTTTTATGTGATGGCTGTAGTAGACAGAAACTTTGGAGGTCAGTGGCTGAATTCGCAATTACCCTTGCTATTCCAGGATAGGGCAGGCCACCCTCTACTGGGATAAATCTCTTTTTAGCTGGGCCAGAATGTTCCTGACATGGAATAAAGGCTGTATCCTTTGGAACAGTCTTTTCCGGGCCAGCTGTGAATCTTGTATCAGCTTTCAAGTAGGTGTGGGGGGCTTTAAATGCTCCAGTGGCCTTCAGAGCTCCTGGGGGCCCATTTCAGAGTTACATCTTGGGTGTTTTTCCACTGTCACTAAAAGTACCCATTAAGTACCCATTGATAGGTATGTAATGGCATTTTTGTACCCATTAATGGGTACTTAATGGGTACTTCTAGTGACAGTGGAAAAACACCCTTTGTTGTGCCACTGAAATGGGTCAACATGGTATACTGGACCACAGATGTGTAGTGCCTGCATGTATTTGTGGTCCAGTATATGATGCCCTAGTGTGCTAGTAGATCTTGAAAAAAGGTCTACTGGTAGACAGGACCAGGACACCATTTTGGGTGGTCTAGGCCAGTCTGTACTCTGTCCTATGTAGATGGAGCATAGTAGGAATGGGAGGGGCCCCTGTTATTCTGCCCTAGTTTGTGGATGGCAAAAGCCTAGACTGGACCATGGTCTACTACCCAGTTCAGAAAGGCCCTTTATGTAGAAAATAACTGAGTGGATCAGGTTTGTTAGATCATTTAGTAGATAGATTTTGCTTATGCTTGTCTGCTCTACTGATATAGGTTGAACTATTAAATACATTTTCTGAACAACTCACAAAAAATAATTACAAAAATACCTATGAAGGGCCAAAGTAAAACATTAAATACTGTGTTTTCTGGCATATAAGACTACTTTTTAACCCAGGAAAAAGTTCTCAAAAGTTGGGGGTCATCTTATACGCCGGGTGTTGTCTTCTTATACGGCGAGTCTATCCCAAACTCTATATTTTAACTGGAAAGGTTGGGGGTCATCTTATATGTCTTATACACCGGAAAATACGGTAGTTGTGCTGTCTCCTACAGTAGTGTGCCAACTTTAATAAGTTTATGCTTTTAATTGTATGTTACTAATGTTTCTGTTATCTTTCCTTGCAGACTTTGGCTTTGGAAACTTCTACAAATCTGGTGAGCCTCTTTCCACATGGTGTGGAAGCCCACCTTATGCAGCTCCAGAGGTTTTTGAAGGGAAAGAATATGAAGGGCCTCATCTTGATATCTGGGTAAATATTTAGTTCCATATTATGTTTCTAGTGTGTTTGTAATAACAAGGTAATGATTTTGGTTACACAACAGTGACTGCCCTTGAGTTACTTGGATCTTGTTCTTTTGTGTTGGCAGAGCCTTGGTGTGGTATTATATGTGCTTGTTTGTGGCTCTCTCCCATTTGATGGACCCAATTTGCCTTCTTTAAGACAAAGAGTGCTAGAGGGACGATTCCGCATTCCTTACTTCATGTCTCGAGGTATGATTTCTAATTTTTCCAGTATTGGAAGCTCACCGCTCTTTAGCTTTTTACTTACCCTTTAGATGATTAATCTTTAACCTATATTCCCAGACAAGCACCAACCAGTTCTAGTTTGTTAGGTCTGTTTGACTGAATGCTTAAGTTCCCAAAGTGAGATTTCCCCCCCTACATTAACAGTCCTTACTGTATACCAGAATATTAATTCTGGTAGTCGAAGTGATTAACAGATATTTTAAGGGGAAGAAATCCTAAGAAAGTTTTATTTTTTTAATTCTTATGCAGTCATTAAAATTCAGATTTCCTTTCATTATCAGTAACACAATCTTTATCCAATCAGCTTTTTGTTGTTCACGCTGTAGAAATAAAGCTGGTTGATTTGTCATCTTTCTCATCAGAAGAGCCTTAAAGTCAGCTTAAGATACATTGGGCAATGGTGCTTTGTCTTATTGGTGCTTCTTTTTATTAATCCCCTTGTTTGGCTCTTATTGAATACTGAGTGATTCAATTAAATTTATCAAGTTTAAATGTCAAACATGAGTCTTGCTTCTTTTTTATACTTACCGCCAAATTTGTTTTTTGTTTTTTAAATAAACACCAGACTGTGAATCCCTCATTCGGCGGATGCTGGTGGTAGATCCAACAAAACGGATTACCATTGCTCAGATCAAGCAACACAAGTGGATGCAAGCAGATCCTTCTCTTCACCAGCAATCCTTATCATTCTCCATACAAAACTACAACTCCAACCTGGGTGACTACAATGAGCAGGTCCTTGGGATCATGCATACCCTGGGGATTGACAGACAGAGAACTGTTGAGGTGAGCCTATGACTGCTTCACTCAGTGCTTGAGAATCCACATGTCTTTGATCCATTAATGCACTTGTTAGGAGAGTCAGTGAGTTTGCCATTCAGAATTCAAATTAATGAAAAGTTAGACCAAACGATGGTGAGGAAATGGCATTGTCTAGAAATGGTGCACAAGTCATTCCTTCTTATAATGCGTGCCTTCTGACGCTTAAACTTTAAATGTACTTTTTAGTACACTTCTTCTGATTTTAGGGGCCCGTCATTCACATTAATGCTTCTTAACCCTTTGTTAAGAGATGTCAGTTTCATTTTGAATGACTCAGTATGTTTTAATTGTCTTTCTCTCTACCGTCTTTTCTAGTCTCTACAAAACAGCAGTTACAACCATTTTGCCGCAATTTATTACCTTTTGCTGGAGCGCCTCAAGGAATACCGAAGCAACCAGTTGTCAAATCGCCCTGCAAACGGTCGTCAGCAAAGACTAAGGAGTTCTGACTTCACTAACGTGGAGGTAAGGTTATATGCATCTCTTGTTACAATAGCTACTCACTGTCTTCGCTTTTTTCACTCTTAAAGTGAGATACTCTGCTCCTCTGTACAGAAGAGGCAGTGCTCTCAGGCTTTTCCTTTGACCAGAAGGCATCTTATGGCTGAAGATAAGAAAGGATGAGCAGCTTGCGATTTGTGGATAACTTTAGCATTGGAATGAAACTTGAAATATTTCACGTTTCAGCCAGCTTCAGCTGATCTGGTGGATACAGAATATGTTTAAGACTATCATATAAATAAAGATTATTATTATTATTATTATTATTGGGTATTTTTCCACTGTCATTAAAAGTACCCATTAAATACCCGTTAATGGGTACGCAATGGCATTTTTGTACCCATTAATGGGTACTTAATGGGTACTTCTAGTGACAGTGGAAAAACACCCATTATTAGTCTGTATCCCAGCTTAGGTATAATATCACACCTTCAGAGTTACTTCTAATGGAAAGTGGAACCCAATATATACTTATTTAAGGAAAATTGTAGCACCTTAAAAGTATATTTGTTCCAGCCGTAAGTTCGTCATGACTTAGGTTTGAATTCTTTTTTGTCTTCAGCTGCCTCAGGACAATCTCACCAGTGAGACCTTGAGATCATCCCTGCTTTACCAGCAGCCTCATAATCTGATACAATCACCCTTGCAAGCCGAAATGGATTGTGACATAAATAATCCCTTGCAGGTTGGTGTTTCTAATGTTGAGTTGCTTGTATTTGATTGGAGGGAGCAAAAGTACCAAGTCATCTCAGGGACAAGAAAATCCTGGGCATTTTAAAATAACCATTGCTTGTGCCCTTTTAAGTCATGCTCCAATGTGAAAATCATAAAATGATGCAAGCCTCTTTGGGACGATACTGGGAGTACAAAATAAAGAATTCCCAAATAGTTATGTCGAGGGCATAATGGTACAGAGTATGTAAAGAGAAACTGAACAGAAGGTTCTTAATCACTTTACCTTTCGACTTTGCAGCCTGTGTTCTTTCCTGTGGACCCAAACTTCAACAGTCTTTTTAGGAATCGCTCAGTTTCTCCAAACAGCCTCCTGGAGACCACCATCAGTGAAGAAGTCAGGCAGGACAAAATGCTGGAGGAAGAAATCAAAGCGTTCAACCCAGTTCGCCTCCCTGTCAACACAAGTCGAAGGCATACACTTGCTGAAGTGACGACGCATTTTTACCAGTGCTCTCCACCATGTAAGTACTGATATAAGAAAGGATGCAGGAGATGGGCATGAGGGTAGGGGAGCATTTTCTGTTCCTGAGCCTTCAGCAACATGTTAAAATATATTGCTGTTTGGCTTAGGATCTCTTGTCCCTTTTGTATATTTATTCAGAGAGGATTATTTAAATGTTTGGCTCTGAAACCAACTCTCATAGGTATTACCATACTGGATCTTTGCTTCCTTTGTTCAGTGAATATATTGTTATTGTTGGAGTTCCAGCCTAGTTACATCATCCTCAGAGAGAAACCTCCATGCAGCAGTTTTTCTCGAATGTTTCGGCTTTTCTTGCCAAATGCGTTAAGCACATTTGTTATTATTGTGTGTGCTGTCCTGAAGGTAGTGTTTTGATTATCATTGAATAACAGTGCAGATGCTTTCCATTGTTTTCCTTTTGGATGAACCATGGACCATTGAGGTACAGAGAACTTTGCAGAGTCCTTTAAAACAAGGAGCAGTTTTTACAGGTCTGCTTGGAGACCCAGAGCCCTCTGAATCAGAACTGGGAGGTTTGTGGATCACCCACACTTGCGTCTTCTGATTTAACAGGGGAACTCCTTTTTGTAGCCCACCAAATTGCATTGCTAAAATGGTTCCCTCTGGGGCTCTGAGGCCAGGAATTATAGTTGGTGGCCACTGGAGGTCACGTGAACTTCGGGGTACCATGAAGCCTGTACTGGAACAAGTTGTCAAAGTGCAGACAACTTTTTCCTGGGCTAGCGGACCACTCCGGCCTGGAATTGCCCCAGTCAGAACAGTTCCAGCTGGACCACACTTCCTTGCATAATAGCCTCAGAGAAAGCTAAACATCAAAAGCCTGGGGGGGCAAAATATATTTTAACTAGGCACCAGAAATTATAAAATGCAAGTGCCTGGTGAACCTCCATTAGGAGGCTTTTCCAGAGTCTTGAGGCGACCAGAAAAGACCCTCTTGCATGTCACTGCAAAAAGTTACTGCAAGAACGTCCTCACCTTGAGATCTCAGTACTCAGGTGTGTAATAAGAAGGTGCTTCTTCAGATAACTGGGTATCTTACAGCTACAACATAATAAAGCTTGAAAACAGATGGCTTTGTTCCAGCTAGAACATACTAGAGCAAAGATCTTCCCATGTGTTAACCCATTTGGCAATGAAATTATCTCACTACTTTTATGGCTTTTAGCTGCAGCAGTAACATGGAATGCTTGCACTGACACTTCTGAATTCATATCATTAGTTATTCAGCATTTGGGGTGCAAATAACTAGTAGAACTTTGTGCCCTTTCAGAAAAATGTAATGGCAGATAGGTGAAGGATGCGAAGGATGTTTCTCTTGCAAGCTTTTTTTTTGTTGTTCTTCCTGTATTCATTACGTAACTATCATTTTCTTCCTCATCTGTTTCTTTTCTAGGTATAGTCATTTCCTCTTCCACAAACTCCACGGAAGGAACCAATTCTGACAGCTGCCTCACTTCTTCAGCCAATGATGGCTCTAGTGCTCTGAGCAATTGTTTCGAAGATCAGGTGATGCTTGGTCACTCAGCTGCAGCCAGAATGACATCATCATTTTTGACTTCCCATTCAGACGCACCAGTATTGCAGGCCCAAGGCTGCATGGGCGGCACGTCTCTGTTGCCTGTCAGCTTCCAGGAAGGACGAAGAGCATCGGATACCTCATTAACTCAAGGTAGGTCTTCTCTTTTTGGTCAGTCCGGAAAAATGATAAGGACGCTTTGTACTTCTTGGTCAGTATTTTAGAGTCTTGCCTCGCCTGGATCATAGGTCTGCATTACAGATGCCATAGAAAGACCTGAAATTGTATAATGATAGGATTTATAAGAACTGTACATTCGAACAAGAGATGCATTGCAAAATAATGGCAATAATGAAAATCAGTGAGTGAAAGGAGGGAAGGAGTAGAGAGAACTTTTTCCCTCTGGCTCTCATGGGGGGTTGCTAAAGGGTTAAAAAAAATCGCTATACTGTGCCTCTGAGGGGGCAAGCAATGTATACCCGAGCGAGACCTCAGCAGGTAACCCATTCTTCTTTACTTTTTAGGCTTGAAGGCATTTAGACAGCAGCTCCGGAAGAATGCTAGAGCCAAGGGTTTTCTGGGACTGAATAAAATCAAAGGGCTCGCTCGCCAAGTCTGCCAGTCCTCTTCTGCTCGGGTGTCACGGAATGGCGTGAGTCCTTTCCAGCATTCTCAGCAAAATGCCTGCATGTACAGCAGTGGGGCAAATGGCGGCAGCTCTGGAAGCAGCAGTTCTGGAAGCAGCAGAGAAAGCAGGAGCCTTCTGGAAGAAGTGCTTCAACAGCAGAGGTGAGAGGACAACACTCGCGGAAAAAGACCAGTGGCCAGTATCTTGGGGCATGATAAATGAGGGGAAAATGAGGTCTTTTTCTTTTCTTTTCTTTTCTTTTTTTTTTTTTTTTGAGATGTTGCTTGGAATGAAGATTGGAACCAGTGCTTCTTTTCATAAATATGATGTGATCAAGCTTAAATGTAGTATACTCAAATCTTTGTGAGGAATTTTGAATTATTATTTAGCTTTAAAAAATTGGAACCCCCCTGTGCATGTGGATTATGTAAGGCTTTAGTCATATAAGGCCTAGCCCAGCCCAGCCCATTTTAATGCTAGGCCTTTCCCCACAGGCCTTAATCTGGGAAATAACCTGGAATAGGAGCTTGTTATCTGTATGCTAGTCTATAAGGTCTGGTGCGGAAAGGTCACATGTAATGTTTTTGTAAAGGTCTACATTGATAGAACCAAATTTGCAGAGGATCAGATTATCAGATTCTCTTGGGTTTTTTTTACAATGTGCTTATTCTTATGTGCATGTTTCTTTCTGGACCTGAAGACTTTGGCCAAAGCATTTAGGTTGTCATCTGTAAAACTGGCTGTAGGAAACAGACTGGGCTG
Organism: Aspidoscelis tigris stejnegeri; assembly: GCA_023333525.1. Lineage (NCBI taxonomy): Eukaryota > Metazoa > Chordata > Lepidosauria > Squamata > Teiidae > Aspidoscelis > Aspidoscelis tigris. The sequence goes on from JALMGA010000001.1 coordinate 209,546,811, forward strand.
TTTTCACAAAGATAAAGCCAAATTAATGTTAAAGTAGGAACCACGATAAACTTTGTACTGATGGTTTAGTCAGACAGGTGCATATGTTCTTGATCTTATCTATTGCCATGATTTGCAAATATCTGTTGCCAAGGTGTGAGGGAGGGAAGGGCATGCTATATGAGAAGCAAGGAAACTTATTAAACTTGTATAAGTTCTTCATTCTCGCCTTTCTTTGCAGACTGCTCCAGTTACAGCATCAGCAGCCAGCTTGTCACCAGCCTTCTCAGGTGTCTCAGTCACCCGCCATTCTCTTGCCTGACTCTGCAGGCAGCACAGCATCCAAATCCTTCCTGTTATCTGAACTGCAAAGTGAGAACTCATTAGAACTGGCCTTTCGGAGCACCCAGTTTCTTCAGCCACATCTCTTTGGGGTCAGCGTTTCTCCAGTAACTTCAGCTGCTCATCTCCTAGACACTCACCTGCACATCAGCAACGCATCCCCGATCACCTCCATATTTTCTCAGCAGGGTGGTTTTGCTGTGCAGTCTCCAAGCTACGATACCGTTACTCTGCAGCCCGGGGATTGTGAAATGGAGGACCTTACCTCTGCCCGGATGGGGAACTTCGTCTTGGTCAAATGAGATGGTTTCCCTTCTCTTCTCGTAATCTACACATCTGTTTTGGAAGAGAGAGCTGCAGATAGGTGAAAACTCTTTGAAGCAATAATGTGTTTGAAAATATGTGAAGAAGCCATTTGGCTTAGTAAAGCTTCTAACTTTGTAGAACTGAAAAGAAAAAGCAATATTTGCATCTTCTCAGCTTCAGCTCTTCTTGCACTGAACAAAATAACCAGAAACTGAAAGAAAAAAGAAGAATTTAAAGAAAAGGATGATGGGGACATTTGGTGTGGTGGGGTAGGGTAGGGTAGGGCAGGGCAGGGCTGGGAGGGGAACAGGGTTAACACTTTTCCGGTACTGTATTAAAATCAGGCCAATACAGCTTTCCTGTCAGTGACGTCAGGTAGCAAGAAAAGGCTTTCCAAGGAAGGGACCAGAGCCGGCCCACTCGCAGCATTCATTTATAAATCTGAAAATATTATGATTTCTTTCTTAAAACAGGACACACATACAGGTGTTTTGGTTATATGAAACATCAACAGAATTAACAAACAAAAAAATCACATACAATTTTTGATGTTTATGTTTTGGGAGCCAGCCCTTCTCTTACATCTCCGTTTCTTAAATGTTCATACTTGGCACCAATCCCCCTCCCTCCCCCCAAAACGAAACAAACTGTGAACTTTCTGCTTAGTATCTCAGTTGTAGCAGCTAAGAATAATCATTACAAAGCAATGAATTTAAACTGTCTGGGGATTTTGTTCCCTCAGATAACGAATTTGTTGCTGACACTTTGGAGGACAATGGCAGGAGTAAAGAATCAATATTTTTGAATGTCAGCTGTGTATGGAGGTGCTCATCTAATGTTGCTGAGGTGAGGGACTGAAACAGCTGTAGGAGTTGCTATAGGAAGGTTTTCTTTTTTCATTTTTTCCTTTTACCTCACATCTGCTCCTCTACCCCTAGCATTAGTTGTTTTGAGGCTGCTTGTGAGGTAATTTTCAGTGCTGCACATTTATTTATTTCCGCTGCTAATGAGGGTTTATTCATTTTGTTGTCAGGGTCCAAACTGAACCCCAACTCATTGGGAAATGTGCAATATTCAAAGGTTATGACAATTACACTGACAGTTGAAAGGAATAGGATAGCACAAAGTGAACTTTTCAGAACGGTCTTTTTTTTTTTCTTTGAACAAATGAGTGAAACAAAGAGCACAATTTCTGAGTTTTGTAATGAATGGACAAGAGAATTGTTTTAAGTATTTTAACGAGTGGTTTGGATACTCTGTGTGTGTGTTTGTGTGCGCACATCTGCATGTAGGAATTGGAAGAGATTTTCACTACTAAGGTTTTTATAATAAGCTTTGTTTGTGTAGTTTTAGCATTGCGTATTTGGGCTATAGGATGGCTTCTGAATACCAACAGGAGCCATATGCAGGCATCTAGGATGAGCAGAGGCTGCAGTTAATGTCCTTCTTCGACCTTGGAATAGCAGGTTGAGGAGAAAGCAGGGAGATAAAAGATAATGGCAGGTGAGCAACTAGTGAGCCTGCTCAACCAGAAAGGAAAAAAAAGGATGTCTGAAAACAGCTTCATTTTGTCTAACACTTTTAAGGACCCACCACTCAAAGCATAACACGGGGTGCCTTCAGGATACTACTGCTTCTTGCAATCTGCAGTGTTATATATGTGTAAAAAAAAAAGGAAGCTATTTTTATAAACCAATAAGCCAAAGACTTCTGTCTGGCAGGCAGGTGGGTGGGTGGGTGGAGGAGGGGGTAAATAGGGAGACAACGCTCTATGGCTCTGTGGCTTTTGAACTCCTTTTATCTGTGTACAGTATCTCTCTTGATGTGTCTTCAGCTTGCTGCTACTGCTGCTATGTGTACCTGGATCTTCAAGGTGAAGGGGAATTATTTTGTTCAACCTTCTCTCTGTCTGTGCCTTTCAGCAGAGAAAATGCCAATCTCATGTGAACTGCCAAAATGGCTTGGCATGTCGTGAGAGTGGCAAAAAAAAAAAAAAAAAAACAAGTGAAGCAAGTGAAATGAGTGATCACAAAGCAGCAATATTGCCTTCATTTTTATAAAAGAGTAGCACAAGTTCTTTCAAGAACTGTTTTTTTCCTTTTCAAATGTTTTATACCATAGATCAAGAGGCCACAAAACAATAATTTTGTTCTAAGCAATGACAAGCACTTTACTGTTAGAGCACCCCCTCCACATTGCTATAGAAAATGCTCTGAAATTCTTCTGAAGTAAAAATGGTTGTCCCCCCCCCCCCCCGACATTTCAGGGTTTTTGTCTCCATTATTTTTCTTTTAGTGTTTCTCAACAGTACTGTTTTGCAGACTACAATGCAATAGATTATTTAAAGACACTATATGTGACTGGTTTAATTAGGATGTATAGCTTTTATTTTTTATCATGACTGAGGATCATTTTATTTCCTTATGTTAAAATGAAAAAGATGTACACCAAAATGATTAGTTGTGTTTTATTTAATATTTAAATAAAAAAGGTTGTTTTAAAAGTTGTGAATTATTTTACTATCAGTTTTATTCATTTCATTAATTTATTTAGTTTACTCAAATTTATATCCTGCCCTTCTTGCTGGTTACAAAAATAAAGCAGTAAAACATACTTAAAATACACCCCTCCCTCTAGCAAAGATGACATCAGGCCGGGTGAAGAGGTATGTTTTGACTAAACACCAAAAGCCTGCTGGACTTTCTCTAGAAGACTGTTCCAGAGCCTTGGGGCCACCACAGAAATGGCCCTTTTATTTGTATTTTATTTGTATTTCTATCCCACCCTATACCCGAAGATCCCAGGGTGGGTAACAACCTTTAAAACAACAAATTACAAACAACTGTGTATTAAAAGCAATAGTATTAAAACACTTTAAAAGTTCTGCATGTCTAACAATATACTCCATATTAGTAAAATCACCTCAGCCAAAAGCCAGGGCAAAGAGGTGCGTCTTCATCACCATCCTGAATATAAACAGAGAAGGGGCGTGGCGCACCTCGAGGGGGAGACTATTCCATACCTTGGGGGGCGTAACTGAGAAAGCCCTCTTTCGGGTGCCCACCTGCCTCAATAATCGAGAAAATCTTTTTTATAATTGTGTACTTTAAGTGAAGAATTATTCCAGCCTGACAACCCTAGGTTTTAGTATCAACGACACAAAAAATCTTCAGAAATTACTTACCGTATGTATGAGAATAGGACTATATATGATGCCTCCTTGGGCCTATTTCCATGGGTTTTTAGTCTGGATTAATGGGACATCTAGGTTCTGATCCAGATAGATCCAGCATATTAATGTGGGTATATGAGGCCCTGCTGCCCACTCCATCCGCTTTGGGTGGAGAGTGATGTCAACCAGGAAGCCCCCGATCCAGAACACAGGAGGTGTCTCAGACTAGGGGATGCATTTCCTGAAATGTGTGCTGGAACAGCGTAAAGCTAGGAACTTGTTTCTCTGAGGCATGGGCTATTTCGACCGGTCCTCTAAGGCACTCCATGCTGGGCTCATCCACGCCTTCCCATAGCCAGAACTGACACCAGATACAGTGGTTTTGAACACGGGTAGGTTACTGCTGAAAAGGTCCTTGACTTCCATCCATTAGTGGAAGGCTTGCATTTCTGTATAGGGTACAACAAGGTATAGTACTTTCACATACAATTCCATACATAATTCTTGTGTAATTGAGGAGGTCAGAAATGAAAATGAATATTCCCCCATTTCTCCATCTGCATGTCCTTTGGAGGAAAAGACCTAAAGTACATTTGGAGTTGAATGCTGAAAGTCTGGGTTTGTTCATAATCGTTTCTGGATTATGTTTCAGAAAAGGGGCCTGCCAGTCACACGCTAGTGCAGCAGACCATGTCAGACCCCAGGTGGAGCCTTCCTTACTCTGCACCAGCATGCAGATGGCGGGTCCCTGTTCTAGCATATAAACCACAATAAGGCCCAGTGCAGAAAGGACTTATATCAAGATGGGCAAAAGGAGACAAGGATACACTGTAGATTGAGGAAGCTGCTGCAGAGTTCTTGATCAGGCCTTAAAAATAGAAAGTTAACACATACAAACAGACCAGATGGTGTCCAATAGTGTCAAGGTTGGTGTGAAGACAAGTCTAGCAATCTTATTACACCAGATTTTTGAGGGCTTCAATATGAATTTCTTGGGACATGTACTAGCAACTTTTTCACTGCTCTGAAAAGCTCAAGAATGTATCCTTAGAGGTTTTCTGAGAACAGGCTGCCAGATATATGCTTCGTGCAAAAGACAGTAGCAACCTTTTCGCTGCCCTAAAAAGCCCTGTTCATTCAGCCTCTTATGCCACTTGTGCTCCAGGCATCTCCTGCCCTCATTCATCATTCAAAGTAGCTTTGAAAATCAAGGGGTAGTTTGGGCTCCACAGTTCCAGAGGCAGCATCTCATTGTTCTATCAATTCACAAAGGCCTTGATTGGATTCCTCCTTCTAGCCTTTAGAAATTTCCCCAAAGCATTCAGGGAAGCCTCAGATTTCATAAGTTTCCAGGAGCTAATCATTGTAAAAAGTCCTTTGCCCTTGCCGGAGGGAAATGCCTTTAACAGATAGTCTTCTGACCATGACAGCAAGAAAGCATTAACACCTACCCACAGAGAGGTCTGCATCCCTGCCCCCTTGCAATTTGAGACAAGGAACAAATCAAAAAATCGTCATGCCCTATATGTGGAACCAGTGACGATCTGGATATTGCTGTGGCTGCTGTCATGCCCTTCATTCAGCATGAATGTCAAAGTCCTCTAATACGTAGTCCTGAGGTTCTCTTCCAACACATTAGCGATCACTAGTAAGCAGTGTGGGGCTTGCATAGAAATGCCCAGAGCTTGCACACTTGGGTTCATCTTTGGTCTTTGAAGACCTGACCAAAAGGCTGTTGGATCAACGAGCAATTTGCTGCCATAATGTGGACTTCAAAGAACAAAGATAAACCACTCTGTGCACCAGTTCCAGGTGCTGCTCCCAGAGGCTATCTTTGCTAATTGGGGCATATAGAAATTTGGAGAGCAAGATGATTGAGTACATCAACAATATTCTGTTGGTTTAATTGGCTCAACGCTGGGCACAAGCTCTTATAGGTGTCTTCAGTCTGCAGAGGTTTTCTGGTGAGGAGCATGCATTTCTATATACCACAGCTCCCTCACTTCACCCCTTCTTCCTGACTCTCCCACACAGATTCAGCACTGCATGGCAGTTTGGTGGCCATATTCACAATCAAGCCACAGATGAGCAAAGTATAACTGCAAACTAACTTGGCATTTTATGGAAAGGAACCAAGCACAAGGGCTTAGAAACCATGCCACCAAATAGCCTGCTTGGGAAAAGAGATCAGGAATTCCAAAGACAAGTACTATAAACTGCAAGGAACAGGCAAAAACACACCCTCTCTCCTCATTTCTCTCACCCCAAACCCCTTTTAGGGGAAGAAAGTGACTCACCAATGCAAGCCCTCATATCTCTAGCCACTTTCTTTATGCCTAATATTGATAACCACCGAAAGGGAATCCAACAGAGATACAGTACAAATACCAATCCCAATAGTGTACAAGATTATCACTGAAACTTCTTGGACCAAGATCCTTTACAGAAGACAGTTTTTGCTGGACCAATAAAGGCTATGATCAGACACAGCAAAAAAGAGGATGTCTGAGGTGTCTATGAGGCTGCTTAAAGAAAACTTCAAGTTGGAATTGTCCAGTCTGCTCCTCCCCCTTGAACATTTTATGCTAGAAAAGGTAAATTAGAGAAGGCCTGGGAACATGAGGGCCACACACTCCCTCTGAGGCAACAAAAGATACCCCTTTTGTTATGTAGGAACACAACCTAATAAAAAAAATGCTGCACTGGTAAATTTATCCAAGTCAGCAATACCGTCATCACTTCTGTGTAATTCAAACCTGATATGTACAGTATAGACCCCTATCAGAACCTTGAGATCTGAACTGGGAACATTTTCAGCAATGGGAATTGTATCTAGGTCAGGTTCCCATTCCAGGAAGTAGAAGTCTGTAAGCATACCCTCCCCCGCCACCCCAGGACTGTTTATTCTAAATCTTGGTCCCTGACTGTTTTTCAGTTAAAAAGCTTGTTTTTGTGCCACAGCCTAATCCTGTCAGCCAGGTGCAGGAAGGTGACACTTAAGCTGTAAATGATTTGTGCCCTGGGCACAGGCAGCTGCAAGATTGACGTGATAATGTGGGTATCCAACTTGAGTTCTTGATTGGATCAAGGCAACCTGTTTATATGACAAACGACATGAGCATCGACAAACTTCCTTATTTACTTTATTTTGCCTGCCTAAACAGTCCAGTTTCCACCTGTCCTGAGAATAGGATTTTGAGTATAATATGTCCCCTTATTCATGAAATATCTCTAGTTTCTGGATGTGCACAAATGTGCTTTTTGGCATTTGATTTGTAATTAATTGAATGTTAGAAAATTTGTTTTTGTAGGAACAGACCTTTTCGAATGTGGCAAAATTCTATTCAATATGAATTCATATGAATATCTGATATGAATGAATACGTATCGGGTATGATATAAGGTATGAATCAATATGTATCTAATACATATCCAAGATATATATCTGATATATATCCTGTAACAAATCTGCTCTGAAAGTGTCAAATCCAACCTGAATCCACTTTTAATACACTCTCAATCCATACTGAATTCACTCTATATCCATTGCAGATGTGACTGGCTCAGCTGCTTTCCCACCTCCCCAGTTTAATGAATGTCCGAACTATTCGTACAAATGTCCGGAAACATTCATATTCATACAAATGTCAATGTACGAATATTGTAACATTTGATTTATGTACAAATGTCTGAATTTGTACGAATTCGTACAAACAACAAATGTTACTAATATTTGTGCACATCCCTAATCTAGTTTTATCTGAGATCCACTATGTGTCTTTGACTCCACCGAAGTCCTCATCCATACCTGGCTGTTAGATCTCCAGTGTCTCCAGTTTATTTCAGGCTCCACTATGCATCTTTGGTGTCCTTAGCTGATCTTCAGCATTCCAAAATCCACTTACACTTAATCTTGACTATCACTGCAGGAGCTGAAATCTGGGACCATGACTTCATCAAGAGTTGAACTTCTAGTTGACCCTGCAAGAAGCTGAATTTTGCATGCTTAGAGAGAGCTGAAATAACTCTGGAGATGAGGTTCAAACCTACTCTCCTCCCTCATAGATTGTCCATGTACCATTGCCCCAAAGGGTCAAAAATTAAGTCAGAGTATTCAGATTTACTTGACACCTCATATGGCTGAGCCATGGGGGCAAGTAAGACTGGTTAGTGTATGGAGTTCTAGGACTCTACACCTCTCTTCACTGGTACCAAAAGGTGAGGAGTTAGCATTTGTTGGCACTTCTGCTTTCCCTTTAAGGCTGTCTTTCTCAGCACTGTGATTCACTCACTAGCAGGTGTGTCTATGCACATGCTTGCATCCTGGTATATTTGCAATTCACTGAGAAGATCATTTCTGAGCTAGAGAAGTCTTTTAGAAAGGTATATCTCTCTTGTTTCCTGAAGCTAGTTGCTTCTCTTTTCCTCTTTCCTAGTTTTCTAGTTTTCTTCTCTCCTATTCCTATCCTTCTAAAATACTTTTTAGTTAAAGAAACTCTTCCTGTTGGGCAAAAGGGAGAGTGTGGCTAGCACAATCATCCCAATTTAATCTGGAGGCAGAATCAATGGTATATGTGGGAACAATTGATGAATTTGAACAGAAGGAATCATGGTGAAAATGTTCATTGAACTGGGGGCTCCAGCCAACAGCACTACTTCTCTCCAGATGCTAAAGGGCTAGAAACGTAGCTTTGTCTTCCCAATGAATTCTGCCCATTCACGCTAGGCAACCAAATTTTGATTGGCTAATAAAAATCCTCCTGCAGGGTATCCTAGACAATTTTCCCTCTTTCACTTCCTTGAGTTTAGGGATGTGAGTGAAATTTTTTTCATTCAGTTCATATCAAACTGAACGTAAGAAAATTTGCATTGATTCAAATAGATCCTCTTCAAATGTGGTAGGATTTCATTTGATATGAATGTTCCATACAAATTAGTTATGAATGTTAGATATGAATCCCACGCGTATTCCATACCTATCTGCCCAGAGTGTGTCAAATCTGGCCTGAATCTACTTTGAATCTGCTCTCAATCCACTTTGAATCCACTCTGGATCCGTTGCAGATGTGACTGGGGAAACCACTTTCCCACCTCCTATGTTCATGAATGTAATGGAGCTTTGTACAAATGTTCTGAAGTGTTTGATTCGAATGTGAATGTCATCCTTCAAGTGTGCCAACATTCTATTCGAATCTGAATGTTTGAATTTGTCTGAATAACGAATCATATGAATATTCATGCACATCCCTAACTGAATTCTCTGTTGCTCAGAATTCATACCATATTGTTCGTTGGAGTTATAAGTAACTCTCAGTCTCTGGCTTAAAGGAAACCTTGTGTTCCAGCCATTGCTAAAGCACTTCTCCTTTCAACAAATATGAAGTGTAACTAAGAGTCTCTTGCTTTGCTAATATTTGCAAGCTGAGTTACCTCTTACTGTTTGACTAATTTGCCCCAACTTGAAATTGTTCTGTTGTTGCTGTTTCTGTATTACTATTGCCACTTACTTATTTTGCCACTTGCACTGTAATAGTTATTTCCTGTGTGCCTTTTACATTTTCAATAATCAAACTTTGTATTAAGACAAGCCAAGTGTTTTTCCCTCACTTGGGATCAGCACTACACTGTGTTCAGTAAAATCAAACTCATGGTGATGAAGATCCTGTGCAGATGTGGGAACCCTGCTTAATATATGTATAGACTAGAGTAGTTCTTGACATGAGCTGAACCACTTCCTCTATTTTAGGGACCTGCTGCTAGGATCTTATCAACCACTAAATACAATTCCAGTTGTGATCTGGCTCAGTTGTGTAATTGGTACTTTATGGGCACTGCTAAATGCCAGGCTGATGTGTCAGCATATCAGAAATTATCCATTTTCTGCTCTTGGGGGAAGGTGTGTGTAAAGAGATTTCTGTTTCTCTTGACGAACAAGTTGCAATTGGCAGATGGGTGTTGGCTGGGAAGAATAACTTGTCTTTTACTTTCAGCAACTGTCAGCCAGAAATGTTGGCAGCCTTTATCTGTGTCATCTGGTTCTGAATATGAATTTGGACAAGATTTTCTGAAGGACTCTAGATTTTCCACATGCTCCTGTTTCTCCCATTACACACAAAGAAATAAATTGCCTGCGCATGCATGCTTTTGGCTAAACATTCTCTTTGGCTGTATACCATTAGGAAACTGGGACCGATAGAAATAGCGTTCTTAACTCTTCATATGCGTTCTCAAACTATACAAGTGCAAATGTTGGTTTTAAAATTAGGGTGCTTAGTGTAGTGGTGTTTTCAAAAATAAAAATAGTTAAGAGTGGTTTGGAAGGCTGAGTTCACCTATAAGGGTGATTCTGATGGTCTTATTCCTTCTCTCATTTCATTTGGTTGAATAATTTACCACTTCCTTAATGTCTATAAATATTGCTCAGTTATACAAGCAGTGCTAAATGTGTTATAATGCTCAACCCTTCTCTCTTCTACTGGCAGGAGCAATTCCGGTACCTACCCCCATTGGATTTCCTTTGGATGGAGATCACTGAAATCTTTTTGGATTTCAAAATTCTGTCCATTTATAAATAAACTTTGTGGTTTATTGGTATGCCCAGACAATTAGATAAATTTATACTATGTTTCTTTTAGCAGATAAGAAACCTCAAATAGCATGTAACATGGCACTATTCTGTGTGATGGTTATTAAGACACTTAAATAGTCAATGTTGACAGAATAATGTATGTCTCTTGTTAATGGGGTTGCTTTTATATACAGTTTTATATTTTATAGGTGTAATCTTTTATACTTTATATTCTGACCACTGATCAGATAAATTGATACTGAAGAAACTGTACACAAGTAGGGAGACTATGCACTCCAACAAACTTAGGATCTGTTAGCACTGGAATGACATAACTATATCATTACAGCACAGTTATGTTCAGGTACGGTGACCTGTATTCATACCACGAGCACTGGTGCCATCTCCAGCTTTACTACTGGTGCTCACTGTGTGGATGGTCGGTCCCCTAGCGGTACCTGGTGAAGATTTGGAGCAGTAAAATCTGCTTCAGAGTTTTGGAGGATCGGGAATACTCTCAGATACTCCAGGGTGGAGGCGATGCCACAGTGTGTGGGCAGAGCATCCTGGAGAATCCCCACAGAGTGAGTGCAAAAAGGCCCTTAGAGACGTTCAGAATTCTAAGATGTTTGCTGAGATCTCAAATCTGGCACCTTAGTTTTCTCAATTAATCTGCAGCTGGTTTCTTTCAGACCCCCAGGCTAAAGGAAACCCTAGGCTAAAGAAGAAGAGAAGACAGAACTTCTCGAGCCATTCATGGAATTTTTCATACCTCTGCAATTTTGTGGGCTGTTGGTGGATTGGCTGCAGATGGCAGCTGAAGGAGGAAACTGGTTTTACTGGCCAGTAGGAGGGCGGATGGAGAGGCCTTAGCACGGCCTCCTTTCTCCCTGTGGCAGCCAGTTGTTTATCAACTTTATTGTTTTATAGGGGTATGCACAAATATTTGAAGGTATCAAAATTCGATCAAATCTGCCCAAATTTCAACATTCAAATTCGAATTGAATGTCCATAAATTCAAATATAAAGATTCAAATGAATTACATATTTCAAATTTTGGATCTATTCATTTGAACTATCCTGACATTCGCATGTGTACAGGTTTGTACACGATGAGTACTTGCAGATATGCAATTGAGGTGGGGGGAATATATTCCCTCAGCCAAAGGCAAAAGCAATCTGTCCCAAGTTGTGGTGGTTTGCTTCTGGAGAGAAGCAAGAGTGTGCTTTTTCGGACAGCTTGTTCCACTCCACCCCTCCTGACAGCTCAGAAGCTCACACCACCTTTGGAGCTGGCATGGGGTACCTCCGTGGTATCTTGGACCATGCTGCCAAAAGGGCCCCCCAAAGTATACTGGGGGGTAGAGCTGTGCCATCTGGACATCTCTGTAGTCTGGTATACCATGCCTAGTATGCTGATAGACCTCAGAAATGATGTCTTCCAGTAGAATGGACCAGGATACCTAATCTGCACTCTATTTTGTGTGGACCAAGTGTATTAGGAGGGTGTGCGGCATTCCTTAGAACCTACCAACATATAGAAGGGAGACCTATAGACCAGTTCTCGGTCCAGTCTACTGGTAAGTGTGGAAAGGATGTCATCTTCAAAATCCCATCCAACTGAATCTAATACTGTATAAGCAGACCAATGCAACGGAACCAACATAGCTAGTGATATAAGATTTTTAGTTTTGCCAGATCTTTATTAATAAATCAGAAGTTTCTGTATCCTTGGAAAATGCACCATGTAATTTTGCAGGTTCTAATCAGAGACACTGATGTGTTACTTGTGATTACCATCTTCTGTGTTCGTATCTGCTTAGACTAGGGTTAAGTGCCTAATTAGAATTTGCTTCCATTAATAAGTACTCCATTCAACAAGTTTAGCTGAGGTCTTAATTAGGTGCTGCTGCTGCTTTTTAAAAAACTGCCTTTGGGTATTGCTAGGAGCATAAATGGATACAACTGAAAATGCTTCAAACACTGTTAAACCTTTTTTCAAAGATACCTGCTGAATTACATGAATTCTACCTTGACAAATAGAGGGATATAAAATGTTGTTTGTAAGTTTTTGTCTGTTATCCAAATATGTGTTTCTTATATGAAAAGGGTATCTATTTTCTTTTATAACATTTATATTCTGTACGTGCTACTTATTTTTTAAAATATTTGCAGTAGAAAATTTATTTGGATTTGTCAGAAATAATTAACCAGACCTGCACATATATTGAAATATTTTTTCTCCCACTGTTTTCTGCAAATATTTTTTCAAAAATCTGTATTTTTTTCTTGGATTGAGAAATGTTTAGTATTGTCTGAATTCCTCCCTAAAGTCATTTTTTAAAAATAAAAAAGAGCCTTTTTTGTAGTCCTAGTGCCAGTTCCTTGCTTTGTTCACCCTCTCTCCTAGTGATATTTTGTTGTAAACCACAGTGTTTCTGTAATCATTAACCACAAGAAAATGTGCTGGGAAATTATTTTTTTTATTTCTTGAAGTTCTTTTGTCATGATTTCCATTTCCTCATTTTTAATCATCTTGGTTTCTCTAATCAGAATGTATGTTTGAGTTCTGCTTAGTATTACTCCTTGACTTGAATGGATTTTTAAAATTAGTCATCCCATTAATTTTATTAGAACATTGTTAAGTTTCCAAAACTTATCTATACCTAAAAATTTAGGTCTTATTCACACTGCTACAGATTGGGGCAGAAAATGAGTATAACAATCACCGTTACAGAACTGTCCCGGTACTGAAATTCTCAGATGTCAAGGGCAGGGACATACAAGAGGACTTTTTTGTGTTGGCTTCCACACTCTGGAACATATCTGTTCACCCAGGTCTTTGATGTTTAGTAGCTTCCTCTGGGTGTAGTCCTGCTGGGGTGGGGTGAGGTGGGAAAGAAGCAGAGAGGATTATATTTTAAAGATGTTTTAAGAATATTTTTATGCATTATTAAAATGGCCTGCATAGCCTGCATAAAATCATCGCCAAAAGACAACTACGATTCACAGGCCATGTTCTACAGATGGAGAATGAGAAAATCCGCAAAATGGCAATGACATGAGTACCACCAGGTGGTTGCAGGAAAAGAGCAAAGCCATGCCACACCTGGCTTCGAACATTTCTAAAAGATCTCGAACAGATTAATGTAAAATGGGATGAAGCGGCAAATCTGGCCGCTGATCGGAGTTGCTGGAATAAAATCTTGTTGCCCAGTATGTTACTTAGCATGAGAGGAGCTAACTAATTAATTATTATAGTTATTGTGATCCTCCCTGGGGCCTTTTGGTGAAGGATGGAATATAAATTCTATAGGGAAGCACAGTTCAGAGTAAAACTACAATAGCATGAATGAGCTTCTTACCTTTTCAGGGAGACCACACTTAATTTCAATTTTGTTACTAGGGTGACTTTTGCTGCTCCCACCAGACGATGGTGGGCTTATATGTAGCAACCTGCAAGCCAGCCAAATGCCCCTTGCTTTCTTTGCTGTCTTTGTGCATGCTTGACTGTCTTCCAGATAGCCCCAAGTGAAATAATAATGAAATAGATTGGCAGACACATAAGTAATCATCATTATTATGGGAAACCTGCCACAATTGATGGGTTTCTTGTCAGTAATATTACAGGTTATTGGCTCACTAACCTCGGATTTATCGGCAGTGTCACAATTACATCTGGCTTCTCCAATACAGTCCAAGGAAGACTGAGAGTTTTAGCTGACTTCTGGAGCATCTTTAATGCTGATTCCATGTGCAACTGAGCAAGGGAACTGTGCGTGTCAGCATTAGCATAACCACTGCTATCTTGCTTCTGCAGTGCACTTGTGCTAGGGAATTATATTCCAGACCTAAGGCCTAATGTTTAGCTTAGCATAAGCAAAGGCATTTTAAGAATCATTTGATATAAAAGGGTACTTCTGGCCTAGAATGGACTTCTGCATACTTGTTTTTGTGAAACAGCTTGTAATTGGGGCTTTCCAAAGAGTGTTAACACCTGCTCAGGAAAATTGTGGTTTTAATGTAAAGGGCTCTTAAAACCTATTAATAATGATTCTATATATGTTTTCTGCAATCTCTAAGAGGCATCACACCAAGGAAGAGCCTTTTGGCACCAACAAAATGGCAGAACTACTTGAGGCATTCCCAGTGCAATGCTCCCCCAGGGAGGTCAGGGATGGAAGCCAGCATTCACCTTTCCAGGGCTGGCTTTGTCCCAGAGTTCCCCAGGATGACTTATCCAATGTGCAAACACTGGTGTCCCAGAGCATCCCACCTGCTGCGGCAATGCCCATGTATGCCAGCCATTGCTATGGCAACTGGGCAACGTGGCCTGTGATATGCAACCACAGCTGCTCTGCCCTCATAGCACCAGGGCATTAACTAGGAATCCCTATGGCACTCCTAGGATAGTTGTGGAACATGTTGAAAAGCGGGGAGATGCATACTTGGAGCCATTCCCAGATGGCATGCTGGAGCATTTCCCAAGGGCAAAGTGCAAAAAGGCCCTTCCTTCCTTCCTTCCTTCTTGAAAAACATTTACATGACAGCTGGTTCATAACTGGAAGAATATCCTGAATCTGGATAATGTGTGTAGTTTAAGAACAGATAAAAAGGTCATCTGATGAGATATACCATATTCTATTTAAATTATATTTAGTTTTTCTAAACTAGTGGGTGGCAATCCTGTGCAGAACTTTATGTTCCTCAATGGACTTTTTCTTCTTTTGCAAAGTGAAAATGACTACCCTACTGTTAGATCCTCCAAATTTCAACCTTCCCAACCAATTATTAACTGCTTAGAGCCTTTGTGTTCTTTCCCCATTCTTGTATTGTTTTTTGGAAAATTGGTGGCATAGAACAAGACTCACATATTATCCCCCATCCCCTTGGCAACTCTCACTGCTATTGTATACATTTTAATGCAGGACTTCATGCATAATGGGGAAAAACTCAGCCGTTCAGTGAAGCCCTGCTCAGTACTTCAGTGTTGTTGTAGAGTCATTTTAGGATGCTTCGGTGTGATAAGGATCATGTTTGAAGAAAATAATAATTTGTTATAATCAAGTATGGCTCTGTCTCCATTATGTTACAAAGATGCCTTTTCCATACCCCCAGTGTAGCCATTCTCTGTTGCTTCTCCTCACCTCCATTGAATCATATGGGGGAAGGTGCTATCACCTTCAGGGCCACAGCAAAGCGCCTGAGTCCTGTTACCTCCCTGTGACCTATTGATGTGGGCCATGGTGGTGGTGCCTAAATGGGCTGCTGAACCTGTTCTGGACATCTGGGCAGGCACAGATGCTTGTAGATGGAGTCCAGCACAGTGGCAATTGATAAGGTAAGGCACATTGGTCAGGTCGTGGCCAGGCTGTGACAACTGAGGCACCTCTCCCCCCCAACACCTTTGGCCAGTAAAGGGATCAAAAATTTATGCTCAGTTACTAATTAACAGACCATTGGCTGTTCAGCAACATGCAGGGAGGACTCTAATTTTTTTTAAAAGAAAATTCACAAAAGAGACAGGAAAAAAGAACTCAATTTCTATCTTATTGGGTATGATGGGTATGGGATATGTATGTGCTCATTTTGGATATTGGTATGAATTTGTACAAGTACATTTGTGTCAGATGGAATCCTACCACATTCGAAGGGGATGTATTTGAACGAATATGAATTTTCTTACATTTGATTTGATATGAACTGAATGCAGAAAAACATAATTTGTGCACATCCCTAATGCACATTATGCACTATGTAGCTTGGAAGCCAGTTGTGCTAAGCTGCCAAAAATGCAGGGATTGAGGAATCTTCCACACAAAAAGATGTGAATGCAGACAAGCCTTTGCAGGAATCAATCAAGTTAAGCGTTAGCACAGTTGTAATAATTTCCAGGTATAATCATTTTCAGTTGAAGTCATGCATACATTCAATTCAATTCCATTTATTATGCATTATACAATCCCTCTCTTCCTCCCTTCCCTCCCTTTATCCAGTCTCACAAGACAAGGCCACTTAAAATCCTTAATCTACTCAGTATCTTGAATTCTGGTAAAGCCATATCCAGTTTCCATATTACTTCAAACTCATCTCCATTCTAGTTCTACATGAGGTTGTATACTTGTTTATTAATAAATCCCATGTTGCTTCTTGCCATTTCTTCCTGCCAATTGTATCTAAACTTCTACATTGTTTCACTGTTATTTGCTTGTCTGTAAATAAGAGCAGTTGCAAGAACATTTTCTTATCTGAATATAATTTTATGCTTGTAAAGATAAAGAGTAAATTTATCTGTGACAGCTGAGGAATTAGAATGCCAAAATTTGTTTTAAGATCCTCATATGTGAACCAGTTTGACGTAGAGATTAAGGAGCTGGACACTTATCTGGGAACACCGGGTTTGATTCTGCCCTCCTACATGAAGTGACTTGGGCTAGTCACAGCTCTCTTCTGAGAGCTCTCACAGCCCCACCTACCTCACAGGGTGTTCTGTTGTGGGGAGAACAGAAAGCTTTGTCAGCCACTTAGAGTCCCCTTAAAATGGGTGAGAAAAGCAGGATAGAAAAGCCAACTCTTCTTCATATACCTTCTTCCGAAATGTATCAACTTTCTTGCAATTCCACTATAGATGGAACTAATGTGGTGCTGCAACTTTACTTTGCATTACCGCTTTACACACCAAGGCTTCAGTTGACTCCATCTTCAGATGGAAAAAGCTGACATCTTGTCATTTCTACCCTCAATGGATAGAAATGAAAAGTGAAATGTGAGTGTTACGATCAGAAGATGGACTGAAGAAGGTTTAAACTGAAGGTTTGACCTGGGCCCAGCAGAGCATCAGGTTCTTCTCTTTTGGGTTTATCTAATTCAGAAAAAACAACCTTTGGGTCAGCTGATGTGGAAGGAAAATGATGAAACACTTGGCTGATGTTTTCTTTTACTGTGAAGGTAGATTGAAGCTGGGTAAAATTTTTGGTGTGAACACAGAATCATCAATAGTTTATAGCACTTGAGTAGAAATAACCCTTACTAGTTCTTCATTTCTGCTCCTTTCAGATCATTTTTAAAAGCTGCAGAAGTTAATGCTGGAAACTCCACGTACAGGTCTAGTGGCTTCCCTAAGGGTGCGTCCCCACGCACTTTTTGCTCCAAATTGAAATCGGATTTAGGAGGGGCCATCCCCATGCATTTTTTATTTGACCTGATTTTCCTGGACCAAATAATCCAAACCGGGACCAAACCAGGACCAAATTTGGTTCTGGAAAAAAACTGTTGTCACCACAGTTTGGTGGCTTGGCATGCATTGCTTTGGGAGCCGAGCCTGCACATGGGGATGGTCCCAGGCTATTTGAGGAGGAGATTGGCTTGATTTTCCTCCCTTCTCCACGGCAAGCAATCCCCCCCCTGTTCACAATCACGAAGGCAGGCAGGGCAATGGCTTGATTTTTCTCCCTTCTCCACAGGAAGCAATCCTTGATCGTGAAGATGGGCAGTGCAATGGCTTGATTTTTCTCTCTTTTCCATGCCAAGCAATTCCCCCCCCCCCCATTCACAGCCAAGGCAGGCAGGTTCCTGGGTGAAGTGGAGGTGCACAAAACAGCTCAACTGCATGGGGATGGCTATATGCGTATACAGCCAGTGTTAGCAGTGATGGCATGGGGACAGACAAGATTTGGTTTCAGTCCTGAACCTGGTCACAAACGAGCCCAAATCACACCAAATCACTTGCATGGGGATGCGGCCCAAGTCCTGCTGTTCTGTGATGATGAAGTATACAAAGAGAGAACGTTTTCAGTCATGTATTTCAACTGCCTTGCTGTCATCTTACTGAAATGAAATTAGCGGCATCTACCAGAGTTTTCTTCTTTAGCTTTTTAAGGCATCCTGTCAAAGGCACACAGCAGAAAATCTGACATAGCAACAGGAAACAACACTAGTACCCAGATTTGTTTAGGGTGTGTCTTTCAGTGAGACTAAGGGAATAGAAAAACTAATAAGGAAACACTGATGCTATCCGAAACATGCTGAATCAGAAGACGGTTTCCTATCTCTATAGTTACCAGTATACCCAGTTATGTAAATAGAAATTCTTTCCAAACTAAAACTCTCAGAAGCACACACACTTTGTATGACTCTTACAATTCTAAGTCAATATGTGTAATTATCCTTAGTCAATTAATTATTAGCTTTTCATTACACTGAATGTGTATATTTAACCTCTTTCCAGAATAGGTTGGAATAGGGACCTGCCTTCCTCATGCTGGTTTCTTATGATTACCGAAGCTATATTTAAACTTCAGTAATACTAATGTGCGCAATTTTTTGGCTTCATCCACATCCTCATCAAATTGCCAGCCTATATTTTTCAGCGTTTTCTGTCATTTACATCTTATCCTTACCTCAGGCACTTAAAAAAAAATCAATTCAGTGTAGGTTTCTTCTTACTGAGGAAAAATCAACAACCAGATCAAACCAGGGATGACAATGAACCCTAAAGTTTTATTATTGTAGTATTAAAAATTAATAAAAATTAATAATTCTATTTTACGTCTGAAAATGTCTGTCTGTGAACTGAGGCAGCTAGATCTTCGATTCTTTACTTCCTTATAAGCGGCATAAAACATGAATGCAGAATACTGAAGTCTCCTATTTTGAGGACTTAAGTTTTAAAGCAACAAGGAAACTGCTATGTGTGATGTGATGGTAGTGGGATCACTTCCTCTTGGAAGTTCGTATTTGCCAAGAAGGCTTATAAAGTGATTGTCCTGCATCATGGTTTGAAGCTAAGCCAGTTTGTTGACAGTGGGCCTATTCACACTTGGCTTTATTCTGGATTATATCCAGGAATAGGGCCTGTTGTCCACTTGCTAGTGCAGGCTACAGCAAACCCCAACTGATAGCTGACAGAGTCTACATTAACATGCAGACAACATCATGAGTACCTTAAGGTGAAAAATGGGCATGTCATTATTATTGACATAAAACAACAGTAACACACAGCGAACAGGATATTTATGCTGGTTTTGGTAATTGTTATCACTAATTGGGCCCTTCCCAAGTGCCTAGGACTGAGTGATGTATTGGTGAGTAATACAAGCAGATCCCAGCAAAGTGGCTTTCTGTAGCTGGCAGATGGACATTTTGTTGATGCCAATGCTGTTCAAGTGCCCACTAAGATCTTTTGGAACTGCCCCTCGTGTGCCGAGAACCACCGGGACCTTTGCTGGTTTATGCCAGAGTCGCTGTAGTTCTATTTTCAGGTCTTCATATCTGGTGAGTTTTTCTAAGGGTGTGTCTCCATGGTCTCCTTTTGCTTCCCTCTTGTGTTGGATTTTAAAATGTGGGTTGTAATTCGAAATAAAGCATCCCTATCTGGTTTGGGACAACACAGATTTAAAATGTACTTTCCTGTCTCCATGCAAACTGCTTTTTGTGAGCCTGCATCTTTTTCTCCCCACTCCCACCCCCACCCCACCCCACCCCCCACCCGCTGCAGAGATGAAAGGCCAAAAACCTCAATTGAACCTCCAGAACACAAAATCTTCCCTTTACTTGGCTGCCAAGAGTTAAAAGCAGTTACTGAAAGCAGCTCACCCTCTCCATAACTAATGCTTGCAACATAGTTACAAGCATAACTGAAAGCAGGCTCCCTTCAGCTGTCAAATTCAGCTGCCTGCATTCACCTAATGGCTGCTGATTAGCGCAAGACCAGACCTGCAAAGTGAAACTTACTTTCACTTCGGAGGCTGCATTTTTAGGAGGGGGAGGAAGAGATTTGCTTGCTGAGAAACAATCTCTGTGGTAATGATAATGATAATGAGTATCACCTTTCCCTGTTAGCAAGCACAAAATCTCTCTCCCCCTCTGAAGTGAAACAATGTGACAGATAGGAGCTCTGCTTGGGGGTGAAAGAGCTGAATGCAGCTGATTTTGACAGCCAGTTCTTCTGCAGGAATAAAAAATGCCTAAAAATTCAGTGGAATATGGGAGAAGATGTGGAGAAAACATCTCCATGCTCCCAGGAAAACCCGCGGCTTCCCAAAAGTGTGGAGGTAGTCTTGTTTAAAGGGTTTTTTTTTTCTGCCATGGATTTTCCTCTTTTGTGGCTCTGGAAGGTGCTCCAAGACAAAAGAAGCTTTTTAACAGATTTTTCTTTGCGTGTAGATGGGGCCTATCTGGTTTTTTTTTTCCAATTCTGCTGTCGCCTCGAATAGCAATGTCAAAACACTTTGTACTATGATGATGATGATGATGACGTAGTAAATAAGAAAAGTAAAAAATGCCCATCAAACAAACATGCAAATACTGTAAACCGGGCAATATGCCCAACTGTGCACGAAAGAGTAGACTCTCAGAAATGCTGTGATACTTTGCCTAAGACAGAACAATGTGTGCTAAGGACATTTCACTTCTCAGTTGCAGTAGTTTTGGGGCAGTTATGCCGTGTTCCAGGTTTCTTCTAAGAACCTAAGCTTCGGGATATTGCTGTGATATCCATTTCCAGAGGGTTTGGCTTTGGCTTTGGGATTGTAACTGGCCCGAAAGCCTACATGCAAACGTTTCACTTGCTCAGATTAAGCCAAAATTTCCTCAGAACTTAACTCTTCTTGCAAGAATTTGGTTTAATAACTCCAGAAAGATTGGGAGGGACCAAGGAGTGCTAGAATGCAAAGTAGCATATTCACATTCACAGTTTTTAGTGTAATTACAATATTAACAACTGCATTTTCTGTCCTCCCCTCCACCCTACTGTATAGTGTATGAATCATCTTTTAATGAAACCTCAAACCTGTACTTACACATGCTCTTTAGCTCATTGGCTGAAGCATACTGCAAGCTGTCATGCTGTTTAACAGCCCTGTCAGTTACATAATTGCCAAAGTGTGGGACAGGTTGTCCTAAGGAGCTTGTGGCACATGTACAAATTCCACCCTAACCTCTCCACTTACTTTGCCTGATACTAATGGTCCTTTTAGCTCATATACTATTGATGCTGACTGATGATAATGGCTCTCCAAAGAAATGGGCAGCAATTCCATTTCCTCATGGTCTTTCCCTTTAGGCCCAAGAAGAGGTGACTCTGCAGTCTCTGCATTAATGATGCTAAAGACCAATGTCTCCCTATCCCTTTTTTCATTTAATTAGATCTCCTTTTCATTCTTTCCTGTCATGCTCCACTTTGTTTCTCATTTGCCATTTACAAATCCATAACAATAATCTCCAACATGGGTGGGTGGGTGGGCGGGCACAGTTTATAGGTCACTAGGAGGCACCTCACGTCACTTTATCCCTCATATTAGTGTTACTCATTTCTACAAGGATCTTGTGGTAAATGCATCTCTTGTTCCATGGAATTCACCTCAGGTGATGGCTCTATACAAGCACATGATTCTTATGGCTATTCTTCTTTGTAGAAGAATTAACAACACTGCAAAAAAAAAAGAGAGAGAGAGAGCATCTCTGAGGTGTTTCTGAGGCAATTTTAGAGGGTTTTGAGGTGGGATTTTCACACACCAGTGTCCTTCTCTCATGAGGCTAGAGAAGATGAATTAGAGAAAGCTTGAGAACACAAGAGCCACACACTAGGGTATGCCCAAATGAACTTTAGGATTCGATTCAATTTGAATATCTGAAGATTTGAATCAATTTGAATGTTTAAAATTTGAATGTATTTACATTCAGTTCATATTGAATACATTTGAATCTATTTCTATGAATCTTCAATTTGTATTTGAAGATACGAATGTGGACAACATTCAAATGTGTCCATATGCCTCCATATGCATCTGCAAACATTCGTACACATCCCGTTTTTATCTCATATGCGTTCCGTTTTTGACCCGTATATATCCGTACAAATACAAATGTCTGAATATTTTATACAAATGATTTGAAAGATTTGAAAATTCGTTCAAATATTAAATTCGAATGAATGGACATTCTATTTGAATTTCAGTGTCTAAATTCTATTGGCACATTCCTACCACACACTGTCTTTCTGAGGCACCTCTGAGGTACCCTTTTTTATGTATTTATGCACAGCCGTATTTGCAGTCTGTCTAACGCCACCATGTATTCTGCCTTCTCATAACTTCAGGAAAAAACAACAAGGTCTGGGGAATGTCAACGTCCAAGAAGCTTTGCAGGACTAACACTGAAAATTGTTCAGTGTTTGTGTCTTCTTTTCAACAAGAAGATAGACGGTAAGCAAGTGAAAGAGAGATTTGATTCCAAACCATTTCACTGCAAATCCCTAACAAGTCCTGGGCATTGAACCTTTGGATGATTTATACATAGGAGCACAGAAAGACGCAATACTATTGTAAAGGCAAAGTGAACTCTCTGTGTGTATGTGGGGAAGTTGTTTCTTTTTCATCTAAGCCAATTTTCCTGTTTCTAATTACAATAGCAATAGGACAATCCTAGGTAGGGTCATTTTGTCTTTTTATTATGTTCTTTGAGTGGGTGGCAACTGCTAGCTATATAATACACTTTAGGCATGTGTCAGTAGGCTGTTAAACATTTCCTGATTTTTATATATATATGTGTGTATGTTCACAGAAATAATTTGTGTAGGTTGCCTCCTGCTGCCGCTTCCTTAATGTCACCTCACACATTTCATGATATGCATCCTAATTTATTTTTAGTTCACTTAAGTGAAATACTGATAGCTTTGTTGAATTGTCTGTGGCAGTCTATCTCTGTGAAGTTTTTGGTTTGTCTCATCAGATACTTGCATTTGTAGATGATTAAGTCAGGCAGTTTAATATGAATGATCCATTGGGGTTTTCACTGAGGACTTTTGATCTCACTTCAACTCTTACTTTTAATGGTACATGAAGATTACCAGCATATTCAAGGCTCTGTGTCTGTCATACAAAACTCTAAATATCTTAGGACAATGGTATCATCTGTATAGTCCAATTGGACTGTGTCATAGGTGTTCTGAGACCACAGGGTCCACAATCCGATGTAGTGAGTGCACAACCCTGCACCTGGCCTGCTCTGGAAGCCACGTGTGAAGATGAACCAGTGGGAGGCAACTTTTCACCAAGCTTATTCCCCATTCCTGTTGCAGACAGAAGCAGGCCAGGGCCTGTTTTGGCTCCCAGCAATATTTCACCTATGGTATCTATGTGGAACTTGCTCCCGCCCCAAATACAGACTACCTATAGTATTTCTGCTGTAGGAGCTACAGGTTAATGAGAGTTATCTCGTTACCCACAGCCAGGCTTTCTCTATAGTGGCCACTATTCCTTTGGAACATTCTAAACTAGGGCAGTGATCACACCTTGCTGAAATAGTCCATCTTATTAAGAAGCTGAACTTATAACACACTAACTCTGATCACGCTCAATAACTGATAATCCTTCCTTAGTTTGGGTTGCTGTGCTCACTCCTCTCTGTTCCCACCCTGAGACTCATTTATGAGACTTTTTTAGATCTCCAACCCTCTCCACCATCACAACACCTCCTGCACTCTCATAGGATAAAAGTTCTGTTACTCAACAGTATATAATCATACATTGGGTGAAAGGGAAGGCAAATTCATGCAGTATCCACAAATTATAGTTCAGTTCATCCGCCTTTAGTCCTCTTCCCTGATCACACCCCAAAAATGAAAACAGATTAATACTCTATAATGGCTTGAGACCTGAAAGGAACTCTGGAAAGTACGATTGAAGGGAGGCAAGGCCTCAAATAAAACTGACTGGACTAAAGAGGTGTGAGTGGTGGAGCCCAGAAATGGACTGAAGAAGGATTAAAGTGAAGGTATGATTACGGCTGACATCACTGTTGCTAATATCACTGATGCATGTGTGCTTCCTCATTCCAACTTTTTCCTCTCCAGCTCTCATCGGCCTCAGTCAACGTGGGGTATTGGAATCAGCAGTCCAACAATATTAAATTGTTACAGACTCTTATCTCCTGATACGAGGCAATTTGCATGCTTCCTCTGTTGTTATTTATTAATTGTTCTGTCGGAATTTGGTGGAAATCACCAGTTATTTTTTTCTCCTTTCACAGCTGTGTTGTTGTTATTTCTAAAGCAAGTCCTCTTCTGTTTTAAACAATGTCAGGGTCCAGACAATGCCTGCTAGCAGTGCTCTAACAAGACAGAGAGCTATGAACGGGTAGGGTAGTGTGGATTTGCACATTGATGATGCACACACAGTGCCCTGAAAACATTGCTATTCAGATAAAATTTTTCTTTCACTGTTAAGAAAAAACAAACGATTATCCCTATTTCTAAAAATAAAAACCTGGGGAAAAAAACCCCCTGAGAAATGTTTTGCACAAATCAGACGTGTGCAGCTTTCAGAAGAATATGGAATGCTTCATAGGTGCTTGTCTTATTCTACAGAAGTGTGGACACTTTTGCTTGTTATAGAAATACTCCCCAAATCCAATATCTATTAAATTATACAGATAGGGCCTGTCATGTAGACTGTGAGTCTTTTTGCAATTTGACTTCTCAGGGAAAACATCTCAAGGAAGTGAAGTTCTGGAATGGTATGGGCATCCACACTGTGGGACACCCAAACCATTTGAAACTTAACTGGTACTTTACTAGGCCCTGGCTAAGTGCAAATTGCCTCCATTAAGGAGGCGATTGCATTGTCATGGCAACAGCTACAGTGACTGGGTGATGCAGTGCACAGGTGTACCTACACCACCAGTCACAAGCTCCATTTACACCTCTTCCATCAGGAAGAGCTCTGAGTGAAGCGCGCAGGGTTGTCCCAGCCCTTCTGCTTGTATAGAGGTAGAACATTTAAAATTGCCCTACTAGTATATGTGTGGGGGCAAGCAGCTTGTGCTGCTTCTGGTAAAAAGTTATTCCATGCAGTGCAGATGCAGAGTCTGGGAATTCCTCCCCCCCTCACCCCCCATCTTCACCTTTTCACTTAGAGCAAAAAAGGTTCTTATATTTTGGACCACAGTTGGGGTTGCCATCTCCCTTTTCCAATGAAAGAATATTTGTAAGGAACATTTGGGCTGGAATAGGGATTTGCACAATTTTTTTGGGGGGGGGTATTTGATTCGTATTGAATCAAAAGCAAAAAAATGTGTATTTGTTTGAATAGATCTCCTTCGAATGTGGTAGGATTTATATTTGATACAAATGTTCAATCCCATATGAATCCCATAAAAAGCTTCATACAAAGGTATCAAAACATTCAGTTCAAGTTCGTATGTCAGTCTTCAAATGTGCCAACTTCGATTCAAATTCAAATGTCTGAATTAGTCCAAATTCATACGGATTTCAAACATTATGAATATTTGTGCACATCCCTAGGCTGGAATTTTAATTCCTATTGTGCCAAAAGAGGCTAAATTTGATACCTGAAAATACAAGTCTCAGCATGGTTTGGGGGTCCAAAACACATTGGTTAGCAAGCCGATCCTGCGCATGGGGACGATTGCAGGCTAATGGGGAGGAGATTGGCACTCATGTCATTGGGAGGTGGGGTGTGCTTGCTGTTCCTGCCCTGTGCAGCCGCTGGCATTTTAAAATGCTGATTGCCAAGGCAGGCTGGATAATGGCTTAATTTTTGTGCATTTTCTGTGGAAATAATTCCAACCCCATTTCCTGATTGTCAAGGCAGGCTGGGTAATGGATTGATTTCCCAAAAAATTTCAACCCCCATTTCCCGATCATCAAGGTGATCATGAATAATGGCTTGATTTTCTCCCTTTTAAACTTGATGGGCATTCTCACCAAGCGAGGCCTATGATAGCCTGCATTAGCATGTAGACAACAGACCCCTATCTCAAGATATATTCCAGAATAAGGCCAAGTGCAGAAAGGCCCCTTGTCGTACAATTGGAGATATGACCTGGTTCTGATAATAAGACAACTATGAAATGTGCTGAGTCAGTTTTGGAAATTGCATGTTCCTGACACACTTCCAGTTGAAGGAAAGACATAGGCTAATTGTATTGGTTGCAGAGAACAAATATGCAGGGACATTTATGTATATGAAATGGAGAAAGACATAGATGAAGTTAAATATTTCTGGGAAAGGAAAAGTTCTTCCTGAGAATTTGACCTCTAGATTTTGTTGCTAGGAATTGTTGAAAATCTGGGATTCTGCTTAATTTCAATACATCTACAGTACTTGTACATGTATTCAAATATTACAGAAACTTTTCCAGTCCTGACTATCAGTGAATCTGTAATACCCTGGTCCACCAATCCAGATCATGGGAAGGTGTGGGCTGGATCAGTGCTGCTGGCAATGACCATGCCGATCCGAATCAGCCCATGCCATGGCCATGTCTCCCATTCACCCCTATCTGCAAGATAGTGTTCTTATCCTAAATTGCAAGTATCACTTCTTCAGCTAGGTACAGTTTTCTCCTATAAGTTCAGTTTCCAAGACAGCTACTGTTTCCAGTCACACCCTTTCTGATATTTTCCCTGCGGATTTAGAATCTAGTATATTAACTTCTAAACTGGAGCATGTTGCATCACTTGCAGGATTACATAATATCTTTCAAAGCACTGGCTCATATTTTACTCCAGTTTTGTGCCTTATAGAAATACTCCCACAAATAGAGAGCTGCTGTGTAAGTAGGGCACAGAGGGCCCAACGCCTTTGAGGGGCTGTTCTTTTTTGTTCATCTGGTCAATCCCTGCTGCAAAGGACTGCCACATCTAATGTCAATCCTTTGCAAAGCAAAAAATGTATGTATAAAAAGTGATAATGGAACGGAAACATTATACTTATGACATTCCCATGAGAGACTTTCCAGCTGACGTTAATACATGTCCAAGTCAATGTTTGGAGCCCAAGTCATTTAAGGATTTATAAGTCTTTGAATTGAGCTTGGTAGCAGAGGGGTAGGATGTGTATCCAGCCAGTAGTGCCTGTCTAAAAACCAATTGATGGCAGCCATTGATTTAAAAAAGAAGAAGTAGCATTGTGAGAACAAACTGTTGGACAAGGTGGGCTATTTAGCATAACCTACAGTATGTGTAACATGACCTTAATGATATGACATGGAGATATCAAAAATAATTATGACGATCCTTTCCGTAACATGTCTGATCTCTTTACCAGAAAACATATTAGTATATAGTTCACTTACTAGCTTAAAAAAATCAGAAAGGGGAGAGGTTTTATTATGTAGGTTTTATAATGTGAACCGGATTGGTCTTGTGGTTAGAGTGTTGGACTCTTACCTTGTAAGCACCAGGTTTGATTCCGCACTCCTCCATAAAGCCAGCTTGGTGACCTTGGGCTAGTCACAGTGGTCTTTCTGAGCTCCCACAGCCCCACCTACCTCACAGAATGTCTGTTGTGGGGAGAAGAACAGAAAGCTTTGTCAGTCACTCTGAGTCCCCTTAAATGGGTGAGAAAAGCAGGGTATAAAAGCCAACTCTTCTTCCCTGTGATATACACACATCACAGGGAAAAGGCTTGCAGATATCAGACCACTACCATGCACAAATTGTCTTCAGTGATTAAAAACATGTAAACTGCAAGATGAAACTGCTTCAGGTGTCAAATAAATGACCAGTATAGAGTATACAATACTTTCATGGCTGAAAAAATCCACAGTATATATGCAAAGTACAGGATGGCGATGACATTATGTTTCATTGAATGAAGATGTGCCAAGATGTTCTATGTTTATTGTGCAGCAAAATAAGCATTTGTAGGTCATCTTTGAGCTGCCTCACAGTATTCTGATGTTTAGGTCTACAGTTGCCATACTCTTCAACTAAATGACCATATTAGCTAGAGCAGGAAGATAGACTTAGGTGATTCTTTACATTTGATTCCATCAGTATGAAAGTTACTATAATTCCCAAGGTGCTTGTTTTTCTCTTCCCCCATGATCCTCCCTCCATTCAACCAGGCCCTTACTAATGCCTCCGATTGCACAATATATTTACTAATTCTTATCAAATTATTTTTGAACTCATCCTTGCTCCACAAAAAATTGCTGCACCATCCCTGAATTGCTTCACCAGTGGGAGACCTGTTAGGAAATCTGAATTCATATGCCTATGGGGCACAGGGCCTTATTCTGAATTATCGACGTTTTCGCACGGGGGTGAACGGGACGCGTGGGAGACAGCTGCGGACACGGCATCCGCATTGCCCGAGCGCGGCTTGCGCTCCGACGTGTCCGCAGCTGTCTTTCTCGCGTTCGAAATGTAGAGCACTTTAAAGTGCTCTACATGCGTTCGAACGCGGACGAGCCGCCCGCAGGCGTTCGGGAGGAGAAGCATTCGCGCCTGCTTCTGTCTCCCGAACAGCTGCGGCCGCCTCCGACGCCGGCGCGGCTTCGACAATCAGCTGATTGTCGATCTGCCTCCGCGGCTGTCTCCGCGCCCCTGGCCGGCCTTTGCCGGCTAAGACAGCTCCCGGCGCTTTGAGCATTCGCACACAGACGCTCCGGAACGCGTTTACACGCGTTCTGGCGCGTCTGTGTGTGAAAGGGGAAAGCGCCGGGAGCTGCGAAAACGTCTCCTATCTCTTAACAGGGACCTTCTGTCTGCATGCTAGTGCAGCGTGAAGAAGATTCTGAGTGGAGCCTGCCATAATCTATATTAGCATGTGGACAGCAGGGTCTTATTCCAGGATACAGTCCTGAAAAGGCCTAGTACAAAAAGGGCCACTGATGGTAACCATAAGTGCTTGTTGGGTTAATGTAGGTTTTTCTTCCTCCTTTCTGTTCTTCGGCATCAGCTTTCAGTGCCACAAATCTAGCATGAGGAAACATGTGCCATTCACTAAAGAACTCTGTGTGAGCATCCACCCTAGACAGGCTGTTCTTTAAACCTTATATAATAAGCTTGCATGTTAAAACAGTGTTCTCAGCCCAAGGAGCGTCACAGAGTCTTTCAAAATGCAACCAGGTGGGTGGAAGCAGGCTGTGTTGAGTGATAACAATACTGGTCTGAATCACTCTATTAGACTGACCCCATCTAGTGCTTTAGTTAAACTTAGGAGGCAACAGAATTACTGCCAAAAAATACCTGCCTAGTTAGTTTCAGTGTGTGAAATAATTCCTGTTAATTTTCTCTTTGGTTTCACCAGCTTTGTCAGCTTGCCTTACTGCACAGGTAGACATTCCTGCTCAAGTTTTAGAGACGTTTTAGAGATCCACAGGCAGACTGTTATAAAAGTTAATATACAAATTCATTTGCACTTTCCAGCTCCATCAGAAGCCAGAAAGGGTGAATGAATCCTAAAGCTAAAAACAATCTTTCCTCTTTGACTGAGAGTATAGGGAAGGTTAAATATTCTCACTAAAGCTTTGATCAGACAAAAAAGAAAAGAAAAAGCATCTCTGATGTGACTCATGTGGCTTAGAGAAGACCCTGAGGTGTGATTGTTCACACACCAGTATGCTCCTCCCCCTCCCATGAACATTCAGGTCACATCTGCATGCACTATACAGTCTGAATCGAATCCAAATTCTGTAAGGACCATCCCCATGCAAAGCCCTCTTTCCAGACTTTATGAGGACCAAACTGCCCAAATCTGTGCTAAATTTAGTCCTGTGGAAAAGTGTTCTTGGCACAGTTTGGGAGCTGAGTCTGCATCATTTTGGGAGGCAAGTCCACGCGTGGGGACAGTCTCCGGCTATTTGGGGAGAAGACTGATTCTGGTGTCATTAGGAGGTTGGGTTTCACACCGTTCCTGTCCTGTGCATTGGTGATCGCAACTGCTTGGCAATAAATGGTGATCGAACAGAAACAAGTCTCTTTCTGTGACCATTATTCCACCCCCCTTCCCTGATCACCAAGCCAGGCATGCTAATTTAATTTAAATGGCTTAATTTAGCTCATGAGTCCTAAACTGCAGTAATGGATGGAGCAGAGGTATGCACCTCTGCTAAACTGCCGCCAAACCTCATAGGGCTTTGCAAAACAATCTGGGTTTTTCATATTATTTTTATATTAATAATGCCTTTCAGCCCTATGTGCCATGAAGGGGGTGTGCGGGTGGCACAGGGGCTGCAGCGGGCAGCACAGGGGCTGGTGACATCAACCTGGCTTCTTATCAGAAGAGAGGGGGCAAGAGGAAAAGGTGCTGTTTTCCCGTGCACGGATTTAGCGCAATTTGCATGGGGACGGCCATATTTGAATAGAGCCTGAGTTATCGGCAATTGCATGGGGATGGGTACAATTTGAACTTGACCCTGCATCTGGACTAAAAATAGTCCAATTCAGACTAAGCGGAGTGTACGGGGACGCGGGCTCTGTGTTAGAAAAAGTGGATTAGGAAAAGCACGGGAACATGAGGGCCACACACTGGCCATGGTCATACCTTCACATAAAACCTTCTTCAGTCCATCTTCAGGTCTGACGGCTCACACCTTTTCATTTCCGACCATTTTATTGTGGACTTTCCGCCTTCCATTTGGAATATCTTATTTATTTATTTATTTATTTATTTATTTATTTATTTATTTATTTATTTTTGAAAATTTTTAACAACTTAGAACTGACTGGAAGTCTGGAGATGCCATGATGCACATTGTGCTGCATGCAACATCATCCAGCATGACAAGTTTTGCGGTGGTTCTGTGATGGTCTGGGAAGGCATATCCTTGGAGGATTGCACAACCTCCACATGATAGCCAATGGTACCCTGACTGCTGTTGGATACTGGGATGAAATCCTCAAAACCATTGTCATAACTTACCCTGGCACAGCAGGCGCTGGGTTCCTCCTGGTTCAGGACAATGCCTGGCCTCATGTGGTCAGAATGTATAGGCAGTTCCAGGGTGATGAAGACATTGATGTTATTGACCGGCCCTCATCTTCTCCAGACCTGAATTCAATTGAGAACCTCTGGGCCATTATATATTGGTGCATCCACCACCAAGTAGTGCCATAGACTTTCCAGGAGCTCACTGATGCCCTGATCCAGATCTGGGAAGAGATACCCCAGGACACCATCTGCCATCTCATCTAGAGCATGCCTAGATCTTGTTAGGAGTGCCTACAGGCACATACGGTCCATACACACTTCTGAGTCACATGAATTGCCATGATGAAATGCATGCAGATTGAATTCATCTGTGATTTCTGTTTTTTAACTTTGATTGTCGAAGTGATCTGGAACCCAACCCTCAACTGGTTGATGATTTTGACTTCCATTATCCATTGATACATCATTTTATTCTTAACAAATTGCACAATTTATATCATTAAAGATTTAAAACTTGCATCTTTTGTTCACCAATGTGTGAAGTAAGTTTAATATTTTTGAGCAATGTATATTAAAAAGAAGCAGGTGAGTTAATTCAGTCTGAGGTTACTTGGGGCCTGGTTACACCTTTAGTTTAATACGACTTCAAGTCATCTTCTGGCTGTGTTACTCACATTATTTTTATTTAATTTTCCAAGCTGGCTTATCCCTGTCAGATCATTTTAGGTAGAGTCCTCTTTTCCAGAGTCCTCAGCCCATCCTGGCATTCCAGGGCATCTTTTCTTCCTCAGTGTGAGCTGGGGACGGGGGTGGGCTAAAGGAGGCTAAACCATGCTGTGGTGGGTGGGGCCCAGTCTTTCCTTTTGTCCAATGTCTAGGGGAGGACAGCACATGCAGAGTTCGTGAGGCACTTCCCCTTGTCTCCTCAGTTTATGTGTATAATCCCTCTATCTAGCATTTTTCCAAAAGAAAATTATTGTTATTTTAAAAATTAATTGCACAGAGAAGAAAAGCACACAAAAAAGGGCGTGTGTGGAGGTGGTGGAGCAGGCTTAAAAAGATCTGCAAACACATACCCTTGCCTCCTTTGAGTGACACAATGGCATCCAATAAGAAAGGAGATAGATTTGATGCAGCAAAAAGGGTGGAGATCCAAGATGCATCTCATACCCAAGGACCACAGATGCATCCAGATGTTCTGGATATTTACTCCAGAATGTCCAAATATAACAGAATATGCAGCCCAAGTCCTTGGTTGTGAAATATTTTGAGGACAACTGCTACATTGTTGGCGTTATTAAAAACGGCTAACAAAATGATTGTTCAGTGTGATATCTAAAGTGAGTCTCCCTCTCTCCCCTTCTCTCCCCCCATCTCACACAGTTATGATGATTGCGATGCCTAGTTCTGCAATTTTACGTAATAGGTGCATTTCTAGGTACTGTCTAATTAGCACATGCAATTACTAGTACACAGTGCTGCCAGACACTCAGTCATTACAGCTTTTGTATGATTTTATATGAATTACAATTATAATTATGTCATGTTTTTACAGATTCTGATTACATGAATTTTTATAGCAAATGTTATCTTTTCTGTCACATTTATAATGTTATATTTTTTTTTCCCTGGGAAATAACCATTGTAAATAAAAGCACTGGTATTTTTGCTTGGTAATGAAATACTGCCTGCTCTTGTTAGCATTCTGCATTCTGTATCCATTGATTAAGTGCTGGCTGTGGCTGTACATTTCTAGTTTTTTGTCCTTAAAAAAAATGCTTCCCCCTTTCTTTTTCTATGACCTTCCATTGCCTAGAGCTGTTCAGACATTTTGAATTGCAACACTGATAAGCCCTAGCCAGCATGGTATGACTGTTCTAGGTGATGCTGCAGACTTACACTTCATCCATACAGCAGAGGAACAGGCTGTCTGAGGGCTGGGAGGGTTGAGACCTACTGTAGAGGCAGGAGGCATGCTGGGTAATGATTGCACCTGCAAATGAGGCGGCATGGTTACCACAAAGCATCTGATGCTGTAGCATATGGAGGTGCAGTGGCAAATATGCTTTTTAGGCTGCCCTCACAGGAAAATGGAAACATGGTCCAAATCTCATGAGTGTTCCCTTCCTATGTCAAAGTAAGGGTAAAGGCACCTTTGACTCAAGCTTACCACCTTCTGAATACATGGAAGGATCTATGGAGTTTTCTCAGCTACAACAGACAAGAGGTTTGCCATTCCTTCAAAGAAAAGCTGGGAAGTAAATCAGGGATTTTTAAATCAAGGATTTTCTGCATGCAAAAAAGAGGCGTGGCCACTGACCCATGGGTACTCCTTCATACTACCAAACTGGTGGTATAACTTAAAAACATAAGAGAAGCCCTGCTGGATTGGGCCACAGTCCTTCTTGATCCAGCATCATGTCTCACACAGTGGTCCATCAATTGTTCTGCACCACTCCTCATGCTGGCTCTGAAGCATGAGCCATCTTCAAAGTTGGTGTGGTGTGGCAGGCTCTGAATTTTCCCAAAGCCAGAAACTTTCCATAAGAATGTAAGAGGATTCCTCCTGGAACAGGCACCAGCTCATTTAGTCTAGCATCCTCTCTTCCACAGTGGTCCACCACTTGCTTATGGCAAAGGCAAAAGCTTCACCTGCTCTCAGTGACTTGCAAATGGTCTTTCATGGTGTCTAATGATGATTGGGACTGGTGGGGCACAGGGCAAAGCAGATAAAAGGAAATGCACTGGGCATGAGCAGCTGGTGTAGAAAAGTACAGTTAGAAGTTCCTCCCCCTGCTGAAACGTGCCACATGGAAGAAACCTCAGCAGGAAGAAGAACTTCTAGCTCTGCTGACTCACATTGGGCATGACTGATGCTAAGGATCAGAAAAAATGAGAACTACTTCAGGCAGCAGTTCTATTCAAACCTGTATGAAAATTGGCTTCATTCAACATAATAGTTTATTCATACCTTAGCTAACCATGATGAGCAACATGCATGGGACCACATTTGGAATATTATGCACAATTCTGATCACCAAATCTCAGAAAGAATACTGTGGAACTGGAAAAAGTTAAGAAAATGGGCTGGAACACCTCCCATATGAAATCAGGCTGCAACGTCTAAGCCTCTTCAGCCTTAAAAGACAACATTTAAGAGGTAACTTCCTCAGGAGACTTTCCAATAAATTCACTTGTTCTCATCTTTCTTGAAACAACACTAAAAAAGAAATAATTTCAAACCAGGAGGTACAAAAAGGTAAGGTGATCATCATCTTAATAGGTTATTATTTCATCCCCCCTGCTGCCCTGTATGAAAAACCAAAGAGCTGGCTTATTATATCGTATGTGTGGTCCTGAGCGGAGGTATGGTTTAGAGCAGTGATGGCCACCTATGACACACCAAGCCCTTTTGGGTAACACACCTGGTCATCCTGGCACCTGGGCGTGTAGTGTTTGCTTGTTCTTGAAGTGTACGAAATACCAACTTTCAATTGAAGATTTAGCAGATGAAATTCAGCAACAAGAGTCACTAATGTAAAGAATTATTTGTTTTTGCTTTTAATAAAATACATATATCAAAAATTAACTTTTTTACTAGAGCTACAAATATCACAAAGTTATGGATATTTTTAGATGTGACACAGCACCCGCGTTAAGCTAGGTTTCCTTGCGAATTTTGACACACCAAGCTCAAAAGGTTAGCCATCACTGGTTTAGAGACTTGTAAAAGCAGAGCTATGGAGAACGGGGCAATGGCAGCTAGACCAATAAAGCATCCATGTGATGTAGTTTGAAATAGTGTTAGAGGTTTTTTCTAGAGGGCAAGAGGCAATGCAGGATATTAAAAAGATCCCACAATTGCCTCTTGCAGTCTACCAGTAAAATGGACTAGGATGCCATTTGGGGCACTCTAGCCTGGGTCTCTGCTCTGTCCTAGAAGGGGTAGGACTTCACCTATCCCACACTAGCATGCAGAAGGAAGGCCCTAGACCCTTCCCCATACTGTGCCAAGAGCAAATACAGAAGGGGGCCATTGAATACGTAAAAGGATTCCATAAAGGAACAGCCCATGACCCAAAATGCAGGACAAGCAAGATGTGATGTAAATTACTAGAAGGCGCATATGGAACCCTTTTCCTTTCCTTCACTAAATATACTGTAGATGCTATAATTTAGATTTCTCCATGAAGTGTTCCAAATAGCTTTTTCTAGCTATGTAATTCTGTGAAATAAATGAATATTTATTTGATGTGTTACTCTATATACTGTAAGTAGTAAGAGTTATTTCTGTGCTTGTTCTCTCCTGAATGGGCAAGAAATGAGGAAACATCAGCCCATTCTTCTTTCTCTTTCTGGCTCAATTTATTCTTTGGTCCATCTACTTGTGTAATTGTGGTGAAGCAGAGCAGAGCTTCTTCTTCTGCTTTCTGTCATCAGATAGGCCCCTTCGACACTATACATCCCAGTCAAGGCCTGCTGGTGGATTAGTCGCACTACCAAAAAGGATCTTCTGGAAATTTTGAAGGCTGGGAATGAAAGCATCTGGTCTTTGAAGGCTCCAGCACTGCCTCTGAGGACTGGCCCAGCCATTGGAATTAGGCCACGCCAATGTAGATGGGGCCTTCCCTGCTCCAGTGCCGACATGCCCCAGTGTGGAATGGGTTGCCATACCAAAAACAAGTGCATAAATATCCACAGAATCTATTCAACTCAAAAGGTCTTTTTGCACTAGCTCCGAAAGTAGCTCCACAGGTCCTGGAGCATGCCCCATGCATATAGCTGTCAAGCACAAAAACGTGTTCTACAGTACACTATCCACCAGCTAGTATAGCCTGGCATAGATCTGTCTGCCTTCTTCCGGGCAAATGGAGCCTGGGATGGGGTGGCACGGCTGTGGTTGTGCACTGTGTTGCCTGGTCACGTGGCAAGGCACCATGTATGCCCATTGCCATGGTGATGTAATCCCAGCAAGTGCCCTTACCCAGTGCATGGGGAGGCATTGGATATGCTCCTGATACATCAGGGGGGTAAGGTGGGAATCCTAGGAGTGAGCTAGCCTTGTATGATTTCTGGACATTGGGTGCCTCCAGACAGTGGCAAGAACTTCACAGCCACTGCTGATCCAGCTGTCATGTGATTGGTCATACAACCATCCATCAGCAGCCGCAGTGCAGCAGCAGCAGCAGGGAAAGTGTGCTGTTAAAAGCTGCTATTTATCAGCAGCTTTTACCTTCACACTTTCCCTCACCTGGAAGGAGGATACTGTGGAGTTTCTATCATCCCACCTGGACAACAGGACATGGCTCCACAGGAGCTCTGCCCTCCCTGTGCAGCTTTTCCTCATCCTATTGGACCAATAGGAAGTGGCTGCACAGGGAATCTGAAGCTTAAGCTGTCTGGAAGCGCCTTTTGTTAGTTAATCCACTTCAAGAGAGAGAGAACACATTGACATAGTGACTAGTAGCTTAGTTTTCCTCTCATGTTTACTTTCGCAGAAAATTTCCCTTTGGGTTAGATAATGCAGAAGGAAGACAGCTTAGCCACTTTGCTGATGTGTTCTGTCGTTCTGGAGATGGACTGAATATGAATTAAACTTAGGTGTGGTTGGGACCAGAGGCCAATTGAAGGAGTTTTCACAGGTACTTAGAGGAAGAATAACACAAGTTTATCTTGCTTGAGTTGATATGGTATGTTGCTATTTAGAAATGTCATCTTCTGTGTGAATATTTATAGTTGAGGATTTTCAAACTTTTCTAGGGACAGTACATCTTACTCTATAGGTTCTTGTCATTGTAAGAATCTGATCTTTTATCAAAGAAAAAACAAATCTTACCCTTCAGCTAACTGTATACTCATTTTTAGGAGTGGAAAGTGGAATAAAATACAAATAAATAAATACGTTTGCATTCGTATGAAATCCTGAAGTACTTACACAGGGAAAGTGGTGTATCTAATTTGAACACAGGGGCTGATTACACCCAGGATTTTATCCACCCTTGATCAATTCCTGGACCAAAAACACATCACCAAAGTGACAAAATGTTCTATTCTTGCATAATTTAGTTCCGAAGGCACACTTTGAAAAGAGGATTATGCTGCCTCACTAGGATTTTTTCTTCCAGACAGTGGGCCAATTTGCATTTGGCCCAGAAGTCCACATGAGGTGAGCATCCAGATGGAGCATCTTTACTACTGTGGGAGCTCACCCCATATGGACTACATGTGGTGCAGGTTGAACACTGCACCATGTGTGCGCCTACATTTCCCCAGTGTGGTGCATCATGTCCTGAGAAAGTGCACTAATGTGGCACATCCTTTGGTGGCCCTGGTGATGTATATTGGTGCTGGCGCTGGCACCAGCACCAGGATTTGGACATGGCTGCAGTCTGGGCAGCTATTTGCATTGCAGGTAAGCTTGGGGGGGAGGGTCAGGGAGGGTTAGGTATGCACTGAGCCTCTGCAAGTGCAGATGCTTAGTGCATATTTGGATCATTTTGATGTTTGCTATTTCTTCAGCTGGTTGAGAGAAGAAAGGAGAAAGGTTAGGTGCCTTTGGGGGAGAAGCAGGATGCTTCTAAGGCCATTTGCTGGGATTCGAGAGCAGGCAAAGGTTTGTCTTTGTCTCTGCTTGAGATGCCCATGAGCATTTGGTGGGCTACCATGTGCAATGGGATGCTGGACTAGATGGGCTGTGGCCTGATCCAGCAGGGCTTCTCTTATGTTCTTATGTTAAAAAGAGGAATAGCAGGTCCAATCTCCATTTGTCCCCTTCTTTCCAGTCCACTGTGGACTGGAAAACCCAACTAAAAAGGCCATCTTATTGTTGATCAATGAAGGTGCCTGAATGGTGTCATCAAATGGTTGCATCCCAAGAAATGGGGAACAAACGAGGAAGAAAAGAGGAAAAAAAGAAGTAAGGCACTGAAAGCTAAAAGAGGACAAAGATAATGGAGGAAAGAAACAAAAAGAAAGGCTGCAAAAGAAGTGGATCAGAAATGCTTCAGAGACAGTAGTGTGTGGCCCTCTTGTTCTCATTCCACTGCCAATCCACTTTCTCTAGTCTAGAACGTTCTTGGAAGATGGGAAAAGCAGACTGCCATGTGAATGCTTCCACCTCCAAAGAGTCTTTCAGTCATCTCGAAACCACTTTGAAGCCACATTATTGTGTGCGAACGCAGCCTCAGAGAAGGAAAATTTAAATCAACCCTGAATGTTTTCCTTCTTTTTTCTTATTCACAAATGGGAGAAATGTGTGGAAAGAAGGTTTTGTGTGAATAGATTTTGTATACATGGATATATTGATGGAAGTGGGTGTGTATATGATGTCGTGGCTATCAGGAGTCCATAGAAGTTATTGGCATGTACACCCTGTAATACCAGTAAGGGCCTGTTTGCACTTACCTTGCAGGAGTGACTCTGGCCATCCTGAGGCAATGTGTCCACATGCCACATTGTTCCAACCACCCCAGGGCATCGCAGGGATTACTTATGGCTGCTCCAGTCTTCATTAGTGACCTCACCAGCTTGACTTGAAGCAGCTAGTGAGTTCCCAATTCAGACATTCGTATACGAATCAAATGTTACAACATTCGTACATTAACATGCGTACGAATACAAATGTTTCAGAACATTTGCGTAAACATATCCATATGTATGTGTTTGTATAGGATACATATCCAATACATATGCATTGGTATAGGATATGTATCTGATAATAACACGTCCGTATAGGATACGTATCCAGGATCTGTATGCATTTGTATTAGATATTCATACAAATCCGTACGAATACATTCCTATCAGATAGAATCCTACCACATTTGAAGGAGATCTATTGGAACAAACACGAATTTTCTAAGCTCATTTGTGCACATCCCTATTCATAACCCATTGGGATCTTCCCAAGATCCTAAGATGACGTTACGTACTGGCGGATAATGTGAGCAGAACCCAGCACAATGTCGTTTTCCAACTGACAAATGGTAACCTTGTCATATGTCCAGCTGTTTTAAGTGCCATCCAAGGTCTTTTGGAATGGCACCTACTGTGCCAGTCACCACTGGGACCACCACTTCTGGCTTGTGCCAGAGTCTTTGAACTTAATTCTTGTATTTTGTAATTTTCTCTGTTTGTTTCACGTCAGTCCTGCTGTCTCCTGGTATAGTGACATCAATGAGCTGCTGCTGTTGCTGCTGCTGCTGCTGCTGCTGCTACTACTACTACTACTACTATTCCATTCCAGTGAGTGAAGTGCAAAAAGGTGTGTAGCTTCCTTTAGTCCTATAGCCTTGATGGAGCCTGCCAATAGGAATGTGGTACAAATCTATTGTTGGTTAAAAACATGTCACACGGTGGTAGTCATGAGATATTGGATATTGGAAGCAACCCCAATAGAAGCAACACTAAAGGACACCTCTTTTTTTTTCTCTTTGGCCCTTTTTCTTGTTTTCTTTAGCATTTTCCCTCTCTTTAGGCAAAAAGGAAAGAAGAAATGCATGGTTGCACAGCTAGATCAGACTCATGTAATTATTTTCATCTCCAGCCTGGAGAAATTGATAGTTAGCTAAAGTACAGCTAGGAGAAAGCTGTACTTCCTGTTCCCGAAGAGGGAGGTCAGGAGGTGGGGAAGGCCCATGAATGCCAACGCTGTGATTACACTTTTGAAATCCAAAACGTCAGGTAAAGGAGTGCTACAGACAGTACTGAAATGAAACTGAAAAATACAGAGCAGGAGAAAATCAGGAGAGTGACATGCCCTTGGAAGGAAAGAAAGACAAAAGAATAGTTTACACTGGAAACTAGGAGTGTTTTCACACTTCCCTTCCCATCCATTGGATGGGAAAGGAGCGAACTAACAGACTAAATCCAGAGGCTGGTCCTCTTCTGGGTGCCACCATTTTGGCTGCGGCACCCTCCACGACTGTGTGTGCGTCAGCGCCATCCCCATGACGATGCTGATGCACAGTTGTGTCTACGGTCTTCCAAGGTGCCAGTGGCAGGACACGCTTGGGGGCTTTAGCAGCTTCCTCAAAGTGCAGGTGCTGTTCACCAGAAGTTCACTAATCATGTGCTACTGGCCATAATGCGAATAGGCCCCGGGTTGTGATGAAGCACAGCAAAAACAGAACAAAACAAAAACCCAATTCTGAAGCTCTGAGACAGCTTACAGTAGGGGCACGGGGGTGGGGGAGGAGCAGCAGGGTGCGAACCCCTCTGCCACACCTCTCTGCTGCTCCAGCAAGGCAGGCCCCTCTGCCACCATACTCTTCCACGACTCCATTGCTCTGTCAAGGCTCTCGTCCTCCCTCCTCTTCCCTCTCCCCCCTCCATCGGCTTCTCTTCTTGTCCTCCGCAGCTGCTTTAAAGGCTAGTTGTGCCTCCAGTCTGTCAACTTCTCTTCTCATGCTGTGC
Source organism: Aspidoscelis tigris stejnegeri (assembly GCA_023333525.1). Lineage (NCBI taxonomy): Eukaryota > Metazoa > Chordata > Lepidosauria > Squamata > Teiidae > Aspidoscelis > Aspidoscelis tigris. The sequence goes on from JALMGA010000001.1 coordinate 209,587,273, forward strand.
TCTTCCAACAAGAATTGCCCTACCTACCTACCTGCCTGCCTACCCTGCTCTACTCTCCTTCTCCTCCCTCACCCCTGGATGGGGTTAGGGTTTCCTTCTTCACTCACTCCTAAGTTAAGGTAATGGAGGTTGGGCGTGGGGCGTGGGGGCAGGGTGGTGAAGTGACTAGTGAAGGTATAGCTGTAAATAGCCAGGAATGTGAGGAGGCCACAAGCTATCTGGACCTTTCTAACAACCTTAAACTTTCCAATAAAAGTACTTTCGTGCACATCCCTGCTGATGCATGCACACTGGCATTGACATCAGTGAGGAAAATGGCGGCACCTGAACACCCATTTGCATTTCAGTTAAGTGTCCAGATGCACTGGTGGAGGGTTCATGTGCACTAAATATCCACCAGTGCAGATGCTTAGTGCACATGAGGGCAAGTTTGCCCTTTGCTTCCCTGGGACGGGAAGCAAAGAGCAAACTTTCCCTCTTTTTCTGTAATACCTGCCGGCTTTTCGAAACACGGTAAATATGTTCATTTTTTCTAAAGTTTACATCATATTCTGGTATCAAATAACAGAATTTGAAAGGGAAATGATTGAAAAACTCAACCAGAAGATAAGAAAATCCAAACCAGAAGATTGGGCCCATCCACATACTAAAATAATCTGAAAGGATTCTGTGTTTGCCTCGGGAGCATCCGCATACAAAGCTCTAATACATGGCACACGGGAGTTAATACGTGTTTTAAAAACCCCACTTCACAAGTGTTCTGCATGCGAAATAATGGGCTAACACGTATTGTCCTGGTGCTATGCAGACGCTCCCGCAGGGGATGAATGGGAAAATAACCTCGCTCACTTGCTTGCTTGCTCTGCCGGTAACATTACTTCCATTTGCATTGATAGGAAGGCAACAAGTTTGTGCTGAAGCAGACCCCGTTTTTTCTCTTTGCCCCTTTTTCTTGTTTTCTTTAGCATTTTCCCTCTCTTTAGGCACACATTTGCTTGACAGTTCATCTGCTTCAGTGCAAACTTGTTGCCTTCCCAGCAATGTAAATGGAGGTAATGTTACCAGCAGAGTGAGCGAGCGAGCGAGCGAGCGAGTGAGTGAGGTTATTTTCCCATTCACCCCCTCCTTGTTCATGGCCGGCAGGGGAGGAGGGGATGAATGGGAAAATAACCTCGCTCGCTTTGCCGGCGGGCAGATGAGGGGATACTGCAATGCTCCTCTCGCCACCGTCGCCACCGCTCCTGCCGTTCCATGGGGACAGGCAGTTACGGTTTGGATCCACGTTGCCCCAAACCACATGGGGACGCTTTGTTCCGCGTTACAAAGCGGATTTTTATTACACTTGTCCAAATCGCATCAGCTAGATTGCTTGCGGATGCACCCATTGTGTGGTAGGAAAAGATTTGCTGGGTTTCCCTCTGCAAAGTCAGACAGCAAAAAGGGTGCAGGATGGGACCATTTGCCAGAATGATACCCACCCAGACAAAGTTGTATTTACATTCTCAGTCACATCTCTCATAATGGGGCAGCAAGGGGGAGTAGAGTTCCTAAGGACATTATACCTTGAGAAGGGAAGAAAAAGTTGGCACTGTTAGTTTGCCCTCCTGTGTGACAATTTTGGACTGAGATACATGAACAAATAAGGCAAATGGTTGAAATAAACATCCCATTTTCACCAAATATTTACCTATCACATAACATGACTGAACTAAATTTGGATATAAACGCACAAACAAGACTACATTGTTTGATAGCTGCTGCTCAACAAATATTGGTGAAAAACTGGAAATATACTGATAATCTAACAATAAGGGAGTGGCAAAACGAATTATGGAAAATTATGATAAACAAGCTTATCACACTTAAAACAGTGTCAACTGGAAGATAACAATGCTAATGAGTATTTTCATCAAATATGGGAACTCTGTATAGAAAGATTGTTAGCACAAATACAAGTATCCCAGAAAAGAATTTTCTATTAAAATGGCTGTATGTCCAGATTGTAGCCAAAATTAAGCCAATAGAGTTGGTCTATCACAGGGGAGGAGAGAGGGTATGTATTGGTATATTTAGTGTTTATTTATTTACTTTTATTTTTACTTGATGTGTGTGTGTGTATGTATATGTGTATGTGTGTGTATATATTTATACATATACATGTGTGTGTATGCATGTATGTATGTATGTATGTATGTATGTATGTATGTATGTACGTACGTACGTACGTACGTACGTATGTATGTATGTATGTATGTATGTATGTATGTATGTATGTATGTATGTATGTATGTATGTATGTATGTATGTATGTATGGCTGCGTTCCCATTATAAGCTTATTTCAGTTTCAGACCACTTTTGATCAGCGGCAGCCACCCACCCAGCCACCTAGCCAGGCTCCGTGAAGGGGTCCGTTATGGGTGGCGCGTTGACACCAGGAGGAAGAGGGCAGAGCAGCCCCGAAAAATGGCTTTTAAAAAGTAGTCACTTGAGTCCTCCCTTGAGTCACGTACATCCTCAGAATCCAGATTGAACGTGATTCTGGCTGAAAGTAATGGGATAAGGCAAATTCGCGTTCACATCCGGTTCTGTTATTTCGGTTTAGGGAAACGGAATTAAGCTTATAATGGGAACGCGGCCTATGTAAGTTAAGTATGCTGACTATTGCTGACTCACATTTATTGTAGCAGTCATGCTGGGATTCAGCAAAGCTCCCCAAATGAAGTCAGCTGATGTGCACATATAACCTAAGTACTCCAGTGTAATTGCTCCACTATGTCCCATTTCAGGCTTGGGAGACTTCAAGGCTGAAATTCCTCAAAGAGCAAAGTTGTAACATAGCAGGATACAAAAGAGTGGGAAGTTCGGTCATCATCTTTGCTAAACCAATTCCATTTTTTTAAAAATTGAGGTGATTTTCCTGTTTATATTTGTTCACCTTTAAATTACTACTTTACTAGCTAAGCTCGATGCTCTTCTGAATCAGCCATTACTCATTGCTTTATATTTAAATGTAAATGTATTCCAGACAATTGTGCTGCCATTTCATATACAGTACTGCCTTTTAAATATATTGTGCCAAAGCAAACAGATTGGAATTTCGCTAAAGCAATGCAACAGCAACCTTTTTTGGGGCAGAGGTAGAAGGACTGGCAATTTCTAACAGGGAACAACATGCCTCTCTTCCCAAAACAGATGATGGGAAAGTAAATTTTGTTCTGTAATCACAATTTCTTGCTTTTCTCTGGCCACTTGTGGTCCTGCAATCCTGTTGAGGTTTTGAGGGAAAGATGGGATCTCTACAACAACGTAGTAGAATAAAAGCAGTCACAGTTTAGTGAGTTTCTGGGAATCCAAGAGCTGGGTCACACTTAACTTTGTGGAATGGTATCCCTATACCCTCCCACCAGTTAAGCGTGGGGAGGGGGTTGGCATTGGTACTGCGAGCTCTGATGCCACCCGCAACTTATTCATGGCTGGTTGAGGTGTGGTTGGTCCAACCCTGATTGACCAAATCACCATAGCAATGGCCTTCACAACTTTGGCAGACATCTGGCCATTGCTATGGCGATTGCGATTGATTTCACATTTGCACAGCTGCAGCTGTGTGACCCACCACATGTGAGTGGGAATATATTAGATGCTGTTGCTCAAGAAGTAAAAACTTCTCCACAGCTTTGGAGAATCGCACACTCCAGGCTTGCCACGATGCCCAGCGTTCCAGTTAGTGCCTGCCCTCTCTGGGAGTAGCTTGGCCCTGTTTGGATGCTGGGTTCGTGCAACGGCCAAGTGAATACTACAGTGTGGACACAAAACACTGGTAGCAAGCGTTTCAACAGTAAACAAAAACAAGTTTATTATTATACACAAGCAATACTAAAAAGATAATAAGGTTCAGGTAGTTGTTAGTTTAAATCTGCAAATCTCTTAAGGCTAGGAGCTACCCCTTTCTTCCAAAGGAAAATAGTTCCCCTTTTAAAAGACAAGCCTCCACACGTTCCTCTCCCTCTGACTTGCTTCTGCCACAGCTCAAGCCAAGCCAGTGTACCAGAACGTGGCCCTAGATGATCACAAGGCCCAGTCCGTCCTTGCTTGTCCGATCATCCAGCCTGGTCAGTTGCTAGTGAAGTCTCCCTCAGAGCTACAATCCACCCGATTGCCTCCTTCAGAAATCACTCAGCCCAAAAGACCACTGGTCAGCTACTGGTTCCAGCTCCCTCAGGATCAGCTCCTCTGTTCCCTTCAGCCTCAGTCCCAGCACGAAGACCCCTGGTCAACTACTGGTCTGGCTCCTTCAGGTTCAGCTCTTCTTCTCCTTTCAGCTCTTGTCCCAGCATGAAGACATTCTCTGCTGTACTCTGTGTTTATTTATACACACACCCCTGATCCTGATTGGCTCTAGCCGCAATAAAATGCTGCTGGAGACTCCTAACAGAGGTTGCTGTCCCTCCAGCCTGATTGGTGGGAACTCCTATTCTAGCCCCTCCAGTACTCAGATCCCCAGACAGCTTTTCCCTCCAAAACCTCACTCCAGCCAATCATTGCAACAGGGCCCGCACAGGATTTCCCGCTCTTTTTGCAGCCAAAATCCTGGGTTTGCAACAAGCTTTGCTTTGCAACAAGGCTGGCAATTGCAGCTTGCAAGAAGCCTGCAAGGCCAGAAAGCAAAGCAGTTTGCAGCTTGTACCCTGAAACCGTCACAACCCCTCCCTTCCCCAAAAAAGACAAATGTACCTGGGGCACAACTGTCCCATGGACATTTGTCTCCCAAAGAGGAGTGTGACTAAACATAAATCTAACTATCTAATAAACACACTCTATAAAAGTCCAAAGTCTCTGTAAAAGAATTTCCTTAACTAACTATATACAACTAAACACATTTCCCAAAGTCACTCAAATAGTTGTCTGAGTCCAAGATCAGTCTGGTTCTTTGCTGGTCCCATCTGGCAGTGGTCCTGCTGTGGGATACAGCTCCTTGCTGACCCGGTTGCCTGGAGATGCCGTCCTGTTGGTCTCCCTGGTCTTGGCACTGGATGCTGTGGTCCTTGACCCATCCGACCTGGCACCAGCTTCCTGGATCCCTTCCAGTGATGACCGCAACTCGACACTCAGATGGATCACCCACAGAAGAATTTGGAGTCCCAGGCTCCTTAGGACTCCTTTTAACACACCAGCCATTGCAGCTAACTCTCTGGCCATTTCCAATTCTAATCGTTTTTCCATTCTTTTCATCTCCAACTCATATTCAAGTATAAGTTTGAGCTCAGCAAGCCCTCTGTCCTGTGCCACTCCTGGCACAGCTTCAGGAGTCCCTGGGCCTGCACCCACACTTGGCTCTGGGGTTGAAACCTCCTGTTCCACCACAGACTCCATAACAGCTTTCCCTTGTCTGGCTCTGGACCGCTTGCTGCTAACACGCTTAGCTGGCAGTCCCCCTAGACCCTTTGGAACAGCTTTGGCCCCTCTCCTAGTTAGCATCAAGTGTGGGACTCCCCACCACTTGATCTACCGTGCTGGCTGCTGATATTTGTAGCCAACACACAGGGAACGTAATTCCCTCCCTGGTTCCGTACTTTACCCAGGCAGATTACCTCTGGAACCAGGTCTATTTGGGCGTAGCCACGTGGTTCAGCGCCCGGCTGGTGACCGTACGTTATACCCAAAGCAATTACCTCCGGCCACCAAACCTACTGACCCCACTATTCTGTGGCTAGGCTCACCCAAATGCTAGGGCTCACAGCACACCAGGTCCTTACAAAGTACCCAAAGCCTTTACCTCAGGACCTGTGCCTGCTAGCCCTCCCTGATGTCTAGCACACTCACACTTCAGGGATGGAGGAGTTCTGACCCACAGGCACTACCGTAGGGCTCTGTGTCCAGACACCAGACTCATTCACAAAGGAGCCAAACTCTGGCTGCCCTTCTCAATCACACACAGTATTGCTTGCTACTGTAGTATTCTGGCCAAAGCGGACTGAATCAAGATTCATCCCACCGCTGCCACCAAATTGCCACGATGCCCAGCGTTCCAGTTAGTGCCTGCCCTCTCTGGGAGTAGCTTGGCCCTGTTTGGATGCTGGGTTCGTGCAACGGCCAAGTGAATACTACAGTGTGGACACAAAACACTGGTAGCAAGCGTTTCAACAGTAAACAAAAACAAGTTTATTATTATACACAAGCAATACTAAAAAGATAATAAGGTTCAGGTAGTTGTTAGTTTAAATCTGCAAATCTCTTAAGGCTAGGAGCTACCCCTTTCTTCCAAAGGAAAATAGTTCCCCTTTTAAAAGACAAGCCTCCACACGTTCCTCTCCCTCTGACTTGCTTCTGCCACAGCTCAAGCCAAGCCAGTGTACCAGAACGTGGCCCTAGATGATCACAAGGCCCAGTCCGTCCTTGCTTGTCCGATCATCCAGCCTGGTCAGTTGCTAGTGAAGTCTCCCTCAGAGCTACAATCCACCCGATTGCCTCCTTCAGAAATCACTCAGCCCAAAAGACCACTGGTCAGCTACTGGTTCCAGCTCCCTCAGGATCAGCTCCTCTGTTCCCTTCAGCCTCAGTCCCAGCACGAAGACCCCTGGTCAACTACTGGTCTGGCTCCTTCAGGTTCAGCTCTTCTTCTCCTTTCAGCTCTTGTCCCAGCATGAAGACATTCTCTGCTGTACTCTGTGTTTATTTATACACACACCCCTGATCCTGATTGGCTCTAGCCGCAATAAAATGCTGCTGGAGACTCCTAACAGAGGTTGCTGTCCCTCCAGCCTGATTGGTGGGAACTCCTATTCTAGCCCCTCCAGTACTCAGATCCCCAGACAGCTTTTCCCTCCAAAACCTTACTCCAGCCAATCATTGCAACAGGGCCCGCACAGGATTTCCCGCTCTTTTTGCAGCCAAAATCCTGGGTTTGCAACAAGCTTTGCTTTGCAACAAGGCTGGCAATTGCAGCTTGCAAGAAGCCTGCAAGGCCAGAAAGCAAAGCAGTTTGCAGCTTGTACCCTGAAACCGTCACAAGGCTGCTCTGGGATGGTGGCGGCGCTGCGGTCTGCAGATAAAGTGGAGCATGCGAGAGCATCCTGGACACATAAATGTGAAAAGCCCCCCAAACTAGGGCCTTTTCAGCACTTATAATATAGTGCAAGGCCTAGTAGGTTTTGGGGCCTCTCTTCTGCATTAGTAATGACTCACCTCCTGCTAACATGCTGCATGCTCATTGGACATTTGCGTGAAGGCCAGAAACCTTGATTCCTGGCTCTCGAAGGCTCTGCACTGGCTTCAAAGCTGGCAACTGGAGCTAGGCTGTGACAGGCTGTCTGCAAGCAGATAGCCCTTGGAGCTGTCTCAGTGTATAATGCAGAAAGGGCCAGTTTTCTGCAGAGGCCAGCAAGCTGGGACCACCAGGGCAATAGGGGAGGGCATGACCCCTATTGGAAGCTTCTTTTTCATCTTTCTCAAACTGTGCTTTGAGCCAGTCCAGCATGATTCTGAGAAAGGACAGGGAGATTCCCAATCTGAACCTCACCCAGCTCTCACATTCTCATGATGGTACTTTGTGAGCAATTACAGGCCATTCCTATTCAAAATTTAGATTATCTGAATCGTGGCAAAGTAATCAAACCATCTTAATACAGAGCTTTCTACTTCATTGCTAAATCAAAAATCCACAACCAATTTGATCTGGAAAAGGATCCATTGAGCAGGGAGAGATCAGTGTATTCAGTTTGTTTCCCCAAGGTTTAATTCTCTAAAAGTCTGAAATTGGATATATTCATGCCATAAGGCGCCAGGACAATGAAGGCCTCTTTCAATGTCAATGGCTCAGCAGAAATATAAGGATAGAGAACTGTTTTGACGTTAACCATGTTGCTGTAGGAAGTATCAAATTAAACTGATAGTTATCAGCAGCATGTGTATGAATGATGGATATTTTGATGGCTTTTATAGTCATGTGTTTTGAGTTAGCTGACACATCTTTGCATTTGTCTTCTACGCAATTCAGTTAATTCAATAAACACTGCAGAAAATGATGTCTTTTAATCTTACCCATCCTGCTCTGACTTCTTATTCTAATAATCAAGCAAGATGAGTTAAGATTTCTGGACCAATTTAGATTCAGATCTGAATCATGGTACGGTTATCAAACCATCTTACACAAAAGAAGCGCTTATTCCAATGACATCTGCATGAGATGTTTTGAACGTACATCATATAACACAAGAAAACAAAATTTACCCCACACACTTCTTAGATCTCTCCACATATAAATCATGCTGTTCCTCCTCTCCCTGGGGCATCTCCTGCCTCAGATGTGGTCATCTTCCACTTCAAAGGCCATCAAGAAAAACTAATTTGGGGCTTTGCTTAGCTCACCTCCCCTCTCTTGGGCTCAAATAGGATTTCATGAAGATGGTACCTCAGACTAGACTCCGACCCTTTCCACACTAACTGGTGGTCCAGTCTAGGAAGAGAACCCTAGGGCCTTACTTCTGCATTCTAGCATGGCATAAGGGAGGTCCCTCCCTCTTCTAGTACATTTCATCCACATTGGAACAAAGGTTTGGACCAGGCTATGGTGCTAAATTGGCACTCTAGCCTGGTCTACCAGTAGACCTAACAAGGAGGTATGCAATTGGTCTAGAGCTTGTATCCATGGACTGGAATATGATGGGGGACCTGTTTCAACCACACACAAGGAAGTACTTCTGACAGCAATGCTGGAAGTCAACATAGGCCAAAATGGCCGCTTCTGGAAATTCCAAAGGTCAGAAATGAAAAGTTCCTGGTTTCCAGAAGGCTGGTTTGATGCTGAAGGCAGCATAGTTTTAAGCTTGCACTAGGGCTAGTCTCCCCCAGCATGGGCTGGGCTACCTAGCATAGGATAGCATAGGCTGTACAAAAATTGGGCCTGACTCTGAGATTCTGTATTATCTCTTGTGCTTTACACTATTATATTATCAAAACCTACTGTCAGCAATAGCTTGTGTTGGGGGCAAGAGACAAGACCACTAAACCCTGCTTTGGTTTAATAGCAGATCAAAAGGTAGTTTGGTACTGCAGAATGGAATGTGAGGTGCCAGTCTGATGGAGCTTCCGGTCTGGAGGGTGGGAATCAGCTCCATCGGAAATGTGAATATTCTGATCCTCTAGTATGAAGGACTGGAAACAGCTCCATCCTAAATGTGAAGCTTCCAATTCTCCAGTTTAGAGGACTGGAAGGAGCTTCGCATTTGAGGCAGAGCAAGGGGGTATGTCTGGAAGCACCCTTCAATAGCACAATATCCTACCTATCATAGTGCAATAACTTGTAACTTCATAATTACAGCTCTGTCTGGATTACAGTGTGAGTTTAGAGTGAGCTGTCACTACTTGGAAATATCTCACCTGATACTATTGATCACTCCCATGGGCCATGGTGCAATGAGAGGTTTAGGTCAGGCAGACCAAAACTTACAGCTGTGATGTCACTCTGTTGCACCAGCAAATGCTAAAATGTGGATCATCTATGGGTGTTTTTCCATTGTCACTAGAAGTACTCATTAAGTACCCATTAATTGGCACAAAAATGCCATTTAGTACCCATTAATGGGTACTTCTAGTGGCAGTGGAAAAACACCCTATGAGTGCCTTCAGACACACTCTAGGCTGTGAAGGGATGGCATAGGCTCCAGTCTGCCAGAAGGGAGGACCGAAAGCTACAAAGGGACAGTGTAGCAACTTCCGGTCCACCAGACTGGAGGATGGGAAGCTTTGCCACCCCTTCACAGCGGCTCCCCTTCCATCAGACAGGATATTCTGTTGCCTGCAACAGCAGGGGAGCACTCAAAGGTAAGTGTAAAGTAAAAAGATGCTGTTTAATTAGCATCTTTTTCCTTTGCTAAATGCTTTGCTGCTGCTGTGCATGGGCGGCAAAGCATAGAGCATGTCTGGAGGCACCCAATCTAATGTCTAGACAATGTGTGAGAATTCTGGATCTGCTTCATACTAGCAAATTAATAAACTGCGCAATAAAAAAGTGGTGTCTGGAAGTGGCCTGTGTTTAGTCAGTTTTCAATTGTAACTGTGGGAAAACAGGGATAGAAGCTGATTGGAAAACGTACATTTGTTTAATCTCTCTAGTCACAGTACATCCATGGTAACAATATTTTGTACCAGCTGTGCAAGAAATCCAAAGAGGAAACCTTGCCATAAGCCCCCATAATGCCATAAGGCAGTTAGGCAACAGAAGAAAGATTGCTAATGCTTTTGTTGGCAAAACTCAGAATAAATTCCATTCATATTTATTATAGTCTCCAAGTTAGGGGCAGCTGGATCTTAATGACAAAAGGGGAGGCACCCTACCACAGTCAGAATGGGAACCCACTTTTCCCTTCAGTTTAGTGTTGGTTTATCTATGCATAATTCATTATGTTTTGTGAGGTCCGTTTTCCTGTGAGTTTGTATAGAACTGCAGCTCTGTACTATGGCATTACTAAATGGGAAGCGTTAATGAGAAAAGATGGACAAGTCTGATCTGTTGTGTTTTGTCTGATGAAACAGAGAGCCCAAAGAATTATGAGCTCTTGTATGGCATTGTTTGATTCTGACATGGGGACAAAATGTGACTTCTATCAATAGATGCAATCATGGAAAGCTGCAGTTAAAGCAATTTGACCTCTGTGACACTACTGAGACAGGCAGAGTGCCCCTAAAACCAATTTGCAGAGTTCCAAGAGTGGGTGATGGGTTTTCCCTTTGCCTACCTCTACTGTATTTGAGCATAAAATGTGGAGCCAGAGGAAGGAGACTAATCCACATCCTGTTGGGTTGTCGAAGTGCTACACATGTGGCCACCTTCTGATTTTCTCCCCCACAAGCCCACTGACTTTGATGGTTAATCTAAGGCCGCATCCCCATTACAAGCTTAATCCAGTTTCCCTAAACCAAAATAATAGAACCGGGTGCAAACGCAAATTTGCCTGTTCCCATTACTTTCAGCTTAATTGCGTTCGATCCGGATTCTGAGGATCCTAGGTGGCGTATGTGACTCAAGGGAGGACTCAAGTGGCTGCCCTGCCCTCTTCCTCCTGGCGTGAATGCGTCACCCGTAAGGGACCCCTTCACTGAGCCTGGCTGGGTGGGTGCCGCTTGCCCGGATGGAGGAAAAAGGGCAGCGGGCAGCCAGCGATTCTCCCCATTGCCCAGGGCACACAGCAGCAGCAGCAACTCAAGCAAGGGGGCTTTAAACATTCACACATCTCCCAGATCCTGCCCTGCTTTCCTTTCCCCTTTAAAGGTCAGAACTCCAAAGAGCTAGAATTGTGCAAAATTGCAACATTGTTATCAGGTGTGAAGTGCCTGGATTGCTACAGTGTAGCGGCTGCTGTGAAGGTTGGATTTTTACACTGAAATCACTGTCTTTGGAAGCAAGCTATTGGGGGAGGGAAACCCTAAACATGGATTCTCATCCCTTAAAATGGTAGGGTCTCCACAGTAAAAAATGTAACATGTATCAAGCGCATGATCCAGAGTGAGACCTGTTGAAATGAGGGTTAACATTTACAACGCTTTGGGGCAATTTAACATGCGGAAAGCGTGTTAAACCAAACTGATGTGGGATCTGTGAGGATTGAAAACGGTTTGAAACCGAAATAAGCTTGTAATGGGGATGCGGCCTAAGGGTGTTTCTGCACATAACTCCTGAAATATGGATTAAGGGAAACAGTTTTTCTCAAATCCGGCTCTGGGAAGATCTGTCTGAAATAAGGCCCCATGCTTCTGCACTCATTTGGGAAGGCCGGATTCTGGAGAATGGATGGAGTGGGTGCTGTGCGGACAGATCAGCACCCATTTCAAAAGTCCTCCAGCTCACATGCCGCCAACACTGCCCCTGAAGCTGCGGGACTGGAGCGGGACTGCCAGTCACTCTGTGTTTCTGGCGGTGACCAGTGTGTAGGGGAGGGGCTTTGGAAGCAGGCAGTCCTGCTTCCGCTCTTCCCAACATGGTGACCAGAGGGACATCCGTTCCCTCTCCTGTCTGTGTGTGGAAGAGTCCTCCTTTGATGTGGATTTTCCATGCAAGAACAGATTAGGACCTAATTTTTCAGGTCTTTCTGGGAACCGGTTTTAGTGACGCCATGATCACATTAGAGACGGATCTCACATGAGCCTATGAGGAAGTGGCATCCTCAAAGTGTCCCAGATCTGGCCTCCAGTGTGGACGGTAAGTTCCAATGTGTTCTGTATGTGTCTTTAATGTGTTTCTAAATGCGTTCTAATGGCCTGTGCAGAAACACACGAAGTCTCCATGTTGCCTCTAGTCTCCATTTTTTTTTCCCATAGGGCAAAATTAGTTGCAAAACACCTTTTGCATTGCAAGGGGATTTGCAGGGCCAATATACAAGGTCATGTGAAGGATGATGTTAGAACTGGGTAGAACACTGGTAAAAGATGACAAAAATAATTAATTTGTGTGTGGACTATATGAGAGCAAAGGTACAAAAAGAAAAAAGAAAAAAAAGACTGAACTGTGACATGCATTCCTTGAAGAAAACTGAAGAGATTCTGCTGTGGTATTTTGCACTTTGATTCCTGAACAGCTTTGTTTTATTTTATTTAGAGCAGAGAATGTTACTTGAGTAATTTGTGTTTCCTTGTCTGTAAAAGATTTTCCCAATCACTTCTCCCTGCCCTATTTATTTTCAGAGTAAGGGAATAATGTGGAGAAAGATAAAAAGTATTATGAAAACATTATTACAGACATCTTTGAAGGAAAGATGCTTTGATGAAAAAGTGCACAGAGTCACTTCAAGTTAAATAAACTGTAAACTGTAAAGCCTTTTAAATTCCAGTGTTGAGGGAGAGGAAGAAAAACACATAATCATAGAGGGCAGCAAAGAACACATCACTTATAATTAGAGACATCCATGGACATAAAAACAGTGCATTCAGTTCAAACTCAAATAAGATCCAACAGGATTGACCCAGTTTGAGTTCGAACACAGTGTGACAGTACTTTTTTAAAATTTACAATAAAATGTATTTTATAAAACCCTTTTTAAAGGGTAATTGATTCAAATTCAAACTCAAACCTGATCAAATTGAACAAGGGTGTTCAATTGGTTCATGAAAACATCCCTGTGGTTTGGTTTGATTCAAACCAGCCCCAAAAGCAAAACAATTCAGCTCTGGGATATACACTTCCGGTTGAAACCAGAAATGTTTCTCCTAGGTTTAATTGAAACAAAACTTAAATGAATGGACGATATCTCAACAATAGGGGACTGGGTAATTAAGATGAAGGAATTCATGGAAATAATCAAATTAACCAATTTGATAAAAGGTACGTTGGTGGCAAATTTTACAAAGACCTGGCAACCTTCTATTGATTATCTACAGAGAAAAGAAAATGAAATATTAATTGCAGGTTTTGAGGGCAAAATAAGAAATTAGACAAAGTTGAGAAAAAATTGGGGAGGCAGAACATTAGAATTAAAAGGAAACATCTAGAAAAGATGGGAAGTCAGCAAATGAGATCAAGAGACTAACGTTTTGTTTTTGTTTTGTTTTTGCTAATATGGTATGTTTTAAATTCTTCGGATCAAATCACACTCTTCTGTTTGAACCCATAATTGCAAAAGCTGACTCTCTCATTTAACACATTTAAAAAAGGTCCAAACATTTGCTGATGTAGAATTTAGAAGAAGGTAATTCAATCATGGCTTAAAGCAGAAGTTTGTCTTATTTCATTTCATTTTTAAAAAAAATAGAGTAAAGGACATGTAGGGGTTTGTTCCCACCTGGCTTTTATTGCGGTTTGAAGATGATTTGAATTTTTTTGGGGGGGGGCATTACAGATTGGGTTCCCATGTTTCCAAGGCGTAAATCGCTAAAAAAATGCAATTAAAAAACCCTGAAAAAACAGCTCTCACTCCCGTTTTTGCTGCTAAAAGGCTTTATCTTTATTCCTTTGGGAATGGTACTGCAGTATTGGAGGGAGATGCTTCATGAAACAGGTGAGGTTTCACCTGGTAGGACAGCCCCTGGCTTGCCATCCCTCCTTTGCGGAGGAGTTTGAAGTGTTCAACTCTCCAACCCTCCTCTTTCCCTTGGCAGGCCACTTCACAGTGGATAAAAAGTTTCATTTTCACCCACTTCACACTGATAACAAGTTTCATTCTCTCTCACACACACACACACATCCGATTCCCCTCACTTTCTCCTTTATCGGCTGGGGAAAGACTGCTTGGGTGGGTGGAAGAAAGATGAGATAAAGGAGAAAGTGAGGGGAAGGCATGGGCAAAGAGGCTTAGGGAGGTGATTTTGCGCAGCAATGAGGAAGCAATTCCCATGGTCGTGGGGGAATCCCTAGTCTGAAATTACACAGTTGCACAAAAGAGGCTGGGTATAGGATAAAAGGATGGAGCTGGAATTCCCCACCCTTGGCCACGTCATCGCGGGATCAAACCCAATAGAGGGAGAGGGATGGGCACCCCAGCTGGCAAAGGGCAAGGAGGAGAAAATTCACTTTCCCCGATGTGTTTTTGAAGCATTTTCTGTGGGAAAAGCATAGGGGTTGGCTGTGATTTTAAAATGAAAAAAATGGGAATGGCTAGAATGTGCATTTGCATTGGGCTTAGCTTTGTTTCGTTTTAAAAAACTTAAGTGGGATTGCAGCCGTAGAGGTGTATACACTATAATTGGCTATATTCTGGAATATATCTGAGCATAGCCTGTTGTCCACATGCTAATTCAGACTCTGGCAGGCCTCACCTGGGGCCTTCTGTAGCTTGCACTACCACGCCTTCAAAACAGCAGACCTCTGTTCTGGGATATATCCCACAATAAAGCCAAAAGTGAAGAGGCCCTGAGCGAACTCTTTTTCAACTCATGTGCAAGAGATAACATTCTTGGATATACTAAATGATCGTTCTTTAGAACAGACAGTAGTGCAACCAAGTTGTCACTGTGGTTGATCCAACAGGGAACAGTGAGCACAATGTGATAAGATTCAACATAAATATCAACTGCAAGTCTGACACAGAGACCTTAAACTTTCATGAAGGAAATTTCCCCAAAATGAGGAATCCAGTAAAAAGGAAATTGGAAGGAAAAGTTTTAAAAGTCTTCTCTGTCCCACTCCACACACCTGGACACTGCCTCTGAAGAGACCTTGGAGGTCGAACCATAAGACTGGGCTAAAATGGCACCCTAGTCTATTTTATGGGTAGACTGGCACATCTCTCTGAACCTGTCTACTATGGGAGACTAATTTAACAGGTGTAACAAAATGTACCACTGAAAGGGGTCCTCCAGAAACTCTGAAAGCCCCCTGTGCTGGCTTTGAAGCTGGCAGGAGATGGCACAGGTAGGGCCTTCTTCCATTCCAAGAGCAATCCATTCCAGCCTAGGACATATTGCTTATCCCGAAATGTGACAACTCACCACGTACCAGGATAAGCCAGGAAACATGGCTAAACTCTCTCACTGTGTGTGGCGTATATGAAAACAGCATTGCTTCTTCAGTTTCTCCTTTGCCTCCTAGTGCACCCTCAAGTTTAAACAACAGATTTCCTTGATCACTGGCACTGCTGTGCCATAGCTGAGATCTCATAAATCCCCATGAATTATTCACGTGGCACGGAAGGCTCCCAAGGGCATCTTAGGTGTTTTGCAGTCAGGGAGTAAACACATGTAATGGCTTCACCAGCTTATCCTGCAGCCACGCCATGCTAATCTTCTAGGTAGATTATGTCTAAAGACGCAAACCTAGCATGCTGGTTCAAGATTCTCAGATAAAATGCTGAGTGAGCTGCTTAAACATTATGGTTTTACTCTAGCTTTAGATGATCAAAGTACAAACATTGTATTTCAATTACATTACAGAAAACTTTACTCCATTGTTTGTTTGTTTATCTTTCTAGTGAACCACAAAGTGTTTAGGAGTTAAGGTTTTCCTATAATTCCGTGGCCTGAGAATAATTTGAAAAGGAAGGAGAATCAGTAATGGAAGGAAATGGCCTCTCTAAGGACTTGTAAATTTGCCCTAACATTATTTTCCTTGTTCTTATTTTCTAGCTACCTTTAGTTCTGCAGGGGAAATCTCCTATGGTTTATTTGAAATTCATGTCTGCCAAAAGCATAAACTTCATAAACACCGAGTATGCTTTGGTGATAGTTATGAGATTTCATCGTATGTATTTAGCATTCTGGCAGAGGTGGGTGTGAAAAAGGCACTAAAGATGGGATTCAGATTGGAGGTGAGCCGAATCTCTGGATATGATGGTACTCTGTCCGCTTTGCCAGCTGCCTCTGAGGAGACATATTGCATCTAGAACCAACTTCCTGGGGCCTTTCTGATGACTAGAAAGTTCAGAGATGCAAGTAGTTTATATTATTTTGTACACTGTGGGTTCGTGTAGAACAACTTGAGGTTGAAAGTAAGTTTATGAAAGAATATGATGTTTCAGAGGAAGTTTTTAAATAGCCAGTTCTAATGTTCTTTTCTATTTTTCATGTTGGAATGTATGCATCACTTCACCTGAGGCAAAAAGCTAGCATAGACTTCCCTGGTGACTAAGCAGCACCAGGGACTTGCAGTACAAAGCTGACTGTGTTATCCAGAAATGTAAATAAATATGTGAAGCAGCCTGGGGAATAAACAATGCGTGGAATGTTCCCTTGGACTGCAAGATTGCTGGATATAAGTCTGAAGTTTCCTTCCTTTCCTTTTGGGTCTAATTCAGACACATCTTGCACAACTGATTTTGCCTTCCTTTGTGCAACTTATGCATCCCAATCAGGGATGCAACTAGCTTCTTGCCAGGGACCCAGGAAACATATCAAACCCTTTAGAATCATCTAGTTGACTGCTGAGCTTTGTGTTTGTCCATGGTTGCACTTTACAAACTTGGATGATATCACATGTCATGAAAGACTTTGTGTTTGTGGGGACCCTGCCTTAGAAGACACACCTCATTTTCTTTTGGAATGCCACCTATATGATTGTATAAGGGACTGTTATTTAACTCCTCTTTTAACCATTTTTAATTTGCTTAAATCTCAAAAGCAAAGTGCACATTTTGCTCCAAGGCTGGGATCAATATACTTCTGCCAAAGTAACTTTAGATATTTTGAAAGCCATTAACATCCAAGCTGTTTTATGTAGGGATAGATTGCTAGGGAGATGATCTTATATAATGATTTTATACAATGATTGGACTTATACTTTTTAATCTGTATATTGTGATATACCAGTCAAATGACCAATCAATGAAGTGTGAAAGATTGGTATATCCAGAGTCAGCATCAGAGGGACTCAAGGGGAACTGAACTTGCCTATGACAAGGATAGAAACCCTTTTTATCATTCCTGTCACCTGTGCACGCCTGTGGCTCTTTGTGCACTGGGCCTTATTCCAGATTACTTTTAGGAAGTAAGGCTCGCATGAAAAATGGTACTTGCTCTCCACAAATTTTAAAGACTAGATTGCCTAGGCACACAAATCATTCCCTGGCAGCATAGCTGCCACCCACTAATCACACTAATATTTCCTGGTAATAATCCTTGTTATTAACTGTAGACGAAAGTTACCAGTCACATATAATGACAACTAAAACAGCACCGCAAACACCAAATAAGTAGTCACAGTTGAAACATTCCAGCTTTGGTACAGGAAAACCATATCTATGGGCATCCTGTATTCCTTGAAGGTCTCCCCCTATGTTAAGGACTATGATGAATGGTAAGTTGTGCTGATCAAAACAATCACAAGGTGATACAGAGCAGAAAGGTTACTAATATTGCTATTTTAAAAGCAGAAGAACTGAAGCAGATCCACAAGGGATCTGATTTAAAAAGTTTACCTGAAATATGCAACTTATCTGCATATGTCTGTGTCATCTATATGCCGTTTACTGCTACCACTGGGAACTGAAACTGTTTTGTTAGGCCACTTTTGAGTTTAGCAGAAGGTCCCATTCAGATTTAGTCAGGAAATGATATCAGAAACTCTCAGCAGCTGCAACCTTTTCCCTTTGTCCATGGTAGCAACACTTCTTGGACCAGACTTAGTAACTGAAAATGGTGTGATGGCCAATATGGGTCGTGTGTCCAGGCCTTTTCACTCAGACATTGTGTCTGGTGTAGGGATATGCACAATGCCAATTGAATGGGAGAATATTTGGTTTCACACGAATCCCCCCCCCCCATGTATGTGAGGGACTTTGGTTTTACATGCAAACATCCGTTGAATGTTTGCACGTGAAGCCCACCTCCCATCCTATCCTATCCTATCCCACCTCACCTCACCTGCACCTTCCACCTGTGTGTAATTCAGATCAAGAAGTTCCTATGTGGATTATCAGAGGACCTGGTTAAACTGGTTCATGGGCATACTATATTGAGCCTTGCTGTGGTCTGGACCAGAGTGTCTCTCATGATCCAGACCAACTGGCCTTGACAAGGCAAGGGCAGAAAAGCCCTTTCTTGCCTGCTTGGCTTGTGTCATTTGAATCAACTGCTACAATGGCTGCATCAGCACCCATTGTAAAAAGCAGATCAAAAGCACCTTAGGTTGCATTCACATCTAAGTTTTAATCTCTCATTTTAGAGTGAGAGCATGCATCAGCAAAGTGACAAGCTGATCTCATTTAGCATTGTCTAACTCAGAAAACCAACCTTTGGGTTAGATAATGTGCAAAGAAAGTGACTGTTCACTTTGCTGATATGTTCTTCCAACCTGAAAGTAGACTGAAGCTGGATTAAAATTTAGGTGTGAATGCAGCCTTAGAGTGATTGTGTGCAGATATTAGAGCTCCCATCTCAACTCTAATCCTCAGTAAAGTCCAGACGATGCATTTTGGAAGTGTGTTTTCTGGTCTTTAATGTGGATTAAGGCACTAGTATGTGGACACTACCAACGTTAAGCTCCTTTTGAGTCACTTAAAAAAAAATAATCTCGGGCAGATGCAGCCATTGCTGCAGTTTTACCCTGTGTGACTCCTACCTAGGACACAGAAAACGTTCCTATGGAAAAAAAAGATGTAAAAGGAATGTAAAAAGAGAAGAAAACAAAAAGAATAATATCCAAAAGAGGAGCCAGAAACAGATTTACAAAGAGTCACGCATGTGGATTTGCACCGAACTGTGTGTGTGAGATTCAGCTGACCTCCAGCTGACCTCTCCTTGTTTAAACAGAAAGGACTTTTTTTCCATAACCCACTTCAAAAAGGAAGTATGATAGAGGAACCACATTCTACATTCCAGCCACATAAGGGTAGCTATCAAGAAGACCTCAAGTCAGCACTGAACCATGGCAACATTATAATTCAGAAATAAACTAGCAGATGTGCTCACGTTGCTAATAGAAGGCAATTGTCTCTCAGATTCCTTGTTTCACCGTGCCCTTCTGTTTTCATCCTCTGTTGAAAGCTTCAGTACTTATAATATCTGTAGTTTGCTTGTTGTATAAACCACTCTGGGACCTCAGACTGAAGAATAGTATACAAATGCAAATAATATAGGATCGAACAAATTATAGTAAGGACATATGAAGAAGGTTAAAAAATCAGTCTGGTGTAAGCATCTGCTATACCCTTTCTATGGGGTTTCAATCAATCAGTCAGCCAGCCAATCACCCTGGCAGCACTCAGGACAGCTTGCCCATGAAATCAATTAATAATACAGTTTTTAAAGTGAAAACTATTATCATAACAATCCTGTATGAAAGGCAGTGGTTTACCTAAGACTATTTTGTCAAGCCTTGATTAGACAGGCAAATTAATCAGGGGGCAGGCAACATCCGGCAGGTAGTCAGACATCGCCATGACGATCTGGATGCTGTGTGTGACTGCGCAGCCTCAGTCACACTACCATGCTCACTCGCCGTGCCACACCCAGATGAGGGTGCGAAACCACCTCCCCAGGAGTGACACAAATGCTCCCGATCAAGCTGCAGACTGCTTTTTAGCAGTCTACAGCTGGACTGCTTTGTGGAGGGGTTATCCCACTCTAGGATGGTTGTGGCAGCAGTGGATTACAGATGGACCTGACCAGGGAGTGGATGGAACCACTCCAACAGGTAAGTGTGAACAGGTCCAGTGTGTCTATATTACTGAGCCTTCTCTTCTTTGCTCCAGAGATTTTCCTAAATTAGTGGGCAGAATGTACATTATATAGTGAGATTAAGAATCAGTTTGGCTGAGTTCCGTTTGGCCATTTAGTCTGGCCTGAATTTGACTTCGAGCCCCCAGCGTCCCGACACTTCTGAAGGGATTCCCTGTTTCTGCAGACTAAATGTCCAAAAATCTGGGGAATCCCGATTCAGATTATAACAGGACTTGCTGCAGAATCCTGGAATAATCTGAATATTTATGAATGGGAACGCTGCCACCATGCCAATCTCCTCCACTGCTACATGCCGTTGCTTTCCCCTGCCCCTTTCCTCCATCTTTCGTCACCTCCTACCGTTTGTCTTCCCCCATCCTGTGCCTTTCTGTACTCGTCCCCTGCCATTTGCCTTCTCCCCGCCCCGTTCCTCCGTCTTTTATCATCTCCCACCGTTTGCCTTCCCCCCACCCAGCCCCATTCCTCCGTCTGTTGGAGAACAGTGGGGAAGGCAACTGGTAGGATGATGACTTAAAATGGAGGAATGGTCGAGGTGGGGAAGGCAAAAGGCGGGTTGTGGTGGAGGAGATCAGTGTGTCTGTCATCATCTCCCTCCTGCTATGGAGAATGCTGCCACTGCCACTGCCCTGCTGCCCCAATGCAGTCAGGACAGCTGGAGTGCTGGTTAAAAAAAAGTCCAGGTTAAAACCCGGACATTTTTTTGTCAGTTGGAGCAAGGCCTTTGTCAGGTAATAAATATACAGCATCCCAGTCCATCTCCCTATAAGGACGTTTCC
Organism: Aspidoscelis tigris stejnegeri; assembly: GCA_023333525.1. NCBI lineage: Eukaryota > Metazoa > Chordata > Lepidosauria > Squamata > Teiidae > Aspidoscelis > Aspidoscelis tigris. The sequence goes on from JALMGA010000001.1 coordinate 209,608,147, forward strand.
TGAGCTTTTGCCTTGACGTGCCCCTATTCTTTGCAGTGCTGCATGTAAGGCAGAAAGTCATCAGCTGAAAATTCTTCCATTCAGCCTGTATAAAATGTGTGTGGGAGAGATTCCACCAGCTGAATTTCTGTCTGACATGTCTGTTACTATTTCAGACACCTAACCTGATCCAGCTAGATGAACACAGTTTTCACCATTCCATTAGATGGTGCTCTGCTATGGCTTGCTTAAAACAGCCATTTGCTATTGGTTCCTATTATAAAACCATTTTGTTGTTCACTTGACAAACTAGTCTGAAATCTGAAGTATAACATATAATGTATGCTTTTACATTTAAAGGAATATTTTCCATTTTTGGATGGCTTCATTGAGATATAGGCCGTGCCTGTACATGCTTAGATTGCGCCCATCCTCAAATTATTCCACACTGTCTACCTTCATGATATGTCCAGACTAAACCAGAGTGCTATGGTGAGTGTGCCCAGATGTTCCAGCCTCCAGGAGGAAAATAGATTTGAACGCATTTCCCCCCTGGAGATCTCTTCCAGCACCAACATCTGTTTATGTGCATTAGCATTGTAATGCTATGGAAGTTGCCATTTTGCACATTGGCATTGTTCTTCATACCCTTCAGTTGCTTGTCTGAGCTTCCATCAATCCTGGCAGAAGGCCAAGGTAGAGTCCTTATCATCTTCACTTCAGACCCACTGCACCCACCATTTTAGTCCTGTCCATTTTCTTTGTGAACTTTACTCCCTTCAAGCATTGTTTCTTGAGTCCTGATATTTACAGTTCTCAAGCCATTATAGAGTGCTGATCCATTTCCATTTATGGGGTGTGTTCAGGGAAGAGGATTAAAGATGACTGAGCCTTGCCATAGTGAGTAGATACTTATGAATTTGCCTTCCCTTTCGCTCAGTGTATGATTACACACTTTTGAGTCACAGAACTTTTATCCTATCAGAGTGCAGGGGGCGTTGTAATGGTGAAGAGGGGTGGAGATTAAAAAAAAGTGTCATAAAGGAGTCTCAGGACAGGAACAGAAAGGAGTGAGCAAAGGACCCAAACTGAGGATGAACTGAGAAAGGATTATTAGGTATTGGGTGTGACCAGTGTGTTTTTAGCCCAGCTTCTTCATAAGGTGGACTATTTCAGCAAGTGTGACCACAACCATACAGTTAAAAAAAGCATATGTGAAGTAAGTGAGGCTGCATCCAGATAGGGTCTAAAACCTGTAATTATTTTGTAATTAGACTGATTTGCCAGATTTGATTATGATGCTTCTGATACAATCCCAGAATACCAACCTGATCTCCCAGGTACCTATCATTACCTGTTACTCTGTAATTGCAGCTCTATCTGGATTACTGCATGAGAAATACAGTGAGAGTTTAGTGTGAGCTGTCGCTACCCAGATATAAGTCACATGATATGATTGATGCGTACAGCGTAACAGTTCACATGGAAAGAAAAGTGCAGCTGTAATGTCGCTCCACTGCTGTGGCAAATGCTAAAATGTGGTGTATTGATTTAATGTTTAGACAACATGTAATATTTCTGGATGTAATTTATTCCAGTAAATCAATCAATTGTGGGATAAATAAGTGATGTCTGGAAGAGGCATTAGAGATGGTTTGCAGGTGGGATTGTTAATCACCCCATCTCCCTATGATGGACATTCTGGGCTAGGTAAGACCAAATAGAGATGAGACAGCAAATATCATCCGGATGTGTGTTTTGCAATTTATGGAGGGAGATCTGATGGCCAATAAATGCCATCCTGCTTCCTCAGTAAGATTACCATAAAAGTAGGGGTGTGCACGAATTTTTTTTTGCATTCAGATTTGAGCTGAATCGAATTTCAAAACATTTGATTCAATTCAAATGTTTAGAATCCGAATGCAACAAAATCCGATTTGAAACAAATACATTTGGAACTATTCATTCAAATGTTAGATTCTAATCTTAAGATACGAAAGTCAAAAACATTTGTATTTGAAGATACAAATGTTGACAACATTCATATGTGTTATATGTATCTGTATGCATTTTGTACGTATCCTATTTTATCCCGTATGCATCCCGTTTTTGTCCCATATTGTAAGTGCAAATGTGTACAGATACATATCTAATGCATACATATCTGTACTTTCAAATGTTTCAAATCATTTGAACACATATTTTGGAACATTTAAAATGTGTTTGAATGCTTAAATTTGAATGTGAAGACATTCTACATTCTATTTGAATTCAAATGTGCACATTCGACTGAATTCTATCAAATTTTGAATGTTTAGAACATTTGTGCAGATCCCTACATAGAAACCTTTAAGTCAAAAGCCCTTCTCTTTTATTTGTAATACATGTACCCTTTCTGCACTGAGCCTTATTCAAGATTATATACTAGAATAGGGACCATGATAAGAATAGGGAACATATGATAAGTGTGGATTATAACAAACTCTTGGAGGGGCATGCCATAGTCTGCACCATCATGCAGACAGCAGGTCCCTATTTCAAGATATAATCTGGAATAAGACTCAGTACAGAAAGGACCATTCCATCAAGAAGTGAATTCAACTTTCCCACTTTATATAGAACCCTTTAATTTGTATGCCTGAGCCATTTTGGGTAAGAGTGATCTTGCTGCATCATGAATTTCATTTTGTGATAGCAATTTGCTATGAATGAATGAAAGTGCAGAAGGCCACACAAGAAGTCCATAAAGCAAACATAAATAAAAACAGGATTGCTTTGGGATTCCCAGACTCATGCTTTAGGCTTAATTTCTAAGGCAACTTATCAAAGGAAGTTCAATAGAAGTCAGGCCCTTCCTGCACTGGGCCTTATTCCAGATCATATCCCAGAATAGGGACTTGCTGTCTGCATGCTCATCTTGACTAGAAAAATATGGTATTGTTAATCACTAAGCCTACTTAAAAAAATACAATCCAACTAAGTATACCTCTATTTTAAGACAGAAAGACCAGGCCATTTTAGAGTGTGAAATGCCTGCTGGTTGCAGGCCACCAAATCTGATTCATAGCATTTGTCTCACTATTTTTTGTCTTTAGCTGTGTTGAGCAACTTCAAATGATGACCATTGTGGTTCCCCTTGGTGTCTCATTACCAGTCTTAAACATAGGAAAGGGATATTTTCTATTAACAGATGTTTGTTCAGCACTGTTTACATGCTTTCCTTCACAAGCAAGAAGAATTCAGCCTTAGTTGATTGCCTTCTTTCTTTATACATTTTTTAAAATCTGAACACCATGTCTAACAGCAGGCTTGATCTTGAAACATCTTCATAGAATCATAGAATCATAGAATGGTAGAGTTGGAGGGGACCTCCTGGGTCATCGAGTCCAACCCCCTGCTCAAGGCAGGATCTCCTAAACCATCTCAGACAGATGGCTGTCCAGTCTCTGCTTGAAGACCTCCATCGAAAGGGAACCAACCACCTCCCGTGGCAGCCTGTTCCACTGGTTGATCACTCTTACTGTTAGAAATTTTTTCCTAACATCTAAACTAAATCTTTTCCCCTGCAGTTTCACCCCATTGTTTCTAGTCCTTCCTTGAGAGAGTGAGAACAGGGCTGATCCCTCTGCCTTGTGACAACCCTTGAGGTATTTGTAGACAGCTATCATGTCTCCTCTCAGTCTTCTTTTTGGTAGACTAAACATTCCTAGTTCCTTAAGCCGTTCCTCATAGGACATGGTTTGCAGACCGTTCACCATCTTGGTAGCTCTCCTTTGAACCTGCTCCAGCTTGTCAGCGTCTTTTTTAAACTAGGGTGACCAGAACTGGACACAGTACTCCAGATGAGGTCTGACCAAGGTAGAGTAGAGGGGGATAATAACTTCACGTGATCTGGACTCTATGCTTCTCCTAATACACCCCAGGATTGCGTTTGCTTTTTTTGCAGCTGCCTCGCACTGTTGACTCATGTTCAGTTGATGATCTACCAGGACACCCAAGTCTTTTTCACATGTGCTGCTGCTCAGCCGAATTCCTCCCATTGTATATGTGCTTTTTTCATTTTTCTTGCCCAGGTGCAGAACCTTGCATTTTTCTTTGTTAAATACCATTTTATTAGTTGCAGCCCATTGTTCGAGTTTCTCTAAATCTTTTTGAATCCTCTCTCTCTCTTCTCTGGTGTTTGCAATTCCCCCTAGCTTTGTGTCATCAGCAAATTTGATCAGTTTCCCTTCAACTCCCTCGTCCAGATCGTTTATAAAAACATTAAACATAACTGGGCCCAGGACAGAACCTTGTGGTACTCCACTTGACACTTCCTTCCATTTGGATGTGCAGCCATTTAAAGCCACTCTTTGAGTACGATTACTAAGCCAGTTTTGAACCCACCTTATAGTTGCCTTGTCAAACCCATATTTGATCAATTTTTCAATGAGGATCGCATGAGATACTTTGTCAAATGCTTTGCTGAAATCAAGAAATACTATGTCTACTGCATTTCCTTGATCAACCCATTCAGTGATTTTGTCATAAAATGAAATCAAGTTGGTCTGACACAACTTGTTTGATACAAACCCATGTTGACTACTGTTAATTATTGAATTCCTATCCAAATGCTGACATATGTGTTGTTTAATAATTTGTTCGAGAATCTTTCCCGGTATTGAAGTCAGGCTAACAGGCCTGTAGTTCCCTGGGTCTACCTTCTTCCCTTTTTTGAAGATAGGAACAACGTTTGCCCTTCTCCAATCGTCTGGGACTTCTCCTGTTCTCCATGACTTCTCAAAGATTACAGCAAGTGGTTCAGCAATTACCTCTTGAGACCAGAAGAAAGAATGCTGTCCTTGGTGCTTATGGAGTTGTTTTTAGGTGTCATGAGTTTGAAAAGATCCTTGAAAATGATGCTGCATTAGACTGCTGAGGCACTCAGGTTATGGTTCCACAGCACTTACCAGGTATCTCGCTGAAGAGGCATCCTGAGAGGAGTGCAGGACATGATATCACACTCTACACAAGAGTGCCTCACCTACCATGTCATTGGGTGCCTTCACACTTCAAAATGGAGATGCAGAGACACCCATCAAAACAATGAACATTTCTGATGAGACATTCACCTCAGGCCCCCATGCTTGACATGGACACACAGCCATCAACAGGTCTGCTTTCACTTTCATCAGGGGATGGATTGTCTGATTCTGTTCTGCATCTATTAAGGTAAGTGTAGAAAGGCCCTTAGAGATAGTAGTGTGTGCCCCCTGTGTTCTATTCCACCTCTAATCCACTTTTTCTTGCCCAGAATGTTTGTGATATGAATGAGGGACAGACTAGTGGGTGAATAATCCCACCTACAAACTATCTATAAGACTGCAGTTATGCCTTTACTTTAATCCTTCTTCAGTCCAAATTCCAGCCTGTTTGGTTACATCTTTACATGCCAAGCCATTTGTCCCCTGGAGTTTCCTCCCTCTATTCAGGTTTTCCTTCATTGGGGCCAACACAGTGTTAACATTTTAATCCCCTTCCAGGAGGCCACCATTCTGGCTCCCTGGCTGCCCAGAAAATGATACCTATGCAAGCCTCTGCTCTGAGTCTTGTCCCTCCCCCTCCCCCTTGCTGTGACAGTTGCAATTTCCCTCCCCACCCCCACCCCTTGATTTCCTTTCCCTGTTGCTGGATCTGCCTTCTAGCACCTCCCTCTTGCCTTGGTTCCCTTTCCCCATCACCGCTGCCATCGCAATGATCTCCCTCCACCTGCCCCCAGTCTCCCTTCCTCCTCCCCCTCCCTCTTGCCCTGACTTTCTCTCCCTGCTCCAATCTCCCTCCTCCAACCCCCCACCTGAACCTTGCCCCCCCTTTAGCTTCCCAGAATGCCTCCCTGTCAAGCACTGCATTTCCCCCACCCCTTCACCAGCTGAGGATTACCAGCTACAGCAGCAGGAAGTTGTAATCAAGCCGTTCCAGGCTGAAAACAGCTTGGATATGGCTGCCTTCCTGACGTGGATTGAAATGGTAAGGTGTAACTACAACCTAAGTCACCTCAGAGGGCCATTTTAAAATTTCCTTTTGTGTGTGTGTGAGATCAAAGCCCAGGTTGTTCAGCACTGGAACAGAATTCATCTGTCCAGCCAGTGCTGTGTGAGGGAGCAGTTTCTATTTGACCTGGGATAATTGCTCATATATACCATGTTGGTGTCCCTTTAAAGAGTACGCTGGTTATCTAAAATACCAGGTCACACTGCAATAGACTGATTCATAACCCCCCTTGTTCTTCCCAGTAGAATTAAGGGGTGACAATGTGAGCAGACCAGAGCAGCTGCAGGGATAGCTAGGAGGGTTACATTTGCGTCAGTTTGCGGCAGAGCTTGACAGGGCTGCCTTCAGGGTGCTTTTAATGCTCCATGACTGTCAAGGGCATGATGTCACAATGAGGTTTGCTATATCGCAAGTAGATAGTGGGGGGGGGGCATGATGAGGAAGATAATGTAGAATTTGAAGAAAAGAGAAGAAATTCAAAGCACCAAGTGACGGACAGCAAAAGTCACACAGTGGAGGCAGAGAATAGCAGAAACTAGTTTTCTTTTATTTATTCAACATGATTTTGCTGCGTAGGGTAACTGTCCACAAGGGAGGGCACTGTTAAGTGTAGTACTTAGTAAGGCTCATCTTGATTTTGTGATGCTGCTGCCTGTTTTAACACAAAAGTTTCAGGGAGGGGGCAAAATCGACAAAACTACAGGAAGTCGTTAATTGCAGGATTCTAGCTCGGGCACTGAAGATGGTTTAAAATATGCTTTTATAAGGTTTCAAATCCTCATGCTACTTAAAGCAGAGACTTTTAGGATGCATTGTTTACTATATGGTTTTGTAGCAGGGATTGTAGAAAACAAGATGTACTTTCATTGTTATATGAGTTAGAGGGAAGGTCAGGACACAAATCCAGTCACCAGACCTATGATGTCTCTCGCTTTAATTTAGCACAAGGAGGAGTAAGTTTAGTAGTCTTGAACTTTTTCTGCAGGCACAAAATGACTATGATGGAACATAAAACCATGGAGCATGAAGATGCCTGTGATGTTGTTGTGCAGGAAACAATCCAAAGCATCAATTCGTATCCTCATTTATTTGGAGACAAGTCCTAAGTCAGAAACGGAACGTTTGCGTGGCTCTCTCAATCTTTTGAGACTCTGGCCTTTTTTGCACTTTGATTAGGTGTAAAGGCCAGATAACTGGTAGGATATATCAGACATCCACATCTTGTGACACCCAGTGTATCAGAAGCTTACCTGGTGCTTCCCCAAGCACTGTATAGGGGTGATCACTACCTAATTAGCAGTGATCACTTTAATCGCTTCACCACAGCAATGGACATGCGTGGTGTTGTTGCCATGGTGACTGGGCAACAACATCACTCTGCCCCCATCCTCTCTGCCCAGAAGAGGCTAGTATAGCTGTGGATTGCAATTTTGGGATGAGTGGAGACACTTCCAGGCTGGAAGCATCTTGAAAGCACAATGTGTATGCTCCATCTGGGAGCATTCCCGGACTTCCCCTGTTCACCAAGTGCAAACAGGCTCTCTGTCTTCCATCTACCTAAGCTAGCATGTCAAGAGCAATTGGAGATGTAGGCCCTTTCTGCACTGGGCCTTACTGAAGACTGTATCCTGGAATAGGGACCCTCCATCTGCATGCTGGTACAAACTATGGCAGGCCCCGGGCAGAATCTGTTATAGTCTGTACCAACATGCAGATGGTGGGTCTCTTTTCCTGTATATAATCCAGACTAAGGCTCAAGGCAGAAAGGGCTGTAGTCTAATGACATCTGGAGAATCCCACAATTCTCTTCCATTTGTCTCTGGGTAGATTGATGTGATAGAGCTAGCATCAGTCAATCAATCAATCAAAATTTATTGATGTCATATATGACAATATCAAGTTTACGGAAAAGATAGAATCATATAAAACATACAAAAATAAAACCATACATTAAAAGAAAAATAATATAATTATTTGTCCTCATCACGTATACAAGACACTCAATTCAATGAATAATTTCCTGAACCAGCCTTAACAAAAAACAAAGCTACCCTATATGTTACCTGGACATTTTCTCCCTGCAGAAAATGAGGGCCCAAAAAAGTTATTCTAGTTGAAGAATATAAGTGACAAGTGAACAAGATACAAAAAGACCTTCAACCATTGCTGTACCACAAACACAGTTTTTGGAGCTAGTAGAACACTGGACACTGAAAGATTGAGCAAGAACTCAGGTTAACAATTTCTGGATTAAAATATAGGCCAGGGAGGAGCTGGACTAGATATAGCCAAGCACCAGGATCCCACCATACGTAAACAAACATGGAATTGTGCTGCAAAACTCCTGTCAAAACTTCCAAGAGCAAAAAGCAATTGCAACATATTAAAGAGTCAGCGGGTGTCTCATTTCTTTTCTTGAAGAGGACAGGAAAATGAATAGGCTGATGTGGAACTCTCATAAGACTTTAGTAGAAAGATGAGGTAGAAAAGATAAAATAGGACCCTTTCAGCACTAGGCCTTATTCTGGATTATATCTGTAATCTGCATGCTGATGGAAACGCCAGCAGATCCCACCCAGGATGTTCTGAAGTCTGCACCAGCATGCAGATGGCAGGTCCCTATTCTGGAACATAATCCAGAATAAAGTCCTGTGCAGAAAGGGTCCTTATGTCTATTTACAGCCTAGACAGCTTGGCTGCTGTTTTGAGAAGCCCAGCATGAATGCTAATTGCCCGTGCCACAAAAATTGCGACATGGAACTTGGAGCCAGCATCTTTGCTTGTTTCATCTTTATTATCTGCTATCCAAGTGCGGGCGCCACCATTTTAAACCACTACTAAGGCAATTTATTCCCCATGATATATTATGAAATCATTCCTTAATTTTCTGAAAAGTAATTTAACCACATTATATTAACTCTTAATGGCAACTACTGTTTTTCTGGTGATTTACATTTATTTCCCAGCTCCATTTATGTTCTGTTATCAATGAGTGACAAATATCAAGAAAATATTGTGCTGTTTTTTTCTAGCCTGACCTTGCCTTTTTGAAAGACGAGGTAAAGGAGTGTGTGTGCACAGAACTATCGCCTATCCTGTATGATCAATGTCCAATTAAATATCATGGTCACACCTTCACTTTTAAATTATCTTCAGTCCATTTTCAGGTCTGACTGTTCACACCTTGTCCTTTCTATGGGCACTTTAATCTGAATTCAATTTGAATTCGAGAAGGACCGTCCCCATGACTTCTGTAATTAATCTGAATAGAATCCGAACTGAGCATCCAGCATTCCCATGCAATTCCTTATTCCTGGATTTTATGAGGACTATCCTGCTTAAATCCGGAGGGGAAAAAAAGGACTGAGTCCCTTTTTGGGAGCTGAGTCCACTTATTTTCTCTCATGTGTGGATGATGCAGGGCTATTTGGGGTGGAGGTCTAGACTTTTAGCCAATGGCAGCCAGCTGTGGGTGGTTCTTTTACAGGTGCAAAGCTCCCCCCTCCCTTGCCATGCTCACAGTGTTAGAACTCAGTAGGAAAAAGGCAGAAAGTGGGGAGAGTGCTTGCCTTTTAAAGGGGCTTTTAAGACATTTCCACTGGAAACATTTTGTATCTTTTTTAAAAGATACATGTGAGAAGCTTAGGGATGCTTTTTAAATACTTTAAATACTTTGAAATGCTTTGCAAGGATACATTTTATCGTGCTGGGTTCAACCCCTTGCTGATCTGCTTGAGCACACATTTGCTGGTAATCTCAAAAAGGAGAGGTGTGAAAATAGAAAGTAATTTTAAAACTCCCTTTAGGTTCACTCCTTTATTGCAGGCAGGGTTTGCAATGGGGGGGGATTTAAAAGTCCTGTTTTTTATGTTTAAAAATAGCCCCCCAAATAGTCCAAACAGTACAAAACCAGGACTAAAAAAACTGCATGAGGACATACCCTATCTGTTTTATTTGTGAACTTTCTACCCTCCCTACATTCAGTTATTATTTTAGTATCTTATTAATTTGTTAATTTTATAATTTCTTTTCTGTTGTTGTCACCTGCCTGAAACATTATGGTATAGGGAGGGATAAAATGCAAACAAACAAATTTAAATATCAGTTTTGTTGCAATAAATGTGACTATATTATCAGTTTTTGTATGCTACCTTCCCTTAGAAAAGCAATGAAAAAGCAAGGAAGAAAAAGCAATGAAACTCATGATACAATAGAATACCTGTAAGCCAGAACTGAAAGGCTGCTGGAGCCATGGAAAGACTCCAGCTGAAAGTCTCTTTTGTTTCAGTGGATCATATTTTGATCTCTTTTAAAGCAAAACAAGCTGTAATCATTATTCTAAAAAATAACTCAAATGGTGCTCCTCCAAGGTGATAACTGCCATACACTAGTGGTCCTATCATGCCTTTAATCCACATTGAAGGCCCCAAAGGGCACATCCAAAGTGTATTTTCTGTCCATTAATATGGATTACAGGTGAGATGGGAATACTGGTTGTCACATACTATCACATCCAAGGTCATACCCCGAAAATGAGGAATAATTGTGCCTGCTGTTCAAAAGTGTTTGCTCTGGCCCTGGAGTAGGAAATGTGGTATCCGCCCCTATGTGCAAACTTCAAAAGTCAGGCAACAAAGCTTTCCCAGCTCCAAAGTTACACATAACATTATTTTGGAACATACCGGAAATTGTCCCAGAAGTTGTCCATTTTGGGGGGACGTATTCTTTTTGCCCAATTCCTAACCTACTTTTGAGACACTTTTTAAAACTGTGTGTGGGTGCAACCTTAGTTTGCTAGGTTTAAGTCAGTCTTCCAACTCGGTTTTACTAAGCTCAGGAAACTCATCAGAGATGTTGCTATCTGTGCCTTCAGTGGGAAGAGGTTCTCCAAGATGAGTCATGAAGATGACCTATTTCCATGTTCTGAGCAGGTCTCAGTCACCAGTGAGACCACAATGAAGGTCATCTCAGTCACCCTTAGAGCCTTGGCTGAGAGCAAGTGCTCCAACAAATATCAATGTTTCAAGTCATCTAAGGCTCTTTCTGTACTTACCTCTAGATCCAAATTAGAGTGTGTGAGATCTGGTCCAGATCCTGTCCAGACTGAGACAGCATCATGGTGTGTAGATGGAGCATCCCAAAGTGTGTGAGAGTATCTGGGACATGCAGGTGCAAAAATGCCCTGTGTCTTGTGTTCACTTAAGACATTCATGAAAAGAGTCTTGACACTCCCATCTCTCAGGGAGAGAATCTGCATGCTGCTGCTATATCACACACCCCTTTACCATCAATGGGCTTGGGTCTGTGGATGTCTCTGCAAAAAACACAGAGAGTGTTTATGAGACGAGATGAAGTGGAACTCCCTATGGCAGTGATGTCGAACCTTTTGAACTCTGTCAAAATTCGCAAGAAAACCTAGCTTAACTCGGGTGCTGTGTCACATGTAGAAATATCCATAATTTTGTGATATTTTTAGCTCTAGTAAAAAAGTTATATTTTTGATATATGTATTTTATTAAAAGCAAAAACAGATAATTCTTTACATTAGTGACTTTTGTTGCTAAGTCTTCAATTGAAAGTTGGTATTTCATACACTTCAACAACAAGCAAGCACTACACACCCAGGTGCCAGTGTCACCATGTGTGTCACCCAAAAGGGCTTGGTATGTCACCTGTGACATGAGTGTCATAGGTTGGCCATCACTGCCCTATGGCTATCTTGCTGGGAAAATAAAATGGTGCCCCATGATTTTCACACCAAAAGGGTGTGTAAGGGTAAAGATGTGTTGCAGTTAACCATGATTTGGGTTGGAAAGACACCAACCACAGACGGACTTTATTGGTTAAAAATGTTCCTGCTAGTATTGCAAATTGGGCACTACATAGGAAATAGATCCAGGACCTTTGGCTACATATACACACTGTTTAAAAAGTGGCTCCAAAATGGCTTGGAAGTGATATCTGCCACAAACTAGAGTTCCCATCCATCTCTAATGCCGTTTCTGAATTTTAATGTGGATTAGAGGTGGAATGGAAATACTAATGCCATGCTACCACCTCTAAGTTGCTTTTGAGCTTGCTTTTTGAACACCTGGGGATAAAGGCTTTGATAAATTCAGAAGAAATGCTTTTTGCAGCCTTTGAAATAGAATGGGAGTCAGGTGGCTTCATTTGGACAACTTGTCATCTATTCATTCCTTTACTGTTTCCTTTAAAGTGTGTTGGTGCAAGGGCATGATGTTCTGCAGTTTCAGCATGGGGGCATTTCCAAACAAAGGTTAACAGTCAAGCTCTGAATTGACTCCGGGAGAAGTTTTGAACCTGTGTTTTCTGTAGCCAAGCCCAACATTCTACCACTAAACCACTGCTATTTCTAAACATACTGGTCCTGCTTCTCAGAACTGCTTGGTGTTCTGCACTGCATGAAACAGAACTAATTAACATGTCGAAGTAAACTGCGAAGACCCAGGTGAGTGAGCTAGCCTCTAATAAGTCTGAAATGAAAGTGGTTTTACCCACAGACCAGAAGTTGTGGTAAAAATGCCTTCATGTGGAACAGAACCATATTATGTGTGCTTTTGTGGCCTGACAGGCAGAACCTTTGAAAAGGATCGGCTTTTCTTTTGTCTGGAAATAAACATTACATTTTGTAGTGTGTCCATTTAAACGAACCAGAAGGAATGAAGACTTTGTTCGTTTCAAATTACCTCATTTCTGCAGAGGCAGGATGTCAAACAGTGTGACAGGGTCAGGAGAAACAAAACTGCCTCCCCCTCTACATCACAAGCAATAAATTTTATCTGCCAGATAAGAATACCTTTTCTATCAGGTGGAGTGTATTGTTGCCACTTTGGAAAGTCCTTTCTATACTTCATTCAACTGCAATTGAAGGATTAAAAGAAAGGAGAAAAAGAAAAAAACAGAGGCCTTTTCCATTTTAACTCTCTTTCTTTTTAGGGATGTGGGGGGGGGGGGAGGAAATCTAAGTAAAACTGAGTTATGAGGGACCAAAGAGAGAGGGTTAAATACTTAGGAATAGGGTTATCCCCTCTTTTGCCCCATACCACATTGGTAAAATTATAATGTGAACAGTTGAGGAGTACTTTAGTTATGAAGTCCAGTTAAGCTGCCTGAGGCCACCTCATGATGTGGGGGCGATAGGGAAGGGGAAAGGCATGGGGATAGAAATGGGAAGCCCCTTGCAACCATTAAAGCTCAAGATGGCATTAGGCCAAGGAGCCCATAAAACAGGTGGAAAACAAATACTGTTTCGCTGTATTTATTTTATCTATTTAACTCAAAGTTTACAATATTCAGGTTTTAAAAATGAGATTGAAACAGGAATAAAATCAATACAACAATACATTTCATAATTGAAATACAAGGGCTTGGCAAAAATCAGATTTTTGAATCCATATATGTACATGTTGGAGTAAAATTCAGTGAGAGGCTTTAAGAAAGGACATTTAAGGTGTTACTAGGAAGTGACTGTAGCTCAGTGGTAGAACAAACTGCCTGGAAAGCAGAAGGTTGCTGGTTCTACCCCAAGCATCTCTCAGAAGCAGGCAGTGGCAAACCACTTTTCTATCTTTGCAAAGAAAACTGCATAGAGGCACCCATGCAGTCAACTAGGGGCCTTTCTGTATTTGGCCTCATAGTCGCCTCATGGGGTGCGTCTTCATGGCATGTGTTATTTCGGTTTAAAGAATTCGAAATAAAAGAAACGGAACAAAGCTGTCCAGACGACTTGCAAGTTGATCCGGTTCCGATGGCAGCCTTAACGCGGGATCAATACTCGGAGTCCACATGGCAGCATTGTCCTCCTGCCCATTGCCCGCACTCTCTCCTGTGATTGGTTTTCCCTGCCAGGATCCCACCCTCCCTTCTCTTTGCGTCATGCTCCGCCGTGAATTTCCTGCCCAATCCACCCTCCCCCTTCCCAGCAGCAGCAGCAGCAGCAGCATCCATCCATCCATCCATCCATCCATCCATCCATCCATCCATCCATCCATCCATCCATCCTTCCGTCCGTCCATTCTGGCGCTGCAGAGAGCGGGGAGAAAGTTCCCCAGGCTGCGAAAGTTCCCGGGGGACGGGCTTTCCTTTCCGTTACACTGTAGCAAAGGAACCAGCTCACTCTCTTAAAAAATGTTGCGAATTTCCGCAATTTTAATGAAAGGAAGTAATACAGCTGAGGGGCTTTAAATATTAAAGAGGCATATGGCTGTGGTTCCTTCTTTCCTCCCTCCTTCCCTCCCCCACCATCCCCAGGCGCCCTTCTGCCGCTCATCAGCTGGGGGTAGACCCCCTCTGCTCCGGGGATTCCTGCCATCGGGGTGCCCAGCAAGCGGGCGCAGAGGGGAAGGCTCTCCATCCATCCATCCATCCATCCATCCATCCATCCATCCATCCATCCATCCATCCATCCATCCATCCATTCATCCAGGCGCTGCGGCGCTGCGGCGCTAGCGGCTTCTCCCTGGGGCTCCACCGCCGCTTTTCCCCCGCTTTGCCGCCACTTTGCCCCGCAGAGGAGAGCCAAGGGGTGGACAAGAGGGTGAAGGGGGCTCCTCGCTTGCTCTCCCCCCCCCCCGTGGCCGGGAGGGAACTCCGCCCCCCCCACCTCACAGGGACCGAAGCTGGATTAAAACCTTGGCTTGTGGTCACACCTAAGGTTTAATCTAGCTTCACTCCACCTTCAGAGTGAGAGAACACATCAGCAAAGTGACCAGTAGTTTTCTTTCCACATTATCTAGTCTAAAGGTGGATTTTCTGAGTTATTAACCCTGAAAGAAAACCAGCTTGTCAGTTTGCTGGTGTATTCTCTCACTCTGAAAGTGAACTGAAACTGGATTAAACCTTAGGTGTGACCACAGGCAGAGGCAAAGTAGCATAGAGGGGGCTCAAAGCGGTTGACATTCTGTTCTCACCCTTCAGGGGACTAAGTGGCTGACAAGCCTCCCTTAAGGGGGCTGAAAGCCACTGTTCCGAACCTTCAAAGGTCTGAAATTGCGCAAATTGCAACATTTTTTTTAAGGTGTGAAGTGCTTAGATTGATACAGTGTTTCAGCTTTAAGGACTGGAGGTTTATAGTGGGTGTTTGAGGGTGGATTTTTTCAATGAAGGAAACCCTAAACATGACGTGCTTCTAATACGTTCAGCCATTGGTTACAGTGCGATTGGGGGGGCGGGACAGCCTTAACACGGAATCTCATCCCGGAACGATACTGTCCACACAGTTAAAAAGGAAACACGTATTGACACACGATCCGGAGTGAGACCTGTTGAGATCAGGATTTATTTCTAATCGGGATAACGTCCTTTAACACGGAAATACCGTGTTAATCCGAAGTGCCGTCTGAACTGTGCGAACTCAAAACGTTTTGAATTCGAGATAACTATGCCATGAAGACGCACGCATGGTGTCCTTCGAGATACTGCAAGGAAACCAGAAACAGCTGCAGCGTCTGCTAGAACACTCCATCCATGTTAGATGGAGCATAGATCAGACTAGACAGCCAAAGGTGGACCAGGATTACTGAGGATAAGTCCTGCATTAGTTGAAATAGACGTACAGCCCCTCTAGATATTCATATTCAAAGCCTCAGACATACAGTTCAAGATTTGAAGTCCTTTTGTACTGAGCATGTGGAAAAGGATATACAGGAAGTTACAAAGAAGAGAACATTTTTGGATTCACATCCTGAAAAGCAGAGCTCCATTTGGCCTCAATGACCAAGTGGATTGGTCAGCATTACTCTAAAATGGCTCAGGTGTTATTCTCCTTGGCGCATAGGTAATTTCAGCATTTACTCTGATTCTTTTAAATGAAAGTATTTAGCTGCCCACATGCTGATCAGAACAGGCGATCCACAGGAACAGTCCTTTTTATAACTTGCAGTATTATGGTTACTTTTAATGCACTTTTAGACTTTGGGCCTTTTTGCACACGCCGCCGAAAACAGATCTAAAAGATCCATTTTCTGGCGAAACGTTTTTAAAGGGGAATCCGTTCCAAACAGGAACGGTTTCTCAGAGACCCCGCGCGTTCGCACACGTGCGTGGCAGCAGCGGCAGGGCCGGATTTGGAAATGGTTTGGGGCGGGTGCTGTGCGTGAGGGATGCTGGGAAATGTAGTCCTGGGCTGCTGGGACCAGCAGGGCTGCGGCGTGCGCATGCACGATTGGCACCGGCGCTGCCAGCTTCAGAATTGAGCTGCAGACGATCGGGTAAGTCGGAGGGACTCCCGGTGGGGTGGGGGTGAGATTAGGAGTAGGAGCTGCCTTACCCTTGCCAGAGAACGGAGGATCCGCTGTTGTCTGGCAGAGGGAAGGCAGGGAAGCTGGCTGCCGGATCGCCCACCTGTCAGAGTGGCAGAGCATGTGCTCTGCCTCTCTGACAGCTGGGCATGCACCGGCAATCCGGCTTTTCCCCCTCCGGTGCGGAAACGTTAGTTTCCAAACCGTTTTAAGGGGAAAAGCCAGATGTAAGACCTGATTTTTTCAGGTCTTACATCTGGGTAGGATTCGGCGGCAAAACCGGTTTAAACAACCATTTTTGCCTGCCAATATGCGGACGTGGCATCCTCAAAGGGACCCTAATTGGGTTCCCTGTGCAGATCCCACGTCCAAATCCTTCCCCAAACTGGCTCTAAATGCGTTTTTAGAGCCTGTGCAGAAAGGCCCTTTGTTAATAATAGATGGATCACACTATGTTTTGGTGTGCTTATTATAAACCTATCTATACTTTATATGATTCTGTATTTCTAATTGTCTGTAATTAAGCCATTGAAAAAGACATTCAAGTCGAAACACATCTGGCAAGTGTGAGGGCAAGTCAGATTCAACTTGAACAACTCACAGTCTAGAACATTCAGAATGGACCGGGACCTATCCAGACCAAGCCAGGGGTAAGTGGGGAATGGGGGATTGGGGGATGGCATGCACCCTTGGGTGGGGGTGGGTACCCAGGAGGCCCCCGTTAGCTTCTGCTAACCCAATCAGTGTGTGTCACGATCCCCAGCGTTCCAGTAAGTGCCTGCCCTCTCTAGGAGTAGCTTGGCCCTGTTAGGATGCTGAGTTTGTGCAACGGCCAAGTGAATACTACAGTGTGGACACAAAACACTGGTAGCAAGCGTTTGAACAGTAAACTAAAACAAGTTTATTATTATACACAAGCAATACTAGAAGGAAAATAAGGTTCAGGTATTTGTTGGTTTAAGTCTATGAGTCTCTTAAGGTTACCAGCTTCCCAGCCTATCAGCTCCCTTTCTTAAAGGAAAATAGTTCCCTTTTTAAAGACAAGCCTCTCCACGTTCCTCACCCTGCTCAGCTCTGCTTTAGCCCAAGCCTAGGCAGTGTCCTAGAACGCAGCTCTGGATGATCACAAGGCCCAGTCCATCCTTGCTTGACTGATCACCCTCTGGTCAGTTGCCTGTGAAGTCTTCCTCCAAGATCTTCCAGTCAAAAGACCCCTGGTCAACTACTGGTCTGGCTCCTTCAGGATTCAGCTCTCTTCTGTTCCCTTCAGCTCTTGTCCCAGCACGAAGACATAGTCTGCTGTAATCTGTGTTTCTTTATATCTTTTTTCTGTGGCCCTGATTGGCTGTCACCTCCTGGGGAAAATTGCTGCAATAAAATGCTGCTGGAAACTCCTGGTAGAGGTGCCTGTTCCCCTTGCCTGATTGGTGGAAACTCCTCCTCTAGCCCCTCCAGCTCTAAGATCCCCGGACAGCTTTTCCCTCCAAATAACAGCTGCAACCACTCATTGCAGCAGGGCCTGCACAGGATTTCCCGCCCTTTTTGCAGCCCAAAACCCAGGGTTTGCAAAAGCTGTTTGCACAGAGGCTGGCTATTGCAGCTTGCTAGAAGCCTGCAAAGACAGAAAGCAAAGCAGTTTGCAGCCTTTACCCTGAAACCGTCACAGTGTGGCAGTGGCCCTCGGAGCCCCAGAACAGCTCCAACCCAGTCTCGCCCCACCCTCAAAAGAGGCTGCGAGGCAGCGGGCCACTATGGCCCGGGGCAGGACTCCAGAGCTGTCCGGCAGGGAGAGTGTGAATGCTCTCCCTGCCAGACAACTCTGGAATGGCCGGGGATGGCTTGGGCCTGGTATGGAGCATGATTTCATGCTCTACACCCTAGCCACAATTAGGCCAGCCCTGGGACAGACCAGGACCCGCCCGGCCCAGAGAGCGAATGCTCTGTCCCAAGGCTATCCTGTATACTAGAAGCCTAAGTGCGAATAGGCTTCTCATCCAAAGCAAATACATTGTAACTTCTACAACTGGTAGACTATACATGCACACCTGTATATGCAATGATATGGACTAAATGATTTAAAGATTTTATATGCTATAAAGTTTGGTTACTTTGATATTAATATATTTAACACACTGTATTCCATAAAATGTATATTGCATTGGTTGTGTTTTGGGTAGGTATAGACTCTTGGCTGTGTCTGGTATTAAAGAGGTTCAAAGATGGCAGCTCTGTGGCCAGGTTGACAACCTACTCCACACTTGAGTTCCAGAATTCACAGCAGCCCTGTTAAGTAAGACAGGCAGAAGTCCTTTCTGCATGTACCTTACTGCTGGGAAGATAAAAACAGAGGAAATGAATAAGGTGCTCTCTCTTGAACTGTTCAGAAGAAAGAAGGAAGTTTAAACCCACAAGCAAACAAAATCTATACTGTTTTCCCTAACTGTGCCACAAATGACCAAACAAAAAACCAAAACTGTCTTCTTTTTCATTCTTAATTTTAGCCACCCTGAGCTTTGTTGTTGTTAGAATGGAAAAATTACATAACTATGTGGCTCTACTAAAAAAAAACACAAAAAAACACAAAAAAACACTTCTTTTTGTGTTACTTCCATGAGCTTGAGCAATTCTACATTTCCTGAATGCAGTAATTTCAAAGGAGGAAGCAGAGTCCAGCCTCACATGTAACGACTGACGTGGTTTGTCCTCAGTGTTGGGACAGTATTCTAGAAGGCAACGCTTCCTTTACTGGAAATCGCTGCTCTGACCTTGCTTCAAGTGCAGGTTATAGGAAACAGTTTGTCTCTATTTATGCCTGCTATGGGGTGTCTGCAGTGAATCACGCTTTGCTTCATCTGCCATGTTTCATTATAATGTTGCTGTGATGTGTCCCCTGTACCACCGCCTGGAAGCTGGATGAGAATACTAATATGGCAAATGCCGAGGATGTTCCCCAGATTGTCACCTCTCAGGGTAATGGGCTTTGGACCTCAGAACCATACAGCAAACATCCAGCTGAAAATAAATGCTCCTCACTAGGGTGGAGTAGAGGGGAGACGACTCATATAAATTCCACAATTGGATGTTGCTGGTATGCTATGGCTGTTTATGAGAGGAAGCATTCCAGCTTGAAAGAGCAGGAGGCCAACTTGTTGAGACACGGCATAAGCAGAAGCCACCATCTTCCTGACCTCTTCCTCTATAGGTTAGGCAGAAAGGCTGTCTTGATCCAGTCTCACCCTGCAGCCACTTCAGAGAGTCACGATGTAGATTTTCCATTGGCGTCAAGCATGCATGGATTTATAACCTAGGGCTCCGGAGGGCAGCTTAGGAAGAAACTGTTTTCAGATAACTGGCATACCTAAGAAATCAACAAATATTGGTCTTGATTCAGAAAGGTCACAAACTTCCCAAAGAGCGTGAGAAAACATTCCATTCTTTCCATTTCTGGGTATAGCTTTCTTTTATATACACATGAGAAGAAACTATAAGGCTTCATCAAAATGACAGCTATTTTGGGCAGTGGGTTAGACATGAACTGAGGTTGAAGCCAACCTTTTCTTCTCTTATAGGCAGGCAGGTGGTCCGTTTTCACCATTCCTGGAGCTACTCCATAATTCAGAAAGCAGCACTCATGCAAAAAAATAACCACAGAAATTATGACACATCTTAAATAAACCCGACCTAGTAGTAAGGGCTTCCTAATTAATGGTTTGGAAGCACTCCCGTTTGTATCTTTATGTACGCTTTTGCCACACTGAAACTGGAATGCATCCAGAAACATATGTAAGTTGACTGAAACATGCATTACAAAACACAGTCTATTTAAGAATATCAGAAATGGGCAGCCTACTCCCCAATAATGTTGGTAACACAAAACCCAGGCTGAATAGTTGCTGTGCATTACCTTTGATTTATCTTGCTTTTTGTATCACACGTATGTGAGAATAGTTGGCAGAATTGGAACTTTTGGAAAGTGATGACTAATGGGTGTATGGAATCTTTTCTACATCACTGTATAAAGGAAGCATTAGGTAATAATGTTCAGGCCAAGAGAAAGAAAAGAAAGGCAAAGTAGATGCATGTAAAATATTTGCACCATTGTTTTTGCTAGAGGATATCTCTGCATACTAAGGCCACATCCCCATGCAACCTGTTTGGGTCTGATTGGGCACGCATGGGACCAGGACTGGGTCCGAGATTGAACTTGCCTGTCCCCATGCCATTCCCAGTAACGTGGGCTGAGTGAGGGTTGGGTGCAGATGCAGCCATCCCCATGCAAACTGCACCAAACCCAGGCATGGGGGAGCAGTGCCATCTCCTCTCTGCCCCCTCTCTCATTGGAAGCTAGATTGATGGGAGGAATTCGGCTGAGCAGCAGCACATGTGAAAAAGACTTGGGTGTCCTGGTAGATCATCAACTGAACATGAGTCAACAGTGCGAGGCAGCTGCAAAAAAGGCAAACGCAATCCTGGGGTGTATTAGGAGAAGCATAGAGTCCAGATCACGTGAAGTTATTATCCCCCTCTACTCTACCTTGGTCAGACCTCATCTGGAGTACTGTGTCCAGTTCTGGTCACCCCAGTTTAAAAAAGACACTGACAAGCTGGAGCAGGTTCAAAGGAGAGCTACCAAGATGGTGAACGGTCTGCAAACCATGTCCTATGAGGAACGGCTTAAGGAACTAGGAATGTTTAATCTAACAAAAAGAAGACTGAGAGGAGACATGATAGCTGTCTACAAATACCTCAAGGGTTGTCACAAGGCAGAGGGATCAGCCCTGTTCTCACTCTCTCAAGGAAGGACTAGAAACAATGGGGTGAAACTGCAGGGGAAAAGATTTAGTTTAGATGTTAGGAAAAAATTTCTAACAGTAAGAGTGATCAACCAGTGGAACAGGCTGCCACGGGAGGTGGTTGGTTCCCCTTCGATGGAGGTCTTCAAGCAGAGACTGGACGGCCATCTGTCTGAGATGGTTTAGGAGATCCTGCCTTGAGCAGGGGGTTGGACTCGATGACCCAGGAGGTCCCCTCCAACTCTACCATTCTATGATTCTATGATATCAGCCCACCCCTGTGCCACCAGCTGCAAATGCCACATCCCCCTTCCCTTAGTGGCACAGAAAGCCAGGACTGGGCTGGGAGGCACGGGGAAAAAAATTAATTTAAGTTTAATAAATTTTAAAATAATTTTTTTAAACCCAAAGTTGCTACGAGTTTTGACGGCAATTGAGTGGTTGAGCAGTTCTGTGCACCTCTGCTCCACTGGGAACCTTAAGGAATGCTTTACGTGGATCCCAGAAATCACCTGTTCTTACCTCAGTCGTCTTCTTTTGTCCTGGAAGCATCCCATACTGTTCCCAAGCCTTACCTGCTATGGATAGGTTAACGACTGTCCCTAGACAGTTGAAAGGTGCCTCCAGACACCCGAATACTTCACAGTCTCTTTGCAGTTGCTTCCTGTTATCCTACCTTAAGGTTAAGTGTGAAAAGGTTCTTACTCCTAAAATATTGTACATGCATTTATGGGTTTCAGTATGCGATGTGTGAATTGCAACAGTTTGGTCTAGTGATTAAGCAGCTGGACTTTTATCTGGGAATACCGGGTTCGATTCCACCCTCCTCCACGAAGTCAACTGGGTGACCGTGGGCTAGTCACAGCTCTCTTCTGAGCTCTCACGGCCCCACCTACCTCACAGGGTGTCTGTTGCGGGGAGAAGAATAGAAGCTTTGTCAGCCACTTTGAGTCCCCTTAAATGGGTGAGAAAAGCAGGTTAGAAAAGCCAACTCTTCTTCTTCTACTCTTCCTATACAAATTCTGGTAGAACCCAATATAGTATTATAGATTATAGCATTTGGGTCATACAGCCCTTGTTTTCTGTTCTTCCCCTACCTTTCCTTTGTGTCTCTCCTAGAACGATGCCCTCTTGAAAAAGAGTTATTTCCTTAGATCAGCTCAGACAAGTGCACAGTAAAGGTGCCTGCTGGAATTAATTATACAGGAGAATTATACATAGCAAGGAATTAGGTTGACAGGCTGTAATTACCTTAGAATTTTAATGCTACTTAAAAAAATTAAAATTAGTTTGCAAAAAAAAAAATCACTCTGATGTGAACAGTATGTGCTGTTCTGTAAATTTTGCTGCATATTAATATCCATCTTTAAGGGCACAATCCTCTATCCAACAAGATGGGCCTGGAAACACTAGCTAACCATTCCACACCTGTTTAGGCCAGGGCAAAGGAAGAAAAAGCAAAGTAAATATATGTAAATTATGGCTTCTTTCCCCTACCTGAATTAATTTAAGATTGGGTGACACACCTACCTGAACTGAGGCTGTGTCTACAAGCTCACAATGAAACCCACTAAGGGGCAGGCGATTTCGGGTGCTTCTGTGTCTCCACCAGTTGAGTGTGAGGGCATCTAAAGGTGTCACAACTAGGGCCCTCCATATTATTTCCACATCCTCCTTTCCTGTGAGCCAGTTTGGTCTAGTGGTTAAAGAGCTGGACTTTTATCTGGGAATATCAGATTTGATTCCGCACTCTTCCACAAAGCCATCTGGGTGACCTTGGGCGAGCTACAGCTCACTTCTGAGCTCTCACAGCCCCACCTACCTCACAGGGTGTTCTCTTGTGGGGAGAAGAATAGAAAGCTTTGTCAGCTGCTTTGAGTTCCCTTAAATGGGTGAGAAAAGCAGGACAGAAAAGCCAACTCTTCTTCTTTCTCAGTATCTTGAGAGGGTGTTAGGTACTATTGTGGGCAGCTAGTAATAATAATAATAATAATAATAATAATAATAATAATAATAATAATAATAATAATAATAATAATAATAATAATAATAATAATAATAATAATAATAATAATAATAATAATAATAATAATAAATAATTTGTATACCGCCCTGTGGCAAACCAATCCGGGCGGTTAACAACAATAAATATAATAAAAACATAAGAATAAAACATTATAGTCCCTCCCCCCCTTAAAAAGTATTAAACAATATGGCAAATTAAAATACAGTATCAAAAAAATAAACTTAATTAAAACTATCACCCCATTGACAATGGATATGGACAAGAAATTTGAGTTGCCCTATGTCATCTCTAAAGATGTGCATGAACTTTTTGCATATGTTTGGTTTGAATCAAACCAAAAATGGGTTGGCTCAGTTTGAATTTGAACTTTTTTTAACAACAGGTGTTCACTTTGATTTGAACCTTTTTTAACACCTTTGGTGACGATGATGCTCTGCACACATGCAGTCGCATTTGAGGTGCTTGCATGGCACCTCAGATGACCCCTTGCACCGGAAATGGTGTGAATGGCTGCTGGCTGGATGCATTAAGTAAGTTTCTGATAAAGGTTAGTCTGTGAGTAGTGGACACTTCCTTGCACCACCACTAGTTTGCAATAGATTAATATCTGAGCAGGCAGGGGGCATTTCTATGCTGTAAACACCTCCTGCAGGTTCAGGTGCACCTGTCCAGTTAACCTATTGCAATTTGAGGCCAAGTGCAAACTGGCCTTATATCTGCACCAGAGTCTGCCAGATTCAATCCTGCAGTTCCAGATTGCAGAAGTCAAATTCAAAAAGCCCCAAAATGTGGCCATCTTCTAATCTGTGGTTTAATGGTGTTCTCAGGCCCTCTGTGTTTGTGACTCATATGTCTGTGTGGGACCTTCTGAACCAAAGAAATAAAGAGTTTCCTGACAGCCTTGTCAATATCAAGCTGTTTCATCAATTACAGCCAAGCAATGAGAAAGGTCTCCTTTCCAATCCTCTGGCTTTCTGTCTCACAATGTTTCCTGACTCTCCTTGTTTTCCTTCTGCTTCCCACAAGGTGTTCATATGTGAGAGATCACATGGACTATTTTTCAACAAGAATAAGAAGAGCAGAATAAGTTGGCTCAGATTTAGAAAAAGAAAGAGGGTAAGAATCAGGAGGAGTGAGAAATACAAAAATTCATCTGTATGTGAGTAGGAAGAAATGAATTAAGGCAAATTGCCCTCCTAATCTGTTCAATCAAAGACATGAAAAGTGAAGGAGCCAGATCATATCCCTTTCTCCCTAAATGTAGGTCAAATGGGTGGGATATGCAAAGGAATGTCTTTTCAATTATCCCCAAAACTTTCCTCACTTGTCTCAGCATCACAAGGTGAGAATAACAGGTAATGCAGCTCTTTTTGAGTGGGAGAGATAGGAGCATTATAGGGTTCTTTCTTCGGCTAGGAAGTTCTCAAGTTGGAGTAACATCGAACTGTCCTTGTGGTTTTGCTCATAAAGCTGCACACTTTGAAGGCAAATATGCTTCCTTCAGTGTCCTGCTTTCTTCTCAACCTTCATTGTCCCAGATTTCTTGCATCTCCTGAGCCAGGGTATTCAGCACATATAATTACCTCCTGTCCTAACATAATTAACTCCATCTTCAATTACATGCTTTGCTTGTGAAAGCCTGGTAGGAAACCACACCCAAGTGCAGTCCTCTTTCTAGTTTTTGACTTGATTGTGGTATGCATATGTAACAGCTCCTAGAAGGTTAGTTTCACATATTGTAGGGGATTTCTTTCTCTCATTTGCTTGAACCTCAAGTCAGAAAATGCAGCCTAGGCCTAGTGTAACTCTGTGAGACACTGCTTCTGGGGTGGGAGGTACAGCTAACAAACACCACACATCTCATGGTGTGGCATCTCCTGGTCTTGGAAACCTCTCTACTACAGAAAAACCATCTCATGGTAACATGGTTTCTGCCTGAGGCTACTTTTGCACAAGACAGGAAATGACCCTAGAAGTCAGCCATTTTGGTCCAGCAGAAAGAAGCCAAAGTGGAAAATGGGCTAATAAGTCTCCTCTTCCCTCTGTCCATCCATACAGAGGAGGTAAATTAATGAGTCACTGGCAGCTGCCTTGGAAATTTTTTAAAGAGGATATCTGGTAGTTGACCTTTGGGATGCTTGAAGTGACTCTGGACATGACTGTGTGTCTTCCTAGGCACCCAGATGTTTAGCCCTCATTGCCCTTGGGTGGCCAGAGATACTCTAGGCACCCATGTGGATGCAGCCCAAGTGCCTTATCACACCCAAAATGTATAGATTTATTATATATTTACTTGAATGGAAAGTAAAATAAGTGAAGAAATACAACTTTTGGATAACAAATGATTTTTATCTTTAGCAATTGCCTTTTACAGCATGTAAAATGACAAGGGGTAGTTGCACATTATGTGGTCACCTGGGCACCAGCCTTCTGCCCATGGACCAGACTTCACTGGAATACAAAGTACAGCTTGCATGAAACTTCATCCCTTTGGGTATAAAGAAGGAACCCAAGGCAGGACTCCATGCAGTAAATACATCACTTTCACCACAGTGTCACTCTTGTCAAGACTAGGGGTGAGCACGAATGCAATTTTTAGGATCGAGTTGAATATCTGAAAATTCAGATTGATTCAAATGTTTAAAATTCGAATGTATTCACATTGGAATTGATTCAAATACATTTGAATCTATTCATGCAAATTTTTGATCCGTATTTGCAAATATGAATGTCGACAACATTTGTATGTGTTCGTACATATCCATATGCATCCTGTATGCATCCCATTTTCATCCTGTACGGATCTGCACAAATGTGTATGGATGTGGGAAAGATGTGTATGACCACATAGAAATGATTCAAAAATTTGAAATTGGTTCAAATGTTTAAATTCAAATTTATAGACATTCTATTTGAATTTGTATGTCCAAATTCAAACAAATTTGATTGAATTTTGAAGGTTTTGAATATTCATTCACATGCCTAGTCAAGGCACATTGTGTATGGTGGGACGATCAGGAGAAACTAAACAAATATTTAATAAATCTGTTGTTTTAAGGTTGTTACCTGCCCAGAGACCTTTGGGTATGGGACAGGATAGAAATGTAAATATTAAATAAATAATAAATCAGGTTTTTATTTCTAATTATTTGGGTGGGTTTTTTTAAAAACATTTTTTAAGGGAAACATTTTGGGCCTTTCTGCAAGGACCCTTAATCCATCATTAAGGACTCCATAGTGCTGAACTGGGTCTCATGGATGTGCACGTTAGTGAGAGGTCATGACTCCCACTGATAATCCCGATAAAGGAGTCCCTAATTGGTATCACTGGTAGACTCATTTAAATGGCAGATTGGTAGCCCCTGATCCCAAACAGGGAGGTACTGTATGCAGTGCAGTTGGCAAGTCTCCATGTACGGGACTCCTGGGGAATGCCAAGGTGTGCCACCAAAATGCATTCCCCAGAGGCTCTGAGGCCAGCAACATTAGTTCCTAGCCCTCAGAGATTTCAGGAGACTGCACTGTTCCACCCCATGTCTTTCCATAGTTGGAACAGTGGGCCTGGCTGTTTTAAGTCCACTGATTCTACATGTCCTCACACTAAAGTTTTGCAGAGGTCAAAATGTACTCTTTTTAATTAACAAGGAAGTACGCATTTGTTTATAGGATGAATGTTAAAGTTCTCTGTTTATACTCTGTTTATTTCTTTCCTATGTTGGAATCCAGCACGTATCAGCTCTTGATGTATTCTCCTGTGTGGCATGTTCATACTAGCATTTTAAAGTATGTAAAGCTCTTAATTCTTCAAGTAGACTAATTAAAGGACCTGGGAAAATGCCATCTAGTTCATAAATATGGATTTAGATTTAAGACACGTTGGGGCCTATACAGTTTGAGTTATGTAACAAAACCGAAAACAAACACAGTTTTTGACCTGCTAGAAACCACTCTCTCCGCTCCCAATTAAACAAGAGCTTATGCAGGTTATGTCACACGTCATGTTATGTCACTGGTCCTGTTCCATCCTGCCCAAGTCACTTTTTTCCCAGGCTCAAGTTCCTTCTCTGCAAGATCATTGGCTCTTGTAATTCTTGATTTTCAACTCATCTCTTCTACTGTCTTCTAGCAGACAGAATAAATAAAATTGTTTTTAAGACCATTGAAGCATTTTTCCCCCCTCTCAGGAAATTATTTGGGGGGAAGAATGTTTATCCACACTGCGGCAATGTACAAAAGGTCAAAGGTAAAAGATTGGGTAGAATCCTTACTTAGGTTAAAACTAAAATAAGGTTGCTGAATGCCTCTGATGTTGAGAACCATCCCATCACCATTTTGAACCAGTCCTGATCATGCCATTTTTAAAATGCGGGGGTGGGGGGAGGATCACTTGCTTCTTCACTGGTGTCAATATAGCGGCTCAGGCTAGGGAGGCTATGGTGTTCTTGGCATTACTTTTAGGCAATTAACAGTGGCAGCAGCATCAAAGCACTCTGCAGACCTAAACACGAAGCTTTAAAAGAAGCATTTAAAATGGCTGCTTAGCCTGAGATTGGTCCAGTGGCTGGCATTTGACCAGCAAGGTTTGCTGGAGACACTTCCTGCATCTAGGTAGCTATCCCACTCTGAGCATTCTTGGGTTGATGCTGAAGATGTTAAAGACATCCAGCTTCTTCCCTTACTGTCTTTGGGGAGTGGGGTGCCTCACTTTGATAAGCAGGATGTAGTAAGGTTGGCATCTGGTCTGCCATCTTACCTTGTGTCAGGAACTGGGTCAACTCTGTTGGGTTCCATTATAGGTCTAGTTATAGCTTGTGTTTTGCACCAAGAAACAAGGACAGATAGTTAGTTTTAATTAGGCCAACTCCACTTCTCAAACCTGAACTGCTAGGAAAGAAATGGGAGTGAACTGGAATATTTTTGTAGTGATCTCTGTGATAGAAGCTGAAAGGGTATGAAGTATATATACCTTTGTTTTTGCTTTCTCCTGTGTCATCTTTTTTCAATAGACATCGACATGTTGCTAAAGTTGCAAGTCTCCACGTTCTTTTACTGTCCCAACTGAATCTTGGGAAAGGTGGTCTTGACAAGGCAGTCAAACAAAAGGCTCTGATGTATACTTGCCATTCATCCCTAAACCTTTCCTTACCTCTAGAGACCACTGATACCCATGGTGAAATAAGCTGTTCTTCAGAAGTGCTTTGGGCAGAGGCCTGGGTCTCAATCAAGAGAGAGCAGGTAGAGTCCCCAACCTGGCAGGGTTGACTTACACATTTTGAAAGTGGCCAGGTCGTGGCATTATCATCTAAAGATAAAGATCCCGTAATATCATTTGGAATACATGGGGCAAATACAATTTAATAGTTAGAGTCTAATTAGAATCTCCACCTACCCATTAGGACCATTAGGTTTTCCGAACTTACACTATGTGGTCCAGTCTTGCTGTTCCACAACACACAATCTGACTCAAGCTGGGACAGTTTACATGTAGCATGGAATGAGACTATCTGCATCAGGACAACATGTTTCAGCCTCACACACACTCCAAGCCATATCTGAAGCTCATATTTGCTTTGGTGACAGAGCAGAGGATTCCCCCCTCCCCTGAGTGGTCAAGTATGTAATTTCGTGGGCTTCAAAGCTCCTGGGAAGGGCATTTCAGCATTACACCTTGTTGCACCACCACAACGCCCTCCCTACAGTAGACCGTGGAGGAGTGGTCCGGGATACCACTGTCTAGAATGCTGGAATACCTCAAAAAGAGGTCTACTGGTAGACTGTACCAAGGCAACATTATGGGTGTCCTGGTCCATTCTATGCTTCATCCTGTGCACGAAGCATACTAGGAGTGTTAAAGGCCTCTCTCTTTTGCTCTAAAAGAGTGGATCATGATCCAGTGAGTACAGAAATAGTTCTCCTATTAGCTAAGTAGATCAAAGTTTTGATTCTGCCGAAATCAGAAAACTTATTATTCTACATTTGAACGGATAGGATCACATTAAATAAGATTCTGTTCCCAACTAATTCCAGTGTTAATAAGTCAGCAGAGCTCCCCAGTTTCTCTCTTTTCCCTATTGCATTACTTCCTAGCAGCAATCAAGGAAACTTTCTGAAATGAAAACTATGTAACTAGAATAAACTTTCAGATATGCATAATGGCAAAGTTATAATGAAATCACTGTTTTACTTACTGGAGTGACTCAGGTAGTGGAATTATCTCTGCACCTAAGGTCCCTTCACATTCTTGGCAAATAGCACAATAATGCTTGGTTGTTCTGTCCTTCCCAAGATATACCCCCACACACACACACACACAGAGTTGTAAGTGTCATATTTAAAAATATGTACCAAGCTTACCTGGGGCTGCATATGATATGCTATTGGTTTTATATGGATTTGCACACAGTAAGACCTCTTACTATAACCTTGGCAATGACGAAGCTACGTGAGATAAATAAAGGTCTCGGCACATTTTTCGCTACAGGTCTGTGCATGCAAACATAGTTATTTTACCCAACTGCCATCTAAAAGGATTTATTAAATTCTATTTCCAGCCAGCAATTTTCTTAGAATCATATTGCTGAAAAGTCTCATGGAGTTTAAATTAGTTTTAAAATATTCAGAACTGCTGCTTTCACCTTCATATCCTATACATTATGGCACTTACAGCTTCTTTATGGGCGTGTTCCCACTAGACTTTCAAAATCGAGGTTGAACTTTTAAAATCCGGATTCAGGACTGAGTGCACATTCTGGGTGTTCCCATTTCCTTGAGGATAACACAGGCTGAATGCAAATACTGGCGCTCTCATTCAAATTGCAAAAACAAAAACAAAAACAAAAAACCAGCATGGAAAAACAGGACCTTTTAATCTCTGCCCCTGTCCAATCCCTGTTAAGCCTGCCCCACAGAATCAGCTGAGCAAAAGAACAAAGCAATGATCCCTTTCACATTCTCCTTTTCAAATTGGAAGCTCCCTCCCTGCTGGTTCTTCATTTGCACTTAAACAGGAGAACCGACAGCACAAATTCCCTTTCAAAACAGAGGCTGACAGCTCACATGGAGGAGGGAGAAAGAGGCTATTAATCTGTTTCCCTCTGTAAAATGGAGGCTCGGGCTCGCGGCTTAGCTTTCCCCTGTTGTGCCAGACTTGCAACAATGTCCAGTAGCATTCCCAAAGGCAAAAAAATAAGGTGTGCTGGGCTGCAAAACAGGATCGAGAACAGTTTTTGTGAGGACTTTTTTTCTGCGGAGTTTTACAGATAGTCCTCATAAAGTCCAGGAATGAAAAAATAACTGGGAACTTCTGATCCCAAAAATGGATTCAATTCAGATTTAAATTTGTATGGGAACACACCCCATGTCCTTTTAGCCCTTTTCATCTTGCCCTGCATCATTGCTCACTGATGATGATGGAATTTGCACTTCCCATTGTTGGGAGGCAAAGTGCTAGAATGGTTTAGGTGTCCACACTTGCAGATGCCCAAAGCATTCAAAACTTGAATGTGAATGGCTGCTGTTATGGCAGTAATAATGGAGTTCCCAGTGACGCTGCCAGCACATCTGCATTGTGCTGTTACTGGGGTGACCTGCCAATGTGGCATGTAATCGTGCCTGCAACGCTGGTCACTTTCTCCCCCTGCACTTCTTCCACTGGCGTGGAGTTGCTTCTGGTAAAGACATGGCTCCATGAAATGCAGAAGCTCCATGCCGGAGCATCCCCCATAGGTACTTGCAATGGAAGTGCAAAAAGGCTTCACATTACCGTATGTCCACTGTTGATTCAAGTGATGAACAATGTGTTCATTAAATTGAAACACAATGTGTATTGGGAAGGAATATGCACTCTTGACTTTTGTACTACACATCCATATCTGTGTTATGACCACCCACCAGACGGGATGTGCACGAACTGAATGTTCAAAAATCTGTATTCGTACGAATAGAACACATTCAAATGTGTTAAAATTCTATTCGATACAAATCTATTCATATGTATTCATACGTACATTCAATACATATCTGCTACAAACACATACGTATCTGATATGAACAGATATGTATCTGCATATGAACAGATACGTATCTGATATGTTTCTCCAGCTTAACAAATGTCCAAACTATTCTTACGAATGTCTGGAAATATTCATATTCGTTCAAATGTTAGCATGCAAATATTGTAACATTTGATTCGAGTTTGAATGTCCAAATTCGGCCAAAATCAGGCGAATTTCTAATGTTATGAATATTCGTGCACATCCCTACCCACCAGGGCTCCAGGGAATGCAAGAAAAAGGCATAGCAATATTTATTGATAAAAAAACCATGTTTACACATTCAAGGTTCTATACCCCAGCAGACACCTGTTCCCAAACAAGCTTGGCTAACAAGCCAGTTCCTGAAACATTACAGTATCTTCCCTCAATTCCATGGGCCTCAGCCTTGAAGCCGGACACCAGCTTCAAATGCCTGTCTGCAATTCCTTATCTTCCCCTGCCATGAGAGCCCTGTGTCAATTATGTAAGCCACCAGTGATGGGACCACAGTCAAGATAGATGCAGAAGGCATAACTGTAGCCATCTTGACAACATGTCTCTGTAGTAACTAATCTAATTGAATTCAGTGAGTCTTTGCAACAAAAGTCTCACTACAAAAAAGGTTACAATGGGCCTGTTCAACTTACTTTCCTGGACTGGTTCCAGCAGCTCTAGGGGAGGCCTCTCCACACACTGCAACACCACTGCCATCTTGGAGCATCCTAGAGCGTCCAGGAGTCCAGCTGTCCTAATCTTCAGTACCTGTAGACAAGTAAAAGTTTGTCCACAGCTTCACTGGGGGCAGCCGGGAGCTCCAAGTCATAGCATTCACATTCTTTTCTGGGAGTGAACACTGCAAGTGAGCAGGGTGGCACAGCTGTGGCTGCAGCTGTGTAATTGTGTGCTGTGGGCTCATCACCATGCCAAGATGAGGGTTGGATCCAGTGGCTGTACTTTAGGATGCTGGATCCATTCCACACTTATCCAGCTGGTTGCGCTGAAAAAAACAGCAAAGAAATGGTTGGTTTTCACTGTAGTGTGCGTTCCTAAATATCCAGCCTCACTTTGTTTCTTAATCTGAAGCTCCTAAGATGTAAGGCAGATATTTTACTGCATATTCATAGTGTTTTGATAATACTTTTGAGTAGTCTCTGAATGTGTCAGTTTGAAATAAGAAGACAGAAAAGTGAGATACAAGAACAAGAATAATTAAAATGGAATGAAAGCACCCAGGAGTTCCAACAAAAAATAATCTCTGCTTCATAGAGGCACAAAGCTTAATGGGATTCATTCATTCAACACATTTTATTAACTGCTTTGGACTTTATCTGTTTTTCCCCACAGATCCAAGAAGCTTTCCTCCTCCTCTTTATCGTACTGCAGAATTTTGTTCAAATTACAGAATATCTTGTGAACTAAACATTCAGATTATAATATGAGGGTTGGGAAAAGCTAAGGATTTTTTTAAAAAAAAATGCCTAATAGTAAGTCTAAACTAAATCACTAATCAACTAAAAGCCCAGATATACACTATATATATATTTGCATACGTTTGTAAGCTTCCTTTATCATTCCTATTAAAATGGTGCCTGTTCATCAGAGACAATTTAAAATTGTATTTATCTTCAATAGATGCGCCTTCATGCTGTTTTGAAGAATCCACCTGGCAATGTCTTCTTTAGTGTAATGGGCCACTAAATGTGGTACAGGTTTGCTTTCATTTTAGAAACCTTGATTATTCCTGTGTCAAACCCACTATCTGAAGCAAATGGGTTATATCCACAATTTTGCCAACATTAAAACTTGTTTGTGTAGCTGGGCTCCTAGACCAATTCACGTGAAGTCTTATTAAGCTGATCCTACTGTGAACCCGGTCAGCAAAGCTTTGAAAATCTGCCCATTAGGACAAGTACCTGGGTGCCATTGATTGATGAGGGAACGCCCATGTTTATTTATTTGTTTGCATTTTTATTCTGCCTTTACCTGAAGGTCTCAGGGTGGGTTACAGCAAGAAGAGGCTTCTCAGTATACCAGGCAAGTATGCTAAGACTCTTGGGCCGCATTCCCATTATAAGCTTAATTCAGTTTCTCTAAACTGAAATAACAGAACCGGATGCAAAGGCGAATTTGCCTGATCCCATTAGTTTCAGCCAGAATCGCGTTCAATCTGGATTCTGAGGATGTACATGACTCAAGGGGGGACCTCAAGTGGCTACTTTTTAAAAGCCACTTTTCAGGGCTGCTCTGTCCTCTTCCTCCTGCCACCCATAAGGGACCCCTTCAGGGAGCCTAGCTGGGTGGCTGGGTGGCTTCCGCTTGCCTGGATGGAGGAAAAACGGCAGCGGGCAGCCAGCGATTCTTTCCCCTTCTCTCCCCATTGCCCAGGGCACACAGCAACAGTGGCAACTCAAGCCCCCTTCGCCCATCACCATCACAGCCTTTAAAACATTCACACATCTCACCCAAACTTCGGCTGCTTTCCACTCTTTTCCCTTTTTTAAAGGTCAGAACTTTCAAAATTGCAACATCGTTATCAGGTGTGAAGTGGTTGGATTGCTACAGTGTAGCAGCT
This sequence comes from Aspidoscelis tigris stejnegeri, assembly GCA_023333525.1. NCBI lineage: Eukaryota > Metazoa > Chordata > Lepidosauria > Squamata > Teiidae > Aspidoscelis > Aspidoscelis tigris. The sequence continues at coordinate 209,641,839 of JALMGA010000001.1, forward strand.
GCTTTAAGGGGTGGATTTTTACAGCTTTCTTTGGAAGCAAGCTATTGGGGGAGGGAAACTCTCATCCTTAAACACAGAACGGTTTCCACAGTAAAAAATGTAAAACGTTTCAAGCGCATGAACTGGAGTGAAAAATGAGGTTTAACATTTTCAATGCTTTGGGGCGATTTAACACGCGAAAAGCATGTTAAGCCAACCTGACGTGGGAACTGCGAGGATTGAAAATGGTTAGAAACTGAAATAAGCTTATAATGGGAACATGGCCTTGGTATCTAACATATCTTCTAGGTTCTGTTCCCAGTTACTGATTCTCAGACATGTATTTTTTTTTAGTTCTCCATTTTTTATTAATTTTCTATAAGCATTTATATCACAATATAGATTCTCAGACATGTATTATGGCATTGTTTTGCATGTGTGGCTATATATTTCCAGCAAATTGGTTTGGTTCTGTGCAATTGGAGGAATGTGGGCTGAAGTCTGGACATTCTGGCCTCATAAAAGCCAACAATTTACTTCAGCCACCAGTTCTGACCAAACTGTTCTTCAATCATATCTTAAGCTTACTGTGCTTAAAATAAATAATAGAACAGTCTTAGCTACATCCATGTACAATAAAACTCTGTTTTATGTGGGATTAGGGACCACTCAACACAGGGGGAGCTACCTTTGAGCAAACATGCAAATGCCAGGTCCCTTTTCCAGGATACGATCAAGAATAAGGCCCAGTTCAGAAAGGATAAGCTACATGCTTCATCTCCGAACTGTATCTTCAACAGCAAAATCCTTTCCCAACAAATCACGGAAATGTGTTAGGAAATCCATGGTTACAATTTGCAAATAGTGTCATAGCAATAGAGGATGATGCACCATGCTTGCAAACTTGTGTTATACAAAAGTGTCCATGACATCACTCTGGGAAGCAAAGATTCACTTCCAATTGTCATCTTACCATGTATTTTTCTACTGTTAGATATGGTCAATCATGTCGTGGCTCTGAGGGTTTTGAAACAAGTTGAGACTTATGAAAATCTAGTTAATAAACCAGTGACAGGTTTCCTCTGCAGCCATTATATATACATGTATATAAATCCCTCAAACCTTGTTGCCAAAATGCACTTTAAACATAGCTCAAGAGAGCTTATCTGACTTTGGACGTCATTGCAGCTAACATCAGCAAGGCCTGTCACATTCCTTGCCCCCCTCCTGTGTTCTGAGTTAACCCAAGAGGAACATTCTGATAGACCTTGTGAAGTGCCGCCTTTATCATGACTGTAGAACTAATGGTAGATGAGGTCACCACCTTGAAAAAGGCAACATTGTTCAGTTAGTCATAAAAATAAGTGCTTTTGGACTCCAGAGTCTCATAACAACAAGATTACAGAACCTAAAGATGGGACAGGCTTATTACTTGTTGGTATCAGTGCAGTTCTGTTTATTTCAAGCAAGTCTCATAAAGTGACATAAAGCTACGTGGCTTAATTGCCAGTGCATGCAGAGTATACAAACTGTGATGAAGCCTTTTTAGTACTAATGAAGTAAGGAGCTGTAAAGAAGAAATTACTTGCTGCTCAGTGATTTCATTGCTCATGTTGCATTCAAAAGGCGTTTGGTTTTTCAACAGAATCTTGGATTAGGGCCTTTTCTGCACTTTATGTAGATCCAGACCTAGGAGCTTCTGGTTCAGATTCTGGGCTTCCTCATTCACATGTCAATGTGGATCAAGGAAGCCCCACTTTTTGTTAGATTGGCTCCATCTGCACAAGACTGTGCCAGATCAGGCTTAATAAGCTCTGAATCCAAATCTATTGTAATGCATCTACAGTCATATTAAGGGCCACATTCTGGAGGCCTCTGTGATCTGGAATTACTGGGGGATGATTTTCAGTAGCGTGACATAGCATGCTGCTGAAAACCATCAACTCCCAGGCTCCAAAACCTGGAGCTATTATTCCTAGCCTTCAGAGCCAGGGGGGAGGGGGGGCTGCAAAGCTTTTGGGAGGTTTGCAGCTTCAGGGAGCCATGGCCTGAATCAGCATTGCCTGCACTTGAGGGATTTCCGCACTGCAACGCGTTCCAAACGGAACGCGTTCAGGCGGGAAGCTTAAGACAGCTCCGGGCGCTTTCACCGTTCACACACAGACGCGCCGGAACGCGTTCCGGCGCGTCTGTGTGCGAAAGGTGAAAGCGCCGGGAGCTGTCTTGGCCGGCAAAGGCCGGCCAGGGGCGCGGAGGCAGCTGCGGAGGCAGATCGGCAATCAGCTGATTGTCAAACAGCTGATTGCCAAACCTGCTCCGGCGGGGGAGGCGGGCCCGCGGCTGTTCGGGAGCGAGAAGCAAGCGCGAATCCTTCTCCTCCCGAACGCCTGCGGGCAGTTCGTCCGCGCCCGAACACATGTAGAGCACTTCAAAGTGCTCTACATTTGGAACGCGAGAGAGACAGCTCCGGATACATCGGATCGCAAGCCCCGCGGCGGCAATGCGTATGCCGCGTTCCGGGCTGTCTCCCACGCGTTCCGAACAGCCCCGTGCGAAAACGTCTTTGGTGTTGATCTGACCTACACCTCCTCCACAAGATTCAAAGCCCTGGATCCAGTTATTCTGGATCCACTGATTTGGATCTAGCGCACATAAGTTCAGAAAAGGCCTGAAAAGAAAACACCTTTGGCTTTCCTCAACCGTCCCTGGATGCAAACACCCTAGGGAAACTTGTGTTGTTCTCAGGCTTCCCAGCTTCCTTTGGGTAGGTCTTTCTTTTTTAAAGACAGTATTACAACGAGCAGTGGAACCAGAGGTAATGCCCACAGAAAAAGAAGGCATTTCTTCTTTCTTTTAAGACCTGGAATTGAATGCCAAGTGACATAAAGAGAATAAAATAAATACTATCTGCTGCCATATTCCACTGCCATGGTCCAACCCCATCCTGAAGTTTCTGAACAAAGGATTGTGGCTGCATACCTAAGATACTTAATTGTTTCCGTGTTTATTGTGGTTAATATTCTAAGAAAACTTCTGCAAGGTGTGAGTTATCCCATGCTGTGATGGCACGAATCACACAACCCGGCCCCCGAGGAGCCAGGCTGCCACTCACTGGCCCATGCCAAGATCCATCCACATTGTAGGTGACCCATCCTGGCCAAACTATACTAGTTGGAAACAGATGTTTTCAGCCTCCGTAGTTGCCAGCTAGGACCTGTTTTGAGCAGGCACTCAGAAACAGTACATTTCAGTACTTTCAGGCTACTTCCAGGAACTCAGCTGGGCTCTTGGCCATAGTATTCTGGACCAGTGTCTGGTGTGGTTTTGTGTTGTTCCAGTATACCGGCCTGGATGTTTACAAGTGGTCCTTCTTTACAAGTGGTCCTCTCACTTTTTGTGCCATAGCTTACTTCAGTGCCTCAGCTGACGTGAATGAAGCAGTCTACCAGGAAGTGTGGTTTCCTACTAAAACCAATCTATAATGTGGACAATGCATTCTAGAGGCCCCAGTGAAACCCAGTGCAGAAAGAGTCTGAGGTTCTACTGGCAGTTCATAAAGATTTCCAATTTATTTATGCAGATGTACAAGAAGGCCAGTCTTTCTTCCTGGTGTAATGGAAAAAGAGAATGCCTTTATGTAGTCTTAATAGCAGACCCACATTTAGACAATCCTTTAGATCCCTTTTAGGTTGGCTGGAGAAAGATCAGGATCTTTGACCAACTTATTTCCATATATTTGATATTGTGCTCTATTTTCAAAGCACAAATTCTCTCCCACCTCCCTTTTAATAATGTTTACTGCACCACATCTTTGTCTCTCACTCTAACATATATTTCTTTTCATATATATTTTTTAATCTTTTGCTATTTTGAAAAGCCAAAATAAAACAAAATGTGCCTTCTGGAGCTTAGATTCAGTTCTGCTGTCCTTAAAAGTATAATTCTTCATCTGACAGAAGCAAATGGGTATAATGTGGCCTGTAGGCTTCCATAACTGAATTGAGCTTCACAATGAGCCAGAGGACCTGTCTGCTAGTCAGCTAACTGTGCTTAGGGGATTTTTAAACTGAATAGTTGGTTTTTCCATACTAACTTTAATGCTGAGTTCTCAGACAGATTTAACTGTATTTTATTTAGTATGTTTGACCTAGAGTTGAGTTTCATTTTATATCTCTGTGGCTGCATTTCCACTCATGTTAAAAATCAATTTCAAACTCATCTTACCAATTCAGTTCTGGTGTTTTTTGAGAAGTATATCGTTAAAAACCGCAATTAAAAAACACCTGTATTTTCAGGTGTTTCCCCCCCATTTTTGCTTCAGTATTGGGGCAGATATGAAATCGGTGGGGTTTCTCCCTGCAGGACAGCCCCTTGCCAGATTTTTAAAATGCCAGAAAGACTGAAGCCTTTTTCCCTCCCTCGCCGAGCACTTCACACAACAATTTCATTTTCAGCCACTTCAGGAACCTCAGGAACCTGTGAGCAGCAATGGGAAGCTCCTAGCACAAAGGGTCTCTCGGCAGGAGCAGGCAGGGAAGGCCTCGGCGGTGCCTGCATCTCCCCTCTGCCACTTGCTTGCCTTGGCAAAATAGCCTCAAGAGTCCCACAGGTGTGTGTGTGTGTGTGTGTGTGTGTGTGTGTGTATGTGTGTGTGTGTGTGTGTGTACATGTATGCAGGAGTGCTTGGTTTCTGCAAGTCTGTGATCAGGAGGAGGGACATGGATCCAATTCGAGGGGGCTCCATCTCCCCCCCTTTTTTTTTTTACAAATCATGATTCTACAGTGTATAAAATAAGGGAATCCATGGAGCTCTGTGGGAATCAAACAGCGGCAGCAAAAGCAGGAGGAAGGGGCAGCTGGGATTCCCCACCCTTGGCCACATCATCAGATCAAACCCAATGGGGAGAGAGGGGTGGGCAAAGGGTGGGGAGGAAAAAGAATCACTTTCCCCAATGCATTTTTTTTAGAAGTGCTTTCTGTCAGGACACAATTCAGGTTTGACTGCAATTGCCAAATAAGCATGTGCAATGAGTTTTGTTGTTTCATTTTTACAACCTTTTTTTTAGTATGAGTGGGAACACAGCCTGTAGGTGGGCACTTGCGCGAGCACACATATACACAAGGGAAAACTTATATCTACACACAACAGTGGCTGAAGCCCTTTTGTCGCTTACACTAGAAGCAGGAATTGGTCCTCCGTTTGGAATCATGGTACATAGCACTCAAGGATCACCCAAGGGTCCATTCTTACATGGGAGGCCAGATGAATGACAGAAAACAACATGCAATGTTCACATGACATCTGTTCACCTGAATTTTACAAAGGTGAATCTGTGTAGATTGTGTTAAATTTGCACCAGGTGTGCTAGACTCCTTTTCCAGCTTAAGGGCTGTTTTCTGCTGAGTTCACATGATGCTTCATTTCACAAACCTCAAGATCTACATGACCGCACAGGCACTTTTCTTGAGCCACAAGGACCAGACTCTATTGCTCCCCTAGCCAAAGGGTCTGGCTGAAGTTGTCAGCACTCTGGGCACCCAGAAAGATACCTAGAGATCAGAGCACAAGAAGCAACTCTCAGGTCGCTACCTCTAACCCTGATAATGCCCATTGCCTTGCTGTGTCCTGTCAAAACAGACCATGGCAACTCAGGCCATGTCTCCACTTCCAAGGTAGCAGCTCCTATCTGGGTGGATGAGGGAGGAACTGTGATCCACAGGGCCCCAAATGTCTCAATTGCAGAGTACAGAGGCACCATTTTGCCCAGCATCTCCATGAAGGGTGGGGAAAAGCATCCTGCATAGGAGGTGCCTTGGAGGGCAATCACACTGATAAAGGGACTTATGGGTGCTGAAAATGGAGATGGGGTGGCCTTCTTCTTTGCCTCTAACAGGTAACAAAGTTGCCCTACAAGTGGCCTGCCAGGCAGCAATGGAGCCAAGGAAACACAATGACTGACCATAGCCAGATGTGGTGAGGTTGCTATGGGAGACACATCTCCCCCAAGGTTTCTTTGGGTGGCCTCTGTGGATCTGTGGCCACAGAGATTTGAACAAAAGCTTTCGCTCATGCAAATTTCCCAGGCAGGTATAAACAGGGCTTTGTGTTATTTTGGCAACAGAGGCCACAAATTCTCAGTGTCACTCCCTGGGAGTAAAGATAAAACAATCAAGTACCCTTTCAAAAGATTCAGGCAAATTGGAACTAGTTCAAGGAAGTGCCAGAAAGATGACCAGCAGGATTAGATAATAGGTCATGAGAAGATATTGAAAAAAAAATGTTTGCATATATCTCAGAAGAGAAGAAAGGAATGGGAGTGGATGCATGATAGTCCTTTGAAACAGCTGAACAAGTGACACACAGGAGAACATTGCGACCTCTTTTTTGTTATTTCAGAGTGTTCCAGAATGCAGAACAGGGACAACAAAGCAGATTTCAGTATTATCGCAGGGAAATTTTTCTTACGTTGCATCCCCATGGGCTGCCATTACTTCAGGGCAGACTTAATGCGAATCGTAGTTCACATTAAGAGGAAGTCCCCATCGTAATTAAGGACAGCACGAGTTCAAGCTGAACCCGCCTGTCCCCATGAAAACCATGGTAAACCCCTACATTGGGGAGCCGCGGTTTTCTCCCCCCCCCCCGCCCCCCTGGTTGCAAACATACCCCCCTTGCTTCATCACACAATCTGGCAGGCATGCCTAGGTAAGGGCTTGCTTTAGCAAATGAGCTCCCCTGCACTCAGCTGATTAGCTGTTAGATGGGTAAAGGGGCTGTCAAGTGCATGATTGAAGCCATGGCTGTGTTTTAATTATTTTACTGGAGCTCCGCTCATGCACTTGACAGCCCCTTTACCTGTCTGGCAGCTGATCAGCTGAGTGCAGTAGGGAAGCTGTCAAGCACTCGTTTGCTAAAGGAAGCCCTTACCCAGGCATGCCTGCCTGATCGCGCAATGAGGCTAGGAGGGACAGTTGCGATCGCAGCGTGCATGGCAGTGACAGCAAAACCCCACCTGCTAATCCTGCGTTCAGCAATCTACTTAACCCAGGAGTGTCCCCATGCCCCCAGGATAGCCCATTCTTGTCCCCTAATTTGGAGCTAGAACAGTTATAAAGGGGGGTGTTTGGCTTTTGTTCCTCATGTAGCCCAAATTAGAACTTTGCATGGGGACTCTCCCGAGGCGAACTCAGGTTCGTCTTGCAGTATTCTGATCATGGGGACAAGTCCTTACAGGAGTTGTCTGATGCTAGAGAAAGAGATTTGGTTTCTTCATCATTGGATGCCTTCAAGTGGAGGCTGGACATCCATTTGTAGGAAGTGTTTTGATTTGGAATCCTGCATGAGTAGAAGGCTGGACTTCATGGTATGAATGGTTCCTTCCAACACTTAAGATCTATGTGCAACAAAAACAAATGATTACTGTCAGGGTTGGGAACCTCAGTCTTCCTAATGGGAGAGATGATTCTGCCCAAAAAAGCTCCAGAAGGGCTTTCCTGTTCAGAACAAGGCAAATAAGAAAGCTGAAGAGTTGGGTGCTTAGGAGAACGAGATGTGGGCATCCTAATTTGGGTGTTACTAAAGCCAGTTACTCTAGCAAAAATAGGCCTGACCCAATGAAGAGGAACATAGTAAAGCAGCTTTCACTAAACTGGGGCTGCAGAATTTTCACCAGCACACTTTGCTCCCCAGTACATCCCATTAGCTCCGAACGTGGAGATGTGCCATCTGTGTGGCACACCCCCCCATTCAGAATCAGAGTCCACTGTTCTACTGGTATTCCTGAGCATCACTCAGTGGGATTATGCGGGGCAAATGGAGTGTACCAGTGGGAGGCAAGGCCTCACAGATCTGTACTAATGTGCTGATCAATGAGGTGCAAAAGACAACCATGAAGGTCGACACAGAAAGGGACTATGGTTCAACATTCATGGCTCCCGATTTTGAGGATCAGAACTAACATCAGCAAATGTTGCTTCAAACTAACACTTCCCTGGGCTCAACTAAGAAAAAGAGGTAGTAGAAAAATACATACATAAACACGTAAGAAGAGCCCTGCTGGATCAGGCCATGGCCCATTTTGTCCAGCATCCTGTTGCACACAGTGGCTGACCAATTGCTTCTGGACAACTCAAGCAGAAGACGAAAGCAAAATATTCACTTGCTTTTGGCTCCCTGCAAATTGCCTTTAGAGGCATCCTTTCTGCCTCTCCAACCAGGAGGTGGTACCTAGGCATAAATTTACCTGTCTCATAAATTTGTCTTAAACGTATGCATGCTGGTTGCTGCCACCACTTTTCTTGTAGTAAAAAAATACTGCCCATCAGAATTCCTAAAGTGCCCCCGGTTCTAGTGCTGTGCGATAGAGAAAATAATTCCACATCACACATGATTTTACAAACTTCAGTCAGGTAATTCCTTAAACACCATCTTTCAAAGCTGAAGAGGCCTAAACATTATAGCCTAGTTTTGTATGGAAGATGCTCTGGGTAAGCCACCAGGTAGGAAATTACTTGATGAAGTACAAAAGAGAGAGAAAGAGCAGGAAGGACATGAATAAGAAATATTTTATCTGAATTTTACAGGTCCTGTCAGTACTGATATCTGAAACAAGGATAAACAAGAGACAGGTGATGGAACAGTATGAATAACAAAAAAAGATAAACTAGGACTTCAGTTTTCTTTGTGGAAACATTCATGACATTCTTTACATGTATATTTGCAAAAATAATAGAGATTAGTACCTTAGGCTTATTCTTTAACTGCTGTACTAGGCCTGGCACCATCTCAGCAAGCAGTTTTATGTCAACAGTTTATGAAAAAGAAAGAAATCATAAATTCTCTCTGCCAAGATCCATAACTTCATAGAGTTCCAACGTCTATGTTTTCAGAGATATTCTTAAAACTACTGTAATTAACCAGCAAAGAAAAAAATGAAACCGGATTCTTGTGATATATATGTTCATATTTGGAATTTTGTAGATCTGGTCGCACAGCTCAAGAGATTATCCTTTTCTTAACAAATTATTTGTTAAGTGGAGAGCAGCCACGATAAGTCCAAACCTCACCAGCAAATGATCCATCCATGACCACGGGCTGACAGCCAGCCCTTCTATCAACGGATGTTCACCAGTCCGCTCTGTGGCAAAACCCAAATCAAGAGTGTGGCCTGCTATATGAGTCAGACCAGATACAAACTGAGACAGCCCCATGGTTGTCATGGAGGCCATGAAGAACTGAGCTGGTCCATTATGTGTAGCCTCGGTGTGGATATTGAAATCCCCCAACACCACCGTGGCAGGGGCTTCTGGCAACACATCTGAGACCACCTCAGACAGCTCAGATAGAGAGGATACTGGGCAGTGGGGTGAACGGTATACCAGTAGAATCCTTATTCTGTCTCTCTGGCCCAACAAGAAAAACAGGCCCTCAATTCCCTTTACAGAGCGAATTGGCCGCCTGGTGAGAGAGATGGAAGTCCGATGGACTAAAGCGACCCCCCTCCCCTCCCCCCTAGTCTATTACAGTGTTGCACTGAGTAACCTGGAGGACAAAGCTGGGTCAGACCAGGCCCACCCAGTTCATCCATCCAGGTTTCAGTTATACATAATTTAGTATCATCAGCAAACTTTGCTGTCTTGTTACATACCCCTACTTCAACGGGTATGATGCAGTTACATTTGCACATGAAAAGAGAAACATGTTATCATCTTATGATCTGAGTCCACACTTAGCCATCAATAAATCTACATACGAAATGACTACTGAACTTTGACAAATCAGTGTTTCCCTGTGACTTTATGTCATGAATTGCTTTCTATAAAATATTTCTTTTACAGGCAATAAACCACTGATCACAAAACATTGTAAAGAACATCTTTCTTACTGCCCTGTGAGTAGTTTTTTTGTGTTTTAGATGTTGGCAAAATGGCATGTCACACTTGGAAGAGAGCTCTGCTGATGAAAAGAAGCCATTTTAGTTAATCAATATCAAATAACAAAAGCAGGATTCTAAGAGGGCAATTTGTTCCCAATGTAATTTTTCAGCAAAGAATTCTAAAATGTTTGAACAACACTAAGAAATAACTTTCATAGGCGAGAAAAAGTTTTAAATGTTACAAGGTGCAATTTTATGCAAAACCGTATCAAAACTGAACATTGTGGATTACGTAAAAATCAGCCAGCCCTAAACTGAAATATAAATAAAGGAGAAAGGGAGAGTTACTGTATCTCAAACTCTGAGCTAAAGGATAATGGCCACCACTCCTTTCATGTTTATGAACTAGTTGCTACTGGTTGTAGCTTTTCATTTTCCACTTACCTGCAGTATAGAGTGACACAATTTTACTATCTCTGAGCTGGGCCCAAAAAGAGGGTCCATGGGGCACGGGATACCACTGGGCTCAGTACTCTTCCCCATGGTGCTTAACATATATACAGAGCCATGGTAAACAGACTTGGGGACTTGGAGTATGAAGTAATCAGCTTTGTTTCTTTCTTAGAGATGAACAGAGATACTGCAGTACATATCTGGATACAATGCTGAGGAGGATGAAAGCCAATAAGGCCAACAATGCTTGGGGCCCTGTGGTTGGATGGTTCCCAGGTGCAGGAATTATGAAGTAGTTTTCTACCTCTAACTGTCAGAAACAGTAACCAATCTTCACTTATTGGTTACCGTATTGCCTTTTGCAATTGGTTTATTCAAGCCTTGGATTTAAATCTTTTTCTTGCTGCCAAGAACTGCCGCTGCCAAATAGGAAGGGATATTGTCAAAATTCAGGTACATATTTCCCTGTCATCCAGTGCAGAAATAAGGGAGGGAAGAAAACGTTCTCTTCCAGGTGCGAACACTGCAAAGGGGTCAAGTGGGGCAGCTGCAGCTGTTCAGTCTCACACTGTAGACAGATCTCCATGGCAGTGTCTTGATGTGCACCAGATGTTGTCACGACTGTTGACCCATCTGAACTTCAAGTGTTTACACCAGTAGTTGAGTGCCTCCCTCTGCACCTGATCTGAGCTTCAGTGGGATTTTTATACTGAGTTAAGTATGAACAAGCCCAATGTGTCCAAACCATTTTTTAAAGCCAACCAAGCAGATGGGTAAAATCTTTGCATGAATCTTGGTTCTACTATTTTGACAAAGGGATTGGGTTACTCTACACAGAGAAGGACATAAGAAATACCCTATTAGGTTGGATCAGTGTGGATAACGACCTGCTCACAAGCAGGACACAAACAGGATGCCTTTGAACGTAGTGGCACACCACCTTCCAAAAGTGTGTAATCTTTTTACGCTCATTGGGCTTTCCATAGGCTTTCTTTCTTCTTCAGTCACAGAAATGCAGTGAAGATGGTAACACATTTTGTGAGTTGAGTAGCCTAGCTCTGTGATGCCAGCAAAATGGAAGTGTTTATTAGTTTTAATTACTGCCTGCCATAAATGCAAAAAGAGAACATGGTGGGTTTCAGAATTGGTCTAGTTTTGCAGTAGGAATTGCAGTGCAGAATTTTCAGGTGTCTCCTCATAATGATGAGAATTGTTCTCTGGAAAAGATAATTTGTCCACAGCAGGCTGCAAACCTTGAGCAAAATAAATGTGCATATGTTATTCATAGCATTTTTGGGGCTATTATGCCTTGTTCCAGGTTTCTTCTGAGGTTCTGAGGTTCTCAGAAGACAGGCCATAAAACCACATTAACAACACATACAGGACACATTAAAGACATATAGAAAACTTACCTTCTGCACTGGAGGCCGGATCCGTGACCCTTAGAGATGGCCGTTTCCACACACCGGTGCGCGAGACCCGTTCTTAATGGGGTCTCACCACCAAAAGATCCAGCCTCCAGGAAGACCTGGAAAATTAGGTCTTCAATCTGTCCCCTCGCCTCGATCCATTCGGAAGCAGGACGCTTCTGGGCATGGAGAAGCGAGGAGCCAGATGTGCCAGTGGCCACCATCTTGGGAAGGGCAGAAGCAGACCGGTTTGCCTGCTCCAGTCCCGTGGCTCCAGGGGCATCATCAGCGGCGCAGGAGGTCGGCTGCCTTTTGGAATGGGTGATGTGGCCTCCGCACAGCACCCAGAGGATACAGCCAGCTGGATCCATCCTCCCCGTGCATGTGCGGATGCAGGAGGCCTCCTCGGATCTGTCCCCATTTTGGACGGATCCTCGGGAGGACGGATCGCCAGGAAACAGATTTTCTTTAATCCATTTCTCAGCAGCCAGTGCAGAAGCACCCCTAGAACACAGCATAACTGCCCCCCCAAATGCTACAAATAAGGCTGAAACTGGCCGTGAAAGCCTACATACAACCAAATGTACATATGAATGTAATACTAACACAAGCTAAATGTAGGCACTGCATACTGGTCTATCTAAAGCATCCTATTTAAAATATCTGTATTTCCTGACATAGGAAGCTTTCAACAACTGTCCTTTATTGAAGCTGTTGTTCCAAATGTCTAGGGCTGGGGTGGGTTGATGCCAGATTGGGGAGACCACTACAGAAAACTGAAATCTTCAGCCTGTGTTTTAGAAATCTGTGCTGCCTCTTACTGTTTATTTTCCTCTTGTTGGTCATCAGCCAGCAGCATAATTCAGACCTTGAGTTTATTGTATAAAACAATTAGGCATTTGTGTTTAAATAAACCTTTGCTCCGTCTTCAGCATGCCAGAAAATGACTGGCACTGCACAACCTGGTGGCTTTATTTTGTGGTTTATTACTTATGACAACATAAGGGAAAGTGACTCACAGTTGCCATTACTCTGTGACATCATATACTAGCAAAAAACAACACTGAATGTGTTTCATTATAAGCTGATGCAGCATTTGTTTATTTTGTGAAGAGTAAACAACTGACATGTGAACTATGAGAACCACAGCGTACATGAAAACATGCCTGTCATTGACAGTCACCTCACCTTTTCCCAGCCTGAGGTTAGGAAGACAGATGTTCTACAGATGTGCTGTTCATGCCAATGTTTCTGCAAACCTCTCTCCCATTGCTAATTACTGTTTTTAGTGTAGAAAGGGGTACCTCTTGGAGGAGAAGTGCACAAATTGGATTGACATGAGTTAATATGAGGCCAAAAGACTCAAACTCTTTTGGGGAACCATTATGTTAAGATCTCCAAGTTTCCAATGAATTCTGTCTTCTCAACTTCAGTATTTGCCCCTCCAATGAGCAATTAAGGTTGACTGCCTTTAGCATTGAAGGATTTGATACCTTTGCAGTCCAAGGGGACACTCAAAAGTTGCCTGCAGCACCGCAGTTTGAAAATGTCAGTTCTTCAGTGATCAAACTTCCGTACTGTCCAGTTCTCACAGCCATATGTTACTACTGAGAAAGTCAGACCTTTGCTAGCAAGGCGATATCTCTGCTTTTTAGTTCAGGTTTGCCATAGGTTTCCTCCCAAGAAGCAAGCTTCTTTTAATCTTAAAGACCTTCAGGACTCTATCAAATAGGAGACCTTTTCACACTAGGCCTTTTGGAATGCATGGAGGACACGCGGGAATGAAGCATTCGCTCCTCTGGGCAGGTGGTTCCATTCGGAATGCCTCAGCCCATCCCAGAGTGCCCTCCACACGTTCCACATGTAGAGCACTTAATTGTGCTCTACACACGGCCCAGCATGTTCCAGTCCGTCCCCAGCCATCCAGGGAGGGAAGTGTTCACATGCCTCCCTCACTGACAGCTGCGGGACACGCCCCCCACCATGATTGGCCCGAAATCGGCCCAGCAGGTGACAGGCCCACCCAAATCACTCACCTTGCCATCCCCAGGGTGTGATCTGCTGTGGGTCTGTGCAGCCACACACACTCCGGTAGACAGGACCCAGTGCAGGCTGTGGCAGATCGCACCCTGAGGCCAGCAAGGTGAGTGGTTGCACATGGGGGGGGAGGGTGGCTCACTCCCAGCTTCTGCATTTCCTCAGCTGCCATTGTCTCTCACCCACCACCACCACCACCACCTTGCCCTCCCACTCTTGCGGCAGCCGCCGGCACCTGGCCCATCTGCCTGACCTTTTGGGCTGTGCTGCTGCTGCTGCTGAACAGCTGTGGCCCTCCTGGGGCTTGGGGAGGAGGAACACCGGGCAGTGGGCAGACAAGAGAGCGAGCCCTGCCCGCCCTTTCTTCCTTCTCACTCACTCCCTCCCTCCCTTCCTTTCAGCTGCCGCTGCTGCCACTGCTCTGCCACCATGCTCTGCTTTTTAAAAAGGAATTAAAAAATGGGAACATGCATAATGCGCATCCACATCCATTTTTGTTAATTCCACTTTAAATAACTCAAGTGGGATCACAGCCTAACTCTGGTCTGCATACCCAAAACTTAATGGTCAAATATAACTTACTATTTATTTTTCAAATAAATTAATTAAAAATTCTTCTATACCCTGTTTTCAGAAGTGTCAAGTTTAAATACTAAAATCTGCCTTTTAGACACATTTTAAAGACACCACTTCACTTCCCTGGGACAGTGTCTCAGGGAAGTGAAGATCAGGGATATAGGCGGGGGGTTGCATTTTGAATGGTGCTCTGTGCAGGAGCATTTTCAGACCTCCCCTTTCATCTAAAATTGTTCCTTGTTTGGGGTTCCTCTTAGTACAGGATCTTAGTGGAATCACTTGTTGATCCATTAAATAACCACAAATTCCAAAGTAACATAGAACATAAGAACATAAGAGAAGCCTTGCTGGATCAGGCCACAGCCCATCTAGTCCAGCATCCTGTCACACATAGTGGCCCACCAAATGCTCATGGGCATCTCAAGCAGAGACAACGGCAATCCTTCTCCTGCTCTCGAGTCCCAGCAGATGGCCTTAGAAGCGCCCCAGTTCCTCCCCCCCCCCAGCCTGAAAGATGCATCTAGGCATTCATTCTAGTAGCCATTGATACATCTGTCATCCATAAATTTGTCTAACCCTACCTTAAAGCCATCTAGACTGGTAGCTGTCACCACCTCTTCCGGCAGCACATTCCATAAGCCGATGACCCTCTGGGTGAAGAAATACTTCCCCCTGTCAGACCTTATTCTCCTACCCATCAGCTTCATAGAGTGCCCCCTGGTTCTGGTGTTGTGCGAGAGAGAAAATAAATTTTCTCTATCCACCTTTTCTATACCATGCATAATTTTATATACTTCAATCAGGTCCCTTCTCAAACGCCGTCTCTCCAGACTGAAGAGGCCTAGGCGTTGCAGCCTGGGTTCGTAAGGGAGGTGTTCCAGACCCTTAATCATTCTGGTTGCCCTTCTCTGCACCTTCTCTAGTTCCACAATATCCTTTTTGAGGTGTGGTGACCAGAATTGTACACAATATTCCAAATGTGGCCTCACTATAGATTTATAAAGGGGCAAAATGACACTTGCTGACTTA
This sequence comes from Aspidoscelis tigris stejnegeri, assembly GCA_023333525.1. Lineage (NCBI taxonomy): Eukaryota > Metazoa > Chordata > Lepidosauria > Squamata > Teiidae > Aspidoscelis > Aspidoscelis tigris. Next base: position 209,657,197 of record JALMGA010000001.1, read on the forward strand.
TTTTCTATTCCCTTCCTAATTATTCCCAGCACTGAATTAGGTCCTCATATGGACAGAACCTACTTCAGCAGTGGCTACTCTAACTAGGAATAGTTACCCAGGACTTCAGGCAAGGGTGTCTCCTAGCCCTGTCTGGAGATGTTGCAAAGCAGATGTCATATCTTCCACTAAAATGTGTTGCTTACCCAGCATGTTGGGAACAGCACAAAAGAAAAGTTTGTTGAGATTTTGAATTCATGCCGATTAGCATGCCCTAGAAAATGTACTTAGAAGAGGCACTTAGTGGAGAGCCATCAGTGGGATTTCCTACAAGAGAGGAGGGAAAACTGGGAGATTACTGTCCCGCTTGCCTACCCAATCAAGATATTCACATGCAGATGAAGGCTTCGTTCTAAAGACTGTTGTTGCTATTTCATTTCATTTTTATAGTTAACCTCTGCTGCATAACACCCAGAAGTGGCTAGGACCTGGAAGAGGTGAACAGCACTTGTATACCACTCAGCAAATCCCTCTTTCATCTGCTCCAGAAGAAAGCTGCCCTAGTTCAGAAGGGTTCAGATGCACACCAAGCAATTTGCACTGCATTATGGACATCAAAGTAGCTTTCCAATAAGCATTTTGTACCTAATTTAGAAAATGCTCTTTCTCTCTCACCTTGCTAATCAGAGCAAGCTGTTATTTGGTGGACCGACTTTCAGTTCAGTCTGGGCCTCTTCTGTACCAGAAGGTCTGTAGATCTTTCTCAAGTACATCCTGCTAGTATGTGAATGATGTGTTTATCATCCTTCTTCTCCGTTCGCCTTCTCTTAGCTAACCACTTTGGTTGACCTCAGCTGCAGGTAGTATGGTCATGATTTCATCAAGATAATTATTAGGATGCTGAGATCACCTTCCTCATCATCCGGTGGGCTGTGCGACCAGCTAACAGAGTAATAAAATAACTATGTTTTCTTTGTTTAAAATGAAAAACAGACAGGTGAAGAGAGAGGAGGCAAAGAGATAGAAAGAATGATAGAGGGGAGATTCAAGCCCAAACCCTTGTGTAGAGTCAGTTCATTAAAAGCTCTTATTGTCTTTGCGTCAGTTCTCTTAATAAGCTCTCCCTGTGACGCCAGAAGAAGCCTGTTAAATGTCAGCTATTTACTGGCGGTATAGAAAAGGAAGTAAAGTGGCGGTGTGCTGCTATTCTATCTGCCTACAATAGCCTCCCCTGAAAAATCTGTTAGGAAAGAATCAATGCAGCCTGCAAAGTTGGATACAAGGGTGGCCAGAGTCCAGGTGAGCTTGCTTTTTTTTTTTTTTAAGGAAACCACTATAAGGAAAAGGCAGGTCTGTTTCATAGATTCCACTTTCTTTTGCAGTTTTTCTTTCAATCTCAGTACTCTCACCGGATTAAGGCCAAGGAGACTGAAAAGAATAGACAATGAAAGATGAACTGAGTATACACTAAATTAGATGGATGTGATCAGGCCAAAAATGGTCTAAGTCTCTGTTGTGCCCTAAATCAGATTAATGTGGTATAACCGGGACCTTTCTCTCTCAAGAAAGATTTGGTGGTGGGTATTTTTCCTACTATAACCCTCCCCCCAATAAAAGGCAGCTTATTTTGCCTTAACCAACAACTGGCAAAATCCCACGTAAAAAGCAACAGTGAAATGTGTATTTTTACAAATATCCTGTGGACATTTTCAGAATATTTCTGTCCAAGTATATGTTTGAAGCTACACTCTTATCTTTTTCCTGTTTTCCAACAAGTTGAGATAATTGCCTGAAACAATCAGGCAAAACTTCTGAAAGATTCAGGCAACACAATCAAGGTTATCCTACACTCACATAAGTTACCCGCTAATTTGTTTTTCTTAATGGTAAAACTACATTAAGGAGATGCTCAGAGATTTTATAGGCAATATGTAGAGGCCTTTTCGCATTGGGCTGGGACAAAGCATTCGCTCCTCTGGGCTGGTAGTTCCGTTCGGAACCGCCTCAGCCTGTCCCAGAGCACCCTCCATGCATTCCACATGCAGAGCACTTAATTGTGCTCTACACACGGCCCAGCACGCTCCAACCATCCCTGGCCGTCCCGGGAGGGAAGCATTCACATGCCTCCCTCCCTTACAACTGCGGGACATGCTCCCCCGCAACCACAATTGGGCCAAAATCAGCCCAACAACTGGCAGGCCCACGCAAATCACTCGCTTTGCTAGGCCCGGGGTGCGATCTGCCATGGGTCTGACTGCGGCTGTCAGTGGCTAGGGCTGGTCTACCAAGGGACCCCACATCCCCTGGCCCATGGGGGGAGATCGATGACCTAGGTGGTTGAGCCCAGCAGATGCCCCGTGAGACCACCCCCCACCCTGGGCACCCACCCCATAGCCCAGAGATGCATGCACACATGCACCTACCTGCTGGCTGTCCAAGTGATCCAGCTCAGCCAGCACCGCAGTGCGCATGCATGTGGCACAGCCTCTGATTGGCCAGCCCTCTGACATGCACTGACCGACGCCATGCTGAGCTGGGTCACTTGGACCCCAAACAGCCACGAGGTATGTGCTGTGCGTGGATGTGCGTCCCCGGGCCAGGGAGGTGGGAGTGGGTGCCCAGGGGGGTCCTGCCAGCTGTAGGGGACCCAAACCATAAGAGCATAAGAGCATAAGAGCATAGTGGCCCACCAAATGCTCATGGGCATCTCAAGCAGAGACAAGGACAAACCTTCTGCTCTCGAATCCCAGCAGATGGCCTAAGAAGCGCCCCAGTCCCCCCCACACACACACACACAATGTGCAGGAACCCAGGGAAGGGCCCTGCCAGGACTGCCCATTCCTGGGTCTTCGGTCACCCAATGGTGGACAGGCCTGGGAGGGGCATCCCACCTCTGGGCTGGCCTTCTCAGGCTAGGACAGTCTGGGACGCTTTTTCCTTTTGCGCATTCCTTTCCTGCCTCCGTGTGAATGGGGAAAGCTTCCCAGAGTGTCCTAGCCTAAGTACACCACAACCGTTCCAGCTTAGTGCGAAAAGGTCTTAGGTTAGGAATGTGTGTGATTAATTCATACACATTTTTGAAAAGCTAGTTCTGTGTTTGCTCTGTGAAACCACACTGAAGAGACTATCTGAACTTTAACACAACCACAAAATGCACTGTTACACACATCTGAAAGGCAATCTGAACCCTCTCCAGCAAAGCCATCAAATTTAACAAAGCCCATGGCCACAAAAATTGTGTGAATTTTCTTAGCAAAGCACCCTCCTCTACACTGGGCACTTTCTCTCTTGGAATCAAGACCCTTAAAAGTTATCTTCTGGTCCTTTTGTGGCGGCAGCCCAAGTGACAGTTCAGCATCTCCTCTGAGGTAGCACAACATGGATCAGAACAGAATGGGAAGTACTCGCATCCTGCCCCCAGCATCCAATCAAGCCTCCTTCAAGCTTTCAATTTTCCATCTTTCTTTCTTTCTTTCTTTCTTTCTTTCTTTCTTTCTTTCTTTCTTTCTTTCTTTCTTTCTTTCTTTCTTTCTTTCTTTCTTTCTTTCTTTCTAAATCTCAGACTTTGATTTGGTAAATGAACTGCTATTCACTCTGAGAGAAAAGGGAAGCTTCCTCCAATTTTCACTCCACAGGGCAATTGCAGCAAACAAGATGAATCTTTTCAAAATGACAGCACCATGGGGGCCAATCTTCAATGAGATATATATACACAGAATTTTTTTTAATGGTGCAACCATAATTTACATTAATGTGAGTTTCAAGGTCAGACCGCTGTGCTGGGTGAAGAAGGCTTCCTGTCTGCACCTTTGTCAGGTGAAAGAAACTGAAAGCATTAGGAGCCTGAACAAAAGATTCAATTCAGTCTCTGTGTGAGACTGGCAGAAGGCCTATCGCTGAGGAAGAACTGTCACTCACTGCTGGCTAACCACAGTGATGGCCAGCAGGGGACAGGTATTCAAGGCTGGGGGAGAAGGCCGGAAACCCTTTGTGCATCAGGGACTGTAAATTCTAAATGAGATCCTCTGTGATGACAGAAAGCACAAATCTCAGCAGCTTGTGAAAAGAAGGGAGAAATGGCAATTATTGAGCACTCATTCAAAAAGCCTTCCCAATGACAGGCTGGAGTGTGAAATGATGGAGGTTTTCTTTTTCCCCTTCCATTCTGGTAGCCGCTGACACTGCTCCAGGTTTTGGTTTGCTTGGGGACCAAGCTAAGTGGTTTCAGTCATAGGCTGGGTTCAGAGAGAACAAAAGCAGCATCTCAGAGAGACAGGGCATGGGCCTTGTATTCCCAATCCTTCACTAATCCACCTTTTCTAGCACTGAATTTTCAGCAGAGGGGAAAGGGGTAGACTGGTGTGTGAACAATCCCACCTCAAAGCCTTCTCTAGGCTGCCTCAGAGTTGTGGTTATTTTTAATTTTTTTGGTGTCTGATTAATTTTTTTTGGTAGTTTGTCCTCTAAGGAGCAACATATATACCACCAGTAGCTCCCTATTGTGGGATATAATACAGAAAGGGGGGCAGTGCAGATAAGGTCTAAACTATTGTCATGTTGGATGTGCATGGCCCAGAGAAGTCTTCTGATGATATTTTCCAATCTGGTGAAGTGCCACTGTTCCTCAAACATTATTTTAAAGAAATGTATTAAAAATCCCATGGTTGAAAAATGGATGAACATTATCAGATGCAGAGTGTAGTGTTGCCTTTCCCTGAAAATCCTTGGCCCAAACTGGCTCAACCTAAACTAGGCTATATTTAGGCTACTAGAAATTAATGGCTATTCTTGAGTGGCTACGGTTGTCTCATTTCATGGATCCCATGAGGCTCAATCATGCTAAAAATGCATTGTGTCTGTGACTCACTGCACTTGAGGGCTCCAAGAGTGATTCATATATACAATACTGTTTTGACTATCCTAATTTGAGGATGGGAGACAAATTTTTAAAAGTCCCACCATTAAATGGGTGAACAAATGAATGTCCAGTCTCACTTATGGGATCATTTAAAAATTCCCAATAAAAAGACAAAGGGAACTGAAATAAGTGTTAATTGGTCGTCCCAGGCCTGTTCAACTAAAGTGAAACAGTATATGCATGCCTTTACACACAAGGGATCAGTAAACATCATTTGCTTGTACATTTAGTTGCACAGAGAATTCCTTTCCAACTGGCCAGCGAGTCTTAGTTTGATCACCCAACTGCGCACTGATCCTCAGAAGTAGGGCTCCCCTCTCCTTTGAGAAAAGCCACCACACCGCACTATCCACTGATGCGCACTTGCGGGTCCGGTGCGGGATCAGCCCAATGCGCGCTTGGTGCTGTTCCCCGCCGGAAACTCAAACCCGCACCAGAACCCGGATTACTCCAGATCAGAGTAATCTGGGTTTGCAGTACGTGGGAACGCGGCCTAGCTGTGTTTATTTTTGTTATGTGGATGAAAGCTTTTGCAGCAGTTATAGGGAGAATGACTTCTCCCACTCTCAACATACATTTTTATTTGGTCCTTTAATTATATTTTCTTATTTCCCTTATTTCCGCTCTTTATGTTATCCATTGCTTGTTTTTGAAAACAGAATTTTCAGTAACCACAATTTTACCTAATGGGCTGCAATTATGTGTTATGTGGTCTGACAGAAATTCAACTAGATGCAGTGATTAAAAGACACAACTCCTGAGGCCCTTTCCACACTTGTATTTTGGAATACTTTGCAGAACAAGGCCTGCAATTCACATGATAGCATGGACTACAGCATATCCACCCCCAAAATCAAGCTTTGTCCAGACTAGAACACCTTAAATGACACTCTAGTCCAGTTTAGCTTTAGACATCATTGATGGCGTCTAACACAGCTCAGAGCCAGTATACTGGACAATGGAAGCTGGTAATCAGCAGCACTCTAGGAAGTGCTGTCAGAAGTGGGCCCACTTGTATTTAATTTGTATCCTTTACAGTATGTTGAGCTATTGGAGTTACTGAATTACTTATACAGTTGCTACAACTGCTGACAAAGATTTATATCAGAATGCATGTGGCTTTTTATGTCATATCTTAACTTCAAATACCCTGAAGTCCACACCTTTGATATTTTGTAAACTTGTTAGTCTGCCAGAGAAACCCTGACTTCATATATATATATCTGGGGTCCAATATCAATTTCAGTAATATGCCCCTCTAGGAGTGTGCACAGAGCCATTTTTTTCACATTCTATTTGAGTGGAAAAATTTGGCTCCGACCAAATACCCCCTCCCCATGGATGTGGGGGTATTCGTATCCGAACATGGATATTCTATAGAATATTCTATAGAATATCCATGCCCGGAATGAATCCCACCCACCCATCCTTTCCTACTCCCTCCCCCCACCATCCTTTCCCACCCCCTCTCCACTTACCTTACCTCCTCACCATCACCAGAGGGTAAGTGGGCCCCGGGGAGGCTGGCACACACACTCTGATGGTGGCACAGGCCTTTTCTCAGGCCCTGTGGAAGGGCTGTACTTAGCTCTTAGAACCCTTTCACAGTTCCAGAGGGCCCTGGAAAAGGCCCGCGCTGCCACCGGAGCAGGTAAGGGGGCACCAGGGAGATTTGGGGGGAGGGTGGCTGGGGGGTGGCCAGGGTAGGGATGCCCCGGGGCATCTAGTATCCTTAGAAGTTTTGACTGAAGCTTCTATGGATACTGGATTATCCCATTCATGGATGGAGAGGGCCCTTTGAATAGGACCCTATTCGATCTATCCACGAATCTCAGAATCCGGACGTATTCATCTGGATTCTGACGGATAATCCATGCACATCCCTATATCCTTCCATATTTTATTAAATAAAGTACTGCTTTTAAAACACATTGACCTACCCAGCATTGCCTTGAGTCTTGACAGCCTTCTAGATTATCATTAGACCCTTTATTTAGGCCCTTTATCAGGGCTTTTCCACACTTACCGTGGGATCAGGCCAGTATGCCATGTGGGTTGTTTCTACACCCTCTCTTACACATATGCTGGAGCATAAGAGAGAGGCCCCTCATCCTCCTTGGGTTGCTCTATCTTTGCTGGGATAGAGTGAGGGCCAATCTAAGCAGCCAAAATGGCTACCTAGGCGAGGATACCAGTAGGCCATTTATTTATTTTCCAGGACTACTGGCATTCCAAGGGTGGCTAGATGGTACAGGAAGGCATGCAGAAGGGCAGATGCCTCCTGGTTTAGCAGGGGGACCAATTTTACAACCTAAATGGATCCTCAGTTACGAGTCCACAGCAAACCCAGAAGTGGCTCAGAAGATCAGAAGATCATGTGATCTCTGGAGACAGTGCATGGCACCGTACCAGAATAACCTAACAAATGTGGAAGGCTTATCTCAGTACTTGCGAGCTGTTCCTGGCACTGGAACAGCTCCAGCTGGGCTGGTCCTTCAGGACTGGTTCGATAAGGTAAGTGTGAAAATGGCAGAAGACAAGACTATTGGCTGTTTATTTGATGGTTATCTTATACCTTTACAGCTGATTTTGTTCCTCAGTGCATACCTTTAATTGCCTTATGCTAGTTTCTTCACACAGACACAATTTTATTTCGATCCTCTGTTTGGAATATAGATGAACCAATGTAATTACACTTGCATCACCTATTTAGATTGGTTCAGTAGTCAGTACTCACACAGAAGACTTCTCAAAAGAAGTTTGCAATTTGGCTTGAATGTTCAACAAACTGTTCCTCATGGGGAGGAATGGAGGAGAGCAAGAGGAGGCAGTAGGGCCGAAGTTCCACAGAGTTTGACCTGGGGAAAGCCCCCAAAGTGACATATGGGGTTGGTTCAGTTTGGTTCAAACTGAACCAAACTGAAACAGAAAAAAGTATCTAGCACAGGTTATGCAGGATGTGAAACAGTAAGCTGAAGTTATAAGGGAGATTCTGGTTGCATATTGGTGGGGAAATCCTTACAGCAAGTTACTTGGAGAAGTGATATTCTTTCTTTCACTGAAATGTGAAATGTGAAAAGTCAAAATCCTGACCACTGTCTATTGAAGATGCTTTAATTTAGATTCCTATAAGAAGGATAACATGGGATTCAATGGCTATTTCCAACTCTGTGATCTGATAAGTGTTTTTTTAAGCTTTTCAGCAGTCTGATGCAGATGGGATAATCACTAATAATTTTATCAATGTGCTCTTATGTATCTCCTATCTGCCACAATGATATATTATGCTCTTCTTTTCCTCCCCACTTCTACTGGCCTCCCCTGTCTTTCTCAAGACTTAACGAAGAATACTGGTGTTGGCCACCTAGAAGCACAAAAGTAGTGGGTTGGAAAACATAGCATTTAACATTATGCACTCCAAATACAATGACAGCACCTGTGTTTTGACAATGAAACTCAGTATGTGTGACATGAAAATTGCACAAAAGAAATGGTAGATCAAAACATGCATTGTTCAGATTAATCATATTGAAATGAAGCGATAACAGAGCAGGTAACAATCAACTTTTAAATGCAAAGTTTCCATGTTAGTCACTTTTTTTGCCATATCCAAATACTTAGAAATCCACAGACCCTATTTTTGTTGTAGTTAGAAGCTGAGGAAGGGATCCGATGCCATAATTCAGCACATGTGCCTCTATAAGATGAAATACAATCACAATCAAAATAATGTAAGCTTTAATAGTTAATTTCAAGTTTCTTGAAAGTATTGTTTAAACTATTGCACATAAGAGCTTTCTGAGATGCTCTTAGAAATTAGTTGTATGATGGAAAGGGAGTTATGACACAGTATTGCATCTCATTAGAGTTTCAAGTTGATATGTGGTTGCTCTTGTTAACTGGAGGTGAAAGGAAAAATCAGTGATAAAAGCTTTATCTAAATTCTACTACAAAATTCATCTGCAGCCCTCTAGATTGAGAACCACCTCATTTGCTTTGATGAGCCCAAATCAGAGGCTTCTTATGTGATGTAACAGTAATTTTCATACCTGAATTTGACCTCACTGTTGGTGTGTAACTCTGTGTAAGTTCAATAATTCATGATAGACGGATGTGGTTATTGTTAAACTTCCAGGATTATGCACTGTGAAGTCAACAAATACATGCATAAAACATTACTTTAAATGAACTGAATCTTTTTATTAGTTTGACTGCATTCCAACTAGCAGTGAATAGCAGATAAAACATAAAGTGGATAAAGTATTGGCAGCCCATAGTGAAGATGGAGTGTGTGGAAAAGAGGCTTGCTAATAGCATCATGTTTAAGTAATTTGCTCCATTTGGATCTAAGGCTATGGTCACACCTGATGCTTTAATTACTCTCAAGCAATCCCTCATTCTCAGGGATTACACTCCAAAATGTCCTTCCAATTTTTATGTGATCCATTCCCTAATGTTGGCATCAGGGCATACTATACATGAAGAGTAGCTGGGGGGGGGGGGGGAGTATTCAAAGCACCCCCTTGTCTGCCTCTACCCTATTAACCTCTGGTGGTGACAGACTGACAAGAAAGGCTTCTGGACAAGATTTTAGTAATCCAGGAAGCCTGTTATGTGAGGTGGTACTTCTGCAAACATATAGTGTCCAAGGCATTCAGAACATTATATATAGAAGTGTCAGCATCTTGAACTGAACATGGTGGCAAACAGGCAACCTGTGAAGAGCTTTCAGGACTAATGTGATGTGCGTCTAGCCAGAGACTCTTATTAGAGATGTGCACAATTCATATAAAATTGAATGCAAGAAAATTCGTATTCATTTGAATATATCCCCTTCGAATGTGGTAGGATTTGTATTCAATATGAATGTCCAGTTGCATAGGAACAGCACATGAATCCCATACGAATGCATTCAGATGGCATACAGATCCCATACGAAACTTCATACGAATGTATCAAAACATTCCATTTGAATTTGAACGTCGGTCTTCAAATGTGCCAACATTTGATGTGAATTTGTATGCCCTAATTTAACTGAATTTGTTTGAAGTTTGAATGTTACAAATATTTGTGCATATCTCTAACTCTTACCGGTAACTGAAGTGCTGCATTCTGTAATACCTTCAGTTTCCGGATTATTTTCAAGAGTAGCTCAGTGTAGAGTGTTCTGCAGTGGTCTCATTGAGAAGCCACCAGACCATGGATCACTGGGCCAACTTGTCCCTATTCAGGACATGCCAAAGCCAACAAGCCAGTCATAGTTTGTCTGGTCACTCTGGACAGTGCTGAATCCAGCAGCAATTCCAGATCCTGCACCTGTTCTTTCTGAGGCAAAGTAAACTAACCCAGGACTGGGTACCTCCTAACCTCCTGAGTTTGAGACCCTGAGACAAACAGTACCTCTGTCTTGTCTGGATCCAGTTATAAGACAGAGGATTAAAAATAAACCAAACATCTTGCAGCTAGGGATGTGCACGAATATTCTTAGCATTCAAAATTTGGTCAAATTTGGTCAAATTCAGACATTCAAATTTGAATCGAATGATGGTATGTTCGAAGACTGACATTCTAATTCAAATTGAATGTTTTGATACATTTGTATGAAGCTTCGTATGAAGCTTCATATGGGATTTGTATGCTATCCATATGCATTCTTATGCTGTTTGTATGGGGTTCAACATTCATATAAACTACAAATCCCACCACTTTAGAATGAATATTATTTTTCTTGGATTTGATTTGATAACAAATTGAATACAAAAAAAAAATTGTGCACATCTCTACTTGCAGGTACAACAAGCATTTCAAGGAATGCAATATTAAACCTGAAGGGTTTTGCTATTGATTTGTAAACACATCTGAGACTGCATAACATTTGACATCCCCCTGCATGGTATTGATCTTTATTTTCTTCCTGGAATGCTTCTTAAGAAATTACTCTCTATATCTTCATTGAGATGGCTTTTTCGTCAATAAGCCCAGTTTATTTTGCGTTATGGTCTTCTTCTTCTCCTCCACTTCCTTTTTGGTTTTATAGATTTATTTTTCAAGGTACTAAAGGGGAAACTTGCCAATGGTGGCAGGAAGAGAAACTGACTGGAAGACATCTGAAACAACTCACAAATCGTACTTAATAAATATACTTGTACAGTATTAATGGTATTTTTTAAACATATGTAAGCTACTAAATGTAAACTATCTAGTGACAAACTTCATGACAGCAGCAAAAAAACAAGCACTTCAGGATGGTCCACTAATTGAGAACAAAGAATGTATTTTTACTATATTACAAAATGGAGGTCCCAAGGGTGTCTGATGTGCTTTCAGACCAGAAGTAGTCTGTGGCCCTTTCTGTACCCACTTTAGATCTGGATTAAGGAATCTCTTAATCTAATATCTACATATTAATGTGGATTAAGGAAACCCTGTCCCTTAGTCCAAGAAGGAGCCATATCTGGATTAAGAAGCCCTTAATCTGGATCTATTATAGACCCATTTGATCAGGTCTATAAGCAGACTGTAGGCCTTGATCCAGAACTACTGGGTGCCACCAAAAATTACCTCCCCTCAGCTCTCAGAAAGTCAGCAGCCATTCAGAAGATATAAATCATTTGGTTCTCAGTCAACCTTCGGCTTATTAGTTAAATTCCGCCAAATCTTCCATCAACTGATTCTAGATTCCAAGACATAAAAGTCAGGTAATGAAAACTGTGAGAATTCCAAAACTAAGGGCAATGTTACAGCAAGAAGTAGAAACTGAAAGATGGATGGTGAGTTTCCAGCTCTAAGGGAAGGGTTCATGCTGATGTCGTTTCCCATAATTTTATTTCCCAATTTGTTATTTTGTCTGGCCAAAAGAGTGGCAGGAAGTACAGCCAACCAGACATTGGAAATGGATGCTAGAGCAGTCATTGAAGATTGCATCATAGGTCTTTTTTCTTCTTCTGCGAATGTATATAAACACTTCATGTGAGTGAAGGAGCAATTTTTAGCACAATCTTTACAAGTTATGTGTAGTTGCAGCAAAAAAAGAAAATTGAGGAAAAGAGAAATTAAGAACATAAGAAAAGCCCTGCTAGATCAGGCTATAGCTCATCTAGTCCAGCATCCTGTCACACATGGTGGCCCACCAAATGCTCATGGGCATCCCAAGCAGAAACAAGGACAAATCTATTCGTGCTCCAGAATCCCAGCAAATGGCCTTAGAAGCGCCCCCTTCCTCCCCCAGCCTGAAAGATGCACCTAGGCATTCATTCTAGTAGCCATTGATACATCTGTCATCCATAAATTTGTCTAACCCTACCTTAAAGCCATCTAGACTAGTAGCAGTCACCACCTCTTCTGGCAGCAAATTCCATAAACCGATTACCCTCTGGGTGAAGAAATAATTCCCCTTGTTGGATCCAACTCTCCTACCCATCAGCTTCACAGAGTGCCCCCTGGTTCTAGTGTAGTGTGATAGAGAAAAGAAATGTTCTCTTTCCACCTTTTCTATACCATGCCTAATTTTATATACTTCAATCAGGTCCCCTCTTAAATGCCGTCTCTCCAGACTGAAGAGGCCTAGACACTGCAGCCTGATTTCGTAAGGGAGATGTTCCAGACCCTTAATCATTCTGGTTGCCCTTTTCTGCACCTTTTCCAGTTCCACAATACCCCTTTTAGGTGTGATGACCAGAATTGTACACAATATTCCAAATGTGGCCTCACCATAGATTTATAAAGAGGCAAAATGACATTTGCTGACTTATTTTCTATTCCCTTCCTAATTATTCCCAGCACTGAATTAGCTTTTTTTGCAGTTGTTGCACACTGGGTTGACACCCTCATTGAACTGTCCACTAGAACCCCAAGATCCCTTTCTTGGTGTGTTGCAGAAAGCTCATACCCCATTGGTTTATAGACATAATTTAGATTTTTGACCCCAATGTGCATTACTTTGCACTTGTTAAGATTAAAGCACATTTGCCACTTGGTTGCCCACTCACCCAATGCTAAGAGATCCTTCTGAAGCTCTTGGCAATCCCTTTCAGTTTTTACTACCCTAAATAATTTAGTATCATCAGCAAACTTTGCTATTTTACTATGTACCCCTTTTTCTAGATCATTGATGAATAAATTAAAAAGCATTGGTCCCAGTACTGAGCCTTGAGGGACCCCACTTTTTACTTCTTTCCACCCTGAGAAATTGCCGTTTACTACTACTCTCTGCTTTCTGCCCTTAAGCCAGTCACAAATCCAGGACAGAACCTGTCCTTTTATTCGTAAGACATGATTTACCTTTGCAGAAGCCATGCTGGCTTTTGTTCAGCAATGCTTGCTCCTCCATGTGCACACTAATTTTGTCTTTAATCATGGTTTCCATCACCTTACATGGAACCGACATTAAACTAAGTGGCCTGTAATTGCCTGGATCACCCCTGGATCCCTTTTTGAAGATTGGTGTCACATTTGCTACCCTCCAGTCCTCAGGTACAGAGCCTGATGTTAGGGAAAGATTATATATTTTTGCTAGAAGGTCGGCAATTTCGCATTTGAGTTCCTTAAGGACTCTTGGATGAATACCATCTGACCTCAGTGACTTTTTAACATTTAGTTTATTAAGACATACAGGGAGCTATTCCTTGGTTTTCTCTGTTCAGTTTAATTCTTCAGAAAAACACAGGCTCAGATACTGGCATGTATCCTCTGTCTTCCTCTATGAATACAGAGGCAAATAATTTGTTTAGTCTCTCTGCAATCTCTGTATCTTCTTTAATTATCCCTTTCTGTCCTTTACCATCTAATGGTCCAACTGCTTTCCTGGTTGGGTTCCTACTTCTGATATAGAAGTTCTTGTTCTATATCAGTACGCATATGAATATTGTTAGCTTTAGAACTCTCTTCTAAACTGCCAATGTTTCTCAGTTTAACCCAAACATCATCGGTAACAGTCTTTTTCCTATAGAGGACTTGAACAGCTGTGGCTTTCAATATGATGAAAGGCTTTTCCTGATCTTTTTTTTCCTGCCTAAATTGTTAACTCGTTGCTTGTCTTCTATACAGTGTCTGAATCTTGCAGAACAGATTTAAAAATCCTAAAGTCAGATTTTACTATCACTGTACAGTTCTCAGGAAGAAGTAGGTCAGTGGTAGAGCAAACTGACCATAAACAGAGGGTTGACAGTTTGATCCCCAGAAGCAGGCAATGGCAAACCACTTCTGTATCTCTGCCAAGAAAACTGCATAGCGATGCTCATATAGTGAGCCAGGAGTCGACCATGATTTGGGAATCAGGACGTCTTGATAGTTCCTACTGACACTAGGTTAAGTACTTTATTATGTGCTAGGGAAAAGTCCCAATTATTTTGATACATCATTAAGAAAGAGTTGATCTTCCTTTCTATCAGTTGTCATATCTGTGGCTTTTTACAATTCTTGTTTATTCTGCTTCTTCTGGACCATTTAGCTCTAAGCGCATCCATATTTCCAGTCCTTCGACATGAAAGGAGATGAACAGTTACATGTGATTCTGTTTTATCAGAATATATTTGCACTGTACCCAAAAAAGAAGCACTAGCAAAGCATATATAAAATGGAAGAATAAAATGTCCCCTTGTTAAATCTTTACTGTAACAGAGTGGGAAATAAAAGAGATGATGATTTGAGCAAATCACATAAAAGGATCAAGACTGAAAATATAAGGGTTTATGCAAAGCCCTTTAGGTTATATTGTTTAAATTTTACTTTTAAAACTGCATTCATGTTTTCATTGTGACAAAATATATCTCTGTTTTTACCTCCTGCAGGGAAAATAATCACCTTTGAAATGAAAAGCATATTGACCTGGAAGGAGCAGAATGCAGGGTTCTGTCCAATATTCAGCAAAAAAACAATGACACTGGCCAGAGGGAGGCATACTGACAAATTCTGGGAAAGAATGGAAGCGATGTGTAAATTAAACAGCAGATCATGTAGGGAAATTATTCCAGTGGCCTATGGAGAAGTATGTTCCTTCTGTTCAATGCAGTCGCCATTACATATGTGCTCCATCCTGAGCCTACACTTTTATACAAATTTCACTCAAAGGGTCTTACTTCTGATTAGGCACATAAAGAACTGCACACACAGGCATGCTAATAGTGGTGCATGGTTTGTGTTTTCTCCACCTCTAACCTTCGGGTACTACACTATGTTTGTAGCCAGAAGTCCCATCTTCAGTTAACGGAGTGCAAATCTTGTTGCAGTAATATAAATGAGACGCTGGTCGTTCCAAGGAAATTGTTCTTTAGACACTCCTGGAATTCAAAGCTTTCATTTTGATATTTAGGCTGTTTCCACACTTGTTTTTGGTCAAGAAATCTGTCGCAAAACTGTCCGCATTGAGATGGCTGTTCCGCCCCATCTCCTTTGCTGGCTTGACCTGCTTTGGAGGTCTCTCCAAAGGTACTGACAGCCAGGAATTAAGTTATTGACCTTGGAACTCCAGGGGACCCATTTTGATAGTGTGCCTTGTTGCTAAAATAGGTCTCCCATTGTACACCAGAGCATGGCAGCATGCACCATGTTCCAGATCAGGGTCATGCTGGTTCGCTGCTAGACCCAATTAAACAAGTCTACCAGTGATCCTGTTTAAGGCCTTCTTAATCTGAATTATTCTCTGTCTAATGAGGACTCAGCAGACAGCAGGGGGCATTAGCATGCATATCAATGCGTCCTAGAGATGTCCTACACAGACTCTTAATCCACATTTAGGATCCATACAGAAAGACCCACAGAGAGGGGGACAAGAGAACAAGGTTCAACAAAACTATATTTTACATGTATTCCTGTTGTCATACAAAGATATTTTCACTCAGTGCATTGTTCAAAAGGAATTGACACGACAAAAGACTTTAAAGTGACTGCAAAGACTAGATCAAAAGCAACAGGGGGGAGAAACCTTTTTCCCCCTTTTAAAATAGCTTTGTAGGCCTTGATGGTTGTAATTCTAAAGCTTGCTGGTAGCAATCACCACCATAATTCATCAAAAGCCATTTAAAAACCATGGGCTGTTTGCTTTGCATTATCTGATGAATTGATAAAATTGCCATGCATGAGTAGGTTGATATTTACTAGAATTCCCTGCCTCCATCTATTTTCATCTCATTTCCCTGCTTCAGTAATTAGTCAAATGATGTTAGTGCATCTTTTTTTTTTTACAAAGCTATCTGCACCTTTGGAGCATTTGCATGCTAATTTACCAGAAATCTAGCAAAGTATTTGCATGTTTTTCCATCTAATTTGGCATCAGTACCATTTATAGCAGGTGCAACACTAATAAGGCAACTTGAGCAATCAGCCTAGGTAGAAGAGCTTATGAGCTGCCGTCAAAATTCGTTGGTGGCCTCCCGGTTGCGTCCTCTTCACTAGTCATTTTGCGTCAGAGCTGATGAATAAGGTAGAAAAATAAGTCAAAATGGCAATTTTGAGGATGAGCAGGAGGGAGGGAGGGAAGGAAGGAAGGATTCTTTTTTTCTCCATTAGCTATCAGTTCCGAATAGTCCTAATTATTGAACTTGTTCCCTTATTCTTCTTCAGTCTGGAGAAGAGAAGACCAAGGGAAGACATGCTAAATAGCAATTCAGGTACATTAAAGGGCACCATAGGGAAAATACCCAGGAACTGTACTCCAGTATTACAGAATACCAGAACCAGAAATAATGGGTGTAAGTTCCAGCTTCTTAGGTTCAACCTAAATGTAAGGAAATATTTCTTGCGATCTGTGCAATAGCAAAACAAACCAGCTATGGAGGTTCTTGATTTTCTATGTCTTGAGGCTTTCAAGAACAGCTGCACATCCACTTCCCAACAGTGTAATAATTTGCAGGCAGCTGGCAGGGGCAGAACCAGTCTAACAGAAACTAATGACATTTTGTTGGGCTCCGGAAGAAGGTTCACTTTGCCAAGCCAATTCTGGGTGTGTGTGGGAATGTCCCTTGGCTTTGAGGCTAGAATGGCCCATACTACTAGCCAGCATGTTTTGTGCTGCCCTCTGTGTCCCAAAACCAGCACACTTTTTCCAGACCAGGAAGCAGTCTCTGCACAATGGTTTAAAAATTGTGGTGAATAGAGTTAGGAATCTGAAAACTCAAAACTGGGTGGACAATGGTGTAAAATTTTCGATGAATAAAATAATGAATCTGAAAGCTCAAAGCGAGATTGTTTGGTTTGGAACTACCAGGGGCTGCACCCTACACCCAGCACTGCTAGGAGTGAAAGTTCCTAACCTCAGGGCTTGAGGGGGTCATTTATACTGCCCTGCTGAACAGCAGCCCCACCACAGCCCCAAAGGCTAAGGACTTTCATTCCTGGCTATTGTGGGTGGGGAAGTGACTGTGAAACTCACACAAGCTTTGCAGCCTCAGGGAGTCTTGGGACATATCAGTGCTGTCAGTGCAGACAGCATTGATCTGGCCCATGTCTCCTCATGATCCGGATCAGTCTATGGCCGCATCCCCATTACAAGCTTAATCCAGTTTCCCTAAACCGAAATAATAGAGGCGGATGCAAACGCAAATTTGCCTGTTCCCATTACTTTCAGCTTAATCGCGTTCAATCCAGATTCTGAGGATCCTACATGGCGTACCTGACTCAAGGGGGGACTCAAGTGGCTACTTTCTAAAAGCCACTTTTTGGGGCTGCCCTGCCTTCTTCCCTCTGGTGTGAATGTGCCACCCATAATGGACCCCTTCACCGAGCCTGGCTGGGTGGCTGCCGTTTGCCTGGATGGAGGAAAACCGGCAGCGGGCAGCCAGCGATTTTCCCCATTGCCCAGGGCACCCAGCAGCAGTGGCAACTCAAGCAAGGGGGCTTTAAACTTTCACACATCTCCCCTGCTTTCCTTTCCCCTTTAAAGGTCAGAACTCCAAAGACCTAGAATTGTGCAAAATTGCAACATTGTTATCAGGTGTGAAGTGCCTGGATTGCTACAGTGTAGCAGCTGCTGTGAAGGTTGGATTTTTACACTGAAATCACTGTCTTTGGAAGCAAGCTATTGGGAGAGGGAAACCCTAAACATGGATTCTCATCCCTTAAAACAGTAGAGTCCCCACAGTAAAAAATGTAACACATATCAAGTGCACGATCCGGAGTGAGACAGGTTGAAATTAGGGTTAACATTTACAACGCTATGGGGCGATTTAACACACGGAAAGCGTGTTAAGCCAAACTGACGTGGGGTCTGCGAGGATGAAAACGGTTTGGAACCAAAATAAGCTTGTAATGGGGATGCAGCCTATGTGGTAAATCTCTATCTACTGATCGGGATCAAAAGCAGGTATGCACAGAAATGGCCTTAGATTATATTGCAAATTAGTGGCCCCTCAATTTAGTGTCTTCTCTTTCAGTAGTGCATATCTTTATTTTCGGGTGTGTGTGCATCTGGTTACCCAAACCTAAACATGGAAATGTTTAGGTGAAAGAGGTGAACACACCCATGAAAGAGTGTTGTTCTGCTATCTCAAGCAGAGTTCTGGGTTCATGACCTACTTTACTTGCTCCTCAATCCGTTAGCTACACAGACTTTTAGGCATGCATTGATGTCAGAGCTGTCAAGATCAATTAAAAATGCGCCCAATCTTTGCTGTCACATTAGCTTCTAGTCATTTCTGTCTGCAGCATTTGTATGCATTTAAGTGTGTTTCCTGTCAAAGTTGTAGTTTTGAAAATCTGACATATGCTGTGCAGAACAGTTCTATAAACAAGACTTCAGACAACCTTTGGCAGGAAGAAAGCTTTTTAGATCAAAGCCAGTGTTTTATTTTTAACCTGGGTTTTCATGCTGCTCCCTAGGAAGCCAAGGGCTTAGGAAAATGGCAGGTTTGCACTCCTACCTTTTAACTCCAGCTCAGAAATAGAAAAACAGGACATGGTAGAGGGGGATACAGATCTTTTTAAATGTCTGGAATACAATCAGGCTGTCTAGAAAGCGAGTCAAATAGCTTGTGTTGAAACAGTTGCTCTTGATACAGTACCATACTTTTCAATGATACATCATATTTCTTGATCTGTCTTAAGTAGGAACAACATTGACAAATTTGAAAGATGAAGCTATTCTTGTTGCTAGTTGATATGGTAGGTTACAGTGCACCTGCCAAATTTTATTTTCACTATCCACCGTTCTTATAAATTTGTTAAAGACTTTGGCACTTTCCTGCACTAATCTACAATAGAACTGGATCAGCAGATCTGGAATAACCTGACCCACTGACCCAAATCTTGTGGAGGTGTGGTCCCTATTAGCGTCACCAGCACTGATGGCATTGATCCAGCCCATGTTTCCCTGTGGCTCTGAAGCTTGTGCAAGCTTTGCAGCCGCTGTTCCCCCACACTTCTGAAGGCTAGGACTGACAGTGTTTAGCTCGGAGCCTGGGCCAATGCAGATTAAAAAAAAAACATTCCTTCTCCAAGCCTGTAATTATGCAACCCTTCTACAGATGGGAGAAAATAACTCTCAGGTCAATTTCCTGTTTGGGTTGGGCTGGGATTAGATAAGAGAAACAGCTGCTATGGATATCTGACAAATCATATTACTGGCCAGAAATTTTCAGGGACCACAGCTACCAATTGCTTGTTCACCTCCCATGCTTCACACTAAGGATAGCATATGTCTATTAGGCTATTGGGTGTCCTGGATTCGTAAAAGCAGTCAAATACTGTCCTTAAACTGTAAAGTAGAACTATCTCATCCTCTCTCACAGCTTGTATCACTTCAAAATGTAAGGGTTTTTTTCTTTAGGAGAGACAACAGATTAAAGCATCCACAGTTCTTACTTCTTCTTATTCCCCCACACCAAGGATGCCTGCCTCAGAATCAGAAGCACAACCAAAGGTGAAAATTCCCATGAAGCATTTCATTTGCTCCCTTCCCTTCCTCTTTTTATTTTACTCTAATAATTACTGTCAGTTTTCCTGAAAATGAGAGAAGGGCTGCCTCCAGACTACAGAATAAATCTGCAGTTAAAGTAAAAAGTGCAGCTTACCTGCTGCCCAGCAATGACCGGCCATCCCGACTAAAAAGCAGCTCCATAGCTTCCTCCTCAGAAGCTGTGAGAGCTGAGTTGGCACATGCAGTCATGCAGGCTGACGCAGACAATCAGATCTGAGCTGCCCTCCTGCCTCCCATTCGTCTCTTCTCACTGTTTTGCCCAGACTGGCGGGAAGATTCGAATTTTCGTAATACTGCACAGTGACTGTTCGCTTACCAGCATTAAGGTAAGCATGCAGTAGTGATCTGATAATGCACCACAATGACAATCCATGGATCATCGTGTATGTCACCCAGATCGCAACTGCACATTCCACTGCGCAGTATAAACAAGTCTGGATGCAGCTAAGGAGTTAAGTGGGTAATTGTATAAGCAAAGAGGCAGGGATCGCCCACCCAGTGACCAATCAGTGGGTAGCACCCCTTAAAGTTATGGTAGATTGTCTGTTGAATGTGAATTGGCTGCACTATGGATAAACTTGGAGCAATATATTTGAGTAAATGTGTTTGGAAGATTTTTTTCTGTAACCAAGAATTGTGCATTCATTCTTACTGAGGTGGTTTTTAAAAACCCAGGGAGCATCCCCATGGGCTGCCAATACCTCGGAGTGGATTCAGGGCAGCCTTAATGCGAATCGTAGTTTGCATTAAGGAGTCCCCATGGTAATTGAGGACAGGGCGGGTTCAAGCTGAATCTGCCCATCCCCATGAAAACTATGGTAAATCCCTCCATCAGGATGCCACAGTTTTCTCCACCCCCTCCACCCCTTGCCTGACAGCTTCCCTGCAATCAGCTGAGCAGCTGGCAGACGGGTATAGGGGATGTCAAGTGCATGAGCAAAGCTCCGATAAAATAAAACAGCAGCGGCTTCAGCTGCTTTCCCTGTTATTCCTTCCCTGATATACAGTGTGTGGCTTTGGAGGTGCAGAAGGGAAAGCAACTCATTGATTGAAGCCGTGCTGTGGCTGTTTTAATTATTTTACCGGAGCTCCATTCGTGCGCTTGACAGCCCCTATACCTGTCTGTCAGCAGCTGTCAGCTGCTCATTTGGGGTAAATCAAGCCCTTACCTAGGCTTACCAGCTCGATCGTGCAGTCCGGCAAGGGGGACAGTTGTGATCGCAGCATTAGCGGTGGGGACAGCGAAACCCCACCCACTAATGCTGTGATCGGCAATAACCCGGGAGTGTCCCCATCCCCCCCCCAGATAATCCGTTCTTGCCTCCTAATTCAGGGCAAGAACAGTTACAAAGGGGGGGGTTGCTCCGGGTTTTTGCTTTTTGTCCCTCACGTAGCCTGAATTCGGGTTCTGCATGGGAACTCTCCATAGGTGAAGTCACATTTGCCTTGGATATCCTAATCATGGGGAGGAGCCCCCAGTGTGATCATACCTTTAGAACTTCAAGTACTCAATATGATCAGACCCTCAGTTCTGTAAACTGTTCTGTAAACAGTGGGCAGCACAAAACTGTAATCTTGGCAGTTTCTCCCTCAGGATGCAGAGTGGTTTGACCCAGACTTCCCACCCGGAAAATCCCAAGCATAGAACAGTTTCTTCAGTTGTCAATGCCTTTTATACTTCTGGCTGCCTGGCATGGCTCTGCCTGATTGGCTGCCTGGTGGGCAACTCTCCCCCCTTTAGTATGCAAATTAGAGAAGTCTAGCCTCCTCGGCTTACCTGTTCTTACTATGGTTCCACAGTATAAATGTTAAATATAATAAATACTGTAAATACATTTGCAAACATCTTACATTAAATACAATAAACAGACCCCAGGCATCATCACTGCCTTATCCAATTCAGATAGAGGACTCTACTGGGATGTGTAGCTTCCTGCTGCACCAATCTGCGGTCTGGACAAGGCATTCTAGGAACCCACTTTAGCAGCCCAGTGAGGAAATGATCCCAAGGTCTCAATGATATTTTGGTAAAACTAACAAAAAACTAAAGCATCATTTGAAGTCTTCATTCCTTTTCAGGACATGTAAGATCACACTTTGGAAGTCAATGGTACATGTAGATCTATAAAGAACGGAAATGCATTTTGTGCAATGTCATTAATTTCTAAAGCTGTGCTAGGCCAATTGAACACATGAAATGTTTAGTGATCTTAAATAGAAAAGAATGGCATTTATTGACTTGAGGGGGTTGACTAGAGTTGACAATATTTCATTCTTGGCAAATTACTTTATTGCCCATGTATATGCTCATTATTTGTTCAGGCTACAACTAGAGGCTATTAAAATATGAAATGCCAGAGTTCTACTCTATTATCCTTTCTGCAGAAGTATCACCAGTATATCTAAGCACCACTGGAGACTGTAATGGATCATCAACCAGGTACTACAGTTTTACTTAAGGCATGCCCTTTTCTGAAAAATTGTTCCATCCTTTTGAAAATCCATTACTTAGATAACTTTTAGTTCATAAATGATTATGTTGAGTCTCAGGTTTCATTCACATTATACTTTAGTGAGCAAACTAAGGGCCTTTCTGCATGTACTGTTGGTTCGGATTAAGGAACTTCTTAAACACGATCATGGGCCTCTCCATCGACACATTAATGCAAATCAAGGAGATCCTGCTCACATTGGTCCAGCCTTGTCTGCACTGGACAGAGCCAGATCTGAATCCTTTTCACAGTGATTCCCCATTCACACCTAGCAGGTAAGGGATGTGTGGGAACGTGTCCCTACCTGCCTACATGCGAATGGGGAATCTGCCCCATGTGGCCTAGCACAGACACACAAGCTCCAGTAGATGGGCCCCACACTGAGTTGACGTATCAGTGTGGGGTTGGTCTACTGGCGTGCACACCTGTGCAGAGAGCAGCAGATTGCTCTCCGGGTGGCATGAGGAGCACCCCGGGCCTGGCAAGGTAAGTTGATTGCGCCGGCCTGCCAGCTGTTAGCCCGATTTTGGCCCAATGGTGACAGCAGGGGATGGGATCCACAGCTGTTTGGGAGAGTGTGAATGCTCTCCCTCCTGCACAGTTGTGGGACAGCCTGGGACAGCTGGGAATGGGTGTAGAGTGTGATTTCATGCTCTACACCCAGAACATGATTAGGCTGCCCTGGGATGGGATGGGATGGGATGGGATGGGGCAGTTCCAAATGGAACCACCAGCCCAACAGAGCAAATGTTCTGTCCCAGGGCTGCCCTACTCACATTCAAGAGGCCTAGTGCCTTAAATTGAGTTTCTCATTAACCCATTTAATTGGGTTCACAAGAAGACCAGGGGCCTTGTTCCAGAACACAGGAGGAATGCAGACAGAACTATTGGTGGGTGCTTTTTAAATAGCACACCCCTCAGGCTCCTTAGTTCCTAGCTTCAGAGGTGTGGGGGTATGTGGCTACATAGCTCATGTCATTTTTGCAACATGCAGGTGCATGCCACTTTGCCAAATACCATAACAGTGGCCTGACGGTCCTGGCAACACTATTCACAGGTCAACCAGATCCAGGTTGGTCTGGGGAAGTTTAGGACTGGCTAGTGCTTGCAATGCAAATGCTGGCTGCCAGCCTTGATCTTTACTGTTGTGGGATATTTCCCCATGGCAATTAAGTGCAAAAAAGCCCTGATTTCCTGCATGTGGATGTAGACCCAGTTTTCCACTGTATGGATTACACTTTCATTTTACAAACTAGAAGACAGTAAACGTGAGATCTAGTCGAATTTTGATTTTCATGACTTTTCAGTGAATTTGATTAATTAGTCTTAAAAGCTTGAATTTCCCCACAAACACAATTGTGCTTGGAGTTTTTGGGTATCCAGATTTCCCAGATTTTGAATTAAGTGCATCCAGGAATACACACACTTTGCCAAAACTCTAGGCAAGCAATTATGCATCACTTGACCCCTAAGAAAAACATTCTACTGGGCAATCTGCTACTCAAATAGATAATCTAAAAATGACAATTTTGCAAACTATGTGCACCACTAGTCAGACTGAAGAATCACGTTGTGCCAATGTCATGCGACACTGAAAACACTGAATAAGATCTCCCATGATAAGCAAAATCTGAATTGCATCTGTCCTTCCCTAGTTTTGTATTGCTGTTTTACAAAGAGTTTGTTTGTTCCAAATCTGATCAAATAAAATAAGACCTGTTACTGGAATTCCAAACTTGGGAATGTAAAAATTCCCCATCTAGTGACACTAATTTCATAGCCACACAACCAAGGATCCTTAAAATGTAGCTGTAAGGTACCAATATTTTAGCAGTATGGCTCCCTGCTACCCTGCACACAACTACACCTGATTTTTCACTGGAAGGGAAAATTTGCCAACTCTTATGACTACATGGGCGAGTTCCCATTCAAGGAATAAAGTTCTATATACAAGGCTATTTACATCGGGATTTACATCAATATGTAAAGCTCATTAAAAGGAAGCAAAGGAGCACCTGGCAATCGGATTCAACCCCAATTTTGTGTTCCCACTTTTAAACACTTAAACCAGTTCCAAAAACGGATTGGGAAAAGTGATTCTTGCCCCTCCTCAGCCTTTCCCCACCCCTCCCTCCCCATTGCCCAGGGCACACGGCAACAGCGGCAACTCAAGTCCTGTTCGCCTGCTCCACCTCCACAGCCACCATCCCCAGCAGGGGTATCCTCTGAAAAAAGTACCCTGGCTGGCTGTCTTGCTCTGCTGCCACTGCTGCAGGCACACACACACTTAAACATACACACATCTCCCAGTTCCTGCAGCAGCTTCACCCCTTTCCCTTTTTAAAGATCAAGGAAGGAGGGAAACAGCCAGAATTGCACAGGATTGCCTCTTTCCTTGATCTTTAGGCTTGCCTGGGAGGGCAAGGAAAGATTGTTATCAGGTGTGAAGTGGCTAAATTGTTACAATGAAACAGTCTGTTGTATAGGGGAATACTCTAGCGTTCCCACAGCACTAAGGAAGAAATGTTTAAAAAGCAAAAGCGGAAAAAAAAACACTGGAAAATTCTGGTGTTTATTTATTCCATTTTTAAGCCAAATAATCCTCAAAATACCCCTGAAACTGATTGGGAATGGGGACGAAGAGAATTCAAACTATTTTGAAACCCTTTTAATTGATTGGGGGGTGGGAACGACAAGGATCCAAACTGTTTTGAAGCTGTTTTAAAGTGGTAATGGGAACTCGCCTCATAAGTATTTTCCCCCCCAAATAATTCTACCTTCTGTTAAACGATTTGGGAGATGGAATCTAGGATTCAAACAGAGATCTGTGTTAAATGTATGTTTTTTTAAAGCCTCAAGAAATTGAGGGTTTCAGTGGAAGTACAAAGCCAGGGAAACCAAACAATCAAAAGATCAAAACAACCTTCTTCAGGGCACAACTCTTGATCTGTAAAATTCAGATTTTTTGACATCAAGAGATCTAAAAAATTGAGAAATGTCATCATGAATATAGCAGCCTCCTAAAGTGTATTGAAATACAATTTTTAAAATATTTATAGCATTTCCTGGGTCTGCAGCTTTAATTTTCCATAGCTAGAGCAGGGGACCCAAATTGCAGCCCTGCAGCTGTTCCTTGACTGCATTCCAGTGGCCAGAGATGGACAATTGTAGTTGAAACACCTGGAGGTATGCACTTGGGCAACCCTGGGCAAAACATACTTGTTTTGAAATTTCCTTAAAGATTTTGACGCCACAAGATACCTAGATTTTGAAGTGGCAGGGGCATGAGATGTCAAGATGCCACTTGGCTAACAGATTTCTTCTGAAGCAACTGGTAAAATTAATTTATAACTAGGGTTGCAGGGGGAACCAATTTGCAGGAATAATAATGCCCAATCAGTAAACTAGTATGTATACTAACTTAAGGCAAAAAATAAAAAATCTGAAAGTGTTATGAAGACCTTCTTGATCTCTATGCACCTCTGGCAGATGTGGATAATGAATATTGGGATTACAAATGCAAAAACAAAACCCCAAAACAAAACCCTTTAAGCACAATTTGACATTCAGCGAATGTCTACTTGGTTTACTTAAGGAAATATTCTTGGAGCCATGTAAAAAGTACCACAGCATAAGAACATAAGAGGAGTTCTGCTGGATCATGCCACAACCCATGTAGTACAGAGTCTTGTCTCATGGGCCATGTCTTCACGGCAACCTTATTTCGGATTCAAAACGTTTTCAATCCTCGGAGTCCGCACGGCAGTTTGGCTTAACACACTTTCTCCGTGTTAAACCACCCCGAAGCATGGTGAATCTCAATCCTGATTTCAACAGGTCTCACTCCGGATCGTGTGCTTGAACCGTTTTACATTTTTTACTGTGGGGACCGTACCATCTTAAGGGATGAGAATCCATGTTTAGGGTTTCCCTCCCCCAATAGCTTGCTTCCAAAGATAGTGATTTCATTGAAAAAATCCACCCTCAAAACAGCCACTATAAAAATCCAGTCCTTAAAGCTACACTGTAGCGATCTAGCCACTTCACAACTTAATAACAATGTTGCAGTTTTGCACAATTCTAGCTCTTTGAAAGTTCTGACCTTTAAAAAAGGGAAAGGAAAGGAAAGCCCTGGAGGTTCTGTTTTAAAGGCTGTGGCTGTGAAGGGGGTTTGAGTTGCTGCTGCTGCTGTGTGCCCTGGGAAATGGGGAGAGGAGGGGAAAGAATCGCTGGCTGCCGGTGCCTGTTTTTCATCCATCCAGGCAAGTGGCAACCACCCAGCCACCCAGCTAGGCTCCGTGAAGGGGTCTGTTATGGGTGGCACGTCCATGCCAGGAGGAAGAGGGCAGAGCAGCCCTGCAAAGCGGCTTTTAAAAAGTAGCCACTTGAGTCCCCCCTTGAGTCACGTACACCACATACAATCCTCAGAATCCGGATCGAATGCGATTAA
Organism: Aspidoscelis tigris stejnegeri; assembly: GCA_023333525.1. Lineage (NCBI taxonomy): Eukaryota > Metazoa > Chordata > Lepidosauria > Squamata > Teiidae > Aspidoscelis > Aspidoscelis tigris. The sequence continues at coordinate 209,683,944 of JALMGA010000001.1, forward strand.
GTTAAAAGTAATGGGAACAGGCAAATTCGTGTTTGCATCCGGTTCTATTATTTCGGTTTAGGGAAAGCGAAATAAGCTTGCTGTGAGGATTCCCCCATACAGAGCTCCCCCAAGCACTTCTGGGCACCTCAAGCAGAAGACAAAGGCAAAATCTTCACCTGCTCTCAGCTCCTTGCAAATGGACTTTAGAGGCATCCTGCCCGTCTCTCCCAGTCTGGAAGAAAAAAATATTTTTCAACCAAGGATTTTCATGGGAGGTGGAACATTTTGTCTTTTTATAAAAAGTTCAGCCAAACTGATTACAAGGCTGTCACTTTTCATAGTTTCCCCTGTATGCTGGTGTCACTTTATCCGCATGGGTTTAAGTAATGTGATGGAGGTGATTAATGTTGACATTCTGTCCTGCTTAAGATGCGTAACCCAGCTCTTTCCACAACTGAAAAACAACACAGGCTTCTCATTTTCCAGAACAAAGGCAGGAAACATTCAGAGAACCAGCAGCATCATGGGATTCGGCGGAGGGGGAAGAACAGTTTATTTTATTGTGTCAACAGATTGTATTGTTAATGCAGTACCAAAAGAGACTTGCACATCATACACTGCTAGTCAAAAGTTAGCACTAATATTAAGTGGTAAGAAAGCAATCCCCAAATCTCAAAGAATTGCCCCATTTAAAACTTTTTATATGTTCTTAATTCCCCATCATCATCATCATCATCATCCTTTAATATTATTTAGAATAATTCAGAAAATTTAAAATATATTTGAAATGATATGATGTTTGAAGTGCAAATATATAAAATTGGGGTTAAAATGCCCTTAGAATGGCATATTCTATCACAAAATATGTACTTTGGTAATATACAGGAAGATTTCTGCCATCAAGTGTTTGAGTCAAGTAATACAAGCTGAGATTCAGTGGTTCATCTGTTATTTTCTTTTCCTGTAAATGCATGCAACAGAATCTCATAAATATATTGAAAACAAAAATGTGCATTGAATCATAAGCTACTTCATCGTGTTGTAGCCCAGGTGCCTTTGAAGGGTCCCTAGGGTGACCCTCTCTGAAACATTTATGTATAGGACGGGATAGAAATATAAACAGATAAAATAAATAAAATGATAATAGCGGGGATGATCTCCACTCCCAGTCCTCACTGAGGTATCTGAAGAAGGAGGCACCCCTGTCAGGACCTGTCAAATGTGCCCAAAATGCAGTACAGAAGGAGCAGCTCTGAGGTTGCATCCACCCAAGGTCTAAACACTATGGGCTCGTCCCCATGGGGCTGCCACTGCCTTATAGTGGATTTGGGGCAGCCTTAATGCAAATCCTAATTCACATTAAGGAGTCCCCATGGCAATGGAGGACAGGGCGAGTTCAAGGTGAACCCGCCCATCCCCATGAAAACTTTGGTAAATCCCTGCACTGGGATGCTGCGGTTTTCTCCACCACCACCCCTTGCCTGAGTGCTTAATTGCCCAGGTAAGGGCTTGATTTACCCCAAACGATCGCCTGACAGCTGTCTTATAGTCAGCTGAGCAGCTGTCAGGAAGGTATAGGGGCTGTCAAGAGCCCGGGCAGAGCTCCGGTAAGATGATTAAAACAGATGTAAAAGCCACATCTGTTTTAATCTTTTTAGTGGAGCTCTGCTTGTGCGCGTGTCAGCTCCTATACGCTCCTGACAGTTGCTCAGCTGACTGCACGGCAGCTATCAGGTGATTGTTTTGGGTAAATCAAGCCCTTACCTTGGTGATTAAGCACTCAGGTAAAGGGGGACAGTTGCAATCGCAGCATTAGTGGCAGGGACAGCAAAACCCCACCTGCTAATACTGCAATTGTAACCCAGGAGTGTCCCCATGCCCCATGATAACCCGTTCTTGCCCCGTAATTCGGGGCGAGAACAGTTATAAGGGTGGGGTGTTTCAATTTTGCGGATTTTGTCCTTCACATAGCCAAAATTAGGACTTTGCACAGGGACTCTTGCGAGGCGAACTCATGTTCACCTCACAGTATCCTTACAATGGGGATGCCCACTATATTTTTGAAACAGTATTGGTTTGCCAGTCATGGAATATAGACTTGATATTCTGGATCTAAAGTATTGTGTTGCTGCGTGACATGCTAAAACACAAAATACTGACTCTAATGTCTGAGCAAAACGAATCATCACAGGGGCACTTAGTTCCAGAATATCCAAAAATGCAGAAAAAGGTAAGTGACATGTAGAGGCAGAATCTTCTCACAGTCTCTCTCACACAGAGACTTTCATGCCCTGCTGTTGTTTGGGGTGGGTGGGGCTTTTAATCTGTTTGAACTGTGTCAGCCTGCCCTGAGAACTTCGAGTACAGGGTGAGATAAAAATATAAATAAATAAATCACCTTGCTGCAGTAGAAACATGCCATGGCATATCAGAGATGACCATGAATATATTCATTTGAATCAACACAGTGTATCAAGAAGGTAACTGGTTCATACAAGTCAAAGTCGTTCTCAAAGGGCAGTCCTATGATTGAAGAAAGATGTCAAATGGTCAGCCTAATTCATTTAAGTCTCCGGATGAAATAAATTTAGTAGGTTGTTTACATTCATTGAAATAGAAGGAGTCATGGATCAGTGGTAGAACATCTCTTTGCGTGCAAAAGGCCCCAGATTCAATCCCTAGCCTCAAGAGCAGCACATTGCTAACTTTAATCAGTATTATCTCATTTGAAAACAGTCACTTTTACCAGTACACACCCAGGCCGCATTTACCAATACACACCCTTACTTTAATTCTTCTTCAGCCCCAATTCCAGCCCATTTGGTTACATCTTTAAACGCCAAGCTGGGTTCTTTTGTGGATTTTCCTTCATTTGGGCCAATACAGCATTAACATTTTAATTCCCTTCCAGGAGGCCAGGCTACCCAGAAAATGATACCTATGCAAGCCTCTGCTCTGAGTCTTGCCCCTCCCCCTCCCCTTAACTTGACGGCCCTTCCTCTGCCTCCTCACCCCCCCTTGCTGTGATTCCCTTTGGTCTGTTATCAGATCTGCCTCCTTGCCCCCCTTACTGTGATTCCCTTTGCTCTGTTATCAGATCTGCCTCCTTGCCTCCCTTACTGCAATTCCCTTTGCTCTGTAGTTGGATCTGCCTCCTCGCCCCCCCTTACTGTGATTCCCTTTGCTCTGTAGTTGGATCTGCCTCCTCGCCCCCCCTTACTGTGATTCCCTTTGCTCTGTAGTTGGATCTGCCTCCTCGCCCCCCCTTACTATGATTCCCTTTACTCTGTTGTCAGATTTGCCTCTTTACCCTCCCACCCTTGCTGTGATTCCCTTTGACTGCACCAGGAAGATGTGACCAGGCTGTTCCAGGCTGAAAATGGCTTGGATTTGGGTGCCTTCCTGATGTGGATTAAAATCCTAAGGTGTAACCATGGCCCCAGTGTCTTCTTCTTAGCTGGTTGGTCAAGAACTCTAGGTAATTTCCAGAAGACATTCACTGTTTACCATTTTCTAACTCTGTTTCAAAAACTATAGGAAACCCTGACCTCTTCTGTTAGTCACTGTGAATAGCAGCTACTTCACTGTAAAACATAAGGCATCTAATGATGGCAAGATCTGCATGGGACCTTAAAGGCCCCAAACAGATGGGGAAAATATAGTGCCATTATGGCTGTGCTATGGTGGAATTGCTACACATTATTTGTGGCAAATCCTCCATATACTTCTCTATCCCCCCTAAAACATGTGATAGCTTTGTGCAAAAAACCCTGATGTTGGTGGAAGATTTTCCTGAAATACAGCTATTACATACCTTATCATGCTCTGGGGCAAAACAGACAACCACACATGCATAGTGGTGATGACACGCACATTCAGATTTCATGCACCAGCCAAATACTTAGTATATACTGCTAAAGAGGTTCACGTAAGTTAGGGTGCCTCCAGATGCAGGCAAAAACCCACAAACCACCACGTCAGTAAGAAAAGGAGTGGGCACCTGGGAGAGGGCCTTCTCCGTGATGGCCCCTAGGCTATGGAATAGTCTCCCCCTTGAGGTGCAACAGGCACCTTCACTGTACATGTTTAGGAAGGCAGTGAAGATGTACCTCTTTGCCCTGGTCTTTAGTTAAATGAGGATAGACTTTCTCTTGCCACTTTCAGACACTATTATTGTTTTAATATATATGATTTTAAATGCCGTTACCCCCCTGAGAACTTCAGGTATAGGAGAATAATAACACATTCTCCTGTTACTACACTGGGGCCCAGTTCCCACTAGGACTTTTTTGAGTATTCAAAACGGTTTCAGAACACTCTGTCGGGACTCAAAAGTAGTATTCAGCATTAAAAAGAGGAGTAATTGGTAAAAAAAACAAATTTTAAAAAACGCCCTTTAGCCTTGTTCCCACCCGTGACATAAAACGCTATTTAAAACTCAATTTAAAGCGCTTTAAAATGAAGCAAACGAGCATATGGCATTCACAGTCAACCCAGAAATGTGTCACCACAGGCAAAGGATTAAAACCACTTCCAAAAAACCTATTGAGGAAAGTGAATCTTTTTTTCTCCCCACCTTTTGCCCACCCTCTCTCCTCATTGGGTGGGAAATCCCAGGTGCCCCTCCCTCCTGAGGCTCCTTCTTTTCTTCAAAAGGGTCCAAAGACACAAACACCTAGGAGATCAAAAAGCCAGTGATCAAGCCCCCTCGATTTACACACACACACACAGCCTGCTCCAGCCAAGAGACTTGTCAGAGGGTAGGGGCACTGGCAGGTGTGGCAGGAGCTGCTGGGGGTGCCCAGTGCTCCTGCGCGTACACACACATACACACTTGCACACTCCCCTGTGTGAGCTGGGCAAGTGAGCAAGTGAGTGAGCGAGCAGTGCTGCCACCGCGGTGTGTGTGTGAGAGGGTGGGATGGACTCAGGGCTGCCAGTTCCTTGCTTCTCCCTGTTCCTGCAGCTTCCTCCCTTCCCCATTTAAAGATCAAGGAAGGAGGCTGGGAAGGAAACAGGCAGGACTGCTTGTGAAGGGCAAGATTCCTTGATCTTTAGGCATGCATGTAGGTTAGGGGAAGTGTGGGTGGGAAAGGAAACATTGTTATAAGGTGTGAAGAGGGTGAATTGTTACGATGAAACCTTCTGCTCTAGAGGGGAAACCTGACATTTTAACTGACAAGGGGCTGTCCTGCAGGGTGAAATCCCAACCATTTCATGACGCATCTGCCCCAATACTGCTGTAGTGTTCCCACAGACGGTCGCGATGGGAGCGGGGGCGGGGGTGCTTGGCTGACTGGAGCGACGCGCTCCGGTCGCCCAAGGGGTTCCTCGCCCCCAGCCAGCCCGGCATCGGCCTCCTGCCACCCTGGAAAGGGGGTACAGGAAGCCAATGCTCCCAGGTCCCCGGCTCCGGCAGCCGCAATGGGGCCGCCGGGGCCGGGAAGGGCCTAGCTCCCCCCCACGGAAGGCTATCACCTTCCTTGCCGGGCTGCGGGAGTGATCGCACAGCCACGGCGAGGCTGGTAGACAGCCAGGGGACCTACGATTCGAATCGTTGGTCCCCTCGCTGTCTGCCAACCTCGCCGCGGCTGCGCGATCACTTCCGCAGCCCAGCAAGGCAGGCAATCAGCCCGACCGCCATCAGCTGCTGGGCCGATTTTCGGCCCATGCTGACGGGGGAGGCGTGCCCGCGGCTGTCAGGGAGAGAAGCATGTGCGAATGCTTCTCTTCCCGAATGGCCTGGGACGCTTCGTACGCGCGGGAACAGATGCAGAGCACTTTAAAGTGCTCTGCATCTGGACCACGCGGAAGACAGCCCGGGACGTGCCGGGACGCAAACCCGGCCGTGGCAATGCGAATGCTGTGTCCCGGGCTGTCTTCCGCGCGTTCGAAAACCACGTGTGCGAAAAGGCCTCTGGTTGGCAAGAAGGGCTGAAGAATAGATTCCCTTTCCCTAATGAGATTCTGAACCATTTTGGGTGGGGACAGCAGAGGAGTTGATAGCAATTTAAAGCGATTTAAAGCCACTGAAGTGGGGACTGGCAGAATCCATGTTTGAATTGCTTTTTTTGTGTGTGTTTGTTTCGTTTTTAAACCATTTAAAGAGGCATGAGTGGAAACAGGGCCTGGGAATACCAGACACAGTTGCAGAATTCCCAATATGATACCAGAAAAGTGGGATGATATCCCATAATAGGGATGTGCATGAATATTTGAGTGCATTCAAAATTCAATTGAATTGGCTGAATTTTGACATTCCAATTTGAATCAGATGTCCTTAAATTTGAACTGAAAGTTTTGATTTGAATTTCGAATTTCAGGTCTATTTGATGGAATTATTCAGACATTCGTATGTGTACGGGTTCATATACGATGCATACTTGAAGATCTGCATCTTTCCCGCATCTGTACGCATTTGTACGGATGTGTACAGGATGAAAACTGTTCCCTATGGGATAACTGCGGGATGCATGTGGACATGTACGGATGCGTATGCATGTGTACGGACCTGGGGAAGATCTGTATGGGCCTGTATGAATGTTGTCAACATTTGTAAGTGCAAATTCAAATGAATAATAGCAGCCAGCAACAGAGTGTGGGAATGAGTAAGGAAGGTGACAATGAGGAAAAGAGGATAAGCTGCCTGTATTTTAAACTGTGTGATGTGGTTTCCCCTCATTGTCCACAGCTGGGGTGATCCCAGGAAAAGGACATCCAAAAACCCTCTGTGTGATCACAACCTAAAGTCTTCTACAGACACCTGAATTGTGTCTCCCACTTAATGCAGTAAAGCAAGAGTTGTTTTGCCACCTGCACTCCCAAAGAAGTCCACCTGGTACTTTCATTATATTCCTCCATCCACAGAATTCCTACGTTCATGGAATTCATGCCAGCATGTCTATCACCACCATGTTTATCTGTTGTAACACCCCTAAAAAAATAAATAAAAAGGAAGAGAAAATGGGATGTTCTTTCTACTTCCAGCCATCTACCTCTCCCCCTTCTTTCTTCTTTCTTCCTGCTTCAGTTTGTCATTCCAAAATCTCACAGGCTCTTTCCTGAAATGCAAGTCCACTGATGCCAGAGCTGCAGCTCCTTGAGGGTTTGTGCTCATGAGGGACAAATGGAACAGCAGCATCAGCGTATTAGGGCTGAGAAGATGGTGGGCTGGGCATGCTATTAGGGAGTGGTGCCTGGGGAGCTACCAACAGCCTGGGGAGCTGAGGAGCACAGCAGATGACCAGACCCTTTTGCCTCCACCAAGGGCACAACAATGCACAGAGAGGGAGATGTATTTATTTGATGTATGACAAATTCAAATAGTTTAAACAATGTGATAGAACCAGGAGATCCTTTAAGATTGTCTGTTTGCCTCACCTTCATGGTTTTAGATGGTAGCCTGGAAGTGATTTTTCTTTAGCACCACCCAGGGAACACATGTGACTTAAGGAGTGTCATGGACATGAGCAGTCGTTGTCCATCAGAGAGGGAGAGAATAGGAGGAAATGAGATCCCAGCTATGACCAATGCTCTCCCACCTAAGAAAGGCAATGCCCACAAGGTCCATCATTGGCCAGAGAGGCAGAGGGGAAAGTCCAGATGCCACCCCCAATACTCCCTTTGCATGATCACACCCTACTAATGTAAAGGACTAATAAGCTGAAATGATCTCCGTGCTGGGATAATCTGAATACAGGACAGTTCTAATTGCAGGAGGATAGTCCAGAGAAGAAATGAGAGTGCATTTTTGCGTGCAATCCCTTGGAACAAAGGATGGCTTGATTAAACATTGGATGTTACTGCAATTTAAGGAAATATTTTTTCCATTTGTGTTGGGTGCTGGCAAAAGGACACTGGAAATGAATGAAGTCAAAGGCAGTCATCCCTCACCTGTGTGTTTGACTACATTTCCTGCCAGCTGAAGAAACCCTTCCTAAAACCCAATGAGAGGAAGCATCAAGAAACTCCATGTCATATAGCAGTGAAATAATCTATACTTGCATCTCTCAAACAACTTTGAAAAAAGAAAATGTTCATGTGTGTTTATATGCTTCGCTTAACTGGTAATGTGGACAGCCTGGAAAACAGAGGGTTGCCTGTATGATCCTCAACCCTGTCTGTAGGCAATGGCAAACCATTTCTGTGTCTCTGCCAAGAAAACCTCATAGAGGTAGGAATGCGCACGAACATTCGCAACATTAAAAATTCGGCTGAATTCAACTGAATTTGGACATTCAAACTCAAATTGAATGTTACAATATTCATATGTAACATTTGAACTGATACAAATGTTTCCAGGCATTCATACGAATAGTTCGGACATCAGTTAAGCTGGGGAAATGTATCAGATATGTATCTATTTGTATCAGATATGTATCTCTTCCTATCAGATACATATATCTGTTCATATGTATCTATTTGTATCACATACATATTTGTTCATATCAAATATGTATCTCTTCATATCAGATATGTATCTGTTCACATCAGATACATATGTATCTTATGTTCATACGAATACGTATGAATAGATTTGTATCAAATAGAAATTTGCCACATTCAAATGTGATCTATTTGTACAAATACGGATTTTTGAACATTTGATTCATTTTGAATTGAATGCGAAAAAAAAATTCATGCATATCCCTACATAGAGGTGCCCATGTAAGTCAACCAGGAATTGGACAGGACTCAGTGGTACCCAACAACAACAGAGATACTTCATTAGACAAGGGGTCATTTATGAATATAGTCATTTTATGTATAACTCTGTAGTTTGGTTCACACAAACCACTATTTAGTACAAAATCGTGTTATGCAAGTAACTGTCACCTATGGAAAACTGGAGGTTATGGCAACCATAGAGGTATGGTCAACCAATGTACATCAGTGGCACTGTGGAGTGGAGGCTCCCTCCCTCATCAAAGCATCTGAGAAGAGCCACTAGCATCTTTGGAGCCATCAAAGGGCCCTGTGACTCAAGGGGCTTGTTGTGCCTGCACAAGGAAGCTATGCACAGCCACAAAAGTTCTTTGTAAGGTGGGTGACCTGGCATCAATGGAACCAGAGAAGTACTTTAGCTGAGCCCACAGTGAGGCCAGTCCAGTACAATAGAGATGCCACCCCAGGGCACTTTTCCACTTGAGTAGAGTCATGACTTGTGGCTATTATTAGGTCAACTGTGTAAAAGCAAAAATTTTGTACAAAACTGTGTTGCAGTGAGGATGACCATACATGAGAAGGAGGCAAAGTTCTTCCCAGCTTCCAGGGAATGTATGTGCTTGCAAGGGGAAATGAAACAGGGGACACTTTCTGTCATCCATTCCTGGCTCATCTGCTTTTTAAATGGCTAATAAGCACCCTTTCTGAAAATGCCTACTTTATTTTAAACTTGACAACCAAGGGTCTGAGGCTATAGAGAGACAACAGAGTATAGACCTTAGAGTATAGAGCAACAGACTATAGAGTAGGCGCATTCCCACCTGCTGTGAGCCCGGATTACTCTGGTCCAGAGTAATTCAGGTTCTGCTGTGTGTTTAGTTGGAGGCCAGGAGCAGCACTGAGCATGCATTGGGCTGTTCCCAAACCAAACTCACAAGTGTGCAGAAGTACACCTGTGAACAGTGCAGCAGTTTTTGAGGACAGAAGCCACCACTGCCGCTGCCGGCCTCCTCCTCCTCTGATCCTGCAACCATCCGACACCACCACATTCCCTCCCCGCACCACACACTTGCTTCCCCAGCTGCTGGCTCTCCTCCTTCACTTGCCTTCTCCGGCATCTGAGGGATGGCCTCCCCTCCCCTCCCCACACCACTCGCTTGCTCGCTGGCTCTCCTCCTTCACTTCCTCTATTCACCAGTGGTTTTTTTACTGCCTGGATTTCTGCAGGAGTCTCTGCAGAAAATCCAGGGGAAAAGAACTGACATGGGAACGGGGCTTCCCGGATCTGGACTTCTGATCAATTTAATGGGAATGCTGGATGCCGAGTCCAAATCCAGTCTGGATTTTAGTCCCGATCAGAACGCGGCCCAGAGTGATCGTGAGCAGGGGAGGAACAGACTGGTGTGTGAACAATCCCACCTCAGAGTCTTCTCTAAGTCACCTCAGAAGTGCCTCAGAGATGCTTTGTTTGGCTGTGTCTGATTACAATCCAAGATGTAAAAGAACCTCCAACAGAATATCACCCCAAAAAGTATGGAAAACCTCCAGTAATATTGTGTTCTTAGCCTGCTTGTTTTACCCTAGGATGTGGCATCTTCCATGTGCTTTTGGCAACTATGAAGAACTTAGGTGCTTTGTTAAGAGCTTCCCTGTTCTTCAAAAAAATTGAACCATGTACGCTACAGTGTTCATAAGAAAAGAAAGTTCAAGACAACCCTGAGGTGCTTTGGTTTTGTAAGATAAATTTAAATTCCCACTCTACCTATTTCCTTTTGATTTGTAAAACTGCCAATTACCTGATTAACAGAGAAGAGGGGAAAAGAAACGAGTTGCTTGTTTCACCTTTTCTTTATTGACTGCCGCTGACTGGGTTCTCAGACTGTGGGCCAGATATCAGTAAAACAGGCGGAGCTATGTTAGAAGTACAGCAAGTTTAAAGAAGATGGCATGATACATAAAGGCCTGGAGAAAGCGCATTAGGAGTTTGAAGCCTCGGCATTATGATGGACCCAGAGGGGTCCTGCAAAGACAACAACTGAAAGATGTGTTTATCCTTAGCTCAGTTGTCACTAAGGAAAGGTAACACCAGAATGGATGTTACAAACACATGGTCTTTTTTTTAGCAGGAAAAAAAAAAGAACCACTATTCCCCCAAATTCTTACAACCGCCAAAGACTTTTATTTGTTTTCCTCCTTTTGTTCTGAAAATTGGGTGTTTATAACACATGCCTCCTGCTCTTTTCTTCCTCTTCTTACTAATTAGTTGGCTCCCACTTGCTTATGCCTCTTATTTGCCCTTAAGACAAAGGAGTCTTGTACTGTTAATTTTACTGCATGAAATGTATCCTTAACAGCTGAGGCTCTGAGAGCTAATACCACTCAGCAGGCCCTCTGTCTGGGCTTAAGCAGGTGTTACCGAACCTAGCACAGCATTTAGACCATTTTGTCAAGTGCGTCAGCTCTGGAGCATGATTCAACTTTCATGTCATCTTGAGACTGCAATGTTTTAAGCGTAAGCTTCAAAGTCCTCTAGCTGCTCACCCAGCCTCTTATTCCATCCAAGAGAAAAATTAGAACAACGAGAGAGAGAGAGAGAAACTTTCTAGATATTCACTGATATCTATGTAATGGCTCTGTGAGTGAGGCTTGCAAGTGGCGTTAAAGCCTGGATCATAGGCTTCAGTAGCAGCAGATTCACCCTAAGAAGGAGGAGCTGAAGTTGGCTTCTCTTCGCGGGATACAGGAATTGGCCTCTCACTGTGGCTGGGGTCCGTGTTGGACTGGACCTTGGGAGCAGAGAAGGTCAGCATGCCATCAGCAGACAGAGAGCAGGTAATGACCGATTGGTCCACATTGGAAGGGAGGCGGTACCTACGGTGGAATTCACGGGAAATGTACCCATGATCATCCTAAGAAGAAACAAAAGAAATCCATGTCATTCCATGGCCAGTTATACCAAACTGTAGAAATTGTGACCCTTCAAATGTTGCTGGACTATAGTTTCCATTACTCATTTACACGGGCCATATTAGCTGTGTTGATGGGAACTGGGGTCCAACCATGTCGAATGAGATGTTGGTTCTCTAGTGGCTTGGACCTAATTGTTTGCTGCTACAAACAAGCACATATTATTCTGATTTATGGGGACACTCCTGGGGTTACTGGGGGAGGAGGTTGGCGATCGTGTCATTAGCGAGCAGGGTTTCATCTGTGCTAGCTGTTCCTGCTGTGCTCGCTTAAATTGTGTTGAAGGGAAGTGATGAAGGGGTCAAATCGCTGTCATTTGCCTTCTCACAAACACACACACATGCATGCACAGACATGAGTGCTCATGGGGCTGCAGAACCGAGAACTAAAGGATTCAAGCTGCCTGTTGCCTGTGAGCCTTAAAGAGGTGCATATGAATCAGCTCCTTGCCGGCCAGGCTGGCGATCAGAGCTTACTGGTGCTGGGAAGCAAAAGCTGCCTCGACATTGTAGGTCGGTTGTCTGGCTCCCCTCTCATTCACTGGCTGGCTGTCATGCTTCAAGGGGGGAGGGGGAGGGGGATCCCTCCAGCCCCTGGGCCCTTCTTCTCCAAGCACACGTCTGTGCTTGCTGTCATACAGATGTGCGCACGTCCGCTAAAAGCTTCTAATCAGGGCAAAGGGGTGAAGAAGAAAAGGATGCAGTTTCCCCAATGCCAGGGTTTACCGCATTTGCTTGGGGATGGGCGAATTCGAACTGAACCCGTGCTCTCCTCCACCTCATGGGGACATCTTAATCCGAACTACAATTCGGATTAAGGATGTCCCGATTCTGCAGCGCAATAACTGGAGACCATAGGGACGAGCCATCTAGAAGCAAAAACTTCCCAGAAAAGTAGAATAAGGACAGTGCTGAGACAGATCAGACAAGGGGAATTTGCTATCTATGGAATTTGCTGCTAGAAAAGGTGGTAACAGCAACCAGCCTAGATCACTTTAAGAAAGGGTTAGACAAATTCATGGATGACAGGTATAGATATATCTTCCAGGCTGGGGCAACAGGCACAATGCCTCTGAAGACCATTTGCAGGTATTCAAGAGCAGGTAAAGGTTTTACCTTTGTCTTCTGCTTGAGATGTTCATAAGCAATTGATGGGCCACTGTGTTAGTCAGGATGCTGGATTAAATGAGCTGCGGCCCAGTCCAGCAAAGCTCCTCTTAAGTTCTATCCCTTGTACTATTCTTCATCATTATACACACACAAATGCAAAAAAAATATACTGCAGTGCAATGTTCTGGTGCAAACTAAAGTCAAAATGAATGGATCTTTTAAGGTGAAGTAACTTTGGAATATGCTTTACAGTTTTTCACCATGCCTGCAACAGCCGGATGAGATAAATAACCTACATTCATTTTGCCTTTGAACATAGAAAACTCAGGCCAAGTGACTTGCAAACATTACCTTAACTAAATGCTTCAGATAGCAAGTTCTACACAATGAACACAGCTACAGGCCAAGAAAGACACAGATGAGCTCCAGATATTGGACTACAGCTTCTGACACCTCTGACCAGTTCCTGTGCTGGCAGAACCTTATAGACATTAGAATTAGCATCTGGAAGTTACAACATTTGCTATCTCTGCATTCCTCCTTGGCTGACATCAAAGCTTTTATGTTTCAGATGTAGAAAAATGCTAAACCAACAACTCTTTCTTCTTTTTCATGCTTTGTTTGACATTTCTTACTCATGCTTTTATAAAAGCTAAATTTTCACATCTAAGTCAAAACTTATTGGAAATGTCGCTCGACTTGATTTCTACTAGTCTTTATTTTGAGTAATACTTAAAATTAATCTCCATCTTTACTATTAGAGAACTACTTTTTTTCTTCTGTTCCTTACCTAAACCAAACCTGTGTTTCACTTGAAATAACTAGATTTTATTTTAGTGGAGAAAAAGGGATGTGTGATTTCAGTTGTTTTAGCCTTGATAAAACCCATTTCTGTAATTCCTGAGACTCGCTCCTTCACTTACCCAAAAACATTTCCAAAAGGTGAACTTTAGCAGTCCATTCTCTTCTCTGAAGTTTTGCAATAATTGTCATAACGGGAAAGGAGATTTCGCAAGCAATTTGCCAGTCTGCATCCAATAAAATGTGCATGTCCGGCACTGCTTGCGCAAATGTTACACAATATTACATGGGGCACAATGTAATACATAAGAGAGAAGAACCTGAAAGGTATGCAAATGAAATCAGAAAATCTCTTCAGCACTTGAGGCTTTTTTAAATGACTATCCAGATTTCACTTAAAGTTTAGATAGATAAAAGGTTCTGAAGAACCTGAGAAAATCTGGATTTGTAGCATTCTGACTGCCCATGTCATGATATTTGTAGAGCTGAGAATCTAAGTTGTTCCTCATTAGATAAAGTTTTTAATAATCATGAGTTTTGGATATCCTTGAGTACAGAATAATGTTTGTTTGCTTGCCCCATAGGGAACTTCAAGGAGTTCCAGTGTCCATGTAGGCCATGTGTTTGCAAGTTAGATCCTGAAATGCAATTTGCCATTATTTCAGTTTGTTTTTTTTTAAAATAAGGATTTATATCCCACCCTTCAAGGCAAGTCCCAACAATAAGGCTTGGGTAAAGAGTTATGTTTTCCCAGGCACCAAAAACCATATAATGTGGGCATCTTGTGAACTTCTAGGTGAATGCTGTTCCAAAGTCTGGGAGCCACCACAGAAGAGGCCCTCTTTGTCCCTGCTCATTGCACCTCTGAGGGAAAAGTAACATAAGAACATAAGAGAAGCCCTGCTGGATCAAGCCACAGCCCATCTAGTCCACCATCCCATCACACACAGTGGCCCACCAAATGCTCATGGGCATCTCAAGCAGAGACAAGGACAAACCTTTTCCTGCTCTCGATTCCCAGCATATGGCCTTAGAAGCATCCTGCTTTCCACAAGAAGGCCCTCTCCTTGATATCTCAGTAATCAGGCAGGTCAGGTAACCAAGACCCAAGCCATTTAGGGCTTTTTATACTAGCATCTTCAATTAGGGAATAGGCAGCCATTGTGAATCTTTCAGGACCAGAGTTTAACAAGAGGAAAAGAGTTTCTGCCTCCTTCACTATTTTCAAGTTATTTACTGAAGTTTCCTCAGTCAGAATCATCACAGGCCCCATCCAGATGGGGGGAATATAGCACCATTATGGTGCCCTATATGGTTTTCCACATGTATCTGAGCGCAAAAAACTATTGCTGGAAAACCAAGCACTGGTGGCAGGTTTTACAGCAATATGTCTATTACTCACCTTCTGGACAGAGCTGCCATCATTGCTCCATCCACCATGCATGTGTGGAGGCCAAAACAGATGGCTGTGCAGACACAGTTGTGGCAACACACACTTCTAGGTATTCAGTGCCAGCCAAATATGCAGAAATGTGCAACACTACAATGCACAGTGACAGTGGTGCCCACAGAGCTGTTGGGCTAGCAAGTGATAATGGGAGAGAGACAATATGGCACATTATCACTTCCCAGCGGGAGATGCAGGCGCTGTCTGAGGTAGCCACAGATGAAAAGCAACCACTCTTCTGATTTCTTTTTTACTTTAAATATTAACACTGAGCAATTTCCAGTCATTTGAATACCATGGTGTACATGATTAGCGAAAAGCATTAAAAAATAATCCAACAATAATAGTTCTAAGTTGTTTATCAAAGAGAGGCATGCCTACAAAGTGGTGATACATGTGATTATGTTAGATGGAATGCACATTTTTTAAAAAAAATCAAAGTGAAAAAATTATATAATAGTACAGGTAATTCACAGATATGGCAAAAATAGTGTAGTTAAAAAATAGGCTAAAAAAATATTATTCTTTTGTCTTCCTCCCTACCTGTCTCTCATTATGTTTGCCATGGATTTCCACAAAATCTTCAATGACCTTCACACTCAAATCTTCAGGAGAGAAGTGTTTTACATCCAGAAAGATTGTAAACTTGTCCCGGTCAGATCTCACCTGGAATGGCAATAACAGATAATGCAAACACACCAAAATGACTATTTGATCAAAGACTTGATTAAAACATCAGGACTAGGTCATGGTTTAAAGAACAAAGTGGTTCTTAAGTCATTTATATTGATACAGTTTTTTGTGAAATTATTTGCAATGGAGAAATCTTGAGGACATGTACTGAAAAAAATTAGACTCTTTTGAATGATTTTTCAGGTTCCAAAATGTTTTGTTAGAAAAACAGGATGGAATTCAAAATGTATAAACTACTGGCAGTGCAGCTATTCTACAAGCAATGCAACTATACTATAATATTGGGTTGTATCGAGGTACTTTGATACTTTATTAATTTGTAGCTTTTAACATGACATTTGAAACAAACTTTTAAGGTTTCTAATCTTCCCATTACAAATGGGTTTCACTACACAGTCCAGCTTTCATTTATGCAGTAGACATATTAATGTCTAGTAAACCATTGTTCTATTAGCAGGTTTCAGGAGTTGTCACAAAAACTGGTCCCATCATTTCAAAATAATATGTAAGCATAGATACTGCAATAAATTTGAATAATATGCCTGACTTTTAAAAGCAGCTACAACCTTTTTCATCCACCACATTCTTACGAGATTTCTGAGCTGTACTTTTCAAAAGTTTCCAGAATAACAAACAAAGCAAAATATAATATTTTATAGCTGAGTGAGGTGTGCTTAGCCTGAGAACCAAAATTATGTTTTTACTGACAGACTTCTAGTCTATTCCCAGAAAAGACCACCAGATAACATATTGGCCATAAGATGTCTTAGTTTAAAAACAGCAAAATATACACACGCTAAGTAAATTTATTTTTACCTACTACACATGGAAAGGAAACTACTCAATTTGGATACAAATGAAACTCAGACTGATTTCATTTAAGCACATGACACAATAGCTAATAAATGTTAGGAAAATACACAGACAGTGCCATTACAAAAATCCTGAATTGTAGTTTACCTTGAATTTTGCCATGACAAAAATCTACTTTTCAGTATCAACTAGTCATTTTACTCAGCCTAGAGGTGAATTAGGCTGATCAAACAAATATAATATGTCCGGTGGCTTGTTAACAAATTGATTACAGTTGTTCCAAACCTCTTTAAAATGCATTCAGAGATTCGGTATCTTACCTCAGAAATACCTGACTCCAGAACAGTACGGAAAAGAGATTGCCTGTAATACGGGCTGATGGTAGAGGAAAACAAAGGCAAGAGATCATATTCAAAAAGACCTTCCCCAAAAAACTGGTCGAACAAACGACTTGGAATTAAAGGACCAAGAGCTCGTTTGAACCAGGGGTGCTGAATAGTAATATCCATGGTCTCTGCTGCTGTACGCTTGGCGGTGGAAAGATGACAGTGAAGTCTTTGCTGGACTGCACAAAGGAGGTGGAGAAAACTTCCCTCTATATATACCACCTTCACAGAATGAAGGCATTAGTGGGATTTCTCTGGAAAGACATGATCTCATGATGAAGGCCAATCTGGTCAGCAGAAATTACAGGGACTGACCTGAAAATGACAGTCTGGTTAGAATCAGTGCCAGATACCTCTCAGCAGCGGCGACTGCCAGGTTTGCAGCATTCCATGGACACACAGTAGACCATCACTCCTGTCCAGGGGTAAAATCATGTCATTCCTTAGTTAGGGGAGCTGTCCTGAAAGGTGATTTCACCGGGCATTTACAAGCAACTATTTCCAAAGGCTGACATTCCATAGTTGTTGGGGTGTTTTGTTTTTTGTTTACCCGCAAGTTTATATGGTTCTTATAGATGGTCAAGAACTAGAAAATGAATTCCTCGGAATTAAGAATTTTGCAGGTAGGCTTCCTCTCAGTAAAGGTTGAGAGCAATTGAAAGAACACCTCTGAAACTGAAAAGAAACAGTAAATCTCTTTACAAGTTTCTTTACAGGATCAATCAGCTACCAACGACTGGCTACTGCAATTCATAATAAGTAAAATTTGTTTGCACTGAACATATTACCATAGATAGGGCAGCATCTTCTCTCTGCAGTCTCTCCAAGCCATCCAGATCTCTCAGTCTGCAATACTACCAATTTCAGGCTCTTGCTGCACTGGGTCTTATTCCAGATTATATCCCAGAATAGGGGCCTGCCATCCGAATGCTAGTGCTAAAATGGAGCAAAATACCCCAAAGTGCCCAAGCACCAGACTGCACTTGCAGTGGACATTTTCCACAAGATGGATCCTGAAACTAAGTGCCCAGACAAGGTAAGCAATGATACTATTTAGGGAAAAAAACAGATTGGAAGTTCTTTTTCCTGGGATAGCAATATTCCAGGATTTCACCCCTATATCCTGGAGCTATGCTGGGATGGCTATGAATATTTGTGACAATCCCAATATAGTGGCAGGGTAATTCTAGGTAGTAGGCCCTGTCTGGATACAGCCACTAGGGGTGCTTCTGCATTGGCCACTTAACACCCATTAAGCACCCATTAAGGACAGATTCGTAAAACCTTGTCCGCACTACAACACTCATTAGAGACCCATGCATCCACATTGGCTCACGCGAGATCCATCTCTAATGGATGTTAAGAAGCCCTTAATATGGATTAAGGGACGACTACCTTGGACGTAGTCTTAATGAGTACTTAATGGGTACTTGTCCTGTAAAGACACATCCATTTAGGATGCATCCGCACAAGAACAAGGGTACTAAAGCGGACCCTCCCCCCGGCCCACTCGATTGGCTCCTCTGGAGCCAAGCATGGCAAGCCAGGGGTCTCCTATCTTAGGGCTCCCCCTTGCCCCAGAAACCAGATCGCGGCTGCTTGGGTTAGGGGGGCTTCACCTATACCTCCCTACCCACCCCAGGGTGAGTGCGCACGTTCCCCTCCTTTCCTGAATGCAGCCAGGCCGATTCTGGCTGCTAGGGGCCTGGTGCACTTTATGCGTGCACGCAGCATGCCTTCCTATTGACCAGGCCTGCATCTGGCTTCAGGAGGCCTTTTGCGCATGCAGTTCCTCATGTAGTGGAGACCCCCAACCATGGGTGGGGGCAGCTGGGAGAGGGAAGGGAAGGACAGTGGGAGACTTGTCGCGACCCTCTGAAAGGGTAATTCGACCCCCAAAGGGGTCCCAACCCACAGGTTGAAAACCACTGTCTTAAACTAAAGGTGTGACCAGAGCCATAGATATGCCAAAATTAAGGACTACTTTCCTCAGCACAGATGCAAACAACCAATAGTTTCTGGGACAAGTTACAGGGATCATACAACTCCTCTTTTAAAACAGCTTCACTGGATACCAGTCTACTTAGCACAGTTTAAAATTCTGGTCATACAGTGACAACTTTGATTAGGCTATCTAAAAGACCATGTTCTCCCATACAACCTTGCCAGTGAGCTTAAATCAACAAGACAAGAGCCTCTCTCACTTCAGTATAATCAAACACATATTTGGTGGCAACATGAGGAAGGTTGCCCCACTGGTCTGAAGTTCCCTGATAAGCCAGCCAAGATTAGCAATCTTGCCTCTGTTCTTCTCTTGGTGAGTAAGAACGTTCTTATCCGCTTAGAAATTTGACAACTAAGCAAGTATTAACAGAGGTGATTTTAAAAATACTTCTGTATTTCCTTTCTTCTTCTTTTGTATTTGTGCTCTCAACTTTGGTACTGTTTTTTCTCAAAGAGTAATTTTACTAAATCCTTAGTGTCCACATTGGATAAATGTAAAGAGATGGATAAACATTGGATAAATATAAATACACACCTCTTGCTTCATTCCTTCTAATGGTGTGGATTTCAAGGCTAAGTGGGAAATGAGACAATCACCAGTTTCTGCATAGGGTTTTATTTGAATTCCAGAAGAAAAGTCGGCAGTATTTCTCCTTGGCTTGGATGTACCATGTTAGAATGTCACGTTACAGATAGCATTGGACAATTGGCCAACAATTGTTTTTAAGCAAAAAGTTTAGATGTATGAAGGCTTGGAAAAAGGAATAGAGAAGTCTGTTTTAAAAAACCAGAAAAACAAACTGGGGGTAAGAAATAGTGTTTCTCACATTTTTCTTCCCAACACCTTCACATCCCTACACTGTTAATATTAAATTGCACCATTACAATAGTAAAATATGTATTGTACATCATACTATCCAAGCCCTACACTGAAGTCATAAAATATACTTGACATCTTCTGCTGTCTTTGTATGATCAAATTAAAGCTCCTGAATCAAGAGTCTTACTAAAACTACAATGCAGTCATAGGTGTCACTGTTTTAATTAACAGATTTGCAAATGAAGAACAAGTTATTAATATCTAGACATCTCTATAGATCTATTTTTAATATTGTTATTGTCATTGTCTTCACTTTTAGGTGGATACAGAAAGCAAAAGAACAAAGAATTCCAACATGATGGTGTAGAGTTTACTTTCTCACTGCTGTGGGAGAGCTGACATAGATGTGCCCAGTTTGAGAAGCTTCTCCCTTTCTCCAACATGTTTTCCAGGTAGGGCCACAAGAAGAAGAAGAAGAAGAAGAAGAAGAAGAAGAAGAAGAAGAAGAAGAAGAAGAAGAAGAAGAAGAAGAAGAAGAAGAAGAAGAAGAATTGTTTTTTATACAGTGCTTTTCTCACTCTTAGGGGGACTCAAAGTGGCTGATAAACCTGTCCTTCTTCACACAAAGATACCCTGTGAGGTAGGTGGGGCTGTGAGAGCTTAGGTAAAGATCTGTGACTAGCCCAAGGTCACCCAGCTGGCTTTGTGTAGGAGTACAGAATTGAACTGGGAGATTAGCAGATAAGAATTCCACTCTCTAAGCACAAGACTAAACTGACTCACAGAAACAGTTGTGGAAGATATAGATGGCTTCAGAATGTCAAATTTTCCTTTTGTGAATTTATGTTAGAATCCAAACCATAATTTTGAATTAGAACTCTCACAATAATTAATTCTATCTAATGGAACACCTCCATCCATATCAACCCGCCCGTGCCTTTACGGTGGAGGTCCTCTTAGTTGTATCACCACCTTCAGTGGTTAAAAGAGAAGGGGGCCAGGATATAGCCTTCTCAGTAGTAGCCCCCAGATTATGGAATAGTCTTCCCCCCAAGGGGTGCCAGGTTCCTTTACTTTGTATGTTCAGGAGATTGGCTGAAGAAACACCTATTTAGCCTGGACTTTCGCTGAGGAAACAGCATTCCGTCTTCACATTCAGGCACTGTTGTTTGTTTTTTATTGCTGTGGCCCATTCTGAGGCCTTTGGGTATAGGGTAGGATAAATAAATAAATAAATTTGGTTAGACTGGGATCACTGGTACTGAATGCTTTCATCAGGAGTGGTTAACCTCCATTAGCAGCTAGCATTCAGTGGCCTAGCTGTAGCAAAATTTGCAGAAGTTCTTACTTCTGTGTCAGATCAAAAAGTGATTTGCCATGTGTTACAGATGTCAAGAGGAAGTGCCAAATGGCCACTCAGCCTTTCCACCAGTTGACAGTGTTCATCTTTGATCTGGATTGACCCATCTTAAAGATTTTAAGAACAAAAAACATCAACGAACACAGTGATACAGTTCTAATCAAGAGTCTTTTGTCTTGCATTGGAGGATTTCAATCACATACCAATTTTAATTTAGTCCAGTACTAGAATGCAGTACTCATGTTACCCCTCCGTTTATTGGTCAAGACTAAGACCCTATCCTCACTTGACATTTTTGGCACAGATGTTGTGCAATTCATGTGTGACATTCGCATTTTGTCACATCTAATTTGTGTAATGTATGTGCAAACAGCAGCTGACATTCATATTTTGCATGCTTTCTGTGGTTTATGCTGGAAAGCCTCCTTTAACCACAAAAAATCAGAACTGGGGCTCAAGGACAGGAGGCCTTTCAACAGTGTTTGCTGATAAATATTAACAGAGCTTGAAATTATGGGCTCAGCCTTGCCCCCACCCTCTGCCTTTTGCGTTCAGTCATGACAAAAAAGTTCTTCATTATTAAGCATGGCACGGCTAAGCATAAACAGCAACTAGGGATGTGCACAAATGTGTTTTTTGGCATTCGATTTGGAAGAAATCAAATGTTACAAATTTGTATTTGTACGAATTGACCCTTTTGAATATCCCGAAGCAAATCCACTCTAAGAGTGTCAAAGCTGACCTGAATCCACTTTTAATACACTCTCAGTCCATGTCGAACGTACTCTAGATCCATTGCAGATGATGTGACCTGCGTAGCCGCTTTCCCACCTCCCCAGTTTAACCAATGTCTGAACCATTTGTACAAATGTCCGGAAATATTTGTATTCGTACAAATGTCAATGTACGAATATCGTAACATTCAGTTTGTGTACAAATGTCCGAATTCATACAAATTTGTATGAATAACAGATGTTATGAATATTTGTGCACATCCCTAACAGCAACACTTAGAAGAAGACAATTGTGAACTATACAAGTGCATAGTTTGTTCAAATAACACTCCAGGGAGTGTCAGTGTCAAATGCCATCCATCCACACTTAAATCGGTAACCCACTGTACTTTATCCGCAAGGCAGAGATCTTTCTAACATATGTTGATCGGTAAGAAATTAATAGTACTCTATTCATTATTTATTTATTTATTTATTTATTTATTTATTTATTTATTTATTTATTTATTTAAGGAATTTATATCCTGCCCTTCACCAAATGGTCCCAGGGTGGGTTACAATAATATTAAATATAAACCACTCCCACCCTCCTTCCACCATATTAGATTGCCATGTTCAGTTATATGAACAAAGCAATTCATAATTGGTCCTAGATGGATTGGTTCCACTCTGAACTGTAGAGATTCACCTGAAAAGCCACTGAAAGCCAAGGCATTGGCAGCATGCAGACTTAAGTTTTAATCCGGTTTCAGTCCTTTTTCAGAGTGAGAGAACACATTAGTGGACCGTTTAGTCATTTTCTTTCTGCTGTATCTGACTCAGAAAAACCCACCTTTCAGTTAGATAAAGTAGAAGAAAAAATGAGTAGTGACTTTAGTGATGTGTTCTTTCACTCTGAAAGTGGATTGAAACAGGATTTAACCTTATGTGTGACTACAGCTGTTGTCTGTACTTCTGGAGGCATCTAGACAGGGGGTTTTATTTTGGGTATTTTTGCATAATTATGGTGTCATTGTTGAATTGCCAAACATGCTTCCCAGTCTTTGGCAACTGTTATGAAATTCTGAAGCAATTTGATTCACGTAACACAATATTAGGTTGGATTTCTTTTGAGAGCATCTTCGAGTTTATGATGGAGAATTGGCATGGGAGTGGCGAGGCTTCATGTCACAGTCCATGAGGAGAAATTCAGGGCTTCCAATCAAGATGAAGTTAACATGGAAGCTGGCAGGATGGGGCACTATAGCATATAATATGTGCCAAACTGGCAAGCTTGCAAATGCACTATTTCCCTCTCCCGTGGGGACAAGATAGAATGATACGGAAGAAAAGTAATTACAAGATAATGGAAAACTGCATAATAAGTAGGCAATGTCTGGAGGAAGCAGTCTTCTAACTTAAGAAAAGACTTGCTGGATCAGACCAAAGGACTAGAACATTGCAATCTGGTTCCCACAGAGATCAACCAGCTGTTTATGAGAAACTCCTATGAAGCTACAAATGCCTGGATGTTAATCTTGCCTCGAATCCTCCTCTTTGGCTTCTTATCTCTTTCTCTTGCATTTTAAAATGTCCAGGCTAATTTTAGCTGGCAGTTGATGCCTGATTTTTGGAAAGAGCTTTTCCATTTTAAATATCAGCTTTCTTTATACAAAGGCAGATATTTATTTTATCAAAAGAATTTATATAATGTCAACAGTCTGCCTGGGTGCAGCCAAAGGGGCTTAAAAAGTTACTAGCGATCCCATTTTTCCACTTCAGAGCCCATGTCCTGAACACAGAGCAAATCCCAACAGTGCTTGGAGCATACAATATCATTGTTGTCAAATCAATGGTGAATGTACGTGGTGTTAATCCCTGGCACTTATTCAACCAAGCTCAGCAAGTTTCAGCAGTACAATGCACCCCGTGTCTTCATCAATGGATTTATACAGTGAATGAGATGCTCAACACTTCAGACCACAGACCTTCAGGATGGTGGGCATGGGAAAGATAAGAGGTCTGCTCCTTTGCTCTGAGAATGAGAACTACATGCCTTTTCAGCCACTGGAATCTGGAACTAAATGGTGTTTCACCTTGAATGGACCCTTACAGTGTGATGTTATCACAGTTACAGCCGCCTTCAGAGTCTCTGGTTAAACATATACACTGCTTGAGCCTCCTGTTTGGACTAATTGCAATATCAAGTTACAGAGCTTTAGCGTAAGACACCAGAGCACTACTCAGGAGAGGGAGCAATTGTGCCCAAGTTACACAAACTTTACTGAGACTTAATAGTATGGAAGTTTGGGAAAACATCTAAACTTACTCACTCACTCGCTCGCTCGCTCGCTCGCTCACCCACTCACCTTTTTGTTTGAAGAAAGTAGAACACAGTGCAAACAAAAATCTCTAGTTCCCAGCACAATTCTAAAAGTAGAAAAATTCAAACTGTGAACCTTTTTTTTGTTTTTTACCTCAACCCAAAAAACTGGAAGGGAGGTAGATGGAGGGGAAAGAATTACCCTTAAAAACAGTTCTGCTACAGCTGCTCTGCTCTGCTGAGAATGTTGTTGCAAGGTCTTTGACATGACTGCTTTTTCTAAACACAGAATCAGAGTTCACATGGCCAAGATTTTCCCTTTATTATCTCCACAAACTAACTTCAGACAATTTGTCTGATGTGTACACAACATAGCAGAAGCAATGTGCAGTCTCCAGCTGAAATCACAACATGCAGCACATGTGGTTTATGAACTGGAAGGGCTGGGTTCCCATGGGTTATGGATGGGAAGGGCTGGCTTTCTCTGCTGTGAAACATTCAGAACCAATGTTTCACTTGATGGGAAGATTTGATGATCCCGGCCTTTATTTTGACTAGATGGAATTTGAATAAGTTGTCCTTGGGTTCTGTTTTATATGGCTCCATTTTTAACATATGGGCGCAACTTCAGGTATTAATCACATATACAACTACTACGGCCATGATCACACCCTGCTGAAATAGCTTATCTTCTTACCTATTCAAATTGAGTTTGTACTAATCCTGTTCACACTCCAATCATGTTAATTCATCCTCAGGCCATCTCCACTTTGGGCTGCATTGCTCACACCTGTAGTGGAATTGTCCCAAGTCTCCTTTAGACTTCCTGTACTGGGACTTATCAGTAAAGTCTAATGGCTGCCTCCAAATGGCAGCCGGATATACCACTGAGAAGGAATAATACAGGGTATTGCCTCCCTAGCATTATCACTTCCGAGCTAGGCAGTGCTGTCCAGAATGCTGCTCTTTGTGCATTTTTGTGATGTGCACATCCAGGTACTTGACCAGCTCTAAATATGCAGAAGTACACATCCACACCATCGTGTGTGCATAGCTGACCCATTCAGCTTCCATGGCTGTGGTCACAGTTAAGGTTTAATCCAGCTTCAGTCCACTTTCAGAGTGAGAGAATACACCGGCAAAGTGACAAGCTGTTTTCTTTCAGTGATAGGCTGTTTTTGCACTTACCTCATTAAATCTGGATTAAGGAGGACTGGATCTTTGGGATCCGATCCTTGGGGAATCCAGTCCATCGTACTGTGGATCTTTCTGGATACCCTATACATCTGCACAGGGCATTTAGCACCCAATGGAAATGGGCGCTAAACAGGGCTGCTCGGTGGACACCGTAGAACCCTTCTCTAGACTCTGATTAGGCTTGAGGAGGAAGTTTTGTTGGTGGCACAGCGTGATTGGCCTGCATATATGGCACTCAGGGGTCACTTCCTCTAGGCCCGCCCCTGGGCTCCACTGACCCAATGCATATGTGGAAGCATGCTCTGCAATGCAATCTTCATGGTGGAAGACTGGATCAAAGACAGGATTAAAGGGATCCACTGAGAATCTGGATCTAAGGGTCCAAAGACCCCACTAGGCCTGAAATGAGGAGGCACTCGTGTGGATGACCCATCCCTCATGAGGCCCCAATGGGGTGCTCATGGGGTTGTCTATACAGAAGGTAGGTGGAGGATCTGTTCCACACGGGTCCCTATTGGGTTCCTAATGGGGTGTTCAAGGCCCATGCAGAAACAGACTTAAATAACTCACCTTTGGGATAGCTAATGTGGAAAGAAAATTACTGGTCACTTTGCTGGTGTGTTCTCTCACTTTGGAAGGTAGACTGAAGCTGGATTAAACCTTAGGTGTGACCACAGCCCATGTGTGCATGACGGACAGAGCTACAATGACTGCTCTGTCCCCAAGGTAAGAAAAAAACACTGTCGCCTGAAAATCTGTGACCAGCACTGGGTTTCCCAGCAATAGCTTTTAGTGTGTTTTAGGGGGGATATAACGATGCTATGGTAGGGTTGTCACAGATACTTTTGGCAAATCCAACATAGAGGGGGTATAATGGTGCTATATTCCCTCTGTCTGGATAGAGCCTAATGCAGAAATTCAGAACATCCTTCATAAGCTGGGCCCTGCACATGAGAGCAGTCCAAAGTCTAGTACCACAATATGATGGAGAGGTGAGACTTCAACTAGATCTAAGGCAGAAAAAGCAGCATCTCTGAGGTGTCTCAGGGGAGGCTTATAAAGCTTCAAAATGGGATTGTTTACACTCACAGTCTGTCCCTCCCCCTCAGAACACAAGGGCCACACATTCTCTCTCTAACGTGTTTCTGAGGAGTGCCTTTTATTAAGTCTGATCACAGCCTAAGTATAAAGAAATAAAACTGGGGCTTCCATTCAAAGCCCCCACTCCCCCAATGCAAAATTCCCACTGGTCATATGAAGATATTAAAAGGTACAAGAGGAAGACCCAAGCAACAGTGACAGAAAATTCCTGTTTTGGAAAGTATCATAGATAACACACTTCTTTCTCTGAATTAAATGAAGGAAGCCATTTCTCTATGACTAATACTAGGTAAAAGATAATGATATGATGATGCTGATATCAAATCTTGGTGACTAAGCTGAGTTATTCATGGAGGGTTTTGTTCTGTTTTTGCCAATGTATAAGTAGTTTACCATTGCCATCTTCCGGGGAGATTCAGAGGCCTGACCCTAGGATCCTCCACATGCAGAACAGATGCTGAACCACTGAGATACGCTCACTCCTTTGACCAATATTACTGAAAATGATATTGGGCTTATTTGTGGGCTTATTACACACACTTTAGTTTAGGGGTAACATCTCCTGCCACTACATGCTATCGGCTTGTGCAGTCACACAGTTTTGTGAATCACTTTGATAAATTCTGCACAATGCTCCTGTCCAGCTTCCTTAGATTGCACAGATACATGAGGCAACCCAACCATAGGGGTGCCACAATGGCACTATATTCCCCCCCATCTGGACCGGGCCAGAATCTTATTTTTTTTCTTGTTTTCCAGTGCCATGATCCTATCTGCCTAGATCTCTAGAGGGCTTGAATAAAAATTCTGTTCTTTTCTGGCACTCCAGAGGCTTCTGCTACAGTGAAGCAAGTTTCAAGATATAATTTGAAGACATATGAGGCTGTTACTGTGCTAAAGCTTTTTATTTATTTAAGGGTAGACCTAGATGAGAAAGTGCCTAGTCTCATGAATATTAGCTTGAGTTCCATGTTGCAAGAAAGGAAGATGATAAAAATAAACTAAAACGTCATAGATCCCTTTTCATATTATACAGGTAAGTTTTAGGAATTCTTGTATATAAAATATATCAATATAAAAGTTCAAAAAGCTTTATAAAATCAAATTTAAAACCACATATAGAATCTAATGTCCTTGTAATTTGCCATAGCCTGCCTTCTCTAAACACTTTGATCATTAGGAAAAATGCTCTGAAATCCTAATATTAAAGTCAGAACCTAAACCTCCACTGCTAGTCCATGAATTTCTTAGGCTTTTCATAAATCATCAAATATAGTGAAACCTTTGGAAGCAGATGAAGCTCTGGTAATAGTTTATTGAGTCAGAACTAAAATGATGCTGTATTGGCTTCAACAACACTCCTGGGCAAATTTCTGGGGAGTACTACATATTTGATTATGGGTCACAAATGACATGACAGCTTCCATCATGTATAGTTTGAGAAGCTGCTTAAATATAAAACATAGAAATGTATACGCAGTCAGTTATCTTTTTTGTTTGTTTTAATCTACTTTCCTGGCAGTGAGTCAGCATGACCTAGGACCTACCTACACCATCTCTGATCTACCTTCATAATAAGAGGATAGTCAGCAAAGTGATTTGCCATTTCCCCCCACGTTATCTAGCCTAAATATGGCTGTTCTTGAGGTGTTTCTGCATTTGCCGCCGAAAAGCAGATCTAAATAGATCTGCTTTTCAGTGAACTGTCCTCCTGAAGATCCGTCACTATTTGTGATGGATCTGCACGTCCACACATGCGTGGGGAGGATGGATTCCGGAGGACAGATTGGAGTGGGTGCTGTGCGGACACACCAGCACCCATTTCAAGCATCCTCCAGCTTGTGTGCCGGCGGCGCCACCCCTGGAGCCACAGGAGTGGAGCATGGAGCTGTCTGTCACCACGTGTTTCCAGCGGCGACTGGCGTGTGAGGGAAGGGCTTTGGAAGCAGGCAGTCCTGCTTCTGCCCTTCCAAACATGGTGGCCACCAGAATCTGTCTCTTCCCCTGGCCGTGTATGGAGGCATCCTGCTTCTGCACACATCCAGGGGGAAGTGACGGATGTAAGACCTGGTTTTTCAGGTCTTAGATTTAATCTGGATTTCGGCAGCAAAACTGGTTTTAAAAACCGGTCTTGCATGCCGAAATGCAGACACAGACTCTCAAATCTGGTCTACAGTGGGGATGCATCACAACGTGTTCTTACCGAAGGGGGGGGGGGGTAATCCAGTTTCCACAGTCAATGCGGAAACACCCTTGATCAGATAAAACTGTTTGTCACCTTGTTCATATACTGTGTAATTATGAAGACTAATCAAAGGTGGATAAAAATTTAGATGTAGCTATGCCCCAAGTTAATAACTGGTATGAACTTTATGTGAAGATGCCTGTTCAGTAACTCAGCCCTTTTAATGGGCTCACTTGGATCATGGTTCACTTTATACCTTCTTCAACCCATCTTCTGAGCAAAACAGTCAAACCTTTTCATTTCTATCCATTTTATTTCCATTCAGGAAAGTCCACAAATAAAATGGATAGAAATGAAAAGGAGTGAACAGTCAGACCTAAAGATGGACTGAAGAAGGTTTAAAGTGAAAGTGTGACCACGGCCTTAATGATCTTCTATCAGTTCTGATCTGAAAAAATCGCCTAATGAAATTCCCAGCACTGCCATTCCAGAGCAGACAATGGAAAAGCAATGTGCCAAGAGAAGAAAAAACAACAGCCCTTTGTCATCATTAGCAATATATCATGCTTCAAAGCATTTGTTATTTCTGTGGCAGTTTTAAGAGACACAATCAGAGCAAACACATTGCTTGGAATGACTGCTCAGGAGGGAATAACAAGATTAAAAAAAGAAAAGAAAAAAGACTACATTCTCACCTGAGTAGAGATGTGCACAAATATTCAAAACATTTGTTATTTCTATGAATTTGGACATTTGCATGCAAAGTGAATGTTATGACATCGTATGAATACAAATGTTTTGGAATATTTATACGAATCTCTGGAACATTCGTGAAATGAGGAGGTGAGAAAGCAGCTGCACCAATCACATCTGCAACAGATCCAGAGTGAATTCGACATGGTTTGGGAGTAAATTCAAAGTGGATTCTGGACGAATCTGATGCTTTCAGAGTAGGTATGTTACGGGATACATATCAGATATGTATGGATTCGTATCAGATACGTATGTGTTCATATCAGATATTTGTACAATTTTGTTCAAATACAGTTCTATCAAATAGAATCCTACCACATTTGAAGGTCACCTATTTGAACGAATAGGAATTTTCTTACATTCGATTCAATACAAATTCAATACAAATTGAATGCAAAAAACTCCATTCATGCACATCCAAACACCTGAGACATCCAGCCAGTCAACATAAATTTCACAAATGCCATTGCCAAGGTGAAACTTTGGCAATAAGAGGAACTGCATAATTCTGTGAAACCTATGAGCAAAGTAGCATCTGCACAAACTGTACAAGCATAAACAAAATGATAACATGAAATCATATCATATATGTGCCGCTAAAAGTAACTTTTCCCCAACCCATCTATTGTACACAGTTGTCTGTACACTAAGCAGTACAGAAGCAGGGGTTGAGTTATTGACAGAGTTGTCGTAGCATAGCCCTGTCAATCCACACAGTATACACATTGTTAATTATGGAAATCAATTGATTCTTTTAGGAACAGCAATATTGGTAGAATAAATGTAGCACATGTAGCACCGACCATCATTGTATGTTTAATACCATGCACTCAACAAAATGTGTTACCTGTCCAGTTAGACATGTTTTAAAGGTGCAGTTTTCTCAAAGTAATTTTCAAGGCATCTCAAGTAGGAGTCAAGCCTGGTTCGGATACTATACTTCCCTCCTTCCTCTTTACTGTCTGCCCATTAGTTATACAGAGGAATGAAGCATTTTGTTTAAAAAGAGAGAAACGCTGTTCTTTTGGGAAAAGTGGATGAAGACAGCTGTAGCTCTCATTACTGAGCAGAGCAATAAAACAGATCAAAGCATCCTCAATGCACAATCTTTTTTTTTTCTTGTCCTGTCACTTAGTGTTATGCAGAAGAGTGAGAATGCTTTCTTTTCCAAGAAAAAATAAAATTAATATGTGGACAAAGAGAGATGAGCTTATGCAGCACAAAGGCTTTTCTGCTCCACCACAGTATGAAAATCATAGATTTGGATATCCTCTTGAATCTCTCAATTTTAAGGAATACTCCATTTTACATGGGTTCTCCTGTAGTTTTAGTTTTAAAAACCAACCAAAATGTTATTCCCAGATATTTGTGGGGGTGGTACATTTGACCAGACTTAAATATATCACCTAGAATGTCAGCAACTCATGCCCAGAATATTCAGGAGATATAAGACCATTTAATATTTTTAGGTTTAATCTGATTGCTATTTGAGCAAGACAAACGCTCACCTACCTTATCTTAGAAGTCTTTGCTACCCCATCATCTGGTATTCTACACTACTCATGGTTCAACTGCCATGGTGGAGAAGTTAATGATGAGCAATTAAGTCCTTTATCGCAATTAGCTAGGCTGCTGAGTATTCAGATTTCAAGCCTACATTTAAGTTTGTCCCAATATCTCCACTTTAGTAGTACATATATATCACATTCATTAACCATAAAATGACAATGAGAAAGACTTCCAAAGTGGATGGAATATGTCTCTTCATAATTATCACTGTTCGTTGTTTTTTTTAAAACATAAATCAATTTTGCACTTTCTATTCAGGAAGGTCCAAATGGAGGATGAAAAGTCCACAAATTAAATGGATAGAAATGAAAAGGTGTAAGCAGTCAGACCTGAAGATGGACTGAAGAAGGTTTAAAGTGAAGGTGTGACCATGGCTCAGAGATGCAAGGGGCCTTTTTGTGATATTTTTGGAACAGCCTCTCTCTGGAAGTTTGCCAGGCACCTACATTATATGACAGTGGTTCCCAAACCTTTTTTCACTTGCCTACCATTTGGCAGCCCATTTCTATAAATTGTACCCTTCATATTAGCAAAATGTTTCCAAATGTAAATAAATAGCCCAATAATGGGATTCTGCGCTTCTTCTTCTTCTTCTTCTTCTTCTTCTTCTTCTTCTTCTTCTTCTTCTTCTTCTTCTTCTTCTTCTTCTTCGCATACCCCTAACTGTCCTGGTATGGTGCTCTGGGAGTATGCATATCCCAGGCTGGGAATCACTATTATATGGTTTTTGGTGTCTGACTGAAACATACTGCTTCACCTAGACCTTTGATGTTTAGTTTCTCCTGTCTGCTGTCCTGCCCTGGGACTGTGTGGTAAATAAAATGTAAAACAACAGTACTTTATTCACCTTGAGTAAGTTACTTTAACCGACCTTGCTTTTGAGTAAACATTCAAAGGATGTGGCTTGTAACAGGAGAGGAATACTAATAAATACTTATGACTTATCACAGGTCTTGAGTTGTTATGCTGTATTCCATAATTCTGCTTTGAACCTAAGCTTCAGACCATCTTCAGAGGATATGACTGCTAGAAGAGTCAAATGGAAGCCTCGGTTCTTCTGATAATACTTGAATAGAGCCACCTTAAAAATCATAGTGAAAAAATCCTTGAAAATAAATTCTGGGCCTTACTTGCTTGCTTAAAATATGTTGTTTATTTGGTACTAGTATTTTCTTCAAAGGTATCATCACTACCCATATATTCCGGCATATAAGACGACCCCCAACTTTTCCAATTAAAATATATATGCTCGCTGTAGAAGATATGCTCGCTGTAGAAGACGACGACACCTGGCATATAAGACGACCCCTGACTTTTGAGAACATTTTCCTGGGTTAAAAAGTAGTCTTATACGCCAGAATATACTGTATTTTATTTGCTATTTCTGTATTGTCTATGAGAAAACACAAAAGTGGCAGCTAGCTCTATAGGGTCATGGCGACAACATCTAATGCTTATTATTTCATGTAGTTTTCTTGAGCCTGTATTTCATATCTACATTGTTAATTCCGTACAGCCTCTACAAGAGTAACATTGAAGCTTAACCAAAGTAAAACAAAACAAATCTCAACTATATACAGTAATTCTTTACAAGTGAACTTTAGGGTTGGTTTATTCTCTTTGCCACTGGAGGGAGTACCAGCCCTACTAATAAGAACATAGCATTTCACTTTTTACTAGTTACCATCCAAGAATATATTTACGTATGCTGACCTACAGAGTAAATATAATTGAACTTAATAATTCCGCTGTAATTTGTTATTACCATGCTTCTTTATTTGTAGGTTATTTTCTTCCAAAGTTGATTTTTTTCCAAACACAGTATAGAAGACATTCTGCTATTAAACAATCTTTTAGATAAAATGCAACCTTCCCCCCCGCAAAAAAACCCCCTACCATTTTAAGACACATTTATGCAAATAGGAATGGTTTGAGTAAATTCATCTTTGCAAATCACATTTCTAAATTAAGACTTTGTCAGAGAGGACAAAGGTTTGCAAGGGAAAATTAATGGGTAGACATACTAAATACTGTTCACCTAAATCTCTCAAAATGTCATGTCAAGACAGTGTTCTCCAGGCTCACTTCCAATTTCAAAAAGTAACACTGATGAAAATGGGGCTGTGTCCAGACAGGGTATAAAACCTGGGTTTATCAGGGAACTGGAACTGCTGCAGATATCGAACATAGTCCTGAGATAGAGGGCAATGGAATAACACAGTTGTGGGAGAAGGAACAACTCCCAACATTTATTTTAGGAAAATCTAGGCTGGGAGTTCAGGAAAGTCCAAATGCAAGGGGAAAGGTTCACAAATAAAACAGACAGAAATGAAAAATTGTGAGCAATCAGATCTGGACTGAAGAAGGCTAAAAGTGAAATTGGGGTTTTATTTAGGGAGTTTTTCCACTGTCAAAATATACCCATTTTTGCACCCATTAAGGACTCATTTGGGTGTGAGCCGGATGACCCCATTTCCACTACAGCACCCATTTGGGACCCGATTGTTTCCACTGCCATGGGGGAAATCCGTATCTAATGGGTACATTTTGTTCTTTAATCTGGATTTTCTGTAGACCCCATTAATGGGGTCTACAATGGGGTCTTCTGCCAGAAAATACAGATTAAAGGGAGCCTGTTTCCACTGGAAACAGGCAATGGGGTCCAAAGGAGGCTAGGGGGAGGGGATGCACCTTTGGGACCCCTCCCCCCAACACTGGCTTCAAATTCAATTCGAATTCAATTTCAAGTCACTTCGAAGTGATTTTGAAGTTAACTTCAAAGTGACTTCTAAGTCACTTTGAAGTTGACTTCGAAGTGACTTCGAAGTGACTTCATAGTGACTTTGAAGTGACTTAGAAGTGACTTAGAAGACTGCACCCCCCCTGCACCCCAAAACACCTGGGGTAACAGACCGACCCCTTGGTGGTAGATCCGGATTCCCCAGATGGGTGCAAAGGTGCTAATGGGTGCTACACCTCCTGTGGAAACACATTGGGTGCTTCCTTAATCTGGATCTACTACCCATTACTTAGATCCGGATCTTCTTAGATCCAGATCTAAGGGCTGCAGTGGAAAAACACCCAAAGTTTAGATTGGGATTGGGTTTGTGTTTGTGTGCCTTTCGGTGCTTTTGAGTGTAGGGTATGTGGAATAGACTTGGGCCCTGTTCCAATGGGGTGGGTGGGAGTTATAGCTCCATTATGGCTCCACTATGATGTTGCCATACATATCTAAGGCAATACCATTATAGCTCCACTATATCCCACCCTAAAAAGCTGGAAAACCTGTTGCTGGAAAACCCAGGACTGGTTGTGGGTTTTGCAGCAGCAGAGCATTTACTTACCTTTTGGATGGAACCACTATCATTGTTCTGGCTACCAGGCACATGCAGTGCCCAAAATAGATGGCCACGCACACAGTCGTGGTGACATGCACTTCCTGGTATTTTGCGCCAGCCAAATACTTGGATGTGTGCATTACTAAAATGCAGAAAGATAGCATTGCCCATGGCATTGTCCAGCTAGCAGGTGATAATGCTAGAATGGCAGTATTCTGGATTATTGCTTGCTAGCAGGATATCCAGCCACTGTCTGGAGATGGTCAGGGTCATTTGTGTGTTGTGTTCGTAGTTTTAGCTATTTTAGTGTGTTTTTGGTGTGCTTTTACCTGCTTTTATGTGCTAGAGCCAGTTTGGTCTAGTGGTTAGGGAGATGGACTCTTATCTGGGAATACCAGGTTTGATCCTGCACTCCCCCATGAAGCCAGCTGGTTGACCTTGGGCTAGTCACAGCTCTCCTCTGAGATCTCACAGCCACACCTACCTTAAAGGATATCTGTTGTTGGGAGAAGAAAGGAAAGTTTGTCAGTCACTTTGAGCCCCCTTAAATGGATGAGAAAAGCAGAGTAGAAAAGTGAACACTTCTTCTTCTTTTGAGCACTACTGCTTGTATGTTGCAGTGTATCTGTGCTGTGGTGACTGAGTGATAGAGTTCCTGAATGAGCATAGAGTGCTTTTGAGGTGTTGATGCGTGAATTTTTTCCCTATTATGTGGCCTTTTTTCTCTGCTCCAAAACAACCCTTGGCACAGAATGTGCATGCTGAGCTTGTAAAGATGGTCCCAGAGTGTCAGCAGAAAGACAGTGATTTCTGCAGACGGAAAGACAAAAAGGAGGGGCACTTGGGGGGAGTTCCCATTATAAGCTTAATTCGGTTTCCCTAAACCGAAATAATAGAACCGGATGCAAATGCGAATTTGCCTGATCCCATTACTTTCAACTTAATCGCGTTCGATCCGAATTCTGAGGATCGTATGTGGCGTACGTGACTCAAGGGGGGACTCAAGTGGCTACTTTTTAAAAGCCGCTTTTCGGGGCTGCCCTGCCCTCTTCCTCCTGGTGTGAACACGCCACCCCTAAGGGACCCCTTCACGGAGCCTAGCTGGGTGGCTGGGTGGCTGCCGCTTGCCTGGATGGAGGAAAAATGGCAGCGGGCAGCCAGCGATTCTTTCCCTACCTCTCCCCATTGCCCAAGGCACACAGCAGCGGCGGCAACTCAAGCCCCCTTCGCCCGCTCACTGCAACAGCCACAGCCTTAAAAACAGAACCTGCAGCTACTTTCCTTTGCCTTCCCTTTTTTAAAGGTCAGAACTTTCAAAATTGCAGAGAATTGCAACATTGTTATCAGGTATGAAGTGGTTGGATTGCTTCAGTGTAGCAGCTGCTTTACAGGGTGGTTTTATACAGTAAAATCACTATCTTTGGAAGCAAGCTATTGGGGGAGGGAAACCCTAAACACGCATTCTCATCCCTTAACACGGTACCGTACCCACAGTAAAAAATGTAAAATGTTTCAAGCACACAAACCAGAGTGAGACCTGTTGAAATGAGGGTTAACATTTACAATGCTTTGGGGTGATTTAACACGCGGAAAGTGTGTTAAACCAACCTGACGTGGGAACTGCGAGGATTGAAACCGTTTTGAAACTGAAATAAACTTATAATGGGAACGCAGCCTTGGTCTCTTGAGGACAATATCAAAGTGCTGGACCAACTCAAAGGCAAATAATACAATTCTGACAGAAGAGTCTTCAGGGTTGGGGAGTCAACTAACAGGACCATTAAAACAAAAGAACTTCTATCTATACAAGTTTAGCTAACATTGCTACAGCCTCTACAACAAAGTATTTTACTAAATTGTTTTACACTGAAACTGCGCAAGCTTAATTCACTTAAAACATAGCCTTACTATTTTAACATTTTCTCTCCTATCTAAAATTATCTGCTCCTCTAGTTTACAGCCAGCACATGTAAAATGCATCATAAATAGCTAATATAGAATGTTAATAATACTCCAAGATGATGATGATTAATAAGAAACCAAGGAAAAATATATAAAATATAGGAAATTTCAGGTGCCATTCCCAAATTCTAGAAAAGCTAGTAGAAAGGTCTTTAAATTTGTCTGAAACTAGGAATATTAATATTTACTGGTCAGAATTGCTAAATAATGTGACCATAAAGGAAAAAGGTTGCCCTCTAAACTTTAGGGGTCAGCAATTATTAAACAAGCATCTCTTTTTCTTCAAATACAGATTATCTGGTTCAATATCAGACAATGACACAGCAGTGCAAGTCCTAAGGTATTTACAACCTTTTAGCAGTACAAACAACAGGCTCACTCTTGAAGTGGAAAATTTGGGGCTGCGTATTTACAACTTTCTTTCCTGGAGAGAACACTTGTTATTCCGGCTTTGAACAGAAGCTACATTTGTGCAATATTAATGGGCAGCCCTTTTGCTATAACCCACAATCAGCAGCTGGAGTGACTTTCAAATGGTTTTCCTCCTCCCTCAAAGTAGAAAACTTTTGCTATATCCAGACAGTCCCTAAAACCCCAAAAGTGATAGCTAGATATATCCATGGCTATCCCAGCATAGTCCCAAAATGTAGGGACAAAATCCTGGAATATCAATAATCATTAATGTAGGAAAAAGAGCTTGAACCTGGATTTTCCTGCATAATGATATAATTTCTGGGTTTTTCCTCATGAGAATACCTACTGCACAAGAGTGAAACCCAAATGAAAGACCCACTGTGCAAGCACAGGCATTTGAGCACTAGGTATTTTACCATCAAGAGAAAGCATCAGAACAGCAAGGGATCGTGTCTGTTCCTTTATTATTATTAAAATAATATTTTATAATATCAAAACAAACATGAACAATAACATAGCTGTTCAACAATACAACAGTGAATATTACAATGAGGTGGAAATGCTTGTAGTGAGCCAATGGGAGTAGGTAGGTCCATGATCTGGAAAGTTATGCCAAGTACTATCAAACGTTAGTTCACTTGCATTTTCCAGAGTTGTACTGCTATGCCGTCCATAGTGATGACTGATCAAAAGGTGGCATACCATTGCTGTAGTAGAGAGAGGAGGCAAGGCTGATTCCAATTAGAAGCAAAAACTTGCTTTGCTCCATGTAACATAATACCTAGAAGACACTCTAAGGTTTGTGCAAGAGATATTCATAATTCTACAGAAGAAATGGGTCAGCAGACCAATGAATGGTAGTCTTAAGAATTGTTTCGATTTCAGCCTGAACCTGTCTCCAAAATGAATGGGGGACTGGGCACTCCCACCAGATATAAAATTCTGGCGTATAAGGCGACTGGGCGTATAAGATGACCCCCAACTTTTCCAGTTAAAATACAGTATAGAGTTTGGGATATACTCGCCGTATAAGAAGACAACACCCGGCGTATAAGACGACCCCCGACTTTTGAGAAGATTTTCCTGGGTTAAAAAGTAGTCTTATACGCCAGCATATACAGTAGTTCCACCCTGCCAACAATCACCAACAGTCTGGTTTGAGATGACAGTCTGTGTAAGTAAGCTATAATAGGGTGCAATGTCATTACATTTGATAAATTAATGCATTGTCATTCATGGTTTGTGAACTCTTTTTGGAATTCATTGGACCATATTCTGCAGAGTGCACTGAGGGAACCATTTCCACATAACTGTATGCAAGAATACTCATTTTTAACTAACCCAATTGTGGTTACTTCTGATCAAAACAGATTTAAATTGTGTTAAGGCTCTTGTATCATTTTTCTGTACTACAGGCACCTGGAAAAAATGGAGACTGGGGTATCAACCCCTGGTGCTGTAGTAAGTATATCATTAAGTTGGGGTTTGTTCCCTGATGGTATATAGAAATGGCAGAGCTCAATAAAATCAGGTTGTTTCAAGCTATTGGATGATGTAGATGAAAAGCAGTGAATGTGGTTTAGTATTGTTCCTACTTGAATGACAGAAGCATGAAGTGGGCTTAATTTGGTCCTGCATGCTTGCCAGGCTTGTAATATCATTTGGGCAATTGGAGGGAGCTTATAGAAAGATTCCTTTAAAACGGTATAGTACAGCAGGTCAGAGACGGCTTCGGGGATATGGGAAAGTTCAAGCGTCACCCAAACAGGCACCGTTTGGGAAGTGAGACACAGAAGTTGTTTTAGTTGAAAAGTTATAAAGTAGTTCTTTAGATTAGGAGCTTCCCAGCCACCTAATTTACTCTGTTTAAGCTTCCACCCAATGTTGGGTGTTTATTAAACGAAATTGGAAAGGCCTTTTTCCAGAAGGATAACATTTTTTGAGAGAGCATTAAGGGGAGCATATGAATTAAGAGTGTTATTTTAGGAAGCAACTTGAGTTTGACTGCTGCTTTTTCAGCCATTAATAAAAGTTGCTTAAAATAGTATTGATTAATTTCATGTTTTATCAGCTTGTAGATCATGCTGGATCAGGCCACAGCCCATCTAGTCCAGCATCCCATCACACATGGTGGCCCACCAAATGCTCATGGGCATCTCATGCAGGGACAAAGGCAAACCTTTGCCTGCTCTCGAATCCCAGCAAATGGCCTTAGAAGCACCCCGCTTCCCCCCCATTATCCGATGGTAACTGGCCTCGATCAGAAGCTCTGGGTTTTTTAAAAAATTGAAGACTCAAGTCTTTAAAGGCTTTGAATGCGTTTCGAAATCTGAGAGGGTTTGGGTATGAGGTTGCATTTTGACTTTGAGAGCACACGGGCTCCTCATCTTGGAATTCACTGTCCACATGCTGCTTTATGTAAAGAGACCCTTACCATTTCTCTGAACTCAGATGAAAGAAACCTGAGACTATGAACTTACCAATATAATTAACATTTTTGGATTTATTAATGATCTTTCTAATATAAACACACACCCACTAGAAATTGGAAATGCATAAATAACAACTGAGTTAAAAACATCCCCAACAAACAGCAAACGCTCCTGAGTTCAACGCTAAAGATAATATACAAAGACCTCTTAACTAATTACAATTGTTAAAAATATTATTTTAAGAGCGCGGGCGGCGGCGCGCATGCGCGCTGGCCGCAGTGATGCCTTCACTGCGAACGATCGGCGGCGGCGGCGAGCGAGCGAGCGACGAGGGAAAGGAGGCGGGGAGCCGGACGCGCGCCTCCTCCACTCCAGGCGCGCGCACGGCGGCCCCACGAACGGGTCGAGTCGAGCGCATGCGCAGAGCCTCACATTCTACTTCCATCTTTTTGAGCTAATTGGCCGCGCTACCTAGGGTAGCCGCGGAGGGTGTGGGCGGCAGGCGGGCGGGCGTTTCCGTCGCCGGTTTGTGACGTGGTACCCGAGTGCCGCGGTGTGTCCGGCGGTCGGGGCGGTCGGTCGGTCGATCGGCCGGGCAGGGCAGATTGTGGGAGATGGCGGAGTACCTGGCCTCCATCTTCGGTACCGAGAAGGACAAGTGAGTGGATGGTTTTTTTTCCCCCTCCCCGAGGGGGCCGACTTGTGTCCACGCGGGCGCCGGCGAGATGCGTCGGGGCGGGCGGCGAGCTTTGGCGCGGCAGGGTCTTGGCGGGGCCATTCGCAACAATGGGGCTCCACAAGGAGCTTTCCTCCCCCACCCCCAGCCTTTCTCTGGCTTCTGGTGTGTGGCGCGCGTGTGTGGGGGGGGAGGGGGGAGGGGGGGAGGGGGGAGAGTGGCGGCGCACGCACACTCGTCTGCGCGTGCGCGCTTGGAAGGCGCCCGAGTCTCAAGCGCGCGAAACCGTCCGGGCTCGTCTTCCGTTGCTGTTGGTGGCGGCTGCCGCGTGCAGCGGGGGGAAGCACTGCGGGCGGGCGGGCGGAGGGGGGCGCGCGCGGGCCGGCTGGTTGGCCTTCTGAAGGAAGGAAGGGAGAGAGAGAGAGCGGCAATGGTAGCAGCTGCTGCTGCTGCTGCTGCAGGAGGAGACGTAGGCGCTCTTCCGAAAAAGGAGCTCCAGTGTGGACGGTCCGGACGAGGGTTGTCCCCGCCATCCTTTTCTTCCTAGCAGAGCAGCAGCACGACGCTCAAGGCGACTAGCTCGCTCGGAAAGGAAGGGTTCATGGCAAAGGGCCTCCCTGTCCTCACGGTCTTTAGTCGGGCGAAGGCGACCGATCCAGGTCCAGATTCCTCACGCCAGAACTTCCCTCAGGAGTCCACGTGGGCTTGAAAGTCCATCATCCTTGGCCTTTCTGGGACTGCTCGGGCCCCTGACACGCCTCAAGTCACACGTGTTGGTGCTAAAGGAGAGTCACTTCCAGGCTGCCGTCTAAAACCTTGAAAGATCTAAAAGATCTAAAGCCCTAAAGGATCTCCTGGTTCTACCACACCGTTTAAACTATGTGAATTTGTCATATGCTGAACAAAAAAATCCCATTTATTTAGCTGCAGCTGGCATATAAGCATATCTAAAGCGTTTTAAGGAGCCGTAGAGCTTGCTTTGAATGTCTTTATTCTGCATTTTTTACTGGAGACACTTGTGGCCTTGGTAAGGTAAACACACCCAAGCACAGGACAGGTTTTGAGAAGGCACAGCCTCAGTAGAAGGAATATAAAAATCGGAGTAAATTTGACTGGAAAACCAGTCTTTTCCTCCTGCCGCAAGTCAAGCTTTAGCCCCTAGTTTGATTAGGAAAGCTTTTTTTTTCCATTGAGGGTGCTCTTGAGGGTCTTCGTGAAGCTTGATAGAGATTTCCTGTTATGCTAATCAGATTGGCAGTCAACCAA
The DNA here is from genome assembly GCA_023333525.1 of Aspidoscelis tigris stejnegeri. NCBI lineage: Eukaryota > Metazoa > Chordata > Lepidosauria > Squamata > Teiidae > Aspidoscelis > Aspidoscelis tigris. The sequence goes on from JALMGA010000001.1 coordinate 209,724,919, forward strand.
ATTTCCCGGAAGGGGTCCATAAGAAAACATGAAGCCATGATTTTCGCAAGAAGCCTTGTTTTTGTGTAACAGTGGTTTGTATCTTTCACAGACAGATAACAGAACTTGTGTTAACTGTAGAAATAAAATTTGGCCTTGTATCTTCCTGCTTTTTCCCAAGATATTTGCCTAACACACACAAACAAAATTAAAGATACAATATTATTCCCTCAGTATCCTACAGAGACGCGCAGATAACTTGATACATGGCTTTTTTAATGTACAGTATTGCTTGGTTCTTCTAGAAGATAACATAGAAGGAACAAACTACTTCATGATCCAGTGAAACAAATAGTATTTTCTCTCAGTTTAAATTTTCTGCTAAGATACAGGAGTCAATCTTGCCTGATTTTAAAAAGCAGATTAGAATCTGGCCTAACTAGTACTTGAACAGGAGACTGCTCAGGAAGACAGACCAAGAAGCTAAAACATCCCAGTAGAGGATATTACAGTATATCGCTTTAGATATACTATGGATTATCCATGCAGATCTTAGGACTTGGTGCTTTTATCATTTCACCATTTAGGTGAATCTTGTTCTGCACTGCAGTGCTGCATCCTTTTAACTTCAAATTATGAAACTATATTTGGAAATCCACTCATGAAAACTCTTAATTCTAATTCACTTAAGAATTTTTAAATATGTGCCAATCAGTATATATAGGGAGTAGCTATAGCTTACTGGTAGAGCAAACAGCCTGGAAAGCAGAGGTTCTCAGTTTGATTCGCACCCACTCCCCAGAAGTAAGCAGTGGCAAACCACTTCTGTATCTCTACAAATAAAATCCATAGAGGTGCTCATTGGGTGCCTATGTAATCAACCAGCAGTCAGCCATAACTCAGTAGTACACAACAATAAAAATCTACATATACAGAATAGTTAGTTTAGCAATTAACTTACTTCACTTAATTAAACTATATGCTATATTTCTAACCAGCTTTTCTCAGGGTATTGTTTTTCACATATAAGAATTTTTGTACAACAGCTTTGTTAATTCCAGCCAATTTGTCAGTGGCTGAGGATCATGGGAGCGATAAACTAAAATATCCGACAGAATTAGGTTAGAAAAGGGAAATATATCATCTAACACAGTGTTGTGTATCCTTGGATTCCAGCAGGGAACGATAGGATGATGGAATAATTTTGACATGGTTCTGAAAACAAATTGCAGTTCCAGTAAATTCAGTGAGTTTACTGTATAGCTGCAGTCATTAAAATGGATCATTAAGGAGGAAAAAAGTACTTGAATATATTAAGGTTAATGGTTTATTTTTATCATCGTCATTGAAGTGCCTAGAAAGATCATTCATGTGGTCCTTTCTGTTAACCAACATCTATAAACTCAGAACAGTTTCCAAACACCAGCTGTTATTTCAGGCAAGCTTTTCAAGCTCCAATCATAGTAGGATCAAGTTTCCAATTTCTGTGGATGAAAAGCAGTGCTGAGTCTTTCAGTAGTGAATACAAGAAAAATTCAGGTTTGCTAGTATAAGTGATAAAGAATTCTAGAATATTCAGAAACTAATAGTTGGGAGCATGTATCTCAACCTTAAAAATCTGCTATTTATATTGATTTCCTTGATAATCTTTTTAAAATTAGTTTTATTGACGATAACAGTTCATTTGCTTAAAGAAAGCAATACAACACAAGTTTATCTACAAAGACCTGGTATTTGCTGTTCTGTATTCAAAGGGCCCTCCTCTCCTTGTGATTGTGGTCTCTGCACATCAGCTACTTGTTGGCCAGAGTTGCTGCTGACCTCTGCACAGTTCTTTTCAATGCCAGTCATTTGTACTTCACCTAGGCCTTCTAAGATGTTGTATCCTTCCAGTAGGCCACACGTCCTTTATTTTCTGGAAAGCTCCAAATGCGCTTATCCTATTTGATGCTTTCCAGGAAACCTACATGTCAGCATGCTTGACTTACTAGGAAGACTCATGGTCTGCCACTCTGAAAGGCCTAAGTAAAGTCAAAGTGGACTATCTAGCATTTGGAAGAACCATGTGACCAGTGACAGTCATGCAAGGGGAGAAGGGGGAGGACAAGGGGATGGAATTCAGCGAACTTAAACCAGAGCGCGTTCTTGCACATATCTGGTAGTCAAGCTTCTAGTCACTCTTTTTTCAGGCCATGATGGTAAGGGATAAATTAGTTGCACATTGTAGTTTAAGCAGATAATGGCCTAAGGCTGCAATATGGGAAGCATATATTTTGGGATTCAGTCCTGTTTAAATCTGGCAGTCAGTGCTGGATAAGTGTCCATAGCGTTCTACTAAAATTCAAAATAAAGAATGTACATTTTCTGAAGTATTTCATTTGACGCATATGTGCATCTAGGATTATGGCTTCTAAGTGCCAAGAAATTTACCTTGGAAAGATCTCCTGCTCAGTTAAAGGGTTCCATTTTCTCTTGCAAAACTTCCTTTTTACTGGCTACAGATCTACCATAATCTTGAAAATTAAAGGCGAATTTCTTTTGGATTGAAATTTATAAGCTGCGTGAAACATAGAAAATGCTTGCTAATTTTTCCCAGCCTGTTACAGTAGATACAGAGTTTTGTATTTTTTTTTGTTTCAGAGTCAACTGTTCTTTTTATTTCAAAATTGGAGCCTGTCGTCATGGAGACCGTTGTTCCCGATTGCACAATAAACCAACATTCAGCCAGGTTAGTGTTCTTTTTCCATTTTAGCGTTTTTTACACAACTTTCAAATAGCCGCGACTTTCAGAGCTTCAGAAATGTGCATATCACATTTCTTATTTCTTTATCTATCCTTGAATTACTTTTTTCCTCAGCCTTTTAAAATTCCTTTGGAACATCATTGGTTGCACAAAATAGTTCCATGCTTTTGGCAGCATTAGAAGTCAGCCAGTGGTAACCTTCAGGATAATATTTGGAGCAGTAAATACTTCATTTCTTTGTTGTTATTCTAAATTGTTTAAGGTTTAACCAAAATCTTATGATGAACTAGTTCTCTTAAATGATGGACCTATTATTCTACTTCCAATATAAAATGGATTTGGAAAATATAGCGTGTCGACAGATTCTCCCAAAAGGAGTGAAAACTTGTGCGGTTGTAGAAAAGTAGTACAATCTATTAAAGTTTAAATGTTCAATCTAGTTCAGTGAAATTTAAAGTGGTGGTGTGCAAAATATTATTAACAGTACTGATCAAACTGATTGTTACAGCATATTTTGTTTTAATGTTGAATACTATTGGTTTTTTAAAAAGCCTCTACAGCCTTTATTTGCTAGCCAGTACGATTAAGAAAGGGGATTGCTATAGCTCAGTGATAGAGCAAACAGCCTGGAAGGCAGAGGGTTGCTGGTTCTATCCACAGCCTCTCCACAGTAGGCAGCAGGAAACTATTTCTGTATATCTGCCAGGAAAACTGCATAGAGGTGCCCAAGGAGATGCCCTTGCAGTCCTCCAAAAGTTAGCCATAATAAAGGTTAAGGGGGAAGGAAGAACCCTAACCTAATTGTAGAGCTGTAATAAAGTTGTGTGGATTTCTGTTCAATCAATCATTTTTTTAAAAATAGCTAGTATATTAGTACTAGAAAATAAAAATTCAGGTGCTGAAATCCTATGTACTCTTAATAGAACTTAAGAGAAGGTTCAGACTAGTAGTCTGAATTAATATTTTGTTTTTATATTTTCAGTCATTAGTATTTTCCCAATATTGTTTTTGACACTGTGGGCCACTACTTTAATGCCAATGGTGCCAATAATTCAATTATCCTGACTTGAGAAATTTACTGTAGTAGATTAAATTCTAACTTACTTTTTGTTCAGTTGGCAGCGTTACACTTTTGAAAACAGTACATACATAAACATATGTGAACTTAAATATAATCTTTCAGTAACTATTTGTATCTGGTAATGATTAATAGATAAGCTAATGCTTTCCTAGTGGAAATCTAGGATATTTTTGCTTGATTTTAACGTGCCTTTTCCAGCTGTTGTAAAAATCTTAGTAGTTCTTATGTGTGGAAGGACACCCTCTTTGGCTCACATTTTTACTTAAGCATATTAGAAGGGGTTGATTTATCTACACAGACAGCAGAACATTTACTCTGAAAAATAATTGAACTTTGAAGATGTTAGTCATCAGTTTAATCAGGTATTGAAAAACATACTTAGTGGCCCCACTTAGTTATGTATTATTCATCGAAATGTGAGATTGAGAATGTGAACAAATACTGTATTGTGAGCACACCGAACTAAAACTTTTACTTGAGCTCCAGAAAGCTAGGAAAGTATCCAGGGCAAATTTGACCCTGAAGAAGAGATGAGCAAGGAAAGGTCCTATGTCTCTCGGCGTTTTGTTGGAAACAGCCCTAGATTTTTATAGGAGTTGTATCGCTGTAACTTGCACTTAACATTAAGAGACTGAAACACAGGTTCTTGCCAACTTGTGCAGAACTAGAAAGTTGGGTGTATGAATTTGAAATGGTCTCAAGAACAACAAATGTAACTATGATTTTCCATTACTTGGCTGAGGACCAGAGGTTAACACTGGCTGGTTTTATACATAAAGCTCTGAAAAGTTTGTTAAAAGTAGGAAGTTAAATTTGAATGAAAGCTTGTGAAAACTAACATTTTAATTAATAAGGTTGAGCTACTTAACACTAATATGGACATGAAAGCTCTGAGATGTTAGTTTACTAACTTAAACATGGTTTGTTTTTTCAGACTACTTGATATTAAGAAGAACGATACAAATGTAAGGTCTGCTGGGCAAATTCTTCAAGTAGAAAGCACAAAGGCTGAAAGGATTTTCTTTTAAAGATCTGCAGAGAGTGGATGCTTAGAAACTCATATTATTTAAACAGGAGTTCCACTAAGAAAATGCTCAGAAGGCAAAAATGGGAGCTTCTGTTCTTCACAGCAGGGGCCTTGTAGCACAATGCTACTGCCTGTTGTGGTCACTATTTTCCATTTTTTATGGCCTTAGAATTAAAAATGGGATGTTTTGCGTAATGAGTTACTAAGATACAGCGTGACTAATTCCATTTCTAGGACTTGGGCTGAGAATTCTGCCTTACATAATCCAGAGAGCAACTTCTTGGTGAAATTAAAAACTGTTTTCATAATATGACTGTGTGAATTATGCTTCACAATGTGCAGGTACTGAAGAAAATAATGTACCATTTGGATAAAACTTTATATTACTCTATTCGCAAAAAAAGTTGTCTCTTTGCAATTGTCTGTTATATGCACAGCAGCCAGTAGAATTCCCCTTTTTATTTTTTTTCCCCGCAGACCATCTTGATTCAAAACATCTATCGTAATCCCCAAAACAGTGCACAGACGGCTGACGGCTCACACTGTAAGTCCCACAGTTGGAGAAATTTTTCTTTTAAGAATGGTGTTAAAGAGCCCATTCCTAAATATGAAAATCTCATGTTGGCTTCTGAGCTGCTGACATAAAGCTGTTGCAAACAGGACAAGTGACGGAACATCACATAGTGATCAAGAATTTGATAAATGCCTATGTAGGCACAAAGAGAAGAATGGCTAATATAGACAGAGAAACTGATTGGACTAACCTTCTCTGTGAAGATGTGAACATTAAAAATATGTTCCTTGCTTTTGTTTCGCTGACAGTAAACATTAGGCAGATATCAAATTCCTTGATATTTTTAATCTGAAAAGCAGGCATTTTTGCCAAGTACGGTAAGTGACACTTGATCTTTTTTCCTCACCTTAACATTCTTAGGCAATAGAGATTTTATGACAACCTTATTATTGTGTATTACAGCAGACATTAGTTCCTGAAGCTTTATCCTTTTCCTTGCGCTAAAGGTTTTTACTGATTGAGGTTTCAGATCCACCATAAATAAATACCATTTGTTGTATTTCAAATAAACGCAATAATAAGGGTTGTGAGATCTCTATTTTTTGATGTTAGGGTGGTTCAAGGTCACAAATTAAATGGCGCATATTTCCCTCCGGGAGAAAATAACATTCTCTCTTTCAGCACTGAGACTCAACTAAAAGTGATCACCACAAGGAAACCAGTTTCTTGTTAAAACTTATTTTCCATAATATAAAGTTGTTGCGTTTTGTATTTCAGACCATTGCCCTCTTGAACATTTACCGTAACCCTCAAAACTCTTCCCAGTCTGCTGACGGTTTGCGCTGTAAGTTCATCCAAGTTCCTTCACTGGTTCCCTGGGCTTGATTGTCAGAGCTCAGTGTGTCAACTGAAGCTGGTCTACCATTTTTAGTTTAATGGAGCAAACTGACCGCATTTTATTAAATGTGCCTGAAATTTTTTTTGTCCTCATATCCCATGCCCCCGTCCTACCCAAATTTGTTTCCTCTGAAATCGTGGCTATCTACCTGTTTTATGCTTTTTTCCAAAAAAAGAGGAACACTTAAAAGCATCCTTGAGCCATTGTTCTCTCTCCATCTTTGCCACTGGCTTCTATTTTAACATTCTTGATATATCTAATTCTGCACAATACTATTTTCCAAAGATTAGATCAACAGCATATTTATCTCAACCCCCTCCCATCTGTTTACAGATGTTAAAATCACTTTAATTTGATCTCTCTGCATAGGTACATCTAAAATTCCTTCCTTTAAATCTGAAATTCTGAACTGGTAGATATTGATGGGAAAATGTGGAGATTGTCTTGAACTAATTCTAACGCTTCTGTAGTTCTGAATTGTGAATCTACTCATCTACTGTACATGAGTAGAAGTTATATAAAAATAAAATGACCTAATCTTTGATTTGCTCTCGAAGCAGTTAAACAATGCAATGATTAGAAGATTTAGTCAACTATTCACAGTGCCACGTTCACTAACACTGCTAAATAGTATGCAGTGATATGTTTTTATCAGGGCATGTGCTAAAATCTGCCAATCTGATATTTAGTTTATATTTAAGCTGCATGGTCTGCTGTGGGGCTGTTAATTTATTCTAGAATTTTCTGGAAGAACAAACGTTTTTAAATTACGAGTTCAAAAACGATTTAAAATTTGGTGTCAATTGGGTAATTACGTTTGCTGTTTTAAGTATTTCATAATTTGCACAGACAATTGGCTAGCAATAAATAACCATATATTTACATTGTTTAACTATTCTACTCTTCATTGATGTTATATAGTAGTGATAATGCTTTGTCCTACCTCCCAGGCTTTGAGAAGGCTGGGAGGGGCAAAGCAGTAGCAGGTGAGCTAAGGTAAGGCCCTCACCTAGCTTGTTGCAGAGTTTGCTGGGTGCTCTGCCCAGCAAACTCCTATCCCATGTAGGAGCTTTGAATATTTTGGGAAACATTAAAAACTGTATTGCACACCCCTATTTTATGGTGGTATTTTACTTCAACCTAGTAGAGCACCATCACTTGATTTGTTGACCCTTGTGTTGTTAGAGGGAATTGGTTTTATGTAATTGAATAACTTCAGTCCAGAACCCAAAGTAGCCGTTAATGTACTATTAGAATCTGAAAAAAGTTATTAAAGTCTTACTGTGGGATATTTTAGCAATGCTGGAGAAAACTTAGTGCATTACAAAGTGAGTTAAACATGAACGTATATAGACTTAGTAAACTAACCCGGGATCAGCTGAACAGATACAGTGTGACTTCCCCTTCCTTTCAGCACCTATGTGCATTCTAAAATCTTCTCTAGACAGCTGACAAACACTCCACAACAAATAAGGGGAAGAATGGAAGGGTGCTTTTGCTCAGGTGGACTGAAACTGGACTGCCATCTTTAGGGTTTGATGCCATGTGTCCTTTAGACTTGTCGCAGAAGCAAAAAGTAGAGCAAAGCAAATATCGAGTTGTTTCTGTGTTTGTTATATTGTACATGGTGGGACACTGAATTTTAAAATATCAAGGAGCTGCCCCATGCTTGAATATTTTGCTTTTATATTTGAAAATATGCTTACTTCAAAGGGCAGAATACTTTTTTGTCAATTATGTGATGTGTTTTAAAGTTCTTCCGTTTTTCAGACCATATAGGATCAAATACAGAAACAAGAATTTCGTTTATGCTGAAATGCTACAGTAGCATCAGTTTTTGCCACACCTAATTGTTTGAAATTCAAGTCCCTTGTGTGCTTTTTAACAAACAGATGAACTAGTTGCTTATGTATGCCAGCTTGAAGGCATGGAAATAATATAGCATGACTTGCTTTCAACTACTCTGACAAATGTGGAATAAGAAGCCGGCTCTTGGAATAAATGCCCCCATCCTTCCAACAGCCTGCTTGGAGTAACATGTTAGCTGCAAGGGGAAAAAATTGGATGGATTATTCTATCAGCAAAATTTTAGTGTGTTCAGGTATATTGCCTTTTCTGTCAGAGAGTATTATGAGGAGACTAGTGAGGGAAGCAATTGTTGGTTAATTTTCCTTACCCTTCCAGTCTTGAAAAAGCAAAAGCCCTGTAGTGGGTTAGTGTTCCATCAGGAATTGTTGAGGGCAGCTGCCTGGAAGAGGAGAAATAATTGATAGCTGCCTCCCTCTTGTCCCACAGATGATTAACTTCTATTAGATTTTGTCTGTTGCTTTCTAGTATAATTATCTTTAACCTGATATCTAAGTCCCTCTTAGATAAAATACTGTGCTAAAATATTCTATTTCCTTATATAGGTCCTTCAAAGGCTGCTATAAATATCTACTGTATTAAATCTGTGGAGCTAGGAAGCATTCTGCACCAGATTCCTTAGATTTAAATCAGGCTTGCCATTAAAGTGTACTGATTGGGATTACTAAGAAGCTACTGTGTTTTTCCCCCTTTAGGGATTTGCAGATCTGCTTATGGTCTACTAATGATTAGCTATATATTTACTCCAATAGATGTCGTATTCTTAACATTTCTTTTAAAATACTTTGTAATGTTCTCAGTTCTTTACATTGTCAGAAGACAAATTCTAATTAAAATGACTTGGTATTTGCAGGTGCTGTGAGTGATGTTGAAATGCAGGAACATTACGATGAATTTTTTGAGGTATGTTGAACAGAATAAAGTTTATATGAATGAACATCACAGGCAGAGTTAAACTTTGAAAAATTATTGTTTCAACTTTATCGTGGGGCAAAAGAAAACCAAAAAAATGTAAAATGTTACTTTATAGCCAAAAAATACTCATTTCTTATGCTTCCTTCAATAAATTGATTGTACCCCTAATAAGAAATTCCCAGCAAAATTGGATTCCAGAAAAAAAAAGTTTTTCAGAATGAAGACCAGTAGTGTGCAGATTAACTTGACCTTGTGAAAGGGGACTTCTTTCCAGAGCAGTTATTTTTGTGCTCTTTAAGACTGCTTGGGTGTATTTTGGGATTTTCAGCAGCTTGAGAAATACAAGGGAAGGAAGCTTCTGCCCTTTAGTATTAGGAGTGCTTGATTTTGAGTAGAGATGTGCCAAACTGGATTCTGTCTGATTCCATTTGTTATGATCAGTGCAGCTGGTCACATCTGAGGCCTTCCAGGAAGTGGAGTTGCAGGTGTCCATTTGGTTGGTCTTCTGGGAGGATCTGTAGTCCTCAGTTTCCAGAAGACTCAGGCAAGTGTTAGGTGGCTGCCTGCAAGCCCTGCAGGGCTTCAGAGGATCAGGCACCACCAACCTAGCAAGTAGGCCTGGTGTACATTTTATGGCATTGGAGGCATATCAGGGAGAGGCCAAACCAGACTAACCAGTTCTTTTAAGAACACCCATTATCTGATGAAGCCCCATACCTTAAGCAGGGTTTGGTCTAATAGCAAGCTTTATGACCCTCACCCCATGTTTGCAAAGAACTGGTTGAGCATCTCTCTGATTTTGGTTTCAGTTTATTAAGGTTCATTTAGTCCATGCATTTCTCGAGCAAAATAAATGCAAAGCATCTTAAAATACAGTAACATTATATAATCGAGAACGTTCTCATGGATCTGCTTATCCAGCATACTTAGTCCTAGTGCTTTGCTGAAACCCTTCTCAAGAGCTAATGGTTAGAAAATGGCCTTGAGTGCAGGAGAATTTAGCAGAGCTAAATTCATTATCAAACCTCACATAGCCATGAAGCATAACCAAGAGAATGTCATGGTAGCCATGTATAGGCTTTATGTTAATACAATATATTTCATTTTTTCAGGAGGTCTTTACAGAAATGGAAGAAAAATACGGTGAGGTTGAAGAGATGAATGTCTGTGATAACCTTGGAGATCATTTGGTTGGAAATGTATATGTAAAGGTAAGATATAAGAATAAAATTGCTGCTCAGCATATAAATGAACATTTGGGTTTTCTTTATTTGTATGTTTGAAAAATACATAACGCTATTGAAGTGTGGGTATGTTTATCCTACAAATGCATTTTTATACATGTCTCTGTTATTTATATCTATAGTCCAAACTAGCTAAACAGTCCTAAGCTGTTAGAAGAACGAAAAATAACATCCAAAAAAGATCAAACATTAAAAATCCAGTTTCAGAAAGAAACATGAAGAAGTAATTGAAAAGGAAAATTAAAATTGCTAAAAAATATATGGTTCCTGTTATGGGAAATATTCAGAAAACTCATGCTTTAAGGCCCGCCTTCATAAGCATATTTTTGAAGAAAAATCTACATCTGTATTCCACCCTATATCACATGGTCTCTGGATGGGTTACAGTTGGAAGAACTGATTGAAAGTTGGTCCCTGCAACTGCCTTTGGGGTTCCACTCTAGGCTTTCTGGCAGAGTTTACTCCCTTAGGTATTTCCTCTCCCAAGGCTGTTGCTATCCATTGAGACATAAAGTTTATAGTTATTGAGGATGGATAAGGAGTATGTTTTCAATCTAGTCTCAAGTCCAACAGCCAAGATTCAACTGGGATCGATTTCTTTCAGGAGTCCCAAAGTAATAATATTTGGCCAAAATAGAAAGCTGCCCTTAGGCTTGTATAGTCTGCACTAGCATGTGGATGGCAGGTCTCTATTCTGAGATATAGGGTGCTTTTCCACTGTCACTAGAAGTACCCATTAATGGGTACTAAATGGCATTTTTGTACCCATTAATGGGTACAATGGGTACTTCTAGTGACAGTGAAAAAACACCCATAATCAAGAATAAGTCCCAATGCAGAAAGGACTTGTTTCCCCTCACCAGACATTATTTTATACTGTTTTATATATATGGTTCTATTTTAAAAATGTCTGTTTTTAAATGCTGTTACTCGCCCTGAGATCTTAGGGTATAGGACGGGAAAGAAATGTAAATAAATAAATAAAGGTTCTGAAGCTGCTGCTGAGGCTGATCCATTTTTCTTTTCTTTTTTTTATTATTATTTTTTTAATTTTTGACATAAACATTTTTACATATGATTATAGTTTACAGACAGTGTAATTGGTTACATATATGTCATCCCCTCCTTTTACCCCACCCTCCCCCCCCCTTTTTACATATAACCTCTTGGGATACATCTGGGTCATATTTGCATAATTAATTGTAATTTCATTTTCCGGGCCTCTTCAATCCTTGTTTGTAGATATTCCTTAATTGGGAGCCATTTTCGTTTACAATTCCTCAGTCTATTAATATTTTCACACTTTATCTTCAAATTGGTCAGTTCTACCACCATTGAGGCTGATCCATTTTTCAGCATTCTTAAGGATAAGATGTGACACCAATTCTTTAGATTAGTGTCTTAATGCACCAACAAAACTGTAATGATTAGATCACATCCTGTTTAAGTTCTTTGGCGAATACCATTAAACATGAAATCTGAAAATTCTGTCCTATTGTGTTAATATATTCTCCATAATTTGTTCATTTTAAAAGATCTATTGTGAAGGTTGATCTGGGAATTTTGTTTCGTTCCAGCCAGTTAATAGTGCCTTACAAAGAACTTTTTATGACAGATCTCTATAATACAGACATATGAAAACACTGGCAGAAAGTACCCATTTGGGTGTGAACTGGATGACCCCATTTCCACCACGGCACCCATTTGGGACCCGATTGTTTTCCCCGCCGCTGGGGAAATCCGGATCATATGGGTACATCTCAGCCTTAATTCCAGATCTACAATGGGATCTTCAGCCAGAAAATCCAGATTAAAGGGAGCCTGTTTCCACATGAGTTTGGCAATAGGGTCTAGAGGAGGCTAGGGGGAGGGGGCACCCATGGGGGGGAGCTCCAAAACCTAGGCTTCGAAATCATTTCACAGTCATTTGGAAACCATTTCGAAGTTACTTTGAAGTTGCCTTGCGGACTGTTACCTTCAGGCATAGAAAGTGGTACATATTTAATGAGGCTGACTCATCCCTGAGATGGTTTCCTTTTGTTGTTAGTCAATTATTAACTCACATCGTTTCAGCTGATAGGACAATGAATCTGCAGAACCCTATTAAACAAGGCTTCAGGCCACAGAAGGGGTCCTCTGTTGAAGATCTTAAATATACAAGCAGACTTCTAGATGAGAATATGTTTTATGATTTTTAGAACATTCATACCAGAATTTATCTATTTCTGTATTGCTTTTGGCTTCAGAAATCTATACTAATTTACGATTGTGCTATTTCCGTTCTAAATCAGACTTCGTTTTTTGCAAACTTGCTTTTTCAGTTTCGACGTGAAGAAGATGCAGAAAAGGCTGTGATTGACCTGAATAACCGCTGGTTTAATGGGCAACCAATACATGCTGAGCTCTCCCCTGTGACAGATTTCAGAGAAGCTTGCTGTCGCCAGTATGAAATGGGGTAATTGAATTTTCTTCTTCAGCTCTTATTTTCTTAAGAGGTATCAGGCCCTAAGAAACAAAGTCTGTAGTTCATAAGGCTCTGTGAATTCACAGATGAGTTAGGGATCTATCAGAGCTTCCTTCTAGAATACAGGGACAAAGGATCATCTTTCATAAACCCTCCCTGTTTCCAGCACCCTTCAGGTTGCTTCATATAGACTTCCAGTCCTCCAGAACAAACTTAAAAGCAAAAAGGAAACTGGAAGCGTGGGTGGGGGCTGGGGGGGGGGAATACAATTTTTTTTTCGGTGGTGACATCATCTCATCAGTAGAATTCCAGTATTGGGTACCAGTGTAGCAAAGCCTTAGTTAGGAGCAAAGACTAAAACAGCTTAATAACTAGTGTTTAATCATAATTTTCCCCAGAGAGTGTACACGAGGAGGCTTCTGCAACTTTATGCATTTGAAACCTATTTCACGAGAATTGCGACGTGAACTTTATGGCCGCCGCCGTAAGAAGTAAGTGCCTGTTTACATAAAAACATAACAGGAGCCCTGCAGGATCAGGGCACAGCTCATCCGGTTCAGGATCCTGACTCACATAGTGGCCCACCAATTGCTTATGGGCATCTCAAGCAGAGTCAAGGGCAAACCGTCTCCTGCTCTCAAATCCCAGCAGATGGCCTTAGAGGCATCCATTCTAGTAGCCATTGATACATCTGTCATCCATAAATTTGTGTTTCTGTGAAAGTGACTTTTCTTGGTATTTCTTCAGATGGAAAGCTCATGGTTAAGTTAAATGTGTCTTACTATGAAATCACTAATTTGTTTTTCAGGACTGAATAGACATAGTGTGGTTCTACACAGTCCAGTGCATCCCCAAATTCAGGCTTTCATGTATAACCTTTTGTTATTTTTGCCATGTCCTTGGACAACTTGTACTATTATTTATTGCTTTATTTCAAATCAGAATATTTAAAATTTTGCTGGCAGTCTTGTCAAGCCAAAATAATTCTAAGGAGAAAATGTGTTTGAATTATGAATATAAAAACTTAACAGTAGAGGAGGGCAGCTATAATCCCCCACTTAAGCATATTCTGGAATATAAATATGGAAGGAAGCAGTCCCTGGAGACTGCTGCTGGAGCCAGATGGAAAATTCCATACACCACTGTACTTCAGGAGAGCTCAAGCACTTTTCAGTGCTAATTGCCAGGGGTTATGCCTGTTGCTGAGTTGTAGCTCATCAGACAGAAATTGCTGTGAGAGACCTGGGACTGTAAGATACCTCACCAAAACAATCCTGGGCTCTCCTGGGCTCAAAGGTAGATGAGCCCCATTGAAAAGGTGCAGGGAATTCATCTTTGCAGGAATCCATTATTACTCTCTGTGGAAGGGCAGCATCTTGCTTGCACACAACCTCAAGCACCTGTGTGGTCATGTAGAGATGCAGTGTGGCTCCACCCATGGAGAGGGCAATAATGGAGAGGGCAACTCCATTTCCTGCAAAGGTGAGTTTCCCACACCTTTTCAGTGGTGCTCAGTTACTTATGAGTTGCTGCAGATGACAAGGAGGGCCCAGGATTGTCAGATGAAGTAACTGACAATTCTGTGCAGTTAGTATGGGAAAGGTGCTTCCCACAACAGTTTGTCTATCTGAAAAAGCCATCAACATTTCTCCTGTTACGCAGAGTTCTTGAATTTTAGATTGTGGTCTGCATGTTATTTTGTCTTCACACAGACTAGACGCATAACCTGTAACAGTTTCTCATGGTGGTTGTACCTTCTCCTTCCCAGGCATAGATCCAGGTCAAGGTCTCGTGAACGTCGTTCTAGATCCAGAGACCGTGGTCGCGGAGGCGGTGGAGGCGGTGGCCGAGAGCGTGATAGAAGGCGGTCAAGAGATCGTGAAAGATCTGGACGATTCTGAGCCATGCCATTTCTACCTTGTCTGTTAGAAAGTATTGTAGTTGATTGACCAAACAAGTTCATAATGAAAATTTTTTTAAAAGATGGGCTTCTGAATAAAAATTTGTAGTGATACAGTTTACTTTGCGTAACTGATTTCTTACGGGAATTTTTTTCCTTATTTCTCTAACCTTGATGAATGAATGATTGGGGAAATGAACTGCAATGTACTGCAACTGAGCTGGTTTTTCCATTTACAACTGAATTAAATTGTTCATGTATATAATATACTATATATTATATACATAAAAATAAGAGAGTAATTAATCATTTAAGTTTCCCTCTTCTGTTTATGCTGTCTGCTTATTTAGGTTAGCATAGGCACATCTAAAGAAAGCTGTGCAAGGAGCATTTCTTAACTCAGTCAAAATGCTTAGTTACATAAATCTGTATGTTTCTTTGTTACTAAGAAATCTGTGCTATGTGAATGTGGCATTTACAATAAATCCAGTTTTTGACTTTAAAATTTTAAAGCCTATTCTCTAAGCACTCCTGAGTAGTTGCTACTCCTGGCTGTGCCAAAATTCCTAGGGCTTTTCCATACGGTAACCTGTTTTTAAATTTTGTCCTGCACTTTCCTTGCATTCCATTCTCCTCTGTTAACGTTACTGTTGCAAACAAAACCACTCACATGGGTTGCAAAATATTCGTTAGGTACTCATTAGCACACTTCTATTTAACAGATACATAGGCCCTTTCTTCACTGGGCCTTATTTTGCATTATATCCTGGAATAAAGACCTGCCATCTGCATGCTGGTGTAGACTGTTCCCATAGTTTATCAAGGTCTGCACTAGCATGTGTATGGCAGGTTCCTATTCCAGGATGTAATCTGGAAAAATATCCAGTGCAGAAAGAAGGGCCATGGGATGGGTGCACACCTGCTAATAATAATATAGGCCAGGCCAGATGGGTTGCAGCTATGAAAGAGATCAAAGCAGTAATGAGTGTGGCTCCAGATCCCTCACCTGCAAACATTTACCATTAAAATTAGCTTAATGATGCTGGCCATAAATGTGGGGTGCATGGTCTGTATTAAAGCTGAATTTGGCTAAGTTGTACAAAAATGATGATGAGGCAGGGATTGCTTTTTAAATAATAATACATCTCCAACATTTGCCTCTAGCCATACACCAGCGATATAAATTGTGGGCTGTAGTGCGACTACAGAGAAGAAAGCTTGGAGCATCTTCCCTGTATGCTTAGCTAATATTTGGTTATATTGACACAGAACATGGCTTCTACCAGTTTTTTTCATGCCAGTCTAGAGACAAACCTCAGTAGGGCTTAAACCTTTACATACAAACAGGCAGAGCATAAGAAAACAGCAAGCTTTTTTTTTGGGGGGGGGGCTTTTCTATTTATGACTAGGGCCCTTCTACATCGCCTTGAGGATAAAGCCTCTGTCTTTACCTCGGAGATATTTCTCAATTGCAAGAAAGGAAGTTCTACATGAGGCAGCCAGGAGCCCTTCCTCACATTATGGGATGCTCTGTAAAAGCCCCTAAAATGCTTTCAAAGAGCTTCAACCTCAGCTGTTGTGTAGCTTCAATTGCAGCAAACTTTGTTTTTACCCCTCACCTACCAAATTGTTTCAGAAAGGGAGAAGGAAAAGTAAAAATGCCATCTTCCATGATAGCCCAAGTAGAAACTAGTTTACATAGTAAACAAAAAGAAAAACCTGGCGATGCTTTCAAAGCCAGTAAAACAATTGCACAGTTCTTCTAGCTGAACCAGTTTGATAGATTAAGTTATTACCTATTACCTATTATTACAGATCAGCAATTCCTGACTGCAACAGCCTAACAGTAAAACTTACAAATGGGAGTGGTTACAGAGGAAATCCTTAGTCAGCTATGACCATCTTAAGTTCTTGCGACAATAAAATGTCTGAAGAAATAATTCTCATGGGGAGCTCTCTGAGAAAAAAGATGGACAGAGTTTAAAAGACCCTGCGGTGTGTTTTGGTTTCTTGCATGTTAATCTGATCTACAGTGGTTGGAACCCTTCCATTTGTAACAGAACAAAACTGTTTTAAGAAATTTATACCCGCCCTTCACCAAATGGTCCCGGGGAGGGTTACAATAATGCCCCTTGTGTATTGTACTGTAACAAATACTATTGTGCAGTACATCCATAGGTGTGCTGATGTAACTTTAGAAGAGTGCCATTTCTCAGCAACTCTTAAAGCTAGGCGTATTCAGCAGGGATATAATAACATTAGTGGATCCCTACAGGATCGTCCCACAGTCCCTCTACTCTAGCGTCCCCTCTCACACAGTGGCCCACAAGCTGAATGACTCTGTGGATGAATGAAAACGCGGCTGACATTGGATGCTACTAAAGCAGCGATCTGTAGAAGGGTCCCCATAGTAGTAAGCCATCACTGGGGGTTGGGGCGGAAAGCAGCCACCGTCAACGATCAGCAATGAGTGAGCCTCCACAGTTGCAAGAACTTCAAGCTGACTCACGATTTGCTTGCAACGACTGTGCAAATCAACCCAACACACACACCCGGGCATGGATCTGAGCACGCAAACGTCGTGAAAGGAGAGGGAAGCGCCGATTGGATGGACGCAGCCGGGCCTCCCTGGCTCGCCAGTCTTGTCTCTGGCTGTAGAGGAAAGCCAAGTCCGAGTAGCCTGCTTGGGTGCTTTAACTTCCGGTGCCTTTCGGCACGTCACTGCGTCGCAGATATCAGTGGTCAGTCTGTGGCAGTCGAAAGTGGCAGTTGTATTCGATTATTCCTTTCACTGGAAATGGAAAAACAAAGCACCCACCAACAAGTCGTACTTGTGCGCACCGGGGAATATTAATTTCTAAAGCTGATGTGTTTTAATCCCTGTAGCCGGGTAGATCAAATGGAAAGGGTGGGAGCTCACCTCGGTCTCCTATCCCGGGTCCCAGATTCCATGCCAAGTTTTTTTTTTAACTTTAAACAAGGCCCTTATTTGGGATTCCCCCTCCCTTTTAATTTAACTCATGAAAGGAGATGCCACTCTGACACCTACTGATTCATAACTTTTTCTCAGAGGCAGTATAAACAGTTACTATGATCACAAAGAGAATAATAATCTTAGATATAAATGAGAGTGAACACTGTTCTATTAAACCCAAACTGAATGCAAATATATATAGACATTTTCTAACACAAAAATACTTGGAGTTCTCATTGTGGTTCACAACTTCCGCCAAGGATTTATCCTTCCATTATTGCGGAGTTATTCTCTTGTGGCTTGCAGATTTTAGGACAGAACCAAACCTCATTTCAATTCAATGCTTATCATAGAGGCCTGCAGGGATGAGACCAGAGATATTTTGATGCCTTCCTAAAAGAAATGAGAAGATGCAATTGAATAGCTATAGGGTCACAGAGAAGAGACAAAAATGACCTTTGTGCTCCTGAACCACGTGGATGTCACTGGAGCTCCATCTCCTACATTTATTTCCTCTTCCATAAATTTCAATTAACACCTAAATATTGTTCATACATAACATTAATTCATGCCTAACATTTACATTCTTCCTTTCCTCCCAGGGCAGTACACACCAATTTCATCCCCTCCATTTCATCCCCACAACAACCCTGTGAGGTGGGCTAGACTGAGTAAGTCAAGGCAAGCTTTCCTGGTAAAATGGGGATGGAGACCCAGGAACACCTTGATTCCTTCTTCAGTCTTGAAGCACTGCTACTAAACCAATGCAGGACATGCCATCTAGGGTGTTTTTCCACTTAGCACTAGAGTACCCTTTAAGGACCCATTAAGGACCCTTTATAGCTTCTTAATGGGTACTCTAGTGCTAGGGTTTTTTCCACTGGGGTCCTTAATGGGTCCTTAATGGGTACTCTAGTGCTAGGGATTTTTTCCACTAGTACTAGAGTACCCATTAAGGACCCTTCATGGGTCCTTTAGTGCTAAGTGGAAAAACACCCCTACACAGCGTGAAGGGTTTACTACATGTAGTCAGGTCTTGCGGGGTAACTTCATCCGATCATGCTTCATCTGCTGCCAAGGACACGTGGAATGAATGCAGGGAAGGAGAAGACCAATGGAAGTCTTAATCCGGATTTCCTACACCGACCAAATTCATCGGGGGACGTCCTATTTCATGTAAGCGGAGCACACCTGAGACTCTCGCACACGGTTGAAAACACCTTTGGAAGCAGCTGGGAAAGGGCCCGCGTACTCGACCCCTTCCCTGCCGCGTAGGAGCTTAAAAAAAAAAACATACATAACCGGAATTTTACTCTGCGCACATCATACATTTTTCTCTAGAACTGCTAACAAGGAAACAATCAGCGCAGCCCGAAGGCGGAGCACGGCGCCTCCTCATTGGCGGGGTGTATCCCTCTTACGCCCCCGTCCTAGCCAATCGCCGCCTGCCGTTTCTCCAAAAGCTACATCAAGCTGAGAAACAGCGCCTTCGCACACGCGCCGAGGCTGCGCTGCGTATTAGGAAAGAAGAGGCGCCGCGGCTGCTGCTGACTTGCTCGCGGGAGGCGGTTTCCATCCACGCATTTCGTCTCTTGTTTGTTCTCCCTTTTAAGCAACCAGAAGTAAGTTTTGCATGGGGTGTGGGGGACTCTGTTTTCTCTCATAATAGGTTGCGATGGTGCATTGCTGGAGAATTTTTAATATAATATATTATATATATATATATATATAGATTCCTTTGTTAAGGTGTGTTTGTCCGGGAACACAGTTTTGTTCAGTGGCGTGTAGTTACCTCGGATTCTTCCTATTGCTCGTCTGATTGCATCATCCACAAACAGTGAAGGTCTCTTTTGCAGGGAATCATAGGAAGGAATTGCAATAGTTTCCTCGCTTGCTTAAGGATGCCTCAGTGTGGAAACGTAGCTCTTCAGTCTTCTCTTTATTTCTTCTTGTGTTAGGACCAATATTGCATCCACCCACCCAAATTACCGCGAGTGGGGAAACTTCGATACCGGTTTTTATCCTTGTTTTGCTCATTAGCTTCTTTGTTGCCTGTTGATCAGATCCGGGAAAGCTTTATATTTCTTTTAAATGTTCTTTGTCAACATTGCAGAGTGATCCGTTTAGGCTTATTCAGAAAGATTCAGCTCTGTTCTGTTGGATTCCCAGGGTAGTGTACTTAATATTGCAGAATAATGAAAGCTCGGTGGAACTTACCGCAGGTTTTTAAAACGCATGCATTTGATCTCACAGCAAGATTGCCTTCAAGGTTGCTTACATCTAGCTAAAGACGTGGCTGAACCATGCAGAAAGTTAACTAATGGGAATTAATGTAGATTAGAGCCATTTTAAAATGCAGATTCCTACTTTCACATTAGGAAAGTAAAAGCACTCTTTACCTGCAGAAGCTGTGTTTTTTAGATAATGTTAAGACTAGATAAGATGACAGTATAATTTTTGAATCGTATACATATTCTAGTCTTTGTGAGCTTTATTTACATTTTTATCCCACCCTTCGGTTGCTGAGGTGTTCATGCATGGAGCTGCCTTTGGCATCTTGTACAAGCTCTGGTTGCAAATGGCTTTTGCAGATAGGATTGTTAGGGTGCTTTTTCTCAGCATTAGATTAGACGTCAGAAGATGGCTACAGTCCCAGGGTAGCAAAATTCCAGAAGTCACAGTAGTTTGACCCACTGATTCAGTGTTTGAGTGTATTGTAGCTAGAAGAAAATTATCTGTGATTGGTCAAATGTTACATTTTCTTGCAGGTATCTTTTGCTGTCCTCATGCCTTATAAAGGGAAACATTTAAAAGCTCCTTTTTTAAGAAGAAAAGATAGAGGATGAGCGGTATGCTGGTTTATAGAACAGCCAAGTGCATTTTTTTATCAGTGTTAAGTAGGATTATCATTTGAAAAAGAGTACAGTGTTTGTAACTTTAAAAGCTATACAAAAGAGGAAATTTAAGCTTAATTTTAACGTTATGGGTGTTTTGTCCTCGTAATTTCTAAGCCGAGTCTTAGACATGGATCTTGAAGAAAATGACCGCCACGCTTTTGTGGGGCTGAAAATGGGCTGAAAATGGCAACTATCAAGTGTCCAGACAGGTAAGGGCCTGTGTTTGCTCCACAGTATTGCCCTGATGTCTGGAATGAATTATGAGATTTGGGTTCCAAACAAGATCCTATATTTTCCAGACAATTTAAGGATATATCTCGCCATAACTTTGCAAATACAAAATAGCTGAACACTTAATTGCACATATCAATGGTTGCAGAGAAAAAAAGAAAGAGTTTGAGTTTCTTACTGAAAAAATACATTTGTCAGATTTTTGTGTGCCAGTTTGGTCTTCTGGTTGGAGTGCCAATGAGACTTTTTCTGCCAATGAGACTTTTTGTATGAAAAGTAACATAGTTCCCAGCCTGTCAGATTTGGGGGTGGACCCACTTCCAGAGGTGGTACTTGGAGTTTTGCCAAAAAGTCACCCCCATGAGGCATGCCACAAGGCATGCTGTTCCGACATCACTGTGGTCCAGTATACCAGCCCGCGACCAGGTATAGGCCTTGATGTCACAGTCTACAACTTTACCAAGCTAAGGCACCATTTTGGTCACTAGCCTGGTCCATACTTCATCCAGTATTTCAGCTTTGGCTCCTGGAGCTACTGTTACAGACTGTAGTCTGTACATGTGTCTTTTGGGGGAAATTTAGCTCAGTCCAGCCATCAGTCCGAAGTAAGGAATCTTTAGTGCTACAGACCTGAAAAAAAATAAATTAGCAAAGTACTCTATAGAAGCAAACAGGCAGCAAGATGAAATATTTTCAAGTCTGTTTCTTTAATGAGTATTCAAAAGCTTTATTAAAACTCAGCAAAAAGCTTAAAACCCAGGAGAAATGACAGCAACAGTCAAAATTAGCTGGCTGTTACCAATAATTGCAAGAGCAGAGAAAAAGAAAGAAAAGGTTTTCACATCAGAAATAGGAAAGCAGACCCAACTAGTGTGTTAAGTGTCTGGGGCAAAGCTTCTTCTAATCTAAATTTTTACACTAAGGAGAAAGTAAAACAAAAACAAGAGCTGCTAGTCTGGCCACTAAACTCCAAAAAGCTTAGTGCAAACTTAAGTGCAGCAACAGGAGACCAGATGCAGCAATTAGCAAGAAAAAATAGTGTGGGATAGATTATCTTAAGATATTTTCTTCTTTCTTTAGTAAGCTTCAGTAATTTCAGCAGTGATGAGTTGGGGGAAGGTGCTCTTACAGAACAGGAAGAAAACTGGACTTTTAATACTCTTTTTCTATGTGCTAAAGGGAAAGCTATTTCACTGGATAAATAATGGATTGAAATCCTCACTTTTTTATTGGTCCATTTGAACTCAAGAGTTTACATTTATTGGCCCTCCTCAGAGAGGTGAGGGAGGGACAATTGTTTTCCAGATATGGTTTTTCCTTCCTTTTGAGCAGATGTGACTTGATGTTAATGGGATTGTGTCTCTAAGGCCCTGATAGCACAAAGGTGTGATGTTGGCATAATGGGTGTCGTCCACTTTAGATAATGGAATTCAAATTAAGGTATTGATTAGCTTTATTTCTACCTGGCATTCTTTAATAGGAATCTTTCTGGATATTTACTGTGTAATAAAGGTTGGTCTAGATAGCCAAGTAACTCTTCTTACACTGACCTTCTGGTGGCCAGGGGACTATTGACATTAACAATCCAGACTTGAAAAGATTATCTCTCTGGCCTAACTCTGTTCTTATCCAAATTTCCAGGCTTCCTACATAGCAGACAATTTCGCAATCTGCTTCCTTTTTTCTTGTTTTACTGGAATGGAGGTTTATACTTGATAATGGTGTATTTTAGATCTTTGGTTCTGGTCACGTACAGAGGTTTCAGGTTTCCTGGTCTTTCTACTTACAACCTATATGCCAATGAAACAGCAGTTATGAAGTCCAGTATTACCCGTGGCAAGGTGCCCTCAGAGCAGGGGATTCTGGGAAATACACTACTTGTACTTGCCCTCTGCTCTTCTCCAGTAATGTTTCGGACACCCTAGACCTGAGGGGGCTCATCTTCCAGTGCCGTATCATTTTTCCTGTAGTGCTGTTCCATGGAATTTTCTGGCCAAGGATACTGGGGTAGTTTGCCATTTCCTCCTTCTGTGGATCAGAACTCCCCACTACATGGCTTAGCTCTTAGCCTCATTGAGTTAAGCAAACCTTTCCTCCATGACACGGCAGTGACCCATGAAGGGATATTGGACTGTATCCCAATGTTTTCCCACTGTCTGATGCACCCTGAAACCATCTCAATTTGAGCCACTTTGGATACAAAACAACCCTGTATATGACAGCTTGAGAATGTTTTGAGTGTCATAATGAGGTCTCTTGAAGAACACTTTTAATTGTTCTCAAAACTGTTGGATTGGCTGATTTCTGTCAGCATGGCTGTGTAGTCATGCTTTACCAGACCTCTTTCCAAGAACATACTGAAACTTGGTCTCTGCCCCTTTGCTTTCCAGGGAGTTGCTCTTCCACTGACCTAGTGCTTCTTCATGCTTCATTTATCAGTTCCATAAATCCCAACTTTGTAAATATCTTGGTAGTGCACTTCTCAGGTGTTAACACAAAGTGTTTTTGCATTACTCCTGTTCTAGAAAGGTATATACAGTTACCTGGGGCATGTGAATAATTGCATATAATAGTGAAATGAGAAAAACACACACACAAGATCCATTAGAAATTGAGCAACCATCGTGTTATCTTCCTCTACCAGGGAGGCTAATTATTAATACATGTTTTAACCCCTACAGTGATAGCAGCTCAATTTGGTTAGAACTTGGAGAGTCTTCCCAGGGACATAATGAGCATACTCTGGCCCTGAAATAGAGAAGCCTCTATCCAAGGTGCTGATGACCTTGATTTTGCTGGTTCTTAGGGGAATTTGAGATAGCCTGTCACTTTAAGAGTGGCAATAAGAGTGAACTTTCATCTCTTGTCAGTTTTGGTTAAGTGTGAATGGGGAAAAAGCAACCAAACTTATTCCTCATGAGGTACAATCTTGTTTGTTTTTTAATTGTCGGGCGAGTTGGATACTTGTGAGCATGTTGGTGAAGAGATTGGGTTGGTGTATAATTCATAAGGGCTTGTGGAAGTATAAGCCCCATAAATGTTGAGAGTTAATTGTATCTAATTTATTACTAATCCATCTGGCCTAATAGTTAAATGCAGTTCACCAATCCACAGGCTTGTGCATTTTTCATTTTCCCATACAGTTCCCATTACTCAGTGCTCTTTTCCCAGTCATGATCTTAGACTACTGGATGGTTAACCTCTCAGTTCCCCTTCACAATTCTTTTAATTATTCCATGTTTTGTTCTGTCCAGTTCTCCACTGCTTTCTAATGATCTAAAGATGTTTCGGTTACTGCTTGGGTAACAATGATTCTCTTTAAATGCCATTAAGGGGAAGTTGCATTGAAGTCATTTCCTGGAGGCCATCATACCTGCAAAGTGGGGTGGGGTGGGGGGACAGTGTATTTATATTTCTGTCCTGGCCTATACCCAAAGGTCTCAGGATAGGTCACAATAAAACTGATAGAAAACATAAATATTTCACTTTAAGCCAACAAGTTTGTGAAGAGAGTTTTTACTCTTTTTGGTTTATTTCACAAATTGTGCCACCTAGAGCATTGTCTCCAGGTTTATTATTTAACTAGGTAAAGTGAACAAGAAGGGAGGTATTAAGGACAAACCATGTGAGTTTCATTTCATCCAGTTCAGGAGTCATCATTCATGGCAATTAATGCATTTGTGTTTTGCTTATTTAAACTGTTGGGGGCATGAATATGAGAATTTGTGTCCATATGACCAGTCCTTATTAGATGTGAGGGAGCCCTTGTGCATTAAGCTCAAAATTCTCTTAAATTCAAGTAAAAGTCAATGTTTATTTACAGTAAATGGAGAAGTTTTATTTGTACAAATTATTTAGTGTAACTTACTGGGCTGCTTTCCACCAAAGATGGCTTTGATGAGCTTTTGTCAACATCCAGTTGGGTAACTTCCTGGAAATTTGCCCACTGAATCAGAACTCCATTGAACTTAGGCTGTGTTCAGCCTATCAGATAAAATCACCTCAGATTTTTATTTTTTTTTGGCTGTATTCACTGCAGTTTCTTTTATATTCTTTTTTTACATTTCTTGAAATGCTCATTCCTTTTTCCTACCGTATTCTCTTTGTATTTATCTAATACAAATTCTGTCTGATGCATGGGATATAGTTCCCTCCACATTTCTCAAATACTTTGTACATAAGAATTGTTCATTCTTTAAGCTAACAGAAGAGAAAGGGAGCTCATGCTTGCCTGGCAGATGGAAAGTTTTTCACTTTTTATCTTGGTTTACGTTATTCACTTCCTCTCTGGCCTTCTTTTACTAGCCAACCCTGACGTAATGTGAGGCACCTTTTTATCAAAAGGGCATTGTGGAGTCCAATAGACTTTTAAAAATAATCTTTCATTACATAAGAATTGTAGGTACTGTTATCAAATCGGTTGACAGCACTTACCATTGGTTATGAGGTAGAATATGGCAATCTGTATATTTATTTTATACATCCCTGACAAGTTTATTACCTATACCAGTGATGGTGAACCTTTTGAGCTCGGTGTGTCAAAATTCGCAAGAAAACCTAGCTTAACTCAGGTGCTGTGTCACATCTAGAAATATCCATAATTTTGTATATTTGTAGCTCTAGTAAAAAGGTTATATTTTTGATATATGTATTTTATTAAAAGCAAAAACAAATAATTATTTACATTAGTGGCTTTTGTTGCTGAATTTTGTTGCTGAATTGAAAGTTGGTATTATGTAAACTTCAAGAACAAGCAAGCACTAGACGCCCAGGTGCCAGGGTGACCATGTGTGTCACCCAAGAGGGCTTGGCGTGTCACCTGTGACATGCATGTCATAGGTTGGCCATCACCGACCTATACTAAGATGTATAGGGTTATCCATTATATCCATGAACTTCAACTGGATTTTTTGTTGCTACAGTTGATAATAACTTTAACAATTGCCTGAAAGTGAGGTATCAACAAATGTTTCAGTTGCAAAAACTGACACTGTGCTGTTGCAGGGAACAGATGTTTATCATATGAAACTGAATATGATAAAGAGAAATTTCTACCATCTAAAAGCCAGTCCTAACCAAATATTTCTTTACACATCCATATTTTCCACAAAGAGTTTAAGCCCTCAATTGCCCCTAATGTCTATTTAGGATGAGAATAAAACAATGTGCTAAAATGTAATTGACAAGACAATGTTTTCCACAACGTCTGGTCTCAGAAATAGTTAACTATAACTCATCTAATGTACTATACAATGACCTTGTTGCCACCTACATATGCCACATATTAATATTTCAGGACTGACCTCAAAGGGGAGAGTTTAACATAAAGGAGGAGGATCAGAAGTTCATATACATTTAATTAGATGCCTGGCCATGTAACTCAATATCTGGAAATCCAAAACTACCTCCTTTAATATATGCAACAGATTTTCTACATAAACAGTCTTGATGCTATACCTAGATGCGTTTTCAAAGTCCTTGGGCCTTTCTGCCCTTGGCTCCTGGTAGCCATGCGGTGCACTCTGGGACGGAGCATATGAAGGAGCCATTTCTGTTCCATGCAGAAGCACACTGTATGGTGACCAGTGTAGAGCTCAATATAGTGCTCCACAGGTACACTTACCTTAACCATTCCCAGCCTTCTGGAGAGCCCATCTGCACCTTCATGAGGCATGGCACAAGCTCACTGGCATGAAAAATGGCTCTGTGCACACCCCTGAACCATATAATTCTGAGTTTGCTATTATCTAACAGCCCGGTTTTAGGCTCAAAAGTATCCAGGGAAGATTAAAGCAGCTCTTCAGCACCATCTTCATTTTTTTGAAAGTTCTGAAATGCATGCTACCTTGGCAAAAGTGAATCACCCCCCAAAAACGTTGAGGGACAATTGTACTAATTCCTTACTATCTCTTGTCCACTCATAAACTTCATTAGCACCTTGCCTTTAAAATAACTGGCCCAGCATTTTACAAATTCCTTCCCTTCATCATGTCTTTGGGATTTTAGAATTCATTTTGTGGACTTGGAGACTGTCTAAAACACTAGAGAGGTTTTAGCATAAAGTCTTCCACTTTTCAAAAAATGATGAGATACAGAACAAACATATAGAAAGACAACAGGGAGGGTGAGGTGGGATTCTATCTTTATGGCGCCATGTAATTGTATTTTCCACCGCAAAATGTTCTTGGCAGCTGGCTTTAGCCTCTTTGTGTACCTCTTTGTCTCTCCAGTTCTGACTTGCCTTACCTTCGAGACAAATCAGACTGAGCTTTCCAAAAGATTAACATCTTTATTACAAGCTGCACATGACATGAGTCTTATTTATTTGCATCCTGCCTCTTTTCCAAAAAGAGCACATATACTATTAGTGATTTGGGAAGCCTCCTCATGGCAGAACTGGGGAAAGACTTCTATTATGTGAATATTTTACACAGATTTACATCTGCCACCCAAAGCTGCCTTTGAACACAGGAATTTCTTTACAATAATGTAGATCGGTGATGGCCAACCTACGACACGCGTGTCACAGGTGACACGCCAAGCCCTTTTGGGTGACACACATGATCGCCCTGGCACCTGGGCGTGTAGTGCTTGCTTGTTCTTGGTGTACAAAATACCAACTTTCAACTGTAAATTCAGCAACAAAAGTCACTAATGTAAAGAATTATTTGTTTTTGCTTTTAATAAAATACATATATTGAAAATATAACTTTTACTAGAGCTACAAATATCACAAAATTATGGATATTTGTAGAAGTGACACAGCACCCAAGTTAAGCTAGGTTTTCTTGCAAATTTTGACACACCGAGCTCAAAAGGTTCGCCATCACTGATGTAGATACTGCTCATGCGTGTACAGTATATCAGGTTGCAACATACTTTCTTAATTTCAGCAGTCTAATTTAGGTGGGGGAAAGTGTTGTTACTGTTGTGCAGTTGGCAAGGGATTTGGATTTATCTGTATTTATATTTTGGGGTTGTTCAGTAATTTCCACTTGTATACCTTTGTCACCTTCAAGATAATGTCAGATGGGCTGACTAATCTTGTTGTGAGGCTTAGCATCTTCTGGGGTGCGTCCAGACACCTTAATACTGCGCAGCAGAATGTGCAGCCGCGGTGGGGGCGTCACACGCCACAATCGAGGGATCGTAGTGGCGATGCATTATCTCACAGTAACTGTGAATTTACCTTAGTGCGGGTAAGAGAACACTCACTGCACAGTATAAAGTAAATTTGAATCTTCCCAACAGTCCCGGCAGGACAGGGAGGAAAGACGACAAGAGCAGGAAGGGTGGCTGAAATATGATTGGCCGCCTCATCCCACATGACGGTGCACCCCAACTCTCACAGCTTCCAATGAGGAAGCTACAGAGGCTGCTTTTGGTTTATTCCACAAGTCTGGAAGGGGCCCTGGTTGCCTAAACATCTCTGTGATTTTTATTTCAGCTGCATCCAGACGTTGGTTTCTTATTCCGCTATATTTAGATATTTCAAAGTTAAACATGGATATTTCAGAATATTCAAATATAGCAGAATAAATAACTGATGTCTGGATACAGCCTGTGATTTTGTGGGTTCTGGTGAGCTAGTTGACTTGCATATTCTCTCCAAGGATAGGAATTTTGCTGAGAGTTTGGTTATATGTTAACTGTCCTGGGATTTATAAAGTGCCATATAGACAAGTGGTGTGTATCAAATACTATCGTTTGAACATAAGGAGCCCTGCTGGATTCAGCCACAGCCGATCTAGTCCAGCATTCTGCCTCACAGAGTGGCCCACCAATTGCTTTTGGGTATCTCAAGCAGAGGATAAAGCCAAAACCTTTGATTGATGGCATTTATATTCTTCATTTCTTCTGCAAATTTCAAGGTATTGTGCATTATTCTTCTCTCTGCCTTTTATCTTTACATAAATCCTGTGAGGTAGTTTAAAATGGCTGGCAGTGGCTGACTTTAAAGTCATGTAGTGATCTTCCGTGGCTTAAGTGGGGATTTGAACCCAGGACTCCTGGCCCAGTGCACCAGTGGAGTCTTAAATGAAGATGCTGTAACTTCACTAACCTGCTGACAGATGTGTGATCCAAATAAGATCAAGCCTTGGAGTATTTTCACAAGCAATCTCGCGTCCTAGTAGTGGTGCAGTTTCTTCACAGCAGTAATGCTGTTGTTGAGGGTAGCATTGAGTTGGCATTAACTCCTGGTGAGCATGCAGATACATTCCTGCAGTTTTCCAGTCAGAGTGGTTGCCATTGCTGTCTTCCAGTAAGATACCACAAACTACTATGGCTGCTGTTTCCCAGGCAATTGCTCTGCTGTGGAGCTGTGCAGCACACTGAAACATTTTTGTGTTCTTTTCCATAGTGGATCTATTTCTAAAGCTTTTCCTGCTGAATGCACCTTCTATACACAGACACACCCCAGAGCCAGGTATTGTCTTTGTGAGTGAGGACTTATCAGGTAGCCAAACAAAAGTTAAGATTTATATGTCAACATTGGGTTAGCTTTGCCTTGAAGCTTGCACTGTTCAAGCAAGTGACGTTTTCTCCCCACAGTGCATTGTATTTCTAACACTGCAGCCAGTAAATCCACATTGCTTATACAGCCAAGATGCGGCAGCCTTCCAAAGAGTTTTGTTTACAGGAAACTGTGATAAGTAGCATAGGCCTTTTTTTAAAAAACATGCCCCACCCAAAGTTTTAAAACATTATATAATTAACTTCAGGCAGCATCATTACTAGAATTCAAGACAGGACGCTATGATCACAGCTACCTGACATTTAAGATTTAAAAAAATAACAAATGCACGCCTTTGCATCTTTTTTTTAAAGCTGGAACATCCAGAGTGTTCTACCTATAATTACTCTCTTAGTTCTAATTATCTGTTTGAATGCAGGGGAAAATCTCTGAAAAGATCACAATTAAATTTTAATTCAGAGTCGAGTCAAAAGCCTTTCTGCTCACTTAGGATGCCTCCAGACATCACATTAAAAATGAGCAGTTAACCCATAATCTGAAGTAAACTGATTCTGGAGGGGAAACAGTTCTTCTCCCACGTACTCTCCTCCTCCACCGTTCAGACTTTGCAACAGTGAAGATTCTTCCGTTCAGATGCTTAGTCCCCTCCCCCTTACATACTCAGCTTTGATAGGTCTATATGTTTCAGGGTGAAGGTGTGTTCTCCCACAGTTTAGTTTCCTGAGTGTGTGTGTGTAATAATGGAATACTCTGCAATCAAAGTCCTTAAGCACTCTGGGTGTTTTTCCACTGTCAAAAGTACCCATTTTTGCACCCATTTAGGACCCATTTGGGTGTGAGCTGGATGACCCCATTTCCACTACGGCACCCATTTGGGACCCAATTGTTTCCACTGCCATTGGGGAAATCCGGATCTAATGGGTACATTTTGGCCTTTAATCCGGATTTTCTGTAGACCCCATTAATGGGGTCTACAATGGGGTCTTCTCCCAGAAAGTCTGGATTAAAGGGAGCCTGTTTCCACTGGAAACAGGCAATGGGGTCCAAAGGAGGCTAGGGGGAGGGGATGCACATTTGGGACCCACCCACCCCCAACATTAGCTTCAAAGTCACTTCAAAGTTGATTTCACATTCACTTCGAAGCTGACTTCAAAGTCACTTCGAAATCACTTCGAAGACTGCCCCCCCCCTGCCCCCCAGAACACTTGGGTGATGGACCGACCCTTTGTGGGTCGATCCGGATTCCCCAGATGGGTGCAAAGCTGTTTCCACAGCAGTGGTGTTAGCACCTATTCCTAATGGGTGTACACCTCCTGTGGGTGTACACCTATTCCTAATGGGTGTACACCTCCTGTGGGTGTACACCTATTCCTAATGGGTGTACACCTCCTGTGGAAACACATTGGCTGCAGTGGAAAAACACCCTATTTTTAAAATTTGGCATATCAGGCAATAATGTGCAACTACTGCAGAGAATTTTTAAACCTGTCAAAAATGAAAGCTGCTGTGCATCCACACACATTTTTAACCCTATCTAGATTCACCCTTATACCCGTAGGCTTTGAAAATACAGGCCTGAGGCCTGCACTTTATGGAAAACTGCCTCCTTCCCAAGCATTCCCAGCTGGTTGCTACTATTTTTCTTTTCTCTTTTATCTCCTTAGTGGAATTAGCAGCTGGGGTGCTTCATAAAGCTAGATCCAAAAGGATACCCTTTAATGATGTCTAGTAAATAAAATATCTGATTGTTGTAAGAAATTCAGTGGTAGAGTATCTGTTGCAAATTGAAAGATTTCTCCTACTCCTCCTTCAAGGGAAAAATCTGTTGTCTTGTAAATTAAATTGCCGTGTCTGGTATTAAGAACCAAAGCAAATGCCATACCCAGGTAATAAATATTGCAAATACCAAGAAGATTGTGGAGGGTTTCCAAGCTTATTAATATGACTGATGAAGCTTAGAAGATAGATATCCCAATTTTGGCTTGGCCACATCCCTACAGTAGTGGAGCTGCAGTGCTCATAGCCTTGGGGCTATAAATATATATATTTTTAAAATTTTATTTTTTAATTTTCCAATAATTGCAACAAGAATATTCTCCACATCTCATTGTTACAATACTTTAACAATTTTATATCTGACTTCCTCCATTCTTCCAACTCCTCTTTGTATAATTAATTAGTTCTATCCTCCTCATATATGCCTTTTATTCTTTTCCATATGTGTTAGCTAAAACCCTCTGTCATCACCTCCAAGTCCTGTAGGAATTCAGTAAAGGGTCTCCAGTCATCCAGAAACTTATTGACTGTTCTGTCCTTTAACAAGTTTGTCACTTTATCCATTTCAATCAATTTAATTATCCATTCCTCCTCTGTAGGTAATTCTTCTTCCTTCCATTTCTGTGCATATAACAGTCTGGTTGCAGTCACCATATATAGTATCAAAGTCTTTATGCTATTTAAATTATCTACTATTCCCAACAAAAACAATTCTGGTTTGAACATAATATTACTCTTCACAGTGCATCTCATCAAGTTACCTATTGTCGCCCAGTACTTTCTTAGTTTTTTCACATGTCCACCACATATGGTAAAAAGTACCCTCTACTTTTTTACATTTCCAACATCTCGTCAACTATAAATATTTAGGGCATTTGCTGTTTCTTTATCTTGTTGAGATCACTGAGTGCGCTGTTCTTTCTTTGGTACAAGTGAGTGTTGCATAATCTTGGCATATAGAATGAATTACGATACAGTAACTGAGTAACTGGGATTCCATAGTATCATTTGCATCTGCAGTGGAAGCCATCTGCCAAAAGCAAGCACCTGTCATCTGCAGTTTCTTCATCCCCGTTCTATGTAGATGGGCTTGTGGGTATTATAAGTACATTTATTTACATTTATTATTCCCCCCCTCTTTCTCTCGTGAGTGTGTGTGTACATATATCAGTATATCTTGTACATAATACAGATCAGCGTTTCCCAAACTATGGGCTGGGACCCACTGATGGGTTGCGAGCGAATATTGAGTGGGCCTTGCCTGTAGAATTAAGTAATTAAAAAAATGTATTAAAACTTTGTTATTTGAAAAGTCCTTTATTCATATTGGTAACGGTTAAATTTCCTAGAAGTGGGTCCTGAGTTGGTAAACTTATATTAGATGGGTCGTAGCCCAGACAACTTTGGGAACAACTGATCCAGATGGCTCACATGAAATAAAAAGTATCCTCTTAAAATTTATTTTGTATTTCTCACCTGTTCTTCAGCCAAAGTTTTTTTTTTCAAAATTATTAAAATAATAAACACTAAGTATCAACTAAAACAAAATTAGAATAGGAGGCTATTCTTCTAGGCCAACAATAGCACATACCTAAATCAGAGAGAAGTGACAGGTTGGTGGAGCTCTAAAAAAGGTACAAGTATTTTTTTTTAAACCATAGTGAACTCCATAGTACCCAGCAGCCATGAAGTGCTGAGGATCTTCTGGGGTGGGGTGGGGGGAGATGCAGAAGAAAGCTAGGGCTGTATTTTCTGGAAATACTCATGACCTGTTGGCATCTGGACAAAAACAGCTTTGTTACAGGTTCTCCTTGAATTTACACGGTTAAAGATAAAAATGATAACAGTGGCCAGAAAGAGAAACAGAATACTTAATGTCCAGAACAACTGCACTAAGTTTCCAACCAATCAGGTGTGATGTATGAGAGCACAGACTGTGATACACTAAGGAACAGAGTGTACATAATGTGATATTCTGGGTGGGATGGAGTGCCATTATCACTGTGCAATATTATGAAAGGTTGGTGGCAGTAAATATTTAAGCTGCAATAAGGCTTGGCAATGGGAAATTGGTTAGTCTCCCTGCTAGCCACATATAACCTACAATAGGACTGTATAGATCAAGGTGTTGCATTTTGCTAAAGATACACTATCCTGATTATAACTCGTACTGCAGACATAATGGACAATAAATTTTGAAAGCTAAATGGAACAGGAATGGTGTATTTACAAAGGGAAATACCAAATTCTGTGGTGTGGTTACATTGTTTGGACACTGAAGTGAGGAGGATGGAGTGAGCTTTTAACATAAGACGCTTCTAAAAAGTGGCTAAAAAGATTTGATTTTACATAAGGGATCAACACACATCATAGGATTACTTTTTTAAAGAGTCCCTTAGCATTCTTATATTTATCTACAGATGAATAGAAAAAAGTAGAAAGAAGGCTGTTGATTAAGAATAGATATAGGGTGTGATCATACAGGCCTTGTTTCAAATGCCTCTTATACAAAATCTGACCCTTTCTGTAGTGATTTAAAATAAACAAGCATTCAAACTTCACCTCAAAGTCTGGCAACACCTTCATAGCAATGAATGCTTGCTTGCCACTCATTGGCCAATACTAGTCTGGATTTATTGGCCATCCCATAATAGTAAAGGGAGGAAGCTCTTTATACTGTTAACTCTTCTCCCAAGGGCATGATTTTACCATGTTAATGTGACCATTCCCTTTGCCTTTTAGGAACTTAGGGTCTTTTGTAACTCTAGGTTATTTTTTCTGTTCTCTGTAATTTTGCAAGCAACAGTGCTTACTCATGGTTATATAATGTGCTGTCCTAAGTATTTTTCCATTTTACTGGCTACATAAGATATGAGGCTATTGTGATCGTTACACTTCAGTCTTGGTGGGGAAGGAATTAGGGAGTCCGATGGCCACTTGAAATACTGATCCCTGCATCACGATGTGCCCTCTGTACTCCCATGTTTTCTCACACCCTTTGTGTACTCACCTGAACCCACAGAGCTAGCTCTGCCCTTTTTCTCCATAAAATTTAAGAGGAACCAAGGATAAGTTAGAGATGAAAGCAATATGTGCCACCTTGAGCTCTGGGAAGGAAGGCCAGGGTGAAAATACAAAAAGGAATACAGTGTAATAATTTGCATGGCTAAGGTCCATGGTTTAGTCTGCCTTTTTTTTTTCTGTGTGGCAATGCCTTAACTCTGAGATTATTTTTTTTTGCTTGTTTGTGGATCAATTTTTACAATAATTGAATTGTTTCAGGAATGTAGTAAATGTCATACTGTGCATACAACTGACTTTGGTGAATATCATACTATGTCTGAGGGGAATTACACCTCATCTCAACGTACAAGTTGAGTTTCTTTGCCCCTGCTTCTTTAATTTGCATGCTTCAGTTTACAGCTAGAGGGCTTCCTGAAAGAGCACAAGTGAATATACAGAACTACATCAGGTTATCTGGCATCCCTTAGGGTGTGGTAGTTGGTTCATAAGAGACACTGAGAAGATAATGGAGAGCACTCTTATCTTATCAAAGAGACTGAAATTGAGTCAGCTTAAATGTTTGTTTAGGCAGGCAGTTGTGCTTCAGATTATAAATGCAGTCTGAGGTTTTAACTTTGTATGTTCACCATATAAACACTCTTTCGGGTGTTCCATGTTTGAGACATTTACATACCATCTTCATCATTTTTACCATACATGTGTATCACTTGTGATACTACTTACAACTAACATTTTTTAAAAAACAAATACTATCTAAAAATAATCTCAAGTAGCGCCTCACAGAAAATATTTAATCACAAGGCATTGAAACTAAATTTCCATGCTACTTTTGCTGAAGAACCGCAGATGTTTTAAAGAAAAGAGGTTGGACAATTGGCTATTTTTCTTCGTTTCAGATTTGTCTGGAAAGAGTAAATAATGCTTAATACAGTATCAGATTGTTTCTGTTAAAGGGCAGTTTAACATCCTTGCAAATTCTGTTGTTTTTTAGGCTTTTAAGACCGTTTCTTTACGGCAACCTTATGTCGGATTCAAAACGTTTTCAATCCTCGGAGTCCGCACGGCAGTTTGGCTTAACACGCTTTCCCCGTGTTAAACCACCCCAAAGCGTGGTGAATCTCAATCCTGATTTCAGCAGGTCTCACTCTGGATCGTGCGCTTGATACGTGTTACATTTTTTACTGTGGGGACCCTACCATTTTAAGGGATGAGAATCCATGTTTAGGGTTTCCCTCTCCCAATAGCTTGCTTCCAAAGACAGTGATTTCAGTATAAAAATCCAACTTTAACAGCGATCGCTACACTGTAGCGATCGAACCACTTCACACATCTGATAACAATGTTGCAATTTTGCGCAATTCTAAAAGTGCTGACCTTTAGAAAGGGAAAGGAGGAAAGCAGCTGAGGTTCTGCATGAATGTTTAAAGCAAAGGGGCTTTAGCTGCCACTGCTGCTGTGAGCCCTGAGGAATGGGGAGAGGAGGGGAAAGAATTGCTGGCTGCCCGCTGCCATTTTTCCTCCATCCATGGAAGCGGCAGCCACCCAGCTAGGCTCCGTGAAGGGGTCCCTTATGGGTGGCACATCCATGCCAGGAGGAAGAGGACAGGGCGGCCCTGCAAAGCGGCTTTTAAAAAGTAACCACTTGAGTCCCCCCTTGAGTCACATACGCCACGTACGATCCTCAGAATCTGGATCCAACGCGATTAAGTTAAAACTAATGGGAACAGGCAAATTCGTGTTTGCATCCGGCTCTATTATTTCGGTTTAGGGAAAGCGAAATAAGCTTGCTGTGGGGATTCGCCCTAACAGTCCAGCATTCTGGCTTTACATAAAGGGGAATTCCTTTGAGGTGGCCACATGTCTTATCTTACAGAGGACAATATTCTGTTCAAGAGTATCATCTTTTTGAAGAGCTATTCTGTGCAAGCTCTTTTTAAAGAAAGTGCCTTTAAGAAGGGAAAAAAAGACATCATCTCTGAAGTGAATGATCAGACAACTTTATTACAGCAAAAGAGTCACATATATTCATGTGCCTTTTGCCCACGCTCATTAGGAAGGCATGGGAGGGGATAGGGAGGGGTTCGAGCCTACAGAGTGTCTCTGCAATTCTTCCTTCTGTGCCAGACTAGGAATTGTGTGCCACCCATCACCAACACGGCGGCCCAGCAATCCACCAAAATGCCTGGCTTTTTGACATGAGATGCAACAGCAAGGTTCATGCAACACAGCCATAGAATGGTGTATATGGTGATCTGGAGGCACAGCCACACCGGATCCATGCAGTAGGCCTCAAGAGGGGCCTGTCACTGTTAGAGTGGGTCGGTTAACTGTTCTAGTGATTGTGTACTCACAGCCTGAGAGATGGTTGGCAGGTTGGATCATTCACATGCCATGCCCTCTACCTCACCAGCATTTTAAGCTAGAAGAGATGGGTTAAAGATGGCACAGAAACATGAGTGTCACACACTACCAACTATACAGCATTTTTTAGGTGCCTTTCCTGCTACTGTATGTCAGAACGCAACCTTAAAGTTGCTCATCAACTTTGAGTACCTCTCTCTTACTGTTGTGAGATGAGTTTCTGTTTTACTGCTAAGACCTTTTAGGAAAAAAAAACTCTTAAGGTACTGTATGTCTCCACCAGGCAGAATCAACGCCCCTCATGTGCCGTTTCTGTTGCTGTATTTCAAATAGCACCACTAGGCACTGAAGGACAAAGAGAAGCTGTTCCACAGTCAGTGTTGACTTATCTTTATTTACTAATTGCACTTATGGTCCCTTATGTGCCAAAAGGACCTAGAACAGAAAGCATTCTTTTAGAAACAGCCTGTTACCAGGAGATTACCAGGATATTTCAAGTTACTGACCATTAGCCGCATTTCCTCATATCATGCCTATACTTAGGTTTTTAATTCTTGATTTTCCAGTTTTTCAGCTTCTGTTTGCTGCCTGTAAGCTGAATAAGGGGAATGGAAATGACTGAGCAAGGGAATAAGTGTGGATGGTGGTGGAGAGAGCTAGCATCCATTACAAGCTTGCTTATTCCTGTATCTACTTTTTAAAAAAGAATTGGGTACTGTGAATAGGTGATGAGGAAGATGTTGGTCAGTAATTGTAGGAAGTTCTTACTGCTTAAGCAGGTCTGACCTTAAGCAGGTCAGAATTCAGAGTGATCCTTCAGTGGCTCTGTCTGGACTCTTAATTTCTTATCTTCACCAGCATGGTAACTGATCATGGAATCCCACAGTAGCTGAAAAATCCCAAAGTTTGCCAGCAATAGAGCCCACAATTATGAGCAGCATGGTAATACATAAACTTCCTTTGTTAAGAAGAAGAGTTGGCTTTTCTACCCTGCTTTTCTCACCCATTTAAGGGGACTCAAAATGGCTGACAAAGCTTTCAATTATTCTCCTCACAACAGAACACCCTGTGAGGTAGGTGAGGCTGTGAGAGCTCAAAAGAGAGCTGTGACTAGCCCAAGGTCACCCATCTGGCTTTGCGGAGGATGGCGGGATCAAACCCTAACCATTAGACCAAAGTGGTTCACATAATATTTTCTTTAGAATGCATCTCTTAACCTGGTATCGTTATCAGAAAAGTTTGCCATTTTTTATCATCTAGTATCCCAAATTAGTATGTCTATGTTCCTGTTCTAGATAATGGAGCATCAGATTGTAGTTCTGACTGTTTTCTTATTTTTGTAAAATTATTTCTTCAAGTGCATATTAATGGCAACTGTGTACCTTCCCTTGGGTAAGGATTTGTTCAGACATAACAAAAGGTACTCTCAAAGGCACCTCAGAGAGACAGTGTGTGGCCCTCTGTTCCCAAGCCTTCTCTAATCCACCTTTTCTAGTACAGAATGTTTGGGAGGGGGCAGGGGCAGGCTGGTGTGCCACCTCAGAGCACTCTCTAAGCTGTCTCAGAGGGCCGTTGTGTGTGTGTGTGTGTGTGTGTGTGGTGTCTGATTACAGCCTAAGCCTGAAACCTGAGTGGCAGACATGAGGTTCTCTAACTGTGCAGATGTGAAGTTGATTGTGAAGTAGGCTGCATGCATCCACTGCTTAAAAGGATCCTGGTCCTTTTAAAACAGCCATCACCAACAAGCCTTTGTTTGGTCTCTTTTAAAAACCTTTTGGAAGATGGCACTATGATGCTTTTGTCAAATATTTTTGTAAGGGCACATGTGTACATGGGCGACCCCTGTATTCCTCTCTGATTTGTAGGAATGAAGCAAGCTAAGGGCAGGGATGGAGACAGATACATCTTGAGTGTAGTGTTCACTCATGAAAATGAATAAATGATCATATTATTAAACAGTTCTGTTATAATTGCGACAAAAGTATAATTTCTAATCTGTTGCACCTAGGAGGAAGACAATCTGGAGTAAGTTTTAAAAAGTTATGGAGTCTTAACTTCCCTATGCAATAGAGAACGCTGATAAGGAATGCCATGTAAAGGGGCCATGATGTTCTTAGTTCCCTATGTTTTTACATTAACTCAATTTTAGAAAATAAGTGAGCATATTATTCTCTCAGATGTGAAATAGTTCTGCTTGATTCTTGAAAGGGTTGTGGATTCTGAACATAGCTTCCACAGCGATGAGACATTTGCTGGCCTTCTGCTGGCAGACTGAGTCCTAATGGCTGCCTTTTGGAAGCTGGGAGTCAGACCCATAGCTGAAGGGGGGATAGGGGCAGCCCCCCCATTTTTTTTTAATTCACCAATGTGACATAGTATTCAATCACTCCAAAATTTGTGACACTACCACCACCCCATATATATGGTGCTGGCTACAGGTGTACCATGAAGTCATAACAATATCAGTCCCTTTTCTCCCTTCAGGTTACAATGCCATCATTTCCAGCGGAAGCTGAAGTGGAGACGCTGACTTGCCCCAACATCTCTGCCAGCTGCATTCCCAATGGCATCCCAGAGAAGGAGCCTTGTAACAGCACCGAGAGAGAAAGGAAGTGGATTCGACCAGACATCCCGAGCAAGTGTACCTGGCAGCCTGGAAAATCTCCAACCGAATCACCCCATCGCCATGTTAAATTGTAAGTTGTAATTCATTGCCAGTGCAAACTGAGACGGCGCATGTTTGGTCTTTCTGGTTGAAATCCAGTCCCATGAAAGTCACTATTTGGGAACAACTGCAGGGGAGAAGAGGTCAGTGTTCTTCACTAGAAGGATGCCTTCTGCCAGTGTCCCAAGCTCTCCAGACCTGTCTCTCACCAAACGTTCTTGGGCACACAGTTAGTCCCAAGAACATCTGGGGGGGATTAACATGGAATTATGGGGACCGCAGACCAGGAACACCTTGAAGGTTGTGCACCCTGAAGTACAAGATGGTTGAGAACCATTCCAAAGAAGGCCTTCTGTGGGACATCATATTTTATGTATTTATTTATTACTTTTTAATACCACCCTATACCTCAGGGTGGTTTACAAATAAAATATAACAGTTAAAATTGTAAAACTATAACAGTGGTAGCACCAGAGTGAAAGAAAGAAATTTAACACCCAAACATCAAGATGAAGAACATACACATTGTTGGTTTTTTTTACTGACCACTAGGGGGCAGCGCACAACCAGTTTTATCCTTATTGGGACTCAACAGGCTCATGGAGTCAGATTAAGCCACAATTTCTTATTCAGCCCTTTACTGGGAATTGAATTCATGGCCTTGTGTGCATATAATGGTTAGGTTTTACTGTGCACATTAGCTTTTGAGCCATGGGATTTATTTGTTATTTTTCAGCTTTTCTCCTTCCTTATTCTTGAATTAGCCTCTCAATTACAGAGATACTGATGTTATTTTCAGACAAGCCCTCACATGCTAGAGCAGTGGTTCTCAACCTGGGGGTCGGGACCCCTTTGGGGGTCGAACTGTCCTTTCAGAGGGGTCGCGACGAATCTCCCGCAATCCTTCCCTACCACCTCCCAGCTGCTCCGCCCCTATGGTTGGGGGTCTCCACAGCATGCGGAACTCCATTAAGGGGTTGCGGCATTAGGAAGATTGAGAACCACTGTGCTAGAGGGTACATGACTCAATTGATAGATATAATCTGAGGTGTGTTGTTTACTGATCCCCGGGAAGCACCACATGACTGGCTTTGTCCTTGTTGGGACTCATGAGGTATGTGTGGCCAGGTATACAGTGTTGCCTGGTGGGCGTCTAAGGGGAAGGCAATTCCACAAAGTGGTGGCCCTCCCTTGAACTGCCATCCATCTTCAACTGAAGCTGAGGGAGTAATAATGTATTCCTCAGAAGTCCACTAGAGCAGGCATGTCAAAGATATGGCCCGCGGGCCGCATCCGGCCCGCGGGCTGTACTAATACGGCCCGCTGCCGCCGCCCACTGCTGCCGCCGCTGTCCTCCTTGGCCGCGAAGGAGCTGAGGCGAGCGAGCGTGCGGCGGGACCCTCCACTGCCCGAGTGTGCGGGCGCCCCCATGGACAGCCAGCCCCTCCTCTGTGCCCTAGCCATGCCCCTGGCCACGCCCCCAGCCCCTCCTCTGTGCCCTAGCCATGCCCCCGGCCACGCCCCAGCCCCTCCTCTGTGCCCTAGCCATGCCCCCGGCCACGCCCCCTGGCCCTGACAGTACTTTTTTTTTTAATCCGGCCCTCTGCAAAATTGAGTTTGACACCTCTGCACTAGAGTGATGAGAGTTGTTTCTTTGTAGCTAAGTAATGGAACTTTTGTTGACTGATCTGTATTATTACGGAGAGGGAGGTGGAAGATACAGGTAAAAGGGTAGCAGCTGAGGCTATACGTGTATGGCAGTGGGGAGCCTGAAAGAAAAATACCCCAAAGGTACTTTAGAGTTGGTTCCTCACTGACTGTACTCCCTTAGTTTCAATTTTTCAAGTCTTTTTCAAAAGTTGATTTGATATTCTAGGATACAAGATTGTTTCCTGTTCCTGTTTATATTGTTAACTGTCTGCTTTGCTAGATCAAAGAGTCCTAATATCATGCCAGACATTCTGAAGAAAATTGGTGATACCCCATTGGTACGAATCAACAAGATTGGAAAGCTCTTTGGTCTGAAATGTGAACTCTGTAAGTATTTTCTGTTGAGCTAGAATTGTAATTACAAATAACTTACACAAAAGAAGCACCAGTTCAGGGAGACCTTAGGTTGCATTTGGGTTTTGCTCCCCCTTTCTGTGAGTTCATCTACTCAGTTGTTGACTGTATACTTGCTCTGCCTTAACATGCGGTGGAAGATAGTGGACCAAATCTTCCAGCTTTGTAAAGCTCTAGTTAGATCTAAACTGCAGACAAGGAAAGCAATAAAAACCCTATCATGTTTTTCTGGTGTGTTGAGGATGAGCTGTGTGTGCCTATGGGCTTTGTTCCATAGGCTGTCTTGTCTTCTCCCTGGTTGAACTATTTTATATTATATTTATTACTGTTTGGGAGGTGTAGCCATATTCCCTTCTCTAGTCAACCATTTCTAGCCTAGAATGCTTTCATGAGGTTGCTTCAATATCCAGTCGGACCTCTGTGCTCATCTGGTAACCAGTTTCACTTTTCCACAGTGACCAGTCCACCCTCCCCCCCCCCCCCCCCCGGCTGGTTCCATTAGGCCTACCTGGGGCAGTCAGGAAATCACACAAGATTTCCCATAACTCCTGTGAAATTCCAGGGGTAACTGCGGTAGGACCTGAAACGTATCCCCTGCATTTACAGAAGTCTGACTGTATTCT
Source organism: Aspidoscelis tigris stejnegeri (assembly GCA_023333525.1). Classification (NCBI taxonomy): domain Eukaryota; kingdom Metazoa; phylum Chordata; class Lepidosauria; order Squamata; family Teiidae; genus Aspidoscelis; species Aspidoscelis tigris. The sequence goes on from JALMGA010000001.1 coordinate 209,766,641, forward strand.
AAAATTGCCGACAACATGCTGGCATTGCGGTGAATCCAGTCAACAGCCATGATGTGACACTGCCAGTTTATGGCTCCCAAATCCCTGGTTCATCTTAAGAGCAGAATGTCCCACACTTGCATTTTTGTACTACAATGTTGCTGTACAGTGATTCATCAAGCAGGGCCCTGATGGCAGTGTGTCAAAGTCAGTTTCTGGGAGCTTGCTACATGCATGTAAAAAAAGCAAAAGGAAAGGGATGAGTCATGGCGAGGTCCTAAAAGTTGATTTTGGTACAGTGCTGAAGGAGCTTATGGCCCTCATTTTAAAAAAAGTCAGCGTCTTGAAAGATTTGGGATTTCCCTCTACCATCTATCCAAGTGTGGACATTTCCCCCTGCAAGTCATGTCTAAGCTGCTTCAGAGGTGCTTAATTTAAATTGTGTGCGTGAATTTTCACTTCCCCAACTGAAGTTTTATTGATCTCTCATTTTCCTTTATTTAAAATAAACTAGATTTTTTTCACGATTTGTATTTTGTCATTTCCAGTGGCAAAATGTGAGTTTTTCAATGCTGGAGGGAGTGTGAAGGACCGGATCAGTCTAAGGATGGTGGAAGATGCTGAAAAGGAAGGGATTTTGAAACCTGGCGATACTATTATAGAACCAACTTCAGGGAACACAGGTATGAATTCCTCAAAGTGAAAACAACAGTACTTGGAATGTGAGCTGCAGCTTTTCAAGGAATGGGGCACAGATCACTGAACAAAACTGAGATATCATAGTCTGGAAAACAGGATCACTAATATAAAGCCATAGTGTTGTGCAAAACTATTTTGAGCCGTGTTTTAACCTGTGAGTCATCACTAAAGCTATTCAGTAGTGGGTCCTGGGTTTAAAGGCAGGTGATTGCAAGGGAGAACCAGGTAATAGCTGGCTATGGAAACACTTCCTGCCCCCTGAGCAGGTCTTGCATCAGCATATTGAAGAAAAATGTATGCTGGGCAGCCAATGCTCACCTGGCCAATTCTTGTGGTCACCCAGCCTTAAAGCTAGGAGCTGCCTCTGGTCAAAGGAACCAAGTTTTTATGTTAATCATACTTTTACTTCTTTTTATTATGCCTTCTTCTGGGAGAAAGACCCTGATATCCCAGAAATGCTCTTGTCATAGGGGAGGGGAGAAGATAGGTACCAAAGGAACCCCTTTTTCAAAGAAATTGACAACCACCTACTCTATGTAGGTTCCAATTTATATTTTGCAAAAGTTTCAGGGATTGTAAATAAACAGTGTTTGGGCTGATCATCATTTGTTCTTACAGTGCATTCTCAAAGGCAATTAAAAATTTCTATTCTTAGACCTGGGTGCTTCTGACTTTGGCTTGTTGAAATGGTTTAAATTCACAGCTTGAAGGTTCCTGATTCTGTCAGTTTGGTCTAGCGGTTAGGGAGTCAGACTCTTATCTGGGAATACCAGGTTTGATTCCACCGTCCTCCATGAAGTCAGCTGGGTGACCTTGGGCAAGTCATGGCTCTCTTCTGAGCTCTCACAGCCTCACCTACCTCGCAGGATGTCTGTTGTGCGGAGAAGAATTGCAAGCTTTCTCAGTTACTCCTCCTCTTCCTCCTCATGCTATTAGGACTGTGAATGGTAAGGCTGAAGTCCCTGGTGCAGATTTCATGAATTCACTGTAGCATCTTTCACTGGGTGTCCCTTAGAAATATCCCATCTTTTTTCTTTTCAGTGAAAGACTTGGAACATATTCATTCGGCCCATGAAAGTGCTTTTTGAAAGCCCAAATGCTGAAGAGGTCTTAACTCCATTTCTACAGCCCTTGATGTTTTGTCTTATGATTAGTATTTTGCACTGTGTAGTTCCGTGGCTACAGTGCATTCAGATCCCCATCTGGCAGTGAAAGCTCACTGGGTGTGCATCTGCCTCCCAGGGTTGTTTTAAGGATATAATGGAAAAGAGCAGGAGAATGTGTATCTCCTTTGGACAAACAGTGGACCATGACTGTGTGTTTTTCACTAGTGTTTGTTCAGTTTAGTTTCAGAATTCACTTGTTTGTGATACAAGTGTGCACTCTTTGAGTGGCTTGTTGTAGGAGCCGTTTCTCTTTTCCCATCTGTGCTTTCGGCCAAAAGCAGTGGAAGTTAGCCTGAGAGGTTGTAATTGGCCCGAGGTCACTACCGTAAACTGTCACGTCAAAGTGGGGATTTGAACCCAGGGGCATCCGAGTTCTAGCCTTGTGCTGTCAGCGCTGTGCTTTGCTGCCTATAACATATAGTGTAGGTGAGCTTTAGGTGAGCTATAAGGATCATAAATACATACATATACACAGAAGGCAGGACACAGACCTCATTTTCTAATTGTATCAGCCAGTTTCTTGGCTAAATGGCAGGACTGCTTGTTCTTAACTTGAAACATTGTCCTAGAATGGCATAGCATAAATTTTTGGGATGAAGATGCCCTAGGTTAGGGGTAAAGCTTCTTTTGTGCACAGAAGAGTCCTGGTTCAGTTCTCAGCCTCCCCAGATAACGTCAGGTAAAAATGAAAACCGGAGAGCTCTTTTCAGGCATGCTGGATGATACTGTACTAAATGGACAAATTGATGCGGTTTAGAGCAGCTTCCATGCTCTTTCAGGTAGATAATCTTGAAATGGAAGTACGCGTGTCCCCTTTCAGTGGTGGGTTTTCTTGGTTCCAGGGATCGGGTTGGCCTTGGCAGCTGCAGTGAAAGGCTACCGTTGTATCATCGTGATGCCGGAGAAAATGAGCATGGAAAAGGTCAGAACTGTTTGTCATTTAAGAAGCTTTAAAAATCAGCACTTGATTGCATAATTGATTTATTGAAGTACCCCTAAGCCAGGAGTGTGCAGTTGCCTGTATATGGGGGAGACAGATCCAGGTTGCTATATAAGAAGTTTGTTGTGGTTCCATATTTAGAGTCCTACATCGTACCACCAAGAATTTAATATCACTCGTAGTTTTCTAATTGTGAGTAAAATTATTAACCAGGAACAGTACTTACAATTATTTGTCAAAAGTAACACTCAGTTTGAAATTCTTCGGCTAATCTTTCATTTCTCTGCTGTGTAGACATGACGTATTTCATTATTCACCAGATTTTTATTTTACCTCTTAGCTTCTAGGGCGTTCAGAGATATTACAAACTGGCTCTGTCCTCTATTTTAAGAAAAGAGCTGATAAATGAAGAAAGGTGAAAAGGAAAAAGAAGTTTGGTCTCTTCCTCATTCCCCTTGAGGACAGTGGTCCACAGCTTTGTCATGGCAGTTGGAAGAGGGAGGGACCAACATTGGGAAGAGGTGGTAGAGCTGACCAACCTGCTATTGTAGTTTTCTCCCTGTTCTACAATCAGGTGGATGTTCTGAGAGCTCTTGGGGCTGAAATTGTGAGGACACCAACTACTGCCAGGTTTGACTCCCCAGAATCCCATGTTGGAGTGGCGTGGCAACTGAAAAATGAAATCCCCAATGCTCACATATTAGATCAGGTAAGGTGCCAGCTACATGAATGCACTAAAGAAAAAAAAAACCCTGAACTTTATTAAATCTAAAACAATTGCAATTTGAAATGAAAAGCAACAAATATAGTACAACATTGATACATTACCCTCCCTTCGCTCCAAGCCAATATCCAGAAAGTTTGTTTGTTTGTATTTCTATCCCGCCCTATACCCCAAGGTCTCAGGGCGGGTTACAATATTATATTAATCTTAGACTGGTCCCTGCCATCAGGCTTACAATCTAAAGAGACAAGAAACAAAAGGAAAATGGTGTGGGAGGGAACAGGCAACAGCAAAAAGCAGCCATTTGAGGTCTTCATTTTCATGCGGACTTGGTTATATTGATGCCAGTTATCAATGAAGTAATACAGTGTTCTACTTTCCTACTCAAACACTTAAGGAAAAGAGTTTTGAATGTACATTCATTTCAGTTCAAGAAGGGCATCCAGAGGTGGAGACCAAATCTTCAAAAATATACTATTGCCATCACTTCCTCCTATAGGAAGGTGATAATATCACTATATTATCATTAATTAAAATTCCCGTTATGTGTTTATAGCATGCCTCTCCTGTTATACTTCCACTGTTTGGCTGTTAGTAGCTTAGGCTGCATCCACACACATTTAAAAAAGCAGCTCAAAATCAGCTTAGAGATGGTAGCTTGTAGGTACTAGTGTCCCTCTAAACCACTTTTGCCCTTCTTTTTTTACTCCATGTGGATGCAGCTTTGAAAACCAGCCAATATGAGGGATGGAGAGCATGATAACAATAATCAAAACTGTATAAAACCTTGATTGGAAGAAAACTGGACAACATATGATCTGATCTGCCATATCGACTAAGTTAATGGAGCTAGAATCAGTTGTACATAATTTGTTACATTGTATGTGTTACATTGTAGTGGTCTTTGGCAGAAGTCTAACATTTAACCTAAGTGGGCCCACCTATCCATGTGCTTGTTGAGAGGAGGAGAATCATTACCCTTTAGCAAGAAGCAAGTGCCTGTATTGGCATAGTGAAAATCACCCTTAAGAGAATTAAACTAGGTCAGTCTGCTTAATTGATTGCTTATCTAATGAAGCTGGGCCTCTGGCAAAGAAATACCTTGAGTTTTACTCTGGTGCATGTTTAAGGCCACATGTGGTACATAATAAGTAAAGCAATCTTACTCATGATTCTAAATGTGATGTGATAGGTTCCAGCATCAGCACATCTTGTAAACTTTCCAGGTTATTGTTTATGATCTTCAACATTTGCCTTTTGTTTCTCCACATAGTATCGCAATGCCAGCAACCCTCTGGCACATTATGATACAACGGCTGAAGAGATTCTACAGCAGTGTGAAGGTATGTTCACCCCAGGTTGTCATCCTGCATGCATTTGGACAAAGAATATTCTATGATAGTCTGAAGAAGCTCTTACCCAAAGACACAAGAAGTTGCAGCTGTTCCCATTCTCTTCCACACTGTCTAGTTCTTGTTTCCAAAGAAACTGGTTTGGATTTCGACAGGAGGACTGAGCAAAGTTCTCTGAAGCCCTTCTCTCAAGTGAAAATTCTAAGACTACTTTTGAAAAATAATACACAGATACATGCATTGCTAGTTATGTGAAAGCTGGTGGTTCAATTTAGCTTTTCCCAAGCTGGTGTCCTTCAGTTGCTTTGTATGGCAGCAGTCACCATAGTTGACCGTTAGTCTTGCTGGTCAGCTCATCTTGCACTCTCTGAGGATGTCCTCCATGCATCCCCAACCCCAAAGATGGTACTACTACTAAGAAGGCCCTGTCAAGGGATCTTAGAAATTTGGGCACCAGCCATGTAGGACCTTATAAAATGAACGTTAATGCCTTGATTTGGGCTTGATAGCAAACAGCCAGCCAGTACAGTTCTTTTAGGACCAGCATGATGTGCCTCCAGCCAGCAGTCTGGCTCCTGCATACTGCACCAGCTGCAGCTTCTGAATCATCTTCAAGGACAACCCAACATACAACACGTTACTCCAACCAGGAAGTTACCAGAGCATGGATTTCTGTGGCCAAACTCTCTTTCCAGAAAGGGGCGTAGCTGGTGAGCCAATCATAAGTAAAAGTAGGAAGTCCTGGCCACTGCCTCCATTAGAGTCTCGAGTGTCAACGCAGAGTTCAAGAGCACCCCCAAATTATTTTGGACTTGTCCTTTCATTGTCTTATTTATGTATATGTGAGTCTCATTATCTCAGAACAGTGCAGATATTGCACATTAGGAAGAAATCTACCCATGAGCATGGCCATAGTTGGTTTTCTCCACTGTCTGATTACCATCCCAAAAGCCAAGCAGTTTATTATGAAGAGCACATGGCTGACTGCCCCCATCATCCAGTTAGCGCTTATTTAAAGAAAGGATGTGATATGATACCACTGGAATTTTCAGTCAGTGAAGCAATATGGGTAGGAACCCCCTGAATGATCTTACATTGATTAATGTGATGATCCCACAGTAATTAAAGACGACCGTGAGACATTGACAAGGGAATAAGCGGCGGGGAGATCTGTTTCAAGAAGTTACATGCTACTGCTTTGGATTCTGTTCCCTGCTGTGGCACTTGAGTGCTTACTTATTAACTTTTCCGTTTTTTTTAGTTTATTCCCGCAGAGCCAACGGAGGGAGCTCTAGCATAGCAGTTTTGTTTTCTTTGAAGCCTTCTCCTTTTTCATATTATCTCTACTGAGAAGCACGTCTTACTAGATTTGAGATATGGTATTTTTGAGAAAGCATAACTTTTTTAAAAAGCCATCCCCATAGAGCTAGCATGTCTCCATCTTTTCAACCTTCAGTGGTTTTTAATACCATAAGGAGGGGAGAAATTTAGCTGGTGGGACATGTTATAATAAACAGAGAAAGCAATAGCCCATTCTCTCATTTTTCTCTCTTAAGAGACAAGAAACATTTATCATATGGAAGTTTGCATTCCTCCCAGAGATCCTGCTAAATTTCAGGATGTGTTCCATGCTTTGAAAAGGTGGAGACGTGCAAAGCTAATTCAGTGGTGATGACAGGTGGAGGCTTTCTGTGAAGACCCTTGAGTGGTGTTAATGGTTTTTATGTCTATATTACATCATATTATAAAGTGCACTTTTTTATTTTTTCCTAAGTGTCTGATGCTTGCAAGTACCTGGGGGCTTTGCTGACTTCTAGGAGATGACACTTGCATTCACCTGGGCTCCTTGGGATTCTCACGGTTGCTGGGGGTGGGCAAAACAGGCATGTATGTATTGTGGTCTTATAATGTTCTGAGAAATTATAAAAGTGAAGCATGACTCTCCCTGTTATTTTTCTAAATATTTTCTTCTTTGAGTGTTAGGACTGCGAAAGCCCATTCAGAATTACATCTTTAATATTTTCTTGCTTCTGCGTGTCTAATAGGAAAGGTCGACATGGTTGTAGCTGGAGCTGGCACAGGAGGAACCATCACAGGTCTTGCCCGAAAGCTGAAGGAGAAATGCCCTGAATGCAAAGTAAGCCACAGCGAGGACATCTTACTTACTCTCAATTCATTGTTGTACTTAAAATTGTGGTTCTTCCTCCTTTTCCTCGTTTAAGATCAAGCGCTACAAGAAATTGACAATGGCTGCTCTAATTTCTCTATGAAAGTACTGGATATAAATTCATTTCATTATCGAATAATGAACATTTTTCCAGCTTTTTTTCTACTGAAAAAGCCTATTTTCATCAGGAAAATACTGTGAAAGTATGAATTTTATCATTTTCATATTCACAAACTGGGAGCATTCTTTGATGCATTCAAATGGGCCAGACGTTCGAATGTCTGTATGCTTGTTTCAATGCAAAAATTTGCAAATTTGAATATTTGATCGAATTTTTGAATGCAAACTCGTTTGAGCCACATCCCTACTGGATATAAATTTTCACAGGACAAATAAAATTTATCAAATAAATGGGCGCATGTATTTGCATTCTTATAATTCCTGCTGCAGTGGCAGAAAAGAAAGGTGCTTCTGCCATGCTAGGAATTCTCCCAGGCTCTGTTTTGGTTGCTTTCTGCTTCCAAAGTTGTCCATATGAGCGCAAGTCGAAGGAAGGTTGGCGCTCCATGTATGGATAGAATATTTTTGTTTAGGCTGATCCTCATTCTTCAAATTCAAAGAAAAATAATATAGCAGTGCATGCTCCCAAACTAGACACCATTATGTCCGTTGCTAGAATTCAGGGAGCAAGACGGAACTCGCTGTCAAATTGCCTCTTGGATAGGCCCACTAAATACCCCTTTATTCTCATTTACATCCCATTAAAACTATTTATTTGGCATCTGTACAGGAATTTTTTGACCTTCAGTCTTTTACAATGAAAGCAATGTATGAGCACCTTGATTTTTTCAACTGCTTTAAAAAGATTTGAGCATTTGCCAGGCCATAAATAGCAAAGAAGATGTTCTGCCATTGACACAACAAGTATGATCTCCTTCTGTTCTAAAGTAGTATTCTAGCAAATATGTGATCATTTTAATTACTGTTTTGAAAACCAAACTGCTGACATGGACTTCAAAACTGCCTTGCAGATTATTGGTGTTGATCCTGAAGGATCTATTCTTGCAGAACCTGAAGAATTAAATAAAACAGATAACACAACGTATGAAGTGGAAGGAATTGGGTACGATTTCATTCCTACAGTTCTGGACAGATCAGTAAGTCAAAATTCATCTGTCTCTTTCAGCTGTGTGCATGCGTTCTGTGTCCCCCAAATGGATTCAAATATATTAAACTTTTCTGCTCCGAAGCTTGTTAGCTTTAGATACTTTGAACCTTGATGTGAGCGGGTGGGGTCCTATTTCATGTTCTGTCCTAAGTAGAAGAAAGATGGTTTGAGTCAGTCCAATGCTCCTCCATCTGAAACCTGTAGCAAAGGCCATTTGCAGGGATTCTAGAGCAGGTGAAGGTTTTGTCTTTGTGTTCTGCTTGAGAATGCCCAGAAGCAATTGGTGGGCCATTGTGTGGGACAGGATGCTGGACTAGATGGGCTGTGGCCCAATCCTGCCGGGGTCCTCTTATATTCTAACTTCACCAATGCTTGAACTTATCTTGTTTGCTGTGTGTTAAGAACCAGCATTGTGTTTCAAGCAGTTTTACTGCTTTGGAAATATACCGTAGTGAATCTGTTGTACAACAGTGGAATTCTTAATGTAGATTATTATGATATGATTCTGTTAAAAGTTGTAATGGACTTCTAATGCATGGATATGGAACAGCAAGAAAACAAAAAACCAAACCCAATGCAACATCACAGTTGTATGCTACACACCTTTCTTAGGTCACTCTATTAGTTTATTCTTCGTAATAAAAACACAACCAGAATTATCAGCCATTGTCTAGACCAGTGATGGCGAACCTTTTGAGCTCGGTGTGTCAAAATTTTCAAGAAAACCTAGCTTAACTTGGGTGCTGTGTCACTTCTACAAATATCCATAATTTTGTGATATTTGTAGCTCTAGTAAAAGTTATATTTTCAATATATGTATTTTATTAAAAGCAAAAACAAATAATTCTTTACATTAGTGACTTTTGTTGCTGAATTTACAGTTGAAAGTTGGTATTTTGTACACCAAGAACAAGCAAGCACTACACGCCCAGGTGCCAGGGCGATCATGTGTGTCACCCAAAAGGGCTTGGCGTGTCACCTGTGACACGCGTGTCGTAGGTTGGCCATCACCGGTCTAGACATTAGATCGATTCTCCACATTTTAAATGTTTGCTATAGCAGCAGAGTGACATTACATATGCGAGATTTTCTTTCAAAGTGACCTAACACTCCTGTCACACCTTAGAAGTGACTAATAGTATCACATAAAGTATTTCTGTGTAGTGACAGCTCATAGTGAACTGTCACTGTTCTTCTCGCGTGGTATTCCAGATAGGGTTGCATTTACAGAATAACAAAATATTGTGTTACAATAATTAATTTTACTGGAATAAGATAACCCAGTAAGTCAGGTCTATATTCCGGGACTGTATTGGGGCACCATGATAACATCTGGCAAATCAGGAACATATACAAAATAATTAAAGATTTTTGGCTCTGTCTGGTTGCAGCCTTAGTATGTCACAGCTTTGTCTAGCTACTTTTGTTGTAGGAAAAAACAAGCTTGTCATACTTTGCTCTATAGCTGCATCCAGAATACTGTGGCCTATTGTCCTTTCTTGGGACCAGATGATAGGTCTGTGTTCTAAGATATAGTCCAGAAAAAGGCTCAGTGTAGAAAAGGTCAATGTGCCGTAATTTAGCTACAGACTACTGCCATATCATATGTTCAGAGTCTGCTGTATTACTACTCAGGTTATTTAAATCATTTCTATACCACTTTTCATTTTTTAAAAAACCAGACTGGTTTTCAAAAGACATATTGTGATTCTACTCATCTGTAATCGCAGTGGGCTGAAAACAGATGCAGTATCATGTGTAGTATTGGAAGGGGCTGGACCTCTACACTAGGGGTGTGCACGAATTAAGTTTTAGTGATTTGATTCAATTTGAATAGAATATCTGAAAATTAGAATCGACAGCATTTGTATGTGTCTGTAGGCGTCCACACGCATCCCGTTTTTGTCCCATACGTATTCGCACAAATGCGTACAGATACAAATAAGATGCATGCAGATATGTATGTAATTGCATATGTATCCATACTCATACAAAGGTCTGAATAATCTGCATGAATGATTCAAAAGATTCAAAAATTCGTTCAAATGTTAAATTCAAATTTAGAGACATTCAATTCGAATTTGAATGTCTGAATTCGAATTCTGAATACTTTGAATATTCATGCACATCCCTATGCTACATAGGTATCCAAACTAAAGTATTTAAAGCAGTGGTTCTCAACCTGGGGGTCGGGACCCCTTTGGGGGTCGAACTGTCCTTTCAGAGGGGTCACGACGAGTCTCCTGCAACCCTTCCCTCCCACCTCCCAGCTGCTCCGCCCCCGTGGTTGGGGGTCTCCACACCATGAGGAACTCCATTAAGGGGTCGCGGCATTAGGAAGGTTGAGAACCGCTGATTTAAAGAGATGGACTCCACTTGGTCACCTGCAGTGAGGGAGGGGAGTAGCTGTGAGAGTTTCTTCAGAACCCATTTCTACTGCAGCATGTGTCAGCATGCCTAGTTATAGAGGAGGGACAAATTTAACACAAGTTGTGTTGGTCACTTTCTCTTCTAGTTGGTGGACAAATGGTATAAGTGCAATGATGAGGAATCTTTTGTCGTTGCGCGCATGTTAATCAGAGATGAAGGACTGTTATGTGGTAAGTTCTGTCTCACTTCTCATGTTAAGGACTGGGTGTACCTGGAATGCAGTGTAAGAGCCTGTGATTTGTTAAATCTTTTTCATCTCAGTTTCTGCAAGTGTCTAGTTTGTATTTTATGAACAGAAACCAATCAAAATAACGTATTGATTAGCCTGAGGACCGTATCATCATAATGGAAACAGTTTTGATGATTCAAATCTGTGAATCACATTTTGTCAGCAGTGACCTGCAGATTGGTACCACAGAGCGGAAGAGGACAGGGAGGATCCAGTTAGAAGCCTCAGATTGATCCTGATAGAAGCACAGTTTTGGAATATCAAAGGAAGGCTTTCATTGAAGTCTCTGTTTTCCTATGTGTCTAGTCTGCACCATCGCTGCATTTGTTCCGCTGATATCAGTGGGAGATTGAAGTAGTCTAATATAACATGTTGGTAATCTACTCTGGTTCACACAACTTCGCTAGATAGATGTAGATTATGGAACAAGAATGAACTGTATTTGACACCTCTTGCTGCAGGCAGGAAATGTTTAGGCAGGAAATAATTGTTGCTGGGATAAATAGGGAGCCTGCATAGGACAAGTGTAAATAAGTTGTTGTATTAATTTGTTGTCCAATTAAACCCTTTGACTTCAAGTGTAGTCCCTTTTATTCAGCATTCTTTTGCCGGCTTCACAAAGAAGTTTTCCATCTTTCCTTGTCTTCTTTCACCTTTGTTTTCTAAATGAGTTCCATGAGGAATGATATTCTCTTCTGCTTCTTGATAGGTGGCAGCTCAGGGAGCGCCATGTCTGTTGCCCTGAAGGCTGCTAAGGAGTTGAAAGAGGGTCAGCGCTGTGTTGTTATCCTGCCTGACTCAGTGAGGAACTACATGTAAGTACCTGTCTTGTTCTAGAAACTGATACCTAAGGCAGAATTCCCCACTATCCTGCCCACTTTCCAGTAGGAATTTAAACCTGGTAGCAAAGTAGGGTCTATACTTGCATGCCGTTGTTGCAGTATACAAAAGATCAAGATCATCCATATGTGTGAAGAAACTTGGGCTCTTTCTGCACTGAGCCTTATTCTGTATTATATCCCACGACAGGGATCTGCCATCCACATGCAGGTGTAGAGTATGTCACGCCTTGTTGAGCTTTGGTAGTATTTCTAATGTATGAATAGTATTTAATAGTATTCAGCCATGTTAGTCCTGTGTTAAATAAAACATACACTATGTGTCAGAAGTTCTAAAGGATAGCCATTTCAACGTGCTTCCAGACTCATTTAAAACTTTGGCATTCCAAGCCACCAGACGCAATGATCGGAAGCTGCAGAGTCCCTACACAGCCGCCTCCAATTGGACAGATGCAACAACTGGAAATTGGGCCGCAACTCCACAGCTGCTGCCTGGCAGTCAGACAGGGAGCTTTGATTGTTCACAGTATCCAAGCAGCATCCCCCAGAAACTCCAGAGTAAAAAATTGCTGATTAATCAGCAGCTTTTTACTTCAGGTGGGGGGAAATGTTCCATGGATACTGCAGGTCCCGCTGAAGCTTTCATCTTGTCTGGAGGTACCCACAGTCTCTTACAGAAAAAAGAAGTTTCTTGGTGTGTGTCCAGACACAACAAAAGAGGCAGCTCAGAGACGCTTCAGAGAGAGAACAGTGTGTGCCCATCACTTTCCCAAGCCTTATCAATCCATTTTTCTAGCACAAAATGTTCGGGAAAGGGAGAGGGGCAGAATCCATGAACAATCCCACCTGAACATCTTAGAGAAGTTTCTTTCTCTCTTTCTCTCTTTCTCTCTTTCTCTCTCTCTTTCTTTCTTTCTTTCTCTCTTTCTCTTTCTTTCTCTCTTTCTCTCTCTCTTTCTCTCTTTCTCTCTTTCTCTCTTTCTCTCTTTCTTTCACTGTATCTGATCACAGTCTTAGTCTTCATAGTGCTTCAAGTGTATGCAGGGTATTTCTAGCAAGAAAATCCTTGCGTAACTTTTAAAGAAATGTAACATTGTTTACTTCATCCCCAGAAACTTTTCACACTGATCTGGCCTCTAATAATCAGTTTGGTTGACTGGGCCACCAAAGTTCCTCTCATCACCAATTTCCATTGGTGACAATTCACTTGCATCACATTTGTTGTGCTATGTAGAGGTATGTTTGGGACCAGATGAAAAGGATATTCCTCACGAGCATTATAGATCAGCTTTCCATGCTGCCCTTCCACCTGTGTTTGGTCATTCTGAGACAGGTTTTTCCAGTCCTCAGAGGCTTTTTTGAGTTTAGATCTTCCTTTCCTAACTTCTCAGTTAACTCATGCACACATACACACTAATTCTGCTTTTAGGTTTCCTGCCACAGGGCTGTGACCTGATTATATTCATCTCAGGTGACTTAGGCCTTCTTAGAAGCCAAACAATTTAAAATGATATTGCTTTTTCCTGCATTCCAAGCTGTGAATTTTTAAACCTGCTATCCTTTATAACTTATTTACTTTTAAGGCAGGTTAACCTAAATTGCTGCATGTGACTTAGGTAGGTTTCTTTTCCCCTTTGGTTTTCAGGTCCAAGTTTCTGAGTGATAAATGGATGACCCAGAAAGGTTTTATGAAAGAAGAAGATGATATTATTAACAAACCCTGGTGAGTTTTAACATTTTTTCACCAAATTCTTGGGCAAAATTCTTGAAATTGTCAGAATTTGTCTTATTGATGGCATGCAGATCTTTCTGCACGTGAATTAACATGTATTTTTCTTACACGTTTTATGTTTTTTTAATCCCTTTCTGGGACATTAAAGTATAGGGTGAGATAAAAAAAGTTCAACTCAGAAAATGTATAGGGTTTTCATACTGTTTTTGAGGATACAATAACTCCTTGGATCCATATTACTTTCTTAAAAGCAGTAAATAACAGGAAACTAGTATGAGACAATGAAGGTCTTCTGTTTTTCTCTGTAATAAAGTCCAGACAGTGACTATTTTTAATAAATAAGTGTAAAACCTTCGGCTTCAATCCATCAGCATTTAAACAAGGGAAATGACTTCCATGTGACATCTGTTGATAACCTTTATTTTTGTCATTTGAATAGTTTTTGTCTGAGTGCCCTATGAACTAGTAGGTATTTTGGCACAGCAAATATACATTCACCTGACATAAATCTAATTCTGCAGTACCTCAAATGATGTTTTCCCAAATAGGGTAGTAAGGAGATTGCTATGTTTACACTTCATTATAGTAATTAGCATAATTCTTATTTCCAGGAAAAGCTTCTATTTGCCTAGTACTGAAATAAAACTCTTTTCTCGGTGATAAGTTCATCTTTTAATTGGTCCTTTTTCTAGGTGGTGGCACTTGAAAGTTCAAGAATTATGTCTCTCTGCCCCATTAACAGTACTGCCAAGTGTCACTTGTGAAAAAACCATTGAAATTCTCAGAGAAAAGGGATTCGACCAAGTACCAGTTGTTGATGAATCCGGGTATGTGCAGATTTCCATAGTGTGTTTTCCTTTTTTATTCCAAATATACTCAGTTATTTTGGCTGTAATTCTTTGCATATTTAACCAAAAAAAAACCAGTGGGATTTAACTTACATATAAACATGCAGAAATTGCACTGTATATGAATAATATCTATAAATGCATATCACTTTATGGTCTTTCTTTTAATTTGGTTTCTTTAAATTATATCCACAGCCCTCATGGTCCCCTCTAATTCACTTTTTATTTATGCACATCCTGCTTAATGTAATCTGATAGACCAAGTATGAAAACAGACATATAATATGGACACCTCTTAAATGGTACTTTTGGGCTCGCCCTTCTTGAGATGGTCCAGTTGTTATTCTAAAGCTAAAGGTGTCTTTCTACACCATAGTAGAACCAGTAAACTGGTGAGTGTGGTTGAGAGGGGTTAAATGCATAAATGGATGGAGAAAGAGCCTTGAAAGCAGTTCCTAAGCAGAAAGGCTCCACAGAAGTCATGAAATAGTTTGGAGGACACATTTTAGCTGACATTTGCAGAATAAAAAGCCAGGAATATAGCTTACGGTCCAAACTGGTGTGTCTGGGACCTGAAAAGTACTTTAGACCTATAATTATTAATACCTATTTTTGCATATGAGCTTAAAACATTCATCTAGGTTTCAAAATCCTTTGTTTTCTCTTCCAAAGGAGAATTCTAAAAATACTCTGAATTTCTCACTTTTACTTACTTTTATTTTTCTGCCTAACCCAATTAAACTCCTGGCTTGGAGGCAGATCTTGAGGGAACCTCAGCTTCATTCTTCTGTTTTTTGTTTTTTGCATGATAGCCTTCCTGAGAAGGGTGTGGTGGTGTTTGCTGCTTTTAAACTTTGCTCTTAAAATTATAACATGCTTTATTACCTTTTAAGGATCTCAGTCATTTCCTTAGGAATTACTCATAAAAGAATGGACAGAGTTGGAATATACATCTTAGTTCTCAGAGCCAGGTAGGAAAGAGGGCATCAGTTCTCCTGGTTGAACAGGAAGGAGAAAGTTGCAATTTGAGCATGATATTTGCTGCCAGAAGTTCTTCTCCATTGACTTAAGGCACAATAAACTAAGCGAGGTATATTTTGAGACTCCTTATTATCTAGCATTGCAATAGTCTAGATATAAGAAAGGCCTCTTTGTCTAACACAGTCCGAATTATACAGAGTGGGAGATACTGCAATAATGATGAAAATGTTTGCATTTTCAGTTCATTGCACAGTTTTTATTTATCAAACCTGCTGGATTAGGAGCAGTAAAAATACATGTAAGTGATAAGGGTTTGCTCCCCCCCCTACACACACATATAGAGGGAGATACAGCTTTGCTAGGGTTCAGAGTATAGCAGATCACTTTGAGAGTGAGACTTCTTGAGTTGTCCTGTGAGAGGGAGACGAGAGTGCAACCCTTGTAGTGCTTCTTGACCATGGGGGCAAGGTTTTGCAATAAAACTATGAGAAGCCCTGCTGGTTTGGGCCAGCCCATCAATTGCTTCTGGGTATCTCAAGCAGAAGATAAAGGCAAAACCTTCACCTGCTCTCTGCTCCCTGCAAATGGCCTTTAGAGGCATCCTGCCTGTTTCTCCAGCCTGGATGCAGTACCTAGGCATCCATTCTAGTAGCCATTGATACACCTGTCACCCGTGAATCTGTTGAACCCTTTCTTTAAGCTGTCCAGGTTGGTTGCTGTCACCATCTCTTCTGGTAGTAAACTCCATAGATCATTGACCGTCTGAATTAAAAAAAATCCGTGTCCTTGTTGGTCCCAGCTCTCCTGCCCATCAGCTTCATAGAGTGCCCCCCCCCCCAGTTCTAGTGTTGAGAAATAGAGAGAATAGTTTTCTGTATGGCACCTTTCACATGCGATGAATAATTTTGTGTATTTCAGCCAGATCCCCACTTAAATGCCATCTTTTCAAGGCCGTAGAGGCCTAGACACTGCAGCTTGATTTTATAAGGGAGTGTTCCACCCCTTGATCATTCTGGTTGCCCTTTTCGTCACTTTTTTCCAATTCCACAATATCCTTCCTAAGGTGTGACAATATTCCAAATGTGCGTTAACTACAGATTTATAAAGATGCACAATGAGGCTTGTCTATGTATTTTCTATTCCCTTCCTAATTACTCCTAGCAATTGAATTTGCTTTTACACAGCTGCTGTGCATTGTGACTGAGTTGTCCACCAGAACACCAAGATCTACTGTATTTTCTGGCGTATAAGACTACTTTTTAACCCAGGAAAATCTTCTCAAAAGTCAGGGGTCGTCTTATACCCCGGGTGTTGTCTTCTAATACAGCGAATATATTCCAAACTCTATATTTTAACTGGAAAAGTTGGAGGTCGTCTTATACATCCTGTCGTCTTATACGCCGGAAAATACGGTATATCCTCGTCTGTCACAGAAAGCTCAGCCTTTATCAGTTTATAAGTGTATTTGAAGTTCTTTGCTGTATTGTGCATTACTCTTGCATTTTATAAGACTGGAGATCATTTGCCACTTCATTGCCCACTCACACAACTTCCTGCAGACAGAACCTCATTACGCTGAGCACACACCTGTAACTTCTGAGCAAATAGTCATACACATGATGCTCGATGCAAAACACTGGAAAGCTGTCCTCGTGACTTAAATTATTTTTTATTACTGCTTAATTTTTAATATTTTCTCTAATTATTTCTCTTCAGAGTGATTTTGGGAATGGTCACCCTTGGCAACATGCTTTCTTCAGTTCTTGCTGGTAAAGTACAGCCGTCGGACCAAGTCAGCAAAGTAATCTACAAGCAGTTCAAAAAGGTATCCCTGTCTTCTTGCATCTCTTGTTTCTTTGCCCTCCATTCTAAGTAACAGTGAAGCAACTGCTTTTTGGATAGCTGCTAGAAGTTTAATCACACGACACTAAACAGTATCACACAGCTGCTGAATAGTGTGAAATAGATGGCAGGGTGCCTTGGAAACATTTGTGTCTCTGTGTTGTCATACTAATAAAGAATAATAATACTGATGTCACTTTCTTATATGACTACTTGATGCTAATTGTATGATCTTAAACTGCAGAGCACCTGGGTCCAGGATCACTCTAAAATAGCATCACTGGAGTAACAGTGTAATACAGGATTGGGGAAACCAGTGAGACTAGGGGAACTGTTGGATTTCAGGCCTTATTGATCCTAACCAGTCTAGTAGTACTTAGAAATGAAAATGCTGTGCGTCCAACTGTTTTCGGAGAAGCAGAGGTTAATTGTCCCTGGCACAAGACAGAAGAGAGGACAATATGCAGGGTCTGCCATTTACTGCCGCTCCAGACTTACGTACTTACCTCAAATTGCTGAGTATGACCATCATTCCCCCAACGCAACTAAAGCTCTGTTCTCATTTGTTCTTTTTCTGTATAAATTCAGTCTGCAGTAACTTGTCCTAACTAGGCTAAATTTGTCCTAAGATACCTCTTTGTTTTCAGTATGTCATATGCTGGTGAAAACATTGTTTATAGCCAAAAGTGAACCTCAGCATATTCACAAGTTGTTTGCTCATGCCAAGCTTTCAATGATAAGGAGAATAATGTAACCTTAAAATGCTGTTTCAGATCTATTAAACCCAGAGAAGTAAATGAATACAGTAGTGACAAATGAAACAGTAAAAGTTCTGGCAAAATCAGTCTTTGTTATGTAGCCTAGGACAGAGAGCCAAAATCAACCCCAGAAAGAAGAACCCTCACAGTCACCACTGAAACATTTGTGTTCATATGTGCGTGTGCCTGTGATAGAATCGTAGGATACCATGTGACACCAGTCTTGCTTGCTAGCAGAAAAGTGCCATTCAAGTTTGGATGCTAAGCATGTCCTCATGCAGTGGATGGACAGTTTGTTCCTATGATGCTGAGATACCACTGTGATACCGGTGTCAGATCAAGGTGCAGGCCTGGTCTTTGAATTCACCCTATAAAACATAGCTTTTCTATCGTTAGCATTTCTACTCAGTGGAGGTTGCTCTTAGGAGAAAAATATCCATACGAAGAAGTGAGGGCTTTAAAGCAGGCAGCTGTGCTTCCCATCATACTAATAGTTTTAAAATGCTGCAGGCCAAATGTAGTAACCTCATCACTTCCTAAAGACATGGATTACCGTGCTTTAAATAAATTGTTTCTGTCAATCAATTCTAGCTATCAATAGAATCACCATGCAAAATTTATCATCTGGTGCGTAATTTTGAAAATGTATCCTTAATTTAAGTAATACAACCTTTCTTTCTTCTCTGTCTTGGTGTACCTGGTATTTGGTGGTGGGGCAGTGGAAGCTAGTGGCAAATAGCAAATTTGTATAAGCTGTCTGCAACCAATCACCTCACTAAAAGAAGAAAAAGGCTGGAATAAAAAGTTCTTTGGGATGGGCCTAAATTGCTTCTGAAACAAAAGAGCCCTTTCAGACAACTTATTTATTTGGAACTCCAAAAAGTTGAAAAGAGCAGTGTTTTTGTACAAAGCAGCCATGCTTAAGATACCTGCTATTTGCCTCTCAATATAATATTTTGTGCATGTATGGTACGTTCATTTTTGTGACTAAAGCCAGGACACTTCCTATTATGGCACCACAGAATTTATAGACATCTGGTTTCCAGTGAAAGAAAATGTTGCAGATACATAAGAACATAACATAAGAGAAGCCTTGCTGGATCAGGCCACAGCCCATCTAGTCCAGCATCCTGTCGCACACAGTGGCCCACCAAATGCTCATGGGCATCTCAAGCAGAGACAAGGACAAACCTTCTCCTGCTCTTGAGTCCCAGCAGATGGCCTTAGAAGCGCCCCAGTTCCTCCCCCCTCCAGCCTGAAAGATGCACCTAGGCATTCGTTCTAGTAGCCATTGATACATCTGTCATCCAGATGAAATCAAGAGTATAATTCTAAAAAGAATGGGACTATTCCAAAAGCACTCTTATGATGCAGAATTCTAAAAACTCCAGAAATGAGACAAAAACAATTTTGTAAAATCCAAGTGTGATTGATTAACTGTCAACTGCAGTGATCTCATATGCCCTTTGTGAAACTGAGGACCAGCTTTGCACTTGGCAGAAAAAGTTCAACTTAAATGTAACTACAAATAATAACAAGCTGATAATATTGTGAGGTAATGAACCAGCATTTGAATTCCTGGTAGATTTATCTGCCTTTTCATATACAGTATAAAATGTAGCGGCTGTAGTTCAGTAGTAGAGCAAACTGCCTGGAAAGCAGAGGGTTGCCGGTTTGATCCCTAGCTTCTCCCGGGAAAATGGCAATGGCAAACCACTTCTGTATCTCTGCCAAAAAAACTGCATAGAGGTGTCTATGGAGGTTGCCATGCAGCCAGTCAGGAGTCAGTCACAATTTGGTGGTACCCAACAACAAGGAAGAAAGAATTTTGACTCAGTCATGGCTTAGGAGAGGGCTGTGAGTTCTTATTTGATATTAAATCTTCAGCCTTTTATGGGTTGAGAAACCTGTCAGAATTTAAGAGACTGTAGTAACACATCATATCCTAACTTAAAGACAAATAAATAAAATTATTGGTATCTACTGTATGTTCAAGCAGATAAATGTTTGCCAGAGATAGCATCAGTTCTGCGCAACCTGATTAAGCTTAGAAGAATGTGAGTCACCCATTATGGACAATCTACCACTCTTCCCTTCACTGGCACATTTCTGTTAGGTTGTTGCTCATACTGAATGGTGATATCCCTGAGGAATGGATTTGCCATATCATAAACTTAACATATTTGTCCATTCCCCCCACTGATTAGAAGACACGGAAAGATTCAAGCGAAACAAGCAGACAGCAATTTGGATTGTTCATTCATCATCATTATAGCTCTGGCTATAAGTAATGGTTCTTAGGGGCTCTTGTGTTTTCCGGGGATCTTTGCCTACTTTGTCTTTGGGTTCTGTTAGCTGGGTTATTTCTTTACAGCAGAACTAGTATTGCAACCAGCATGGTCAGATTTCCAACTTACTAAAAAGAAGTGAAACTAAATGGAATTCTTTGGACAACTGTAGAATCTCAGTTTGGGCAGGTCTCCACTTACAGAGCAAAGCAACTCTATTGTGGGTAGATGAGGAAGTCACTCAGATCCATTGCTGAAAAAGACACCTCTGCATCTCTGTTTCATAGTGCAGAGGCACCGTTTCTAGTAACTGATTGTGACACCTGCCTGCAGGATGCAAAATTGTGCCCTGCAAGCATGGTCTTGTGCTGATTGCACTGTCCTCGTTACAGGCACAATCAGCACAAGGCACAGTGAATGCCTTTTCCACCAGCTCTAGGTGCCTCCATTTCAAAGCGGAGATGTAATCTTTTTCTGTCTGCTTCAGTTGCTGTGTTACTGAGGAAGAGAATCTTGGACAGTCTTTTTATTGTAGATACAAATGATTAGATTTGGTTAAAATTAAGGGGGTTGGATTGCCTTCAGGGCTGAGCTATTCCAGTAAAAACCTCTGTCCGTTATGTAAGACACAGTTGCTCCTGAATAGGTGGTAAATAATAAAAAATGGTGAGAGACTGAGCAAAAGAAAAAGCTGATAGAATCCAAAAATGGAATTTGAATCACTTTGCTTTTAAAGGCACCAGATTCCGGTGAGATGCTGTGAATGTGGTCATGGTCTTTGTGGTTCAAAGGGGTGCCTGATCAAACAGAGTGAAAGCTTAGTGTTTAGTCTTATGCTTAGCGTCTCTTTGTTTCATACGAGCTTAAGCAGTGTCCTGCTGTATAGGCTCAATGGCCTATCTAATCCAACATCTGTTCTCCCAGTAGAAGTAAACTTCTCTACAGCAGACTCCCAGTTTTCCAAGGAAGACACATGCACATACTCAGGCTTTCCTGTTATTCATGACGGGATTTCAATCCACTGAAACAAAATGGCCCAATGGAGAATATATTTTCTGTTTCCTGTATTCCTCACTCTCTGGTTTGCTCAAAAAAACAAGAGAGAAAGAGAAAGAAAGCATCCTTAACTGCTCTGGTTAGTCATTCTTCATTTGTCTATCAGTGCTACCCAGAGTTCACAAGTTAGTAACTCCAGTTTCACTCACATTTTCACTCTTTTCCATGGCTCATACCTTCCATCTTTTGACTAATATCTTCTCAGAATTCCACATCACCTCAGAGGCCCACAAAGATTGGGGACCACCTCCTCCAGCATGGACAGAGAACAGGGATGAGAAGAGTTACAGTCTAACAACACTGAGAGACTCACAGTTTTCCCTCCTTCAGTAGAACATTTTCTAAATTTGGATCTAGCCCTCATAACACAGACAATAAGAAACCTTTTCTTTATGCAATTCTCTTTAAAAAGAAGGCAGAGTTTTGTTTTCTGCTTTACAATACTTCGCTGGTATAACAATGTCTTCATATTCTAAGCCTTCCCACAAAACAATGGTACATCTGTGTCAATAGTTTGTAGAGTTGAGCAGGGGTTAGCAATCTTTTTGGGCCCTGGACATATTTTGAATTTTGAGAACATGTCATGTGATCCTTCCTTCCTGTCCAGCTCATTCTTCCCATTGCCATACACAGAAATAGAGAGAAAAACAGAGAGATTATTTGTTTCCGTGTTGGCCGTAAATGCAGTACAGTCAAAATGGTCCCATAACTATTTCACTTCACTGAATATGGCTGTGTCCAGACAGGGGTTAAAACATGTGATTATGTCCTGGCTATGTTGGTATTGCCATACAAAACCCCATGATATATTCTGGGAAAAACCAACTTCCAGCATAGATTGTCCTACAATAGTGATATACCTACCTGTCTGGAAGCTTAGCTAATGGATACCTTTCTGAAATAAAATGGCCTCATGTGCACCAGGTCACCAGGCATGTGGGGGGGGGGGGGCAGTGCACTGTCAGGGGGTATTGGAGTGTCAGGTACCCCCGTTGGTAATTAATCTTCGCAGAGTTGCACGTCCGTGCTGAGGAAAAATAAACTTCTGCTGTCCCGGGAAAGCTTGGAGGCTCCTGCCGCTGCCCAGCATTTCAGGAGGTTGGCCCCCCTTTCTCTGCCCACAGCCTCCAGCAAACAGACAGAGACAGATCTTTCTCCATAGAGGCTTTTATTCGTAGCAGTTACATCTCTCTCCCTCTCCAGTCTCGAACAATCAACTAAGCAACACACAGCTGTGTGTGACCACCTTTATACAATTCCGTTATCACAAGAAGGTGACTCACATCCTTTGTATTACACAATCCTGTGCTTCCCCTGAACACTGTGTTGCACAAGCCTGTGTTGTAATCCTTACTTCATTCAGCCTTCAGCAACTTGTGATAGTCTGGTGATACTTGTGACTCTTAGTTACCTTTCTGCACACATCACTACATTTTCTTTATATGGGCTCTTCCAGCCTAACATGCACGCACCCTTTTGAGTATTTCATGGCACTGAAATACCCAGTAGTAGCTGCCTTGCCATTGCATGAGCATAAAGCTGCCTGTGCTTGCCTCACTGTCTGGAAGGGATGGTGAGAAGAAATAACAAGAGGCGAACCAACTTTCACATTTTCCTCTTGCTGTCTAGAGGCAGCCCTGCTGAAGGCTGAGGAGGCAACATTTGAAATTATGCTGCTTCCAGCTTCCTTCTTTCAGTTCTATGTAATTTTCAACGGGGGAGAAGGTAAACTATATGACAGACAAAACTAGGGACAGCACTGAAGCTTTGTCAAGCCCTCAAGAGTACCATCATGTCCAAATGAAAATGTAGGGTTCTTGCTTGGGTCTTGAAATGCCAATTTTCACATCTCTTCAAAGGATAGTTTGAAAGGCTTGCCTCATGCTTATTTATGTAAGTACCTTGTGTCATATTTTAAAATGTGTCAATTTCCTCTTCCCAGATTCGCTTGCAAGACAACTTGGGGAAATTGTCCCATATCTTAGAAATTGATCACTTTGCTCTGGTGGTGCATGAACAAATTCAGTGTAAGTATAAGGACTTTAGACTGGAACCTTTTGTACCTTGTTTGTTGCTTTCTTTAAAAAAACTAAACACTTTGAAAGCAATTTGTCAAAACATAACATGCCTTGTTGATATACTTGGTCATTTCCAGCTGTCCCAGCTCTTTGTTTTCATTAAGTGGACAAAACAAGCAGCCTACAAGGCTAATGGATACTGTATGTCTACAAACTATCATTATATGTATTTATGTCTGTGATGCTCAAGGGTGGCTATTTGCTTAACTCTATGTCTGCCTCCAAATGGTGAGAGTAAAAATCAGGATCTTGTTTGGTTTCTGCAACTGTTTCTTGTCATCCCTACCAGAAGGCATGATGAAATTGTAGGGCAAGCCCAGCCCTTACCTTATCTAATACTGCTCCTGCAACAGCACTGTGGATTTGTCCAAGTATTTTGATGGCCCAACTACCTGGACGTGTGCAAGCACTGATGCCTCGTCTTGTCCAGTGGACATTTTTGGCCCCATTTTGCAACTGTGTGTGTTTGCTGGCCATTTCCAGGGCAAAGATCATGGAAGCTAACATCTGGATTTTACCCCACTGGAATTACCACAAATATGTATGGCAAATCTAATATAGTGCCAGAATAATCCCAAGTTTTTAGACCATTTCTGGATGCACCCTATGTATACCTTCCATGAATAGCCTTTTCCAGGATGTCCACCTGTTCTAGTGTTCATAAGAATCCAAAACATCTAAGCATCCATGAGGCATGATTCAAGCTCTCTTTGCCATATTTCTCATTAAGTTCCTATCATTTAGAGGAGCTGATGACAAACTAGATCCCATATAATTGCATGAAAGAGCTGCTGAATTTTCTCCATAGCAAAAGGATTGTGAAAACTATGTTTATGAAAGCTAAGATTTCTGTGGTAACACAGAAATGTACATTTCCTGTCAAAAGCTGTCAAATCCCATCACATTTTTGCATGATAATGATATTCATTTTATACCATGTGGAGGTAGAGTTTAAAGTCCTTTCCACATTGGGCCTCATTTCAGGATATATCCCAGATTAGGAGCCTGCCATCTGCATGCTAGTGCAGACTATGGAAGGCTTCAGGCAAGGCTTGTTGTAGCTTGCACTAACATGCATATGGCAGGGCCCTATTCTGGGATATGTCCTGGAATATGAGGCATTTTCGCATTACACGCGTTCCATTTGGAACGCGTGTAGAACGGGAAGCCTAAGGCACTTCAGGACGCTTTGATCATTCACACACAGGCGCGCAGGAACGCGTGTAAATGCGTTTCGGTGCGCCTGTGTGCGAATGCTCAAAGCGCCGTGAGCTGTTTTAGCCGGCAAACACCGGCAAGGGGCGGAGAGACAGCTGAGGAGGCTCCCGCAGCCGGCGCTGGCTGAAAACAGCTGATTGTCAAAGCTGCGCCGGCGTGGGAGGGAGAAGAGAAGCAGGCGCGAATGCTTCTCCTCCCAAATGCCTGCGGGCAGTTCGTGCGCGCCCGAACGCATGTAGAGCACTTTAAAGTGCTCTACATCTCGAACGCGTGCAAGACAGCTCCGGACACGTTGGAGCGCAAGCCCCGCTGAGCCAATGCATATGCCATGTCCATAGCTGTCTTGCACGCGTTCCAAATCGGCGTGTGCGAAAACGCCTATGGTCTTGACGACCCCTTTTCCTTGAATGTTGTTTATTGCATTTAATTTTTCAAGCCTTTCAAACACACATTTAATGTTGGAATGACATGAGTAATTTCTTTTCTCAATTCCAGTTCAGTTACTTTATGTGAGTCACTGACTCGAAACATTAGATTTTAATTTGTTTGTAAATTCAGATATACCTTAGACTTAACTGAATTCACACAGAGTTTAGCATTTAACTTAACTGGTGTTGGGAACTCATTGCTTTTCTCTCCGTTTTTGTTTCTTAGCTGTTTTCTGCTAAATCTCCTAATTGTTTCTAATCCGATCTCATATTGCTATAAATTTGCCAGCCTTTATTTTATGACCCAGAATATCTCAAGAAGCTTTTAACGTGAAACATAATGAACGTTTCATTGCTGTAGAAGTTCTCACCTTTGCTTTATAGAAAGCCTTGACATATTTATTCTTGAAATCCTTAGACAGTCGCAGCTGGGACTAAGATGAGTCATTTTCATGACCCTTAGGATGGGGCATGAATTGGTTCCACAAGAAATGACTTGGCACAATCAAGTCGTACAGGTGTTAACTTCTGTGCTGGAACAGGAATATCAGTATGAAACATGAGGCCAGTTTGCAGAAGGGAAAGACTGCAACAAAATGTCCCTTCTCCTGCTGCAAGCTTTGAAGGTTTCATTTATGTACCATTTGTCAGTGGTAAACTACATTTTGATTACTAGCCATTCTTTCTGGAAATTCTACGAGAAAAATGTATGTATACATTGTATTATTTATAGGCATGTGCATGAATGTTTTTTGCCGGTTTGATTTGTATAGAATCAAATGCAAGAAAATTTGTATTCGTTTGAATAGATCCCCTTCAAATGTGGTAATATTCAAATTAGATATGAATGTTGGATACGAATTCGATGGGACTGTTCAATATGAATTCCATATGAATCACATGAATCCACTCTGGATCTGTTGCAGATGTGTAACAAAGCTTAGTAAAAATGTTCCAAAGCATTAAATTCGAATTTGAATGTCAATCTCGGATTCTATTTCAATTCAAACGTCTGAATTTGGATGAATTTTGAATGTTACAAATATTCGTGCACATCCTAATTATATATTCATCTGTATCTATATCTGTAAATATATATACTGGATAAAAATGCTTTGTTTTAAAGTTGTAGTATGCTTGGCTTTGTAAATAATCCTTCCCATGCTCTTCTGTCTTCTAGATCACAGTGACGGCAGATCCAGTCAAAGGGAAATGGTTTTTGGTGTGGTCACAGCAATTGACTTGCTTAACTTTGTGACTGCCCGGGAGCAGCAAAGAAAAGCATCTTAAGTTCAAGCAGCACGTTGGTGGTGGTTACTTCAGTGGCTTTTAATTGTTGGAGCTTTGTTTTGTTTTCTTCTAACCTTCACTTTTTCAAGACATTCTCAAATAATTTGTTTTTTCATCTTACCAACTAAGCCAAATTTTGTCAGTGGAATATATTAGCTGTGAACCAGTACTCTGTAGATAGGACTTCGAGAATGTAATGATCTCTGCATATAGAGTATCAAGTGTTAGTTAATATACCATAGTGCTGAGGGCTGCTTGTGAGGTGTGGCTTTGCAAAAGGATGCTCTCTGTTGCTGAGATATAACTCAGATGGAAGACAAGGCTGAGTTCACATGTTACAAATCAAACAAACAAAAAGGTCAAAAGGAGATGGTAATGTGTGGTCCTGGTGTTCTCCTCCCATCTCTAATCCACCTTTTCTAACCTAGAATGTTCATGTGAGGGCGAAGGGTAAAGTGGAATGTGAGCAATCCTACTACCTGCAAACCATTTCTAAGCCATTTCAGAGATCTGGTTTTTTTACTGCATGTGAATGCAGCCCAAGATTACAGACAGATTAAATGGCCAGTAAAATCTCTGATTAGAGTCTTGTGGAATCCTTCCTAGCAATGCTGTTCCTGTTTCCCAGGTACAGTCTTGAAGCTTTCCAGTAAGTCTTCACTAATACATCATTTCTGTTACAAACTGGCACATGCCATTCCTACTAGGTGTCTTTTGATGTAAAATGATAGTAAATACATTCAGTTCCAAATACAATCTGTGTGGGAGAGACTGCTTCATATTTGCCTGCCTTGGTGTTTTTTTTTTAAATGAATCTCCATTTAGAGTTCCTTCCAGAGTGGCACAGAAATTATTGTTTTGCTTTCCCATGGTTAACTCTCGTTGACTGTATGTATGCAGAAACAGGGAAGGTCAAAGAGGAATTCAAATTAGTTAGCATGTCTGTTTTACAGAGTCTGCTGCTGCTCCAGTCATTCTTTGTGTCAGCTCTTTGAACTCTAAACCACTGTGTGCTCGTCACTCATAATAGCAACAGAACTGTAGCAACACGAAGAACACAATACAGTTTCACTTGCTTTTTATTGTGCTCTGTCAGGTGGGAAGATTCTTTCCTTGTTTGATTTGTCCAAGAGGTTGGACAAGTTGAAGTTATCCTGTACTTGTATTTAGACTAGACATGTGCCAGACTGGTTTTATTCTAACAAAGTTCAGAATGAACAAGGAAGAGGGTTCAAAGTGTTCATTAGGAAGGTGCATAGTTATTTTTTTGTGTGTTCGATTCGTATCAAATCAGATTCAAGAAAATTCTTACTCATTCGAATAAATCCCTTCAAATGTGGCCGGATTCAAATTCGATATGAATGTTCCATACAAATTAGTTCAGTAGAACGTGTTTAAAATTCTTGAACCGAACCAAAATGTTTGGGCACATCTGATTTAGACCAAATTAAGTTTACTAATCTTAAAAGTTTCAGCTGTGGGTGGTTGTTCAAATGTGTGCTTGTAGTCTGTGTATTGACTAATACTTTGTCAAACTCTCTACTTTGCACTTAGAAAGCAATATGTTACATTTTGTGTCAAGATTCAATGGACTGTGTTGTTCCCCAATCCTCCCTCGTTTTCAATTAACTCAGAGCAACCTGAAAATCAAATTGTTTTGCCTCTTCTTCTGTAGCTTGCACTGGAAGCTTTTAGAAGCACAATATGAATACTTAAACTTGTTTTGGTAATGTTATAGTTGTGCTTTGTCTCAGAGAAGCCTCTAGCGTTGCTTTTGTAAATGAATTGAGTTATATTCATAGTTGCTTCTGTTCATAGCAAGAAGACTGTCTTAACCCTTAGAATTCCTAGGATCATAAAAGGTCAATGCATAACTTAAAGTGCAGTGCTTGTTCTCAGTATCACTACAATACAAAAGAAATAAAAAATAATTTTTTTGACAAAACAGGTGGGTGCTTACTTTGCAAATACTTATGACTGAGACTGTGGATGTGCTATGTTTTGGATGTAGCCAGGCACAAAGCATATTTCAGAAGCATGAAGCATAAATACAGTATAACAGGAAGTGAGAAATTAAATTTTTGTTTTGGAACAGTGTCAGTGTTTGGGGCACTGTTTTTGGAACTCTCCACATCGCCAGGAGGTGATACCCGTTCTTTCAATATTTTATTAAGCTGCCTGTGCCCAAATGCCCCCTGGAGATTGATCTTGGAGCTCCTAAATCTTCAGAATCTAGCTGCGCTGGACATTGTTGTCCAGGGATTTGGGCATATGTGCATTTGTATTTATCATCACAGGACAGGATCAGATTGTTTCATTTTGCCTATCTAGTCCAGTGTCCTGTCTCACACAGTTGCCCACTAATTGTTTCTGGACATTCTCAAGCAGAAGACAAAGGCAAAACCTTCATTTGTGCTTGACTCCCTGCAAATGGCCTTTAGAGGAATCCTGCCTGTCTCTCCATCCTGGAGGCAGTATCTAGGTATCAATTCTAGTAGCCATTGATGAAACTGTCCTCCATGAATTTGTGTAATCCCTTCTTAGTCCAGTGATCCTCTGGGTGAAGAAATATTTCCTCTTGTCAATTCCAACTCGTTGCCCATCACCTTCCTGGAGTTGCCCCTGGTTTCTAGTGTTGTGTGGTAGAGGAAATAATTTTGTTATGAAAGAGTACCAATACTGAACAGTGGGTTGTACCAAAAGGTTATTGATCATGAAAATGACCAAGATAAAGTACACCGTCTTTTTAAACTTCAGCATCCTTGTCATTAACATTGGACTGCAGCACAACACACTCTTTGCTCTTGTTTTTTTATCATACAGAGCAGATCTATGAGGCAGCTGAGTATTGCAGAAATGATGTTCTGCAGTAAGCAGTTTCCTAGGTGTTTGTGGGTACATTGAAACCATTATTTTAAGAAAAACAAACAAGAGGCTTGCAGAGATGGCGAAGAGAGCAGGTGGTGCATTTTTTAAAAATTGTTGGTCTAAGAAATAAATGCAGAAGGAGCTGACTAATTAGAAACATGGCTGTCCTCGTTCACCCTGTTAAGATGTAGGCAAAACATTATGGCTAAGGTAGAGTACAGCATGTTCTGTACTGTACTGGCTTTATAGATAAATAGAGGACTTCAGTCTTCACATCATTACGTTCGTAACAATAAATCCCCTCAGAAAACAGTTTCAATTGCTGGATTGGCCAGCGAAACCCAAGTCAATAAGAATCCCAAGTGTTTCTTCTAAGAGTCATCAAGCACTGTTTAATTAGAATTGAAATGCATACAGAAAATAGTCCTTGGGTTGTGAAATGCCACAACTATGTTTCACGACAACATGACTGTGTTTTTTAAATGTTGCTAGCAAGTAGAAAACACAGTTTTGCTCATAGAGCATTACAGTGTTGAAGATAACTTTTCATGTTTCCAAAGTTCAACCTTTGAACTACATTATTTTCAGAAAGGAACTAAAGCTTTTTAGAGAATGATCATAAAACTCTGAATCAAGCCATTTATCCCTAAAGGACGGTGGCCATGTTAGCTGGCACTATTGGGAGTTGGTGTATTATTATGAGGGAATGCTTGTTGTAGTAAATAGGTACCACCAAGTCATGTCCAATTCCTGGTTGACTTGATTCCTGGTTGACTTGATATTTTCTTGGCAGAGATAACAGAAATGGTTTGCCATTGCCCATTTTGGGGAAGAGGCTGAGGATTGGATCAGCACTCCTCTCCTTTTCAGGCAGTTTGCTCTACCACTTATTTATCATATGTCAGCAACACATGGACCAACAACAATTAAAACAGGAAGTTAAAGTTCATAAGTTAAAGGGACCCTATATAACTATATCAAGGCCACTCATCCATTGAAGGACCACATGTGTTATTTCAAAAAATTCTGACATCAATCTTGAATAGGCCCTCAATTCACAGCTGGGCACAATATAATCAACAGTCTGATATGTGGCTCCACAAATACAAGAGGAAGACGTTATACCCCATTAAACAATGATTCCTATCAGATGCCATGAGATGTACAGAATGGATTTAGTGTTTCCCAGGACAGTTGTGGCAAGTCAAAACCAACTGGTTGTTTTTTTGGGATTGTCCACATATCTTCCCATATCTGGGTGGTTGGCAGACCATTCCTCTTTACACTGAGAGTTAATGTTAAAACTGTTCTTTTATCTCTTCTGCTAAGACTTACAGAGGTTTTCTAGATTTAAGTCACCTGGCTGATATTTGTGGAGAGTGTATTGGGAGCAGCGGGTTATTTAGAATTTTAAGATATTCTTGCACAAGAGCATTTCTCCTTCGCAAATCCAGAGGCGCAATATGACTCATTATAAGTAACCGACAAGTGGGTGTGGTTTTAATACACCCTGTAATTATCCACATGATGTCATTTAGTCTACCATCTGATTTGTTGATATGACAGCTGTATTCAGCCACACAGGAGCGCAATATTCCATTCTACCACTGAACTACTTAGATGCTAAACAAGCAAGTCCTACCCTATCTGGACAAAAATCAACTCTATTACAAATGGAATCCAGCCAGAACTTCCCATATGAGCTATAATTGAAGATTAATCATACTGAATTAGGTATTATCAGCTTACAGAACACGTACATGGCCACTGAGCTTTCACATGAAATGAAAAGCCGATTCGGCTATCTTTTGGTTCTCTTTCTTTATTTCATTTTTTTTTAAGAATCGCACCTAAAAACCATATTCTGTATTTGTATAACCATGCCATTAATCCAAAATCAGATCATTCCACAGGTATAAAATGGCTAACTAATTAGAATACCTATCTGCTAGTCTGTTACAGAGGTAGCTGTTTTATCTGTGCATTAGAACTGTATCACTTACATTTGTCAGACCATCAAGAAGGTTTAATTTAGAGTATTGAGCTGATAGACGCTTATTTTTAAACTCAACCCAATGCAGTTTTATTGATCAAGAATTTAAGAGTCTTTAACATCGCTAGGAAATAAACACATGGAAATGTGTAACTGCCAAGCAAAAGCATGTTTTCTGCACAGAACACCGTAAAATTAGCTTCCAGAGAATTATTGCAAAGCCCCAAACTCATGAATAACAAGTGCTCTCCTTTTTGACCCTCCCCCCAAATCAGCTGATGCTCTCATTTTAATTTCCTGGTTTTTTTAAAGTTCTGAATAGCAACATGGGTCAGTTTAAAATGCACTGTTCAAATTTCATCCTATTTTCTTTTCCTGGGTGGGTAATGCAGATTCTGTATTTTTAAAATTAAATGAAAATTTTGTGGAAGATAAGGCACACTAAGCCCCCTTCTGCTACCAAATGGAACAAGGAAGGAAGGAGTTGGTTTCACATCACTTAGGTCACTCATAATACTCCCAGCATATTTTTAAAACTGCATGAAAAGATGTACATAGCAGTAAAAAAAATCAAGTCAATTGATTTAAAGCCCAAATGTGACATGTAAATCTTTCATCTTTTTTGTGAATAGGCACTTAGCATAAAGGGAAAGAATAGCACTCTGGATATTGATTAGTTTTTTCCAGGGGCTTTTGATGCAAAGGAAAAATAGCTAAGAAAAGGGTTTGGGGTTGAAATATTCAGAACAACTGCAAAGGTGGTGCTAACTCTATCCCAATGGACCAGTTGCTTCTGTGTCCTAGCGTCAGAGAAAACTGAGCAAACACTTTTAAACAAGTATGAAACCTTCCTTTTTGAATTGCTCCATGGAAACATTGCTTCGTTAAACATTTACCTGGCATAAACACTGATCTTCTAGAGAATGGCTTAATTACCCTAATATAGATAAAAGGTAAACCTAGTTCTAACCTCAGGAAAGCTGCACTAGACAGTGCAAAAAGGAGGAAATGTGGAGCTCCTTAACATATTATATGTTTTTAAAAAATAAGTATGGAGCCACAACACAGCTTTTTTTACTTCCTTAAAGTTCTGCCTTAATTCTTAATGAACTGTCCTGGGCCAGTTCATACTTTGATGAAGTGCAGTGGCCTGGAATGATTCGGACATCCTCATTTTGCCCAAAGCATTCCAAACTTAGCTGCCACTTCACCAAGCACCAGCTAAATGTGAATCACCTCCATTGAGGAGGTGATCACATTGCCACAACAATGGGCACATGCAGCGCCACTGCCTCAGGACTTGAGCAATGCTGTCTGCAACCACGCCTGAGCTGCCTGGTCACACGCTCCATTTCACCTCTTCCATCTGGAAGAGGTACAAATGGAGCATGTATGAATTTCTTGGCCAGTGGTTCCACACCTATCTTGGCTGTGGGACATGCCAGCATGCATGGAGACGCTTATGTTCATCAACATAAGTGCACCATTCTATTGACTTTCTGTTTCTTGGGGTTTCCCAATTTCTAGAGGGGCAGACTGGTGTGTGAACAATCCCACCTCAAACCTTTCTCTCAGCCACTTCAGAGACATCTCAAATAGTTTCTTTTCTTTTTTTATCCAGCCCTATACCTGAAGGTCTCAGGGCAGGTAACAACATTTAAAAACCAAGTATATACAGTTAATAATAATAATAATAATAATAATAATAATAATAATAATAATAATAATAATAATAATAATAATAAATTAAAGCAATAGCAGTGTCTGAAAAACAGGAAGAGAACGTGTATCCCCATTAACCAAAGGCCAGGGCAAAGAGACACACCTTCACTGCCTTCTAAATATGTACAGTGTTTGTAGCTGTGTCTGATCACGGGCTAGGACACGGGCTGATCACGGGCTGCCCTTATCCAATCTATTGAAAGATCTCTTTTTTCAAGGTCTACTGGCATACTAGGAAGTGGTATCCTGGACCACAGATGTGTGCGGATGCCATATCTCTCTGGTCTGGTATGCCATGGGGGACCCATTTCAGTGGCATAACAAGCCCATCAAAATGAGCCCATAAGAACATTCAGAGGCACCCTGCCTTGGCTCTGAAGGTGGCATGATCTTTAAAACTGGCACAAAGACTAGCAAATAACAGACCATCCCAGTCTGCTTCAAAATATTAACCTTCAGTGCTAATATAGCCTTAGAGTGATTTAAATTTAACCTCCTTCATTTAAATTCAGCTTCTCCTATTCTTCTTAATCTGTATCATGAAAGTTCAAATTCTAGACAGTTTATAAATCAAATAGTAATGCACAAAAGCAGCCTGTAAGAAAGCCAAATGCCAAGGAATGCACTGGCAGAGGGGGGAATGGGCTGTAGTCATCACATACGTTCTGAAAAGCATTTCTGAGATGCAGTAATTTGTTAGTTTGACTTGTTTCCTCTAGCCAGTCTTTCTATTATGGTGATAACCTGCAGCTCCACAGCAGGTTAAGACAGGAACTAAACTAAACGTTCATACTGGAGGTCAGGACTAAAAGACTCCCCTAAAATCCTCACCCTGACTGTCTGATACCATTCCAGTACAAAGAATGAAGCAGAGTTTATTGATCTCTGTGGGTGGTTGCTGAAAGTAGAAGCTGCCATCAACACAAGCCATTTTGCCTCCTCACCTGCAAGTGTTTTGTCCCACCTTCCATAGGGTGCTATCTGGGGTGCCTGATGAGCAGAAACCTTTCTTAATGTTCCTGCTTTCTCTTCAAGCAAAGACGTTCTTAATTTTTGTAACTTTCACAACCCCTCTACACACCATAATTGGTGCTAAAAGTTTAAAGCAATGAATCAGAGATACCAAAAAGTAGCGTTACTGTCTTTATTTGTAAATGTATCATTGTGATCCTTTTTGATTCAGACTAATCTCTTATCTCCTTTGGTTTATTTGTGTCTTATAACTCCAGCACCTTTTCCCCACCCAGTTCCAATTTTTCACCTTTGGGATTTGTTTCTGTCTCTCAGATGTTAAAGGTCCACCAGTCCTGTCAGATGACTGCCAATAGACAGGTTTACGGGGAATCATAAGTTAGTAATATTTGGAACCTGACTGTTCATTGGAAGGACAAAAAAACCATTCCAGTGAAGCAAAGATCAGGCTGCAGAGGGATCCATCTGCGTACTATCCAACTCAACCACCAGCACTTCAAGTGCAGATGGTCTGGCCCGGACTGTCTGGATCATCATGGCAATGCCTGCAGCCTCTTCAGAGAGAAAAGTGTGAAAAGACCCAAATACTGAAGCTGTAGCTCAAAATACTTTGGCCACCTAATGAAAAGACTGGGCTTAACACAAAAGATCCTGACCGAAGGCAAAAGGAGAAGAGATAACAGAGGATGAGATGGATAAATAGTGTCATGGAAGCAACAAATATGAGCCCGGGCAAACTTCAGAAGACAGAAGATCAGAAGGGCCTGGTGTGCGGTGGTTGGTCTAAACAACAAAGACTTGGTCTAAACAACAACAATAAATAACTCAGAAGACTTTGGAAGACATAAGGCACTAAGGTTACCAAGATGTAGCAATGACAATGCAATTTTTAAATGTGTATCACCTTTTCACATGATATACTGTAGTTTTGTTCTTTCTTGCTACTAGCTCTAAGTTCTTTTCACTTTACGATGTGAACATACTGTGTAACAGAAAGATAACAGTTATATAATCTTACAACACTATTATTTGCACTATTACACATACTTAGACCTTGAAGCTGCTGTGTATGCCTTCTCTGGAGGTGTGTAAGAACTGAAACTGCACACCCTAACAAATTTACTTACATATTTCCTACGACTCAGAGACGCACATCTTTTTTAAAGTAATAGTGCAAATTCAAACAATGGATTGAGGAACTGAAAGTGTTTATTTGTGATGTAATCATATCTGCACAAATTTTGACCATTTTTCTCAGGTAGTATAATACAGTCTTGTTACACAGACATTAGCTGTGCAACCCACAAAACCTGAACAGCAAACCAATGGCCAGACGTTATCTCCTGAATAATAATCTTTTATGCTTTCTCCGTTAGTATTGCCACCTAGGGCTTAGTATTGCCACTTACCTATAGAATAAGAGTGCAAGGCCGCCTACCCTACTTTTGTCCTTCTCTCTTCCACACTCTGGTGTGGATTAGAGAGATCCCACCCTCTGTGAGTTCACTGCATCCACACTGGACACAGCGCAGCTTAGTCCAGGTAGCCAAAATTTGGGATACCGTCTACTGGCAGTCCAGGAGCCTCTGAAGTGGAATGAGGAGGTATGTGGAAAAGTGTGCTTTGCTGTTCTGATTTTACAGAGCTGTGTAATCAGAGGGAGAGCTGCTTTCTGATCTGTGTATTAGTTTAGGAGGTGCAAGTGAGGTCAGTTTATTTCAGCCTGGCAACAAAACTGAAGCTCTCTGTCCTTCCTGGGCGCACATGCAAAGTGAGGCAGAGGGTACCTTAAGAGAGTGCCATCAATTGACTCTTCCTTCCAGATGAGTGGTGATTTCATTGGCCTTGATTGTTTTTGTACAGCAGGCATGCTGAAAATACAGCAGTCATATTGGAAGGGCAATCAGTTAAATGGTCCACAAGTTGATCACTGTTCTGTCACATGCTTACCAAATTTCTTCAGTGGAGATTTTATGCATAGTATAAGAAAATACAGATGTTTTGTTCTTTTTTAAAACAAAAAAGTAACAATTGACATGGAAAAAAGACTGACCATAGAACAGCATATGTAAATTTCAAGTTTATTAGTCATGCAAGCATTGAAGGAGAGAACTTTCTCTTTCTAGAATAAACAAGATTAAAGCTTTTTATAATAATACTTGTGAGTTCATAAATTGTCACTGAATGTGTCACAAACCATCATAGAAATACTGGAATCTAAAACGCTAAAATTCTGGAAACCTCCAATAGACTACTGAAATACTGGAAACTTCCTAATACACTACGTGTATGTTTACCTTCCTCTGTTATAGTTCCTGTTTTCTCAGGTAACATGCAGCACTAAAACCATGAATTTCCTATTGTCCTCTGCTTGCTCAGTTACGAAAGCGGTCCATCCGATTACAAATCTTACTGTAAGATATTCCCATGACAGCATGAAGAAGAGAAGAGAAATATGCTTTGATTAATATAAAGCCCCTAATTCCAATCCATTTTCCCAAAATTCCCATAAATTCTTATCACAATGGGTTGGCAACTTCTGAAAAATATATATGCATTTAGCGGGAAAGTATGTTTCTTGGAAACTAGTATTTGTAAAGCTATGTCTAACATATGCTGCACTGTTCAAAGTTTTATCCCTACCAACCTAATTTCACTAAATAAAAAGCTCTCAACTCAATACTATTTCCTTAAGGATAATTTAAATACTGTAATTATTTCAATAGCAAATCAATGGACAAGTTAATTCTCACTTCAGGTTTGACAGCTATTGCCAAACAACTTTTGGAGGTTAATTTTACCCACAATATAGATAAGCCTCTGTGAAGCAAGGAGAGCCAATCACTGCCTTCTGTTCAGGGTTCTGAGAAAGTTTATTGGTCTTCTGATTCATAGACACAGATATAACTGAGCAGTCGAGAGTATTTGAGGAAGTCAGTCGCAGCAAACAGTCTGTCAAGCAGGTGAGTACATTCCCCCCCCCGATAATTTGTATGGTGCCATATTCATTGATAGAATAAGGAAGTTGAGTTTATTGTTCTTTATTAAGTATTTGATATTTGAATAAGTTGGGCAATTATCTTCCAATCATCTAAAAATAATATTGCAGTTTCTAGACAGTTCTGATGAGATTCAAAGAGCAAAAAAGTAGAAAAGTGTTTCCTGAGCAAATCCCTCTTTAATATGGTGATCCTATTTTTATAGTCTTTTATAAAAATGTGCTGTATTTCCTCATACAAGAATTTTTCCCGCACTTGGAGGAGATATCACATATTCCTACAACCTGATTATATTTATCTCTAAAGCTGTGTAAACATTAACAGAGGTTTCATGTCCAACCACTAGATTTGTTTTGTTTCTCTTCCCAGGCTGTGTTCAGACATACCAAAAGGGGTATGCCTCATAGAGAGAGCCTGTGGCCCTTGTACTCCCAACCCTTCTCTAATCCACCTTTTCTAGGAATGATTTTTAGGAGGGGGGGCAGACTGGTGTGTGAACAAACCCACCTCAAAGCCATCTCTAAGCTGCCCCAGAGGTGCCTCAGAGATACTTTTTTCTGCTGTGCCTGATTAAAGCCTCATTTTTTCTTTGTCCATTCAGACAGCACTTAGGCCGTGTCTTCACGGCAACCTTATCTCAAATTCAAAACGTTTTCAGTCCTTGTAGTCCACATGGCAGTTTGGCTTAACACGGTTTTCCCGTGTTAAACCACCCCAAAGCGTGGTGAATCTCAATCCTGATTTCAACAGGTCTCACTCAGGATCGTGCACTTGAAATGTTTTACATTTTTTACTGTGGGGACCGTAGGGTGTTAAGGGATGAGAATCCATGTTTAGGGTTTCCCTCTCCCAATAGCTTGCTTCCAAAGACAGTGATTTCAGTGTAAAAATCTACTTAACAGGGATCACTACACTGTAGCGCTGCAACCACTTCACACCTTGATGGTTGGAATAACAATGTTGCAATTTTGCACAATTCTCGCTCTTTGGAGTTCTGACTTTAGAAAGGGAAAGGAAGGGATGAAAGCAGCTGAATGTGGATGTTTAAAGCAAAGGGGCTTTAGTTGCCGCTGCTGCTGTGTGCCCTGAGCAATGGGGAGAGGAGGGGAAAGAATCGCTGGCTGGCTGCCCACTGCCATTTTTCCTCCATCCATGCAAGCGGCAGCCACCCAGCCACCCAGTTAGGCTCCGTGAAGGGGTCCCTTATGGGTGGTGCGTCCATGCCAGGAGGAAGAGGGCAGCCCCCAAAAGCAGCTTTTAGAAAGTAGCCACTTGAGTACCCCCTTGAGTCACGTATGCCACGTACGATCCTCAGAATCCGGATTGAACGTGATTAAGTTAAAAGTAATGGGAACAGGCAAATTCGCGTTTGCATCCAGTTCTATTATTCGGTTTAGGGAAAGCGAAATAAGCTTGCTGTGGGGATTCGCTGTTACTTATCTCCACCTGATAATGTTCCTGTCTTTCTTTCACCCCTCCCAAAAAAGTCACTCTGGTACATTTAAATATAAATAGTTTCTTAGGCTGCTATCATACCTTAGCTTTAAATCTTCTTCAGTCCATCTTCTGATTGCAATGCTCATACTTTTTCATTTCTATCCATTTTATTTGTGGGCTTTCCACATTCCATTTGGACTTTCTGGGGTGGAAAGTCCACAAATCACTGCTCACTACCATCAAACAAAGACAAATTACTGCCCGGTTTCTCCTCCACCCCCACTAAACCATCTTCTTTGAGGCCAGGAGTTCACAATGATGAGAGATGACATTCAGTCATAACTGGAAGGCTACCACATCCTCCTTCCATGCTAGACAAACTTAGAAGAGAGATTTTCAAACTTATTTTTTCACATCAAATAACATATGGAATATAGAAATTGGGAGAGCGGGACAGTTAATTATACACAGTCACAAACAAAATTATAAGTAATGCTTTGAGTAGTTACACCAAACATGATGATGTCATAAGCAATTTGCTTACCCCATTAGATAGCATACAGAATAACCAGAAAATGGAATTTTACAGTTAAAATTTACTTCAGACATGTTTCTTTTCACCCTAGGGGAAGAATAGAGAAAGCAAGACATTGTATGCAGTAAAACTTCTTGGAAATAATCCATAGCAGCCCATTAGCAAGAACTTTGTCATCTCTCTCCTAGTAAGTATAGAGAAGGTATTGCTGTAATGGGTAAGTGGTGAATGTTTCCAGAGAGCTAACTTGAAGAAATAATCAGAAAGGCCATAAAACCAAGAAAATATGATTCTTCTAACACATGGCTTTGCCAAGCTTTGGTTTTACTATACAGAATTGTTTCAGTGGAAGAATTTTTTTTTAGTCAGTATCAAAAATGCACAGCATGGACTGCAGCTATTATAACAGTTGATAGCAAAGCTAAATATTCTGGAGAGAAGTATATTTTGTATCTTGCCGGTGTAAAAAACAATTTAAATCTGTAAATTGGTCTCTGGATAACTTCTATATTTTGTTATGCTCAACAGAGGATTCTTTCTGTAAACATCTTTTATACATACGTTTCCTTTACAGTTGGAACTCCAGGGGTGGAGTGACAGTGGAATTGCCTCTGTATGCCTTATAGACCAAGTGCACATGCATACAAACACAATTTTAAAAATAGCACCTCAAGACGGCTTAATTGGGCTGCATCCTCATTTCAGTATATATTTAAAAAGTAGCTCAAAATTAGCTTAAAGTTGGTAGCATCCACACACCAATGCCTGTAATCCACATTTAAAGCTAGAAAATGTGCTTACCTGGACTTTAATGTGGCTTAGAAGTGGGATGGGAACACTATGTGGAACCACCTCAAAACCACTTTTGAACTGCTTTTTTTAATGTGTGTGGATGCAGCCTTAGAGACAGTTCATAGGTGGGATCGTTCAAATGCCAATCTGCCCCTCCTATGAACATTCTAGGCTAGAAAAGGCAGATTAGAGATGGGATGACAATACAGGAAGCACACATTACTATTTCTATGGATTTGCATGTTGTTTACTACCCCGTATCATGCAGCTCTGAGCAATCAGATCCACAATGGGACAGGCAGATGGCAGCCCACACCAAGGACCATCCCCATTATGGATGGCCCATTCCAGCCCAGTTTTTAAAGCCTAGGAACAAAAATTCACAGTCACCAAAGTTGCAGCTGGAGCCGTTTAAGCTGAGGAACCAGAATTGGCACACTACCCAGGTGACTTCCAGGAACCTGGTGAAATGGTGCAGATCAGCCACTTGTCAACATCTCTGCATGGCCCAGTCTACAATTGTGGGAACCTTGAAGGCTGCTTTAAAGTAGGCTACTGTACCATTTTCGTGTCATAGCTCAGTCCAATGTGGAGTTATACCAGGAAGCAATGGTCTGCAGTGTGGACAAGGCATTCTGTGTAGGCTGCTGGCACTGGCAGTGCAGATATAAATGCAGTCTAAATTGCTTTTGAGGACCCTGTTTTGCCACATGTGAATAAAACCTGGGACAAAAACATTCACAGTGTGCAGCAATAAACAACAAGCTTATCATCAGCCAGCTAAAAGGGTTCCTCATTCCTTCATGGGACCCAAGGAGAAAAAAACAGATGTACCCAAGGGTAATTGCACCACTGGGGAACAATGTGAAACATGGACCAAGCACATAAAAAACTTTAACTCCTGTCTGGATGCAACTGAATTCATTAATCAAGCTTTTAGATTTCTTGTACCATTCTTGTGTATTTGAAATTTCCACGCACTTCCCATTTTCTTCAGACGAATACTGAGCTGCATGTATTAACCAGTATAACAACATTGTCCCTTCTTTGTTTAATTTTAACTTAGACAACTCATACAAAATAAAAACTTGTCATGATTGAATAAATTAGATAGTAAAGATGATTTCTACTCCATGCTGAATTAAAGTCCGGTATTCTTGTGCTTTAGAGCGTTCCCCTCAGAGATTCTGTTTAAATTTTGTTAAACTATTTAAACAACTGATTTGAATGTTTCAATACATTTAAACATAACCAGGCACTTCAGTTAAAATGTGTTGTTCTGAGAAAGGACACTGATCTCAGCCTTTTGTAGAGTCAGACAATTGGGAAGGAGAGCAAAGACCCAATCCATAGAAATCTTGTGTGATTGCAAGAAATCGAAGGTAACTGGCTTCAATTTGGGTGGGCAGAAGAGGCTGTGATCGGATGCAGCACAAAAACCCAAGCATCTCTAAGGTGCCTCTGAGATGGCTTACAGAAGTCTTCGAGGTGGGATTGTTCCCACATCAGTTTGCCCTCCCCGTTCTCCTGAACATTTTGTGTTAGAAAAGGTGATTTAAAGAAGGCTCCGTCTGAGGCACATCTGAGAGTCCCCTTTTGCTATGTCTGAACACAGCCTAAGGCTTCAGTTAGATGGACAGGTTTCCAGTGTGCTTCAGTCATGCTGTTTCAACCTCCTTGCTGGCAAGGTTGGCATGCTGGCAAATTGAGGGCTTTGGGGGCACCTATTTTTTACCTTCACTGCCTACTGCCTGAGGCCTTATTCCGCCTCAAGATTCAAAAGGGCTATAAAAGCAATGATTCTGACTTCCTCAGTGCTGCTAGTATGCCTTTTATTTACAAATACTTTGCTGTGTTTGCAGTGATAATCCTGCTAGTTAAGAGAGTCATTAGCTATACCTGAGCTTATCACTGCTTTGAAGGCAATTGACTTTGCTCCCAATTCATTGGATTAATTTTCCAAAACAGACAGTGCAAGCTTGCTCCAAAAAGACAAAAAAAGAAAAAAAAACACCAATGAATTAAAAAGCAGATCAGTTTACAATTAAAAAAAGAAAACATGCAAAGTGCAAACAAATTTAGGATTGCCCCTGAAATTATTTTTATCTACTTCCACATTTAAGACTTCAGAACTTAACCATTCAGGTGCAAATGCTGAAGTTGCATGGCTTTGTCATAACGGAATTTTGGTTGGAAAATATTTGATCAAGTACACAGTGGAATGTACATCGGATTTGCTGAGATGTACTTCTGAGAAATATCTGGGCAGAACATCGGAAACCTGCCAGAAGAGCATAAGTATGTGCTATTTATGATGGCACATTTCTAAAAGAAGTGCTTTGACATATGTTACTTGTTTTACGCGCCCCTTTTAAAATGAAACACAGGACCTGTTCACACTAACCCGTTTGCAACAAGTGCAATCAAACTCCGTGTCACCTCTGCCAACATGGAGCATCCTGGGGTATCCACCAGCTACCCCTATTGTTGTGAACAGCTTCACTGGGAATAGTTGGTAAGCTCCCAGTTGTTCCAGATGCACTATCTTCAGGTGCAAATACTGTGAGGGGGGCAGAGTGGTGTGGCTGTGGCTGCACAATCAAATGTTGTGATGACCATGGCAACAGCCAGACACACAGTAGATCTTGCCACAGCCATTGCCTTGGTGACCCAGACAGTCCAAACCAGACCATTCACAATTGAAGTTCTGGGGGTCCAGTTGGGGAGTATACCAACACTTGAAGTGCAGATGGATACCTCTGCATCTGATCTAATACCATGCCAGTGAACAAAGAGTGAATAGGCCCACAGTGTCCAAGCATTAGTCCATGTATTGAAGAAAATCTAGCTTATTCTTGTGATAGACCTCAGCTACACACA
This sequence comes from Aspidoscelis tigris stejnegeri, assembly GCA_023333525.1. Lineage (NCBI taxonomy): Eukaryota > Metazoa > Chordata > Lepidosauria > Squamata > Teiidae > Aspidoscelis > Aspidoscelis tigris. Next base: position 209,809,051 of record JALMGA010000001.1, read on the forward strand.
ATTTTTACCTGGCATTACATCAGTTTCTGTTGTGGACAAATCAAAATGTGAGATCTCGTGTCCTATGTGCAGTATTTTACTTCCATTCTGCTTTTTCTGTAGAGTGCACTTTTTTTCTACATGTAAGGCTCATTTATTTCCTTGACACTTTTCTTAAGTATACCTGTAGTGGAGGTTTCTATAGGCTGTACTTTGGGAGTTCCAGGAGAGGGTGAGAGGACATTCCATCCTCCCTTTCTTGTCAAAGCAACAAATAATCTGTTGCAGTACTGGATTCTGGCAGTTGCAGTTTATAGGGGAGAACATGTTAATGCCTTTAAGCTTATATTGTATTTAAGCCTTGCGGTGAATGTTTCTGCTTTAATCAGTTATAACAGATAACATGTTCAAGTATTAAACAACTTTGGGTACTGCAGGGGATGCTTCTTCTTCCTATAGTCAACTGAGGTGGGCATGGGGAACCAGATCCAAAATGAACCACCAATTTTCTCAGCAAGAAGGAAAGAGGGAGATGGTGCAAGTTATTGAAATGACTAACAGGAATGGAGCACTAACAGATAGGAATGGAGAATTGCGCAGAAATGGGACTAGTCCTGAATCTTCCAAAATTCAGCCTTGCATCTTCAAATATTTTGGAACAGGGGAAAAAGAATTATATGCATATCCATATTTTCCATAGCACGCATATTTTATACAACACGCTCATGTCTGCCCTTACGTCTCTCCTTTCTGAACATTTTTTTCCACAATGAAGCTGCTTCAGTAACTTTGTCCCTTTAGTTGCTCTTTTCCTGACCTTTTCCAATTTTGTGGCACCTCTTTTGAGATATGACAATCAAAATGATATGTTTGCTGGGGACACAGTCAAGCAGTTGAGACACTGTTGACCTCTACTTGATGACTTCTGAGAACATCCTCCAATAAAAAGCATCTTCACCACAGCTGAGGTCCATCGTGATAGGGCAACCACTATGAATGTCATGAATCGCAGGTCTAACTCATGTTAGTTATGGCATCTGGAGCCAAGCTTCCTCTCACATGATCCTGTTATGTAAAGTATGTGCTTATTTCAAAGAAGAAGTTCCACAGGTAATCTGGACCAAGGCTGAATGTTGAAAGAAAAGTTAATACCCGCATCTGGTTTTTGTTTTTTGAAACAAATAGGAAGTCAGTATGATTCTTCCATTAGCTTTTATTATCTCCCCTTTTTTACCAATAAGTGGCTATACCTTGACCTAAATGAAACTTGTGGGCCACATCAAAGATGATCAAACATAAAGAAGCATAAAAATGATTTCCAAGGTCTATAATAAAAATTAAGACTGTATATATTGAGCCTCCCTACTGAAATTTACAATTGACACAGATCCTTTCAAATGGCACCCCATTCTTGATCACAGGTTTGAAGAATGAAAGTTGGCTATGTCTTTTCTAGCTTATGGTAGTAATCCCACATGGCAACGAGCCAATCAGTTTTCAAGTCGGCAGAGTTTCAACAGTATTTTATGGCTGCTGTAATGCTGAAGACATAATCTGAAGAAAAGGGCAATGACTGTGGAAGATACATAAGGCAACAACTACGTTGCCTTTACAGATGCGGAAGTTGCTAGTTTCTGTTTGCTGTGGCTTTATCTGAGGTAAAGTTATATTAAACACATCAAGGCCATGATCATCTTCTCCAATCCATCTTCAGGTCTGACTTCAGCTCCCACCTTTTCATTTCTATCCATTTTATTTGTGGACTATTGCGATGTCCCGGGTCGTTGCAAAGTCCATAGATTTAGGCCGCGTTCCCATTAAAGGTTATTTCAGTTTCAAAATGGTTTCAATCCTTGCAGTTCCCACGTCAGGTTGGCTTAACACGCTTTCCACGTGTTAAATCGCCCCAAAGCATTGTAAATGTTAATCCTCATTTCAACAGGTCTCACTCCGGTTTGTGTGCTTGAAATGGTTTACATTTTTTACTGTGGGAACGGTACTGTGTTAAGGGATGAGAATGCATGTTTAGGGTTTCCCTCCCCCAATACCTTTCTTCCAAAGATAGTGATTTTACTGTAAAAATCTACCCTTTAAAGCAGCTGCTACACCGTAGCAATCCAACCACTTCACAACTGATAACAATGTTGCAATTCTCCGCAATTTTGAAAGTTCTGACCTTTAAAAAAGGGAAAGGAAATGAAAGCAGCTGTAGGTTCTGTTTTTAAGGCTGTGACTGTGGAGTGAGCGGGCAAAGGGGGCTTGAGTTGCTGCTGCTGCTGTGTGCCCTGGGCAATGGGGAGAGAAGGGGAAAGAATCGCTGGCTGCCCGGTGCCTTTTTTCCTCCATCCGTGCAAGCGGCAGCCACTCAGCTAGGCTCTGTAAAGGGATCGGTTATGGGTGGTGCGTTCACACCAGGAGGAAGAGGGCAGAGCAGCCCCAGAAAGCGGCTTTTTAAAAGTAGCCATTTGAGTCCCTCCTTGAGTCACGTAAGCCACCTACGATCCTCAGAATCTGGATCGAGTTGAAAGTAATGGGATCAGGCAAATTCACGTTTGCATCCGGTTCTATTATTTCGGTTTAGGGAAACCAAATTAAGCTTATAATGGAAACTCCCCCAAAATGAACAGAAATGAAAAGGTGTGAGCAGTCAGACCTGAAGATGGACTGAAGAAGGGTTAAAGTGAAGGTGTGATGCTATTCCAAGAGTAATGCTGTTAACACTGCTGGGTTGAAAAGCATGATATCACCATAACAATTAGAACTGCCAACAGAAGCCCACCTTTCTTCAGAGCTAATATCAACTTCAGAGGAGGGATTTTAGAAGAAAGAAACTCCCTCACTGTGTCTGCTGCCTTATAGACATCCTCAGTCCCCCAACTGATTTCTCCTTTGAAAATACCAGGTAAATAGAAATGGGCTTTCATTTACACTGTTTCAGTGTGACTGGCAGCACAGTTGGAAGTCTTGTTTTCACCCAACCAAGTCCTGGTCTATTATCCACTGGGTGGGTGATAATGACATCCAACCTTCATGCCACTGCTTTTCCACTAGTCCATTCCCAACAAAGCAACACGTAGACACACAAACTCCAAAACGTATCTACTGGAAAGACACAAAAGACCCATAATTTTTCTCTTACAAAAATGGTTTAGACCACCTGATATACTTGATATAAATAAATTCATTTGATTTTGTAAGTTTAACATATAAGAATTTGGTAAGACTGTAATGGAGGCTTCTATTGTGTACAAACCCATGTGAACATTGATCTCTCTGAACATAATGGATTATTCACACATTAGCACATCCTGAGCTTAGGAAGGAGAAGGGAAGGGTTGATTCAACGGGCCTTTCTGCAATTGGCCCAGTAGTTCATGTGGGGAATGCTCTCAGATGGAGCATCCGCACATGAGGGAGCCATTTCCTAAGCAGAAGCTGTTCCTCCCATGCCAAAGTATTTCCCATGTGAACCATGTGTGGTGCAGGTTGAATCTGCAGCACGTGCTCATGAACCTTCACTAGTGCCAGAGATGGTAAGTCTTTGAACACATCATGCCCACCTCTTCTGTGTACTAGAGGGTCATGTGACACCATTCGCAAATGTGCACGCTGTGTTCTGGTTGTCCTGGTAACTGCACTGGCATGCATGTGCTGACATTGACACCAGGGCTTCCAGACACCCAACCACACCTCCAGTAAGTGTCATCTTGAGGAGGGTCCATGTGAACTAAGCATTTGCACTAGTGAATGCTTAGTTCACATGGACCAGTGCAAATGCTTAGTCCATGCATGGGCAAGTTCACCCTGTGTTTCCCATGGATGGGAAGCAAAGCACGAATTTCCCCAGGTTCTAAGCCGCTGGCCCTGAGGACCAGCCACAGTTGTTACACTGGGGATTTTGATCATTTGGAAAATGCTTCAGTTTGATTTTACGCAAGTATACTCATTCCCAGGATTAAAATGATTATAATTAAACAGCAAGGTACCTGAAGCTAAATTCTTAGATTTCAGACAAGTGCGGAGTTCAGTGTTAAGGTAAAAGTGGTAAAGAATCAAATGAAATTACTTTCTTTTTGACAATTTAAATCTTCATGATAGGAGAGCACAATCGATTTTCAAGTTTCTTACAGCGATCTCAGATCTTGTGTTTTCTGAGGAGATACAAAACTCTGAGGAGGTTGTTGATAACTTGTAAAAATTTGTTTCGTGTACTTTGATCCTGATGTTTTTAACTGTCAAGGACTCTGGAAATAACTCTGGTTTAACCTTTCTTGGTATTTCTTAATTAAACCTTTGCACCCAGGATGAAGTATATTACAGAAAACATAAGATAATAATCTTGACGAAAGCTCTGGGAACTCTACAACCTTCTAACTAACCCATTCATGGCATGTGAATATATATGTCTTTATTGCTGATAACAGCATTGTAGAAGTTTTTCGCAGAGCAGTCGTTTCCAGCAAATCCTACAATGAGTCTTATCCAACATGCTAGCTATCTTAAAGCCGTGATCCATCATATTATCTATGCTAGCCGAGCAGTTGTGGGCTTGCTAGACCTCATAGCTTCCTCCACTTTTTACTTAATTTAGAGAAGATTTTATACAAATTTAAATTCACACAGACTGTGTTTGTTTTGGGATGTATTATATTATTGCTAGAGTTCATGAAGCAAACTTGCTGATCAGAATGCTTGTTTCCTTCTCTTCTTGAATTAGCTCACAATGACTTCTGTTTTCACATCTAATAAAACAATCAGAGTGTGCCCTTTCCTCAATGGTGATGTGGAAAGTCCAGAAGCCAAAACAAACAATACATGGATTCGTCCCAATTTGCCCAGCAGATGTACTTGGAAGCCGGATAAGCCCTCCTCGGAATCCCCTCACACCTGTGTGCCCTTGTAAGTAGCAAGGTAACCATTTCTGGTGATGCCTGCGAATGTTTGTGTCTCTGTGCCACAAATAAAAACACTGTGGCATGTTTGAATAATTTTGGTCTCGATTCATCATACAATCATTTCTGTGTGGATGGATATTGCAGACCAAAGCAGATTAGCAATCATCCATCCTATAGATAAGATATTCCTGTGTGGAAATTTTCTACTGATCCATGTACCTTGGCTTCCTCTGTGACAGGCAGAATATTTCTCTAATTTTCTTTCTATCTTACCATAATCTTCTACTAGAGAACAGTTGTCCATGAGGCACCAAGACATTTTGTCTGTGTTCATATGTAATTTTAAAAAAGCAATTCAACACATTAGGCTGCGTTCACACCAAAGTTTTAATCCAACTTCAGCCAATTATCTGAATGGAAGAAGGCACCAGCAAAGTGACTTGTCATTTTCTTTCCATCCTATCTAACCCAAATGTGGATTTTCTGAGTTAAATAAAGCCAAAAGCAAACACTTGTCACTTTGCCAATGCATTATCTCACTCTGAAAGTGGACTGAAACCGGATTAAACTTTAGGTGTGAATGCAGCCTTAGAGACAGTAGCATGTGGCCCTTGTGTTCTCATCTACTCTTTTCTAGCCTAGAATATTTATGAGATGCGAATGCATCTGACTCCCCTTGAAACATGCATACGTGCACAGATCTGAGGTTGCAGAGTTCTACCTTTTAATTTTAAAAAAATAAAAAAGGAGGAAAAGGGGGGCCCATGACACGGTTCTATAACCCTCACTATTCACTGCATTCATAGTTGCGCATTTCCCTTCATTGCCAATAGGTGATAATTTCTATTGTTAAAAACGAAAGGGAAAAAGAGCAAGGAGCAACAGGAGAACAGTAGCACCACCCCTTGGAATGCCCACAGGGCCAAGCATTGGCCAGAGAGGGGAAGGGCAGGGAAACCTCCCTCTGCTTGCCCAGGGAAGTACAGGTAGTGCCCCCAATAGTCCTCTTGAATGTTCATACCCTCTGTCCCATTGGAATCAAAATCTGCAAACTGGAATCAAAATATGCAGGGCACAAACGTAGGAGAAAAGTAAACTGGAGTGGTATAGGATGGTAGTCAAGGAATAATATTATACTGATAGTTTCTAGAAGTAGCAAAATGCCTTTTTTCCAGCTAATACTTTTCACTTTCGTTTCTCCATACCTAGATTGTAATACAAACTAAGCCCCACTAGAGGTCATGCCATTCCTTTCCCATAGACAAATGGAACCTAAATTATTAAAATTAAACGTCAAGAGTGTAACTACCATGAAATGACATTAAACTGTTCTGTTTTTTTATCATGTCTTTGACAATAATAATTTTTTGTACAATTGTGTCTAACACTGTGCCTTCTAAGAATGGGAAGTGGAGAGTATGTTTCCCCTAATCCAGAAATTATGCATTTTTCTATTTGTATTTTTTCCCCAATAAATTGCCCTAGGTGATTCACAACAACCAAAGCAAAAGTAGAATAACAGTATAAAGCAAATAACATCTGATTCAATATATAAAAAATATCAAAATTACCTTGCTATACACTATCAATGAAGAATAAATTATTTAATATACAATAATACATAAACTATATTTATTTTTAATATGTATATCTATATACAATTTGAATATTAGAAATATATACATGCTACATATATTTATACGCTGCTTTACACTTAAAAGCTCAAAGCAGTTTACATGTGTGTTTTAAAATCAGAGATAAAAGCAATTAAAGATATATGAATTAATATATTTAAAATGTATTTAAAACTGTGATGGGCAAGGATAGAGAGCCATTTACATGTGGAAGGCCTACTAACAAAAGAAGAAATTATTTAGTAGGAACCTAAAAGATGAAAGAGAAGGTCCCTCCCAAATGTCAGGTGGGAGAGTATTTGGAAATGTAACCACCATTACAGAGGCAGTCCTGCTTTGCGTGGCTATGTTCACATTCACTAGGCTCTTGTCACACTCTGTGAAAAGAGGAAGTTTGGTGATGCTCCAAGAGGGGGCATTCACACCACGCAAAGACACATCCATCCCAGAAGCGTGTCCACATGTGCTGGATCTCCCCTGCCCAGGATAACAGTGAAACACAAAAACACGCCTGCACACGCCTTCAAATGGTGTGTATGGCAGTTGCACACTGCACCCCCCTGTTGCCATTCCAATGGCACCATGCATACCCATTTCTGCTGTTGCCGTGGTGAGGCAATCATCTCTAGTATAGAGAAGTGGAGATGTGGATTTGCCCTAAGGCATGTTGCCTGCAGGAGTACATCTCCAAATGATCACAACAATCATCCTGGTATGCAAATAGGAGGAGAAATAATATACGAGGTACTATGGCACTAAATTGTTTAGGATCTTGTATGACATGCATAGTACCACAAATCTGGCCTGGGAGCTAATCATCTCATGCTTAAGTATTGTAGTGTATGTGCAAGCCGGTCCCCATTCAGCAACAACTTGCATTATTGGAATGTAAACTCGAGGTTACCAGTTTATGGACAACTGTGCCCAGGCTTTCCTTGTCCAGGTAGTGTGCAGCTGGAACACCAGGTGAAGCAAGCAACAGGCTCTTCTAGCTACAAAGGTCATCTAGATTTCTAGTGAGAATGATTATTTTTCTAAACTCTTAAACCATATATCTGTCCCCTTTGGAGGGGGTCTGCCCCCACCTAAAACAAGTTAATTCACCATTACTCCAATCCAGGAACTTTCCATCCACAGAGTCTCTGTCTTGTCCAGGTCAAAGAGATAGGAAGAATGCCTCCAAAGGTTATTTGCAGGAATTTGAGAGCAAATGAAGGTTTTGCCTTTGTCTTCCACTTGAGAATGCCCAGAAGCAATTGGTGGGCCACTGTGTGGCAGCATGATGGACTAAATTGGGCTATGGCCTGTTCCATCAGGGCCCCTTGTATGTTCTTATGATTCAGCCTCAATTTATTGGCTAACATTGAACCCATTCACACCCTTTCCTCATCAGGATGGTATAAAGCTGAGTGTCATCAGCATCCCGATAACATCTTTCCCCAGAACTCCTGAAGACCACTCCTGTCACATTTCAGCTGCCAGCCCTGAAGACACAGTCATCCAACATTGAGTCTCTGGGATTGTCCCTGAATTTAAGAGCTGAACCACTGCAATATTGTACCTCCCAATTCCATTTATGGCAGCAATTATGGAAGATAGCATGGCCATTAATATTGCAAGGCCAATTCTGTTCCCAACCTGGGCTGAATTTACACCTCAGCCCGTAGTATGCAATTAAGCAACATCTGGGCATGTGCATCTGCACTGTCAAGAGGTGTTTACATGCTAGAAATGCCCCCTGCCTGCCCAGAAGTTGCCTAATTGCATACAAGTTGTGGAGCACAAAAGCTACCTAACCTTTGACTTACCTGAAACGTCCAACTGGCAAGCATTCACACCTCTGCCGGCTGGGAAGGTCATCAGTGCTTAAGTGCAAGCACACTGGCAGCTCCAATGACCCCCTGATGTGACTGAGCAGAGAGTCAGTGTCATCATAGCAATAGTGCTGATGCGTGTGCAGTTGCCTAGATGCGGACTGGCCCAGGGATTGATTGCACGGGTGATAGGATAATATTGACTAGTGATCACAAGTGTGAACACTAGTCAACATTAGTTGATTGCAAGGGAAGTGCTAAAATGCCCCAGGTGTGAAACCAGACAGAAATGGATCAAAATAATCAGTTCCTTCCAAGAGTGCTAGCCCTGCACTGCCACAAGCCTCTTCAACAGCTTGCCCAAAAAAAGTAGTTAGATTAGACCTCTGGGTCCTGAGTAGATGTTTTCAGGAATAGGAGCATCGCCACCACTTTCAAGGTCAGTCATTATTAAATTTTGTTGTTGGTGTTTCTCCTTATGTAGGTCGAAAGAACCAAAGATTTTGTCAAATATTTTGGGGAAAATTGGACGCACCCCACTGGTCCGTGTCAACAAAATTTCAAAAGACTACGGGCTTAAGTGTGAGCTGTGTGAGTATTGTGTTCTGTTTCCTTTGCTTGGATATGTTCTGTGCTGCGTTGCAGGAATTAAAGAGACAAGGAAGGAAGAAAGGGAAGAATCCTTTGACTTATATTACTTATTGGTGGCCTTAGCTTGCAGATTGGGGTGACAGAATCAAGAAGATGGGGTAGGGGTGTCACTGAAAAACTCAGTTCTGGCTGCCTAGACTTGTTATCTGGGCAGATGGATGAAACTGATGCTTCTGCTGAAATGGCTCCTAGAATGGATGCCTAGGTACTGCCTCCAGGTTGGAGAGAGAGGCAGGAGGCCTTAAAAGGCCTTTTGCAGGGATTCAAGAGCAGGTGAAACTTTTGCTCTTGTCTTCTGCTTTAGGATGCCCAGGAACAATTGGCAGACCACTGTGTGAGATAGTACACTGGACTAGATGGCCTGTGGCCTGACCTAGCAGGGCTCCTCTTGTGTGGTTTCAATCATTGAACCAGGCACACTTATGGATTTCCCAGATGTATCTTGCTGGACATTACTGCATGATTATAATGGCTGTATCTCCTCTTATTGTTGGAGGTGCCCAGGAAAGAGGCCACAGCCACTGCATCTCCATTTGCAATGACAGTCAGTGCTCCCCATTTTTGCAGGGTGTAGTTTTGCACCCTGAATGAAGACACTCCCAGTCGCTACTGGAAGTGAAGCCTCCACACTCTAAAATGGATACAGGGAGGCATCTTTTTCAGCAGCAAATCAGGGTGCCTCTCCGTGTAATGAAGGTAACTCATTGGGTAAGTGGAGATCTTGTCAATGGTGGAGGTGAATTCTGAGAATTCAGTGCCAGCCCAAGTAACCAGATTGCACATGAGTCAAAACACGGAACAACAACATTGGAGCCAGTGCTGTCAGGACAGAAAACAATAATTGCGGGGAAAGACCTCACCAATCCACAATATTAGAATAAACACACCTACTTTTTAAATCCTTTTGTAAGCTGACCAAGTTAGATAAAGCTGTGGTTCCTTTCTCTAGACTGACAAAGCAACATTTTGGGATTACCTGAAGCATCATCATACAGGGCCTTATTCTGGATTATATCCTAGAATACAAACTTGCCATCTATGTGCTTGTGCAGACCACAGCAGGTTCCATGCAGATGGCAAGTTTCTATCCTGGGATATAATTCAGAATTAGGCCCAGTGCAGAATGAGCTAAAGGGCTTGCAAATGTTCCAGTTGTGGGCTTGCATCAGCCCTCTTCCCTTTTAAAACAGGGAGTCCTTTCTTGCAAAATTTTAAGATCTCCACTCCAACCAAACCAAAAGCATGTCTCAATTCTGATTGGAGCTAAACTTGATATTTCAGTGGCCAAATGTGAATATTTCAATGCTGGAGGGAGTGTGAAGGACCGAATCACTGTGAGGATGATAGAAGATGCAGAAAAAGCTGGCATTCTGAAACCTGGAGATACAATCATTGAGCCTACTTCTGGAAACACAGGTATGTTTTAAAAACATGGCGTGTTTTTAAAAATGCAATGGATTTTGTTTATCTTTAGCATTAAAGTAAAGATTAATAGTAATTTTGTGAGATAATGGCCATGGTCGCACAAATGGTTTAGGTCAACCTCAGGTTGAGTCACTCACATTATTTTTATTTATTCATTTTCCAAGCTGCCCTACCCGTGTTAGACTGTCTTAACCTGGAATCCCATTTTTAGAGGGTTGACAAGGACTCCAGGCCATCTTTGCTTCCTCAGGTGGGAGCGGTGGGGCAGACGAATGGAAGCTGAACTGTTCTGTGGTGGGTGGGGTCCAGTCTTTCCTTCGGCCAGTCAGCATGCACGGAGTTCATGAAGCACCTCCCCTTCTCTCCTCAGTTTATGTGTATGATTCCTCTATCTAGCGTTTTTATGCAAATGTATTATTCTTAATTTTTTTAAAAAAAAAATTAATTGCACATAAAAAAGAGGAGTGTGGAGGTGGGGGAGCAGGCTTAAAAAAGAACTGCAAACATACAAGCTCACCTCCCTTGAGTGACAGAATGGCATCCAATAAGAAAGGAGGTAGATTTGACACAGCAAAAGGGGTGGAGAGCTAAGAGTTCTGTGTACGAGGCTCAGGTTGATTGTGCAGAATGGTGTGAGCAATGCAACCCAAGGCGGGGATGGTCTGAGGATGACCTATGGGGGTCCAACACTGGTATGACCTCAATTCAAATGAATAGGCCATCCTGTCTTAGACTTGTGTGACCAAGGCCATTGGGTCACTGTCCCAGGGCTGTATTGGGTATGCTGTGATGGCATCTGACACCCTCAATATAGCCCCAGGAAAATCAAGACTTTTAATCCATGTCTGGAAGCACCTTTGGAGAACCAGACCTGAAGGTAAACTGACTTCCAGGTTGGGTGGCATGGTCCAGAAGCTGGTTGGGAAACATGTGCATGTAAGTGCACTGCTCCAGTGCCATTCACATATTTGAATATTCTGCTTATGAGTCAGGTGGAGGGCACCCTAGACACTCATGTGATGTTCCCAATAAGCAGCCATGCATTGGCTGAGAGTTGATAAATTTTTGCCTTTGTGTCAAGTTAAACATTTAAGTTTAAGAACAAGAATTTGAATGATCATGGGTGTTCAGCTGCAGAAAAATAATGCTTGATTTAACCCTTGAAGAGACTTATTCATTCAGTATAAGTATCCATATTAATATACTATAGAGAATATCAAAGGAAATATTTGCACAACAACAAATTCTGCTATTTTCCTATTGAGTATCAATGGATAGAATGTTTGACTGGTGGGATATATGGGTTTGTATGGAAAAAGAGTTAATTGCAGGCTGAAACTTTGAGTATGTTAAATTTCCCATACTGTTCTCTTGGAAAAGTGCAAATTGGATGATATCTTCAACATTTAGTGATGAACTAGAGGCAGGAAGTTCACTGAAATTATTCCTGTTAAAATAAATTGACTTTGAATTATGTCTTGTCCTGTCAATTCATCCCTTTAAAGAAAAATAGGTGAGAGTTACTAAATATGAGGCTTTTTCACACTTAGCTTCCTTGGGACAGTGTTCCAGGGAAATCAAGATCAGAGATGGAAGCTAGTGTTCACCATACCTATCCCCAGCTGCCTTGAACTTACTCTATAGCACATGATGTGTGAATGCTGCCATGTGGCAATGATTGCCTCACTGCAATGGCCATGTGTGGATGGCTATTGCTACAGCAAATGGGTGATGTGGCATGTCCAGCCTTTGCACAGAAGTATTTGTGAAGGTTGAGCCGAGGGCTGCACTAGGAGCACCATAGGAACTTGTAGTATAGCTGTGAAATAGCTCAGGCATTCAGATGCTCCAGGCTGGAGCGTCCCTGGGCCATCCTAATCGTCATAGTGCCAAAAGACCATTGGTCATAACCTGCTGCTTTCCTACCTGAAAGTGGAAAGCACTTCTGAGGCAGTTTGGTCTAGCGTTTAAGGAGCTGGACTCTTATTTGAGAGTACCGGGTTTGATTCCACACTCCTCAATGAAGCCAGCTGGGTGACCTTGGGCTAGTCACAGCTCTCTTCTGAGCTCTCACAGCCCCACCTACCTCACAATGTGTCTGTTGTGGGGAGAAGAACAGAAAGCTTTGTCACTCACTTTGAGTTCCCTTGAATGGGTGAGAAAAGCTTCTTCTTCTTCTTCTTAATATGAGCTAGGTTGCACTGTTAAGTCTGAAGAAGGTACAACACTAGAAGGTATATGAGAAAATACTGTACTTATGCCAGCATCTCTTTAGTACACTGCAAAATGATCATAACTTCTATCTGTCCTGTTTCGTCTGAGTGAGATCATTATGTAGAGACAAAAGAGAATCTACATTTTATGTTAGAATTCCATATCAATTAGGCAGGCATTCTGCTTCCTTTCCCCCATTGGTTGCAATTTCTACATGTTGGCGCCACACCATACTTTATATTCCTGAATGCTCTTTTGATGTGGATCAAATTCAGCAGCCTATAAAACCCCAGAAGGCAGCATGCTCATTATCTTCCATATAAATGAATCCAATGGTTCATTTCTGACTCTCATTTGTTTTTTCTTCAACAATGACCCCAAAGGCTGAAGCCCCCCTTTGCTAACCCCCAGTCTAAATGAGGGCAGGTGGTTCTGTCACTCATGCTTGCTGAAACCTGAGCTCACAGATATGTTTGCAAACTTGTTGTAGAAGAGCTGAACATCTGTGCAGCTTTCTTCAACAGACACATAGGTGCACTTTCCTACTTCCTATAGGAAACACAACTGTTCTCGTATAATTCATGCTTTGCTTGTTAGAAAGTAGCCACATCACCTGTTTCTTGTATAGCATAAAACAGTGCTTTACGGATTTATCAACCTTTCTGCATCTTTATGGCTGTGCCTCAAAAGGCTTCCTCTATGCCCAGACGTTCCCCCTTGTCCTGCCATAAGGAAGGTCACACTCAAATAATCCAACCTTCTCTTCACACCAACAAAGACAGCCGGATGAAAAGACACACAGCATGACCCCAAGGCAGCTGAAGAGCAAGAACTGGGATTGGGATCATTATGCCACTGGCATAAATTGTAGGATAAGAGGGTGTTACTGCCCCGCGGTGCTTTACCAGATGCTTAGTAGAGGAAGGTAAATCTGACCAGAGCCTCTAAGAGTTAGAAAAGAAGAAGCCTTTTCAAACCAGTTTGTACAGATCAAAGAGCTGCTGCTGTTTCTATGCCATGCATGCTTTCACCACTTTGGTCCATGTTTTTCTGGCTATTGTTGGTGGATGTCAAGCTTTACACATCCCAGAAAAGACTTGGTTCATGACAGTGTTCACACAGACAATAACCTTTTCTCAGAAGACTGAGAGGCAACAATGATAGCTGTGGTCAAGTATTTGAAGGGCTGTCACAGTGCAGGGGGAATCAACCCTATTCTCACTAGCACAAGAAGGAACGACTTGAAGCAAGGAGTGAAATTGCAAGGAAATAGGTACAAGTTTGGATATCGTCTTAGAAGGTGGAAGTTCTCCTTCATTGGGGGGTCTTCAAGCAGATGCTGAACAGCCATTCATCTGTGTGAGGTAGTTTGGTGAATCCTGCATTAAGCAGGCGGTTGGACTCCATGAGCCTGGTGGTCCTTTCTAACTCTTTGGTTCTATTATTCTGTGATTTGCAATGGGCCACTTGGAGCAAAGAGTCACAATCATATCAGGAACTTTGGCACTGGTCTGCTTCCTTTCTGTCCTCCATCTTCCCTCATTGAAGGACAGAAGATAGAGCCTCAGGCATCTTAACCAAGGATAGAGTAGAAGAGTTGTTTCACACATTTCTGCATTTAGTGATATATAACACTCTGACATGCATGTCCTGGAAGCTTGAGTTTACGTATTCTCAGGTGTCCCGTTTGGATTTTGATTTCAAGCAGAAGCGTATCTTTCATTCTGAGGCCATCCATTTTTGGTCCCATAAATAACAAAAACCCTCACTGGAAAGTCACTTGAGTTTGTTCCAAGAATTATTCCATTTTTTTTGTTTTGTTTTCAAAATGTAGTATTTGAAAGCTGTAAATGAAGGGTGGAGAGATAGAAGGAGACTGCATCAATTCCATTTGTCTTATTTTTCATTTTCTTTTATTGTGTTCCCCAGGGATTGGACTTGCCCTGGTAGCTGCAGTGAAGGGCTATCGCTGTGTCATCGTCATGCCAGAGAAAATGAGCATGGAGAAGGTGAGAGTCCCATGTAGTTGAACAGACATTATCAGGCATCTCATGTTCTCTTGTAAAGTTCCTGTAGGCATTTGTTTGGCCTTTGTGAAAAACAGGATGCTGGATTACATGGACCTTATGGATTATCCAGTGGGTTTAATCACTGTACAAAGTTCCAACCGCATTGGAAAGCTCTGTTCACTTGTCTTTCCATTAAAAAGCCTGACACTTCTGAGATGGAGAAAACAGTATGCACCATGCGCAACCTGCTCCATGCTGTTTCCCCTGTTTGCAGATAGGATGTGCAGCAACCATATCCTACTGCATGCTATCTGTGCAAATTTATTGATCTTCTGATCAAGCTGGGAGTGATTTTGCATCTTTAGCAGGGGTTGGGTGGTGTTGGTGTTTGCAAAACAGGAAGGTTTAAAGTGCTACAGTCATTCTCTCAGGAAATCTCAGAAGCTAGAAGAAAAGCACCCAATCTTTGAGACAGGCTAGAAGTATGAATTAAACATTGACTGAAAGACTTGGAGACTGTGGGGCACCAAGCTAAAGTACAATCTTGCTTCCCCACCCACCAGGTGGATATTTTAAGAGCCCTTGGGGCTGAAATTGTAAGAACTCCCTGCACAAGGTATGATGCCCCGGAATCCAATGTACGTGTTGCTTGGAAGCTGAAGAGTGAAATCCCAAACTCACATATTTTGGACCAGGTGAGCTTACAAATCCTCATTTTGGCATTTATATCTGGATTAGCCTCCCTCTAGAGGTTCCCTCTAAAGTTACATGTTTTGGGGTGTCTGGTTAACCTCTTTACGCAGGTCTTTGATGTTTAACTTCCTCTGAGTGTTGACCTGCCAGAGAAGGTTGGAAGGGAGTTATATTTTAAATAGGTTTTGGCTCATTTTACATATTTGATATTATTATTATTATTGTAACCCTGATTAGAAGAAGAGTTTAGACTGGCAAGAGGAAGTATTTCTTTCACTAAAAGGTAATTAGTCCATGGAATTTACTATCAGAAAAGGAGGTGACCGCAACCAGCTTGGATAGCTTTAAGAAATGGTTAGACAAGTTCATGAAGGTCAGGTGTATCAATGGCTCCTAGAACTGATGCCTAGGTACTTCAGACAAGCAGAATGCATCTGAAGGCCATTTGGAGAGAGACAATGGCAGGTATAACTTTTGCTTCCATCTTCTGCTTAAAAATGCCCAGAAGCCAGGATGCTGGACTAGATGGGCTGTACACTGATCCAGCAGGGGCTCCACTTATGTTCTTTCTTTCTATATTATTTATTTATTTATTTATTTATTTATTTATTTATTTATTTATTTATTTATTTATTTATTTATTTCCCTTCTTAATTTAAATAAATAAATAAATTTTAAGCATGTGTAATATTAAAGCATTTGATTGCAAAAAAAAAAAACCTAACGAACGTACACACACATATAAATGTTTCTTTTCTGAGCATACAGTAGTCTGATCTGGACAGAAGAAGGAGCCAATCTAATGGCCCTGGTCAAACAAGTCCAACACAAAATGGCCTATTCATGAGTTTGAATTCAGATTGTACCAGTGCTGGTCAGACGTGGATTGATATTGGTCTTCTTGAGGCCAACCCACCTTGGGCTGCATCGGTTACACATTTCTGCAGAGATCGGACACAAAAAGACAGAGAGGGGATGTGGAAAAAGGAAACCAGCTGAGTTGGGCATCAGTTCTTCAAACTGCAAAGTTACTGTGATGAACAGAAAGAAGCCAAACAGCAACTTATTCTTGGCCAAGTCCTTCCTTCTGCTCCTACAAACCACTACTAGGCATTCCAGAAGTGTTGGGATAAACACTGTGAGGGGCAAGAGTTTGGAAAGAGTTGTTCATAATGGTTTAGCATGGCAATCCTTCTGTCATTTGGAGGGATTTTATAAGCATCTGTTTGCGTTCTTCTGCATGAAGAACATGAAGACCTCAGTATCTTGGTGAATGTCAATTCCTATCAACCCCAGGCCATGCAGTCATGGTCAGCAATTATGAAAGCTAGAGTCCAACAAGATCTAGCTGCAGGTTTGGCACTCCTGCTTTATAGAGGGGTGATCTGCACTCACAGCTGTTTCTGGGCAACATTCTTCCCGAGTCCTAGGCTATAACTTCTTCAAGTCCACTGAAAGCCTTCATATCTGTCAGCCAATCAGTAGTGGCTGCTGCAGATCCAACCAACAGAATGGCCTTTGGTCTTCTCTAAACCTCTGCAGCATGTTTTTATGTCAAGGTTTCAAAGCTGCAGAGTTCTCTGTGTGACAAAAAATAGGCAAAATAAGATTGAATATAATACAAGCTGTCTCACTTTTGCCATGGAAGGCGTGGAGGCACCATGTTAAATCCAGAAAATGGTGGTAAAATTGAATGGTTGAAGAAACAGCCTCAGGACAGTTTTTTTTCAAAGTGAATTTGGACAAGAAAAAAATTGATATGAATGTACACATACTTCTTTTTAAAAAGCAGTAAATGCAGACAGGGTCTATGTTGCATTTGAACTCATCCATTTGTCAATAACACCCCATTTTCTCTGTGTCTTTGCAACTATAGTACCGAAATGCAAGCAACCCATTGGCACACTATGACACCACAGCTGAGGAGATTCTGGAGCAGTGTGATGGTACCATTTTTAATTTTTTTTAAGAAAATATTTCAAGAGATAACCACTCTCTTCAAATTTTGAATATTTTTAGAAACTGTCACTGAGATAACACCTGTTTTTTCTTCTCACCAAAACCGCATTTCAGTATGTCCCTCAACCTAGGCTGGATTCCCACCTACATTTTAATCCAGCTTCAGCCCACTTCAGAGTGGAAGAACACAGCAGCAAAGTGACTTGTCATTTTTCTTCCATGTTATCTAACTCAAAGGTGGATTTTCTGAGTTAGATAAAACAAAAGACAATCAGCTTGTCACTCTGCAAGCGTGTTATCTAAGAGTGGTCTGAAGCTGGATTAAAACGTAGGTGTGGTCACAGCCATTGTGGATTTGATTACAGTTTACAACAAAGCTCAGATATTGTCAGATGCTTTACTAATCAGTAGTCTACTCTCTTCTCAAAGAATCTCTTCCTTTAAATGGGAAGAAATACTAATACTATATATAACACAAGCAAACCTACTCCCTTCCTTTGAGCAGCAACAATAGTATGAATATTCAGGAGTAAACGGTGAGGCTTTGGGAACTTTCATACACTGATAAGAATAAGGAAAGCACACATGCTCTAGCTCTGATATAAAGCCCACAGAAAGCCAATTGTAACATGGCAAGAGCCTTCGTGGAAGCTGACCTTCTGCATAGTAGTGAAGAGTGTTATTAGTAATATGGTGGGAAGGGTGTGGGCTGCACCTTCAAAAGTGAGTACCCAACAGTACCAAGATATAGTACCAAAGGACCGTTATCCAAAGTGCTTGTATCTGCATCTATATTACTATGGATATTGATCGAATAATTGATCTGCAATTAATTATTTCATAGAAATGTTTGGCATTCACTTGTAAGTCTCCAATCTGCCTCTTTTTCCTCTGCCTTCAGGAAAAGTTGACATGATCGTAGCAGGAGCTGGCACAGGTGGCACCATTACTGGGATTGCAAGAAAGATAAAAGAGAAATGCCCTGAATGCAAAGTATGTGAAAAGTTTCCCGGGTATGGCGCTGATACTTGGATAATACTTGGACCTATTTTAGTATTTTTAACATGGTCAATGTCCACAGAGTTTTGAGACATAGCAAATGGTGTCTTGAACCAGAAGATCCTACAGACACGTATTTGCTTTACCCGGTATGCACAGTTCTTCCTCAAAAGATGCACAAACATCATCTTATATGAGCAATCACAAGGTATCATTAACACATGTGTTGACACCAAGCTCTACAATCTGGAAAGTTCTTCTTTTGTACTACCAATGACCTTGATCCATAGATAGAACCCTATTGATCATGGAATTGTACTCAGTAGAGAAACTTCCAGACATTGACAAATTGTCAACCAGATCCCCTATGTATTTTGCAGCATCAGCTCCCATGAGGGTGGGAAGATGGACCAAAGTCACATTTTAATTTCCCCCTTGATAGTCCTGAATAACTCATTCATTTTTCTGCAGATTGTTGGAGTAGATCCTGATGGCTCTATTGTTGCTCTCCCAAGCTCACTGAACACTGTGGCAGCAGAGGATACAACAATGGAAGTGGAAGGGATTGGACATGACTTTATCCCAACTGTCCTTGACAGATCAGTAAGTGGCAGGCACAGAGAGAGAACAATGAAATCAGAAGATAAATGAAAAGTTCCTCACTGGCCATTGCCAATGTCAGGATCTTTATGAAGTAGTTTTAAAGGATTGAGAATGGTCTGGACAGTGTTATGGCCTGGAGACAATCTCATGTCATCCAGCATGCCCTGGGCTAAAAATATTATATTTTTAATTTGCCTGGCTGTTGAGAGCAGGCAGGCTGAACTGAATGATGGAAGGAGTGAGATAGCAAATGAGAAGGGCAGCTTTCCCTTTATAGCTGTCCTGTGTTTATAGCCCCCCTGCCTAGATAAAAACTGATTTGGAAAAACATATCTTTTCCGATTGAACAATGGGCTGAATATGGTCTTCTAATACACCATCTCAGAGTTCCCCATGGCACCTTTCCTAGAAACTGAGAAGCCTTGGCATTCATACACCTAGGCATCTGTGGGACTCATCCAGAAATTACTAGCTTTCAAGATATCTCAGTCTCCCCAAGGTACTCGGAGGCCACCCCAGTCACCAACTTCCAGCATTAATTTTAGTCCATTAGAGTGACTTCTGGCCAGATCATCACTGCAGCAAGTGAGAGTTATGCTCATAGCAGCATTCCAGAAGTTATGGCAAGGTGCGTGCCTGCCATCTATTTCAGTCCAGAACCTCCCAATCCCAACTCCTTTTCAGCTCTGCATGGAAAGAAGTTAAGGCCTTCTACCAAGGCCTCAAATCCTTCCTAAGTCACACCTTATCTCCTAAGGCTACCCTTGCTTCATGTCCTCTGAAGTTTGGCCAATAATAGAAGCACCAGACCTGGAAGCTCCTCCAGCACTTAAAGCCCCATCTTCTGTCTTTCCAAGGTGATAGATCAGTGGGGCAAGAGCAATGACACGGAATCTTTCCTTATGGCTCGGAGGCTTATCAGAGATGAGGGCTTGCTGTGCGGTGAGTATCACTAAGGACTCTAACTAGGAATGTGCACAAATATTTGTAAAATTTGAAACTCATCCGAATTCATCTGAATTCAGACATTCAAACTGATGGTTGGCACATTCAAAGATTGACATTCAAATCTGAATTGAATGCTTCAGAACATTCATTCTGAATGTTACATTTGTGAATCTGGGAAGGTGGGGAAGCAGCTGTTCCAGTCACATCTGCAATGAATCCAGAGTGGATTTGAAATGGATTGAGAGTGGATTCAAAGTGGATTCAGGGCAAATTTGATGCATTCAGAGCAGATATGTAGGGGATACGTATCAAATACATAGTGGATTCATATGGGATATGTAGGGGATTCATATTGAACATTTGTATTGAATTCATATCAAAGATTTGTATCAAATTCAAATCCTACCACATTCCAAGGGGATCTATTTGAACAAATACAAATTTTCTTGCATTCAATTAGATCCAAATTGAACAAAAGAAAACATTCGTGCATATCCCTAACCATAACAATTATGAATGAGAAGTGTGTATTGGGAAAGACTTGCTTCAACCCTCAGATCATTCCCATACCAGTCTGTCCTTCCCCACTCTCTTGAACATTCTAGCCTAGAAAAGGTGGATTAGAGATGGGATGAGAATGTGAGGGTCACATGCTACCATCACTAAGGCACTTTTGAGACATCTATTATCCTGCAAGGGAATGTAGCTTCAGTTTCAACTGTGATATTCGGCTGTATTACCAATACAATTTGGGAAAATATTCATATCAGAAATAATTGGTGGCGGCAGCAAATACTGATCATTGTGGACCTAATTTGGGGTGTTTTTCCACTGTTACTAGAAGTACCCATTAAGTACCCATTAATGGGTACTTAATGGCATTTTTGTACCCATTAATGGGTACTTAATGGGTACTTCTAGTGACAGTAGAAAAACACCCATGATCAAATTCTCCATACACCCTGATAACAGCAACCTAAGCAAAGTATAAAATACTTATAAGCTGGCCAATAATATGAAGCAAGATTGAACAAGCTGGTATGGCCAACCTAAAACCCTCCAGTGGTTTGGACTACAGTGCTCAGCTGTGCTGCTAGTAGGGATGGGAAGTGTAGTCCAAACCATTAGATGCCCTATTAGCACAGACCTTTTTAGGCCACTGTCTGTATCCTTGTTGAGTAAACTTTCTTTATGTTACAGGGGGTAGTGCAGGCAGTGCAATGTCTGTGGCTGTGAAAGCTGCCAAGCAATTGAAAGAGGGTCAACGCTGCGTGGTCATCTTACCTGATTCTGTGAGAAACTACATGTAAGTTTTCCTTCTGCTTTTTGTGTAAGGATGCCAATCACCTGAAAACTTTCAGTCTTATAGGGAAAAGAACATCTGCAGAGATTAAAGAACATGAGTCATTGTTCCTCCATTATATCAGGAAAAGTTGGAAATGTGTCACAGAGGCTGCGTCCAGACAGTAGGAATACATTGCATTTATTTATATACAGTCGACAGGAGGAATACTTTGCAGGGATTGTGGAGCAGCTGCCAGACAGGCTTTACAATGCTCTGCAGTCCATGCAAAGTAAAGCCCAATGCTGCAAAGTAAAAAATTGACTGCGGAGATTCCTTTTCCTCTGCATTTTCCTGGGTGTTTGGGCAACATCTCTTAAGATCTCATGAATGTTTTCCCCCACCTGGGAAGCAGGAGGCAGAGAAGGAAGGGCTAATCATGTGTTAGGAAGAGCCCTCCTTGATGGCTTTGAAGCATTAGGAAAACGTGGGGACATTCTGTTATCCCTGTGGAGCTTCTTCGCACTACAGGTAAGTCTCCACTTTTAATTTATCTCTGGAGGCACTGAGAGGTTGTCTATAAGCATCAAGACATTCTTGGCATGCAATCATTCCCAGAAGCATCAATTATTTGGTCAATATAAGCCAACATAAAATTAATTAGGGTAGAGGGAAGGATACCAGGAAGAAAGAAAATGCTCTTTTTATTGAATGAAAAGTGTTTCAGATGTTTTACTGCTTCTCAAAGAAGGAACAAGGTCTGAAGGCGATCTGTCAGCTTTTACTGATTTTCATATATGGTTCACAGAGGCTAGAGGTTTCTGGAATGAAATTAGCTTAATCAAGAGTGTGTTTCCACTAGAGGTAAGAATCCTTTTAAGAGCCCATTTGGAACCCAACTGGTACCTGACTGATACTAATTGAGAAGGCCCTGTCCTGACCTGAACTCCATTGAAGACCCCATCTGCAAGGCCCTGTCCCCACGAGGGCAGGGCAAATCTGGATTTAATGGGCCCTTCAGGCCCTTAAATCCAGATTTTCTGAGGACTTGATTAAAGGTGTCCACAGTGGGGTCCTAAGGCATGAAGACACCATTAGTGGGCACCCGTCTGCATGCCTTACCTTCCAATGGGGTCTAGGGGTGGGCTAGGAAGAGCGGAAGTGCACGCACAGGCTGTGCTGGCAGTGCCCCGCCACTTGAGGCTACAGAGTCTTGTGCAGTCTCCGTAGCCATCTCTGAAAACCAGCACAGGCTCCATAGATTCAATCTGGTTACATAGCTGTCTTCATAGATAGGTCTCCCTAGTTATGTAGCCACTACATAACTGCTTCATAGACTATTCTGCCAAGCTCCGAAGTTGCTCTGCAAATAGTTACAAAGCCATGGCTCACCACGGCTCTCTTTCTGGGCAGAAGTAAGCCTTGAGCAGTGTTCCCACTGGCCAATTGCACAGCACCAGCTCAACGGAGCCTCAGAAAGGGTTCATCGGTGTCCCCATGGATCCCTGCTTAGCATCAATTACAATTCAGTGCTAGCAGGCTTGTGGGGACACATAGGGTCCTCCCTAAGATCCAGATCTTCAGGAAGGCCCCATCTCAACGATCCAGATCTTCAAGATCCGGAACTTTGAGTGGCCTCTGAATATGTCTAGCTTACCCAATGCAGGGGTATCCAATATGTGGCCCCCTGGAAATGGAAGAACTACAGTTCGGAGCCCCTCAAGCCAGTAAAGCTACTGGAAGTGATTTGTGGGAGTTGTCAAGTACTAACTTATGGAAGCCCAGTCACCGGATGACGATGTTCTAACCCATGCGTTATTGCTTCAAACGTTTTGTGGTTCATTGTTATTGCTAGCATCTTAGACAATTACCTCCGTGCATAAGCGGACAAACGTGTGCAGTTGACACAGCTATGATGGTGGCTCCATCCAGAAGGTAGGCAAAAAGCGTTATTTTTGGAAAACCCACAACCAGTAATACTATTTGGTGCTTTTTCCGGTAGGAAATCAGCGCTATGGCAGGGTTGCCTCAGATATGTGGGACAACCCCGCCATAGTAGCCCCCATCTGGAGGGGGCTTCAGTCAGTTTCCCTTTGTAAATACCCAGTCTTTATTCTTGTTTCTTGTGTCTTTTCTTATCAGTAATAAAATTTAAAGTTCTTAACATTCTTAGTTTTCTTATTTTATCTTTATCTTCCATCTTTAAAGAGGCATAAAGAAAAAAGTATGGTAGTTTTGTGGACAGATCATGTGATACTGCAATGAGGAAAGACATTTATTTGCCTATTATTTGCACTTACAATCCACTTTCACTAGATGGTTGCAGGACTGGTTACAAAAATACCCTGGATGGCTTACACAATCCCTGACACATTCTTTTTATTCGTTACCTGCAGGTCTAAATTTTTGAATGACAAATGGATGATCCAGAATGGATTTCTAAAAGATGTTCAAGAAGATTATCCTTGGTATGGTTCTGTGTCACAACAATTACTTTTTCCAGATACTATTCAAAATGGTGGCGGCGTAGGAATTCAAGTGATCTGTTTGTTCATATAAGCAAACAAGAGACAGGTTCCATCTAAACAACAGCCCTTTGCATTTGTTAACAAAGAAAAGATCAGGTTTTCCAGAACTCATGCCAAAGTTGCCCTACAGACTTCCTTAGCTAAGGAGTGCTGTGAACACAGCCTGTTTATGCAATTTTTTTTCTAAAATAAACACAAGACAGTAACTGACAGCTCCTTTCATGAATTTCAGACATACCTGTTCATTCACCAGTACTTTCTGAAAACCAGGAGAAGCTTTTAAGGAAAAATATTTCACAAACTGCCAATTCACACTTGGCCCACTAGATCACGCAAGGGATGCTCCCAGATGGGGCATTTGCATTTGGAGGAGCTGTTTCTGGTTCCGTCTGTGTGGGAACTATATGTGGTGCAGGTTTAAGTGCAGCACACATGCACTTACCTTGCACTAGTGCTGGATCCAGTAAAGCTCTATGTGTGTCTGCACTTTTTCTGGGTGCTGGAGGGGCACATGATGTTCTGCACAGACATGCTGATGCAGCACATACACCACACAGTTGCTCTGGTGACAGCACCTCCTTAAGCCCTTCTACATCTTCCAAAAGGTTTGCGAGTACTCATCAGGGTGGCTCTCTAGCTTGTTAAGGTCCCCCCACCCCATTTGGGTTAAGCTGGCCCTGTTCAAAAGGGGGGGGGACACTGGCCTTTTACACATGGGCCAGTACCTCTCCTATCAGGACAGTTAGACTATGCACAGTCTTAACATTGTAACTCATAACTAAATCTTGGCATGAGCCAGATGGCTGCTGGCACACCGAGTACTCTTGTTGAACAAGCCAGTGAGTATGCAAGAAGGGTTGGTACCCATGTAGTGATGTAGGGGCTACTGAGTAGTTCTATCAGGGTCATGAAAATGTAATGTCAGAATCAATCCAAATGGCTTACAGGGACAATGTTCTTTAGGTCAGAGGTGCCCAAAGTATACACTGAAGACAACATGATGTCCCCAAAAAGCTTTTCTGCAGCCACAGTAAATTAGTCCAACACTGGTTCTATTTTGCGTATACTGAAAAGAATTTGAGGATGTAAGGACAATTATAAGATCCCTAAAGTCACTTTATCCTGTTCTGAGGCCTGGGAATGGGTGCCACTTTCTCATAACTTCGTTTAATATCACCAAGAGTAACTCTTCATTTCAGTCAGATTGGGTGGGGAGCTACATAAGCACAAAGGAGGGAAATATAGCCAATCACAGCATGGGAAAAATGCTGCCAGTCAGTGATCAAACAGAGCCACAGAAAGCTGGGCAGGTGAGTGGCCAATCATTGGCAAGCACTTATTGGAAAAATGAGGTAGATTTATTCTTTCAACTGTTTTTATGCCTATTTTTCATGTATCTACAGAAGGAATGCTTTTCCTTAAAGGGGCAACCAAAAGAAAATCCTGTTTGATCACACCCCCAGTTTTGAATTTTGTGAGGCCTGACCCCACACTGATCATAAATTGTGGTCCCATATAAAAAACATGGCCATCCTCAAGTTAAGTGCTTTCAACATTGGTTACTTGACTCTTGAAAAGCAAAATTAGCTTCTACGGTTATGTTGTTTCTTCTCCTTTTCTCTTTATGATGACAGGTGGTGGAATATCAAAGTGCAGAAGCTGAACCTCATCGCCCCTATGACTCTTCTTCCAGATGTGACCTGTCAAAAGGCAATTGAAATCCTTAGGGAGAAGGGATATGATCAGGCCCCAGTTGCTGCAGAATCAGGGTAAGAGCCTTAGCTGCTCCATGCTTCTTTTAGTAATTGGGGATCTTTGAGAGAATTTCACAGTTCTAAAGATCAAAAGTACCACTGAGAACAAGGATAACCTGAAATCATTCATGGTATTTTAAAGTAAATAATATGTACCTTACCTGTTCTGTCATAGGTATAGTACTTGGAGGTGGACAGTTCCTATATGCAGAACAGCTTTATGGGTATCCATATACCCATTTGACTTTCACCTGCCAACTGGTGCAGGTGCCAAACCTCTGATGACATAGACTGGCTTGGATGGATAACCAGAGACATGCAAAGTACTCTGGGAAGAAAAAGATTAGGAGCAGGAGCCTCATATGGTCTCAAGAAGAACAAATGAAGTGTGATGTTCCTTTGTCTTTCTTGCCCTCTAGGTATCAATCTTTCTAAAATACGAAGGTTTTTTTGTTTTTGTTTTTTAAGCGTGTATTTTAAAAGAAAACACAAAGTAATAAAAAGGGGGAAATCAATAAGAATAAGAACAAGAACAAGAAAAAAGAGTTAATACAAATGAACAAATGTACAATAACATTACAAAATGGGCAAATACGCATACAGTATATTTCATTAAAAGTTAACCCATTATCATTTTACAAATCCATACAAAGTCATTGTCATTGTCCTGCCATTATCCTGAAGCATTCATACAAACGTTCTGAAACATTCGTATGCATACAAATGTCAATGTACGAATGTCGTAGCATTCAGTTCACATACTAATGTAGGAATTCATCCCAGTTTGCACGAATATCAAATTTTACAAATATTTGTGCACATCCCTAGTTTACAGAGATAGGGATGTGCATCCCAAGGAGACAGCATTCTATGCTGCTTTGGGGTCAAGCAAGTGCCCAACAGCCAACTGTCTCGCTGGCATTCATCTCGACATCCACTTTGCTGTTGTCTAAGGGTGTGTTCCCATCTACTTCAAATCCGGATTACTCTGGTCCGGAGTAATCTGTGTTCTGATGCAGGTTAGGGTTGGAGGCCGGGAACAGCACCAAGCACGCATTGGGCTGTTCCCAAACTGAACCTGCAAGTGCGCACAAGCACCCCTGTGAATGGCGCAGCAGTTTTTGAGGACAGGAGCCGGTGCCGCCCCGGCCTCTACCACCGTCCAACGCTCGCTTGCTCACTCGCTCACCCTGGCCTCCTCCTCTGACCATGCAACAACCATCTGCCGCCACCGCATTCCCTGCCTGCACCCCCGCTCGCTCGCTCGCTCGCTCGCTCACCCTGGCTGCCAGCTTTTGCTGGGACTAAAATCCAGACTGGATTGGAAAGTCCTCATTTCACCAGGTAGTTTTCTCCCCCAGATTTCTGCAGGGGTTTCTGCAGAAAATCTGGGGGAAAAGAAATGGCATAGGAACAGCCCTTCCCAGATTCCGACAACTGGTGAATTTAGTGGGAATGCTGGTTCCCGAGTCCAGATTTTAGTCCCTATGGGGACGTGGCCTAAGTCTTTCAATATCTTACCTCCATGTTGAGAATACTGATGGTTGATCAAAGCATTGAGACCAAGTGATAAGTAATAGTAATAAAGAAGTAATTGGAGGAGAGCACAAAATACCAAAATCTACAAATATAAATAGTTATTGGCAAATGGGGTACAATGCCAAGGAAACTCATGAACTATCAGATAGACATAAGAGAAGGTAACAATCCCACAACTGAAAGAAGCAACTCTGAACTAGTTAGCCACATAACTTTAAAAATACACTGTTGATCCCTAAATTCTTGGTTGGGATTTGAACTCCAGTCACTTCATCGTGTGCAGTGTGCAACTAACAGAGCAACAATAATAATGTGTGTTCTCTTAAAGCTTTATCTTGGGAATGGTCACTCTCAGCAACATCCTCTCCTCAGTACTTGCAGGAACTGCCCATTTCTCAGACCCAGTGGTGAAAGTCATTTATCACCAGTTTTCAAAGGTATTTGCCCTTAATAGATCCTTTTCTTGCAGGGTAATGTTGTCTTGTTAGTAGGGATGGCAGTCTAAGGTATAGCAGAAGCTGAGGGAGAGGAAGGGATGTGTGAAAAAGAACTGGGGGGAAGCATCATTGTAACTCTGGGCACAGCATGGCTGTTTAATGACCCCAAAACAAAAAAAGAAGGGAAATATATTGTATTTGTATGAGTATATTAATATGTTAAGCTGTGAATAGGGATGCAGATTGAGAAATAATTACTGGGGACATGCTTGTATTTGGGTGGTTTGGAGAAGAAATGGATCACTGAGTGCGGAGGTGGTGATTCAAAGCCTTGGGTGGCTTTGGAAGTCCTGAGTAAATTCAGGGAAATCATGACTGTTGTTGACTACAAGTGACTGTACATCATCCGCTGGTATAAGAGATGGTACGCCTTTAAAGGGCCACTATAGGAATTGGCTGATAAGACTAGATGAGC
This sequence comes from Aspidoscelis tigris stejnegeri, assembly GCA_023333525.1. Taxonomy (NCBI): domain Eukaryota; kingdom Metazoa; phylum Chordata; class Lepidosauria; order Squamata; family Teiidae; genus Aspidoscelis; species Aspidoscelis tigris. The sequence continues at coordinate 209,836,889 of JALMGA010000001.1, forward strand.
CAGTGGTCTGATCCAGAAGGGCATTCTTTACAGTCTTATGTTCTTAAGCATTGCTCAGGGGTGGGGTGGGGGGAAGAGGCATGGTGCAGTAGTTCAAAGAAGACTTGTATGAGAAGTGCCCAGGTCGGTAGGACAGACCACTCAATGAACTAAAGGCTTGGGTAAAAGGATGCCTCTTCACTAGATATTTAAGTATATATAATGTGCATACATCTCAGAATAGAGGCTCTTCCAGCATCTAGGGGCTATCATGGAGAAGGCCTTCTCCCACATTGCCCCCCCTTTAACTTCTGAGGACCAAGATGGCCACTCCCACAGATTTTAGCTGAATGAGCTATTATGTATGGATGAAGGGTTCCTTGAGAAATTGTGGTCAAAGCTGCTTAAGGCTTTATACCTTAATGTTTATATATTGAATTGGGCTCTGTAGCAAAATGGCAGCCAAGGCAGTATTTTAAGAACTGGTATAATATGCATCTTGCCAGCAATGTCTGTGAGCAGTCTTGTTACTGCATTCTGCACCAGCTGCCGCTGCTGAATCACAGCATGATGTTATAGTTACAATATTACGTGTTGCAATGAAGGTGCCATGTCACAGAATTACAATGTCCCATGTTGCAATGAAGGGACCATGTCACAGAGTTGCAAAGTTACAGGTTGCAATAAAGGTGCCAAAGTTACAGAGTTGCTGGGGCATGGAAAGAGATGTGGTTGTTGAGAATAATTCAGTGTCATATCACCCTGAGAATGCCAGGTTGGTTGGAGAAACTTTATATTTTGAGTACAATATTGCTTAGTTTCACACCAATTCGTAGAAGATACAAGCCAGATCATCCATACTTATTTCCTGTAATAAAATAAAATGGCAAGATGGGTATCCTTGGGGGAGATATTTTTTGGGGAAGGGTGATTAAAAATTAATTGCACTGAACATTAGTTTTTTAAAAACATCTATCATTGGAGATAGCTCTGGGAATTGAGAAGTAGTTCAAAATAAAGGCTGATTGGTTGGCTTAAAATAAGCAGAGGGAATAAAGACTTGACATATACTAGTACGAGAGAAGAGCTCAGAATCTCAGAATAATGGCTTTTCTGGGACAGGTTACTGCCCTGTACCCATTCCTCTGAAGTGACCTACCAGGATGGAATAGGTCCATTGGAAAGGTGATACAGACCTGAGACTGAACCCAGCAAAGCCTTGATTGAACATCCATTTCGTGCCTGCTTTTTCCTATGTGTTTGGTCTGTACAGTATGTGAAGATTCTGAATGAGTGAACTGAGGCCTAGAAAGCAAGTAACAGTTTGAATCACTTCATTTTTGCAGATTAGCTTGGATGACACACTTGGAAAGCTTTCACGTATCCTGGAAAATGATCACTTTGCTATCGTTGTGCATGAAGTGGAGCAATGTAAGTGTGTTTTTAAATAATAGTCTTTAAATATTTTATTTATTTGCTTTCATTTCTGGTAATTTTAAATCACTTCTCAAGCAGACTTCTCAAAGTGGTTTACATAAAACTATGTCACAATCACTATGTGGTAGAACAAGAAAAGCAAATGCTTAATGGAAGAAGTGACCTTGAGGCTTGATCTCCATTACTCAGTAAAACCATTAGGAATACTGGAAATTAGCCTTGCTTATGTGTAATAGAGGTACAGCCTCATTGTTATGTGACAGCAGTTCACTAAGCTAGAATTTATCTGACATGTATTTCGAGCCTGTGCAAATCACGTGCAAGAGCATCCCAGCCCCTATTCAAGTATTTGAGGCAGCCAAAGGACTTCTTTCTTCTTCATTTTACATTTTACACGTCGCTTGTGCCATTGTGAGCTTGTGCTGTTGATTGCTTTTAAAAGACCTCAGCTTTTATTTATTTTAAAGTGAAAGCCAAAGACGGGAGGAGTAGGAGATGGGAGCCTCTTCAGGAAAGCTTTGGGTGCAGAGTTTGGTGGCCTGTTAGACTTGGTGGCATCACCAAGGATGATTAAACCTAGAATGAGTAAGAGGAACTTCATGCTTAATAGGTGGAAATTGGTGGTGGTGGAACATTGTTTATGGACTTACAATGACATCAGGGGTATTGTAGACCCATAGCAACATTTTATGCATGATGCTACTTTAAGTGCATAAGTCTTTCCATCTGTTGTCTCGGGGAAGTGCAGATAGTTCATGTTTTAGGTAACCCAAAAAGCAAGGTGCTCTCAGCTTTGTTGGGAAGAACAAGAGGTAGTGCTGATTGGTACAGAGGAGATACTATTAGCCTACACTGACATCAGAATAAGATTCACACAAGAGAATGACTTCTCAGCTGTGGTCTAACTGGGTGAAAGTTTATTGACTGGAGGCAGTAAGGAATGTTGAAGCTTCAGCAGGGCTGCATGCCAATGACAGGGGATAACATAGACTTGCTGTCAGGGATGCCTGCTCCTTGCCCAAGGGGCAGGCACCCATGTAACATATCTAAACCATGCACTGCAAGTGCCTGAGTGGGGCCTATATCCTCAAGATTCATTTTCCCACTCCTCGAGAAGGACATCTCCAAGAGTGTCTCAAGCACCTGCAAAGGAATGCTGGATGCCTGGGAGCAGTGCTGTTGGGCAGACACCATGTCCATGGGACCTCCATCAGGCACTTTTGTATGGATGAAGCCATAGATCTTAAATAATAACAATTCAACTGCAGATTTTCTTTGTCAGCATCAACAATATATATCTTTACTTCACTAATGTGTGGTTCCAGATGATGCAGATGGCAATTCCTTCATGAAACAGATGGTATTTGGTGTGGCCACAGCCGTTGACCTCCTCAGCTTTGTCAGCCCAAAGACCAAGGCTCTGGACCAAAGAGATGGAACACCTAAATCAGCTTCTTCTGAAAGAATTTTCTCCAAAGCAGAGACAGAATGAGCAAATACTTTAATTTTGTTTTCCAGTCTAAGTTTTATATTTTAACTTGCTTTGTTGTTCTTCTTGGTCTACTATTTAATGTTATCCTAAATGCCACCAAAGGGAATAATCTAGGATCACAGTGATCTGATAAAGATGGTTTAAAATTAAGCAGCTATTCAGTGATAACTGGTTTAAAAGTAAGCTTTAGGAGACAAAGCTATAAAAGTAAATAGATTCTCTGAAGTCATTTGCTGTGTCGATTTCAGTCTGACTTGTTCACGATAGCATTTTGAAATCTGCTGGCAGAACAATAAATGAGTAAAACTGCCTGAATTATAGAAATAGCAACAATAAAATTTCCCTATAAAGTGAAAACCATGTTTGTTCTGCAGGCAGATTTGTTCCAACTAGGAAGCTTTCTTGCTTGTGTGATACATTGAAGGATGTTTGTTAACCAGAGGGGGCTAAATAATAAAGGTACAGAATTGTCGAAACTGAATGTTCAAAACTGTGAATATTCTTTCACAGACAAAAATCTAAACTTTATTTTTATGGGCTTCTGTTTTGACAAATTTATGTTAACATACTTTCCAATATTTAAAATTTGAACGTATCATTTCCTGCATTTTATAGAAACAAAGTTGTAATAATTCTTAGTTTAATATTGGTGACAAGTAATAGAAAATGTCTGCTTCATTTAAATTTCAGACAATGGCACATTGTATGTTTTACAGAGTTCCTGTCCCTCCAAAAATTTCTTTATGCCTTAATTGTCAAAAGTAAAAAAATGTTCACATTCATTGGGATCCCAATTCAAACTCTCCTTTCTCCCACTTCTCTTCAGCACACATGTTATATATTCTGCCTCAATTCATTTTGAGTAGGGATGTATTAAACCAATTCTTTTTTCAACCTGTTCTACACAAATGGGGAGTTGAATGGCTCAAATTCAAATTCAGCTCCCTGCCCATTTCAGGCTTCAGTTCAAATTTGAATGAACTGCTCAGGCTGTGGTGAACTAGTTTGAAACAGACCGGATTTGGCAATGTTTCTGTTAGGATTGGGCATGGATATTCAAATTCAAAAATCCAATTCGAATCTGACGAATGTTGACATTAAAATTCGAATCAGATTTTCAAAAATCTGAATTTACACATTTGGACAAATTTCGTATTTTCGAAAATCTGATATGGATTTTTGAATAATTCGAATGAGTAGATCCATACCTATCGTATATGAACATGTACGTATTTGCGCATATAATGCAGGATGCATACGGGATAATTATGGATTAGCACAGATTTGTATAATGGATATGAATCTTACCGACATTCATATATTCAGATATGAATCAGATTTTTGAAAGTACGGATCCAGATTATCCAGATCCGACTCAGATTTTTGAAAATTCAGTTTTCTGAAATTCAAATTGAATCGAATTTTTGAATATTTGCTTTGACTCAAATCTGAATGCAAAAAAAGCATTCATGCACACCCCTAGTTTCTGGCCTATTTTTGGACTTTTTCAACATGTAAAAGGGTAACAAATTGGTTTGATGAACCACCGAACCAGTTCAAGGTTCAAAACAAACTAGTTTGTTATCCTCGAGGGTCAGTTAAGTTTGAAATGGAAGTGCTAAAATTAGGTTTTAAGCACATTGCTAATTCCAAGCAGGCCAGCCCATTTCCTTTCCCTCCCTCCCCCCAACAAAGCAACGTGATAGGCTATCTGGTTTGCCCTGCCTTCCAAGATGAGCAACACACTTCAAAAATTTACCTATTGTATGGATTAAAACACTATCCAACTTCATTTCATCCACTTTTCAGAAAATCCTCTTTTGGGTGAGGTAGATTTGAATGGAAACTTTGTTGAGGTGTTCTCTTTGGAGGTTGATCAAAGGTGGATTCAAAGTTTGGCATAGCCTGGCTTTCAGTCTAGACACATGTATGTAATTGTCCAAGTTTGATCCAGTGTTCGGTTAGTCATTCCGAAACCGCAAGAGGCTGCAATTTCATTCTAATTACTAAAATTTATTGTGACTAAAGGACTGGTCACACTTGCTAATCATTGTGCCAATTTTGGGGGTTTGGGGAAGAAATAGCATGTATTGGTTTCACTTCTTCCCCAACATTTTTACAGAAAGCATGTGGCAATAGCTTCATGGTGTTTACATAAATTTTGCATGGTTCCAAACTGTCTTGGAGATCCAGAGTTGCTACTTGACCAAGCAGCTAATTTTTCATAGCATCAGGTTGACAGTATTAATGAGGAAGTCTGCAAGATTTAAATGTAAGCATTCCCAGTGCATGCTGTGGGGTGAGCATGAACAATCGGGATGTACATGACTATTCGGAACATTCGATATTCGTATTAATTCATACAAATTCATACATTTCTATATGCATTGAATGTTATGACATTTGTACATTGACATTTGTATTCGTATGAATGTTTTGGAACATTTGTACGAATGCTTCAGAACATTTGTGAAATGGGGAGGTGCGAAAGCGGCTGCAGCATGCATTCAACATAGTTTGAGAGTGAATTCAAAATGGATTCAGGGCAGATTTGACGCTTTCAGAGTGGATATGTTACAGGATGCATGTGTGTTCGTATCGGATATCCGTACGAATTCATACGAATACATTAAAATTGGAATCCTACCACATTCAAAGGGGATCTATTTGAAAGAATATGAATTTTCTTACATTCAGTCCAATGCGAATTGAATACAAAAAACCCCCCTATTTGTGCACATCTTTAATGAACAGCCCATGGCCCCCTTTTAAAGCACTGCTGATGTTGGTGAAACTGAACCGCCATTCCCCAACATTAAGTTTATTTGGTCGTGTTATATTTGTAACATTCCTGGAGATCAGTGGTCCAGTCATGGCAGAGGTCAGAGATCGATCACTGCCGCTGCCACCACTGCGCCTGCACAGATGCCGCCTCTCCTGCCCACTGATCACAAAGAACCAGAATAAGAGTGAATGGTCACGCTGCTGGATGCTTCAGGTAAGCTTTTAGTTAACGTTGTTAAAGGTGTGGAGCATGATTTAGTGCTCCTCACTTAATCAACAATTAGTGAACTTCTGGGGGAGGCAGGCATGCAGGAAGGCTATAACAGCCTACTCCCCATGCGGATGCCCTTTACCAGACATTCACTAATGGTTGACTATCGGCCTAAGTTTGAAAAGGCCTAAGGTTCCTCACTTACTAAAAAAATACTCCACAAATGTGCATTTTCAACAAAATAATGAAAATTATCAACTCTTGAAAAGAACTATTATCACACAGAGAGAGATCTGTATCTGAGAATCCCTGTTTTATCTATCTAATAATTAAGTGCACAATTGTGCATCTATATAAGTAAGCCTCTGGATAAAGTCTATAAAAGTGTTCTAATTCAATATGTTCCATGTACAATTCAACTTCTTAAAATACCACTTTGTATATTTGCACGCACTGTATATTACTTTTGTGTTTCTGCTTCATTATTGGTACTGAAGCCTATTAGTGTGTGAGGGACATCACAAGAGTTAATGCAACATTTTAACCGCTGTAGTTTATCCCACACAGAACTACATGAAAATTTGTGATATCACTTGCTGGTGACCCTTCAATAATCAGAAAAAGCTTTTGTATACTTGGCTTTTGCACACAAACTAAAGCAATACATTATATAAGCTCATACACAGTGCATATATAGAAATACTTTTCATCTGATTTACCTTTTGTGACTTATAACTCCACACTGTTGTTTTTTTAAAATTCGAGTAGCTTCCATATCAATATGACATTCAGTAAAGGTGCTCGGATATGATTGCCCATTTCGGCATTAGTAAAGTTTTTCCCCCCAATAGCTTTATGACAATATAGCATCTAGCCAAAATTGATCACCTGTCTGAAAAATAAAGTACACTTTCTAAGTTCCTTTAGAGTTTGATTGGCAAAGATATTGGTCCTTTCTGCACTTGGTCTTGTTCTGGAATATATCTCAGAATAGGGGCATGCGAGTGCAGATTACGACTAGTTGAGGAATGCCATAATCTTCATTAGCATGCAGACACCAAGACAAAATCCAAAATAAGGTGGAGATATAATCGAAAAGTGTGGAAAGGGCCAATGATTTTACATGATTTATTCTAAGGCAGGAATTAATTAAATCTAACTGAACATAAAACCTAAGACTCTAGGTTCACCAGTATTGCTTAAGTACAAAACTAGATAGTATAAAAGGGAAGGATGATTGATGTTACAAATTTTGATTCTCATCCTGACTTACCATTGGGCTGTGATGGCTGGAGTTGACAGTATTTCACAATCTGGAAAAGCAGATATTAATTCCTCCCCTGTAAGGGATCATTAGGACATAGGACAGAATAGATTTTGTCCTGTCATTTGTTATTCCAGATCTGGATCCTTTGTGTGTATCATGGTTATAATGGTCTCACTAGTGGGAGTTTTTCTTCCACTGCCAACGGCAAACAGAAAGGAGCCACTCCAAGGGGAGCCACTGTTAGGCAAAGGGTCAAGGGTTACAATTATACAGTGATAGGGGTTACTTACAGGACAGGGGTTTAAAACATTTCCCCGACCCTGAACCATGCTGAAACTCCTGCCAGCACCCTGAAACAGCTAACAGGGCAGAACCTGGTGCAAATGCTGAGTTTTGGTGCTCTCAGGGCCCATGTCCCATTGATTTGGTTCACAGCTGCCAAATCAGGCTGGGGGCACTGGCTAAGTATGGTTGTTGTATTATTAAACCAGCTGAACAGCAGTGTCTCTGGCAGCCCCAAGTCAACCAGGGAGCAGCCATTTGAACACCCTCCTAGGAGGGCCGAGGTGCATCTTGGTCAGCTCCTTCCTCATGCCAGCTGGAAAAGTATGTATTCATGTGATTAAAGTCCCCCTCACCAATGATTTGGCCTGACCCAGTTCCTCTTCTTCCATTGCCAGTTAACTGTTAAAAGAAAAACCAGCTCCACAGAGGCAAACAATGTGGTCAGTCCAGTAAGTAATTCAGCACTAAATTATTACATTTCCATGGGTTTCCCCACTCACCACATGGGGGACAGAAGACAGATGTCATAACTATAATCCAAGTACGTTTAGCAGGTCAGTGTAGATTTCAAAACAGGTTTACTAGCATTTCCCCCCCTGTGTCAATAGTTATAAGACCATTGCTGCACCTGTCATCAAGGATATATTGCCAATAAAACTGACTACTCTATTTTATTTCATGAGCTAGAGAGTTTTTTTATCCCACTTTTGGCCTACAAAGTCTCAGTAATCGAGTGGCTCTTCTTGTTTCAGGCTTACAATTGGAAAGGCATAGCATACTGTAGCAAAGAAGGCTACTGAGCATGTCTTTATATGGGCTGAATCAGAAAGAACAGTTACCTACTTGAATAGTAGGCTGTTATGAAGAGGAGAAATGGGTCCAGCATTTTACAAGCTATGTTACATCTAGTTTGAATTAAGATTGATGAGATTGGCTCCCAGGGGAGTCGGTTGAGGCCTGTGGCTTTTGTTCCCTTCAAAGTCAGTCAGATATAATGATGCCATTACATAATGAGAATATTACCACAGGCTGCACTTCCACTGCAGCGGGAATATTCCCTCCCCTAATCCCAGAGTAGAATGTTTTATGGATCACTGAGGTGACCAGGTTAACTTCACTGCCACACTAGCAAGAGGGAAAGAGTATCCTATGTATGAATGAGTTGCAAACTATGTTAGAGTTGATTTCTTTATTCATACTGATTTTTTAAAAATGCGTTCAAAATATATTTGAATTTCTATGGGATTATATACCAGAAATAAATATTTGTATTACAAAAAGAACTATAAGCATCTTGCTACGGCATAATGTATGTGAGATGTTGACATACCTGAAAAGAGGCATGTGATAAAAATTCTTTTGGCAATAATGGTAGAAGACTGTGCGATGATAAAATCAGAATGGCTTTTAGCACCTCTGAGCTTCTCAGGGGCGGGACTTTTTCTAAATTTCTCTCTATAAATAGTAGACTGTCCAGCTAGACTTCCTTGCTCAAGGAAAAGAGGAAGCTGTAGACCAAACCGTTGGCAGTAACGACACGTTTAGTCCCTTCAGGTAATTTAAGCTATCTTCTTGCCACACTGGAAAACTAAACCAAATGCTTAGTACATATGAGTAGTCTTCCAAAACTGCAGATCTAAGCAAAGAATGGCGATTTATTTGTTCTGTCTGCTGCTATATAAGAATGCAACTATTAGTGTAAGTCAAGTTTGAAATTTTGAAGCAAAGGTTGGCACATTTTAAAATGTGGACAGTTCTGCACTGGTCAGTATACCAGAAATGTAAAGGGAGAGCTTCACTTGGCTTCATTTCAGTTAAAGTTTTGTTCTGAACAAAATCCAGGAAACTGAAAAGTGCCCCTTGCCTAGCTGATTTAAAGAGGACTCAACCATAATTATTCCTGTCCAGGATCTTTGAAATGCAGCTGTATTACCTATGACATTTAACTACTTTTCAAGCTTAGCACTGGGAGCATTTCAAAATTAGGTGTGCTGAGACAATTCACTTTTGCATTTAAGAAAGAAAAGTGTGACATGACTCTGAGTGACTTTGATTGAGAAAATATTGATATATCTACTGCGTTTCTTTGTATTTGACATAGCATAATGAAGTCTGAGCATTTTCTTTGCCTGCTGTTGACCTTCTGCTTCCCGCTGTACAGCGAGTGCAAACAATTCAAGCCCGATTGCTCCACTGTATCCTGCAAGGCGTGTCCTGACTTACACAAAGCTATAAACTCTAAGAACGAGTGCTGTCCTCAGTGTGTGCCTCAATGTCTCTGTCCTGAATTTTTGATGGATGAATGCAAAGAAGATGGTCACGAGGATGGGATCCTTCTCCAAGGAGAGTCTGTGTACACTGATTTTGGTACCCGAAAGTGTACATGTGTTGCTGGTGCAACTCTGAACTGTGCTTCAGCATGCCCTGCCATTTCACCCAAGTGTAAATTTATAGGAAGACCTTTGGATGGTTGTGGCATGTGTGCTTGCCCCACTGAAGATGACCACTTCATAGGCGCGGGTGAAACTATTAAAAAAGAATGTGAGATATGCGTTTGCCCCTCTGAAGGGGGAAAGCTTCACTGCATCCATATTTGCTAGGCATGCTAATGTAAGACAGTGCTGAAGGTGGGTGGGCATATTATCTAGTACTATGAAGTAACTGTGTGCGTTTCAGAGTAATAAAATATTAAAACCAGGAATTGATTTGAAAGCCAGTGATTCTTAATACTACAGCCTGTTTAGTCCAGGAATCTTAATCCTTATTCTTGACAGAGAGCTGTTCAGACATTCTTTAAGTTTCTCCAGGTTAAAAAAAACCCCACTGTATCAGCCATTCTATTCCTCCTTTTAGATGATGATTAAGAAGGCTCTTGGGGTTAGCTGAAAACTGCTTTTCCTGCTGTTTTGTCTATCATACCTGTTGGAACAACTAAATAAGGCAACTGAGATATTTCTTGTTGACTAAAATATACAATACTATATAACAAATACAAGTGGGTGGAGACCATAGCTCCACAAATTCTGCCAAAGACACTTGGGTGGAGGCACGCCCAGCACCATGGACTCACCAGGGACTGGGTAGGGCTACCTAATGCATCTCCTAGGGTTTCTTGTCCCAGGCCAGGCTGCATTTTGATTCATCTGTGCCTGCACATGAAGGCCATGTTCACACCTAAGGTTTAATCCAGCTTCACTCCATCACATCAGCAAAGTGACCAGTAATTTTCTTTCCACATTATCTATCCCAAAGGTGGGTTTTCTGATTTATTTAACAGTGAAAGCAAACAGCTTGTAACAATTTGTCCCTCAAGTCACATTATGTATGTTGTTTTCATCTAATTTTATGAAGGTTATCTCAGCATGGAACTCTGGCTGGTAATTCCAGGTGAATGACAGGGTAATTCTAATATTTTCCATTTGTCTGCTTAAGATTCCTGGCTATGTTCAGGCACAAGTAAGTACTATTAACAATATTAAACTGAAAATAACTTTCTGATGTGACCTGTTAAGTCTGCTATTCAGAACAAAAAGGAAAAAGAGAGAGAAAGATGTAGGCCTTGCCCCAAGTAACATTTTGGATTCAATTATTTGCTTGATATTATCATAAACAAACAGCTGTAAGGTAGAGGTTTCTGGTGCTAGGCTAAAATTAAATCCATTTCACCCTCCTGCATCATTCAACACTTCTTACTCAAAAATCTACTTGTTATGTTTCCCTAACAAACCTTCTGAGTTTATTGGGGGGGGGGGGGAGGTTCCAAAATATTTGACCAGAGCCTGCATTTCCTGATTGAATGTTGGGAATATTTTCCCACTTTTAAAAACAAGTAACTGCCAAAGATTGAAGCCTACATAAACACAATATGCAGTTTCTCATTTCCAGGTATAAAAGGAATTTGCCAGGCTGGTTGGTTCTGCTGAATGGGAGGAGGCTTCTTGGAATCTGGTAAGAATAGACTGAAGACCACATTTTACATGGGTCTCTACCTTACTGATCATGTGCTGGTGCTGAATTTGTCTTCAGAGAACTCAAATTTAAAAACTTCTTGCAGTGTGGCTGTGTGTGATAGTCCACAACATCTGATTTGTTAAACAAAACTGTAGGATAAATACATACAAACCGTCAAAAATATATTTCAGATGCCTGAAAACAGTATGGCTGCCTTTTGTCAAAGAGGTGCATTTCAACACATACACAAAAAACATGTCTCTGGGATCATGTGGAGTTCAGTATCTGACCACAAATCAAAAAAGACATATGAGCAACTCATTCAAATTGATATAACGTGGAGTATTACTGTGGAGTAAGTTTGTTGATTTAACCAAAATCTACCAAAAACAGAGTACACAAAAGTCAACAGGGTATACCTGTGCACACAGGCTTGGTGAAAAGTGCAAAGAACAGCTACCAAGGACTGTTCTATAAAAGCAAACAATAGCAAAACACCAACACTGCCTAATGCCAGAGGTCGGTAAATCAAATGGGGCCACAAGCTATAACCTTAAGCCAAATGGAAAAGTAAGAAGCTAACGCTAAGCTATTAAAAGCATTTTTGAAGATATTAAATATTCACAACACGCTGGAGCACGATTGGGATTATTTGAATATTGGTGTGCCTGAGAAATCCATTTTAATCGTATGACTAAAAATAAACATTTGAGAAGCACTTGTAGTTAGTGAAGGAGAAATTAAATCTCAGCTCTGTGATTGGTATTTCCATGTTATCAATTGGTGAGGCATGCATGGGTTTTCATTTAATTGGGTTTCCATTTATCAATATTTCTCAACATAGGCTAATGCTCATAAAGTTGCCTAAGCGGAATACAGGCCATATTTAACACTAGCTAACATCCCACAAAGGCCTGGGTCATGCTGAAGCTAGAATTTTCTGCAGTATTTATACTACGGTACTTAAAGTCAGCGCCACAATGGGATAGCAGAAATCCACAAGAAAATTAGCATAGGCAAGTTTATTCAATGTGGACTGTTGTTATAACCTTCCATAAAGGAGTACTGAACATTTTTCTCTCATGCTCATTACAGTTATCATCCCAATTCTTAAGAGAATTTATAAAAATATTTTACTCCAATAATCCTGATAAGGTAAAAATAAGTGTTTTATAGCAAATTATGAACATACTCACTAGCAATGAGTAGGCCTGCTAAGTTGCAATGCAGAAATCCCCTTGTACCTTCCAGGTTTATCAATGAATAGGGAGAGGAGAAAAGTCGCAACTTATTTCCCCACTCACTTCCTTTTGTTTCCACCACCACATCCCAGAGCTACCTGTTTTAAGTAGGATTCCAGTGTGCCACAGGGCTGATGGATAAAATGGCAAGAAGGAACGAAGCACGAGGGAAACGCTGCGGTAGCTATATCAATGGCAAATATAAAAAAGGTACAAGGGGTATCTAGAGGTTTCTGCTGAACAACTATGAGAAATTAAGTGTATCTTAAATGCCATACATTCGTTACTGAATCATACATCTCCACTTTCTTGTAAGTGTTTCGTTGCCCACTTTAGACTGGCAGTTTTTTAAGGTGCAGAAGCATCTTTCAAATCTACATGGCTAACGTCATAAACAAATCCCATACACTAGTTTGACATGCTTTACATTTACACTGTTAAACCACAAAGAGTAATCTTAAAAATAACTGGACTAATTGAAACGGTATACTTCTCAGAGACTGAATTTTCTTGAATTCTCCCAGCAGGGTGATTTCACGTGTCACAAACTGCAGCAGATTCTATGACTGAGAACAGCAAACACTGACTCAGGTGGTGATTGTGTGGTAGGAATATGATTAAACCCATTCTGATGCAATGCTTATTCACCAGACTTCCGTCATCTTCCCGTCGTGACTGTGAACCCCTCACCCCTTTTTATCAGAGAAATCTGAGACCAATTCTATGAGTGAGAAAGTCACCCTGAGAAAATAATGGGGTGATTGTGTGTTTCTCTTAAATTACTAGACTTTCAAAATTAAAACAAAAGAACAACACGTTTGAAAGAAGTTGCTGCACCTGCAAAGACACTCTTTAAGCTTACTATGAAATACAAAAAGTGCACTCTTCTATATCTACATATAAAACATATTAGAAATAAAACTTGTGTAAAATGTTTGCTGTGCAAACTATAAAAAGTGAGTCAGTCAGTCCATTGTTTTTCCTAAGAATTTAAGTGAGACCCTCTGGCTTTCTATTGCAAAGAGTCACTGTTATCCAAGACCAGCCCACTGATGCTTGTGGTGGAGAGGTCTGCCCCATCATCTTCAGTGCTGTCTACGGACTCATCTTCACTTTGCCCTGCCATCATGACTTGCTGAACAGCCAAAGTTGTACCATCAGATGAAAGAGACTGGAGACTGTCTACATTCATGTTGACTGGGGCTGTAATTGTTACAACTGCTCCTGAAAATTAAAACAGAAGAACAGAACAGTTCCAGGTGAAAAATCCATCATCCCCGACTATACACCGTCCCCTATATGTTTGGAAGCGAGCTTTGCTGAACAAAACAAAGCTCATTCTTTCATAAATACCTACAGGATCAGAGTTTTATCAGACAGAGATAAACAGAATCCACTGAACCACACATAATTCGTGGAACTATAGTTCCACAGGATTAGGTTATTGTGCAAGTGGTATGTAACTGCAAGGTGGATAGTGTCCAATCTGGTAAATCAGAATTCTTGAGGAATCACACTCTATCGATGATTCAAACAGACCTTCCTCAAATCAGCCAGCTTGCAGAAAGTAAATAAACCGATTTTTTAAACATCCAAAAAGGGTAACTGAGGAATCTGCTCACCATCTGACATTGTAAGTTCATTTGACTGATGCTGAGCTACTCCAGATGCAATGGAGTCTGGCCAGAACCTTTGAACTGGACGGTTTTGAGCTGTTTTCTTCTTTGTTTTGGGAGTCTCAGAACAACTGGAATCCAACATTGGCTGAAGAATTCGTCTCCTAGCATTGATAAACCTACACATGGCCAAAGCGAACACATCCATTAAAAGTCCTTTCTGAACTGGTTATGTGGCAAAGAGACAAAACTGATTAATTTCAGAACGACAATATTTCTTGATACTTTTAAACTAAAAAGTATTTTTTCCTGAGTTGGTTTTTCCTTCTTGTTACTCTATTCATTCTGTTATTGTTTTTAAAAAGCTATATAACTGCAGACTTATAGCTAAAACTCTTCCTTTATAAATTATTGCAATTGATAAAATGAATCCAACATCCTAAACTACTTCATCTCACAGTTTGTTCACAAGGCACAGTTCTGCTATGCTAAAGCAAAATCTCGAGACCCAGCCAGAGGCAGCTATTTGGTTATACTTCATTTTAGTTTTGTCTTTCTACATCCCTCTTCCTTAATAAATAATAGATTTACAGAGCTCAGTCTGTATTTTGAAAAAACCTGAGCCAGCCAACCACTTGTTTTTAATCATGAAAGACTTCATGTACCTTTAACCAGTGTTTGGATGTGGGGAAACAACTTCGGACTAACAATTTTTGCTCAATAGTTTTTTTTTTTACAGTTATAACTTTGCATCAGAGCAAGGAGGGAACCACTGTGACTGTCAATAGCAAGATATGTTTACAGCTAACAATACAAAATGGTACTGCTGTTACTCCTACACCAATCAAATCTACTTTCTACTCTGCTCAACTACAGCAAATGTTTGTATAATATCTTGACTTTATTTCTAAGTAGCTTTTATATACAAATGAAGTATTTATTACATGCAAGTTAACTGAACACAGTTATCATATCTTATTACCAATTGTTAACCTGAAGTAGTGTCAGATTTGTTTGTGCTGCTATCTGCTTTTTCTCATCTTCAGTTGGGTATGGATGCTGCATTCATTAAAAAAAGAAAAATATATTAATTTTTCAGTTTCTGAAAAGTTATTTATGCCTCAGTCCTAGGCTGATTTATGCTGGGACAGAGATCTGTCAGAACCAAGGGCCTTTCTGCACTCACCTTGGAATATTGCATCTGTACCGGACAAAGCATAATCCTGATCAGGGAGTCCCTGATCTCAACATCAAGGTCTATTGGCAAACTAGTGCAGCCCTATCTGGAACACAGAGGCATGCAAAAGGCACGCTTCTATCTTCTGGACTACTGGGAGATCCAGACCACACTTTTCTATGGCCAGAACCATCAGGCCTGGCTCATCCAGATCAAATGGAGAGGTGGGTGCAGAAAGGCCCCAAGATAATTCTATGCATGGTGGGGTGGGCATGGGAAGATAGAGGCATGCCTCAGTAAAAACTTCTTCCTTTTCGGAGAGACCTGGTAAACACACACTAGTACACCTGAACACTGAGCCTTTCGGCAGGTGTTTCTTTTTTTCAGCACTGAAAAGAATAAAATAGATACTCCAAATATTTATAATAATAATAATAATAATATTTATTTGTATACCGCCCTATGGCAAACCAATCCGGGCGGTTAACAGTAAAATGTAAAATATAACAATTAAAAACACCTTATCCCTCCCCCTCTTAAGACAGTATTAAAACAGTATAACATATTAAAACATAATATCAATGCATAAAACATATAAAAACTAAAAACCCTGATGTCCCTCTACTGATCCTCAACCATCACTAAGATGGGGCCACGGGAGGAATCAGGGAATCTGGGCCGGGATGGTTAATCTGGAAAGGCCTGCCGGAAGAGATCCGTCTTGACCGCCTTTTTAAAGCTGTCTAATGATGTTATCTGACGGATCTCATCCGGCAGGTCGTTCCAGAGTTTGGGGGCGACAGCAGAGAACGCCCTCTGGGAGGTCGCCGCAAGCCTAGATTTTAGAGGCTGCAGTAAGTTCCTCCCAGAGGACCGGAGAGTGTGGGGAGGATTGTACGGATTTAAATTCATTAAAGAATCTCCAGGCTTCTAAGAATGGAAATGAAAGGATCATACCACTACTAACCATATCCAAATAAGAAAACAATTCTTTTCACAGCTGCCAGAAATCCTGTTAAATAGCATGTGATAAAGCTAAGCTCATGATACTGTGTCATATGACAGGTTAATGAGCTATTTCACTATGGACACTACTGAGAACTTAGAAACATGCTGTTCCACAAGTGCACAACCCATTTGCTGAATTCTGTGCTTCAATACCTACATCACATATGTCAAAGAGACAAAAAAAATCTGACAACTACATGATCTTTCAGACAATGAAAATATATCCTCTGCATAACAAAATTACGGGATACATAGGACATCCTCAATAATAACAACAAACTTCTCCATTCACACATAGTGTCTCCTATCCTTGTAGAAGTTTTTGAATTAATGAAGAGTTATAGTCCTCAGTTTTTAAACAAATACATTGAAAAATGTGTTTTATTTTTATTCTACCAATGTTTTACGTTTTGTGAACTCCTTGGATATTTTTTAAAATGAAAAATGGTATAGAAATATCCTTAGCAAATAAATGACTACACATCAAAGCAAGGCATGACTTAAAATGCATCAAAACAACTTTTCAGTGATTAAGGCAGGACCCGCACAACCACAGAATCTCCTCTCATTACATTAAAGAACAGGCTTATATTTGTAGTGTTGTTCTTAATGTGAAGGAATGCTCTTCACATGCTGCCCAGCCCCACAGTCATATTGAAAACAGCCTTTGATCTGATGGGGGAAGGGAGAGTATTTGGACCATTTTCTGAGTTTGAATGTGGGGAATGTGGCTGAGGGGGCCAGTAAATCCCTATGAGCAGAGGAAATAGCATTGCGGATCCTACCCAAAAAAGACTGGCATATTTGATATCTATTGAATTGGGGTCTGATTCAACAGTAATAAATAGAACAGACAGTATGTTCTGACGCAGAATATTCTGTATTTGGAATGGGATGGTCTGGATGTCTTTTACTCAGAACAAAACACAATTCAAAAAGGGGCTTGTTCTGAGTTAGGGTCCAAAGTACTAGTTGTTCTATTGGATCATTATGAGTGGAAGGAGCTGATCCCCTTTATGGAAGCTACAACCTCAACAATCAAGTGCTTGTTAGGTGAACATAGCAAAACCACTGGCAAAAAGGAGGGATTTCTTCCTTTCTTGCAGTACTTCTGGTCCTCTGCCTAACAATCAATTGTCTGCCAAAGATTTTCCTTTTGTGATAGTGATCAACTTAACTGTCTTGAATGGAAAAAACAGGTGGTCTACTCCCTTTGAGAGTTGAATTCAGTAGGATTGCCAATCAAAAAGGAATAAAAGGAGGTTTTAACTGAGTGGTAGAAAACTTTTGCTGTCCCTAAAGTAAGCAAACGAGAAGATTTTTTTAAAATTAATCTTATAGGAAGGGGGTTAACCTCTTTAGGGGCATGAACTTGATGCAGTGCTCTTTTTCCCCACCAATCCAGCAAAATTTCTCTCTTCTTTTTCTCTTGACTTGGCAGTGAAGATAAAAAGAGAAATTCCTGAATATCAGTTGATTGGCAAAGGCTGAGGGGAGCCAGTGGAGAAACATCTATCACTGCCCCTCTGCTGCTTGGTGGACGAAGTAATGGAGGAATTGACTCTCCTGTCCTTCTTCAGATGGTAGAGAGAATTCTTCCTCCTTGTTAGAAGCAATTAACTCACAGTCAAAAATGGGTTACCTCAACCCCTCCCATTTTCAACAGTATTCTACTCTGGTCTATGCAAAAGCAGCAGCAAGTCGTGGATCTTCCTATAATGAAAAAGGTATTTGAAATATGTCTCCTATTGTGCCCTGTGGGTAGAATGTTTGAAACCTCTGAATGTTGTGCTGGAACAACTGGCAGTTCTGAAAGAACACTCAGAATGTTTTGAGGCCTTTGAAAGGGTTCTCTTAATAACAAACTACTTTAAAATCACTTTATGTTCATATATCGTAACTGTTGGACAAAATAAAAGTTTAGTAAAAGGGTGAAAGATTATATAAGCTGAAGGCAGATATGTTCAGAGTTAATAGGAGTATAAAACCTTTCTTCCTAATGCAGTCAATAAACATACATCAGCAAAAATTACCTGAATAACATTGTTTTTTGGTTGCTATAAACAAACCTTACCCCTATGTGCTGGAAAAGCCAAGATCTCATCACATTTGTGGCATGCTTAGGAAGAACTCCTCTTTTGTTTTTTGATGAGCTATCATCTTGATGCAAGATACTTAAATCTTGGTTTAACTGCAACTGAAGCTACACATAAGAAACAGTACACAATTACCACCATATTATACCTATTGGGAAAATCTATTCAGTTAAAAGTTCCATGTATTGCAAATCCTTAAAATTAGAAACACTACCATTCCAAGAGCTGTATTTCAGAGTTGATCTATGTGTACAATCTTTTTGTCTGCAGGCAAGGAAACCACACAAAAAATGGCCTATGGTAGGAACATAAAGACTCTGACTAACGTTTCTAACTAATTGTTCTCTAAGTACAGAGATCTCTGCCAGCCCTCTGAAGGACACATTCAACCACATTAGTTGTAGTTCCTACCAAGCTTTTTTTTATGGATACAGAATTAGCAAAAACTGAAGGTTCATTTGAAACAGTAAGAAAAAATCTTTGCTGAACTTTAGATATTCACACAATAAATCTACTCCAAAATGTAGCACCACAGTTTTCACTCACGGGGATTAATGGTTTCCTTCTACCTCTCTAGGAGAAGTATACATTAGGTTCAGGGATATTTTAAGAGTATTGTTGGTTCCAGAGAGTGCAACAAACACTATGTCTTTGATCCTTTTAAAAGGGACAAAATAGTTTGCTTTGTCCCAAATAATTCATCTGGAGAAATCAAGAACCCATTTCTCCAGACTCACAAACACAGGTAGACACTGACCACCATTACAAAGTCATCTAGGGAAGTAATGGGTGAGTTTCTTGAACTGTACTTTTTGATCTGTACTGTAATGAACTGAAGTAGCTTAGTAAGATCAAAGCAGGGTTTCCAGCGGGTCACTGTAGCCTGAAGTGCTGTAACGTATCTATGCACACTCTGTTCATAGGCATGCTCTGTTCTATAGAAGCTTCTTTCAAGTCTACAACACTACCATCAAGAACAGGAGGCAAATTCTTCTCAGTCAAAACTCTTGTATCCCCTAGTGTACTACAGTAAGTGTAAACAGCACTACATTATTTGATAACAAGTTTGCCCGAGAATGAGTATAAATCTAAATCCTATACTTGGCTGGAGGTGGCTCACAAATCGGAACTTCAGATAAGTCGAGGAGGATTGAAGCTCTAATTGGAAGCTTCACTTTCATTTCCCTGAATCATACTTTTATTTACAGAGTATCAAAGTGTGTTTTCAAGAGATCAAATGGCTGCTCCTTGTTATAACCTTGCCCATCTCCATCATTAGCAGTTGGGATTACAGACAAACCAAGTTTCATGCTTGCTTTTATAGTTAAACTGACAAGCACTTGAATGAACAATTTGCATTGGTTTGGTTTACATATGAACATGTAGGCTGAGTTCACTAAACAACTTCCCAAATGGATCTTCTAGTTAGGTTCCTAGTTGAAACCAGAGCTTGGCATTGAATAGATTCAGATATTTCGGCCCTGGGGAACATGAGCCACCACACTGCTCCCTGTAGTCAGCCCTCAGACATTCCAAACTAGGTTGGTAGTATTGGTAGCTAACTATCACCCAGCCCACAAAGAGATTTTAGAGGATTTTTTTAAAAATTCAACAGTGACTCATAAGGGAATAATATCCCAAACAATATTTCACCCTCTCTTGCTGTGCCCCCTCTGTTCCCTTGAATGAAGCAGTCAGCAGGATGGCCATCTCATTAAGACATTAATTTCAAACAACAAGATCCAGTGAGATGACTAAATACCAAACTCTGCAAATGAACAATTCAAAAAGGAGAAAAAAAAAATATTTTTATCATGTAACTTACAGTGGCTCAAACTAGTTTGAGATAAACTGAGCTTGGACAAGCAGGTTATGTTGTACACAAGCATGATGCAACCACATGCATTTCCAGCTGCATGTGGCCAGGAAGTAGCACTAGCAGTATATGGTGGAGCGCAAGGGCTTTCTTTTTCATTTTCTGTCCTGTTCTCTGTTCCTTACCTTTATCTGACTGCCACAGAGCATCTAGCAGTCTTGGCTTTCTTTACAGGGTTTGGTAATGGTTAAGAATACTCATCACTGTAGTTACTTTAACAACTATGCCCCTATCTAGACAGAGAAACCCAGCTCCTGATGTCTATATACTCCATCTACATTATACTTTCTCTCTGGGGATGACATTGCCTTGATTTCCCAGTTGAGGATTAGCTCATAACTCCTTAGGGCCATAAGATACCATGATACATCATACCAGAATAGATATGGGAACTATACTAGTTACAATCAACTACTAGGCCAACGTGAAGGGTTTATCTTCGGCATACAGGACTGTAGGAGGCAAGATGACATTGTAAGGAACAGCAGCAGATTCCTAGCTCCAGCTCCTGGCAGTCTGTTAAGCTAAAATGCTTAAAAGGGGCATTTGTGACTTTTCAGGCTAGCCCTGTAGAACTCTTATTCCATTCTAAAGCAGGCATGAGTGACTGGTGTTTATGCTAAATAGTATGAAACAAGTTGCAGCAAAGATTTAAATCCAATGGAAGGAATACCAGAATTTTTTATCAGCAGGGATTATAAAATGAATGTAGATTGCTTCTTTCCCTTTTTTTCTTTTGCTATTTTTTAAAAATTTGGATTCAGTGGTGAACTGAAGTGGATTTGGATTTAACTGGATTTATGATTAAGACTTATAATTAGACATATAAGTTTTTACTTAAAACAAGTAAAAGATCACCAAGATCTTCAGTAAAGGTCCTGCTGCCATTTGCAGTTAGGCAATCTCTGTGTCTATCCTCTGAAATCTTTACTTTGCTATTTGTAAGCTGCCTGTACTTATGTGTTTTAGGCCCCTGCTGAAGACATATTTTTACCCAGGTTCCCTAGGGTGACAGTTTTTGTCCCTTTTGTTACTGCATGATATATGTAGAACAAACCTGTGAATTCTGGATCCTGATGGTTCCAGGTGACAATGCTTGTGTCACCACTTGACCTTGAGGTGTGACCACAGTCACTGGTTGATACACTGTACCACCTTAAAAGAATATCACAGCAATTTTACCATTGTAGACTAAGTGGTCAAAGTACAATATAAAAATATACATTTTTAAGCAAATATAAAACAAAGTGGAAAAAATTAAATATACAAAAGTATTCATGTACTAGCAGAATTTTGAAATAAAAATGAAAACAAGAATATTTTTCACACATCTTATGTTACATTCTGAAATGAATATATAGTAGGAATTCAGCCCTTTTACAAAAGAGGAATTCTTACCACAGCTTTTGTAGTCTGTGGAGTTAAGGGAAAATGAAAGTAAATAAGAATGAGCAAAGAAAAAGGTATCATCAAGTGATCCGTAGTGGCAGTTTAAACTACACAGGATGCAAACCAAATTGGTAACCTGACCAATTTAAACAGAGCTACCCAATCGCTGAGGATGAAAGCACTAGTAAGAGTTGTCATTTGAGAAGGATGATAAACCTTTGCACATCTCTAAATATAGCCTCAATGGTTTTATAACATGCCACAACTTCATTTGATTTACTTTAATTTTATTTTCACCAAGTGAGAACTTAAATCATACACAAAAGAGGTTTGAAGAACCACCCTATGTTTGAAATTGGAGGTTCTTTTGCATTGCAAACAAAACAAAAATAATTGCCCCAATTCAGTAAGTGTGAGAGCAGGAAGACCCACTATTCTATTTAAATATTAGCTAAAGATTTTAATTTTCAGCTTTATTATTCCAAAATCATTTTGTACAACCTTAGCTGACACAGATGGCTATTGCAGTCAAAACACCATGACACATTAGTCTCTAAATCATCTGAATGAATAACATCTCTATCAGCAGCCATTTCACCTAGCAACATTAGAGGAAGAGTTAACCACAACCCCCATTCCACTTGTTTGGCTTCACTCATATTCAGAGACTGAATGCCTCAGTGGTCATTTAATGAAGCAATTATAAGAATTAACAGGCATTTTGTAAGAACATTCTTATTCCAATTATCTTTTTACATAAATCTTTCATTCTGAATTATTGCCTGCCCCTTAATAT
Organism: Aspidoscelis tigris stejnegeri; assembly: GCA_023333525.1. Taxonomy (NCBI): domain Eukaryota; kingdom Metazoa; phylum Chordata; class Lepidosauria; order Squamata; family Teiidae; genus Aspidoscelis; species Aspidoscelis tigris. The sequence goes on from JALMGA010000001.1 coordinate 209,859,494, forward strand.
GCCATGATTTTAAACCACAATCCACACTTTGTTCTGTCAGAAGTATAATTTTTCTTAGTCACTCAACTATATATTCGATGAAATGCAGCCATTTTGATCTTTTGTCTGAATCTTACCTGCAACAGTTGCCATAGTTACATTTCCCTGCTGCAGTGCTGATGCAGGTACCATAATCCCCTGGGGACTTAGCGTACCTGTGATGGCACTTTGAATTGGCTGGAAATAGTAACAACAAAAATTACAAGGACTTATAATGAAGGACATTCCGGTCACTTTACTGCAATGTTTGCGCACAAATAATAAAACACTGTAACAACACACAAAATCTATAACCAACAGAGTAACTTGTCAAGGTAAACAACAATTTTAAATACTTTATTTTTAAAGGTAAACTGCATAATGATGATGGAACACGTTTATCTTATTGGTTAGGAATGAAAACAAAAGCACTTATGGAATGCAGGACAACAAATAAATGAAACATTTTAGTTGAATAACATGCTATGTTTAATATATTTTAATTCCCCATATTGGCTTTGTTTCTTAAATTGAAATTCTAAAATACAGAGACATGAGTTTAGAACTTTAATCAATCCAGCTAAAAATGTTCATAGCATAGTACTAGGTTAGTCTCATGCCACTGTAATCATGATATCAACCTTACAGATTGCTCGATTTGAATCAGTGATAAAATATTCAGACACTGCTAATTAGAGCGTTTAATAAATTCCAAGAATGACTTAGGAATATCTCTATTTTAAAATTGTACACGTAAATAAGCTATAATTCTAAATCTACATGGAAGTGTCACTGAATTCAATGGGATTTAATTCATAGCAAGTCTTCATTAGAATATGCTGTCATAAATATATCACAGATATGTTCAGAAGATTTATAAAACTAATGCTTGCATTTTTATGACAGAATTTGTTCAAGTTTTCTTGGAAATATTCATGTATAAGGAATTTAATATCTGGGTGATCACAGTTTTTGCAAACTTCAGACCTGATACATTTAACACACTGTGAAGTCATACTAAAAATAATGAAGTATGTGTAGATGACAAAGTGATTTATAATTTGTATACTGAGGTGAAGCTGAGTGATGGATACATTTAAATATAATAACCAATTCCTGTATCATATTTCTAAAACTAAACATCAATATTTTACTAATTATGGCCAATTTAATTTATGTAATGGAACTGGTGAGAAAATGTTGTCTGACTGGCTTCTAGAAGAACTCTTGTCCTATTGATGGCTCGTTTAGCCATAGTTTAAAATTCTGAAAATCTTGTGTTCTAGAATTAAAGTAGTAATGATGCCTTTTTACTTAGGTTCAATAAGATGAACAAGAAATAAAATGATCAACTTTTATGCCTCCATTTATTATTAACTCCAGCTCTCTGTTTTATAAACCACCTCTGTATAGCAGTTATTTAAAACAATAGATTTTACCAGAAATTGAACAGAATTGTTGCTATTATGGACATATTTTGCAGATATTATAGACGTTATATATTGGAATTCTCACAGTCCTCTGGTAAAAAAAATACCCCATGGTCCCAATGAGATTTAATCCCCACTATAACTAATTGTTACAGGAGCAAATACTGTTGTATGTTGTTATATATTCAATATCTGGTTGTACTATCAGTACAATATAGCCTTGGAGCATCATCAGCTCCAATTCCCAAGGCAGCTAGAAGAAAGAGTAATACAACACATGACTGAAGTAGCAGATCTCTCAGATAGATCTCTACACATAGTCAAAACTACTGGCGGTGGAAACTATAGACCCTGATACTTTCTAGCACTGTCAGTATGGAATAACAAACAAAAAAACCCTATTTCTGCAAAACCCCTCACTCAGATGGGGCCACTGTCTACAATGAGATGTATAACGCAAACCCCCAAAATTAGTCTAATGAGATAGTGCCAAAAAGGTGCATTGATAATTGCATCAGTTTTGCTCTACTGCTCACATTTTCTGGTGACTCTTTCCATGAAGACAGCTGCTCCAGCAAATCCAAGCTATCCTTATCATGTTTAAAGTTGCTGGACTGCAGACAAAGAGTTGATAGATTATGGTCACTCCTTAATAATTACATTTTCATGTCCCTGACTGCTAAGAAACTGCTCAAGGGACCCCAGCAAAGTACTAATATCACAATACTTTAAAGTCTGCTAACATGTTAGTCACAGATCATACAACTGTAAATTGCTTTATAACTTTTTATTTAAAAAACCAAATATGTACTACTTAGGTCGTATTTCTTCTCTTCTTCTTCAGTGACTCTTGCCAATCCTAATATTTTGGATAATGACAATTACAAAACAAGCACAAGAAAGATACATTTCAGATTTATAAAAGGTACCTGGGGCTGGACAGGTGAGTAAGGGCTGCCAGACTCTCCACTCAGCAGAGTTTCACTGTTCATTTTAGTTTTTAGACAGGCAATATAGCGACTACAGAAATCTTTACAAAGCTCATTCACTTTTTCTAGTTCGAGCAGATGGATTCGTAGAACCTGAATTGCCTTTACCATCTGAAGTACAAAAGTACAAAGGACTATAGAACAAGATTGCAAAACTGACAGTAACAAGCATTTGATACAATTTATAAAGCCTTAATTAAAAATGTTTGATCTATAGTTTCTCTTACTGTTACCACCTCAGTCGTAACATTTTCCTCATTTGCTTGTAGCAAATCAAAATGCACTTCAAGTAAATCAGGTGAATCCAGCCAATTGGAGCTTCTTTTCTCCCTACTGCCCTTATCATCCTGACCTCTGGGCTGCCACTACGTTACACTGTTTGTACAAAAACCCACAAGCAGAATCAGTTTTCTTTTTGTACAGTCACTCTCAGATTTGGCAAGGGGCAGGTACCCAGAAAACACTAGATATCAAAACTCAGGAATTTCAAAAAGACATCAGATCTTCCACTCCTTTTCTAGCACAAATAAAGAAGATAATAAATCCTCACTTATGAATATTTGCAGTTGCTAAAATCATATATCACAAATAATGGCTGTATAACCTTACACAGAATTGATCTAGGGAGATAAAATAATATCTGGCCTTCCATCTTCCCCATTTTCATTTTTCTTCTTATAAAAGTTCCAAGTTCCTACCAATAAGCAAAAAAATTTTATTTCAAATTTTCTAACTATGACCAGAAATTCTGCTGATCAGCTATAAGAATGCACTTAACATAATTCTATTTAGATGCATAACAGCACATCCTTTTATTAAAAAGTAGTGCATTTACTCTGCAAGCTTCTGAGTCTATGATAAAACCATTACATGACATTACACTCTGCTGCAAATAAAAGTCAGAAACTGGCATCTTAATATTAATTCATTTACTACACTAAAAATCACATCTCAGAATAATAACCCAGTCTAACAGTAGACTTTTACAAAGTAGGGAAGCAGTGGAGAAGGACCATCAGTAAACATCAATAAAAGAAGCAAAAAAATATATTTGGTCTGGAACCAGAAGGACAACAGTAGCTTTCACAAGTGGGTGTCATCACCACAGGTAAAGCGAGGGTATAATGGGCCTCTGGCAAAGAAAGCAAGATAGGCTCTTCATATCATGCAAAATAGAACTGTAACAAATTAAATTTCCCAGGCATTTCAACTGGCATGATCAGATGATAGTTTGCTCCATGATCCAATTCCATGGGTTAGCTGGTGATCTATTAAGCTAATAATGAGATGTAAACAACAAAGTTCTGGCAAGCATTTCTTGCCTATGTTTAAAGTTGGAATCATGGTAGCCATTACCTAAATCAGTTTGGTGCCCTGAACCAATATGGGTAATTGTCTCCTACTGTGGTCACTTCTTTTACCACCATGTAGTGTTCTTAAAAGCTCTCGGAAAGAGCTAAACCCCAAATTCAACTCTGGGGAAAGAGGAGGAGTATAACATCCAGTCCCCAGTCAGATAAATAAATGTACTTTATTTGAAACTTCCAGATTTGGCAGAGGATTCAACAAAATTCTTGTTTTTCAGTTAAATCATGTTTTAAAAAATCAGCTGACCTAAAAATTTGCTAGGCGATGTAATAGCTTCTAATAAACTACTGACAAAGTGTCAGCTATTATATAAGAATGCAGTAAGTATCTGAAGGGATTTTAGGATTAATGACTATGTAGCATTCATATATGATAGACCACTTGGGTGATCTGCACTTTTCAAAGGCTCTTGTAAGAAACTTGACTGCATAATCTCCTAGTAATTTCCAACAGACCTTTAAAAGTAAATACAGAAAAAAACCCAGACATGTTAACTGCTAGTGGCCTACCGTATTCAAAATGCTGATATTTAAGCAACAAGGGCACATTCTATCAAAAAGCATGCCCATATATTTTCTAGAGATGTGCATGGAGTGACTTGAGGCAGCTTGAACTGAAACCAACTGAACTTCCCAATCATTTCAACAGACTTGGGCAGTGCACCAAACCACACTTCTCATTTTGTTCCAACTAATTCAGTCATAGGAAATAATGGAGACTCTTCCTATGGTAGAGCCCAGGAGTGCCCAAGACAGAGTAAGCAGTAGTGGGAAAACACAAACCTACTACTCAGATTACAAGACAATTAGTTGTTTTTACATTGTTTTTTTCCCCAAAAAATAAAACTTCATAAACACATTTAAAACTGTCCCAACTGTCCTACTGCCTCAGTTGGAATCTTCCTCCTACACCACTTAGAGAAGGGGAACTTGAGAGTTTCTGCCAATGAAGAAATCCTAAAAGAAACCTACACAGTTCCCTCACTAAACTAAAGGCCAAAATTTAGCAGAAGAAGCATGCAAATCCAACATGCACGCAGAGAAATCTTCTTTTTTAAAACAGAGAGACACACTAATCCAATGCCCTTAAGGGCTCAAAAGGGCAAAAAGGGATTTTAAAAGATTGGCTGTCTCTGCGCCAGCCTGAAAGAAAAGGGAACCAGCCAGTCTCCAGGACTAGACTGCAGCACCAACTTTTCCAATTGTAAGAGGCAGGCATAAATCTTAAACATAGCAGCAGCTGTTCTCTTTTCCTAGAGGCACAGTGAGAAAATGACTCTAAAATTTCTCAAACATACATTTTAAAAATTCTCCCTTTTCAGTCTCTTCATCCTTTCTGGTCCTTCATCCAATAGTGAACCAGTTGACTTTAAGCTACAAACTAGCCAATTAAAAAAAACAAATAAATATGCCAATGAAACAAGGCAACAGGAAAAAAGCAACGAGTGGTTCAAAAGTGCAATGCACTCATACACAATTTGAACTGTCTCAACTAGTTGGGGTCCGTGTTTGGCTCACATACAAGCTAAAATGTTGATCATTTTCAACAGCAGCTCAACTTGAAAGAGAGACTCCCAAACCAGAGCTATTTACAGGCTTCCCAATGTGAGCCAGATTGCCCATTCCTAATACTGCAATTACTTTAAAAAAAAAAGACTTAAGAGTTATACTTCACTTGAAATACTAGAGGTCCATTTACCAATTGAAAATAATAACAGTTAACAGTCCAAAATCAAGCAAAGCATGATGTAATTCTAAAATATTTTCACTTACTAAATTATCAGTTTCTGGATCATCACAAAAAAAGGGTTTTCCTTCCTTTTCCTGTTTTCTAACAAAATTCTCAATATCTACATCAAAGCTTGCAGATGTTGTGCCTTCCGATCCCTGTGTAGATTGTTCACATTTTTCAAATAATAGTGCTAATAGAGGAAACAGTGGGTGCCTAGGAATAAAAGGTTAGGTAAGGCAACAGTAACTCTTTTGAAATGTCAACATAGAATTCAGTTTGATGAAAAATGAGGCATTTTATATGTTAATAATACAATAAAAGAATATACTAAATTTCTGTAATTTTGCCTTGTACTCAGCTATTTCAATTGCAACCAAACTAAGGAGCCATTTTATTGGCCGTATTCAAGTACTGACATAATGCCATAGCTTGAGACAAATGGAAAAGATTGGTAGCTTGAACCATAACAATGATTTTATCAATTTTTGTTTAAATAAAAGTAAATAAAAATTACAGCCTGTGAACTTGTTAGTTCACAGCATTTTTTAAAAAAAGTGCTTCAGAAGTTAATTTTCTTAAGATTGTTATAACATTGCTGTTTAAGAAAGTTCACAAGTACTAAAAATTCAACAGGAAGGCAACATAAAGCCTGACTGAAGATAAATATCATAGTCCTATATACTGAGGATACAAATCTGGTTGTCAAATGTGCAAGAGTGCCTCAGCACTGACAGGGACCATGGGACATATATAGGCTACCTTGCCTTAAATGTGCTCCTAGCACCAAGGAGAAGTTCTTCCTGGTATCCACCTCCATTCCAGGGGAAACAGGATATATGTCACACCTGATACTTTGCCCCTCCCCTGCAGCCTCTAGAATGCAGGTAAGTGCCAGTAAGTGCTTTTCATTACTCCTAGGAGCTGAGTAAAGTCCCCCTGACCTGCATAAACACCAGGCCTCAAATTTAGCAGGCTCCTAGTTATGTATAAAGAACTCCAGTTTTGCACAGGAAAATAGATTAGTCAAACCAGATTAAATGGACAATCCACAAATGTAAAAACTCTGATAATTTAGGAAACATTGGTTATTTGCCTTTAGTAGAGTGCTTCTCAAACAGCTTAGGTTGAACCCCTGGGGTGAAAACACAGTGATCAGTGCCTTGCTTGTGAATTTTGCTCTGACTCTCCAGCCCAGCCCCTCCCCACCAGTTCTGTTTCCCTAATTCCTGTTGCCGATCCCTTCTAAAACTGCAAACATGTAAAGCAGCACTAGAACAACAACAACAGATCCCCAAGAGGATATGGTGAGATAGCTGAGAAATTTAATCTCACCCAATGTCATTCAAACAATTATTTCTGGATCTTTGTTATTTTTCCGCGTCAATGTGATTTTGGTTCCATCCCACTACTTAACAACCACTCTATGCATTAAGTAGAACTGTTTATTTTACTTCTTGAATCGCTCATCTTATCAACACTACTACCTGTAAATGGCCTGCTTGTCTGCATCCATTGGTGTCTGGGACTCTACTGGGGAGGGACTCAGTCCTCCTGCGTCAGCTTCCAAACAGTTTGGATCCTGCTCAGTTTTTAATTCTGTCACTACTTGCATCTGTTGGAAAAGAAGGATGCTTTATATTGCCATCTGTGTACATTCCTTACTAAGTTTTTTTAAGCAAAGAAAAAGGCAAAACTTAGTAAGTTGCCAGAAGGTTGGTATGACTTGGCTGCTATAAAACAGTTAACAAAAAACTCTTTGCAACATTTGGAGACAAGAAGAGATTGCAACTTTGACTTGTATTAGTAGGTTTCTGTTAGCGGACTGTTAAAGAACGCTGTATTTCATAACAAACTATTTTTGGATACAAAATATATGTTGTTTGAAAGATGAGTTTGAGAAAGCAAAGGAAATAAGAAAAAACTCGGTTCCCTTCCCTCACATATTGTGATAATTATTTCCACTGCTTGCTTTAAAAATCAAGTTGAAAATATATCACCCAATCACACATTGTAATTGTTATATTTGTACCTTAGGATTATGCCTGTCTTTTAGGTGCAATTTCTTAAAAACAACAAAACCCTTCCTTCCCAGTTCTGCTAACAACATCTTAAAATACAATTAATCATGTAGAAGAGGAAATTTGCATATAGCACAATCACCCCATAAAATCACAGACTTTCAGTTTTTTAATCAAAAAGAAGACTAGTTTGCATAAGTACCACTGAAACAGGAGAAAATCTAAAAGTTAACAATGAGAGACTGGAAAAATTAGGAATAATGGAACTCCAATATGTAACATTTGTAGTAGTTATTAGCAGGAACAATATCATGTCTACTCCTCACTTTGGTAGCAAATACTTCCTGAAAGAGAAAAATTACCTTTTTGGCTTAAATGTTTGTCATGATATATTTATATTTTCATTGTCTGGTCCTATTCCACAAGGCCATCTCTGATGTTATCAGACTACATAGACAGACTCAAAAAACAAACTCAGATCTTTTGCACCTAGATAATTTGAAAAAGTTGCATTTAAAATTTCAGTCACTTGAAAGCAAATTCTATTAAAATTAACAGGATTTACTTACAAGGATATACATATTGAATCAGGGTGTCAGTTGCCAGTATTCAATACTTTGTTTCTTCAGTGTGTTTGCAGAAATCTACAACTATTTTATTCTAGCTAAAAATAATTGTTCTTTAACATTATTAATTAGAATCAAATTTGTAGAAACCAGACTTGAACTTTCAATCTAAACTACACTTAACAAGGATGAGATAGCCCAAGCAGAACTTACGATATATTAATTTGGGACATAAAACAAATCTATGGCCCTTTCAGCCCTGGGCCTTATTCTGTATTATATACCAGAACTGGGATCTGCCATCCATATGGTAGTACAAACCCAGTGCAGAAAGGGCCTAAGGCAAAAGGAATGGGATTCCTTGAAAAAAAGTTTAGGTTTATAATGAGGTAAAAGAAAAAAAGGAAAATGCTAGCAAAAAAGTCTATTTAACGACAAAAGTAAAAACAAATTTATATAATAGAGTAGTCTGGAAAGCAGAAATATGGCTTACTAGTAGAACAGACAATTTGCACAGAGAAAATTCCTGGTATAATCAACAGCTAAAAAAAAATCAAATAGCAAATGATGGGCTTGAGTCAGTGAGAAGTTATGAGGACAGACATCACTGTAACAAACAGATGAACAAAACAGTATGATCTGGTATTCCATTTCTACATTACTGAGTTAATTTTCTGAAAAACAGTTTTTGCATCTGTAGGTTGCTTTCTGACTACTGGTAGTTTTATGCAAAAATGCTGAAACAGATGTAGGTAATATAGAGATCAAAAGCATGGCTTTACTCCAATTACCAGGTTATAGAAACTGAGCAGAAATCATTTTAAGCACAGTGCATAATAATTATTTAACAGTAATTTTAATCATCTAATGGTTTTTTAAACAAAATATCCCTTACCTGCTGACCATCTTGATAGTTGTCTATACTTAATGTCTGTGTTGCCATCATGGTTACAGAGGATTATTAGAAATCATATCATCATACATTTGCTCAAATTTTCTAAGGGAAAAAAGGTGTTTTAAAGGAACTTATAGAATAAAAAAATCAATGAATGCATGTAACAGAAAAACTACAGATTCCTCGATGCAATTATTTTTTTTAAAAATGTTATATTTTAACACTGAAAATGGCTGTTTAAATCAAGGCTGTCCAGCATTCATGGGTCTTTAGTACTGTGATTGCCAGTCCCCAAATGGCTGCCATTAGGTACAGGATATGAAATATTATGAAATGGAGCCTTGTCTTCTTCATCACTTTTAACAGTGAGAAGGAAGGGAATCCATTCGGTCAGAAGTCTGTGGCATGCTTAAACTTGGTGCAGAGGCGAGAGTGATAAGGGCAACCACTCTAACCATACAGAGAGGACTTGAACCATCCAGGCAGCCATTTTTTGTTCCAGTGGTTTCAGGATCCTTCACAGCCTCCAGGGACTACCTTTAATAGACACATGTGCTGGGAACCCCAAATTTAAATCATACCCTCCATAAAGATGTTCTTTGAAGAAACTGTAAAAAAAGACAACTCATTTATACAGAGCAAGAATACAAAATACTGATGAGATCATCATTGGATTTTATTTCACTCACTGAAACAAAGATGCCAAAAGAACACTGGACAGTGAACAATGCAAAACCTTCTGGGAACTGGGAAAGTTGTTTTTCACAATATTCTCTCCTGAGGCATACATAATATTAGCAACGGCGACAAGACCAGACGGCACACCAGTGTATTTGTACTGTATACTGGGGTAGGAGACCTTTCAACATCAACAACTTACAAAGCAAATTAAATATTCAAGAGGCTGTACCACAGAATTAATGCTGATTTTAAAATCTCATCATTTCTTGCACACACTGTCACAAAATATTTCTCATATGTCTAATATTTTAGAATATTATAAGACAGCTGTTTTTTGTGATTTTTGTTTGTGCATACATGGTGCAAGATTGCAATGAAATCTGCACACTAACATTACTAAAACAGCATGAAAAGAACAATGAAAAACTAAATGAATGCTGTGTTTTGACTGTTACCTACTGTAGTGTTTCTGTGGAAACTTAGCTCACAGCGACCATGTAGATCAGTGGTTCTCAACCTGGGGGTTAGGACCCCTTTGGGGGTCGAACTACCCTTTCAGGGGGGTCGCGACGAGTCTCCCACCACCCTTTCCTCCCACCTCCCAGCTGCTCCACCCCCATGGTTGGGGGTTTCCACAACATGAGGAACTCCATTAAGGGGTCGCGGCATTAGGAAGGTTGAGAACCGCTGATGTAGATGAATTAAACAGCCAGATTAGGAGTGTCAAGTTACATCACAGGGACAGGTATAAGAACATAAGAGAAGCCCTGCTGGATCAGGCCACAGCCCATCTAGTCCAGCATCCCGTCGTACACAGTGAACCACCAAATGCTCAGAGGCATCTCAAGCAGAGACAAGGACAAACCTATTCCTGCTCTTGAATCCCAGCACCTACGCATTCATTCTAGTAGCCATTGATACTTCTGTCATCCATAAATTTGTCTAACCCTGCCTTAAAGCCATCTAGACTGGTAGCTGTCACCACCTCTTCCGGCAGCACATTCCATAAACCAATGACCCTCTGGGTGAAGAAATACTTCCCCTTGTTGGATCTGACTCTCCTACCCATCAGCTTCATAGAGTGCTCCCTGGTTCTAGTGTTGTGCGATAGAGAAAAAAAAATCTCTATCCACGTTTTCGATACCATGCATAATTTTATATACTTCAATCAGGTCCCCTCTTAAATGCCGTCTCTCCAGACTGAAGAGGCCTAGACGTTGCAGCCTGATTTCGTAAGGGAGTTGTTCCAGACCCTTAATCATTCTGGTTGCCCTTTTCTGCACCTTTTCCAGTTCCACAATATCCTTTTTGAGATATGGTGACCAGAATTGTACACAATATTCCAAATGTGGCCTCACCATAGATTTATAAGGAGGCAAAATGAAACTTGCTGACTTATTTTCTATTCCCTTTCTAATTATTCCCAGCATCGAATTTGCGTTTTTCGCTGCTGCTTACTGGGTTGACACCTTCATTGAACTGCCCACCAAAACCCTGAGATCCCTTTCCTGGTGTGTTGCAGAAAGCTCAGAATCTATCAGTTTGTAGACATAATTTGGATTTTTGGCCCTGATGTGCATTACTTTGCAACTGTTAAGATTAAAGCACATTTGCCACTTCGTTGCCCAGTCACCCAATGCTAAGAGATTCCTCTGGAGCTCTTGGCAATCTCTTTTGGTTTTTACTACCCTAAATAATTCAGCAGCAGCATCAAACTTTGCTATTTTACTATGTACCCCTTCTTCTAGGCCATTGATGAATAAATTAAAAGGCATTGGTCCAACCCTGAGCCTTGAGGGACCCCACTTTTTACCTCTTTCCACCCTGAGAACTGGCTCTTTATTACTACTCTCTGCTTCTTGCCCTTAAGCCAATCACAAATCCAGGACTGAACCTGTCCTTTTATTCCATGGCTGATGAGTTTACTCAGTAGCCTTTGATGTGGGACTTTGTCAAAAGCCTTCTGAAAGTCCAGATAGACAGTGTCTACTGGTTCGCCTTTATCTACGCGTTTCTTGGCTGGTACAGGCATACATAGTTGCTGAGAAGAAAATATATATTATCGGAGTTTGGTTCTGTCATATGTTTTTTTCCTAAGGGTCAAAGCCTTTCTAAAAATGTCTAGGCTTGGATTATCTAGTGGACACATACAACATCTCAGAAGAATCGATTTCCAAAGGAATATTAGCATATTTTCTTTACAGATAGTTTTCAATCATCCTATCTCAATGGACCTACTGAAGGATCACAGGCTACTGGACAGGAAAATAGACAAGACAGTGGTATATAATATTATGCATGGTGTGGACAACGTGGAATAGGGAGAATTTTTTCTCCCTTCTTCAGAATACTAGAACCAGCAGTCACACATTAAAACTGAATTCTGCATGAATCAGGATAACCCAACACATAGTTAAACTTTGGAATTTATTACTAAGAGAGGTTAAAGCTTAGATAGTTTTAACAAGGGGTTGAACCAGTTAATAGAAGTCAGGGCTATCAATGCAGGAGGTGGAAGTCTACTTCTGAGAGCCAGCTGTTAGGAGACTGCAAGCAGATCAAGGTGTTCTCATAGTGGTCAAACATATTGCTGGATTAGAAGGGCCAACGGTCCAATCCAGTGGGATATTTCTTATGTTCTTAAGTCAGAAAGGACACTTTGCTTTAGGATATTATTTGAGTTAGAGTTCTACAATACTAACTCATTCCCCTTCAGCTCAACTATTCTTATTTTAACCAAAATTTTTCATTGTTCTTCATCTAACTACAGTACTAGATGTCTGTCTGTGGTGCATTTCTCAGAGAAAAGAGGGCTCTCAATTTTAATTATTTTAAATGATTTACAACTGGAGAAATCAATAAGCTTGTTAGCTGCCTTAAGTAATTATTAAGTGCGCAGAACACAAGTATATAGAATAAACAGATAAAACTGACATTCCCTATGTCAATTGTTAGTTCCAACAAAACATATTTTGTACCACTGGATAAAAATTGCCCACTTGAAGGAACTTTGTCAAGATAAGAATATCTTGGTAGAAAATGACTTAAAAATGTATAATTATGCTTTAAATGAGAATTCAGTATCAAGTTCTTCCATTTTTCTATTTTCTATTGTTTGGCCAATCAGTTTAATAAAGTTTACATCACAGCCAGCTCTAAAACGTATTCAAGATTAAATCTAGGGATTTTTCTTCTCCTTATTTGTTCCATTACCAACGAAGTATAGTTATCTACATATGCAGGAAAAACTACCTTTTCATTATGTCTAGGCCAAAGCTAGCTAATCAATGAACAGGTAATGAAACCCATATTTGTTAAATGTGCTCAGGGAAGCAACAGGACACTCCCAATGACAAATTGTTTTAACAGATAGGGGTCCCTAACTGACTGTGACCACTGAACTCAGATAAATAAGAAGGATAAGGTCTCTTACATATTAGGTTAGACAACAACCAAGAAATTCCTAGGGCTATAAGCTAGACAGAGTAATATTAAAAGAAAACTCAGAAGAAGGAAATAGAAGAAAACTATGGATCACATAGACTCCCAAATCCATGTTTTTACCTTTAATATTGATTTACTTTGAGTGCCTAGATTCACCATTCATAGGATTAACAACCGCCAGGAGAAGCTTCTCTTTTTTCATACACAGCTTTTATCCAATGATATGTATATCTCACTCCTATTTCTTCAGGTTTCTGTTACATTTTATTTATGCCCCTCAAGCTCTCCAGCTTACCCTCCTTAACTTAGAAGCTTCTAGAAATCTAATCACAGTATTTCTTCATATCTTTCTGACTTGGTATCCCTCAGTACTGATCATCTCTATCATTTCCTGTTTGGACATGTATAAGTACTACTACCTTCATCCTTCAAGGATAATTTATGCTTAAACAGACACTTCTCAGGAGGACCTAGCATCTCTTCTCAATGACCAGTTAAAAAGCAAAACAAAAGCCATACCCTAGTTGATTGCTAGGTTCAATACACTGATGTAAAAAAGTTCTTTGTACACCATAGCAATGGTTTTAGGAGTTTAGAATATAACTGTAACCACTCAGTACATCCGGCAAAGTGAGAAGGCAAAACAAAATCTACAGAAACTATCCAGGATAAGCACAGAATGAAAGTGAAAGTACTCCAAACACCAGTAAGGTGAGTTGAAGTCCACACTCTCTGTAATTAGATAAAAGTGCCTTAAGGTATTAATCTTGAGGAAACTTTAAAAAGGGACAAAAAAGTCTAAAAGTTGTACAAAAAGTATAAAAGTTGAAACTTTTCTTTCTCAGTCTTTTCAAGAAACATTTTTGAGCAAAGTAGGTGTTTCAACTTAGCATCACCTTAATAGGCATGCTGAACAACACAATACAGCTATGTTAAAATCACTGTAAATGTCTTCCCAATAGCTAAACCTGAGACCAAATTCATCTGAGTCTAAAGGTACAATTAATTACTAAGTTGATACTGAAGTTGCAACATAATTTCCAAAGTACACAAATGATTACATTTCCCTTCAGCAACACCACTGAAGAGCAATGTGGCACTATCTGTGATAGAAGAATATAACTGCAGTTTAACTGTACTTAATTTGTTTGCTGCTGTTTAGTAATATTCCATTTCAAAAACATCCTGTGAGTATGGAACTCTCATAACAGACAGAAACTGGTTTTTAAAAATCTGAAAAAATGGGGTAAAATGCCAGTGTTGGTACTACTCAGGAACATATGTTACATGGATCACAAACACCAAAACTCAAAACCGAAATAATGAGTGACAGATGCAATGTAAGAGGAGCCCTCCTGGATCAGGCCACAGCCCATCTAGTCCAGCATCCTGTCCCACACAGTGTTCTACATGGACATCTCAAGCAGATGACAACAGCAAACCTTCACTTGCTCTCAAATCCCAGCAAATGGTCTTGGAGGCATCCTGCCTGTCCTCCCAGCCTTTTAATTAAAGGATTAATTCATGATATTTTTGTGAACATACACCTCAAAGTATCTTAAACATACAAAAATCAATTTCAAAATCTTTTTAAAATAGCCACTCCAAAACATCAAAGTTAGACAATATCAGAGACTTCAGTGATAAAAGCCTAGCTGCATGCCAGCTATATAGTAACAAAGGTACAATTAAATAATGTAGAGAGTATGTCCATTGAACTTTATAAGTAAGCAAGCTCCTAACTGCAGTCATGCTGCCAAAAATGCAATATTATAATTGTTTTTGAGGTCAATTGTCTTCATTAGTAAACGCACAAGCTGGCTCTCAGTCATGAATTTCAGTATGTGTGAAGAATGTGGTATATGCTGGCAATCACTTAGGAAACCTTATTGTAAACTTTTCAGGCCATTAATCAGTTTGGAAGTATACTGACAACCAGATTAAAATTAGTAAACTATTTTATGATTACCAGGGACCAATAAGCAACCTAAGGGCATTTTTTGCTCTAGCTGAAGTATCCAAACGATCTTCAAGGCAGATTGAGATAAAGTACATTGCTGTACATCAGTTATAAGAAGGGAAGCATTGTAATATCCACTTTTTCTCGTAGGCAGGTTTGAACTTGACATGCCAGACTAAGCTGCAAAAATGCAATCTTGCCATTGTACAATGACTTTGTCTAGAAATGCTATATACACACATGGAATACCATCTCAATCAGAACTCATTTGTTTCCTTGTACAGATAAACTGAGGCACCCCTGGTAGGTGCCTCACCTCCTTCTGCTTATCAGAAAGAACATCACTGGTAATATTTTCTGATCGGTCCTTCAAACGATTGTGCCCATTTTATTACAAACTATGAGGGCTCTTGTATTTGGTGTTCCAAAATCTTTATTTTACAACAGACACAGTTCTATTACGCAGATTCACAAAAACAACACGAAGGCATGCAGACAATTCATGTGGAGATCTCAAGAATTTTGGAATAAGAGCAGAGAAAGAAATCCTGACTGGTGAATTAGCTTTAATACTCTCCATCAATCTTCCTCATCCTCACTCCTCAAGACCAAGATTTGTAAGGTTTATTTACATTCCTTGGATACATAACTTTTACGTGTTCATTAGTATGAGATATGTGTGCTTCCATTTCATGACAAGGCCAAAGGCCATAATCAGTTTCTTGAGTGGTAAACTTCAACACTGGAATAGGGATTGGAGGGCTATGTGCCTTCATCATCCAGCAGCATGAGCTCCGAAGGAAAACTTGCACCACACGTTTAAAAGCACGGTGCCTCCATCATTGTTGGCCGAGGGCAACAAATGCACATTTAGAGCCAACACTGGCACCTCATATATTCTTTCATCAGTATCCCTGACATTTGGCGGGGGGGGGGGCAGAACTCCTGAAACCAGTTTTCAGTCGGTTTGACTTTCCGTTCCCTCCGTCAGGTTTACAGCCCTCAAGCCTCCCTGGTGCAAGCAGGCGAAGCGCATCTCCCCAACCCCGTCCTCCTCCTCCTCGACCGCGGCCACATCTCCCAACGAGGCCCCGAAGGCCACCGAGCGAGCGCGCCGTCGGGAGCCAAACGCGCCACGTTTTATTGCCAAGCGCGCGTTACACACATCACGACCATTGCCGTGGATTTCGCAGCGCTCCCCGTGCACCAACCCGGGCGCGCGAGCAAGGTGGTTCGGGTTGGGAGCAACGGGAAGGCGCCGCTGGGAACACGGCGCGTGTGTTGGGGGGGGCGCGCGAGAGAAACAGGGATAAACGCTTCTCCCCCCGGCCCAGCGGCGCCTTTTCTTCGCCCCGCTCCCCGCCGCGCACTCGAAGAAGCCAGCGAGAAGGGGGCCGCCCAATCCCCGGCAGTCGTGTGACGACGGCCGCCGCCGCCGCCGCCGCCTCCGTCGGGTCTCTCTGTCGGAATGTCCCGTCCGTCCTCCTGCAAAGGGCCCCTTTAAATACCGCCTTCCCCCCACCCAGCCCCGCCCCGCCGCTCCGCCTCGCGCCAGAAACAGCTGTTGCCCTTTCCTCTCCCTCCCCACCTCCCTCACCTACTCCACCCCCTGAGGCGCGCGACACCTCTCCTTCTACTGAGGGAGAGGGCGCGCGCCCGCGTGCACGGCGCCTCACACAACTACCACCACCACAGCCGCCGCCGCCGCCGCTACCTCCTCCTCCCTCCCCTCCCCCCTCCTAAAAGCAACGGCCAGTCGGCTGCTGTTCCAGAAATTTCCTCACTCCCCCTCCCCTTCCTTTCTCTCGCCCGCCCGCCCGCCTGCCTGCCGACGCCCCTAACCCCCCCTCCGGGTAGACTACGGTACGGTGGCCCCCGCCCCGCTGTTCCGTGTGGCGGGCTCGCCTCCCCCAAGTCTGCCCCACATCCCCAGGTCTGTTTGCGCGCCCGAGCCGAGGCAGCCGACAGTGGCGGCGGGCGCGCCGTGATGGATGGTTGGATGGCTAGGAGCAGGTTTGAGTGACAGCGCTTACCTGGGTGCCAATCTTCGTCACACTGACAAGCGGCTGCAGCAATCGGGACCCGCACCGCCGCGAAGCGCGTCACCACGCACGCGAAGTCTCCTCCAATCGCCCGGCGCGCCCACATAGACGACACCGCTTTCCGTCAGACGCCTCATCAATATTCAGCGAGGGAGCGGGGCACGTCTTGTTTTTAGATACGCCCATCGCGACGCACGCCGCGGCGAAGGGGCGGGGCGACGGCGGGAGGACCGCCCCTGAGGGCTTCTGCGCGCGCGGCCGCCGCCTCGGTCTCCTGAATATTTATAGAGTGGGAGGGGGGGGCGCCGGGCGCCGTTCACCTTTTCTAGGCGCGTTCCCTATTGCCGCGCTACTTGAGTGTGAACTGGAGGGACTCGGAGGTGACAATTGTTGTGATGGCGGTACGGGTGAGAAGCTGAGCGGGGGAGGCGCAGCGTGGCACCATGTGGGAGCATTAGCACCCGAGCCGCAGGCCGGGCCGGGGCCGCCGAAGCAGTGCGTGACGTCACGCAGCCCTGGCTCGCGGCTCGCAGCTGCTTTTTGTGCTGAAGGCGAGAGCGGCTGCCAGGCGGAGTGTAATATAACCCGCCGAGTGCCGGAGGAGCTGTGAACGGGTCGTTGCGATCTTTTTAAAAACGTTTCATAACCGAAGCAATCTTTGGAAAATGGAATCTCGTTCTCCTTTTTCTTGCGCGCTAAATTGGCCTCCTCAAGAGTTTCCTCTAAGAGAGGCAAACAATGCAAGACTGGATCTCAAGGCTCCTTTCTTGATTCTTTAAATCTCCCCTTTAATGATCGGAAAGACACCACCCTCGGTGAAAGTTAATTTGTGAGTTACTGTGGTATCTTTTCCTGGATCGACTTTCCCTTTGGTTGAGAGCCATACCCGTTAAACTACAGGGGAAAGGTGAGGAAGCTGTGGCCCTATAATGTATTTTTAAATGCCACTTATTAGTTAAAAATATTTCCGAAAGGAAGGTGATGCATACAATTTGAATAGCTAGAATCTATTCCGGTAATTGCAAACCGTGGTATTTGTTTGTTTGTTTGTTTACATTTCTGTCCCGCCCCATACCCTAAGGTCTCTGGGTGGGTAACAGTAGATTGATCAACAGATTAAAAAAACAATATGGGCATTAAAACAAGATACACATTAAAAACGGGAATGCAGATTAAAACACTTTAAAAATTCAACAATTTTAAAACAGTACACTCCATATTGTGTTCGTTGTGCCTGTGGTTGGGGAGGGGGGAAATTATATAATCGTCTCAGTCAAAGGCCAGGGCAAAGAGGTGCATCTTTACCACCTTCATAAATATATGTAAGGAAGGGGCATGACACACCTTGAGGGGAAGGCTATTCCATAACCTGGGAGCTATCGCGGAGAAGGCCCTCTCCCGAGTGCCCACCAGCCTCACTAGTGAAGGTGGTGGGATAACCAGGAGGGCTTCACCTCTTGATCTTAAGGCAAGGTATTTTATCTTTATGACCAGATATACTATGCTCAAGTTTCCAGGATTATTCTGGTAAGGTAGGCATGTGAAACATAGGTTGCATTCACACCGAAGTTTTAATCCAGCTTTAGCCTACCCTCACAGTGAGAGAACAATAAAGTAACCAGTCATTTTGCTTCCATAGTATCTAACCCAAGGTGGATAATGCCAAAAATAAACAGCCTGTCACTTTATTGATTTGTTCTCTCACTCTGAAAGTGGATTAAAACTTAAAGGTGTGAAATACAGATGTAACTGGTACAATTTTAATGACTTAAAACGTATTTGTATTACACCCATACAAAAGAGAATAATAGTTAATTTAAAAAGTAAAAAGTAGCCAATCTTTCGCTACCTATTTGCTCGTGAGGCGCACAGAAAGGTCTTCAGTACAAGGAAATGTACCATTAAAGGGAAAAGAGACTTTCATCCTCTTTTTTTTTCACTGAATTTTTTATGTTCCTAAAATAGAGTTCCTTCTACAGCAGATCCAGGCATGAACATCTGGAGGACTGTATGCACCTCTGACATTAGGATAAAATAAAAAAGCATCCTGCTGGATTAGGAATGTACTGTATGGTTCATGGGATTTTGAGCCAGTCCTTGCTGAATTTTTGGGGTCCAGTCTGAAAAAGAACTGAATGAGGATAGAACTGGATGAATGATTCATTATTCCCCATCCCCCCCCCACACACACATTGTGCCCTGTTTCCTCCCCTTTCCCCAGTTGTATCATGCTAATCCTTTGGTTGTCTCCCTTCATCCTTTTGTTCCACTAATTACACCCCACCATCTCATCATCCTTGAGGTCTTAGGAACATAAGAGGAGCCCTGCTGGATCAGGCCATGGCCCATCTAATCCAGTACTCTTCTCAGACAGTGGCCCACCTTCATGAATTTCGCTAATTCATACTGTAAAGTTATTCAGACTGGTTGCTGTCACCACCTCTTCTGGTAGTAAATTCCATAGACTGATGACCCTCTGGGTGCAAAAATACTTTTCCTTATTTGTCCTAACTCTCCTCCGATCTACTTTATAGAGAACCACCTGGCTCTAGCGTTGTGCTACAGAGAAAATAAGTTTTCTCTGTCTACCATTTTGACACCACACATGGTTTTATGTACTTCAATCAGATGACCTCCTTTTGAATGCCACCTTTCAAGGCCAAAAAGGCCTAGACGTTGCAACTTGGTTTTGTAAGGAACATGTCCCTTGATCATTCTGGTTGCCCTTTTTTGCACCTATTCCAGTTCCACAATAACCTTTCTGAGGTGTGGTAACCAGTTCTGTACACAATATTCCAAATATGGCCTCACTGTAGATTTATAGAGTGGCAAAATGACACTCACTGACTTGTTTTCTATTCCCTTCCTAATTACCCCTAGCGCTGAATTTGCTTTTTGCACTACTGCTGCACACTAGGTTGACATCTGGTCTTCATGGGCCCACATAGTTCCACTGGACTATGAAGTTCTACTGTTGCTGATCACACAGTCTAGAGGAGACCATGGGTGTTTTTCCACTGTCACTAGAAGTACCCATTAAGCACCCATGACAGGTCTCTTCACCCCATGACTGGTCTCTTCTACCTCCTCTAAGTCTATTAGGCCTTTTGTTGTTCCACCCTTTACTGGGTATTGGACTCACAACATGTGAGCTAAAAAAAAAAGGCTTAATGTGGCTATGGGTACCTGATGAGTTCTAAAACCAGTCTTGCTTGCCTCCTCGTGGTCAGTTATAAAGATAAAACTACACCCCAGGTTGTACTCACAAATAAGTCAAAATGTACTGTGTAAATGTTTTAGGCAGGTGCAGGAGAAGTGCTACAAAGTAATGCTTTCAAAAATAGAAGTGTTAATAGTTTATTTTTTATCAGTTTACAAAATGCAAAGAGAATGACCAAAGAGAAATCTAAATCAAAGCAATATTTTGTGTGACTACTACCCTTTGCTTTCAAAATAGTATCGGTTCTCCCAGGTACATTTGCACACATTTGAACTCGGCAAGGAAGTTGTTCCAAACATCTTGGACAAATCAAAGATCTCCTGTAGCTGTAGGCTTGTTCAAATCCTTCTATCTCCTCTAGTAATTCAAGACAGATTTGATGATGTTGAGATCAGAGCACTTTGGGGGTCATATCATCACTTTCTGGACTTAACTTTGCAGCATTTTTTCCACACCTGGGTGAAACGTCTGCCCAGTACTGTGTTTATACAAACACAGGAAAACTGGATAAAGAAAATTAAGAAGCAAAATTAAGAATTACTAAAGAATGTAAAGATAAAAGAACGAATACTTTATTAAAATCTTTATTGCTGTCATTTTTAACAATCCTAAGATTTTTAATTTGGATTCTACATATTACCTTTGAAAATTACAAAAGTAAGATAAAAAAGCTGGGATAATAAGTTTGTAAAATTTATATTTAAAAATGAACAATTAAGTGACATGGAAAATATTTGTAACACCTGAACATGAAGGATAGGTATTCCAAAATTCCAAAATAATGGAAATGACTAACATACAACAGGGTTAAATAGAAGAAAAGAAGATGGAGAAGGAAACCTACATTCTACCCTTATGTTTAATGACTCACTATTGATGTGAAAAGCTGATAGTATTTACCTGAAAAGCACTTGAGAGATTTGAAAAGAATGGAAAGATTATATTATACCAAAAGGATTTACCGTATATTAACGCCAATTGTAGTTAAGAATCAAGATCAAAAGGTTATGAGAATTAAAAATTGGAGATGAATAATTGTTATAATGAGAGGAATTACCCATTATAAAGTGATGACTTAGAGTCCAGGCTCTAGAACCAAATAGGAGAAAAAGGACTGGAGGTTTTCTTATATTAGAAAGTATAAGACAAAAGAAATATAAAGAAGCTGTGATAAAGTGCTTGACAGCAGTGGAAAAATTAATTTTGAGAAGGAATAAGTAAAAGGTATAGTATTTATACTACATAAAATAATCATTGGGAAATGCATACAAAATAACAAAAGATAAAAAATGAATTTTGTGAAGAAATTGAAAATATATTAAAAGGATGAAAACTTTGCTTGCTAAGCATAGTGGTCATAAATGGGAACATAAGATAAGAGACAATTATTACTGAAGTTTTTACTTGTGGTAAGGCAAACTATTATATATGGATGCAAAAAGAAAAATGGATGGATATGTATGTGACCTATTTAGGTTGAAATATAGACAAGAAAAAGCTGGAGAAACTGGATTGAAACATGTAAATGAATGTTGGGAATTGGTATTAATAAGAAGCATCTCAAAATAAAGAAATTATGGAAGAAATGAATCTGGAGGGGGGATGGATGAGGGGGAGAAGAACTAAGTTGAGAAATAATTCAACCTATGTAAATGTATCTTCTTTTTTTGGAGAGATTATATAAATAAAATTTTGGCATCCAAGCTTACAATTAAAACTTCATCTAGGATAGACTTTTATCATACCCTGTAGCTGGAAGAAATAAAATAAAATGTAATTATTTTAGGCACTTCACCCTGTTTTAAGGCATCAGAGCTTCAAAATGCTTTGCAACTTATGCAGGAAAAAGCATGACATTAAGTAAAAACCTAGGCCAGTTTTAAAATAACTCTCCATTGGCTTAACTCCCAGTCACTAAATGCCAGTCCAAGTGAAGAGAGGCTGGCATTGCTTTTGGAAAATGCTCGTGCTTTGGCGAGTCTCCAAAACAAAGGGGGTGAGAGGCGGTTGCTATTGCCTCTCCAGGTGTCCTTGACCTTCTTCACAGGTTCTATACAGCTGGCATTGCAATAAAGATCCTCTTAATAGATCAAGCGGCCAAACAAGGAAGAAAAACAAGAAAGATGAGTATGATCTGTATTCTTCAGCATGGCAGAGGTAAATTGGTAATGGCTGAGGCTACAATGATAACAGCAAGTCACATAGCGTATCTGGCCAGTACACTGAGCCAGCAAGTGTACTAGGAGCCTCCCTTCTGCCCACTGATGCGGTCTAAGGAGGTCCTGGGCAGGATGTGCTGAAAAGAAGCTCCTGGTACACTTCTTGGCCAGTGGAGAATTGTGCCTTTAGTTTTTTAACTGCACTGATGGAACCTTTTTACAGAAGATCAAAAGGACCTAAGTTGGAAGGAAGGTTATAGCAGGGATTTGCAGGTGGTCCTGACAACTGCTGTTCACCAGAGTCATTTACATAACAGTAAAGATAATGAATTCTTGCCATACACAGGGACTGGATTAATGGATGCTACTTTCTGCTTGCAGAATGATACAGTCTGGTTTTATTCAGAGCTGGGAAGAAATAGTGACTCAACCAGATGTTGATGAAACTGGCCCAGTAATTTAAAGATAACTGGATTGATGAAATGTTCTCCATTTTCTTTTCCTCATTCATCAAATTGTATTTACTTGGATTAGGATTTCTTTTCACCTCTCACTATGCCTAAAAAAACATGACGCCCATTTTAGACTTAGGTCTGCTTTTGAAGAAAGCATGTTTTAAAAAGACATTGTTGAAAACCAAGGGTAAAGCAAGTTCCTGATTCAAAACCGGATTAGATGGAACAGTTTTCCATGCTTTTTCTCAACAGGCTGCTTTAGATATTGTTCCCACTCTTTCATTTGGAAAAACATTTAAAACAATGCAAATAAAGTCATCTGTTGGAAGAACTATCCACCCTGAAGATGTTTTATTTCCCCCTCCTCTCTGTACTCTATTTCTATTCTTAATCTGTTACTGCATTACCAGAAGCATCTCTGAGCACATCTGCAGACAACTAAATGAAATAATACCTCAGGAGGATTATTTAGCTGGGTGTCTTTCCGCTGTAGTCCTGACATTGTTCAGAAAGCCAGCCTGCTGACTTTCTGAGAGAACTACATCAGTACTAACATGTTTTTAATCAAAACAGGAGCGAGCCATATGTGAACATCAGAGATCACGTAGGCAAGGCAGCAGAACGCTTGTGCAAAAAATCCAAAACAGCAGGGGAGAGCAAACAAGAGCTTTTCTAGACATTGTGCTTTTGTGACCAAAAATAAAACAGCAACTCAAAAAAATGGTTGATCAGTATACTTGTACTTCTAATGGAAAGCAGTTTGCAATGCAACTCAAAATGGGAGACATTTAGGGTGATTCTGCACTGGCTGGTAAATTGGACCAGCAAGTGTACCTGAGTTCTGCACACCATACCTGGGGCCTCTCTTAAGCAATACCAGAGTGTACTTGCTAGTCTTGTATACTGGCCAGTACAGAATTGCCCTTAATCAGAATAAATAATGACAAGATGTATGTGATTCTTAGTTGGGGTGTTTTTGTTTTTTAATAGAAATCCCAAGAAATATAGACCAGGAAGGCAAGAATGAAATCAGCATGTAGTTTCTCATTCTTCCACTACAAAAAGCAAAGTGGAAAAACAAAACCTAAAATAAGTGGGTAGGCCTCGGCCTCAGCCTCAGGTATGACTGCTCTACAAGCCAACATGATAAAAAGAATAACATAATTAGAGAAGGCTCTTTAAGGGGCTGTTCAATCATCTCCTTAATTTGTTCTGGCTTAGGAAAAGTAGGTGAACTACAGCATGAATGAAATGGAGAGCCTCTTGGCATAAAATATTATTTCCTTGCATTACAGCAGAACTGGGGAAACTTTGGCACTTTCTGCACATGGCCTTCTGGATTATATCCTGGAATAGGGGATCTGTCATTCGCACATTAGTGCAGACCATAGGATGCATGCACTAGCTAGGAATGGCAGGACTCTATTCCAGGATATAATCCAAACTAAGTTCCAGTGCAGAAAGGACCTTTTGACGACACAATGCCTGTCTTTCCTATTTGCAGACATTTGACTCTTCCAGAAATCCGCTCCTGTGAAGATGGATATCGCAGAGATATTTGAAAGTTCAGGTTCCCAAAAGAACTGTGGAACACAGCAAAACAAACCAAGAACTGCAACAAATGAGCTTCATGCTAGCTATTATTCAGTCCCAGCTTCACAGGGTACAGCCCCAAGAATCTGTTCATAGGTGTTTAAAAGCCTCTTCCGTAGTTGTCCTTTATATAATACTGTGATTTTGTTTCTCCAAAACTTACAGAAAGGGCACGAGGGTAAGAGAAATTGGAGGTCTGATCTAGTAGTCTAAGCCAGTCACTGCAGAGGAGGCACTGAGTATAGCACTGTAAGTCAATGGTGTTGTAGAGATCAGATCACGTTATTGCATTTTACCAACCCAAACTATCCTGTACAAGACTATGTTGACAAAATAAGTTGCTATTGACCATATCTGGAGCAAAAGTGTTATACAAAACCATATTATACATCAGAAGACTATATTTTAAAATATAGTGCCCCCCCCCTTCTCACCCACATACACACCCGCACACAAAAGGTAAATCCACACTTTAATTCTATCTCTTAAGACTGTGTTTTTGTTTAATTCTTCAAGAAGATATTTTCTGGACAGGAGTTAGAGCTGCTTTCCCAGGAGCTATTAAAAGCCAATGAAAAGCGGTTTGCTGCGTGGTTACCCTTGTATGCTTAATTTACCCCTTAAATTGTCTCAATTGAGGGCCATTTGGGCAATCTTTTTTGCAGGCTTCTTGATTACAAGGGAACTTTCTCCTCTGTTCCTGTGAACTTCCTTTCTTCCTGTTCCTTTGATCTCCAGGGCTGAAGAGAATGAACGCTTCCAGATGAACAACCGTCCTTGTTTCCCCAAGATTCATTAGGGAGATTTGAATGTTATTTCTTGGACTGAGAGAAACTTGCTTCAACACAGCTCCATGAAAACTGGAGTTCATTTTAAATATGCTTACGTGCTGTTTAAAATGGGAAATAACTTTGTTTCTAAACAGGAGTAAGCATATACTTCAATATTTTAAATGGTACTGTCCTTAGCTGTAAATTGACAGTCCTGCCAAGAAAAAAAAATCCCTGAACCTAACTGCATTGAAAGCATGGAAAATTTTCATTTTTAAAATAGCAGCTGTGAATTTGATCATATTTCAAATGTGAGTTTAGTGGGAACCATTTGCACCAATTGCATTGAACTTTGGTAGATTTTTGGAGTTTGGGAAATACTCCCAGTCTTCTGGGAATACTGTTGAATAGCTTTTGTCTTTATATTCATTTTTTTTTCAATTAAAATAGTTAAGATAGAAAAGGTGTGGGGATAAAAATTGTCTTCCTTAGATGATGCATTTTATAAGCACTGAACTGGTGATCTGCTAAATAAAGTTGGTAATCATGCCTGACTTTCTTTTATAAATCAGTGGGGCACAGAAGTAATAATTTAAGTTGATTTATGGTGGCAAAAAAATGTCTTTTCTAAGTTCTTAAAAATGGAGCAACTTCAGCTATCTAGTTACATTTAAACCTCTTTCCTTGGTAAAATGATCCATTACCTCAGAATATTATAGTATTATCCCACATGTTACCTGATTAAGTTCTTTCCCTGCTATCCCAGAATTGATGAATTAGTGGTATTTGTTTCAGGGACAACTATCAAGAACTTTCCTTTTAGATTTAAGTTAACAAATGTACCATAACTAAGGGTGTTTTTCCACTGGACTCCTTTAATATGGATCTAAGAAGATCCGGATCTAAGGAATGGGTACTTCCCTTAATCCGGAGCTAGTAGATCCAGATTAAGGGAAGTACCCAATGTGTTTCCATGGGTGGTCTAGCACCCAATAGCAATGGGTGCTAGCCTCCCTGCTGTGGAAACACCAGAGCACCCATTTGCAAATCAGGTTTGACCCACAAGTGGTCTGCCTGTCACCCCAGGTGTTTTGGGGGACAGGGGGTGCAATCTCCAAAGTTGCCTTCAGAGGTTAGCAAAGACTCTGAAGAGAAACCCCTTTTGAGAGCAATGCAAGAGAGGTGCATATTAGTTAGCTCCTTATGAGCACAGATGACTCAGCCCCATTAATATGCTCCTCTTTCCATGCCTGAAGGTAACAGGGAGCTCCCAGCTGCATTGTTCTCACAAGGAGTTTCTCTGTGTAGCCTTTGCTAATCTCCAAAGTTGCCTTCAGAGGGACTTCAGAGCCTTTGCTAATCTCTAAAGGCAACTTCGGAGGAACTCCAAAGTCTTGACTTTGGGGCACCCGCCCCCCAATGGGTGCTTCTCCCCCTGAGCCTCCTCTAGATCCCATTGCCAGATTGTAGTGGAAACAGGCTCCATACAATCTGGATTTGCAGGCTGAAGACTCCATTGTAGACCCCTTTAATGGAGCCTACACGAAATCCGGATTATAGGGCTTGAAGGACCCATTATGATCTGGATTTCCCTCACTGTGGTGCAAACAAATGTGTCCCTAATGGGGTCTGTGGTGGAAATGGGGTCATCCACCTCTCAGCCAAATGGGTCCTTAATGGGTGCTAAAATGGGTACTTAGTGACATTGGAAAAACACTCTAAAAGAAGTTCATTAATAGTATCCATTTGCATGGAAGAAGCCTAGAAAAATGGTAATACTGTTTTTATTTGGTTTTTGTTCTCCCAACAACTGCATACAATACTATTTATATAATTCAGCTATACTGTTTACAATGTTTTTGCCAAATTTGAAAGAAATGCACATAGGTTGTGTATCATATGCTTGGCATTTGTCACTTTGCCCAGAATACTGCATGAATTTTTACCCTGTTCTGCTTCATGCCTTAAGGCACCTTTCTGTGATCCGTCTCAGCTGATTAGAATCAGGAACTCAAGCGGTTTGCTTCAAATGTTCAAGTCTTTTCTGTCCTAAAAGACTGTATGAATAGCTTCCTTCATATAATGCCTTTAAGAAAGGGAGAGAAAACAAGGAAGCTTAATTCAGCTTCTAGATTTTATGAATATTGTAAGCCATATTAGAGTTCTGATCAAAAGATGAGGTACAATTCCCACAATTAAAAAACTGCTTTCAACTATTTGTAGGTGCTAACATCTATCAAATTTTATTTAAAAATTATTCCATTGTTAATAGAAGGCAAGAAGTTTTAGGGCTTATAAAGGTGTATTAAAATCCTTAGCATAAAACACATTATTTTATAAAAGTTTGAATATATTAGCTTTCCTGGTCCCTTAAATGTTAGATGAATGAAAAAATACTAGTGCTAGAATAATCCACAGAAAAAGGTAGAAAGCATATATTCATACAATACCGTAATGGTTTGTGCAGACAGTACAGATTATCTGAGCTTGTAAACTTGGTTCATTTTGTCAACTGTAGTCAATCAGTTCCATAAATACTGCAAAATAACAGGAGTCATAGTAATAAAATACACACTCTGCATGCGTTTTCTAGTGCTATGCACAGTAGAGAATTCAGTTCTATTATATTGCTTCTGTCTCTAGGGTTTATTTCATATAATCCTGCTTTATGAGCAATATAAGTGAAAACAGTCAAACTTTTTTTCTTTTTTTGAGCTGCTCCTTATAACTGGAATGTCTCTGCTCATAAAAGTAAACGGGTTTCTGCTTCCTGATATATTTTGTGTTTGTGTAGATTGAAACTGCTCCATGCGCAGTATGTAATGCTTAGTACTAAAATGTTGATAAAAATAGTTTCGTTGACTTTGATTAAGCAGTCCTTTAAATTAAAAACAATAACAATATAAGCACTATGTTTGATGATTATTTAAAAGCCTGTGTGAACTTGCAACCTCAAAAGATTTATTTGCATGCTTACTTACCGACTTACTTATGGTAAATAAGCATTTGGGTACAATTAATTAAAACCACAGAGCATCCTTAACTGAGACTTTTGTGGCAAGTTTTAGGCATCTCATATTTGTGCATGCAGGTTTAGAAATAGCTAAGACCCAATGTATTATACAAGCTAATTTAGTCCTTAAAAGCAGATAAATGTTATTGGCTTACCTCCACCCCCCAGGTTTTAAAACTAGGCCCTTTCTGCACTGGGCCTTATTCCAGATTATTATCCCAGAAGAGTGGCCTGCCATCCATATCCTGGTGCAGACTATAGCAGAATCTGTCCAGGGCCTACCATAGACTATGTAGGCATGCAGCTGATAGCAGGCTCCTATTCTGGGATAAGGTCCAGTGAGGAAAGGTCCTTAGTGGGTTTTTCAAGATAACTTGCTTGTCATTTCCTTAGTTTAGCATTTCCTTATATACTCCTTACAATATGCTGTGATTCTCTCCCTAGCTGTCTCAAAACACGTTATGCTGCCAGAATTTGTTGGAACCGACTGAGTCAGACTCTAATACTATTACAAGTCCTGCAACAGCTGCAACAGCAATACATCTGCAAGTCATTTGGAAACAGGATAGAAGCTATCCATTACACTGAAGTGTACCTTATATATTGGTATATTACCGCTAGCAGTATTTCAGGGACAGTAAAAACAGGACTTTCTCTCCTCTTTTATTTAATTATGTGCAGCTGAATAAGTATTTGGCCAGTCTGTAGCCTTGGTCATGCTTTCAGTCTTAAGTACAATATCACTCAGCCATTTGGAATCTTTAAACTGCATAAAACAAATTATATAAAGGGCCTTTCTTGTTATGTCTTTAATTTAGTTCATTCGCTTCCAGCATCTAACTTATTCCCAAATTAAAGCTTTAATTCAGTTTAGTATTTATTATTATTATTATTTAAAAACAGCAGTTACACACAGCAAACGAGATCACTATGCTGGATTTTGTATTATATCACTAGTCGGGCACTTCCCAAGCACCTAGGACTGCGTGATGTATCGGTGAATTATGCGAGCAGACCCCAGTAAAGTGGCTTTTTGTAGTTGGCAGATGGATATTTTGTCAACGCCAATGGTTTTTAGGTGCCCGCTGAGATCTTTTGGCACTGCGCCCAGTGTGCCGAGGATGACTGGAACCACTTTCACTGGTTTTTGCCAGAGTCACTGAAGTTCAATTCTCAGGTCTTCGTATCTGGTGAGCTTCTCCAACTGTTTCTCCTCAATTCTGCTGTCATCTGGAATAGCAACGTCGACAATCCACACCTTCTCTTTCTCAATGATTGTAATATCAGGGGTGTTATGCTCCAATTTTCATTCAGTCTGAAGTCCCAAAGTTTTGCCTTTTCATTTTCAATAACTTTTTCTGGCTTGTGATCCCACCAGTTCTTTGCCACTGGCAGATGATACTTTTGGCACAAGTTCCAGTGGATCATTTGTGCTACAGCTTTGTGTCTCTGCTTTGTAATCAGTTTGTGCGATCTTCTTGCAGCAGCTGAGTATATGGTCGATTGTTTCATCAGCTTCTTTGCAGAGTCAGCACTTTGGATCTTCTACTGATTATTATTATTATTGTTGTTGTTGTTTACATTTTTATCCCTCCCTGTACCCATAGGTATTAGGGTGGGTTACAACACTGAAAACTAAATGTAAGATAGGCATACTAAAACAATAACAAATGCCTGAAAGTTGGAGAGAAGCTGTTTCCTTAGCCAAAGGCCTGGGAAAATAGGTGTGTCTTCCCTGCTCTCCTGAACATGTGAAGGTTCCTGACCTCAAGGGAAAGACTGTTCCATAATCTGGGGGCTATCACTGAGAAGGCCGTATCTCGGGTGCCAAAATAGCCTAGTAGGAACTTACTTATTCTAGCCCTGTGCAAGTAGTGAATTTCCACATGTTTCTAACTATCCTGAAATGTTCACATTTAAGCAAGGACCCAGTATTTGTCTCTCTAGTGCGATTTTGTCAAGCCCTTTGTATGAGATTGAAGTCCTTACTTGCAGTCAACTACAGTACATTGGGCTCTCTCTGTGGTATTCTGTTGCACCATGGCATCATCACATCCAGGGCTGGGCATATAGCTGGATTCATAGATGGGTCCAAGAGCCTGCTGTTTGCACATTAGTGCAAGACAGTAAAAGCTTCTCCCATCCATAGCATACTACTTCTGCATTTGACAAAACTACAGACCAGGATAAGGCACCAAAGTGGCACCCTTTCCCAGTCCTGCAGTAGACCTTGATAAAGTGGTACACCACCTGACCAGCACTACTATCTTGGACCCTGAGGACATGTGGAAAGCATGCCCCCATAGTGTACAGCAGGGGACTTTTTTGGGTGAGTACAAGGAAGCACTGCTGGGTGTCAATACACCACTTACTGGAAATGCTGAAGGCCAGCAGCTGCGGCTAATCTGGCTCAGTGTGATGGAATGGTGACATCAGATGAAAATTTGTATTGAATGGAAGGGGGCATTTATTCTAGTACCCCAAAATGTAATCTCAGGGATTGAGGAAAGAAGTTTTGGTGGAAACTGGGGGAAACAAAAGGTTTCAGATTTTTCTTGACCAGGTAAACAAGTTGCAGTGATTAAATCAGATATTCAGTTTCAGAATTCACACGAGAACAATGATTCCCAGCCTCTTTTTCACTTGTGTACTCTCTGGCAGCTTATTTCCATAAACTGTACTATTTTAGCAAAATATTTGTAATTACTATATTTGTCTTTCACTGTTGACTTACGTGCCTTTTCCCACCATTTTTCAATTTATTTCATGTACCCCTAAATATCCTGTATTGTATTCCTGGGAGTATGCGTAACCCAGGTTGAGAATTACAGCACTACTATATTAACCTGACAACTCCATTTGGCCAAGGCAGAAATACTACTATAGTACAGTAGTTCAAGTGATGTCCTTGTGTTACACGTTTCTGGGATTAACACATCCAGAAATACAATCACCTATGGCACAAACAACCAAACAAAAGAGGTTTTCAGTGGGAAGGAGGCCTTGTCAACAAGTAAAGTCAGCAGACCAAGGTATGTAGTGGGGTTGACTCCATGTGAGTCAGGCAGCCCAAATGCTTGACTGTTGCCTGGAGCTGGTAATGGGCTAGATTTGTTGTTGGGTACCACCGAGTTGTGGCCAATTTTTAGTTGACTGCATGGGTACCTCTATATTTTTTTTGGCAGAGATATAGAAGTGGTTCACCATTGCCTACTTCTGGGGAGAGGCTGGGGATCAAACTGACAGGGTTTCTCATGTCCATGAAGTTGGGAGATATTTTGATGGGGGAGCTATACCTTGGAAGAAACACCTGAGTTTGTTTCTGCCACTAGAGCAGTGGTTCTCAACCTTCCTAATGCCGCGACCCCTTAATGGAGTTCCTCACATTGTAGAGACCCCCAACCATGGGGGCGGAGCAGCTGGGAGGTGGGAGGGAAGGGCGGTGGGAGACTCGTCGCGACCCCTCTGAAAGGGTAGTTTGATCCCCAAAGGGGTCCCGACCCCCAGATTGAGAACCACTGCACTAGAGGCTTAGGTGACAATGGTGGCCAGAAGTGTTTCCTTCATCTCAGGGTGCTTTATGTTGGCAGAATGCAGCAGCAAGAGTGCTGGTGAGTAGTCGGAGTCATAGGCACATCATGCTGATCCTAAACAAACTGCACTAGTTGCCAGTTTGCTACTGAGCCAAATTCTAGTTGCTAACACCAACTTACAAAACCCTAAACTTGGGTTCTATATACCTAAAGTAGCACCACCTCCCAGTGAAGATCAGTGGGAGAGGCACGTTTGCTAGTGTTAACTCTGTTAACAGTTGATGGAAGGGCATGTGAGAGGGCCTTCTTTGTGGTAGTTCCTAGGATTGGAATATCCTCCTGCGTGAGGTGTATCTAGCTCCCTTGGGCCCAGTTCTCATTGGCATTTTAAAACGGTTTAGAAACAGTTTGGATTCTCTGTGTCCCCATTACCAATCTGTTTCAGGGGGGTATTGTGAGGATTATTTGGCTAAAAAATGGAATAAATAAACACCTCTTTTTTCAGGTGTTTTTTTTCCCCGTTTTTGCTTTTAAACTGCTTCTTCCTTATTGCTGTTGGAATGCTACAGCAGTATTGGGGCAAATACGTCATGAAACGGGTGGGCTTTCACCCTGCTCAGGGACCAGCCCCTTGCCAGATTTGTTAAAGTGCCAGATCCATATTCAGCAGAGAAGTAACAATTTAGCCTGATAAGATGTAGCAATTCACCCACTCTACACTGATAAGATAACAAAGTTCCATTTTACACTTCCCCGCACTTTCTCCTTGCTGCACACTTACATGCAGCTCTCTCTACTGCTGCTGCTTTTTCACTTCTCTGCATTTGCAGAGAAGCAAAAAAGCACCAGTCCTGAGTTTGTGTGTGTGTGTGTACCAGCCGGTGCTGCTGGTGATGGGGAGGGGAGGGGAGGAGAGTGAAGGGGAAGAAGTTGTGTGTGTATTTGTGTGTATGTGCAGGACTGGCAGGACGTCTTTTGCAAAAGCATGAGGGGAGGGGAGGGGAGAGGGGTGGAGCTGCAATTCCCCACCTTCCACCAGGTCATTGCAGGATCCAGTCAACAGGCAGGGTGTGGGGCCCCAGCTGGCAAGAGGGGGGAAGAAAAGACTCCCTTTCCCTAATGCAATTCTGAACTGTTTTGGGTGGGGACAGCAGAGGGGTTGATAGCAATTTAAAGTGATTTAAAGCCACTGAAGTGAGGACTGGCAGAATCCATGTTTGAATAGCTTTTTTTTTTGTTTAGTTTTTTAAACCGTTTTAAGAGGCATGAGTGGAAACAAGCCCTTGCTGTCGATATTTAGGTGCAAGTTGAAGAATGAAGCTTTTAGCTGAAAAAACAGCTTCCCTTCTCCTTTCAGGGACTGTTATATGTTATTTAATTTTTATATTGATTTTATTCTAACTTGGCCTGAGACCTCTGGGTATAGGGTAGAATACAAATACAAAGCGGTAAATAAACCTTCTCTCTGGCATGCATTGTTTTAGATGTTCTCTGTCATCCAACTTTGTAGGAAATAAACTCACTTCATCAGTAATACTGGTAAAATGCCAGCCAGTGCCAAATCTTGCCAACCACTGGGAAGTCTTCCGATCCTTTTTGAAGGAGCATACAAATAACTCCATAAACCTGTGGTTCATACAATAAGTTCAGCTGCTGTTTGCTGGAATATTGCCTGCCAAGACTTTGGATTACAGCAATGTCATCACTTGATTATAAATATGTAACAGCAATACCATCAGTTTTAATTGCACTGCCTTCATCCAGATATCCTGGCAATTATGTTTTTAAGTCACTTTAGAGAATTCTGTGCAATATGTTTACTTATTGTTTGTTTTTCTATCCCGGCCTATACCTGAAAATCTCAGGGTGGGCAACAACATTTTAAATCAGACATATTAAAACAGTAACAGTGCCTGTAAAGTGGGAAGAGACAGCATACAGTATTTCCATTTAACCAAAGGCCAGGGCAAAGAGGTGCATCTTCACTGCCTTCCTAAACATGTACAGTGAAGGAGCCTGACACCTCAAGAGGGAGACTATTCCATAACCTAGGGATCATCACTGAGAAAGCCTTCTCCCGGGTGCCCACCCCTTTTACAACTGAGGGTGGTGGTACAACCAGGAGAGCCTCCCCTCCAGATCTTAAGGCATCGGCAGGTCAATATGGAAGAAGGTGTTCCTTTAGATATTTGTGGCTCAAGTCATTTAGGGCCTTATAAGTCAAAGTTAACACTTTGAATTGGGCTCAGTAGCAAATTGTCAGTCAATGCAGCTCTTTTTAAGACCAGTGTGTTGTACTTCTGGCCAACTGTCCCAGCCAGGAGTCTAGCTTCCATGCCATAAACAGGCCTGAAGCTGGATTGAAATGGGTCTAGATAATCAGCTTCTTCCAAGCATCCCAGCAGTTGGACAGCCACAACCCTCTTTAGTACTTTGCCCAAAAAAGGTATAGGCCACTGGGTGATAGTTATTTAAATCTTCTGGATCCAGGGAGGGGGTGTACTACTGCCTGTTTAAGGGCCAGCAGGATTACCCTGTCCCTCAGAGAGGCATTCACTACTCCCTGGATCCACCCAGCCATACCTTGCCAGCTACCTTTTATCAGCCATGAAGGGCAAGGGTCCAAAGAGCATGTTGTCAGCCAAGCTCCCACAAACAGCTCATCCATTTCCTCAGACCACAACAATTGAAACTGATCCAAGAGAACTGGACCAGACAGTTCCTCTGGATTATTCCCAATTGTGATATCCAATCCTCCATGAATCTGAGTGACTTTGCCCTCAAAGTGCCTTGCCAATTTCTCACAGCAGATATTACATGGCCCTTGCCCACACTTTCTTTGGCTGGATCTTATAAAGGCATTCATCACTTGGAAGAGCTTTGCTGAAGTGAGTGCATGTGTGATGCAGGCTTAACCGGCATCACATGTAGTCACCGTGTGCAGAACCATTGCATGGAAAGAGCCATTGGTTAGGAAACAGCTCCTTTGCGTATGAATGCTCTATCTCACCCCACAGTGACTACTAGGCCTGGTGTGGAAAGGCCCCAAGTTGCTTTACTTTACATAAGAACATAAGAGAAGCCCAGCATTCTGTCACACATGGTGGCCCACCAAATACCCATGGGCATCTCAAGCAGAGACAAGGACAAACCTTTTCCTGCTCTCAAATCCCAGCAAATGGCCTTAGAAGCATCTTGCTCTCCCCCCCCCCCAGCCTGAAAGATGTACCTAAACATTCATTCTAATAGCCATTGATACATATGTCGTCCATAAATTTGTCTAACCCTACCTTAAAGCCATCTAGACTGGTAGTTCTTACTGCCTCTTCTGGCAGCAAATTCCATAAACCAATGACCCTCTGGGTGAAGAAATACTTCCCCTTGTCAGATCCAATTCTCCTACCCATCAGCTTCATAGAGTGCCCCCTGGTTCTAGTGTTGTGTGATAGAGAAAATAAATATTCTCCATCCACCTTTTCTATACCATGCATAATTTTATATACTTCAATCAGGTCCCCTCTTAAACGCCATCTCTCCAGACTGAAGAGGCCTAGACGTTGCAGCCTGATTTCATAAGGGAGGTGTTCCAGCCCTTTAATCATTCTGGTTGCCCTTTTCTGCACCTTTTCCAGTTCCGCAATATCCTTTTTGAGGCGTGGTGACCAGAATTGTACACAATATTCCAAATGTGGCCTCACTATAGATTTCTAAAGAGGCAAAATGACACTTGCTGACTTATTTTCTATTCCCTTCCTAATTATTCCCAACATCGAATTAGCTTTTTTCGCTGCTGGTGTGTTGCAGAAAGCTCAGACCACATCAGTTTCCTAATGACCAAGCAAGAAGCAGACAGCGCACAGTTCTCTGAACCCAGAGAAGAGCTCCAAAGCCCTCTGTACACCCCACCCAACTAATGATGACAGATAGAATGATGACATGGGGTACACTCATTCCAGGTCAGCACTGTATCTTGTTCTGTTCAGGTAAGGGATTTTTTTTCATGGCCTCATCTTGTTCCTCATATGTTGTTGGGCCAGAGAGACAGGATAGGGATGCTGCTGGTGTACCGTTCACCCCACTGCCCAGCATCCTCCCTATCTGAGCTGGCTGAGGTGGTCTCGGACGTGGTGTTGGAGGCCTCTGCCACGGTGGTGTTGGGGGATTTCAACATCCATGCCGAGGCTACACTCAGTGGACCAGCTCAGTTCTTCATGTCCTCCATGACAACCATGGGGCTGTCTCAATTTGTATCTGACCCGACTCATATAGCAGGTCACACCCTTGATTTGGTTTTTGCCTCAGAGCGGACTGGTGAGTATCCATTGTTAGGAGGGCTGACTGTCAACCCGTTGTCATGGACGGATCATTCACTGGTGAGTTTTGGACTTTCAATGGCAGCTCCCATCTGTGGGGTGGGACCTATTGAAATGGTCCACCCCCGGAGACTTATGGAATCTGAGCGATTCCTGAATGCTCTGGGGGATTTTCCGGTTGGTATGACCGGCACGCCTGTCGAAGCCCTGGTTTCTCTCTGGAATCAGGAGATGACCAGGGCTATTGACATGATCGCTCCCGAGGGCCCTCGGCTTGCTTGTGGAGCCCGAAAAGCTCCTTGGTATTCCATGCAACTACGGGCAATGAAACAGCAAGGTCGACGGCTAGAGCGCAGGTGGCGTAAATCTGGCTGTGAATCTGACCGAACACAGGTTAGAGCACATTATTGTGCCTACCATGTGGCGGTGACGGTGGCGAAAAAGAACTTTTTCTCCACCACCATTGTGTCCTTGAGTAGCCGTCCAGCAGAGCTTTTCAGAATAGTAAATGGCCTCGTAAAACCAAATTCAAAGAAGCATGAGCCAAGGCCAAGTAATATCTGCTGTGACAAATTTGCAAAGCACTTTGAGGACAAAGTCGCCCAGATTCGTAGGGGATTGGATGTCACAATTGGACAGAGTCCAAACGAAGTGTCCAGAGAACTGTCTGGTCCTGTTTGGTTGGATCAGTTTCAATTGCTGCGGCCTGAGGATGTGGACAAGCTGCTTGCAGGGGTGCGGCCGACGACGTGCTCTCTGGATCCCTGCCCCTCATGGCTGATAAAGACTAGCCGACAAGGTATGACCGGGTGGATCCAGGAGGTAGTGAGTGCCTCTTTGAGGGAGGGGGTGGTTCCACTGGCCCTGAAACAGGCTGTGGTGCGCCCGCTCCTGAAGAGGGCCTCCCTGGATCCGGAAGATTTAAACAACTATCGCCCGGTGGCTAACATACCTTTCTTAGGCAAGGTTCTGGAGAGGGCTGTCGCTGCTCAACTGCAAGCATGCTTGGAAGAAGCTGATTATCTAGACCCATTTCAATCTGGCTTCAGACCCGGTCATGGCACGGAAACTGCCTTGGTCGCCCTGGTTGATGACCTTCTCCGGGAGAGAGACAGGGGGAATGCTACCCTGTTGGTTTTCCTGGACCTCTCAGCGGCTTTCGATACCATCGACCATGGTATCCTTTTGGAGAGACTATGGAGCTTAGGAGTGGGAGGCAATGCTTGGCGTTGGTTCCACTCCTATCTCCAGAATAGATCCCAGATAGTGGCCGTGGGAGATACTGTTTCGACACCCTGGGAACTTACCTGTGGGGTTCCTCAGGGATCGATCTTATCTCCCATGCTATTTAACATCTATATGAAGCCGTTGGGAGAGGTCATCAGGAGATTTGGAGTAAGGTGTCATCAATACGCAGATGATACCCAGCTCTATCTCTCTGTACCATCTGAATCAGGAGAGGCGGTTGAAGTGCTTGACAGGTGTCTGGAGGCGGTAATGGGCTGGATGAGGGCCAATAAATTGAAGCTGAATCCAGACAAGACAGAGGTGCTGTGTGTCACAGGGTCTCGGGTCCGGGTAGTTGGGAGATACCCTGTCCTTGATGGGGTTGCAATGCCCTGGAAGGGACAGGTGCGTAACTTGGGGATTCTCCTGGACTCTGCGCTAACACTTGAAGCTCAGGTGGAGGCCGTGGCCAGGAGCGCCTACTCCCAACTATGGCTAGTCCGTCAACTTAAGCCTCTTCTGGATAGAGACGACTTGGCCACAGTTATCCACGCTCTGGTAACCTCTAGATTGGACTACTGTAATGCACTCTACATGGGGCTGCCCTTGAAGACGGTTCGGAAGTTGCAACTAGTGCAAAATGCAGCTGCTAGAATGCTGACCGGAACATCTAGCCGGACGCACATCACGCCAGTTTTAAAAGGGTTGCATTGGCTGCCAATTTACTACCGAGCCCAATTCAAGGTGTTGACTCTGACGTACAAGGCCCTAAATGACTTGGGCCCCAAATATCTAAAGGAGCGCCTTCTCCCATATCAACCTGCCCGTGCCTTAAGATCAAGCGGTGAGGCCCACCTGGTTGTCCCACCACCTTCAACAGTGAGGCTGGTGGGCACCCGGGAGAGAGCCTTTTCTGTGATGGCCCCCAAACTATGGAATAGCCTCCCCCTCGAGGTGCGTCATGCCCCCTCCTTATATACACTTAGGAGGGCAGTGAAGACGCACCTCTTTACCCTGGCTTTTGGCTAAGCTTTTTATGTTCCCTCTCAGTACAGACACTATTATTTTAAACATATTGTATACTGTTTTATATTTGTTGAACTTTTAATGTCTTTTAATGTATATTCTATTTCAATTTGTTGTAACCCACCCAGAGACCTTCGGGTATGGGGCGGGATATAAATTTAAATAATAAATAATAAATAAATAAGTGTGGGCAATCATAAGCAGATAGGCACACTTATTTTTTGTCAACTTTTTATTTTCTCACAGCAAAAAGCACAAACTTCAGTGATGGGAAAGTTGTGAAAGAAAAACCCAAGAGTTGGGATCAATTGCCTCAGGGTGTGTGGGGGTTTTCCTGCTGCTGCTCAGGACTCACACGGGCATTTTGGACGTTCCAGCTCACCATTTAAAACTTCAACCAGCAGGCCTACCTAGCAGTATGGTTTTGTTGTTTCAGTCAACATTGAGCTATAGCCTCCAAAACTGCCATCTGGATCCTAAGGGGTGGCAAGAAGGCCCCTGGAGAGCAGCATGACATTTGAGGGGAGGGAGGATGTACCTGGTCACCCTGAACTTGACAGGGGTCTTTCTGGAGCCCCACACCCAACCCACATGCCAAGGTTCTGGTCTCCAGCTCAAACTCTGGAGAACCTTGGCCCTGCTGCCTTTCCTCCCTCCCTCTCCTCCATTGCCTCATGCGACAAACTCATGGAACATTCAAACTAGCCTTCAAACATCCTCCAGCCTTTTGAAGTTCCCTTCAAATTTGTGTACTGCTTAGTTCAAATGGAACAGAACGAAACCAGGAAAAACAGTTCACGCACATCTGAAATGACACTGCAGTCTAACATTTAAATGTCAGAAATTCCTTCTCCATAGCACAGCTTCATCTTTTATGTTCCAAAACTGGTCAAAGAAGTGAAAAATAACCCGTTTTTAAAGATCCTAATGTGTACACTGTTTCAGTCTTCATTTTAGAAATACCTCTCTATTTTGGCATCACCATCAAAACATTTCTTTGCTCTCTGTGTAGTTAAATTAATCTCCAGATCCTAAGCACCTCACCATTGTCATAATGACAGTAAATATCCAGCAAAAATGTTTGTCTCAGAGTGCCTTTATTCATAGGCTATCACAAGAAACAACAGATGGAGAGAGAAAATGAGGTAGAAACCCAGAAGCAACAGCTGCAAAACCATTCCTAATTCATTTTGTACTTTTGATTTTTGATTAAATGTAGTTTTAATGTAAGCTACGTTTTAAAACGCTGAAAAATAGGAAGTTTTTGGTTTTTATCTTAATTACTGCATCCCAGTAACGTCTTCTCTCTCGCTCATTATTACTCAGAATATCAACCAGGCTTTGCTCATTAGCTACTGGTGCAACATTACATTTTCAAGTCTTGCTTCAACAGAAAGCAATTAAAGTCTGTTGCAATTGGAAAAGTATAGGAAATTGTTTTTCTACCAAGTAAGCTTATTGTGTGCCTTTAGAGCCCAGTCTGCTTGCTTATACTGGCAATCCATTTTCCTTAGAGTGATATAAAAGTGAAGCATACATCCCTTTTTACAATCCCAAGACAAGTGGGAAAACTGTATGTAATAAAAGCAAAACCAAATTAACATTTTGACTGCTTTCTTATAGCAGGAAGGAGGACCTTAGAACTTCAGACTAAAGCATCTCTGTAGAAATTAAGTTACATAACTGAACAGTCTAATATGCATGGGTGAAATTAAAATCTTGCCCATCAAGCTGTGAAGAACTTAACGTTTTGGGCATTACGTGGGAGAGCAGCGATTAGCACAGATGGCTCATAGTAGTTTGAGGTCACTCTCTCCTCACATATTGAATATATGTGCATTTCCATGTCAGCCAGCGCTGCTGTTACACAGGGGTTTAGAATACTGCTTCTATTGCATTGTAAGTGCTTAATGGTTCCTCACTGCTATACAGTAATTTTAATTTTGAAATCTGGAAAAGTAACAGTAGACTAGAATCTGTGTGCCGAAGGGACATTGTGAAGGTTTTACAAGTAAAGGAGCATTCATGGATATTAGTCTGTTCTTACAATAGGTGGACAAAGTTAAAAACAAGCTGTGTTTGGCCTCAGTCTCAGAGAATCTTTTACGAGATGCAAAATCAAGAACAAGAGAACATGAGTATAAGTGCGTATGAAGGAAAGTATTTTTCTTACCATGGGTTTTCCTTGAGCTGTGTTCAGACGTAACAAAAGGGGATGGCTCAGTGTTTGGTTCTCATGTTCCTAAGCCTTCTCTAATCCACCATTTCTATCACAGCATGTTCAGGAGAGGCGGAAAGGTAGACTGATGTGTGGACAATCCCACCTAGGAGCCTTCTCTGAACCACCTCAGAGATGCCTTGTTTTTTTGCTGTGCCTGATCACAGCCTTTGTCTTCTGTTTGATAAGTTACTGAAGCAATTGGTGGGCCACTGTGTGAGACAGGATGCTGGACTAGATAAGACTGTGGCCCAATCAGCAGGCCTCTTCTTATATTCTTAATTTTATACTACTAACATCACTTTTGTTAACTCTAAGAATGGCATCCCATTTCAAAAGGAGTTTTGACCATTTGTAGTAAAATCACGTCACACCTACCCTTAAGCAAAATGTACACATAACAGGGCTGCATTTCTAAGACCATTGTTCTTTCTCATTTCTAGGAATTTCAGATGGAGATCACTTTATTCTAACAGCAGAAAAGCAACTTTTAGAAGTCCATTTATTCCCTGTACTTAGAGGCAAATAAAATAAATCGATATGCATAAACATCCAGTGGCCCACTATTGTATTTTTCTTTGTTTACCTTGCAGATCTGTTTGAAAGAAAAAGACTTCGCCTAATTCTTGGATACCATCAAATGTACAAAAATCACATAACAGAGAGAAGAGACAGATTAGCATAGGGATATGCTTATTTAATAGCATTTATTTCTTTGGTGCACAGTGAGAAGTTCTTAGGAGTCTTGAGGCTGTACCATTTCTTTCCTCATGCTTCAGAAAGACAAGTGGTTCACTAGTGCCTGTAGTCTTGAAAAAAAACCCTGTCATTTTCCGCTCATCCCTGCATGGACACATTTTGAAATCTTGACATAAGCTAAAAATAGATGACATTTTAAATAGCAGGGTGTATTTGCCACTCTTTATATTGCAAATAAAATGGGTGGCATTTTTCCAATCTGATTCTTTGGAAGGCAGTATGACTCACAGATTTGGCCCCTTGGAGAACAGAAGAATGTCTGAAAAGCAATGCAAATTTAATGGAAAATCCTAAATGTACAGGTGGCAGGAGAATACTGTATTCTCACTATGTGTCCCCCAAGTCTGCTTCAGTAGAATTAGAGAGACACAATGGCTAGGGAAAGCTTGAGAAAAAGGGGAATTCCACCTCCATGCCTTTCAATGACTTCCAGGACAAACATCCTCAACTCTGAGGTTTCTGGCATAAATGTTGCACACGTAACACTCTACCAAAAGTACTCCCGCAAAGGAAGCCAAACACTTTGCAAATTCTGGCAAACATGCCTGCTTTCAAAAACAAGCCTACAGAATGTGGCTGTTTAGACTGTACAAGTATTCTATTTATATACATTAAAATATGACTTAATAAATGTACTATTTTGCCTATTGTGACACTTGTGCTTCCTTTTGTTTTGGTTATGGAAACAGCAAGAATCTCTAAGGCTGCATTCAGATTTCTCTTAAAAAATAAACTTTTTAGCAGTATTCTGGAGTAATGTTCCTCTGAAATGATCACTTGTTGGCCGGACAGGAGGAGGAAAGTGCCGCCTTCTGTGCTGGTGCTATGTGCGCACCTGGGTATTCCAACAGTGCAGAATACTGAGAAATGCACATGTGATGGTCCCCACATATGCATTGGCGGGCCACTGTGTGCAACAGGATGCTGGACTAGATGGGCTGTGGCCTGATCCAGCAGGGCTTCTCTTATGTTCTTATAGTCACCATTTTTGCCTCAGATTTGGCCATGCGCATGTGCAAGGGTCATTTTAATAATAATAATAATAATAATAATAATAATAATAATAATAATAATAATAATAATAATAATAATAATAATAATAATAATAATAATAATAATAATAATAATAAATATTTATTTGTATACCGCCCTGTGGCGAACCAATCCGGGTGGTTAACAACAATAAATGTAATAAAAACATCATATAAGAATAAAACATTATAGTCCCTCCCCCCCTTAAAAAATAATTAAACAATATGACAAATTACAGTATCAAAAATATAAAACATAATTAAACAGACTAACAGCCCGAGTGTTTTATTCAGCAAGGCTGCTGCTGTGTCTCCAGACAAATATGTTTTTGCATTATTCTAGGAAAACCCGCACTGAGGTATGTAGTAGGGCTATGTTGGGGTTGCCACAGATACATGTGGCAATCCCATGTGGCAACCCCAACACAGACATGCCATAATCAGTTTTTTAAACCTTTGTTTGGATGCAGCCTAAAAGAATGACTTTGGTGAACAGTAAAAGAAGTTCATACTTTTGAATCCAATTATTATTTTACTTGTGTGTCTGGAAAAGCATACTATACGCAAGGAAGCTTTTAATAAGTTTGTTCTTAATGGGCAGGTTTCCTCCTCCTCAATCCCACACCTATTTTTATTTATTCAGTCTACAGCAACAATCACTAGGGAAGAGATTCAGAGTAAGACAAACAATGTGTCAGAACATGAATACAGATCATCCTGCCACCACACTAGGCTCCAAAATGTTTCCAATTCTGATTATTACAACACAAGTTACTATTGTAATGAATTTTTTAAAAAGCCACAAAACAATCAGGAAGTTGTCTCCCCATATGAAAAAAAATGTAGTTTGGCTTTTGTAGTGAAGTTTTAGAAGAGAAAAATAAAATAAAGAGTGGCAAGGGGAATACGATTCAAGTGTATTAAATATGATGGAAAAAGGAATATTAGGACTTGAGGCCATCCCATGTATCAGAATATGCCAGATCGGAAAGGAAATACTTCTTTACAATTAAAGTTCACACAAGATAAAACTAAGTCATGGCTGCCAGCTCAGAGATCTTTCAAATCAGGTAACTTCATGAACAGTAAACCTGGTGATTATCTGCTATGATAGTCAAAATGCATATCACTTTTAGCATCAGAGTTAATAAGTGCTTGAAGACTACCTGCAGATAAATGCAAATAAGGAGAATATTGCTATGTATTCATACCTCAGAGGCTTCCCAAAGGTATCTAACTGGCTACTGAAAGAAAAGGCTGCTGGACAAGATAGGCTTTGGTCTCATGCAGCCAGAATCTTTGACATGCACTAGATCTTGACTATTCTAATAAGCCAGAATTACAAATAGCCAGGGATATGTTGGGTTATATTATATTCTTTTTCAAACCTGTCTGTGTTTAAAACATAGGCAAAGAAAATATTAGAAAGTTGTATTAAATTTCTAAGAAGTGCTTACCTCACAATGGATAACGGCTTTCAACAAAACAGAATCTTCCTTCTGCTGCCATTGGTTTACTTTGATTAAACATGGGAAAATGTGAGGATATAAGACATTATGCTACCCAAGATCCTTTTCAAAGGAAAGACACATGCACACCACCAAGAATACTAAACATTGAACAGTCTTGATGAAATGGGATGATTCAGAGCTCAGAAATTGGCCATTCATATTATTTTGGAAATTGTCATTCCTTGATAAAGGATTGCTAATGTGCATAGGAGCCATTCCATTTTTTAGCATCATTTTTTTACTTTTTTACTTTGATTTCTGTTTGATGATTCCTTTTACTGCATGCTGTTAATATTCCTGATAAAAATGCTGACATTAGTTTCAGTTCATAGAACTCAAATTTGGTGTCACAGCTTCCAGCTATGTACACAGGGCATTTCTCTGTTTTGCCACAGGATAGCAACTCTCAAAATACTGGAAATTAGAAGGTGGAATAAGAGATCCAAAACTTCCAAGTGCTACTGTAACAGTCCAATACTTACTGCCTATCAGAGCAAACTAAGCAGAAACGTTATGTTCAAAAGACAGGAATAGGTCCAAAAGAAAACATAGCAAGTTAACACCAGAAACACTTACTTGTGCAAAAATGTATTATCCCTTGATATTCAGTTGCAACTAATGAGTACCAAGAATGAATTTACAAATTAAAGGTGGGTAGTACGCACATATTTTGGAC
This sequence comes from Aspidoscelis tigris stejnegeri, assembly GCA_023333525.1. Taxonomy (NCBI): domain Eukaryota; kingdom Metazoa; phylum Chordata; class Lepidosauria; order Squamata; family Teiidae; genus Aspidoscelis; species Aspidoscelis tigris. Next base: position 209,904,140 of record JALMGA010000001.1, read on the forward strand.
AGTGCATAGCAGTAGCAGTGGATAGCGAGAAGATACATTGGTGGAACAACCAATGATCTGTGTGATCTAAAGTGTGATTAATTGAAGAAGATCCTTAAAAAACAACAACCAGTAACAACTTTCTGTATAAGATTTTAATTATAACATAGATATTGCTTCACTTTTTGAATTAATGTTTACATCTCATTTAGTGCCGGGGAGACAGTCGCCCAGAGGATGGCTGAGGCAGCCTGAGTTTTGAGAGCTGAACGTCATAATCCACAAAGGTATATGGTGTATACTCGTGATGCTGCAGGTTCTTGTAGCTGGAAATGTCGAAGGGTTCTGGAGCTGCTTCAGCTGCTGGCTTGGCCTCTAGGGGGAAAATATATGCACATTTTATTAACTCAAATAAAGAGAGTTCACCCCCTAAGCTGAAACAGACCTTGTACAGCCTCAATTTAAGAACCTAAGAGAAGCCTTGCTGGATCAGGCCACAGCCCATCTAGTCCAGCATCCTGTCGCACACAGTGGCCCACCAAATGCTCATGGGCATCTCAAGCAGAGACAAGGACAAACCTTCTCCTGCTCTCGAGTCCCAGCAGATGGCCTTAGAAGCGCCCCAGTTCCTCCCCCCCCCTCAGCCTGAAGGATGCACCTAGGCATTTGCTCACCTTCCTCTGCTGTTCGAGACAAAGGTAGGCATTTTATTCCCCTACCCTCAGATCAAGAACATACCAAAAGCCTAAAAAGAACTTTGCAGGTTTGTGAACAAGTGCTTTGTGTATAATTCTATGTATTAGCTGCATTTGTTTGGGTGGTTTCTTCGATTGTTCTCAGCTACAAATGCTAATGCCAACTTGCATAGCAAACATGCATCTCCTGTGGTGCAACCAAGTAGGCCACTGGAGTTCTACTTTTGGTTTGCGGCACAATTGATCCTGATGTTGAAGAAACAAAATGCTTTTGAAAACTCGGGAACTCATTCCCCAAGCAAAAGGAAGTACTACGTACTGTGAAAACAAGAAAGCCCAGCTCTAACCTAGTACATCAATGTTCTCTCTGCTTGTATATTTTGCCTTTCAATCTGAGGTCCTGACTGGATTTCTATAGGTTCCAGGTATTCAACAGCTTTCTACATCCAGTAAAGACTGTTCAAAACCAGAGATGCTTTCTCTTATAGAAGTATTTACCTCTCACCTTCCCACAAAATTCACAGGAGTCACAAGAAGTCATTCCTTCAGAAGATTCCTGTGAAAACTATGCAATGAAACCACTGAAATTGCCCTGAAACATTAGCCCTTTCTGCACTGGGCCTTATTCTGGATTACATCTAGGATTAGAGACCTGCCAGTTTGCATGCCAGTGCAGACTATAGGAGGTCCTGGTGTACTCTGCACCAGCATGCAGACGGCAGGTCTCTGTTCTGGAAAGTAATCCAGAATAAGGCCCAGCACAGAAAGTGCCATTAATTGGTAGCCATTTAGGAGTTAAACAGAAAATCCTGCAAACCTGTCTCAAATGTGGACAACTGTGAAGAGGCAACAAATTTCATTCCAACATTTCAATCTTTGACAAATAATGAACATTTAAAAATATAAATGAATTATTCTAATTCTTAAAATCCTTTGCTATCAGGATTATACCACTTTGATAATACTTTAATTAGCAGGCTAGTGGCAGGCAACAAACAGGACTTGAAGGAAGCTGCACACACAGCAGAAAAAGCAATGAAGAGTTAGTGAAGTGAGAAATTCTGGATATTATATTGCATTTCAGTCTCAGATTTCAGAGCAAAATCAGTTTAATTTAATTGATTATGCCATTTATAAACTCACATCCAAATCAGATACTTTATTTAAATTGGTTCAATACCTATGATTGTTTATAGATGCTCACTGAATTATACAATAAAAAACCATTAAATAAATGCAGTCTGTTTAAAAAGTGCTTTATCTACCACTCTGTTCTTCAGCTTGAGTAGACTTAATTTTAACCTACGATAGAAGTGGAAGTCTGTTCCACCATTTGCGAAGTTCAAGGCAGTCTCTTTTTTCAGCCACTACTGCCCTCTACTGGTTGTGCAGAAGTCCAAAAATTTGGTAAACAATGGCAAGAAATCTAGAAGTGTGATGGGCATGTCTCAGCTTAAAATTTGTGCTTCAGCAGGTTTCCTCACTTCTAGACGATCCACACCTTGCAGTTATTGTTGGTATATACACTGAACACTTTATTAGTCTCCGCTTTATTAACTGGCAAATTGTTTAAAAGAAAATAAGGGAGGTATAGCAATTCTGAAGAACTTGACTATTGATAGTCTCGGAGGAAGTACATAATAAAGAATGGAGTTTGCCTGCCAGTCTTTGAAGGATCTGAAGAAGAAAAAATGAAGATCCTGTCTGGGGGAATATCTGGTGTTTTTGAGACCAAAGGTTCTCTGAGAATGTTACAAACGTAAATGACAGCTTTGGAGGCAGATGTTGTTAGAGAAGGAAGGAAATTTTGCATGCCTGTTGTTACCAAGGCTAGGCTCTGAAGTTTTTCTCCATTTTTTCCCTAGCCTGGAGGCACCAAATCCCTATCAATCCTCTGGCGTCATGGTGAACTTTGTTCCTTACGGTCCCTGTAACACAAGACAGCGACTTTTGACAACTATCAGAGTACTGCAAGAGGAAAAAGACAAGAGCAAAAGACAGCCAGATCCAGTAGAAAAGCAGCTGTTAAGCCCAAGGGCAAGAGCTGGGCAGGAAGGATAAGAAACTGCAAAATAGGTTTCTCAATAGCCTCATTGTGCTTCTAATAGAATCAGAGAAGAATTGTAATGTCATCCAGGCAGCCTGTTTTCATTCGGTTACTCCTATTTCCAAGTCATCCATTTTCCAACAATATTTCAGAAGATCATCATTAGCAACACGAGATAATTAGGCAGAATACTAGGAAAATAATCCTTCTCCCATTAGCAATTCAAACAGGAGAATCAAAGAAAATAACACTAAAAAAGAACGAAAAACTCAGCAGCACAGTTCAAGGCTACTAATGTATGTGAAGTACTAGAAAGAGTGAACAAAACTTTCTGAATGTTAGGCATTAAGAGTGGAAAGCCCTCAGCCCCCACAGGACCAATGTAAATCAAGTAAGAGAAAACAATACCCTGTATAGTACTTTCTGGTTCAATCTCAATTCCTGCTTCTGGGACCACTTCCACATTTTCTGTGGATTCTGTCACCGGCATTCTGCCATCCCATTTCTCCTCTTGTAGCACAACGTCAGCTGGGCTTCTTTGCAACTCAGTCCTTCGTAGTTCTTTTGCCAAACTGGTTTCCTGTCCTGGCAAATTCAAATTTTGTGCTACACTTTCAGGAAGTGATTGAGTGCTACACCGCATACTTGAAGAGCCTTCAGGCAGAGATGCTGCCACCATTGGCTTAGATGTAGCCTTTGTTGGACTTTGTCCCTCTGCAATTTTCATTCCAAGGTGACCCATTCTCTTTAAATGTGCTTCTTTAGGACTTTGTGTTAAACTCTTAAGATCAGATTTGTCAAAAAGCAGCGTATCATCAACTACTGTCTGACACATTTCCTTGTGTCGGACAGGGCTCCCCAGGACTGTGGGACTTTGAGGGAGCTTCTCAGGGGTTTCACCCCTGACTTCTTCTTGGGAAAACTGTGTATCTCTTGTTGTCTGTAACTCTGCTCTGTCCTCAAAAACGACAGGATCTCGTCTTGGAAACAGCACCTTGGTTTTAACTGTATATTTGAAGGCACTATCTTCCTCTTCAGAATCAGAGCTGGAGTCTGATTCAGAGCTTGATGAAGAGGATGAGTCTCTATCGGTCACCTTCGTACACAAGCCTTCTGTTGAGGAGAACACAGACTCTCTCTCAAGGGAAGGAAACGTCGTTCTTTGAGGAAATGTTACCAGAGTTTTCCTTGCCAAGAATTTTCTCAGATCTTCATTGGTTAATTTTACAGCTGCACCGGGTTTATTGTTATTTAGCGTATCACCTTCATCTGTAAAGTGTGGGGAAAGAATTAAGAGACAGCTTTTTAAAAACATTCAACTGCTGCTTTGGTGGCTACCAACTCAGCACAAGCTTTCAGTTCCAATTATATTTACAAAAAAAGCAGAAATGACCATCATTTTCAAATGGCCAGATTCAAATGTGCTGCTCTTAATTTGAGATCTACTTGAGATATATCAAAAAATTATAGGAAAACAAAGTATTTTCTTCTTCTACATATCGACCTTACACCAATTCTCTGGGTAGTGATGGAGAACATACTTGCTTATTTTCTCAAGTGAATTGTAATACTGTATATTTACAGCATTAACTGCATTAAATCAATTCAAACAAAGCACACCAGTTCCACAAATTTCCATGACTGCAATATAATCTGCATGGATTATTAATGCCTTTATTAGGCAATTAAACATCTTAAATAACTAGTAGATTTTTGCTTGTGTCTTTTAATGGCTGCTTCCATCCTGTTTTACTATTCAGGTAAATAAGATATATGCAAATAATGAGGAGAAATGATAATTCTGATCAGATCCAAGAGCCCTACAGCCTAGGAGTCTAGCGCAAGAGCAGCTCACTATTTGCCTGTGTACACTTAGAAGCAGAGCATAAACATGGTAGCTTTCTACTGTTTCCAGCATTTGGTATTCTAAGGTACATTACATTTCTTGGAGATTTCAGTTGCTTTTGACAGACTGATCTAAATTCATCTCGTTTTACAAAAGCCTTATAAGTGAGTTACCTTCACTACTTCTCATAGTAGCAAATTTTATGGCCATTTCCATACTTACCTGTAGTGGGATGAGAGCAGCTGAGGCATTCCACCTCCAGAATGCAGCCACGTGTCCTGGAGCAATGCTGCCTGCCTATGGATGGCTGCTCCAGAACAGTCACTGCTCAATTCCCAAAGCTTAGGAACAGGCCTCTGGAAGTTCCTATGGTCAAGAACTAAAGTTCCTGGTCTCAGAGTTCAGCAGTTGCTAAACTGGACAGTGCAAATGCGCGACTGCGGTACATGCCTCCATGTTCTGTTTAGTGAGGGTCACATTTTAGTGGTATAATTTGGTACACTGCCAAAATGGGCCCCCTGAAAGACCAAACATGGAGACACGTGCCTTCTAGCTTGCCACTTTCCCTTCTCTCACTCCCTAAGAAGACGTGAAGTAGCCAATCGTGGTGCCTCGCTTCCTCCCACTCTCACTTCCCTTAAAGCTGCCGGCATACATTTACTCGAGTATTTCCTTTGCTGTTGATTTAAGTAAAGAATGTCTCTGACTCCGATCTCTGTAACAACAATTCCAATTACAAATTTTCAGTGCAAACGTGCCTTGCAGTTGGTGGTGGGCTATATCGTACCATTTCCTGTGCTCCTTGTACAAAATAGGCCAGTGTGGGTTCTTAAGTTTTTCTTTTTCTTGTTGCTTGGAAAGGAGGACTACTACAGCAATGTAACAAAAGGCTACTGTAAAATCATGGTATCATAAGAGAAGTCCTGCTGGATCAGGCCACAGCCCATCTAGTCCAGAATCCCGTTGCACACAGTGGCCCACCAAATGCTCATGGGCATCTCAAGCAGAGACAAGGACAAACCTCCTGCTCTCGAGTCCCAGCAGATGGCCTTAGAAGCGTCCCAGTTCTCACATACCCGTGTGGGAGAGGGATGCACTGTGTTACAGTGGCTCTGCTCCTATGTGCAGGGATTATCTGAGAGAGCATTGATGGGTGCCACTGGCAGGTAAGCTGACCCACAGTGCACTCCTTATTCTTTGTTCTATTTAGCATCTACAGTACATGAACTGCCTTCAAGAGTTTTGGAGAGAGGTATCACCAGTATGCAGATGACACTCAGTCCTTTTTCTTCATTATGTCCAAGTCACATGAGGCCATGAACTTCTTGAATTGTTACTTGGATGCAGAGATGAGCTGAATGAGAGCCCACCGGGTAAAGTTGAACACTGACCAGACAAAGAACTGTTTCAGCATACAACTGGCAGATTCCTATTCCAAGATATAATCCAGAATAAGACCCAATGCACAACGGTTCTAAATCCTCGTTTGTTTCACTCAAGAAGCAGAAGATTGCTTTTAATTGAAGATTCACCACTGTAGTTTCCTACAGGTGCATATAGACCATTTGTCACAGAATTTTAAAGATGCAAAATATAAAATCAGTATGAATAACAGAGATGCTATAAGAATATTAGTAGGACTGTTGCAAATACAAGTACTGAGGCACTCCAGTTACATTTTTCTTTTAGAATAGTCATGAGAATACAGATCCTTACATATGTTAAAAAAGAAAAAGTATCCTGTTTTCTCTTCTAAGCTACATATACTGTACTACACTTTCGCAGGATATAGAAAACAAGATGAAGACCTGCTTTTCTGATCTCTCCTTGCCTTCACTTTCATAAGTTACTAACACAGATCTGACAAACTGGATTCTGTAGAAACAAAAGTTTTATATTCAGGACAAAATGCAAGATGGCACATATATGATGTACTAAAGAGATGGTCAACAGGTTGAGACAGTATATCCTAAAGACAGTGTGTTAATCAGGAAGACACATCCTGAAGGCACCATATTGTCCCCAACTCTGAACTTCATGGTTGGATATGAGTCTTTTGTGAGGGTGTATTGCCTAAAGAGACGAGAGGTCAAAGAACAGCAATTAAGAAATAAAGTGCCATGACTGTTATCGTTTCAAACACATGCTGTTTTACCTAACAGAAACATTACATAACAATTTTGAAAAAACAATGATGAACTATACTCAACCTAAAGGCAGAAAGAAGCAGGTTTTGAAAAACAGTTATGACCATACATGGCACCCATTATGGGCCTTCTGTCAACCTCTCTACAGGAATTAGGTTTTAAAGATATACATAAATGGCATTTAAGCCCCCTAAGAATTGTTCATGTCACATAATCTTTCAATGACAAGTTGAAGAGGATATAAACAAAATGGAAGTTTGCTCTGTTTATGGTGGGAACACATGAAAACTTGCAGTCTTTTGGAAGATGTTGAAATAACACCTATAACTAAACCGTTGATCCTGTACCTATGTAACATGGTTTTACTTATGTTTGATGGAGATAATATAAATTTGAAAGAAAAGAAACGTCTAGTATTTTACTGTTATTTTTAGTAGTTCAACCACAGAAATACTTGGATGGTTTTACAACTGATACATCCCACAAAAATTTCAATCACATTCTCATGGAAAACACAGCTAATAAAATTTAAGAAATTAAACCCAAACCGCGAATCCTCTTATTGTAAGTACGAGTAGATTTTGTTTGTACATAATTTTTATTACAGCACCCAGGACTTAATGGAAGTTCTAAAATGGTTACAGTTGACTTATTTGTATTTCTCTCCCACTCAAAGGTCTCAGGGCAAGTCACAATAAAATAACTATAAAACAGATAAACTAGCTAAAATAGTAACAATGTCTGCATTTTGACTTTTGATTATTCAGACACAGGACATATACCATTTGTCTGTAATGAGTGGCATTTATGGCAATTTAATCAAAGTGGCATAGCTAGTGCTTATTAAAGCCCAGTGACAGGAATACTCATGCTCTGCCTAGACAAGATATCAAGAGACTGTGATAATCAAATTTAAAACTTTTAATTCTGGCATTGTGTAGAACACAACAAGTAGCAAATCTTTATCTAAATTTGTATGGCTACAACAGAAAGATATAAAAAACAGTGAAAACTAGTGAACATCTTACTTTTTGTTGAACTTTTTTTAGAATCACCTGATGTGGTGCACAGTGAAACAGCAGCAGGCAGATTTCGGAGCCCCAGTGTTTGCAGATGAAAAGTCTAGAAGAATTTGTAAATATATTAATTCATCATTGTTTTAAGGTAAAAAAATAGAAAATATAATGTAGATCGTTGGCAATTATAATAAGAAGTCTAGAAAAAAAATTTCCATTATAATAACTTAAAGAGGAAAGCACTGGGTTGTACTTACAGTTATGTCAGAGTACTCCTACCTTTAGTTTTAGCACAGTTTTGTTACTAACAATATGAAAATCTTGTTACCAATGCAAAACTGAGGGTTAAGGGAACCACTGAAGCCCTGTCTATCAATGCAAGTCAAAGGTATTACACTGATAAGACTAAGTCAACCAGTGTTAAGTCAATGGTACTGTGGGAGAAGTCAATTCATGTTAACTCAACTTCAGACACATTTTAACAAAAGCAAAACCATTCTGTAAAAAAGACAAAGGAAAGAATGCAATACAACAGAAGACTATATGCCATATATCAGACTAGAGATCACTTTCTAAACCACTTGAAATGTATTAATAACAAAATGAATCTCCTACATTGTTTACAGAAGGCTAAGCAGCCAGTATAGGTTCCCTGTTTATTTTGGTCATGTTTTACTGTGTTTGTGATTTTAAATTGTTTCCTTCCAGTCTTCCAGCTTGGTCTAGTGGTCAGGGAGCTGGACTCTTATCTCGAAATACTGAGTTTGATTCCAGCCTCTCCCATGAAGCCAGCTGGATGATCTCAGGCTAGTCACAGCTCTCTTTTGAGCTCTCACAGCCGCACCTACCTCACAGGGTGTTCTGGGGAGAACAGAAAGCTTTGTCAGCCACTTTGAGTCCCCTTAAATGAGTCTGACTAGTTATACAATATCAGACCTAAGTTAGGATGTTAAGTTTACTGCTCAATATCCTCCACAAATGATTAGGATCTGCACACTGAAGTGTACCTTCTGCTTTGTTAATCTACCCTAATTCTGTAGGTCCTACCAATGAGGTACACAAATAGTATCAATCAAGAAAAGCACCTTATCTGTCGCTGCACATCAGTGATGCAACTCTCAAGAGTAGCTGGAAACATTATTGCCACCTGAAAACATGTCTGTTCACCCAGCGTTTATGGAAGTTTGACCTCAGCACGACCCCAGAGCTGTTCGTTTTTTAAGCTGCTGCTTTAGTGTTAAGAATCGTATTTTAATCCACTTAACGATTAATTGTTAAGGCACCCCGTGCGTTTGCAGCTCAATAAATACTGCAATTGAAAACAAAACCAAAAAGGCTATAAGCAATGACGAAAAGGGCAAAATAGCTTGCTCACGCCACGAATCTGACCTCCCCCTCCTCCAATAAGGTTAAGGCTGCAATTCTATGCGCATCTATGGTAATACATTTTACTAATCATGTTCGAGCAAACATGCGCTAAAGCAAATGGCACAATTCGCAAGCTTTAAGTCAAAGGTGGACTCGCTAGCACGCCCAATCGCTGGCGCACGAAGGAAACCAACCCCAGCGCTAAAACCCTGTAGAAAGAAGCCTCCCAATTCTCACTCTCTCTTACCTTGAGTGCAGCGACACGGCCACAGCTTAGGAGCAGAGGCGGCGCCATCTTGGCGCCCCACCCGGACACCTGTCCCTGCGACAACCTCTGCACCTGGCCCTGTGTCACCGCTAAGAAACGAGCGTCAAGTAGTTCCGGTCTAAGTCGCGCCCCGCCCATAAAACTAGCAGTAGCCAGTGAGGCGGGATGGATTGGGCTCCGGTATTTTGAGGAGGGCTTAAAGCAGCAACCTAGAGGTAGAAAAAGGAAGAGAGAGAGTGTTTTATGGAAGGAAAGGAAACGGGATCGGGTTTAGGGAAGAGATGAGAAAATCTTTGGGCTAGTAAGCTGGAGAGATTTGGGGTGTTTTCCCACTTAGCACAAAGGACCCACTAGGGGTCCTTAAAGGGTACTCTAGTGCTAAGTGGGAAAACACCCTCGGTACACATTTAGCAAACAAAGTGGGGCTGGGATGCTCAGTGAGGGCAGAGGTGTCCCCTACTGTTTTAACAAAGGACAAAGAGCCCTTTATGATACGAAATTGTTGCGTTTCTTATACCAACAGTATGGGAACGCGTCTGATCACAAACTGCCTGGAAGGAGACAGTAGCAAGCAAAGCATTCACGTAACTGTGCTAAGAAAAATGGGTAGAGGGATCCACGCACTTAATTTGCGTGCATATCTTGCGCTTTGCAAAATAACAAAAACATTTTTACGGAAAGTTGAAGCGGATAGGGACTTTTGCAAATCGTAGCCTTCTCAACAATAAACATTATTTACTAACTTATGTCCCGTCTCAGCTCATATGTAACATTTTTGGCAGTTGTTACTTTAGTGCAAACCCCCCCACCCCCAACTATCATTGCGTTTTATGTGGAAGTTGTATTGTTGAAATTTATTCCCCTGTACAAAATAGAAAAGCGGAATAAAACTGCCATGAAGGGTGTAGTGGTGGGGGACACTGTCATGAAGAAGCAGATCATACGTTTTCTGGTGAGTATAATGTACAATTTAAAGTCAACAATACTGGGGTTTAATGTTCGACGACTAACAGGAAAATCTGGCACATTAATCATGATGCATGCGCTGTTAGGATATTTCGATTATCTACTGGAAATACTAGGAAGTTTTATGATATAATTTGATTGTGGAAACAGATATAGGTTTTTTTCCCACTAGCACTAGAGTACCCATTAAGGACCCATTTAGTGCTAAGTGGAAAAACACGCATAGTATCTGTAGTGATTCTAACCAGCTACATCTAGACGAAGTTCTAAATATTCCACAAATTCAGCTCGCCTGCTAAGTTTCCTATCTCTATAGTACAACTTCTCTATGGTCTTCCTGAGTTAGCCGTATGCTGATGACGTCTTCAAACTGCGACTCCCGTCCCGTTCACCCTCGTGGGTCTGGTGCTCGGCGGGCGAGCATGGAGGAGGTGGCTGAAGCCGCCGGAACAACGAGCCCTTTCCCGGGGCTGGCGATTTGTGGAGACTTAATGGCGATTACAGGCGGAACTAAGCTCCTGGCTGCTCGTTACAAAGAGTGAGTCTGTCTCTGTTTTAGTATTTGTGTCTGTCTGGATTAAATGCGTAAAGAAGTGTTCTCCTTTTATGTCAATACAAACCAGTCGTTTGCTTTAGGTACTCCAAAGCGGTGTTTTAGTCGCTGGAATAGAAACGAGCAGTTTGTGGTTCTGATTCTGGGTGATCACGCAGTAATTGCTGCTGGTAAGGTAGGAATAAAGTTGCAGAAGTATACAGAAGTGAATTCCTTTGAATAAAGTAACGTGCTCCTACTTAGATAGAAAAGAGGATTATTATAAGCACATTCAGTTCCACCGTAGTAAATTGTACCAATACTGCCTCTCTGAGGGAAGCAGGAGTAACCTAGTTCTGTGTAAATAAACCTCAAGTCCAGGGTGCTGTGTGTAGAAAGAGGGGTGACCAAATTAGTTTTCCCTTTTGGATGCTGCTGACAATCATTGTGGCCAGCAGTAGGAAGCAATGACAAGAATAAGTAGTTCAACAGACTTCCAGAGCAACTTGCATACTTGGATATTAGAGTTTACCTCATGTTGGTCACTACCTCTCATTCTAGCTTTTCTCATAGGGCTATTATGATGCCAGCAAAGGAAGACAAGCTTTATTTACTTGCATTATCATTCCACACCATGACTTAAGAATTCAGGTGGACATGGACAGCTTAAAATTTGGAATACTGTGTACAATTCTGGTCACCACACCGCAAAAAGGATATTGTGGAACTGGAAGAAGGTGCAGAAAAGGGCAACCAGAATGATTAAGGGGCTGGAATACTTCCCTTACGAAATCAGATTGCAATGTGTAGGCATCTTCAGCCTGAAAAGATGACATTTAAGAGAGGACCTGATTGAAGTATATAATATCATGCATGGTAAAGAAAAGGTGGATAGAGAGGAATTCTTTTCTCTATCACACAACACTAGAACCAGGGGCACTCTGTGAAGCTGATAGGTGTCAGTTCAGACAAGGGGAAGTATTTCTTCACTCAGAGGGTCATCAGTCTGGAATTTGCTGCCATAAGAGGTGGTAACAGTAACCAGCCCAGATGGCTTTAAGAAAAGATTAGACAAATTTATGGATGACATGTGTCAATGGCTACTACAATGGATGCCTAAGTACGTCTTTCAGGCTAGAGGGACAAGCAGGGTGCCTCTAAGGCCATTTGCTGGGATTCAAGAGCAGGAGAAGGTTTGCCTTTGTCTCTGCTTGAGTTGCCCATAAGCACTTGGTGGGCCACTGTGTGAGACAGGATGGTGGGTCTAGATGGGCTGTGGCCTCATCCAGCAGGGCTCCTCCTATGTTCTTATGTTCTAAAAACATACAATATAAATTTTAAACAACGGTGGGAAATATTCTTTAATCATGAGTACAGATAAAAAAAGTACATTGATAAAATTGTTATAGTATGATATATCTCTCGGTGGAGAGTATCCCACAACCTGAGAACTATCAGCAGTTATTTGTCATTGTAATATTTAAGGTCAAGTAATCTACTTAGACTGCACACTGCTGTCTTTGGAAATAGTTTCCACATATCTTTGAAATAACACCCCAGTGGAAGTACACCACCTCCTTTGTCACCTACTTAAAATGCTCCTCTTCAAAAAAGCCTTTAAAGTTGAGTTCTAATATTGTTCTGCTAGGATTTGAGGGCTGTGTTTAGATTATACTGGAATTGTTTTATTGGCTTTATTCATGTTTTTATATTGAATATTTTTACTGAGTGCTGCAACTCACTCCGAGTCTTTTGGGTGAAGGAAGGGATATAAATATTCAGAGGTAAATAAGTAACTTTGCACAGCCACTTTGTGATTCCTTCTTAATTTATGGATTTTGTATTTGAAACCTTAGCCTCTCTCCTGCACTACTAATTGCTTACACTCTTTCCCAAGTATTACCCTATTGTGACTTACCTCAGTGAACTCAACAAATAGACATCTTTAGAATTGTGCTCTATAAATTGTCTTTCAGGGAAATTGAACTTTGGGCATGTAGTTACCTTTAAATTATTAATTGTATTTATTTACTCATTTAGCATTCATTTAAACTATTTCTTTACTGCTTCCTCATTTCAAAATCTTGAAGTGACAGAAGTGATAAGTTAAAAACAACAAAATACTAAAACCAATGTTAAAAGTGTAGGGGTCAGGTAGCAGATCTTCACTCACTCCAGGAACGCTTGGGAGAACAAACGTGTTTTCAGTAGACATCTAAAAGTTATAATAGGCACTTCGTGAACATCAGATGAAAGAGCATTCCCGAGAAATCCCTGCTGCTATACATTGCAAGATAATATTCTGCGAAAGGTAAACCCGCAGCAGAATTGCACAGATGATCACAGCGATCTTATTGGCTTGTACTGTGGAAGGTGATTTATTCAGTACTCTTTCCTAAAGTGTTGTGCCTGAGCCCTTAGGTCAGGGGCCTTTCTGCACTTTGCCTTATTCTGGAATATATCCCAAAATAGGGATGTGCTATCTGCATGCTAATGCAAACTATGGAAGACTCCAAGTGAGGCCTGCCATAGTCTGCATTAGCTTGTGGTCAGCAGATTGCTATCCCAGGATATATTCCAGAATAAGGCCAAGTGCAGAAAGGATCCTGGACTAGTAGCTCAACAACCTTGAGACTGGATTTTGCATTAGTTGCAGCTTCCAGATCCGGTATATGATCCCCTTGTACATATAACCATATACAGTGAGCCTTACAGTAATCCAAATGTGAATTACATTGACTTACCGTATATTCAGGCATATATTCCGGCATATTCTGGCATTCCAACTTTTCCAGTTAAAATATACTCCCCGTATAAGAAGATGACACCCGGCGTAGAAGACAACCCCCGACTTTTGAGAAGATTTTCCTGGGTTAAAAAGTAGGTTTATACGCCAGAATATATTGTATGTGATTCTACTGTAGAATTCTGTAAAAAACACGTAATGGATAACTCTAACATTAAAGGTATTTTTACATAGACATGTTTTCTGTCCTAATATTTTCCTCATTTCAATATGATAAAGTGAAAGACAGCAGCCCAAAATTTATTTTGGACAATTTGGTTGAAAAGTAGCATGTGATAGACTATGATGCAACATAATCCATGCTGCATAGAACAAAATTAATTTGATAAATTTCTTTTTAACTTCTAGCAATGATGATCTTTTCATTTATGATTGTGCCACTGCAAGCAAGCAGCCTCAACAAAATAACGGGTAAGTTTATTTAAATTCTTCCTTGTTCAGAATAGGTTGTAGTGAATTAGAGGCTTAGTTCTTTGGTGGATGTGATAGGTTTTAGGCTGGATGAATAAGATGTCAAAACCTGGGTTGATTACACATTCATGTAGACATGCAGGCTTAGCGTTTGGTGAAGTCACAGACCGGAACCAGGCTGGAGTTGTCTTCCAAGAGATAGCTTTATTCTTGCAGTAGCAAAATTAGTACAGGACAGGCAGGGAGAAGTATTTACAGGAACAGCAAGGCAAGTATAAGGTAAGGTATTTGGCATCAAAGGCAGAGACTTAGCCAAACATTAGGACAATTATACAGGTCAGAAAGAGACGTCATGAAAGGGGGAAAAGAACTGACCAATCCAAAGTGGACCTTTCTCCAGGTGCTATGCACGACCAGCCTGGCTAATTGAAACAGGTGTGCTGGATTAGAAGGTCCAGGACATTCCTGGCCATGACTTTACAATTCTTTGCAAGCAGGCAAGTAGCCCAAGACTACTTTAATAATTTAAAGCTCTAACATAAGACAGGATCTGCACAGGCTATTCCTACCAGTGCTTTAATAAAGCATTGCTAGAAATTGCACTAAGGAAAAGTGCTACGTTGGATGCGTTGTGGTCAGGACCATTTGAACGCAGGAAGGACTTCAGTAGCAACAGTGGACTACAGTAGATGTACTTAAGGACCAGTGGTGCGGCAGAGGTAGGATTACAGAAAGAGTTAGAGTAAGTGGTGTTGCAGAAGTTACTCCTGATTGCTGTTTGCTGCACTCTGCAGAGCATGTATGGTGAAACATGGGTTCCCTCCCTCCACACATCCACAGACTACCTACAAACATTGCCATTTTCCCTCCCAGTGCTGGCACCACTGCACACATGCCAGCACTGCCACCAGGACAGCAGTGATGCTCTGCATTGGCACCAGAATGTCACACGACACACCAGCGCACTTGCATGGTGTGTCGCGTGCCCCTCTGTGCACCGTAGAGGTGTGGATGCCCCCCACCCCACCCCGGATGCTACAGGTTGCAGTAAGTGCACGTGTGAAGCGTGAAATCATGTTCCATATGTAGTTTGCTTCCAGTGCCCTCCTGCACAGAAGGGGCTGTTCCTGAGTTGGAAATGGCCCCTTCCAGCACAGATGCTCCATCTGGGAGCGCACTGGAAGCAAACGGTAAATAGCAATGGTGTTGTCTGCAGTTTGAAATTAATACTTGTTAAAAGTTAAGTCTTAAGCCTCAATATCCTCTCTTTTTTTCTCTTTGCTTCTAGAAAAGATTTGCAGTTGGCAAGTAAAGCAAGTAATGATATCTTGGCCTGCACGTTTTCTTCATCAGGAACTTATTTTGCCCTGACTGACAACAACAAACAACTGATGCTTTTTCGTACCAAGCCTCATTGGGAATGTCTGAGTGTAAGGTATGGAGAAGGCCCTTGGGGAGAAAAATTGTCTCCCGGTATAAATAAGAGCTGTTTTAAGAGTGAAGGGAGGAGATATTTGCTTTATTCAAATTTTCAGTTACATTTGCTTCTGCTGGGAGATCATTTATCTCGTATTTGTGGCTTCCTCTTCCTCTGGTCTGGGAATGGTTAATAGATGGCTTCTCAGGTACTGATAGATTCTAGATTGTGTTAGCTCTTGTTAGCATTGCTGATGGACATCCAACATGATAAAGGATCATCAATTTACCATCACGGTTTTTACCCTATGGGGAAACATGGAGTTGCATCCATGTTACGCTTGTAATAGTAGTGTGCAGGATGGATTGAAATAGTGAATTGTCAAAAATCATCCTACTGTCCCTGACCCATGTCTAACAATAGTCCAGAACTTCCAAATGGTTTCAACTTAAAAAGATCATTTGAATGTGTTAGAGGATAAGAGCCAGTTTACTCTCTAAAGTGGCTCTAGCTTCCTGCTATTGTTTGTTCTTGTTATGATTGAATTTGTTGTAAACTCATTTTAGAATTACAGCGGATGAGCTATCTAGATGTTTCCTTACATGCCAGAAATTTCCTTGGGTCAGGTTATGAGTTGCATATTCTAATTGGGTGCCTTCAAAACTATTTTGCTATCATGGAAGATCCCGTTAAACATGTAGAAACTTCTTAGCTAGATTGCCCATTTATCCATTGTTGCAAAGTGCCACACAAATAATATAGGAATTAAATCCTTGAGAAAATGCTTACCTGCCTCCAAATGTTGCGGTAAGTTATATCCTCAAATGCAAATCTGACCTAAAGGGCCTACGTATGCATATTCAAATGCTGGGAATCAACCTCAGCAATGGTAGATTGTTTGTTGTCCTAAAATAGGAATGGTCTCCCTGTGGTGATGCACTTTATGACACTAGCTGTGTGTGTATAAATTAATCATGCTTTTAAAGGATGTCAAGTTTGTTCTTCCAACGAGGAAGTGCTGGACTCTCAAGGTACCACTTGTTCCTCTTTCAGATGTGTCACTAGAAGATGTACTTCCCTGATTATAACGGCTGCAGAAGATAAGATTCTGGTTGCTGATAAATCTGGTGATGTCTATTCTTACTCAGTAACAGAACCAGAAAGCACAGGAAAACTTGAACTTGGGCATTTGTCTCTTCTTTTGGGTGTGGTAGGTAGGCAACTTTCTATCTCAAAAGACTTCTGATCTCATCAGTTTCATTCTTTAAGCAGAATCTTTCAATTTCAGATCATTGGTCAAATAGTGTCTGCTGTTTTATCATGATATCTGGCATCACATATTAAAAAAGGAAATAAAAGCATGAATAATTCTTCATTTCTGGCATTAGCTGTGAAGAAATTCAAAAATAGTCACTAGTATTAATGATCTTGCTCTTGGACAGACTACATATTGATAAGAATGTATTTAAGTCATTAAAAAATGTATTTATGTTAACATATTTTAGATGCAAGTGACTCATCTGTTGAATTAAGAAAATAAAGTACTGTTCAGTGTTTTATATATATTTATGGGAGGCAATCTGCCCTTTATTTTCCCACAATACCAGGGACCTTTCTGCATTGGGCCTTACTCCAGATTATATATCGGAGGAAAGACCTGCCATCCACATGCTAGTGCAGACTATGAGACTGCCACGTTCCTCCTCCAAGATTTAATCCAGAATAAGGCTCAATGCAGAAAAGGCCTCGGTTTCCATATTTTTCTTTCCCCCATTTTTTTCACAATCATTCTTGATGCCCATGAGTTTGGAATCGTATGGGGCAGAATCAGTGTGAGTTGTAAGCATATGTGGATACACCTGTCAGTGACTAGTGGCCATGCTGATAAATGTTGCATCTGTATGAATGGAAGTTGCTGCCAAATGCTAATGACAGTGATGTTTGACAAGGATTTATTGGAAACAATGCTTATGTTGCCTGCATGTATCAGCCTAAAGGTAGAATTGAAGTTTGCACCTTTTCAGAAATCAGCCAGTATAGAAGAACTTGTGATGCTTATCTTTTCATAATGGAACAAAGGCTGCCTCTAAACTGAGCTTCAGATCTGCAGCTTATCATCCTATCCCTTATGTCTACCCAGTATGTTCTGCAAAGTAGCTTGCATAGAAAGGAAGAAAACGATGGAAGTGCTATATGTATTTTCTGTTGTCTCCTCTTCCTCCTCCTCCTTCTCTCTTATTTCTGCTTGTTTGAGATAACAATGGCAGGAAGATGCTTCCAGAACTCATACAGAAGCAGGAGACTTTGTACTGTTTCCTGCTCAGCCAGCCAGCTTTTCAAGGGAGATAAAAGTGGCATTAAGTACAGGGTAGCCCCCAAACAAGGATAGTGCATACCGTCAAACCCATGCTAGTCTGAGGACACCTTTTAAAGAGTTGCCACCCATCTAGTTTACTCCACCTTAGAAAGAATAGATTTATTTGGCTCCTTTCAAATATGTTTTTGCCTTCCTTATGCATTGTTTGCATGCACCCAGTGAAAAGTGAGCACAGCTTAGGCATCTACTCTGTGTACATGTTTGCACGTTTGTGCACACACACACATATCCGTACCCACATGCTGGGAATCCGCCTGAGCAATGGTAGATTGTTATCTTAATAAGAATGGTCTGCTTATGGTGATGCGCATTATGACACTAGCTGTGTGCTTATACATTAAGCATGCCAGGAGGCAACTGTGGGATCTATTTTACATCTTGCAGTTGTCTCTTGCTGCTCTGGTCAGTCAGCAGGAGGCAGCCCTGGGCTCTTAACTGTGTCTGCTGGCTTTTTCTGTTATTGTTCCTGTTCCAAATACCTGTATGTCAGCTAAGCCCATGCCCAGTTCCCTTTGTTTGTTTGTTTGATTGATTGATATGCTTGTCTAACATCCAGGTATCTGGCACAGCAGCAATAACATAAGGAGCCACAGGCAGAAGTAAGCAGTTGCTGTTACAGGAAACCTGGCATTGTAGTCATATTTCCCGAAATAGTGGAGTTTGAGGATATTGCCTTGATATCCTGGAACTATATTGAAATGCCACAGATATGTGTGGCATTCCCAGTATAGTCCAAGGAGAATTGTGGGTTCCAGCCCATGACTGACGGCGTCATTACCTTTTGTATTCCTTTGAGTTCTCCTACTGTGGGGAAGCCCAAATCAGCCTTAGTGGAACTTATTTCCAGCTAAACTTTGAAGGACATCTGTGTATGAATGAGCTGTCAAATTGTTTAATGACCCACCCAGAAAACCTGCTGTATGACTAGCGTACAAATGAAAAATGACATAATTGCCACAACAACCACAAAAATGCTTTGTCTGGAAGCTGCTTCTAAATATGAAGGTTCACATGTTTTGAAAACTTCTTCATTGCTACTGTCTAGCTTTCTGGTTGCCGCTTAAACTGAAAATTCAACCAGTGTTTGGTGTCAGTTTTACAGGGTTGCTAGGCCAGTTCCACACCCTTCTGATATTAGAATATGAGAGGACTATAGTGACAGTAAAGTGACAGACATTGGATAATTCTTGAATTTCATGTACTGTTCCACTGCATGGCCTCCATCCCATCAGATTGCCAGATGTTTAAAATAACTTGGGACCTTTTACATTTAGAAGAGCTCTTTATATGTGTATGATTCAACACCCTCCTCACAGTACTTTTGGAGAAGAAATTAGAGAACATCCCTAACTCAGACTTCATTGGCCTCCACACGCTGGCAGAACATCACAACTGGAAGTAATAATGAAGGTATTGCTACCCTGCCATTATTACTTCCTGTCTAGACACCGCTGTGGCCAGCACTGTCTTCTTGTGTTTTTGTGACATGCAATCTGGGCAATTTGGCAGCCATTTAATGCCTGGATGTTCACGGCACCACCACGGCACATGCGTGGTTGCCTATTTCAGCCGCCACACATGGCAGTTCCATTCAGAAATTTAGTGGCTAGCCTAAAAAGCGATATTGGTGGAAAACTCATAAACAGCATTAGATTTTCCAGCAATAGTATTTGTGCTTTTTAGGAATGTGTGGGAGAAAGTGGGGCTATGGTGGCATCCCTATAATACTTTAGGTGACCCCACCATCGCAGGGCCATAATGGTGCTATGTTTGCCCTATCTGGACGGGGCCTTTGTCCATGTGGTCTAGGGGCTCTTACTTGATTGCTTCTATTATAAAGATGCTTACTTTTATAAAAGATACGTTTTTATCTTTTATAAGTTCTGCTGCATCATGTATAGAATTTGGCAAATGTTAGCTCCTGGCTAATTTCAGTTTTAAACTTTGTGGATGTTTGTATGTGTTGAACGTTGATGGCCTTAACAAATTCTGAAAATGAGAGAGACCACTGACTCAATAGTCTGTAGTGATTAAGCATCATATCCAGGTAACCAGATCATTAACTGGAAGAAGCTTGGAAACATTTTCTCTCACATGCTCAATATTTCAGCTCTTTGTATGTTACAAATGAGCACACAACCTTAGCATGCAAGAGTGGCAGTCTGAAGCTTATGGAATTATGTGACTGGTAGATATGTGATGCTTTTAGCTACTTTCCTGACAGCCTCCAATATCATAGTGACATGTATTCAATTGTTAGGTACTGAGCCCTGATGATCAGTACATCTTAACTGCTGACCGAGATGAGAAGATACGAGTTAGTCTGACAAAAGCACCGCACAACATTGTGGCCTTCTGCCTGGGACACAGTGAGTAAGTGAGGCAAGGAAAGCATCCAACAGAATTAAAAAGGGGAACATCCCATTTACAAGGATGGTACAGGGGGCAAAGAGGGAAGATGGCATTTTAAAGTTCACTGCTTAATAGTGAGATGCCTAACTGGTAAACCAAGATCAGTTGTGTATGATGTGTTGTTCAAGATGTTCTTGGATTTCTCTCCTTCAAGAAGATCAAGAAGAAATTCAACAGATAATTAGGGTTGCATCTGCACCCATTAAAAAAGCAGCTCAAAAGTGGTTTAGAGCTGCTTGCATGCAGGCATTAATGTTCTCACTTACCTTTTAATCCAGTATTAATACCAGAGAACACATTTTGGAAGTGCATGCTCTGACCTATAATGTGGATTAAGACAGTAACATGGACATTAAAACTTCTAAGCTGTTTTTGACCGCTCCCTTTTTTCATTTTGTGTGGATACAATCTAGATGTCCTGATTTGTGAAAAATATAGGTTTTCTCTCTATCTGATTGATAAAGGAGGTTCTACAAAGTAATGGGAAAGTAATTCTCTGAGGTCTTGATTAACCCATCCCAGCACAGATACCATCATTTTAAACATGCCGTGTATTGTTTTAGATTTGTTGATTTTTTTAAAAGTGCTTTTAATGTACATTCTGTTTTTAATCTGTTCTTTTAACGGTTGCTACCCACCCAGAGATCTTCCGGTATAGCGCGGGATAGAAATGTAAATAATAAAATAAATAATCTTTTCCTCCTTAGGTTGTAAAGTTTTATTAATCAGGGGAACAGTATGGGGTCAGTGTGTGTAATTTTATTTCCTGTAAAAATCCAAATGAGAAGTAAATTCTACATAAGAAGATATGAGGAGCCCTGCTGGATCAGGACATAGCCTTTCTAATTTAGCATTCGGTTTCACACAGTGGCTCATCAGTTGCTTATGGCCATATCAAGCAGCAGATGAAGGCAAAACCTTCTCCTGCCCTCATATCTGTGCAAATGGCCTTGAGAAGCATCCCAACTGTCTTTCTAACCTGGAAAAAGTACCTAGTTAACTGCTTGAAAGAATTATAATCTAGAAAATTAGACTTACAAACATACAGTAAATCAATCTCAGGTCTGTTTAATTATGACATATATATACATATGCCTGAATAGTCTCTTTTGTCTCTTGGGGTGTTTTTCCACTGTCACTAGGAGTACCCATTAAGTACCCTTTAATGGGTACAAAAATGCCATTATGTACCCATTTATGGGTAGTTAATGGCTACTTTTAGTGACAGTGGAAAAACACCCTTGGAAAGTTGTAAGCTGGGAGAACTCTTGCTAGCATTACTACGTAAGGTACTTCTTTGATTCAGGGTGGATCAACGTGTTGCTATAATGATGCATAACCTCAAACTTTGCTGATATTTGTTTGCCTCTGGACTCCACAAAAGTTTTTCTTTTTCTTCCTAGATTTGTTAGCAGAATATTTGTAATACCTAACTATCCCGATCTACTGTTATCAGCATCTGGGGTATGTGTGCCATCAGTGACTCTGTATATATGGAATGTTAATAGCCTGCTTATTCTTCAGTATTTCGTGCTTACTTCCCCTTCCTCTCATTACTCTCTTGGAATATCTCAAAAAGGCCCATATTAGGGAAGGAGGGTAAAATAATTGCCATGATTGGATTAATCCTTAGAATCATTTAATTGTAATATAATTGAGTAAGCAGTGCATTGCTTGTATTTCTTTGCTCTCTGCAGTGTAAAATAAGTGAATTAAAGAGCCAGCTTTTTAATCTTAAAAAGCTTCCTGGTTTGGCCAGGAAACCTGCAGTTCTCAAAATGGTGGTGGAGTCTACTTCCCATCCTTTCTGGACATTGACTGTGTTGAATAGGCCTGACAGGAGTTAGAATCCAGTATTGTCTAGAAGGCAACAGGTTCCATTCATACAGCAAATCAGTGATGGTCCTGTGGAGGAGCATAAGGTGATATGATTGGAAGCCTCCATTTGACTGATTAAGCTGGAACTACTATTACCCATGAGAGTGATTGTAGCTCAGTGGTAGAGCAAACTATCTGGAAAGTGGAGGGTTGCCAGGATTGATCCCCAGGCGGTCCCTGGAGGTAGGCAATAGCAAACCACTTTTGTGTCTCTGCCGATAAAACCGAATAGAGATGCTCATGCAGCCAGCCATGACTTAGTAGTACCTACCAACAACTATTATCTATTCAAAACATCCTCGGTTCCTGCCTTGGTGAGTTTCAGTCAGCTACCATAAAAAGACAAAACCTGGTCTTATGGAACGTTAGGGCTTTAAAGAAATCATTAGGCTTAAAAAAGAGATTCAAAAAAATCATTTGCAGATTTATAAAATCATGTGGCCAGATGATAGATAAGGAGACATGAGACAGACAAAGGGATTTTTTTTTTTACATGACACACAGTTAAATTTTGGGATTCTCTAACGTAAGATGTGGTGTTGGACGCTGGTTTGGAAAACTTCAAAAAGATTTTGAACCAGTTCATAATGGGTAGACCTGTCACTGGCTCTGATGGCTGTGTGATGTCTTCTGACAGACAAGGCAGAATGCCTCTGAAGGCTAGCTTCTGGGAGGCTGTAAGCTGTTTTCCACCCTTCACCAAAAGGTTTCAGGAAGGGTCACAATAAGAAAGAATAAAACATTGAGGAAAGACAAGTAATAAAGTAGGCGAAGAAGACCACCACCACCACGCCTAGTGCACCAACACCCAGTTTCAGGCAGACAGACTTTTTTTTTGTAGTCACACCGCTATATTGTAGCTGTTTCCTCCAGTCTCTCTTGGTAGGCCATTGATGAATGAACATCTGTTGTATTCCCACATTCATGCACTCCTATGGACAGGTTCTTTAAAATCAGAATTTGATCAAACTTAACTTGGCAGAAAATGTCTAATCAGACTCTCCATATTGATCTCCCTTAGGATGGTACGCTCAGGCTCTGGGAATATAAGAGTGGAAAAGAACTGCACTGCTGTCACCTGAACAGTCTGAATATATGTGAAGCCACAAAAAATGAACAGGTAGCCGAGATTATGTGAATCTTGTTTTCTCTGTCGGTATATACTTTTCAGTGCAAATTCTCTTTTGGACTTGGGGGATTTTTTAAAAAATGATCTCATCCCATCAGATGAGAGAAGGTTTTAAATTAGAAAGCCTAATTCTAAACTGAAAAGGAAAGCCTTCTGTTAGGTGAAATGAAGCATTAAAGTAAAGCAACCTTTTCCTTTGTCCCTTATCCACAATGAAGGTGCCCCATCTTAAAACACATTTTGCTACTGTAAACAATTGCAGGCCTGAATTGAAGTAATTTAAGAATGTTAAGAGCTTGCAGGATGGCTTGAACTGTATTTCTCTCATAATAAGGAAGGGGTAGATTGATGCTCTGGGAACAATGATTGCTTTCAAGGGTAGAATTTTAGCTTGAGAAGCTAGTAGTCTGTTGCTAGTGGGCCTAAGAAACCTAACTCTGTACATCAAATTGTGGCTTGTTGGAGCAGCTAGAATTGATGGGGGAGCAGGGAGCAGAAGGTGTTTAAAGGAAAATAATTCAAGAATTAAGAATGACTATGGCCTGTGATGTCGAAGCTTCACAAGGGAGGAGAGAATCATGGGTGATCTTCAATAGAACCTTGTCCCTCAGTATGTGAACCTGAGCCAAGGAGCCTCATGTCAAGGGCCTTTTGAATTGTGTCCCCTCTGCCTAAACAGCTGCTTTAGAGAGAGACATTCAAGGAGGAAACTCTGGAAGCTAGATCAACTGAGTGTCCTGTTCTCCAGGACAACATCGACTCACACTGGACAACGGGGAAGTCCTCCTCAGGTGACCTGAGTACCTGGACAGGCTATCACAGGAACGGGAGTTTGGATTAGATAAAATAGAGCCAATACACTATGTTTTGTTTTTGTTCTTGGCTCTCATGCAGAGCAAGGAAAAGGAAATCAGGATGTTGCACTTCGGGGATTGTGGATGGGGGAGGGCAGGTTTTTAATCCTCATTCATTTTTGTGTGTGGCTGAAGAAGGCCTTTGGATTTCATGTATGCCTAGGCACTGCCTCTGGGTTGGAAAGACAGGCAGGGTGTCTTTAAGGGGCATTTGCAGGGAATTAAGATCAAGAGAAGGTTTTTCCTTCATCTGTTGCTTGCTATGCCCAGAGCAACTAATGGCCACTGTGTAAGACAGAATGTGGACTAGTTGGGCTGTGGCCCAATCCAGCAGGGTCCCCTTAGGTAAAGGGGCTCTATTTTCTTTAGTTGATTGCTTTCCTGTACATTTATAACTTTTGTATAAAACTATCTCATTTTTCCTCTTCAGAAATATGCCATTTCAAGGATAACCTATTGCTGTGAAGGGAATTATATTGCTATTGTATATGACAGGTAAGACAGAAAAAAAAAATCCTAAAATTTCTATCGAGGCATCTGGCATTATATAACTTCATTACTAGATCCGTCAGTAATTTTGTCAGTTTGAGATTACAGTGAAAAGGCTGCTACCAATATGTCCTAGAATATGGCTTTCTCATTTTTGCATGGCAATGGTATTTTTTGTGAATGATATGGAGGAAGCCCTTTACAATTAATAAAGCATAATAAAGACTTGGGTAATCTTGGTCAATATGCACATTATTGCATGATCTTTGATGACAGTCTCTGCATGGCTTGTTAGAATGCTTCTTTCAGTACAGGTTCTTCCTCTGTACTGTATATCTTTGAGACATGCATCCTACTTGTAATGAGAAACAAAGAAGCCTTAAACAATTTCTGCCAAGTAGCCAAACTGCATGAACTGAACTGACCAGTACAAGAGACTGAGTATTAAAGGGGTATGTGAAGTTCAAGAGAAATCTGATAGGGTAATTCTGTACTGCCCAGTATACTGAACTTAGAAGTGTACTAGGAGCCTCCTTTCCTCATGCTAGTGCAGGGAGGTCCCATCCACTAAGTAGTTAAGGGGCAAGATCTTAGCCCCCCCTCCCCCAAACTGCTTGCTCATCCAGTGTACTGGTACAGACTCACCCATAGTTTTTCAGAGATAATATTTTATATACCATTCTTTTCACTTGGGGGAGGGGGGGTAATATGAGTCAAGATAATTTACACAGCAAGGGTGTTTTTCCACTGTCAGAAAGTACCCATTTTTGCACCCATTAAGGAACCATTTGGGTGAGCGCTGGATGACCCCATTTCCACCACGGCACCCATTTGGGACACATTTGTTTCCACTGCCGCTGGGGAAATCGATATGGGTACATCTCAGCCTTTAATCCGGATTTTCTGTAGACCCCATTAATGGGGTCTACAATGGGGTCTTCTGCCAGAAAATCTGGATTAAAGGGAGCCTGTTTCCATGTTAGTTTGTCAATGGGGTCTAAAGGAGGCTAGGGGGAGGGAGCCCCAAAACCTAAGCTTTGAAGTCATTTCGAAGTCACTTCGAAGTCTGTGCAAAATAGCTCCAGAGCATCTTTGAAGTCTGTGCTGATCTTTGGAGTGAACTTCGAAGTGACTTCGAAGTCGCTCTGAAGTCACTTTGAAGTTTACTCCAAAGATCAGCACAGACTCATAGATGCTCCAGAGCTATTTTGCACAGACTTCAAAGTGACTTCGAAGTGACTTCGGAGCCACTTTGGAGATTGCACACCCTGTCCCCCCAAACACCTGGGGTGGCAGGCAGACCCCTCGTGGGTAGATCCGGATTTCCAAATGGGTGCTCCGGTGTTTCCGTGGCAGGGAGGCTAGCACCCATTGCTATTGGGTGCTAGACCACCCATGGAAACACATTGGGTACTTCCCTTAATCCAGATCTACTAGATCCGGATTAAGGGAAGTACCCATTCCCTTGATCTGGATCTTCTTAGATCCAGATTAAAGGAACACGGTGGAAAAACACCCCAAATGTTGACAGTCCTAATCATGGCTGTTCTTTCTTGAAAGTATCCCCAAAGTATCCATCTTCCAGCTTGATGTTGGGACACAGAAGGTCATTCACAAACAGCACATCTCCTTGAACCACAAAGGCTGGGACATTGCATTTGAGGAAACAGGAGGACTGTGGGTCCTGCAGGCAGACAAACAGATTCCTCTCTTATTTTACCGGTCTGTGGATGGACAATGGCAGGTGAGAGATTTTGAGTTTCTCTGTTAACAGTGCCTGGTAAAGAGCTTTTGGATGCTTTGAAGAGTGGACGCTTGTTTGCAAAATGCTCAGTGCTCTCTCTCTTTTATTTAAGGAAATTTTATTTAAAAGTTGCAAAACAAGAAGTAACATATATATCTAAAATATATAAAATTGCATTTTTTCCAAGCTGGGATTCTGGGAGCAAGGAGTAAAGTAGTGAAAAATAATAAGAATTGGCACAATCCTGCCTTTGTGTTAGCAGTTCAGTCCAATTCTGTTTTTTATTATGGTCTGTAGGAAAAAAAATGTAAAATAATTATATAAAGAAGGTACAATAAAGCCAACATATTGCCAGTTTCTTTGATTCTAGCTACCAGCTCTGTGTGAACTGGGCTTTAAGTTTGACTGTCAGGCCTTGGTCTATGACAAGATTTTGAAACAGAGATTGCTAGAATTCTGTTCTGAAGCTTCCAGAAGAGTCAATAGATTGATAGTATTCTCTGATAGAAATATGTACATCTGCGGATAGGTTTGGGCATTAACATAGTAATACTGAGGGCATGTTAAGCAGGACAGAACTTCCCAGAATTTCTCCTCTCAAAATAACAGCATTCTGTATAGTTATATAAAAGCTAAAGCTAAAAATGAACTGAGGCTTGCAAGAGAGACTAAAAACAATAAAAAAGGGTTTGGGGGATATGTCAACAGCAAAAGAAAAGTCAAAGAGGTTTTGGGAAGTCTGCAGGGAGAGAATGGAGAAGTGATCGAAAGTGATCTTGAGAAGGCAGAGATTCTGAACTCCTATTTTGCATCTGCTTTTTCCAAGAGGGATAATGTACATGCAACAGTCCTTCACTGTACTGATGAAGGACTAGGAGAATCAAGACACAAAATCAACACTGAGAGAGTAAGGGAACGCTTAGCTAACTTAACGAATTTAAGTCCCCGGGTCCAGATGGATTACATCCTAGGGTACTGAAGGAATTAGCAGAGGTAATTGCTGAACCACTTGCTGTAATCTTTGAGAAGTCATGGAGAACAGGAGAAGTCCCAGACGATTGGAGAAGGGCAAACGTTGTTCCTATCTTCAAAAAAGGGAAGAAGGTAGACCCAGGGAACTACAGGCCTGTTAGCCTGACTTCAATACCAGAAAAGATTCTCGAACAAATTATTAAACAACACATATGTCAGCATTTGGATAGGAATTCAATAATTAACAGTAGTCAACATGGGTTTGTATCAAACAAGTCGTGTCAGACTAACTTGATTTCATTTTATGACAAAATCACTGAATGGGTTGATCAAGGAAATACAGTAGACATAGTATTTCTTGATTTCAGCAAAGCATTTGACAAAGTATCTCATGCGATCCTCATTGAAAAATTGATCAAATATGGGTTTGACAAGGCAACTATAAGGTGGGTTCAAAACTGGCTTAGTAATCGTACTCAAAGAGTGGCTTTAAATGGCTGCACATCCAAATGGAAGGAAGTGTCAAGTGGAGTACCACAAGGTTCTGTCCTGGGCCCAGTTATGTTTAATGTTTTTATAAACGATCTGGACGAGGGAGTTGAAGGGAAACTGATCAAATTTGCTGATGACACAAAGCTAGGGGGGATTGCAAACACCAGAGAAGAGAGAGAGAGGATCCAAAAAGATTTAGAGAAACTCGAACAATGGGCTGCAACTAATAAAATGGTATTTAACAAAGAAAAATGCAAGGTTCTGCACCTGGGCAAGAAAAATGAAAAAAGCACATATACAATGGGAGGAATTCGGCTGAGCAGCAGCACATGTGAAAAAGACTTGGGTGTCCTGGTAGATCATCAACTGAACATGAGTCAACAGTGCGAGGCAGCTGCAAAAAAGGCAAACGCAATCCTGGGGTGTATTAGGAGAAGCATAGAGTCCAGATCACGTGAAGTTATTATCCCCCTCTACTCTACCTTGGTCAGACCTCATCTGGAGTACTGTGTCCAGTTCTGGTCACCCCAGTTTAAAAAAGACACTGACAAGCTGGAGCAGGTTCAAAGGAGAGCTACCAAGATGGTGAACGGTCTGCAAACCATGTCCTATGAGGAACGGCTTAAGGAACTAGGAATGTTTAGTCTACCAAAAAGAAGACTGAGAGGAGACATGATAGCTGTCTACAAATACCTCAAGGGTTGTCACAAGGCAGAGGGATCAGCCCTGTTCTCACTCTCTCAAGGAAGGACTAGAAACAATGGGGTGAAACTGCAGGGGAAAAGATTTAGTTTAGATGTTAGGAAAAAATTTCTAACAGTAAGAGTGATCAACCAGTGGAACAGGCTGCCACGGGAGGTGGTTGGTTCCCCTTCGATGGAGGTCTTTAAGCAGAGACTGGACGGCCATCTGTCTGAGATGGTTTAGGAGATCCTGCCTTGAACAGGGGGTTGGACTCGATGACCCAGGAGGTCCCCTCCAACTCTACCATTCTATGATTCTATGATTCTATAAATATACTTGACTTCAGATTTCCTTCATATAGAAGTATATATGCTAGGATGTTTAAAACATAAGAGGAGCCCTGCTGGATCAGGTTATAGCCCATCTAGTGCAACAGAAAACAAAAAACAAAAGCTTCCACTGTACACTGGGTCATGCCTCTTAAGGCACAGTTTCCCTTACAAAGTTTTGTTTCTTTGAACATAAGAGAGGCCCTGCTGGATCAGGCCACAGCCCATCTAGTCCAACATCCTGTCGCACACAGTGGCCTGCCAGATGCTCATGGGCATCTCAAGCAGAGACAAGGACAAACCTATTGCTGCTCTAGAATCCCAGCAAATGGCCTTAGAATTGCTTCTGCCCCCACCCCCAGCCTGAAAGATATACCTAGGCATTCATTCTAGTAGCCATTGATACATCTGTCATCCATAAATTTGTCTAACCCTACCTTCAAGAGATCTAGACTGGTAGCTAGTATGGTATACAAAGTATACCATGGTATACATGGTTTAAAAATATGGTATACAATGAATATAGGGGTGTTTTTGGATTCGTTTGGGTAGGAAGAAAAAGGCAGTTGATAAATTCCATTTTAGGTTTCTTTTTGGGTATGGTGAAAAGAGAGATAAATTTGGCAGGAGGCCATGGGAACTTTAGCAGGAGCTACTGCCCTAGAATTTGGCTAGAAATGCCCTTTCTGTTATACAGGGTAAGATGTTGGATTTGCAGCTATATCAACAAGGACCATTCTAAATTGTTTTTGGCTTAAGTTTTGCAAACATATTAGGTTAGATTGGCCTAGTTACACCAATTTCAGGTTTGCAGCATATTCTCATCCTGGTAACAGTTTTTAACAATAATGCTTAAGATTAGGGAGGAAGAAGGTGCAGAGCATAGAGCAACTAGACAAGAAGAAGAAAAAGAGTTGGCTTTTCTACCCCTTTTCTCACCCGTTTAAGGGGACTCAAAGTGGCTGACAAAGCTTATATTCTTCTCCCCACAACAGAACATCCTGTGAAGTAGGTGGGGCTGTGAGAGCTCAGAAGAGAGCTGTGACTAGCCCAAGGTCACCCAGCTGGCTTCATAGAGGAGGGCAGAACTGAACCCGGTATTCCCAGATTAGAGTCCGGTTCCCTAACCACTAGACCAAATTGGCTCACAACTGACAGCTCAACTTTTTGTATAATATTTTGCTTGGTTTTGAGCTGATAAGTATGTAGTGAAGGTCCCCAACATTAAGCTCTGGCCTGTTGACCAAGAACCCAGGAGCATAAAGCTAAATGAAATGTTTCTTCCTTTCTTCGTTACTTTCACTGAATGAAGATATGAAAACCTTCAGCTGGTTCAGATTCCACACACACACTTTTTGGAGAGCAGCAGTATATAGTTCTTTTTCATCAGGAAGGAAGGGTTTAATCAGGGAAATTCAGCTAACAAAGTATGGGCCTGTTCACACTCATCCACACAATGAGTGCCACACTACACATATTTAGCCAGTAGTTGCTCATAGTGTTATTGGGCAGGGCAGGGCAGGGCAATGCAGTGCAGGGTGGATTCCCATGGCAAGGCAGATTCCCATAGTAATGGCTGTGGCAACAGGTGGTGTGCGCTCAGACGTTTCCATGGCAATCAGCACAGGATGCGCAATTTCACTGTCGCAGCTGTGCCACCCCATTGCACTCACAGCATTGCACTTGGATTAGGGTGCAGCTAATGCTGCCCAGGAGCCACCTAGCTTCTCCTGGGGAAGACTGTGGACTCCTCTTTAACTATCCACAGCTAGTTAGGACTGGGGAGGGCTAGGGGAGCTCCAGGGTGGTGGCGGTGGCGGCATGCAGACACACTTGTCCAGTGAGAGGACCAATGGTCACTGGAAAGTTGAACCCACTTTGTGTATTTTGTATGATTGTAGTTAATGTGGTAAAGTATATTTTACAACAGTTAATGTTTTAGAGTCTTGACCCTGATAATTTCCTTCACTTTTCCATCGTAATCTGTAACCTAAGTCTTTGTCCCCTAGCTGTATGAAAAGCTTGACGTTGTGCACGTGTTTGTTTTTAAAATGACTATCTTCTTTTCCAGTCTGCAACTGAAGAGAAGGGATTGATTAAAATGTCAAATTATGTGCATGATAACTGGGCGGCATTTGAAGGTAAGTTCCTTCAGAGTTCATAAAAGTTAATAAGCCAGCTGTTTAAACATAGATGTCCACAGATCGAAAGGGAATAGACTTCTATAAAATGTGATCAACAAAAAGAATGACATGCAAGTTGTGTTATTGACTGTTGTGGAAGGGTAGGCATGGTTTCTCAAGCTGTTGGACCAAATGTCTGAAGCTGAGCATGGGGTAAAGGAATAAGAGTGCAGAAAGATTTTAGCTCGGGGTGTAGCTAACATTGGGCAGGACCAACCTTCTGCCAGGGATCTGGTAACCACTACAGTTGCCTGTGTAGTCTCCATGTGTCCTGTTTAACTGGCTGCTGAGCTTGGTGCTTATTTATTAATGCACCCTGTACATGATTTTAGTCTTGATGGGCCTCTTATAGAGAGCACATAATTTGCTTTCTTTGTCATGGGGCATTCCATCCTAGATGCACCCATAGTTCAGTTGGTGGAAGCTCTAGATAATTAGCTCTCAGCAGTGTTCCAGAGAACCCTGCAGTTGGATAGCTGTCCAAATGTTAACCACCTTGTGGAGTTACTTGTTGATTTTCTTATCTGCCGCTATCCAGCTGAATAGTATACAGCCGCATAGAATGTTGGAAGCACACTTGGCTCACACCAGCCTTAAGCCAATCTGCCTAAGTGGGTGTTAGTTCCAGATCAGGTGCCAGAATCCTTGGCAAAAACATAAGGCTTTGTTGTAGCTGCAACAAAATTCCTGAAAGCAGAAAGTTTGAAAGCTGTCGCTTCACATAATACTATATTTTTCAAATTGGCTGTTCTGCAGTTTTCTGTTGTATGCTGCTATGTGCCAGCTGGATTAAATACCCCCTAATCTATATTAGCTACAGAAGAACATGCGAGGACGCAGAGAAATCGCTTTTCTAGCTCACAAATTATAATGCAGTGCACAGATCCGAAAAGTATCCACAGCTGGAGAAAGAGAGATATAAAGAATACTGTGATTATTTCAGCTATTTAGCACAAGGGAGTAC
Organism: Aspidoscelis tigris stejnegeri; assembly: GCA_023333525.1. Lineage (NCBI taxonomy): Eukaryota > Metazoa > Chordata > Lepidosauria > Squamata > Teiidae > Aspidoscelis > Aspidoscelis tigris. Next base: position 209,936,145 of record JALMGA010000001.1, read on the forward strand.
CATTGATGAGTCCTGATCCAGCTGCTTAATGATGTCTTTACCCCATAAAAAGTTAGCTATATTTTTATTGTCATATTTAATAATTATTTTTTCTTTCTCTCTCTCCTCTGACTTTAGTAGTCTTACTTGTTATGACATGAAGGAAGTAGTCTTTTCTGTTATGACATGAAGAGGTGTATTTAAGCTTTTTCAGAATAAATTAACTTTGAAAAGAAAGCCCAGCATGTCCTTAATGTAATCCAGTTAAGTAGAGAGGCTAGTAGATATGTAGATTTGTTGCATGTCTTCTCTGCTGAGGCAGTTCAATTTATTTTCCCTAGTGACAACCGATTTTACCTCATTGGGAGAAGCTGAGCAAAACTGTATTCCACTATATTTTAAAAACAAACAGAACTTGTATATTACGTGTGTATTAAGTGGTGCTACTGTACTAACCAATTAACTGTCTTTGTGGTTTAGGAACATCAGGGGACCGACAGATACATTGGCACTTTCTGCACTGAGCTGTATCCTGGTTTTTATCTCAGACCAGGGGCCTACCATCTTCATGCTGGGACAGGCTATAGCAGACCCATTCAGGGCCTGCCATAGTCTGCACTAACATGTGGATGTCAGGTCCCTATTCTGAGATATAATCCAGAATAAAGCCCACTGCAGAAAGGGCCATTGTTTGCAATAAAGTTAAGAGTTACACTTCAATTAAAATGTTCTTTTATCATTCACTGACATTAAAGATAGGAGATGAATTAATCAACGCAAACAGACAAGCCTATGTATCCATGTGCCATCATAAACCGTACACGGGGTACCACCATGACCGTGATACTTGGCTTAGCTTGGTTATTGTGAATATGACTATGCTTCCAGGTTCAGCTTGGGTTTGTTCGTACCAAGCACTAGCAAGGTGGATGTAAGTGGTTGTTTCTACTAGTACATTGTATGCTTTGGATTTTAGTTTACTATGACAGCTAAATGCTGCCTTATTTCAAGTCCCTTTGTTGCAACACAGAGGGTCAGTATTAGCTGATTATCAAATTGTTTGTCTAGCTTCAAAATAACCAGAGAGTTATTGTCTCAAGCACATTTTTAGAAACTGTTTTAAAATCCACTTGTAACCAACGACAACATCCTCTCTGCATAGTCCACCTGCCTTTGCCATTCTATGATTTGCAGTATATTGGATGTCCTCTCCGTGCCCTTGGCTACTGAAGTACGTTTCATCTCGTAGGTTGTGCCTAAGATCAGCATTAAGAATGGCATCATCATGTTCTTTAGAGCCTGGTGTGAGTGTGTTCTATTGAGTAGTAGGTGATGCTGCAACTTGCCCATTCAGCTATAAGTACCACTTCAAAGAAGAGAATAATTAACTAAACCCCTGGCTTTGATTTAAAATGAACTTGCCTGTGAGCATCTGAGGTCATCTGCTTGCTGGATTCTCATCCTGATCAAAGGGATGTCTTGCAATGTTTCTTACTTAACACCTTTCCAAAACATCCCGTGTAGACTTGGTAACTATTACAGAAACCACAATATAATTCAAACACATCAGTCCAGGGCAAGGATTAGAAAATATTTCTCCATATTAACCCTAGCTGAAATGCATAATAACTTTCTTAGGCACCTTTCAAAAGTATTTTAAAAACTGGCAAGGTAGTGAGAGTGTATTTGCAGAGGATCATTGCTTGTTGCTGAGGGCGGGTCCTGCTGTCATTGGCCTCCTGTGCTGTCCGTCAGTTCCTATTTGATGGAATACCTTATTGGTCAACCAGTTGGGCAGTGGATCAGTAAGGAGTCTTTCTTCTGTAGTAGCTTATCTTTAAAAAACAATCATTCAAGTGAATGGAGACAGTCTGGGCAGTGGGATGATAGTTTGCTGGTTTCCCCCCATAGTTTGGGTCAGGAGCCTTCAGCAAGTTCCTCTGCGACACAGTGGTCTTGGTTTTCTTCCCCATTAGATGAGAAAGGTGGTTGAATCCAGAGATAGGACTGGGTGGACAACCAGTCAGTTGTTCCATGCTAACAGTTGCTAAGATAGGTTGAGCAAAGTGTAGCCAGCAGAAAACTATGAGAAAAAATCCTCTGCTTTTAACCAGCTAACTGCAAAGATGTCGGTGCAGTTTTGATTTCTCCTTTTCCAAGCTTCCCAGTAGACTTCAACTTTTTACATTTGACTTGATATTCCATCCCTATCACTCCAGGATTGGCTTACTGAAGTTATGTTCGGATTCTGCCTTTCTTGTAATTCCAACTTCCATTCCTTTTTCCCGTATCCCCCCTATATAGGGTCTGTTGGTAAAGCCAGCTGCTACCAAAATCTCTACAAGGCTTCTTTTGACAACATGTCTGCATACTTGCAAAAGAAAGAAGAGAGACTCCAGCAGAAGAAGAACAAACAAAAAGATCTACAACATGAGTCAAATGGACAGGCAAAGAAGATCAAAACAGGATCACCGTCTTTATGATGACTGGGCTCAAATTGTAACTTGCGGTGCATTGGAAGAAGGAGTCTAAGAACTTAAGTGTTCTCAGGAACATACCAAGAAACATGTTGACTTTAAAGTTTTCACAAACCTTATTTGTCAAGTGCCAGATCATAAGTATGAATAGAATTAATCTAATATACATGGCAAGGCCTATATCCCCTAACCTGCTTCCAGCTAAATGCCTTAACTGTCACTTTTGATGATACTGAGTGACTAATAACCTTATAATGTATGATAAGAAGAGGGAAATGCTGAGAAATGTCCTTCTCCCAGTCATGCCAACAGGATATTTACTGATGCCACAACTACTGTCACTCCTAATTACAGTGCTGGGGGAAGTGACCACTTTGTACTGTACTTCTGCTTGTTATTTAGAGCACTTTCCCCAAAAATGTAGGCTAGAAAGGAGATTAAGAAAAGTAAAATCTGTGCCATCCCAGTTGACAACTGTGATGTTTTCAACAAGGCTACCTAGGACTGCCCAGGTCAACCCACCATATCTTTAGTTAATTCTAGGTCTAAGGAACAAGTGGAAAAGATGGAAATGGCCAGAGGGGAAAGAGTTCTGCATAATGGCCAATTGTCACATATTTTGACACAGTCTTCATACTTGAAGAGGGAGTTACTGGTAACCTTATGTGATAATATAATGAGCCAATAACAGAGTTCTCTTTCTGGATGGACTGTATAACACTAGGAATCTTTTAGTTTGATACTATGGAAAGGGGAACAAAAGCAAACATACAGTTTACTATGTATGATTTAGTATGTACTCAGCTGGTTTAATGATTCCCATACTTACGTTTTGTAAGAATTCAAAGCTAAGGATGGATTTTATGTTATAAACAATCAATAAAACATGCCACCTACATTCTTTCACTTAGAGTAGTATTTTAGATTGTATCTGCTTTTAGATCTCCCAACATTACATTTTATATGGTTTGGTTTGAGTGATTAATATTAGTAATTACTATCATTAAGGGTGTCCCCTCCCACACCATTTTCCTTTTGTATCTTGTCTCTTTAGATTGTAAGCCTGAGGGCAGGGACATGTCTAAGATTAATATAATATTGTAACCTGCCCTGAGACCGCTGGGTATAGGGCGGGATAGAAATACAAATAAATAAATAATTGCAGCTATTAAGATGAAACTTAAAAGCTTACAATGTGCTTTAGCTACAGTTATTCTAGAAGATTGTTTGAAACTAATGTTGGACAACAGAAATGTTGCCAGGGTGTGTTTCAGTTAGGGTACACTCACATCAATTTTAATAATTCTATACTTATTGCCAGTTGATGACAAATTTGAGACCTTCATGTTGATACACAAGGCTGTTATTGTACAAAGAAACACATCTTCCCATAAACTGGTTCATATATTAAAATATTTGGGGGGTAGGACCATAGGAGACACTTGGTGGACAATGCTCAAAAGTGGTAGCATATAGGATTACTTTTTCAGTGCTTGTACCCCCTGAATACCCTCTCCACCATGGTCTATTATCAGTCATTTTGCCCACGTATTGGGTCAGCTAGATCAGAGTTGTCTAGCATTCTCCTTAAAAAGCCAGATGGAAAACAACAACAAGTAATGAAGGCAGATATGTTATCTTCAAAAACTATCGAACAGGCAATTCAAACCTCTAACTAATAAAACAATATAAGTTGTTATAATTGAAATAAATGCACAGAGGTTTAAGTGTACTTTGTATCTGTAACATGAAATTTTTTTGAAGCAAACCAGGAGACTAGCTCTGGATCCCAGTTCCAACAGATAACAACCAGCACCTTCAAGAACCTGTTGGGCCAGAAGATCAAATATACAGGGTACAGATTGTATGATCATCTAGCAAAGAATGTGGAGAAGCGCTGAAGGGATAGAATGACTATGGGTGCTTTTCCACTGTCACTAGAAGTACCATGGGTACTTAATGAGTACTTCTAGTGACAGTGGAAAAACACCCTATGTCAGCATCACCTCTTCATGTTTTACTCAATAGCCTCATGGCACAGACATTGGGTTATAGCTAGCTGTCAATCCCCTTCCTCTCTGCTTTGTCCACAGCCACATGTTTGCCTATAGCTTCTCCCAGGGTGTAAAATTGTGTCACTGATGCCTCTCTGAAGTATTTCTCACCTTGGCCATTTACTGATTTTTGGTTCACACTTTAAAAACCTGTTTTACCACCCTATCAGAGTTCTATTGCAAGGATCAGAGTCTGGGAAAAGAACAAGATCAACAAACAAACTCTTCCAGATGGCAAGGTTTGGAAAGCTTAAAGAAGGAATCAGCTGAGGTATTTCTAAATTCATTGTAGTTATGTGGCCCATTTGCCCTGGATTTGGGCTGATCAGGAGCCAAAACTTCTATAAAGATTATGAAAGAAATTGACCATTTTAAATAAAGCTTGCATTTATTTGTTGTAGCCCAGGCCCCCCAAAAGGCTGCCTTATAATGTAATAAAATATTAGAGTGCCCCAGTCTGCCTTGAGTTTGTTTTAATATTTTATTTTAAAAAATAAAATTACAACAAAAAATGAAATCCCCTTATCCAACCAAAATGAGAATTACATCCAAAACTCTTCCCCCAACAATCAACTATGTGTCATCCTTATATATATAAAAGGTTATTGTGGAATTCAAAAACCTTTCCTTCCCAGTCAAAGTTTAAACATAATTGAATGTTTTCTGCAGGCAATTGTCAGGGCAATTGCAAGCAGTTTAGAGTACCATTAGTCTTAATGTCAGAATATTAGACTGTTTTACACTGAGGCTATAATCTAACTGCTACTCATTCTGCCTTGTTGATCAGTTTCTTTAGCTGGAATTTTAGATGTACCTATAGTTCAAAATAGAACTCATAGCAAGCTGGGAAAGCATCAGTCTATAGTCAGAATGTTCAGCACAAATGGATTAATCTTTTTTCTTTGGTCCAAATGTTTTCAGATTAAGTTGTCACTGTAGTGGATGTTGTACTTTAAAGAGTCTCCTACTTTCTTTTTGATCATTATAATTTATATTGGAACTCTTCCTAGGCTTTTATACCCTGCTTTTCTCACCCATTTAAGGGGACTCAAAATGGCTGATAAACATTCTGTTCTTCCCCCCACAACAGACACCCTGTCAGGTAGGTGGGGCTCTGATACCTCAGAAAGAGAGCTGTGAATTGCCCTTGGCTTTGTGGAGGAGTGTGGAATTGAACCGGGAGACTACCAGTTAAGAGTCCCACACTAACCACAAGATGAAACTGGCTTACTCTCACAGCTTTTGTTACGTATCCACACAATGCAAACTGCTGCGGGTTATTTTATTAGATTGTGCAGTTGCCACTTGCTATTCCTGTTAAATGGCCGGATGATATCCCTGGACAAGCCTGGACTCTCGTCATTCTGGTGAAAACACTCAGATCTGTGCATCATGCTTGCTCAGTGGGGATTTTCACCCAGGTTTTGCTGCCATGCATGCATAGGAGGTCTTTTCCTGAGGGGGGAAAAACAAGTGTCAGATACTGTCAAGTTACTTTGCTATGTGGGGAAACGTAGGCTTTGAGTTCTTTTCCCCACAATAGCAGTATCCTGGGATTTTGCCTCTATGGGCCTTTCTGCACTTGGTTCTTGTGGACAACCAGAGACGCTCCAACATGAAGAATGCACATACTGTGTAGCTGTTTCATGTTTGATAGCTGTGAAGCATAAAAACTGCTCCAAAGCTATACTAGGAGTGCCAGTGACTCCTAGCATAGCCCCAGATACAGCCTTCACATTTAGTTCTCTGTGAAGGCAATGGGGGGAACCAACAGTTGTGGCTGTGCAGTTGCCTGCTGTATTGCCCAGTCGCCATAGCAATGGCCCAGTGCTCATGGCCATTGCTATGGTGAGGTGGTCACTGTGAAATAGCATTGTTTGCACTTACCCTGTTGCAGGGTAAGTTCCAGATAGGTTTGGGCTGGGGCTGGGCCACTGTCCCTATACAGTACTTCTGTGTAACACTGTCCCATGGAAGTTAAGTGTGAAAAGACCCGCAGTAATGAATGATCAGGCCCAAACTTCCTATTAGCTTCCAGGCCCATATGAACTTTGGGGTTGTCCACAGATTATCAGTTTTCTTGAAAAAATAGTTACCTCTATAGAAATTGTAGGTAGGGAATTGTTTTATATGACTGTGAAACAAGATGTGTAAAATTAGGCAGTCGTACAGACAATGTCTAGGCTAGGGGCAAAGTTGCACTAATTCTATTCATTGTGAAAGAGCTTTGAGTCAGGCTTGGTGAAGATTTTATTTCCTTCATAAAAAGAGCATGGCCATCGCTAAGCTGTTTTAACTGTGTCCAATAGGTGTCTCTGCTGTGATTTGTGAGAATACAGAAGTAGTATATCCAAATGTAGTGACATACCTACTGTTTGTTATTTATATTATTCATCATAGCTGTCGTTAGCTTTTCCCAGGAAGAGTCCAGATCAGACCTAAAGCTGACTTTATTTATTTATTTCCAAATATTAATATGCCATGCTTTACCAAACAAGTCTCAAGGCAAGTCATATTATTCAATAAGAACATGTGACATTAAACACAACTAAAATCAACAAAACTACATGAAATTATGTAAAACGTAATTGAAATACACTCCATTCTTGCCGGAGCAAATATCACTTTGGCCATGGTCGAAAGGCCGAAACTGGTGAACCAGTCAGAAATGGAAGTAAACACTCCTGGCCACCACAACCATGTGAGCCTCAAGAGACAGTGGTCGTTTCTGCACCGGCCCTTATTCTAGATTATATCCTGGGGCAGACTACAGGCAGATAGCACCTGGGGCCTACTGTACACTAGCATGCAAGGCTCTTATTCTGGGATAGGGCCCAGTGCAGAAAGGGTCAGTGATGGATCCAGAAGTGCCCAAAGATCAGAGGCTGATTTGGTACTCTCTGGTATTCTTTGGTATAATCAAGACCTTCTAACACATGGAACCACTACAATTTCAGTTTCAATTAGTTGGTTTACATCAAGCCCATTTTACTGCCTCCAGACAGCAATCAAACACCCATGTTTAAGGACCTGGGTTGCAGAGCTTTTATTAGCAAGAAGATGTTTCTTGAACAAGAAAAGACCTCAAGAAAGATATATTCCCCCCTACTTTCCAAGTATGTTCTTCCCTTCTACTGCTTCTCTCCTTAGTTTGCATTGAATTGTACTCCTATTTCCCTTTTCTGCTATCTTGTCTCTAAAAGTACATTTTAGTTAAAGATACTCTCTCCTAGGTGAAAAAGGGTGATTGGGGGCTCAATTGATGCTGTGTGTGGAGCAGCAATTGTTTAGATTCAAACTGGGGGGATCACAGAAGAAGAGTACATTACATTGAGGAGCTCTGACCTGAGGTACTGTCTCTCCCCAGATACTAAAGCAAGGGAACTAAGCTTCATCTTCCCATTGATTCTGCTTGCTCTTACATAGCAACGAATTCTGACTGGCTAAAAAAATTATCACACAGCATACCTTGTCGTCAAGTCACTTTCCCCCACTTTCTTGTTTATTTGATTGAACCCTCCACCACTTGGCTCTATGCTTGAGAGGCAGTGGAAACTTGTTTTCTGTTTCTGGCCAGAGTCACTGCTCTTTGCCTTTGGGTATAAGTATCTCTTTGAATGTCTCTCTGTCACAGTTACAGCTATCTTTCCCTTTGGATGTGACCTGCTAAACCAGTGGTTCTCAACCTGGGGGTCGGGACCCCTTTGGGGGTCGAATTACCCTTTCAGAGGGGTCGCGACGAGTCTCCTGCCACCCTTCCCTCCCACCACCCAGCTGCTCTGCCCCTGTGGTTGGGGGTCTCCACAACATGAGGAACTCCATTAAGGGGTCACGGCATTAGGAAGGTTGAGAACCACTGTGCTAAACGTTTTATGTTGCCACTTGACTAATTCACCCGACACTGAAAATGTTTCTCTCCTATTACTTCCATGGTACGATTAAGGGCCTGTTCCGCTTACTTTCCTGGAGTGGTTCCAGCCACTCATAGAAAGGTTCAGTTGCACACCACACCACCGGCACTGTCCCAGAGCTCACTCCAGCAGTCCCAAAATCCCTCCTCACAGAAATAAAAACATTCACGCTGGAGATTGGCAGCACCATGTTCATTGCACTGCCATCTTTGTCCCTTACTCAGTTCTAGCCTCGCTTGCTGGGATTTCTCACTGATCCTGAATTCCTTTTCTGTGGTTTACTCTGGTATACTGATTAGTGACTGACTGATAATGTATTATTGTTTTGAGGACTTAGGGTTGGGGCTCTGCTGAGCTCATTGGGATGTGTGGGAATGTAATACAAGTAGAATGCTTTTTATTCCTTGTGTTCACCTAGCATCTTTGCATTCTGTTATCAATAAAGTTTGAGTAACATGCTGATATTACTCTCTGCCTGTGTTTCTGAACCTGGACCTGGGGTGGTAATTCTGACTGAAATGAGGCTCAATGGATTGCAATTATCTTTCCAGAAGGGCAAGGGAGAGTATGTGTGCCTAATGTGTGTGTGTTTTGAGTGCATGCTTTTAAATTTGTCCTTCCCTGAGAAGAAAGTGGGAAGGATATGCAGAAATGTAACATTTTGAAGCAAAGCACCAAAGCGCACATTTGCCAGTAAACAAGTGACCCTGGGGTAGAAGTGGAGAAAAGAAAGAAAAGGATACAGGCGTAGACACACTCCGTCTCGCCATCACTAAGAGTCATATCATCAAAAGATGTTCTGTCAATGAGTGTGACAGAAAGGGAAAGGAATAGAATAAAGATGGGCACTTGCACAGATCCCAAATTTGCTGGAAAACATTCTGTCTAGAATGTGGCCAACCTCATCTCCTATTAAAGGGAAATTTGCTTGCCCAGGTAGCACGCTGAAATGGATTTGGTGTGCATGATTAGTCCTGGATCAGGCACTTTCTGAACTTAGTGTAAATAATGGGGAAAAGATCCCTATTTCTGAAGGTGTATCCTGTGGTTCTTGGTGTAGATGGCACCCAATTTGCTTTTGCATAGTGAAATAAAGTGGGCATTACTCTGTAGTGGTTGACTTGAACACAACCCACTCACTTTAAGGATCAGGTGCTTAAGAATTGTGAGATTTTGGAGATGGGCTAAAGGGGGTGTTAACAGCTGGAGAAAGAAGTTGAGAGAGAAGATTGTGGGTGAATGGAAGAGAAATGGGAGAGGAGGAAGGTGAAGAAGCCTTGCTGAGGTCTGAAGCACTCAGCATTACAAGCAGGCACAGAGGAGCAGGAACATCTTTCATTTGACTCTCAAGAACAGAACTCTGAATCCTGATGTGGTTATTCCTGGCTGAGTTATGAAGAACACCTGAGACTACACTCAACACAAAAATAGATTCGATATTCATTAGATTATAATAGTTTTTGAAAACCCGTGAACCAGAGAATTAACTGTGCAATATTTATCCACAGGGCATATATTAGTCTGATCTTCAAAGGCACTTTAGTACTGTCCCTATTTTTGCAGCTGTAGTTTAGCACACGGGTGTATACATGCCTGCAATTAATTGCAGATGCAAAACTGTGTGCCTGGTAATTGAGTTGAGCTGAACCTCTATCACAACAGCAGCATCAGTTAAAATAAACGAGCTCTGTGGTTTTGTTTTTTTTTCAACGGCTTGTGTCAGTCCCATCATCTCTGGGTCCTTTCAGCACAGGAATGTATTTAATCTCCAAAACGATAAGGGATTTGTTAGAATAATACATTTCAGGGTTGAAAGGATGCAGAGAATGCAGGCATCCCCCATCTGCTTTTACCAGTGGAGACACAAAATACATTTGTACAAAACAGTGATGAGAATCTGTAATCTACCAGCTATTTAATGGCAGTCTATTTCACATAAAAATAATTGAAAGTAAATTATTCATATTAAAACATGAAAAACTAGGGGGAAAGGAAGGACTTTAGCATAGTGATAGCAATGAATGTCTTTCATAGAACTAGAGGGAAGAGAAATCAGGCAGGGAAATCTGTAAAAGTCATATATCACACGAATGGAAACTACCCCTGTAGCAAAGATCACATTTTTATTTGAATTAAAATGGGATCAGAGGATGAAGGTCACCAGTCAGAAAGAAGTCAGAGAGAAAGTGCCATCCAAACAGTGAAACAGTATTCCAACCTTTCATAGACAGGAAGATCACCCCCAAGCAACAGTTACTTAAATTATAGCCCTTGGGAATTTAAGGATGGGCTAAAGAAGTATGGAAAATAATAATTGATTAGTTTCTGTCAAAGCATTTTGCAGGCATGGAACACAGAATAAGACAATTAAACTTTAGAGATATATGAGAACCATGTATTAGTGTCCTGAGAAAAAGGAATGATATTTGTTTACCTGAAAAAGATTTCTTGTTAAAATGGCTGCGTTAATCCTAGTGTTACCCCAAGGTTTTATGGGAAGGAAGGAGAAGACGTTCGTTTGCAATTATTTGGGGTTGGTTGGTTTTAGTCATATTGTGTTTTGAAAAATTAATAAAAATTATTTTTTAAAAAATTGTAGGCCTGGGGAAAAGATGGGTCTACTCGGCATTTGAAAGATGCCTCTGGAGTCAGATGTTCTTGGATAGAGGGTTCCACAGGTCTTGGATAGAGGGTTCCTAGACTCTGATAAGGCCTAGTGGACACTCGGGCTGCAGTCATACTTTATCTTTAACCAGAATCAAGTCTGTCCCTTGTCCTCAGGGATCAAATGCTATAGTGTAGTTCTGTTTCTTCTGGGGACTTTCCTTCACTATGCTGCATTTGGATTATCCTAGCATAGAGCCTATTTCAACTTCAAGAAACAGACTCAGGGAAATGGCTACTGGTCTTTTGGAGAAAGGACGCCTGTCAGAGGAAAGAGAATCAGATGGGAAGGAGTGGGAGATTCAATGCTGAGCAGGTGAAATAAAAACTCCAAGAACTAAGATCAGTAGCAGCAGTGGCGGCAGCCATTGAAACACCTAGAGGGGCAGAGGAAATCCTGCAGCCTCAGAGTGAAAGGAGGAAGTGGAAGCGAGGCTCAACCCATGGGACAGCCCTTTGACAGAGGAGCCTAGAGTTACTGTAGCAGTGGCTCATGTGCCCAAGGATACCTGGGTGCTCTTCCTTCGGTTTTGGACTGCTGCTTCCATTTCCTGCTGCCTTCAAGAGAAGCTCCAGATCTTCTAAACTTTTGCTCTGTTTGGCTGTGCCATCCTTGGAGCTGCCTTGGCTTGCACCCACCACATTAGTGTGAATGGGTTGAAAATGGTTTCAGTTCCTGCTCCATCCTGAGGTAGACTATCATGTTGTGGTGTGACCTTGGACTTGGAGCTGGGCCTAGAAATGCCATAGGCTGCCAATGTTCTTGTCTAGCAGCTCTTTTTAAGAGCCTAATCTTTATTAAACAGAGGGGAAAGGAAAACAAAATGGCTTCTTTTAAAATAAGTGGATTGTTTCTTGTGTTTTTATCAGCCCCGGTGCACGTGTGGTCGCTTCTGAGCTGCTATGGCCCATTTCCACAAGCTGCAATGAGGTGACTGTGTGAGATAACAATTTCAGAGTTGGGTTTGCTCAATGACATTTATTTATTTAAGAATTTATAACCCATCCTTTACCAAAAGGATGGTGAGTTTCAATAGTAAAAAATAAAATCTGTCCTTCCTGGAAGGGCAACACCTAGAGGGAGCTGAATATGAAAGGCCTGAGTAAAGAGGTATGATACAAGAGGGAGGTTATTCCAGCATCTTTGGGCCACCACAGAAAAGGCTCTCCTAAGTGTCCATACCCGAGGCACCTCCGAGGGAGGAGAGAATACAAGAAGGCCTCTCCCTGAGATCTCAATACTATATGGGAGTGCTCCACCCGAGTGCTGAACTGCAAACTTTTGAAAAGCTGTGAATTACAATTCCACAGGAAGCTGACACCTATCGCTTCTGTCCATTTTTTGTACATTAATATAATTAGCCCCTTCATTTGAAGAGCAAAGCATACTTCTTTTATGAGAACTAAATTATTATCTTCAAATAGCAACACATGCGCAGGAGTCCAAACTGAAATTACAGAGCAGAGAAAATGTTAATGGCACTTTCCTGCTGCTGTGACAGTGAATGATGTTAATGGGCTTTACGTAGAACCCAATGACTGCTAGAAACACTGCTGGGTCTGCTAAGGTCATTAATGGAGAAACCCAGCAAAGTCACTGATTTAGCCAGGCATCATTCTTCTTTTGGCATGTTTCATATTAAGGAAAACATCAGCCAGATCCAGTGAAACTATCCTAAAAACTGGGAACCTCAGTTAAATGAGCATACTGAAGAAGATAGTAGTGCTTATGCTTTCCTAATAGTTAGGAACAGGCCTGGAAAATTTAGCTGGTCTCTTGCCACATAAAAAGAGTTCCTCCCCATTTTTACACATAACTTCTGTATCCCAGGATCTGCAACCCATCCCACAATGGGATGGGTTGCCACTGGAACATGATAGGGCTGTGAACATTGGGACAGAATGTACTGCCTTAGCCTCAGCTGCCAGCTCCAGCATGCAGTCCTGGGAGCCAGCACACTTTCATTCCCAGCCTTTGGAGTTTCCAGCTGGGTGCTTTTTGGGGGTGTGCCCACTTCTGGTGTTGCCAAAACAGCCCCCAGGGTGGCTCTGGGACATTCTGTGTCAGAGGCAGCATCATGTACTCCATCTCAGAGCATCCTGAGCTGTTCTGATAACCTTAGCGCAAACAGGCCCTAGGTCTTTGTTGCTTCCAGGAACAAATGAGGTGGGTACTTCTGAAACTTTAAAGCAGGGCAAAAATAAGGATTTTATTCAGCACGCTTCTGATGCAGTCTGAAGAATGGGACATTGCAGGCCTCCACAGTTTCTATCAAGTCAGTCAAAATAATTACATTATTGGATTTGTTTTGTTCTAAGATCATGGCAACAATAATGAGGACAACACTGGAGTTCAACAAGTAAGTAGCAATGGCCACAGTCATGTCAACATGCAGCAGAATCAGGTGTTTGGTGCTTTTTACAGGTGACTAAGGGTGTGCACAAACCCAGTTTCCCACATATAATTCGATAAAATTCGCCTCCAGCTGGATTGCTCCCTACGAATGGGGGGGGGGCGTATTCGTGCACAAATATTTGTGTACAAAATGAAGTGAACTCCCCACTTCTCCCTTTCCGCCCCCCACTTACCTTTCGTCCCGCTGCTGCCACTGCACACTTTCTTAGCACTTCCAGGTCTGCGTGCACAGCCCCCACTACGTTGCATGATCCCTGGATGGAGAGCTGCACGCACAGACCCGGAAGTACTTTTTTGGCCTCTGAAGAGCACTAAAATGGGTCTGGGGATGCCACTGCATCTCCCGTTCCCCTTCCCTTCCCTTCCCTTTGGGGAGGCCACAGTGGCATTCCCAGGCCTAATTTGGTGGGAGTTGCACATGCAGGCACAGAAGTGCCTAAGGGGAAAGCATGTGGTGGCGGTGGGACCAAAGTAAGTGGGGCCATGGGTGGGGTGGGGGGAGAGACCATGGGGACATCCAGTCTTCATTGAAGCTTCCACTGGATAATCTGATTCGCAGATGAATAGGGCCTATGACTGTAGGCCCTATTCGATTTGTCTGCAGATGTTGGAGTTCAAACCTATTTGTATGAATTCCGAATAGCATGGTTATTTGTGCACTGGCTCCTGTCCACAACTCTCCTCTCTCCCTTGGACCTTTGTCTCCAACCTCCTTTCTCTTCCTGCTTGTGGAGGCCAACACATGTGAGGCAGAAGCAGGGCTGAATGGCATTTTACTGTTAGTGTTGATCCAATATGGAAGTAAATGCTACCATGATAGATCACAGGCTTATTTATTACCTTTCAAAAGTGTCAAAGGTAAAGAGTGAATTGTTGTTCAGCCCTTCTGTTGCATCCTGTATCCTGCATGCTGTGCACTGCTGCTTCCGATGCTAAAATTTATCAGTCCACTGCAGTCCACATTCTCTGCCACACTGAACATAGCATAGAACCTGCAGATCAAGACTCATTCAATGCAAGAAAAAAGGTTTATCTAAATTCCTTCATCCCCTTCTTCTCGCCTCCCAACTTAAAAAGATAATAACTTCATCTCTACTTACCTCATGAGGCATCTGGTAAAATGCCTTCTGATTTGGCGTCTCCATTTGTGGTGGCAGTAAGTGCCATGTGGTGATCAGGCCACCCTATTACAGGGCATGAGTGACATCCAAAGCACCATTATTTGAAAGCATGGTTTTGCTGCCTTCAATGCAGGCAGTTTGAAGCATCAAATGATGCCTCCTTGCTCAAAAGAGGAGATGAGGAGGCCTCACTTCGAGCAGTAATTGAGGTGCCTCGACCATGAACCCTGGAAGAAGCAAATTCTATGTGGATTATGTCTCTTTAAGATGGTAAGCTGAGTGATTCATTAGACCATGCCCTCCCCTTCCTGTTTGAACTTAGGCTGCTCTCATCATTATCCTTTATCATTTTCCTGGGCATATTAGCTCACAATGAAACATCAGAGGGGAGTGATACCTGACTGATCTTCACTATTTCTTAGAAATGCCTGCAGCTACATACGGCTTTGGTATGATAACTCTTTCCAGTAATCTGCCCCCTTTCTAAAGGTGCCCTCAAAAACATTTCCCAGAAGTTAACAGGAGAGCTGGTGTGGAGATCCATTTTAGTCAGTAGACTAGCTAGCTTTAAGGCCTAGTGGAAATTTACTGACAGGCAGTGAGAAGTAAAAGACTCCGGGTACGAGTTGGCACAGAGATAAGAGAAGCATCTTAGGAATGCAGGAAATCTGATCTGGCATGGGCTTTCTACCATGTGGGCTTGGGTTGCATTTTGATAACGTCACTATACTGTGTCCAGCAAAAATGATGTAAGCGGTCAGACCACTTTGGCTGACCAATTGTATTGTAACGCGCCGTTTAAACTGGCCAATGATATTGTAACACGTCATTAACTGACCCTGCTTAGTTTTACGACAGGGATCAATAAATATCGCCCTTTGGAGACAAAGGGTCTCTTTTCTATCCAGATCATCGCCTCAGCTTCATCTCTTTCGCAGCCAGATGATCTTAGGATTTGGCTTCGTAGGAAAGAGCCATCACAGGTTGAGGTGGGGCAGTCGTGGCCCTCCTCAGATTGGGGTGGGACAGTCGTGGTCCTCCTCAAGTGGTGTACCCCGACGTGATGTTTCGCTGAAATACACGGAAGGGAGTCGGCGTAAAAGGACCCGAGCTACGGACCCTGAGCGCACCCAACCGTCTCATCACTTACGCTGCGCAGGTAAGTATGGGATCAAAACTGTCCAAGGAACAGATAGCCCACGTACAGGAAATTGGACATGTGGTTGGGATTTCTAAATTTGCTTTAAAAGCTAATGGCTGCTTTCCCTCAAGGGGAGAACTTATGAAATTTATGGGATATGTGTGGCAAGAATGCCCAGCATACCCACTAAGGGGCTCAATTAAATTAGATGCATGGTCAAAGATTGGGGATTATTTGCATGCGGAACCACACGCGCCTGTAAAAATTCTCATAGTGTGGAAGGCTGTAATGACTGCCTTACGCCACTACCATAATCAAGACCAGAAAGAGCACCCATCAGTCATGTTGGGAAGTGTTGCTGAGAATTTAACTTCCCCCTCTGCCCCTTCTCAAATAAAAGGAGAGCCCCCCCCACCTAGTTACGAAGAAAGGGCATCAGAATTGGGGTTGAAATCAGGGCTTGAGCCACGATCTGATCTTCTTGGCTCTTTGGATTCGGGGATACTGGCAGCAAAAAACAGCCCAAATTTAACTGAGGAAGATCTAGAACTAATAGGCATGTATCCCATCTCGTTCACAGGTGCGAACCCTGTCTATGAAGCGCTACCCTTCGCACAAATAAAAGAAATTAAAAATGCCATCGCGCAATATGGCCTTGGGAGTAATTACACTCAAGGCTTGCTAGAAAACCTTGCCACTTTATACCATTTGACTCCAAATGAGTGGCGTTCATTAGCACAGATGTTTTTATCTCTTACTCAAAATCTTCTGTGGAAGGCTGGCTTCCATGAAGCTTTGTTAGAAGCTCACACCAGAAATAACGCCCTCCCCTTGCACCAATTAGCAGGCCAGGGCAATTGGCACACCAGAGCGCAACAATTAACAATCCCACAAGCAGTTTTAGAGGAGGTAGGGAAGGCTGCATTAACAGCTTTTAAAATTATAGGGGAATTCGGAGAAAAGGACTCATCACTATTTTTTAGAATAACTCAGGCAAATGGAGAACCTTATGATACGTTCGTAGAACGTCTCCAGAAGGCAGTTAATAGAGAAATAAAGAATGTAGAGGCCAGGAAAGTTCTTGTCAGAAAATTGGCCTATGAAAATGCGAATGAGGACTGTAAGAAAGTCCTTGGGTCAATATATAATGATGATTCTAAGACAATTGTGGATTTTTTGAAAGTTGCCAGTGTAGTAGGCTCACAGATTTTTCACACTGAAATGTTAGCTGCAGCCTTGGTACAGGCAGGCCAGAGAGGGCGCGGCCCCAAGAACGGAAACTGCTATAATTGCGGGAAGCCAGGACACTTCCGGAGTCAATGCCGCGCCCCCCCTGGTGGAAACAGCACCCCAAAAAGGCGTGAGCCCCCAGGACCCTGCCCAAGATGTGGGAAGGCGGGCCATTGGGCCAGGGAGTGCGGATCAAATCCGAACCAGCACCCACCAGACAGGGGGCAGCCACAATCTAGCTTCCCGGAGTCGGGAAACTAAATTTTGGGCGGGGCCCCAGCCCAGATTCCAAGGGTGCCTCCTCTTGTTCTAGAGTGCCTAAATATGACGAGCAAAGATATATCTCAACCATTGTAGATCCCAGTAGTCTGGAAGGGGGCCCTTTGGGGATCCTCTCTTCCACAAGGGAGTCCCCAAGGGCCTCCTCTGATGAAATTCAACTTCATGCCGCAGTAATCTGCTCTGCAGAAACTGTGGAGCTCCGAGTGAAAGGAGCTGTCTATTTTGTGCCACTGCAACTGCAACCCCTACATTTCCCCCCTAGTGTTCCTCTTATCGCTTATCCCACGCGCCAGCTAGCAGAGAAGGGAATTATGGCTTCCCCATTTCTGCTAGCCCAAGAGGATCTTTCCTCACTTGCGCTCGCGTGTACGGCTTCCGAACCATCGGAGATTAGACAGGGGGAAAGGGTTGCAGTAGTGATTCCAGTTCTTTTGGACATAAACCCATATGAAGACAATCCATATAGACATTGTATAGTCACCCCCTATGATGGCCTCATTGAGCCAGACCCCCAGGGGGCTGGGGGGGGGAATGACATCATGTTCACCGCCCACCTGACCAAAACCCGGCCTATGCTAAATTTGTTGCTGAACTCTATACCTTTTATGGGGCTGATTGATTCTGGCGCTGATGTTTCGGTGCTGAGCGCCACCCAGTGGCCGGCTGACTGGCCACTACAGTCCTCCCCCTCCGTGCGGGGGGTGGGAGGAATTCAGCTAGCCCAACGAAGTAGGGAGCGCCTTACAGTTACAATTCCTGGATCCAAACAAAAGGCTGAAATACAGCCTGTTGTTTTGCCTTTGCATGTGAACTTGTGGGGAAGGGACATCTGGTCTCAGTTCAAAACAGTCATCACTTTTGAATGATGACAGACCCGTTAATGAGCATTACTCTACTCACACCAATTCCAGTGTGGGTAGATCAGTGGCCCCTTCCCTTAGAGAAATGCCAGGCTCTCCAGGCTATAGTAGATGGCCTCCTGCAAGAAGGCAAGTTAGAACCGTCCAACAGCCCATATAATACACCAGTTTTTGTGATTAAAAAGAAATCAGGAAAATATAGGCTATTGCAAGACTTGAGGAAAGTAAATGAAATTATTGAACCAATGGGCCCATTGCAGTGTGGCCTACCAAACCCTTGCCTTATCCCTCAGGGATATAAATTGATTCTGGTTGACCTCCGGGATGCTTATTTTTCTGTCCCATTGCAAAAACAAGATAGGCGTCTTTTTGCCTTTACTATCCCTGTGGTCAACCATTCTCAGCCCACTGCCAGATTCCAGTGGCGGGGCCTTCCACAAGGAATGATAAATAGTGCCTCTATGTGCCAATATTTTATAGCAAAAATTTTGACCCCCTTTCGTGAAGCACACCCAGAAGTCATTATGTATCATTATATGGATGATATATTATTGGCCACTAGGGGGAGTGCTAGCACCATTTCAGACATAGAAAAAGAATTAACAGCCCTGCTACAACAAGGAGGCTTTTAGATTGCACCAGAAAAGATTCAAAGGCAAGAACCCTTTCTATATCTGGGAAACAAAATATTAGAGACAAAAGTTAAGCCTGTAATTCCAGAAATAGGGGAATTTACTCAGTGTACTTTAGTGCAATTGCAGAAGTACCTGGGAGTTATCAATTGGGCGCGTTCATCAATAGGCATATCTACCACCCTCCTACAGCCTCTTTTTGCCCTTCTGGGTGGTGGAAAGGAACCAGCCTCAATTATCACATTGGGGACCAAAGAATTAAATGTGATGCAACAAATAAGACAACTTATGGCCAGCCAGTGGGTAGACAGAAAGGACCCTACAGAGAATTTGTCTGCTGCAATTCTTAACACAGAACGCCTACCCACTGGAATAGTGCTCCAGGTAGTGCAGAAAAAATTGCTCATCATAGAGTGGGTCTATTTGCCAAATACACCTAAAAAAACAATCTCTTCAAGGGAGTCCCTACTCTCTGAACTGATTTTTAAACTCAGAGATAGGTGCCTGACCTTGCAAGGTTCAGATCCCATGAGTCTATTTGTTCCCTTGCCTCTACCTAAATGGGAACAATATTTTAAGCACTCTGATGAGCTGAAGTGGGCATTGGCAAATTTTCAAAACAAGATAAAGTATCATTTACCTGCAGATGCTAGGATAGCGCTCCTCACTCAAGTTCCCATTCGAATGGTAAATTTTCATCGTGAACAGCCAATTTTAGGAGCGTTAACCGTTTTTGCAGATGGGTCCAAAACCAGGGGAGCTTATGCTTACTGTGAAGGAGGTCAGTGGAAAACTTTCCAGACAGACCCACAGACCTCAGCACAAAAATCTGAATTGGCTGCATCTATTTTGGCTTTCAAAAATCACAAGGATGTTCCTTTAAATCTGATCGTAGATTCCCTGTACGTACATATGGTGATTCTCCACATTTTTGACAGCTATGTCTCCCCTATTGGAGATTCGACCTTGCTAACCCTCTTTTTACAATTACAGGAAATTTTAGAACAGCGATGCCAACCATATTTTGTGGCACACATCAGGAGCCACCAGCCATTCCCAGGGCCACTGACTGTGGGGAATAATAAAGCTGATCTAGCCACCCGGCAGGTCTTTGCATTAGACTCCCCAGGGAAAAGCCATGACTTTTTTCATCAAAATGCAAAGGCGTTAGCTAAGGAATTTAATATTTCTAGAACTGAGGCTACAGCCATAATTCAGCAATGTCCAACTTGTAGCAGACAAGACAAGGCTCTACCTCTTGGAGTCAATCCCAGAGGGCTTAAGCGCAATGAGATATGGCAGATGGATGTTACACAGTATGCAGCTTTTGCCCCCTGGAAGTATCTTCATGTGACTATAGACACATACTCAGGATTCATTTTTGCCACTGCCCAGAGAGGGGAGGCCCACAAGCACGTCATTAATCATTGTGTACGTGCCTTCTCTACACTGGGCACTCCAGAACAGATCAAAACTGACAATGCTCCAGCCTATGTAAGTAAAAATTTTGCTGAGTTTTGCTCTAATTGGGGAGTTATACACAAATTTGGCATTCCTTATAACTCTCAGGGGCAAGCGATTGTAGAAAGAGCCAATTTGAGTTTGAAATTGATGCTTGATAAACAAAAGAAAGGAGGAGATGTGGAGATCCATTTTAGTCAGTAGACTAGCTAGCTTTAAGGCCTAGTGGAAATTTACTGACAGGCAGTGAGAAGTAAAAGACTCCGGGTACGAGTTGGCACAGAGATAAGAGAAGCATCTTAGGAATGCAGGAAATCTGATCTGGCATGGGCTTTCTACCATGTGGGCTTGGGTTGCATTTTGATAACGTCACTATACTGTGTCCAGCAAAAATGATGTAAGCGGTCAGACCACTTTGGCTGACCAATTGTATTGTAACGCGCCGTTTAAACTGGCCAATGATATTGTAACACGTCATTAACTGACCCTGCTTAGTTTTACGACAGGGATCAATAAATATCGCCCTTTGGAGACAAAGGGTCTCTTTTCTATCCAGATCATCGCCTCAGCTTCATCTCTTTCGCAGCCAGATGATCTTAGGATTTGGCTTCGTAGGAAAGAGCCATCACAGGTTGAGGTGGGGCAGTCGTGGCCCTCCTCAGATTGGGGTGGGACAGTCGTGGTCCTCCTCAAGCTGGTACAATAGACTGTGATCAGGCACAGAAAAAAAGCACCCTGGGTTGACTTACAGAAAGCTTTGAGGTAGGATTGTTGTTCACACATCATTCTGCCTCCCCCTCCTGAACCTTCTATGCCAGGAAACATGAGGGCCATGCACTGTCTCTCTAAGGCACCTGGGAGGCGCCCCTTCAGCCACAGAGTGATCACATGCTGAAATGCAAGGCTGCTGATGTTGTGCTTGTTTTGTGAAACCAGATCATTGCATGCTTCCAATCATCTTTTAAAAATTCATGTTTATCAAACTCCACAACCCTGGACTTTCTCCTTTCCCTCTGAATGAGGATTGGTTGACTGCCCACAAGCCCCCTCTAGCATCCCTATAGTGATAACATCCCCACCCTTCCCAAACTTGCTTTTCCAGCTCTTTTGAATCTAGCTATTGTATACTAATCCTCAGTTTACTGAGTTCCTTTCTGAAGTCAGATACTCATGTCAGTTTTAATGCTAGAATTCCTGATGGTTTCTTCCTGCTCCTGTACCTTTTTGTCCTCAGGAGGAGGGCCCAGATGGTACCACTTTTCATGAAATGTTACAGAGGTTCCCTCAGATATTTTTCTTGTACACCACAGACAAGGTACTTTCCTGGATTTCTAGGACAGAGGTAGGCAAATATGGGCAATGGAAACACACTCAAGTTACCCTTGGGTTGCTCAGTTTCCCCACATTTGGCTTTAGCCTTCTGCACTAGGCCTTATTCCAGATTATATTCTGGAATAGGGACCTACCATCTGCATGCCACCTGCTGGAACCTACATTAATGTGCTAGTGTGGTATCTAAGGCCTCAGTGTAGAAAGGATCTTAAAAAGCTTAAGCAACTTGGTTTGCTTTTTTGGTTAAGATATTCACCCTGCAGCACTCTGTGGCCTTTTCCACACTTATGTTGCTTTGATTTGAGTCAGTGGATCTGGAATAACCTACCAGACCCATTAAGGTGTGGTCCAGATGAGCTGTCTGCAACTGAAGGTGCTGATCTGGCCCTTGTCTCTCTGCAGTTGCAAAACTCATACAAGTTTCACAGCCACCCTATCACAGAGGAATGAAAATTCTTAGCCTTGGGAAATTGAGGGGGCGGGGGTCAGGGTCATGCTATGGCATGCTGAAGAAAAGCAGCCAGACTTCCTGTAGTTCCAGATCACAGAGATACACCTGATTAAATGATGTACAAAATATCTAAATTAGGACTAATGGAGATGGGCCCTCCTTGATCCACAACAACTTGCAAATGGGAGGCCTGTAATCCATATTAAGGGTCTCTTTAACAAGTACAGAAAGGGTCTTTGAGGCCTACCTTAGTAACAGGACATTAAGAATGATAAAATAGCATCAAAGGTTTGTACAATTACAAAGATGGAGCTGAACCGAAAAACGTGTACTGAAATGAAGAAAACCAGCATTAAATTGTGAAGCAATTTTTCGTATCTGTCTTGCAAACCTGTACTCAGTTGTACATATTAATGCCCAGAGGCTATTTCAGTATTAGCCATTCCATGTGGGTGTGAGATAATCAGGAAAATGGGTATTTGGCTGAGGAAACAGCATTAAATCCTAACAATTGTTGAAAAATAATTACTAATCTAGGGCTGACGGTGTTCTGAGGACACGCATTTTCAGAAATACAGCCAAAATGTTCTGTTCTTCTACCACTGCTGGTATTTATCGAAAAACTTCCATTTGAATATTAGCTCCCCACAGGCAGAGGCTGTCTGGCATTCTGCCATTTTGGGGAATTTAGGTTAGTGAGCAACAATCTGTCCCAATTTACACTCCACTGAATTGCCGTAAGGACTATTCTCTGAGGTCAATCATTTAAGATTTTGATGGGCTTTTTTTTTTTTTTTTTAGAAATGCTTCAGCTTTATTAAATTCCTTCTGGAATGACTTGCACACAAAAATGTAGAACAGTACTAGTTATACAGCAATTCTCTCTCACTCTCATTCTCTCTTGAAAATAATAAGGGCCCAAACTAGCCACAGTTAAACACATTCTCAATCCCATGGATTTTATTGCAAAAGAGATGTGTAGATGGCTTTATTTTTCCAATGAAACTTGGGATGAACCTGCTTAATTTTTTCTGAATACAAATTGTTTCTGGCTCTGACCCAGAGAATATTACAAACTACTATATAGACGGACATAACAGTGAAAAAATAGTGTGTTCTGTCTGCTTTGAAACTAACACTTTCCTGGGATTTTGTCTCCAAGTACCCCCAATTGTTTGTTCCGTAGGAAAACCAATAGGCACACCATGAATAGCATCAGAGTGCAATTAGACAGTTATGAACACAAAATTAATCTGAAGTTTCTTCTCCCATCCATTCTCTTAATTTGCGGTAAACCTTCTTCAGTCCATCTTCAGGTATGACTGCCCACAACTTTTTCTTTCTATCTGTTTTATTTGTGGACTTTCCAGCTTCCATTTGGACTTTCTTGAATGGGAAATCCACAGATAAAGTGGATAGAAGTGAACAGACCTGAAGATGGACTGAAAAAGGTTTAAAGTGAGCCTATATTTAATCACTTTCCAAGCTGTTCTCTGTTCTCAGTGATCAGATGTCAAAATGCCCCCCAATTGGGACTATCCTGTATTTTGATTTACAGATCCCCACTGAAGTTATCTTCTCCGTTCCGACTTCACTAGTATTCATGAAAATACAAGTGTTCGTGCAGTTATGGATCTCTTGGATTTTTAAAAAATTCTGCAGAAACGCTCCTGTGCCTCTTATGTGGTAAATTTATTTTAGCTCATCATTAATTCAAATCATATTGCTATCTGTCTTATATTAAACGAAAAAGCATCTGAAAACTCACCAAGAGCAATATATTTTAATTTTTAGGGGAGCCTTTTCATTGTTAAGAAAGGGTTAATTTGCATGGGTAAGGTTAAAATTGATAGGATAGTGTGAACTGTAACAGAAAATTCTTTCTGGAAAAAGATGAAAATGCAATGCTATGGCAGTTTTCACCAGTGAGACTGGAGTCACTTTACCGGTTACTCATTTGACCTTTTGTTGGCCTGAATCTCCTTTTGTGACTTGAACGTCTGATGCCCTTGCTCTGCAAAGCCACTCAGCTAGACTGAAAACAACAATAACTGAAAAATGGGTACGGGAGGTGTAGTTTTATATCCTGATTAGATGAAGGAGGGGTTGTTTCCCCCTGAAGGCCAAACCATATATGACAACAATGAACTGAAAATGACACGTTTTGTTTCCTGGGAGGTTCTTAACAAATTGTCCTAAAGGGACATGACTTAAAGAGCAAAGAAAAATAAGCTTTCCAGGTTAAAAGAAGTCTCATGATCAGCAGTGAAGCTCTAGCTAAACTGGTCACTACAACATTAAACATAGTGTATTTCAAAAGCTCGGTGTTCAGTCTTTTGGATGTCCTTGCTTAGGCTGCTTACTCATATTCTAATTGGCTCTGCTTCCTATTTCCTGTCATGAGTTCCCTCTACCCTAATTGCATGTGTGCTATTAAATTTGGATTCGGGGAAATATACTATATACACACTTCCTTCAGCTTAAAATTGGTTCCATGTAAAACAAAGGCTTAGACCTGAGGCCAAATCACAC
Organism: Aspidoscelis tigris stejnegeri; assembly: GCA_023333525.1. NCBI lineage: Eukaryota > Metazoa > Chordata > Lepidosauria > Squamata > Teiidae > Aspidoscelis > Aspidoscelis tigris. The sequence goes on from JALMGA010000001.1 coordinate 209,960,688, forward strand.
TATTAAGTTTGCAATAGATTAACATCTAGGCAGGTGCATCTGCAATTGCAGGAGGTGTTTACAACCTAGAAATGCCCCGTCTGCCCAGGTGTTAACCTATTGCAAACTAGCTGTGATGTATGAAATTGCACACCATAAGCAAACTAACCCTAATCGTGATCATAGCCTTACCTGTAGAATCCATGCAATGACCATTCACACCATTTCTGGTGTGAGGAGTCATCTGAGGTACTGTGTGAGTGCACTGGCACTTTAGATGACTTCTGATGGCGACAGGACATGGGCAGTCACACAGGGTGCCACTAGCAAAATGGCGGCACGACTGGATAGAGGTAAGTGTCTGGGCATGTGGGGCTTAGGCTACCATGTACTAGCATTTCCTAGGGCAAATCTTAGTACATGTTATTCAATTATGGCCTCCAGCGGATGGGAAGGCAAGTGAAGAAACTCTCCATATTTGCAGTTAGCTCTGGTAGATTGGACCAGTATGGGAACACTCTGGTCTTAGATTTGCCTGGCACAGAAAAAGACCATCTACATCAGGACAGGTTTTTTTCTGTGCCAGCCCCTGCGCTGGTTCCGAAGCTCACACCAATTTCGAAGGTGCCAAAAGGGTTGCTTCCAGACTCCCACAGTCGTTTCTTTCCGCTTGAAAGATGTGACAATCGGAAACTGTGCAGGGATGGTGCAGCCGCTTCTGGTCCGCCTGACAGTGCGATCAGAAACTGTGCCATCCCTTTGACATGGCTTCCCGGCTGTCAGACAGAATGTGCCATTGGCTGTTGCAGGGGCGCAGCATGTCCCTGAAACACACAAAGTAAAAAGATGGTGATTGATCAGCATCTTTTTACTTTGATTAAAGTTCTGCTGCTGCTGCTGCTGCTTCAGGCTTAAGAAAGCTTTGGGGGTAAGTCTGGATGTAGCCAAGGTACTTCTGAATGCTTTGGATCTTCTAGGGACCATTTCAGCATCATGTCCTCTTGGGCCATTGAAATGGCTCCCCCAAGATATACCACCCCTAATACACCAGTAGACCTCAAAAAGAGGTCTACTGGTAAGCTGGACCAGGACACTGCTGTGGACTCCTGAGTCTGATCTACAATCTCTCCTATGTAGACAGTGCATACCAGGGGGCGACAGTAAACAGCACTAGCATGTGGAAAGAGGCTTGCAGACAGCTTCTTAGTCCAGTCTATTGGCAAGGACCCTTAAAAAAACAAAAAGCATCTTTTTCTCTAAGAGGATTTCCCCCATCCAAAAATTTGTAATAAGCGGCTCATTGTCCTTCTGATTTATTTCAATTGCCTGCAAATGGTCTTGTCCCTTTGCCTTCTTTCCTACACTAGATAATATTTATGCATTGCCCCCTCTTTCCTCCTCTCACCTTTAAACTTTTGAGCAAGTGCCACTGTTATTTTAAGCAACAGCTTCAGCTTCTCACTGGCCCTGTCCCCATGCAATTGAAAGTCTGCTGGAACTCTTCTTTTGCCTCTGAGCGGCCCCATTCTAGGCTTTACAAGGCGCTTAGGGAGCTTAGGAAAGTGAGACACCCGCGATAAAATACATGCACTTTAAAGAAGAGTTCCAGCGCTCTTTTGGCGATTTGTGGGTTTTGCTCGCTATATCTGCCTTGAGGACGCTCCGTGGCAAAAGGGGTGGGGATTGCTTGCCTGCACACACAGCCAAAAAGCATTCACACATCTGAGAAAATGCAGCAGGTTCGCTTCCTTTCCTTTGTAAAAAGAGCCAGAATTGCTCAGAATGGCAACATTGTTATCAAGTGATCTGTGAAAGCCTTAAAAGAGAATGAGTGAAGGATCGCGCTGCCGATGCCTGCAGCCGCTGACTTTGCCGGGGCAGAAAGCCTTTTCTAACAGAGAACTGAGTGAAAGTAAGTGCTGAAAGTGAATGAATGAGTGATCATCTGCCTTTGCTAGGGGCGGGAAGCCGTTTCAGGAGACGGAGATCTGGCTATTTTTCCTTTTAACAAGAGGGGGGGGGGAGATGCGGGGAAAGGAAACAGGCTTCCTTGGGGACGGAAAGTCCGTTTACATCGCGGCTACCATGGGGACGCTTATTCCGGAAGTGGAGGGGACTTTTAAAGTCAGCTATAACAGAGTGACAGCAGAGGAAGCCGAGAGGGGCTAATAAGTCTTTTGGGGACAGGGCCACTTTAATGCTTCAGCTTCTCATTTAAACCTAGTTCAGACTCATCATGTATGTTCATCTGACACAAAGGCCCGGTTCCCGTTACAAGCTTAAAATGGTTTTCCTAAACCGAAATAATAGAACCGGATGCTAACATGAATTTGCCTGATCCCATTACTTTCAACTTAATCGCGTTTGATCCGGATTCTGAGGATCGTACGTGGCGTACGCGACTCAAGGGAGGACTCAAGTGGCTACTTTCTAAAAGCTGCTTTTCGGGGCTGCCCTGCCCTCTTCCTCCTGGCGTGAACGCGCCACCCATAAGGGACCCCTTCAGGGAGCCTAGCTGAGTGGCTGCCGCTTGCCTGGATGGAGGAAAGACAGTCAGCCAGCTATTCTTTCCCCACCTCTCCCCATTGCCCAGGGCACACAGCAGCAGCGGCAACTCAAGCCCCCTTCACCTGCTTACTCCACAGCCACACATTCACACATTAAACATTCACACATCACACCAAAACTTCAGCTGCTTTCCTCCCTTTTCCCTTTCTAAAGGTAAGAACTTTTAGAATTGCGAAGAATTGCAACATTGTTATCAGGTGTGAAGTGGGTAGAGTGCTACAGTGTAACAGCTGCTTAGGGGATGGATTTTTACAATGAAATCACTATCTTTGGAAGCAAGCTATTGGGGGAGGGAAACCCTAAACATGCATTCTCATCCCACTAAAACTGTACCATTCCCACAGCAAGAAATGTAAAACGTTTCAAGCAAACGAACCAGAGCGAGACCTGTTGAAATGAGTGTTAACATTTACAACGCTTTGGGGCGATTTAACATGCGGAAAGCGTGTTAAGCCAACCTGACGTTGGGACTGCAAGGACTGAAACTGTTTCAAAACCGTTTTAAGCTTGTAATGGGAAATCCCTCTTAATGCTATCGTGTCTACGTATTTAACTGGAGACCCTTCCACTCTCTGCTCCTTGGATTTAACATCAGCTGTGTTGCAGTCTTGCCTGAATAATAAATACCTGAGTTTTTGCAACAGCTAGCACAATAAACAGTTGTTCGGTATTAAGCTGGATTTTTTGGGCTCCAAGCTTTGGTTTGTTGTCTTACTGCTAGCCCCCACTTAGCATAAGTGTAGTTTTTTCCTGTGGTACATATAAATGCTTATATAAATCTCCCATACTTAAACATCTTCAGTAATTCAGAATCATAGAATCACAAAGCTGGAAGGGATCTCTAGGGCCATCAAGTCCAACCCCCTGCTCAGTGCAGGATTTCCTAAATCATCCCAGGCCCAGCCTCTGCATGAAGACTACCCACTAATTCCTGTGGAAACCTATTCCATTGACTGATCACCCTCACTGTCAGGAAGTTTTTCCTAATATCTAATCTGAATTGATTCTCTTTAAGTTCCATACTGTTGTTTCTAGTCCTCCCATCTTGCGCAACTGAGAATAGGGACAATCCCTCTGCACTGTGACAGCCCTTCAGATACTTGAAGACTGCTGTCATGTCTCCTCTCAATCTTTGTTGAGACTGCTCTGGACTGCTGTTGTTTCCTCATCCCCCAGCTGTGCACCATTTTTCTCTCTGATGTTGGTTTGTATCCGGGGTCTCAATCTATCACATGTGCCTGCTCTACACTGTGCAGTATAGTAAAGGACATACTGTAATGGCAGTTTAATAACATTTGACAAATACCAGGAAGGCAGTGACACTGAACATAATGTTCTATTTATTCTAGTCTCCTTGGAAAATGAAATAACAAATTTTCTTCAGTGAATGAGCAGATGCCTTCAACCAAATACAACAAGATAAATCGATATATATGTTTATGGCTTAGAAAACGGCTGGTTTTTATATGCTTTTCTTAGGGGAGATCCAAAGTCCCTATGTTTTTTAAAAATCCTCCGAAGTACTTTAAAGATGAACGTCATAGTGAACCATCGATCAAAACGCATAATGGAGAGCTATTTCCAAGAAAACCAAATCAATGTTCATAGACTAGTCTAAGAATTAAGTTTTGCTGCTTCAAAACATCTTGCTACATTGAAGTGAAATGATTATTATTCAGTGCTAGAGAGCTGAGAGTTAGTCACTGAGATATACTCTAGCAAGGGAAGACTGAGACTGAGTTCAGGAAGTTATTTCCTGTTGTTCTTGGAAGAAAATCTCAGCACCCACCTACACATTTCTTTTTGAAACCAAATAACTCACTAAATAGTTTTGCAGCTTGTAGCAATATGGCGGAGCATATGTGCCCTTTAAAAAAAGACAGCATCTTCCCTATATACAACTTTGCATGCTTAAACCACGTAAAAAACGATAGAAGGAAGGTCTGTTTGGTTAAAATACAGATATAGAATTGGAGCACGCTGTAGGTTGCAGTGATTTCTAACTCAATATTTATTGGGCCATTGATTTCAAATCTCTCTTGGAAAGCCTTATGCCCATTTTTTGAGAATTATAGGTAAGTATAGGAAAGTAGGCTCTTGCTCCTTCTGTGTATGTCTTAGAAAGACTTTTTAACCCCAAACTGGTGACAAAGTGCAGAGATTCTTTGGTCATGATGAGACTGGAAAGAGTTAAAAATAAATGTTTTCTGTCTCTGATCTGTCCCCATTTCCACCGGCTTTGCTTGTCTCACCTTCCAAGGTAGACCCTCAGTAAATAGTCCAGTCTGCAGCATCTGTACTTTTACAAACACTTCTTTTCCTCCAGAGAAGTTTTCTCCTCATCACTGGAAACTGATTAAGATGTGGTAGAAAACTATTATGTAGAAGAACAAGTTATGCCATATCTGGAGGTCCTCTGAACCTCTATGTTCTGCTAGGGGTTATAGGGAGGCCTGGTAGCTGGTATTTCAGGCCTGCTTCTGGGATTTTCCAAATTAAACTTTTGTCTTTAGAGTGTTGCACAATTGCCCCCCATATCACGAATATTACAGTGAGAATGTTGCAGATCGTTCTAACTGCTGTGTAAAATGTGTGTGTGTTGTACATCAGACATGCCCCATATGGAGGCTTCAAATTCATTTTAGGCACCTTCCTCCAGACAAAGGGGATACTTCTTTAATGCTGTTGGGATCATTGCCCAAAAGCTCAGTATGGACAATTCCTTTGTCACAGACTTTCTGGGAACTTGCATATAACAGCTTCTTTCATACATGAGCTCACACCTGTAATCTGGGAAGAGCAACACATATTCTTAGAATTCGACCCAAATTTTAAATGACACAAAAAACAACAACCCCACATCCTATTCTGTGTTTGCTGTAACAGTCTACTAGAGGATTTAGTACATTATATTTGTCTACTTACTAGCCCAAAAGATTAAAGTACATTCAGGAATGGCTAAAGCAGAGCATAAATAAGTCAGTCTGACACAAAAGTAATCATTTTCTTGTTATCTGTGTCCCAAGATTTTTAAGAAGATTGGTTTTTCATTTTTGTTTTGGCCCTTTCACATTATCATATCTTTTATTAAATTTAGCATGTAATTTTAGCTTAATTATTGCTGTAATAACTTGATCATTCTATATTTTGCCATCTCATACAAGACTGTGCAAGCCTATGCCTAAACAAATACATTTTAAAGTAAACTTTATTTGACCCTGAAGATGGAAACAATTGGTATTAGCAGGAGTCTAACAAGCAGTGGAATAGGTATTTATGGATGTATCCTTAGCACAAGTTGTTGCCTCTTGTGACAGTAGGCCTGCAAAGCCACACAAACAAAGGTCTTTTTGCTTTTACATCCCAAGATTCCTCAAACTGTGGCAAATTTCAGGAACTGAGAGGGAGAACTAAACACTTAAGCAAATAAAACATGCACAGTACTTCATAGGGAATTCTAGCTTAGTGATAGAGCAAACTGCCTGGAAAGCAAAGGGTTACCGGTTTGATTCCCAGGCAATGGCAGGCCTCTTCGGTCTCTCTGCCAAGAAAACTGCATAGAGGTTGCCATGGAGGTGCCCCTGCAGTCAACCAGGAATCAGGCAAAACTCAGTGGTAACCAACAATGGGAAATACTTTGTGGCAAGCATTCCTTTCCATCAGAGACATTTAAATGAAATTTGAGAAAATTCAGTACATGGATATGAGAAGGCGCAGTAGCATTTGCTGAAATGAGAGCTGATGGCACCAGGGATGCAAAGCAATTTGTCAACAAAAGTGTTTTACTGGCAAATCATTTCTGACTAGAAAATAAAAGCAAATTATATTTCCTTTTCAACAGTTTGTTGCTGGTTTCTGTCAAATGCAACAGCAAAGCAACAGAAGGTATAACTTAGGACAGAATCTCACTCCTAAATTTACACCTATACAATGAGTTCAACTGCAAACGGTACACAAATTTATGTTTAGAAACATTGTTAAAACAACTTCTTTAAAAAGTACAAATCCCCCATATGTCTCCACAAAACAACCAAAGCCACAGTTTTTCTTTTTAAAAAACACACATATAAAATCTACAAAAGAGAATAATTACAGCAGCTGCTTTTGATATAAGAATATATTATTTAGAGGATGACTTTAAAAATAAAATAAAAACACACAACAGCAAACATTCCTTGTTGTTTGCATCTAGAAGAATAAATCCAAGTCTTTAGAAAACGAACTTGAAAAAGTGCTTCTGTTGGTGTCAGCTATTCAGCCTCATCCACTGTCAATGCGATGCAATCCCATGGTGCTTAGCTAGATTTGGCAAACTTCTAAATGATCTTTGTGTCTCTTATAATGCTGGAATTAAAATGCAAACATTGTTAGCGATAGAAAATGTGGCCTCATCAACCCAGAATTTTTGGCACGGCTCAGATGTGCTGATTTGGCACACCTGTAAGCCACACAGACAGCAACTGTGCTAATCCCTGCTAATCATGGAACTGCAGCAGATAGGGCCATCGTCCAGAGATGTTCAACTGCTCATGCAAAATGGCACCCTCTTTATTTGCACACTGTTTTCGGTATTTTTTTTTCATACTACCTTGGTTACTTGGAAAGAGTCCTTTCCTATCTCTTTTCCTATCAAGGATGATTTTGCACTAGCTGGTATACCAAATCAGCAAACATACTAGGGGAAGCCTCCCTTCTATGTGCTTGGGTGGTCTAAGGGTGGTCCACTCACAAGGGGCGGTCTAAGAGGCTGGATCTAAGGTGGTATGTTTGCTGGTCTGATATACTGACCAGTGAAGAATCACTTCAGATCATTTGCATTTTGCCTCACAAAAAGCCTTTATGGAGCTCAGAACTTGCCCCAGTGAATTTCATCAGTTATCATGAAATGACATTTGAAGAAGTGGGTGCATAAACATTTGCACCCTCTTAAAAGATACTTAGGGCCTGTCTACACTTATGAACCTCCCTTCTGCATTGTCCAAGGGAGCCCCTGTCCACTGCTGGTACCCTTGTCCTGGATCACCATTAGACCAGATTAAACATGTCTACCGGCAGACAAGAAGGCCCTGATTTAGAACCCTTAGGGACCCATTTCATTTCCAGACCTTCACAGCTCCCAGAAGCTGGACCCACAGCTCAGGTGGATCACCTGGCTTAAAAACATGGTAGGAAAAGTGCTTGTCAAATGGATCAAATATTTATGACAACTTAGGTGTAGCTTGGCCCTAAGACTGCATCCAGCCAGCCAGCCAATGGGCTTTCTCAGCTGTCAGAGTGCAGTAATCTTTTACAGAGGCCATATGCAATCCAAGCACACACTGGTGCAACCCAATTTCCAAAACTCAACAGCTGCAATATTTCTATCTGTTGCTGTTTAGCATCAGATGAGAAATGGGCCCAGTAAATGGCCCTCTTTTGGTCTGATGTTAAATTGGACATCACCTGCTCTGCTGTTGTCACTCTACATAGCCATGGAGGAATTGACTGAAGACATGATCACCCTCAGAGGACATCTCCAGATGCAAGTTAAAACCCATGATTCTCCCAGGACTATATTGGGAATGCCACATGTGTGGCATTGGGAATGCGGATATGTGTGGCATTCCCAAAATTCTCCCAGGATATTAGACAATATCTGGAAACACCATTATTATGGGAAATCTGGCAACAAGGCTAGGTTTCCCATAACAGTGAAAGCTAACCTGTGCCTGCCTGCTGTTTCTGAGATTATTCTCCTTGAATATACTCACTAGCCAAGCATGTGAGGAAAAAGCAATGGGAAGTGAGTGGGTACTTAGCTAGCATATGGGTATTTTCAAGAGGAATCATCATGGAAGCAGCTGATGGAAGCAGCTGGTGGACACAGCTAACAGCCTGTCATTACCTCCTGCATATGTCAGGGGTGGCAAGAGGCATTTGTTGGATATTCTTTAGATCTTGCTGTCCGGAGGCAATCAGAGCCACTGGTCTCACTTTGCGCACGGGGTGATTCCAAGGATCGATTTCATCTCTGAAAGTGGCCTGCAAGCCCAATGCAGGCAAGAGCATTTGCCCACCAGAGATGCTTTAGAGGTCTCCATCTTCAATCATTTGGATGCAGCCTATCTTCTGTCACTGCATGTCTCCATGCTGTAAATACTGTGAGGCAAACGTGAGTTTGCCTTGGGACAGTCCCCATGCAAAGCCCTCATTTGGGCTACATGAAGGACCAAAAGCAAAAACCCAGAGCAAGAAACCCCCCGTCTAACTGTTCTTGCCCCGAATTAGGCGGCAAGAATGGATTATCAAGGAGGGCATGTGGACGCCCTCCCGAGTTATTGCCAACTGATCGCAGCATTAGCGGGCGGGGGTTCGCTGTCCCCGCTCCTAATGCTGCAATCACAACTGTCTCCCCTTGCCTGATTGGGCAGGCACACCTAGGTAAGGGCTTGATTTACCCCAAACGAGTGCCTAACAGCCTCTCTGCCCTCAGCTGAGCAGCTGTCAGATGGGTATAGCAAATTGCCTTAAGAGGCACCCTGCCTGTCTCCCCAGCCTGGACGATGTACCTGGGCATCCATTCTAGTAGCCATTGATATGTCTGTCATCCATGATAATGTATAATGTGACCAAATATCTGTTTTTAGAGAATGTCATACGCTAGCCACCCACATATATGCATTACCTTGATGTGCATAGCTTTTACTTTGGTTTTCATGTCTCTCTGTTTCCAGATGCCAAAGTTTCATTCTTCTTCTTCTGTAACTATTTAAGAGAAGAATATCATATTCTACCAAACCACTAGGCAAAATATACCAAATTTATTCACAGCATAAGTTCTCCTCATTCTGTTGATGTTGAACACTTCCCCAAAGATAATACGGACAAAACAATATCACTCAGGCCCCATCCAGATGGGGGCAGTATGGAGCCATTTGTGACCACAATGGTGGGATTGCCATATGTATCTGTGGCAAGCCCACCATAGTTTCACTATATCCACTCCTAAAAGCCCAAAAATCTGTTGCTGGAAACCCAGCACTGGTGGCAGGTTTTCCAGCAAAAGGATGTTTACTCACCTTCTGGATGGAGCCACCATTGTTGCCCCATCCACCATGCATGAATGGAGGCTGAAACAGATGGCCACCATGTGCTGTGCAGGTGACACAGACTTTGGGGTATTTGGGACTGGCTGAATATCCAGATGTGCATGTCACTAAAATGTGCAAAGACAGTGTTGTAGCCAGCCCTGTTTGACTAGTATGTAATAATGCTAGAGGAGAAAATACTCTGGAATATTTCTTGCTAGTGATATATCTGGAAGATCCTCTTCTTTGTGGGTCTATTGGAGGAGAATTTAAGTTGACCAGAAGAGGATCTAGTCAAGGATGTATTCAGCCCAAAGATCCCCTGGCAGCAAAGCCACTGCCTAAGAGCAGCATGAAGCTTCGATTTCTTCTTTCATACTGAGATGAAAGGAGGAGGTTTTGAGTTCTTTTGGGACCTGGTCAACCTTATATTTAAGAACAGAGACTGTCTTCGCTCTTTGGAGACCAGATGACAAAGTGTGTTTCCAGTTTTTCCAAGAATTTTCCTGCTTCCAGTAGTTCTATCTTGTAATCAGTATTGAGTATGGTTTAGTCAAAAACAGGCCCAGGCAAAGGGCTGCCATCCAGATGAGCAGTGTCACGGAGGGCAGCCAGCCAAAAATGGCCCCATCTTGCTACCCTGACCTCTATGATGACAATACCCTCATACCCCCATGTCATCACTGCTGATATCCCAACACCCCCTCCGCTGCCCCCACCATGCCAAGCCTTTGTGGATGCCCTTTGCCTGGTCAAATGCAAGCTTCAACATGGCAGTGGGAGGCCTCCCCCCTCACTGCCCCCCTGCCACCATGCTGAAGCTTACCTTTTACCAGGTGAAGGGGATCCACAGAAGCTCAGAGTGGCAGAGCATATTGGTAGTGGCAGTGGTGTGGACAGTGGCAGCACAGTAGGTGTGGCCAGTCTGTTTCAGGTCAGAAATGGATGGACTAACTGATAGGAGTGTGATGGCAATCTTAAAGTTCCGAGTCTCAGGTGCTACTGCTCCAATCTATTTCAACTGGGATAGATCTGAATTCTAAATACAAGCCATAACAGAGCAAAAGATCTTTGTTTCTCTATTTATTTTTTGGCAATGCAAAGAAAAAAAAGCAAACAGAGGAGATGGTTACCTCAGCATGAATAAATTCCAAGTATGCCCATGTACCTCAAATTTTGTTAATCCCTGGTTTAATGCACATAAAGTATGAAGTACCCAAGCATGGGAAAACATGACACAGGAAGTCAGCTAGAAGATTTTGGTCTAACCCTTTTTTCCTGACAAGTTTCCAATGTTTCATAAATGAGAACAAAATTGTAGATTTATTATTATTATTATTATTATTATTATTATTATTATTATTATTATTATTATTATTATTATTATTATTATTATTATTATTATTATTATTATTATTATTATTATTATTATTATTATTATTATATCAACATCACCGTCATCCCCACTGTTTATAGTGTGCTCTTCCCAGAAGACTTCCTGGAAAGAGCCGATTTGGAATTGACCCAGATCAGAAGAACTGGGGAAGCTGAAAGCCCAGAAGGAAAAGGACACCAGAGGTTCACCGGGTGTGAACTGATATGTCTTCTGGGATTAATGCAGAAGAATTACAACCAGGCACGTTTATGACCATCTGGTGTTTCCACTCACTCTGTAAGCAGAGGAAAGGATTCAGATTTTCAGAATGGCGACCACACGTTTTCAAAGCTGTCTGGGATTTCTGGAACAATATTACGTGCTCCAGGAAAAGTGGTTCGATAAAAGTTGAATATGGGGGCTTTCTCTGGTGTGCATTCAATCTGGCATGTAGACAACAATCTGGCCTCTCTGAAGGGACAAGCCCACTTTTTCTAAAAAATAAAGGCAATTCAGTACCAGAGACTCTGTTCCAGCTGGTCCCATCGATAGTTCATCCTTCATTTTGGAATGTCATCTTCCCATGTCTGTGGGGGGCAGGGATGTTGGTGGGAGGGATGGAGCCACGGTCTGCCTTTCCTGATGGAAGGTTGTGTGTGTGTGTATGCCTGTGCGCATGTGCAGGTGCATGCACATGCACATCTGTGTAGAGCTCTGGAACACTATTTTAAATAGTGCTCGATCGGGGGTATTCCTGGTTTCTTTGGGAACCACATTCCATTATGGGGTGGCATCTTCCCATGACGGTGGCAGTCAGAGGTGTTGCTGAGACCAATGGACCAACTGTGGCCACATCCCCATTAGAAGCTTAATCCAGTTTACCTAAATCGAAATAACAGAACCGGATGCAAATGCGAATTTGCCTGATCCCATTACTTTCAGCCAGAATCGCGTTCAATCCGGATTCTGAGGACGTACGTGACTCAAGGGGGGACTCCAGTGGCTACTTTTTAAAAACCGCTTTTCGAGGCTGCCCTGTCCTCTTCCTCCTGGCATGAACGCCTCACCCATAACCGACCCCTTCACGGAGCCTAGCTGGGTGGCTGGGTGGCTGCTGCTTGCCTGGATGGAGGAAAAACGGCAGCGGGCAGCCAGCAATTCTTTCTCCTCCTTTTCTCATTGCTCAGGGCATGCAGCAGCAGCAGCAACAAAAATTCACAATTCTCCCCAAACCGGCAGCTGCTTTCCTTTCTTTTGCCTTTTTTAAAGATCAGAACTTTCAATGGCAAGATCGTTATCAGGTGTGAAGTGGTTTGATCGCTACAGTGTAGCTTTAAGCAGTGGATTTTACAGCTTGCTTTGGAAGCAAGCTATTTGGGGAGGGAAACTCTCATCCCTTAACACGGAAGGGTTCCCACAGTAAAAAATGTAAAACGTTTCAAGCGCACGAACCGGAGTGAGACCTGTTGAAATGAGGATTAATATTTACAAAGCTTTGGGGCGATTTAACACGTGGAAAGCGTATTAAGTCAAACTGACGTGGGGTCTGCCAGGATTGAAAACGTTTTGAATTCAAAATAAGCTTGCTGTGGGGATTCACCCTGTGTATCTTTCTTGATGGAAGTGTGGAGAGGGGGAAGAGTCCTAGGACATTGTTTCCTTTTTATTTTTAAAATTGCACTTGAGTATGCATTTGACACAATATATGGATTATGATTAGCAATTCATCCATGTCTTCTGATGAGGCCTTATTTTTTTTTTTATGAAAAAAACTTTCTGAAATAAATTCAAGTACATGAGCACCTGCATCCTATTGGGCAGTTAAGAGTCCTAGAGTGGAATTGCATCTAGGGACAGCTAGCTAGGGTCACCTCTTCCTCCTGCTTTGCTCTATGACCACAGACTATCAATTTAGAACTCCTATGTAACATTCTGCTGAGGTCAAACATATACTTTCTCCTCATTCTGGGTAGCCACAAAGGTGGTCTTCCTTTCCCTCTCTCTATCTCCACCTTATGTAGACAATACCTATAGGTCAGGATTAGTTCTTTCTAGGGGTGTGCATGAATGCAATTTTCGACATTTGATTTGTAACAAATCGCATATGCAGAAATCTGAATTTTTACAAATAAAGAAAAATGAATGCCTGGACATTCAAACCAATACAAACACCTTCATATCTATTTGTTTGAATATTCAATATATATCCAATGATACGAATCTTGTATGCATCCGTACACATCCCATTTGCATCCAGTTTTTGTCTCATACATGTCCGTATGGATCCGTACAGATACATAAGAACATAAGAGAAGCCTTGCTGGATCAGGCCACAGCCCATCTAGTCCAGCATCCTGTTGCACACAGTGGCCCACCAAATGCTCATAGGCATCTCAAGCAGAGACAAGGACAAACCTTCTCCTGCTCTCGAGTCCCAGCAGATGGCCTTAGAAGCGCCCCAGTTCCTCCCCACCCCCACCCAGCCTGAAAGATGCACCTAGGCATTCGTTCTAGTAGCCATTGATACATCTGTCATCCATAAATTTGTCTAACCCTGCCTTAAAGCCATCTAGACGGGTACCTGTCACCACCTCTTCTGGCAGCACATTCCATAAGCTGATGACCCTCTGAGTGAAGAAATACTTCCCCCTTGTTGGACCTGACTCTCCTACCCATCAGCTTCATAGAGTGCCCCCTGGTTCTAGTGTTGTGCGATAGAGAAAAGACATTTTCTCTATCCACCTTTTCTATACTGTGCATAATTTTATATACTTCAATCAAATTTTATATACTTCAATACACACAAGATGTGTATGGATGTCCGAATTATTTGTACGAATAACATGAAATATTTGTATACATACGAATACTAAAGTACAAATGTCTGAATTCGTCCAAATTCATATGAATAACGAATATTTCAAATATTTGTGTACATCTCTAGTTCTTTCCTATCCAAATACAATTCTCAATAAATTGTTGATCTTGAGACCAAAATCATGTCTTGACTGTCACTTTAAACCTCCGGACCCTCTTCAGGTTTGACTGCTCACACCTTTTCATTTCTATCTGTTTCATCTGTGGATCCTGCACTCTGGAAATCCAACTGGAGGGTGGAAAGTCCACAAATAAATGGGTTGAAATGAAAGGTGGATCGAAGAAAGTTTAATGTGTGACCACGACCAAACAATCAAGACAGTAGAACACCTCAGCAGAAAGCTCTTCTTTTAAAATAGTGGATGAACCCATAATTTAAGAGTGCAACTCAAACTGCCATAATTGCACAATTCCACATTTGCTATCTAAATCCTTTCTATGCCTAATGTAATAGTTTCTCTTTCCCTTTTAAAACAATTTTTAAGGCACCGGTTTGTGTCTGGAGACAGTGGGCCTTCACATTCCAGCAGTTCAGCTTACCTCTTTCATAGCATCATCTATCTGTTTCAGCTCCTCATAGCGATCTCTTGATTCCCAAAGAGGCTGGAGCAATATTTCCTCAACCTCTGGAAAAAGCTAAACCAAAGTAGCAGAAATCAGTCAAACTGCCTTTTCGACACATGTATGCAAATGGTTAAAAATTATCATTCTAGCCTTCTAGCAAGATGGCACACTGAGGGTCACATTTTTGCTGTTTCCTCCTCCACTTACTGCTTGGGAGGGTGAGAATGCAGCACCAATTCTGCTGTGTTGCTGGAAACTTTTCTTTCAACCAGTGTTTCACCTGGCTGAGAGGAGGAGAGGAAGGAAAGACAAGGGGACCCAGAAAGTCAATTCTGCTCTCTTTCCACCCAGTCCCAAGTGTACTAAAGAAGTCACCTTGAGGAGGTGGCTTCGCTGAAAAGGGTTCCTGGGTCTCTTTTATTAGTGCTGCTGCCCTATCGATAATCTGGGCCTACAGTGCCACTGACTTACATATCAGTGATGCTACTGATTGGTATTGATAGACGAGGCTTCCATGATTCCTTTTAACTGCCAGGTTTTTATAAGGCATCTTTGCACCACACAGTAGCTTGTGAGAACTAAGCAATAATGTTATACAAGGGTCCTTGTGTAACCATTTCAGCTGGCTCAGAGTTTTCTCTGATAGAAGAAGACGAGTAGGCTTTTCTATCCCACTTTTCTCAGCCATTTAAGGGGACTCAAAGCAGCTTCTATCCTTCTCCCTTCTATCTCTTCTCACAGGTGGGTCTGTGAGGGCTCAGAAGAGAGCTTTAAGTGGCCCAAGGTCACCAAGCTGGCTTCATGGAGGAGGGCGAAATCAAACCTGGTATTCCCAGATAAAAGTCTGGCTCCCTAACCACTAGACCAGTGGTTCTCAACCTGGGGGTTGGGACCCCTTTGGGGGTCGAACTACCCTTTCAGAGGGGTCGTGACGAGTCTCCCACCACCCTTCCCTCCCACCTCCCAGCTGCTCCGCCCCTGTGGTTGGGGGTCTCCACAACATGAGGAACTCCATTAAGGGGTCGCGGCATTAGGAAGGTTGAGAACCACTGCACTAGACCAAACTGATAGCGCCCCCAGAGCTACAAAAACCACTAACTGCAGTTTCATATTAGAATAGTACTTAAGGGGACTGTAAGCGGCTGAGAAACCTGTTCTTCTCCCCACAAAAGACACCTGTGAGGTAGGTGGGGCTTTGAGAGCTCAGAAAGAGAGGTGTGATTACTGAACTAGTCATTAGGGACGTGGCCCCAAATGCTGGCACTAGGGGGGTTAAGAACACGCCCAGGGAATTACATTAAAATAATTGACATTGAAAAAGTGTATTATTCAATTACATTAGGACTACCACTGTCGCCATCATGAGGTTTTCTAAAATCAAAAGTCTATCCACACTTACCTTTGCCACAGTTTCGAACATCGGAATAAGAACAAACTTCAAGAAACCTATCTGCGCTGTAGGTTTAGTCACTTTGTCTCGGTCCATAAAAGGGGCCACTGGAAGGCCTTCAGACTTTTCTCTGTCACTCTGTAATGAAACAGCAATACACTGAAGACTCCACTTAAGAAGTATTAAGGAGTCCTGCCCATTTCCCTCCTCCCCTCAGCTGCCAAACACTGTTAGCTGATTTCTGTCACATTTTTCCTGTTTCTTCCAAGATTTATAGAGTACATTGCCACTTCCTCTACACTCCTTCATTCCAAGCATTGTTTTACTCCTCCTAATAGGCTTAGCGTGCCTCCAGACACCAGAGAAAGCAGCAAAGTCCCTATGCTGCTTTGATCACCTGCAGTATCCCCCAAAAGTTAAAAGCTGCTGATTCAACAGCAGCTTTTAAATTCAGAGATTCTGGGGATGCTGCTAGGATACTGTGGGCAATCAAACTTTTGTGTTTAACTGACAGGAACCAGCTACAAATGGAATTCACAACTTTTGAGCTTCCTGTTGTTCCAATAGGAAGTGGCTGTAAATTCCCTTCATAGCTTTCCATCCTCCTATCTGTCAGATGGGAGCCAGCTGCAAAGGGAATTCACAGCTTACATCCTGTCTGGAGGCACTCTTAAGGTGGGCCTCCAGACACCGATGAAAGCATCGCAGCCACTGCGAACTCAACAGTCATGTGATCAACAGCAGCGGTGCAGTAGCAGCAGGGAACGTGCACTGTAAATAGCTGCTGTTTAATCAGCAACTTTTTACTCTGTACTTTAGTCACCTGGAATAAGAAAACTGCAAAGTATCCATCATCCTGTCTGGATGACAGGATGAGGCTGCGCCCTCTCTGTGCAACTTTCCCTCATCCTGTTTGGACAACAGGAAGCGGCTGTGCAGGGAATTCAGAGCTTTAATGTGTCTGGAGGCACCCTTAGTCATGAATGTTTCAAATTAATCCATACAGATATAAATAATCCAAAACTTCTTGCTCATTTAACTGACTTTTCTTATTGTCACAGTTCTTGGCCTTTCTAATTTCAAACTGTTTACACGGTGACTTGGAAAAGAAGCCTTATTAGGAAGAGCAAAAAGTGATCCAACCGTATTTTCATTCCAAGGCTGAGCTGTCTGTTTAGAGTACAAATTACAGTCAGTTAAACCTGCTTTTATTGGGACTACATTGTCAAAATGATACCATTTTCTGAGTATACTGAGAAAAAAGAGTCTTTCATCTTGGCAAATCCACTGTGTCAGAGAGAGCTTTCAGCTGCTATACAAAAACACAGAATAATACAACAGTAGGAGTTTGTTCT
The DNA here is from genome assembly GCA_023333525.1 of Aspidoscelis tigris stejnegeri. Taxonomy (NCBI): domain Eukaryota; kingdom Metazoa; phylum Chordata; class Lepidosauria; order Squamata; family Teiidae; genus Aspidoscelis; species Aspidoscelis tigris. Next base: position 209,977,863 of record JALMGA010000001.1, read on the forward strand.
TACCTGCATAAAGTACTCCTCTAACAAGCAATCAACCCAAGGTTCTGCCACTTCCATTGGGCGAACTTCATTGGAGACATCACAGCATTTGATCAGTACCATTTTCAACTGAAAACAAAAGCATTTCACAAAGTGTTAAAAGTGCTACATTTATTTGCAGTCATGTGAAGGCTGACTGAACGGGCATCTCTATGCAGTTTTCTTGGCAATGATATAGAAGTAGTTTGCCACTGCTTATTTCTGGGGAAAGACTCAGCATCAAACTGGCGGTTTGCTCTACCACTGAGCAGATAGGCATTGCCCCTTCTATTTTATCTAGCACACCATGTGTGCTCCACATCATATTTATCCTAAACCTACGCAAAGGAAAGCCATCTTAACATCGAAGGCTTTTCTTCCTCCCATATCTAGCATTAAGACATCTTGCAAAGTACGAATGTAGATCATTGAAGGGGACATGCTGTTTGCTGAATGAACCTGAATGTTTTGGACTGGAAAGGCAGTTGTGATTGGAGCAACGAATAGGTTATCCATGGCACAGCCTTATCTCTTCTGACTTGCAATAGCTTTTCAAGATCTCAAGGAGAGATCTATTCCATCACCTGCAAGCTTGACACTTTTAGTGTAAATGTTAAGATCTTGTTATGACAAGTTCCGGTTCCAATACTGAATGTTAACATAGAGCCAAAAGGGCCATCAAATAAACATCACCCCATCCTAGTTGCTGAGTCTCCAAAATGGCTAAAGCAATGTGAGTAATGGTGGCAGAAAAAAGTCATTGTTAGATTTGGATGGCCTTTCTCTTACTGGGCCTCATTCTGGATTATTTTCCAGAATAGGGGCCTGCTGTCTAGGCAGCATCTGCCATAGGCTGCACCAGCATGAGGATGGCAGGCTTTTATTCTGAAATATAATCTGGAATAAATATCTCAATATGAAGTTCCAGTTCAACCCCCCACAATTTTTCCAACTGCAGTTTTAATCAAAAGCAATAATTCAGGGTCCATTTCATTTTTGTGATTTGTCACTTGGATAGCAGCATCAACAAAAAATTATGTTGCTTTTCCACACTTCCCAGTGCACGGCCCAAGGACATAACAGTACCACAGATCCTCATGGTCACCATGTAGAGCATATCTTTTTAATCTGTAATTTCCACTTAGGGGGCTTGTGAATGAAGACCCCTTGTGGCTAATTTTAAGCTCAGTCCCTGGCGGATCCAATTCTGAACATATTAGGTCAAGAGTAACACTAGGAACTCCAAAAAATTTGTCTGCCATTATCAAGATCACAAGTTGTCTGCCAGATTTTAATTGCTTGCCTTTTTTAGAGAAAAACCTGCCTTTGCTAATCATTCTGATTTTAACCTTTGATATTTACATGGACTGATGCTGCATCTAAATGATTCTTTGAAAAACAAATGATCATTCTGCACATCAAGAACAGATGAAAAGCTTCCCTTATTTGGGTTTACTTTTCCATCACTCTCTAACATGGCTCCCCTATATAAAATCTGAAATCTGAGATCTCTTACACAGTACTACTCCATGTTTTCCAGCACTGTGACGGCAACTATGGGTGTTTTTCCACTGTCACTAAAAGTACCCATTAAGTACCCATTAATGGGTACGAAATGGCATTTTGTACCCATTAATGGGTACTTAATGGGTACTTCTAGTGACAGTGGAAAAACACCCTATGCCCCAGGTCTTTGATGCAAATCCCAAGGTACCATGATCCAAGTAGCTCCATGATTAGTGTACAGATCCCACTGTAATGTGGCTTAGCCTTAACAATTCCAGTAAGTCAGTCACTTTTAAATAACTGGGAACTTGAACTTGTGTGCTCTTCTGAATCAGGTGTAGTCCTGAGTTTCCACTGGTTCCATGGAACAGGAGGCAGGCAGAAAGTGCAACTTCCTCACTGACAGCAGTTGAAAAAGAATGGGAAAGCAGCTTCTTCTCAGAGTATTTACTGCTGATTATAGTTCAAAGACAGAAAAAGGCTGAGTTACCTGAGTTACGTGCTCCTCATTTGAATAGTCAAAATTATCCAATATTTCCTTGAAAGAATCCAATATTTCAGCATGCCTTGCCATATCTGTGGCTAGGATTAATGTAATTATTCCCTAAGCAAAATAAATATTTTTAAGATATATATACTTCTTAAACCAGAACTGTTGGCTAGATACATATATTTTAAATTGTTTTCTTTTTTGTTTTATTAGATAATATACGACAACAAAAAGCATATAGTAATATCATGTATCTCCATAGTATTGTAAATCAGTTTCAAAAGTATAATGAACCCACATACCTACATGCAGCTATACCCTACCCCCTCTCCTCCACAGAATAGCATCACATTAAAGTAATAAGCCTTAATTAATATTGTTTGGCTAGGTATATTCATTAACCTCAGCGTACACGCACACACATGCACCAATTTCCAAAGCCTTGCACCAAATTCCAAACTTTCTCTCCAGACTTTGGGAAGATTCTGGGAAAGGACACTTTCTATGAAAAAAATGCTAAAATATAGGACCAAATAATATCCTGTTTAGGAGCTTTGACCCTTCCTGATCATTGCTTCCCAACTCCAGTTTCTGCAACACAAAGTCATGCCCTTCAACTATTTCAGCAGTCCTTCGATATCCACTATCACTATCCAATAGCTGATGTGTTGGGGGGGGGGAGGGGTTCCTCCCTTTACCACATCAACCCCCACTGCGGTCAAAAAGGAAAGAACACCCCACCCCAGTCATATGAAACATCAACACTCTAATGCCCTCCGCTCACTGGTACAGCAGTTGCCTACTTCAGTCCCTCTGACTTTCCGGCAGCAGTCAGGGCTGCAATTGAAAAGAGCTGCTCATGCAACCAGTCCTCCTTGGGGCCATAAATCAAGATGTACAGTATCTTCAGACTCCAAAATATATATTTTCAAACTGCAGCTGAGAAAGAAGAGAAGGCAAAGACAGCTGACACATTCCTTCCTGTCAGCTATTTTCCCTCCGTTTCTGCTGCACGCCTAAATGCTTGTGTAGGCAGGTGAGATGGAGGAAGTAATATGGCGGCAGCCATTTTCCTTGCATGCCCACCTCCCATAGCTGCACTGAAGAAGCTAAAGTTGCTTTTAAAATAATCAAAGAAGTCTAAACTGGAAGCTCCAAACACAAACCGCCTCAAACAATTATGTCAAACTTATGCTTTTCAAACTATGGAGGAGAGATATTTGATTCATATTCTCAGGGTTTTTACAAAACATTATTATTAAAGTGAACAGGAGGGAGGGGCTTCTAATGAGGATGGCATTCACCCATCCCCAAGAAGGAAATCCCAAGCTTCCTCCTCCAGGTAGCTGTACACCACGAACCTCACACAAAGGATACAATTTGGTACACCACAGAGGGAAGGAGTTTCTGGGGTGCTTGCCTGCACCAGACGCTATTGTGCCTTACTGCACAGATTTCTGAATGCACGCCCATGTGCAGTTTTGCCTCAGAAGTACTAACTGGATAGGGTCCCCAAATTAGCCCCAATAGACCACGTATAAGGGTCCCAAAATAAGAACTCCAAAATAGTAAAACTTAAATGACCAGTTTTCTTGAATGATGACCAGGCCACAGCCCATCTAGTCCAGCATTCTGTCTCACACAGTGGCCCAGCAATTGCTTCTGGGAATCTCAAGCAGAAGACAAAGGCAAAACCTTCACCTGCTTTTGAATCCCTGTAAATGGCCCTCAAGGCATCCTGCCAATCTCTCCAACCAATAGCCATCAATTTTAGTAGCCATCGATACACTTGTCCTCTATGAATTTGTCCAATCCTTTCTTAAAGCTATCCAGGCTTTTGCTATCTTTTACACCTCTGGAGGTAAAAGATGCTAACGTCTTTCAGTTTGCAGAGTTTCAAAATGAGAAGACCTGTGAATTTTACCAGATTTGGAGGCCTGTTTGTTTTTCTACAAAAGTGACAACTCCCTAGACATCAAAGCCATTTTCTTCTCAGCTGTCATTTTAATGTTGAATCATTGAACATAGGTGTGTAAACAAAATATGCAGAATTCAGAGTCTCTAGGATCTGATAAAGACAACTCAAGATTAACCATGCCAATACATTAACCCGATTCAGGCAGCTGCCAGACACAGAATCAATATCAGCAGGTGTGCAGTGATGCTGTGTCAGGAATCTCTCAGTCCATCAGGCACCAATAGCATGCATGCTTTTGTTTAGCTTTTTAGCTAACCAGCACGTTTTCGACTTATTGGCTGTTTGGCAAAGTACCTTCTGCAGAGTGCCACAAGAGACTTCTGGGAGCCTGCCTTGGACTTAGGAAAAAAAGGATTAAGGACATTGCCAGACAGACGGTAAATCAAAACCATTCCAGTGGTGCTCTGTGCATGTATGCCAGGCCATAGTGAGGGGCAAAGCTAGCTGTCCCTTTGTATTCAGCCTTCCCTTGCTATCTGGAGTCACTTTTAATTTTAATGATGCTTAATCTGCTGTGGCACCCACTTCAAAGCCAGGACATGCTCAGGTACTGCTTATTATTATTTTTCTTTGGACCCCTTCCCGGTCCCTTCTTTTACTATTATTATCAGTAGCTCTCCCCTTTAGCGGCAGCTGAGCCTTTCGCTTCTCCTGCTCTAGGAAGTTCGCCACTTTCCCTGCTTCTGCAATTAAACAGGCATGAAGAGATGCCACCCACATCCACCTGCGGTGCTGCACTCTCCATTCTCTCTCTCTTAAAGAAAGAACAACCTGAACCAGAGCCTTCCCTCTCTTGGTTTCTGTTGCCAAATAAAGACAGACGGCTTGTGCCTCTTCAGAACAACAAAAGAACTTTATTGTATACACTTCTGGTTTAAATCTGTCAACCGTTTATAACTACTCTTGCTTTCACACAGCCTATCCTGCTTTGCTGTATTCAAGGCCTCCTCTCCTGCCTGTTACCCTAGCATCTAGAGCCTTGGATCTACCGCTGTTCCTGTCACTCCCTCAACAGCTATATTTCTTCACGTGCACACAGTCACAGGAATCAGAGCATAGAACACCCTTGTCAGCTGGCATCACTTTTTATATCCCCTTCTTGGCACGTGCCACATCTGATTGGCTCTTCCTGCGGGTTAATCTCCCCCTCACTTCTAAGGGTAACCCGGGTGAGCCCTGCCCCCTCCTTACTTGTATCCGCTGTCTCTGTCCAATAAATACTACAAACACAGTAATGCACAATACATTTACAAATCCAATAGAACCATAAAAACTTTGCATGTCTATGAGGCATCACAACCTGTAATGCACACAGGAAGAACTTTGTCATAGCCTCGTGTAGCTTACCTGCCTTATCCGTTTGAACTGTTCCTTATCAACATTGCAGAAAATGTTACATTCTGGTTGTGCGAGTAATTGAAAAGCCACTGCACAGTGATGATTCTCTAGGGGGGAAATATCATTGTAGCGCAAAGCAAGTTCTGTCCGTGCATTTATCTGGTATCTAAGGCAAAGGAAAGAAGGAAATGCATGGGTTGTCCAAGTGATCATACACACTTAACAATTTGTCCCTTAGGAACCCTCAACCTCCTAACTTCTTAACATGGGACAAATACTAGAGAGGAACCTATTTAATTGAAGTAAAAACCATAGATGGCACCTCAACAAATCAGTTCCTTGTGGTCCAAGATCACAGAATCATAGATCCATAGCATTGGAAGGAACCTCCAGCCCAACCCCTGCTTAATGCAGGATTCACTAAATCATTTCAGATAGGTGATCTCCAGCCTCTGCTTGAAGACCCCCAGAGAAGGAGACTTTACCACCTCCTGTGGCAACCTATTTTATTGAGTGTTCTTCCAGTTTTGCCCTAATATCTAAACTGCCACCTTCCTTGCAGATTCATCCTCTTATTTCTAATTCTTCCTTCCTGGGCAAGGCTCTGTCTGCACTGGCTCTTATTTCATATTATATCTTGGAATAGGGATCTACCATCTACATTGCGGTACAGACCATGGCAAGCTCCACTTGGGCCCTGTTGTAGTCTGCACTAGCATGTGGATAGCAGATCCCTATTCTGAGATATAATCCAGAATGAGGACCAGTGTAGAAAAGGAGAATAGGGATGGATCCCACTGCAGCTGTTCAGATGTTTGTGCACTATCATATCTCCTCTCTGTAGGCTAAATATGCCTAGCTCCTTTAGGAACTCCTTGTAGGACCTGAGGCCTTTTCGCACTACAGCTGAACGGCTGTATTGCGGGATGGCGAACGCATCCATACCTGCCTAGGTGCGAATGGGGAATCCGCCCCCGTGTGTCCTAGCCTGAAAAGGCAGATGGTGTCTGCGCCCCATGAAGGGCGAAGACTCAGGGGGGTCGCGCCCTCCCCTCAGCTGCATGATCACATATCTTTTTGGACCCTCTGGTTCAATGTGGTGGTTGCACAGGTGGCCAGGTTTATGTGCCACTCTGCGCACAGGTGCGCGAAATGGTAAATTGACCCCAAACTGAGGCCGATCTACCAGGGTCCATCCATGTGGGGTCAGTCTACCAGTGCATGCCCTGGCGCACAGAGCAGCCCATCCCCCTGGCCGGCTGTGTGACCACCATTTCAGACCAGAGGGTCTGAAAAAGTAAGTGATCACGCAGGTGGCGTGGGCCCCTGGGTGGGTGGGATGCCCAGGTTGGGCCATGAGCACTGCTGCAGTCCGATTGGGACTGCAACAGCAGACATGGCAACAGGGCACGCTGTCCCGCTCTCATCCCGCCGCCCTGGGACGGGCTGGGACAGTTCTGGAGGGAACCGCCCACCCAGCAGAGCGAATGCTCTGTCCCAGGGCTTCCCTAATTGCATTCCAGAGGCCTAGTGCAAATAGGCCTCTGGTTAGCAGACCATTAACAATCTTGAATATTCTCCAGTTTCACAGTCCAGGCAGCTTTGTTGTATGAAAGTCTATGTGGCAACGGGGTATGTTTGGAGTTATGTAATGTTGAGAGGACTGCTGGGGTAAGGGGCCTGTGCCCCCAAACAGATGCAGGAGAGGCATATCCTAGCTAGCATGCACGTCCACCTCCGCAGCTGTTGTGGTAGAAAAAGGAGAGGCTGTAAGCAATATCCCTCAAGCTGCTGAAGTACTTTTCCCTTTGAGTAAAAGTCCCATATCACTGCAACGAAACCTTGTTTCCTTTGCAGACTGCTGAAGTTAAGCAGAAGCTACATCGTCCCTAGAGATCCTTTCTACTCTTGCTCCACACACTCCCTCTCCCCCTCCCAACTGTGCTTTTCTGGCCATTTAATTTTAAAATTTCTCAGTGCTCTTTGCAAAAGTGCATTATCAGTCTAGCACAAAATAGATTTCTATAAAAAATGATGGACAGAGTCAACAAACTTGTGATTGGAACAAAGGGACAGGATGGGAGAGGGGGCCATCCTAGGAATGGTGACAGAAGTTGAAAGGGATCCAAGGAAGGAGGATTGCGTGTGTGTCACCCTCAGCCAGGCATTGGGTGGGAGGGAAGGCTGGATCCACCCCTCCCAGGGCAGTTGAGCCCTCTCTAGTCCAGTTCTGTGCTCACACAGGGGAAGTGGAACTGGACTGGCTCCCCAAGACAGCTTGAGTCCTCCATAAAAGTGGACTCTGGAAAAGACAGCTTGAGGAGGGACACCCCGCCCCCAAGATGATCCCTGCAAAAAAAATCTGAGCTAGGTGGGGAGAAGACAGGCAGAAGCTGTGTTAAACAATGGGTATGATCACAGCCTAGGACATCATCCAGAACTTGGCATTATCTTTCTTCATAAATCTGCATTTGGTATCAAAAGGCCATTCTTATATTGTCACTAAGCTTCTTCTCCAGTGTAGCTCTCTATACCTCTGTTATGGGGGTATTGTGGAATGAAAGACCTGGCACTGACTAGGGCTCTTTCTGGGATATGGAGCCCAGTGCAGAAAGGCACTAGGAAAGTCACATTCCCTACGAGGTTTTCCACTTGTGAAACATATATAAAACCACTATACCTAGTGCCACTTAACATAGTGGACATAGTGTTTTTAATCTGACTTCTGTGGGAATCAGGACTCAGAACAACTTCCCATCATTTCTGCATTTGGGTTATACCACGGATTCAAAATGGACTTGCGTGTTCCCACTCTTCATTCTTCTTGTTCTTGGCATGGGCTTCTCCTCTCCATTCCTCTCCTCTCCTCTAAACCCTCCCCATGCAGTCAGCAACTGGATGCCAGTCCATCCTTCAAATCACGTCATCACTGGGGTGGGAAACGCAAATGCCACCTTCCATATTTCCCTGCTGCCACATCTGAACACAGATTCCTTTCGCAGCATTATGTCAATCACTATTTATTCCTTCTCCCCTCCCCTTTGTATCCACCCATGCACAACTTCATTTCCATGTATACAGCATGGGTGAGCTTATTTAATGCCCCTCCCTTTCTTTGTTTTAATAGTGGTTTTGGTCTAGTGGTTAGGGAGCCGGACTCTTAGCCAGGTTTGATTCTGCCCTCCTCCACAAAGCCAGCTCTCTTCTTAGCTCTCACAGCCCCACCTACCTCACAGGGTGTCTATTGTGGGGAGAGGAACAGAAAGCTTTGTCAGCCATTTTGAGTCCCCCTAAATGAGTGAGAAAAGTGGGATAGAAAAGCCAGCTCTCCTTCTTCTGTGTAATTTCAAAGGAGTGTGAAATAGTGGGGATCAAAGGGGGGAAAGGATCAGGTCCACAAAGTTTCTGTATACTGTTGTAAATACTAGTGTGTACCCCAACAATGGAGTTCATATATTTCTGAATAAGCATGCATAGCCTTATGCTGAAAGCACTTGGTTAAGGAGTATGGTTTGCTTTGCATTAAAACACATGCCCAATTCTTCCCCCTTTCAAAAAAGGATACATACGTGTTGTTATACCCCGGGTGATCCAGATCATGGCACACTGATGCAGTCATTAGCATTAAGATATCCACCTGGGACAACTTTACCTGAGTAGGGAAGAGGAACGCAGACTTTTAATTCCACACAATAATTTTGTAATAAGCAATTGTATTCAAAGGGTTGTGATTTAGGATTTAGTTACAGTTGCTTATTAGGTGCATTTATTGCAAGTGAGGCTGACTATGCTTTCTTCGGACAGCTGCAGAAAATTATTAAAGGCTGTCTCTGATGTATAATTAATAACAGATGAGGAAGAGAAGGTGGATCTTGCAAGATAATTGAGAAGTTAAAATTTAAATGCAAAATTTCCTTCCCTTATTAAAAAAAAGCAAAATACATACCTGTTTTAAAAACATTTATTGGGGTTTTCTTAGCTTGGTTTCTTTATGACAACTGAGTCAGGAGAGGCTGTAACCATCCTGAATGGATGCCTGGATACAGTGATCAAGAACCAATATATATTGAACCTGAATCCCAGCAAGGTGGAAGATGCCTCCAGATGCTGTTTAAAAACCATAATTTTCCCAGGGCTATATTGGGATTGCCATACCTACCCAATATACTCCTGGGAAAGATCATCAAAAGTGCATTATAGAGGCATTACAGAAATTCCAGCTCCAATGAAGGGCTTTTGCTCATGCTGGATTGCTGCAAAACCACTGCTCTTGCAAAGGTATCTGGTTGTAGGAAGCATGTGAAACAAACAAACAAAGGTATCTCTTCTAGTCAGGTACGTTTGTAAGAGCAGCGATTCTGCAAAGAAATGACATAGTAAGAGCTTGGGATTGCCCTAATTTCCCCTTGCTATCTGGGAGCACCTTGAGAGTCTATGCACAAAAAGTTGCCTAGTCTCAGTCTTGGGAAATTCACCTGTTCTAAATGGGGTTACATTCTCAGAAAAAGAAACGCATACATAGCTTGATGGTACTCTCACAACCATCACACTACTGGATGCCCAAGTGACTTCTGTAGCTAAGAACACATATCATTAGCTTAAGCTGGTGTGCCAGTTATACTCCTATCCAAGGATAGCCTGGCAGCTGTTTAAAATACTGTGATTCACTTTACATGAGACTCTGCTCTGGAAGCTGTAATTGGTGTAAAACGCAGTGGTTGGTCAGCATTACTAAGTGGTTTGCATATTATACCTCTTTTTAAGCAACTCTACTGATTTCCAGTAAGGTACCAGGTTAGATTCAAGCTTTATATCTCTGGCTTAGAAAGGTGAGACAGATTTTACTTCTTACATCAGGGAATGACTTGCTACAGGTTACCACAAATTGTTGTGTCTCATCTTGCAGTTTTCTATAGCCAAACTTCACTCATGGACAATGATCAAAACTTAAATTATGGCCTAATGTTATGACCTACCACAAAAAGCCATATGATAAATTTTTAAAACTTAATGTATTGCTTGGTTATGTCTTGGATTTGGCGGGGAATCGGTAACAAGACCCGGGAGTAAAACATGAGAATGGACCGCTCCATATTGTGGGCCATTCCTGATTTTCATTGAACTTGCCAAGATCGATGTCCATCTCAGTTCATTCACTGCTTGGTTTTCTTCAGATGAGATACTGGAGAATCTGCTATTATTTCTGGAGTGGTAACTACACAGATAAGATCTGTTTTGTAATAGGTTTCTCAATTCTGTGGTAGCAGCAACCAAACAGCTGTGATCTAGGCTGATTCAGGGGCAGGAGACCCAGGATCCACTTTCAAGGTGAGAAATGCATTTTTTAAACACACTATCTTGCAGCTGTGGAACATCTCTGCCATTTTTGCAAAAGTCAGTTACTTTTGGTCCTACATGAAAATGTCACAGATGGGAATTGGCTTGTCATTTCACTTTCTCCTTTGTCATTCTTCAGAGAGGAGGAACAAGCAAATAGGTGGTGATCCATCCTCAAAGTAATTTCTCCTAGCCTAGAACCTAGGGTGGTTTCAGCCCTTCTGGGCAACTTATAGGCAGACTGCATTTGTTCGCCTATACTTGAGGGATAGCTTTTCTAGGTCTTGTAGGCAAGCTTATATTAAAGATATCGCTAATAAGATGTATATGTGTATAAAATGTAAGCAAGAGACTATGGATTTCAGGATACTAAAGAGGGGAATTGCAAGCAAAGAAAGGAACAAAAATAGCAATTGCAGAGACAACACCTGGAGACTGCAGAGTGAAATCATGCTGTACATCATCTGGGTAACACAAAAGCAGTGTCGAAAGTTATGGAATGGGTTGTTTCTATAGTTGTCATGAATACACAGCTGTAAAAAAGAGAAAGGAACAAAAATGGTTCAGGCAAACATTAAGGCTGTATCTTCACTTACTGGGTAAGGTGCCTGGTGAAGCACACTGCCTCGTTAATAGGCCCTATTGCCATCTGAGTTGCCATTTTGTGAGAATGCAGCTTCATCTCCTTCACTGGTGGTGCCTTGGAGCACCACTCTGAAGAACACCTCCCAGCCTAAAGGAAAAAGCGCAGCTTACCTGCTGCAAAGCAATGACTGGGCGTCCTGACTTAAAAAGCAGCTCTGTAGCTTCCTCCTTGGAAGCTGCAAGAGCTGAGTCGGTGTGCGTGGTCACACAGGATGAGGCAACCAATCAGAATTGAGCTACCCTTCCTACTCTCGTTCGTCTCTTCTTGCCGTTCTGTCAGGACTGGCGGGAAAATTCAAATCACCTTTATATTGCACAGTTAATGTTACTAAATCAGCATTAAGGTAAGTGCGCAGTAGCAATCAGATAATGTGCCATGACAATGACGCATCGATGGTCATGTGTGGTGCAGATTGTGACTGAACATTCTCCTGCACAGTATAAACAAGTCTGGACGCAGCCACTGTTGGATAGCAATCATGACACTTCCCTCACATGTCCCAGATACAGCTGCCTCCATTTTCAAATGGAGAAGCAGTCTAAGTACCAATATTATCTTTCTCTGCGGCTGTGGTTACACTTAAGGTTTAATCCAGCTTCAGTCCACTTTCAGAGTGAGAGAATGAATAGCAAAGTGACAAGCTGTTTTCTTTCAGTATTAAATAACTCGGAAAATTCACCTTTGGGATAGATATTTTCTGAGGCTCTGAGCTGACTTACAGAAAGCTATGAGGTAGGATTTATCAAACATCAGTCTGCCGCTCTGCTTTCTCCTGAAGGCTTGGGAACACAATGGCCACACATTGTTTCTCTAAGGCACCTCTGAGGAGGTGCCCTTTCGTTATGTCTGAATACAGCCTAAGTCTTCCTGTGTAGTATTGTGTAACAACACTTGCAAGGTAACTTTGTTTTTAGGGAGGGGCAATAAAGAATAATGATTATTCTTCCGAAAGGATTTGTTTTATTTTCTTCTTGTCTTCTACTCTTTTTTTTTTTTTTTACAATGGCTGCATCCCCACAGAACAATTTAGTACGGCTTTAAATCCATATAAATTTAATCCGCATTGAGCTGTTATTTCATGTCTCCATTTATAGCTTATTATGCAGATATGGGGGGGGGGGAAACCCTCCCCCCCTCTCTTTTGCATCATACCCTGACTTTATGGGGCAGGGATCAGACTTTCCACGCATAAAGCAGCAACGGGGGTGGGGGTGCGGGGAGAGATAAAAAAAGAATCTCTCTTCTCTGCCATGGTCAGAATTTCCCTGAGGTTACAATGTAATATATCTCTCATATTATTGCAACAGCAGCTGCCAGCTCTGTTCTAGATGCTACAGCCGAGAGAAAAAGTAGGGAAATAATGGGTGATTATTGGGTCAGGGGGAATTGAAGAGAATGCCCCTTCCCACCCACCAAAAAGCCTATGCATTCCCATTCACAAAAAGCAAGGATTATTTCTAAGTCTTGTTGTGAGACTTCTTCTTATCTGAATATAGATAGTACACATGTGGGGACCTTTAATCCTCCGAAACTGCAGATTCCTCTAATCCTTTTGGTAATGCCCACCTCTGAAAATGGATTCAATTAGCTTCAAAACTTTAATGGAAATGCAGCCAGTGTGACCTCAGGCATGTTGCAGATGAATGCAAACACCATGATGTTGGTGGGGAATTTAAAAACACGCTTCAGGGACAGATGTGCAAAGTCAACCTTGAATGGTACAAGAAAGTACAAAATGACACCAGTGAAGCCATTTCCAAGGTCACTCAATTTATTTGACTAGGGACAACCTGTCTAGCCTAGTATGGTATTATTATACTATAGTTGTCTGGTCAGGACCAATCTGCCCCACATTTTTGGCTGTTGCCACCACTCAGAAGGTCTAAAGTGTGTGCTGCTAATTTGACTGATGATGACTTATTTTAAATTGTGTTTTGTCTTATTGGTGTATTTATTTTATTTGTTATAGGTCTTTAGACCACAACAATAATCAAGAGAGGCTGTGAATGTCCCGAAGTGGTGCCTGGATGCACTTGGACTGATGACCATGGAGGTCCTTCCAACTCTATGATTTTATAAGACTTTATGTCTGGGAAGTTCCCCCAAGTTCGGAAGTTAGGTATTTTACCCTTCTAAAAGGGGCTGCACTCTCAGAAGGCGCAGGTACATAATTTAGAGTCACTTCTAGAATAATCTCTATCACTAGAGGCTCAGGTAACCACTGTGGTTCATTCCCTGATAACATCAACTTTATATTACTGTAATGTGATCTGTGTGGGGCTAACCTTGTACATGGTCAGAAAGCTGCAACTGGTGCAAAATGCAGCACTTAGGCTGTTGACGGATGTGCCTGCATGCACATTTCTGCTTAAACAGTTGCACTAGTTGGCAGTCATCTATTGGATGAGATTCAAGATCTTATGTTTGGCATATAAGGTCCTAAACAACTTGGGACCAGGTACTTTCTAGTTCCCTTTTCAGATGAAGATTATTAAAATAATTATGATCATTCAGAGGATTCTGCTGTGGACAACACCAATAACTGAACGTCATTGTGCAGTGTCCCACAGCAGGGCCTTCTCTGTGGTGGTGACTGGGCTCTGGAATTCAAATGTTTGTAAAGTGTATTCTATTTTATTTTTAGGCTCCTGTTCAAAACTTTGTTGTCCCAGATATTTCTAGCATAAATGATTTTTTTCCCTTGTTAAACCTATAGTTTTTAATAGTGCTTTTATAATCTGCTGATTTTAACCTATGTTTAATTTTGTTTTAGACACTTTGAGATTCTGATATGAAGAAGTTGTACATAAATGTTTTAAATAAGTACATAAATTTTAAGTTTTGAAAAAATAAAAGGACTCAAAAGCCCTATACAAAGTTCTCCAGAAGACTTACCAGCCACCGTTTCAGTGTGATAGGGTTCATGTTAAAGTCTTTCACTAATCCTAAATCATGATACATGTGTTCTAAACAACTCAGCATCTAAAAAAAATAAAATAATAGATTATTTTTATACTATAATTATTGCTGTACATTTCAATAATCCTGTAGAATAAGAGTCCTGAGTATATGAAAATGCCAGTTTTGGAGGCGGAACATAGATATCTGAATATCTTGATATTCCTTGCTAGACCATAAGAACATCAAGTGAACATTAAGAATAGCCCTGATGGATCAGGCCACAGCTCATCTAGTCTAGAATCCTATATCATGCAGTGGCCCACCAATTGCTTCTAGATGTTCTCAAGCAGAAGGCAAAGGCAAAACCATCACCTATACTCAGCTCCCTGCAAATGGCCTTTAGAGGCATCCTGCAGAGTAGCAGGTATCCACTCTAAAAGACATGTCCTCCATGAATTTGTCTGATCCTTTCTTAAAGCCACCCAGGATGGCTGTTTTCACAACCTCTTCCGGTAGTAAATTCCATAAACTATGTAAAAAAAAAACCCTGGTGTTGTCCAACACAGAAATTAATTTTTCTTTATCCATTTTTTCCATACGATGATTTTATATACATCATTCTGGCCATGTTTAAGATCCAAATGTCAAAAAATCCTATTTGAATCTGTACCATTCGAATCCATACATTCGAATGTTAGATTCGTATTTAAAGACACAAATGTTGACAACATTCGTATCTGTTATGTGTATCTGTACGCAGTCCATATAAATCCCGTATTATTCCGTACGCATCCCATTTTAATCCTGCATTTTAAGTGCAAGATATGTATAATTTTGTACAGATACATATGTAATACATTTGAACCATTTGAATGAATATTACGGAAAATCCTAAATCCATTCAAATGTCTAGATTTGAATGTTTTAAAATCCAATTCGAACTTGAATGTCAACATTCATTGGATATGAATCAGATTTTCAAATTTAGTGGGATTTAGTAGCAGCTGTCAACATGCCCATGAATACTTTGCTCTTGCATTTTCCATAGAGGAACCAGAACTGAGTAGTGGTTATATTACATAGTAAAAAATATTAGAGATGGGCAGATTGAAGGAAAACAACAACATTTCAAGTTGTTTCATTCTGGCTATTTTGAAGGCATGTTTCCCATTAGCTGACCAGCAGAGATTCCTATAGACCATTCTGGGGAGTGAAATGATTATTCAGAAAGATCACCCAGTTGTCCATTCCTTTTGTGAAGTAGGATTAAGCATCACCCATTATGCACAACTGTGCAATCCACTTACGTATCCTTAGAAGCTACCTATGAAGACCAATGAAGGCTACATACACACCTAAGTTTTAATTCCGCTTCAGTCCATTATCACTAAAGATAGTGCACTAGACAAATGACAAGCTGTTTGCTCTTGGCATTATCTAATTCAGAAAATCCACCTTTGGGTTACATAAAGTGGCTAGCTTGCTGATGTGTTGCCTCACTCTGAAAGTGAACTGAGGCTGGATTAAAACTTAGGTGTGAATGCAGAAGTGTTTCATGTTTTTCAGCCATTTTCTGTGGCCAGAACACTCAAAACCTAGTTCAGATGATGTTTCAATAAACCAGGTGGGCTATTAATATTTTGCTCTGATGCAAAAACTGTTTCATGCATCTTACTTGAAGACAATAGCTACAGGCCATATTATTCTCATTTTCAGAGCTGAACGCTGACCATTAGGTACTTGAATTGAAACCACATACTGTATATTTCCACACAATTCATCACACAGGCACTATCTCTTTGCCTTTTAATGAAACATCATAGGAACTGTAGCAAAGGGAGAGAGAATCAGGCCTTCTACCACCTAACTCACTTTAAAAATAGCCCTTATGTTATTGCCTTTCATTGAGATAATGCAAAAGGCCTATGAGTAATATTTTGCTAAATATATACTGCAAAGCTCTGAAAAAGAATTAGTATAGTTGGAGCCTCTCCTATAGCCCTTGAATAATCAAAGAATGACCCCATCTGGATAATCCATACTACTTTGTGCAATTTCTTTTGAGCATAAAAATGACATGTGTTATTAACCACTGTTCATTTTATTATGCCGTTGTTTCCAGTTTTAATCACTATTTCTTTTAAAGCAAGAAACAAGAGCCATCTACATGGAGAAAGACTGAAATGGTGTGGTATTTCAGGCCCTTTCCACACTTGCATCTGTTGTTCTGGGCCAAGACAGGTAATTCCATTCCAGAACATTCAGATGTCCTGTCCTGTTCCAGACCTTACAGGTGCCTCCAGAAAGACCTTGGAGACAGCAGCAAGGCACTGAAGTCTTGGAATGAGCTTCATTGCCGGACTCCAAACAACATACAGAATTCTAATGATAAGCTATATAATATTAAAAAATTACAATTCATAGTATAGGGGAAAAAGCAAGTGAAATAATAACAGGCAAGTGGCAGAGCTTCAGCATGGAGGACAGTTTGTCTTCATCAGCAGTAATGCCAGTTGGACTTCATTTTCACCTCACTGGAATGGTGTTATTATTCCATTCCAATCTCTTTTCCTTCCTCTTAGGTCCTACTCTTTGTATTTTGTCATGCCCATTTTTTCATGAAACAGTTCTTTGATTTCTCTAATTTACTTGAAGAGATATCTTTTCCATTCCGTTTTCTTCTATTTCCTTGCATTGTTGAAGGCCTATCTTGCCTCTCCTTGTTATTCCCTGGAAAACTTTGGGTAAGTCTTTCCCTTTCTTCCCTGCTCTTTGCTTTCCCTCTTTCCTCATCTCTTTACAATCATTTTGCTTTCTTGATCTTTTCATTTGGGATTTTTTTGTTGCTCCCCCAACTACAATGTTACAAATCTCTTCAGACACTCTGGCTGTGTCCCCATGCAAGCCGTTTGGGTCTGATTGGGCACACACTGGACTGAGTGCAGGACCGAGATCGATTGTTGCCTGTCCCCATGCCATTCCTGGTAATGTGGGCTGAGTGTGGATTCAGCCATCCCCATGCAAACCACGCCAAACCCCAGCACAAGGGAGCCGTGCCATCTCCTCTTTGCCCCATCTCCCCTCATTGGAAGCTGGACTGACGTCACTCCATCCCTGTGCTGCCCACTGCAAATGCCGCATCCCCCCCCTTTGCAGGACTGAATGGAAAAAATAATAATTTTTAAAAACCAAGGCCACTATGAGGTTTGGTGGCAGTTGAGCGGTTGAGCAGTATTGTGCACCTTCACTCCACTCAGGAACCACAAGAACACCCAGCAAGCTTAAAACAGAGAAAAATCGAGCCATTATCATGTCTGCCTTGGAGATCAGGAAACGAGGGTGGAATGTTTTTGATGTAAAAGGGAGAAAAATCAAGCCATTGTCCTGCGATCAGGAAACGAGGGGTGGAATACTTGTATGAAAGAGTCTCGTGGGGCAGTGAAGGCCATTCGCCCCCTTCATTGTTTTGGCTTTAACACAATTTACTCCCCCCAAATCTCAGCAGTTGTGATCTCCAATGCACAGGGCAGGAACGGCAAGCACAGGATGTGAAACCCCACCTCCCACTGATGTGAGCACCAGTCTCCTCCCCAAATAGCCTGGGACCGTTCCCATGCACATCTTCGGCTTGCAAAGCATCGCATGGCAAACCCTCAAACTGTGCCCAGACCTGTTTTTTCCAGTACCAAATTTGGCACATGTGTGGTCCTGGTTTGGGCAGTTTGGTCCACAGAAATCGGACCAAATCAAAAGTGCATGGGGACGACCCTTGCTGAACCTGATTTCGATTCGGACCAAAACGTGCATGGGAACACGCTTTCTGTCTACCAGATCTAATTCCTAAAATCTATTCATCACCCCCACTGAATATTCATAAGAGATATTATGAATATAATATCACCATATAATAATGGTCTACTCTAGAGGTTTTTCCTACTGTTTTTCAATTTAAGTCTGAATTTTGCAAAAAGAAATCCATGACTTTGAGCCACAGTCAGCTCCAGCTGTTGTTTTTGTTGATTGTGTTTCTCCATCTTTGGTTGCAAAGTATATAATAAATAGGATTTTGGTAGTGATCATCTGGCAATTTCTATATGTAGTGTTTGCTATGACAAAACTCTATTTGTCTCCATTCGGCTTTATTTTGTACTCATTTATTCCAGTGATCTTTTGATTTCCTACTTTAGCATTCCAATCTCCTAGGACTTTTGGTGTCAGTTCTAGAAAGTGTTGTAGGTCTTCACAGAACTGGCCTACTACTTCATCCTCTTTGGCATCATTTGGATTACTGTCAGGTAGTGTAGTGGATTTGGACTGGAGTCAGATCACTCGTCAGTCTCAGAGAATAGTTGGACAGCCATTCAGTCAAATAAGTCCAGAGACAAAGTATTTCTTTCCTCAGTGGAAGGTTCAGCAGCTTTATTTCAGAATTTCTCTTTAAACAGCAAACTAAAGACAAACACCTTGTTCATCACAGAGCTATTTTATAGCCCATAGACTGCAAGTCATCATGAGGTTTCAGAATGTCATCCAATTACTGCAACAGCATGAGACTGATTCACAAGACTCTGAGTCATCTGAAACACAAAACTCTGAATCATGAGTTGCTGACTCATTGTGACTCTTCAGCTTCTGATAACAACGTAACATTCTGAACTGTTTCACAATTACTTGATGTTGTATGGTTTGCTTTTGATTCAAAAAGATATGTAATTTTTGAGGTTATAACCCAGTACCAAAGAGGACTACTCTAATCATTTTAAAGGATTTTTGCCCACAGTAGTAGATATATCGGCCATACGAATTAAATTCACCCATTCCTGTCCATTTTAGTTTACTGACATACAAGATGTCAATGTCTAATCTTGATCTCTCATTTTTCACCACATCCAGCTTACATCCTTACATTCTAGGTTCCTATGCAATATTGTTCTTTACAGCTTTTGACTTTCCTTTTACCACCAGACACATCAACATCAGCTTTGGCTCAGATGCTTCACTCTTTCTGGAGCTACTTGTAGTTGTCCTCTGCTCGTCTCCACTTTCTGATGGGATGTGTGTCATCTTCCAGTGTCCTATCATTTTACCTGTAGAGCTTTTCCATGAAGTTTTCCTGGCAGGGATACTAGGGTGGTTTGCCATTTCTTCCTCCAGCGGATCACCTTTTGTCTGAACTCTCCATTATGACTTGCTTGTCTTGGGTGGCCCTGAATGGCATAGCTCAGAGCTTCATGGAGATATGAAAGGCCCTCTACCACAACAAGGCAGTTATCCGTGAAGGAGGTTTTACTTTCAGCCAATTTCCTTATCCCCAAGTTCAGCCACTCCATGCCAAATTTTGGGCCACAGGAGACTGGGTGGGGTCCTTAGGAACAATTTTTCCAAGGAGAAAACTGGTTATATACCGGTAATGTTCTCTCTGGAGTGTACACAAAATAGATGAACAAATTCCTTTTTTCTCCAATCTTTTAAAAATGCAAATAGAGACTGATTTCTTCCCTTGTAAACTTTGTCAATTAGAAAGATATTGGTGAATGAGATGAAAGAGTTCCATCAATCATGCATATCTTAAAAATAAATTACTTCCTCCATGCTGATTTTCCAAGAGCAATGTTTGTAGTCTGTTTATCTCAACCAATATGACTCTAATTATGAACTCATCATAAAGTTATACTGGTTCAGAAAAAAAATGTAAGTGAAACTGCACTAACTCACCAGGCTTTAAAAATAAATTACATTTAAAACAATAGGCACACTTTTCCATAGTTATCGCATAGTACAATCATATTTCCAATTTGCAAAAGAAGGGAAAATAATAGGTTGAGTATAATAAAATGACTCACCTAGAGAAAGAGTACTTGGACTGGAAAGACATTCTGAAAACCAAATATAATTCAAGTGGAAAGTGACATGTGAGAAAGGCCTCTGCTTAAAAAAGGATGAACAGAGAGCACAGTACACTGATCTAATTTGGGGTGTTTCTGCACTTGCCTTCCCATCTGCTGGCCAGGAAAGATGCAGAACAAGCTAACATGTACTAGCATTCGCACTAGGAAACACTAGTACATGATAGCCTAGCTTCCACGTGCCTGGACACTTACCTTCGTCTGGATGTGCACCCAATCCTCTGCAGGGCACTGCCATTTTGGTTATGGTGCCCTGTGCAACTGTGCATGCACCAGCACTGTCGCTATGGGAACAATGATGCTCTGTGCACATGTAGTCATGTTGGGTCATCTGAGATGTCAGTGTGCTTGCACAGTACCTCAGGTGACTTGACTCCTCACACCAGAAAAGGTGTAAGCGCTTGCCTCGTAGACAGGAAAGGCAAGTTTTGGGTCAGGGTTGGTTTGCTTGTGTTGCATGATTTCATGCACCACAGCTAGTTTGGAATTAGTTAATGACTGGGCAGGCAAGGGGTATTTGTAGGCTGTCATCGCCCCCTGCAAGTGTAGATTCGCCTGCCCAGATGTTAACTAACTTCAAACTAAGAGGCCAAGTGTGAACTGGCCTCTGGTTCAAACCTTAATGCTTCTATTTTCTTGTGTAACTATGGGCATTAATTTGTTTTTGAGGTATCATAGACGTTCATATGTAAAAAGGTATGGCTTTTAAAAACATTTTTTTTCCTTTCTTATTAGTTCTATGTCCTAGCATTTTCCAGACTTCATTCATTTAAGGCTCTCTCTTTCTTTGAAGACCACACTGAATTCAATCATATGTTTTTGAACCAGTTCCAATGGCGTCCAGGTTTCGCTTCCACTCCTCAAACCCCGACATCCATGAAAAAAGAGCATTAGAAATTTATTTCCTTAAGATATTGTTACCTCATTTGGCTCCCATAGCCAGACATCAAATGTTGGTTTCCGAAGGGCTTCTATTGTCTCCTGAGAAAGCATGTACTGAAGAGAAAATGAGCTTTGTTATAAAGTACAGTACTCTTGTCTATATAATGCAGGTTATATTTTCTTCTTACTAAGGCAGGACACTGATTACAACACTCATGAACCTATTCATGCCTGCCAACACATTTTCCAAAGCCCCAAAGAGAAGCTGAGCTTACTAGAACAAATGACTACTTGAGTTATTTTCTATTTGCTTTCTATGCTCGTTAGTTTCTTCTCATTTTTTGGTTCCTGTTCCAAAATTCTCTTATGGCAACTGCTGCAAAATGATCTCCAGGGTGCCCTATGGAGAACGCTCCTTGACACTCATGCCAGGAATGGAGCAAGGGACTGCAAAGAACATTGGCAACCATATGCATGATGGCTGCCTTGTGCCAACCTATCTCTAGTCTATCCTACCAAAACGGCAAGCCAGCGGCAGTTCTGCAGCACACCTAGAAATGGTCCTAGAAGTGGGCCATTTCTGGAGCCTGCAAAAATGTTGTCACTACCTGGCCCCCTGGTGGTGACTGGAAGAGATACCCATCTGGAAATGCACAGGAAACCACTTTAAAGTTGTCTCCCTCTGAAGTGATCCCAGGAGCAGTTTTTGAACATGGGAGCCCTCCAGGTGAAAGACCTGTGCAACCATGTCTTACAGAGAAGACTCTGGCGCCCAGATCCAGCGTTTCTTGTCTTCGGCTGGTATGGTCCTAATGCTAATGACTCTACACCATCCCCCTTTTAATGCTAGACAGAAGGGAAAAGAAAATGATTTATTTTGCATCCAACTTTTAAGGCTTTATCTACGCCCCATGGCAGCCACTGTGTGACTGACATCCATAAAACTTTCTCAAGCATCAGTATGTCCCATTGACCCAGAAAAATCTAGGATTTTCTTTGTGTCAGAACTAATGTGTTTCAAGGCATTAAGCACCAACTCTTGAAGACCAACAAAAATATGTGAATGTGCTTGTGCAGTGTGTTCGTCTCACTGTTAAGCAACTTCAAGAAACTCCAAAAATAGAGGTAAAATTGGCTTTATGTTTTTTTTTTTAAAGCAGATGCATGAACTCCAAGGCTATTTGCTGGAATTGTGATATACTATTTATGAGTGGGAAAACATATAGGGTCTCCATTCTGGGAGACAATAGCAGCAAGCATCTGCTCTAACTGCCAAGGAAAATACATGGATATGCCTACGCAGTCACCAGGATCTCATTTCGATGTGACAATATCACATCATACAAACTGGTTGCAGAGATGCCAGACTTCCCTTTATTTCGCAGTCTCATTAGTTTGACACTCCAGTCTTTTCTATGCCTGTGAGTTCCTCATGCATACACAGTGCGTAGGTTCTGATTAGGTTGCCTAGGCTCATTTAGGGAGGAGGATTATAGCTGCCTGAACAGCAAAATGGCAAATGCAAGTGTAAAGATAGGCATATTGGAGCAACCCCCCCCCAAAAAAACCCAAACATGATTATACACATATGTTAGTTTAGTTGAGTCTGAGGTGGTTGTTACTGGTAGGAAAATCCTGGCCTAAAGAAATATAGTTTAAAGAAAATGTCAACCTAGTGTGCCTGGTTGGAAAAAAAAAAGGCCAATCTTATGTTACAGCAAGAGAAGAGATATCTGCCAATCCCATAATGCATTTATAAACCAAGTTTTACCTTCCACATATTAAAAAAAGAGATAGTGGGATTATAACAGGTTCAGAAGAGGGTGATTAAACTTCTAGCTACCGACATCCAATACCTCCTATTGAATCCGATACCACAGTGGGGAGATGGCAGCTAAATGTGTGATCTCATGACTAGTACGCAGTATTTACCTTCAAATCCATTTATGCAGAGTGCTTTTTTCCACACAGAAACCACATTACTGTTCCCAAAGTCAGTGTTTTGGGAACTGTGCCCATATTCTGCAATTGCAGAGACAGGACATGGGTATTCCAAGGAAGAGTGAGAAGCCTTTCCCCTTGATTCAGGTAACTAGTGAGAGCGTGGAAGTCCAGCCCCTTACCAGGGTGGGGGAATTCAGTCTGTAAGGTGTGGTTTTTGCTTTGCTTTTCCTTTGCAGAATTGCACAAAAACGTTTCAGGGAACTTAAGGCCTGCAAATGGAATGCTTTAAAATTCAAATTTCCTGGCAAAATGGCTCTGCTAATGCTACTTCCTCACTTTTACAAAATGTTATTTGGTTAAAGAGGTGAATCCACTAAAGAGGAGGAAGAATTCCTGTCCGGAGGGTTTATAGCTTTGTGCAGTAACACAGAGACGGAGTTCCTGGTTGGCCCAAATTTGTTTTCTCACATGTGAGTATTGGCACTGCTGCTACACAGCTGCACTCCTACACAATTGTAATGGAGGTGCAATTACCTGCATAAATTAAGAATCAATTTTAAACCAATGCTAGTGGGAATGATGGCCACTTTGAGAACCATTTACAAGTAATTAGTGCAAGAGTTTAATGAGTAAGCATTTTTACTTGTACTGCATTTTTAAATTTCTTACTATATATGCCTATATGTCTATGGATTTTATTTTCAAATACTCGAACCACCAACGAAGACATTTCTTGTCAAAATGCATTTGGCTGAGCTGTGCAAGACAACAATCTGTCACGGCTTTGGAAAAGCTGTTTCTTTTGGCATTTGAATAGCACATACCTTTGAAATGAAGATTTTCATTTTAGATATTGGAAACTGTTTTGGATTTGCCCTGTTAATATTTAAGGAAATGGTGCCTGAGGATTCACAATCAAATTCTACTTTTCGTATGTAATAATCTGGGATAGTTTACTTGGACTATTTTATCCAAACTGTGGGTCTTTAGGCACTTTCCTGCAAATAAAAAGCACCTCTGAGGTGGCTTAGAGAAGACTCTGAGGTGGGATTGGTCAAACACCAATCTGCTCCTCCCCCTCATGAATATTCTGTGCTAGAAAAGGTGGATTAGAGAAGGCTTGGGAACATGAAGGCCACACCGTGTCTCTCTGGGGATCTTCTTTTGTGATTTCTGAATACAGTTTTAGATCCAGATTAAATGACAAAGTTGTCCTTTTCAGGACTTCTTATATCTGCACACTAGTTTGGACTAGAGAAGCCCTGCCCCATGCTAATACATCTGTCAGCACTAGATGGAGTGTAATCCAGATTAAGAGGCTCCTGATTTGGATTAAAAGTGGAACCAAATAAACAGGTCCACCAGCACGCTAGAAGCTGGCAATCCAGATCATGAAGGTGTATAGAAGGTGCACTCCTCCATGTTTGTTTACCAGGGGACCCATATCAGAGGTGTAATAAGCTGCACCACTGAAATGAATTCCCCAGAGGCTTTTCCAAGGCCAGGAAACTTCATTCCTGGCTGTTGGAGCTTATGGAGGCCAGATCTGAAGCTCACACAAGCTTCAGGTGGCACAGAGGATAGACCAGAACAACCATCGCAGCACAGATGGCGTTGTTCTGGTCCAAGCATTTTCCCAATGTGGATCAGAGGGCACTTCTTAATCCAAACCAGCTGATCAAGATCCAAATGGAGGGTGGAAAGTCCACAAATAAAATGGATAGAAATGAAAAAGTGTGAGCAGTCAGACCTGAAGATGGCCTTAAGGAGGGTTAAAGTGAAGATGTGACCACAGCCTGGTACTTAACTACTGGCTGTAGGTAGAAATTTATCTTATGCTTAGAATGAAAACATTTCACCAATAAATAAAAGATACAAAGTATACTATAAGTTATGTTCAGTATTTGATGAGTAAAATTATATTTTGAATTATATTTTCAGTTCCTGATTAAAACATACCTCTTCACATTTGATGTTTAAAACTTTGATGTTTTCCTACAATTCTGGGGATGGTTTGTGTGTTTTAACTGTTTCAGGTGTTTGTAACAGATATTTAATGTATTAAATGAATGGCCCTAAGAGCGCTGGGCGAAGAAGAGAATATATAAATTTAAACAAACAAACAGTTGTACCTTGGGATAAGATGGCACATCCCTTCTGGGCATCAACTTCTTGTTTTCATCTAGAAAGCTGTATTTACAAGGGCAGTTTGTCCTGTGTAGAAAGTAAAATGAATTCTCAGCATTCAATTGTATAAGCCTTTTGATCTGTTTGTTTAGTAGCTTTGGCATTATGTCAACCCGGACTTGTGCCTTCAGTTGAAACAGCTGATTTCAGTTGCCTGGGATACTCAAAGCTATTTGTAATTTTCCTCCATAAATTCTTTTCAAGACAAAGCCCACCTCAACCCCACATACACAGCTTTTTGTTTTTATACAAGAGAATAAATGAATGACCCACAGTAATCTGAACATACAGACTCTAATATTTGCTATCAAGCTTCTGGCCTAGCTGTTATTACAAGACTCATTGTTTCAGCCTTGAGATAGCACTGAGTAGAATGTAATGCAAGGTTTAAATGTTGCATCATTTCACAACTTTGCTTTGCGCTTGAACAACATCTGGTAGTGTCTTAAAGAACACAGTGGCATTATCTTGATTTTTGGTCGTAGCTACACACAAGCTAACCTACAATTTCAAATGAAACCTACTTGAATTTCACATAAGGAGAGAACAGAACAAAAATAAATATCCATTCAAAATTCCTCCCCACTACTGTAAATGATTGGTTGACAAACCGTGTCAATCTCTGGAAGTTTGCTTCTATTTTTCTATTCCCTGCTTATGTGCAAAAGCTCTCTGTCTTCCTGAGTGAAGTTGGGAACTTGTTCCCTCCCATAACTATCTGTAGAAGTTAGACTGAAATCCCACACCAACTATTAATGATTGGTTGCCTCCACAAGAAAAAAGAAGATGCTCTCTTACCCTCCACTGGGACAACCAAGGGGCAAATGAGTTTCAATTAGCTCTTTGCATCTCTCCTGTTAGCACTGATGAGTCAGCCTCATTAATATGCACCTCTTTCCATGCCTGGAGGCAAGGGGTTTCTCTACTGAGCCTTTGCTAATCTGGGAAGGAAGGCAACTTCGGAGGGATTTCAGAGCTGCCTTTGGAGGGACTCTAAAGTCTTGACTTTGGGGCACCCCCCCATGGGTGCCCCCCCTGAGCTTCCTCTAGACCCCGTTGCTGGATTGTAGTGGAAACAGGCTCCCTACACTCCAGATTTTAAGGCTAAAGACCCCATTGTAGACCCCATTAAAACTACACAAAATCTGGATTATAGGTCCTGAAGGACCCATAAAGATCTGGATTTACCTAGCTGTGGTGGAAACAAATATGTCCCTAATGGGGTCTGTAGTGGAAATGGGGTCATCTGGCTCTTAGCCAAATGGGTCCTTAATGGGTGCTTCAATGGGTACTTAGTGACAGTGGAAAAACACCCCTGATGACCTTCTGCTCTCCAGACAGTTTGCTCTACTATTGAGCTATAGCAACTCCCATGGATTACTATGTTAGTCCTTTAAAAAATAGAGAAAGTGAAAATGCTCTTATCTCTGCAATTTGGCTTACTCATCTCTGTATAGTAATACAGTTACAAGGTGGTTGACGGGGTACTCATTAAGTCAGCAGCATTTAAATTGAAATGAAACTCCACTTAGTATCCTGACAGGTAATAATTAGGTTTAAAGGAATGTCAGCTACAAATGTGCATCTTTGGAAGAAAAAGTTGTCTTCTAGCTACTTAGAATAGCAAGCTGAATTTAACTTTTGGGTGAAATGCTTTCCTTAGAGGTTTCTGGTGTTAATGTTTTGTATATGATGGAGAAAAGGACAAGCCTGAAATACTCCTGAAATACTCGCTTTCCTCATTTTCTTCACCTGCACAGAGCCATCTCAAAAGTCAGGCTTGTCCTTTTCTCCATCATGTGCAAAACACCAGAAACTTCTAGGGGAAGCATTTCGCTCAAAAGTTAAATTCAGCTTTCTATTCTAAGTAGCTAGACTCAGTATTTGGTCAGGGTTGATATTGTCTCAAGATCTCCTCATCCTAACAGTGTCAAAGGGATCAGCTGTTTCTGTAGATTAAAGGTCCCAAAACGTTTACTATCCCTAGTAAATGAGCATAGCTTCTGCTAGTGGAATTAGTAAGCAAAATTAACTATAGGTTCAACTTCATTTCATTTCTTGAGGGCAAAATGCAATGTGGGAAGAAGCAGAAGAGGAGGGAAAGATAAGCATATGATTCTATTTTATTTTGAAAAATTAAAATACTATACACATGTAAACGAGTGTAAAGCAATTGTGTATACACCAAATCTTTAAACTATTTCACAATGAAGAGAAAATAAAGCAATCTTAGCCTTCAGACAAATCAAAGAAAGTAAACAGTTTTGAAGATCCCCCAGAAGAGATGTAAACTTTTGGGCAAAAAGACTGGAAAAGTGAAGCAAAGAAGAGCTGAGAACAGGGTAGCGTCTATCATTTCCTCATACAACTTCCTGTAACCAACAATGTGGAAACTTCTCAGGGGATGCAATCTGGACATAGATCCATGGCACAGTCATTCCCAGGTTTCATAGAATGAAACCATAACAATTAATACTAGCATCACCTAATACAGGCTATTTTGTACAGTGCTTTGGTAATGAAAGTGCATAGTAGAAAACATTAACAAATTAAATTGTTATGTGGATTGGTTTTATTGGTTTGGGAAACTTAGCTTCCAGTTCACAATGTTGGACCTTTAACAGAGTTACAAATGGTCTAGCATGGATTCGTAAGGACAGGGGCAGTGGAAAGCAGAGTTCAAAATACTAGGCGTTCCAAAATTTAACGATCTGAACACCATTCAAAAGATCAGCAGAGCAGAATACAGGCAAAAGATAGAGCAGAGAAGAACCAGTGGCTCCGATTACTGTCATACACCAAGCTTTATTACTTAATAACAGTGCTAACAGGATTAGATGTGGTTCTGTGAACTTAACAAGGCTTCAGTATACTACATGAGGCTAGATTTCCCCTTGAAGTGGTTTCTGAGGCTAAATTTCCCTTCTCACACAACAAAAGCAACTTAGAATTAATAAATTCCAACCAAAGCACTGAATTTGACTGATGCCTCTTCTAGAGTAAAGCATTGTTTCTCTACTCCCAACTTGACATTCAGCTCCACCCAAGCATTAACTAAGCTAAGAAAAGAAAGGGGTTGGGAGCAAAGATCCTTATCCTTCTAGATGAAGGTCTCAAATATCCATGAAACGAGGGAAAAAGAGGAAAGGGAGAGAACTAGGGGTGTGCACGAATGCATCTTTGACTCAATTCGTAATGAATCGAATGTTTGAAAATCCATATTTGTGTGAATGGATCACATTTGAACGTGGTGAAATCCTATTTGATACAATCTATTCTTATGTATTCATACAAATATTTCATACGTATCTGATACAAATGAATATGTTATCCAATACATATCCTTAACATATCTGCGCTCTAAGGGCGCATCCCCATTATAAGCTTAATCCAGTTTTCTTAAACCGAAATAATAGAACCAGATGCTTTTTCAAGTGCCTTTTTAACTTGACAGAATAGCACTGAAATGCAAATAGGGAAACGGAATCAGAGGCTCCTCTAAGCTGAATTCCTTCCTAGGTCAGCATGGAGGTGACAAATGGCTTCACCCCACCCTAAGCAATGATTGGAGCAGTAGGACAAAGAAGTCTTGCTGGGCAGCAGGACTTTGCAGCAAGCAGGAGTTCTCCCAGATGGCAGACAGTGACCTGGCAGCAAAAACAAGGGATCTTTACCAGGTGGCAAGGTAGTTAGCGACAAAGTAATCTTGGTGGGCAGCAAGATTAGGCGGCATTGAATAGTGATTTCAACAGCATTACCACAGTTTATATACAAGAATGGAAGGACAGGGGCAAAGGGACAAAGTTCCAAAAGTGGGATAATTTCATCAGCAAAAAGATATCACATATTTTTAGTTGTGCCATATCATGATGCACTCCAAAAAGTAAGCTATTAACTTATAGACAATGGGTCATGCAGTGCGCATTTAATCAAGATAACGTTTAACCCAGTTTTGTCAAAAGTTTCCTGATGCCTACCTGGGGTAATTTGGTAGGACAATGTTCAAATTCCAGTTCTCTTTTCTGGCAAACAGAAGTTTTAAGCAGACTGCAACAAGTTTTTGGGAAGGAACACAGCTAGCTCCTTCAGTCTTGCGTACATTTGTTTAAAAGTTAATCCATCAGTAGGATTACCGGACTGCTTTGCAAACCTTAATGATCAGGTTATCACTTTACTACAATGTATAAACAAGGCTTTTCCTTGCTGATAATGGTGTTCCGCTTTTGGTCATTGCAAGTATTGCAGCAGAAAGATGACGAGCAGAGGAAAAGGATTGGGGGAAAGCAATTGCTTTTCTAAAGGGGAACATTTTCCCCCCTTTGCATAGGCGTCTTATTAGCTTGAGTTCATGGCTCGACTGCTTTTAATAAAAATGATCTCCTGTGTACTTACTTCTTTTTATATAGCATGGTACAACGTAAGAGCCTCAAGTACACGTGCCTTGCCATTAAAATGAGCTGATTTATAACAAAATCATGTTTTGGTTGCTGATTTTCAGGTAAGATCCACATAGGAGAAGAAAGAGCATTACAAGCTGTAGTACTATTTCTCTTGAACTGAGATCTTGGCAGCTGGGGTGGTAGTGCTCACTAAAGAGGAAATCGGCCTTATTTTGCATTTCTTGTAATTGATAACTTCATACAGGCTGTCCAGGAGGCAGGCACAATGGCAGGAGGCAAATAGGAAAAGGCTCACTGAGCACTTCCTTCTGCCCTAGGTAGCACTTAGGGCAGCAAAGTAGTGGGATGAGTGCTAACCCATGTGGATCGTTCACTCACCCAGCACACTGAATGTGCCACTAAACAGCAGGATCCTGCAGATCCTGCTCTCCGATAGCGCATTCAGGGCACCATAAAGTTGTGGTGCAGATCCAGCCATTCTCATCCTGCTGAAGATTAGCAATGAAAGAGCTGGTGCAGCTCCACCATAATAAACCTTCACTGCTTCTGCTATAGTAATTACAACTCCGGACATTGGCAGGAGGTACAGCATGCTTTAATGGTGCCATGGTTCACACGTTCTGGTACTGACTGAGGACATATTCTTCCTTAAGCACTGTCAACATTGCTTTAACAGCAGAGCAGGAGAAAGCACTGTCACAGCGCTTTTTTCTTTCCTCCCACTTTGCCACCACTGTTTCTCTCTTTGAGCCAAGCATCATGGCCCTGTTCTGGAAGGCAAACAAAGCAGTTGACTTTCAGAGCTTTTTGCTATGCCTCCCCAAACAGTCCCAGACCGAAATATCAAAGCTGGGGAACGGAAGGGCTTGCTGCCAAGCACTCCAGCCCAGAAGTTGCAGAAAATACTGCCATGCCATTCCTGACTTAGTGACACATGGGATTAGGAGGCTATAAGGATGTGCACAAATATTTGTAACATTCGTTATTCATACGAATTCGGACAGTTATATATGAATCTGTACGGATATTGGGTGGATACATACAGGATGAAAACGGGATGAAAACGGGATGCATATGGATGCGTACAAGATTCGTATCATTGGATACGTATCAAGTATTTGTACGAATAGATACGAATGCATTTGAATGTCATTTTCTTTATTTGTACGGATTCGGATTTTTGAATATTCGATTCGTTATGAATTGAATGTTGAAAATTATGTTTGCGCACACCCCTAGTAGGCTACCCTTCCAGAAGCCCTGGGATAGGTCATCCATACCTGCCTGCTCCCAGAGAGTTTATAAGCCAAGCTATGTCCCATAAGATCGGGATAGTAATTCACCTCCTACACCTGTGTGTAAGCACAGGGGAAGAATATCTAAATTACCAGCTGCGTTTCTGCTTTAGAGAGTCCTAGAAAGAATCAGATGTACGGCAGGAAGCTGGGTGTTTTGAAATTATGGGCCTTTTCCCACTAGGGCTTAGAATTCTTCTAAGACCCCATTGGGAACCTGATTAGTACCAGTCAGGAAGGCCCTGTCCCCTCCTGGACCCCATTGAAGGTCCCCATCTGCAAGGCCCTGTCACCATGAGGGCAGGGGAAATCCAGATTTAATGGGTTCTTCAGGCCCTTAAATCTGGTTTGTGCGGACCTGATTAAAGGTGTCCACAATGGGGTCTTCAGGCATCTTCAAGTTCCAGATCTCCAGGAGGACCCCATCTCAAAGATCTGGATCTTGAAGTTCCAGATCTTTGACTGCATGTGGAAAAAGAGGGTAGAAGAGGACTCTCCGATGCAATAAATGATACTGTTGCCAGATGTGTTCTCCCTTTCAGCTGCATTCCAGGTTTCATGCTGGAGTGACTGGCACATACATGTAGCACCATTCACCCTAGCGGCAGGACCTATGCCGCCCACCCCAGCAGTCAGCCCTTTAGTGGCCTATGTGGACACAGCTGTACACTGGTGTGTTCCAGTGAAAGGGAAATACTGCACCTCATTTTTTTGGGTTACGATCCTGGACATTCGCCCATTGCATGAGGCCATAAGGAGAAGATTTTCTATGTGTACATTGAAATATTTTCTGAGATTACATTTCATATCTGAGCAGGACCATTAAAAAAAAGCGAGTCTCTTACCAGAAACATGTTTTTCTTGGCAGAAGAATTTTTTGTTCTACACATAAAGCCAGGGCCAGAATTATTTATTACCGGATGAGTAAACAGAGGGAAACCAAGATGTTAATCTCTCTGTGTGAGAGTTATTTTTTCCAGTCATCTAGAATGAGTTTCTTTAACTATTTAGCTACCACATATTTTCAAGTTTCTTTAAAAAGTATCTTGTCTTGATACTAATACAGATAAACTGAGAAGGCAGTCCATTAATGGGTACTTAATGGGTACTTCTAGTGACAGGGGGAAAACACCCCATGTTATCTGGTTGTTAAGCATATATACCTCTGAACATAAAACCCGCTGAGCTCAATGACCTTTAAATCCAAGAAAGCATTCTTAGGACTGTTAACACAGGGTGTTAACACAGAAATCTTTCACGAGAGGCTACTTTTGTCAAGAATATTAACAATCCAAACTCACCTGGTGCTTCTCGCTGCCATTTCATCCCTCATCTTTTTAATGTCACTCTTACACTTTTCAATCTCCACTACTTTCAGTCCCTCCACTGCCAACAAAGTGAAACAACAAGGGGGTTACCATGGGGAAGTGTGAAGGATCTCATTCCAGTAATTGTGCTGAATTTCAAAAGAGACTGAACAGTGGTAGCAGTTGCCAGTGATTCAAAAGGCATCCAACGCCTGTTCCTTCCACAGGCAGGTAGCCCTAACATCATAAATCATTAAGACCAACAACATTTTAGGATACTGTGATAAGACCAAAGGAAACCAGGACATTTACAGTCCCACTCTTAGCTGCATACAGGAAAATCTAGCTATTCCATTGCTTTGCAAATCCCTCCCTTAAAACATCAGTAGGTACACACCAGACACAGTTGCTGCAATACAGTACAGCAGCAAAACTGCCTTCTAAGCTTAAAACAGCCTATGAAATGAAAAGGTGAGATGAAAGCAGAAATGGAGAGAATCATTGGCCTAAAATAAAATAAACGTAGACATCCCGAACTGGGAAGCAACTTTAGTGGCAGAGCTTGTTAATTACTTTCAAATGGGATGTGTTCTTTAAATATCAAGCAATCAAAAAAATTGGGTTTAAAAACAGCACAGGAAATCCTGCTCTGTTACGTGCAAAGCAAAAAGCAAGAAGCTTGATTTGCTCTGTGATCATGTTCAGAATGAAGGCACTTGATGAAAGCTCATTAGAAGTCAAATGCATCACTGCCTCCTTT
Organism: Aspidoscelis tigris stejnegeri; assembly: GCA_023333525.1. Taxonomy (NCBI): domain Eukaryota; kingdom Metazoa; phylum Chordata; class Lepidosauria; order Squamata; family Teiidae; genus Aspidoscelis; species Aspidoscelis tigris. Next base: position 210,010,758 of record JALMGA010000001.1, read on the forward strand.
CTGTTATCAGTATGCTGAAAGGCTTAACTCACTGCACATTTTTCTGTATAAATCATTCTCCCTAAGATAATTTCACAGCCTACTTGTTTGCTGTGTTCAGTGCCTGTGCACACAGGATGATTCTCACAAAGCTCAAGGGAACTTATAACTCTTTAATTGGCCTGCATTTGCTCTTAATGTAATAGTCAATATCCTCCTCATCTCACGGGCAGAAGTATGTAAGCCAAGTACAACTGCTCCAGAAGAGGCATCAGCCATTCATATTAGTAGCAAAAGAAGTGATTTCTGTAATAGGTGCAGCTGTGATTGTTGAGTGGGCGAATGAAGAAAAGAAAGGAAAAGCAGATGAGGGCAAAAATGAAAACACGTGCGCCATTATTAAAAGCTGAAAAGCCAGGCCTAACACCCGTATCTCAATATTTATTTTCCCACTCTGCTTTCCGAAGCGGTGCAAATTCTCTCTCTCATTTACAAATACAAGGAATATTGGAGGAAAGGAGGCCGTGAAACGTTGTGAAAGACCATGGGGTGCACTCTATGACACCCCTCCTGCGTTTATGCAGATGATCAGTACCCGATGAGTGCATGGACTAGCCAGAATGCAAAACAGTCACCCATTCGTGTCACAGGGAAATGCTGATGCATGCATACATAAAGTTGTTCTTAGGATATTATTCCCAAAATTATTGTATATTTTTATGGGCTGGTTGGTGAACTCATAAAAAGCAGTGACAAATGGACCTCAATGTTTGCACTAGCATAGGATAGTCTTGATAGTTGTTCTGAACTTGGAACAACAGAAATTCATGCCAGGTTCTTTCAAAAGTGAAAGCCTGCAGGTCAACTGCTTAGAATTATGGCTGGGTTCAGACAAAACAAAAGGGGCGCTTCAGACAGACTGTGTGTGGCCCTTGTGCTCCCAATCCTTTTCTAATCCACCTTTTCTAGCACAGAATGTTCAGGAGGGGAGGAGGGGCAGACTAGTCTGTGAACAATCCCACCCCAAAACCTTATCTGAGCCACCTCAGAGATGCTTTGTTCTTCTGTGTTTGATCACAGCCTGAATCTTATATGAAAATTTTGCAGGAATATACTGATGATCAACAAAGCATTAAGACTCATAGAACAGGAGTAAAATTATTTGTTAATCAAGAGTTTTTCCTTTTCTCTTCAGCAGCCAACAAATTATTTATGGTAATCCACAAGCAGGGGCATGAAGGCAACAGTTATCTTCTTGGATTGCTTCCAGATAACTGGTATTAGTGATATGGGCCGAAAAGTACAATCCTAAAAAATATGTAGGAGGTGATACACATCAAGAAGGAAACATAAGCAGATATTGAAGCCTCTGTGAAAGATAGCTAGATGCCTAAACAAAGGCCATGTCTCCACTCATCTGAGGAAATACTACTGGGGATTTATCCCCCCCCACCTGGTTTGCTGCATCTCCATTTTGGGTGATGTAGAACACCTCCAGAGACTGTGACACCTGCCCAAATCATCTGGGAGTGATGGTGCAAAAAAACCCCTCTGAAGCTGAGTGCCTCAGCCATGGTATCTTCAGATGCCTTCCCACACCAGGTAATTTTTTTCTGTGGAGGGACTCCCCAGGCATCTCCCTTTCAATTTAAAGGATTAGATTACTTATCAACATTAAGAGTCACTGGTCCATAAAGGTATGGTAGGTACAATGAAAAACCCAGAGCCTAGCCCCATTTTCATAATCAAGAGATGCCCATCTGTACATAATCTCACATATTTTATTCAGAAGTGAAGATGTGACCATGGAGAGGAAATAAATCTACCACTGTCAGGCAGGGCTAGCTGCCTGCCATAATATTTGTATGGGATTCTGTATATATGTATATAATGCCTGCCTGTTGTTTTGGAACTGACAGTTGACCATCCCTCCCTGCTGAGGTCAAGTGATACATTTCTGTTGGAAGGTTTTGGCTCCAAGTTTAAACTGGTTTTGAAAAATAGTTATTGTTCATTGGTTAAGGGCCAAACCCTGCCCAGCTATGAAACATATAAATATGCTGGGCTTTCTGTTCCAAGTTGCTCCCAACAAGAAATGTCCTAACACTGAGCTGAAATAAATCACTGTTCATCTTTTTAAAGAAAGAGTCTGGTGGTCATTCTTTGCCAGCCTGACAACCACTTAGCATTCAAAATCTATGCTTAGAAAGGTGATTTTGGTGTGTGTGTTTGTTTGTTTGTTCCTCATTCCACAAAAAAGAAAGGCAGAAGACACAAAGCAAGACACCAAATACCACCAGGATTTGTCACTTTCACAAATGGAAACAGAACAACTCAGTGGTTTAATTACATACCAAAAAGGTACTCACATTCAACTCTTTTTTCCAGCATTGCCAACTGGCTGCCTACTTCAGTTCGCAGTTCATCTATTTTAAATACCCTAAAGGAAGAGAAGGAAGGAGAAAAACACTTCATATAAGAGTGCAGGCATATATTTGTACAGCTGCAGGAATATTACATATAAAACTAGCTCACGTTGGTGGGGTGTGAAATAATATCAAAACCAACTTCTATATTCATTTAAAAGTCATTTTCATTTTTTAAAAAAGAACAAGTAATGAAATAGTTTCCTTATCTACTGATCCGATGAGAACTGAATGATACTGCCGTATAAATAATAAGAGTTTCCACTGGTCTGATAAGGATTGGCAAATATTTCCACATTATATTCATTGGATAGGAAGACTGGCACAGGTGGAGCTCCTTTCATTAAAAAGGAGGCAAAACTTAACTCAAATAATCGGAGAAGCCCACATGCACAAAAGGAGCTCTATTTCCCTCCACACACCTGACACAAGAGACCTGGACTGAGTCAAGGTACATATTCCAAGCCATCTCTAGTCCACCTTTTCTAGCACAGAAAGTTCAGGGGAGCAGGGTGGGTGGCAGACAGATGAGTAACAATCCCACCTCAAAGACCTCTCTAAACGGCCTCAGAGATGCTTTTATTTATTTTTACTAAGCCTGATTACAACCTATATGTAACTGCACAAAATAGCAACTCTCATGTTTCTACCTTGCTTCCTGATATGGTCTGCAGGGACACAAGGAGCTCCTGCTCATGCACACAGAGGCCTTGGTCACACCTTCCTGAAATAGTCCATCCTGTTAAGAAACTGAACTGAAGCCATCCTAATCCTGTTCACACCCGATTCCTGATAATCCATCCTCAGGTTGTCTTCCGTTTGGGCTGCTATGTTCACACCTTTTAGTTATCACTCCTAGCGTGTTTTTCCACTGTCACTAGAAGTACCCATTAAGTACCCATTAATGGGTACAAAAAAGTACCCATTAATGGGTACAAAAAAGTACCATTAATGGGTACTTAATGGGTACATCTAGTGACAGTGGAAAAACACCCCTGGTCTCCTTTTCATAAGTCTTTAGTTCTCTACCCCTTTGATTGCATCGTCACCACCTGCATTCTGATAGGATAAAGTTCTGTCAATCATCAGTGGCCACAGGGTGTGTTTGGACTTGTACGGTGCTGATTGCAAACTCAATGGTAACACAGGTTATTGTTGGGGTAAGGGTCCTGTGCCCCCATACAGATGCAACTGGGGTATACTCCAACCTGCATGCACCCCAACTCCCCAGACATTCCTAAAGAAAACTGAGCAGCTGTACCCTGTTATTTTGCCCTAAAGCTGCTGAATCAGTTCTGCTTTTCAGTAAAAGTCCCCTTTTCCTGAAAGGAGACGTTGTTTCCGTTGCACATTGCTGAAGGAAAATGGAAGATACTTTGTCCTTAGAGCTGTATCATTTATACTCTTGTTCCACTCTTTCCTTTGTTCCCCCTCCTAACAGTGCTTTTCTGGGCATTTAAAAAAAAATCATTCCAGCTTTTCAGCAAAACCATTAGAGAGTAAATGAAAAAATAAGATCTATTGCTTTATCAGTCTAGCACAAAACTGATTTATATTTTTAAAAAATGATGGACAGAGTCCGCCAGAGTGCAGTTGGAACAATGGGGACTTGGGGGGTGGCAGGATGGTGCAGGGGACCATCCTAGCAATGGTAGCAAGCAAGGTAGAAATTGCTTGGCAGGGATGGAACAGCAAGAAGAAGAGTTCTGCCAGCTCTGGTGTGTACGACCCACACATACCGTTGGGCAGAAGGGAAGGCAGGCTCTACCTATCATGGCACACTTCAGTTCTTTTTAGTACAGGTTCCCATGCTGAAAGGGATGGAGTCCTGTGAAAAAGTGGAGTCCACAAAGTACGAATGGAGGAGGGAAAGTCCAGTTATAAATTGGATCAGGAAAAAAGGTGTGAGCAAAGGGACTAAAGGATGATCTGAAGATGCCTCACATTTAAGGTGTGACAATGGCCAGAGGCTCAGATTGCCCTTCATGCAGAGGGCTAGATGTTTCTAAACATGATCTTGCTCAGCAGCGATGGAGGTAAGGAAGGTTGTGATGAGGCCATGATAATGGTACCTATTCCCAGGTGTCTTTGGCCACTTCAGTGAAGCCGTGGCATGATCTTGGTCCCAGATGCACCAATTATATTTTCTATGGCTTTTCAATTTATTTAATGTTATTTTTAAATGTTATTTTCTTTCATTTGAAATTTGGTATCTTAACAAATCTTATCAAGGCATACTTTCTTCCTAGAACATGTTTATAAGATTAGAATTTAAGAACATGAGGAACCCTGCTGGATCAGGCCACAGCCAATCTAGTCCAGTATCCTGTCTCACACTGTGGCTCTCCAAATGCTTCTAGGCCTCTCAAGCAGATGACAAATGCAAAACCTTCACCTGCTCTCAAATCTCCGCAAATGGTCTTTAAAGGCATCCTGTCTGTCTCTCCAACCTGGAGGCAGTACTTAGTAGCTATTGTCCTCCATGAATCCTTCTTATAGCTATCCAGACTAGTTGCTTCTTGTAGTAAATTACACAGACTGATGATCCACTGGTTGAAAAAAATACTTCCCCTTATTGGTCCTAATTCTTCAGCCCAGCAGCTTTATAATGTAACCCCTGGTTCTAGTTTTGTGCAACAGGGTAAAAAGGCAGATTCAGTCTGCATAAATTATTTCTCCCAGCTTTTAAAAGCAATTGCATTACAATCCGTGCATTTAACCCAGCAGCAAATCCTAACATGTTTAGTGGAATTGGCTTTCCAATAAGCATTCAAAGGGTTGCAGAATTAAATGAATTTATCTTCTTCCTAACTGGTCTATATAAACCTAAGTGGCTGAGGCACAGTCTGTTCAATATGTGGAACAGTGAAAGAAAGTCTGATGAATTTATTGACAGATTTATTACAGAATAGGAAGGCTGTTTGAGGACTACAGTGGGCAAATATTCACAAGAAACGGAAAAGTATGTGAAGTTTTATCTCAAAATATTACCTTGAAAATTGCTCAGTCACCTCTGCCAACAAATTCTGGTAGAATTCTTCTTTTTCTATTAAAATCAAAGAATAGAAAACTAATAAGAATATGACATAGGCTTGCTATGTCTTCCATATTCGTTACTAACAATGGGAATATTTAAAAAAGAAACCTTCAGTAGCATGTACTTGGTTGACAACTTTTAAAGGGTTGTCACTACAAAGATTTTTTTTAAACTTTCCATTCAATTTTGCTTTTTCAGTTTATGCACAAACTTTTGAATTTTGTTGCACAGGAGGAAATTTCTTAAAATTGTCAAAAAATCATTAAAAATCAATCAAGCATCCAAAAGGATTGTGGTTTGGATGGCAGCTCTGGGTTAACCCTTCAAATCATTCTGTTTTAGAGAATGCAGCTTTAAAAATGGTTTGTAAACTAGCATCTGTATAGGCTGGCTCACTATTCTTTCCCCCCAAGTTAGAGCTCCATTACAAGGTGAGCTGTGCTAGGCAATGTCTTGAACTCTTTACCTAAATCATATTACATATTTGTGCTTGGTTGATTCTGAATGATTTTTAAAGATTTCACGCTCTGTTCTGCTGCCAAACCTGGGAAAGGGAAGTAAATGGCTAAGTAACTGCAAAATCAGCTGTGTAGATTAACCAAGGGGGGGGGGGGGAAGCAATCAGATTTCAAAAGAAAAGCTTCAGAACGCTGGAACTGGTTTGAAGGAACAGGACTTTGGCTGTGGTCACACTTAAGGTTTAATCCAGCTTCAGTCTGCTTTCAGAGTGACAAGCTGTTTTCTTTCAGCATTCAATAACTCAGAAAACTCACCTTTGGAATAGATAATGTGGGAAAAAATACTGGTCATTTTGCTGATGTGTTCTCTCATCCTGAAGGTGAAGCTGGATTAAACCTTAGATGTTGCCACAGCCTAAGATTTGTTCCAAATTCAAGATGAACCAACATTTCACAACAAATTTTGTTTCAGACTCAGAACGGTTGGGACGCCCTGCTCCAAGTTCGAAAACCAAAACACATGAAATTGACACATTTTGCATGACTGTGTCCAGACACATTTAGTACTGTTCATGGAATGTGCAGTCCCAATTGAGTCATCACACATGTCATCTGTCATTGTGGCACTGTATTATACGATCGGGACTGCGCATTTACCTTACTGCAGGATGAACAACTCTCTCTGCACAGTATATATTAAGATCAAATTATTAGGCAAATGCAGGCAGGATGACGAGAAACAGTGATGAGACACCACCTAACCCAGGAAGTGCAGTTCAAAATTTGATTGGTTGCCTCAACCCACGTGATGGCATGCGACACCTCAACTCTTGCAGCTCTGATAGTGAAAACTATGGCATATTGGGTTAACACCTTCATTGAACTTGGTCCTGATCAGTTGCAACCAACTTTGATCCCATAAGAATATAAGAAGTCCCATTGGATCAGATCCATGGCCCATTTAGTCCAGCAGTATGCTCACAGAGTAGCCAACCAACTGCACAAGGAAGTTTGTCAACTTGCTTTGCTGACACAGTCTCCAGCAGTTGGTTTCCAGAGGTAAAGAGACTCCCACTATAGAGGCATTTACCCTGTCATCAGAGTCAATAGCCATTGATTGCCCTGACTTCCATGAACACATCCAAACCCTTTCTAATATATACATATACACCAAGCTGGTAGCCAATACTACATCTTGTGGATGTGAATTCCAATGTTTGTCTATGCATTAAGTTAAAAAAATATTTTCTTTTGTCTGTCCTGTGTTCTAGTATTTTGTTAAAGAGAGAAAAAGGTCTCCTGATCTACCAAACAATGCATAATTGTATACACTTCTATCACATCTCTTCTCCTCCTTTCTGGACGAAAAAGCCCCAATATTTTTCACCTCATTAATCAACTTAGTTGCTCTCTTTTGGACCTTTTTCAGTCCTCTTACACCTTTGTTTCAAATGAGGTGACCAAAACTGCACACTATTCCAGATGCAGTAACATCATGGATTTATATACAGGCGTTATAATATTAGCATTTTTATTTTCAAAACAATTTCTTATTTTTTAAATAATTCCTAACAAACTATGGGCTTTTTTTTTTTTTACTGCACATGCATATTGTGTCAATGCCTTCACTGACCTACCTACCTGTACTCCAAGATCTCTTTCCTGATCAGTTGCAACCAATGCATCATTTTGAATTTGTATACATTTAATGGCATCTACTATTTAGATGCTCAGGCCCTAAAGTATAAAGATCCCTCTGACTAATAGTCTAAGGCCATAGTCATACCCTCACTTTCAACCTTCTTCAGTCCATCTTTAGATCTGACTGCTCACACCTTTTCATTTCTATCCATTTTATTTGGGGTCTTTCTACCCTCAATTTGGACTTTCCAGAATGAGCAGTCAGACCTGAAGATGGACTGGAGAAGGTTTAAAGTGAAGACGTGACCACAGCCTAAGAAGAGATACTCTAATTTCAAGAAACTGTTCATCCACCCCTTTGGGAAGCCGCAGCTGAAATATGGACAGAAACATTTATGATGTTTAACTTTTTAGGTAATCTGAATTATTTAGGTCTAGCATTTGTTGATGATTAAATTCTTCTATATATTTTTTTAAAATTAGTATTATTAGGTTTTTTGATAGTGGCTTTTATATGCCCAATATATTAAAGAAGAGCTCTACCAGCATGCTACACAGTTTTTGCAGACATGCAAGGAGAATGGAATGATTTTGTTGTTACACTCCTGCAATGTTCTTTTAAGGTCTAGTTTTTGACAGGAGATACACTTTCCATTCTTCAGTGATCTATGACTCCTTTTCATTAAGAGATAGATGTACTTAATTTAAACAAAAAAGAAAGCATATAAAAGTGAACAAAAGCCTTCAAAGTATTTATTCTAAGTTTAGTTTCTGCATTTTATCTATAATAATTTAATATGTATGAATCTGTATGCAAAACAAATCTAGTTTATCCGAAAACAAAAGTATTGTGTAAAACACAAATAAAGCCAATCATCTAAACTTTTGGGGTTGCTGCAGTCTCCCACCCTGTGGTGTCTATGGTGTGAGACTGTCTGGGGATGCTAGCAGTGCTTCCCAGAAGAAACCTGGAACATGGCATACCAGCCCCCAAAATGCTACAAATAAGATTAAAACGAAGCATAAATACAACCAGCTAGCAGTGGTGTTTCCAGGCCAGCACTATCTGCTTGTTCAGTGGTCACAGAGGCAGTCAGAATGCTCAGCTTCAGCTCTGCAAGAGAGAACTTTAGCAGAACTCAAATTCAAACTGCACCATAGATATGGACATGCTGGGTGAATTTGGCTAACTCATATTAATATAGCCTGAGACCTACGGGTATACGGCAGGATATAAATATAAATAAATGAAATAAATAGCTGATGAAAAACAGCAGAAGGACATGTTGGATGAATTTGGCTAACTCATTTTAATATACTCTGAGACCTATGGGTATAGGGCAGGATATAAATATAAATAAATAAAATAAGGAACTGATGAAAAACAGCAGAATTTCAAGTGATTTTGAGGAAGATGAATGAGATTATTGTTAAACGTTCCTCTAATATTACACTGTTGCTTCATTATGTAGATGCCACAATTTTCAGCAGAAAAGCAAAGCATCTTGCAAATCACAATCTCACAACTGTACAAATTCCCAGTATGTTCACAGAGTTAGCTGTGACCTTTGAAATTCTTCATGACTGACAGTTTCCTCAGTACCACAGATTACTCAGGACTGGCATGTCATTACCTGCAGATGAGTACCTCTTCCCTGGAACAGGTCCTCTTTACTGACATTCTATCGTCCTATAAGTTTGTGTAACCAAGATTATAAAATATTTGCAAAAATATTAGCAAATAGGTTAAGGGAAATTTTACCTAAAATCATTGGAGAGGACCAATACGGATTTGTGAAGGGGAGGAAAATTGGAGATCCAATAAAAACGGTGATAAATGTGGTCGAGACTGCTAGAAGGGAGAGGAGGAAGGCCTGTATTTTGAAACTCGATGTATATAAAGCCTTTGACAAAGTTTCTCATAAATATTTATTTCGGTTATGTAGAGAATTAAATATGGGTCCAAGATTTTGTGATATGCTGCAGGAAATATATAAGGAATGTATAGCATATGTAAGGGTGAATGGAGAAAAAACAGAAAGATTAAGTATAAAAAATGGAACTAAGCAGGGATGTCTACTCTCTCCTGGGTTATTCGGTTTGGCAATAGAAGTATTGGCAAACAATATTAGAGATAATGTGCAGTGGAAAGGATTTAGGATAGGAAGGGAGGAAGTAAAGTTGAATTTGTTTGCAGATGATGCAATGATTATAACTGAAGAACCTCAGAAAATGATAGAAGCGATAATACCGACATTGGAGAACTTCAGGAGGCAGTCGGGGCTGTTTGTGAATATACAGAAATAAGAAATATTATTTTGGAATACACCACCGAGAGAGCAATTGGAAATAAGGAAAAGGACCGGATTGAAGCTAGGAGTTAAAAAAATAAAGTATTTAGGGGTATGGATATATAGGGACCCCTGTAAAATAATGGAAGGGAATTATAAAACAATTTGGAAACAGATTGAAAAATTATTGAAAAAATGGAATGTAAAATTTTTGAGCAGGTTAGATAAAATAAGAGTGTTAAAGATATTTATAATGCCCAAGTTGTTTTATTTGTTTCAGACACTCCCTATGGCAGTATCAGAGAAGATGTTAAGAAATTGGGATAGAAGAATTAAAGTATGGGTGGCAGATGAGAAAAGACCGAGATTGAGATATAAGTGGTTGACGACAATAAAGCAGGAAGGTGGATGGGGAATACCTAGTATAGAGGGCTACCATGATGCTTTTCAGATACAAAGATTATTAGAATTACAATATGGAGAGTCTAAATGGGCTAAATTAGAAAAAAAAATAAACAATATAGAAGGAAAGGAATTAATATATAGAAATTGGTTACCAAGAGAACAAAGGAATTGGAGTAAAAAATTTTTGGGCACAATGAAAATATGGAGTAAAAGGAAAAGAAAAATTGCACAGGAGGAAGGGAAATTAGCTACAATCTGGAAAATAAATGTGGGAGCTGAGGATGGTTTACAATGGGCATTAAATAGATTATACAGGAGAGGAATAAAAGTAATTGAAGATTTATATGATACGGGATGTAATCCCAAAAATTTAAGGGAATTAGAACAATTATTGGGAGGGAGCTGGCTGCAAGCGAGGGGAATAAAGACTTATATAGATCAAGTAAGAATTAGAGAGATAGTTAATAAGGAAGATGAAGCATTTGATAAAATAATAAGAAAAGTGAGGAAGAGTGAAAAAGGTATTGCAGGAATTATATATAAGGGGTTAATGACAGTGGGAGAGGAAATATATGAAGAAATAAGAGGGATATGGAACGATGATATAAGAATTAACAGAGAAGAAGTCAAAAAGGAAATACAGAGAATGGAAAAAATAAAATATGGACGAATATGGGAAACAAGAATGAAAATAATACATAAATGGTACAGAACACCAATACAACTGTTGCACTTCTTTCCAAATGTAACCGAAGAATGCTGGCATGGATGTCAAGAAAGAGGAATATTTATACATATGATTTGGCATTGTCAGAGAGTTCAGGTGTTTTGGAAGGAAGTAGAAAACATGATCAATAATATATACGCACTTAATATTAATTTAAATGAAAGGATAGTAATATTTCAATTGGATTTGGAGAATATAAGGCCAAAAGAGACTAGGGAAGTAGTTTGTTCCATACTTAGGACGGCTCAATTGGTAGTAGTAAATGGATGGAAGGATGCATCTAAATGGGAAATACAGAAACTGTATGAATATATAATAGCCTCGATTGCAGTAGAGGTTCGAGAATGTCGGGAAAATTTTGAAAATGATTTAGTAAAAATAAGAAGGTGTAAAAACAAATGGATGGAGGTTAAGAATTACCTGGAAGCGAGTGTCAGAAGTGAATTAGTTAAATTACGGTTAAGAATTGTATTCCAAATGTAACCCTTAGCTCATAAATGTTATTGAATATTCATTATTTAGGGGTGGGAGGGGGTGGGGAGGGGGGAAATAAGGGAAGAATGTATAAGTGCATAATTATGTAAAAATTATAAATTTAAAAATAAAAAAATAATAAAAAAATAAATTAAAAAAAAAAGATTCAAGAGAGATACACAGTCATATCTTCTGAGTGTCTGCTGAGAAGACCAGAGTCAACTGCAGGTCATGGTTTGGACACGTGTTTTATGGGGGGAAATTAGCTTTGTCCAATCAAATGGCCTGAAAAGGCTTACACTAGAAAAACAATAAATTGTCAAGTGATCCATAACGCAGACAAACAGGTAGCAAGATGAAATATTTTCCAAGATAGTTTCAATGAAAGAGAAGGTTTTTATTAAGCAGGCTCCAGAAAAGGTAAAAACTACATAGTGTGCTATCAGAAACAGTCCAAAAATAAAGACAGAAGGAAATCCCAATGAATGACATATTTAATTAGGCACCAGAAAGTTCAAATAAAGAAAGGTACAGTAGTTCAGCACACAAGGTTTATTTTATGAATGGAGAGGCTATTTGAGGTGAACTTTGTCAAGTAGAAATATGGGGAAGGAAGAAAAAGGAAATAACCTATCCTAAACTTCCCAAGAGACCTTGATCCAGGAGCAGCTCGTTCTCACCCCCTGTGACATGCAGAAGACTTGAGAATGAAGTTTTGAGCAGAAGAAGTGGATCCTCGGCTGCTCTTTCAATGGAGCAGTAAAGATGGAGTCTTTTGCTAAAGCTGAATTTCACTGCTTAGCTGGAGTGCAATTTAAAAGGGAGGCAAGCAAGTTGTTTTTAGGCAAAGACAGCAAGCTAGCAAGAGTGAGAGAATTCAAGTGATTTTCAGTTAAGAGCACATAGCAACAGCAGGATCTACACTTCCAGTTAGCAGGAATGATGGAACAGAGTGGAGACTGGCAAAGTGGCATGGAGAAAATCATACTGGACCGCTCCTGTTTTCTACTTTTATGCACACTAAACAGGGGGCAGAGACCCTGTTCCCAAAATCCAAACCAAGGGATAGGGGTCAAAGATCCCATTCATTCCAATACCAGAATCTTAGTGGGAAGAGAAGGAAAATTAAATGAAGAGAAGGTTCAACCCATTGGGGGGGGGGGTGAGAGTCCCATCCAGGTGAATGCAAAAGGAGGAGATAGGTGAGCAACAGGAAGAGAATAAAGGAGGTGACTGGATTCTACCATATCAGAGTTGTTGACTTGGCTTTACTGCAAAGGTCTAATCAAATGGGAACAATGGATCCAATCAAAACACATTAATCCTGTTCAGTATCCCAGATAAAGATCTCTCCATATGTTTACTGAATAAATGGTTAGTCAATGTAGCTAAATAACTTTTGTTTTCTACCTGGTTTTAGTTATGAATTCACTCAACAATTACCAGTTTGGGGGGGGGGGTTGAGGGGATTATCTCCCCATCATTAGTCTTTGTAAATGTAGATTTTATCATCTCCTGCTTCCTTTAAATGCTTATTTTGCAGTCTCCTTCCCCTTTGCCAAAGTGAAGGTTGGTGTTTTAAATGTATATTTTTTATGTCTTTTGATATGGCTTAATACAGAAAGCTCAGGTTTATTATCATAATTCTGTATTTTCAGCCTGAATACCAATAATATGCCAATTGCACATTCCAGTATCAAAATGCAGAAATATCTTGGCATAGCCTTGTCTTTGCTGGCACAGCAATGCTGAAGCAGGGGATTCTGGGATGCACATGACTGCAATCTGCCTTTCTCATCTGCTAGGCTTTCATGAATGGTCCCCTCAGAAGGCCCAGCATGAATAAAAAATCATTGACCAAGCTTACCCACATGCCCACGCAGTGACTGCTGGGATGGTCCTCCATTCCAGAAAACCTATCGGCCAGGAAAGCATGGCAACTGGCTCCGTGAAGAATCATGTGGCTTCTGGAAGCAACTCTGTCTGGACCGCCGGGGAGACAGAGGGCAAAACAGGCAGGGCTATGGATGTAATGGGGAGGCTGTGATGTGATCAGTGAAATAAAGGGGGAGGCTGTGGGTACAACTAGGAAGGCCAATATGGGATGGAAACTGAACCATCAAACTATTTGAATGAGTGCCCAGCAGTTCATTTCGGAATCAACACCTCCTCCCGCCAGTTTAGGCTTGAACCAGTTCCAAATCATATAGGTTTGCACATCTCTATTAAGGTGTCATCAATAAACAGATGGCACCTAGATTTATATCTCCTTTTTATCAGATTCAGGGAAGTCAGTGGGCATCCTAAATCAGTCTTTAGCTGCATGAAGATAAGCAAACAAACTCAGTCCACTGCTGACTGACTGTCCATATATTCAGATGAGTGATATTCAATCTCTCATATATGGGGCTGTAATTCCACTGAAGAACTGGATTCACAGCTTGGGTTCACTGGAGATTTTTAATGAACTGTGACTGATATTACAACAGTGATAGCATAGCCACAGTTATAGAAGCCCTGGAAACCTCTCACACATGGGATTGCCTTTAAAAACAGCTCAGAAGCATCAGCCACAAGGTTATTAAATGACTTGGGCCCCAGATACCTAAAGGAGCACCTTCGCTCATATTGACCTGCCCGTGTCTTAAGATCCGGAGGGGAGGCCCTCCTGGATATCCCACCGCCTTCAGCAGCTAGGCGGGTGGGCACCCGGTAGAGGGCCTTCTCAGTAGTGGCCCCCAGGCTGTAGAATAGTCTCCCCCTCAAGGTGCGTCAGGCCCCTTCTCTGTTTATGTTTAGGAAGGCGGTGAAGATGTACCTCTTCACTCAGGCCTTTGGTTAAATGTTCCCTACGCTTCCCCCATTGTAAACACTGCTGGTTTTAAACTGTTTTTGTATTTTTTAATGCTGGATTTTTAAACTTTGTACTGGTTTTAGGATTGATATAGTTTTTGATATGTTAGTTTTTAAATGTTGTGAGCCGCCCAGAGACCCTTGGGTATGGGGCGGGATATAAATATAAATAAATAAATAAATACTAAGAGGGCTGATATTTTGAATATATCATGTCAGTGTTTCATTGACTGTACTGGCTTTGAATCTGTTCCTGGGCCCAATTTAAAGTGTTTAAACAACTTGACACCAGGCTACCTGAAGGGGCATCACATAAAAACAGTGTATCCCAAGCATCTGTTCTGCAACAGAAGGTCCATACAAAATTAAGGAAAGCAAGCAGCTGCAAGGGGCATGGCCTTCTCAGTGGTGGCATCCAGACTCTTGGATCCTTATATGCCTTAAGACACCAGGTGAAGATTCTTTTTATTCAACCAGGTGTTTGAAATCTGCCTGGCTTAATCTAGCTTCATTCAGTTTTTAATTATATGTTTTTAACTATATTCTTTTAGAAACTGTTACATATTTTTATTTATTCCAGGTTGTGGATATCTCAGAGAACTTTTGGTAATTGGAGGTCTTCAGAAATTCAGTAAATAAAATAGATCAGTGCATAGAAGACACCCCAGGTTATTTGTTTACATAAAAAGAGATGCTCCTCTAGCATTTTAGAATCCTTTGCCAAGCAAAGCAGTCAGTGCTTGACCAAGCCAGGGCAGACACAGATTAAACAAAAGGAGACATGTGTGTGATATAGAGCAATCCCTAATTGTGGTCAACCAAATGCCATGGGAACATTCACAAACAGGGAGAGTGACAGACATCTACTTCCTGCATTGCCGCTCCTTTTAGGATATGTTTAAATCCTCAATTTAAATTACTTTTACATATCAAGTATCAGATTACACTGTTGCAATGTAGGGCCAAAAGGAGCAGACCAATTCCCAGCGTCCCCCCCCCCCCAAACCACGAGTTGGATTACAACAGATCTGAATCCACTGAAAGAACTAAAATAAGTATATCGGTTTCACCTTAAATGAATGGCTGAGCAACCACATGGTTTTTATGGCTTTAGTGATTTTGGGTTTCTCTGTACATAAGAAATGAAAAACTGGAGGTCTGATCCAGTCCCATGTAAATCGCATTAAGCTACTAGGCAGATTTTATAATACAAATATAAAACTCAAGAAGCACACTTTCCTGTTTCCGTGCAAAGCAACAATACTAAGAAAATATTAACAAGAATCTACTGCATATATTGCAGAGTCCTGTCTTCAAGTAATACGATATATTCTATATAAATGTGACTTTTTTTGAAGTATGCTTTCCCTCCTAAGTAATTCTCCTGATATGCATAATTAGTACAGTTCTTTTAAAAGCATCTGCAAAAACTTGGCTTACTTTAATGATTAAGGTGTGAAGACCTCAAAAGTGGAACAAGCGTGCAAAGCTTCCGAAAGCCCCATATCAAAGGAGACACACTCATGTACAAGATCTTCGTTAATGTTTGCCCACTTTCTTTCTTTTTGTTAAGCAAATGCAAAAGGCAGCAGGCGGGCAAAACAGCAAATTAAAAAAACAACAACACGCTCCAACCCCCCACTACTACAGCTAAAACTTTTACTGGAAATCAAAGCATTGAAGCCGAACAAATAATGCTTTTAATTAAAAATAGCATGAAAGGCTTGTTTCTGCTTACCTTCTGCAAGTCACTGAAAGTTATAGAAGGCTAGAGCAAATATAAACGCGGAGCCCCGGGCATGCCAGATTCATTGTCTCTCAGGACTATGGCAGTGTTGAATCTTACAAGGATATGAGAAGGTCCTATGAAACAATGTATTAAAAGAAAGGAAAAGAAAAAAAACACCCACCCCCTTCGTGCTACTTTCCCTCTCTCTCATTACCTCACTTAAAGTACTAGGACATTCTAATCCAGGCGAAAGGCAGCCTGATGTTTATAGGTGTAATAAAAGAACGAAGACGTATGTTTTTATTACTACACAGCACCGTAAAGATATATGACTAGCAGTTCCTCTTCTCTTAAAGAGACAAAGGTTCCTTTCTCGCAGTGATTGTTTACTTAAATTTGGGGTCCTGTAGGAAATGGGAATAGCCTCTCATTTCTTTAAAAAAAGATTTTCTCGTTTCCCAAATCTTATCAGCTCCAATATTGGCCTTCCCCTCACTATTTGTCTGGAAAACTTAGCCAGTTGCATTTTCACTGCTTATCCTAGAAACCTGAGAGGATTCATGATACTGCACAAAATTTACTAGGAAAAGAGAGTTTTATCTTTTGGAGATCAGTTTTTTACAGGGGAAATACACTTGGGTCATTTTTTTTTCTCCCATTGACACTAAAGGCTAGTTTATTGGCCCTGCAAATGTGATTTTCATTTTACAGCTTCATTTGAATAGATTTTATTCATCTGTAACTTCTATTTATGTGGCTTTTAAAAATGTATATATTATCCAAACGTTTCTCCACCATAAAAGAGTAAGGGTGATTCCATATTGGCCAGTATTATACTGGACGGCCACCAGCAAGTGTGCCAGCCTCCTGTCTGCTCCCTTGTGCATGTGACCTTTAACCCCACCCACAGGGCAGGTCTAAGGGGGTGGGATGAAAAGTGTCCAGGCTTCCTTAGATGGTACCAGTTAGTGTGTGTGGAAGGGAGGCGCTTCTAGTATACTTGCTGGTTTGTCTGGTATAACGGCCAACGTGGAATTGCTCTAAATCTGCAGTCTTGGCTAGTGAAGTAAGCTGATTGTATCCATAAACCAATGGAATTATGTGAACGCCTTATCCTGACCAACACAAATCAGAGTGATTTTGCTCACACAACAGATTTAGACAGGCAAGAGCTTGGCACAGCCAATGCACCTTGCCGCAACTGTAATTTGGTGTCTGAACTGTACATCTCTGAGCCAGCTGCATGACTCTTCGTAACAAATAAATTCTATGTAGGTACAAGAATAAGAAGATTCTTAGGTTAGCATTCCCCTTTGACTGCTTGTCTTCTTTGCGTAGAAAATTGTGAGAAAATGGGAGAGAAAAACAGCACACCTCACTGTACCGTTAATATGATTCTGCTGAGACATACATTTGCCACTCAGACCCCAAGATAATAGCGATAAATAAAACAGTGACCCATGCTCCCTGAAAATTGAAAACTGACAAAGGCCTTTTTTGCACTATCCCTTAGTTTTGATTCAAAGGGTCTCTGATCTGGATCCTGGGCCTCCTGATCAAGAGTCCTTAATCCAGATCAAGGAGAACCCGCCCCATAAGGCTGGCTTCACCTGCACAAGATGGAGTCAGATCCAGATCAAAAGGCCCTTGATCTGGATCTAATATATTAGACCTAATGTATATATCAGGTTTACAGAGGGCTGTATTCCAGATCATGGACACACTTCCATAATCCAGAATTACCAGGAGCTATCATTCAGCAATGCACCATAGTATGCTTCTGAAAATCACTCTCCCAACACCCCAAGTTCTAGGAACCTTCACTCCTAGCTGTGTGTGTGTGTGTCGGGGGTGGGGGGTGCTGCAAAGCTCCTATGAACCTCACAGCCTAAGGGAGATCCAGATGAATACTGTCAGTGCAGACAGTGCTGATCTGTCCCTTGCTTCCCCATGATCTGGATAAGTAGTTCCAGTAAACCTGGATCAGATCTCCTGCTCCACAGTGCAGAAAGGGCCACAGTCTCAACACACAGCAGGCATATGCACATATTACTCTATGCAGAAGCATGTAGCACTTGTACATGTTCTTGTGCTAACCTTAAAAGGTATTTCCTGCATTCTAAACTGTCTCAGGTTTTTAGCAGGGCAACGAATCAGTACATGGTAGGTTTTTCTTCTTCTTCTCATAGATTTCATTGCATGGATAATAAACAGCCAGATGGTAGCCTGGCAGTATCACCTCATGTTGTGTTCCAGTTGGCACTTTGCCCTTTAACATGCTAAGCTGTGCTTTGGTATTGTGGAGTTCACAGTATATGTTCCTGCAAGCATCGATCATTGTAGCTTTTACAAGAAAAATGCCAAAAATGGGGAAAGGGACAAGTAATGTGAAAGCTGCATCTACACACATTTTTTAAAAGGTGGTAGCGTATGGATGGTAGTGCTTTGATGCCACTTCTAATCCACACTAAAGGTCAAGTTTTAATTCATGTTTGATTGACCTTCAGAGCTTAGAGAAGCCAGCAGCAAAGTTAACAAGTCATATTCTGTCTGCGTTAAGTAACACAATGATGGATTTTCCAAGTGAGATAATGCAGAAGGAAAGCTGCTTGTCACTTTGCTAATGAAGTGGGTTGAAGGTAGATTAAAACTTAGGTATACTAAGTTGTGACTTTAAAGGTACCAGTAACACTTTCAATATGTTATAGAAGCAACCCCAAAGTTGGTGCAGTTTTTGTAAGAGCTGTGTCTTGTGCACTGGAAAATTTTCACATTAAGTTTTAAGACACTTTCAATGGCAGTCCCACATCATGGGCTTTGCTATAATCCAGCCCTGATGCAAATCAGGCATTCTTGCTCTGCATATTGGTGGAAATGATTATGGAAAAATATTATTCTTTGCAACAGCCTGTGACAGTTCACAGTGCAATAATCTCCTGACAGAAGGCAGTAATTTTCCAGTATATGGTTAGTACTACCGCACTTCTATATCCCAGGAAGATGGATGTTTTTATAACCTCTAAGTTCAGTAAAGATTTATGACCCAAAATGTTGGTGGACAAAGAAGTGGAGAACAAGAAGCTATGATTTTAGGTGATGCCTAGCATATGCATTTGCAGTTTAAAACTTTCTTCCTATTTCTGCTCCATTGTCTTGTATGCCTAAATTTTATTTCACAAACGTTTTTGAGCCACAGTTGCAGAATTTTTTTTCTGCCTATGCGTAGGTATAAATAATTTTCAAAAAATTCTCACCCCCTTCCAGTCCCCTACTCCCATATTTTCTAATGTGTTACAGCTGTAAGGTAAAGCCCAGCTTTTCTCTGCTGCTGAATTTTGCAATTTGCTCTTTATTTTGTGTGTAATGTGCTCAGTAAAGCCTAGTCTAATGTCAATGGGAATTCTTCCCAGAATGAGCGTGTGATATTCCACAGAAGTTCATCCGGTGGGTGCAACACCTGGAATGCAGGAACAAAGTAGATTATATGTATATATAATAAAAAAATAAAAACTGTGCCCCTGCTTCTTACTCACTGTATAAAGATAGCGTAATAGCAGTTTCTTATGTCTGGAATAACAAAATGGGTTAATTTAGCAGGTTCAGGATCAGATGTGAGTGGGTGACATCAAGCTTATAAAAATGGGCAGCAAGGCTATTAATTACAACGTCTATGGGTATGTCCGCATGAAGTTTTTTTAAAAAAAGTAGGGTGGAAGCAAGGCAGTTTATGGAAACCTTAACTTGCATTAAGCTGTCCGCATGGTAATGCAGGACAACGCGGGTTCCAGGGAACATATAAGAACATAAGAGAAGCCTTGCTGGATCAGGCCACAGCCCATCTAGTCCAGCATCCTGTCGCACACAATGGCCCACCAAATGCTCATGGGCATCTCAAGCAGAGACAAGGACAAACCTTCTCCTGCTCTCGAGTCCCAGCAGATGGCCTTAGAAGTGGCCCAGTTCCTCCCCCACCACAGCCTGAAAGATGCATCTAGGCATTCGTTCTAGTAGCAACCGATACATCTGTCATCCATAAATTTGTCTAACCCTACCTTAAAGCCATCCAGACTGGTAGCTGTCACCACCTCTTCCGGCAGCACATTCCATAAGCCGATGACCCTCTGGGTGAAGAAATACTTCCCCCTGTCACACCTTATTCTCCTACCCTTCAGCTTCATAGAGTGCCCCCTGGTTCTAGTGTTGTGCGATAGAGAAAAGAAATTTTCTCTATCCACCTTTTCTATACCGTGCATAATTTTATATACTTCATTCAGGTCCCTTCTTAAATGCCGTCTCTCCAGACTGAAGAGGCCTAGACGTTGCAGCCTGGTTTCGTAAGGGAGGTGTTCCAGACCCTTAATCATTCTGGTTGCCCTTCTCTGCACCTGCCTGTCCCCATGAAAACTGGTAAATCCATGCATCGGGATACTGTGGTTTTCTCAACCCCCTCCCCCCTTGCCTGAGTGTGCGAACACGCACACGCACATGCACACACAGACAGGGGGGAATCCCTCCCCCTCCCCTCCCCCCTCCCTCCCTCTTCCAGTCCCTGAGCCCTCCTTCACAAACACACACACGCACGCACGCACACACAGACAGACAGACAGACAGACAGGGGGGAGTCCCTGAAGCCCCTGTTGGAAGCTCACTGTCTCCCTCCTTTCCCCCTGTCAGTTGCCCTGCATACTTGAGGTTGCAAGAGCAGTGGGGGTGTGAGGAAAAGGAGGCAGACACGGAGCTTTCACCACACAAAAATCCTTGCTAAAATCCTGTCCTTTACTCTGCATACTTGCTGGCTACAAGCCAGGAAGCATGCAAGGCAAACGACAGGATTTTAGTGAGGATTTTAGCATGGGGGGGGACGACAGTTGCCATTGCAGCATTAGCGGCAGGGACAGTGAAGCCACGCCCACTAAGTCTGCAATCGTAACCCCCAAGTGCCCCCATGTCCCCTTTATAACCTGCTCTTGCCCTGTAATTCGGGTTGAGTGCTATTATAAAGGGGGTTTATTTCAATTTAGAGGATTTAGCCCGATTTAGGGCTTTGCATGTGGACGCTTGTGAGGGGAAATAGCTTTCCCCTCGCAGTCTCCTTGCCATGTGGACGAGCCCTATGTGTACTAGGAAACTCCTAAAGTATCCTTCAAGCAATTTCCTTTTCTGATCTTGGCTTTGGATTCCTTCCCTGGGGAGTACACAGGGGACAGGATAGGACACTCCTCCTTCAGAGAGCCCCTCCTTCTCTTGGCTCCAGAGTGAGCTCCTCCCCCCCACCCTGCTCTCTTCTTTACTCTCATTCTGGAGGAGATAGAACAGCAACCAAGTTGAGGATCAGATCTAGAGATTATGTCTACGCAGACCCAAGATTTCCCCAGACCCGGGACAAGTCCCAACACCAGCACCACTAGGACATGCCCCAACACCTCCTTGGTTCTTTCCCCCCTTCAATCGTCTCCCCTCCCCTAATAGTCCCAGTGTAAAGTTATGCAAACACATCAGGATTGGCCTACCAGGGTAGAGATCTGTTCAACAGGCGGCCGCAGTAAGAACCTATGCCCAGGCATCACATGACCCCAATGGGATTATGCATATATAGACAATGGTAAGAAGCAATTTCTTATTTAGAAATATTAACTACTAAACAAGGAAATTGTTTTCTTTTAGAAAATTATACTTTAACAGAGAGTACGTTGAAGAACAGACTTGAAGCATACAACTTCTTGTTTTGTTCAACACAAATTTACTTATCTATAACTTGTGAGTCTTACAACTTATTTACATCAGATATACATGTCTAGAGATGCTAGAGTCCATCTTTCTATGACTAGCTTGAAGAGAGAACATGAGATATACAAACTGTTACAGCAGAGTTATCCAATCAGTAGTCTCCATACTGCAACTCTAATATACAGAGAAAATTAAGCCCTTTTACGCTGAAGTGATGTACACATGCAGTAATATACCAACAGAAACTACAGGTCTAGCAATAAACACAGAGCCAATGTTGAACAGGCTCTATAATTCATACAGCAGCCTATGTCTAGATCCGTATGCCTTTGATCTGGAAATTCTATTTGCTTTCATTCCTGTTGTTGTCCAGTACCAACATATGGTGCTCTATCTAGTCTCTCCTTTGGGAGTCCGGATCACCTTTTCTTGTAAATATGCTTTCTGTGGCTTTGTGAAGCACAATCAAAGCAGCGTGAGATTTTAAAGCTATATTCAGACATAACAAAAGGGGCACCTCAGGGGGGCCTTAGAGAGACAGAGTGTGATCCACATGTTCCCAGAATGTTCGTGAGAGGGGGGAGAGGCAGACTGATGTGTGAACAACCCCACTTGTATCATATTAATTTGCTCTATAAATGAGTTAGTGCAGCACAACAGTGTGTGTGTGAGTGCACCCAGTCTTATTTGGACAGCACAGGATTGCCCCATATGGAGACTGGCGGAGACGAAACCTGGAATAGATTCATAATTAATGTAAATCAGGGAGATATATTAATGATGAGCACACATCTACATCACATCTTAACTAGAATATGTATGTGCTGAATGTTGACCAACACTTCAAGCAAGGTTAACGTTCTGGGGAAGCAATGCTTAGTCTTCGGCATGGTTAAACATTACCAATTAGACATGTTCATCTTTCAGTTACTTTTTTGACTGAACATGTTTTCCAGGGGAAGACTCTTTTCACTGTTACACAAATTAATAGTTTGTTATACAGTGACAAATACAGTAGGGCTTTCAATGTGTTATCACCAGGGCTCCAAAACTCTTCCTTTTCGAGGCACCGAATGCAACAAGGATTCTGAAATTCAACCGGAAAAGGAAAAGTATATCTCCTCACAAATTCGCTTTTGTAGTTTAATTGCCTTTTTGATGTTACACTGTTTCTTTGTATGTATACTTCTTGAGGATTAAAATAACTAGTGATGAGCTTACTTTCAAACTGCATCAAAAGACTTAATGTTTCCTAGAGGAACCTATTGACTGAAATGCTAACAGCTACGTTCTAAGCAGAAGACACAATATAACCAATAGTGAGACATCCTTATCCTTTGCTTTTTCATTTTCATTTCTGTCTATGGCTTATTCATTTGATCAAGTTGATTTTTAAAAACGTTTTACTCAAAAGAACAATCTGGAAAGAAGCCAGTGACAATTTTTGAAAAACATCCCCCCCCCCCCACTATAGTTACAACAAAGCTTAAATCTCTTGGGCCACACAAGGGGAGAAAAACAAAGAAAACATTGTCAACATGGAAACAATCTGACAGCAAATTATTCATGCTTAATCAAAACGTGTCATGTCTTGACATAATTAGTCAGTTTAATCTTTGGTGTCATATTGCAAAATTGGCACTAGAACTAAGAGACATATCTTTAATTATTAAAAAAAATTAAAAGCTTCTGGGGTTTCTTGGCAGCTTTGTTTACCATGAAGTCAATAAAATGGTTTGTATGTAAGGAATCATGCTCCCAGTGTCTCACCCCTTCTTCTTACTGAGAGAGCTATATATTTATTTATATTTATGTGTTTATTACATTTCAGAAAGATGTGCAGTTATGGCTTGCGTTCGAAAGACAAATACTTTGTCTTGGGTTTGAAAGGAACTAGATAGAAAAATTATACAGAAATGGTATGAATATTTATTTGACCAAAATAAGTTTGTTTTTTGTTTTTTTAGACAATGAAGACTGAGGTATTCTGGACTTAAACAAAAGCCCCGGTATCTTGTTGTTTTTCTATTTTGTCTAATACACACATGCCATATTCTAAGGGGAAATGTTATTCAGCAATTTGAGGATCTGTTTTGGAGGCCATTTAATCTTCCCCTAGTCCTTGGGGCTGAAACATGGTCAGTTTTTACATTTCACAAACTCCCTTGCTTTAAGCACCCTGGTACTTTTTGCGGGTGATTTCTGGTTTGTTTGGTTTTTGCCCCTTTTGACTTTATGTTCTAATGAGAAGGGCGTCTAGATAACATCTAATAGGTAAAGTCAAGGATGGTCCCAAGAAAGAGATAGGGAATGAGAAATGGCAACACCGCTGGAAATTAATGCTGCACAAAAAAGCAGGAATCAGCCCCTTGGTTTTTTTCTCTTCCTTCACTTCCCAGTAAGTGGAAAATAAAAGGTTTGCAAGGATTCCTCCTTCAAGTATTTTTTGTATCATGGCTAAAATATGTTCTTATGGCACTTGCCACAGAGTGTACTTTCATCAAATGACCTGCCAAAGGACCTGGATGTGGGATGGAAGACCTTGATGCCACTACTGGTTGCATTCAGCCATAACAAAAGGGCCAGCTCAGAGAGACTTTGGCTGTGATCAGGCATTGCAAAATAAAATAAATCTCTGAGGCAGCTTAGAGAAGACTCTGAGGGAGGGTTGTTCACACCCTAGTCTACCTCTCACATCTCATGAACATTCTGTGCTAGAAAAGGTGGATTAGAGAAGGGCTGTGAACCCAAGGGCCATACACTGTGTCTCTGAGGAGCCTCTGAGGTGCCTCTGCTGTTCTGTCTGATCGCAACCACTGTGTGGCCCTCATGTCCCCAAGCCTTCTCTAATAGACCTTTTCTCACACAGTTTATGTCAGGGGTGATGGGCAGGCTGGTATGTGAACAATCCCACCTCAAAGCTTTTTCTGAGGTGCCTTAGAGGTGCCCCCTCCTGTGTTTGATTACAGACCAAGATTGCAGCTATGAGGGGAAGCCTCCTTGAAGCTGTGCTGTTTTCATGTTGGTCAGTACTCTGATGGACAAAAAATGGCCAACTTCTTTTAAGGAAATGGTGGCGAGTTAATTATACTTTTTCCATCTGTGCCTTCACAAAGGAGTGGGGGAGAGTGTCTTAACTATGCTAACAACAGTTTGTTCTAGTGGTTAAGGAGCCGGACTCTAATCTGGGAATACCGGGTTCGATTCCACCCTCCCCCATGAAGCCAGCTGGGTGACCTTGGAATAGTCACAGCTCTTCTCTGAGCTCTCACAGCCCCACCTACCTCTCAGGGTGCCTGGTGTGGGGAGAAGAACAGAAGGTTTGTCAGCTGCTTTAAGTCCCCTTAAATGGGTGAGAAAAGTGGTGTAGAAAAGCCAACTCTTCTTCTTCTCGAGTCTTAATGGGAAGTTGTTCCCAGGGCTAGTTGCAGAGGTTAGTAGGATGGCTAATTTAGATACCATGCACCTTCTGCCTGTGAGGTTAGTGCCTAACTAAAAAAGGGAATATTTTGGATCTTGGTTGTTTTTAGAAACTGCCTTTAAGGGCCATGTAGGCAGCAGCAGAACAGAAGAAACAGAGTAGCTGGCCCAGTGCTCTTTAACCCCTGGAAACCTGTATAGATTGGACTCATTAAAAGATAACAAATCAATCAGTAAGTGTTAGTGAGAAAGACAGGAAGCATTATTTAGATAGAGCTGATGGGCAGTCAGCAAGGAGGTCTAATTTCCTTAAGATGCTCGCTATTAATTATGACATTTGGCCCAGTAATCCTCTCCTGGTGTGCTCCAAGACAGAGCATCTGCACTTCAAGGAGCCATTTCCAAATCAGAAACGGCTCCTTCTGTCCCAGAACACACTGCAGGGGAATTATGCATGTTTAAGTGCACCACACTTGTACCGGGGCCAGGGCCAGTAAGGCTCCAGGGAAGCCCATTTACACCTACACGGTGCTGGACAGTCACCTGACACACTGTGCAAGCACGTTGCATCATTGTTGCCCCAGTGACAGCACATGCACATACACGCTAGCACTGACACCAGGGCAGGGGGAAGGCAGCATCTGGACGCCGCCTTCACTTAAGGTACATGCCTGGATGCATGGGGAGAGGGACAGCATGTACCAGCATTTGTGAGTGCAAATGCTGAGTACACGTGTAGGCAACTTCACTTTTTCCGTACCCTGGATGGGAAAGGAAGTGTAAATTTAAATGGAGTAACATTTCAAAGATGGAACCACAGATGGTGAAATCAGTGTGTTAAACATACAACACAAGTGGGTTTCCCCCCCGCTTTCCCCCCAATTTGGTCTGCATGTAGCCCGGTTTGACGGCTTTGCATGGGGATGCTCCTTGCTGAATCTGGATTCGATTTGGACTTGATAGTGCATGGGGATGTGACCTAAGTAAGTAAGTAAAGCATCTGCATCACAGCAGACCTGCCACTACAAGAAGTACTGCTCCTATCTCTGAGGCGGGAATTTTTGGGTGTTTCTCCACTGTCAATTGTACCCATTTTTGCACCCATCTTTGTACCTTTTGGCTGTGAGCCGGATGATCCCATTTCCACTACAGCACCCATTTGGAACCCGATTGTTTCCACTGCTGTGGGGGAAATCCGGATCTTTTGGGCCTTTAATCCGGATTTTCTGTAGACCCCGTTAATGGGGTCTACATGGGGTCTTCTGCCAGAAAATCCAGATTAAAGGGATCCTGTTTCCACTGGAAACAGGCAATCGGGTCCAAAGGAGGCTAGGGGGAGGGGATGCACCTTTGGAAAAAAAAACCCCAACATTGGCTTCGAAGTCACTTCGAAGTCACTTCAAAGTTGACTTCACATTCACTTCGAAGTCACTTCGAAATCACTTCGAAGTTGCTTTGAAGGCTGCGGCCCCCTGCCCCACAAAACACCTGGGGTAATGGACCGACCCCTTGTGGGTTGATCCGGATTCCCCAGATGGGTGCAAAGCTGATTCCACAGCAGGGGTGTTAGCACACATTTCTAATGGGTGCTACACCTACTGTGGAAACTCATTGGGTGCTTCCCTTAATCCGGATCTACTAGATCCGGATTAAGAAATGTACCCATTCCTTAGATCCAGATCTTCTTAGATCCAGATCTAAGGGCTGTAGTGGAAAAACACCCTTTGTTCCCTTTCACCATTTCTGCCTGAGTTTATTTTCAAATGTACAGGAAGTGATCCCAAAAGCAAGCCACTTTCTGTGCTCTTTGAAGCAAGTCCATGCTCTTTCTGCTAATCAAAGTGCTCAGGGTAGGATCCACATTGTGCTGATGATGTTGGGTCAGCAGAGTAGAGAAATGGCGTGTGCTTTCTCAAGGCCTGTGAACAAAGCACTTGCAACAATACTTCTCAGCTCTGTATGCTAGAATATCAAGCTCTTTATAGTTAAGCGTGGGGTAGGAGACTATCTTCAGTAACACTATTAACTTAAGGTGCTGTGCAGCTTCTGCTTGGCCCTGTCCCCATGCAATTGAAAGTCTGCTGGAACTCTTCTTTTGCCTCTGAGTGGCCCCATTCCAGGCTTTACAAGGCGCTTAGGGAGCTTAGGAAAGTGAGACACCCGCGATAAAATACGTGCACTTTAAAGAAGAGTTCCAGCGCTCTTTCGGCGATTCGCGGGTTTTGCTCGCTATATCTGCCTTGAGGACGCTCCGTGGCAAAAGGGGCGGGGATTGCTTGCCTGCACACACAGCCAAAAAGCATTCACACATCTGAGAAATGCAGCAGGTTCGCTTCCTTTCCTTTGTAAAAAGAGCCAGAATTGCTCAGAATTGCAACATTGTTATCAGTGATCTGTGAAAGCCTTAAAAGAGAATGAGCGAAGGATCGCGCTGCTGATGCCTGCAGCCGCTGACTTTGCAGGGACGGAAAGCCTTTTCTAACAGAGAACTGAGTGAAAGTAAGTGCTGAAAGTGAATGAATGAGCGATCATCTGCCTTTGCTAGGGGCGGGAAGCCGTTTCAGGAGACGGAGATCTGGCTATTTTTCCTTTTAACAAGAGAGGGGGCGGGGGGTGGGGAAGATGCGGGGAAAGGAAACAGGCTTCCTTGGGGACGGAAAGTCCGTTTAGATCGCGGCTACCATGGGGACGCTTATTCCGGAAGTGGAGGGGACTTTTAAAGTCAGCTATAACAGAGTGACAGCAGAGGAAGCCGAGAGGGGCTAATAAGTCTTTTGGGGACAGGGCCCTTGAGTTGTTGTGATGTACTCTTCAAAAGACAGAATGTAAATGATAAAAAACACAAGACTTTTTCTTTCTTTCTTTCTTTCTTTCTTTCTTTCTTTCTTTCTTTCTTTCTTTCTTTCTTTCTTTCTTTCTTTCTTTCTTTCTTTCTTTCTTTCTTTCTTTCTTTCCCAGATCTATATTTTTCCCAGCTTGCACCATGGAGGCTTTCTGAGCTGAATTTTCTTTTCTGCACACATTTTGGTACATGTACATAGAAGGCTCTGATATTAAGCATTCCAAACCTGAGCTACAGATATCAACCACTATAGTTTCCCCCAAACTTTTTAAAAATAAAACAAGCAAGGGGACAAAATATTAGACTCAACCCCAGAATTGTGTTATTATTCTTCCCACTTCTTCTGTATGGCAGTTCCTGGCAGTGGTCTTGTCAGATTGTTGTCAGGAGTGTTAGTGCGCATTCTGCTTAATTGAAGGTGCTAATACTGTTGCCTATGCCCAAAGGAACGCTTGCTCCTACATTCACCTGCCCAGATGTTGAGATCAGCATAGGAGACCTTGTTAGTAGTGCCATAAATCTTTTATGAGCAGGGGCAGGAAAGTGAGAGAAGGTCTCCACTCTTGCAGCCTGTTGGTTGTTGAACAATCTGCCTTCTAAAGGCAACCAGGGTGTGGAACAGCCTCAATACAAAAACACAAAATCCCAAAGTTTGAAGTAAATATAACAAAAGCAATACAACGAATTTCCACAGATAAAGGCTAATATTGAAAGGCAAATTATAGGAACAACCAAATATACAAAATATAAAATAAATGTAAGGAACATAAGAAGAACGAAAGAGGAGCCCTTCTGGATCAGGCCACAGCCGATCAAGTCCAGCATCCTGCCTCACACAGTGGCCCACCACTTGCTTCTGAGCATCTCAACCAGGGGCGTTCTTCCACCAGCACCCATTAAGCATGCATTAAGCACCCATTAAGGACCCATTAATGGGTCCTTAATGGATACTCTAGTGCTAAGTGGAAAAACACCCCAGAACACAAAGACAAAACCTTAACTTGCTCTTGACTTCCTGCCAGTGACCTTAGAAACATCCTGCCTGTCGCTCCAACCTAGAGGTGATGCCACCTAGGCATCCATTATAGTAGGCACTGATGCACCTAAATTTGCCTAAATCTTTCTTAAAGCTATTCAAGCTGGTTGCTGTCATGACCTCTTCTGGCAGAAAATTCCACAGATCCAATGGCACTCTGGGTTTTTTAAAAAAATCCTTTGTCAGTGTCCCTTCAGATGGGAGGAGTTAATCATGGGACCTCCAGCTTCTAGCTGCTTGTATTATTATTCCTATTCCATATACTCCAATGTCAGCTAAGCCCCCACCCGCTTCTCTCTCTCTTTTCTTTTTTTGCCACACTTGACTAGCATCTAGGTATTTGGAACAGGAACAATAAAACAAGAAGCCGGCAGATGGAGGTAAGCAAATGCTATTACAGGAACCCCAGCTCTGTTGCTGGATTTCCTGTATTTTCAGGATATTATTCCAGGATTATATTGGGAATGCCACAGAAATGTGTGATATTCTCAATATAGTCCCAGAATTTACCATTCAGTCCTAACTCTCCTGCTCACCAGCTTCATGGGCTGTGGTCAGAGCTTCACTTTAAAAATTCTTCAGTCCATCTTCTGATTGCAATGTTCATGCTTTTTCATTTCTATCCATTTTATGTGTGGACTTTCTATCCACCTTGGATAGAAATGATAAGGTGTGAGTATTGCGATGGACTGTATAAACGACTAAAGTGAAAGTGTGACCACGGCTATAGAGGGATTCCTGGTTAAGATACTTTAGCCAGATCTTTGGCTGAAGGGCTGTTTTCCCTCTGCATTAGTGTTTTATTTGCTTTCTTTAATCTGTATTCTGCTTTAATTTCTGATACTTTGTATCCCATAGTAATTCACATAGTAATTTACAAAACAACCATATAATATATAGTCTATAAATAAAATAACACAGTACTGCTTGCAAAACTGCTGCTTGAAAGGTTTTTTAAATAAAATTGTTCCATGTTAAAAACTGCCTCCATGTTAATTCAATACCGTCGAATCTTGTCCCATGTCTTGGTAGTTCTATGGAGGAAAAATGCAATATAATTGCTTCTGATAATAACTTTGCCCTTGAAATGCCACCTCTTTCTCTTTTTTTGCCAGTTTTCTTAGCATATTGCAAACTTGCCAGCTTTTGTTATTTTATTATGTGAGCCCGGGAAGTGCAAGTTTCTTCCCCCTTCCTAGCATAAATTCTCAGA
The DNA here is from genome assembly GCA_023333525.1 of Aspidoscelis tigris stejnegeri. Taxonomy (NCBI): domain Eukaryota; kingdom Metazoa; phylum Chordata; class Lepidosauria; order Squamata; family Teiidae; genus Aspidoscelis; species Aspidoscelis tigris. The sequence goes on from JALMGA010000001.1 coordinate 210,041,016, forward strand.
ATGCCAGCTTTCTCTTGAAATTGATTAGTTTTAGTCCTTGTCCAATTTTTTTTAAAGGAAAAAGTAGTGGGAATTTACAGCTCTGAAGATATAAAAGTAAATGTCCCTAGTCCAAAAAATATATAGTTATTATGCTTGTTCCATTGAGGGTAGCAGACAATTAAACGGTGACTAATTTGATACATTAATTTCTAGGGTATTTGTGAACTTTCTCTGAGTTGGGACCATTAAATAGTCTCTTTTTATTTCATGATTTTCAGATGTCATTCTAGGGTTTCATGTTTTGCAATTTCCTGTACATATTTCTTTACCACCCACCTTTTTCCTGCTGGAATCATTCTGTCTCCCACAGATGGAGATATGTTTCTTCTTTTTTAAAAAATTTCTTTTATGTATCACTTGGGCTATTTATTTAAGTATTCAACACAGGCATGGAGAAGTATTGAAGTTTCATTAGAAAAAAAGACTTTTTTAAAAAAATGCAAATCAAAGTATTACAGCTGCCTCAACTGCTATTTTTGAATGGACATTGTAATGATCGCCCAATGATGAAACGTAATAAATGCGTACTTAATGTTTTGATAAAGCATGCTTTCCATTCATTCTGAATAAAGTCAAATTTACCTGTATATTGTCCAGTGGATGTAGGTATTACTTTGTACGGAGTTCTTTAGAAGACAAAAGAAAAAAGTTTTAATATATTATTTCCAAATGACTATGAAGCATAGAATGTAGAATTGCTTTTGAATCTTCTTGCACTTAAAGTTGAGCAAAAGAAATGACTGTGAATTTTCTGCAAACCCTTTCTCTTCTTCTGATCTGCATATGTTTATTTTGCAAGCATAGGCTTTAGCAAATAGAAATAAAAGAAAAATAGTTATGGTTTTTGAACTCCACCTATTCAATTAATAAGCAAAATACACCAAAATTTTGTACAATTTCCATTTGCTGATCTTCTATGGCATAAAGCCACTTATTTGGTTACGTCATGAACTACATCAGATCCAATAACAATCAGTTTCAACAGGATGATAATATGTACCATACAAAAGACATTAGCTATACGCTTCAGCACTTTCCCTGTTTTCCCAACATTTACACTGGGAGCAAAATAATGGGCTATGAGTTGTAGCCCACATTTATTTATTTATTTATATTTCTATCCTGCTCTATACCCAAAGGTCTCCGGGCGGGTTACAACATAGTTGCAGAGAGAGGAAAAAACAAGACAACCAACACAAATTGTAAAAGATCCAGGAAAATTATATGGAGCTGTGGGAAACGAAGAGCCTTAGGGTATGTGTTAATGAGTACACACCTTCAAAAATTCATCCAGAACAATGTTTTGTTTTGCTACTTCTCATAGAAAACTAAATTAGCCTGTGGGCATGAGGATGAAGAAACCTCCAGGGAAAACTGAAAGGGATAGAAAATAATGTTTGCACAATAAATTCTAGATTTCTTCCACATGGTTTTTCCCTATGTCTAGCCTGTCTTAGACAAATGACTGCAGCTCACAACAAGAAAAGAAGAAACTGTTATCAAATCAATAAGAAAACTTTTTTAAAAAGCCACAAGCCTATAGCACAATGGAATTCAGATTTGCATGGGAAGATTTTAGTCAATGACCTAGACAAAAAGATATGTTGTCACCTGTTGACAAAATTTAGGTAGTGATGGAGCATAACGAAGCAGGATGGGAGATTTTTGCACAGCTTGGAAGCTATCACAGAGAATTTGCTTTATTTGCAGGAACTCCTAATTTCAGTCCCTGGCATCTCTCTGGAAGAAAGTAATGGCAAACTAGGTTTTGCACATTTTGCAAGAAAATGATAGAAAACAGGTACAGGCCTAGAAGCATCCCCTGCCTCCCCAGATGTTCACTAATCATGAACTAGCAGTGGAGAATGAAATCGTGCTCCACATGCGACCACAACCTTACCTGTCATGTCCAATGGCAACGATTTTCACCTCTACTGGCTGGGGAGGTAATCAGAGCTGCCGCCCAAGTGTGCTGGAAGCTCCACTCATCCCCTGACATGACTGTGGCTGAGCAGAGCATCAGTACCATCATAGCAATGGCGTTGATGCATGCATCATCACCGAGGGAGCCACACTCAGGATGGTGATGCCCAGAAGAAGAGCAACCCAGTGATCAAACACAGGTGAGTGTTCAATTGCGTGTGGGGTGGTCTATCAGCAACTTGTCAAGGTTAATTTATTGCACACCTTTTCCGTCCATGGGATGGGAAGGGAAGTGTGAAGTTGCCCATGATCTCTCACTATGGATGTAGACTGAAACCAGATTAAAATTTAGATGTGAACACAGCTTTAGAAAAGAAATTAAAAGACACAAAAGCAATACTTTGGGGCCCAAAGGATCAGCACTCCTCTCACTGACAAAAATGCCTTCAAGATAGGTGTGGTAACTTTTATTTTAAAAGTTGGTGGCTTTTATACATTTTTTGAGTTCATTGTTCGGCTGATGGAAAAATTCTAAACATTTTTCATATGTATAATCAATCTTATATCTGCTTTTCATTCTGACCCAGACAACTAGTCAAGAAAAACACACACCTGCATCTTGAAACAGTGGACCTTTTCACACTTGGATCTTGGGGATGATCCACTGGGATCTTCTGTTTCAGAGCAGATCCCATTGGGTGCAGGCATCCCTGATCCTCAGAAGCTGTGGAGCAGTAAAACCTTCTCCACAGCTTCACTGCGAGTACCTATGGCATTCCTAGTACAATCCAGCCCACAGAATGCACAGTACTTCTTTTGCACAGTCACGCACATGCCGCATCACCCATTGCCATAGCAACAGCCTGGCACACATGGCCATTGCTACAGTGAAGGAAATGGTTTTGGATGGGACCATTCACACTTCACCCAGACCCAAGTAGATCTGGGTGAACTTTGGATGGGCCTGTGTTCCCAGCGAGAAAGCCAGCCGCTGTCTCTATACTTTACTTCTATGGGATACTTTCTTATATTTTATTTAACGCACACAGTCATTTATTCTATTAAAACAAGCTTTATTTATAGGATCTTAGAAGTACTGTGTATGCAGACTACAGCAAGTCCAGTGCAGAAAGGGCCTTAGGCTGTCTTCACACACAGCCAAATAAGCCTTAATCTCATCTCATCTGACCTAGTATGAGAGCAAGAAGGAACAGACTGGTGTGTGAATGATTCCACCTGCAAACCATCTTTAAGGCAACTCTTAAGACTGCACTCACACCTAAGTTTTAATCCAGTTTCAGTCCAGTTTCAGAGTGAGAAAATGCATCAGCAGTGTCAAGCTGTTTTCTTTAATCATTATCCAACTCAGAAAATCCACCCTTGGGTTAGATCGTAAAATGGCTAGTCATTTTGCTGACGTGTTTTCTGACTCTGAAAGTGGACTGAGACTAGATTAAAACTTATCTGTGAATTCATCCTTAACCACCTCAGATGTGCTTTTCTTTTAATTGTGTGTAAATGAAAGCAATTTTTCTTACCTCCTTCTGTAGTATTTTATACCAGACATGCAAAAGACAGTATGAATGAATAAACTACTTCATTCCTACCTTTCTGAGTTTGCTGGCATGGTAGGGTCAATGGATAGCATGCAATCATCCGCTGTGAAGAGTGAAATTGTTGTGTTCCTGAAAGACAACATTGAAGGTTCTGTTTATTTAACCAGTTCAAATTCCTGTCTCAGCATATTGGGCCACCCAGTACCCGAGGCAGTTCCCCCACTGTGGATGGAGTTGTGGGCTTCTTCACAATTTGCCTTGGATCTTGACCTGTACCACTTGGGTGATTTCAGTAATTTCAGAAAGCTCCAAGACACTCTTTTCCACTTGACATGTGCAGCAAGTGGGGAAAAAAAGCATTGGAGGTGGTTTGCAGGTGACATTTTTCATGTGCCAACCTTCTCCTTAAGCTAGAAAAGGTGGGCCAGAGATGGGATGAGAGCTTAAGTGCCACACACTACTGTCTCTGAAAATATATATTTTTTAAAAAGTCTGATCACCGTCCCATTGTGTTTCATTGCACACTGCCTTTTACCATGAAACGAATGAAAAATAACAGGATCAAAGAATGTGGAGAAAACTTTGAAAATGGTGATCCAGGAATGGCTTCTTTATTAAAAAAACACAAATGATATGGACTCTAACTTGTGAGAGAATTGCTGATTTCGTGTTTATTCTTGTTTTTCTGCCATGGAAGATACAACACTCATAGCCAACCAAGTAAGCATACACTGCTGGAGATGGATTAACAAGAAAGGATGAAAGAGATGTGGACTCATTGCAGACAACATGCTTTGTTTTGCTTTTTTTTTAAAGAAGGGTCACCACTCGGGAACCTAGGACAAATGTTTCAGATGAGTTGACATCAGACTAATTTAAGGTAGTTTGAAAAGCTGCATTTATGTGCAGTTAAAACAAGCATCTCTAAGGCAGCTTAAAGACAGTTATCAAGTGGGATTGTTCCTATGCCTGTTTGCCCTTTCCCTCCCTTCATTGCCCTTGAACATTCCAGGCTAGAAAAGGTGGATTAGACATGGGATGAGAACATGAAGGCCTCATCCTATGGTCTCCGATGTCTGTCTGAGATGCTTTTTTTTTTCTTTAAGTGAATATAGCCAAAGACTCATTACAAATGGGTGATGTGAACAAAAGACATCCAGCAATGGCTCAAAAGGTTACTTTCTGCTCACATAAATGGATCCACAGACTTAAATAAATTGTCAAATATTAATGAAAAGAAAAAGCAACCATATAGACCATTTACAGCAAGCTATGTAGCAGATTTGTGTGTGGGGGGGTTGCAGTTTAAATAAGTTTAATGACTTTAGAGACTTTAGATTAGTTTAGATATTAATGAATTCAAATGATTTTAATGTTTTAGATTATTGCATTTTGCAGATATTAATAGCAAGTGCCTTTAAAATATTAAAAGGACATTATATTAAACAAATAACCCAGTTATCTATGTGATTTTGTCATTTAGGTCACTTATTAACATCTTACATAATGTGTATAAATCAGTCTTTAAGATAAACTGTGACTAATTTACAGTCTAAAGGCCCAGCCCTCAGAAGGCAGATAGAACAACTGCTCAATGGCGGCTGGATCCATATAGTCAATTATACTGTTCAAACAACAAGATTTTTACGGAAATCATTAACAATTAGGTATTATAATTATATATTCCACTTTTGAATGCAGTCAGATGTTAATGGAGAAAAGCTGCTTTCAGAGATACAAGGTGGAATTGTCCACACGCTGCCTGCCCCCCTCTCCTGAACATTCTGTGCTAGAAAAGGTGGGTTAGAGAACGGTTGGAAACACGAGGACCACACACTGACTCTCTGAAGCACCTCTGAGGTAACTTTTTTCCTTTGTTGGATGACAGCCTCAGTCTTCACTCCAGAAGCCAGTCAAGACTGGTTAAACAGAACCAGAAGGACAGAATGCTGGTTACTGCTTGATCAAACACATCTAATTAAAATGGGGCTAATCAAAGCGCAGGTCAATGAAAGATCTGCCTCTCCTCCACTTCACTTCACTTCACTTCACTCACCTCACCCCACCTATCACACTCTACCCCAGTCCGCGACTTACCGGTTCCATTTTACCAAGCGCTGTCAAGAGAGATAAAAACTAACTTTTGGAATTCTGCATGAACACACTAAAAGGGGCCCTTTAATAAAATTGTTTAGAGATTTTAGCTATGAATTAAGACGGTCCCGAGTTTGATTCTTCCCTCTGTTCTTTAATGCAGTTTGCATAGCGCAGTACTGTTTTATCTGGGAACAGAAATAAGCAAATAAATAGATTTGATAGTTAAATAAATAAATTAATGGTGGTGGTGGTGGAGAATTGGTATTATTACAGTATAATATGCGCTCCATTCAAGTTAAAAACAAGTAGGTCTTGCTTCACTGCTTCCCCGCTTTTACAATTTATATTGTTTATTATTGACATATTGGATTTATTTCAACTATTAATATCACTCTTCGGCTTGAAAATTTTAAAACTAAAAACAAGATATGCTTGCCCTATTAAGTTAGTAGCATAATTTTGACATTTTTGCTTGCCGTGTTTTCAGCATTTACAATAGATGCTTGAACATTTTACTGTGGGTAGGGTTCCTTGAGTTTTCACTGTTAAGAAATCCATATATCTGTTACTGTTACTCTTTTGGTTAATTGGTTTTCCTTTTATCTAATGCAATACTGATACAATTGGTTGTAACTTCATTTACTATTGTTTTCTGTAGCTTGCCAACAGCCAAACATTCTCTGGGCAGTTTATAAACAGAAATACATAAAAATGTATATGTAAAACAAAACCCAATATAATTTAAAAAATATATCATTAAAAAGGTACTGGGTAAATGGCTGATGGCAACATCAATTGCATGGCTTTGGATATTCATTCTCTTTGGCTATGTTTGCACTTAAGTTTTAATCCAGATTCAGTCCACCTACAGTGTAAAAAAACCCATCACTTTGTCTAACCCCAAAGTGGGTATTATAAGTTAGAGAATGCCAAAAGAAAACAGTCAGTTACCCTGCTGGTGGGTTCTCTCCCTCTGAAAGTGGGATGAAGCTGGATTAAAGATTAGATGTGAACACAGCCTTAGTTAAGTCAAGAATGCTTTATGTAGTCATCACATCTCCTGAGTGATGATCTCACAGCTGTTCTGCTACATCTTTAATTCTGCATTTTTAGATTTGTCTCTTGCAAGCACTGTCAGAGTGTTACAGGGTTGTTGGAATATGTTAACATTTTAAGCACTTTACTCTCACATACACCCCAATGAAGAGAACAGGAAGGAACATAAATTTTGGCAGAACAAATGCAAGACAGCAATTTAGAATGTTAAGGCATATTGCTAAAAACATCAAAAGGAATTTATTTAAGTACATCAGAAGTAGGTATCCAGCCAGGAGAGCAGTTGGACATTAGATGACAACAGACAGAAAGAGAAAACTGAAGAAGAAACAGACACTTCTGATAGACTAAAAAAAATTTTTTTTTTGCTCCTGTTTTCATTGAGGAAGTGAGAGGGCACATGCCTGCAGTTCAGCCTATATTTTCAGGGAAGGAGGCAGAAGAATTAAATTGGATAGAGGCAACCAGGGAGGAGGTCCTTGCATGGCTTGATAAACTAAGGGTGTTTTTCCACTGTCAGAAAGTACCCATTTTTGCACCCATTAAGGACCCATTTGGGTGTGAGCCAAATGACCCCATTTCCACCACGGCACCCATTTGGGACACATTTGTTTCCACTGCCGCTGGGGAAATCCAGATCATATGGGTACTTTTCTGCCTTTAATCCAGATATTCTGTAGACCCCATTAATGGGGTCTACAATGGGGTCTTCAGCCATAAAATCCGGATTAAAGGGAGCCTGTTTCCACGAGAAACAGGCAATGGGGTCTAGAGGAGGCTAGGGGGAGGGGATGCACCCATGGGGGGGGGGAGCCACGAAATCCCAGCTTCAGAGTGATTTCGGAGTGATTTTAAAATCATTCCAAAATTACTCCGAAGTCCCTCTGAAGAGATTGCCAAGGACTTCGGAGAGGCTCTGGAGCTGTCAGCACGGTCCGTTCACTATTAGCACAGACTGTGTGGACTTCCCTCCAAAATCCCTGTGAAGTGATCGGCAAAGACTCCGGAGTCTCACTGCCGGTCTCTCCAAAGAGATCAGTGCAGACTTCGGAGGCACTCTGGAGCAATTTCCTACTGACATCACGGGTGCTCCGGGGCTGTTTTGCACTGACTTTGGAGATGCCAGTGATGAGACTCCGGAGCAGCTTCGAAGTCTCTGCCAATCTCTTTGAAGTCACTTCAGAGATCACACACCCCTGTCTCCTGAAACACCTGGGATGACGAACAGACCCCTTGGGGGTCAATCCGGATTCCCCACATGGGTGCAAAGGTGTTTCCACAGCGGGGGGTGGGGGGTGGGGTGCTACACCTCCTGGGGAAACACACTGGGTGCTTCCCTTAATCTGGACCCATTCCTCAGATCTGGATCTTCTTTGATCCAGATCTAAGGAGCACAGTGGAAAAACACCCTAAATGCTAATAAACTGCTGAGACCAGATGGTATTAGTCTGGCAGTTCTTAAAGAACTCATATATGAATTTGCTGAAATTTCCTTAGATCATTTTTTGCACCTGAAGACTGAAAGGTGGCAAATGTAACACCAAAGTTCAAAAAAGGATCCAGGAGTGTTTCAGTTTAATGCTAGTTCCATATAAAATGATGGAAACAATAATTAATAAAATTAGTATGTGCATAGAGGAACATCCCGAAGGGAAATTAAGGACTGATTCTGTACTCCAATACCAAATTGGTAACTAGCTAAAGGATACCTAACAGATAGCAGTAATAAATGGGAAATTCTCCAAATGGACAGAAGTGAAAAGCGGAGTCTCCCAAGATTCAATATGGTGACCAATGCTTTATAATTTATTCATAAATGACCTAGAAGTAGAGGTAAGTAGTGAGATAGCAAAGTTTGCTGGTGACACTACATTATTCAAGATAATAAAAACTGAAAGAGATTGTGCAGTGGGACCTGCTGAGATGGGGTGAGTGGGCAACCAAGTGGCAAATATGCTTCAACCTTAGAAAGTGCAAACGACTCTAATTACACCTATAGACTGATGGTGCAGAGCTCTCTGTGTCACACCAGGGAATTGATCTTTGGGTTCTGGTGGACAGCACAATGAAAGTGTTGTTAGCCCAACGCACAACAACAGTGGGGGAAGGTAATTCAATATTAACGGTAATTAGGAAGGGAATAGAAAATAAGCTAGTAAACCTCATTGCGCCTCTTTATAAATCTATGGTGTGTGTAAAATTCTAGTTACCGTACCTCAGAAAGGATATTGTGCAACTGGAAAAGATGCAGAAAGGGGGCAAACAGAATGATCAAAGGGCTGGGAACACCTTCCCTATGAAATCCGGCTGCAATATCTGGGTTTCTTCAGCTTTGAAAGACAACATTTAAGAGGTGACCTGACTGAAGTATGGTGTAGAAAAATGGATAGAAAAAGAATTTTTCTCTACTGTACAACACGAGAACTAGGGGGCATTATATGAAGCTGACGGGCAGGAGAGTTAGGACTAAAATGGGTAAGTATTTGTTCTTTCAGCGGATCAGCAGTCTATAGAATTTATGATGGTGGCAGCAACTAAGCTGAATAGCTTTAGGAAAGAGTAGGCAAATATATGGAGAATAGGGGCGCGTCTTCATGGCATGTGTTATTTCAGTTTAAAGAATTCGAAATAAAAGCAACGGAACAAAGCTGTCCAGACGACTTGCAAGTTGATCCGGTTCCGATGGCAGCCTTAACGCGGGATCAATACTCGGAGTCCACATGGCAGCATTGTCCTCCTGCCCATTGCCCACACTCTCTCCTGTGATTGGTTTTCCCTGCCAGGATCCCACCCTCCCTTCTCTTTGCGTCATGCTCCGCCGGGAATTCCCTGCCCAGTCCACCCTCCCCCTTCCCAGCAGCAGCAGCAGCAGCAGCAGCAGCCACCCATCCATCCACCCATCCATCCATCCACCCATCCACCCATCCACCCATCCATCCATCCATCCATCCATCCATCCATCCATCCATCCATTCATCCAGGCGCTGCGGCGCTGCGGCGCTAGCGGCTTCTCCCTGGGGCTCCGCTGCCGCTTTCCCCCCGCTTTGCGCCACTTTGCCCCGCAGAGGAGGAGAGCCAAGGGGTGGACAAGAGGGCGAAGGGGGCTCCTCGCTTGCTCTTCCCCCCCGTGGCCGGGAGGGAACTCCGCCCCCCCACCTCACAGGGACCGAAGCTGGATTAAAACCTTGGCTTGTGGTCACACCTAAGGTTTAATCTAGCTTCACTCCACCTTCAGAGTGAGAGAACACATCAGCAAAGTGACCAGTAGTTTTCTTTCCACATTATCTAGTCTAAAGGTGGATTTTCTGAGTTATTAACCCTGAAAGAAAACCAGCTTGTCAGTTTGCTGGTGTATTCTCTCACTCTGAAAGTGAACTGAAACTGGATTAAACCTTAGGTGTGACCACAGGCAGAGGCAAAGTAGCCTAGAGGGGGCTCAAAGCGGTTGACATTCTGTTTTCACCCTTCAAGGGACTAAGTGGCTGACAAGCCTTCTCACCCTTAAGGGGGCTGAAAGTGACTGTTCCGAACCTTCAAAGGTCTGAAATTGCGCAAAATTGCAACATTGTTTTAAAGGTGTGAAGTGCTTAGATTGATACAGTGTTTCAGCTTTAAGGACTGGAGGTTTATAGTGGGTGTTTGAGGGTGGATTTTTTCAATGAAGGAAACCCTAAACATGACGTGCTTCTAATACGTTCAGCCATTGGTTACAGTGCGATTGGGGGGGCGGGACAGCCTTAACACTGAATCTCATCCCGGAACGATACTGTCCACACAGTTAAAAAGGAAACACGTATCGACGCACGATCCGGAGTGAGACCTGTTGAGATCAGGATTTATTTCTAATCGGGATAACGTCCTTTAACACGGAAATACCGTGTTAATCCGAAGTGCCGTCTGAACTGCGCGAACTCAAAACGTTTTGAATTCGAGATAACTATGCCATGAAGATGCACCCTAGGTGTATCAAAGGCTACTAGAATTGATGCCTCCAGGTTGGAGAGATAGGCCAGATGACTCTAAGGCTGCATCCCTGTGCACTATGTAGTCCGAATAGAATCTGAATTCGTTAAGGAGCATCCTCATGCAAAGCCCCCTATACATGGACCAAATCGCCTAAACCTATGCTAAATTTAGTCCTCTAGAAAATGATTCTTATCAAGGTTTGGGAGCCAAGTCCACATCATTTTGGAGGCTGAGTCTGCACATGGGGATGTTCCCAGGCTATTTGGGGAAAAGGTTGATGCTCGCGTCATTAGTGGGCAGGGTTTCATGTCCTGTGCATTGGGGGTCGCAACTGTTTTGGCATTTTTTGCAATAGTTGGTGACTGAACAGAAATGAGTCTCTTTCTGTGACCATTATTCCATCCCTCTTCCCCCATTGCCAAGCCAGGTGAATATGCAAGACAAATAACAGGTTCTGAAATGTGCATACAATAATGGAGCACCCCAGTTTTACAGCGAAAGATGCAATTGCCTAGTCTCTTTCCATGACCATTATTCCACCACCCCTTCCCTGATTGCCAAGCCAGGCATGATCATTTAATTTAAATTGTAGGAAGTCAGGAGCAGGTGAAAGTTTTGCCTTTGTCTTATACTTGAGACAGCAAATGGTGAGCCACTGTGAAAGATAGGATGTTGGATTGATGGGTTGTGGCCTGATCCTTCAGACTCCTCTTATGTTCTTTATGCCCTTATACATAATTCTGAAGGCATGCCACAGAGTTTAAAATAAAATAAGCAAGTTAAAAATATTCAGTTTTCATAATTCCTTAAAATAACTTTGTTACACTAAGATTGGGAAAGGTAATTGGTTGCACAGAAATAAAAGAATTGTATGAGAAAAAAAATTTACCTTGGTAAACCAGTAGCGATGCAGAAGAGATCCATAATATCTCTTGAGTTACAGTATTTACTGAAGGCCACCTTCAAAAGAAAACGGAATCAATGGAGACAAAAGCTACAAAACACTTTCCAACTGCAATTTTAATCTACATCCTGATAACATTGCATGAATTTACATAATGACTTTTTGTTAAATACATCTGATTTTCACCATTATGCAAAATAACAGCTGGTTCCCATAGTCTTTCAAGCTATTTAAGTTATTTTATTGTGCTGAAGAAAACAATGGAAATTGGAGAATCTAAGCCAAAGTATTTATAGAAATCCTATTACCAGGAAAACAAAGGTTGCCATAATTGACCCCCCCTCCAAATCTGAATGGTAGTGTGCTTATGCAGTAAATACTCAAAGTGCTGTGGTTCACTCCCCAAGACTCTCCACAATGCAAAACTGTGATGTACAAGGAGCAGACATCCATGAAAGAGCAAAGGCCTTTGAAATTGTAGAAAGCAAGCTACAAATAGAAGGCCCAAATGTCCACTGTAGGTTAACAGCATTGTGGAGGAGAAACCCAGGCTCCATCCACACAAAATGGTGCTCCTTGGGCTACTGGAGGAAATCAAAGTGGAAGTGGAGAATTCTTGTAGATTAGACCCAGGACCTTTGCTTCAGATGGAGAGGAACAGCCGAGCAGGTCCCCTCCTGCTGCTCACATTTTTAACTCACTTCCACTCTAGTGCTGCCATCCCTGTCTGTCTGCCAGCTGTTTCACACCAGTTTTGACTGCTGACCTAAATGTCAGTCACTTTTGGATGCCTGTTCTACCTGTTCCTGTTCCTGTTAGCCCTTGAATAAAGCTAGGCATTGTTGGATTTGATTATTGAATGGCATCAAAAGGAGTGGTTTTGCCTTTGTCTTCTGTTTGAGATGCCCAGAAGCAATTGGTGGGCCACTGTGTAAGACAGGATACTGGAATACATGGCCAATGGCCTGAGCCAACAGGGCTCCACTTATGCTCTTCTTATTTTCAGTTGTGAAAATGGCTACTGCTACAAGCTAAATAGATTTTCAGAGCACATTAGGTTTGGTTCCCTGGGGTAAAAAATCAATGGAGACTGAATGGCTACTAGAATAGACACCTTCCAGGTTGTAGAATCAGGCAGGATATCTATAATAATAATAATAATAATAATAATAATAATAATAATAATAATAATAATAATAATAATAATAATAATAATAATAATAATAATAATAATAATAATAATAATATTTATTTGTATACCGCCCTATGGGAAACCAATCCGGGCGGTTAACAACAGTAAAATATAAAAAATAACAATTAAAAACACCTTATCCCTCCCCCCCTTAAGACAGTATTAAACAATATAACATATTAAAACACAATATCAATACATAAAACAATAATTTAAAAACTAAAAACCCTGATGTCCCTCTATTGATCCTCAACCATCACTAAGATGGGGCCACGGGAGGAATCAGGTCATTTGTAGGGAGTCCAGAGCAGGTGAAGTTTTTGCCTTCATCTTCTGCTTGAGATGCCCAAAAGAAATTAGTAGACCACCGTGAGACAGGATGCAAGACTAGATGAGCTATGGCTGACCCAGCAAGGGTCCTCTTATGTTCTTATGACTGAAAGCATTTTGTAGTACAGTACTCTAAGTTATTTATACTTATATGTTGATTAGCATATAGCATAGCATTATTATTCCAGGATATTGTGTTTCCCCTTTATTTTGCTGGGAGGTACTTGAGGCACCAGATACATCTGGTGCGAAGGCTGGCTAAATACTAGAATGCATTGGGTGTCCACACTTTACAGTGCCTGAGGAATCCAAAACTTATCCAGTGTTTCCTCAAGTGCTGGGTAAATGTGATTGCCTCACCACAGCAATGGGCATGTGCAGTGCCATCGCTGTGACACCTGGGCAATGCAGCATGCAACCACGGCTGCACCTCCTTGCCCCAAGCTCCATTCGCTCAGACAAGGTATGGATGGACTGTGCAGGGCCTTTACTAGCCACATGGCTAGTACAGCTATAGCATACCTATTAGTGCTTTTGATATGTGAAGAAAATGTGTATTATTAATTTGCACAGATATAATAAATGATCAGTAAACATTAATAGATTGTTAGGTTGTCTGTCATTCCTTGAAAGAATAATACATGACTACTGGTTTTTATTTCTTTTCTTTTTTTAAAAAAAACTGTTAATGCAGTTTTACTCCCAAGAAAGATTTTGAGATTTTTGCTTTCAGCATCCCAGTGCTTTGGCCAGCCTGAGTGTTTTGACCCAGCCGCCATACCTGCTGGCAATAATAGCTCTTATTCAACTGTGGTGGAGTTTGGAAGAAAATTCACAAGTGGGAAAGCAAGAGGGGAAAACAATGAAGGAACCAGCAGGGACTATGCAGAGGAAGATGGGAAGCAGGAAAAGCAGCGTGGATGTGCTGCAAGCAGACATTGAGGCAGTCTTTTTTGTGAGAAGACCTCCATAGCTCCAACTCAGCTAATGCCAAATTTGTCAGCTGTAACCGCTTGAACTCAGGAAGCAGTGGGTCTTCAGGAAATTGGAACTGAAAGGCCTCTTCTGTGCTGATTCCTCACCAAGATTACTCTGGCCTGCAGAAATCTTTGGACTTTATCTGTGACTACAGCTTGAGGAGGCATTAAAGGAAGAGCTGTTTATCTACTTATTTCCTTGTTTTTTTTGTTTTGTTTTCTTGCTCTACATTTAAGGAATCAGAAGAAGTTATAAGAGTTAAAAACCATAAAGCATACTTCAAACAACAGGGAGTTAACATTATTCTTTAGCTGAAAGTGTTGGTGAGAAGATGCGCATTCACTAGAACCAAGGCTTACCAAATGAAGCTGAATCCTAGGGGGCATCCAGACAGGACAAAAATAGCACCATTGTTGCACCACTATGGTGGGGTTGCCTTACTTATAGGCAATCCCACGGTGGCCCTGGTTTGTTTTTTGTTTTTGTCACTAAAAAGCACTTTTAACTGTTGCTGAGAAGCCCACTACTGGTCATGCACTGTTTAGGGAGCCACTTAACTTTCTGGCCAGAGCAGTGATTGGAGCTTCATCCAGCATGCATGCATGGAGGCTGCACCAACCAACCATGCATGCATAGAAGCGGTCATGTGCAATCCAGGAATTTTACAGCAGCTGAATTGCCCATATTGTGCACCATCAGCACAAAGACAGCACTGGGCCCAGTGCTGCCTAAATAAGAAACAATAACATTGGGTGAGCAATACCCCCATATTGGGTGTTTTTCCACTGTCACTAGAAGTACCCATTAAGTACCCATTAATGGCTACGTAATGGCATTTTTGTACCCATTAATGGGTACTTAATGGGTACTTCTAGTGACAGTGGAAAAATACCCATTATTGTTTTCTATTGAGCTGCCAGGTAGAGTCAGATAGAGATGAATTAAGACAATAACACATATAACAGACCAAATGTTTTAGACGGTCTGAGGCAGTCCCTAGATTTCAGAGATCACACCAAAAAATGTCCTTCTGATGTTTCTTGGAGATATTCCCTCTGAAGCCAATATATCTGGTGTTCTGATTATCCTAGCTAGAACTTAGGCCCCATCCCCATGCTGGCCATCTGGCACACTTTGGGCGCTGTTTGGGCATGCATGGGCTGGGCTCGGAACCAGGAACGCATTTCGGGTGTCCCCATGAGATTCCCGGCAATGCGGGATGAGGTACGGGTTGGGCATGGATGGAAGGGTCCCCATGAGAACTGTGCCGAACCCTGGTACGGCAGATGAGTGCCACCTCCTCTCCTCCCCCGTCTCCTCTTTGGCAGCCAAATTGTTGTCAGCCCACCCCTTGCCACATACCCCCCTCCCTTAGCAGCATGGACAGCCAGGACTGGGGTGGAAGGCATGGAAACAAGTTAAAATAAAGCTTCATTCACAAAAATAACTTTTAAAAAATTAAAACATTGAAAGCCGCTACGAGGTTTAGCAGCAGTAGGCGCTTGAGCAGTTGTGCGCCTCCACTCCTCCGGGGACTGTGAGAACGGCCGTAACCTGAAAATCAAGCCTCTATTTATTATTGCCTTGAAGATTGGGGAAATGGAACAAAAACCAAGCCATTATGCAGCTTGCCTTGGCATTCTTGAAACGGAGTTGGAATTACCTCCGTGGAAATGGCAGAAAATTTAAAAACCAAGCTATTCTCCAACCTGTCTTTGTGATTGGCATTTTTAAAAGTCAGCGGCCATGATCTTCAATGGACAGGGCAGGGACAGCAAGCACACCCTACCTCCCAATGACGTGAGTACGAATCTCCTCCTGTTAGCCTGCTAGTGGGGAGGGATAAGGTGTTTTTAATTGTTATATTTTACATTTTACTGTTAACCGCCCGGATTGGTTTGCCATAGGGCGGTATACAAATAAATATTATTATTATTATTATTATTAGTGTCCACATGTGTGTTCCTGCCTCAGTGAGCAATGCGTACCAGTCCCCCAAAGCGTGCTGAGACTTCTTTTTTCAGGTGTCAAATTTGGCACCCTTCTGGCACAGTTTGGGAGGGGTTGGTACACTTTTCATGAACCAAATCCCAAACCCATGGGGACGGACAGCGCCGATGCCGCGCTCAGAACCATACCAAACTTGCAGGGGGACAGGGCCTTAGACTGTGACATAGGCCATGATTACACCTTTACTTTAATCTTTCTTCAGCCCAAATTCCAGCCCTTTGAGTTACATCTTTAAACACTAAGCTGTTTTTTTTTTCTGGATTTTCCGCCCTCTATCCGGGTTTTCCTTTATTCGGGCCAACACAGGATTAAACTTTTCAACTTGAAGGGAGTGGGGAGGTAGATTGGAACCAAGACTCTGCCCTGTTGAGGCTTTCATATCTTGGGAGGGAGGCAGATGATAAAGAGAAGCATAATTGTGCTAAACTACCATAGTAGTTTCTTTCAAAAGAAGGAAAGATAGGGATGAAATGGCACAATGAGAAGGCTAGTGGTGATGTCACTGAATGCCAAGAAGCTTTCAGCATTGAAAACCCTCTCCCTTTGGCCAGTTTGGTCTAGTGGTTAGAGAGACAGACTCTTATATGGGAATACCGGGTTTGATTTCACATTCCTCCACAAAGCCAGCTGGGTGACCTTGGGCCAGTCACAGCTCTCTTCTGAACCCTCACAGCCCTACTCTCACAGGGTGTTCTGTTGTGGGGAGAAGAGAAAGTTTTGTCCCCTTAAATGGGTGAGAAAAGTAAGATAGAAAAGCCAACTTCTTCTTCTTCTTAAGTTCCATCAGCAACACAGATCTCTGCAACTGCACAATTTTGCACGTTCTTAGACAATTTTGGAAATGGAAGGTTTTCTGACAATCATGGAGGGCAGGCAGATTTTTGAATTCTTATCTAGCTGCTGTCTAGGAATAGCATACTCGTTTTGATTTTTCATACAAACCAGAACCAGGTCTTTGCAAACCATCTTGGCTCCATTGGTCAATAATGCTATGTCCACATGGTTCACAAAAAGGCTGACTCCTCGATAAAAGGCATGTGTCCAGCTGGTGGAGTGAATGGTCCTTTATCAAACTCCATTTGACCCAGCATAGGATCCAGAATGGGGCTGCAAGGGGGAACCTTTCTTGCAGTGTGTTGCGACCTCCAGTGGACTAAACTTGCCCCAGTTTCAGCCATACTTCTAGCTATTGGATGAAACTCTGGAACAAAAAAAGGCAATATGTTTAGTGTTCCCACTCTGCGCTTCTGTATGGGAGGCAAATTATAATGACTCATCCACCCCAAGAGCTCTTTCTCCCACTCTATGGGAAGAGACTGCTGGGCTCATGGATTGGCCTAAGAACTCCTCAGGGGCAGGCGTAGCTGAAAGGATTTCTGAGGGGAGAACTTTTTTTAGGTCTGTGTTAAGTGCAGCCTGTCAGCGCAAAAGGGAATACGTGAACATTACCAGTCTGTTAATAGCAGATGACTGTAATAATGGGGAACTAAGAGAGAACATCTGAATATCCTGGGCCATTGAACCTTAAAATCAATTGTAATTGAACAAAATGAATGCAGGACAAGTGGGATATAGTAAAATAATTGGGGGCAAATAAAAGCCATACAATTAAGTCTGGCTAATTAGAACCAAAATTGGGAGGCAAAATGCACTCGACAGATGGTTTTCTTTTTCCTAGACAAAATGAGATGAGAAGCCAAGGCACATAAATTCATTGCTGGTGAGCTGAAGCTATATTTCAGCTTAATAAAATTTAATAAAAAAAATATATCTTCTATAGTGCCCTCCAAATGCCTAAATGATTTATGAAACATGGAGATAAGTATCTCAGGATATAAATAGCAAGAGACTTTTTACTTTAAACAAACAAACCACAACAAAACAATGTGGTGAAAGTCTAGTTTCTTCTGACTAGGGGTATGCATGAATGCAATTTTGGGGATTCGAATTGAATCAAATATCCAAAAATTCCATTTGAATCTTCAAAATATGAATTTAACCAAATTCAATTCAAATTAATCAAATTTGAATCTATTTGTTCAAATTTTTGATTCAAATTTACACTTACAAATGTCGGCAACATTTGTATGTGCCCATATGCATCGTTACACATCCGTATGCATCCTGTAGCTATCCCATATGCAACCTGTTTTCATCCTATATGGATCCGTACAAATGTGTACGGCTGTGGGAAAGAGGCGTATCTGCAAGTACGCATCATGTATGAACCCGTACAGATATGAATGTCCAGATAACTTGAACAAATACAGTGCCTGACAAAAGTTCTGTCGCTTATCCATGTTGTTGAAACCAAAGCCTATTACCTGACTTAAAATTCATCCATTGGTTTTAAAAATGACTCATATGAAAGCTGAAACCCTCCCAAATGAGGTTTTAAAAAAGAAAATAAATTTGCTTCACTGCTGAAATATTGATCATTTAATGAACACAGAAAGGTCAGATTTTGGCTAGACAAAAGTTTTGTCGCCCACAAAAAGTAATATGAAAATCAAACAGATAATTCACTTCAAATATAAAGATATGTTTCATAACATTGGTGAATGAAGTTGTGGTGCTATTAGAGCCATATTTAATATTTTGTGTGACTTCCATGAGCCTGAAGGACTGCATCCATGCGTTTCGGCAATGATTCATACAATTTATTGATGAAGTCATCAGGAATAGTAAAGAATGCAGTTTTACATGCCTCCCAGAGTTCATCAAGATTCTTTGGTTTTGTGTTCCAAGCTTCCTCTTTCATCCTACCCCAAACATGCTCAATGATGTTCATATCTGGTGACTGGGCTGGCCAGTCCTGGAGCACCTTGATCTTCTTTGCCTTGAGAAACTTTGATGTAGAGATGGATGTATGAGATGGAGCGCCATCCTGCTGCAAAATTTGACCCCTTTTATGATTGGGAATGTAAGAGGTAGCTAATAAGTCTTGATATTTTAGGCTTTTGATATTGCCTTCCACCTTGCAAATGTTTCGCACACCCCTATACTGAATGTAACCCCAGACCATGATCTTTCCACCACCAAACTTAACTGTTTTCTGGGTATATCTTGGATCCATACGGGCTCCAGTAGGTCTCCTGCAGTATTTGCGGCAGCTGTGGCGTAATTCAACTGAAGATTCATCTGAGAAATCCACCTTCTGCCACTTTTCCAGCATCCATTCGTTTAGTAGGCTGTGGGCCTTGGCAAATACCACACGGTTTTTTAATTGCCTTTTCTTTAATGCTGGCTTCTGGGCACTGATTCGACCATGGAGGCCATTTCGAGACAGAATCCTACAAACTGTTCTAGTTGACACAGGGACTTGAGGTGAACAGGCCTGTTGGAGCTCTGCTGCAGTGGAAGAAGGGCTGGCTTTGGATTTTCGAACCAACAAACGTTCCTCCTGAGCAGTCTTCTTGCGGGGTCTGCCGGACCTGGGCTTGTCAAAAACATCTCCAGTCTCTTCAAATCTTTTTGTAATTCTTTATACTTGACGCTGAGACACATTAAAGGTGCCAGGCACCTCTGCAGAGGATCTGGTCTTCAGTCTCCTGATAATCAAGGCTTTGGTCGCAGGGTGGATTTTTGGCATGTTGTCAGAGGTCAAGTTGCAGTTCAAGTGAAGGTCTGGAGTGCTGGAGTTCTTTTTATACACACCCACTAATTATCTGATCAATTAGTGAGCACAGGTGAGGCTGTAAACTAGGATTAGGTGCATTATATGACAAGGCAACAAAACTTTTGTCTAGCCAAAATCTGACCTTTCTGTGTTCATTAAATGATCAATATTTCAGCAGTGAAGCAAATTTATTTTCTTTTTAAAAACCTCATTTGGGAGGGTTTTAGTTTCATATGAGTCATTTCTAAAACCAATGGATGAATTTTAAGTCAGGTTATAGGCTTTGGTTTCAACAACATGGATAAGCGACAGAACTTTTGTCAGGCACTGTAGATCTGAAATTAAAAATTCATTCGAATCTTTAAATTCGAATTTGTGGACATTCAATTTGAATTCGAATACTGAAATTCGGTCAGATTTGATCAAATTTTGAATACATTTCAATATTTGTGCACAACCCCGCTTCTGACCAAAGAAAGGATTCACCTGGAAAACATGCATTGTGCCTCACCAGGATGGAGCAGCATTTCCTGCAGATGGCAAGAGGGAAATTCAGGATCTTGCTTAGGTCTCTTCTCATCAGCCCAGCCGGACATCAGGGCAAAATTGTGAGGAAAGCCCACAAACTTACTTCATAACAACACGAAGGGTGCTTTTAGGAATTCAGTGGCATGAAACACCCAGAAGGATGCTGTCCACTACCCTTGTGCAGTGGGCTTTTTCGGTTCTATTCCCCCCCCCCATGCATACGTGGTGGCCATTTTCTTCAAAATGAATCCTCAGGCCTTTTCATACTTAGGCCAGTAGTGAATAATTAGGGATCTTCTGGGGACGGGCATCTGCACTTGAAGGAAGAAGAAGACTTGGCTTTTCTACCCCACTTTTCTCACCCATTTAAGGGGACTCAAAGCGACTAGCAAAGCTTTCTATTCTTCTTCCCACAACAGAACACTGTGTGAGGTAGGTGGGGCTGTAAGAGCTCAGAGGAGAGCTGTGACTAGCCCAAGGTCACCCAGCTGGCTTTGTGGAGGAAAAGCGGAATCAAACGCAGTTATTCCCACATAAGAGTCTGGCTTCCTAGCCACTAGACCAAACTGGCTCACTACAGCCTCCAAGTGTCCCCTGCCTGCCCAGAGGTTCCCTAATCATACACTAGGTGTGGAGCATGAACCGTCCAGCAGCAAACATCTGCAGCTCTACTGATGCTCTGAGGTCGTTGTAGGTGCTAATGCAAGTGTGCTGGCACCTCAGACGACCATAGACATGACTGTGCATGTGTAGAGCATCAGCACCGTCATAGTGACGGCACTGTTGCACAAACAAAATGGCGGCACTGTGAAGAGGGCTGGCCCCGGGATCAGTCACAAGTGAATGACTGATCAAACGGGGCTTAGGCTGTAAGTGACTAGCGCTCGCAAGTGCAAGCACTAGTCAGCGTTGGGTGATCACACTCCTTTCCTATCCAATGGATGAGAAAGGAAGTGCGAAATCGCCCCTGGAAGCAAATGCCCAAACAAGGTAAGTCATATTGCTATTTTGGAAAAACCTGGGTTGGGAGCTGACCTTCCAGGAATAGCTATACCAAATGGACATTTAATTCCTGTTCCATGTAGCTAGCCTAGGCCTACCCACACTGAGGGTGACTCTGTACTGGCTGTGTGGGGACTCTTGTAGACTGCACCAGGGTGTGGAAGGGACGCTCCTCATGTGCTTGGCAGTCTGCTTTACTGGCTAGTGCAGAATTGCCTGAAAGTGGATCTTTGAAATAGAGCTCCAATATGTGAGCAAGCACTTGTGCCTAAGTGCTCCGTACAGCCAGGCATCCTAATTAGCTATCTGTGTTTGATGTGCTAGTAGAAAATCTAGGCTGCACGTGCTCAGTGAGGACAAGGCGAGCCACATAGTTATGCTCCTTGTTCATCATGTTGCACTACTTCATTATACACGTGTTTCATGAGGGGCAGCTCATAAAAGATGGCAAGAATATTGTTATTGACATAGTAATTGTTCTTCAGGTTTGCATGTTTGGAGCAAAAGGGGAGGCATTGTGTTCCTCAGTGCAGACTGCATCCTTTAAAGGCACAAAACACTGGCAAACTGCTTTTTTGAATAAGGTTCTGTAGCCAAATTAATTTCCTTCTCTGAAGCAAATTGTGTGCACCTTGCTAGCTAGGTGAGGTGGTGCACTCCAATACACTATGATCGCACACATTATCAGCCTGAAAAGGTTCTCCTTTGATGGCCCACTAGTTATGTCACAGCATTAATTTGATCAGTCAGGGCCTCTCTAGAAAGCAGAAATGAAAAAAAACAGGACTGAAAAAGATAAGCCAAGGGATTAGGGGGAAACAATTTTATCCCCCTCAAGTGAACAGCTTTCATTAAAAAAAAAAAATATTACAGGTGTATTGTTGGAATACTCTAGCCTGGACTGCTGTCACAGAAAGCTCATGTGGCCAGCCTTCCCCAGGCTCCAAAACCCTAACCGATTTTATAGCATCCGCTTGGCAAATTGGTACCTGAAGCCATGGGTGATTTCGCACTTCCCTTCCATCCACTGGATGGAAAAGGAGCACAACAACCTAACCTTAATTAGTGCTTGCACTTGTCAGCACTAGTCATTTACAGCCCATGCCCCGTGTGATTGCCACTTACCTGTGATTGATCCTGGGGCCTGTCTTCTTCAGGGTGCCGCCATCTTGAGTTTGGTGCCCTCCATGACTGTGTGTGTATCAGCGCCATCGCCATGACAACACTGACACTCTGCGCAGTTACAGTCACAGCAGGAGGGAAGCAGAGCTATCAGTGCATTTGCACGGAAGCCCTGTTGACCTCCTCATCCAGGAGAGGTGTGAATACTCCCCAGCTGGACGCAAAAGGTAGGTGATTGGAGAAGGTTGGGAAGGTTGTGGAGCGTGATTTTGTGGTCTACACTAATTCATAATCAGGCAACTGTGGATGCTCTTCCTCAGGTGTTGCCTAATTGACTACAGGCCGATGTGTGAATCAGCCCATGGCAACAGCAACCAGCTAGGACAGCTTTAAGAAAGGATTAGGTCAGTGATGGCCAACCTGTGACATGCGTGTCACAGGTGACATGCCAAGCCCTTTTGGGTGACACACATGGTCACCCTGGAACCTGGGCGTGTAGTGCTTGCTTGTTCTTGAAGTGTATGAAATACCAACTTCCAATTGAAGATTTAGCAAACAAAATTCAGCAACAAAAGTCACTAGTGTAAAGAATTGTTTTTGCTTTTCATAAAATACATATATCAAAAATATAACTTTTTTACTAGAGCTACAAACATCACAAAATTATGGCTATTTCTAGATGTGACACAGCACCTGAGTTAAGCTAGGTTTTCTTGCGAATTTTGACACACCGAGTTCAAAAGGTTCGCCATCACTGGATTATGTAATTCATGGAGGACAAGTGCATCAATGGCTACCAGAATGGATGTTTAGGTACTGCCTCCAAGCTGGACAGACAGGAAGGATGCCTCTAAAGGCCAGTTGCAGGCAGCTGAGAGCAAGTGAAGAAGGTTTTGCCTTTGCTTGAGAATGCCCAAAAACAACTGGTGGGCCACAGTGTGAGACAAGAGGCTGGAATAGATGGGCTGTGGCCTGATTCAGCAGGACTCCTCTTGTTCTGTAATTCTGTTCTGATTTTTCCAATGGATAGCTTGTGAACAATTAATCATCTTCAAACCATTTTGGAGGCTGGTTGCAGTAGCTGGATCATCTTCCCTCCCCCAAACCCCATGTAGACACACACAGAGGCAAATTAATGATTCAGTTTCTCACTGAGCCTCTTTCCGAAGCACTGCCAGTGTCGCTTATTGTTATATCACAAACTGCCAGTCTTACTTCAAAAATTGACCCATGTGGAAATCCCACTGCTTCAAGTGGAGTTTCTGCTGAGCAGCCTTCATCCCAAGAGTGGCGACTGTGGCAAGATGAGGAACATGACCATACTGTAGTTCCCACCCTGGATCTTGGTTACATCCAATGCAAATGCAACCTAAATGTATGTCTCTGTGTGTTCAGGATGGGTACTGCCTATCGGCACAGTCTGTTTTCCATAAATTATGACTGATGCTGACTTTGGCAGCATTTCAGTTCATCGTGCATTGGAGGTAAAATCAGTTCCAGTACAAAAGCACATTTCAGCACTTCTTGTCCCTGCATTACTAAATCCACTTGTTGAAAGACCCTCTTTTGGGTAGCCATTGAATGATAACAGGAAGTTAGGAAATAGGTTCTTTCTTTCCTTCTTGGAAATCTAAACGAAACCTGTGCAGCCCAGAAGAATTGGATTGAAAACCTAACAATGCCTGACATTTCAGATTCTGGGACACAGGTTCTTTGTTAAGTTTTGAACTAGCAAACCTATTGCCTACCTTTATGCTGTGTGAGTAATTGCTTCTACTCTGAACAAAGTAGTGCTTAGGGTGCTTAAGAGGGGTTTTTTTTGGGGGGGGGACTTTCCTAGTCTGTGAAGCAGTTGCTGAAATAATAATCTAATGATATAACTAGAGAGAGGTTTACAAAAGTGTCTCCACGGACATGATTCAAAAATCTTAGCATTTCCTGCCACCTCACCCAGTGTTGCTCCATTAAGAGTCATTGTGAGGCTGTTGGAGAGGTAGAAGAATATCAGGAAGAAAATGATACTTGTCTTCCCCACCTACATCTCCATCCCATTTCCTGCTCTTTGCAGTTAAAAACGACAGAGAAATAGCCCCCACAGAAATGTCAGCTTTACCCTCTTCTGTTAGCTAAGTGCATGGGTGAGAAACCTCCCGCAGTGAATGTTTTTTTAAAAAGCAGCACAGATATTACTGTTTTCCTAAGAACAGCCTTTGGCTGGGAGTTCTGCTGTACCTGTAAGAGGTCCTAACGTAAGTTGTTGAAAGCTGGCAGCTTCTAGAAAAGGTGGTCTGAAGCTAATAGTAATGGGGTTCAGAAAATCTGGATTTTTTTCTCACTTCAGTTGAGTGATTTCTGCTTATCTTCATCACCAGACTGGAAAACAGGCTCACATTACAGCATCTCCTTCTTGTAGATGGCTCATAAGTAATTGCTTGCTGCACTGGAGCCTTCCACTGGTTTTAGACCTTGATTCCAATCCGGTCTAGGGGGTGGGGTCCACTTACCTCCCTTAATCAGGATCTTAGAAGATCAGGATCTTTGAAATGGGGTCCTCAATGGAATCTAGTCCTTGAAGATCCAGATCTTTTCAAGGACCCAATGCTTCTCCACTGTCTAACACCTGATGCCACGGGAAGTCTGGAGTTAAGGACCTGAGGACCCCATTCAATCTGGACTTCCCTTATACTGGTGTGAACGGATGGGGTCCTAATGGGGTCTTGTGTGGGAATGGGGTCTTGTGTGGGAACAGGGTCTTACAGACTGGTACCAATCAGGTACCTATCAGGTGCCTAATGGTTCTAAATGGGTGCCTCCTGCTAGTGGAAAAAAAACCCTAGGATACCAGGTAGGCAAAATATCCCAAATGGAGACATTGGCATAGTTATGTTGCTTTATACCTAGTATGTAGATCCTAATACAGACTGTCAGCTAATGTGGAGTAAAATGGTACATAGGGCTTCAGGATATTTGATCCAAATCAAAGTATAACTGGAAGCAAAACTTATTTTGCAAACAGGACCACAAAGTAGACACATTTAATTGTGTCTACCGGCATTTCTGAGCAGAGCCTCCCAAATCATGATTACACTCCATTTAACGCAGAGTACCAGTAGGAGATGAGGTTCCAAGATGGTGCACCAACATATGGATCATTGAGACCAGTAAGGCCCTTAATTGGCAACAAGGTCCTGTGCAGAAAGGGCCTTTCTCTATCACAGTTTCAGTTTGCTTTTCAAATTGTTCCTGTAAAACATATTCAACTAATTCTGTAATACATTGTAAATATGTGTACCAACAATTTCATCCCAGGAGTCAGCCAGATGATACCATTATAGAAGGCCAGTGAACAATCCCCACTTATTATGTTTATAACGTTATTCATTTATAGTTCTTCTACATGCTTCAGTTGGTGCCATGTGCCATTTTACTGTGCTGGTGGACTGTGGTTTATAATAAAAAGAAAAAAATAGATCATTTCGGGTGTAAACTGATATTAAAAAGGTGGTGTGAAAAAGGAATTTGCCTTCCTTTAGGGTCAAGTCAATGAAAAATTTGGAATTCACTTAATGAGCTGCCTCCGGAAATCATACATTTTGGAAGACCAAGTCCCGGATTCTTTTAATTATATCTCCTGCTTTGCCTTGTAGATTAAATAAGACAAAATATTCCCCTTCACTTCTTTGACATTTTTCAGGCATAAAGCAGAAAGGACTTCATCACAAGTCAATGCTTTCTTGATAGTGCTGTTTTCTTTCCAAAAGCAATGGGTTCAGGACAGGGTTGATGGGGTTGTGGTTGGAAGGCTTGTATTTAACCTTCCTGAATCATATTTTGGGCCACTGTGTGCTAAAGCACAGTTCAGGAAGTTCAGAGCAAGACTTCCTGTTGGAGCCTAGTCCCATCTCCACCTTGCCATGGGTCCCAATCCACAGAACACTGCTAATCTCTATATTAAAATTTCAGGCGGCCATCATTCTCCAGGATCTTCTACAATACTACAGGTCTTTACAGAATAACTTTTGGATAAAACTAAATAAAATCAATGGGAGGTACAGAACAAAAAGTCTGGAATGTATCTGTAATAAGACTTTAAAATAATCCAAAGTGTTTCTTTCTAATAGTATCCAAATCCATTTTCTCTTAGAGATAAGGATCTGGCTTCAACACAAGCACTCATTGACACTTTGTTTTTTGGAAGCCTTGTACATTTTGCCCCAAAGTAGCAATTATAGTATTTATATGAGTACACCGTTTTCACAGTTTCTAAACTGAAAGGGACCAAAACCTTAAGTCCAGCTGTTTTCAGCCCAAGCCAGTATTCCATGGCATGGTGTCATTTTCAGACTCAGTAGAGAGAGTAGACAGCGTAAAAACAGGATTGCCTTGACTCCCTCTGCTGATTTTCTTGCATGAGGCAGAAATGCCCCCAGCTTTACTTTGAATGTGAAACATCTTATATTTAGCAGGTAAAAAATCTTTGCTATCATCACATTCCTTGGAGCATCCACTTCAGATCCTGTTAATTACTTCAATAAGCAGAAGGTTGAATTTTGTATCTCCTTAATCCAATCTGAAAATTGCCTGAAAAAGTGCTACCTTTGTCTTTAAGTCCTACTTAAATAAGTCAGTTACACTTCAGAAGAAAGAAAGCCCCAAACATTTACAGCCCTCAAGCATGTTTTCAATGGCTTTCAGGATATCACTATGAAGGGGAAGGTATGAGGAGGTCCATGTAGCTCTAATGTACTAAAAACAGGGAGTACTATCAGACGCAGCATGAGGCCAACAGTCTCAACTGTAGTCCTTTGGGATTTCACTTCACCAACTGTTCAGGATCTCACAGTCACTGACTCCATATCACCAGGGATGCCACAGGCTCCCCTAGAAACCAACGGACACCAAGTATATCTGAGTTACAAACTGGACGCAACCTCTTTAACAACACTTAGCGAGATTGGCTTTTCTAAAATCTGTATCAATTTAAAAAGAGGTATGGTTAACATGTGGCCCCTCGGATGTTGATTCACTACAACTTCTGCTTTTTCTAAGCCATTCTGGACACTAGGCTGATCTAAGCATGTGAAGACCCAAAAGTTAGCCATCTCTGGAATAATAGTTTGGATCAGTTCTGGCAGTTCTTAGGGTAAGTTGGATGGTTTGGAGCTGTCCATGGTGCTGCAGGATGCCTCCACCACAGCCTCAACTGCTGTCCTCCACCAGACTTCTTTCAGGCATGTAAATGATGCCCCCCCTTTTTTTACTGTGGCTGCATGCAGACTTGCAATATATTTCGCAGTCCCTGTGTAGCCACTCCCCATTGGTCAGACCCAACGATTGGAAGCTGCACAGGGAGAGTACAGTCACTTCCAGTACACCTGGCAGGGCGATCATAAGCTGTGCTGTCCTGGTGAAGCAATTCCCTGTCAGTCAGATGGGATGTGGCATTGTCCACAGCGGTGGTGCAGCATGCCCCTGAAGAAGTGAAGCAAAAAGATGCTGATTGATCAGCACCTTTTTATTTCACACCCTTCAGTCGGATGCTGCGCTGCCATTATGGGCAGAAGGGAGTTGTGCTGCTTTGATGTAAGTCTGGACACAGCCTACAACATAGTTGGATTGTTTCAGTATTAAGAGTTTGAATTCCGTGGACATGGTCATGAGGGCAAAGGCTGTAAGGCATTTCCAACATGATATACAAGATTAACATTCCCTAAAATTGTACTCCTATTCCTAGGAAATACCATTGCTCCTGAAGGAATTGCTGAGAAAACACAGTTTCAGCGACTGGATTTTTCACTACTGCAATAACTAACTATGCAATTTATCAAAGTATTTCAGTCCCATGTTTTGATCCTGAAACCCTAAACTGGGTCAGAAAGTATAACTTTAGATGTTAAAAGAAATAAATTGTTTTCCTTCTTTATTATGTTATTTGTAATAGCATAAGCTAGCTGACTGAGAGGCCAGGAGGTAAGGAAGATGAAGCAAAACTAATGCCTTTAATGTCATACCAGCATCCCACCACGCCAATAGAAAAATGGGTCCAAGTGGTGAAAAGTATGGGGCAGCATAGTTGGAAGCCCCTTCACTTGCTGAAGAGTGTTTTGTGAGTTTCCTTTGAAGTCCATTCAGCCATGTGGGCTTCAAAGGACACTCGTGAACTGGTTTTCAGCACATAAGAGGCTTTTAGCTACACTCACTCACACCAGTTAAAGGCATAGGCTGGATCAGCACCATCTGCACGATAGTGTGGGTCTAGACCAGCTCATGCCCCATAGCTCTGAGAGCGAGAAACAAAAGTTCCTATCCTTAGAGCCACCAGCGGACACATTTTGGTGGTGCGTTTTGATGCCCTCCTGAAATACATTCTCCTGTAGTCCCACCTCTAGTCTATTGTGACCACAGCACCATGGACAGCTCAAAATATGTCCCCCTCTAGTCCAAAGTGTCACCATACCAATGGGCAGTTTCACATAGGAGAAAGGTATGACCTTGTGTCAGCTCCCTAGAGATGCCAAGAATATGGTCAGCGTTTATATTTGGAAATGGGCTGAAAGCCAGTGAAGATCAGAAATTGGAATCTCATCTTTTGTATAGTGAAGCCTTGCTAAAAGACCTGCTGCTATAACTCCTATTGGCTTCAAAAACCTTTTGTTCAGAACATACACATAGAACTTGGAACATCGTGAAAACTTATTAAATAGATGATGACTAAGAATTATTAATAAATATCCTGTTACAGCCAGGATTGTCAAAAGACTTTGTTCTATGGTTATGAATGCACATGGGAAGGTACTTAACTTTGCTTTTGTAATTTTTGCTGTGATTTTCTGTCACAGGCACAAAGGTTTATCCTGAAAACAAGGCCTTCTCTAAACACCCCCATTAGGTATCAAGGACAAAAATCCTGTGGTTCCTGAAAAGAGCTAGAATGACCAAAAAAAAAAAGTACATTGAGAGTCGGTAGGAGTCCTTTGCTGCAATATGATTATGTGTTTATGATTATGTGTACACAACAAAGAAGTTTGTCTTAAAATTAATAGCAAAGACAAAGAACTGAACAAACCACCTGCAATGTCCTCACTCCAAATGAGTGGTACAAATGCTTTTATTTTTAAAATAAAGGTGAAATTGCTTACACTTCATTGTTTAGGATAAAAGCAGATCTTATGCTGCAAAGTCACCAATGACAAAATGATTGCACCATCTGTAATTTCCCCCCTTATATTAGTTTGCACATTCAGCTCTTTGTTAACTCTTTAAGGTCACTCAGAGTAAAATAATTAAGAAAGTTATGGCAGAAGTTTGATGCTTTATGGATGTATATATAAGGCGCTTTGAAAAGAGGCATTACTGGAAATAGTAATTCAATATATTTTGGGTGTACTTTTCTATTCCACAAAACTACATTTATTTATTTATTTAAATGTCCATACAAGAATCTTTTAAACATAGTGTTAAAATTTGTATTTACATTTTTAAAACGCTCCCAAAAATGAACCTTTAAGCTTCTCCGTAACTTTTGCATTCAGAAAGGGAATTAGGCAGTTCACACATGCTTCATTAGTAGCTGCAATTCCGGGATTAGAAGCCCCCTCTCATGGAATATTCCCCAGTGATGAAACTATTTGAATTTCAGAATTGCTTTGCAAAAGGCAAAACGATAGGTAGGTGAATAAGAAAGCAACAACAGCTCACACCACAGAAAAAAAAAAGGCTGGTATGTGAATACAGTTAAACCTAAGTATGATAAGATAAAGGCACTGGCTGCAGGGAAAGAGTAAGTAAAAAGTACCTTCTGAATTCTTCCATCAGTTTCCAGATAAATGCACTTGGGCCGGTACGTCGATGAGCTGGATCCCATCTTTCTGAAGACTTGCTACAGACCTTTCCTGCTGTTTTGTTAGATCAACTCCAGAGCTGAGAATCCTCGGTGGCAGAATCACTATTGCCTGAAGTAGAAGTGTCTTTCTCTTCTTTGTTCCAGAATTTCAAGCTATTACTTTTGCTTTTCTCGCTGCACACATTTCTCAGTGCCTCCCTTCTACCTCCTTTCTCCTTTTCATTCCTGTGACTCCAGCAGCTATGGACGGGAAAGAGCCAAACCCCAGATTCTGTCTCCATGTGCCCTCTTGATTCCCATAGCAACTCTCTCCAGCTTGAGAGTTGGGAGCCTCTGGGCAATCAATGTATAATGCTGCCTTGCAAAATAGGGTTTGATTAGCTGCTTTTGACACAGAAGACAAAACGCCTCTTAGGACTGGGGGAAATTATCTGCATTTATCCCACAGCTAGCATCAGTGATTTTCATTGCAAATTTTCAACATCCATCTTTTTAGCAGCCAGTCTGCGAGTTTTGAATAGTATGGCAATGTTCCAGCTGTATTAGTTGCTGAAGAAGGAAGGAAGGAAGGAAGGAAGGAAGGAAGGAAGGAAGGAAGGAAGGAAGGAAGGAAGGAAGGAAGGAGAGTGGCAGAGTATAGCTAGAGTTGGAATTGCTCATGCTCAAATTACAGCAGTTCTTGTGTGTGTGTATATATAATGACATAATGACATAAACTGAAACAGGAGCCAAATGGCAGAAACTGTTGCAGCAAAAATGAATGAATGAATGAATATATGGGTCTGTTTGCACTGTCCTGTTAGTGAGTGCTGGTCTACTCCACTGTGACTGCCACCACTCCTCCTTTGAGCAACCCAGCTGTGGATCTTTAAAGGCAGTCCACAGCTTGACCAGGAAAGGAGAGCTGTCTCTTGGACAGCAACATCTGCACACTCTTCCAAGTATGGCATGGTAGTGTGACTACAACTGTGCAGTTATGTACAGCATCCAGATCACCATGGCAATGTCAGGGCAGGTGCCAGATGTTGCTGCAGATAGATTCATAGAATTGTAGAGTTGGAAGGGACCTTTAGAGTCATCAAGTCCAACCCCCCACTCAATGCAGGATTTCCTAAACCATCCCAGACAGATGTCTGTCCAGCCTCTGCTTGAAGACCTTCAGTGAAGGAGAACTCATACTACCTCCCTTGGCAACCTATTCCATTGACTGATTAACCCACTGTTAGTAAGTTTTTCCTAACATCTAATCTGTATTCACTCCCTTGAGGTTTCATACCATTGTTTCTAGTCCTCCCGTCTTGCATAAGTGAGAACAGGGACAATTCCTCTGCACTGTGACAGCCCTTCAGATCATGTCTCCTCTCAGCCTTCTCTTCTGTAGGCTAAACATTCCTAAATCCTTCAACCTTTCCTTGTAGGACATGGTTTCCAGATGTTCCCATGGTGATCTTCCCTGCCCTGGCCATTTACGCTTCAAACATGCTGCTGTTCCAGCACAGGGCTTTTCTATCACTTGAAATGTAGGTGGCCACTGCTGCACTATTACCTTACCTGACTGGTATGCTTTTATTATTATACTATAACAGTCAGATAAGGACAAAAAGGCCCTATCATTCAGCAGAGTTTTTAAAGTAAGAAAAAGTTCTCTGCAAGGTGAAGTTCAGGTCATATTTTTTAGAAAATCATTTTTTGACATTCAAATAGAGTACTTTTAACAACAGGGATGGAAAAAACAGGATGAAATGCTACATGTGCCCTTTTATTCCAAATTAATGTAGAGGACCATCTGTTGAATTTCATTTCTGGTCTTCATTAGAGTGTCTATGCAGTCTAG
Source organism: Aspidoscelis tigris stejnegeri (assembly GCA_023333525.1). Taxonomy (NCBI): domain Eukaryota; kingdom Metazoa; phylum Chordata; class Lepidosauria; order Squamata; family Teiidae; genus Aspidoscelis; species Aspidoscelis tigris. The sequence continues at coordinate 210,073,018 of JALMGA010000001.1, forward strand.
ACACCCAGCAGTAGCAGGGCAAACTGTAGGCGGGTTTTCCTGATTTCTAAAGGAAGATAACAGCACACCACTATCAAGCTGGCCTGAGAAAAAGAGCAAGAAATGACACTGGAGGGGTGCGTTCCCACTGGGACTTTTTGGCGAGTCCAAACCGTTTTCAAAACACTCTGTCCACATTGAAAAGTGGCTTTCTGCATTAAAAAGAGGAGTAATTGGGGGGGGGGAATGAATTAAAAACAACTTTTGCTCCTGTTTCTGTCAGTAATACGCTTTATTTTTCGTTTGGGAATGGTAAAAGCTAAGAATATGGTTCCCATGCCTCACCTATCCACCATTTTGGCCTCTGCTTTGCCACTGAGCCCGCGGCCTCAGCCTCAGCCACCATTGCTCTCTCACCCACCGCCTCTCACCCTCTTGCGATTGCGGCAGCTGTTTGCATACAAATCTTAACCTCCCTCGCTGCTTTGCTTGCCTTGCCATTGTGGCAGCTGCTGGCCTTTCGGGCTGCGGTGTGCCGCTGCCACCACCCTGCTTGCTCTTTCTCTCTCTCTCTCTCGGCTTCCCGCCAAGCAGCCATGGTGCTCCTGAGGTGTAGAGAGGAGGAACGCCATGCAGTGGGCAAGTGAGTGGGCCCTGCCCTCTCCCCTCTCCCTTTCGGCTGCTGCTTCTGCTGCCATGCCACCGCCATGCTCCGCTTTAAAGCGGAATTAACAAAAAAAAATGGGAAAGCGCATAATGCGCATTCGCATCCATTTTTGTTAATTCTGCTTTAACTGAGCCAAGTGGGAACGCGGCCGAGGAAAGAGAACATTTGCTTCCTTCAAGATCACAAAAACAATAGTAAGCGCTTCCTGTGTAGGACTAACTAAGAACCACCTGGAAAAGTTGGCACTATTGCAGAACGGAGAGCACTTGCTGCACCGAAGACCTGATTTATGTGAGCCATAAAGATTGTTTGCAAAATTATCAACTGCAAACAATGATGGCGTTCACTTAGTGCACAGCAGCAATGAAAAAAGTAAATTCAGTGCTGGGGTAAAAAGGCAGGGACTAGAAAATATGTTGACAAGCCTCTTTATAAAACTATGATGAGACCACATTTGGAATATTGCATAAATTTTGGCCACCACACCTCAGAAAGGATATTGTGGAACTGAAAAAGATGCATAAAAGGGCACCAGAATGATCAAGGGGCTGGAACACCTTCCTTACCAAATCAGCCTGCAACGTCTAGGCCTCTTCAGCCTTAAACAGTGGTGTTTAAGAGGGGACCTGATTGAAGTACAAGTCTATAAAATCATGCAGGAGAGTTAGGATTGACAAGTGGAAGTGTGTTTTTTACCACTCAGAGGGACATCAGCCTATGGAATTTACTACCACAAACGGTGGGGATGGCAGCTTTCCTGGATAGCTTTAAGAAAGGCTTACACATTTTTTATTTTTTTAAAATAAATATTTATTGAATAAGGTGTGTATACAATAAATTCCCAATACATTTTCTGTACAATTAGGGGAAGGTTACTGGGTCAACAGTTACTACAGAAACTTTTCAATATAAATTTGCTCTTATTGACATTAATTCTAATCCATCCAATTATAGCTCCATTTTGTTTTTGTTTTTTTGCAACTTCTCCCAACCAAGTTCCAAAATCTCCTTTAATTTATCCCTCCATTGGGATAGACTCACTCCATTTTCTTCACTCTAGAAGCAATGAAGTATGAAGTCTATTAAAAAAAAAACCCAAAATCCCATACCAGTTTTTCACTGATAGATTCTTTCCTGTCTTCCAGTTCTGAACAATTGTGATTTGTGCCACATGTATCATATATTTCACCAGTAACTTATTCTAATATTTTCTAAGATGAACCCATTGATAAGACATGCCCCATTTCTGCACCTACCTGTGGTAAATCCAGAGCAGTGAATAGCCATGCTGAATATCACCCCCTCCTGTGAAGGCTAGGAATTTTGTTCCTAGCTGTTGGGGCAGTTCCTATTCAACAATACACCATAATGCACTGCCAAAACATACCCTTCCTCAAGCCCTGGAGCGAGGAACTTTCACTCCTAGCCATGGGGGTGTTTAGGGGGGGTTGTTTGTTGTCAGTGCACTACGGCGTGCCATTGATACCAGCTCCCAGTTGTTCCAGATCACAGAACCAGGCCATCTGCATGCCTCCATAATCTAGATCAAGCCCCTTGTTCCAGCTGTAGACTTGATTAATCAGGTCTAGGACAGATCCGGATTAAGGCCTCCTTAATCTAGATCTGTCTCTGTCTTGTGCATACAAAGTGGACCAGCATGAGGCATTGCAAATCTACATGGCCTAGAATTGTTTTGTGCGGTCTCTTAATCCACATTAGTCCAGATTAAGGATTAGATGTTTCATAGGATTTCATAGGGTCTCACAGTGAGATCTATCAAATTTTCTATATACAGTATTTCAAAATTATCTCCTAAAAGGCCCTGGGTTCAGATTTAGCTATTATATTTATTATTATCAGCTGTATAAAAGAAATTAATAAATTATGCTGAAGCCAATCTGACTTGAATTTCCTTTAGGATCTGTGTTTTGGTCCCCCCCCCAACCCTGAGCTCTCCTTTACACACTTCACACACACACATACACACACGCATGCAGGCATGGGCATGGGGGAATCCCTCCTGACCAACTCCTTCCTTCCTTCTCACCTCACCCCTCCCTCCTCCAGCCCCTGGTAAAAGCTTGCTGTCTGCCTCCTTTTCCCCTGTCAGTAGCCCAGCAGACTCAAGGTTGCAAAAGGAGGCAGACAAGGAGCTTTCATCACACTAAAATCCTGTCCTTTGCCTTGCATACTTGCTGGCTCCAAGTCGGTTCCACGTAAGGTGGTGGAAATCATTATTAAAGACATAATTAGTGTGCTCATGGAGGAGCAAGCATTACTGAACAAAAGCCAGCATGGCTTCTGCAAAGGTAAATGATGCCTTACAAATTTGGTGGGATTCTTTAAGAGTGTCAATAAAGATGTGGATAAAGGCAAACCAGTGGACATTGTCTATCTTGACTTTCAGAAGGCCTTTGACAAAGTCCCACATCAAAGGCTACTGAGTAAACTTATCAGCCAAGGAATACGAGGAGAAGTTCTGTCCTGGATTAATGACTGACTTAAGGATAGGAAGCAGAGAGTTGTAATAAATGGCCAGTTCTCAGGGTGGAAAGAGGTGAAAAGTGGGGTCCTCCAAGGTTCAGTATTTGGATCAGTGTTTTTTTCATTTATTCATCAGGAAGGGGTATAGTAAAATAGCAAGGTTTGCTGATGATACTAAATTATTCAGGATAGTAAAAAAGAGATTGCCAAGAGCTCCAGAGGGATCTCTTGGCATTGGGTGAGTGGGCAACCAAGTGGCAAATGTGCTAAAATCTTAATAAGTGCAAAGTAATGCACATTGGGATCAAGAATCCTAATTATGTCTATAAACTGATGGGGGCCGAGCTTTCTGCAGCACACCAGGAAAGGGATCTTGGGGTTCTAGTGGGCAGCTCAATGAAGATGGCAGCCCAGTGCACAGCAGCATCAAAAATGCTAATTCAGTGCTAGGAATAATTAGGTAGAGAATAGAAAACAAGCCAACAAGTTTCATTTTGCCTCTTTATAAATCTATGGTGAGGCCACATTTGGAATATTATGTACAATTCTGGTCACACCACACCACAAAAAGGAGCAGAAAAGGGCAACCAGAAGGATTAAGGGGCCAGAACATCTCTCTTATGAAATCAGATTGCAACGTCTAGGCCTCTTCAGCCAGGAAAGGTGTTTAAGAGGGGACCCTACTGAAGTATATAAAATCATGCATGGTATAAGAAAAGGTGGCTAGAGAAAAAAATGTTTTTATGTAGAACCAGGGGGCACTCTATGAAGCTTATGGGTAGGACAGTCAGATCAAACAAGGGGAAGTATTTCTTTACCCAGAGCGTCATTGGTCTATGGAATTTGCTGCCATGATAGGTGGTAACAGCAATCAACCTGGATGGTTTTAAGAAACGGTTAGACAGATTTATGGATGACAGATGTAGAATGGATGTCTAAGTACATCTTTCAGGCTGGGGGCGGGGGCAGCAGAATGCCTCAAGGCCATTTGGTAGGATTTGAGAGCAGGTGAAGGTTTGCCCTTGTCTCTGCTTGAGATACCCATAAGCAATACGTGGGCCACTGTGTGGTACAGCATGCTGGCCTAGATGGGCAGCCACATTTGGGGGTAAGAGAGTGTGGCTGAGGAGAATGGGAGGCTGAAGCTTTGACAAAGGCCAGATCATTCAATTTGGGCGTGAGTTTCAGTTCGCCCCTGAATGTTGAAATTTGTACAAATTCACACAAATTGTGAATTGCATGAATATTCATGCACATCATTAGTTCTCATACCACAGATATTGCTGTACCTGAATATGGAACATATTGAATGCTGCTGCTTAGCAGCAGAGGGCTGAGGACTGTTTATCCCCAAACTCTGGTTCACCAACAGGTAATTTAGTATTGCATAAATTAGGCAATGCCTTTTAAATCCCTTTCTGGAATATATTTAAAAAGACAAGACAGCTGCCTCGCTATTATGTATACTTAGGAAAACATTCAATTGAATGGGATTTCTTCCTAGGTTACTGATTACAGTATTATGGCCATAATGGGAGTGTGTTATGCAAGAGCTTGCAATAAATCCACATGTATGTTTGAATGAAAGAGCACACCATTGATTGAGACATATGTTTACTTGTAATATTGATGTATCTGAGGACAGTTGCATTTGGCGGGCAAAAAAATAGAATGGTAAACCATTCCACACCTTTATTTTCTTTAATGCATATAAAGACAGTATTCAGGGTTTGCTGTCATCCTAGATTCCTATTAAAACTGACAGAAACTCAAAGTTGCAAAATTCCAAACATAAGAAAACGATATTTGCATCAAAATGGAATTGCAAGGACCTCGAAGATGCAAATTCATAACAGGATTTTATTACTATTTAAAAATTACTTTATTATTATTAACAATACAAAAATAACAATAAAATATATACAAAACTGTGATTAACATGCATCCCCAACTTCTTTTAGATTTTTATTCTCTTTTTCTTCTTCTTTAGTCGGTCCAAGAATTCTTCTCTCAAGAATTCTAGTGCTTGGGGTCTGGACGAGTAATATAATAAGTCTTTCCAGTTATCTTCCACCGTGGATTGTAGCTTCAAGCCTTGGCTTTTAAATCATATTTCCCTTATTTTTTCAAATCTATATTAAGAACATAAGAGAAGCCCTGCTGGATCAGCCCATCTAGTCCAGCATCCCGTCACACACAGTGGCCCACCAAATGCTCATGGGCATCTCAAGCAGACACAAAGACAAGCCTATTCTCGCTCTTGGATCCCAGCAAATGGCCTTAGAAGTGCCCCGCTTCCCCCTCCCAGCCTGAAAGATGTACCTAGGCATTCATTCTAGTAGCAACTAAGAACATAAGAACATAAGAGAAGCCTTGCTGGATCAGGCCACAGCCCATCTAGTCCAGCATCCTGTCGCACACAGTGGCCCACCAAATGCTCATGGGCATCTCAAGCAGAGACAAGGACAAACCTTCTCCTGCTCTCGAGTCCCAGCAGATGGCCCTAGAAGCGCCCCATTTCCTCCCCCCCCCCTCAGCCTGAAAGATGCACCTAGGCATTCGTTCTAGTAGCCATTGATACATCTGTCATCCATAAATTTGTCTAACCCTACCTTAAAGCCATCCAGACTGGTAGCTGTCACCACCTCTTCTGGCAGCACATTCCATAGGCCGATGACCCTCTGTGTGAAGAAATACTTCCCCCTGTCAGACCTTACGCTCCTACCCATCAGCTTCATAGAGTGCCCCCTGGTTCTAGTGTTGTGCGATAGAGAAAAGAAATTTTCTCTATCCACCTTTTCTATGCCGTGCATAATTTTATATACTTCAATCAGGTCCCCTCTCAAACGCCGTCTCTCCAGACTGAAGAGGCCTAGACGTTGCAGCCTGGTTTCGTAAGGGAGGTGTTCCAGACCCTTAATCATTCTGGTTGCCCTTCTCTGCACCTTCTCTAGTTCCACAATATCCTTTTTGAGGTGTGGTGACCAGAATTGTACACAGTATTCCAAATGTGGCCTCACTATAGATTTATAAAGGGGCAAAATGACACTTGCTGACTTATTTTCTATTCCCTTCCTAATTATTCCCAGCATTGAATTTGCTTTTTTCGCTGCTGCCGCACACTGGGTTGACACCTTCATTGAACTGTCCACCAAAACCCCGAGATCCCTTTCCTGGCGTGTTGCAGAAAGCTCAGACCCCATCAGTTTATAGACGTAATTTGGATTCTTGGCCCCAATGTGCATTACTTTACACTTGTTAAGATTAAAGCACATTTGCCACTTGGTTGCCCACTCACCCAATGCTAAGAGATCCCTCTGGAGCTCTTGGCAATCTCTTTCAGATTTTACTACCCTAAATAATTTAGTATCATCAGCAAACTTTGCTATTTTACTATGTACCCCCTTTTTCTAGATCATTGATGAATAAATTAAAAAGCATTGGTCCCAGTACTGAGCCTTGAGGGACCCCACTTTTTACTTCTTTCCACCCTGAGAAATTGCCGTTTACTACTACTCTCTGCTTTCTGCCCTTAAGCCAGTCACAAATCCAGGACAGAACCTGTCCTTTTATTCCATGGCTGGTGAGTTTACTCAGTAGCCTTTGATGTGGGACTTTGTCAAAAGCCTTCTGAAAGTCCAGATAGACAATGTCTACTGGTTCACCTTTATCCACGTGTTTATTGACACTCTCAAAGAATTCCAACAAATTTGTGAGGCATGATTTACCTTTGCAGAAGCCATGCTGGCTTTTGTTCAGCAATGCCTGCTGCTCCATATGCACACTAATTTTGTCTTTAATAATGGTTTCCATCACCTTACACGGAACTGACGTTAAGCTAACCGGTCTGTAGTTTCCTGGATCACCCCTGGATCCTTTTTTGAATATTGGTGTTACATTTGCTACCCTCCAGTCCTCAGGTACGGAGCCTGATGTTAGGGAAAGATTATATATTTTTGCTAGAAGGTCGGCAATTTCGCATTTGAGTTCCTTAAGGACTCTTGGATGAATACCATCTGGTCCCGGTGACTTGTTAACATTTAGTTTATTAAGACATGCCAGGACCTCTTCCTTGGTTATTTCTGTACAGTTTAACTCTTCAGAAAACACAGGCTCAGCTACTGGCATGTGTCTTCTGTCTTCCTCCGTGAATACGGAAGCAAAAAATTCGTTTAGTCTCTCTGCAATCTCCGTGTCTTCTTTAATTACCCCTTTCTCTCCTTTACTATCTAGTGGTCCAACTGCTCTCCTGGTTGGATTCCTACTTCTGATATACTTAAAGAAGTTCTTGTTATTTCTTTTGATGTTTTTAGCAATGTGCTCCTCAAAATCTTTCTTAGCTTTCCTAATGGCCGTCTTGCATTCGTGTTGCCAGTGTCTATGTTCCCTCCTGTTCTCCTCATTTGGACAAGCCTTCCATTTCCTAAATGAACTCTTCTTGTTTTTAATGACTTCATCTACTGCATTTGTGAGCCACATTGGTTTCTTCTTGGACCTAGAAGTCCCCTTTCTTCTTTTAGGAATGCATTCTAGTTGCACTTCCGTTATTGTGTTTTTAAGTAGTCTCCATGCATTTTGAAGTGATTTAACTCTTTTGACTTTCCCTTTCAATTTCCTTTTCACTAATTTCCTCATTTTGGGGAAGTTTCCCTTGTGAAAGTTTAAGGTCTCTGTGTTAGACTTTATTAAGAACTTACTCCCTGTATTTAAGTTGAAGGTTATTGCATTGTGGTCACTGTTCCCAATTGGATCAGCTACAGTGACGTCCTTTACCAGGTCCTGAGCATTACTTAGGATCAAGTCCAGGACTGCATTTCCCCTGGTTGGTTCCATGACCATTTGTTCCATGGAACAGTCACTTAGCAGGTCTAGGAATTTTCTCTCTCTTTCCTGAGTTGAACAGGAGTTCACCCAGTCTATGTGAGGATAATTGAAGTCCCCCATTATAACTACCCTATCTTTATGGGCTACCTCCTTTACCTCCTTCTCCAATTGTTCATCTCCTTCGGACGTATGGTTGGGAGGACGGTAGCATGTCCCTATTGTTAGACTTCCTTTTTGGCTTGGTATTTTTATCCACACTGCTTCTGTGGAAGAGCCAGACTCACTTGGACATTCCAGTTCATAAGATTCTATCTCTTCTTTTATATACAAGGCTACACCACCTCCATGTCGCCCTTCCCTGTCTTTCCTGTACAGTTTGTATCCTGGGATGACTGTATCCCATTGGTTTTCGCTGGTCCACCAGGTTTCAGTTATGCCAATAATATCAATCCTATTTTCCATAACTAAGCTTTCTAGCTCCCCTATTTTGGCTCGAAGGCTCCTGGCGTTTGCATATATACATTTATATTCATTCCTTTTGACCAAGTTCTGCCGTCGAGGAACATGTGAAACTAATCCCGCACTTAGCTCAGCATTTTCTGCATGTTTCCAGCCCTCCTCACTTGAGGGTGCGCTCTCCCGAACCGGATGCTGCCCAGCTCCTGTCGGCTTTCCCCCAGGGATCAGTTTAAAAGCTGCTCTGCAACCTTTTTAATGTTAATCGCCAGCAATCTGGTTCCCTCCTGGTTCAAGTGTAACCCGTCCCTCTTGTACAGGTTTGGCTTGTCCCAAAAAGTTCCCCAGTTCCTTACAAATCTAAACCCCTCCTCGCGACACCACTGCCTCATCCACGCATTGAGGCTCCTGAGCTCTGCCTGTCTAGCTGGCCCTGCACGTGGAACAGGTAGCATTTCTGAGAATGCGACCCTAGAGGTCCTGGACTTTAGTCTTCTACCTAACAACCTAAATTTGGCTTCCAGGACGCTCCGTCTCGCCTTCCCAACATCATTGGTACCGACATGTACCATGACGACTGGCTCCTCCCCAGCACTGTCTACTAACCTATCTAGATGTCGCGTGATGTCCGCAACCTTTGCACCAGGCAGGCAAGTCACCATGCGGTCAACACGCCCATCACAAACCCGGCTCTCTATATTCCTGATAATCGAATCTCCCACTACAAGAAGCCCCCCTCCCACTACCCGTGGAGGAGTATCCTCGGTGCAAGAGGACACAGGCACATCCACTGAGGAAGGGGTCCCAACTAAGGGAGCCTGCCCCTCTTCCTCGGCTTGATGTCCTCCCTGCCTGAGGCTTCGACTCTCCGAGGCAGCTGGAGAGCTGCTTGTCATGGAGTGGGATGCTCCTACTGCATCCCTGAAGACCTCACCCTCAGCCCTCCTACTCTCTATCTGCTTCTCCAGGTCCGCTACCTTGGCTACGAGGGAAGAAACATGTTCCCTGAGAGCCCGGAGCTCATTGCACCGAACACATACCCACGACTGCTGCCCCATGGGCAGGTAGTCATACATATGACACTCAGTGCAAAACACTGGGAAGCCCCCCTCCCCCTGCTGGCATTCTACCTTCATTGTATTTAATAGATTTGTGTTATTTATGAAAAATTACCTAAAAAAAAAACTCTAAAACACTTTCTTTAAGATAAACTTTGGTTATGCTATATTATGTTTCGCGCGCCGTTAGGCGCGCGGTCCCCCAAAACTGTCCAAAAACCAGAGGACTTACCACAGCACAGCAGCAGTTTTCCCAGGTTATTTTGTCAAAATCCCAGTTATTTTCTGGTTAGTTATAGCAGAGAGATCTTCCTCCCACGGAGTTTACTCTCAACTGAAGTTCAAACTGAAACTAAGGCACTCCCACAAGCTCAGGAGTGGCTAGCCCTCTTTGCTAATGCTAATGCTTTGTCCCTTTTGTTATTTTGATGTGATCTCCTAGGAATCTGCCTAGAGTAACCTGAGCTGACCACACCTAAACTGACCTAGGTTTTATTTTAGCTGGCTTCTAAAAGCAGTCCCCCAAAACTGTCCAAAAACCAGAGGACTTACCACAGCACAGCAGCAGTTTTCCCAGGTTATTTTGTCAAAATCCCAGTTATTTTCTGGTTAGTTATAGCAGAGAGATCTTCCTCCCACGGAGTTTACTCTCAACTGAAGTTCAAACTGAAACTAAGGCACTCCCACAAGCTCAGGAGTGGCTAGCCCTCTTTGCTAATGCTAATGCTTTGTCCCTTTTGTTATTTTGATGTGATCTCCTAGGAATCTGCCTAGAGTAACCTGAGCTGACCACACCTAAACTGACCTAGGTTTTATTTTAGCTGGCTTCTAAAAGCAGTCCCCCAAAACTGTCCAAAAACCAGAGGACTTACCACAGCACAGCAGCAGTTTTCCCAGGTTATTTTGTCAAAATCCCAGTTATTTTCTGGTTAGTTATAGCAGAGAGATCTTCCTCCCACGGAGTTTACTCTCAACTGAAGTTCAAACTGAAACTAAGGCACTCCCACAAGCTCAGGAGTGGCTAGCCCTCTTTGCTAATGCTAATGCTTTGTCCCTTTTGTTATTTTGATGTGATCTCCTAGGAATCTGCCTAGAGTAACCTGAGCTGACCACACCTAAACTGACCTAGGTTTTATTTTAGCTGGCTTCTAAAAGCAGTCCCCCAAAACTGTCCAAAAACCAGAGGACTTACCTCCCACACTTACCACAGCACAGCAGCAGTTTTCCCAGGTTATTTTGTCAAAATCCCAGTTATTTTCTGGTTAGTTATAGCAGAGAGATCTTCCTCCCACGGAGTTTACTCTCAACTGAAGTTCAAACTGAAACTAAGGCACTCCCACAAGCTCAGGAGTGGCTAGCCCTCTTTGCTAATGCTAATGCTTTGTCCCTTTTGTTATTTTGATGTGATCTCCTAGGAATCTGCCTAGAGTAACCTGAGCTGACCACACCTAAACTGACCTAGGTTTTATTTTAGCTGGCTTCTAAAAGCAGTCCCCCAAAACTGTCCAAAAACCAGAGGACTTACCTCCCACACTTACCACAGCACAGCAGCAGTTTTCCCAGGTTATTTTGTCAAAATCCCAGTTATTTTCTGGTTAGTTATAGCAGAGAGATCTTCCTCCCACGGAGTTTACTCTCAACTGAAGTTCAAACATCTGTCATCCATAAATTTGTCTAACTAGACTAGTAGCTGCACTACTTCCAGCAGCAAATTCCATAAACCGATGATATCTGGGTGAAGAAATACTTCCCATTGTCGGATCCAACTCTCCTACCCATCAGCTTCATAGAGTGCCCCCTGGTTCTAGTGTTGTGCAATAGAGAAAATAAATGTTCTCTATCCACCTTTTCTATACCATGCATAATTTTATATACTTCAATCAGGTCCCCTCTTAAACGCCATCTCTTCAGACTGAAGAGGCCTAGACGTTACAGCCTGATTTTGTAAGGGAGGTGTTCCAGCCCCTTAATCATTCTGGTTGCCCTTTCCTGCACCTTTTCCAGTTCCACAATATCCTTTTTGAGGTGAGGTCTATATTGTTCCATTAGATATTTATACAAGTTTTCTATTGTCTATTTCATACTATCCTTCCATCCCAGTACTACTGTAGATTGTGCAATGTATATCATTTGTTCGAATAAACATTGTTTATCTGCTCTTAGTCTCCCTAATGTGGATTTCATTACTTTACTACCAGAAGAGATGGTAATAGCAACAAGCCTACATAGCTTTAAGAAAGGGTTAGACAAGTTCATAGAGGACCGGTATATCAATGACAACTAGAATGAATGCCTAGATACTACCTCCAGATTGGAGAGACAGGCAGGATGCCTCTAAAGGTCATTTGCAGGGAGTCAAGAGCAGGTGAACGCTTTTTCTTCATCTTCTGGTTAAGAACACCCAGAAGCAATTGCTGGGCCATTATGTGACAATGTTGGACTAGATGGGCTGTATCCTGATTTAGAAGGGCTCTTACAATCTTCTTATGTTCTTAGGTCCCAGCCCATTATACATATTTTTTTGTTGAAGCATTTTGTTTAGGACAGTTTAAGACAACTGTAAGAACTGATCAAATCAAACATCAAATTCAGTAAGAATTAAGGGTCAAAAGTTTGTATTTATGACAGTGGTTGCTATGGTAATCATAACTTTGAAGGCTTCTAAAATCCTTCAGGATTTGCCTTTGGCATATCCTGGGTCAAGTCCTGTGAGCTTTAAGCTTTTGTGCCCAGTAGGTTAGCAGATATGAATATGGCTGTGTAATGACCCTGGGGAAGGAGGTAAGTAGTTAGGTGTTTTTGTTAGTTGATTGACTCCTGGCAGGTTGCTGGAAGGGGATAGTGAGGGGGCATGGCTTAGCAGTAGACCTAAGTTAGGGGCCATTCGCTCCTTAGCTTGACCAATGAGATTCTGCCAGCAGCCAGGCTGGAAGGCTATTTAAGCCAACAGGCAGTTAGTTAAGGGTTCTCGCCTGGGGAAATAACTGACTGTGGTTAGGACAGGGAGAAAGGGGCTGTTCATAACTGTTGCCAGGGACAGCAAAGTTAGAGAAAGCTCTGTGATAGAGTAAGGAAACTCTGAGACAGTTATTATAGGACTCATAAGCTGGAAGAGAATTAATGTGCATAAGTTCACAACGTGGTTTAAAGTAAACCTACCTCTGAGAGAGTGTTCACATTCAAAGTTCTTTCCTATACTGAACTTTGTTTTAATAAAGCCATTTTGCTGCTGTTCAATACAAAACTAGCGAGAGTCTATGGCCGCGTCCCCATGCACGTTTGCTACGGTTCCAAACATGGGATTGGCAAGGGGCATCCCCATGCGTTTTGGATTTGGTCCATGGAAAGTGTACCAAATCCCCCCAAACCGTGCCAGACCAGGACCAAATTTGGTACCTGAAAAAACAAGTCTCGGCACGGTTTGGGGGTACCGGCATGCATTGGTTAGCCAGCTGAGACCATGCATAGGGATGATTGCGGGCTATCTGGGAGGGAGATAGGCGCTCATGTCATTAGGAGGTGGGGTGTGTTTGCCGTTCCTGCCCTGTGCATTGGAGATCGCAGCCACTGACATTTTAAAATCCCAATCGCCAAGGCAGGAAGGATACTGGCTTAAGTTTTGTACATTTTCCACAGAAATATTTCCACCCCTGTTTTCTGATTGCCAAGGCAGGATAATGGCTTGATTTTTGTTCCAATTCCAAAATTTTCCTCCCTTTTAAACTTGGCAGGCATTTTTCCACTTTCTGGTACAGCGGAGGTGTATGAAACTGCTCAAGCACCTAACTGCTGCTAAACCTCCCAGCGGCTTTCAGTCTTTTAAAATTATTTATAAATTTATTATTATGAAGTAAGCTTTATTTTACCTTTTTTCCCATGCCTACCAGCCCAGTCCTGGCTTTCAGTGCCGCTAAGGGAGGGTGGATGCGGCACAGGGGTGGGCTGACGTCAATCCGGCTTCCAATGAAGAGAGAGGGGGCGGAGAGGAGGTGGCGCTGCTCCCCCATGCCAGGGTTTGGTGCAGTTTGCATGGGGACGCCTCCATCCGCGCCCAACCTGCACCTAGCCCATGTTGCTGGGAAAGAGTTCCCAGAAAAAGGTAAACCACACATTTGATTCATGATACCAATATGAAGAGTTAATGGTGTTTGAGGTTTTTTTGTTTTTGCATTTTTCCAGCTCTTAATTTTGTCAGCTAACATAAATTTGACCAACATTTTCATTCACTATTAGGGTTACTGCCTTTGTCATTTCATCCTCAAGGATTTTGGTAGAATGGGGGCTTTCATGGCTGGTTACAGTCTTGCTTGTTGCAGTTTTGGGGTGGTTATGCCGTCTTCTATAGTTCTTCTGTGTACCTGAACTTTTGGATATAACTATGATATCCATCTTCAGAGGATCCGCGTTCTGTGAACCTGAGCAAATTTGACTCTTCCAGAAGCCAGATCCTTTGAGGATGGATATCTTAGCTATATCCAAAAGCTCAGGTTCACAGAAGACCTATATAACACGGTATAACTGTGCAACAAGTGGAACCTCAGGGATTTAATTATTTCAGAGCTCCACCACAGGAGTAATGCCAGCAGAGTGAAGGCTGATTTTTAGTGATATATGCTATCTGGCAGGTGTTCAAGGCCCCCTTTAGAGAGGGTTTTGTTCTCTTTTGGCATTTTCAATAGTTTCCAGTGAGGGGAGTGGTGAAGGTAGGAAATCAATGTATTGGTGCTATAGTTATATTACATGCACTAGTTAATACAATTTTTCATATTATGAACAGGTCTCCTTTTAAGCTATTTTAAAAATCTAATATTTTGGACCTCCTAGAAGAAGGGTGTTCTAAAAGTCACATAGTTTCTAGTAACTAGAAAATAAAATGTACCTTTCAAGCATACAGAAACTGTAGTTGCCAAGATAATGTTCAGATGGGAAGCTGAGAGAAAAGAGCAAGAAAAGAGTGTCAAAATATTACCGTCTTTTCATGAAAGGAACTCTTGTTGCGCCTCTGATGTACAAGGTACATTTTCTAGCAAAACTTCATTCAGTCTACCACAAACAGTTTCAATTCACCCGTTTATTTCTCCCTCAGAAATATGCCATCTTTTCAGTGATGTTTCTTTTGTACATGAGTATTAGTCAAAAACATTATACATCAGCTGTAGCATTTCTTTAAGTGCTCTAACACGCCTGCTTCCTAGATTAAGCTGTGGCAATTTTGCTCTTTATAGAGCACCATGTCTCTAGAGTATTTTAAGTAATCTGATATTAGAATATGAGAACTCACTGAGGAAATGCATATTTTATTCATTTCATGAGGAGGAGGAAGTCCCTATCATGCTTTAAACTCATGATTCCAGGAAACTTATAGTAAACTCATTTCCTAAACACATATATTCTTTCTGTCTTTCCTTCAGCAATCTTTCATGCAGATTTCTGAAGGGGCAGAGACCTCAAGGTGGAATTGTCAGACATTCACACTGTACAGTGTCGGGCAGGAATAAAAATCACATGTAAGGAGTCAAGGCCAATCTTGTTGAAATACACTATCAACAGATGCTCTTATTGTACTCTGTTATTATGGCTGCTTGTGTCCAGTTTTGTTATGGGAACTTATAGCTCCTGAGAAAAAGGTCAGCCTGACTCGAGGAGCAAATCCTGAAGCATGATTGGACACGAGAAACCATATGACTTTGTGTGTTGAGAACCATATCCTTCCACTCACATGTAAACATTCTTTCTTTCTCTCATCTATCTTCTGACACCCCCTTGTAAAGCATTTACTCATATATCCATGCATTTAACCATTAAGCATTAGTATTATGCACTTTATTGTGTACCTTGTGCTGTAACCAAACAATAAACCTTCTTCTGGGTGAACTGCCACCTTGACTCCTTGTCTCGGAACTATCCTGTTGTTCAGCCTGCTGTGTTTGTGCCAAATCTCAGGCCAAATCTCTGCTAATAGGAATAAAGGAGGAAACATCTACTGCTACACACTACATGCTCAAATTCACACAGAGAATGGTTGTTAGAGCATGTCTGATCACAGCCTTGGTATCTCATTTCTACGTGTTTGCGACGAATCTCCCCCGTGCCCGCCAGTCCACTAGTGGCCCCGCTGTGAGTAGCCTCCTAGCTTTCTTATGGTGAGGGAGCATCTCAATTCCGAGTGTCCACGGTGTTTTGGATGTAAGGCTCTTTAGCCAATACACCCAATCCCTATCTGGACTGCTATCTGGACAAATCACCTTGCTCAGCTTTAACAATGAATCAAATAAGTATTTTTATTATTTACAAGAGTTTTAAAAATAAGCTTAGGCTACAGCCTGACTCCGTGGCTGTAGCTGCCTTGCGGACGCCACATCCACTCCCCCCCCCCTTTTGCAAGCCTTCTGTTGTCCCTCATTGGTATGCAGAGTTTATGCCCCAAGTATGGGGATGAGGAAAGGCACTACAGTTGTTATTCTCTACTCAGTCATGTGTCTTGCAGAAGGCATAACAACTGTTTCTGCATTTTGCTGTGCTTTTCAATCAGTTTGGTTTCAGCTCCATCTTGTTCTGAAAATTACAGTCTGAGAAAGGCAATCAATAAATTTAATTATCACCATTTGTCACTCAGTTTGCGTTCCTGGTTAAAGGAGAGAGTTCTTTCCACATCTTGAAAATGCTCTGAAGCGAGTCTGTCTGAACCTGTACTGCTGCAGAATTCCCATATATGACAAGCTAAATTATGCCAATCCCTAAGTTCACTCCTCTTTTTCTTTTTCTTTTGCAGTTGCTTCTTCTTTGATCACTTACTTCTGATTACTATCTTGATGCACCTTGACAAACGATTTAAGTTTTAAAAGTAAACTTCATTAACAATTGCTTTCTAGCAAACAATTCAAAAGAACTCATTTCATTGTGTTCTGTACCTCAAATACCTTATTTACGAACTTCTTTCTCTTCTTTTCAGAGGGGGTTTGCAGGGCCAAGACAATCAGTACGAACAAGCAAAGTTTTATTCAGACTTTTCAGAGCTACTATGCATTTAATCAAAAGTCTTCCGTTCATTTTGCACAGCTGGTGCATTAAAGTTCAGGTTCCCTGTTGAGTGTCATTTCCCACAAAGAAACAGTTGCTTCCTGTTCTCTTTTGTTCCTCTTCTCCCCACCCCCCACCCCACCATTTTATTATAAGAATTGCACTATATAGTTGTGCTATAGTTGGAAGTGGGGGGATTAAAATAATTGGAAGGAACAGATGCTAAGGCCTGCTAAAATAATCTTAGTATATGTGCTGCTGAAGCAAGCACATCTGTCTTACTAAGAAGCCAGACTCAAAATGCACTAACTGTGATCATACTTAATACTTGATAATCTTTCCTCAGTTTGCCCTCAGTTTGGGTCGCTTTGTTCACACCTTTCTGTTCCCACCCTGAGACTCCTTTATGAGACTTTTTTAGATCTTCACCGTTCTCCACTATGGCCGCATTCCCATGTACCACAAATCTGGCGCAAACCCGGATTACTCTGACCCGGGTTTCTCCGGATTCTGTTGCAGGTTTAGCTGGAGGCCAGGAACAGCACTGAGTGCCCGTTGGGCTGTTCCCAAACCTCACCCACAGCTGGGCAGCTGCAGCAGGGAAAGGAGCGGCAAAGCCAACCAGCCACAAGCAGGAGAAAAAGGGAGGGAAGAAGGGGAATGACGATGACGGTGGTGGAATGGCGGAGAAGGAGAAACAGGCCTTCAGGGGCAGTTCCAGGACCCACTACCACCGCTTGCTCACTTGCTTGTTCACCTGATGCCGGGCTGGCCAACCTAGTTGCTTGCTCCACTCCTCAGCGCCCGCTGACCTGACAGTTGCCGCCACCTCCACCGCTACCAGTCCTTTGCCGCTGCTGCTCAGCCCCACCTGACTGAGCCCAGCCCAGCCTGGCCCAGCCTCACCTCGCCACCTACTCTGCTTTCACCCTACGGCTACTGCCGCACTTCTCCTTCCCACTCCAGTGGCTGCCCAGACAGGCAGCACCATACCAGCACGCCCCCTTGCTCACCCATCGCTCACCTGCCTGCCTGCCTGCTTCTTTGCTGGGGACAGGCCGGGGGTGGCGGCCTGGCCTGGTAACGAAGCCACTGCTGCCAGCTGCCCTCCTTCCCTCTGCTTTAATGTGAAACAGGGGTTTTTCTGGGGAAAATGCAGGGAGAAAGAACTCCCATGGGAACAGGGGGCTAAAACCTGGAATGGATTTGGATTACTGGGGGATTTAATGGAAACCCTCGATGGCGAATCCAAATTCATCGTGGATTTTAGCCCCTATGGGAATGCACCCTATATCAACATCCCCTGCACTCTGATAGGATAAAAGGTTCTGTAACTCAGTAGCATGTAATCACAAGTTGGGGTAAAGCAAAGGAAAATTCATGCAGTGTCTCCCCACTATAGTACAGTTCAGCCCCTGTTACGGTGTGTTCCCACTTGACTTTTTTAGTCCTAGTTGGACTATTTTTTGTCCTTGTTGGACTATTTTAATCCTGATACAGGGCCAAGTGCACATTCTGGCTATTCCCATTTGCCTGATGATTAACCAGGCTGAACCCAAATATTGCCATTCCCATGTACCGCCTAATCCTCAGCACAGACAAACAGGACCTTTAAATCTTTCCACCCCCTGGTGCAAACCTTGCCTGCCCTGGTCAAGCAGCCAGGTGGAAGAAGACGATCACACTTTCCCTTTCACTCCTTCCCTTTCAGATTGGAGGTTCCCAGTAAGACAGCAAACGTGCGCTGAAGCAGGAAAGTGGAAAAACAGAGCACAAACAATTTTTCCCTTTGAGAGCTCACACGGAGGGGCAAATATTGCCATTCCCACGCACTCCCTTAATCCCCAGCAATCGGAAGGCTGGAAAAGGCAAAGGTTTGGATTTCCCCTAAATGTGGGCGGGGGGAGAGTGGCTTGACTCGCAGTTTTGCTTTCAAAACCTTTTTGCTTGATTGATATGTATCCCTCTGATGATTGTTGGCAGCTACTAGAAATGTAGCTATGACAGATACATTCCTAGTAGTTGCTAACAGGGATACATACCCGTATATTTCGGCGTATAAGAAGACTTGGGGTATAAGTCAACCCCAACTTTTCCAGTTAAAATATAGAGTTTGGGATATACTCGCCATATAAGAAGATGATATCTGGCATATAAGACGACCCCCGGCGTTTGAGAAGATTTCCCTGGGTTAAAAAGTAGTCTTATATGCCAGAATATACTGTATGTATCAAGTAAAAAGGCCCTTAGTTTATTACAGAACAAGTGATTTCAGTGACCCTATCTTATAACTGTTAGAGTGCCCTGAACTGTAGAACTACTGCATTTCTGCCATTTGCATACCTACAATACCCAGTCAGGGTATGGCACTTGTCTTCGCCAGGAATTCCACACAATCAAGCCTGTGTCATGCCACCTTGGAATTCTGTCTAAGCAGCATGAGCCATCTGTCTTACTTGGGGATTCTGCCCAATCAGCTATCGGAAGACAACCTGTAGGACATGTCAGGCATACCTAGGCCTGAAAATAAGGAAGACAGTGGTTTAGTAGTATAGAGAAGAGAAAAGAAAAACATTATGTCAAGAATCCCTTCCCCTCTTTTTCTGGAACATGTACCAACTGGGAGCTGCACTTTGGTGATATTTTGGTGACCATTTTCCACTCTTCCTCAATGCACTCGAATTTGGGTGCCATTTTGAAGCATTATGCTTAGGTGTGGTAGTGATTATTACCATTGTATGCCTGCAGATTTGTTCACACGCACACTTAAACAGAGAGTATTTGAGAAAACTTGGAGCAATTGTCTTTTTCTAAGGAAGCAGAACAATCTTCCTTTTCTTGAGCTGAAGAGCAAGGCTGGAAATCCATAGTATTTGGAGATAACTACCCCAGTGTTCCCCATTTGCCACATAGATTTCTGAAGAGAAAGGAAAGATATTCTTGCTAGCTCTGGAAACTTAGTCAAGATTTTGGCACATTAGTGGGGTATTTCTGGGAAATCCCAGCTATAAAGATTGCTTGGACTTGTTTTGTGAAAGCAATGGAAGATATTGGAACTTTTTGTATGCTGCTGCCCTGCAAAGTCTTATGCTTAACCGTGGAAAGAGGATTGTTGGATCACCCAGTTTATTTTTTAAAAAACGGAGAAACTGAAAAGTTGTTCCATTAATCAAAGTATCATTGACCTTGATTGGCAGAAATTGGCAACAATTCGCCTCTTAAAATAGAAGACAGTTGAACACATGGCTCTTTTTAGAGAAACTGTGTTCCAGGAAAATGAGGCAATTGCATATGAAAATGTAAGTTAATATCTCAGAATCAGTTATTTCTTAGTAAGCTGTTGCCAAGCCTGGTGACAATAGGGTCTGTGCCATATTTGAGATAAAGGAATCCTGGAAATGTCTACTTAAAAAAAGTATAAACAGACAGCACGTATCTAGCATCTAAGCTACACTGACTCAATATTAGCTTAGAAAAAGTAGTACTACAGAAAATGTATGTACAGTTAAGTTTCCTTCTCACTTATGCCTGGGATCTGTCATACTCTACAGTAGCATGTAGACAGCAGGGCCCTATTCTAGGATATACTCCAGAATAAGGGCCTAAGTTCAAAAAGGGCCTAAGGTCATGGTCACACCTTCACTTTAAACCGTCTTCAGTCCATCTTCAGGTCTGACTGCTCACAACTTTTCATTTTTATCCATTCTATTTGTAGACTTTCTATTCAGGGAAGTTGAAATGGAGGGTAGAAAGTTGACAAATGAAATGGGCAGAAATGAAAAGTGTCAGCAGTCATACCTGAAGATGGACTGAAGAAGGTTTAAAGAGAAGGTGTGACCATGGCCTAATTTAGGTCCCTCAGCACTGTGGGAAACCCACTGCTCAACTGTGCCCGAGGCAAATTGGTTCCCTCATCTGCTAATTTCCAGCAAATAGGGGCAGATGTAAATTGAGGGGTTTTGTTTTGCTTTTCAAACAAACAGCAATTTTTCCTAAAAGATCTAAGAATTGCTTCCTTTCTTTTTCACTTAACTGTTACTGGAAATACTTTCACAGAGGCTGATAGTTTCCCAACGCACAGTGAGAACTGAATATAAAAACTGAAACATATAGGAAGTAGGTGTGGGAGGATAAATAGGTAACCAAGAAAATTTAGTCAGATTGCCCAGAAACATACAGACGTCTAAAGCACAGAGTGAGCTGCAGTTCGTGAGACATGCCAAGAACAAAATGACTTTTTCTGATACGTTAAAAATAAAAAGGCAGCCAAATAAAGCAGGAGTCCAGCTGTTCAGTGGAGACAGCATAACACCAATAATTGACAAGGAAATAGTTGGACCACTAAACCCACCTCAGTCATCCCTAAAAGAACATCAGTGGGTTCCAACCAGGTGAATGTGAAAAGCAGATTGTGATGGGAATGATTCACATAGATAAATTCTCCTGTTTTAAAAATCCATTATTTTTATTCGTTCTTCTACACCACATATTTGATAACGGATGGTCTGCTATTGCTGTTTATCTCTTTTAACGTTATACCGTGTATCTAATCACTGATTGGCTCAGAGGATTTGAACAGAAAATAGTCAATTGCATCTTAAAATTCTAAAGGAACTCAGGCTGTGTTCAGACATAACAAACAAGACAGGGTGCTTCCAGACTGGACAAAAGCTGTGTGGACCCTCTCCAGTTGCTTCCTACCTAGCAGACAGGGCAACCGGGAGCAGTGGAGGGACAGCATAACTGTTTCCTGTCTGGCAAACTGGAAGCTCGATCACTTTCAGTAAACGAGCAGCATTCCTCAGAAACTGTGCTAGAACGTAGCAATGCTACTGTGATCAGAAGTCAGTGCATAGCCCCTGTGAAGCTTCCACTCATGTCTGAAGGCATCTACAGTGTGTGACTTTTGTGTCCCAAACCTTCTCTAATCCACTTTTTCTACACAGAGAGTGGGGAAGGGCAGATTGGTATGGGAACTTCTGTAAGCCAACAAAGGGGTGCTTTTTTCTTTTTGCCGTATAAGAGCTATATTTGAAGATCCTCTGCTTATTATCTGCATTAAATCTTAGGGGATAAGTCTAATTCCAGACTATTGGAAAAGATACGACATGATCTGTTTTCCAAGGGTAAAAAAAAGAGAACCGGGGAATTTTATAGCAAACCATTTGACCTGAAGGGTGCTTCTGCATTAGACTAAATGAATCTGGATCTACCTCATCCGGATTTAGTAAAACCAGGTTCCAGTAGACCCGGTTTTACTAAATCCAGATGCCCTGTAGATCCAGATTTACGGGGGTAGATTCACACCTAACAGATGTGGATCTACCCACCCCCGTCATTCCGCACATGTGGTGGAAGGACGGCTTTAATCCGGATTTGAGGTGGGTGCCTTGCAGACGCACAGCACCCGCCTCAGATGCATGCTCCAGGGCCCCTCCCCCAGCCCACCATGATTGGCTCCTTGGAGCCAAGCATGGTGAGCTGGGGGACCCTGCTGCCGTGGCTTGCCCTCACCCCAGAAGCGGCAGATCCGAAGCCTACCCTAGCCCACCTGGGGGGGAGCGTGCAAAATCCCCTACTTACCTGCTCAATGTTGCCCCAATTCTGGCTGCAGGGGTCCAGGATGCAGCGCGCCTGCATCCTGCGTGCCTCCTGATTGGCTGGGGCTGCTCCTGGCAGCTTCAGCCTTCAGGAGGCATTCTGCGAAGGCACCCAAAGAGTTTTTACAGAATTTCATAAAAAGATATCTGTAAACACTTTGGAAATAATGCAATGATTGCTAGAAGCAGCAGACATTTACCAAGAACACACCCTGCACTTGGATCTATTTCTTTCTCCATTGATTGATTAATTATGGTATTTACCTACACGGTTGCAGACCATTTGATCATGTGCCCACTGGCAACTCAGTGAAGTGCAGGATGGATTGCACCACTGCTGGAGGTGGGAAGAGGCTGAAGGAAATCTACATCTGGATGGAAAACCACATTAATGGGTCTTTCTCCAAGGAGAGGAAGGTTTTCAGCAGGGTGCCACAGGGTTTGGTCTCTGTGCTTTTCAAAATGATTATTAACATTTGGATGAAGAGAAGGGTGGGGTTTCCACCAAATCTGGAAAGTATACAAAATTTGGTGGGAAAGCAAGAATTGTAGAAAATTACAATCAAATTTCATAACAACTGTGATAAGTTGGAGAGTGGTCTGAAAACAACAGAATGAAATTGAATGGACGGACGGATGGATGGGAGTGCCATACTTCAGATAAGAGAGCCAGTATGTGGGCTTAGTTGTACTGCCAATAAAAAGAAAAGAAAGAAATCTTGGTATTTTAGTCAGCCACAAACTGAGTATGAGTCAGCTGTATGACATAGCAAGGAAAAGAAGCAAATGTAATTCTGGGTTGCATTAAAAGAAGCATCATCTCCAGAGCCCAGGAAAGGACAGTTTCAATTTTTTAAAGCACTAATTAGACCTTCATCCTGAGTTCTGTTGGCCGGGCACCCACAGTTTAAGGAGGATTCGTATGAACTGAAGTAGATCTAAGAAAGCAATGAAGGTGATCAGAGGACTTAAAGGCTGTGTTCCCATGTGTGATTCAAACTGTATTGGGAGGAGGAGGAGGCAGAGAAAGTGAGTGAGTGAGTGAGTGAGTGAGTGAGTTGCCTTTTATACCCAGTTTTTCTCACCTATTTAAGTGGACTCAGAATGGCTGACAAACCTTCTGTTCTTCTCCGCACAACAAACACCCTGTGAGGTAGGTGGGACTATGAGAGCTCAGAAGAATAGCTGTGACTAGCCCAAGGCCACCCCAGTGGCTTGGTGGAGGAGCACAGAATCAAACCCTGTATTTGCAGCACCCCATGCTGAAGAGGCATGAGGACTCATGCAGGGACTTCAATGCCACTCCAAGTTGCAAAAACCTCAGTGCACAAAAAGCAGCTCCAGTGCTGATTCTCACAAACTGAGGTGTGACCTTATTGCAAGCAGAACGTGCCATATTTCTATGCAGGCCTCCTGCACCTGGATGTTAGATGGCAGTGAAACCTCTGGGGAGTGCAGTGGGTGAGGTGGGGATGAAAAGGCAGGAGTTAATGTTGTTTGTTGTATGATAAAGAATGTTGTGTTTGATGACGAATTCATTAAAAGTATTTGGAAATAATTTTTTTAAAAGGATGAAGAAGCCCTTCAAGCACAGGGCATAAATGACTCAGAAGCCTTCTGGAGAGAGCCTTGGAACCATCAAACCATTTTCTGAAGCCTAAGGAGGCCTCCAGGGAAGCCCAACCCAGCATGCAGCCACAGCACTGCAGAGACACACCTGAAGGTGCAAGAAGCCTAGAAGTACCGAGCATGTTTTGCCTTGAGAAAAGAAGGTAGCTATGGTAGTGGCAGGAATGCCTTTTTCAAATAACCTGGAACTTGGAAGCATATCCAGAGAAGAAGGTCATGATGACCTGTCCCATCCCAGAATGCAAAACAAAGGAACAGCTTAAGACAACAATATAGATTAGGGGCAGAAAGGAGTCCCTATGGGAAAAACCTATCAAGAGTGGTCCTGATGGCCTGGTGCTTTCCCCCTCACTGCTCTGTTCCAGGTGGAGGTTGGGCATGCTTCAGTTTGGATTTCTCCATTAGCAGTGGCTGATCTCATGACCTAAATTCTCCCTCTGGGTCTCTGATCCTATGTGCCCTTTATTGCTCCTGCTTTACCATCAGTCCTGTTTTTGCAGCCTGTGCTTCAGATAGCACAGTTTCTTTCATGATGTATAAACCCTTCTGTGAACTCCATGTTCAATTTACTTAAGAATGTTAAATGCAGAAGGAAATTATGCCTGGCTAACCTGATACCACTTAAAGCTTAGCAGAAGTGGCTGTAGCTCAGTGGTAGAGCAAACTGACTGGAAAACAGAGGGTTGCAGGTTCTATCCTCTGCCAAGAAATCTAAACAGTGGTGCCCACGGAGGTGCCCATGAAGTCAGTTAGTAGTCAGTCACGACTCAGTGGTATCCAGCAACATCATCATCAACCAAGGCTTAGTGCCTGGTTTCTCTATATAATTGGCTGGTCTGACTTTTTTTCTTTGGAACATAGGAAACCGGTGGAGCTTCTCTTTAGCATACAGAAGCTCTTGGATCCAATCTGAAACATGCCCAGATAGGGCTGGACGTTTCTGGCCGATGGGGTCCAGGGGCGGAGCTGCACGATCACCACATCATCAATGTGCCTGCTGCCCCCGCCACCCGCCACCAGTGTCCCACTGCTGAAGCAGCCTCATTGGGTGGGGGGTTTGGCAGTGGCAACTGAGTCTGCCACTGCCACCTACATGACTCTGCAGTTGCACCAGACATGGTGGAGGCCTGAAATCTGGATTTCTATAGCCCTCATGGGGACAGTGCCTTCTAAACGGGATCTTAAATGGATACTGCATGGGGACAGGGCCTTCCTGATTGGTACCAATCGGGTACCCAATGTGGTCTAAATGGGGTCTTCAGTGGCAGTGCAGAAACAGCCTATGTGTAGAGCACAATAAAGTGCTCCACACATGCAGCTATATTAACCATTCCCATTCTTTCCTGCCCACTGGTGAGACCATTCGCACCTCTGTGGTGTATGGAGGGGCATGTGATGCACTGCGCAAGCGCACTGGTGTATCGCATGATGTGCTGGAACCAGTGTGCATGTGTAGCGCATCACTGTTGTCCCACTGCCAACATCTGGATGGAAGACAGTGGTGCCCAGCCACACATCCACACTTAAGGTAGATGTCCGGATGCTTGGGGGGAGGGACTATGTGTCCTAGCATTCATAAGAACGAATGCTAGTACATGAGTGGGCAAGTTCACCATTCCTGTTCCCCAGACTGGGTGGGGAGTGTGAATTTGCTCCTGGACAGACAGGGTAGAACAGACAATTCTGAACTTGATGGTACAGATGTTGGCCCAGTAAAGGCCACCCTTCTCTATTCTACATCCTTGGTAGGACCTTCAGGCATATACTCTCTTTTCTCTGTCCCTGCATTCATAATCAATGTTAAGAGCCTGGCCACATATTCAGAATGATGCTACCAGGTATTTACCATTCTTCACCCATCAACCTTAAATGGAATAAAGACGGAAGGATGAGCAAAGTCTTCATTGGACAGAGGGAACTATTTACCCTTACAAGTTTGCAGCTGTACTTTATCAGCCAAAGCAACAACCTATTAAGAACAGAATTTGAGGCATGTGGGCAGAGTGTACTGGAAAGAACATCGGAAATAAATATTAACTAATTTCAGGGTGATAGATTACTTTAGTTTCTATCTCATGGTCTTGAGCATTCCAAATTGTTTGGACAAAAACAGGGGTTTAGACCATGCAGTTCTAGGGAGAGAATAAATAAAATTCATCAAGCTTCAGATAATGGGAAATATTGACATACTATCCACTTCAAAAGAAAACACCTGAAAACACAGGCACTCATTCCAGTGACTCTTTTAGTGACATCTCACCTTTGCAGTACAAAACAACTCAATATTTCTATTCAGTTTGGCTGCTCTCTTAGTTGAGTAGATGGGGGTGGCTGTAGCTCAGTGGTCAAGCAAACTGCTCAGAAAGCAGAGGATCACCGGTTCGATCCTCAGCCTTTCCTGGAAGTAGGCAATGGTAAACCACTCCTGTATCTCTGAGAAAACTGCACAGCAGCGCCCATGCAGTCGATCAAAAGTTGACAACACAGTAATACCAGCAACAATTGCCAGTCACCATATGGGTTGTCTTAATACACTATTTATGAAATGTGTCTTATGAAAAAGACGGCCAGCACTCCACACCTTTGGATTCTTAAGCATGCAGCCTCTAAGCCAAATACCAAAAGAAGTAGTTGTGCTGTAGGAGAGCGGCAGCTTTTTGCTGTTGGCCACAGAACAAGAAATAGATGTAGGTATGTGACATATAGATCATTGTGCTCTGTGAGAGATTTTCAGAACATTCACTCACAAGCCTACTGAAAAGGTTACCGATGATGCAACTGTTAACATTACAGGCATTATTTCAATCAGCTTTATTATACAAAGACATTTCTCATGGGAGAGCAAAGCAGTGTTTGTACTATTAAGCTATTCAGACATCTGGATTTTTTTTAATGTAGCTATAATTGGTTGAAGTCTGCATTAACATGTGGACAACAGACCCCTATCCAAGATATATTCCAGAAACGCCAAGTGCAGAAAGGGCTCAAGACTAACTGCTGAGGGACGCAACTACAGCTGCCACTCTTACTTATCTGAAGTTGGACCCATGTATAATAGACTAGACTAAAAACAAGTGGACAAAATGTGAAGTTACTGCCTGTGCTGTTGCCTATCTTTCCTAACAATGGTTTTGGCCTACAAGCTGTTGCTAATTATTCTAATATGCATTTTATACTTTGTTTTTGTTGTCGTGACCTGTTCTGGGACCTCTGTATGAAGGGCAGGATATCAATACTCAAATAAATAAATTAAATAATTATCATGTGGTTTCTATATGTGGCTGGCATCCTTAAGCCCCAACCTCCTACTTACAGCAGTAGTGGCCTGTAGATTTTAGACCCATGGGGAAGTAAGGATGGAAAAAGGTTCTGGTTAGAAGCTTCTGTTTGATGGCGTGGATTAAAGTACAGTTCAGAATGGTTACAGCAAGCTTTCAACAAGAAGTTCTTTCTGAACTGGCCTTGGTTCCAGTTTATATCCTGGAATAGGAACCTGCCATCTGCATGCTAAATGAAGACTCCAGGCACAGTCTGCTGGAGTCAGTGCAAGAACGCCAATGGCAGTTCCCTATTCCAGGATATAAACCTGAATACGGTCCAGTGCAGAAAGGGCCAGAGCTTCAGCTACCCTCATCAGCCTCATGGAAGCACTCTGTGAACCAGCTGACCCTGGAAACCTTGTGAAAAGGTACTATTTAACGTTGCATCACAAGACAACCTCCCTTCTTAAAGGGAAAATAAGCAGTGTATTTGCAAAAGACTTCATCCCAAGGAAGGTCAAGCAAGACACAAAGGGCACTTTACTCAACATTTTACTAACTTGTAACAAACAGCGAAGAAGCATGAAAAGATAATTGGTTTTCTTAGCTCCTTGGCCTTAGAACCACTTGCCCATCAGTCAGCAAAATATTTACTTAAGACAAAATTAGAATCAAGGCACATTTTCTTTGGCTCAGTCCTCCTATAAAATAGCTAGCTGCTTCTTTCTTTGAGGACATTCATCTTCCTGAGTCACCGTATATGTGCAAAATAACGGAGGGAGGGAAGAGACAAAACTTCAAGTCTTCTTTCCAAAACAGTGCAAATTTCACTAAAAAAAAAAGTAACTTGAATGCAGAAGATCATTTCCACAAGTCTGGAAGAGCCAGAGAAACATATCATCAGGGACTTCGCTTTCCAGCCTCACTTCAATCTGTACACAGCAGTCTCCTTTTCTTGAGGGAATCAACAGGGCTCTGGATCCCAGCCAGTCTTTTTAAAAAAAACATTTCAGAAAGGTGTCACAACGGTGTGTTACTTGTTTCAAGTTCAGTGCTCTTTAAACCTGCAAAACAATTTTAGAAGTTAGCAAGAAAGACCTGATACACATCAAGGTATAGTAACGATCAACTTCATGGTAGTAATAATCAACAGACATTGGTGGAGTAACAAGGGGAACTGGAGAGCTTGATACAAATGCAGGTACTCTGCTCTCACAAATGACAGGTGAAATGAGGTCACAAACCAAACCAAATACCCCCCTCTGCCTTGCTTTCTTGTGTGCACAAGCTGCACTAATTGCATTTAAAGTCTTTGATGCATACAAATGACCTGTTGTGGGTCCCCTCCCTTAAAGAAAGAAATACGGAAAATAAAATAAATTGTAGTTAAAATGCCCAAGATAGTCCTTAGTCCTTTACTCATCTCTGACTTTTTTTTTAAACAAAGAATTCATATCCTGCCCTTCAGCAAAAGAAGAGTTGGCTTTTCTACCCCGCTTTTCTCACCCATTTAAGGGGACTCAAAGTGACTGACAAAGCTTTTCTATTCTTCTCCGCACAACAGAACACCCAGTGAGGTAGGTGGGACTGTGAGAGCTCAGAAGTGAGCTGTGACTAGCCCAAGGTCACCCAACTGGCTTCATGTAAGAAGGTGGAATCAAACCCAGTATTTCCAGATAAGAGTCCAGCTCCTTAACCACTAGACCAAACTGGCACACAAAAGGTCCCAGGGCAGGTCAGAAATAAAAAATATATATATAGAGAGAATATTCTTAAAACATATTTAAAATAAAACCCTGCCTCCCTGGCAGGACAACACCCAGAGGTGGCTTGATGAACAACTTATCACACTTCCATACTAAATAAGAACTATTGTCTCAGCCATTTTATCAGAACAGGTAACTACAGTGCCTGACAAAAGTTCTGTCGCTTATCCATGTTGTTGAAACCAAAGCCTATAACCTGACTTAAAATTCATCCATTGGTTTTAAAAATGACTCATATGAAAGCTGAAACCCTCCCAAATGAGGTTTTTAAAAAGAAAATAAATTTGCTTCACTGCTGAAATATTGATCATTTAATGAACACAGAAAGGTCAGATTTTGGCGAGACAAAAGTTTTGTCGCCCACAAAAAGTAATGTGAAAATCAAACAGATAATTCACTTCAAATACAAAGATATGTTTCATAACATTGGTGAATGAAGTTGTGGTGCTATTAGAGCCATATTTAATATTTTGTGTGACTTCCATGAGCCTGAAGGACTGCATCCATGCGTTTTGGCAATGATTCATACAATTTATTGATGAAGTCATCAGGAATAGTAAAGAATGCAGTTTTACATGCCTCCCAGAGTTCATCAAGATTCTTTGGTTTTGTGTTCCAAGCTTCCTCTTTCATCCTACCCCAAACATGCTCAATGATGTTCATATCTGGTGACTGGGCTGGCCAGTCCTGGAGCACCTTGATCTTCTTTGCCTTGAGAAACTTTGATGTAGAGATGGATGTATGAGATGAAGCGCCATCCTTCTGCAAAATTTGATCCCTTTTATGATTGGGAATGTAAGAGGTAGCTAATACGTCTTGAAATTTTAGGCTATTGATATTGCCTTCCACCTTGTAAATGTTTCGCACACCCCTATACTGAATGTAACCCCAGACCATGATCTTTCCACCACCAAACGTAACTGTTTTCTGGTTATATCTTGGATCCATACGGGCTCCAGAAGGTCTCCTGCAGTATTTGCGGCAGCTGTGGTGTAATTCAACTGAAGATTCATCTGAGAAATCCACCTTCTGCCACTTTTCCAGTGTCCATCCATTTAGTAGGCTGTGGGCCTTGGCAAATGCCACACGGTTTTTTAATAGCGTTTTGTTTAGTGCTGGCTCCTGGGCACTGATTCGACCATGGAGGCCATTTCGAGACAGAATCCTACAAACTGTTCTAGTTGACACAGGGACTTGAGGTGACCAGGCCTGTTGGAGCTCTGCTGCAGTGGAAGAAGGGCTGGCTTTTGGTTTTCGAACCAACAAACGTTCCTCCTGAGCAGTTGTCTTGCGGGGTCTGCCGGACCTGGGCTTGTCAAAAACATCTCCAGTCTCTTCAAATCTTTTTGTAATTCTTTGTACTTGATGCTGAGACACATTAAAGGTGCCAGCCACCTCTGCAGTGGATCTGGTCTTCAGTCTCCTGATAATCAAGGCTTTGGTCGCAGGGTGGATTTTTGGCATGTTGTCAGAGGTCAAGTTGCAGTTCAAGTGAAGGTCTGGAGTGCTGGAGTTCTTTTTATACACACCCACTAATTATCTGATCAATTAGTGAGCACAGGTGAGGCTGTAAACTAGGATTAGGTGCATTATATGACAAAGCGACAAAACTTTTGTCTCGCCAAAATCTGACCTTTCTGTGTTCATTAAATGATCAATATTTCAACAGTGAAGCAAATTTATTTTCTTTTTAAAAACCTCATTTGGGAGGGTTTCAGCTTTCATATGAGTCATTTCTAAAACCAATGGATGAATTTTAAGTCAGGTTATAGGCTTTGGTTTCAACAACATGGATAAGCGACAGAACTTTTGTCAGGCACTGTATTTGTCACTAATAAGTTAGTAAAATGGCTATAATCAACCACCCTGAAACACATTTGAAGGGAACAATTGCTAAGAATAGTAGAGGATTGGATTAATATAATTATTGCCACTCTTGTCAAAAAGCAATCTAGCATGTTTTGCAGTCTCGGGCCCAGTCACGGCCTAGTTCTGCTTCAATTTCATAGGTTTAAGATTCTTCTGACTTTAACAACAAACCCCAGACTGTCATCCAAGAAAGCCACTATGTACAAATAACAAACGATATCAAAGAGGCACATCATCTTGAAGTCTAGAAACTCTGATGGCCACTAGAAATATATAAACTTTTAAAACTATAACTTACAAGAAAAGACTCCTGAATTAACAGCATGTAATTTTTACATAAAAGGTTGTTGGTAGAGAAGAACGAAAGCAAGAGAAGATAAAATACTTTTTTCGAATAAAGAGAGCCTTTTCGCACTTACCTGATCGGGATGGCCTTGCATGCCTTGGGATGCTCTATTAGCATGACATGCTGGTGCCCCGGTCCCAGAGCGTGCAGGGACACCCCAATCATCCACAGCAGTGGAGCAATAAAAAATGCTCCACTGCTTTAATGGGAACATCTAGTATGTTCCAGGTAATCTCTCAGACACAGCGTTCGCACCACTACTTGGCACAAAAGCTGAATGGGGATTGGGTGGGCCACCACAGTGAAGTGGCACACTCTGTCATGGTCACCATAGTAAGGCCTGGCACATGCCAGGAGTTGCCATGATGATGTGGACCGTCCTGCGTGAACCACTGAGAGGGTGTCTAGGAAAGTTAGGGATAGAGCTGGTGCTCATGGTGCAAACACAGACCACCTTCCCTGAACTTGAGGGGCATGGTATCCCACTCAAGTTAAGTACACAAAGGCTCTCAGAAAATCAGACTGGCCTATTCAAAAGAAAATTAAAATGGTAAGACAGATTCCTAGAGAAAAAAAAAACTGTTCAAAATATAAAACAAACTTACAAGCTTTGATCCAGGCTACATCGAAGTTCTTTTCGTATAAGGCGGAGTAAAAACTGTATGAATTTTAAAACATAAAAGCATTTAAGAACACAGATTATAACCAGCATCAGGTTGTTTAAATTGTGGCTGACTAGTCAAGGAAACTTTTTCTAGAAACCACCATGAGCTCTCTGAAAAGGTACATGTATGTTAAAAGCAGCTGGAGTGAAGAAATGAAGGGAACTACTTTTCTCTGTGACTGAAGTCCACCTGAGGAGCTCCAAATTTTTATCATTTAATATGGGATGAGGGAAAGGGCTCACAGAGAATCTAAAGATTTTATGCCATAAACTTGGGAAACAAAGGCAGAAGATCCTAGTATAAATAAATACTTGGCCAAGCATTCACTAGCCACCAGTCCAACTATGTTACTTATACTGAGCAGTGATGGCTGGTAGTCATTGGGACTAAAGGGACAGAAGATAAATGCTATAAGGGATCGATTCTACTGAAGACTGCATATTATGAACAGAAAGCCAACTCTGAACTGAAATGTGTGCAAGAAAATGGGCAGGTCACTAAAACTTTGAACTACTTAGTGTGGTTATCCCTCCCACTTTTCCCTTGAGGGCCAGCAACCCCTGAAATCAGGGTCACCAATATTTTTGAAGGCACTGTGTGAGCACCATCATTCCTGGTTGTGCCTTTGCCCAAGGCAGTAGTGGGGGGAGGCCTTCAAACGTTTAGTGGGTGTTAAGGAAACCCTACCACTGTGCATTTAGGAAGCACTGTAACAACCCCTTTGTTACATATTACTCCAATAGCTAGGATACATATTACATAAAGTGCCTAACTGCAACCTGATGGGCGATTGCTTTCTTCTGAGCTCAAGAAAGGCCCTTACTGTAACAGCTGTACTGTGTTAAAGCCAAAAACACTTGGAATGTTTCCTTTTGGTACACAACTCCAATGGCTGACCTTTTCTCAGGAACAGCTCATGTTTACTTAGCAGATCTTTTGTGCTCGGGGGATTTGAAATAAATCAAGGAGAAATATGGACTAGCAGTGTGAGGCTGATGATGTCACTTGCACAGCACTGGAGAAAAGTATTCTGGCAGTGGGAGAGCCGTTCGATGACAGTGTGATGAGGAGGACACCAAGTGGATGGTGCTGAAAATTTGCACAAGCACCAATTTTATGCACTGGAAAATCAACCACAGAAATATCTACTGTATTCATCTGAAGAATGGTAGCTGCAGAAGGCTGTGAAGACTACCACAGGAGCTCATGTCTGTTAAGAACCCGGTAGCTGTGCATTTTCTCTAAAAGTGTCATTTCCCTGATTTAGTTATACCACCATAGCTGACCTTCATGGCCCATGTCCTGAACTGTACAATCCCAGAGTCCCTCAGCTAAGCACTGAAGTCAGGTGGCAGCCTGTTTTTGCACTACATGGCTACCTCAAAGAGCCATTTGTAAACAAAGAGAGAAGAACTATCAGGTCATTTGCTCAAGCCTCTTTCAGGCATTTCTAGAAAGGGTTCATCTTTTTCTTTTTAAAATCTAGTTCCATGAAATTATTCTCCCGAGCCAACAACTGTTTATTTCAGATAATATATCTTGCATTTTATAAAATATGCTGAACAAATCCCCAAGAATAGTCTTCAGTCGTGATTACAGGTAGTGCAGAATTTCTGGGTTCAGAATCATCCTAATACACTGTCCTTGAACTGTCTTATTATGATACACAATATAAATAACCCTGAGTGGAAATATTTTTCAAAGCATATAGGAAATGCTATTTGTGAATTTTTTTTACTCACAGGTTTAGTGGATCTGTTGAGGAAGCGTTTGTGTCATGCATTATTGGCAAGTAAAAAAACCCTAATCTTTTGTTTGCGGAGTCCAACCTCCACAAATAACAAGGGACTACAGAATTTTATGAAGTGCTAGATGTTGCCACTGTAGTTAAACATTTTGTAGTCTGTTTGGTGTCCATACAAAGCAAAATGTGTTTTAATCCCTCCACTGATTTCCAGGTATTCTGATGGTGTGAAATACCTGGAAGTGTGCAAGTGCCATTCTCCATGCTGAGCAGTAGGTACTGTCAGCCCATTTTTGACCCATGCACGCGCAGTGGCCATTTTCTTCAAGACAGATCCAGGGAACAAGCATTCAGACAAGATAAGCCATATCATTATTTTAGGAAAATCAGGGTGGGTGTTGATTCTCCCAGAATAACAATATCTCAGGATTCTACCCTTATATCCCAGAGCTATCCCAATATAGTGCTGGGATAATCCAATGTTTTAGGCCCTTCCTGGACACACCCTGAGACACCAATCCCAAACTATATTTTAGAACGTGCCATCTAACTACAGTGCCCATGAAACTGGCACTGGCAACGCATTTTCACTTACTAATAAGGCACAGGCATCTGCAATCATCAGCATGTAAAAGACGTTGTTCCAGCCAGAGGGAGATAGGAAGCCTGCTAACAAAGGCCCCACAGCAGCACCTAAAAAAAACCCAAAACCATACTTAAGGCAATACAGTTGAATGGCTGCATAATATTTGCAATTTTATTTCATACAGTGTATTTGGGAAATAGTTCTGAATAGGTTAACAAGGCATCATGAAATCACAAATGCTCTTGAAACACTAAGAATTTGGTGATATATTGGAAATCAGAAGAAATCTAAAATAAAACTATTGATCTTTATCACTTCTTCGACTAGTTCAAATACAGCCAGGCCTATAAGTGGCAAGCTGGACTGATCTATGAAGCAACTCTATGAAGCGATCATGAAACCAGTGAGGAAAACAAAATTCACAGACATGCATGCAACTAAGAACCAAGATGAACCAAGATGAATCTGTTTTCTCCCCAAAGCTGAAAAAGCATACAAGGAAGCTGCCTCCTCATACCATGACATCCTTCCCACCACACGATTAGTATAAATGGCGGGAAAAGGGGAACAGCGTGGGTACTTGTATCAGCTATACTGATCAAGGGTTGCTGCTTGGCCCAAGGGTCATTGCATGTGCTACACACTGTGAACATCACTCAGCAGAGGAAGGATTGGAAAGCAACATGGAAGAATAACTAAAAGGGATTGTTAAAGACTACCAAATATATCTTGGTACATATCAAAGGGCAGAGGTGTATACATGAAGACCACTTCCACACAAAGGCCACTGAGAGAAGCCAGAAGAATTTCATAGTGAGAACTTTGATTCCACTTGGCAGATACAGTGAGCGTTCATTTTCTTGTTGCCCCCTTGTACACTTTTAAATAAAAGGAATAATCAGTATAGATTCCCAGGTCATTATTAGCACATATACCTTCAGTAATGAGGTTGGTGGGCACCCGGGAGAGAACTTTTTCAGCGGTGGGCCCGAGACTATGGAATGGCCTCCTCCTTGAGGTGCGCCATGCCCCCTCCTTGTATTTATTTTAGAGGGCCGTAAAGACTTATCTCTTTGCCTTGGCCTTTGGCTGAGGTTCTATTCTCCCTCCCCAGTTATAATGACACCATTATTAACGCTTTAGGGAGTGCCCAGTTTTAAATTTGTTGAATTTTTAAGGTGTTTTAAACACACATCTTGTTTTTAATCTGTATTTCATTTTAATCTGTATCTGTTTTAATTTGTATCCTGTTTTAATTTGTTTTAATCTGTCGTTACCCGCCCAGAGACCTCCAGGTATGGGGCGGGATAGAAATGTAAATAAATAAGTAAACTCTACCATACTTATGATTTTCAGAACCCCCCATGATCCTTCACTTTTAAGGCAACTATTTTGAGATGGATAACTTACCTACAGACCCTGTTCCATCAATGATGGCTGTAACAGTGGAGAGTGCTCTTGCATTTCCCTTGAGAGTCTTATGGGTACCCTTCAATAACAAGTAATTAAATAATTACTCTCCTTAACAACAAAATCAAGATTCTTTCATGAAGTCCTGCTAGCCTTGCATCTAGAATCTTTTTCACAGGACAGTTTATCAAAATCCTTACCCTGGGTGACCTGATACTCTAACAGCATCTTCTCTGGACAAAACAATATGTGTCTTCAAACTTTCCTCCCAAACAAAAGGTGCTTTCACACTTGGCCCTGTAGTTTATGACAGGTGAACATCTGGACAGGTGCATCTGCACTTGCAGGAGGGGTTTAAAGCCTCCTGCCTGCCCAGACGTTAACCAATTGTAAAATTGTGCTCCACACGCAAACTGACATTACTTAAAAACTTACCTAAGCATCCAGCCAGTGAGCATTTACACCATTTCTGGTGTGAGGGATCATCTGAGGTACTGTGCAAGCTTGTTGGCACCTCTGTTGACCCCAAATGTGACTGCAGTGTCACCAATGCCATAGTGATGGCGCACACACTGCCGCACTGGGCACCACAATCAAGATGACGGCACCCTGTCAGGAATTGGACAAATGCCTGGGCACCAGTAAGTCTTCGTGTGTGTGTGTGTGGGGGGGGGTAGTCTACCATGTACTAGTGCTCCCAAATGTGAATGGTACTACATATTAGTTGCTAATGCACTCTTCTCATCCAATGGATGGGAAGCCAAGTTGAAAAGCAGCCCAGGCTTGGGTAACAGGGACCAGGCACAGCCAGTGGCTTTCTGATCTGAGTGCGTGCATGCACAGCATGGTTGAATACTGGCCTCAAAAACACATGCTGCTCCTAAGTGGGCCTTGCATCATACAATGTGGAAACGTGCATGCCACTGCAGCCCAACGTTCACCTAGTTTGCTCCTGCGTGAGCTCAGTTTGGAGAACTATGGACCATGCCTGATAGGCACATGGGGCAGGCATTCTCATCAATCAGTTGTAGATTTATCAAGGATTAATTTTCACAATGTATTCAGTCCACATACACCTTGGTCATAAGAGACTTTGGATTCTGTTCTTCTCCAGAATTTTATGTCACTTCTATTCATACATTGTTTTATTAATTGGGTCATTCAGCTAACATATTGCAGGAACCAATCTGTACAAACAAATCAGAAATGTACTCACCAAGTCAGCAGAGACAGCTGTTGTGATCAATGCATAAGGGCCATTCACTAGAGCTCCACAGATTAGCAGCATAACTTCAAATTAATAATAATCAGATTTTCAGAACCAATGCCAACAATACACAGGGCGACTCCTATTCTTCAATACGCCTTCATTAAAAGCTATAAACTAGTTATACCATCATAAAAACTGACATGCTTGTTTCCTAAAATTGCTAAAAGGATTAAAAACTATGGCTGCGTCCCCATTCACGTTTTGCGCCGAATCGAAATAGGATTTGGGAAAGGCTGTCCCCATGCATTTTTAATTTGGTCCGATTTTTGTGGACCAAATCGCCCAAACTAGGATCGTGTTCTCATCACGGTTTGGTGGCTCGGTATGCATTGTTTTGGGAGCCAAGCCTGAGCATGGGGACGGTCCCGGGCTATTTGGGGAGGAGACTGGCGCTCGCGTCATGCCTCGCTGTCCCATGAGACTCTTTTCTGACAAGCATTCTACCCCCTTTCTCTGGTCACCAATGCAGGCAGAACAATGGCTTGACTTTTCTCCCTTTTCCATGGCAAGTATTCCACCCTCTTTCCCCAATCTGTAGTCATGGTTGTTTGAAAAGCTCCTTTTATTCCCTGGCTCATCTCACTCAAGTGCAGCTGGTTGGTGCAGGGAGATCTTTGCTCTTTCCTCCCTCTGACAAACATGTGTGCGTGCACACACACACACGCACAAACACAGAGAGCAGAGGGGGTGAAGGAGCAAGCAAGCTGCTTCGCCACCAGTTGTGAGCAAGTAAGAAGAGGGAAGGGAAAAGGCTATGGAGGGGTGGTGGTGGAAAAAGGCAGGCAGGATAATGGCTTGATTATTCTCCCTTTTCCATGGCAACTATTCCACCCCCATTCCCCGATCACCAAGGCAGGCAGGATAATGGCTTGATTTTTCTCCCTTTTCCGCTTGCCGGGTGTTCTCGCGGTTCCTGGGTGAAGCGGAGATGCGCAAAAACTGCTCAGCCATGGGGACAGCTGTATGTTTCAGTCCCGCACCCGGTCAAAAATGAGCCCAAATCACACCAAATCGCTTGCATGGGGATGTGGTCTATGTGACTTTCCCTAGGGCTTCCAGGTGAAGGGCAGGATTCAAATGTTATAAATAAAATGTTTATTTATATCCTGCCTTTCTCTGAGAGTCCCAGGATGGGTCACAAAGGTAAAAAATAAAACATAGTTAAAATATAACCCTCCTTCCTGTTCACTCACCACCCCTGGCAGGACAGCACCAGCAGGAGCAAATGTTTTTCATAGTATACAGTTGAATCAAAGACATGAAGAAATTATACCTCAGAGAAGACTAACAAATTACCCTCTCCTGAAGCATCAGAAGATTTAAACATAGGCTGATTTAAACAACTACTATCGTAATGGAAATATACATAACTACTTTTCTTTAAAATATGAAGGTATAAAAAAGTAAAGACTTCAAATACAAAGATACAAAAACAATTGCATCTCCTGTCTATCAAGTGCACGTTAAAAAGGCGAGAACTCAAATGTTAATTATTAGATCATAGAGAACTGGGCCCTTTCTACACTGGGCCTTTTTCCAGATTATATCCTGGAATAGCGACCTCATTTGCCTACTGGTGCAGGATGGCAGGTCTCTATTCTAGGATATACTCCAGAATACGGCCCCTAAATGCCTAGGAGAAGATTGAATCTTCATCTGGTGACAGAAGGATATTAAATCAGACAATTTCACAAGTGGAAAGTCACTTGTGAAAAGTTCAGTCTTTTTCTACCACTCATCTAGCCTTATAGTCGGAGGTTGGAGACAGAGATGGGCTTTACCTAGGGCTCCTAATAAGCTCATAGTCTGATATACTGTATAGTGCAGAATTGTCCACACTAATCAAATGTTTCTTTAGACATTCTGGCCCGACCATTTTGAAGTAAGTCTGGAAATATTCCAAAGGAGTTGAGAACTTACCTACTGTGGCTTCAGAGCCCATTTTGCTGATTGCTGAGAATAGATACAGCTAAAAGCAAACATAAACAATAAACAGTTAGCTCACCTTAGCATAAAATGATTAGTATCTTTGCCAAGCATCAATTAAAAACAATCCCAGCATTACTTTGAATTCCTGAACGTTGTATCACAGGACCACCTACTTTAGCTATGTAAGTTTCAAGGTAAATTCTGGGATTTAATATTCATCTTAAAGCAACCACGAGGGTATCTTATATTGTAGAGAAAAAAGGTTTAACAAAAAAGAGTTAAAGCAAAAACAGACCTTTAGGTTAATTACTCACACTAGGTAGCAAATTGTAAACAAAAACACCAAAAACAGCTCTTACTGTGGGTGCTGCAATCAATAGCATCATGCCACAAGTTGTCGCCCTTTTCTTCATCCTGTCTGAAATTATGCCTGCCAAAATTCCTCCTGCAAAAAAGAGAAGGTGAACAGAACATCTAACAGAGTACTTTACATAGCATATCTGTGTTAAGCACTACCCATGAAAGCCAAATCTTCCTAATCTTAAACTTGATTTAGAAATCAAAAACAGTCCTCTATGTTTCCAATTACAAAATTATGCCCATTAAATTCTGCAGCATAATCATCATGGGGAAAATCATTGCAAAGAATTACCTGAGAAAGAAAATCATATCCAGGGTAAATTCTCCTAAATGTGAACTACCACAGTGGTTTCAGTGGAAGGGTTTCCTTTCACACTTCACTCCGCCACTGGTCTCTCTTGGAAGTCCCTTTCTTGCATCTCTTTCCAGCACATGGACCTCATATTTTGCCGCAATTAATTTCATGTAGTCCAGCCCATTTCCTCCCCCTGCCCACAATGCAATGCAATATGATTGGCCATCTACTTTTTGTCAGTCACTAGCTTTGTATTTTCGTCTTTTGTTTTTGCCAATTGTGTGGCTTCCCAAAATGTGTTTAACCCACTTTAACAGTAAACGATGCCTTATGGCATGATTTTATTCCCTTTCCAAAAAAAAAATATCAACATTTGATTAGATAATGTGAAAGGAACAGGGCTCATTCCTTTTTTGATGTGTCCTTTTCACTCCAAAGATAGATTGAAAGTGGATTAACACTTCTGTGTAGCCAGGCCCTTGGAGGGATTGTGCAAACAGGAATGCCAGGGTGAATGAAAACTCAGTTGCATTCTAAAACCAGCTAGGAAGGAGGGAGAGTCCTAGTACGCTTGCTGACAGATATTACCATTGCCTATTCCTTCCTTCCTTCTCTTTACTTTCCAATTGTATTCACCCTACAAAAATATTATTATCCAATTCCCACTCTTTATTTTCTAGAAACATCAAAGCTGTTGCTAAATCTCATCACTATTCATCCTTCAGTATCTCTTAACCATAGTCACCTGTCTTACAAAAAATTTTCTGTCCTTAGTATTCTCGCTGTCTTACTTCAGCAGTTGAATGTGACTTATTAGTTCCCCCCGCCATCTTGTTTTTATCTGTAGAATTTGCCTCTCTGCCAAGTCAGTTTAAAAACATGCAGAATCTGAAGCGTAGAACACACACCAACTTCTAAACTTACCAAAGATTCCTCCAACATCAAATAATGTGGACAGGTCACCTGCTCGTTTAGCATCTAAGTGTTCTGCAAGTAAAAAAAATTAAGACAAGAAATAGTTCAGAAATGTATAGGTACTCTATAAGCTGTAATGAAGTAGAAAATCGAATAGCACAATTTCATATAGAGTGTTTTTGCGTATTTATATGTTTTACTAGTTGTGACCATGTCTCACATAAGGTGATTTCTTTATCTCACTACTGTGCATTTTGCTACCAAAAGCCAAAGGTCACTTCTGCTATATGCTGAGACCTTTAGAAGAAGGAGTTGGCTTTTCTAACCTGCTTTTCTCACCCATTTAAGGGGACTCAAAGCGGCCGATAAAGCTTTTTTATTCTTCTCCCCACAACAGATCACCCTGTGGGGTAGGTGGGGCTGTGAGAGCTCAGAAGAGAGCTGTGACTTGCCCAAGGTCACCCAACTGGCTTCATGGGGGAGGGCGGAATCGAACCTAGTATCCCCAGATAAGAGTCCAGCTCCTTAACCACTAGACCAAACTCTCTTTATACCAGAGCATCAGTCATATGCCCACTTGCTTTTGTGTGCTGACAAAGGTGCCTGGTGTGGCTTTTAAAAAAGTTTTCATTGTGGATTTGTGTACCTTTGTGCATTTTGAAGACTTGTGATTGCTTTTTTGGGCCTTTGGAAGCTTCTGAGTGTGGAGGTTATGGAATGAAGTAGGTCATTGCTGTGTGTGCTCTGTGGGTTCTTTTTGGCTGTTTGGTAGGTTTTGTAAGAGTTTTATAAATCCTAGGGGTATTTAAAAATCCATGAAGATCCATGTCTTCAATCCAGCTTTTTAACAATATCCAACCGATATTATATTTTACAAATTTGACTGTGCACTGCACTGTATAACTGTTAGTCAATATGTGAATGTTATCAAGAATCACCACCACAAATACTTACCAACATTTGTGATGTACAGTGGAAGCCAAAAAAGAAAAGTATAGCTGACTAGCTTGGCAAATAACAGGCAGAGAGAGAATTCTACAACTCCCTACAAAAAAAAAATGAAAGCCAAACATATTAATCAAAACAAGACCATCAAGCAGAAATTAAAAACTCTTCAGTAG
This sequence comes from Aspidoscelis tigris stejnegeri, assembly GCA_023333525.1. Classification (NCBI taxonomy): domain Eukaryota; kingdom Metazoa; phylum Chordata; class Lepidosauria; order Squamata; family Teiidae; genus Aspidoscelis; species Aspidoscelis tigris. The sequence continues at coordinate 210,114,271 of JALMGA010000001.1, forward strand.
CTAAAGATAAGACATTTGAATCCCTATGGAAAGATCTGATGACTCAGTCACATAAACTGTTATGCTGAATCAGCAGTTTGGACATTTCCTGTGTTCAGACAGGACAAAAGGGTGCCTGAGAGGTCCCTCTGCAAAGCAGCATAGAGCACAAGCCACCTTTTCTAGCACAGACAGTTCATGGGGGGGGGGGGTGCACTGGTGTGGAAAAATGAACACCGGTACTTACTGTGAGGTGGTGTTCTAGAAGGTGGGGAGAGAATGAATGCCTAACCAGTGAGTGTGTCTTCAGCTACTCTGCAGAAAAGCAACAGATGGCACCTAAATATCCCTGCTTGGCGCCCATTTGCCAGTCCTTCTGGAGCTCATCTTAGGACAAGCACCGGACTGATATATCTAGATAGAACCTCCAAAGAATAAGGCAGTGCATCTGAATCTCAAATTTACGGAACAATATAAAGAGCAATACAAAGTAGGTTAACACATAAAACTAGAGAGAATCATCTTCTAAAATGTGTTGTAACACCCTTCTCCCAAAGGCAGCTTCCACCGAATGGAACAAGTCTAACTTATAATGTCTAGCAAATGTGGAAGGGTTTTTCCACGTAGCTGCCTTACATATCTCCTCCCAGGATGCTCTGTTATAAAACGCCACTGAGGAAGCTGAGGCACATGTAGAGTGAGCCCACAATTTAAGAGGTGCCTCTTTCCCCAGTGACTTATAACTAGTCCTGATGCACTCGATGATCCACAAAGCAATTAATTGTCTTCACTGAGGCCTTGTCACCCTTTTTTTCTAAGATGAAAAAGCACAAATAGTCCGTTTTGTGGAAAGATATTGTATGTCTAATGTAGGTTTTCAGGGCTCTTCTTACATCCAACAGGTACCAGCACTTTTCCGTGGATGTTTTAGGGTTAGGTGCAAGAGAAGGAATGTGAATTTCTTGAGACTTATGAAAGGAACAGTTTATTTTGGGTTGAAAACCAGGGTGAACACAAAGAACAATGGACTCAGGTGTAACCTCAAAGCAATTAGTCCATCTCAGAGCTTTGTTTGACACAACAAAGGCCTTATCAGCCCGGCTCCTGACTGTGTGGAGGAAATCACCATGGAGGCTATGGTTATTCCTGTTGCTTCCTTGCTTTCCTTATCATCTCTGCTATGGATTTCTGTAGTGGACCTGGTGCCCTGGGCGAGATTCAGGGTGAGACCCCTTCAATGGCTCCTCTTTCCTCATGCAACAGCCATAGCTCAGAAATGACATACATTAGTAGTTATCTCACTGGAAGTCAAACAATCCCTCACAGTGGGTTGCCCTATCTCTCCACCAGCCAGAGTGGTAGTGACAACCGATGCCAGCCTCCATGGCTGGGGAGCCCTTTGCTTGGGCTGGACGGCCCAGGGGGCGTGGGACCTGGAGAAAGCTGGCCGCTCCATCAATTGGCTAGAGCTAAAAGCCATCTTCTTAGCCCTAAGAAGCTTTGTCAGCTGCTTCGAGTCCCCTTAAATGAGTGAGAAAAGTGGGGTAGAAAAGCCAACTCCTCTTCTTTTTATAGAGCACAGCAGGCGAAGGATACATGGCTCTAGCTGACTGCCATAATGCCCTATGTGGCTATTGGGAATTTGCCAGCATAAGAGATAGTGCTAATGAAACTGTATCTCCCACAGTAACAATAATCTCTGTGGTTCCTGTTTCCTCTGAGCCTGATGTTGCATAACTGAAATATACCATACAATTATTCATGCAACATGGTAATCAGCAGTACAAAGAGTAGGAAGGCCATATTGCACCATGTACATCCTTTCTGTGGTAGACTCATCTTGTGACAAACTACAGAACTGTGATAGATGGCAGGCCAAGCTTCAAACCAGATTTTATGAAGACATAAGAACATAGGAAGAGCCTTGTTGGATCAGGTCACTATCGTGCCTCACAGTGTGGCCTAATAATTGCCTCTGGGCATTCTTAAGCATAAGACAAAGGGAAAACCTGCAAATGGCCTTTAACGGCATCCTGCCTGTCTCTTCAGCATCTATTTAGTTCCTAGCATCTACTGCACAGAGTAGCAATAAACGGCAAATTCTCAGGGTGGAAAGAGGTAAAAAGTGGGGTCCCTCAAGGCTCAGTGTTGGGACCAATGCTTTTTAATTTATTCATCAATGATCTAGAAGAAGGGGTACATAGTAAAATAGCAAAGTTTGCTGATGATACTAAATTATTTAGAGTAGTAAAAACCGAAAGAGATTGTCAAGAGCGCCAGAGGGATCTAAGAGAGTGGGCAACCAAGTGGCAAATGTGCTTTAACCTTAACAAGTGCAAAGTAATGCACATTGGGGGCAAAAATCCAAATTATGTCTATAAACTGATGGGCTTTGAGCTTTCTGCAACACACCAGGAAAGGAATCTCGGGGTTTTGGTGGACAGTTCAATGAAGGTGTCAACCCAGTGTGCAGCAGCAGCAAAAAAAGCAAATTCAATGCTGGGAATAATTAGGAAGGGAATAGAAAATAAGACAGCAAGTGTCATTTTGCCCCTTTATAAATCTATAGTGTACAATATTGTGCACAATTCTGGTCACCACACCTCAAAAAGGATATCGTGGAACTAGAGAAGGTGCAGAGAAGGGCAACCAGAATGATTAAGGGTCTGGAACACCTCCCTTACGAAACCAGGCTGCAACGTCTAGGCCTCTTCAGTCTGGAGAGACGGCGTTTAAGAGGGGACCTGATTGAAGTATAGAAAAGGTGGATAGAGAACATTTCTCTTCTCTATCGCACAACACTAGAACCAGAGGGCACTCTATGAAGCTGATGGATAGGAGAGTTGGATCTGACAAGGCGAAGTATTTCTTCACCCAGAGGGTCATCGGGTTATGGAATGTGCTGCTGGAAGAGGTGGTGACAGCTTCCAGTCTAGATCGCTTCAAGGTAGGGTTAGACAAATATATGGGTGACAGATGTATCAATGGCTACTAGAATGAATGCCTGGGTACATCTTTCAGGCTGGGAGGGGGGAGGGGGGGGGCAGCGGAAGCAGGATGCTTCTAATGCCATTTGCTGGAATTCAAGAACAGGGAAAGGTTTGTCCTTGTCTCTGTTTGAGATGCCCATGAGCATTTGGCGGGCCACTGTGTGCGACAGGATGCTGGACTAGATGGGCTGTGGCCTGATCCAGCAGGGCCTCTCTTACGTTCTTATGTTCTAGTAGCCAATAAGAATATACCAGATGATACATACTTACAGGTATTTGTAAAGCTCCAGAAAAACTTATGGCAGACTTTCCATTTTCATTTCCTTCACATCCTCCATTGCTATGATTCAGTGACTTTGTGGATTTCTCATTGTCAGGTAGCAAACAATGTGTGGCTGGATCCTGCAAAACATCCATCAAACTTAGCAAAGATCATTTACAACTTTTTTATAAAGCAATTCAAACTGTTTTATGAATAGAAAAAGGAAACTGGATCTGTGTACTCTGTGTCACTTTTTGGAAACACTATGGCTTGGGATAATTTATGATTTGTTTGCAGAATTATCTTGCAGGCATTCAGGCCAAATTTTCACATGTCATATTCAGCTTGACAGATAGTATGGCATATTTGTTTATTTACTTAGAAGTTTCTAAAGGAGAAAGAATGCTCTGACAAAAGAGCTCTGGACTTGATGAAAGAATTATTAGTCTATCCACAGCATAAAAATAGAATTAGCTCAATTTCAAGAAGTATAATGCTCAGGAAGAAAATTAATTCTCAGGAAAATACATTTGTGGCAGAGGAAATATGAAATGGCAAATATTTATAGTGTCATAAACAACATTGTTAATATTTCACTGCAAATGGTAAACATTGTTAAAATTCACTGCAAATGTTATCTAATAATTCAAACTTCTAAATTTATTTACTTTCTAAATAAGTCAAACTTGATAAACAAACTCTTGTGTTCAGTATCTTCTGGGTATTACTAATCCTGACAGGGCAAGATATTTTTTGCAACTACTTCTAAACCAAAACTTCTGCAAGAATCATTCTGTTACTGCTATATTCTTTGGTGGACATTTTAACTGATTATATTACTGAAACAACAATATGTAGCTACTGGCATCTGTGTAACTGTTGTGGAAATCATTTATCAATACAGAACTGTTCTGTTTACCAGACTGCATTTTATGAAACCGTAACAGTTACACTATGGGAAACAAAATGGTGCAGGAATTCAAAAACAGAAGCATAGGACACAGAAAATCAGGCATATCTATTGTAAAAAGGTGCAATTTGAAACTACTGTGAAATGCAACTACATTTTATGTAATATTATGTTAGTTTTGTTTTATACAGGTTCTGAAAAATGTCTTATTTGGGATGGGCAAAATATTCCAATATTAAATTTTTGTTATCAAAAAAGAGGTTTCTAGTATTCCAAACTCAGAAGACCCTTTCAAAAAACAGCTTATTCCGAATTCAGAACCAAACCAAGCATTTTGTGCAGTACAGACTGAGAAGGAGCCATTTCTTTCTGCCTGCCAAACTGCTGAGAGCCAAAGGCAAAAAAGCCTTTTCAACAGTTTCAACTCCATTTTCAACAGCTATAGGCCGGAGAAAAATGCAGTGAACGAAATGAGAACTGTACTGCAAAAGCTTTTACTTACATTGGATGAGGTACTTGTACAATTTACATCCTTAGGATCTGAAAAAAAGGAACAGAATACACATCACTAAACACATCAGCTAAAAGTACTTGTCATGTTTATAGTTTGTGCTTTATGTCAGTTCAAAATGGATTATAAACTTTATTTGCAACCAGGCGTGGCAAAGGATGGGGAGAACTCTGCAGAATCACATGCTCTATTCTTTCCCCAACTGAAGCTGTGTTCAGATACAACAATAAAGGTTCCTCAGAGAGACAGTAGTGTGTGGCCCTTGTGTTCCCAAACCTTCTCTAATCGATCTTTTCCAGGACAGTATATTCAGGAGATGACAGAAGGACAGACTGGAATGTGAACAATCCCATCTCAGTGCTATCTCTGAAACATCTCGGAGGTACCTCAGAGATGCCCTTTTTTGCTGGGTCTGAGCACAGCCTCAGTCACATATTATCAGTCCTATCTCAAGCAACAATGCCTGTTTTGGCCTTCATACTATTTCTGGAAACCCCATGACTACCGCTGGCTTTTCCAGCAGGTTTTTTTTTTTGGGGGGGGGGAGCAGGGTTATGGTTGGGTTGCTTCAGATATGTGAGGCAACCCCACCATAATAATGCTATATTCCCTCATCTGGACAGGGCAAGAGGGAACAAAAGCACTCCTGCCTCCACAGAAAGGACAAGAGAAATTGGACTGCTGTATCTGTATTGCTCTAGCAATCCTCTGCCAATGACCATGGCTACTAAGTTACAGTAGACTTGAACCAAGATGGTAGCCTGATACTGCAGCTATTAAACCAGATCAAATGTCTATGTCTTTGCCTTGCATCCTAAGACTTGACAGCAATCATATTGGAGAAAAGCCTGTATAATTATTATAAGTAGCTCTGTACTTAAACAACAGGAGAGAATCAGAGCTGAAATGTTCCAAAGATGTTTCTTGCTACAGTCCTTTAAGTTTTAAAAACTTCTTTAATTGGACAGACTAGACAGTTATGGTGTACAGAGGAAGTTAAGCAAAGGTGGAAGGCTCTCCCACTGGTCCATGCCTGAGATTCCTCTGAAGTTTATTGGCTGGTGAATCAGCTTTCAGCAAGGGAGAAATTTCTGACTGTACTCACCCATATTGGTCACCACTGCCAGCCAGGATGAAGGGAAAGGAGGGATAAGGTTTCTCCTATGGATTTATTCCATTAATGATGGGATCAGACTACCCTCAAGGCAAAACAATTTTTGTGCTGACTGTTTCTTTTGTCTGAATGCTCATCCTAACTCACTGGACCCTAGTGCCTCCCCTGTTGTTATTATAGCATACCCCTTCTTTCCTTCCAGATGCACTTGAACATAAGAGGATCCCTGTTGGATCAGGCCACAGCCCATATAGTCATTCAAAAACAAAGGATCTGCAAAAGGACATGCACACTCCTTGTAATGTACTGAGTTGCACCTGTTAGATACTGCCTTAAATGTGACTGGACCTTTGAATATAATATGTGCATAAACTGCACTTGTACTTACGTTCAATAAGAAATAGGAAGCAGACTATCCCCATTAAAGATATTATAATTCCAGGCACCACAAAGGACAAACCCCAGCAGGTAGATACCCAATAGCCAGCTATTAAGGATCCTAAAATATTCCCTACTGAAGTATGAGAGTTCCACAATCCCATTATTAATCCTCTCCTATAGCAAAGAAAGAGAGAGAGAGAAAGTAAGTAACTGTGTCGGTCAATCTTTTCATCACCATTAAGAGCCTTTCCACACTTTGAACAGCAGGGAAACCAGGGTATGCCTCAGCACGGAGCACAAGCACTGCACAGAGCTGCTTCCATTCCTACAGCTATACCAGCCAGCCAAGCTAGGACAGCCCAGCATGCTTCGTCTGCAACTCTTTGGGCTAACAGAATGTTTGACCAGGCAATGCAGCTGTGGTTGCTGCCACATTGCCCAGTTGCAGTGGGATCAGCGACCCACATGCTTGGTGCCACAGTGCCACAACCTCAGTAGTTGCATTAAGGCAGCACTTAGGAAAGCACTGCCTAAATTTCAAATGCATTGAGTGCCACAAAGTATGGACACCCAATACAGCCTACACCTTCACCAGCCTTTGTGCTAGGTGAAAGTGCAAAAAGGCCCCAAGTTTAACCAGGAAACACACTTATTCACTGAAGTTTTCAACATTTTGTAATTACACAATAAGTCATTTCCCATGGTTTGTCAGACCTGTGATATACTGGACCATAGATGAGTGCCAGCCAGAAAAAGAGGTATACCAGTAGACCGGATGAGGACATCATTTGGATGTCCTAGTCCAGTCTATACTTTGTCCTGTGCAGACAGAGCGTGTTAGGAGGGGGAGTGAGTTAGGAGGGGGAGGGGTAGAGACAAAAGGGGCCCAGAAGTGGACCATGGTATGGTCTGCTGGCAAGTGCAGAAAAGCCCTAAATAACTTCTTATTTCATTGTCTATTTAACTGAACATTTCTACAAAACTGCAAATGGTATAAGGCCTTATGTGACCAAATGGCCAGGCAGGTGTGGCCATTTAGAGCTAGCAAGCTGGTACTCACAACTCAACCCAAGAATTATGGAATAATATTTACCTTCCTTTTCCAAACCAGTTGCCGATACAGGTAACCACACTGGGCCAGCCAGTAGTTTGGACCAATCCATTTGCAATCTGAATTTTAAATAAAAAAGTTATCTGAAAAGAAGTTAGGTACGTGCTGGACAATACAACTTGCCAGCACAGAAATAATTTTCAAAGCTGTGTAAACAAATCACCACTATTAATATTTTGGCTTCTAAATAGAAAATCTTCATACAGTATTCAGTCATTGCCTGTTCTTAGTTCCCGAACCAGATTTCCACTACTTTGCTGTAGCTGGGAAGTATCCTTATAGTATGATATACTATCCGCAGCCTTGGTTTTTATTCTTTGAACATAGCTGAGACTGTGAAAAGGCAACAAAGCAAATGAGCAGAAAAAGCTAAGAGGAATATTAATAGAGACAGGATTAAAGATTGAATACATGTGTGCCCATGTGTGTGTGTGAGGCTGTGGTCAAGTACAGCAAAAAAGAAAGCACCACTGATGCACCTCTGAGAAGGCTTCAAGGTGGGACTGTTCATATACCAGTCTGCCTCTTTCCCCTCCCCTGAACATTCTGTGCTAGAAAAGGTGGATTAGAGAAGCCTTGCTGGCATACTAAGGATGACCCACTGTCTCAGTGAGACACCTCTGAAGGGACCCTTTTCTTATATCTCAGCACAGTCTGGATGTAAGCATATACAAACATCAATATATCTTTATTTTATATAAAGTTAGCATTTGGGCAGGTTTCAAGGAAAAGCAACCAAATCTGGCAAGTCAAAAATGGTTAGCTCCTTCAAAACACAAAACAGCATTCTGGAAGGGTAAATTCCACAATGCGTCCCACAGGAAAATGTTACTTCTATCTAAATTTCTTACAACAGAAGGAAGTCCCCAAGCATACTACAGATGCAAAACACCCCTTCATGTTGCAATATTATATGGTTGCCCTGAAGACAACTTCAAAATAAGAGTAAATCTGCAAAACAAAACAAAACAAAACATGAATATATACAAGAATAAATACAATAACATAATAATTTAGGTATGGGAGGCAGAGTGCAATACTCTTTCCCCAGATACTACCAACACATCAAGAATCTAACTTCATTATTAATAGGCTTGTTAAGTGAAATATACTGAACAGCCATTATCTTCATACATGGGCATGCAATATTTTTGCTGCAAAGTACACACATCAAGCCAGTATCTTGACACCTCATTTGTTTTCTCAAGTGTGATTCAATACAGCAACTTAAAACACAGGAAAATTACCTGGATCCCAGAAAGAACTTGTAAGAGAAATCTCCTTAGGGAAACATTGTTTTGAAAAAGACAAGGGTTGCTAGGCAACAGTGAAATCATTTTGCTGTACTACCATGCTTTTTTGTAAAGGTGAGCAGTGTCAGAAGCAACAGGAGCACTGATATAAGCCAGGAACACCCCAGAGGCTGTCTTCAAACATAACAGAAGAGACATCTCAGCAGTGCCTCAGAGAGACAATGAATAGCCCTCAGGTTCCCAAGCCTTCTCTAATCCATCTTTCCTAGCACCAGATGTTTAGGGGAGGAGCAGCCTGGTGTGTCAACAATCCCACCTTGAAGCCTTCTCAGAGGTGCCTTGGAGATGCTCCCCCCCCCCCCGGGTGTGTAATCACAGTCTCGAGTTTGGGTTGCACAGACAGCAGTTTGCATTCGCTAATTCTGCTTGCAGTGTTACAGGTTTCATGGTATTCAATTTTTGGCTCATCCATGCCCTGCAGTCTGCCTGCCCAGCACATTACATTTTGTGTAACTTATTTTTCATATAGACAACGCAGATTAAAATATGCATGTTCTGAAGCAGCACAAGAAACAATGAATGCAGGATATGATACTGGACTAAATGGATTTTCAGTTACTCAAAGGAAGACAGCTCTTATGCCTTCTGACACATTTGAGAATTTAAAGATCAGATGAAAAAAAGAACCAAAGGCATGCCTACCTGAGCCACAATATAGAACCACAGGCTGTGTATATCATAAAAATAGCCCAGTCCAAACATTGCAGTGAATAATCCACTAGCAAACATCCCTCCTGTGAGATAATAGCGGATAGGTAACCGCTCACCTATTATGCCACTTTAAGTAAGAGAAGAAGAAAAATTAGTTTTAAATCCATCCTAAGCTCATTGCTATAGGCCAAGGTGCTTCAAATGTGGCCTTTCAGATCTTTCAGAATTTTTTATTGAAGGAAGCTACAATTCAGCTGCAGCAGCAACATCTGGAGGACCACAGCTGGATCATCCTGATAAACACCTTACAGTATTAAGTAACTGCATTAGGAGGTATTGCATGAGTCATTAAAACCATGAAAATAGAGGACCTTCAAGATTTTCAAGACTTTCATTCTTGGAAATTCTTGGATTCACATGCAAAATCCGAAAGTCCTCCAAATAAACTAGTCTTCTGTCAATGTTCAAGATAAATGACAACCTGTCATTACTCGGCATCCTTATGTGCAGACACGGGAGACACAAAAATGGGGGAATCATGAATAATGCTGGTTATCCTGTTTGATTTCTTCTACCAACATGTATAATAATTTATTTCAAGAATAATTTGAATTCAATTCTAGTACAACCAGCTTTTGACCAAAAAAATGAGGCTCAACATCTCCTTCAGATCTTAAGCATGAGCTTCTTAATAATTGAGGATACACATAATTTATTGCTCAAACCCTGAGCAAATCTACGAATATCAGACCTTTGGGTCTAAATCATTTCAGCTTTGCTCAGATTTGCACTTTTGGTAAAATGATAAACCGCTTTTACGGCTGGCATAACTAACGGAGAACAAAGGTTTTTTTTATTCATAATAGACCAAAACTGCAACTCGAGAATCTGTATTTTTTTATGTTCAACAGTAATGTTGTGACTCATCTTTAGCAACAAGGTCAATCAACGATACCAATGCTTAACTGAGATGGGCATTAGTTTTTAATACAACGGAGGAAGGCCTTAACACACAAATATACAGTGGTACCTTGACATACGAGTTTAATTTGTTCCGTAACCTTGCTCTTATGCCAAATCGCTCGTATCTCAAAGCAATTTTCCCATTAATCCATTCCAGCTCCCCAAACACCACCTCAGTTGTTTTTGTTATGTACTGTGCTGTATTTACATACTCGTATCTCAAATCTTGCTCTCATCTCAAAGCAAAATATCACTCGCTCGGCGGCTTGTATCTCAAAACACTTGTATGTCAGGGCACTTGTATGTCGAGGTACCACTGTATTTACATTTACGCATCATCATGAACACAGTCCCCAAAATCTCTATTCTGTTCTTTAATAATTTCTTTCTCTTCTCCTCAGAACAGTTTCAGGTAAGCACAACAAATGATCCAAGGGACAATAACTAAGGCAGATTAAAAAAAGAAAGAAAGGATTCTACCTCAGGTACATTCCAACTGCATAAGCACAAAGAAATGAGTAATCCAGGGCTCCCAGCAACTGTTTGTAGTTGCTCTGATCTGGAAATAAATAATATGCTATTTATTTCTTTGAGTACTTACATCCTGCCCTTCATCTGAAGATCCAGGGCAGATCACAACAATAAAAACATAAAGCAGTATAAAACAATTTTTTTTTCCAGTCAGAAACAACTTGTGTGCACACATGCAGTAAATTTCAACAGCACTGTGAGCTTTTATTTACCAAATTTATGAAGTTACTCCAGAACAGCAGTTCTTTGTACATTTCAAAACACATAAAATACTATGGAATTTTGTTGCTATGAATCACCCGATCATACCCAACTCCAGGTTGATTCCAAGGGCACCTCTATGCAGTTTTATAATAAAATAAATCGGTGTGTGCATTGCAGTGGGATGCTAGGTAAACCAGACTTGGAGATTGTGCAATAAATTGAGTGTCACCACTGAGAAAGCCTCTTCCCTGCTAACCATATATATCACTTCTTTTGATAGGGAAACTCAAAAGAGGACTTCTGTAGACATGTTACTTAGCAGGTTAAAAAATAAATATCTGAACACAAATTGCAGAGGACAATACTGTACTCTGTAAAGCACCACTTTTGGGCCATCCACTGTTTAAACAAGTCATATAACAGATCTATATGATAATTTCTCATCCAGTGAGATCTTGATTTTGGTGGCAGCAGCACTTTCAAAGGAAAAACTAAACAGAATTGCATACATCTACAGTACAGAGGGTACTGCCATCTGGGTCTCTTAACTAAGAAAGACCTAAGTCCTAGCCAGTCTAATGAATTTTGGATTTAGATTGCATGGTTCACCATTAATGCAGGCTTTTAAAACAAAACATTCTATTGGTTCCAGGGCCTGTGGCTGATAAGAACTAGAACCGAAGAACACTGTGGGAAGAAGCAGGACAGTAGGCCCTACAATCTATGCTTTACAAATATTTAGGATATGAGCAAAATTATGCCATTTTTAAAACTATGGGTTTTTTTTTACTTAGTTCAAGTTGGTCAGGGTGTTGTTTTTACTCACCAAATGGCTGCCAACCACAGTAAGAACTATTACGCAGACTTTTAAGAGGTTGTATCTGGATGCCATTTTCTTTGTCAATCTTACGGTCGAGAACTTGTAGACCAGCACAATGTTTATGCAGTTCTCCCTAAGTGGAACAATAGCATAAATCAACACAACATTGTTATACCAAATAATTTTTACCAAGTGCACTTCAAAACTAGTGTTGTTTTACGAACTTGTGCCATGCAAAGTTCTTTATGTCAAAAAAACTCAACTACCTCTGACAACAGCACAGTTGTCAGGCACAGAAAGGGTATATTTAAAAGCTTCATTTTGGAACAAAACAAATTTAAACAATTCTGGACCTACAACTCAAATTAACTTTACTGCAAAATCTTATCAAACAGAATCAAAGCAATAGAATGCAAAATAATTATGAACATTATAAATACTGGGAAAGTATTGGTGAAAAGGGCTAAGTTCTATAATTATAAGAGTGCTCTGAACTAAAGAATAAGCAATCCAACTAAGGAATTGTGTCAACAAGTATCTCTTACAACTGAACAAGATGTAGTTTTATTGATAGTTGTTTACTTCCTATGAGTGTCTGAGCCCAATTCAAGGTTATAATACTTGTACATAAAGCCCTATACAACTCAGCCCCCACATATTTGAAGGAGCATCTCCTCCCACATTGAACAGCTCAATGTCTGACATTAGGAAAGAAATCCTGCTTAGTCACATTGTCTTTCGACAAGTGTCAGGGGATGGCAGCCAGGAATAGGGCTTTCTCTGTAAAAGCCCCCTTTTACAGTCCCAAAGGAGTCATTTCAGGTGCTTTCTTTTGATACATTTAGACATCTCCTTTCCTTTTCATTGATGTTTGGCTTTCTCTAGGTGGAAAGATGAAAGAGAGGATTATATTTTATTTTTTAGAATGCTTTATATATCCACCCTGGGATCTTTTATGATGGGCAGAATATAAATTCTTAAAACAATAAATATGACAATTAGGTTGCCTAGCATTTTACTATGTAATAATAAATCATTTTAGAATTTTTAGTTAGAATTTTAAATAGCTTCCTTTCTTTCACCGTCATTACTATTATTATCTTGCTGTTTTTACTTTCTTAGTTTTACTGATTTTATGGTCTTATTTTACCTCTTGAGTTTTTTGGATTTGCTGCTTATTTTGTATACCATCCTGAAACTGGTGAAAAGCAGTAAATGAACTTGGTGAAGAAGGGCTGTGGAAGACTCCTATAATGTAGCAGTTATTTTTGAACAGGAACTCAGAAGAAGCTGGGTTCACTCACTGTGCTGATCTTCAGCAAATATTCTTTCTGCTTAACCTACCTTGGTGCAGAGCTACTGTTAAGATAAACAGTAAAAGGAATAAATGACAGTATTTATGTTATTCTGAACAGCTTGGAGGAAGGGAAGGGTGAGAAAGGAAAAAGAAAAATTACATGGAGAGATAACAAGGGATCTCATTTTTGTAGTAGTAGAAGAGCTGGCTTTTCTATCCTACTTTTCTACCCTTTAAGGGGACTCAAAGCAGCTGACAAACCTTCTATTCTTCCTACAACAGATATCCTGTAAGATAGGTGAGGCTATGATAGCTCTGAAAGAGAACTGTGATTATCTGAGGGCTACCCAGATGACTTCTCGGAGGACTGCAGAACTGAACCAGGAAACTACCAGATAAGAAACTTACCCACACTCTACTCACGAGACCATAGACAGGTTCACTCTGAACACCTGCATAATTTTATTACTGTATGACAAGGTTTATTGCTGCCCTGTAATGTACTGTGGAGAGAACAACACCTCTTTATGTTACTTTTATTTGATGTTAGCAGGATGTTAGAGAGGTACTTCCTGATTCCTCACTCTTACCTTAACTATACTGATTGGCCTTCTTGATAAGTGGAAACTGACATACAGCAAAAAGGTCAGGACAAACGTAAAACTCCGATACCTGCAAGAGAACAAACACTAATTTTCCAGGCTTTGTGAGCATTTCATGAACTTGATCTAAGTGAGTCATTTTAGGTTTGTTAAGTGTATGAGATACAATAACTGATGTTTATTTCCATTCAAAAGCCAAACAAGCATGACAGATTATGAAACACAGGCTAAGTACTTTCTCATTGCACAATAAAATCTTACTGGATCGAGTTGTTTCAAAGAATGTTCTTTCTTGCCATTTCCAAAAGCAACTGTAGTGATGTTTACTATTAATCAGAGATAGAGAATGACCTATAAACCTGGTATATTGATACAAGCCTTGCCCTCTGCCAAACAATGTGAACAGTTCTAATCAGCCCAGAAAATGTGCAACAGACATTACACAGTTGACATCCATGTCCAGATATTGAAATGGTCAGAACTGCTCCCAGACACTGTTGGGAATTCTTACAAGGTATACAGGTTTTGCAAAATCAAGATATCAGGAACCGGTACCAATAGTTTCAATTGTTCCTGTGGCTTTGCCTTTCCTGCTGATAGACTAGCCAGACAGAAAGGAAATCAGGGTTCCTGCATCTTTCCTAATTGCATAGAAGAAGACATTTTGATAGATGAAGGTCAGATCAGAGTACAGAGAATATTCAAGGTGCTGGACTGTCCTTCTCTCCAACTGACAGCAATATTTGCTTAAAGAAGGACTGCAGTGTGCTGCTACACATGCTGTGAAAAACTTTACTTGTGTTTTCTGCTTGCCAGGCTCTCATTAAAGCACTTTATTTTCTTTCTGGCCTCCTGCTAATGAAAACCTCAAATACACTGGACTCAAGAGGGAGGTTGTTACAGTAGGCTTATGAACTATGCCACAATAAAATATATACGGAAGAAGGCTGCAATTAACATACAAAGTCCTAAACAACTTGGAGGCTTCTGGCCGATACTCTAGACTCACACAATCTACAGGCACATGTTTGTGGATACCAGTCTACATTGAGCATTATCCCTCGGATGGGCACAATTGGGGATTCTTCTCTAGAATTTTCTTCAGCTTCCATTCATGAGCCACCAGCACTAATACCATTCTGCCAGAAGCAAGAGGTTTAGCAAGTTTACTACTGAGTAAACTAATCAGCCATGGAATAAAAGGACAGGTTCGGTCCTGGATTTGTGACTGGCTTAAGGGCAGGAAGCAAAGAGTAGTAATAAATAGCCAATTCTCAGGGTGGAAAGAGGTAAAAAGTGGGGTCCCTCAAGGCTCAGTGTTGGGACCAATGCTTTTTAATTTATTCATCAATGATCTAGAAGAAGGGGTACATAGTAAAACAGCAAAGTTTGCTGATGATACTAAATTATTTAGGGTAGTAAAAACCAAAAGAGATTGCCAAGAGCTCCAGAGGGATCTCTTAGCATTGGGTGAGTGGGCAACCAAGTGGCAAATGTGCTTTAATCTTAACAAATGCAAAGTAATGCACATCGGGGCCAAAAATTCAAATTATGTCTATAAACTGATGGGAGCTGAGCTTTCTGCAACATACCAGGAAAGGGATCTCGGGGTTTTGGTGGATAGTTCAATGAAGGTGTCAGCTCAGTGCGCAGCAGCAGCGAAAAAAGCTAATTCAATGCTGGGAATAATTAGGAAGGAAATAGAAAATAGGTCAGCAGTGTCATTTTGCATCTCTATAAATCTATGGTGAGGCCACATTTGGAATATTGTGTACAATTTTGGTCCCACACCAGAACTGGAAAAGGTGCAGAAAAGGGCAACCAGAATGATTAAGGGTCTGAGTATATGGACAGCGCTATAGAAATAAACTAATAATAAACTAATAATAGGGGTCTGGAACACCTCCCTTATGAAACCAGGCTGCAACATCTAGGCCTCTTCAGTCTGGAGAGACAGCATTTAAGAGGGGACCTGATTGAAGTATATAAAATTATGCATGGTATAGAAAAGGTGGATAGGGAACATTTCTTTTCTTTATCGCACAACACTAGAACCAGGGGGCACTCTATGAAGCTGACGGGTAGGAGAGTCAGATCCAACAAGGGGAAGTATTTCTTCACCCAGAGGGTCACTGGTTTATGGAATTTGCTGCTGGAAGAGGTGATAACAGCTACCAGCCTAGATGTCTTTAAGGTAGGGTTAAACAAATTTATGGATGACAGATGTATCAATAGCTACTAGAATGAATGCCTAGGTACATCCTCCAGGCTGCAGTGGGGGGGAAACAGGACGCTTCTAAGGCCACTTGCTGGGATTCAAGAGCAGGAATAGTTTTGTCCTTGTCTCCGCTTGAGATGCCCATGAGCATTCGGTGGGCCACTGCGTGCAACGGAATGCTGGACTAGATGAGCTGCGGCCTGATCCAGCAGCCTTCTGCCATGGATATTTAAAGACACGTCTGCTTCCTATGCGTTCCCAGCACAACTGGCTCTACTATTAAGATTTTATTTTAATTTTCTGTCTTCTTTCCACCCCATTAAAGTTGTGAATGTATGGCCCTTTTTGCACTCACTAGTGATCTGGATAAAGGAGCCCCTTAATCCAGATCACAGGCCTCCTGATTCATACATTAAGGCAGATCAGGGAGGCGCTGTCCCTACTGGTCAGGCTCTGTCAGCACTGAACAGAGCCAGAGCCCAATTAAGAAGACCTTTAATCTGGATCTGTTGGTAAATCCATTTAATTGGGTCATTCCTAGACTTTGAAGTTTGAAGATCTGTGTGATTGGGGGTGGGGACATCTGCAAAGCTTGTGAGAGCTTTGCAGCTGCAGGGGGGCATAGACCATATCATCACCTATGTAGGTGGCACTGATCTGGCCCACACCTCCAAGTAATCAGAATCAATGGGCCACCACATAATCTGAATCAATGGAACCCACTGATCTAGATTACCAAATGGTAAGTGAACAAAGCACCCTTATTTTGAACACATTTTAAATAAGTTGCTTTGTTTTACTGTTCTGCCTCACTTTGGGACATCTACCAACATGGTCAAGAGGCCCCTCAATATTTTAAAGAAGCAATGCAGGAAGAGGCTTCTCAATCAAAACACGAGAAAAGACTTTCTCTTTCCAAACACAGAATAAACTAGACATTCTCTCTCAGATTCTGTAGTAAAATCGATAATAAAATTTTACACGCCTACACTCAGCCTGAAGCTGATGGGTAATGTGGTAGAAAAGTATGGCTTTTCAGACACTGAAGGGCCACAACCTTCATGCTGAGCACACAGAAAACACCTCTGAATTCACTAGCTCTAAGCGCTGGCATAGGAACTGCCTGAAAAAGAGAGCAGAGCAGTCATTTGCTGATCATTCCTGTTTAAAGCATGGGAAGTCTGTATCAGGTAAAAAACTAAGGTCGTGTTCAGACATAACGGAAGGGAAACCTCAAAGGTGCCTCAGAGAGACTGTACGGCCCTCATGTTCCCAAACTTTTTCTAAAGATGGGGGAGAGGCAGACTGGTGTGTGAACAATCCCACTTTGAAGCCTTCACTAAACCACCTCAGAGTTGCCTTGTTTTTCTGTTTCTCATCACAGCCTGATTTGAGGAGCCGGAAACACTCAGAAGCAATAAGCAAATGGTTATGTGTCCTCGCAGATGGTTCCCATGCACTGGTAATCAGAGCAGAAAATTATGTTCTTTGCGTTGAAATCTTTTCTAGGCACCATCTATGTGGTCCTTCCACATCTGGCAGACTGCACTTTGAGAACCCCTAGTCTGAAATATCTGGAGGGCACCATTTTGGCAACAGCTAATGCACAGTAGCACAAATGGTCAAAAGACAGCCTTCTATACTGTTGAACTACAGTTCTCATGCTTTGACAGTGACTAGCCAAGGTGGGGCTTATGGGAGATGCAGTTCAGCAACATATAAAGCCATAATTTGCTACCATATCAGTTTTATTAGTGTGTATAATTGTGCATTATGAGCAGATCCTTCCTGCATGTTTTAATACAGAAGTTTGAAAGGAAGGCAGAAACAGAAGAAGATGAATGCCAGTTTCAAGCAAAAAAAAAAAATTACTTACCATTGATCTCTTGTAAACGAAGTGATCAAACGAATCCCTGGTGGCAGTTCAGCCATTTACTTGAATACTGTTTTAAAGAACAAGTTATCCGGGGGCTTCAAGTGGTACTTCCAAGGTTTCAGCTGAACAAAATGTCACATCAAACAGTGTCTTCTACATTTCCTTCATTGATGTCTCCAACCATTGCTATGTCTGGCAATCCTCCGCCCTACAATGCATAGCTTTTAAAGAATGTACAATGATTCTATGAGTCATGCAGAAAAAAATATTTGTCAGTTATAGTAATTACAATAAATGAAGAGATGGTAGATGGACCAATGTAGTGCTACAATGTCTTCCAAATCGAAAGGCATTCATTATTGTTTTCTTGAATACATTGCCCACTTGACTTCAGTAAGCTTGCTTCTAAGTAATTATATATAAAGCTAGATTGAAAATTACATAAAGAAACTGCTTTGATGTTTGAAAAACAGGAATGCTTCTTGCAAACAGCTATATAAAACACAGCCATTTATTTCCTTACAATAAGAACAAACGATACAGTTAAATGGAAAGTACCAGATCAAGAGAAATACATTTCAGTATCTGAAGTTTAGTATTCAGTTAATAGTTTTCCTACAATTGTACCTTTCACTGAAAGCACCTTGTAAAAATGATAGGATATATGAAGACAATTACAATCCTACATTTGCACCTGTCATTATAAGAATACACTGCTATAATAATAGACTGTACATTGAGAAACCAAAGTTCTACAAGGTTCTGCTTCTAAACAAGAGTGCAAGGTTTTGTTGTTGTTAAGATCTCTCCAAACCTCCAGGGTAGAATAGCAACAATCTATACTAGGGTGTTTTTCTACTGTCACTAGAAATACCCATTAAGTACCCATTAATGGGTACTTAATGGCATTTTTGTACCCATTAATGGGTACTTAATGGGTACTTTGAGTGACAGTGGAAAAACACCCCTAGTCCACTTAAAAATACCACACAGCATCTTATGAGACTTTGCCAACTTATATTTTAAAGACATGTGGTTGCCCTGGAAGCAAAATATGTAAATACGGCTATATAGACTCTTTACAAGAGGTAAAAGTGCAAAGATATCAAAGTCATAACTTCAAATTCTCAGTGACCTGAAAGGTTACAGTGCAGACTAAGTATGAAATAACAGAATATTTTTCCTCTATCAGATACTTATATTTTGACACCACATATTAGCAAATATACATCTTTTTATGACCTATCTAGTCCTACAGGCCATTTCTGCAAGGTGCAGACTATCACATGCCATGCTGCTGTGATCCAGGCAACCCACCCCATGATGGGCCAGGCTGCCTCTGGCCACTCCAAGGAACATTAGCATTGTGAAACACGCATTCCAGCCCAACTGTGCAAGCTAGCTAGGGCTGTTTGCTGGGTGCCCAGAAATGCTGAACTCTGGGGACTGCTTTTGAGTGCCGTCCCTGCTGACATAGTGCTGGGTGTGGTATATCAGATCATGGCCCTTATGCTGTCTGCACACAGGCCAGTGATCTGGTATACAGCTGGAAAACTGCTTGCGTTCACTTTTATAGCTGGCTACGTCCTGTGGTCTCCAGCAGTCCAATCTGGAGTGACATATTCCAAGTGGTCTCCTGGGCTTGTGGATAGGGAGTTGGGGAAGAATGGAGGGAGATGGGACTGGAAGCCTTGCTTTTATCTCTAGAAATCCTGTTCAGGTTGCAACAAATGACACAGGGTTCAAAGCAAGGTTTCCCATATATTTATTTATGGTATTTATATCTTGGCTTTCTTCTCTTCTTTTTCATAGGCTCAAGTGTATCCATGGATAGCCACCAAATTTCTTGTGCCACCAAAGGCCAACAAAGGCTCACTGCCCACCTCTGCACTGTCCACATGGGTTGGCAGATCTCCATTTCCCCCTCAGGGTGCTTCCTGTGCCATCATGAATCCTGGAATTGGCAGGCCATTCCATTACTGTCCCTTACCTTCACATTCCTGCAGTCCACAATCCACGGCCATAGATTATTTATTATTTTATTATATTTCTATCCTGCTCTTTACCTGATGGTCTTAGGGCAGGACAAAATAAAATCATTATAAACACAGATAAAATCTCATCTATGCAGGTTAAGACATTGGAAACCAGGCTTCTTGTCAAGTCCAGTTTCTTTCTGGAGGCAAAGGAAGTATTTGTCTGGCTACTAGGGGTTTCCTCCTGCCCCAAGCCCTCCTACTCATGGTTCTGCGGGTGTGTCACCTTCAGCAAATGAAGCCAGAAAGATGGACCAGTGCTGGATTAAACCATAGCTCATGATCTTTAATTGTGGGTTGCCAAAAATGGTGCACAAGAGACAAAAACCGGGACACCAGTGAAGATTCAAGGCAAAAGATGCACCATCCCGCTCTTTCCCCCTTGACAGTGCAGATTCAGGATGCCGCCCCAGAGTGTAGGAACGCATTTTGTTAAGAACAAATCTAGACGACACGGCCAAGGATTCATATAAATACCCTTAAGAATCGTGTTTTGGGCGGGTGAAAGAAACAGGCAGGCGGTGTTTGTTGACTCCCAGTCGTCTGGATGCCGAAAAGCAAAGGGCACAGAAGATGCTCGCCCTCATCGGAACCGAGGGATCCAGTGTGGAAGCGACATCTCACGCTCCGCTTTCTCGTCGCCCTCCGTTACGGGCACTGTTGCCCCGGAGCATGAGATGCATCTCTGAAAGCAACACGCCGCGCTCGAGATCATTTCGGGCGGCGGCGGCGGCGGCGGCGCCTCCCTCCCTGTTGCCCACCTCCTCCTCCTCCTCCCCTCCCGCCCCGGACTCAGGTAGGCCTTACCTGAAGAGGAATGCCGCTCCCGAGGGTCCCTCTGAACAGGTCAAACGATGTGATGAGGAGGAGGAGGAACAGCCGGCGCCGTTTCCTGGCAGCAGCCGCTCCACCAGCAACTTCCTGGTTCAGCCGCCGCCACCGCCCCCAGGCACAATTTCGGCTCAGGCAGAACCGGCCTGAGATTATTAGCGGCAGCAACGGGAGACTCAAGCCGCCGTTGCCACACAGTCTGTCGACGCGGCACAGACGGTGCCTCCTCCTCCTCCTCCTCCTCCTCCTCCTCCTCGTGCTCTCTGAAGGCAGCTGAAAAAGGAAGGCGCTTCAGGACGCGCCAGCAGGCAAACACAAGGGTTAAAACTTCCGCCTTTCCTGCTTCCTGCAAGTGAAAGTCTGCATCTCTCTCCCGCTTCAGAAGCCTCAAGCAGGGCTTCACGTAAATGTCACCTGGGGGACCAAGAGGGAGCCTGCGGCTGTCGGTCAGACGGGCTGCACCAGTGCTGTTAGCAGTGGTATAGTAGGGCCGTTCTCTTTTGCCATGCTGGTGAAAGTAAGGGAGTTGACTACACCAGTTGAACAGCCCTCTGCCATAGGACTCCTGCCAGCAGAACCAATTATAAAGTAAGCAGAAAGAAAAAAATCAGACCTTGTATATAGAAATGAAATTATGTGTGTTTTTCCACTGTCACTAGAAGTACCCATTAAGTACCCATTAATGGGTACAAAAATGCCATTATGTACCCACTAATGGGT
This sequence comes from Aspidoscelis tigris stejnegeri, assembly GCA_023333525.1. Taxonomy (NCBI): domain Eukaryota; kingdom Metazoa; phylum Chordata; class Lepidosauria; order Squamata; family Teiidae; genus Aspidoscelis; species Aspidoscelis tigris. The sequence continues at coordinate 210,135,591 of JALMGA010000001.1, forward strand.
ACTTTTAGTGACAGTGGAAAAACACCCTATCTTTCATTTTTGCTTGCTCCCCATTAAAGAATGGCATTCTTTAGTTTAAAGGCATTCTAGTTTAGGACAGCCTGAAGTTGTCTTCAGGTCGTGTTACATTATTTTATTTTATTTGTTTTCCAAGCCACCCTACCCACTTTAGGCTGTCCTAACTGGTGTTCTTCTTTTTACAGGGAGTCTTTGCTTCCTCAGTTGGGGAGGGGGGACGGGCTAAAGGAGGCTGAACTGTGCTGTTGAGGGTGGATCCAGTTTTTCCATTCACCCAATGAGGACCTGTGGAGTTGGTGAGGCACCTTTCCTTCTCTCAGTTTATGGGTATGATTCCTCTATCTAGCATTTTCCCACAAATGTATTATTTTTTTTAAAAAAATTAATTGCACAGAGAAGAAACACGCATTAAAAAAGAAGGAGGGCATGGAGGTGGGGGAGCAGGCTTAAAAAAGAACCACAAACACACACTCTTGCATCCCTTGAGTGACACAATGGCATCCAATAAGAAAGGAGATAAATCTGACGCAGCAAAAGGGGTGGAGAACCAATAATTTTGTGGAGGAGGCTCAGGTCAGTCTCAGAGAAAGGTGTGAGCAATGCGGCCCAAAGCGAGGATGGGCTAGGGATGACCTATAACAACCTTGGTGTGACCAGCTGTGGTACGACCTCAGTTTTAATTCATGAGTAGGCTGTCCTTCGACTTGTGTGACTGGGGCCAAAGTAGAGTACCACATATCACTGTGCTACTAAACAGTTGTGTATGTATGGAATGCTGCAAAGATAGATCTGTGGCACACAGCATTATGCCAAACCTGATACAAGATACTCAAACATACCATAAGCATCAGGACAGCACATGAAGGAAATGTGTACTGTGTGAGGTTTGGAGAAGATCTCACACAAACACCATGTATCTCCACAAAGAAATAGGCACTCTGGCACTATCCTACCATCATTTCTCCGTAAGGGATGTCTTATTTCCATTAAATGTTATTCTCACTGACTTTAGAACTGTCCTAGCAGTTTGCAGATGTTTGTAGTAATAAGTAAATGTGCACTTTCATTCAGTATTGTCAGATATCAGTTCTGCATCAAGGACAGTCTCCTTCACATTGAGGTATGGCATGTGGGAAGCACAATTACTGAAGCTTACAAGGTTTATTTTTATACAGGCTAAATTAGGTTGTTGTTACAGCTGTTCTAAAACAAGAGAGTGTTTCAACACCATGATCCTGTGCATTCTTGGTCAGAGGGAAGTCATTTTGAGTGAATAGGACTTGTTCCCTAGCGAGAAGATCCCTTGTTTAAAACTATAATCGTGTACCTCGAACATCTGTAGTGAATAGGGGAGTGTTGTGATGTAGATGTCATATACACAGTGGATTCCGGAGTGCTGTCCGCGTTCTCTGGTTGCAAGCAATGGAAGATACCTCACCAAGGCTGTGTAGAGACATCATAAAAAGGGTGCCTCAGAGAGACAGTGTGTTGGCCTCATGTTCCCAAGCTTTCTCTAATCCTTGCACAGTGTTCAGGAGAGGGGAAGGGGAAGACTGGTGTGTGAACAATCCCACCTTGAAACCTTCTTTAAGCCACCTCAGAGATGTTTGTTTTTGTTACATCTGATCATAGCCAAAGTTTACAAGAGCGAGGAGGAGCACACTAGTGTGTGAACAATCCACCTCGAATCATCTTTTCTTGTAGTTTGCTGTGTCTGCTCATAGCCAAAGATCACCAGGAACAATCCCCTGTGGCTACCTAAATCACTGCACCTCTGGTACAGGCTGGGAGTGGCTGGGTGATGCTGAGCCTCAAAATGCAAACAATTTGGGGAGTGCCTTCTGTCATGATGTGCAGCTTTGCCCAAGAGCAGATAAGGCTCAAGATGTTTCATCAAGCTGAAAGCTTTTGTGGGCTCCAGTCTGCTATGTGTGCTACGTGAAATACAATTCTCAAATGCAGTCATATAAAAAGTGGTGCTTCTGGGTATATATAGAACTAAATTGTAATCTTTGAACCCAGTACTTATAGTCCTTAGATAAATAACCAGTCTGAGGACATGTATTTTTGAAGACTGAAGGGCAGGGATGTAAGCTGGCTTTTTTACATGGGGCCCAGGTAGCCAGTGAGGGTAGGGACTCTGGGAGCCTTTTGCTGGCTGCAGAACTTGGGCTGTGGTCACACTTAAGGTTTAATCCAGTTTCAGAGTGAGAGAATACATCAGCAAAGTGACAAGCTGCTTTTTTTCAGTGTTAAATAATTTAGAAAATTCACATCTGAGATAATAATGTGGAAAGAAAATTACTGGTCACTTTGCTGTGGTGTTCTCTCGCTCTGAAAGTGGACTGAACTTGGATTAAACCTTAGGTGTGACCACAGCCCTGGTGTTGTCGCGTCTTTCTTTCTCCAGGACCCATTAAGTTCTAGCTATGCCACTGGTGGCCGTCTTTTGTAAATATCACTAGATAAAGGGCATTTTGCTTCCCAGAACATGTACACTTCTTTGTACAAAACTCAGATGGTTTAATTCTTTACATACTTCTGCAGGAGGACGTGTATGTATAGTGGGGGTGGAACAGGAAACCTGCCGCTTAGAGCACTTCTATGCAAGGTTCTAGACAATCTATCATGCCCTCACTCCACCTTGCACTGCCAATTGCCTGCCATTTTTCTGTGGCCACTGAACATTCTTGCTAAGTGGCCCATCCCTATAAAGTTAAATCCATAGAGTTCACTGCCTCCAGCAGATGGGATCCATATTTTGCTTGGGCTGAACACATTCTGGCTGCCACCAGACACCAACTCAATATACTGATAGAGAGCAATAATGTGGGGTATTGCTCCCTTGCTGTTATTGCTTTCTATCCTGACAAGTGGCTCCAGCACTGACCTTCTGTGATTTGGTCACATACAATCTGGGAAATTCGGCTGCCGTAGAATTCCCGGATGTGCATGTGACCACCTTCATACGCATGTAGTCAGCTGTTTCAGCCTCCATGCAATTGGAGCTCCACGTGCTGCGTGGAGCTCCAATTGCTGCTCCCTCCAGAAAAGTAAATCGATTGCTAAAAAGCACTCTTGCTTGAAAACCCACTTTCTATCCAGCAATAGTTTTTAGCACTTTTGAAGGACAAAAAAAGTAGAACTATGGGGGGTTTACCCATGATATGTAAAGTGACTATAGCTGTGCTATAATGGAACTGTTTTCATCTCACCTGGATGCACCCTCTGTGTGGAAAAAAAACCCATACCTGCTGAAGTGCCCTTACAGCCAGAATCTAATGAGGCCTTATTTCAGATTAGTAGGGGTCTGCCATTAGCACTTTGGAGCAGACTATGGCAGGCCCCATCTGGGCTTGTGGATGGTAGACCCCTAATCTGGGATATAATCTGGAATAAGTTCCAGTGCAGAATGAGTTCAAAATCCTTATTTTCAGTGACAGAGAACTTTATTTCCAAAGCCTTAATAATCTCTGTTGCCCTTCCCTATACCCTTTGGCAAGTTTTTTCCCCCTCAAAGCCTAAAAGCCACCGTGGAAATTTCCAAAGCCTGCTGTTTCCTCCTTATGTTGAAGGTGCTGTTGCATTCCTCAAACATCTATACTCAGATACGTTGTTATTGGTTTCTAGCTGAAATGCTTCAGGACAAAAAAATGCTGACAGGCGAGTTAGACAAGGGAGGTAATTTATTTTAAAAACAGATTTACAGTCTCTGGATCTCCTCTAATTGTATTTGCATGTCTTTGGATTCCTGTAGTTACATAGCTATACCGTACATTAGGTACTGGGAATGAGAAACTTCTCTCTTTTTTTAAATATAGTTCTTTCTTTTTAAAAATAGTCATCACACACACATACATTTATATATAAATTATTTCTTAATGATAAACTTGCTTTACCATTCATAATTAACACTAATGCTTCCTGTGCATCATTATTGGGTGTTTTTCCACTGTCACTAGAAATGCCCATTAATTACCCATTAATGGGTACGTCTAGTGACAGTGGAAAAACACCCAATGAAGGCATTTAAAAGCTACAGACTTAGACAATGGGTGTTTTTCCACTGTCACTAGACGTACCCATTAAGTACCCATTAATGGGTACAAAAATGCCATTAATTACCCATTAATGGGTACTTAATGGGTACTTTTAGTGACAGTGGAAAAACACCCATTATTCCACACACAATTTCCTTTTAACAACATTGAACTGCAAGGTCACATGTCTTTACACAAGGCTATTAACACATTGTTTTTAATTTTAGGTTACTTGCTTATTTCATGATGCTGTATGTAACAGCTCCATTCTAGGTCCAGATGATGGAAGGCAAATTTCAACATAAATTAACATTTAAATTGGAAAAGAAAATATTCAAATAATCTAACTTTTTTTTCCTGGAGGAGTTGAAGATGGGTGCTCCATTAGGGCAAAGAGGATATCACTCTGAAACCTCTAAGTATATGGCAGGATAGAAATGGAATGGATGGATGGATGGATGGATGGATGGATGGATGGATGGATGGATGGATACGCTGACAGCTGTTCTTTCTTTTAATTGCTTTGCTCTCTTTTCCAGGTACCACTGTATCTTGTTCATTCCAGTTTGTAGAAACTCTTCATAAAAGTCTGATGACTGAACTGTAACTTTTCTGTCTTTTAGTTTAAATTTCACTTCTAAACAAATGTGCCACTGATAACTGTCAGAATGGTAATGTTTCTGCTTTATCAGTCTATCAGGGATGTAGCCATATTAAACCAGGAATCAAACTGAGTTATGTCTGAAAGACACATAAAAATATAGCTCAAATAAATGTCCCAGTGTACTGTATTACTAAATAAATTCATGTGAACAAACTGCAGTGATCTGGCATTGTATATGTTGGAACAATGCCATCCTGCAAATGAAAAATAAAGCCAATTCTTTGGAAATTTATGTATGTGGATTTATGATTTAGTCACTGTAACAAATGAAATAGATAACTGGCTCTACAATTCATACAAAGCAGTAGCAGATGTACCAGCAGCCTCTTAGTCAAATTTCAGGCTATTATAAATTACATACAGGATTACAGGCTGAGCTGTGAGTCACAGGTCATTTATAAGCCATGTACCATCATCTGAAGTGACTTATAGCCTTTCTAGAATTCAGATGTCCAGTCCAGTTTGCAGTCACAATTAAAATGACAATGCATGAAGTCAACATAGATCTTTAAAAGAGAAGAAGTCCACTGCAGTTTTTTAAAAATTAACTTTTTCTAACAGCTTGGCTTTGGAGAAAGGTTGTGGGTATGAGGCTGAATTTCTCACCTGTTTAGAATGGTCTCCAAACGCCATCCCAGGCTGGTCAACATCAGGAACAAGTTGGGGTCATTTGCACGTTTGACACAGGACCACTCACATTCCTGTCCAGTAGTACCACACGTGCAAATGGTATGCTCCAGGCTTTGTGTCTGTCCATCCCAAGCTGCAATTAGGAAAGGGGACATCATGTACACTGCACAAGAGCGGTGCGAACCTGGTCAGGAGGCAACACCTGGAAGTGTTGTGTTTGCACTGCTCCTGGACCATTCCTGGGACTGTGGGACAGCTTATAGAACTGAAAGAAAGAATTTTAATTTTTAAGTTTAATTGTTGTCTGGTAAACTCCCATTTGTATGATTCTAACATCCAAAGCTTCATCTGGTGGCTTTGAATGGAGACAGCTCAACAGGTCTATTACCTTGAGAGCCACAGCTGTGGCTAGATGCTTCCACAGAAATTAAAAGCTTTTAGTATTCAAGCCTCAGACCCTTTCTGCACTTACCTGTGCTAGGTTGAGTGAATGAGGAATAACCTGGCCCTGGCCCACTGATCCTGATCACCACCATCTGCATCAATAGCACTGATTCTGATCAGTCTATGCCACAGTGCCCTGGCCTCAAAGCACAGAGGAGCAATGTCAGGAGCATGCCAAAATGTGCCCCCAAAATGCCACCCCCAGAGGATAACAAACAACACCCTGCCCCTTTGGATAGAACAGCATTGATAAATGTAGGCTGTGGTCACACTTTCACTTCAACCCTTCTTAGTCCATCTTTAGGTCTGACTCCTCATTTCATTGCTATCCATTTTATTTGTGAAGTTTCCATTCAGGAAATGTCCACAAATAAAACAGATACAAATGAAAAGGTATGAGCAGTCAGGCCTCAAGATGGCCTGAAGGTTTAAGGTGGTGGGAATGTTGTGCAGACAACCGTAACACAACACCTTCAACTTTGCTATTAATGGCTGTATCATTACCTACCCCAGGTAAGTGGTTTGGATCTTATAACAGGGAAAGAAATTGTTTTTAAATGTATTATCTTCCTGTCCCAGGGGGAAGGAAAGATCTTTTCCTGGGCAATCTAGGAAAGGACTTGGGCTACTTATCTGCTTAAATTTTCTTCCAGCAGATGTTCTGAGAAATGAAGGCAAAAAGTTTAACGTTCCCTTTTTACACAACAGGGAAGTTGGCTAGTATATTACACTAATCCCTTTATCTTGAGTTAAATTCATCGGCACCTCCTTAGGTACTGCATGGGTGTTTTTCCACTGTCACTAAAAGTACCCATTAAGTACCCATTAATGGGTACGAAATGGCATTTTTGTACTCATTAATGGGTACTTAATGGGGACTTCTAGTGACAGTGGAAAAACACCCCATGTCTCCCTCCTTTTCTGGATCGCAACTGCCGGGATCCTTACTTAGGACAGACGGGCTACTCATACAAGCACCAGTAAACGAGAAAGATCTTGGAAGTTATGGTCCGAAAGAGAGAACCTCTTGCATTAGGCAGCGTGCGGCGCGCTTCGCATGCACTCACACAACCCCGCGACCCCCTCTGTCAACAATCTCCGATTGCTATAGAAATCGCGCGTGCGCCCTCCTGGCATTGGAGCCCAGCCGGCCCCTTCGTGGCCACGCCCCTTCGCTGGTCTCCACCTGCGAAGGCCGGCGAAGGGGCGGGACGCGGCAGACAAGGAAGCTGTTTCCATGGTTACAGGTCCCGGGGAGAAAGGATGTCGGATCTGGGTTCAGAAGAGATCGAAGAAGAGGCGGAGAATGATTTGGGGGTCAGTGTGGATGGATGAGGAAAAGAGAGGGCAGGGGGGCGGCGAAAGAACAGGGGGTTCGCTTGGTGGGTAGGAAAAGGGAAGCATGGATAGGACAGAGAAATTATAATCAGCGTGACTTGGCTCTGAGTTATCTATCTATCTATCTATCTATCTATCTATCTATCTATCTATCTATCTATCTATCTATCTATCTATCTATCTTTAGATTTTCAAAAACACAATCTGAGTAAGGCGAGAGACATTTTAAATGAAATATGAACTATCAGTACTGGAATACTAATATAGAATAAGCCTAAACAGGCAACTTTTTGCAACTTTTTAGCTTCTACATGTTTGCGACAATTGCTAGGAGCCCCAGCCAGGACACCTGTGATGCTTTAGAGTCTCCTTCTCCCAAGCTTCTATTGGGAATAATGCACTTTGAGGTTGCATCGCCTGCATTCATCCCCCCAATGATGCCAGGTAGCACTAGCTCCTTATACTGCATAAAAAAAGGAATTTCGGCAACCTCCCAGGCTCATCTTTCTCATGTTCATCAGACCAATATCCTCCACTCCCGTATCTGTTCTACGTCTGCTTTTGAAAGCATGCAGCTGCCCCTTGTCTTCCCATGGGCTTCAGGCTGCTGCTGTCCCTCCCACTTCATTGCTGGCTTTCAAGGAGACGCTGCAAGTGAGTATGGTGGTATGGCTGAAGCTGCAGTCTTGCACATCACATCCCAGTTGCCATGCCAGTATCTTTGCATGTGCCAGATGTTACGGCTGTTGTTGACACAGCAATCCAATCTGGCCTTGCCATACACCCCTGAAGTGTAGATAGCTCCCCCTGTGCTTCGTTTTCATCTGACTGGTATGGTTTTGTTTTTATAGTCAGGTAAGGGCTTTGTCACGTTTAACAATTGTGTAGGAAGAGGGAATTCCACATGGCAAAGTTCCTTCCATGACAAATGACACCTGCTAAGTTTTTGTCTTCTGCAGAGCTATTAAAAGAAGATGAGGCTTCTGTTGTTCTGCATTTGGCTAAGCTGTTTGTACATGTTCAAAAACTATCCAGAAATATTTTTTATTAAGCATTTAAATATTCAGCAAATACATAACACATTAGTTATTTGTTACAACTAAACTACAGACACTTGATCACATTTAAATAGGAATATGAAGGTGAACGCAATGAAGCTGGTGAACGTCATGGACATGGAAAAGCCAGATTACCCAATGGCGATACCTATGAAGGACAATATGCAAATGGAAAAAGGAGTGGACAGGTAGGTTTTGATTTGAAAATAGATTTTAATTATATATGCATTCTGGTAGCATTCTCTAAGTACCTTTTTTATAGGGCCTTTTTGCTCTTAACTTGAGACTGGTCTGTGGCATGCCCTGGTCTTCTTCAGACCCATCTCTTCTTTGTGCTATTACGGAAGCAAGGGGGCCTCCCCTTAGACCCCACCCACATCCTCACTCCATCCACATTGGAGCGTATACTGAAATAGGTGGTCAAAATGGTTGCCTGTACTGGGACACTGGTAGACCTCTTTTTCAGGTCTACCAGTGTTTCTGGAGCTGCTAAATTGGCCCATGGAGGCCTGTAAAAAGGGCCTGACGTGAACACACATTGATGGCACATCAAATTATGCCACCAAAATGCATCTTCAATGCAAGCTGAGGCAAGGAGCTTCAGTTCCTAGCCTTGGGCTGAACTTAGAGTCATTGTAGAGCAACTGTATCAGGACAGCCTTTCCAGTGCAGAAGGCTTATCCCAACATTTCAGAACTATTTCTGCCACTGGAACAGTTCCATGCTGGACTAGAACATTTGGACGATTCTCACTAGGTAAGTGTAGAAATGGCCATATAGTCATAGTAGAACCACTTATACACTCAATGGAGCTAGATTTTTTTTATAAAAAACTTTTAAGTCTTAGAGAATTATGCAATAAAAGTCCAAAGTGCCCCCCCCCCAAAAAAAACAAATGAGGACTGAGGTGTTACTTAAATATGGAAAACTTTACAAGAGGCTGCACAAACTAGAGTGGTGGTAGTAACTAAAGTTACCATGTAGAATGAGGCAATGGGTTCTGTGTCTGTAACAGTCAAGTGCAAGGTGATATTTCAGCAGACCTTTAATTTTATTTATTTAAAGCATTTTATTGCTTGCCATCTAAGAACTTTAAAGCAGGAAAACCAGAGCAAGCCAACATTTGTTGAATTTTGTTCTTCTATTAAAGGTGTGGGAACCTGGGTCTGGATACCACATGGTAACTCTTAAAGAAACAAATAACTGAGGAAAAGAATATAGAAACCTACAACAAAACACGCCACACTACAATATTCCATGCTACAAGTTTGTGGCAAGTTTCATTTGATTGTGGATTTTAAGCATTGTAGTGATTTAAGCACCATAAAACAATAAGAATTTGCTTTGTATGTCTTAGGGAACATACCGATTTAAGAACGGGGCTCGCTATATAGGAGAATACCTTGATAATAAAAAGCATGGCAATGGCACTTTCATTTATCCAGATGGATCTAAATATGAAGGTAAACTGCATTTTCTGTGGCCAAAATTAATTTTAGGAATAATAATGAAACTAGGTATGTGAATTGGTGAGTGACAGAGTGAATGGGTGACTGTAGCTAACTGGCTACTGGTGTGATGTATGCTCAGATAGGTATCCCATTCAACAACCTGGCTGCTGCATTTTGTACTAGCTGTGGCTTCTGAAGCGGATACAAGGGAAGTCCCATAGAGCTACATATAAATCTACACTAGATCATTTTCAGTTGCAGTATAGAGAACTGGAGTGAATAGGAGTTAGTAATTGTTCCAGTGCATACAAGAATGGTGAAGGAACCAGGCAGAGCATCAGTATAAGAGTTGCAAAATAATCTGTAGCAATATTAATATTTTATAAATTTATATTAATTTTCTGCTGTAGTCTGTAATTGTTGCATTCCTGCTATAGGAATGTGAAATTGCATATAAACATTCATTCCAGTTCTCCTATCACAGTTTTGCTTAGTTGAGGGTCCTTTCTGCACTTGACTGTTATCCCAGAACAAGCAGAACAAGTCCGTCTGGGACTAGCACTATCTTGTTCCATATCCATTCTAAGGTCTTCCTATCTTGGAATAGTTGTAGTCCTTGTTGACTAGAGGTCTATTCACACTTAAGCCACTGGTATGCAATTAGGACAGCTTTGGTACAGAATATCTATACCAGAGCTGTCCTAATTGCATACCAGAGGCCTAAGTGCAAATAGGCCTCAGGTCTCCAACCTTACTAATGCTGTCTATTCCAATCCAAGTATTGGCTCTTCCATACCATGTCTGGAAAACAGAGGCATTCCAGACTCAGCAAAACACCATAGTGTCCTTGTGTCACCATTGTTGCCCCATCTTAGTAGCCTTTGTATCTTTTGGAACCCTGGCATGGAGGCAGGCATGCTGCCTTCAGAGATGTCAGCCAGACATTAGCAGGATTGTGAAGACAGTCCTGTTAAGCTCTGGAGTTGTGCTCATAGCATGATGTATGAGTGATGGGGCCTGGGTCAGTCACTGGCTGGGATGGGCAGTGCCTTGGTCTGTGGAGTCAGTTGCCTGGAACAGAACATCTATGGTGCCTCCTCATTGCTGTCAAATTTGTCCTGGGACAGATTGTCTAACCTCCACATACAATGTGTTGCATCTTGTCCTAGAACAGTATAGACCAGAGGCCTTTCTGCACTTACCTGATTAGACTGCCATGAACTCGGGCAGGTAAACTTCAGGTACAGGTGGACCATTTGCATTTGCCAGGAGGAAAGCTTCCCCAAAGCGTCCATTATTGGGCTGAAATGTGAATGGTCCTCCTGTTTACCACCCCGCACTGATGCATCCAGAACCAGAAGTTCCTCCTCTTTGTTGCCGCTATTGGCTGCTCAGATGCCGTTGCGAGAGGGGCATGTTCAATCAGAGGCTAACTTGTGATCAAACGCCTCTCTTGCAATTCTACGATTGGTCGCCACTCTTGGGCATGGGTGAGTGAGTGATCAGCGCTGGCAACGCTACCACACCTGCGTGGACACGTTTCCCCACCCACCAAACGCAGCGAAATGGATGCAGGGTGACTGGTCGTGCCACCGGACTCTTCAGGTAAGCTCTAGGTAAACTTTGGTAAAGGTGTGGAGCACCTAATCAGCAATTAGTGAGCTTCTGGGGAGGGTGGGCATGCTTGTAGGCTGTAGCAGCCTAGTCAATGTGCGTATGCTCTTCCCAGATGTTCACTACGTGTTGGCTAGTGGCCACAGTGAGAATTGGCCTCTGGATAGCTAGATTGCCTCAAAGGAGGGAGTTTGGAAAGGACCTAGGTCCCTCAACTGTGCTGAATGAAATCTGGATTTTAAAAAGTAATTAAATATCACTGAATACTTTATTCCAATTTATCCTGAAATACATATGAATTGCTGTATAAGTTTCTAACTTGTTCATTGCAGGAGACTGGGTAGAGGACCAGAGACATGGAAGTGGAGTTTACTACTATGTAAACGGAGACACATATACTGGAGAGTGGTTCAATCACTTCAGGTCTGTTTCCCTAAAGGAACAGGAGTTCAGGCTAGGAGAAGGTGGTACATTTCTCCCTTTTCCTTCCACTGCTTCATCAGGTGTTGATGAGAAATCTTGGAGTATATTGGTACCACATCTCAGGAGAGCTACTAATTATTATTATTGGGTCTGTAGCCCCACAGGTTGAGGTACTGAATTCTGCAAATTTAATATTGTTGTTAGGAGTGGCTTTGCCTCCAGCAGACAGAACAGCTGGGGTTCAAAATTGCGCTTTTCCTACCATTGAGTTGTTCTTCTGCTTTGTTTGCCGAGCTAGCTGAGCTCAAGATCAAGCACTTCCCCAGCTACATGGACAGTTTAAAAAATGTAAAATACTGTAGTAGTTTGGAATAGGCTGGCCCTAAACCAGTACAAGCTAGCTGAGTTATGGTTGGAAGCTGCCTTCAAAGAAGAACTTATGTACGGTTTAATTCTTCCCCTCTAGTTAACCCACTATAAATTGGTTTAATTCCTTCCTGGTACGGCAATCACAATGGCACACAGCAGTACTGTACCTGATGACCTTAAAAGATATTAAATTGTCACAATGCCTTTATTTGAATTTGGTTAAATACAGCATCTTAAAGAAGGTGAAGCCATCTTTGGGCGTTCAGAGCGGCATCTGTCTGTTCGTTCATATACATATATCCAGTTTCTGTTACTGTGAAGCGACTCTTTGTTTTTTCATAGGCATGGGCAAGGCACATATTTTTATGCATTAACTGGCTCTAAATATGTTGGTTCTTGGGCAAATGGCCAACAGGAAGGTGCTGCTGAACTTATCCACCTAAACCATAGATACCAAGGGAAATTTGTGAATAAAAATGTAAGTATGCTAAAAATGATATTAATCTGACAGTCGCTTCAGAATGCTACTTTGCATGATATTTTTGAGGACATATAATAAGCAGTTCTATTTTTATATTCATTCTTCAGTCCTAAACAATAGCCCTGATATCTACATATACACAAAATAATCTACTGTTCTTATTAATTTTTTTGTTTGTGTGAGACTGATGTAGGAGTGCTTTATTCTAGAAATATGTATATATGTATGTTTTACAATAGCTGTAGAAAAATATTCTTCTGGCAAAACCACAACTCCTGCTGTCTCTTGCCAGCCTGGCTGGGTTTGATTGGAAATACAGACCAGCAACATCTGGAGGGCCATCATTTGGCTAAACTGGTATGGGTTAATACATTCATTACAATATGAGCATTGGACAGCGAAGTCTGCTTCTTGATATTTATAAAATGGTGTGATCATTGAGATGAGCCTTATTCTGAAATATATCTCGGGATAGCAGATACTAGCCACAAGCTAATGCAGACTATAGCAGGTCTTACTTGGGGCTTTCTATAATCTGTACTAGCATGCAGATAGTAGGTCCCTATTCTTGGATATATTCCAGAATAAGGCCAAGCACTGAAAGGCCCGAGGATTGCAAAGCATGTAGTTTGTATCAATTGCCTGATAGCCTAAGTGAAAGTCAGATGAGTGACAAGGTGCTGTGGGAAGTTAGATACTCTGCATTACTATTAGATCGTCTGCTGATCAGACCATCAGACATCTAAGGCCTTTCTGCACTTATCTTTAGCAGACTGGACCAAGTAGACTGGACCTCCCTGAGACAGATGGCAACTGGACTGGAACAAAGGACCTTTTTGTACTTGGCCTTATTCTGGAATGTATCCTGGAATAGGGGCCTGCTGTCTGCATGCTAGTGCAGACTATGGCAGGCCTCAGGTGAGATCGGCCATAGCCTGCATCAGCATGCAGACAACAGACCCCTATCCCGAGATATATTTCGGGAAAGCAACAAGTGCAGAAAGGGATGGCTTGTTCTGTTCCAGCTTCTCCATGAGCTTCAGAGTTTTTTTTTTTTTGGGGGGGGGGAGTGGTCCAAAAAGTTTCAAAGATCCAGGGTACACTTTGCAGTGGCAAGCCTTGGTGCACTGATGCAGTAGGTCCTGCGGTATACAGGATCACTAAGACCTGCTGATTGTAATCCTCCAGTAGATCTTTGAAAAAGGTCTTTGGGTAGTTTAGACCAAGGTGCCCTTCCGGGTCTCCTGGTTCAGTCTACATTCCATCCTGTGCATATGGCACATACTAGTATGGGGCAAGGCCTCCCTTAGACTACCACAGGAAGCAGAATCACCAGTGTAGCAACCTGTTCTCTTAGTAAATAGCTCACTGCTTGATCTTCTTGGGCATAGTGTTTCTGATATGGGGCAACTAATAATCACTAATAACTAATAACCTGTGTTATAGGATGATGGATATTTCTATATTGTTAGTCCACTACTAATTTTTGTTTCGTTTCTCTCATACAGCCATTTGGTCCTGGAAAATATATATTTGATATTGGATGTGAGCAGCATGGGGAATACATTCGTGAGGTAAAAAAATGCAACGAAAACAATGTTAATAGCATAAGTGCCTAAGAAGAGAGCTTACATTTTCACATAATTGATTCTGCTCTGTACAGGAACGATTCCTATTGCTAATAGTGCTAGTTCAGACTATGCGCTCAGTTGACTGGCCTGAATTTATCAGATGAGAAGTACATATAAATTGATTTATCAACCTTCTTATTTTTTTTATCTTTTTATTAGTTTTTTTTTGACAATTGCTTCATACTATCCTCCATGTTCCACAAGTTAAACAGTAACAAATATTGACAACCAATGGTTGGTATTAAACAGTACCAACCATTTGAAACCCGGCAGTCCTCCAGAATATCCTGTATTTGTGGGTATTATTTATACACATAGCTGTTAGCATTCTAAGGTCTTGCTTTCATCAAGAAAAAGTTAGATTTTCTGCAAGTCAGATGATCAGTGAAGATGGCACACTTCTCCTGCTTCTGTTTATTTCATCAGGCACTGAAGTGCAGAACTGCCTGATGGACTGTGCTTTTACTCTGTGACCAGATAGGACTGACTTGGCTAGTGTTCATGCATTTAAGGAGCACTGTTGCTTGCTCAGCCTTCTGGGTAGAAGCGTGTTATCTGATTGTATCTTGAGCTCCCCATTCCTGTTATCTTAGCTAAATAAATTACTCTTCTTAAGCTTAGTGTCAAGGGAGAAAGGTATTTCCATTTTAAAATTAATTAAACAACGCATTATTTTTCTTTACAAAATAGTGAATGATCAATTCTCAACATAAGAACATAAGAGAAGCCATGCTGGATCAGGCCACAGCCCATCTAGTCCAGCATCCTGTCGCACACAGTGTCCCACCAACTGCTCATGGGCATCTCAAGCAGAGACAAGGACAGACCTTCTCCTGCTCTCGAGTCCCAGCAGATGGCCTTAGAAGCGCCCCAGTTCCTCCCCCCCCCCCCCGCCTGAAAGATGCATCTAGGCATTCTCACTATGCTATAAAGTTGTTGGGATTCCGAATTTGCCTGAAATTATTTATTTCCATCATATCTTTTTCCTTCAAATCATTGCCTTTTGTTTAAGGTTAGGGGAAACAGTCCATACATTTTTCAGAAATAAGGTTTATCTATCAGTTAGCTGGGATAGGCTGCTGCTGGCATAGAACAGGGCTATGGGCATAAGGCATTGCAACACCTGCTCCTTCAGCTGTAAAGCCCTGGAGCCTCTCAATGAATGAATGAATGAAAGTTCTTGGCCTTCAGAGTTTTGTGGACATTTTGGCACTGTTTGTTGTTGCATAAACCTTTGAAGTGGTCTGACTATCCTGTGTGGAAAGGGCCAAAGTTTAAATCTATTTTCTCTTTGAATTCTGTGCTTTAGCAACTCATGTTTGTGCCTTCTGTTCAAACAATTTGACATTTTCTCCTCCGTAAAGTGTTTTTGACTTGTATAGAGGTGAGTTCATAGATCACTTTGCTCCCTTTTACAACTTACTTAGCTGATGCAATGCAGAAGCAAAAGAAGAGGCAGCAAAGACCTGCCTTCTAAGAACTATGAGATGCAACCAGTCATTGAAGCTTATATCTTCAAGGAGCCTAGTACAGGAGAGGTGCCCTCTGACTTTGAAATGGATTGTGCTTGCATGGTCTGCTTGCATGTTATGTGTTAGAAAGGAGTTTGGGTTAGATGATGTGGCAATTCATTTATAGTGTTAGTTACCACTATAAAAAAGTACTATAAAAATATTCTTCAATCAAGCAGGACGCCTGATGACTACATACTGTAAATGACAAGATGTAATTCTCCAAAATTTCAGTCATCTCAGATTTGTTGCTCAGCAAAAAAAAGTTTGCTATGTTCCCTCAGTCTGTTGTCATTTTATTGGATTCATAGGTTTTAAAATCACTGAAGAAATTACTAAAACTGGCAGGTGACCACACCTTGTCCTCTGCCGGTTCAATGCCTTCTGAGTGGCAGAGCCCAACCACTTAGACAGCGTGATCTTAAATAAAACTTCAAGTACCCTGTATGCATGTAATCTTACAGGTGAAAAAGCATATTTGATTGCTGTAAGATGATTTTGACCCACAGTCCTTTGTACATGTCCACAAAAAATTGTGTCCAAGAATCTGCTGTGTACGTGGATAGCATTTTATGAATGCTACTCACTGTATCTGCTGTTTAGCAATATGCCTAAGTCAAAGTCTGGATAGAGTCAGAGTTCGTCTCCATGGGGCTGCCAATGCCTCGTGGTGGATTCAGGGCAGCCTTAATGTGAATCTTAATTTGCATTAAGGAGTCCCAATAAAAACCATGGTAAATCCTTGCATTGGGATGCCACGGTTTTCTCCACCCCACCCCTTGCCTGAGCACGCAATCGCCCAGGTAAGGGCTTGCTTAACCCCAAACAATTGCCTGACACCTTCCCTGCAGTCAGCTGAGCAGCTGTCAGGCGGGTATAGGGGCTATCAAGAGAACGAGCAGAGCTCTGGTAAAATAATTAAAACAGCTGCGAAAGCTGCTGCTGTTTTAATCATTTTACAGGAGCTCTGTTTGTGCGCATGACAGCCCCTATACCCACCTGGCAGCTGCTCAGCTGACTGCAGGGAAGCTGTTCGGCGATCGTTTGGGGTAAAGCAAGCCCTTACCTAGGCAATTGCGCACTCAGGCAAGGGGGGGGGGGCAGTTGCGATCTCAGGATTAGCGGTGGGGACAGCGAAACCCCACCTGCTAATGCTGCGATCGTAACCCAGGAGTGTCCCCATGCCCTCAGGATAACCCGTTCTTGCCCCCTAATTTGGGGCAAGAAAAGTTATAAAGGGTTTTTTTTTACTTCAGTTTTTGGGATTTTGTCCCTCATGTAGCCCAAATTAGGGCTTTGCATGGGGACTCTCCCGAGGTGAACTCACGTTCGCCTCGGAGTATCCTTATCATGGGGACACGGTGTCAGTTTCTTTGATTCAGTGAGTGATAGATATTTTGAAGGCATATTATAAAAACCCTGTAGTGTAATGTGTGTTGTGTTAATGGCGTCAACATTTACATTACTAAAATATTTAGTAAAACATTACTAAAAAAATTTGGCCCATTGCAGCCTTTTGATTATCTTAACATTGTCTTTGTTTATCAAATTATATTATTTTGTGCACAACAGTGGGAAAAGTAGGGGGGGTTTGGTCCCAGAGGCTCAGGTAGTAACTAAGATCCCAGTGGATTGTTAAATTTTTGCATATTTCAGTGATGATGCAGCAGGATGAGAGCACTGATCAAAGTATACCTTTCAATGGATGAACAAAATTAAAATATATAATAATAATCTTTTGAGAATTTTTTGCTCAAATATTTCAAAAAAGCAGTTGCTGGTCATCAAACTTTCAGGCTGTCAAGTCAGAGAAGTTACAGCATTTCTTGGGTGTTTTTTTGGTGCGGGGGTGGGGGTGGGGAAGCTGCTTTAGAATTGGGATACCTCCCTCACAAAATCCTGGTGTGTATTTCCTGTTTATCCCATCTCTGAGAACAACAGAATATGGAACAAAAATCCCCATGCACTTTTCAAAAAGCAGATATAGATGTGCCGTGATTATTTCTAAACGGGTCAAAAACCAAGGTCAAGTTTCTTTTTAAATCTTTGGGTATTGCTCCAGTGAGGCACACTAGGGCAGTAGGAGCTCTTATGTTCTGAGGGTTGCATGAGTGTGTATTGTGTGTGATGTGATTGGTACAAAAAGCTAGTACTGTCCTTAGGCCTAGTCGTTCTCTTTTTCATTTAAATTGCTCTCAATATTCACTTGTCCCTCAGGAAAAACCAGAGGAAGAGGAGGAGGAAGAACTTTTAGTACAGGTTCTTCCAAAATGGAAAGCACATAGAATTACCAGTCTGACCCTCTGGACACCCGAAGAGCCGCCGCCGCCACCATCTGAAGTGCCTCCTGCACCTTCTACAGAGATTCCAACAATTGAGGAACCAGGTTCGTTCTTCATTGTGGGAGCTTTGTTCACGGCTATGTTGGAAATTAAATTCAGGAGGTTTCATGTACGATATTAAGCAGACTAGGCCTTTGTAATACGGCCCTAGTGAGATTTTGTGTATTTTATAACCTGCATAATGGAATCACTCTCAGCAAAAGTGGGCCCAGTTGAATATAAGAGCAATACTATGTCAGTTAGGTTCTTTCTGCACAGACCCATTATCAGGATTAAGGGCCCACATAGAAAAGTTGTAAGCCACATAGATCTGCACATTAGTTCAACTCTAGGTGGCCATTCCCCCTGCTGGAAGGTGCCATTTGCTTTACACAGAGACTTATCCCAATCAGGAAGGCCCTCATCGGGATTACTGGTAGTACCAATTAATCATGACTATTGAGTGCTGTCTAGGCAGGAAGCAAGAACAGTGGGGTAGCCATAACCCACATTATTGTGCCCTTGCACTATATCCAGGTCCTACTTGGGGGAAGCCTTAGGCCACATTCCCACTTGTCTATTTTAATCCAGATTGGACTATTTTAATCCAAATTCGGAACTGCGTGCACATTCTTGCTGTTCCCATTTGCTTGATGATAACACAGGCTCAGTTCAAATACCGTAGTTCCCATTCAAACTGCCCACATCCCGAGCATGGAGAAACAGAATCTTTTCATCTCCACCTCTTGTTCAAACACTGTAAGCCTGCCCCGCTCAGAATCAGCTGAGTGAGAAAACAGACAAGGCAAAGCAATGACTCTCCCTTTCAAATCGGACACTCCCTCCATTCACTGTGTTACTGGGAAGGCAGCAGCTTTGCGCAGAATCAGCTGAGCAAAAGAACAGACAGGGCTAAGTGACCTCTCCCTTTCAAATCAGCAAGGAATGGGAGGAAAATGGAAGATCGTGGTTCTGCACAGGTTCAAAGAGAGAAGAGGGGATTCCCTTCCTTCTTTGCTTTGAATGAGCTGCTAAGGAAGGAGCAGAAAAAAGATTTCCTCTGCCAGTTGCTGTTACAGTGTAATGTATCTCTTGTAATTACTGTGGTATTCACAGAAAGGGGAAATCCTTGTTCAAAGATCCAACATTTTTTTGATCTCCGGGACTCTAGCATTGCGGGGATGGGAAGGACAGGAGGCAGACCTTCTCAGATGTGAAATCCCACCCATCTAATGCTGTGCTGACAGTGGTGCCAGGCATTGGCGGTAAGGATAAGGGGGGAGAGCTTGAAAGGCAAATTTCCTCCCCTAATAGTCTGGTAGCATTCCCATTGGGAAAAAAAAGTGGGCTAGCCGCCAAAATGAGACCGAGAATAGTTTTTCCAAGGACGTTTTTTCTGGGGATTTTAACAATGCAGTCCTTGTAAAGTCCAGGAATAAAAATTTAAATGGGATCGGACAATCCTGAAAATGGACTGGATTCGCATTTAATCTTGTATGGGAACACACCCTTGTCTTAGCTGCTTTGTATAATAGTATTAGTCTGTTAATGTAGAAATTTAAAAAGGCTCTGATTCTGCAGTTTGAAAGAGGGAGCCAATCTTAGAAAGAGTGGGAATGTACTGGTACTGCTGCTGCTTCCATCCTCTCATGAGGGGGTAAAAGGGACAGACACAACAGACATGTTGGTACTCTAGGGATACTGAGAGGGGCTCAGTGACAAATGGAGAGTAAATTTAAGTGACTCTCTACCCTTTCTTCCCATTTCTGCCTTTTCTCTTCAGCTGGGCAAGATTCATGGTTCTCCTAATGACTGGTTTTCTACAGGGACTATTTCTTTTAGATTTTAAAAAGAAGCCTCCTCCCTCTTCTAGCAGCCTCTCTGAATTGTGTGAACTCTCACTCATTTGCCAGTTATTAAAATAATTGCACAGAGATGCTACTCAACTAAATCCCCATAATTATTTATTTATTGGATTTATACACTGCAGATTTCCAAAAACTCTACACAGGTTACAAAAGAAAACCCAAAACACACAGTAAAATCAGACATGAAAAATATGGAGCTGTAAGCCTCTTCAGTGAAAATGAATAGAATTGCTTATGAATAACTCAGAAGAGGTTAGAGTGAAACTTTTTTTCAGACAATTGATTTCCGATTCCTTAAGTGCTTTCCTATCTCAAGAGCAAGAATATCTGCTTCAGAACAATAATGTACTGCTTTAGGCAGTCATGCTGCATTTAATGCAATGGTGGTTTTAGTATGAGCATTGTATGTCAATCTCCTTCTGATTTTTAATGCTGATCTTATCAAGATGCTTCATCGTAAGTTCTTTTTAAAAGCAAACATTTAGTATTGTTGATCCGGCTAACAGAGCAAGTTCTCAACATTTTGTTTTGTTTATATCTAATTTCTGAATTGATTAAATTGTGTGAATAAAAGGAAAGTCGCAGCAACAGTTAGGTTCACTTGTGAATGCTACTGAACTTGGTGGAACTTACAGACACAAATAGAATTCGACTGTGATTACACTATAGTAATGATATCATGCTTTAAATGATTTTTTATCATGAGAAAATGACTAATGACTGTTTTGGTGCCATGATTTACTCCAGTAAAGTTGCTAACTGGAAAATGATCATTCAGACAGTCAGTTTTATCTCTTTCAAATGTATCTTTTTTTTACTACCCCAGTTGGTGAGAGTCCACCAGAAGTTCCTTCTGAAGGTGTGGAGACCACAGAGCCTGCTGAAGCAACGTCTCCACCTAAAGACTCAGAGGAAGAGGAGGAGGCACCTAAAGAAGACCAAGGGGATCAAGGTGAGAGAAGCAGTGGTGGGCAAAGAATTAAGCTGACCCCTTCCAGAAGTGGCTATTATAGTTTATTCTTTCACTTAGCTACTTGTAAGAAAATCTACTCCTTTGAAGCTTCAAGACTATAAAACCCAGAGACCTGATCTGTTAAGGAGACCATAGAGGTGTACATCTCAATGGCCGTAGTCACCCCTTCATTTTAAACCTTCTTCATTCCATCTTCTGGCATGACTGCTCACACCATTTCTATCCATTTTATTTGTGGACTTTCCATTCAAGAAAGTCCAAATGGGAAGTGGAAAGTCCACAAATAAAATGGATAGAAAAGAAAAGGAACGAGCAGTCAGAGGTTGGGTAGTGGTTACATATAATGATAATGATAATTTGTCAGAGCCATAGCTGAAAGCCCATGAAACTTAACATGTTGCATTAATTTTACATAAACTATGAAGATTTTTAAAATATTTTTAATTGCTGTGACCCATACGACAGTGAGCACCAGTTAGTAGCTAATAGTGTATTTAAAATGTACTGGCAACTTGTATCACAACATAAAACATAGGCTTGTATTCAGTCCAGCTCCCTGCGGCAAGGCAGAATCAGATGCCCAAATCCTAGAAAACAATATAAGTAGCCAACATAGGGCAGAAGGCCTCTCTTCATGCTACGTAGCTTGTGAACATTGTCAGCTATGGCGGGTGAACACTGCATGGTTTATTTCAGCAGCATGTTCTTTAATTTTTTTAAAAATATATTTTCATTAATTCACATATCTTAGCAACATACACAAAAACAATACCAAACAATATTACAAATCTATGCTACCTGGCAAAGGTAGTCTTACCTTTTTCCTGCTTCATATTCAAAGCAGGCCTTTTTGCCATAATCTAAAAGCCCCTCAGCTGTTCCTTGTCCACCTGAAACACCACAGCCAAGTTGAAAAGTCAAAATGAAAAAAAAAATTCTGTATTTCTTTTCATTTCTTTCCTCCACAGCTGCACCTGTGCCAGAAGAAAAAGAGGATGAAGTGAAGGAACCTGAACCTCAAGACTAAGCAAACAAAATGACAACTATTGCATGCAAATAAAAAACCCAGTCAAGGATTTGCAATTTTAAGAGGTTTAAACATTTGCTTAACTCTTCTACTGAAGTCAGTGGTACTTAAGAGTTTAATTTTGATAGGATTGTACCCATATTTCTTCATAGGTAATTCCATGTTCTATTTCTTTCATGTTTTTAAGAGTAAATGTAGCTTTCTTGACACCTCAGGCAAAAATCTACTGTGCTTCCATCATTTTTTTATTCTATCCTTACTACTTTCTGCCTGCCCTCATTGGGGAAAGTAGTAAATTAAATATTTCTTTTGACATTTAAAAATTGTCTAGATGTCTGGTACAGAACATAGTTTTGATTGCTTCTGATTTTTGTATTGGTCTAGATCTTTCACTTTATAAAGTACTTCTGCTAAGTTTGTATATGTAATGGAAATTAAAAATTTGCACTGACTTGATTTTTAAAACTTTTCTTGTGCACTGAGCTGGATCCTTGTGCAATAAATGGTCCTTCTGTGTCTGCACATTGATGAGGAGACTTTTTGAGGGCAGGCGCAAAGATTTCAAAAAGGCAGCCTCAAAGGCACCTGTGGAGCCATCAGACCACTTTCTGAGGCTGCCTGAAGACAGCAGAGACTTTTAGGGCCTTTTCGCACACGCCGCCGAAAACGGATCTAACAGATCCGTTTTCTGGTGAAATGTTTTTAAAGGGGAAACCGTTCCAAACAGGAACGGTTTCTCGGAGACCCCGCACGTACTCACACACGCGGGGCAGTGGCGGCAGGGCCGAATTTGGAAACGGTTTGGGGTGGGTGCTGTGCGAGTGCAATGGGAAGGCGCCAGCTACCCTCGCAAGGCTTCCTGGGAAATGTAGGCAGCGGTGCGCCTAGACTCAATGGACGCTGGCCATGCTGCTCTCACAGTCGCCCCACCAGCGACCAGGTAAGCACCCCAAAAGTGGCCATGGATGGGGTGCGGGGTGGCAGCTGCAGCTTCCCCTGGAAAGAGAAGGGGCCATGGCCCTTTCTCTTCCGAGGGGAAAGACCCGATCGGGCCGTGAAACCTTGGAGGGGGGGGAGGGGGGTTTCTACTTTGGCTTCCCTGGCAAAGATAAGGGGTCATGCAAAGCCAGGGAGGGCGGCAGCTGGCCGCGCCATGGCCAGCTGTCAAACAGGGAACATGCGATCTCCCTATGTAACAACTGGGCATGCGCCGGCAATCCGGCTTTTCCCCCTCCGGTGCGGAAACGTTCGTTTCCAAACCATTTTCAGGGGGAAAGCCAGATGTAAGACCTGATTTTTTCAGGTCTTACATCTGGGTAGGATTTCGGCGGCAAAAACGGTTTAAACAACCGTTTTTGCCTGCCGATATGCGGACGCGGCTTCCTCAAAGGGGTCTTAATTCCATCCCCTATGCGGAAGCCAGGTGTAAATCCGTTCCACATCTGGCTCTAAATCCGTTTTTAGAGCCAGTGGGGAAAGGCCCTTAGGGAAATCTGATCCAACACTGAGGCTGGTGGTTGGAGACATGTCCTGCTATATAGAAGCTATGCTGTGAAAAAGTATTTGCTGTCTTTGTGATTTCTTCTATTTTGCATGTTTGTCAAACTACACTGTTTCAAACCTTCAAACAAAATTTAATATAAGAAAAATCTAGATTTTGCATAACTACTAGACAGGAACTTGAGGCCATCAACTTCTGGAGCAGAGAGATTCACCATGTCTAGTTTAAGGCTTTTGTATGTTTGTTTTAAGAATCCCAGCCAGCAAAGTAATTCAACTGAAATTTCCTTCCCCTTTTCATCTATTATGACCATGCACTATTTTGCCACAGCCCAATTTATATTGTTAAACCAGCCAAATGGAGGCTCATCATTTTGGCCTGGTCAAAGCAGTTTGGTGTGTCCATTGCTGCTGGCCAGGATGTACTGGTGAGCAGTGGTACCTTCTCACAGAGGGCAAGATCAAATACCCCCCCCCTTTTTGCAAGTCAGCCTCTGTATGCAAGCAGAGTTCCTTCTGCCTTGACCTTGTCTGTCCTGCGCCTCGAGCGCATGAGCACTCCAGTGCAGAGATATGTGCAGTCCTTTGAATGTAGAAAGGGCACCTGGTGCCATGCAATGGAGATGCTACTTAAGTGATGAGAAACAAATCTGCTTTTGACATCAGTCGTCCCTCCCCAAAAAGAGTAAAATTAAATAAACATGATACAAAATATTTTTAAAATCTGCTTGCTGCATATGTGCACCAAGAAGCTTGCAAAAGATTGCAGCCCTGCAGCATCTCCGGTACAAAATGATTCATGTTCACAGGCTGTAGTGTAATGCTTCTTTCTTTCTGATCATGCAGATGATCTAAAAGTGGTTTACTTTCATTAAATTTTATAAAATATTTGGCTTGCTTCCTTTCTTCAATCAGTAACTTCAAAAAAAAAGTTCTCTTTTTTCATAAGGTGAGGCTTGTCACTATAGTAAAAGTTAGTAGTGTGGATATCTGGTAGATTTGATTTTCAGCTCTCTCCACTAGATGTCAGCCCAGATCGCTGTAGGGGTGAACTAAATAACTTATTTTAAAAAAGGAAGAAAATCTAATATTCAGCCTGTTGGCTGCATCTTGCCTTGGGCTGCCTCCAGATGGCAGCCAGATACTGTCCCCCTGGCATCATTCCTTGCTAGTCAGAGGCTGCGTCCCCATGCAAGCAATTTGGCACACGTGGGGCACTGTTTGGGCATGTATGGGCCAGGCATAGGATCCGGAACGCATCTCGGGTGTCCCTATGGCATTCCTGGCAATGCAGGGCAGGTACGTACAGGTTCAGCGCAGATGCAGGCATCCCATGAGAAGCATGCCAAACCCTGGTACAGGGGAGCAGCGCCACTTCCTCTCCACCCCCTCTCCCCTCATTGTAAGCCGGATTGCCTTATCTCCTGATTTGCAAGGCATGGATGGGTAAGGAAGGGCTTGATTTAGCTGAGGGCACACAGCTGAGCAAGATCTGTCAGGCCAGCTGTCAGGCAAAGGAGCTCATCTCCGGTAAAATAAGGGGAAAAAACAGCCGCGGCTTCAGCCACTTTCAGGGGCTTCAGAGGCTTCAGAGGCTTCAGAGGCTGCAGTGTTCTCCCTTTTCCAGGGTGGCAACCTTATTGCCCCCCGGAAAAGGGAGAACACTGCACCCTCTGCACTCCCTCATCACGATCTGGGCAGGAAAAGGCTTTATTCCACTTTAGAACCAGCAAGCACACCTCACCTCCCAATGATGTGAGTGCTAAGCAATGCGTGCCGGCCCCCCAAACGGTGCCGAGATTTGTTTAAACAGATGCCAAATTTGGCACCCTTTTGGCACAGTTTGGGGGTGTTTGGTATGCTTTTTGCAGACCAAATCCCAAACCCATGGGGATGGACCATGCTGATCCTGCACTCGGAACCGTGCCAAAGTTGCATGGGGACAGGGCCAGAGTCATGGCTGGTGCCATCTTTGCATGTTTGTGTGACATGAACATTTGGGTTTTCAGCCAACACCAAATACTGGAAGTGCATATTACTACCACTATGCATGTGTAACCATTTGTTTTGGCCTCCACACATGCATAGAAGGGAGGTAAATGCGCTGTTACACAACTGCTGGGTTTTCCAGCAACAGGAATTTTTTTTGCATGCTTAAGGGAAGGAAAAGTCATGTGACAACCCCCAGAACAGTGCCATAATGGCCATGTATTCTCCTCATCTGGATGAGGCTTTTCTCAATTGAAAGTCATGGAAAGCTGCAGGCTTTTGTAGTGCCTCCAGACACTGGGCTGGTAGTTATCCCTTTTTTAATGTAAACACTCATTTTGTAATAGATGGATCGTGCTGAACTCATGAAATCCTAATTTTAGTTTTAGCATATCTGCCAATGTTTCTAACTTAGGCGTATAAGTAGCAGCTCAAAACTTCGTGATGAATGTTTTCTTTCCTTGTAGGTAATTTAGCATGGTAATCAAGGGGGAAGCCTTGTAGGCAGGGCTGCCGTGGGGAGACATATGTTGAGAGACCCGTGATCTCAAGTGGCTAATAGTGGAGGGGGTGTTAATATTACACTTTTCATACTCATTTTTCAAGAAGAGGTGGATCCAGGACGCAAAGGGTGTTTTTCCACTATCACTAGAAGTACCCATTAAGTACCCATTATTCATTAAGTACATCATTCATTTTTTATGTCTTTCAAGAAACAGGAGCAATTCACATGCATGCATACCCCTCCCAACAGTTCCAATTTAATCAGGATGGTAACATTTTTTTTCTTTAGTTCTGATTCCCAGTTAGGGATGTGTAGATAACTATTTTGGCAGTAGTGGAGATAAATCCTTTTGTCACTCAGAACTCAAACCATAGTCACACCTTCACTTTAAACCTTCTTCAGTCCATCTTCAGATCCTGAATGGAAAGTCCACAAATAAAACGGATAGAAATGAAAAGGTGTGAGCCCAGTGGTCATTTTTCACCCTGATTTTGGCCACATGCATGTGCAGGGACATTTTCTTCAAGAAGGATCCCACAAGAAGTTGTAAGGTCATCTTGCTCTGGGTAAATTCACAGTGAGAGTTGATTTTCCTAGAATAGGGAGATGGTGGAATTTCACCTCTATATCACAGGACTGTACTGAGATTGACACAGATACACCTGGCAATCCCAACATAGCCCAAGATAATTCCTTGTCTCATGCCTAGTCTGGATACATCTTTAGTTAGGCCTGTGATGGCAGCAAATAAAATAAATATGTGTATGTATCTGATGTACTTATGTCTCTATGGCCTCATATTCAACTGTTTTAAAAACAGTTACATGTCCTGAGCCTCATAAACTCTGTAAAAATGTATATGGCTTCTTTCTCATGACTTCTTTCTCATCCAGGAAAAAGACTGGTGGAGATGTAATGTTGCAAATACGTTCTTCCTGTGTATGAAGCTGAAAGAGGAAGCTGGGTGAATGTGCGCATAGAGTGACTTATCTTGGCATCAGATGAGATCAGAACCAAGAGGAGTTGCCCAGTGTGGCTTTGTCATGTGAATGTCATCTGAGTAGAAAAGGAGCCAAAATGTAAAATTGATATTATCAGCAAGACTCTGTTTTTGCAAGGCACTTGGTCTTATCTAAATGCCCTACTGCCTTTTTAGTTATTTGGCAGAAGTCACTATGTGAGCACAGAAAGGTGGTATAGATAGCAAGCGGCAGTCTCACCACCTCAAATTCACACAAACCTTGTTAAAACTGTAGGATGCAGCGTTTTCAACTGTTGTTGGGAGTCTCTGGCCAGATGCAAGCAGATCATGCTGGTCCTGAAAGATCTGTATTGGTTGCCTATCTGCTACAGAGTCCAGTTCAAGGTGTTGATATATATAAAGCCCTGAACAGCCTGGGGTATCTCATTTAGACCTGCCTGTGTATTGATCCCTCCTCTCTCAAAGGGAGGGACATGCAGGAGAGGAGACACCTTTCTGTGGTGGCCCCTACACTCTGGAATAGTTTCCCTCTTGAGGTTTGGTGGGCGCCTACGTTATATGTTTTTCTGTGCCTTCTTAAAACATACCTCTTCACTCAGCCCTTTGGTGTTTAGCTTCTCTGCTGTTGTCCTGCCAGAGAGGGTGGACAGGTGGGAGGGAGGGAGGGAGGGTTATATTTTAAATATGTTTTTATGTTTTCTCTTTTTTTAATGTTATGAGCTGCCCTGAGATCTTTGGGTGAAGGGTGGGATATAAATTATTAAATAAATAACATTCAAGAAAAGTGATATGTGTAGGTTTTATTGCATTGCTTGCTTTTGTCATGGAATGCTAAAAAAATCTAAACAAAGTGTTTACAGAATTTTCTCCACATGTGCTTTTCTGTGCATTTCCCTCTCTTTATTTTTAACTGCAAAAGCCAGAGTTCCTTAGTTCTATAGTAGACCAAGATACAGATGGCAAATAATCCCCAAAACTCTGGATGATCAATGAAATCTACTCAAGCAAAAAAAATAAAAAATAAAAATCCACAGTTATTGAGCATTCCTCAATTTTGTTGAAGGATATGTTTCCAGTTAAATGCAGGCTTTGCTCCATGAGTTAACGTTCCAACTGGAGGGTTAACCATTTTCCATTTTTCACCCTCTTTAAGCTCTTCACAGTAACACATTCCTAGTGAAGGAATCTGGGAGAGAAAAGAACATGGCAAGAGGCATTTTGATTTGGGCTTCTCAAGATGGTTAGAGAAGAAAAGTTATCGTATGCATTGTCAACACTAGAGTGTAACTGAATATCTTTCATTATCCAAGAGAGATAGGGACAAGACATTTGAGACTTAAAAGAAACAAATACTGGATTACTAGTGCTTGAAGAACTCACGCAAGGGAACATTATGTTAACTGCACTAAGTGGCTCAGAGGATTCAGTCATAATTATGCTGCAAGCTTCATTGTTCACATAATACTAAAAGTATTAACAGATAAGCACTTCTGCACAGGCTGTATTCAGACATAACAAAAGAGGTGCCTCAGAGTTGCTTCTTTTTTTGCTGTGTCTTGTCACAGGACACAACTCAGTGGGAAGGAGCAAGCTTTGAAAATAGCCCCAGGTTTGATTCCTGTTTCCTCCAATTTAAGGAGAAAATTTAAGCAGATGAAGACCAAGGCTTTTGCCTGGAATCCTCAGCATGTGTTGCAAGATGGACAGTTCATTTGGTTTAAGGCAACCTCTTTCAGCAGCATCAGTTGATGTACCACAAATGATTCCATAAGCAGAAAAGAAGTGTCTTGCACTGAGGCAAAGAATAGGTTCATTTGGCTAATGCTGGGCGCGTCTTCATGGCATGTGTTATTTCAGTTTAAAGAATTCGAAATAAAAGAAACGGAACAAAGCTGTCCAGACGACTTGCAAGTTGATCCGGTTCCGATGGCAGCCTTAACGCGGGATCAATACTCGGAGTCCACATGGCAGCATTGTCCTCCTGCCCATTGCCCACACTCTCTCCTGTGATTGGTTTTCCCTGCCAGGATCCCACCCTCCCTTCTCTTTGCGTCATGCTCCGCCGGGAATTCCCTGCCCAATCCACCCTCCCCCTTCCCAGCAGCAGCAGCAGCAGCAGCAGCAGCAGCAGCAGCATCCATCCATCCATCCATCCATCCATCCACCCATCCATCCACCCATCCATCCACCCACCCATCCATCCACCCATCCACCCACCCATCCACCCACCCATCCATCCATCCATCCATCCATCCATCCATCCATCCATCCATCCATCCATCCATCCATCCATCCATCCATCCATCCATCCATCCAGGCGCTGCGGCGCTGCGGCACTAGCGGCTTCTCCCTGGGGCTCCGCCGCCGCTTTCCCCCCGCTTTGCTGCCACTTTGCCCCGCAGAGGAGGAGAGCCAAGGGGTGGACAAGAGGGCGAAGGGGGCTTCTCGCTTGCTCTTCCCCCCGTGGCCGGGAGGGAACTCTGCCCCCCCACCTCACAGGGACCGAAGCTGGATTAAAACCTTGGCTTGTGGTCACACCTAAGGTTTAATCTAGCTTCACTCCACCTTCAGAGTGAGAGAACACATCAGCAAAGTGACCAGTAGTTTTCTTTCCACATTATCTAGTCTAAAGGTGGATTTTCTGAGTTATTAACCCTGAAAGAAAACCAGCTTGTCAGTTTGCTGGTGTATTCTCTCACTCTGAAAGTGAACTGAAACTGGATTAAACCTTAGGTGTGACCACAGGCAGAGGCAAAGTAGCCTAGAGGGGGCTCAAAGCAGTTGACATTCTGTTTTCACCCTTCAAGGGACTAAGTGGCTGACAAGCCTTCTCACCCTTAAGGGGGCTGAAAGCGACTGTTCCGAACCTTCAAAGGTCTGAAATTGCGCAAAATTGCAACATTGTTTTTAAGGTGTGAAGTGCTTAGATTGATACAGTGTTCCAGCTTTAAGGACTGGAGGTTTATAGTGGGTGTTTGAGGGTGGATTTTTTCAATGAAGGAAACCCTAAACATGACGTGCTTCTAATACGTTCAGCCATTGGTTACAGTGCGATTGGGGGGGCGGGACAGCCTTAACACTGAATCTCATCCCGGAACGATACTGTCCACACAGTTAAAAAGGAAACACGTATCGACGCACGATCCGGAGTGAGACCTGTTGAGATCAGGATTTATTTCTAATCGGGATAACGCCCTTTAACACGGAAATACCGTGTTAATCCGAAGTGCCGTCTGAACTGCGCAAACTCAAAACGTTTTGAATTCGAGATAACTATGCCATGAAGACGCACCCGCTGTTGTCTTTGCCTCTGCTTCCATTAGAAGTGATTCTCCTTGGTTTACGTCAAAGGTTTCTTCCCAGTCACAGCTGTAGATGCCAGGGTTTGATCGTGAACCATCTTGCATGTATTTTCTGGAAGAGCCCTGTCACTAAATTGGGGCCAATAAACCTACTGTTTGTCCTCCTCAGGTAGTCAAGCTTCACTTTTCACTTCATTATACACTCAAGGAGATCAGGGTAAACTGGGAAGGAGAGGACAAGGCAAGCTATGACAGAAGATGCTCTAGGCAGATTCTATATTATCTCCCTTCCCCACCCTCTCCCTTGCTATAAATAACTGACCAAAGCTTTCCTTCCTATTTTTGTGGGAGGAATTTGAAAAATAGGTCAGGTGACTGGTTCA
Source organism: Aspidoscelis tigris stejnegeri (assembly GCA_023333525.1). NCBI lineage: Eukaryota > Metazoa > Chordata > Lepidosauria > Squamata > Teiidae > Aspidoscelis > Aspidoscelis tigris. The sequence goes on from JALMGA010000001.1 coordinate 210,166,113, forward strand.
TACAAAAGTTATGGCACAAAACACCATAAGGAAAGGGAAAACACTGACAAATGGACTCTCAAAACTTACTCAGGTCATGGTCACACTTTCTCTTTAAACTTTCTTCCACCTGTCTTCAGATCTGACTGCTCACACCTTTTCATTTCCACCCATTTTATTTGTGGACATTCTGCGCTCCATTTGGACTTTCCTGAATGGAAAGTCCACAAATAAAACGAAAAGGTGTGAGCAGTAGGACCTGAATATGGACTGAAGAAGGCTTAAGGTGAAGGTAAATAGACAGGCATGGCACTATTACGGGGGGTGGGGTGGGGGGGAATGGAGGTGGGGTGGATTGGCCTTGGGTTTTACACCATAATATGTAATCTCTTACCTTTCGAACAAACTGGGTGAAATTGCTGCTTTCTCTGGGAGGCAGATCTAGCAAAGGACGAGTGATGGAATCCAGAGATGAGCCATGGCCAATGACCAAGATGGTGCCTATTGAAAGAAAGGTATTTTCAAATAACAGTATATTGAAATATGGCCCTCCTCTGTGAATTTTACTCCATAAACATACTAGAAGGTGTGTACCTGCTAGTATGAAGGGCTTTCTAGTAGCAAGTTTTGGCCTGTGATTCTTTCACTGGAGACACAAGGCAAAGATGTCAAAATAGTTACCTTCTGCTGTACAGGAACCAACAATCTGTTTTATACAGTCAGAGCATCTGTTAATATAGTCCTCATAGCTTTCAGACAGCATCAGAGAAGACAGAGGGAAATCACAACTGTTAACAAAAGGAACCATCTGGTTAATGTTTGTCAGTGTAAAAGAGAACCATTCACAATGGACATTTGGGTGCCAGTTACTACCCTGCCTCCATCTGCCTGAAGGCCATATGAAAATGTTACCATTGATTCACCCTTGCTGATCTACACATAAATGGTGCCCAATGGAAAAATGCATCATGTACCTAAAATGGCATCTTGGGACCTAGGAGTGTGGTGTTTTTCCAGCTATAGTTCTGGTTTCCACACTCAATTCCAGCCAGGATCTTCACTGTTTCTACTGAATCCACCTTTCTTTCTCTCTGACAGGACCTGTTTTAGAATTTTTTGTATGGTTGTGTACTTTAGAACAAGTCACTAAGAACACAAAAGCAGAGCTTAGGCTGCTGCTTCCTGTTCTGTTGGTGGTTTTACATACTTGCATACTTTAGACCACAGACTTTCTGCATCTTGGAAGCTGGGGAACTTTCACATTCCAGCTTTGAAGGAATCAAATGGGTGGGAGGCTCCTGTTTTGCAAATGCAGCCTTTCATAGTACTAGTTCAAAAGGACCTGATGCCTAGTTGCTGGGTCTACTTTAGGACCACACCACCATGGGTTAGGCCAGCTTGTGGTCAGGCTGCAGTGCCACTTTATGAACATTTAATTATTTTTTTGCAGCCATCAGCCATGTTGGATATCTAAAGCTCTAGCTGAACATTTAAGACTGCCATTAGGTCCAGTTGCTGCAGCTGACCTAAGACCAGCCCTGCCTAAGCCTTTGGTTTGGTAGTGCATATTGTCCTCCCAGGGGTCAAGAACACAAAAGCGGTTTGAACTAGACATGCATATTTATTTCTATGTCAGACCAGTAAGATCTCATGGTGGTCATACATTCATGAAAAAAATCAATAAGAATGTTAAAACAAAACAAAATAGTATATCCCCCTTGTAGACAATGCTAAAAACCTCAATGAAGACATACATTTTGATCATGTACTGAAAACTGAATGGCGATAGGCCTACTTTAGCTGAATACTGCAAACTTGGGGGCCATCAGAGAAATTGTCCTTTCATGAGTCTTACTTGTATCTTGCTAAACTACATTTTGATTCACTGAGGATGAAAAGAGTTTGGTAATATTGAAAAACAGCTTCCAACCAAAGCCTTACCTCACCTTCACAGAATTGTCCTGCAAACCACTGCTGAGTACTAGTGGCAATAGCATGGTTGATCATATGCTTTGTTTTTGTTCAAGTGAAAATTAGGAATCAAACCATATATCAGTTTTCCACCATCAACACTGGTACATCCACAACTATAATTGACAACTCAGGCTGCATTTACACATAGAAAAGAAGCATCTCACAGGCACCTTAGGAGATATATCACAATCACTTACTTATATGAAGTATCAATACTGTAACAGACATCTGTCAGTTCTTTCTGTGTCATAAAAGTGGGAATAGCTGTTCTTTTCTCCAGTTTAGTCCATTCAAAGAGTCCAGGTTCTATGCAAATTTTAGCTTTTTGTTCCAGCTGAAGCCCTGCCGTGATTCAAACAGATATTTTAAGATGCAAACGTTCATTTCTAAGTCTTATTCTTGCATGTACTAAATTACATTAATTGGTATGATCAGACACACTTAAAATGGTGCCCTCTCGGTGAACTGGAATTGGGGATGCCAGATATTTTGCCCCTGCATGTACCTTGCTTCCTCAGATGGGAAATCATAAGACTGAGGGAAACTTTTTCTTTCAGTTGCATTGGGTGGGGATATAGAGAAGGGAAATGTTGCTGGTGAGAAACAAATCAAATCCTGTTGAGAATATTTTATATATCTCTGGCAATGCAGGCAGAGATTAAAGCAGAGGAGCAGAAAGCTCGTGCACAGAGAAGCTTGTTCTCCTTAGATCACTTGCAACAAGACAAACATTTCAGATTCTTTCTAAAAGAATTAACATTCAGTCTCACTCTCTTGGACATAAACAGTCCTGTAACGGTTACAATAAATATTCAGTTATCTCTGTTAACACAAACATCAGAGTAACTAGAAAGCAATTCAATAATACAGAAACTCTGCAGCACTCTAACACCCTAACGCTGTAAAAAAAGCATAAGGACAACTTAGTCTTAGTTATACCCAACATTGCAGGTCAGGTTTGAGTGATTAAGCCCCAAGGGAGAAAAGCTATTCCCAATAAGACACATGCAATAAGACAGCTTGCATTAAACAATAGGGTAGGTATACAAGCCTCAGGTAAAAGCAGATTCTGGAAGCACATACCATGGCCTTAAAGGGGCCCGAACAAGTCCATGGGAACCTAGGCAGGAGGCTGGTCAGTTATGGTGAACAATTGTTAGGAAGCCAGTGTCAGTCTCCAAGGCAAAGGAAGACTAACACATGGAAATATGGAGTACAGGCAGGCCCCTGTATCACCTCATCCAGCTACCACAGTTTCAGTTATCTACAGTCAACCAGATCAGCCCCCCCCCCCCACTGGTGGCATTAGGCCTCCCACCTGCGACAGTTGGAAACAGCACAAAACTTTTCCATGATTGCTGGAAAATCCCACGTGATTTCTTGGGAATAATGGGAAATCCTACAAATGTTTAAAATGTCCACAGTTTCCTGTAACTGTGATAGGAACTCATACCTATCACCTGCAGATATGATGGCACACCTGTAGTATTATTCTTTTTACTGTCTGAATACCTGGTTTTTTTGGGGGGGGGGGTCACAGAAGAGGGGAATTTACTAAAAGGGGCAATTGAAAAAAGCCCTGTCTGATTGCACCTAATGTAGTGTGCTTATGAAAGAGCAGCAGTACCAAAAGTCGTGCAGTAAATATGTGTAAAATGCAGTTCCAAAATGCTCAAAACACCTTAACATCATTGAGAAGTATGAATTTAGCTCTATAGTTCCTAAAAAGCCATACAATATTACATGCATATCCATTAACATAGATATATATAAATCAAAATTACAAGCTTGCAGAGAACTCTTGGGCCATGGTCATACCTTCACCATTCAGGAAAGTCCAAATGGAGGGTGGAAAGTCCTCAGATAAAATAGATATAAATGAAAAGGTTTGAGCAGTCAGGCCTGAAGAAGGTTTAAAGTGAAGGTGTGACCACAGCCTTGGAAAGTGTTTCCTAAGAATGCTTTTACATATTGCATCCATCTTCAACTATAGAAATGGAAGATGAATTTGCTTCATTTTCTTATAAATGTGAATTTACAAAATGTACACCTATTGAACCAAGAGGTGAGCCAAATTTGACATTCCTTAACAATTTGCACTTTTGCAAATTTTGCAGTGCAGCTTGCTAATAAAGAAATGTGTCTACAGAAAAAGTATTAAATGGCACATGTTGTTAAAACACATTTAAATACATTAAATCATATTTCAGTGCCTACATTAATAATGTGCATCTTAATGAAAATATACCGTCATACTTAAATGAATTACTTTTTAAAAATCCATATTATATGAACAACAATGAGTACAAAAAGGCATGGAAAAAGAGAACTTTTTTCTTATTTAAAGGAACATTTTGACAACACTGAGAAATTGGCTAGAAGTGATTTCAAATTTATTGGTAATATGGTGAATGGAGAGAAACAGTTTGTTCCTCTTCACAAGAAGCAAACCCATTCTGTTCTATCGACTATGAAAACCAGCCAGGTTATTCTGGCACATGTGATGTAAATGTACGAGAAACGCAAACTGCCCTTTCTGTTCCTGGCAGCAAAAATGCCAACAAAACAGAGCTTCAGAAGAGATTCTTGGAAATCTTTTGAATTCATTAAATTTGGTAACAGGACTATGCAATGAGAAAAACCTTACAACACTCTTACTTATCCTAACAGGTTCTTCATTATGTGTTTGTTTAGTGATGTATTTATTTTATGTTTTTGCTAATAACAAAATGATGATGTTTTAGCATGATGTCTTTGTTGCTGTAACCTGTCCTGAAACCTTTGGTGTAAGGGCAGGATAAAATGAAAATAAACAATTGAAATAATGTGATTCGTTCAAGAGTGTGTCTAGAAGTGCTGTACACAGGTACATCAGTCTTTTTTTGAAGTCCATAACATGCCACAAAACTTTATTTGATCCAACTTGGAAGATGTTGAAACCAAGTGCAATTTGTGGTGCATTACAGATTTCAAAGAAGACCAAGAAATCTTTCATTGAGCTCCTGGGTGCCAGCCTCTTGTGTCTTGAGTTGCTCCATACAGAACAGAGCCTGAAGGATGTGGAGAAGGGCAAGGTGTTGATCGGCCTCCTCCTTTGATCCTTCTGAACTGTATTTTGATCAGCAGTGGAGCAGAATGCATTTGGGACAGATCAAAGCACCTCACAAGTTCCATTTCACAAGTTGATACTAACTGATTCAAAACATTTTTCCGATCAGAACGGCTCCCACCTTCTAACATATACTGTGCAGTCTGGATACAACATAGTGCTGGGGAAGAGTATACACAATCAATTACCACTTCCTTCTCCAAGAGAGCTTCTCCTGGTAATAAAAAAGAAAGAAAAATCTCTTTGACAAAAAGATGACTACAAAATACATTCTTACACAATCTTACACTGTGATTTCCATTAGTATTTATGTTCAACATACAATCTTTCAACTGCATCCATTAGGTAACTATGGAAGACACACCTTTTCACCCAGGCTTTTACCAGTGTATCATTTGAATACTATTCTTTATCAAAATTTTCAGAGTGGTGTTAAACAGTTAGCACAAACACTAGACTAAACAACAAGTAGCAGCCACTGTACCAATAACACCAAAAAACCTGAGCACAGCCATCACATTTTAGGAAGGAGGATATTCCAGAAGCTTCTGTACCCTCAGAAGAAGACTGAATTATTGAAGAGATTTTTTAAAAACCAAGTTTATACAAAAAAGTCTAGAAAATGGACAATGACATTTTAGCAGAGTTACTAAGAATGAAATACACGACTCTGTTTCCATGGGAAATAATGGCGCATGTATGTTGTTAATGCTTTATTGTGCAAGGTTCTTGGCCATCTGACCTCTCCCACAGCATACTAAAAAAGGTTGTCCCCTTTTGCCAAATTACATTAGCATAAATTTGGCATAAGAAGCCAAAGGAAGCCTGAGCACTGAGGAATTGGCACATGTTCAAATTGTGGTACCTGAGAAGGCCTTTGAAAGTCCTTTAGACTGCAAGGAGATCAAATCCACCAATACTAAAGGCAATCAACCCCAACTGTTCATTGGAAAGACAAATACTGAAGCTGAAGCTCAGATTCTTTGACACCTAATGAGAAGACAGGGCTCCTTGGGAAAGACCCTGATCCTGGGAAATATGAAATGAATCGCAGAGATGTGCACAAATGTGGTTTTTTTTGTTTTTTGTATTTCATTTGAATCAATTCACTTCAATCAAGTGCAAGAAAATTTATATTTGTTCAAGTAATCCCTTTGAACGTGGTAGGATTCAAACTCAATACAAATGTTTCATACCAATTTGATATGAATGTTAGATATGAATCGCATATGAATCACACACAAATTCCATACAAATCCCATATGAATCCGTAATGAAGCATCAATATGAATGTGTCAAAACATTCAGTTTAAATTCAAATGTACCAATATTAGATCCAAATTCAAATGTCCGAATTCAGGCTAATTAGTATGAATTTCACATCTTACGAATATTCGTGCACATCTGTTGTCATGGCAGAGACGAATATGACCTTGGGTAAATTTCAGGAGGCACTGGGGGAAAGGGGGGCTTCGCACGCTGTGATCCATGGGCCCATGAAGAGGTGGACACAACTGAATGACTGAACAACAGCAACCCTTAGCAGAACATAATGAAGTGCCCTGCTGCTGAGCAACAGAGAAAGTGCCTGTATTTTCTTAAAAGGGAAGAGTCACAAATGAGGTTCTGTCACGGAAAGGTCATTTACCTCATCACTCAACTTCAGTCACACTTGATAATGAATGCACACCAGAATAAGGGACAGAGCACACATCTCAAAAGAGGATGGTAACTCTGTTGGCCAGCCCCATGAGCAGTGAAGTGGTCCTTCAGCTAATGTGTTCCAAAGCCTCTTTTTTTTTCTGCTTCTACCATTTTTGAACACGATATTAAATAGCTTACCTACTAGTCTAGCCTGAAATACACCACAGCATGATAAAGGTGGATCATCTTCAAAATTCTTAATACTGCCCCTTCGGTTTGGTAACGAAGTGGGGAAATTTAAGTCTGCTCGACAATAATTTCCTGGAACAAAACAGAGTGCTTTACTACTGAACAAATCAGATCTCTTTTCTGACTTTTTCTTAGTAAGTCAGATCTCTTTTATGGAATTTACCACCAGAAGAAGTGATGATGATGACAGCAGCCAGCCTGCATAGCTTTAAGGAAAGTTAAGATGAATTAACAAAGGACAGGTATATCAATGGCTACTAGAATGGGTGTCTAGGCATTGCCTCTAGATTAGAGAGACAGGCAGGGGGCCTCTAAAGGCCATTGTAGGGAGTGAAGAGCAGGTAAGGTTTTGCTTTCTGCTTGAGAATGCCCAAAAGCCATCAATGGGCCACTGTGTGGGACAAGATGCTGGACCTTATGGCCTGTGGCCTGATCCTGCAAGGCTCCTCTTATGTTCTTACATTTTATTTTAAATTGGCTTGTGGACATATTTTTTACACAACAATTGGTAGGCCCCAATCCTGGGGTATAATCTGCAGAAAGATCCATAATTAGATAATCTTCAGAGGAGTTTTCAGAAAGGAGTTTTGCCTATTACAATTAACACAAAAACTGCTTTGAGTCAAGCCTGAAGTACCAGATGCTCAATCTTTTACTTACCTTCTGTTCCACAACACTGCTGCAACCACGATTTCCCAAACACCTGATCTATTCTTTCTCCATGGCTTATCACTAATAGGCTTCTATTGATTGGCGGTTTCCCAGAAAACTGGAAGGAAGCACATTGCAATTACTGTTTATAGAGGTGAGCAAACATTTAGGTATTTAGACATTTAAGCAAAGAAAAGTTGAGGCTTGCTGAAAGACTAGAAAGAAAACTAAAATGAAGAGGTGTAGGAGGCAGAACAAGTAACGGTAGCAGTAAGTAAGGCATGTTAAGACTGCAGTTCTATGCAAAGCTGTGTGAAAACAGACTCCTCTGAACATAATGGATTATGCACAGATTAGCCAATTCCAAACTGAAAGACGTATGAAGAAGAAAGGAAACTAGGGGCTTTCTGTACTTTATTTCCTGTCTGCAGGACAGGAATAGTGCAACCCCATTGGGGTGCACTTGCACTTATGAGTGCTAGTGCATGCCAAACCAAGCCCCACATGCTCGGAGACTTCGGTACAGTGTCCTTCTGGCTATAGTAGAGCACTGTGCATTTTGCATCTGTGGGCCAACCATCCTTGAGGAAAAACCCTTTATCCTGCACAGCAATAACATATTGGGAACTGACAGACCTGTTATAAAATATGCTCTGGCACCCTATACGTACCCAGGCACTTGCAGTATTATTATTATATTTTGCATTGATCTTGGCACATCCTGAGAGCTTTATTCAAGAGCCACAGACACACAGCAAAAGGAAGAAGAGTCGTTATCTTAAAGTTTACTGACTCAAAGCCTTTTTGCACTTACCCAAATGAGATGGCCTTGCATGCTCTGGGACAATCTAGATGCATACTGTGGTGATGGCACTGTCTCAGAGTGGCTCAAAGATTGTGAGGCCATCGCAATCCTCCATAATTGCAGAAGGCAGAGACTGGCAGCCCTTCACCTGAGTCCATTTCTCACAGCTGAAATGGACTCGGTGCTGGGATTATCCAAATGAAGGATGGTCCCAATTGGGGAAGGAAAGTCCCCAGAAGAAATAGAAACACCCTTTGGCATCTGATCCCTGAAGACTGAGGACAATTCTCATTATAGGTGAGGGGCGACCTAACCTAATAAACATTCAATAGTCTGACATCTTGAAAAGCTAAAATTCTCATATTGTGGGTTCTCATTATATCTGTATATTTGTACTTTTAAAAAGCCTGAGTCTCAATATACATTCTGTAGAGAAGCTCTGTTATGGGGAGGATCGGGGAGGCTCCCCAATCTGCCACAGAAAAGGACACCCACTGTGTCTCCATTTGGGAGCATGGAGAGACCATTTCCAGCACCCTGTAAGCAAGGTGCCTCTGACAGTGATTGCACAGTGGGCTGTGCAATCACCACAAGTACGGGTGCGCACAGATATTCATAACATTCAAAATTCATATGAATTCGGACATTTGAATTCAAATTGCATGTTGGTACATTTGAAGGTTGACATTCAAATTTGAATCCAATGTTTTGATACATTCATATGAAGCTTCGTATGGGATTCGTATGGTATTCATATGCATTTGTATAGGATTCGTATGGGATTGAACATTTGTACTGAATTTGTATCCTACTACATTTGAAGCAGATCTATTCAAACAAATATAATTCATGCACATCCTTAATGGCAAGGCATCTACTGCTGCCATGAATGGAGATGTGGCAGCTTTTACCTTAGCAAATTAGGAGGAATTATCTGCATAGTGAGAGATGCATAGTCAGAGCCCCAAATCTAAAAATAAGTTCTCTTCTGCAAGGTCCTGTTTATCTGTAGGTCCATTAGTTTATCTTTTACTCTACAGAGCAAGACATAATGATCTCTCCCAAATTTTAGTTTTTTCTTGTATAGAAGCCCGTTTTGTACACCGGCTGTATTTACGTTAGTATGCACACTAGTTAGAAAAAAGTATCTGAAACCTAAGTACCTGAAGAGCAAGCATTTTGGCTACATTTCTTGGCACCGCTGCACTGGGCATTTTCAGCTTCAGGCAGTGATCAGTTTGATTATTAGGACGTTGTCCTGAAGACAAAGTGAAAATATATTCTCTGCAAGGAAAAAGTTGGAAGGTATGGTAGCCAGAGACAGGAAATAAAACAAAAAAAAAATCAAGGTTCATAGTACAAGGAAACAACAATGCCCAGAAAAAAATACTTGTCACCCCTCTGATTTCTTCTATCTTTGCATATTTGTTACACTTAATTGTTTCAGATCTTCAAACAAAACTTAATATGAGAAAAAGACAACCTGAGTAAACACAAAATGCAGCTCTTCTCTCATTGCACCAATGCAGACAGAAGGATGCTAGTAGATGGTGCACAAAGTCAAATAATACCAACCTATGATTAACCCACGTATCAGACTCATTGACTTTCTCTGTGTAATTTTCAGGAAGAAATCCCCTGCATCCAGTTCGATGTGAAGTCCCAATCACCCAGCCATCAGAAACGTCTGTTTGTTGCGTCCGATCAACATAAATTAGATCCCCAGCACTGAGCATCAGTTCATCAATATTTTGAGGTTTATATTGGAATAAGGCCCTCAAAATCTATGCAAAGACAACAATTTTCGAAAGGGTAGAAAGTTAATTCATTAGTTTGATCTGCTGCATTACTTTTCTTTTAAACATATAAGGCAACTCTGGGCCTGTCTGCACGTTGCTCTTTAGAACAGTATCATCATAGCATTCTAGAGAAGCAAAAATCGGGCACAGAGTGAGGGATCTGCACTTGAATTGCTAATGCACTCCCCAAATGGTCCACCCACATTTCAAGTTTGCACCAGGATATTACCACAGTGATTGGCCCATGGCGCACAACTGCACAGCTGCAGCCATGCCACCATGCCCACTCACAGCGTCTTGGGAATACTGTGCATTCTGATGCACAGTTGGGGCATGGGTGTCACACCTGACACCCAAAACTTCGTAGTGGTGGCGTATTATGCTGCCACTACTTTAAATTTACCTACTGTGGAACGATGAGCACTCGCTCTGTAGTATCAGGTAAATTTGAAGTTTCCCACCACTCCAGACAGGATGGCGAGAATAGTGAATGAAACCAGAGCCTGCATCTCAGTTCCCTTTGACTGCCCCATTCCGTGTGACACACGCCCCACTGCGTGCGCCACAAAGTTCTCACAGCTGCTGAGGAGGAAGCTATAGATCTGCGTTTCGGGTGGAGACAATGAGTTGTCACTTTGCAGCCCCTTAAGCTGTGATTTTTTTTTATTAACTGCAGACTTTTTTCTCTAGTCTGGAAAGGACCAGTATCCACACCAGGAAGAGAGTGTGAATGCTGCATCTGGGAGCTGGTGAAGGCCATCTGGAGGAAGGTCCCAGATAGACTTTCCCTTAGAGTGGTTGCAGCCAGTGCAGACAGCTAAGTGTGAACAGACCCTTTTTTATTGTTGAACTGATAGAGCTTTTATACTAACATATTTACAAAGAAAGTCACATAGTATTCAGTGATAGCTTTGTTCTTAGAATGCGTGTACTTCGATTGCATCCAAATCTTAACTGATTTCAACAGAAAAGGAGACAAGAGACGTTTTCGCACGGGGCTGTTTGGTACGCGTGGGAGACAGCCTGGAACGCGGCAAACGCATTGCCGCCGCGGGGCTTGCGATCCGACGTATCCGGAGCTGTCTCTCTCGCGTACCAAATGTAGAGCACTTTGAAGTGCTCTACATGCGTTCGGGCGCGGACGAACTGCCCGCAGGCGTTCGGGAGGAGAAGGATTCGCGCTTGCTTCTCGCTCCCGAACAGCCGCGGGCCCGCCTCCCCCGCCGGCGCAGGTTTGGCAATCAGCTGTTTGACAATCAGCTGATTGCCGATCTGCCTCCGCAGCTGTCTCCGCGCCCCTGGCCGGCCTTTGCCGGCCAAGACAGCTCCCGGCGCTTTCACCTTTCGCACACAGGCGCGCCGGAACGCGTTCCGGCGCGTCTGTGTGTGAACGGTGAAAGCGCCCGGAGCTGTCTTAAGCTTCCCGCCTGAACGCGTTCCGTTTGGAACGCGTTGCAGTGCGGAAATCCCTATGATTTCACCACTGCAACAAGAGAAGTCTTACAAATGAGCAGAAGAGAGTCTCACTTGCTTCACATTTTTATAAATAACTGCATTTATCTGGTATGTTAATGAAACCATTGCAGAAACTGCACCACACCTTAAATGGAGTCTTCACAGTGTACTGAAACCGTAGATTTTCACATACATTGAGCAAAATTTCCTTGATAAGCACAGTGTGGGACAAGGGCTTCTCATAGCTCCTTCTCCTGCTTATAGAAAATGGCTGACTTCCAGGGCAAGAGTGCAACATTGGTATCCCTTTGATACATTCCAGCAGACCAAAATATAGTTCAGTGCCATCCAAAGCAAGATACCAGTGTTACATTTAACCAAATCACTAATGAATAACCTGCTGGGCTCACACTGGTGAATAATTTTGTAGTAAGAAATGCAGGCAAGTATTGCATAATGGTTGAGTCCTGTCAATCCCGGTACAAAGAAAATGCTTTTGGCCCTTCATGGGGGATTGCAGTCTTCCCCACTCCAGCCATGGAAATATCAAAGCCAGGGAACTTTTGTTCCCTAGCTTTGATGTTTTTGACAGGAAAGGGCCATGGAAGTCAGCCATTTTCTATATTTGCAAAAATAGGGCTAGGCTAAAGCGTAGCTCCAATGCCTAAATCTGGGGTTGGGGGAGGATGCCTTACTTATCAGAAGTTTGGGGAAAGCCATACTGAACACTGCTAGCAGAGGCAACAGAGGATGTTTCCTTGCAGGCCACAACGGCAGCTCACAGAAGGGTCCAGGAGCCTGGCTTTTGTGTGTTAATTTGAGAGAGTAGAGGCCCTGCCCCCTTGGAAAACTTTGTTGGCACTGGACAAAGGAACAGGCCAGGGCCTGAATTCCCACTTAGGGCTTTGGTACACAATTAGGACAGCTCTGGTACAGCTCTGGTACAGAATATCTGTACCAGAGCTGTCCTAATTACATACCAGAGGCCTAAGTGCAAATTCAGCCCAGGATATAACACCAAAATGGCACCATATCCCTCTTCTTCAGTAGACCTCAATGAAGTAGTTCACAAATGTAACACAAGGGGCTAGTGGATAGCCCTTTGTGACCTCCTTGGTGGCACAGCAGGAAGCAATGCCAGAAGTGGGTGTTACTCTGAAAAGGCCCCTGCTGGGAACAAGCTAAGACCCAGCCTTTGATTCCAGTGGACAGCTTGTATCAGGGCTATTGATATCAGGTTCTGGCCCAGCATGGCATGGAATAGCCCACAGTGGAAACAACCACTGATTCAAAGACTGGAGGGGTGGAAGAAGGAAAGTGCAAAGCTTGATTTCATTTTTCTGAACTCCCCCCCCCCCCACACACACACACTGCCTCTAAGGACCACCCTTTTGTTAGGTCAGAATACAGCTTATATGTGCTGGAGGGAGAGTACCATGCTAGTATCACTCTTTGACATTCTATGCATCTCCTGCCAAGGAGAAACATTCCTGCTAATATCTATTTTTTCATTCAACATTATTATATAAACATTTATATGCTGCCTCATTATTTAAAGCAACAAAACTCAAAGCAGATTGCAATATAAAATTGGAGAAAAAGCTAAATTGAGCCAAACATGAAAACAAAATTAAATGAACTAGGCCAAGGAACAGACACGCATGCATGCTAAGAATGTCTTGATGAACCAATCAGCTTTCAGGAGATACTCAAAGCTAGGACAGGAGGTGCCTCAGAAACATCTGAGGGGAGAGATGCCACTTCTTCAAACAGTTAAACATCTGTCAAGATAATTTATAATTTTAAATAAGTGAAAGTGTCTGCTGAAGCACATACCTGGTAATGCACAAAGCGCATATCTCTGGAATATAAAATGGCTGACCACTGGCAGTTTTGCTTAGGATTGATTGTTTTGGCTAGTTGTTCCAATGTCTTTTGGTGGTGAGGATAAAATTTGTTGGCCACTGTCAGATGGAGCTGCTTTGTTGAAGGTTTCACACAGCAATCTACAGAGAATCCATCGGACAATACTGTAATATGCAACGCATTCCTTACTATTCTCCCCCCACCCAACTTTTGTTTTATAAAGTTTGGTATCCTAGTTCCTAATTTGCTGCACACATCGTGAAGGGCAGGCCTCCTGAAGATTTGAAACAGGCAATTTTGAAACTGCTGCTACCAAAATAATTAATAACAATATATCATTTGTTACCTGCTAAGACCATAGCATTTGAGGCAAACGTTGCAGCAAATGATTTGATTATATTTGCAGGGCCATCACTCACAAAGAAGCCAATGTAAGTATTAGAGGAATGTAGTGATAAGGAAATCTTTCCTGGGAAGCACTTGGAAAACTTGTCGCCTGCTCTTTTTAAAGCTTCATATAAGCCATCAACCTTTTGATCTTCACACTGTAAGAGAACTTAGCAGTTAATGAAGCCCCCTCTTGCTTTGATACGGTCCCCCTTCTATGATAGCAATTTTAATAGGTGTGGAATTTGCGTATTTATGGGTGGGAAAAAGTAAAAGGTCATCATACTGATCACTCACATGACTGCAACTAGTGGTCCAACAGCCCGTTCTGTGTCTGCTTTCTGGTCATTTTTTCAGCCTTATTTGCTAGTATACCCAATGTCCTTTGTTTTTCTCCAGCAGCCTGTTCTAGCAGCTGTTTTTGCTACTGCTTTGGGCATCCTTTTCTGGCTGGTTTTAGGTGGGGGGGGGGGGGAATTGGGCAGGGACATCTTCCCACTCTTCCCCTTCTCATGTCTTCAATGTTTGCTTTTTTGCCACTTCTTCCCTCCCTCCTGCTTTCTTTCATTCCTTTCTTGGTCTTTATTTTCCCTAGTAAGCCACAAAGATAGCTAAGTCATTCAGTCAACAAGCAAAGCTCTTCTTCACAATAGTCTGTTCTACCCCCTTTCTCAACTTTCTCAGCTTGGAGAACTCCAGCAATGCATTCTTGACATTTATCTATTTTGTATAGGTACTAATTCTTTGTCTATACAGGTAATGGGATGTACAGCCCAATATCCAATACAGAGGGAATGATATGTTAGAAGATATAAGACTAACAGACTGCAAATGGATGCAGCACAGAATGAGTTTCAAGGCAGTTTTGGGGTTCTAAGATAGTAGAAAGTTCATTTTATACCAGATTGAAAAGAAAAATAAAGAGAGACCAGAAAGCGTGTTTATCCACTATACTTTCAGTCATCATAATTGTGCAATTGAAGTTCAGCTCACCGTAAAGAATTCAGAAAGGGTGATATGCGGAAATATTTCATGAGCTTTGTTTTTTCCACATTGTTTTTTGCTTTCTTTCCAAAACTCCATCAGGGCATCTCCTAAAGGACCAGTTGGGCACAAATATAGAACATATTCCTGAGGGATTGGATCTTCCAAAGAAGAATCATAGCAGTGAGAATGTAACCTATGTTTAAGAAAGAAAGTAGAAGGTTTTTGAAAAAAAAAATCCCTCATCAAAGGCTCCTGAATAAACTCATCAGTTATGGAATAAGAGTTTCTGTCCTGGATTGGTAACTGGTTGAAGGGCAGGAAACAGAGCAGTAATAAATGGAGAGTTCTCAGAGTGGAGATAGGTGAGAAGTGAGGTCATTCCAAGGATCAGTATTAGGACTTGTTTTTAATTTATTCACAAATGATCTAGAAGTGGGTTTAAGTAGTATGATAGCAAAGTTTGCTGGTGACACTAAATTATTCAGGGTAGTAAAACGGAAAAAGATTGTGAAGAGATCCAGAGGGATTTCTTGGCATTCAGTGAGTGGCCAGTGAAGTGGCAAATGTGATTCAATTAGGGATGTGCACAAATATTTGTCACATTCAAAATTAATATGAATTCATTAAAATTCGGGCATTCGAATTCAAATCTAATGTTGGTACATTCAAAGATCAACATTTGAATGTGAATTGAATGTTTCTATACATTCGTATAGGGGTGTGCATGAATATTCTTGCTATTTGTTATTCATATGAATCCATACAAATAATGACATTTGCAGATGAATAGAATAGGCCTATTTGTCCATGAATCAGATTTATCTGGCATTCGTTGAAGCTTCATTCAACATTTCACCCAAGGCTGGATCCCCCCGTGGCTTCCTGTCCCCCCCCCAACGGCTTCCTGTCCCCCTTAACTTTGGTCATGCTGCCACTGCTGCACACTCCCTTCATAGATGCAAGTAGGCCTTCCGGTTCTGTGCTTGAAGCTCCCATCCCTATTGTGCAAAGATAAGGAAGTGCGGCAGAGTGGAAAGGGGGGCACGGTTGGGTCATCCACCATCACCTTGGTGCTCTTTGGGTGCTGGAACCCCACTTGCAGGTTTGTGCATGCAGCTTTCCATCCTGAGATTATGATCCCCAGATGGAGACCTGCATGCGCAGAACTGGAAGTGTTATTTTAGGCAGGTTCCAAGCGGCGCAAGGCAGTGGTGGCCGGTGAGTATGGGTGGGTGGGGTTCACTTCACTTCATTCAGGAATATTCATGCATGAAGCCAATCCTCTCCTCACATTTGTGAGGGGGATGTGTCCAACGCTGAATATTCTCACATTCGATTTGCATCAAATCAAATGTGGGAAATTGGCTTCATGCACATCCCGACATTCATACGAAGCTTTGTTACATTCAGGAACTGGGGAGGTGTGAAAGTGGTTGCCTGGTCACATATGTAGTGGATTCAAAGCAGATTCAGAGTGGATTCAGAGCAGATTTGATGTGTTCAGAGCAGATTCATAGGAGATTTGTAGGGGATTCATAGGTGTGACTGGCAGCATGTATTTGAATTGGATTTGAATAGCATTCAAAGAATATTCATATCAAATTTGAATCCTACCACATTTGAAGAGGCTCATTCGAATCAGTTCGAATCAAATATGAAAATCTTGTTTCAAAGAACACCAGTTATACCTATTAACTGATGGGGGTTGAGCTTTCTATGACAAATCAGCAAAGGATTTTGACTCTGGTGAACAGTTCAATGTTGACTCCGTGAACAACAGTAGTGAAAAAATAAAATTCAATAATAGGGATAATTAGGAAGGGAATAAAAAATAAGCTGTCAAGCATAATTGTGCCTCTATATAAAAAATCTCTAGTGAGACCACATTAGGAATATTGTGAATAACTGTGGTTGTCATATCTCAGAAAGAAAAAAGTGTAGAAAAGGGCAACCAGCATGATCTAGGTATTGAAGCACCTCCCTTATAAAATCAGGCAGCAATATCTAGGCCTATTCAGCCTTGAAAGACAGTGGATAAAGTATGTTGTTATTTTTATTATTACTACTTACCTGCTTTTTCCTAGAAATCAAGGTGAGGAACAACTGAAAGTTTACAGTCACATTTTAAAACATATAAATGTATAAAAACATATAAAATAATCATATATAAAAATCCATCTTAATCATAACATCTAGTAATATAAACCATGATTTAAATTAATCTCGATAGACCTGCCAGAAAATATAAGTCTTTACTATAGTCTGGGTGCAGCTGAAGAAAAAGTCTTCTGTGTGACAACCCATCTTGTTCTAATTGACTGGAGAAAGTATTTCCCTGAGGAACTGAGTGTCCAGGCTGGATTATGTGGGAGAAGGCAATCCTATAGGCAACTTGGACCCAAATTATACATGCTGTGGCAAAGGTGGATAGGGAAAATATATTTTTTTTCTCTGTCACACCGCACTAGAATCAGTGTTACTCTATGAAGTTGATGGCCAGAAGAGTAAGCACCAACAAGGGTGAAGTATGTTTTCACCAGAGGGTCATTGGCCTATGGAATTTACTTCCAAAAGAGGTGGTGGCAGCAACCAGTCTGGACAGGTGTATCAATGGTTACTAGAATATATGCCTAGGTTGGAGAGACAGACAGGATGCCTCTAAAGGGAGTTGAGAGTAGGTGAAAGTTTGTGTTTGACTTCTGCTTGAAAACCCCCAGAAGCAATTGGTGGGTCACTGCGTGGGACTACACTAGATGAGCTGTGGGCTAATCCAGAAAGGGATCTCTTATGTTCTTATGAAAGAATCACATGTATTCAGTGGCACAAGGACAAACTCATCTATTGCCAGACAGTTTTAAATATTTGCATCTAATAAACTATTGCAGGGCACTTTCTCAATTATAAGATTTGCTGTGATTTTTCAGGCCCAGTTAATTCAATGTCAGATTCAGAAGAAGAAGGAAAAAGAGAAGGAATAAAATAATAAGATGGTGATGAAGAAATGGATGGTTAACACTAATGAGACCACAGGCTTCTATGTTGCTAAATATGTATTGGGAAACACAGCTTTTATAACTCACCAGTTTGCTGCCTCTTCTGCTGTTTTATGGCCTGTAGCTGCCAGAGCTTTTAACCTAGAAATAGTATGGAAGATATCATTAGAAAATAAAGCCATATGTAAATCATATAATGCTGCTTTGGATGTTTGCTAGTGATGAAGATCCTGATTATGGAAATTCTTCTGTTGATACACTGTTTAATAAAGTTGTTAGCTTTCCTGCTGTTCCAAGCCTATTTTATAGATTAAATTTTATTAGCCTTGTCCTCAGTGAGGAGGGGGACTCAAGCGGTGAAGACACTTTGATTTGGATTCCTGTATAAATTGTAGGTTAGACTTAATGGTCTAAATGGGTCCTTAAAACTTTATGTAATCCCATGATCTTTGGGAGGTCCCCCAAAGTACTCTCTCTCTCTCTCAGTCATGCAATACCCTAAGGTCTCAGGAAATACTACAATAAATTCTGTATGGCTGCGTTTCCACTGGCTCTCTGGACACAAGGACGGGATTCTCCGTTTCTGTGGACTTAATATCCAAAAATCTGGGGAATCACTATTCAGATTTTAACAGGACTCACAGCGGAATCCTTTTAAAATCTGAATATTTAGGTAATGGGAACACTGCCCCCCCCCATTTATTGCTCCTGCACCATTCTGTTGTTGTCCCCCACTGTCAGTCTCTGACGGAGCAAGAATCAAATTGGGTTTAATTGGGTTCCCTTGACCAGAGCACTGCCATTTTAATCTAGCCATTAATGTAGTCTCCCACCCCTTCCCCTTCAGGGAGCCTAGCTGGGTGGCTGCCGCTTGCCTGGATGGAGGAAAAACGGCACCGGGCAGCCAGTGATTCTTTCCCCTCCTCTCCCCATTGCCCAGGGCACACAGCAGCAGCGGCAACTCAAGCCCCCTTCGCCCGCTCACCACCACAACCTTAAAAACATTCACACATCTCCCAGAACCTGCAGCTGCTTTCCTTTCTTTTCCCTTTCTAAAGGTCAGAACTTTTAGAATTGCACAAAACTGCAACATTGTTATCAGGTGCGAAGTGGATGTGTTTAATGCAACTCAGCATAGTTGTTACTGAGATACAAAAGCTGCATTTAAGCGACCTTGGAAGCTGGACTCATAACCATAAGGGGAAAAACAGTGCTGATAAATGTTGTCTGCTTCATTCTGCATATTAGCAACATCAAAAAATATATCTGAAGAAACAGACATCACCAGTTAACATCCATGTCAGAGCAGTATCATAACTGAACAAGTATCTCCTCCTGTGGGACTAGAAATAAGCGTATCTTTTTCTCAAGTTTGCTAATATGTCCCATATTCGTTTCCTGTGGATTTTTTTGTCTAGCAATTGCTCACATTGAAAATAACTCAGTAAAAGAAAAAGAAAGGAAAAGACGATACTAGCTGCTTCCTGGATGACTTGAGGCACAGTCTAAATCTAGATTTTTGTTCAGCTGTAGCCATGGGTGTGCCCTCTCCTGAAGACATCTTGAGAGGGGAAATGCTTAAGTGTGGCCCAGCTGTTGGAGAAGCTGTTTACCTGACCACTCCATGAACTGGCTTGAGGTCAATAACGTGTCAGTGGTAGGGACAATTTTCAACCCTCTGTAACAGCTGCTCACACTGCATAGTCACATAAACTGGCACCCCCCCCCCCCCACCTTCAATTCAGCCTATAGAAGCCTAATGGCCACCAGAGACTGAATCAAGACACAGTCTTCAGAACCATAAATTCTCACTATGATTAGATTGAGTTATTTAACACAGAAAGAAAACAGCTTGTCACTTTGGTGATGTATTCTCTCCCTCTGAAAGTGGACTGAAGCTGGATTAAACCTTAGGTGTGACCACAGCCAAATTTGACTGCAGTGAAGTATAACAAATACTGTATAGAAAGACTTGTTAGGGTCAGTATGGAGTGCAAATGGAAAAACCAAAGAAGTTCGGGGATTACAGATCCTCACTCCATTAGGTCACTGTTCTTCTACAGGGAGTGTAAAGCACCATCTCCCTTGTAGGTCTTGTGCAGACCTACCTGTAATGCTCTCTTCCCAGATCTCTTCCGGGCCTTATTTTGGAAGACCCTAGAACTGGAAGACCAGGCAAAAACTTTGAGGCTAGGAAATGTTTGTTCCATAACTTCAACAGTAGCGTGGGTTGGGTTGTGGGCAAACAGCGTCTTGCCTGCCTCTAGGGCCAGAGCAAGTGCTCCAGCCCTTCAAAGAAATCTTCATTAAGATCTTCATTAAAACCTTCATGAATGTCCTTGACCAGATAGAATTCAGACTTTAAAACTATCCCAATCAATCGCTGCCAGGAAATTTGATTGAAAAGCAGTAGGCACGTGGATTCTTTGGACTATGCCAAAAGGACATTTGGTGTCTACACATCACTGGGACACAGTGATTCTATGTCATTACCACTTGGTTTTCATAGAGAGGCAGAATCTGCTTCTGAAGGCAATTTATTTGCAGAGCAGGAAAAAACAACTTGCAGATATTAGCCTGGGCTGTGCAGAAGGGTGGTAACCACAGGGTTGGGCTATTTTCACTCTGGAGCCCAGTGGCATTTCATCAGGTTCGGAAGACAATTAATTTCTGGATCCACTTCTGAGACCTCAAGAAATGCCTCCAGATGGAAACTTCAGTGCCTAGGAACTTTCATTCCTTGGCCTCAAAGTTAGCACAGGGCAGGACAAACCATCCACCCTGCTCCTGGGCCAATGCAAACACTCTGGCCCAGGAATGGTCCTTGTGGTGCATGCCATAACATGTGCATGGAAATTACTTATGAACCTCCTGAGATTCTTCTCTTGAGTGCTAAAATTACTGGAATGCAGGAAACATTACATCACAAACGAGCCATTGATGGTACAAACTTAAGGACAGATAGCAGGCAGTTTTTGGGTCAGTGCAACAGCACAGGTACTCACGCTGTATGTACGGGGAAGCCAGCCGCCAAGAGAGGCTCCAGTAAGGAATGGGTACTTCTGTTTCTATATTTGCTCAAGACCTTGGCATAGAGTGGTGTCCCAGTCTCAGCCATCTCTTCCTTTCTTTTTTTGGTGAATACGCAAATGCAGAGAAGAGGCTGTGTCTGCTAAGATAAAAATCAAAACCTCAAGACCTCCTCTGATCATTTTGACAGATGCTGATATCCTGTTTTGCAGAAAGCTGTGACTCTCAGAACTGTTAAGAAAACCTATCTGAAAAGCTGAAGTGGGGGGCGGGATGAATGCAGTGCACATGGTAGGTCCTCAGTAAACTGCAAATTTCTCCACACCTCAGGGCTACGTCAGTATAATTTCTGATGCAACTGCTTATGCATTTGGGGATCATAACAAATATGACAAGGTCTTGTCATGGTCCTTTCTGCAAGTAGGAACTGTAGATCCGGATCAGTAGATCTGGATTTACCAGATCTACAGATCATGGGCAGGCAAGGGCTGAATCAGCACCGTCTGTACTGACAAAGCTAATCCCATTTAAGGCTACCTGAGGCTATGAAGTTCTGGTTTTATTTTCTGCAAAAACCTTTCCGCTTCAGGTCACGAGAAACCTTTTTGGCTGTTCTCACAAGTCCATGGCACATCCCTGAACTGGTTTTAAGTTTATATTGCTGAACTAATAACTGACCAGAGTTATCTCTTCAAGCATGCAACTTCTCTATTACTGAAATGTTATTTTATCTAGGTATCATCTTATATGATGTCCTTTGCTAGTCTCAAAGTAGATCTTTTTACATTAATGAAGATGTCCAAATCACAAAATAATTTTCAAGAAGATGTAGTTGTAGAACTGGCACAGTTTTTCTCAAAGTATGTTGAAAATGTTTGAAGAGAATTCAGTCTTATATTTCCTACATTTATTGTCTTTTTACCTCCCTGATCTTTGGAGCATTGCCACTCTAGGTCACCTGAAACCTTTGGGCAGGTTGAGTTACACTGACAACAGCTAAAATGTCATCTGCTACAATGAATCAGCTAGTGATTCTAGATGAAAATATTTGCAGAGCCGACTGCAGGATTTCTAGGTTGCTAACTTATAATGAAAAGAGAAAACTGTTTGGCTCCTAACAATGGCTTCACCGGAAGAGGTAAGTGTGAGTTAAATATTATTATTTCCTCACTCTCTGCATGCCACATAGTCAAAAGTTGTTCTTTTAGAGC
This sequence comes from Aspidoscelis tigris stejnegeri, assembly GCA_023333525.1. Classification (NCBI taxonomy): domain Eukaryota; kingdom Metazoa; phylum Chordata; class Lepidosauria; order Squamata; family Teiidae; genus Aspidoscelis; species Aspidoscelis tigris. The sequence continues at coordinate 210,188,252 of JALMGA010000001.1, forward strand.
AGTTGATCCTCAAAGGATGAAGCAAGGCTTCTGAGGCAGATGCAGCCAGATACCATAGAAGGACCATTCCCCCTTCCCTTATTTTACTCGGTGAGTAAAGTTCTGGCATATTTGGAAGTTCAATAATTTGATCTCCAGTGGTTGTGACCCATATATGACATTGTATAGATCAGGATACTCTTGACCAATGAAGCGTTTGTGAGTAGGGCTGTTACCAACATGATTGCTTTCAAATGCCTTCAGTGTTTCTATGGAACCTGTAAAGCACCCTGTTATTCTATAGAACTATGGCTGGTGAAGCTGGAGACCAGTTTGGTCTAGTGGTTAGGGAGCTGGACTCTTATCTGGGAATACTGAGTTTGATTCCACCCTCCCCCATAAAGCCAGCTTGGTGACCTTGGGCAAGTCACAGCTCTCTTCTGAGCTCTTATAGCCCCACCTACCTCACAGAGGGAAGAAGAACAGAAAGCTTTGTCAGCCACTTTGAGTCCCCTTATAAGGGTGAGAAAAGCGGGGTAGAAAAACCAACTCTTCTTCTTCTTCTTCTTCTTCTTCTTCAATAGCTAGAACTCAGCTGGTGCAACTCCCATTACAAGTCTGATCAAAGGCAGATCAGAACACATTATCATGCCTACCATGTTGGTGTTGATTGCAAAAAAGAATACTTTTTCAGTCACCTCAAATAGTTACCCAGCAGAACTTTTCTACCTAGTGAAAGGCCTAGTGACATCAGGCCAGAAGAAGAAAGGGGTCAATGTGATAAAATTGCTCAGATCCTTATTCAATTAGATGACACACTTAAGAATGGCCTTTTGGGGGTGTCCAGAGAGTCATCTAATCCCATAATTATGATTCAGTTTCAGATATTGTGATCTGCATCTGTAGATAAGCTGCTCAGAGGGATTTGGCAGGCCACAAGCTTCCTTGATCCTTTGGCCCTTCATGGCTGATAAGAGGTAGCCAATGGGTTCACAGAATGGCAAATGCTGTGCCACAGGGAGGAAATGTTCTGTTAGCTCTTAAAGAAGTACTGTTGTGACCCTTCTTAAAAAAGACTTCCCTGAACCCAGAACTATTATGCCTCTCAGAGCAAGGTGCTGGAGGGGATGATGGCAGGACACCTGCAGAAATGCACAGAGGAAGTTGACTCTCTGGTATCACTTCAGGCTGCGTCCCCATGCAAGTGATTTGGGGTGGGGCTGGCTCGCATGTGCCCGGGTGCAGGACTGAAGCTGCATCTTGCCCGTCCCCACGCCATGATCGCTAATGTGGGCTGAAGCCAAATCTTGCTGTCCCCATGCCCTTGAGCTGTTTTGCGCAACTCCGCTTCACCTGGGAGCCAAGCCTCTGTTCTGTCAGCCGCAATCGTGAACAGGGGGTGGATTGTTTGCTTGCCTGGAAAAGGGAGTAAACCTAAGCCTCTGCCCTGCCAGCCATGATCATGGGGCTGAAACTGCCTTGGGTGATGACTTTCATTAAAAGAGGGACAGAGTCCATGTTACCCTGCTTGTTCTTTCTGACCTCACAGCAGCTTTTGATACCATTAACCATGGTTTCCTCCTGGAAGGGCTTCAGGAACTAGGAGTTGGAGGCATTGCATTATGGCAGCGGTTCTCAACCTTCCTAATGCCATGACCCCTTAATGGAGTTCATCATGTTGTGGGGACCCCCAACCATAGGGGCGGAGCAGCTGGGAGGTGGGAGGGAAGGGCAGCAGGAGACTTGTCGCGACCCCTCTGAAAAGGTAATTTGACCCCCAAAGGGGTCCCGACCCCCAGGTTGAGAACCACTGCATTATGGTGATTTCCTCCTGCTTCTGAGGTTGATACCAGAGAGTTTTCATGGGGTGTGTGTTTTTCAGCTCTCTGCGATCTAAATTATGGTGTTTCGCAGGGGTCAATCTTATCTCCATGCTTTTTAACATCTATATGAAGCCACTGGGAGATATCATCAGGAGATTGTGGCTGCATTTCCACTTACTATCGGAGATGCCCGGTGAAGTGCCCACTGCCACTCCATGTCCATTTGCAGCAGCAGCCACTTTGTAGTGGTCCCATTACCCCACTTCTGGGTGTGATCACTGATCAAGGTGCCATTATTGCAGGACATAATTTTGTACATCTTCCGCTACAAATGACCCATCCTCAGTTGCAAATGGAGATGATGTCTCCCCCACATGCCCAGAAAGCGTACACTTCAGCCGATAAGTGGAAATCCAGCCTTGGTGGAAAGTGCCATGATGATATCCTAACTCTGAAGGCTAAGCTTTTTTTTTTTGCTGTGTGTGTTCAGTTTATTTTACTTGACTAAAGTACAATCCAGTGTACAATTCAATAGGTTGTGGTTCTGGGAAAAACCACAACCATTTTCCATTGGAACCCACCAATTGCTTCTAGACATTTTCAAACAGAATCCTGACAAATGGCCTTTAGAGGCACTCTGTCTGTCTCTTCAACCTGGAGGCATGCCTAAGCTTATTGGTACACCTGTCCTTGATACACCTATCCTTTCTTAAAGCTATTCAGTCTGGTTGTTGTCACCACCTCCTATGGCAGTAACTTCCATAGACAGATAACCCTCTGAGTGAATAAATACTTCTCCTTGTCCATCCTGTCTTGCCCATTAACTTCATAGAAGGCCCCTGGTTCTAATGTTATGCAATGAAGAATTCTTCTCTAACCATCTTTTCCACATCATTCAAGGCTGTAAAGGCCAAGATGTTGCAGACTGGTTTCATAAAGTAGGTGTTCTAGTCCAAGCTTGTTCCTGGTGCCTTTTGAAAGACATTGACGCATCTCGCTCTAATGCTCAATCTACAAGAAAGAGGCAGCTTTCTTAACCTGCTCTGAGCATAAGTCACCACTTTCAGCATTTGGGGCCATGAGACAGCAGCCCCTTCACCCTCCCCGAGGGCCACAGGCCTGTGTGAACATGGCCTGATTTAAGAACATTTGGCTTTGAACTGACAAAGAAAAACCTGATTTGTTGTGCTTGCAACGGAATTGAATCAAGGTGGTTGTCAAATTGCAGGTTGAGTATCTACAGATGCTTCCTGCTGCTCTTCATCAGAGCTGGCAAAACCTGAGCAGGTGCCCCATGTACCCCATGCACCATTTCGCATTTGGCAGGCCACACTTCAATCACCTCTGTCTTAGAAGAACCCGGCAGGTTTGATGTTTTCTGGGGACACTTCATTGGGATAATACTCTTTCTCCCCACACACAATCTTTCATTTTCCTTCTCAGTAGTTATTTAACTCTGTAATTCTTTCTGCATTTCTTGACTGGAAGTCTAAGAATCATTGTGTCCCATTCTCTCAGGCTTAAAAAGAAGCTGAAGTCCAGTTTGCTGCTGTCACTGTGACTTCTCTAAATGCAGCGTCAATGGCAGAGGCAAAGAAGATGAATTTCTCACCTTCACCTATTCCAGTGGATAAGAACAAATCTAGAATATGCCTTCCCACATGCATTTGGCCTATTGCATATTGGGATATCTTCCATGGTGATCATGACTACCATGGTCCAAAGTCAGTTTGTGATTGGACATCTTAGCATAAATATTGAAGGCTCCAAGGCCTAAGGGCATGGTTCTATTGGTGAAGGCACCTCCACCTGTGTGGGCTTCCTTTGCAGCTTCAGGTAGGTTTGAGAGCTCCATTGCTGTTGCTGAGGCCACTTTGTTCAAGTTTCCAAAGACAACCTTATCATCTTCTATGCACAGGTGCAGCAAGTCCTCACACAAACCTGGCACATTTTGCCACAAACATGCTCTAGTGCACTGTGTAAAGAGTTACCTCAGGGTTACTCCTTGTATAGTAAACCTTCTCTGCCCCCTGAAAGGTCACTAATGTCCTTCCAAGCACCATCATGCCTATTTGGTAGAAGGTACTAGGGAAATGGGCCAACTTGGATACCTGTGGAGGCACAGCTCAAACATCAAGACTACTTACAAGATAACCTTTGTCAGCTTAGATAGAAATACTTCCAGCAGCAGCTAAGTTGCTCATGAGCTTTGCTGAAGCTAAGCATGTATATGGGAGCTATCCAGTGAACCAAAGATATGAACCCCTAGGGTTCCATCATGATGTAAGAAAATGATATATTAGTGGTAATAAAAGAAAATAAATAAATGTTTTCATGGAGCAGATTCCTAAATCTGATAGACCAATTATTTTGTGACTTAATTATGTGGTAAGAGAAAATAAGCTAGAAATCTCTCTTTGGAGGAAAGAGATAATTCATTTGACTTGATTCTGGCATGTCTCATCATATGTATGTGATGTACTTTCTGCTGACCCAGGTCCCAGAAACAGATTCCACCCCAGGATCTGTTGAAATAGTCTCAGTGATAGAAGAAGGGTTGCCGGGATCTGAGCTCTGCCTTTTCTACAAACGATTTTTCTGTCTTCAGCAAGCCAAAGTAGATCCCAGTGAAAATGAAAATGGTAAGAATGCAGGAGCTCTTGGATGTAAAATGTGACCCTGTTGCTACAGAGAAATATTCAGCATCTTTTGCCTTGTCTGTAAATTGCATGTTCATAATTGGCTTCTTCATCTTTTTGAATTTCAGTGCTGGTTTTAGTGTATTTTCATGTGCTATGGATCAGACAAGCTTTATGCCTGCAAATGAATAATTTTAAGAAACGGACTTGTAGTAGATCAATAACAGAGCACCTGTTTTGCATGTGCAAAATCTTAGGTTGAATCCCCAACATCTGCCTTGAAGATGCCAATGGCAAATCACTTCCATAGGTAATTGGGTTAATGTGTCCATATGGTCAGCAGGAGTAAAGCATCTTTATTTTATTTTTAGTTTCAGTTTTTTAAATTTTTAAAATATAATGTACTTACATAACATACATACATACATACATACATGCATACATGCATACATACATGCATACATGCATACATGCATACATGCATACATACATACATACATACATACATACATACATACATACATACATACATACATACATACATACATACATACATAAAATAAAAACAATGAAAACACACACTAGAAGTACCAATACATACCTCCACCCAGTGATAGACCGTTTCTATTAGATTAATTTTATACTATAATCTAAATGTACAGCCATTTTACATAATTAAAATTTCTTTTATGAGGTCCTCATGTACATTTGTACTAATAATCTTTCTATATGGGGTTCCCATGTTTGATGAACATGCTTGGTAGTCACTTTATAGTGTTTAAGAGTTATGTATTCATTTATGATAATATTCCATAGCTCATTTTGCAAGTCTCTTATTGTTAGATTATCAGCATATTTCCAGTTTTTCACCAATATTTGTTGAATGGCAGCTATTTAGTAATGTGGTCTTATTTGTGCATTAACATCCAAGTTCAGTTCAAAAACATCATGCAGGATATAAATGTTTGGTGAAATTTATTATTGAAATTGAATAGCAACTTCAAACATTTGTGTTATTTGTGCATGTACATTAATAGAAAATTGTTTCATGGAAGAGCATCCCCAAAAGACTTATTTGCCTCTCTAGTCTCCCTCTACTGTCACTCTATTCAAGTGGACTTTAAAAGTGCCCTGCACTTCCAGAATAAGCATCCACATGAGGCTCAGCAAAACACGCATTTAAAATGCACCTTCCGTCCCCACGGAAGCGTGTTTTCTTTCCCCACATCTTTTTCTCCCCGCCCCCTCTCTTGTTCAAAGGAAAAATAGCCACCGGTTCTCTGTTTGTCTCCCAGATCTCCGTCCCCCGAAATGGCTTCCCGTGCGTTTGCTCATTCACTCTTAGCACTTTCACAGAACACTGTCAAAATCCACCCGGTAGAGCAGCAGTGACTTTAAATACACCCACTTCATGCCTAATAACAATGTTGCAATTCTCCACAGTTCTGGCTCTTTGAAAGTTCTGTGCTTTAAAAAGGGAAGGAAGGGAAACTGCTTTATGGCTTTTTGCCTGTGTGTGCAGGCAGCAATCCCCGCCCCTTTTGCCACGGAGCATCCCCAAGGTAAATGCTATGAGGAAAACCCGTGACTTCCAAAAAGAGCGATGAAACTCTTCTTTAAAGGGCAGGTATTTTGTCGTGGGTTTTCCTGCTCTTGTAGCGCTGGAAGCTCGTTCAAAACCCTGGCATGGGGTGCTCAGAGGCAAAAGAAGAGTTTTAGTACATTTTAAATTGCTTGGGGATGCACCTTAGCAAAAGAACTGGAAGACAAAAAACAACATAAGAAAGTTGTGATAAAAATTTTGGAATGTCCTCTTATTGATATTCTAAGTTCCCAGATGCTTTTATCCTCAAGTACATGTGCTTTATGACAATGTGCTAATCAGAGTGATCTTTTAATAAGTCTTGTAAACAGTGCAAAATGTTGGTGGTGAAAGATGCAAAATTAATTAATGAATACCCACCTGGCACAATAGAATTATCTTATGCTATTACGCCAATAATATTAGGATTGTAATTACAGTGTACAACAGGGATGTAGGTACATAAAAAATTATGAGGTGATGTAATCAGGCTTCTTAGGCCACGTCCCCATGTAAGCCATTTGAGCAGGATCAGAACGCATGGGACTGGGAGCAGGTCCAAGATCGCTCCCAGCCAATCCCCATGCCATTCCCAGCAATGCAGACATCCCCATGCAACCTGTGCCAAACCCTGGCACCGGCGAGTAACGCCACCTCCTCTCCACCCCCTCTTTCCTCACTGGAAGCCAGGTTGATGTCAGCCCACCCCTGTGTCACATCCCCCCTCCCTTAGTTGCACTGAAAGCCAGGACTGGTCAGGGAGGCATGGAAAAAAAGTTAAAATAAAGCTTACTTCATAATAATAAATTTATAAATACTTTTAAAAGACCAAAAGCCACTATGAGGTTTAGTGGCATTTAGGCACTTGAGCAGTTTTGCACACCTGCGCTCCACCGGGAACCGCGAGAACGCCCGCCAAGTTTAAAGGGGAGAAAATCAAGCCTTTATTTCATGATCACCTTGGCGATTAGGAAACAGGGGTTGAAAATTTTTGGAATTGGAACAAAAATCAAGCCATTATCCTGCCTGTCTTGGCAATCGGGAAATGGGGGTGGAAATATTTCCATGGAAAATGCACAGAAATTAAGCCAGTATCCTGCTTGCCTTGGCAATCAGGATTTTACAATGTCAGCGGCTGCAATCTCTAATGCACAGGGCAGGAACAGCAAACACACCCTACCTCCTAATGACATGAGAGCCATTCTCCTCCCTGGATAGCCTCCCTGGTCTCAGCTCACTAACCAATGGGTGCCAGTACCCCAAACCATGCCAAGACTTGTTTTTTCAGGTACCAAATTTGGCCCTGGTCTGGCACAAAATGCATGGGGACACCCTTTGCCGATCCCACGTTCAGAACCATACCAAACATGCATGAAGACACAGCCTTAGGGTTTTGAGGGCTTTTTTGCCCCTCCCTCCCTTCATTTAATATTTTAAAGCTGGAGCACCTTTAAATTGGTTTTACTGAGAAAGGCATGGGTCCTTTCTGCACTGGGCGTTATTCCATATTATATCTCAGAATAGGAACCCGCCATCTTCATCCTAGTGCAGACTATGGCAGGCCAAAGCACAGTTCTGCCATAACCTATGCAACCATGAATCTGGAATATAGTTCAGTGCAGAAATGGCCATGTATCCACAATGAACATAAGATGCAGTTTCTTCCTTCTGCTGTGACATGGTATGGGTATGATACAATGACAATTTTACATATATAAAAAAGATGGCTTCCATATCTTATAGTTGTCCTTCAGTATTTGATGTTCTAGCAATCTCAATTTTTGTCCATTCATGATGGATTGTTTGTGTTGTGACACGAGTCACTATTGGCAACAACAATAACAAAAGGAAAACATGAATATGTATCCTTCCTCCCTCCCTCCCTCCCTCCCTCCCTCCCTCCCTCCCTCCTGTATGATGTTATGGTGTTTCTATTAGTTTTAATGTAATACTAGATCTGATACTGTATTGACGAAATTTTGGCTTGGGAAGAACAAAGCCCATGTACCATCTGGATCCTTGCCTCTCATAAGAACATAAGAGGAGTGCTGCTGGATTCAGCCACAGCCCATCTGGTCCAGCATCCTGTCTCACACAGTGGCACCTGCCCACCAATTGCTTCTGAGCATCTCAAGGAGAAAGCAAAGGAAAAACCTTTAGCTGCTCTGGATTGCCTTCAAATGGCCTTTAGATGCTTCCTACCTCTCCCCCACCACCACAAAGTAATTTTTCTGACATATGCCACATCTCCATCTGTAGTTTGTACTATTACTACTTTGACTACTTTTTCTTGTGCTGAAGTCCTTTTTTCTCACCTCTCTGTTTGGTTTTCAGAAGAGCCCTCAATGCCTCAGTGCCACACTTTAATTCCACTAAGGCTGCTTCCCGTTATCCTTGCTATATTACTCACAGTAATCATAGCTCTTGCCATTGGCCTGGGTGGTGAGTACAAATAACTTATTTATCAGGTTCTCAATTAACCATTCAAGGGATTTGCATTTTTCATGAGCCTTCTGCTGAGAACAGGATTAACCTGCCACTTAAAGTTGCATATTGATTTTTCCCTCAAAATAATCATCTCATTATGAGATCAGTAAAACTGAGCTCCTGCATCACTGAAAACATTGTCGTGAGCCTGGGGAAGCATGCAGCTGGAACATACTCAAGCATGGGGAAGAGGTCCCAGTTTCAATCCCTGCCTTGTGCTTTAAGTGTGTCTGATGAGAGTCCAATGGGCATGATGTCCACATGCTGATGGTGCCCCTAAAGATCCAGCTTGCCTCCGAGACCTTGGAAAAACCTGCAGAAGTTTTCTTCCTGGAAAAATGACTAACTCCCAGGGCCATTTCTCACTCATTGAAAAATATAACTGCACTGTCTCTTTGAAACTAGAAAACCTTCTTTCCTTGATGGGAACAAGAGGGTGAGGTGAGGCACATGGCTATGTGTCCTGCTTCTGGGATGGGAGTAAAGTCTCCCACCAGGAAGGCACTGTAGTTCCCTATTGTGGGGATGCTGGTGGAGATGGCTGCTTGAATCCATAGAAGTCCACTTACATTGTATGTAGTTAAGAACATAAGCGGAGACCTGCTGGATTATGCTATAACCCACCTAGTCCACCGTCCTTCCTCATGCAGTGCCCCACTTCTCCTCTTGCAAAACCTCTGTTGAGTGATATAGTTTGTGCAACTGAACACAAGTGGGCTGAGATATAAACACAAGTGAAGGCATGTCTTGACTCATGCATAAGAAGGCAAGCAGCTTTGTTGGCACTTCTTTGTCTCCATTTGACGTTTTATCTTTTTATGGTGTTGTGACCCACCCTGGAACCATCTGGTGAAGGATGGGCCAAAAATATTTTGATAGCATGGGGAATGCACTACGGAGAAGAAGCTGGAAGACTTGGATTGTCAATGTGGAAAGGCAGCAAAACCCTGGAAAAGGTTCTATTTCATTTTGTGTCATTTCTTGTGAATCAAAAAGACAGCACTGCAAACTGGTAGAGTAAAATGGCCACTTTAGGCTGCAGGTGACAGGTGGCTTCCCATCCGTGTTATTTCTGAGTCTCTTCTCCCTACCACCACTGCATTCAATTGAGGGACAAAACTGTGGGTGTCATATAAACTCTCTTGAGTTTATGTGGCCATGACCTATATCCAAGGCTGAAATTAGGCTGAACTGCTTGTCCAATGGGCTTCTGTATGGGAAATACTGGAAGCCAAGTTCACAGAAAATATCTTGTGCTTCTCTGTAGGCAGCAAAAGGTCTTGGGCTGGTCCTACAAAAGATTTCAGTGTTTTTATTCATTGAGCAAGGATTATGCTTCCCTTTCCTGCTGATTCTGCTGTATTAACATAAGTATGATTTCTTCCATCAGTTTACTTCAACTGCGTTGGGACGTTTCGGTGCAGGTCTTCATTTAAATGTATCGCTCAGACAGCAAGATGTGATGGTGTCTTCAACTGTAAGGATGGAGAAGATGAATATAGATGCGGTAACATTTAGACTTTGTCTTGAATTATGCATGCTACTTCCCCTTAAAACTGAATACTGGTATTTCTGTTAAAAGAAGTGTTGAATATTCCGAACAAAACTTAGGCCACCTCCAGATAACAGCTGAATAACCTGCAAACAAGGGATAAGGCAGGATATTGATTCCCCCACCATTATCCCTTGCTAGTCTGACAGGGATTCACCACATCTGAATATTGGCTACATTTAAAGATTGACATTCAATTGCAAAGCAAAGGCTCCTATACATTTGCTGGAAGCTTTGTTATATTTATGAACATGGGGAGGCGAGAAGGCAGCTGACCAGTTACATCTGCAGCAGATCCAGAGCAGATTCAAAGTGGATTCAGAGGGGATTCAAAGGTATAACTGGCAGCAGGGATTTGAACTGGATTCAAATAGCATTCAAAGAACATTCATATCGAATTTGAATCCTACCACATTTGAAGGGGCTCTATTCAAATGAATACAAGTTTCCTTGCACTCAATTCTATTTGAATCAAACACACACAAAAAAAACCTGTGTTCACATCTCTAGCACTGACTCTACAGTGCTGTCTTTGTGCATCTTACTAGCACACACATCAGCACCTCCACACAGGTGTGGATGTCCATTTTGGCCTACATGTGTGTTTGATGGCTGGAGCTATGTTGGCAGCTCCATCCAGAAGGTAAGTAAAAAGTGAAATTGCTGGAAAACCCATGACCAGCACTGGATTTTCCAGCAATAATTTCCAGCACTTTTTGGAAGGGAAAAAGACATGTGATGCAACCCCACCATAGCAGTACCATGATGGCACTATATTTCTGCATTTGGACTGGGCCTTAATGCATTCAGATGTCAGTTACTTGTTCAGCTGTATTTGAATATTCCAGAATAAATCATGCATAATCCAGGATATCCAAGTATAGTGGAATATGTAACCAATGTGTGGATGCAACCTTATTTAATTCATCATCCTTGCAGGGACCTAAATGCATGGTGTTTTGACTTACAGGAACATCGACAGTAATTTGCAGATAAGGAAATACTGTAACTAGAGTAAAGAATGGTCTCCTAATCTAAAAAAATGCAAATTTTGTTCAAATTCTGTGAAATTCAAGGGCTTGAATTCTGAGAACTTTTAAATTTGGTGCTCTGGCTCATTGCATGGTGATAGCCACAGAAGCTGGTAAAAGTTCATGATTTGCAAAATTTGAGAACTCGGGTTTTGAGAATGATTAAACTTTGGGATCCAGCCAATCCTTAATTCCTTGCTAAAGAAGATGCACTTTGGTTTCAGTGATGATAAGAAATGATTAAAAGTTCCACAGAATCTGACAGTTTTACAGAAATAGACTTGCACTGAAAAAATACTGAGCACTTTGTATAAGTACAGTGGTGAGCAAGACAAAGAACTGCCTGAAAGTGAACCTTTAGAGCAGGAGGTTTTCAACTCAGTATGGCTGACACATATTGTGAGAAGTAGAATGCTGGGAGTTGTAGTTCAGGAAGATCTGGAGGGTTGCAGCTGATCTCCCCTGTTCTGAAGGTTTCAAACCTACCTTGATTTAGCCAACTGCGAGCCTCTTCCAAGAGCACGTAGGCCCTTTCTACATTTACCTCAATTAATCCAGATCAGCTAGATCTGGCTCAGCTAGATCCAGATCAATCATAGGCAGAGGTATCTGCATTGAGTGGGTTTTAGAACAGCAAATGTATGCTAAATAGCATTAGCATGGATGTAGACCACATGTATCTGGTCAACCACTAATCCAGATTAGTGAGTTCTTAGTACTAACTGATCCATAGTGGCCAGTTCACACTCGGCCTCTTAGTTTGCAATAAGTTAACATCTGGGCAGGTGCATCTGCACTAGCAGGAGGCATTTACAGCCTAGAAATGTCCCCTGTCTGCCCAGATGTTAAATCATGCACCAGAAGCAAACTAACCCTCCCCAATCATGACCACAGCCTTACCTGTAGCATTCATGGTTCAAGGGGTCATCCAAGATACTACGCAGACACACTGGTACCTCTGATGACCTCCAGTGCAACTGTGCATGCACAGAGTGTTATCATCACCATATGGTGGTGGTGCATGCGCAATTGCACACAGTGCCACAGTCAAAATGGCAGCACCCTGGCAGGGATTGAACACACGCCCAGAACACAGTAAGATGTGTGGGCGTTAGGCTACCGTGTGCTAGCATTCCCTCATCCAAACGCTGGTACAGGTTAGTCTCTTCTGCACCTTTCCCAAGTGCAGAACGCCCCAGATAGGCTCTATGACGTTTTCTTAGCAGCTCCTTGATATGGATTTACAAGTGTAGAAAGGGCCATAGTTACAAACACTTTCATTTACATAAAGAAAAACTATAGAAAAGAGAGATCCCTAAATAAATCAGAATGGTGTACTGTAGTTTTAGCTGTCAATTCTTTCTCCCTTCCCCCAAGTATCCTTCTTTGCATCCCACAGTTAGACTGAGTGGCAAGAAAGCTGCACTGCAGGTGTTTGCATTTGGAACCTGGAGGACTGTATGTTCAGATGATTGGAAAGACAGCTATGGAAGCGTTACATGCAAATACCTAGGCTTCTCAAGGTATTGCTTAGTAATTGTATGCACTTTATGCAATGGTTTGGAGAAAAAACCCTCCTCCAATGGCATCTGAATACCTGAAAACAGATTTTATTTTTTTCTATGAAGTAATGGTAATGTTTATCTTATTTTCATACAGCAGTGAACCCTTAAATCAGTAAAGTCCTGAAAATGTCTGCAGCACTAGCAAAGCATTGCCAATATAGAGCATGTGGTGTGCGGAGTAAAAATGTCCTTTTTTTTAACGCAAAGAAAGACAGGTGGATGTTCTGGACCACATTTGGGAGAGTTCTGTTACAGTTACTGTCCAGGGACAGTGATATCTTGCATAACAATCCTAGTGACCCCATTTTTACCTTTCTTTGGATTCCCAAATGCCAACCCACTAAAGAGATAATAAACTGGCTAAATCTTTTTTTTATCAAACTCTTTTCTCCTCCCAACACTCATAGGCCATGTCCCCATGCAAGCTGATTGACACACTTTGGGCACTGTTTGGGCATGCATGGGCCAGACACAGGACCGGAAACGCATCTCTGGTGTCCCCATGACTTTCCCAGCAACATGGTACAGGTACTGGTTGGGCACAGATGGTGGTGTCCCCATGTGAACTGTGTTGAACCCTGGTACGGGGGAGCAGCGCCACCTCCTCTCTGCCCTCTCTTTATTCATTAGAAGCCAGATTGACATCAGCCCACCCCTGTGTTGCATCCCCCCTCCCTTAGCGGCACTGACAGCCAGGACTGGGGTGGGAGGCACAGAAACAAGTAAAAATAAAGCTTAATTCACAAAAATAACTTTTTTAAAAAAATTAAAACACTGAAAGCCGCAACAAGGTTTAGCAGCACTAGGCGCTTGAACAGTTTTGCGCACCTCTGCTCCACTGCAGACCGTGAGAACACCCGTAAACTGAAAATCAAGCCTTTAATATGATCGCCTTGCAGATCGGGGAAACGGGGGTTGCAAATGGAACAAAAACCAAGCCATTATGCAGCCTGCCTTGGCATTCTTGAAACGGGGTTGGAATTACCTCCGTGGAAATGGCAGAAAATTTAAAAAGCAAGCCATTCTCCAACCTGTCTTTGTGATCAGCATTTTAAAAAGTCAGCGGCTGTGATCTTCAATGGACAGGGCAGGGACAGCAAGGACAGCAAGGATTTATTTATTTGTTTGTTTGTTTGTTTATTTGTTTGTTTGTTTGTATTTCTATCCCGCCCTATACCCGAAGGTCTCAGGGCGAGTTACAATATTATATTAATCTTAGACAGGTCCCTGCCCTCAGGCTTACAATCTAAAGCATACCCCAACTCCCAATGATGTGAGTGCAAATCTCCTCCCTGTTAGCCCGTGAGCATCCCCATGTGCATTCCCTGCTCGCTGAGTGATGTGTGCCAGTCCCCCAAAGCGTGCCGAGATTTGTTTTTTCAGATATCAAATTTGGCACCCTTCTGGCACGGTCTGGAGGTATTTGGTACACTTTTCACAGACCAAATCCAAAACCCATGGGGACAAACCTTGCCGATCCTGTGCTTGGAACCGCACCAAAGTTGCATAGGGATACAGCCTTAGTGTTCAGGAGAAATCCTGGTTAGCTCCTAGGAACCCAGGCCTGTAGATTGGGGGACAGAGGTGGGGCAGACCTCTCAACTGTTTTTCAGTCCCCCTCAATTTAAAAAAAAAATTAACCCACCAAATGTGACACACACCCCAAATTTATGACAGCCCCCCCCCCCCAATATATATAGAGCTGGTTATAGGCCTGCTGGGACCTCTGTATAGTTCAGTCCCATGGCTGTTTCTGGAAAATGTTTTCATATCTTGAAATATTTCACATTGCCCATTGTTTCTTTGTGTTTAAGGGAAAGTATATACCCTCCATCCCTGCCATTCAACCTTCTTTCATATTCCTAGTAGCTGCCCATGGAGAATAATGAAGTGGGTTTTAAAAAAAAATATTGTTATTATGAGCAGTACATCATACTTATGTAAATCTTTCATGTTCTTACTATCCATTCTTAACTGATTGTTGTACAAACACTCAATTTTTTCCATCTCCCCTTTCACTTTCTCCCCACAGATGGGCCTATACATTTTATGTATCTTTTCTACTAGATTAGACATGAAGGATAAGACTAATTGTGTTTCTTAATTCTTGGCTGCACTCTAGAATCTGTTGTACATAACTTGTTACTTTTGCTCATTTCTGACATACAATAATTTGGACATTTTGTCCTTTATATTTCTTCTTCTTTTCTCTTTTGTAATCTAAAATAATTTGGTCTGCTAAATAATGATACCATCTATGGGCCTTTTTACACTTTGCTTCCCGTCCATTGGGAACCAAAGATCAAAATGGCCCAAGTATGTACTAAATGAGCAAAAGTAATAGGTTATGTACAACAGATTCTAGAGTGGAGCCAGGCATCTGCACTTGTAGATTCTCAGTGCATACAGAACCTTCCCTAACTTTCCCCCCTCCCAATAAACTTTCCTCCTCAAAACACACTGTGAGCATAGATGGCTGCCCACATTGGGAGGCCCCTTAGGTGAAATATGAAAACTGTAGTCATTCAGATGTAATAGTAGGCTCCTCACAAACTTCAGAGGTGAGGTTCTTGTCAAATGTTTTTGTCAATATATTGTTATTATTTTAAAGTTTGAGGCCATACTTCAAATGTTTTTTAGTATTTCTAGCAGTACCTTATACTGCTAGCAGTACCTTATACATGAGCCAGTTTGGCCTAGTGGTTAGGGAGCCGGGCTCTTATCTGGAAATACTGGGTTCGATTCCACCCTCCCCCATAAAGCCAGCTGGGTGACCTTGGGCTAATCACAGCTCTCTTCTGAGCTCTCACAGCCACACCTACCTGACAGGATATCTGTTGTGGGGAGCAGAACAGAAAGCTCTGTCAGACACTTTGAGTCTCCTTAAATGGGTGAGAAAAGCAGGGTAGAAAAGCCAACTCTTCTTATAAAAAGTCATCTAGTGTTTGTCCATTAATTATGCCATACATCATATACACAATCACTTGGAACTGGAGTCTGTTACATAATTCCTTTTCTTGGCAGCTTTGTGAGTTCAGGTGACCTTCCTGTGAATGCCGTTGAAGAGGAGTTTCAGAGATATTTTGTCACTGCAGGCCACTGGTTATCAGCTGACCAGCTGACATCCCCACAGAATGCTACTTTCTTACGGTATGTTTGAGGTAATGAAATACAGCTCCAAGAGTCTCTTCACATTTGCCATGATGGTTGAGGCCAGTAAGAGGTGAGATCCAGCAGTACCTGAACTGTCACAGGATAGGGATGTATATATATGTCTTGGTATACAGAAGAGACGTTTTCGCACGGGGCTGAACGGGACGCATGGGAGACAGCTGCGGACACGGCATCCGCATTGCCCGAGCGCGGCTTGCGCTCCGACGTGTCCGCAGCTGTCTTTCTCGCGTTCGAAATGTAGAGCACTTTAAAGTGCTCTACATGCGTTCGAACGCGGACGAGCCGCCCGCAGGCGTTCGGGAGGAGAAGCATTCGCGCCTGCTTCTGTCTCCCGAACAGCTGCGGGCTCGCCTCCGACGCCGGCGCGGCTTCGACAATCAGCTGTTTGACAATCAGCTGATTGTCGATCTGCCTCCGCGGCTGTCTCCGCGCCCCTGGCCGGCCTTTGCCGGCTAAGACAGCTCCCGGCGCTTTGAGCATTCGCACACAGACGCTCCGGAACGCGTTTACACGCGTTCTGGCGCGTCTGTGTGTGAAAGGGGAAAGCGCCGGGAGCTGTCTTAAGCTTCCCGTCCTACTCCCGTTCCAAATGGAACGGGAGTAATGCGAAAACGTCTTAGATTCCAGACTCTGGTGAACAATGACACTGCAATGGTCTCCTTTCCATGGCTGTGGGACTGGTGGGTTCACTGGATCTAGAATCCTGAGCACCAGGAGCCATCAGTACTACTCAGAAAGGAGGTTTGAGACTTAGTGGATATGCTTGCACTGTGGCTTTATCACTAGCATTTATATTATGCAGTAATATAAAACTGCAAAAAAAAAAGCTCTGTTCCAAATAATACTGGATAAATGTTAAATGCAGAAGTCACATAGCATTTGAATAATGTCATCCACTTGAGGCTGCATCATACTGTACTTATAAACTGTCCCAGATTTACAAAACGGTGTTTTGCTCAGATATCACCAGCATTTCTTGCTCCCATTACTTTGAAGAATGGTTCTAAGAATGCAGGTATCATTTCATGATCTCAGTTGCGCTTGCTGTGCCATGAGAGGGCAGAGTCCACATGACTCTGGTACCTCATGATGCAGTGGTTAAGCTGGCTGAGTGTGGTATCTGCACAGGATCACACTCAGCCTACACACATCCTGTCTTATGTGTTCCCTAGAGTGCTGGAAATGCTGAATGTTAGGAGGACCTCTGGCTGCTTTTATCTGCTACTGCTGCTCATATGACTTACCTGCATGTGCCAAAATTAGCAAAAAGGTTTGCTTGGGGAATCTATTAAAAGTGCTGAATAGGTTGCAAGCCACCACTGACTTAAAGGAATTTCTGCTCCTTTGCTCACAGGATGGTATCCCATGCTAAGAAAGGGATCAGGTGCTCCTTTCTGCATGCTAGTGCAGGAGAAGAGAGGTCCTTTGCATGCTCTATATGCACAGAACAGAACATAGACTGGGATAGGCTCTCCCAAAATGGCACCCTATCCTGCTGTACTGGTAGACCTCGATGATGAGGTCTATGGGCCTACCAAAGATCTTGGCCTGGATCTGCAGGCACATGGGCCTTTTTCTGGTATTCAGGTGTTTTTGGGGTCATAACAGGAAGCACCACTGAACACCCCCCCCCCAGGAACACCAAAGGCCATCCTTTAATTCTGAAGCTGGCCCAATCTTGGGAGCTGGCAGCATGGACTGACCCAGGATGGGTCATTGCAATGCCTGTCCTTCCCCAGCAGCAATCCATCCTGATGTGGCACGGGTTGTGCACCTCGGCTCATATTGCATCCCATCCTGGCAAGCAAACCAGTGGAAAGTGATAAGCAATGGCTAATGTAGAACATAACATGAAGGCCACATCCCCAATACAAGCTTATTTCAGTTTCAAACCATTTTCAATCCTCGCAGACCCCACGTCAGTTTGGCTTAACACGCTTTCCGCATGATAAATTGCCCCAAAGTGTTGTAAATGTTAACCCTCATTTCAACAGGTCTCACTCCAGATCGTGCGCTTGATATGTGTTACATTTTTTAATGTGGGGACCCTACCATTTTAAGGAATGAGAATCCATGTTTAGGGTTTCCCTCTCCCAATAGCTTTCTTCCAAAGACAGTGATTTCAGTGTAAAAATCCAACCTTCACAGCAGCCGCTACACTGTAGCAATCTAGGTACTTCACACCTGATAACAATGTTGCAATTTTGCACAATTCTAGCTCTTTGGAGTTCTGACCTTTAAAGGGGAAAGCAAAGCAGGGCAGGATCTGGGAGATGTGTGAATGTTTAAAGCCCCCTTACTTAAGTTTCTGCTGTTGCTGTGTGCCCTGGGCAATGGGGAGAATCACTGGCTGCCCGCTGCCGGTTTTCCTCCATCCAGGCAAGTGGCAGCCACCCAGCCAGCTCAGTGAAGGGGTCCGTTATGGGTGACACGTTCACGCCAGGAGGAAGAGGGAAGGGCAGCCCCGAAAAGTGGCTTTTAAAAAGTAGCCACTTGAGTCATGTATGCCACCTACGATCCTCAGAATCCGGATTGAACACGATTAAGTTTAAAGTAATGGGAACAGGCAAATTCGCGTTTGCATCCGGTTCTATTATTTCGGTTTGGGGAAACTGAATTAAGCTTATAATGGGGATGCGGCTGAAGTCAAATATTGCCTTTCTTCCATTGCCTGTATTAATACAAAATGAAGCTGCTGCTGTGAGAACGTTTTTCAAGCTGTGCTCTTTGCCAGATTTACAAACCGAGTCAACTGAATTTTCAGGTACTTGCTGAAGGAAGGAAAAAGAGGACAGGATGTGTGAAGAAAGATACTCTGAATTCTGTTCTTCTTTTTGTTACAGGGAACAATGTGCCTCAGGCAAGTTGATTGTCCTAAAATGTTTGGGTAAGTTCTTTGGGAAATAAGTTAGAACAGCATGAAAGTGAGCAAACACTTGAAATCACTAAGGAGTTGTTTTATGTGAGCCTTGTCTAAGTAAATGGAAGTTAAGGAAATAAAAAAAGATGGAAAATTCTCCATCTAATATAGAGGATGTACCTGATGGACCCCAAATATTCACTAAGTAATATGACAGTGCCTAACTATTTACACACCTGCAATCTCAGACATATTTGGCATCTAAAATAGCATTTTCAGGGGGATGAAGAAATTAAAATTAATACTAGAGGAAGAGTAGGTTGGTTCCATACTTGTAAATAAAGATAACCACTAGGGAGAGCTAGTAGGTGACTGTAAGATTATCCCAAGACTTGTGATTATTCATAGCAGTGGTAGCCCGTGGATCCAAACCACAGGATAGCGAGGGAGGGGCAAAGCTCTGATTGGAAGCTTCACTTTCATCTGTCTCTCCTCCACCATCCTGCAGGCCCTGCTGCTTATGCGTAGGGCAAGACTATATTTGTGGATTCATTATTAAGAAATAATAACATTATGCATCTGCTTAACTTAAGCACAGGACATATGGTGTCTAGAGGCCAACCTTTGGTCAGCAAGGAGGTGGGGTTGAGCTAAATGGACACATGCCAGATGCATTGACCTTCCATCTTCCTCTGAAAGGGGTGAATGACCACTAAATCACTTTAATTTACTTGGTCACTGCCCCCTCTGAGGATTCAGCTCAGTGGGGATGAACTGTTCCTCTGCTCCTGTGTCATCTGTTTAGCCAGATTATCAGGTGTAGCAGGTACACCCCAACCAGCCTTGCTGATAAGGGAAATCCCACTTACACGGATAATCCAAGAAGCGTGGAAGGGTAGGGTGGGACCTGGACATTTGCCCAAGATTCTCGCACTTCTGCACTTACTGTGAGGACAGTGGCCAATTTGGACAGAGCTTCTGACACACAAATTGTTTGTTTTTATTTTTTAAATGTTTATTTAAAACATTTACATATTTTAAGAAATGAAGACTGTCGGGAGCAACAAATGTGTTCCTTATAGAGATTAAAACCCACTGAATAAAGTCAGCTTTGTTCTTTTCCTCTTCACATTGTCTTATTTATCTCCCCCTACCCCTGTGCTTGCAGCATGTGGAGCTCGGTCCAGATATTCCCCACGGATAGTTGGTGGAAATGCATCCTTGCCCCAGCAGTGGCCATGGCAGGCCAGCCTCCAGTTTCGGGGCTATCATTTGTGTGGTGGTTCCGTCATTACTCCTTGGTGGATTGTCACTGCAGCTCACTGCGTTTATGAGTAAGTCCCCAATCTAGTTTGAAAGATTTTTGCAAGCTTGGATATATCAATATGGTATCATGTCAAGGGGTGTGCAGAAAGCTATTTGAAATAATCTGAGAAGCATTTGAAATGGCCGTGCCCCACATCCATGGAGGCTGTTTCAACACTGTATGTATATTCAGTGTAAGGTCTTGCCAGAGTTGCTTCAGACCTTCATACTAAAGATGCAAAGGGCAGCAGTAGATGGTTTGCTCCTGGAGACACAATATAGGTCAGATTATTTATATGCTACTTTTCTCTATCTGTGTGCCTACCCAAAATATCTAAGGGATATTCTGCACTTGCTCCAGAGGGACAACTGGAGACTGGTTACACATGGGGCATACACACTATGCAGAGCCACGCTATCCTAGATGTGGCTTCACATGTGCTAGAACATGCCCTGCACATATAGCTGTAGAGCACAAAAACATGGCCTAGGACTATATTAGCTCCCAGCGAGTGCCACCTGGCATGGCTCTGTTTGCACATCTTCTGGGAAAATTGAGGCTGGGGTATGCAGCACAGCTGTGGTTGCATGCCGCTTCACCTGGTTGCCATAGCAACAGTGCTGTGCATGTCCATTGCCGCAGTGAGGCAATTCCAGCAATCTCACTTACCCAGTGCAATGCCCTGTTCTGGATTCACTGGGCATCACTAGGTGCAGATGCCTGATGTATCCCAGAAGGTCACCTAAGGCCCCATCCCCAAGCAATAAAAAGTCTGTTAAAAAGGTTCTTTTGCCTCTGAGCACCCCCATGCCCAGCTTTTCTCCGAGCTTCCAGTGGCACAAAAGGAAGAAAATGCGCTGTAAAAAGACTGCCCTTTAAAGAAGACTACCAGCACACTTTTTGGAAGCTGCGGGTATTCCAAGCAACACTGTGCATGGAGACGCTCTGTGGCAAAAGGGGCAGAGATTGGCAGCCAAGATCTCTGAAAAAAGCACCCTGGCTCTGCTTCCCAGAACAGCAGCACCTTCCCTTCCTTTCCCTTTCTAAAGGTCAGAACTTTTAAAGAGCCAGAATCGCTCAGAATTGCAACATTGTTATCAGGTGTGAAGTGGGTGGATTGCTACATTGTAACAACTGCTGTACTGGTGGATTTTGACAGTGAAATCACTACCTTTGGAACAAAGAACTTGTAAATTCCCATGGCTATTTTTCTATTTTTCACATCCCAATCAGAGCCCAGAGTGATCAGAGTGAAAGTGTTGAGAGTGAATGAGCGAATGATTGTGCAGTCAATGGCTGCAGCCACTGCCTTTGCTGGCACAGGAAGCCAAAGCCTAATGAATTGCTTCTGCCCGAGCGCTGGCTGCAGCCCGGCTGCCTTTGCGGCAGGAGGGGGGAGGGGGGAGATGGACGGATGGCTATTTTTCTTTTGGACTTGTTGGGGGTTGTCTTCCTAGTTGTGGCCGCGCAGAGCGCAGTCCCTCCCCGTTCCTACTGGCACCCTATCAACCAGGGAGGGGGTGGGGAGAAAAAGATGCAGGCAAAGAAAACACACTTCCGTGGGGACAGTAAATGCGTTTTAAACGTGCATTTTGCCGAGCCTCAGGGGGACACTTATTCCAGAATTGACCGGCAAGGTCCGTTGGAATAGAGGGACAGTAGAGGGAAACTAGAGAGGCAAATAAGTTGCTTGGGGATGCAGCCTAAGTAAGGTGCAAAAAGGCCTTAAGTAGGCTTATACTGACATCAACTATTCTTTTGAATGAAGCATCGAAAGAAAAGAAACAACAGGTCAGCTAAAAAAAAAACCCTCCCAAACTCATTTGTTAGCTATAAAACTGAACTTGGTCTGAATGTGTAAAAAGGATCATGACAAATCATTATGATTTATCAATTCTAGAAATACGCTGTCTACACTGCTTTTGTTAAAGCTGTGTCTTTTTTGGGACTGATACTTGTGCGACTGAATTGGTCAGCAAAGCCAAAAATACATCATGCAATAGGGTTGCTCACCTGCACCATCTAGATCCTCCTGAAGTATAGTTCACAGAATTCCATGCCAACACCACACTGGGACTGACACAGAATTCTGGGGCTGGAATGTTGGGAGTTGTTGTACTGCAGAAAAATCTTAAATGCCACAGCTGAGTATCTATCATGCATATTTGATAGACAAGTTAAAATGCTGAATCATACTAATAGTTTCTTCTTTTTATGTCTTGTTTTTCAGTTTATACTTACCTAGAGCCTGGAGTGTGCACGTAGGCTTTCTAATACTAGAAGAAGCTTCTGTTAACCCATACTTAGTGGAAAAAATTATATATCATAAAAACTATAAACCTAAAACAATGAAGAATGATATAGCATTGATTAAACTTGCCAAACCACTTGTACTAAATGGTAATATTCAATCGCCAATTATTTCTCTTTGCTTCATTAAATGTGTTGTGTACTACCACTAAAAATGAAAGATTCAGATGTCTGACACCTTGGAAACAAGAAGTCAGAACCTTCAAAGATGCTCAAAGAAGTTGAAGATCTAGCAATGTAGTGTGTCCAGCTGATTTTCTTAACAATAAAAATCTGAATTTCTGAGATCAAAAAGGATAACTTAAGCAATGTTTGTGTGACACCATTATGGCACTATGAATGCACCATGAGGGTGCAGGGATCACATGTTCCTGCTTCCTCATGAGTGTGCTGGATGAATGTGGCAAGTGAATGGACCCACATATATACAAAGATGAGTGTACTTTCAGTAAAGGAGTTCATTTCAGTGGACTTTGTTCTCCACACACAGGATGACTACTCAGGACCTGCCGCACATAGTTTGCACTAGAATGCGAATGGCAGGCCCTTATTCCAGAATATAGAAAGGAAGAAGGCCCAGGGCAGAAAGCACTGAAATCAACATCCATCCCAACCTTCTTTTTTGATCCAGTACTTGATGTTTCTGCACCTAATCTGGAACTTGGAAGACAGCACAACTCTATCTTAAGACCTTATGTAAGCTTTGAATATGCATTCTGAAACCCTTACATAGAGTTACCTCTGAAGATTGTTCTGTTCAGCCCTGCCCCTGTCCACCACACATGCCATATAAGTGATGAGGCTAGGGCCAACCACTGACAGGATGAGTGGTGGTTTGGGGTGGTTGTGGTGGTGGGGTCAGTTGTGCACCCCAGAACAGCCAAGATGTCTCTGCATTGCTATTACTCTTGGTCCAGATGGCATCCCTGCCCTCATGATGCAGATGGAGCCTGCCTGGTGTGAGGGAGGTTGGAGTACAACAGTTAAACCTCTCCAGGACTGTGGTCACAGTTAGGCCATGCCCCATGCACTTCATTTAGTCCGAATTGGACTATATTTATTCTGAATGTGGAGCCCAGTCCGAATTGACCCATCCCCATGAGATTGAGGAAAGCGCGGGCTCAGTTCAAATGTGCCTGTCCCCATGCAAACCACGCTAAACTGCTACTCAGGAAAACAGCATCATTTTCTCGCGGCCCCCTCTCTCCTGATAGGAAGCGGATTGACATCACCAATCCCTGTAGTGAGTTCAGGGAAATGTCACCCAACACCCCTTCCCTAGTCACAACTGCTGGGCATTAAACAGTGATCAAAAGAAACGAGCCTCTTTGCTGCCATTCCTGTGCGTTGGGGATCACAACTACTGGCCATTTTTAAACAGTGATCAAAAAATGAACCTCTGCTGTCCACGATCCAATTGCTGGGCAAACATAAAAGAACTGATCACCCTATGACAGGTAAAGATGCAGCAATGAGCTATCCCATGAGCCTCTTCCCGCAACCCTTATTCCACCCCTGCTCCCCAATTGCTGGCAAATAGCAGTTTAACAGAGAAACACTTCTCTGCTAAACTGCCTCTAAATATTGTAGCAGCTTTGGTTAGCTTGTTAGATAGCAAACTTCAGAAGCTGCTTGCCGGCAACTGGGGAGTGGGGGTGGAACAAGCTACTGAAAGCCACTTGCTTGGACTCATCCTCCAAAATAATGCAGACTTGCCTCCCAAAACACAGTGAGAACAGTTTTCAAGAGGACTAAACTTAGGTCGGATTTGGTAGATTTGGTCCTCATGTATCCTGGTTTGGGGGGCTTTGCACGGGGACACTCCCTGCCAAATTCGGATTCGATTTGGACTATTAAGTGCATGGGGACACAACCTTAAGGTTTAATCTAGCTTCAGTCCACTTTCAGCGTGAGAAAATACATCAGCAAAGTGACAGTCTGTTTCCTTTCAGAAAATTCACCTTTGGGATAGATAATGTGGGAAGAAAATTACTGGTCACTTTGCTGATGTGTTCTCTCTCTCGGAACAAAGTCCACTGAAATGAACTCCTTTACTGAAAATACACTTATCTTTGTACATATGTGTTCACTGCCTCCAAAGCTAATTGGTACATTGGTTTAATGATATAAATGTAGGTTATAAGTAGCCTGGTAAAGAAGGATGTGAGATAGGTTGGTAGTTACTGTTTAGCATGTCCATCTCTTTGCCAGAACCAGAAGAGGGTCTTTTATGAGTGTTTGGTCAACTGTGGAAATTGTTTATTGGTTATTGCACCCCATACATCTTTTGCATGGAAGGATGAGTCCATCTAAGGTGTGTTCATACTCTTGATTAGGGATGCCCTGGGGTGATATGAGACTAAAGGGACAGACAGAATGTTTACTACATACCCAAGCCTCTTACAGGAAAGAATAGCTGTTGGGGGAAAACCTGTTTAGGCAGATGGGAGGGAAGCTACAGAAGCTCCTGTAACCAATGGAAATGGCTGCTAGGGAGTGACCAACCAGGGACTTAACAGTCCAACTGATGATAGCCAATGAATGGCAAGCTTTTGCTGCTATGTAGGGGTTGCCAAGTTTTGAAGTGAAGGAAAAGGAAAGTGAGGTAGGATTTTTATTTTTCCTATATGGATACTTTTAAAAATATTGGGAACGCAAGGGGCATCTTTTGTAAAAGGGTTGCTTGAAAACAGCTCAGTGTGATCACACCCTTATTTTCTTGGCTGGGGCCCATTCCATTCTTGCTATCCCCCTGTTTAGAGAGTGCTGCCCTGCTGCCCTGCTGTTCAAGCTGGATTTAACCTTAGGTGTGACTACAGCAGGGTGAGTGTGGAAATTGCCTTTGCCATCTCATGACAAGCAAAAACAAGAGTTTGATAGTGCTATTTTGGACATCATGTTTCTTTTTGCACAGGTCTGATAGAGCCTATTTGTCTTCCTAACTTTGGAGAACATTTTCCAGAAGGGAAAATGTGTTGGATATCTGGATGGGGAGCTACAGAAGAAGGAGGTGAATACATTAGTATTGGCTGGGGGCGGGGGGGTGGGGCTCACTCAAAATGTTATGTGAGAAAAAAATATCATTTGAAGGATGCATTTAAGAATACTTTTTCTTCATGTAGCAAAGTATCAGTCTGAAAATAGAATAAAGAAGGATGCTCATATGATAGGTCTGGCATTGAAGTACAGTTTTTTGGTACTGGTTCTTGGTCTCCTGCACTTTAAGGAGCTTCCTGTTATTTACTTCAATCAGGGCCAATTCTTTCACATAGTCTGCCAATGCATACATCTCTTCTACTGTCTGCCTCACTTGCAAAAATCCTCTGCCACCTGTTTTTCTAGGCAAGTACAGCCTGTTGACATTTATTATTATTATTATTATTATTATTATTATTATTATTATTATTATTATTATTATTATTATTATTATTATTATTGTGATGATGTAAAACAGCAATTACACACAGCAAACGAGATGACTATGCTGGATTTCGTATTATATCACTAGTCGGGCACTTCCCAAGCACCTAGGACTGCGTGATGTATCGGCGAATTATGCGAGCAGACCCCAGTAAAGTGGCTTTTTGTAGTTGGCAGATGGATATCTTGTCAACGCCAATGGTTTTTAGGTGCCCACTGAGATCTTTTGGCACCGCGCCCAGTGTGCCGAGGATGACTGGGACCACTTTCACTGGTTTTCGCCAGAGTCGCTGAAGTTCAATTCTCAGGTCTTCGTATCTGGTGAGCTTCTCCAACTGTTTCTCCTCAATTCTGCTGTCACCCAGAATAGCAACATCGATGATGCACACCTTCTCTTTCTCAACAACTGTAATGTCAGGGGTGTTATGCTCCAGTTTTCTGTCAGTCTGAAGCCTGAAGTCCCAAAGTAGTTTTGCCTGTTCGTTTTCAACAACTTTTTCTGGCTTGTGATCCCACCAGTTCTTTGCCACAGGCAGATGATACTTTTGGCACAAGTTCCAGTGGATCATTTGTGCTATAGCATTGTGTCTCTGCTTGTAATCAGTTTGTGCGATCTTCTTGCAGCAGCTGAGTATATGGTCGATTGTTTCATCCACTTCTTTGCAGAGTCGGCACTTTGGATCTTCTACTGATTTTTCAGTTCTGGCTTTGATGGCATTTGTTCTTATTGCTTGTTCTTGTGCAGCAAGAATCAGTCCTTCTGTTTCCTTTTTCAATGTTCCATTCGTAAGCCAAGACCAGGTCTTTTCCATGTCCACTTTGCCTTCGATTATTATTATTATTATTATTATTATTATTATTATTATTATTATTATTATTATTATTATTATTATTATTATTATTATTGTTAAATGAAGGTAAAAGTAATATAAATGAACTTCTGGAAAAGCTCTCTATATTGTATATATTATATTAATATTTTTTACAGAACCCATCTTGTTGCAACCAAAGTATAGAGTTCAACACCCTTTTCTTTTAACAGGTGATCCTTCAGAAACCATGAATTATGCTGGGGTTCCCTTGATTTCTAACAAAGTGTGCAACAACAGAGAGGTATATGGAGGAATTGTAGTCTCATCCATGCTCTGTGCAGGATATTTAGAAGGAGGCATAGATACCTGCCAGGTAGGGACAGCTCTTAATGGTAACTTTTTAACTATGATGATGAAAATGAGGAGAACCCATAGAGGAGCTACAATTATTATAGGCAACAACCATGAGATGTGTGCCAAGACTGCAGGCTCCGCCATAAAAGGCATACAGTGGCATACAGTGTGATGATCTCACAGCCCTCATACCTGCCCTGTTCCTGAGTATAGAAACCACATCATGGAGTGCTCTAGTACAAGACCACTTTATAATGGTCTCTCATGTGGGTCAGGATGAGTCCTTGGGTCTGTTCACATTTACCCACCCGTGACACTCTGGAATGTTCTAGGATGCTCCAGGACACTGTCTGCATGCCAAGATGGAGACATCCCAGAGCATCCCCTACCCTCCACACATGCCCCATTACCACCTGTCATGATCAAAGCTGGGGTGGGGGGAGAGGGATGTACCACCACCAGTAGCTAAAAGGGTGGGTACTCAGGACAGGGCCTTTTTGATGGTAGCCTTCAGGCTATGCGATAGTCCCTCCCCTGGGGTGTGCCAGGTATCTTCACTATATAGCTTTAGAAGACTGGTACAGATGCACCTATGTATCCCAGTCTTTGACTTTCTTCCCCACTTTCAGGCACTGCTATTGTTTTTATGGCTTCTGGTAAAAATTGAACTTTAGTGGGCTCTTTTAAATCTATTTTTACAGGTGTAACCTGAGACCTTCAGATACAGAGTATGATAAAAATACAAATTCAGTAAATAAACGTTCTGACTCAGTTCAAGGCAACTAATTTTATTCTTCTAACAGAGAAAAATAGATTTTTGTCAACATGGGCTAGCTGAGTAATTTAAACACATGCTTGGTGGCAGCCCTCAAAGTATATCTAACAAAGGTCCCCCCTTCCATCTTTGCACTTCAAATAATTTTAGGGGTAAATTTATTCAAGGCAAAATATTGTGAACTGCTCTTCTCATTTTTTCTTGTACTTGCAGGGAGATAGTGGGGGACCATTAGTATGTGAAGATCTGAATACTTGGAAGCTGGTAGGAACAACCAGTTTTGGAGTAGGATGTGCAGAGGAGAATAAACCAGGAGTCTACAGTCGTATCACCTCATTTCTGGACTGGATACATGAACAAATGGAGGTTTATTTTCCTAACCTAAACTTGTTATATGAGGTGGGAGTAGGGGCTGTTGTGCTCCTCACATTACCACTGATTTTCCATTTGCAATTTTACATACAGAGTGGGCAGAAGTTTTGCTTCATTTAATTTAAGTAGCACTCTGCTGCTCCCATATCTGTGGTTGAAATACAGGCCGCATCCGCATGGAGTAAAAAAAAAAGTGGGGTGGAAGCCAGGAAGCATGCAAGGCAAAGGACAGGATTTTAGTGAAAGGGGGGACAGGAAAGCCCCGCCCGCTAATGCTGCCATGGTAACCGTGAAATTCGGTGTGAGTGCTGTTATAAAGGGCTTTTTAAAATTTTCGTATTAGAGGGCTTTATTCTGCTGTAAGCCCGAATTAGGGCTTTGCATGTGGATGATTGTGAGGCGAAATAGCTTTCGCCTTGCATTCTCCTTGCCATGCGGACGAACCCACAGTGTTTGTTAAGAAAAACAAAAGCATTCCTTAGCTCTCAGTGCCAATAAGAGGAAGGGCTTTAGCATGAGAAACAAACAAATCAGTTCTGTAAAGATACAGAATTCCACAGCTGTGGTGGAAGTGCCTGGGTACAGATGCCTCAGTGGAATGGCTACTAGAATGGATGCATAAGTACTGTCACCAAGTTTGAGAGACAAGCAGGATGCTTCTAAAGGTGAAGGTTTTGCCTTTGTCTTCTCCTTGAGAAACCCAGAAGCAATTGGTGATCTACTCAGTGAAATAGGATGCTGGACTAGATGGGATGTGGCTGGATCCAAGAGGGTTCCTCTTATGTTCTTATGGAAGCTCTCCTGCTGCTGCTATGTCATAATCACCATGGAAGATGCAGGCACCTGGTGAACCAGCAGGCAAGGTAAACCCCAGGGAGCACAATTTCCTGCTCTCTCCTCCAGGTCCCTCAGTCAGGCCTCATACCCATCAGTGGACACATCATGCCTCCAAAAATGGAGATACAATAGCCAAGAACCTTCTTGCACATGCTGAGTGGAGACATGGCTGATGCAAACCAAAATCTGATGATATCCTGGCTGCAGTCTAATATTTTCTTATTTAGTCACAAATAGGGTAAGGTAAAATTGTAGGGCTATAAAAATTTATGTAGTTTATGTCTGGTTTTGCATTGAAGACCATGGGCAGGCAATGATTTTTGAGCCTTGGCCAGTAGTAGAGATACTGTATCTCCTTCAGTTGTAACACCCAACAAGTAGCATGATGCCCATACTGATATGTCTTGTTGCCACCCAGCAAGACCTCGTCAGTTATCATTTCACATGGCACACAATTGCTGTCTCAAAAGCTGCCTTTTGGTTTGTATTTACAGAGAGAAGAATGGGGAAGAGGAGGGTAACATCACTACCACAGACTTTTTCAGAAGATTTTTAATGCCCTCCTTCACCCTGGCGGACACTTGTTTTTACTAACAAAGGAATTGCTATCATTTAAAAAATAATAATTCCAGTAAATCATAATGAAGATGTCTTGATATCCACATACAATTTTCAGACATGAATCTGCCTTCATGCCAAGGATCTTTCTATCTTCTTATTCCACTCAACCCTCATCCATTGAAATGGAAAAAGGTCTCACATGATCTGGCTGGAGTAGTAAAGATAAATGGGCCAAATTTGTTAACCTTTCTGGCTGTCTGCAAGAAGAGGAAATTGGGGAACAAGGGGTACACTGGAACTGCTTCTGGTAAAAATTGAACTTGATGATCAAGATTCTCTTGCTTTGTTGTACAGTATTTGCTAACAAGGACTATTTTTGTATGTACCTTTGTTAATCCAGGTTTAGAAGGTCCAGATCTTTGAGATGCGGTCCTCATTGAACCTGGCCCTTGAAGTTCCGCATCAAGGAGAGGTCCCCAAGCATCTGCACGGGCATCTAGCACCCAATGGCAATAGGTACTAAACAGGATGCCGTAGCACTCATCCCGAGACTCTGATTAGGCCCAGTTAGGCCTGAGTAGGAAGTCACTTCCTCTTCCAGTGGGAGTGGCAGAGAGACACGGCCATGCAGCTGTTTATGTAGCCATTCCAAAGCTTGTGCTTAGCTTTTTAGACACCTACAAAGGATGTGTGGGCCTACGTAGCTGTGAGTGGTGGGGCAGAGCCGGAGCTGCCCACTGCACGGGACCCCATTGCCCCGGTAGACATACGGATGCACGGTCTCTGATGTGGTATTCATGGCGAAAGACCAGAGAGACACCACTAAAGGGGGCTACTGTTAATCCAAATTTAAGGGCCTGAAGACCCCTTTAAATCTGGGCTTTGCTGGCACTGGTGGGTACAGCATGTTCAGACTGGGATCCTAATGAGGTCCTTAAGGGGTCTTGTGTGCAGACAGGACAAAAGAGATCTGGACCAACTGAGTATGTATCGGGTTCCTAATGGGTTCCTAATGGGATCTTCATTGCTAGTGAAAAAACAGCCAAAAAGAGTGGAAAACAACAAACACCTATTGTCAACTTTCTGGTTAACATCTGTTTATTTCCTGTCTCAAACACTGCAAGAAAGCTGTTATTTTCCTTCTATATCTATTTAAACACCAGACTTTTTTGGCTTTTTTCCCACTCCACATTTCTTTTACCAGATTGGTCCTTTTGGAAAATCACAGTGTGAACACTAGCAAGCCATTATATTTGCCCTAAAAAGGGTTTTGCTCTCTCTTGATAATATCCACCTTGATCTTTGTCCTTTTGCAGGTATTCTAAGCATCTCTAATTTTGGTATATCTGATGCTGTCATAAATGAGTGTATGAAAGTGATTGACAACAGTTTTTAAACTGATAATCATGAATGGTAAAAATAGAAAAGCTGTCTTTGCATTATGAAGTATTGTTATACTTCTAAGAACTGGGCACTTTGTGCAACCTGTAAATTATTTAGAAACAAGAAAATATTGGTGTTGTATAGGCAGCTATTTAACTTCATCTATTTAGAGGCTCCAAAGAAAGATGCAAGACATGAAACCCAAAATAATGTCCAAAAATATATTTTGCAATAGCAGCACCAGAGGAAATTAAAGTGATAAATTCAACAATAATAAAAATTGAAAAAGGGGTATTTGTAGATTAGTGTTCACATTTTTTTTTGCTGTTGTTGCTTATATGTATTTATCGTCTTTCTTAAAGAAATACAGGATAATTCAAGCAGGATAAAGCATAACATTGAAAACAAAGCAGAAAATTTAAGAAGTAAAATAAATTTTACAAAATATGCTAACCACATCTACTGTTAAGAATCCCTCTCGCCATTCTTAAATTATGTGTGCTTGGAAAAATACTTCTTTGCCTATCCTCAGAAAGACTACTTTTAAAAGAAGAAGGAAAAGGAAAGAAAACAAATCCTGTGTTCATTGATCTGATGCCATTTGATCTTTAAGAAGAATTTGGGGGAACAGGTTCAAATATTGTTGATGACTTGAAACAGAGCCCATGCCTTTGGCTGCATTCAGACATGCATTTCTGCAGTTGGCCCACTAGTCGCCATGGGAGAAGCTCTGAGACAGAGCATCGGAACATTGAAGGAGCCATTTCCTATCCAGAAATGTCTCCTTCTGTGGAGAAGCCCGCCCATGGTGACTACGCGTGCTACAAGTTGACCATGCACCATGCACACACTTACCTTAACCTGCACCAGATCCACTAAGTCTATGGGCAGGCCCATCTGCACCTACTATGGTGCTTCCACATCATGTGACATGCCACACAAGCTTGTATGCATGGTACTCATGTCATGATTGCCCCAGTGAAGACACCACCATACATGCACTGGCATCAACATCAGGGAAGGAAGATGGTAGCACCTAGACAGCATCTTCACTTGAGGTGAGTGTCCAGATGCATGGGAGTATGAGAGATTAGAGATTAGATAAGAGAGATTGGAGATTAGATAAGAGAGGTTAAGAAGATATATGTGTTAAAAAGCTAATAGATGCTGCTGTTTAGAAGCAATATGGTAACTGAGCAAATAGCTGTATTAGGAGAACTGTGGTAATCAAATGCTATGCTTTGAAAGTGCTGATATGCAGAAAGTTATGACCTGCGCATTGTAACTTGGACTGATACCCCTCCTTCCTATAAAAGCTGTCTTTTCTGTGACTCCATTGTGCAGTATGGAGAACTAATTCCCCTGTGCCTATTTGCATGCAAATAAAGACTCTCTTTCTGAAGATTCCTTTGATTACTGATTCCTTGCGTAGCTGCGTAATTTGACCGAAACAGGAGGTTTACCTGCACAAGTGTCCACCACTGCAGATGCTTAGTGAAGGTGTAGGCAAGCTTATCCCTCACTTTCCATGGGAAGGAATTAAGTGTGAATTTCCCCAAGATTAAAACCCCATAATTATTTTGGAATTGTACCTGATTTGCCAGACATGATCATGATGTTCCTAATACAGGCCCAGAAAATGAATCCAATTTATTGGACTATTATTAATCCAGTAAAATTAACTATTGTAGCACAATATTCTGCTATTCTGTGACTGCAGCGTTGTCTGGACTACTGCACATGAATTAGAGTGAGAATTTGGCATGAGCTGTTGAAAGCTGGAAGAACTTCACATGATAGTATTGGGAGGGTTAGGTCATGTGAAAAAACCCTGCAGTTGTAACGTCATTCTGCTGTTGTGAAAATGCTAAAGTGTGTAGTATCAATCTAATGTATAGACAAAGTGTGGTGGCTCCAGATGTGCTTTAAACCAATAAATCAATAAATTCTGGGATAAGTGATGTCTGGAGGCAGCCTCCATGGGCACCAGTGGGAGAGGTCTCTAGCATTATTTATCTATGTTCAGCAATATGACTTGCTTGCCAACAAGGGTGACATTCATCTAAGGTGACTGGGGGCGAGGGAACAAAATCACCTTCTCTTGCTTGCTGCTTGGCTGGGTGCTAATGCCACAATCCGGGAGGCTTCAGAACAACATCAGAATGTTCTGTAGCAAATAAAAGAACTGAGCCACCTGTTCTGTGCATAGCTATGCCAGTGGGTTTAGCTTTCTCCATTGCAGCTGAGATGTGTGGGTGGGAATAAATGGATTGTGGGCATGCAAATGTCCTGCACCCATTAGAAATTTGGGGAATAGGGTGAAAGTATGTATATATTTTAAGTTATTTAACAAGCTT
Organism: Aspidoscelis tigris stejnegeri; assembly: GCA_023333525.1. Lineage (NCBI taxonomy): Eukaryota > Metazoa > Chordata > Lepidosauria > Squamata > Teiidae > Aspidoscelis > Aspidoscelis tigris. Next base: position 210,221,431 of record JALMGA010000001.1, read on the forward strand.
ACAAACTGACAGTTGAAACTACAAGGTGAGGCACCCATATTACAACATTATTACATTACAGTGACAGGAAACATTTAGAAATATAATGCTTGCACATGGGGGAAGCTAAATGACCATGCTAAATGCCACAAGCCGTTTAGGCTCCTAGTTCAATGGGACTTACTAAATAGCTTGCACCTTAGGGGCACATCAAAAATGGTCCTTTCTGCAGTCCTCACAATTTAAGGCAATTTCACACTTCCCTTCCCATCAGGTGGATGGGAAAGGTGCACAATAAACTAATTTTGACTAGCGCTCGCACTTGCAAGTTCTAGTCAATTGCAGCCCAGCCCCTGTGTGATTGATCACTCACCTGTGTTTGACCACTGAGCTGATCCTCCACAGGGCGCCATCGTCTTGAGTGTGGCATCCTATGTGACTGTTCTTGCGCCAGTGCCATCACTATGGCAATGCTGATGCTTTGTGCACTCACAGTCATGTCAGGGGTCACAGTGTGCACTAGCACACTTGCATAAGGCTGCAGACAACCTCCTCAGCTGGCAGAAGTGCAGATGGTCACTGGCTGGACATTTCAAGGTATTATTATTATTATTATTATTATTATTATTATTATTATTAGTTTATTTCTAAAGCGCTGTAAGGTAGGTTCCGGTTGCACAGAGTAAAGGTTAAGTGGCTTGTAGTGACTAAGGTAGCATCTGGGAAGACAGAGGTGCGTGTAGGCTGTGAGTGCCTCCTACAGGTGCAGATGCACCTGCCCAGATATTGCCTAATTGTGAGCTATGGGCTGTGGTGTGAATTGGCCTCTGTACCTGAAAAAGCTTTCAACTTGAAAGGGTCATCTTAGTGCCACAAAGAGAACCAAGACTGAAATAACTGCATGGATCTTCCGCACAGGACATTATCCCATGCTAGGAGAGGGTCCAGGAACTTCCCTTCCACGTGCTAATGGAGGATAAGGAAGGTCCTGCCTCCTCTTAGCATGCTCTGTCATCATAGGCATCCTAGAATGGACCACCAGTAATCCTCTGCCACTAGCCCAGGGATATGATGCAGGGCCCAGGGTTTAGTGGTGCTCTGAGAAGCCCTGCCAGAAGTGGTGTTGGAAGTGACATGCTGACAAAAATATTACCCTCCTGGAAACTTCAAAGGTGATGAAGAAAAGTCCCCAGCCTTCAAAATTTCCAGCACTGAGGGCTGGCTCAGTCTGCAGAGCTGGTGGCTTTGGCTGGTCCAGCATGGGCCACCTGGCATGTGGATGACCCTTAGTCCATGTTAGGGCTTGTCTAGGCCAGCATGGTGCAGACTGTCTAGGATGGGACAGCACGGCGTGGGATAGCCCAGACTGTGCAAGAACAGGGTATGTCGGTGCACAGTGTTGTACTCCTGGGGATAAAATTCATTCCTGGGAGTATTCCTGGCATCTTTTAAATAGGGGTGGCTTTGCTTGATTCAAACTGGATTGAACCACTTGGCACATCTCTACCTAGTCTGATTTCTTAGCCCTGAAATTGCTTTTAAGTGCAGACAAAACACTGGCACCAGGAGACAGATTCCCATCCTTGAAATCAAACTTGCCAATCCTTCTGCTGGTGTAGATTTAAAGCACAGGGAGCTTCTCTAGTGCGCAGGAATCCACAGGTAGCAAATATACTGAATAAACATACCTTTTCCTTTTTTCCCAATGTGCAATCAATCATTCTGTTTAACTTTAGGGGAGGTTTTCAGCGCTATCATGGCAGGCCTACTCTGAGTATATAACTAGAGCTTTGGATTGAAAAGGTACACCCAGAATTCATGTTTAAACACTGATTATATTATGTACTACAAACCTATGATCTGTCTCCTTTTTTGGGAGATTCAAGGTAGGTGTGAGCTAAGTTTGGGATGGGTAGGGCGCTCGATGTGTGAATGCTGGCCACTGTCCCTGAAATTAACCCCCATGGGATAGTAATCCATGGATATCAAGGGCAAAGAAGAAAAATCCTGTCTGGGCCAGGCTGCATCCTAATCCCTGCTCCCATCATGTTGACAGCCAGTGCCCTGTTTCTCAGCCTGGCAATGTGTCCCTCTTTTGTTCCTCAGCTTCGAAGTTAAGCCAAGTCAGATCAGGTTGGCCATCAACCTCCACTGTGTTCCACACCCAGAAAGCTTTTCCAGACTAGGCACAAGCATGGATCCTGAAACTAACAGATCCTGGGGCCTGTTCACACTTGATCATATTCTGGAACATATTTCAGGATATGGGTCTGTTGTCCACATGCTAATGCAGACTCTGGCTGGCCTCACTTGTGGCCTGCTGAAGCCTACGTCGGCATGTGGACAACAGGCCCCTATTCCAGGATATATTTAGCCAAGTCTGTTTGTTCTGGAGCAGGCCTTGCTTCTGCTATGTCTGTGCTAGATCAGGCAGGCTCAAACTGAGGATCTAGTCTACTTCCTCACCCCAGGGGCTCATCTGCCTGGGATCCATCAGTCTGGGGTTCAGTGTCTGAAGCCTCGTCAGCCTGGAATCCATTGTCTGGGGGATCAGACAGGGCACAGGAGACAGCAGGAGGCTTCTAAAAGCCATTTGCATGGAACTGAGGGCAAGGGAAAGTTTTGCCTGTCTTTTTCTTTAGAGTGCCCAGAAACACTGTGGGCCTGTTTGCACTTACTTGACTGGTATGGTATAATAATAACATGCCAGTCAGTTGAAGATGAGGCATGGCAGAAGCCATCCACATTTCAAGGGCTATCATAGTTCCAGACCAGACAACCAGAACTGAAGTGCAGATGGCCAGGCCCAGGCAGGATGGCCATGCCAATGCCCCAAACCACCACATCCAACAGAAGAAGGTGTGAACACTGCTGCTTTGGAGCTATCTAGCTGCTCCTGGTCAAGCTTGGATTATATTTTAGTTGCCCACAGCTAGTTAGGACAAGGGAAAGTTTGGTGAGTTCTAGAATTGTGGTAGGAGCAGCATGTGGATGGCCTCACCAAGAAGTTGATCAAACCACTCTGACTAGTTAGTGCAAACAGGCCCTATTTGAGGTAGGATACTGGCTGCAGTCTAATTCAGCAGAGCTTCTCTTATGTTCTTAAATCCACATGGAAATCAAATTATCACACCTCCTGTTGCTCAGTCACCCCTTTCTTTGAGGTATGTTGCCACATATCTGCTGGATAGAGCATTTATGTCCTGCATCACACATTCTGCACATGGTTCACTTTCTGCTCCTGTACTTCATTCCCCTCCCCATTCCTCTTGACTTGTTTCTTGACATTAATGACAATTGGTTGGCTAGTTGCAAAGTTCCTCTGAGCCGAGCATCACTCAATTACTCCAGAACTATTCTGGAAAGGGCAAGACATAGCTCTGGAATTTGGTCATTTTGTGTTCTTTCCAAAGTAGGGTTATGCCATTTGGCCTGAAGGTGCTGCTTCAAGGTACTTGCAAACTTTGTAGACATGGTGAGAACTGGAGTCTGAGGGAAAGTGTTGTGGTAGTGCTTTCTCCTGCTGTGCCATTAAAGTGTTGTTAAGAGAGATTAAGACCAAACATTTTCCTAATGGATAAAGGAACGTGTGGCCCTTGGGTTCTTTGAACATCCATACAGTTCCATGAGAGTGCTACACACCCTCTGCCTTAGGTTCATTCACCCCATAGTGACATCACTTTACTATTTTATTTTATTTTTTACAAAAATGTTAATCTTGGTTTTTTTTAAAAAAAAGTCTGATATGTAAATCCATGTTTTGGCTGATGTAGCATGTTGTGCCAGTAATTTACTGTACTATAATGCAGTGCACTGCCTTAAACTCAATTTTCATTTAAAACATACATTGGATAAATACAATATTCACAAATTACCCTCAGTTTGGTCTAACATAGGAAGTGTAAAGTACTTAAAATAGGAAGTAAGTTAATTGTCCTTTCCCCCACCTCTGCCACTGCACCCAGGTCAATTATTTGGATCAACATACTTAGCAAAGGTATGCATGCCAATTTAAGTCACTCCATAGATATCTATATGCACATGTGTGTTGCCCTGTATCACAAGCCCAGGCATTTAAAGAGTTAGGTGGGGGCAATCAGTGAGCCCAGCCCTCAGATATCTGATGACATGATAAAAAAAACCAAACAAACCCAAGCCTACTATCAGAAAACAGTTCAGTCACAGTAGATATTTTAAAACATTTTAATGATTTCATTTCAATCAAAAAGTGATAAAAGTAGGAGGTTGCCAGGAAGTTCCACCTTAAGCAAATGTTCTAGGAAACAGAGCCCAACACCACCGGCGTATAAAAACAAAACTCTTCGTAAGTTGATTCCTATTCGGCATTCATCGTCTTTCTTTCCCAGATCCTGATCATACAAAGCTGCAATGGAAAAGAAAGTATTCTGGGTTTTGACCATATCGCTAATTGTAGGACTCAGCAGTGCTTTGCTGCGTAAGTATGCATATTTTCAATATTTTTAAAAAGTCATTTATATCATGGGGAAATTTGTAGAACAAGTCTGTGCTAAATTCTCAACGCCTTTCTGGCAGTAGATTCCAGTGGATCAATACAGAAACCAGTTCTTAAGGTGTGTGTGGGGATCTTTCTTGAATCTTTCTTGGTCAGTAGATTGGCCCAGTGCAACCCTGGCTGAGCTTTCAGGTAGATCTCTAGCCCTTTCTGCATTTCAGTATTTCGAAATGGTATTTCAGATGAAGATTTGTGGTCTACAGCCTCCACATCCAATGTGGTATTGGAGGGATCAATATTTGGAGTGGTGCTGTTCCTCACTCCAAATATGGACCCCTTTCAAGCAATCTACTCAGCATTCCAGGCTGGTATACCAAGCCTGGTATACCATAGCTGAAGCACTCAGTACCATATCTCTAGGCACCTAGAAGTATTGTCCAGCTGGAAGAATTGTGGCAGCAGCAATAGAGACCAAGAATTATTATTCCTAGCCTCAGCAGCTAGGCTGGTATTGGCTAGACGTGATGCAGACAACTCTTTGCACAGACCACCGCCAGCCCAACCCATTGTGAGATGGATCACACATTCTGGCTCAGCATAGCACAGGATCATCTGCACCATGTGCTGCAGCCATGTAAAAGCTGAGAGATCAGTTAACAGGTATTCAAGAATGAGAAAGAAAACATTTATTTAATGTTTCCCCCCTCAGTTTCTAAATCTTCCAATATTTTATTCCTTTCAACTTATTTCCAGTCTTTTTTTTCACAGTCCTGTATAATTTTAGAATAATTTATGGAGGTACTGTTTTTTTTAATATAGTTATTTGGAGGCTTGTGGGGGCAAGGTATAGTACAGTAGAGCAATGAAGTGGTCCATGATGCTAACTACACAAGCAATAAATGAAACTGCCCACTCCATCTTCCACGATCTTTGTCCATTGGCCATGATGGACAAGACAAACAGGAACTGGAGCTCAACAATATCTGGAGAGTTACATAACTACATAACAAGGTCACATTTTCAGCAATTTCAGTACTCTGTTCCTGTGACAAGTATTGGAACTAGAATAACAATTATGATGAAAAGTCTGTACGCATTGTTTCTAAAAGCCAGTAATCAGTGTAAATTCATTTATGAAGCATCTTTAGTAACTTACTTAATATATGTTTGCAATTTTCTTCACATAAAACAGCTTGCTAATCCTTTGTTGTTAATCCTTTTTTTTTTTAATAGCCGAAGGAGCATGCAATGTTCGAGCAAGTTCAAGGGAAAATTGTGGCTACCCAGGCATTAGTGAAATTGAATGCAGCGCAAGACAATGTTGCTTTGATTCAAATGTTATAGATGCCCCTTGGTGCTTCAAGCCAAGTGCTTTAGATGGTTAGTATCTGTCATTCTGGTTCTTATTTGGGCAGCAGCATACATTTCATCTGCATGATTTCAAATACTGGTGAAACTTAAGAACCTTTTTGCAATTCTATAAGTTTTTTAGTCTTTTAGGCTGAATCCACATCTATTGGGACATGTAGTGTCTTCACACAGTGTGGCACATACCCTCACTCTCTTTGCAGGTCTAGCATAGAGCTATTTTTTCATAACTTTGGACATGGCTCTGGGTAGGTTGTGGAAGTGGTACAGTGGTACCTCAACATACAAGTGCCCTGACATACAAGTGTTTTGAGATACAAGCCGCCGAGCAAATGATATTTTGCTTTGAGATGAGAGCAAGATTTGAGATACGAGTATGTAAATACAGTACAGTACATAACAAAAACAACTGAGGTGGTGTTTTGGGAGCTGGAATGGATTAATGGGAAAATTGCTTTGAAATACGAGCTATTTGACATAAGAGCAAGGTTACGGAACGAATTAAACTCGTATGTCAAGGTACCACTGTAATTTCCTCATCCTGTGGCCATGTATGCAAGTTCTTTTTCCTGATCTGTGGGAAGAATTTTTGGAGTGTGCTGGCTGACCCTCAAGCATCCTGCTGGAGTGCTGCATGCTCAAAGCACCAATGACGTGCAGACACCACATTCCTCAAGCCTCCACCAGGTGCTTTCCATTTCCTGCGTGGATGTAATCAAAGGTCCTTTCTGCACTAGAACTTAGGGACCTGCCACCCACATGCTGGTGCAGTCTATGAGCCTTTCTGCACTCATCTCACTAGTAAGACCCAGGGGAACTGTCAGATGGTCCATTCGCACATCACAGAGCCATTTCCTCACTACAAACAGGTCCATGTGTGTCACAACATCCCCCAGGGTTATAGGTGTAGAGCGTTTACAACTGTTCCATGCCTATACTAGCAACAGGGCTAGTATAGCCCTGCATGCGGCATAAACACCTCTTCTGGGTACGGGGGATCATATAGCCAGCAGGCACGATAGCACTCTGCGTCACCAGGGCTGTCTCCAGACTTGTGCAATAAACTCCCAGTTAAATGCAACAACTGGCCATCCCAACTTGAAAGAAAGTTCCATAACTTTCCTTTGGAAGATGTGAGAGCTGAGTTGGTGCATGCCATCACGCGGTTTGAGGCAGCCAGTCAGATCTGAGATGCCCTTCCTGCTCTCATTGTTTCTTCTCACTGTTCTGCCTGGACTGGAGGGAAATGTATGTCTGATGTAAGCTGTTTACCTCAAATAGGAGATTGAAGAGAGTTTTTTTTTTTAAGTAGAGAATGAAAATGAAATGGTTGGAGGCAATATGCCATGATTAAATTAATTATATGACTAACATATTTCTTTCAATTTTTCCACCCAGACTGTGTGCTGTAAAATATTCTATAGAAGGCTGGCACTCTTCATAGGGAAGTATTCAGTAATAATCAAAACCACTTCACATGATCCCATGCTTCGTACCAATGGCTGCAGCTGAAATCCTGTAGAACTGAGACTGATCAAGCCACTTAAAACGATGGTTTGAAGGCTACCACTTCAGATTCTTTATTCCAGCTGTCTGTCACTTTTCATCTTCCTTAAACAATAAAACAAAACAAAATGTGTGATGTGTGTAATTCCTGCCTTCCCTGACTCTTCCCTTTCAGTCACGTAAAAGTTATTTGTCTTCGATTTCTAATGAACAAAGTCTGAATAAGTTCACTCACATCTGTACAAAATGTTTTTTCTTCAGCCTCCCACTTCCACAGAATTATCTTTAGCTAACATAATGATGAAATAAATTGATTTACAAGGTTTATTCGGAAGCACATTTCTATGCATATTTACAAAGCACTTGTATTTTGGAAGCAAGCCCTTCTGGAAGACAAATAATGGTGGTGGATTTACCATGCTTAATTCAGATTAGTGGATCTGGATTAGCTTGATCCAGATCAATCACTCCAGGAGGCTTCTGCATTAAGCAGGCTGTATGACAGCAAATGCAGTCTACAGAGAGATGTAATGCGGATGTCCAAGTCCCGTTCCATGTCAGTGGATGCAAACTACTGGCAACAGCACCTCCCAGACCTGATGTAATTCGCCCATGTTTCCTTCAATCAAATACTGCAACTGGGTAGTGGGGTACAGTGTCTTCACTAGGGATATGCACAAATGGGCTTTTTAGCATTCAGCTCATAAGGAATCGAATGTTAGAAAATTTGTATACATTTGAATAGATCCCCTTCGAATGTGGTAGGGTTCTATTCCAATGAATTTATTCATATGAATTAGTACAAATATCCAATATGAATGCATATGTATCAGAAACGGATCCTGGATACAGATCCTATACAAATGCATACATAATGGATATGAATCCCCCTCCTGTCTTACATACACACCCTTCACCTCTCTCTCTGCTTCTCTGATCCTGCTTCCCCCTCAGTCTCTCCCCAGGTTTTGTGCATTTCTGAACTATTTGTAAGAATGTCTGGAAACATATTCGTACTAATGTCAATGTACAAATATCATAGCATTCTATTTGTGTATGAATGTACAAATTTGTACAAATAATTAATGTTGCAAATATTCGTGCACATCCCTAGACTTCACTATCAATGCAAAGACACCATTGCCATCAGTGCAGCTGTTGTTCTGAAGGGACTGTGAAGGGATATTTGCAGTCTCACCATCTCAGCATGTGTCCCTTGATGTCACGCCTATGAGCCTCCTAATTCTACTCTGTGCACAGATGTTCTATTTTTGTTCCAGATTAGGCAGCACTAGTAAGGTTATGGTACTGGTTTATTAGGTCCACAATTTATCCAGATTACTATACCTTTGGTACAGATCTAGGGCCTATTCACACTCGGCCTTTTTCTGGAGTATATCTCAGGATAGCGTCCTGTGGTCAGTATCCTAATGCAGGCTCTGTCAGGCCTCACCTGGGAGCCACTGTAGCCTGCACTAGCATGTGGACAAAGGGGCCCTATTCCAGGATATATTCCAGAATAAAGCTAAGTGCGAATAGGCCCATGATCTGGGTTACCACTAGTGCCCTGCAGACAATGTGGACTACAGGGTTCCTTAATCCAGACAGCCAAATAAGTGCAAAAAGGGCTTAAATGTGTTAAGGATTTATATTCAGCAATAGGTCAGAAAGGGGAAGGTGTCAGAAAGATGTTCTGAGATCAATGCTACTGGGTGAAAGTATACTATTCTTGAGAGCCACATGGGATCATTCATTTAACGCTGCCAATTAACATATCAAGTTAGAGCAATTTGTTTAGGAGTAAGGTTGTCTCATTTAGTTAATGAATAGTGCTATCTTTTAAGTAGAAAATGAGGATTTGTTTCAATTTGTACATGTTTATTTTTTAATATTTGCATTTTTATCCTATAGATCCGGATTTTGGAGATCCGTGTTAAGGTAGATCTGTATCTAATGGATATGGCTCTACTGCCAGTCCTTTCATCCGCACGTGCAGTGGAAGGATGGATTTAGATCTGGATTTGAGGTGGATGCTGTGTGGAAGCACAGCACCCACCTCAATCTGGATCTACTACAGAGGCCCTCCCCCGGCCTGCCATGATTGGCTCCTCTGGAGCCGAGCATGGCAAGCCAGGGGACTCCGATTTCCCCCCCCCCAACCCACCCTGGGGTGACCGAGCGGGATCCCCTCCTTACCTTAATGTAGCCAGCCTGATTCTGGCTGCAAGGACCCAGTTTCCTTTGCGTCTGCGTCCTGCGAACCTCCTGATTGGCCAGGACAGCACCTGGCTTCAAGAGGCTCTCCGCACAGGCACTGACCCTGGCCAATCGGGAGGCGCAGTTTGGCCAGGGCTGCGCCCCAGGGTGTGTTGGGGGGCCTTAGGTGAAGCTCCCCCTGGCTCCAGAAGTGCTGATCCGCCACTTCTGAGGCAAGGGCAAGCCCCGAAATTGGAGTCCCCCAGCTCGCCATGCTCAGCTCTGGAGGAGCCAATCATGGCAGGCTGGGTGAGGGCCAAGTTAGGGACACTTTTTGCTGTGTAGACGCATCTGAAACGGATGTGTCCTAACAGCGAAAACACCCTTTAATACCACATTATATGTGGTCTTCCGGGAAACTGGTGTAAGGGCCAGTTAGCACCCATTAAACACACATCAATGCGGAGGCAGCTTTCCTGATGTGTTCTTAATGGGTGCCGCTGTGCGGACGCAGTTTTCCCAATGTGGTCTTAATGGGTGTTAAAGGGTCAATACGGAAGCACCCTTTGTTTCCACAGAAAATTCTTTCCTTCTCATTTTTTCCCAACAAAAATAGTTTGAGAAAGACTCAAATGGATTTCCAGAAATTTACCTCAGGTGGTGTCCAAACTTGAGGTTATTCAAATTTTGATGGTCCTTTAAGCATGCAAAATTCTGGCGCCATCCAAATCATGCCATCATAAAATTGCCACCTTGGCACCATCTTCTACAAGGAATGTAGTGCTGCACATTAAACAAGAAATACAGTTTTATAAATTGAAGTGTTTATGTGAATCAGACCCATCCACATAGGCATTGTGTGTGTCAGTGGGTACTAGAATCAAAGCCTAGACACTGCCACTGGGTTGGCGAGACAGGATGTCCCACAAGGCCATTTTCAGGGAGTCAAGAGACAGTTTTGCCTTTGTCTTCTGCTTGGGATGTCCAGAAATAATTGGTGGGTTACTGTGTGAGGGCTCCTCTTATGTTCTATATTGCCAATCCACACCTTCTTCTCAGTGAAATCTAGATTTTGCTTTATTTCAATTGTGTAAAAATAGCCCATTTCATTGGCAGTGAAGGAACCATCTCCCTCAGCCTAGATGCACCTTGTAATGGGAGTAGAGAGTGACTCTGCTGCCTTGTTATCAGTGGCTGTACAGAACCAGCAGAACCAGTCTTTCTTGTTTGTGGTACCTTTGAAGGTTCCCATCAAAAGGTCTCAGCTTACTTGCAATGCAGCTCTTTAAAAGGCTTTCATGAAGCCATTATGGATGTCTGTTTTGTATTTTCTGCTGAAACAGTTTTGGGAAAGCATTGGAGTTGACCTAAATGTCTGAGCCACGTCTGCTGATGGCGTGTTTGTTGCCTGATAAAGAGAGCCTGTCTCCATTGCTCTGGCATCATTATGCAGGGGGTGGAATGCCAGGGTCAGCACAATGCCAGCAGTCATAGCAGACTCAGATTTGTCCTGGCATTATTCATGCACCACCCCCAAACTCTTATGTGCTGGCACCACTCATGTGCTGCTGCTGCAGCTTGCCCTAGGACATTGAGGAAGCTGAAATACATAAAGAATTTGGAAATCTTGGCATCGTGCCCAGTTCCTGCACTATCTCAAAATAAACAAGCCCTTTATACTTTGCTCTTGAAAAATAAGGCCTGTATGCTCTTCTCAAGTATTGTGCAACTTTACCAATTAGGTTCTGAACTGCAAATTAAGAGCTGTTGTAACTACCCCAGAACAATCCTTGAGTGCTGTATTACCCTGGCATCTATATACTCAGGCACCAAAACTGAGCCACTCATTCTAGACTCGCAGCATTTGAAGTAAGCCAAAAGCTTCTGCAAGATTCTTTATTCTCCACATTCCTTTCTGTAAGTCAGTACCATGTGGTTTCAAATGATGCTTAAATTTTGTCTCATGGAACTTTTTGTTATTTTGAAATATTTAGGGGAAAAGCTTTATTCCTGAATACAAAAATGTTAAATATTGTTTAACATAAGGTTATTATGCTTGTTGGCCTAGTGCTCAGATTCTTGAACTGAACTATGAGACATGTATGTAACTGCGACGATAAAATGAAAAGGAACAGGAAATGTTCTCCAGTGATCTACTAGATATACAGTAGTTCTGTATATTATCCTTTGAAAAGGTTCTCAAAGAAGTTGAGCAGGTCCAGAGAAAGGTAACAAAGGGACTTTTTGCACTTCTCTTATATATAGATTAGACTACAGTATGGTCCTCCTCAAGAAATCTTTTATCTGCATACTGGTGCAAATTGGAGAGGCCCCCATCACCTGCTAATATGCTCCATCTGTACCAAACAGAGCATAATCCAGATCAGGAAGCTCATTATCTTGATTTCCAGTGGAGCTGATTCGCCAAGTCCACCAGGTACTACCAGGTGGTAATCTGGATCATGGAGACATGCAGAAGGTACATCCCTTCATGTCTGAGTTTACAAATGTACACCACTAAAATGGGTCACTCAGGCCTCTAAAGCCAGGGACTTTTATTTCTGGTTGTCAGAGCTTCTGCAGGCTGGCTTTAAAGTCTGCATGAGACAGTATGAAGGCTGGATTAGAACAGTGCAGACTACATTGTTCAGGTCCAAGCATTTCCTTAATCTAGACCAGAGGATATTTCTTCATCCCGAACCAACTGATCATATAAACATGCTTGGCTTCAGAAGTGTAGAGTACATTCTGAACTCAGGCACCTTACCAGAGAAGGAAGGAGAGTTTTCTCTGAAAAGAAATTATCTTGAGTGCTTTTTATGAATTAGACTGTGTTCAGGAATGTGGGCATGTTTTATCAGTGGTTCTGTGATTACCTCAGGTAAGAATTATATATCTCCAAGAAAATACATGATTCATCCCATTCCAGTCAAGAAAGTGTGAAAAGCCCCCCAGTTTTCAGATGTCTGACCATAAAGCTCCAGATTGTTAAATTTTGAAGAAAACACGTATCATTTGAAAGAGATATTTAATAAGGGCTGGGGTGATCAAGAATTGATTCATCTTTGGGCTAAGAGTGAGAAGCCAGGGTAAAGGATACTTACCAATAGATCTCACACAATATGAGAAAAAGAGCTAGGGATGCCTCCAATTGTAGATGAATGCTTGCTGCTGACCAAGGGAGGAACACTTCAGCTATATCCATTTGGCCATAATTTTGGAGTCATCCAGGAACTCTGTTCTATTTGGCTTCTACTCTTCCAGAGCAGTTACAAAGGCAGCCTAAATGAATACCCAGTTTGTTTACTCCTGGGTCACCCTTGGTGCTGAAACAGCTTCCTGGCCACCATGCACATATGCTCCGAGTCCAGGAGACAGCCAACAGCTGAGCAAGCAGCACAAAATTAACATGGATTACCCCACATGCAGCAAATTTCTAACTATAGTTCCAGCCTGCTGCCACAGTTCCAGGTGCATTTTTAGTGCCCACGAGTTCCAAGGAGTTCTGTCAGAATCCTGCAGGTGATCCCTACCAACATCCCTGCTGTGGGTCCTCTGTGCCATGCCTCAGAACTCACCAAAGTATTGGTGATGCCTACATTTGCAGCGCCATGGAACATTTTTCAAAAAGGAAGAAAAGGAATGTGTGGTTGAAGTTAATTTAACATTGTCTTTAAATTTGATTGTAGATCAGTATTTTGTATAAAAAGGACAAAGGGAATATAAGAATGCAACTGAAGATATATTGGTTCTTGTTTGCTGTCCAGTGTTTGAGATCTGTCTCTCCTCACAATGGAAGACGTCCACCATGTAAGTATGTATAGTTCAGCACATTTTGCTTTTGAGCAAGTTAAATGAGACCAGTTAATGAAAAGCAGCAAATATATTGATCATGTACGTGAATTAACAGATTGCTATAGAGCCACTGTGTTCGCTACGCAAGTGTTAGTTTCATGGGCAACCACTGCATTTTAGCCTAAACTATTTTATAAGGTTGTCATGATACTTAACTGTTGAAGCCTGGGGTACCACACACAAGATACCTTAAGTACCTTAGGGGTAACTCCAAGGGCCATTCAGACATATGCACCAGCCCCCAGTTTCCTGTTGAGCCAACCTAGCCTGCCACTGCCACATGGTATGCACAACAATGTTCTCAGCCTCATGTACAGTCAGATTCACTTTGAGATTTACATCATGTTTCCTGTAGCTGTCAATCCTGTTTCATTACATGCAGCATCCTACTGTACCAAGGTGTCTTATGAGCTCCGCAGGATCTGTCGAAGTATTATGTTTGTTCTGTGAAATCAGATATTCTTGTTGCTTCCAACATTTTTGTCCTTCCGCCTCATTCCTTCTTCCCTCATTCAGACTTGCGTCTTTGCTACCCTCATTTTTCAAGCTTGCATTTCAGCCGTTCTTCCTTGAAACAATCTAAGTGCCTTTTGCACTTACCTGCAGAAATGTCTCATGCCATCTGCTGGAATACTGTGTCCGCCCCCAGATGCCGCTGCAGTGGTCTTCAAGCTGCCTGAGCCCTCCCCAGGCTGTTTCTGCTGTGGATAACTTTAAAGCCCTTGAAGTGTAGATCAGTCAGTCCCAGCCTGGATGGATGTCCATGGCAATGGCCGTGGCCCCATACAGCACGTGCTGGGTCACTGCCATGGTGATCAGGAGGCAGTATGATTTGTATAGCTGTAGCCACCCAGGCCTGCCCTGTCCACACACAGCATTTACACTGGAAGAAAGTGCAAATGCTGTGCATGGGAACGCCCCAAAAGCTCGCCAGCACTTCCCAGCAGCAGAAGCTTCTCCACAGCTTCAGAGGATTGGAGATGTTCCTGGATGCTCTGGGATGCTGGAGGTAGTGAGAAGAATGAACAGAGCGCCCTGCAATGCCCCCCAGCTATACCCAAGAGGTATGTGCAAAGAGGTCCTTCCATCAGTATTGCACCGCCCCATTTCCTACATGTGAATGCAGCTTCAGCTCAACTGAACTTACTCCTAAGGTATATGTAGTCCTGTAACATGAATTTCTTTCTCCAAACAGATGCATGTCAATGTCTAGTGGAAGTCAAAAACAGAAAGAACTGCCATTTTGCTTTCCCGGGCATAACTGCAGAGGAATGCACAGCAAATGGCTGTTGCTTTGATTCTACTGTTCCTGATGTTCCTTGGTGTTTCCAGCCTTCTGGAGAGAGAGGTACTAAATACATGATAGGTGGCTAAAGATTGCCAAAGGCCACGACCAGGCCTTTGTTTGTTTGATTGCCAAAGGCCATGATCAGGCCTTTTGGATTTGCAGCTGATAGAGATCATTGTTTGCCAAGACCACTACAAGAACAGAGGCTCTTTCTGGACTTACACTGTAGATCTGGATCAAAAGGCCTCTGGTCGAGATCCTGTCTCGTCCCCCCCCCCCCGCCCTCACCTGCATGTTAATGGAGATCAAGGAAGTCCTGCTCCTTATTTATCCATCTGCACAAATGAATCTAGATTAAGAGGACTTAAATCCAGATTTCTTATAAACACATTATGTTGGGTCTACAACCATCCTAAGGGCCTTGTTCTGGATCATGATTCAGAACTACCTGGGGCTGCAAATTCAGTGGTGCACCATAGTGTGCCACCTAAAAGCACACCCACAAGCTCCATGGCTAGGATTAAAAGTTCTAGCCATCAGGTGGGGGTGGCTGAAAAGCTCATATGGGCTTTTCAGCCATGGAGAGGTATGGGCTGGAAGAACACTGTCAGTGCAGATGGCTCTGATATAGCCCTCTCCCCCCACCCCATGATTTAGATCAGTAGAATATAAAGAACCTTTCTAGAAAATTGTGCCATATTCAGCCTGGGATATTTCACACTTCCCTTCCCATCCCTTGGATGGGAAAGGTATGTGTTGAAGCAACCTTGACTACAGCTCACAGTTGTGAGTGCTAGTTGATGATAGCTTACCTGTGTTCTTACCTGTGTTCGATCACTGGGCCGATCTTCCACAGGGCACCGCCATCTTGAGTGTGGCACCCTGTGTGACTGTGCGTGCATCAGCATCATTGCTACGGCAACACTGATACTTTGTGTGCAGTTGCAGTTGCATCAGGGGGTCATATGAGCTGCCAGCATGTTTGCATGGCAGCCCAGATGACCTCCTCAGCTGGCCAAAGTGCAGATGGTCACTGGTTGGACACATAAAGTAAGTTCCCAGTCATAATTGGGGAGGGGTGGGCATCCTGTTGTGCACAGTGTCATACATCACAGCTAGTTTACAATTAGGCAACATCTGGGTAGGCAGGGGCTGCTTGTAGGCTGCAAGTGCCTCTTGTATGTGCAGATGCACCTGCCCAGATGTTGCCTAATTGTAAACTATGGGCCGATGTGGGAATCAGCCCCTTCTGCCAGGCTAATTAATTCATTTAGAGACCGGCTTGAAACATCTTCATACCAACAGTTTGTTCAGATCCAGTGCCTTTTGTGGACTCAAGTTCACAAAAGCAAGCTAAAAGTGTACTATTTTCATGTGGATTTAATTAGTGCTCCATTCCTCTCAGAGCATTACTCCATGGGGACAAGTTTAGACTTTTTAGGGAGTGAACATACTTTTTTTGGTTATGTAGAGGGAAGGCTCACCATTTCTTCCCTTGCAATGACAGACTGGCTACAGGAGCTGGGTGAGCATTTTTCTCCCCTTGGCCTCCAGCTGGCCTAGAACAAAGAAGAATAGGAAGAAAAGAAAACAGCTAATACTTAGCTTCTCCAGCAGCCTGCTTCTTCCGCAGCACGTCTGTCTCACAACATGCTCACATACATAAACACAGGCACACATACAAAAGAGCATTCCAGGAAAAAGACAGAAGCAGGTAGGGTCCACTTCCCTTCACACACAGATTAAAACTACAGTTCTTAACAAATCTTGGTGGGGGTGGAATAGGATTCTCTGTCAAGAAACGACAGAAGATGTGGTTTGAGGAGGGAAATGGAGGAGAGGAGGAAGGCTTGAGCAAGAGGCAGTGGCAATAGGGGGGAGGCAGAATATATAGAGGGTGGAGAGAGTTTGAATTTCCTACTGGTGTGTGGACTCTGGTTTTGATGCTGAAACAGCAGCATCCAATAGCTGATAGAAGGGAGAGGGGAATTTCGTAGGAGAGAGAAAGGTACAGTTTTTCCGTGCTGAGCATGGGAAAAATGAGGAATGGGAACAAGCAAATTTGCTTTGAATCTGTGTCATGATTCAAATGTGGGGACAGTGCAAACAAGTATTTGGTCCACTTCCCCACATAATACAGATTTTCCATACCATGTTGGAACTCACCCTTAATGTATGGCATTACACCGTAGAACCATCTTGTTCTTTATCCAGACAAAAATCAATAAAAGATATTAACTAAGAAATGTGAGGTAAACAAAGTCTTGTTTTCTATAGTTTCTTTAAAGTATGCAATGCAAGCAATTCAACCCCAGGAAAGAGTGGACTGTGGGTATCCGGGCATCACACGGAAGAGGTGCAAACGCATTGGATGCTGTTTTGACCCAAAAGCTTCTGGTACACCAGTGTGTTTCTATCCCCCTGTAAATGAAGGTAACAGATTCATATTTTCAGTATGATTGTTTTTTTAGTTAGTTAAAAAGAAAGAAAGAAAGAAAAAGCTTGCTCACAAACATCACAGGCTGCGTTCCCATGCAGTAATAAGTCTGCTGAAAATCTTCTTTTGCCACGGAGCGGTCCCATGCACGGCTTTAATCCGGGTTTCCAGCGCCGTTAATGGGGAAAACCCACTTAAAAAAAATACCTGTTTAAAGCGGTACTTTCTGGAAGACATGGGTTTTCAGCGCAACATTTTCCATGGGATCACTCAGCGGCAAAAGGGGCGGGAATTCTCTCCCAGGTGGGAATTGCCTGCCGGAGAGATAATCTCTCTCTCTCTCTCTCTTTTGCCTGTCATCCAGCCAGCGACCTATGCAAACAGCGATCTAGGCAGGCATTTTCTCTTTGCTGTTTCTCTTTCCAATCCCAAAGAGAAACAGCAAAGATTCATTGTGATGAATTGCTTCCGCGAAAGTGAAAGTGTAAAAGAGCTGGCTGGCTGGAGATCTTGTAAAGAGTGCCGGCTGCAGTCTTCGCAAGCAGGGGAGACGAACAGAGAAGTTTAAATTTTTCTTTTGGTCTTTTTGAAGGAAAGGATTGCAGGATCGCTGGCTGGGGGGGAGGCGTTTCGGCAGCTGGAAATTCCTTCTGCCCGATCACCCAATGAAACAGCGAGTGGCGGGGAGAAAAAGATGCGGGTAAACAAAACACGCTTCCTTGGGGATGGTCCGTTCATTTTAAATGCGTGTTTTGCTTACCCCCTTGGAAACGCTTAAATCCGGATTGAACCCGCTTTTCTTTAATCCACTTCAGTGGAGGGGCAATAGAGATACAAATTAGTACCATGGGAAAGCACCCACAGTCATCTCAACACTGAGCCAGTTTGGCCTACTGGTTAGGGAGCTGGGAATCTGGGAATCCTGGGTTTGATTCTGCCCTTCCCCATGAAGCCAGCTGGGTGACCATGGGCTAGACACAGCTCTCTTCTGAGCTCCCACAGCCCCACCTACCTCACAGGGTGTCTGTTTTGGGGCGAAGAATAGAAAAGCTTTGTCAGCCGCTTTGAGTCCCCTTAAATGGGTGAGAAAGGCGGGGTAGAAAAGCCGACCCTCCTCCTCCTCCTCCTCCTCCTTCTTCTTCTTCTTCTCAACAAAAATTCTGCTTGGAGGTGTCATTGTCATCGTCTTGACATTACACTGTCCCATGGGAGTTAAGCGTAAAAAGCCCCTGAGGCCGTTTCTGCACTTACCATCTTTTAATCCTGATCAGTGGCTCACGGATTAAGTGAAGGCCCACTGGACTGTATTACTGGTAGGCATAAGCCAGATAAGTGCCATCTATACTGATAATGCTGATCCAGCCCAGGCCTCCTCATGGCTGTGCAGCTCATGCAAGCTTTGCAAACCACCCTCCATGCCCCCCCCAAAAGCACTCAGAGCCTGGGGAGTGCTTTTTGATGGCACATTATAGTTCTAGATCACAGAGGCAGGCCATCTGTGTGCCTTCCGTGATCTGGAACCAAGGTCCTTGGTCCAGAAGGATACCCGATGTAATCCAGAGGCCTTTTTGCACTACAGCCAAATGCAGTGAGGCCAGGCCACACGAGAACACTTTACCCATTCACACCTAGGCAAGTAAGGAACGTGTGGGTATGTGTTTCTACCTGCCTATGTGCAAAAGGGGAATCCGTCCCCATGTGGCCTAGCCCAGAAAGGCTGGCATGAATGCTCCCTCCAAGGGCATCCTACACGTGTTCCTCTGGCCCTCTTGTGAAAAGGCTTCAGATCTGGCTCCATCTAGTACAGCCAGAGTTGGACCACTGGGGGGGGGGGCTCCTTGATCCACATTAACAAGTAGAGCAAAAGGCCCATGATCCAGATTAAGGGCCCCCTTAATCTGGATCACCAACAAGTGCAAAAAAGGCAATCTCATCTGTAGTTGTATCTGAACAGATTTTTTTAAAAGACTTGAAAGTAGCTTAGAGATGGTAGCATTTAATGTGGATTAGAGGTGAGATGAGAACCCAACCTTTAAGTCACTTTTGAACTGCTTTTTTTTATGTGTGCAGTTGTATCCCTTATAGTGCCATTGACTTATACTATTAGAACGTGCCTCCATGGTTTCCCCAGGGCCCAGTTTTCCATAGAGGTCTGTAACTTGCATGGCATGATTATGCACTATGCATTGTTTGTGGGAAGCAATCTACAGTGTGATTTATTTAATGCCTTTGTCCTACTTTTAAGCAGGGATGTGCCCAATTATTCATCACATTCAAAATTTGTCTGAATTCATCGGAATTTGGACATTCAAATTCAAATTGAACGTTGGTACATTTGAAGATTGACATTCGAATATTAATTGAATGCTTTGATACATTCACACAAAGCTTTGTTACATTCATGAACCTGGAGGGGTGGGAGAGTGGCTGCCCCAGTCACATCTGCGATGGATCTAGAGTGTTTTCAAAGTGGATTGAGAGCATATTTGACATTTTCAGAAGGGATATGTAGGAGACTCACGGTGGGGATTCAAATTGGATTCATATCAAATTCAATTCCTACCACGCTCAAAGGGGTCTATTCAAATGAATGCAATTTTTTTACATTTGATTTGATACAAATCAAACACACACACACACAAAAAAAACATTTGTGCCCATCCCAACTCTTAAGGTCCCAGGGTGGGTTACAACAGTCTGACCAGATATGCAAAGTTAAAAGCAATTAAAAACAGTAGAATTTTACAGTTTTCATGCATGGAGTAACTACAGTCAGGAATAAACAATAAACCCCAATAACCTGACTCAATTTTCTGAACAGCTGCCCAAAGCTGCGTAATGGACAGGGGTGCAAGAGAAGAATGTGGGTACGTGGGCATCACAGCTGAGGAATGCCAAGCAAGAGGATGTTGTTTCAATTCATATGTCGTAAGCACTCGATGGTGCTTTCACCCAGCATCGGACAAACGTAAGACTGCAATAATTTCTTTGCTGGAGGTACATATATAGAAAGCTGTGTATGTAGAGGTGACAAAAAATATCAGGTCACGGGCATCAGAAGGTATTATAATACAACAATGACACAATTATTTGGGATGGAACATCTAAATGGCAAATGGTATTCAATATGAACAAAAACAAAGTGACACACATTGGAGCTAAACATCCTAACGTTTTTTATTCTTTACTGAGATCAAAGCTGTCTCTAACTGATCAGGGTGAAGGGATAAGCCCCATTGCACAAGGTTTCAAAACATCACTTGTGCTCTTACATATCGTTTTTTCAAAAAGTAGAGAAAAGAATACAAGCCTACATAACTGTGCCTGACAATGGGAATCAGATCAGCAAAGCAACAGGGACTTTTGGAGCTCCCTAGTCAATGTGGAAGCCTTTTAGGTGGATTGGTGCCTTGGACAATAGCCTCGAAGTCCATGGCTAGTGGTATCGCTACCATTTTAGTTTAGGTGTGAAAAGGGTTGTGTCAAATACACTCACTCTTTAGATCAAAGCACAATTTACTGAGGTGAAAGTCAGTTATGGCCCTGTCTGTTCACCTCCACACCCTGCTAAATGAGGCAACTTCCCCATTCCTTGGAGCATTTTTTTTTTAAAAAACCTTGGTAATCAGGAAGTCTTATTTTTACAATAATTATCTCTTGTTTTAAGGACCTGTTAAGATGTGTGGAATGGCACCAAAACAGAGAGTCCAATGTGGGCATTCTGGCATCTCTGCGGATGAATGTTTGAGCAAAGGATGCTGCTTTGAACATTACCAGTATACCCCAAAAGTTCCAATGTGCTTTGAACCTTCAGCAAAGCGCAGCAACTTTACATTATGAGGAACAGAAATGGAAAGAGGTTAAGCTGTTTGAAGAAGTGAAACGCACCGGATTCTTGTCAGTATTTTATGTATAATTGACAATGCATTACACGGTAAAGCTGTGGCATTAAATGTCTACTGAATTAAAATTACTGCATCTCACTAGTGTATCACTCTTCTTCTTTCGAGGCTGTGTTCACATTCAGTCCTCGCCATGGAACTTTGTGCATTGCAGATACAAATTAAAGCTTTTATGGCTCTTGAAGAACTCTGCACCCAAAAACCATCTGTGTGTGTAAGAACAGAAGATATTAAGAACAGCATGCAGAAAAATATTGTCTCTTATGTACCACTTGTATGTGTTCCACCAAGTAGTTCAGGCCCAGCCTACATTTCTGCAAAGGATGAGGGGGCTGCGGGGAAGACACACAAAGTTCCTTTTTGTACTTGCTTGGTTATCTGGATCAAGGAACACACACACACACACACACACACACTCCACATGAGCTGTTTTTGCACTAGCATTGAAGACCCCATTTGGAATCCGATCAGTGCTCGATTGGTACCGATCAGTCATGCACTGTTCCCATCCAAGACCCCTTTAGGACTCCATTAAGAAGCCATCCTGATTGAGCTGTCCCCACGAGTGGTGGGAAAATCCAGATTTAATGGGTCCTTTGGGCCCTTTAATCCAGATTAAATGCAGACCCCTTTAATGGTGTCTATAATCCAGTCTTCAGCCATGTTGACAGCAATGGTCTCTTTGCATTGCCTGCGAAAACACCATTCCCTTACTACATGGATGCAGTGTTTGACCAACAGGGAAATTGGCCAGTTTGGGGGCGTCCCCATGCCAATTTGGTGTGGTGTTGAGAGCGGGATTGGCACTTGCTGTCCGCATGGGCTTTGAGTTTGGCATGCCCATACAGCACCAAAAGGGTCCCAAATCTGGCACCCTCGAAAACAGGTCTTGGCACCATATGGGGGTCTTGGCGCGCTTGCTTAGCAAGCCGGGAACCTACATGCGGATGCTTGCGGGTTAACAGGGAGGAGATTTGCGCATCTCCACCTCCTCTCCCGTTCGAGCAGAGAACTGTCAGCCGTCAATCGCCTACTGCTGCTAAATCGTTGCGGCTTTCAGTGTTAAATAATTTTTTTAAAGTTCTTTCTAGTAATGAAGCTTTATTCTTGCTTCTTTTCATGCCTCCCAGCCCTGGCTTGTCCATGCTGCTAATATTAATCAATCCTTAATATCGCCTTCTCTGTTGTTTCCATTCGGTTTTACTTCTGAAGTGGAATAAAGCCTTTTCCTGGCCAGACTGTGAAGGGACAAGGCACAGGGTGCACCCTCTGCCCTCCCCGTCCATGATCTGGGCAGGAAAAGGCTTTATTCCACTTCTTGTTTTACTTCCGTTTTACTTCCTGCCCAGATCATGGAAGGGGAGGGCTGAGGGTGCACTGTTCTCTCACACACACACAAAGAGAGAGGGAGAGAGAGG
Source organism: Aspidoscelis tigris stejnegeri (assembly GCA_023333525.1). Lineage (NCBI taxonomy): Eukaryota > Metazoa > Chordata > Lepidosauria > Squamata > Teiidae > Aspidoscelis > Aspidoscelis tigris. The sequence continues at coordinate 210,243,854 of JALMGA010000001.1, forward strand.
GTGGAATCCCTGTCAGACCCCATTAAAATGAGTAAGAGCAGTGAACCTCCACCTGAAACCTGCTCAGCTGAGCAAGACAACTGTCAAGGCAACTTCAGGCACTCATTTGGGGTTGCCCTGCACTCAGCTGACAAGGTTTCAGGTGGCGGTTGGGGTAAGGTGCACATGTTCAGAGGCTCACTAAAATGAGCAGGACTTCTGCTGCTCTTAATCATTTTAACGGGATCTGACTGGGATTCCACCCTGTCTCTCTCTGTGTGTGAGAGAGACAGACAAGAGAGAGACAGAAGGAGGGCTTGTGCTGGAGAAGGGAGGGAGAGAGGGGGGCTGAGGAGAGAGGGGGTGGAGCTGCTCCCTATGCCAGAGCTCAGCACGGCTTGCTTGGGGACACCTCCATCCACGCTAATCCCTGAACCCAGCGCGCATTGCTGGGCATCCCATGCAGACACCCAAAATGCGCGTCCAGCCCTGCGCCCAGCCCCTGCACACCAATACAGCACCCAAACAATGCTAACTGCCCACCACGGGGATGCGGCGTCATTATGGTTTCAGAGCTGCTGTCAGCAATAGTTTGCATCCACTAATTCAGAACAGTGCTTATGTGTCCACACTGCATCTCTTTTTACACAGCATTTGTCACACACCAGCTCACTTAATGCAGATGTCTCTTTTGCGCGTTGATCCGGATGAAGCTAATCCGGATTCACAAATATAGAATTAAGGTGCAGAAAAGGCTAGAGACTTGAGGAAATGTTCTGAGCTTTCCAGATCATCTGTGTGAGAACTCCACTCATACAATGAAGTTTCTCTCTAAAACCACATGTAGTGGACTAAAAGCAACAGTAGAGATCATGTTACATGTGTGGTACATTCCTGTCAGGTTTTTCCCACAGAGAAAACTTCATACAGTTCACGACGTAGAAAGAGGTGTTCTCTCTACATTAGGATGATAAACAAAGACAAAATATACAGGACAGTTTCCGGACTTATAGGAAGGTTTATCAGTACATTCCAGGGCAAAGGCCGAGCCCAGCCCCAGTTGTCAAAGGAACACTTAAACAGGAATGTGGGGAGGCACAGCCATTTTCACAATTCCGAATATTTCAGCCAAAGAGTCAGCATAAGGGCAAGGCGGCACTGAAATGCTCCCACAAGTTAACTTTTAAAGAGGATAATTGCAATCCACTTTTTTTTTCAGAAGAAGAGAAAGGAGAGGAGATGCTTCTTCCCACCAACCAGACGTTGATGGTTTCCTGTTGAGTGGATACAGCTTTTTAAATGAAATACAGTTATAGTTGCACAACAAAATGTCACCTGAGAGCACTTTCCTCACAGCCAAGTCACTAATCCTCAGACAATGGATATGTGTTGACAGAAGACTTTTTGGGGCCAGATGTTGTTAACATGTTGATTGCTTCTGTCTGTAACCACAAATCAAATAAATTAAGTAATTGGGCAGACCCCACGCAATTATCATGACCTGGAGCTGTAAGCTACATGGAGTACAGAATTTTATTGAACTGGTAGAAGGCCTCCTGATGGTGTCTGCACCCCTCCTGGGGCCTTTTCGCACTACAGCGTCTAGTGAAGTATTAGTAAATCTCTGGTGAAGAGCATCTGTGCGGGAGGTAAGCTGTTACAGCCTCCAAGCATGCCTGCCCTCACCAGAAGTTCACTAATCATGCTCCACAAACCAACTTTCTCCAAAAGCTTACCTGTTGCCGGTGACCGTTTGCACCTCTGTTGGACAGGGAGCTCTGCTGACCTCCTGATGTGACTCTGACTGGGCAGAGCAGTCATGGTGATGTCACCGGTGCACACACAGTCATGGAGGGTGCTGCACTCAAGAAGGTGGCACCCAGGAGAGGACTCACCCAGCGATCCAACAGAGGTAAGTGTTCAATCACCAGGGGGAGGGGGGATCCTAACTTTGACTAGCACTCCTAAGTGCAAGCACTAGTCAACTTTAGTTCATTGCACACCTTTTCCATCCAGCAGACGGGAAGGGGAGTGCAAAATCACCCCTGACATGACACTTTGAGGCACCTCAGAGATTTCAAGGTGAGATTGTTCATGCACCAATCTGCCCCTCCCCCTCTCCCAAACATTCTATGCTAGAAAAGGTGGATTAAAGAAGACTTGGGAACGTGATGGCCACACACTGTCTCTCTGAGGTGCCTCCAAAGCCCTTCGTTTGTTATGTTTCAACACAGCCTCAGTGTGTTTGGGTGCTCAAGTGTCGACTAGACAGGAGTGCTGGTCAGCCAGAGGTCCCGGGGCTGGTTTTGCAAAAGCAAACCAAGGACCTTTGTTCCAGGTCTTCAGAGCCCTTAAACCAAATAGAAGCCTTGTGCCAAACATGGTGTTTTCTATCAGCTGTATGGTACTGCAGCCAGCAAGGTACATCTTTTTTACAGTAAAAAGCTTTGCTCATGATGGATAAGGGGTAGAGTTCAAGTTAGCTTTGGCACACAAGATCATGTGTGTTTTGTGCTGATCTGATACAGCCTGTGTGCAGAGTGTGCCTTGTCTACAGAATTAATTTTGACACCTAGTATTCAGAGATATTGTCACTAAGAAAATAAAAATTAAAATGTTCCTCCTTAGATATAATTTGTCTCCACAAGATATGCAAAGAGCACTGGGATTAAGAGCCGTCTTTCTGTGAAAAGGTCAGTGCAGCTGCAATAATTTCAGAATCTCTGTAGATGGTCAGTTTTGTAAGTCCTTTTTCCAAGTAAGGAGACTGGTTTTGCCTATATGGGTGTAAAGAAGGGCTGTACACTGGAGATGTGGAGGTTTTTTAATGTAGCATGTTCCTTCCTGATACTGAACAGAAGTCCATTTCATTCTAATGAGGAGCTAAAGTGGGAGGGGAGGCTTATCATAGAATCATAGAGTTAGTAGGGACCTCTCGGGTCATCAAGTCCAACCCTCTGCTCAGTGCAGGACTTCCTAAACCATCCCAGACACATGTAGGTCCAACCTCTGCTTGAAGACCTCCATGGCAACCTATTCCATTGACTTATTGCCCTCACTGTCAGGAAGTTTTTCCTAATATCTAATCTGTACTGACTCCCTTGAAGGCCGTGTCTTCATGGCAACCTTATCTCTGATTCAAAATGTTTTCAGTCCTCGGAGTCTGCACGGCAGTTTGGCTTAACATGCTTTCCCCGTGTTAAACCACCCCATAGCGTGGTGAATCTCAATCCTGATTTCAACAGGTCTCACTCCGGATCGTGCGCTTGAAATGTTTTACATTTTTTACTGTGGGGACCATAGGGTGTTAAGGGATGAGAATCCATGTTTAGGGTTTCCCTCTCACAATAGCTTGCTTCCAAAGACAGTGATTTCAGTGTAAAAATCCACTTAACAGCGATCACTACACTGTAGTGATGGAACCACTTCACACCTTGATGGTTGGAATAACAATGTTGCAATTTTGTACAATTCTAAAGGTTCTCCTTTAGAAAGGGAAAGGGAGGAAAGCATCTGAGGTTCTGTGTGAATGTTTAAAGCAAAGGGGCTTTAGTTGCTGCTGCTGCTGCTGTGTGCCCTGAGCAATGGGGAGAGGAAGGGAAAGAATTGCTGGCTGCCCGGTGCCATTTTTCCTCCATCCAGGCAAGCGACAGCCACCCAGCCACCCAGCTAGGCTCCGTGAAGGGTCCCTTATGGGTGGCACATCCATGCCAGAAGGAAGAGGGCAGGGCAGCCCCGAAAAGCAGCTTTTAGAAAGTAGCCACTTGAGTCCCCCCTTGAGTCACATACGCCACATATGATCCTCAGAATCCGGATCCAACATGATTAAGTTAAAAGTAATGGGAACAGGCAAATTCGCATTTGCATCCAGTTCTATTATTCGGTTTAAGGAAACTGGATTAAGCTTTTAATGGGGATGCGCCCAAAGTTTCATACCATTGTTTCTAGTTCTCCTGTCTTGTGCAAGTGAGAATAGGGACAATCCCTCTGCACTGTGTCTGCCCTTCAGATACTTGAAGACTGTGATCATGTCTCCTCTCAGTCTTCTTTAGGCTAAACATCCCTAGATCCTTCAACCGTTCCTCGTACAACATGCTTTCCAGACCACTAGTCCTCCAAAGATGTCTCCTCCTTCAACCTTCACTCCACATGGAAGAAGAAAAGGTGACCTAGGGGTTGATAACCTCTCCAAGGGACTTGACTGGTCAGTAGACCCCCAGGGCAGTCTGAGCAGTCACAGGTGGGGCCTATTCACACTTGGCTTTGGTCTGGAATATATCCTAGAATAGGATAGGGTCTTCTGTCCACATGGTAGTGCAGGCTACAGCAGGCTCCATGTGAAGCCTGTCAAAGTCTGCATTAGCATGCAGACTACGGGCCACTATCCTGAGATATATTCCAGAATATGGCCAAGTACAAACAGACCCCTGGCTGAGAGCAGATGCATGTAAATACATCAGCCTAGGGGCATTTTTGGATTCCTGGGTACTTGGTCTGCTGATGGTGCTCTACAGCATCCTAGAGGATATGGTCTAAAACTGAGAAGTGGAAAGAGTGAGGCTTTTCAATTTCATTAACTCCCCTACTTTGTCCTTAAATCTTATTGGTATGCTTTTTCTGTCAGATTAAGCAGCCTATCAGTAACATCTTTGTTTCTTCCTTCTTTTAAATATAGCTGACACACCAACATACTAAAGTTTCAGCTTCCTTTGATATATCTGAAGGAGACACTTGCCCAGGGAAAGCATATAGGTTGTGGCTACAACTGTATCTTGCACAATTTCTCTTGTACCAATTCCTGCAAGTTATATGCTAAGAGCTAAAAGCAGAAATGATTACCTATATATGGCCAGGACTGCTTCTTTATCAGTGTCCAAAGTAACTCAGAGGTTGGTCAAAAGTGCCACAATCATTCTGGATCAAGAGAGAGTACTCTGGGTAGGAGGTTAGTTTAATGAGCTTGCTCAACATACATGAAAAATAGCTCGTAAGAGTTTCTTAACTGAAAATCAGAAATGGGTCTAAGTTATAGCCTGTGGGCCAGTTCAAACCTCTCTTTGGAGCAAGGGTGAGGGATGTCCTAGAATAGATCAGGTGTCTGCATTTCACAATGCCTGATCTATCCCAAATTTAGCTGGCACTAAATAAGGCCCACTACAGAAAACACGATAGTTTGTAATATGTTACGGAATGACATATGCAGCTACAGGGATAGTAGCAAAAATAATCTTTATTGTAAAGAGTTACCATACCATATTGTTGATTTAAAATATATATATCTAAACATACTTCAGATAGAATTGTTTGTTAGGGAGACCAGCCCTGTTACATGCGTACTTAAGATTTCATTCATAATGGTCATAAAGCTGTCTGTGCTATAGGAAACACCTAGAACATGACAACTCAGAGATAAGAGATTCAATACTGTACAAAATCTAACAACAGAAAGGAAAAACTGTGACATAAATCACACATCTTCTCCACCCTGCTACCAGCAAAGAAACAAAGTTCATTTTCAGTTACAGGAACAAGAATCCAACCTGGGCCATGCAGCAGATGACATTAAAGTGGTCTCCCTTAATTTCTGGGCCCAGGAGTGAGCCAGACATGGAGGCTATACAGTAACTACATTCCACACCAATCTGCATGCTTCTGTGGCACATGTTGGCATGGAGGCCCTGCAGGTTCGGATGGTCCAGATGGACTTAAAGTATGTTGCCAATGTTTGTTTGGATGCTGATTCTCTTGTTAATTCAAGAGATGATTTTTGAGATGGATGTTGTTGCCATTACCTACCTGAACTTTCAGAAGGCTTTTGACAATGTCTCCAATCAAAGAACGGAATAAGAGGACAGGTTCTGTGCTGGATTAATATCCTAAAGAGTAATAAAATGGACAAATTTCAGAAGGGAGGGAAGTCAGGAGTGAACATAGGAACAAAAGAAGAGTCCTGCTGGATCAGGCCATAGCCCATTTAGTCCAGCATCTTATCCCAGAGAGTGGCCCACCAATTGCTCATGAGCATCTCAAGCAGAAGTCAAGGGCAAACCTTCACCTGTTCTTAGATCCCAACAAATGGCCTTAAATGCATCCTGCCTATCTCCCTAGCCTAGAAGATGTACCTAGGAATCCATTCTAGTAGCCATTGATACATCCTTCATTGATAAATTTGTCTAGCAGGCTGGTTGCTGTTACCACCTCTTCTAGCAGCAAATTCCATAGACCGATGACCCTCTGGGTGAAGAAATACTTCCCCTTGTCTTATCTGACTCTCCTATCCATCAGCTTCATAGAGTGCCCCCTGGTTCTAGTGTTGTGTGATAGAGAAAAGAAATTTTCTCTATCCATCTTTTCTATACTTTTCTATACTTCAATCAGGTCCCCTCTTAAATGCTGTCTTTCAAGGCTGACTAGGCATAGATGTTGCAGTTTGATTTCATAAGGGAGGTGTTCCAGTCCCTTAATCATTCTGGTTGCCCTTTTCTGCACCTTTTCCAGTTCCACAATATCCTTTTTGAGGTTTGGTGACCAGAATTGTACACAATATTCCAAATGTGGCCTCACCATAGATTTATAAGGAAGCAAAATGACACTTGCTGACTTGTTTTCTATTACCTTCCTAATTATGCCCAGCATTGAATTAGCTTTTTTTGCTGTTGCTGTGCACTGGGCTGACACCTTCATTGAGCTGTCCACCAGAATCCCAAGATCCCTTTCCTAATGTGTTGCAGGAAGCTCAGCTCCCATCAGTTTATAGATATAATTACGATTCTTTGCCCATGTGCATTATTTTGCACTTATTAAGATTAAAGTACATTTAGCACTTGGTTGCTCACTCACCCAGTGCCAGGAGATCCCTCTGGAGCTCTTCACAATCTCTTTCTGGCTGCGTCCCCAAAAGACTTATTTGCCTCTCTGCTGTCCCTCTACTGTCACTCTATTGAAGTGGACTTTAAAAGTGCCATGCAAATCAGGAATAAGCGTCTGCATGAGGCTCAGCAAAATGCGTGTATTTAATGCACCTTCCATCCCCATGGGAGCCGTGTTTTCTTTGCATGCATCTTTTTCTCCCCGCCCCTGCTCTTGTTGATAGGGTGCCAGCGGGAATGGGGAGGGACTGTGCTCGGCGCGGCCACAACCAGGAAGACAATCCCTGACAAGTCCAAAGGAAAAACAGCGATCGGTTCTCTGTTTGTCTCCCAGATCTTCCACCCCCCGAAATGGCTTCTCGTGCCAGCAAACATTCACTTTCACCACTTTCCCCTGTTATTGCTGTCAAAATCCACCCTGTCCAGCGCACGATCGCTCATTCACTCACCACTATCCCTGTTATTGCTGTCAAAATCCACCTTGTCCGGCGCACGATCGCTCATTCACTCACCGTTTTCCGTTATTGCTGTCAAAAATCCACCCCTAGCAATAATCCACCCATTTCACACCTCATAGCGATTGCAACAATGTTGCAATTCTGTGTGATTCTGGCTCTTTAGTTCTGAGCTTTAGAAAGGGAAGCTGCTTGTGTTACTGCTGTGTGTGCAGGCGGCAATCCCCGCCCCTTTTGCCACGGAGCGTCCCCAAGGTAAATGTTGCGAGGAAAACCGCAACTTCCAAAAAGAGCTCTGAAAGTCTTATTTAAAGGGCACTTTTTTTGTTGCACATTTTCCTTGTTTTGTAGCTCTGGAAGTTCGTTAAAAACCCTGTCATGGGGGCGCTCAGAGGCAAAAGAAGAGTTTTAGCAGACTTTAAATTGCTTGGGGACAGGGCCTCAGTTTTTACTAACCTGAATAATTTAGTATCATCAGCAAACTTTGCTATTTTACTATGTATCCTTTCTTCTAGATCATTGATGAATAAATTAAAAAGCATTGGTCCCAACACTGAACCTTGGGGCAGCCCACTTTCCACTTCCTTCCACTCTGAGAATTGGCCATTTATTACTACTCTCTGCTTCCTATCTTTAAGCCAGTCACTAATCCAGGACAGAATATGTCCTCTTATTCCATGGTTGATGAGTTTATTCAATAGCCTTTGGTGTGAGACGTTGTTGAAAGCCTTCTGAAAGTCCAGATGGACAATGTCAGCTGGTTTGCCTTTATCCATGTGTTTATTGACACTCTCAAAGAATTCCAACAAGCTTGTAGGTGGGGTCCCCAAAGTGGGAACTTGCGCTTTCTTATTTATTCATAAATGATCTAAAAATATGGGTAAGCAGTAAGATTGCAGGGTTTGCTGATGTCATAATATTATTCAGGGTAGTAAAAACTGAAAGAGATTCTAAAGAGATTCCGAGGAATCTCCTGGGATTGGGAATGCGGACAACCAAGCATCAAATACAGTTCAGTCTTAGTAAATGCAAAGTGATGCACACTGAAGTAAAGAATGGCCTTCTGATCTAGGGGACTTCCATCCTTAAAGCAGTAAACACCAGACATCTGTCTCTGGGGGCTCCAGTTGTGGTAACAAGAGTAGATTCCTTGGGCAACAGTGCAGAGAGGAACACGCACCCTTTCTCTACCCAGATGTATCTTGTGAAGGAGAAGGAGATAGGGGAGGAGAAGAGACATAAAAATAGATTTAAGAAATAATATCAAATTCTACCCTAATATAAATTATATATTAGAATAATAAATTCTAATAAATATAAAAACAACAACAACATAGTTAGGATTTGAATTAATGATGGGCCAGGACTCCAGTCATTACATCTAGTGGACTCTGTAGCCATGGTGATCATGCTGAATACAATAAGAACAGTAGTAGTAGTAGTAGTAGTAGTAGTAGTAGTAGTAGTAGTAGTAGTAGTAGTAGTAGTAGTAGTAGGTGGTGGTGGTGGTGGTGGTGGTGGTGGTGGTGGTGGTGGTGGTGGTGTGTTGGGTCAGATCAGAAAAAAGACCAATACAAAAAATTTAAAAGTTAGCTTAATAAAACAAAAGATAACACTGCCAGAAAAGGGCAGGCAACCTACATCTTTGGCCAAAGACAAGGGGTGTTTTCCCACTGTCACTAGAGATACCCATTAAGTACCCATTAATGAGTACTTAATGGGTACGTCTAGTGACAGTGGAAAAACACCCAAAGATAAAGAGGTGCATTTTCACCACAGATCTAAACGTGTGCAGTGAGGGTGTTAGATGCACCTGAGAGGAGAGGTCCTGGGGAACCTGGGGGCTGCTCCATACATTCCCTTTCCCCGTGAACATTCACTGATGGAGGTGGCAGTACTGAAATTCTCACCTGTAGATTTTAAATAAATATACCAAATTTCTCATATACAATGATTTGCTGATCCACAGAGAAGCAGATTTTGTGATCATATACACTACTATGTCACTACTAGCTATTGAATCTGCTGCTCCTGGGCCAGAGCGAGTTCTCTTGAAAATTGTATTCTGGTCTTTAAAAAAAAAAAAATGCTGACATTGTGCAAAACAAAATTCATTCTAGCTTAAGCAAAGGAGTGACTTAACTCTAAAATCCAGAAAAGCAATGATGGATAATCCCCAACCTCACAGTTTTCATAAACCTTTAGAAGGTAGAATACTAGATTTTTATTGGTGTAATTCTGAAAGAGACATATGACATGAAAAAGGATAAAAAACAAAATATATTTTCCTTCATCTCTCTGCCTCCCCCCCACCATCTGCCCCATGAAGCTGCTCAGATGTTTGAAACGCTGACTAATATCACAGCTGAGGTAAAGCACAGTGGCTGACAAATATCGTTTATCGCTTCCGTTTGCATTTATCACACAGATATCACAACTCCTTAGGGAAAAGTTAGTTATATTTTCTAATCAAATGAAGAGAGATACTCAAGGTGGAGTATGCTGAACACAAACACTAATTTTAGTATAAATTGAGCTACTTAAAACATAATGAGGTACTTCTCTTCATTGAAATCCTTGCTTTCGAGGGGTACGAAGGCAGCATGGAACAGAAGGGGGTCTGGCTTCTCACACTTTTTCTAATTTTAGGACTCAGCACACTGATTCAAGGGGGGAAAGCACCACGTAAGTACTTTAAATGAAAAATAGCTTCCCTTCAGATAATATTGTATCAATAAAGGTATTGATAAATTTAGATCCATTATCTACGTATGTGTATGTATTTCTATCCTGTCCTATAATCGGAGATCCCAATACAAAGCCAATATAAAAATCAATAAAAGCAATATAAAAGCACAATCAAAAATGAACTCACTAAAATCACAAATATCAGTGCTAATCATGCCCTTTGATTTCCACAGCGGAATGCAGATGCCACATAGATCCCAAAACCAGAACTAACTGTGGACCACCTGGAATCACTCCTCAGCAGTGCAAGGATGCAGGTTGCTGCTTCGACTCAGCAGTGCCAGGCGTACCTTGGTGTTTTTCTCCAGCTCCACCCAAATGTAATGTATCTCTATAAAGCCCATGTGGCTATCTCTCAGATATGTTTTTTTAATGGATGAAATCTCTGACGAATAACCATTTTGTTGGCAAACCCAGCAGAATGAGAATATGCTATATAAGTGCGAAGAAATCGGTCATGTCAATTGAGCCAACTCCCTGCTTTTTTGGAGAATTACAAAGTAAGGCAGGCTTATTTGCAGCAGTTTGGGGGCTGTTATGCCATGTTCCAGGTTTCTTCTGAGAACCTAAGTTTTTTGATATTGCTGCAATTATCCATTTTCAGAGGATTTGGCTCTGGTGTCTTCAACCTACAGTCTCAAAATTACTGCTGAACCTGATATGAGGGTAGGGGAGAAAACTTTCCTCGCCTGTAATATCATGACTGGGGATTCCCTTGCTGTGATTTTGACCAGCAGGTGACATCTAGAAGAGCTTTAAGATCACTTAAGATGGATGGGGAGTGCTCTTCATCTTCCTGTATGATTCTTGCCTTTGTCTTCAAGTAATTCATATTTCAATCCTGCCCTATAGTTTCTGGTCTCAGTTTATTAATTTGTTTTTTAAAAGACTTTAAAGAAGTCAAAAATACTTTTTGAAAAAAGCACTAAGATCTGGTAGCTAGTGAAAAACACAGGCAAAGAGGTGCATCTTCACCAAAAAATATACAGTAATGGTCCATGATAAGTGTCTGGGGATATTCCTTAACCTGGGAGCTACCACTAAAAAGGCAATCTTGCATGCCAAGACCATCCTGCATCTTGAGTACCAAAGGTAGCAGCACTCTCAGCAGGGTCTCTTTAAAAGTACTTCCAGAGGTCTACATGGAAGAAAATTATCTGGGGCTAGTATAATTACCTTGACTTTGTACCTGAAAGACATTATTATCCAATACCTTCAGTCTTCACAGGGCTAGGCACATCACATTGTCTTGATTTCTCCACACAGGATTTTGATTCTATTCTATTGTTCATCTTTATGGTCTTCCTCTGAATTTGTTTTAATTTGTCTGCAATACCCAGAAATGAACACAGGACAAACCTTCCCTTGCTAAGTTGTCTTATAAAGAAGAGTGGGCCACTGTGGTCCTATCTCCATGTAGTTGTCAAAACACCTTGGAGAGATGTCAAAAGCTTCCTATCTCCACAGCACAGTGTCCCAAGACAGGTTCTGACTGTTTATATCGATCACACGACATATTTCTGCAGTTGCCCCAAAATTGTTCCGAGCTCCACTTAGCAGCAGATTACTCCTTGTTGCAAATGTTCTGTCTCCTGAATTACTTTTGTATGATTTAGCATTAATGACCTGAGGCTGATTGCAAGATCTGCTAACTTTAAAATAACTTTCTTACAAACAGATAAAAAGATATGTCCCTCAGAAGTAAAGCTGAGAAAGAACTGTGGCTTCCCAGGAATTTCTGCTGAGGCCTGTCAACAGAGAGGATGCTGTTTTGAATCCCACCCCCCTGCTGTTCCATGGTGTTTCTATCATTTCCTACAAGAAGAAGGTAAGAAAGAAAGTTTTTTTACTGTATAAATGCAGTAAGAAAATTAAGAGGGGCATACAACTACTGTCTTTACAGGTTCACAGAAAATCTTACAGACTACTAAGACCTTTCCACACTGGCTGGTATACCAGTTCACCATGAGCTCTAGCCCACTTCTGGACCCCTCTCTTCCTCAGAGTAGTTATCCAAGGGTGTGATCACACACGTGTTTAGAGTAATCTTCAAAGCAAATTTGAGACACAAGGAAAAGACTGCAAATAAAAAGCACTCCTTGTCCCATCTCCAAACCTCTAATTATGTGACCCTTCCCACACATGGGATAAAAAAACTATTGGGTTTATTCACTGCTTGGACCAGGCTGTGGTTAGCCAGTGGAAACAGCTGCTATGGATATCTGACCAATTGCTTCACAGGCAGTAAAATTCCAAGGGGGCCCTGGTATTGATTGGCTGTTCTCCATGCTTCCTCCATGCTTTGCACCAAGGATAGCAGCCTTCCTCACAGCCTACATCACTTTAAAAGTTAAGTTTTTTTTTCTTTAGAAGAGGCAACAGATTAAAGCATCAACAGTTCCTGCCACCTCCCTCCCAGCCACACCTGCCTCAGAATCATAAGTACAACCCAAGTTTGGAAAAATTCCTATGACATATTTCACTTGCTCCTTTCTTTATTAGAGTAAGTAGTGTAAGTTATCCAGAGAATGGGAGTTAAATCGGGAAACTGTATAAGTGAAGAGGCAGGGATAGTCCATTCAGTGGCCAGTCAGTGGGAAGCACCCCTTGCAGTCATGGTAAGTTGCCTGTCAAATGCTAATAGGCTGTACTCTGGGTAAACTTGGAACTGCATATTTGGATAAATGTGTCTGGAAGTTGTTGTTTTTTGTGTGTGTGCACCTGGAATTGTGCATTCATTCTTACTGAGGCAGTTTTTGAAATCCCAACATGATCATACCCCTAACTTTGGAGAGATATTTCTCTTAAGTGGGAGGAAACCAGTGGACCTGGTGTGCCAGCATTTACCTGCCCTGGTTCCTTGGTAACCTCCAATCAGCCTTCTTTCATAGTATGGCTGCTACCACACCAATTTTGTAATTTTACAAAATTCAGCCAAATTGATCTTATCCCTCTGAAATGAACCAGTCTCAAAGGTAGCTTCTGGATGGTTTATTTGGACTGCACCAATCGCCTCATTGTACCATGATACCAAATATTCCACAGGAGGCACAGCTGCTTGTGGAATGGGCTGGTCATGCAGTTCCAGAGTCTGAAGCAATCCCAAGTGCTAAAACTTCACCCAGGAGCCTGCTGAAGGAGACCATACTTCACAGCCTCCTTCAAGCAGATGGACAGCAGTCCACATGGTGCACAGAGCCAGCACCTTTTGCTGAGCTCTGGAAACAACTCACTTCCAGAGCCCTTCCCAGGTGTACAGAGAATTTCATCCAGATCTTAAGCTTGGAACTAGTGGAACTTTTGTTCTCTGAGTTTGTAGACAGAATGGGGCAGCTGTCCTGTGGATGGCTATGGGCACGTTCAATGGCACTCTGCCCCATTTTGTTCTGGTTGACCTAGAATGAGCTCTGCATTGCGCACATGGTGTGTGGTATGGAAGTTGCATCAAACTCTAAGATGTAATGTGAATTTCCTAATTTTACAAAATTATCTGAGCCTGCAAAAGTGGCAGAGCATTATAGTGGTCCTAGCCAAATTCTGCCTATCCAAATGAATTGGCATGTGTCCCTGAACTGAATAGCCTAGGGATAGGAAGGCAGAGACATATTTTATGGAGCATACTCCAAAATTTATTCAGCTTGCCTACACATGCTACAGTGGTCACCAAGAGACTGTGATGACAACTGTCAGTACCGGGGTCTCCTACTCGTGTTTTGCCATTGCCCACTTAAATTTTTGTTTCATGCAGCACAGGTTAGCTGTTCTGGCAAATATACCATTGAAATTAGTACACACATGATGTGCACACAGTTTTTGATTCAAAATTGTTTAGTATAAAGGTCTCTTCACACTTAACATGATCAGGGATGGAAGCCAGCAGTTTGCACTGTAAATGCTGTTCCCATCCCAAAGTAAGTACAAATTCTGCTGTCTAGCAGTGATCACCTCACCACATCAAAAACAATGTCCGCAGGACTGTTGCTACCATGATAGGTGATGTGTGCCATCCTTGCATCCTTTGCACAGAAGCATTGCAAAGGGTATGTGAGGGAATCAGTAAGAGTGCAGATTTCAGCGCTCCACATCTATCAGCAATCAGGGATTGGCATGCATGCTTAGAGCTGCTCTGGGCCGTTTCTTTCCCCTAAGTAAGAAAAGGTCCAAAAATCACTTTAACTTACTTAGCAGCAACTAGAATGACAAAACAAAGAGAGGGAGTTAAATAATTGCATTACTTCACTAGAAGAATTTTGCTGTCACATTTTATTTGATCGGAAGAACGGGTTCTTAAAGCTTATTTCTTTTTGCTTCCTTTTCAGAGTGTTAAAACAAACCTTCAAAAAAGAACACACAACCAGGTTATCAAGCAATAAAACATCATATCTTGTGTGCTGAGCTCTAAATACTCCTGATTTCTGTACAACTTTGTTCTGCATTCACGTCCCCAGAATAACACAGTCAATTAGATGTTTTGCTCTTTTCAGTATTTGAACCGCAGACATTTATTCAAGCAATAAAGATTATGCAAAATATTCTTTCTGAGTGCCACTCCTCCTCCTTTTATAAAGTAGTCAACATCACTCCTGCCCAGCAAAGGGTATAGTGGTAGTGAGGGATTGTAACACCCGCACCTTTTCATTTCTATCTGTTTTATTTCTGGACTTTCAACCCTGGAAAGTCCAAATGGAGGGTAGAAAGTCCACAAATAAAATGGATAGAAATGAAAAGTTGTGGGCAGTCAGACCTGAAGATGGACTGAAGAAGTTTTAAAGTAAAGATTGACCATGGCCCATGTGTCTGAAACAATGTCTATAGATTTCGTATATAAGATGTTATCTGAGGTGATATTCACATGCAGTGTTTTTTTTTAAAAGCACCCCATACGGGCTTGAAGATGCTCATTCCTCCTCTAAGGGTCAGTCCCCATGATCAGGATACTCCGAGGCGAACGTGAGTTTGCCTCGGGAGAGTCCCCATGCAAAGCTCTAACTCAGGCTACATGTGCCAAAAAAGGCAAAAACCCGGCGCAATCCCCCCCACACACTTTCTAACTGATCTTGCCTTGAATTAGGAGGCAAGAATGGGTTATCCTGGGGGCATAGGGATGCTTCTGGGTTATTGCTGATTGCAGCATTAGCCAGCAGGGTTTTGCTGTCCCTGCCATGCATGCTGCAATCACAACTGTCGCCCCTTGCCTCATTGTGTGATCAATCAGGCACGCCTGGGTAAGGGCTTGCTTTAGCAAATGAGTGCCTGACAGCTGCCCTGCACTCACCAGAGCTCAGCTGGTGTGCTTGACAGCCCCTATACCTCCGTCTGACAGCTAATCAGCTGAGTGCAGGGAAGCTGTCAGACACTCATTTGCTAAAGCAAGCCCTTGCCCAGGCATGCCTGCCCAATTGTGTGATGAAGCAAGGGGGACATGCTTGCATCCAGGGGGGAATGGGGTGAGAAACTGTGGTTCCCCAATGCAGGGGTTTACCACAGTTTTCATGGGGACAGGCAGGTTCCATGGGAACTTCTTAATGCGAACTACGATTCACATTAAGTCTGCCCTGAATCCACGCCAAGTAATGGCAGCCCATGGTGATGCACCCTAATACATAGTAATGGCCGGAAAATACACTGCCAAAGTGCACAGCAGGTGGACCAGAAATGGGCCAAGAATATTAGTGCCACATGCTGCTCCCTCCAAGACACATTTGAGCTGCAATTTTTTTATATACTGTGTGTGAATGCAACCTGAGACTTCTACAGTCTGTGAAAGTGAAGATCCCATGACTAAATATTAAAAGATCTCAGAGCGCTCTGAAACATCATGTGTTCAGGCATAACAGAGAGACAATGTGAGGCCTTCATGGTACTAGCCTTCTAATCCCCCTTTTCTAACATGGAATGCTTAGGAAAGAGGAAGAGATAGGGTGTTTCTCCACTGTCACTAGAAGTACCCATTAATGGGTACGTAATGGCATTTTTGTACCCATTAATGGGTACTTAATGGGTACTTCTAGTGACAGTGGAAAAACACACATAAACTGATGTGTGAACAATCCAACTTCAAAACATTTCTGGTCCCAGCCCTTTTGCACCTTTGTCACATCCAAAAGCCAGCAAACTTCTGGGATGGATCGAGCATCCTTACTTCGAAATGTCTGGTCCATTCCAAAGTTATGCAGCACCTCCCTATATCCCAGGCAAAGGTGAATGCTGCTAGAGTAGCAGCACTCACCTCTTCACAACAATGGAAATGTGCACTGACCAGGCGGCGTGGAATGCAACTGAGGCTGTGCCACCTTGCTCCCTGTGCCCTTCACCCAGAAAAGGTGCAAAGGGTGTAGGCCAGCATGTGCTCCACTACTATCGGGCCAGGAGATGGTCCAGCACGTGGGATGGAAATGGCTCCACACAGCGTGTACATTCTGTGTGGGAATATGCACAGACCTGCTTTTTCACTGAAGTGCAAGAAGGCCCAAATGATATTGACACTCCAGTGTTTGTGTTTCTATGGCCCTGAGGTCCAGAGGGACCTACTCAAACCATATATTTTTTAAAAGATATTAAATAATTTTCAAGAGAATTCTCCCACTCTTAGAACTTAGGCACTACCTGAAATCTTCAGGACATAAAATATTGTCTGTTCCCCCCCCCCCCCTTAACTGATAATCACTGTGGTAATGTAGCACAACTGTGTTTCTATAACTGGCAAAAGCAAGTAATTTATCACCTGCCTGCCTAAAAAGCTGAAATATCACAGAAATAAATATTCAATCACATGAAGTTAATTCCTACATTCTAAAATGGCAAGCTATAAATTCTGACAGGAAATACTAAAGGGGAGTAAAAATGAAGCTGTGGAGGTTCATTGGTATCCCTACTATCCACCAGGGGGAAATTGGTCTTTAAAAATGTCCTGTTTAAAATATAAATCTTATCACCAAACTGATGGAACAATTCTTGGGTGCAAATTAAAATATTGATGATATGGGACTAATACCTTTTAAACAGTAACAAATACCATGTGAGTAAAAAAAAAAAAAAAAGCTAAAAAATTCCCAGCATAGGGAAGTTGTGGTTAAAAGGAGCTAGTTTTGGCTAACGTCTCTTAAAGGTTTTGTTGCTGGTTCCTTAAATGTGAGACAGTGCAATAAGTGGTTGCAGTGGTTTCTTAGGACCACAGAATGGCAGGGGTTTAGTCATAATTTCATGAATAAGATGTAAGGACTCTACTGAAGTTTATTACAACACTTTATTTGCACAAATCATTTCCTCAATTTAGTCTCCCAGTTCTTCTCTTTTGAATAAAAAGCAGTTAATTTGTTGCCCTAATCGGTGGGTTGTTTCATCAAGGGGGCTGAAACAGGAAAAAGGAGGTCTTCTTGAGCCTTATAATTAAGCCATCCTTCTTAGCTTGGGTTGACTGCTGTCATCTCCTCATGCGTGCTTGATACCTGCTTCAGGAAGGTAAGATAATGTGTGGGATGATACTGAGGGTGAGTTCACACTATGCTTCCCATTACTGGCATACATAGCGCTAGAATGCTCTAGTCATCCACACTTGCCGATGGCTACAGCATTCTAAACCTACCTTAAGTAGGGATGTGCACAAATGTTTTTTGTCATTTGATTCTAAACCATTGAAATCAAATGTTCAGAAATCCATATTCGTATGAATAGAATGCATTCAAATGTGTTACAATTCTGTTAGATACGAATCTATTTGTATGTATTCATACTAACATTTAATACGTATCTTCTATGAACAGATATGTATCTGATATGAATAGATACTTATCTGCATATGAACAGATACGTATCTGCTATGAACAGACACATATCTGCATATGAACAGATGTGTATCTGATACATTTCCCCAGCTTAACGAATGTCCAAACTATTCATACAAATGTCCAGAAATGCTTATATCCATTCGAATTTTAGCATATGAATACTGTAACATTTGAATGTCTGAATTTGGCCAAATTTTGAATGTTACAGATATTCGTGCTCATCCCTAACCTTAAGTGTAAATGGCCACCTGGACAGCAGCCATCACAGAGCCCCAGTGACAGCTCCACTCTTACTACCCTTAGCCATGGGGGGCTGCTGTGTATATTATCTATTCATCCGTCACTCCTTTTATTTCCTGCCAGTCTGATGCAGGAGTAGAAAAGTAGAGGGCATCAGTCAAACCAAAGATGTATTGAGCACAACATTTCTGCATATATAAGGCTCTTAATTTAAACATGAATAGAAAACTGGGATTCCTTTCACTCCAGGGTGGCTGCTCCACAGGGGAAAACTGGAAAACTCCCTCACCACAACCAGTATCCCAAACCAACAAGCATGCAGGGTGGTGTTAGCATAGGAAAGGGAGAAACACAGTGTAGAATCACGCTTAGATATGTCATAATCCCTCAGCCTTTCCCTCCACCACATGGGAAGTAGTAGTACCTTATTTCATCAAGAAAAAACATGTGAAATGTTTTTTAAATACTCAAAACTCCTATAAAAAGGTTAAATAGTCTATATTATCTATTCCGAGCTGACACTAGTAGCAGTAGTGATGACAAATTTAAAACCAGAACAAGCAAAAATAGATAGAAGCGAATTTGCATGCTCTGGTTTGAATTAGCCCTGGCTAATGATAATATCAGTGAAAATGCAACTTTTATGTTGTAATGAACTCCAAATGTAAAAGGAAACTAAATTAGAGCCTCTTTGCACTAGGTGAAAAAGTAAAGAAGACTGGGGACGCTCACACAAAGTGTGTCTGTACTGCACAGAGCTGCTTCCGTACCAGAAGGGGCTCTGTGCATCCCTTGCGCATATAGTGGTAGAGTAGTTTTAACTGCTCCATCTCTATACTACCTGCCAGGCTGAGACAGCACGGCATGCTCCAGTCTCTCCCAGGTGGAAGAGATGTGAATGGAGCATGTGACTGGGTAGTGCAGGTGTGGTTGTGTGCTGTGTCGCTCAGTCACCATGGAAAGGGCATCAGACACACACATTGTTGCCATTGATGTGGCACAATGATCACTTCCTTAATGGAGGTGATTCGCACTTAGCTGGTGTGAAGTTAAGTGCCAGCTATGTTTTGAATCGTTTGGGAGTCCCAGAGTCCAGATACCCAAACCATCCCAGAAGGTACCTGGCCATTGAGCCTCATCAAGGTGCAAATTGGCCTTTGGTGTTGAGATCATTCATTCATTCATTCATTCATTCATAAATTCATTCATTTTAATCCCATACAACCACCTTCCTAGAGATGCCTGACAGGAACCCAAGAATGACAGTTTCTAAAGTTTTTTTTTATTAAGAAAAGGAAAAAAATGAAACTACAAATTCACTTGATTTATCATTCTTATGCAGGTCTGAGCATTGGGTGAATATCACGATCAGAAATGAACTTGAAATGGCTCTGGCTGCTGTCTGTGGTCCTGATTCTAGGGTTCAGTACCCTAGCAGATGGCAGAAGAATAAGACCACCACGACCTGGTAAAGGTAAGTCACATTTTAATTACTCAGAAATTAAACAATGTATTTAATAACCCTGTTCTAGAAACTGAATCCTATTACTTCTAGATTCAGAGACAAATCATGCCACTGGTTTTGTGAAATCAAGTTCAGTCACAGGGACAGACGCTCAAAATGAGGTTTGTAACACCAGGGGAAGGTCCTTCAAATTAGCTTTTGGCAAAATGGCTTACCCAGTAGCCACTGATTTTAGCTGTCACCACCCAATTAAAATCATTTATTGTAACCATTGTCGATTTTTAGGGAAAGCCAGTCCATTATCTTCTTCCAGCTAATCAGTTTCATACACGGTTCATCCTTGGGCTTGCACCACGTTTCTTGCAGATCCAGACTGCAAGACAGCAGGGAAGGAGCAAGACCTCAGTTGGAAGCTTCCTTTGATCTTCTCAAACCACAATTTTGGTCTACTATGGATTGAAATGGGGTTTGTAGAGATCAAATGGAAGCATCCAAGTAGAGCAACACCCCATTTCCGCCTTCCCCTTCACCCCTCTGCAGTCCCAATCAGTGGACTGTAACTGATTAAGACCTCATGAGTCATGATGCTTTTCCAAGCTTCCAAGATCCTTGGTGCTATAGGAATATTTTTATAATTTTCTGTTTCTGTATTTATGGGAACACAGTTATACATTTCAACTTTTTAAATTACACAGTTGAACTCACACTCACAGAAATATTTGGTGTCTGCGTAGGTGCAGACATTTCATATTGTAAACACCAAATTTATTGGAGATGGAGGAGGCAAAAGCTGGTAGTAGCACAATCCTAGGCTGGTTTGCTTAAAAGTGCCGTGCTCCCTGTGGGCAAAGTGTCTCTTTATGTGAACAAGAACAGGAACTAAATTCCCCATAGTTTAAGCATTACATTTTAACTTTATAAGAACTGGCTGATTATTGTTTGCAAACATACATACATACCCGTACATTCCGGCGTATAAGACGACTGGGCATATAAGACGACCCCCAACTTTTGAGAAGATTTTCCTGGGTTAAAAAGTAGTCTTATACACCAGAATATACTGTACATACATGCATGCATGCATGCATGCATACATGCATGCATACATGCATGCATACATACATACATACATACATACATACATACATACATACATACATACATACATACATACATACATACATACATACATACATACATACATACATACATACATACATACATACATACATACATACATAATGTAGATACTAGGGATGTGCATGAATATTTGTGACATTCAAAATTTGTATGAACTTCTATGAATTTTGACATTTGTGGATAAATAGGCCTCCATTCACCCAGGAACCAAATGGGTCCAGCCTTCATTGAAGATAGGGGGACAGGGGGACACCTCTGCTGCCATTGGCACACTGCCACCAAAGTAGACTTTCTGCAGCTGCATGCATGTCTCCACACCCATCATGTCACCCAGTTGCCTAGTTATGGCACCAGGATGTGAACATGGCTGCCATTCAACAGCCAAGTGTGGGGAAAAAACCCTGGTTTATGATGCTTTGTATATAACCTGTGTAGCAGAATGCTGGAAATCATATACAATAAGCACTAAAGCAGAATTTCAGTAACAAACAAGCCTTTGTTTTTCTGCTGAACAACAAGTAGAGTTGGGGATGACACAGCTGCTTTCTGCTCAAAGGCCCCAAGTCCTGCTCCAATACCGCCTTGACCCAGAGAGCGGGATTTCCACTCTGAGGACATCAAAGAAACCTGGCGTGATCATTTGGCTAGTCATGCCAGTCCAATACAATCTCACATACTGTGCATCTGACTGCACAGTATGGAACATGAATGCAAAAGGCCACAAATGACTATAAAGCACCACTCAGTGCTGCCCCAAAGGCAACCTAGCATTTGCTGCTATAGCAGACCTCTGGGAGGGCAAGATCTACCATGTCAATGTACGAATGAACAAATGAACAAATGAACAACAAATGAATGAATGAATGAATGAATACCTTATGCCTATAACCACAGCCATAACAAATGATACATCAAATTAAGTTCCCATATAATAAGCTATAGTAAAATAAAAATAAGGATAGGAGGTGCTTTTTTAAAAGTGGTTTTCAGACACATAGAATAACATTTTACATAAAACTGGACATGATTTCAATGTACCCTACGTTTCTTTGCAATCTTCATGAGAGGGTTGTAAACACTTTCCTTTGCTGAACAGGAAAAGGGAAAAAAGGTTCGTGCAATGTTCCTCCACGGCAGAGAAAAGACTGTGGATGGCCAGGGATAAGCAGAGCCACATGCCTTGGCAGAGGTTGCTGTTTCAGTGGTGCAATCCGTAATGCAAAGTGGTGCTTCTACCGCAGGTGAGAATTACCTTTGTGTAAAAGATTCTCGGTTTTCCTCTCAATAACTTGCAGACTTCCAAGACTTCCCTTGTGAATGTTAGTGCCCAAGAAAGTATTTTACAGAAAGAAAACAATGATTAAGGAGAGTGGCATGAGAGTGACTAAGTGAAGGAAAGTGAAGCCTTTTCTCTGAATCTGAACGGTACACCTTTGAACTGCAGAATCTGAGGGTGTGTCCAGACTGGGGGATACTCTGCATTCCGATGCGCAATCGGTGTGTGGGTGTCACACCTGGCACCAGATACTTCGTAGTGGCTACGTGTTATGCCACTGCTACTGAGGATTTATCTGCTGCAGAACGATCAACACTCGCTCTGCAGTGTCAGGTAATTACGGAGTTTCCCACCGTCCTGACAGGACGAGAGCTGAGCCTGCATGGCTGCCCAACCCCACATGACACGTGCCTCACCGTGCATGCCACAGAAGTCTTACAGCTGCCAAGGAGGAAGCTGTGGACCTCCATTTCAAGTGGGGACAATGCACCGTCACTTCACAGGCAGGTAAGCTGTGAATTTACTAATGATCTGAGGGACTATAACAGAAGCCCAAGGAACTGCAACAGTGTGGCAGCAAACTAAACAAAAATGAGGGTAACAGAAAAAAAGAGAAACGGGTTTGCTACAGCCCCTTTCACAAGGCAGAGCTGAAGAATTACTTTTCCTCTTGAAGAAATTTAGTTAAATGGTTGCATTTTCTTTGGCTGCAGTTACACCATACCGCCTCCAGGGCGGGCAGGGAAGGCAGCCATATCCAGGCTGTTTCCAGCCTGGAACAGCTTGGCCATGCTTCCCTGTTACTGTTGCTGCCTTATCCCACCAAGCCTTCCTGAAAAGGTAATCTTCAGCTGGTGAGGGCATTGGGGAAATGTTCAGCTTTATGGGGAGGCGTTCCAAGAGGGTACGAGGGGGTGAGGTGGCAGATGGGGAAGATGAGTTCAGTTTATACACGGGGTGGGCAATGTAGTTGCAGGAGGGCAGGGATGGGTGGATTTTCATGACAAGGAGGTGATGGTATCGCAGGAGGCTGAGGGGCTGCTTGGGGAGGGTTTGCATGCCAAGGGCTAATGGGATTGGGGGGACTGGGATCAGGCAGAGGGAGTCACAGGCAGAGAGAAGCACAGGGGGTCAGAGCAGTGGCAGGGTACAGGGAGTCTCAGCGAGGGGGAGGGAAATCAGAGCAGCAGCAGTGGGCATCTTGACACTGAAGAAGGGGGCAGACAGAGGGGCAAGAATTGGAGTGGTGACTTGCCAAGGCTTACCATTTTCTAGGCAGCAGCAGCAGCGGTGATGGGGGACTCCTGGCTCCAGTGATCGTGCAAATTATTTCCCTTCACCTGAGTCCATTCAGACTCAGTACTGAAATAATCCACTTAGCAGATAGTCTCAATCAGGGAAGGAAGATCTACACAGAAAACAGATGCAGATTTCAGGTGTAATCTCTGCAGACCCAGGATGGCCTCTATTTGAATACAATATAAGGTGTAACCATGGCCTTTGTCCCAGATTGGGACACAGTTCTACAGTAATGTTACTAGCCACAGTGCTAGTAAATCAGGTGAAGGTAGAATATCTATTGCCAGCAACAAAGGTCACCCAGGGCTCATGCCTAAGAGAGAGTGCTAGAGAAAAAATGTGAATACACATTCCTTTATACTCTTTGCAGATAACATATTCCCAAACTCTTAGCCTCTATTGGTTGATTCTACTGTTTATTATTATTCCTGAGCTTCCCAAAACTTGTATCTTCATATAATGTATGTTAATGGTAATAAGCTTTGATGTAACAAGAGTTGGCTTTTAAAGTCCCCTTTCTTGCAAACTTTTACCTTGTGTCTTATCCTTGAGCTCCTGGTTCCCTTTTCTACTTTTTTCTTCTACTCTTTCGGGCAGTTCTCATGTTTTTATGCAGGAAGGCAAACTCACAAATTATACGCTGTAACAGTAAGCATAACTGTAATTGAAATTATATGTTTACATTAATTATAGTTATTTTATATATATCAACTGGAAGTAAGAGCCATACTGACCAGCCCATTCAGGAAGTAATAATGTTGCAGAATACTTCTGAATGCATCCAGGTTATGGATGTGCAAGAATATTCATAATATTTGATATTTGGACAAATTTGGACATTGATATACGAATCGAATGTTACAACAATTCATACATTAGCATACTTTTGTACGAATGTTTTGGAACATTCACGTGAATGCTTCAGAACATTCATGAAACAGGGAGGTGGGAAAGCGACTGCACCAGTCACATCTACAATGGATCCAGGGTGCATTCAACATGGTTTGAGAGCGGATTCAAAGTGGATTCAGGGTGGATTTGACACTTTCAGACTGGATATGTTACAGGATGCATATCAGATATGTTTTGGATAAGTATGCAATTCGTATCGTATATCATTCGTATCATACCAATTCGTACAAATACATTTATATTAAACAGAATCCTACCACATTCAAAAGAGATCGATTCAAACAAATATGAATTTTCGTACATTCGATTTGATATGAATAAAATGCAAACAAACTCATTCATGCACATCCCTAATCAAGGTCTGCTTCAGATTGCTGTAAAACTACCTGTCTTGTTTTATTCCTTCAGATGATGACAATGACATGAATCTAAGATTTGAGAATCACGATCAAGAAAATTATTTTAATTTTTTTAAAAAATGGTATCAATTTCCTTCACTCTTTGCAAGCAACTCTGACAAATCCTGGCTAGCAGCTGCTGACCCATGACTTCTGGAAAGGCTTATATCTAAAATATGATGATAACACAATATTTTCCTTAAAAAGGTGTATCAGTTCGTCAGTTCTGTAACTACAGTGCTAATCTTTGCTATATAATTTCTTTCTGGCTGAATTACCTTTAGGAAGCTTCTTGGCAAAAGTTCAGACATTAAAGCATTGCAAAAATATTTTGTGTTTATTTTTTCTTTTTAATAATCTTGACATTTTCTCCTTTCAGCTTTTAGTCATCTATACTATTAATTAAAACATATGTATTTTCTGCAAAGACTAGGTATATAATTTTCATTCATCAGTACAGTCCAGAACCTGTAATTATTATTTTCACCCCAATCATTAAACTGTCTATTCACTGTAAATATATAGTACCTCCTCAGACAATCATCTATCAGCAACCAAATTATTTTATTACAAGGAGTTACAGTCAGAGATGAACACTGCAGTGGGAAAAATAGTGTCAGATGTGTCAGGCTAGGACAGGGGCAGCTCTGTTGAATTCACTGGAAATGTTGGCAGTTCCAAGTTACAGTGGTACCTTGACATACAAGTGCCCTGACATACAAGTGTTTTGAGATACAAGCCGCCGAGCGAGTGATATTTTGCTTTGAGATGAGAGCAAGATTTGAGATATGAGTATGTAAATACAGTACAGTACATAACAAAAACAACTGAGGTGGTGTTTTGGGAGCTGGAATGGATTAATGGGAAAATTGCTTTGAGATACGAGTGATTTGACATAAGAGCAAGGTTACGGAACGAATTAAACTCGTATGTCAAGGTACCACTGTATATAATAATTCAGCCTCAAAGCAACATCCTCGAGGAGAGGATTTTGTTGAACATGTTTCCCAGCTGAGTACTGTTTACTTGCACAATGAAAGAAGGCAAGAGGTAGAAGTCAAACACCAACAGAAAATAATGCTTTTTGATCACATCAGTAGTTATTGGGATGCAGTCACACCTTGCATTTAAGAAGAATGGAGGCTGTCTTAAGTCTTCAGAGATCTGATGCCAACGTGTGTTCACATCTCTTCTGAGGATCTTTCCTCCCCAATCAGGACTGTCCTTCATTTAAATAATCCCACCACTGGGTCCGTCTTAGCTGCAGGAAATCGACCCAGGCAAAGGATAGCCAATCTCAGCAGAGACGTCAAGGGCAGCCAGCAGGCTCCGATACCCCTAGAGCCAAAGAGGGAAACCAGACCTAGCCACTACTGGCTTCATTCTGGTTGTGTTACCCACAGATCTGCATCACCTCAGTTCAGGAAGGGTGTCCTGTTGCGTTTAGCCACAGTGTGCATAGAGAGCAGCCAATAGGCTCGGAGGCTCGGAGCCAGGGGTGGAGACCCAAGTTGGCCTGCCCAACATGCTCTCACCCATTTTCTGCCAGCAACAGTATGGCTACACTCCTCCAGAACCTCTTCGCCTCCACCTCAAAATAAGTGTAACCAAGGCTAAATTCACACTTCAGTCCATAGTATGCAATTAGGCAACCTCTGGACAGGTGCATTTGCACTGTCAGAAGGTGTTTACAGATTAGAAGTGCGCCCTGTCTACCTAAAGGTTGACTAACTGCATACAACCTGTGGAGCACAAGCATACTAACCCTAACCAAAGACTTACCTTTAGTGTCCAGCCAGTGACTATCTGCATTTCTGCCGGCTGCACTGGCAGCTCCAATTACCCCCTGGTGCGACTGCACAGAGCATCAGAATCGTCATAGTGATGGTGCTGATACACGTGCAGTCACAGAGGGTGCTGAACTCAAGATGGCGGTGTCCATAAGGGAAGAGCCCAGTGATCGAACACAGGTGAGTGTTCAATTGTGCGTGGGGTGGACTGCTATTGACTGGCACTTGCAAGTGTGAGTGCTAGTCAAGCTTAGTTTATCACACACCTTTTCCATCCACAGGACAGGACGGGAAGTGCAAAACTGCCCCAGGTCTTAAATGGTCTCAGTTCCATTCCCATCCTAGGGCAAACTAAAATGCTGAGGTGTGAATGCTGCCTTGGTGTGATCCAGAGAGATCATAAACAGGAGCTCTGTCCTCTTTCTCATAACTCTAACATTCTGGATAGGTGTATAGATCTACATACCCACCAAGATGGAGCTAGGTTTAGTGAGGCTGAGGCCAGCTCATTAAATGGGAAAGAGAGCCACTGGAACTGCTGGGATACAAATTAAGGGTCTACTGTGTGATTTGGTCAGGGTTGATGTAACAATGCTGGAGAACTGGACTTTGTGCAACTGGACTTTTGTTACTACGATACAGAAGGTTAAACACATGAGATTGCACACCTTGCCTAGAGCTGATGGGGAGAAGCAAAATCAAGGTTTCTATTATACTCCTTTGCACTGCCACCATCCCATGTCTGTGATTTGGTGTTCCTACCTGTGCTTTTCATTCCCAGCATCTGGGTTCATGGTGCTATGTTCAAACTTCATCAGTCCTCCAGGGGTGGAATCTATCCACATTCTGGATAGATCAAGGAGTATAAAGGAGAAAGGTCAGGCAGATGTAATTTGCACAGGAGGCAACACCTGCTGGGATTTTCTCTCTTCTACAAGATATTAAAGGTAAAGAAAGGGAATGGTGGTTCATGTATCAGCACGGAAATACAGTAAAGCAGTGATTGGTGCCTCAGCTTTTTTTTTGTCCCATGCCTTCCTTCAATTTACATTAATTCAGCTTCAGTCCTTTTTCAGAGTGAGAGAACCTATCAGCAAAGTGATAAGCTATTTTCTTTTGGCATTATCTAACTTAGAAAAGTCACCTTCAGGAAAGATAATGTGGAAAAGAAATGACTGGTCAATTGGCTTATGTGCTTCCTCGCTCTGAACGTAGAACAAAACTGGATTAAAACTTGAGTGTGAACACAGCCCCAGTGGTCCATTACAGTTATGTTACAACTCACATCCAGCATGTAAAATTACAGGAAATGGAAGCAATTATTTTGCATATGATTTGAGCACCCCCAAGTGGGAAAAATAATTTAAGCTATTATATAGTTCATTTTATATTTCAAAGAAAGAACTTTGAGGGGAAGATACGTAAACAAGGGTGGAAGCTGAAATCTGATAACTGTATCCCGTTTACTTAAAAATTGGTCTCACAAACTGGAAAAGTGGCAAGGTAGAAACTTTTGCAAACCAAATCCTTCTGCTAATATTGGAGATTAATTCTAGAGCAGCAATGGTATTAAAGGCAAGATTCTATTCACTAGCTGATAAAGGGCTCAATGAGTCTATCACTCAACTGGAAAGAAAATATGGCTCAGCACAGTGATTCCACATGACAGGAGCTGAATATTCCAGTACTCAACCAGGCCCTCACCTCTCTTTCCAACTGGCAACTTGAACCCATGAAGTCAATTCTATTTTTCAAATCAAGATGAAAGGACTGGAGAGCAGAAGTTTTTTCTAATAATAAGTCTCTAAACAGCCTTCTTACACAGGATACCATGGTCCAGGACACAGCATCTACCATTAGAGATAACTCCAAAGCAATTAAGATATGTCCTGCTTAAACAATGAAATCCAAAAACTTTAAATTTGAATTGTAGATTTTCAGAATAGACAGCACTGTTGCAATCTGTGCATTCATGAGATCCAAGAAGCAATGAAAGTACTAAAAGTAGCAGCATTCTTCCTAAAATGGTGGACAGAAATTATCTGTCAAGGTCAGAGCTGCAAAAAGTTATCTGTAACCTGGGGAAAGCTCTGAGTAAATATCACCAATGACAGGACATCCTTGTGGTCTGCAGCATGTCTCAGTAAACATTAGACAGCCATAAAATAATTGCTCTCCAAGATCTTGTTCTGGAGACACAATACCTGAGAAACACCATAAAATAAGGTGTGCATGTTGTTCCACTGGCTGTACCCTGCCACATTACTAGTACTCCACGCAGCTTCCATAATGATGCCTTATAGCTGTGAGGAAAGACAAATCCAGAAGGTTTCTTCAAGCTCTCCAACCGCATACAGCCTCTTCCTGTATCAGCAACAGCCCATCCTAAGGGTATGTATTTCAGGACAGGGCAGCCCTCTGCCAGAACACAAAAATTGAGTGCAGAAATAGCTTCAATCCAGCAGATGTTCTCAGAAACAGCTGTTCAATAAAGACTTCTTTCATGACAGGATGTTTTCACAAACTTTAGCGTAAAATCTGAGATGACTAAAGAAGCTTAGTTGTGTGTGCACCACAGGGTGAGCACCCAAGGGTAAACTTCTAGAGTCACCCCTAGACTTCCAATTCTGGTGTTGTATTTGCATCTGTCGATCGATGACAAAGTAAAGCATCTAAGTTAGTTAGTAATATGACTGAGGGTACTGTTTCCCTCACATATACCCACAAGAGGCATATAATTTGTTCAGGCAATATTGTACAGTGACTCTTGCATTTTTGTTGTTCTACAGTTCATGCCAGAACTTCATTATCATTATGCATAAGTGACCTTGCAGTCTACACTCTGCACAGAAACAATTTCCAAAGTGACCCTGGGGGAATTCATATTCCACTTCCCTGAGACAGAGTTCCTCAGGACCTTCCTAAAGCATGAATGCTGACATCCCAGGGCCCACTCACCACAGCAATGGCCATGTGCACCTCCCATTGCCATGGCAACAGAGCAAGCCAGCATGTGACTACACCTGCACCACCCATCCCAACACACCCTTCACACAGAAGCAATGTGAAGAATGTATGCCGAAATGAGCTAGTAGCATCATAGATGTTGCTATTATAGGTTTTGGTGCTTAACAGCTATCTGGGCCAGGGGATGGTCCCACATACATGGAGCCACTCTGGAACAGAGGCAGCCCCACACAGTATGGATGCTCTGTGCAGGAGAATTCCTGGACTTCCCCCTTTGCCTAAAAGCAAAAGGACCCCTTGTTCTGATCTTCATAAAGAGTCTCAAATACGTAATCTTTAGTCAGGGAAGATGGCTAAAACATATGCATAAAATGCTTCCCTTGCTTATCTGTAAAAATTGACTCCAGACTTATCGGTCGATTCATTATTTGTGCCACACTCCGCGATTTGCTGCTTCTAATCAGAAGAACCAGCTCGCATCAACTACACCTTCAGGCAATAAATTACTCACTGTGCAATTGCAAAGCCGATAAAGGAAGTCACCAGACAAATCAAATAATATACATATGCATTTCATATCAATTAAAACAAAGAGAAGTTAACAACTTTCAAAGGTGGCTTGAATGCTGGCAAGGCTCCTTGGCACTGCTTTTCCTCTATGATGGGAGAACTCACACATCATAAGACTGTGGCTTTTGGAAAGCTCTGGGGACTTTTAGGAAACATGTTAAAATGTAACAGGAACACTTATTCCAGCATTTGTACCACGAGCGCCAGTACCCTCTCCAACTGACCTGCCAGCACTCATGGTGAAAACAATCTGTCCTGGACTGTCAGAATTGCCATGGAAACAGCTGCAGCAACCTGTGCTGTACACCCAGTCATTGCTATGGAGAGCATGGCGCAGTACGCATTTACACAGCCACGCCCCCCTACCCACACACAGCATTTGCACTGAAAGGTGGCACAACCACTGGGTCTGGGAGCTCACAACAGCTTCAGAGAATTGGGGATGCTCTGGGAGGGGGGCACCAAGATGTGAAGATGGAGCAACCCAGAGCATCTGAGAGTATGCCCCACAGGTAAGTGCAAAGAGGCCCTTAATCCTTAATACCACTTAATACTAAAAGTCTCAGAAAATCATTTCATAAGTACCCTTATTGTACTGAGATTTTGTGAAGATCATCAACATATTATTTAAAACATCGCTATACTTCATTTTCCTGTTAAAAGCTTCAATGCAGTTTCCAAATAAATTTAAAAGAAAGTAAATCAGCAATATATAAAAACCTTGTTAAAAACTAGGTGGCAACATAAAGCAAAACAAACACTAATTTGCACCAGGAATGCCTGGATATACAGATAGGTCTTACACAGACAACTAAAAGACATAGTCATAGGGTTAATATCTGAGTGGGGAACAGTCCCCCCACCTCACTGGATTCTCTAGTGTTCTTATTTTGTGTTTACTACTTAAAGAAAACTTTGGGACTTTTGGCACTTAGATGAAAGGGGAGCTATGGGGCTGCTCCTGCACAGGACATGACCACGTGGGACCACCCGCTGACCCTGGTAGCTGTGAAGAGTTCCAGCATGCGCCGTCTGCACTGGGTAATGGCTGATGTGCATGGCCATTGCCACAGTGGGTGGAATGTCCCAGGAAAGAGAGGAAAACATTTTTTTTTAAAGTAGAGATTAAAGTTTTGTGAAGAAAAAAAATCCAGACTTCCACAGGGTTGAAAAATGAGCACATTACTACCATAAAGTAGAGTTGTGGTACACACAAACCCATATAAAAGTAAGCATCACATGGGAAGAATGTGGCAAATGCCCTCAATGCAGTGGTGGCCCCTGGAAGTGGTTGATGAGGCAGGGGACATCTGATTCCATTGAACTGCACTTTGGTCAATCAACTGATGGAACAATGATTCCATGAGATCAAAGCAAGGCCTCCAAATTGACCTCCATGGTCCAAATCTGTAGACCACCAATGATACAGGAAGACCCAAGAAAGAAAATGTATGTATTTTTTTTCACAGATGTAATGTAGAAAAGGACCATGGGATGATTCTCAATTTGATCCACCAAGCTTATTTTCTAACCACTTGATTTACCATAAAGCAACAGCTTCACTAACAAGATGTGGCTTAATTTAAGAGCAGTAAGGAATGATTCACAGGAAAGGAATCCAAAGGTGACCCTTCTTTGCCACAAAATCCTCCCTCTAAGATAACCATCATTAAAGCTGATATTATATGATATGATATGATATCTGAGGTACACAAAGGCAACTTTTAATCAAAATCAAAACACAGGTGGAGTAATGATGGCACACAGACGTGCCTCCCTAGATAAAAACTTATCTGAAAAGGCTGAACAAACAAATTGGTATAAAAATTATTTTCTGCAAATCTTTTGCCTCCAGCATACATTGTCGTTCTGCAGAGACCTGAAGGTACAAAGGAAGGACCCCAAACTGCCATGGAGTCAAAGAGGTTCCTGGTATTGGCTATTGTCCTAATTTTAGGCCTCAGCAATCTGGCCCATGGTTATGTTTTGAAAGCACGTGAGTATAACTATTTCAGTTGCATCTTTCCATGTCCATGATTGGTGTTGTGGCAGTTTTAGGAAGGAAGATGAGAGGTGGCTGCTAGTTGCGCATCTGTATGCCAACTCTAGTGTTAGAGAGGTTACAGTGCTGAGGAATGTAAGGGCAATTCTGCACCAGAGGCACTTTGCTTCCTGTCCACAGGACGGGAAAAGTGCATCTCCACTTGTAAATGCTAGTGCACGCCAAACCAACTCCCCACACGCCTGGGTACAGTTGTGTGTCCGGGTATCACCATCTTCTGTGCGGAGCCCGGTGCAACTTCCCCAGCACCAGGAGGTGTGTGAATGGTCACTCCTCTGACCAGAACAAGTAAGGTTGTGGATGTGTGTGGTGCACAGTTTTGTGCACCATCACTAGTAGCAGCTAAAGTAGCTTCTGGGATGGCAGGGGTTTGTGAAATGTGACCTGCAAGTGCAGATGGAATATCCCAGAAGCTACACCAGCGTGTACTAGCAGACCAAGTGTGAATTGGATCCAGGGCCTTTCTGCACTGGGCCTTATTCCGGATTGTATCTCAGAATAGGAACCTACCATCTGCATGCCAGTGCAGACTATAAATTGTTTGCTATTGGAATGTCTAAGCCTTAAACTGTTGAGAGGGTGGTCATAACTGCACTCAGAGAATGAAAAATTGCATATTATTTCACCCTACAGTCTAGTAACAGAGCACAAGATTTATTAATCGTATTGTAGAACCTTTCTGTGTGGTCAGCAATTGCCTAGGGAAAATGCACAGTCTTGTATTTATTATATACTATTCCAGAAGTCTAACTGAAACTGAATTTTTTAAACAACCAGCTTGCATCATGGGTCTACCTTCACAAAAGAAATTCAGGAATTATCTCAATTTCTCTGATTTTTTTTTTAATTTAACAGCTTCCAGGCAATGTGCAGTGCAACCGAGAGCCAGAGTAAATTGTGGATTCCCGTATATAAGTCAGGAGGCATGTCAAAGCAGGGGATGCTGCTTTGACTCAAGTATTGTTGGAGTCATCTGGTGCTTCTTTCCTGCAAATATATTAGGTATGTATGACTTCAGTAAGGGCCCTTTTTAGAGCTAACTCTTCACAGATTGACTTCAATAGATACAAAAAGTGAAATATAGACTGCATCGTTTTTTACAAATATCAAACTATAACAGTAAGGCACTCTTAAGAGAGTAATGTAATTTAGTGGGATTGTAGTAGCAGTAGCAATAGCAGCAGCAGCAGCAGCAGCAGCAGTAGTAGTAGTAGTAAATTGTTGTTGTTGTAGTGGTAAATGATAGCAAGCCAATAGCTGAAGATTGTCCTTCGTCTCACACTCTACATTTTTCAATAGCAATAGTTATAATAATTTTGATAATTCATTCCATGCTCAGATAGGTCAAAGGGGGGAAGATTTAGAGCTATTTCTGAAGTTTGGAGATCTCTGAATGCACTGAGAATATGAACAAATCCTTCAGTAGGAAAAGGACAAGAACATAAAAGAACATACATTAAAAACTAGGTGCTCAACTCAGTGTTAACCCAAGCCACGTGTTCCTTTAAGTACAAAGATTTCTTGTTGTCAGTTGGGCATTTGTACAAGCCATCCTTAGTTATGACTTAATGTGCTTGTGTGAATTAAAGAGGAATTACCCAATTTTTTTAGTCACTCCATTGCCCTCCGTGTCCTTTCCAAGTTTTCTCCTTTTTTGGAGCTTTTCCAACTGCCCATTTTACTTTTTCCTCCCTTTTCTGAGTCCTTTTAGCTACTGTTGTGGCTTTCCAATCGCTCCTTTACTATCATCCTCCCTTTCTGAGCTTTCCCAGCAACTGTTGTTGCCTCCCCACCAATGAGAGGCCTCTGCAAAATTATTTAGGAGTGATATTTGATAAACACAGGATGTGTTTGGACATAACAAAATGAGACCCTTCAGATGGGCTTCAGAGAGACAGAGGCTGCATCCAGATACCACTTATGTCTTCCACTGGATTTGGATATTCCAGAATAAAGCAACGATATTCCAGAATATCCAAGCTTCATTCCAGAATATTCAAATATAGGAGGAGGAGGAGGAGGAGGGAGTTGGCTTTTCTTGCTCATTTAAGGGGACTCAAAGTGGCTGACCAATCTTCTGACCTTCTCCCCACAACAGACACCCTGTGAGGTAGGTGGGCAGCAAGAGCTCAAAAGGATTGCTGTGACTAGCCCAAGGTCACCCTGCCGACTTCATGGAGGAGTGCAAAATCAAACCCTGTGGCACTCTAACCAAACTGGCTCACAGTAACTTATAGTGAGATAAATAAGTGATGTCCGGATGCAGACATTGTGTGTCCCTCATGTTCCCAATCAGCATTCTCTAATCCACCTTTTCTAGAGCAAAATATTCATGAGAAGGTGGGAGGGGCAGACTGATGTGTGAACAATCCCACCTCTAAGCCACCTCTAAGCCATCTCAGAGGCCCTCAGATATGCTCTCTCTCTCTTTTTTTTTTTGCTATGTCTCATCACAGCCTCAAACAAGCATCCACATTTTAGAACAAGGACCCACCCACCCCAAGACAGTGTCAAGGGGCACACTTTGGCAACTAAGGGTGCCTCCAGGCTTTAATACTTCACAGTCCCTGTGTAGCCAGTTCTTGTCGTCCATACAGGATAATTGATACTCTGCAGCATGCAAGGGAAACTGTGAAGTAAAAAAGTGCTGATTAATCAGCACATTTTTTAAATTCCGTTTCCCAGCTGCTGCGCTCCTACCACAGATTATTGATTATCCCATTTCCAGTCATGTGACCACCAGCAGCACAGTGGCTGCAATGTATTAAGGGTGTCTGGAGGCATCTTAAGTGCTACAGGGGCACCCATGTTTAGCCCAAGTATTTTAAGCAGGAGGATAGTTTACCAGAAGTATTTCCTTATTAACTGCAAAAATGGTTCTACTCTCTCTTTTTTTTAGTTAAGAATCCAGAAGGGAAGATCATAAATTAGGGGAAAACCTGCCACATCTCTGAAGAAGGTAAGGCAGTAGTAAGGTTGGTGAGAGAGCAGGAAAGGGGGAGGGGTAATTAGGCAGCAAGCTGCAAATAGCAACAATACCCCCTGAACCTGAAAAAAAGTGATCAGAATGAAGATAAGTTAGCAAGATGGAGAGTTGATTCAATGATAAATTTAGGTTTAAAATATGTGTGCATTTCATGGGCCATCCTGCTTCTACTAGTCCTTTAAATGTGGCTGTTTAGAGACTAGTAATACTCACCTGGCAGTTATTTTGTGGCTTGCACGCATGGTGCATTCTTGAGATTCTGGATGTACTTAGAATAATTTTGAAACTCTCCAACAGAATAAACCAGTTTCAAATATCTGACAAATTATACATGCAGTACATTCTCTTAAGGATGACAAAAAATATTGAGGAGCATAACATGGGCAGTTTTGCACTTTCCTTCCCGTCCTGTGGATGGAAAATGTGTGTGATGAACTAATGTTGACTAGTGCTCAATGCCAGCCCAGCCTTCTTGCGATTGATCACTCACCTGTGTTCAATCACAGGGCCGATCCTCCTCAGGGTGCCACCATCGTGAGTGTGGTGCCCTGAGTGACTGAGCATGCTTCAGCATCATTGCTACAGCGATGCTGGTGCTCTGTGCACTTGCATTCACATCAGGGGGTCATCTGAGGTTCCAGTGCGCTTGAGCATGACAGCAGATGACCTCCTCAGATGGCAAGTGCAGATGGTCGCTGGCTGGACACTTCCAAGTAGGTTCCGGTCACATGGGTCAAAGGTTAGGTGGCTTGTGGTGCATGATTTCATGCACCACAGCTAGTTCATGATCTGGAAAGGCAGGAGGAGCTTGTAGGCTGTAAGCGCCTCCTGCAAGTGCAGATGCACGTGCCCAGATGTTGCCTAATCGTGAAATATGGGCCAAAGTGCAAACTGGCCCCATGTTTACACTGGAACAAGTATAGGCTGCAGTATCAAAGTTATGTCACTAATGCTTTTTTTTTAAAAAAATCCTGTTTTGTTTTCAGAAAATATCTCTAAAAGTATATGGGAACCATGACCCTCTCTGTCTGCTCTAAGGATCTCCAGGAACTAAACAAACAAGCAAGCAAACAAACAATAAATTATTCCATGGAACTGTGAACTCACTTAGCTGTTTTGTTGATATAACTAACTGCAGCTTTCAAAGATGCAATATTTCAAATTAATTTCAAATATTCATTCATTTTCCCCTTTCATAATAAAAAGAGCATACAAAAATATTATTGTCAGTGCCTATAGGGTGGTGTGTGTGTGTTTCGTGGAGAGGATAACTTTTAAAGAAAAAAACAGCTACAGTGGCTGAAGGGTCTAAGGACAATTTCTACCATCTCTTTTTCCTCTGTGTTGAAATTTCATCTTCCTGTGAGCTTTCTCAAAATGGAACAAGTGAGACCGAGGTAGGGGGACAAAATTCCAACTGGGGTCCCACCTTGAGTTCCTCCAAACTATAGTGTTACCAAATTAAAGAAAAGGCAGCAGAGGAGTAAAGAAAGAAAAGGACATATTATTAAAAGTTGCTGTCATGTTTTAAAAGAAGGTTAAAAGCATGTTCCAGGACTGAAAAACAAATTATCTGAATTTGGCCACCCCCACCCCCCACAGATTAAAAGATGATCCCAGACAGTAATTTGAAAATAGTAATGCTTTATTTTTATACTTTATTTCTTACATTATCATCATCATAAGTATTTCCCATTGTCAGAAAACTCTAATTTGGAAAATAATCCACATACAAATATCCTATAGGAATAGTCTATACAGAAATGTACAAAGTATTCTAACGCTAAGTTATCTGTGTGTTTTTAAGTATAGAGTCGAGAATGTCAATATCCTAAGTTATTTCATTAGGTACATGAGTCAGGGAACATACATAGAGCTTGATAATATTGTCTACGCTATGAAATATAAACAAGCCACCACCTGGAAAGATCAGGGGGAGTTAAAGTTTATGTTTATCTACAAGAGTGCAAATACACCAGAGTGTGCAAAGCAGCAGCAATCTCTAGAAGAGCAAACCTACCAGGAACTCAAAGTAATGCACCATGCATTACTCACCCGATAAAAAAGAGCCTGGTTCAGATATTGTATATGCACACTTTAGCACACATAGAGATTCTGCACTGAACAGTGTATCGGACTAACAAGTGTACCAGGATCCTCTATTTTGCATGCTGGTGTTGTGTAAGGGAGGCTCTGAGCAGGGCCTCTCTTACACTACACCAGTGTGCAGAAGGGAGGTACATAATGGCATTGCTGGTCTAGTATACTGCCCACTGTAGAGTCACCCAGAATTTTTCACAGATTACTTGCATTGATTCTTGCTTTAAATAAAAAATACACAAAATATCTTAAATAATGAATAGTGCAATCCTATCCATGCTATGGCTAATCTGAAACAGAGGCCTGTTTGGACTATAGCCAGTAGTGCACGGTTAGTGAACTTCTTGGTGAAAGGCATCTGTACTTCAAGGAGGCTGCTACAGCCTCCAAGCACCCCTGGCCTTCCCAGAAGTTACTAATTGTTGATTAGGTGTGGAGGACAAAATCACGTTCCACACCTTAACCAACGTTGACCAAAAAAGCTTACCTGGAGCATCCGGGCAGCAGTCATTTGCACCTCTTCTGGTGCTTCGGGGTTGTTTGAGGAGCTGCGCAAATGTGGTGACACCTTGGACAATCATAGATGCAGCTGTGACTGCGAAGAGTGTCAACGTCATCACTGTGACAGCGCTGATGCACACACAGGCACAGAGGGCGCTGCAACCAAAATGGCAGCACCCAGAAGAGTACCAGCCCCTGGAAAGTGACCAGTTGCACGGGCCTTAGGCTGACGTTACCTAGCGCTCACAAGTGCAAGCGCTGTTAACGTTGGGTCATCACACTCCTTTCCTGTGCAGTGGACAGGAAGGGAAATGCGAAAACACCCTAAATCTCACCGCAAGGCCTATGTTCAAGGAATCGCCACAAGCAAAGGGGAGGATCGCACCTGCAACTCACATACAGGACATCATTTCCTATTTTAAAATCTTCAACAGCTTTTTTAAAAAATCATGATATTGACCATTCAGCGTTGATGCTGATTTAAAGCTTCAAGGATGAATTGTGTTAGGCTTTTTCTTTTTTAAAAAACCCAAATATTGACAGACTCCTAAAGAAGATGGGATTGAGCCTATGTGAGTAGAAATAATCTCTTAGAAAATAAATGGGAAGTATGCAGTTGTGGCCAGCACACTTGCACAGAGCCAAAAATGCCAGTTTTTCAGCCTCATTTCAAGTCCTTGGTGTCTTGAACCAAAGGCCTTTTCCACACCAGGCCTTGTTCTGGGACATATTCTGGAATAGGGGTGGTCCATCCACATGCTAGTACAAACTATGGCAGGACCCAGGTGAAGCCTGTGTACAGTACATCAGCATGCAAACTATACATCTCTGTTCCAGGATATGTTCAAAAATAAGCCCCAGTTGACAAGGGCCAAAATGTAATTTACCACCATGTCACAAACTTCAAATCAAGGCGATGAACTAGTGAGCCCCACTTCTAGCTGCTTCCAGTATGCCATGCATCACTACAAGGATGTCTAAGTGCAGTCATAGGGTGCAAAAATTGTTGACTGTACAGGAATTTCAAACATTTAAAGCTTTCCATAAAGACTCCATTCTTTGTATTATTGTGAAAGTCTGAAGCTTACTTAACTGCACAAACTTCACAGTTCACTAACCACAATTTCCAGTAATCATGAAATACTGGGAGAATAAAATGTAAACTACATTTACAGTAGCTATGCAAAGATGGAAAAGAGGTTGCTTCGTGCTCTAATGCCTGTATACTCATCTCTCACACAGTGTGGAGATTCTGTTCCTGGAATCCACATTGTGCAGATTGTGATAGAAGAATCCACAGAATCTATGCCTTCACCCAGCTGCTGGCTTTTAGTAGCGAAGAATGACTCACATAACACAATTGTCCATAGCAAAGCTCTGCACATGATCAAAACTACACTACGCAAGATATGTGTATGTGAGGAACAAATAGATTCTCAGTCAAGGGGCTGAACATAACACATGCAGCTGTGTTTCTGGCTCCTGCTTTTTGAGGGGATTCTGGACAATCTGGTGAAAACCTGCGTGTGTACAAGCTCTATTCGAAAGGCTCTATTTGGTACGTTCAGGGTCAGGACTGGGAACACAGAGCACAATTCCAAACTATCTCCTTCCCCTATGCATTCACTGAACATGCAAAATGAAATCCCATCGTAGTTTATTGATGGACAAAAGGAAATAACAAGACTTCAAGTAAAAAAATACCAGGAACTGTGCTGCAGTTTCTCAGGTCAGCTGTCATTCTAGAAGGCTCTTTCTGCACTAGGCCTTACTCTAGGGCCCTGGTCACACAAGTCTAAGACAGGATGGCCTATTCATTAATTCAAATTGAGGTCATATCAGCTGTGTTCACACCTGGATATAGGTCATCCCTGCCTTCAGCTGCATTGCTCACACCTTTCTGCCCAATCAAACTGAGCCTCCTCCACCACAGAGCTCTTGGCTCTCCACCCCTTTTGCCACATCAAATCTATCTCATTTCTGATCTGATTCTGTTAATGTCACTCAAGGGAGGCTAGGGTGTGTGTTTGTGGCTCTCCCACCTTCATGCCCTCCTTCCTTTCTTATGTGCTTTTCTTCTCCGTGTGATTAATTTTTAAAATAAATTTGTGTAAAAATGCTAGATAAAGGAATCAACACATAAATGGAGGAGAGAAGTGGAGGTGCCTCATGAACTCCACGTGTGCTGACTGGCCAAAAGTAAAGACTGGACCCCACCCACCACAGCACAGTTCAGCCTCCTCTAGCCAACCTCCCGCTCACACTTTGAGGAAGTGAAGACAGCCTGAAATGCCAGGATGGACTGGGTCCTTGTCAGTCTTCCAATAATAGGACTACAATTTAAGGCCGGCTTGGAAAACAAATTAAATAAAATAATGTAAGTAACAAGACCTGCGGCCAATCTAATGCTGACCTAAAACACTTGTGTGACCAGGGCCTAGATTATGTCCTGGAGTAGGGACCTGCTATCTGCATGCTAGTGCAGACTATGGGATGCCCCAAGTGAGGCTTGCCATAGTCTGCATTAGCTTGTGGCCAGCACACTGCTATCCCAAGGTATATTCCAGAATAAGGCCAAGCGCAGAAAAGGCCCAGATTGCTTTCTAAACATCCAGCATCATTTCAATAAGGTTGACTTGGCTCAGCAGAAATCCAAACTGTTATTTTTAATCAAACACCAGTGAACTATTTTCCAACTCATTTAACTATAGTCCAGCACAGAATGAAACAATCTTGTTTTTTTATTATTATTATTCCTGTGGTTTATTATCGCCTTGGCTTCTTAGCTGCACTGTGATGGCAACAGACATTGACATAATGTCATGACAAACTCTGGTCCTATCCAGTCAGGGCAAATATAGAACCATTACAACACTGCTATGGTGAGGTTCTTCATGTATCTCCTAGCGAAACTCACCACAGCTCCACTTTTCCCCCTCAAAAAAGTGCAAAATACTATGCCCCCAAACCAGTGCTGGTAACAGATTTTCCAGCAATAGTGCTTTTTAGGCTAGCCATTTACTCTCTGGATAGAGCTGCATGGAGGCTGAAACAATTGACCACTCATACACAGTGCTGGTGATGCGCACTTTCAGGAATTCAATGGTACCCAGATTGCCTGTCGCAAAAATGTGCAAAAACAGCATTGGCCACAGTACACACAACACCCCACATTGTTGCTTCCTACTGTGACATCTGGCTGCTGTCTGGAGACAGCCTCTATGTTGGAAGTGTGAAAAACCAAACCAATAGGTTTTGTTATGTACTGTCTGATGAAGGCTAATCTTAGGCTGCCTCTAGACAGCAGCCAGATATCACAGCAGGAAGCAACAATGCCGGTATTTCTCCCTCACCATGATTGTGTCCTGTCTAAACAATGCTGCCCCCAGCACTGTCTTTGGGTATTTTGGTGATGCATAACCTAGGCAATTCATCTGCCATCGAATTCCCAGGTGTGCATATCACCACCCCTGTGCGTGCATAGCCAGCAGTTTCATGCTCCATGCATGCTGGATGGAGCTATGATCACTGCACAGTCCAGAAAAATAAATGGCTCCCTAAAAAGCGCTACAGTTGGAAAACTCACAACCAGGATTGGGTTTCCCAGCAACAATTAAAAGTGTTTTTTTAGGCATGAAACAGCAGAGCTATGGTGGCATTGCCTATGATACGCAAGGTAACCTGACCATAAGCAACACCATAGTGGAACTGTAATCATCCCATCTGGAAAGGGTTTTACAATAACTAAGAGAACCACAATAACTAAGAATAACTAAGCAGGAAAACCTTTTACAATTCTAATAAGCACTTAGAACATTGAAATATTGGTAGTCCTTGTTTTTTTGCATTTTTCTGTTACAAAAATATATCAATACTGTACATTCATGTAGGCTCCCAGGTCTGATTCTATTTTTTTACGCTGTTTCCGATTGCCAGCACAGAAGCCTTCATTTCTGCATTCACAAGAGGTAGTCAATGGGGATAATGAGTATTTCAAATCTAACAAACACTGAACTGGAAGGATGTCACAAAAGCAGAATGATGAAACAAATAATTAGAGGGAAGTTTGGAGATACATATTTAGTACTTGAGAACGCTTTACCAACAGCCATTTAGAAGTTGGTAATTGCTCTAATATTACTATTTTGAATATGAGACCAGCTCATGAGACTAGAGCTTCAGAACTCCATACATAAAGAACGAGTATCAAACTATTTATGTCCTTTAAAAAAATGCATTCATTTTGAAGAGACATCTCTTCTTAAAATTTGAAGGATCTGTCATCATCTGACTTCAAAGGGACCTTGTTGTGCAGGAAATGTTTGCAAAAGGCAGGAAACTCAATGCCACATTCCTCACATTTTGCTTGGTAAGTCACAGAGAGCAGATGAAAGCTCACAAGCCATTTTCTCCCTTATTGTCAAGAAAACAGCTACCTTACAGGAAACACAGCTCTCTTCTAGTTCTTCTTCCTAAATAACGCTAGAAAGCATAAAAAACATGACCTAACCCAGCCAAGAGGCATTACTGCAACTATGTAGCTATTCACCAAACATGACACGGTTTTCTATGGGCTAGGTCATGGTCACAGCATCTTCTGCAGCTGGGCCCTGGAGGCTTCCCTGTGCACGAAACAATAACAAGAGTCTGCAGCTGTGTTTTGCTGCATCCCATTGCTCTACCTCTCTGCTCGAATTTTGTATCTGAGGACAAAGTAGGCAATGAAGCGTAGCGAGATGAAGAAAATTCCAAGAACAATGAAGTCCAGGTACAGCTTAGCATTTTCTACATCCAACTCCTTGAGTATAGCCTCTGACTTTTGAAAATGGCAAGTGTCATCTTTATCACAGTGGAGATCTTCTCGATCCAAGCCATAGATGGAAAGAATGACCCCTTCAAATCCATACCTGGAAGGAAAAAGAGTTTCAAGGGT
Organism: Aspidoscelis tigris stejnegeri; assembly: GCA_023333525.1. Lineage (NCBI taxonomy): Eukaryota > Metazoa > Chordata > Lepidosauria > Squamata > Teiidae > Aspidoscelis > Aspidoscelis tigris. The sequence continues at coordinate 210,286,331 of JALMGA010000001.1, forward strand.
CAAAGTCAAAACAGAATGAAGTGTCTTAAACTCAGATTAATCACAGAGCCCTCCCTCCAAAATAAACACTGGTTGTCAACAGATATCAATCCACATACCTAAAGATGATTACACAGCTAAAACTCAAGTATGTATAGGTAATGTAAGTTTTAATGAAAAAACAAATACTGTATTTTTGAGCGTATAAGACGACTTTTTAACCCCGAAAAATCTTCTGAAAAGTCCGGGGTTGTCTTATACACCGGAAATGCCCTCACCCAGGTCCTGCTGGCCGCAGCTGCCAGCACAAAACTGGGGTGCGCAGCCTAAACCGAGCCTTGGACTTGGGGAGAGGCAGCAGCCTTACCTGCTAATCCCAATAATGTGGCTTGTAGCTTTCCTTCTGGTGCTGACCTGAGGAAAAAATATGCTAAAGGGAGGGAAATATGAAGAATCCTGCCCTCATTCTCTCTTCTCTGCTTTAGAAGAGTCTGCCGGTCTAGCTGGATTCGTCTATGACCCAGTAGGGGAGGGGTTGAAAGCAGAGAGGCTTTTGAAGAGAAAATGATGACAGGATTCTTCATATCTCACTAGGTGGAACACCCCCTCCCCTACAGAGTCATAGACGAATCTGGCTAGAGCAGCAGACTCCAAAGCTGCATTGCAGCCACAGATCTTTATCGGAGCAAGGTTTTTCCCTCTATCAGCGCCAGAAGGAAAGCTACAAGCCACATTCTTGGGATTAGCAGGTAAGGCTGCCATCTCTTCCCAAGTCTGAGGCTCGGTTTAAGACTGCGCACCCCAGTTTTGCAAAATCTCCATTTTAAGTAGAAAAATTGGGGGTCGTTTTATACGCCCAGTCGCCTTATATGCTGGAAAATACGGTATATTCATTGCTCTTGTTACATAGTAGTTGAGTATGAGCCCACCAGACATGTTCAGTGCTTCGCCTTCACTAATATGCCAGGAAGCAGTCACCTCTATAGCATTCTGCATCTACTCTTTGAAACAGCTAAGAGCTCCATTTTGGAGGTGGAGCATAGGTTGAGCTTGTGTTAAATAGGCAATAATATCGCTTAAAGAATATGGGGTTACTTAGGCTTTGGCTACACAGCTCTGTGCTCCAAGACTAATTTGCTGTCAACTGGATTCAGCTTATTGCAGCACAACTAATTTAAATTAGTTTTATAAACATATTTTCCTTTTATAAAGTGCTAATTTTGTAAAAGCGTCTTCGGTCAAGACAGGGACAACCAAACACACTTATTGTCCAAACTGACCTGACATAAGATATGTAGGACATCCACTGGAGGTATGTTGGAATGGTATCAAAACTGACAAAAAATCCAGAAAAGAGGAGAACTGGGATAGCTGTAACAGGGCCTACAAATGTTGCAACCTTAAAAGAGGAAAAACAAAAAGCAAAGCATCAGCTCAAGTTTTCGCCAGTACTATCCATGCTGGCACATAACACAATGCCAATGATGAGGTGCATTTATTATGCTTAAAGATGCTAAATAAACTTAGGGCCCTTCTACACTGGGTCTTATTCCAGATTATATCCTGGAATAAGGTCCAGCTCTCTGAAGGCTAGCGAAAATTACAGTAGGCCTGGGGTTACATTCCAGAATAGGGCCCTGCTGTCTGCATACTAGAGCAGACTATGGCAGGCCCTGTCCAGGGCCTACCATAGTTTGCACCAGCATATGGACAGCAGGCCCCTATTCTGGGATATAATTCAGGAACAAGCCCCCCTAAGCAGAAAGGACCTTAGTGAAATTTCCCAAACTGAATGAGACTGGGCAGTATATCAAAAATGAAGAATGAAGACCTGAAGTGAGGTGGATGCTGCCCCAATCAGGAGTCCCAATGACTGAGCCACGAGGGATGTCATAGTCCCCAGAGCTGCAAACAGGACGAATCGCAGTGCGTCAGAAGGCTGTGCTGTCATCCAGTACACAATGCTGCAGTAAGCTACTGGAAACATAATCTACAAGAGACAAACATACTTAAGTTAACACATTTAAGTGGATACAGAGTTTGAAAGACACAGAAATGGGGCACTTCTAAGGCCATTTGCTGGGATTCTAGAGCAGGAATAGGTTTGTCCTTGTCTCTGCTTGAGATGCCCATGAGCATTTGGTGGGCCACTGTGTGCGACAGGATGCTGGACTAGATGGGCTGTGGCCTGATCCAGCAGGGCTTCTCTTACGTTCTTATGTTCTTATGATTTCAGCTATCTTGCCACAGCGGATTATAATAAAACTGATAGAAACAAATGCAATTAAAATTCAGCTCAATAAAACAGCAAACCAGAAATGGGTAGGAAAAATACCTCTTCAGGGTAAAGACGTATGTCTTCACCATACATCTAAATGGGTGCCCAGCTTGGGAGCTACCACAAAGAAGCCCTCTCAAGTTCCCTTCCACCTTTTACTACTGAAAGAGGTGGCACTACCAAGACGAGACATGTAGCTTTCATATATATGCCACCACTATATAAAATGGCTGTGTTCATACAAATTCATTCATTCATTCATTGTATTTGTACACAACCTTTCCAAAAGGTATTGCTCTTGTTCAAGGTAGCTGAAAGCATAATAAAAAGTCATACTCAAAATTTGAAAAATCATACAGTCGATAATATTGGAAGTAAAAAAGTAAAGAATACAACATACAGTAAACTTCTAAAACAAACATAATATTTAAAGCAGTAGGTAGCAATCTGTTGCACTGGAAACAAACTAGTTTTACTGAGATGGTACAGAATTAACACTGTATGAACAGCATCTTATTTCTTTATTTCCATTTCCGTTGTTTATTGTATTTCTATCCCGCCCTGTACTTAAAAGTCTCAGGGCAGGTAACAACATGTTAAAGTTGTACATTAGAAACTCACATGTTGGCTCAATAAACACTTTTTAGAAGTATAATTTTCTTTGTTGTTCTCCTGCAATAAACACACTGTCGTGTAGAGAATGATACAATAGTTACCTGAAAAGGGACATCAGCCATTGTTTTAGCCAAATAGTAGGCCTTCAGACTGTACCAGTAATTCAGATGCTCTCTAAGAAAGACACCCATCTCAAGAGGAACTATATAGAAAAAAAGAGCACTAAGGTTAACTTGCATAATTAACTGTTTGTGATAGTTGGGAAATATGTATTCAGCCAGCAAAGGACATCTACACCTAAGTTTTGATCCCCCTCAAGAATAAGAGAAGCCAAAATGCTGAACTTTATGTACCCCTAAAGTGGATTTTCTGGGTTAGATAATATGGAAGAAAAATAGCTTATCACTTCATTGATATGTGGACTGAAGAAAAGATTTAAACGTAGGGCCATGGTCACCCCTTCACTTTAAACCTTCTTCAGTTCATCTTCTGATTATGAGGTCCACACCTTTTCATTTCCATTTGGTCTTTTCAGAATAGAAAATCCACAAATAAACACACAGAAATGAAGTAGGAGAGGAGCTATTCCTTTCCAGGGCTGTTCCATTTGCATTGGGACGGAGTGAGGACCAGTTTAGGTGGCAAAAATGGCCACTTATACCAGGATGCTGTTAGACCTGAGGTGCTTTCGCACTTGGCCTCATAATCAACAATAGGTTAACATCTGGGCAGGTACATCTGCACTTGCAGGAGGTATTTACAACCTAGAAACACCTCCTGCCTGCCCAGATGTTCACCTATCGTCAACCAGTGTTGATGCACGAAATGGTGCATCACACGCATACTAACTTTACCTGAAAGCTTATCTGTCCCATCCAGCACCACAACCATTCACACCATAGCCACGTTCCCATTATAAGCTTATTTCAGTTTTAAACTGTTTTCAATCCTCGCAGTTCCCACGTCAGTTTGGCTTAACACGCTTTCTGCATGTTAAATCACCCCAAAGCATTGTAAATGTTAATCCTCATTTCAACAGGTCTCACTCCGGTTCGTGCGCTTGAAACGTTTTACATTTTTTACTGTGGAAACCATTCCGTGTTAAGGGATGAGAGTTTCCCTCCCCCAATAGCTTGCTTCCAAAACAAGTTGTAAAAATCCACCCCTTAAAGCAGCTGCTACACTGTAGCAATCCAACCACTTCACACCTGATAACGATGTTGCAATTTTGAAAGATCTGACCTTTAAAAAAAAAAGCAGCCGAAGTTTGGGTGAGATGTGTGAATGTTTTAAAGGCTGTGACGGTGACGGGCAAAGGGAGCTTGAGTTGCCGCTGCTGCTGCATGCCCTGGGCAATGGGGAGAGGAGGGGAAAGAATCGCTGGTTGCCCACTGCCATTTTTCCTCCATCCAAGCAAGCAGCAGCCACCCAGCCAGGCTCCCTGAAGGGGTCCCTTATGAGTGGCACGTTCACAGCAGGAGGAAGAGGACATGGCAGCCCCGAAAAGTGGCTTTTAAAAAGTAGCCATTTGAGTCCCCCCCTTGAATCACGTACATCCTCAGAATCCAGATCGAATGCAATTCTGGCTGAAAGTAATGGGATCAGGCAAATTCGCGTTTGCATCCGATTCTGTTATTTCTGTTTAGGGAAACTGAATTAAGCTTATAATGGGAACGCGGCCCATTTCTGGTGTGAGGTGTCATCTGAGTTGCTGCACAAGTTCACTATCACATCAGATGACCCCAAACACAACTGCATGTGCGCAGAGCATCACCATCACCACGGTGATGGAATCGGTACATGTGCTGTTATGCCTGACTCCAAAAAGAACATGGTGACGCCCTGCTGGCATTCAGACACGCACCCAGACACCAGTAAGTCTCCAGGTGTGTGTGGGGGGAAGGGGGGTTAGTTTGCACTAGTGTTCCTAAGTGCACATGCTGATAAACATTAGTCACTAATTCACTTTTCCCATCCAGCAGAGGGGAAGCCAAGTACAAATGCAGCCCTGTATTATCTGAATTTAAGGGGTGGCTAGATCAGCCCAGAGAGGTATGCTGAAAGGTGAAAGCCCCTCTGTTTCAGTTTAGCAGGGTGACCCATATCAGTGGCATACCAAATTGTGCCACTGAAATGTGTCCCCCAGGAGAACCAAGTTCCTAGCACTCAGCAAACCTGGAAGTGACTCCAAAGATCCCATAATCTCTGAAGCCAGTGTGGAGGGCTTTCCCAGGACAATCTTCCAAATGTGTAAAGCCTATCCTGAGGCTGTGAAGCTGTTTTTATCATTATTATTATTATAGTTTATTTCTAAAGCACTGTACATGTACTCAGCGCTGTACAATATTATATGAATCTTAGACAGGCCCCTGCCCTCAGGCTTACAATCTAAAGAGACAAGAAACAAAAGAAAATGGTGTGGGAGGGAACAGGGAACAGCAAAAAGCAGAAGATTCAGGCTGGGCTGGTCCTGTTCGTCCTGCTGGCCCAACCCAGAAAGGTAACTAACAGCTTTAAAGCCTGAATTCAAAGCAGATGAAGCTACTGGGAGATTTTTCAAATATATTTTCTATATAGGTTTTGTGAAAACACTGTTCTCACTCACAAGTAAGGACTGTTGGCATGAGAGCAGCAAACATAAGGAACAACATGGAGAAGAAGAGGAAGCCAGAGTTGCTTAAGACTTTCTTTGCTTCATTTCCAATACCCAAATACAACAATCCTATAAGTAGCCCAATTCCAATATGTGATGTGATCCGTAAATGTGTTAGGACCTAGAAAGAAGATAACAAACGTGTTAAGGGTGTTGGGAGATTAGCAAATGTTGCAACATGCTTATTCTTCTCAATACAAATGTGCACATAAACAGTAAACTAACCCATATTCTCTATTTTAAGGAACATTTTCTTTTTCTTAATAGATACAGACTTTAGTGGCATACAAATATCCTCTGAAAACACCGCCCCCTTCCAAAAGCTGCCTGGAGGTAGGAGTTTAAAACGTTTTGCCTTTGCTCTCTGCTGAGAACAAATGTAGGATGAAAGGAAAGGGTTTAAAAGGGAAAACTGAAATCACGTTCCATATTTCGTCTTACTTCCCCTGCCTTTTTCAGTCAATTCAAGTGAAATCAGCTGAAACGGGAGATTCATGTGGTGGCAGTGCACTGTGTACCACACTCTGGCCACTAGGAAAGGTGAGCGGCAGATGATATCCACCACCACCACCCCGCCCCTGGGAAGCTAGAAAAAGTAAAGCCCATCACCTGGCACCAGTGAAAATCTAGGAATAGTAGTGGAACATGGATGTAACATGCTTCCTCAGTTATACAGATCACCAAACGCACACTTACACAAGGCCCCTATCTTCATTTGATGTTATTCTTATCTCCAAGGGGGCAGGATTTGTCCGCCTCCAGGAAGAGCTTTTGGATCACCTCCATTGAAGGGAACTCAAATTTAGGCTCAACAGCCCATTTAAAAGAGATCAAAGAAAACACCTAAGAAACTGAACTCAGGACTAAAATAAAAGTTCTTAGAATTCCACTGCCGCAGCCTATAAGGTGGCATGCAGATGGTAGGTCCCTATTTCAGGATTTAATCTGGAACAAGGCCCAGTGCAGAAAGGGCCAAAGTTGCAAAGAGTGATCAGGGATGAGAAACACATTTAGCAACAACTCGTCTTTACACATTATGTTACTGTGGACCCTCAGGGGACAAAACTTCGGGTAACTAGAAACCAGAATGAGGTATTGATCCAAAGGTATCATTGATCCGATGAAAACCACACATCGATACCACACAACTGGTCCAATTTTATGCCCATTTGCTCAAGCACGTGCCCAGTACAGTCATAAAAGAGCATCTCCCCCATAAATTATGGAAAAATCAAGATGGTCTCTGCACACATTGCTCTGCTGTAAAACTGTTCATTTATAATGCATCTCTGGTGTTAAGATAAAATGAAAATCAGCCTTACCGAATCTCTCATTATTGTAAGGAAAGTTCGCTTGAACAGAATGCAGAACTGAGTAAGGCAACTGGCTGAAAAGCTATGGCAGCCTTCTGTGGATGAGGAGTCCTGACGGAGTAAATAAAAAACGTGCAAGGTAAAATTATTTCTGGATCTCACACTATATGCATCCTGAACTATGTACGTCAAATGCATTCAGGAAGTATATCTGGAAAAGGTTTAAAACTGGCCTCCTTATATTGTTAACTATAACATCTGCTGGATTTACTGACTCTGTTTAATGGCATCTGAAGACCTGTAACATCCAGAACGAGAGGAATTTCCCACTGCTGAATGAAGGTCAATATCTCTCCCTAGTGGTTAGCCACCATATAGCAACCAATAAAGCTCTGAACCTGAGCATTCTGTGCCATACCCATGAACTTTTTTTCTTGCCCATCAATCTGTCTTTTTAAAAAACATTAATATTGCTATTTCATTTCATTTCATTTCATTTTTAAATCCATCTCTTTACAGCAAGCACCTCATGAATGCCCAAGAGGAGAGCATTCCACTGTCAGCACCACTGCAGAGATCCTTCTTAAGTAATATAGGGTGCTTCCGCACAGGCCTTTTAACACCCATTAAGCACACATTCAGAGACGTGCGTCCGCACCTACATACCTATTTAGCACACTTCCGGTGAGGCGCGTCCGCACAGCAACACCCATTAAGCACACATTGGGAAACCCACGTCTGCACAGGCGGGTCTATTTAAGACGGTTTCGGCGCAGCGTGTCCGCACAGTAACACCCATTAAGCACACTTCGGGAAACCCGTGTCCGCACAGGCGGGTCTGTTTAGCACACTTCCGGTGACGCGTGTCCGCACATATTTGTCTCTAATGTGTGCTTAATGGGGTTTAACTGCACACCACATTCGAGGTGGTGTTAATGGGTGTTTGAGGGCTAAAACCGGATTAACCGAGCCAGCGGCCGCATACAGGACGGGGGGAGAACACATGAGGCAGGGCAGTAAGTCGCTATGTTGGCTGCGGGAACATGGGGCGGGGCCGACGTCATCAGGCGGCGGGCGGGGCTCGGGCGCCACTCTGCCCTGAAGCCCGTCCCCCTCGCTGGCGGTGACGCTCCGTGTCACCTGGTTGCGGCCAGCGCCATCGTGGAGTTGGCTCGCGGCTGCACACCCAATGCGGGGACTCGTCAGCTGAGCTGTGCTTGCTTCCTGGCAGGTTTGGGGCGAAGTCCCCTCCGCATGCACAGCTCTCCCGCCGCGTGCCTGAGCAGGACAGGGGGGGCTGAGCCTGGGGCGCACGGGGTGGGTGGTACCACGGCGGCTGCCTGCGGCCGGACCGGGATCGGGACCCCTGCACCTGGCGTGCCCTCAGGGGCCACATTGGGATGCGCGGCTGCCGGTGCCCAGACGGCGGGCCGTGCCAGTGAGTTTTCAGTGCATGATCGCTCGTGCCCGGAGGCACATGCTCGCCATGTCCCGATCGGCCAGCACGGCGGCCATGCCGGCCCGATCATGGCTGCCGTGGGCAGTCCGTGGTGGCGCCTAGACCCATGGTCGGCAAACTCATTAGTCAAAAGAGCCAAATATCAACAGTACAAGGACTGAAATTTCTTTTGAGAGCCAAATTTTTAAAACTTAAACTATATAGGTAGGTACATTGTTATTAGCTTAATTAGGGTACTCCTAAGCTGGAAGAGCCACACTCAAGGGATCAAAGAGCCACATGTGGCTCTCGAGCCATGGTTTGCCTACCCCTGGCCTAGATGATCACGCCGGGCGCGGGAACCATCGTGGTGGCAGGCAAAGTGTCAGCGGGGTTGGTCGCCACCGGCGGGTAGGAGGCCATGGTGCCCTGGCAGTGAGGGGGAGAGTGGCGCGACCGCCATTGGCGGGGGCGTGGCCTGCGCCTAGTATTAAATTGAGGCCTGGCCAGCCGTTGGGTGTCCATCATGGTGGAGAGCTTGCCGGAGGCCCCCGCGGCTCCGATCACCGCCGTCAGCCCCATCCTGGGCTGCGTGGCGGGCGCACCCGCCGTTCTGTAAGAGACTGGCCGCGGCATCCCACCGGCTGATCGTGCCGTGCCAGCCAAAGCTGTCAAACACAGCGTGCCATGCTGCCGGCACTTGCGTCGCCACACCGCGACCACGCCCCCTGGGTGGCCTGTCGGCGGCGCCCATTACGGCGGCTGGCAATCACCGTGAGTGACAGCTCCCTGCGCCAATCACATAGCTCCCCAAAGGCCTCCCCGCAAATCCATGTTACTGCGTCCACACGGCGCGGGCCAAATCCGTCCTCCGCTGGGCCCCTTTCCCATGCGTGTGTGGACACAACCCGTGCAGATAGATCCATTTATTCTACATACGGATCAACTGGGATCCGCTTCCAGCAAAACCGGTTCAGCAGGAACCGCTTCTATTACATCCGCATCTAGTCTAATCCGGATTCGCGACATCCGCATCTACTAGAAACCGTCGTAAACAAATCCTCCCCCTTTTCTAAACCGGTTTTCCTAAATCCGGGTGCAGTAGATCCGGATTTATTTGCCCCTGTGCGGAAGCAGCCATATTGTCAGAATTAGCACACTTTCCAACTTAAAGAGGGTGGCTATGTGAGTTGGGAAGCTTCCAGATATGTACACAAGTAGAAAATGGGGCATAGGTTAATACTGAATTGAACTTCAAGTACCACCAAACAAGTTTGGGATTTCAGTTTGTTCAATTTTGCAAGGAAGGGGGTGGGTGGAATCCTTTAAAACCTCTTCATGGCAACTGCAGGACAAGTTTACACAGCCACAAGGGATGTGGCAGCAGTGTGGCAGCCTATCAGGTCTTTCTTGGCCTCTGAAAAGGCTTGCCATGTCTCAGCCATAAAAGTGTCACAGACAGTCCATAAAAGGCTCCTTTACAGCCTGTTTGCAACACATTTGTAGTATTCTGTAGCTCTTTATGGCCTTCTAGACCTCTAATGCAACTGGTCACGTTTGCTGAAGCTTCCTGTTCCAGAAGGCAAAAATGCCCAAAAGCAGGCTAGGGAATTTCAGAAATGCCCAAATGGGTGCAGGGCAAGCCTCAGAAGTGCAGGCTAACAGGCAGGTGACTGTACAGTATGATAGTGAGTAGAGAATGGCTCATGGCAGCCCACAAGGGGACATTCATGAGCTGGACAAAACAGGCTTGCTGAAGATATCCAAGATTCAGCAAACTACCAATCTTGAATTCCTGAGTTCAGCTTGGCTTGCTAGTGGGCCTAGCAAACTGGGGTGGGTGCTGCCAGACAAGTTTGAAGTGAACCAATCTAGCATCTCTAGACTCTTTTTTGTCTTTCTGGAGGAACCCCAAATAATTTAGTAGCCTATCATGGACTGGGAGCTTAAAGATAAGAGTAATACAGGCATACATAGGGTTCAGTATGCCTATCTCTAAGCTCTCTGCTTACATACTGAGTAAGCATGTAACAGAGTAACAAAGATGACAGAACAGAGTTCATTTCAACTTAAGTTTTGATCTGTTATTTTAATAAAAGAATTTACATTAGTGAGCTGTTTATGACAAATGCATTTTCTGCATTCAAATTCGAGTCGATTAGAATATTAGAATATTTGATTCGATTCAAATTTTTAAAATCTGGATTTTTGAAAATACGATTCGAATCTGGATTATCCAAATCCGTACATTCGGAAATCTGATTCGAACTCGAAAATACAAATGTCGGCAACGTTCATATCTGACTTTCTAATTTGCGCACATCCTGTTTTCATCCCGTTTTTGATCTGCATTATAAGTGCAAATAAACACGATATTCGGATGCAACATATTCAGATCTATTCAGTCAAATTATTCCAAAATCCATATTGAATTTTCAAAAATCTGAAATTCGTTCAAATGTTTAAATTCAGATTTTTGAAAATCTGATTTGAATTTGAATGTTGATATTTGATGGATCTGAATCAGATTTTCAAATTTTCGAATATCCATGCACATCCCTACATTAGTGCATCCAAATAGGCCAATAAATATTGGGCCATTAGTATAATCTATCTTCAACCACTTGCTTTCTACAGCTGTAATTTTCATGCAAGTTACCTCTTCAGATGGTTTGTGCCATAGGAAGGGGTTAAGTTCACTTTCTCCCCCAGAATCTCTCTTATAATTTGCACTGCACATTCCTTCTCGGACAGCCCTCACGAGCCGACCATTCTGGTCTCCATATTCACCAGAGGCTACCTCCATCACTGAAACAGAAGGAGCAGAAATACTTCATTCGTTGTTGTGTATTTATGAAAGAGACAAAATTCAGGTGTGCAAAACTCCACTTTAACTTTACAGGGAGTAATGCATCCATTGGTGGAAAGGGGGAGACAACAAAATTGATTTAAAAATGTAAACAGTGTACGTGTACTTCATGGGTGTTTTTCCACTGTCACTAGAAGTACCCATTAAGTACCCATTAATGGGTATAAAATGTCATTACGTACTTAATGGGTACTTTTAGTGACAGTGGAAAAACACCCCATAACTCATCACCATGATGATTAGAGATGTACTGAACTTGTTCAGTCAGTTCAGAGAAAACTGGGTGTTTCACGTGCAAACCTGGCATTCAAAAAACAGGTTCAAAGTGAGCCCAAATCAAGGGGCATTCTAATGAACCAAGATTGGTTTGTGTGATTGATGTTCAAACCAAACCACCCTGCAATTTGAAAAAAAAAAACCTGTTCAAAGCAAACCCAAACCAAGAATAATTGGCTCACTTCAAACTGAACTCCTAAACTTCAGTTTGTGCACATCTCTAGTGTTGATGTTCCTACCTTATTCAGATTTTGAACTGTGCTACTTATTTGCTTGATTTTGGTGTGTTAAATAATTACTTGTTTGAGGGGTGTGCTGGTGGAGGGGGGTAAAAGACTGGAAAGGAGGGGCTGACAAGTGTTCTGTTCTTTTCCCCACATCAGAATGCCCAGGAGAAGAAGAGTTGGCTTTTGTATTCTGCTTATCTCACCCATTTTTTAGGGGACTCAAAGCAGCTGACAAGGGTTCTGTTCTCCTCCTCACATCAGAATGTCCTGGAGAAGATCTACTTGTTTTATAATAACAATAACAATAATAATTTGTTGTTGTTGTTGCAAATTATTCATGCACTACAGTCAAGTTAAGTGACTGGTTTTTAACTTTCCAACTCAAGTTTTAGAGTTATGAAGATATTTTTGAATTGCATTGCCCAAGCTTAACAGTGTTTTTTTAAGCTGGAGGGCATTTGTTCTGGGCTCTCTAGGGAATCCAAATTATTTAAAATCAGGTCCCCTCTTAAATTCTGTTTTTCAAGGCTGAATAAACCTAGACATTGAAGCCTGATTTCATAGGGGAGGTTTTCTAATCTCCCAATCAGTTTGGTTGCACTTTTAAACATTTTTTTTCCAGTTCCACTGTATGCTTTCTGAGGTGTGTGATCAGAATTGTGCACAATATTCCAAATATGCTATCACAATAGATTTATAAAGAGGCACGATTATGCTTTGCAGATTTATTTTCTATTCTCTTGCTAGTTATTCCTCACATTGAATTTGCTTTTTCACTGATGCCGTGCACTGGGTTGACACATTCATCGAAATGTCTATCAGAAGAACCCAAAATCCATTTGTCTGTTGCAGAAAACTCAGTCCTCTTCAAATTATATATCTCACACGTTGGTCTGCCAATTGCTTTTGGGCATGTGACACCCGGATTGTGACTGCAGATTTTTCTGTGCAGTGTAAACAAGTCTGGATGCAGCCTAGTCCACAAAAGCATGTAGACAAAAGAGGCCTTGAAGAAGACCACAGGCAGATCCGTATCTATGGTACATGAACGGCTCTAAGGCTGAACTTTTTTCATGAGATACTAAGTTTGACAAGCATGTCTATCACTAGAGGGCAGCATAATCTAGCCAGAAATAGGTATCATTTTATGTTTGACACACGGAAGACAATTAAAAAGAATGTTACTTTTTGGGAAGAGCTTTTGGAAGGAAAGTAAGAGAGCACTTTTGAGGTAAAAAAAAAAATGCTTTAATTCTCCTTACCAAAATCTGCTGGATTGTGATACGTTGGACAAATTAAACCCAGGTCTCTCAGGTATGGGACTAGGTTTGACACTTTTCCACGGTAAATGCACTGTCCTTGGCTCAAAACATAGAGCTGGAGGGGAAAAAAAAACAACCAATGAAGCTTATTGTCCCAGACAGACTGTAACAGTCAGCTGTGGCATCTTGCATAGTGGAACTGGCAGGAAAGCAGAAGAAGGGCAAATCCCCCACGATACAGTCATTCTTTGCCCTGGGGTTGTAGATTCTGCCAGATGTCCTGGATGTGAACAGCAGCTGTTGCGTTATTGGCTTTGCACTCCTGAAGATTTACATATTTAATTTTACATTGTACACTTATATTTTGCTTGATTATAGAATGATCTATTAATTGCTTTGCTGAAAATCTGTATACCAGTTTGAGCATTTTATGGAAATGGTCTACAAATAAACAGACTAGAGGTGGGAAGATAGTGCAAACCAGACCGGACAATGCAGTTCTGCAGTCTTAGTTGACTTTGACTCTGTAATTCATTTCATTTGCTGATCAAGGATCTAGAGTAATTCTGGTCTAGATGCTAATGAAATGCTTGTTATAACTCCTAGCAGGCACCATTCACTTACTCTGGGAGACACATACTTTACAAGGGTCTGGCTTATAGATTGGATCATAGGGCAGGGTAAGTGTGGTTCTCCGGAAACCATCTTCCGTGGGCAGAACCAAGCCTTCCCACTAAGCCTCCTTCTCTAACAATTCATACTATGTCATTTTTTTTTCTATTGCCACCCTACAGTCGCAGTCAGCTGGCCCCTGATGTATGACTGACTGGGTCATAGAGACAGACAGACAGGTACCTGATCAAACTGTTCGAAAAGCTTGGCACTAGGTTGATGTATTGTGCAGATGATGGAACGGCCGCCTTGTGCTAAAGCCTTCATCAGGGACACCACTTGAAAGCAAGACGCACTGTCTAAACCACTGAGGGAAGAAAAATGGTTTAGCTTATTTTCTCACACAGTAATATCCATATTATTATATGCATTGAACAGCAGAGGTTGGCGCATAGGGTGCAGGGAATAGCACACTCATGTAGATCTTCCCTTTGTTATGCACTCATGGTGCCATAAAGGCCTGTGCATATCCTGACATAGATGCATATAGGCTTCTTAAGGTCCAAGAATCCTGACCACAGAAGGTTGCCAGAGTCAAGGAGAAGTATGTAAGCTTTCCATACTACAGACAACCAAGATAAAACATAGATGACAGGTCCAAGGACGCTATTATGGCATCAGCATGGCAAAGATGGGGGCTTTCAAGCACTGATCTGGTCCATGCCTCTACACAACCCATATCAGTGGGTTCTTTTTTACATATTGTATCCCATCACATAAACTGGACAGTGAGAAGATTCCCAATTTAAATTATAAATCTTACATGATTTCTCATATATGTGGGTTTAGTACTTTGTAAGTTGTCTTCATCAGCAAGAAGAGAGTTATAGCTAGAAGACAAGATATAACAAATCCAGTATCCTGTCAGATCTATATAAATACACACTTCCATTGGCAAAAGCTAACACTTCTTTAGGAAGTTCTTTTCAGCCTTAAAAGGAAGCTCTTCCTCTCTGTTAGCTCAGATGTTAGCAAATAATAATTACATCATATGGGGCACCTCATAACAACCACTATTTTGGGCTGAGAAGCAGATTACCTGGTAGGTTCATCAAAGAACATTACTGGTGGATTGTTCACAAGCTCCAAGGCTATAGCAAGACGCTTTCTCTGGCCTCCTGAAAGACTCCCAGTTCTTGTGTTGGCACATGATAGCAAACCCAGAGCTGTCAAAATTTCTTTAACCTGAGGAGAAAAACAAAACATCAGGAACATTCCAAATTATTTTCACAAGCACTGCCCATGTTCAGCTTTCTGCAGTACAAAATGTGACTCTTAAAGCCAGTGCTAATGCCACCAATATCAGAAAAGGGATTACTTCATTACTTCTCAAATCCTTTTGTTTGTCATATAAAGAAAAATAGCAGCATAAAGGTGAATACCTGGCATTATAGCCATTATTTCCGTGAGGGTTCCTTATCAATATTTCCATGTGAATATAGAAACTCAAAGATACTGAAAGAACCAGAAAGTGGGTGTTTATGTTACCTTCTCAGTTGAAAATACAACTCTGTAGAAGTGTCTCTTGCTATGTGTGATCAGGAATAGAAAAGGATCAAAATAGCATTTTTTATTTGGCTCCAACTATCTGAAGCAGTGACTTCTCCCATGTGAGCCTGCCAGGGTAGTAAGATTGGGAGGATGGAGGTCTTTTATTTCTAGAGGCTCAAAGAGTAGTGGCAGATACAGGGCCTTTTCTGTTGTGGCCCCCAGGCCTTGGAAAAGCATTCCAGCAGAGGTATGGCAAGTGCCAATGTTCTGCACCTAGTTAAAATGTACCTCTTCAACCAGACCATTAGTGTATATTATACCTTCCTCCTAAATGTTGACTTCCTAGAGGGCAGGTTGCATTTTATTTATATCTTACACTGAGTATTTTTATTGTGAGCCACCTCAACGCCTTTGTGAAGATTCAAGTGTTTAGAAATAAACACAAGCAACAAACGTGTAAGCTCGGAAGGAGGGCTACTCTTTAGAATTTTTTTCTGTGTAATTAGGCAATAATTCCCCCACAGGATTCTCCCCCCACAGGTTGGTATATTCTTAAAAGCAAATAGCAAGGGAGAGCACATTTCCTGAAACAAGGCCTTCTCAGAAGAATAAGGGCTCAGAGAGCCTTAGGATTTGTGGAGCTGGGTTGCAACTTCATAATAAAGTATCCAGCTAAATATCCCACTTCTAAATAATCCTGAAATGCAAAATGTTTTTCTGTCTCCCATTCTGGAAGCACTGTAGAACAACTTTAATGTCATTACCTACAGCTGAGTTATTCAATAATGTTCTTCCTGTAGAATTCTGCATAACTGCACATGTTCCAAACCATTCATAATGCCACTATATATAAGATCAACAGCTGAGCTGCAAATCTAACCATGAATGTAATACCCAGCTGTTAAATGAAGCATCCCTGTAATTATGTGAACACCTTCATGAAATTTTACCCAACAGTATTTCCTTTCTGCGCTTCTTTCTTATTTGCAGTAAGCTTAACCCACTGACTACTTTTTCCAGAAATAATATCTTTCAAACAAGCTATGGGAAAAAAACTAAAAAGAGAGAGAAATAGTTTCAATTTCTAAAAGTACATTCATTTCTAAACTCTGCATATTTTCTCCTTCACAAGAAAAAAAGTACCAATGTTTGTTTACTTATTTATTTACATTTATATCCTGCGCTATACCCAAAGATCTCAAGGTGGGTTACAACATATAAAATAAACACATTGAACCCATAACATATTAAGCATATTAGGTTGTTCTATAATAATTTGTATAACAAACCAGTCTAAATGTTACTATTATAAATTATAAAATTAATGCAGCATTAATATACATACCATTTCCCTCCTTCCCTCATCTTTTTCCTGGAGTTTCAGATGAGCAGACACCTGAAACATAGCACAGATATGATCCTTGTTAGAAAAAGCAAACTTTAGGAACCTGGTCCTGCATGCCATTTCCACAGTTCGTGTTTTTGATATGAATATGGTTTTCCTTCTAATTTTGTTTTAATTACCATGCAAACACCAGGAAAAAAAGTTACTCGAGATGAAATAATACCAACAAGCTACAGTATGGATTGTTCAACTTCTTTCAGAATTCCCTGAGAGACAATTGTTGCTCCTGGGTACCACTGAATCAGGGCACCTCCACTGGCACCTCTAGGCAGTTTTCGTGATGGAGATACAGAAGTGGTTTGCCATGGCCTACACCTGAGGAGAGGCTGAGGATCAAAGTAGTAACTCTCTGCTGTGCAGGGAGCTATATCCCCTCCCTGAGAGACTGTAGCAGACTCTAATTACTCATTGAATCCTTATTCAGGCGGGAGTTTAATTGTGTTACTCCAGGGAGTAAGACTGTGTGAGTTCATATTACTGTTGTCCAGTCTGCCAGATGTGCCTAGGACAAGCCATGCTGCAGACATGTGGGCAATGCTGTTGAATGACCATAAAAGGGTAAAAAAGGTTGAATTCCGAGTGATTGCTAGGAAAACAAGAGTTAACCTTTGTTTATGTAAGTCATCAAGAACTCTGGTGAAGAAAAGCTGAGGTTCTTTCTTACCCTTGAAGTTCTTTCCAGAGGGAGAAAAGAAAAAATGATACAAACTCATTTCTCTATCCCCCTTAACACAAGTGCAAGTTTGGATCCATGTTAAGATCTCTGAAATTCAGAAAAAGAAGGCAAGAAAGTTCCAATAAAGTATAGCAAAACTCTTTCAAGATGTTCTTTATTATCTTGAACTTCTTGCCAATCTTTATGTGAAGCAGAATACAGTGGTACCTCGACATACGAGTGCCCCAACTTACGATTTTTTTGAGATACGAGGCGCCGAGTGAGAGATATTTTGCTTTGACATGAGAGCAAAATTTGAGATACGAGGAATCACACGACCGGCGCTCCCGCTGCGGGCTGAGGCTAAGGCGACACGCTGAAGGGCGGGGGCTGCGACGCGCGGAGGAAAAGAGGAGGCAGAAGGGCGGGGGCTGCGACGCGCGGAGGAAAAGAGGCAGAAGGGTGGGGGCTGTGACGCGCGGAGGAAAAGCCAAGGCAGAAGGGCGGGGGCTGCGACGCGCGGAGGAAAAGAGGCAGAAGGGTGGGGGCTGTGACACGCGGAGGAAAAGCCAAGGCAGAAGGGTGGGGGCTGCGACGCGCGGAGGAAAAGAGGCAGAAGGGTGGGGGCTGTGACGCGCGGAGGAAAAGCCAAGGCAGAAGGGCGGGGGCTGCGACGCGCGGAGGAAAAGAGGAGGCAGAAGGGCGGGGGCTGTGACGCGCGGAGGAAAAGCCAAGGCAGAGGGGCGGGGCTGCGACGCGCGGAAGAAAAGAGGAGGCAGAAGGGCGGGGGCTGCGACGCGCGGAAGAAAAGAGGAGGCAGAAGGCCGAGGGCTGTGACGTGCGGAGGAAAAGCCAAGGCAGAGGGGCGGGGCTGTGACGCACCGAGAGAAAAAGAAGGTGACGGCTGCGAGGCGAGGGAGGGACGGAGGGGGTGAGGAAGTGAGCGCCGAGGGCAGGCTGAATTTTGGCAGCCGCTCCTGTAATCCAAACATAGCAGCTCCAGAAAGACGTAGGGCAAAAAATGGAGCTGTTATAGCTGCTGGCTGCTTTCAGGGACTGAAATTTGGGTGTGGAGCTGGAAGGTGAGGTGGTTTTTTGGGACCCGGAACGGATTAATGGAATTCCATTAATTAATTGCTTTGAGATACGAATGATTTGACATACAAGCAAGGTTACAGAACGAATTAAACTCGTATCTCAAGGTACCACTGTATATGGAAGTTCATTATAATCTGAAGTATTTTAATTTTACTGAAACTAGCAAAAACAGACATCTGGCTCTGAAACAATATATAGCAACAAACTATAACAGGTAATAAGGTGGTTTAAATTTTGATATTTAAGTTTTACTTTTTTAATTTGGTGACTCTTGGTAATTGACATTATATGAACAAAACAGTAGGACAACAATTGTATAAATAAAAACTTTTTGTTAAAAAGAATATTTCTAAAATAGCTCTGAAACACTTGCCTAAACACATCTGACTGTCACATTCAGATGAAGCAAATGATACAGCTTTTTGTGCAAATTTATCATCTCTGACCATATATGAAAGCTCTGAGGAAATGAACTCCCATGACTGAAAATAGCAACAATAAAAATCTTTCAAGCTGGAAGTCTGCTAGGAGGGAAACGATAAATGGTTCTTCTGCATTGATTCAATCTTACAAGAATACTGATTCATCTCTCTTACTTCCTAATTCTCTGTATTTGCCACATCAGGCTGTAACCATACACAGTTAAAAAAAGGGAAAGCACCTCTGCAGTAGCTTAGGGCTATGACCAGACACACACAAAAAGCATTTCTGAGGTGCCTCTGAGGTGTCTAGAGAAGGCTTCAAAGTGGAATTGTTCACAGACTAGTCTACCTATCTCCTAAAAATTATGTGCTGGAAAAGATGGATTAGAAAGGGCTTGGGAACACAAGGGCCACACAATGTCTCTCTGAGGAGGCCGTTTTGTTATGTTAGGAATTGTTAACAAGATACCACCTCAGCATTACAAGAAGTATCTGCTCCTAAGCCAGCTACTAATTCTTTTCACTTGTTCTTGCCACCTTCTTATACCCTTTTTGCAATGAATGAAAGAGCATTTCTGCACTTGCCTTCATGTCCGTTGGATGAGAATGGTGCATAAGAGACTAACATATACTAGCATCTGCATTAGGGAACGCTAGTACACATTAGCTTAAGCCCCACACATTCGGACTGTACACTTAGGCTAGTACACATTAGCCTAACCCCCACATGCGTCTGATCCTCCACAGGACACAACTATTTTGGTCATGACACCCTGCGCAACTGTGTGTGCACCAGTGTTGCTGCTATGGCAATGATCATGCTCTGTGCATGCAGTCACATCAGAGGACATCTGAGGTACCAGCACGCTTGCGCGGTAGCTCAGATGACCCCTTGCCCTGGAAAAGGTCCAAGTGCTTGCCTCCTGGACGCCCCAAGTAAATTCCCGGTTGTGATGGGGGTGTGTGTGTCCTGCACCATGGCCAGTTTGCAATTACTTAACATCTGGGCAGACAGGGGGGTGTTTCTAGGCTGTAAACATCTCCTGCAGATGCACCTGCCCAGATATTAACTAATTGTAAGCTAGGGGACCAAGTGCAGAAATGCCTAAAATCTAATGCCATTTGAGCAAGTTTTAAAAACCTCCTCTGATAATGCTAAGGTTCTGGTCTCCAAAAGTCATAACTGCTTCCAGTCTTGCAAAGTCTTGCCTTTGACTACCATAAAACTCTCCTGGGAACAAGATCTATAGACTAACTTTACCCACGAGGAATGGAACCAGGCCTTTTTAGTTACATGTTGTGCTCCACTGGCTAATATTTGTAAAATGCAGCACAAACTAGTTAATAGGTGGTATGCAACCACCACCAAGCTAACTCACTTTTTAAAAGATACAACACCCTATTGCTGGCACTACTCAATGCAAAGAGGCAGATATTGTCACCTGTGGTGGCTCTGTGAAAATATAGCATCTTATTGGTCTGCAGTTCAGCATGAGACACAAAGTATACTCAAGGTACCAATAATCTATAATTCAACATGAGATACAAAGTATACGGAAGGTACCAATAATCTTTTCATCAACTCCTTTACCTACTGCATTTATACCAGCAAGGTGACAAGTTGTTCAGAAAACCATTGAACTATTTGTTACTGACTGCAAAAATGCAAATAAGCACAGAACTGGAAAATACTTGCCACACTCAACATACAGGCCTGGTACCTTCAGTTAAGGGATACAATAACAGCCGAAAATTACTGTGGTCACATCTTCTGTCCATCTACAGGTCTCACTGCCCACACTTTTTCATTTCTATCTGTTTTATTTGTGGGCTTCCCATTCAGGAAAGTCCAAATGGAGGGTGGAAAGTTCACAAATACAGTGTAAAAACAAAATTCTCAACAAATATATATCACTATAAAAATGAAACAGTGTGCAGTGGGTGACTTTCTCTTAAAGGAACCTTAATGGACCATTGTCACAGTGAAGAATAGGAAGTCATATTGGGTGGGGATGCAAAAATATTGTTACCATCATAGCCTCCTGGACAGTGAGATGTGGGAGCAGCATATCATCTTGCATGATGTAGCAGGACACTTTGCGGAAAGAACGCAGATCTCGGGGTTGACCATTAATGAGGATTGCCCCCTTCATTCCAGTCTCTCTGAAAGGCATTGAGAAGGAAGAGTAGGATAAACCTATCTTTCACATTCTGCTAGCCGTTAACAAAAGGTGGGTCTGGACTGGGTATTGTTGTGTTGAAGACATGCACGTCAGACCTGTTGTTGCATAGACAGCTAAATACAATGTGTTAAATGATCTCATTCACTCACATGATTAAGTAACAGTCCCAAGAATGGAAATCATGAGCTTACAGATAAGATCTTTGTGCACAAAAATAAAATGTGCAAACTAGCCATCAGAATAGAGAGAGCGTGTTTGCACTTGTGTCTCTAGATTCCCCTCAGTATTGAAGCACCTGGAGTAAAAAGTGTTTATAAAACTAAGTCAGAGAAGTTGCAAATACCAGGCCTCAGGTGGGACAGCTGGTGTGATGCAGCAAGGTACTTTCATTATGGGGATTCCACATAGGTAAGATTCTGAAGTGGAATTCTGTGGCTGCCAGAACCTTTCTGCAGATGAAATTACCCATGGAAGCTTGAATCTGGGGAGTAGAAGTCATGTCAAAACTCCGGCTGTGATGCTGGGACTCTAGTCAATGAGTTGACATTGATCCCCACAATGTTGATTCTTCCAGAAATCCCACTCTAACTGTAGGTCATTCTTTTCAGCACTTGAAGAGGAAGGCTGCCACCCTGGAATGTGGATGTGTACATTACTGGCTGCTTGGACACAGCCATTGCGTATTTTGCCCTTTTTTTAATTAATGGGAAAATTTAGAAATCCCTAATCTATAGGCACAAGCTTAAGTAACGACAGAAAGTATTTGGTTAAATGCAACAATCTGCCTTGACTGCTTTTTACTAATTCTGCAGCAAATCAAGATTTGTGTCACTTTAGAAGTATGAGAAAGGTGTATAGCTCATTCTGGTTCTTAGAAAAACAAGGTATGTTTTTCAGTATATAAACACCTCGCATATGGAAGTATAACATGTGATCACTGACCTGTATCCTGCCAGAATG
The DNA here is from genome assembly GCA_023333525.1 of Aspidoscelis tigris stejnegeri. Taxonomy (NCBI): domain Eukaryota; kingdom Metazoa; phylum Chordata; class Lepidosauria; order Squamata; family Teiidae; genus Aspidoscelis; species Aspidoscelis tigris. Next base: position 210,308,127 of record JALMGA010000001.1, read on the forward strand.
TTCATGAGAGTTGACTTCCCTGCTCCAGAAGGACCCATTATTGCAACAAGTTCTCCACTGCTGAACTTTCCAGAAATTCCTTTCAACAGAGTCTTGAAACCTACAATATAAAGTTATCCATTATTTTACAACTTTTCTACAAGCATATTAAAATGCAAAACATTTCCAGTGCACTAGCACCCTGAGACAGACTACAAAGCTTAGTCAAATCTTAGTCAAATCTTTACTGAACAAAAATATCATGGTTGGGGATATATATAAAAAAGATTTCCCATCAGAAACCCTTTTTGCACTGAGCTTTATTCTGGATTATATGTCAGAACAGGGACCTACCATCTGCATACTGGTTTCAGACTACAGTCTGGGTGGGGCCTACCATAGTCTGCACCAGCATGTGGACAGCAGGTTCCTATTCTTGGATATAATCCAGAATATGGCCCAGTGTAGAAAGGACCAGAACCTCATTCCAGCTAAATCAAACCCATAGAAATGTTCTGCAGGCCAACTGTTATTGAACCCAAATTGTTTATTTTTTCCACATAGCAGATTAGAGTAGAAAACACTGGGCAGATCACTTGGGGAACTTAATAATGGCAATGATTTGGTAGGTCACTACTAATTTTCTTATTTATTTTGCACATTTATTTTACTCTAGCCCAAGGTTTCCCACTTATTTCATTTAAAAACACAATGAAGTTATTCAAAACCTGGTCCTTCTCTAACCAGTCAAATCCTCATAACATTTCTCCACAAGAATATACTTCAAATTGTGGCAGCATTTTTGCAAAGGGATATCCCACTAAATGGCTACAAATGAATCAGAAATTGAAAGCTGGTAATTGTTTACTGTCTCCATCATCACAAAGCCATGGAAATTAGCCTGCAAAGCAAAGTGTAGCAAACACGGAATATGTTCGAATAAAAGAAATACAAAAGATAAGATACTGTATTTTCTGGTGTATAAGACTACTTTTTAACCCAGGAAAATCTTCTCAAAAGTCGGGGGTCATCTTATACACCGGGTGTTGTCTTCTTATATGGCGAGTATATCCCAAACTCTATATTTTAACTGGAAAGTTAGGGGTCGTCTTATACAACCAGTCGTCTTATACGCCGGAAAATACGGTACATCACAAGACACAAAGCAAAACAGATGAAAAATTCAGTACCAGCTCCAAGGAGTAAAAAACAGTTCATAAAAATAAAACAGTTCATGTGCTTGAGGGGCTATAACACATTTAAAAGTTCTATACTTTCAGGTTGAAATTTGTGTGTGTTCATACATGTGTTTAGGGATGCCTCAAGAGCAAATATGAGACTCAAAGAAGAGACAGAAAATATTTTTTAAAAACACTTTACCTCATCCCCAAGCCGATTATCTATCTATTCCACAGACGTGAAATAATCACTCTTGGGGCAAGTTGAAGCACTTTGAGTTGATGGGGTGGGAAGCTATGGAGGTTCCCAGCCGGCTATGGCTGCCAGCCACTCAGAGGCCAATTCCCAATTAGGCCTCTATTCGGCAATTAGTGCAGCTTTGGTGAAAAGCATAGGCTGATTAGGTGTGGAACGCGATTTCCTGCTCCACACTTTATTAATCTTTACTGCAGGTTTACCTGCATCAGTGTCCATTATGGTCCATCAGTGTGACCATCTGCATGCCTTACTGCTTGCTGGATGTGGTGGATGGGGAGAGCGTTGTCTGCGCAGGCGCAGCCATGTTGCCGGCGCTGATCGATTGCCGGCTTCTTGCACAGGCACGGCTGCGTTGCCAGCGCTAGTCGATCGTTGGCCACTGCCGAGATCTCCCGGCTTTTGTGGCAAAGGTGCAGGCTGGTCAACAGAGAACCATTCACATTTCTGGCCGGTAGGGGACACGTGGGGAAATGTCCCTCATGGGAAATGCAAATGGTCCTCCTGTCCCTGGAGTGTTCAGGCCCTAGTTCACGGCAGACTAATGAAGTAAGCACAGAAAGACCTCAGATCTATGGAAACCTAGGATGGCAGCAGCCAATGGAAGGGGAGCACGGAATGAAGAGCTGTCAGGTATGAGGCTTTTATCCACTTATTTTTAAAACTGTACAACATGGATTTTCCTCCCCTGCATCCACAGATGGGGCAATCCCAGAGAACAAATGCCACTCAAAACCCCTGTGTGATCACACCCATATTCCCATTCCTAATTGGGACAAAAACAAAATGGCTCCGGAGTAGCTCTTTGTTCTTGTTACAGAGAGTTAAAAGAAGAGACAAACAGAAGAGGTCTAACTTGTTTTATACCAGGAGCGTATGTTAAGAACTCTGTGACTTTCTCCACCTCCTGCTTTTCATCTATTCATGTTGCTGCCCTAAATGTAGAAAATGCATTCTTCCAACCACTATTTTAAACCTTTGCCCTAAAGTTTCAGCCCACAGATCAGATAGGACCTTTCTGCACTTACATCGATTGACCTGGAACTGGAGTTCTTGGAGCAATCTTGGCTCACTGCACTGTCAGTTGTTGCAGCAGCGCACTGCGTGCAAGCCACCAATTATAGCACACTAAGTGTTCTCAAGACACAGGGCTGTACACATCCTATGCCCAAGGAACCCTCTTATGCTGAGACCCTTCTACAGTCTCATTAAGGCCCTGTACGAACTTGCCTGTGTCTGCTTTCAATAGTACAAATGGGGAAACCAAGAGTCATTTACCCACTGACCCTCTCGCCATTTGATTTACCACAGTGATGTGGCCTTTTGAATTGATGCACTGGCACTCTTGCGTTCGCAGCATTGTACATAGGTGTCTCCTTACTTATCAAAAGTTTTTTTGTCCCTAAAAAGCACTAAACACTATTGCTGAAAAGCCCCGAACTGGTAATAGGTCTTCCAGCAATAGTGCTTTTTAGTGATGAACCTCCCTTTCTGGATGGAATGGTGAATGGTCTGAAATAGCAGACCATTCATGCAAGGAGATAGTCACAGGCACATCCGGGAATTCAATGGCAGCTGAATTACCTGGATAGCTCATGACTAAAATGTGCAAAATAGTGCTGGGGCCAGTGCTGTCAGGATAAAAATCAACAATAGCAGGGAAGCAATACCCTGCATTATTGCTTTCTATCAGTATATCAGAGTGCTGTTGAGAGGCAGCGAAAGCTTGGAAAGCCAGCTTTGTATCATCAGACTCTGCGTCAAAGAACAACTGTTCTACCAGCTCTACTGCTCTTATTAAGTCCACTTTTTTTTTTTTTTGCAGAAATAACAAAATCTTCCATGCTGCTAAACATTTAATATTGACGTACTTGACTTATTTCCAGGCAGCCGGGAAGGACGAGAAAAGACAAAATGCCATCCCCTATTCACAAGACTGGAAAGAAAGAAAGCCAACTGTGTATGGAAAGGGTTAATAGTAGGCCATTTGTCAAACCACAGCCTGAGGTGTACTTGACATAGGTTGAATTCAGCCGTCAAGATGAAAGAGGGTTTACAATGAAAGCCTGAAAAGTTTTCCACCTCCAAGCAAGAATCTTTTGTGCTATGAGATAACCTATAATAATAACATTGCTAATTTGATTGAACTGCAGAGACGAAATCCAGAAATTTGGATCCAGGCAAGACTACAGTACTTTACAGGATTGCACAACTGTGTTTAGCCCGATTAAGCATTTTATACAATATTCTTGCTGCATAGCATAACAGTCCCTGGATATATGCATTTTATCCTTCAAAATGTGGTTGGGAAAGCCTACCGAATTACAGAATTTTGTAGCTTAGCTTTCTAGGCTCCTTAAGACTCTAAAACAGAGAAGCATATACTGTATTATTCTTTCTCAAAATAGGTGAAAGGTCTCATTACTTATGAAGGTCAGTGCGGCAGAGGCAAGTTGTACATGTAATACCAACATTCTGAACTTTATAATCCTTTATCAAAGCTTTAAAATACCCAAAGACATAAATAACTAATCTTTCTAATGCAGAACATTGAGGCTAATCTTCCATGGAATCAGCTGACCCATAATTCTATACTGACATCACATATTTCCTGTGGTTACACATGGTATGCACATTATGAGTATGCACAGTACATGTATCGAAGACAGGACTGGGGAGTAGAAACCCAGCAGAGTGATCTGAGGAGACTTCTGAACCACAGCAGTGCTATTATGTGATCACCATCAAACCCAGAATTTCCAGAATTCTTCAGATGGCTTAGAGCCTAGATGGGGGGAACCTGTCTCACCTATTACTAACCTTACTGGACAACAAGATCACTGAGGAATCATTTGTTGGCAAATTCCATGGGAGATACTAGAAAATGAGGCATTCCGACAATAATTTTTTCTGAAGTTGCTCCATAATAGCAAAGTAAATGGTCCCCTATCTTTTATTTCACTAGACAACTGAAGATCTCTTTCATCTCTAGAACAGTGATGGCCAACCTATGACACATGTGTCACAGGTGACATGCCAAGCCCTTTTGGGTGACACACATGGTCACCCTGGCACCTGGGCATGTAGTGCTTGCTTGTTCTTGAAGTGTACGAAATACCAACTTTCAATTGAAGATTTAGCAAACAAAATTCAGCAACAAAAGTCACTAATGTAAAGAATTATTTGTTTCTGCTTTTAATAAAATACATATATCAAAAATATAACTTTTTTACTAAAGCTACAAATATCACAAAATTTCTAGATGTGACACAGCACCCGAGCTAAGCTAGATTTTCTTGCGAATTTTGACACACTGAGCTCAAAAGGTTCGCCATCACTGCTCTAGGGCAGGGGTAGGCAAACTGTGGCTCGGGAGCCACGTGTTGCTCTTTGGCCCCTTGAGTGTGGCTCTTCCAGCTTAGGAGTGCCCTAATTAAGTTACGAACAATGTACCTACCTATACAGTTTAAGTTTTAAAAATCTGGCTCTCAAAAGAAATTTCAATCATTGTATTGTTGATATTTGGCTCTTTTGACTAATGAGTTTGCCGACCACTGCTCTAGGGTATTCTTGTGACGGGTTCTTAGCTGCCTTTCTAAGGACATTAGACAGGCCAATGTTGGAACTTGTTTTTCCAGCTCCTTTTCTTGTATTTACTTGCATACTCACAGTGAGCTGCTGGATGAGCGTACATTGCTGTTTCAGCATAGGTCATGCAAAATGTAAGCACAGTGAATGTACCGTACCTGGGAACATGCCCATGCTTTTGAGGAATTCCTCCACCATCTTAACTATGCTGTTTGGGCTGGATACATTGCCAACTGCCCAACATGGTACTGGGCTCCAGTAGGATCCTGGTGGCTTAAGCACATCTGTTAAGGCTCTAAATCTGGGGACTGAGAAAACGCATCAGCAACATGACTAGTCATTTCCTTTCCACATTATCTAACCCAAAGCAGCGTTTTCTAAGTTAGACAATGCTGAAATAAAACAGGTCCACTTTCATGCTGAAAGTGGACTCAGACTGGATTAAAACCTAGGTTTGAACGCAGCCGAAAAGCAGAGACCAGCCTGTTAAGAAAATATGGGTAGAACTGGGAAAGGCCATTAAAATTGTTGATTTATATAGAATTGAGAACAGAAACTCTAACAGCTCCTTTAACATTACTGTTCATTCAAAATTATGCATTATATTTAAGATGGCCTTGGGTTAAATGTTATGATTCTTTCAAAAGCTGGGCAGTCAATGTTTTCTTCCCCACAAGCAGTCTGTTAATTATATAAATTTAATAAATAGATAACAATGTTCTTCAGTGGAACTAATGAAGTACGACACCTTCCTAGGCAACAAGACCCCTCACATGATAGCATTTGTGGAAGAAAGCTTAGCAGATGGTGCGACCTCACTCTTTTCTGCTTAACCACAGGGCATTTGCCACAAAGTCACCAGCGCCATACTAGTATTTGTATGTACCTATATTTACATACTTATTTTCCTCATACTAGAATGCACAAAATTCTCTCTTCTCAGTTTTCTTGAAGACATTTGAAATTGAATGGCGTTGTTACTTTTCTCAGTGCAAATATGTTTGGCATTGAAGCTGCAGGGTTTAGGTCTTAAGAAAGAATTGGTTATACCATTAATTCTACCCTCTCACCTACAGAAATCTTGCCTTCTAACAAAGTACTAGTTATTTACTATAATTTGCAAAGACAAAATCTCAGGTTCACTGAAATGGAAAAATAAAAACAGCAATAAACCTGGATCTTCCAATAGTAAGGACCTATTTGGGCATGTTCCTGAGTCAATTCCAGATGTTTCTTGATAAATTTCAATCTCTGCTGAAGCAGGTCTTGACTACTGTAACATTCTCTACTTAATGCTGCATGTGAAAGCAGCCACCTAAAGGCTGTTTAGTTAGCAATTCACCTCTGAACCCAATGTAAAATTGCTAGGCGATTTTAGCCTAAGAAATCTGAAGAACTGTCTGAATCTATATGAAACTGCTCCAACACTAGAATCTGCAACAGATGTCACTATCAATATCTTATCACTTTGGCTCAGTTTGATTGGCAAGAATGATCTGGAAGCTGGCACTAGCGCAAAAAGCAACAGCTCAACAGCTGATGGAAGTCTCTGACCTCACACACATCACACCTGTCCTGAAAGACCTGAACTGGCTGCCAATCTGCTACTGAGCCCAATTCAAGGTGTTGGTGCCAATATATAAAGCCCTAAACAGCTCAGGCATTGGTAAGTGAAGGGTTGCCTTCTTCTATATAGGACCTCTTGTGTACTGAGATCTCAGGGAGAGGGCTTTCTTGTAGTCCCTCATGTCTCAGAGGTACCGGGGGGGGGGGGGGGTAGGGACATGCAAGAGAGCCTTTTCTGTGGTGGCCCCCAGACTCTGGAATAGATTTCCTCCTGAAGTTACTAGGCACCTACATACACCTTCACCCAGGTCTTTGATATTTAGCTCTCTCTCTCTAGGTGCTGTCCTGCCAGGGCAGGAGGGACAGTTATATTTTAAATATATTTTAATCTATTGTATATTTTATTTTTTTACTCTTGTCGTCAGCCCTGAAATCTTTTTTATGAAAGATAAGTTATACATTATTAAATAAATCTTTAAAATTATATGTGTATGTTTGTGTGTGTATCTCCTGTTTGAGGAGCTGAATGTAGAGATGCAACACTCATGAAAACATTCAAACATTCCCTGCTTTGCACAATCTGAGGAAGAACCATGATAACCTCATGGATGCACAGGGGTCCACACGAAGGATGAAAGGAAGAAAACGTGAAGTGCAAATCTCATGCATCTGCACCTATTTCTGCATCCATGAGACCTGGCTATCCATGGCATTCCAGATGCTGCTGAACCACAGTTTCCATCTGCACTGAGCTTCATTGCTAACAGCAAAGAACATTGTAACTGTGTTTCTGTTGTTTTTTACACTTAGAAAACTATACCAATGGCAGAGAGCTTCTTGAAGAACAGGCTTGAAACATACACCTTCTTGATTTGTTCCAACTTAACTTTACTTATCTAAAGTTGTGAGTCTCCTATTGACATCAGATATACATCTCTAGAGATGCTAGACTCCATCTTTCTACTTACTAGCTTGAAGAGAGAGGGTGCATCCAGACACGTTAATACTGTGCTGCAGAATGCACAGTAGCAAAGGGGGCATCACACGCTGTGACTGATGGATTGTAGTGGTGACACATCCCATCGCTACTGCACAGTTACCTTAATGCTGGTAAGAGAAAACTCGCTGAATAGTATAACAAAAATTCATATCATAGAATCATAGAATCATAGAATGGTAGAGTTGGAGGGGACCTCCTGGGTCATCGAGTCCAACCCCCTGCTCAAGGCAGGATCTCCTAAACCATCTCAGACAGATGGCCGTCCAGTTTCTGCTTGAAGACCTCCAACGAAGGGGAACCAACCACCTCCCGTGGCAGCCTGTTCCACTGGTTGATCACTCTTACTGTTAGAAATTTTTTCCTAACATCTAAACTAAATCTTTTCCCCTGCAGTTTCACCCCATTGTTTCTAGTCCTTCCTTGAGAGAGTGAGAACAGGGCTGATCCCTCTGCCTTGTGACAACCCTTGAGGTATTTGTAGACAGCTATCATGTCTCCTCTCAGTCTTCTTTTTGTTAGACTAAACATTCCTAGTTCCTTAAGCCGTTCCTCATAGGACATGGTTTGCAGACCGTTCACCATCTTGGTAGCTCTCCTTTGAACCTGCTCCAGCTTGTCAGTGTCTTTTTTAAACTGGGGTGACCAGAACTGGACACAGTACTCCAGATGAGGTCTGACCAAGGTAGAGTAGAGGGGGATAATAACTTCACGTGATCTGGACTCTATGCTTCTCCTAATACACCCCAGGATTGCGTTTGCCTTTTTTGCAGCTGCCTCGCACTGTTGACTCATGTTCAGTTGATGATCTACCAGGACACCCAAGTCTTTTTCACATGTGCTGCTGCTCAGCCGAATTCCTCCCATTGTATATGTGCTTTTTTCATTTTTCTTGCCCAGGTGCAGAACCTTGCATTTTTCTTTGTTAAATACCATTTTATTAGTTGCAGCCCATTGTTCGAGTTTCTCTAAATCTTTTTGAATCCTCTCTCTCTCTTCTCTGGTGTTTGCAATCCCCCCTAGCTTTGTGTCATCAGCAAATTTGATCAGTTTCCCTTCAACTCCCTCGTCCAGATCGTTTATAAAAACATTAAACATAACTGGGCCCAGGACAGAACCTTGTGGTACTCCACTTGACACTTCCCTCCATTTGGATGTGCAGCCATTTAAAGCCACTCTTTGAGTACGATTACTAAGCCAGTTTTGAATCCACCTTATAGTTGCCTTGTCAATCCCATATTTGATCAATTTTTCAATGAGGATCGCATGAGATACTTTGTCAAATGCTTTGCTGAAATCAAGAAATAGTATGTCTACTGCATTTCCTTGATCAACCCATTCAGTGATTTTGTCATAAAATGAAATCAAGTTGGTCTGACACGACCTGTTTGATACAAACCCATGTTGACTACTGTTAATTATTGAATTCCTATCCAAATGCTGACATATGTGTTGTTTAATAATTTGTTCGAGAATCTTTCCTGGTATTGAAGTCAGGCTAACAGGCCTGTAGTTCCCTGGGTCTACCTTCTTCCCTTTTTTGAAGATAGGAACAACGTTTGCCCTTCTCCAATCGTCTGGGACTTCTCCTGTTCTCCATGACTTCTCAAAGACTACAGCAAGTGGTTCAGCAATTACCTCTGCTAATTCCTTCAGTACCCTAGGATGTAATCCATCTGGACCCGGGGACTTAAATTCGTTTAAGTTAGCTAAGCGTTCCCTTACTCTCTCAGTGTTGATTTTGTGTCTTGATTCTCCTAGTCCTTCATCAGTACAGTGAAGGACTGTTGCATGCACATTATCCCTCTTGGAAAAAACAGATGCAAAATAGGAGTTCAGAATCTCTGCCTTCTCAAGATCACTTTCGATCACTTCTCCATTCTCTCCCTGCAGACTTCCCAAAACCTCTTTGACTTTTCTTTTGCTGTTGACATATCCCCAAAACCCTTTTTTATTGTTTTTAGTCTCTCTTGCAAGCCTCAATTCATTTTTAGCTTTAGCTTTTCTGATACTTGCCCTGCAGATTGTACTGATTTCATTATATTCCTCCTTAGATATGTATCCCTCCTTCCATTTCTTAAACATTTCTTTTTTCTTTTTTATCAAGTTTTTAAGTTCTAGGTTTATCCACCCTGGTCTCTTTAGCTGTTTTCCATTCTTCCTTCTTTGAGGAATTGTTAATGATTGCACTTCTAATATTGCATTTCTCAAAATATCCCATCCTTCTTGGACATTTCTATCCTTTAGTACATTTAACCATTTGATCCCTCCTAACCTCCTCCGGAGTCCATCAAAGTCCGCCCTTCTGAAGTCCAACTTTGAGGTCTGAGTCCTCTCATGCTTTCCTTCCCTTATTATCCAGAATTCAAGGATAACATGATCGCTGCCTCCTAATGCCCCAGAAACTCTGATATCCTCCACCATTTCCTCTCTGTTGGTAAGAATTAGATCAAGGATAGCCAATCCTCTTGTTTCCTCCACCACCTTTTGGTACATGAAATTGTCAGCGAGAGAGGATAAGAACTTATTAGACTTGTGACTTTTTCCTGAGCGAGATTCCCAACAAATGTCTGGGTAATTAAAGTCTCCCATAATCACTATGTCATGCTTTCGTGAAAGTTTAGCCATCTGGTCTAGGAAGAGGTCATCCATATCTTCTGTTTGTCCAGGGGGCCTGTAATAGACTCCTACAATGGTATCCTTTCTGTTGCTCTCTCCTTGAATTCTTACCCATACCGATTCTACTGAGCTTCCACTCTCTGAAACTTGAACCTCTGAGGAGACAATTTCTTTTTTAACATACAGCGCAACACCCCCTCCTCTTTTGTTAAGTCTGTTTCGCAGAAACAAGTTGTAGCCTTCGATGTTTGTGTTCCATTCATGTGTGTTATCCCACCAGGTTTCCGTAATACCTATGACATCATATTTATCTACCTGGGTCAGGATCTCCAGCTCCCCTTTTTTATTTCTCATGCTTTGGGCATTGGTGTAGAGGCATTTTAGTTTGTAATTGATATCTATTGCGAGCTTGCCTCCTCTGTTTTCCTTACAAAATTCATTGGTACTATTTCTGGGAGTAAGAATATCACCTGGTTTGATTGACTGAGTATTTTTGCTTGACTTTTTGTTACCCTTCCCCTTTTGTTTTAGTTTAAAGCTCTCCTAATAACCGAAGCAAGGCGCTTCCCGAATACATTCTTTCCTGTCCCTGTAAGGTGCAACCCATCTCTTGCAAGGAGTCCGTCATATAGGTAGTTTTCTCCATGGTTCAGAAATCCAAATCCTTGCTGCCGGCACCACCGACGTAGCCACTTGTTCACCTCAAGAATCCTATCCCTTCTACTTTTATCGTGACCATCCACCGGAAGGATAGATGAAAAGACTACTTGTGCTCCCAGTTCCTTTACTTTTCTGCCAAGATCTTCAAAGTCTCTGTAGATGTTTTCAAAGTGCTTTTTTGCCGTATCATTTGTGCCTACATGTATGAGTAATAATGGGTAGTAGTCTGTAGGTCTGAATAGCCTCGATATGCTATCAGTTACATCTTTGATTCGGGCCCCTGGGAGACAGCACACCTCTCGTGAGTTACTGTCAGGTCTGCAGATAGTTGCCTCTGTTCCTCTTAAAAGTGAATCTCCCAGGACCACTACTCTCCTCTTTTTCTTTGCAGTACCATTTCTTCCTCTCCATTCCAGAGGTTTCTCAGTGCCTATTGGAGTAATATTTGTGGACCTTGTCGTCGACTCTTCAGATGTGTTGTTCTCCTGACTGAGTATCTGGAACTGGTTGTTTAATTGCAAGGGTTCCGAATGTCTCCTGTTCTTCCTGCTCCTTTGGGTCACATGCTTCCATAACTCAGTTTCTGCAACTACAGAAGGACGTTCTTCTATCCCTTCATTTTGAAGTGTTTCCTCCATGCTGTCGAGGAAGTTCTCTTCTTCTCGAATCTGCTTCAGTGTTTTGACTCTCTCTTCTAGACTTTTAACTCTTTCCTCCAGGAGAGCCACAAGCTTGCATTTGTGGCAGGTAAAATGTGGCATCTGTTGTGGTAGGTTCATAAACATGCCGCATACATTGCATGTAACAATACAGGTGTTCTCGCCTTCCATATTGCTTTTAGGGTAAGGATTTTAAAGATGTGATGCTAAGGTATGAATGTTTTTTTTATCCCACTGTACCTTTTTTTTAATTTTTTGTTGTTTTTTGTTTTGTTTTGTTTTGTTTTTTAATTTCGCGCGCCGTTAGGCGCGCGGGCCGTTTCTATTTAAGCCCTGCTGAGCAGAGTAACTCCTCCTCCCTGAGGGTGTGGCTAATTCCTAATGGTCCGCTGCTCTGATTGGTCTGAGAAAGCTTCTACCTCACGCCGTGTGCTCTAAGAAAAACTTCCTGTTTCTGTCTCACGCCGTGTGCTCTAAGAAAAACTTCCTGTTTCTATCTCTCGCCGTGTGCTCTGAGAAAAGCTCCTGCTTCCACTTCACCCAAGCTGGAACTGACTAACTCCTCCCACTTGAGCTTCTATTTAAGCCCTGCTGAGCAGAGTAACTCCTCCTCCCTGAGGGTGTGGCTAATTCCTAATGGTCCGCTGCTCTGATTGGTCTGAGAAAGCTTCTACCTCACGCCGTGTGCTCTAAGAAAAACTTCCTGTTTCTGTCTCACGCCGTGTGCTCTAAGAAAAACTTCCTGTTTCTATCTCTCGCCGTGTGCTCTGAGAAAAGCTCCTGCTTCCACTTCACCCAAGCTGGAACTGACTAACTCCTCCCACTTGAGCTTCTATTTAAGCCCTGCTGAGCAGAGTAACTCCTCCTCCCTGAGGGTGTGGCTAATTCCTAATGGTCCGCTGCTCTGATTGGTCTGAGAAAGCTTCTACCTCACGCCGTGTGCTCTAAGAAAAACTTCCTGTTTCTGTCTCACGCCGTGTGCTCTAAGAAAAACTTCCTGTTTCTATCTCTCGCCGTGTGCTCTGAGAAAAGCTCCTGCTTCCACTTCACCCAAGCTGGAACTGACTAACTCCTCCCACTTGAGCTTCTATTTAAGCCCTGCTGAGCAGAGTAACTCCTCCTCCCTGAGGGTGTGGCTAATTCCTAATGGTCCGCTGCTCTGATTGGTCTGAGAAAGCTTCTACCTCACGCCGTGTGCTCTAAGAAAAACTTCCTGTTTCTGTCTCACGCCGTGTGCTCTAAGAAAAACTTCCTGTTTCTATCTCTCGCCGTGTGCTCTGAGAAAAGCTCCTGCTTCCACTTCACCCAAGCTGGAACTGACTAACTCCTCCCACTTGAGCTTCTATTTAAGCCCTGCTGAGCAGAGTAACTCCTCCTCCCTGAGGGTGTGGCTAATTCCTAATGGTCCGCTGCTCTGATTGGTCTGAGAAAGCTTCTACCTCACGCCGTGTGCTCTAAGAAAAACTTCCTGTTTCTGTCTCACGCCGTGTGCTCTAAGAAAAACTTCCTGTTTCTATCTCTCGCCGTGTGCTCTGAGAAAAGCTCCTGCTTCCACTTCACCCAAGCTGGAACTGACTAACTCCTCCCACTTGAGCTTCTATTTAAGCCCTGCTGAGCAGAGTAACTCCTCCTCCCTGAGGGTGTGGCTAATTCCTAATGGTCCGCTGCTCTGATTGGTCTGAGAAAGCTTCTACCTCACGCCGTGTGCTCTAAGAAAAACTTCCTGTTTCTGTCTCACGCCGTGTGCTCTAAGAAAAACTTCCTGTTTCTATCTCTCGCCGTGTGCTCTGAGAAAAGCTCCTGCTTCCACTTCACCCAAGCTGGAACTGACTAACTCCTCCCACTTGAGCTTCTATTTAAGCCCTGCTGAGCAGAGTAACTCCTCCTCCCTGAGGGTGTGGCTAATTCCTAATGGTCCGCTGCTCTGATTGGTCTGAGAAAGCTTCTACCTCACGCCGTGTGCTCTAAGAAAAACTTCCTGTTTCTGTCTCACGCCGTGTGCTCTAAGAAAAACTTCCTGTTTCTGTCTCACGCCGTGTGCTCTGAGAAAAACTTCCTGTTTCTATCTCTCGCCGTGTGCTCTGAGAAAAGCTCCTGCTTCCACTTCACCCAAGCTGGAACTGACTAACTCCTCCCACTTGAGCTTCTATTTAAGCCCTGCTGAGCAGAGTAACTCCTCCTCCCTGAGGGTGTGGCTAATTCCTAATGGTCCGCTGCTCTGATTGGTCTGAGAAAGCTTCTACCTCACGCCGTGTGCTCTAAGAAAAACTTCCTGTTTCTGTCTCACGCCGTGTGCTCTAAGAAAAACTTCCTGTTTCTGTCTCACGCCGTGTGCTCTGAGAAAAACTTCCTGTTTCTATCTCTCGCCGTGTGCTCTGAGAAAAGCTCCTGCTTCCACTTCACCCAAGCTGGAACTGACTAACTCCTCCCACTTGAGCTTCTATTTAAGCCCTGCTGAGCAGAGTAACTCCTCCTCCCTGAGGGTGTGGCTAATTCCTAATGGTCCGCTGCTCTGATTGGTCTGAGAAAGCTTCTACCTCACGCCGTGTGCTCTAAGAAAAACTTCCTGTTTCTGTCTCACGCCGTGTGCTCTAAGAAAAACTTCCTGTTTCTATCTCTCGCCGTGTGCTCTGAGAAAAGCTCCTGCTTCCACTTCACCCAAGCTGGAACTGAGCAGGATGGTGAGAAGGGGCGAGGAGAGCAAGAAGGGCAGCTCAAATCCAATTGGCTGCCTCATCCCACATGGGGCCGCACTCCAACTCAGCTCTTGCAGCTTCCGATGAGGAAGCTACGGAGGTTGCTTTTAGTTGGGTCATAGCTTCACAGCAGGTAAGCTGAGCTTTCTCCTTTATCTGCGGATTTATTCCACAACTCTGGAGAGGGCCATTGAGAGAGCATGGTATTACAAACTGTTACAGCAGAGTTATCCAATCAGCAGTTCCCATGCTTTATACTGAAGTGGTGTACACTTGCAGTAATATACTGACAGTTTCAGGAGCCAGAGTTTGCCACTACTTTTACAAAATTTAAAAAGGACCAGAAAGCTATCAGTCTTTTCCCTCTTATAGGTTAACAGCAAGAGCTATAGGCTGATTTCTTTAATGTTAACACACATACACACACATACAAGCTAGCCAAGTACGGATGCAGTGCGGTCAGAAAAGGAAGCCTGATGGGAAAAGATTCTGAACAATACAGGGCAAACCATCCTCTGACACAGATAACAGTTCTTTAACTAAATTCTATATAAATTTCTGCGGGACAGTGAACTTAAAATAAGAAGATTTTGCCAGGTCCTCCCCCCAGAAAACAGATGCTAGGACTGTGTGAGAAACGTGAAGCTAGATATTCCGCTAGCAGTCACAGCTACGTGCCTGCAACACTGAACAGAAAGCATCTCTTAAATGGGTCAGTGAACGGTAATAACCCTTCTCTCACCAGACTGCATGCAAGTGATTCAGTGATGTATCCCACAGGGCAATCCTGGTGCCTACAGCTCTGAAAAACTAAGAACCATAATACGCCTTGCTCAAAAACTAGTCAGTTCATTTGCTTTTCTCCAAATAAGTGGGAACGTGAAGAGATGGTTTTTATGGGATTCTCAGTTTCAATATTTTCTGTGAATCCAGAAAAGATGTTTCCTTTTCAGGCTATACAACTGTTATACAAACTTGCTTGTACCTAATTTTAGCAGTGGCTTGGTTTTTTGTTTTTATTGTTGTTGGTTCAGTTCTATTATATGGATCTTCTATCAGCTTATGGGTAGAAGTATCCCTGGGAAGAACATATCTAATACGTTAAGTAAGAAAACCTTAACAGCAAGTGTTTCCAGCTAGCAGAAGAAAGTATATTTGTGACCCATCACAATGCAACCCATTATTTTTTTTCTTATTTAATAATATTCTTTAAAAATGCATATAGCTCTTGTCTAAGAATTCATAGGCAAGTAGAAAGAATAACATGCACAATAAAAACAGGTATGTAATGATAGTTTGATGCCCAGACATCTCTTGATGTCTCTCTAGAAAACAGTGCATAAGAACATAAGAGAAGCCCTGTCGGCCCATCAGTTGCTTCTGGACATTCTCAAGCAGAATACGGAAGCAAAACCTTCTCTTGCTCTCAACTCCCTGCAAATAGCCTTTAGAGACAGCCTATCTGTCTCTCCAACCTAGAGGCCAACCTAAGCAACAATTCTAGGGACCATTGATAGACCTATCCTCCATGAATCTACCTAACCCTTTGTTAAAGGTATCCAGGCTAATGACTGTCACTTCTCCTGGTCGTAAATTCCATAGACTGATGACCCTCTGGGTGAAAAAATTCCTCACATTGCCAGTGCTAACTCTCCAGCCCATCATCTTCATAGACTGACCCTGGATTTAATGTTATGCAATAGAGATTTAAAAAATTTTCTCTGTCCACCTTTTCTAAACCAGGCATGCTTTTACAAACTTCAATTAGGCCTAAAGCAAACTTGGGAAATTCCAGAGGTTAGGGGGAGAAGAGACAGTCCAATTGACCAAGAATGCATACAAAGGCTGCATTTAAACTTCAACTTTTCTGTGCACCAGGAGCAACCCTGGAATTCTCTGATCACACTCTTCTAAAGAAAAACACAGAGCCTCTGTCTTTTCATCCCCAAAATCTAGACTAGGACTCATGAGAAATATCCCCAGAGGGCCAAAATTTGGCCAGGGCTGACCTAAGGACACACACACACATTTTAGTGGCTAGTTGGATATGCAGAGTTTTGTTTTTTAAAAAAAGTTTAAAATGGCTTCTAATAGCTAACACTGGAAAACAAGTAATTGGATGAATGTGAAACAATTGCAATCATTTCCCCAACCCCAGCTCCTTAGAGCTACAATATGTGCACCTATGCTTTTTGAGAGTTTTCTGCTGGGTATTTTGCATTTTTGAAGTTGGAGAAACGGAAATATTTTCCTTGTCAATAAATCAACGCAGGATCTAATAAAAATGCCTCAAGCTATTCCAATTAGCCATTATAATTAGTACTGAAATGTGGTCGCTGCATCAACAATGGCCCCATGGCACAGTGAGCGCACTAGTATTCTCAGAATTAAAATAAATTACATTCTAGTTTATTCTAAAGGCAGTGTCCTACTGGTTCTAAAGTTTAGAGTTTTGGAGATGAGCAATCTTTGTGAATAATACTAACTTTCATCTATTTCAGGAGTCCTATGTGAGCTCAATTAATAATCTGGATTAATTTTAAATTATAACATATCATGAAAATAACATTGAATCTTGCAATTAAAAATAATAGGACCAACCTGAACTTGAGCTCTTTTGTTGAGCCAGATTCAATATTCAACTCTCATGACAGTATGACATATGTATGCTGTGTGACTTCTGTTTATTAGAGATGTGGCTTTGTTACGATCCTTTAAATAAGCTCTTTTCCATAATTCCCAAAGGGAACAACTCACTAGAGGTATAATTAAACAACCAAAAGGGAAGACCTCTCTTCAGTTTTAAAGCTAAAAGTCCAGAATAGTTTAAGAAAATGAGGATATTCTAGACTGTGGGCCTGTTTGTCCTTTCCCTGTGGAGCAGTTCCAGCTTCTCCTGGGAAGGTTCATCTATAAGCACTTCTGCCATCCTGGAGCTCACTAAGCCTATCCCAGTCTTCACTAGCTTCCTGGTGGGCACATACCAATCTCCATGGCAACATCTGGGCATGTGTCAGATGTTGCCTGGCTGTTGTCATGGTGATCCAGCTTGTCCAGGCCTTGCCATCCACATTTCAAGTGTTGGCGATGCAGTTTGGCACTCTAAAAGTACTTGAAAGGTGAATGGATACCTCTGTGCTTGATCTTCACCTCACTGAAATTGTATTATTATACTACTCCAATGACATAAGTGTGAACTAGCCCTCAGTGTCCCTAGGGGGCACTTGCCTGAGCAGCTGGGCAATGCTGGCAATTCCACAACTTCTCAGTGCTACCCTTACGGTTAACCTCAGGGGCCCTGTGGTCTACTTGTAAGGACTAGTGATCTGAAACCCAAGTGGACAATCCTAATGTTCTCTTCTTATCCAGAGAGCTCTTGACAGCTGGAAACAACTTCCCTGTCACCACCACCCTGCTGCCGAAGCTTTATCATGCAGAGGAGCTCTGCTTGAGATGTCTATTCACCATGCTACCTCACCCAGATGTCCTTGGGCCTGTATGATCTTGCAGCTCTTCCAGAAACAAGGGTGAGTAACTTCCTTGAGCAATTGTTAGTTGTGCTGCCCATAAAAACAATCTGCATGGTGATTAACATGTTCTTCTTTAAATAAAAAATGAAAAGTGACAGTCAAGGTGAAGAGAGGTTGAATAGTTAGAGAAATAGCTATGGCTTTGCACTGAAGATTATTTCACTTTGAGATCACTCCCTCTTTCTCCATGCAATCCCATCTGTCAGCAATACTGTACATGACTGGATGGCCCTTCTCTCTCGTGGAGATGTGAAATGCAGATTATCCAAAGTGATCTGAAAAGCAACACTTTAGGGTTCAGCGACAGAAGCACATATGTGCAAGTCACACCTTCACTTGAGTTCAAAATCTTGGGATACTGGACTCAAGAGTGTTTTTGTTTGAGTTATTTGTTTAGGGTTTCTCGGGGCTTGTATGAGATTGAACTGCTAGAATCTGACAGGAAGATGGAGCAGTCTACAGTTGCTTGGTCAGGGGAAAGAAGATTCTTCACCACAGTCTGACATGCAGCAGGCATCTCCCACTCAAGAGCAGGTAGGAAGGAGGGCTGTGGAGCAGGATACTCAGGGTGCCCTCCTGATGTTCAAAAAATGAAGAATAGAGGTCTAGCTCTCTGTGAAGATACTTATAGTTGAAATGGAGGGATGCTCTGTACTACAGATCTCTGTGAAAAAATGGAACTTAATGAAGTTTTCCAAGAGTGAAAGAGTAACCTGTGTACAGAAAAATACTTTATCAAACATAAATGGCAAGAAGTAAATTTAAGGCTATCTCCTGTTTTGACATAACCTGCCTGGGAGATCACTTGTGGGGTTCCTCAGGAATCTGTCCTATCCCCCTATTTCTATGAAGTCCCTGGGTGAAATCATCAGGGATTATGAAGGTAAGTGCCATCAGTTGGGCAGACATGAGCAAAATATTCCAGTAAAAGCACCCTGCTGGTTGCACTCTTTGAGAACAAGTCATACCACAATTCAAAAACCTTCACAATACCATGAAACACTGGGGTCTTTATAACCCAGTTTACCTATATTGTTGCCACTTAATGTCTAAAATTATTCAATCAAATCATGATGCTTACCTTAATAAAAAGGATTTGTAACCAAGATCAAGGCAAAACCCTATACATTTCTATTGATGACCATTTCTATCAATCTTTTTGGGTAGGATATTAATATTCATTGGTACATTTCTCTTCCCAAATTACAGTGTGAGCAAAACAAAAACAAAAACCCTAAACATTTTTTAAAGTTAAAAAAAATAGTGTATATTCACCTAAACCCATACATATTCAAGGTAATCTCCTTTTAAAAAAACAGAGGGCAAGGGATTGGAAAATGGAAATCTCTAGGGGGGAACATCATGAGTTTTCCTCATAAATACGGCCATCTGTTGTGCATCAGGATGGTTCCATTCAGGCTACGCAAAAATTGTTAGGAAAACCATGTAAGCAGCTGCTTCCTAACTCGTACCAGTAGTCCATTGCCAGAAATTGTATGATGTTGGTTTTCCACCACAGCAATTTGCACGACTGCATTATAGAAGGAACTGAACATTTTTCTGTTCGCGTAAAAGCAAAAGCACCGTCAGCAAAACCACACAATATGAAGGATGACTGTAGTACCATACTGTTGAAATTCAACATGATGGAGGTGGTTTAAATTGAGGTCGGGTTAACTTAGGTTAAATCTCAGCAAAGGCTCATTTCTGGCTCATCTCCAAATCTGCCTGGCCTCTTAAACTGTCCTGGTAGATTAAGTTAACTTCATTCCCACTTGTGAAGCAGCTTCCTAGAATGTTGGATGGACTGTGCAATTAATGGCACTGAATGATATCAAAGTGGTATATTTATACTTGTTCAGAGAAAGAGAAAACACTAATGAATTTTATTTCAAGAAATAGGCCAGACTTCTTTTTTTAATTTAACTCTGGTCAGCCTTTAACAAGGTTTTAAAAAAGCATAGAAAATTGCTTTTAGGGTCTCCCTTAAAAAGCATGTTTCAGCTCAGCTGGGTTTTGAGCTTGGTACACCAGACTCCCCAAAAATTGAAAGACAGGGAAAGAAATTGAGGTCCCATCTGCGTTTATAATTTTTCCAGTATGGCTCAACCCATGATACATCTTCCTACTAGCATTTTTAATGTCTCAAAAGGCAATAAGACAGCCACAAATGAATATAAATATAAATAATCCAAAAGCAGATTGGGCTGAAAGCTGAAGTTTTTTACAGGGGAGGGTTCATATTAAGAGGCTTCTGTCATCAGCATTACCCTCCACTGTGGCTTTGAGCAAATGCAAGCATGTATGTCCCTCATCACTCCTAGTGCAGCCTTTTTGCAGACAGGTTCTATATCTGGAACTTAGCTCTACCACGGCAGCTTCTCACCACCACTCCTTAGAACCGTTCCTCCGAGGAAGCATGGCTGCCCTACTGGCATGGAATGCAGCATTAGGGAACACAGTGCAAGGAAAGGGAACCCTTTCTTTTAGATTTGGTCTGGCTCACACTTCAGCCTTGTTTCCTCTTCTAAGAACAAGTCTGACTTCCTTTAGCAGCAAACAAAGCTTCATACGGATTGCATGCCGAACTGTGGCTGGAAGGGAAAGTGGTTGCCTTACAAACTGTAAAAAGCATGGTGCTCCTTTAAAACACTTTAGCAGATTTATCTACATCTTCTTCTGTTCACATAATAAAGAGGCACACAAGGCATGTGATGGAGACGCCTTCTGTTTTACCAAGAATCAAGGTCATTTGCTCTAATGTCCATAGGCAATATAAAGGAAGTTGCTGAATTCCTGAAGAACATCTGCTTAACCAGGTTCACTTTTGTTTATGGAAATCTAATTCAACAGGAAGGACAGGCTAGGCTTTGGTGTCATGGCTCTGTGGTTCACAGAACAACAGCTTTTCTCTGAAAAAATAACAGAACAATAGGTTGGTGAGGTTTAACATGAAATTTGACTGACATTAACATGTACTGAAGAAGATCAGAAAAATTTAGGAAGAAAAGAGCTATCAAGGGCCATTGGTCGTTACTGAGGTATATGGACATTTGTTTTGTTTAATCTTGCTGTCTGTTCCCACAATGGCCAAGCAGAAGTCTATGGAAAGTCCATAAGCAGAACATGAACATTACAGTGCTCTCCCTCACTATGGTCCCCAGCAACTGGATTTTAGGAGCAGTGGTGACCCATATGCTGGGGTACCATGCAGAGGCAAGGTGGCAGTTTGCCACTGGATCTGATGCATTGCAGAGAAAAACACCACCCACTAATACAAAGTCTAGTAGCAAAGTTGTCTCTGACTAAGCAATGTGCAGGAGAACCACGGATGCTGACACTTAGGGTCTTCTGGCCAAGGGCCTCCTGGAAGGAGAAAACACCTGAATTGAACTAAGTGGTGAATTGTTGTCTTGCTTCCCCACTATTCCACCAGCTGCCAGTTGAGAGGCATGCCACCTCCAAGATAGGAGATAGTACAAAGCCATAAAGACTATTGTCCAAACTCCATCTGTGCAATTCAGCTATTCAATGGGAAATGTGATTATTGACATTTTTGCACCAGAAGAAAAATGTCTAAAAAGTCCATTGGAAGAAAGAAGCACATTCATGAATAATTGCTGGTAAGCAGCCATTTTCCCACCCTATCTAGGGGGTGCAGTGGGTTGAAAAATGGCTGCTTCTGGCTTTCTTACTATTTGCAAATTTCAGCATCTGCTGCAATATGGCAGAAGAGAACTCTAATGAATAGTAAAGGACTATTGCACTTCAACTCTTAGCTCAGAAGCAAAAGCTTCAACAAAATGCAAAATAACTATTGCTTCCCTTGTGTAACCAAGTTTTATACAGCTAGTAAACTATGGCTTCCCTCGTATAACTTATTTTTTAAAAAGAACAACATAATTTTGCTGTTACATGGTGGGCAAAAACAGACTTCACTTGTAACTCATTAACCTGAAAACTTTCAATGATGTGATTTGGCCCATGAAGCACCACTGAGTCACACTATGCTGTTGTTGTTGGATACCACCAAGTAATGACTGTTTCCTGAATGACTGCACTGCACCTCCCTGGTCACCTCTTTGCAGATTTCTTGGTAGAGATACTGAAGTGATTTGCCATGCCTACTTCTGGGAAGAGGCTGGGGATCAAACCTGCAACCTTCTGCTTTTATGACAGCTTGCTCTACCACTGAGCTACAGCCACTCCCCTTTAAAACAATGTGAGTCTAGCTTCCATAGTTCAGTAACCCCCATGACCCATGTAACATAATTTTGCACTGCATGGGGCATTGTGCAAGAAATGACTACATTTCCTTCTTAAAGAAGCTAACAAGGATTCTAAAAACTGCATGACTCTCATCTCTACCCACAGGTAATTTCCACATTGTTCTTTGGCAACAACATCTTACTTTCTTTGACAAGGATTCACTCCAGCCTGAAAGGCACTTATTTACTGAAGAGGGGTGTTTTTTTAAAGAAAAGAAAAACCTAAACCAGTATGCCCCTCTGTAATAAAGGTTTTTTTGTCAGAAATACTCAGTTGAATTTGAGTTCTGATTTGACAAATGCGTAGAAAGTGAAGGCCTGCTGTACAAACAAATCAAAATGGCGCTGACTGCTGGGGGACCATTCAGTTCTATGGTGACTTTGTTAGGGGGACCTCATTAGGTGGCGGTTACATATTGCACCATCTCTCTTTCCTTCTGTTTTGCAACAATTCAATGGCAATTAGCAAGCGAGACTGCATACTGATTAAACCACCAGTGGTCTGGATTAGGCCTTCCCTAATTTGAATCAGGGTCTGGCGAATGCAGGCTGAGAAGGATTTGGGGTGGTGGTGGTGAAGCCTCTGTGATCCACATTAACACGCATACATGGCGGTCCAGACATGTACAACACAGGCTCTTGATAAGAATTAAGAGTCTGTGCAGATAGAGTCTCTCATAGTGAAGCAAAGTGCCTCTCCACCTTGCCTCTCACCAACATCAGGGCTGGAGGGGCTGGGATTAGCAGCTTGTAAGGGGAAGGAAATTATGCAATCAGGCCTCCTCAGACCCAATTGCAAACCTCAACTGCTTGAAACTACAGGATGTGTGTTCTATAAGCAACTAAGTAACAGAGCCATGGTGTCCCATGTTACCTCAGCAATAACTTTGAAGCCTTGCAGGCTGAATCCGCACTTATGCCTCTGGTATCCAATTAGTACAGCTCTGGTACAGATATTCCGCCAAGGTCTACATTTCTCTACCTTAGTGAAGTGAGTCCTCTAATAAAGGTCATTACCTCTAATGGATGCCTCTAAAGGCCATCTGCAGGGAATAAGGAGCAGGTGAAGGTTTTGCCTTTTCCTTCTGTTTGGGAATGCTCAGAAGCACTTTGTGGATCCCTGTGAGTCAAGATGCTGACCTGGATGTACTGTGGCCTGATCCAGCAGGGCTCTTCTTATGTTTTCATGCTTCAGAGGAATCATGAAGTAAAATGTGTCTCTTCCCACCATGTTATTTCCGAGATGCCTAAGTTCTCATTCTCTCCATGATGAACCTATCAGTATTAAAAAATACTGATAAGCCCTTCTAGCAACAAAAATTTTGTAACAGACTCTACAACAGGCACCCCCCAAAAATGATATTAAAAAAAACACAGATTCCTTAAGTCTCCTTACTAAGAAACCAGTGACTAAGAAAAATGTCTTCTTTCTCAAGTGCAGGGCTGTCATTCACTTCAGATCCAGGAAAAACTTTAGGGGTTCCCCATCATGTCATCAGCACTTCCTTCCCCACGTGAAACACCGTTCACCTCCGGCTGATGAAGCAATCATGCTCTTTAGTCATGATCACGGGTGCCTCCAGATATAAATAAAAAAAATTTGCAGAGAGAATGCATCATCACCACTTTCTCCCAAGACTCCAAAGCAGTAGGCAGGGCTTTTCGGGCCACAGGGTCAGTCCCTTCCTCTCTGAGGGTCTGGGCTTCTCTGAGAGGCCTGCCGTTTCCTGGTGAGAGCAAACTCTCATGAGATATTGTGAGAACTTGCCCAAACACCCAGGAAAAATCAGTAGCCAATGCTCAAGCATGTTGGATTTAGTATTAGTATTAGTATTAGTATTAGTATTTATTTATTTCTGCTGCACAGCACTGGGCTTTGCCTTGCATAGACTGAAGTACTGTAAAGGCTGAGTGGCACTTTGACCACTGCTCCAGAGCCTCTACGAAGTATGCCTCCTGTATGGATACAGCACAAGTTGTAGGCTATGCTTTACACTATCTGCCTCTATATTGCTCCAGTTAGAATCAAAGACATTTTGTGCTATTTCCTTTAAAAAAAAATACATTTGCAGAATTAACAATGCACACATCGATCGCTGTAATCCAAACACTTAAAAGTATGTAATATTTTCTTAGCAATGATTTTTGGCCCTTACCATTACACAATTCTTTTTCTTTCTCATCTTAGCAACAGCTTTAGTTCAGCCAATCCAGTATCAGCTTCCTCACTGCTAGAGCATCACAGTCTGAGGTTACTATAGTGCATTGACCGACAGTAACCGAGCATGAATGAGCTGGTTCATGCGGCACCTCTACCGCAGTGCACCTGCTATGATAAGGACAGGCTTTTCTTGACTCCACTAACCAGGATTAGCAAATAATTTAGAGTAAATCCTATTTTTGATCATTTGCATTTTTAAAAGGCTCAGGCTATAGAATCTTACAGAAATCCACACAGAAAGAAATATAGGATTGTTCAAATGAACATGTCAGAGTGAATTTGTAACAGTACCTTTAAGAGGAGAGAAAAACACAAAAGGAAACCTGGTACATTTAAACTGGGTTTTGTCATTTTGCCAACGACTGTCTTAATCAATTGTGAAGTGGGGTTTTTTTTCTATTTTATGCACCATTTTCCTTATCAAAACAACCTACCTAAAAACCAAGAGCTGCTTCATCTAACTTCACTTTTGGAAAGGATTAAAAGTTACAGCCTACCAATATGTGAAGCACTTCCTAAACACATACTTTTTCTTTGAAAAATAAAATATATAAACTAGTTAAGAATGAATCAAGAAAATAGTATGTACAAGCTGCTATAGCAAAGGAATAAAATAATTATTGATTCTTCCAATGCTCCTTAATTCACATTTTGGAAATAATTAGACTTAGGCAAGATTCTTAGAGGTCCCATAATGAGTCACAATATTCAATAAAAATATAAATTCAATTAATAAAACAGTATAAAATGGATTTAAAATATAACCTTTCTTCATTACGAAATTTTGCATGGAAGCGGGAGGTTGACTAGATGATGTAAATTCAAACTTTCAAAACTAGATTTTGGACTTTGAAATGCAACTTGTAAATAAGACCAAGTTTTCACTTAATGCTGCAAACACCTGCAGAAAGGGCTTCACACACCACATCTCCATTGTTGATGGCAAAATATGGCCATCTGAAAGCATGATGCCTGCCTGTGGTGTCCAGGAAGAGGGCACAAAATTGCCTAGACAAGGCTGCAAAGCCCATGTAAGCTTAACAGTCCAGGGCGGGCGGGCGGGGGGGGTCGGGGTATGGGCCAGATCAGTGCCATAAGTGCAGATGGTACTGATCTGGCCTGTACCTCCAAGTTCTTTAGCTCAGTGGGCCCATAAAGGACAAGTGTATCTATGGCTTCTAGAATAGATGCCTAAGTACTGCCTCCAGGCTGGAGAGACAGACATGATGCCTCTCAAGGCCATTTGCAAGTAAAAGTTTTGCTTTCATCTTCTGCTTGAGATGCCCAGAAGCAATTGGTTGGCCAATGTATGAGACAGGATGCTGGACTAGATGGGATGTGGCCTGATCCAGAGTAACACAAGATAAGTGTAGAAAAGACCCTTATTCTACACAGGAAAGACAGACTAAGCTATGTTCTCATGGCTGTGCGGTTCATGAAACAGCTTTTCATTGAAACTATAGTGTTGCATTCACATCTATGTTTTACTCCAGTTTCAGTCCACTTTCAGAGAGAGAACACACATCAGGAAAGGGACTAGTCACTTTCTTTCCACTTTATCTAATCTAAAAATTCTGCCTTTGTGTAGATACAAGGAAGCACCTGGAAACACAAGGCACATCCATGAAGGTGCCCAACTCAAGGTGCCTCCCATCTTGGCCATAGAGACACAACCTAAAGCAAATACTTCAAAATATATGAGTATGAAAGGTACTTTTATTCAGAATGAGTTTACAACCAAGTAGTCATCTATTCTTTGGTATGCCATGCATGTTAAGGGGAGGTTTAACAAAATAAGTCAACAAAGCTCAGGCTATACTGTGCTAAGTTGACCTGACCTGAAACAGGCAACCCAGGTGGCCAGATCTGGAGCCTTGACCTACTGTATATTAATTTTTATGACACATTCAAAGTGGCTACATTCAGTATGTGCAAACCATTTTCAGCCATACATAAAGCTGTGATCAAGATTGTATTCTTACAGTCTCAAAAGTGAACAGTTCAATCTATTTCCATTTTCCACTTAAATTCTGAGGGTACCTGCTGCAGCTGAATGTCTTCTTGAAAACCAGTTGTCTGTCATTACATAAAGAATAGTATCAGTCATTACATAAACAGTGAATGTAATAGTTCTGGCAGAGGGATGTACATTTGGGGGGGGGGGGGAACTGGCCTTGTGCCACTATGAACTTGGGCCTTAATAGTTTATTCCACACATCCACCTAGTTAACCAAAGTAGTCTGCACACTGGGTGGGAACATCTGCATGCTGGTGGCACTGATACCATCCTGGAGCTCACCAAACCGTCACCAGCCTGAAATGTTCAGGAGGGGAGGAATGAGCCTGCTATGTGAACAAACCCATCTCTACACAGCCTCAGAAGTGTTTTCTTCACATCATGCAAACATGGTTTTAGAGAATGTGATGCAGCCTACACTTGTCAATGTTCAACTACCAAAAGGGAAAGTCATGACTGTTACTAGAGCATTTTGTTTTTCTCTGAGTATTGGTGTATTTTTAAATAAAGAGCAGGGAAGCAAATCAGACAAAAAGAAAAGGTATGAACTGAACAGATACACAGGTATGGTCATCGTAAATATCAGCCGCTGAAACTACAGCAGGCTTGCTGATGCTAACCTGTATTTTCTTGTCACAGGGGGTTAGGCAAATATTTTGCTTACATGAACACAAGAAAATGGAGCAAGATAAGAAAAGTATTTATGATCCCAGCTAAACTTGTTGAGGAAGCTTTTCGTCCTCTGCTATAGAGGACAGTATACAATTTTAAATGTAAGCCCCATCGAAATGAATGGCAGACACACGAAATCACTAATGTGCTCTTACACAGCTTTCATCCATTAAAATGGGTTTTACAAAAGAGAACTTGGTTTATGAAAAACTATGCCTGATGGTACAGATGTGCCAAACCAGGTGGTTCTACCACTTCAAATGCAAACTGAACCATCTTCAGGTTAACTAAACCAACCGATTCAATTAAAACTAATTCATGGGTGTTTTTCCACTGTCACTAGAAGTACCCGTTAAGTACCCATTAATGGGTACAAAAATGCCATTACGTACCCATTAATGGGTACAAAAATACCCATTAATGGGTACTTAATGGGTACTTTTAGTGACAGTGGAAAAACACCCCATGTTTGTTAGAATGTTGCCCTGCTAAAAGAGCTTTTTAAACTGCATTTTCATATGTAGAACCAGGCTGAACCAGTTCAAGCTAGTCCGAATCTGAGCCAAACTGAATCCACATTTTCAAGTTTGTGTTAATCTGTACCTTACAGTTCTTAGTGAATGAATAATATTTAGTTATTTTCCATTCCTCATCCACTTCCTGCCAGGCAGTACAAGGTTTTTCCCTTTCATTACTTTGGAAATTTAGGGATGAAGTTCTCATGAATTCATTAAAAAAGAAGAAATTGAATTCAAAATTTTCATAGGAAGAGAAACATTGAGCAAATTTGCATTTGCCTGGGTGGGGAACAATGGAGACACTTCTAAACAGTACATCTGCATTATGCGGAGCAGGAGTGTCCCCTATCCGTATTGTAGCGCAGCAGTTTTAACTGCTTCACAACTATATAAGCAGCAGGGCTAAGGAGGTCCTGCACACTTCATCCACATGTCTTCTGGGTAGAAAAAGTGAAAAGGAAGTTGTGACCAGGCGGTCCAAGCACAGTTGCACACTGTGTCCACCCATTGCTCCAGCAACAGCACTATGCAGTCACATTGGTGTCACTGCTGCAGCAATGCAATCACCTCCTTCATGGAGGTGACTTGCATTTAGCTGGGGCCTAATTAAGCACTAGCTAAGTTTTGATATTGTCCCAGGAAATAAAAGTGCAAAAAGGCCGGATTACACTTAAAGTGACAGGACAGCTGAGGTCCATTGTTAAGTTTGCTAGCTTTGCTCATTCATTTTATAAGTCACATCTTTTGGAGATTATCTTTCCTGAGTACTTCTGTCTCCATGAAAACCTCATTATGACTCAGTCACACTTATGTATAGGAATGGAAAAGCTGCCTGCCGGGAGTCTGATGCCTCTTTGTCCATGTGAGTCTGAAATACTGTTGAAGTAACTCTTTCCATGAAGCTTCTTCAGATCAAAGAGTTGAGGTGGCCAGGAATATTGAATACCGCAGGAGAGATGTTTAAGAAAAAGAGAAATGCACAGGCTGTCTTTGGACACACTCAACAACTGGGCAAACTTAATTCTGTGTCCTGTGCAGTTCTGAAGATATTACAAAAATATTGTAATATGGGGAGTTTTCACACTTGCTGGTATACTGGAGCAGGAATGGTACACAGCTGGTGCAGTCTAAGGGAGGTCTTGTACAAGCTACACAAATGGTAACATACAGCCACAGTAGTTTATACAATGCAAAGCAATCTCATGGGACAAATATAATAACTTCCTTAAAATATGTGACATTAGCCTCAAGAGTTTTATCTTTCTCTTGGGTAATATACTTTGTGGAACCACTGACTACTGCGTATCTGATACTGCGTATCTGATACACATCTTCTTTTCTTCCATAGAGGACGCACATCACTTCAAGAAACGTTCAACTACATATATACATAAGTAATTCAAAATCACATTTATTATATATTATTTTCTAATTACCAGGCTTTTCATTCACTGGTGACAAAGTGCTATCATACAAGTCAATGCTGTTAGAAGCAGTAAAATCTTATCACACATCTCAAAAGAACAGAAAACAACTGTCCTTAATAACTCAATGTTGGTATAGCCAACACTGCATCCATCTGATACAGGTCATTCTCCTTTGGATTGATGGGACTTGTAGTCCAAAAGCTTCTAGAGCAGTGATGGCGAACCTTTTGAGCTCGGTGTGTCAAAATTCGCAAGAAAACCTAGCTAAACTCAGGTGCTGTGTCACTTCTAGAAATATCCATAATTTTGTGATATTTGTAGCTCTAGTAAAAATGTTATATTTTTGATATATGTATTTTATTAAAAGCAAAAACAAATAATTCTTTACATTAGTGACTTTTGTTGCTAAATCTTCAATTGAATGTTGGTATTTCATACACTTCAAGAACAAGCAAGCAATACATGTCCAGGTGCCAGGATGACCAGGTGTGTCACCCCAAAGGGCTTGGTGTGTCATCTGTGACACGTGTGTCATAGGTTGGCCATCACCGTTCTAGAGAGTTCTTCGTCTGTCACCCATATTCTGTGTGGAAGAGTCTGAGGTGAACCTACCTGTTTGCTACATGCCTTTGAAATGAGAAGAGGCACAAATGTTCCTCTGCCCTTGTTCTATATGGCAGAACATTTTGCCATTCCAAGACAGAATTGTCCCTTGGGATCTTTTTACATGATCTAGGCAAAAATTCACAACTACTGTATTTTCTGGCATATAAGACTACTTTTTAACCCAGGAAAATCTTCCCAAAAGTCAGGGGTCGTCTTATACGCCAGGGGTCGTCTTCTTTTACGGCGAGTATATCCCAAACTCTATATTTTAATTGGAAAGTTGTGGGTCGTCTTATACACCCAGTTGTCTTATACACCGGAAAATACGGGTATTTTAACCATCTCGCATGTAACAGCTAGAGAACTATTATAATCCTATATAATTTCAATGGTTTCACTACTTCAACTGGATGCTGAGGCTTGTATTCCAATAACCTCTGGAAGGCCATAGTTTGGGACCCCTGCTATTGTTCCAGGAAGCACCCAAATTAAGACATTAACATCCTTTTGAAATGTGGGACAATAAAATATTTTGCAATATTTTGGAGGAAAAACCTTTGCAAACACAATGTTGCTTATTGGAAGCTATTATATGCCACACTGGAAGCTATAAGTAACTCCCACTACTCAAATTCTTTAGAGATAAATAAAAATGTGTCAACATTTCAGCAGCAAGACTTAAAGCAAAATTTGAAGTTCAAGAAAAGCTCTTAACAGAGGCTACATCTCACATACAAGCCTCTGCCCTTGCACGCCCATAGTGAGCAAAATGCAAGCTATTTATCTAGCACATGGATCCTGATGATTGTCAGCATTATGTTTTTGAGTTCTCCCCTCCCCTTGCAAAATAAACATGATCAAGAAAGTTATATAACTAGTAATTATAGTTAAACACTCATATGAGCATCAAAGTGTTTTTATTTTTCTCTTGATTATTTTGCACAAGTGACACCCACATGTCACACTTCTTGGTAAGCTGAAATATACTCATCTATGACCTTCCAGCTACCAGTTATAAGTTGCCACTAATCTTTTTCATTTCCCCCTCATTTTTATCATTATCTACTTTTGATAAAACAAAAATGCAAGAAAGAAAAATATTCCACAAATCTCATCTGATGGCAATGCCTGTACTTTATAAGCAATGTTTCTGTAGCTGTAAAAACATCAGAGTTGTCATATACACTTTAACAACAAGAAGAGATCAAATCAAAGATAATGGAGAATATAGCGGTTTATCTCATGCACCATCTGGTAAAACAAAGGCCAATTATTATAAAGTAATAAATTCAACTTCACAAAGCTGTAGCCCATGTAAACCAATGTTCATGTGCCTTGATTCATTTAGTAAGAAAAGGGAGACATATGCAACTTAAAATGCAGTTCCACAAAGCTCTCATCTGCACCAAGCAAACCCTCAGAACAAATTAAAATTTTGAAATAATGACTTAATTCTAGAGGCATGAGCATTTTCTGCACATAGCGACAACAGATGTCTCCCATGAGATCTGCATACTGAGGACAATCAACAATATTACAAAATGTTGACTCACTGTCAATCTACCTTTGATTAGAGGCAGACAGTTTGGGCAGGTAGACACACTTTAAAACAGAGATCAGGAACCCATAGCTCTTCAGGTGTTGGGTTATAAGCATCCATCTCTATTCATCATTAGCTAGAATGGCGATAATGGGAGTCTCAGGAACACTGCTGAATCTGGGTATCCAGAGCTTGGTTTCACTAGGCCATTCTAAAAATTCAGTCAAATATTCCACAAGGAATGATGGACAGAAATAAAAGGCCAGGTGATCTTGCCAACCAAGAAGATGGGTGCAACTTATTCTTTTAAATGCTCATTTATATTTTATACCATTTCTTCAGTCACTCCCGCTGTCTTTCTCTTGCCAAAGCAGAAAGCAAAGACAGCCACAGAGGACTAGAAAACACATCAGCCAAATGAAAACTGAAATCCTCAACAGAAATAAAATTCAGAATGTTTTTGTTATCAATGAGATGCTGCTTGTTCACCAAAATGTAAGGAGGAAATTTACATCGCCTTCAAAATGCCTGTGAAATTCTAGCTGACTTACCCTTTTTCCTCCACCATGGTCCTTCCCGGACAGAGTAGGAAAGTTCTTTAAACTCAATGTTCACAGCTGGTCTCCGAGGAAGATAAGAAAAACGATGAGCTTCGGTCAAAACATTGTCCATCTTTTTTAAATGGCCATTTAGCAAATGGACTTCCTGGGTGTCTGTGCCATTGGAGACTACTTCATCTACTGAAACACATACTGACTTTGGTTCAGGCATCGCAGATGCAGAGCTGCTGGCATTCTGAAATATAAGAAGGGAAAAACATTTTGCTTAATCTTTCTCCAGAAAAAAATGCATGACCTCATAAAAGTAAAACGAAAAAGAAAATAAGTTAATCTAAGGTGTGGAAGTTTGGCTGATGTGGTATTCATACAAGTAATAAAGGCATAAAAATTACAGAGGTCTCTGGGCCACCTCTCCAAAATGTTTATCTGCCACCATCTCAAGGCAGCTGTAAAATCTATGGGATAAAGTTCTGCACTCGCATAATGAAATCCCATACCTACTGTATGCCACACACTTTCATTGCCTATTCAATTCTTTTTTCATAAGCCCCTGAGCACAACTATGTAAACAGAGAGTGGTATTGTAAGAACAAGAGTTCTCTGTAAAAATGAAAAGATGGCCACATCAGGTCTTTTTTCTTACAGAACGATCTACCAAAAGTCAGATCATTCCTTTTCGCAAGCCGTTTGGGGCATTCTAACCACATATTTTTGTTCAAAAAATAAGGTGCTCCACATGTGGACTAAATCCTTCTGTTTCCCCAGGAATATATTGGGAACGCTAGGTGTAATTCTGACATTCCCAATACAGTCCTGAGTTAATGAGAAATTAACCCGAAATATTGCTATTACGGAAAATCCAGCAATTGTGCCAAGTTTCCTGTAATAGCAATGGTTACTTATGGGCCCGCCAGCTCAATGGATTATTATTTCACTGAAGGCTACCTGGAAGCTAGCCCAAAAAAGAAGCCAGGTGCATGGCTGGCTTCTGGTTTGCCACAAGTCTACATCTGCATCCAGACTTGCTTCAAAGCCAACAGCTTTTTTCAGCTCATAGCAGTGGCATAGCATTAGATTGAAGTAAGAAGATTCTGGGGCCTTTCCACACTTGACCCTGCAGTCAATCTGCAGCACATGCCCAGATGGAGGGTCTGCACTTCAAGGAGCCATTTCCAACTCAGAAACAGCCCTTCCAAGCAGGAGCAGACTGTTGGTTGACTATGTGTACAGCACGATAAAGTGCTCGACTTACCCCATCCAGTCACATCTTGCCCTAGCTCTGTGGAGGACTATCCACACCTCTATGGCACATGGAGGGGTATGAGACGGCATCAGCACACATGTGTGGCACATCACTGTTTTCCTGGTGACAGTGCGCGTGAACTGGTGCCAACATCCAGAGACAAGATGGCAGCGCCTGGACACACATCCAACTACAAGTAAGTCTGCAGAGGCATCGGGGGAGGCAACGCGTGTACTAGCATTTACTAGTCCAAATTCCAGTAAATGCAGAGAGACGAGTTCAACGCTCCTGTGCCCTGGATGGGAGAAGAAGTGCAAATTTGCCCCTGAGCCTTGCAGAGATGGGAAGATATAATCGCAGGATCTTCTTGAGATTCTGCGATTTCCTCTTCCCATCTGGAGGAGGAGGAGAAGGAGAAGAAGAGTTGGCTTTTCTACACCACTTTTCTCACCCATTTAAGGGGACTCAAAGTGGCTGACAAAGCTTTTCTATTCTTCTTCCCACAACAGAACACCCTGTGAGGTGGGTGGGGCTGTGAGAGCTCAGAAGAGAGCTGTGACTAGCCCAAGGTCACCCAGCTGGCTTCATGGAGGAGGGCGGAATCGAACTTGATATTCATAATTCCGGCTCCTTAACCACTAGGCACACATAATATATGAAACTTATGTTCAGACATAAGCACCTCATGTTTTGAAGCCTTCTCTAATCCACCTTTTCTAGCATATAATGTACATAAGAGCGGGGAGGGGCAGGCTGGTGTGTGAACAATCCCACCTCAAAGCCTTCTCTAAGAGATGCTTTCTTTTGCTGGGTCGGATCACAGCCACAGAATAACTAACAGCATAGCCTGTGGGCTGGGACCAAGTTATGGAGGATTGTAGCACAATAGTCTGATTAAAAAAGATGCTTTCACCCCTCTGAAGGAAGCCTCAATACATGCTATCAAATCACTTCTGCTGTTCTATAGGTCAGATGCTATAGAACTACTTGTTGCTACAGTTCTTAAAGTTACAGTTTGTGAGGGGTAAAGAACCTCAGAAAAAAATTAGAATGGATGGTTCCAAGAACTCTGTTCCTTTCCTTTCCCTTCCCGCTTACCAAAATATCCTACTAGCTTTTTAAACTGGTTCTCAGCCCTGAAAAAGGCTCTTGGAATGTATCATATAAGAAATCAAAAAGAATAAATAGGGGGGCAGGCTTAAAAATGAAATCTCTCTGTGCCCACTGAGTAAGTTCTGTCCTCACTCAAAATTAAGGGAGTTTATATACATTGGGAGGGCTGCAAAGGATAGACATATCAACTTAAAACAGTGTGCTCCACCCCAATGTGTTGCAAGTGCATGTATTTGTTTATACTTTCATGTGACAACAGATAACAGTTGGTCACCTGTACTGGGAATCTGTTAATTCAGAGAGTTATTATGTACTTTTAAAGCTTATGAGTGTCCCATAAGTCAGTAGTACAGTAATGTGAAAGTAGGTGGATCATAAAAATGTATTTGGACTAGGTACAATTATGAGCCATAGATGAAACTATGAAGTATATCCCAGCTTGTCAGCCTGCAGGCCCAGAACAACTTGTGACATGTCCCACCACCACCATATAGATGCTCAGAAGTATGGAAGATCAGTTCTGAAGATGCTGTGCCCACAACACAACCATCTCAAAACAGCCTTGGAAGTAACAGTGGACACGAGAAACATAGTGTCTCCAACTCTTGACCACATGCTTTGGTCAACTCTGGTATGATTCACAGTATCTGAAGCCACTGGCAAATCAAGCACATGGAACAGTTGCAGCCCCTAAACCTCTTCAGAGCAAGAGCCTCCAACCAAGAGAACGACTGGTTGGATACCATGGACTGACCTGAAACTGGACTGATTAATAGGATAATCAAAACTAGTACACCCAATATGAAATCAGCCAATCACTAGTACTTATCCAGCTGGCATTTATTTTAATGATCATTAATAAGGTTAAGTATTTGTACTAAGTTTATTCTAAATAAAAGAGAATTCTTCTGAAGCTTCATAGAAGATAAAGAACATATACAACTTCAAGTTACTTTTAGTATTAGCACTGTTTTAACTCAACAACAGACAAGCTTTATATTTATTTTTATCCTCTTATTTAGATGTTATCAGGCACGCCAAACTGTCTAAGAAATATAAAATACAATGGGGGAGGGGAGTCATAAAGAACTGTACTTGATGGTGTTAACTCTGGTATTCATTTCTTTTAAGGCCTTTCCCCCATGCCTAAATTTAAAATTCTGTTCAAGTGGTGTGATGAAAAATTGCTCACATGATAAACATGGCTTGAGTTTATCCTAGCAAAGTTTAAAATATTTCTGTGAAGAGATGTATGATTTTGAAAAGGGAGGATTTATGAAAAAATTAAATTAAAGGGGATAGACTGAAAAGTCTGGATGTGTTTTTAAACCTTTTTTTAAAAAGTAACAATCAGCAATAATTTTGGGATAACTTGTCTAAACTGCAGCCATTTGGGTTAAACATATGTCCTCCACTATAAGGCTGCCTCCAGTTTTTCATAGGGGGGGGGTCTTCAGCTGAATTTCTTGGCTGTGGATTTGTCTTCTCTTGCACAAGAGAGGGAGGATTTGTTGATCGTGCAAAATGTTTTCAATTCAATCCCGAAAGAAAATCCACTATTTGTTGTCTTCTACCAAATATACATCAAATACATTATATAACGAGCTGGAAAGGTTATCTACGCTTTAAGCAAATCTGTTTTCAAATCATAGGATGCAGTCAAGAAAGGGTGAGCATGCTCAGAAGAAACCACCTCACTCTCCCCTCCCCTCCCTTCGTTCCATCTTTTTTATCGGCTCAAGGCAGAGGTAACTTTCGGTCAAACCCTGCCGACTTCAAATCCAGGATGATGTAAATGGCATTTTTTTTTAAAGGCACCAAAACAAAGCAAAGGCAAAACGAACCCGCAATCCTAATCAGCCCATGTCTGCGGAATGACAACATTGATGCTGCGAGAAGCTACAAGACCTTACAGAGTTGCAAGCCCCCGGAGAGAGAGAATTTGCCACCGCGGGGAAAGATGACGGTCCAGACGTCGGTGACTTATTCCGCTGCTAAATAAGTCACCGCGTTATAAAATCCGTACCTAGCAGGCATCGATGCAAGACAGTGAGCAAAAAAAGATTAGGATTTCCTTACCAAAGGCAACGCTGACACGGAGGCGCCAAAAGTTTCTTAAGGAAGGTGGGAAAGGGACACTCACGACCTCTCCTTCCTTGGCATGTAGGGGACGCAAACTCCACTGACCCTCGAAGTCAGAGCTGATCCGTCATCCCCGCCAAGCTCAACAAGCAAACATCGAGATCACTTTTGCAGGAGAGCCCCGTCCGCCCGCCCGCCCGCCCGCCTCTAATCTCTCCTCGCGCTGGAATGAATGCGCTTCGGACGCGCCCTTCTGCCTTTAGGCGCCCCGTTTTGAACCGACGGGCTGGCGATCGGCTGCCTGCGCTGGCTCCGGCCACTCGGTGCCTCTTGACCTCCGTCCCGTTTACCCACAGCCACCGAAAGGCAACGTTAATCCCAACGAGGGACCAGATGATCGCTTGCCAGGGAGCCGGCGAGCCCTCGGGGCAAGCTTCGTCGGGACGGTGGTTCTTCGTTTTTAACGTCCGGGGAAGAGATGCCGAGCTGGGGCTTCCTCCGGATCCAGACCCGCGCAGCCCTAGACGTCGATTTCTTCCTTCTTGTTTTTCCAGTGCAACACATGCAACCTCCCCGCCCCCTTCTTGGGTCACTCAAACCACAAAGTATCTATATAAAGGCAACGCTCGGGTTCCGGGCACGAATCGGACCACGGGGGCTGCCAACCTGCCAGCGGCACACGAGAAAGCAAAGGGATATAGAAGGGACGGGGACGGGGATGGGGATGGAGGAGCATCACCCACCCACCCACTCACTCACTCACTCACTTACCAAAGCGGCGCCCACTGAGAAAGCGGCCATCAGACATGCCATGTGCCCTCCAGGCTGCAATCAGGACAGGGGGGGAAGCCAGGGCAACGGAGGGGCTCTGCAGCCTACGGCGGCAGCGGTGGAACGGAGGCAGCCGGCAGCGGCAGCAGCAGCAGCAGCCACAAGGCGGGGGCCGGGATTCGAAAGAGAGGCTGGAGGAGGCGGGGTCGCAATTCCGGGTACCGGCGGCTTGTTTACTTAGGCTACCCTTACGCGTCCTCCCACTGGCTCGCCGGCAGCTCCTCTGCATTTCCGATTGGTTGGGAAGCAGCAGGAGGCGGGGCTTACCGCCTTGCAAGTAAACGTGCTCTTGTTTTGTTTTCTCTGCCTCGAGTGCAGCGCGTTATCTGGGAGCTGCAGGCAGGGCCCGCCCAGCAGGGCTCGTTGCCCGGGAAGCGGGGACAGAGCTGTGGCTGCCTGGTGCAATGAAGTGCTCCGGTTCAAAAGGGCATGGGGTCCAGGCTGGACACAGAGACGGCTGCAGGCAAAATAAAAGATCTCTGGGGTAGCTGGAGTGGGCTTAGGGAAGGCTTCCAGGGGGAAGTGTTCACACACCAGTTTGCCCCTCTTCTTCCCCTAACATTAGAAAAGTTGGATTAGAGAAGGCTTATTGGGAACATGAATAGTGCAGTACAGGAGGGTGTGCTCCAGCACAGGATATAATCAGGCTTGAAGTTGGATCGAGTTCTCCCTGTTCGGACAGTTTGAAAGGGATCCACCATGTCTGTGGATTAAAGGTCCCAAAGTCTGGAGAATTCCTATTCAGATTAAAAGGAGTCTTGCTGCTGGATTTAGAAATATTCCACAGTATTTAGCAAATTCAAACACGAGCAGGGAAGGGGATCATGCTTTAGGGGTATTCTCCTCAGTTTTCCCTGATCCAGTAATAAGCTGTGATTTCCTCTGCCCTTGTCCCCTCTTCCAGGGCTGTCCACTATTACGTGCGATGGAGGTTGGGTTGGCTGAAAGGGGAGAGACAGAGGAGGTGAAGAATGAATAAGAACATAGGAGCCCTGCTGGATCAGGCCACAGCCCATCTAGTCCAGCATCCTGTCGCACGCAGTGGCCCACCAATTGCGCATTGGCATCTCAAGCAGAGACAAGGGCAAACCTCCTGCCTTCAAATCTCAGCAAATGACCTAAAAGCATCCCGCTTGTCTCCCAAGTCTGAAGGATGTACTCAGGTATCCATTCTACTAGCCATTGATACATCTGTCATCCATAAATTTGTCTATGTGTCTGCAGTTCCTAACAATGTATCAAGAGATCAGACCATGTAGCAGGGAACTGTATAATCTTACAAAGAGAATTTGTGCTGATCTGCTATCTGTATCTCTTGTTACATTGAGGGACTCTCATGAAGTGGAGATCAGCAGTGGCTCAAGCTGTCTGCAGTCACCAGGCACCTGGGGTCCAAGGGGTGGCTGATCTGCTCACCGTGAAAGAATATTTAGTAGCAGCTACAGCAGCCACAACCTAAAGAGCATGGAGCCCCCAGCTGGAAATAAAGCCGGCTTGGGTTGTGAGTCTGCAGTGGTCTGTGCCTGGCTAGGGAAAGAAGTGGAGCAGAAGCCTCTCTAGCAGACCCTCCTGGAGCTGAGGCGCATTTCCCGGTGGGCTCATTCATTCTTCCCGTGGGAAGCAGGCATGGCAGCGAAAGCCCTCAGGTGTTTCTTGCTCTCCCCCCTCCCCTTCATCGGGTTAGGGTGAGGAGAAGAGCTGCCTCCCTTCACGTGGCCACCAGCTTGCGAGGAGGAAAGTCCCCACCAGTTGGTCGCTTCTTCTCCTGACGGCTCCCTCGGCTCAGCAGCCAATCACCTCTGGCACCCACACCTTTTTGCCTTGATCCCTGCCATTTCACACCTATCTGCTGTAACAATCTACACAAAGCTGTTACCTCTTGTGTAAAAGCCTGCCTGCTTCCTTCCAGTATCGCCTGTGGCCAAAGTTCCATTATAAGAAAAAGGGAAAGTGAAATTTAATGTTCTACTGGCTTGTTAACAGGAGAAAGTAGTTGTGCTATGGTGGATACAAGATGGAGGGGACAAACAGTGAACAAAAACTGCTGCCAAGGGACTCCATGATCTGATGTGGGGGAAAGTTTATACAGAAGGTGGGGTTTGAATTGCCCACCCCTATGAAGTCAGGGCATGACTGCATGAGGAGGGGGTTCTGCTGAGGGGAGGAGAGCAGGAGGGTTTCCTCCTTTGCCGGGCACTGAAGAATGGAGAGTCAGTCCACATGAGTGGAGATGGAAAAAAAAAAAAAAGACCTCGCTGCTGATATTTTTAAAACAACAACAACACCTGATTTAAAACTGGATTCAATTGCCTAGTGAGAACCTGGCCACACTGTCTTTTTTGAGGGTGCATCTCCATGGTCTCTTTTTGTCTCTCTATTGTCTCTCTATTGCAACGGACTTTTAAAATGCGTGTTCTATTCCGCAATAAGCGTCCCCATGAGGTTCGGTAAAACGCGCATTTAAAACGTACCTTCTGTCCCCATGGAAGCCGTTTTTTCTTTGCCCGCATCTTTTTCTCCCTGCCCCCTCTCTGGTTGATAGGGTGCCAGCTTAACATTGCCATGACAATACCCTGGGAACGTCTCCATGTTACTAGGAAAACCCGTGGCTTCCAAAAAGTGTGGAGGTAGTCTTGTTTAAAGGGGGGTTTTCTGCCATGGATTTTCATCCTTTGTGGCTCTGGAAGCCATGGAGATGCTCCGAAGCAAAAGAAGCTTTTTTCTGAATTTTTCTTTGCATGTAGACGTGGCCTGAGGCACCTATTTTGTTATGTTTGAATAAAACCTTTGTTTTGCCATGGTTTTGCACAACTGGGGTTAGGATTCGAACTTGGACTTACAAATGTGCTTTCTGTGCTCCTTCAGAGGGTGTATGTTTTTAAATATTGCTTTAGATTTATGTTAAAAGTTCCCTCCAACCCCCACCCTATTTTAAACACTCACACTAAGCTAAAAATGACCTCCTAAGAAGTTTGGACACATGGTTCAGCCCTTACTGCAGACTGAAAGACCAAATGTCCTGAGGCCTGCTGCACTTGATAATAATATCCACAACTTCAGGATTTCAGGACATGCTCACCTTGCAACAGGAGACATGCCATGATCTGCCATCCATGTCCATTGGCATTCTAGACCAGGGTCTGTGCAAAGACATGGACAAAATCTGACCCCATGTATGGAATATTCAAAACCCAATGGAGGGCAAAACCCAGGACATTGTGCAGGAGGCCTTAAAGCCAGCTGTGTTCTACAGGATTATCCTCCTGAGCACTGGGCTACGGTTGTAAGGTAGCCTCTATGTAAGATCCCAAGGGCGTCCTGAGTGAGGTATCTCCCCAAAAACATCAGGACGGCTCGTAACACTGGAAGGCCCTCAAGCACACAAAAAATAACCAACGTAGTGGGCTGGGCAAATTGAGCTAATTTTATATAGAGTTAATTTTGAGAGCTGCTGGCAGACATGTGAATAAGCCCACAATTGCTTTTCACATCTGCTGGGAGAGACAAGAAACAACTGTGGGATCTTGCCACTTAGAGTCAGTGACTGCATGAAAACATGTAACAAGATAAGATACAGTGTGAGGTTCAATTTATTCTCATGTGACCCTAGATATCAAGAAAACCCCCACATTTTTCATCAGACCAAAGTAAGCCAACAACATCTTTCCATAACAGCTATTTTTTCATACTTTCTTTCTGATCTTCCATGCCTTTGTGCATTTATATCATGCATATATAGGAAATAACATTTGCTGAATATATTAGTATAAAAAAAAGGTTTTAAAATGCATACCTTTTATAAATCTACTTTTAATCCTCTTATCTTTGTATGTGAGATAAACAAAAGGATTAATTATACCTAAATAAAACAGGCTTGGGCAACTTAGCCTGCTTGTTAATTCATTTATCCCTGCTCCATAAAATTAAGGGAACATTTAAAGCCTACATCAGATTTCGATGAAAGATTCAAGTTGAAAATCATTACTCATATAAATTGTGTAAGTCCTTGAGAACAAAATTATGTATCAATGGTCAATGGAAACCAAAATCATCAACCAGATCACCCTAACGCTAAAAAAATTGAAATCACTTGCAGACCCAATATGAGTAAATTTTATCTCAGCAACTCAAAATGTGACTCAGTAGTGCTTGTATGCACACCAAACAACATCTGGGCATGCTTTGATGAGACAGTGGATGGTGTCCTAGGGAATCTTCTCCCAGACTTGGATCAAAGTATCAGTGAGCTCTTGGACAGTCTGTGGTACTACTTAGTGAACTTGGACATACCAATACACAATATCCCAGATATCAATTGATACCACAGTATCAATTAGATTCAGGCTTAGGATACCTGAGGGCCAGTCAATGGCATCACAGTGCCTTCATCATCCAGGAACTGCTGACATATGGGGCCAAGCATTGTTCTAAATCAGGAGGAACCCAGGGACAACTACACCAGTGTAAAGTCTGACAATAGCTCTGATGATTTAATCCCAGTACCTAAAAACAGTCAGGGTACCATTGGCTATCACATGGAGGTTTATGCAACCCTTCAAGGATATGTCTCCTCAGACCGTCATTGATCAACAACTAAATTGGTCATGCTGGATGGGGTA
The DNA here is from genome assembly GCA_023333525.1 of Aspidoscelis tigris stejnegeri. Taxonomy (NCBI): domain Eukaryota; kingdom Metazoa; phylum Chordata; class Lepidosauria; order Squamata; family Teiidae; genus Aspidoscelis; species Aspidoscelis tigris. The sequence continues at coordinate 210,349,572 of JALMGA010000001.1, forward strand.
GCAGGTAAAAAAAAAAAAGCATATACTATGGCGTCTCCAGACAGTTTATATCTGTCATATATGCTCAGTGTGAATCTGGTCTCATTTGTGAAGAGAACAGAGCACTACTGGTGGACCTCCCAATTGTGGTGTTCTCTGGTGAATGTAAATCAAGGTGCACAGTGCTGGGCTGTGAGCACAGGTCCCACCACAGGATGTCGAGCCCTCAGGCCACCCTCATAGAGTCTGTTTCTGACAGTTGGTCAAAAACACGCACACCAGTAGCCCACTGGAAGACATTTTGTAGGGCTGGCAGTGTTCTTCCTGTTCCTTCTTGCACAAAGAAGCAGATGTTAGTCCTAATGCTGGGCTGATGTCTTTCTATGGCCTGTCCAGCTATCCTCACATAACAGCCTGCATCCTGGAATCTGCTCCATGCTCTTCAGACTACACATCAAACCTTCTTGTGAAGCCACTTATGGATGGGCCATCCTGGAAGAATTGGACTACCTATGCAACCTGAATGGGCTGCAAGTACTGCCTCATGCTACAATAGTGACAAGTAAAGCCCAAAACTAGAGAGGAATCAGTCGGGAATGAAAGACTACTGTCTGTGGCCACCACCTGCAAAACCATTCACTATTTGGGGCTTGTCTTGCTTTTGCCCTTCCAGTGCACCTGTTACTTTCACTTGCTCCACAGTGGGTGAAACTGATTCACAATTACTTATGCTTCCTAACTGGACAGATTGATATCCCTGAAGTGACTTGGGATTATACTGTAATGCTTAAGCATTACATTATTCTTTTTAGCAGTATACTGTATATACAAATGAACTGCTGTAATTAAAAACTACAGCTAAACCAGAGGCCATTAAAAGAATGCAAACAGCAGCATCTAGTGGTAGATACTTTTTTATTTTGTTTATTTGTATTTCTATCCGGACCTATACCCAGAGGTCTCAGGGTGGATTACAATATTATAAAAACCTTAGACAGGTCCCTGCCCTCAGGCTTACAATCTAAAGAGACAAGATACAAAAGAAAAATGGTGTGGGAGGGAACAGGGACATAGTTGGTTCCAAATCATATGCACGTGCATGCTTAGGAGACATGCCCAGGCAGAAACTTTTGGAACGCGTTCATATGGAGATATGGTCTTTAAATGGAAGACCTTTATGGAAGAACTTGCTGCCTCTGTTGGTTGGCGGGTCCTCGAAAGTCATTTTCTTCCTTGAACTCATCAATACAAAACTTTCTTACGAGTACAACAGAACTGTCACGTGCTGTCTGTGGGAGCAGAAATGGAGCTTGAGCAAGGATGATTATGTCTGCATAGTCCAAGCCAGTAGTAAGCTACGGGTTATTTAGGGTGCTGTCTACAGTGCCAGCAATTCATATGCCAAACAATGCAAAGAGTTGATCTCTCCAAACTGTTTTTAAAGGAAATTTAAACAGACAGCAATATGAAGGTGCAGCCATGAAGAATCATCCCCTTACTTCCTCCTTCCCTCAACTAGGAAGAAAGTTTGCAAACGTGGCCATTCTGTGTATCATCCTGTTATATTTGCCATGCTCATATTTGATAGAACACTTCTTGTGCTTTACAAAATGGAGTTTTCTTTAGATTTCTCCCAGAAAGTTAACTTGTACTTAATAAATATACCTCCATGTTGCACCACAAACCCATCCTTTCCCCTCCAATTCTTTCCCAGTCCCCAATATCAATGTGGTGCTCCACTGTGGTGATGGTAGTGGTGGCAGCAGCAGAATTGAAATCCTGAATGTTGAACTCTTAAAGAGGTGCCTTCTGAGTGAATGTGAGTCTGTAACAACACTCCCCCCCCCCCCCCGGATTCACCTTACTTCATCTTGAAGTCTCAGAAAGGTTGACTCTTCAACATCTCTTTCTTAAGCTGGTTTGAGCAGGAAACTACATAAGCAAAGGGATGGGAATTTCCCAGCTTGTGACCAATCACTAGATAGCACTCGTAGTCAGGATAGGTGCTGCCTCACTAGGAAGTGAATACAGACTGCAGTGTGACAAAATAAGGTAAATTTTCAGCCACATGTTCAGACAGCTGTTTATACGTCATTTTTCTGTGAGTCTCGGAATGGGATGCTTTTTCTTAAAAGGCCATCTAAAAAGGCATTGTCAGACTGCACCTTTTGTCTTCATGATTGTTTCCACTTTTAAAAAGTTGTTAATTGCTACTTACAGCTCAAGAGAACCTCAGAATTAATAGAGAAAAATGAGGGAGGCAGGAATTTTGACCACTGGCAATTAAAAATTTAAAAAGATTGCTAAGCATGTGACCTTAGATAGTGGTAGAAAGGAGTACAGAAGTCTGTGCCTTCAGTAATGCCCAAAGGTTACGCCTGCCATTAGCATTCAACCTATTACCAGAGTGTCTTAGTGTAAATTTGGAAATACACACCCCTTCTTCTAGATGTGCACTCTTGAGAACCAAAGCAATGAGAATTTCAGTTGGTGGCTAAAATTAGCAGCTAGGGCCTTGAAACCTCTGGTTGATTTTATTTGCTTCCGAATCTTATAACAGCCAGTATTAGGATGCTATAAAGAAAATGTAGACCAAATTCACTCTGGTAAAAATATAGATGTTATTTATTTACAATTATCTTAATAATATGAGATGAAACAAAGGCTTAGAATAAATAGTTATCAAATTCAATATAAATTACAGTCCTTTCTAAGGACTGACATCACTGTGATTTCAGAGCTTTAAAAGAGTCAGTTGTGATATTTATTAATATTTCAACACATTTAATCTATTTAATTTTTGCACAAATGCTCAACTAATTATTTTACCAACTTGCATAAGAATGATGCAAAAAAAAAAGTTAACAGCACCAGATCATTAATAGTATTCATATTCAAAATGTAAAAATGATGTATTTCAATCTTGAAATTATTCCTTCTTATTCAGCATGTAATTAGCAACTGGAGTTTGCATTTTGATTGTTTAAAAATGCACGGAGTGGAGGCATAATCCTGATTAAGTGACTAGAGTGCTAGTGAATATTCACCCTTTACCTTCTCACAGGGCTTTTTCACACTTCAGTAATAGGGGAAGCCCAAGGTAACTCCAGCATGGAGCATCCTCATAGTGAAGAGCTGCTTCTGTCCTGGAGCAGCTCCAAGCATGCGGGGCCATCTCCCATCACTCTATGGCACTCCCATGTATACTTCCATGCAAAGGCTATGTGGAGGTAGGTTGGCTGCAGCTGTGCCAGATCACTGTCCTGGCAAGGTAATCAACCCCAGATAGGAATGGGAATTTCAGATAGGTTTAGGATGGGCACACTTAACTTCCCTGCAGTTTTAGGGGTAACAGCAAAGTACAACCTATCATTTTTCTTCAAGAATGGCTGGAGGGTGGGGGTGCATGCTGGTTGGGGTATGCCTCAGCTGCAACTGTTTGGGGGTGCAGTTCCCTTACCCAAACTGTATGCCATGTTACTCTTGAGTTTGCCATCAGCACCACAAAACTTCAATGTGGGACATGTGCCAGTGGAGGCAGATGGAGTGGAGGTGATTTGTTGAACACTGGCTTCATTACCATGAATATTAACCCCTTCATACATTTCCCCCTTTTCATTGAGCTCTCCCCCATTGCAAAACACTTTGGAATTATACATTTCTGAAAAACTGCAATTAAAGAGAAAAAGAAAATGAAATGGCAAAATAAGTATCACGAAAGTAATATTACAAAGGAAAAGGAAGTGAGATTGGGCTTTATAGAAGCTCTACCGTGTTTTCCATGTGGAACTGAAGTTGTGCTTGGGTGGTTACAGGCTAGAAGAGGAGAAAAAATAAATGGTGAATGAGGGCAAAGAACATGATCATTGCACGATGCTTTGAAATGGAAGTGGAAGTACACATGCAAGCATTCTACTATTTGCAGTATTTTGAAATTGCAAAGTCACCCAAAACTGCTATTCCAAAGTAAAGGAAGTGACACTGGGCTTTAAAGAAGCTCTACGATGTTGTAGATGTGGAAGCTAAAGGATGGTGGGGGAGAAGGAGGAACAAATGGTGAATGATTAATAGTACCGCCAAGGGAATCTTCTCTGGTGTGGCAGCAGAGAAATATGGAGGGGTGGAGTCTGACTTTCCCACCTCAATGAAGTTGTGACTTGAAGGATGGAACAGCATCCTGTCACTGACTGCTTTGGGAGCAGTATTGGGTAAGGGAAGTAGAGAAAAAGAAATGATTTCTCTGTGCCAAGCACAGAAAAAAACGAGTGAGAATGATCCAAGTTTGAGTCTGTAGGCGAGTCCCCATGGTACATTTTTGTTCCTCTATTGTCCCTCTATTGCAGCAGACTAAAAATGCACGTTCAATTCTGAATTAAGCATTCCCATGAGGCTCAGCAAAATGTGCATTTAAAACGCACCTACCGTCCCCATGGGAGCGTGTTTTGTTTGCCCGCATCTTTTTCTCCCCGCCCCCTCTCTGGTTGATAGGGTACCAGTGAGAATGGGGAGGGACTGCGATCTGCACAGCCACAACCAGGAAGACAATCCCTGACATGTCAAAAAAAATAGTCATCAGTATTCACAAGTTCTCTGTCTGTCTCCCCTGCCTGCAAAGGCAGCGACTGCAGCCAGCGCTCAGGCAGAAGCAATTCATTATGCTATTCACAAGATCTCCGTCCGCCGAAATGTCTCCCCTGCCAGCAAAGACAGCGGCTGCAGCCAGCGATCACACAATCATGGACTCATTCACTCTCAACACTTTCAGTTGCGGATGGAAGCAATTCATTGCAATGTATCTTATGTGATTGGAATGCCTGCCTACTGTTTTCATAGATCTTGAATACTGGCTGTGGATGAGAGGCAAAAAGAGAGGGGGGGAGAGAGAGAGAGATGATCTCTCTGGCCAGCAATCTCTGCCCCAATACCTCTTTTACCACGGAGCATCTACATGCTCCATGTTGCTAGGAAACCCACAACTACCAAAAAGTGAGCTGGTAGTCTTGTTTAAAGGGGGGGTCTTTATTCTGCGGATTCTCCTCCTTTGTGGCACTGGAAGCCCAGAAAAAAGCTTTGTATGCAGACGCTCTGTGGCAAAAGAAGCTTTTTAACAGGCTTTTTATTGCGTGAAGATGGGGCCTGTGTTATAATGCAAATATGGGAACGATGGGAACACACAGTCGATCCCTGTTCTCCCACAATACGGATTTTCCATGCCATGTTGGAATGCGTTGTAAGGGCCATTTACACTGATGTAACTTTCAGTATAGTAAATGGACCATATATGCCAAACTGCTCAAACTGTGATTATGTGAGTAAAATTGAGGAGTAGCGGTTGGTTTTTAAAAACGGATAAATCACAAATAAGCTTACAAAAAATGTTTATTGAGGCATCAAACAAGTAGGGACTCTTTGTATCCAAGGCTGTGTTCAAATGTAAGGTTATTTAGGCAATAATTCTCATCAAATAGCCTATACTGTTTCTAGATATAACGCATTTTCCATTGATGGCCAGAAAATACAATAAGCAATTCTTTCTTCTTCTTATATAGAAACTGCATCTGAACAATGCATTTGACTCTATATGGATGCATGCTAATTCAGAATCAAATAATTTCTTAGCATGTTGCCCTTTTTAATTTATGGTTGTTTTCTTCTAATTGCTAGCCACTTAGGTGATCTCAAACCACTTAAACTACTCAGTTGAGGCCATTTCGTATTTTATTTCTTCTGCATTGACTGCCACTAAGCATAGTCATTTCTGGCATCATTCATCCAGTAGCAACATGCAAACTGGGACCCTGAGAGCTGCAGGAGTGATACGAGGCTCCATTACAGTTTGAAATGCACCTCATCAAGATCAATGGGAGGCCTGCAGTGAGAACCTCGTCTTAGCTCCAGTGCATCCCCAGAAATAATTCACGAGCTGCCATTGCAGCCATGGGGGGAAATGACAACTGAAGTGGCTCTCAGTTCAACTAACTTCTCAAGTACTTAAAAAACAGAAATGCCAGAATGATTATCACAATGAGTATAAAACTTCAGAAACTGCAACCTATAAAAATAGTTATTTTCCTATGTGTACAGAAGCTGATTAAATTGTGATCTTTAAAATTAAAAGATAGAAGAATACCAACTCCAGAAAGAAAGAAAGTATCCTGTGTCTTCTTAAACTTTAACAATGTAATTGTACTAGTGCATTGCTTTGAGAGTTAAGATTTCACTAGGGCTGCGCAATGCAAAACAGAGCTGAGAGAAAAAAAATACAATTCTTTTAGCAATTTTTTTGTGGTTTGGGAAACTTCCAGATTGTTCCCAGCAAATTCCAGAGAAAGTAACATTTTCATAGCTCTGTTAAACTAGTGTCAGCTTCTTCTTCATCAACCTTCAAAAACTCTGAACATCTAAAACAGAAATGATGCAATAGGTCTTATCCAGTGTAACCCATCATTAATGGGTACTTAATGGGTACTTCTAGTGACAGTGGAAAAACATCCCTGGATTGCTACTTGGGATAAAAGCTGCTAGACCCTAGAGTTCTGTTGGGGAGGGGGGAAATGAGAGACATATTGCCAAGACAAATTTATACATGCAAGAGGGAAAAAGCAGAATTTTTGAGTAAGTGTGGGATAAATCATAACATAAAAGGACATAAAATATACATAGCTGAGCAACACTTTGCACACTGTAATAACCAGACTCTTGCTCTTATTTTGAACTATCTAGAGTGTCCAGAATCAAGAGAATGGTTTGCTGGAAAGGTAGGTAGGGAAGGGATTAGTCTCCCTTATGCTGGGAGGAAGTCTCTCACAGGAACCTCATGCCTCTCCTGCTCCCCTGCCAGTTCCATTATGTGAACTGCCACAGATTACAATATCGAGGCAAGGCACGTTCTCCGCTTTTATCTCTGAAACTAAGAACAGGATTCTGACATTTGCAGAAATGGCTCCTCTTTTGGTGCTTTTGACATCATTAAATGCCTCCTCCTCCACTTTTTCCAGAGATGTATACAGAACAAACGTTTAAAAAAAGCAAAAAACTATTTCTTATATTGAACACCTAACTTTTTATTCTCTAGGTGGTTATCTACATGGAAACACACAGGATGCACTTTTCAGAGAAGGGACAGGCTTTTCCATACTGGGGAGCCAAGAGCATTTTCAGGGTCACATGAGGGACCAACTGAATTACAGCTTGCAAGAAGCAGAACTAAGGGCAACAACTTGTCTAAACTGAGTGATTTTTCTGGTGTACATTCTTTTTAAGCACTCTTTCATGGTTTTCAGGATTTGCACAAAAGCACATCTGCACATAATCACACCTTTCTAGGACACCCATGGGTTGAGCACGGGTCCTTTTCTTACCTTTTCCTGTGCTGCTGCAACTTTCAATGGTGGCTTAAAGGCATGAATCTGCCCTTACCCTGCTCTCTTACCCCATCTTTTGTACAGTAGACATATGTCAGCTGACAAATGTTTCTTATCAGTTATTTCTTTCAGAATACTATACTCCAGCACAATCTCATCAATGGGCAAAGAGCCTGCCTTTTCCTCCCATGGTTTCAGAGTTCTCATGAATAACCATTATGAATGAATAATTTTGTTTTTTTTAAAATAAATCACAAGCAGAGAGAAAAACACTCATGGAGAGAAAGCTCTAGTTTAGTCACCCTACTCCTGCCAAGAGGAATCAGTTCTTACAGTTTAAGGTGTTTAAGAGGCACATTTACTTGCAAGCAGATGTTTCCAAGATCATAAATGTAAACCACAACAGAAAGCAAGATAAACTCAAGTGCATTTATCAAGGACTGCAGGTGAAAGACACAGTCAGTGGATTAAAGTGGCTTCAAAAGAGATGCCTTTCTGAAATCCACCAACAGCTCATTTTGATGTGTATCATGTGAACAGATTGCATTCTAGCTTGAACTAAAATCCTTCTGCTCGTGTAGATGATCCCCAAGACTTTGTCATTTCCACTAAGATGATAGTACTAGCCTTTTAAATAAATATCTGTACAGAAATTCAGAATGAAGAAATTATCAAGCGACTAGATGAGCTTTTTAGCTTACATTGATGAAAATATATCAACAACTGTGGTAACATGAGAGGAAAAGAGTAAACTCAGGTACAGATTTGGGAGCAATTATTACTACCTCCTTTCTGAAAATATAGGAACTGTAAAGTGCTTTGAACAGCAACTGAATTTAGAAAGTTCTTAGATCAAGGAACCAGCTGCTGGGCTTGGTTGTATTCATCATGTCCGATATTCAGTTTTGTCATATGATATTCAAGGAACGTTTCCAGCTGGAATACCAAGAGAAAATCAAATTGTATTAGTGACAAGATACTACTCATCTGTCCACATTTTCATTCCACCATTCCTCCAAGAATCTTAACCATCCCATCATCCTCATTTTATGTTACTAAGTCAGAAAGCAAAAATGAATAATTTAAGCTCACAGAACAAAGATCTGTATTTTACCTCAAATGTTTATCTCTCAGTAATTTAAAATGAGCAATAAAAACCAAATTAAAAAACTAAAATATTAATATCAATTACAATTTGACTGAACTGAAATGTTAACTAAAGTTTTGGGCAAAGCATCTTCCATTGGCCTTTTAAAAATAATCAGATTGTGATGTTTTTATGTCTGTGGGCAAGTTCCGATTAAAATCCAGATTAATTTTATCAGCAGCTTTTAGTGTCCCCACTCCTAGCTTATAACGCAAACTGGCAGTGTGAAAAAACCTCTCCTCCCTGTCATAGCCTGACGTCACTGGGCAGGTGTTCCCTTGCAGACCGGAACCCTCCTCCTTTACCCCTGCACACTCTCACCTCCCTTTGACACCATCAATCATTTTTTATTAGCATCTTACTTTGAAAATGGGAGTGGGAGGAAGAGATGAGAGTGGGGTGGAGGGTGAGAGAACGAAGGGGTAAAGGGGGTGGGCACTGTGGAGTCTTTTGTCTTGCTCAGGGGGGTGAGGAAGGACGCGGGGAAACTGAGGCTATTTGCGCTGCATAGGAACATCACAGCAGCAAAAACTACTGGAGATGCAGGTGTGAATGGAAGGAGGGATGGACAATCAGTTACTCTTATAATTGATCAAAGCACCACTGGTTGGAGTGGAGCCCTTTGTCTTGCTTGGGGGTGGGAGAGGAAGGATGAGGGAAACAAAGGCCAACTGCACTGCATCGGTTACTCTTGTTAACAATTACAACTCTCCTTTCCGTGCCTCCGATCTCATGGTGGACAGTCAGGGGAAGAGTGGGGGAATCACAGCTTATCGTTGGCTCAGGGCAAAGTGAAGCAAATGCCCCTAAAAGCATGGTGCACTCCCACTGATAGATTCCTGATTACTCCACAATTCAGCAGCAAGTCCTGTTATAATCTAAATAGGGATTCCACAGATTTTTGGACCTTTAGTCTGCAGAAACAGGGGATCCCTTGCAAAGTGTTGGGGGGGGGGGGGTGTCGAGCCAAATTCAAGCCAAACTAAATTCCCAGTTGAAACACAACCAGTGGGGAGTATATTCCAAAGCCCCCTTTCATGCCACAGAAAGGATCTGAATTCCCACCTTCCTAACTGTGGGTTTATTTCCCATCTAGAATGCAATGGCTTACTGAACACACCTGATAGGTGTTTTCTAGCTCATATTTCTGTTCTAATGAGTTCTGAATGTCCAAACAAATTTATTCACAGAAGAAAAATCCTGTGAAGGGTAGAACTTACAAGACATGGTCAGTCATAGAAAACTTGATAATTAAAATTGTCAGATTTGATTTGGAAGTTGTAAGCCCCAGCCTTCCGCTGGTGTTGCCAAATCAAAAGGCCTGCTATTCCCAGTATCAAAACAAATGCGCCAATGATAATGAGGACAATATAGCCTGCTCCTAAACCAGGCTTCTTCTCTTCCTTTATGACACCTGAAACAAAAGAAATAAATATAAGACAGAGCTAATGAAAGTATAATGCCAACAATGTGAACTTTAACCTAGCTTTAACAGTGCATTTCTGATTGGCATTTCTGATTCAGTGAGGTTTGTTTCACATCAAGCTATACAGTCTATGGGTGCAATCAGGCTGGACATTTGGGGGGTGCCTATTTAAAAAAGGATCACGCTATACGGTTTTTAAAATAAAAAGCTTCCTAATCTTGCTTCTCTTCCTTATTGTCACCTTCCATGCTTGCTTTCCATTGGCCACTGGAAGCCTGTTTTTCCAAGACCCTGATTAATCAGCTGACCACTTCCAGGCTATAAGCCTGCATATTGGTGACAGGAGCTTCTGGAGTCTCCCACCCCATCTGCCCCAAACTAGGAGTCATCCTCGGAGTGGGCAAATCCCATCTGTGAAAACGGTGAGCAGGGGGAAACTTTGGGATGAAGCAATTTTTAAAATGTACTTATCAGCCTGTTCCATTACAAGCTTAAAACGGTTTGGAAATGGTTTCAATCCTCACAGTCCCCACGTCAGGTTGGCTTAGCACACTTTCCGCGTGTTAAATCGCCCCAAAGCGTTGTAAATAAAACACTCATTTCAACAAGTCTCGCTCCTGTTATTGCATTTTAAACGGTTTACATTTCTTACTGTGGGAACGGTACCATTTTAGTGGGATGAGAATGCGTGTTTAGGGTTTCCCTCCCCCCAATAGCACTCTAGGAACTCCCCGCCCTTGTCACATCAAAAATTTTGCAGCAGGAGGAACCCCAATCAGAGAGAGGGGGTGGGCACCATGACTGGCAATGGGCGGGGGGGGGGGGGGGAGATCCACTTTCCCAAATGAAGTTTTCAAGCGCTTTCAGAATCGGGATTGAACGCAATTAAAGTTGAATGTAATGGGATCAGGCAAATTCGTGTTTGCATCCAGTTCTTTTATTTCGGTTTAGGAAAACCGTTTTACGCTTGTAATGGGAACAGGCCCTATGTGTGTCCTTTGACCTCAAACTTGCCCTGGGAACATCCCTAAACACATGTCTGGACGCACCGTACCATCTCAGACATCCTTCAAACTTGGCATATTCATGCTATGTGTGGTGATCCTAAAACTCCCAACTTTTATGAAGTTTGGACGATTTCTTCAAAAGATATAGGCATTCAAAGTTGTACAAATGGTCAGTGACATTTTTATTGTGTATTTTAATAGAATAACGTTATGATATATTGTCCATAAATAACTTTTACACAGCCAAAAAGTAAAAATTGCTTAAAATTTTCAGAATTGTTTGCTTGCTTGTTTTATCATTCAAAATTACACATTACAGATATTTACACATACAAAATAAATTGTTAGTATAAATTAATAAAATAAAAAAAGAAGTTAAGAGAACCAATAAAATCTAAAAAATAATGCTGTCAACATTGCAGATTAAACAGAAACCCATCTCCAAAATGACCCACATTTTTTGTGTTCACTTCATCAAATCTTAAGGTAAGGGGGGACAGAAGTTATAACAACATACAGTAGTTTTCATTGTGCAGTAATATTTGACAATATAGTTATAATAATAAGTGTAAACTTTTTCTGTATATCAATTTTACAGCTACTTAACAAATCTACTAAAGTGCATGAGTTGGTTCTGGCCTGTTAGGTTTGCACTAAATTCATCTCATCCATAGGGAATAATAGAAAACCTGACTTGACACAGCCTTCCTCGTCTACAAAGCAATCAGATGGTTTTTAATGACTTTCTTATAAAACTTTTTTGAAGACGCCATTAAGGACAAAGAACCCCAGGTTTATATACATGTACTTGCTTGATCATCTGTGGTACGTTATTTATTCATTTTTTTTTATAAAGAGGCAGGACTTTTATGGTAGGTTTTTCATTGTTCTTTCCTAAACTTGTCCAGAATTCTGTGGGTTCTTTCCACTTATGTTTACAAGATACTATAATCCAGGCTGAAATTGCATAGAAAAGCCAAACGTGCCCAAGCTGCTGGATCCTTCTAGCCAACCACAACAACTCAGAAGAAATGGTAGACCCAGAGAGACTGTTCCTCTTTCCCAACTATAAGGCCGTGTCCCCATGCAAGCTGTTTGGCTCTGATTAGGCTTGCATCTGACCGGGTGTAGGACCAAGATTTAATATTGCCCGTCCCAATGCCATTCCCGGTAACATGGGCTGGGTGCGGATACAGCCGTCCCCATGCAAACCACACCAAATCCTGCCACGAGGAAGCAGCGCTTTCTCTTCTCTGCCCTCTCTCTCCTCATTGGAAGCTGGATTGACATCATCCCACCCCTGTGCCGCCCACTGCACATGCCGCATCCCCCCCCCCCTTAGCAGCACAGAGAACCCAGGGCTGAACAGCAAGAATAATAATTAAAGGACTCCAGCTGTTTGAGCAAAGCCGCTATGAGGTTTGACAGCAGTTGAGTAGTTGATCAGTTTTGCACACCACTGCTCCACCTGGGAACTGTGAGAATACCCAGCAAGCAGAAGGGAGAAAAATCAAGCCATTATTATCCTTCCTTGGTGATTGGGAAATGAGGGTGGAATATTTGCTGTGGAAATTGGGGGGGGGAATCAACCCATTATCCTGCCTGCCTTGGCAATCAGGGAAGGGAGGTGGAATACTTGTAGAAAAGAGTCTCATGGGGCAGTGAAGGCCATTTGACCCCCTCATCATTTTGGCTTTAACACCATTTGCTCCCCCCAAAATCTCAGCGGTTGAGATCTCCAATAGACAGGACAGGAACAGCAAGCACAGGACATGAAACCCCACCTCCCAATGGCGTGAGCACCAATCTCCTCCCGAAATAGCCTGGTACCATCCCCATGTGCAGGCTCAGCTCGCAAAACAATGTGTGCTGAGACATCAAACCATTCCGAAAACATTTTTTTCCAGTACCAAATTTGGTCCTGGTTTGGGCGATTTGGTCCGCGAAAATCGTACCAAATCTAAAATGCATGGGGACACCCCTTCTCAAACCCACTTTTGATTCAGACTAAAGTATGCATGGGAACGTGCCCTAAGACATTTACTGGTGTCAAAGACCCTTTCTGCGCTATCTTTCTGTGGTCTCAACCAGACCCAGTGGTTTGGATTACAGATGGCACTGGTCCATAAAGACCCCACACTGGTCCATAAGTATGTAAGAACTTCAGGCTAGGTTCTGAGCTTTTGGAGCCTCTAGGGGGCCCATTTAGGTGGTGTGCTCTGGTCCACTGGTACCCTCCCTGGGTAGGACTATGTTCTATCTAATTCAGACAGAGCATTCCATCAGGGAAGTGGGGTCTCACAGGTCCACACTGATGCACAGACCACTAAGGTCCAGAAGTGGACTTTGTGTCCTCTTAGTCCAGACTAAATATAAGTACAAAAAAGGTCAAATTTCCCAGGGCTACTGATTTACTCTCTCCAGTTTTGTTGCTTAGCTCCTATTCCAATATTCTTATGGCAATCCTTAATGTCACTGACTTAAAGCTGTCTCTCAGCACTCAACTTTTAGTCTCCTGATGATCTACCTGTAGCTCTTAAAAATCACTTACCTCTGGCTTTGCGCAGAGGTCCCCATGATGCTCTGGGTATAGCAATAGTTTCCCCCATCCTCTGAGAACGGAAGCCACCACAAGTCTGTAATACAAGCAAATAAATAAAACAAATTAAAAGCCCTTTAAGTATTATATAATCACTTTGTTCTGCAACTACCATATTTTCCAGCATATAAGATGACTTTTTAACCCCGGGGGTCATCTTATACACCAGAAATACCCTCACCCGGGTCCTGCTGGCCACAGCTGCCAGCACAAAACTGGGGTGCGCAGCCTAAACCGAGCCTCGGACTTGGGGAGAGACAGCAGCCTTACTTGCTAGTCCCAATAATGTGGCTTGTAGCTTTCCTTCTGCCGCTGACACGAGTAAAAAAACCTTGCTAAACGGGTGTTCCACAAGCAAAATATGATGAATCCCGCCCTCATTTTCTCTTCTCTGCTTTAGAAGAGTCTGCCCCTCTAGCGTGATTCCTCTATGACCCAGTAGGGGAGGGGTTGAAAGCAGAGAGGCTTTTGAAGAGAGAATGATGGCAGGATTCTTCATATTTTGCTTGGTGGAACAACCCCTCCCATACAGGGTCATAGACAAAATCGCGCTAGAGAGGCAGACTCCAAAGCTGCATTGCAGCCACAGATCTTTATCAGAGCAAGGTTTTTCCCTCGCATCAGCGCCAGAAGGAAAGCTACAAGCCACATTCTTGGGATTAGCAGGTAAGGCTGCCATCTCTCCCCAAGTCCGAGGCTCGGTTTAGGCTGTGCACCCCAGTTTTGCAAAATCTCCATTTTAAGTAGAAAAATTGGGGGTTGTCTTATATACCCAGTCGACTTATACGCCGGAAAATACGGTATGTCTTTAAATAGAAAATAAGAATAAAAGCAGGACAGCTTACTATCTTGCACGTGCTCCTAGGAACTTCCATACAAACATGGATTTTGCAGTGTAAGAAAACCACCGAATCATTGACAAAAGAAAAGATTTTCAACTTAAATTGGGCTTTATTGGACATCCCATTTGAAATCATAGTGGTATGTGCATCTGGAACTGGGCAGCTGAAAGAGAACAGAATTCAACAAAAGTCACGCTGATCTGTTTTTCTGTTTAATTTTCTTCCAGAAGTGAAGGAAGTAGCTACAGAATAGGTTTTCCACATGAAATTCAGCTTTGGGTCCCTGGATCTTTACAGGAAGACTATTTCAGCAAGTTGTTCCTCATATTATCCACTTCTTCCACAGCCTAGTTTTGGTTGTGTTTAAGAAGCAAAATGCAGCTTCCCCTTCCCTCCTGAAAATGGCAGAATCCCTGCATGTTAGGCCACTTTTTAAAAAACCTGGTGAACAAGGTAGAGGACTTTTGGGGGCAGTTACTATGTTATTCAGGTGGGCAGAGGGAGGCTCTAGGTGCCCCACTGAGCAAATGCTGGAGCCTGTGGGAATTCTTGAGGATAAAAAGCAAAACCAAACATTGGCCCTAATAAAGCCATCATCCTCTTTAAGATCCATTTAATTATTTGTGTCATTAAAGCATTGAGGTAGGTCCCCCTTCTTCTCTACCTTGTTTAAAGTTAAGCACAGGACATTTCCTTTAATTCTTTTTGTCATTAAGAAATAACTTCTGCACACACCTCAGCAGTTATGAGAGGACTGTTGATGGCAGTTACTACTGAACTCTGCCTGTGGGTGAGATTAAACAGACAGCTAGCTTACATATGCATTCTGTACATGGTCAGGATGCTTGCATTGCTCAGCCCAACCATCACAGAGGGCAAGGCAGGGCCAAGAGAGAGTTGCCAGCGAGCATGGACCAGAGGATGCTGGCCAAAGAGCAGGAGGTACATTGAGAATCAATAGCTGCCACTGCTGTGTCAGAGGCTGGGATGGAGAAGCTGGGAGTGAGTACACACCATGACCTTCTCTGATCCTTTGCCGGAGGCCTTTCCTTTTCCTGCTGCCCAGCCCCTTCTAACTCCAGGGGACCCTCCCCTTTCACTTCTCCTTCCTCTTTCTCTCAACTCCCTTCAACACCTGCCTCCATTTTCATTCTCTTCCCCATCTGCACTTCTCCTCATTCACAAAACTGCCTCCCTCTGAAGTGGGGAAAGGCACATGGGGAGGAGGACAAAATAATCACAGGGACATTAATAATGAGGTTTTTTCCATAACAGAAAGCAAGCCTGAAAGTCATGCCACAAGGTTATCTGTAAAGTCCTTGCCCCTGCTCTGCATGCGTATGTGGAGGGGGGGGAATTAAAACAGATGGACAATAGACAATGTTTTCACCCATGAGGCGTAGAATGTGACTGACAGAAGTTACAGAGTCAACCAATCACAGAGGGCACAGGGAAGAAAAAGAGGGGAGGGGTGAAAAGGGGAAAAGTACTTTGTCACCAAACTGAGGCCAGGAAGCATGAAAAGTGTGAATAAAGATAGACAATTTCATTACATCACAAGCATCTGATCTCCCCATTAAAGTATTCAATCCATTATGTCCTGAAACTGTCCAAAATGTTGTAGTGTGGGCAGGCCCTTAATGCCTCTGTGTATTGATAGAAAAGAATCATTTAAATATATACAAAAAATATAAACTTGCTGGCTTTGCATTACACTGAGCAATACATTACTTCACCTTTATTTCACCTTATTTTATGCATGACACTTTGAATCAGCTGTATGTACTGTACCTGCCACGTATAAAAGGAAATGACAGATGATCCACTGAATTATTACTTGGAGTTGCCCAACATTCACTGACAACGACCTTGAGTGTATTATCTTCTGTGCGAATTCCCACCTCAATCATTATTTCATCACTTGCAGAGATGCTGAAATTTTGGGGAATTGGAGCGTTTCCGATGAACAGTTGCATTTCTGTTAAGAAGCGTCCTGATCCATGCAAATCTTCAAAAATGGTATAAACACTGCAAGAAAATAATCCTTCATTGAAAAATAATGGATTGTTGTTATTTAGTGATAGGCTTTATGCATAATTGTAGTCTTATTTCCAGATCCTATTAAAAATAGGAATTAGTGTCTTGTGCCATTGCAAGCTACTGACAAGGGTTTCATAAGGTGATCTGCAGCACTGTCATGAAAAGCCAAGATTTTTACCCATTAAAATGTTCTTTATAATAATGTTCATCATCAGATTCAAAAGCTTCTGTTCTTGTATTTTGATTTCCTTATTTCATTTAATAACATTAATCACAACTATTCTTTCCTGAAATTATTAGATTAGCTATTCAGTTCCCCTTTGCTTTCTAAAGGAATTGCTTTAGATTCAGCGTTGGCTCCATCTACAGCAAATGAACAACTTGAATCTATATACCTGAGTATCTAATACATGTATGTAAGATCTTAGTTACCCTTGTTGAGTGTATCCAGATGAAGTCAAGAGATCATTTTGAAACACACAGTGAATTGGACTGGCAACATGTAAGTGGCGAATAACACCTGGGGAAAACCCATCATTCCGGAGAACAGTTTTTACTATGGTATGTGTAGTATTCTGAAAAATAAATAAAATAAATATTTTAGTTTTACTTTATGGTTTAAGGACAACTTTGATGCATGACTCCAGGAAAAGAGGCAATGCAAAAGGCTAAGAAGAATCATGGGTCAACTGTTGCTGTGAACAGCAACCCCAAACACTCAGCAACATTACACTGAGGGATAACATAGAGGGAGCAATTCAGGGATAATATTGGGTGTTTTTCCACGATGACTTAGCACCCATTTTAGCACCCATTAAGAACCCATTTGGGTGAGAGCTGGATGACCCCGTTTCCACCACAGCACCCATTAGGGACACATTTGTTTCTGCCGCGCCTCGGGAAATCTGGATCATATGGGTATTTTTTGGCCTTTAATCCAGATTTTCTGTAGACCCCATTCTACAGTTGGGTCTTCAGCTGGAAAATCTGGATTAAAGGGAGCCTGTTTCCACGTTAGTTTGGCAGTGGGTTCTAGAGGAGGCTAGGGGGAGGGAACACCCTTGTGGAGGAGCCCCAAAACCTAAGTTTCGAACTCATTTCAAAGTCACTTCAAAGTCTGTGCAAAATAGCTCCGGAGCATCTTTGAAGTCTGTGCTGATCTTCAGAGTGAACTTTGAAGTCACTCTGAAGTCACTTTGAAGTCACTCCGAAGTCACTTCGAAGTTTACTCTGAAGATCAGCACAGACTTCAAAGACGCTCCAGAGCTATTTTGCACAGACTTCAAAGTGACTTCAAAATGACTTCAAAGTGACTTTGGAGCTGCTTCGGAGATTGCACCCCCTGTCCCCCAAAACACCTGGGGTGACAGGCAGACCCCTCGTGGGTCAATCCAGATTTGCCACATGGGTGCTCTGGTGTTTCCACAGCAGGGAGGCTAGCACCCATTGCCATTGGGTGCTAGACCACCCATAGAAAAAGGGGGACCCTTTTTGATGACACTCGAGGAAACACTGCATTACTGAAAAGGGCCCTCCTGGAAACAACAGTGGCTAAAAATGAAAATTCCTGGCCTTTGGAGGCTCAGTACTACCTCCAAGGGCTCTCTGGAGTCTGCAGCCAGGAATGGAGTGGGATGAACCCTTCCAATGCAAACAGTTCAGCCCCATTCCAACAGTGTCATGTCTCAGTGTGGAACAGGTTGCTTATCCCAGGACAGGGCATCCTGCCCTGTCCCCAGATTACAGATATGAGTGCAGAAGGAGCCACAGTTATACTCTGGAAACATGTAGATCTGGCAAACGTACAAGTACAAATCTTTCCTCGATGTTTAAAATTGTCTTCCATTTATTTCCATTTGCTATAAAAGTTTGCTTCACTTTCTTTTCGACAGGAAAAGTGATGACTTACAGTTTGTACTTCAGTTCCACATTGACTCCAGGCAGTCTGAAGAATAACGTGACTGGCATTGCTTCGGCTTACATTGCAGTGCGGCTTCCCTAAATACAGGGAAGATTCCAAGATAGATTCCTGCTTCAGAAAAGCTTTCTGAATACTGATTACAATTTTTTCAAATTCACACAGCACTTGAACTGCATTCTTAATTGAAATGCCCCGGGGAGGCTTAGTAACTGGCAAAGATGAGGCTTGAAGTGAACTCTGGGTATTCAATATTGGCTTCATAGATATTTTACCATCTAACGTGCTGGAGGTTGTATTCTCCAAACCTCTTACTGTGGAAACAGAAGAATCATTTCCAGTAGATGATGGCACATTGTTTGAAGTATATGGATGAGTCAAAGGCAAAACTGTGCTACTCCAGTCCTTGTCTTTTGTCTTTACCCTTTCAGTATGGTTGATAAAAGGCACTATAGAAATGAGAGATAAGATTCAGCAATATAAATTTTTCAATCTATTTTCCATAAAATACAAAAAAATCAGATCCTTGAAATGTGGTTTAAAATGAGAAATGATAGACATGTTCTCCCATTTAAATTTAAACAGTGTCATCAGGACTGTTGAAATGGTTCTCATTAATCCACATAATTGTTAAAATGTCTGCTTCGTTTGAATTATTTTTGCTGCTAAGCAGAGGTTTGCTAGTATCAAATTCGTTTTGTTGATTGTTCTTACTTAATTCAGGTAAGCAAACCAGGCCTCAGTTAAAGGAATATAGTCAAGAAGACCAATAGAAGAACATGCATAGATTCCAATAAACAAGTTGAGCTTTCCTCTGGAAACAACATCATATGAGTGAGCATTGTCAGAGTTGCCTGGAGTCCCCCTCCCCGCCATCTTGCAAGCACCTGTGGTCACTGGTGCTTGCAAGATAGGGAGGGACTCCAGGCAACTCTGAAGATGCTCACTCATATGATGCAAAGACTTTTAAATTATGTGCTCTAATTTACACCTCTGTCATCACTTATTTTGTTACAAATGGCTGAAGAACAGCAGAGTAATTCTAAAATGACATATAGCCAATCATATTTGACTATGTGATGGCAACACTGAAAGCAAACAAGGCCATTTAGTCTTCTGTGAATCATCACACAGACAATCCCAGAAATCGGGAAACTTGCAGCAGTCACAATGCTCTATCCAATCAGATTTGATATATAAACACCACTTAGGCAAACTTAGAGCCCATTCGTACTTGCAGCATTTTGGAGAACTGTGTACAACACAGTCCATACTGCACTTTTGCAATATAGAAAAATACTGCTGAACTGCTGACATGTTTGGACAAAATGGTGTAAGTGGGGAGCGACACAAAGTGCGGAAAAGGGTATGAAGACAAGGAATAGATACACTTTGGAAGAGTTTTGTGCATTCGTTCAAATAAAGGAGGACAGTGCAAATGAGGATACTTTCTTAAAAAGTGAACGCCTTGACTCTGTGGGAAACCGTTAAAAAGGATGGAAATTAAAAAGGAAATTAAAAAACTGAAACACAGACATTCCTTTCCAAAAATGTAGGAAGTAATACGATGCAAAGACTCCTCTGTTGTAATTAAATAAATTCTGCCCAAATTTGAGTAACATTTGTAACAGCTATTATAGGATTTTCAAAGATATTTTAATCCCAGCAAGCAACTGCAAGAATGTAATAATAAAACCGGAATGAAATGAAAATAAGTATCAAGCTCTCGCCTTCACAGTTTCTTCCAGGTCTTTCAGTATTTACACTGATAAATCCTTCATTACAGTTGCATTCATAAGAACCATAAGTATTGTTGCAAGATGCATGAGGAGAACAATCTGCTTCTTCTTGCTTACACTCATCATAATCTGTTATTAATAGAAAAGAAAGTGACAGTGAAGTAAATCTTTGACTATTATTTAGCCTTTTCCCTTCTTTTTGAACCTTATTAGATACAAAATAAAAACTAAAATACGAAAGTGTAAAAAAAATTAAAAACCCAATGAAGAAATAACAATGTCTTAATTAACTCTCTAATTTAAATGGATCAAAGAAATAGTCATATCATTTTGTCTCTCAAACGTTCTGGGGCTTGGGATATTGTTGAAAAGTACCGTACAATAAAAGTACTATTCCATTTTTTTTCTGTCTTGGACAGGACAGCAGTTTAAAACTCTGGCTTTTAAATTTTATTTTCCACATTTTATTAAATCCATATAATTCCATTCAATGTTTATACAACTGATTTAATGTCGATTTAACATTGTGTTGATGGTGTGGCATATATCATTTGATCGAATAAAATACTGCTGATCTGCCCTTATTTTCCTTGACACCGCTTGAAATTAAGTTGATTTAGGTGTTAAATCCATGTTTATATTTAAAATATCATTAATGTTATTCTGAATTGTTCTCCAAGACCTTTTAATACAATCGTATTCCCACCAAAGGTGGAAATACGTTCCTCTCTGTTGAAACCCATGCCACCACCCATGTGGGTGACAGCACAGATACGGGATAATTGTGATGGTGCTCTATACCACCTGTAAAATATTTTAAGTGCCATTTCTGGTACCTTATCATTCTTTAATTCACTAATTTAGTTTTTGCCCAACATTTTGACTATTATTTAGCCTCAATGAGAATTATGGTACTTATTATTTTGTCTAAATCCTTTTGTGCTATTAAGAATTATCTACAACAGCAATGAAGCTGTATTTTTTTTACTATATTAATAGTAATGATGTAGAGTCCTTTTTTCAGAGAACGCCAAACCATTTTTACCCTTGACATTTGGGATCTATTAGATCACTGACTCACATTTTACTCCACTGTCAGAGAGATACAACTATTCATTAATTAGCTTTCTCTAGGAAAATTTGCCAGGAAGATTAAATGAGTTTTACGTCAATTTTGACCAAAGGATAGCCTGACTCACTAATGCTCCTCTATTTTATATTTCATTATACTCTACTTTATAATTACTTGTGATATCAATATTTTTGCATTTTATGTTTATTTTATATGCCTTGTACCAGCTCACTGGAGGCAATGCCAAGGGCTGGAGCGAAATGAGCCATACAAAGGTAGACAGTCCTATTCCATGGTTCTCAGATAACAGATCCATCTGCAAAAATATTAAGGTCAGTCTTCTCTTCACTTAGAAGGAACAGGGTTTTCACATCAGAGTTTTATAAATTCGGTTTAATCTCTGAGATGATATCCATATCACAGCTTAGTATTTTTATACTTTATAGAGATGACCTATTTTTAGAATTCAAGTCTGAAGTCTAACATAAATATTTCTAAGAAATTATGGCAATAATATACAGCTTACCATGTATGCTGAGACTACTGGGATCAATCACAAAACGGCTACTGTTTCGAAAGGCATCAAGAAAAGTCCTAGAAATGTTATTTGCATCTATGTCTACCGGAACCACAATATTGAAGTTTACCACCACACTTCCATTGGTAACACTCAGTATCAACATTTTAATTATATCAGCATCCATTTTCTGAAGAACAGCAATAGGCAAAGATGTCCGGACCTATTACAAAACCATAAATTGTATGAACTAGACAAATTAATTTTATAAGTAACACTCCAATAATGTTTAATAAATGGAAAATTAGGAATTACAATCAATTTAAACATTCATTAGTAACATGGAAAAAATGACAAAACCCTTAACTGCTGTATTCTCCGAATGTATTCCTATAAAACAAATGAATAATGAAAAGATTATTATAAATCAAAGAATGTTGTAAATTATGGAAAATAAGGGGTTTAATTATTTTAAAGATTTTTTAATGACAGGACAGGATTAATTTCAGAATTAGGGTTAACGAGAAAGCTGAGGGTTGAAAACTGGTTACAGATGAGGGGAATAAGGAATTATTTTATAAGAAAAAACTAAGAATTATACTGGTGTGGACAACAGGGATTTGGAAGAAATTATTAAAAGAAAATTAGGAGGTGAGAAAGGAATTAATAGGAAAAAATTAGATATATGGATAAAGGATCTGAACATCAGAGAGAGAGAAGAGAAAAATAAAATATGGCCAATTAAACTTTTAAAACAAGATAAAATGAAAGAACTGTTTCATCATTGATAGAGAACTCTAGCTCAGTGAATATGATACCTAATTTTATGTCTGTTTGCATCAATGTGGAAAATGTGGAGTTTCCCTTTAGTTAGCAGTTGGTGGGAGGATATAACAAAAAAATAGATAATATGCTTGATGTTAATATTATTAGGGTCCTTAATAGGGATGTACACGAATACTCGTAACATTCAAAATTTGACCAAATTTGGACATTAGAACTTGAATCGAATGTTACAATATTCGTATGCTAACATTCGAACTAATGTGAATGTTTCTGGACATTCGTACGAATAGTTTGGACATTCGTTAAGCTGGGGAAACATACCAGATACGTATCTGTGCATATGCAGGTATATATCTGTTTGTAGCAGATATGTATCGAATGTTCATATGAATACATACAAATAGATTTGTATCAAATAGAATTTTAACACATTCGAATGTGTTCTATTCATATGGATATGGATTTTTGAACATCCCTAGTCCTTAAACTATATTTATTTCATGTTTATAAAAACCAAGAAATAAGGGACGATCAATATTATATAATAGAAAAAATATTATCTGCAGCACAGACAACATCATTTGGTTGGAAAGACATGAATAAATGGCCATTAATGAAGTGGTATACCTACATTACAGAACAGTATCCATTTGATATTTTTAGAGGTCTTCGGTTATTGTATATGGGGTACAACAGGATGTGCCTTAATTCTTTAAGGATGAAATTGTAAGAATGAATAAGGTGTTGTCATGAATTGCCTATTATAAATTAATGTTTTTCTTTTTTGTCTATCCAGGTTGGTGTGGGTAGGATAGGGAGAAATCAATTTGTATAAAATGACATTGCTGTTTTGTATTGCACGTATCACAAGCAATACAATAAAAGTTTAATACTAATAATAATGAGAACAATATAAACTATACAATTCAAAAACAAAATATTAAGCAAGTATGTCAAAATACCAGAAAAAGCTTGCTTCTTCTGAGAATTACAGAATCTTTCTTGAGTCAAATGTAATTCGTATTTCCTTGAATTACACTTTTCAGTGGCTAGATGTGAATGTATTTACAGGCAGCTGCCAGACTTGTGAAGAATGCTGGAAACCTGACAAACATCACTGTGAAACTAGCAGACAGCTCCAAGGCACTCATGGTCCATCACCCTCAAAAACTGAATTAAAGATAATGTTGCAAATGTTACGCCATGTATAATGGTCTGACATTCACTGTATAAGTCTGGCAGGGCTCCTCTAACACAGTGCTGGAGTCGACCTCTAGGAACACAACATGCAAATAAAGAAAAACACA
Organism: Aspidoscelis tigris stejnegeri; assembly: GCA_023333525.1. NCBI lineage: Eukaryota > Metazoa > Chordata > Lepidosauria > Squamata > Teiidae > Aspidoscelis > Aspidoscelis tigris. Next base: position 210,373,315 of record JALMGA010000001.1, read on the forward strand.
AAAGGGGTGTGTTAGCTCCTGAAGTTCAATCTGACACTTTGTCAAAGGAGCCCGTGCCAAGTCTGGCACCCCACATTTCAAGGAAATGCCGGCATTCTATAAAGAGCTGGCACTTCTCTGTGCTGTCTGCAGCATTCCATAGGTTCAGTGCATATACAGTTATAAAAGGTGGGGTAAATATGTAGAGTTGGAATTATACCAAGTTGTGCCTACAGAAGTGAGATATGAGGAACACTGGACAGCCAATGAGAGTACAGGAATGCAGAACAAGGTTTAAGTGGCCCAAAACTTTAATTCTGATTCTCGTTTACCCATTTACAAATTATAACTTGACTCTGCAGTATTTATGTGATAAACAGCATTAATCTTTCAACAGGTGATCACTTTGTCCCTCTTAAAAAATACAACTGATTATCAGTCTGAGCGCTTGATACACATTAAATATAAAAATCCATCTAATTTAGTTTACATTCAGTTCCCCAAGCTACTTTCATAAACTTACCTCATTAAGAAACAATTGTGTAAAATTGCGGTACTCTTCACTGCTTGAGTTGCTGAAACCTGAACTATAGTTGAGATTTGTTATCCTGACTGTCCCACTAAATATCTGGGCCACTGTGAATTGGGAGAAGGAGGAAATGAAAGCATTAATAATTAGAAGCATATTATTCAGATTGCAGTTTATTATGCCCCAATGTTCTGACTGTTTCTTATAGTGGGGGCATGGGCAAAGCAAAGGAAAAGTCCAAAGACAAGCTATACCATCTGTGGCCAAGATACGCCCCCCTCCCAGAATTCCCCAGCCAAAGGTTGTTATAGGTTGTTACCCGCCCTGAGACCTTTGGGTACAGGGCGGGCTATAAATATAAAGAAATATAAAGAAATAAATATAAAGAAGTAACAAGAACTAGGATCTCCTATTTTATTCCAATAAACTTAAAGACTGTTAAAACAAGGACTCTTTGAAGCCTTCAAAACTCTCAGACAATTAGGCTGTGTTCACACCAAAGTTTTAATCCAGTTTCAGTAATCTTTTAGGTATCAAGCATCAAGCTGTTTTCTTTCAGGATAATTTCACTTGGAAAAGCCACCTTTGGATAAAATAGAAAGGAAAGAAAATGACTAGTCATTTTGCTGATGTGTTCTTTCACTTTGAAAGTGGACCAGATCTGGCTTAAAAGTTAAGTGTGAATGCAACTTATAGATGAGGCTACTCCTTCCTGCTTTTCCCAGACACCAAGAGGCACTTCACTGAGGTGTATAATGTAGACCCAATGATTGTTGTTTGCTGCCCCCACCAGACAAAGTAGGAACTTGCAGGCTTTTACCTCTTGATTGCTGCTGCCTTTGTTCACATTCTTTTTCAAATACCTGGAAGCCGGCAGAGAACCTGCCCACTTCCCTTTGTTTTTTGTCATGCACTTTGCTTGAATCTGGATATTTGCAAGAGAAAGAAAACAAAAGGACCTGGCAGGCAAGTGATTGCTATTAAAGTAAATCTGACATTGTTGCCAGACTCCCTGGAATGGTGACCTTACCTGGATTATATTTGGAATGCCACAATTATGTAGGAGTGTGCACGAATGCAATTTTTGGCATTCGATTCATAAGAAATCAAATGTTAGAAAATCCATATTCGTTTGAATAGAACCCTTTTGAATCTGGTAGGATTCTATACAATACAATTGAGCTTGTACAAATATCCGCAAGCTGTTTGGCGCAGTTTAGGTGCAGAATGGGATCGCACCGGGATCATTCTTTTACTCCCTTTCCCAGGCAAACCACTTCCTTGCCTTGAAAGTGGAATAAAACTTACTCCCTTTCGCAGGAAAAGGGAGCAAGGGGGTGCAGAGGCTTGAGATTTCTCCCTTTTCCAGGGGGGCAACCTTATTGCCCCCCTGGAAAAGGGGAAACACTCAAGCCCCTGCACCCCCTGTTCACAATCTCGGCTGACAGAAAAGAGGCTTGGCTTTAAAATTCAAGCCTCTTTCCTGTCAGCCGAGATTTGGAAGTCCCGGATCATCCCCATGTGCAGGCTCAGCTCGGGCCAAATCGCCCATACCATGCCCAGACTTGTTTTTCCAGGTACCAAATTTGGTCCAGGTTTGGCACGGGCTTGGGGTGATTTGGTCCGTGGAAATTGGGCCAAATCTAAAACGCATGGGGACGGTCCTTGCCAAACCCGATTTTGGTACCAGACGAAAGGTACATGGGGACGCGCCCCTAGATACGACTCCTGGATACGTATCCTATACAGATGCATACATAACAGAACGGACAGGGATCCCCCCTCCTGTCTTAAATGCAAAGTCTGTGTGTCCCTGGACTTCCTTCACTTTCCCTCTGGTCATAAAAGTCTGTCTCTCTCAATCTGTGACTTCGATTCCCCTCTTTCTTCTGTCTTATGCAGCCACACAGCCCCTCCCTCTCTTTCCCTGCACTTCCTTCGCCTGCCCTTCTGTCTTAAACATAAAGTCCCCATCTCTGGGCTTTCCCCTCATTTCCCCCCCCCCCCCAGTTTAACAAATGCACAGATCATCCACATGAATGTTCCTGAACATTCATATCCATGCCTGCGCCAATGCACGAAGGCTGAGACATTTGATTCGTGCATGTATGTCCAAATTCGCCCGAATTCCTCTGGATAACTAACGTTACAGATATTCTTGCACATCCCTACAATTATGTGTGGCAATCCCAATACAGTTCTGGGATAACTGTCAGTCTTAACCCACATCTGGAGGTACCCACAGTGTCCAGCTATTTTAAGAGTGGGGGATGTCAGCTTTCTCTTGCTCTGTGTTACAGCTTTGGAGCAGAAAGTCTTTTGGGCTTTAAGGCTATATCTGAAAGCAATTTTTGAAGTGGCTTGAAGGCTTGGCCATGTTCAAGCCACTTTTTCATGCATGTGAATGCAGCCTAAGAAAAATCAGATAAATTATTGGGAATGGAAAATGAAAGCCTACGGGAATGTTAAAAGTATACACCTTGCCCTGCTCACAATTTCCCAGAAACATATCTGTGAATGAAAATATGAATAAATCATAATTAGTTGCATAGCTAGGAATAAAATACGAAAGAAAATGGCATGTGCAATGTTAAAATAGTGCTAATATTTTTATCATTTCCCCTTATAAAGAGCTGCCATGTCTCCGATGGACTTCAAAGGTACTGGATTTATAAAACTTTTCTAAAAAAGTTTACCTGTCTTTACTTTATGCTGTACTGGTTTACTTCTTTTCCCACAAACTTCTGTTCTAATTTCAACAGTGTACAAAATCCCAGGATCAAGCTTGGAAATAGTCAGGTTGCTGCCCTGAACTTTAAACTCTTGTTTAAGAAATCTTCTCTCAAGCAGCTGAAGGTGAACAGTGGAATTCCTTGTATTATTTGTGGTCCAGACAACATGAAAGCTGGTATTGGTTACATTGGAGAATACAATCCTTTCAACTGGAAAGGGCTCTGAGAAAAAAAAAACAGGTTGAAAATTAAATCTTTGAAGAAAAGAATGAGAGTTTTGTCCTGTTCTTTCTAACATATTTTAATGTAATAGGTTTTAGACAAAGCTATCTTCATAACTGATGCGATGAGCAATGCACTAAATTGTATTAATGCAGCCACAAGAAGGAATTTTGATGAAGGAAGGAAACCTAGGCCCCATCTTCATGGTCCTTGTGCACAACCCCAGATGTGTTTCCAGATGTCAGAATCTGTACATCGGCATGTTCCCTGGTGGAAGTAGGACCTCCATAAAACAGAAGAGTCAGAAGAAAAGCAGAAAGCCATTTTCATTATTCTAAATGTCTCCATAGGCACTAAATGGTTGACAAGTTCTCAGCCTAATTCCAGCTCTTACATATAGGAGCTTGTGACTGTGTGGTGTTTTCTTGCCAAGATTTACTTGAAGCTTGAGACTGTGGTGACTTTTATATGCTTTTTAACACTGCTTTTTTTAAAAAAAGCAATCCTCTCCAACCATGGCTTTTTCTTTGGCTCCTGACTGGTTGTGCAACCAATTTGCAAACAGTGGATTTGATCATGTAAAACCGTGAGATAAGTATACAGTTATGGCATAATGAAATGTAAGCATTCAACTTTACCCATAGATAGTATTTATTTCAAGACTAGTATTGCCTTATATTATATTTTTCACCTTCTACTACTGTCTGCTTATGTGCATCCCTCTCTGCATGCCAACAAATTAACCTTAAGATAAGTGCTGGAGTAAACACAAACTCACCACCACAATCTGAAGCAGGCAATGCAACTGTTTGCTCCTTGGAAGAAGTCACTGGCACTGTAGATGATTCTTCTGTTTTGTTATTTTCTGTACAGTTTGGAGCATGAAGTTCATGGTGCTGGGTTACATTTGGAACTGAAGTTGAATATTGTTGTGCATCTCTGTCAGTTAGGTGGTCAGATGTGCTAGCGTTTCCCATGGACTCATTCTTCACAAAAGAATACACAGCAGTATTTGAAAGTCCAGCTGACGTGGAGGATGAAGAGTTATGCTGCCCTTGTGTTACCCTTTCCACCAAAATTCCATCTGACACAGTTACATTCTCCCACGACTTGGTCACCACCGTTGAAGTTTCTAGGGTGCTCAGACTGTTATTGCTTATGACATATCCTGAAGTGCTAATTTCCGGAGGTGTCAGACTGGTTTTGTCTGTTGGAGCCATGCTTGCCTCTTGGATACCTGTTGACAGCACTGTGACTCGGTCAGGGGATGACGTCACTGTTCTTATGCTTTCCCTTTCTACAGCAATAGCTGTAGTCACAGATAGCGCTTCTGTCACATTGGCGTCAAGTGTAGGCGCCATTTCTGTAACTGGATCCACAATTTCACCTGGTACGCAGCATTTTAGGGTTTGATGCAAATAAAAATATGCCATTAGTGATTATAGACTAGCATGTGGCTATAACCCACCCTGAGACTTGCAGGTATAGGGCAGGATAAGAATTCAAATAAATACATAAAGTCCTTGCTAAACCAGTGTACACAGAATAAGGGTGATTCCACCCTGATTGGTATACCAGAACAGCAAACATACCAAGAGTCTCCCTTCTGCTCACTGATGTGGTCTAAGGGACGCCCAAGCAAGGGCCTCCCTTAGACCACACTAGAGTGCAGAAGTAAGGCTCTTGTACGTTTGCTGTTCCAATGTACCAGTTGTACACAGAATCACCCTAACTGTAGCTGCATAAATAGATAAATAAGACAGGCTCCAGGAGTCATACCTGACTTGATGGTGCCTAAAAGCAACAACTAGTGCTTTTTATCATTATTCTATAGACAGAAGATTTGTGTACAATGAAGGGCACTGGATAGGGCTCCTACCTCTGTTCCTGACATTGTATTAACTCATTTATCTCCCCAAGTCAATAGAAGATCTGATGGAGCAGGTGGTTGTCCTCATAAATCTCTCCAAGTAAGGAAATCCCAAAAGCAAACCTACAGTCACTTTTCCCATCAAGCCTCCCTATGGGAATGTCCCCATAAGGGCTAAAATCTGGAGTGGATTCGGCATTGGGGGTTCCCATTAAATCCCCCAGTACTCCAGCTGACTCGGATTAAAGGAGGACAGCCAGCAGCCAGGGTGAGCAAGGGGGTGCGGGGAGGGGAGGCCGCCCCTCAGATGTGGCGGCGGTGGGTGTCAGGCAGGGGCCCCGGAGAGGGATTCCTTATCCTGTCCCCCCAGGAAAGAAGAGAGCCAGCCAGTGAGTGAGTGAGTGAGTGAGTGAGTGAGTGAGTGAGTGAGTGAGTGGGGGCTGCATGGCTGCCTTCCTTCCTTTTCCCTCCCTCCCTCCCTGCCGCATTCATGGGGCAGCCTTCCCTCCGTGCACCCCCTTGCTCACTTACCCTGCTCACCACGGTCACCAGCTGTCCTCCTTTGCCCGGGGACATTAGGAGGAGGAGGAGGAGGAGGCTGGGAGTGGCGGCTGTGGCACACCGTGCCTCACCACTCGCAGGTGTGCTTGTGCGCACCTGCGGGTTCTGTTTGAGAACAGCCCGGTACTGTTCCTGGCCTCCTACCCTAACCTGCAGCAGAACCCAGATTACTCTGGATCAGAGTAATCCGGATTCGCTCTGGGTTCGCTGTAGGTGGGAATGCACCCTATGTGAAGGTTGGGCTGGAACCAGGTGAATAGCAGAGAGGTTAGAGGAGGGGGCAGCAGTGAAGTCCTTCTCCCCATTAATTGCATGGAAGCCCACCTCATGGAACAATGAACTAAAGATGGCTAAAGCAGAACTCTTTTATTTTCATGGAAAAATAATAATGCTTCTTACCCTCACAGTTTCTCCCAGGTCGGGATGGATTGGCATCAGTGGTGGTTTTGCACCTGCACATATAGGAACCTACTGTGTTGATACACTCTGCGTACCTACAGCAATCATTCTCTGCTACAGAAGCGCATTCATCCCAATCTGTAGTTGAAAATCCAAAATTTTGTGAGATAATAGTTAATTGACTAGGTTAATCCAATCTATAATGAGAAATAATATAGTAATCTCAGGAGCTCTGGTCACATCTTCACTCTAAACCTTCTTCAATCCATTTTCAGGTCTTACTGCTCACACCTTTTCATTTCGCTTTTATCTGTGGACTTCCCACCCTCCATTTGGACTTTCCTGAATGGAAAGTCCACAAATAATAGGGATAGAAGTGGAAAGGTGTGAACAGTCAGACCTGAAGATGGACTGAAGAAGTTTTAAAGGTGTGACCACTCAATATAGCAATTTCCAGTACTCCACTGTCCTGCCAGGGATTCTGTGGGACAAAGGAAACCCAAATGCAATGGGAGCCTACAAGACAGAGCGACATGGCATGCAAAGGAAGCAGCACGTGAAGGTCCACATTTTTTGCAAGCCATTTCCACAGTTTCTATAACTGAAGCACCTCCTGACAGAATAAAATAATCCCAAGATGATGCCTTCAGACATAAATGATATGACCCACAGGCAACGTTGTACACCTTTATCACAAAGGCAGGTAAGCCCTAATCAAGAGTTCAAAGGAACATGAGAGTGTGCAAGAAGTGGAGGATATAAATTTTTGCTCAATAAACCTAACTGTAGCATTCCCCAATGTGCCAGGCTTACACACACACACCCATTCAGAGCTTTTACAACTAGCTATTATTTTCATTCTAGAAATAGTGTGGCACTGGTAAGTGCCCCGAGCACCCACAAAACAGTGATTTCACATGTGAGGTTCCACATTTTTCCCTTGGGAGAGATGCAGAATCAGAAGCATCTGCAGATACTTGCACACTATGTCTTCATAACTTAATCTTGGTATAACAGTCCATTTTTTTTGAGGTAATGATAGGGATTTCTCTTGGTTCATTCACACTTTTTAAGAAGTACAAGTGGAGGCATTTTGTGAATGTAAGTCTGCTAACAGCATGGGTCATGTGTCACATGGGGAAGGCATTCTGCACTGTGCATATCTCAGTAGGAACTGAAGTGTGCAAAATAAGCAAAATTTTGATGTGACCTGGAGCTGTGTTCACATGTGGATGTCACCTGGGGTGCTATCACACTGGGGATAATTTTGCCTGATGTGAATTCGCCCTTAGAGTGAATAGCTGAATACTTTGCTATTAGGCTTCTCTATGAGACATTTTCCTTCCTTTAGGCCAATCTTCATTAGACAGATTTTTTTTCTAAATGGTCCAATTAAGATTTTGTACAAATTGCTATGAACTACCTCTAGGCTTCCAAAAGGTATTCTTGGTACTCTCCAGTATGTTGCCAGGGGGAATTCTGTAGATGTTGGAGTTCAGTATTGCATCTGGCATTTAAGTAGGCATGCTGCCACTACAGTTCATGATGAGATATATAGATGATCTTATCCAAACTGCTAATACAAGTAAAAGTGATTCAAATAGGCATCTTACCTTCCACAAAGGAGTTCTTTTCATCAATAAGGAACATGGAACTATTGAAAAGTGCTGAGAGTACTGGATCAAATGTAGACAGAGTATTTGGAAACTGCAGATCTCCTATTGTTATTTTAAGTCTCACTAAGATGCTTCCAGCTTTAAGGGAGTCAATTTCCACTTTTAGCTTCCTTGTTTCATATAATGCTGATATATTTGATGGAAGGGAATTATTAATCTAAAAACAGATGCGAAAAAGACCACTATATCAAATTGAACATAGATATCTCCATGACATATTAACATATACTGTACATTTTGTTACTGCTGAGTATGTTTTTGTTCCCAAAATTTCATTAATTATTTATAAAAAGCAAAATTATTTCTATGACTAAGACTGGACTGAGAATAGACAGAAACTACCGTATGTCTCATCTATGCTGCTGTTTCCAATGCCAAAGCCCCATATAGCTGCTTCCTAACATACCACTTTGCTTTTAGGCAATATCTATGCAAAAAATAAAGGCCAGGTCTCCACTAACCCAGTGAGGTAGCTCCATTTTGGGCATGTGGTGGAAGCACTGCGATCCACCACTGAAAAAAAAGGCCCCTGTCTACTTCTCCATTTGTTTACACTGAGTTGTCATTTTAGTGGTGGCCAGAAGGACATCAGTTTGGGGTATGAAATTGTGCCCTACCAAAAAGGCATCTTTGATGGCAGTTGTGTCCAGGAATGAGGTGGTGTGATTGCTGCAGGTGCTGCTGCCACTGGAAATGGAAATGCAGCAACAACAAGAGCTTTACTAGGTACTAGTTGCTCCAGAGATGCAGCCAATGCTTGAAATTCAAGATGTAAGAATTAAAACATTACCTCTTTCATCAAAATACTGGAAAATGTCTGATATTCGGTACCGCTTCTGTTGAGAAATTTATCCGTGAAGTTGTAATTCAAGATCCTGATTACTAATCCAAATGTCAGGGCATCTAGGAGACGCAATATAGAAACAGTAAGAATGGAGAAGTTTTTCAATTTGAGCTCTGTCTGATTAATCAAATCACATATCTAAACTCAGAAGCAAATAAATCTGTATGACAGACCTAAGAAAACATGATGAGGCTATATACCTTCATTGCTTCCTTAAATATATCTGCAAGTTTCCTTTAGAATATTTTTTTGGCAGCACATAGTTGCTGTTGTTTTTTAAAAACTTTGCAGTTAGCGGGCTTGAAATAATTATTTAAAGCATGTGAATTCCAAAAATGTAGGGTGCAGTAGAACATTTTTAAACTGCATTTCAAATCAACAAAAATTATAATCACATTTAAATATAAGAAAAGAGAAAGGCTTTAACAGGTTAATCTTCCTTAAGATAAGCAGAGCAATTTTGTGTCTAGTCAAATGAAATTAAAGGTTTTTTTTGTATACAGTTAAAAGTTATGATTATTTAGTTCAAGTTTAGGACACAATTCCAGGGGGAAATGCCCTGCAAAAATCAGGCCAATACAATACAGTTTATGGTTTGACTGTAGCAACATATGGAATTCAAATCAACTCCACTATGCACAAATTGAATTATTTTTCACCAATACTGCTAAATTAGGGTTCGAAATAGTAACATGTCTAAAATGGATACCTGTTTTCACATTTCTAGATGAAGTGATGTTTTTAGCACAGATTTCATAGCTAATGTTCACTTTGTACATTACGCCTGCTTCCAGACCAAACACATCTAGCTTTCTGTCCATCGTTTCTATTCTTTGAACAAGTTCTTTGCTTTTGTACACTTCTACTCGGAACGAATGATTCTGTACGGAATTTACACTCCAAGACATTTCAAAACTGTTGGTAGTAACACTGTAGATCTTGTGATCCCTAATAGCAGGAGCATCTGCAAGAGCAACCGTTAGAGAGATACTGGTTTACTCTATACAAATGTAGCAATTGTTTTAAAAAAGAACTGAAACACAAATCTGTACCATCTTTTTTATAAAATTGCATTCAAGCACTTAGGGTTAATGACATATCAACTATACGCAGTACAAGGTTTGACAAAAAACAAATACTTTTATTCAGAATATTGGAGATGTAATAGATACACTGCATTGTCCTCTTTAACTGCATCCACCCTTATTAAAAGGGATGGGCACAAATATTTCAAACTTTCAAAATTCGATCAAATTAATTCAAATTTCGACATTCAAATTTGATTGAATGTCTTTAAATTTGAATTTAAACATTCAAACAAATTTCAAATTTTTGAATCTATTTGTTGGAATTATTCGGACATTCATATGTGTACGTGCTGTGTACACAATGCACACTTGCAAGTATGCATCTTTCCCGTTTGTGTATGCATTTGTATGGATCTGTATGGGACAAAAATGGGTTGCATACGGGATAAATAAGGGATGCACAGTGATGTGTATGGGCGCAAACAAATGTTGATATTCATAAGTTCAAATTGAAATTGAAAATTCAAACAAATAGATTCAAATTTGTTTAATTTGAATTGAATTTGGGTAAATTCGAATTTTGAAGATTCAAATCGATTGATTTTTCAGATATTCTATTCAACTCAAATCAAATCCCGAAAATTGCATTAGTGCACACCCCTACTTATTAATAAAGAAGACCAAAAGTGGCTTAGAGGCCAAAAATGCATTTTGGAAAAGCATCTTCTGGTCTTGAATGCAGATTAGAGGTGGGATGAGAATACTAACATGTGGCTGTTTTTCAGACCTTTTTTAGTATGTACACCTGAAGTCTTTTTTCAGATAACATTACAGATCTAATTTTTGCAGTGAGACAAAGGGTGCCAAAAGACTGAGAGGGAGAGAAATGGAGAGAGAGAAAGAAACTACTTTAAATATAAAATCTGGCTGAAATACTATTTACATGAGCAAAATAATCACCAGTTACTTGATCAAAAATAATATTTCATATACGTTAAAAAAAATACAAGACACTCAAAGAATTACTGACCTCCATTAGACATAGGTGCACTCTTTTATTATATGTATAATATTCATAATATTGTGATACCTGTTCATTATCTTGGGCTTATATTTTTGTATTGTATTGTAGAAGTTGAAATTGTTAATTAAAACATAAAAAAATACAAGAAATACAATTCAGGCTGGTAGATAAAATAAGAGAATAGATCTATTCAATAAAAAGTAGTTATTGGTCACAATCACCTCCCCACACACAGACACAAATATGGGCTATCCTATCAAACAGTTTGGAAACCAGTGGTATAGACACAAAAAGGTAGACGGCTCAAGGTTCAGGAACCTGAAGAACTGCTCATATGCTGAAGTCAGAAAAAGATCTTATCAAAAAATATACCCCATGTCCCTTATACTCCAGGACTGCTTCTGTGTATATGAGGGATTTTGGGGATTGTATACTGTTGGCCCCAAGGGTTAAATGGCCAGGATTACAGCTGACCAATCAGATTGTAAGGGGCCAATGATGGAAAAGGAAAAAACAAGAATCAAAGTTGAATCTACTGACCCTTTCGGCACAGGATATTGTATAGAGGCCTCTTTTCTGCACACTAGTGTGGATTACAGGAGGCCCTGCCCCTTCGTAGCATGTGCCATCAGCACAGACCTTGCCAAGGGACCCTTCTAGGTCGTTCAATGGAACACAATGATGACCCTAACCTTAACACACACACCCAGCTCCACAGGCCAAGAATTTTCAGAGCATTTAGAGCCCACCCCCAACACCTCCAAAGCTGGTGCTGGCTTCAAAGTCAGCATGGAAGCTGGCACAGGGCAGGCCATCCCAATGTGGATGGCTTTGCTGTGGACCAAAAGCAGCCTTCCCAGGATAACAGCTGTCAGTGCAAATGCAACCTTTGCTTTGGGAATATAATTGCTCCAGGAGCAATGCTGACTTTTTATGCAGTTGTCTTCTAGCTCAGTCTCTACGGCCATGTCTCTATGCACTCTGTTTAGTGTGGATTGGACTATTTTTAGTCCGGATGCAGGGCCAAGTCTGAATTGAGCCATCCCCATGCATTTGCTGATAACGCGAGCTCAATTCGAATACAGATGTCCCCATGCAAACCGCGCTAAATCACTGCACAGAAGAACAGCGTCTTTTTCTCTCTGCCCCCCCCCTCTCCTGATAGGAAGCTGGGTTGACGTCAGCAACCCCTGTGTCGCCCGCTGTAGTGATGGCAGGGAAATGCCACCCAACACCTCCTTCCCTGATCGCAGCACATAGGGCTGAAAAGCAATAATAATACGATAATAATAAAAATAATATGAAAAGCTGGATCACTTTGCAAAGCCTCTAGAGCAGAGGTGACAAACTCAATTTTGCAGAGGGCCGGATTTAAAAAAAAAGTACTGTCAGGGCCAGGGGGCGTGGCCGGGGGCGTGGCCGGGGGCGTGACTAGGACACAGAGGAGGGGCTGGGTTGTGGCTGGGGGTGTGACCGGGGGCATGGCTAGGGCACAGAAGAGGGGCTGGGGCGTGGCCAGGGGCGTGGCTAGGGCACAGAGGAGGGGCTGGGGCGTGGCCGGGGCATGGCTAGGGCACAGAGGAGGGGCTGGCTGTCCATGGCGGCGCCCGCGCACTCAGGCAGTGGAGGGTCCTGCCGCGCGCTCGCTCGCCTCGCCTCACCTCACCTCGCCTCCTTCACGCCCAAGGAGGACAGCGGCGGCGGGCGGTGGGTGGTGGCTGCGGGCCGTATTAGTACAGCCCGCGGGCCGCATCCGGCCTGCGGGCCGTATCTTTGACATGCCTGCTCTGGAGGGTTTGGTGGCAGTTTAGTGGAGGTGCCGCCCGCCGCAGCAACGACAAAGAAACGTCACCCAACGTTACTCTCCCCTTTCACTGCACATAGGGCCAAAAGGCAATAAAAATACAGTAATAAAAAAAAAATATGAAAAAGCCAGATCGTCCTGCAAAGCCGCTATGCAGTTTGGTGGCAGTTTACTGGAGGCCCGCACCTCCACTCCACCCGGTATGGCAGTTTAGCGCTTGTGTGCAATTTAAATTAAATTATCATGCCTAGCTTGGCAATTGAGGAGGGGTGTGTGGAATAATGATCATGGAAAGAGACTCGTGGTACGGCGACTGCATCTTTCGCTGTAAAACTGGGGTGCTCAGTTACTGTATGCGCGTTTCAGAAGCTGCTATTTGTCTTGCATATTTGCTTGGCTTGGCAATTGGGGAAGGGGGGGTGGAATAATGGTCCTGAAAAGAGACTCATTTCTGTTCAGTCACCATTTATTGCCAAAAATGCCCAACCAGTTGTGATCTCCAACACACATTTTCTTTGGATTAAATAATGAGGGAAGAAAAATGAAGGCAGTAGGAATTCACAGCAGAACATTTTTAAAGTATTGCACCCAGTGAAGTGGAAAAAGGAGTTTGGCAGCTACCTCAGACAATAAAATTATCCTCAGTCATCATTGTATCATCACCCAATGAATAAAGACAGTTGAAGAAATGCAAAATGTGTGTTCATAAGTGATTTACACTGGAGGATACTAATTTAATCCCTTTGCTCAATCAATAGCTTTCTGAGATCTACAACCAAAACATTATTGCTAACTCTAATAAAAGAAAATCCAAAGGAATACAATTAGTATAGGTACACTGTCCTGTGAAAAACAATTAGATGGCACCTTTTTGGCCATCATCTGACTTTTATATTTATTTCAAGCTTCCAAATATGAGTAGCCTACTGTGAGCATGCCTTAAAAATGTATTTACTTATTTGTATTTCTGTCTTTTCTTTCTACTAGACTTCTGAGAGTGGGTTTTAAAAAGTTAATATAAAAACAAAGATAAATTCACTACAGCAGCAAATAGCAGGGCTGAAAGGGAAGGGAAAGCGGTTTCTTCAGTCAAAAGCCAGAGTAAAGAGGTGTGTCTTCATCATACATCTAAGTACACACATTACATCTCAGAGGAGATGTCATTCCACAGTCTGGGGGCTACTAAAGAGAAGACCCTCTCCCATACCTGAAAGGGAAGCAGAAACGGCCAGAACAAAAAGGCCAGAGCAAAAAGCTGCGTCTTCACTAAAATGTTTAAATGTATTCAAAATCAAATGTAAATTCAAGCCTGACTTATGCAATGGTGCTGCCAAACCTAGCAAAAACAGAGATCCTCCTACCAATCCTTTTACCTCACCATCTACCTCTTTGCTGACCTTCTCCCTTCTTCACCCACCTTGCTGCATATCCTCTAAGGCTGTGATCACACACAGCAAACAACAACAACTCTGAGGCATCATAGAAAGGCTTTAATGTGAGATAGTTCACACTCCAGTCTGCCCCTTCCTAAACATTCTGTGCTACAAAAGGTGGATTAGAGAAGGTTTGGAAATGCTAGGGCCACACACTGTTTTGCCAAGGAGCCTCTGAGGAACCCCTTTTGTTATGCCTGAACACTCAGTTACTTGTCCAACAGCTGATGCTCCTCCTTTCCTGCTTGCCTAAGCATGTTTGTATTAATACTTAGTTCTTGTAGTTGAATCAGTTTTCTTCATACTTAAAACCGATTAAGGCTGCATCCAGACATTGGTTACATATTCCATTACATTTGGATATTCCAGAATAAAGCATGGACACAGTTACCATAAGCCTGTACTTTACTGGACAAATGGGATGTTCAAATTTTCAAAACTACAGATGAGAAATGAATTGTGTTCTTTTAATAGGATTTTTGAGGTAAAGGAAATCAAGATTAAATCAAGAAAAATGTATGGGCTACAAATTAATAAAGATAATGTCATATAGTTGATATTGAAAAATTGCATCAACAGGAAGAATTAAAACTGAAATAACTCATGTCTGGATCCTGTCTTATTTTAATTTTTTATCATGAGGTACTTTCCTTTTTTGCCTCTGAGGAAAAATGAAACAGAAATAGGCAAAAAAAATAAAAAATTTAAAATCACTTTAAAAAGAAGAAACTTACGACATTCCAAATCCAATGATCTGTCAGGTTTTTGTGATGCAGTTGTTGAATTTGTCACCAGAGCAGAATCATTTCTGCTTTTAAACAGAACTTTTTGGTATCCTGCATCTAGATCTGTTGCAAAAGGTTAAAAAAAAAAGGCAAGACTTAAGTATTTATAGAACTCTGCTTGCCAATTCCAGCTGCACAGAAAGTACAAATGGCTCACTTGGATCAACACTGTATGCTCTGAACCTAGCATCCTGTACAGGTTTGGATTTTGAAAAGGTATCTGGGCACTGCTGAACTGCGCACACACCCCTCACTGCAGAGCACCAAGAAAAGTGCAAAGACACTGTTCCCAGAAGTAAGTAGCATCTTATTAACTAACAATATAGAAGCAAGAGCAGGAGGATTGTATTTTTAAGCATGTTTTATCAGTCTGTTCTTTTTACTGAATGCCCTGGGAATTTGGGTGAAGGGTGAAATGGATGGATGGATGGTGGATGGATGGATGGATGGATGGATGGATGGATGGATGGATGGATGGATGGATGGATGGATGGATGGATGGATGGATGGATGGATGGGTGGGTGGGTGGATGGATGGGTGGGCGGGTGGGCGGGCGGGCGGATATACTGCAGTACACCCAAGTTTTAATCCGGTTCCAGTCCACTGGTGGATTTTCTAAGTTAGATAATGTTGAAAGAAAACCGCTTGACAGTTGATGTGTTTCCTCATTCTGAAAGTGGACTGAAGCAGGATTAAAACTTAGGTATGAACACAGCAACAGACAGTTGTTATAGGCCACTTCTTTTTAATTCCTGCAGCAAAATCACATGTGGCATTCCCTCCTGGGGTTTACCCTTTAATTGTAAATTTTGCATTAGATATTTTTCAAACTGCATGCAAAAATATACCCGTATATTCCAGCATATAAGACGACTGGGCGTATAAGACGACCCCCAACTTTTCCAGTTAAAATATAGAGTTTGGGATATACTCACCAGATAAGAAGACGACCCCTGGTGTATAAGATGACCCCCAACTTTTGAGAAGATTTTCCTGGGTTAAAAAGTAGTCTTATACACCAGAATATACTGTATCTACACTTTCATTTGGCTGGAGTACAGTTATCTTGCCTGTACTGCTGAAAGTGAAATGAGTCTAAAATTCTATCTCATAAACTCTTTCTTGTTTGTTATATCTGTATAGTTCTCATTAAATATTTTATAAGGTTATCTGAAAGACAGTATTTAAACTATAGCAACCTTGTACAACAATGTCGATAACTTCATATATTCTCATCACAATGTCCTTTAACATGGAAGAAACATTCACCAGTGGAACTGACTTTAACAGGCCAACCAGAACTTGAGAAATCAGTGTTTCTGGATAATGTTCTGCCTGTATGGTCTGGATATGATACACTGAAACATTCAAGGGCCACAGTGCTCCAGTAATCTGTAAAAAGGCAAAGAAAATGATATGGTATATCATTATTTAATAAAAATTTCAGTGTTACATCTTGCTTACTCATTATCTTGGTAATTTACATAATTTGTTGTTTAGGATATTGTGAACATCAGTAGCTGTAAACAAATCATGATTTGCACAGCTCGTTGCAAGAGGATATACATATATGTTTAGGATGTTGCAAATATCTTGAGGACATCTGTAAACAAAAGTAACGAGAGGGATCAGATAAGAGATCAGAAGATAAGAGATAAGATCAGAAGTGCTGCACAAAAAGCCAGATAACCATGACTCTGCTTCAAAGACAACTGTTCCATACAAAGGTGAGTTGGATAAGCAGTGTCTGGTACCCAAGGACAATTTGTCTACTTCTGGTTTCAGCTGCAAAACAAAGGCAGGGCCAATGGTAGCTACCAATGTCTTGAGAAGACTTTCAGGCTTGGGAATCCCCAACAGAGCAGGAATCAGAGAGGACATGGCCACTTCTCTATCATTCGAAGCCCAGTAGACCTTCCTCTAGGTGCTGAATTGCACTAGGGTTGCTGATCTCTGTGAAATTCAAGATTCTGGTGTCAGGGGCCATTTCAAGGTATGGAGATCTCTTTGCCAGAGAGGTATCCCCTTACTGAATTGCACTCCAGGCACCAAACTCATGCCCCAAATCCAGCCTATCCCATTCATCCAGTGTCAAGACAACTTCAAAAGCCTGTCTTTAACTCTGCATCTTTTATCCTTCTTCTTTAACTAACTGCCCTCAATTCTCCCCTAAGTTCCTTTAAGGAAGAACATGAATCCCTGCCACTGTTCAGAACAAAGTAACAAAACTAGCCCTCTTCTGTGCTTATTATCTGCACTGGGATTTTACTTAGGGATTCCCTATTAAGTGAGCTTGTAGAAAATAGAAAAATGAATACATTTGCACGGGTCCTTCCCTATACCCTCTTGCTCACCCAAAGTAACCTACGGAGACTCCCAGCTGACTAAATTTTATGCCCACCCCCCAGGCAGACAAACACCCATCTGCTAACCAAATCCATTGACAGAGATGCAAGAGATGTCAGTTGATCGAGGTGCAAGTGAACAGGTTTGTGGAGAATTACTAGGGGTGATTCATACTTGGCTAGGTCAGGTGGAGCACCTGCTGGAATTATTTCATCAAGCAAATCCACATAGTACCCACCCACTCATAGCAAATACACATAGTATGGGCTGACTCTTTATTAGAATCAGGAGAATCGGCATTTATTAGAATTGGCATTAAGGTGGGCCTGGCACTATCACTCTGACACACTGCAGTATGTTATGGTAGGCCTATTCTACTCCCAAGCCTCCTGCCCAGGTAAAACACAGCTGGGAAGTTGCCTTATGCCCAAGATCCAGCATGCTTGTTTTAAATATATAAAAAAAACTGAATATTTTTCGCCTGGGCTTCTTCCATCATCCTTATTAGACTCCACCCCACCTGGAGGCTTTTTGTTTGCCCTTCTCAGTAACTGCATACACACACTCGCAGCAGAGCCCCTGTAAAACCATTGCCCTCACAACATGCCCCTCTCCTTTGGAATTTCTGCTGTCAGCTCACAGGCTTGTTAAAACACTCTAGTCAGAATGGGAATGTTCACACAACACCTTTATGGCATCGTGAACGTGCCGCGAGGGGAAAGAACTGCTTTGGGTGGCTGAATGAGTGCTGTGTCCACATGGACTTGCATTTGTCCAGCAGCATCCCACCAGAAATTCTCCTTCGAGTGCTTGAATAGCAAAGCCATAGGAAGAGTTTTGACAGCTCTTCCTACCACTCTCTGTTGGTGGCTTTCCTGCCACTGTTGTGCCACTGCTACATCAGCCTTCCTAGTCTGCTGCCAGCAGCCCTGTCACATCCCTGAACACAGGAAATGGCCAGGTCCAGTGTGGTAGCAACACACTGCTGCTTCGACAAATGAACAAGAAGAGCCACACTAGTAATCTCATCCCCGCCAGGTAAGCCCTGCCAATGTCTTGTGTATGTTTTGTTCCCTGCTTCTTCATGTTAGAATTTGAGAAGCTATAAAACTGAATTCCACCCCACTTTCATTCTTTATGTAAGCATTTTTTTCTGTTTGTTTTTTGGAAATAAATACTGTAAATCTTATCTTTCCCAGCCCAACCTGCTCTGCAATCATTTTAGCCAGCAAAGCAACCATTTTATAATTCTTATGCTTAAATACCCACATAAACTTCAGAGCTACCTAACACACATGTAAGCATGTATTTGGGACTGGAGCAGTTCCCATAACATTTGGACGCTGCTCAAGCAGGAAGGAAAATGCATATGTGAAAGAGAACAAATATATTTATTTGCAGAGCTATTTATAGGTATTTACATTATGGGCTGTGGGTGTATTTTTGAACCTGTGCTTCACAAGGAAGCTCATTTATAGAGATGAAAGAAAAACATAACAGAGCCAAGCTAGTGCTTGGAGATGCGTGCAGAAGGCCCGTGTCCCAAACAGGACTAGAATGAGAAGCCCTTTCTGCAATGGGCCTTATCCTGAATTATATCCTGGAATAAGGGCCTTCCATCTGCATGCTGGTGCAGTCTGTGGCAGACCCTGCCTGGGGGCTACCATAATGTACAGTAGCATATCAATGACAGGACTCTATCCTGGGATATAATCTGGAATGAGGCCTGTGCAGCAAGGATACAGCTTATATTGTTGTCAGGACTGCTGCTGTTGATGCTAGTAGCTTTGCTGGAATTCTTGCAGGATGCGGTCTCAAAGCTTCGCAGATCCTTTTAACATTTGCTTGGACTGCTCCCCAAGGGCATGGGTCACAGCTCAGAGATCCTGCTCATTTTTTCCCATAAAATTACCATGTGTTTTATCTGCATGTCTTCTATTTTTTGCTTGATTTATAAGCTCTAACATTGTTTTCTTTAAACTGGCCTGTGTCTCTCTTTCTGTTGTAAATCCCCTTGAGCAATTATCTGGAAAGGTGGAGTACAAATATGTTTGATGATTATGATGATAATATTATGTTTTGTGTGTTGCTGTTGTAATGAAAGAATGCATGAAAGACAAATGTGTAGCGATGAGTTTCAAGACCAGAAGGTGGCAGTCACAGGATCTTTTCTATTTAGTCTCTGCTAGTCCCTCAGACAACATCAGCAGCAAAAAGATACAGTAGAATGAAAACTCTCTCTATATATATACAGTAGAATGAAAACATCAGCAGCAAAAGGATACAGTAGAATGAAAACTTTTATATTTAGTCTCTGCTGCTCCCTCAGACAACATCAGCAGCAAAAGGATACAGTAGAATGAAAACTATACATTCATACCAAAGAGTGCAAAAGCCGTGAATGTGTCAGAAGTCTTGGATCCACTCTTTTCAAGTCACTGAAATCCATTTTTACCAGAACAGACACATTGTACCAGTGTTTCGTTACTGATTGCTCTGAAATTAAAAAGAAGAAAACTGTTATAGGAAAGACAAAAAATATTCCCAGTTTCCACAGTAACTTTAACAAAAGTACTTTTTAGGCACATTTACACATTGTATGGGAGTAACCAAGGGTCACCCTGCGCCAAACTGGCTTGGAGTCCCTGGCGCAACCCTGACATGGGAGACAGAATATTCTGAGTGTGGGATTTGTATGTCCTTTCAAAAGTGTGTTTACTAGAGACCAACTACAATAGTCAGACCTCTTCTTTGAATTTTCTGTTTTTATTCACAGAAATGTTTAAGGGACTTTTACAAGGGAAAACATCAATGGTACTCTAATAAATGATAATAAATGTTACCTAAATACAGTTAACATAACTTTAAATGTATTAAACCGTATCTGGCCTTTGGTTGTTCTGTAGTAATTCTTTATTACCATCTATTTTGTTTTTTTTAATGGCTGCCCTGTCTCAGTTTCTCTCTCTCTATATATATATATATAGAGAGAGAGAGAGAGATCAGATGGGAGGAAACAAATTTTGATCAATACTATACCATCTGGTACTGGAATTAAACAGCCAGCTCCATTAGAAGTCTTGCAACATTTTTTTTGGTCTGGACAATCTGTATCCAATGTGCATGAAGTATTCAGAGCTTCTACTTCCGTGGATGGGCAGGCACCTGGTCTTGAGGCAAATTCCCTGGATCTGTTTAGAGCTATGGAACAAAATTACAGAATTATATCCACTGGTAAAAGACCAAGCCTAAGGACCCAAATGTGTCTAGCAAGATTTTTTAAAAGCAAAACTCTCTAAAATTTTGGAACTCAACACACATACCTCTGAAAATCCCCTTAAATTTAAACGTTTTTTTAGAAGATGGCAACATAAGGACCAGGTTCTCACTCAGCAATTTAAACCAGTTTTAAGCAGGAGTTTTTAAAATCAGCAGCGAGGTCTGGTTTTTTGCATTCCCACTGCTAGCTTATAATGTGGACTCACTCTCCATTCTTCAGTACCCGGCATGGGAGGAACTCCCTCCCCTCTCTCCTATCCTCAGTAGAACCCCATCCCCATGCAGTCAGCAACTGGACACTGGCATACCCTGATTTCATTGAGGAGGGCAATTCAAACCTCACCATCCATATAAACCTGCCCCTGCATGAGATTATGGAGTCCTGCAGAAGCAGCTTTTGTTCACCGCCTGTCTCCCCATTCAGTATCCACCATAGCGCAACTTCTTTCTCCTGTTACCAAGGCAGTATAACATTGAATATCACTTTCCCTTTTTTTCTTAGGAGCTTTGTGCAGAGGGAGGAAGCAGGCAGGCTTTTATACAAGAACCGATACCTCTGCACAGGATCATTACAGCATATCAATGCAAAATGGAAGGGAGGCAGGCAAAAGGCTGAAAGGCAGAGAGGATGGGAGGGAAGGAAGGAGGAGGGAGGGGGCAAACAGGCTTTTACACAGGAGCCGATACTGGAAGCCACCCAAGTCTTTCACAATCACTGCCAGAGTCCATCTTTGCAAAATCAGACACTTGAAACACTCCTCACTACATGATGTGATCCCTTGTTACATTGCGAGGCTGACCTCTTGTTACAAAGTACTGCTGGCTCTGTTCATTTTTCACCTCTGTTCAGTTTGGGTGTGAGCCAGTTTGGTCTAGTGCAGCGGTTCTCAACCTTCCTAATGCCGCGACCCCTTAATGGAGTTCCTCATGTTGTGGAGACCCCCAACCACGGGGGTGGGGCAGCTGGGAGGTGGGAGGGAAGGGCGGCGGGAGACTCATTGCGACCCCTCTGAAAGGGTAGTTTGACCCCCAAAGGGGTCCCGACCCCCAGGTTAAGAACCACTGGTCTAGTGGTTAGGGAGCCAGACTCTTATCTGGGAATACCGGGTACAATTCTGCCATCCCCCATGAAGCCAGCTGGGTAACCTTGGGCTAGTCACAGCTCTCTTCTGAGCTCTCACAGCCCCAACTACCTCACAGGGTGTTCTGTTGTGGGAAGAAGAATAGAAAAGCTTTGTCAGCCACTTTGAGTCCCCTTAAATGGGTGAGAAAAGCAGGGTAGAAAAGCCAATTCTTCTTCTTCCTTCCCCTCCCCTTTCTACCAGCAATAGATTTCCTTAGTTCATAATGAAGAGCCGGAGGGAAGAAATGATGCCTTCTCATTGGGTCAGGGGAAACGGAGGAAAACACCCCTAAAACACGATTCTCTCCCCCAAAAACTGCTTGCATTCTCATTTGCTAAATAGTGTAGAGTATTTCAAAATCCAGCAGTGTGACTTCTTTTGATCCAAATTTATAAATAATCTGCATTTTGGGACCTTTAATCCTCAGAAACTGTGGGTTCTTTTAGAACTTTGGGAACTGTGAGTGATCAAAACAGTTTCAAAGCTCATTATAATCTCTTTGGGAAGTCACCCAAGATTTTTCTTGCTAGGAGTTGTGATGAGCATACATGTGGATCCTAGACACTGTTAGCTTTTCTCAAGGCTATTTCATTCAATACATAAAAACATTATTATTGGATTTGAGATGAATACGTCCTGAAGAGGATATTTGTAGATTGGTTTTAGAAGACAAGTAAAGATTAAATGGGAACTGAAAAATACTTTTATTTTATTACAAACTGAAATACTTATATTTTACTACAGAAAGGGAGGCTCCTTTCTGCACAGAAGCTTGAGGTTTGATAGGAACAGTGAGAACCAACTTGAGAACATCGTTACCTCTACCCAGCTGAATTTATGAACTTAGACATTCATTTTGAGATCTTCAAAGTAGAAATACATTGATATTGGATTATTTTAGTAATTCAGCAGTTATAAATAAAGGCAGGTAGATATTTGAAAATGAGTAACATGCTCTCTTGCAGTTACTATAGTGCAAGAATTAGCTTATGCAGATCTCTGACAATATTTAAAAAAATATTTTACAGAGTCTAGCAACACTCATATCCGAGATAACTGGATTATGACCTCCCTTTTATCTGTGCAATACTGATATGAAATTAAGATCTTAGACTTTACTGTTCAGGGAGACATAAATGCCAGCTTCAAGTACTATATTTACATTTCATAGTCAATAACAAACAATTTAGTGTTCACTTAATGTGTGGTTTTCCAACCTACAGAATGCTATCAAATCCAAGGAGGTTTGCTGCTGCTGCTTTTATTTTAATAATAAAACAACCTCATCTATCTTTCATAGCATTCTGTAAGCCAGAAAATCCGATTAGGGTTGAACAGTGCTTTAATTGTACATATCAATATTATTAATTACAATTAATTTTTAATACTGTACTACTTATCTGCCTTCTTCAAAGCTGCCAATTAGTGGGCAGCAATAAATTCGATAGGTTAGTAGAGACTGAGGCTTCTGGAGAAAGAATTTCAAGAATATTCAAGGTCTATTCAGCCTTGAAATATAGCTTTAGGAAGTCATCTGACTGAAATACATAAAAACATGCATGATGTGGAAAGAACCAGGGGGTACTCTATGAAGTTGATGGGCAAGAGAATTAAGACCAACAAGGGGAAGTATTTTTTAGTCAGAGGTTCATCGATCAATGGAGTTTCATACCAGAAGAGATGGTGACAGCAACCAGCCTGCATAACCTTAAGAGTTAGACAAATTCACGGATAGCAGGTAGTAACAGCTACTAGAATTGATGCCTAGGTACTGCCTCCAGGTTGGAGAGAAGCACAGGATGCTTCTAAGGGCACCTGCAGGAAGTTGAGAGCAGGTGAAGGTCTTGCCTTCATCTGCAACTTGACAATACTGCGAAATAAATGGTGGGCCATTATGTGAGACAGGATGCTGAACTGATCAAACAGGGCTCCTCCTGCTCTTATGTTCTAAGGAAGAGAGAACTTTGCTGTAGTATGGGTCTGAGACTCATTTCTAAACCCAGAGGCAAACAACCTTGAGATTACCCTTAATTTGTTAGGATTCAGAACCCCAAGGACCAGATATAGATAATAGAAATAATTTGGATTGGATTCCTTAAGGGCCCAGTTCCCATTGGCATTTTAAAACAGTTTAGAAATGGTTTGGATCCTCTTCATCCCCATTCCCAATCGGTTTCAGGGGTATTTTGAGGATTATTTGGCTAATAAACAGAACAAACACCTTTTTTTTCAGCTTTTCTTCCGTTGCTTTTAAAACACTTCTTCCTTATTGCTGTGGGAACGCTACAGCAGTATTGGGGCAAATACGTCATGAAACGGGTGGGCTTTCACCCTGAGCAGGGACCAGCCCCTTGCCAGATTTGTTAAAGTGCCAGATCCATATTCAGCAGAGAAGTAACAATTCAGCCTGATAAGATGTAGTAATTCACCCACTCCACACTTCACACTGATAACAAAGTTTAATTTTTCACTTCCCCTCGCTTTCTCCTTGCCTGGAAGCACACACTAGAGGCGCCTCTTTTGCCTTGCTGAGCCCTGGGAAGGAGAGAAGCACCTCCCCCCCCCATGCCCGACCAGTGACTGAGCACGCGTGTGTGCAGCCAGCTGGGCAAGCAGGCACCCAGCTCTCTCTCTACTGCCGCTTTTTCACTTTTCTGCATTTGTGGAAAAGTGAAAAAGCACCAGTCCTGAATTTACTGGTGTGTGTGTGTGTGTGTGTGTGTGTGTGTGTGTGTGTGTACACCAGCCGGTGCTGCTGGTGATGGGGAGGGGAGCGAAAGGGACAAAGGGTTGTGTGTGTTTGTGAGTGCGTTCATATGCACAGGACTGGTAGGACGTCTTTTGCAAAAGCAGGAGGGGAGGGGAGGGAAGAGAGGGGAGCTGCAATTCCCCACCCTCCGCCACATCATTGCAGGATCCAATCAGCAGGCAGGGCGTGGGGCCCCGGAAGGCAAGACAGGGAAAGAAAAGTTTCCCTTTCCCTAATGCAATTCTGAACCGTTTTGGGTTGGGACAGCAGAGGGGTTGATAGCAATTTAAAGCGGTTTAAACCCACTGAAGTGGGGACTGCCAGAATCCGTGTTTGAATTTTTTTAAAACCGTTTTAAGAGGCATGAGTGGAAACAGGGCCTAAGTGTCTCTAATTATCAGTTCAATAATTGTAAATGTGGCTGTATCACTGATGAATGCCACTGAAGAATATCCTATCATAGTGCTCAAAATACAATCTACACACAGAACCTTTGGTAATATTCATTATAAGACTTTTCAGCAGTGATTGAAAAATATATATACTAGATATTGTCTATCCATGTGTTTGGTTTACCTAGTTCATATGCACTGTTTGTTATGATTCTGCTCTGTTATGGACATGTACTTTGATACATGAGAATGTGAATGTATACTTTTTATTCTTGAGATATATTTATGTAAACATATATATAATGGGAGTTGCTGTAGCTCAGTGGGCGAGCAAACGGCCTGGAAAACAGGGCAGCTGGTTTGATCACCAGCATCTTTCCAGTAGTTATGGCATACTACTTCTGTATCGCTACAAAGAAAACTGCATGGGGTGCCCATGTAGTGAACCAGGAGTTGGCCATGACCCAGTGGTATTCAACAACTACAACAAAACATATTGAAGGTTCTTTTTTCGGGTGTGGTTCAATCAACTTGTTTTTGTCCCACTCTGTCTTCAGACAGAAAAAATGCTAAGAGCAGAAGACAAAAAAATTCAGACCATATAACTACCGGTAATAAATCAAACCAGGATTCTTCTGATAGTAATTGGATAAATATATTTCAGTAAATGCATAGAAAAATTCTTCAGATTGCACACTGAATAATGCTACTTGGAGATATTTATGTTCCTTGAACTTTGCAATGCTAATAATTTGCTTAGGAAACTGTTAAAACGGGAAACCCAGCTTTAGCATTAAGGCCTGTTCACACTTGGCCATATTCTGGAATATACCTCAGGATAGACACCTGTTGTCCTTGTGCCAATACAGACTCTGGCTGGCCTCACTTGGGGCCTGCTGGAGTGTTGTGTCTTTTGTAAGTGCTTGTCACAGAACAGCAGAAAAGAGTTAGCTGGGTAAATGTAACTTGTTTGTTCCCGCCCTTTTTCTGTAAGAACTGAAATCTGTTCCAGTTTGCTTTTGTAGTTGGTTGCTCTTCAACAGGAGAAAGAAAAAGCCATGTAGTGTAACAGGACAGAATAGGCAAACTGAGATGTTATTTATATCCAACTAACCCTACTTTGTTAAGACTTAGTAAACTATAAGTTTTGAAGCTAACAAAACTTGTGGACTCTATTCTTTGGTAACCAGATTGCTACTGTACTTTGGCACAGAAGTACAGTTCTGCAACTAGAAAAATTCCGCACACGCATATCTTTATTTTCCAACATGGAGCCTACACTAGTATGCGGACAGCAGCCCCCTGTTCCAGGATATATTCCAGAATAAAGCCAAGTGTGACAGAGGTTTGCAAACCAGCTTTTTTCTTTCTTCAAATGATGACATAAAAAATTTAACGAGTTAAGGAAGTGATTAGAAAAACCAATGCAAATGTGTAATAATGATGGCAAAGAATCTTAAGTAACCATTAATCTGGAATATCAGTCTTCATTTTTACATCAGTCAGAGCACAAAGACAGTCTCAGCATGTTCCTGTCAAAGTCTATCAGCCTATAGCTGCAACAGCAGCAACACCCAAAATGACACCATCTGTCAAGCGACTTTAAAGATGAAGATAAAAAAGACTGATTTTTTTCAGCCAGGCTGCATCCAGACACTGGTTAATTATTTCACTGTATATGGATATTTTGGAATAATATAGCAGAATATGCAACCAAATATAGCGGAATATGTAACCAACGTCTGGATGCAGCTTGAAAGAATCTTGTCTGATTTGCTCACACAGTTAGCAAAAATACATTTAGTTCACAGACATGACAGCCCTATTATGCAACATAAAGAACAGAATAACAGATCATATTTCCATGGGCATGCTTTTAGGTATTTTTAAACTCCAGGACACAGACTTGCAACCTCTTCCACCATAGAAAGTATGGGCTAGCTCTTGGTTTGCCACCCAAAGCATAACTCTGAATCCAGAGGATACATATTGGGGGGAAAGTAGGAAGAAAATGCATATTGACAGCTTCACAGATTTCTCAACTATAATCACTTTAGGATTCAAAGAAACCTAGTTTGACCAGCGCTAGGGGAAATATTATCAATGGTTCAGTGACACACGTTCAGTTCATTCCTTTACTTGACAACTTGCTCTTTGCATCATTTATTTAAGACTATGTCTAGACAGGACATTACCATGCACAGAAACCATGACCATGACTAAAACACTGAGGTCTAGAGAATGATCTGAAGGAGACAATTTATGCTCATCTCCAATTGAAGGTAAATGGAATAGCCCAGACTATGCTTGAATGGGTAAGAATAAATTAACAGGAAAAGCTTCTCCTTCACCTGGGTCCTTCTCTCTATGTGCGTGGCCATTTTTGAAGTAGGAATTAATGCCGCTTACATTCATAATGGCTGAGTCCCCAAAAGACTTATTTACTTCTCTACTTTTACTCTACTGTCACTCTATTGAGGTGGACTTTTAAAGTGCCATGCAAATCAGGAATAAGCGTCCGCATGAGGCTCAGGAAAATGCGTGTTTTTAACGCACCTTCCGTCCCCATGGGAGCCGTGTTTTCTTTGCGCGCATCTTTTTCTCCCCGCCCCTGCTCTTGTTGATAGGGTGCCAGCGGGAATGGGGAGGGACTGCGCTCGGCGCGGCCACAACCAGGAAGACAATCCCTGAAAAGTCCAAAGGAAAAACAGCGATCGGTTCTCTGTTCGTCTCCCAGATCTCCCCCCCCCCCCCCCGAAATGGCTTCTCGTGCTGGAAAACATTCACTCTACCACTTTCCCTGTTATTGCTGTCAAAAATCCACCCTGTCCAGCGCACGATCGCTCATTCACTCATCACTTTCCCTGTTATCGCTTTAAAATCCACCCCTAGCAATAATTCACCCATTTCACACCTCACAGCGATAGCAACAATGTTGCAATTCTGTGTGATTCTGACTCTTTAGTTCTGAGCTTTAGAAAGTGAAGCTGCTTGTGTTACTGCTGTGTGTGCAGGCGGCAATCCCCGCCCCTTTTGCCACGGAGCGTCCCCAAGGTAAATGTAGCTAGGAAAACCCGCGACTTCCAGAAAGAGCGCTGGAAGTGTTTAAAGTGCATGTATTTTGTTGCGCGGTTTCCACGTTTTGTAGCGCTGGAACCTCATTAAAAACCCTGGCTTGGGGGCGCTCAGAGGCAAAAGGAGAGTCTTGGCAGACTTTTTATTCCTTGGGGACAGGCCCAATGTGCTTTTATCTAGTGTCTAATACTCAGGTGCTATATTGATTGGCTCAGTTTATTTATAATCCAGGCTTTACTGGAGAGTTCCAGGTAGGCAGGCAACAAAATTCATTTTAACTCAGTTCAGATAGAAACACAAAATTCAGCAGACCATCTGTGCTGGAAACTCATACATACATACATACACAGGTGCAAGCATAACAATTATGTCAACTGCTTATTTTTTCCTAAAACTTACTTGATTGCTGTAAAATGCCATAAAATGAAAAGCAGGTGCTTTGTTGGCTGTAGATGGTATTTAACTGTCACAACCTATTTCACTATCTCCTATCTCAGCATGTCTACCCTGAGGCAAAAAGGATGCCATTCTTAGGCTGTGGTCATGCCTAAGATTTAATCCAGCTTCAGACCATCCTCAGAGGAGAAAACACATCAGCAAAATGACAAGCTGTTTTCTTTCAGTGTTAAATAATTCAAAAAATTCACCTTTGGGAGAGACAATGTGGAAAGAAAATTAGTGGTCACTTCACTGATGTATTCTCTCACTCTGAAAGTGGACTGAAACTGGATTAAACCTTAAGTGTGACCACAGCCTTGGACGTTTTCTACACTGGGCCTTATGCCAGGTTATATCCTGGAATAGGATCCTGCCATCCACATGGTAGTGCAGACAATGCAGAATAAGAGCCAATGCAGAAATGACCGTAGCCATATCTCAGGATTCTCACAATAACTTGCAAGATCTCAGCAGCAGTTGGACACAAACAGAAGGTGTTTTTAAGAAGTCTAAAGCCAATCCAACAAAAGAGAGCATTGCTACTCACCATGATAAGCTTTTTTAGAAGGTGTAAAGCAAGAGAAGCAGACTGGGTAAGAGCTCCTGCCCATGTGAGAGCTGACAGAGGGCACGCACATAAATAACAAGCACGGGACCACCCATTAGATTTTTTTTCTTGAGATTGTCACTGAAAATATGAAGCTGACAGCTCCAGAGGCAGATTTAGGTGCAGAGACCCCTGAGTCCTTGGCTGTGTTCATACTTTTTAATCCAGCTTCAATCCACTTTCAGAATGAGAGAACAGATCAGCAAAGCAACAAGGTGATTTCTTTCAGTATTATCTAACTCAGAAGATCTACCTTCGAGTTAGATAATGCAGTGAATAAGTCTTGGCAGTGGTGTTATCTGTGTGAAGAAGGTCATGGGACCATGTAGAAGTTGAGGAAAATTCATGAGACGCAACTCATGAGGCTTCTTCTTAATTCTTCAGCTTCACTGAAACTTTAACCAATTAACAATATTGAGGAAAACTATGGTGAAAAAACTTATTACAGCAGCATACATTCAAATAATGCAAATAAATTATTGATGACCCCCTTTGAAGACTGCCAGTTCCAGTTGATGGTTCAGGTTGAAGGGGATGAGCAGTGGAGGGGCAGAAGACAGCTACAACCCTCCCTTGTGGGCCAATGAATGAACTAATCAGGGCAGAGGATGAGGCCTGCCAAGGAGGTTCCATGTAGGTAATAGCAGAATCAATGCCCACGGACTTGGCTTGGTTGCCTACTTGCCCAATGGGTGTAAAAGGGCAAGCCTGCAGCCAGAGGCCGGATGGCTTGAGATTGCAGAGTAGGCCCTGTCACAAAGCAAAGAGGATCCAAAATGGTGGCCAGGCTAGAGGGAGACAAGATGGCACTCAGAATGGCCATGTGCTGAAGGCTGGTTGCTAAGGTTTTGGCTTGGGGCTCTGCAAGCAAAAGGGGCTAAACCGTGCTGCAGCAGACTCACAATTTCCAGGTGAGAAGACAGGAGTTGCTGACCGACAGCCTGAGATGGGGCAGAGCAGTGGAGTTCAGCAACAGAGGAGGTAGAAAACAGCCAATTAGGGCACACACCTGCAAAGCCAAAGGAATGGCTGCCTCTCACAGCAAAGGGTAGATCTGGCTGGAGTACAAAAAACACTCAACAGCATCCCTACCATCAGCCAGACTAGCCCTGCGGGAAAAGGAGAATCAGATGACGGCAGAGAGGATGTTTAATTTTTTAAGGCAAGGGAGAAAAGCCCTGATTAGAAGATGAAAGTTGAGATCAAGGAGGAAGGAGGTAGTAAGAAGAGAAAACTGAGGTTAAAAATGCAAAGCAAAGAAGGTTGAGAGCAACAGAGAAAAATCTAATGGGTGTGTCCTCCTCCCCATGCTTGCCATTTATGCAGGCGTCACCCTCTGTTGGCTGTCACACAAACAGCAAGCTCTTTCCCAATCTGCCTCTCTCACTGATACCTAGTAAAAGAAAGGATTTCTGCAGCTACAACATGTAGCACTCCCCCAGACATAAAGACTTTCTTCCCTTAAGGAGGGAACGTCTTCACTGTGAAAAAGATCCCAAAGGGTTCTGTAAATTGCTAGCAAGCGAAAGTCTACATAGGGTGTATGTAGATTTTTTAAAAATATATACATTTAATATCTGTTCTGTATACTGTGAAAGCAGGTGTGAATTCCCCTTTTGTTTTGCTTTTTTAACTTCTGTTTTGAAATACAGTGAGCTTAATGCAGTCAAACTCTGCACAGTTTTACACTGAGGTTTGAAACTTGAAGCCAAAGACTGTGTCAGATACCTTATAGGAAGAAGTACTTGACTCTTCCTTCCTTCATAATTATATGCATTTGTTTGTATTATACTTTTACAGTGTTTCCCTGTAGTTTCTTCTATTACTCCTGGTAACATTTTTGTATGATCTAATTTGTAGCAGTTTTGGGGCTGTTATACCGTGTATATTGCTGCAATATCCATCTTCAGAGGATTTGGCTCCAATGATGGATACTGCAGCAATATCTAAAAGCTTAGGTTCTCAGAAGAAACCTGGAACATGGCATAACAGTCCAAAAACTGCTACAAATGAGATTGAATCTGGCCGTGAAAGCCTACATATGACCATTTTTGTATGAAGAGGTAGTATATAAATAAATTGAAATCAGTTTATCCACAGCTTCCTCCTCAAGCTCTGAACACCATAATGATGACTAGCCTTGGTTAAACAAGGAAATTGTTTTCCTCCCCATGGTCAGGCATTGTTATGGTTTTAATGCTCATTTTATATGTTCACTGGTTTTTAATGTTGTAACCTGCCCTGAGACCTTTGGGTATAGGTTGTGGGAAAAATTCAAATAAATAAATAAACTACACACAGTGGCATAAAAAAGTCATACTTGCAGACTTCACCACTGTTGTAAGAGCCATACATATGAGAGTGCAGAGAGAACCAAGCTATCATTTGCCACTGTAATTAAGACCTGCCTTCTCCAACTGTTTCTGAGCTGACTCTAGAGTATAATTCCAGATGTTTTAGCACTTTGCGTGTCAAATCCTAACCTCCATGATGTGCATAATACTTACGTAAGGAGCAGTAAAGGCCAACCTGTTCATATCCATCACAGCAGTCTGTCAGATTTACTGTCTCTGAGATGGTGACAGGATGATAGGCTTCTTTGTAGTAGGTTTTGGTGCAGGTTATTGATGGAATCCACCCGCCACACAGCGTTTTCTTTTCATATGACTTTTGATAGGCAACCATTTTGTTCACATGCTGGGCAACAGTATAATTGCATAAGTGGTAACCGAGGGAAGAAAGACCTTTCTCTAGAATAGAATAAGACAAAAAGATAAGAGTGATAGCTGTGGAATAATAATTAACATGTTAGGCTAAAAGATGAGTTCAAAGACACAATGGAAGACCTTGGGCAAGTCACTGCCTCTCACTGTAAACTTCCTCATGTGAAATTATTGTGAGGTGATGATAAAATGGAAGGAAGAAGAATGCACCATTTTGAAGACTTTGGGGGTAAATAAGGATATAAATGCTATAAATAATTGTATTTCCTAAAGCATCTAGCTACTTGGCAACCACTGCAAATGAGGAAAGACCTCTTGCATGCAGTTGGAGATCTGGGGCCAGGGACAATTTCCCCAGGCACCAGCTTCCTTGGGGTGACCAAAATGAAACAAAACAAAAAAGTACTTTCAAAACTTTTATCAGGGTGGTGGTGGCAATCCAGCAACAATAGGTCTCTGCTCCCTCAATTTTTTTTCCTAGCTGCAGTCTTCATCCTGATAACAGCAGACCCATTAAGTCATAGCTTAAGTTACCTATGCTCATCTGCTGATCTACTCCATTAAAAGAAAAGCTACACTGATACAAGGGCTTCCATTATACTCACCAAACTGCAGGCATGTGAAATGTTATTGCCTCTGCTATTCATAAGAGAACATAAGAGGAGCTCTGCTGGATCAGGCCATAGCCCATCTAGTCCAGCATCCTGTCCCACACAGTGACCCACCAATGTGTCCATGGGCATCTCAAGCAGAAACAAGGGCAAACCTTCTCCTGCTCTCGAATCCCAGCAAATAAAAGAACAATGGAGGGCTCTGCTATCTCTCACTAGCATGCAAATAAAAGACTAGGCAAGCTGACTTAGAAACAACTGGTTAGGGAACAGAAGGCAGAGGGTGGGCAATTTTTATAGTGGAAAACTATATTAAGTGGAGGCCTGCAAGATTCTGCACTGGGGCCACTACTGTTAAATATATACATAGATGATTTAGGCATAGAAGAGAGAAGTAAAATGGCCAGCTTTGCTGGGGACACCAAATTATGCAGAGTCTTAAAAAGAAAAAAGAGCTCCAAAAGGGCCTCCGCTGGCTTGGTGACTGGACATTAAAACAGCAGATGCTGTTCAGCATGAGCAAATGTAAAGCGATATGCATTGGAACAAAACATTCAGGCTATGCATATAGACAAATAGGATCTGAGAGCTGAGTGTGGCAGACTCAGATCTTGGTGTAGTGACAGCTCAGTCAAAATACTGCCCCAATATATGTTGGTTGTAAAAAAAATGTCAGTAGCATGTTAGAGGAGTAATAGGAAAGGGTACTGAAATAGAACTGTCAATCTGAGAATATCCCTGTAAAAGGCAATGCGACGGGATTGCTTTGCTTGTCTGAAAAGAGGTATGGTGGACTCAGAGCGTATTCAAAAGAGGTCAGCTAAAATGGTAAATGGGCTAGATCAGTGGTCGGCAAACTCATTAGTCAACAGAGCCAAATATCAACAGTTCAACAACTGAAATTAAGCTAATTAGGGTACTCCTAAGCTAGAAGAGCCACTCTCAAGGCTCCAAAGAGTCACATGTGGCTCAGGAGCCGCCGTTTGCCCATCACTGGGCTAGAGAGACTCCCCTAGGAGGAAATGATGAAACAGCTTATTAGACTGCAAAGGTTTCTTATGACAGCAGTATATGAAACTATGAATGGTGTGGACAAAGGCGAGTTTGCCTTCCTTTCTCGAAACTCCAGTAGCCTCCTCCCAATGAAGCTGATTCTAATCAAAAGAAACAAAAGTACAGCCACTTTTCATGAACACACAATACGTAGCTAAATTTTAGACCTTAGAAGAACTAAATTATTTCCTTTTTTTTTTTTTTTTTGAAGATGCTTGGTTTAGTATTCTATTTTGTCCTGTTGATTGCTGGCTGATACCTGACTTACTCTGCAAATGTGTATCTAACTTGTTTTTTGTCCTGCAATATTATTTTAAATAGATTTCGAGAATGGTCTGGCGTTTTTTTAAACCTAATATGTTTAAAAGATAAGTATTAGGTTCATTGGTGATTGAAGGACACCTATTTCACCAATGTTTCATATGTCAAAAGAAAGCATGCAAAATTCCCAGTTTGGGGATTCTTCTTGTTTTTAGGGTGTTTTTCCACTGTCACTAGAAGTATCCATTAAGTACCCATTAATGGGTACAAAAATGCCATTATGTACCCATTAATGGGTACTTAATGGGTACTTCTAGTGACAGTGGAAAAACACCCTAAGTTACACTTTAATGAGCAGCTTGCATAGTGAATACTAAGCTTGTCTTTTATAGTAAAATCACAATAAAACGGAGATTGTAGCAGCACTGTGATGAGATTGTGCTTCCCTGAAATATTTCTAACTGCGTCAGTTCTTCTGTTTTATGAAACAAGAGAATGCAGCATGTTCTGATATGGAGGGGGGAAGTATTCAAAAGTAATCCTGGCGGGTGATCTGAAAACACCAGAGGACTCATTCTTTTCTGTAATGCATCGTATAGTGTAGAAATTGTGTATGGTTTCAGTTACAACCTTTAACCATTGCCATGTCCACACTGAGCCTTATTCTGGGATTTTAGTCTCCTGTAGTCTCCACTAGCCAGGCCCATATGCCAGGATATATTTCAGAATAAAGTCCAGTGTAGAAAGGGCCCATGCTTTGATGTACAGTACATTCCATTGGAGCAAGTCCCTCTAGCCCCCCCCTTTCAACCTACCCATTAGGTAAGTAAGAATTATAGATCTAATGTCATCTTAAATTTTTTGTAGTTTCTTATTGTGTACTCATATTTACTGCAATATTATAAAAAATATATATGATTTTAAACAGTACTCTTCAGCCTTTGTAAGCCTATGGCCAAGCTTAACAAGGGCTGCATTCCCACTGGATTATTTTAAGATGGATTGAGTTTCCTTCAGGACCGAGTGCACATTCTGAATGTTCCCATTTGCTTCATGATAAAACAGCCTCAATTGGAATACTGCAGTTCCCACTGAAGTTGCTCAAGTCCCCAGCATGGGGAAACAGGATATTTTCCTCTCCTCATCCGTTGATCCTCCCACTCCTCTCCCTGATTGGCTTTGCACCTGCCACTCACACATGACCTGGGCTGGGCTGGGGAGGCCCAGCTCCACACTTTGATCAGGGCAGAATTTTTGCACAGAAGTGTATTTCCCCATCAGTGGAAATTTCTTCTGGCAAATTGTGCCCTGCCAGTTCTGCCTCACACAGTTGACCATCCTGACTTGGGAGATGCTCCCAGTGGAAGGCAGCAAGGCCAGACATATTCTCCTGGGTGCACTCCCAGCATCATTGTGGCCACATCCCTCTACCTTCTACCTGATCTGGCTGCAACTCACTCCTCCTGGGCTTGCAGATCATTGTCACCCACCACACAAAGGGCACCCGATCTGGGGTGGGTGAACTTGGAATCCCCATCCTGGGAACAGCGGGGTGAGTAGAGAAGCTAACTTCTTATTCTTCGGTGCAGGGTCAGGGATCATCTGGTGGCCAACAGTCCAAGGGGGGCAATGGGTGGGTCTTGCACTCCCACTGTACCATGGATGGAGAATGGCAGTTCAGCATTCATGTGCAATTCTGCAAGCATCCTTAGCCCCCCTCCCCCCTTTCAGAATCAGCATCTATTTTAACCCATGGCCAGGCCTGTCAGCAAGGTGCAGGATTTGGTGGGGTGATCAATCCTGCCCTAATCCATAGGCATGCTGGGATTTCCTAGTGGCCACCTACCTACCTGTGGTGTAGGGATGTGCATGAATATTCAAAAGTTCAAATATTCTATTCAAATCCATCAAATGTTGACATTCGAACTCGATTCGGATTTTCAAAAATCCGATACGGATTTTTGGATAATTTGTGTAGATTCGTATCTGCATGAAAATTATACGTATCTTGTGCTTAAAATACAGGATAAAATGGGATGCATACGGGATAATATGGAATGCATACGGATTTTTACGGAATGCGCACAGATACAAATAACAGATACGAATATTGTTGATGTTCGTATCTTTAAATACGAATCTAACATTCAAATGTACGGATTTGAATGTTACGGATTCGAATTGGATTTTTAAATATCGAATCTTAAATATCAGAATCAAATCAGATTTTTTGACATTCGAATCTACTCGGATTCAGTGTTAAAAATACATTTGTGCACATCCCTACTGTGGTGTGCTTTGCCCTACTGTCCTGGCAACCAGAATCATATCTGGGACTTGTGGGTTATATTCCACCTCCCACCATGAAGCAGGCTGCATAAACGGCTCGCCCCAGCTTCCCACTGCATCACCCCCCCCACCCCACCCCAAAGGGTGCTCAATCTGGGGCATGGGAAAAATGAAAGCATTGACAGCCACTTGGAATCCCCATACAGGGAACTGCCTGAGTGGAAAAGCCAGCCCATTTAATGGTGCACCCATAACAGTGCCAGGGATTGGATAGAAGGATTTCAGGGGGGACAGCCTGAAAGACATGAAATCTGCAAATAGTCCTGTCCCATTTCCATTGGGGAAAAAAAAAGTGGGCTAGCCACCAACGTGGGACCAAGAACTGTTTTTTGAGTTTTTTTCTCTGCAGATGTTAGCAGTTTAGTCCTCGCAAAGTCCGGGAATAAAAATTTGAATGGGAACAGAGGATTATGAAAATGGTCTGTCAGTGGATTTCCTGTTGAATGGGAACACAGCCAAGGAGAGCATAATAGATACATAGGTGTGCTGACTGTCACCTTCCCTCTTTAGTCCTGATGCTAGTTAAGGGTCCTGCCTCTAAAAATAGCCAGGCAACTATGTTTTAACCCTGTCATATGAAATCCTGTTAGCAATTATCATAATACCAGTCAGAACACAGGAATAAAGCCCTGCCCTAAATTGCTTTTGAGGATTCCTATGAGAAGCCAGCTGCAGCAGCCTTCCTCTCAGAGTTCGGCTGGTCCCTTGTGCAGAGTTGCTAAGCAGAGTTCAGATGTTTACAGTTTAGCAATCTCTTCTCCTTAGCTCCCTTTCACAAGGATTAGACTGCCATTAAGCTAATTAAAATGTGTTTTGCTCCATTCCCCCTCCCTCTCTTCAGCAAGCAGCAGCTGAATTTTCTGGAACAAACACCAAATGGCAATTGCAGTACTGCGTTTATTATTTTTAGTGATCACCTTTGCAGCAGAATTTGAAAGATCAAAATGTTATTGATCAGCAACATCAGAATTATTTTAAGTTTTGGAAGAAGTGTAGCTTCGAATGGTGTGATGGAAGCAATAATTCAGTCGTCCCTTGTAGAGTTATGCCTCGTATAATACAAATTTGCTTTTACACACACACACACACACACACACAAATGGCTTGCTCAATGCAGTCCTGGAAATGTTCAATAAAGTGTTGCCACCTCATAGGTTATGCCTCCACTTATTGATGTAGGTGAATCTGTGGGCCCGAGAAGGCACTTGTGGCCACCCATCTCCATTTTGGGCAGCAGTGAACACTTTGTGGTAACCATTCCAGCCGTCGTTCTGGTGCAATTGCCATCCTACTGGAGGCACCTCCTTTTCAGGGCATTTTCTTCCACCCTCGACAAATGAGGCACAATTCTATGGTGCCTCTTCATTTTGAAATAGGAGGGTGCCTTCTCTCCACAGTGCCTATTCCCCAGAAGTGGAGACATGGCCTTAGGTATCATTGGCCATACTGACCCACCCCTCTGCAGGCCCACTGATAAAAGACTAGATCTTCTCTCTAAAATGTTATTGAGTTACTGACAATCTGGGTCTCTCGTCCATAGTATCACTGACTTACATTGGTAGGCTAGGCTGTTGTTCTCCTAATGCTGAGTTTTCCATAGTTGTTTGTGGGAACCAAACCACAACATTATGCAAGGAATGACTGCTTTAACAAAGTCACTTTGATAACTTAAAGAGTGCTGCTATCTATTCCATACTTTCTGTTCTCCCCCAAAACTGTGTTGTTCCTAAAATGACAAAAATAACAAAACTGCAGATAAATGCATATGGAAGAACAGATCTACCCCATGATTCTTAGAAGTTAGACATTGCAGGATATAGTAATTGTGATCTCATTCAATAATGAAAGAAATTATCTGTTATTTTGCACTTGCTCTAAGGCATTTTTACCCTTTCCTTTTTCTTCTATATCTTATTTTTAATCTTTCTGTATGAAAAACTTTCCACCTAACTAATTATTTGAAGTACTGTAACATACTGAAGCAAGTGCCGGAATAAAGCTTGGCATGTTAAGTGATTCTTCTTTGTGTAGGAGGAAAAAATAAGGAACAATTAGACAAGATAACCCTCACACAATAAATATTTCCCCAGAAGCAAAAAGGGCAGAGGCAGTCACAGAATAATACAAAATAAAGTTTGTCTCTTGTTCCTAAAACTCTTGACATTCCCAGTCACTGGTTTAATTACACATCACAAAAGTGACAATCTTTTGGATTTCATAGTGGATGGGCATCACAGTTTGTAATAAAATATATAGTCTGATTTCTTTAATCATGTTTTCTATAAGAGTATTCAACATTTAAGAAAAAAACATTAATAAACGTCAGGGCCTCTAACTATTCATAAACAAACAAGCTTAAAGCCTCAGTAAGAAACAAAATCAGTTCATGAATATTCATTTGGAGGCAATAATAGCAGAGGATCCATATCATCTTATTCTTCCCTTCCATAACTGCACAGAGTTAAATGCACGGTGAGCCCATGAAGGATCACATTCTGACATACACATATGCATAAATTATTTTCACCTCCCACTCATCCCTTCTACTCCTTGAAGGCTTCTTCAAGACCTATGATGGCAGTTATACCAGTTCTTCAAGCTGAGAAAGTAAGCATAAGATTCTTGAGCTGGGGGCAAAATAGGAAACTCTCCAAAGTGGTGAATTCTCAAAATATGCTTTAGTATTCTTTAGCTTTCATAGCATAGAGATTCGACAAGTCTGCTTCACATCTTTTTTTAAAGCTTTGAAAAAACCTACTAAGAATTTTAAACTCACAATAGACAATAGCATAGAACGGACAACAAGAGTTGTTGAACATAATCAGTCATGATATTATCAATAGTTTTTAAAAGCATTATTCATTATGGTCAAACTTTACTATCAGTATTACTGCTTACCTGTGAAGGTGTTGCCTGCTTCTTCCCCTATAGTGGTACCCAGGATGAAGGCAGAAGCCAAAAGAATCCTAGTTGCTGAACAAAATGAGTTCCTCATCATGTTTTATAGAACTCTGTTCCCAAGGAACAAAACAGCTATAGGAATTACATCCAGATTTTAGGGGGAGAAATATCTAATTTCCTTGTTTTTCTCTTTCAGATATAGAGAAAGCTATCAGTTCAAAACAAAGAGAGTATCCAGCTTGTACCTTGCCTTTGTAGGTTCATTAATGCATTCTCCCAAGGGATCCCTGCATCTCGGATAATAATCCTGGTCCTCAGCAACCTGATATAGTCATTTGCAGAATAACACACTGATTATAACACATTTACAGTTAACGCTGAAGGCAAGAAGTCAATATAAATAAGGTCGTTGGGGAAGGTTAATGGACAGCTGCAACCTCTGGTCCGAGAAGACTAAAGACACTTCGCTTCAGGAGTAATTTTCACTCCCGAAGTGAAGCATCTTTCCTGCCAGCCGAGATGGGAAGAGGGGGTTCAGAGGCTTGAGATTTCTCACTTTTCCAGGGGGCAACCTTATTTTCCCCCTGGCAAAGTGAGAAATCTCAAGCCTCTGCAACCCCTGTTCATGATCTCAGCTGGTAGGACAGAAGCTTGACTTTAAAACTCAAGACTTCTTTCCTGTCAGCTGAGATCGTGAAGTCCAGCACCGTCACCATGTGTGGTCTCGGCTCGCTTGGCAACGCGTGTCGGGACCCCAAACTGTGCCGGGACTTGTTTTTTCAGGTACCAAATTTGGTCCTGGTCTGGCACTGTTTGGGGCAATTTGGTCCGCTTTCCACAGACTATATCTAAAACGCATAGGGACACCCCTTGCTGAGACCATGTTGGGTACCGGACCAAACATGCATGGGGACACAACCAAAGTAATGATACATCTCCTCAATAACATACAACAATCCCATTACACTACTCTTCCATCTTTTTTTCATGGATATCCTTAAAGATTTGTGAGGGCATGAAGGTGATCATTGTCGTTTGTACTGCCAAGGGGTAAGAGTGAAGGTGTGCTTGCAAATACACAGATGCACTAACAAATCTGAGGGAAGCACTCTGTAATGATTTCTAGGGTAGAGGCACTGAGTCAGAATGAAGGCCTATTCAGATATCCAACTTGAACTATGAATATTCTATTATTTTCTCCAATTTGTTTTGGAATGTAGAAAAACTATTGACTGAGAACAGGTGCCACATTCTCCCTGGGATATTTTCATGCTTTGTCTGGTCTAAAATACTGTGTGGTGTGGTGTGAGTGGGCTTATGTGTACGTCTTACAACATTTTGATCTTTTATCCAGCAGTCATATCTGATTAGATAAACTTCATGCTGTTGCTATAAGTAATTTAGAGATTAAAAATCTATATATAAGGGCTGAGATAAAATTATCCCCTGGTGATTTCAACTGGAATACAAAACTGCCCCATATCCCTCTACTTTAAATTAGGGTATTTCTGTACTTACCTGCAAGATCATCCCACATCATCCACTGGAATGCTGCATCTGCACTCAGGTGCCAACACTGCAGTTTTGAAGCTGTCTGAACCCTCCTTGGGCTATTTCTGCTGTCCATAGGCTTACCAAAGCATGAGGAACAGCCTGGGATGGGACTTATATCTTTGAACCTATTCTGCATGTGTGTGGCAAGGGGACATGGACTGCATGACTATGGCTATGCAATAATTTGCAGTCTCCAGACCACCGTGCAGAGTCTGAACCTGAGGCATAGGCTCTGCAATAGCAATCCGTTCCAGCCATTTGCATCTTGCACTCCGCTGAAACAGAACAGGGATGTTCCAACACAAAAAATGCAAATAGGCTCAACTGCATCCAAACTCTCAATTCCCCAGAGTAAGTGCAAATAAGAGACCTTGAAGCAGTACCATCCACTGCTAGTTGCACCTGGGAACTTACACCCAAAATTAATAACACTAATTGGCTTCAGAGATGGGATGTGTAACCTGATGGGAGAGGGTTACTTACCTTCTAGAACAGTGGTTCTCAACCTGGGGGTCGGGACCCTTTGGGGGTCGAACTGCCCTTTCAGAGGGGTCGCAATGAGTCTCCCGCCGCCCTTACCTCCCACCTCCAAGCTGCTCTGCCCCCATGGTTGGGGGTCTCCACAGCATGAGAAACTCCATTAAGGGGTCGCGGAATTAGGAAGGTTGAGAACCGCTGTTCTAGAAAGACCTGTGTTTGTGGGCATTTTATTGGCTGATGTCTAACATGGAATGTAGTTATGATTTAGGACATAGTTATGCCTGTATTAGCATTATTCATTCTCT
Organism: Aspidoscelis tigris stejnegeri; assembly: GCA_023333525.1. Classification (NCBI taxonomy): domain Eukaryota; kingdom Metazoa; phylum Chordata; class Lepidosauria; order Squamata; family Teiidae; genus Aspidoscelis; species Aspidoscelis tigris. The sequence continues at coordinate 210,414,449 of JALMGA010000001.1, forward strand.
TTACTTTTGATGCTTGTGATTCTATTTTTTGCTATCCTCTTATTGCCTTCACCCAAAGCTATTCTTTTAGGGTGTTTTTCCACTGTCACTAGAAGTACCCATTAAGTACCCATGGGTACTTAATGGGTACTTCTAGTGACAGTGGAAAAACACCCTTAAACTGTTTTGGATTTTCTGCCTCAGGTACCTTAACTCCATGGGCTTGAGTTATACACACCTGCCTCCAAATGTAAGGCTACTGTTTGCAATTCTGCCTCAACCAATGAAAAATTTGGAACCAGTCCTTATCACCCATGTTCTAAAAATAAATTATAATCTGGACAGAAGCTGAAATAAGGGCATTATAAAAAGATGTACTGTGCCTAACTAAATTGGAGGAGTGTTTTCTAAACAAGAGCACATTCGAGACAAACATCTTGGGTAAATATTGGTATTAAGAGTGTTATTTTTAGCTTGAAGCTTGCAGCTTATAACTTTGCCAGTTCTTGCAAGCCATAAAGACCACAGAACTTCAAAAGGAGCCTGTCCCCTACTCATTCTCTTTTTTTCACTGGAGGGATGTAATTTTTAATTTTATTTTTAATGAAACAAAAAGATTTTTACTTAACGGTAACAGCTTATCCTTCTTTCATTTTCAGTTGTACTAAATAGAAACAATTAAAAAGACTTTGGAAACAGTATTTTTCTTGTAGAGCAACTATTTTCTCATTGTCAATCAGATGTGTATTCAAATTTTGTGTTCAAGATTGCCTTAACCAAGAGAAAAAGAAGCCTACAAAGCAATCTTACCAGTTTCCTGTTTTCATATGCAAAGAGTAAATGCACTTTTCCTATCCCTAGAGAAAATGCTATTTAAAAAACTGCTGCAGTTACTATAGTGAATCACACACTACATGCTGGAAACAACTTTAGGAGGGAGATTTTCATTGGGGAATTCAGAATAGATTTGCAGTCTTGTTGGGACTGGGAAAAAGTTGCAGAATTTACTAGGTACAGGCTATGCAAATCATTTGTTTTTCTTATAAACATGTGCCAATTATTAGATACAATTGATAGAATGTTTCTACACTTTTTTCTTGATTTTTTTTTAAATTATAGTATTTGTATTCTTTTCATATGTCAGATTTCTTTCATCTCCCAAATCCTATGGAATAACAAAGAAAGGCCTTACTGCTTCATATCAGTATATCCTTAAAGCCACACACCTGTTCAGACAGCATGGAAGATGTGAGTGATCAGCCCTGACTCATGTTTTGGCAATTGGACTACAGCAGCATACCACTTCTGACACCCAGCAGTCCTGGGTGTTTTTCCACTGTCACTAGAAGTACTTCTAGTGACAGTGGAAAAACACCCTAAGAGAAAAGCAATATGGTCCAAACATCACAAAACTACAGCTTAAATGAAGCAAAATTTAATACTGAACATTTTGAAAGCAGGTTGAGCCAGCAAGAACTTTTGTAACAATCCATCTTGCATCTTCTTCCATATCTGTATCTCAAGAATCTGTCTTGAACAAGCCTTAACGTGCAAATTCCCGTGGCACCTTATTAACTTGTTTATTCTTTCTAGCCTTATGCATTCAAGTAAAACATATTACATAAACAATGATTATGAAAACATCAAATTTATATATTTTCATCCAAATTACCATTAAAGATTCACAGTGTGCTGATTTGGTACTACTTTTATCCATTTCTGTTCCAAAAATAGCATTTTCTTAAATATTTAAAAATGTAAAAAGTGCATGATAACAGTTTTGTTAGTCAGTGGCTTATTCATTTCACTAAAATATTTTGTTTATAAGAAATAGGTAGGCAGCTGCTTAGGTGGCATGGGTCCCTAGCAATGGTAGTAAAATGAGCCCCATATGATGCAGATAAAGGCTATAAACTTGTCCAGGGAACAATATCAAATATTGATATCTTGATATCAAATATCAAGATAGCAGCCAGCCAAACTGTAGTGATTACTGCCCACCCCACCCCTGCCACTTTTTACTGAGCCCTTGCCAAAAAGCCAGGCTCACCCAAAAGAAGTTTTAGTCGTGGTTATTGTCATTGTTCCATGTAGTATAGGCAAGATCATGGCAAAACTTTGAGGCTGAAAGTGAAACTACATAAAAACCAAATCCTATAAAAAACAGATGCTCCCAAGTGTATATGATGTCATTTACTGTTATCCTCCACAACAAAAAAATATCAAGAGATCCCATTTCTCTCCATCAATTGAAAGAAATGTTTTATTAACCACTTTTTGGCCTCACATTAGAAATATGTATTTGCAGGCCGCATCACTCTGAAGTGTCTGACTTGTGGATCCAAGGTTCAGACCCTCAGAGCAAGATGTTGTATTTGCAGGCCCTGTCACTCTGAAGCATCTGACATGTCCAAAATTTTCACCATACATTGCAACCTCTTTGTTTTTTCTTCTTTCTAATTCCCTCCCCACCCCCTAGGTACTTTGTTTTACAGTGCCCAATGGGAAATGTGGCCCTCCCTCATGGATCTTCTGCGAGCCACGACAGGAAAAAATCTCATTTCTGATCAGAGTAGACAATTAAAATCAAGGACCTTACACTGCACAAATATACTAGTCACAAAAATGTGAATCCGATCCATGCCTTTAAAAATGAAATGAAAATTACCTTACTGAGTTCTGTACTTGAATTTCTCTTCTCAGTTCAAGGGTCTTTTGTAACTTTTGCATAGGGATGCATTAGTTAAGACAGGTAAGTGCTAATTCTTCAGGTTTCCTCTCTCCTCAGTAACCTGATCTAGGAAATGCCAACAGTTGCAGCCTGCTAGATGCTGGTTCTAGTAAAGCCCAAGTTTACCTATCAGGGACCACTAAAACTAGCATTAAGTTACTTTGTTGCCATTGTCCAATATGTGACAAACAACCCAATCAGAGGAGATAGGTAATGGGTCAGGTCTTATATTCTAGTAGGTATTACTGATGTACAATTTTTGCTAGTGCAGCTACCGCATTACTGCTTTTGAGTGAACATTAATAATTTCATTATTAAGGCTGCAGTCATATATTGCCTGAAAAAAGGGCTCTTCTAAACAAATATTGCCTAACAAAGTGCAAGGCATGGTGGGATCTGTCATGATAGTAATATAAGAAAGTGTTTTGTTAGAGTTGGTTAGGTCCATGTAAGGGGGAGGGGGTTTCCAAGAGAAGAACGCCACACATCTTGGGGGGGGGGAATCTTTAGGTATTATACATCAAAAGGATAGGGCAATTCTCAACCAAACTGATCAGCCTGTATGCACATTAGACAGAATCTGAGTCTGGGGGGTACTTTGGACACTATCTTTCTGCACAGGACTTTATTCCAGATTATATCTCAGAACAGGGACCTACAATTCACATGACAGTGCACACTGTGGCAGGGTGGGGCCTTCTGGGGTCTGTACCAGCATGCAGATGGCAGGTTCCTATTGCAAGATATAATCCAGAATAAAGGCCCGGTGCAGAAAGGGCCTGTATCTACAATAATTATCTCCCTGTCTCAAACAATGTAATTTCTGATGTAAATCTTGCTGGGATTTACAGTCTTCTCATGGTACTACTACTACCATATTAATGAAGAGAATTATAATAATGGGAAAATACTACATCAAAATTTTCCCCTTATGTTAGCAATTATAGGTAACTTTCACCACAGCTGTACCTTCAGGCAGCTTCTATTTGTTTTAGTTCGTATCAGAATGAGGTATAGTACAGAGCTTCAGCAATAACCCTCAGTACCTCTATGTTCCTTTCAGAGCTAATTGTATCCATTAAAAATGCAGGAGCCTACACTCAGTCTAGCAGCAGTGCTCTTGTGATTAAGGGTATTTTTCCACTGACCTCCCTTAATCTAGATCTAAGATGATCCGAAGCTAAGGAATGGGTCCTTCAAATAATCCAGATCTAGTAAATCCAGTTTAAGGGAGATATCGGATGCGTCCCCACGGGCAGTGCAGCACCCAATAGCAATGGGTGCTAGCCTTCCCACAGTGGAAACGTTGGAGCACCCATGTGGCGAATCCAGATCGATCCACATGGGGCCCGCCTGTCATTCCATGTTTTGGGGGGGACAGGGACTGCAATCTCCGTAGAAGCTCGAGATTCTTTGAAGATTCTCCAGAGCCTTTGACAAAGGTCATTAGGATTGGCATTGCTCTCACTTGGGGTCCTCTTCAGAGCCTGTGCTATTGTTCGGAGCAAGCTTCGGAGATTGTGCACAGGCTTTGGAGCTTTGGGTTTCGGGGCACCTCCCGTGGGTGCGCCCCCTGGAGCCCCCTCCCTAGACCCCATTGCCCAACCGCGGTAGAAATGCACACTGTATAATCTGGATTTTATGCCTGAAGGGGTCTACAGGAAATCCGGATTATAGGTCCTGAAGGACCCACTCAATCCGCATTTCCCTAGAACTGGTGGAAACAAATCTGGCCTACAGTGGAAATGGGGTCTTCCTGCTCTGAGCCTAATGGGTCCTTAATGAGTACTTAGTGCTAGTGGTGAAAACCCCTCTCTCTACATGTTTATACCCAAGTTTTAATCCCGTTTCAGACTGCTTTCAGACTGAGAGAACACCTCAGCAAAGTGACTAGTAATTTTCTTTCCACATTAACTAACCCAAAGGAAGAGTTTCAGAGTTATCTCTCCCTGAATGGGGACTGAAGCTGGATTAAAACTTAGGTGTGAACGCAGCCACAGAATGCCGTCGAACAGTTGAATTTTAAACCTAGTTTCACATTCACACAGGAAAAAGAGGGAAATCAAGTGGAGACTCGACTAAGTAGTCTTTTTAAACACCTATTTCCCCACAAGCGCATTAAGAACTTGTGAGGTCAACCTCACCCGCCCTTCCTCCCCTTTTAAAAAATAAAACTTAAGCAGCAGAAACGTGGGCGTCTAGCAGAGCACGACCAGCGTTAAGATTTCGCTCAGGGGTTTTTAGACGGAGCCTGCCAGTGTCTCTCTATGCATTTATTTCCTTTTGCTTTCCTCAGCAGATCCTGAAGTTTCCACACAACTTTCGAGAACACGGCAGCTTTACTTTCACACGTGCGCGGCGCAGCAGGTGGCTCGCTCTCCCCTTCCCCTTATGCAGGCTTCTGGCGGCGGCCTGAGGGGTGCGGGGGAAGCTCCTGGCTGTGCTCGTCAGAAAGGGGACCTCCTTGGGGCGGCTCAGCGACCCTTGTCAACACCGCCCTCTTCTCTGCCGGGCGGCCGCCATGGCGTCTCCCCCGAGCAACTTCTTGAGCCTCCAAAAGATCCCAGCAACGGCCGCCCGGACAGTTTGTATCTGGATTAGACCTTCTCACGTTCGATCAGTTCAAAAGGGGAGGGGGGAACAGCGTCCCTGTCCTCCTCCTAACAGCCATTGTTGTGACTCCCCCCGCCACACTCACACACACCGTCACCGCTGGCTGCCCGGCCAGCGCCAGACGCGCCCCTTTCCCCCGCTTGGGCCTGGGCCTGGTTGCTGGCGGCTGCGGCGGCGGCTCCTGCCTCCCGCCAACCAATCGGAACGTTGCGCACGTGACGAGCGTTCACTGCGATGACCTCATCCCTGGTGTGGGATGACGTCAAATTCAAGATGGATGGAATCACGGCGGTGGCGGCAGCGCGCGCGGGGTGAAAATCGTAAAGGGAGGTGGCCGGTGGGAGGGGGGGAAGGAAAGAAGGAGAGCGCCTGTCCGGCGGTGCAGAAGGTGAGTAATGAGCCCCCGCTCCCGCTCTTTTAGGGAGGAGCTCCCTCCCCCCCCTGACAAAGACACGGGTTTCCCCGTGCACAAAGGCGTCTTTTCCTGACGTAACTCTGAGGTATGTTTTTCCCCCACCGAGTGGGGCGGCCGCCTTCCCTGAACTCCTCAAGGCGCCTGCGCGCCGCCGCTTACCATACGCGCTCCCCACCCACACCCCTTTGAGGCGCATGCGTCGACTCTCACGCTGCTTTTGTACTGTGTAATGCGCGTGTGCCGCTTCGTTCCATTTGAAGTCCAACGCGCATGTCTCTGCCTGAGCTACTTGCGGGGGATGGTCGCTTAGCGCGCGTGTGTCGCCCTTACGGGTCCGGGCGAGGGCAGTCAGTCTGACGCTGCGTCAGTCTGTCCAGTTGCGAGAGACCTACAGGATTCCGTGACTTGCCAAAGGAAGCCCACAGGTGTGGTGTGAGGTGTCAGTCATGCCATTTTGGTCAAGAAGTGTGAGGGCGAGTGGAATTATTCTCTCCCTGGTGCTTAATCCTCTTTCTCAATGAATTGATCATGAATTGATTGATATTCAGGCACGAATAAAATCTGTACAGCACTCTTTGATACACAAAACGTTTGACGCATCCTAGACTGGACCAAACTTTACAAGGGGAAGCCTAAGAATATTTGTTGGATCCCTCCCCAAATTCTGGCTGACTCCTGCTCGACTGCATAGGCGACTGTGCCATTTCCTTGGGAGAGGTGGAGAAAATCATGCATGGTATAGAAAAGATGAATAGAGAAAATTTCTCTGTTGCACAACACTAGAACCAGGGGGCACTCTATGAAACTTATGGGTAGGAGAGTCAGACCAGACGAGGTCAAGTATTTCTTCACCCAGAGGGTGCCAGAAGAGGTGGTAACAGCTACCAGCCTAGATGGTTTTAAGAAAAAGTTAGGCAAATTAGTATCATTGGCTACTAGAATGGATGCCCAAGTACATCTTTCAGGCTGGGGGGACAAGCAGGATGCCTGTGAGGCCATTTGCTGGGATTTGAGAACGGGAAGGTTTGTCCTGCTGCTGCTTGAGATGCCCATGGGCAATTGGTGGGCCACTGTGTGGGACAGGATGGTGGATGTAAGTGGTGTGCCATTCACACCTGCTGAGGACTGAACCAGCAGTGGCCGTATGTAGACTTTCATGGCTGGATTCAGCCTTATTTGTAGTAGCTTTGGGGCTCTTATGCTGTGTTCCAGGTTTCTTTTGAGAACCTAAGCTTTTGGATATTACTGCAGTATCCATCTTCAGAGGATTTGGCTCTTGATATCGCAGCTATATCGGAAAGCTTAGGTTCTCAGAAACCTGAAACATGGCATAACACCTCGAAAACTGCTACAAGTGAGACTGAACCAACAATTCTTTTCTTTCCAGGCAGTTTTGTACTGCCACTAAGTTGCAGTTACTCCCTCTTTAGAATACAGTGGTACCTTGACATACGAGTTTAATTCGTTCCGTAACCTTGCTCTTATGTCAAATCGCTCGTATCTCAAAGCAATTTTCCCATTAATCAATTCCAGCTCCCAAAACACCACCTCAGTTGTTTTTGTTATGTACTGTACTGTATTTACATACTCGTATCTCAAATCTTGCTCTCATCTCAAAGCAAAATATCACTCGCTCGGCGGCTTGTATCTCAAAACACTTGTATGTCAGGGCACTTGTATGTCGAGGTACCACTGTATGCTTTTCATCAAAATTAATGATGTTGAGCTTTGCTGTATGACCATGGGGTTAGACTTGGGGGAGTTGGGGAGATGGAAGGCCCATTTCAGATTTGCTGAGGGAGGGGTTGGCTTTTCCCAGTCGCTACTGCCCAGTTGAAAATGGACAACGTGCCATCTGATGGATCCAGTCAGTTTTACCATTCATAGAAACTGTCATAGGCCATGACTGGAGATCATTTTAGATAATAATTCCTCCCCAAAATACTGCTTTGCTTCCTCAGCTGATACTTAAAACCAACAGAACAGAAAATTGAACATCAGCATTTTGAGATAGTGTGTGTTTTGTACAAAAGAGGTGCAAGGTATAAAATCAATGCATTGTAAAAATGGCCAGATTAACATGAATAGTGAAAACTGATTGCTCATAAAGCAGATAGATTTAAAACAACATTCTGTTTCTGAGTGCATGGCAAAAAGGCAGTGATGTTCTATCAAATTTTAATTTAGATGAAATTAACAAGAACCACGTGGCATAAAATGAAGAAAAGAAGGGACACTGTATCTTTCTTGCCCACAGTGGCTCACACATAATTCAAAAAATGCACATCTGAACCAGCTTACAGATGGTCTTGAGATGGTTCACATGTGAGATCATTCCCATCCCAGGCTGCCCCTGAACATTCTAGAGTAAAAACTGGATTAAAGTTGGACCGCACACTACTGTCTCTAAGTTGCTTTTGAATGTATGTGTGAACACAGGCAGTGTTATTTTTTCCTTCTGCAGCATGGAGCATGTGCAAAAGAAATAAATAAAAGCTACATTCCTACTCTTATATTACAGTTCCCAGTATCAGACTATTATCTCAAGCAGAACATGATAGAAAAGTGAGGATGTTGGAAAATTAAATCATAGGGGAACATCCCAGCTAGGCAGGAAGGAGCAACTGTCACATTCTTATAGGTTGACAAGGAGTTGCTTTCAGTGATTTCCACTGTTGAAGTTGTACTATAGCCTGAATGATCTGTCTGTTTTACTGTAACCATGGAGCAAAACAAAATATTTGAAAATGGACCAAAACAATCCCTGCCACATTTGGACTTCTCCCATCCAGATCTTTCTCAGCAGTGAATTTGGCAGAGCAACAGATCAGGAAGCACTTATTCTCTTAGCTTGTTTGACAAGCCTAAACTAATTCCTTTCCTGACACTGGGGCAAGAGGAAAGGGAAGGAGGGGGTTTCAGTCCTTTCTCTTTGGCAGCTGTGTAGAATCTAAGGAGTTATCATCTTGAGAAGGCACAGATTAAGATTACGATTTAAGGAACCAATAGGCTTTGGTTCCTATTCAAACACATTTGGATTTTTCCTGACTGGCTTTTTTTTTCTGTGTCTACACATTGCAGAATATTATCAAATTATTTTCAAATGTTTGTGTCAGGTTGTGGTGACTTGGATAAGGGCCAGTAAACTTGAAATTGATAAGGTTAAAACTTTGGATAGGTGGTTCCTAGGTCTGGGAGTTGTTTCAGTGATCTGCATTAGATGGAACAGTAGTTTTATCTGCTAAAGCAAAAGTATGGACATGCTTTTTGATGCTAAACTGCCAAAGGAGGTTTGAGTGATTTATATTTAGTGGTGTATTAACTACTGTACTGCCATACGTGGCAGTGGTAGCCTGATCTCATTCATGCTGTGATGATTTCTCATTTCATATATTGCAGTTAGATGTTACAATTGGGCATAGTCCAAATGAGATGTCCAGGGAACTGTATGGTCCAGTTTGCTTGGATCAGTTTCAGTTATTGCGGCCTGAGGATGTGGGCAAGCTACTTGTGGGGATGCGGCTGACGATGTGCTCTCTGGATCCCTGTCCCTCCTGGCTGATAAAAACTAGCCAGCAAGGTATGACCGGGTGGATCCAGGAAGTAGTGAATGCCTCTCTGAGGGATGGGGTGGTTCCACTAACTCTGAAACAGGCTGTGGTGTGCCCTTCCTGAAGAGAGCCTCCCTGGATCCAGAAAATTTGAACAATTATCACCCGGTGGCTAACATACCTTTTCTAGGCAAGGGTCTAGAGAGGGCTGTCATTGTTCAATGATAGGCATGTTTGGAAGAAGCTGATTATCTAGACCCTTTCAATCTGGCTTCGGACCTGGTCGTGGCACAGAAACCATCTTGGTCACCCTGGTTGGTGACCTACTCTGGGAGAGAGACAACGGGAATGCCACCCTGTTGGTTCTCCTGGACCTCTCAGCAGCTTTTGATACCATTGATCATGGTATCCTCCTGGAAAGGCTACGGAGTCTAGGAGTTGGAGGCAATGCTTGGCATTGGTTCTGCTCTTATCTCCAAAGCCGATCCCAGATAGTGGCTGTGGGAGATACAGTTTCGACACTCTGGGAACTCACTTGTGGGGTTCCTCATGGCTCAATCTTATCTCCTATGCTTTTTAACATCTACATGAAGCCATTGGGAGAGGTCTTCAGGGGATTTGGAGTGAGGTGTCATCAGTATGCGGATGATACCCAGCTCTGTCTCTCTGTACCATCTGAATCAGGAGAGGTGGTTGAAGCGCTTTACAGGTGTCTGGAGGCAGCAATGGGCTGAATGAGGGCAATAAATTGAAGCCGAATCCATACAAGACAGAGGTTCTGTGTGTCACAGGGTCTCAGGTCTGGGTAGTTGAGAGATACCCTGTCCTTGATGGGGTTGCTATACCCTGGAAGGGACAGGTGCATAATTTGGGGGTACTCCTGGACTCTGCACTAACACTTGAAGCTCAGGTGGAGGCCGTGGCCAGGAGCGCCTACTCTCATCTACGGCTGGTGCGTCAAGTGAAACCTTTTCTGGATAGAGACGACCTGGCCACAGTTATGAACGCTCTGGTAACCTCTACATTGGACTATTGTGATGCATTCTACATGGGGCTGCCCTTGAAGATTGTTCGGAAGTTGCAGCAAAGGCAAAATGCATTCGCCAGAGTGCTGACCGGAACAGCTAGCAGGACACACATCATCCCGGTTTTAAAAGAATTGCATTGGCTGCCAATTCACTATCAGGCCCAATTCAAGGTGTTAACTCTGACTTATAAGGCCCTAAATGACTTGGGCCCCAAATATCTAAAGGAATGCCTTATCTCATACCAACGTGCCTGTGCCTTAAGATCCAATGCTGAGACCCTCCTGGTTATCCCACCACCTTCAGTAGTGAGGCTGGTGGGCACCCGGGAGACAGCCTTTTCGGTGGTGGCCCCCAAACTGTGGAATGGTCTCCCCCTCGAGGTGCGCCATGCCCCTTCCTTGTATTTATTTAGGAAAGCAGTAAAGACATACTTCTTTGCCTTGGCGTTCGGCTGAGGTGTTTCATTTTCCCTCCCAGTTATAGTTACAGTCACTATTAATGCACTAGGGAGTGCACGGCTTTAAATTTGTTGAATTTTTAAGGTGTTTTTGAATGTGCATCTGGTTTTAATCTGTATCTTGTTTTAATTTGTATCCTGTTTTTAATCTGTTGTTTAATCTATTGTTACTCGCCCAGAGACCTTCGGGTATGGGGCGGGATAGAAATGTAAATAAATAAATAAATAAAATGTGCTCTGATAGGAGATTATAAAGCACCCAAACTACCAGGCAAGTGGTGGGAGGCAAGGGTAAGGGTGGATAGGAATACATTCTGGATTAAAGAGATGATCCCAAATGTTCTCCATATACAGGTGTTTTAAAGTCCTTCTGCGGTGGTTGCTCTTTCCTTGCTTTCATTTACAGTCTGAGGAATTAGCCTTTGGTTGCTATTTTCTTTCTATACTTTGTCCCTGGTGAATTTGTCAAACTAGAAATAGTGAAGGACAATTCTGGAAAGGAAACAAACTGGCGTGGAAAAAATCGAGTACAGTGGTCCCCTGTGGCTGCTCTTCCTTTTCAAAAAGCCTGTCATAGCTATATATAACACTTATTTGGTTCCTGATTTACAATTATTTCTTGCTGGAGAAGAAACAAGAAAAGGGACTTCATATATCCAACACTCCTTTCCCCCCATAAGTTACAGTTAAAATACATATGTGATAGGCACATTAAAATTACTTTTGACTAGCTATGTGATAGGGAGTGGCTGTAACTCAGTGGTAAAGCAAACTGCTTGGAAAGCAGAGGGTCTCTGAGTCAATACCCAGCCTGTCCCCAGAAGTAGGCAATGGGAAATCACTTCTGCATCTGTGCCAAGAAAACTGCACAGAAGTGCCCTTGGAGGTGCTTATGCAGTCAACAGGACTCAGCCACAACTTGGTGGTACCAACAGCAAAGCAATGTGGTATACAGGCTCTATTCTGTGTACACAGTGCAGCAATTGATGTTGGCATCACTGGCCATTTTGCTGGGTCATTAGACCAAGGGTGTTTTTCCACCGCGCTCCTTTAATTCGGATCTAAGAAGATCCGGATCTAAGGAATGGGTACATTCCTTAATCTGGATCTAGTAGATCCGGATTAAGGGAAGCACCCAATGTGTTTCCACGGGAGGTGTAGCACTCATTAGCAATGGGTGCTAACCTCCCTGCCGTGGAAACACCTTTGCACCCATGTGGGGAATCCAGATCGACCCCCAAGGGGTCTGTCCATCATCCCAGGTATTTCAGGAGACAGGGGGGTGCACTCTTCAAAGTCCCTCCGAAGAGACCGACACGGATTTCGAAGCCACTCCGGAGTGCCGTCAGAATGTCTCCGAAGTCAGCGCAAGACAGCCCCAGAGCACCCGCAATGTCAGTGGGAAATAGCTCCGGAGTGCCTCCAAAGCCTGCGCTGATTTTTGGAGAGACCAGCAGTGAGACTCTGAAGTCTTTGCCAATTGCTTCGGAGGGATTTCAGAGGGAAGTCCGCGCGGTCTGCGCTAATAGCGAACGGACTGCGCTGACAGCTCTGGAGCCTCTCCGAAGTCTTTGCTGATTTTGAAATGACTCTGAAACACTTCGAAGCTGGGATTTCAGGGCTCCCCCCCATGGGTGCATCCCCTCCCCCTAGCCTCCTCTAGAACCCATTTCCTGTCACTCGTGGAAACAGGCTCCCTTTAATCTGGATTTTCTGGCTGAAGACCCCATTGTAGACACCATTAATGGGGTCTACGGAAAATCCGGATTACAGGCTGAGATGTACCCATATGATCCGTATTTCTCGAGGTGCAGTGGAAACAAATGTGTCCCAAATGGGTGCCGTGGTGGAAATGGGGTCATCCGGCTCTCACTCAAATGGGTGCAAAAATGGGTACTAACTGACCGTGGAAAAATACCCCAACTCAGAGAACTGACTAGGCTGCTCTGTTTGCAGTAGGGGTGTGCACAAATGTTTTTTTCACATTCACATTTGATTCAGATGTTTAAAATCAAATGTCCAAAAATCCGATTCAAATCTGTAACATTCGAATCTGTATGTTTGAATGCTAGATTGGTATTTAAAGACACAAAAGTCAACAGCATTCGTATCTGTTATGCGTATCTGTGTGCATTCCATACGCATCCCGTTTTATCCCGTATGCATCCCATTTTCATCCCGCATTATAAGCACAAATATGTATAATAGCACAGATACATATGTAATACATACGAATCTGTACATTCGAATAGTCAAATGAATGTTTCGGAAAATCCAAAATTTGTTTGAATATCTAAATTTGAATGTTATTAAATCCGGTTCGCATTTGAATGTTGATATTAGTCGGATTTGAATCAGATTTTTGAACATTCGAATATTTGTGCTCATCCCTAATTTGCGCTAAGGAGTGGTTTAGTGTGAGGCAATGCCTTCTGCTACACTGCTCCATCTGAATTTGGAGTTCCTAGGGCAGACTCCTTTCAAATGGCCCACAATGCTGCCTGGCTCATATACCAGTCCACAGGCCAGGTGTGTAGAGCAGACAGGCTGTTGACCAGTATACCATGCCTGTCACCATTTTGCCTTTTCTGAGCACCCAGCCAAAACAGCCCCAGCCAACATCTTTGGAGGCTAGGAATGAAAATTTGGATAAGCCACTACATTATGGGCCAGGTTACCTGTCTCGGCCCAGGTGTGTAGATATCAGTGCTGGGTCTGTTCTATACTCTTCTTTAGGTCAGTCAGTGATTGAAGTATAGCAATACAGTGTTGTAATGCTGCTGTCACATGACAGATCTCTCATTTCCAGCTGTTTTGTTTGCTATTTTGCTTTCTATCCTTTGATTTGATCAACATGTAAGTGAACATTCCTTACTTGTTGCATCATCTTCACTTAGCCTTACTACCTCTTACATGTTCACCATACTGCAAGAGAGGATGATGACACAGAAGCAGTGTTAGCAGCAGCAGAATTACAGCATTTGGTTCAGAGGGGCGAGAGTTATCAGTATAGGACTGGACTGGACTGAATAAATATAATGCTCTTCCAGGTTAGCAGTGTTATATAGAAACCTACTGTCATTTCTCATTATTCAAAGTTTTAATATCTGCAACTACAGAACTTAGAATGTTTATGTATTGCTCACATATTCATGAGATCACACTAGAACAGTGGTTCTCTCAACCTGGGGGTCGGGACCCCTTTGGGGGTCGAACTACCCTTTCAGAGGGGTCGCGATGAGTCTCCCACCACCCTTCCCTCCCACCTCCCAGCTGTTCTTCCCCCATGGTTGGGGGTCTCCACAACATGAGGAACTCCATTAAGGTGTTGCGGCATTAGGAAGGTTGAGAACCACTGCACTAGAAGAAGAAGAGTTGGCTTTTCTACCCCACTTTTCTCAACCATTTCTGGGGACTCAGAGCAGCTTCTCCCCACAACAGAACACCTTGTGAGGTAGGTGGGGTTGTGAGAGCTCAGAAGAGAGCTGTGACTAGCCCAAGGTAAGCAAGTAAGAGTCCAGCTCCCTAACCACTAGTCCAAACTGGCACTTTTCCATAGTTATTTTATATGAAGGTGTTTCAAACCAATGACTTTAGTCATTTTAGTGTTTTGGCACTTTTTACAGTTCTGAGTTTAGGCGTTGATTTTGGATTGAGAAGCTTGTAAGGCAGTAGCATCTATTTAGCAGTAACATTTTATGGCACTGGGAGGCATTAGAAGCAAACTGCATCTTTTTTCATTTCTTTCAATGGTGTTTTCAGGAGCAACTTCCTGTGATCCCTAACCTCCATTTTCCATTAGTACAATAAATACTCCATTTGTGAAGTTGAAATTAATGAGATTTTCCGGAAAACCTTGTAAATAATGAGGAATTATTGCACAAATAAATATTAGTAACAAAATAATAATAATACCTGTAGTACAGTGCCTGACAAAAGTTGTCACTTATCCATGTTGTTGAAACCAAAGCCTATAACCTGACTTAAAATTCATCCATTGGTTTTAGAAATGGCTCATATGAAAGCTGAAACCCTCCCAAATGAGGTTTTTAAAAAGAAAATAAATTTGCTTCACTGCTGAAATATTGATCATTTAATGAACACATAAAGGTCAGATTTTGGCTAGACAAAAGTTTTGTCGATTTGTCATATAATGCACCTAATCCTAGTTTACAGCCTCACCTGTGCTCACTAATTGATCAGATAATTAGTGGGTGTGTATAAAAAGAACTCCAGCACTCCAGACCTTCACTTGAACTGCAACTTGACCTCTGACAACATGCCAAAAATCCACCCTGCGACCAAAGCCTTGATTATCAGGAGGCTGAAGACCAGATCCTCTGCAGAGGTGGCTGGCACCTTTAATGTGTCTCGGTGTCAAGTACAAAGAATTAAAAAAAGATTTGAAGAGACTGGAGATGTTTTTGACAAGCCCAGGTCTGGCAGACCCCGCAAGACGACTGCTCAGGAGGAACATTTGTTGGTTTGAAAATCAAAAGCCAGCCCTTCTTCCACTGCAGCAGAGCTCCAACAGGCCTGGTCACCTCAAGTCCCTGTGTCAACTAGAACAGTTTGTAGGATTCTGTCTCGAAATGGCCTCCATGGTCGAATCAGTGCCCAGGAGCCAGCACTAAACAAAAGGCAATTAAAAAACCGTGTGGTATTTGCCAAGGCCCAAAGCCTACTAAACGGATGGACGCTGGAAAAGTGGCAGAAGGTGGATTTCTCAGATGAATCTTCAGTTGAATTACACCACAGCTGCCGCAAATACTGCAGGAGACCTACTGGAGCCCATATGGATCCAAGATATACCCAGAAAACAGTTAAATTTGGTGGTGGGAAGATCATGGTCTGGGGTTACATTCAGTATAGGGGTGTGCAAAACATTTGCAAGGTGGAAGGCAATATCAATAGCCTAAAATATCAAGACGTATTAGCTACCTCTTACATTCCCAATCATAAAAGGGGTCAAATTTTGCAACAGGATGGTGCTCCATCTCATACATCCATCTCTACATCAAAGTTTCTCAAGGCAAAGAAGATCAAGGTGCTCCAGGACTGGCCAGCCCAGTCACCAGATATGAACATCATCGAGCATGTTTGGGGTAGGATGAAAGAGGAAGCTTGGAACACAAAACCAAAGAATCTTGATGAACTCTGGGAGGCATGTAAAACTGCATTCTTTACTATTCCTGATGACTTCATCAATAAATTGTATGAATCATTGCCAAAACGCATGGATGCAGTCCTTCAGGCTCATGGAAGTCACACAAAATATTAAATATGGCTTCATTCACCAATGTTATGAAACATATCTTTGTATTTGAAGTGAATTATCTGTTTGACTTTCACATTACTTTTTGTGGGCGACAAAACTTTTGTCTAGCCAAAATCTGACCTTTCTGTGTTCATTAAATGATCAATATTTCAGCAGTGAAGCAAATTTATTTTCTTTTTAAAAACCTCATTTGGGAGGGTTTCAGCTTTCATATGAGTCATTTTTAAAACCAATGGATGAATTTTAAGTCAGGTTATAGGCTTTGGTTTCAACAACATGGATAAGCGACAGAACTTTTGTCAGGCACTGTATATCAGCATATCAGTTACTGCAAATACTTCCTTGTATATTACTTTTAAAGTAAACTTTCCATTTCTTTTTCCAGATACCCTGAAAAACAGACTTGGAAGTAATTACAGATTAAGGAGAAATGTTTCAAAGTTAAGAGCAAAAGAAGGCTTTGTGGTATGTTTATTTTATTTTTAATAACATTTCTGTTGGACTAAACTATTTCTAACAAGGGAAAGGTGCATACCAACTTTATAGTGAATAATTTACTCGTATTTATTCACCACCCTGTTACCCTATGGCACTTAAATTACATCTTTCTTCAACCTCAAATCTCTATTGGAGAATTAAATATTTTTGTGTTTTCTCTCCATTCAAGATTTGGGAGCAGGAGGTACTTCTTCTCCATTATGAAAGCAGAAAACAAACATTCTTTGTTTCTGCTCCAGAAAGTAGTACTAAGGTAGAAAGACAGGCTCCTGATCTAGTACTATTGCATTCTTACTTAATGTAATGGGAAATTTTATCCACTGCCTCTATTCTCTGTCCACTCCTTTTTTTAAAATTCTAAACACTAGAATAAAGTACCTGTAGTCTAGTTGCAATGATATATTAGCACCCAGAGCTTGTTGAATCCTGCGTTATGGTCAGTTGTAGTCCAGCATTTAATATAATCATAATGTTGGAAGGGGCTTATCCCTGCCGGAATCCAAATCAAAGCAGTTCCAGAAGATACCTATTGAGCCAGTAAGGGAATGGCTACCATTATTTTAGATAGTAATTGTTATATATTTATTTATATTTCTCAATGTGGTTCACAACATCAAGGGTGTTTTTTTTTTTTTACAAAAATCAAAAGATTTTAAGAGAATCCATGAAGTTTAGTAGTCAATCACAACTTCCTGGTACTTAGCAACAACAAAAATAAACAATATATTAAATGGTTTTTCCTTCTGACTGCACTTTTGAACTGAACTTATTCCAATATTTTTTCCTATGATTCAATTGCTACATTCTGAAATGAGAGACCTTTTCCCAAAAAGTTAGTTTTGGTTACATAAAACTATGAGATACTGGTTATGTAGAGAATAAGAATATAGAATAAGCTTTGTGAATTGGTGCTGTGATTTTACAGAAACAGGAAGTGCAATTATGTGGAAGGATTAAACATAAATACATGTGTTAGGTTCTTATTCATAGGCATTATGTTCATAGGCTTAATTTGTTTTTACTGGTTTAACCTGGCTTGAGACTGAGTGTAAGGTGCAATAAAAATACAGAATGTTATTTTATTTATTTATATGTGTCAATCCACCCCTTGTGTAACCATTAGCATGCTGTCACCCTTAGATACCAAGTTTTGTTTCTAAACCTTTCAATAAGGGAAAGTTTGGAACAGAAGTAAATCCTTACAGCACTGCACAGTCCTCCTCCAAGCCTTTGACTGAAGCAGTGAACATACTTAGATAGCATTGTTAGGCATAGCACACACATTACTTATCCAGTACGTTGAACATCTAAAACCATCATGGCATATTGAAAGTGTAGTGATTTCTTTTATGACTGAAAGCATGTTTTAATGATGTCAGAGATCACAGTTGAAAGCTTCCCTAATAATCTTCAGTGCCAGGTGAAGTTACTGAAAAAGTATAGAAAGTTTCTTCTTTGTACAGTCTTTGGATCCAGTGTTCCTTCCTTCTAAAGAAACACATTTGTTCATAATAAGGTCTGCTCTGAGTCAGCAGCTTGTCCCTGCCAGTTCTTTCTCTCGGTTTCTTGATCATTTCCCTGTTGCTCACTCTTGTTGTCTTCAAGCAGCTAGGAAAAAGATCAAGTGGGATAAGGTGCCAGCTCTGTGTATATCTCATTATCAGCAATGTAGGATACTTGGGTCTGTTGAAAATCTTCATGGTACTGCGATTTATCAAATTAAATTAATTTGTCCTTCACCAGAACATATCTACAATATTACAAACAACAAAAAGTTACAGTATCAATGAAAAATAATACCTTAAAAAGATTTAACCTGTTAATGAAATAAAATTCCAACTCTGATCTACTACCAAGCCTTCAAGAAGTTTGTTCCAACTAAATATCAGCTTGCAGAAAATTTTGTTTTCTAATTTTAATGGCAATTGCACAGAATTTTGTTGGGTTCCTTACTGTGTTCCACAGTAATTTAGTAGTGGTGTATTATGCATTGAGCTTTGTTTCTTGGGTGTATTCATTCTCCTTTTAAACTGGATTTGAACAATGCTATGGTTCTGTCTTATGTTTCAGGTAACGCTAAATCATGGAGGGACTTTTGCATTATATAAATCCAGCACATGCCATTTCTCTCCTAAGTGCTTTAAATGAAGAGCGTCTGAAAGGACAACTCTGTGATGTTCTTCTTATAGTGGGAGACCAAAAGTTTCGTGCTCACAAAAATGTTCTCGCTGCCAGTAGTGAATACTTTCAAACTTTATTCACTAAAAAAGAAAATGAGTCTCAGTCAGTTTTTCAGCTTGACTTCTGTGAACCAGATACTTTTGACAATGTATTAAACTACATTTATTCATCATCTTTGTTTGTTGAGAAAGGCAGCCTTGCTGGTGTACAAGAAGTTGGATACAGTCTTGGAATTTCCTTTCTCACTAATATTGTTTCTAAGAGTCCTCAAGTTCCTTTACCAACATGTCCTATTAAGAAAATACTTCTCCAAGAGGAAGATGAAAGTAGCTCTCAGAAAAGAAGTGTTATAGTTTGTCAGAGCAAAAATGAAGCCCAGGGAAAAAACATTGATCAAACCCCACAAGACATAAGCCATAGTTCTAAAATTTTGACCTCAGATGCTGGGAAAACTAAGCGATCACAAGCAACACAGTCAGCAGAGTTTCTGCATAGCCTGTCACTAAATGAAAGGAAATGGTTGAAAGACAGTTCTTTAAGATACTCTAAGCCCCATGAACCTTCAGGAGCAATGGATGATCAAAGCAGAATGAAAAGGGATGCAGTATTGTCACAGAAACCTTTTATAGACAAAGCAGTGGGAACAGAGGAAGCAGGAGGAAGCAGTCAACTTCTAAAAGGAAAGACAGCAGAAATACCCTTGAAAAAGCCTTGTCCACCAGTGGTGTCTCTGTGTAGCTCTTCAGAATCCACATTTTTGTTGAGAGAGGCAGGAAAAGGGGAAGAGAGAAATTTGCTATACTATTCAAAACTAGGATTAGTGATCCCATCAAGGGTATCTGCTCCTGAAAACCAAAGTATTGACAGAAGTGGACTGCTTGTGAAAAGTCTCCTTCGAAGATCACTGTCTGTGGATAGTCAAGTCCCTGTTTATTCTCCTTCTGTTGACTTCAAGCTTTCCCGTGGATCTTCAGCAGTGAACAGCACCCAAGGCAAAATGTTAAATGTAATGCCCCCAAAGCCATCTGTGAAAGAACCTCCGGAAAAAGCAACTCCTGATGAAAACATGCAGGTAATGCACCCACACCGTCTTAGGTCTTTTAGTGCCTCCCAGTCAACAGACAGAGAGGTAGCATCTCCTGTTAAAGAAATACGGATTAAAACTGAACCTAGCAGTCCACTTTCAGAGCCTTCTGAAATAATAAAAATTACTGTGGGGGATGCTTCCTCTGCCCATAAAAATAACCTCTTTAAAACTGAAGATGGCCACAGGGATTTCAGTAGACTCCCGGCTAAAAGAAGGTTTCAAGCAGACAGAAGGCTTCCACTCAAAAAGATTAAAATGGATGAATATGCATCCCCTAGGTCAGATGACAATATTGAGGAAACCTCAAATCCTACACCCCTTTATTCTGATTTTCCAGATTCTGATATTAGCAAAGTTGGCTATGGTGACCTAGAAGAGTCAAAACCTAACAAAAAGTTTAAGTGCAAACATTGCCTTAAGATTTTCAGGTCAACGGCAGGCCTTCATCGTCATGTCAATATGTACCATAACCCCGAGAAACCATATGCTTGTGATATCTGTCATAAAAGATTTCACACAAACTTCAAAGTTTGGACACATTGTCAGACACAGCATGGAATTGTGAAGAACCCCTCGCCTGCTTCCAGTTCACACGCTGTTTTGGATGAAAAATTCCAAAGGAAGTTAATTGATATAGTGAGAGAACGAGAAATTAAAAAGGCTCTGATTGTTAAACTAAGACGTGGCAAACAAGGTTTTCAGGGCCAGGCTGGCTCACAAGCACAGCAAGTCATTAAAAGAAATCTAAGGTCGAGAACAAGAGGAGCCTACATTTGCACCTACTGTGGGAAAGCGTATCGCTTCTTGTCACAGTTTAAACAGCATATTAAAATGCACCCAGGGGAGAAAACAGTTGGCGGAAATAAGATTATTAAACCAAAGGAGAATATTCAGATTGAAAGCCCAGTAGAAAACAAAAAAGTCTATCAGTGCCGTCTTTGTAATGCAAAGCTTTCCTCTCTTATTGAACAGGGAAACCATGAGCGGCTTTGCCGGAACGCTACAGTTTGTCCATACTGCAGTCTTCGTTTTTCTTCTCTAGACCTGAAGCGTGATCATGAAATCACGTGTGAATACAAGAAGCTCACTTGTCTAGAATGTATGCGCACCTTTAAATCCTCCTTCAGTATTTGGCGTCACCAAGTCGAAGTCCACAATCAAAATACAATGGCACCGACAGAAAATTTGTCTTTGCCCATTCTAGAACATAATGGTGAAGTAAGTAATGCTTCAAGACTTCATTGTCAGCCAGAGCATAACAAACTGAATAACTTGGTTGCAGCAAAAGAAGACAGTGTGTTCAGTGATTCCTCGGAACAAAATAATTTTGATTCAGAAGATTCCTCGTGTCTCCCAGAAGACCTCAGTGTTTCTAAACAGCTTAAAATTCAGATTAAAGAGGAACCTGCGGATGATGCAGAAGAGGAGGTCTGTGAAGGTATCCAGGATCCTAAAGAAACTGTTATAAATAAAGATGCTGGCTTGTGGCCCTGTGAAAAATGTGGGAAAATTTTTACTGTCCACAAACAACTGGAGCGTCACCAAGAGCTCTTGTGTTCGGTGAAGCCATTCATCTGCCATGTGTGCAATAAGGCCTTTCGTACAAATTTCCGACTGTGGAGTCACTTCCAGTCCCATATGGCACAGCCAACCGAGGAATCTTTGCGTAAAGAGTCTGAGATGTGTGCACCAGCCAATTCTCCATCGCCACCACCTTTACCTCCACCCCCGCCCCTTCCAAAAATACAGCCTTTGGAACCAGATAGCCCTACAGGTGTGTCAGAAACCCCTTCAGCTTCTGAGAAGTTATTTGTTCCACAGGAATCAGACACACTCTTTTATCATGCTCCCCCACTTTCAGCTATTACATTCAAAAGACAGTATATGTGCAAACTCTGTCACAGGACATTCAAAACCGCATTTAGTCTCTGGAGTCACGAACAGACACACAATTAAAGAAAGCATAAAGAAAACAGTGAGTTTGAATATCTGTTTAATTTCTATGAGGTTTATGAAGTGGCACTATTGGAATGAAGTGTTTAGAGGGACAGGGATCCCCAACAGTTCAGGCTGAAATGTGTGACACTACTTCAGGTATGAAAATTAAGGTAAACTAAATTTATCAGTATAATGTTCACCTTTCAAGGTATCATTGTCTAGGATTTCCTACTTATAGAACAACACATTTATTTAAATTAGGCTACAGTGTTTTTATTTTTGTGATAGTAATGAATATGGCTTCATACTAATGGAAATCTTTCAAGTAGTTATTATCACAATTCTCTCATGCATTTATGTTAGTATTAATAAACCATTTGATACTGAGAGTAAAAAAGGATTGACTGTTCTGCTTTGTTGACCTTGAACTTGTTAATATTAGCAATAACAAATAAATAAAACCTCATTTGAATAACTTGACCCTTTTGAAATGTAAGGTGAAGCCTTTTGTTATTGAAATTTTCTGAATGGATATTGTGCAAGATATACTACAACAGAAGGTGAGCAATATGTGGATATTTTGGTTTTTTTAAACATAGTAGCTGATCAAATCCTTCTAGCCATTTTAATGAGTTTTTGAAGGAGTATCAGAATGAAAATTCACTGCTCTATTGTATAGATATTTTTGGTAGCTAGAATTAATGTGCTAGGCAGCAGCCTGCTACTATCAAAATATAAATTGTGTTACTCTCAATATAAAACAGTACTGAAGGAATGTCAAAAATTAAGCTGTAAATTGTTTATTTTGAACTCTAGTTGTGTAGAGGTGTTTTCTTGCAACGGAATAGGCAAATACACTAATTCTAAAACAATGAGTGCAAGTACAACTCTTAATTATGAGGATTAAAAGTTTTTTAAAGTTGTTGTAAATATTTATATATGTATAAACCAATAAAATAAAAATGCAAAGTTCTATTAAAGATCCCTAGTTTGAAGCAGAGGAAGAAATATAACACCCACAGGCACAAAGCCTGAGATGACCAGAACCTTTCTCTTCTGCATCATAGTTTGAATGTCTTTTTGCTTTGTATATTTGTTTTTAAAGGAGTGGCTAAACTATTTGAACTACAGTTCAGTACAGAGTTAAGCCTGTTTAAGTCTGCAAACTTTATTCGGCCTATCATGCCAAACTGTAGGTTGTTAATTGGGGCCTTGCTTTCTTTTAAAAGTACGTAAATTCCACAAAACGATTTCACTGGACAATAATAGCCGTGCTCTCTTCCAAAGATTCATGTGTACTCAAATGCACAAACAAATCTCTACATGCATAAAAGTTCTCATCTGTTCAAGTGAATAGGAAAACTATTCTTAAATAGAAAAGGTCTACATGCACTTTTGTATTTTTGCAAATGAATGATTGTGTTGTAGGCTTAACAGAGTAGAATCACTAACATTAATATATACCAGGGATCTGTTACAGATATGTTCCTACTCAGGAATCCAATTGAAAACTGATGCAATGCTGTTTGCATTTTAAATTTGATCAGATGGATTTACATTGGAATGAACAGTGAAGGTGTGAATGCTGAATGTTGTTGTTACATTAGTTACCTTCAGACATATCATTATGGGGGGAAAATAGCAGTTTATGGAGTACCTGACAACATAGTTGGGGGATTTTGTTATGCTGTGATTAATTGGAGCAAGAATCTGATCGTTGAGTTTGTTTGAACAAAAATGTGGGAGAATAACTAACACTCCAGTTCTAAATGGTTTTATTTTGACTATAGAATTCTGTTCTTTGTAAATCTAGCAAATAGAAGCGATTTAACACTCATCGTACTTGGAACTTACTTCTAACAAGTATTGATCTGTTCACTGCTGTTAAAGAGCAGTAGAGCAGTTTTTCTTGTTTTCTGAAGAACAGTGCTTTTTAAAAAAAGTGTTTGAAGTATAAGGAAGCACTTAGAATTCAGAATTGCATATAAAAAGTCAAATATGTGAATTTTCCACTGTGCTTCCTTAGAACATAATCCCAACAAGCTAGATGTGAACAGGTTAAGAAATGCATACAAACCACTGGCCTTTGTGCCCTGAATTTTAAAACAATGGCTTTAATGGGGAACATATCAAAGTGTAAAAGTGAAAATGACACTTAATTTTATTCATCATTCATTCACTGACTGCCTTCTAAGAGGAAAATGTGACAGATATTGAGGGATAAATGTGACAGAGCTCCATTCCATGCTCAAAGGAGCTCTGTGACGTAGTGTAAGCAAAAGAAGTCCAATGTCACCTGGGAAGCTTCATAGCTAGTGTGATGTTGCAATCACTATGTGACACTACTCTTCTTGAGAAGCTATGAAGTCAATCCACCTTTATACAGGCTTCTATCAGTAGAGGCAGCTTAGTGCAGCAAACCCAGAATATGGGAAAGATAGTTTATTGGGTAGTGAGGCAGTAAATACTATACTATGTAAAGGACCCAAATACTGACTTGCATTTGGGTCCTGTTCATAGCTGAGGAAGGAACAAGGCGTCTCAGGCTCCAGCAGCTGCATATATCAACCAAAACAGTTTTAATAGTTATTGGGTGTTTTTCCACCTCACTCCTTTAATACGGATCTAAGAAGATCCGGATCTAGGGAATGGGTACTTCCCTTAATCTGGATCTAGTACAGCGGTTCTCAACCTGTGGGTCGCGACCCCATCGGGGGTCGCGCAGCCATTTTGGCGGGGTCCCGAAAGCTCCCGCAGGCCCCCCGCCACACCCCCTCCATGCCCCCCCGCGCCGCCGCGCCACCGTTGCTGTGAGGAGAGATCGGCGGCGGGGGCGGGTGGCAGTTGCCTTCGAGGCGGCAGCAGGAGCATCCCCGGCGGCGCTTGAGGCGAGGCGAGCGAGGTGAGGAGGATGGCGGTGGCGGCGGCGACTGTGGGCAGCTCTGGGTGGCTGGGCTGGCCACTGAGGGCGGGTGCCTGCCTGGTGCTATGCCTGCCTGCCTGCCGGGCGGCGATGGTGGTGAAGGGCGCCAGACCCGCACCGCCTGGTGCCTCGCCACCCGCCCCCTTCGCCCGCTGGAATCCGGCGTCGCCCCCCCCCAAGGAGGAGTTGCGGGTCGGGGAGGACTGAACGCGACGCCAGAGGCCCTGGCCCTGCCCCTGGGCCCGCCCCACCCCAGCCCCGGCCCTGGGGTCACGGAGGCATTGGGAGCTGCATTGGGGGGTCGTGGCATTAGCCACGTTGAGAACCTCTGATCTAGTAGATCCGTATTAAGGGAAGTACCCAGTGTGTTTCCATGGGTGGTCTAGCACCCAGTAGCAATGGGTGCTAGCCTCCCTGCCGTGGAGACACCGGAGCACCCATTTGGAAATCCGGATCTATCCACGAGGGGTCTGCCTGTCACCCCAGGTGTTTGGGGGGACAGGGGGTGCAATCTCCGAAGCGGCTTCAAAGTCACTTCTAAGTCTGTGCAAAATAGCTCTGGAGCGTCTTTGAAGTCTGTGCTGATCTTTGGAGTAAACTTCAAAGTGACTTTGAAATTCACTCCGAAGATCAGCACAGACTTCAAAGACGCTCCAGAGCTATTTTGCACAGACTTCGAAATGACTTTGAAATGACTTCGAAGCTTAGGTTTTGAGCCTCCCCCCCAAGTGTGCCCCCTCTCCCTAGCCTCCTCTAGACACCATTGCCAAACTAACGTGGAAACAGGATCCCTTTAATCCAGATTTTTTTGCTGAAGACCCCATTGTAGACCCTATTAATGGGGTCTACAGAAAATCCGGATTAAAGGTCAAAAAGTACCCATATTATCCAGATTTCCAGAGGCGCAGTGGAAACAAATGTATTCTTAATGGGTGTCATGGTGGAAATGGGGTCATCTGGCTCTCACCCAAATGGGTTCTTAATGGGTGCTAAAATGGGTACTAAGTGACCGTGGAAATTCACCCATTGTAGAGCTGATACAATATTCTCACTCAAACATGTCTTTATTATTGGTTGATGTGTAAAGACCATGTCCTAATGCTACCAGAGCAAGGTAATGGAAGGCTATTTCCTTCCTCAAGTAAGAATAACTAGGTAGTATCTTCCATCCCTGAGAATTCTTCCTGCCAGAGAGCAGGAGGATCTGAGGATCTGATGGAGTAAGGAATGGTACAGGCAGTGGTTTTTTGTTTTACACATTCACTGAAGTAGTAAAGTTGGTAAATTTGACCAGCAAAGTATGCATGCAGTCTATGGGTGTTTTTCCACTGCAGCCCTTAGATCCAGATCTAAGAAGATCCGGATCTAAGGAATGGGTACATTCCTTAATCCGGATCTAGTAGATCCGGATTAAGGGAAGCACCCAATGTGTTTCCACGGGAGGTGTAGCACCCATTAGCAATGGGTGCTAACACCCCTGCTGAGGAAACAGCTTTGCACCCATGTGGGGAGTCGGTCCGTTACCCCAGGTGTTTTGGGGGGCAAGGGGGTGCAGTCTTCGATGCCACTTTGAAGTCACTTCAAAGTCATTTTGATATCTGTTCAAAATAGCTCCGGAGTGTCTTTGAGTCTGTGCTGATCTTCGGAGTGAACTTCAAAATGACTTTGGAGTCACTTTGGAGTCACTTCGAAGTCACTCTGAAGTTCACTCCGAAGATCAGCACAGACTTCAAAGGCACTCCAGAGCTATTTTGCACAGACTTCGAAATGACTTCGAAGTGGCTTTGAAGTGACTTCAAAGCCTAGGTTTATGGGGGGCCCAGTGGGTGCATCCCCCTCCCCCTTGCCTCCTTTGGACCCCATTGCCTGCTTCCAGTGGAAACAGGCTCCCTTTAATCTGGATTTTCTGGCAGAATACCCCATTGTAGACCCCATTAGTGGGGTCTACAGAAAATCCAGATTAAAGGCCAAAATGTACCCATTAGATCTGGATTTCCCCCAAGGCAGTGGAAACAATTGGGTCCCAAATGGGTGCCATGGTGGAAATGGGATCATCTGGCTCACACCCAAATGGGTCCTAAATGGGTGCAAAAATGGTTACTTTTTGACAGTGGAAAAACACCTTAGGTCTGCTCCATAGAAGCTTCTGAACTCACACAACTCAAAGGCCATCTCCAGGTGCCCAATTGTGGCCTGTCAGATGTTGGGGGACTCTCAGCTTTCACGACTGGCATTACAGAGAACACTCTGGAAATGAATGGAAACTTATCTGGTGGTTGGTGTGTAAGGAGCATATATACACTGATGGTCTATGTATAGCTAGTCAAGCTTTAATTTCATATGGAAGTAAGGATTCCTTTATAGGAGCCTAATTTGTAGTGTTTAAAGGCATCACACATGGATGGCAAATCTCCATTCACCATTTGCCATAGAAGATGTTCTGCAACATTTGGCAGCCCACAATTTGAAATGCTCCTGATTTAAGTTGCATCCAGGCATCAATTACTTATTCTGCTATATTTGAATATTCTAGAATTTTCATGCTTTATTCAGGACTATTCAAATATAGTGGAAGAAGTAACCAAAGGCTGGATGCAACCTTAGGGAAGGTGCTATACCAGATAAACTTTTATGTTCTCCTTTATCTTCCCTTTCCTTGACCATGATTTCTTCAGAAGCTTCCATCTAAGTCTTCCTGCTCACAGTCGATACTACTACGTTAGGAGAAAGGAGGCAAGACAAAAAACAAAGAACACTGCCCAGCTACCAGAGAGTCTTACAAAAAACCTTTATTCACACCTATTCTAAACAGGGGCTGCTGGATGAGAGACTGTCAGCATTGCCTGTCGTTCCATGCAGAATTTTTCCTCGGTTTGGGTGTAGTAAATGCAGGCTTTATTATATTCTTTGTTTGGATGTTAAAAATTACTTCATCTGGATTAGGAGTAGGATTTTTTTTGTTGCTATGTTGTAGCAATCGTGTAAAAAAATTGAAAATCTTATACTTACGTTTGCATGTAGTAGGAGTAATTGTGGTATTTTCTGAGAGTGTGTAAAACAAATCACTGTTAAAAGCTTTACACACACACACTCAGAAAATAATCCAATTATGTAATAAGATTTGACTATTGTAAGGACATTATTTTCATGTTAAATATTTTATATACGGTATTTATTGTTTCTGTATTTTATTTTATTTATCTTAATTAGCTTGCTTTCAATCTGCCCTTGAAGAAAGCCTTACTGCTGCAACAAGCTGGGTTTGGAAATTGATTAAGGCAACTGAAACTCACTTGCCATTGTTTATTTTGCACCCATTGGACACCACACAGATAATTTAGTTTATTTTTGCACATTATAATTAAGTTAAAATCATTTGGAGTAACAGAATTTGTCCAAACAGATGTATTTATTTAGATACTTTATCATTATTCCAAGAAATTAAATTAAACTGATTATCTGTATGCTTGATAGGCATCTGCCTGTTGAAAAAATTAATGTAGTCTTTAAATAATGAAAGCTTTTTGTGTTTTATTCTGAGTCAAATATGATTTTTTTGACAACCTTGTAAAAGGATACATTTACTTTCAAAGTAAAATGAAGTCATGGCAATGACATAAACATGCCACGTTCAGCATCATGAAGCCCTTGGTTAGACTTGTTCCTTAAGGATTTAGCATCCCTTAACCCTTTTTAGCTCTCCTTGCAGCATGGCTAAAGGCAAAGTGCAGACACTCAAAGCATCTTAGATCTCGTCTCCATCTCCCTTTTCCCTTAACTTGTATTTCAGTTCAGGCTTGTTAATGCGTGCGTACAAATTTTATTACATTCACAGTTATGCAGTGGCAATTTCAAGGGAATAAATGTTCCCCCTCACTCATAATACTCCTTCTCGGAGCATTCCCCCTTTCCCAAACTACTTCTGGTAATGGATTAGGAGCCCTGACTTGTGCTGTCCTGTTTGACTGCATGGGTACCTCCATGCCATTTCCTTGGCAGATATACAGAAGTGGTTCACCATTGCCTCTTTCAAGGAGAAGCAGGGATCAAACTGACATCCCTCTGCTTTCCAAGCAACTTGGAGTAACAGTTACTCCCAAAGCTTAGGTAAGAATTATTATTTGGGAGAGGGGAGGGAGAGAGAGCTTTGCACACTCCTAGATAGTTTATAAGTAGATATCAATTTCTGCTCGAAGAGTATCTTGCCTTCTCCCATTAGTTCTACCTATCTTGATCTCTGCCATTTCCTTTCAACTGCCTTGCCTCTGCCCCATGGGTCACAGTGGACACTAGGTATCAGTGATATGCACATCAGTGTAGAAAATAATGTATGACTTTGATAGCAAAGAAATGGCACTATGATATCTTCCAAATGCTACGGCAATACATGGAGATGTAACATGCTTGACTGACATATATAAGTGACTGATCTGTAACAAATCCTGTTACCAGTCTTCTCAACTGATAATAGTGAACTATCACTGCCTTCAACATACTGAAGTTACCCCAGGTATTTTATTTTCCTTCTGTGCCCTTTGACCATTCAGAAAATTAACCTATTTAATTCCTGCGTGTAAGCCCTGCCCCAAAGCAAGGTTCCTTGCATTGATCCCACTGAAAGGAGATATGTTATCCTAGCAAAATACTTAACCAACAGAATCTTCACAGAGAATCAAGATACAAGGGTTCTGCTTTACTTTTTCAGTTATGGTAATAGCAGACTTCAAAAGCGTGTCGCACTTTAAACGGGTTCCTTCTTTCTTTAAAGAAGCAATCTTCTATTTATTTCCCAATGCTAAGACCGTTTGGCCTCTGATTCCTTGCCTTTCAGAAGGCTTTTTTATAATTGTTTTTACAGTGACTTTTTACTAGTTTTTTTTAAAGAAAATTCTTGAGTGTGTTTTGGTAAATAAGGAATAAATGTGCTTCTGCTTAAAGATTAATATATCTCTTAAATTATAAATATGTTGCTTATTATATAAAATAAACTTTGTTCAAGGAGTATATTTAGCCTGACCATAAAAATAAGATGAAAACCATTGATTCATTATTATAATATGTAATTTTGCTGTGTTGTGCAAAAATCCTGGAAAAAGTTTTTATTCTGTAACAAAAATGTGTTTGGCTTTTTTGCTTGGCATTTTTATCTAAGTTGGCAGTTTGTCAAACTGAGGAATATAGGATATGATATGAGAAAAATATGCAAGTTTTATATACTATACTTACCTTTATTTTAAATAGTCAAATATGAATTTTAAGCCATTGTGATCAGGTCTATAAAATTAATTTATTTTGGCATGAAGAAACCACTAAAAATACTGCTCCTACAAACTTTCATTAACATGCCACTGAATATGATTACTTTATCACAGTATCCACAAGACCTGAAAACATACTCTAATTTTTAGCAAGCACTTTGCTGTACTTCCTCAATAAAGAGTTGTGAAAATAGCTGTGGAACCCACTGAAGAGAGAAAATATTAGGTAGATGTAAAACCTTTAAAAAGTATACCATTTGTTTCACCCATTTTTTCCGTTTGCAATATTATATAGGGATGGAGTTATTCAGAAAATGAGCTTTTATTAGGGCCACTGTTCTAAGCCAGAAGAGCCCTATTTAATTAAAAGGCTTGGAACTCCATTTTGTTCTGCACTGAACACATTTTGGAGGTCTTTGCTTTGTTTACTTTTATGTACTACTTCATAAAATCATTTCTTCCTGCCTTCTGAGCCATCACAGGAACTCCTGGGATATTAAACAAAATACGGTTTCTTTGTTTCCTTCTCTATATATGAGGCAATATTTGAAGATTAATCAGGTATCAAAACTCACATAATTTTGCCTTCAGACTATGGTCAAAATTCTGCATCAGTAACTGCATGAGTGATCACTCCATTTGAGACTAAAGACACATTCAGTTCTTTAAAATAAGAGTAATAATTTTCTGTAGTAATTTCTGGTTGAACAGATGCTGTGGGTTTCTGAAATTGCCACAGTTGCTTATCAGAGACACAGGGAGGTATTATAGGAAACAAGCTTCTACAGTGTTTCTTAAGACGCTTGAAATAATATACGTATCCATCTATACCTTCTATTTGCTACTATTTTATGTCTGCCTACAGTGTTTAGTAACAATGTTTGCACTTTCTTGCCTGAGTGACAGGATAAAAACAAAGTATCCTTTCCATTGTCATATAGTACTATGATTCCTGAAACTGTGTACAAAGCTGAACATTACTTTGTACAGGTGGGATTTTTAATGTTGTGTTTATATCTAAAATTTATTGTAAAGCTTAAAATTTCTCTGTGAGGGAACCCTATCAAGATGAGCACACCAAAGTTATCAGTTGTTACTGCTCTAAATAACAGAAAAAATTATAAATAGCAGTTCCCCTATCGTGGTTGTTAAAAAAGAAGACAAGAGTTTTAATAAAAATTCTAAATTTGCTTCAGATTTTCAATTTAAACTGAAATCAGCTAAATGCCCAGATTAAAATATTTTAATAGCTCTTGAATATAAAGCATATTCATCAAGTTCATAATTGTATTTATGGCATTTTTGTGTTTTTAAACTTCATGGCATTTGGTTGTGCACATGATTAGTTTTCTTTCTGTGATCTGTAAAATGGTTTAATTTACTATATTATCGTGTAGCCAAAGGTCAAATGTAAATGGATTAGAAATGCAGGAGAGTTTCATATGAAGATAAACAAAAGGCCTCATTTTCTTGATAGATTTCCGATCCATTTGGGGACTGCTTTAAAATATTACTGGAATATTCATCACCAAAAGCATCATGGACTTTAAGCAAAATTTATTAACTTGTTATCTGGTTTTAATTAGAGGCATATAAAAAAATTCAGAAAGTTTGTTTTTATAATTATTTATAATATATTGTATGCATTATATACTGTTTCAATACATCTGTGTTAAATTTTAAGTAGGAAGCCAACTAACTTTTTTAGAACGGCGCGAGTTCCCAATTTCAAATTTCTTCTTCTGATGTAATGTTGCTGGTTTGTATTCCTTTTCTACTCTTATGGTTTCTTTATCTAGACCTTTATTAAGAAAATTTGGAGTAAAATAAACTTGTTCTTTTGAGTGATTTCTGTTTCACATTGGAGTCTGATATGCGTTGGTAGTGCTCCAGTTCTCATAAAATGAGAACCCTTGCAATTTCATGGATACTTACACAGAGGTGCTGCTAGTTTTGAGGAGACCCTGGACTAGGTGTTGGGTAGATAGAAGATTCAGACTGCCCTGACCACTTGATATTGAACTACTTTACTCCTGCATCATTTATTCTTATCTTTGTGAGCCACTTTGGTCTAGCGGTTAGGGAGCCAGTGTCTTATCTGGGAATACTGGGTTTGATTCCGCTGTTCTCCATGAAGCCAGCTGGGTGACCTTGGGCTAGCCACAGCTCTCTTCTCAGCTCTCACAGCCCCATCTACCTCACAGGGTGTTCTGTTGTGAGGAGAATAGAAAGCTTTTTCAGTCACTTTGTGTCCCCTTAAATTGGTGGAAAAAACCTCTTCTTCATGTCACAATTAGGCTGAATTTTGGTTAAGCACCCATGCCCTTTGCTGTCCTTTTAGCTTATTCTCCATTTTTCTGTTTCCAAAATGGCAGCTGTTGTAGTCTAAACACAACTGTTGCCTTTCTTGGTGTAGCTGAAATTTATTTTGCCGTGTTTTTTCCGTCTGGTTTTTAAATTCAGATAGTGGGCTTTGCAAAGAAATCAACAAAGAGATGGACATCTATGCTTGCTTCAGTGTGCAGGGATCAGGAAGCAAGCGTGTGTTCTTTCTACCACATCCATTAGCTCTATTTGTATGGCCCAAATAACAGAAGGCAACTCCTGCTCCACTGAACAGGGGAAGGATTTTCTGTGGTTGTAGGTGAGGCTGAGAGAGCTAAGGCTTTAAAGATCACCTGATCTAGGTTTTTTTTCCACTACCATTAAGGCCCCCTAGTGTCTTAACTAACGGCGCTGCATTTCTCTCCAGAGCAGTGGTTCTCAACCTGGGGGTCGGGACCCCTTTGGGGGTCGAATTACCCTTTCAGAGGGGTCGCGATGAGCCTCCCGCTGCCCTTCCCTCCCACCTCCCAGCTGCTCTGCCCCCGTGGTTGGGGGTCCCCATAACATGAGGAACTCCATTAAGGGGTCACGGCATTAGGAAGGTTGAGAACTGCTGCTCCAGAGGAAACTGCAGACCTTACTATAAAAATGTGTTATCTCTAACCAAAAAAGAGGCAACTAATAAAAAACTGGGAGTGGTTCAGTCTGAAAGCAAACAGTGTAATCATCATGACTGAGCTGACCTCTATTGGTCAAAAAGTAAAAAAACGAAAGTTGAACTTTAGACAGTGTTACCTTGTTTTAAGTCTGAAAATACATTATAGTTTCGAGAGCCATACCTGTATATGTTTGACTCCCCATAGCGGAGGAGAAATTTAATTTGGGGGCCTGATCCAAATTCTTCTCCAGCTACTAATAAAACAGCACAAAATTGTACAAGTTTGCTACAGGCATATTGGAAATATTGATACTAAGGATGAACTATTTATAAACAAAATAGCATCTCAGATGAACCAGGAAAGGGCATGGTCAGGCATGAGAACAATCGGGGGGCGGGGGCAAGGATCAATTATGTGTTCTGGTTATTCCTAAATTTGTATTATAACACAGACTCAATTCAGACTTGCTTGTTCTCATTTTTCCTGTACTCGGCATGTGGAAACCATATCCTTGTCTCCAGCCTTCACCACATTCCCCTACCTCTGTTGTCAGTGACTGGATGCAATCCCAACATCCAGATCCTGAATTCACAGGAGCAGAAAGGTCAAACTCCACCCTCCATTTTTTTCCTGCAGCTGCATCAGAACATGGATTCCCTTGGTGGCATTACTGGTCATTTATTGTTTGTTCCTTCTCTTCTAGCCTGCACGCTCCCTAACACAACTTCAGTTCCACATCTACCACAGTGTAAAGCTTCCTGAAGGGGAGGCCTCAAATGCTTTCCCCTTGCACATTTGCACAAAATTACAATTACAATTTAAAAAACAGAGCAGTGGGGGAGAACACAGTGAAGAGAGAGGAATGTGTGAATGGATCAATATGATAGTGAAATAAGTAGTCGGCAAATGGGCTCCACCTCACCTCCCTTGAGACAGCCATGGTGGCACGAGTCCCACAATTAAGTGAACATGGATGATGATGCATTGTTGGGGTAAGGGGGCTGCATCCCCAGACAGGCATAGCCAAGGTGTACCCCAATCCCCATGTACCCCCATCCCCATGCTGTTGTTGAAGAAGACTCATAGGCTGTTCATCCAAGAAGCATAGTACCAGTTTTGCACAAAAGGCCTCCTTTAATGAAAGGAAACATTCCCCTTATGCATTGCCTAAGGCGGTGATGGCCAACCTATGACACACGTGTCACAAGTGACACACCAAGCCGTTTTGGGTGACACACAGGTTTTGGGTGACACACATGGCCACCCTGGCACCTGGGCGTGTAGTGTTTGCTTGTTCTTGAGGTGTACAAAATACCAACTTTCAATTGAAGATTTAGCAACAAAAGTCACTAATGTAAAGAATTATTTGTTTTTGCTTTTAATAAAATACATATATCAAAAATATAACTTTTTTACTAGAGCCACAAATATCACAAAATTATGGATATTTCTAGAAGTGACACAGCACCCGAGTTAAGCTAGGTTTTCTTGCAAATTTTGACACACCGAGATCAAAAGGTTCGCCATCACTGGCCTAAGGAAAGGGGAAGAAACATTGTGTCCTCCTTGCAGGAATAGGAGAGAAAAGAAAAGGTAGGGTATAGTGGAAGGCCTTCTTGCAGGAACAGGAGAAATAGAAGGCATGCATTTTGAGGGTGGACTATGGTATCCAGCCAACTGTGGAATAGGGTGTTTTCCAAGGCAGATGAATCATAACTTCCATTGTATCTTCTCTTTTATTTTTTTAAAATCACTTAGAAGGTGCAAAAAGGGCAAGGCAGCAGAACCCAGGAAATATATGCCAGTTGCAGTGCTCCCTTATCCCATTAGGAGACATTCTTACCCTCCTGAGTATAATGCCCACAGCAAAGTTTGTCATTGAACAACAACAACAAAAATAGGGAGCCTTTCCTCTGCTTGCCCAGAAAATTATGGTTTCCACACAAAATAGTTACTTGCTCATTCTCACTTTACAAAATGAAATTGGCTAAGGATCTGAAAAGTGCTCAGAACTCAATTCAAAATTGGCCAATTTAGTTCAGAGGAAAACCAGTAGGCATTGTTTGGTCAGGAGAGTCAGTGAAAATGGCCTAGAAACTGATAAAATGCAGTGGCTGACAACTCATAAACTGTGTTTTACTTAGACTCAGTCTCACGAAGAAGAATGTGCTTTCTGAGATCAGTCAAAAACAGGCCTTTCTGCACTTCCTGTTCCATCCAGGGGACAGGAATAGTTCACACCCACTGGCGTGCACTACCATTCACATTTGCGAATGCTAGTACACATTAAACCAACCTCCCTCCATGCCCAGATGTTTGTCCAGATGCCACCATTTTCTCTTTGGGTGCTGGCTCCAGTGCACATGCACTAGCGTCACCCACTCAACGGTCATGTGCCACATACATGTGCTAGCTTCCCAGATAACCTGGCATGCCAGTGTGCTTGCTCAGCATGCCAGTTGATTCCCGACACGCAGATGAGGTGTGAATGGTCTCTCTGGTCACCGGGAAAGGTAAGGATTTGGCCATGTGTGGTGCAGAATGAGTGAACGTTGGGGGAGCTTCTGGGGTGTCAAGAGCCATTTCAGAGGCCAATTCACACTTAGGCTTCTGGGAAGCAATTAGTACAGCTCTGGTGAAGAGCATACACATGTGCACTAGACTGCTACAGCCTAGAAGCACCTCCACCCTTACCAGAGCACCTGTTCCAGCCTTTACCCAAGGCTTACTGCAAGATTCCAGCAGTGCAACCATTCACTCTTCCGGTTGCCTGAGTGTGGTGGGCACACAAGTGCAATAGCAGTGATGGCTGTGTACGGCTGCGATCAAGCATAGGGTCACTAGAGGGGCATTTGATTGGTGAAGGACCTGTGATCAAATACTGGTAGTGAGAGGAGGCGGGACTTCCAGCTTTTGACGCAGTGGCGCTGGCTGGTACATGGGAGGACCGTTTGCATTTCAGGCCTGTAAGGGACTCTTTGGGTAAGCTCTCCAGGGAAATGCGAATGGTCCTCCTGTCCCTGGAGTGTACCGGCCTTAGTGCACAATGCACTAAGAAGTTAAGTGCAGAAAGGCCTCTGATGTGGAAAGGGCTCCTGCAAGTGCAGATGCTTCTCTCCAGAACTTCCTCCAGAATGCACTAGGGGGCCAGATGCAGAAAGGCCTGGGATGTACCCTCACAAATACTTAACACGTTATTTATTTAGAAAGTATATATCCCCACAGCTGTCGCATCAACTGAAGCCTTTTCCGGAGAGGGACAACTTGGCCACAGTTATCCATGCTCTGGTAACCTCTAGATTGGACTATTGTAATGCACTCTACGTGGGGCTGCCCTTGAAGACGGTCTGGAAGTTGCAGCTAGGGCAAAATGCAGCCGCCAGAGAGCTGACCGGAACAGCTAGCCGGACACACATCACGCCGGTCTTAAAAGAACTGCATTGGCTGCCAATTGACTATCAGGCCCAATTCAAGGTGTTAACTCTGACTTATAAGGTCCTAAATGACTTGGGCCCCAAATATCTAAAGGAACGCCTTCTCTCATATAGACCTGCCTGTGTGAGGCCCTCCTGGTTGTCCCACTGCCTTCTGCAGTGAGGCTGGTGGGCACCCGGGAGAGGGCCTTTTCCGAGATGGCCCCCAGACAATGGAATAGTCTCCCCTTCGAGGTGCGTCATGCCCCTTCCTTATATATACTTAGGAAGGCAGTGAAGACACCTCTTTGCCCTGGCCTTTGGCTGAGTGATTATATTCTCTCCCACCACCACCACCAGTTACAGTCACTATTAATGCAGTATACTGTTTTAAATTTGTTGAATTTTCTTAAAGTGTTTTTAATCTGTATCTTGTTTTAATGTGTATCTTGTTTTTAATCCGTTACCCGCCCAGAGACCTTCGGGTATGGGGCGGGACAGAAATGTAAACAAACAAACAAACAAATAAATAAATAACAAATGTCCCACCTATCACCGGGTGGTCCCAGGGCGAGTTATAAAGAGACGAAAACATATGAAATGGTAAAACAAAATTAAACCTATCTCCCCCCCCCTCTTGCCATGCATTTCCATGAACTTTTTACACCGAGGAAGTTAAACTTTCATCACTTGGCTTGTCCCCGAAACGCCCCCGCCGAGGCTTGTTTGCCTTTCTCAGGCTACCGCCCGGCCAGCCATTTCCACCCTCCAGGCGTCGTTGGGGAAGGGCGGGGGCTCCACTCGTCCCGCGAGCCTTGTGAGGGGGGGGGAGGCCGGGGCAGAGCGAGCACCGAGGGTTGTTAGCGCCGCCAGGGGAAAGGCTAGGAATATTTCCCTCCTCCCCCCGGGCGGAGTGCGCCTGAGGCAGGGGAGCCTAGACTCTGAGGCAGGGCTCGCGTCGTGGGGTCGGGGGGGGGGCAGGCGTAGGAGTCTCCCTCCTTCCCCTCCCCTCCCCTGTCCTGGCTGGCGGCGCCTCACGACGGTCGGACAGAGCGAGCAGGCTGGCCCGCCCTGCGGTGAGACTTCTTATTAGAGCGTGGTGGCCCCCTGGAACAGCAGGGGGAGGAGGAGGAGGAGGAGACTGCGGCGCGGTCTAGCCGGCTCCCCTCCCGTAGCTTCTCTCCGCTCCTGCCGCGCTCAACCCGGCCCGAGCGCGCAAGTTTGCTTTGTTTGCGACGCGTATTATTAAGGCGCGCGCGCTTCGCTGCCTGCCTGCCGGCCTGGCCGTCTAGGCGGCGACTGTGGAATAATTTTGAGCGCGTCCTGTCCCCAAAAGCAGGCGGCGCGGCTAGGGGCTCTCCGCGGGCTCCTGCCTGCCTGCCTGCCTGCCTGCCTGCCTGCCTGCGGCGGCGGGGCAGGGCCTTCCCTGTGACGTCGTAGCGTGTCTCCCCTGTCCTTCGCGCGTCCTGCCGGCGGCTCCTTCTCCGCTGCGCCCTCCTGGGCTCGCAAGGCGACTGTCCTTCCCGAGTCTTCTTCGTCATCTTCCCGCCTCTCTTCTGCCGGCTGCTGGCGGTGACTCTGCTTTTGCACCGCTGCCAGGAGGAGGAGGGGGGGGGGGAGAGAGGCTTATCGCGCCTGCTGGCAGAAGACGCCGAACAGGAGCCGCCGCCGCGCAGCCAGCTAATGCCTTGATCCTCCTGCTGAGGAGGACGGCGCCCGGTCCTGCCATGCGAGGGGCGGGGGACAGAAGTGGCCTCCTCCTGCTGCCGCCGCCGCCGCCGTCGCTACCTTAAGAAGTGAAGCGAGAGCGGCGCAAGGCTGTAACTATGGTCAGTCATGTCCTGGCTGGCTTACTGGCTGGGCGAGGTCCAGCGGCTCTCGCTGCTCGCCTTGTTTACGGCGGCTCTGGCGGTCGTGGCGCTTTACCTGGTGCAGTATGGCCTGGACGCGTTGCGGCGAGGCGGGAGGAAGGGGACGGCTTCCCTGGCGGCTCCGGCTCCAGCTCCTCCGGCGGCGGCTCCGCAACTCCTCCGGCCAGGGGAGGAGGAAGAGGAGGAGGAGGAAGAGCGGCGCCTTTTCGCTTGGCTGCTCTCTCTGAGCAGTTGGAGGGACGCGTGGCAAACAGCCTGGATAACGGCTCTGAACGAGGAAGCCAAGTTGAGGGAGGTGAGCGAAGGAGGGGGGGGGGTCGGGAGCGTGGCCCGTCGGAGGACTGCAGGCGGAGGTCGGGCTGGCGTGTCCGCCGCCGCGCTATACCTGCGTTTGCTGCCTCATCTGTGGGCGTTTGGATGCCATCGCAGCGCCTTCAAACCGCTCCAGGAGGCAGGCGCTGCTGGAAGTAACTTACGGGCGCCTCCTCTGCGCTGCAGCCGCGTCTGTGTGCGAACCAGGCATAACTCAGCAACCTTGAGAAACCCGTAGGCTGGGTTTTTCCCTGCGGCAATCCCACTCCAGCTCTGGATGCTGTAGGTTGGAGCCTGTTCGCTTCCAAATGGGAGCCTGCGGCGGGATCGGTTTTGCAGCATGGCCGTTGACGGCTTCCACCGTTGCCGAAATGCCAAAATCTGCATTGCTTTTTACTGCAGAAAAAGTCACTCATTGGAGGCACTACTAATGTGTTTGCGTGGAAGCGTTCTGGGAACTTCGTTTTACGGTGGGCAGTTTAAGAGAGGGGAATGTGTGTGTGGTTGGCCTCTGAAACTGAGCCTTTCCTTCTCATTTAGCTGCTTGTCAGGTTTATTTTTGGGCAGCCCGAATGATAGGAACAAAAGTGTTTTTAATGCATGTCGAATGTACATCCAGATTTCAACAGCCCGGTTCTCAAGATCCTATCGCCATAAGCACAGGGATTATAGAGGTTATAATTGTTATCTCAGGTTCTTGTAAAATAATTAATATGAAGGCGTTGTGCAAGGTCCGTCATACTTGCACAAGCTATATTCAGATAAATGTCGCCCTTGCAGAAGGTCTCTCTGTGAGGGGGAAAATATAAAAGGCTTCCCCTTTGTATGAGACATGGTAACCAGGGCTGGTAAGGACTTGTATTATTTCCTGGCTTTTTCAAATGCCTGTGCTGATTTAAGAGGTTCAGAAACATTTGGGGATAGATCCTTAAAAGGATAGTAGAGGATAAAATAAAATGATCCAGATACTTTCGTTTGGTCTCCACCCACTTTAGAGAATGCCAAGTAGCAGTGTAATAGTGAACGCTGAGAAAAAGGTGGAAACTTCAATACCAATTATACATATATAAAAGATTCAAATTCAAGTGTCCCAGTTGTGATATAAAGCTGCTGTCTTGGAGGTACAGTTGACCGGTAATCTTCATGTTTACTCAAGTATTGGACTGGGTTCATTCATTGGAATGTCCTGCATAGATGTTCATACCAAAATACATTGCTAGATTGTACATTTCCTTAATTGGTTGGCATACCGGAACTTTTACTGGCTGTCTATCCTTGCCATCCCAGTATTATCTGTAAACTTGTTGCATTAGATCTGGCAGAGCTGGTCCAGATGGTGCTGAACACCAGGTCTCTTTTACTTACACTTGCTGAAGCTGAGAACTACTCATGCTATAGCTGAACTAATTTCTCCCCAGTCTATTGTGGATTGTAGTGAACAAGGCAGCAACATTGTGTTCATTATAGTATCCTGTTATGAGAAAGACTTTCATTCTTTATCTCCTTGTTTTCCTTCCTTTTTTCGCCTTACAGGGATCATTCAACTTGTTGGCTTAAGTCCTTTTTGTAAAGTTGCTTAAAACAGCAAACTGAACCATAAATTGTAGGTCAAAGGCTAGGGGCCAAGTGTATCGTAGGAAAACTGATAGAGAAGTAACAATGCTTTGCATGCGTACATCCTTTCCAAGAAAGCAGCCGCATCCTTTTCTTTTGATGAGTTCACCGCCTGGCAGTGCAATGTGTTTTTACGCTTTGGCTGAGCTGTCAAATGCAAAACAATGCTGTCATCAGGATGCTAATGAAACTGCTTAGCTTCTGCTGCTTCACCAGAGTTTTA
Source organism: Aspidoscelis tigris stejnegeri (assembly GCA_023333525.1). Lineage (NCBI taxonomy): Eukaryota > Metazoa > Chordata > Lepidosauria > Squamata > Teiidae > Aspidoscelis > Aspidoscelis tigris. The sequence continues at coordinate 210,454,803 of JALMGA010000001.1, forward strand.
GAAAGAATTTAACAACCAAAACAGGGGATACTGACATATAATTAGATGAAGCTTCTTGTTAAGTGTGAGTTAATAGTTGCTTTGTGTTTCATTTCGGATTGGATTGGATTGTAACCTGACTCCAAAGTGCTTGTGTCCCTGGAAAGATAGGATTATGCTGACTTTTGTGTGGTCTTCTGTTCAGGGTATATTAAATTTAGTAATTCTAAACAGGCAGTTGCTGTTAATGCTACTTTTTGCACTTAATATTGCAACTAAACTCCACCATAAAATTTGGCTGTGAAGTTTGAAGGGGTATTTGGATGCCACCAAGTTGTTTCAGTGGCATGGAACATTTTCTACTACCTAAGAGTAGTTCAGAAACTCAAGAGAGTGCAAAATGTATCAAACAAGTTACCTAGAGTCAGGACCACATTTTGGGGAAATTCACACTTCATTTCTCTGAGACAGTGTCCCAATGTTGTAAAGATCAGAGATGGAGGTGGGTGTTCACACTTCTAATGCCTACCCCATCCCAAGATTAAGTGCCAGGTAAATGCAAACACTGCTGTTTAGCAGCAATTGCCTCACCATAGCTGCAGCTTGACCTTCCCACTCCACTCCACACACCCTTTGCATTGAAGCACTATGAAGGGTGCATGCCAGAGCTACCTATGGCGCTGCTAGTATAGCTGTGGAGGACTTCTTAGTGCTTCACAGCTGACTGCGAATAGGGACACCCCTGCCTCTTCAGAGCCACTCCATAATGGAAGCAGCACCCCCATATTGTCCCAGTTATGTAACAAAGACCCAGAATCAGTCCTTATTTGCCTCATTCATTGCCAGTACTTCTTGGAGACCAATTTAAGGTGTTGAGTCTGACCCTGTAAGCTTTAAGTGGCTTGAGACCACAGCGCTTGTCAGAGTGTCTCCTGCCATACGGTCCAGCCTGATCTTTGCAATCAGGTTCTGAGAGCCTTCTATGAGGCCCTGTTGCCATAGGACAGGGCCTTTTCAGTAGTGTCTCCCCAGTTGTGGGATTCATTGTCCAGGTAGGTTTGCTGGTGCTTCAGTTTACTTCCTTCAGGCACCACATATGACTCTTCTCCTAGGCACTTGTTAATGACTTAATATAAACTTGGGTAAGGGAGATAATACATGTATGTGAGCCTGTACTCTAGTGTGCTGACCATTTTAACATTTTAATTATGCTTTTAATGATGTTTAATGTTCTCTTTTTAAACATTATCTTTTTTTTTGCATTTGGTTATTGTGGTTCTTAGTATTTCATCCCAATTAAACAATAATCAGAAATTCCAGTTATGTAGCTATAACCATTTTAGAACTAATATTTTTAGTATTCTAGAGGTTACTTATGGTTTACTGCTTCTCCAGTGATTTCAGAAACAAACGCTTCTATTGTAAGGTATTGGGAGTTATAACACATTGAAACAAAACTGAAACAGCTGTTTAAGATTTCAGATTGGAAACATGGTGGCTATTCTTAATTGAAGTTGACACTCACAAGTAAGGAAAAAGAGGTTAATTAAATACACGAGAGAAAGAGAGGATAGGACCTGTATTCCTTATTGAAACCTCCTACCAAAAAGAAGCTTTGTCTATATCTTAGTTTAGCTGAAATTATAACTCTTAAACAGGAAAACTTAAAAAGCAAAGATTATGTTTACCTGTTGTGAAGGTTTCATAAATCACTCAGATCTTTGCCAAGAAAGGGAAGATGTACGTTTAAGGCTTATTTTTTTCAGCAGGTAAACAGCACTCTCATCCAGATCTAAGCAACAAAAATAGAATAAAATTCCATATTTTTGCCTTACTCCCAATTTTATGTCAAAACAAAGAAAATAGACCTCCCCACAGACCTTTAAATGGATTCACATAAGAAGAAGAGTTGGCTTTCCTGCCCCTCTTTTCTCACCCATTTAAGGGGACTCAAAGCGGCTGACAAACCTTCTGTTCTTCTCCTCACAACAGAACAGCCTGTGAGGTCACTGGGGCTGTGAGAGCTCAGGAGAGAGGTGTGAGTAGCCCAAAGTCACCCAGCTGGCTTCATGGGGGAGGGTGAAATTGAACCTGGTATTCCCAGATAAGAGTCTGGCTCCCTAACCACTAGACCAAACTGGCTCACTGGGGGTGAGCTGGGGGTCATGCCTCTTCAGATGTTTGTGCATGATGTTCTCATATCTGTGTGCAGAGCCTAATTCCCCTAGGTTTAAAAGCACACTGTCTCTCTATTCTCTGCTAAGCCAAAGGAAACGGAAGGTGAAATGTTCCCAAGTTCTCAGACGGGTTCAAACTAAATTCTCTTAATCAGTGAGAAAAAAGTCCTGATCTCAGTGGAAAGAATTCACAAAAAGCCCCAATGTACTACAAGTAGCTTTCACTCTTCAGCCTGTAGTTCTGTCTCTGAAACAAAACAGGAAAGAGGAAGACAGGGATGGGGGAGGAGAGGAGTAAATGATGAATAGCCAAATCCACTTGTACATTTCAGTTTAAATGTAGGTTTCTTTATAATCCAGAAAGGGAGTTAAACTTCAGACAAACTCTTATGACAATATAGCTGGCTTCTCATCACCAGATTTTAAGCCAGTAGGTATATTTGGAATCCTAGGAAAGGGCTGTGGGTACCAGTCATCATAGGATGCCATGGGACGTAAGGGAAAAAAGTCTAAAAGTTGAATAAAAATTGACCCTCTTTTGCTTTACATCTCCCTAGCACCAAAAGGGGGGCCATATATCAAATCAGAGAATGAGGGAGTATGTTTAAAAATTCTGCAGAGTAAGGAAGAGCTTCAAGATGCCATGCTTAAAATAGCTGCCTGATTTAAGTGTTCATTTTCTTACTAGGATTCTTGCTTATTTACTTTTGAAGAGGATGCATCTTCTCATCCCCTAGAGCTTGTGGTGCAACAAGTCATAAGTGTAGTAAAGTCAACCGAAGAGAAGGTGAGTCATGTTTGGTTGGTAGTGCTGAAATCCTTTGCTGTATTTTACTTTGCAGTGCATTCTCACAAGTTTCTGAATAGGGACACCAGAAGAATTTCTGAGTCAGGCTGTGTTCAGCCATAACAAAATGGGTGCTTCAGAGAGACAGTGCGTAGCCCTCATTTTCCCAACAAACCTTCTCTAATCCACCTTTTCTAACACAGAATGGTCATGAGAAGGGGGAGGGGCAGACTAGTGAGTGAACAATCCCACCTTGAAAACACCTCTGAGGTATCTCAGAGATGGTTTTTTTCTTCTGTATCTAAACACAACCTTTGATGTAATTTTATAAGATATGTATTTTCAGGGAAGCAGTTCTATTGCGTGTGTGTGTGTAAAAGGCACAAACACCGTTATCCTAATGATCCTCAATGGTAATAGTGGCAATGAAGATGGGAATTTTTTGTGTTTTTATCCCTCACTATACCCTGAGCTTAGTCCAAATACCAAAGACAAAATGAGTAACAATTTTTAAAATTTGGTCCTTGCTATGATCTAGTATGATACAGTTGTGGTCACCAATAGCTGCACAGGAAAGTTGACTTATCCAAAAAGGTGCATGTTTACAGCTTTGCTTACATCTATATATTAACTAATAAATATAAATAATTGAAGTGTAGTTAAATCACAGAGTAGGAATTATATTTATTTTCCTTAGGAGCATATTCACAGTGGTTTGGTATTTGGTGGTAGAAGAGCAATAACCACGTGAGCATGTAAAAAGGCTTTTTATATAATCTGCATTACAAAAATGGGTTTTCAAAACCTGTCCTACTTTGTAATCAGGGTCAGCTGAAGGATATTTGGTGCTTCCCACCCTCAGCAAGAAGGCAGGCAGAACTGGCATTAGCTGTGCACATCACCTTCACCCTGGCATCATTGTTTTATTAACCATAGTTCTGTGCTTACTGTTTTCCTTCACAAAAAATGCACATCAGTCTTGAAAATGTTCTGTTCTATGTATTTTACGCTCTTGTAGAATATTAAAGGGTAGGCTCCCCATAAAGTTTGATGTTACTTTGTTTGTATATTACTATGTTACAATGTTTGTTGCAAAATCTAAATAGTGTTCAATTCAACTGATGGTACTAGATTTTTGAAGTGCTTTTGACATGGCTGTTCTCATTGGAGAACAGTAACTCTAATGAAAACAGTGTTTCAATGTGGCTCTATAAATCAGAATTCCAGGATACTGTTAATATGTCAGTATCTCCATGAAGAGCAGGCCAGACCTCTTCTCAGGTGATCAGAGACCTGGAAAGAGACTTTTATCATATTGGGTCCTAACCCCTGCTTCATGCTGGCACCAGGTACCAGTTCATCATCTTCAGTGAAATTAACTAAAAGCATCCCTATAGAGTAAATATTAATGTGTCAGTAAATTGGTGTCTAGCCCAATGGGAGCATGACCTTTGTGGAAACAGCTGAAACTTTATCTCTGTTTTCTTGTTCTTGTTAAGGCACACCCAGAACAAGGTTCACATATTATTTGTTTAAATTCCCAGCTGCTGTAAGCAACAGGAGTGGTGTGCTGCATACTTTTCACTCCATTACTGCCTACGTGCTTTGTCTAGCATAAGTGTGTCAAAACATTAATTGCCTCCTTATACCAATGTAATGGATAGAGATAGTATAAAAACACCTCTAAGAACTTTTAATATGCCTTGAGCAGTTATCTTGAACCACTGGATTCATTTTCCTGCAAGAATTTTTCTAAGATTTCTTTACTGTCTCAGAAGTGAATTAAATCTAATTTTTACTCAAAAGATAAACTACATTTGATATTCTGCAGCATTTAGAGACATTCACATGTACTTGATAGTTTTAGAAAGTTGAAACATAAGCATTTCTGTTACAGTGTCTTTGAGGAACAGCATCCTGTATTTGGATGAAGTTAATGTTTTTAATGCAGTGTTGGTGGTGAAAAGCAATAGTGAATTATAACCTTGGTTATAAAACAGTTAGTTTGTTTGCTTCTTCCTGTGTTTCTTCAAGATGTTTGGATAATTTGCACTTCTGTCGTATCTTGTTAAGTTTGGCTTAAGAAAAGAGGAAAAATCTTTGGAAATTGGAGGGAAAGAAAACAAATCACTGAAATATTTGTATTTAATAGAAAATAAAATGCAGACGCTGTTAATGCTTCCTGGCCATTCTATTGTTTTTATAACTTAGTAAACCATTTTGGAAGAGTATAGCAAAAATTCAGCCTCTGCAGAAATATTTTAAAGTTGAAGCTGAATATTGAACCTGGTAATAAATGGTGATCTAACTGCAAGAAAATAAGAGGAGCCCATCTAGTCCAGCATCCTGTCTCACACAATGGTCCACCAATTGCTGCTGCGGATCTCAAGCAGAAGACAAAGGCAAAACCTTAACCTGTTCTCAACTCTGTGTAAATGTGCTTTAGAAGCGCCCTCTCTTAATCTGGAGGAAGTACCCAGGCAGCAATTCCAATGGCCATTGATATGAAACAAATTATTGTTTACTGTGTTTGTGAAACTATAGATAAGCTCATCTATTTTCATGGTTGCACCCATGTTAAGTGGACAATTTTAACTTAATAGCATGTATCAAAGAGCATGTATGTCTATGGCTTTTATTAAGTTATCAATTTACTTTGGTTGACTTTATTATTTGTGAATTCTGGAAGAATGATTTGACTTGTTTTGATTCCATGGGTGTAGATAATCGTTTCCCTGCATGATTTTGTTCTCCTGTATAATTCCATTATAGTAGATTAGGCAGATGAGTGCCTGGCCACAGGATCCATGTAAACATGGTATCAAAGTGATGCTTTGATTAGTAGTTCCAATATTATATGTGATGTGAAAGTCTAAGTATCAGTCCTTCTACTTTTCAAATAGCAATTGTTAGGCAAACTTGTTCTTGGGAAAGAGAGCGACTTGAGAATAAAGAAGCAAAAGTTTACAATACCATGCCACTAACATTTCATAAGAACATACGAGGAGTTGAATCAGGCCACAACCCATCATCCTATCTCACACAGTAGCCCACCAATTGCTTCTGGGCATTCTGAAGCAGAAGAAAAAGGTAAAACCTTTGTCTGGTCTAAATACCCTCAAAATGCCCTTTAGTTAGAGACATCATGCCTGTCTTTCTAACCTTGAAGTGGTTCCTAGGCATTCATTCTACCAGTCATTGATACAGCTGTCCTCAGTGAATGCATCTAACCCTTTCTTAATGCTATCCAGCCTGGTTGCTGTCACTACCTCTTCTGATAGTAACTTTCGTAGACCAATGAACTCTGGGTGAAAAAAATACTTCTCCTTCTTGGACCTAACTCTCCTACCCCATCAGCTTCGTAGAGACCATTTCCAGACAAGTGGATTAAATGCGCAGTTAGAATAAAAATCCTCAGCTTACCTGCTCCGAATTGACGATTCGCTGTCCTCACTAAAAGCAGCCTCCGTGGCTTCCTGCTCAGAGGCTGCGAGAACTGAGACTGGCGTGCGCAATCGCAGTTGTCATTAGCTGTTCTCACCGTCCTGTCCAGACTGGCAGGAAATTTCGAATTTACTGATACTGCGGAGTGAGTGTTCATCGTTTTGCAGTAGGTAAATTCAAAGTAGCGGTGGGATAATGCACCACTCCTACAAAGCATTGGGCGTCAGGTGCAACGCTCACACACTGACTGCACCTTGGAATGTGTAGTATTCGTAAGTCTGGACATAGCCAGACTTCTAGTGTTGTGCAGTAGAGAAAAATAATTTCTCTCTGTTCACTGTTTCCACACTGTGTGTGATTTTATATACCTTAATCAGAGACGTTTTCGCACGGGGGAAAATGGAACGCGAAAAAGCCAGCTGTGGACACGTCATCCGCATTGGCCGCGCGCGCCTTGCGTTCCGACGTGTCCGCAGCTGGCTTTTTCGCGTTCGAAATGTAGAGCACTTCGAAGTGCTCTACACGCGTTCCAACGCGGACGAGCCGCCCGCAGGCGTTCGGGAGAAGAAGCGTTCGCGCCGCTTCTGTCTCCCGATCGCCTGCCGGCTCGCCTCCGACGCCGCGCGGCTTTGACAATCAGCTGTTTTTCAAACAGCTGATTGTCGATCTGCCTCCGCGGCCGCCGGCGCGCCCCTGGCCGGCGTTTGCCGGCTAAGCCAGCTTCGGGCGCTTTGACCATTCGCACCCAGACGCTCCGGAACGCGTTTACACGCGTTCCGGAGCGTCTGTGTGTGAACGGGGAAAGCGCCCGAAGCTGGCTTAAGCTTTCCGCCTGAACGCGTTCGGTTTCGAACGCGATTCAGTGCGGAAATGCCTCAGGTCACCTCTTAAATGCCAATGTCTGAAACCCAGGCATTTCAATCTGATTTTGCAAGGGAAGCCCTTTGATCGTTCTGGTTTCTCTTTTCTGCACTTTTTCTAGTTCCACAATAACTTTTCTAAGGTGAGGTGTGACTAGAATTGTACACAGTATTCCAAATTTGGCTTCACCATTAATTTTTTAAAGTGACACAATGTTAATTTGTCAACTTGTTTTCTATTCCATCCCTAATTATCCCTAGCATTCAATTTGCATGCTATGCACTGGTTCACAACTTCATTGAGATGCCTGCCATATCCCCAAGATCCCTTCCCACGCTGTCATAGAAAGCTCAACCTCCATCAGTTTACAGACATAATTGAGGTTGTTTGCCCCAGTGTCCTTGACTGTGCATTTAATAGGTGGAGCAGGTGAGTTTCTTGGACTAGTAATAACCCTCAGGGAAAGTGGGGCTTCCATCCCTCTTAGGGAGGCTTGAAGTGGACTTTGGCAGAAACAAGACAGTTCACTGTAGTAAGAAGCTATATTCTGTGTAGTTTGACTTATCCTGAGCCAAACCTTCCCAGCTATTTAAGCTAATGCTTTAAAACCTAGATATTTTTCTATTCAGCAGAAACCATGAAATGATAATAAATATGGAGCTTTAACTGCTACAACATGAGGATCTTCTTTTTACCATTTTCAACATGACACTTAGAGGGATGGTGAGGGCTGCATGTGGTCTGATCTAAATTGTGTTTCATTGGGAACCTGAGTATAAAGTCTGTCAAAAATACATTGCACAGAACAACCGACCTAGTTCTGTTTCTTTATAACTCATTGTGAAACATTAATTTACAGATTAAAGCAATTATTTCTCAGATTAAAGTACCCCACCTACACATCTGATCATTCTTCTTACGAGACACCTGAATAAGATCAAACTAATCTAGGCTAACTTGTTTGATTACATATATAGCTGACTTTGGGACAGACAGTGACGCCATCTTGTGGTCTGAACTGGCTTCACATGATCAGATTTATCAGCACGCTGTATTGTGTGTATTCTAATAGCAGCTGTAGTTGTCAAGATAATTTTGGAAACAAATGTACAAGCAAGAAGTACTAGTAAATATGTCTAGTGAAGCATCTGTAGGTTCTGTAAAGCAAAGGAAACATCCTAGGATAAAGGGACAAGGCCAAGCAAACTCCCGAGAATCATTTTATATTGATGACCATGGAAAGTAGTTCAATTGTTTGTTTCTACAGAGTCAGCTTCCAGTACTACACTTTGGAAGAGAACAAAAATGTGATTTTTTAAAAAAGAGGATGAGTGAGAATTTTCATTCCACTATGCCGAGATAGGAGTAACTACAAAGGAAAGACTCAGGTTCTAACTTGAGGTTTGTGAAGAGCACATTTTAGCTTTCTCAGATCTAAACAGCTACATGCAAGTAAGTTGTGTCCATTAGGGTGTTTAATGGGTACTCTAGTGCTAGTGGAAAAACACCCAATGAGTAGATTTAAGGAATTAGATCTGGTGGGCAGAGGTTTATAACATTGTAGAAGAGGAAGCACTAGAGGTGTGCATAAATGCAATTTTTGGGATTTGATTTGAATAGAATATCTGAAAATTTGATTCGATTTGAATATTTAAAATTTGAATTTAACTGAATTTGATTCAGATTAAGCAAATTCGAACCCATTTGTTTGACTTTTCAATTTGAATTTGTGCTTATGAATGTTGACAACATGCGTATGTGCCCGTACACATCTGTATGCATCTGTATGCATCCTGTATGCGACCCATTTTTGTCCTGTACGGATCTGTACAAAGGCATGCGGACGCGGGAAAGATGCATATGTGCAAGTACGCATCGTGTACAACCCCGTACACATGTGAGTATCTGGATAATTTGAACAAATAGATCCAAAATTCAAAATTCATTTGAATTTTTAAATTTGAATTTATGGACATTCGATTTGAGTTCGAATGTTGAAATTCAGACAAATTCGATCGAATTTTGAATACCTTTGATATTTGTGCAGGCCCCTAGAAGCTACTAAAGTTGTCAGATATGACTGAACAACAAGTACAGTAATCTAGATCCATTTCAATCTGGCTTCAGGCCCGGTCATGGCACGGAAACTGCCTTGGTCGCCCTGGTTGATGACCTTCTCCGGGAGAGAGACAGGGGGAACGCTACCCTGTTGGTTCTCCTGGACCTCTCAGCGGCTTTTGATACCATTGACCATGGTATCCTTCTGGAGAGACTATGGAGTTTAGGAGTGAGAGGCAATGCTTGGCACTGGTTCTGCTCCTATCTCCAATATAGATCCCAGATAGTGGTTGTGGGAGATACTGTTTCGACTCCCTGGGAACTCACCTGTGGGGTCCCTCAGGGATCGATCTTATCTCCCATGCTATTTAACATCTATATGAAGCCGTTGGGAGAGGTCATCAGGAGATTTGGAGTTGGGTGTCATCAGTATGCAGATGATACCCAGCTCTATCTCTCTGTACCATCTGAATCAGGAGAGGCGGTTGAAGTCCTTGACAGGTGTCTGGAGGCGATAATGGGCTGGATGAGGGTGAATAAATTGAAACTGAATCCAGACAAGACAGAGGTGCTGTGTGTCACAGGGTCTCGGGTCCGTGTAGTTGGGAGATACCCTGTCCTTGATGGGGTTGCAATGCCCTGGAAGGGACAGGTGCGTAACTTGGGGGTTCTCCTGGATTCCACGCTAACACTTGAAGCGCAGGTGGAGGCTGTGGCCAGGAGTGCCTACTCCCAACTACGGCTAGTCCGTCAACTGAAGCCTCTTCTGGATAGAGATGTCTTGACCACAGTTACCCACGCTCTGGTAACCTCTAGATTGGACTACTGTAACGCACTCTACATGGGGCTGCCCTTGAAGACGGTTCGGAAGTTGCAGCTAGTGCAAAATGCAGCCGCTAGAGTGCTGACCGGAACATCTAGCCGGATGCACATCACACCGGTGTTAAAAGAATTGCACTGGCTGCCAGTTCGCTACCGAGCCCAATTCAAGGTTTTGACTCTAACATACAAGGCCCTAAATGACTTGGGCCCCAAATATCTAAAGGAACGTCTTCTCCCATATCGACCTGCCCGTGCCTTAAGATCAAGCGGTGAGGCCCTCCTGGTTGTCCCACCACCTTCAACAGTGAGGTTGGTGGGCACCCGGGAGAGAGCCTTTTCTGTGATGGCCCCCAGACTATGGAACAGCCTCCCCCTCGAGGTGCGTCATGCCCCCTCCTTATATACATTTAGGAGGGCAGTGAAGACGCACCTCTTTACCCTGGCCTTTGGCTAAGCTGTTTATGTTCCCTCTGAGTACAGACACTATTATTTTAAACATATTGTATACTGTTTTTTATATTTGTTGAACTTTTAATGTCTTTTAATGTATATTCTATTTTAATCTGTTGTAACCCACCCAGAGACCTTCGGGTATGGGGCGGGATATAAATGTAAATAATAAATAAATAATCAAGTGGCGAATGGAGGGCCACAGTTTGCCTTTTCCAGGTTACAGTAACTTTCCTACATGAGGAATACATACATATAAAGTTGGAATGTATACAAGGACCTTTCAGGAGAGAGTCTCCCCCACCTCACCCATAAAAAGCATTTCTTAATCTCTAGAACCCTCTTCAATCTGAGACAAAGCCATAAAAAGCTTTAGGCCAGGGCTTGTAGCCAGCCACATAGCAAGAGATTAAAGGATACTACTAAGAAAAATGAAGCTGGTGCCTAAAGCAACAGATATGGGGATCTGATGAAAGGAGCACCATTATGAAATTTATAAATTTATTGCTTTACTGTCAGGGAGAAGGAAGATAAATGGCTGGGATTTTCTGTGTGAGATCAAATATAACTCCTCTTCCTAGGGTATTGTGTACTCTGACTAAATGGGGGAAGAAGAGCCAGTTCTGTTCAGGCAGTAGAATGTCTTGTAACAGCCTCGGGAGTGGTGGACTCCCTTCTGAACAGGTTGACTAGCCCCCTGAATGCTTCTGTCATAGGCTAGGGTACAAGGCAACATTTTGCTGCAAGGCCATATTTGCTTCTAAGGACAAAACCCATATTTGCTTCTAAACCTGTTGCTGCTGCAGGTAAGATTGTGTAGCATCTTTATCACAGAAGCAAGGAAGGAAATCCTGTAATTATTTTGGATGAAATGCCTTGCCAAATAGTCAAGATTTGATCTCTGATCTCAGCAGATGGTAGTAATTTGGCATTCCAATATACGCATAATTGTTTTCTCTATAAATGTGTGCCTGGATGATTTCTAAAAGCATTTTATTTTTGTTCCAGGTGATCTCTTGTAGTGTAATTGGAAATGCCTTTAATTTTGTTGTCAGAATATCCCGTACCTCACCTCCTTCTGCAGTATGTCAGAGTTACAATATAAAACTTTCTCCACTTAATTTGCAGGTAATTTTCGTTTTAAAAAACCCTCCTGTTTTAAATGTTGCTTTATAGTGTGTGACATAGGGTGCCTCCAAACACAAGCTAAACTCAACAATTTTCCTGAGGAATAATTGCAGCATTCCTATAACCCATCCTGGGTTAGTAATTGCTCGCAATTTTTTCTGGGCTTCGTGTAATAATGATGGTTAAAATGGGCCAGCAGGTACCAAAGTGTTATTATTTCACTTAAGGCTGTCTGGAAGCCAGACAAGTGCACAAAAACAACAAAAGAAAGTGGGCTGGCTTCCAGGTTTCTCTAAGTGGGATTATAACAAAACAAGGCAGAAGACACCAGGTAAGCAATTCATTATTTCCTTCTCAGATCAAAATAATAGTTAACCAGTACATCTAGATCAGTAAACACTAGTAAAAGGGTGAGCCGACCAAACCAGGATTCCAAACAGAAACCTGAAATATAAACAGAAAATCTATATGGGCCTATCCCCATGCTGAAAATATTCCAAAATTAATCTGAGTCTGCCTCGGGAGCGTCTCCATGCAAAGCCCTAATACGAGCTACATGCAAGACAATACGTGTTAAAAAAAAAAACCCACTTAACAAGTATGCTACATCCAAAACAAGGGGCTAGCATGTATTGTCCTGGGGTCATGTGGACGCTTCCGGGTTATTTGGGGCAGAGCTTGGCGGCTGCAGTATTAGCAGGCAGTATTAGCCGTGCTTGCTGCGATCAGACCCTGGCAGTCTATTGACTGTTAAGTCACATAATAGTAGTGAAATTAAAAGGCTTTTCTGTCCTTCAGGATTGGTTGATCTGAAAGTGATTGAGACAAATCGACCTGAATTGGGAGAAAATTTTAAGCCTGTTGCGAGTGGGGGGTGCCCACTGTCGTGCCCATGTGCGCACCTCCGCTAATCTGTGGCGGCCAAGGAAGGGAATAATCTGCTTTGGGTTATGCTTTTAACTAACTTGTGGTTATGCTTTTAACTGTGGCGGCCAAAGAAAGGAATAATCTTTGTGTTTGTGGAGGTGTTTGCCTGTCATTGCTGCAGCTGTTTGCCAGTCATCGCTGCAGTGGGCGAGACGGCTTATGGTGACATCAGCCTGGCTTCCTATCAGAGAAGAGGGTGGCTGGGGAGAAAAAGATGCGGGTTCACACTGCAGCTTCCGTGGGGACAGGCATGTGCAGTTTAAAGCCGCGTTGCCCCAAACCACATGGGGACACTTTATTGCGAGTTACAACATGGATTTTTATGACATGCGTCACAAGCGAAGCAACTGGCTTCCACGGGGACACGCCCTATATGTTATCAGTATTAGAGAGTAACTACAACAGTTCAGGATTTACCAAGCATGAAGTCCTAGATCACCTCCAGACAGCGACTGTATATATCACTAGCAAGCAATAATATGGAATGTCATGTATTTGCTGTTGTCACTTGCTAGATAGCACCAGCCATGGTGCTGTCTTTGCATGTTTAGTGACACGCACATCCAGGTAGTCAGCCAGCATTAAGTATATGGAAGTGCACTTCACCAGTGCTGTGCATTTGTGGCCGTCACTTTCAACCACACGTGCACAGTGGATGGAGTAACAATGGAAGCTTCATCCACTACTGCTGGAAAATTCACCACCAGTGCCTAGTTTTCCAGCAGTAGTTTCTGGCTAGGGGGCATATAGCAGCTGGCACCATAGTGGTGTTATATTCTCCCTGCCTGAATGGGGTTTTAATAGTGGAGGGTAAAGTGATCCTATTACAGCTGTAATAGAAATAAACACAATAAAAATTACTGGTGTTTGAATTGCAACCAATGTGTCTAGGACTAGAAGACAAAACCTCTATCAGCTTTGCTAATCAACTTCTCTTAATAACAGTTGGAACTTTCAATGAAATCCAAAGAGGAAGACATTCAGGTCAAATGGTCTTTCATCCACACCTCAGAAACAAAAATTGAATTCAAGCCTACTAAAATGCAGGAGGTAAATACAGTATATTTGTCTTTTCTTGGATCTAACTTTATTTTAGAAATCACAGGGCTTGCCTAAGCTTACGAAAATCTGTTGTTTTAAAATTATAATTATTGATAGGTTAATCCTACACACATGACTTGATTCCAAATCAGTATACCCAGAGGCAGGGGTTGTAAAGTTACAAGTCTTTTCATATTGACTTGATGCTTTGCATTAGGTAATCACAAATACACTGGGATTGGATACAGCTATTGTACATCATGTCAAATGTTTAATAATATATGTTTAAAGGGCTGAAATGAATATTTGCATAAGGGGTTTAACTAAATGACTGTCTTATGTGTCTTAGCCAAGAAGCTTCTTTGTACGTGTTTTTAAGAACCCTTGCAGTTATGATTACCTAAGCGTTTTGTTTGCATTGTCTTATATAGCAACTGTCCTAGGCAGTGAATCACAGAGAACTGTCAAGGTCTTTCAGAGTAAATGGTGGTTAAGAAGCAAATAGCTATAAGGCAGCATTATGGCTGCAGACCCTTTTTACTGAATCAATTTTCAGAAAATAAGCCAGCAATTTTCTTGATGCTAAGGGCCATACCAAGATGCAAGCATATAAATGTAATCTCTCTGAATCTTGGCTAAAGCCCAGTGCTTTACTTGAAAGCCGGTAGATTGTTGTTATTTATTAGTCCAAGTACTTTCACAAAAGTATTTGGTTCTGGGATGGCAAATAGCCAGGACATGAGCTGGATCTGGCCTATCATGCTTTATTTTGCATCAGGCATAAACACAAAAGGTGGTCAGGTCCTCCAGGAAGTTCCCTCCAGCAGTGTTCATGTGTTCTGATTTGGGAGCAGGGCTCCTTGCTTGCTGCTGCTTTGTTCATGCTGCTATTATGATTGGTACACTGAGGTCTGGATGCCGCTGTTGTCTGGATCAGTGGTTCTCAACCTGTGGGTCGCGACCCCTTTGGGGGTCGATCTACTCTTTCACAGGGGTTGTCTTACACCATTGGAAAACACATAGGAACTGAGATACCGCTCCTCTGTCCGTCTCCATGGGGCGGGTTATGGTGACATCAACATGGCTTCCTGTCAGGGGAGAGGGTGGCTGGGGAGAAAAAGATGTGGGTTCACGCTGCAGCTTCCATGGGGACAGGCACATGCGATTTGAATCCGCTCCTCTATCTGTCTCCAGGCGTGTCTGCCCACATGCAGATACACCCACACACAAGTACCTGGCGCAATGACATCATCACGCCAACCCCATCACATACACCCCATACGAATACAGTAGAGAGCAGCTACTGTGTAGAAAGCAGCAGTATTGGAGGTAAAAAGACACTTTTATATTCAGCTGTGGTTCATGTGAATACTGTGCTTTAATTGTGTTCAATTTGTAACAATGCAAATACATCCTGCATATCAGATATTTACATCACGATTTATAACAGTAGCAAAACTACAGTTATGAAGTAGTAACGGAAATAATTTTATGGTTGAGCGTTAGGGTTAGGGTTAGGTTGGGGGTCACCACAACATGAAGAACTGTATTAAATGGTCACAGCATTAGGATGGTTGAGAACCACTGCTCTAGATACACAGAGTAGATCAATATACGAGTTTGTAAAATCAGTTTCAGACCTGCTTTGTATTAGGCTGTACCATATATACTATAGGATTGGAGAGAGTTCACCGGGGTCCATATGATGATGATGACATTAGTAATAGTCCTATTTAGTGTTCCACTAACAGATGGAGCAAAGGTATTCTCGCAGTCCAGATCTTGCACAGGGTATGGCTTTAGTTTCTTGAGAAAGTGAACAAGTCTTGCATGCTTAAGGAGAAAGTAGTAAAAGTTGTTATTTTTTCCCTTTTCCCTTTTTCTCTTTTGAGGGCCAGACAGCGGCTTACGCAGTTCTAGAAACATTTAAATGTGTGTTGCAGAATCTCATCAAGTCAGCATCGCCTTCTCTTATTTTGAGTACAAAGCCTACAGATGTGAAAGCAGTACAGGTAACTTTTTCAATTATAATAATTCAGTATTGTTGTAAGATTTTCATAATTTAAAGTTGGATGAATGTACAGAAGTGTGTGTGTGTATCTTAAAATAAACCTAATTAATTGTTGGAATTAGCCTAAAAGGCTCAGTGTTAATTTGTAATGGTATTTGTTTTTCTTCTTTCTGCAAGACTGCCCAATATACAGGCACTTCCCCTCAGGGCACCAGTCCTCCGAAACCTCCAAGGGCTCATGAACTAAAATTGCTCATGAAAAATGTCAAAGCTACACTGGATAATCAAAGCACTGAAGGTAAAACGATAGTTTTTCTTCTCTGCCCCCATAGTATATTTTTCCATGAAGGCTGAAAATATTAGACTCTGGTATATTATCCTAAAATTATAGGAAAGGCTTTGATTGTTTCCCAATATTGCAGAATGTGCTCAGCTGGATTTTCAAGTGATTTGTTTTCTCTCAAGTGCCAGGAACCTTGGATAAGATCAGAGGCACAATTTATATCATGTCAGAATCTAAGGACCTATCCACACCTACCAGCTGGAGCAGTTCTACCTGTTTGATGGCCAAGCATGTATGAATTGCTCTGCCACTGTAGCTGCCCCAAGAGGGATAACCTCTCCCTGGAGCAATCCAGCTATGGACTGCTAAAAAGCAATTCACAGCATGTCCAGAAGCAGCTGAATTACTCCTGGGAAAGCGTTTTCCCAGATCACTGTGACAACATCCGGCCTCTCTCTGGAAGTTGCTTCAGATGTTGCCTTGGTGATCTGGGCAGCCCCAGGCTGGCCATCCTCAAGTGCTGCTGGTGATGTACAGGGTTTGTTTAGCACTTGTAAGTACGAATGGCCACCACTATACTCCATCCTTAATTGTTATACCATATGAGGCCAATAAGTGCAAGCCAGGGCCTAAGGCTGTGTCCAGGCTAAGTTTAAAGCTCAGGATTATATCAGCATTATTTTGGGATTGGCACACATATCTGTAGCAATTCTAACATATAGCCCTGCAATATAGAGACAAAATCCTGGAATATTGCTATTGCAGGAAAAAACACCCAGTCCAGATTTTCCTGCATACTCACTGTGCAAGTGTGGGAGTGGACACATTGGTTGTTTCTTTGTTTGTATTTGTATCCCACCCTATACCCAAGGTCTCAAGGCAGGCAACAATGTTTAAAATCAAACATGTATTAAAACAATGACAGTATAAATTAAAACAGTAACAATGTCTGAAAAGTGGGAAGAGAAAGTATATTCCCATTTAACCAAAGGCCATGGCAAAGAGGTGTGTCTTCACTACCTTCCTGAACATATACAGTAAAGGGGGAGACTATTCTGTAGCCTATGGCCCATCACTGAGAAGGCCCTCTCCTGGGTTTCCACCTCTTTTACTACTGAGCATGGTGGGACAACCAGGAGGGCCTCGCCACCAACTCTTACAGAATGGGCAGGTTGATATGGAAGAAGACATTCCTTTAGATGTTGGGGCCCGGTAGCAAAACGGCAGTCAGTGCAACTCTTTTAAGACCTTCATGATGTGTGTCTGGCTAGCTGGCCTGGTCAGCAATCTTGCAGCTGCATTATGCACCAGCTGCAGCATCCAAACTGTCTTTAAGGGCAGCTCCATGTAGAGCAGAATATTTTTTGATATTGATTTAAGGATGGAAGCTTCAGGTCAGTAGCCCACTCAAATGTGAAATATATGAAGAAATCATAAGTTCTTATTTTTGAATTCACTCCTTGTTTTGCCATCATTACAGGCAACTTTGAGCTCATATGCATAGCTCAACTCAATGACCCTTTTCAGAGGTTTTCCAGCTCTCCTGCCAATAATCCCAGGGACATCTCTTGGAAAGATGAGTTCATCTTGTAAGTACTTTCGCTAACCAGATATCTTAACCTCTGAATTTTTGGTGTACTCTAGTCATGCAATGTGGTGTTCAGGATTTCTCCCTCCTAATTTCTGTGCAGCGTAAAGCTGCCTGAAATCCTGTCTCCCTGTCTCAGCAGTGTTTCTGCCTAGAATGATGTTTGAAGAAGAGATCAGTAACACAAATGAGAGCTTGGCTAAATTTAGCTTGTGAATTTTTTTCTAGCACATGGATAGATTTTAAGTTGGCAGGATATTAAAAATGCACCCATTAGAATTATAAAGCATGAAACTGTATGCTAGTCTGAGCAATCATCAAAATGAAATTTTGCTTATTCACAGTGAATTAAATGCCAAATCAAAAGAACTACAAGTAAAGATCATAGAACATGGAGAACAAAATTGTAAGTATTGCAGATAAATTTGTTTTATATTTCTAACCATTTGATTGAGGTTTTTTTTTAAGGAATAGGCGCTCACTTATTTTTTGGTGTCTCATGGATGCTTTTCATAATTTCTGGGGTGTTCAGTACAGAGTTCAAGGCAGTGTAAGACCAAGGTGACAGTCAAACTTTTAAAAAGAAAATTAGTTTTAAATATTTGTTTCCGTAATGGATCTTTAATAAATTAAACATGAAAGGCTTCATTGTTTTCTATTCAGTTGTCAAACATAATCACTCTCTGTCTGAGTGGAAGGGAAGAAGGTCATGAATTGTCCTCTTGTGCAGTTTCTTCAACCTGTCTTACTCTTGAAAGAACTCTTGAAATTAGAAAATTGATGAAGGACAGGTGTATCAATGGTTGCTAGAATGGATGCCTTGGTATTGCCTCCAGGTTGGAGGGATAAGCATGATGGCCATTTGCTGAGCGCAGTTGAAGGTTTTGTGCCATTGTTTTCTGCTTGAGATGCCCAGAAGCAGTTGCTGGGCCACTGTGTGAGACAGGATGCTGTACTAGATGGGCTGTGACCTCATCCAGCACAGGCCCTCTTAGATTTGTATGTTCTAAAAGATGTATTTTTATAAGCATAAAAATGTTTGTGCATCAGTGTAGGAGAGGTGTTGCCATGTAGAAAATATTAGTCTAATTCAGGATTATTATTTTTTTCTGCTTCTGACAGACCTGTGAAGGTTGTCTTTGTCACTCTTGCATACCCAGATTAATCTCTTAGCTTTCTTTACAGATGCTGTCTTTTCCCTATGTTGTTACTGTGTTCCATGTGTGTTGATAACTACCAGGGTGTTATGAAAACTCAGGCCTCATCTTCACGGCATAGTTATCTCGAATTCAAAACGTTTTGAGTTCGCGCAGTTCAGATGGCACTTTGGCTTAACACGGTATTTCCGTGTTAAAGGATGTTATCCCGATTTGAAATAAATCCTGATCTCAACAGGTCTCACTCCGGATCGTGCGTCGATACGTGTTTCCTTTTTAACTGTGTGGACAGTATCGTTCCGGGATGAGATTCCGTGTTAAGGCTGTCCTGCCCCCCCCAATCGCACTGTAACCAATGGCTGAACGTATTAGAAGCACGTCATGTTTAGGGTTTCCTTCATTGAAAAAATCCACCCTCAAACACCCACTATAAACCTCCAGTCCTTAAAGCTGAAACACTGTATCAATGTAATCACTTCACACCTTAAAAACAATGTTGCAGTTTTGCGCAATTTCAGGTCTTTGAAGGTTTTGAACAGTCGCTTTCAGCCCCCTTAAGGGTGAGAAGGCTTGTCAGCCACTTTGAGTCCCCTGAAGGGTGAGAACAGAATGTCAGAGGCTACTTTGCCTCTGCCTGTGGTCACACCTAAGGTTTAATCCAGTTTCAGTTCACTTTCAGAGTGAGAGAATACACCAGCAAACTGACAAGCTGGTTTTCTTTCAGGGTTAATAACTCAGAAAATCCACCTTTAGACTAGATAATGTGGAAAGAAAACTACTGGTCACTTTGCTGATGTGTTCTCTCACTCTGAAGGTGGAGTGAAGCTAGATTAAACCTTAGGTGTGACCACAAGCCAAGGTTTTAATCCAGCTTCGGTCCCTGTGAGGTGGGGGGGGCGGGCGGCTGTGAGAGCTCAGAAGGGAACTGTGACTAGCCCAAGGTTACCCATCTGTAGCAAGTCGAAGTTTCACTTTTGCACAGTTCTGAACTTTCAAAATGAAAGGAAAAGGGAGTCCCCGGGGAACTTTCCCCGCTCTCGGAGTTCCCTCCCGGCCACAGGGGGAAGAGCAAGCGAGGAGCCCCCTTCGCCCTCTTGTCCACCCCTTGGCTCTCCTCCTCTGCGGGGCAAAGTGGCGGCAAAGCGGGGGAAAAGCGGAGGCGGAGCCCCAGGGAGAAGCCGCCAGCGCCGCAGCGCCTGGATGGATGGATGGATGGATGGATGGATGGATGGATGGATGGATGGATGGATGCCACCGCTGCCGCCTCCGCCGCCGGCTGCTCTTCCCTCGGCGCGAGGCTGGAAGAGGAGGAGAGCCGAGGGGCGGGCGAGAGGGCAGGCGGGCTCAGTGTGCCCACCTGGATGGATGGATGGATGGATGGATGGATGGATGGCGCGGCGGGCGCCGGAGCCGCTGGGGGGGGGAGGCAGGGGTGGCCCGGGCTGCGAGCGTGCTCTGGCAGGCCGGGCAAAAGGCGCCGAGAACGCGGCAGCGGCGGCGGAGCGGCTCTGCCACTGGGCAACGAGGAGCCCCAGGGCGAAGCTGCCCGCGCCGCAGCGCCAGGATGGATGGGTGGATGGATGGATGGATGCTGCTGCTGCTGCTGGGAAGGGGGAGGGTGGATTGGGCAGGGAATTCCCGGCGGAGCATGACGCAAAGAGAAGGGAGGGTGGGATCCTGGCAGGGAAAACCAATCACAGGAGAGAGTGTGGGCAATGGGCGGGAGGACAATGCTGCCATGTGGACTCCAAGTATTGATCCCGCATTAAGGCTGCCATCGGAACCGGATCAACTTGCAAGTCGTGTGGACAGCTTTGTTCCGTTTCTTTTATTTCGAATTCTTTAAACTGAAATAACACATGCCATGAAGACGCGCCCTCAGTGTCATTGTGGTCTGAACAGGATCTGGCTTGTGGGAATCAGGCAGGAAATGATGCTGAATATATATACACTGCCTAGAGCTGAGATCTTCTGTCAATAAAGGCCTGCTAACAAGGCTAAGCTTTCTCTATGTTCCTGAACTTAGGCTTGGGGAAATGATCTTGATAATCTTTTTGTGATCTGTTTACACTTGTATACCACCTTATACCATAAGGTATTTGGCCCTCAGTAAGATGGAGGAACAGATTAAGCCTTGTGGGTACAGGTGGAATGTATACACAGCTTTTGAAATTCAAAATCTTCCCTGTAGTTTTTCACAATGTTTCTATTCAAGCAGTTTAAGAGTTAAGCTCTGTTTTTGAACTGAATCCTGCCGACTTCATAGTGCGAACCAGCTACTTTTCAGCATTGTTTTTGAAATGATAATAAATACTTCACAATATGTTGTGCCCTGAAGGATTGGGATTGAAGCATTGGCTTACAATAACTTAACTTAGTAATTACCCATATATGATTATAATGAATAATATTATGTTTACTCAGGTGGCTTCTCAGCTTCGGCTACTGTCCCTTTGGATCTCTTTAGGAAACAGCCTTCTGGACCCAGAAATTTTGCACTTGAAAGTCAGCAAAGCAACAGTCTCTCCACTGTAGGATCTGTCTTTGCAGAGGTAGAATTTAAGATAATAGTTGCCTTCGGTATTCTGTTCAGTCCACATTCATTGCTATAACAGTAATGTAGGTTCACACTTCTGCTAGTTTTTCCCCTCAGAAACTGTTCTGGTGGCCAGTGAGGTGGGTTGCAAGTGAAATCGTCTCCTAGTGAATTGTTCTGATTTGCAGGATTTTAAAGCTCCTGGACAAGTGCAAATCAGCTTCTTTTTGAAATTCCAATAGCTTCAGAGCTTAAAAACTGCAAAGCTGTGTGTGGTGGGATATGGGCTGGTTGTAGCCAGTATTGTGTACAAGTTTCTTAAAAAGTTGCATTTTAATGAAATGTTCCTGTATTTGAATTTTGACATGCTAATTTTCTTCTCCTAGTTCTCCTTCAAAGAACCTCTGGAGTCTAGATCTTTACAAGCTCCTGCCAAATTTCCTGTTGCAAAAGTAGAGAAGGACCGAACTGTGATGCCCTGTGGGACTGTGGTCACCACTGTTACTGCTGTGAAAACCAAACCTTTAATAGAAGGAAGGTCATCTGTTCTGCACTCAGGTGAAAAAAGTAGAAGAAATGATTATGCTTATTTTTTTAATTTAGCTATTTGGAATATATGCCTATGGAAGACAAGATACACAGTTAATACCTTAATGGTCTATAACTACACCAGCAGTACCTGCCAATCATATCTAGAACTATATTTATTTATTTTTACTGTGGCTTCAAATACCAGTATTTTTTTTCTTTCAGGTGTAGATGCTTGTTCAGAATATTTTGCTATTATCCTGTGTGTTGTCAAATAATCAAGGGCAGCCCACTGTGTTTTGTTGTTGTAGGTGAAGGCCGGTACAGCTCAGTTTATCAAACAGGCATTAGCAACTAGGATAATTATAAGTCTAGTTCGATATTTACTAAGCAAATGCTTCTCAGAATAAGTAGGTGAGAAAATAACTGAGATTCTGTTTATTAGGTTCCCCAGGGCAAAGCCCTGCAAAAGTGAAAGTAATTGAAAAGGATCTGTCCATTCAAGCTATTCATTGCCGAAAGGCTTCAGTGAGTAAGGCGTTATCTTCTTCTGACACAGGTAAGTAACTTCATTCTCTGCATCAGGAAAGAAATCGGATAAGTCCACAAAATCTTTTGACAGCTGTGCTGTGTTCACGGGCCAAGTATTTAACCTGCATATGGGTTGTTCTTGGAACCAATTCATTCAGCCTTCTTTTGAGTGCACTACATTTCCTTGTAAATACATGTGAGATAATGAAGCCTGGAAAATGCAACAAAAACTTCTATTTCTTAGTTTTAAAAGTTTAATAAATACAAACTAGCACAAAAAAAGATTTCCATTCTAAGTTCATAAATGTATTTTAAAAATTGGAGTCTTATACGAGAGGAACTCTTTTTTTTTTTTTGCTTAGAAATTGTAAAGGTTATGTTGATTCCCAGCTCTACTCTGCTAGTGAAGGTAAAATGTGTACAGTACTGTATTTTCTGGCATGTCATACTGAAAGATTTGTTGGCTACAACTAACAGTATGTATGATGCAGTAATTTAAGTAGACATTGCTTTTACAGCAGACAGTATAAGACTGCAGTGACTACATTAGATACTTAAAATATTAGGTGTGATAAATTGTTGCCTGCATTAGCATTATGGCATCTTGTAAGATCTAATAAATATTCATGTTGAAGCCTCTGATTGTATTTACCCAACTTGCTTCTCCCTATGGAGGCGTATATAATGCAAATTAATCCAGAATAACACTGTCATTTCTTCAAACTTCTCATCTCAGACAATGACAATGTTTTGCTCTCTTCCATGTCACTTATTTGTATACTTGTATTTCACCTATTCCATAACAAGGTGACTAATAGGAGTCAATAAAAACATTAAAAAGAAACCACAGCTATAAATTAGAAACAAACAATGATAGAGAGATACTAGCATTGAAATGAAGGGTAGGTCAGAGATAGAAGAGGTTGGTCCTAAGCTGCTGCTTAAACTGCAGTAATGTTTTCACTTGTTAGGTCAGTGGCAACGCATTCCTCAGTAGAGAGGTTGCAGCTGAAAAAACTCTTCCTGGCTCAGGTTCCTTTTATTGCATTTGGATCAGGGACTTGTTCTGAATTCCTCAAGGGCCATGATTTCTCTTTTGATTTTTTTTCTCTGCAGTTTCAAACTGCATGGAATTTGGAGAAAATGTTATAACTCTCATGCAGCCTTGCACAGTGAAAGAGATTTTTAAGCTTATTAATACATAAGGCACTATCAGTTGGCATTGTTATGCATTATCATACAGGTACCAACATTGGAAGAATAATATATCAGACTTCTCTAGAACTTAATTTCCTTTAAACAAACACCTGATGCTGCTGTGCAACACAGTTTTAGAACACTTATTGTCTTAGTAAAATGTACAAAATTTTAATAATAATAGTCCTTATTTGTGAGCTCATTTTCTAATCAACTGTATCATTCGTTATAGAAAAAATGTCCAATCACATTTTCTTGTAGATGATTGACTGTTGCAGGCAACCTCAATCAGAAGTCCCTCCCCACTGAAAGCCAGTTCATTAGCTACCTTCCAAGCTTCAGAGGAAGTTCATACTTGCTTCCAGAAGGGATGGGGCTTCTGGCTGTCATCACCTGTCTCAGCCACCACTGCTTCAGCAGATAAGACTGTGAATAGCTTAAGCCTAGTTGTTATATAAATTGCTGTTTAAAATCTTTGCGAGGTTTTGATGCATGTGTACAAAGTTCTGAATGAGCCGTAAATAATTGTAAGTCATTTCCTTACAAAACCTGGATTCTCTGTATATCTGTATAGACATATTGGCAGTCTATTTGTATTGTACTATTTTTTTGTTTGTTTGTTTTAATTCTTTATATATAAGCACGGAAAATGTAGTAGTCATTCTCTTGAACGTTTGTTTCCAGAGTTACTGGTCTTGAACGGCACAGATCCTGTTGCTGAAGCAGCCATTCGACAGTTAAGTGAGTCAGCAAAGCAAAAGTTTAAATCGCCAAGAAAGAAGAGCACGATCATAATATCAGGGGTATCGAAGGTAAGAAAAATAAGCATCCTAAGTGGAGCATCCTTCATTGAACACGTTTAAATTTAGCATTTTATTGTTGACTTAAAATATTTTTTCCTAATCCATTGAGCTAAAGCATTGATAAAAGCAAGTGTTACTTCTGAAAAAGCATAAAAAATGGTAAATTGGGTGTTGCCAAGAAAGCACTAGTCATATGAGTTCGCAGTGCAGTCAAGGGGAAGTTGGAATGTTTAGCAGCTGCACCCTAGCATTGTAAAAAGAAAATGTTTCATCAGCTAGATTTTACAGCTTGGTAAATAAAACTTGACGCTTGCCCATGAACAGTTCTGTTGATCTCAGTACCGTGATCTGTGTTGTCATATTCTTCTGTAACAGCAGCATAGCTTTTACTGCTCATTTGCCATGCTGTTAGGATATCACAGAACTTCTTTGTACTGACAGAATGGAAATGTCAGCGTCTGAATTACTTCAGCTTTGCCAGGCTCAAAAGGAAAATGTATGCAGGGACAGAAATATGGACAAGGATTAGAAAGCTAGATCTGAAGAGATTTGAAAAGGCGAGAAACAAGACAAGAGGATGAGAAACCAGAAGCAAAGTTTTTAAATAAAGCAAATGGAGTTGAAGAAGAAATAATATGGGGAGTAGATAAAATAATATATCTGTTTCATTTCTTTATTCCATTTATTTATATGCTGCCCTTAAGGCAGAAGACTATCCAAGTCCCTGCCCTGAGGTTTACAATTTGAAGAGACAAGGCACAAAAGGAAAAGGTTCTGTGAGGGAAGAGGCGCACTGCAGCAGTAGCAGAGTCCTTACAGTGGTCAAAGACTTCTAGCTTCCTTCTCTCTTTCTCCTCCACAGGCAAGATAGTTGCTTTAAAGCCATTGTGCTGACAGTTGAGAAGGAGAGATCAATGCTGGGAACTTGATGGAGTGAAAGTCTTCAAGAGTTGGGTTAAAGCCTGGCTGAATATTGGAGCCTGGTTATGTATCATATAGAACTTTGGCTTGGATCTTGGAAACCATCGTGTGTTACAGGACAGTGTTTTGCAATTAACTGGCACATCCCAAAACCAGGAGATAGGGAAACTATGGAGGCTTATTCTGCTAACATAACGTGATTCGAACTCTGCAGTGCCAATCATTTATTTTACCTTCTGAGACTGCATTCAACAAAGGAAGTTTGATTTTACTGTCTGTGTAAAAACAAAGCTCTGAGGATGACTATAGTGAAAGGCCATGGTCACACTGTCTTCAAGTCTTAACTGCTCGCACCTTTTCATTTCTCTCTGTTTTATTTGTGGAGTTTCCATTCAGGTGGACTGTCCACAGTAAAACTAATAGAAATGCAATGGTGTGAGCAGTCAGACCAGACAATAGACTGAAAGTTTGACCAAGGCCTAAATAGGGGGACTGAAAAAAGGTTCCTTGAACAAGCACTAGATGATGGAAGTGTGATGTTAAAGAAAATAAAGCATGGCAAGTCAGTTTGAAACACATCTCAGAAGTGCACAGGTAGGGCTAAAACTGTTTCCAGAGTTCTGGCCCTCATTCTCAACCACCTGTATATTTCCTATCTTAACCTCTCTCTTCCAGACTAATTTATCTCAGGATAGTGAAGCTGATCTCACAAGTGACTATAGAGCAGCCTTTGATACTCCCTGTAAACAAGAGGCCACTTCCATTGAGGCAGGCTCCCTTGACCAGTCCCCTTCTGATGAGAATCTCTCAGTGTCGGCTTTCCAGATGATGCCTTCCCAGGAGGATCCCCAAAAAAACAGCCATGATGACTGGACCTTGGATGACAGTCAACAGTGGCCCAGCGGTGCTTTACTGGACCAGGACTGTGATAAGATGTCTGGAAGCTCTATAAGTATCTCAGAATCGGGGACTGTGAAGAAATCCAAAGGTACAGGTTTGTTTGTTTGTTTTTCTCTTGGAACTATGTCCAGTGACAAGCCCCTTCCTTAAAACATCTTCAGGACCTTTTTATGATGCCACACTTAAGCATTAAAACAAGTGTCTGCTTTCATATCTGCATAATTTTTGTGCTGATGACAACCTGTTTCCTTACTTTTAATGTTTTTGTTTCACTGCCCAGTCTGCCCTATTAATCTATGTTGCATTGTGTCTGCATAAAAGAGCTTCAAAGGAGAAGGATTTCATGTGTTCACCCATCCAACCTTTGAGATATGAACATTTAGGTATAGTCCCACATAGTTTTGTTACCTTGGTACAAAAAAACACTTTATTGAAAAGGTCTCTCCCATATTTTCTTTTTTAAATGAAAATAACTCATTAGGATTACCTCTATGGTCTTATTTATTTTTTGTGATGTTACTCAGAACACCTTATTAAAGCTTTTAAAATATATATTCAAACGTTCCAAGTTAAGGGTTGCAAAATTAATTAGTTTTTTTGTGTGTGTTTAGCATATTTGGTTAGTATATCCCATTTCATGGAGGAATGCTCTATTTTTCAAATTAAGAGTATATTTTTGTATGTATATATGTGTTTATCACTGTTACTCAGATGTAACTGTGGTTCTCCAGGATATACAAAAACATGTTAAGATCAGATCAGTGACACTTTAAGTGTAAGCAGTACTAAGAATTTTGCAGAAAATGCAAAAGGATTTGTTTTATTCATAGCAGGAAAAGCTCTTAGTTTTGTTTATTTTGGTAGAACAAAAGTGTTTTCCTGTGTACCTTTAAAAATATAACATTTTGGCATAACAGCATGGGTAATTATTTTTGCTCTTAATTCTAAGAGATTCAGTAACATGATTTTAAATGTACAAATAGTGTGACAAATATGTAAATCTGAAACACAAACTTGAAACACAGCTTGAGGTTTTATGCAGGTATTGCAAAACCTGGTGTGACTTTTTATTTGCGTATTTTGAATCTTCGTTATCTTCTACTTATTTCTGACTTCATCTTTCTTACTCATTCTCTTTGTAAACTTAAGTGGACCATTATGCCAACCAGAATTAATTGTCTACACAGTAAGTTATTTCTGTCTTCTGTCTTTGAGAGCCTTTAGTTTTCTTTTGAGTTATAAAGTGTCACAGTGAAACAACATTTTTAGGTTGCATCTCTTTCATTGCTATATCTATAAACTCTCAAAAAGGGATAGGTAGGATTGCCTTAACCAAGAGAAAAAGAAGCCTGCAAAGCAATCTTCAACACAGAATTTGAACACACATCTGATTGACAATGAGAAAATAGTTGCTCTACAAGAAAAATAGTATTTCCAAAGTCTTTTTAATTGTTTCTATTTAGTACAACTGAAAATGAAAGGATATGCTGAATTAACTGTCAACTAAAAGTATTCCAGGGTCAAAAATTCAAGATTTCATTTGTGGATGCAGTTAGGGCAGGTAGAAGCACATTTTCTGACCACCCTGCCATCTCTTATACTAAGTTTGTTTAGGTAGTGTGGTGAACTTTTAGTTTGTACAGTCTAACTTTCCATTGGACAATTGAAGGAATTGCCTCCCTTAAGAGTCCTTCTGTGCAGTCTTCTCCAAAGTTCTTTCTTTCCTGCTCAGATCAAATACCATCTAGAAATGCTTGTTGGGAGAAGAATTGCAGAGGGAAAGGCAGTGAGCAGGAAGATAATTCAACACCACCTACTTCTATGCTCCTTCGGTAATTTAAGTCTCTCCCTTACCTTTGCTGGTTGGGGCTGCAGTAGAAGACAAAGTTGTCCTTTTCCCATATTTTATGAATGTGAAACTTCCAGAGCTGCATTCTTAGCTGCTTTGCACAGAATTCATGTATTTGATTCTGTTGGATCTAGAACTTAATCTGGAAATGCAATTTCTAGACACTCCCTACTTTCCTATTAAGACTCTAATCTTGTAGTTCCATACTTTGTTCATGGATGAAGGGAACAAAATACACACAAGTTATTCCAGAAAAGATTTGACAGAGAAAGGAAATGCTAGTCTCTCCACACATTGGGCGGGCGCGGGGGGGGGGGGGACGGGGGACGGTGTGTGTTACTGTTTGTATATTGATTAAAATCCCAAAGTGACCCTGAAGCAGAGATGAGAAAAAGTAGAAGATGGTGTAGGGACGATCCTTTGATCCCTTAAGTTCCCTCCCCCAGGCCTTCTTAAAGCTGATGCGAAGATTTACAGTCTACACTAGGCTTGCTTAGATGTCGTATTCTTTTCTTTAGAAGTAATTTATTTTTTCTGACCGTCTGCCTAGTGGTTGCATCTACATGATCCACTGAAAAAATGCTAAGACCATCTCATGATGACTTAAAGGTTCATATTTTAGCACTACTTACTAGAAAACTAGTAGTACTCGTTTGCTTTCCTTGCAGGCCTTCAGCCTGCCCCTGAGCACGGTATCCAGGAGTAATGCCTCAGTGGTATCAAGAAACTCCCAAAGTGTGCTTGGAACATGCAGGTTTTTTAATCTCCCTGCAACAAACTGGGCTACATTTCTGCCCTATTCAGATTCTTTCTACTTAAAGTGAAAAATGCTGCATTATTGCTGTTGTGGCCCTGAAGCAATCAGGTTAAAAAAAAAAGACACCTGGAATGACTGTAAGCTAAAATACTTAGTGAACAACTGTAAGCTGATGTGTGTGATTTGGTTGTAGTTGCACTGTTCTGCACATGAGGTGGCCGATGCATTCATTTTATTATATTTGATCTTTTGAATAGGCTGAGCAAAGCAGCCACTTTATTGTCATTCCCCTGCAGAATGTAACACTACTTTGCTACTTCTTTCCCCATATTTCCTGCTTAGTTGGATTATTCAACTAGCTGCTGCCTTTATTATTTTAATATGCAGGTCACATTAAAAACTTCTATACTTATTGTGTTACTCATTAATCATAAAACAATTTTTAATAAACACTTTTTAGAAAGAGAACACAGTGGTATAACATACCAGCTGCAATCCACGTTAATTGCTGCTTAAATTTTATTTAAAATTGCTGCCCAAAATTAAATCTGTGCTGGATGTATTTATCTAGATAGGTCATTCAGAGATCGATACCCTGCAGCATATTTTGCCTGTAGCGGTAAAAAACTGGCAGAGAGACCAAAACTTCCCTTTGATCGCTTGCTCTTTCAGCACATTGTAAATAGCAATGTTCACATATTAACACCTTGAAAAAGGCAATAAATGTTGATTCTTATTCCATGCTCCTGGCTTCTTGGACCACTCACCAGTGTGGCAATGAGGTCTTAGTTTCTGGTTTACTTTCACAAGTGCTATTGTGTAAGGCATTTTATATTTTTTATAAGCAAATATCAGCAAGGAAGGTTCTCTAAAATGAACTGGCTAACCTGGGTACGGTGGAGGGGAAAAGAGGAGGGCATCAAGCTATCCTTTGCCTCTGAGACCAAAATGTCTTGATTCACAGCTGTAAAAACTAAACTTCCATAACACAGATTAAACCCATCTGTTGGCTACCAGATAATAATATTGGAAGATTTGTTTACATCATACAATTGTAATTCCTCATCCACCTTCACCAGAAAGGGTCAATGAGCAAGAGTTGAATCTTAAAAAAAAATTAATTATACCTTGCTAGAAACCTTGTGAAGAAAAAGAGCTGGCTTTTCTATCCCACTTTTCTCACCCATTTTAAAGAGACTCAAAGTGGCTGACAAACCTTTCTGTTCTTCCCTCCATAACAGATACCCTGTGAGGTAGGTAGGGCTGTGGGAGCTCAGAAGAAAGCTGTGACTAGCCCAAGGTCACCCAGCTGACTTCATGGGGGAGGGCGGAATCAAACCGAGTATTCCCAGATTAAGAGTCTGGTTCCCTAACCACTAGACCAAACTGAACTTGGATACTTTGGCTCCCAGTACTGTTGATTAAGATGCCAGATGACAAATTATATAAATGCATTGATTTAGGCAGATGGAGGATTAAGGTGCTGAACCTCAGCTCTGCAAAGATACTTATGCAAGTACACTAGACTTTTTATTTGTTTAGCCTAAAACCAAGGCCCTTTCTGCACTTACTGGAGATCCAGATCAAGGAAGCCCTTTGGAGGAGCATAGGCCAAATTAGCACCATTAGTGCAGATGGTGCTGATTTTGCCCACACCTCCAAGTGATCTGGATCAGTTATTCTGAATGCAGCGATCTGGATTTAAGTGGAGAAAGGGCCTAAGTTGGCTATTATCCCCAAATATCATTTTTAGTACAGTATTGGTAAAAATGCAGCACATATTCAATGTGAACCAATCAACATATGCAAATACACAATTTTATTGAGAGTTATCTTCTGAAGGGGTCAGCAATAAAATAAACCATACTGAGCCTCTGAATAGCATACTACACGAATATATTCTATTAATGAATAACATATACTTTCGTAAGGTAGTAGATCCTTAGAAATAATAGACTGGTTGTGGCGTCCCACTCCCCCAGCCCAAGGTGGGTTTTTTCCCTGCCCCTTTGTCCTGTCCTGAATATATTTCGATTTGGTAGTGAAAAGAACAACGCCAGTCGTGCCTTCCCAGCCTCGTGCGAGAAAGTGCACCACCCTCCTTCTCCTTTCTCTCTTGAAGCAAGCAGTAAGCGTTTCTAACCGGCCTCCCTGTGGTTCACCTTCTCTGGTTCCTGCTTTCCCTGCTTCTTAAAGCTACAGTAGCCTTTCTAAAGTAGTGTTCACTTTAGCTTTCTAATAAATCACTGTAGGCAACACTCTTCTTTGTAAAAAATAGAAGTCTCAAGCTTCATTGTTAGAATGGTTGCCAACGGTAAAAGTCAAACAAGTTGCAAAGTATATCAGTGTTCACAGAAAAATCACACACATACACTCCTCGTTCCCTAATGCCCTAGACTTCCATTCCTGGCTTATCACAGCCCAAGAAGTATCAATCAATGCAGGTAAGTTTCCTTCAGGGTGTAGATCAGTATAACCTGCAACCTCCCACCCCGAAGTCTTCCTAGCAAAGAACAACAACCATTCCTTCCCTTTGGCAGGTGGTTTAAATACCTTCCGCCTGGCATGAGCCACTGCCCTGATTGGCTGCTCCCGGGGTATTCTCCCCCCCCCCTTTATGCTAATTAGAATGACTAAGCCCTGCTGCTTACCTGTCCTTTCTAACTGATCATATTACATAGGCAATTTTTACAATAAATACATGTAAATACATTACAGTTAACATAAATACGTCAAATAGGCATGGGCACCATAAGAACATAAGAACATAAGAGAAGCCTTGCTGGATCAGGCCACAGCCCATCTAGTCCAGCATCCTGTCGCACACAGTGGCCCACCAAATGCTCATGGGCATCTCAAGCAGAGACAAGGACAAACCTTCTCCTGCTCTCGAGTCCCAGCAGATGGCCTTTGAAGCGCCCCAGTTCCTCCCCCCCCCCCACAGCCTGGAAGATGCATCTAGGCATTCGTTCTAGTAGCCATTGATACATCTGTCATCCATAAATTTGTCTAACCCTGCCTTAAAGCCATCCAGACTGGTAGCTGTCACCACCTCTTCCAGCAGCACATTCCATAAGCCAGTGACCCTCTGGGTGAAGAAATACTTCCCCCTGTCAGACCTTATTCTCCTACCCATCAGCTTCATAGAGTGCCCCCTGGTTCTAGTGTTGTGCGATAGAGAAAAGAAATTTTCTCTATCCACCCTTTCTATACCATGCATAATTTTATATACTTCAATCAGGTCCCACACTGATCATTCTATGGAAAACATTCTGGACAGGTTCAACCCTGCTCCCCTTTTTAAAAAGACCATTGTCTGTCAGATAGCACTAGGCTTCAAAGGAAGTTGCTAGGGAGGAGATGAATTGTGAATAATCTCTGGCAAATGTAAGTTTTCTACTTAGCATAAATAAAGTTTTCTGCTTATTTGGCAGATTTTGGGATTTAACAGATAATTCCTTCCTCCCAGTCCTGTCTGCTAAACCAAACATGAGCCAAGGGAGTTGTTCCTTTCAAATAGTCTCTCACTGCGTTAAACCATTTCAAGGGGGATATTTATTGTCGCACATTTCTAACAGATGTCACTACGTAGCTTCTCATGTTAAACTACATAGATATCTAGGAGATAGAATACATTTGAATGTATTATTGATATATAAAACAAAAACTTGAAAATGTTGTTTCCAGAAACTAATGTTTACTATAAACACCAAATATCCTGGCTTTTAAAAATGTTAGTAAAATTTACATCAAATTTTGCTGATTTCAAATACACAGAGAAATCAGTCTTGTTTCTCTAATTGGTATTCAGTGCTTAACCAGTTTAGTTACTTTTTAATTTGATATGTCTATGATAAACATTAACCATGGCAATTCGTATTGCTAGGAAAATGCTAAGAGCCAGCCAGACACGTACTGAGTCACCCTCTGATTTTTAGAAAGGCAGCTTTCAGTGTTGCGGTGATGGGCATGTTGTGACATCTCCTTTTCCTCTGTCTGTGTTCCTAGAAGTTCCCTCAACCCCTTGAAGCAGACTTCAAACAGGAGAAAAACAGAAAGGAAATGCTAATTCTGTTTAATCTTGCATTGGGAAGGGTGATGCAGCTGAACATTAACCTTGCTGTACACTGAGCAAGACTTGGTTCCTATTTCCAAATACACACTAAATGTACACTTTGGGGCTCATCTTGACAAGACAAAACTCTTACTATGTAGAACCTCTTTTTCCTCTGTTCTTCTGTATAATTAGCTAAATCAGTAGAAGTTATTGCATGGAAGTTACACCCGCATGAAGGAATTTAAATGTACAGACTTAAACTTTTAAAATGTTATTGTTTTCCAATAACATTTTATGGAATATAACTGCACGCTGCCTTTCTACTTTTGCTTTGCTGAAATTAAATTAGTACCTCCATACACTTGTACATATTTGTCAACTTTGCTTAAAATAGTGCTGAATCGTAAAGCTAAGAGTCCCAAGATTTTTTTTTTTTGTAAGCACTTGGATTAACTGAGCATCCTTAGGGGGGTAAAATCACTATTTTGGCTTTGTTTACTGGGATAGCATCTTATTTTACAGGTGCAGGAAAATTTCTTTCAACTGAGTATTTAAGACTTTTATAATTACTTAACATGGACTTGGAATCCCTATTTAATTTATATTGCTTCTACCTCTGTAATAAAATATGGACTGTCTCAGAACAAAACAGAATTTGCCTGAAATTTGGACAAAAACATTATTTTTATAGGAGTGATTGATATTTCAAATTATGCTAGCTAAGCAGAAACTTTGCCCAATTGAAATTTGTTATGTTTTCCCTATTTGCAGGAGGATTATTAAAAAAGAGTGCAAAGTTATTTTTTCTCCGACGACATCATCAAAAAGAGCCAGGAATGAGCCAGTCACAAAATGACCTTATCTACCTAGAGCAACCTACACTTGATGGTACTCGCAAAAAGGGGGGAACTTTAACACGCATTCTGAACAAGAAAATTCTATTCAAGAACAAGAGCAAGAGCAAACTCAATGGCACATCAGTTGAACCATGTGCATAATGCCTCATACATGCCAAATTACTTGACCTACACATAGCCAACTGTTTACAGAAATATGAACTGACGATATACTTACTGAGACTCACAAATGCTGTGGTTCATGGAAGGGACACACAGCAAAGCTGGATAAAGGAACTGAGAAAACAGTGGAGGACTGTTACTATTTTAAATTGCTAAAGCCAAGGTCGTGATTGTAACCATGCTAACCTGGGAGTAAGCTTACTACAATTGGTGGGCTGCTTATCCAAGATGCTATTTTAAGAGATCAGATTTAAAAAGTCTGCAACTGAACATAGAATACCAGGGAATTACTGCAAAGTGGACAGTTGTCTGCATGAATGTATGTTAATAGTGGCATATCATGGTTGTATTTTTTAAAAATAATATAGTATGGGGAAAAGTAGCAATACATATTTTAAACAGGGTATTGAATGGGGAAGTAGTACAAAGGTCAAACAATACTGATACACATATTCTCAACTGGGAAGTATCCCCCTTTACTGCAATTCTAAACCCATTTACTTGGAAGCTAATCCTGAAGTACGCATCAGGATGCCTCTAAAAGCCAATTGCTTGGAGGCAATTGTCTTCTGCTTGAAAGATACAATCGGTGGGCCGCTGTGTGAGACAGGATGCTGGACTAGATGGGCTGTAGCCCAGTCCAGCAGGGCTCCTCTTTATGTTCTTAATCCCAGGTAAGACTACATCGGACTATATAACTTTAGAATGACTGTGGGGGAGAAATGAAGTGCTCAATAAGGCAGCCAGATATAATAACTATAAAACCATGTAAATTAGCCTTGTTTTCATCATACAGAACTGTAAAGTCAGACTGGTAACTGCCCAGCAACTTACTGCAAATTTGCTATAATGTACATATACCATAATCACCTTTTAAAGCTGATATGCTTACATATATTTTTGAAAGCACCTTTCACAAGATACAGAAGCTGTATTGCCAATTCAATAACACACTTTGGGAAACCTACAAAGAAAGGGCAGCTTAGCAAAGTTGTGACTCACCTTAAGTATACAGTATGTTTTGTTTACTTTCTTGGTTTCAGTTTTGCAGTCAAGGCAAATATTTTGAAGTTTTAAAATACTATTTATTTTTTCCTGACCACAAGCCAAGGAATTAATTTGTGCTTCATTTTAAAACTTGCATGTAATGCATGTGGTCCTTTATGGGTGTTTTTTCACTGATCGTCTTTAATCCAGATCTAAGAAGATCTGGATCTAAGGAATGGGTACTTCCCTTAATCCAGATCTAGTAGATCCGGATTAAGGAAAGTACCCAGTGTTTCCACAGGTAGTCTAGCACCCAATAGCAATGGATGCTAGCCTGCCTCCTGTGGAAACGCCGGAGCACCCATGTGCAAATCCAGATCTACCCACGAGGGGTCTGCCTGTCACCCCAGGTGTTTGGGGAAGAAGGGGGTGCAATCTGCCACTAACTTTGAAGATCCTCTAGAGCCTTTGACAGCAGCGTTGCTCTCCCAAGGGGGTCTCTTCAGAGCCTGTGCTAATCTCTGAAGGCAACTTCGGAGGGACTTCAAAGTTTTGAGTTTGGGGCACCGCCCCCATGGGTGCCCCCCCGAGCCTCCTCTAGACCCCCATTGCCCAAATGTAGTGGAAACAGGCTCCCTATAAACCAGATTTGATGGCTGAAGACCCCATTGTAGACCCCTTTAATGGGGTCTACAGGAAACCCGGATTATAGGTCCTGAAGGACCCATATGATCCGGGATTTCCCTACCTCTGGTGGAAACAAATGTGGCTCTAATGGGGTCTGTAGTGGAAATGGGGTCATCATGCTCTGAGCCTAATGGGTCCTTAATGGGTCCTTCAATGGCTACTTAGTGCTAGTGCAAAAACACCCATTGAAACTATGTATTTGAACCCTCTGAAGCATTCCTTGGGATTTCATTCAAGAAACCAATGGTGCCAATATAAATCACTGTGTTTTATTATGAAATAGAGTTAATTGACTAGTGCTGTGCTCCTGGCAATGCATGTAGGATATGTTTTGAGTGTGACCTCATGTAGTCATTTTTGCAGTATGTTGGGCAGCGCTGAGCTTTCAAACAGAAGGTATTGCAGACTGACTTGCAGAGGTTAATTTGTAGAAACACTTATAGAAACAATGCCTGTTGCAATCAATGGAATTTGCTTCCTTGTAAGTGGATTTAGGACTGGGTGACCCAAATGTGTCCAGTTGCAATAGCGTATAGCTTGGTAACGGCACATAAAGAATCTGAAATGCAAAACTGTTTAAAATGAAACGTACTTGCTGCTCAACCTTACAAATACTTGAAGACGTTTAAACTATTTTTTTATTTTTTTATTTTTGGAAATCAGCAATATTTATTAAGAAAGAGAAAGCACACAACGTCAGAAGGGAGCAGCTTGATCAATTCAGCTTCTTGAGTTGCTTACATATGCGTTCAGTGTATTTTTCCAAGACGTCAATTGGCTGCTTAACTTCCTTTTTTTTTACCAGGTTCTTCATTCTCTCTTTGTTAAGCTCCATGAATTCCAGCATGGTCAGTTCAGATGTATCTTTCTGGAGAGCCAGAAAGGCACAATTGGGGGAATATTCCTGGTGTTCTTCCATTGGGTCGTCTTTAGGCTCCCATCCTTCCAACTCCTTCAAGCATATGAAGCATTGGACTTCATCAGGTGCATTCTCGCTGGGACAGTGAATGAACCCAGCTTCTGCCATCCTGATCAGAGTGCAAGCGCAGTCGGAAGAGACGAAGGGTCAATGAGTGAAGCTAGCGAGCCGATGCTCCTTGAGAAAGGGCTTAACCCACTCCATCTTGTCCGCCTCTGCCGCCCCCGCCTCCGACTGGAACACATTAGAAGATGTTTAAACTATTATTTGAAAGTCTTACAACTGCTATTGGATGTAAAAGAATATGCCAAAGCCTTGCTGTCTGTGTTTCTGTGTTTTTCTTTCTCAAAGGAGTTGTGCAGCATTGCGACACCGGAATAAGATTTGTTAAAAATTAAGAATGTTATGTAAAAAAATCACCTAGGAAGGTGGTTTAGTTACCCTAACGTTCCCTAGCCTGAAAATACTGGTGACTTGTCTGGAATTTAATATACATACAATTATTGCATATTTTTATAAGCTCCAGACAGATCTTTTGCAAAAAGAGTATCGTCATCTGAGGGCCTCCCTGTACTGTATAGGGTAAGGAAACATCAGTCAGGAGAGGGGAAGATTAGCTTACACCATGGCTGTAAATTGCATTTTACCCCCTCTAGGAGGACCATACTATTTTAGTGTCCCTCTTTATTCTGCAGGCGTGGTTACAGCTTATGCATAATACTAAAAAAATTTCTCACACAGATAGATGCTTTTCTTTCATACTGCACTGAAACAAAATAATAAAAATTAATTTTCTTGCACTCTTATATTGATTTTAAAACCTAAGCATGGGATAAAGCAGGCAAAGAGACCGTTGAAAGTATTTATAAAAATGGACTTGAACAGAAACATTCAAAGTTATAATGGACAATGTGCTGTGGTTTGGTTCCTGCAAATTACTGTGTAATTCAAAACTGCTTCCTATGGAAAACCAGAGGCTTAAAGGGACCATGGAGACCCAATTTATCAGTGTAAACCAAAGTCATTGTGAAGGAGGGATTCACTCTCATGATACAGCAGAGGCCAAACTAAAAATAAATCCTTGCTATACAAGGGCAGTCAGCATAAATTTAAGAAACTGTTCTGGTAAAGGGAATATGTTGAACACTAAACATAGACCTTAGGCCTATTCACACAAGGATCTCTCAAATGCGTGTAGGACACCCTGGGATGGAGCATTTGCTCTGCTGGGCTGGCGGTTCTGTTTGGAACTGCCCCAGCCTGTCCCCGGGCATCCTACACATGTTCCTGGTGTAGAGCATGAAATCACGCTCTACACCCATTCCCGGCCATCCCAGAGCTGTAAGGGAGGGAGAGCATTCACACTCTCCCAAACAGCTGTGCCCCCCCCACCCCCGCTTCTGCTATTGGGCTGAAAATGGCTCAACAGCTGGTAGGCCTGCGCAATTAACTTACCTTGCTAGGCCCGGGGTGCTCCTCGCGCAACCTCGAGAGTGATCTGCTGATCTCTGTGCAGGTGTGCGCTCTGGTAGACCGACCCCACGCTGACAAGTCTGGTAAGTGTGGAGCCAAGCTATGGGGAGTGTGCACACCTACACAGACTATGGCACTCCCCAGGCTGCGCGAGGAGCACCCTAGGCCCAACAAGGTAAGTTGTGCGTGGTGGTGGTGGCTCGAACCTGTGGGTGCTGCTGGGCACCTAGGTGTTCACTGCCGGCTGCTGCAGTCCAATCGGGACTGTAGCAGTTGACAGGACACCGGGGCATCCTCAGCTCGGTCAACCCCACCCCTTTTGAGGGTGGTACGAGATTGGACTGGTGATATCTTCACCCGGGCCAATGTGCTGCTCCATGCAGTAGACCAGGCCCACATGGGCCCAGTCTACCACATGGAGTGGCACATCTGCCAGCCCATCAGGTAGGATCTTTGGCCTCCACCAGGGCTCAGCTGCCTAAATCTGTGACCCCCACCCCAGGCCAGGGCCTACCCGGGGACATGCTCTGATTGGCCAGCTGCTGGCGCACGCAGACACACAAAGCCGCCAACCGGGCCCGCCACTTCAAACATGGCAGTGATGAGGTAAGTTGCGCCCACATCCCCAAGTAGGCCCCGGGGTGAGGGTGCCTGGGGTAGGTCACTGTGGGGTCTAGGTGACCCGGTCACCTAGAGCCCATAGGGATCCAGGGAAGGAATGGAACCAGCCTGCCCGCCCTGGGTCAAATTCGACTCAGTGGCAGCAGGCCTGGGAGGACCGTCTCGTCCCCGCACTGGCCTTTTCAGGCTAGGCTATGCAGGGACGGATTCCCCTTTCACACCTAGGATAGATCCTAGTTAGGTGGGAATGGGGAATGCGTCCCCACATGGCCTAGCCTTCGTTCACTACTGCCGTTTGGCTGTAATGCGAAAAGTCCTCTTGTTTAGCTCAATCTTTGATAAAAATAATTGCATTTGTTTCTCTTCTTTCAGTTAATTCCCACCTTCCAATAGCATTCATCTGAATGCTGTCCTTTAAAAAAATGAGAGTCATCTCTTTAAACCATATCAGGGCTCAAGTCTGCTTTTGTGTAGTTTGTAAGGAATTCTTGGATTTCTTTATTTCTTTACTTTTCAGAAGAAACTCCCAGTAGTTTTCTTTATAAGGCTCTGCTGAATTTCCTCATTTCTCACTCCAAATACCTTTTCTTCTGATTCTGTTTGTCTCCAGCTTTTCTGTGATTTCAGCCCTTCTCTGTCAGCCACTAGGATGGTTCTGTCACTTTACCTTAAGCTAGTTCTCTCTCAGCCTGTCACGTGTTTTATTCAGGTTAAAGATTAAATCCAATCTCAGGGGCCGAGAAAACTGAACAATATATTCTGCAGTAATCTTCTGTTTTGTTTTGTTCCTGATTTAATCAGCATGCAATTGAAAATTAAATAATGCTTCAAACAGGAGTTTATAGACTTTTGTTAAATTAAAAATCATTCTCTCCACCCCTACTTGTTCTGTTTGTGAGGACAAAATTCTTATAGTATTACTTGCATCTAGCAATACTATGACCATTTCATCTCATCAAGCTATATACCGTAATTGCCTTAAAGGCTTTTTGAATTCGGAACATACTTATGCTCTGCTGTACCCAGTATATCACTAAAATCATGTAAATACAGGTCAAACCCAATCTGAGGCACTTTTTTATGCAGAGACCTTGACCTGCAAGAGGGTAGAGACAGAAACCAGGAAGAGCCAATGAACAACCCCCAACTGAATCCACTGAGCAGCTTCCAGCCCACTAACATCCTTGGTTCAGCCAGTTTTCAATGGTGCTGGCTTCTGTAACTGATGGATGTGACTGTCAATGCCCAATATCTTGCAACTCCAGTTTTTTGGAAACTGCAACAACAATGCCAACTGTTAGCACAACTGTTACCTTCGTTGCCACAAGTTGCTTAATTTCAGTTTGCCGGCTTTGTATCTGGTGACTTTTTCCACTTGTTTTATCCAAACATCACCATTGCTGGGTACTACCCATATCAATCCACAGACGTGGTTTCTAAACCATAGTTATGTGTATAACATTTACTGGGTTGTAGATAGGAATCCCACAATATTTTGGCCCAGTTCAGGTTCCCTTTAGCACCATACCCTTACTCCTGAGAAGCAGCAGGATGTGGAGAATTTACCCCCTTTCCAGATGCATACTTGCTGCCATTATGTGTACAATAGCAAGCACAGCACACATCGGTGCATTTGCAATAACGTTGTATGGTGTGGTCACACCTATGAAGGGACCTATAATGGTGGTGAGTACACCATGGCACAATTATGCTTGCAGATTTATTTTCTGTTCCTTTTCTAATTATCCCAGGTATTGAATTTGTTTTCACTGCTGCAGTATACTGGATTGGCTT
The DNA here is from genome assembly GCA_023333525.1 of Aspidoscelis tigris stejnegeri. NCBI lineage: Eukaryota > Metazoa > Chordata > Lepidosauria > Squamata > Teiidae > Aspidoscelis > Aspidoscelis tigris. The sequence goes on from JALMGA010000001.1 coordinate 210,495,095, forward strand.
TTATAGAGCTGTTCAGCAAAACCCCAAAGCCCCCATCAGTTTACAGATGTATTTTTCTTTTTTTGCCATAGAAGACTGAAGCATTTGGTTGTCCACACGCTCATATGCCAAGACGTCTATGAAGCTATTCCAATTTTCACTACTCTGAATAATTTGGTATCATTAGCAATTATCTCACTACTTACCTTTACTTCTAGATTGTTTATGAATAAATTTAAAAAACACAGGTCCCACTATTGAACTTGGGGGACCCCTTTTTAATTCCCTTCATTCTGAGAATTGCCCACTATTGTTTCCTGTTCTTTCCCCAGTTAGTCTGGGGCGGGGGATTTCCACTGACCTCCCTTAATCTGCATCTAAGATGAACCAGATCTAAGGAATGGGTCCTTCAACTAATCCGGATCTAGTAGATCCGGATTAAGGGAGGTACCCGATGCGTCCCTACGGGCGGTGCAGCACCCAATAGCAGTGAGTGCTAGCCTGCTCACAGTGAAATGCTGAATCACCCCGTGGTGAATCTGGATCAGCCCACATGGGGCCCACCCATCACCCCATGTTTTTGGGGGGACAGGGGGTGCAATCTCCGTAGACACTCTTTGAAGATTCTCTGGAGCTTTGTCATAAGAGATTCTCCAGAGTGATCTGTCACAAACCTTGAAGATTCCCCAGAGCCTTTGACAAAGGTCCATAGGATTGGCATTGCTCTTGCGTGGGGTCCTCTTCGGAACCTGTGCTATTCTTCGGAGCTGGCTTCGGAGCTGGCTTTGGAGACTGGGGTTTCGTGGCGCCCCCCCAGACCCACCCACCCCCGATGCTATTGCCTGATCATGGTGGAAACGTGCTCTGTATAAGCCGGATTTGATGCCTGAAGACCCCATTGTAGACCCCTCTAATGGGGTCTACAGGAAATCCAGATTATAGGTACTGAAGGATCCATTCCAGATTTCCCTAGAACGAGTGGAAACAAATGTGGCTCTAATGGGGTCTGTAGTAGAAATGAGGTCTTACTTCCTGCTCTGAGCCTAATGGGTCACTAATGGGTACGTAGTGCTAGTGGGAAAAATCCCATTGATAGGGCCTGCTTTCTTATTCCACAACTGCTGAGTTTATTGAAGAGTCTTTGATGAGCAATTTTATCAAAACAATTCTTTAAGACTATCTGGACTTTTCAGAAATGTTGACATCAACTAGACCTCTTGTTTCCTTGACCCTTAGGTTTTCTTTACTAACTTTCTTTACTGGTTCTTTTTTTTTCTTTCTCAACCACTTGCTCTACATCATTGCCTGTCCACTTTCTGCAACAACTGTTTGGCTTTTTGGACAGACACAAGCCTACTTCAGTAGATCTTCACTTAAGCCCGCATACACAACTAATTTTGACTGGAAACAATAGAAAAAGTGCACATTTTGCAGAGAGGCATATGGTGCAGTCCTCCATAAAGTTTAACCTTTTATTTTTCCTTTTTCTCACTTCCTCACACTCTGTAATATTTACTTGCTAAATTTGGGTTAAATAATGTGCTTCTGACAGGTGAGCTAATAAAATGCTGTGATATTTGAATCTGCCCAATAACTGTATTCAAGTACAGTTCAGTTTGACCTGCAGTAATAATTGTTTATCCTTATTTCTTCCTTAAGAAATTAGCTTTGCATATGTGAAAAACTAGTCTTGCTTTCACAAAGATACAAAGAAAGATTAAGAGTCATGAGTGAATTGTTTCCCCCAAAATAAATAGGGAACCCATAGATCTGTGAGGTCACCACAAAAAAAGCTATCCTATTTATAAGAATTATATTCTGCCTTCTCAAGAGTTCGCAGCAACTCACATAATTCTTCCTACTCTATTTTATTCTAACAATCTTGTAAGGTCAGATTGAAAAGCAATGGGCAGCCTAATTGCACCCAGTGTGTTTCTGTAGCTGAACAGAGTATTGAACTTATGGACTCTTGGATCTTCACCGGCTCTCCTTGTGCCATCTTTGTGGAGGAGAGATGAGTTGAAAAAATTAAAAATCTTTATGAAAGATTTGTTATTTAACTGAATAATATAGCAGATGATAGCCCTTCAGGCTACTTATTTTTGTTTGAAACTTTACAGATGAAACAGCTGTATTTTTAAACTGCACATTGAAACACACAGGAGTTGTTAACAAGAGGGAGCGTAGCACGTAGTAATTCACACCAAAAAACTGAACAACATTTAAAATCATTTTGTCATGAATGAATACTATCATTGCAGTGTAATAAAATGCTTTAATACAAAGTTGACAGTTTACATTAAATCTTTAGCATTTAAGAATCCTATGAAGAATGTTCAAGGTTCACTTTCTGAAGGGTATAAGGATTTCTTGTTTTAAAAACAAAAGTGACAGAGCAAGACTTCAGTTAAACAATGATGCCCAGTCTAGATACTTCAGATGCAAACCTGACAAAGAAGTGAAGTGAAATCAGTTGAGCTAGATTTGACTTGAGCTAGAATCTGTGGCAGGATCCACCATGTATGCATTGTAGACAATCTAGTGGGAGGCCATGCTTCCTGTAGAAATGCTGTGTCTGCAGGCCCTGGAAAAAATGGTACCAGAGCTATTTTCAAGCAGGGTCCCAAACATTCCCTGGAGGAAGATCAACCCAGCCACTCATGTACAGAATACTTTGCCATTTCACCAGGCTCCTGTAAGCAGTCTCTAAAGCACTTCTGGGCCCCTCACTGAAACAGTCCCAACCAGCAACTTCAAAGACTGGGCATGACACACTGCGCTATGACAATGTGAATGACCCTTGCCCTGTCCCCTCACTGCCTCTGCAGTCTTTGGGATTGGATTGCTTGACCTGGTCCACTCTCCACACACCATGGAAGAATGTGATGTATCCTGTTGTGGACTCCTTAGCCACAATTCCCCTCAGAAAACACTCCTTACCACTCCAGCCTAAGCTGCCTTCGGGTTGGAGAGACAGGCAGGAGGCCTCTAAAGATCATTTGCAAGGAGCTGAGAGCAGATTAAAGTTTTGCCTTTATCTTTTGCTCGAGATGCCTGGAAGCAATTGGTGGGCCACTGTGCGAGACAGGATGCTGAACTAGATGGGCTGTGGCCTGATCCAGCACGGATCCTCTTACATTCACATATAACCTACTTCACAGGCTTGCTGTGTGTACTAACTTGGGCTCTCTGGAGGAAGGTGAAGGATAAATGCCACATTTTTAAAAATAATACCAAACTAAAGCTGGAACTTCTCCAGGATTCAGGGCTCAGTAAGTCAGATTTAGCACCCTAGTGCTTGCAGTATAGTCTGCACCAGAGTGTAGATGGCAGGTCTCCATTCCGGGTTACAATCCGGAATAAGGTCTCGTACAGAAAGGGCCACAGTCTCCACGCCCTCCCTCAGACCCAGGAGCCAGCCGCCGATCCTCCCCTTCCCCAATTCCAAAAGCTCAATCGCCAGCAGCCTCTCTGCGCTCGCGTTCCCCTCCCTTTTCCGACCTCCAACTACCATTCCCATGATGCCTTGCGAAAACCACGACGCCCTTTCCGGCAGAGCGTGCTTCCGGCTCGGATCGGAACCCGGAGTCCGGATTCGATCCGGGTGCGACATTCCAAGCGCAGGTAACGTCACCCCCCCAACCCCACCCCCCCAGCCTGGTAGCGCTCTTCTTCCCTGCCGCCCGGAGGACCCCCGTGGCCCCTGCGGTCGGAGCCCGGCTGGCCAAAGCCGCCTGCCAGGGCGGCCGGCAGCACCGCCGCCGCCGCCCGCTCCTCCCCTCCTCCGTCCCGCTCTCCAGTCCTCCTCCACGCCGCCTGTTCTTTGTTACAGGCGGGAGCCGCCTCGCCTGCGGCCGCCCGCACGGCGTGAAGGGGGCGAGGCGGGTCCGAAGCAAAACCCGGTGGAGCCGCTCCCGGATCCCCGGCCCGACCTAGGCGCTCCGGCGCTGTCCTGGGCGGCGCGGAGCGGATGGAGCTTGCTTATCGCCGAGTGCTGTGGTCGCTGTGCGGCGGCGATGGCGGCGGCGGCTCCTTCCTTCTCCTCACCCGGCCGTTCACCGGAGCTGGGGTGGGGCCGCCTCTGCCGGGCTCCGGGGGTCTTGTGTCGGGTGGGCGCCTCGCCTCAGGCTTCCGAGCCGTGGAGGACGAGGCGAGGCGCCCTTCACCCAGTCGCCGCGACCACGCCTGTTTCACAGACGCAGCCGGATGAGGGGAGCGGGCGGGTGCAGGTGGCGCTTGGGCGGGCCTCTAGCAGCCCCGTGGGAGCCCCCAAAATCCACGGGGAGAACCGTCGCCGGCCTCCCTCACGACGACGCTCCTCTCGTGATGCCTTCGCCTTATCCTTGTACACACGAGCCGCCGCCGCCGTCCTTTCCCGCCTTAGACCGAGGGTCAAAGTCACCCCGCTCGGACTCCACAAGGCGTAGTTGGGTCGCCCTGTTCTCCAAGCACAAGACCCCAATGCGCTAAAAATGCATTTAAAGGTTCTTCCTTTGAAAGCAACCTAAACAAAGCACCAAACATCTGTTCTTTGCTCGCCAGGGTGGGTGTAGATTCCAGTGCAGATTGTGGGTGGTTTTTAAAAATATATTGAAATGCTTCGTCCGTACAGAAATCCACGAGTAACAATCATAACATTACTGCCAAATTGTCCAAACTTAATCATGTAACTTTTCTTTTTTTCTTCAGAGGATGATTAACTTTTATTGCCCAGTTTGAGATGTGTAAGTCTTGTAAAATTGGGCTTTTTCAGTTCCATTCACATAAGTAACCCTGTTATTGTCCTTGATTTGCGTGGAAGTTCTGACTGGGCGATTTGTTTCACTTAAAACACATTTAATATTAAGCATACACTGAAATCAGGTTTTGTATTCCCGAATCATTAACGAATGTGAAAAAGCAACAAATAGGAACCCCCTTCTGTGAAAGTGCTGGCTAGGTGTGTACGGGAAATTACTTAATGGCATGAATTGCCTTTGTTTTTTGCAATCGGTGTTTATAGTTTGTATGTGATGGTCCTTGTGCTGAAGGAAATGAGGTTAAATTGCAGACTTAATCTCATTAGGTTTTGGAAAAACAAAAGTGCCTTAGCTTTTTGTGGCTATTTTCCGAGAAAGTAGCAACAGCCCATCTTGTGTAGTTTAAATGAATTAGGACTGACTTAGGATGCATTTCAAGCCTCACAATTGGAAGAGTTTTATTTATGTCAAAGCAGCTCACATTAATTTTCCTCCACTGTGCTTATCCTCACACTCTGGGCTTTTGCAATGATTGGCTCAACTACCCCTATTGTTTCTATAGGTAGGTGGGGATTAGACCCTAAATGCTCTAGCCAAAATATGATTCTGGTTTTCCACCTGTTGGGTAGATACAAGACAATTTGCACTCCCCTGGAAAGAATAGCTGGGGGTTACTATGAATTCATCTTTGTCACTTGAGCCTCAGGTGGTATCAGTGACCAAGGTGTTATTTCTTACTGTAGTTGTGTACCAGCTACAGCCCTTCTTGGGTGGAGTTAATTTGGCCACAGTGGTTCAGAGTTCTCTCTATGCGAGGCAGCCCTTGTATATGTGAGCCAGTTTGGTCTAGTGGTTAAGGAGTCAGACTCTTTTCTGGGAATGCTGGGTTTGATTCCACACTTCTACATGAAGCCAGCTGGGTGACCTTGGGCTATTTACAGCTGTCTTCTGAGCTCTATTTGAGTCCCCTTAAATAGGTGAGAAGAGCAGGGTAGAAAAGCGAACTCTTCTTCTTAAAACTAGAATCACTGCAGAATGTGGCAGGAAAGTACTGATGGTGTTCTGGCCAGATATACTTCAACAGCCTGTAGCATGAAATGTAAGGCCCCAAGTGACTTGGGACCCAGAATATATGGGGTGTTCCTCCTTACATAAATCTTCCTGTATACTGAGATCAGCCAAAAACAACGCCCCTTTAAAGGCTGCTGCTCTCTGAGGTTTAAGGGGTGACAGCATATGAGAAGGTCTTCATAGCATCTTGAAAGTTATGAAGTAATTTAAGTTAAATGTGAGTCAGATGATCTTTTAATGCCTGATTAAGATGTACCTGTTCACCCAGCCCTTAATTGTTATCTTGCTCTGTTATGCTTTCAGACTTTAATATTTTAATTTGCAGTTTTGATCTTTCAGATTGGAGTTTTAATGATCATTAGGTTTTCATGATTTTAATCTATTTTAATTCTCTAATTTTGCTACCTGACCTTATCCTTAGACCACTCAGTGAATGTGTTTATCAAACTTTTTTAAAAAACGTAGTGATTAAACTTAGTTTTTCTGCATGCTTTGTGGTTTATGATGCCCATTCAGTGTGATGGCATGGGATGATTTTCAAAGAAGGTTCTTATTTTGCAGAATGTTTTATTCTTTTTACATTACCTTATAGGTCATATCTTGCTAATGAAGATAATTAAACATACATATTTCTCATGCTTGATCCTGGGTGTAGAGAGGGATTCAGGTTGTTGTGCAAAATGCAGAAGAAAGTTGAAAATATTCAGCACTGCACAGTGAAAGAGAAATCCATTTAATATGACAAATGTTCTGCAGAATGTTTACCAAAGATGGATTAAGTAACTTAAAACTATTTGTGGTATTCCTCCTCCATTATCAATTTAAAAAGCTTGTTTACTTGTATAAAAATCTTTTACAACTGTAGGAACATTGCTGGGCTTTTGAATGTTAGACGACTGTTATTTTCTCAGGAGTAGCTTCTCTGACACACCTTGTTCTGTACTTAATTGATCTTTCTTCTCCCCCTATTTTGCCTGAAGAGCAGTGTGCCAGATAGCAAGCCAGAGCATGATCTCTGATCATTTGTATCCATTTCTGCAGTCTATATTATGGTTATTCATGGTGGTGCAATAAATATGATTTTTATGAAATATGTTAATTTGATCTTAGTAAATTAAATGAAGACATTACAAATCTTGAAATGGGAAAAAACAGTATTATACTCTAATGGTTAAGTGTTGCAAACATAGAAATACTGCAGCAAGCTGTAGCAAAGTACTAATTTTGCTTTGATCAGAATTTTGCTTGGTGATACAACAGTCGTGTGAGGGACAGCCTAGAAACCACAAATGTAGCACTTGGGTTCTGGGATGGAATGTAACCTACAATTTTAAAAATGCACTAGTTAACTTAGGCAGCTTTAAATGGCAACTTTTCATTGTCCTTTAAGCAGCACTGTCACTGTGTTGAACACTTCATCTATTAAAACATACCCACGTCTCTTCTTCCTACTATTTAAAGAACAAAAATGTAACCATAAAAGTATGACAAGTAGGGGCATGTAAAACTGACCTAAAACACATTTTAGTTTAGAACAATTGATGGGAGTGGCAATTGGTTTCTGGTCAAGATATGTTTCCCATTTGTTTTGTGGGTTTCTTAAAGTACCACTTTCCAGTTAAAATATAGAGTTTGGGATATACTCGCCGTATAAGACAACACCCGGCGTATAAGATGACCCCCGCCTTTTGAGAAGATTTTCCTGGGTTAAAAAATAGTCTTATACACCAGAAAATACAGTACTTAGGAATAAGATAATTACTAAAAGCCAGCAGAGCAGTAGCACCATCATGCCCTCCAGTATTGAGGTGAGGTCGGGTGGCTGGGAATGACAAAGCATTACCTGTTCCTTTGAGAGGTCACTTCTGGTGATTTGATGGCTTGCTTGAAAATGAGAGGTGAGGCCGATGGGAAAGCAACACCTGAAATGTTGGTTCACTCCATCACCTGGCTGCAGCTGTGACTCCTGCAGTTCTTTTCCTCTTTGAGCTAACAGTTACCTGCTCTTTAGAAAATAGGTAACAAAGAAGCAGTGCTTCTTTCACCTGGATCTTTCATGTTTTGAAGATACTGCTACTGTAAAGCAGAAGACTGGATGGTTCCTACAGCCCTTTACGAATTTATGTGAAAGTCTCCATTAACCTAAAATTGCAGTGTGAAATTCTAAAAGCCCAGCAGTATAATTTTATGTGTTTTCATTAAGAGGTGAGAGACACTGATTTCAGAGGAAAGCAACATACAGTCCTGACAATGCCTTCACGAAAGTGGTTCCATTTTGTCAAGGATTGCCTACCCTTGGGACAGTGAAGTTAGGGGTGCAGTTGTACTAGGAAATGTATGCAGACTTTGGCCCCTTGTGGGCTGCATTTCACTCAGCATCCCTAAACTATGTTTTGACCTGCTCAGTATCCAGACACAATCTGCAGAGATCAAAGGAAGACTTCCTGCTGAAGCTTCACTCTTCTTATTGGCCTTGCAGAAGGACTCTGCTGCCTTCAGCTGTGTGCACCTGCCCTGGGAGTAAGTTGACTGAAAGAAACAGGGATTTAGTTTCCTGAGGGTCTGTTCTGAAAATACCCAAAAGTCTAGACTGGATGCCAAACCATGACTCTCCCAGTATTATTGAACTTTGGCTCGTATTATTCCTTGCCACTGAGCATTATAGAGTTGTAACTCAGGAAGAAAAACAAACATGCTCCTAGGCATTGCATTTCTGGCCATGTGCTCAGAATTTAAATCCTATAGTTCTACTTACCTCTTGTCAGTGATGAAAATAAAATCTGTTTTGTAGGTCACCAATTTCATTCAAATTGATTTCATTTTTTAAAAAGGATGCCCACTCTTTAGTTATAACTGAAAATTTGCACAAAGAAAGGCTATAATTGCATCTGTTCAAAACATGCAGAAAAAACTGCTAAACATTTGTTTTAGGCTAAGAAGCTCATGATGTTGGTCTCTATTACCACAACCATTACTATTTTCCTTACTGAACAAAGTTTTGACAAATAAAATATGGCTGACCTGATAAGCTAAAGGATTCTGGGTGAGGCTGTATTGCTTGGTGGAGGTCCTGCTAGCCCAGGTCTTTGGAGAATTTCTCATGGTGCAGCCTGAAGGACTAACCAGAAGAAAGGCAGTTGTGGAGCCTTTAGATTAAGGAGAGGCTAACATCAGCTGGCAACCAATTATCAATTTGGCTGTTACTGGATACAGGTGACTATGGGCCTGGGAGGAAAGCCTGGAAAGCCTTATGTATTATCAGAAAGACATACTTCAAAGGGGATGTCTGATACCCATGTGGAGAAAAAAAGGATCCCTGGAATCCCTCAGAGATTATGGGAATGAAAGACTGTTGCAGCTTCCATTCTCACAGCTGCTCCAGGCTATAGAGACTCCAGGATATACAACTTTACAAAGCAGATGCTGGGAAAGTGCAAGCAGAACCTGTGTTGTGCGGTGATGGGTTTCCTTGTGTTGGCCACTATGAGCATGGTCTGCTGGACTAGATGAACCATAGGTCAGATCCAGTGGAGTACTTACTCTGTTCTTCTCCTCCAAAGCCAAAAATTATTTTCTTTAGCCAGTCTCCTCTAATATAACATATGTTGTTAACAATAGCAAATTATAGTTATAGCAGCAGTCCCAAACCCATGGCAAGATGCCTCCTCAGCTGGTGTTCTGAATCCTGATCAGCAGAATTTTACATTTAGGGTTAGTGGTCTCAGTGCCCAGAATTCTCTAGTTTAGGAAGCAGTGGTCTATTGCATACAATTATTGTAGAATCCTGTAGATGTCTTTTTTGCCTAAATGAGTATAGCACAGTCAAGTTCTTTGAGTACGGAACCAAGAAGGAATGCCTACAGGTGGGTGTGTCTTCAGCTACTCTGCAAGAAAGTGACAGATGGTGCTCCAAGCTATAAAAAGCCCTGCTTAGCACCCTTTTGACAGTCCTTCTGTCACTTTCTGTAAGTTAGCAAGGACAGTTTCTTATGGACTTTGGATCTCAGGACCTACGATTACCAGACCTTTACCAAGTGAGAAATTGGCCAACAGTTCCCTCCCCAAAGGGTTGCTCTGAGAGCTCTCTCAATCTCCGTCGGAAGAGGAGATTTGTGTCTTTAAGAACTTCGTTTATCACCTGCTAAGTCAGAAGGCTTCCTCAGCTATCGCTGCAGCAAGCCAGGCCCCTCTCTCACAAACCAAGAGTCTGATCCCAACAGGATCAACAGAATCGTTCACCTCACAGCATGGGGCAAGGGCAAAAAGATCAAACCAAATGCCTCTCTCACAGCGTGAGAATCTGATCTGGGCAATATCTTCAGAGGCTTCCCCCTCACAGCGTGAGGTGAGGTATAAAGGATTGTACTTTCACAACTCAGAGGTAATTGGGTCCCCAGGCCTTTGGGTAAAGAATCACTTACCTTGTTCATCATGGCTGACCCAGCTTCCGCTACCCTAGCCATAGCGTCTGGCTCCAGTTCATCCCAAGGAGGGGAATTAACTTTGCCTCTCAGGCATTCCTTTCAGAAATAAGACAGGCAGTTGCTGGCGGCATGCTAGATTTTTATCGCATGAAATCACAGCTGGGTGTAGATTTGGAGAGCATTCCTGCCATGAACCTACTTGGCCCTCTGTCGGCTCCTAAGCCCCTGACTGGGAAGGAACACTAATCCCCGTCACTGGAAGATATCTTTGGGGCTGGCTTGGGCGATGACCAGTTCAATGGGGTCACTGTAATATAAAAAAGACCCTTATCAGGCAATTCGTTGTTGCAAACCTCACCCGTGCAGCCTTTACCAAAGAAGAAAACAGCCAAAACAAAGCATCTTTCAACCTGAGAGTAAAAAAGGCAAAACTAAGGCCAGAGCAGCAAGTCTGCTAACGACCATTGAGTTGGCAGGAAGGAACAGCTGTTCCAGCAGGCAGGAAAACATCAAGCCCAGCAGCTTCCGGAAGACAGGTGCACCAAAAACAAAATTTCCGGCTGTGCAGGCGCATGGCAATCTGTCCCCGCAGAGGAACCAGGAACTGGAGTGACAGCCACAGAGCTTCGGCCATCGGCCTCAGCACCAAACCCTGGTGGGTCATCTTGTGGTTCCAGTCAGGGGGAACAAAAAGAGAAGCCTTCAGACTGCACAGCAGGGAACAGCCAGCTATTCTAAAGCCTCAGCATCAGGCTCTTCAGGACAAAGGTGCTCCAAAAGGCCACCATCGCCCCCTAGTGGGGAACAAAGTTCTGACAATTGGGAATCTGATATAGAGCCTTCTGGCTCTGATTTGGAATTTGAAAATGAGGACTCTGACTATTCTAATGAGATAAATGAATAGGGGGCTGATAATGAGGAGGAGGTTGAAGGAATGGACTTGAAAGACATGGGGAAAGACTTACCGTTTCCCAGACTCTTTAAATTAGAAGAGTTTCCCAAACTACTGTTAAAAATGTTGGCAACTCTGTCGTTAAAACCAGTGGAGGTTGTGACTGGGGACTTGGCTTCTGAGCAGGTCAACCTTTTAATGGCCCCCTCCAAACAATATTTGGTGTCTCCCTTAAAGTTTCAAAAAAATGATTTTAAAACAATGGGAAAACCTAGCAAAGCCCAGCAGGCTCCTTGCTATCCCAAGGAAGCTTTTTGGAGCAGAGGGCAAGGATGTTGACTTCTGGGCAGTGCCTCTAATTGACTCACCTATCTCTGCATTACTGTCCCAGTCAGTGGCTCCTAAGCCTGGAGACACGCCCCTTAAATTTCTGGGAGAGAGGCGCATGGAGGCAATTCTAAAAAAATGTTTTGGGTCCAATTCACTGTGCATGTGCACTAATGCTCAGATTTCTTTGTTTACAAGAGCAGCTCTTAAGTGGGCAGATTCCGTAATTGAAGAAGGTCATCTCTCAACATCTTTGGCTCAACTTTAAGTATATTCACAAAGTTCTAGCCTTGACAGCGGATACCTCGCTTGACACCATGCTCATGTCAGCTAGAGCAGTGGCTTATTCCATGTCAATGTGCAGAACTTTGTGGATAAAGTTCTGGCAAGTTGATTCCAATGCAAAAAATAATGTGACTAATGCTCCCTTTGTGGGAGGTTTGTTACTTGGAGATGACTCACTGAAAGATATCCTCGTGGAGGGAAAAGGAAAAAAGAAGTGCATGCCCACTGCTTCATCCTCTTAAAAAGGTAAAGATAGATTTCCTTCGTACAAACGATGGTTCCCTCCTCCAAGGCCTGCCTTTCAGTCACAAAGGGGCAATTTTCATCCCTTCAGGGAGGAATCTACAAAAATTTATGGCAAATCTTCATGGGGCAAACCCAAATTCTCAAACAAACTTGGAAACCAGAGTAGGGGATCTTCCTTTTGCCAGTATAAATATAAGTGATTGTTCAGGTTCTGAACTTCCAATTGGGGGTCGGTTGATAGCCTTTCATGAGCAATGGCTTCCTGATAGTGTGGGACAATGGATCTCCAAAATTGTTAAAGAGGGTTATAGAATTTAGTTTTAGACCATTCCGCCATCACGTTTTGTTCAGTCTCTTAAAAGTTTATCCTGCAATAAGAAAAGGGAAGTTATGAAGGTGTTGGCTAAACTGATCTCTGTAGGAGCAGTTGAACCAGTTCCAGAGAATGAAAGGGTCAAGGTGTATACTCTTTATTTTTTGTAGTACCCCAAAAGAATGGGGGATGGAGATCAATACTTGACCTCCAATATGTTAATGGGTTTATTCCCCATGTCAAGTTCAAGATGGAGACCTTGCAAAATTTGAGAACAGCAACTGATGCAAATCAGTACCTCTTCTCTTTTGATCTTTGATACATGCATGCATATTGCAATTAGGACATGCTCCAGAAAATTTCTGCAGTTTGCATTAGTGTCTAGCCTGGTGATGGCCAACCTATGACATGCGTGTCACAGGTGACACGCCAAGCCCTTTTGGGTGACACACATGGTCACCCTGGCACCTGGGCATGTAGTGCTTGCTTGCTCTTGAAGTGTACAAAATACCAACTTTCAATTGAAGATTAGCAAATGAAAAGAATTATTTGTTTTTGCTTTTAATAAAATATATAAATAAAAAATATAACTTTTTAAACTAAAGCTACAAATATCACAAAATTATGGATATTTCTAGATGCGACACAGCACCCGAGTTAAGCTAGGTTTTCTTGCGAATTTTGACACACCGAGCTCAAAAGTTTCACCATCACTGGTCTAGCCACTGGCAATTTTCTGTTCTCCCATTTGGGTTAAGTTTGGCCCTGCAAATTTTTCCCTGTATTCTCAGCCCACTGGTCCAGCAACTAAAATGGCAGGAAATCTCAGTCTTTGCCTATTTAGACGACATACTTGTTACAGTGTCATCTAGAATTCAGGCTGAACATGACATACGAATCGTAAAGCAAACACTAGAATCCTATGGGTTGGTCATCAATTGGGATAAGAGTTCCCTTGCTCCATCACAGTCACTGGTTCATCTAGGAGCTTTGATTAACACCTATGAAGGTACAATTATGCCATTCCTGGACAAAATAGAAGTAATCTCCTCCAAAGCCTTGAGCCTAAGGCATAAAAGGGTGGCATCCCTCAAATGTTGTTATTCCTGGGGAAGGTTATTTCAGTTATTGATCTTGTATCCTGGGCAAGGTTTAAGGCACGTCTTCTCCAATGGGTTCTGCTGCCATATGTGTCAGATATAGTCAAAAGAACTCACAAGATGGTTGTGATTCCAAAAGAGGTTAAAAAATCCTTTGATTGGTGGCTTCTCCAAGTAACCTAACCTTAGGGTGTCCAATATCTTCCCCAAAAAGGATTGTAGTTAAAACAGATGCAAGTCTGTTTGGATAGGGAGCCCATTGCTTGGATAGAATAGCCCAGGGACAGTGGTCACTGCAGGAGAAGGCTCACTCCATCAACTGGCTGGGGCTCAGGGCTATACAACTTGCCCTGATTGCCTTTTCCCTCATCAAAGGTCATCATGTACTCATTTTTACAGACAAGACTGTTCAAGCCCATATCTCCAAGCAGGGGGGCACCAGGTCAAAATCTTTGATGTCTTTGTTTGATGAAATATTTTCATGGGCAGAATCTGATATACTCTCGATTTCTTCATTACATATCCAGGGAAAAGAAAACCTTCAGGCAGACAATCTTTCTCGCAGATCTCTCCCAAACACAGAATGGGCCCTAAATCCAGAAATTTTCACTTGGATAATGAGCCTGTGGAGCACCCCAGTAATGAACCTATTTGTGTTACCAGAAAACAATCAGGTTACACAATTTCTCTGTCGGTTCAAGCATCCTGCAGTGGAGGGAGTGGATACTTTATCACATCTGTGGTCTCAAGGGTTACTCTACGCATTCCCTCCGCTGCCCCTGATCCCAAGGTTTTTGGCAAGACTTTGGAAGTCATCTGCAACTGTGGTATTGGTGGCACCCTTGTGGCCATGCAGGCCATGGTCTGCCATGATCAAGGTATTGTCAATCCAGGGACCTGTTCAGTTACCAAACTGACCAGACTTGCTGATTCAACAGGGTATATATCATCCAGACCCTCAATGGATGTGTTTGAATGTCTGGTTGCTCAAAGGCACAAGCTGAGACTCTTAGGGTATCCAGACACCATTATCGACACCATTCTATCAGATAAAAGAACTTCCATGGTTAGGATCTGTAATAGTACATGGAAGAAATTTCACTCCAGGGTCAAGTCAACTAGGGTTGATCCTCTCAATCCATCAGTCATTGACATTCTAACATTCCTGCACAGAGGAATTCAAATGGCACTTTTGTGTACAGTACCTTGAAAAGACACTTGGCAGCCATAGCCTTGGTAATAGATATTGACAATCAAACACCTTTATCTAGCCATATTCAAGTTAAAAGATTTATGTAAGCAGTTAAAAACAATTCTTCCCCAGTGGTGCATAGATACCCATCATGGCGTCTGCACTGGGTGTTAAAGGCATTAACACAGGAACTGTTTGAGCCAATGGACAATGCTTCTATGTTCAACTTAACCTGTTAAACTGTTTTTTTTGGTAGCTATGGTTTCCACACGTAGAGTTTCTGAGTTAGCGTCATTCTCATGAGCTAAGCAATGTTATGAAATCTGACCGGACTCTATTGTGTTAAGGGTTCACCCAGAGTTTAAGCCTAAAATAAATACCAGTTTTCACAAATCACAGGAAGTGCATATTTCTTCTCTGGCTCCTAAACCATCTAATGCTAAAGACCATTACTGGCATCTTTTAGATGCAAAGAGAGCATTGCAGACATTTGTGAAATGCACCAATGATTTCAGAAAATCAGAAGCCTTATTTGTGTTATTCAGTCACCACAAGAGAGATGAGAAAGCATCCCCAAAGACAGTAGCCGGATGGATAGTGAACTGCATTAAAATGTGCTACAGGATTTTGGGGGAAAAGCCTCCAGAAAAGATCTGGGCTTATTCAACCAGAGCATCGGCATCATCTGCCACCTTTCATAATAGAGCCACTTGGGAGGAAATCTGTAAAGCTGCAACTTGGAAAAACCCTTCCACCTTTACTAGACATTATAAACTAGATCTGTTCAGGTCAGCTTAGGCAGCATTTGGGAGGATAATTCTCCAGCATATTCTGGATGAGGATGAGGAAGAAAAAACTACCTAGTTTCCCTCACAGGTAAACAAATCATTGGTACATCCCACCTGTAGGCATTCCTTCTTGGTTCTATCCTCGAAAAAAGAAGACTGGTACTTACCATGAGGTGGTGTTCTAGAGGATGGAGAGAGAAAGAATGCCAGGCCTGCCCATCAACTAGGAAGTTTCTTCTTGATAATTATCCTTTTGGACCTCTTGCTGTTGGGGCCCCAGAAGGGTGGCAAGCAGAGCTTTTTATAGCTTGGAGCGCCATCTGTCGCTCTCTTCCAGAGTAGTTGAGACACACCCACCTGTAAGTATTCCTTCTCTCTCCATCCTCTAGAACACCACCTCACGGTAAGTACTGGTGTTCCTTTTCTGTGCCCCAAGTGGAATCCATGTATATGATTAGGAAAAGATGGCAAAATAATTTTAGGAAGGTTTTTTCAGTAATAGAAATTATCACTATTGAGGTGTTCTCCAGTCACTTTTGACCAATAAGGCATCCTTCAGGAATCATTAATACTTTTAAACAATACTTGAACAAAGTATGAAGGACAACATCAGATCTATCAGCAGAGATCAGCTTTGTATACAGGCAACACTTCTGGTTGCTGGGAACCATTCTGCACTTGCCATAGGATCAGACCAGGAAGAGGCTTTTGGGCCTCCTTTCCACACACTGGTATGGGATAAGGGAGGCCCTGCCCTCTCCTAATGCCCAGAACATATATGGGCCTAGGGCACTCAGTATGGAATGATAGTCCAGATCACTGGTAGATCTTAATTTTGAGCTCTACTGGCGTTCTACAGGCATGGTTGTCCCAGGAGCTCTGAAGGCCAGAAAATTTTGTTCTTGGCCTTCTAAGGCCTCTTATACTGACTGTGAACCTGGTATATCTTTGGAGCTGGCACAGAACAGTCCATTCCAATGAAAACAGCCTTGTTTCACATCAGGAGGAAACTGTCCCAGCTTGGTACAAATTGCTTATCCTGGTACAAAGTAGGCTACCATGTGCCAGGATAAGCCAGGTAAGTGTGAAGCTATGGCACAGTTTTACCAGTACTGATTAATTTCCTATGAAATGTGTTCGCTATTACTGAGGCAGTAACAACCAGGTGAAGGCTTCAACCTTTAGAAATGAGCTTCAAAGCTTCCTCTGAATCCAACATAGAGCATGACTGTACACAACCTTTGTGGAGTATTTTTGGTAACATATAGGAATATATACAAATGCATGAACATTTTGTCAGGAAGTATTCTGTAGTCTTATGAGACATTCTGATCTAACAGGTTTCAGAAATGGCTGAAGATGGAAATGAAGAGACCATGTTCATATGTAAGTATTGTAGGGTGCATTTTTATTATGAACAGCTATTAAGTATTAGTTGTCAGGGAAGATAATTGAGAAAGTGCTGTTGGGCACTGTATAGCACAACTTGACTTCTTGACTTTGGCTGAAGAACACAGTTTAAACATTTGTGTACTTCCTAGCCTTACAAATATGTAAAAGAACTGTTTTGGGGTGTTTTTCCACTGTCACTAGAAGTACCCATTAAGTACCCATTAATGGGTACAAAAATGCTATTAGGTACCCATTAATGGATACAAAAATGCCATTAAGTACCCATTAATGGGTACTTAACAGGTATTTCTAGTGACAGTGGAAAAACACCCTTGGTTAGAGTGAAAGCAAAGCAAGGGGAAGAATTCTATCAATCCAGAATTCATGCTGGACTGTACAGAAGTACTCTGTTCCTCTTCCTTCATCCTGCTTATTTTCCCAAATAAAATTTCTTGTCTCTGTATAGCTACTAAGGAGTTCTTTTGTTGTGAACTGTTAACAAATCCACATGTCTTGGTTGTGTGTGTTTGCTTTGCTTTTGAGGATTCAAGGGCCTAGAGAGATTAATCTACTGTAAATGAAGAAACTAGTAATGAAGAACACTGAAAGCAAGATTAGAATTTTGGAGATGGAGGAGTATTTAATATAATTCCCTTTTTAATTCTGTTGAGAGGCCTCCTCCTTAGCTCTCTTAATTGATTTATGTTGGGCTCTGGGAAATGGGTGTTCTGGCTTATTGTCAAAGCAGCAAGACCAATTGGAAATAAGCACCAGAGGAATGGAACCCATTCCAGATCAGAGTAGGCCAGGATGCTTCTCTCGCCCCACAATTTTCTCTTTCTGAAGCCTAAAATTAACAACAACTTGAAGTGCCACTGAACCAAATAGTCCTTATATTCCTTGTCCAAATGCTTTGCTGAAGCAGGGAGCAGTCAGATAGGCTAATCAATCTGATAGAATATTTCATAACTTAACCAACCAACCGACAATCCTTCCATTGGCCTGACTGGTTGTTCAGGTTATGTGAGCGATCTGAAATTTCTGTTATATAGAAGAAATGACTGGTGCACATTTTCCACATCTTTTTTTCCCTTCAAAAAAGAACCCTTTGCATGTGAGCATCTTGACATCTAGAGATATCGGGTGACACCCTATATGCTACCCTTCTGTTCAAGAGCTTTCTGGACCAAATTTCATACACCTTGGGGCTTTACATCATCCTGCTGCAGACCAAAAATGCTTTCTTTGCAAAGCCTCCCTACACGTTTGAGCAGCAAAATCATATACAGGTGTCTTTCTGTCTATTCAGGGCCTGATTGTTTTATACTGATGTATTTTACCTTCATCTAAGGTTTGATTAGTTTTTCAGTTTGATCAGTCTTGATGTATTTTCCCTTGATTCAATCTACTCTTTGCCACTTCTGCCAAAGCTGCACCTATTTAGGATTGAGGGGCAAGTCAGACTAATTATGACTCCCTAGTGGCAGGCAACAAACCAAAGTCTTGTGCCAAGAAAGATTATCTTATCAAATGTATAACTATATATTCTACAATCCCTTTATGCTAATCATGCTGAAATCTTTATGCAGTTACTCTTGCATAAGGTCAGATAGAGTTATATCAGTCTGTCCATCCCAGGTGCATAAAACAGAGAAAATAAATTATACTTAAATCTACTGCATATATATGAAATACATGGATGTAGGAGGAAAGGCACACCATACTAATTGACCCTCCTCACAAATCTTCCACTAGACCCCTGGCACTACATCTTCCAATTCTTCCTTCTCAGAAATGGCTTGTAGCTTTAAGGACAGGTGCAGGCTGGGTGATTGATGGTCATAGGGTCACGCACTTTTCCTTGGCACACCAGTGCAAGGGCTGCTCGGGGGGCAGCAGAGGTTTTCATGGCAGCATCTCCCTTAGTTCTGGAAATACTTTACCCTGCTGAAGGAATGCTTTGGGAATTTTGCTTTTTCAGTTTGAACGCATGGGTGCCTGGTTCAATCTATTCCTATAGCAAGACAATTCAGACTCAAACCAAACTCCCTTGTATAGCTTCGGCACATCTCTGCTATATGGTTATTAAGATTAGATGAGGCAGAAAATTCATGGATTTTCTCTGCAATACTTACCAAGGAAGAGCTGGAAAGGAACACTGTTATTTATCTGCTTCTAGGGTGTGAAGATTGTAATCAGTATCACGATTCCGAATGTCCAGAGCTGGGTCCAGTAGTAACTGTGAAAGACTCTTTTGTGTTAAGTAGAGCAAGGTAAGCAAATGTTTCAGTGTTAATTTCCATTGTTTTTTATTTTGCCTTTAGTGTTGCATTTTGAAGTGGAAATCATCTCCGTTACAAAACTTGTTCTGAGTGTCTTCTAAAATGATTGCACTAGTCCTAGAAATTCATTCATTCTGATTTTTATATATATTTCTGGAGGCCATAGAAGAAGTCCAGCCAACCAACATAAAATTTATATCTCTATTACTGTCTTAACATTTTCTTGGGGGCAGAAATAATTTTTTTGCTGTATAGCAGAAGGCAGGAAAGCAGAGGTGAACCAGCTGCTGATCTCTCAGCAGACCGTAGTATCCTACTGGAATGGCTTCAGGGATTGGGACTGGGAAGCTCTGTTTTACAGTGGTTCTCTTCTTATCTCCAGGGCCGGTCCCAGAAGGTAGTAATGGGAGACTTCACTTTGATGTTCTGGGAACTTTCTTGTGGAGTTCCCCAGGGGTCGGTCTTGTCTCCTATGTTTTTTTTAATGTCGATATGAAGGCGCTGGGAGAGGTCATCAGGAGTTTTGGAGTGAGGTACCATCAGTATGTTGATGACACCCAACTCTATCTCTCCATTCCTTCTGAGTCAGGAGAGGCAGTTGAGGTCCTCAATTGTGGCTGGATGTGGACCAATAAACTGAAACTGAATCCAGACAAGATGGAGGTACTGTGTGTCAGTAGGTCCCAAGTCCAGGAACTTAAGGGGCACCCAATTCTTAGTGGGGTTGTTTTTCCTCAGAAAAATTAGGTGCGTGACTTGGGAGTACTCCTGGATTCATTGCTGTCACTTGTACCCCATGTGGCAGCAACTGCCAGGAGTGCCTACCATTATCTCCATCTGCTCTGCCAGCTTAAGCTTTACCTGGATAGGGATAACTTGGCAACAGCAGTCCATGCTCTGGTAACCTCCAGATTATACTACTGTAATGTGCTCTACGTGGGGCTACCCTTGAAAATGGCTTGGAAGTTGGAACTGGTGCAGAACGCAGCAGCTCAACTGCTGATGGGAGTCTCTGGCCATACTCGCATCACACCCGTCTTAAATAATCTGCATTAGTTACCTATTCGTTACTGAGCCCAGTTCAGGGTGCTGACACTAACATATAAAACCCTAAACAGCTTGGGCCCTGTGTATCTGAAGGAGTGCCTTCTTCCATATAGACCTGCCTGTGCACTGAGATCTCAAAGAGAGATCCTTGTATTCCTTCTTTTTCAGAAGTATGAGGCGTACGGACATGCAGGAGGGCCTTTTCTGTGGTGGCCCCTAGACTCTGGAACAGCCTCCCTCTTGAGGCTCGCCAGATGCCTACACTGTATAATGTACGCTTCGCCTTGTGCTTTTTATTTTCACTGTAGTTAGGTGAAACTCTTTTTTTTAATCAAACCAAAAATTCTGGATGCCTTTTTATTTTTTTCTTGCACAGAAATAACTTCAGTTGATTGCAGGGATAACTGTTTTGCCCTTGAGACTTCTCCCAGTACCATTTATCGTGGTGGTTATTGACCTCCACCAGAACTGCACTGCCACTTCACACGCAAAGTTGAAAGGAGAAAGTCAGAAGAGCTTTTGGTCCTTTTTGAAATCCATGATTTTAATTATTTCTTACCAATTATTGTATGATTATCAAGACTATGAAAAGTCAAGAGGAAAGTGAGGAAATATAGTGCAAATATGTTTTTGTTTTTGTCCTGTCAGGACTCATCTGTGGAAAAGAGGCCACTAAAGGGAGTAGCATTCAGTTCACAGCCTTAAAATTCTAGGTGGCCCCATTGGTCTTGATCCTCTGGTGTTTTCTCCTTTCTCATACAGAAGCACTTAGTGAGGAACTGCATTGATTCAGTGATACAGTCCAGTTGCTTTGTGAGCTTGCATTGAGTCCCTGAAATTGCAATTTTAAAAAGTCATGTAGCAGGTGATAGGAAATGGTGTATTTCTGCCTCGACAACTGCTTCCAGTCAGATAAGCAATCCTAAGTTAAATGAACATGTACTTTCCTGTGTTGCTGTAAAACAACCATATTTTTTGAAGTATCCTTGACAACTAAAAACTTCTGAATTATTGATCTGTTGTTCAGTCAGTGTTATATGTGAATTGTCCAGGGTGATCTTCTTTAAATTATGGGCACATTAAAAAAAGTACAGGCTTCTCGAATAAAACCAGATACACACTTATCCATTAAAATCTAAGGCTGTTTCTGCACTGTGGGAGGAAAAATTCTGGATTGGTAGATCTGGATCTACTGATCTGGATCCTGGGACGGTAAAGGACGGATCTGTGCCATAGACACAGATGGCCCCAATCTGGATCTACCCCACCGCTATTGGCTTTGATGCTTGCATGGCACAAGACAAACATTGCAGTGCCCCCCACCCCCACCCCAAAGATAGTTCTTAGCTGTAGGGGGCTGCAATCATGGCTGCCCACTTTGGCAGGCAGACAGGATCATGGCCCCATGGCTCCTGCTGCCGCCCACCTCTTCTCTCCAGCTCCAAAGGAGCCTCCTGGGGGTGGGGGTGGGGGCTGCTGGCAGCGGCTGTGACAGTAACAGTGGGGCCACACTGACAGAGGCAGCTGCAATTGCCACCTCTGTTGTCTCCATCACACACCCCTGAAGCCCCCATTATGGACATCTTTAAACAGGTCTGCAGGAAATCCGGATTCAAGGGCCTGATGGACCCATTAAATTCTGATTTCTTCTGCCCTCGTGGAATCAGGGCCTGCTTGATGGGGTCCATGTGAGGACAAAGCCTTCCCAATTGGTACCAATCGGGTTCCTAAAGGGTTCCTTAATCGGTTCCTTGCGCTTGTGCAAAAAGCCCCATAGTTGCAGGACCCCAGATCTGGATCAGAGGCCTTCTGATTCAGGCTCACAATTAGCTGTAGACCCGCAGCCCATAGGGAACAGAGAGTTAAAAGGTGTATCATTAAATCCATTATAGATACAGTAGTCTTCACCTAACAGTTGAAAAGAGCAGTAACAGGCAAGCCTCCTTAGGAAGAGCATTCTTTAGCCACAACCAAAAAAGCCCCTCACTATTTTTGTCAATTTCTTCACTTCTATTAGTGAGAATAGTTGAAGCAGATGACCTATGATCTGGGTAGGTTCACTGTGGGAGAGAAATCCCATATATTATCCAAAGCCTTTCAAGGTTTTACTAGGACAAAGCCAAAGCTTTGGATGTGCCCAAACATGGATTGATGGTTAGTACATCTGAGCCAGAATTGGTGAAAGTGCTTTATACCCATGCTTTGTGTACGCTATAGTAATGCAGAAGAGTCAGGAATGTTTTTCCTGTACTATTCTGTTGATGTAGAAACTATATATCTCTTTCATGTGAATGGTATTGACCAATTTCGCCATGGGATGTGTGTGAAGACTGAATTCTTCTTTCCATTGGGTATATTGAACTCTGTGTCAGAGACAATTCATTTATGCATCAACATAATTTGTTCAAAATATTTACTTCTTAGATCATCTCTTCCCTCCAACTTGGAGATCAAGCAAGTTGAAGATGGGATTGAAGGCATTTTTGCCATAACTCAGCTGGTCAAGCGTACCCAGTTTGGCCCTTTTGAATCCAGGAGAGTTGCCAAACTGGAAAAGGAGTCAGCATTTCCATTGAAGGTACAATAACACTGAGTTTAAGTTAGTGATAATATAAAACACTTACATATAGAACAGTCACTTTCCACCATTATTTTAAAGCTCTGTATTTCAGTTTGATTCTTTTTCAGTTAATATGTTGCTGCAAACTAGCCATTTTCTTATCAGCGCTAAATCTGTAGTGCTTCTGTTGTATAATATGCAGAAACAGTATTCTCTTCTACTGTTGACTTACAAAGAGTGGAATTTGGTAAGCAACATGTACTAGTGGTGTAAGTCACATGATATAAAATCAGGAAGCATATGAACAATAATGTCTTGTAATATTCTTGTAATAAACTGATATTCAGGATGCCAGCTGTGCAGAAAAAGACCTAGATATTTACTCTCTGAAAAGAGCAATGAAGTTAATCAAATTAAACAGTGAACATTAGTCTTCATCACATATTTGCCGACCACAATAGTATGGAAGCCAGGGTTGGCTTCATCATATGATCACTTACCATATTGGCATGGAAACTAGGGTTGGCTTCATCATATGATCACTTACCATATTGGCACGGAAACTAGGGTTGGCTTCATCATATGATCACTTACCATATTGGCATGGAAACTAGGGTCATCTACTAGATTGATATGGAAGTCAGGATTGTCTTCAACACATCATTGCTGGTGTGTATTGGCATGGAAGCTGGGGTGATCCTCATCACATGCGTGCTTACTACACTGACATGGAAGCCAAGGTTGTCTCCATCACAAGATCACTAAACATATTGGTATGGAAGCCAAGATTCTTATTACCAGAATCATATTGACAAAATAGGCTCTAATAACAGTTCCTTTAAGGATTTCTTTCTGATATGTATTAGGTGATTGTTAGTACAACACTTACATTCTGTTTTCTGGGGGTCTGTTAGGTTTTTCAGAAGGATGGGCCTCCAGTGTATTTTGATACCTCAAATGAAGATGATTGCAATTGGATGATGATGGTGAGGCCAGCCAGCCAGTATGAACATCAAAACCTGACTGCGTTTCAGCATGAGAATGAAATTTACTTCACTACTTCCCGAGATATCCCACCAGGAACTGAGTTAAGAGTATGGTATGCCGCTTTCTATGCCAAAAAAATGGAAAAGCCAATTCTAAAGCAGGTTACCAGCATTACCAATGGTATGTTTAACTGTTGGGTGAGATTTTTTTATTGTGAATTTTATTTTTATTAAACAAAAGTGACTTGGAATAAACTATTTTGTAAAAAAAAATTGTGAAATTGTAAAGCTTTGGGTTTCTTTCCCATCTAGCTTCTTTTCACCTCAGGGAAAAGCAATTGCTTTAGTGGAGTTGTTTGAGTCTCCTGTTGTACTGGCTATAAGTGGCCGTCCTAGCATGCCGATATGAGTCCACATGCAGATGGCGGCCAAATATATTGCTAGCAAGCAATAATGCAGAATATTGTCTCCATCATTATTACTTGCTTTGTGCATTTTAGTAATGCATGCACCCAGGTATTCAGATAGCACTGAAGACCCAGAAGTGCATGTTGCTACGTCCATCCGTGCATGGTGGACAGAGTGATGATAGTGGCTCCATCCATAAGGTGAGTTAACACGCTGTTGCTGGAAAACCTGCCACCAATGCTAGGTTTTCCTGCAATTATTTTTAGCATATTTGGGGTTGCCACAGATATGTATGGCGATGTCACCACAGTGGCACCATAATACCACCATGTTCCCCTATCTGGATAGGACCTGTGTCTTTGTACTTCAAGTGCTTTTGCCATGATGGAATATATCCTTGACTGGTGTTGTGACTTTGAGCTTGTCTGCATGGAGAAATGCATGTTTGGTGTGAGGCCGTTTGCTTGGCATCTGGTTAAGTATGGAAGGGAAAAGGCTGTGGTTCTTCCTTTGCTTCTGGCCTTTACATTGATTGGTGTACAAACTGCTTGTGAAAAATGGCCAAAGGCTAGAAAAGTTTCTTTCCTTTGGTTTAAAAGAAGACAGAAAAGACCTGAAAAAAATATACAAAGTCTGTTTGCATCAGACAATTTGTGCATTTGTAGAAGAGCAGGAATTTCCATTCCTTTTCACTGTATCAATGACTTTAAGTGAAGTGATTATGTGTGCCAAAAATCAAATGTAAATCACATTTCAGTAAAATACACAGCTTGATATTATAACTGATTATAGTTAGTGAATCCAGAGCTACTTTTGTATTCTCCTTATTGCTCTTATGTGCAATGATTTGACACTGAAAGAGCCTAATGAAAAGTGTCATTTCATATGGGTAGCAGTCTTGGGTACGCTTGTTGTTTAGAGGGGAGACGCTTAAGAAGCGTACTGTAAATTTCATATAGGGTTTGTCTTAAATTTAGATAACTTGTAGCAAATAGGCATGAGAGTTTCCAGCTGAAGTAGAACTGAGGGGTTTTGGATGCCTCTCTTTGTGTATCGACATAAGACATGTAACAAAAAAGTGTGATTTGTGTTGGAATGTGAGCAAGTTGGAAGCAGGACCTTTCTTGGAGCAGTGCCTTGTCTCTTAGAAATTGAAAATACTCTCTTCCCAAGCTCTTTCCTATCAATGCAGCTATAGCATGCAATACAGTATTCTGTAGTATTAAAGTCTGTTTTGAACAAATTCGTTTGTCGAACGTATTATCTCCTTTTTCCTATACTGCGAATGGTATGGGTATGCTTATCATGGTACAGTCCTTGCCATTAGATATAAATGGCTTTCCTTTCCAATTTGTTTAATTTTCTGTCTAGAAAGAAAGTAATGTCTACTAGCAGAGCAGCTTAATACTGTAATATCACCGGTCTTCTTATGATATTTTGGAGGAAATGTGTAGTGAATTTGCACATGCAGAGGAAACTATACATGTGAATAGCATATCTGGCAACATATCAGACATGCTGTCTGTTTTGTTTTTGCATTTTATTTTATTCATGTGTTCTTTCATTTTAATAGCAATTGTTTATCATCTGGTTTTAAGACTGTATGGAACGTTATAGTAATTGAGATGGCTTTGTATGAAATTTCTAGCTTTGTATGAAATTTGTATCGTTTGGCGGAGTGGATTTTTAAAAATAAGCTTTCAGATTTCTGTAAGTTAATATTGAAGCCCGATACCACATGAAAGCATATAAGCAGTTTCACTAATCTTTTCCCAGTTGCCAATGGATCCAGAGTTATAATTACCATATTTTCAGAGTCGTTTTGGATTTTGAAGGTATATGAAGGGATTTGTTTGTCCTATCTAATATGCGTAAGAAATGGTTCTAATTCAAATTTAAATAGTATGGGGAACATCAAACATCCCTGTTTGGTTCCTCTGCATTTGTGATATTTTTGGCATTAGATGACATTAGCTTTGAATGGAGCAGAGACTGCTCAGTTATCTTTAAGGTTCAGCCACCTACATAATTTCCTATGACTCAAGCCATGCCATTTTCCCTTTCAGAACATCCTCAGAGTCACTTGGAACAAGCCAAAGATGCTGCACATGGCAATCAAAATGAAGATGTTCCAGGGAAGACTGTGGAGACCCCCCTTGCCAGTCAGCCCACAGCCTCTGAAAGTGCCAGTACCTCTGTGGAGGCAAAAAGAAAACAACGAAGGGGCAGGAAACCAAAATCCGTGAAAACAGAGACTCCTGTTGTGATTGTGGACGATAAAGAACCTTCTGGTAAGAGCATTGATAGCTGCTGCACCACCCATGGGTGCAGTTACGGAGTGTTGCAGCACACGCAGCTGTGCCCCCACCCCACCCCATGTACCCTTCTAGAAGAAACACAAAGAATACTTGCTGGGCTGTACTAACTGCATTCCAGACACAGCTTCACAGCCGTCTAGCCAGGGGTTGGTCCAGCACATATGGAGCCACTTCGGGAATGGATGCTCTATGTGAGAGTATCCCCTGACCCTCCCTGTGGGCTGAGTGTGAAAAGGCCCATAGTGTATCAATAAATAGAAAAGCTTTATGAATGATATATTTAGACTATTCCATTACTTTTTGCAGCAACAGACTGCAGCATTCTGGCTCAGTAGAGGTCATCTTTTGTTGGTTTGATCTGATTTTTCCCTTTAGAAGGACTCACTGATTCTATGAATTTGATTAGAATGTTAGAAGATGCTCAGACCTTTCATGTTTTTCCACTTTTGCTGTTACCTTCAGCAAGAAAGAAAGATAAACTCAAACTCTGTCCCCATCATGCCATAATAACAAACCAAAAGCTTCTTTAGAAAGTAGCTTAGTTTGGAAAAATAGCATTTGTGAGCTCAACTGCTGATACTGGTTTTATTGTAATTAACCCTGAGATGTTAGATATAGGGCAGTGTACGAAAATTGTACGAAAATTGGCTTTTATTACAACCCTGACAGAAGTGAACTGTGTAGCCAGTCCTTTCTTCAGTCTTATTACTCAGTTACTGGCTTCCTTCATACAGAATAGAGATTCCCAGCCTGAGGTGCACATACTCCCAGGGGTACAAACTAGAACATTTAGGGGCATGTGAAAAAGTGGGGAAATGGTGGGAAAAGGCACTTACAAGGTATGAATTTGATATAACAACATCTACTAGGAAAGACACAATTTATGGAAATTGGTTGCCAGGGGATGCACAATGAAAGAAGGTTGAGGACCATTGAGATAGAATATCTGTCCATAGAAGAGGTTCTTGTCTCAGTGTGTTTTCCCTTTTTTATTGTACTCTACATACTTTCCTCTTCTGTTATGGTGCTATACATTTTGCCATAGGAGAAAATTATTTAAAATTTCACAAATAATAAATACTTGATATATTCTAGGAGACATCAACTTATGTTAACTGCTTTGCTTTTCAGAAATGCCAGTACATAAGACTGCAGCTTTATGTTTGATGCAATATATAAACATTACATGCTGCGTTAGGTCTCTGAATAATGGAATTTATGGCTTCACCTATGTCCCAAGGCAAAAAATGTGGATTTGGACTAGCTGTATTTCACTGGAGTGGTTAATTAAACTGCACTAAATTGGAAATCTTACCCACACTTGCAAGGAAACAAGTTCTGAGTAAACATACTTAGAAATATACTCTGAATCACTTTTGGTTTGATGTGATTGTGAATCATTAAGACTAATGTGTTTTTTCGCTGAATTTAAGATTTAATATGTCACTAATCTGAGGTTTTTTTAGCAGTGGAAAATGTTGCGGAAATTATAACAGAAATCCCACCCGATGATGTAGCCCTTCCTTCTGCTGAAGAAGAAAGGTTTATGGAGGTGGTGTTGGCAAAGCTACCCAGTACTACGAATAGTATGAATCCTATAGCAAAGTAAGTCTGTATGAAAAAAAGGTGGTGGTAAAATATCCTATTTTATTTATGACAACCCACTACATTTTGCATGTTTTTATACGGATTGAATGTGAAGATGGAGGACCTCTGTTACATTTAGCTGCTTCCTTCCCAAAAGGAAAAGTTTTACAGAAGAGATTCCAATCAAACAGAAGCACCTGATGAAAAGAATTGTAAGATGCTACTCCCCACATTTCCTGACTTGCATTTTCTGGGGATTCCCTCTCCAGAGCAGAGACTGAAGTGGGAATAACTGCAACTGATACTCACCTATGAGAGTATCTGATTGAACCCAAAAGCAAATATTTGAATCAAAAGCACAATCATTAATTGTAATGAATACAGTGAATTTCTGATACCTTGGGAATGAATTTCAGTCGATAGTAAATGATAATAGATTTATAACTGTTATGTACCCTTACCTGTAGTATTACGTTCAAACTTAACATTGAGACCCTTTCTGCAGTTCCATTTTGGATCTAGGAGCCTTTGGTCCACATCCTCAGCCTCCTTATCTGCATGTTAACATGGATCAAGGAGGCTGCGTCCCCATCAGTCTGGCTCAATCTGCACAAGGTGGAGCAGAATCTGCATTAAGATCTATTAATCCAGATACATTGTAGGCCAGTTTAATAAGGTCTACAGCAGAATCAAGGGTCTTATTCTGGATTACAGGAGTCCTGCAAATGGCCTGCCTCTGTGATCTGGAACTACTAGGGGTGATATTTTAGAGACGCAAAAAGCACCCTCCCAGGCTCTGAGGTTAGGAACGATAGTTCCTAGAATTTAGAGGCATTTGGGAGGGGGGGGAGGGCTGTGAAGCTCATGCGAACTTCATAGCCATAGGGAGGCATGGGTCATATCAGTGCCATAAGTTCAGATGTCCTGTGCCTCCATGTAATGTAGATCAGTGGGTCCCATTTTTTCTGTTTGACTTACATGGATTCTGGCTGATTGACAGTGGAGCCAGATTCAAGGACCTAAGAGCTGCTGGAAAGTTTTGCCCTTGGAGTGCAAATTCTGATCATTGCAGGTACGAGAGGGTACACAATTAAAAACTGCTTCTTTTTCATTAAATCCAGAATAAAATCAGTACAGGTTGACCAATGTGTTGTAGGCTGCAGGAGAACTCTTTGAAGGCCACCCATTGCCCCTCCGGCTTAAGTAAAGATACAAATCAACCCTTGAGACCGTCCATCAGATGTGGCATTGGTATGCCTATGTTATAGAATCTCTCTGGAAGTTATGTGCAAGCAGGTGCACTTACCTGGGCAGACTGGGCTGCTCCAGGATACGGAGTTGTGCAGCTTTGAGAGAGTCTGCGTGGCAAGAGAACACAGCAGAGTGAAATTCATCTTGCGTAGGCAGCTAGTGAAGTAGCAGTGTTTTCAGAGAAGGAATTTCCACAATAGAAATCAGAGTGTTAGTGAATAGACTATGCCTGCACTCTCCCCTGATCTGAAGGAATGAATTTCTTCCATTTTGTTCCCTGCTCTTTTCTCACCAATCGGCTCCAGGTTTCCTCATCATCAAAACTCTATGTCCCTCAAACGGAGCTTAATCCTTTCCAGCAGACATGGGATAAGGCGCAAGCTGATCAAGCAACTCGGGGAGCACAAACGGGTATATCAGTGCAACATTTGTAATAAGATGTTCCAGAATAGCAGCAACCTCAGCAGACACATACGTTCTCACGGTGCGTTTTGTTCACAGAGCTTTGGCAATGATTTTCTTTAGCTAATCGTGCAAATCCATCAGGCACTAGTTGCTAACAAGGCTTTGCATTCTGGCTACACAGAGTAGCATAAGAATTAGCCTTGGATCTTGATATGCACAGATATTGCGTTAATGAACTATTTGTCTTATCTAGTATTGCTTTTTGCTCCAGTCGTATGTGGTTTAAAAGACCACTTTTTCAGGAGCATGTAATAATGTTGAGCATGAGAAGCATGAGCATAATGCATCTGGGCAGCTCAGATGTATTATCACTAGATTTTTGAAAGTAAAGGATAACCACAATATTTCCCATCATAAAACCAGTCCCCCCCCCCCCGAAAAAGGTTCTCATAAAACTGCTCTGTGTCCTGTACCCAGGAGGCTTAGGAACTGATGTTACCAGTATCATACCAAAACCCAGACACCTATGATGACCCCAGAATAGGGTGCAACTATATTTCCATGAACAAGGTGTCTGCTCAGAACAGGCTGGCTCTGGGATCGGTACCAAATCAACATTGCAGAGAGTACTCCCAAAGCAACCGTTTGTAGTCAGATGTTGCCTTACTGAGTGCAGCCTTTGGTAGGAAAGAATCTCCAGAAACCTTCTGAGGAGTTGGGGGATCAGGGAAGGAGAGATTCTGTAACCAGCTATCTTCCCCTTTCCTTCCCAACTTTTCAGGAGCCTGTCAAAGATTGTCTCCTACCAATGGGACATTCTGTGTAAGATGACACATGGCTGCATATGGTTGTTCCAAGAATGCTTTTTACATGGCTAGCTCATTTCAAAAAGGCACCTCATTTTAAGGTATGTGTAGTTACACCCATAAAAGATTATAAGAAAATTCTAGTTTTTCCAAATATTCTTTGCCAAATTATAGATGTGTTTTATATCTTTTATGATGGCAAATACAGTAAAATCATGTTAAGTATTTTTCCTGAATTTCCACGTAGATAAACCGTCTTGTTATTCTTTATCCAATAGGTGACAAATTGTTTAAATGTGAGGAATGTGCCAAACTTTTCAGTCGAAAAGAGAGCCTGAAGCAACATGTTTCATATAAGCATAGTAGGAATGAGGTTGGTATGGGTCTCCTGTTAATCTTTGATTTAATCTTGATGCAGAGTTGATTACCTTGTTATCTGGTTCCAGCGTTTGCTCCTGCTCGGCTTCCCAGCTCCTGTATCAGAAGTTCAGCTTCCTTAGCTCATAAAACAGACACAGCCTTCGAGTTATCTCTAATGAGGCTACGATTTATTGCTTGAAGGTTACATGCTATGTACAAATCAAGTTACAGTCTTTTAGCCCGGCGAGGTTACATTCCGGTCCATGTTAGCATGGCTTTCTCCTCCCAGACTACATTCTTGGAGAGATCATCACAACAACAACCACCACGAGAACCTTATACAGAATCAGTAACCGGACGTTGCTGCTGACAACTTCCTGTAGTTGTGTGTGAGCTGCCTCCCCCTCCCATTTGGGGTTACGTGCTTAGGAACACATCTCCTGACCTTGTAGCATATCTGTTTACTGTCTTTCCCAGGAGACAGGACACACTATCTTTTGGTTGTTTTCAAATGCACGTCCGAACGTGTTTTTTTTCTTACTCTTCCCCAGACTAACATCTCCATCAGCACAAATATTCCTAAATAGGATCTATATATATGGGAATGGACCATCTCCTAGTTAATCTTAATACAGAATGCATTTGAATATTAGAATGGATGCCGAAGTTCTGCATCCAGGTTGGAGAGACAGGCAGGTTGCCTCTAAAGGCTATTTGCAGGGAACTGAAAACAAGTGAAGGTTTTGCCCTTGTCTTCTGCGTGAGAACGGTCAGAAGAATTGGAAAGGCCACTAAGTGAGATGGGATGCTTGGATTAAATGGGTTGTGGCCCAATCCAGCAGGGATCTTCTTTTCTTAACTTGGTACTTCTACTTTCATGCATATGCTAAAGTTAGAAGGATGCAGATTTTTAATAACCAATTAATTTTTTTTGGGGGGGGGAATAACTTTGTTGGAGCAACAAAACAAATGCAATGTTTTGGAACATATATACCATCATAAGTATGCACAGTTTTCTTATATTTCTTTTTTTTTCCCCTCTCAGGTTGACAATGAGTACAGGTATAAGTGTGCTACTTGTGAAAAAGCTTTCCGGATCGAAAGTGCATTGGAATTCCACAACTGCAGGACAGGTATGCCAATAATAAGTGATCTTAATATAAGGTCTTATGATAAAGGTCTTGAATTATCATTATCTAGTTAATGAGACACTGATAGAAATAAGCTGATCATTCTGTTTCTGTTATACAAAAAGTTTTGCAGAATTGACAAATGGAAATAGCTTCTTTGCCATTAAAGTGAAATACAGGTAACTTCATTTCAGGTTCTTCACTGGTTTATTTTGGAATACTCTTCTTATTGGTCTAAGGTAACTATATCTGTTTGCCCCTGTAAAGTGGAACAGAATACTTTTGGGTGGCTTAGCTTACTCTTAGCTTAGATGAGAACTGAAATTTTCAATAGCTGTTACCATAAAATAACTCAAACACCAAAGGTGCCCAGGTGAGGAAGGATTTGTTTGCAGTTCATTGACCAGAATGAGGAGAAACCTGAAAGTAATATTTCTGGATCCCAAGTATTGCTCAGCTTCAACCCCCTACTGGGAAAAATCTAAAAAGTGTCAATGGGTGACCCCTTAAGAACCCCATTAAGAACCCATTGACGCTTTCCCAAACTGTAGCAGATGGTGCTTGTTTTTCCCCATGAGCAGCTGAAAAACACCATGAGATTTATAATGTACCCATCAGATGCTCTAAACTGTAGCTGGCATAATCCTTAGGCGTGTTCCTGACATAATTAGCTTGTCTGCTTGACATGTGTTATTAAAAACAAATAAATTGCTAAGAATACATTTAGAATGTTTTTACTCCTTCCTTTTTTCTTACAGATGATAAGACCTTCCAGTGTGAGATGTGTTTCAGATTCTTTTCTACAAACAGCAACCTTTCAAAGCATAAAAAGAAACACGGGGACAAGAAGTTTGCTTGTGAGATCTGCAACAAGCTTTTCTATAGGAAGGATGTCATGCTGGATCACCAAAGGCGCCATCTGGAAGGTATGTACATTTGTCAAAGTCTTTTTCCTAAAGCTGAAATTGTTAGCCTAGGTTTTGAGGTTCAAGTAAGTGTACTTTTCTTTTGCTCTTAGTAATGAATTCAGACAAGGAAGATGGCACATTGAAAATGATAATGAATGGCAATATGTCCTTAGAGTAAGTTATAAAAAGGCTTTGAACTATTTAAGTGTAGTTATTTGTCTGACACAAATGATCTGAGTTACTAAGAAATGCAGGAACTGTTTATTGGCCTGTCTTTGAGCTGCATGAAGTTTGAGATGGGTTTCCTTAATTTCTCATGCATTTGAAAGCAACTACAGTTTTACTGCTCTGTAACTGCGTAGAACAGCTCCTGCTCTGGAGTAGTGTTACTTTTCCAAAGGTAGCATTAAAAATAGTCCTTTATTTCTTCCCCAGTACTATTTGTATTCAGGTTGTCAGCAAAGCACCCATTAAACTAAACCTTAGTTCAGAGACCCACATAATTGAAATGCATGAGGACACATGGGCTGTTTTTGCAGTAGCAATGAAGACCCCATTAGGAACCCAATAGATAATCAATTGGTACGGATCTCTTATGTACTATCCGCACACAAAACCCCTTAAGAACCCGATTAAGACCCCATTCTGAATGTGTGGACTTATGAGGACCTACCATGGGCCTTTTTGCATATACCTCCCTTAATCCAGATATAGAAGATCCGGATCTTTGGTATACAGTCCTTGTGGAATCAGACCCTTGAAGTTCTGCATCATGGTGAGGGCCTACTTCTAAGCCATCTAGCATCCAACCCTAACCCTAACCCATCCTGCGGCTCTGGATTGAACACACCATTAAAAGGGTCTAGCGTTAATCAGGATTTAAGGGCCCAAAGACCCCATTAAATTTGGATTTCACCAGCGCTTGTGAATACAACATGTTCAGAATGGGTCCTTAAAGGGGTCTGATGTGCAGAAGGTACATAGCTGATACATACCAATTGTGTACCTATTGGGTTCCTAATGGGGTCT
This sequence comes from Aspidoscelis tigris stejnegeri, assembly GCA_023333525.1. Taxonomy (NCBI): domain Eukaryota; kingdom Metazoa; phylum Chordata; class Lepidosauria; order Squamata; family Teiidae; genus Aspidoscelis; species Aspidoscelis tigris. Next base: position 210,528,920 of record JALMGA010000001.1, read on the forward strand.
TCGTTGCAAGGACTGGATTCCAACGAGGACCGCATCTCAAAGATCTAGATCTTCTAAATCTGGATTAACAAAGGTAAGTGCAAAAATAGCCATATTTGGTGTAATGGGCATCATGCTGTAGACACATGTAAAACAGGAGAGGAGGATTTCTGGAGTTAGCTACCCGTATATTCCGGCATATAAGACCACTGGGTGTATAAGATGACCCCCAACTTTTCCAGTTAAAATATAGAGTTTGGGATATGTTTGCCGTATAAGAAGACGACACCCAATGTATAAGACAACCCCTGACTTTTGAGAGGATTTTCCTGGGTTAAAAAGTAGTCATACACCAGAATATACTGGAATTTAGCATGAGAACCAAAAACAATAGAAAGATCTGTGAAAATGGAGCATACATTTCTACAGTGAAGGAGAAGTTGAAACTAAAGTTTTGAGTAGGTTTTTCACATCCCTAATTATAACTTCTCCAGTAATCTCATAAGGTCTGATTTAGCAAGAGCGCCATTCAGTGTACTCTAATACACTTCAATAATGTTTTGTTTCAGACTGGAGGTGAAGAGTCACATAAGTCTGGTCAGCTGAGACATGTTAATTGAATGGGGATGTGATGTCCAAGGGTGTTTTTCCACTGCAGCCCTTAGATCCAGATTAAGGGAAGCACCCAATGTGTTCCCACGGGAGGTGTAGCACCCATTAGCTATGGGTGCTAACACCCCTGCTGTGGAAACACCTTTGCACCCATCTGGAGAATCCGGATCTACCCCCAAGTGTTCGGTCCATTACCCCAGGTGTTTTGGGGTGCAGGGGGGGCGGCAGTCTTCGAATTCACTTTGAAGTGACTTCGAATTCACTTTGAAGTCAACTTCAAAGTTACTTAGAAGTCACTTTGAAGTTAACTTCAAAATCACTTCGAATTGAATTCGAATTGAATTTGAAGCCAATGTTGGGGGGGGTCCCAAAGGTGCATCCCCTCCACCTAGCCTCCTTTGGACCCCATTTCCTGTTTCCAGTGGAAACAGGCTCCCTTTAATCTGGATTTTCTGGCAGAAGACCCCATTGTAGACCCCATTAATGGGGTCTACAGAAAATCCAGATTAAAGGCCAAAATGTACCCATTAGATCCGGATTTCCCCAATGGCAGTGGAAACAATCGGGTCCCAAATGGGTGCCATAGTGGAAATGGGGTCATCCAGCTCACACCCAAATGGGTCCTAAATGGGTGCAAAAATGGGTACTTTTGACAGTGGAAAAACACCCCAATTGAGAGTTAGGACTACATGTAAGACAAGTCAGGTTCTAATGCCTTTACAAACATAAAACTCAGCATGCGACTTTAAAATCTCAGCCCACTGTGCATCTTTATTGTATGTGCTTCTCCAAAGTTACACTATGTTATGTACAGTTGGCCCTCAATATTTGCAATTTCTTAAAATTCCATTTATCATCAAGAGAGAGCTTGTGCCTGGGAATTCGGATGGAGCCCCAAACTGATCCAGTTTGGCAGGTTTCAGTGCAGCATCAATCGAGCCCTACAAAAGGGTAACTAGTCAACACTGCTTCATGTTATACACTGGCAAACATTTATTGCCAGGCCAGCAGGTCCAATGTGGGTCCCAGGCTAATGGGTATCTAATTTATCACCCTGAAAGATTACCAATACCCACAGGAAATGCTTGCCAGCATGAATTTTGAAGCAGTGCTCCCTAGTCTGCATTTGCAGAGCTTGGTTCATCGCCAAACACTCTACACAGTCCCTATTAGTGACATCCCCTCACTGCTTGAAAGTAATAAAATTGCATATTTAGAAATTGTTGCTGGAGACTGGCACCTTCTCACTTTTTTGTTGGAGGTTCGTGTTGAAACAGTCCTCTATGGGCCCCATCTCTCCCCCCCATGCTCCTCCCTGCCTCTTTCTTCCATTGTAACCTAGATTGCCCCTCCCTCTGTTGCTTGTTGCCGCTTTTCTACAATCCTCTTGCTTCCTGCTACCCTCAAAACAAAATAAAGACTTTTTTTTTGTTTCCTTTGCTAATGGAGAAGGTAGAAAGGCTTCAGTTCCCTATGTCCTAGTGTCAATGCCTCAGTAGTTACAGGATGGATATTTGCAAGGTTTTGCAAGAATCTGAAATCTAGCCCTTGAAAATTCATGGGTTTACTGCATAGGATGTAAATCCAACCTAACTATTATAGTCTTTATACTTATGTATCACATTAATACGAGGAAGTGTCATAGAAAACATTATTTTATATTATTTTCTTTTGGGGGTTGGGAACTGGTGTCTTAAGGAGTGAGGCGTGTAAAACGAGAAGATCTTGAGCACACTTCAGAGAACATGGTTCGCTACAAGAAAGAGCCTTCTGGATGTCCTGTGTGTGGGAAGGTAGGAATTGCCCTTGGCTTATACTGGTGAAATGTTTGATTCAGATTGAGAGAGTGAGGTCATGCTGGACTTTCACGGAAGGATTAATACATTAATTCTGTATGTAGTCCCAGAAACCATTCTGGCCAGCTGTGTCAGACTATGCAGTTGCTATGAAGGCAGCAAGGGGTGCAAAACTGGTGATTAGCCCCCACCCCCACCCCTCCGCATCTTAAGAACATTAGAGAAGCCTGGCATGATCTAGCACAGCTCACCTACTCCAGCATCCTGTCTCACACAGGGGCATCTCAAGCAGAAGACAAAGGCAAAACCATCACCTGCTCTTGATGCCCTGCAAATAGCTTACATAGGCATCCTGCCAATGACAGTGAAACAATCAAGCAAATATTAATTAAACTCTCACAGTTGTTCTCTGATACCACAAAGTCTTTGTGAAATAAAAAGTAAAAAATAAAGAATAATGAAAAATGGAGCTATGTATAAATTACAAACTGAGGTGTGAGTATATCTTGTAATAGAGGTAGGTTTTAAATTATCCATAATTTTGGTGACATTTTGAACTCGAAGTGTGAGATTTAAGTCGACATATCTTTTGTCCAACTTCTCTAACTCCCATTAAGCATGTTCAGCACCTTCATTCTAGTGATGAGCATTCAAAGGCCTACTTCAAACGTGTCCAAGAGTGACTAGTATGCCCAATAGGATCTACTTACTATTTAGCCCTGAGTGGCAGTGTCTGATACCATATCTGAGCTTATTTTGTAGATTCTGAGAGGGTTAACATATTGCATGGTAAATTGCTTCTTTATAGAGTCCTAGAGTTGGAAAGAGCCATTTGGACCACCAAGTTCAATCTGTTGTTTCATGCAGGAATCCAAATGAAAGCATCCTACACATATTTGAATGCATCCAGTATGAGAGAGGCTATTACCTCTCTAGGTAACTGGTTGAAGTTGCCATAGCTTTTGGGATCCCCCCCTCCCCCTGATATTCACCAGCTTACCTAAGCCCATTGTTTCAGCTCAACATCTCTTGGGTCGTGTAGGACTGTCCATGCAGGGTTTTGGATTAGGACCTGTGGTGTACTCATCTATTAATTCATTGACGCTGCAGCCTTACTGTGTCAATCAGAGGCTTGTTCAAACTTTGCTGGAAGTGATAGAGCAAACTGCCTGGAAAGTAGAGAGTCGCAGTTTCAGTCCGCAGTCTTTTCCTTGAAAGTCGGCAATGGCGTTCTATATATTTGCCAAGAAAAGTGCTTAGAAGTGCCTGGTATTCAACGACAAACAACAAATACTTTGGTAATAGATAGAAGGACCTGGGAGAGAACTAAAAGTGTGTTGACTATGTGAGTGAGGGATATGATGTGACCTAGAATGAAGATAACTATAGTGCAATTCTGTCCTCACTTATTGGAGTATAAGCTTCAGTTACTTAGTCTCAAGTAAACGTTCACAGGATCACATAAATAGCTTAACTTCCTATATTTTTGAAGTTATCTGCTGGTAGTTCAAGTGTTTAAAAAACCATATTTTCATGCCGCCTCCTAGTATGTTGTGTCCTCACAGGACATAGTGCAGACCAGGCTACGGCTCCCAATAGGGTGCCCCCTGGTCCAGTCAGCATGCTAGGTGATGGTATACTGGACCACCATAGCACACCTCCATGGTCCAGAGCTTACAAAATAATAAAATGATAAAAACAAATGTAACCAAACACCACTGTCAAATATTAATCTCAACAGTCTGTTAGAACTGCTTAAATTCCCTGGAAACAAGTGAGTTTTCCTTTTGAAAGACAGATAACGGGGGCAGCTTTCAAAAAGTCCTTTTAGTACTGTGAGGCAACTGTAGAGAATGCTTGCATACTCACACCAGTTTCTCCCTTAGAGGTGGAGTTATGAGCAGACCATTCTGTAGATATGACAGTTCTGAATACCAACAGGACTAAATGAATTGGTTCCTTCAGAAGTTTGAGTTGTAAGCTTTATAATAGGAACATACAGAGGTTCATCCCCTCCCTGAAATAGCCATTCTTACCAAGATTTTTGTTGTGTTACCAGGCTTTCAGGTGTGAAGAGACAAGACCAGTAATTTGTAATAGGGCCCTTTCTGCACACATAGGCAGCTGCATGCTGATGCAAACTATAATAGGCTCCATAATCTGCACTAGCATTCAGATGCCAAGTCCCTATTCCAGGATATACCCCAGAATAAGGCATAAAAGGAAGTATTTCTTTACCCAGAGGATCATCAGCCTATGGAATTTGCTGCCAGAAGAGGTGGTAACAACAACCAGCTTAGATAGCTTAAGAAATGGTTAGACAAATTTATGACTACTAGAATAGATGGCCAGGTACATCCTCTAGGCTGAGGAGACAGGCAGGTTGCCTCTAGAGGCCATGTGCTGGGATTCAAGAGCAGGTGAAGGTTTTACCCTTATCTTCTGCTTAAGATGCCCATAAGAAGTTGGTGGGTCACTGTGTGGGACAGGATGCTGGACAAGATGGTCCAGGGCCTGATCCAGCAGGACTCCTCTTAGGTTCTTATGTAGGCCTAGATGGTGTTAAATGCAGCTATCACTGAAGCAAGGTTCTGTATCATTTTGCAACCGAACCTCAATAGTGATTGCATGTAGCACCACCTACTATCAGCATAGATTGTGGGCTGAGGTTTAGTTCTTAGAGTATCATTGTTGCTTTTGTTTTCCCTGCATTTTCTGAGTGATGAAAACCAAAGTAAACATCTCTGCATACATTTACTTTTAAAATAAAGAATAAGAGTGTTTTTCCACTGTCACTAGAAGTACCCATTAATGGGTACAAAAATGCCATTGCATACCCATTAATGGGTACTTAATGAGTACTTTATGAAAAACACCCTAAGAGTAGTTTGGTCTTTGGCAGGCTTGATCTAGCAATTCTTTTTCTCCTTCAGATATTTTCTTGTAGAAGCAATATGAACAAGCACCTCTTGACTCACGGAGATAAGAAATACACATGTGAGATTTGTGGCCGTAAATTCTTCAGAGTCGATGTGCTGAGAGATCATATTCATGTTCATTTTAAGGTACTTTGTTTATTGCTTAAGAATATCCGGTGAGGAAAAAAGTGAATAATTGAGAAAAAATAGTGAGAATATGTTTTAGCCGACATTTGGGTTTTTTTCTAGTTAACCAAGAAATAAAGCTAAAGGCCAGTTGTTAATTTTTGAGGGATTCACAATTAAGTGGCATTGTTTGCATTATTGTTTCTTAAGTGTAAATTATGAGCCTTGTAGCATTTATTTACTCAAAGCGTTTCTATATTGCTCCTCATTTAAAAATCTCAGGCAATCAAAAATGCAGTTATTCTTTACTTAACGTGATAGTTGTTTTCCTGGAAACCGTTCTGTTATACAAATGGTATGAGGGGAACTGCCGCCTTTACATTGACACCAGTCATTTGCAAACTGTGTTTTTATAGTGTATGAGGGAAGATCACGTTGTGCTAATTGCATGAAAAGAAAATTGCACTGTTCAAAAACACATTTTATGAGGGATGATAAAATCACCCATACAAGAGCCATTTCTACAAGAATATTAAAAATTTTAGGATATTCATAACAGAGCAGAGCAAAGACTTTCTGTACTCAACCTATTTGCTGCATACAAGGCCTGAAAAAACTATCAAAAAGGTGATACATTACTGAGGATAGTGTGCTTTTTGAAGGCTTTAGTTTTGACAGTTACCTTCCTGTGTAGCCTGGAAGAGGATGTATTTTATTACTTTTCTGCTTTATCCAAGCTCAGTCATCTGAAAATACTCAGTGAAACAAGAATCCCTATTTTGGACAGTTTTGCTTCTTTGGAGCACTTAGTTGAAATGTTATGGTCTGGCAGTTATATTTGTCAGATGAGATTTTATTTTTATACCTTCTCTCTATTTAGGATATAGCCATAATGGATGACCACCAGAGGGAAGAATTTATAGGCAAAATTGGGATATCATCAGAGGAAAATGACGAAAACTCAGACGGAAGTGTGGATTCTGAGCCTCACAAGTATAGCTGCAAAAGGTGCCAGGTAGTTTTACTCCTTTCAAACATTTTGAGGTGGGATGGTGCAGTACAGTTGAGGCAAGGAATTTCAAGTACATTGCACACAGGGACATATTCAGTTAAGTGGAGAGAGGAAAGCTTTACAAAACATGAAAGAATGCTGCCTTTGCTGAAATAATCACGCCAAGCACTGTTGGTTGGAACTGTGCTTGTCAGCATTGTGAACTGCCTTCATGCATTTTAAGGTATGTGCGCGTCTGGGCATCTGGAATGCCTTTATGTGCTTGACGTCATCTCTGTGTATGTATGGATGCCTGTGTTGGCCTCCACAGATGCACGCTGGACTGAACAACCTGGGCATCAGTGTCCAGAATCTCAGCAAGTGGCCTTAAAAGCACTATTGCTGGAACACCTGTAACCAGTCACTGGGTTTTCCAGCAATAGTTTTTAGCGCATTTGGGGGACAAAAACAGGGCTATTGTGGGGTTGCCTCAGGTACATGAGGCAAATTTACCATAGTGGTGCCATAATAGTTGTGGCATCTGGATCAGGAAGAACTGTTTTTAGAATGATAAGTTCTTTTCACTTACCCTTGGAAGGCTCAATGGCCTTCTGTATATAGTGTACCCAGGGGCATGTGGAATACTCTTGTCCAGAGACTGCAATAGCATGAATTTTTAAGGAGCAAATAGTTATCCTAAATGTAACACCTCTTAAAAATACTCATTGTGCTATAAATAAATAGTACTGGGTATTGCTTCACCAATCACACGAATGATGAATAAATTGGCGTCTGGCTATTGGTGCAAGGACAGTAAGATTGGTCCCATTGTGAATGAGTGTGCTTGGAAGGATGACAAGTGGGCGGAACTGAAAAGAGTGAATAAAAAGGTCAGTGCAAGATGACAAGGTGAGATGGTAGCAACAATAGCAGAATGGCTGAATGGAGGGAGTAAGTGAGCTTCTGATTTAACAGGTGAATCATTAATTCTTGTATCATAAGAACATAAGAACATAAGATAAGCCTTGCTGGATCAGGCCACAGCCCATCTAGTCCAGCATCCTGTCGCACACAGTGGCCCACCAAATGCTCATGGGCATCTCAAGCAGAGACAAGGACAAACCTTCTCCTGCTCTCGAGTCCCAGCAGATGGCCTTAGAAGCGCCCCAGTTCCTCCCCATCCCCCTCAGCCTGAAGGATGCACCTAGGCATTCGTTCTAGTAGCCATTGATACATCTGTCATCCATAAATTTGTCTAACCCTACCTTAAAGCCATCCAGACTGGTAGCTGTCACCACCTCTTCCGGCAGCACATTCCATAAACCGATGACCCTCTGGGTGAAGAAATACTTCCCCCTGTCAGACCTTATTTTCCTACCCATCAGCTTCATAGAGTGCCCCCTGGTTCTAGTGTTGTGCGACAGAGAAAAGAAATTTTCTCTATCCACTCTTTCTATACCGTGCATAATTTTATATACTTCAATCAGGTCCCCTCTCAAACGCCGTCTCTCCAGACTGAAGAGGCCTAGATGTTGGTTTCAGCCTAGTTTCGTAAGGGAGGTGTTCCAGACCCTTAATCATTCTGGTTGCCCTTCTCTGCACCTTCTCTAGTTCCACAATATCCTTTTTGAGGTGTGGTGACCAGAATTGTACACAATACTCCAATTGCCAAAGTTAGGCAAGACAGGTGTATTTACCTAGTTAGCTGGCATTAAAGTTTTATCAGTAGTCAAATGGTATTTTATGGTATTTTTGGAGTTCTGATTCTTAAATATTTGGGGAAAAGTGTGATACAAGCAAATGATGTGAATCAGGAAGTTATTGCACTTTCCCAAACCAAATCACCAGCAAGCATTTCTTGATGGCACCAAAAACGGGCATTGCATTCAGAGGAAGCTGAATCAATGAATATTGGTTTGAAGCCCAGCTGGTTCATCTGCCTTTGAATGTAGCACCTACCATTTGCTGGCATTGTAATTTAGGAAATGGTGGTTACTGCCTGCTTTTTGTAGGACTCACTTCACCACCAAGCTGCTACTGCTGGTGGTGCTGCTAGTGGTGGAACAGTACAGGACCCTTCCTCCATACCCTGGTGCAGAAATGTATAAAATGCTAGATCGTGTGTTTCCCATAATTATGAAGGAGATCCCGCATCAGCTTTTGTTTATATGAAACAGCTGCCTCTATCCTTGTGGTCTTGTGTAAGGATTTTGCCCCTTTATTACATCTCAGCTATGAGCAAGCATGGACAGTTCAAGGGTCAGCTAGTTGACTGTTGGAGAAATGTAAGGTTTGTGAGTAAAAATAGTGAAGAGGAAAATGCTACTTTAATGAATGTGTTTTTCTTAGTCATTTGAGAGACCTCCCTGTAGGAAGTGTTGTACTGGTATGTTGGCTGCAGAGGACCCCTGGTGCTCATCTGAGGAATAGTGCCTGTGGTTTTAGATTTCCTGCATCCAGTGGTGTCCTTTGTCAACCCGTGTTTGAGTTCTTAATTATTTTTCCATGCAGAAGTTGACCTGTTTTTATACCACAAGCAGCTAAATGTACTGAGGTTTCCTATCTATGAATAGCTGATGCAGCCCTTGAGCTGTTTGTTTTTCTCTGTCCTTAGTGATGCATTCACTGCTTTCTCATTTGTTTTTCAGCTGACATTTGGTCGAGGAAAAGAGTACTTGAAACACATCATGGAAGTTCACAAGGAGAAAGGTTATGGTTGTAGCATCTGCAACAGACGATTTGCCTTAAAGGCAACTTATCACGCCCATATGGTCATTCATCGGGAGAACCTACCGGACCCCAATGTGCAAAAGTAAGAAAATAATCCAACAGTCATGCCAACGGTGTCTTGAAAAATCTTATTGATTTCAGATAAGAAAGTACAGTGGTACCTTGACATACGAGTTTAATTCGTTCCGTAACCTTGCTCTTATGTCAGATCGCTCGTATCTCAAAGCAATTTCCCCATTAATCCATTCCAGCTCCCAAAACACCACCTCGGTTGTTTTTGTTATGTACTGTACTGTATTTACATACTCGTATCTCAAATCTTGCTCTCATCTCAAAGCAAAATATCACTCGCTCGGCGGCTTGCATCTCAAAACACTTGTATGTCAGGGCACTTGTATGTCGAGGTACCACTGTATAAGCAGGATTACAAAATGAGAACCGTTTCTTGGTAATGGTGATGGAACTTTAGCAAAACTCAACAGGCAAAAGTAGACCAAGGAAAATATTGGACTTAGAACACAGATATAAGTTAAATATTTCTACTTATGATCTCTGCCTAGCTGCCCTGTGGAAACTGTGCATAGTTGAAATATGATGCATTGTCACCGTAATAATAAGAGGGCCAGCAAAGGAAGGTGAGAGAGATTTTTTTTAATATGTGAAAAAAGTTGTAAATAAAGAAGAGAGGGTCTTTTTTTTACAATGGGAAAACCATTATATGGAGGACCTATTATGTAAGTACATTAATTGCCAGCTATAGAAAACTGGCAGTTTATTTATTTATTCATTTATTTATATTTACATTTATATCCTGCCCTATACCCTAAGGTCTCAGAGCGGGTAACAGCATTTAAAAACAGACATATTTAAAATAGAACCACATATATAAAACAGTATAAAACAATAATGTCTGTGGTGGGGGGAAACTGTGTCACATTTAGCCAAAGGCCAGAGCAAAGAGGTGCGTCTTCACCCCCTTCCTGAACATATACAGTGAAGGGGCCTGATGCAGCTCAAGGGGGAGATTATTCCATAGCCTGGGGGCCATTACTGAGAAGGCCCTCGCTTGGGTGCCCACCCGTCTTACTATTGAGGGTGGTGAGACAATGAGTAGGGCCTCCCCTCCAGATCTTAGGGCAAGAGCAGGTTGGTATGGGAGAAGGTGTTCTTTCAGATATTTAGGCCTTATACGTTAAACACCTTGAATTGGGCTCAGTAGTGAATCGGCAGCCAGTGCAGCTCTTTTAAGACCAGTGTGATGTGCATCTGGCCAGCTGTCCCAGTCAGCAATCTCGCAGCTGCATTCTGCACTAGCTGCAGTTTCTGAACTGTCTTCAAGGGCAGCCCCATGTAGAGTGAATTGCAATAGTCCAATCCAGAAGTAACCAGGGCATGGGTGACCGTGACCACATCATCTCTGTCCAAAAAATGCTTAAGCTGATGCATCAATCGTAGTTGGGAATAGGCAGTCCTGGCCATGGCATCCACCTGAGCTTCAAGCGTCAGTGCTGAGGCCAGGAGTACCCCCAGGGCAACCCCGTCAACGATAGGGTATCTGCCAATTACACGGGCCTGAGACCCTATGACACACAGCACCTCTGTCTTGTCTGGATTCAGCTTCAATTTATTGAGGAACTAGCCACTTTATTGAGGATCATGCCACTTTGCCTTAACATGATTTGCATGATGGTTTCCAGAAACTGAACCACTGCAGTGGACAACTGTGTCTTCAGAAAATGGAATAAGAGATTAATTAGGATACAACCGGATTGGTAGGCATTTTTGATTAAAAAGAACAGTAATGTAGAATTTCTAGATAAATAATTCAAGATTATACAGTATAAGTTCATGTAATTATAATAGATTTTAAAAACTAAAGCTCTAAGAATATTTTTAAAATCCTTATCACCATCTACAGCAAAGCACTTTTGTAACCTGCAGAAAATTTAAAAACAACTCTAGAAGCCATAATTCCATGATATGAAACAAACAGCATCACACAACAAATTCACATAACAAAATATATAACACTTTTGTTGCACCCAGCAACTGCAACATTGGAAGGCTGTTGGGAGCAGTGATGTGCACAAATGTTCTAAACATTCAAAATTTGATCGAATTTGATCGAATGTGGGCATCTGGCCAAGAGAAACAGACATACATCTGCTAGTCCCAAACCTGCAGATATGAAGCAAGAACAGCTCTTACAAGACTGCCTCCTGAGTAGAATGTCTACACGCTCGAATTTAAACATTTGAACAAATTTTGAATGTTCCTAAACATTCGTTCAAATTATTTGAAACATTCAAATGTAGATACGTATGTACAGATACACATTTACACTTATGTCTGTATGCATCTTATACGTATCTGTATGCATTTGTGTATGAAATGCGTACAGATGTACCAATGTTTTTGACATCTGTATCTGTTGCCGACATTCATATCTTCAGATTTGAATCTAACATTCTGTCGTGTCTCAGGTGGGTGAGGGCAGTGAGGCAAACACGTGCACACGCTTACGGCAGTCCATTGCGGGCTCAAGAGTAGTCAGCATCAGGTCAGTCCAAAGTCAGGGTTCCAGAAGTTCGGCAAAGTCACAGCAAGAGTCAGGCCAGTCCAAAGTGAGGGTTCCAGATGTATGGCAGAGTCACAGCAGGGTCCAGGAGTCAGGATTACAGGCAAAGGCCTGGACAGGAGTTGCACAAGTATTTTGTCTGCAACACCAGCCCAGCGTGTGCTGCTCCGTTAAGTAGGGGAGGCAGCACCATGTCCTTGACAGTGCAACTGGGCCAGTTGCTGTGATCTGCGCCTCACCTGTTTTTGCTGTCGAAGGAGCAGAGGGGAGAGGCACTCTTGGGACTGACTATCTGAGCTCTTGCCCCCAGAGCTGTCTGTGTGCTCCCCCAAAACTGGCCCCTGACCCTCAACATCCGCGCTGCTGTGCGTTGCTGCCCAGCACTCTCCTCCTCCAGGAAACTGGACTGACAGGACGGGGCATGACACATTCAGGCAAATAGATTTGAATGTATTTGACTTGAATTGGATTTTGTTGCATTCGGATTCTAAACATTTGAATCAAATTGTTTCGACATTCAATTCGAATTGAATACGAATGCAAAAAAACCATCTGTGCACATCCCTAGTTGGGAGAACTAAGCAGGCTTCCATTTCTTCCCAGCACCACTAGTTCAAAGTCTTGTAAGAGCTGTTCTTGCTTCATATCTGCAGGTTTGGGACTAGCGGGTATATGTTTGTTTCTCTTGGCCAGATGCATGTCTGTTCCTCCTGGGCAAAAGAAAGGAGATAGATTTGCAGATGAAATAGAACAAGTTGCTGACTTAAGTGGCACTTGCTTAGATTTGCCCCACCCAAACAGTCTGTTGATGTGCAGTTATTGCAACATATATTTAGGCTTAGCGTTTTTGGAACTAAGATTCTGATGTTTTGCATAGAATTTGCAAAAGATCTAGGATTTCCTAAAATATATTAGAGAAAGTAATACAGTGCCTATGGGGTGATGAGAATAATGTAAATATAGTATATTGAAATTGATCTAAAATTGTCTGTATTGTGGAATTAACTTGTTTCTTTTCTTCAAATAAAGATACATATTTAAGTTTGTATATGTTTGATAATTAGAAAAGAGATGTCACTAGCTGATCTTTTTTCCTGTTTTAGATATATCCATCCCTGTGAAATTTGTGGCAGGATTTTTAACAGCATAGGGAATTTAGAGCGACACAAACTTATCCACACAGGTAGAAATGTTTTATTAGCATCCTCTTACTGACAGCTTTTGTTCTTCTTTTATCCTATAATTCTTTATTCTGTTTTTATTTGGGGGAAAGGAATGGAGAAATAGTTTGCAGATGTTCTATGCTGAAAAAATTCTGCGGTGTCACTTTATTTTGCCCTCCTTTTTCTAGGCAGGAAATGGAAGACACAGTCAGGATAGGAAGGTGTTCCTAATTAATTGAAAGCAGTTTACATTAAATACCACTCTTGCTGGAAATTGCACATTCCATTGTGGATTGGGTGGATCTTCCCACAAACCTATTTTCTTTTTGGGGAGAAAATTCTGTCTAACAGAGCTTAGAGGAGATAAGAAAAATGCCTTTATGTATGGTGGCAAATGCCCTTTTCCTCTTCTGCAAGAGTATTTGCCAGTCACTCCAAATACCTTGGTGGTTTCTCTTCTACCTGATTTTGCTCCTTTGTTGTGACTTCGATTTTCCATTCTGTCCCAGTTAACAACTGCTTCTATAAGAATCCCAAGGTTCTTCAACTTTCTCTCTGTCCTCCTCTGTTCTATTTTTATATAACTTGTTAAAAACTATTTTTTTAAAAAATGAAAAGAATTCCTGCTTGTAAAAATGCTGCAAAAATATTCTGCAAAAATGCTGTAAAAATATTCTATTCACCCTTGGTCCCTTATCAAGGTTGTTGTTTTTTTTAAGGTGTGAAAAGTCATGCCTGTGAACAGTGTGGTAAGTCGTTTGCCAGGAAGGACATGTTAAAAGAACACATGAGAGTCCATGATAATATCCGGGAATATCTGTGTGCGGAATGTGGCAAAGGTATGAGCACCAAAAAGTTTTGGAACAACATCATGAAAATTACTGTCTTTAGGATGTGAATGCTCCCTCATATTTAGAGAGGTTCCTAATAAACTAGTCGAAATAATTAATTCTGTTGCACAGTATAATCATAACTTCTAGATTTTTTGTACATATAAATGATACAGTGCTGAGAGACTCCTTTCCCCACCCACCTTTTTTCATATTCTTCAGTGTATATCTGCAGTGGTAAATTTACTAATGGAAGTACCTTCTTCACATATGCTTATCCTGAGCAGAATATCAGACATACCTAACCCTCAGTAGTCACGGTGCAGCCACAAAATATGGGCATTCTTATTTGATTTGAATTTTTCCTTCTAAAGGTTTTATCCAGAGGATCGACTTAGTCTGCAGATATTTCTACTTCTTAAAATACTTTGGCAATGAAGAGTGCTATGTATCTTGTGTGCTATTTACTTACACCCAATGACCCATGGGCAGCTTGGATTCTCATAATATTGTTGTTCACTGTAGTAATTACAGCCATTATTAAATTAAATTGTTCCTTAGCTCTGTTCAAATTTTCCAAGAGTGAAAAAAAAGCCTGGGTGTGTCAACTGTATAATCAGGCTACAACTGAAAGATCAGATTCTTTTTTTCAGCCATGAAGCTCACTGAGGCCATACTCATATCGAGGGTTCTGGTACAAGATGGGCCTGTCCCAACCCAGGATAAACAAATTGACCCAAGCTGGGACATATTGCTTATCACTTGGAAGAAGGCCATCTGCAATGGAACATCATTTTCCATGCCAGCAGCAGCGCTCACACAATCTCCTGAGCTGACATGGGAGGCTTCCAAATGCTCTGAAAGTTGTGCTGCCAAAATGAGTCCCCTGTGGTATACTGGATTACAGAGTTATACCTTCTACATCTTTAGCTCCATTGTTTTTTACTCTTCCTGAATTGCACAGCCTGCCTTGAATCCCAGAAACTACCATTTAAGATTCTATGATGTTTTTCCAGACATGATAACACCCGAATGAACAGGATTATTAAAAAAATATTCACTTGTATGAAAAGACCCTTTCCTGTTTTTTGTCTTTTTTAATTATACTTTTTTGGAGTCTGTTGAAATTTTATTTGGTTATTTTCTGAAATAGATCATAGTTTGGACTAAGCAGATTATGGATTCTTTTCCCTTGTGTATTGCTTGAACACTTAGCATCATCTTATTCTTGGCAGGCATGAAAACAAAGCATGCACTGCGCCATCACATGAAGCTTCATAAAGGGATAAAGGAGTATGAATGCATGGAGTGCCACCGGAAATTTGCACAGAAAGTCAACATGCTGAAACATTACAAAAGGCATACAGGTGAGCACCATAGACACAAGCCAGACCATTTGGAAATCCATGGGAGAAAACTATGTGAATTCTTACAAAAATACAGACCTATTGGTCACTAGGGAAGTGCCTGAATGAGGTTTTTTCTCCATTTGATTTGTAATGAATCAAAAGCAAGAAAATTCATTTTTGTTCGAATAGACCCCTTTCAAATGTGATAGGATTCTATTCAATACAAATGTATTTGTATGAATTCATACGAATATCCGATACGAACGCATACGTATCCCATAACATAGAATCATAGAATCATAGAATCATAGAATGGTAGAGTTGGAGGGGACCTCCTGGGTCATCGAGTCCAACCCCCTGCTCAAGGCAGGATCTCCTAAACCATCTCAGACAGATGGCCGTCCAGTCTCTGCTTGAAGACCTCCATCGAAGGGGAACCAACCACCTCCCGTGGCAGCCTGTTCCACTGGTTGATCACTCTTACTGTTAGAAATTTTTTCCTAACATCTAAACTAAATCTTTTCCCCTGCAGTTTCACCCCATTGTTTCTAGTCCTTCCTTGAGAGAGTGAGAACAGGGCTGATCCCTCTGCCTTGTGACAACCCTTGAGGTATTTGTAGACAGCTATCATGTCTCCTCTCAGTCTTCTTTTTGTTAGACTAAACATTCCTAGTTCCTTAAGCCGTTCCTCATAGGACATGGTTTGCAGACCGTTCACCATCTTGGTAGCTCTCCTTTGAACCTGCTCCAGCTTGTCAGTGTCTCTGAAAGCATCAAATCCGCTCTGAAAGCATCAAATCTGCCCTGAATCTACTTTGAATCCACTCTCAGTCCGGGTCAAAGGCACTCTGGATCCATTGTAGATGTGACTGCTGCAGCCACTTTCCCACCTCCCTGGTTCACAAATCTTCCAAAGCATTTGTATGACTGTCGTAAGATTCAATTTGTGCACGAATGTACAAATTTGTCCGAATTCGTACGAATATCAAATATTATGAATATTCATGCACATCTCTATTAGTCACTATTTGATAAAATTGGCATTTGATCAGGTTTTCATCAAGCTCACAGTGTGGTTACAAAGTGACCCCCATATATACAACCTTGTTGTCATCCCTGCAAAGGCTGTTCTTAAATTGTCCCTTCTGTAGCCCATGAAACCCATGAAAATGCCAGCAGCCTTTGTGTTTCTGAATGGGCACCAGCACTTTTGAATTGTTCTTAGGGAGGAATTTATACCCTTTCTTTAATGATCTGATAGCATCTGCCAGATGATGGGAAGTTTTTGCGATAAATTTGTTTACCTCATTAAAATGCACACAGCTGGAAGTCAAAACACAGAGGAAAATTCAGATTCATGCTGCTGAGTACTGCTAACATTGCCGTCAGCACTGAGGTGAGACGTCTTTTTGCCTTAATAGACCGTGCAAGGGAAACACCAGCTCCAGGTGCAGCATCAGCTTCATCATTAGTCTCTGGACTTCCCGGCTCTCAGGGATTTTTGGAGCAGACACTCAAGATGTTCCCACATTTACGGGGATTGTACCACTCAAGCTGGAAGCAGTCCAGCTGTCCTGGAACAAGGCCAACTGCACTTGTGATGGCTGTTCCTAGGACAGCCCCCTTGCGGCCCTATGCCTCTCCAAATTTCATGCAAGCTTCAGAGCCCGCTGCAAGGCCTTGGAGCCCTAGGGGGACCTATTTTGAAGGCACAATATTTTGCACCAGCACAATGGGTCCTCCTACTAAACTGGCTCACTGAGGTGTGGACCCTTTCATATGCCTCCCTGAACCAGTGTACCAGCAAGTAGATTTACAGTAGACCTTACTCTTCTGGTCTAGGTGACTGTTTGGGGCCACCTAGATCAGGTTGCATGCCATCCGACGAGGACAGAGTGCTAGAAGGGGGTTTTGCTTCCCTGTTCTGCACCAGAGTGTGGAACAGAGATGCCCAGAAGTGGCCTAGGATTCTCACTGTATCACTTTACAGGTAAGTGCAAAAAGAACCTTAGACCTACACTGACTGATTTTTTTTTCTGTTGGTTCTTGCCTTTTCATCTCTTCTGGGATTGATGACAGAGGTCACTGCATCTCCCTCATCACTCAAATACTCCCGTGTAGGAATCTCTGAGCTGACAGCAATGGGCTTGCTGGCTTCTCTGGATGCTCCTGGGTCTTTCTCTGAATCATCTGTCAGCAGGTCCTTGCCAATGCCATGACACTTCTCACGTCAGTGATAAATGTTCCCGGTGATACAGATTCGCTGTATTGCCGTTATAGCCTTTAAAGACAGGGCCACAATATAGAAGATGAGCATGTGTGACACTGGAGTAAGGGTGACTGCAGCAAAGCTTTTTGCCCAGGAGTGGATGCAACTTGATGAAAGCCACTTCTGACTACTGAGTCCACCTGGCAATTATTGTTAATCAGAGCAGGGGAACCAATTAAGACCTTGAGTGCTTGCTTTTGGCTGTTCCCGGTACCCTCCCACACCATTTTCCTTTTGTTTCTTGTCTCTTTAGATTGTAAGCCTGAGGGCAGGGACCTGTCTAAGATTAATATAATATTGTAACCCGCCCTGAGACCCTCGGGTATAGGGCGGGATAGAAATACAAACAAACAAACAAACAAACAAACAAATAAATAAAATGACCCTCTGGAAGAACTTGAATGTCCAAATATCCTCTGTTACAGCCAAAGCGACTGATGGTCAGAGATAATGAGAGTTTTAAAGGTTCCTCACCCCAGTATTATATTTTTAAAGGACAGAGCAAAAGGAAACCTTCCGTCACAATCTGGGAACATTGTTTATAGTGGTGCTCTTTATGCAAACTTAACTTAGCAAATACTGTATATGTGTAAAAAAGCACCAGCATTCAAAATATCATGTAAGAACTCTTAAAGATGCTAACTGAATTCCCTGAATCTTGGCAACATCAAAAGCCTGCTTCTAAACATTGGTCTTGTTACAGACTTATCGTTCCCTAGAATCGGCCTTCTAGATAGCATTTTAGGCTGTTTTGGAAACCCTGGCATAACCCAGACCGGGAAGGAAAAATTAATGAAGAGACTATATGTAAACCACAATATTTCCCATTTGTCACAAGGATGCTAATCTGATTTCTAATTAGCAGGTATCAAAGACTTCATGTGTGAACTCTGTGGGAAGACATTCAGTGAAAGGAATACAATGGAGACTCATAAACTCATTCACACAGGTAAATGTTAGAAATTTGCTCCATAAATTGGCATTCTATATTATAGATTCCTAATATATGCAGCATTGTGTAAGTAGATAATGTTCCATTTTTATATATAGTTTGAAAATAACTGTATAATTTTAAATGCTTAGGACACTCCATAGATAATTTTATCTGCAGAAATCAGATATAATTTGGCTGCATGGTTGGAAACAATAAAACATGTAATTTTTCACCCACGCCAATGAAGGCTAAGAAATCTTGTCGCCTTGGATTGTGCTCTTCATACGCAACAGTACTTTGTAAATTGGACAGTTTTATGTGACAATTTCCAGAGGGAGACAGCCATTATAATACGAAACAGTAGAATATTGTGGTATCTTTAAAACTAACAAATTTATAATAGCACAAGAATTTGTGGATGCATGTAGCATTCTCCTAGGCTGACAGGAACACAAGTTGATAAGAATTGTAAATAATGAGGTTAGAGGGAAATGAAATGTGAAATTATAGACTGACAGTCTTTAAATGTATGTAAAACTGTTGTATGCAGTGTTGATAAAAACATACGACATAAGTGATACATCTGAACTCTTTAATACGATATAGTTTTATGGTAACTCTTGGGTTCCCTTTGAACATAATTCTTCCAGTTTGTAGTGTCTGTGCAGCTGAGCTCTCTCAGTTTTCACTTCTGATATCAATAGAGTTTTAGAGATACTGCCAACTAAAGGCAACACTTCATTTATCTGAGGAAGTGAAAGCTGGTGCCAAAATATACTTGAGTTTGGGAGATCCCATGAGACTTTTCTTTTATCTTGCCAGAAAAGTCAAAATTCCTGTAGTGTCAACTAATTTGACAGATTTAAGAAATGTGAAAGGAACCTGAGCTAAAATTTGCTATTCTATAAGCCTTATAGATTTGGCTCTCTCAGATTCAAGATGACACGCCTTAATCCCAAAAGGCAGATTCTGTTTAATCATGTTTCTTAATCATCCAAAAAAAACCTTTTGCACAGAAAAAAGTGTCGGCGCCAGCTTAAAATAAATCCCACTTAAAATAAATGGCAGCTCCTTATATAGCTGTCAATATACTTCTTCATCTGTATCATATGTATCAAAATAGAAGTCTAGATAAATGGTCGGAATATTTTTCTTCCTTACTGCTAGTGGGGAAGCAATGGACATGTTCAGTATGCGATAAAAAGTACGTCACAGATTACATGCTCCAAAAACACATCCAGCTGACTCATGATAAAGTAGAAGCACAGAGTTGTCAGCTCTGTGGGACAAAGGTTTCTACCAGAGCATCAATGAGTCGTCACATGCGGCGAAAGCACCCAGAGGTCAGTATAATGACATGTTAAGAACACATCGTATTTTCTTTCTAGAGGAAGATGAAACATTCGTATTCTTCTTCTGAATTTATTTGTTGTTGGGCCACCATGGAGTTGTTGGGTACCATCAGGCTGTGGTGTGGTTGACTGCATGGGTACCGTTTTCTTGGCAAAGATACAGAATGGCACGATTGCTGGTCTCCTGTAGGGTAGATGGAGAGGTGCAATGTTAAATTCATCCTTAGCTGCCATTTAGGTAGCTGTTCCACCATCCAGCTGCATGGGAGAGATAAGGTGGCCTTTTAGGCCCTTTGCATCTGCCTTAAACAGGCCTATCCTGCTGCTGACTACTAGTTCCCATTCCTACTAGTCCACTTTTCTTCATGTGCCACTTTTAATTATTGTAAGCTGAGGGCAGGGATATGTCTGATATTATATATTACAAACTGCTCTGAGAGTCTTTAGACGTAAGGATGACATATAAATTAACTGAATGAATGAAAGTGATGGGAATGCATTAAGGACTAAAGACATTGCATTGCTTGGCGTAGTTGAGAGAAGTAAGAGAAAGGGAAGACAACATGATGCCTGAATGGGATCAATGTTCAGACAGATAATCATGGGAAAACCCATGAAACCTTATTGAACACAGGTCAAAATAGTGAGCATTTATCCGTTCAGTCACAAGAGGTCAAGCAAGAAGAAAAGCATATGGAGGTGTTGAGAAACTGTTAAGCACAATCGCTGCCAATTTTATTTCTCATCTGAGGACACCTTTCCGACTACTGCATTAACTGGCTTTTATAAGTCCAAAGTCATAGAGTTTTCAACACTATGGTAACATTCAGCAATAATCCTCTTGTACTAATATAATTAAAATTAGTTTATTGTTTGTAATTTTTGGCTAGCAGATTAAGATCTGAAAACACATGAGAATTTCATGTTAATACAGCAAAGTTGATCTAAGACTGATCAGGAGGTGGTTGGATAAGCAATTCGGAACTCTGTATAGGATGTCTGAATGCTCTGGAGGAAGGAGGAGGCAATACTAATATAGAGAAATAAATCATTAAAATCTCTCAAAGCATAGCACACCAAGGAAGAATGGGAGAAATCCCTGGCCACAAGTAACTCTGTTCTTAACGTTGCCTTGTTCTTGCAATGACTAGCTGCAGTGAAAATAAGTCCCTCTTGGAAGTACCAAAATGGCAGTTGGTCTCAGTCTGGACCACCAGACCTTTATCAGGCTTCTCTGCTGTAAGCTAGCAGGAATGGCTATATAAACTACAAAATATGGTCCACATTGTGAAGTAGTAATTACAACATTGTACATGGTTTTCCTATTGGTTCATTCCCAGGTACTTTCAGTTAGAATTGATGACTTGGATCAGCTTTCAGAGACCACTACTGTTGATGCATCTTCTATAGGAATTGTGCAGGTACATTGCAAATGCGTCCAGAATGAGAAATATTATCTGTAGCAGAATAGCTCCAGTTTTCCTAGGATATTTATTATAATATTTCATAGTTCAAGTAACTTACCATATTATTGGGGGGGGGGGGGTTGGATGCAAAAAGGGCCTATGATTCTACTCCACAGTAGCCTATTCAGTTTCAGTTGACAAATCTTTGCTCTTATTCTTTGGTGAGATAAATGAGGAGGAGAGTTTCATGAAAGGAGCAAAGATTGACAGATGCATTTATGCCCAGGAGCCCACTTTGTTAGATACACAAAGTGTTACGTTCACTGATTGATAATGTTACTACAAAGAGGGGGCATAAATGTAAAAGATACGGTCTGACTCCTCTATGTATGTGAAGCTCAAGATAAGATATGATTAAATAACAGCAATAAGCAGTAAAACTGATTTCTGAGCTTTGCTGTGTTGATTTAGCATCTGCAGCTTGAGGGAACACTATTGTCATAGCTGAACCTTCGACAAACACAATGAAACTTACTGATAAGTTTTTAATCCAAAGCAGTTGGAGTTTCTCCTTGAAGCTCTTTTGCTGAAGAAAAGTAAACGCCAAAGGAAACTGGCGATGTCTTGTTTTATTTAATAATCTGCTGTTACAGCCAGACCTAGCCCTGGAACAGGGAGAATTACCAGAGGGGAAGCACATGAAGACCCATAAGCGTATCCACAAACGAAAGCATAAGCCCGATGAGGAGGAAGAAAACCAAGTACCTGACAATTCTGCCTTCAGTGAATATGCAGAGAAAGAAGTGGAATTCACAGGGAATGTGGGGGATGAGACCAATTCAGCTGTGCAAAGCATTCAACAAGTAAGTGCTGAATTAAGAAAATGTCTGGATTTTGCAGCCATTTGCCAGGAAGATGTGGATCATTTGCTTTTGCCTGGGGTTGCTTTGTGAGCCAAGTGCTTAATATAGTCCTGAGAGGCAATGACATTTTCCCAAATTCTAGATAGGAATTTTGAAGATGTAAGACTGTCAAGAAATACTGAGCAATATTCACCTGACTTTAGTGAAGGTTGTCTTCAGTGAAAATTAATCTAACTCTCTGTCTATATTATGTTAATCTGGCACACTAGTTAATCAATATTTCCAATCCTGTGGCATAATAGACAGTATTTTATAAGGGACAGTATCATCTTAACATCAGTTTGTATAATTGGGTCTAATTCATTATAAGTTTTGATCTTACTGCTTCCATGTAATATGCTGGTATTTCTTCATGCCATTCATGAACAATAACAATAAAAGATAGAAAAAGCTCTGATAAGTGTAACAAGTTTCTGGTCCAAACATTTACCTGAAAATTGGAGCTATATATACATCTGAGTTTTCAATGTTCTCTTTCTTCAGGTTGTGGTAACCCTTGGCGATCCAAATGTGACCACCCCATCAAGCTCAGTTGGACTGACCAACATTAGTGTTACTCCCATCACCACAGCAGCTGGAACCCAGTTTACAAACCTACAACCTGTGGCTGTAGGTCACCTTGCCACTCCTGAGCGCCAATTACAGCTTGACAATTCTATCCTCACAGTAACGTTTGATACAGTCACTGGCTCAGCTATGCTACATGGTAATCGACAAAACGATATCCAGATACAGTCACAGCCTGAGGCAACCAACCCTCAGTCGGTGGCCCACTTTATAAACCTGACAACTTTGGTGAACTCCATTGCTCCCTTAGGGAGCCAGATATCTGAACAGCATCCCTTAACATGGAGGGCCGTGCCTCAGTCAGATGTTTTGCAGACTCAGGCCCAGCCAACGCAACAGACAGGACAGCAACAGGTTCAAACTGAACAACAGCAGCAGATGTACAGTTACTAACCTGACACCAAACTGTGAATGGGCTTGTAGGGGCCTACGGAATATATAAACCATATCAATTGCTGGACGTCAAATGGGAAAGGAAGCGCTGGTGCAAGTAAAGGAGTGCTCAGGCTGGTGCAGCAGCTTGAAGTACAGAGTCCTTGTGTCTCCCATACTCTACAGCCATGAAGTCAGCTCCACATATGGCTAGCGTTAACTTATCCTGGTGGAATGGGAGTAGCGGTGTATTTAAGGTGTCAGAGTAGTTGAGAAGCTTGATCAAAAGGTGGAAAAATAGCGAACACAATGACAAAAATTGTGCAACAACAACGTATAAGCTGAAAATGTTACACTGGAATAGGCTGTGATATCCCAGCCATGGGATATTTAAGAGTGCATCTTAGTTAAAGGTGATGTTATTGTTTTCTTTTCATTAGATAAGTTCTGTATCTAAAGGAAAATATGGAAAAGTTAAGTGGTTGGCAGTCTGGTGGGGATAGTCTGTAATGTGAAACGTACCTCATCTTGTGAATCATGTCCATGATGGTGATGGAAGAACTGCTCTGCCGATAGGAAGACTTGGGATGCCCCCTGAAATAAATAGCCAGTCTGATATTAGAGCAACGTTTATGGTATTTTGCTTAGTAAAATTAAAACTTGAATCAAGCTTGTTCTAGACTTAACATCTAATATGGCAATAGAATTGTTTGCAGAACTGCTTGTTGATTAAATATTACGTTTCGCTAATGGGTCTCAGGAGCAGTTCTTCCTGCTGAAACCTTTTGTTTGGCTGTGAGGTCACCAAATAGTCTTCTATCATGTTGTAAGTGTTTGGGAGGAGAACAGCTATTTTACCATATTAACCTTTGTACGTCACACTGTGGTTTTGATGGATATTTGCAGATTAAGGGAGATTTTCTACACTGATTTCACGTATCGTTCCATTACATACATTGTAATAACTGATACCTGAATTCTTTGCAGAAAAGGGATGGATTTACAGCAAAATGTTTCCCTGGGTGAAAGTGGTAGTATAATGTGCATTACTGAATATAGTGCCCACAAGGAGGCAGCCTAAACTAATGTCAATGGAAAAGCTGGTACCTAAATAAAGCTGCAGATCTATTATAGAACAGCTGTGTTGTCTGTCAGACTAGAGAACACTTTTCTGCATCGTTATACAATGTATCTGCCAAATCTTACGCTAAATTTCAGCTCAGTCTATATCTTCTATGAAGTGAGTAAGAATGTGCCATCAGCAAATAAAGGAGAGTAGCCCAGCAGCTGAAGGATGAATGAATGAAAGTTTTTCTTCTCTTTGTGGATACTTCTTTTACCTAACCAGGTGTCCAAGGAAATTTCTGGGCAATTTTATAGGATTGATGACTTCTTCAGAATTCCCCACAGTGCAGCAACTAGTAAGAAATTCATTGTGAGAATGAATTAAAAGTAAAGTGTCAGCGTAACAGCTCATGGTCTCTGCTCAGGATACCTACCAGCCTGCTATGCTGCTTTGTGGGATGTTGCATTACGTCTTGTCCTTCTCCCTCACTTTTAAGTTCTTGCTCAGAAGTTATGTACCACTGGGCAGGATAAGTCTTCATTGATCTATTTTTGCAGTTCTTTCCACTGTTTAGCAAACACACCTGTTCCTCTGTCTCAGGTATGGATAATAATGTTTGGGCTGTGTAAAGTGCTACATTTGGATGAATTTATTATTAGTTTATATGGTTCCTAGTTTTCACAAGATTTCATATTACTCTCCTATCTTACCACAGCCTCATTCTTTCTACACTATCTCTATCCTGGTGTACAAGGCTGAAAGCTTCGGAGTAGTAGATATATAAACTTACTCTTACTTGTCTTTATGCCATTTCTTTACCTTCAGAAGGTGTGGAAGAGAACAGAAGCTGTATCTTCTAGTATTCCCTGACTGACCCATTGTTTGTTTATTTAAATATTCCTGTTTATTTAAATAAACAATCATATTTTTATCCTCATTGAAAATTTAATCTCAAAGCAGTTCACAAATCACCATCAAAAACAGCTAAAATGGCCAATTATGTAAGATATTATTACGATAAGTGAAGGATGAGTTCCCTCACTTCCTGGATGTAACTATCTACTTGGGAGGCATATAAAGCTTTCAAAGAGAGCTGGGGCTGTGGGTTAAAGACCTACAGTCTCCTGTCTTCATAGCCATTCACCATCGTCCTGACACGTTTACCAGAGTTTCCCAAGATCAGTGTCCTGGGATTCTTCAACAGGACAGTAAAGACTACAGAGATGTTGTTGAACATCGAGAATGGCAGTACCTCAACAGCATTTTACTATCTCTCTCATTCACCCAAAGTTACTTACAAAGTTACTTACATCATAACCTACTCCAGTTTGAAGGGGCTTCCTAGTGAAAGAACAATAACACCCTCACAATGCTCCTTACTCTAGCCTGGTACTGAACTGAAATATCCAGTGAGCAAAGCTGGGTTGGACCTGTCTCATCCAGCTAGGGCTGTGTTCAGACATAACAAAAGGGATGCCTCTCCAGAAACTCCTCCTATCCACCTTTTCTAGCACAGAATGTTTAGAAGAAGTGGAAGGGGGCAGGCTGGCAATTCCACCTCAAAGCTTCTCTAAGCCACTTCAGAGACGCTTCATAATTATTTATTTATTTGCATGTCTGATCACAGCCTAGATTTCAGTAATGAATGCAGAGTTAGCCCACTCAAGTTGTGGATGAGGGTGGTTTTATTATGAACTGATCTTGGCATTCAGTAACAAAATCACTAAGCAACACTCACACCACCACACATTGGCTGGAGGAAGGAGGAACCAGAGGGGTTGGCCACACATAACCACCTGGACCCTCTGGTACTATGACATCTCTGTCCCCTGATCCTTTGCAGCCTTCTTTTAGCTGCTCCTCTAAGTCTCTTAACAGCAATGCTTTTTTTTTTTTTTTTTGGCTTAGGACTTCCCTAATTCACTAGTTATTGGGCTACAAATTCTTGCTGTCTGGTTTGTTACATCATGCACCTCATATGGCACCATAGATAAAGCACTAAACCAAAAAGTCATCAGTGCAAAGATTGTGCATTTTAAAAAATGAGTATGTTATATCCACGAAAGGTCAAAAAATCCTATAAGCTTTGTTGGTATAAAGTAGAAGCGACTGAGAGACTGTTAAGGAAATCATTGTCTTGAGTGGGAATTTGAAGTAGATAACTTCATAATCCTTAACACAAACTTATTAACTCTTATTTGTGTTTGGACCATAAGTGCTCCTGCCAGTTTACTTTTAATAGGAAAAATACTAGAAATATGAGGAAAAGCAGCATTCTCTGAGTGAATAGAATGTATAGATAACCTGTTTTAATGCCATAGCAATCTAGTGTATAAGATTCTAATGATCTGCTAGACAGAGCCACCTTTCTAGTTTAACTGTCACTTGTACCCACGAGGCTAGCCAACAAGCTGGTATACAATCTAGCTTCAAAAATGCTAGATTGAGTTTTATGTGCAGTTTGACAATTGAACCATTTTCTAGGCTTGTTGGGTCTATGTCAGTTCAAGGATACACCCAACAGAGCAAAAGCTCTTAAGTCTGGCATGGAGGGAGCCTGTGATTTGTATGATCCAGGACAGCAGGGGTGTAGCCTGAGCAGAGAGCATGGAGTGGGCAATTTTCAGGTGTGGACAAAAGGGCCCAGATGGCCTTATTTGTCGCCTAGGCTCCTGAGTCCTATTGTGACGAGTTCAATACCTACCGGAGCAACATCAGAGGCAAAAGAAAACAAAAAATGATAGGCAACTATGTGACACTTTAGTTGTCCCTAACAGGAGGTCTGTAGGAGGAACACAGTACTGTTTAGGAAGTAAGTGTGGGACTTCAGATGCTCCTGTTCCTCAGGACATCGGCTTCTTTCAGGTTAAGCTGTATCTCATTGACTATTTTACCTTTCTGGAATGTATCCTTGAACTATAATTATTTCTCTACTTTCTCTGGATCTTGATCAAGATGTGCCTTTTGCCTGATTACCTTAGGCCAATTTTCACTATGGCCTCTGTTGCACGATTAGGCCAGCCCTGGGACAGACCATTCACAGCTTAATCACGGCCAGAGTGAAGAGCACAAAATTATGCTCTACACCTGGCCCAGGCTGTCCCTGGCCATCCTACAGCTGTCTGGCAGGGAGAGCATTCACTCTCTCCCTGCTGGTCAGCTGTGGGCCCCGCCCTGTGGCCATTGGGCCCTTTCAGGCCCTTTGGCCAACAGCCACTTTCAGGGAAAGGGCAAGATCGGGACAGCCCGTCCTTGGGTCTCACAGGTTTTAGCTGACCCAATTGGGTTGGCTGGAGCCTGCAGCCCACCCGTTCCCAGGGGCCTACACCACCCGCCAGCTCCACATGCAACCACTTACCTTTTCAGACCCTCTGGTCTGATGTGGTGCTCATGTGGCTGGCCAGGGTGATGTGCCACTCCGTGCACAGGCGTGTGCGATGGGAGACTGCCCCCACACTGGCCCTGGCCAGACACACAAGCAGCACATCAGACTAGAGGCTCTGAAAAGGTAAGTGATCACGTGGCTGAGGGAAGAGCGCACCTAGGGGTCACTGACAGCTAGCGCAGCCTAATCAGACCCACACCAGTTGCAGTGAACTGGGGCAAGACCAGGCTAGCTAGTCTTTGGCCTCCATGGCACGTAGTCACCTCAATTGAGGCAACTGCACCCTGTGGAGGTCCCCTGGGCCCACCTCCCACACAGGGCCATGTGCCTCTCCCATTCCCGTACACATCTCTTACCTTTTCGGGGTCCAGGTTTGAACTGGCAAGCTGTGGGTGGGCAGGGCTTGCTGGGCTTGGAGCATGGCATTCTGTGCAGGCACGCACACGGTCCAATCATGCAGAAAGCCGTGCTCCGAACCTGACAAGCCCCGCCCACCCAGGGCTTTCCAGTTTGAACCTGGACCCTGAAATGTTAAAAAGGTGTGTGTGGGTATGGGGAAGGCGTGTGGCCCTGGGTGGGGGTGGGCCCTGGGGGCACAGCCGCCTTGATTGAGGTGACTGCACCCCGCGGAAGCTGAAGACCGGCTGGACCCCAGCTTCCTGCTAGTGGGGCAATCGCGACCCAATGGCAGGAGCCAAGGGCAGGACCTCTGGCCTTTGTATCGATCTTTTCAGGCTAGGACACGCAGGGATGGATGCCCCATTTGCACCTAGGCAGGTAAGGGACGTGTGAGAATGCATTCTTACCTGCCTAGGTGTGAATGGGGCATCCGTCCTAGCCTCTTGTTTCCACAGCTTCCAGACCCCCTGAAAAGACAGCTATTTTTAAGATTAAAGAATTACCAGAAGAAAATTACAGAATATTTAAATTTCCAAGTGCATGGAGAGGAAAAGAATCTGGTAATGCATCCCTCTGGGAGTGTCCATAACAGGAGACATACACCACCAGGACCTACCCTTGATCTGGTCTTCACCACAGAGCGGATTGGCAAGAATCAATTGATGAGAAGGTTGGTGATAGGAGTAGAGTGTTGTTACAGATGGGTCACTTGTATGTTGTTGATGGTGATATAATAAGCCCAAGTATGAAGATAGGTCAATCTGGGGAAATGTAAGTCGAATACAGTAACTGCCAAAAGACTTCTGAATCACAAGCAGTGCCTCTTTCAGTTATAAATCACAGTTCTCCCTATTTCTTCAAGCTTTCTGGTCCCTCTCCTTTCCCTGGAGGTAGCTGGATGAACCCAAATCATATTCTGTCTTCCCCTTTGATCTGCTTGTTCCCAGAAGCTATGGAGAACTTACGTGTCAACGTGGTTTGTAAAAATTGTCATCGTGTCTGTACATTTACTACAGTGTTTGAAGGTTACCAACAGAATTGTCATCATAAGGTGTAAGTGTTACAGCCAAAGGCTTCTTATAACATACTTTTAAAACAAGACATCACTCCTGATTTAACTTCTCTGTGTTCATTCTTATGGCCTGTATATTTTCCCATTTTCATTCTATTCTGTTAACATCTCTGAGAGATGCAAATATGTATCTGAAACTTAAGAGCCATGTTTTGTCGAAAGTCAGAGCTTGGTCACACTGTTCTACTCTGAAGAAGGTTCCTACAGTGGAACTTGTACCCAAAATTTTGTGATATGTGCAAAGATGTACAGTGTGGCAGAATGGCTCTAAGGCTTGATGAGGACCTGGAAAGCGCACTTCAAATTTCCTCTTGGCCATGGGAGATGGATTTATGCTAACCATGCCTCCCAGCCTAATCTGTCTGTTGTGAGGAAATGCATATTATACTTGTCACATAGCAAATAAATGCACTTTGAGTAGCAGCTGACAGTGAAGCTGAAACCTGTGGGGCTGAATTGGGTTGGCAAACACCCTGCAGTGCCTTCTGGATAACTATAGCTGTCTGCAGTTTGCATTTCATGTGTTTCTTAGGTATGGAACATACAACTGTAAAGCCATATATTTGTATTTTGTACCTAGAAACTTCTCCAATTTGAAACCACAAAAAACAATGACCTTGGTCTTGTGGTTAGAGTGTTGGACTCCTATCTGGTTGTCTCCTAGTTCAATTCCACACTCCTCTATGAAGTCAGCTGGGTGATCTTGGGCTGGTCCCAGCACTCCTTCTAAGCATTCACAGCCCCACTTACTTCACAGGTTGTCTGTTGTGAGGAGAAGAACAGAAGGTTTGTCAGCTGCTTTCAGTCAGCCTCTTACCTTACAAGGAATAGGAGTAGGAGTATCTGTATTAGGCAAAGTGGATTCGTCTTTTGCAGAATGCAGGCTTGCTTTCTATTGAGATGGTAAAGATATGCATAGCTCAGATGGATCCTATCTTTGTATGAAAGCAGACAAGACAGCATCTTTAGTACTTGTAAGGGAACCTGGCTATTAAAGATAGGGTCACCACACATGAAAAAGACAACAGCAGAGCTCCTATTATTTTAAAAGCTATATAGACAAGGGCATTTTAAAAAGTTGCATTACAAGCTTAATTTTCTACTTTTATGCAGCTATTAAAGGTACAGAAGTCTTGTGCTCTTTTTCATATAGTAAATCCAATTTAAGTTGGAAGACCCTTGTCTCCCCTAACAGCTCTCTTTCATCTTCTAGATAGGAGACTGATTGGTTGTTTCCTAAATACAGAAGTCCCCTGAGAACTATTCTAAAGCATCAGTGGGATAACTGATGCTTTCTGTTCTGGGTTTCCAGCTATTGCTTGCTCGCTCTAAGCATATCTTAATTATTGTCATATACTTTGGCTAGCTTCTAATTGGTTAACGCAAGAAGGTATTTGCTCATTTTCCTCCTTCCTTCCTTCACAAATATCACTTTGAAATCATGGTGTTTCCTTAACACTGAAAAGCTGTTTAGAAGGAGCTAAGGAAGAAATCAGCAACACGCAAGGCAGAGTGAGTCATGCAAGAAGAATTTCACTTGTTCTTTTATGGTGTATGAAGTCAACATCGACTAATTTTAGCCCTAAGCCCTCAGGCTTTAAAGAAAGTCCTGTCTGCACAAAAAAGGTGGAATCTAGTCCACTGAGCGATGATAAACCTGCATTCTGGTGTACTAACACAAGTTGAAGCAACTTGCAGAACCAGAAGAAAGAATGGAAAAGTTGCTCCCGGGGGCAATATATCTTATCTTCACTCCCTCTTCTGCTATTTTCCCATGCTACACCATGCAGATCTCAACATGTTCAAAATTTTCCTGCAGGCACAGCTTACTTGTGTGTCTTTCTGAATGTGGAAAAGTGAGATTAAGAGACAGAAAATTTCCAGAAGCAAAACTATCTGTAATGCACGGATTCCTATTATGAGCAGCTACGTGTAGGCTTTATTATGAGTCTATTAAAATAAAAGGAAAGAGAAGAAAAAGATTTGTGGGGGGCACGTCGAGGGACAGTAGCACTCACTATGTTTGAGTCCAAAATATTTTTGAAAAGCTGCATTTCTAGGAAAACACCCAGTATAACTCGGATGCACTCATATAATCACTGGGAGGGTGTTCAAGGATCATAGGACAACAGACGTTCTTCTCCCACAACTACCTGCCCATGTCTTAAGATCTGCAGATGAAGCCCTCCTGGTTAAACCACCACCTCCAGTATCTAAAGGACTGGATACTCAGACTACGGAACAGTCTCCCGTTATAGGCTGTGAGGGCATATGATGCAAGGCATGTAGTGAAGGAAAGAGAATATGGGTTATGGCTTAATCAGATCTTAAGTCCACCTATTTCCCCAACACACTCACAGAATATAGGTCAGTGATGGTGAACCTTTTGAACTTGGTGTGTCAAAATTCACAAGAAAACCTAGCTTAACTTGGGTGCTGTGTCACATCTAGAAATATCCATAATTTTGTGATATTTGTAGCTCTAGTAAAAACGTTATATTTTTGGTATATGTATTTTAATAAAAGCAAAAACAAATAATTCTTTACAGTTCCTAAATCTTCAACTGAAAGTTGGTATTTCGTACACTTCAAGAACAAGCAAGCACTACACGCCCAGGTGCCAGGGTGACCGTGTGTGTCACCCAAAAGGGCTTGGTGTGTCACCTGTGACACGCGTGTCATAGGTTGGCCATCACTGATATAGATCCTAGCCTAGTGACTGTGACTATTTGTTATTGAAATAAAAAGCAATAAATAAGAAGGATGGGAGAAAACAAACCCTCCCCTTGCAATTTTACCCAACTGGTGTAAGCCTGTTGGGGCTTTGTACTGGATAGATTGTTATCACTGGGCTCATTGAACTGATTTGTCTTTCCTTCAGACAGGTGTGTTAGTCTGTTCCAAAGCAAATGACAAATACTGTAGTTTTGGTGATATCTTTTAAACTAACAAGACTTTTTCTATTGTTTCTGATTAGTTACTGCCTCTGGTCATTTAACCAAATATGGTAGGGAAAACATTTTGTTTCTTATTGGTAATTAAGCCTATAAAAGCTAGCCAGCAGGGTATGACTGGCTGGGTGGGTCCAGAGTTTAATGAATAATCTTTGAGAGGTCCTGCCACTTCTTAAAGAGGCAGTGATGTGCCCCATCCTCAAAAGGCCCTCCTTGGATTCAGAGGACTTAAGTCACCTAGTGGCTTATGAACCCTTTTGGGGCAAAGTATTGGAGAGGGAGATGGCTGTTCAACTACAGCATGCTTGGAAGAAGCTGATTATCCAGATCCATTTCAATCTGGCTTCAGGTTATAGTACTGAAATTGCCATGGTTGCCCTAATTGATGACCATCTCCTGGAGAAAGACAGGAGGCGTGCAACCCTTGGCGACTCGCGATACCATTGAACATAATATCCTTCTGGGAAGGCTACAGGAGTTTGTGAGTTGGAGGCACTGTGTTGTGGTGGTTCCACTCCTATTTCCAAGAGTGATGGTGGGAGATTTGCTCAACACCCTTTGTTCAATTCTCCCATACGCTTTTATTATCTATATCTAGCCACTGGGTGAAGCCTTCATGAAATTTAGAGTGAGGTGTCATCAATATGCAGATGATACCCAGCTCTATTTCTTTGTGCCATCTGAATCAGGAAAGGAGGTTCAAGTGCTTGACAACTGCCTAGAGACAGTAATGGGCTGGATGAGGGACAATAAATTGAAACTCAATCCAGTCAAGACAGAGGTCCTTTGTGCCACAGGGTATCAAGTCCGTGATGTTGGGACACAACTTGTCCTCAACAAATAGCCATCCAGTATTGTTCAATTATGTTAGTCATAAAGCAGGGTTGGCCCAAGAAGTGACAGAGTATACTGTTGGTGCCCGGCATCCCAAGCAACATAAAGAACTTTATTTCCTTGGTAGCAAATGGTCTGTGTTTCTTAGGACAGAGAAGCCAGTTAAAGCACTGGAACAGAAAATGGTGAACAAACAGAGGAATAATCTTGTACCTAGACATCAGCCCTTTTTGCACTGGCTGGTGAACTGGATTAAGGAGCTTCTTAATGCAGATCATTGGCCTCCTGATCTAAGTGTTAATATGGATCAAGGAGGCCTTGCCCTTTTGGTCTGGTTGTATCTACAATAGGCAGAGCCATATCCTGATTACGGAGGTCCTTAATCCTGATCAGTTGTAAACCTATTTTATCTGGTCTCTAAATGGAACAGGGGCTTTGTTCTGGATCACGGGAGGCATGCCTCCATGATCTGGAACTACAAGAGAGTGCTTTCCCTCTCATTTGGAGTTGAAAACATTATCTACTTCTGGATAACGCAACACTTTCTACACCAAAATCACAGGAATTGTAGCTGGCGGACAAGGAAATAACTGATTAAGAAATTTATGTGAAGTATCTGTTAAGACTAGCTACTTGCTTCCTTCACGTTGATAAGTTACGAAATGGGAAACACTAATAACTGAATACCTTCTTGTGTGTAGGACAATCATAATGTTCCTTTCTACAGACTGTTCTGAAATTGATGTGGAAATGTACTACAGCTCTTACACTCATTCCAAATTCTTTTGGTGATTAGCTATGTAAATACACCGGAGAAATTTTGTTTGTGATAGGAGATTATGCAGCTTGTTTTCTCAGACTGTACCATAAGAGAGAGTGAATTTTAATTTCAAAGCTATTCTCATCAAGTGATGGAGGGAAAATAATGTACACAGATTTAAAGGTCCAAGGGTACCTCCAGATGCAGATTAAAACCCACATTTCTCCTGGGAATATATTGGGAATTTTGCACAGGAATACTCTTAGCAATATTTGTGTTCCATCTGGAGCACAGAGCGTCCCTTTTCACCAAGTGTGAAAAGTAAGGATGTGCACAAATATTTGTGCAATTCAAAATTCAATATCCGTAGGCCTCCATTTGCCCATGAATTGAATAGACCTGGATTTTGTAGAAGATTCAGTGAAGGCTGGATCTGGCCACCCCCACCTTCCTATAACGCCCTGGCTATTCTCCCTTACCCCCATGAAGGCCACAGCCTCCACCATCACCACGCACTCCTCCAAAAACCAAGTAGGCCTTCTGAAAGAGCATATGCACTTCCTCCATCTGGGAATTGCCACAATCCCCAGATGGGGGAGGTATGTGCGCACCTCCAGAAGGTCTACTTAATAATAAGTTCAATAATAACTTTTGTTTATAATGCCCCTTCCACGAAAGGGTGGAACAAGAACCATATACAGTCAACGGACAGTCAACCAACATTATGTATCCATATATGATAAATCCTAATTATATAAAATAAACACTCCAGTTCCTCACCAGACGCTTGGCCTTCAGAGGAGCGCTGATGGTGTCAGTGGCACTGACAGGTGACTGGGGGGACAAGGCAGGATGGGGGTTCCCTTTGTGCATGAATGTTTGTTAGATGCCCACGTGCAAAGATGAATCACTCCACATTCACCAGAGGAGGGATCTGAACTAAGGGTGTTTTTCCACTGTCACTAGAAGTACCCCTTAAGTACCCATTAATGGGTACTTAATGGGTACTTTTAGTGACAGTGGAAAAACACCCTAAGTTGAATACTCCCTCATTTGATTTGCATCGAATTGAATGGGGGAATTTGGCTTTGTGCTCATCCCCAGGGAAAAGGCCTTCTGACTGACTGCTGCATCTGTGGTGGCCAATGAGAGGTAATTGCTGAGTGCTGTCTGGAGGCAAACTTTCCTTTCCAAAAAAATTAAATGCCGTGAGAAGAAGCATGTTTATATGCATCCCTCAGTCTGTGGCTATCAGTTTGTCCTTGTCGCCCCTTGGAGCTGCTGTTGTAACAAATCCAGTAATAAGGCTTGCCACATGGTAATGAATAACAACAAATTTTGTATTTCTTCGGCCCGGTTCCCATTACAAGCTTAAAACGGTTTTCCTAAACCAAAATAATAGAACCGGATGCTAACACGAATTTGCCTGATCCCATTACTTTCAACTTAATCCATTCAATCCGGATTCTGAGGATCGTACGTGGCGTACGTGACTCAAGGGGGGACTCAAGTGGCTACTTTCTAAAAGCCGCTTTTCGGGGCTGCCCTGCCCTCTTCCTCCACCCATAACAGACCCCTTCACAGAGCCTAGCTGGGTGGCTGGGTGGCTGCTGCTTGCCTGGATGGATGAAAAATGGCACCGGGCAGCCAGCGATTCTTTCCCCTCCTCTCCCCATTGCCCAGGGCACACAGCAGCAATGGCAACTCAAGCCCCCTTCACCCGCTCACCTCCACAGCCACAGCCTTAAACATTCACACATCTCCCAGAACCTGCAGCTGTTTTCCTTTCTTTTCCCTTTCTAAAGGTCAGAACTTCCAGAATTGTGCAAAATTGCAACATTGTTATCAGGTGTGAAGTGGGTGGATTGCTAGAGTGTAACCGCTGCTGTAAGGGGTGGATTTTTACAAAGAAATCACTTTGGAAGCAAGCTATTGGGGGAGGGAAACCCTAAACATGCATTCTCATCCCACTAAAATGATACCATTCCCACAGTAAGAAATGTAAAACGTTTCAAATGCACGAACCGGAGCGAGACCTGTTGAAATCAGTGTTAACATTTACAACACTTTGGTGTGATTTAACATGCAGAAAGCGTGTTAAGCCAACCTGACGTGGGGACTGTGAGGATTGAAACAGTTTTGAAACCGTTTTAAGCTTGTAATGGGAACACGGCCGAACTT
Organism: Aspidoscelis tigris stejnegeri; assembly: GCA_023333525.1. Lineage (NCBI taxonomy): Eukaryota > Metazoa > Chordata > Lepidosauria > Squamata > Teiidae > Aspidoscelis > Aspidoscelis tigris. The sequence goes on from JALMGA010000001.1 coordinate 210,564,466, forward strand.
ACTGGGATGTTCAATGGGCATTGATTAAGATTAAATTAGCAAAATTGCTACTACATTTGGCAGCAAGGACTCAGGCCTATGTTTCTAAAGTTCCAAGCATTCTGTGTAGCTCAGTTGTTAGCCAACTGATTCAGATAAAGAGGATTATCAGAATCATGGGGGATTCTTTTGCCAAATGCCTTTCATCTCTGAGTAGCCCAAAGCCCTTTATAAATACGGTGAAAACCAGCAAATATTTAACACTTGAGTAATTTTAAGCACACAAAAGCTCCTTTGATCTCAAAAAAGAGATTTTTCATTGTTGAAGTCATTCAGAGAAAAGAATATTTTCAGAAATCTGGAGAAAATATATTGAACATCATAGGAATAGGACGGAAGAAGAAAGTGGGTAAGAATGACTAAGAATGCCACATTGTGATATTTTTGCTAGTATGAATGGCAACCGATGTTCAGCCAGCAAACACTGTGATTTCCCCCCACACCCCAGCTTTGGGTTTAGGGAATAAGCAATGCACAGAGCAATTCCCTTTCCTGGATCTTAACTTGGAGATATGAGGAGGCTTCGTAAATTTGTTCACTATCCTGTAAACGCTAGAAAAGACAAATTCTGTAGGATTCTTCATTCCATCTGTAATGTTGGAGGAGTTCATCAACCAGCATAAAACAGTTTTAAATAAATAATTGGTTACAAAAAATATCAAATTCATTTCCTAAACATGTCCAAGCAGAATAGTTAAGCATAATGTAACACTGTACTAAATAAGAGTATGTATCATTGGCAAACTAAAAATTGTACTGCATATATTAGATTTTAAACTTAATTTATAATGAATTATAGTATTAAAGGTATCTCCCAAAATACATCACAAATGTTCAACAATGTTTTGCTATTTTTAAAAACTCTTCTCAAAAGACTATTATTTACTTTGGCCTTTTCTGTACTGGATCTTATTCCAGATTATATTCCAGAATAGGAGCCTGCCATCTGCAAACTAGTGCAAACTGTTGCAAACCTCAGGCAGAACCTTCTACAGTCTGCACCAGTATGTGGACAGCAGGTCCCTATTCTGGGATATAATCTGGAATAAGACCCAGTGTAAGAAGTGTCTTTATTAACCAAAGCAACACCAAGTAAACTTACTGGAGCTCTAGAAAGCCATGGCTGACCTAAAAGAAATAGCAGCAGCATTTCCAAGGTCAATTCAAAAGCAGCAAGGTGACATCTTTCAAAGTCTCGTGTGTACAGCTGATGACATGGGTTACATTATGGTATCTATATGGTTAAATGTCTTTAAGGGAGATAAAAGTACAAACCTAGACTGATGAGATTAGTTCTGCATGGAGGAGGCAACTTAAAATTAGGAGGAGGAGGAGCCTTAAAATTAAAAACTGTTAATTGTTATGATAATTGAGAAGTTTGGCCAAGTAAGAAATGGAATAGTTCTCATTCTTCTGCTACTTTAATTCTCTCAGCATGCATGCGAACCTCTTTCACCCCATCTTCTCCCCCTAGCCTCCACATCTCCTTTTCCTACATCCTGAATTCTCCAGCCTTCAATCCTCCATTTCCTCTTCCCATCTCTCCCAGCCTCTGTTTCTCCATCTCACCTCATCTAGCCTCCAGACTTTCATTTTCCCCATCTCCCACAGCTTCCAGACCTCTGCTTTTCTCCCCACAGTACTTGGAGCCTTCAGGCATGTAGAGTAGACGGCCACACACAGACACATGAAATGAAGCCTAATTATATGCACATGGCTACATCAGCTCAAGTTCTCTTTAATTATCAACCAGGGAGATAGGAATTGAGATCAGCCAGTCAAAGTGACCATGATGGTTGCCTCTTCAATAGAGGATTGCTGTAGAAATTTGAGATACTCTGCATGCAGGTTATTTTGGATATTTTCTGTCAGCTCCAGTTTGGCTGTGTTCCCATTACCACTTAAAACTGTTTAAAAACAGCTTAAAAATTGTTTGGATCCTCGTCGTTCCCACCCCCAATCAAGTAAAATGGTTTTAAAATGGTTTGGATTCTTGTTGTTCCCATTCACAATCAGTTTTAAGGGTATCTTGAGGCTTATTTGGTGTTTTTCCCAGTTTTGCTTTTAAAACGTTTCTCATTGCTGTGGGAACGCTACAGCATTATCGGGGCAAATCTGTCATGAAATGGGTGGGATTTCTCACAGCAGGACAGGACAGCCCATGGCCAGATTTTTAAAGTGCAGGGCTTCTTCAGCAGTTTCCTTCTCAGCTGGCCTCTCCCTGATCACAAAGTAACAGTTCGCACAATACTCCTTCACACCCACGAACACGAATAACAATGTTCCCACATTGCCCACAGTTTTTGGCTTCCCTGAAAGGCAAGAGGCATGAGCCGACAGGGCAACAGTTGCAGCGTGTGTATGTGAGAGAGAGACACAGGGAAGGAGATGGGAAAATTCTGCCTTTCAAGTTTCTCTTTTGCCTCGGACAAAGGGCTGCTCTCTCTCTCTCTCTCTCTCTCTGTGTGTGTGTGCTTGAAGGATCTTACATTGCTATAGCCTTTTTTGAAAAGGAAAGGAAGGTGAGGGGACCAAGTTGATTGTTTTTAAAAAATACTTCTTCTTGCAATAGGCTGCATTGGCTTGCCTTGCCTTGACAAACAAGCTTTCTGCTTTCAAAGGGGCAGCAAAAGCAGGAGGGAGGGGGCTGGGATTCCCCACGTCATCGAATCAAAGCCAATGGGGAGAGAGGGGTGGGGAAAGGCTCAGGAGGGGAAAGAATGCTTTCCCCAACCTGTTTTTGGAATTGTTTTAAATGGTAAGACAGTGAGGACAGAAAATCAGGGTTGAATCCGATTGCCAGATGCTATTTGCTTCATTTTAACACATTTTACATATCAATTTAATTGCTGATGTAAATCCCAATGTATATTGCATTTTATTCCTTCAATGGGAACTCGCCCTTTGAGTGATAAAGCTCAAGGTGAGGAATGAATTTACTGTTAGACTTTGATATTAGTGAACAATACCTTGGCTATTTTCTCACCTCTTTATTCTGGAAAAGGGTGGTGTGATTTGAAGGCCACACTCAACCCTTGAAGCTAGCAAGGAGCCTTCCAAAGGCCAGGAAGTTTTGTTTCTAGTCTTCAGTTACCAGGAGGGCCATTTTGGCAGTGCACCAATTTCTGGCACAATTTCCAATGGTGCTTGCTGGTAGATGGCCAGAACAGGTCCCCTGTGTGCTCACTAGTATGCTGATAAGACTTTGTTGTTTAGGTCTGCTGTTAGACCACTGGAGGGTGCCATTTGGGGCACTGTATCCTATTCCATGTGCCATCCAGTGAAATGGAGCATTCCAGGGTGCAGGGCCTACTCTGTGTGAAACAAAGCAAGCTAGACCCTCTATGGGCTGGGATGCTGCTCCACGTGGAAGGGGTCTTTGATGTGTTGTGAAATAAGGCAGCATTCAAAGGTATCAAATCTCTGATATGAATTCCTTCATCAGACTTTTTCTCACCCCACCACGATCCATCCACCAATCCCCCTCCTTTCCTCCTTACATGTTACCCATGTTTCTTTTTCCTCCCATCTCTTTCCAGAACACACATTGCATATTCTGCCTCAACTTGCTCCAGGTAGCCCAGCCCATTTCTTCCCACCCCAGACATATGATGCTGATGCTCTTGCCCACGTCTGAGTCAGTTGAAGGTTTTGTTTTTGTTTTTGCCCAACACCCAGCCTTCTATAATGGGTCTCAGCAATACACCTCAAACTTTAACTGCTCTAAGAATAATAGTAACGAAAGGATCTTTCCCACTAAATTTTATCCACTTTCAGAAAGTCCCCTTTGGCTTAGATGATGAAAGAGAAACAAACGGCTTTCCATTTTGCTGATGTGTCCTCTTCACTCTGGAAGTTAATCAAAGGTGGACTATAAATTTGGTGAAGCTAAGACTTACGATGAGTTCCGGTATTATATTTCTCCATCTTTTCCCTTGCCTCCTTCCTCTATGCAGGTCTCCTCCTCTATATGGCAACTCTATCATTGGGTCTGTTCACACTTGCCTTTTTTCCGGAATATATCCTGGAATAGGGGCCTGCTGTTCACATTCTAGTGCAGGCTACAGCAGGCCACAAGGGAGGCCTGCTAGAATCTGCAATAGCTTGTGGACAACAGACAGACCCCTATCCTGAGATTTATTCCAGAATATGGCCAAGTGTGACAGGTCCATTGTCTCTGAACCAGTTTCTGCCTCTGGCATAGACTGACTAAGGCACAAAAGCAGGCTTGGGATCCCAATGACTGTGATCAAAATGCAGCCAAGGGCTTTCTGTAATCTTGTCCCCGGCGACTCATAATTTCTCAGTCTTTGCTGCTTGTCTTCATGACAAGCTTCAAAGGAAGACACTTCTGCACAGGGACAGGAGAAGGAACACATGTGGGCAGGGCAGGAAGTCGCCATGTGAGGCAGCAGCACCACGGCAGCCATGGGATCTCAGGCACACTGCTGATTGGTGGGGAAATGAGTGGTGACTGACGGCTGAGTGCTCCAATCACACGGCTCCTTGGGCTGCAGGGAAGCCTGATTCTTCTGGATATCGGTGCTGGGGCGTCCGCACAGCAAACACATGAAGTGTTCCTGGCTATCTGTGCTTCCCACGCGAGTGCAGAAATGTTAGACCTCATTTCAGATGGATCTTCCCAGGGACGGATTTCAGAAATCTGGATTTCTTTAATTCGGATTTCAATTGGTAAGTGCGGAAACACCCTAACTGAATGCTATGCTGACTGAGGGGTGAGCTCTTGAATGCAGTTTGCCCTGATGCCACAGAAACATCATCCAGTGAAATGCAACACTCAAGCAACGTTTGTGTACATGTTAAGCAGACAGTGGCAATGAAGCATGATTGACTTTCTTGTTCTAAAAAGGCAAGTATAAAGAGTCCTTTTATTCTTCTCTATCATAGTGATGGTATGTTTTTTGTATACGCCCAAATTAAATATACAATACTGTCAGTTGACTTGGAGGAAACTATATCGTAATCCCCAGGGTAATCCATCTTCAGGCAATTGTAACCAAATATCCAGCTGAGAAACACTGAGGCTGTGGTTGGGCCCTAACCAGATAATCTGTCCCAGGAATGGTCAGGCAAGGAACCTCAGCACACTCTCAGCCTGGAACGGACTGGTCGTACCTGCTGTGTCGTCATGCCATGCTGATGCCCTTCACCTGGTGAAGATAAGCTTCACTGTAGTAGCAAGGGGAGGGAGAGGTCCCCTGCTGCCACACTGCCATGCTGAAGCTTACCTCTTGCCAGGCAAAGAGGATCCAAGAAGAAGAGCTGGCTTTTCTACTCTGCTTTTCTCACCCATTTAAGGGGACTCAAAGTGGTTGACAAAATTTTCTATTCCTCTCCCCACAACAGAACACCCTGAGAGATAGGTGGGGCTGTGAGAGCTCAGAAGAGAGCTGTGACTAGCCCAAGGTCACCCAACTGGCATCCTGGAGGAGTGCAGAATCAAACCTGGTATTACCAGATAAGAGTCTATCTCCCCAACCACTAGACATTGAGGATTGGCATGGCATGGTGTGAAAGCAGTTAAGAGGAGGTATAGGGATATCATTATTGGTGGCAATGGGGGTATTAGGGTTTCATTGTTGGAGGGGGGTTTGGGTGTGTCACCATTGGAGGGGGTAAGTTGGCAGGGGATATCAGGATATCATAGTCAGCAGAGGTGAGGAGTCAAAGTTGGGCTCTCCCTTGCTGGCTGCCCTCCACATTTAAAAATATTTAAAATGACACAGGCAACTAAAATCACACACATCCCTCATTTCAGTCCATTCTGCATGAAAATTTTCTCTCTGCAGGGATGAACATTGCAACACAGCAAGATATGTTGCAAGGTTTTCTTGATTTTAACCATTAACATGATGATGAGAGAGCTTAGCATTTTAAAATAGAGGTTCAGGAGTCATCTTGGCTGTGCATATATAAGTAACCCTTTTGTATAGAATACTAAAATAACATTTATGGGAGTTGTTTGATAGAGTAGCAATTTCATTTTGTTTTAAGTTATAATTAACTTTTATGGACTATCATGTTTTTTTCAACTGTTTGAATTTGCTTCACTTATTAATCGGAGTCTTTGATTTCTCTGCCTGTGCCAGTTCTCCGCCGCCTCTCCTTACTATGTGTAGCATTTTGCTCAGAGTTCTTCTGTATGCCTTTTCAAGCTACAACTTCTGTTCTGATTTAGTGAGTTAAACATGTGTATGTGTGAAAAGAAACAATGGGCAAGATTGGAAAAGTGGAGTCTCTCTCTCAAAATGGTTCTAAGGTCAGTCTTATTAAGAAACAGGGCTCAAACCACATTAACTCAAATCACATCCTATACCTGATAATCCTTCCTCCATTTGGGTCATTTTGCTTGCCCTTTTCTGTTCCCATCCTAAGACTCCTTTGTGAGACTTTTTTAGATCTCCACCCCCTCATCACAGCACCCCCTTCGCTCTGATAGGATAAAGGTTCTGCCACTTAGCAGTGGGTAATCACGCATTGGGCAAAAGGGAAGACAAATCCATGCAATATCCACCCACTATAGTAGTGTTCAGACCCCTTTAGTCCTCTTCCCTGATCACACCCCCAAAATGAAAAAGGATTAACACTCTATGGCCGCATCCCCATTACAAGCTTATATCGGTTTCCCTAAACCGAAATCTTAGATCTGGATGCAAACGCGAATTTGCCTGATCCCATTACTTTTAACTTTAATTGTGTTCATTCTGGATTCTCAGGGTCTCCTGGCAGCGAGGGCAGCCACTTTCTCCTGGGGAACCGAGCGCAAGGGCGCAGGGAAGGGGCGGCCGGGAGCGGGATGCAAAGGGGAAAGAGGCCAGGAGGGAATAACTTTCCCTCTGCCCCAGTGATGCCACTTACCAAGAGCTCCAGATCCGAAGCCCTTTCACCTGCGCCCCTGAGCTCCCTGCCAGCCCGGCGGGGCAACAAAGGGGCACACGCACCTTTTGACCCCTTAGGCGGCCGCTCCGGCCACCTCCCAGCTGACCGCGCAAGCGCCTCTGGGCTCTTTCCCTCCTCTCTGTGCTCGCTCACCTTGGGTGGGCTCGGTGCCTTCGGAGGCCTGGTGGGGTGCGGGGGTGGGGGGGGCGCTGGCCTCCTTCATGGGTGGGTCCCAGCGAGGCAGCGGAGGGGTCAGGCTCGGTGCTGCAGCCGGCTCCTCGCTGGCGCATTTCCTCCCCGCTGCTGCGCACTTCTCACCTGCACCCTGCTGGCATGGCAGCCCTGCATGTGTGTGTGTGTGTGTGTGTGTGTGTGTGTGTGTGTGTGTGTGTGTGCGTGCGTGCGCGCGCAGGGCCGGCCCAGGTGTGGGCGGGCAGGAAGGCACGGTGGCAGCGGTGGCGCCGGCTCTGGGCAGCTGCTTTTGTCTGGCTCTCGCCTCCAGCCCGTCACTCATCCCTTGTCTTCCTTCCCAGCTCTTTGGAAGCCACCCTGGGAGAGGAGGTCCCCGAGGTGGGGCTGCCTACCCGGAGACCAGCAGCAGCCCTGGACTTTGCGGGCAGCCGACACATCGGAAGTTTACAGCCATGCTATTAAAGTGATTATTTGGCTATTTGTCAAGGCAAGGAGGGGGCGGGGCTGGGGAGGAAGGGAAGGGCGGCCCCCACTAACACGGTACAGTCCCTACAGTAAAAAAATGTAACACATATCAAGCGCACGAACCGGAGTGAGACCTGTTGAAATGAGGATTAACATTTACAACGCTTTGTGGTGATTTAACACGCGGAAAGTGTGTTAAGCCAACCTGACGTGGGGTCTGCGAGGACTGAAAATGGATTGAAAGTGAAATAAGCTTGTAATGGGGATGTGGCCTATAACTGCTTGAGACCTGCAAAAATCAGGACTCAGGAAAGTATGATTAAAGGGAGGGAAGTCCACAAATAAACCGGATTGGACTAAAAAGGTGTGAGTAATGGGTTCTGAAGATGACCTGAAGGAGGATTAAAATGAGGGTGTGACCATAGCCTGACTTTTCATGATGGATACTGTTCTGTGCCTTTTACCTTTCCCAATTCATTTTCCTGGGGATCTTACTATGCAGATGAAACAGATTATGCAGTTGGACATACATGGCCCTTTCTACACTTTTTTCATAAGATAAGAGAAATTTTTTGAACTGCTGATTTTGGATAGTTCAGAGAGCTTAAGGCACTTGGAAGTCTGTTGGATCTATTTGGCAATAACTCCTATGGTGTTTGGAAGTGTTAGGAACAAACTACACCTTTTTTCTATTATTTTCTATGACTCCCTGTAAGTCCCACTTCCCAAAGGCAAAAAGATTTAATATCGGTAGATTTAAAATTCACAAGGTTTTGTAGGAACTAAACCCCTACAAGTAATGAGGGACTATTATTCTAATTTGCAAAAATATATGGTGTACTTCAGGGTAAACAATAAATAAATTATCTGACCTTGTTCTCTCTAATGCTCATTTTGGACTGTGGGACCCTTAGGTTTTCCCTTGTAACCAAGTGATTTTGCCCATTAAAAAATTCCTGAAGCTTACTCACAGTTAACTTGTTGTTTGGCAAATGGTTACATTTGAAATCCTCAATAGTGGTATAAAGTTTTTGACAGCTGAACACATATTGCTTTCTGAAAAGGACGGAAAAGATAGCAGTCACAAATGACAGTTATGCCTGAGAGGTACTCCACAAATATAAAAAATACATCAGCAAAGAAGAATACAAAAGCCTTGTGGTGTATGCTAAGCTTTACTCTGCTTGGTTGCATCCACATGAGAGGAGGAATATAGTACCTCTGTGGCAGGGATGTTTAACATATCTACTATAGCTCTGCTTCCTCTCCATGGTTCCTCAGATCATGGCTTTTCTAGCAATAGTGCTTTTTACTTACTTTATGGATGGAGTGTGCATGGAGGCTGAAACAGACGTCCACACATGGCAGTGATGCCAATACATCTGGATATTTGGTGCTGGCTGACCTACCCAGATGCATGCATCAGTAAAACCCACAAAGACAGCACCAGCTGTAATGCTGTCAGAATAACAAGGGATAATGGTGGGGGATCACTATTCCACATTAGTCCTTGCTGGTGGGATATTCAAACACTGTCTAGAAGTGACCATTGTTGCTACCGTTGGAGCGGCCTGTCGCTACTCCATGACAGACCTCCAACACCAGGTAGCTGAGGTGCCTTTACTCCCATATTTTCTCTGCTCGCAAATGGCTCAGAAGAACCAGGCTGGGTGAAAGAGGGCTCCATATTTCATATTTATTTATTTATATTTCTATCCCATCCGACACCCGAAGGTCTCAGGGCGGGTAACAACATTTAAAACCAGACATATATTAAAACAACAGTAAATATTAAAACAATAACAGTGTCTTTGGTGTTTTGCTGTCATACAGCAAAAGAAAAGCACCTCAAAAATGCCTTAGAGATGATAGCATGTGGCCTCTGTTTACCCATCCCATCTCTAATCCACATTTTGTAGCCTAGAATCCTCATGAGAGCGGGAAGAGGCAGGCTGGCATATGCAGAATCCCACCTGCAAACCTTCTCTGTGATCCAGTTTGGTCTAGTGGTTAGGGAGCCGGCCTCTTATCTGGGAATACTGGGTTCGATTCTGCCCTCCCCATGAAGCCAGCTGGGTGATCTTGAGCTAGTCATAGCTCTCTTCTGAGCTCTCATAGGCCCACCTACCTTACAGGGTGTTCTGTTGTGGGGAGAAGAATAGAAGCTTTGTCAGCCGCTTTGAGTCCCCTTGGGCCTTTCCGCACTGGCTCTAAAAACAGATTTAGAGCCAGATGTGGAAAGGATTTAGACCTGCCTTCCGCAGGCGCCAGCAGGGCCGGTTTGGGATGGGTGCTGGTACACTCGAACAGCACCCACCCCAAACCGTTTCCAAATCCGGCCCTGCCGCCGCTGCCCCACACATGTGCGTACGCGCGGGGTCTCTGAGAAACCGTTCCTGTTTGGAACGGTTTCCCCTTTAAAAACGTTTCGCCAGAAAACGGATCTGCTAGATCCGTTTTCGGCGGCATGTGCGAAAAGGCCCCTTAAATGGGTGGGAAAAGCGGGATAGAAAAGACGACGACTACTACTACTGCTACTCTAAGTCACCTCAGAGGTGCTTTGTTTTTACTTCATGCAAATTCAGCTTCTGAAAGGGATGCAAGCCAATTTAAACATACAACTATCCCACCCTTATGCACACAGTATGCTAAGGTACCCGTCTCTTTTAATTTTTAGATTATTACAGTACTTCTTATTTACATAGCTTGGGAAACACTAATGAACTACTAATAAAGGCAGACTGCATGTCTCATTTTAATGGCTCTCTTAGGAAATGTCATACTTCTGAAAATTAAATTTGATATCCTGCTTCTAAAGGGAAAATGGTAAACTGCATATACCCTACTGTCCTTTTTGAAAATAATAATACACAGTAAAACAAGTGTGCCTTCTTGCAAAGATACTAATGATGAGCATTTCTAATACATTCCACGACTCTGAAAAACACTTTGCCCAGCACTAAGCTCACAGATATGTATGCAAAATTCACAGTGACATGGGCTTCCTAAAATGGCAGATGCTATACTTTCTCCCAGGCTAGTTAAAAAGTTGTAGGACTGTCTGCTTTAGCAGAAACAAGTTTCAGAATGAACTAGGGATGTGAACAAATGGTTTTTTTGGCATTCAATTCGTTACAAATAAAACGTTAGAAAATGTGTATTTGTTCGAAGAGATCTCCTTTGAATGTGGTAGGATTCTTTTTGATACAAATGTATTCATACTAATATCTGATACGAATGAATACATATCCAATACATATCTGACACAGACACGTATGTATCTGATACATATCCAATATTGTGACGGTTTCAGGGGTACAGGCTGCAAACTGTTTAGCTTTGTTGCAAACAGCTTGTTGCTGACCCTGGGATTTGGGCTGCAAAAAGAGCGGGAAATCCTGTGCAGTCCCTGTTGCAATGATTGGCTGGAGTAAGGTTTTGGAGGGAAAAGCTGTCCGGAGATCTGAGTGCTGGAGGGGCTAGAGAAGGAGTTCCCACCAATCAGGCTGGAAGGACAGCAACCTCTGTTAGGAGTCTCCAGCAGCATTTTATTGCAGCTAGATCCAATCAGGATCAGGGGTGTGTGTATAAATGAACACAGAGTACAGCAGAAGGAGTCTTCTTCATGCTGGGACAAGAGCTGAAAGGAGAAGAAGAGCTGAACCTGAAGGAGCCAGACCAGTAGTTGACCAGGGGTCTTCGTGCTGGGACTGAGGCTGAAGGGAACAGAGGAGCTGATCCTGAGGGAGCTGGAACCAGTAGCTGACCAGGGGTCTTCATGCTGGGACAAGAGCTGAAAGGAAAAGAGCTGAATCCTGAGGGAGCTGGAACCAGTAGCTGACCATTGGGCTGTTGGCTGAGTGATTTCTGAAGGGGACAATCAAGGAAGATTGGGGCTCCGAGGGAGACTTCGCTAGCAACTGACCAGGCTGGATGATCGGTCAAGCAAGGACAGGCTGTGCCTTGTGATCATCTAGGGCCACGTTTGGGTACACTGGCTTGGCTTGAGCTGTGGCAGAAGCAAGCCAGAGGGAGAGGAACGTGGAGAGGTTTGTCTTTTAAAAAGGGGAACTATTTTCCTTTAGGGAAAGGGGTAGCTCCTAACCTTAAGAGACTTACTGAGTTAAACCAACAAATACCTGAACCTTATTTTATCTTTTATAGTATTGCTTGTGTATAATAATAAACTTGTTTTAGTTAGCTGTTGAAACGCTTGCTACCAGTGTTTTGTGTCCACACTGTAGTATTCACTTATTGCACGAACCCAGCGTCCTAACAGGGCCAAGCTACTCCTCAGAGAGGGCAGGCACTTACTGGAATGCTGGGCATCGTGGCAAATATGTATTCCGTAACATATCTGCTCTGAAAGTGTCAAATCTGACCTGAATCCACTTTTAATCCACTCCCGATCCATGTGCACATATTTGTGCACATCTCTAAATGATAGTTCTTTCAAACTGTATGATTTTAACAATCCCATGTTATATTCCTCTGCAGGAGAACGTGAGAATCCATTCAACATTGCTGAGTCTGGGTTGTATTATAATATGCTAACATAACAGAAATTCAGCTGTTAAGGCATTTATTGCACATACAATGCTCTGATCCCAACTGACTTAAATAAGAAGAATGCCACGTTCCCCAGTGGTCCAGAAAGTGCCTGCCCTCCTAAGAGTAGCTGGGCGCTTTTAGGATGCTGGGTTCGTGCAATGGCCGAGTGAGTACTACAGTTTAAAAACAAAACACTGGTAGCAAGCATTTTAAACAGTAAACTAAAACAAGTTTATTAAAAATACTATTTACAGCAGAAAAAGAGAAAATAGGAAAGTCTAGAAGTTAGCAGTTTTAAGGTTTCTCAAGTCTCTAGGCATAGTAAGCTTCAAGCATCAACAGCTTCCCTGACTTACTGGCCCCTCAGTTGCTTCCAGGTAGGTAAGCTTCCCCCCCTTCCTACCTCCTTTTGGTTTGCTAGGTTTTACCCACACTTCCCCAAAGTTTAGCAACTAGTTTCCTCTCCTGGTCAGTTTTTCCTCCTAAGAAAAGGCCAATGGTCAGCTACTGGCAACAGCTCCCTCTGGTTCACGGCTTCTCCTTCTGTCCCCTTCAGCATCAGTCCCAGCACGAAGACCCAGTCTGCAGTATTCAGAGGTTATTTATGCCTTTTCCCCTGTGGCCCTGATTGGTAGCCACCTCCTAGGGCAGTGATGGCCAACCTATGACATGCATGTCACAGGTGACACGCCAAGCCCTTTTGGGTGACACACATGGTAATCTTGGCACCTGGGCGTGTAGTGCTTGCTTGTTCTTGAAGTGTGCGATATACCAACTTTCAATTGAAGATTTAGCAAATGAAATTCAGCAACAAACGAAATTCAGCAACAAAAGTCACTAATGTAAAGAATATAATGTAATATAACGTTTTTACTAGAGCTACAAATATCACAAAGTTATGGATATTTCTAGAAGTGACACAGCACCTGAGTTAAGCTAGGTTTTCTTGCGAATTTTGACACACTGAGCTCAAAAGGTTGGCCATCACTGTCCTAGGGTAAACTGCTGAAATAAACTCCTGTTGGAAACTCCTGTCCCTTATGCCTGATTGGTGGAAACTGCAAATTCCTGGGGAAAAGTCCTGACATAAAGTCCTGAGGGAAACTCCTCCTCAAGCTCCCAGACCCCCAGACAGCTTTTACCTCCAAAATGCACCTGCAGCCAATCATTGCACTTGGGCCTGAACAGGATTTCCCGCGCTTTTCTCTCTTTGCAGCCCAGGCTTGCAAAGAGGCTTGCAAATAGAGTTTGCAAGGGCTTTGCATGGGCAGAAAGCCATGCTTTTTGCAAAGAGGCTTGCAAAGGACAAAGAAACATTACTGCCCATTGCAGCCTGACTCCGGAAACTGTCACAAAGAACATAAGAGGAGCCATGCTGGATCAGGTCACAGCGCATTTATTCCAGCATTTTGCCTCACATAGGGCCCTTCAATTGTTTCTGGGCATCTCAAGCATAAGACAAAGGCAAAACCTTCACCTGCTCTGAAATTCTGGCAAATGGCCTTTAAATGTAGCCTCTCAAAGGATTTAGACTGAATGACTACACAGTAAAATAAAATCAAACTTTTCATAGGAATTACGTACTGCTAGAACAAGGAGCAGCCTAGCTGGACCTCTCAAATTCATTATGTGATTTATGCTCTGGTTCATTCACTGCGTGGTTCTATTTCCCCAGGCTTCTGTGATCCTTTCTTTTCTTGAATATAATCATTCTGGTGTTTAATTAAAGGTAAGATTTGCTTTTGATGCAGTGGCATCATGTTATTAGTCCGTGACTGATTTCTGGACTGGGCTATACTTCCAAATTAAATCTATATATGCAGATGATTTTTCTAAATGCCTTTCAACAGACAGACCCATTTTGGTTTGTATATATGATACTTCTGTTCACGCTAAAGAGGGCGAAATGACAGCTCATCACAAGTGATGGGATGGCTGTTGCCTTCCTTGTTGCTGTGGCAAGAAAGTTGTGCAGTATCAGTTGTGCTCTTTATTTCATGAAAACGGGTGCAATCCCCCATTGGTAATGGTATGTGTGTGTGTGTGGAGGGGAACAGCACCAATCCTTCTGATCTACATGTGACTGAGGCTACTCCGTGGGTGGGAATTCCATGCCCCAATGTTGGTTCCAGAGGGCTGCAAGCACCCCCATCCCATCCCATCCCACCCCACCCGATCCCCCAGGCATCCAAATGCACATACAGAGTGTTTTTTTAAAAAAAAAAATTAAAAAGTGCTGTTGAAGCTCCCAGGTATTGTCTGCAGGAATTCAGCCTCTATTTTCCTTTTTCACTGTGCAGGCAGGCAGGCAGGAGCAAGAGCATGATCATGGGGAAATTCACACTTTGCCATCCATCCATGTACAGCAAAAATTGAACTTCCCCCCACATGTAGTAAGCATTCACACTAGCGAATGCTAGTACACACCAACCCACCCCTATGTGTCTAGACCTTATGTGTGGATGTGTGCCCGGGCACTGTCATCTTGTGTCTGGATGCTGGCTCCACTGCACATGTGCCTGCACATCAATGGGACAATGGTTATGTGCCATGCACACACTGGTCCCAGCATGTCACGTGCCCTTCCATGCACCATAGAGGTGCAGATGGGCTTGCTGACAGGTACATGTGGATGCGACTGGATGAGGTAAGTCAATGTGCGGAGCATGAAATCATGCTCCAGACATAGTTTGCTTCCAGTATGCTCCTGCACAGAAGGGGCTGTTTCTGAATTGGAAATGGCCCCTTCCAGTGCAAATGCTCTGTCTGGGAGTGAACTAGAAACAAACAATGGAGCCAAGTTCAAAAAGGCCCTGTGTCAATGCAACAGTTCTATGCAGAAGGGATCAGATATGCACCCAGAGTAGGGTTTATCTGCTTTTACCATTATAATGTGCCAAGATAATTTGCACAGATGCTAGCTGTTTTGGATTTCCTGGACTAAGGCACCGTTGCTCATAATAGTGCATATCAAACATGGGAAACTGGCTGATTTTAGTCATTTAATGGGTTCACTTGGCCTTGCTCACACAGTACCTTTATCAAGTCCAGTCAAGGGGTGTTTTTCCACCGTCACTAGAAGTACCCATTAATGGGTACTTAATGGGTACTTCCAGTGACAGTGGAAAAACACCCAAAGAGTCCCAAAGATGTAGAAGGATAAATAAAGCAAGACAGAGGAAGGAGAGCAAAAAGATGTTTACTACAATGAACTCCCCAACCTGCCTTTTTCTAGAAAAACATTCAGTTTGCACCAAATCAAATCAAGAACACTTAAAAAAAAGTCTGTCTTTGGAAGTGACTGAAACACTCTTGGCTCAGGTAGGCCCCACTTCGGGAAACGGCACATATTTTGTATAAGTGCCGGGTCACTTTTATGGCTCTAGAATGAACTTCATGTTGTTCCTCCAGGTAGGCATGGGCAAAACTGGGCAAACATGGGCCCAGGGTGCAATCCAGGGACTTATTCAATGATCAGCCCAGTGATCAATGAGGAGAGAAGCTGAATCCCATCAGAGTTTATCAGACGGGTATTTCTCTTTGATGCTGGTTCTTCGAGAGCATAAAACGAAATGAAATGAAATAAAGCTGCTGAAATTAGCAACTCCCGTCTTGCAGTGACCCCTGCCCACTTGCACCCGTGCTGAAGAAAACATGCCAGGGAAGTCTTCAGCCGGCCGCGGGCACTTTGACGAGTCGATTTCCCTGCCGAGAAGGGGCGGGCAAGGCAGCACCTTGTCAGAAGCAACCCAGCTGGCCTCTCCGCTCTCCTCCTCCTCCTCCTTTCATGCCACCCGGGCGGCCCTGTCGCAAGCGCCCTGCTGTTAGCACACCTCCCTCCCCCCCTCCCTCCCCGCAGTGCCTTTCCTGCGTGGGTCTCCTCGGATTTCAAGCGCCGCCAGAGCGTCGCGGGGTGAACCCAGGAAGTGATGTCAGGGCCCGCCGGGGGAATGAGTACACCTTGAGTCACCTGGGGGAAGGCAGAAGCAGGCAGCGAGGCGAGCGCTTCAGTGTCTCCGAGGCCGAGGCAGGGAAAGCGCGTGGGTCGGGCAGCTGTCACACTGGGGGAAAGCGCAGGGAGCCCATGGCGAAGGAGGGCGAGGGCGGCGGCTCCCCTTGGCCCATGGGGCTGCTGAAGACCTTTGGCTCCGGCGAGTTCGTCAGCTGGGAGAAGATCGGCTCCGGGGGCTTCGGGCAGGTGTACAAAGTCCGCCACATCCACTGGAAAACGTGGCTCGCCATCAAGTGCTCGCCCAGCCTGCATGTGGATGAGAAGTAAGTCCGTCACGTCCCGGATCTTCTCCCCCCCCCCCCCAGACGGGGACTTTTCGGTGGGTCGGGCGGAGGCGCCCCTACCGCCTGGCACTGCAGCAGCAGCAGCGCTGGCACTGGTGGGCATGAAGGGTTGGGGGGGAGGGCTTGTGGGGAAGCAGGTGCCAGGAGGGTTGCCCTGACGGAGGGGCTGCCTGGCTGGCTGGCTGACACGCGTTGCAATCCGATCACCGTCTGGACGCAGCCGAGCTCCCAAGGGTCGCTTGGATTCAGGCTTTGGGAGAAGGGGCGACGCGGGGGCTGGACCGACATCACGTTCTTACAAGGGCAGACGGCGAGGGACCCCGGGCAGCGTTTGCCTTCGGAGGGGCGGCGCCAGGCTCTCGAGATCGCCCGCTCCGCACCGCGGCTGGGCTCCCCCTTAACGTTGCAGTCCCGCGGTCGCGGCGCCGCTCGTGGGCTGCAGCCTCGTCGCGCGTCCCTTTCACCTGGGCGTGGGCAGACGAAGGCTCGGGCGGCCTTCGCGTGTGGACGGGCGGGCGGGCGGGCGCGACTCCTCGTGATGGCAGGAGCTCGGGAGGGCGGCCTTCGCCTCGCGCTTAGCGGTCACTCGGCCGCGCCCCTGCCTGCCTGCCTTTCTTTTCGACGTGTGCATGGGAGGGGGGGGGACACGACTCGGGCGCGACGATCCCTCTAAACTTTGGCCCCGATCGGGCCTTTGGTGTTGCGCAGCTCGGAGTCGTGGGGTGGAAGCGTCGACCTCGCGTGGTATCAACCATTTCGCAGGTGTGGCGCGCGCGTCCTGTCCTCCCACCTGGGAAGGCTGATGGGCTTTGGGATTCGGCCTTAACGCGTCGTCGAGTTTCTCGAGACCGATAGTTATAGTCCAAAAAACACCCGTCCCTGTCTCGGTTCAGACCTCCGATCCGCTGCCCGAAGCAGCAGCTGTTGTAGTGTAGACGGCAGGACGCGGGACCTGATTCGCAAAGGGTTGACGGGAGAGCCCCAAACCCTGGAATGGCTGGAGTCTTTAATGGCTTTAATGTCAAACTCCGTGATTTCCGCGGACGACCTTTTGCGGAGCGACTCTGGTTCTGCAGGAGTGAAGCGTAAAAAGTTTCATAAGTTGGCGATCCCGTTCCTCTCTTCTTTCCGCGCTCACAGGATTAGCAGCAGCAGCAGCAGTTCCAGTTTACTCGGCTCGGCGTCCTCTGGGATGGTTCGCTCCTCCTTGGGGTGCGGAGCGATTATTGGGGTGTTTTTCCACTTAGCACTAGAGGATCCTTTAAGGACTCTTAATGGGTCCTTAATGGGTCCTCTCGTGCTCGCTGAATGAAAGAGGCTGCCACATTCCCAAGCGAAACGCCCTGGCAGCGCTGGACGCTGCAAGCGATCGGCTTGTCGTTGCCTGCTGCACCGGCCTTGCCTGTTTCCTCCAGGGCTATGCTTCGGAGTTAGCTGGAAAGGACCGGTTGTTCCCGCACTGCCATAGGTGGTGGCCTGCCAAAGCAGCAGTGGAAGAGAAGGGAGAGGCCGGCAGCGTTGCGTGATCGTCTGGGGTGAAGCTGGTTCGCTTGGCACAGGTGGGTGGCAAAAGAATGTGCCCCTTCGTGGAAGGCAACCGGAGCCTTGGGCTGAATGCCGTTTTGCCGGCTGCCGCCCTTGAGCTGCCTCTTGGAACATGCCTCGATGCGTCCGTACATTTTTGAAGATCTGGTATATTTGCCCCGAGGCAAGAGTCACTGTGTTCGGTGAGGCTTTTGCTGGATTGTGACCGTGACATTGTCATAAAGCGGTGTTTTATAGGGGAAAGCTTCCCGGTTCAAACTTTGGGGTTGCTTGTTAAGAATTCGGGGAACCGGTGATGGAGAAGGAAATGTGTCTTCAGAAAAAGTGGCAGATTCAAATAGCTTGACGCCATCCGTCATTTACCTAGTATAATGTTGTGGATTAGGGTTACCAGAATTCACCACACAACACAAAAGCTGCCTTATGCAAGTCAGTACTTGTTGTTGGGTACTGCCAAGTTATGGCCACCTCATGACTGACTGCATGAGCACCTTCTCTGCAGTTTTCTTGGCAGAGATACAGAAGTGGTTTGCCATTGCCCATTTCCAAGGAGAGGCCGTGGATCAAACCTCCACTTCCCAGGTGGATTGCTCTCCCACTGAACTGCACACAGCAGCTCCCAAGTCAATACTAGCTATGGTAAATTAGAAGTTATGGAAACTGTGGAGGCCCAACAAAGCCACATTTTACTAATTATGTACAAGCAAAATTAAAATTATTTTACAGAAGAAGCCACATTTTACTAATCATGAAAAGGCAAAACTATTTTGTGGGGAGAATTGTATAAACCAGTTTTTTTGTTTCAAGTGGGATTAGGATTGCAGCTGTAAGGTATGCTATGTACTTGATCCAAAGAAATGACAAAGCTCTCATTGGCAGACTTTCTTTAATTCTTTTTTAAAAAATGTTTAATACCTTGTTTTGTAAATGAGTCACAGCAGTTTGCTTCAGATCTGTGGACCTGTGAAATCTTGAGGTGCTGCATAATTATTTTAGGGCAGGTTTGCAGTCATCAAAGGCCCTTTCTGCACTCGCTAATGGTCTGGATTAAGGAGTGAAGCTCCTGATCCACAGATTAAATAGGCCCCACTCCTCTGATCCAGATTTGTCTGCACTGGATGGAGCTAGATACAGATTAAGGAAACCTTTAATCCAGGGGCTTATTCACACTTGTCTTTATTCTGGAATATATCCTGGAATAGGGGTCTGCTGTCCACATGCTAATGCAGGTTAGAGCGGTCCCCAGGTGAGGCCTACCAGAGTCTGGATTAGCATGTGGCCCATAGACCCCTATCCTGAGATACTATATACTTGTGAACAGGCCCCAGATCTCTACAGCTGGACCAAGGGCCTTGTTCCAGATCACAGAGGCATGCCATCTGTGATCCAGAACTACTGAAAAGCATCTCCAAGGCTCTGGAACTAGGGAACTGCTTTTCCTAGCCTCTGGAGTATGTGGGACCAGCTGCAAAGCTTCCATGAGCTTCACAGCTGTGGAGAGATGTGGGCTGGATTACCATCAGTGCAGATGTGCTGATCTGGCCCACACCTCCAAGTAATCTAGACCCAGATTAACAGAAGGTAAGTCCAGAAAAGGCCAAAAAGATGAGTCTGCAAACACCCTATAAAAGTCAAGTTTCCCATGGTGGATCATGTTACCAATTTGTGGATTATTCTGATATGGTACATATTATGTATATGTGATATATATGATACAAGTTAATGTGATATATGTTACTATATGTTACTGCTGCAGTTATTTCTGGGAGCAGCAAGTGGGATGAATGTTATGTGCCCACACATTGTAGTCACATATTCTAATTTTTGTGACTAAAGAAAATTTATAGAAGACCCTCAAGTATGATGGGGAAAGCTAAGCTTCCTTAAATCAATAGTTTCAAAAGAAATAAAATCTATGTCCTATATTTGTAAGGATTACTAAATGCCTAGGCACTCTTACTAATCTGTACATCATTGAAACTGCACTGTAAATGGCTGTGATGGAACATGGTTGCTAAGATACTGTAAATTAATTGCAGAATATTCTCTACCGCTCATTAAGAAGTAGTACTTCCTAGTTGTTCCCTGTTTTAAGCAATCTGGAGCAAATTGCCTGGCATGGTACTTTGTGTGCTGCAATTTTAAAAATCACTGTTCTGTTGGGGTACACAGATTGGTTGGTAATTTAGCCATTTTTGTAGGCCTGTTTGGTTATTGTCTTCTGCTTACTGCCCAGGTTCCGCAGGCTAGGTCACAGAAGTCAAACCGTGATGTCTTATAGATGGAAACAATCAAAAGTCAACTATGGCAAATTCCTATCTTGATCAGGAGAGAAAGTATTTGACATCAGATGTGAAGATTAATGTACTGTGCTTGTAGGAACCATTTATTGGCTTGAGATAAGATACATCTACAAAACAATGAAGTTCATTGTTAATTATTTTATTAAAATAATTGATGAAAAAGGAAGATAGCTTCAAAAACAAACATGTGTATGGGAGTGGTGGTTCAGTTTTATAGGCTTGGCAGGGGCCAAAGCAAGACGTAGCAACCAAGGCTTAGAATGGGCTGCCTGGTTACATCACTGCTAAATAAGCCCATGTGGCTCTGTTCCCTCCCAGCTGCAAAGCGATTTGGGAGAAGAAATGAGTGAAGAGAGTGGTGGAGGCAGGTGAATGATACCTGTAATCTCCCATCAGCACTCACCTTCTCACCTTTCTAAGGGACAAACTTGTGAGCAGTCGATCCTTACAAACCCAACTATCTGGAGCAGGTCTCTACGCATACATACCTGCCCCATGCACAAACCTACTGGTGATTCCTTTCATAATGCAGGAGGAGGAACACATGAAAAATCTAGCTCCACTTTCAGAGTAAAAGAAATGCTTTCTGACTAGATTTGATCCACATTTCTGTACTGGATAATGTGAAACCTTCTCTTCCGTCTGGGAAACTGATCAAAGGTGGATTAAAATAGAAGGGTACCTGAGCCTTCATACAGAATATCATGCTTCAGTATGTATGTCACATATAAAATGCAAACACGTGCTTAGGCAATATTAGAGAAGGACAGGTCTATCATGGAAAACAGATGTATCAGTGGCTCATGGAATGGATGGCTAGGTACTAGAGGTGTGCACAAATTCTTTTTGAATTCGAATCCGAGTTGAATCGAATGTCAAAACAATTCAATTCAAATGTTTAAAATGTCAATGCTAAAAAACTGATTTGAATCTGTTACATTTGAATCTATTCGTTCAAGTGTTAGATTCGTATTTAAAGATGCGAATGTCGGCAGCATTTGTATGTGTTATACGTATCTGTACGCATTTCGTATGCATCCTGTTTTATCCCTTATTATAAGCGCAAATGCGTACAAATACGTATAATATTTGTACAGATACGTATGTAATACATAAATATCTGTACATTTGAATCATTCGAATGAATGTTTCACAACATTTGAAATCCAGTCGAATGTCTAAATTCGAATGTGAAGACATTCAATTTGAGTTCAAATGTCCACATTCAAACGAATTCGATTGGATTTTGAATGTTTATAATATTCTTGCACATCCCTACTAGGTACTGCCTCCAGGTTGGAGAGAAGAGGCAGGATGCCTCTAAAGGCCATTTGCAGGGATCTGAGAGCATGTAAAGGTTTTGCCTGTACTTTTGATGGGCCATTGTATGAGAAAGGATGCTGGATTGTCTAGGATGCTGGACGAGATTGTGACCCAATCTAGCAAGACTCCTCATACGTTCTTATGTAGTACAATGGCTACTGAACAGTGTTACATGATATGATGATCTACTAATGCTATTAAACTGTGTAGAAGAAATACTTAAGTACAGGTGTTCTGATGCAGTCTGAACAGTTTGGGGATATTAATATTGTTAATATAACTATTCATATTAATAGCAGTGCAAACATTGTGAAAGCATGGCACTTTATTGCACAAGAAGCATCCAAGATCACACTGTTGCATCTAGATCTTTGGCAGCAATTATTTACTCTTTCTGCATTGCTCCTTAGTGAATCTGTATAATGGCACAAAGGGCAGAGTTCTGGGTTTTGATGTCTCTGAGGAGTAAATCCTCTGGTTCTTAAGTTCTTAGGTGTGTTCAGGTAATGGAATTCTTAGGATGTTAGAGCCATGTTACTACTTAAATTGACAGTCTAGGTGGAACAACACATTATGTGCTCCAACTTACTGTAATTTCTGGATGCAAGGCTTGACTTCTAAAGTGATTAGATTCAGCATAAAGGCATCAGATAGTAAAATGGAGGAGGTTTGGACCACTTCTTCTGTCTTTTGAATGGTCACTGTTGTTGCGATCGTGTTGGTACTCAGAGGTACAATGAATATATTTGTTTCTAGAAACGTCTTGCTTCAGGAAGTAAACTGATCTCAGATTTAGAGAGAACAGTGTGTTATTCAGTAATGAAGAAACCACAATGTTAAAACTTTATCCAGCTCGATGAAGGGTTCGACAGAGTATCGCCGTCCACTTCTATACCCTGCAGTATCTTATACAAAATGATGGAAAGTGGGTTGTTTTTCCACAGCTAGGATGCAAGTTAAAGGTCGTAAATGTCTGGGCTTTTAAAAAAAGATTGGGTGGAAAGTCTCTGGGTTCCAACCACAATAATTGTCTGGCTTGTGTGTGTAAAGGGTGATTAAATATAATTGTTAAACCTGTTAGCTTGTAACCATTGACCTTTGCCATACTGAAAACACAAAGACCTCTCACAATTTGTGAGTTGTTATTGCCTACGATGTGTTGGGTGGGCCTACCTGACTGGTGGCGGTAGTTTAATAATGGGGCTGAACCACTTCAAGCAAACTGCTGGTAAGAACTGCACGCTCACTTACTTAAACATCATGTGCTCTTGGCTGGGAGCAGTTCCCAGCACATTAGGCTCTGCCTGTAATGTCAGACATGTGTTAGCTTGTGCTGCTAAGCTTTGCCCGTTGCAGCTCCAGAGGTTAAAACAAGCAACATAAAAGCAGGAAATGCTTTGGGTGCTTTCTTTTGAAGTGCAAGCAAATGAAAAGGTATGTGAGCAGCAGCATCTCCTAAGGTGCACTGTAAGATTAGAAAACAAAACCCTGCACTTTGCTGATGGAGGTAGGTGGATTGTCAGAACAGCTACATAAGAACATAAGAGGAGCCCTGCTGGATCGGGCCACAGCCCATCTAGTCCAGCGTCCTGTCTCACCCAGTGGCGCGCCAATTGCTTATGGGCATCTCAAGCAGAAGGCAAAGGCAAAACCTTCATTTGCTTCCAAAGCCCTGCAAATGTCGGCATTCTACCTATCTCTGCAAGGAGGAAGTACCCAGGTATGTATTCATACATCTGTCTTCCATGAATTTATCTAAGTCTTTCTTAGGCTGTGGTCACACCTTCATTTTAAACCTTCTTCAATCCATCTTCAGGTCTGACTCTTTACACCTTTTCATTTCTATCTGTTTTATTTGTGGACTTTCCACATTTCATTTGGACTTCCCTGGCTGGAAAGTCCACAACTAAAATGGACATAAATTGAAAGGTGTGAGCACTGAGGCCTGAAGTTGGACCGAAAAGGATTTAAAAGTGAAGGTGTGACCATGGCCTTAAAGCTATCCAGGCTCATTGCTGTCACCACCTCTTCTGGTAGTAAACAACTATGATGATGACAGATGTATCATACGGTTCTTTTGCCTGTTATCTTATTCTCAAGGTTTTACTGATGGGTAACAATTCTTATCCAAACAAGTCTTCAGTTACTGTTTTGTAACTTCCAGCTATCATAGATGCACGTTCTTGAGTTCTGCTTAATGTGATTTGATTGCTGTGGGAGAGGATTTGGATGCAAGTCGCAACAGGTTAGATGCCTCACCTGGTGAGGGCTTTCCCTTGTTTTCAGAGGTCATTGTCTAGGAATGGAGAAACACTGTGTCATTCTTGCCTTGCTAATCGACTATCTTCCTTTGATTGTTGTGATTGGGTGCCTGCTTCTTTTTCTTTTTTCCATTGACTCAGGCTGAAGTGTTTGCCTTGGCCCAGAGGCAAGGCAGACACCGTCTACATGCTAGGTGCCTCATCTCCTCACTGGGAAGATGGGACTTGAGGGCTGAATGGATGGCCCCTGCCCATGTTGAAGCAAGTTGACTTCTCTTCCCTCTACATTATAGAGAATTGTACAATCCAATGGCTGCTGCGGCTAGTCCATATTAATGTTAGATGGGTGGCTAATGTGGCCTTCCTGGTGATGTCAAACTCCATAATTCTTTTGCCATACAAAGCATGCTGCCAGAATGGGTCCCCTGGGGGTTCAGAGGTTGTGAACTTTAGTTCCTGGGTGTTCGAGTTCCTAGATGCTGACCTGGTATAGCCATCCAAATGCAGATGGCCTTGTTCCGGGACACGTAGACTGCTTCAGCTGCTTTGGTCTCACTGGAGCAGTCCACTGATTCTGAGTATGGAAATGGCCTTGGTTTGGAAAGCTCCTTTGATGCACTGTGGATCAGAATGCAGTTTGGGGAGATCAGAGAGGAGATTTCTAGCATAGCTTGGCTTCTCTCTCACCAAACATGCGGCCGCATTTTGCAGTCACTATCTGAATGAGGACTGCAGTTTAGTTTATTGTGAAAAATCTTATAAGAAGGAATCACAATTCTTCTTCCTTCAGAGGAATCTTTGAAATATCCCCTAGGGATGATTTGCACAGCACTGAAATGGCACTGTGGGAGTGCCTGAAGGGCATGGGGTTGTCCAGTTTGCTGCAGGGAAAGGCACTCACTTCCAGTTGCAACATCCATTTACCTAATGCAAACCAGATGTCAGGTTAAGGAAATCTACTTGTAATGCACATTTAGAGAGACCCAACATGAATTAACACTTGCATAGCTAATGTGCTTGTCTGTGTGCCACACTGGGAGGAAATTAACATTCAACGCCCTGAAACTACATTCCACCTGTTGGAAAGAGCTTTCCTGCAAAATGCAGTGATTGGTCCATGCAATCAGACTGCTTTCTCAGCTTTTTTATTTAAAAATTTATGTACTGAAATGCATGTGTTTATAGGGCAATGCAGGATCCACCTAAGTGCAAAATAAATTATTCATTTTAGTGTAAAAGTATCCACTTCGAGTGCTTCAGAGCATATTTATTTTTGGGGGGGAGCCATGCACCAGATAACCTCTGATCCTGATTAGCCGACATTGTTCATAAGGCCACCAGTCCCAATTGATTGACACTGCTTATGAGGCCATGTCCACCCACCCACCCTTATGCACCTTTGGCTGATGTCTACTATGGCAAAAGATGGCCACACCAGAAAAGCAAACGTGCCTTGCAGCTGACCATGCCCTGGCAAATGCTGCACATCAGCTGCGAGTTCACATATTTATGTATGATTGCTATGCTGTTAAAACTGTTCTGACATGCATTGTAATTTGTGTGTAGCAGGCCTCCAGAGGCTGCCCACATGACACATGGGTGGAGATGACTTAATTGAGCTACGTGCCCATCTTTTTCTTCTTTTGAAGCAATAATGAACTGTTTTGCTGGCTTCTGTTGGGAAATAGAAGCAGCACTGGCTACCTAGCCAGTCTTAATAACTGTAATTTGCAAAGTGCAACCCTTTGGGTATTACAGTATAGAAGGAGTAGCTACAGTATATCAATCCTTAAACAATGAGAAGGAATGAGTCCAAATTTTAAAAGGGAAGGAGAGAGGTAACATGCCTTTGGCCTTGCTAAGGAAGATTTTCCAATTGCTGCTTGTCTTGTACCTATTAATGAGTATTTTGTCACATTTTTTTCCCTTGTCTCTTTGGCAAGGACAAAGTAATTGAGGGGATTAAGATACAAAACCATATCCCTCAAATTAAGAGTGTTGACCAAGGACTTAAGAGTGCGACTTGCAGCTATTAACGTGTCAAGTAACTTCAAAGAAACAAGTGGAAACTTTCCATTATTGTTGCTGTAGAGGTTTTTGTTGAGTTTGGAAAACTGTGCATTTGATGTAAATATATATTTTTACAGGGAATTCATACTGCAGTCCCAGGGCATGTTACTATAAAAATTAAAACATTTAAAACAAAATAAAATACAGTAAACTAACTGTAAAAAGCTAAGGTAAACAAATGGCTTCTGACAAGGTCCTTGGAAACAACCCGCTATGGATGCCTGGTATATTTCTGTGGAGAGATTGTTCTAGAATCTGGGCATAGTAATTGAGAATGCTGTCTTTTGATACTTCTCTCCTTGAATCTCCTCTAAAAATGGAATCATGAGGAGAGCCTCCCCAGGGGTGTTTTTCCACTGTCACTAGAAGTACCCATTAAGTACCCATTAATGGGTACTTAATGGGTACTTTTAGTGACAGTGGAAAAACACCCTAGAAGATCTTGTCAGGCCCAAGCCAGGATTTAAATAATATAAATAATAAATAAAAGTCAACGTTAACACCCTAAGTTGGATTCAGAAACAGAGGCACCCAGCTATCAGCCTTGCCACAGCAATGTGCCCCAGGTCCAACTTCTGAGTCATCTTTAGGGTTAGATTACATAGTTATAATCTGAGATACACAAGAGCATAGGTCACCATGACCAGATGTTCTCTATCAAGGAAGGGCTTCAGTTATTCAACAAGTCTAAGTCTGATGCCACCTGAGTTTTTTGCTGTTCAGCATTTTGTATGAAGCAATAGTTCCTTGGAAATAACACACTATGGCTGGTGGTTATCAGCGGGTTTTATTTTCTGTTATCTGGGAATAGCAGCAAATGGAAGGGCTTTTTAAAAAAACGCATTTCCTAAAGATTCTGGGATTGAGCATGTTGCCCTCTATGATTTTTTTGTAGTTTATGAAAACAGCTTCAGCAGATGAACAGCTGGCTCTGTGCCTCCGGTGTATGGCCGAATGAATGTAAAGAAGTGATGGTTGATTTCCATTGGGGCTAATGGACTAGGGGACAAATAAGCTAAAAGGAAGTGCTATTGAGGCTCAGAAAAGATAAATGAAAGATGGAACACTACTGAAGGCAGAAATTTTGTTCAAGCCCAAATGAAAAGTGGGTGGGTTTCCTTACTGAGCCAAATGGCTTTATTTCTATCTTCTAGGCCAGTGCCAGAGATTGGTTGTAGGAGACTTTGCTTGATACTTTGGGAACTTAGCTGTAGGGTTTCTCCAGAGTTGTTCTTATCTGCCACGTTCCTTAAAAGCTGGGAGGGATCATCAGGAGATTTGGAATGAAGTCATGTTAATATAAGTGACACCCAGCTCTTTATCTCCAAGCAGTCACGAGATGTGGTTGAAGGGCTTGACAGGTGCTTGGAGGCAATAATGGGCTGTCCAGTAGACTGAAGCTGAATCCAGACAAGACAAAGGTGCTGGGTGCCACAGGGTCTCGGGTCTGTGAAGTAGGGAGGCATCCTGTTCTTAAAGAGACTGTATTGCTCTGGAAGGGACTGGCACAAAATCTGCAGGCGCTCTTGGGACTTTGCAATGACACTTGAAGTTCAGGTGGGGTTGGTGGCCAAGCCTGCCTACTTCTAGCCAAAGTTGGCCCGTTACAGTCTTTTCTGGACAGTGATGATTTAGCCACTAACTTCCAGATTGGACTGTTCTAATGTGCTGTATGTGGAGCTGCCCTTGAAGGCGGTTTGAAAGCTTCAGCTAGTACAGAATGCAGCAGTGAGACTGATAAGTGGTATTGCTGGCCAGACACACACTACTCCTGTCTTAAAAGAGTTTCATTGATTGCCAGTTCACTATTAAACTCCAATTCAGGTGTCACCTTTGACCTATAAGGTCCTAAAAACTTTGGACCCCAAATATCTAAAGGGAAGGCTTCTTTCTTTTCAACCTCCAGGTGTCTTAAGATCTGCAGATTAGCCCCCCCCCCCCGCCATTGGTTGTACCACCACCTTCAGTAGCTAAGTGGATGGATATTCTGGATAGGGTCTTCTCAGTGGTAGCCCCTAAACTATAGAATAGACTTCCTAGTGAGATATCCTAGACATTTTCTCTATATACTGTACATTTAGAAGAAAGGCAAAGTTGCACTAATTTACCCTTCCCTCTTTCAAGTCACAGTTATTGTGTTTGGTGGGATCCTTTTAATTTGTTTTTGCTATGGTAAACCACCCTGAGGTATAAGACGGGATGAAACCAACAAACAAACATTGGCTCGGCCTGCTTTGAGATACTTGAGTGAGCAAGGGAGAGTCAGCTTAAACGCTGAACTGCTGGACGTAGTGGCTTCTTGCTCACTTTGCTAATATGGTCTGGCTGCCAGGGAGCAAATGCTCCAGAGTGGAAAGATTCTGGTTTTAACAGACTTATTTTTAATTTCATTGTTTTTATACATCGGCACTTTTATATGTATGGGAGCGGTAGTTATTGGGCATTTTTATAAATAAATGGATAAATAATTAAGCAAGCTTGGTTTGGGATCTACAGAATGAATCACTCTGGAGACTTCTGAAGTTGGCTGTGTTGACCTTGGTGCTCCGATATTATTCCGGTCTGCTAAGGTCAAAAGGTGGAAAAAACCTGCAAGCAGAGCCAGTTTGGCCTTGTGGTTAAGGAGCTGGACTCTTATCTGGGAATACTGGGTTCAATTCAGCCCTCCCCCGTGAAGCCAGCTGGGTCACCTTGGGCGAGTCACAGTTCCCTTCTGAGCTCTCACAGCCCCACCTACCTCACAGGGTGTCTCTTGTGGGGAAAAGAATAGAAAGCTTTGTCAGCTGCTTTGAGTCCCCTTAAAGGGATGAGAAAACCAGGGTGGAAAAGCCAAGTCTTCTTCTTCCTCTGATATTAGGCAAGGAGAATCGGTTTGTGTCAACTGGCATAATGGAACTGGACCTGGGTTTAGAATCTGTCAAGTTGACTCTGCCTTCTGCTTTGAACTTGAGCAGCTATATAACGAGGGGCAGCGGGTATCATTTAACATATCAATTATACACATCTGGTGCCTGTTGGTGGTATTAAAGATGAATAATATTCTGAAGCCGTGCTCAACCACTTTGTGCAGTGGTGCATGCATAAGCACTGCCACTGGCGTCTCTATGCACACTGCCTCCGCTTCAGGCTACATTCCACTGCACTGAGGGGGCAGGTTTGAATAACTTGAGATGAATAGACATGGCCCCTTCTGCACTTATTTCGGATTATGTCCTGGAATAAGGACCTTCCATGCACATGCTCTGGGGCCTGCCATAGTTTGCACTAGCAGGCCCTTACTCCGGGATATATTATGGAATAAGACATTGTGAAGAGAGGACCTTAAGATCTTCCTCTAGATCTTCCTGCAGTGTTCAGAAGCTTTTGCCTCCCAAATCGGAAGATATCTGGCGTGTGATGACCGTATTAATGCTCAGGGGCAAAAGCATGTTGTTTCCTCTTTGATTGAGGCAAGATGCCCAGATGCTTTTCTTCAAAGGTAATTATCGTAAAGGATATTTGCCTCCAGGCTGCAGGAGAAATGACTACCGAATAAAGCAAGATCTGCTGCTGCCTTTTCCCACACTCAAGATGAACGGTTGTGTCAGGGGCCGGAACTGAAAAAGGGTCGGGAAATCTTATGAGAACTTGGCTGTCTAATTTGACTCCCCCATATGACTCACTATCCCCATAAGCCAACAAACGCTGCATCAGACACACAGATGCAGGTTGGTGAGCTAATGACTGTATTTACCCTGATTTAATTTTTGATTTCACTTATTTCCCACCACTCTCTAATAAGGCTTTTGCCTAGGGCACAAGTAAAACCATTCCCCCCAATGGTTCCTATTTTAAAAAGGAACGGTGCCATTCCTTCGCTGTGCTAAACAAAAATTGTGTATAATGCTAGATGGAGGGGAAGGGAGCTTGTGACTCATGCTGTATCTCTACAGTGGAGACTGTACTACTGTACTATATGGCACAGAACACTTGTGCCAGGTCTCCCCATCACTAGCTTTGAAGGTGGGGAGCAAGTGATAACACAGCCCTGTTTTGCGACATTCCAGAAATAGCCCCAGAAGCCGGTGAGCTATTTTTCCCTCTTGGCAGCAGGCATCCAGAGAGTCATTACTCCTGCACTTCAAGGGACACCGCGACTGTGGTCAGGTGCAGCAAATAAAAGCATATCTGAGGTGGCTTCGAAAAACCTCTGAGGTGGGATTGTTCACACACCAGTCTGGCCCTCCCCCTCTCCTGAATATTATGAACTAGAAAAGGTGGACTAGAGAGGGCTTGGGAACACAAGGGCCTCACATTGCCTCTCCGAGGCTCCCCTTTTGTTATGTCCAACACAGCCTAAGTTGTCAGGGGTGCTACTGGCACCAAGACATTAGACCTCTCAAGCCTCCACTGGACCCACACTGCTGTCCTTGTGGATGCAGCCTTAGTGTGCATATTTTAAACACAAATTGCTGAGCTATTCATTTAAGCTCTATCTAATGGGTCTGCCCAAATTGTCTGCTCACTTTGCCTGCCACATTATTACAGGCTTTCAGCTACTTAATGTTAAGGGTGCTCTCCTGAGTTAAATATCCATTTATCTCTCTCTCTCTCTTTTTTTTTTTGAACATTGGAAACCCAGCAGTGCTTGGACTTTTCAGAGAGACAGCCAGGATATCTCTAAAAGCCATTGTCAGAGACTCAAAAGCAGGTGAAGGTTTTGCCTTTGTCTTCCGCTTGAGATGCCCAGAAGCAGTGGGTCACTGTGTGAGACAATATGCTGGACTACATGGCCATGGCCTGATCCAGCAGGGCTCCTCTTATGTTCTTATATTAAGATGCTTTGTGCATCTAAATCTGTGTTGTGTTCCCTTCATTTTTGAAGAAATGCAAATATAGCAACATGAGCAAATGATCTCTTTGCACTGTTTAAACTACATAATGGTTGTTTATGCCAGGGAGACTGCGACTGCATTTTATGTTCGTGTTCTACATTTTTCCTAAATTCTTCTTTTAAAAGACAGGATAAAAAAGTGTTAGGACCACCAGTTAATTAGGCCCACAAAGAATCCAACTTCTGTTGGATTTCTGTGCAACATACTTTAACATGTAACTTGGCTTGACTTGTTTGTATTGTTTTTCCTTTGTGGCAATGAGACCATGATGTATGGGACAATTAGCCACTAGTTTTATTTGTTAGTAGCTGGAGTGTTTTCTGGTGTTGATAGGAGAAGGACATGATCTTTTAGGGATCTTTTAAGCAAATCTAAATTCCAAGAACCTAAGGGTTCACTGAAGATCTGTGTTCCAAACTTTTTCATCACAGAACAGATAAAATTCAATATCATAATGAATATTTTATGTTCTTCAGAATTTGTAAGAAGATAAGCTTCATGATATTTTAGCTGTTCAACCTTTATGGCCTTTTGGTAGATTATTGATGAGCAAAATTTGCAGTACTAATTATAGCAGTATCAAACCTATTTTATATTACTGTTTAAAATAGTTCCATGAAGCTCTTTTATGAAAGTTTCTGCTGTCCAAGATGAATACAGCCCCGTCATTCCTTTGAGGAGAATTTTGCAGATAAAATAAGCACAGTTTAGCCTTTGCTATTATGAAAAGTTAACTACACATTAAATGTGGTAAATTAACAGTTTGACTTTTATTGGGGAGCCAGCTAACAGTGGCTGCATTCAGATGTCACAGGAAACTGTGGCTAATGGTCTGTAACTTGCTCAGGTTGATCCATACTTTTAGCATTATGTCTAAACTAGGAATTATTGCTGTGGTTCAGAACAAAAACAAAACCTGGTTTGAGATCAAAATGAGGCATGATCTCCAGTTCAAATATAAAATAAAGATCATGGCTAAGATCCCTTAATCCTGGTTGATAATAGGAAAGTGGGAAGCAGATTTTAGCACATTTACAGTGTACCATAAACTATAGTCTATTGTAATACTAGAAAAACTCTGTGGGAAAAGATTTCACCTCGTTACACTAAGGTCCTAGCTAGACAGGGTAAATATAACACAATTATGGCACTGCTGTGGTGGGTTTGCTTTGCTATACTTATTTGTTGCAACCCCACCATAGCCTTCCTATATCCCCCCTAAGAAGTGTTATAAGCTATTGCAAGAAACCTCAACGCATTATCACTTCCTAGCAGGAAATCTGGCTGCCATGTTGAGGTGGACTTAGACTTCTTATGTCCAGGGGGAGGTATTCACATCGAGCTGTATAGCCATCCTTATTAGGGGTTCTGAATCATTTATGCTTGGTGAACTCCATTAGGAATTCTGATGTGTTAAGTTGGTTAATCCAGCCATTAGCTATTTTTAGTAGTGTAACTAGTCTGATAACTCGTGAGTAATGATATGGAGAGTAAATATGTATGATTGTATGCTCGAAAATAGGGGGATTTCGTGTGCAAAGCCTTGCTGCTACTAACTTTCAAATCAGAATGGAAAAAGTGAGCTGAGGTTCTTTATTTCATCTTTTCTAGGGAGCGCATGGAGCTGTTGGAAGAAGCTAAGAAAATGGAAATGGCAAAATTTCGCTACATACTTCCAGTTTATGGCATCTGTAAAGAGCCTGTGGGGCTTGTTATGGAATACATGGAGACAGGATCCCTAGAAAAGCTCCTGGCGTCGGAGCCACTGCCGTGGGATCTGCGCTTCCGGATCATCCATGAGACTGCGGTGGGCATGAACTTTCTTCACTGCATGTCTCCACCGCTGCTCCACCTGGACCTTAAGCCAGCAAACATATTGCTTGATGCCCATTACCATGTCAAGGTATGCTGCCTTTGCTTCATGCTTGGCCACAATTTTTATAACCATAGAGACAGTGGAATTAAAGAAAGAGAGCTATCATGGTATTTCAAAAATAAGGTTCCCTTTTGCATAATGTGCACTTGTTGCACATATTGCAAAACTTGGTTATGACTTAATTAAATTCCTCTTCATGCTTTGAAAGGTTATACAGTTGGCTAGAATCTAATGGGCTGTAACTTTATTTCTAGGTGATTTCTACAGCTCAGGTTCAGTGGGAGATCACGACTCAATTTTTACACAAACTCCAGTGAGCTTTGATCTTATTTGCTGCCTTCTGAATATATTCCCAAACTAAAAACTTTATTATACAGTGGTGGTATAATCTTTCCTACAACTGAGAAATCCCATGCATGTTGCAGAGGTCACTTGTAGCATATTCAGTACAGAAGAAATTGTTTCTTATTCCCTAGACTCTCATAACAAAACAAACAAAAGTTTTAAGAAGTGAAGGCATTCTAGGTGGTTCTTTGAGCTATGTTCCATTGCCAAATTCAAATCTTGATTTTAATGCTCTCTGGTACAAGATTTTAATACACTGGATATGTAGTTATTCTAAATTAGGTGGTGGTCACACCTTACTTTTAAACCTTCCTCAGTCCATCTTCAGGTCTGACTGCTCCAAATGAAGGGTGGCAAGTCCACAGATAAAATGTACAGAAATGAAAAGGTGTGAGGAGTCAGTCTGGAAGATGGACTCTTCTGAAGAAGGTTTAAAGGGAAGGTGTTACCACAGCCTAAGACTTGTTTTTTAAACCAGTCACACTATAAATGAATCACCTCAGGTTGGCAAATCAAACAAAGTCAAACTAACAGCCAGAACTTTCAGGGTATAGCTAATTCTTGAGATGATGCATTTCCACAAAATAATTTTGCTAATTTCTCATCCTCCCACCAAAGTAGATGCTTTTAAAAAAATATTTGCATGATCACAAAGAAACCTAAAAGTCACTGTTATGTGGTACCTCAAATATTAGTTAATCATGATGCCATGAGTCTCTTTGCTTATCTGCCACAATCACAGCCTCGCACTACTTCGCCATAAATTAATTGAGATTTTTTTTGGGGGGGGGGAGGAATTGTTGAGGAGTTTCCTGGCAACACCCACCCACCCCCAGTTCTAGCCAGCTTTGAGGGTTGGTGGTGGTGGAGTATAGCAGTCAGGACAAATAAGACTTTTCCCTTCTCCCCCCTCCCCCTGCCTTGTGGCCTAAAAAGTAGGAATGAAATGCCTTCCACTCAAGCAGAAGTATCTTTGGCTCTTAGATCCTGTGGAAGGTTATGCCTGGCAACTAAATACACATAAGTCATAGCACAGAGCTTAATTTTTAATCCATCTTTATTACTTGACAGATTGTCCTTCGACTCAGGCTGCAATGCAATATACTCGTTTTCAATAACTTCTGCCTTTTCCCCTGTTAGACACCAACCTGAACCCTTCTGTTATTGTTTCTGTGTAAAACCCTGCAAAGTCAAGTGTCTGAAAACCTATAAAGCCAAGAGCTCTTGGCATTACCTGAGCTGTTACGCACTTGAACAAGCTTTGGCCCCTACAAGTGACTTTCACTAGATGAATTCCTGGAAAGGACATGGTTCTCTCCACCTTCTTCAATTACTGTTGTATTATGCATTCTGTCTGGGATGCTCAGAGCAACATTTTAACCTCTTGGCAGCTTTATGGAAGGTAGGAGCAAAAGTGCTTGTCTTTTTAGGCTGTAGTCAGTTGGCCCTGGAAAAGCAGTAGACATCTGCTATTAAAAAATATGGTACCTGATGTATTTGCTTTTTTCACAAAACCTCAGAAAGGATGTGAGCAGGAGAGTGTAGGATTTTGCACACTCTGTACACTTTTGGTAGTGCTTCTTCACTGCTTTGCTGGTTCAGTATCCATGGAATACTCCTTGCTGGCATGACAATGACTCAGTCAGCTATATTTGCAGGCATAAAGCATGTCACTGTAGTAGAAGGCTTCATTGCATGGTACAGCAGCAATGGGTTTTGCTTTGAGGAGTCCCAGAAGCAACAAGTCACCATTGACTTTGATCATGGCCTTCCCCAGTGGAAGACCCATTGTATTAAAGCTCCATGTGCTGGTCTTCAAAGAGGCAACAGTGATCACTTAATAACTACTCACCTCCACAGCTGCTTCAGAGCCTATGAATCTTGCTGCAACTTTGGTGAGGTTCTGTGCATGTCTGCAATTAAGGCCATAATTCTTCCATGATTGCAGGGGGGGAGGGGGACTGCAAGTTGGGCAACCCTGGTATAGCTCTTAACAGTGTTTTGGAATAAGCACAAGTCCTTTCTGCACTGGGCCTTATTCTGGATTATATCCCTGAATAGGGACCTGTGGTCTACGTGTTAGTACAGACTACCACAGGCTCTACTGAAAGTCTGCTCTAGTTTGCATTAGCAAGTGTTTGGCAACCCATTATGCCGGTACACAATCGAGAATAAGGTCCAATGCAGGATAGGTTTTAGAAGTGGAACTCTGCAAAGCACTATTTTGAAATCCATCATATCCGTCTTTGAGAATCCTTAGGAAAGCTGTGAAGTAGCAGTTGGGTGTTTACCTGTCACACAGAGTTTGCAGGGAAGGATGAAGCAGCAACAAGGTTTGCAGCTTCATGACATCCCAGTGCTTGGTACAGGGTCCAGGTGGGCGGCAGGTAAGAATTCCCTCCTAAAAGCCTGGGAAATGCAGGTTAGTCTGGGCTAAATGGGGCTTCCTGCTAACACTAAGGAGTTGTTTTTAGCATTTCCAAACAACAGTTTGTATGTCTGTACTCTTTAATCATTCTGTATCATTTAAATCTGAACTGCTACCATCTTATAACTTCACAGTTTAATAACATAAATATAGATAAATCTTACCTTCTTTGGGGTGGGCCTGTATATATCAATTAAAGTATGCCTAAAATTGAGCTTGCAGTTTTGTAAAAGAAGTGATGTGATTTGGGTATCAGATTTCCATTTACGTATTTTTCCTTGTTTGCTTTTGCAGTTTTTTTAAATGAATGCATATAAAAAATTAACAAATTTGTGCTTAGTGGAGAGTAAGTTTTGGCTCTTAAACTGAAAAAAACCCTACAACCTTCAATCTATTAAAGACAGAACCTTTATAAAGATCAAATTGTCATTTAAATTGTTGATGAAAATGCGTTAGTTCAAGTACAGGGTTAATTCATATCTTGCCAGACTGAAGTATAAATTGAAAGCACCAAAGAATAACTGTAGAATATTACTTGACAGGAATTGCCACATGATGTAGTTTTCCATTATAATACTTAAAGCAAGTGCATGTATATGTGAGTTAGCCATTGTACTGGTGTATTTTATATGAAATAAGGGTGCTTCTGCACTTACCGCTAGAAATCCGGATCTATTACATGGGTGTTGCTGTGCGGATGTGGTTTTCCCAAAGTGTGCTTAATGGGTGTTAAAGGGCATGTGCGGAAGCATCCTAAGCGTCACATATGGTGTTAGAAAAGACCTGTGCTAGAAGGTCAGAAGAGATGGTGTCAATCTAAGTAGAACAGCCATCTTGGTGCTCCAGAAAGATGTTTTGTTTGATTCTTTAACTTCTTTATTTAATATTTTATGGGTGCATTATTTAGTTTCTTGATCAGTTGTTTGTCTTTGTTCTTAATCTGTACGTGTAGTTCTCACATGGTCACTTATCTACGCGCTTGATGAAATCTGCTGCCTCATTTACTTCAGGCCTACACCCTGAGGCAGGTCATGATGTTCACATCTCCTTTGTCAAGTGGCCAAGGAACTTTATTTTCTCCCCACAAAAAATACACATTTCTGAAAGGAGGAAACAGGAAGGGCTTTCGGCCATTTTCAGATGTCATAATTTTAAATGCCCTCCTTAACTTCTGTCAAAACATTGAACTGTGCCTGTCACTGATCCACTTTAACTGTACTGAATTTGGAGGTGGGTTCACACTTACCAGTCCCATGTAGAAACATGGACTTGGCAAGATCAGTTCCTGGGACAAACTCCAATTTTTTAAAAAAATGCAGTCTTTTTTTTAATATAGCATTATCCTACTTTTACTGCTTATCCATTTATTTTTACAAAATTATTTGCAATATTTTTATGTTCCATGTGAGGAACACATTAAAAAAACTTAATGTGAAGTAAATTATCTCATTTCATAACTTGGACTACTGGACTTGTTAAAAGAGGGCTTCAGTCCAGGACAAATTAGTTTGTGACTTGCTTTCATATTTCCCTCTGATGTTAAGGGGGTCCAGAATGACACTTCAAAGCATCTAATTATCAGTCCACAAAAAAGATTCCTTCTGGAAAACACTGATGGATCCTATATATTCATGTATTGATTGGTTTGTGCTCCTAGCAAGAGAGTTCTTTTGTTAGATAGATGGCACCTTTAAAATACTTTCCAGCAGAGAAAACTAAGAAACAGAATTAAAATCAGTATTAATAAACTGAACACAAAAATAAAATAATTTATGACTAGAAATTGAGTGAGGTCTTTTCTGGAGTTTTTGCCACTGTTGTACATAGAAGTATCCTTGAAACACTAGTTTTACTTGGATATGTTTTGATAATGAGTATACCTGCTTAAAACGTAGGCTTTTTATTTTGGGACATGAGCCACCTTGGTCATACGTAACAGTAACACAAACACTAGTGACGTCTGTGTTTGCAACTGTGTTCTTTGCTCTTGCACTTTGGTCAACATCTACTGTAATTCAACTATAGCTTGAATCAAGTTACACAAGACTTGAAGAGTGGCAAATCTTTTGTCAGTCAATGGAAGTGGAAAAAATCAGATCTGAAACTGTTTCTTTTTTTTTAAAAAAACTCTTGTTTATCTTCGTCTTCACTATGGCACCATGCCTGAAAATTAAACTGGGCCTTCTCTACTCCCTACAGTAGATCTCCTTTCAAAAATATGTGAAATTAGGGTGTGTCTGTATACTTTGCATTCAGCAGTAAATATACCAAGCATTTCTTCCCATTCCCACCCCATTTCTTCCTCCTTTTGCCGTTGCATTAAGCTATTTGCGTTGTTAAAGTCTCTTCATATATATACTTACTCCTGCAACCAAAGATCTTATTGGACACAGTAAAAAAAAAAAGCATCTCTGAGAGGTCTTACAAAACCCTTCACAGTACAACAATCTGCCCTTTCCCCCTTTCCTACTCATTCTGTGCCAGAAAATGTCATTAGAAAAGGATTGGAAACATGAGGACTGCACACTGTCTTTCTGAGGCACCCCTTTTGTTATGCTTGAACACAACCCTGGTCTACTTTGTCTTTGCTTTATGGTAAATGATTGTTCTATAGCAGCTCTTTCCCTGCAATTTTAGCTTTTTAAAAAATCCCGTGGAACTGTTTGCAGCAGCAGTTTATGCTTATTTTCTAAACAGCAAGATTAGCAAATTAGAAACTGAATTGACAAACAGTGGAAATGAAAATTAAAAAGTCTTTTCTAGAAGCTGTTGTAACTTCAGATTCTTCCTGCCCTTCACCCCATTATCAATTGTTTTGAATACTTAAATTTTGTTTTATTATAATTGAAGTATGGTTATTCTTGCTTTTGCCAAGGGTTGGATAGATGGCTGTAGTACAGAACATCTAGAACACAGGTGTTCAGCTATCACACTCCAGATACTCCCTGAACAGTAACTTCTATCATTCCATGCCATAAGGGAGTTGTATGTCAGGGGCATCTTGAGGACCACAACTGGGCACTCTTTCTCTAGACAATACTATCATGTGAATGAAAATTCCTCTTCTGTATAAAGGAAAGTCACTCTAGAAAAT
The DNA here is from genome assembly GCA_023333525.1 of Aspidoscelis tigris stejnegeri. Lineage (NCBI taxonomy): Eukaryota > Metazoa > Chordata > Lepidosauria > Squamata > Teiidae > Aspidoscelis > Aspidoscelis tigris. Next base: position 210,603,028 of record JALMGA010000001.1, read on the forward strand.
ATTTTCTGAAGGTCCTGAATTGTTGGAGATAATAGATTCTTGGAATGCAGAAAACAGCTTAAAAACTCTAACAATGAGGCAATTAACTAGAGCACACTTCTTCCTATGAATGTTCTGTACTCAGGGTTGGAAGAAAACATTTTATGTATGTGACATTAGTTAGTTCTGCGTAAACGCTTAACAAGTCACTGTTTGCTTGCTTATTCTTGCCATAGTCAGTCACGCATCTGACATTAGCTGGCTGAGGGAAGTCTTTTAAATTTTGTTTCTAGTGGGGGGAAAACCTTTCTCTAGTACGTTCCTTTCCGATATGGCTTCTGTATGCAAACTATGGCTGTGATCAGAGTCAGCAGAAAACAAAACAAAAAACTCTGAGGTTACTTTGAGAAGGCTTCAGGGTAGGTTGTTCACACACCATCTGTGCGGAAAAAGGTGGATTAGAGAAGGCTTGAGAACACCAGGGTCATATACTGTCTCTCTGAGGTACCTCTAGGGCTTGTCTGAACACAAGCCTCATCCAGACATCACTTATGTGTTCTTCATTATTTGGATAATGTGGAATAAGGGATGGATAATCCAGAATAAAATGTGTGTGGATTTGCCCTACTCTGGATTAGCCAAATAATGCGTAGTGAATAAGCGATGTCTGGATGAAGATAGTCTTTTTTTGATCTATTGCTAACATAGAAAAAAAAGTTTTCTGACTGCATGCTTCCCGTAAGAAGCAGATAATTTATGAAGTTAAATGTACAATCTTGCCAATGTTAAGCACATAAGATGCATCTGTTTTCTTTTTATATAGTAAGTTTTATTAAAGTTTCTGTAACACATTAAAAAGAAGATACAGAAATAAATCCTAGATAAAAATAAAGAAAATAAGAAGAAAACTACAGATAGAACAAAAAATACATTAAGATTATTTTTAATTTTTAAGGAAGTGATGAGAAGTTGCTTTTACATCTTTTAATTTTCACTTACTATTATTAAGATATAACTGTTTTCAATACCATTTTATATTCACCTCTGCTTGGAAGTGTTCACTTCCAATGAAGGACAAGGGAATTTAGAAGATTTGGATTTTAGCTAGATTGTGCACTAAGCCTTTACATTAAATGTAGTAAGTTATATGGATTTTTGCTGCTTAGCTAGTTTGAGAAATCTGGGTTTGGCTTTGTAATAATTGCCTGCCATGTTCAACAGGGAAGCAGCCCACATGGTAGGTGCACAGGATGCATAGCAGGTAGATGGGAATTTATCAGATCATGCAAACGAAGCCTTGGACTGATGTGGAGATGTTCACCAGCATGCCATTTTACTGCCTGGTTCACCACGCTTCCCACATTAAGGCAAATGGATCTTTGCCTTCTCAGGTTTATTTATTAACTTGTGTCAGAAGAATCCTCAGGAGTCATTATTAAAAATAGAACGCGTGAATCGAAGAATGATATAAAACACAGGTTTGCAGTTAAAACAGATCAGTACATCTATTAAAGAAATAAAAAGTACAAAGATGCGGAGCAACAAAGGATGGATGCAGAATATGGAAGTCAGACAAGCGGAGGAAGTTAAGGAAATTCCAATTAATGTAATGATGGGAAGAGTGTGTAAATGATTTTTCTTTTTTAGTTTGCGGTAAAATTTTAGTAAATAAAATTATATATAAAAAAGAAATAAAAAGTATTTTCTCTTGCCTAGAATAGGGAAGTACAGGTGCTCGCTGCCTACCAGCCGTGGGACCTGGCAAAGTGCTTCCAGCATGCTCAGTGTGGGACCACAGTTTGGTGGTCATACCTGCTCTAGAATAACTCAGTGAGATATACTGCAGCAGCCCTATGCATCATTGCAGCATAGAAGCCAAATGAATAAAGTAGCTGTTAACAACTATGACAGAAAAAGCTAGATCTGTATGGCAGGATATTAAGAAATTGTCAGGGGTATTAAGGATAGCACAGTGCATTCTGCCTTACAAAGAGTGCTGTACACGTGCCGTCCTTGGCTGAAATGTTAACGGGCCAGGGGCGTGCCTTAAGCAAGAGTGCTATGCAATGGTGGCATTGCAGCATAATGTGTCTTGAGGGACCAGGGGCACGTGACCCGTGGGCTCTCTTGGTACATCCACAGCACCATAAAAATGCTGTGTGAACATCACCAAAGTCTGTGTGAAACCAGAAATTAAGAAACATTGGTTTGATGATGATTACAATTTGGTTAGCAGCCTTTTTCATTTCATTTAAATTTTCCTGTTGTAGAAATACTGCTTTTTTCCCTTTAATGATGTAAAATTTCCAGATGCAAGCAAATACTTTGAAAATAAATTCAGCAAACTTGAAATTTAATTGGAGACTCTTTTTCTTTTCAGATTTCAGATTTTGGATTAGCCAAATGCAATGGCCTTTCCCATTCACACGATCTCAGCATGGATGGACTTTGTGGCACCATTGCTTACTTGCCTCCAGAACGTATTAAAGAGAAGAACAGATACTTTGATACCAAGCATGATGTCTACAGGTTAGCACTTATATCCCCTTTTCTTTCATCACTTTTTTTTTCTATAATGGCTATCAGCACTTTATGAGCCACCAGTGACAGTGCAGTGGCTTCTCTGAGTGAATGTACAAAGCCTGGTGAGGAGATGCCATGGCTGACAGGCATCTTTTCCTGGTCACCAGAATGAAGCAGCTGCTGGAAATTACATTGTGACCAGAAATGGAAGAGCAGCCAGAATTCTGTTGATCTTTGGGCAGGAGTAGCATGCCACATGGCAGCCCCAGGATGATTTTTAGGAAGGGCCACCCAGAAAGTTTGATTTTTGACCCTTTGGGTGGTTTGCCCTTCAGGGTCTTATGGTGGCAGCTGTGTTCAGGAGTAACAAAAAGGATGCTCCAGTAGCACAGAATGTTCATGAGAGTGGAGAGGGGCAGACTGTTGTGTGGACTATTCCACCTCAGAGTCTTCCCTAAGACATGCTTTGTTTTGCTGCCCTTCTGCTTGTGGAAATCTACCTATGCAGCTTCATGTAGGCTGTTTGAGGAGGTTTTTTAAAAAAAATCTGACTTCTGTTGCCACTTCCTCTGCTTCCCAGAACAGTCTGGGAAGGAAGCACTAAAAGACTGATGGTTTTGTTACCAAGGGCAGTGGAAAGCTTACAAGCTGTACCCAAGTGCTCTACCTTTGAAGCAGTAGAAACTGCCGTCATGTGGTTTTCATGCCACAGGTTACTCAGGAAAGCCTGATAAAATAGCTAAATTTCTTCTTGTACTAGGGTCCTTTCTGCAGATGGCTTCTGACCATTTGGAGAACCTAGCTGATCTCTTTCTGGGGTTCTAGGGTCTTTCAGAATTTTGTGGGCCAAGATGTTCTGTTTGCACCTTAGTGTGTTAAATCATTTCAGAAGTATTCAAAGCAAACTTTGTGCATTATTACAGGCTATTGTTGTCATGGCCGTATCTATTCATGGCTGAGAAAACAATAGCTCTATCAGCAGCCTTTGGCTCTTGGAGATACAATGTACAGTACTAGCATCCTTTGAAGCCTGAAGCAGTTTGTCATCTTAGCATCATTCTTAGTTTACTTGATAACTTCATGCTGAGATATTTATGGCCAGTGACTCCTGAATGGATCATCAGTGTATGTTGTCAACGATGGAATGTAGACATAAATGACACAATGGGTATATTTCAGCAGTTTTGTGATACACAGACCTTCCTTATTTTGCCGTAAGTGGATTGGCTGTAGATTCTGGATAGGGGAGAGGAAGTAATTCATTGCACAACACATAATTTGCTTAAATTTCACAAGATTCAGTGATTTTCCCCAAACTATGAGGATTGGTCTAGTCCACGAAGGATAGAACTGACAGAAGTTAATTGTGTTAAGATGGTGTTAAGAACAGTTAGGCTGTACCTCAGTGGGAGCAAACTGCATGAAAAGCATAGGATTGCCAGCATGATTCCCCGGCCTCTTTCCTGAAATAGCAATGGAAAATCACTTCTTCATTTTGGCCACAAAACCTGCATAGAGTTGCCCATGCAGTCAACAACAAAAAGACTTTTGAAAATCGGGCAGTGGATGAGATTTATGTAGGTTACTGTGAAACCCTCCATGACTATGTTTTTCATGATCATTGCTTATTTGCCCTGTCTGATGGTGGCATCCGTCATTCCATAGCATCACGTAACTTCTGACCCTGATCAAACATGGTTGGCAAAAGATAGCTTCACTGTAGATAAATAGAAAACTAATATGTTGTTTCTGTAGAGTTAATATAGGTCTTGTTTTTCTTGCAGTTTTGCCATTGTTATCTGGGGAGTTCTCACACAGAAAAAGCCCTTCTCAGGTAAGCAAATGTTTGAGTCCACTCATTTTTAAGTTTTGTTCAAGGTATTTTAAATGTGATGTGGCTGACCTTCAAGATGGACAGTTTTTATCATTTAAGCTAGATGCTGAAAATAAAAAAAGAAATCTAGACTCTAACATGTTGAAAGCCCAAAACAGGTTTCTGTGTATACCAGTAATATGAAACAGTATATATAAGGATACGGACCACATATTTTAGACTTCCACCAGTAGCTTCAGATGTCACTGCCTGGTTATATCTGCAGCTGTTTCAAGGGAATTTAATTATCTGTGTCAGGGTTAGCGTTGCAGGATTGTTTTCTTGAATGTAGAGTATCTACAGAGTGATAACATATCCTAGGGGTGTGTGTGCGTGAGCAGGGAAAGTAGAAGCTAAGTGAACATGATATTCTAGGTGCTTTTGATTATGCTTTTGGAAATAACATCTCGACCCAGATGGAATGTAACTATAGATAAAGTAGTCTAGTGATACAAGTGGAAAACGTCTTCTATCCTTCAATTAATCTTCAATTGTGCTTTTAATTTAAAGAAGAGAACAACATTCTGCATATCATGGTGAAAGTAGTTAATGGCCACCGCCCAGAATTGCCAGCTGTTTCCAAATCAAGACCTCGGGCATGTAATAGCTTGATCAAGTTGATGCAGAAGTGCTGGCAAGATGACCCTAGCAAAAGGCCAACATTTCAAGGTAAATCTCTTTTCTGCTGATTCGAATACTTGGTAAACTGATGAGTCACCTTGTTATTCAAGATGGTATTAATCCCTCATGGGGCTCCACCAAAGTCTTATAAAAATGATGGAGGCAATGCACACACAATGCATTCTTTGTGAAGACATTGGCATAGGAAACTTCCTCGCCAGAGGAAACGGCTTATGAGCGAACTTGTCTGGTCATGAGGAGATTTTGGTTTTAGATATCAGCTTTATAGTGTTCCATGTAGCTCTCCAAATCACTGCCCTTGGTTCAGATTTCTCCTGCATATGTGTGTGTGGTAAGACAAAATACTAGATCCCTGAATGCAAGGTGCTTCAAGAGCAAATAAAGTAATTTCATTTAGTTTGGAATGCAGACTGAAGAATCAGCATTCTCTGAAAATAAATTTAATGCCCCATGAGTGTTAGTTCAGATCCTCCAAGAGCCTTATTTTATTGATGAAAACCAGGAATACCCCATGCTAGCTCTTTCTGCTAAATGAGGAGCACTGAGCTTAGCTATACCAAACCAAAACCAAAAGTATAACTGACTTGGTTGAGCAATGCTGCCTTTTGCAAGGTCCCTGAAGGCAGATGGGGGCCTTTTGGAGCATTCAGTGGCTAGCTGCTGAGTTTGTTTACTGTGGCACTTTGTTGAGATTTTTTCTTTTTAAAATATCATTATTGGATTTTTGTACATGTTCTAATTATCATTAGTAAACATATGAATGGTTTCTTCTATGTACAGTATTCGCTTCACCTGTGTTGAGATTTTCCTGCCTGGCACCCATGCAAGGGAACCCATCTTGCATTCTTTGCCAAAGCCATGTCTGCTCAAGCATTAAATTTTCATAGCAGTGCTATTGTCTATGTGGGATCCCCAATAAATAGTACTCGAAAGCATATTGATGGTGGAAATGACTCCTAGCCATTGAGAACAATGCAAGGGATCAGTGGCCCATCTAGTCCAGCAGCCTGCTCTTGACATGGAGAGTTGCTTATGATGGTCCACAAGCAAGACGAAGGCACAACTCACCCTGCTCTCCCATCTCATACCATTCTTATTCGTACACGCTCCTATTCAAGAGGTAGATATGTGCTTTTCAGATCCCCTTCTTCATGCAGTGTAGCATTTTGCTGCCTCTGCCCTCTCCCTTCTGATCACCGTTTTTGTGAGTGAGTGCCAACGCAGCTTTTCTTCATAACAAAAGTTGTTTATTATTGGGAAACTAAAGCTGCTCCTACACCCTGAAGTGACTTGGTCCAATGGCCGATTTACAGTTTTTTAATTCCTGGTAGCAGATTTGAACATGGGTCCTTCCCTGCAGAGTTGTGCAACTTGGCATACTTTTATTTCAGGTGAAATATTTTTAAGGTTACGTAATGTGCTATTTATAGCAAGGAATGTTTTCCATAGATGCAATTGCTTACAAAAAAGGAAGTATGAAATATCAAGGGAAGATATTGCTGGTGTGTGTTTCCCAGTTGACTAGTGCATGAATAATACTCAAATGACGACTTTCCAGATGTTCCCGTCACCTCCAGCCATCTGGCCAGTCTCAAAGAGTGACGGGTACAGTTCAGCAATATCTGGAATGGCATAGCTGGAGCACTCCTGATCTAGTGTCACTTAGAAGTGGTTAAGTAATTTTCCAAGTGAGAGCTGTTTCTGTTAAGCACCTGGACGGAAGAGTCAACCTTAACTAATCAAAAACAAATCTATTCAACTATTTGCTTTGGGGTGGTGTGCCAGAAAGACAGGACCAGCACAGCATACTGATGACACCGTGGGATGGCCTAAAGGGCATGGGAACCACATGATCTCAAACCCATCAGGCCACCATCCCACCACAGAGGTCAAGAAGTACAAAAGCACTCTGATGGTGCTTTCCACCATCTTTGCCTCCCACCTCTGTTGTGAGCATGGGCCACAGCAGCTTTCCCAACTTAACTTGTGTCATGATTGACTGTGCCCTATCTTGAAGGATGCAGAAAGTGGCCGGCTTCCAGGGCCACTTCCTGCATTTTGAAAATACAACCAGGCAGAAATGTCAAACATTAGCATGGCCGTGAGTAAAGCACCATGCATAGAGATGCTTCTAATCTCCACAGCTGGAACAAGCACTACACTCTTGAAGCAGCAACTCGTCTTTGTGCAGATTCTGCCAAATCCACACAATGGTCTTGGATATATTTCCTCTGGCTGTCCTCTATAAAGTTCCTTTTTTTCTCTTTAAGAAATCACTTCTGAAACAGAAGACCTCTGTGAAAAGCCAGAAAATGAAAATAAGGAAATGGCTGTTCAGGATGACACACAGAATGCACAGACTGGCCCAAAGGTATGCCTTTTAAACAGTAGGGTATGTGAAAAATTGAAGCCATTTCTCCATTGGTGGTGGTTGGGTACTTCTGAGTCACTGACTGCATGGGCACCTCCACACAATGTTCCTGGCAGAACACAGAAGTGGTTTGCCATTGCCCGCTTCTGGGGTGGGTCTGGAGATTGAACCAGCAACGCTTTGCTTTCCAGGCAGCTTGCTCTATCACTATAAATCCTTTACTAAAATGTCTACCTTTCCCCTCCTCCACCTGACCTGTTCTTCAACTCTTCTTTTTAGGAGATCCCTGGGCAATCTCAGCTAAAGCAAGAGCCTGGTCCCACATCAGAGAAGGATTACAGCCTCTCTGAGTTGCTGTCTCAGCTTGATTCAGGAATTTCCCAGACTGAAGAACCAGAAGAGCTTAGTCGCAGTGCTTCTGAATCTCAGCTTGCTTCCAGTGACAAAAGGCTTTCAGGAGTGTCCTCTGTAGACTCTGCCTTTTCCTCACGAGGTTCCCTCTCACTGTCTTTTGAAAGAGACAATTCTGGAAGTGGTAAGGATTTTAAAGATTTTTTTCTCAAGAAAACCTAGGGGGAAAATGGTGGATGTGTGTTGGGGCTAGGGAAGGGAAATGTAGTTTCTTTGGTCATATCATCATCAACCATTGTCAATCCACTGCTGGATGAAGGTCTGACTAAGCTTCTTCCACAATTCCATGGGCAAATTTAACTGATCCTTATACTGCTAATTTGCCCATCATGTTGATAACACATTCATTGAACACCAGGTTTCTGCCCAGCAGTTAACACTAAGGGCCTTAAAATGCTGATCATCTGGTTTTTCTCATCATGGATGGAGCAAAAACAGGCATTTCTAGATTGGGTATATGAGGAGCTTCTTGGATTTTCTGGTACAGACCTGTGTGTTTAATACTCCAGCACAGTGGAAATGAAAATCTGATAACGGGATTTTGGTTTTCTCCCTGCCTTTCCAGATATTGGTACAACAGACATCCAGAAAAGGAAGCTGGCTGAGGCAATCACCTCTGGAGACACTGGCAAACTGATGAAGATCCTCCAGCCTCAGGACGTTGACCTTGTTTTGGATGGAAACTATAGTCTTTTGCACTTGGCTGTTGAATCGGGCCAAGAAGAATGCGTCAAGTGGCTGCTTCTCTATAACGCCAACCCAAACTTAACAAACAAGAGAGGTTCTACGCCACTGCACATGGCTGTAGAGAAGAGAAACAAAAGCATTGTAGAGCTGCTTCTTGCGAGAAAAATTAATGTGAATGCTAAAGATGAAGACCAGTGGACAGCCCTGCATTTTGCTGCCCAGAATGGTGATGAGCTGAGCACCAGGATGCTGCTGGAGAAGAACGCCTTGCTGAATGAAGTGGACTTTGAAGGAAGAGCTCCAATCCACGTTGCCTGCCAGCACGGGCAAGAGAATATTGTGCGCATCTTCCTGAGAAGAGGGGTCAATGTGGATGTCAAAGGGAAAGGTGACTGGGTACCTTTGCATTATGCTGCCTGGCAAGGCCACCTCTCCATTGTGAAGCTTCTGGCCAAGCAGCCAGGAGTCAATGTGAACGCGCAGACGGTGGATGGAAGAACCCCTTTGCACTTGGCAGCCCAGAGAGGGCATTACAGAGTTGCTCGTATTCTGGTAGAACTGCAGTCGGATGTCAATATACAAAATGCTTTTCTTCACACGGCCCTCCACGTAGCTGCTGAAACTGGTCACACCAGTACTTCAAGGCTGCTTCTTAACCGTGGGGCGTACATAGAAGCCGCAACAGCAGATGGCTGCACTGCCCTCCATCTGGCAGCGCGAAACGGCCACTTGTCCACTACCAAGCTCCTGATTGAAGAAGGTGCCGACATCTTTGCCAGGGGCCCTTCGGACAGGATGCCGCTGCACCTTGCTGCTGAAAATGGACATGATGAAGTAGTAGAGGAACTTGTCAACCCAGAGAATGTAAATCACCCCGACAAAGAAGGGTTGACTGCCCTTCATCTAGCGGCAAGGGGTGGCCATATGCGCACGGCTGAAATTTTGTTAAAGCACGGTGCCCTTTCTGATACCCAAGGTCTCCCCTTTCAGCACCCATTGCAGCTAACTAAACAGAATGAGAACAGTGCTCTTTCCATGCTGCTCAGTGAGACATAAGAGAGACGACAAAGCTTGTTTGCATCTTTCCTGCTGAGGCCGAAGGGACTTACTAATAGGAGAAGTTTCCTGAGGGCCGCAGTGATGGCACATGTGAGAGTCGGCTTGCAGCCAAGCTTGGGTTCCTTCCCAGCAGAAACAAAACAGCTGAATGGACTGAGAAAGCGCAGAAGCAGGAAACACCAAATTCTGGTCACTGAGTTTGCTCTGGTTTGAAGGTGGTATTGAGCAAGGCCTGTGTAAAGATGACTGTGTTCTTTCCCTAGTATTTCAGCAATCGGGGCAATGACTTGGCATAAAGAGGGTGTGAGGAAGGGTAGCTTCTTTTACATGGCATAAAAGTTTAAATTTGTCCCTTTCACTATTGAGTGAATCTTGAATATTTCAAACATTTTTTACATTCAGACCCAAGATGGGAGTGGCTTCTCAGGATGTCACACTAAAATATTTCTCCTTTTTAAAATTTCTTTGCACACTTCCATGATGCACAAGTCAATATGAACATTGTACTACTGCAATAAACAAAAACAAAAAATATTCCAGGCATCATCCAAAAGCTGCATGGGTACTCATCAAAGCCCATCAACTTTTTAGTGCGTGAGTCTTAAGAATGTAAAAATTGCTAGTTTCAAAGCCACACATTTCTTTGTCCTCAGATGGTTGATCTTTTTGAGGTCTTCATTGCTAGCTGGCTTGCAATAAGGACTGTGAGCATCTGGTGTTTATTGAAGGGAATATGGAATAGAAATTCATTTCTGAGATACTGTCCCACCTTGCAGAAGTATATGCATATGATGCTGTGACTGTCAGTGTGTGGATAGCATGAATGCAGCACAGTATAAAGGCAGTTCCATGTATGGGAATTCAAAGTGCACCATAAATCAGGCCATTTTAGATGAGGGAGAGCAGCAGTTCTCAACCTTCCTAATGCCGCGACCCCTTAATGGAGTTCCTCATGTTGTGGAGACCCCCAACCATGGGGGCGGAGCAGCTGGAAGGTGGGAGGGAAGGGCGGCGGGAGACTCATCACGACCCCTCTGAAAGGGTAGTTCGACCCCCAAAGGGGTCCCGACCCCCAGGTTGAGAACCACTAATGTAGAGTGTTGAACCACATGTACAGTACTTCAGAGTCTTCTAAATGAATTTATTGTGTATGATAGACTATTATAAGATATACTGTGTATATAGTACTACAGTCGGTTTTCTATAACAGAAGTTGAGCTGTTTCAGATATGGGTATGTTTTAATACACCTTTTATAAATGTTTGTTATTTTTCCAAAAGTGATCTGTTTTATCAATAAATGACTGCATTTTATTTGTTTGTTTGTTTGTTTGCGGAGAACTGAGTTGTCAAGCATACACAGGCTGCAGGTCTGCTTGAACATCTCCTGAACTTCAACCAGGCTGGCTGGGCTGTTGTTGGCTCACACTGCCAGTTCTCCAAACAGCTCCTAGAACAGTTTAAACCAGCCCTTCCATCTCCATGGCCTAGAAATTGTATCATTAAGAGATTTGGCAGGCATACAGACAGGGACAACTGTGTACACTGCTTCAGGACAACTAGAATATTGGCTGAAGACAACAGGCTGAGGTTGAAGCTGCTTGTTTTAATTGAGGGCTTTCAACATGGCCACACAGAGACTGTAAAAACACAGCTGCTAACCTTTCAAAAAGGATTATATTCTGCCCTTTATGCAACTTTTTGTTTGGTTCAAATTAAATTCGAGTTTCAGGAGTAGCTCCACACTTGCCAGTCCTGGAGAACTGCAGATCCTATGAATATTCTCATTCCAAGGCAACCTTTCACAACATTGCCTGTGTATTTCACATAACTAAGCACTTGCTACAATTGTTGCAAAACAGCAAGGATTTTATTATTTCCCAGCTGTCTGCTGAATGATGCTCCCGTAGGAAAAACTTCAGTTAATGAGAGACTCCAGCTGCATGCATACATAGCAAAAAAGTGTCTTCAGAGCATCAGAGACAGTAACGTGTGACACTTGTATTCTTATCCCATCTCTGATCCACCTGTTCTAGCCTAGAATGCTCATGGGGAGAAGCCCATGCTGACAAGTGAACAATCCCACCTGCAAACTGTCCCTAAGCCACCTCTGGTTTTCAATGCCCATGAATGCAGCTGGACTAAGAGCAGCATTTGCCAACTGACACCCAGACCTACTGTATTTCTCTTCTTTAAGCCCTGCACCCTTGCCATCTGCTTGGTGCTAATGTTACCAGCTGCCTAACAGGTTATATGAGGGTGTTGCTAGTTGTATTTGTTCCAGCACGTGTTGACAGGAAATATATTGGCAAACCTCAATAATAAGAGACTAATTCTTATCTGGAAGAAATAAAGCATTCTGGACTCCACTTACTTCCCCAGCCCTAAATTACTTAGAGGTCAATCACAATGCCTCGATTCAAAGATAATGCAAGTCAGTCAGATCAGGAGTGGGCAGAAAACAACCTGAGATCTACAGCCATTTCTGTCCATTTATTTGCAGATAGTACCTCCCTGTTGCTTTCATTAAGCTAAAGTGGAGAAAAAATGTCTAGGAGAAACCTCAGTGCAGGGAGGGTTCAGTGTTGGCACTTAAAATTCCTGAGTCGAGCATGTTGTCAAATCCATACTCTTATGTTTTCCCCTATCATTGCTATGCAAGTCATCTCCTCTGCCTCCTTTGCACATGTTAATGAATCTGAGGGCTGGGGAAGCATTGAAATGATGGTGACACATCTTCAACTGTGTGATGGTGGTGATGTAGCTAACCACAGTTTAGCTGAAAATGTTGACCTATCTAGTTTCCTTCTGCCAATCAAAGAAATTATTGGGAGAGAGGCCATGTTTCTATGGCGGGGTTGGGAAAGCGTGTGGACAGGAATCTTGGCAGAAGTGTCTTTTTCAACAGGTGCTTCTGTATTTCCTGTTGGGCATGGGAAGGGGCTGAATGAGCTCCTCCAGAGAAGAACATGATACCTGCGTGTCTCATACAAGTGACACTCCTTGGGAGAGCATTGTGTTTTTAGTGCTGCATGCCGCCAAAACAGAAATGCGGTGCCCTAGCCCTTTCAACAAGGTGACCGCCACAGTAAGTAGGGACATGGCTGGAGTTAGGAAAGTATGTGCGTGAGCTGGTGGGAGTGATCACCGCTGGGATTCAAGAGCAGGTGAAGGTTTTGCCCTTCTGCTTCAGTGGGCCACTGTGTGGGACAGGATGCTGGACTGGATGGGCTGTGACCTGGTTCAGCAGGGCACCCCTTCTGTTTTTATGTGAAAAAAGTTCATCAGAAAAAATACATCTTATTTTGCTTCTTGCTTCAGACTTCTGCAAAGAAAAACTTCAGAAGAGAATGAGGCAATGGAAAGATGATTTCTCTGTTTTGCTCTTGCCTTGCTGCTCTTGAAAACATACCCATATTTAGAAAGCTCTCACCCAATCTCCCTTGTTTTTTGGGGGGGTCAGCACTTCCAACAAATGGGTACTTTTGCAAAAACAACTTTTCTGCAAGGAAACAACAAACAAGCCAAGCCATTTTGCATGATGGAAAACTTGGCACCAGAGCTGAACTTTCCATCATGCCTGTACTGAGCTTTTGTCAGTGCGCTATCCCAGGAGTATATTGGGATTGCTACAGGTTTGTGTGGCAATCCCAGTATAGCCTTCGGAAAACTAGACTGGAAGCACATTTGGGCCCTGTCCCCATGCAATTGAAAGTCTGCTGGAACTCTTCTTTTGCTTCTGAGCGGCCCCATTCCAGGCTTTACAAGGTGCTTAGGGAGCTTAGGAAACTGAGACACCCGCGATAAAATACGTGCACTTTAAAGAAGAGTTCCAGCGCTCTTTCGGCGATTCGTGGGTTTTGCTCGCTATATCTGCCTTGAGGACGCTCCGTGGCAAAAGGGGCGGGGATTGCTTGCCTGCACACACAGCCAAAAAGCATTCACACATCTGAGAAATGCAGCAGGTTCGCTTCCTTTCCTTTGTAAAAAGAGCCAGAATTGCTCAGAATTGCAACATTGTTATCAAGTGATCTGTGAAAGCCTTAAAAGAGAATGAGCGAAGGATCGCGCTGCCGATGGCTGCAGCCGCTGACTTTGCCGGGGCAGAAAGCCTTTTCTAACAGAGAACTGAGTGAAAGTAAGTGCTGAAAGTGAATGAATGAGCGATCATCTGCCTTTGCTAGGGGCGGGAAGCCGTTTCAGGAGACGGAGATCTGGCTATTTTTCCTTTTAACAAGAGAGGGGGCGGAGGGGAAAAGATGCCCGGAAAGAGAAGACGGCTACCATGGGGACGGAAAGTCCGTTTAGATCGCGGCTACCGTGGGGACGCTTATTCCGGAAGTGGAGGGGGCTTTTAAAGTCAGCTATAACAGAGTGACGGCAGAGGAAGCCGAGAGGGGCTAATAAGCCTTTTGGGGACAGGACCTTGGAAACATAAGAGTTCCTCCATCAGGTATCCTCTCCTCATCAGTTTCCATACAAATTGCTGCTTGCTCTCTCACTATGGCACCCCCTATTCATTCCACAGCTGATATGGCAAGAGGATCCTGGTTTTTAAAACAAGTTTGTGTGCACCTTGTTTTTCTGGTAAACCTGTCATACACAGTCAAGGTTGTGCAATAGAAGGGTAGCTGAATGAAAGGGCTGAGATTTGCCTCCAGGCAGGGTTGTTAGCAATAAAACAGCATTCTTTCCTATTGCCACAGAGAATCCTGAGCATGTTCAAACAGCAGGCTTGTTCATGTGTTCTGGGGCCTGTAGGAACAAAGCTTAATGCCTGTCCATTAGCACCACCTTTTAATAAAACTGTCAGCTGAGAATAGTATTACAAAGGATGATAGTTTATCAAGAGGATCCATGTTATAATTGAAAATGAGTGTCTCAACTGCAGAAGCTTCACAGGTACAGGAGTCCATCTTTTCCTGAACATCACCAACAAAGCTCAGCAACCAGCCTGATTTTCCTTTGTCTTTCCATGCGGCCATCAATCTCCTGCTTCAGATCTGAATCCAGAGTTGACATTGAAGGTATGCACAAATGCCACTACAGTGTTCAGTTCACTTCTGCACCTCTTTCCCCTTCTGATACTGGAGCAAGAATGATGGGAAAAGAGTTAATTTCAAGAAGCTGTGGATCAGGACAGATAGTTCAAGTCCAAGATCAGTTGTGACAAAGGAGTTTCTTTTATAGTGATCATGATTTTTAATTAAGCCTACTGCTTAGCATGGGATGCTGAAACACTTAGTTTGCAGTCCTCTACAGAATAAGCCCCAAGCTACAATCCTATACAGACTTCAGCTGTGTGACCCAGGTGAAAGAAAACTACCCAGTGGAGGCCCAAGGGGTGCAGCACCCACACATCAAAAATGTTCTTGGGCATGCAGTGCACTTCTGTGGGTAACCTGAGGACCAGCAATCATCCTGTAGAGTAGGAAACAACTTTGAGGGCTCTTGTCAACCTCACGTATTCATACCACTACAATTCAGGTGTGTGGCTGTGTGAAAAACCTACCTTGCCTGCCTTCCACCTGGAAATGTTTTTTGTTGCACCAAAAGTGGTGACGTCCAGGACAATTTCCAGCATGACAGATATTGGCCCGTGCTGTACCTACTTGCTGCTGAAAAAAAGAGAGAAAGCATTGAAGGTTTGTTTGCTCCCTATGTCAGTTGATCAGTCTTTGCACAACAAGACACTGGTGTGAATAAGTCCTTATCGTTGCCATTAGAGAGGGAAGACAGAGGTAAAGATACCCTACACAGAGCTTGATTCTTGGTCACTTGTGAACACAGATCTGTACACTTGTCTTAGCAAAGATACAGAAGCAAAGATACAGAAGGACCTCTGCTTTCCAGATGGTTGCTCTGTTACCAACTTATGTCTACTCCCAGTTTTGAGCAGAGATGGAGAATAAAGGATGTGTCTTCATTTTGCTCTGGCAGATGCCTTAGATCAGGCTCCATTGCAATCATTAAGTTCTCAAGTCTCTTCACCTATGGGTGAAGGGCATCTTTAATCTCCGTGCTCAGGCCCACATGCACCAGCATTTAGGTGCCGGGTGGAAGGTCCCTATTCTATAATTCAGAATAAGGCCTAGTACAGAAGGGCAATAGATGAATTTGTCTTCCAAGTCTCTGGATTTTACATTGCAAAGAAGTTAAACCAGTTTTTAAAACCTCAAGAACTCAGCAATGACAAAAAGGTGGGACCGTCTAGAGTGTTGTTGCATTTCTTTTTAAAAAAACTCTCCATTTTATATGCAGCAACTCAAGACTGCTAATCACAGGATCTGGAGAATCCACACAGAATCTTAGCACTTTATATGAAGCCTGACTTCACTTTCACAGTCTAAAGTCCAAGCTTACCCACCATAAACATTTTTATATTTATTTAGTTATCTCATTATTTAAAGTAGCTCTGCAGAACTAAAGGATCAGGGAGGGACATGAACTGCTACTATAATAATAGGCCTAGAACAACACAGAAGCTGCTGGGCAAATAATGGAACAACAAATCTTAACTTGCTGTCCCATGGCAGCGGTTCAACTATGTGTTAGTGCTTTTGATGAAGCATAGCTGAGCACTGAGAGCCTTGTTGCTGGGCAGAAGGGAAGAAGGAAGAGAGAAAATGGTGCATGGCTGCTGAAGCTCAATGCTGAATACTTAAGGTGTGAATGCAGCCTCAGAATCAAACATCCACATTTTATGGCAAATTATATGTCTCAATGGGACACATGTGGTGTGTGGTGTGTGCTTATCTTTTAAGGGCCATTGAATTTCATTGGCTTGCCTCCAAGAAATGGGCATGGGATAGCACCATGGGGGTGAGGCAGGGTTTTCCCTAGGAGCCTACAAGCAAAGGATCCCACAATCTGCTACAGCTACTCCCTGGCTCTCTGGTGTTTTCTGTCTAATGTTGATTATTTATTCACAGTGTCATCAGACACAGCAAAAATGAGAAACAGAGAGGGCTTCAAGATGGCATCATTCACACACCAGTCTGGCCCTCCTCACTCCTGAATTTTCTTGAAAAAATTGATTAGAGAAGCCTTGGGAACACAAGGGCGTGGCTACCTCTGAGGCACCTCTTTTATGGTGTCTGAACACAGCCTCAGTTTGCATTGTCTAGGGTGTGTGTGTGTCTTGTGCTTTGGGGGCATTCCACCCTCAATACAATGCCCATTTGCCTCTGAATAAGCCCCACAGAACTCAGTGAACCTTCTTTCTCAGTTTGCATACATAAAATTAAGCTACACGGCTAAATTTCTATCCTGCATATATATGTACATATACTGAAGTAAAGAGTAAGAACCTCCTTTGCTGCCTGTTTTCTTATACATGCTTTCTTCATGCGGAATTGCAGATGATGTTAAGTTACCCTTCCTTTTTTTAATTTTTGATTTTCTGTTTGCATAATTTTGGGTGCCTTTTTGTGGTACTTGCCAAAGAGTTGAGGCAAAGAAAGGTATGGTTGCAGGCTCACAAGAGCCACACGTGGTACTGAAATAAAAACTGTACGACAATGGCCAAAATAGCAAACAGAAACGCTAAAACTGCAAATGTGCCAGGTCTTATCTGAACAATGGAGATACCCACTGAAAGAAGATTTTGCACATTAACTTCTCTATTGTATTGCAGCATGTTTAAAGCATTGTAATCTTATCTACATATCAATGGTACACAGTCAAAGAAAACTTAAAACCTGCAAGAAAAAAAAAGGATATGTCTTTGGTTGACATAACCTGACCATCAACTTTCTCCAGCAGTTAGAGAAGATGCACTGTGATGAGGATATATCTTTCCATTTTGTTCTGATTTTTAACTACCGCCATCTAACTGCTTGTGTTGCATCCCAGTTACTGATTTACTAAACGATTTTTAAAGTGATTGGTAGAAGTAGTGAGTTCACAGCTCTTGAGATGAAAGATTTTTGTTTGCTCACACAAGTGTGGAAGATTCCATTGCTTTGACATTATACATATAAAGCCATCCAGGGAGCTTTTGGAACATGACAGTAGCTGAAATATGAAATGGAATGGACTCACAGAATGATGAGAGGAATTGCAACCAAAGGTATTTGAAGTTTGTTATCAAAGTGAAAAGTGATTGCAAACTTCTCTCGATTGCTACTAAAGCTTCTCTACCACAAAGGCCCCGTGTACTGTATAATGCAGTGGTTCTGTTCGGCCTCAAGCAGATCACTGCTGTTTCTGCCCCCTGCAACTGCTGGTGTTTTACTAACAGCAATGCTATTGTGTTTCATGCTACACAAGGGAGGTTACATAAATTAGGGATGTGAACAAAAAGGTACACATGCTAGTAAAGATGGGGGGATAGAGTATGCATAAATCAGTGGCACGTGTGTTTCTGTCCCATTGCAATATGGAATGCAGAAGTAAGCTGACTCCCATCAGCAACCAGATCACTGGGCTTCATGTCCCAGTTCTTCCCATATTTTGGGGTTTCTTTGGTCTCTTATAGGAACATTTACATACTGTTTTAGAGATGCAAGTGGTCTCCAACTGCTTTCTGTCTGTTGCTCAAGCAACTGGAAAGCATTTCTAGACTGTTGTGAAATCTCTTGCTAAGTGGCCATTATAGGCCCTTGTACACTCACCTTCTCTGTTCCGGGACAAAACGGGATGTCCTGTCCCAGAGCAAGAAATCCATCCCACATGAGGCCGGGTTACTGCTGGCATGGAATAAGGCTGTCTGGATTTGGATGGGCTGCTTTGCTCAAACCTTGACTATTGCCTCCAGAAAGTCCTCAGAAGCAGTACCAAGGCTCCAAAGACTGGGAGTGAAAGTTTTTGGCTTTCTCCATTTCTAGGCTGCCCAGACTGGACCAAAGGCGCATGCTGTGTGTATGCCTCTGTAGTCCGGTATATCAGCCCTGGGCCAGATGTGGACCTCGGTGCCAAGGTCTATAAATATAATGGGTCAGGGCACCATTTTGGGTGTCTTAGCTCAGTCAATGGTTTGTCCAGCACAGAAGAAGCATGACCAGGAGGGAGCTGCCATAGTCTGTGCAAGTGTGTGGCTGACAGCTTTTTGTCTGGAGATTTATGCCAGAACAAGTCCCAATGTGGAAAGGGCCTCAGCATCTATGTTTGCATCCACATGAGTGACATTTGTTCCTTCTAGAGCAAACTAGAGTCCAAAAGGTAAACATCCCACTGGTCCTGCAGGCAATTCTCAAGATGTGAAATGAGGCTTTGGAGGCACCCTTTGCGCAGATCATGAAGAAGACTCAGAGGGCAGATTCACCCTCAGCCGCTCCCCCTTCACACACACATTGTGTAGACAGACAGTAGACGGGGTGATTTCTGCCCAGCATGATGGAGCTCAGGACTGAAAATGACCAAACCTCACCAGATAGAAACTTAGAAGCTATGGAATGTTCACTGGGCTGACTTTCTGGATGCTGCCTTCAGTATGAAGCCTCACTCCATAGAAAAGTTAACTTTTCTAACCTTGAGATAGGGCAACCAAAACTGTGCACAGTATTCTAGGTGTGGTTTACATCATAGGTTTAAAGAAGGGTGTTTCATCTTGGCAGTTTTACTCTCCATCTCAAAGTTAATCATCCCTAACATTGAGTTCACCTCAACCTGTCAGCCCCATAGACATTTTGGTTTTCCAAACACAATGCAAACTGTGTGCAGTCTACACACTTTAATACTGGCAATTTGTATAACATTTGTGCAAATGGAGGCTTCATATCACACCAGAAGCACTCCTACCTCTTCTGGTGCGAGGGGTCATCTGAGGTACCACACAAGCACATTGGTACCTCAGATGACCCCTGACCCTACTGCCTGTGCACAGAGCATCATTGTCGGCATAGCAGTGGCGCTGACACATGGGCAGTCTTGCAGGGCACCATGATCATAATGGTGGTGACCTGCAGAGGATCAAACGCATGTCCAGACGGAGGTAAATATCGGGGCATGCAGGCGCTAAGCTATTGTGTACTAGCATTCCCTAGTGCAAGCTTTAGTACACTTTAGTCTCTTATGCACTTTTCACGTCCAGCGTACTGGAAGGCAAATGCAGAAATGACCCTTCTTTCCTCTGATCCTTGACCTTGCTCATTGACCATCCGAAGTGTTTTCTTGGCTTTGGAATTGCCTTCCTAATTAAAAGGTTTTCATACTCATATTTATTCCCAGTTATATCTTAGCCACTAGGTAGCTTTATCTTAGCAGCCTAGCCATCCTTCCTGCTTTTTCTAGCCTAGCATGTGCAATACATGGGGGGGGGGGGGGCAGGCACAATGACCTGTGAATTATCCCACTTGTGTGAACCATCTCTAAGAAGGAAAGTCATTCTTCAAGTTGCATTAGGAGGAGACAGAGGAGGGAAATCTAGTCAATTGCAGTACGGGAAGAAATGCTTGCCATCTGCAACTGATCAATCAAGGCCCTGGAAAATCAGGCCGGAAGCAGCCAATCAATGGTGAGCATTTGTTGCTAGAGACAGACATGTTGCCAGGAGTCTAGGCAAGGCATGAGGTAGGAGTTCAAATGCCTGTTTTGTTTTTCTTCAGAAGGGGTGCACTTTCTAAAAGAGGCATTTGAAAAGCCCCCTCTTTGATCTCACAGAGAGTGTCAGTTAAATCGCTTTCATAAATAAACTCCTGAATGTCGTGGACCTTGGAATAAAGGCATGAAGAAATACAGAAGATCTTTCTACACTTGTAGTTCTGTGCATCCTCACGCTTCTCTGATTGCCATTTCTTTGTTTTGTGTAATATACTGTATAAATCCTTTGTCAAATAAACATTGATCTGCAGTATTATGCTCATCCCAGACGGTGCCTTTTGTATTGCCACTTTTTTTGGTCTGCTGGCTCAGAGTAACTTGCAGCTGCCTGAACATAGGGCTTCTGTTTGCTCTTTGGTAGCACTTTTGTGAACAGGCAGGCAGGCATCACAGAGCCTGTAAACTGACTCTGTGCATATTTACTCTGGGCTGTACCGCACTCAAGTCATTTCTAAATTATAGAGTGGAACAGGCAGGGTTCAGGAGCACGCAGCAAGCACCAACCCAAGAGGCTGGTTCTACAGCAGGGAGTTAATGTGGTATTCTACCTTGATGGCTCTGCCAAATGAGTCACACCTGGGAATAGGAATGTCCAAGCATTCTTTAATAGCCGAGACACATGGATTTATTTCAGTGCTGGATTGTGTGCAAATAAAATAACAGAGTCCTACTGTTATGCGATTCTTCCTCTGTCTTGCTAGCAGTGCTCACTGTCTGTTAAATATTGCTGGCTAATTGAGATGTTGGTTGCATCCACGTGCTCCAGAAAAAGGGCAGAAAAGTTTCCAGTGGCTGATCTTCTGGATGCTGCATTCAATATGAAGCCTCCCTTCATAGAAAAGTTAACTTTTCTAACCTTGAGACAGGAGAACCAAAACTGTGCACCAAAAGGTTGGAGGCAAGGGAAAGTTGGAGGAAGAATGCTGTGAGAGAAGCCCTAGGTAAACGCGGTTACTTTTGAGTGTTTTCATGTTCTTATTCCAACCTACACAGCATCCCGAACGACAAATGCTTCTTCACTTTTTGTCCCAGCGGTATTAATTTAAGGTCTGGATTAATTGGACTCACTGATCCGAATCAAGTAGAGGTGTGGGCCAGATCGGTGCTGTCTGCACTGATAGTGCTGATCCAGCCCATTCCTCACCATAGCTGCAAAGTTCACATGAGCTTTTCAGCCACCCACAGGCCCAATGGCTAGGAATGAAAGCTCGTAGCCACAATGCACCACTGAAGAGCAACCCCCCTGTAGTTTCAGTCACAGAGGCGTGTTACTTCTCATGTGAACTTGATTAAACCCTCCTTAGTTCAGATCTAGCTCTGTCTTGTGCAGATGGAGCAGGACTAAGAGGGGCATGGCCTCACAGAGCTGCATTACTGTGTGAATCTATGTGGTCTAGAAGTGTTCTACATAGACCCTTAATCCAGATTAAATGTCTGTATAGAAAGGCCCCAGGTCTGTAGAATCTGAAAATGCCTAAGAGGTGAAACCAGTATGTACCTACTAGACATCTGGTGTTCAAGTGAAAAACATTGCATAAGAAAAAGGGTGGAAGAGAGTAACTGAGGATCATTAGAGTGGACAGCTGAAGTTTCTCCTCCTCCCTTGGTTGAAGGTAATGTTGGGTTTCTCTCAGTGAGAAAGAAGAGGGCCATGGGTTTGATCTCTGGAGTTTCCCTAGACGAAAGAAACAGGAAACTACTGCTATATGCTTGCCAAGAAAGCTGAAAGAGATACAGAGGCACTTTACTGGTTTGTAATCCCTCAGATGCACAGATAAAACTTTTAGAACCAGGTAACTGACCGAGTGCTTCTGCCCATACAGGCCTTTATTATATAAGTTAACCTTGTGAGGCCCTCTTAGCAATTGCATTTCTAGATGCCAATGGGGAGCAGCCAGACTGAGGACCTTGTTCTGTTGCTGCCCTTCAAAGATTCCCTGAGTGCATCTACTGATACTTTCAGCTCCTGTTGAAAATTCACGTATGCGCCCAGGCACAGTGCAGCATAGCACAACACACAACACAGAGGTCTCTCCCTGGAGGTGCCAAATCTTGTATCTTATCTGAAACAAGAAGTAGAATAGGATATTCTGGACGTGCCTTCAATCCCTTGGGGGGTGGGGGGTGGGTGTCTGCCCCTTATGTTCTTTCCAAGCGAGAATGCAGTGTGGATCATACTCACACTGCCTTGCCCTGATGCTTTATTTCAACTGAAAACAGGAATAGAAGGAAGGAGGAGAGCAGAAGGTCATTTCATTCTATCTTCTTAAGCTTCCCCTTCCATCTACTCTAATGCACAAGAGAGGACAAGCGCAGAATGTTTGAGAGCTGCCTATAGCTGGGGATTTGGGGGCTGTCACCAGAAGGTGGCTGTATGCCAACCTCCTTCGGCGGCACCTTCTAACAGGATACACGATCCGCTTACAATGCCCTTCATTCTAGTGAAATTCAACTGAGAGTGTGTGCTGAGACCCCGGATAACTGGGGTACCTGGGGACCATCTGTGGTTTAAAAACGCCCCCCCCCCCATACTCTTCTTCAGGACTCCAAGCCAGCCTTATGACAGGATGAAGCCTTGTTTGTGCTGGACTGAACATGCCCAAGAGACCACAGGAGGATGAAGCAGAATGGGAGCCCTGTAGATTTTAAGTGTTCACCACAAAGCCATTCTTCTGTTTATACAATGACTCATTTCACTTCTCTCCTTGCACAAGGTCTTTGACTTGGGTGGCAAGCTAATACTGGCAATTCACTCAGCCTGTATGGACATGATTCTGAGTAACAGACAAGAGTCTTCACTTTTCAAATTACTAGGGTCAGCATTTTGCATTTTCTATGCTTGACACTGGGAAGTTGGTCTTTTCCCTTCCTGTGCCTCCTCTCTCCTTTGGCACAGCTGTTCTTCAGACTAAAACCCAAGGCTTGATGAGCTCACCCAATTGTGGCCCCATTGTTTGTTGACACTTAAGCAAAACTGCTTCCTGTAAAAGAGCAGGAAGATAAAGGAGCAGGCATCTCTGCCAATGTGGCTCATCATTGATCATTTTGTCCAGAATAAAAAAGCAAGAAACAAAAACTCCTTGCTTGCAATGCTACCCTTAGTACACATGCGGGCAGTTTGTGCTTTGTGTTCATTCCTGAAGAAAATGCAGAGGAGTCACAGTGGATTGATAGGAACAAAGTTCTGAATGTGGCTTGTGAAAGTGTGATTGAAATCATGGGAAAAAAATGTTCAAAAACTGAGTGTGCGTTCTCATGACTAAAATACTCTGATGTTAAACTTGTTTTGCCTCGGAGCGTTCCCATGCACAGCTTTACTCTGGGCTACATGAGGTGCAAAGGAGGAAAATCCATGGCAGAAAAAAAACCCCCTTTCAAACAGTACTGCATCCGACTTAGGGGGCAACCGCGGATTATCCTAGGATCATGGGGATGCACACTATTAGTTACAAGCATAACTAAAAGCAGCTCACTCCCTGCAGCCCATCAGCCAGCCCTTCAGCTGTCAGATCCAGCTCCCTCCATTCATGTAACAGCAGCTGTTTTAGCACACAAGCAGACCAGCGATGATCTCTCTCTGTCTTTCACCTCAGAGAGGGAGAAAGATCCTGTGCTTGCTGAGAAACAATCTCCATTGTTATGATAATTAGCACCAATTTTCCCTGATAGCAAGCACAGAATCTTTCTCCCCCTCTGAGGTGAAAGACAGAGATCATTGCTGGTCTGCTTGTGCACTAAAAGAGCTGTCGTTACATGAATGGAGGGAGCTGGATCAGGCTGATGGGCTGCAGGGAGTGAGCTGCTTTTAGTTATGCTTGTAACATAGTTATGCATTGGTTATGCTTTTAACTGTGACAGCCAAGTAAACAAATGATCTGTTACGTTGTGTTCATGGAGGTGCAATTGAGGGTTTTGCCTGTCATCGCTGCAGTGGGTGGGGGGTGGTGTGGTGAGAAAAAGATGCAGGCTCACAAAAAGCGGCTTGCATGGGGACAGGAAAGTACGTTTTGAATCCGTGTTGCCCCAAACCACCTGGGGACGCTTTATTGCGAGTTACAACACGGATTTTTATTAATCGCATCACTAGCGAAGCAACCAGCTCCCATGGGGTTGCACCCTGAATGCAATCCTTATAGATCCCCTTGACTAAATTTCTTATTTATACTGCTTTTATTTTTTCTTGCTTTGGCTATATTCTGAGACCTTTACTCCAACTACAGATAGGCGTCAACTTGATGAAGAGTCACCTTACCTGTCCAGCACCCTTTTCTTAATTCTTTTACAAAAGAAGCATTGCTTCACCACCTATCAAGCACATTGCACTTTCATATCCATGTGCTGCTGCATGCTTCCTCATGAGCATCTTTGCAACCAATTAGGATCTCCCACAAACATCCTCTGAAGAACTTGGTTCGGATAGTGGCTCACTATTCTTTTTCCAGTTTTAAAAGAGAACACCGATGTCTTTATTTAAGCCCTCTCATAAATGGATAGTTTGTGGATAGTCAATTCCTTTTTGTCCCACTGGTTATTCCCCCCTCTGTAGCTTTCCATGATTGTATTTTTGAGTATCTTTCAAAATGTATATCTATGCATTCACCTGATTGGGGTATAAAGTTACCCCATTCATTCTGATGAGGGATAAAACTAACAATTTTTTTAAAAAATCCACACACTTGAGGTGTCTTAGAGACACTGGTCACAGGTGGGGTTCTTCACATGCCACTCTGCCTCTCCCCATCTCACAAATATTCTGGACCAAGGAAGGCAGAACGGAGATGGGATGATAACTTAAGGGTCCCATGGTTTGTCTCTATGGCCCTTTCTGAACTGGATATTATTCCAGATTATAGCTTGGAATAGGAATCTACCATTGACCTTCTGGTGCAGACTATGGCAAGCCCCACCTGGGACCTGTCATAGTCTGCACTAGCATATGGATAGCAGGTCCCTGTTCTGAAAGAAGGGTTGCCTCTGGATAGTGGCCAGATAACCTGCTAGGAAGCAGCAATGCAGTCAGACAGCGCTGGCCATGATGTTGTCTTTGCACATTTAAAGTGATGTGCAAATCTGGGTATTGGGCTTGTGCATCACCACCATTGTGCATGTACGACTATCGGTTCTGGCTTGCATGTATGGGTGATGGGTGGCGCTACAAGGACACCTCCATCCATAAAGTAAGTGAATGTGTTACTGCTGGAAACCCCAACATTAGTGCTTGGTTTTCTAACAATGATTGTTAATGCAATTTAAGGGGGATAAAGTAGGGTTATGGTGGGGTTGCCACAGATAAGTGTGGCAACCGGATCACAGTGGTACCATCTAGAGGTGTGCATGAATGCAATTTTTGGGATTTGATTTGATTTGAATCGAATACCCGAAGATTCAATTCAAATCTTTAAAATTCAAATTTAACCAAATCCCATTTGAATTAAGCAAATTTGAATCTATTCATTCAAAGTTTCAATTCGAATTTGCACTTACGAATGTCGACATTTGTATGTGCTCGTACACATCATTATGCATCCAGTACGTATTCATACACGTTCGTATGCATCCCATAGTTATCCTGTATGCAACCCGTTTTTTGTCCCATACGGATCCATACAAATGCATACGGATATGGGAAAGATGCATACGTGTATGAACCCTTCCACATGCGAATATTCAGATAATTTGAATGAATAGATCAAAAATTTGTAATTAGTTTGAATCTTTAAATTTGAAAGAATGGACATTTGATTTGAATTCAAATATTGAAATTCAGGCAGATTTGATTGAATTTCAAATATCTTTGAATATTAGCGCACACCCCTAGTACCATCATGGTGCTATGTTCCCCCTGTATGGACAGGACCATGATCCAGGGCCTAGTGCAGAAGGGTCTTTAGACATTCCTGAGCTGCTTTTTTGCTGTATACAAGTACAGTGGTACCTTGACTATTGAGTTTAATTCGTTCCGTAACCTTGCTCTTATGTCAAATTGCTCATATCTCAAAGCAATTTTCCCATTAATCCATTCCAGCTCCCAAAACACCACCTCAGTTGTTTTTGTTATGTACTGTACTGTATTTACATACTCGTATCTCAAATCTTGCTCTCATCTCAAAGCAAAATATCACTCGCTCGGCGGCTTGTATCTCAAAACACTTGTATGTCAGGGCACTTGTATGTCAAGGTACCACCGTATGACCTAAATAAGCCTCCTTGCCTTTTTGGGGGTTTCCTCAAGCCAACCTTGCACATTTACACTGCAGACTGTCAGCATCGCAACGGAGCCTGCAACACCTTCCAGTTCTCATGTGGCCTGGACTATGTAGAAAAGGCAGAAGATGAGTGCAGCCTGAACCCTGCAGTGTGTGATGTGACAGAGAATCTAATAGGCATACCAATATACGTGCCTCTTTGGCAGCCTTCCTGACCTCAAGTTGCATGTGTCCTCATAACAAGTGGGGCGACCTAACCCTCAAACATTAATTCACACCCAGCATCCATATAATATGCCTGCTTGGAAACCCTTACCTGCATCCATGGTGGAAGATCACCTGCACGTTCCTAAAGACCAGCTGTAGGCAGCATCAGGTACAGTGCCTCATTTAAGCCACGTGCTGGGTGTTGGAGGCACACCTTGCCATAGGAGTGGCACTGACATGCCATCTCCACTCCCAATCCAGCACACAAGGCAAGATGCAACTTGTACCAGCCTATGTGCCAAGAAACAATGGCTCCCTAGTGTGTCTGCAGAGCCATAACCTTTTTGTGCACCCCAGCCTCTCTGTTCTAGTAACAGCAGGCAGGAAACAGGACTCTGAGATTACATGGAGGCTTTCGGCACGATATCTAATTGCCTGGCGTGCCACAAGCACACTGTACTCTTTGCTGGATTCGAAAGCTGTATAACCAAATTACTCAGTTGGCTTTCTGGAGCAAGTCAGGGCATGCCACATGCCTTCCGTAAGCTTTCCTCGCCCCCTTGCACTTCTGTGGCACCCTGTCCTTTGGGTGCACCCTCAGGCAGGATCTGGTTTTTTGTTTCCGTCATGAGGAACAAACAGTGTTAACCACAATGCAGGTGCAGCCACAAGCTGTCTGTAAAATAGAGGTGCCCTTGCAAGTCCCTTTCCAGAGATACATCTCTTGATGGTAGGTCCCTAAGTGCATTTGCCCGTGTTGAGCAACAGGGGTGTGCACAGAACGCACCCTTCTTTGCACGCTCACTGTGAATGCACATACAGTGTCGGACGTACAGAGCCCCGCATGAGCCCTGGATGCAGATCATCATTAAACTTATTTCTATAAATATGTATCATAATGATTTAAGGTGCCACCAACAGGGCCTACAAACAAATCAAACAACCTAGCCATGAATTTTGCTGTTGCCTGCCACTCTTTTAAATTAGAACAAAATGGGAAAAGCAGGAATCATCCTAGCTAACATAGTTCCTTGGAGGAAAGTTGGAGTACTTGCAAAATAAACGCTCACGCACACAGACAAAGAAAGGGCAGGTAATTTCTGTGAGGGCAGGACACGTGCACACCTCATAAAATTAGTCATTGGTGTCTCCTCCTTGTGTGTGACCATAGAGCAACTGAAGGCATGTGGAAGGAAACCTCACTGGAAACACCTTGACCTAGGTACACAAATACTGCAGAGATGTGGCTCTCATTAGGTTGTTCTGAATTCTGATTTTTAAGCAAGCAAGGGAGAATCAAGCAGCGACTTTCTGTGGCTTTTCCATAGCAAACAAATGCCTGAATAGTAAGGAAAAATGCATGTAGCATAGTGGCTTGAATAGGATCCCTACAAGTTTCTTTCCTTAATAGCATGGAATGATGGGAAATGAAGTTTAGAAATATCCAGAGGGCCAAACTGGACTATATTACATATAGAACTGCCCCCGTCCTAAGATCTGTTGGTGGGACCCTCTTAGCTGTGCTTACTCTCAGCAGTTAAGATGTGTCTGTGTTTAAGAGGGCCTTCTGGGTGATAGCCCCAAAACGATGAAACAGTCTCCCCTTTGAGGTGTATCAGGTATGCATTCAGATATTTGATGGAGGTGTACTTCTTTACCTTAAACTTTGGCAAAGAAACAGCCTTCCCTCCCCTTTCAGGCACTATTATTTTTTTATTTCAGCCAGTTCATTTTAATTGTGATTTACTTTGGTTTTGTTGTGATCCTCTCTGAGACTTCTAGGTACTGGTTGAGACAGAAATACAAAGAAACAAATGCACTAAGTATAATAAAAAGCTCCGCAGGTGTGTGTAGTGCTGCCAGAATGTTCTGTGCTTATTTCCCTCTTTCTCCTCTTCCATTTTTTTTCTTGTTAACATATTCTCTTATTCTTCCAATATTGCTTAAGAGGCAAAGAGAACAGAGAAGTAGTACATGCGCCACAATGGCCCTTGCTTCACAGGATCTTATTCCAGGTTATATCGCAGAATAGGGATCTGCTGTCCTCATGCTGGTGCATATTATGGCAGGTCCCAGGTCTGACATAATCTGCACCATAGTCTGCACAAGAACTGGTTTCTTTGGGGCCAAGGTCACACCTGGCTGATCTACGTTGTCCCCTTAAGAAACTGAACTGAAGCTGTCCAGTCCCTGATAATCAGTCCTGATCATCCTCAATTTGGGCTGCTATGCCCACACCTTTTATGTTATCTCCCCTTTACACGACTCTTTAGGTCTCCACCCCTATTGATTACATCAACACCACCTGCATTCTGATAGGATAAAGTTCTGATAGGACAATCAATAGTGGCATTGGGGCGTGATTGGCATTGTTTAGTGCTGAGAGCAAACTCTTGGGGTGAGGAGACTATGCCCCCAAAACAGATACAGCTGAGGCATATCCCAGCCAGCATGTACCTCCATCTCCGCAGCCGTTCTGGTAGAAAAAAGGAAGCCTATATTCTGTACTATTGCCTAAAATGAAAGAACTTTCACTTCTCCATTTTCATTGCAATAAAACCTTATTTCCCTTGCTCATTGCTGAAGGAAAACAGAAGCTACATTGTATTTAGAACTGTATCATTCTACTCTTGCTCCATGCATTCCCTCTCCCCCTCCCAACGGTGCTTTTCTGGCCATTTAATTTTTAAATCCCTCTATGTTCTTCACAAAAACACATTATAAGTCTAGCACAAAATAGAATGCTATTTTTAAAAAACTTGCAATTGGAACAACAGGGAATGGGGGGGGGGCAGGATGGGAGAAGGGGCCATCTTAGGAATGGTGACAGAAGTGGCAATGGATGTAAGGAAGGGGAATTGTATGTGTGCCATCCGCAGCCAGGCATTGGGTGGGAGGGAAGGCTGGATCTACCCCTTCCAGGGTGGTTCAGCCCCCTCTAGCCCAGTTCTGTGCTTACACAGGGGAAGTGAAGACAGACTAGCTTCCTAAGACAGCTTGAGTCCTCTGTAAAAGTGGACTCCAGAGAAGTCAGCTTGAGGAGTGACAGCCTCACCCCAAGACAATCCCAGCAAAAAGAAATCTGAGCAAGGTGGCTGGAAGCCGTCTTGAACTACAGGTGTGATCAAGGCCTAGGTGTCTGAAAGACTGAAAGGGGTGGAAGGGTTTGTTCACTCCACCCTCCTGGACACCTGGAGGACTACAACATTTCGCAGTGTGGACAGATGCAGTCAGAGATTTAAGTGATACCATTGGCATTCCAAAATTAATAATGGTGTACTATCCATCTGTGAGCCAATTCATTTCCAGAGGTGCTGGTTCCCTGTCCTCATAAAGCAATGCTTTGTGAAAGAGTAGTGGATCTTTAAGCAGATACCTACTTTTGCAGAGGCTAAATGAAGAAATTCTTCACCTGCTACTCTACATTGACCATGTTCATCTCTTTAGCTGAGTAGGAGAGAGAAGCAAGTCTCAACTCACTGATCTGTCCCTAGGGACCAAGAAGCTCTGCAAAGGCCAATCCCTCCCCTATCTCTCATGGTTTAGTAGATATATTGATTGATATACAGAATGATTCATATTGTTTCCAGCTGCTTGCTCTTAGACAAGTTTTGGGTGTTGCCATTATAAAATGGTTTTATAGTAGCTGGAAGTAGTTTTAATTATTCTTAAGGTTATTGTGATGGTTGTGATTGATAGTGCTATTGTTGCTTTGTGTGTGTTTGCTTTGTTTTGGCTGAGTCTCCGCTTACCCAGACAAGGTGACCATGTGAGGGGCACATGAGGGACGCATCATGATCACTGCCCAACAGAATGACTCATCATCTCCATTTCGGAGTGAAGGTTTTAAAGGTTTTCTTCAGAGTGGCACTCTTGAGCTACTGCCATTGCAGTCCAGTATGGACTTGTGGTTAGAGTGCCAGACACTTATCTGGTGGTCACTGAGTTTGATTCTGCACTCCTCCACAAAGCCACCTGGGTGACCTTGGGCTAGTCACAGCTCTCTTTCTTAGCTCGCATAGCCCCACCTACCTCACAGAGTGTCTATTGTGGGGAGAACAGAAGGTTTGTAAGCCACTTTGAGTCCCCTAAAGGGTGAGAAAAGCAAGGTATAAAAGCCAACTCTTCTTTTCCTCCTCCTCTTTGAATTGCAATTGTTCCCAGAAATGGGGCAGGGCCAGAGGCCTGCTGCCACCACACATGAAAATGTGATGGTGAAATGGCTTTTAAGGCACCTTCCTCTGCTGAGTGGAGATGTAACTATCATTGCAGTTTTAATGATATGTACAATACTGGAAGTTGCCAGAGCATGGCTTTCAAAGTTGGCCTGAAAACCTCTCAAATATATAAATGATCAATAAGTGAATCCTTTGTCTATTTCATTTATATCCACAGAGAGCATTCTCTTAGATTGCTTTCCATTCCCTCTAAGAAACCATTAGCTAATTTGCTAAATATTTGTACCTTTCCCATGCAAAGTGAATTCATTCACCATTGTTTTGAAGGAAGAGATCAGGCAGATTGTATAGCACTGAAGGACACATCATGGGGCTAGTTTGCATGTTTTAATGGTGTAATGTTTGTTCTCTTGTCTGTTCATGAATAAGGTGAATGCCAAGGCAGGGCTGAAGTGTGGCTCTTTATCTTTAGTTTTTAATTGAAAGCAACAATACCTGAACCTTCATACAAATGATGAAATGTGATAAATGATGAAAACCAAAAATGGCACAAGGCTGAATCCTATAGATGTGCCTCAAAACAGCTTGCACTGAATAAGTTTCCCAGTCATAGGTCTGAGGTATCAACTCTCAATCGCAACTAACTTCTCGTAATGCTTTAATTGAATATGCGGCCTAATCTCACTGGTGTTTACTGTAGTTAAAGGTTACTCCTAGGTATGTGTGCACAGGATTACAATCGAAATCAGAACTAGAATCACCACACAATTATCTGAATCAGGACCTTTATCTTCTTTTTAATTGTTTTCTGATTCTCCAGTTCATTTAGTTAGACCAGCATTACTTCTCTAGCTGATCAAGGCTAGAGGCTGTGGTTGCTTTGGGCTGACATGGCACTCACAACGTATTCCATGAATGCAATGTTGACACCTACATCCCTATTCCTGTAATGGGAGATGTGCCTGGGATCACAGCAAACACCAATCCTAGCTGTGTATGTTGCACATCCTTCCACCTTTAGTTTGGGGGCTGAATAAAATCCAGAGGTCTGTTTGTGAGAAGCGATTTCAACCCACAAACCACAAGTTATTAAAAACGTTTTGATTTTCTTATTTGATAATGTATTTAAATGAAAGTTTTTGGTGGTTTAATATGGCCTATGCTAACCTGGCTGGAACTCATAAAAGTTCTTATCCAAAATGCTTTACAACATTTAAAGGATGTTATTTAAAGACAGAATCTCAGGCTATTTACAAGAAAGAATCTTCTGGAGATTACCAGATTGGAAAAGGCTCATTTAACAGGTGTGATGCCACATGTTTGCTTGATGTATTTATTGTATAACGATTGTATCGTATTTAAAGCATTTGCTGTCTTTGTTGCATCCACAATGTAAAGGGAAGTGAAGCAGGTAAGAAGTGGGCAAAGCACTCTTAATTAGCATAGCAAAGGGGAAGTGATCGCCCACAGGCGAAGCCAATCAGACAGCCCCTGCCTGGCTGCGGGTATAAAAAGCACCCTCAAGAGAGTAAAATTGTTCTAAGCTTGGGTCTTTTGGAGTGGGAGGCTCTAGTGTGAGTGAACTGCATCCTGAGGGGAAAAATACCCAGATAGTTCCATGGTTCTTAGGCCTGGTGAATGATCTAGGGAGAGTCCTTAGAGTTGCTGAGACTTAATGGTGAAGCTATGTATTTACTGACTTATGTATTTATTCACAACCGTTTGTAAGCAATAAAGAACAATTCTTCTTGCTTGGAAAACAGAACTCTGACTGAAGTATTTATGAACCAGGATATGGGGATTGCCAGAGAAAAGGGATCCCGTTCCTTTAAGTAGTGAAAGCAAGTGGGAGAAAGCAGTGCTGCGGGTGGCAATTATAGACACTTCAGCGAGAGAAAGTGGGGAGCTCTTTAGCACAGGGTTGAAGTGAAACATGGCCAGCACAGTTTATAAATTGGACAAGCTGAATTGTAATCAGAGGCAGACAGTCAGAGATGGAGTGAAATCTGCCCTGGCTGAAGGGGATGCCACAGTAAAGAATCAGATTTTTAAACACATGCTGCACACCAGAGACATGAGAAAGTCCCAGACTTTGCTCCAATGTGCCCAACCTGACACTACCATGCATCTGGGAGTGAATCTCTGCAGATCCACCTCCGCTCATGCTTTTGATGTATGATGAGGCTTATCCCTGCATGCCACCAGACCACTTCTGGTTGCTGTTGAAGCAGTTGGAATTATTCTCTCAGCTCACTTGTGCTCAATGCATGGATAATTGCACTTCAAGCAGACATGGGGGGTGATGATAATGATGATGCCAGTTCAGGTCACCCTCACATCTGTGCATGTCTGTAGCTGGCTCCATTGGAGACTAAGGGTGCATCTCCATGGTCTCTTTTTGCTTCTCTCTGGCATCAGATTTTAAAAATGCAGGTTGTAATTTGAAATAAAGCATCCCCATGTGGTTTGGGGCAACACGGATTTAAAACATACTTTCCTGTTCCCATGCAAGCCACTTTTTGTGAGCCCACATCTTTTTCTCCCCACCACACCCCCACCCACTGCAACAAAAACCTCAACTGAACCTCCACAACCTCCTCCCTTTACTTGGCTGCAAAGAGTTAAAAGCATATCTGAAAGCAGCTAGCTCTCTCCATAGCTAATGTTTGTAACATAGTTACAAGCAAAACTGAAAGCAGCTCAGTTCCCTGCAGCTGCCTGTGCGCAGAAGCTGTTCAGTGAACTCTTTCTTTCACATTATTGGGAGGGGGAGAGAAAGTCTGTGCTTGCTATCAGGGGAAAGTGATGCTAATTATCTTAACAACAGAGGGGGAAACATCTATTTTAAGAAGAAAGAGATTGGTGCTCTGTTTGTGCACTTAAAAGAAATGGAGGGAGGCTGGATGTGACAGCTGGCTGGCTGACAGGCTGCAGGGAGCTATTCACTTTTAGTTATGCTTGTAACATTGGTTATGCTTTTAAATCTTGGCAGCCAAGGAAAGGAATGTTTTCACACACACATGTAAAGAGTGAGAAAGATTAATGTAGCTGAAAAGACACTTTAAAGAAATCCGTGTGTGTCTCCATACTCCCAGGATAATCTGCAGTTTCCCCCAAGGTCGGATGTAGTACTGTTTGAAAGGGTTTTTTTTTTCTGCCACGGAGTTTCCTCCTTTGTGCCTCATGTAGCCTGGAGTAAAGCTGGGCATGGAGATGCTCCGAGGCAAAACAAGCTTAAATCTGTAGTATTTTTGGCATGTAGACATGCCCTGAGATTTAAATGTGAAAGGACATATTACATATGCTGAGATAGTGGTGTTTTTTGCTTTGGCTTTACACATTTCTGTTTTCCATTGCAAATGCCCAAAGCCATTCAAACACTTACAAGGGTACCAAACATCTTAAAAGGGATCTAGGTAGGATGCCCAGGAACACCTCATGAAAACAAGCAATGATGTACTACCAAAATAGGGGGCACCTATTTATACATGCTAAACTGTGCACAGTAATTATTCATTATTCATGAAGGTAAAGTTCTGGAAAGACATTTCAGATCTCAAAATTCATAGTTATTGAGGGATTATCTAGCAATCCTTGCAAGGTGCTTAACTTCATCTGCTGTGTTTTTGGGTTCCAGAAGTCTCTCAAGTGGTGAGGCACAAACTTGCTTTTCCAGGCTTCTTGCACGTTGCTGTATTTAAGCTGTTTGATTCATCTGTGTACTGTTGCCACAAAGAGGCAAAGCCTAACTTGGAGCCAAGCAGATAATCAGGGTTGACATCCCGTGAGGCTGAGCGGAGGGGGAAAGTAAGACTGATTATTGTACTGAATTCTAGGACCCTGTGCCTCTTTTTACTGAGTACCAAAAGGTAAGGAGTTGGCCAGAGTGTTGGTACTTATGCCTTCCGTGTAAGCTTGTCTTTCTGAATATTGTGGTCCTCCTGCTAGTGTGTGGGGGCATGCATATGCATGCTTGTGTTTTGATAATCTGTTTATCACTGAGATCACCTCTGAGAAGCCTTCAAAAAAGGTATACTTCCTTTGCTTCCTGAAGTTAATTGCCTCTCCTCCCTTCTTCACTACTTTCCTACTCAATTAAGGTACTCTCCTCCTCCTCCTCCTCCTCCTGTTAATTAAAAGCTCTTTCTAACTAAAGAAACACTTTCTGTAGTGAAAAGGGGAGATTGTGGCTTGGCATAGTCATCCCAATTCATTCTGGGGGCAGCGTGGGAGAAGAGTCCATTGAATTGGGGGCTCCAACCTGTGATGCCACCTCTACCCAGACACTAAGGCACTTGGAACATAGCCTTATCTTCTCCCTGAATCCTGCCCACCCATGCTTAGGAAACCAAATTTTGATTGGCTAACAAAAATCCCCACATTCTGTTGTCTTGCCGGTTCTCCCTCTTTCATTTCCTTGTTTGCCCAATCAAGCCCTCTGTTGCCCAGCTTCAAGCCTAGGAATTCATGCAGTGTTGGTAACCAGAGTTAGTACTTCTCAGTCTCTAGCTGTTATTGCCAAAGTTACTTCTACTCTCAATACATGTAAAGCTTTGTCAAGTTTCTCTCTCTTTGCTAATAGTTGCCAGCTGAGTTGCCAGCTACAGTTTGACTAATTTGCCCTGACGTCAAAGTGTTTTATTGTTGCTGCTTGTAGGCTACTATTGCCTCTTGCTTATTTTGCTACCTGCATTGTAATAAAATGATTTCCTGTGTGCTTTTTCCATTTTCCATAAAGAAACTTTGTACCAAGATCAACCAAGTTTTTCTTCTCCATTGGGGTCGGTACCACACCACTATCAGTAAAGCCAAACTCATAGTGCTGAGGATCCTGTGCATACGTCAGGACGGTGCTTAATACGTGTACAGAAATAGTTCCTGTAACAGGCTGTATTAACATGTAGCAAACCAAGTGGCTCAAAAGTGCCTTAAATATGGTAAGACTTGGCCCTTGTGTTCTTATCCTATCTCTAATCCTTCTTTTCTAGCCTAAAGTGTTTATGAGAGCAGGGAAAGCAAGTCTGGTATGTGAACAGTCCCATCTGCAAACCATCTCTAAGCCATGATTAAGCTGCTTCAGAAGTAGCTTTTTTAAAAAACTGTGTCTGACATCACCCAAAATTATGCATAGTGAGAAAAAGGTGAGAAGGGGAAGTTTTTGTGTCACTTCCACAAAATATTAAGACCAGAGGTCATCCAATAAAGCTGAATACTGGAAGAATCAGAACAAAGGAAAACATTTCTTCATGGATTGCCTATTACAGCATAAGCTAGTTACTGGCTCAGGCAGCTTCAAGAGAAGGTTTGGAAAAAATCACAGAAGACAGAACTATCAATGTCTATCTGCTTTGAGATTACCCATGGTAAAGGAGGCTGTAAACCTATAAAGGCCAGCTTCTGGAAAGGGGGAATCTGTGTGCTCATGTTCTGCTCATGGGTCTCCATATGCACTGGTTGGTCAGTATGGGAACATACTGCTTAAGTAGATGGTCCAATCCAGCAA
The DNA here is from genome assembly GCA_023333525.1 of Aspidoscelis tigris stejnegeri. Taxonomy (NCBI): domain Eukaryota; kingdom Metazoa; phylum Chordata; class Lepidosauria; order Squamata; family Teiidae; genus Aspidoscelis; species Aspidoscelis tigris. The sequence goes on from JALMGA010000001.1 coordinate 210,639,208, forward strand.
GGTACTCTCCATGTGGCTATGTTCTGGACTTAGGTCTCACCTGTACACATAGTTGAGGTCACTGATTAAGTATGGAGCAATGCTTACACTGCTTAATTGCTGTTCAGTTGAAGAGCTTAATGCAAGCCAATTCCACAATAGATAACCAAGCAGGCATTTTCTGTCATACTGAGGTCAGGCAGCCCAGCCCATCACCAGTTGTCCTGCCCACCTTCCATGTGGTTGCCAAATTGATTTGTGCTTCCACCTGTCAATCGCAAGGTGAGGGTTTTCCTCAGGGATATTATAGTTGGAGTGTGTACAGAGCAGCATAAAGTAGCATACTTGGATCATGTGGAGTGGTATGAATATCTACACCATGAGACCAGGCTTTAAGCAATGAAGCACGTTATTGCCATCATAATATCCAGTTGATAGCTCTCTCCGAGTCTTTCAGGTATCTTTCCCTCAAACAGAGGGACCAAATCGCAGTAGCCTTATTACTTTCTGGGCTGTGGAGATCCTCTGTTGATATCCCCATCAGAGAGGGATCAACCCACAGTGGCAGCTAAACTGAAACCCATATTTTTTTGTTGGATTGCTTCAGCACTGCTGCAGATGAATACGGTATTAGACCAGGGAAGACTGCAGGTGGACTCACTTCCTCCCAAAAGAAGAGGGGGAAGAGGTGTGGCAAAAAGCTCAGTCATGACCTATCTGAGGGCTAATCCCACAGCAAGCTTATTTCAGATTCAATACGGGTTCAATCCTCACAGACCCCACGTCAGTTTGGCTTAACATGCTTTCCACGTGTTAAATCACCCCAAAGCGTTGTAAATGTTAACCCTCATTTCAACATGTCTCACTCCGGTTCGTGCGCTTGATACGTGTTACATTTTTTACTGTGGGGACCCTACCATTTTAAGGGATGAGAATCCATGTTTAGGGTTTCCCTCTCCCATTAGCTTGTTTCCAAAGTCAGTGATTTCAGTGTAAAAATCCAACCTTCACAGCAGCTGCTACACTGTAGCAATTTAGCCACTTCGCACCTGATAACAATGTTGCAATTTTGTGCAATTCTAGCTCTTTGGAGTTCTGACATTTAAAGGGGAACGGAAAGCAGGGGCAGGTTCTGGGAGATGTGTGAATGTTTAAAGCCCCCTTGCTTGAGTTGCCACTGCTGCTGTGTGCCCTGGGCAATGGGGAGAGGAGGGGAAAGAATCGCTGGCTGCCCGCTGCCATTTTTCCTCCATCCGGGCAAGCGGCAGCCACCCAGCCAGGCTCGGTAAAGGGGTCCGTTATGGGTGACGCATTCATGCCAGGAGGAAGAGGGAAGGGCAGCCCCGAAAAGCGGCTTTTAAAAAGTAGCCACTTGAGTCCCCCCTTGAGTCATGTATGCCACATATGAGCCTCAGAATCTGGATTGAGTTGAAAGTAATGGGATCAGGCAAATTCGCGTTTGCATCCGGTTCTATTATTTCGCTTTAGGGAAACCGAATTAAGCTTATAATGGGGATGCGGCTTTGGTGCTTAACTGCACCAAGCTGTTTTTTACTGATCCAGCAAAGGAAAGAATCCATTCCCCTTCTTCTTTCTGTGCTCTGTGTTTATTTCTGTTCAAGACTTTTAAAAAAACTGATTCTGAAAAAAAAAAAGTATTCCTCTTCTTTTAATCTTGTGTGTTCTCTCTCTCTCTCTCTGTGTCTCCTGGAAAGAGAGGGCATCATTCTCCACTTTCTGGGCCAGTTATCCTGGTTCAGATATAAAAGGAGGCAGACAAGTATTCCATGGGTGTCCCTGGCAGTCCGATCTGATCCTATTGGATCAAAAAATGTCACTATGTTCCACACTCCCCTGACAGCCTCCCATGTGGAAAAGAGGTGCAGCTAATATGCCGTTTAGGGTACTGCTATCCAAAGGCAGCATCGTTCTATGCTTCCAGTCCAATGGCATCTCTGATGACAACTCATCTATTCCTTAATTTAGGAATTTCTACCTTACTTACTATGCGGTGTGGCTGTAGAGGTGTGATGGGTCCGCTCTTCCTTGCTCATGGGAAGCACTAACCACTTATTACTTGCCTCTTGCCGGCTCTGTTGCCACTCCCCCATTGCCACCCATTGCCATCCCACAGTAAAAATGGGACAGTTTGCAGGCAAAGCAAGGATCGACTGGTCGTTTAAGATAAGATAGCAAGGAGAAAAATGCTATTCCATTCAGGGACTGGTTATCACTTGACACTCTAGGAGCTGGCAGATGGGCATCTATGTGAGCCACGGAGGTTCAGATAGAGTTCAGTGATAAGGCACAAGAGAAGGCATGTTTGTTCCCACACTTCCCTTTAAATGAGCATGTAAGGTTACAGGGAAGCCTGTTGCAACCAGCATGTTGTCAGAGGCCTCACCATTCCTTTTCATATAAACAACTGAGCTGCTGAAATGTCCTTCAGTCCAATTCTCACCTTAACTTAGTATGGCTTTCAGCAAGACTCTTGGTCTGTTAATCGGTGCTTCCCAAAATAGGGGTGTTTCTGCACTTAGCTTCCTGTCCGTTGGACGGGGAAAGTGCAGAAGAGACTAACGTGCACTAGTGTTTGCACTTGGGAACACTAGGACACATCAGCCTAACCGCCACGCATCCAGAAACCTAGCTCTGTCTGGGCATGTGCTGATCGCTCATGATGACAACATTGCTCTGTGTAGGATCCTCAGCTGACTTCTCACGCTGGAAATGGTGTGAATGCTCACCAGCTGGACATGCCAGGTAAAGGCTAGTTTCCATGCGGTGCACGATTTTGTGTACTACTGTTAACATCTGGGCAGCAGGGGACATTTCTAGGCTGTAAATGCCTCTTGCAAGTGCAGATGCACCTCACCAGATGTTAACCTCTTGCAAACTAAGAGGCCAAGTGTGCATTGGCCTCAGTTCTGCAGAAAAGCAAGCAAGAGAGATACGATTCAGTGCTTTCCTTTTAAAAAGTATTCCATCAGGCTTTAACTTTAAAATAACTACATTCCTTCTGTTGTTTTTTGTGATACAGCATACAGCTTCATAAGAACCTAAGAGGAGCCCTGCCGCTACAACCCATTTAGTGCAACATCCTGGGGCCTATTCGCACTTGGCTTTATTCTGGAATACATCCTGGAATAGGGACTTGCTGTCCATATGCTAGGGCAGGCTTTGGCAGGCCCAAAGTGAGATCTGCTAGAGTCTGCATTAGCATGTGGACCACAGACCCCTATCCTGAGATATACTCCAGAAAAAGGCCAAGTGCGAATAGGCCCCAGGTCTCATACCATTGCTTTTGATCATTCTTAAGCAGAACACAAAGGCGAAACCTTCACCTTCTCTCAAATCCTTGCAAATGGCCTTTAGAGGCATCCTGCTGCCTCAAATAAGTAAATAAATAAATAAATATAAATATAAATATAAATATAAATATAAATATAAATATAAATATAAATATTAATATTAATATTAATATTAATATTAATATTAATATTAATATTAATATTAATATTAATATTAATATTAATATTAATATTAATATTAATATTAATATTAATATTAATATTAATATTAATATAAATATAAATATAAATATAAATATAAATATTAATATTAATATTAATATTAATATTAATATTAATATTAATATTAATATTAATATTAATATTAATATTAATATTAATATAAATATAAATATAAATATAAATATAAATATAAATATAAATATAAATATAAATATAAATATAAATATAAATATAAATATAAATATAAATATAAATATAAATATAAATAAATAAATAATATTCATTCATTCATTCTGCCCTATACCCAAAGGTCTCCGGGTGGGTAACAACATCTAAAATCAAACATCATTAAAACAACAACACTATGTATTAAAACAGTAGCATCTGCAAGTGGGAAGGGAAAGTGTATTCCCATTTAACCAAAGGCCAGGGCAAAGAGGTGTGTCTTCACTGACTTCCTAAATGTGTACAGTGAAGGAGCTAGATGCACCTCAAGGGGCAGACTATTCCATAGCCTAGGGACCATCACTGAGAAGGCTCTCTCCCAGCTGCCCACTGCTTTTACTGCTGAGGGTGGTGGGACAACCAGCTGTTAAGGTATGGGCAGGTCGATATGGAAGAAGGGCTTTTCACACCTTGCCACCCATTGCTGGGAAGCAACAGATGCAATTGGCCCTAGTATGCACTAAGCATCCAGACTGTGGATCTTTAGTGCATACCAACAGCCCCAAAACCTCCCCAGGACTTACCTGAAACACCATAGAGGATGGCTGCCCTGGAACTGTCATGTTCAGTTCCTGGTGCCAGTGCCAGCACGCATGCGCGGCACCATCACCGATGCAACCTGGCTACGCAGTGCATCATTGCCCAAGCAGGCACATGCCCCTCTTGTGCCACTTCTTACCAGAAAGAGGTGCAGATAGTGCATCTAGAGCTTACTGGTTATGGCTCTAGTGCAGATTTGGTGCACGTGGTTAGCTCCGGCACTACAGAGCCAAGTATGAATGGGTCCATAGTCTCACAATACCTTACTTTTACTACATGCATTTAAAATTACAATTAGGGATGTGCATGAATATTTGTAACATTAGAAATTTGTATGAATTTGACCAAATTCATACATTCATATTCGAACTGAATGTTGGCATATTCAAAGATCGACATTCTAATTTGAAGTGAATGTTTCAGTACATTCGTATGAAGCTTCATATGGGATTTGTATGAGAGCCGTATGGGATTGAACATTCGTATTGAATTTGAATCCCACTACATTTGAAGGGGATCTATTCAAACGAATAAGAATTTTCTTCTGTTTGATTCAATACGAATCGAATACAAATTTTTTGTGTGCACACCCCTACTTACAATACTTTTGCTACATGTACTTAAAATTAGCATTTATTTCCAACAGTGTTTTATTTTAAGTTGTCATATGCCTATTTCGACATATTGAATAAAGTACTTTTAAATATTAAACAAAAACTTTTGGAAGACACTGTGTCTCCTTGACTCCCTGCCTTTCCATAACTTCTAAAGAATTCCTAATTCAGCTCCTTAATATCTCATATCTCAGCACTTGCTTTGTTAAGACATATATCGTAAAATAAAAAATGACTAATTAACTGGAAGAAAGGTGCATCTCTCATAATGCAAAGACATTTTAATTACTTTCTTTGCCATGAGTAAAATTTAGGTAGGTGGATGTGGTTGATGGCTAAGTTCAAGTAGATAGGGTTCAACTTAAAGTTTGGGGGGAAACTGATAATACGGAGACAACTTGCTGTATGAGCAGAAACTGAATACTATATATTGCATATTTATCTTTGCATCTCAGGTGTGCTTCAGTGCAGTGAATCATTGCATCAGATAACTAAACATTTAGGGCCAAACTACATCTAATACGTGTTGTTTTGTTAGCAGGTTTATCAGGTGTGTGTCTCATTGTGCCTAAACCTCAGTGGTTTGCATAGCTGCCCATCTACCAACTCGCACAAAGTGGCAGGCAGCTCAACTATCACTGACTGATACCCTCTGGGAAATTTTTTTCTACAATTAAAATTTTAATACCACCCACACACCAACCAGGAAGATGCTGATGTGGCTGGTGCTCAACCATGCTATGCCATGTGATAAGAGATGCTCACCACAGTCATGGTGGGTACTGCCACCCACACAGATGCTGGTCTGGGGGCATCTGACAGCTGCTATCTCAGTCTCTTGCTGACCTGCTCAGAGCTCAGTCAAGAGGCATTTCCACACAAGCCTTCCTGTCCATGGGATGAGAAGAGTGCAGAACAGACTAACCTGTACTAACATTCACACTTGGGAATGCTAGTACGTGATAGCCTACCTGCAACGCACATGATCCGGTTGTGCATCCAATCCCCAGCAGGATCCCCTGATCCAGAACACAGAAGACATGCAGAAAGCCACCTCTCATATTTGGGCTTATTCAGCCAAAAAGCACTCAGGCCCTATCAGTGCAGGTCCAGGATTAACAGGTGGTAAGTACAGAAAGAGCTTATGCTTCCTACTAGGCCTGGAAGAAGGACGTTAACTGCAATGCAGGGCTCTTGAAGAAGAAGAAGAAGAAGAAGAAGAAGAAGAAGAAGAAGAAGAAGAAGAAGAAGAAGAAGAAGAAGAAGAAGAAGAAGAAGAAGAAGAGCTGGCTTTCCTACCCTGCTTTTCTTGCCCATTTAAGGGGACTCAAAGGGGACTCCAGGCAGCAGAACACCCTGTGAGGTAGCTGGGGCTGTAAGAGCTCAGAAAGGGAGTTGTGACTAGCCCAAGATCACTTAGCTAGCTTCATGGAGGAGTATGGAATCAAATCCCGTAACTGTGAGATATGAGTCCAGCACCCTAACCACAACACCAAACTGGTTCACTTGAGATGGCACTTTAAGCTTCACAGAATTAGACCGTAGAACAAGACCTTGAAAGAAGCAGGAGAGAAAGAAGGCAGAATTGAGATCCTTCATATCTTTTGCTCCAACCAAGAGGGCGTAGAACACCCTTTTACCTCCTGACCTCAGGTTTCAAAATGCTCCTCTGTAGTTTTGGCCCAATAATCTCATCTGAGGAATGGTTAAACATTCCCTTATATCTAGGTATACAAAGTGCAAATTCAAAGAAAAGAACCCCTCAATTGATTGGCAAGAGATTTAAAACATTCACAAATCTAATTATAAATGCAGTTAAAAATCTGGCCTGAGTTTTATTGCCCCAGACAGAAATTTGACTCACGATGGGTTGTCTCTTGATTTTAGTCCAGAGACAAACATTTTGCAGTACTATAAATAGTTCTACCTGTAATTGGCCAGGTAAGTTCCTTACAGGAGTAATCAGAAGAGAAAATTTTCTACTGTCCTAACATTACTACAAAAAGCATAGTTTAGGAGCCACTGGAATCCCATGTAGTTTCAGCTGAATAGATTAAATGTAAGTCAGTAGAATAAAGGAAAACCTGGCAATGTCCCACTCACTATGCTTAAGATGGCTGTGGTCACATTTAAGGTTCAATCCAACTTCAGTCCACTTTTGGAGTGAGAGAATACATAGGATGAGCTATTGTCTTTCAGTGTTATATAACTCTGAACATTCACCTTTGGGATAGATAACTTGGAAAGAAAATTACTGGTCACTTTGCTGATGTGTTCTCTCACTCTGAAAGTGGACTGAAGCCGGATTAAACCTTAGGTGTGACTACAGCCAATAGGGTGCACATCAGGTCTCTGTAATGAACAGCATGTACATCTGTGGTTCCGCAGATCTTTAGTAAAGTCATTAGTAGTGGGTGGTGTCATTCAAGTGACATAGGACTACACTATAATTAGGTTGTCTATTGACCACAAGGGCAGCATGCCTATATCATGAGTGTTTAAAAAGGAAAGGAAAAGAAAGACGCAGTGGAATGTGCTGAAGTATCTTCTGTGCTGCAAGAATTTTCTTCCCCTTCTGTTCTAGATCTGTACGGCATATAGTTCCTCAGGTAGATAAAACAACATTTATAGCACTATTAATATACAGGTCACATTCTGGAGTGCAGAGCAGTTTTCAAGAGTCCTGCAATCTCAAATGGACAACAGGAGAAAGAATGGAAGGAGAGACACAGTAGTAGTAAAAAGGATAGCAGATGTGGCAGTTGTGGCATCTATAGATCCAGGCATCTGCTGGATTGCAGAAAACTGCATCCACATTTGTTGCTTATGGGGTGGCTGGTGTTTTCCAACCCACTTTTTGTTCAGTTTGGAATATCTTCTCCATTCTCATTAGTTGTAAAGTAGCTGCATTACTTGGAGTTTCCACAGCATCATCGTCATTGCCTTCATTATCCAATGTGCCCAGTTAACCAGTGCCAATGGATGCATGATAAATATGAACAAGTAGGGCAACATTTCCTGGATGACAGGCACCCTAGAACCTCAAAGTTCAAACATGTCTTGGCAGCTCCTTGGTATGGTGGGTGCGACTTATTTTGCCCTTATGGGTCAGTGCTCCAGTAGATCCCATTCAATTGAATCAGGGCAGCATGATGTAACAGCAGGATATATTACAGTGTAAGTCTGGCTGAAAAGAAATTCTATGGCATGCAGAAGCATGGTTAATCCATTAATATGTCAAAAGGATGTACAAGAAAGCAGTAACATTATGTTGCTTCATATCTTTTGTTATTAAAACTTTTACTTGTCAAATAATTCCTACAATTGAATTGGAAGGTGTTCCACAGAAGGCAATTAAAATAGCAAAGGGGGCAGTGGGGTCTGTTTACCAGGAGGCTCTTTCCGTACTATATGGGCTGTTCTGAATATCCATCCATTCAGTGCAACATTTGAAAGGGATCAAGGTTTAATTTATCAACATTTGTGCCCCTGTTAGACAAGTTTCAGGTAGTACTATAGAATTGCCACTGGTCCAATACACTGACAGTAACTTAGCTGACAAACCCATACTACTGGACTTATTAAAAATGAGATAATTATTTCTCATTCCCATATATTGCTGTGAATAGCAGGTATCATCCATCCCAAATGGAGCCTCCTCAGAAAGTAAGTGGAGACTCAGGTTTAATATCAGGGTGGACAAGGAAACTGGGTAGAGGTTTGTAGGGAAAGCTGGGTAGAAGATAGATATGGAAAATGGTATCACATTCACAAATTCAATTGAATATTTCAAATTTACAAACATTCACATTGAATCGAAAGTCTAGACTCTAGATCCTCCAAAAAGTTGATTTTAAAAAACTTCCCTGTTGGTGAATATGGAAACTTCAATCAAATACTCATATTTTCACTCTGTTTTGGCCATGAAAATGGGTTTTTTGAGTGGGCAAAGTTGCAAAAATGTCACAAATCTGTGACAAAATGAATTTTCAGGTGTTTGGTAGCAAGACGAACGTGAATTTGAAACTTTTGTGGGAACCCACTCTATTTGAGAAATCTGAGGTGACTTGTAAGATATTTTTTTAAAGTCCACTAAGCAGTATGATTAGTTAATTGTGTTCCAACCAAACAAGCATAAATCACAGTTAATTAGATCACAGCTCACTAGGTTTTAAATCCCAATGTATCCTATTAAACTTTTATCATATCTTTCAATCTCAAAAAGAGATGGCAGTCAGTTTATCTTTCCTCTCTTGTAGCTCTTTGATCGAGTTGGCTTAAATGCTTGATAAAGAGAATTTTGAGTGAGCTTGGGGTGACGTAACCGTGGTTTTGCAATATTTGGTATTATATTAATGTTCCTCATGCAGAGATGCATTCTTAAGAACATATCAGATGCCAGGCTGGGTGGAGTGACGAGACATGAACCTATTCCACAGGTACCTCTTAATGACTGCATTTCAAATAATAGTCAGCTTTTCCAAGACTAAAATTTCCCAACAAGAGCTCAGAATAAATAATATGCAAATATTACTGGAGACTTTTTGATATTCCAATTGCCAGTAAATAACTAGTTCCTAGTTGTGCTATAGACTACCAAGCCTGGGAACATATAGCAATGGAAATTTTAAAGGAAAGATTGCCAACATTTTAAGAGAGGCTGTCAACAGAATTGAAGTTTTTTTAAAAAGATGGCTCTAAATCTTGATTCTAAGCACACTCAGCAATCTGTGATCCTGCTTTCTCTTTCTCTCTTTTTTTGTTGATCTGCATACGTGACTGAGGCAAAAGGCTCTTTCTGCACTGGACTGTGTTTCAGGATATATCCTAGAATAGAGGCCTACCATAGACTGTGTTAATATGTGGATGGCAGGCCCTTGTTCTGGGATATATCCAAGAATAAGGGCCTATGTTGAATGGCAGAAAATGTCCATGACCAATTCCAGAGGGCGGCATGGCTACTCAGCACCCAAGGTAGTTTACATGACTTAAACACTCTTGCAATACCCACACATGTACCACTGTTGGATTTCTCAGCATTGGCTTTTGTGGTTGGGCACAGGGACAGATAAAGTGGCAATTCACTGCTTGGCTTGAATGCCACTGAATGGAATATTCCTCCTCCACAATTCATTAGCCTAGAAGCGAATCATCATGTTTTCCACTCCTGTGCCCTACCATGTGAACTGCGGCTGCTCTTTATCTGGATCAGGCCTTACTTGTTGGCAGCATCTAGACTGGTGAGATTTCCCACAGTATCCCAAATAACATCATGCTAAGGCATTGTAGGGTATATAAGATATCCCATACATTATAGGGCTTATGCTGTCCAGATGGCCCAAAGAGACAGCACTGCTGCTGATATGGCCTTTGGGTTATTTGTGTGGGAACTTCCACACTAATAATTTTATTTATTCCTTTTTGAAGGGCATGCATGTGACACAGCCTTTCAGCCATTGTTTCACTGAATTCATTTATTCATTGCATTATTCATCCCTTCAGCCTGAGAGGACCCTAAGGTTGTCTCTGCATTGAGCTAATCAACTAGCCCAGTAGACCTGCTGGAACAGCTCATTCAGTCTACTGAGAGGCTGCTATGGCATAAAAGTGGTGCCTTAGCTTGCTCCAACTGTGGACTGTTTGCAAGTAGTCCTTGCAGTGTTTAATGTTGGTATAGGAGACCAGCCTGGCATTATTTCTCTGGGCAATTCATGACCATCTCTCCAAATGCTGCTCAGACAGTTCACAACATCAGTGGAAAACAACATATATCACAATGTCAGCCTCAGAAATTGAAAGATATCCTAGGGTGTTTTTCCACTGTCACTAGAAGTACCCATTAAGTACCCATTAATGGGTACAAAAATGCCATTTCATACCCATTAATGGGTACTTAATGGGTACTTTTAGTGACAGTGGAAAAACACCCCTAGTGATAATAACAACAGCACTTGGACAAATTTGTAGGTTAACATTCAGAGCAAACCAAAAGGCCTTTCTTTTTAATACCACTGAATGAGTTTAAATTGACTTATTTTTTAGTGGATAGTAGTTATCTGTGATGGATGAAATGATATTTTGGGAATTTATTACTGTTATTTTACTAGATGGATTTTAATACTGTTCTGATTACTATTAGATTGTTTTATTGCTATGTTGTTATTATTTCTATAATTTTTAGCCTTGTAATGTCCTTTGGTGGAAGGGGTGTTATAAATAAATGCTATTATTTATTTATTGTTGTTGTTGTTGTTGTTAAACATGGGCAGGAGGAATGGTTTATCTGCAAGATCTTGCTTTTGAAGAACTACCAAGTAGGTTTAAATCAAGATGTGCAAAACAAGATGTGCAAAATCAAGATCCTTGGTCACCCTTGTTGTAAAAAGTACAAAACTTTTTTTCCCAATTTTGCTAATTTCTTGATGGCTATAATTAACTTCACACATCCCATTTGCATGATAGACCTGAGAAGACAAGATTAAATTGCAATTTGGACTTGGATAGCCATTTCATAACCCAACATTTTAATAAAAAGTATAGCCAATGGGATTTAACTGCACTGCTGACCAACCCCAGCTAGAATTGCCAGTAAACAAGGCTGATGAGAAAAATACTCTAAGAACATCTCCCTGATCTATCCATTGTACTTGTTTTCAACTTATAACCTTTGTAATATATACAATATACAAGTATTATGTCCTGAGCGACAATCCCGCTGGAACTCCATTCCGCAGATGAAGTGCTAGGTTTAGATCCTAAGGCTGACCCAACTTTTCTACACAAACTATGCTTTGCACTCTTAAGAAGCTAGTTGGTTGTCAACAAGCCTACTATGGGTACAATATATTTTTGCAGACTCAGACATTGCTCAGAATTGTTACAACATTTGATTCTTGCAGTTCCAAACTGTTATCTCTCTCATTGTTCTGCCAATCATTTGTCCCTTCTGCCCTGGTGAAGGATGTAGAGGCATTGTTTCACACCTCTACAACATTTCATTGTTTAATTAAAACACGTCTACAGTGTTTCTCCTTAAAACTAATCCCAAAGTGGTTCACAGACGTCACTGAGAACAGATAAAATCACAAGGTACATAAAATCCTTATTAAAATCAGGAATAGGAAAGGAAAACATGTATATGGGGAAGGTCTAGGTAAAAAGATAGGTCCCTGACAGATAGAGGTGACATTGATTTTCTTGCCCTTGAAACCAACCAAATATCTGCTGTACAAGATCAGTTTTTTAAGCAATCTTGCTTTCAGCCCAAAGAATGTGGAAACTGAGCATAGACAGAACAAGTGGCTTCATAACATAGGCCCCATCCAGATGAGGCAAATACAGTGACATTATGGAGCTGCTATGGTGGAGTCACACCACTTATCATAGGCAACCCACCATAGCTATGCTGCCCCTCCCCCAAAAAAGTGCAAAATACTATTGCTGGAAAACCCACTGTTGGTCATGGGCTTTCCAGCAACAGCACTTTTCAAGCTAGCAACTGACCTTCTGGACAGAGCCGCCATTGTAGCTCCAGCCAGTGCACACAAGTGGAGACTGAAACAGCTGACAACACACGTGTGGTGGTGGTGGTGCACACATCTGGGAATTTGATGGCAGCCCAAGTGCCCGGTTTGTGTGTCACAAAAGCGTGCAAAGACAGCACTGGCCACAGCATTGTCTAGGCAGGAAGCAGTCATAGTGGGGGAGCAATACTAGATTGTACTGCAATATCCAGCTGCCATCTGGAGGCAGCCTTAGGCTGTTTCTGCATGGGCAGTAGATCAGGATCAGAGGGCTTCTGCATCTGCACATTATTCCTTGTTCCTTGTTCTGTGCAGGTCCATCTGCACAGAACAGTAATAGATCCAGATCGAGAGGCCCTCAATCCAAATCTACTGGAGATCCCATTAACGGGGACTACAATCCAGCTTCAGAGCCTCAGTTTGGATCATGGAGACATGGGCCGCGTTCTCATTATAAGCTTATTTCAGTTTCAAAACGATTTCAATCCTCGCAGTTCCCACGTCAGGTTGGCTTAACACGCTTTCCGCGTGTTAAATCACCCCAAAGCGTTGTAAATGTTAATCCTCATTCCAACAGGTCTCACTCCGGTTCGTGCCCTTGAAACGTTTTACATTTTTTACTGTGGGAATGGTACCGTGTTAAAGGGATGAGAATGTGTGTGTAGGGTTTCCCTCCCCCAATAGCTTGCTTCCAAAGATAATGATTTTACTGTAAAAATCCACCCCTTAAAACAGCCGCTACACTGTAGCAATCCAGCCACTTCACACCTGATAACAATGTTGTAATTCTCAGCAATTTTGAAAGTTCTGACCTTTTATAAAGGGAAAGGAAAGCAGCTGCAGGTTCTATTTTTAAGGCTGTGACTGTGGAGTGAGCGGGCAAAGGGGGCTTGAGTTGCCGCTGCTGCTGTGTGCCCTGGGTAATGGGAAGAGGAGGGGAAAGAATAGCTGGCTGCCTGCTGCTGTTTTTCCTCCGTCCAGGCAAGCGGCAGCCACCCAGCCACCCAGCCAGGCTCCCTGAAGGGGTCCTTTATGGGTGGCGTGTTCACGCCAGGAGGAAGAGGGCAGGGAAGCCCCGAAAAGCTGCTTTTAAAAAGTAGCCACTTGAGTCCCCCCTTGAGTGATGTAAGCCACCTATGATCCTCAGAATCCGGATTGAGTTGAAAGTAATGGGATCAGGCAAATTCGTGTTTGCATCCGGTTCTATTATTTCGGTTTAGGGAAACTGAATTAAGCTTATAATGGGAACGCAGCCATACAGATGATACACCTTCATGATCTGTAATACCCAGAACTGATTTTTTTGGCATGGAGTGCCATAGTGAAAACCATCCACCCACCCACGCACCCACCCACCCACATCCCAAGGCTAGAGGTTGTCACTCCTAGGTGTCATGGGGAGGGAGTTAGATCCAGATTGGTGCTATCTGTACAGATGATGCAGACCCAGCCTTTGCCTCCCTGGAATCCAGATCTGTAGATCCAGGAAATCAGTGCAGAAACAGCATCTAGGAAATACATCTAGTAAATAGTTTTAGTGAGACCCTGGTCACAATCCATCTATCTGTCACTTCAGCAAGCATTTAATATTTCTGAGCATTTATGTAAAGCATATTCCAATAAATGTAATTATACTGGAGCTCCATCAGGAAGGTTCTCATATGATATTGTTATGACTCAGCAGAGCAACAAGGCTCTCTCACACTAACAGTCACAAACAGTCATCAGACATGAAGCCTGGTAAAAGAACATGATTACATCATATCTCAGAAAGCTTTAGTCAAGCTTTATGCAAGAAAGTATTTCCATTAAATTCAGTGAGAATTGTGTCTGAATAAGAGCTGAGTAATGACTTTAAAAATTTGCTGCATCAGTATGATATTTTGCATTTTTTTAATAGACAAAGTTGTCTGGATGTTTAATTTGCATTGGCCCCAAGTGGTTGTTGGAAAAACAGGTAATATGTTCCTTCTGTGTTTTTAAGCTTTTTTCATTTACAGTAATAGAAAATTATTGCTTTTCTCTTCTTTAAGAATTTCAAATATTTTTATTAAATGGCTTGTATTGAATACTGAAGTTATCATTCCACCATTTCACATTATATCATACATTTCCATTGCTTATTCACCTCCTCTCCCCACCATAAATCCCCCCCCCCCCAGGGCTAGGTTGGCCTGCATTTTAACTTCCCATTGAAATCAGCTTGGAGGTCATTATTGCTTTTTTTCTTTCTTAGCTTTGGAAGTAGAATTCAAAGATGTAGTCATATTACTCCTGTTCAGTATTAAAGAAAACTGGGGAGCCCCTTAAAGTCTAACAGAGAAAAGACGTAGGCTTCAATTTACTTAATCCACATTGTTTGTATAATCCAAAGCAAAACACATACAAACACATTTTATTCTGAACTATTCATGCTTTATTCTGGACCCTCTCACTCCTCTGAATTGTGGCACAACTACAAGAAAGGCCTTTCCCTGTGATCTTAATGCTCAGACCTCTCTATGTGAGAGAAGCTGCTCCTTCAGATATTCATGGTTCAAACATTGCATATATACTGATATTTACATCCAACACTAAACCCAGAGGTCTAAGGGTGAGTCACAATATAATCATAAATACAGGTGCCTTGTTCATCATGGCTGTGTGTTCATACATAACAAAATGGGTGCTTCAAAGGTGCCTCAGAGAGACAGTGTGAGGCCCACCTGTTCCCAGCCCTTCTCTAACCAATCTTTTCTAGCACAAAATGTTTAGGAGAGGGGGGAAGGGCAGACTAGTGAGTGAGCAATCTCACTTCTGTCTCATCACAGCCTATGTCAATGGGTTCTTCGGTGTTAATGCTGTGAATGACACAGTCCTCTGAAAAGCATGATAGAATGCTCCTAGCACCTTATGCATGAGTTGTATTCTTTAGGTAGACATCTTGTCTTTTAGTGAGTGCTTTGTGCTGCTGAAGATGGAAAGCAGCAACACCTTACTCCCTTCCAGAAGGTTCCTGGTGAGTTAAGTGGAGATAGGGCCCATGCCATATTTTCCTCTTTCACATTTGTGATCAACTTGTTGGATTCTGTTTTTCACAACACTGAAGAGCATATCCAAAAATATCCAAATATTATTTTAACGCCCAGTTCAGTGGATGCCCACTGACCAATAATGTTCACTGAGTTCAAGGAAGTATGTATCATATATGACTGCAAACAAAATCTCTCATTCTGTCTATTGCAATAATTAAGCTGGCTGCCAAATGCGTAATACTGGGGCCCGTCAGCACACTGGCTTGGTCTAAGCTGTCCTTGTATGTCCCACTGACCAAATGCTCCATGAAGAAGCACCATTACTGCAACAGGGACAATATTTCCTACAGGGAAAGAGCATTTGGGATGTGTGCAAACCACTTAGAACAGTGGTTCTCAACCTTACTAATGCCACAACCCCTTAATGGAGTTCCCCATGTTGTGGAGACCCCCAACCAAGAGGTGGAGCAGCTGGGAGGTGGGAGTGAAGGGCGGCGGGAGACTCGTCGCGACCTCTCTGAAAGGGTAGTTCGACCCCCAAAGGGGTCCTGACCCCCAGGTTGAGAACCACTGACTTAGAATGTTTCTACTTAAAAGTACTTTATGGAGCAGGTGCAAAATGCATGGAAGTTCCTGAGATAAAGAAGGATAATACAACATTTTCACGCATGAAAAAAGGAGCAGTCATTGAGCAGTCACAACCCTGTGCCAAAAGGAAGGCTGGGTCTGTTTCCAACACAGATGAATCATGAAGGTGTGGCAAGATAAGAACGATAAGTCTCCCTCACCTGAGAGATTCTGCCATCACATACCAGGGGCACAGGCGTAGTTAAAGAATAACTAGATGCCCATCTACACAGCCTGCTTTGGATCCTATGTGGAAGTTCAGAAACCTCCATCCCAAAATGCTCAACATAGAACCTAAGTCCAATAGTTCTAAAAGACAATAACCTATTTTAGAAAGGAATCTTAGGGTGTTTTTCCACTGTCACTAGAAGTACCCATTAAGTACCCATTAATGGGTACTTAATGGGTACTTCTAGTGACAGTGGAAAAACACCCTTAGGCACTTTCCCCAGAGAAAATAATACCTTTTCTGGTGAGGGCCTTTCACTCTCATTGACTTGTTGGGGATAGATAGCCACCAATATTGTCTCTTCTCTTTAGAGTCTTTTTCTTTTTACTTTTTGGAGAAAATGAGAGGCACAGGGATGGGCAGCTGGCAAAATAACATCTCCTTTTTAATTCATTTCTGCCCCCTTTTAATTATCAGAGGATCATTTCACAAAATCTGATTAAAAGCAATGAACTTCATCTCACTTTCCTTCACTTGTTGGATGTAGACACTTTAAAAATAGCAAGACAAATTACTTTTCTAGTCTTTTATTGCAAACTTTCAAATCTGCCCCAAGAGCAAGTTTTTCCCCCTGATGTGCCTGTCTAAACTGCTCTTTAGTGCTCCATAGTTTGTGGGTTGTTGAGTACCACTGAGTTGTGAGTGACTCCTGAGGCCTGTGACAGACCATATGCATTCCGGGAAGGCAGGTTCCGCCCAGAAGTGTCCTACCATGTCTGAGAGCTGTGCTAATTACGGCCGAAATCATGCTCCACACTTGACCCAACGTTAACCTCGAGCGTCCCAGAGCTGTCCAGCAGGTACAGCATTCACATTGTTCCCTGCTGGATTGCCACCGTTGGGTGATGTTGGCCACTGGCTAGCAACCTGGTTCTGGGGGTGGGACTAGACCAGCCTGGGGGTGTGTTGGGGTCCTGTGGGCTCCCACGGGCTACAGTCGGCTCAATCACGCCAGCGGCAGCTAGTGGGGGCCTTCTTGGCGTCTGCCTTTGCCCAGGGGTGCGTGCGGCATCCTAGCCTCTGTGCCCCACTTACCTGTCCAGACCACTGGTCCAGTCTGGATGGGCCTTCCTTCTGCTTGCTGTGACCGATCTGCCATGTTCTGTGCTGGCGCAAGATGTGGCATCGCCTTCATGCATACCTGACGTCACCAGACTGCGTAAGGATGCATACGAGATTCATAAAATTGGATACATATAATCATACAAATATTTGATATTTGGTGGTGGCAAAGGATGTGCTCGGCTGGTGGTAGCGGCGGCGACTGCCAAGCGAGCAGGCGCTGAGGAGCAGAGCAAGCAGCTGGGCCACCCAGCCAGCCAGTGGGTGAGCAAGCGAGCAAGTGGCAGCGGTGGGTCCTGCAACAGCCCCTGAAGGCCTGTTTCTCCTTCTCCGTTGTTCCACCACCACCGTTGTCATTCCCCTTCTCCCCTCCTTTTGCCTCCTGCTTGTGGCTGGTTGGCTTCGCCACTTCTTTCCCTGCTGCGGCCGCCTGGCTGTGGATGAGGTTTGGGAACAGCCAAACGGGTGTTTGATGCTCTTCCTGGCCTCCAACTAAACCCGCAGCAGAACCAGGAGCAAACCCGGATCAGAGTAATCTGGTTATGCTCCTGATTTGCAGTAGGTGGAAATGCAGCCATAGTACAGTGCCTGACAAAAGTTCTGTCACTTATCCATGTTGTTGAAACCAAAGCTTATAACCTGACTTAAAATTCATCCATTGGTTTTAGAAATGAATCATATGAAAGCTGAAACCCTCCCAAATGAGGTTTTTTAAAAGAAAATAAATTTGCTTCACTGCTGAAATATTGATCACTTAGTGAACACAGAAAGGTCTGATTTTGGCTAGACAAAAGTTTTGTCGCCTACAAAAAGTAATGTGAAAATCAAACAAATAATTCACTTCAAATACAAAGATATGTTTCATAACATTGGTGAATGAAGTTGTGGTGCTATTAGAGCCATATTTAATATTTTGTGTGACTTCCATGAGCTTGAAGGACTGCATCCATGTGTTTCGGCACTGATTCATACAATTTATTGATGAAGTCATCAGGAATAGTAAAGAATGAAGTTTTACATGCCTCCCAGAGTTCATCAAGATTCTTTGGTTTTATCTTCCAAGCTTCCTCTTTCATCCTACCCCAAACATGCTCAATGATGTTCATATCTGGTGACTGGGCTGGCCAGTACTGGAGCACCTTGATCTTCTTTGCCTTGAGGAACTTTGATGTAGAGATGGGTGTATGAGATGGAGCACCATCCTGCTGCAAAATTTGACCCCTTTTATGATTGGGAATGAAAGAGGCAGTTAATACTTCTTGATATTTTAGGCTATTGATATTGCCTTCCACCTTGCAAATGTTTTGCACACCCCTATACTGAATGTAACCCTAGACCATGATCTTTCCACCACCAAACTTAACTGTTTTCTGGGTGTATCTTGGATCCATACGGGCTCCAGTAGGTCTCCTGCAGTATTTATGGCAGCTGTGGTGTAATTCAACTGAAGATCCATCTGAGAAATCCACCTTCTGACACTTTTCCAGCGTCCATCCGTTTAGTAGGCTGTGGGCCTTGGCAAATGCCACATGGTTTTTTAATAGCATTTTGTTTAGTGCTGGCTCCTGGGCACTGATTCGACCATGGAGGCCATTTCAAGACAGAATCCTACAAACTGTTCTAATTGACACAGGGACTTGAGGTGACCAGGTCTGTTGGAGCTCTGCTGCAGTGGAAGAAGGGCTGGCTTTTGATTTTCGAACCAACAAATGTTCCTCCTGAACAGTTGTCTTGTGGGGTCTGCCGGACCTGGGCTTGTCATAAACATCTCCAGTCTCTTCAAATCTTTTGTAATTCTTTGTACTTGATGCTGAGACACATTAAAGGTGCCAGCCACCTCTGCAGTGGATCTGGTCTTTGGTCGCAGGGTGGATTTTTGGCATGTTGTCAGAGGTCAAGTTGCAGTTCAAGTGAAGGTCTGGAGTGCTGGAGTTCTTTTTATACACACCCACTAATTATCCAATCAATTAGTGAGCACAGGTGAGGCTGTAAACTAGGATTAGGTGCATTATATGACAAGGCGACAAAACTTTTGTCTAGCCAAAATCTGACCTTTCTGTGTTCATTAAATGATCAATATTTCAGCAGTGAAGCAAATTTATTTTCTTTTTAAAAACCTCATTTGGGAGGGTTTCAGCTTTCATATGAGTCATTTCTAAAACCAATGGATGAATTTTAAGTCAGGTTATAGGCTTTGGTTTCAACAACATGGATAAGCGACAGAACTTTTGTCAGGCACTGTATATCTTGACTTTAGCAAAGCATTTGACAAAGTCTCTCATACCATACTTATTGAAAAATTGATCAAATATGGAATAGACAGGATAACTGTTAGGTGGATTCGTAACTGCCTTAGTGATCACACTCAAAGGGTGGCAATAAATGGCTTCACATCCAATTGGAGGAACATTTCAAGTGGAGTGTCACAGGGGTCTGTCCTGGGTCCTGAACTTTTGTTTGTCCACAAATAAAATGGATAGAAATGAACAAGTGTGTGGGTTGCAATCACAAGATGGACTGAAGAAGGTTTAAAGTCAAGATGAGACCATGGCCGTTGTGCCAAGGGCTGATCAAGAAACAGATAACATATTCTGGAGTAAAATATTTGTGGCATATCATTGCTCCAAGGAAGTTTTCCAAGTCCCAGATCCTATGTGGTATTATGTGAGACAGGCACCAGGAAGGAATTTCCCCTGCCATTTCTCTTAGAACAATAATAGGATTGGAGCCCAGATTGTCTCTGACTCATCCAGTTATTTTTTTCTAGATGCCCGTCTTCCTTGTCTTATTAGCACAGTTGTGAAACTGCATATATCCATATTGTAAGAGTCAGCTGATTATATAACCATGGAACCCATGTTTGACTCTCAGGCCTCACTTTTACTGTACATTTTAAAAAACAACAACTTATCTCTCATTTTTAATACAAACAAAGGGATACATATTTAATCTGTATTGGCCCCTCATAGTCAGCTTCTGGGCCTCATCGGTCTGCACATTAGTGTGGAATTGGCTGAGGCACTGCTGGTACCCTGGGTCTATCCTGGATGAAATGAAATTGCGGCAGCCCTGATCAGGATTACAGGTAGACCTTGACATTGAGGTCTACTGACAGGCCAGTGTGGACTAGTCCAGGAAAGGAGGTGTGCAAAAGGCATAGCTCTGTCTTCTGGACTACTGGGGTCCTCCATGGCTGTGAGGCTATGAATCTTAATGCTTAGCCCTTCAGAGTGCTTGGATCCTGGGCTCAAAGCTCATGAAAGCTTCAGAGTTGGTGTGGGGTCTGGTCTGGATCAGACCTTTCCATGGAACAGATCCAGTGGTTCAGACTATGCATAGGTAAGTGCAGAAAAGCCCAGATATTCACATCTTGGTTCAGCATCATAATGGGACAGTAGGTTCTTAGTTTTGTGCAGGTTTTCCATGGTTTGCATGCTATTTTTTTTTATTCTGTCTGAGATTTTTTTTAAAATGAGGCTTCAATATATTGTTGAAGAAGTTTAGAAAGTTAATCAATTCTCCTATTTGTTATTGCACAAGCATGATTTTATGTGTATTGTAAAATAGTGGTTGAAGTAGTGTATTGGTTAAAGAATCTGATGATAGGAGACTCTATACTTTTGTAAGCCAGCTGCTCAAGAAGCTGTGAACAGGGCAAGCTGTGTGTTCTTGTGCAGTCACTTGACCACTGTGGGCGTTTCTGCACTGTGTGCCCTGGCATGCAATACGCACCAAGAATGGCGTACAGTGGGACACAGCTGCCCATATTGCTGAGGCCTCATCCCAGCCTTCTTGAGAGGCTTTGGAAAGAAAGTTGCATGCTGGGGGTATTTTGGTGGAGCGCTTCAGACAGCCCAATGGAATGTTTCCAGAGCATAGCAAATGGCCCTGGGGTCTACACATCGTTTTTTAATGTTCTTATATTCTAAAATGGGAGGAAGAAAAAGGCATATGGCACCTTCAAGACCTTAGAGGAAAGACAGAGAAAAAAAATTCCACAAATGAATAGAACCCATTGAGCTATAGGGTGGATAAGTGGGTGCAGAACAGCTCCCTCAATGAATCCATTTTGGAAATAATCATCTGATGAGATATGTATCTGTTTTCAGATTTTTTCCAGGGTGCCTCCGGACACAGCATTCCCAATAAAGTCAGAGGATATCAAGGTGATATCCCAAAACATCACTATTATGGAAAATCTACCAGCAATGCTGTCTTTCCCATAAGAGTGATTGCTTACCTCTATCTGCCTGCTCCTTACATAATTGTTCCTGTTGTAAATACCAGGATGCTAGCCAAGCACAGGAGGGATGGTGAAATCAAAGGGAAGTGGGTGGGAGCTTGGCTGATATCCAGGCATTTACAACAGGAACAATAGCACATGGAGCCAGCAGACAGAGTTAAAAGCCTGGACTGTCTGCTATCATTTGGCTGGGGCAGCAAGAGGCAATCATGGGATCTAAATAAGATCCCACAGTTACCTCCTAATATGTGAAGGCACCTCAAGTCTCTACTCCAATTTTAAGAAAAATAATATTTTGGGTCAAAAAAGGAGGGGAGGAATATTGTTATGGAACTAAGATCTGGGCACTATGAACTTTCTGCTGTTCTTTTGGAGTTCTGTGATTTTAAGAGAAAAAGGTGGTTAACTGAACTTAAATCTGGCCCAATTGGAAATAGCTACTCTGACAGGGGCTAGCTCTAGACTGCTTCCTTTGAATGTCACAAGCAGGATCCATTTTTATAAATTTGGTGTGTAGGGAGAACACAGCATCTGCATGGATGCCATGTTGCTACCAGAAGCAGTAGTGACAGCACCCAGCCTGGGTGGCTTAAGAAAGGATTAGATACATTCATCAGGCACAGGCGTACCAATGGCTACTAGAATACTGCCTCCAAGGGTGTTTTTCCACTGTCACTAGAAGTACCCAAGTACCCATTAATGGGTACTTTTAGTGACAGTGGAAAAACACCCCAAGTTGGAGAGACAGGCAGGAGGCCTCTAAAGACCATTTGCAGCGACTCGAGAGCAGGTGAGGGTTTTGCCTTTGTCTTCTGCTTGAGGTGCCCATAAGCAAGTGGTGGGCCACTGTGTAAGACAGGATGATGGAGTAGTTGGTCTGTGGCCTGATCCAGCAGAGCTGTTCTTATATTTTTACGCTCATATTCTTTCCATTGTGTCACTTCGAGCACTACTGAAATGCAGTGCTTTTTGAAGAGTAGTCTTTTACCTAAGGGCTCAGGAAGCAATCTGTTTGGCACTCTGAAAAGGCTAAATTTTACACATAATTACAGTTACTTAGACAAAAAAAAAACAAAACCAATTTTACACACTATGTCCTCCTAATGCTTAAATTTTTGTTGTCTTGTCTTGTAATAATATAATACCACCACCATTTTGTCTAAAGTGCATCCTGAGGCAATTCACAGGCAGTAATAACAATGCAACATCGTACACTTCTACCCTGAGGTGAATTCCATCATTTCCAATGGCCCTTAAGGCTGAGAAAGAGTGTTTGGAATTGCAGCTTGCGTATGACTATCTTTAATATGTATTTTTGAGAAGGTAAATTTACTTGGAAGAGGCCTGGGACCATCATCGGCAAAGCGTAATTTTCCGTGCTACTCTGACCCCAGGAAAACCTCCTTCTATTTGTCCTGAGAGGAAAATTGTCAGAGCTGGAAACTCTTCTCCTGAACATAAATACAAATATGGTGATAAGCAAAGATTTCATTAGGATTATGCTGGGTAAAAAAAGATTAGACGCTCCAATAGGTAGGGGTGTGCAATATGTGAGCAATGTAGTGTCTTATTTGCCCTCAGAAACATCATGTCCAACATTATGATGTGCATTTTCCTTAACAGAACTGTTGTATGTTGGTAATAAAGCCATGTTGTTCAGACTTTTTGGGTGCTTCCACATTTGCCGCTGAAAAGATAGATCCGCTTTCCGGCAATCCATTCTTCCCCAGATCAGTCACAAATAGTGACCGATATGAGGGACCCCTGCGCACCTGCACACACATAGGGAGGATGGATTCGGAAAAACAGATGGAGTGGGTACTGTGCGAACACATCAGCACCCATTCCAAAAGTCCTCCGGTTTGCGCACCGCTGAAGCCGCCCCCAGAGCCGCGGGACTGAAGCATGGAGCTCCCAGTCACTGTGTGTTTCCGGTGGCACCTGGTACGCAGGGGAAGGGCTTTGGAAGCAGGCAGTCCTGCTTCCGCCCTTCCCAACATAGTGGGCAGAGGGAATCCGTCCCTTCGCCTGGCCATGTGCAGAAGCATCATGCTTCTGCATACATCCAGGCGAAGTGACGGATTGAAAACCCGATTTTTCATGTTTTCAATTTTATCCAGACTTTGGCGGCAAAACCAGTTTTAAAAACTGGTCTTGCGTGTCAAAATGCAGGAAAAAAATGCAGAAACGGCCTCTGCAAAGGGTCGCAGAAGAGGACTCCAATGAGGAAGCCATTTAAGGTAAGTGTCTTTAATCTTACTTGGGGGGGGGGGGTTGTTAATCCGGTTTCCGCTAGTGCGGAAACACCTTTTGAGATGATAAAGAAATCTTTTGCGGGCTAATCTGTTCTTTGGATGCAGGCGCCCTCTAGTGGCTTTTCTGAAGCATAACTTTGCAGTCCTCTGGCGTTTGTGCACTTGCTTTCCCGTCCATTGGACGTGAAAGGTGCATTAGAGACTGACGTTCTATGCTGTCCTGCAATGTGTCAGTTTGCCTGGAGTGCGTAGGTGTGGCACAAGGTAGCCCACTCTGTCCTAAATGTCCTTGGCTATTACAAGCATTCTGCTACTGCTGGCATAATACGTACTCATCTGGCTGTTGGTTTGCTACATATTCAGAATAAAAAAGAAGAGAGATTATTTGAATTAAACAGAAAAAGTCCAGTCAACAGACTTGGAGGGAGTTGAGACTGTAAGCTGGGAATACAAAACAGGAAAGTGTCCCCCACAGACTTATGGGAAAGAAATCCTTGCTTTGCACAACTGTTTTGGAGTCAGTTGGTTTTGAAGGTTGTTACCTGCCCTGACACCTTCTGGTATAAGGTGGGATAGAAATAAAACTTAAGCTTAAGCTATTTAGAGTTTTATAAACAGGCAACAAAGACTTAAATATAGCACACTCACACCCCATATTCTCTTATTCTCTTGTCTGTCTTTTTTTTTAGATGTTATCCTGAGAGCAAGGACCTGTATCACATTATGGCTGTGTTCCTATTATAAGCTTAATTCAGTTTCCCTAAACCGAAATAATAGAACCGGATGCAAACGTGAATTTGCCTGATCCCATTACTTTTAACTTAATCGCGTTCAATCTGGATTCTGAGGATTGTACGTGGCATACGCGACTCAAGGTGGGACTCAAGTGGCTACTTTTAAAAAGCCACTTTTTGGGGCTGCCCTGCCCTCTTCCTCCTGGCATGAACGTGCCACTCATAACCGACCCCTTCACAGAGCCTGGCTGGGTGGCTGTCGCGTGCACAGAGGGAGGAAAAACGGCAGCGGGCAGCCAGCGATTCTTTCCCCTCCTCTCCCCATTACCCAGGGCACACAGCAGCAGCGGCAACTCAAGCCCCCTTCGCCCGCTCACTCCACAGTCACAGCATTAAAAACAGAACCTGCAGCTGCTTTCCTTTCCTTTCCCTTTTTAAAGGTCAGAACTTTCAAAATTGTGGAGAATTGCAACATTGTTTTCAGGTGTGAAGTGGGTATAATGCTACAGTGTAGCAGCTGTTTTAAGGGGTGGATTTTTACAGTAAAATCACTATCTTTGGAAGCAAGCTATTGGGGGAGGGAAACCCTAAACACGCATTCTCATCCCTTAACACGGTACCGTTCCCACAGTAAAAAACGTAAAACCTTTTAAGCTCACGAACCGGAGTGAGACCTGTTGAAATGAGGATTAATATTTACAACACTTTGGGGCAATTTAACATGCAGAAAGCACATTAGGCCAACCTGACGTGGGAACTGCGAGGACTGAAACAGTTTTGAAACTGAAATAAGCCTATGTGTTGTAAGTTGCTCTAGGGACACTGTATTTTTTGTGAGATCGCTTCCTTCTGATTTAATGTTCTATGAAACTATCTTTCCGTGGTCACATGTAAGGTTTTATCCAGCTTCCGTCCACTTCCTGAATGAGAGAATACATCAGCAAAGTAACAAGCTGTTGTTGTTGTTTTCAGTGTTAAATAACTCAGAAAATTCACCTTTGTGATAGATAACGTGGAAAGAAAATTACTGGTCACTTTGATGATGTGTTTTCTCACTCTGAAAGCAGACTGAAGCTGGATTAAACCTTAGGTGGCAGAGTACTTTGTACCAATCTACTCCTTCAGTCCTTCCTCTACCTCTTTCCTCTGGGATTGGATGGCATTCCATCAGCCATCTTTGTTTCCCCAGAGCCAGGACACTACCTTTCTCTGTTCCCAAGGAGGAAATGGGGGAAGGCTCTTACTCCTATAATAGGCTAGTGAAAGAAAGATAAGAAAACTGTACTGGCTTATTTTTTCATGTGGCATTACATTCACAGAGAAATCTCGCCACCTTGTGGTCATTGCTTTGGAACATAATAGCACTTGATTTTCTACATTCGGGAGCCCTTGAATCATTTTAATTTCTCATAGAAGGAAGGGAAGGAGTTGCTCCCCTGATCCTTAGCTTCTATTTACATGGGCAAATTTGGACTTGTCAAACATTGCCATCTTCACAAATTCCCTCTTCCATGGCACAGGTGTTAGAGCAAAATCCACAACCCTTGAGACCCAAGAGAAAGTGAAGTCAGACAACAGTAGACTGCTCCTTCCTTCTGGTTGACCGCACCTCTGCTCCTTTTCTCTCTTTTAGGGAGGTTCTGCATGTCAGTGGAACCCCCGCTGTGAGAAAATATTGCAAGTGGAACAATCTTAATTTGCCACTCAGTCACTCCACATTCCCAGCATTAGAGGAATAATGGGAGGGGGAGAAAGAAAAAAAGCTGTGTACCACCCTTCAAGAACGCCCTCAAGCTTCAGTCTTGGCCAGAGTGGGAAAGCTAGGCTACCTCCAGACTTACCCCAAACTGTCCCGTCCTGCTGTTGCTGCTTCCTGCTTGACAGACAGGCCAATTGGAACCCGCGCAGCTGCTTCCGGTCCACCTAACAGGGAGATTGAAAGCTGCACTGTCCCTTCCACACAGTTTCCCATCTGTAAGACAGGCCACACCATTGCCTGCAGTAGGGGCGCAGCATGTCCTGGAAAACGCAAAGTAAAAAGACACTGATTACTTGGCATATTTTTACTTTGGTGAATGCCGTGCCACTGCTGCGGGCTGAAGAAAGCTGTGCAGCTTTGGACACAGTCTGGGTGTAGCCCTAAGCCCTTCCTCTGCTCAGCCAGGAAAGCACAGTAACTATCCCCAAATAGCTCTTGTCCATGATCACATTGGGAGAAAATAACTGGGCTAAGGAGCAGGAGTGGTTCCAATGCCAGGGTAAGCTGAACGCAGGAAAGTTCTGAAAGGGAGGGGATAGCTTGGAGAAAAATCAGAATGGCCTTTTTTAATGTGGTATCTGAGAACCTTGGACTTCCTGAGGCCAATTTATTCAACAGGAGTGACCACAGACTATTGAAGTATTTTGGCTTAAGGGAGGCGTATAAATGGATATTACAAACACTTTAAGTACATCAGGAGTCCAACCAGGAAAGCTGTTGGACATTAGATGACAATGGACAGAAAGGGATAGTTAAAGAGGACATGGAAAGGCTAAATTAATTATTGTTATTTGCCCTTCTTTTCACTTATGAAGGACGAAGGCATATGCCTGCAGCTGTGAATGAGCAATGAAGTGGCAAATGTGCTTCATCTGGGCTGGTTTACGTGTCTTCAGCCCTTAGCTCTAACACACTTCCTCCTTTGCCCCCAGCTTTACTAAAGGAACCAACAGAGAAAGCCAAACACAAGAAAAGGAGGGAGGAGCAGCCATTTGACTTGGGTCACTTCACAAGCACCAAGCAGTGTCCGGAACATTCTTTGTAACACTGATGGGAAAGTCCACCACATTATGATCTCAAGGTCAAATATATTTACAGATTAATACAAACATTTCATTGGAAATGCAAGTGACTAGCTCAGTGGTGGAGCATACTGCATGGAGAGCAGAGGGGTGCCAGTTCAATTCCCAGCCTGTTCCAGGAAGCAGGCAATGGCAAAACACTTTTATTATCTCTGTTAAAACAAAACCTGCATGAGGGTGTCCCTGTGGCCAGGCATGATTTGGTGTTGATTTGGTGTTACCCAACAACAGCAAATAATTGGAAATAAAGACTACAAGCCATTCTTATTTTCTTTCGATTTAGGAAGCAAACATTGTATATTGTATTGTTATTTGAACTGTATATGTTGTGGATTCTTTTGTTAAATAACCTGGGAGGTAAAAATCTCTTCCCTTTGAGTTATATAACGCCTTTGTTTTGTAACAGCTTTTAGTTTTATATCACCATGGGTGACCCAAGGTGATTTACAAGATAAATAGAATGAAGTCTATAAAGATTGTAGCAGTACCTACAATACAATAGGCAAAAACAACACAAACTAAAAAGGTGAGATATAATAAAAAGCGCAAGAGAAAAAGAAATTCCTTGCACAGGACCTTTGATTCTGTGGGTGTTTAGAGTGACCTTGAACATGTGTTCCCCAATGCAGCTATATGGTTTCACTCATTCCCCAAAATTATATAAGATACACACAGTGAAATACCAGCTAAAAGTCTGAATGAAGAATAATCGAGTTAACAGAAGTGAAACTACTATTCTCCGTATGAGTGAAGCCATATTGCTGCATTGGGGAACACGTGTTCAAAGCCACTGAAGAAGTCAAAGTCGCAATGCATCTGGCTTTTTAGTTCCCTTCATCAATATGTTTGTTGGACTATAATTTTGGGATATATCTGGTTTAGTCTCCAGAGTACCTCACTGGGTTATTATGCTGATAAGTATTCAGTGGTACCTCGACATACAAGTGTCCTGACATACAAGTGTTTTGAGATACAAGCCACCGAGCGAGTGATATTTTGCTTTGAGATGAGAGCAAGATTTGAGATACGAGTATGTAAATACAGTACAGTACATAACAAAAACAACTGAGGTGGTGTTTTGGGAGCTGGAAGGGATTAATGGGAAAATTGCTTTGAGATACGAGCGATTTGACATAAGAGCAAGGTTACGGAGGCCACATCCCCACGGGATCGTTATCGCGAATTCAAAATGTTTTGAGTTCTCCTTGGCTCACTCCGGATCGTGCGTCGATACGTGTTTCCTTTTTAACTGTGTGGACAGTACCGTGTAAAGGGAAGAGAATCCGTATTCAGGGTGCCCTTCCACCAATCACAATCTACCCAATGGCTGTCCGTATTTTGCGGACGTCATTGGGGGGGGGGGTGTTTCCCTGCCTGATCTGAAGCAAAAACTTTTTTCGGATCACTTCTTGCAAGCCTGAACTTCTTGGAGCAGCCTTCACACAGCAGCGCTACAGCTCCGGAGTGCGTGCGGAGAGTTGCGGGGGGGGGGGGGGAGAGACGGAGAGGAGGGGATTGGGCAGGAGGAGGCTATCAGCGTTTTGGATTCCCCTGGGGCGGGCAAGAAGAATTTGGCTGAGGGAGCCCAGCCGCAGAAAGCCTAGATAGTCTTCCCCTCCTGGGGAGGGAGCGAGCCCGTAGACACACACACACACAGGCAGGATTCATGACAGCTATAAAATCAGACACCCTCACACATGTTTAGGATTCCCTTCCCCAATAGCTTGCTCCCAAAGAATGATTTCATTGAAAGAATCCAGCCTCCAAACAGCCACTATAAACCTCCAAAGCTACACTGTAGCAATGTAGCTTAATAACAATGTTGCAGTTTTGCGCAAATTCTGAACTTTAAAAAGGGAAAGGAAAGGAAAGCCCTGGATGGATGCAGGGCTGGAAAAACACAATCCAAAGCTTTTGCAGCCTGGAGGCAGATCGGTCCCTCCCTGCCAGGCAACTTTCTCTATGTCGTGAGCAGCACTCCAACCCCGATCCACCAAAAATCTCTGACCTCTGGGGCATCTTTCTCTCTGGCCATGGTCACACCTCAGGTTGAATCCAGCTTCAGTCCACTTTCAGAGCGGGAGAACGCATCAGCAAAGTGACGGTTCATTTTCTTTGTCAGCTGCTTTGAGTCCCCTTTAACAGGTGAGTGCAGAAGGTTTGTCAGCTGCTTTGAGTCCCCTTTAACAGGTGATTACAGGTTTCTCAGCAACTTTGAGCCCCCTTAAGGGTGAGTGCAGAAGGTTTGTCAGCTGCTTTGAGTCCCCTTTAACAGATGATTACAGAAGGTTTCTCAGCAACTTTGAGCCCCCTTAAATGGCAGGTCACAGCTCTCTGCTGAGCTCTCACAGCCTCATCCCAGGATTTTTTTAATTTATTTTTTTTTTTGGGGGGGGGGGAGAAAAAAGAAAGAAAGAAAAAATTCCCCAGAGCGCTGCTGGCTGGCTCTCCCTCCTTCCCTCCCTCCTTCCCTCCCTCTCTCTCTCTCCCTCTCTTTGCTGGCCGGAGTTCCTGCTGGACTTTAAAGGGGTGTGTGTGGGTGGGAGAGAGAGGAGACTGCCCCCCTCTCGGGGTCCCCCCACCCCAAGGCTGAAGAGCGACCGCGATCGCCATCCTGGCTGGCCGGCTGGCCTGAAAGGACGCTCCAAGAGGCTCGGCTCTCCTCCTCTTCCGGCCAGCGGCGGCAGCAGAGGAGCAGGGCAAAGCAGCGAAGCCGACCGCGCCGCGCCAGGATGGATGGATGGATGGATGGATGGATGGATGGATGGATGGATGGATGGATGGATGGATGGATGGATGGATGGATGGATGGATGGATGGATGGATGGATGGATGGATGGATGGATGCTGATGTCCTTCCCCGCTGCCGCGCCGCCATTCATGCTGGCCGCCGCTTCCTCCAGGTTCCCCCCTCCCCAACAAACGCACCGGCCAGGAGGAAGAGGAGGAGGGAAATGCGCCTCCGATGCGTGCGGGCGGCCAGGGAAGGGAGGGTGGGATCCTGGCAGGGAAAACCAATCACAGAGAGGGGGTGGGCAATGGGCGGGAGGACAATGCTGCCATGTGGACCCCGAGTATTGATTCCGCGTTAAGGCTGCAGTCGGAATTCACTCGGAACCGGATCAATTTGCAAATCATGTAGACAGCTTCGTTCCGTTTCATTTATTTCGAATTATTTAAACCGAAATAACGCATGCCATGAAGATGCAGCCGGAATGAATTAAACTTGTATGTCAAGGTACCACTGTTCTTTGTAACAGATGTTTTTGTTATTTTCCCCACATTATTGAACACTGTCTCCTTTTATTCATTGTTAATATTTACTACTGTATATAAGACATTAGCTTTTATGTTAGTAAATTTGTAGATATCTATACAATTTGTTCTGCTATATTTTTATATATTTAGTATTAAGGCTGTTCCCATTATTGTTTTATATTCTGAAGACCAATGGGTTTTTTCTTTGTCTTAGAGAAATCTTTAGTGTGGCTAATTACTGGGGGCAGCCAAGTTTCTGAAAGAACTACTGGACCTGGCATGCATTGTGGAACTTTAAAAATATCTCTTAAACATTTCCATTCGACACTATTGAGACAGACCAAGGAAATATGGAGCCAAATTTGACTATTGTGTATCATTTAAGGGAACAATTTAGCATTCTGAGATCAACTAATCAAGCAGTTGTCTTTCCTACTTCTCTCATCTAGTCAGTTCCTTAAGAACTGCATGCAGTCCTGTTATTGGTCCTTAATCTGGATTTTAACTTGGAATAGGGAACTGCCATCCACATGCTAGTACATACTACAGCAGGTCCTGCCATGGTCTACACCACCGTGGATGTGGATAGCAGGCTCTTATTCTGGGATATAATCCAGAATCAGGGCCTGTGTACAAAGAATCACCAAGAATTTGATGGTCTCTTTTCTTTTACTGATTGTGCTCCCCTGCCGCAACTGCATTATTTGTTTTGGGTGCCCCAGATTAGTCAAAAGCCAAAATAGCTCCACCTCTCCGCATGACTGACACATAATTCAGGCGCAAAATAGTTTTCGCATCTGTGGCTGTGTGACCCAGTTTTCTAAACTGAAAAAGCCCTTTCCTTTTGTGCTCTTACCAGGTGGTGCAGCAATTGTATTTTGATGATCTGTTTCTTTTGGAAGGCAGGCTACCGGTTTAAGACACACCTTGGCACGATCCTTTGCATAAACCTTAATTAAACTTTCACTAGATAATTTTGCTAATATCCAAAATTGTACAACCATTCCAAGTTGCTTCTTAATAACCTGTGAAAACACATCAAGATCACATTCACATGCAGATATGGTTCTGTTCCTTTGGGACTCAAGTGCTGAGGTCTTTCCTATAACTGTTGTCAATGTTAGGTGGAATCATAGGTGAGTCCTGGTGGCCTCATGAACACTTCCAGGGAATTTTGAGTGGAGGGAGGAAGACACAGAAATGATGTTCCATTATTTTCTTCCACAGACTGCACCCGACGCTCATGTTTTCCAGGCAGTTGCTCTACCATGCAGCTATGGTACTATCCAGAGAGAGGATATACAGTGTAATTTTGTCTGGCCTATAGCACCATAGGCGCACTCACTTATAGTCTATTTTGGGAAAACCTAGCTTTGATTGTGGCTTTTCCTGATACAGTGCTTTAACCTAACTTCTGGACTGAGCTGCAATTCTGGTCATGACCTCCATACATATATGAGGCCTGAAAAAGACAAGCACGCACGCATGGTGATGGTGATGACATCACCATCCCAGTATTTCTCACTGTTGACATACCCAATGTGCTCACTGATATACTGCACACAGACAGCACCAGCCGCGCACTGTC
Organism: Aspidoscelis tigris stejnegeri; assembly: GCA_023333525.1. Lineage (NCBI taxonomy): Eukaryota > Metazoa > Chordata > Lepidosauria > Squamata > Teiidae > Aspidoscelis > Aspidoscelis tigris. Next base: position 210,671,473 of record JALMGA010000001.1, read on the forward strand.
TAGCCATCAAGTGATTATTCCAAAGGGTCGTTTCTGCAGAATATCACTTGTTAGGACAATATTTGAGCAGCATCTAGAACTGGCCTTTGACTATTACACTTAATCCTCAACAACTGATCTTAACAACTTCAAACCATGAGTCATGAGAGGGGTTGACAAATGCTTTGGAATTTTGACAGCATTCCTCTCTTCCCTTTTCCACACCGTGTTATTACTGGGAAGGGCTGGCTCATGAATTTGGTAGACATCAGGGGCCCTTTCACACTTGGTCTGCTAGTGCATGTTGGGGTAGCTTCTGGGAAGCAGCATCCGCACTAGCGGTGGAACATGAAATCGTGCCCCACATGCAACCAAAACCTTACCTTTCCTGGCCAGTGGAGAGAGCATTCACATCTCTTCCGGTGCTAGGGGTCATCTGAGATGTCGCACAAGCGCACTGGCACATCAGGTGACCTGGGAAGGTAAGTGCACATGCACTCGGACAAAGATGGCAGTGCCTGGACACGTGTCCGGCTTCCAGTAAGCCTGCAGACACGTTGGGAGATGGATGGCATGCACTAGCACTAGCACTAGCACTCGCAAATGCAAAAGCTAGTGCATACCAGTGGGATTGCACTATTCCTGTTCTGCAGGTGGGATGGGAAGTGCAGAAAGGCCTCAGAGCTCTTCAGGTTATGAAGTGGGCTTGTTCCTATTACCCAAAATATGTTTTAATCCACTAGTTGCCAACAGCTTAGTAAATAGAAAAAGTGAAACTAAATTCTGTAAGTCTTCCTCACATGTCTACACAGGTCGGTTTGTCATTAAACCTGAATATTCTCACTGTCTTGAAATTCCCACTGTCAGTCACTTTTTGTAAGTCTCATCAGGATGAAAGAAGGACTGATAGTTCACTTCCATATTAAGGAGAAATAATGATCACTTTAGTGGAACAAGTTTATATTTTTTAAAAATGATTTTTATTAATATAAAAGATCTTATTACATAGAGATTATCTAAAATCATCAACTGGTACACTTTAATTGTTGGTTAATGATGAATTCCAATCTTCTTCTGAACAGTTGATTACCATCAGATTTCGGGTCTGCTTATTTATTCTTTGACTGCTCCAATGTCTTTGTCTCTCCTTATTCTTCAAACTTGCCAGTGGTAATTCTTCTGTAGATAAGCATTAAAGAGTTGCCAGTTCCTAACAAAAAATGGCATAGTGTTATCTCTTAATAAATTTGTCCATCTCTTCAAAACCCATCAATTTTACAATCTAGTCCAATAATGATATGTTTGCTATTTTCCATTACTGCACATATATCAATAACCACATACTGAAGTATAACATTATATATTTCTAATTCCTTATTTATCAATCCTAGTAAGAAAATTCCTGGTTTAAAATTTATCTTTAACATATTTTCCATCTCAGTATGCATCTCTAATGACAGGGCTTTCGCTTTTGGGCATGACTGCCATGTATGATAATACGTTCCATGCTTTTCCCCACATTTCCAGCATTTATTTGACATATTCTTATATATTTTTAGATAATTTGTGTGGGATAAAGTACTAAACGAGTTCATTTTTTTTTATGTATCTGTATCCAAGGCTGCGGTCACACCTTCACTTTAACCTTCTTCAGGTCTGATTGTTCATACCTTTTCATTTCTATCCATTTTATTTGTGGACTTTCCATTCAGAAAAGTCCAAATGTAAAGTTAATGTACAAAATAGAAAAGGTGTGAGTAGCCAGACCTGAAGATGGACTGAAGAAGGTTTAGAGTAAAGGTGTGACCACAGCCCCACTTAAAGTAGGGTTACCACAAACAGAAGTACTACACATTTATTGGTAATTTTAGCAGCTGTGAGTTCCGTTGCTGAAATTGCTGTTTCTATTTGACCATTAAAGTTGTAGCACTTGTGTGCTCCTTTCCATACAGTAATCCTGTTTAAAACAGTGATGAGGAACCTTGACCTTCAGATGGTGAAGAGCAACTTCTACTATCTCCCCTTCCCCACAGATCATTGGCCGTGGAGCCTTGAGCTGATGGAAATCATCCCTCAACCACTTGGTTCAACAAATAGAAATGAGGATAGGACATCTTTAATAACTTTCTAGAAGAGATGGGTTCAGCAGATGTAGCTCACATTGATGAAACTCCCTCTTACTATACTTTTAAAGGTTAAAAAAAAGTCCTGTGTAGTAACCACTAGGCTGCACAGCCTTCCTCCCCTGGCTTCCTTTTCAGTCCTTCACTTTATTTACAAGGTCTTTCTCTGGTTGCATCACCAAGAATAACTCTAAAAGCCTTGAGATAAAGGGCTAGGTATTTTCCTACATTGTACACTGGGATCTGTCCAAGGTACTTCCCTCTTTCTCACTCTGTGTTGTTGCTGATTGGCATACTGGCATTACCCAGCCATGTGGACTTAAAGTACAGCTGTCCTTCTCTTCCAGCTGAAGATCTTTCCCACCGCTAACCAGAGGATGTGACATCACCAAGGACATCTGACCTGCCTGATCCCAGCCTTCCTCCAATCACCTCCCCAGATGTTGATGTCATTTCCTCCATGCCCCTTTTTGGCTGTACTTAAACCCCTGGCAAGATTAAACTTGATTTCTGCCTGATTCCTGCCTTCAGCCTCTTCATCCCCCCCACCCCATTTTCTAGTCCAATCGGGTAAGCCGTAAACTCGTGGCTGATCTCCAGGATTGTGCCGGTGAAGCCTGGGAAAACCTATTGTAACAAAGCCCGTATTAACAGCTGATTTCCAACAGAAGTGCAGCAGCAAAGTAGCCATCTCCAGCTGGTTTTTGTCCTTTCCCCTACTGCCAAGGCTACTTCCCTGAGCCAAGTCCTATTGGGTCATGTATCTAGAATGTGACAGTCCATTCTTCCTTTCTGCTTAGTGACTTTGCCCCCACAATTAGAAAGAACACGAGATCTGCAGGTCCCATGGAGTTCTTTACTCACAAGTAAGTTGTGGCTTCAGTTTCACTCCTCTGTTTTTTTCTTTCCTATCATACAATGATTCTGCATTTTCCTATTCCTTACAGGTGAGCAGGTTCATTGTTTAAGTTAAACAGGTGACTTGTCACTTCCTTTTAGAATATTTCAAAACACTGCAGGGTATAGGTAGCAGTCAGATGACCAAATGGAAATATTATTCTTTAGAATCTTAGTCCACTGTTCAAGTACTGTCAATAATCTTTCCATTTCATTTCAGAACAAACAAAATAATCTATGTAAACTTTAATTAAAACCAGTTTTCACAGTTAGACACCCCTAAAGCAACCAGGAAGTCAAAAGAGTTTGCTTCTTTGTGTACATATAAATGCAAAATAATTGAACCAAGTGCTGAATAAAAGGAAGCCAGGATTCGATATATATGGATAGAATAGAAATGGTGCTTCATATTTCAGTTCAAGATAATCATGGAACCACAGAAAATACAGCATCTCTTTTCTTGGGTCAAGATAAAGTAAAGTAAGACAAGGTGAAAAGCAGTAGGAGGAAATGAGTGGTGCTTAGTTCCTCCTAGGAATGGAACGGTAACATAAAGTCAAATAAGCACCAGTTCTTGGTCATATTTTGTTTTACTGGTTTATATTTCATCCAAAGGACATTAATCTTTGTGATTTTCCATTTATCAATTCTATCTTATTTCAAAAACTATGATAGTGTCTCTACTCCCCTCCATGGACATCTCCATTAGCCATCTGGGACTCTGTATCTTCATTTTTGTTAACAATGGGCACCTGCTGGAGAATGCAACACCCACCTGAGACACCTGGGGCCAAGTGCCTTGGCTTCAACATTGATCTAGAGGTCAGAGAGTTGGACTCTTATCTGAGAATACTAGGTTTGATTCCGCCCTTCCCCTTGAAGCCAGCTTCATGACCTTGGGGTCGTCACAGCTCTCTTCTGAACACTCACAGTCCCACCTACTTCACAGGGTGTTCTGTTGTGGGGAGAAGAATAGAAGCTTTGTCAGCCCTTTGAATCCCCTTAAATGGGTATAAAAACCAACTCTTCTTCTTCCTTAAAGGGACATGCTTTCTCCAGATTTGCACCCATAGATTGTCCGTAAACTTAAGAGAGATTTACTAATGTATTCATTTATTATATACCTTTCTTCTGAAGAGCCCAAAACTCTGCACATAATTATCGTCTAACCATTTGTTTTTATAGGTAAGTTAAGCTGACAGGCAGTGCCTGGTGCCAGGTTAGTGAGCTTTCGTTACCAAGAGTGCAATCGGACACTGTTAAAGAATTGCCTTCTGGGCAACTTTGAATCTTATATGACAGAAATCAACTTACTGCATATAACTTCCTTGGTCTTGAAGTCTCTGAGAGGTTGGCTCATTGAAGAGTGGGATTTCTGAGCACTAGAGGAATCTCGTTTCTTCAAGTTGTGTCTGATGAAAACCTCCATTAGCAACAGGTGAGAGTTTTCTGCATAAGTGATGTTACCTCCTTCTACTCATATGTATAACAAAACTAAAATTTCTCATTTCCAAAACAATGGAAGTCACGATTTTCTCCCTGTTGTGTGTGGCTGCAGAATGAAAATAATTTACAGATATCCTAACTTTATATTTAGAGTCCAAAGTTTTGATTTTCAGAGGACTGGAATTAGGAAATAAGAACAAGCAAGCAGTGGGAAATATAGCCAATGACATAATAAAAACCATTGCTGTCACCGTTTAACCAATCACAGAGAGGGAAAGGTAGGCAGACAACAGGCTGATCAGTGGGTAGTAACCATTGTCAGGGGACATGTGCTTTGATCTGGAACTGAATGAAGGCTGCAAAATAAGGAGCTTCACAGCCATGTATACAAACTTCTTGTTTGGAAGGTGGTTTTTTTTGTGTGTGTGCATCTTATGATTGGGTGCTTGTCCTTAGAAGAACAACTTGAAAAGGCTCTGTCTGATCACACCCCAAGCGGGGATTCAAAACCAGGAATTTCTGGACTATTTCTACATAGGTTACTGCTTCTTCTTGTCATGAATAAATGAGACAGCCTGGTGTTCAACCTACAGACACGTGTGTCCAGGAAATTCAACATTGTGAAATGAAGGAAAGCCCACAGCCTACCAGCTGAGCAACTGTCTGGAAACCAAAGGATTACAGGTTAAACCTAAAGCATCTTTCCAGGAAAAGATCTGACAAATCATTCCATACTCTTGCCAAGAAAAATGCTTGGGCATATCTCTGCATTCAGGTAGCCCTCCATTACGAGAGCAGTTAAAAGTTTCTGTTTCCATTCAAATGTCACCTCAGATGGTGCTTGCGACACTTAACTGTTCAAATGTGAATCCCATCACATTCCTTTCCATGGCTGCAGACCAGCTTTTACCTTCTCCCTGGCTCCAGAACTGAGGCAGCTGCACTTTTGCTTTCCCATCTGCCCATCCTCCCTGATCTACTAGAGAAACAGGACACCAGGTGCACTGCAGCACAGGTGGGGAGGGAACCAAGGGTAGGACAAGAAGAAAAACAACTAGAGAACTCAGGCTGCCTCATCTCTTGATTCAGTGGGGAATTCAGTCATATAGTGCTGTCTCCAGATAACAACCTGACAAAACTGGTGATGGGACTAATTTAAAAACATAGTATCTGTCTCTCTGTCTTGCCTGCACAAACACACCAGGAGCGACTGGCTCATAAGAGCAAAGACAGTAATGCCACAGAATCCCTAGAATCCACTTCCCCTTTCTCCTTCATGAATTTTTCAGTTCAGCCTTGGCTAATGTGTGTGTAATCCATTATGTTCACCTAGATCAGCTTTCACATGAGTTTGCACAGAACTGCGGCCTTATAATTATACCTGTTTTGATTTCTGGTATCACTTCCTTTTCGCTACCTTCCCCTTTGCCCCACCAGTCACTTTGTCACTTGAGCAGCAGATATATCCAATATTCATTTTATTTTCTTGATTGCCTTCTTAACTTCAACCCAGTGATTCATCAGTTTGAACACACAATAAAACTATTAAGGCTGTGTGTTCAGGCACAGCTAAAAGGTGGCAGGCAGGCAGGCACACCCTGCCATACAAGGGAGGACATCTAGAGACAGCATTCCACCATGAAGATATGGAAAAGATGGGGAAGGAGGGTGCAAGATCTTGCACCTTCCAAGCACTCTGCAGTGCTTCCTCCCTGCTGGGCCAGTTTGGATGTTGGTGGGACAATCTTCACCAATCCAGTGATGGAATAGCCAGCAATGGGCAGATGTAATGGCTCTGGGGGGGAGGTGTTGCTTGAGTTGATGGGTCACCACCACTTCCATTGGTCCATCTGGTCAGGAATTAAGATTGATTTGGAAACTACACCTTCTAAAACACAAAACTGCAACGGTTCAAGGACTTATTTATACTTCATGAATTTCTCTTTGTAGAAAACCCAAATCAGTATTGGGTGTCCAAGGCTCCATCCAGACGTCACTTATTTATTCCACTATATTTGGATATTGCAGAATAAAGCATGGCTATTCTGAAATATCCATACTTTATTCTGGAATATTTAGCAGAATAAGTAATTGAATATCCGGGTGCAGCCCAATAGAGGAAAAGAGAAGGAGGCAGAAATATTATATTAATAATACTCTGCCTTTTCTATGGGAGTTGCATCTATGTTTTATAGCAAGCAAGATGCAAATAAACAAATATAAATACAGTACAAATATTGAGCATGCTTTATGGAATGGTGGGGTATAAATGTAGCACCCAAAGAAAAGGTAAACTATTACTAATACAGCACTTCTCTTTCTCTCTGTACATCAAGTATGTAATAGAATCCAATCAGTTCTTAGAAGTGCAGTAGATCCTCTAGTATCACTACTGGATATTGGATATTCTATTCCTTTGAAGTGTTACTTAATAAGAATCCAGTTAATGAGAGAAAGAGACTTCAGTGCAAATCTTTGGGTTAGATGAATCATGGCAGGACTTACATTCTGGCTGACCAGCTTGTTCAATTGCACTGACTCAAATAAGAGGGTCTCTCAATGTGAGACAGTAGAGGAAAAAACTTGCACTGAAAAGGGTATAACACAACTCCCTCATTGCCATGGGAGGAAATGCCAGAACATACAGGTGCCTTGTCAAGAACCTCTACTATGCAAGGGCCAACCAAGATACCTGCATCAAAGCTCACCCATACGCCCAGACAAAATTTTTCACAAATTGCAAGGAAGAACACACAGATCTCAGGCAACATGCAACACCCACACCAAGATAAGGGTTTTTCAGATGCCAACCTCCCAACATCAAAGCACAGTTCTTCCACAGACTGCATTCCTGATGTATTCTAATGCTGCTTCCCCATATTAAACAAAAAGCAATCAAAACTTGCCAAAACACAAATCATCCGTAAAACATACCTGCAGACACCCCTTAATCCACCCTTAAAAGCAATATGAACCGCAAACACTTAAAATCCAGCAGTACCCAATCAAAACGTGCCAAAAGACACAAATGCAGAATGCAGCAGCATGACTGCTGACAGGCACATCTGGCTGGACACACGTCACGCCGGTCTCGAACGAACTGTAGTGGTTACCAATTTGCTACTGAACCCAATTCCAAATGTTGATATAAACCCATAAATGGCTTGGATCCTGAATATCTGAATATTTTTTCCATTTAGACTTGCCCGTGTTCAAAAATGGTACATCAAACTTTGACAAACTGGAGTATGTGGCTACTATGTATAAAGAAATGCAAGGTTATTCACAGGGCTTAAATTATCTCATGGTCCGGCAACCTTTTTTTGTGAATGCCTCTACTCGTCCAACCTCGTTGATTCCCTTGTCCATTTTATGTAATAGGAATAGGACTAGATGGGCTTTGGCCTGATCCAGGAGGATCCTCTTATGTTCAGTTGTTCAAATATTCCAAAATACATTTCCCATCAGTGTCAAGTAATCATTGACAAAAAAGACTGCTGCTCTAGAGTTCCGAAACTATGTATCTCTGGCAGACCATAAATTTAATGCAGGAAACAGCATAGTTTGGCAGTGGCTCATACAACACAGGTGTGCCCTGCTTTTTACACACATCCCTGCACGAGTCAGAGTGGGTATGAAGCATTCCCTCACTTCCTCTGTTTCACCAGCTTATCTGTGATGTTGCTGTTCGGCTTTGCAGTACACCTGACCGATCTTCACAAATAAATCTCTTGATTTATCTCAGAAGGGTCTTGAGTCAGGCAAGTCCCTTCAGCTAAGCTGACGCAACAAAGAACACTACACAAGTATGTTGCGGGTTTCTGGCGCCCATGACTGGAATGGTATGCTTTGAAAAATGACAAAGTTTAGAAACTCTAAAGACAGCATATATAATGCCTGACTTCATTTCTCTTGTATACCTTTTGTTGTTGTTCTTACTGTGGCAGTTAATTGTGTTTTTTAATATTTGAGTTATTCCCATCACCTAGCAGGCACATGAAAGTTTGATGAATGGTGGTACTGCATGCAAATATTTGGTTAAGGCTGCCTCCAGGAGGCGAGAGGCAAAGGATCTAAAGAAGATCTCACAAATGAATCTTGCCACTACCTGGAAGATGTGAAATCACAGGCTTATTTTCACGTCTACTTGCAGCTTCCAGAAAGAACTCGCTTTGTATTATAAGAAACCATTCAAGCATCCGCCCACTTCTTTTTGTTACTTTCCATGCTTTTGGCTGGCTTCTGGGAACTTCAAGCAGACATCATGGTAAGGGGAACTATTATGAGAAACTCGGCATCATTGGCAGATTTCCCATAATAGTGATAAATTGGTTGATCACCTCATTAATTCAGGACTATATTGGGAATGACATGGTTACATCTGCCAGTCCGAGTATCATGCCAGGAGAAGCATGTGTTTTAGGACCTTTCTGCGCTTACATGGTAATCTGGATCAAGGAGCCTTGTAGTCCACATTGTCAGCATCGGACTAGTGTAATCCAGATGAGATCCATGCTAAGGGTGCCGTAATCCAGATTAGTGGACCTGATAAATTGGTACCACTGTCTTTGGAAGCAAGGTATTGGGAGAGGGAAACCCTAAACATGGATTCTCATCCCTTAACATGGAAGGGTCCCCACAGTAAAAAATGTAGCACGTATCAAGCGCACAAACCGGAGTGAGACCTGTTGAAATGAGGGTTAACATTTACAATGCTTTGGGGCTATTTAACACGTGAAAAGCATGTTAAGCCAAACTGATATGGGGTCTGCGAGGATTGAAACCGTACTGAATTTGATATAAGCTTGCAATGGGGATGCGGCCCCATTGTACTAGCACTGTACAGACATCTGCATGTGAAATGGAACTAAGAAGAAAGCATTGAGCATGCACTTTCAGAACAAGGCTCCATTGATAGCAACGGTATCTTCATGTTGCCTGTGAAGATAACTCACACCTGCTACCCAGGTGCAGTGTTTGACTGACAGGGATATAGACCAATTGCATAGGGTTTGGGAAGTGTCATTGCAGTCATTATCATCCACTGGTATGGGACAGCGTTGAAGTGTCTGCATGGCATTTCTACATAATGCTGCCATCCAGCCTGCTTAATGCAGATTCCTTCTGCTGCAATTGATCCAGATCAAACTAATTTGGATTAAGCACAGTTAAATACAGAAAAATTCCTAGTCCAGGAATATTTTTTGATCAAACACAGTAAGTGCAGAGAAGGTCCTAGGAATATTTTTTTGAAAATGATGACAAAGTTTACACCTTTGGAAGACTCTATGCCAAACTGAGCCCTGCCCAGCTGTGTCTGTTGTGTTTCTAGCATGCGCATTGAAAACTAAGAAGTCTAACCCATTAGGAGCAAGTAGCAACTTACATCACCAGATATGTAAATCTGAATCTCCCATGGTCCCAGCCTCTGGGGAAAACAAATCAAAAATGTTATATGGGCCTGCAGAAAGGGACCAGCCCCATAGTATCATTCATCACTCAGCAGATAAGGGACCAGGACAATAAACGGGAAAATAGCACAAAGGCTTTAAATCACATCCTGCAACCACTTTGGACATACCTGAGCATGAAAGTCAGGTTCTGTCAAATTGGAATTACCATAAGGGAAGAGGACAGAACTACTGCAACTTTAATAGTTGTGCAGAAATGGAAATTTCAGCTAGTGATGCCTGTGTTAAGCGTGACATCTTCTGAAATTTCCTCTTTCCTGCCTCCAAGTTCAAGGCCATCAAAAATTCTGTGGCACAGCCAGAAACAGCCTGGGCAAAATGGCACCAGTCCCCCAGCCCCCCCACCTCCATGTCATAGAATCATAGAATCATAGAATGGTAGAGTTGGAGGGGACCTCCTGGGTCATCGAGTCCAACCCCCTGCTCAAGGCAGGATCTCCTAAACCATCTCAGACAGATGGCCGTCCAGTCTCTGCTTGAAGACCTCCAACGAAGGGGAACCAACCACCTCCCGTGGCAGCCTGTTCCACTGGTTGATCACTCTTACTGTTAGAAATTTTTTCCTAACATCTAAACTAAATCTTTCCCCCTGCAGTTTCACCCCATTGTTTCTAGTCCTTCCTTGAGAGAGTGAGAACAGGGCTGATCCCTCTGCCCTGTGACAACCCTTGAGGTATTTGTAGACAGCTATCATGTCTCCTCTCAGTCTTCTTTTTGTTAGACTAAACATTCCTAGTTCCTTAAGCCGTTCCTCATAGGACATGGTTTGCAGACCGTTCACCATCTTGGTAGCTCTCCTTTGAACCTGTTCCAGCTTGTCAGCGTCTTTTTTAAACTGGGGTGACCAGAACTGGACACAGTACTCCAGATGAGGTCTGACCAAGGTAGAGTAGAGGGGGATAATAACTTCACGTGATCTGGACTCTATGCTTCTCCTAATACACCCCAGGATTGCGTTTGCCTTTTTTGCAGCTGCCTCGCACTGTAATCTGCTCGCACATGTAATCTGCTTCAGCTGCTGCTGGTGGCTAGAGCAGACCAAAGGCTAGGAAAGTGACGGGGACCACTTTAAAGTGCTGTGTGGTTTTCAAAGTGGGTGCAGTGTTCATGCTCAGGAGGGTCCTACCACCATGGCTGTGCAGCCAGTGCATTCTCCAAGAGGCTCTGGCTCCTGGGGAGCACATTAGCATGCAGGTCCCATGCTCCATCAGGACTGCTAATATGGTCCAATGGACCATACAGCTGCAGGATGAGTCCAAATAGCAGCTGGTGCATCACCCTTTACCAAGTCACCACCCTCTGGAAGCTGATGGTTTGGCAAAGGGCATGGTCCTTAAAGAAACTTTGTGTGAAATTAAAGGTGTACCTAGATCTTCCTCTTTGTATAGCTGCAGGGTCTTCTCTGCACTGAATACACTTTTTTTGCTTCCTTTATAGTCTAAGGGACCTGCCATACATAGAAGAAAGGCCAGCAGCTTGCTTGGATCACAGCAGAATTGCCAGACAGCCTCAGCGCTCTGCCATACATCTACAAGTGCAGATGGAACTCCTGCACAGATGGTTAAGATGCAACTCCACAAAATCGTTGTGACCTGCCCTGGGACCTTTGGGTGAAGGGTAGGAAACAAACCAACAAACCAACAAATGTTTGCCCTCATCATCTGGATTCACCCTCAAAAGCAATCTGGCAAGATGATATGTCTGCAGTCTGTGGTGGTTGCAGTCAGCAGTCCTGCCTATGCAAAAGCTTTCTTACATGTGCTGACAGAGTACCTGCAGATGTGTCACCTCTTTCAAGATGTTACAGTAAGTGCACATAGGCAGACTGGCAGGATTGGTAGCCGTGAGCAACTGGAGACATTCAAATTTACAAATACGTCACTACAGTTACAAAAATCAACTTACTTCCTGCATTGCTGTAAAGTTTATCTCCTGGGCTTTTGTGCTCAGTTTGTTTAAGATAAAGGCCAAAATGATGTGGTCAGGTGCATAAATGCTACAGATTAGCATAGCTCCAAGCTTTCATTCCTAAGTGCTGCAAGGCGAAAATAACAGCATAATTGAAATAAAATGACTTCTCTGATCTGGAAAAGCTTATTCTCCTACAGACGGGGAAAGAGCCTTTTAAAAACTGTTTCCCTTTCAACAGTGAATTAAAATCGGTGGCTGTTTTTTCTGTTAGCCTTATTTGAACATTCAATCCATGAGTTTGAACCAACCTACAGAGAAAGCCGTGTCTGCACATTGACATTGCATACTTGCAACAAGAAAACCAGGGTTTCAACTGCCACACGTTGTGATCATTGGTGCCATTACCCAGACATATCTGGGTTCGTATCCAAAGGACCCCAAGTCAAGAATGCAGCTAGGGAAACGAATGAGGAAAGAAATGCTAAATACTGGACGCTAGATCTTCCTCCCTCCCTCCCTCCCTCAAGCTAGAACTAACAGTGTTCCAAGTCTGAAAGAGCCATTTATTAAATCACTATAACACTAACATATATTCAAAATGCCCCCCCCCGCCCCCTAATGCTGATGCAGGCCACTGCAAAGAAATCAGAAAACTAAAGAGAGTTGACAGAACTTTTTCTCTCTCGGGCTGTCCCCAAGGAATAAAAAGTCTGCCAAGACTCTCCTTTTGCCTCTGAGCGCCCCCAAGCCAGGGTTTTTAACGAGGTTCCAGCGCTACAAAACGTGGAAATCGCGCGACAAAATACATGCACTTTAAACAACTCTTCCAGCGCTCTTTCTGGAAGTCGCGGGTTTTCCTCGCTACATTTACCTTGAGGACGCTCCGTGGCAAAAGGGGCGGGGATTGCCGCCTGCACACACAGCAGAAACACAAGCAGCTTCACTTTCTAAAGCTCAGAACTAAAGAGCCAGAATCACGCAGAATTGCAACATTGTTGCAATCGCTGTGAGGTGTGAAATGGGTGGAGTATTGCTAGGGGTGGATTTTAAAGCGATAACAGGGAAAGTGATGAGTGAATGAGCGATCGTGCGCTGGACAGGGTGGATTTTTGAAAGCAATAACAGGGAAAGTGGTGAGAGTGAATGTTTTCCAGCACGAGAAGCCATTTCGGGGGGGGGGGAGATCTGGGAGACGAACAGAGAGCCGATCGCTGTTTCTCCTTTGCACTTGTCAGGGATTGTCTTCCTGGTTGTGGCCACACCGAGCGCAGTCCCTCCCCATTCCCGCTGGCACCCTATGAAGAAGAGCAGGGGCGGGGAGAAAAAGATGCGCGCAAAGAAAACAGGGATCCTATGGGGACGGAAGGTGCATTAAAAACACGCATTTTCCTGAGCCTCATGCGGACGCTTATTCCTGATTTGCATGGCACTTTTAAAGTCCACTTCAATAGAGTGACAGTAGAGTGACAGTGGAGAAGTAAATAAGTCTTTTGGGGACGCAGCCCCAGTGTTATTATTTCCTCTTTCAGGGTAGCCAGACAATGGTGAAAATAGCCTCTGTCGGAAAACCATCTACACCTCAGACTATGGCCAACAAATAAGAATTAAAACCCAAATCCAAACAGCTATATTCCCTGGCTTGTTCACTATTCCTTTGGAAGGCAGGTTAGTGATAATTCTGAGCAAAGAACAGGAGGCAAAGATGCTGTTTCTGTCCTGAGGTGCTTGCTGTCACAACCAAGAATGAGCTGTTTCCTGCTGTTCTGACTCTTAAAAGAACTGAGGAGAGACTGTCTCTTACCATTTTCTCTGGCTAGAACACAAAACAAACCAATGCTTACCCTTGTGTTCCTTTAAGCCAGCAGTTCTCAACCTTCCTAATGCCGCGACCCCTTAATGGAGTTCCTCATGTTGTGGGGACCCCCAACCACAGGGGCGGAGCAGCTGGGAGGTGGGAGGGAAGGGCAGCGGGAGGCTCGTTGCGACCCCTCTGATAGGGTAGTTCGACCCCCAAAAGGGTTCCGACCCCCAGGTTGAGAACCACTGCTTTAAGCTTTCTTTGGCTTTTCTGCAGTGGCCCTTATTCTGGATTATATCTTGGAACAGGAGCTGCCGTCTGCATGTTGGTGCAAACTACAGCAGACCCTTTCTGCCCCTTACTCTAGAATATAATTCAGAATTTAGATTGTACGCCCTCGGCAGGTTTTTATATTTTTATATAAATATATATATTTTGTTTCGCATCTGTAAAGCACTGAGTACATGGACAGCGCTGTAGAAATAAACTAATAATAATAATAATACTGTCCTTACTCCAGAATATAATCCAGAATGAGGTCCTTACTCCAGAACATAATCCAGAATAAAACACAGTGCAATAAGGGCCTTAGAAATTTGCCAGAGACATTAATAACTCTGGCATCCTGAAGGTCTCCTGCCAGGTTCAGCAGCAAGCCCGGTTGCTTTTCTGCCAGCATACAGTATATGTGAAAGGCCTGCATTTTCTTTTGTGCTGCTATTCATTGCCTGGAATGATCAATGTTGACACAGTGCTGGGTGGATAATCTGGTGCAATGTTGGTGGGCTAAGGAAGTCTGGTGCCCCTTTTGCATTACTATGGGCAAATGTCACATTTCTTTTAAAGAGCCGTGGAGTCTGGAGGCATTCTTAATGCAGGAATCAAGGCACATCCATGAAATTCTCTTGGAAGATACAGAAGTCATTTGCCACTACCTTTGTCCAGGGAGATGCTGGGAAGTGAAGCTGGAAACCCTTTGCTTTCCAAGCAACGGCCTTCCCACTAAGCACAATAGTCATTACTTTACACTTTTGCCAGAGTCAAATAAGACCAATGTTCACTGGTAGTTCTCATTCTATTAACCAACCCTTTTTCTAAATTCTCAGTCTTACAATGTATTAAGGCTGAAGACCAGTGCATCTTATTACCTGGGAAAATTCTCTTTCCAGGTAACAGAGATGTTTACATAAGGTTAACAGCTAGTAAGAAAGTGTTCTATTTTTTGTTTGTTTTTTGTTTTTAATCAAAAGCCAAATTTACCTTTGCTGCTATGGCTACAGCTGCATTTCCATGACCTGCTCAACTGGATTTACAACTCATCATGTTCCTAACATAATCCAGAGGTAGTAGACCATATCAGTTACATTGGCCTTATCTCTTTGTTACACTGAAGTTCCAAGGACCCGAAGGTTATTTTCATCCTTGTGGGGCATTTGTACCCAACAAAGCTTTTGTTCCTGCAGTCGATGATCAGTAGAACAAAATGCTGGCAATTAACTGGAAACCAAGAATTTAAAGCAGCCGTACATTGCAAATAAACATCTTGAAGTAGAAAGCTTTCTAAAGCAAATAAGGATTGTGTATAAACAAAGGAAGGATATTAAGCTGTTGAATTTGAAAGAGTATGTGAGGAATGATCCAAATATGTCACTGAGACTTTATCTGCACAAAACAAAGTGTGATCCAGATTAAAGAGGCCTTTAATCTGAATCACTGGTAGACCCATTTAGTCAGATCTACCAGCAGACCAGTGTTCCAGGACCCCTTCTGCACTTAACTGCTTTAATTCTGGACCAATTCTGTGTCCAGAATAACTCAACCCACTGATCTTGGTTGTGGGCATGGGATCAGTGTTATCTGATCGTGCAGATTTGGATTGCCCAGGCTGTACAGCCTTGAAGCTGTACCCTCACATCTCTGAGGGCTAGAAACAATGTCCCCAGTAGTCCTGGAACATAGAGGTGTGCCTTTTTAGACCTTATATAGGAACTTTTCCAGGTAATTGTCCTGCCTGGGCCAGTGGTGGTCATGTAATGTCGTCTTAACACTGCGGAGGTGTGCCTTCTGCACACCTGCTGAGTTCCAGATCAAGGCCACTGGTCCCTTCCTAATCTGGATCAACCTCAGAGTAACACTTCTTGAAAGCAACAATTAACAAACTGATGCCTCCATGCACATTTCATTAGGTATCTGTAAACAGCTATCCTATCTCCTTCAGACTTCTCTTCTACAACCATATCACACCCAGATCTATTAACTGTCCATCGCAGGAAACTGGTTTCCAGATCTCTAACTATCATGTTAGTCACCTCTGTATCCCATGTAGTTTCTCAATGTCTTTTTAAAAAATGCATTATGGTGTGTATGGGCTGGCCAGTGCCTCATAAAATGATTATATCCATGAATGATTATATCTGGTAATGTAGCTTTAGACTGCACTGGATTTTTAAACTGCTGCATCATGCTGCTGACTCATTTTTCACTGGTCAACTGTATGTTTGTTTCCTAGGAATTGTAAAACCTCAAGTATAGGACTTCACAGTTGTTTGCAAGTGTGTTTATTTTATTGTGCACTTTCTGATTTATAGCAGTTCATGTGGGCAGGAAGTTCCTGTGTGTTCAGACTGTGAAAAATTCTAGTCTGGGCTGCAATCTTGCCTGACATCTGTGTTTTTTTCACTGCTATTTGGGAAAAGGGTGAGCACTGATCTTGGCTGACTTCTTTGTAGTAGAGTTTTCAGGCAAGGATTTGTGTGTTCTGGCAGTGCCCATATGGTAGACGCTTCCTGAAGGGCCTGTGCTGTGCCCTTTTCAATGCAGCAGGTTCGTTTCTTCCACTGACATGCATGGGGAGACCTTCCCCACTAAAATAAATGCAATTTTGAACAAAGCCAGTCAGCCACATTATAAGTCAATTGAGCTCTCAGCCATGGTTTCCCTAAACCTCAGATACATCCAGGAACAGATCCTAGTATTATAAGAGGATCTCGTGTAATTTGAGAAAGGGAAAAAAATCTTCTCACCATTCACTTTCCATCTACTTTATCCACTTCCTGTATAATGTTATACATGTTTATCCTGCCTCCTGTCAGTCATATACTTTCTAGACTAAAATGTGCCATATACTGCAGACTTTCCTTGTACAGAAAACCAGTATTGGGCAGAACTGTTTACCCTCAAATCTAGAACTGGCTGCACGGTTCTAAGAATGGATCACAGCGTTGCCCCTCCCTTTCCTAACTGTGTCCTGGCCTCCCCCTGGCCTCTGACCCTTCCCCATCATGCCCCACCAATCCCCAGGCTTAACATCCCCATCACCACCACTGGGACTAGGCAAGAGCTTCCAAGGCAGAAAAGTTTGTACCCCAAACCTTGCAGGGATACGAGGTGGCATATGTGTGCATGTGGACAACACACCTCTTGCCTCCAGTTGGCCCATCATCCCCCACAATGAGGATGAAGCCTCTTATGTTGTACATTTCATCCAGGCTCTGTGTGGTTTACAAGATAACAAGAAACAACAGATAGAACCACACAAAAATGCTTATATAGACTACTAATGGTTACCCCATTAAGCATTCCCAGAAGTGTGGGTGAAAAGACAATTTTTAAAGGATTTCTGAAACATCATCACAAACATCACAGTGTTGTTTTGAAACTGAGGGAAGATCAAAACTGCTCTCCAAACATAGGAATAAGATTTTGCAGTAGAAACAAATATTGAGGCTGCCAATGTTCTAAGCAGCTGAGACTCCATAAGCACATAAATTCAGGTGCTGCCAACCTTGTGTTCCTGTTTGTGACAGTCACATTCATTCATACAGGGCCACAGTGACACATACCTTTCAAAGTATATAATCATCCATATAAATTAGTGTACTCATGTATGACTATGTGTGCCTTTTAATGCAATCCATGTTTGTCCTCATGGAAATAAGACACACTTCAGTTAGAACATGAGTTCTTAAGAGAAGCCCTGGTGGATCAGGCCACAGCCCATCTAGTCCAGCATCCTGTCTCACACAGTGGCCCACCAAATGCTCATGGGCATCTCAAGCAGAGACAAGGACAAACCTTCTCCTCTCTCAAATCCCAGCAAATGGCCTTAGAGGCATTGCCCAGTGCTAGGACTGCAGTCTTAGGATGATTTTGAACCTGCACTGGCAGGTATATTGAACTGCAAATGTATTAGGAGCCTCCCTTCTGCATGCTGGTGCAGTCTAAGGAAGGTCTTGCCCTTGTTCCTCAGTACAACAATAAGTTGTTAGGCAAACATTTAGGGCAAGCCTAAACAATGAAAACAGGAGCTCTTAAGCGTGAGAAAAAGTAACCTGAGGGGAAGAGCTTAGGACATCTAATTGCTTCTTATTTCTAGGATTAGATTTTTAAAGGTGTTTATGTATCCCTAGATAACTGCTGAATGAAAGCTGATCTCAAAAACCGCTTTGAATAAAAGTGAGTTTAAGGACAGGAAGCACCTTGTCTTGATAACAATGCAGGTTTGCTTAGAAGACAGTTGAGCTACATATCCTGGACCTTATTTCAGATTATATCCTAGAACAGGGCCCTGCCATCTGCATTCCAATGGTAACCCCAGCAGATCCCATATGGGACCTGTCATGGTATGCACCAGCAGCATATGGATAGCAGGCTCCTTCTCTGGGAAAGAGTCCAGAATAAGATCCAGTGCAGAAGGGGCTTTACTATAAGGTTGTGTTCTGACATATCAAAAGGGGCACCTCAGAGAGACAGAGTGTGGCCCTCGTGTTCCCCAGTCCTTCTCTAATCCACAGTATCCACCTTTTCTAGCACCAAATGTTCAGGAGAGGGGGAGGGGCAAGCTGGTATGTGAACAATCCCACTTGACGCCTTCTCAAGGCCACCTCAGAAGTGCCTCAGAGATGTTTTATTTTCCTCTAGGTTTGCTTAGGAGGACTGGCATTTTGAATACAGAACTGTACGTTGTGTTTCTAAGTAGATTCACTGGGAGCAAAAACATTTTCTTTATTACTACATTTCAAAACAATATATTAATTCTTCATTCTGGAATCAAAATTTATAAGGAACACTAAACATAAACTGCAATCATGATACTGCATCTCTAAATTGCTGTATACTCTTTTTGGCCAGCTTCCTATTATTTTTCTAACATATTGCGCCAAGTCCTCTAGTATAGGTTTTATGAGTTATTCCCCAAACTCTGAACTTTTTTTTTTAATAGTGATGATGGTTATAATTTTATTTGAAGCTATTAATCAAGGCTGTTCAACTTGTGACCCTAAGGTTGTTCTGAACTACAACTCCCAGCATGTTGTGCCTTAGTAGTAGTTCCAAACTACTACTGGGAGTTGTAGTTCCAAACATCTGGAGAACTTAAGATTGAGCAGCCCTGATTTAAAGCACAGTTGCGGAGATTGAGACATTACAGAGCTCTGTAAAATACATATATGATGGAGTGAAAATGAGCAGAGTGACATTTTATTCTCTGTCTCCAATTAACACTACAATACAGCATGGTCAGTGAGAACAATCATAAGCCAGTTTGGGACAAACAAAATTAAGTACAGTACTTCAGAAATGATAAGTGTTAAACCTGCTTTCACAAGTTGTAGGGCTGATGGATCTATCTACAGGTATCATTCTTAATGGCTATATCAAGCCCTAAGTTCAGAGGCAATGGGACAGTGAGAGATAAATGTTGCCTTCAGTCTCTGCATGTGGTTTCAGAGGAATTTTGTCGGTACTAGAAAACTGAATTAGCTGAACTTTCATCAAAACAGGCCCGTGAGCTGGACTACTTTCTGAATATATTGAGGAGGCAACAAAACAAATACAAGGGGCTCTTCACACCTTTGTTAGGTGCAATGGCCAGCAGAGAACTGTGATCCATTGGGTGTCTCCACTCTGGAATGCTGACGCCTCGGTAATGGCCATATGCACCACCCATTGCCACAGCAACCAGGCAACATGGTGCACAATTCCAGCTGTACTGTTCCAGCTGAGGGACAGTCCAGCACATGCAGAACCACTTCTGGAAAGGAAGCTGCTCCATGTGGTGTGAATGCTCTGTGGAGAAGCATCCCCAAATTTCCCCACTGGGCAAAGTACAAAAAGGGCCCTACTTTCAACTGTCCAGTGTTACAATGACTAGACGCTGTCAAGATGCAGACAGGATTATGTGGGGTAAAATGGTATTGAGACAATTTAGAGAAATATATGGTCCAATGAAACAGGTAGTGGAGGTGTGGAGAATTTACCACCATAAATTAACAATTATGAATATCAAAATATACAACTATAGAATATATAAATAAAGATCAAGAGGTCTTAAGGGAAAGATTAATATTTCAGTTAAAGGATAAGGGGTTTAAAAGTGTAAAGGATTTGAGGGAACAGGAGATAAAACAGGCTTTGCAGGGAGAATGATTGAGTTATCATTCTCTTAGGAACTGGTATGTAAATAATAATATATAATTACAAATCAACAGGCCTTTGACAAAGTTTGAAGAAATATTGGAAGAATTTTTGGAGGGGTCAAGAGGAGTAGGAAATAAAATATTGGGATCATTAATAAATCACAAGAATGAAGTATTGGATAGTATGTTACAAAATTGGCAGTCAGATATTAATATTACAAGACATAATGTTGAGCAAAAATTAGAGAAAATTAGTAAAATAAAAAATAATAGGGTACAGAAAGAGGCACTTAAGATATTTTATAAATGGTATAGAACACCATCTCAATTGTCATATATGATTCCAGGAATGTCACCACAATGCTGGCATGGGTGTGGGCACAGAGGGACATATTTCCACCTTTGGTGAGATAGCATTAAAAGATTTTGGAGAATTATTCAGAATTATATTAATAATATTTTAAATATAAATGTGGAACTAACTCCCAAAATAGTGCAGAACTATAATATTTATTTGAACAAATGATATATGCTGAACAATCTACAGTTGTATTAGGATGGAAAGAGAGTACTCAATGAACATTAGATAATAGGTACAAGTATCTAAAGGAACAATATAGATCTGAGAAAATGTAGGAAATAAGATTTAAAAGCCAAGGATTGAAACTACGCTCCAAGACAGAGAATAACTGGAAATAATTATTGAACTATTCGATGAGACCTCAAGCTCTAGAAATTCTGAGAGATGAAATATTAAGACTGTTTCTTTGTTCCAACTAAAAGTATATCAAGAGGTGAAGGAGAAAAACTATATGGTGTTGTCACAGAAGGTGGAGAGTGTACATGTATTCCACTTTTCACTGTATATTGTTATGATGTGTTTTTTTTATATTTGTTTATATTGATGTTAGAAAAAGCTGCTCTGGAACACTGAAGGAGCCTTCAGAGAGAATCTGAGGCTGCAGAAGATTGTAGTGATAAAGAACCAGACACAGAACCCTCTTTTATATGTGAACTGTATTGCTGTTGGGCAAGCAGGCACTAAAGCAAACAAGTAGTACAGGGCCTTTCTGTACTCAGGTTCAACTCATAATAGCAGCTCTCACAGTTGACTTCTGGGCCACATCAGTTCTCCTGTGTTAGTTCACATCTGTGAGCCCCTGCCCATTGATGGTATGCTCCATCCACAAAGGATGGAGTGTGATCCAGATCCCTGCTAGACAAACAGGTCTACTAGCAAACCAGACCAGTGGGCCCTGGTCCAGAACATGGAAGTTTGCAGAAGGCATGCCTCTGTGTTTGATACTTCAGTGAACCCATTTGGGTAGCACATGAAAGTGTGCTACTGAAAAATAGGTTCCCCAATAGCTCCAAAGCTAGGGATCAAGTTTCTAGCCCTCATAGGCTGACCAGCAGCTCAAAAGCTTGCATAAACTTTGGGGCCACTGAGGTTGCTGTCATGAAGGTGGCATGTTGACCTTGCCCCTGTAACTATAGCCCTATGAATGATTCTCATTTATGCCTGATTGTATAAATGCAGGCAATCTCTTTGTATCACCTTTTAAAAATAAACTGTTACATTAAATTTTGGTTTAAAAGCTTGCAAGTTCTTTCTCAAAATAATTCAGCTGGAACAACGTGAAAACCATAACAACCTTTACTTGGCTTTGAATTAAAAGGTGAGAGCAAAGAACCAGCTCAGTCCACGCAAAGCAGAATGGTGAAGAAAAATCAAACAACAGGGAAATTTGCAAGCTTTTCTTTAGTCACCTGGCTTTACTTCCACAGTAGCACATGGAAGTAATACATTAACCTGTATTTACTGCAAACACTGCCCCTCTGGCATTTTGACTAATATATGTAAATGTAAAATAAACCATTTTCATAAGTTAGCATTTATGTAAGAAACACAAGTGTAATTTCACAAAGCACACAAACCAGGCCTCCTGGGCTTTCTAGAAAAATGTTGTTAGAAAACTTGAGGTTTTTCTTCATCATTTCTGCTAAGCTGTAGAACAGTTGATGCTATTTGTTTTGTTTAGTTTCTAGTTGTCATTGGGCAGCAAAAATGGCTATTCAGGAAGTAAATTAGCATGCTGACACACTAAGTGAACGACAATGCTAAATTTGTCGTGATAATCCAGTAGTAATGTAAGCAACAAATAAGTAGATGAAATGCAAGCACAGAATATGTTTATTTGAAATTTGATCCCTAAAGCAAAATACTCATTTTAACTGTGTAGCTATAAACCAGTCCAAGTTATATGGGCCAACATAAAGCACGGTGCTTAAACTGAACCTACTTTCCTGCATTGGATGAATTTCTGGTGGGCTGGGCATTTTATTGAAAAAGGCCATTGTCATGATGAGATTACTTCTTGATCAGGAGGACTTATTTACACTTCAGGCTCTTCCTTTGAAAGGGAAATTGTTCTGGAGAACTTGATGAGCTTGGGAATGTTAGGGAAATATTTGAATTTCTATGGACATTAAATCATCTTAGAGGTGTGAAGTGAAAAACTGGTAGGAGTGATAAACCCTCATTTTATCTCCCACCTTACATTCACTTCTTGTTTTACTGAAGAAAAGTTAGAAGGGTGGCTAAAAGGATGGGGTGGGGTGAGAGACACTACAAAGGAATACACATACATGTGCTTTTCTGTTCTGACAAAAATAAGTCAGGCTCGACTTTTTTATGATCTTCCAACAGCCTCTGAAGTGAATGAGTTGGGACCAATGATGACAACCCCCACCCCCCACCCCATGTTTTGTCTTTCTGTAGGGCCAGACCTTGACACAATGGAGAAATTTGATGTCTGCTCAGTTTTGAGCAGCACACGGACAGGTATTTGAGAACTTTTGAAATTCTGGTCTGCATAGACTTCCAATTATGCAGACTATTGTACTTTTCCAGAATCAATCTGCATGATTACAGATGAGCACATTTCCCTAGTTTACATGCAAGCCAATAAAAATGCATTCTCACACATTTGTGCCTATTACATGAAACTGGAAAAAGAATCTAACTAAACAGTGGAATTGGAAGTAGAACTAAAACTATTAAAAATGTAGGAAAAGGAAAAAGGGGGTTCTTTTTTCCTTTTGAAAAGGTATAATATTGGCTGTGAGGAAAGATAAGCATATCAGTTGGCACATTCTGGCAGGTATAAGGATCGCTTTTAAATGAACAGCATAGTGGTATAACTTAATTTGCAGTCCTAAGCCCCCTCATTGAAAATTCAGTTCTGTTGAAATTAATAGGGGTCTGATGTGCAAGATACGCCAGCCCAGTTTCTGAAAGCAGCTCACTCTCTCCATAACTAATGTTTGCAACATAGTTACAAGCAAAACTGAAAGCAGGCTCCCTTCAGCTGTCAAATTCAGCTGCCTGCATTCACATGGTAATGATAATGATAATTGGTATTACCTTTCCCTGTTAGCAAGCACAAAATCTCTCTCCCCCTCCAAAGTGAAACAATGTGACAGTTTGGAGCTCTGCTTGAGAGCTGAAAGAGCTGGATTCTGACAGCCAGTTCTTCTACAGAGATAAAAAATGCCTAAAAATCGGTAGAATATGGGAGAAAATGTGGAGAAAACATCTCCATGCTCCCAGGAAAACCCGCAGCTTCCCAAAAGTAGGGAGGTAGTATTGTTTAAAGTGGAGGTTTTCTGCTGCGGATTTTCCTCCTTTGTGGCTCTGGAAGCCCAGAGTAAAGCTCTGCATGCAGACGCTCAGAAGCAAAATAAGCTTTTTAACAGATTTTTCTTTGCATGTAGATGGGCCCTAGATGTTCTTGAATTGCGACTTCCAGCATTCTGCAGCCACCCCATTGAATGCTGGGAGTAGAATGCTGAATGTTGCAGTTCAGGAATGTTTGGAGGGCCACAAGATGAGCTACCTTAATATAGAAGGTCACAAGAGGAATGCAGATAAACAGAAACACACAGAGGAAGAAGGAGAAGAAGAGTTGGCTTTTCTACCCCACTTTCTCACTCATTCAGGGGACTCAAAGCAGCTGACAAAGCTTTTCTATTCTTCTCCCCACAACAGAACACCCTGTGAGGTAGGTGGGGCTGTGAGAGCTCAGAAGAGAGATGTGACTAGCCCAAGGTCACTCAGCTGGCTTCATGGGGGTGGGTGGAATCAAACCCGGTATTCCCAGATAAGAGTCCGGCTCCCTAACTGCTAGACCAAACTGGTAGAGGTGTTCCTCTACCTACATTATGTCTGTTTATGTTGCAACATATGGCATTTAGGACCAAATAAAAAATGGGAAAAGCACCCTCCACAGGTGCAGTTGTCGTGACACCTGCATCACTCAAGAGACACTGTCCTGTCAGTCTTCACTTTTGGCACCCTTTAAACCACTGACACTGTGGGACAGGAGTTACCCTGTCCTACCAATACAGTTACTGCAGCAGTTTCTCTTTGAGCAGCAGCTTATTTGTCCCTGCAACCACTTCTGGGCTTCTCTGTCCACGGGCTAGTCCCTTGCTGAGCTATCAGCCTGTGGCTGTGGCAGTGGCTGTGGCAGTGGGTCCACCTGAACCCCCAAGCTGTTGACCAGAGCTGCTGCATTAGGGGGTGAAGAGACAGTGGCCTAAAAGAGCTCCTTGCACCTGAGCACTTTCCAGATTTCTTTATCAGGGTCTTTCTGGACTTTGAAGACAGGGTTGTTTGGACACAGTCCAGCATGGAGCGTATGCACACCATAGGCCTGCTTCTGTCCAGAGCAACGCCCAGGATGCCTGCATGCCCCCAATTTTTATAGCTCTGGAGCAGCTTAAAACGGCTCCACAGCTATAGGATGTGTACCCGCAATACAGCCCCAGATACAGCCTTTTTATCTACTTCCATGTAAAAGCTGTGTGGGAGCACTGTGCTGTCATGCGCCACTTTGCCTGATTGCTTTAGCAACAGTCGGCTGAGCGTGGCCACTGCTGCAGAGAGGTGGATGCTGCCCCATGGCGGTACTGGTACTTGCCCTACTGCTGTATTTGGACAGGAATGGCGTTCAATCTTAATTTCCTGGGGATAGTGTCCCGGGGAAGTTAAGTGTGCATTTCCTCTTGGTTTTAAGGAAGTCTCTTTGAAAAATTGCTAAGCTCAGGAAGAAGCTTGTTTGTTGGTAGTTTTTGTGTACTGCCAGCAGGATCAACAGGTCCGTTTTATGCACAAAAAAGGACTGCAAGAATCAACAGCAGAAACCCTACCCTTTTGAGTCAACAGCAGCACCTAATTTCCTAAGCAAAAGCAGGTAGAACTCAAATTTGTCTAGCACAGCAGGCGCTGTCCCAGCAGTTCCCAACTGAAACTCTTGCTCACTTTAAGCACATTTTAATCAGGGACCCAGGGACAAAAGGGAGGCCCTTTGGGAGCATTTGGCTGGTTGCTGAGCTTGGTGGCTACTACTGCACTCTGTACTTGCTTTTGGCCTCAGTTTACATGGACTGAGGAGCCCGCGTCACTTTCTTTGCCAGGGACAAAAACCACTAAAGCTGTGTCAGTTTTTCAAATAAAGATTAAAGGAAACAAAGAACTCAGTTAAAGTTGTTTCTATAGAAAGTCCAAGTAAATAAAAAGGTCTTCCCTTCATGCTTAAAGCCCCTAATGATACTCTGGTACCAGATGAAAGAATCTGAGTTGTGCAACTAAGAACTTGCTGGGCCAGAATCCAGAAGTTCCAGGATCCTGGGCTCAGATTCCTACATGACCACAGAAGCACACTGGGTAACCTTGAACCAGTTGCCACCTCTCAGCCTCGTCTACCTGATAGGTCTGTTGTGAAGATAACATGGTGTGTGCTGCTCTTGACTCCTTGGAGGAAATGCAGGATACAAATAACTCAAATAACTAAATGGACCATACACAAAGCAGTGACAGTCTATGGATGGAAAGCATGCGTCAAGTGGTGTGGCTCAAAGGTTCTCCTACACACATTTGAACCAGGGCATGCTGCACATGAACTAGTACTCACACTGGGAGGGCAAAGGAAGGTTTGGTTCTACTGCCCGACACGTGCCAGTCTCCATGACTTCTACTGCTCAACACAGTGAATAAAACAGAAGCATACTGTATTCTGAAAACATCTCTTAAGAAGCACCCAGTAAAAAGTGGCACCTCTTTGCCCTGGCCTTTGGCTAAACAGCGCTGATATCAGGGCATTCATTGATCAACCCTAGACTATTGGGAATGCTACGCCTGTGTCTGGCATTCCCAATACATCCTGGGAAAATGGCAGGTTTTAGCTGGTGTCTGGTAGGCCCCTCGATCCACAAATCCTCATCAACTTGGGTGGGGGAGCTCAGAAAGGCAAGCTAGAGGAACAAACATTACTATCACCTGCTCAAGCTTTCCTGCTCCAGCCTCACCTATGGCTGCTCTTGCTACCTGGCCAGAAAAGTGATCACTGCCTTGAGGCAACCATCGCGTTCACAAGTGCATTTTTAAGGAACGGAGCTCTCTCCGGGCACCCGGTCAGTCACTCATGGGCTGCCCAGCCATCTTTAGAGGGGTCCTCGGAAAACAGAAGCCCAACTACGAACAAGGGGTTTCACTCCCAGGGACACGTATGCCTCTAAGGCTGTGGTCACACTTAAGGTTTAATCTAGCTTCAGTCCACTTTCAGAGTGAGAGAAAACACTAGCAAAGTGACAGGCTCTTTTCTTTCAGCATTATCTAACTCAGAAAATCTACTTGTTGGTTAGATAAAGTAGGAAATGGCTAGTCCAGTGATGGCCAACCTATGACACGTGTGTCACAGGTGACACACCAAGCCCTTTTGGGTGACATACCTGGTCACCCTGGCACCTGGGCGTGTAGTGCTTGCTTGTTCTTGAAGTGTACGAAATACCAACTTTCAATTGAATATTAGCAAATGAAATTCAGCCACAAAAGTCACTAATGTAAAGAATTGTTTTTGCTTTTAATAAAATATTACTAGAGCTACAAAATTCACAAAATTATGGATATTTCTAGATGTGACACAGCACCCGAGTTAAGCGAGGTTTTCTTGTGAATTTTGACACACCGAGCTCAAAAGGTTCGCCATCACTGGGCTAGTCACTTTGCTGATGCGTTCTCTCACTCTGAAAGCGAACTGAAACCGGATGAAGGCTTAGGTGTGACCACAGTCTTACACACACACACCCCTCGCTCGCTACGAGAGAGTCCGTGCCTGGCCTTCTTCCAGCGGGTGGCACCGCCTGAAACCCCGTCGCCTCTCCGCTGCTCTTTAAAGTCCCCACAGCCCTCCCACCGCGGCGGCGTCCACAGGTGGTGAATAACAGCACGTCGCCCGTCCCGCCCGCGGCTACGAAGGGACACAGCAGCGAGAGGGCCGCCGCCGCCTCGGGCACCTCCGGGAAAGAAACGCCGCCTCCTTCTCGCCGCCGGCGTCCAGTCAGCCGGCCCTACTCTCCTTCCCCAAGGGCCTGACCCAAACCCGGTTGGAGCCGGCGAGGAGGCGCACACGCGGCGCGCGCAGGCTTAGGCTTAGGCGCAGGCGGCGGCGGCTTCTCTCCTTTTCGAGACCAAAACAGCGGCTGGACTGTCTGCGCCTTCACTGGGATGTTCCGTTGCCTCAGGTAAGGAGCCCGGGCGGAGTGGGAGTGGGGGTGAGGGGGGGGGGCGCGCGCGCATGAGCCCTTGCCTGGCGGCTGGCGCCCAGGTGAGGCGGCTCGGCTGTGGTGGTGGGTGAGCGAGCGAGCGAGCGCGGCGGGCGTTTCATTGCTGAGGGGCTCGGGGCGGGAGAAAGAGCAATACGGTCTCCTCCGCCCCTCACCTATAGATATTGCCAACAGGGTTGTTGTTGTTTTTTTAAGGTAGCGAAGAAGCTGCGTGAAGGCGAAAAAGAGCGTATTTTCCCGCCCTTCCAGAATCCTTTTCACCATATTATTGTTATTATTCTGAAGAGACGAGACGAAGGTATAATAGGCAGATATGCTAGGACGTGGAGTCTTCTTTAAAAGCCTGGGTAATGCTGTGAGGCGCCTTGAATGGACGGGAAAGCACGTTGGGTTGCGTTATATGCGGGCTTTGGGATGACCTTGGGCTGCTTTCCGTTCCTCAGGACGTCCGCTTGGGGTATCTGGATGGTGAACTGAGGTATAAAGCCAAGATGGTAGGAACTGGAAGTCTTTACTGGGATCCAAGCTTTTTGGCTCGTGCCTGTTTCAAGATGCTGACTTTTTTTAAAAAAAAATCTTTCCAAGAGTTGTCTTAAAAGATCGTTTTTAAGAGTAAGAAACCGAGTCTTGGCCCAAGTCTAGGTAATGCAGTTTGGAAGTGCATTTTCTGGCCTGTGGATTAAGGCGCTAGCCTGCGGATACAAGCCACTTTTGAGCTACTTTTTAATTTTCGTGCTGTTTCTGGGTGCAGCCTGTGAGGCTGTGTATACACCTGCTGGTATGTGTTATCTGGTATATGGTGGACAGAAGTGATTATTGCTATCCCCTTCTGTTTTATATAGATATATATTCTTTTGATTATGGGATTTGTATGCTGCTTTTCCTCCAAAGAATCTAAGGCAATGCAGGGGATTTTCCTCCACTCTGCTGTATACTCATAGTAACCCAGTGAGTTAGGTTAGAGTGAGAGGGAGTGACTTGCCCAAGGTGACCTTTAACGGCTGAGTGAGGTTTTGGACTGGCTCAGCATTCTGCTTTCTAATATAGCAGAGTGGCTTACTCGTGTCTTAACAGTCCAGGATCAGACACCTTTTCTTCTGTACCATTCTTTATTTCATTTTTCTGCTGTGATTGGAAAGTATGTATCATCCATAATAGAGTCTGGTTCAAAAAACAGGGCTGTAAAGCACTATGGCAGATTATTGTTATTATTTCTTAGGCTGTGTTCACACCTAAGTTTTAATTCAGACCACTTTCAGAGTGAGAGAACACATCAGCAAAGTGACTAGCCATTTTATACTTTACCTAACAAAAAGGTAGATTTTCTGAGTTGGATAATACTGAAAGAAAATAGCTTGACATGTTGCTGATGTGTTTTCTCACTCTGAAAGTGGACTGAAACTGGATTAAAATGTAGGTGTGAACATAGCCTAGATCACAACCCCTGTTCAGATTCAAGAAGGGTGAGGAGGAACTTCACCTTAATAAATTTTATTTAAAATATAATGCCTTGGAACACCAAGTGTAAAACAAAACATCATTAAAAAGCCCCACTAGTTCCTGAATGCAGAACTGGACAAGAGGAACACAGGCTATTGACATCTCAATCTTACCTACAGTAGGTTTCAGTTTGTTCAACCTCATGCAGTGCATTATTTACTTTGTACGTGGTTCCTAGGTGATTTTTCCACCGGTCTGTTTTAGGGAATCCAACTTCCTTGATTTCAGATGCTAACAGAAATGAACTATCAAACTAAACTGTGATTGATAGATTCCCACCCCAATTCTTTTTCTGAGAGTAGGCAATAATTAATGACGGAATTCTGATCTGTGAAAGGGAATTACAGAAGATTTATAAATGTATGCTATCAGTAGTTCTATAAAAATATTGCCTTGTTAGAATAACAGTCCCATAAAACGTGGAATTATAGAAGTTATATTAAGGACGTATTCTGGGTAGTTGAATGAATAGGATAAACTCACCTTTAATTAGAACTTGGCTCAAATTTCTGTAGTTTAGTAAGATGTTCTGGGTGTATAGGGTCTCAGTCTCCAACGTCTTTCTGGAAGAAGACAATGCATCTAATGTCGTCCTGCCAAGTGTATTTTAAGTGTGTAGTTTACTGAATGCTGTGACCTGCCTCAGGACCTTGGATGAAGGATGTGATATGAATATTCAAATAAAATGATGTTACCAAAACAACTGCAATGATACATCCATATAATCATGAGGAGCAGCGGTGCTTTCTGCACTGGGCTTTAATCCAGATTATGTCCCAGAATAGGGGCCTGCCATCTGCATGCTAGTGCAGTTTGAAAAATCTTGGTTGGATATAGTTTGAAATAAAGCCCAGTGCACAAAGGGCCAGAGTTTGATTTGAAAATGTGTTCTGAAGGTGTCTGGAATTTGTCAGATGTGGTACCAGCAGATAGGCCCAGTATGATGTCAGGATGCTACTGGTGGATTTAGCTGAGAGGCCAGATTTCACAAACTGAGGGAGCTCCAACACTTTCTGAAAATCTTTAGCAGCTTCCAGGCATATTCCCAGTATGTTAGCACTGGGCCAAACTGCCCCAGCACAGAGTTGGGTTGTTAATCCAGGAATGTTGGTGCTATCACCAAAAAGGGAAAAAAGAAAAAAGGAAGAAAAGGGACTGGAGCAGCAAGTTCCTGAAAGTATAATATGTTGCTGTGCAGTGCAGATAGCGCTAATCTGCCAGAGCCCTTTTTTCTTGGCTCCAAGGTAACACTGGCATTTTTAAAATAGCTGATACTTCCAAACATCATCTGAATGCTCTCTTTAATTCCATCTGTTAGGTCAAACATTGCAATTTTTTTTACTCTCCTTTTCTTCTCTTTGTTTTTCTCATGCACTTTTCATTCTTTGTATAAAGAAAAATGTATTTAAATTATCTGCCATGTGGGATGACTAGAACAGATTTTATGGGCTTCTTTCGAATAAGAGATTCTGTTTACTTCCACAAAGTAGTCAGATTAACACCAGCAGAAGAAAGATTATTATTCTTGGTTCAAAGTGCTCACTTAAACTGGTCTCCAGAGAGCAAAATACATTGTTCCTTAAGTGCAACTAGAATATGAGTTGTGCTGCCAAATATTATCACAAAACTAAGGTACAGTATTTACATTTATGAGGTTCAGGCTGATCAAAATCACTTAAGCGCTTGAGGATGTGGCTGTCCACAATGGTAATTTGGACCATTTTCATCCTTAACCTGAAGTGAGCCACCAGGTGGAACGGTCCAGTTGTCCCAGAACAAGGCTGTCCACATTTGGAGGCTGTTCTGGGACAACTCCTGAACTGGCTCTGACAGGCAGGAATAAAAGTTAGTGGCCTCAGAGCCACTGTGAGACCCATTTTGGTGGCACAACAAGGTACACTGCCAAAATGACTCCTTGGTGGGAAACCGGTTGATAGAGGCATGCTGCATTCACACATTTCTGTGATCTGGTTTAATGGTTGTTAGACCACTGCTAGACATTTAAAAAAAAAAAAGCTCTGCCACTATCCTGGAAGCCGCCCAGTCTGCTATATACTTCATCCAATGAGGACAGGGTGTACTAGCAGTGGGTGGGGCCTCCCTAGGACCACCATACCAAGAGGTGTAGAAGAGAGAGGCTACCGTAATGTGGAAGGGGCCTTAGTGCCACCGCTTTCCATAGTTTACAACTGAATTATTTAAAATCAGGAGTGCATAAAATACTGTATCTAAATGACTCGGGTCCATTAGAACAAAGTATCAGACTTAGATAGATGTATGTGTATGTATGTAGAAAGAGTTTCATTTGGGGCTCAAGTCATTGATTACCAGAAATAGCAATATACAAAACTGTCTTACTGGCATTCTTTTGTTCTGCTCAAAGGGATTTGGTTACTAAAAATGAAGCAATGACTCTTGAGAAAGAGTGGAATCCCTTGAGATGTTAGTGGTATCTCTGTGGTTTCAGAAGGGTAATCACTTGATAAAACAACAACAACCACTTCCTTCTCTAATCAGGTGAGCATAGCAACTCTTAAAAATTGAGTTTCCTTTCCTGTTATTTTCTAAGGTTATGTTCCCAAAAAACTTTGGATTTCAAATGTGTAAATATTCGATCATTATACCTATGGAAAAACAGAAGCTGAAGAAGATGCTACTGAAACTTCAGAGGGAATATGGGGGGGAGGGTACAAATATTCCAAATACTTCAAGCTATATTTGGCTGTTAGGTACAATTGGGTGGGACTAATTCCTGGCGTTAGCATAGACTCAATGCGTCTTGGGGCAGAAATGGTAGTAGTTTGCCCTTACTTTCTTCCAGAGAAATATTGTGGATAAAACCTGCAACTCTGTGTTTCTAACTTGTTGCTGTACCATCTAGGAGTTATTGCTTGATAGATGCAACTACCAAGTATCTCAAACTCTCTTATAAATGCCAAGGTCACTAGTGCTACAATTAAAAAGTAGCTTAGCTCAGAACTATAAAACGTTAATTGTCCAATTAGGATCTTTCTTAATAGTTTTGATCTCTGCTCTTCTGAAAGCACACAGAAAAACACAGTGAAAAGTGCCAGTCCTGTGGTGCTGACTTGTGAATAAAATTCTGCAGATGCAGAGACACATAGCTTGCAAATGTTAAAACTGGAAACGATGGGGGATGATTGCATATGGTAAGGAAAATTGTATTTGGTGGAACATCTCTCCTCTTTTCAGCTCTGGAAGAATGTCTCTGCTCATTTCACTGCATCACCATTAAAAGGTACAGAAATCTCAGCAGTATTGTATAATACTGAACTTGCAACCTGTGGCTGAAGGTCAGCACCCAGGTTCTCTTCTTGTTCCCTATGTCCCGAAAATAAGACAAGGTCTTATATTAATTTTTGCTCCAAAAGATGCATTAGACCAGTGATGGCCAACCTATGACACGCATGTCACAAGTGACACGCCATGCCCTTTGAGGTGACACACATGGTCACCTTGGCACCTGGGCGTGTAGTGCTTGCTTGTTCTTGAAGTGTACGAAATACCAACTCTCAATTGAAGATTTAGTAAATGAAATGCGGCAACAAAAGTCACTAATGAATTATTTGTTTTTGCTTTTAATAAAATACATATATCAAAAATATAACTTTTTTTTACTAGAGCTACAAATATCACAAAATTATGCATACCCATATTTTCCGGCATATAAGACGACTGGGCGTATAAGACGACCCCCAACTTTCCAGTTAAAACATAGTTTGGGATATACTCGCTGTATAAGAAGACGACACCTGGCGTATAAGACGACCCCTGACTTTTGAGAAGATTTTCCTGGGTTAAAAAGTAGTCTTATACGCCAGAAAATACAGTATTTCTAGATGTGACACAGCACTCAAGTTAAGCTAGGTTTTCTTGCAAATTTTGACACACTGAGCTCAAAAGTTTCACCATCACTGCATTAGACTTTATTTTCAGGGGAATGTCTTATTTTTCCTTGAACAACAATCTACATTTATTCTTGAACAAAAAACCAACATTTATTCAAATATAGCCATGTCATCACATTCTGAAACATCATAACTCTCCTGGGCACTATTTAAATTGACTTTTTAATGAACTGTAACTAGTGCTAATTTTTGGCATAGGGCTTATATTACGAGCATCCTCAAAAATCCTGAAAAATCATGCTAGGGCTTATTTTGGGGATAATGTGCATTGGCATAGCTGAATTTTATCGTGCACAATTGTTATAATCGCAGCAGACAGCTGGAAAAAATACCCTTTTAAATACTACCTCACCACATGGCCATGTTTTCTCTGTAGCTTATGTCTTCTTTGCTGTAGATGTGAGTGATACTGGCCTAGTTCAGCAGTGATTGTGCCAAATAATTATTGATACAAACAATTCAAATCCCTATTTGGCAATGGAAATTCATGAGAGGACCTTGGACCAGTTGCTTCTTCAGTCTAGCCTCTCAGATGTTGTAAGTTGGGAAATAAATAAATAAAGGTTTGAATGTACGCTAAATGCATTTATTAACATTTTCATATCCCCAATAAATCAAGTTGATGGGCAGTTGGGGATCATGATCGAAAACAGATGAAATCAAGTTAATGTAGGTTAATCTATCAGCCAAGTATTAAGTGAGTGATCCCAAGAATAATATAGCCGTGCAGATGCATAAATATCTCACTACGAGGTTTTGAAATGAAAACTGGCATTGAAAGTTGTGGGGTACCAACACAGCTGTGCTCAAAATTAACATGGTAATTAATTCTGTCCCTTATTGTCTAATGGCCCATCTGCTTTCCTAGTTGGATTCCTACTTCTCATATAGAAGTTTTTGTAATTTCTTTTGATGTTTTTAGCAATGTGCTTCCTAAAAAATCTTTCCTAGCTTTCCTGATCATCACCTTGCATTTGTGTTGCCAGTGTCTCCTGTTCTCCTCATTAGGACAAACCTCCCATTTTCTAAATGAACTTTTCTTGTTTTTAATGACTATCTGTTCTGCACTTGTGAGCCACATTGCTTTCTTCTTGAACTCGGAAGTTCCCTTTCTTCTTTTAGAAATGCATCCTAGTTGTGCATCCATTATTGTGTTTTCAAATAGTCTTCAGGCATTTTGGAGTGACTGAACTCTTCTAACTTTCCCTTTAATTTCCTTTTTACTAGTTTCCTCATTTTGGGGAAGTTTCCCCTATGAAAGTTTAAGGTTTCTGTGTTAGATTTTACTGACAATTTATACCCTGTATTTAAGTTCAAGGTTATTGCATTATGGGGTGTTTTTCCACTGCAGCCCTTAGATCCGGATCTAAGAAGATCCGGATCTAAGAATGGGTACATTTCTTAATCCAGATCTAGTAGATCCGGATTAAGGGAAGCACCCAATGTGTTTCCATGGGAGGTGTAGCACCCATTAGAAATGGGTGCTAACACCCCTGCTGTGGAAACAGCTTTGCACCCATCTGGGGAATCCAGATCGACCCACAAGGGGTAGGTCCATTACCCCAGGCATTTTGGGAGGCAGGGGGGTGCAGTATTCGAAGCGACTTCGAAGCGACTTCGAAGTGACTTGAAGTCAGCTTCGAAGTGACTTTGAAGCATGAGCTCAACTTTCAAAAGTTGAGCTCATGTTCAAAGTGATTTCGAAGCTGACTTTGAAGCCACTTCGAAGTGAATGTGAAGTCAACTTCGAAGTGACTTTGAAGCCAATGTTGGGGGGTGTGTGTCAAAGGTGCATCCCCTCCCCCTAACCTCCTTTGGACCCCATTGCCTATTTCTAGTGGAAACAGGCTCCCTTTAATCCGGATTTTCTGGCAGAAGACCCCATTGTAGACCCCATTAATGGGGTCTACAGAAAATCCGGATTAAAAGCCAAAAAGATCCAGATTTCCCCCACGGCAGTGGAAACAATCAGGTTCAAAATGGGTGCCGTAGTGGAAATGGGATAATCCGGCTCACAGCCAAAAGGTACAAAAATGGGTGCAAAAATGGGTACAATTGACAGTGGAAAAACACCCATGGTCACTGTTCCCAATTGGATCAGCCATAGTGACTATCTCCATTTCACACTTTCCTATCTTTCCTGTACAGTTTGTAACCTGGGATGATTTTATCCCATTGGTTTTTGTTGGTCCACAACATTTCAGTTATACCAATAATATCAATTTTATTATCCATCACTAAGCTTTCTAATTCCCCTATTTTAGCTCAAAGGCTTCTGGTATTTGCATATATACACTTGTATTCACTCCTCTGGTACAAGTTCTGCCCTCTAGGAACACATGAATCCTTATACTGCCCCTTGCATCATTCTGGTTGCATATTATTGACTAGTTCTCCACTTGGCTCAGTATCATGTGCATAGTTCCAGCTCTCCTCATGCAAGAGAGCACTCTCCTGAACCGGATGCTGCCCAACTTCTGTTGGTGTTCCCCCAGGGATCAGTTTAAAAGCCGCTCTGTGACCTTTTTAATATTAAATGCCAGCAGTCTGGTTGCGGTAGTATATGTAACAAAATACTTTATTTGAAGAAGGATCTTTCAATTGTCTTCTTGCCACTGTGTGACATCTGTTGAATCATAAATAAAACACGCTTTAAGGAAAACAGGTGTTCTAGAGAATAGTAATTAAGTTGACCCGGAGATAGCAGGGCATTATAATTAAGAATATGTCTCATTCTGTACTACTATACATACTTATTGGGTTGTTAATTTGGTATATTTCATGATATATTTCTGTTCGCACTATCCTGACCTGTTAATGATTGTGACCGAAGACAACCATGTTTGCTTTTATAATTTGTTTTAGTGAAGTAAAGGAAACTTGAACACATGCACAAATGTGTTAACATTCTTTTTTATAAGCAAATAGCTTAAGAAGATGCTACTAGTCAGTTACATTCTGCATAGGATTATGGCATTCATTGGATAGTTTTGAAATCATATGGTACAATACATCATTTAAATCAGCAGTTCTCAACCTTCCTAATGCCGCGACCCCTTAATGGAGTTCCTCATGTTATGGAGACCCCCAACCACGGGGGCGGAGCAGCTGGGAGGTGGGAGGGAAGGGCTGTGGGAGACCTGTCGCGACCCCTCTGAAAGGTTTGTTCGACCCCCAAAGGGGTCCCGACCCAAAGGTTGAGAACCACTGATTTAAATCTTAAGCAACTCTTTTCTATTTAAAATGTAACAGTATTCACCATTTCATTCACTGGCTATTAATCTTTCAGACTTTTCTTATCAATAAAGAAAATGGCATTAATACTGCCACCATATCCTCAAGACATCTCTGTCCATGTACATCGTTGGAAAGTCAAATCACCACCACTACCAGGATGGCTGGACAGCTTTGTGTAGTAACTGATCTATGTTGCCCAATTTTTGGAGCCCTTTCTGCTGTTATCTGCCTCCTGCATGGTATGGACATGGTAGTAAATCTTTCTCGATATTCTTCTCACTGGAATCTCACACAGCCAGTGTTCCTTGTTGACAATGTACCTCTTCAGTATTTTATTTAGTCTCTAGCTATACATTCACCTTTCAGTTTTTGAGAAAACCGCCTGAGCTCTTTGTAAATAGCACCAGTGTCTTTGACACCTCTACCTTATTTCCGCCTTCTGTGGCTGCCTTAGCAAGAATGTAGGTTTTCTTTTTCCCTTACAATACCTAAAATAAGGCTTTGATTGGGCATAAATGTAGTCCTCTTTCTTGCTAAACTTGAGCAGCACAGCAAGTTGGTTTTCATTGGTCCATTGGTGATTTTTTTAAAAACTGAATTCAAGAAGCCACCCAGTAGCCAAAGTTCTCTGAGTGCCCTATAAACTTAGTCAAAATTTCCTTTCACCTTGAATCCTGTGAAGTGGTAGGTTGAGTACAAATACATAAAAATAAATAATCCATAGGTGTTTTTTTAAAATTGTATTGTGGAATTCAAAAAGAAACAAGTTAACACAATACAATACACTTATATTAGGGATGTGCACAAATGTATTTTTGACATTCGAATCTGAGTAAATTTGAATGTCAAAAAATCTGATTCAATTTGGATATTTAAGATTCAAATGTCATAAAATCCTATTCGAATCTGTAACATTCAGATCCATACATTTGAATGTTAGATTTGTATCTAAAGATACGAATGTCGACAACATTTGTACTATTATATGTATCTGTATGCATTCCGTAAAACATTCGTATTATCCTGCATTATCCTATATGCATCCCATTTTAATACCGTATTTTAAGTGTAAGATACATATAATTTTTGCACAGATTCGTATACAACAGATGTGAATCTAAATCCGTATCGGATTTTTAAAAATCTTATTGCAAATTTGGATTTTTGAAAATATGATTTGAATTCGAATGCCAATATTTGATGGATTCAAACCAGATATTCAAATTTTTGAATATCTGTGCACATCCCTAGCTTATATAAAACCCACATATGTAACAGTAACATTCAGTTACATTAAATTATTAAACCTCACAACCACATAACCAAACACTTAAACCCTAATATTGTCCTATCTATAATAAAATACAGTTTTATAGACATCCATATACCAGCTGAAGAATACCATCTTCACTCTTTTATGTGCACAAAACTATAATGAAGAAGGCTAGGTTAAAAGGTAGTGACAGGCTTTATCCTACTTTATCATTAGCATCCAGTAATTTTTCAGCTGTGGAGTACTCACCAAATCTATTTCCATTTGTGGTTTTTGCACAGGACTAGCATAGATCCTGTTCAGAACTGTATTGGTTACTAATTCCTTACTTGTCTATACTTATAGTGGAATGTTGCCTAGAGTCTCTCTTACATCTAAGCAGACCACTGCTTCAAGAAGTACTGTGGGTGAAAGTTAAAGTACTTTAAGACATTCTTTTAGACAGCAAAAGGTTACCAGATTCAAATAACCCTTGTTAAAACTCTCTCTCTGTTTGTTTTCTGTGTACAAAGGGATTTAAGAGAAATGTTCTGCATATTTAAATACAGGGCAAGAATGATAGCTGAGTTTTTTTCCCCTGGTGAGGCTGCTGAAAAACGCTTTCTCCATATTTCTGGCTGAAGAAAGTTGATTTACTTGCTTCCATACTATGAAGTGTGATGGACAGAACTCGAAAGTCACAATTCATTAGGCTGTTTTCACATTCCTTTCCAAGATATGCTGTTCTTGAGCTCTAAAAACCTTAGAAAGGTCCTTGGGTATCTGATGTATAAGTGACCAACAATGCATGGTATGACAATTGTTTTTTAAGCTTCAGATATGAATTGCAAGATATCTGCACCCATACTATTTGGAGATAAATTTTTTTTAGAATGTTGTTATGTAAAAAAAAGTATTGGTATTATCACCATTAATTTTATGTAATGGCATTGTAGTAATGACCACTTATCTGCTGCTTTTGTTGCTTTGGTTCCCAACTCACATTCAGAGCTTCTAATGCACAGAAACCTTAGACCAAGTTTTGGCCCTTTCTGCATTTACCATTAGTCAGGAACAAGAGTCCATATAGTAAGCTTCTGCGCCTGATAGATATGCAGAGATCTGTGAGGCCAGATTAGGGCGGTCCTGTTCAGTATCAGCTGTAGACATGATACTGTATACAGTATCTTGTATACAATGTGGCTACCTGTATACTAATAAGTCTGATCCAGAACACAAGAGACATTCAAAAGGCACGTCTCTCATGTTCTGGAGTACCAAGGGATGCATTTCAGGGATGAGCAATAGCAGACCCTGTGATGCCTCCCCTAGAAACTCTGAGGCCTAGGAACTTTTCTTCCTAGCTCTTAGAGACATCAGAACCTGTGTTCAAAGCTCACACGTGCTTCAAGGCCACCACATAGATGCCATTGACCCAGTTGGGATCATCAGGCCTGGCTGTTCCAGACTCCCTGATTTCAGTGCAGAGAGGCCCTTTGAAAACAGAACTGGATCCGTTTTGTTATTTTTGGTGCTGAAGGAAGCAGTACTGTCCTTTCCCCTTCTGAGTGATTATGTTGATATCTGTGTATACATAAGGAGACATGCATGCTGTCAGAGAAATATCAATAACCGATATTATAGGATGATTTAAGTATAATCATCCATCATTATGACCTTTGTCCTACTAACTAAGCACATAGTAAATTCTGACAATCAGCAAAAATGGTGCCAAGCCAAATTATACTTAGCTTGCATAAGTGGCGCAAAAGGAGATGGTTGCTGTGGCCAGGCCACCCTAAAGAGGAAGCCTTTATGCTAACTGTACTGTCTTGTGTTACTTTGGGCCTGCTGTGATGACTTTTGCAATCTTTTCTATATACTTGCTGTGCCCTTGCGATTGGGGAGGGGAGCTATTGTACTGGGATATATACACCACAAATTTTCTTGTATCTTAAAGGAGTCCCAAGACTCCTTCCTTGACTAGTCATGTAAGCGCTCTAATAAATCAGAGAAATGGAAGCCAGTTGTCAGATTTTTATTCAATAATGCACAGAGAGTTTCACTGGCTGCTGATTTGTTACCCAACTCAATTCAAGGTGTTAAGTTTCTTCCATAACAACCTGGCTGTGCTTTAAGATCTGGAGGGGAGGCCATCTTGGTTGTCCTGCCATCCTCAGTAGTAAAATGTGTGGGCACAATTGGAGAGGGCCTTCTCAGTGATGGCCCCTAGGCTATGGAATAGTCTCCTCCTTGAGGTACATCAGGCACCTTCACTGTATATGTTTAGGAAGGCAGTGAAGACACACCTCTTTGCCCTGGCCTTTGGTTAAATGACAATGTACTTTCTCTTCCCATTTTTCAGACACTGTTACTGTTTTAATATATACTGCCATTGTTTTAATATATGATTTTAAATGTTGCTCCCCACCTTGAGAACTTCGGGTATAGGGCGGGATAGAAATACAAATAATAAATCATTAAATGTACTGTATTTAAATGAAAATGATGCAAAGTAGATTAGGATCTTGGGATTTGGGTAACATGCTCCTTAGTAAAAGCTGATTTCATTATAAAGAATATCTTAGCCATTTTTAATATTTTCTATTCATCTCTAACAGTCTAACATGTGAAATTGACCTGCTGTAGCTTGTGCTGTATTGTAGTGCGAGGCAATGCTTTGCTGCTATTAATGTTTGTTGATGTGTTGCAGAAGAAAGCGCCATCCATAGACATAAGTCTTGCTACAAATCACATCATGTTTCTTTGCAGTCCAAACTGTTTTCCCACAGTAACACTGAGAATTGTACTAAGGGCCTCTATTCGTTCCTGCTGTGGTTCATTGGAGGAAGACATAGAAAGCAGTTTAGTATAATAACATAAATTTATGTGAATTGGAAGTAATGTCTGGGTGTGTCTATGACACTGAGTAAATAATTTGGAAGAAAACTTAGTTTACAGTGATGTTTTACTTCAAGTATGTGCTCGTGTATACTTGAATCATTTCACTGACTTTATTTTGATATATACTTCCTTGTATATTCATTTAAAAATGCTATTGAATAGTTGATGCTTTAAATCACTGACCTGAATGTACCTTCTGACTCAAAAAGGAACTATCCAGAAAGAGCTGGGCTTCAACAAACAAAGTCTTGTGTGTGGGAAAAATCATTATTCAGAAAATGAACTGTGTACATTGTAAGATGAGAAGCCTACTATGGCTGTTTATTGATTTCTGAGAGGGCAGAATGTTTCCATTATATCTCTGTTATGTGACTAAAATTCTTGGGGATGGATTCTGTCTTGTTCTTGTCTATCCAAAAGACAGTCCTACAGAACAATAGGATTTGCACCCTGGTAGATATGCATGAACTTGCACCGTGAGTCAATTGGATGTGGATCCCACCGAAATCAGTGGCCAAATTCAGGTTAATTAAGCTGTAATCTTTTCCCAGGGCCACAAATCCTCCCAATCCATAGAAAAATCCAGAAAAGGCTAGAAACAATCCTAGAATAAATAAGTGCTTTCAGCCTTCCACCTCATGCACTGTATAACATAGAATTATTGGATTACGACACAGACTCTCAAAATATGTCCTTAGGAATACTCCCCCCCCCAGAAAAAGGGGGGTATATGGAGACTAATATCTTTATGGAAATGGCAAATTTATCAATCATATAGTGTCTCAAATGACTATTTAGTTAACAATGTCATAAAAGTGTCTATGGGGATTATCACAATATGGAAGTAGTTAAACTGCTGCTCAGGTTTCTGCAATGGTCCTCCTGCCTTTTTTTCTCATTGGTTGTCAGTGTTGCCAATTTAAACCTCTTCACCATTCCCAACCATGTGATGAAGATGTATATCGCTCCCACCCTGTCTATAAGAATGACTGTGGCTTCCTCATATGTGCAAACAGGTACCCTTTCCACAGTAGGTTGTGGAAAGGTTTATGTCATCTTCAGCCCAGCAAACCATCTAAAAACAAAAAAGCAATTCGAGAGCAGGAGAAGGTTTGTCCTTGTCTCTGCTTGAGATGCCCATGAGCATTTGGTGGGCCACTGTGTGCGACAGGATGCTGGACTAGATGGGCTGTGGCCTGATCCAGCAAGGCTTCTCTTATGTTCTTAATGGCAGGATCTACAAACAGAGTTCAATATTGCCTACCCAGCCACCTCATTCCATTAGCAGATAAAGAAGGCAACAGAGGTGATATATAATATCTTTTCCAGATACTCTCTGGGTAAGGAAAAGTATATCCTTGAGCCTTGGAAGAGGAGTGTTAGAAAAACTTCTGTTAGTGTCTCTTAAATAAAGAATTCCATATGAGTCTCCGTAGAACAAAAGGGGTTACAGCCTTTTATCACTTATCCTTCTCACTACCACCCTCTCACCTTTCGTCCCTCCTCCTCTCTGTCTTTGGTCCATCTTGATGTTCACCAGCATCTTTATCTTTTGTAACAAGCAAAAGATAAAGTTCCTTTGAACTTATTACAGAGTGGAAGAAGGTAACAACTTAGCTAAGTAGTTAAACTTCTTTTGCTAACTCCACTAGAGCAAGCATGCATGAATATATAAAGGCAAATTGACAGTTACTATATTGCTGTTAGTATTACAAGACTGCACCATACTTAATTGTTAACTTTTCTTATAAATGTCTTCAACTCCTTCCCCCTTCTACCTCCTCCCTCTCTTCTGGTGTGGAAGTCTTCTCATCTCTATCTGAGCAGCAGCTTGTTAGAGAGGAAGAAAGCAGGGAAAGAAGCCCATTGCCCTCAGAATTTGCTTCTCTAACTCCATTTTCCCTATAAGCAGGCATAGATTACAGAACCAAATAGCTAATATTCTATTGTGATTAATAATATTGAAAAGGAAAAACTAACTACTACTCACAAATTGAAGACACCTGAACAATCAATTAAGACTTAAGGATTAAGGCAGTGCTAAATGGTGGACTTGAACTGTAATCCTCTTCCTCAGGTACACACACATATTTAAGAAAACGTCCTACAGGATGTATCAAGGCAACATTTCCTCCTTCACAAGATGCAACCTATTTCTCATCACCAAAACCCTCAATTTTCACCTAAAGTTAAACTAAAACTTTGAAAACTTGCAGCTTTTGATATTTTATTGCCAATGGAGATACCTATTTCTGGGATTATCTCTTATTTTGGATAAATCTGGGTTACAAGCTAATGTGAGGTGTTTCTTGAGGCTAAGCTAAATCTTTAGTGAAAAGTCAGAAACCTGCAATAGGCAAGCATTTTGATAAAAGCTGCAGGAAGGCAACTGTGAAAAAAGATTAGTGATTAAGTAGATTTTTTTTACCAGAAATTAAGAGGAAATTGTGATGCAAAGAAGATGTAAGACGTTTGTTATCACTGGTCATTTTTGTAATCAGACTTGGATGCATCCAGATGTTTTTCACTTGTTTTGCTATATTTGGATATTCTGGAATATCCAAATATAGCAGAATAAATA
This sequence comes from Aspidoscelis tigris stejnegeri, assembly GCA_023333525.1. Classification (NCBI taxonomy): domain Eukaryota; kingdom Metazoa; phylum Chordata; class Lepidosauria; order Squamata; family Teiidae; genus Aspidoscelis; species Aspidoscelis tigris. The sequence goes on from JALMGA010000001.1 coordinate 210,714,546, forward strand.
ACTGGTGTCTGATGCAGCCTTAATGGATTCTACCTGGAAAGGAACCCCCTGTAAATGCCCTCTATTTATAATGAATGATGATTCTGGTCATTTTAATTACAACAGACAAGTCACAAAAAGAAAGGCACCAAATGGAAGGCAGGTTACCTTAGATCCAACCAGAAAACTTAACCTTCACAGGTGCACATACGACTGCCTCAGCAAAACCAGAACCCATTATGTATCACATTCAGCACATTGTAAGGGATAGCCTTTGGACTGAGGGCAAGGTCTGGGGAGAACTAGAGAATCACCATGGGTGTTTTTCCATTGTCACTAGAAGTACCCATTAAGTACTCATTAATGGGTACTTAATGGCTTTAAGTACCCCTTAATGGGTACTTCTAGTGACAGTGGAAAAACACTCCATATCTAAGATCCTTCCCTTTGTATGTACATCCACCTGAGAAAGTGAGTTCCAAGCACGCCTACTGTTAAGCTATAACCAATAGTCATACAGCATATTAACTGGAGCAGTTCATAACCCTGCCCTCTGTGGGAATCATCAATACTGATTTCTGCTGCCAGCATTACTCAAGTGTTCATTTTTAAAGCATACTTCATGCTGTCTGACTTTAATTAGGTGTTTCTGCACTTAGCTTTAAACTGATCCATTAAGGTGTCCAGCGACCTCCCTTTTGCATGGTGAACCAGTTTGACGGAGGCCACACCTATTGCTAGTACTTTCCATCTGCATTGGATACAGTATAGCCCAGATAGCAAGTTGTGATACTGTTGGCTTCCTCCAGCTGCTGGACAATTCCAGCTTTACCCAGTCTTTCTGGAACGGTTCAGATCGAGTAAGTGTGGAAACAGATTTTGATTAAATTCAAGTAGGTCTCTGTTTGCATTATTACAGTGAGCATTCAATTTATTTAGTTGGTCATAGTTATTTATGTGGTGTTATGTCAATTGTCCTTCATTTTTATTTATAAATTTGGTTTAGTTTGAACATAGAAATGAATGAACTTACTTCATGTGAGGTCTCATCAAGTGGTCCTCTATAGGGACCATTCCAAGAACACATTAAAGCTGATCTGATCTTGCTGAAGCAACCCTGAGGCTGTTTTTCAGTCAAGTGATATTCTTTGATTCCTTTAGAAATTCTATGCCACTGTGTGTGGGTGGGAGAGGCTAAATCAAATTATTTCGTTAGCATGATAGTGTCAAAAGGTGGAAAAAAAGCATTGATACAGTTACCAGAAAAATGAGAATATGTGTTAAAGTTTCATTATAAATACATTGTGGAAGTAATGGAAGACTTACTTTGCAATTCTTTTAAGTATGTTTTTCAGTGCTAGCAATATGTTAGTGCTTTATCAAACTACAAATATGTAAATAATGTAGAGTGGATGCATTTTAGCAGGTCAGTGATGTGTAAGCTGTCAAGATGAATTCTGATGTTTGTTTAAGGCAAAGAAATGATGACTACACTCTTAAAACCAAACTTCAGATGGAAAAACAAGTTCTATTAACTGTTACTCAGTCAAGGTGTTGTAGTTTCACCCACTTGGCAATTATATTGTAGAAGGTCACTAGTGGATGAACTCAAGTGACAGGAAATGGAGAACTTGTTAAATTCCATTCTCAACTGCATAGCTTTGTTCCAACAAATCATTTAGAAAGTTTCAAAGTTAGCTTATATGTTGTATGTTAGTACAGGTTTCTCCTCACAGCTGAGACTCTAGACCAGTTTTAGTGGTCTGCATGTTCTGGTAATAGTAATGGCTTATGAACTTTCACGATCACCAACCAGGCACAGTGTTGCACCATTATGTCTTACTGATTGTTTTGTGTGTAATATGGTGTGAAGTAACAAGATATTTTTTCTGTCCACTCACAAAATATTACTACCAAGAATCATCATGGTGGAAAATTATTATTTTCAATCAAGAGTGTATACAATTTGTCATGAAAATATTCATTAGTTAACATTCCATCATACGTTTCTAATACAGTTTTATTTGTACTTACATTCACTCACTTGTAAGGATTAGTTACTCATTCTAGTAATATGAGGAAGACAGATGAATGTAAGAAAAATCAAAATAGAGGAAAGGAAGTATTGTTTTACAGAGCCATATAAGGTGGCCTACAACATATATTAAACTTCACTGAAGTTCAGGGAACTTGCTATGCAGAGATTTTCAGCCATTTACTCTGTTAACATTTATTAGGTATTTTCCAACATCAACAAAAAACACAAAAAATAGATAAGAAAGAATAGAAAGAAAATACAGTATAGTTAAATACCAATCTTCCCCTCAATGATCATGGGTGAATTTATATTCATGCCTCTTAATGAGTACCAGTTATTCTTTTTTAAAAAGTGTGCTGTAGATACTAGTCTTTTTCTGAAGCATGGAACATTAATTCATTTATCCAGTTGCATGCTCTTTTTGAGTGTTTCCTTGGATTTGATGACTGTGTTAAAACAAGAATTAAAATGGTTAACGTATGAACACATTTTAAAAACTGTTTTTATCTTTTTATAGGTTGTTTCTAAAATTGCTAGAGGTGAATAAATAGAAATCAAGATGGCGTCTAATTCAGTAAGTAGATTGATTTCAGAGGACATTTTTTAAAAGTCCAGTTTTGTTAAACATTTTTCTTAAAATGTTCAAGAAAAAGGGAAACAAATTTAATTTCTCTTTAGTGAAAAGAAAATCTCCATATCACCATGTAATCATGATAATATTACAATTACATCTAGACTAAATCTGACAAAAATTATGTCTGTTTCTTTACGGAGGAAATTGGCGTTCAGGCAGGTATCATCACGATAGTTAGTGAAGTGAAAAACTAATTCCTGCCCTTCCCAAATAAAATAGCCAGTGTCTTGGCTTGGTTTGGCCTTTGTGTTGCTGAGATACTTCAGATACTTTTACCCTCCTTTATATTAGGAAGGAACTGTGACAACTTCTTTCCATATTCCTGCAGCTTCAGAGTGAGATGAAGGTCAGCAATCATGAGAATTCTAGTCCACTTTCCATGGAGAGTGTGGTGAAAAGAAATATGGAAGCCAGGCAATGTGCAGTGTGCAGCACCTTTGCTGTGAGAAAATCCGGCCACTTCTGCACTTAATCTTACTTGTTTTGGTGCAGGGCAGACCACCTTGTACTGGAATAAGTGATCTGTCCCAAGACCAGCATTGCAGAAGTGTGCCCATATTCCCTCTCTAAAACCAGTACAAGAGTAACAGTGAAAATGGCTTCTGTTTTTGCATGCTGCTGAGATGTGTAAGTTCGTAATAAGCCTTTCTGAGGAATTTGTAGAGTTGGATACAAAGAAAGAAGAACAATGAAATCAAATTTTTTTGAAATCTGTTTTCTGATAAATTTGCCACTCTAGAAACTAGAGGAGAAGAAGGAGAAGAAGAAAAGTTGGCTTTTCTACCACACTTTTCTCACCCATTTAAGGGAACTCAAAGTGGGTGACAAAGCTTTTCTATTCTTTTCCCCACAACAGACACCCTGTGAGGTGGGTGGGGCTGTGAGAGCTCAGAAGAGACGTGTGACTAGCCCAAGGTCACCCACCTGGTTTCATGGGGTAGGGTGGAATTGAACCGGTATTCCCAGATAAGAGTCTGGCTCCCTAACCACTAAACCAAACTGGCTCACCAGAGGTGTGTGGAACTGCAGTGTGTTGAACATTTGAATTCGGTGCTACCTTCCATACTTGTTAGAGAAGTGGGGAGCCACATCCAAGAAATTTAAAGCAGAATTGATGGCACCTGTTAAGTTTTCTCTGAGGATGGGCTTTCTTTCCCAGCCATCCTTTAGCATGATTCCATCCTCTCTGGGATCCAGTGTGAGATGGTAAAAAGAACCCAGTGTTGGAGATGGGCCAGCAAGTACTGTAAGTTCTTCTTTAAACTTCCCTCACACAACTCCCTTTCCTCCCTTCTCTGACAGATACGGAGCAATAGAGTGGAATTCAAATACTCCCACACCCTCTAGGAGCAGTTACTAACAGAATACAGTTTAACCCATCCCTGCTAGAAACAATATGCAAAAATGTCAACTTAGTTTGTCCAAATGTTCATTAAAGGTGTGATCAGACACAGCAAAAACAAACAAAAAATCCCATCTCTGCGGTGCCTCTGAAGTGGCTGAGAGGAGGCTTTGAGGTGGGATTGTTCAGATACTAATCTGCCCATCCTCTCATGAACATTCTGTACTAGAAAAGATGGATTAGAGAAGGGTTGTTGGGGACATGGGTGTCACATACTACTGTATCTCTGGGGCATCCTTTTTGTTATGTCTAAATACAGCCTGAGCTTCAAGACATATAGTTTGCAGTCCAGTAACTTGGGTGGGCTATTGTAAAGAAAGCGATGAAGCAATTTTTGTAATTTCTTGAAATTATTTGTATGCTAATGGTTTTTTTATCCAATACTTCTATAGCAGCCACCCCCGTATTATGAAAATTATGCATATCAGCCAGAAAATATTGCACCTCCAAGATACACCAATGGCTACAATATATATCCCCAGTACTCATCTCCATATTATCCTCCATCTGTGCCACGTTATGTACAAAGAGTGTCAACACAACAGTCAACACCACTCCCAACAACAGTGCAACCAAAGTCTGGCCAGATCTGCACACCAAGTAAGTCTTGCTTCCAATAATTTGGAAGAAGCCAGTTATGTAGGTATTTGTAAAAATAAGTCTTGTTGCATTCTCCCTTCTGATTATAATATTCTGAATGCAGCTAAGATCCCACTGCTTGTAGCTATGTGGAAAAGTTAAGGCAAGAACCGGTGCATCTCTATTTCAATTTTGGTATTTCAATTTTGTTCCATAATGTAAGGGATTTTCCAAACGTATGAATCAGGTGTTTTCAGCTAAGGCCAGCTGGCCTTGATAACAAAGTATTAAAAAGTGTAGCCACAAAGGAACAGCCAAGGAATCCTTTAGGATCTTTTTCTGCTCTGGAGCGGAAAGAAGTGGGGATGGAATTACCATTTTGGCCATGATCAGCTGACATTCTCTCGGGGTTTAAGAAGTGCTCAGTCTTCTGCCTTCCTGTTAAACCTAGAATTGGGGAGGTGGTAATAATGGATAATAATGGCGCTCCAGGAATGGGAGGATGCTTAGGGTTTGTCATGTTGAAAATAATAATAATAAATTTGAATTTATGGGGAGATTCAGTTAGTTAAGAAAGGCTTATTTCCTTTACTCTGGTATATACAAAATGTTACAGAGAAATTCTTTAGGTTTACATGAATGCATGTGCACATCTTTATATTTGCAGGTGTCAGGAAAACTTTGATCCTCTTTCTATCAATTGCCATAATCCTGTTAGGAGTTCTAATTGGAGGTCTTCTCATTTGGTATTTTGGTAAGCATGCATTTTTTGCCTTTAGAGGTTTCAAAAATCCTGCAATATGTTTACTTTACCAAACCTGAATGGTCTGTCTTCCTCCTGTACTGGTTTACTGAACGTGATTAGATTATTAAATTAAATTATGGTCATGTCTTGAAGTCCCCAATACTATAAACTTCAGACAGCAAAGTTCCACATTAGTGGCATCTGTGGTACCAATACAGCTGGCCTAGGGCTTTGCTTTGCCCTTAAATCTCCTACTCTGTGAGATTCTCCCTTCAGAATTGTATTATGTGCAGTATGCACAATTCCTATTACCTTTGCTAGCCAACACTGATGGGACTTTGAGTCTCACGACTGCATGAAGGAAATAAGTTTAATATAGATATGACAGAATTGATAAAAAGACTGGCTGAGTGGGATATAACTGTCGTTAATACTTTATCTCCCTCTCCCATATAAATTTTGTTTATAGTCTAGAGGTGTTACTGGATGCTACACTAATTAGAATCAACCATAATCTAAGTTGCATTATTTTTTATCAAATGACACATTTCTTTTACCTTCACTTCGTATTCAGCTTGCCAGACTTTGAAAATGTAGCTTGTTTCCTTCAGTATAGTCATACTGCAGATATTTTAATTTTAAATAAAATTTTCTTTTCTGCTAAGTGTTTGATCCCTTGAAGTTGTAGTTTCTAAAACAAAACCCCACAGCATTTTACCTGAGTATCAAAAGCTGGATTTGTGAGAGCCAACTATTTAAATAAACATGGCTGAATTTAGGTTGAACTTCTTTGATTTCACTCTTTTCTTTGAGGCTTTGAGTATTTTCCCCCAGTAAATACTGTTTGAAACTTAAATATCAATTTTTTGCACAATGTTCTCCTCTGAGAAGTTTGAAGATGTGTGTCTCTATTGATCTGAAATGCTAGGAAGTTGTCAGTATGTAGAGGATTGTACTTTGGTGTCTTTTGCTGAGTTCCCTGTAACAATCTCATTTAATTCCCAAGTCTGTTTCTTTACAGTGGCGGACACTTGTTTTGGCTCAAAGATACAGTGTGGCACCACAGGAGTGTGTGTGTCACCTTCCCAGTGGTGTAATGGAGTAAGTGATTGCCCTAACGGTGAAGATGAAACTCGCTGTGGTATGTGTACACAGTCAATTCAATTCAATAATCGGTCTTCTAAGCGACTGGATCCAGTATTACAATTCCTGAAACCCTGAACTATTACTTGCAAATTACTGATTAAGAGAATGACTTATTTGAGGGAGTAACTTTTTTAAAAAATGCCAGAAATCTGGAATTAGGAAACAATTTCTAGAAGTGTGGATATAGCAAATCATGCTATTATAGCACCAGAGGCTAGAGGTGTGCAAAACATTATTCCAAATCATTCAGGTCAGCAATACACACAACACAAATTGACTGATGTTTAAGTGAGCTTGCATGCCTTGTCTATGTATGGTCTGCTTCACGCCTTGTGGGGGAACGAAGCCAGATGGTGCTTCCCCATCCTATATCTTATGGAAATCTTATTCCTGACAGTACTTACCTAACCCACATTATTTGGATAATCAAGAGTAAAGCACATCCAGAAACATTTTATTCCAGATTATTTATTCTGTACTCTCCAAATAGTGCAGATTAAGTAAGTGCAGTCTGGATGAAGCTTCAGACCATGCACTAATGATCATAATGCTGTTACTCTGTTTACCAACTTATTCTTAACTAATTCTCAATTGCTTATCAACAAGAAAGATTACCTATATGGTTACAGAAATCAAGATTGGTTTACATTCAAAAGCTTTATTGTTGTTAATATTGCTCTAATTGATAAATATTTTATCAAAAAAAGAGAACACTGTAGAAATTCTATAGGTTAATAAAATTAAAAGCTGGCAAAATTATTGGCATCATAACCGTCACCCTCCAATTTCACAGTAAAATTTTCTTTTATTACAGTTAGGCTTTATGGACCAGATTTTCTCTTGGAAGTTTATTCATCTAAAAACAAAAATTGGTATGCTATATGTTCTGAAGATTGGAATGAGAAACATGGGAAGACAGCCTGTGAAGACTTGGGGTACAACTCGTAAGTATAGCATAGCATAGCATAGCATAGCATAGCATAGCATAGCATAGCATAGCATAGCATAGCATAGCATAGCATAGCATAGCATAGTAAATAAACTTTCTGATGCTTTTGCACAGATATGTTGGAAACCCAACCTGTCTAATAGATAATACTTCCATTTTTTCTTTAACTTAACTAGTGAATTGTTGCATAGCACATCATAAAAAAGGTGCTGCTGTAATGAACATTTTTAATCCATATATGTTCTGGAACAGGAAATTGAACTAAGCTATTTATTTATTTATTAACTTTTGCAGTTATTACCAGAGTGATACATTGTCACTCAGCCTTGGGACTGGGAGATTTATGCGGCTGAATTCAAGTGCCACAGATACAGACCTGTATAAGAAATTGTACAACAGGTAATGCTTTATGTTTTATAAGAGCTTTAATTGCCAAAGTAATTTTAATCAAGATTGAATTTAATTATAACTGGGTTCAGGCCCGGTTATGGCACGGAAACTGCCTTGGTCGCTCTGGTTGATGACCTTCACTGGGAGAGAGACAGAGGAAGTGCAACCCTGTTGGTTCTCCTGGACCCTCTCAGCAGCTTTTGATACCGTTGGCCGTGGTGTCCTTCTGGAAAGACTATGAAGTTTAGGAGTTGGAAGCAGTGCACTCCATTGGTTCCGCTCCTACCTTTGTGGCTGATCTTAGGGAGTGGGAGATTCTGATTCGACACCTTGGGAACTCACTTGTGGGATTCCTCAGGGGTCACTCTTATCTCCCATGCTCTTTAATATCTATATGAAGCCACTGGGGTGGTCTTGGGTGCTATTGCTATTGGGTGCTGCACTGCCCTTAGGGATGCATTGGGTACCTCCCTTAATCTGAATCTACTAGATCTGGGTTAGTTGAAGGACCCATTTCTTAGATCCAGATTAAGGGAGGTCAGTGAAAAAAACCCATAGTCTGCGTTCAAAGGCCAGCAATTGAGCAACTGTGAACAGAGCAAACTGTGTGTTCACATCTTGCTGGTGCCCTCGCTGTACAACTGATTGGGCCACTGTAAAAGCCAACTGCCAGGCTAGATCAGTGTGCCATAGTTCTGATGCAGTGGAGCACTTCTTACTAGTGATGTATACATTGGTAATTTTTGGGATTCGATTCAAATCAATCTGAAAATTCGATTTGAACCTTTAAAATTAGAATTCACCCAAATTCGATTTGAATTAAGCAAATTCAAATCTATTCTTTTGAATTTTCAATACGAATTTGCACTTACGAATGTCAACAACATTCATATGTGCCCGCACTCATCATTACGCGTCCTGTACTCATCCAGATGCATCTTGTATTTATCCCATATGCAACCTGTTTTCGTCCCGTATGGATCTGTAGAAATGCGTACGGATGCAGGAAAGATGTGTACATGCAAGTACGCATCGTGTACGAACCCATACACATACGAATGTCCAAATAATTTGAACAAATAGATTCAAAAATTCAAAATTTGTTCAAATGTTTAAATTAGAATTTATGGACATTCAATTTGAATTTGAATGTCAACATTCATGCAAATTCGATTGAATTTTAACTGTCTTTGAATAGCCATCCACATACCTACTTCTTCCATTAACAGTGAGTGATTACTGTGCGGTGACTTGCATGTCAATGGGAGATGTTTTTTCCCTATACCTGTGTAGATCTTTGCTCACTGCTCTTAGTAGACATTTCATGTGTGTTTTTTGTTTCTTTCTTGCTAAGTACAACGTTCAGAATGTTGCTATTTCAGTTGGGCAGTATTTTCACCACTAGTGGTTTGCTGCAAACGCCAGAGTAATGGAAATAGCTACCATCCAGGTGAAAGCTATAAAGCAGTATTCTAGGATTCCTAATTTTGTGGGGGTCACTTGTGGCTGACTGGTTGCGATAGCTGGAACAATGCTGGAGAGCCTGTTGACCACTTGTAACTGAACTCTGTGGTGGCAACTGGTTTGGCCACAGTTGACCACTGTACTCAATAATCAACCTACCTAAATAGCTAAGATTATTTCTATTTCTATCATTCCCTATACCTAGAAGTCTCAGGACAGGTTACAATAAAACCAATAGTCAAATCTCATTCTGTTCCTTCTTTTTTGTTTGTTTTGTAGCAACTTTTGTCCTTCAAGACATTTGGTGTCTCTGCGATGCATAGGTAAATATTGTAAATCTAATTTGCTTCCAGTTACCTTTATCTGTTCCTACTTCTTGATTCACTAGACTTTCTTTTCCTAGTTGTTAATTCAGGTATTTTGACTGCAAACTAGGAAGTATAATATGATGACCTAGTCAGATACATGCTCCTTAGCTCTTAGCTTAACTATATAACAACCATTAGCTTGGGTATGCACTTTTAAAGGAAGCAATCCAAATTTTTATTAAATGTGATTACAGAAAACACAGATATAGTTTTTAAGATAGGGTAAGTGATATGAAGACAGAAGGTGGTAATATTCTCTAAAATATATCTTTGGTTATTGATATACTCTATATGTTTTACAAGATTGCGGCAAAAGGAGGAATCCTCGAAACAGAATTGTGGGTGGAGTCTCTGCCTCACCTGGGGAGTGGCCATGGCAAGTCAGCCTTCATATCCAAGGGGTCCATCTGTGTGGAGGCTCCATTGTCACTCCAGAATGGATAGTAACTGCAGCTCACTGCGTAGAAGGGTAAGTTTCAAACAGTTTCTGTTGATGTATTTTTCTAGTGTTATTTCGGTCATGTTCTGCTTGAATATAATACTTTGGATTTCATGTTTACACATTATAACTCCTTTTAAAAATCCCTACTGACAATTGTCATTGCTGTCTAGCTTTCCTAGAAGGGGTTGTGTTATTGCATTACTTGTTTGGTGAAAGTGTGCAAAATGCTTTTAAATATCAGTTACTCAAATAGTCACTTGCTGAAGAGGTAACATTTCTGTGACTTCTTTGTATAGTTGTTTGTATTAACAGTCTTCATTCCATTTTTAGAGTATATTCTGATCCATACAACTGGAAAGTTTATGCTGGGATTCTGAATCAGCGTGAAATGATTCCTCCTGTGGGGTATAGAGTAGCCAAAATAATTTCTCATCCAAACTATGATTCATCTTCTAAAAATAATGATGTCGCCCTTATGAAGTTGCAGAGACCTCTATTTTTTAATGGTACATATTCCTGTGTTTGAAATATTTCAGTCTTGGTTTTCTGTTGCATGTGTGACTTTAAAAAGTCTAACATTTGTTTGGCCTAATTCTGTGATAACAATAACAATGAAAATTTAGTTCCTCTGGGTAACACTTTTTTATTGACTTGGTTTTCTTTTATGGCTTTAATTCACTTTAATGTGGGATGGGACAAGCTAAAAACTTTCTATCAAAGTTAATCATTTCTGCCCTTTTATCAAAAGCATGCATATATGTGGAGAAACATTCCCTGTCTTAACAACTTGCGTGCTGTGATTTTTGTAACCAAAACTTTGGTTATCATTTAGGAAGCAAGTGTGCTACAAATCAGCACCATATCTGAAAACCTTTGAATCCTTTCTGTATAGATGACTTAGGGCCTTTTTACACTAGGGCTTAGAACCCCTCTAAGACCCCATTAGAAACCTGATTAGTACCTTATTGGTACTAATTGGGAAGGCCCTCTTCCCACCTGGGCCCCATGGAAGTCCCCATCTGCAAGGTCCTGTCCCCATAAGGGAAGGGGAAATCTGGATTTAATGGGTCCTTTAGGCCCTTAAATCTGGATTTCATGTGGACCTGATTAAAGGTGTCCATAATGGGGTCTTCAGGCATCTTCAAGATCTGGATCTCCAGGAGGACCCATCTCAAAGGTCTGGATGTTGAAGATCCAGATCTTTGACTATCCGTGGAAAAAGGGGGTATAGATCACTTTTCTGGGAACTTCTCATTAGAGTTTTATGGTCTCACACAGTGAATGATTAACAACATGTTCTTGCCTCATAGAATTTGTAAAACCAGTCTGTTTGCCCAACCCTGGAATGATGTTTGGGTTTGACCAACCATATTGGATATCTGGATGGGGAGCAAAATTCCAAGGAGGTAAAATTTGATTGTAACTGAAACCTGGATTTTAAATGAGATTCTGAATCCTTGATGGAAAATATTTTTGCAACTGCTACTTTTAACAATTCAAAAATTTGTGGAATTGCTACTATTGTTTTTTTAAAATGATAATGCATAAACTGGTATATTAGCCTTTCCATTGGAATTTGATATATTTTTGGCAGTCTGTGTAATAATTATATTTTGTATAAATGGAGAGGGAGAGAAGACTTTCAGCAACAAATTGAAATAATCAAGAATAATAAAAATACTTTCAAAATCAATATGATTTATATATAGGGAGTGTTGATAGATGAGTGTGTTGGGCATTTTTGGCAAATGTATTTGAATATTTTTAAGGGAGTGGATTGCTTAGAGATGGTTTTGTAATTCAGATACTTGGATTTTTTTTTAAATAGACAAATCCAACAGATTTGAATAAACACCATTTTCCCTGAAAATATTGGCCTTGTTGGCTGGGAATTGCGGGAAAAGCTAAAGCTGCATCCAGATGTCATTTACATATTCTGCTTTATTTGGGTATCCTGGAATATCTCCACTTTATTCCAGAATATCCAAATCTGACAGGAAAAGTAACCAGTGTCTGGATGGAGCCAAAATCTCATTAAGGGCCATTTATGAGATGCTGAAATAGCTATATTGGGGTTAGGGGCTATTTTTAGCAGAATGCTTCTGTTGCTTATATGTTTTGAGTGAAGACATCACTGAAATTACTGATTCTTTCAGTAATTTCTTCATCCAAAAACAGCAACCAAGATAAAACTGCATGAGAATTCCTCACAGCTTGAGGAATGAATTATATTTTATGTTGGCTACCTTGGTTCTGTAACACTGTTTTAAAACATAAGACTAATGAAGGATTAGATTTTTGAAGACTGAATTGATTACTATTTAATCCATTGTACATGTATCCACCTAGTTTGGAGGGAAAAAATCACTAGTGAGTATTTAAATAGTTCTTAATGTCATCCTTCTTGTGCCTTTTTTCCAATCTTAGGCAACACTTCAAAAGAACTAAATGAAGCTGTCGTGCGCCTGATAGATTCGTCTAAATGTAATAAGAGACATGTCTATAATGGACTCATTTTGCCAACTATGTTTTGTGCTGGTTACCTAACAGGAAATGTGGATTCTTGTCAGGTAATAGTTCTTTACTAAAGCTATGAAATGAGATTCACAATTCATAAAGAAGAAGAAGAAGAGTTGGCTTTTCTACCCCGCTTTTCTCACCCATTTAAGGGGACTCAAAGCGGCTGACAAAGCTTCTGTTCTTCTCCCCACAACAGAACACCCTGTGAGGTAGGTGGGGCTGTGAGAGCTCCAAAGAGAGCTGTGACTAGCCCAAGGTCACCCAGCTGGCTTCATGGGGGAGGGTGGAATCGAACCTGGTATTCCCAGATAAGAGTCCGGCTCCCTAACCACTAGACCAAACTGGCTCACAACCTGCCCATTGAGCGCTGGCTATGTTTTGAGTGTGGACAGCTAAAGCATTCTTGCACTTTGCCTCCCAGTGACAGGAGTCAAAATGTGAACTCACCCTCTGTCTTCTACTTGAGAATGCCCATAAGTAATTGGTGGGCTGTTGTGTAAGTCAGGATGGTGGTCTGGATGGGTTGTGACTAGGGTCACGTGAAAAAGGGTTTGTCACCTTTACAATTTGTATAAATTGTAAACCTTTTATTGTTTTCATTTGAATTGAATATTGGCTGTATTTGAAAGCAGACATTCACATGCAAAGTGAAAGGTTTTGTGCGTCCATTTAAAGCTTTGTTACATTGGCAAAGACAAATTCATAGATCCTTAGCTGATTCGGAGCGGATTCGGAGGTGTGACTGGTGATAGAGGGATCAATGAAAATTCTAAGAACATTCACATGAATGCAAATTTCTGTCCCATTCACTTTGATGTGAAGTGAACAGGAAAAAAAACAATCATGCCACACCCGTAGTTGTGACCTGTTCCAGCAGGGTTCCTTTTATGTTCTTTTATTCCTCCCACTGCCTTACCAATATCAGCTTTTCTTAACCCTGCCAATTAAAATCTTGGGATTATAGATGCACAATAAATGCTACTAGATTGCAACAAGAGCATTACAATAATTTTCATGGTAAATATTTTGTTTCAGGGTGACAGCGGTGGCCCATTGGTAACTTTGAAAAATGCCATTTGGTGGCTGGTAGGTGATACGAGTTGGGGAACTGGCTGTGCTGGTCGAAATAAACCCGGAGTTTATGGCAATATGACCGTGTTCACAGAATGGATTTACAGAAATATGCAGGTAACCTAGTTTTATGTGTTTCAGTAACACGCAGGGTTAATAGTTTAATAGTTAGACTAATAGCTAATAGAGGCAAATAGGGCATTCTTTCTGTCTTCTCGCAATACTGGAATTGCAGTCTTGATCACATTTAAGTTGTAATCAACTGGCCCATCTGTGAGACCAAAATGTTTTCTTTAACCTAACTGAGCTTGACCTAAAGGTGGAAATCAGGAAAATGATTGTGTATATGAAAAAATATGACATTCCACAACAATGTATCCCCCCCCCCAAAAAAAAATCTCTTTTATATTATGTGTGGTTGGTGATATGTCAGTGGAACAAACTTTCCTCAGTGCCCCATGCAGCTTATCTTCTGGTGTCATATTTTTTTCTGATTTGTGGGAGAAATGGCATTATCTGGAATGTGCTTCCTCAGTGAGAACACACACAGGGTATGAAACCTTTGAGGCCTCTTTACACAGTCGGAATCCTGAGAGGTAGCACTGCCAGTCACAAAATACCTGCTATGCTATGGTTTATTGTTGAAACCACAAATGGCTGCTGTGTGCTGTAGTTTGTTATTGCTAACCACAAGCCCTAATAGTCCATTGTGCTTTATATCCAAAACGGTCAGCACTCCACTCCTTTCACAACCTTGCCCTCAATCCACCACCAAGTTCTACATGCCAGCTTTCCCAGAGCCTTGCTCCTGCCTCAGGGTGTCAGGGCTGTGAAGCCAAAATGGAGATCCATGAGGAAGAGTGTGAGTGTAGTTAATCTGAGTGAGAGAAAGCAGTTAGTGGAATATGTACAGTTAAGCATGAAAGCTGGGAACACAACAGATAAGAGTGAAGGAAAGATTTAACCTTGAGCCTGAAAGCAGTCGTTTCTAACCTGTGCTGTTATCAGCTTCTTTTGAGGCCCTGATGTATCCAGTTAGTGATATGATGCCTTCTTTCTAATCTTTGAATGTATTTGGTCAGTCAAGAAACTGAATATGTATGCCTAAACCATGCTTATCGTAATCTACTTATTTTGCATGATTCTGTATAATCCAGTTTGAGAATCATAAAGTGCGACTCCATTTTCTTTTTACTACATTCTGGGATAACCTAGTGTACTTGTTTAATAAAACTGCAATTTTGCCTTGATATTATTTTCTAGTCCAGTTTGATTTGCCCCAATGAGGGTAACATTAGGCATGTAGTTTTGAGTAATTATTTATGCCATAGACTGGAAAGTCAGATTTAACAAACACGTTAAAACACCTTACAACAGGCTGGTGCAGGACGGAGAATCTAAAAATTGTATAGGAAAGCACCTGACATCAGGAGTGGTGGTGAAGTTAATCAGTATGATTTCCTTTATAAATTGAACATCATATCTTGAAATGGGTTCTTGGGGGTGTAAAGTGGGATATAACTGGCATGTATTGAGCATAACTGATTGTGCAAACAGACTCTGTAAAAATAAATTACTGTGATTCCAGACTTATTTTTTTTCTCCTTCCAACAGGCAAACAGATGATGCTGATATTGTGCACCATTCCTGCAAAACAAAATGGTGCCTCTTTTACACGTCAGATGCTTCAGTGATGGATATTGGTCTTTCTTGGTCTTCATCACTCCTATATTTAAATACCTTTTGAAAATGACTTATAGGTCCTTTACACTTCAGTGATTAACTTTATTCGAGCCTTTGTTGGACAGTGCCATCCACACGGACTGACATCACATCAAATGGGCATCTTTTCTTAAATGTGGTGCCTCAGGCAGTAAACACTCCCAGTGAATTTTTCTCAAGATTCCAAGCAGGTTTTATTACTATAAATGACATTTTAAAAATTGTTTCTAGTACTATCTCTGTAATTTAAACAATTATTTTCTTGATATTTTAATGCTTACATTTATTCATGTGTGAATGTTTGGGCTGCTGGCTAGCCCAGTTTTTTCAAGAGTGAAGGAAGAGCAAAAAGTGAATATCTTAATATGTAATAGAATGTTTCTGAAATGTTACTATATGAAGGCAAATACTTTTCACATTTTCAGGTATTTATCATCTTTTGTACTTAAACGGCAGGTATTACATTGATTCCGAAATCAAGTGTTACCCGATATTAATTGTACACCATCCCTTCACACAGTGGAATCAGGGTTAGAGTCTGTTCCACCCCTGAACGTTCAGTTCGAGAAAAGGAAGAAAACTTGACTAGAGGAAGTATAGTAACCCCTTAATCTTATGACTACCTCATTTTGTAAAACAGATGTAAAAGTTTGTAGGGGCATGTCTTAGCAGGATGTTTGAAACAGTTTTTAAACACCAGCTTTTAAAACTGAAAGTAAACTTTAATGTGGAATTATATAAACAAACTGATTTGGAATTCTACAATAAGAATTAAATTTGACAGACTGGATTTTTCATTTGTTAGCTATAATTTGAAATTATGACTAGTGCTGCTTTTGTAATGCACTCCCCCCCCCCCCATGTGCCTGTAGCCAAAACAGGTTTGGGCAATATGATGAAGTGTATAATAAGATGCCACTTTAAAACTGTTTTAAGCAGACATAATGTCAAGACTAGAATGAATAGGAAATCAGATTTAACTAGGCATGTCAACACAGTTTTAAGCAGCAAATGTTTCTTAGCTCAACAAATCTTGTGTATGAATGACTTGAACAATAAACTTTTTATAACCTTGCCTCCATTTATCATAGTTCATACCGTTTCCTTGATAAGGGCTCATTTTTGTTAATTGCTTTTAAGCAGCTCAGTCTATATCTGAGCTATGAATCCCTCCCTGCAACCCAAAGAGCAATGATAGCAATGGGAAAGAAACAGAAACATTTCCCTCAGCTATTCACACTTGTTAAATGCTGAGTCACCAGCTTCTTTTGGTCTTTCTTACGGCAATTCTCAACTGTGCCAGCAAAAGATCCCTTGGGGAAGTGCCCCTGCCATAGTGGGCTGCCCTTATGCTGTGCCAAGGAGTTTGACTGCTCCACTACTGTCCATGAGACTGTGGTGCTAAAGTCTTCTTGCAGGCAAATTCAATGCATTTTGCCATGGTCAGGGCTCAGGCCAGTGTTTCTCAAGAGCCCTAAGAATTGCTTCTTGTATACCAGTTTGCACCTTGATTAGGTGTGGTGGCCAGCTAGCTACTTGTGACACCCGAACCATTCTAAACTTCGCTGGTGGCAAATTGCCACTATAGTAGAGGTGAATCTGGTTCTGTGGCAATGGTGCAAATGGGCATGCTCAGCGCTGCTGTCCGGGAACCAGGCAAAGCAGCACACAACGGCGGCAATTAAGCAACATGGTCCAGCTGTGTCTGCGTCACCTCCACCCTGCCCCAGGCTTCATTCACCCAGAAGAGGTGCAATAGGAGCCATTCCAGGCTATCCTGGCTGCTAGCATAACTACAGAGCGTATCTTTGTGCTCTGTAGCTATATCCACAGGGCTCCATTCAATGTGTATGCCCTATGCTGGGTCATACTGGGAATTCCTCTTTTTGCCTAGTGCAAAAGGGCCCTTGGGAGGGCATCCAAGTCCCTCTTGCCTTAAGCCCCTTTGATGGATGGTACTATGGAAACAGGCAGACTTCAAAACCCTTCCAATGCATCTTGAATTGCCTGTGGAATCATAGCCACCTGCTGTTTTCTCTTAAAAAAGATGCTCTGTGGTACTGTGCACACTGTCACACTGAAACCCCTACTTTTTGTCCAGAGTAGGGAAAAGAAGCAAGCTGTGTAGACTCACAGCTTTTGCAGCTCATTGCCAAAATTCTTTGGAGGAGAAAATAGGGTGAGCAAGGTGGCTTTAAGGCTCCATGACCTTGGCATACTCAACATCCAGGAATCTCTTGCCAGGAAGAAATTCAACACATTTATTTCATCAGCACCTTTTCAGCTTCAGCATCTCTGCAAGAGGTTTGTGGAGAGCCACACTGAAATCGCAATTAACTATCACAAAGAGCATATTGAATAAGGATCATGAGTCTTAACTGCTTCCCCATAGCATGGAATTTAGCTGTGGTACACCCTACCGTTAGGAGAAATCCTCCAGCTCTTCCTCTGGCAAGGTAGCATGAAGATTCTTTCCAGAGGAAGAGTTAGAACACTCTGGAAGGTGCTAAGCTTGGTCTTTGCCCAAGAAGAATTAGTGGGCCAGACTGGTGCAGTGCCCAGAAGTATCCGCCAGAACCATCTGATCCACCATGGATCTCCCAGCCCAATTCTGGCAATGTTGTTGGCCTCTGAACTTGCCAGCTAGTAATACTTTCACTGGGCATGCAGAAACAGTCCATCTCCAGGAGCATGGCAAAAATGGCTCCTGGTCTAGTTGCTGGGGAGTAGGTCAACCACTGGAGTGAGGCAGACATGCAATACCACATGAGGTCTGGTCTCCTGGGGTGGATTAGAATGCAAACATGGGGCCTTTTCACACTGGCTTCTTGGGTGTGGGAAGCTTTACATGAAATGGCTCTGAATGCACTAAGCATTTCCACTTGCAGATGCTTAGTGCATTCCCATCTTCCCCGACCCTTACCAGCAATGCAAATGGGTGCCTGGATGGAAGCCTTGTCTGGTTCCTGGTGCTGGTGCCATTGTGATGCATGGAGCCGGCACCAGGGCAACTACATGACGCACCATGTCATATGATGCATCATGTGGGCGCGCTGTGTGTCATTTGCCGCTCCAGCACCCAGAAGTGACATGAAGGAGCTGGCCGAAACCTTACTGTCTCCAGTGCTTGGTGAAGAAGGTAAGTGTATCATGCTCAAGTTTCTGCTACAAAGAAAATTAGGCTCCAGGTGTACATAAAGAACATTTAACTTGGGAACATTTTCGGTATTAAGATGACTCACTATTGGAAAAAGCATCAGTGTAACATCAGGGCTGCATCTAGACCAGTGATGGCGAACCTTTTGAGCTCGGTGTGTCAAAATTTGCAAGAAAACCTAGGTTAACTCGGATGCTGTGTCACTTCTAGAAATATCCATAATTTTGTGATATTTGTGGCTCTAGTAAAAAAGTTATTAAAAGCAAAAACGAATGATTCTTTACATTAGTGACTTTTGTTGTTGAATTTCATTTGCTAAATCTTCAATTGAAAGTTGGTGTTTTGTACACTTCAAGAACAAGCAAGCACTACATGCACAGGTGCCAGGGTGACCATGTGTGTCACCCAAAAGGGTTTGGCATGTCACCTGTGACACATGTGTCATAGGTTGGCCATCACTGATCTAGACTTATGTCAAAGCAGCACAGCTTTCTTCTGCCTGCAGCAGCAGCGCAGCATTTGATCAAAATGTATGAAGTAAAAAGATAGTGATCAATCAGCATCTTTTTACTTCACATTTTTGGTAACATGCTGTGCCCCTGCCGCAGGCAATGGTGCATCCCATCTAACCGACAGGAAGCTGCATCGGCAGGACAGCACACCTTCCTATTGCCTGGTCAGGTATACTGGAAGCAACTGCACTTTCCCTGCATGGCTTCCGATCATTGCACCTAACCAATGCAAAGTGGCATTGGTGGGATGGACAGTATAAGGTAAAACTGGAAGCATCCCAGAAGAGGTTCCTCCAGAACAGCGGCTCTCAACCTTTGGAGAGCCGGGACCCCAAAATGAGGTTCCCCAAGCCTCCGCGACCCCAGGGGCGGGGCCAGGGCAGGGCAGGGGGCGGGGCCGGGCAGGGCGGGGCCAGGGTGGGGCCAGGGCCGCTGGCGTCACGTTCGCTCCCCCCTGACCCGGAACTCCTCCTTGGGGGGCTGGCAACGCCGGATTTTAGCAGGTGAAGGGCGCTGGCGGCGAGGCACCAGTCGGTGCGGGTCTGGCGCCCTTCACTGCTATCGCCGCCTGGCGCCGCCGATCTCCCCTCAAAGCAGCGGCGGTGTGGCAGCGGCGCGGCGTGGGGGACGCGGGGGGGCCTGCACAGGCTTTGGCGACCCCGCCGAAATGGGTACGTGACCCCCAATGGGGTCGAGACCCACAGGTTGAGAACCACTGCTCCAGAAGGAATAATGTGCAACAACTGTTTGCTACAGTATCCAAGCCTTCCTTAGTAACCAAAACTTCCTTTTTAGATTATTAAAGGATCCCTGCTGATACAAAATGAAAGGCTAGAAAGAACAGCAACAAAGGTGCAAGAGAACTTTATTTTAAAAACAGCTGTATCCTTTGCAAGGCTACTAACCACTATTTTTTTAAAAAAGCACAAGAGCAAAGCAGTATATAGGAGAAGAGCATCACAACAAAATTAAAAACAGTGCCCCCATTTAACTTGGCAAGTGAGCAACAAGTATTGTTAAACTGTCATCTAAATTGATTCCAGTCCCCTTGCATCTCATTAACACCCCAGTCATCTAGCTTTTCCCACTTAGAAATTTCATGCAGACACTGAGAAGCAAGTTCCAAAAGAATCGTTCCTATGGAGCAGGTGGCGATTTTTTTAAATAAAAACAAATAAAAATTCAGACCGGCCTCCAACATTGTGCTGCTTGCCAGGGAACTTATCACTGCCCCCCAGAATGCATGTGCCAATTTGGGGGGCTCTGTCTCAAAAGTTGACTGCAGTGACTAAAGCAGCCCCCTGCCAGCTAAAAGAAAAGCTTATTCAAATCTGAGTTGAAGCTTCCAAAATTGATGTGGGAGTCCTAGGGGGATAGTAGGAAAGCCTATGCCAACCCCTTGGGCAATTGGTCCCCACCCCTTAGGTTCTTCTTCTTGTGTGACCTAATTTCCATTACTGAAGTTTGCTCTTTCTGCTATGAGAAAAAGAAGAAAAACTGGAAAAATAACTGTGCCTGTCTGCTTACTGTCCACACCCACAAGCAACAAAGAGCACACATGTTCCTTGTTGTGCCTTGAAAAAGAACCTAGCCTTTCCTTTAAATTTACCTGTGCTGATCAGGATACTGGCGCCAGAGTGAGTCCCCATAATTCTACACTTTGGCAATGGGTCTGCCTGGTGATGCATAGACATGGAGCATCTGCACCGCGCAAAGCCACTTGCGTCTTGGAGCGGCTCCGAGTGTGTGGGGCCATCCCCCTTAGCTGTAGAGCACTAAAAACATTTCCACAGCTATACTAGGAGTGCCTATGGTGCTCCCAGTACAGCCCTCGATGGAGCCTTTGCACATCCTTCCACGCAAAGGCTGTGTGGGGGTGGCATAGCTGTGGCTGCACAATTGTGTGCCACACAGCCCGTCTGTTGTAGCAATGGCCCACCATGTGTGGCCGTTGCCACAGGGCAGCAAGCGCTCCCAGACATGAGCATCTGCCCTTTGGCAGCAGGGAGGTGAATGCAGGGTAGCTTTGGGACAGGGCTGACATTTGCAACGTGAATGCTGCCCTCCACTTTTTTGGGTTCAGAGAACTCCACTGAGTGCCTCCTAGCACTTGATCATTTGGAATAATGCTCTTCTGAAGAAGGGGATTCTTTTAAAGCAGATGAAGCTCTGCTTTGGTGTTTTTTTTGGGGTTCAAAGGACTCTTGCCACTTGGGCATGTGAGTGACTTGTGGATAATGTGTGAAAATCAGGGCTGTCCCATTTGTTGCAAAATGGAGTGTAAGAAGAACCAGTCTGGCATATCTCTAGTCAGGATCCGTGTATATGCATGAAACTGCGGTTTCATGAAAAGCAACTGAAAGGATTTGGAAAAAGACAGGGGAGGATTTTTACAAATTAAGATGCAAGTCTTATGTAAGGGTAACCTTGGCTCAGCAACAGAACAACTACTTAGAAAGCAGAGGGTTGCAGGTCCAGTCTCTGGCTTATATGTGGGAGAAGGTAACAGCACACTATTTTGTGGATACTAAGAAAGCTGCATGGAAATATCAAGCCCATCCCAGGCTGGCCATATCAAACAACAACAAAGCTTTACGTCAAGATTTCAGAACCGGGGTTGAGGAAAATCTGATTTTAAGTCAAAAAATTTGCTAAGTACTGCCGTGCTTGAGTCAAGCGATCAATGCGGTCACTTAAGAACTGCCTCTGCTCAGCAGCATCTTTGCGTTCCTGAAGCAAAAAGTTCAATTTTTCTCTTTCCTGCAGGAGCTGCAGCATCTCACTTTGCAGTCTGTCACCATATTTCTTCAGAATGTAGAATTGGATGATCAGAGGGATTTGAGAAGAAAGACGGTTGCCAGCACTCTGAAAGAAAAAAGGAAATGACTAGTAGCATGCACATATTTTGAATTCCATTTCTCAAGGAGATAGAACTTTGTTGCACACAACTTAGACCAAATGCAGAATAGTAATGCAAGAGAGAACATGAAAGGCACAGTGATTAAGAAGCTATGAGTCCCTTGGGTCAACTCTCTCCCTTTGCACTCCTTTGGATCACACTCGTGACCCTGAGAGGAAAATCTGATGCCTTGGCAGCTTTGTACTCATTGTCTTTAGAGACAGGAGAATGACAGCAACAACAAAACCACCATACACTGTGGTGGAGAAATCTTGCAAGCTTCAGTGGACAAAATGGACTCTTGACTGGTAGAAACACTTCAAGAATGTATCAGCAATAAAGTATGCAATTAACAGTGTGCAGAATACTGTTTCAATGATTTAGGCCCTGGTCACACCATTGTTAGACAGGACATCCTATTCATTAATTTGTACTGAGGTTGTACAATTCCTGTTCACACCTAGATTGTTATAAGTTGTTCTCAGGCCATCCTCGCTTTGTGTCGTGTCAGTTACACCTTTCTCTGTGATCAATCTGAGCCTTCTCCATGTAACTCTTGGCTCTCAACCCCTTTTGCTGCATCAAATCTATCTCCTTTACAGTTCTTCTTAAAGCCTGCTCCCCCACCTCCATGCTCCCCTCTTCCTTTTTTATTTTATTTTCCTCTCCACAACATTTTTTTTTAAATAATGAATTTGTATAAAAAGGCTAGAGGAATCATACACATAAACTGAGGAGATAAGGGGAGGAATCTCATAAACTTGGTGGGTGCACATTGGCTGAAAGGAAAGACTGGACCCACCCACCACAGCACAGTTCAATGTCCTTTAGCCCATCCTCCCTCTCACACTGAGGAAGCAAATACGTCCTGGCATGCCAGGATGGGCTGAATCCTCTGCAAATGAGGACTGCAGTTAAAACAATCTAAGGTGGGTAGGCTGGCTTGGAAAATAAACTGAAAATAATATGAGTAACATGACCTAAAGACAACTTGAGGTCATCCTAAACTACTAGTGTGACCAGGGTCTTACACAGCCTTTGGAGTGGCTACACCACTCCTACATAAAGGATGGGTTTGCTAGGTAGAACACCTATATCTGGAAGTAAACTATCCCTGTCAAGGCAGGACTGTGCATGGGTCACCAGTCAAAGTTTATAGAAGACACTTTTAAAGACTGCCACAAATTAAAATTTGTGGATTGCTTTGAACTGGACACAACAACCCTTGGTTCAGTACAAATTTGAACTTGTCCTTCAAACCAGCAAGGTGTTTCTTTCAAATTAAACCTATTCAAGCGGTTTTGACCCTGTTCCTAGAGGGAAAGCACTTTAAAAAAAAGTTTTAAAAGAGCTCCTACTAAGGCTGATTTTTTTCCCCCTGCCTAGTGGTGAATTTGGCTATGGTTAGTATGTTGGATTAAATTTTTTTAATTCAGCATTTCTTCCTCTGGACATCTGGAGTAAGTGGTGACAAATGGATGATCCCTAAGGTCTTCATCATACCATTCTCTCCTGTTAGAATGCTCTCCAGAATTCTTTAATTAATTAATACCAAAGTATTAATTTGTGAATGCCATCCATACTATCATGTAGGTGATAAAGACTTGACGACTTGCACTGGATGGAAGTTAAGTTCTATCTGTAAAAAACTTTTAATGTAACTTCCCTGATCTTTGGACCTGTGCTCCATATATATCCATGCTGGTAAGTTCCAACCTTTCTGCTTGAGTAATTGTTGGGTTCAGGCCTTCCTTCCATTAACATCTACCAGATGATTGCAGTTAGGATGATAGTAGGGACCTGATCACATGTGTGCTGGAGTGGATGGGGACATTTTACAGTTATGCGGCATGATCTATGGCTACAAAGAGGGAGGCTGTTCATCATTTCAAGCAACGAGTCATTTCAGTTCCTTACTTGGGAGCAGTAACAGTGATAAGCAGAGCATAATGCCTCATATTGCACAGAAGGGAGGAAGCACTTCCAAGGTGGTTGAAAAGTGCAGAGTCCCATTCTCCCATCCCTATGCCTTTCTGAATCTCTGCAGTGGAGTCTGGGCAACAGGAATTTGCATGCAAGTAACCACTGGCTTACATATTCCTACTGTGGCAATATGTGATCTCAACTTGATTTGTGCGGATTCTAAGTAATATTCTATAATTTGAAGGATCTTATAATTTTGTTACCCAAAAGTTCAAGGGCAATTTAAAATAATAATGGAGAAGGGGGGCAAACATGTTTCACTTGCTGTCAATTAAAAAGTCTCAGAGATCTGATCATTAATTTAAAAGAAGTATCATTCATTTGTTTCTAATCATTACAAACATATGGTCAAATTCCATTTTCTGAATCATGTAAATCAAATTACACTGACAGTGTCAAATGTTTTATATGCATTGAGACAGAATAGAGTTAGGGAGTTTCTGGTTTGCTTATTGCAGGAGACAACATTAAGTGTAATCCTAATATACCTACCTGGCATAAATCCATTTTATTCTAGCCCAGTTAAGTTGTATATAAGTTGGTTAATCTTACCAACTGAAATGCTCATGAATTACCTTAAAATCTTAGTTTAATAAGGCACTTAACTAGTGAGATTCTATCACTTCTTGGGACTTCCCTTGGTTTAGCAAATAATTACTGAAGAAACTCTCCATGATTCAGGTAGAAATCCACTTTCTAAGGTATGGGTCAACAGAGTTCCTAAGTACGGAGCCAAAATAATATTGAAATTGTTTATAAATGATGAGAAGCCATCTGGTGAAATGCATTTATTACCTTCAACCTTCTATATTGTGTTTTTTTTTTTTCGGAGCAAATTCAGCCACTGAATATGCCTTTTGCTCAACAGTTAAAATAGGAAAGTGCCCCTGACCTACACCTCTTCAGCTTCATTAGCTATATATAACTCTTTATAAGATACTTTTTCGCATCACTGTGTCTGTTCAACATGGGTAAGATTTATTTGAGAGTGAAGGACTACCGAACTTGCTACAGTATTTGAATCACTAGCAACCAACGATCCACCTTGGGAAAAATTCCCTGGCTTTATTAGGGTGGCAGAGAGGAAGTTTAATTGGTTGTGATTTGGAACACAGATTGGGGCAAGCATTGTCTGTTATTGACAGAAGGTGCCATTTACAAAAATGTATCTGCCACTGAGATTTTTCTTCATATTCTGAGAAAAAAAAAATGGAAGATTTGAGGCTAAGACAGAGAGATGCCAGTGCAGAGTACTACATGGAATGGTTTTGCTTTTTAATTAAAAAAAATTATTTACTTAAAAAGAAATAAAAACGTATTTTTCTATCCTCCCCCAAATGTTATTTTGATACCTTCCCAAAGTAGCACCCAAGGATCAGTAACTCACCTTGAAGTAGGCTTCCAAATGATACGCTGTTTCTGTGACTGAGCTGATTTCTAGGTGGGGCCCAGCAGCAAGAAGCATGCCATTAGAATTTAAAGCAATTTGTGTCATTTTTTTCTTTACACTGCTTAAGTCTTTCTTATAAACATTATCCTGGCAGTATAAAATCTGTTCCATTCCAAATTGGATCTCAATGGCATTTTTAGCCTCCTTTGCTTGTTTCTCTTTAATGCTGTCTATTCTATTCTGTAATAAGCAAAAACAGGAGAAATTTCAAAAAAATACAAAACAGAATATCTGAATTTGTTGTACACAAATACTGGCTATAATAGGGCTCTATACAATCTGGCATATTTCCCCAGGTTACAGAATCAGTTAGGGCTCTGTTCACACACAATTAAAATTAAGCATTTCTTCAGTGGCTTAGAGATGGGTTACAGGCAGAATCACTAACAGAAAGCAGTTGATAGAACGGACCTGAGAGCTTTTGTTCACAATTAATTCAAGAAAAAAAATCTAAAAGCTCAGAAATCAAAGAGCCAAAACGATAAAAATGATAATTACATAGGGTTTTTTGTTGATTCTCCACATTACTATATATGGGTGCCTTCAGGCAGGAGGTAATGTGGGATATAAAGGTCTCATTATCAACTCTCACCATGTCCTGTCAGATGCAAGCAGCAAATCCTGGCTTATATGTAATGCACATCCAATGAGCAGCATAGGCAATGCTGCAACCAGCCTGCAGGGGATTTCTGAATGCCAGCCAAGCACCTATCTCCTTTCTTTTGCTATCCTTGGCACATCTGGCTGGCTCCTGGAAATAGTCAGAGAGCCAATTGCATATGCACCTCATTGGACATGCAAGAAAGAGGGGCTATTATGGAAAGCTGCATTTCTCATAATACCACTGTATCATAGACATTTCCAATGCAACGCTGAAAGGATCACAGGATCTGTCTCATATCTGGAAACACCCTAATTTCTAGTAACAAACTGATGCTCCTCCCAGATCTTGTTTTCCCTTCATTTAAACCTCTTTAAAGAACTACTGTACTTGCTGGCTATTACTGTGACTTCTTGTTGGCTCTTCTTCCCATCCAACAGTGTACTGATTGTAGTACTTTCAGGCAGGGCCAATGTCCTAAGGACAACACTTAGATTTATACGGGAATATATGAAAGCACTCAAGTAACGTAACATTTGTTTTGTCAAAGCAAACTCCATCCTGGAAGATGCATCGCATCCGCAGCATATAATATGTTCTTACCTTGGCTTCAATGTAAAGGTAATTAAAATCTTCAAAATTATTTTTTGCAATCTCAGAAAAACCTTGACGCACAATTTCTGAAAGGCAAGTACACTGTAAAGTCAAAATCAGTTTTGGTTTTTTTTTTCACTTGCTGTCCTACACATATATTGACAAAATGCTGTATTATAATCAGCAGTAACTTATATTTTGGCTCTAACTCAGGGATGTCCAATTGTAGCCCTCAAGATGCTCCTGACCTACAATCCCCATCATTTTGTTGCTAACTCTGGCCAGTTTGAAGTTGCCACAGAATGATGGCAGCTCTGGATCATCATGAGGGTCACAGGTCTTGCCTTAGTTCTTTAATTCCAAGTACAGATGACATACGTAATGCTTCTCTTCCTAAAAATCCAGGCAAAAGCTGAAGTCACAAATGCGGAGACTAGCTAAAACACTGCAAAAATCCCTGAAGGCTATCTAAGGCCCTTCCTTGAAAGGAGTATGGCCACATCTCATTTTTCCATCCACATGACCTGTGAATGGGGAAATCATGGATGCACTGTATAAAGTCTGAAAGTCTTAAGATGGAATACAAACTCTTTTTTTACATTCCCAAACTGATGATAAGCATGCTTGCCTGTCACTTTATTCAACATGTCGAGCGCTGGCATCTGTAGATGTGAGATGTGTGTCCTGATGATGCTCTCAAATGTTTTGTAATTGACAAATCCAGGAAGTTCCCGCCCACGATACTGATCTTCAAAGCTCTTCTCATTGGGGCATGTGGATTCCTGAACTGAATGGACAGAAAATTGTCATATATCTACATACTGATATTTAAAAATTAAATCAGTGTGTGACCTATTGTTCAATAGACAGGGTATTAATGCTTCATGCAAAGCAATTCAGATAGTTATGCAAGTACTATTAGATGATTCTAATTAGTCTTTCTGAGTCTAGGCAGGTGGGTAGGAGAGTTAGGACAGAAAAGGGGAAACATCTTTTCACCCAGGGGGTAAACAGTCTATGGAATTTGCTGCCATAAAAGGTGGTAACAGCAGCCTGGAAGGCTTTAAGAAGGGGTTAGAATAGATAAATTCATGGATGATAGGTGTATCAATGGCTACTAAAATGGATGCCTAGGTACTTCCTCCAGGCTGGAGAGAAAGGCAGGCTGCCTCTCAAGGCCATTTGCAGAGAGCAGGTAAAGGTTTTGCCTTTGTCTTCTCCTTGAGAGGCTCAGAAACAATTGGTGGGCCACAGCGTGAGAAAGCATGCTAGAACAGATAAGACTGTGGCCTGATCCAGCAGAGCTCTTTTTATGTACTTATGTTTTTATGTAGCAGCAAACAGGGGAGGACAATGGTCCTCAGCTTACTTTCTATTGATCCAAATCATGTTGTGATCTTCCACAGATCAATGCACACTTCAGAGGGAACAAAGACAAAGCTCTGATCAGAACCCTTACCCTTTCCTAGCTATTTTGTCAGTTCTGTTCAGTAAACACCACAAAGCACTGCCTCTCTTTTTCAAGTACTCATAGCCACGGTGATTCTGCTCCAAATACATACATATGCACACTTAAAACTATAACTACACTTGGGGGGTTGCTGCAAGGGTGAGCCCTATTCTGGTGGCCACAGACTTCGGGGTGCAGGGGAAACAGATCTTTATGTCATTTGAAATCTGAACATTTTTCATTTTTAGCTCTTCCACTTGTATGATTTATAAGACTTCTAGATGGTAAGCTGAACTTAACATTTTGCTGAAAGCTTCTTTACTCAGTACTCACAATTTCTAATTCCCATTTTTAAAAAAAGTAATGAGTTCAAATCCTGAAAACACAAACTCAATGCTTACCGTTTTGGGCAGTTTGTGCAATTATTTTGCCCCATTTCTGAAATTCTTGACGAATTCTATTGCACAGTCTACTGGAATTTCCAGAGAAGTTTTCTTCCCCTTGAACTGAACTCATTACCTCTGAATTAAACAACTGGATTTTCTAGAAAAGCACAGAAAAATAGCTATTATAAGAACAGGTTGATACAGCCATTTGTTTGGAGCAAGTCTGATCGTTACAGGGTTGATTGCATAGTTACTGCCTTTGTTGTAATACTATCAATTTTAAAAATATCATGGTCTTAAATTTTGCATTTTTATTCCAGTTGGAGAGAAAATCAATTAATACCATAACAATCCAGTAAGCTTGTGAACTTAAAAGAAACATGCACAAAAATCTGTTTCTATATCTAAACTCTGAATGTTTGTTCTAGAAGGTGAACATTCAGTATATGTGCATAAGTTAGCATGGAAAAATATCTTTAGTTTGTTAACTAACTGTTGTTACGAGAACAACTCCAGAGTCCTCAAGTTCAGATCTTTAAAAGGCTTAAGGTTTGGTTTGATAGGATACACAGTTGGCAGGTGATCCGCAGAGAGAGGGAAATATCTAGGTTGATTTAGATACAAAGTATGTTTTACTAAAGGTTAAAAATAATATTATAAAACAAAAATAGCAACAATATGAAAATGGGGAAGGACTTTGCTTAATGATAAATCCAATCACAGTGAGAGGCAAAATAAATAACAATAGTAGGTATCAAGTAGCCAGGTTTTAATTCCAGATGTAGCTAAAAGGGGCACAAGGCAGGTTTAGGACGAAGTCTGCACTTAGATGTCATTTACTTATTCCACTATTTTAGATATTCTGGAATAAAGTATGGGCATTCTGGAATATTCATCTACTGTGAGCCGTCCAGAATCTTGACATTCTGGAATATTCATGTTTTATTTTGGATATCCAAATACATGCACAATGTTTGGATGCAGCTAAATTTTCAGGCCTACTGGTCAATACGGAACAGGTGAAACAGAGCAGAGACATCAGCAATGCTGAGGAAGCAGGTGCCTTTTCCTACCAATGAGAGCCAGTTGCTAGCTGAAAGATGGAAAGTTTAAACGTAAGAACAAAAGCAGGGGTAAGAAGAGAGGGAAATGGACTTAGGAAAGGAGCGGGAGAGATTATTAATTGTCTTGAGGGTCATCTCTTAATCAGGGATATGCTTTGCAGTACAAAAAGTGGGACTGTGTTGCCAAAATACATGCACATTTGTACAGCTGCAATAAGGATCCAGGCTGTTCAATTTTTGGGGGGCAAGCACACTTGTACACTCTTCTGCTCGGCCCTATCATAAACACTTGGAGTAGGGCAGGAAAAGGACACACACCGAAAAAGAACACCTATTCTTGCATCCCAAAATGTACTCTCAATGTGTGGGGCCAGATGTCTGGGAGGAAGGAAGGGTAAAATAAAATTCATATTCAGATAGGTAAAAAAAGGTGCAGTGCTTAAACTAAATAACCTACCTAGGTTCCCACAACTTTATCTTTTAATCTGGCAACTTTCTCAGAGCAGGCACCCTGTTTATTCTTCCTATTGCAAAGTGATCTTATGGCACAATCAGCTAAATAAAGGGATGGTTGGAGCAGTTTCCAGGTAAAAGAGTCATGCTAAAAATACTTGAAAAAACTACACAAAAACGATAAAGATGGGGAAACTAAATTAACACAAAAATTGTCATAAAAGTCCCAATCTTTACGTGTGTTTCACCTATTCACTGTGTAGTTTTTTCAAGTATTTTTAGCATGACTCTTTTACCTAGAAACTGTTCCAACCATCGTATGGTACTCAGTGATGAAAGCCTTAATCTGTGTAAATAAAGGGATGTTTTTGATGAGAAGCAGGCACTGTCCAAGAGTCCCGTATAGAACCAGGGAATCAAGGGTGTGTGTGAGTATTCTTCACCATGTCCTGTAGTAGCCAAGATGGATTCTGATCTCGGGGACAAATCTCAAGCTTCAATAAGCATTTGCACCTGCTAATTAAGACATCCTACATGTGTCTGGTTTTTAAAACATGTATCATAACACTGCATATAGTATGTAAGTTATATGAGGTAGATCAAAAAAGCTGGCTATTTTGTGAGGTTCACTCATTTATACTATAGCCTAATAAAATGTAATTATTAAGTCTAGAAAGGTTTAAAATAAGCATTCAAGTACATCATAGATATACTTACATCAGTTAAAAAGTATAACTTTTCACGGTCAGTCTCGGGCATACCTGTCCCATATCTACGTATTTCATCACTTGCTTGTAGGAGCTGAGAATTTATTTGCTCTTCTAATATGGGCAAAGATTTCTAAAAAAGAAAATATAAAGATTTCTAAAAACTGTAAAGAAAGCCTTTATGCATTAATATTTTCTGACTGTACGCTGTACGCATATTTAAGGTATCAAACACAGAGAGAAAGATGATAAACCTTAAGAGCTTTAAGCAAACTGCACAAATTGCAGATCCTTGGGTAAACTCTGCATGCAGTGGCATTACTTAAATAGTGATGCGGAATGCAAAGACAAGCATAAACTGAAAAGGTTCTTCGGCCTTTTGCAAACTTACATTAATATGCACCACAAGTTCACCTGTCAGTTTGGCAGCCAGCAGTGGAACTGTGGCCTTCTTCTCATGTAGAAGGATACTGCAGGGTAGAGGCAGGAAAACACATTATCAGAAAGTATGAAGTTAACGTTTTCACTGAAGACCAGTACATACAAATGCTGTTGCATGCAGGGCAAGTAAAAGCAGGAGACATGTGTGTTCATGCCACCTCTGATGAGAAGCAAGTAATAATCACCACCTTTCCACTTTCCACAGGATCCTGGTTTAAATCTAGTAAATTTTCTTATAGGCACAGCCTTCAACTTTTCAGAATAAGAATTATAACCGGCCAATGCTGAATTAAGAAATATCCAATATAAAACCTTCAATCAATCCATCAACCATCAATCAATCAACCAATCAAGTTTTATTGGAAAAGGGGAAATGATTTTTTAAAATCTTAAATCCAGATTTGTAAAATAAGGCACCAGTGGGAACTTTTGCTCTTTGTGTTTATTTTGATAAAATCTTCTAGCCGTTGTGGACTTCTGAGCTGATGTTGTGTAAGAGGTGGTGCCTCTGAACAACGAGGACACAGATTGCGTTTTTAACAGAGGTCAATTTGCCCTCTCTGCCCTGGCCTTGGTTAAATGGGAATATACTGTCTCTCCCACTTCACAGACACTGCTACTGTTTTAATATGTACTGTTGTTTTAAATGTACTGATTTTAAATGTTGTTACCTGCTCTGAGACCTTCAGGTATAGGGCAGGATAGAAAACAAACAACCCAACGAACAAACAAACAAGTCTGGTGATTCCTCATTAAAACTTATTAACAACTCATTCTGGGCTTTTTTGTACTCTCAAGGGGTAACACATCATCTTTATATTCTATATATACATCCACTGGAACATGCAGGGTGTTTTGTAGCCGGAAGATATCGGAGGATAGACATTCAGGAGGCTAAACAATGAGAGAGCAACAGCAAGTATTTCTTTGACAGTTCAAGGGCAGAATAATATGGGCACAGCACTTCTTGATTTAAAAAAAACCTTAAGGGAAGAAGGGACCGGTATAACACATTGCTTTAAAACCTTGAACAAATTCCTTGCCTTTGAAACTCTGGGCAAAACAGGAGAAAAGGATAAGAATGCCTATACCAAGCAAGCACCATGATTAAAATCAAATAAAAGCAACCTGAAGCATTTTTAGAAATGGTACTCAGCAAAACTGGTAGTGTTTCATTGCAAATACTAAAAACAAGTTAGCACTTTCATGACAAGCATTCATTTGTTGTAAAATCATAAACTAATGCCAAATCTTCTACCCAGGTGAGCAGGTGTACTGCCATCATGAATTAAAGCAGTTACCTCTAAATAATGAAGCACAGAGGACAAGACTGAATTGCATATAAAGAAATGAACATTGGTAAAGAATTCCAAAAGTACAGAGGAAGATTCTCTGTACCTATGAATAATTAAGATGTTTTACCTTGCTTTCTCTTTTCAGAAAGCCTTATTTATTAAAATTTAAGCTGGGACACACTCAGTTTTTGTACAGGGAAGACACAAATCCTGACTGGTGCAGGTCTGAGAAATGCAAAATTAAAGTCTGGTTCTTTTTCACTATGTACAGAAAAGCCCTCCAGCCGCCTAACTAATTACTTGTTCTTTGAGAACCACATTTAGCCCTCAGACTTCAGACTGGGCACTGCTGGTTTGAGTTCTATTTCCTGGATGTGGTGGTCAAAGGGGCCTTCCTAGGATATAACATTTTTCTATTTTCTTCCATATCCCAAAGGTACAAACACACATAGTCAGTCAGCCTAGGGAATGCTTCCTCTATCCAACCTGCCTCCCTATTTGGCCGCATCAGAGTAAAACATCTTGTTATAGTCACTGCAGGTCATGTTGACTATGGTAGTTACCTGACCATGGAACCCTTCCTTTATGAGGACTCTCCTTTATCGGCCTCTTTCACGATTTATAGGGAAAGGAACCTTTTAATTTTAAGCTTGACCAGTTTGGTGACTATATCACCACTAAATGGGATCCTGAAGGGGGCTGGATTGTAGCTTCCACACAGTCCATTAGGACTGTGCTAGCTGCTGTAAGAAATGCAGCATCCATATGGTAAGAGTGTTTCCTGGAATGGATGCTCTGGCTGCACAGGCCTTGAGCTTGGAGCGACCCCTGGCACAAAAACTGTGCCAGAGAGCAGTCTAATAAAAGACTACATCAAAGAGGTGGATAGCTCAAGTGTCCCAGGAAGTGCAGAAAGCCCAAAGCATTTGCTGGACTCCAGGAACAGCACACCATCATAATTCTCCTAGTCTGCAAATTTGGAGGCTGGGGCCATAGCAGACCAGATGGCCTCAGCGACTTGCCGGCTTAGCACACTCCAGTCTAGGCCCACTCAAATGATCCAGGCCAAGCCCATCCCTCACATTTCGCATCAAGGTGAGTAGTTTAGAAGCTGCTAATGGACCTAACTCATCTCTTAGGAGTGAAGGTGAAAGATCCTCATACAGACATAGGCTCCATCTAATCTTGCTTTGCTTTCTGAAGTTCTGCTCACATAGATGAGTTCAGGAATCAGAAGTTATAGCAAGCTGTGCTATACACTGTGGCCCAATATTCTGGCCAAAGATTAAGCACATGGACAATAGATGGATCAAGTGCCTCAGGCATGCTGGCTGCTCCAAAAGGATGTCAGAGTAAATTAAAGTGGCTTACTAGCAAGTTGTACCTTTTGGAGGAAGGGGCAGGAGGCCAGCACATCTGGAGTACAACCATTTGCCTAACTGACCTCTGTGCTGACCAAATGTTAGCCTTTAGGCACTGTGAGAATGGAGCCTTTGAAAGCTTGGAGTAAGTTTTGGGGATTTTTAAAATTACAGTAATATTTCTGTTATAATTTAAAAAAAAAAAACCAGAATGATTTCCTATTTTTGTTTGCTGTTCAATTCCCCACTACCATCAGTATAGACAAAAATTGTTCAAAAGCTCAAGCTATCTCCTTCTAATTATAGTACCACATACAGAAAACAAATAATACTTTCTGATCTATGAGCACCTGAAGTATTTATGATTTGCAAAGAACTTTTGTTCATCCTCGAGTGCAGAGGCGAGTGATACGTTGGACTGGATATCCTGCTGTCCACGACATTTCACAATCATATAGCCCTTTTTCAGAGGGACGACCTGGTTTCTCAGTACATTCACAACACTCCCTTCTGTCCCTCTGTCCATTAGGTCAGGTTTGGTCAGGATGCCTAGAATAAAATATTATTAGATGAGACAGATATATGTGTGTATATATATATATATGTATTTTCAAATGTGCAGTAGATACATCTAAAACAACAACAAACCATACAGAAGCAAAACTACACTAAATACAAAAGTGGAAGAAGACTAATTACATCTGAGTGCATAAGCAATCCCTGAAACAATATTGCACGCAATGGGTAGGCAAAACAGCACCACCACCACCCACGCCTGTTCAGCTATACCATAAACCATTTTTTAGCCTATAACCATATCAGGTTTGCAATGGTAGAATGCAGGCTTCCACAGCCAGCTACGATCTCCCTTGTTGCAATTTTTGGGTTTTATTTATTTATTTATTTATTTATTTATTTATTTATTTATTTATTTATTTATTTATTTATTTATATTTCTATCCCGCCCTATACCCAAAGGTCTCAGGGCGGGTTACAATATTATATTAATCTTAGACAGGTCCCTGCCCTCAGGCTGACAATCTAAAGAGACAAGAAACAAAAGGAAAATGGTGTGTTCCATAATTCATCTGTGAACCCGAGCTTTTGGATACAGCTACTATTTCCATCTTCAGAGAACCTGACTTCTGGAAGAGTCAAATGCAAACTGCTACAAGTGGGAAACCAAGTTCACTTTCTCTGGGATCTGTATGCCCTGTATCTTGGAAAATGCTTGAAAAAGATTCTGCCAACTACTCAGTTATGGAAGTGTAGGTTTCTCCCTTGCAGGTTTGCTTTTTCTTTTTATCAGCGATAACATTCATATTTTTGCATACCACTCTTTTCCAGACAGCTTATCTAACATTTTCTAATTTTTAGCTATTTGAAATTGTCCTGCAGTAAAATGAATGAAATGCAATAATTTTTGGTTAGTTGCTGAAGTTTTAATGTGGACAAATCTTGCAATAAATACACTCTGGAATGTAGTGGTGTCTACAATCACAAAATTATTTGACAATCTAGTTAACCATTTCCCATTTTTTTATATTCTTATTTTGTTTTCTCACAATCCTACCACCATGTGTAGGTAGGATTGTATATCAACTGCTCTTAGCACCCTCTTCAATAGCTCACTGCTGATTGTCTTGTAATTTTAAGCTATCAGATAGGGAGTTTTATACCATATCAAAATCCTTGTGTATTGTTCTATTATTTGTGACAAGGACTACCACTTTTGCTTATGAACCATTTCCCCCCAATCCTCACGTGATAATGATGTGTTCAAATCTTGTTCCTAATTACCTTTTTCTAGTAACAGGAAGCAAATAGTTTGAGTGTCATGAGCAAAGTAATGCTGCTTTGTGACTTTAAAAAATCATATTCCTATCTGATAATATCAATACATGAAACCAAATAGATTGTGGTCTCCTTACCGAGAGTTCTTTCTCCACTTGGATCCACCTCCTGAGCCATCTTCAAAGCTTCTGTTGTGGCAATATCAACATTACTGGGAACCACCACTAAATTTATTGTCTCTTGTTTATCAATAAAACTTTTAATCAACTTTTTGATCTGAAATTAAAACAAAGACCAGCTGATACAACAGTGAACATAAGAACATAAGAACATAAGAACATAAGAGAAGCCTTGCTGGATCAGGCCACAGCCCATCTAGTCCAGCATCCTGTCGCACACAGTGGCCCACCAAATGTTCACGGGCATCTCAAGCAGAGACAAGGACAAACCTTCTCCTGCTCTCGAGTCCCAGCAGATGGCCTTTGAAGCGCCCCAGTTTCTCCCCACCCCCTCAGCCTGAAGGATGCACCTAGGCATTCGTTCTAGTAGCCATTGATACATCTGTCATCCATAAATTTGTCTAGCCCTACCTTAAAGCCATCCAGACTGGTAGCTGTCACCACCTCTTCCGGCAGCACATTCCATAAGCCGATGACCCTCTGGGTGAAGAAATACTTCCCCCTATCAGACCTTATTCTCCTACCCATCAGCTTCATAGAGTGCCCCCTGGTTCTAGTGTTGTGCGATAGAGAAAAGAAATTTTCTCTATCCACCCTTTCTATACCGTGCATAATTTTATATACTTCAATCAGGTCCCCTCTCAAACGCCGTCTCTCCAGACTGAAGAGACCTAGACGTTGCAGCCTGGTTTCGTAAGGGAGGTGTTCCAGACCCTTAATCATTCTGGTTGCCCTTCTCTGCACCTTCTCTAGTTCCACAATATCCTTTTTGAGGTGTGGTGACCAGAATTGTACACAATACTCCAAATGTGGCCTCACCATAGATTTATAAAGGGGCAAAATGACACTTGCTGTCTTATTTTCTATTCCCTTCCTAATTATTCCCAGCATTGAATTTGCTTTTTTCGCTGCTGCCACGCACTGGGTTGAACTGTCCACCAGAACTCCAAGATCCCTTTCCTGGTGTGTTGCAGAAAGCTCAGACCCCATCAGTTTATAGACGTAATTTGGATTCTTGGCTCCGATGTGCATTACTTTCCACTTGTTAAGATTAAAGCACATTTGCCACTTGGTTGCCCACTCACCCAATGCTAAGAGATCCCTCTGGAGCTCTTGGCAATCTCTTTCGGATTTTACTACCCTAAATAATTTAGTATCATCAGCAAACTTTGCTATTTTACTATGTACCCCTTCTTCTAGATCATTGATGAATAAATTAAAAAGCATTGGTCCCAGTACTGAGCCTTGAGGGACCCTACTTTTTACTTCTTTCCACCCTGAGAATTTGCCGTTTATTACTACTCTCTGCTTTCTGCCCTTAAGCCAGTCACAAATCCAGGACAGAACTTGTCCTTTTATTCCATGGCTGATGAGTTTACTCAGTAGCCTTTGATGTGGGACTTTGTCAAAAGCCTTCTGAAAGTCCAGATAGACAATGTCTACTGGTTCACCTTTATCCACGTGTTTATTGACACTGGGCTTGTCCCCAAGGAATAAAAAGTCTGCCAAGACTCTCCTTTTGCCTCTGAGCGTCCCCAAGCCAGGGTTTTTAGCGAGGTTCCAGCGCTACAAAACGTGGAAATCGCGCGACAAAATACATGCACTTTAAACAACT
This sequence comes from Aspidoscelis tigris stejnegeri, assembly GCA_023333525.1. Lineage (NCBI taxonomy): Eukaryota > Metazoa > Chordata > Lepidosauria > Squamata > Teiidae > Aspidoscelis > Aspidoscelis tigris. The sequence goes on from JALMGA010000001.1 coordinate 210,751,936, forward strand.
CTTCCAGCGCTCTTTCTGTAAGTCGCGGGTTTTCCTCGCTACATTTACCTTGAGGACGCTCCGTGGCAAAAGGGGGGGGGGATTGCTTGCTTGCACACACAGCCAAAAAGCATTCACACATCTGAGAAATGCAGCAGGTTCACTTCCTTTCCTTTGTAAAAAGAGCCAGAATTGCTCAGAATGGCAACATTGTTTTCAAGGGAAGCCTTAAAAGAGAATGAGCGAAGGATCGCGCTCCCGATCCTGCAGCCTTTTCTAACAGAGAAAGTGAAAGTAACTGCTGAAAGTGAATGAAAGTGACTAAGAATGAGCGCTCATATGCTTTGCTAGAGGCAGGAAGCAGTTTCAAGAGACGGAGATCCGGCGATTTTTCCTTTTAACAAGAGAGGGGGCGGGGGGGGGGATGCCTGGAAAGAGAAAACTGCTACCACGGGGACGGAAAGTCCGTTTAGATCGCGGCTGCCAGGGGGACGCTTATTCTGGAAGTGGAGGGGACTTTTAAAGTCAGCTATAACAGAGTGACTGCAGAGGAATCCGAGAGGGGCTAATAAGTCTTTTGGGGATTCAGCCACTCTCAAAGAATTCCAATAAATTTGTGAGGCATGATTTACCTTTGCAGAAGCCATGCTGGCTTTTGTTCAGCAATGCTTGCTCCTCCATATGCACACTAATTTTGTCTTTAATAATGGTTTCCATCACCTTACATGGAACTGACGTTAAGCTAACTGGTCTGTAGTTGCCTGGATCACCCCTGGATCCTTTTTTGAAGACTGGTGTTACATTTGCTACCCTCCAGTCCTCAGGTACGGAGCCTGATGTTAGGGAAAGATTATATATTTTTGCTAGAAGTTCGGCAATTTCGCATTTGAGTTCCTTAAGAACTCTTGGATGAATACCATCTGGTCCCGGTGACAATGGTTTATTCCTCTGTCTGATATTTAGAAAGAAGGCAGAAGCCAGCTCATAACCAAAGTAGGATCATTTCCAAAGGAGTACCTAAGACTGAAATAAATTGGTGGACATCAGCAGAACAGGCAAAATGGACTAAGCACTCACTGTACACAAGCAGTAAGGGTACCAAACTCAATGCATAGGTGAGTGTCCAGTGTATTTTTCCTGCTTCCCGATGGAAAAGACTGTTTGAAAGCTGAATGAGTGTAGTCAGGGCACATCACAAAATGTAAAAGGGTTAAATAAAAATAGTGGCACTAAAACAAGCCACCTATTAAGATTTCAAAGCAGCAGGCAGTAGTGGATAATGCCCCTAGCAGATGCTGGAGAGGAGGACAAGGCAGCCAGGAGGAAGTACAGGAGCTCAAAATAGATAGACCTAATGGTGGATGAGACATCACAAAGGTGCAGTTTCATGTGCAAACCAATGGGAAGAATTGGTGACAACCAACATAAGACGGTTTTCCACGGTAGCCAACCTTGAAAGAGAGAGTGGAGTATGTGGATGCTGCCCATGAGTCTTTCAGTGTGGTAAGGTGCTGCTTATGTTGTTGTTATTATCTAAGGTCGCATCCAGATAGGGGAATACAGTGCCACTATGGCACCACTGTGGTGTTGTTTCATGTATCGTAGACAACCCCAACATAGCCTTGCTATATACCCTCTAAAACAATGGTTACTACTGTTGCTGAAATCCAGTGTTGGGATGCTTACCACTTACCTTCTGGAGGAAGCCTCCATTGCACACATGGAGGATGAAACAAGGGTCCACACATGCATGGAAGTGACAGCCAACACTGGATATCCAGAAGTGTGGGTAATTTGAAACACATGAAGACAGTGCTAGCCGGACGTTGTTTAGCTAGCGAGGGGAAATGGGGTTGGGGATCAATATCCCATCTTATCTCTTATTAGCAGATTATTTGGCAGCCATCTGGAAGTGGCCAAAGTCACCTCTGGCAGCAAGCTAAATACTAGGCTAGAACACAGTGCAGAATTTTTCAACCTTCTGACACACCAACTTTCCAGCATACCTCTATTTTTGTTTAAATAATTCAGAGCTGCAGCTTGTTCTTTTCCACTGTTGACTGGGCATCCAAATCCAGACAATGAACCTGCTGGATATGAAACTGCTCCAAACACTATCACACTTAAATCCATTTTAGTATCCTACCCCAGCTTTTCACTTTGCTATAGAGGAGAATGCAAGGAGAGGTCAAAAGAGTAACCCAACATTCAACTGATAAGACACCTGGTCATTCTGCAGATCTAGGAAATTGCTTTGTTGAAAAACAATAGTTTTGAATTAAATGTAATCTATTCAAATGCACTTTGTTCATGGCATGAGCAGTATTGATGTATTAATTTTCCAGTAAATTCCAAAACATATTCAAATACTATACCTGTTCACCAATATCTTGTGGCTGATTACCTACAGCAACCCTTGCAATCCCTGGCAGATCAATCAATGTCAAATCTGGAACTTCTGGAGAGTTAATTTCAAGGTGAATTAATTCAGGACTAATGCCCAATCCTTCACCAGCAATTTTGTTTTGAGCTAGGTGGAAGAAATCCAGAAGAAAGTAGAAAAGCATGATTAGATATTCAACTACATAGGTAACAGTAATGTTATAATTCATTGGCTACTTCATACTTTGCATCATGAATGGCACAAAGCTACTTGGAAATCAACATTTTTCTGTAGGTGATGGCACATCAAAATTTGAAAATATACACTGATGTGTTTGTCGCACAATGCCAACAGAACTGTGAATCTATCTGTTGGCTATCCAATGCTACATAAGAACGTAAGTGGAGCCCTACTGGATCAGACCACAATCCATCTTACACAGCAACCTGTCTCACACAGTGGCTCATCAACTGCTTCAGGTCATCTCAAGCAGAAGACAAACTTCACTTGCTCTCCATTCCCTGCCGTTGGCCTGGAGAAGCATCATGCCTATCTCTCCAACTCAGAGGCAGTACCTTGGCATTCAATAGCCACTGATACACTTGTCCTCCATGAATTTATTTAATCCTCTATTAAAACTATTAAAGCTCTGACCACTGGCCAATGTTCCATCCACACTTGATATATATGGAACAGGATCCCATTTTTACTGCATGTTCCCCATCTATAACTTAAAATTGCTGCCAGTGTAATTTTGCTCGGTACCACTGAGCTCCTCTATGCAGTTTTCTTGCCAGTGACCCAGGAGTGGTTTGCCATTGCCTAGTTCTATACATTAAAAATCAGGGTGATTCACCTGAACAGAGGGAGATCTTTATGTAGAACTGTATGTTCTGCTAGAAACAAACTCAAGGATAGAACTGTGGGCTTCATTCTGATTTTTACACCTGCAAAGAATTTCAACTGGTGAATAGAGAACCCCAATTATTAAACAAGTGGAGATACTGCAATTACTTCAGTAATTGGTTCTCAGCTATATCTGCCCAGGTGTTCGTGAACTATAACTCCTATCATTCCATAACAGTCTCACTCACTATGGTTGGCCCAAAATGATGGGAATGCAGTTCAGGGGCATCTGGAGGGCCAAAGTTGAACACCCTTGGCCTAGTGTATAATGCATGCGCTATATTGGTCTTGCCTAATCTACATCAATGTGCTCACAATAACAATAAAAAAGAGAAAAAGAACAAAATTTCCCTTTAGAAAAACTAAAAATAAAAGAATAATTCTATTTAAGTCACATTGATATCCATTACTTTATTCCACATACGTACAGTATTTGACTCCTATCTTCTAAAACATCAGTCAGCCAAGGATTTCTCGGAACAGCATCAATTAATCAAAGAAGTGTAATTTTAATTTATATCAAAACGGAAGTAAATATGAGGAACATTTGCTGTATTGGTTACAGGAGAATCAGTCACACTCACCATATCTTATTTCTTTTTCCACCTCTAAGGGATTTTGGAGTTGTCTACTTTGATTCAGGTAAGTAATCTTCCCTTGCCATTTTTCACCATGAGGCAGCTTTTTCAATTTAAGAGCTAGTGGACATCTGGTGACAATACCTGCGTGTGAAGAGACCAACAGATTAAAAATCTCTATTTTACACTGGTGAAGCCTTCAAAAGCTACTGTAATCTCACTTAATGAGAAGAGTGATACAAGATGTCAAGATCTCTCAATATCATTATATTATCATTATCTCCAGGTATTTTCTAGTTTAAAAACCCACACCTTCACTTTAAACCTTCTTCAGTCCATCTTCGGGGGCTTCCAGTCCACAAGAGTGGTGGATCAGAAGCTTTACAGGGATACCATATCAGCTTCCAGTTCCTGTTGAGGGGCTTCCTGTCCAGATGGTACACTTGCATTAAAAAGATGCTGATCAATCAACATCTTTTTAATGTGTGTTACTGGAGGAGTAGGTGTGTGTCCAGACTTAAGAAAGCTGTGCATCAGAATGTGCAGCCAAGGAATGATCAACACTTGCACTGCAGTATAAGGTAAATCTGAAGTTAGGACAGCGAGAAAGAGCCAACAAGAGCTGAGCCTGCAGCTCAGCTCCCGTTGGCAGTCCCTTCCCATGTGATGTGTGCCTCACCGCGTGTGCTACGGAAGTCTCGCAGCCTCTGAGGAGGAAGCTGCAGACTTCTGTTGGGAGTGGGGCAAGGAGTCAACGCTTCACAGCAAGTAAGATGTGTATTTTTATATAACTGCTAATCTGGAAGCTGCCCAGGATACAGCAGGCAATGGAAGAAGAAAGGGGAGTTTGCTGCTTCTGTCCCCAACTGGAACCGCCTTGGGCTGCACAGCGGCACAGATATAGCCTCAAATGCTCCAAGTCTGTAAATGAAAAAAATATGCTTTCTTATATGTTTATTATTATTAGTGCTCTTGTTGTTATTATAAATAACAATAATAAAAACCTTAAAACAAAGAATTAGCAACAACCAAAACTCAGAACTTGGAGAATATCATTGTATTATTATGAGTGAAAGATTTGGAAAGAGAACTCTAAAGATGACTTCTCACCACTGCCTCTAGGAAGAGCAACTCCAGAAAGAGCTTCTAGTACTGAGCTTTTCCCAGAACTCTGATCACCAATCACAGCAATTGCTGGCAAAGCCAAATCCTTTTCCACTCCAAGAGCTCTCAGAGAATCAATCAGGTCAATACAAGGACGGATCTTTTCTTCATATTGGTTGTACAAAGTGTTTTCTTCTTTCTGCAGGAAAAGAACTTCACTCAGTTTTGACTGATTGGTGTCAGGCAGGAAACAAATGCTCTCAGTGCTCTCAGGAGAGGGTACATAATTTATAAACAATGTGAAAACACAATTTTTAAAAATGAAGACATTAAAATTCTAAGAATAACACTGCATATCAGTTGCACAGCAGATCTGAACCTAGATATCACTCTTATTTTTCTCCTTCTCTATGTTAAGTAAAACAGAAGGATGTAAGAAGGTAGTACTGAATTAAAAGAACCATTTGGTCTGGCCACCTGTAGCCAGATAGGCCGTGTCCCCATGCAACTTTGCTACAGTTCTGAATGCAGGATGGCAAAGGTTTGTCCCCATGCGTTTTGGATTTGGTCCACGAAAAGCGTACTAAATTCCCCCAAACTGTGCCAGAAGGGTGCCAGATTTGATACCTGAAAAAAGAAGTCTGAGCACGGTTTGGGGGACCAGCACGCATTACTCAGTGAGCCAGGAATGCACATGGGGACAGTGCCGACTGCACAATCTTGGCAGACAGGAAAGAGGTTTGAGTTTTAAAGCCAAGCCTCTGTCCTGTCAGCCGAGATCATGAACAGGGGTTGCAGAGGCTTGAGATTTATCACTTTTCCAGGGGGCAATAAGTTTGCCCCTGTGGAAAAGAGAGAAATCCCAAGCCTCTGCACCTCCTTTTTCTTATCTGCTGGCAGAAAGAGGCTTGGCTTTACTGCTGAAGTAAAGGACCACTTTACTTTACTTCGGCAGTAAAGCCAAGTCTCTTTCTGTCATCGGAGTGGAAAGAGGGGATGTAGAGGCTTCAGATTTCTCTCTTTTCTAGGGGCAACCTTATTGTCCCCCTGGAAAAGTGAGAAATTCCAAGCCTCTGCACCTCCTTTTTCCGATTTGCTGACAGAAAGAGGCTTGACTTTACTGCCGAAGTGATCCTTAACTGCATTAGGGCAAATGGCATGGGGATGCCCAAGATTCGATCTTAGTCCTGTGCCTGGCCCATGCAAGCCCAAACGATGCCCAAACAGCTTGCAAGGGGACATGGCCTTAGATTTATGTTTCAGACTCAAAATCAAGACTTTACAGTGTTCTGCAACTATTCTAGAGAAAGACCCAGGCCACAGGAAACCCACCAGGGAGATGCTGAGGGTGACACTGAAATGTGGAGCTTCAAGGGCCATGGAGAATGCTGTTGCAGCAGCCCCAAAACAGACTAATGTGTATACGTATTTTCATATCTGACAGACAACTCAGAAGTCTATACTCGCTCAGTTTAAAATACATCAGTGCCCCAAGCCCTACCTCTGAATAGCAAGATTAAGTGTCTGCAATCTATTTTGCAGTTTTCTCATCGTGAACTCAAAAGGTTTAACTTACCTTAACTTGCTGCTTTTGGTTTTCTAAAGTATTCACATTCCCCCCTTGTGTGACTACTGGGCTGAATACAAACTCATTGGTTGTTGGAATAAATAGATTTGGCACTGCAAAAGCCATTACAGGTTTAGCTTCTTGAGATGGTGGTGGGTGCACACCAAAATTGTTGTTCTGCTGAACATTAGAAGAAGTGCCTGGAAATTTCCACGAAAATGGTTTATCCATTTCATCCTCTGAAGCAATATTATTCATAAGTTTACGAGTACGCCTGTCAGATGGCGAATCACGCCGAGACTTCAACATTTGGTTCTGTGGAGGTCTTCTTTCTTAATCCTGAACAATAAGAAGATAAAAGGTAAAGGTAAAAATGCCTTTAAGTTTAGCTCAAAGCCTGGACCTGCACAGACAAATTTATAGTTTTCTTGGCAACAATTCTGAAATAGTTTGCCCTTGCCTTCTTTGAGGATCATGGTTCAATTTTCTACTCCAGCTTACAGGACCTGGTATTTTCAGACAATCTGTCAACTAAGCACTAACTAGGCCCAATTATAATCAACTTCCAAAATTGGACAATCTTGGTGAAAGACAATCTAAATGATAAACTTAGACCTTAAGGCCATATGGCTTATATGTGTGTTTGAATGGAATTTGTGTGTTCACATATGTGTCAATATTTTGCCAGTGTATACAAGCACATGTGTATGTATTCTGGTCACTGAGTTGTTGGTGAAGTCACAGTCACACAAACAGAAGCTGTTATTTCTTTTATGTTGTTTTACCCCCTACAGTTTACAGTTATGAGTCCTTTACAAATGTTGGAGGGCCAATGCTTATTCATGGCCCCTACTCTTAATTTTGCATTATGTTGTGGTTTATTTAAATGAAACCTACTCTCTTTAAGAACCAGCCTATCTTAATGAAGAGGATACAGGTGACAGAAGTTTAGTGGCATTAGGGTTTGGGGGTGTTTGGGAAAGATAAAGGCAGGGGTGGGAGCTGGATGAGAGGACAGAAGAACAGATGAATGGAAGGGGAGAAGTTAAAAAATGGAAAAAGTAATAATGTTTGGAGAAGAGCAGATGAAGGATGCTGGAAAACTAACAAGTGAACAGGGTGACTTAGAAGTGAACACAGTATAAACTGAAGCTGAGATACTTTGTTTCAAGTTGAATTATGCGTGATGAGAAACTGAGATAGAGCAAGAAAGATGGTGCCGACAGAAGAAAAAGAAGTAAGGCTAAGTAAGCTACTGAGATACCTTCACTCAGACTGTGAAATTTGTTTCTTTGGGCAAGGGAATCTCTTGAGGATTAGGTTTGCTGGTCTGTCAAAGTATATTCCATTAGCTGAAGTCCTGGTTTAATACTCCATAATATATTGATCTTAAATAAATAGATTATCCTTTTGTATAGGAATTTGTTTCTGGTACATCTTCATCAGTTTAACTGCAACATAACAAACTCACAACACTTATTTCATTTTTCTTAGCATGATAACTCCAGCTGCTGGCATCCACCTTCCTGCCATCCTCATACACCACCACCACCCCACACACACACTTTTTAAATGCAGTTTCCTGCTTCTTTCCCCTTTCCCTTCTCCTCCTCAGAGCAATCATTGCCATTCCAACCCTCTTTGTGTTTTTATATACACAGTATTTACCTACAACAAGTATGGTTTCCACTGGATTACAGCTCCAGTATAGAGATGTTGTTAATGATATTTATGGCATGGCAAATTTATTTGTATTTTTTAATCTAAGGAAAAGACCAGGGTAAATACATCAATCAAGGGCTTGTTTCCACTGCATCATTTACTCCACTTTCAATCTGTTGTGTTTTTTTAATCAGCAATGAGCTCTGAAAGTTCTCATTCCTACTGGCAGCTTGTGATGCAGATTTGCAGAGAAGAAACCCCCTTCCCCCCTTTTTTCCATCGTGGCCTGGGTGGGATCTGTGCCCCACCGCCTATATAAGCCTGATGCAGATCACCATGGGGAAGCAGAGAGGAAGGCAAAAGGCTGAGTGGGAGGAGGGAGGGAGGCACAGTCTCAATTGCTGGCAGGCATTTTAAAGTCTTTCCGATCCCTGCCTAAGCAAAATCAGACTCTCCAGAGGCTATGCTCTAATACTTTGTTACAATGTACTGTCTGATCTGGCAACATTGCAAGCTTCTCACTCACACTTTCAGCCAAGTATGTAATGCGGAGAGGGAGAAAAGGGAAGGAAATCACAGCTTATCATTGGATCTGATCAGCCAAAAATATGCAGCCTTTTAAGAACCAACACACTTTCACAACCCCCCAGGAGGGAAGCTGCCAATTTGAGCTTTGAGTGGGAGCCAAAAGGCAACAGGATTCCTCCCACTCTCCTTCGTTTTCTCTTCTACAGCTGAAGGAGAGACAGAGTGCTGAATGGCACAATGCAACCAGATCTTATTAGCAAACAGCTGGGGGAACATAGGGGAAATTCTAGCTTATCATTGGCTCGGGGGAAAGTGAATTGAACACCCCTAAATCATGTTTCTACATCTCCAAAAAAAAAAAAGCTTGTGTTCTGACAAATAATGAGGTTTATTTGTAAATCCCGCAGCAAGATTTCTTTTGATTCAAATAAAGATAATCTGAATTCCGGGACCTTTAATCCTGATCATTTGGGAACAGCTGGCTTCAAAAACGAATTCAAAGCTCTTTAATCCAAATAATTCTGTAGCACCAGGCTAACATTTAAGTTTCCTCATTTAGCCTCCTCTGGCACCTCAGGAACAGGTACAACGGCAGGTGAATATATCTCCTGTGCCCTATGAAAAAGAATATCTACCTTCAGCTGCTATGCAGGGTCTAAATAAAAAATAACTGAATCTGAGGTAAACTCACACAAATCCACAGACAAGACAGCAATGCCTGATAGCCTTCTACCTGAAGTAATAACTACTAAGAAAAGGACCTTGAAGGTTGACAATCTCAAGGAAACTTCCTTCAAAGAACTGACAAAACCAGGTGCAGATCCCAGGAGAAGGAATCAATGCACCACTGGTGGGCTCTTCATGTTGATCCCTTTAAGGAAAGACTTTTCCCACTCATGCTGCACCAGAGATGTATGTTCTGTTAATTAAATAATAAGATGGCTTTTTGATTGAACTGAACTTCAAAACTTATTCAAAACAGATTGAAGAAACTCCAAAACATATTCACCGTAGGCTTTAAAAGGATCAACTACCTTTGAAAAACACCACATACAAAAAATTCTCCACGAAGAATCACAACTTCTCTGTGTGGGTGGTCTCCTAGCCATCAGAATAATCTCAATCACCTGTTTACTTAATCCAGTCACTAGACATACCCAAGATGGATCTGGATGCAATACATCCCTTTGAGAAAGAAAATCCTTCCAGCTGGGGAGATAGAGGATCTTTCTCCACCAGTCAACGTGTTGTCAGAAAACCAGGACCTTTTCTGTCACAAAAGAGCCACCAAAATAACCTTACCCCCTCCCTCCCCACTGTTCCCTGCCTAAGAATACTGGAATCAGAGGGATAGATGGAAGAGCATACAGTAGGCCTCCTTTAATTCCTGGATGGCTCCAACAGAATACGATGGGTTGTCCTGCTTGCAGTAGCCACAAACAACGGATAGGTGGTACCCCTTCAAATCTATAAATAGGAGCAGTGTTCGCCCCCTCCCTTCAGTCATTCCTTGGTCACAGAATAAGCCACTTGCTAGAGAGAGCTAGTAACTGTTAAATTTATTACAGCTGACAGGATGACAAATTTGGGTGAGATTATTAGTTTACTGTCTGTCATGCCCCATCCTGCCAGTCCAGCTTCCTCAGAGGAGGAGAGTGCAGTTCCAATGGCACAACAGTCTGGGCACACAGCAGTGCAGATGTTGAGAGCCAGCCAGGGGGCAGTTTACTTGTGCAACCCCATCCACACCTTCGCCCATAAACCTGACTCTTGGACCTTGCTGTGACTCTTGCCAAACTTCTGGAACCCCAACTTTGGACTGACCTGACGCTGACTACTGCTGAGCCCCCCAATGGACGGCCATAAGCGTGAGCATGTGTTTGCCTCGCTGCCCTTGCCCGCCTGAGACACAACACTGTCATAAAATTAAATGACTATCTTAGATAGATATTTGAGTTATTACTCTTAAAGAGGGCTTGGTTTTTCTCCCTGCTAAGTATAGGAGACACTAACAAGGGGCAAGAGTCTTTTTTCTAAAACCCTAAAAGGGATGGAAGGAGGTAAAGAATAAAATCCCCCCTTAATACAGTTTGGCTTTTACCCTAAGAATAATAATGTCAGCAGATACATATATATAAAATCAGTGCCCCATGACAGTTCTAACGGCCATTGGAATGTTCAGGATAACAGCTAATCAAGCTTGCCCAGCAGGCTTTGCTTTGAGGGCAACGAAGTTGTGCCGGTAACTGCCATTATGGGCGCCATGAACAGCAATGTTCTAAAGTTTGGCCAAGTTAATGGCTAGCCATGAAAGCGACAGAGTGGCACGAGGGAAATGGTGTTCTTTACCTGAAGTAATTGCCAGCTTGGCATTAATAATCCCTCCAAGATCTACATGCCCCCCATTCGTGCGTTGTCGTGGGATCTATGAGTGCCCAACCGATGCTGCCTGACAAAACATGAGAACGCAATGGAGGAATGTCCCACCCACTAGAAGCGGCTGAAGGGGCCCAGCCTACCTGTACCAGAGATAGGCGTGGTAGAAAGTACAAAGCGCTACTAGTATGGGAACAGATAAGGAGATATCCCAGGGGCAACTTTTCAGTTTGGACTCTTTAGCAGTTTATTACCCTTTATTAAGTCTCTCTATGTTGAGAACTAATACCGTGTTCACCCTATTAGAGAGTACACTGTCAAAGAAAATACCATGGGGGAACCTGAAATGTATTCAAGAAGGGAGGAGGTTCCTCCCTTCCAGACGTCTCTGCAGACAAATGCCAGGGCAAGAGGTCAGGCAAAGTCATATCTCCACAAAGGAGATGCCGATAACATTCACACATGCTTACTCTGATTCTATTTAGGATAGCAGCCTCTTCTGCAGGATAAGGAGCAATAACAAACAGCAGCTAGAAGCTATGGGACACGGGCTTCTATTGTTTTGGGGGGGATTATCTGAAGATATTCTCCTATCCTTTACAGTTAGAAGCTATTCCCATCTGGCATTGTTCTTACGTCCATGCTCTAACTCTTGATGTTTAATGCAAACATTGGCAAGGTATTGCTCTATACATTCTATAGAGAAGGTTTCTGGTGTAGAATGAGGCCTATGGTCTATTCTAGTATCCTTGGATACATGCAGTGCTGTATTGGTCACAGGTTCTTTGTGATTTTGTGCATAAAATTACTCTCAAGATGATCACTTAGGACACTCCCAAGGTGTTCCTTTTTTGCCTTTCCATTGGCATCCAAGAAGTTCGTCTGGCCACGAAAGCGACAGAGTGGCAGGGTTTAGGAATATTTAATTATTATGTGTTTTCTTGAGAATAAGATCAATGTGTTTTTTATCTGTGTCCAAAATTACTTCAGCTGAAGACGATATGGTCACTTATTTGGCAGTTGCTCCATCTTCTGAAAAAGCCCCAACCTTGTATTCCATTAACTTTTAGCACTAGCACTTTCAGCTGATTATGTTCCTCAACAATCCACTGTGAGTCAAAGACCAGGCTGAGGGTATGTCCCATTGTATGAGTTGGGCCAGTAACATATTGAAACAGCCCCATAGTCATCACTGAAGCTAAAAGACCTGAACTGGACAACTGAAAGTCTTCTCAGCATGTATATTAAAAACTCCCAACACCACTGGGGGCGGGGAGGGTTTGGTTGCTGGGATATCTTTCGGGTCCAGAATAGAAGCCGGTAAGTATTCTAGTGGCCCTCATACAGGGTCCTCAATTTGGGTATATATGCAAGTTGTATGTGATAAACTCTGATATGAATGAATATAGGTCGGGATAGAAATACAAATAATAAACAAACCATGATAATAATTATTTTTTCTTCTTTTAAAAAATGCCATCACCCTTTCTGTTTCAGATATTTTTATCTTGGAGGCTGTGCTACTGTTCTATTTATTAACATCTAGTAAGAACATTACCACCAACAACTTTTCATTCCATTCTTTATCTTTAAGAAGAGTTGGCTTTTATACCCTGCCTTTGAAGTTGTCAAAGCCCTAGTTGTTCAGTTTAATAAAATAAACTTATCAGTTCAAGATGATACAGAGACTGTAAATAGCATCAGTATACAGTATGGTACTGTGTAACAATCCAAAAGCCTGTGTAAAATGTTTTCATCGATTCAATACAAATAACTAATCAGGCCATTGTGTTACACTGTAAACTTAAATTTACTGTCAGTTTAAGGAAGCACATGAAAAGTTGTTTCATGAGTACTGATAAGATTTTTGTTGGTGGCTGATTCATGGGAGCAGTGCATGAACTGAAAACAGGAAATGATTTTTCAGTTTTGGCTTGGATTAGCTAATGCTGGCAAATCACCTAAAAGAAGAAGCTGACAGAGAAAAAAGAAGGCAACCTTTAAACTCAGAAATTTCTACTCAGATCATCTGGTAAATTAGGGCATGATCTTTTCTCAGGTTAATACGAGCCACCATGTTGAATATTGAGAGTGTAGGATTCAAGGGTGATTATAGACTAGCCCTTCAGATCTCTTGGAGGTTTTTTTTACCTGTGAGTTTCAGGTATCGGCAAGGGCGTGTTTGTGATGCTCCCTTACTACATGGGATAGCTTTAGCAGCTTTTAAGAGTGCTTGTTTGTTGCCTTCTTCACTACTCCAAAACTGGGTTATTAACGCTACTCCAGCAAAATGCATCACCAGGCTTCATGAGGAAGGCTGGATTCTTCCCTCAACCCAAGCATCCGCTCCACTACCAGCGCTGCATGGAGGAGAGACGATGGCACAGGAGGACTTCTCCATCTCTCCAATCATTCAATCACCTCTTTCCCTCTCAGTCCCCTTTTCCTTGAGTGCCATGACTTTTTAGATTGTAAGCTGAAGGGCTTGTGAGTCACTCGGGGAATCTTTTGGCTTACAGAAGGCCTAACAATGAATCAAAGCAATTCTTTACACGTAACAGGGAATTTCAAAGCATCTTCAAAGCTCTGATGGGTGTACATATAAAGGGACTAGCTATAGTTAAATGGTACAACAACTGTACTATCCCTGGCATCTCATTTCTACATCTTTGTTGGGGACATATTCACACGAGAAAATGAACACATTCTGAGGGCATCTTTCCTTTTCAGACAATACGTATATTAACAATTCTGCCCACTAGATGGCAGATATCCCAATGGAATTTCTCAATGGGCACATGTATGCAATTTTCTTGGCAAAGATAGAGAAATGGTTTGCCATTGCCTACTTCTGGAGAGAGGCTGGGGGATCAAACCAGCAACCCTCTGCTTTCCAGACAGTTTGCTCTGTCCCTGAGGTACAGCCACTCCCAAGGTAATGACTCCAATTTAGACTGTTTCCTTTTTCTTAACTTATAGGTGCTATTCCAAATGTAAAGCTCACTAGCCAAAATTTCTTAAAATTACATTTCCCCCTCTTGGCTATCCCAAAGAAGAAGGATTAATATAGATAAGGGTAAGGACTAAGTTATTTTTTATATAGTTCTGTTAAAATGAATAGCTAATAATGGAGGGATTAACAACTGCAGTATTGAGGGTTTTTAAAATTGTACTCACTGAAACTGTTTAATATTCAGTATTAAGAAATGTTTTATGTGGGGGAGCATCAGGGAGAATGTTTTTTGGTGTTGCTATTTGTTGCCATCAGGGTGACTCCTGATGAGTATGTGGATGTAATCATGCAGCTTTCTGGGCAAGAACACAGTAGTTTTCCATTGCTGAAAATCTTCTGGGGAGGTGGCAAGGATCCAACCTATAAACCTCTGCTTTGTTTGGCTTTAACTACAAGGTCCTGGTAACAATTACCTAACAGCTGAAGGCAAGGAGTATTAATCCACACTTTAAAGTTACTTTTAAAAAGATTTTTTTGAATGGTGGGAGACTGTGCTGAGGTTTCTTGCCTCTTTAGAAAATTAATCAGGAGAGGAAACTTCAGACTATATCTACCTAACACCTGAAGTAAGGGTCCTTTTCCCTTCCTGCCTGTGGGCATCAGAACAGAATGTTGAGTCAGACATATTCAGCTATATTTGGATATTCTGGAATAATCCGCATCCAGATGCACTTTATTCTGGAATGTCCATGCTTTCGTCTAGAATACCTAAATGCAGTGGAATAAGTAAGTACTCTCTGGATGAAGTTTAAGCCTTACTAACAAAAGGTTAAAATATTCTGTACAACGGAAGAAAAGAAATTCCCACGTTCTGCTCCAGCTCTTCAAAGACTTGGTCCTAATGAAACCGGGGCAAGCACAGTCACAGCCTGTACTAAATTTATACAAAGAAACACACCATCGCGAATAAAGCATCTCCTATGTGATCACACCTAAGGTTTAATCCAGCTTCAGCCCACTTTCAGACCGAGAGAACACATCAGCAAAGTGACCGGTAATTTTGTTTCCACATTATCTATCCCAAAGGAGAATTTTCTGACTTGGGTAACACTGAAAGAAAACAGACAGTGACTTTGCTGATATATTATCCCATTCTGAAAGTGGACTGAAGGTGGATCAAACCTTAGGTGTGACCACAGTCCTCCTATTGAAGAAATCCAAATTGTCAGGAACAGTCACCAGCCTCTCTCTCTCTCTCCAGGTGATCATGAGGAAATTGCTCTTTTCTTCCACACTACAGGAGGCTCCCAGTCCTGCTTTCACCCTCCACGCCCTCCATTATCAAACAAGGTCCAGTAGAAAGGGACATTCTAGCTCCCTACACATGCCCCTACAATGGATAAAACGCTGCTGCGAGTCTTTTGAGACCACCCTGTGGTCACACCTAAGGTTTAATCCCGCTTCAGTCCACCTTCAGAGCAAGAGAACACATCAGCAAAATGACCAGGAATTTTCTTTCCACATTATTTATCCCAAAGGGGAATTTTCTGAGTTATTTAACTCTGAAAGAAAACAATAAATCAAAACAACTCTTTACACGTCACAGGGGATTTCAAAGCATCTCTGATGGGCGTCTATGTAAAGGGACTAGCTATAGTTTTCTAACTCTGAAAGAAAACAGCTCGTCACTTTGATGTCTTCTCTCACTCTGAAAGTGGACTGAAGCTGGTTTAAACCTTAGGTGTAACCACAGCCCATATTAGCAACCTGTGATTTATTATTTTCATTTAATTCCCTATAAGCTTTTCTGAAGATGTTTGCACCCAGCCTTCCCCCCAACCTCGAAAATAAACCCTCCAAAGGAGCGAGTGGGGGGAGAGAAGAGCCTTACCTCCCAAATTTTCAAGCAACCTGCGCTGCCTGGTCCTTTTTTTCTTCCTTGGGTGGCGTCGGCAGAAGGAGCCGCAGCAGCAGCCTCTGAAGCTCTACCCGTCCCGGACCCCAAGTCGAGGAAAAAGAAAATAGACGAAACCGAAAGTACGGGATGCCTGACAGATTTCGGCGCAGCCCTTCCTTTTCTCCAGGAACAGAAACGAAACTACAAATCATCTTCTGATTCTCCGGTTGACGATGAGAAAATCCTGCCTTATGCGCTTTTCCACTTCCCAGTGAAAGGTTTATTCCCTGAAACGAAAGTTGATGGCGCAACGATCTGGACCATTGCCGATGCGTTTCCCCTTTGTGCTGAGCTCTCTGTATAGGGTGTTTTCCCACTGTCACTAAAAGTACCCATTAAGTACTCATTAATGGGTACGGAATGGCATTTTTGTACCCATTAATGGGTGCTTAATGGGTACTTCTAGTGAGAGTGGAAAAAACACCCTTAGGCTCCTCAGACTTCAGAAGCCATCAGGGTTAGCACTTGAGTGGGGGTTTATATTTTTCCGGAATATTGTACATCTGCTCATATATTTATGCATACTAAAACAAGAATATATGAGTGGATAATTATTTTGAAGCTGATTTTGAATTAATTCAAAAACAAAAGTAATATGAAGCTTTATATTGTTTTCAACATGGATAATGTAAGAGCATGTTTTTATATGGCACTGTCTGAGAAAAAAGTTAGTAAACCCTCCTTGATCCAAACATTCCTTAGATACCTACTGTTGACATTTTTTTTGTTACTAATTTTGTTGTTGTTCGTTAGTTTTGACTTACACAGATCTCCAGGATATTCAGAATTCATTTCTCCATACCCGCATTTTGAAAGATGCACTGATGGGAAATCTGCCTTAAAGGGGGGGTGGGGGTACACGACATGGTTTTTGGTGGCCGTATCTTGGGGCTCCTGCAGCAGCTGTGCCCTCATCCCATTTCAGAGGAGCTGTAATCCAGTCCTTCGACCCACAGATCTAGAATATGATTGAATTATGCTGTAAATTTTGGGGGTGTGAGTCTTGAATTCACCTCCATTTCTTCGAAGAAATAGCTGAAGTGATGCAGCCAGATAGATCCATGGATGTAATAAAACACATTTGTTGTAATAAAACACATTTGTTGTAATAAAACACATTTCAGAATCTCTCATCGCGAGGGTTCTGTTTCTAGTGCCATATGTATTTGTTTAGCATGTTGGAGATGGTGTACTTTATTGGCTAATGCAGCATCAAAGAGATCTGCCTCTTCTGGGAATTTTATTTGACTCAAGCAAGATGTTCTATGATAAATTTTGATTGAATTGTATGGACTATGCGATCCTCAGAAGTGTATATTTAGTTTATGTTATTGGTTTTTGATGTTTGTTGTTACACACTAATAAAAATGTTTTAAGAAAGAATATGTGGAAAGCAAAGGGTGGTTAAACTCCAACTCTAATATGATGAGGCAAACAGTGTTAGGATGTATGAAGCATGAATCCCTCTTGTGAAAAATACAACTCCTGTTGTATTTTAAAATAAAGAATGTCACTTGAAGTAAAAGCAAGAAATTGTTTATTTTCGAATGCATTCGGGGAGGACACTACAACACCAGTTGCGTTGAGTCTCACTCCATAGAATGATAGGATTTCAGCCTTTTTATTATTTCCCCAGTCTCCTCCTTGCCCCCTCCTTTCCTTTGACCTTGACACATCATCTTCAACTTTGTGCTAACATTTCTTGTGATTTACTCCCCAAACTGACATCTTGATTATTTCTTTCTCATTATAGACCACTCTATTTTTCTCCCCCTCCCTACTGTTTTACCTTATGTAAACAGCTGTTATAAGGAGGTCAAAGAAAGGGTAGCTCATCCCTTCCTATATACTAGCTGTATTAACTCTTCTGTATACAAGCACAAGTTACAGAGGCCAAATTGGCTGCTAATATTCTATATTGAATTTTCTCTATATGCAAGCATTGGTCACAGAAGCAAAATAGCTGTTAGTCACTTAATTTTATTATCAAAAAGAAAAACTGTATCTTATTTCTCACACTCTTTATATACTTATTTATAAACAAATGGTGTTTATGGTTCCTGTTATTAGTTCTGTATGTGTGTGGTGACTTCCAGACAGCAACTGGATAACCTGCCAGGAAGTGATAATTTCAAGTATTGCTCCACTATTGCTTCCTAGTCAGACAGTGACATGTCCAGGGGCCATTTGGTACTTCCCTTCCTATCCACTGTTTACTTATCGGAGTGCAATTAACCAACATTGAATAGCACTTGCACTTAAGAGTGCTAGTCTACTTTAGCTATCCCCACCCCGATTTAATTGCGGGGCTGGTCCTCTTCCAGGCACTGCCATTTTGGTTGAGGCACCCTCTGTGACTACACCTGTGTCAGCACTATTGCCATGACGATCCTGATTCTCTGCACACATGCAGTTGCATCTATGGTCATCCAAGGTGCCACTGCCTGGACGCTCTAGGTAAGTTTAGGGTCAAGGTTGGCTAAGGTGTGGAGCACTTTCACTAATTGTTGACTATCAGCCGTAGTGTTGAAAGGCCTCAGGGCTGTGGTCACACCTAAGGTTTAATCCAGCTTCAGTCCACCTTCACAGCAAGAGAACACATCAACAAAGTGGTCAATAATTTTCTTTCCACATTATCTATCCCAAAAGTGAATTTTCTGAGTTATTTAACACTGAAAGAAAACAGCTTGTCACTTTGCTGAGGTGTTGTCCATCTCTGAAAGTAGACTGAAGTTGGATTAAACCTTAGGTGTGACCACAGCCTTTTTGTGTTTAAAGTAGCAAGCACATCTGGGTATTTGGCTGGTGCTGAATACCCAGAAGTCAGCATTACCACCACTGTGCGTACACAGCCATTGGTTTCGGCCTCAATGCATCTGTGGTGCACAAAGCGTTGATGGTGGCTCTGACCAAAAGATAAGTAAACATGTTATTGCTGGAAAACCCACAGCCTATTTGTTTCCCTATTTAGCATTTCCACCCTGGGGCTCTTGGGTGAGCACAGGAAGTGGTCTTGGAAAGCAGTCATTTTCCTTTGCTCCAAGACATAAGAACATAAGTGAGGCCCTGCTGGATCAGGCCACAGCCCATCTAGTCCAGCATCCTGTCACACACAGTGGTCCACCAAATGCTCATGGGCATCTCAAACAGAGACAAGGACAAACTTTTTCTGCTCTTGAATCCCAGCAAATGACATTAGAAGCGTCCTGCTTCGGCACCCCCCCCCCCCCAGCCTGAAAGATGTACCTAGGCATTCATTCTAGTATCCATTGATACATCTGTCGTCCATAAATTTGTCTAACTCTACCTTGAAGCGATCTAGACTGGTAGCTGTCACCACTTCTTCTGGCAGCACATTCCATAAACTGATGACCTTTTGGGCGAAGCAATACTTCCCCTTGTTGGATCTGACTCTCCTACCCATCAGCTTCATA
This sequence comes from Aspidoscelis tigris stejnegeri, assembly GCA_023333525.1. Lineage (NCBI taxonomy): Eukaryota > Metazoa > Chordata > Lepidosauria > Squamata > Teiidae > Aspidoscelis > Aspidoscelis tigris. Next base: position 210,771,363 of record JALMGA010000001.1, read on the forward strand.
CAGAGCCCCCTGGTTCTAGTGTTGTGTGATAGAGAAAAGAAATAGTCTGAAATAGTCTGATAGAGAAATAGTCTGATAGAGAAATTTTCTCTATCCACCTTTTCTATACCACACCATACCAGGGGACTGTCTGCACTTGGCTTTATTCTGGAATATAACCCAGGATAGAGACCTGCTATCTGCAGGCTAGTGCAGACTATGGAAGACTCCAAGCCCCTGTCCCCAAGCAATTTAAAGTCTGCTAAAAAATCTTATTTTGCCTCTAAGCGCCCCCATGCCAGGGTTTTCAATGAGCTTCCAGAGCTACAAAAGCAGGAAAACCCGTGACAAAAAAGTGCCCTTTAAAGAGTTTCAGAGCTCTTTTTGGAAGTCGTGGGTTTTCCTCGCAGCATTTACCTTGGGGACACTCCATGGCAAAAGGGGCGGGGATTGCCACTTGCACACACAGCAGTAACACATTCACACATCTCCCAGAACTGCAGCAGCTTCCCTTCCCTTCCCTTTCTAAAGTTCAGAACTTTCAAAGAGCCAGAATTGCACAGAATTGCAACATTGTTGCAATTGCTATCAGGTGTGAAGTGGGTGGATTATTGCTCCAGTGTAACGGCTGCTGTACGGAGTGGATTTTGACAGAGGGAAAGTGTTGAGAGTGAAGTCTTGAGAGAGATTGCATGGCTGCAGCCGCTGCCTTTGCCGGGGTGGATTTTGAAGTGCTGAGAGTGAATGAGCGAGTGATCACTGCCTTTGCCAGGGTGGGAAGCCATTTTGGGGGGCAGAGATCTGGGAGACGAACAGAGAACCGATGGCTATTTTTCCTTTGGACTTGTTAGGGGTTTTTTCCTGGTTGTGGCCACGCAGAGCACAGTCCCTCCCATTCCCACTGGCAGCCTATCAACCAGGGAGGGGGCGGGGAGAAAAAGATGCGTGCAAAGAAAACACACTTCCGTGAGGACAAAAGTTGTGTTTAAAATGTGCGTTTTGCCAAGCCTCATGCGGACGCTTATTCCAGCACTTTTAAAGTCCGCTTGAATAGAGTGATGGCAGAGGGAACCCAGAGAGGCAAATAAGTCTTTTGGGGATGCAGCCCAAGTAAAGCCTGCCATAGTCTGCATTATCTTGTGACCAGTAGACTGCTATCCCGATATATATTGCAGAATAAGGCCAAGTGTAGATGCTGCACTTCAGCTGAACCATGGGGGAGCACTCTCAAAATCTCCCCTAGAGGTTTGCAGTTAGAATGCTCTATGGAGTGCTAAGGGCAAAGTGAGAGCCTCCAGGGTTATCTGGATCTTCCACCCTGCATGTCTTTGAAGTGATCCCACAGTGACATAAATGCAGATCCTACCATTGTCATTAGTTTAGAATCTCCAAGAGTATAATGAGAGGCAACAAGGCACAATAAGATGATTGCACTTACTTTATTTGATACAAAAAAAGGATGAGGGTGTTTGGGAACATTCCTAAATGCAAGCCATTTCAGTCTCCTGATATAGCATTCCAAAGAACCAATGGTGGAATCTGAATACTTAGATTTTTCTAAGGCTTTCTGTTATTCTACTTATTATGAGAGTCTATTGCAAGAGTAATAACTTAAGACTACCTCAGACAGTTTCTAGTTTTTATGTAACTTAAGCTGCATCCCTGTGACAAAGGATTGAACCAGTTCAAAGGCAGGAGCAAGTGTTACTGGATGCATAGTGTAATTACCTTCAAAACTGGGGAATGAAACTTCCAGAAAGTAAGTGCAGAAACCCTCTTAGTTTAATAAATATTGTAGGAATAGATAAATGTATACTCTTATATCCTATTATACTTAATCAGGGCATCTGACCAGGGTAAAGGGAAACTCAAGACTGTGGAATCTACATGCCAGCAACATTCTTGGGACTGCAGTGCTCCCCAAAGGCTTTTGATGTCTACAAGATGCGCATAGACTGTGGCTGTGTGAACATCTTAACCTGCTTTACATTCCATCTAGACGTCTCTTTTATTATTTATTTTATTTTATTTTGAAAATGTATATCCTGCCCTTCACCAAATGGTCCCAGAATGGGTTACAATAAAATTAAAACATATCAAATAGTAAAACATATTTAAAAATATAAGCACCTTCCTCCACCCTCCTTTCCATAGCCTCCCTCGCTAACAGGACAGAGGAAGCTGTTTAAGAAGAAACAGCCTGGCTAAAAAGATATGTTTTCACCAGGCACTGAAAACTATACAGTGAAGGTCCCTGGTGAGCATCAAGAAGGAGGCTGTTTCAGAGTCTAGGGGCCACAACAGAAAAGGCCCTCCTGCAAAAAATTATGCAGAAAATGGCCTTCTTCCAGTGCCATTTCTGGAGTGATGGAAAAAGTGTTCATGATCTGGAACAGAAGATCTGGATCAAGCAATCTGTCCCAAGCACAGCAGGGCTGGGTTGCTCTCTGCATTGCAATGGCCTGTTCCAACCCAGCTCCCATGCTTGCCCAAAGATCACATCAGCTTCAGAGCTGGCCACTGCAAGCCTCCAGGGAACCCATTTCAGTAGTGTGCTTTGGTGTGGCACTGAAATGAATCTTGGCAAACCAAAACAAGGAGACATGTGCCGGCTGCATGCATTTGTGATTCAGATTACCTCTGTCTAAATCCCTTTATGCTCTGGATCTGGATCACAGAGTTTGCACCAGCTGTACTCTATAATCTGCACTAGAGACACCCTGAAAAGGATTACAGTAATCTAGTTCTCAGCTAAATTCAGAAAGGCCCCAAAACACATATATTAGGATAGGGGAACAACATCTAAAACTTTGTGAGGAAATTACAAAGTGTACACAAACACATTATGTGCCTCAGTCAAGCGACTCTCACTGAAGAAACATCATCAGTTACTGAACACTTTGAAGATATCCAGATGCTACCATAATTGTAGCACATGATGTGGTTGGAATGGGCTCTTTAGTGCCACTACCAAGAAAAATGCCATCACAACAGATTTGCATGGTGCTTTCCCTGCCACAACTGATAATTTGGCAGGGTTTGGTTTTATTTAACCCTCCTCCCCCAGTATTTTTTGCCTCAGGTGTCTTCTTCATGGGAACTCATTTGCCTCCACTGCCACAGTCACAGCATAGAGCAGCATGTGCCAATAGGTGTAGGAAATCCCTATGAGCCATAACTCTCACACATTAAATAGAGATAAGTGATTTGAAAGGACTGATATGCACAGATTTGCTTCACACTGAAACAAATGGGATGGAAATTTGCATTCATGTGAATGGAGCCACTCTGAATGTGCTAGGCTTTGAATCTTTGTTGGATGTTCATCATTTCACTCTGAATCTATGCATTTACCTTCACAAATGTAACAAAGCTTTGAACAAATGCACAAAAGCTTTCACTTTGCATGCAAATGTCAGCCTTCAAATGTAGCCAATATTTGGTTTGAATGTGAAAGACTGAAGCTGTATGAAGGTGACTAATATTTTTTGCACATCCCTAGACTAAACAGCTTCCCAGCTTTTTACTTTCACTACTTTTCAAGAGGGAAAAGATAACCATCCTTGCTTCCTTCTGACATAAGAAGACAATACGCTACCGGAACTTCATAAGATCCATGGCATCAGGAAAAGTCCTCAGAGGCAACTCATGTGCTCGACCCTAGTTGTTAACTAAAACAGTGCTCAAATTGGGGAGAAGACACTGACACAGATAATTTTCATTCGAGTATTGTTACATATAAAACTGGCTCTGTTTCTCACGTTAAAAAGCAAGTGAACGTGTAGTGGCCAGGATAAAACTGTACATTAAACATTTCTTGTTTAAGCAGGGAATTTTACTAAGCGTTGCCGGGCTTCTGAGAGACGTCTGACTCTTTCCTTTAGTGTATTCCTTCTGAGGGCAAGATCATTCTTCTCTTGAAGGAGAAAATCAAGCTCATCTTTGTTTTGCAAGAGCTGCATCATTGCATTCTGTAAATTCTCAGCATAATCCCGGAGAAGGTTTGCACTAATGATCAGGGGAATTTGGGTACCAAGACGGATTCCTGCACTCTGAAAACAAGGACAGAATAAAAAATAAGAATCCTCTGCAAAATCACAAATAGCCCCAAACCAAATAAGTGTTATTACAAGGAATTGCCCCTTTAAACATATTATAGATTCCTTGTTAAATGTAGCAAAATACCAAACCAAACTATGTAAGTAGTTGTGTTATTTCCTGCTAATGTCTGGGAAGTGGCTTATACTGAAATAGCCAATTCATATTATTTAGATGGTACTCTCTCCGTATAGGATCAACAACTCCATCCTTTTGCTGGAATGCATGTAGGATATTAGGCTCCATATGCAGTGGGCATGTTCTTCTCTGCAAAAGGTATGGAATATGGTTCAAGAGTCCATATGTAAAATCACCTCTCAGAACTTTGCCCCTACCCATGCAATGATCTTTCTTTTTCATTTTAAAGAATGTCCTATTTCAAACAGAAAGATCTAATCACATCACTGTTAACCACAACCAAGGCAGAAACAGCACTTAACTAGAAATGTCCCCACTTACTTTCGTAGGCTGCATGGTTAAAAAGTACATGGTCCCTGATAATGAATGTGATGCAATTATTGTGCATCAACTTAAGATACAGGCTATGGAACGCCAAACACTGTTTGTTGAAAAATGGTCTCCTTTAACCACTCTGGCCCAGGAAGTCTCCCCTCTTTTGTCCTAGCATTTGGTACTCACTCACACCTATGAAAGCTAAGCTTCAAACACTATTCTTTCAATTGATGTTGTAAATCAGTAGTAAGATATGGCATAAATCTATTTGTGTATTTTTATATGACATTGCTTTGGTTGTTGATAGTTAATCGTTAGATACTGATGGTTTCATTTGGAATTTACTTCTGTATTGTAACTGTGTTGTATAAAAAGGGAAACAGTCCAATCATCAAGTGTGTATTCATGCACAGTGAACACTTAATGCCCTTGCACAAGTTACTATATCCAGAGAAATCCTAGGAAGCAGTCACACCTGAGATTTTAAACAACCTGAAGAAGTCTCTTGGGTTCAGAATTCACACCCCAAAATGATCTTCTGATTTTTATATGAGCCATTCGGCCAAATTCAACTGACCCAGTAACTGGATTATCTTGGCTCTCAGATTGTTTTAGTTCCATAATCTGGCTACATTTTCAGGGTGTTTACGTGCCAGAGGACTACTAGAGGTAGAATCCAGACTTTTCTGGGCAGGCAGTTGCTGATGCCATTGCTACGGTGATGCAGATGGTCTGGGGAGGACTATTGCCCGCACTTCAACAGCCCATAGGTAAATTGGAGACAGTATAGACTCTCATGGTGCGAATGCTGGCCACCATCCCTGAACTTAGCTTCAGTGGGACACTATCCCACTGAAGTTAAGTGTGAAAAGGCCCTTAGTAACTAATGTGAATGCGTCTCCAAATTAAGTCTGTGTTACACCAGCAACAAATACTAAGTGTAATGCAAAGTCCTGGAAAGGTGACATCAGGGTCATGAGAGTTTCCAATTTGTTTACCACAGTGTCAGTTTTGCTACAAGTTCAAAGTCTCTTCAGTACTCTGAAACATAAATATTTGCCTTTTATTTTATCTGCTCTCTACCTATCTTCCTTTTCAATGTTATACTGATTATTAAATCCATTGTTATAGCAAATTGAGAAATAATAATAATAATAATAATAATAATAATAATAATAATAATAATAATAATAATAATAATAATAATAATAATAATAATAATAATAATAATATTTATTTGTATACCGCCCTATGGCAAACCAATCCGGGCGGTTAACAACAGTAAAATGTAAAATATCTCATATGAGATTTTTCTCAGCTACTCCAAAATTCCTTCTTCTTTGCATATGTTCTTTCCTGCATGTATTTTAGGCTAAACCTTTCTAACAGTCAGCACTGGCAATCTCCATAAAGATGAATGCCCGTATTGCCTTCTGTACATCAAAGACTGGACAATCCTTTGCTTCTGGACTCTGCAAAGCTGTGCCCAGGTCTTCCATTATACATCCAGGCTCCAGGAAAACATAACCAAATCAGAGAACAAGGGAACTGGTTTGGAAAATGCATGTCTTGTAAAATAGACACAGCTACTACCAGTACTATTTTGTTCTCTATTTAAAATTAATGTTTATCTCAAGAATTTTTTAAAACAAGTTACTCTAGAGATAAAACATTGCTGCTTAGATATTTGTAGCACTTGATTAAGGTACAGAGGATCAAAGGAAAGTAAGGATATACAATTATTTAAAAATAATTCACATCAACATTTCCACCTATAAATATATATATATATAAGTACATGCTCTTACTTTGAAGTAGGCGTTCAAATGGTAAGCCATTTCATCTGTAGATAATTTTATCGCAGATATCTTAGGCTGAAATGGTTTGTTAGCCTCATCTGTTCTGGCATCCTTTAAATCACCACTGTATATTTCATCCTGGGAGTATACAACTGTTTCTATTTTAAACTGTTCGTTGATCATTAGTTTTGTTTTCTCTTCTTGCTTCAATTTTATATCTTCAATGTTATTCTACATAATATCAACAAAAAAAGTTTTTATACCATTGCTCTGGACAATTAAAGAAGAGAACCCATAAATACAGTGGTAGAATTCAAAGGAGAAGCTGTGTTACTCTGCATCAGTAAACAAGGGGATATAGTTGCATCTTATGAAATTATGCTGCGAAAGCTGATGCTACCGACCTTTTTCTCTGTTACTTTCTAAGGTGCTACTGTACCCCCTTGCATACAGTGTTGCCAGGTATTGAAAACACTTGCACAGTATTCCACATTTCTTCTTGCAAATATCCATTAAAATTGATAAAAACCAAATAAAACACAATTAAAACTTATTACTCCCTACCCACAGTGCAAGACATTAGCAAGGAGCTTAAGCATCAATGACCTGGGTAAAGAAGTACATATAATATACTATATAATATACTGCATAACTTAGCAGAAGGGCTATTTCAAATTGCGATGGCCCTCTTATGTGCTGCCACCCCTCACACTTTTGAGGGTGTCAGAACTATAAGGGAGTGGGGCTTAATAACGTGGCAGGATCCATAGTATTTAGAGCTATGTATGTAAACATTAACACTTTGAATCCTGAAAGGTCAATCGGAAGCGACGCTGTCCCTTCAACATGCCTTCTTGTCTGTCAGATGGGATGCACCATTGCCTGCAGTAGGGGTGCGGCATGAAAACATGAAGTAAAAAGATGTTGATTGATCAGCATCTTTTTGCTTCAGTTTAATGCTGTGCCGCTGCTGCGAACTGAAGAAAGCTTCACGGCTTTGAAGCAAGTCTGGGCACAGCCCTAGTCAGGTAGCAAAATGTCTGCAAACAGAAAACTGAGCTTGGAAGAACTCTAATAATTGAACATATTGTAAGGCCAAAACAACTTTATCAATCTGTTATAATTTCTTCCACTGTCCGAAGCAGTCTTTATCTATGGTACAACTGATCACGACTTACATGAGCAGCTCTGAGAAGACAGTGAAAACTGCTGAAATGTTGAGTGGCTGTTTGAAGAAACGCTTCCCGCACAAGTTCTAAAAAATAAAGGAAACAGTTTAACAGCTGTAGTATAAGGTTCAAACCACTGTTCTTCCCGAACAGGTTAAACAAAATATAACATTCCATGCAAAACCTGGGAGGTTAGGCACTGGGAAATTGGGGGTTAAAATTTACTTTTTTATATGGTCTCTTGCCTATCCACATATGTATTTTCCAAGTGGGAAGGAGTAGGGTCTTAACACTGGGTGAACTAGAAAGGCAAGAGCTACATTCCCTTGGGCCACTCTTTCTAGCTTATTCCCTGAGAATTTTGTAATGGCTTTTTTATAACGCCTCCTAACCTAGAGGGGGAAATTCCTTCAAGTCTGCTGGTATCCAGTTTGTGAGTCAGTTTGGTCTTGTAGTTAGTGTTGGATTCTTACCTGGGGGTGCTTCCACATTGGCACTTAAAATGGATTAAGGACCTATTAAGAACAGATGTTAAACACTTGGCAAGTTGCCTTCCACATTGCAGCACACATTAGAGACACTTCGCGGAGCCCGCTTCCGCATTGGCTCGCACGAGATCCGTCTCTAATGTGTGCTACAAGGCACTGAAACCGGTTACCTGTAAGACCTGAATGAAGCTAGTCTTAATCAGGTCTTAAACCATCCTTGTGTGGTAAATCTGCATCCATGTAGGATGCTTCTGCACAAGGATGAGGGAACTAAATGGGCCCTCCCCCCAGCTTCCCCGATTGGCTCCTCTGGAGCCAGGCATGGAGAACTGGGGCCCTCCGTTCTCTGGGCTCCCCCTTGCCCCAGAAGCAGGCATGTGGTTGGCCAATGGGGAGGCGCACTGCGCGCATGCGCCAAGCACGCTGGGCCCCGGCAGCCAGAATCAGCCTGGCTGCCTGCCGGTAAGGAGGGGAATGCTCGCGCGCCACCCAGGGTGGGTAGGGGGGTATAGGGTCAAGTCCTCCCCCCCCCCCCGCTGGCCCCAGGAACCACGATTCTGGCTTCTGGGGTGAGGGGGAGCCCAGAGAACAGAGGCCCCTGGTTCTCCATGCCTGGCTCCAGAGGAGCCAATCGGGGAAGCTGTGGGGAGGGCCTTGTGTGGACTGATTGGGGTGGGTGCTGTGCAAATCCATTTCCCAATCCATCCTCTCTCTGTGTGTGTGGACGCAAGGGGTTCAGTAGATCTGTAACAAATAGTGACGGATCTACTGGCAAGGACGGATTGCTGTTGCTGAAAAATGGATCTAATAGATCCATTTTTCGGCGGGCCAATGCAGAAAGGGCCTGGTAGTCTCCCAGTTCAAGTTGACACTCATCCACAAAGCCAGCTTTTTTCTGAGAACCTCACAGCCCTGCCTATCTCAGAGCATATATGTTGTGGCGACAAGAATGGGAAGCTTTGTCAGTGGCTTTGAGTCCCCTTAAAAAGGGTGAGAAAAATGGGGTATAAAAGCCAACGAGTTCTTCTAGCCCCCCCCTTCCTTTATTGGCTTAGGGACTTTTTGTCCTTGGTGAAAATAACAAGTCCAGGCACCCTCCCACATGGAGCACACACACACCGTGGGGCTGCTTCCATCGCAGAAGCAGCTCTGCATGTGCTGGACTGTCCCCTGGCCAGATAGCAGTTGCAAATCATGTCACCTGGTTGCCACAGCAACAGGTGGCATCCATGTCTGTTGCTGTGGCACAGCAATCACCATTAGTATAGCAGTAATCACACTTACCCAGCAGATAGGGAACTGTTGAGTAAAAGTTTGGGATGGACTGGGTGTCCCAAAGTGTGGGTGCCTGATCCATCCCAGAAGTTCACCAGCCATTACACACACAAAGATGTGAAAAGTTCCTTAGTTAGAAAAGAGAAAGAAATATGCAGAGAAAGGAAAGAACTCCTTATATGGAAGTAAGCCAGCAGAGAAGCTGCTTTGTGTCTTTTGGCTTAAAAGGTCTCTTAAGGATATGTCACCACACAGGAAATGGGGCAATACAGAGATGACCTTTTCTATACCATGCATGATTTTATATACTTCAAGCAGGTCCCCTTGTAAATGCCATCTTTCCAGGCTGAAGAGGCCTAGATGTTGCAGTCTGATTTTGTCAGGGAAGTGTTCCAGCCCCTTAATCATTCTGGTTGCTCTTTTCTGCACCTTTTCCAGTTCCACAATATCCTTTTTGAGGTGTGACGACCAGAATTGTACAAAATATTCCGAATGTGGCATATATCCCAGATTAAATTATAATCCCTTTGACAGACATTAGAAACGGAATACAAATTACTTTTCCAAAACGTACCTCCTATCTTCTCCATTATTCCAATTGCCGGGCATTCTAGGGTCACAATATGGTATTTAACAATTTCCTCAAAGGTCCTGTAACTGATAAATCCTGGGAGTTCTCTGCCACGATATTTATTTTCAAAGGTCCAAATTTCACCTGTTATAGCTTTTCTGACTGCAACATTAAAGCACTTTATATTAGTTATTCATACAAGAAGCTATTATTTATTTATTCAAGTATTTATACCCCAGACCACATCTGAAGGATTCGAGGTGGGTCACTACAGTGTATATATATAGTCACATAAGACAGACTGAATCTGATCCAGATAAAATCTTATTTCAGTGTTTGCAATGAGGCACTAGTGTTTTTGCACTTTCGTGAAAATGCTGGTCTGGGAATGTTCCTGCACAAAGCATAGGCACTGTGTGGAGTTGCTTCCGTTCCGGAGAGGCTCTGTGCATACTGGATCAGCCCCTAACCGGATAGCGGTGGAATACTAAAAAGTGCTACGCTAGCTGTGTCTGGGATGTGGCCAGTATGCTCCGGCATGACCCTTTGCACCTCTTTTGGGTGAAGGGCGCATGAGGTGAGGCGGCTCAGCTGCAGTTCATGTTGCATTGCCCCGTCACTGCAGCGACATCCAACATGCATGTTCTTTGTTGCAGTAATTGCTGCGAGCACCGCAGCATTTACCTGGCAATTAGTGAAGTGTCAGGAAAGTTTGAGATAGGGCACGCATTCAACAGCTGCAGTTCATGTTGCATTGCCCCGTCACTGCAGCGACATCCAACATGCATGTTCTTTGTTGCAGTAATTGCTGCGAGCACCGCAGCATTTACCTGGCAATTAGTGAAGTGTCAGGAAAGTTTGAGATAGGGCACGCATTCAACATGTGAACTCCAGATCCATCTCACATTTTTATTTCTCTGCTAGTGAAGGTGTGGAAAGGCTCACTATCTATTTATTAATTTGATATTTGCACTTATAACTTTTCTTTCATTCCAGGGTCTCAATGAAGACCAAACCTAAGATCAGAAGGGTAGCTTAGAGAGGGGCATGCCACTGTTCTATCTTAAAGGAGAAAGAAATGCCCCGAAAAACAGCTCTTCTCTAATCCTTAGCCAGTATCCCAGAGTATTCACTCTCAGAATCCTTATTTTGCGTTCTGACAACAGTGATCCCATTTTCAATCAGCTTAAGTGAGAAAGCATAATGTCACAGAGTGGAATCTAATCTGACTAGTGGGATCAAGTTGAAACTATACGATCCCTTGTCAGCATACACTTTCTTATAAACATTCCAGGCTGAAGAAGAGGGTCAGAAATGGAAGGAGAACAAGGGGTGCCTCTAAACTACTTTTTTTTCTTACATATAACTGCAGCATAAGTATCACCTCACAGAGATGGATTAAGTAAATGGAAGCTGACTTGCCATCTTGTGCTTTTCCATTAACTGTTTCTTGCCATTTGTTATAGATGCATCGCATTTTGTGAATAACTTTGTGTTCGATATTTCTTCGCCTTGTACTTTCATTGAAATGCCGTTATTAAAATGCCTGATTTTCTTAAAAAAAGAAAAGAAATGATTTTTAATTTGTTGAGTTGAAAGTGTGCAATTCTGGAAGAAACAATATGGGACATTATGCAGAAAGGTTCAACAGCGACTGCGTATTTGAAAATTAATTGGATACAGTGAACTTAAGAACGTAAGAAGACTCCTCTTGGATTAGGCCACAGACTATCTAGCCCAGCATCCTGTCTCACACAGTGGTACACCAACTTCTTCTGGGCATTCTCAAACAGAAGACAAAGGCAAAACATTCACCTGCTCTTAACTCTGCACACATGGCCTTTAGCAGAATTGAGAATCACATCTGTCCCTCCAACATGGAGGTGGTGGTACATAGGCATCAATTCCAATAGCCATTAATACATCTATCCTCCATGCATTTGTCTAACCCCTTTCAAAGCCATCCAAGCTAGTTACTGATGCCAACTCTTCAGGTAATAAATTCCATGAAATAGGGTTTGGTGTCATCAGCATCTTGAGGACACCTCAGTCCAAAACTCCAGGTGGCCTCTCCCAACAGCTTCATATAGGAGACGGAACTAACCCCCAGGGAATTCCACATGAAAGTTTCCTGGCAATATAGTCCTGATTTAGTTGAATGAAAACCCATAATATCACTATTATGGGAAATCCAGCAATAATGTCAAGTAATAGCAAGGCTATACAATTATGGTAAACTATAGAAGAATTTGAAGAACGAAATAGCTTATTTTTTTAACTATCTTAAGTAAAATTGCTGCCATAAAAATGTTTATAATTTCCAAACTCTTTGATTTGTTCCAAACAATCCCAGAAGCAATTTCTCTTAAAATTTTAACTAAATGGTCTAAAACTTTATTAAAAGAAGCGTTTTAGATGGAAATGAAACTAAATCTCACACTCAGTAATACATAGGTATCAAGATAAAGGTGGCTGGGGGCTACCAAATATAAGTACTTATTATAATACATGTAAAATCCACCACTTATTTCTTATACAATGTAAACAATGAGAGTAGGGGGCAAGGTTAGAAATCAACTTTCCAAATTCCCAACATTTTAACCTGTTGTTTTCTGATACTGGTATATTAATGAAAAAATCCATTTCATCCAGTCTAATAAGCAATCTAATTGTCTGGAAAAAATTGAGACCAAAGATATTTCTGTATTTATCAAAAGTTATGCCACTACAATACATAACAGAACTTCAATCAGTAATCCCAAAAATGGAGCTCCTTCAAACAAAATGGTCTCTATAGATTTTTTTTTAAAAAAACTTCAATCCCACCAACTAAGAGACAATTGATTTAATCCTCAATCCAAAATCAGATATGTGGTTTCTGAATAGAGTTTTAAAGGAAATGCTAAAATCCAAAACTATCTTACAAATGTTAGATAAAGAAGCAACCAGATTTTAAAGTTCATTGGAAATATTATTATCCTCATCTAAAACATTAATCACTCATATTTATGAAATACTATCTGAAGAAACAAATTTAGACCTTTGGTCAACAGACTTACATACAAATATAACTTTAGCACCATGGCAAACAATCTGGACAAATAAATTCCCATTTGGAAATATACAATATTGTAGAGAATTATATCTCAAAATTATTACCAGATGGTACACTACCCCTGTATTTCTCCTTCTCATCCAAAAAAATGCTGGCATGGATGGAGGTCTACAGGCACATATGTATTGCCCTCATATTAATAAATTTTGGACTCAAATACATAATGGAATTAATAAAATTTTGGGCATACAGATTGAATTTTCTCCAAGCATTTATATATTGCGTACCATACCATGTGTTAACATAACTAAAAACAAAATCCTACTTCTACATTATATGTTATTAGCAAGTAAAAAAGTTATAACCAAAAACTGGAAAATATTAGATACACTAAATCTTCAGACTTGGTACAACAAACTTATAGAATATGCTATTAACAAACTTATTACTTCTCAATTTTACAAATAGGTAGGAAGAAAATTATACATATTTAGAGGTATGGAAACCATTATTAAATTATCTAACATCAAATATAGAAGAATATACTTTATCAGAAACAGCCATAAAATTTTTGTTACATTAATCGTGAATATTTATTATTAGAAAGAAATGATATATGTATCCTGCTCCAGTTATCATTAAAAGTGTAACAAAGAAATGTGAGATATTTATTATTTTAACGCAACCTAGGTTTTGTAATAGTTAATATTGTTAATTTAATGTTCACGATTATAAATGCAAAATTTTCTGTACAATGTTATAAATTGTTTAATAAATAAAAATTATATACTGATTCCTAGTTTCTGGTTGTCTAAATATATGAAATGCCAAACTATGCTTGATTATTTCAACAGTTTAAAAAAAGAAACTTTGCTCAAACCCTAATGGTGCTTACTTCAATAAGAAAAAGCATCTTGTCTCCTATGCTTCTAGGCACACCATGGCCACATTTCTGTAATTCCATACTTGCAGCTTGAAGATTTTCTTGTATTTGACGTTCTAAAGTGGGTAGTGAATCCTGAAAGAAAGAGAGGGGCATCAAAAAAGAAGCAATCTTAGGATACGTAAAAACTAAACAGATTTGAAGCAGAGTGTCTCATTCTCTTTTTGCACTTTTAATTCTGCAAGGTTCATGTGACATAGGATAAAGTCCACCTCTAATATTCCATCCATATCTCACAAATATCTGAAGGACTGCCTCTTCCCATGTAAACCTGTCCAGTCATTAAGACTGGAAGGGCCCCTCTTATTAATTCCACCGCCTATCGAAGTAGTATGTGGAAGGGCCTTCTCTGTGGTGTCCCTTGGCCTTTGGGACAGCCTTCCTCTGGAGATATGTCAACATTATATGGTTTTCAGCACTTGGTAAAAACACCTCTCACCCAGGCCTTTGATGCTTAGCTTCCTCTAAATGTTATCCTCTGGAGGAGGGGGAGTTATATTTTCATATATTTTATGCTGTTCTATTAATACTGTTTTTAATTGAGTGCCATGCTTATGATCTTGGAATGGAATATCAATGTAATAAAATAAAATAAATTCTGTAAATGTTATTAAATGGTAAAATCCTGTTTCAAGAATATTCAGAATTTTCATGGGAAACATGTGGGGGGTTCTCAGGATTGGAAAAGCCACAGTTGCAGTTAAAACCTCTTTGCTTGATAGAAGCTGCTGTTTAATCTTATTCACTTCAACTGCCTCTCATTCTTGATTTGCTACTACTACTAAGTTAACTTTCCCCATTCTCTGAATCCTCCTCCGAACTGGGAATGAATGGGTTAACACCTACTGCTCCTGACTGGTACTGAAGGGTGGCGCTTCCCACAAGACTTGAAAAACAGAAACAAACGTGATCCCCAGTAATCTCTCTTTGCTCCTGCTGGTAGCCTCAGCACCAGTGGTTAGGAGAGAGTTTCTTTGTTAAGCGCCCTTGAGGCTGCTGGACAATTTTGCTTTTTAGTTGTATGGAGAAACTTCCTCCAGTGCCTCACTGCCTCTTGCAGCTGGTCATCTCCGTGTGGGGGCTGGAAGAGCTGGCCACGTGGATTGCGGTGTTGCCATCACCCCATCAGATACAGGCCTTGCAGGCGTTTCCCATGTGGCTGCTGATGCCACCAAGCTTCTCCTGCCCACCCGCGGGAGGTGAGTTAAGCACCGCCCATTGGGTTGGCTGCTGGCTCCCTCCCTGGAGGGGGTACTAATGGCGCCGAGCCCCAGCTCAACTGGGTTCCGCCTGTATTCTCCAGGATAGCAGTGCTGGGCGCCTGCAGTCCCAGGAGTCGCAGGTGAGCACTCTACTGCACTGCGCCCCCCCTGGCATCATGTTTGAGGCCCCAGCCGTCCCAACTCCCAGTTCAGCTGTTTTCTTGGCGGCTTCCACCCACAGCGAGCAGCTTTAGTCAGGACACTCCAACACCTCCTCTGGGCCCTAAATCCTGGGCCATGAGCTCACCAGTTGTAAAAATCAAATATAAATGAGCAGTCATTCTCTTACATGAATGTGTTCTATCAGTTCCTGTGTAAGCCTTTCTGCCACAAGTGGGACAGTCGCTTTTCCTTCCATCAAAAGAGGTCTGTCAGGAAATGGAATGAATAATTCAGAAGTCTGATGTAAAGTAAAACAGAGAGCTAGCCACAGACATAGAAGCAAGGAGACCATTTGTTGCAAACATTCTATTAGTCTGGGCTCATTTGTAATACTGTAATTTATGTTGACTTGGCTCATTACAAAGTACAATAAGGATATATTTATCCATATATTATAACCCAGTTTGCAAGCCTTTCACCAATCCAAGGTAGCCTATTAAAGTGTGTTGTTACGTATGCCACAAGCAATGAATGTTGTCTTGTCAGATTCTGCGGAGGTGGTAAAAATGAGAGTTCAAAATCATCACTGGGCCCCAGCTTACTGGGGCCCCGTTCTCATTAGAAAGATACAGCACTTTAGAAACGTTTTCAATTCTCAGAGTCTGCACTCGCCATTTGTTTCCAGAGTTTTTTGTGGAGTATTTGGCAAAAAAAAAAAAAAAGGAATAAATAAACACCTGCTTCTTCAGGTGTTTTCCCATTTTTTGATTTTAAAGCATTTCTTCCTTACGGCAGTGGGAACGCTAGAGCAGTATTTGGGGAAGAATGCGTCTTTAGATTCCCTCCCCCAATAACATCCTGCCCAATGCCTTCTACTTCTGGGCACGTCATTAAATGGATGTGGCTACACTCCTGGGAGGGGGAGCCCCTTGTCAGCAGGAAGCCCAATCAAAGAGAGGGGGTGGGCACCACAACTCACAATGGGGAGGGAGGAAAGATGTGCTTTCCCTAATGCAGTTTTGAAGGAAGCTCAGAAATCAGGATTTTCCATGCTTAAGTGGGAACAGCCATATTTGGGTTTTTTCCAGGTTTTTTTATTCCATTTCTTTTAACATTGTAAATAGCGGGAGGTTTTATTGAATGGGAACACAGCCTAGGTGATCTTGGGCCAGTCAGTACCTTTTTCTAAGGCTGTGTTTAGATATAACAAGTCCTCCAGAAGCATCTCAGAGAGACAATGTGTTCCCAAACTTTCTCTAATTCATCTTCTATAATACAGAATGTTCCAGAGAAGGGGGAGGAACAGACTGGTGCATGAACAAATCCCACCTCAAAGCCTTCTCTAGGTCACTTCAGTGATGCCTCAGACATGCTTTTTTGCTATGTCTATCACAGGGTTGTTGAAAGGAGAATAATGTTCCTCAATCTATTTAGAAATAAGGCATGATTTAAGGCTGGAATCAAATAAAATATAGTACTGTGGGTAACCCTAAACTCTGAAGTGCCATAAAGGACAGGTATTCTTTATCTGAAGGACTGCTCAAGTATAGATTAAAAATAAAGAACCCTAAACAAAGTTAAAAGTAGGAGTGGAGGGCCAGAGCTCCACTTGTCAAGAGCTCTGGGTAAAAAAACATTTATAAGACATCATGTCATTGATTTTCCCACCATAGGGAAATGGATTACTCTCTAAATATTCTTAAACTTTAGTAAAACTTTTTAAAAATCCTTTTTTCGGTCTTTGTTTCCTCCAACTTTGTTTCCTCTGAGAGGCAGAATTCCATTAGAAAGTTAAAGCCAGGTGATGCAGTCAGTCATGAGGAGGAGGTTCCTATCTTATGACTTGTTTCATCTGTTGTTGGTGTTAGAACTATGGAAGCCTCCAGACATGAGGAAAGTTTCACAACCACTTTGGTGCCATTGGTCACATGACGATCCATCAGCAGCAGTGGCAGAGCAGCAGCAAGGAAAACTGACTTTTTATTATAAAGTAAGCCGTCAATAGTGGTATATAGCCTGAATGGGACTTAGAATGATTGGGCTAATCTTGAGACATTTGAATTTTAGGCCTTTACCAGTAGTTCTCTGGTGGAGGAACTAAATGTTTTGTGCCCAGTCACTGTTCGTGTCGAAGCACAGTAGTTCTGTGACAGGTCAGACTCCACACCAGCCCTGAAACTCCCACAAGCTTTAAATGTGACCCCTGCAAGCTCTGATGGTCAGGACTGACCTGCTTTCTGCTAAAATGGGTCCCCCTACTAAACCAGAATACACACAGTTCCACAGTGTAGTTTAGCAGCCTCTAGACCAAGGGAGACTTTTTGGAAAGGTTTACTGGTATCTTGAAATAGTGGCCATTTTGGGCCACCTAGTTTGGTCTACACTCCATCAAGGTGTGTGACTTCCCTTATACTGCAGAAGCACATAAGAGGGAGGCCTCTGGACCCCTTTAGATACCAGCCTACAAGTAAGTGCCAAAAGGCCTTTTGACTCTGCATAATTTAAAATAATTAATAGAATTACAGGAGAACTATGTAGTAAATGACAAATCAACTGACATACCTTAAATATCAGGGTATAGGTATGGGACGAAATAACAGACCTGAATGCTAAATTCAACATTATTTGTCCATCAGCCAGATGTAATTATCATGTGCATTTGTAAAATATCAATATTCTACTTCAGTCCGGAAGAAACACACAGAGAAATTATATTTTGCATTTCAAGCAAGTTAACACATACAATTACCTGAAAAACTCATGCCCTTCAAAAAATGTCTTTTCTTTCTGGATGGCATCTATCAAGCTCACTTTGTCATTGATATCATTTTGTCCACGACATTTAACTATCATGTATCCTTTTGTCAAGGGAACCTTCTGATTTCGGACTACGTCCAGTACTTCAGTTTCAGTCCCTTTGTCAATCAAGTCAGGTTTAGTCAGGATGCCTGCAAAAATAACAGGTATAAGGAAATCACAATTTCTATTGATAAACTGTGACAATTACGCCATCCAAGTCAACCATGAATAATCGGCACTGAAGGGAATAGTTAATGGCTTCTCACTTATTATTATTACTTTTTCACATTTCTCAAATGAGGAAATAATGGATCCAGGTGAGATATTTGGATAATTTCAGATCAAATTAGATACTGCCAGAACAGGAAGAGAAAAGATAAAATCACAAGAAGCAGCCCAAATTAAGAAAGTCAGCAGTAGAATCTAAGATACTCATCTATCATGGGATAGGTGAGGGGGAAATGGTCTCCAATTAAGCAAGGAAGATGGGCCCCTCACACCACACACAGCAAAAACATACAGATTATAATGATAAACAACCTTTAACAATAATGTTCAGGATAGCAAAAGGAAGTGCAAAAGCAGCCTAGAACTTCTAATCATATGAGAACGACTGAATTTACTTACCAAGTGTTCTTTTTCCTTGAGGATCTACTTCTTGTGCCATTTTTAATGCCTCTGTAGTTGCATTATCTACATTACTTGGCACCACAACCAAGTTAATAGTCTGTTCTCTGTCAATATACTTTTTTAATCAGTTTAACAATCTGCAAGAAAATCCAGACAATAAAAAATAGAGCCATTTGTTATCTGTTAGCCAGTTTTTCCTCTGTGTTTAAATAAGAAAAGTGAAATGGCACAATAAGGCAAGGTTATCACTAACAGGTACAACAGGATACACCATTGATTTAGTCCTAGCTTCAGATTTTTTGGGGGTGGGTTAGGTTGGTCCGGATTATATGGATGGTGATTAATGTAACCCTTCTTTTATGGCTGAAGTGCCATTACATGAAGTTGGTACAAAATGTCCCTTGGCAATGATGAAGTTTCTGTTCTTTCAAAACAGCATGAATATGAAAATAATCACTTTTTGTCTTCTGCATGTGACAGCCTTTAGTTCATATGCCATATGGCTGGCTGAACTTAGAAGATGCCACAAAAGCATGTCTACTGCATGCTTAGAGTGATGCTGCATGAAATTGAATACAAAAAGTCTCAGAAGCCTTCTGCAATAGGTTTGTTAGTCACTTTGAGGATAAAGTCACTTATCTTCATGCCAACATGAATGCTGTTTTTGATACTGTACTTAGGTACTCATGGCATTTTCTATCTACCCATTGGACTACCGTCCCCTCTGACATTCAGGAGGTACTCATCATTTACTCATCATTATATCATTTAGGCACTTGTTGAAGACCCATTTCTTAAGACTTCCTTTGCACCTGGAAGCAAGAATTTTCTAATCACGATGATCTCACTTTGGTCTTAAACTATTTATGCCAAAGCCCAAACCAGTCTTGTTGCTTAAACACAGACAGGATATATGCACAAGATGTTCCACTCAGCAGTTTGTCATATTTTGTAGCATGCAGAGCACATTACAATAACCTAAACATGAAATACCCATCATATAGAGAGCCATAGTTAGGCTACCCATTTGAAAGTGGTTGGTTTTCTGTTCTATTTCCCTGATCTGCTCACTGATTAATATTATTTTTATAAACTTCCATATGTATTTTTAACATTTGCTGCAACCTGCATTTATCTGGAAATAGCTTTGAGTTTTTTAATAAGCAGAAGTATAAAGATGCTTTAAAGAGGTAACTTAACAAAAAAAGCTGACAACACATATTTATTTTACCTGTTGTCCAATGTCTTGCGGCTGATTTCCCACTGCCACCCTTGCAATCCCTGGCAGATCTATCAGTGTCAGGTCTGGCCCATCTGGCGAACTTATGTCCAAAGAAATTAACCCACTGCTGATTCCTACACCTGGGCCAGCCATTAGGGTTTGGGCTGTAATGAGGGAAACAAAGTAAAAGGGAAGTTACAGGAATGGATTTCTTTCGTTCCTGGAATAAGGGCAACTTAGAGAAGACAGAGAAAAAAGTCTGCACTAAGGCAAAGATTGGTTGAACTTACCTTTCACCTCAGCCTTTTATGGACCAAGATACAAAGCTGGCTATTTTCAAAGCTTTGGAAAGTAATATGGGTGGAAATGGAGAAAATTATGTGGATTAAAGAAAGATGGGTATTGGTTTCCCTGGAGGGGATAAATCTGAATTTTGAAGAAGAAAAAATAATGGAACAATTAATTGTAGCGGCATACTCTGGAGTTGGAAAGATGAAACCAACTGGAATTGGCAGAACTGGGTTATGTATTTGCTGGGCAGGTAAAATGTGAAATTCTGTATGAGCAGAGAAGCATTTTTATGGGAAAAATAGGAAGGTTAGCTGCAAAAAAGAATTGGCCTCCATTGCAGGATTATGTTAAACGAATGAAAGGGAGGTAATAGATAAGGGAATGGAAACATTATCTTTACTATTGACAAAAACAATACAAAAAAAGGCACTGGTGTGTGTAGTTTTTTTTGTAGAATTGTTTCAGTACAGTATATGGCAACAATAAGGTTTATATTTTCAGTTATTCTGTCAGTCTTAACTTTCTGAGGAGATAAGAGTTAATGAAAAGAAAACGTATAAGGCATTTGTCAGGTCTATAACAAAGCTTACTTCATTTCTTTTATGTTATTTCTATATTTAAATCACTCAGTTTATTTTAATTGCGTATTTAATTGTGTATTAGTTTTATTGTCACCCACTGTAATACCTTTGGATATAGGGTGGGATGGCATTGCAATGTGCTCCATCACAGAGGGCAATAACAGCAGTACCTGTGCTTCTGATGAAGGAGAGTTCCCTGCAAATTTTCATACTTATGAGGTGCAGGGGAAAGGGAAGCCAGTTCAGCAGATGCTGAGACAGTGCATCTTGGCACATGCTAACTGCAAGCTGAGGAATGCATGGTGCCAATGTTTTCATCTGGAAACATTCTGGTCATTTTTGAGCCTGGCAGAGCAAGAGCTAAAAGCTGTTGCTGTCACCCCTTCAAACACTGACAGCAGGAATAAACATGCTCTGTGCCATATTTGCAGAGCACATTCCACCCTGAGGCATCTCTGGGTGCCAATGATGTGCAGACTCTCACAAGTCATCAGGGTCCAGGTCATTTATGCTGCACAAAGCCAAGCAGGCATTATACTCCAGGCCCTCTTTTGACGTTGCTTGAAGGAGCTGTGCTGAGGTTGCCCATGAGTACGCAAGTAGCAACTGTATTATGCAATGACTTTGGAATAAGATTAAATGAAGGGTAGAATTTTTTCCATAAATACATAGAGAGTTGCAAAGTTAGTAAAAGTTGTTACCTCTTCATATTTGTTCCTCCACCTGTGATGGGCTGTTCAGTTTTTTCTCTGTGTTTAAATAACTGATTTTTCCTGTCCATTCCTTGCTCTGCGGAGTTTTCTTCATCTTAAGTGCTAAAGGGCATCTGGTAACAATACCTATTTAGTAGAAAACCAAGATGAACAAGTATTTATTTATTTGTTTAGAATATTATATACCACCTTATAGCAGTTTCAGGGTAGTTAACAAAAGAATTAACAAAATTAAAAATATAAAATACAATATGCAAATAAAAATATCCTCAATTATTCAAAGATAAATTATACCAATATATTTTTTACCAAATGAAAGATCATATACATAGGTGGGTGATAAAAATTCTACCTTATTCTGAATGTGTGTGGTCTGCCCAAAATGAGATTGGTCATTTTAATGAGAAAAGGGCTGTGAATTATGGGATTAGTATTTGGACAGAAAGAAAGTACATGTTCAATTTATCTGATCTTTGCGCCCTTCAAGAGCAGAAGGATAGATTATTTTCATTTAAAGGAACTTCTACCTTATGCAATAAAACAAACATACGGTAAATGCAAATCAAAATAAAACCTATGAAGTAAAACAAATAACGAACTTAAAAAAGATGAAACGTAGCATTAAACCAACTTTAGGCAACTTTACATCATTTTTGAATGGACTTAGAAAAATGAAAACAAGAGAAACTTTGGCTTAACTATCCTGAGAATAACATTCTACAAGCACATTGTCATTACCAGGAATGCCCTTTGGCTTTGAAGTCTCATGCTAAGAGTTAATTTTACTCCATATAGCATCCTTCTATTGTATTGCCAGTTATAATGCATTACCAGACTTTAGTTAATATTGCGTACTAGGCTAGGGTCCAGCTACATCTAAGTTTTAATCCATTTTGATACACCTTTCAGTGTGAGACAACACATCAACTAACGCCCTTTCTACACTGGGTAGTGGACTGGACAATTGCATAGTCTATGCCTCTGCTATCTACAAACTAATGCAGGATAGCAGAGGCTCTGCCCCCTTGTCATGAAGCAGGAACTGGGAAAGGGTGCCGAAAATGGTGACCTAGCCTGGTTTGGCTGTACCAAGGTCTACAGCCAGACTACCATAGAGGTGGGCAGACAGCATGCCATCTATGCAGATAGCAGTACACTATGGGGAACTTGTTTTGGCAGCACTCTAGGAAGCACCAGCAAGAATGAGTCTATCCCCAAACTGGCCAGGCTGGAAACTCTGAAGATTGGGAATGAAAGCTCCTGGCTTGTAAAACCTCATCACTGCCTATGAGGGCTCTTCAGAGGCAGTGGCAAGGGGTGGAACAGGATGGGCCATCTGCTTGTTCAGGGACAGAGCAACTTACCCTGTCCTGGAATACTGTGTATAAGTTTGAAAACAACCAAAGTGACTATTTTCTTTCCTTATTCCCCCCCCCCCCCCCAGCAAAAATCAATCTCTGGGCTAGATAACATGAAAAGAAAATGACTAGTCAACTTGGCTAACTTGTCCCTCAGTATTTTAAGTTTCCAGATGTCTAGTTTTTGTGCCTCCACGACTCAGCTACTTTTAAGAAAGGGTTTAGAGGAATCTTATCCACCCAACACAGATGGACTACTAGATGGCATCCATCATCTTATCTCCTTGCTTCTCTTCCACTTGAAAAGAAGACTCTGTTGTGAGCCCTGCTGTCCTTTTTACATGATTAATCCCCACAGAAGAGCTATATGAAAGAGTCAGTGGTCTCATGCAAGGAACACAGCAATGGCACCACTGAATACACTGAAAGTCTTACTTCCACCTGCCTGCAAATCAGGATCCCTGGATACATCAGTCCTATCATAGCTGTCCAAGCTTGAAATACAAGCTTATAAGAGAAAAAAGGGCACAAAGTCATTGACTAGTCTAGAAATCTCTAGGGGGCAGTAATGTCCTGGTGCCTTGCCTAGCCCACTCAACTGAAGCCATTTTGGTGACACAGGTCCTCCTTAATGTTTCTATGGGAAAATGCTTGTTCTGCTTAACACTGTAGTTCCTTAGAAACCTTTACAACACAAAGCACTTAGAACGTGAACTATGGGCTGCTTATACATTTGCATTACAGTATAATAATTTAGATAAATCTGAAGGGGAAACCTCACCACTGCCCCTAGGAAGAGCAATTCCAGACAGGGCTTCCAAAACAGAGCTTTTCCCAGAACTCTGATCACCAATCACAGCGATTGCTGGCA
The DNA here is from genome assembly GCA_023333525.1 of Aspidoscelis tigris stejnegeri. Lineage (NCBI taxonomy): Eukaryota > Metazoa > Chordata > Lepidosauria > Squamata > Teiidae > Aspidoscelis > Aspidoscelis tigris. The sequence goes on from JALMGA010000001.1 coordinate 210,795,022, forward strand.
AGGCCAAGTCTTCTTCCACTCCAAGGGCTCTCAGAGAATCAATCAGGTCAATACAAGGACGGATCCTCTTCTCATATTGGACAGATAAGACACTCTCAGTTTCCTTAAAGAAAAACATAGTATTGCTGAATGAAGTGTAGGAGATAGCTCAAACACATGTGAAAAGCTTCAGCCTATTCACACCATTAGCTATATGCAATAAATGCATTTTAATAAATGCATTTCCTCACCATGCATTACCAGCATTCTGATTTAAAACATCTTCCTCACATCGGACGTCAGCTTCTGGACACTTCGAAACAAATAGTTTTTAGATTTACTTGTACATTTCTTGGTTATAAATTAGAGCAACATTAAGTATAACTTTGGATACAGCTTCCTCTTTCTGTTTTCAGCTACTGTTATTTTTTTAGTGGGATCATTTTAAATTTTGCTTCTAGTGCCATAACCCACTCTGAGATCTTTGAGTATAGGGCAGGATAAAAATAAAAGTAAATAAACAAATATGCCATTCTCTGGTACCTCTAGCACAGGTTCTACCATTCCATTTTCATTCTTGACTGACATTTTGTTCAAGATGTTTTCCTAGAATAAAAAAAATATCTGTCAGGCTATAAGAATTGTACAGTCTTAATGAAGGGGGTGAGGGGAACAGTGTGCAATCATTCTTTCTTCTGCTTGCATAGGCTGTGATCTGACAAGCTAAGTTTAATTTTGAGAGGGTGAAAGAGATTCCTCCTGGTCGAATTTTACCCTTACATTACAGAATCAGAAATAACACAAATAATTCATTGCACAATAACCAAGAAACTTACGAAGGCAAAATCAAGGCAGAAACACCAGATCTTCCTTCTCCGGGGTGCAGTTACAGATCTCAGCCACTCGCAGTTAGGGGGCGCCAGGAGGCAATAATCCTCTTTTCCATAGATGAAGCAGGGATATTAAGAGAGTGCCACGCCTGGCATGCAAACTATTCATTTGCCAATCCCAAATATTGAAGAAGAAAAATACAGTAATACGTTCTCCCAACCCCCACCTGCCCCCAAAAGCAGCTCTTCACAAAATAAACCCACTAAGAACCAAGCAGAAGCATTTCCTGGGGTTTCCCGTTCTCAAATTGCACAAAAATGAGAGCTTCTTTGTGGTTACACCTAAGGTTAATCCAGCTTCAGTCCACTTTCAGGATGCGAGAACACATCAGCAAAGTGATCAATAACACAACACCCTCCCCCCCATTATCTCCCCCAGGAGTGATTTTTTTCTGAGTTATGCAACCCTGAAAGCAAGCAGCTTGTCACTTGGCCGGTGCCTTCTCCCACTCCGAAAGTGAAGCTGGATTAAGGGTGACCCTTCCATCCTGAGCTCAAGTTGCCTCGAAGTATGAAAGGAGGCCATCCAGAGATCTCAAACCTTCTCCATAGCGATCAGCGACGGAGATATTTACACCTCTGCAGAGAAAGGGATGATTTGCTTCTCGATTCTCATTGCCTTCCCGCACCTCCGTTGTCTTCATCGATGGAAATCTCTCTCGTACTCTGTGAGGCACTTCTTTACGCTGAGAAAAGCCTTACCTTTTGGTCTTGAAGGGCAAAGAAAGAAGAGAAGCAGCCCTTGGCAGGCGACCTGGCAGGATCGAGGCTCTCACGGAGCCCGCTCTCTGTCTCTGCCTCTCCTGCTCCGATTTTAAATCTGCTCTCTAGAAACTGAAACTTACCAGAAGCCAAGGAAAGAGTTCGGTTCCGGTTTCATTTCTCGCCGATGACAGATCCCACTCGGAGGAAAGAGCCGCCCGGGTGAGGAACGATACAGATTTGGCTGCGCGGAGAAATGAAACACAACACACACACGGCGAGAAATGAGTGGAGAAACGAAAGCAATACAGTCCGTCTTCCTCCCTCGCAATGAGAAATTCATGCCAACCTAGGGTGTTTTTCCACTGTCACTAGAAGTACCCATTAAGTACCCATTAACGGAAAAACACCCCTAGTGTCACCCACCCATCCACCCATCCTGGTCCTGTATCGCCTGATCCTGCTTTATTTGACCAGGCATCGTAGAAACGGAAGTATTTTTTTTTTCCAGGATCATTTCATAGTAACGCTGAAGCTTTATATATAATATTAATAAAGTCTTTCCATTTTCGTTAGCTGTTTGTCTCATTTTTTTGCAAGCCCATGGAGATATAGGGTGTTTTCCCACTGTCACTAGAAGTACCCATTAAGTACCCATTAATGGGTACAAAAATGCCATTAATGGGTACTTAATGGGTATTTCTAGTGACAGTGGAAAAACACTCATAGATCAAACCGGTCTCAATGAGGTCCAGATATTTCACGGACCAGTTAGATGTTTGAGCTAAAAAAAAAAAAAAAAGATAAATCCTAATCATTCAGTATTTTATGATGGGACTTTCCTGCCGCACTCAGAGGTCTAACCTGCCTTCACTCCACACCCAAAAAGTTATAAGGTCCACCAAGTACCCATCAGGAATCTCCATTAAACCAACATAAAGCACTTTATGTAACTGATGGCTTTAGATTTTAGTTGATATTTTCAGATTCACTTAGAGATTTTATTTTAATAGGAAGTGGTTTAGAAATATTTTAAATAAGTGAAAACGTGCATCTTGTTTATGGTTACAGTCTTCATGTCAGAAATTCTAGTAAGTACCTACAAATGTTAGAGCCCTTAGTCTCAAGCTCATCTAGCTCAGCAACCTGTTATCAGTCATAGATGGCCACTTGAAGGTAGAAGCCAACAAGCAGGGCATCAACTGTCTTTTAACCACAATACTGAAACATAGAGTCCTTTTGGCATTTACTGTTTAATCTGGATTATTGGGTTTGGAATAAGTGGGCCCACTGATCTGGACTCCGTTCCTAGCCTCAGAGCCTGTGGAGGGGCGGTGGCATGACAGTTCTGGAACACAGACATGTTGTCTGCACACCTCCCATGACCCAGAACAAGGCCCAAGATCTTCTTGCACAGCTGATTAAACAGGTCTACTAGAAATCCAGATTAAGGGCCTCTTGATTTGGACCTGGCTCCATCCAGCACAGATGGAGCTGGAACAGCAGACAGTAGGTCCTCCTTGGTCAGCATTAATTTGCAGATGCAGGATCCAGACTAGAAGTCTCCTTAAACCAGATCAGAGGTAAGTGCAGAAAGGGCCATAGGGTGCATTCAGTCAGTAAAAATAAGCTTGGAGATGTTCTGCAGATGGGATTGTTCACATGCCATTCTGCCGCTCTCCTGAACGTTCTCAGATCGAAAAGTGAGATTAGAGGCAGGATGAGAACACATATGCCCAATACTACTCCTTCTAATGTGCTCTTAGACCATGTCTGAGGCTGTCCCCCATCACTGTTGGCTGTGGATCAGTCAAACCTGCTCCACAGCTATACTAGGCACTCCATGCGAAGGCTGTATGGGGGCAGGGCAGGGGTGGCTGTGCAATCATATGCTGCCTTGGCCAGTTACTGTAGCAGCTCCAATCTTAGGAGTGTCTGCTCTTCAACACATCTCATGTACACTATGGGTAGGTGTGGGCCATGATGGCCACCATCCCTATACTTAACTTCTGTGGGACACAGTCTCACAGAAGTTAAGTACAAAAAGGGCCTGTGCTTGAGGTCCTTCAGGAAGAGAAGATGCCTAAGAAGGCTTGCAAGCATATAGATCAGCTGGTGGGAAGCCATACTGCTTTCGATTGCTTGGAACGGAGAGATGCATTGCAATGGATAAGGGTTTTGTGTGTAACGGGAGAAAGGAGTGAGGCTAGGTGTGTTGACAGGAGGTCACATGCTGGATACAGATTCTATGGATTCTCATTTTTACATGATTCCGCTCAGCCTTCTCTTCTGCAGGCTAAACATTCCTAGATCCTTTAACCTTGCAGAACATGGTTAACAGACCACTCTTTGTTTTAGTATCCCGCCTTTCAACTTGACTCCACTGGCAGTGATCATTCTAGCAGTTTTTCAGAATACACACCTGATTCTTCAGGAAAAATTGACTCCCATTAGAACAGTCAACTTACCTATCTATAAAAGGCTGCAGCTCATGAGGATTTACTTTCAGCTTACTGCTATGTATTCCAATGCCTCTTTGTATCCATGAACTGACCCAGGACTCATATACCACAAACAATAAGTAATAGAGAATATGAGATGGGTGTTGTGTTAATGCTGTATTTCAAAACTCATGATTATTTCCCCCCAATTATATAGATGTCAAAAAGCATCAGAGATGGAATGAAACCTTGTAGCACCTCATAGCGGTTGACTTATATTAGAGAACTAAGATATGAGGAACGAGTTGAAAAGGCCCAGAGATGACACGTAGAAAGCCACAAATAATTAGAGCATTCTTCTCTATATAAATTACAACAGTGGAAACTAACAGACTTCAGTGGTAATTATATACAAGTGGCAGCTCAAAATTCATATACAAAGACTTTTGTGTTGAGACAAAGGAAAGATTTTGCCCATCATTACTTTGAACTGTCGCCTTGGCCTCTTGTCTTGTTTTTCAACGCATATAAATTGAGTTAACTTTGATGAGTATCAGACTCCAGTAACCATTCTTCATCAAGAAACAAAATGTTTCAAAACTGTTGTGTAACCAATGCCCTCAAGTTAACCATATAAATGTAACTGGCTCCTATATAGCCAAAACTATACAAACTGTATATTGTACAAAATGATCTTTGCTTGTGAGGTATTATAACTACATAGTACACAATGGGCCCTTCTACATTAGTCCTTGGACTGGAATATATTCTAATCCATTCTCACCTTATTGCACCTAATGTAGACTGCGGAAGCCCAGCCCCCTCTTAGTCCACTTTGTACTCAAGGGATGAAATGGTGGTCTGAGATGCAGCATCAAAATGGCACCATATCCTGATTGTGCTGTGGGCATCTTTAAAGACATCCACAACTAGATCAGAGTCTGTATTCCAATCTACAAACTTAATCTTGTAGGCCAAAACACCATGGGGGAACTGTTCAGGAAGTAAACCAGGAAGCACGGCCAGAAGTGACATCAGAAGTCGGTGTGCCACCAAAATGGGCCCGTCTGGCAACAGAGAAAGCCAGGAATTAAGGTTCCCAATCTTTGAAAGCTCTACATTGGCTTCAAAGCCAGCAGCTGGAACTGGAATATAGCAGGTTGCTTGAATGTGGAGCCACTTCAGTGTGGCTTGTACCTACTGGCCTATGCTACATTTTCCTAAAACAGCCCACCCAGAGCTGAAAGGGCCTCTGACTTGATTTTCCCACAGGGATAGTGAATCTGTTCTAAGGTAGTAAAGCAAGCCTGATTGTAGCTTCAGATTTCATTGTTGTCTCCACTAATTCAACTTCAATAAGCTTTCCAATTTAATATCATTTTACTATTCCAGACCATGTCTATGATTGTCCTCCAAATTTGGAAGGAAATACTGTGCAGGGTCCATTCTCTAGGAAACATGTCCTCCCATTTGCAAAAGTCACATATAGCACACAGATGTCAACATGTATCAGTTTATTCAGATCAATATATGGCTCTTCTGATTTTATGGTCATATACATTTTGGACATACATATCTAGTATCTGGCATATTAAATATAAAATATAACACAGCTGTGTTTAAAAATAAAATCATTTAATTTATTTCAGATTAATAATAAATATATATTCAAGTATAAACTGTGCAACAAGATTTCTAGCTTCATGAGTAGCTTTGGCTGAACACATATTTCAGTGAGAGGAAGGAAGAAGAGAGGAAGGGATTAACATGGCATTTTCCCATAAACTTTTAATGTCCATTTGATCACCAACTGTATCAAACACTAAAAAAACTAATGGAAACACATGTAAGCCATCTTACAAAGTCTAATATTTTGGGCTTCTTTTAAATACAAAGCATAAAACACTAGTAGAAAACCAAGTCTCTAACCATTTATGTCCCCAAAATGAGAACGCTGAATCTAGGGACTATTGTGCTATCAAACACGATGTTTCAAACTAGTTTTATTTTGTGTAAAATTATAAACATTTTTGCTTTTAGTCTTAAAAATTCCAACCAATGGTAAAAAAATCCCATATCACAACGCATAATAAACATGGAATACATTACAGCCTGTTATTTTTTGGGATACAGCCTTCTATCTGGACTTCAGCTGGCCACCCATTATATCGATTCTTAGCTGCCTCAGAATGGTTGATCTGTTCAAAAGACATAGAAAATAGCAGCTCTGTTATGATTTCAAAATAATTATAGAAGGTCACCTAAGAACAAAAGTTTTTGGCGGTTACAATAATCCAAATACAAAAATGGATTATTTATTATTCTGTTATGTCAGCATTGAAGGCTTATCACTGATCTTGACTGATCTCAGATGCAGGGCAGTTTGGACTTTGTTAACAGTGACACACTAGGCTGCCAGAGAGTTCTAAGTGCTATAGGCTAGACTCACAAATTGAACACTTACTAATATTTCAGAAAACCAACAACAGCCATACACTTCTGTATTACTGGCAAGAAAACTGCATGGATTTGTGCCAAATGACTTGATGGTACCTTAGGACTACTTTTTTCGCTTGGAGCTTTTGATTTTGATTGAATATATATGATTAACATGAGGTTCAGTCAAACTGCTGTATAATATATTGTACCAAGTGCCACATAAAATAAGAATGTTTCTTACGGAAATCAAATACTGTATTTTCATTGTTTTTAGAATCACAGGGACGTGATGATTCAGACTAACTTGTTGGCTTTTCTTTTGAAGAATCTTCATGCTGATGTGTGTGCACACAATAAACTACAGAACAAATGAACTACAGAAACTATAAAGTCTTCCTTCACCTCCCCCTTTCTGCAGGTTTGCTTGTCCTATCATGTGATAAAAGAAACTTCATACCCAAGGATATTTTGGATACCAGTAATTGGTGAAAGTGCAGAAATACACTTGCTGTAAACCTGTTTTATTGCCATTATGGGATATCCAGTGACGCCGACAGTAACAGCACTATTTACCTAGATGTCTGTTGAGCATCTTTCAGTTGGGGCTACTGGAAGCGACCCAAAGAAGTGGGTGGACACTTGGGTACCTTCTGGTAGCCCCAATCAGAACATCTGTGGAAGCTGTTTTACTGACATTGAGGTAAGGAGGCCAGTGCTCCTTGCATCTGCAGGGAGATGGCAAGAAGCAATTGCAGGATCTTGTTTAGATCCCTCATCGTCTCTTGCAATCTGGAAACTCTAACCAAAGGCCCAGGTGAAATGGTACATTTTAACCAGGAGCTGAAAACCATATGAAGTTGTTGCCTTGTGCACTTCAACTGGGAAGTTATTCCAAAGCTGGAGAGGCTGTCAAAGGAAGGTGGCCCTCTTGCACACCACAACCCCTCACACTCTGAAGTAGTAGGAGGCCAGCCATCACCATTAATCAAGTCAAAATAGGGGCCAAAAAAACAGTTACCATGCATGTTTTGGAGAAACCGGATTAAACTAAAAAATAATATATTTTCTTCACGTTTACTGAAATAAAATGTATCCAAAGGGTCATCGGGTTATGGAATGTTTTGCCAGAAGAGATGATGACATCGACCAGTCTAGATCGCTTCAAGGTAGGGTTAGACAAATTTATGGATGACAGATGTATCAATGGATACTAGAATGAATGTCTAGGACAGGTACATCTTTCAGGGTGGGGGTGGGGGGTGGAAGCAGGATGCTTTTAATGCCATTTGCTGGGATTCAAGAGCAGGAAAAGGTTTGTCTTTGTCTCTGTTTGAGATGCTCATGAGCATTTGGTGGGCCACTGTGTGCAACAGAATGCTGGACTAGATGGGCTGTGGCCTGATCCAGCAGGGCCTCTCTTATGTTCTTATAAACTGTTATTAGTTCTTGTCTCCATACAGATAGATGCCTGTTTTTTTACAGTGGTATCTTAAGATCCATCTCCCAGCATTTCTGAAGGCTTGCTGGATCACCAGTTTTGATCTTGGTGAGAACTGGATACATCCTTGAGATGGTCTCTTTCCCAATCAGCTCAGCACCAAATTAAAGCTTTAAAGCAGTTAGGGACCTAAGCACAGCATCACAGACTTGGTTGCTCTGAAAATGACGGTTTTCTGAATTGCTTGTTAGTACACAAAGTCGTGGTTTATCTGGATGAGTCTTGCTGTTATACAAAACTCTTTGTAGATCTCCATATTCTTCTCTCTAATAGCACTTCCTTTCTGCCGCCCTGCCTCCTACCTCATTAGTCACAATGAGCATCATCTGCTACTGTCTAATATCATAAAGGAACAGTACTAAATTATCAAGCAGGCACTCGTGTAGCAACATCCTTTGCCAAGACTTTGTTATACACACACACATTCATACATTTTGGCTATCCCTAATATTTGTGCACCTTGAACTTTTCACTGAACTGTTTGATTGCACAGAAATGTAGTGCAGGACGTTCTTCCTTCCACAGATAAATAAAGATGAGGAGAAACATTTAAGCACTATTAAAAAGAGATGAGCAAAAATAACAGGGGTTATATGTATTTTGGAATAAATGGCTTCCCTGAATTTAGTTGAGCTTCTTACTTTAAATCAGTCTTACCTTTTCCTTTTCTATGTTGCCTGACAGTTCAAAACCTTTTGCAGCGATGAAGGCCCAAGCCGACCTGAACTTCAGATTTCTAATTTGTTTACTTCCCAGTTCTTCTATTGCCTTTTTGGCATTCTCCCTTAACCTATGTGAAAGAGAAGGAATCACAAGCAAAAGGTTATGAAAGTCTGTAAATACTGATGTAACCAAAGCATCATAAAGTATATACATATTAGAAAACACAATTCTAACCACTAAACCCTGTGGGATTTATTCATAAATGTTTATGTTCAATATCTTTAGCAACATCACACTTCAAATTTCTCCTTTAAGAAATACAATTCTCATACTAAAATCACTATATTATACAAAACCAGATTACCACATTATCAAACTAACAACCCATGAAAACCCAGGGAAGATAATTTCTTAAATTTTATACTATCCTACATAAGAATTCCATGGCAAGAACAAGAACAATGGCATACCTCTGGATTTTTAGGCAGCACTGACTAATGAGAGCAGCTTTGCCTCCTCTTTGCTGTTTAAACTCCCATTTTACTGGTGGAAGATTGCAGTTAATTTTCATGTCTAGCATTCTACAGATCATGACTCGTGGCTTCTAAAGATTGTTTCTGAAGATTATATCATCAAATTTAATAAAGAAAAAAGAAAAATACGGAACAAAGGGGAAACAAACTAGCTAAAAGTGATTTCCAATCTCGTCTTCAGTGGTTCAGTTCCCCCTCACAGGTTTCTCCCCTCCTCATGGCCCAAATCCTCAATCAAAAAGGAGGCTGAGGCCTCAGCAACTGGATCACTTGTTGGACAGATGGACTAATATGTAGGAGGAATAAGAAGATGCAAGGGTGGTATCTGGTAATAATAACTTGTGAATCAGTATCTTTTACATGTACCCAAGGGGAAAGGGAAGGTGGGAAATACCTTGTCTGGAGAATTGTTATGAATCATATAATATTAAAAAATTGATTGATTTGGAATTTGAAGGAGGAAGGAAGTAGGTTAGGTTTGAGAAGGAAATGCATGGGGTCCATAACCAGTCACTGGTATTTTATAGGAAGGATAAAAAGAAATTAGGCAAAAATTGTGGACCACATAAAACAGCTGTGATTTGGAACTGTTGGTGGGGGGATGGTTTTGGAGAATTCTAGATTGAACCCAATTTCAAAGATACAAGTACTAGGGAGGGAGATAGTAGAATGAAAGTCAGGGTTATAAAGAGGATTTCTTTAAGAATAAAGGAGCTTTGAAAGAAATTGAAGAATCAAGAGTGGTAGGAAAAACTGACTCCTGGCTAGAGGTATTACTATGAAGCAATAAACACACCTTTGAAATCTTTTGAAAAAATAAAAAAGTAGAAAATAGCAGGAGAAAAGGAAATCAGTGGATGGATTTATAAAATGATGGAGAACTGGAGGGTGTCAGTGATAAGCTGCTATGTCTATGGCAGGAAGATTCAGCTATCATCAAAGGAGATTTTGAAAAAATTAGGGAGACAAGGAAAAATAACTATAATAGAGCTCAAGAACTAAGTTTAAAAATATTTGATAAATGGTACTGCACAGCCATGCAACAGACAAACATGAAAGTTACAATTACCCTCGAATGTCGGTATAACTGTGGTAGAAAAGGAGTGTACTTATATCTTTGGTATACATAAACATGTATACATATACATGGTATACATATACATATACTTATATCTTTGGTTACATATATCTATATGTAACATGAGTTTTGGAAGAGGATTGAAAGGGAAGTTATTAAAATTGTTGATACACTCATCTCATTAACTAAGGAGATGTGTAAATTCAAATGTATTAGAGAACAAGATTTAAGTGGGACAGACAGGAGTTGATAAGGCTCAGGCAGTGTTGCACATCTGAATGGACATTGGAAAGATGGTATCATTATGCTGAACAATTTAAGTTCCATTCGGAACAAAGGAGGAAATATGAGGGGCAGAAAGTAGAAAAAAAAGATTTTTGGGGAAGATTATTATGTAAAACAACAGTTACACACAGCAAACAAGATCACTATGCTGGATTTCGTATTATATCACTAGTCGGGCACTTCCCAAGCACCTAGGACTGCATGATGTATCGGCGAATTATGCGAGCAGACTCCAGTAAAGTGGCTTTTTGTAGTTGGCAGATGGATATTTTGCCAGTGCTTTTTAGGTGCCCGCTGAAATCTTTTGGCACCGCGCCCAGTGTGCTGAGGATGACTGGGACCACTTTCACTGGTTCTCGCCAGAGTCGCTGTAGTTCAGTTCTCAGATCTTCATACCTGGTGAGTTTCTCCAACTGTTTCTCCTCAATTCTGCTGTCACCTGGAATAGCAACATCGATGATCCACACCTTCTCTTTCTCAACAATTGTAATATCAGGAGTGTTATGCTCCAATTTTCGGTCAGTCTGAAACCTGAAGTCCCCAAGTAGTTTTGCCTGTTCATTTTCAACAACTTTTTCTGGCTTGTGATCCCACCAGTTCTTTGCCACTGGCAGATGATACTTTTGGCACAAGTTCCAGTGGATCATTTGTGCTACAGCATTGTGTCTCTGCTTGTAATCAGTTTGTGCGATCTTCTTGCAGCAGCTGAGTATATGGTCGATTGTTTCATCCACTTCTTTGCAGAGTCGGCACTTTGGATCTTCTCCTGATTTTTCAATTCTGGCTTTGATGGCATTTGTTCTTATTGCTTGTTCTTGTGCAGCAAGAATCAGTCCTTCTGTTTCCTTTTTCAATGTTCCATTCGTAAGCCAAGACCAGGTCTTTTCCATGTCCACTTTGCCTTCGATCTTCTCCAGAAACTGTCCATGCAGTGTTTTATTGTGCCAGCTGTCAGTTTGGCGTTGAATTGCAGTTTTCCAGTACTGGTTCTTGGTTTGCTGCACTTTGAGAAGCTTCTGGTTGTTGACTTCAATCAAAGTTGATTCTTTGCTTTCTGCCACGTAATCTGCTAATGCATGCTTCTCTTCTTCCACTGTTTGCTTCACTTGCAAAAGTCCTCTACCGCCTGCTTTCCTGGGCAAGTACAACCTGTCGACATCACTCCGAGGATGTAGTGCATGGTGGATCATCATCAGTTTTCTGGTTTTTCTGTCTAAGTTGTCCAGCTCCTGCTGAGTCCAGTTCACAATTCCTGCAGTGTATCTAATGACTGGTATGGCCCAGGTGTTTATGGCCTTAATGGTGTTACCGCCATTCAGTTTACTTTTCAAGATTTTTCTAGTCCTTTGGATGTACTCTTTACTGATCAGAGATTTCACATGGCCATGCTTAATGTTATCCAGTTGCAGGATGCCCAGGTATTATTATTATTATTATTATTATTATTATTATTATTATTATTATTATTATTATTATTATTATTATTATTATTATTATTATTATTATTATTATTATTATAGTTTATTTATAAAGCACTGTTCATGTAGTCAGCGCTGTACATGAAATAACATTAAATAAATAAATAAATAAATAAGTATAAAACCTGCCAGTGGCGTACAATCTAAGGTAAAGATGTTAGAATATGGTTGAATTAAAGGAAACAAAGAATTGAAAGGTATTGTGAATATGGTCACCCACTGGGAAACATCATTTTTGATTAGTGATTTGTTGCTCCAGGAGGTGGAAATTAGGAAAGGAGAGGGGGGAATATGAAATATATAATGATTGAAAGTTTGTAAGTTGAAATGTAGAGTATTTATTGTACGTTGGAAATGCAAAAATAAATGTGAGGAAAATGTGTACACTTTCTACATGTGTCTGAGTTATAAACACAAATATTGTAGCACTTCTCTTATCCAATGTTGGGGGGATGCCCCAGGAAAGTAGGTTTTTGCAGGAAAGAAATGATGTTTAGAAATCCAAGCAGCACCATCACTCCATAGCTATGCTGCAGATGGGAAGGGGCATGACACTGGCAAAGCAGATATCAAAATGGCACTGAGGTTGTAGCCAGTCTCTGTACAGTCAGTAGAGAGATCATGCATATATATATATATATATATATATATATATTGCATATATTGGGACATATCTGAGTGCCTTGGTGTGCAGAAACCCATGATCTTCATGGGTTAGCTGTCACTGGGTCTTGGTGATAGCGGTATTCCTTAAAATCACTCTTTATAGCAGCTTCTCTGTGATATAATCAAGTAAAAAATGGAAACGTGAAGGCAGAGGTCAGAAAAATTTCAAAAGATGTAATGTGAGTACAAACCTAGTGAAAACTTAAACACACTGTCTGTGAACCTCAGTGTGTTATTAAATGTGGTATTTCATACTGAGTATTGCTATTGTTTAAAAACTACCACTATGCACCAGCTAAGAGCAAATTGGCATTAAGAGTGAAAAGATCATATTTCACTTACTATTTCCCCTGGATTAGTGTGTTTTTAACCTTCCTGAATGCATTGGCTACAACAGAATTACACTATGCACAATCCCTAGAATTGTGGTTGCATCCAGAGTCCCACAATTGGCTGTATTTTAGAGAAAAGATGTGGGGGTTACCCAGACTTTGCTTACAAGGTTCCTTGCATACAGACCTAGTCAAAAGCCTTGAAGCAGCCCTGGCCATTCAAAACTGGGAGGATAATCTGAGGCACTGAGGTAGACAGGTTCAAAAACTTACAGAAATCGAATCCAAGACTCTGTTCATTTACCTTGAAAATCCGTCATCATGGGTCACCATCATCAGCAGTGATCTACGTGGGGCATTTGCGATGAACTTAGTCATTGGCTCAGAAAATTCTGTAGGAAGATAAATTCTTATAAAATCCAGAGCAACACCAAAAAGTCCCCAACACAATCTTGCATAAATTTGCTTTCTTAAAAGTCTCAAGTACTGTATTTTCTGGCGTATAAGACTACTTTTTAACCCAGGAAAATCTTCTCAAAAGTCGGGGGTCGTCTTATACACCAGGGGTCGTCTTCTTATACGGTGAGTATATCCCAAACTCTATATTTTCACAGAAAAGTTGGGGGTCGTCTTATATGGCCAGTCGTCTTATACGCCGGAAAATACAGTACAACTTATTTTTATTACTGTCAACTTTGTTCTTCTATATGAACAAAGAAGGGAAGACTTTCATTTTACTCCCATCTACCCCCCCCCCCGCCCCCCAAAAAGCTTGGGTTTAACAAATTTGCAAGCAGTCCTTTATGTGTGGAACAAGTTCCTTTTGGTTCCAGTAAATGCCTAGAAGGAAGGAGACTTTCCTGGTTCTCCTGCAAAACTGTGGAGGAAAGAAGCTGCACATCATGCTTGAAAAAATGACTGTGGCAGCAGAGAAGGGGGAGCTCTCGTTCTAGCCTCAAATGATACAAAAACCTGCTCCCCTCCAGAGACCATTCACCAAAACAAACAAAAACACATATTAAAAAGAGGGGACAATCTCCCAGAAAGTGGAGAGGAACAGAGCAGTAAGTGAAAAACTGAGACACAAAGCATCAGGACTTTTTATATGAGAAGATACCACCAATCCCAGGAAAAGCAGTAGCTGACCGCTGCCAGTAATATTTGACTATTCATCTTCCTAGACAGCATCTGGCAAAATGCAAATATTGCCAGCTGTCATAGCAAATTTATGCAATCTCAACCAATGAAATCTGAATGCCAAATACAGGAGGTATAATCTTTAAACAATTAATGTAAAATGTGAATGATCCTACCATACATCTGTTGTAGACACATTTTTGACAAAATGAATTCTAACCCAGAAATATTCCTTGAGTGTCACAATGGCTTCCGTGGATGGTGTTCTACAGTAGATACTCTTGTATATGGATACTGAATACTGGCTAAACTCTTACCTCCATCCCACATGTCAAAATATTCTGTAGATACAAGCTTTCCAGAGTCATCTTAAACAAAGAAGATACGTCATTAAAAAACTCAACAACAAACTATAGATAAATGATTCTCCTAATAATTTCTACGTGGTCCAAAATTAAACACTCTATTAACAACTAAGAAGTCTATATGTCCTTACCATATACTAGAAGTTTAGTACACAAAAAAAGTAAAATGGTTAATGGTGTTTGGGGTGGTTTAAAATGAAATGTAACATATAAGACTGCAGAATACAAAACCATACTAGCTAAGGTGCTCTTAAAGACTATCATTACAGTTTAACTTGAAAAAACTGGCATCCTACAATAAGTTTATACTGATGGTAGATGGTCTGAAATAGAGTCTTATAGAACTGCCTTCTATTTTCTTAGGTGCTGAATATGTAGCTTTTTTTCTGCTGTACTTTAACGGTGGTGAGAACATACCATATGCCCATCCAATCTTACTTCTTGAACACATATCTTACTTAAGAGCAAGGGGACTTATAGGATGAGGGGAGAATGATTTGAGATGGACACTGAAGTTATGAGTTTGTAGACTTTGCCACTCTCCTCCAGGATGAATATAAGAATTGTAGCTGCATCTGGCTAGGATGAAGAGGAAAAAGACATCGGCTGGGAAGCTGCAGCTATGAGTCCGTCACTCCCTCCCCCGGGATGGATTTAAGAACTGTGGCTGCTCTTGACTGACCACGGAAGAACAAAAGAACTGAATTAATTTATCCCATACTGGGTATTGTAAATTATATAATTTATTCTCAGTTTACAATGTATATTTGATATTTTTATGAAATGAACTGGACTTCTTTGCAGTATTTTTGTTTTATTGTGAGCCACCTTAAGCAATTTTTTGGGAAAGGTGGTACATTAATACTAAATGCAAGTACAAAATGCAATTTAGAATAGATTATTACAAGCAATAAATAATTACAATCCAACTTTCACTAATTTGCCACCTCTGGCCCTTTTAAGATAGGGTTCAACATGGCCATGATGATCCATGCTCTGGTAACCTCCAGAATTTACTACTGCAATGTAGTGTCTATGGCCTGGAAGCTGACCAGTGAACATCATAGCACTTAAAAGATCTACACTGGTTGCCTGTTGAGGCCAATTGAAGGTGTTGACTTGTAAGAACATAAGGATTGGACACATGACCCATCTAGTCCAGTGTGTCTTTGTATTTGAAATGGTCTTCAGATTCAATGTTCTCTCTCTGTCTCCACAACTGCACAAAGAAGCCCACCGGCAGGACACATTCTCAAAGATTGTTTTTCTCATCATTGTCCAGCAGATGATTTTCACAGTCTTAAATGGCTTGGGCCCCCTATAAACCTGCCTGGGTATTAAGATCACAGATGAAGATGCTTCTTGTAGTTCTTCCACCCTCAGATGTGTGAGGGGTAATGGCACGTGAAACAATATTTTCTGTGATGCCCCCATCTTTGAAATAACCTTCCAGCAGAGATATGTCAGACACCAACATTTTATGGTTATAGCCCTTAGTTAGTTTCCTCCTAATGATGTTCTGCTAGGCTGGAAAGGTTGTATTTTATGTATGTTTTATATTGTTTTTACTGTGTTTTTACTGAATGCTGTACACCCTGGGATGTACAGTGGGGCATAAAAGCTTATAAATATTATCTACTCAGCACAATTTAACAGTCTAACTGAAAGGTGTATTACAAAACAGGCTACCTTATTAAAGAAATTATTATTGCTTTCTGTACAACAGCACAATGCACGTTACACTTTCTTCGTATTATCAATTCTGTGATATGAAATCTCACACAATTTTAGTCTAAGATATTCCCATTTATGTTAATTTGTGCAAGTTTCTCACTTTAAGAATGCAAAGATGAATGGGCTGTAAAGCAGATGCACTATGATAGAAATCACTTAACAAGTAAACAGGAGACACAATGTTTTATCTGGAAGATCTTTCCCAACTCTGGTTGTGAGGCTGTTTCCACACGTATTAACCTTGGCTTAACTAGTCTGTTCCAGCAGGACCTGTTCCAAGACCAGCAAGTGCCATTCATGCTGTGAGGGCTGGAATGCTGTTGTCTCAGACTAACATGGGCAGCACTGCAGACATGCCTTCCCTGTTTTGTTCCACATAAAGGTTATTTATGTCGCAAGTGCCACAAACCTTGTATTGCGATTAGCCCATGTACCTGGCACTCCAACATCACATCTAGTCTCAAGAGAAAGACTGAACAAAGCAGTCTTCAAGGTAGCATGCCTATCTATCTGTCAAGGTTTTGAAAATGATCTTGGAAGTTTGCCTAAGCTTTGAAAATGGGGCTGCTACGTTCTCCTTGCTCCAGACCAGGTTTGCAAGCACCGACATCTGGACAAGAATAGACAGCTTTAGTGCACAGGCAAACCGTTTCATACAGGTCTACTAGTGATCAGCACTAGGAAGCCCTTAGGATGGTTCTGGATCAAAATGGTGCTTGCTTCATGCAGATGAAGTGCACCGGGTAAAGGCTTGTTCCAGTACACCAGACAAGTGTGGAAAGGCCCTCTGCCACTATGGATCAGTTTTATTTTACAGGATCACTCATGCAATATAGTGCTTTTTACTTACAGTCCACAACTGCAATATTTATTCCTCTTCCAACATTGTTATTTTCTCTGCTCATAAGTCTAAAATTGAAACACAAGCATCAGTCTGGGAATTATGCCAAGCAGGTCTTTTTCTGTGGCCCTTAATTATAAGACAGGACCTTAGTAGAAGAGGCTTTGGAAACTTTAAAACCACATGAAAACTTTATACTTTGATTCTCATCTGTGAGGTACAATAAATAAGACACCAAATCATTAAAATGATTAAAGAAAAAAAGTATACAAAGTTATGCTTAACTCCCATGATTTCTAAATTGTATCTGTGGAATAATGCAGCTCCTTATGTTCTTACTGCACTTATGGATTACATAGGCATTATAAGCCCTGTTGGGAGTTACTCTTCACTAGGAGCTGAGTTAGAGCTGGAAGTCACAGACTGAGGCCCTTTCTGCACTGGACCTTACTCTGGATTATAGCTCAGACTGCAGTCCTGACATCTGCATGCTGGTACTGTGAAAACTGGCTGTGAAAAGAGTAGAAGCGTGAAAGCTCAAATGGAAAAAGTATTTAAAAAGATGCATTTATGCTCTTCCCTCTTCATACAAATTTACCACCTTTCTTTCTTTGACTAGAGAACGTTAAAAACATTATATGATGTTACCTTCATATAGTCTAGGACTACTCAGTATGATTATGGAAGGGTAACCTTCCAAAAATTAGGTACGAAAAAAAGTGGCTATAGTATGGCAAGGAATAAAAGAGGGGAGATTGTGGTGGCAACTATGGACAATTATTTTTTTTAGAAATTAAACTCAGATGATAAAGGAGAATTTGGCAGCAGGGGATGATGGAAGAAAAGCTTTAAAAGCTGTGAAAAGGAACAATGTGGGAGCGGTGCTCCTCTTAACGGCAGCCAAAAATGGTCAAGAAAATGAGAGTGAAGAGAAGCAGGGGTAGAAAAAGGAAGCAAAATAAAGCAGGCAGACAAAATAAATGCTGAAAAGTTGTTTTTGTTTTTAAAGCCCCCTTTTCCTTTGCTAGCAGAGTGGCAAGTCCCTTTTTTCAATTTCTTGTGAAGTACTGAGTTACTAGCACAAAAACCCTGTACAATTATAGGAGAAACGTAAAGTTGATCTTAAATACAGATTCATACTCACAAGCGATCTTCAAAACAAATCTCTGCAGTTCTCTCCTGACCACCACTACTGAGTATGCGATAAGCGTATGTCCCAGGGGAACATGGAGACCAGTGTCCACATTTGAATCGTTTTGGGGGTGGCACTAAAGTAGACATCAGAGAGGAAGTCTTTAAACAGTGGGCAATTCAGGAGTTAAAGATTAGAACGTAATTAATGCCATCACAGGATCATCTAGTATCTTCATTATTACAGAGTATAATAACCTTGAAGATAATTGTTGATTAGCAATCACAGGATGAAAACAAAGAGGGCTTTAACTTTTAAAATACCCATTCCCAAATTTCTTCCAAGGAATTCATATAAAATTGGAAGCACTCTTTTTTGTCATCCTTTACCTTATGCAATCATAGTTCTACAGTCTTTTTTACTGTCGGGGGAGGGGGGGGACCTGAAATAGGAGAACTAACGAAATTAGCCAAGAATGGTAGTGACCTAGCACAAGACCTGCACAAAGAAGGACCAAATCAGTTCTATGCTAGAAATATGCAAAATGGCATCCCAAATGCTTTTTGAAACATTTGTGACTTGAGGGATGATAGATGGATCACTTAGCAAATGATGCCCATGATCAAAATGAGCATTCATCTGAGCTGACCTCATTCCCATGCTGACCCTGCTAGTCTTCTCAGAACTGGAGGGATGGAATTACTGATGATTGTGCCCTGCCCCACAATGACATCATCACATGCAGACATATAATTTTGGGCCAGTTAGCAAGGACTCCTGACAGGTTTCTAAAGGACAAATAACCATTGTGAGCCAGTGGTTAGGGAGCCAGATTCTGATCTGGGAATACCGGCTTGGATTTTGACCTCCTCCAGCTTGGGTGAAGTGGAAGCAGGAGCTTTTCTCAGAGCACACGGCGAGAGATAGAAACAGGAAGTTTTTCTCAGAGCACACGGCGTGAGACAGAAACAGGAAGTTTTTCTTAGAGCACACGGCGTGAGGTAGAAGCTTTCTCAGACCAACCAGAGCAGCGGACCATTAGGAATTAGCCACACCCTCAGGAAGGAGGAGTTACTCTGCTCAGCAGGGCTTAAATAGAAGCTCAAGTGGGAGGAGTTAGTCAGTTCCAGCTTGGGTGAAGTGGAAGCAGGAGCTTTTCTCAGAGCACACGGCGAGAGATAGAAACAGGAAGTTTTTCTCAGAGCACACGGCGTGAGACAGAAACAGGAAGTTTTTCTTAGAGCACACGGCGTGAGGTAGAAGCTTTCTCAGACCAACCAGAGCAGCGGACCATTAGGAATTAGCCACACCCTCAGGAAGGAGGAGTTACTCTGCTCAGCAGGGCTTAAATAGAAGCTCAAGTGGGAGGAGTTAGTCAGTTCCAGCTTGGGTGAAGTGGAAGCAGGAGCTTTTCTCAGAGCACACGGCGAGAGATAGAAACAGGAAGTTTTTCTCAGAGCACACGGCGTGAGACAGAAACAGGAAGTTTTTCTTAGAGCACACGGCGTGAGGTAGAAGCTTTCTCAGACCAACCAGAGCAGCGGACCATTAGGAATTAGCCACACCCTCAGGAAGGAGGAGTTACTCTGCTCAGCAGGGCTTAAATAGAAACTGCCCGCGCGCCTAACGGCGCGCGAAATTAAAAAACAAAACAAAAAAACAACAAAAAAAATTAAAAAAAAGGTACAGTGGGATAAAAAAAAAACATTCATACCTTAGCATCACATCTTTAAAATCCTTACCCTAAAAGCAATATGGAAGGCGAGAACACCTGTATTGTCACATGCAATGTATGCGGCATGTTTATGACCCTACCACAACAGATGCCACATTTTACCTGCCACAAATGCAAGCTTGTGGCTCTCCTGGAGGAAAGAGTTAAAAGTCTAGAAGAGAGAGTCAAAACACTGAAGCAGATTAGAGAAGAAGAGAACTTCCTCGACAGCATGGAGGAAACACTTCAAAATGAAGGGATAGAAGAACATCCTTCTGTAGTTGCAGAAACTGAGTTATGGAAGCATGTGACCCAAAGGAGCAGGAAGAACAGGAGACATTCGGCACCCTTGCAATTAAACAACCAGTTCCAGATACTCAGTCAGGAGAACAACACATCTGAAGAGTCGACGACAAGGTCCACAAATATTACTCCAATAGGCACTGAGAAACCTCTGGAATGGAGAGGAAGAAATGGTACTGCAAAGAAAAAGAGGAGAGTAGTGGTCCTGGGAGATTCACTTTTAAGAGGAACAGAGGCAACTATCTGCAGACCTGACAGTAACTCACGAGAGGTGTGCTGTCTCCCAGGGGCCCGAATCAAAGATGTAACTGATAGCATATCGAGGCTATTCAGACCTACAGACTACTACCCATTATTACTCATACATGTAGGCACAAATGATACGGCAAAAAAGCACTTTGAAAACATCTACAGAGACTTTGAAGATCTTGGCAGAAAAGTAAAGGAACTGGGAGCACAAGTAGTCTTTTCATCTATCCTTCCGGTGGATGGTCATGATAAAAGTAGAAGGGATAGGATTCTTGAGGTGAACAAGTGGCTACGTCGGTGGTGCCGGCAGCAAGGATTTGGATTTCTGAACCATGGAGAAAACTACCTATATGACGGACTCCTTGCAAGAGATGGGTTGCACCTTACAGGGACAGGAAAGAATGTATTCGGGAAGCGCCTTGCTTCGGTTATTAGGAGAGCTTTAAACTAAAACAAAAGGGGAAGGGTAACAAAAAGTCAAGCAAAAATACTCAGTCAATCAAACCAGGCGATATTCTTACTCCCAGAAATAGTACCAATGAATTTTGTAAGGAAAACAGAGGAGGCAAGCTCGCAATAGATATCAATTACAAACTAAAATGCCTCTACACCAATGCCCAAAGCATGAGAAATAAAAAAGGGGAGCTGGAGATCCTGACCCAGGTAGATAAATATGATGTCATAGGTATTACGGAAACCTGGTGGGATAACACACATGAATGGAACACAAACATCGAAGGCTACAACTTGTTTCTGCGAAACAGACTTAACAAAAGAGGAGGGGGTGTTGCGCTGTATGTTAAAAAAGAAATTGTCTCCTCAGAGGTTCAAGTTTCAGAGAGTGGAAGCTCAGTAGAATCGATATGGGTAAGAATTCAAGGAGAGAGCAACAGAAAGGATACCATTGTAGGAGTCTATTACAGGCCCCCTGGACAAACAGAAGATATGGATGACCTCTTCCTAGACCAGATGGCTAAACTTTCACAAAAGCATGACATAGTGATTATGGGAGACTTTAACTACCCAGACATTTGTTGGGAATCTCGCTCAGGAAAAAGTCACAAGTCTAATAAGTTCTTATCCTCTCTCGCTGACAATTTCATGTACCAAAAGGTGGTGGAGGAAACAAGAGGATTGGCTATCCTTGATCTAATTCTTACCAACAGAGAGGAAATGGTGGAGGATATCAGAGTTTCTGGGGCATTAGGAGGCAGCGATCATGTTATCCTTGAATTCTGGATAATAAGGGAAGGAAAGCATGAGAGGACTCAGACTTCAAAGTTGGACTTCAGAAGGGCGGATTTTGATGGACTCCGGAGGAGGTTAGGAGGGATCAAATGGTTAAATGTACTAAAGGATAGAAATGTCCAAGAAGGATGGGATATTTTGAGAAATGCAATATTAGAAGCGCAATCAATAACAATTCCTCAAAGAAGGAAGAATGGAAAACATCTAAAGAGACCAGGGTGGATAAACCTAGAACTTAAAAACTTGATAAAAAAGAAAAAAGAAATGTTTAAGAAATGGAAGGAGGGATACATATCTAAGGAGGAATATAATGAAATCAGTACAATCTGCAGGGCAAGTATCAGAAAAGCTAAAGCTAAAAATGAACTGAGGCTTGCAAGAGAGACTAAAAACAATAAAAAAGGGTTTTGGGGATATGTCAACAGCAAAAGAAAAGTCAAAGAGGTTTTGGGAAGTCTGCAGGGAGAGAATGGAGAAGTGATCGAAAGTGATCTTGAGAAGGCAGAGATTCTGAACTCCTATTTTGCATCTGTTTTTTCCAAGAGGGATAATGTACATGCAACAGTCCTTCACTGTACTGATGAAGGACTAGGAGAATCAAGACACAAAATCAACACTGAGAGAGTAAGGGAACGCTTAGCTAACTTAAACGAATTTAAGTCCCCGGGTCCAGATGGATTACATCCTAGGGTACTGAAGGAATTAGCAGAGGTAATTGCTGAACCACTTGCTGTAATCTTTGAGAAGTCATGGAGAACAGGAGAAGTCCCAGACGATTGGAGAAGGGCAAACGTTGTTCCTATCTTCAAAAAAGGGAAGAAGGTAGACCCAGGGAACTACAGGCCTGTTAGCCTGACTTCAATACCAGGAAAGATTCTCGAACAAATTATTAAACAACACATATGTCAGCATTTGGATAGGAATTCAATAATTAACAGTAGTCAACATGGGTTTGTATCAAAGAAGTCGTGTCAGACTAACTTGATTTCATTTTATGACAAAATCACTGAATGGGGTGATCAAGGAAATGCAGTAGACATAGTATTTCTTGATTTCAGCAAAGCATTTGACAAAGTGTCTCATGCGATCCTCATTGAAAAATTGATCAAATATGGGTTTGACAAGGCAACTATAAGGTGGGTTCAAAACTGGCTTAGTAATCGTACTCAAAGAGTGGCTTTAAATGGCTGCACATCCAAATGGAAGGAAGTGTCAAGTGGAGTACCACAAGGTTCTGTCCTGGGCCCAGTTTTGTTTAATGTTTTTATAAACGATCTGGACGAGGGAGTTGAAGGGAAACTGATCAAATTTGCTGATGACACAAAGCTAGGGGGGATTGCAAACACCAGAGAAGAGAGAGAGAGGATTCAAAAAGATTTAGAGAAACTCGAACAATGGGCTGCAACTAATAAAATGGTATTTAACAAAGAAAAATGCAAGGTTCTGCATCTGGGCAAGAAAAATGAAAAAAGCACATATACAATGGGAGGAATTTGGCTGAGCAGCAGCACATGTGAAAAAGACTTGGGTGTCCTGGTAGATCATCAACTGAACATGAGTCAACAGTGCGAGGCAGCTGCAAAAAAGGCAAACGCAATCCTGGGGTGTATTAGGAGAAGCATAGAGTCCAGATCACGTGAAGTTATTATCCCCCTCTACTCTACCTTGGTCAGACCTCATCTGGAGTACTGTGTCCAGTTCTGGTCACCCCAGTTTAAAAAAGACGCTGACAAGCTGGAGCAGGTTCAAAGGAGAGCTACCAAGATGGTGAACGGTCTGCAAACCATGTCCTATGAGGAACGGCTTAAGGAACTAGGAATGTTTAGTCTAACAAAAAGAAGACTGAGAGGAGACATGATAGCTGTCTACAAATACCTCAAGGGTTGTCACAAGGCAGAGGGATCAGCCCTGTTCTCACTCTCTCAAGGAAGGACTAGAAACAATGGGGTGAAACTGCAGGGGAAAAGATTTAGTTTAGATGTTAGGAAAAAATTTCTAACAGTAAGAGTGATCAACCAGTGGAACAGGCTGCCACGGGAGGTGGTTGGTTCCCCTTCGTTGGAGGTCTTCAAGGAGAGACTGGACGGCCATCTGTCTGAGATGGTTTAGGAGATCCTGCCTTGAGCAGGGGGTTGGACTCGATGACCCAGGAGGTCCCCTCCAACTCTACCATTCTATGATTCTATGATTCTATAAGCCAGCTGGGTGACCTTGGGCTAGTCACATCTCTCTTCTGAGCTATCACAGCTGCACCCACCTCACAGGGTGTTCTGTTGTGGGGAGAAGAATAGAAAGCTTTGTCAGCCACTTTGAGTCCCCTTAAATGGGTGAGAAAAGTCAACTCTTCTTCTTCTCTAGAGACTTGGCTTGAGGAAGGTCTCTTATGGCACAACAAGGCTTAACGATGGGAAGCCCTGTCCCCTAGACTTCAAAAAGGCCAAGAGAAGCAATGTGAAAGGTGGAAAGGAGTACCATCATGCATGTTTTGAAAACAATCTAAGATGACATTTTGCACACACCTAGTCTGCAGGAATGATTATAAAGAAACTCACACAAAGTTAATCCTCTCTCTGGTATTTCTTACTCTTTCATTAGCTATTTTATGTTAGGTATGCCATCTTGTGCCCTTGCCCTTTGAAAACCATCCAGATCCTTTGGTACTTTTCTCTCCACATTTCTCTCTCCATTCTTCTCTGTAAGATCTTAAGCAAATCTTTGCTTGCACAAAGAATGATATGTTAATTTGCTCAGTCTCTGACATCTTCTCCCCTTGATAACTGTATATACAGTATTCATTTAAGTCGTTCCAAGCCTATGAATTGGGAGGCAATGTTCTTTTGACCTCCATTTTCCCACAGGGATCAAAGCCTCCATATTTCTTCACCTTCAGTTAAAAAAAGTAGTGCTGGAACCTATTTGAAGCACTGCATCTTGCAAAACAAAAGCAAACAGGCCTGTCTGGGGAACCTTGGAGAAATAATGGAGGACAAAGCAAAGTGATACAAAAGGACAGGAAAGATAAGTTTTAAAAATATTCCAGCAGATATTGTGCTGCACCCTTTTCCATGCTTACAATAATGGTGGAATATGGAGAAGGCGGCGCACAGCAAAGAAAAAAATGCATCAACAAAATCCTATCTCATTCCTCTTTCAGTTGGAAAATTCATTTATAAACTTCCAAGGTTAGGGTTAGGGCTTCAAACTGCTATAATGTGACACTTGCATATTCACAGAAGGCTGTTGGCTTGCATGGATCTGATGATTTAGGTCTGATTATCTGGACTCATATTTACTGTATTACTACAGCCATGTGTGAATTTCCATTGCAACAGCGATGCAGTTTCAAGGTAGGCATGCCCAGCAGAAATACCAGTTTTGGAGGCTATATATCTTTTCCCATTGTTTTCTGGGTTCTCCTCTGTATTGGCTAAGCATACAAGAGATGCACAACAGAGCCCACATTTCTTATGTGATAATTTCTTTCCACCATAGTCCTACCCTTATTGTCCCCATAGAAGATGCTGTGCAGCCTCTAACTATTCTAGAAATTCCAAAGTACACAGGGGAAATGTAGAGGAACACTGATCTTGTATTTTGATGCTATTTAATCTTTTAAATTTAACATGCATTGTATAACACTAGACATTGTTCAGTGATAGGAAGGGGTCTAGAGGGCTTCCCTCTACCTATTAAAGCAACATAAAGGAGGTTCCCCCCCCCCCCATTCTTAGCATGCTCTGTCCGCACATGATGGAGCATAGACTAGGGTAGGACACCCAAAATGGCACTCTAGTCCACTTTACTGATAGACTACAATAATGGGGTCTACTGCCTGGCCAGGGCCAGCATTCTGGACAATGGATGCATGTGCACAGCTCCATAAGGCAGAATGCAAAAGGGGACACTTTTTGGCGATGATCCAGAAAGGCTTCAAAGCTTCCAATATTGGTTCCAATGGCTTCCCAGCCATTGGAGCTGGCTGCTCGCAGTTGGCCAGCACAAGCTATCCCTCATGGGATAGCCTGTGGCTTGTGAAAGCAGCACCAGTGAATGTACCGGCTGATTAAATTGAATTTTTCCATCAGTTTCTTCCCATTACGTTCCTCATATAATGCTGTGATTTAGTTCTCACAAACCTCAGTTATTTGCTGCTTATGGAAATCCAAGGTTTAAGAGAACTGCAGAGGCCTAGGTGATCAATGTTAAGTTGAGTACTGTACTGCAGAAGCCAAAATGAATTATGGCAAGGTCCCAGGATGGCATTAAACAAAGAAAACTGAATTTTTCTGACCATGTAAGACCAAAACCATACTGTATGATACAACACTACATTGCAAGAGCAAAACTGGGCTGTACAAAACTGTGTTGTAGTAGAAATAACTATTAACGTATTTGATTTCAGACTTGTCTGACATGTAATATCTATATAGAGAATGTTTACTTGGGTGCATTCCCACATGACTATTTTAGTGCAGGTTGGAGTACTCCTGACCCTGCTGGGCTACTTTGATCCGAATATAGGGTCGAGTGCACATCTTAGGACGTTCTCACCTGCTTACTGATAAACGGAACTTAATCTGAATAGCGCCATTCCCACTCACCACCCAAATGCCCGGCATGGAGAAACAGGACCTTTTAATCTCTGTCCCTCCTGGCAAGAATAGCGGAAGAAGCTCAGGGGGCTGTTTCTCGACCAACTTCCCTCCCTCCCCGTCCTCGTCAAGTCTTGACAGTGGCAGGGCGCCTCTTCCTCCTCTTCTTCACCTGCCTCATGAGCCCACACGCACCTTGATCTGCCAGCTGATGGAATCACAGCAGCAGCGGCAGGGTACCACGGTCTACGTTATTTAGAGGAGTGCATCTGCGCACAAATGGCTTGTGCGGGGGGTGGGGGGTGGAGAATAAAGTTGTCCTCAATTTATTATTTATTTATTATTTACATTTCTATTCCGCCCGATACCCGAAGGTCCCTGGGCGGGTTACAACCTTAAAACAACAGATTAAAACAGAATATACATTAAAAGACTTTAAAAATTCAACAACTCTAAAACAATACACATTATGTTTAAAATGGTAGTGTCTGACCTGGGTGGGAAATATAATTAGCTCAGCCAAAGGCCAGGGAAAAGAGGTGCATCAGAGAGGCATTCACTACCTCCTGGATCCACCTGGTCATATCTTGTTGGCTAGTCTTTATCAGCCATGAGGGGCACGGATCCAGAGAGCACGTCGTTGGCTGCATCCCTGCAAGTAGCTTGTCCACGTCCTCAGGCTGCAACAATTGAAACTGATCCAACCAAACAGGACCAGACAGTTCTCTGGACGCCTCGTCTGGGCTATGTCCAATTGTGACATCCAATCCCCTACGAATCTGGATGACTTTGTCCTCAAAGTGCTTCGCAAATTTGTCACAACAGATGTTACTTGGCCCTGGCTCATGCTTCTTTGAGCTTGGTTTTTATGAGGCCATTTACTACTCTGAAAAGTTCTGCTGGATGGCTACTTGAGGTCGCAATGGTGGTGGAGAAAAAATTATTCTTCACCGCCGTCACCGCCACATGGTAGGCACAATAGTGTGCTCTGTGTTCGGTCAGATTCACAGCCGGATTTAGACCACCTGCGCTCTAGCCGTCGGCCTTCCTGTTTCATAGCCCGTAGTTCCATGGAGTACCAAGGAGCTTTTCGGGCTCCACAAGCATGCTGAGGGCACTTGGGAGCAATCATGTCAATAGCCCTAGTCATCTCCTGATTCCAGAGGGAAACCAGGGCTTCAACCGGCGCGCCAGTCATACCAACCAGAAAATCCCCCAGAGCATTCAGGAATCACTCAGATTCCATAAGTCTCCAGGGGCAGACCATTTCAACTCCGCTTTATGTTTTTGGTTTTACTATATTAGTGGCATGGGTTTATGGTGTGTGTGTGTGTGTATACCAGCCCGTTGTCTCTTTTCCTGACTGCCTGGCAGACAAGCGGGCTCCCTTCGCTGCCAGAGAACCCTCGTGGGCAGCCTCTTCTCCCTCCCTCCCTCCTTCCTTGCCGCCTTCCTCTTTCTCTCTCCCTCTCTCCCTCCAGCCAGCCAGCCAGCCTGCACTTCCTCCTCCTCTCTGGCATCACTGTGAAACCTCACCAATGTGTGTCTGGCATTTGCCAGAAGGCCACAGCTCCACCTTAGATAGCCCAGGACCATTCCCATTTGGGGGGGAAAAACGAGCTCAACTCCGAAAGGTTAAAAAGTCCTGCTTTTCTCAGTAGTTTTAATTCTCCGGATTTTCACGGAATAGCCTTCATAAAATCCAGATATAAGAACTTCAATGGAAACACTAGATGCCGAATTTGGATTACTTGGAGAAGTAGTGGGAACTCTGGATACCGAATTCAAATTCAGTGTGAATTTAAATGCCTATGTGAACACAGTCTTTATGCTTTTCAAAGCAGGTGTTTACAATAAAGAATTCTGTTTGCAAAACCTGATTAACCTATGTGGCGCACCCCCCAGCCAAGGTGGATCTCTTTCCCCTCTCTGGGTCTGGCAATTGTTTGAAATAAATCAAATGCCCATTTATTATAATCCTCAGCGCTGGCCAAACCTTTCTCCAGCCCTGCTCCAAAGAGCGCATCACTTCTCCTGCCTTCCGTTTAAAGATACAAGCAGAGAGTGTCTCTTAACGCCACACACAGCACCCTCTATCTCTCTCTTTCCCTGTTCTTAAAGCTACAGGCTCCCTTTATCCTGGCGAACCTCAAAGCTTAATAATAAATACTGCAGGCAAATGTTCTTTTTGAAATTACGAAGAATAATTTTTGTTTTCACAGCAGCTGCTTTAGTTAGAATAAATAAATAAATAAATAAATAAATAAATAAATAAGAGCACAAGGTTTATATAAGCAATCAAGTTTAAATAAGTGAATTTGTTTCAGACCACACACAGCTTTATCAACCTAACCCCCCAGGCTGCTTAAGAATTCTTTCCCTGGCTCATCCTAGCCTAATAATTCTGGAACTGTGGGAGTAATCTTTCCTCAGGTACAGAATGGTTTCACCCAGACCTTCCTCCTTGAGAAAACCCAAGCACAGAACAGTTTTTCTTCTTTGGAAGTGCTTTTTATACCTCCTGCCTGGCACGAGCCAACACCTGATTGGCTGTACCTGTGGGCTTTTCTCCCCCCCCTTAGTATGCTAATCAGGGAGTTCCAGCCCACTGCTTACCTGTTCCTAATACTTTCTATGTAAAAGCCCTACATCAATAAATACATTTGAATACAACACAAATAATTCACAATAAACATGTTTAAAAATAGACATGGGCATCACAACCTATCACTTGATCAACCTACACACTCAATACAAATCTTCCTGTTATTCCGGGCACTTCCATTTACCCTACTTAAATGACAATTTACCTCAGAATGTTAAAACACTGTAAATTATAGTTACCTACTTTTAATTTTTGGTTTTTCTGCAATGTTCTGAAGATTGTCGAAGGTTGATGTCAATGAGTCTTCAGGTATCATATATGCCAGCAGGGATCCTAAGTACCAGGCACCAACGGAGGCAAAGATAAATCCTCCTAACTTCATAAAGTCTAAAAAAGAAACAAAGATCAAAATAGAAAGTGTCCAACATCTAGAACAATGAGTGATTAAGCATATTAAGTGCACCCAGCAGACAATGTCTCACTGGAAGTTTCCGCGTGGGCCCTGAAGACCCCATTAGGAACCCAATAGTGACCCATGCGGAACGGATTTTCCACCCATTAGGAACTTATGAGGGATGTGTCATCCGCATGAGTGCCTCCTGATTCATGTCACAATGGAGTCTTTGGGCCCACAGACCAGGATTTGCAGTGGATCCCTTTAATCAGGTCTTCAATCTGGTCTTCCATCATGAAGACCAGATCACAGAGCATGCTTCCGCATGTGCGTTAGGTCAATGGGATCCAGGGGTGGGCTTAGAGGAAGTGACCCCTGACTGGTGTGTACGGGGGCCAATCATGTCACGCCACTGGTGAAAGTTCCTCCTTGGGCCTAACTGAAGCCCAGGGAAAGGTTTAACGGTGTCTGTACGGCGGCCCTGTTTAGCACCCATTGCCACTGGGTGCTAAACACCCCATGTGGACGTATGGGGTCTCCGGAAACATCCGGAACATGACAGACTGGATTCTCTGAGGACCAGTTCCCAAAGATCTGGTCCTCTTAATCCAGATTTAACACGGTAAGTGCAGAAACGGCCACTGACTTCAAGGGAAATTAGTGGAAGGAAACTATATCATTATTTTGAGGCAACGTTAGATAACCTAAACACTGAAAAACTGGAATCTTTGAAGAATGCTTAAAGCATTAAACTACATTAAACATGTTTCATGTTGACCTGACTGATCAAGAAGTTCTCTAAGAAAAATTCACAAAGATGTGGGGAACATCTGGCTCAGTAGTGTGAAAAAATACATGACCACTCAAATGATGATGGTAGAAGTAGGCAATGAAAGTATTAACACATTAACTAGTCAGAGTGCAAGATGACAAAGGCCAGGAGCTACAATAGGTCTGTTCTGTGATTCACAGTTTGATGTTATCATTGAGTCCAGCAACAAACCAATGAGAGCTCTGCACCTCCTGCAAAGGCAGAAATAATACCAATGGTGAATAGATAAGCATTATATCTCTTGTACAGAAACAAGAGCATTATTGCACACTAACACCAAAATCCTTATTGCATTAAGGACTATCTCAAACATCTGAAAAGGCTTTTTAAACACCTCTTATAATCAGAATCACCAGCTGCAGTAACAAGATGGCTTCCCACCTACTTTTTGAAACTATCTGGACCCTTCAGGCTCAGAGTGACAGACCTTTCCAGCTGAAGTTTGAAAGTTCCTGCAACCTGCTGACGACAAAAGGAACCTACACCATTGCCATATGCTCTTATTATCTATATTTCTGGAACAACCCCCTCTTCCCAAAGTCAAAACTCAAACCAATGTAGGTATTGCTAGATGAGTAGGATTAGTAGCAGCGGCATGAGGCCATGAAGATCTATGCCTCTTTTATCAGGATTATGCTCTGAGTATGCTGAAGTTCTCTATACCATCTACCAAGGAATCCTAGCATCACACTCTTGACTGCCTAGGCTACGTTACATGCAGGGACAATTCAACAGTATACCAACAGAATCACTACCCTGTCTCTATTCCAAGTGGTGCAAACAATAAAACAAGTGAAACAGGTGCAACAGATGGAACAGCAAAAAAGTACAGCTTGATATAGTCTATATTTTTAACAAGCTAGATGTTTCTCAGATAAGTTATGGCATACAAAGCTACACACCACCTCACTTTGACCTGAAAGACACCTATTTTGGCTTTGCCACAACTGGCGGCTGCAGTCCTGGGCTAGTACGTAGCAGCTCATGGGTTGGAATCCCTACTCAGCCATGGAAGCAATACTGGATGACCTCAGATCAGCTACCATCTCTCTCTTTAGTCTATTTCACAGCACACCTGTATGGTATGGGTAAAATAGAGGAGTGGATAATGATTGTAATTGAAGAAAGGCAAAGTAGAAGTGATTACATTAATTAAATAAATATCTGGTGCTTGCTCATTACAATTTTGATTTTATGCAGACACAGAAAGTTGTTAAAGAGCTCAAGATCCAAACTCTGTCTCCAGCAACCAACTCTGAACTGCAAGGCTAAAGTTTTACAATACTCAAATGATTTCTTAACCAAATCATAAACATGCTGCTCACTAATTTACACAAGAAATCTCAGACATATCAGCAAATTTTCTTATTGGGTAATGTGCCAGGAAGCCTCCATTAACTGGAATGCACAAACACTGTCAATGTTTTTAGAAATCTACAAAATGGCCATGCCTTTCTTAAACAGGAACTGAATTTATTAGAGGGAGGAGACTGGAAAGTTTTAAGACGTTCTGGGTGCTGTTCCAAGTCACTACCAAAACTCAGAAAGCATTCTGTATATATTAGTCAAAGGTAAATACAGTGGTACATGTGTACACTTGAACCCCGCAAGGTGCTAGTAAGATGATTCTTAAAAACCCAAACAGAATGAGTATATTTTGGTTGGGAAGACCTAGGGTGTTTTTCCACTGTCACTAAAAGTACCCATTAAGTACCCATTAATCATTAATGATTAATGGGTACGTAATGGCATTTTTGTACCCATTAATGGGTACTTAATGGGTACTTCTAGTGACAGTGGAAAAACACCCCTAGAGTATTGTTCTTCATATGTAAAATAAATATGGTTCTACAATAGACAAAAAATAAAAGGTGTCAATAAATCAAAATCACACACATTATCAAGTAGAATTTGGAAAATAAAAATACCTACCTTATAGTCTAAATTATGTGGTATGTAATAATCATACTAGGAAATGAAGATAATTAAATATATAACTTTCAGATTGAAACATAAACCTCCATCTAGAGGAATAGGAGGTTGTTTAGACAAGTGAGCATAGAAAAGCAAAAATGTGTTCCTCACATTTCACTTAGATGGTTTCCTTGATGGCTTGCTTCCTCTCCCTATCTTTAAAAAAATATTTCCACATTTATACCATTTAAGTTTGTATTTTTAATGCTAAATCTTATTTATAATTCAGATACATAGTTGTATTTTACTAATATGTTGAATAAAACAAATACTGTATAATTTTCAGTAAATATCCTCAGTAGATTCCTGTGAAAGTTTCATAAGCGTGTGTAGAGTTAGGCAAAAAATACACTATGTGACTAAAAAAAAAGCAAGAATTAAATGCTAATAGAACAACCCACACAAGCCAATATATATGGTGTACACTGCACTGGATTACTTGCTCAGACCTAATTTTGCCCTTACTGCTGGTTTTTAGCCTCCTTTTTCTGCAGCTACACCAGCCCCAATGGGCAACCAACATATGGAGATACAACAAAACTGAGAACCCTGTCAAGCCTGGACTGTGCCTGTTGCCTTGCTGATGCCATCGAGAATTGGTAAAAAATTCAGTTACATATGGATCCTTTAGAGACCATAAACTACAATGCATCTGATGAAAGTGGACAGAGAAGAGCACATACCAGTGATGGAGAAACAGGTGTACAGGTACTTCTGATAAACACCCATTAACAAATGTGAGTTTCTGTATAAGAATTTGCATGTACATACTGTATGTTACGTTCTCAATGCAACTTGTTTCTGCATCTATAACCTTCCCTTAGCAAACCTGAAGGCAGCCATTACGCTTTCAGAAACTGAATGAAGCTTCTGGAGATGAGTACACAAATACAGTTACTATCTCCTTTCTTCTCTATTTACTATATATGTATTTAGTCTGTCAGAACAAACCAAAAACAACAACCCTGTTCTGAAGTTCAACTTACCTCTCACATATAATTTGATTTTCCCCCCAGTAGTTTCTTGAGGACTACAGTGGTAAAGATAACAGCTTCTGATTTAGTGTACCTAATATCTTACCATATGAATAAAATAGCTTCCCTTTGCTGTCTGTTTTTACTTATTTTTCAAATCTGTTATTTTATAAATCTGTGTACGTTTTAAGCTGCTGAAGGCAGTGCTCATACCTTGGCACACAGAGCAGGAAGTAAATGTAAATAAATAAACAAACAAAGCCTCCAATCTTTAAGGAGTATCGTATAGGATAACCCCCCCAGAGACTCGCCAATACCTGGCTCGCTCCTTAATGAAAATCCTACTTTTTCAGACGAGAAATAACAACTTTTTCCCCTCAGAGAAGTCTGAATTTCTAGACTAAGAGATGGCAAATCCTCACGCACCACCTCCACTTTGGATGTTTTAAAGTGCCATCGCTTCCCGTCCCGAGGAGCTGCGACCGCCCCGTCCTGGAAGGAAGCACTCTGCACATGCTTCAGAGGCCGCTGGTTTTAATCAGTCCCGCCGCTCGGATCAGGCGGGCTGCCAGAGAGGACGAGGAAGCTCCGTGGGCTAAAAAAGAAACCCGGGAGCGACGGAGCCCCGACAGGACCGCCGCCCCGAGTGTCTTTAAAAGGAAACCAAAAGAGAGCGAAGTGGGTCACGTCGCGACAGGCAAGGAGGGTAATGAAGTGAAATGGGGACTTGGGCACCGGCACTCACTGTTGCAACCCGCCCGCATCATCTTCCCGGCCGGCTTCACTCGGGTTCCCCCACCGCGTCCCTTGGCCAACAATAAGGAAGAAGCAGAAGCAACTCCAGCGCGGGCAAGGCGGGATCGATCACACTCCGCCCAGGCTGGCGCTGGTGGCGGCGGCGGCGGCGGCTTCTGCTCCCTCCTTGGTGAGGGAAGCGAGGAGAAGCGCAAAGGTGATCGACGCTGCAGTAGCTACCGCCGGCGGCGCCCCGCTCGAGCCGCGATCCTTTTCCTCCCCCGGAACGCGAGGGAGGGAGGGAGGGGGAGGCTTTGATCAGATCCTGAGCGCGCCTACTACGCGCGCGCGGTGTTCGGGGTGGGGTGGGGGGGCAGCGGGCCGGAGAGGCGGGTTTTGCTGTTGTAACGCGCCGCGGGCGCGCGAGCAATGCAATCGAAAGGGCAGTCTCTGTTGCCAGGGGAAGAAAAAAAAAAAGGCATGCATGGCACCTGATGCTGCCCTACCTGGCAATAGGCTTTGAAACTATTCCTGGCAAGCGTGCACAAGCCTCAGGTGTATTTACCTTTTTTTGGTTCCCAGGCGAAGCAGCTCTGCCCTCGAAAAGAAGGCCCAGTTAATGGCCAGAGACTTCCCCTGTCTGCACTTGCAGGATTGGGACATTCAGGCGCTAGTTTTAATATGCCCATTTTATATTTGGTTTTGAATGTTGTGACCCACCCTAAGCCATTCGGGTATTGGGCAGGGTAAAAAGTCAGCTAACTATGTGCCTGACTAAAACCTTTGAAGTTGTGAGACGTGGAGTTAGATGAATCGGTTAATTTTTTTGTTGTTAAACAAGCACGACTTTCTTCAGGATAAAAAAGTGGCACTTAATCCGTGCCTCATAACTTATCCCTTAAATAAGCAGAATATCTGAACTGCCAGGGAGTGTTTCAAGTCCCGCCAAAAATGTGGACTCCTGACAGGTTCAACTGGATTTTTGTTTTTAATTTTAGGATACATTCAAATGCAAGAATAGTGCTGGCAGAAGAGCAGTGTTCACACCGGAGTTTTAATCCACCCTCAAGCCTCCTTTGAAGAAAACACATCAAAATGTGTCTCTTTCTTCATCTAGTGCAGTGGTGGATTTTCTGAGTTAGATGATGCCAAAAAAGGCCTGTCACTTTGCTAATTTGTTCTCTCACCCTGAAAGTGAACTGAAGCTGAAATA
Organism: Aspidoscelis tigris stejnegeri; assembly: GCA_023333525.1. NCBI lineage: Eukaryota > Metazoa > Chordata > Lepidosauria > Squamata > Teiidae > Aspidoscelis > Aspidoscelis tigris. Next base: position 210,830,048 of record JALMGA010000001.1, read on the forward strand.
AGAATTTAATTTTGAATTCAGAGACTATTACTATTGGCTTCTCGTGCTGTAAATTAAATTCCCATGAAGTGAGGCAGCAGGAGCCAGGAAGCAGGAGATCACAAAGGCCCTTTCTTCACCTGCTGTCTGTATGCTAGTGCCAACTATGGAAGGCCACAAGCAGGGCATGACATAGGCCGCACCAGTATACGGATGGCAGGTCTCTGTTCTGGGATATAATCTAGAATAAGATCCAGTGTAGAAAAGGCTAATTGTCCATACTTCTGGCTTCTGATTTGATGCAGTTATAGTACTATGTTCTTACTCTACAGTAATTGGATTAAGCTTCACTGCAGTCCTAACAGATGACTATGGACAGTAGTGCTTAATTCCCAGAAAGTGAGGTTAGGATTCCTGACTTTTCTTTAAAAGGTATCACAAGACTGGCCATGCATCCAAACAGAACACAAGAGCATAAGAACAAAAGAGGAGCCGTGCTGGATTAGGCCACAGCCCATCTAGTCAAGCATCCTGTCTTACACAGTATCCCACCAATTGCTTATGGGCATCTCAAGCAGAAGACAAAAGCAAAAGCTCTCAAGTCCCTGCAAATGGCCTTTAGAGGCATTCTGCCTGTCTCACCAGCCTGGAGGGTGTACCTAGGCATCCATTCTAGTAGTCATTGGTAGACTTGTCATCCATGAATTTGTCTAACCTTTTTCTTAAAGCTATCTAGGCTGGTTGCTGTTGGCAGCAAATTCCATAGAGACCGATGACCCTCTTGGTGAAGAAATACTTCCCCTTGTCAGATCTGACTCTCCTATTTATCAGCTTCATAGAGTGCCCTCTGGTTCTAGTGTTATGTGATTGAGAAAATAATGATTTTATATACTTCAATAAGGTCCCCTCTTAAATGACATCTTTCAAGGCTGAAGAGGCCTAAACGTTGCTGTATGATCTCGTAAGGAAGGTGTTCCAGCCACTTAATCATTTTGGTTGCCCTTTTCTGCACCTTTTCTAGTTCCACAATATCCTTTTTGAGGTGTGGTGACCACAATTGTACATAACGTTCCAAATGTGGCCTCACCATAGATTTATGAAGAAGCAAAATGATGCTTGCTGACTTGTTTTCTGTTCCCTTCCCAATTATTCCTAGCATTGAATTACCTTTTTTTTTTTTGCTGCAGCTGTGCACTGGGCTAACATCTTCAGTGAGCTGTCCACCCCAAAATCTCTTTCCTGGTGTATTAGAGAAACCTCAGCTCCCATCAGTGTATAAACATAACTAGGATTCTTTGCCGCGGTGTACATTATTTTGCATTTATTTAAAGTACATTTGCCACTTGGTTGCTCACTCACCCAATGTCAAGAGATCCCCCTGGAGCTCTTCGCAATCTCTTTCAGTTTTTACTGTCCTGAATATTTTAGTATCATTAGCAAACTTTGCTATCTTACTATGTACTCGTTCTTCTAGATCAGGGATGTCAAACATACGGCCCGCGGGCCGGATGCGGCCCGCGGGCTGTATGAATACAGCCCACGGCCGCCCGCGGCTGCCGTGCGCCCCCACCGCCCGCCGCGGCCCGCCGCCGTGCGCTGTTGCCGCCCGCCGTCCTCCTTGGGCCCAAAGGAGGAGCGAGGCGAGGCGAGGCAGGACCCTCTGCCGCCACGGCCGCCGCGGCCGCCGTCCTCCTTGGGCCCAAAGGAGGAGTGAGGCGAGGCGAGGCGAGGTGGGACCCTCTGCCGCCGCCCCCCGCTGTGGCCACGGCCGCTGTCCTCCTTGGGACTGAAGGAGGAGCGAGGCGAGGTGGGACCCTCCGCCGCGGCCGTGGCCGCGGCCCTCCTTCGGCACGAAGGAGGAGCGAGGCGAGTGCACGGGCGCCGCCATGGACTGCCAGCCCTGGCCACGCCCCAGCCCCTCCTCTGTGCCCTAGCCACGCCCCCGGCCACGCCCCGGCCATGCCCCTGGCCCCTCCTCTGTGCCCCAGTCACGCCCCCGGCCACGCCCCCGGCCACGCCCCCTGGCTCTCACAGTATTTTTTTTTAATCCGGCCCTCAGCCGTATTGAGTTTGACACCTCTGTTCTAGATCATTGATGAATAAAGTAAAAAGCAGAGTTCCTAATACAGAACCTTGGGGGAACCCTACTTTTCACCTCTTTCAACCCCTAGAATTTAGTAGTACTCTCTGCTTCCTATACTTAATCAAGTCACCAATCCAGGACAGAACCTGTCCTCTTATTCCATTGCTGATGTGTTATTCAGTAGCCTATGGTAAGGCATGACTTACCCCTACAGAAGCCATGCTGACTTTCCTTCAACAATGCTTGCTCCTCCACATGCACACTAATTTTATATTTAATGAAGGTCTCCATCACCTTATGTGGAACCAATGTTAAGCTAACTGGTCTGTTATTTCCTGGATCACCCCTGGATCTTTTTTGAAGATTGGTATTACGTTGGCTACCCTCCAGTCTTCAGGCACAGATACCAATCTTAGGAAAAGATGATATATTTTTCCTAGAAGACCAGCAGTTTCACATTTGAGTTCCTTAAGAACTCTTGAACACCATCTGGTCCCTGTGATTTGTTAACATTTAGTTTATTAAGATATGCAAGGACCTTTTCCGTGGTTATTTCTATCCTGAATTCTTCTGAAAATATAGGCTCAGCTGATGGCACATGCCCTCTGTCTTCTTCTGTCAATACAGAAGCAAAGTTCATTTAGTTTCTCTGCAATCTCCATATTTTCTTTATCCCTTTCTGACCATTGTCATCAGTGAAGTGAACACTTCAGTAGCTGTAGATGAAGCGTTTACTTAAATCAGATTTTTTAATGGGAAAGTGAAATTTGGATTGAGAGAAAAGAAAATGTAGCTTTTTTCTCTGGTAAGAATGCCATGTGAATTATGGCCCTGAAAACCTGGGCACCTAAATGGTATTGAAATTAAACTGCCACATATCTGGACACTGTTTTTGGTGTTGTAATAGATCAGTCTGATTGAAATCTGTAATCCTGATTACTGAAAAGGCACTCCCATTACTGATTCCATTTATATGTTTTATTGTTGAGAGCTATTGAATCATAGCTAACTTCTGGCTGAGTGCATAAACACCTCTATTCTATTTTCTTAGCAGAGAATCAGAAATGGTGAGCCATTGCCTACTTCCAGAGAGAGGGTCAAACCAGCAACCCTCTGCTTTATTCTACCACCCAGGCAAACAGAAGTTGTAAAAAAATAAGCTGACAAAACCAGCTTATTAATATTTTGAGTATTTCAGTTGCCAGGTATCTTAGGTGTGGGGTTATGGTACCCTCTAGGGATGTGCACAATTTTTTTTTGTATTTGATTTGTATTGAATCAAATACAAGTAAATTAGCATTTGTTCGAATGGATCCCCTTCAAATGTAGTGGGATTCAAATTCAATACAAATGTTCAAACCCAAACAAAGCTTCATACGAATGTACCGAAACATTCAATTCAAATTCAAATGCCAGTCTTCTGTTATAAGCCTTTAAAACCCTTGGAATCCTCTGCAGGTTTCTCTTTAACAGGGCCCTTTCTGTGGTAGCACCTGCTTTATGTTATATCCTCCCCTCTGATACTCATGAGGTCACTATAATTACAGTTTTTAGCTACCTATTGAAAACACATCTCTTTATGAAGGTTTTTTCTTTGTGAATGGCTTTTTTAAACTCACTCTTAACACGTTTTAAATTCAACATTATCATTTTAAGTTTTTTATCTTTGTTTTTCATGTTTGCTTTTTTAATGGGCAGCAGTAGAAAAATGTTTTCTAAACTTGACTGATGATTACTTGAGATTATGGAGCACAGTTGTTACCTCCTTGTGTGGAGTAGGTAGGTAACACTCACATGCCAATATGAACTTGATATAAAATGATTGTAGTCCAGCAGACTGGGAAGCTAGTAGGAACTTTATTTCAGTCCTTCTACGTCCACGGCTACCTGGGTCTAAACTCTTTAGGAAGCAACCTCGGTCTTGTTGTTTGGTTCCTATTTCCACGTCTACGCTTGTAGGAAGCCTACCTTTCTTATTGTTGGTGTGGAATGCCCGCTCTTTGGTATCTAAAGCTGGGTTTTTATCAGATTATATGCTGGATAATAAAATATCTCTAGCCGTTGTCACTGAAACATGGCTTACGAAAGATGATTCGGTCCCACTTGCTACACTGAAAACACATGGGTTCTCCTGTGTACATTCACCAAGACTGCGAAGTCGTGGTGGTGGAACAGCAATTATCTATAAATCTTCTCTTCCTACCAAGCCCCTTGCGTGGAATATGAAGACAATTCCGACATCTTTTGAAGCATCATTCCTACAGATTGGGTGCCCCCTGGTGGCAGTGGCAGGGATCTATAGACCTCCTGGATTGAACGGAGATTTCTTAGATGAATTTTCTAATTGGCTCTCATCCTTCGTTTCGGCTTACCCAACCTGTATAATTTGCGGGGACTTTAACATCCATAAAGATGACTCTTCGTTCTCCCAGAACTTTTTTACATTATTGGAAATGTTCGGTTTAACTAGTCTCGATACTCCTCCAACCCATGCAGCCGGTGGGATACTGGATCTCTGTCTATGCCGAAATATAAATGTGGAGTTTATGAGTGCGATGGATGTAGGTATGTCTGATCATTTTATGTTGGCTTTTAATCTGGGGACTGTGAAGCACCCCTCCCGTGTTACCCAAAGGAAGCTTTGCAGGGACTTTTCAAAACTATCATCGGACTCGGTGGCACATGCTCTTAATTCCCTTGGTGTGGATCTTTCAAATCCATTGATCCAAGTGCAAGAAGCCAGTCCAGATTTGCTGGCGGATCACTTCAACAACTCTACTAGGGCAGCCGTAGAAGCTGTTGCCCCCTCTAGAATGCGCCTGGTGACACAGCGTCAACCTCGGCCTTGGCTTCATGCGGACTTGCAGCTGGAACGTGCAGCAGTTCGTCGTCTTGAAAGACAGTGGAAAAGGAATCCTTCAGCTGCTTCACTCCAAACCTGGAAGACAGCGTGCAGTTTATATTATACTCATCTTGACGCTTCTCGACAATCATATTTGCAAATGAAAATTATCGCTCAAGCCAAGATGCCCCGCCAGTTATTTTCCACATTCAAGGCATTATTATCTCCAACTATGATTCCTGACGGAGGCTCTCAATATCCCTCTGCTGGTGACTTAGCCCTTTTTTTCCAGCAGAAGGTGAATTCGATCGTTGATTCCTTCTCGATGAATGATCTCAGACCTCCGTTGCCTTCGGCTGACCTACCGCTTCCTTCCGTTGATTCTCAGTTTGATTTTCTGCCAGTTACAGAATCAGATATAACACAGATTGTATTATCATCCTCTCCTACATCTTGCCCTATGGATCCTTTCCCCTCATTTCTGTATGCGTCTCTTTTGCCTTTGTTTGTAACGTTTATCACACACTTGGTGAATCGCTCTCTCTTAATGGGTATTTTCCCAGCCTGTTTTAAACATGCAGTGCTCTGTCCTTTGTTAAAGAAACCTGGGTTGGATTCATCTATTTGTGCCCATTACTGTCCTGTTTCTCGTCTTCCTTTTCTTTCTAAGGTTCTAGAGAGGGTGGCTCTTTCCCAATTACTGCCCTACTTGAATTCGTGTAATTTCTTTGACCCATTTCAATCCGGATTTCGGAAAGGTCACTCTACAGAAACGGCCCTAAACCATGTACTAAATGAGATCTTGTTGGCAAAGTCGCGGCATCAGACATCAGTTCTAATTCTGCTTGATTTGTCTGCCGCCTTCGACACTTTGGACCATCAAATCATGTGTTCACGATTGGCATCATTGGGCATACAGGGCAACGCTCTCGGTTGGTTTCAATCATTCCTATCTGACCGTTCCTTTTCTGTTGCTTTTCAAGGGATCTCCTCGCACACGGTTCCCTTATTGGCTGGTGTTCCTCAAGGCTCGGTGTTGGGTCCTCTTCTTTTTTCACTGTATACTCTTCCTCTTGGTTTTCTTATATCTAATAAAGGTTTCCAGCGTCATATTTATGCTGATGATGTTCAAATTTTTCAAAGTTTTAATGTGTTGGATTCATCGTCATGGAGTGCTATTACTGATTGTTTGTCTAGTGTGTCTTGTTGGATGACAGAACATCGACTGAAGCTTAATATGGATAAAACAGAAATTTTAGTGTTTCAGCCTGAGCGCCCTGCGGCTCCCTTGTCCAGCCCATCTGTCATCCTCCAGGATCGTCATGTGGTTCCGGTGGCAACTGCTCGCAACCTGGGGGTTTGTTTAGATGATCGCCTGTCCTTGCGCCCTTTTATTGCTGCAACAGCGAAGGCATGTAATTTTCATCTCTTAAATATTAGGAGGATTCGTAAGTTTCTATCAGTAGAGACTGCTAAGTCTCTGGTCCAAGCGTTGGTAATTTCTCGCTTGGATTATTGTAATAGTCTACTGGCGGGTCTCCCTTCATGTTCTCTTCTTCCCTTGACCTTAGTTCAAAATACTGCAGTGCGGGTGGTTCTTAATTTACCTAAATATTCTCATGTATCAATACCACGTAGATCTCTTCATTGGCTGCCAATTCGAGCTAGAGCTTCTTTTAAATTATTAGTCTTGACCTTTAAGTCTCTACGTCTGAAGATCCCTAGCTATTTGGCAGCCAGAGTGTCATGGTATGTCCCCGTTAGGACGCTGCGTTCAGCTGCTACGGGGCGGTTACTTGTTCCATCTACAAAAGTAGCACCATCCAGATTGAGAGCTTTTCAAGATCTTGCTCCGCGTTTGTGGAATAGTCTTCCTCTTGCACTTCGTCAAGAGGAGGATTTGCTTCGTTTTCGAAAAGCGCTGAAAACTTATCTTTTTAATTCTTCAGACTGAAGCCAATTTTTGGCCGATGGCAGATGGTGTTATGGCATATGTTCAGTTTCATAAGCTAACTGCCGGCTGATGGTTTTGCTCTCTTTGAATTTCAGTTGGAGGTATTTATCTTATCCTATTTTGTATTTTTATGGGGGGTATTGTTGGGTGTATTGTCTGTTATGTATTGTTTATTTTAGATTATATTTGTTTTGTTGTTATGCCCTTTGGTGAAAGGGGCACTATAAATAAACATTTTATTATTATTATTATTAACTTACATTTTACATATATAAATTGTCCCTCATCCAGTTGGATTCTGGGATACTGGTAAAAAGATGTAATAACAAATTTTTTGAAGTTGTATGTAAGATATTTCTGTAAATTTACTTTCAGTTGGATTTGAAGAGGCTCCATTCAAAACAGCCTCTTCGTTCTTTTCCTGTTCTGTTCTGAGTTTAATAATTCTGATTGACTCCCCACACAAGTCCTACTCGACAGGCTGCTGCATATAGAAATGTGTTTTATTTAAAGCCCTTGCATAGTGCTTTAGCCACAACAAAGCTGGGTAGGGTGCCTGTTAGGCATTGTACAACACAAAGGAAATAGTCCATAATCTAAGTAATTTTGCCAATTTCCAAAAGTATGGACAGACTTCAATTACTGTACATTCACTCCACAAGTCAGCCCATCTGTATCTACTTGCACTCAGGAGAATGTGGTTGGGATTCCAGCTTGCAGGCCTCTCTTAACTTTAATACAATTCATTGTTTAATTCTGTGACTTTGTTATCCATTCCTCTTAGTCACAACCCTGATTTAAACCAGCAGCAGAAAATACTGCAAAATGTGTAGTGAATTACCAATTATGTTAAGGCTTTTAATGAAGCTTACACCACTATTTGTATGGACAACTAGGCTCTATTGGTTAGTGAAGTCAAGTTAGTTCTTCTTTGCAATTTTTGAACAATTTTGTAAGGGACACACTTTTAGAACTACATAGCAAATGCCAATATTTTAAACACTTTAAAAATTCGTGTTAAAAAAACTGCAGAAATTATTTCCTATCCTTAACACTAGATGGCAACACCATACATGGAAAACAAGGATTCATTTTCTATTTTGATTATGCAAAACAAGGAATAACTTCAGAATTTGCTCTGTAGTCCCCAAGTTTCTGCTGCCAGTTTAGCATCAAATTAGGGTCAAAATAACACATCGTTTTTGCTCATTTCCCCATTTAACTGTGTTACATTTTAGTCAGGATGCCATCCAGTGTCTTATTTGGTCAATACTGAACTCACTGGCTTTTAAAATATATGTTTGTCGACTTCAAATTCTTTTTCAAACATGATTTCTATATGGTCTTTGACTTCTCCATTTAAGCTTCATTCCTGACATTGAGTAAATAAAGGGCATGTAACAACATTTTTTCATATCCTTCCCTTACTCTGTTTGCTCAGTGTGTTTTAGACTTCTTAAGGGTAGTAACCTGCAAATGCACCAATGCAATAAACAATAAAGGAGAAGGCTGTGATCACATCTAATGTTTACATGGTCTGGAACAGTCCCTGGTGACTAGGTATCACACCCAAAATGCCCTTCTGATTTTTATTCAAGCTATGCCCCCCAATTTGATACTGGTACTCATTATTCCAACAGTAAGACCATTTCTGTTCCATAGTCCAGTTATTCAACCATGCAAGAGGACTATTGAGGGTGGTACCTGAACTTCCCTGGGTGCCTCAAGGAGGGGGTTTCCCTTTCCCTCTCTTGCCAGTACAAGAGGGGCAGTAGCATTGCTTCCAACCTTCTTCCTTGCCCCACATCACCATATACTTTTTATTAATATACCATATAGTGGGGGGATTGTGGCTGCTGGTGCATTAAAAGTTTCACCACTTCAGTCAAAGTGCTTATAACACAGCTTATAACACAGCAGGCTTCACACAGCGAGGAAGCCACCATTTTGTGAGGCTCAGCCAAATATATGTCTGGGCTTGTGAGGCCGATTGTGCTGTGAGGAAGGATGGTCCACAATGCTGTATGTTTGACTGAAGTACTCAACTTCACAAGGCCGGCAAAAGTTACACAAGGAGACGGGGCTTGTCAAAGAACAACAGGCAGACCAGACAAGTCAAGGTCAACTTCATTTGTGCCACCAAGAAGGCAACTTGCTCGCTTTTTGGGTGCTGCAGGAACCCCTAAAGATCAGTGTCAGTTCTCAACAGACCATAAACAGGAAAAGGGAGGGAAAGAATGCAAAAATCAAAATCAAAAGGGGAGTTAGTCTGTTAACTGTGGAGAATCGTCTCATCTCCACTTGATTGTGAGGAGATGCTATGATTCCAAGGCAAGCAGAGATGCAGAAAATGTTCGAGGAACCCACCAAAGAATGGCTCACTGTAGTCTGCTTTTTGGCCTGCCCCCCCCCCAAACAAAAAAGCTTGGGAGGATGCTTAGTCTTGTGAACTTGCCAAGATCAAAAAAGGGGAAAGGGGACAGTGGAGACACAAGAGGAAGGTGATACCATATGCCTCTTGAACACCCACAAACTCTGGCATTGCAGACACATATGGTTCTTTACAGAGTGAGGACGGAGGGTACAGGCCATACCCACCCCTGAGAAGCCAAAATGTGATTGACAGAAGTGCAGCCAATCACTGAGGGAAAGGGCAGGCGAAGGATGGACGAGGTGAAGATGAAAAAGGTATCCGGTCACTGGACCGACAATGGGAAGTCTGGAAATTGTGTACAAAGAGGAATGAACCGAATGAACACTATATTAGATGGGTGTGATCAAGACCATACTGAACTCACTGGCGTGCAGCAAAACAGAGCACATAGATAGTACAGACACGGGCTAAAGAGCTTATATTAATTTATTAATTTACATCAGCAAGAAAAAGATAATCTTTACATAGTGCATACCTGAAAAACAAAAGTCTTAAAGTACAAAAAGAGTAATAACTACATATATTTTTAACATTTTTCATAAAACCAACAAGATTTTGGTCCCATACATTTTATTCTTTTTAATCAGTTAAATGTTTAACAGTTTCTAAGCACTGTGAAAAGACTGAATGAAAAAACAATCCCTGCCTGCAGGCTTACAGACTAGGGAGGCCAGGAAGGAAAAGAAAAAAAGCGAATTCAAGTACAAATTTTGAAATTGTTCGTTCTGTGTCATTTGATCTAAGAGCTGGACGTTGCTGTGTTCTATGCATATAGAGTCCTTAGCTCTTGGCTGTTGAGAGGCCAGAGTATCCTTTCCTATAGCTCCAGCTCATGGTGTAAAATACTCCACACAAAGCCACTGGTCGCCTGAAACTGCTCTCAACAGCCATTGCTTCATTGGTGAGCAGTTTGTCATGTAAACATTTTCAGTGCCCTCCTCTACAGCAGTTAAGAATGATCATTTATTATAAAGCCAGTGCTTTAATTTCTGTAAACTAACACAAACACAGTACAGGTCCCATTACAGACTGTAGCATACAGTAAGCCTCTACTTATTTGTTTTGGTTCTTAAACTTGAGTTAGCTCAGAAGGAGAATGCCTTTGTGACCTCTCCCTTAAGGCCGTTTCAATTCAACAAAATATTCACGAGTAACCTATGGCCAAACCAAAGCTGCATGGAATCAGGAGGTAAAAAAAAAACACCTCTTGCGGAAAAAGAAAATAGGACAGTGAAGCTCACAACACACCAAAATCATTGACAAAAAAAGAACCATTTAAAGAGGCCACAAGACAGGTTCATATGCCAGTTTCTATGAAAATTATTTCTACAGAAATAATCACTGCAGTATAAATACTGTAGAAACTTATGTCTTTCCATAGTGAATAAGATTTGTGTGTGTTCTTTCTGAAATCCAGGTTCTTTATACAGTTTAAATCAGATTTAGAACAGAGAACTATTCTGTGTAAAACAGAACATATTCATAACAAAACAAAATTTTCACTGTTGAAACTCTGCAGCAGATAGATATGCTAGGTGTTTTTTTTTCTATATGATCGAGGATTTGAAAAGTTTTGTTCTTAAAAAAATGTTTGTGGGTAGATTTGCTTTTCCCAACATATGGGAGATAACTCACTTTCCATTCTCACTCTTGCCATTCCAGGAGGCTGATAGCTATACACTGCATCCTTCTCTGCCTGTGGAATTGTGCAGCACTGATTGCAATGCTATTTACAAATTGTGACCATGGACCCCAATGCATTTCCATGATTTACTGTAACACATTTTGCTGCAGTAAAAACAGAAGTCAGAGGTGAAACCTGGAGCAAAGTGGAGTATGATCCCTGGCCCAGCATCCATTTTTCCACTAGTGTTTCCGCAGCAGCAAAGAAAGTGCTTGGTGTGATTGTTTTTTGAAAAATGACTTCTGAGTTTAGATTTGTGTCTTGTGAGCTTTGACTAGGTTTTGAATGGGTTTGTGTGGCTCCAAGTACTTTGGAGTGTGGAGCCTTTGGACTGGAGTGGATTGTTGGCATGGTTGTTTTGGTGGTGTTTTGACTAGTTTGTATGCCTTTGTGTGCTTTTGTTTTTGTGCTGTAGAGTATCTGTGCTATGACTGCAAATAAGTGACTTGAGTCCCTAATATTGTACTATGTGCAGAACCCATGTCTACGGGTGTGTATGAGTGGAATCTTATGTGAAATCAGTGTGTTCAGCATTGCAGAATGTGTAAAACCCTTGTCTGCATGTGGGAGTGTGACTGCATGTGACTGTGTGGAAGTGGCATCTTGCCAATCGTCTGTGTGGTAGAAGTTTTAATCATGACATCATTGTAGATGTTAACTGGGGCTACACTGTGCCCCTTTCACTGAAGGCTTCTTTCCTCCATTGACTTGTATAGGGAACCTATCCCCATTCAAATTAATGTGACTTTGAACAAGGCCATTCCATCATAATGCAAGTCAATGCAGGTGCTTGCATTGAGGATGATACACTGCACATGGACCCTTGCACATGGATTTGTTGTGAAAAATGCTGTACAGATAGAACATAAGACTAGGAAGAGATTGAACATGATGTAGTCTTAATCAGTCTTTGCATTGGTTTCGCTGATCTCTATTATAACACTCTCTTAATGTCCATATTTTTATACTGGCAGAAGGTATTCAAACAACTACCTATTCATGAAGGAGTGATGGAAACAAGTGAGACTTCTCAGGAATACACTCCAAACTGTACATATGCATAAAAAATAGGTAATAATTTTAAACAGCTTTAATGTATTTAAATGCATTAGAGTATCTGAAAAATCTTCACTTTCCATTTCACTCTTATTTACAGTAGATAACATTTAAAGATAGTCAGCTGGTACTATTTTCTAGCAAATGTCTGAATGCAACAACCCCTTAAGGATATTTGAAAAAAAAATCTACTTTTCAAAAACAAAATTCTTTCACTGGAAACCTGTGGCACAGAAACTGCTTGCATTTCAAGGTATGAAATGATGTATAAAAGCTATGGCAGTTCATGAGTAAATGACATTTTTAAGGTATCAGTAAAAAAAAGCTACCAATTAAGATTAATTATTTTCAAATTATACAGATTATCTGCTGAACCCTGTGTTCCAGTTTTAGTAAGCAGGTTTACCTGGCAATTTAGGCAGTATCTAAATGGCTCCATCTAGCCAGGTTTTAATAGATCCAGTGTATAAATGTGGATAGTTTGTGGAGTTTAGTTTTAAGTTAGGCTATGAAAATGTGTGCTAACAATAAAGCCCCAATGGCATTTGTGATAAATCACAATACTGTATAGTTAATCTTCATTTTCACACATGAAAAGAATGTGATAAAGTTTGAACTTAGAAATACACAATTACTATCAAGCTAACTACCCCAAACATTTTTGTGTGATAGTTTATTTTGAATTTCAAGTACTCTTAAACAGGTAGGAGGCTCTAGATTACTACTTAGGCAGCCTTGGGACATCAAGAAACATTTAAACTTTTGGTTTTTTGTTTTGGTTTTTTTTTAACAGTTCTGCATTTAAGGGCCTATTTCATCCCAGTAGAGAATAATGTTCTTTGCCATATTGTATATGGTTTCTCATATTGACTTTTCCTGAAATGCTGAATAGGAAGATTTCTAATATTTTCTATGGGAACTTTATTTAAATAGCTGACCTATACAGTGGATTACTGAACTGTACCTGGATGATATAGGACTTTTCAGACTCTTTGCCCATACAACCAGTTATTTCTTAATTTATTCAGCTTTTATACTGCTTCGCTTTAGTCCCTTGGTAGGATACAAACTAAAACCATAAAAATGAAAAATACAACATTTAAAAAGCAATAGTCAAAGAAAGATGACAACAAATATAATCCAAAGGGGATAATTCCCATTAGTTAATAAATGCCCAGGTGAACAGATGAGTAGAGATGTGCAGAACTGTGCAGTTACTGAGCCAGTGGAACAGACAAAACCTGTTCTTTGTGAACACCTGGAGCTTTTGCCTGCTATCAGATTGAACCCTGAACCTTAAGTGTGGTCTGGTTCAATAGCGAGCATTATGAATCTTCAATATTCACAAAGAACTGGTTTGTCTAAAACTTGTTTGGTGAATCTCTACAGATCTCATTAGGTGTTGAAAAAATGGCTCAACTAGGAAGATCTCACTGGCAAATCTCAGTGGAAAAGCAACTATTGAGAAAGCCCCAGCTCCTTCTGTGTAAAAATGAGCAAAATGGGCTTCTAGACTCAGCTGACCTTTCATTCTGCAGCAAGGTCCTGCCTTGTTCTCCAGGTCTTATCTGTGGTTTGTTCTCTGTACATCTGTCTCGGCATTTTTACTCTTCGTTTCTCCCTCACTTCTGCCCCAATCAGTTCCTCAATCAATTCCAACTAATGGCTAGTTTTATGGTTCCAGATTCCTCTCTCTGGACTCAGATCAATCTGCTGCACATAGTTTATTTTGGTTTTTTATTCATACCTGTCTTATATATCAGTCAGCTTCAACAGCTTCTTGTCATAGATGCCTATCATTGCCAGTACTGGTGATGCAGATGATTGGCGACACGCACTCATCTCCTATTCTGAGTGCCTCTCACACATCTGGCTGGTTGCTGTGTGAACAGACTAAATAGGTCATTTATCCAAAACCCTAGAACATTTACCTTAACACATAAGTGGATCAGTAAATTGATGAGCCCAACTTCAGGCAAATGGACAAAACATAAGGCAAAAATAATCTAGGTGAAGTTAGACAATGTTTAATACCACCTGAAATTTAATGTGATTATTTCAAACGACCTAGTGAACTACACCAGACTGGCACATTTATAAATATGAAAGAACATGGGAATAAGGCTGTTTTGGTGGAAATCATTTTAGTTGTCCTTTACAGATTGGCCAAAGACAGAAATGCTATTATAATGTCAATAAATGTATGGTATTGAACAGCACTGTATGGTACTGAAAACAAATACTTATTTTTTGCTGCACTTTTTTCTGTATTTGCCAACTAAGCTATGTTGGGTCATCTAAAATTGTTGACCAGACAAGTTCTTCCAAACAGTAAGATATATGAGCTGCATTTCAAATTGCCGGTAGAGAAATATAATCTTTGCAAAGTCATAATATAATCTGACATGCTGCAGTTAACATGCAGAAAAGCACACACAGGCACATTGTACACTTACACGCTTAAGGAAGGACGTAAATTGTGCTACAGTTTGAAAAAGCACAGAACAAAATAAAATTCCACTGCAAATTAAGATGGCCAACAGGAAATAAAAATGAGGAAAAAATGACGTTTAAGACCAACACAGCATATTTTCTTTCTTTTTATAAATGTTAAAATTTGGATCTTTGCCAGTGCTGTCATTATGCCTACTGTTGACTGAGTAATCGAAAATGAATTTTGGGAATATCTGCCACCATACATCTCAGTTCTGAATGATGAAGAAGCAACTGTGGGATAGTATTGCCTTCATCAGCCAAATTTTAGTGGTAAGGGATTCCATAAAAGATTAGTGTGCTACTATTTCTTAGTTACTTATTGCTTGTGTATGTCAAGTATTGCCTACAGATATCAAGTAACCCGTATAATTAAAAAGGAGAAAATGAGTTAAGAGGCACTGATGTGAAATATTACGTAGTAAAAAATTCCAGATATAAGTGTCATTAAAAAGTGAGCTTGAAGAATGATATTCAAATTGTCTGACAGTGCTTTTATTCAGTAACAGTAAAACAGTATTTATGTTGCATGTGAATTTGTTCTTCATACAGACAATAGAATTGCTTTTTACCCTGTGATATGGAGATTCTAGGTTTAAAAAAGGCATTAAAAAAAAAAGATTGCACAAGACTCTCTAATGGCCTGAGTTTCAGAAGTGTGTACCAGCTACAGGTGATAAATGCCTAAAAGCAAAAAACCTGTTCATGTTTACAGGAAGGTTGTGAAAGGCTAGGTTTTTACTCAGATGTGCCACCCATAATAAGAAATCTATTCATGGTTGAATTTCTGTTGGCCATGTCATAATAAGTTGCACAGGAAATTTAGATAATTTGCATCCTTGAAGTCTTTAGAAATTCTGAATGTGTAAGAAGACTAACACTATAGACTAACATTGTTGGAAGGTGGTGATTTCTGAGAAAACAATATTTAGGTCAATCTGGCAAAAACTACTGTTCTTCACAGAACTTGATTGAACTTTAGTTTTCTTAAAAAAAAAAGAAATAGTTATAGGATGTGAAGGAATAAAGGATATCTTTCAAAATAATTATACAGGATTTTGCAGTTTCTGTATACAGGATCTAGTATTGAAAAATGCACTTTAGAAGTCTATTTTTAATATTGTTCTTAAAATCTACCAAATTCACGTGTTTGTATTAAATTCATTTTAGATAACCAAAAAAGTTTAAATTCACAGACATGTACCCACAACATCTTAAATATTTGTAGACTTGCTGTTGCCATGTTTTGAGTTCTGCATAGATTATTTTTAAATATGCCCATGCAAAGGCACATGAGTAGAACTTTTCATGGGCCCACACATTTGTGCAAATAAAATATTTTATCTAGTGCAATTGTGCCATAGTGGAAATGCTAACCCGGGCAGTAAAGTAAAAAGTAGGGGAAAATCCTCAGGAAGATAGCTGAAAGAAGCTGAGCAGTTTTGCTATGTTCCTCTAGAATTGGAAATGTCTAAAGAAGTCCTACTTAGATTATACTTTGAATCATATATTTAGAGGTAGACTTATTTTATATTAAGAGTACGCAATATGTTTTGCTTTCAATGTTCCCCCCCTTCTTTACCTATCTTGAGGCGTACAAAGAGAGATCTACTGAAAGTAACAGATACATGTCTATCTCAATGCCTTCTTCCTCTGTATACATGACTAGTCTTCCCTTTTGCTATCTTTGATGCAGATGCTGTTCACAAGCAAGTACTTTCTCTCTTAAACATGTGGCCAGTAAGAAGAAACTGAAATTTGATGTTTTTGGTTCGTAATTCTGATTTGACATTCATCATTAGAATAAAGATTTTCCATATCAGCAATGCTGTTGAAACTATAATGTATAGGTTAGCATTTTCAGAAATGAATCAATTGGCTTACTGTACACTCACAGCTAGAAACAGGGTAGTAGCACTTGCAGTAGTGATGTGTATTTGGTTCAAAATCAGCATTAGAAAATAAAGCTTAAAATTGCAATGCAGAGTTGGAGAATTTCTTGTGAAAGATACATTTTAAAATTATAGAAGAATGGATTTCAACTTCAGTTGGAATAATCCATCCTTAGCTCTGAAGCAAATTAAGATACATTTCACTTTGCACAAATTCATTTCCATCGATGCCGCACTAAAGACGATTCATCATTTACAATGTCACTGTCTTTATGATGTCGACACCGAGGTGGAAGCAGGAGAAGGATAATGAGGACAAGAAGGACCAGTCCACAGAAGCTCATCAGGGTGTAAGAAATAATCCACAGCAATGGTTCATGTGAGGATATTGTGGGCACACAGGTGCCTGTTGTATCTGCAGTGAATGGACCATCAATCTCAGACACTGGGGAGCCATCTACTTCTAAGAAATCAAAAATAAAGACAAACATTGTCAGAGGAAGATGAAAGAAATGCATTCGGACTCGGTTTGGATCAGGAGTAACAAATGGAAAAACCTAGACTGCTCTTCCTCTTACATGGCTATGAGGGAGTTTGGAATCTTTGCATCCATTTTAGGTTTCTATGTGTTCTGAGACTAATCGTCTCAAAGACTTTATATGTGTGTGAACACAAACAGAAAGTATGATGAATGAATCCATGTTTAGTCATTGTGACTTGATTAGATAAGAGTACAGAAAAGTTTCATTCTACACAATAGCTCTATCATTTGTTCCTTTGGGGTATGCCAATGACACTTAGTGTCCTGTGCAGGTTCAAACAAGCCAAACTATTGTTCCAACTTTAATCTAGGGCTTTTTTTAAAAAAAAAGTTTGCTAGTTTTTCCTGTCCAGGTATGAGTCTAATGTTTTGGACAACAACCTCCAACAATGTCAACTTCCATAGCCGATGACTGACGATAGTGAGAAATCTAGAGTTTAAGTCTAGTGAAAGTTACTGTACATTTAGTTTCTGTGTTCAATTATGAAACAACAGTTCCTGGTCTTGGAACACCCAGGGGACTTATTTTTGTGACCCAACAAGGCACACTGCCACAATGTGTCCCTCATGTTCCTAGTATGCCAGTAATTGGATCTAAAGCAGATCAAGAGGCCATTTTGGGCCTCCTGCTCCAGAATACATTCTGCCTCATGAAAATGGAATATACTAGGGATGGCTAGCTGTGGCATAGCTTCTCTAGTGTGCACACAAAAGAAGCCCAGAAAACAATCAAGGTCTGGAGGGAAGTACAGAAAGGTCCTAAGAGATAAATTAGCCTCATGCACCCGTACTTAACCACACTCAGACAGTCTATAAACAAGAAAGGTCATATGAGTTAGCAGTGCTTCCTGGCCATAAGGGCTCACTCCAAAACTTATGCAAGCTTTGGGGTGCCACAGAAGCACAGATCCAGACTAGATCTAGACCATTGCCTGCCAGATCTGGACCTGCAGTTCCAGACCACAGAAAAGTGCAGAAAGGCCTTTAGTTTAGCCACAGCGCAGCTGCATTCAGGCAATTATAATTTCAAAATCCACCCTAATTAACACTATACTGTTGTTATTCTAGAATGTAACTACTGCTTCAAATCGTCCCTTTGTGAATGAGATGAATGAAAAGAAAGGGGTCTTTCTTGACGTATGGCAAATTGTCCTTGTAACAGTAAACTCACGTTTTGCATAAAGCAGTGTAAATTCAAGTAAAAGGGGTTAGGAAAGAATGCATTTTTAAAAGAAATGGCTAAGCTTAGAACAGAACCTATTTTCTCTTTAATCCTGTTTTCCCACTCAAATGTATTTCTCTTTTGGCTAAGTTATTCTAACATGAAAGCTGAACACAGAGTGATAAAAAAAAGTATCACTTTGACCTAAAATAAAGCCCGAGTAGCCATTCTTTTCTTTGAGCAGAACAAATTATTATGGAACTGGATTCAGAAAGCTTGTTCTTGAACATTAAAAGATTTCAATTTTGTAGTTTCTTTCCATTGTCTACATACCCTATGTCTCCTCTGCGTATTATTTATCAGCAGTGGAAATATTAAATTGTGGACAGTTTACATCCATCAATGGAACAAGAGTAGTTAAAAATAACTTTTCAAACTAATATATATAAATTTTTAAACATGCATTTGAGAAAGCTCAATTCAGAATGGTGATCTCACTGATTCATAGTTGCTTTATTGATTTGGCTGCAGAAATACAAGAGCAAAAAGGTTATTGAATTGCATGTCAAAATTTAACATTCTTTAGAAGAATCTTAAGCCTTTTATCTTTCTTTCTTTATCTTTAAATGTATCAAGATGAAACCCAAATTTCCTATATGAAGTGTGGCACACAGTGGCTTTTTGAAAATATTAAAGTCTTGTGAAAATAGAGAAAATAAACTTCTTAAAAAGAATTTCAGATGTTAATTGATGTATTGTGACAAAATTATTTTTATCTGTAAAGATTTCTTTAATATACATTTAATGAAGAAGCCATTTTGAAGGGTTAGGCTACATCCAGACTGGGTGTAAAACCCGAAATTGTGCTGGGATTGACACACATGTCTGTGGCAGTCCCAACATAGCCCTGGGGTACTAGGGTAATATACCACAATAATGTTATTGTGGGAAAATCAACACAGGGTTTACATACGGTGTTGTCAGCAATTAGCTTGTCTGGACAGCTGCTTGTGCAATCCACTGTCTTGGGAATGGCCACTGAGCATGTGTGGGCCAAATCCAGCTGAAAATAGTGGCTGGGCATGCATGCATGGCAGCATTCACACATTTCCAGCTATTTCACATCACTGAAATACCCAGATGTAAATGTCGCACCACTGTGGGAGCAAACAACCAGATTGTTAAGTACTTCTGCTCAGCCCTCTGGGCACCAAGCGATTACTCAGGATGCAGCATACTCTAACATCACTGTATACTGGATTAAAGAAGAAAGGTATGAAGGTGGCTTTAGAGTATTGCCTACTTGGAACTGTTCCCTTACCAGCACAAGCGCTGATTGCAAAGCCCACTCTTTTCTGAGCTCTGTCAAAGATGACATAAAATCCTTCCATCACTGTAGCACCAATCACCAGGGCACCCGTAGAAGAGGAAATGCCGAAGCGGTAACAGGCGAGATTCTGACCAATCTCTAGCACAGGCTGAATGTAGAGCTGTATGTAGGAAAGGAAATGTTAGCTGTTAATGACGGCAACAAAGCACAACGCTTAGAAATTTTTAATCATATTAAATTATCATAATAATTTTCTTTTTCTATTCTGAGTTTGTGTTTTTCTTGTAAACTTCACAGAGTTACCGTATTTTCCAGTGTATAAGACGACTGGGCGTATAAGACGACCCCCAACTTTCCAATTAAAATATAGAGTTTGGGATATACTCGCCGTATAAGAAAACAACACCCGGCGTATAAGACGACCCCTGACTTTTGAGAAGATTTTCTAAATGCAATCTAACTATTAGTTTGGACCAATCCATATCAGGGATTCTTAGTTGAACCTAAGTAATCGAAGCAGTGCAGTTGGCGCTTCTAAGGCCATCTGCTGGGACTCGAGAGCAGGAGAAGGTTTGTCCTTGTTTCTGCTTGAGATGCCCATGAGCATTTGGTGGGCCACTGTGTGCGACAGGATGCTGGACTAGATGGGCTGTGGCCTGATCCAGCAAGGCTTCTCTTAGGTTCTTATGTCAGCTGTGTTAAGTTCTTCAAAATTGATCCTGACTTTGCCAAACAGAAGGCATGGCCTCTGCAAAAATATTGCAGAAAGATACTGAAATAAATATACTTCAGACTAAACAATGCCAGCAGCCTAAGGATGGACTCCTATTTCACTTGGCTCTTATTAAAAGTTTAAGCTCAAAGTTATGCCTCAAGGCCATTTCAAAGTCACATTTGCTTCAGTAAACCAGCTTGAAAGCAAGGACAAGAAAACCCTTAAGACTACAGACATATTACAGGATAATCAGCATTTATACAAAACATTTCTAGATTCTCTGCAATAAGCTTCACTGCCTTTGCATAATTTGATGATAAATGACCAATTATTATAAATGAATATACTTCAAGGAAAAAGGAATTTCTTAGGACCCTTCTTTCACACCTGACTGGTAGGCAGTCTAAAAGCTGATCCAGCCTGCTACTTCCACAGAACACAGGGCTGATTCATACCTGCCAGCTCCCAAAAGCATCACAAGGGGAGGATATGGTTAGTCATCAGCTGCACATCACATGAGACATAAACACACGGTTGTTGAGATCTGAATTGTGCAATTATAGCATTAGCTAGGAAATGCTAGTTCAGCCATGGAAGCCCCTTGGCAGCAGGCTGGCGAAGACTCTGCACTTATCCAAAGATTTTTTTCTGCTACATGTGAATCAGATTATGTTTTTCAGAGAATATAATTCTCAAAGGACAGTCAAAGCACAGTCCACTTACTGTTTTTTCCCTTACTTAAACAGATGCGTTGTGCAAACAAGGAGATAAGTGTATGCGTAATATATCCTCTGGACACTGCATTATTTTTGACTGCCTTTAATTTTACTTTCATGTGTTTATCCTAACATCTCAGGGGATAGTCTAGATATCAGATGGATTACAATCTAGAAGCATAAAGTTCACATTTATGGATGCACAGCAAATTAGGGACCCTGTGTTGACCATTCATTCATCTCTATCCTGTACATGGAATCACAATGCATTACTGTTTAGGACAGTTTAATCGCTATATGGGATTTGAGCTGACTGCTTGTATCACTATTCTTTGTACAACTGGGACACTAGTTTTTCACACAGATATCAATATGACTGTGTATAGGTTGGGCTAAAGCTACTCTGTTGAACGGAATAGTAGAGAAATACAACTAGACAAGAATCCACCAAGTCAACCTACTTTCTGAATAAGTATAGGAGGGAACATCAAATGTGAGGAGTGCTGGCCAAGGTTGGGTCCTCCAGATAATACTGAACAACAACTCCCATGAACCTTAGCAAGTCCTACTCTGCCATTTGTTTAATGCAATTATTTCTTCTGTTCATAATCAATACCAATACCACACAAAATAAAACTATTTGTTCATACCTGTGGAAGGACAGTGATCCTAAATGACCTACTGGAATTTTCATCTCTCAGATAAATTGACAGCTTAGGGAAGTAGGCCCAGGGTTTTTCAGATTTATCCCAGCAAGCAAGCTGTAAACCATTCCAAAATCCAAATGAGAATTCTTGGATCTACATTTAAAAGGGGAGGGGAGAGAAATACACCAAACAAAAAATATATATTATTCAGTATGTATAATATACTGTTGACATTAATTATTGATCCATGTTTAATAAAATAGTAAGTAATATGTTATATCCTTACTGCTATATAGATGCTGGACTTGCTTAGGATTTCTTCAATCCACTTCCCTAGGAGTTGTCCTACAAACTAAGGGACTTAATACTGTTAATTTATAGCCAAAACTAATGTTTTAAAAGGGAAAAATGCATGTAGTTACTCAGCGTGCATCAAGTCAAATTATGCTTTCTTACATTTACATTTTTGAGTATCAGTACAAATACAGATACAGCAATACTTCTTTAAGCAGGATTTCTTCTGTGAATTTTATTTATGCAGTAATAGATATTTCCTATTGGATAATAGTTTTTTTTAAAAAAAGTTAACCTCATTGTCTTATCCCTTAGCACTAAGACATTCAGATTCAGCATTTTATTGACAGGCCTTTTGAACTTTTAACAGAAAATAAATGAGTTTTTCTAAAAAATCCAATCCAAATTGATTAAATTCGTAATACAAAGAATTTGTAATATTCCAATACTAAGTTATTCCTCCCTTGATTATAAGGCTGCGTCCAGACAGGGTCTAAAGTGTGGGATTATACATGGCAAGTCCAACATAGCCTCAGGATTTAGGGTTGAAATCCCACATTGGGGGGGGGGGTGACGTCTCCCAACTGGGGGTTCCCTGAAATAGTGTATCATTTGCCTGTCTGGATGCTTTGTCCTGGGATACATTCTGTAGAAAACAAAATAAAACCCAGCCAAAACACCAGTATGCGGGACAGTACTGTGCACTTCTGGGCATTCTGCCCCACCAAAATACCTGGCAGTACCCACTGTGCCATTGTGCGTATAAGCATCCACGCAAGTAAGGTCTTGGGCTTGCCCCGTAGTTTCACCCAGACATGTGGCACGGATAACAAGAAGCGATTGCAAGATCTAAGAAAGATCCCGCATCTTCTTCTTGCTGTCTGGAAATGGCCAGTCATAAGAACACTACCATCTAAAATATATATTTAGAATTTTCATGATGAACAGCATCTTTTTTGAAAAACAACAACCATATAAAATAATAACAGATAGGAGGACGTTTTTGTTAATAGCAAAATAGCTTCAGCAGCACATGTAACATTATATACGTATTGTAAGCTTCTGTGTAAGCAAGTCCATTGCAGCTGTGGTCTGAGGTATGGAAGCACTGGGCTCCTCCGAAGTCTGAATGCACTATAAATCTCTCTTTGATCTCTTGGTTCAAGTATATGGCAGGATTGAATGGGGCCCCAACAGCTTGCGTGCTTTTCTTCTAGGTGCAAAGTGGGCACTATCCATGTGGAAATAGAAATGATGGCACCCTTCATCCATCTCACACCTTCCTACTGCAAGTTTCAACTTCTAGAGGAATCTGATTCAAATATACAGTAAATGAAAGAAGACTCCATCATTCTTCAGATTTTGCAATGGAATTTCTGTCCCCATCGTACACAAAAATATAATGTACGCAAAAATATGATATAGTGAACCTCCCCCCCCCAGACTTTTGAATGAACTGAAAACGTTTTTAAAGGGTATTAGAAGGGTAGATACAAAATATGCAATTTACAAGTGGAGTGGATATTTCTGCATTCTTTTGAAAAATCTGCAAAATATGGAATGGAAAAAATATAGTGCAGTATTAGCAAAAATGCTACCCAGATTCCAAGACGTCAAATAATTTGAGTCAAACAGAACATGAAAAGTAACTTGATGGATTGTACATAAGATCTGTAGGTAGGTAGGTAGGTAGCAAGCAAGCCAGCAAGCAAGGAAGCAAGCTAGATCAGAGAACGGCCAAAGTTTAAAACTAGCACCAAAACACTGCACTTAATAATCTTGAGATTTCAGGAGACTCAAACAATGTCTCTGCAAAAATTATAGTGCACAGTTCTGTGCATTTTTGTTTGATTTTCAGAACTGCTTAGAACAGTGGTTCTCAACCTTCCTAATGCTGCGACCCCTTAATCGAGTTCCTCATGTTGTGGAGACCCCCAACCATGGGGGCGAAGCAGCTGGGAGGTGGGAGGGAAGGGCAGCGGGAGACTCTTCGCGACCCCTCTGAAAGGGTAGTTCGACCCCCAAAGGGGTCCTGACCCCCAGGTTGAGAACCACTGGCTTAGAACATGGCCTCTGGAACTCCTTTCTGCATAGGAAAATGAAACAATTCAAATTGGTGAACGGATAGAATCAGTTCAGAGTCACCTGATTTTGTTTCATACTAAGCAATTCAGCTCGCAAATGGTGTTAAGATACTTTGTCTAAGATGCATAAAGAATTCACATCTTAACTATCCTAAGGTAAGACCATTCTCTGCATTGTTCCTGGCCTCAGCTCCTCCTTTCATATTAAAAAATCCTGTGTCTCAAGAAAGCAGTTGGCACTTCGCTGCTCTTCTCCCCCTCCACACTGGACTTTAATGATGACTCAGACTAAAAGGTAACCCCATACACTCATTGCCAAGATGACATTCAAGAGTTGAGGGCAGCAGAGAACAGAAGGCAACCTTTCAACGTAAGTGCTTTAATGGAGAGAGGAGGCATTTAAGTTTCTGTCTTCATGATTATCAGCTACTTTCTCCCTTTTACTTTCAATCCAAGAAAGTATTTGCTATTCACTTCACAGCCAGAGCGTGCATAAAACCTCTGGCAGTATGGAAACTGTTCCCATATAGAGATGCCCTGCCACCATAATCTACAATTAAGGCATCTCTGGTTGTACAACTACCACCTGCAGCAATCCATTTGGCATCAGCTCTAGGAGAGTCTTTACTGCTATGGCTCCTGGATTGTGGAAAGCGTTTTCCACCTCTACATAACAACAGATGTGTACCCAAGCCATTTGGCGCTGTTTGGGCTCGCATGGGCCGGGTGTGGGACCGAGAACAAATCTCGGGCATCCCCATGTCATTCCTGGCAACGCGGGACAGGTATGGTATGGGCACAGATGGAGGCCAAACCCTGGCACGGTGGAGCAGCGCTACCTCCTCTCCGCCCCCCCTCTCCTCATTGGAAGCCGGATTGACATCAGCCCACCCCTGTGCCGCATCCACCCTCCCTTAGCGGCACTGAAAGCCAGGACCGGGCTGGAAGGCACAGAAAGAAGTTAAAATAAAGCTTACTTCATAATAATAAATGTATAAAAAAATTTAAAAGACCAAAAGCCCTGGCTACTATGTATTTAAAAAATGCAATGTAATTTATCTTACAGTCTGGCAACCATTTTTGTGAATGCCTCTATTCATCCGACCTTGCTCATTCCCTTATCCACTTTATGTAATAGGATTAATGATTGAATTATATGTATATGTACCTTTGTTTTTATATGCTATAATATCACCCTATAGATATCTAATCTGTATGTTGGTTTTTTTAAAAATAAAATTTAAAAAAAAGACCAAAAGCCACTACGAGGTTTAGTGGCAGTAGGTGCTTGAGCAGTTTTGTGCACTTCCACTCCATCGAGAACCGTGAGAACGCCCGTCAACTTTAAAAGGCAGAAAACCAAGCCTTTATTTATGATCGCCTTGATGATCGTTGGAAATGGAACAAAAATCAAGCCATTATGCAGCCTGCCTTGGCATTCGTGAAACGGGTTTGGAATTACTTCCGTGGAAATGCATTTTTTTTTTTAATTAAGCCATTATCTAGCCTACCTTTGCGATCGGCATTTTAAAAAGTCAGCGGCTGCGATCTTCAATGGACAGGGCAGGGACAGCAAGCACAACCCATCTCCCAATGATGTGAGTGCCAATCTCCTCCCCGTTAGCCCGCAATCGTCCCCATGTGCGGTCCTGGCTCGCTAAGCAATGTGCGCCGGTCCCCCAAACCATGCTCAGACTTGTTTTTTCAGGTATCAAATCTGGCACCCTTCTGGCACGGTTTGGGGGGCGATTTGGCATGCTTTTGGCGGGCCAAATCCAAAACGCATGGGGACGCCCCTTGCCAATCCCACGTTCGGAACTGTACCAAACTAGCATAGGGATGCACTCTTTATGAGTTATCCCTGGCTGACCATCTAAATCACTGATTTTATTTTGGTGATTTTATTCTTTAAAAATTTTATAAGGTAAACTCAATGTGAAATTCATAATGAAAACAATGTAAATATTGTAAACAGAGAGACAAACTGCAGTTTAATTTTTTCCTCAGCCTCTTCCAAAAGTCAGAAAGAGAAGAGGAGCCTTGGTCTGTTTGGCCAGGTTCTGGCTTTTTCAATCCCATGCTGGTGCAAAAAGTTATTACTATAGCCATTGCCATAGACCACTTATATGAACACATATCTGCTGTGAATCAGCATTTCACTAAAATAAGTTCGGACCAATTCAAAAGGTCAGTGTAGATAGGCCATTTAAGTTCTATTTTTCTATTTTTAGAAAATGCGCAAGTCATAACAAAAACAACAAGAACAGCACACAAATGTGTTATTTAAAATATAGCTATCTCTGTCTCTCTGCTACCTTACCTGACAGGACTACACCCAGAGAAAGGTAGACATCAAAGGCCTAGGTGAGAAGATATGTTTTAAGCAGTCACCAACAACTATACAATGTAGGCACCTGGTGAACCTCAAGAGCTATTCCAGAGTCTGAGAAGGCACCACAGATACGACCATCTTGTGTGTCTCTGCTCTTTGCACCTCTGGGAGATGAGAAACTACAAGAAAGCCACCACTTTGACATCTCAATACCCAAGCAAGTCTATAGGGAGAAGGTACTCCCTTCAGATAACCAGGGTCCAAGTTATATAACCCCATGAGCTTTCTCTAATCCCTGTGTGTGTCACAGTGTGTGATTAACGTGTGTTGATTGGAAGAGCAAAGAATGCTCAAATATAGCTAATTTTGTAACATGGCAGAGGTATGACCTGTTTGCAAGTCTGCATGGTCAATATTTTAATCATAACAAGCACTGTGTTAAACAGACATATGCACAAACTTATTTATGTTTTTGGTCAGTATATTCCGACTCTGAGTCACAGAGAGATAAGAAGTCCATTAGCGAAAGGGAAAGTATACTCCAAAAGGACAGTATGCTTTCAGCTGACAGTGAATAACAGAACCCTCCGCAAATCAAAAAAGCACTTACTTTGTGAATAACTGCCAAGAAAACAATTAGGCTTTAGTCAAAAATTCTTCATATTTGAAGAAGGGCAGAACACAGTGGTTGCGTGAATACACTGAAGGGTTAAAAAAATGGCCATGCCATTCACGTGGCATTTATAATTTCTCATCAAAGAAGCCTACACCCACAGAAAGAGATACATTTAGTTATGTACATTTAGTTCAGCTTCAGCTGGGGAACTTGATCTTTTGACAGCTACTGAAATGGTTCCTTTAAGGAACAAAGTGTCTCAAAAGGCAAATTTCACAAGCAGAACTTACCAAGGATGTCTGTATAATTGCTTCCACAACAGCATTGAAGACCTTTTCTGGCAGGCGAAGCAGAGTGGTGCCACTGTCTACAATTGCTTTGTCTGAATTATACTGAATTTGGAGGGAGGGGTGAGGAGAGAAACAAAACAACAGCATGTTACAAAAGCAACTGTAACTGAAAATCATAACTCCTACACTTTCCAGTAAAGCAATGACAAACAACACTGCATTTCTCTCTACTCCAAACTTATACTTGCAAGCCAGCTTTGACTGTCTGTCAGTAACTGAACCTATCGAATGTTTGACAGGGGCAGAGTAATAGATCTTCTATTTCAATTGACAGACTGAACTTGAGTGAAAATTATTAGGATTTTAGAAACTGCCTCCAATGGCCAATTTTGTCTTGTGGTAAAGATGAAGCCATGTACTGATAACCAAAGATAGACAGATTTTAAGCTCACACGATTCAATTACACCTGAATTCCATGAGACTTCTCATATACACCTTTGTCTGAATGCACATTCAATCCACTTTTGCAGTGAGAGAACACAACAACAAAGTGACAGTTTTCCATTCATGTTATCTAATCCTGAAAATTTGCTTTTTGGGTAAGATAAAGGGTGCAGGGAATTACTAATCATTTTGCAGATGCATTCTCACTCGGAAGGTGGATTGAATGTAGATTAAAAGTCAGGTGTAGCTATACCCAAAATTCTATACACCCACTGATGGGTTTCTGCTCACTGTGCTACTGCTACAAAGGTTTTTATGGCAAGAATTAAGGAAAGGACTTAAATGCTTGTAGTTCTGTCTGTTCCTGGGAACAGAGTAATGGAAAGGCAAAAATCCAAAACTCTTTGTGGGCCCTTAATTATACAAGGAAAACGAAGACATCCCCCTAATATGAAAATGTTACAATGGGTTTAATTATATCTACGGTAATTAGAAATTTATTGTAATAATGTTAAATGTACAGTAACTGCTACACTATTATACTATATTCAAATTTAGCTATACAACATATGAACTTTTCTAACAGTATATTTCTAAACTAATAAAATATAAATATCAGCTTTTTTCTTTTACAAATGAAGCATACTCCAAAATTACAAAGAGAGTCCCAAACAGAAGAATTATTATAACACAGATGTTAGAAAAACATTAATAGCTGCGGTTAATCCACTTCTAGGTAGACAAGGTAAAAATGCAAATAAATAAATTAAGGTGCAACTAACAAGTTACTCAGAGCTAATCTTGAAAAGACTCTTTAAAATCATTTTACACTTTATTCCAGGGATACACTTTTAGTCAGTAATACTTCTGCCTATTCATCATTTGATTCTTCCTTCTTCAACTCTACACTATTATCTACTCCACTTACATTTTTAAAACATAGCTTGGCTGACCTTTCATTTGTGACATTTGTAAATTATCTGTACTGTTAATAGATTGGTGTTATTTATTTCATTGCTTTTATCTGTCAAAGTGGTATATTTCTTGACTGTAACATATTATTTTGCAAATTTCATTAAGTTCATTATTGTAAAATAATATTGTAAAAGGAGAAAGTTATAAAAAAAGTAATATTTCTGCCTTATTTGGAACAATATTTTGCAGTCTCGGGTGAGATGGTTGAAACTCTAAAATCAGACAGCTGTTACCCACCAATAATTATTAACAAAATGCCTACCCTTAGAAATATCACATGCTCAATTTGTCTCCCTAATCTGGCAAAATGCGCCTAGAGAACAAGAAAAAGTTGCCTCCTTTTTAGATTTTCACTGGGCAACTTCTTGACAAACTATGTCTACTGTAATAAATCTGTGCATGCTTTATAAACCTGACAAACAAGCTTTCATATTTATAGAAATACAGAACAGCCTGTAAGGCAGAACACATCAGAATGATTTGGGGGTCTAACCACACAGGTAACTGACGACAGAGAGCAACTGGTGGAACAATGGAAAAAATTTAACAAAATTTTTAACAAAATTGCTTATTGCTGTCAGTTTAACCTTAGTGATGTATTTATTTAAATCATTTATAAACTCTCCAGGCATTTCACTTCTGTGATTTTTGCTGATAAGGTCAACCAAAAGTAAACCAAATAAAAACAGAGAAATAATATATGGTGATTTTTGTTACTGATACCTCTTTACAGTCCAAACTAAGAATCTGACCCCCAACCTCCAGTTTTAGGATTTCCACTTGATAATACCACTCTCTTTGAATAGGTGTGTACCAAATTTTCCCCTTATACAGACTTGGCTCAACTCCACCCAACACCTGAAACAGAAGCACAAGTTGGAGTTACTATAGCATTACACAGATAAAAGATCACAAGAAGGGTGCAAAGAAGCAGGGTCAGCAGTATGGAATAGTTTTAGGAACCTCAGAAAACAAAATCTTGTATTCTGGTGTTGAGATGTCTGGAGCTCGTGAGTTTTCCTGCACCAGGAAACAGTAAGCCTTTCTGAGAGAGGGAGGGGCTGACCACATGCCTGATGCTTTGGAGCACTGGGAGAATATGGGGACAATCCATTCTCCTTGCAAACTTTCTTAACTCCAGAGAAACGGTAAGCCTCAAATATTGTATTTATAGGTGCATCCAGACAGGACCTGTAGCAAGGGCTTCAGAGCTGCTGTCAAACAAACACACAGCTTTTAGAAAGCTCTGGGGTCTCTGTGAATTAAAGCCCATTGCTTCATATTTAAAAACTGACTTATCCAGCATCAGCTTCAGATTTTCGTTCTTCCTGGTGTTTGGGCGAGATCTCGCAAAATCTCATGAGTTCACCCTTGCCAGGAAACACAGGCGTCTGAGCAAAGCTCTAGGCCTCTCTCAGAAATGAAGGGGCTGCCAACCAACTACTGCAGCTTAGTTATGGAGTATTGCGAGAATAATAGGGACAGCTGATCTTGTGAGATCTCACCCAAGCACCCAGAAAATGGAAAGAGAGGGGAAACTGTGCAGCCAATACTAAGTCAGAATTTTTTTTGCTGAGCAGCACTGGGCTTTGCTTTTCAGGAACTGTGAAGTGTTTTAAAAGCTGTTTGGCTCCACAGTACCTGCAAAGCATACTGCTTGTCTGGACGTACCCTCTGTTGCTGCGGAAATGATAAAATCCAGAGCATTGATCTAACCGTATGGCAATATGTGTTAGTTCCAAATGTTCTTTAAATAATAAACTGATAAACTGCAGAATAAATAAGTGATGTTTTGAGACTGGCTAGAAAATATGGAGGGAGGGAGGGGAATTGGCCTCCTGCCACATTTTGTATCCATCTGTCTTGGATGAGTTCATTAGGTAAAACTAGCCTGGAATGCATAATTTCATTATTCCAAAATACTCAGTTGTTTAAGAAAAAAAGCCCAGGAACTACAAAAAAGAAAACTGACTCACACTAATGAAGTACTGAACAAACATGCACATCCTTTGATTTTTCATATTCATGCATCTTAAGTTAGGGCTGAAAGAATGCTACTTAAATCCTTGAACAAAGACACTAGGAAATAATTCAGGCAAAGCCTAAATGTGTGGTCTCTGTCTAGGTGACATCTAGGTGATCTAAGCACTACATCAATATATCAAATTTTGTTATTCAAATACGAATAACACCAATGAATTAGGAGCAAAACCACTAGGTTCAAATCTCCACTGAGTCATGGAAGCTCAATGGTGGAGCTTTAGCCAAATGCTTTCAGTCAAACCTACTTTGCAGGGCTGTTGTAAGGGTAATATGAATAATGGTATATATTTGCCCTTGAAGATTTTAGAGAGAAAGTGAGATTAAAGCTGCCTCCAGATGTTACTTATTATTCCACTTACTTCTGGTAGCACTATAGTCAGAAATATCTGAGCTTTATTCCTAAATATCCAAAAATAATTGAGTAAGTAAGTCACATCTGGAGGTAGCCATAAGTGCCATCAACAAAACAACAATCTTGTAATCTTTCCCTTTAATCCTAAATACCTCTCATATTGTTTTGTTATGAGACAAATTAGGACTCCTGTATTTTTAATAGTACAGAACCCAAGCCATTTGACACTTATATGATTTTCACTGATTTAAAAGTCTACACGGATGTTGTATTAATTTGGTTATGGATGTACATAGTAATCTAATATAATAAAAAAGAGCTGCATTTCTAAGGAAGCAGGATTAAATAAACTGCATTACAGACATGGGAATCTAATAAGAAGAAAAGGTTATATATAATAATATATTCATTTTCAAGCTGACAGATACCCACAAGACTACCTCCATTGGTACCCATTCCAGAAACAGGCAGACCAGCTCCACACATTTGTAAGGAAAAAACGTTGGGAATTGAGGCTTGCTTCACTAGAGAATCAAAAAATGTCTCCACAGAACTTGAAGGCTGCAATAAAAACATCAAAGAGCAGATGAAACAAGCTGAAGCATTCTACATATTTGTGTGACTACTCCCCTCAACCAAAAAGATCATTTTGCTGGATAAAAATATTCATTATCTCATTGATGTTTAAACTGATCATCCAGTTGTCAATTGCACAGTTGCCCCAATAGTCAAAAAGGTCTCAAAAGAGATGAAATGTGGGATGCACGTTTCTTCACTGTTATACTGATTAACAGAAAGAATAGAGCATTAACTCTTATGCTAACGCAATCAATCATTATGCCGGTCAGGGTGGGGTGGGAAACAGTATTTTATTCAAAGTGGACCTATAAATGCACAATCCAATAATCAGAAAAATAAAATCTAGAAACTGACCATGCAACACTTTGATCAGAGTGGAAAGCACATTAATTACTCTTTACAATCTCTTACTATTCAGATTTGTATCTAAAATATTTGTTTTTGTTACTTCTGTTCATTATACAAATCCAAATTGCCAGTTATCAGGGTTGCTCTGGAGGCTGGCTCTGAAGATCATGTAACATTTGAACTGGTGTGGCTGCTGTTTTGGAATAGTTCCCCAAATGTGGACAGCTTGTTCCGGGACAGTAGAAGCAGTAGAAGTAGAAGTAGTTTGGCCAGGGCCTGTTAGACTGGGCCAAGAATGGTAAGCACAAAAACCCCTCTAATACTAGGGCATGGTTATTATTTGAAGAAACACTTGGGTTTATAAGTTTGCTTGAATTTTTCAGAGTGTTCCCAAATCTTCCTTTATCACTACCCACATATTTAAAATATGATCATAACATACATCTCATTTAGGTTTCTTAAAATTGTTACACTATATAAACAGCTGAAGAGTTCCATCACACACTTCTCTGTCATACTGTGGGTTTTTGCAAGAATATCAACTGTCCAAGAATAGGAGCAGATGAGTAAATGGAATGATTTTAAGTTGAGTCACCACACAATTACTGGGATATTCTAGTACACAGGGTTCCTTTTTGAAAGAAACTGTGAGTACAGTCTGTCTTACTACTGTAGGTGGTTTTTCCCCCCCTCATCTATACAAGTTGATACAAATTACCTTGGCCAAAGAATCATAGGCAAGTCCAAGGATCCCATGCCATTTAACGCCTTTCAAAAAGAAATTTTCAGACTCAAAGATGGTTACAATGTTGATAATGTATGTGCCATTGATTCCTTTAGGCATAGTGATAACATCTGTGCCGAGATTTCCTGTCCAGCTTCCTTGCGTATATTTAACAGTAACCTCAACGTCCAGTGACTTATATGACTTTGATCTATAAAAGGAAAGAAATAGGTAGTGAAATAATAATCCACAGGCTTTTCATACTTTCAACTAAAAAATATTGTTTCTGCATAAAAATTGTGAACTGCGAAAATATTAAAATGGCTAGTGGAAGAGAGAAGGTAGAAAAAGTACAACCAATTCTCAAACAAAGAATGAATGAAGACACAAGACCTGAATGATGTTTGTTCACCATTCTCTAGAGAAAGTTTTGCAGTCTGTGGGTGTTTTTCCACTGTCACTAAAAGTACCCATTAAGTACCCATAAATGGGTACGTAATGGCATTTTTGTACCCATTAATGGGTACTTAATGGGTACTTTTAGTGACAGTGGAAAAGCACCCTGTATGTTTTTACTGAATTAAGCATGTTATACTTATCTCTCCGGTGGCCCTATTTTGAATGTCTTTGCCAAAGGATTTGAACAAGGTGACTAAAAACGAAAAGGCCTTTGCAAATATAACAGACGCTTTCTAGATCCTGCTTCAACAGAGGCCATACCTAAATTTCAATCATGTGTTCAGTTTGAGCACATGTGTTCAAATGAATCTGAGGTCTACTTTAGATGTTCTGCAAAGAGGCTGGGCTACAAATGCTAGATGGGAGCTTTGAGTTCATCTAATGCCTGACTGCTTTTTGAAAACTCACTGCTGCTGGTGGTCTTCTTCCAAAAGATTTCTTTGCACTGGTGGGAACAGAAGGAAAATGGGAGTGTTAAGGGAAGCTTTTTTTTTTTAACCTAGCATTGTCTTCCAGGCTGGGGTACAGCAGAGATTTGTACTGTGAGAACAAGACTTGCCTTCATATCATAGGGGCCCCAGGCTATGGAACAGCCTGTTCAGTGATATATCTGGTGGTGCAAACCTTTTGATTCCTCCATATGTGGCTTTGGGAGTTCTTTAACTTTTAACTGTGTTTTAAATGTTATTTTAATTGAATTTTTATTTCCCACCATATGCTACCCTATATCCCATGATAACAGAGTAGTCATGAAAATTGCCTTTTGATATACAGGTCACCCAAGAAGACTTTTTACCCACTGTTGTATAGAATTCATCAGCTGGGGAGGGTGGTTTGGGCATAGTTGCCGTATAAAACCCTGGCCAGGATTCCTATATATTTCATAGTTGTATAGAAGAAGGAACTTAAATAGGTGTGATTTGTCATGTCTTGGAAATCCTCAGCTGGAAAGCTCATGGCAGCCCCAAATATAGGAGGAAGTCCTCCTACATGTATTGCAAGCTGGATAAGGATTTATAAACCATGAACTGCATCTTGAACTGCATTTGGTAATGCGTCAAGTATCACTGCCATTGCACAGTAATTATGCAGTAATATTAATTCTTCACAGGGAGTCTTACAAAGAACATAAAGTAATATATTATAAGAAGTATATATTATTTCATGCAAATGTTGGTTGGGCAGCAGGACGGTTAGTACATGAAGGCAATTTACATGGCCCTGACATGCTTACAGCAAACCCTAGCTATGTTCAAGTTATTTATTCTCATCATTTGCATGATCTCAAGTGAAAAAATAAAATAAAATCTCATATATTTGCACGCTGGGATGCTGAAATGGCTGTTTTATTTGGTTTTATTCATGTGAGAGCATTAATGAAGGCCATTAGTGGGTTTCTCGTTTCATCGGTATGCCCAGAGCTTTTGCAGATCAGAAATCTTACACATGACAAGTAACACTGTATGACATCTGCTAGAACAAGGGACAGACTTAATTTTCTATTTGACCTAATTGCTTTCACTTAACGAAATGCAAAAATCTCCATTCCCCCCTCCCCCAGGTGTGTGAGCTGGAATAAAATAAAGATACTTACTTGGCTGCATTGAAGTATGTGGTCACGTCTGCATTTGGTGAACCTGCCACAGCAAAATTACTGCTTCCAGTGTCAACAAGAATATTCAGCTGGAAGGAAGGAAAGAGAGAGAAACTTGCTTTAATTATCACGAACCAGTTTCAGAGTACATTTGGGTTTTTTGTTAAAAAGATGTTTTGGGATCTTTGCATTTTTATGGTTTTAATTTTATAAAAATCAGATATCTACTTGAAATCCCTTCAAGACACCAAATAAGTATCCGGAATAAATTATCCACGAGTCCTACACTCTAACCACAAGCCAGCTACCAGGAAGGCACAATCCTGCTTCCTAACGTCATTTAGAAGAGTGACACAGAGAAGGGCTTCAGATACTGACCACAGGATCACAGCAGATTTACACCAGAGCTCTACCAGATATTGCGGTTCTATGTCAAGAAGGCCTAGAAACATATACGGCACCAATACAAAGTGGGCAAGTACGAGTATTAAATGTCCCCTTGTCACCATAATCTGCATTAATTCCATCTTCCAAGCCACTTAGGCATATGTTCACATAGAAAGCACCCCAACAATGGAGGTTAAGATGTTGCTAAAGTACAATAAATGTGCAGATGATCAAGGAAATGGTTTGAGACTGTACATTTATTATTAAAGAGAGTGTGACATTCTCCATTCCTTTTACAGAAAGTTGGCATGTTTTAAAAAGTATCATAAAAGCTATAATTATCCTCCTTTTAAAATGCTAAGTACTGTAGTCCATTGTTTTTTCAGGTTTTAACCTTGTGTAGATAGTTTCTTGGAGTTTTTATTCACTATCATCAGAACACGATACTGTTCTCACTTAATATTATCCGGGTTGTAAAGAATGTCTGTGGGCTACATACAGCCATGCAGAATCAAAATATAGTTCTTTGAAAGAAAACTATAGACCATAATAGTGAGAAGTACAATATTCACCATGTCTAGTTTTCCAAAGGAACAATGTTCTCCACAAAAATATAAATGCCATAGAGTATTAAATCTACAGCCTACTCTAGAATCCACATGACTAGCTGCTATTCATTCTAACATTCCATATCTATGTGGATCTGGAATAACTAGACATGAGCTGTAGCGCCAAACACAGATCTATTGTAATCCACATAATGACACCAGTTAATATATGGAAGGATTAGAGGGGGGAGGTTGCTTGTTTCTGAAGATTTAAAACATTCTTTAGTTCTTTACTTTCTCCTCCACAAGGACATCACCATGAGCTATGGTGATTTCTGATTTTCTTTTCATTTTTGCTTAGGCACAGCAAACACACAGGAAGTTGCCTTTTACATGTTTATATAGCTCAAAACTGGGGATTTTTTGAGACGAAAGCAGCTCAGTGCTTACACTGCCTGGCACGGATCTCTACTGCTTCTAGATGCAAATCATTCTTTAGTTCATCTAAGGATTCCAGAGATCAAAACTGGAGACTTCTTACTCATAAAACATATTCTCTGGCTCAGAACTGCAGCATTTTCTTCTGCTTTGCTGTCAGAATGTCTCTTTCTGTGGGTATATACTGGGCTACATTTGGGCTTTGGGGTGACCAAAGAGCATTTCTATCAAGCACATTTCTGTCTGCTCAGGAACAAGAAAATCCTGCATGGATATATTGGATAAATGCATGAGTGTATGAAAAGAATACAGATAAACAATTTAACCACTAATATGTGAATCAGGTACACTACTCCATTCTCTACATCATTGTCTTTAAACTTAGAGCAGTAGTTCTCAACCTGTGGGTCGGGACCCCTTTGGGGGTCGAACTACTCTTTCAGAGGGGTCACGACGAGTCTCCTGCTGCCCCTCACTCCCCCCTCCCAGCTGCCCTGCCCCCAAGGTTGGGGGTCTCCACAACATGAGGAACTGCATTAAGGGGTCACAGCATTAGGAAGGTTGAGAATCGCTGACTTAGAGGTATAAGGAACAATAGTTATACATGTGGAATAGCGCGAGTGCAGAGGAGTGAGACCCAGAAGCAAGCTACACTGCTCTACTGCAGACGTGACTTCAGCCCTGGCCAGAAAGCAGCAGCATGATCATCAACACATTACGGTTGTGCATTCTGAATGAATGGTTTTGTGACAGAAAGATAAAGGATTGTAGTTTTTTACAGTTTTTTACAGTTCTCATTTAAAAAACATAGTTTTTTTAAGTAACAAAAAACGCCTGGCAGTAATGACCTGTAAATGCAACTAGAAAGAGCAGAAATCTCTACACTGTTTAGGAACAGTTAAAAACTGAGCACACAAGAACATATGGTGTTAAAATACAGATTTTCACATAAGTTAATATATAGGTGATGCAATGTACGTTTTCCTCAGCTTTTGATGCAGGTCCTTTTTTATTGCATGGTAGAATAAAAACAGCATGATACAAAAATAAATGTCACTGGTATGTATATGTTTAATACTGCTTGACACGTTTGATTTTTTTTATTCTATAGTGCAATAAGAAAGTCCAGCGTATATAAACACTTCTAAAAATTAATGGTATATTAATACTAGATTTTAAAAGAATTGGGGGGAAGGGAGTTAACAAAAATTAAAATACATAAAAACAAAATTAAGAATATATAAAATATCACAGTATACGGAGAAGAACTGTAAGCATCACTTTAGCCAAAGGCACAGATAGACAGGTGCGCCTTCTCTAATGTCCTTCTCTTTTAAATAGTTATTTTTTAAAATGCAGCAAGGGCATTTTGAACAAGTGCAGAAAGGTTTGAACAACTTCCCGGTGATCAGACGGATTAAGTCCAGAGAAAAAACAAAATAAATCTTTGTTACATTCAGTTCATGACTCTGATGAGCTATATGCACAAATCAAACATTGTGAAACAACCCTTAACAGGAAACAGGTTTTTGTGGTTCTTTCTCACAGCTAATACAGAGGAATTGGTCTCAGTCACTGAAAGAGTCACCTTACATATTATGCTCTTCCATGTAGGGATGAGGCTTTCCTGGCTGGGGATAAACTGGACAACCTATCCCAGTCTATCCTGCCCACCAGTTCTGAAAGTTGCACCAGCTTCAGAGCGAGCACTGGAGTTCACAAAGGCCAGGAATGAAATTTCCTGGCCCTGGAGTTCATTGGGGAGCCATTTTGGTGGCACAACCTCTTGCACTGCTGAAATGCTTCCCAAGGCTAGAGGGCCATTTTGGGCACCCTAGCCTGGTTTATGTTCTATATGAATGGAGCGTGGAAGGGAGGACCCTAGATGCTTTCCTGATTTGGGACAACATGCCATGAGAAAAAGGTCTTTGACAAGAAAGTGTTCCTTGCTGTCATCTGTGGTGTCAAAATCTCAAGGGTGTTATCTTTACAGAATGTTTTCTCAAGGAGGGTGCAAATTATCACCCTAGTTATCTTTTTCTAAGTCACCACGCATCTGTGGCTTTGATATTTCTTAGTTATACATTACCTAGGAGTTGTTAGGTAACATTTCAAGGATGCTATTTACCCTTACTATGTGAAAGGATGGGTCCACCAACTTGCTCAAACTATTCCTGATTCATTAAGCCACAATCTTCTGTAGACAGTCCTAGGCCCTTTTTGCGCTGGGCCTAATTTTGGTTTATATTTTGGACTAGAGACAAGCCATACTGGTGCAGACTACAGCAAACACTGCCCGGGGCCTGCCATAATCTGCACTCACATATGGACAGCAGGTTCCTATCCTGAGATATAATCTGGAATAAGGCCCAGTGCAGAAAGGGCCCCAGTTTCCATACAATAGATTTGGCAAGGGAAAATCATTCTGAAGTATTATGTATTAAGGTTTATTTCCTGCACTTTCAGGTTCAACTAATTGAACAAAGGAATCATTATTTTGACTTCCACAATGGGCAACAAGATCTGTATGAGTTTAAAAAGTAACAGCGTACTGATCTTCAGCTTAGCTTCCCATCACTTACTATATACAGTTTGGTACAAGTAATATTGGCCTCGCCTATCATTAGAATACAAAAATGGAAGAAGATAGCATTATCTTTTTAAATAGTATTATTTTAAAAGACTCCTCTCCCCAACATTATCTGCAGAACCAATATTATGTCTTGTGAAAGATTGTTGTTGTTATTGTTAGGAACAACAAAGTAGGAGATAGGCAATCACTTACTTTGGCCTCTATAGAAGACTTAATAAAAATGCTACCTTGAAGTTAAGCAGCAGGGAGTATTTCTTAATTGTAAACAATAGCCATGTCTTCACTTAGTTCCTGGAGAGAGTCAACATCTCTAAGGTAGCTTGGCTATCATGACAGGTATTTCTATTGCTGCTAGACAGACTGTCTTTTGGAGTGCCAACTTCTAAACACAGCCCCCTTAATGTGTCTTGGGCTGTGGTCACACCTAAGGTTTAATCCAGCTTCAGAGCAATATCAAGGAGCTGTGAGAGAAGCTAAAAAACCTTACGGGAAAGACAGACATATATAAAAATAAAGACACAAACTCAAAGACTTTTGGCAAAAAGGAAAAGCACCTCTTGTTTGCAGGAAGGCGCGGTGGTTTGCTGAGAAAATATATTAGCTTTCATATAATCCTTTACCCTCTATTCCATCAAAAGGAAAATGCAAAAATAAATAAGGTATACCTCTCTGTCCCCATTTATTATCTACAATTCATAATTGACCTCAGCCACTGTCTCTGTGTGTTTTAAGATCTGCACGACCTTCTAAAAACAGAGATAGATACTGCAATTGTTTACATTTTTCAATTCCTTGCAAGTTTTATCTAGAATTGCTGTTTATCTTCTAACACAGCAAGACTGCAAATGGCTTTTGTTCTAAATGAAGCAGGCTTAAGATTTCTGCAAATGTAGCAATGGAATATATTCTTTTAAATTTTAAAAAATCAGCTTTATATCTCACTCATCATTAACCCTACCTATTCTGACACCTCAGAAAATGTCCTTTTAGATGCCTTGCTCTCCTCTTCACCAAACACAACATGTATCAGAAACCATCAATCTTTTCATTTCCATGTGTCCCAGTCCCTAGAATTATAGCAAATTTTTTTCCTGAGTTTGAAGATTTGCCACTTATTTTATATGCAGGTATGCAGAGAAACATATTACATATGCAGGGATCTTCACTTCCAGAGCTGCTGCCACAAAAGTAAAAAGAGCTAAAACCCTGCTACCACCACTCAGTAAAAAGTAACTCTTAAATCCCCAGGTGTTGTTGGACTAAACAACAACAGTTGTTTGAGACAGTGTTTGCTTGGACTAATAGGTCTTGTCTGATATATCTAGAAGGCCACTGGATCATCATTCTTGGAATAATAGTAATTTCATATGATCATGTATGTCCATCACATTTTTATTCTCAATCATTTCTACATTATCCGCATGGTGCATGTAGATAAGACATGCAAAATGCCAGCTGATTTGCCTAAATAAATTATATCCCCAAACGCAGTGCAAAAGCATTCAGTTTGATAAATAACCTATATCAGGTCTTAGAGTATTTGGCTATACAGTGTTTCAAGCAAATGATTCTTAGATGCATATGTACTGAAGACAGAATATTACCACCTGACCTAGAAAGAAACTAAGGATATCACTATACAATATGGAACTACATCAGTTCAGCAGTTTGATTACCCTCATCCTATTATTTTTCGGTATTCCTTCAGACTAAAGTTTGAAACTGTATGACTTCGCAAAATGTCAGTTTGGTGTGCTAGGAAATGGAACAAACTAGGAACAATGTAGGTCAGGTAGTACAATTTGTGTACAATTCTGGTCACCACACCTCAAAAAGGACATTGTGGAACTAGAGAAGGTGCAGAGAAGGGCAACCAGAATGATTAAGGGTCTGGAACACCTCCCTTACGAAACCAGGCTGCAACGTCTAGGCCTCTTCAGTCTGGAGAGACGGCGTTTATGCACGGTATAGAAAAGGTGGATAAAGAAAATTTCTTTTCTCTATTGCACAACACTAGAACCAGGGGGCACTCTATGAAGCTGATGGGTAGGAGAATAAGGTCCGACAGGGGGAAGTATTTCTTCACCCAGAGGGTCATCGGCTTGTGGAATGTGCTGCCCGAAGAGGTGGTGACAGCTACCAGTCTGGATGGCTTTAAGGTAGGGTTAGACAAATTTATGGATGACAGATGTATCAATGGCTACTAGAACGAATGCCTAGGTGCATCCTTCAGGCTGGGGGGGGGGGGAGGAACTGGGGCGCTTCTAAGGCCATCTGCTGGGACTCGAGAGCAGGAGAAGGTTTGTCCTTGTCTCTGCTTGAGATGCCCATGAGCATTTGGTAGGCCACTGTGTGCAACAGGATGCTGGACTAGATGGGCTGTGGCCTGATCCAGCAGGGCTTCTCTTATGTTCTTATGTAGTACAATGGGCAGAGATAAATTAGCAGCATTTCAGTCTTAGCGTGTACTCTCAGGCATAGGTGGGAACTCTCCATTCTAGGGATGTGCATAATTTTTTTAAAATTCTATCCATACTGAATTGAATCCAAGAAAATTTGTATTCGTTCAAATAGATCCCCTTCGAATAGTGAGATTCGAATCCAATACAAATGTTCAATCCCATATGAAGCTTCATACAAACATACTGAAACATTTGATGCAAATTCAAATGTCAATCTTTGAACGTGCCACTGCCAACATTCAGTTTGAATCCATATGGCCAAATCTGGCCAAATTTTATGAATTTCAAATGTTACGAATATTCATACACATCCCTACTCTGTTCACTCTTCTCCCCACCTCCAGCATCCTGGAACATCTGGGAGCATCCCCAATCTTTCAGAGCTGTGGAGAGGTTTTTCCTCCTCCACAATTTCAGCATCAGTTGCTAGGGAGCCCAGGGAAATCCTGGACTCAGCGTCTGCACTTCCTTCCAGTACCAATGCTGCATGTGGGCAGGGTGGAGCAGCTGTGGCTGCACAAATGCATGTTGCATCACAAGTACTATGGCAGTGTTGCTGTGGGGATCTTGCAGTTCTGCTATACCAGTGATGGCCAACCTATGACACGCATGTCATAGGTGACACACCAAGCCCTTTTCGGTGACACACATGGTCACCCTGACACCTGGGCGTGTAGTGCTTGCTCGTTCTTGATATGTGCGAAATACTAACTTTCAATTGAAAGTTAGCAAACGAAATTCAGCAACAAAAGTCACTAATGTAAAGAATTATTTGTTTTTGCTTTTAATAAAATACGTATATCAAAAATATAATTTTTTTACTGGAGCTACAAATATCAAAAAATTATGGATATTTGTAGAAGTGACACAGCACCTGAATTAAGCTAGGTTTTCTTGCAAATTTTGACACACCGAGCTCAAAAGGTTAGCCATCACTGTGCTATACCATCCCGCTAAGTTAAGTGCAAAGTGGCCCACAGTATGGAGAACCGAGCATGACTAAGTGAACTGCAGCCTCACAAGTACTGCTGTGCAAAGCATTTGTGCAATCGTGCCTTTACATTGTTGGTTCTATTGTTGTCAAGAGCAACTGAGTACTGATCAGTTCCTAATGATTGTATGAACAGATGCTCAACATGTTGACTGCATATTAGTTCAACTGTACAGCTGCCAACAGTAGATTTTTTAATCATGAAGCCAAACAATGTCAAGCACCAGTGTTCTATTCCAGGTCTATTGGCAACTCAATGAATTACAACACACAGCCACGGTTTCTATTTGTCTAGTCTGTTTCCCTCCACTAGCCAAGGAAATATTCCCAGGAAACCCATGCAATAGCTCTCTTCTTTCTGCTCCATCTACCAAATGGTATTCTGCAACATACAAAATCACTACTCTCAGCTAAACTGACTTCTGATTTAAGGCACACATTCTTGGCAATGTCTATATTGTCTGTTTTTGCCCCAGTCACCAAGCCATTGCTGGTAGCTGGAGGGTAGACCATATAACAGAGCAGAAAGGGAACTGTTGCCACCAGAAGCTGTTCGCCTAAGATAAGCAATATCAGAAGGTCGGAAGTAAGAAAGCAACCTCTTGATCACCCTCCTCATTTCCAGCTGTACATAGTTGATCCAAGTCATCATTTCAGCCTAGTGTGATGATCATGTAAATTCAGGCTAGCTTGCAGACTGTAACTCACTAATGCAAACTAGGTCTGTAGGTGGGATTAACACTGCATTGACATGCATTAAAAAGTACCCCTGAGTAGGCTTAGAGAAAGCTCAGAGACCATTCACAAGTGGGATCTACTCTTCTCCCCAGAGAACATCTGCAGCCAAGTGAATGACTGTGACTGCACTGTCAGACATCCATGGATAGTCAGTCCAAAGTCTGTAGGACTTTGTGAGCTGTGGGTTAGTTGAGCCATCGAAGATCTTAACACTTCTGAAAGAAGCACCAAACCTTGACCCACAAACAGGAGCAGTCACTCAGCAAAGAAGCCCTTGAGACAGACCCCCCCCCTTTTACAGCACCATCCCAACTACTTAAAAGGATAGGAAAACCATAGATTTGGGTTTAAGAAGAACTATGGTGACCCTAGCTGGGGCTAAATTTATTCTCCTCTTAGCCACCTGAAATTCACGATCGTTGGATGTGATGCTTGTTATAAGAAGAAATAAGGCAGGGAAATCTTTTAAAAGTGATGGACATTTCCTGTCACCTCCACACAGGACAAAGATCAAGGTGCAAAAAGGAGCTCCTAGAGAGCTGCTCAGACTTTATTCATAACCAACGCCTTCTAGACAGGAAAGCATAAAATGTGTCTTTATATTGCTAAGATTAAACATGCAAGGGATTAAATAAATGTTTCAGTGGTAATATCAATGGCTACTAGAACTGATGCCAGGATACTGCCTCCAGGTTGCCCTTTAAAGGAAATCTGCAGGAGTTTGAGAGCAGGTGAAGGTTTTGCCTTTTGCCTTCTGCTTGAGAATGCCCAGAAGCAACTAGTGGGCCAATGAGCAAAACAGGATGCTGAATTAGATGGGCTGGGGCCTAATCCAGCAAGGCTACTCTAATATTCTTATATTCTAATAGTGTACAGTAAGTAGTTGTTGTTTAGAAATCTAGGTCTCTTCTCCACCAAAGCTTCTAATTTAAAACAACTATGGCTGGGCTCTAGATACCAACTGAATATCCCTCAGCAAGCAATAATCTGTCTCTCCGAATTATCACTTGCTAGCAAGATCGCAGGGGATGGGGCAGGGGCATGCTTTCTCATATGTTTTAGTGATGCACACATCTGAATATTCAGCTGGTGCAACATATCTGGAAGTGCAGATCACCACCGCTGTGCATGTATGGCCATCTGTTTTGGCCTGCACGTGCAGTGAACAGAAATGATGGCAACTACCTCCATGAAGCACCAGCACTGGCTTTTCGAGCAATAGGCTATCTCACATTTTAGGGGAAATTATAGCGAAGCTAAGGTGGGGTTGCCATCATAATGCAGCCATGATAGCACTATATTTCCCTTGTCTGGGCACAGCCTGTGTCATCTCATCTTTTGGCAGTGGATTCTACACATT
This sequence comes from Aspidoscelis tigris stejnegeri, assembly GCA_023333525.1. Classification (NCBI taxonomy): domain Eukaryota; kingdom Metazoa; phylum Chordata; class Lepidosauria; order Squamata; family Teiidae; genus Aspidoscelis; species Aspidoscelis tigris. Next base: position 210,874,228 of record JALMGA010000001.1, read on the forward strand.
AATTCATAATGATGAGCTGACAGAACCAAGGGAAAAGACAGGGGATGTAGGATTACAGTGGGTCCCTTAATGATGTCACTGCTGTGAAGCCATGTGCTTCCCTCTGCTCCCAGCTGCAAGGCTAGTTAGGAAAAAAAGCCCAAGCGCAGGAGAGAGCAAAGGAAGGACAGGTGGTACTGCTGTTGCTTTAACCCAGTCTTGTATGTTTCTTTCACTCATTTGCCCACTTTCCTCTCTCCCAAACCATCAGAGACATCAGGTAAGGAACTGCATTAATTCCTCACCCTCTTTGAGTGGTTGGGGTTCAATGAACTGCTGTTCGACACATCCCTATTAATTAGGCACAATGCAAAAAAGGTACTTTCATCTGGAAGAAAAGAAAATGTCAACCAGGCTGACATACAATGGGTCTCCTGAATGCATATTTTCTGGTGGCTGGAGAAAGAGATCTTCAGATTCTATAGTTAACGATCAGCCAACAGGAGTTATTCTAATGCTGAGGTTTTTACAAAGAAAAAAACTGCTGGTTAATAGGTGGGAAAATTAGCAGCCAATTTAAGCACTGCCTCATTTAACACAACATACTCCAATTACATTATCAACCCATCTGGAAGAACTGCTTGCAGCCATAAGGGAGGACTGATAAAGTACTCTTAACTGCTATAATGTGTGCTATTTTCCCAAAGTTACTGCCTGTTATTACCGGCATCAAATTTGTAAATATGATTCTTGCTACAGTTCGTAGAACCCATGCTGGCTTTGGGGGGAAACACAGAATTAGTAAGCTTTTTTTTAATTATGTGAACTCAGAGCACAAACAACACTGAGCTACACTTTTTAAAGATACTAGAATATATTACTTTGACCTTTTTGCTTCTCTCCGGATCACCAGGAAAAGAGCAGCGTACACTCGTGTGTGTGTGTGTGTGTGTAAATGGTATATTTATATTGAGTTAGAGCACTAGATTCTAGGTGCATCCAGATGAGGATGGAAGCAGCAAAGGGACTTTGCTGCTTCCACTGCCCACAATATTCTAACCCCACCACCACCCCCCACGCATTAAAAAGATTTATCAGCATCTCTTTAGTGCGAACTTACCTTTGAATTCTCCGCCACTCCTGCTGGTGATGGAGCTTCCTGTCTGGTAAATGGAAGCCGCTCTGCAGGGACACCGAACCTTCTGATCTGTCAGTCTGGTGGACCAGAAACTGATACTGTGTTCCTGTGGACCAGAAGCCGCTGCAACATCCCGTCGCAGCAAGGGGCATTGTTAGGAGGCAGTCTCCCTCAGCACCAGGCTAGCCAGATAATCAGCCAGACCAATTATCTCTACATACAACTTTCCCCCAAAAGCCAGCTGTGTGAGAAATTTTAGCCTAATCTGACCACCCTGCTCTACAAATGAAGAACAGTTAGTACCTAACCACCTTAAGGGATGGAATGTCTTCCCAAAATATGCCAGCTGGAGGTTGAAAGTCAGAAAAGTCAGTGAATGAACTATGACTATTAGTATTCCTGCACCTTCAAATATTTTAGAGGAAACCAATTTCACTGTGGGAACAGTTTAGGCTACAGTTCTAATTCCCCCATTCATGTTGAATACCTCATCTAACAGCCCCTTCATTTTGCTGATTTGTAATTTGTTGACTTCTTAATTTTTATATTGTAGGGGGTGTCACAATGCCCAGCAATCCTGTAAGTGCCTGCCCTCTCTAGGAGTAGCTTGGCCCTGTTAGGATGCTGAGTTCATGCAACGGCCGAGTGAATACTACAGTGTGGACACAAAACACTGGTAGCAAGCGTTTCAACAGTAAACTAAAACAAATTTATTATTATACACAAGCAATACTAAAAGGAAAATAAGGTTCAGGTATTTGTTGGTTTAACTCAGGTTTAACTCAGTAAGTCTCTTAAGGCTAGGAGCTACCCCTTTCTCTAAAGGAAAATAGTTCCCCTTTTAAAAGACAAACCTCTCCACATTCCTCCCCCTCTGGCTTGCTCTGCCACATCTCAAGCTAAGCCAGTGTACCAGAACGTGGCTCCAGATGATCACAAGGCCCAGTCCGTCCTTGCTTGTCCGATCATCCAGCCTGGTCAGTTGCTATTGAAGTCTTCCTTCAAGATCTTCCAGCCAAAAGACCCCTGGTCAGCCACTGGTTCCAGCTCCCTCAGGATTCAGCTCTCTTCTCCTTTCAGCTCTTGTACCAGCATGAAGACCTAGTCTGCTGTCTTCTGTGTTCATTTATACCCATATCCCTGATCCTGATTGGCTGTAACCTCCTGGGGAAAACTGCTGCCATAAAATGCTGCTGGAAACTCCTGATTGATGGGAACTCCTGCTCTAGCCCCTCCAGCACTCAGATCCCGGGACAGCTTTTCCCTCCAGAAAGCAGCTTCAACCAATCATTGCAGCAGGGCCCGCACAGGATTTCCCGCCCTTTTTGCAGCCTCTGCCCAGGTCTTGCAACAAGCTGTTTGCATCTAGGCTGGCTATTGCAGCTAACTAGAAGCCTGCAAAGCCCGAAAGCAAAACAGTTTGCAGCCTGTACCCTGAAACCGTCACAGGGGGCTTAGGTCAAGGATTATTGTCATCTAACAGGTAAACCAGACAAATCAGATAACACAGTTCACAGTGTTCACCCTGCCATTACTCATTATCCCTCAGGACTATTAGCTGCACTATGGGTGGAGGGGTGAACATGTATTTGCTGGTACAGATTTTATAGCACCTTTGGGACTTACAATATAGAGCAAGGAAATGGCATGAGAAAATCATAAGTCCCTTCTTAGCAGTGCAAAACATCCACCAAGTAGCTTTTCAGTGAAAATGAAAGCATTTGTCATATTTGATGACAGGCCTTCCACCTTATCCTCTATTTCTTACCCTAGAAGAACCACATTTTCAAACCCCTCCCCCAAAAAGCAATGATTACAAGCATTTCTGAATAAACTGGCTAGCATAACACTAGGGAAATAACTTACACTATTAACTCCTGCCGCTCTGTAAATCAGATAAAAAATTCAATGTGTCAAATGTACCTTTAAAATATATATATGTTTTTAAAAAACTAAATGCATTGGTAGGAAACTACAGTGCATAAGAACCATAGTGGAATGAAAGTGAGCCTTGCATCATACCTAGAGTCTCATAAATGGAAAAACAATCATGTTGCTGTGTTCCTTTAATGGCTGCTGATCTACTGCAGCTCTTCAAGAGGCTCTAATGGCTTGAAGTACCCATGATGGCTTTCAAAAAGATCAGCAAATTCTTTTACCAGGAGCTACCCCTGAGCTGATTAGAAGAGAAGTGTGAAGCAGGTAAAACTATGATGTGACCAATAAGATAACATTAGTCATGCCCTTTGGGCATATAGGTTTCCTCTTTACTGGTTTGAAATCAGGATGGACTGCAGAATGGCTGAAATGTGATGAATCCCCTTTGCTAGTAAAGGTGACGTTTTTGTTTCAATCAGCAGAACTTGTTTCCTGGGAACCATGTTTCAGAAGACACTGCAAGTGCCTTAAGACAAGGTGCAAAGCAATTTATCATAAATACGAGGAAAGATTATATTTTAAGTATATTTTAGACTGCCTTCCTGATTTTATTGATGCTTTTACTGAGTGTTGTGACCTGTCCTGGGAGTTTTAGATGAAGGGAGGATAGAAATATAAGTAATAAATATACACTGCAGCACTTTTACAATTGCTGCAGTCTAAGAGACGTCCCCATCTTCAGAGGATGGAGTGTAGACTGAACCAGACCAGACTGGAAGGCCCAAAATAGCTGCCTGGTCCAGTCTACCCACGTACTGGGTGGCAGTAAACCAGACCACAGAGGTATGTGTATGCAATACATATCCATGGTCCAGTATACCACAAGGGACCCATTTTGATAGCACAACATGGGACCCATTTCGGTGGCACAGCCCAAATGGGTCCCCTGGAGATCCAAAAGCGGTCTCCTGGAGCTCCAAAATGGGCCTCTTCAGAGCCCTTTCCCTACGCTGGCTCCAAGGCTGGTACAAGCTTCAGAGTCTGCTTGAGGGCAAAATGCAGACAGCCTTGTTCCAGTCCAGGGACTGATACATCTACTACTGGGACAAATTTCTTGAACCAGATCAGAGCAGGATGCTCTTCTGATTCACTCCCGCAGAAGTGCAGATTCCAAGCACTTTGTTTACAAATACAAGAACCAAATCTATAGGTGTTTTTCCACTGTCACTAAAAGTACCCATTAAGTACCCATTAATGTGTACTTAATGGGTACTTCTAGTGACAGTGGGAAAACACCCTATAAGACCATTTCTGCATCCTATACACACTAGCTTAGTAAGATTCTGAGTTTTACAGTACTTGACTCTGTGTGAACATATAAATTATCCTCACTCTTCTTTCTCTAACATGACCTTTAGCATAATTACACCTAACTTTAATAGCGCTGAAGCTGCTATTCCTTTCACCAGATTAATCCTATTTATAGGGCTTACAGAAACAAAGCAGAAAGAAGGGACCCCCTCAAAAGGCTAAGAAGCTGTAGTGAACAATTGCTACAAAGCTCAAAGCTTTATTCAGCTGGAGAGGACATATTTAAAATTAATTCCAACATTTCTTTAAACAATTAAGCAGCCAGAACACAAAGTAATACCCAACTATATATTGTCTGTTACTGTGGGAACAGTAGTGGCTGAAGAATGAGGCTAGGAGTAAATTTCCTCACAGCCATGGAAGCTGATTGGGTAGGTGATCTTGGTCCAATCACTGTCCCTCAGGATCGTCTACCTTACAGGCTTGTTGTGAAGATGAAATGGCGCAAAGGAGAATTACTGCAGATTAATGCTTCTCAAAGAATAGAAAACAGACAATTTACATCACAAGTATCAAAATTAAAGGGGCAATGCTGGAGAGCCTCTAAGAACATAAGAGGAGGCCTGCTGACTTGGGCCACAGCCCATCTAGTCCAGCATCCTATCTCATACAGTGTCCCACCAATTGCTTCTTGGCATCTCAAGCAGAAGAAACTGGGAAAACCTTCATTTGTTCAATTCCCTGTGAATGGCCTTGAAGAGCATCATCCTTCCAACACAGAGATATTATCTATGCATCTGTTCTAGTAGCCATTCAATCTATACTAATCAACTCCACAGCATTTAAAGTGCCTACTAACTAACAGCTGTGAGTAAGTGAACTATGCACAATGTTTATTTTGTACTGGCCGTTGTTTAAAATAATCTTAAAACTATAGGCAAAGCATGAAAGACATGCTAAAGGGGGGTTAAATTCACTTTTAGTACAGAAACAGATAGCGAAAACAACAACAGTGCTGAAGCAGAGCATGCTCTTGTAATGGGAATTTATTTAATTTTGTCTTCTCTCAATTTTCCATATTGTCCCCCAGCAATAGGGATGTGCACGAAAATTCATCACATTCACAGTTCATGTGAATTCCAAAATTTGCATTCGAATCTACATTGGCTACATTCGAAGACTGACATTCAAAAGCAAAGTGGATGTTTTTGTGCATTCGGTCAAAGCTTCGTTATATCCATGAATGGGAGTACCTGCAGCAGAAGTGCTGCTAGCAAGTGGCTGCCTAGATGCTTCCGTAGCAATAAGACAATAATAATAATTTTATTTGATCAGTCTTATGACCATTTCAAAATTCAGTAACTTCCGTAGCAGATTCGGAGCAGGATAGGTGTTGCTGGCAAAAGTGGCCAGATGCCAGAGAGCTTTCAAATCATGCGATTGGGTGGCAGCACTTCTAGATAAGATCTGAACGTACAGATTTGAATGTCAAAGTGGTTACATTCACACACATGCAAATTTCATTCACATTCACTTTGATGCAAAGCAAACGTGAAAAAAAAATTGTGCACATCTGTAGTCAGCAATGCACTGTCACTCAGGACAAGTCAGACTGAATTTTGGGTGTATACCAGAGTGTTCAGGATGGTTTTCTAAATATTTATTGTTATTTCTGCAAATCTTGAGGGTCTCAAGAGCCAAAGACAACATCCTTTAAGCACGCAGCATGTTGTTTTGACTTCATGAGCAATGGAATTACTAATGTGCAATAATTCTCAGTCACTGTGTGCTACAGTGTCCTTCAAACAAACTCAAGGATTACTAATCAAAATAGAATTCCAAGGTTTGTCAAATTTGATATCGATTTTATTTCAATGCCAGAAGAACATATGACACTTATCTTTTTTTGATAGACTAATACAGCAATGTTTACTTTCCTGGGAACATGCGTTATTAAGTTCAATGGGCCTTATAAATGAGTACATGCGGCTAAGAGTACATATGAAAGAACACTTAAATAAATTAAACTTGTGTTTGTCATCAGTACCCAGTTTACCTATGACAATTTTCAATAGAAATTAACCTTAGCTCTTTAGGATTACTATTTGGTAAAACTGTAAAACAGTGGCTTGGAACTAAAACATGGTTTCCAGGATATGCAACAAAAATATGAGACATTCACAGTGTTTGCTGAAAAACAGGTTCCCTTTATACCTTAGTTTTAATCCACCTTCAGTCCACTTTCAGAGTGAGAGAGAATATATTATTATCTGTATTAACGATCTCATGAAAATCTGTCTTTGGGTTAGATAACTGAGAAAGAAAGGGTCTGTTTATACTCATCTTTGGTGAGCTCCAGTTTGCTCACTGTCAGGTGTGTCACATCCCGCCATGGCTGCAGCTCACTGGGATGGCCACAGGTTCCTCAGGAGTCATCCAATGGTGGACTGCTAAAAGTAGTCCACACGATTACCAGGAGTGGCCAGACTGCCCCTTGGATGCGGCATCCACACTGTCATCCAGGTGCGGTGCAGCAAGTGGATGTGACCGTGCAACTGCAGCTGTACAGTCGTGGTCAGCATCTGGACTGCTGTAGCAACTTCTGCATGGATGGCCACCATAATGCTCCTACCTCACCTGGCTGGTGTTATATTATACCATACCAGTATACGCAAAAAGGTCCCCCCAAAATGTAGTCCCTTTGCTCATTGGGGAGGTGGAGTGAACCTGGGGTGTTTTTCCACTGTCACTAGAAGTACCCATTAAGTACGCATTAATGGGTACTTCTAGTGACAGTAGAAAAACACCCCTGGATTAAAACTTAGGAAAGTATTAGTGGAACTGAGAAGAAAATATTAAGATTATTGACAACTGTGTTGAGAGATCCCTTAGAAAACCTTCTCTGATGTTTGTGTTTCTGGTTGTGATGACAGGTGCTAAAAGATATTGTACTTAAACAGATTTGGTGAACTTCACGCTGAAAACAAATTCCTTTTGACTAATAAATCCATTGCAGCACAAGCTCTGGAAAAAAGATAAACACAAAAACTGTTCAAATAATGTCTAAGAGAGGTACTTTACATGAACTGGGGTTCCTGCTGATATCAGGATGATATCTTGTTCACAAAACAGAAGTATTTATTGTTCCTACTGAGGGTACACTGACCTTTGGACTAATGATGTCCCACTGAAATCTAGGCCATATTTCCCTTACGAAATCAGGCTGCAAAGCTCTTGACCTGACTGAAATATGAAATGATGCATGGTGTGGTAGAGGTGGATAGAGAAAAATTCTTTTCTCTGTTATACAATAGCGGAACCAGTGGTCACTCTATGAAGCTGATGGGCAAAGGAAATACATTTTTTTTAAGGGGTGGTTAAAAAAGCCCTGTCTGATTGCACCCAGAATGGGCTGTAGCATGTTCCAGCAAAGCTCCTCTTGTGTTCTTGTGTCTCAAGTTGCTTATTCCAAATCCATGTTATGGAACCCACTTAAAACTGTCTCTGTCAGTCCCACCCAGTGGATGTTCTAAAATAGGACATAGCCTAGAGTAAGGATGTAGACTAAGCACAGCACATTTCTGGTGATAATCACACATTATTCTGCAATTACGTTTTCCCGAAAATAAGACAGGGTCGTACATTAATTTTGCTCCTAAAGACGTGTTAGGGCTTATTTTCAGGGGATGTCTTACTTTTCCATAGAGCTTCACTGCCTAGAGTGTGCCTTCAACACAAAGCAGCAGAGGCATAGAGCTTCACTGCCTAGAGTGTGCCTTCAACAGGCAGCGGCCGGAGGGCCGGTCTTCAACAAAGGAAGCAGCAGCAGGGCATAAAGCTGAGGCAGACATGAGGGGGCCAGATGGTGCCTTGGCCAACTCCTGCAACCCCAACGGGCTACGGCTTATTTTCAGGCTAGGGCTTATATTTTATATCTTTAAAAAATAATGGAAAATTTTAACTAGGGCCATTCCTTAGATCCGGATCTTATTTTTGGGGAAACACGGTAGTGACTTACTACTTAGATATGAACAGAGAACTGGAACCAAGATAAACAACTGCACAGATAATGATTTTAAATCCATCTTCACTATTAAGATTCATTCAGACAGTGACAGTGCTAATGCACCATCAAGAAGATTTGGAGCTTCATGGCTCATTATTTTGACAAGTCTGGTCAAATATTTGTTTCAGGCACAGCTAAGAGAAAAGTATGATTAGTCTCCCCAGCATGGCATTTCACAGGTATGAGTTCCAGAGGATAATGCGGTGCAATGAGAGATGTTCAAAACAATCTGAATTCAGAAGAGTCCAAATTCAACTTCAACTCAGAACACAGAATGGAGAATAAAGACTTACTCTGAAGTTCAAACAGTGTTTTCTTCCAGTGTTTTCACCTGGTCACATTCCAGCATTTAAATAGCTAGCCTCTAAATATAGTCCAATCATTTCATTATCATTTTTGTAGAGTCCGATCTGGATCTTGGTTACCTTCAGGGGCTCTTTTGTCCACAAGTATGTGCAGTCTAGAGAGGCTGTTCTCTGCTAGCCATCACTGGTATGTTCCACCTACATAAGATGAAGTGCAACTGGGAGATCAGGAGACCCATATGGCCTCCTGGTCAGCTTCTGGGCTTGAATATTACTAGACAGGGTCTACTGGCAAAATAGGACCATCAGGGACCCATTTTGGCAGCCCCCTAGAGACTCCTGCCCCCCTCCTTGCAGCCCCTGACAAGGAAAAGACTTTCTTTTATATAGGCATGCCCCTATACCCAGAGGGAATATACAGTGGTACCTCGACATACGAGTGCCCCAACTTACGATTTTTTTGAGATACGAGGCGCCGAGTGAGAGATATTTTGCTTTGACATGAGAGCAAAATTTGAGATACGAGGAATCACACGACCGGTGCTCCCGCTGCGGGCTGAGGCTAAGGCGACACGCTGAAGGGCGGGGGCTGCGACGCGCGGAGGAAAAGAGGAGGCAGAAGGGCGGGGGCTGCGACGCGCGGAGGAAAAGAGGCAGAAGGGTGGGGGCTGTGACGCGCGGAGGAAAAGCCAAGGCAGAAGGGTGGGGGCTGTGACGCGCGGAGGAAAAGCCAAGGCAGAAGGGCGGGGGCTGTGACGCGCGGAGGAAAAGCCAAGGCAGAAGGGCGGGGGCTGTGACGCGCGGAGGAAAAGCCAAGGCAGAAGGGCGGGGGCTGTGACGCGCGGAGGAAAAGCCAAGGCAGAAGGGCGGGGGCTGTGACGCGCGGAGGAAAAGCCAAGGCAGAAGGGCGGGGGCTGTGACGCGCGGAGGAAAAGAGGAGGCAGAAGGGCGGGGGCTGTGACGCGCGGAGGAAAAGCCAAGGCAGAGGGGCGGGGCTGCAACGCGCGGAAGAGGAGGCAGAAGGGCGGGGGCTGCGACACGCGGAAGAAAAGAGGAGGCAGAAGGCCGAGGGCTGTGACACGCGGAGGAAAAGCCAAGGCAGAGGGGCGGGGCTGTGACGCACCGAGAGAAAAAGAAGGTGACGGCTGCGAGGCGAGGGAGGGAGGGAGGGGGTGAGGAAGTGAGCGCCAAGGGCAGGCTGAATTTTGGCAGCCGCTCCTGTAATCCAAACATAGCAGCTCCAGAAAGACGTAGGGCAAAAAATGGAGCTGTTATAGCTGCTGGCTGCTTTCAGGGACTGAAATTTGGGTGTGGAGCTGGAAGGTGAGGTGGTTTTTTGGGACCCGGAACGGATTAATGGAATTCCATTAATTAATTGCTTTGAGATACGAATGATTTGACATACAAGCAAGGTTACAGAACGAATTAAACTCGTATCTCAAGGTACCACTGTATACCTGTTCCCACTGTGGTTAAAGGAAACTGCAGATATATTAAAGACTAGGGAATCTTCCCCATGATACTTTGCAAATCATGTGAGACTTCCTTTGGTTACACTGACATCCTGCAGGATTTGCAAGGAATCATGGGAAATTCTGTGAGATTCTGCACGATTTCCAACTGTCCCAGGAAGCCTCCAGGAGGTCCAAAGGTACAGTTTGGGGAGGCAGGGAGAGAGATAAACTAAACTATGGATGAGTGGATCTGCGTTTATTGGATCAGTGGATACAGGAGCAGGCCTGTCCCAGCTTGGGTGGGATGGGATGGGAGACGTAAGAAGGGAAGGTTTTAGCGTTGATTTACTAGATCAGCAGTGGGAGAACCAGATGCTGAACCAAGTGAGGATGGTAAAAATGATATATTGTTGCTCCTTGAGGCCTCAGGAAAGTTTCATGGGGGTGAGCTGGTTGAAGAAGTGAAGACAACCCAAGGTAAGTGCCAGCTGTGGAGTCTGGATCCAGAGCTGGCCAGAACTCTCTGGCAACACCAGTTTTTGGTGTTACACTTTTTCCTGGTTTTCTGCCAAGTCCTAACATAAAACAGAATTGAGATAAGATAAATCTAACCATTAGGTGGGATTCAGCAACCTGAAAACTGAAAACTTGTCACATTGTTCCTTGTGTAACAATTGTGTTAAGGCATAAGTAACCTGCATTATAAAACTTGTCCTGCTTACCAAACAGAAGGCTAAACAAGTTCTGGTCTAAAAGTTAATACCTACAAAATAATTTCTGGTTAGTTAGCAAAAATATACATATCCATTTGCGTCCCTGGCAAAGTCTTGGCTAAATTTCTTCCAACACCAGTCAGCTCATATAAAAATAATACACGCAACTAACCACAGACCCAATGAGATAGGGTTATAGAGAAAATGTATGATAATCAAAAGTACAGCTCCACACAGCATGACTAATGCTCTACATAAAATATCTTTGCTCAATAACTTTGTAACTCATCTCTGGCTACAAAGTGGGACAGAAATACTTTAGAGACTTTGGGTGTTTTTCTACCGCGCTCCTTTAATCCGGATCTAAGAAGATCTGGATCTAAGGAATGGGTACTTCCCTTAATCTGGATCTAGTAGATCCAGATTAAGGGAAGTACCCAATGTGTTTCCATGGGTGGTCTAGCACCCAATAGCAATGGGTGCTAGCCTCCCTGCTGTGGAAACACTGGAGCACCCATTTGCAAATCTGGATTGGCCCACAAGGGGTCTGCCTATCACCCCAGGTGTTTGGGGGGACAGGGGGTGCAATCTCCGAAGTCGCCTTTGGAGGTTAGCAAAGGCTCCAAAGTCCCTCCGAAGGCAACTTCAGAGATTAGTAAAACCTCCTAAGACAAACCCCTTGCGAGAGCATGCATATTAATTAGCTCCTTGTGAGCAGGGATGAGTCAGCCTCATTAATATGCACCTCTTTCCATGCCTGAAGGTAACAGTCTGGTAACAGTCCGCTTTGTTCTCTCTTTGTTCTTGGAGGTTTGTCTTCAGAACCTTTGTTAATCTCTGAAGTTGCCTTCGGAGGGACTTCGGAGCCTTTGCTAATCTCCGAAGGCAACTTCGAAGTAACTTTGAAATGGCTTCAAAATGACTTCGAAGCCTAGGTTTTGGGGCTCCCCCCCCCATGGGTGCCCCCTCCCCCTAGCCTCCTCTAGACCCCATTGCCTGTTTCTAGTGGAAACAGGCTCCCTTTAATCCAGATTTTCTGGCAGAAAACCCCATTGTAGACCCCATTAATGGGGTCTACAGAAAATCCAGATTAAAGGCCAGAAAGTACCCATTTGATCCGGATTTCCCCAGTGGCAGGGGAAACAATCGGATCCCAAATGGGTGCTGTGGTGGAAATGGGGTCATCCGGCTCACACCCAAATGGGTCCTTAATGGGTGCAAAAATAGGTACTTTCTGCCAGTGGAAAAACACCCTTTAATAAATGTAAACTGTTAATTATATTATTTATTTAATATAACTAATAAAGCATTTACACTTATTAAAGTCTCAATTACTGGACACTTTTTAAAGTGCTGATGAAGTGTCTGAAATCACATAAAAATAATTATAAAGTGGAATTATCTTGGCAAAACCTTTTAAACAAAGAGATCTTGTGATTAGATTATGACCAATTAATTTTGTCTGACCGTAATTGTTTAGTGACTCAAAGTACAGGTTTTTGCTTTTTAAAGATAGCTTCTCCATGTTGTCGGGCAATCAACCACAGTAGCTACTGCAGCAAAGACCACCTCTAAGAAGGGACTCTGAATGCAGCCCCTCAGACAGAGCAGCATTCAGGCATCGGTGCACGTCTGCTCTACTGCTATACCCAGGACAGGAGTTACCTATCCCAGGGAGAGGATTCTGACTGGGGCATGAGGACATGATCTGTTTCACACTCTTGCCTCCTGTGGTGGTATGCCCTGAGCGTGTCAGGAATCAAAAACGTGGTACAAATCACACTGCGTCACCCCAATCCCATCTTTCAGCAGATTCTTTCCCTACAATCAAGAGATCAAATATACATATAGCTTTAAAGTGCCTAGAAAAGGTGGTTCGAGGACTGGACAGCACAGGAGTCATAATTACAAAGACCACTGTCTTTAAAGAGGGGAAAGAATTCCTGAAGAAAGGCAGATATGCTTAATCTGCTCCCTCATACTCAGGAAAACAGCAGAGGAATATAAAGCCGCAACAGCTTTTGAAAAAAGGTTCTTTAGCACAAGTATACACCAAATGAGCGTCTGTTTCCTGGGGCATTTGGACGAATACACAGTTGATCCTGATCATCTGATTAGTCATCCTACCAAATAACTCCACACCATTTACTCACATGAGAACCCATGACACAGTTGAAAAAGAAAAGTCTGTCAAAAATCTAACTTGATACGGCTGAGTTTTTCTTTTAAGTAATAAATTAGACTGAACTTTATATCCAGCACTTCGTCTTCAACATGCATTGTTTACTTCAAAATAATTCAAAAATTGGTGGGGTTTAAGAAGAGAGCCAAGTCTCTTTTGTTTCTATCAACCACTGGAAAAATTATCCCGTGATATGGACTTTCTGTACTGGGCATTATTCTGGATTATATCCTGGAACAGGGACCTATTGTCCACATGTTAGTGCAGATTATGGCATGTCCCAGCATGTGGAGAGCAAATCCTGATTCCAGGATATTATGTGGAATAAGGTCCAGTGCAGAAAGACCTTAGAAACATATCAGTTGTACAATTTGATGTAACCGCTGGAAAAAACTGAATGGTTTGCTTAAAGATTATTTAACATAACAAAGAGCCCTGATGGGTCAGGCCACAACCCATGGAGTACAGCATCCTGTCTTACACAGTGACCCACCAATTGCTTTTGGGTATTCTCAAACAAAAGACAAGGTACAATCTTAATGTGCTCTGGGCTTGCTGGACTGAGTTTATCTAATTTTATACTGATTTTATTGTGAGCCACCCTGTGACCTTCAGGTGCAGGGTAAAATAGATAGATAAGGCTTTTAGATGCATCTTGCATGTCTCACTAACCTGGAGTTGGTACCTAGGGATCACTTCTAATAGCCATTGATATGCCTATCCACCATGAATATGTCTAACTCTTTCTTTAAAGCTATCCAGACTGATTGCTGTCGCTACCTCTTCTGGTAGTAAGTTCCATGAGACTGATAACTCTCTGCGTAAAAAATAATACTTCTTGGTCTTTACTTTCCTGCCTATCAGATTCATAGAGTTACCCTTGGTTCTAGTGTTTATTTATGTATTATTTGTATTTCTATCCCGCCCTATACCCGAAAGTCTCAGGGCGGGTAACAATGCTTTAAAAATTCTAAACATTAAAACACAACAATATATGTTAAACAGTAATACCTACAACAACATTTAAAATCCAGAATGTTAAAACAAACTAAATATATATTAAAAACACTACTACTTAAAAGTGTGTGTGTGTGTGTGGGGGGGGAAGTAACCACATTTAGCCAAAGGCCAGGGCAACAAGGTGCGTCTTTACTGCCTTCCTGAATATGTTCAGAGAAGGAGCTTGACACACCTCAAGGGGGAGGCTATTCCACAGCCTGGGGGCCATTACTGAGAAGGCCCTCTCCCGAGTGCCCACCCATTTTACTGCTGAGGGTGGTGGGACAACCAGGAGGGCCTCCCCACCAGATCTTAAGGTATGGGCAGGTCGGTATGGGAGAAGGCGTTCCTTTAGGTATTCCCAAGTGTTGTGGAATAGAAAAAATAATTTCCCTCTATTCACTTTTTTCACACCAGGCATGATTTTAGATACTTCAATTAGATCACCTCTTAAATGCTGAGTTGCAGACTGATTTTGTACGGAGGTGGTCCAGCCCACTGATCATTCTGGTTGCCCTTTTCTGTACTTTTTCCAGTTCCACACTATCCTTCCTGAAGTATGGTGACCAGAACTGAACACAATATTCCAAATGGGGCTTCACCATAGATTTATAAATGATACTTGCCAACTTATTATCTATTCCCTTTTTAATTACCCCTAGCATTGAACTTTTTTTTTTTACTACTGCTGCACCTTGGGTTGACACCTCTACTGAACTATCCAACAGATCCCCAAGGTCTGCCACAAAAAAATCTCAGCCCCTATCTGAGTCATGGGTTTATATTTGCATTCACTAAGACTGGAGTGCATTTGCCACTTTGCTGCCCACTCACCAAATGTCCAGAGGTCCCTCCAGAGCCCTTCACAATTTATTTCAGTTTTAATAACTGAATAATACTTATCCTTGAGGGAACTCTACTTTTTTACTTCCCTCCATTCTGAGAATTGCTCTGTTTCCTGTTGTTTAGCCAGTTACCAAACCAGGACAGGACTTGTCCTCTTATTCTATGACTGATGAGTTTATTTAAGAGCCTTTGATGAGGGACTCTGTTGAACACTTTCTGAATGTCTAGATAGACAATGTCAACTTGATTGCCTTTATCCACACATCTACTGTCACTCCCAAAGAATTCTAAAAAGCTAGTAAGGCATGGTTTACCTAGCCCTGTAGAAGTCGTGTTGATTTTACTTCAGAAATGCTTGCTCATCTACGTGCACACTAATTTTATTCTTAATGATGGTTTCCATCACCTTACCTGGATTAACTGTAGCAAATATAGAATTTCTAAAGGAGATTCAGTGCAATTCTATATGCTTTTAACTGAACAAAACCTTCTGCAATCCAAAGGTTACTCCTTCTAAAAGTCATGCACAGGATTGCACCATAGTTTATTGCTTCAGTCTTGGGGCGAATCTCCTCATATGACTAAAGGATTCTGTGTGCGCAAGAAAAATTAGTTTCTGCACAGAGAGAGAACTAGATGTCAAGGAAAAGAATTTGGATTTAGCTTTATGTGGTCATTTCTATTTGCAGCAATGAGAAAGCATTCCACTCTGTCAATTCCACTCTGCAGATTAAAGAGAGCAAATTAAGATACAGGCTGACTGCGCAATGAGAATACAGCCTAAATGGCCTTAAAGGAAAAAAGGCTATCAATGACTTCTTGTCATTGATGGCTGTATAATACCTTCAAATACCAGTTTTAGGAAAAGGACAAGGGAGAACTGGCTCCTGGACTATGTAGGCTTTCAGACTAATTTAGCCTTCCTTCTTACATGCTGTAAGCATCCTTCTAGCTTTCCCCCCTTTTCTTCCCCCCAAAACACTGCTGGGCCCCATAAATGGAAGAAAAACAGAATATCTTGGGCCAAAGAGGGTGCTGATCTCATCACTGTGTCTTATTTGTACAACAATGAAGAGTTAATATGTTCTATTGTTTCATCTTATTTTCTTCTTTGCCTGCCTCTTGCCAAAATACTCAAAGTACAGGAAATGAATGCAGTAATGTGGAAAGTGAACCCACGGTTGTTTACATTCATTCAACATCAGCACGAGAAACAGTCTGAAATGCCTACGTGTTAGCACAAAGCAGCTTCAGCTTCCACCAGAAAAAAATAAGGAACAGACTCACAACTGGAGATTGGACATAGTTTTTAGGTCTGAAATCAAACATTTTCTTTACAATTGGATAGGGGATGTGTTAGTAGTTAGGGAATCTGGTCCACATGCTGAAGCTCCCTGGTGCCATCTCCAACATTTCCCTGGAAGAAGGCAATGGAAAACTTCTTCTGTATCCCTGCTAAGAAAACTGCATTTATACTGTCAAGAGCTAAGCTTCATATGAGAACACCGTTATCTTTTGCCTTATTTCAAATATGCAGACACATACACAGCATGGTTAGAGCAGAATTTAAGAGACAAAGTGGCACTACAAATATAAGATATTAATTTTGACAAGCTGTGAAAACAGTTTCTATCTTAGGTGCTTTCTGAAGAGGCTGTTATCCCAGTCCCGAGAGGGTTCAGAGGTCTTCCTTCTGTACTGGAGTAAAATTGTGTCCTATCTTGATTTATTGCTAGACCCCAAGAAAGTGGTCTGCATGGGGACCACTATCAGTAGTCCAGAACAGTGGATCATCTATGAAAAGCACATGGAAAACACTGTACTGCTATTCCAAGGTCTTTTTGGTGGTGCATCAGGAAGCCCTACAGAAGTGGGCATGCTCCTGATAAGGGGCAGCATCTTGGATAGGTGGAAAGGCTATCATCTTCTATCAATAGTTAATAGTCATCCCATTTTCAAACACAGACTCACTCATTCAGCATTATGCCTGCTTGAGTAACATTATCCTATTGCTAGTTTTAAGCTGTGTTCACACACAGGGCTTTGGTGGTATCCTTTTTTCTGAAACATGTCCCAAACATGTCACAGTTTTTTAAAAAGGAGACTTCCTCCCTTACTATCATCTTCCTTGCTCGCTACCTACTGGCCAATGTCAATCCAGTTTTACATGGATATGATTGGTTGGTGGCCACAGCAGGTTTGGATTGGCTAGGAGCCTTTGCATCCCCCCCCCCCCCGAAACTCTCCTTCTTACAATGACAGAAATTGTTGGCATCTTCTGCAGAAAGGATACACTAAAAGAGGTTTAGGGGTAAGGTGTCTTTTTTATATTTTCGGTCTGTCCACAGAGCTTCAGATGCATCTCCAAGGGTGAATCCCCACGGCAAGCTTATTTCAGATTTAATACAGGTTCAATCCTCACAGACCCCATGTCAGTTTGGCTTAACACACTTTCCGCGTGTTAAATCGCCCCAAAGCATTCTAAATGTTAACCCTCATTTCAACAGGTCTCACTCCGGATCGTGCCCTTGATACGTGTTACATTTTTTACTGTGGGGACCCTACCATTTTAGGGGTTGAGAATCCATGTTTAGGGTTTCCCTCTACCAATGGCTTGCTTCCAAAGACAGCAATTTCAGTGTAAAAATCCAACCTTCACAGCAGCCACTACACTGTAGCAATCTAGCCACTTCACACCTGATAACAATGTTGCAATTCTGCACAATTCTAGCCCTTTGGAGTTCTGACCTTTAAAGGGGAAAGGAAAGCAGGGGCACGGTCTAGGAGATGTGTGAATGTTTAAAGCCCCCTTGCTTGAGTTGCCGCTGCTGCTGTGTGCCCTGGGCAATGGGGAGAGGAGGGGAAAGAATCACTGGCTGTCCACTGCCGGTTTTCTTCCATCAAGGCAAGCGGCAGCCACCCAGCCAGGCTCCATGAAGGGGTCCGTTATGGGTGGCGTATTCACGCCAGGAGGAAGAGGGCAGCCCCAAAAAGCGGCTTTTAAAAAGTAGCCACTTGAGTCCCTCCTTGAGTCATGTACGCCACGTACGATCCTCCGAATCTGGATCGAACATGATTAAGTTTAAAGCAATGGGAACAGGCAAATTCGCGTTTGCATCCGGTTTTATTATTTCGGTTTAGGAAAACAGAATTAAGCTTATAATAGGGATACGGCCCTAAGTTGTGATAGCAACTACTGAACTGTACACCAAGTGCATTTGTTTGAACCACAGTGTATCTCTTTTACCAATCATTACTTTATTTGCATACACCCTCAGCAACTTCTTTATTAGTCCATCCTAACAAAATCAGTCTTCCTCATTTTCCAACTCTGTACATATCCAGTCTTTTTAATTCACTCCAATTCTTGCAGTTTAAAAAACCCTTTTAATTCAAAAATGCCGGTGCGTATAGAGTGCCAGACCATATGGGGTAGCAAAACCTAATTCTGCAGAGGAAGCAGGATATATATATCATTCCGAAAAGTGTTTTTCTAGGTGTCTTTGGGTCAGAGAAAATACAATAATTTCATGCCAGTTTAACTTTCTAGTGGAGGCTTGAAACTAGCAGGATATTAGAGCCGCAGAGATTTATCACACATTTCTTAACAGTTGTGACTTAAATAGTATAGATCAAACCATAAACATCTGTCAAGTCATGCTTGTTGCAATACAGGAAGTTTGAGATTGGATTTCCCTGAGTGTTTTTTAAGCCTTAAAAGTAGCTGTGAAGGCGGGGTGGGGGGGGGGGAATTAGATTCATTTCCTTCCAAGAAGGAAGGTACATGCAAATACCATATAAATCAGAGAAACAACTTTGGGAAGGGGTCAACTCAGATCAGTGAAACGGCATGCCATTATTTTCTCCATCTAACATAAGGCCACCTGTAATTACCTCTGAACTACAATTTAAATTAATTTTCAAATTCAAATCAAAAGAGAGTGCACCATAACTCTGGAGAGCGCATCGGAATAGGGCCATAACTCTAGAATCCTTGCTAGTTCATTTAAAACATTTGGCTCTATTACAGGCATTTCAAAAGATGTTAAAAGCTTATCTTTGTCTCAGTGACTAACCCCCTCCTTATTCTCCCTTTACTAATGCTAACAAAGTGGTGGCTTTCACTAAATACTGTATTCATTATTGTATGCATTCAGATGTATCTTTTTATCCCAGCTTAGACTGAAAAAGCAGCTTATCCTCCCCTTCCACTGTTAGACCACCAAACTGGATGGACTACAAGGATCTTTCCTCACTGTATGAGTAGGGAATCCATTTCTAATGTCCACCAATGGAGCCCCATGGAATCAGTGGAACCCCTGACTGCTCCTGGAGAATTTGTAACTGACATGGACAGTGGTCCCACCAAGGCTTTTAGCTCTCTCTGATATATTCTTATAAAAGGTTTGAACCAATCCATGTAAGTCATGGCTATCAATGGTTTAGCCTTGATGGCAATTGGAGGTAGTATGACTCTCAAAGCCAGCAGCTACATAAGAACAGAAGAGGAGGCCAGCTGGATCAGGTCACAGCCCATCTAGTCCAGCATCCTGTTCCACACGGTTGCCCTCCAGTTGCATATGGGCAGCTCAGGCAGAAAACAAAGGCAAAACCCTCAACTGCTCTCAAATCCCAGCAAATGACAATTACAGGCAACATGTCTATCTCCCCAGCTGGGAAAATGTACCTAGCCATTCATTCCAGTAACCACTGATACACCTCTCATCCATTAATTGCCTAACCCAGTGATGGCTAACCTATGACACGCATGTCACAGGTGACACGCCAAGCCCTTTTGGGTGACACATATGATCACCCTGGCACCTGGGCGTTTAGTGCTTGCTTGTTCTTGAAGTGTACGAAATACCAACTTTCAACTGAAGATATAGCAAACGAAATTCAGCAACAAAAGTCACTAATGTAAATAATTATTTGCTTTTGCTTTTAATACATATATCAAAAATATAACTTTTTTACTAGAGCTACAAATATCAAAAAATTATGGATATTTCTAGATGTGACACAGCACCCGACTTAAGCTAGGTTTTCTTGTGAATTTTGACACATCGAGCTCAAAAAGTTCGCCATCAATGGTCTAACCCCTTCTTAAAGCTATTTAGGCTAGTTGCTGTTACCACCTCTTCTGGCAACAAACTCCATACACCAATGACCCTCTTGAATGAAGACATACTTCCCCTTGTGTGAGCTAACTCTCCTACCCATCAGCTTCATAGACCGCCCCCTGGTTCTAGTGCTATGTGACAGAGTAAAGAATTTTTCTCTATCATGCATGATTTTATATACTTCAGGTTACCTCTTAAATACCATATTTCTAGATGCTGCTGTCTGACTTTGTAAGGGAGGTATTCCAGCTCCTTAATCATTTTGGTTGTCCTTTTCTGCACCTTTTCCAGTTCCACAATATCCTTTTTGAGGTGTGGTGATCAGAATTGCACACAATATTCCAAATGTGGCCTCACCATAGATTTATAAAGAGGCAAAATGACATTTCCTGACTTGTTTTATATTCCCTTCCTAATTATTCCTAGCATTGAATTAGCTTTTTTTTTGGGGGGGGGGGGACACTTCTGCACACTGGTCTGATATCTTCATTGAGCTATCCACCAGAATCCCAACATCCTTTTCTTGGTGTGTTGCAGAAAGCTCAGCCCCATCAGTTTATAGACATAATTAGGACATAATTATTTGCCCCAATGCGCATTACTTTGTATTTATTAAGATTAAATTACATTTGCCACTTGGTTGCCCACTCACCCAATGCCAAGAGATCCCTTTGGAGCTCTTTGCAATCTCTTTCAGTTTTTACTAGTACCATCAGCAAACTTTGCTATCTTACTATGTACCCCTTCATAGATCACTGAGGAATAAATTAAAAAACACTGAACCTAGGGGGAACCAAATTTTTCACCTACTTTCACCTTGAAAGACCTTAAGACAGTTACGAATCCAGTAAAGAACCTGTCCTCTTATTCCATGGCTGATGAGTTTATTCAGTAGCCTTTGATGTGGGACTTTATTGAAAGCCTTCTGAAAGTTCAGATAGATAACGTCAACTGGTTTGCCTTTATCCATGTGTTTACTGGCACTCTCAACGAATCCCAACAAGTTGGTAAACTATGATTTATCTTTGCAGAAGCCATATTGACTTTTATTCAACAATGTTTGCTCCTCCATGTGCGCACTAATTTTATCTTTAAAGATGGTCTCCATCACCTTACATAGAAGTGACATTAAGCTAACTGGTCTGCAATTGCCTAGATCACCCCTGGATCCTTTTTTGAAGATTTGTGTTATATTTGCTACCTTCCAGTCTTCAGGCACAGATCTCAATCTTAGAGAAAGATGATAGATTTTTGCTAGAAGATAAGCAATTTCACATCTGATTGCCTTAAGAACTCTTGGATGAATACCATCTGATCCTGGTGATTTGTTAACATTTAGTTTATTAAGACATGCAAGGACCTCTTCCCTGGTTATTTCTATCCCGAGTTTCTCTGAAAATATAGGCTCAGCTACTGGCACATGCCCTCGTCTTTCATGAATCAAACAAAGAAATCATTTAGTCTCTGTGCAATCTCCGTGTCTTCTTTAATTATCCCTTTCTCGTCCCTTGTCATCTAATAGCCCAACTACTTTCCTGGTTGGATTCCTACTTCTGATATACTTATTGAAGTTCTTGTTATTTCTTTTGCTGTATTTAGCAAAGCTGGGAAATTGCGAGGAGGCAACATGAGTACTGCTGTCCTGCTGGTGGGCTTCTTTGTGCAGTTGGTTGGCTATGTGACCCTGTTCCCATTCTGGCAGCAGACTGGCTCGGCGGATCTGCCAGGCCACTCTGTCTGCACCTCATGTGGAAATGAAGCATTCTAGCAAAGGCTACTTCCCCTGCAAGAACACCTGACTGCACTATTCAGAGCTTTGGTGCCATGTCCTGCTCCAAACGTGAACTGCTTACAAGCAGTATACAGACATCCTAGCATGTACCAGACCAGCTTGCCATGTGCAGACCATGGTATGACATCCCAAGCCCAATACTGTTTTGCCGGGCATCCAAAACTGGAGCCAAGTCAAAAAAATCCCCAGCCAGCAACTTCCAAAGCTGGGTCGGGATAGGGTGTCTACAGCAGCCTTTCCATCTTGGGATGGGTTGCCTAGAATAGGCATTTGAAGTGTGGGATATGCCTGCAGTGCAAAAATAGCCTATGAGAGCAGACTGTTGGACTAGACAGATGCAATCTCGAGGGACAATGCTTAAGTCTGCATGTTTTCCCAAGTGTCTTTGATAGCCTGATTGTGCTCACCGGTCACCCTGGCTTGGTCTTCTATGTGTGAATTCCTAAAAGCACTTGATGGGATGCTGGACTAGATGAGCTGTGGTCTGATTCAGCAGGGCTCCTCTTACCTTGTTACAGTTTCTGGCTGATCTACAGGCAATGAAACACCCAGGTCAACAACTGGAGTGCCAGCAGTGTAGACCCCAGAACATATCTGATTAAACACAGTGGCTATCACATGGCAGAGACAGCAGGAAAGAAGTCTTACTTCACTGTCATTCTTCAATCCTCAAGTAGCCATCCTGCTGAGCTGTTTCAGATGGTGTGGGGGCTCATTTTGTCTGCTAAAGAGGTGCAGTCCCCATCCCATGACACCTGTGACGAATTTGCTAAGCACTCTGAGGGGAATATCTTTCTGACTGACTCAGAATTGGGTACCATTATTGGAAGTAATTGTGTGTCCAAGAGGACCACCTTGTCCCATCTTGTTGGATTAGTTTTAATTATTGCAGACTGATGATGTAGACAAGCTGTTTGCAGCTGTATGTACCCCACCACATGTCATCTTGACTTTTGCCTATCTTGGCTGATAAAGACTACTTTAACAACTTCTATCTGATCACTAACCCCCATTATGGGCAATGTACTTGAGAAAGCTGTGGTGAATTAAACTGCTTGGAGAGTCTGGACTCATTTTAATCAGGCTTCAGGCCAGGTTATGGAACTGAGACTGCCTTGATTACCTTGATGAATGATCTTTGGCAGGAAAAAGAGATGAGGGAAGTGCAACTCTGTCATACTCCTAGATTTCTTATAAACTTTAGATACTGTCTCTTAAGACTTTGGGAATGGGAGGCACTGTTTTAGAACTGTTCGAATACCATCTCTGTAGCAAGTTCTAAAGAGTAGTAACTGGGGAGGCGGGGTCATTTACCTCTTTGGGAGCTTATCTGGGGGGCTCCCAGGGGTCAACTGTGATTCTGCCATTCATGTCGTTTAACATATGTATGAAGCTGCTGGGACTTGTCATAAGAAAGTTTGGCGCAAGCGCTACATTTTTATTTCACCTGAGACAGGTGGCATAGTCTAGGTACTAGCACCAGTGCCTGGAGGCAGTGAGGGCCTGGATGAGGTCCAATAAACTGAAGTTGAATCCAGGCAAGATAGTGCCCAAAGTTCCCATGGTATGGATATGAAAAAAATATGCTTTTCTTGACAAGGTTGACTTTCTTAAAATGAGCAGATCTGAAGTTTAGGTGTCTTCCTGCACCCACAATTACCACCAGAATTCCAGGTAGCAGCAGTGTCCAGAATCTCCTATTTCCATCTTGAACTACTTTGAAAATCACAACCCCTTATTGGACAAGGATCGCCTGGCCACTGCGATACATGCTCTTGCAAGTGCTCTCTGGGAGCCTTCCCTCAAAGATGACCCAGAAGCTGGAAATGGTGATAAATGCAGCAGCTAGGCTGCTGGGTGGTCAAACACCCATACAGTACATATATTACTCCAATCCTACTGTTTCATTTCTGAGCCCAATTCAAGGTGCTGACTTCTTTCATCATTAAAGTCATTACCAACTTGGGATCTCAATACACGAAGGAGGACTTTGTTCCATACAGTCCTGGCTTTATAGTCCAGGATTATTTTTAGTGAACCTACCCCTGAAGGATGTCCATGAGGCAGGATCCTGTTGTGGCTCCCTAGCTTTGGAATATCCTCTCTTGAGATACTTGCCAGTGCAGGCAAATGTACATTTTTGTTACTTGTTGAATCCTAGTCACCAAAAAAATCACTGTAGAATTTATCTTCCTCCCCCAACACTCTCATTTTTAAAATTTGTGTTGTCTTGTAGTTTTATATCAGCTATACATTTTGTAAACCACCTTGGGACCCAGGTGAAGGGCAGTCTAAGAAAAATATATAAACAAAACAATGAACCTTTATGGAGGAAACAAAAAGAAAGATACTGCTGCATTTAAGTATGGTAGCAGATGCTACAGTTATTATTAACTTATCAGCAAATTCTGACCACACAATCCAACTGCTGTTGGAGTTATTCATCAACCAAAGCTGGCTCAAGATACTTTGCTGTTTGTGGGCAAAGTGCCAACTTCCTACATTCCATGTATAAAAGCTGACTGGATTGGCAAGGAAACCTCTCTGCAACACTGAGAATGTGGCCGCATCCTGCACCATACCCCATATTAGAGCACTGTGTTCCACCTGAGGCAGCTCTGTCTAATCACAGGGATTGTGCTGCCTCCACTGCCCAAGGCAATTTGCTCATATACCCACGCAGCTTCAAAATTACATGAGAAGAGGCAGAGGGGGCTAAAGCCCAGGTGTTTTTAGTTACAGAGTAACTTTACCCTGTGAAACAAATTTATGCAATCTAGTTTTTTGCTTTGCTTGATTTCATACCACCCACCACTGAAGGAGAGAAGGAGCAGAACTTCAGTTCCTTCCCCTAACCTACAGACACATACCATTTGGTTAACATTTCTCTACAACCCTCACTGCCTACACCTCATGTGTGTATACAATGTGTGTGTTTTTTAGGAAATTGGGTGGATCGTGTGTTTTGGAAAATGACACATACAGCTACAGAAGATCAAGGAATAAATTTAGACCAGCATTTTAGGAACAGGGAAATGGTTCCAAGGTGCTGACTATCATTTCCCCCATTTCTGCCTTCTCCTGAACAACAATCCTACCAGGTACGTTCAGCTGAAAAGGCAGAATTTGAATATGGCTCTCCTTAATCATGGTCTACCGCTCTAGACATTAAACCGCATGAGCTGGACTATGACTACTGACATGATCAGTTCAGGATCAGAGTTGACATTTAGTAGTGTCTGGAATGCCACTGGCCCACAATCTTTCCATTTATGAAATTAAATGCACTCAGAGTGATATGCCCTCCTCTGGTCATCCTTCTCAAAAATGTTTTCAGAGGACTGGATGTAGCCCAGGATGATGAAATAGAAGTTTTTCACAATAAGCAAATATATATGGGGGTTTTTTTGGGAGAGGGAAAAAACGAAAAGAACTAGCACACCAGGAATATATACGGCATACACATGGCCTGGTCCAGAATACCCCCAGCTTCCTTCTTCCATAATACTAGAACAAGATCAGCCCATATACACTGCTAGACTGGTGACCATCCATCTGCCAAAGCAAACTACCACGCTGGGTTAAAGGGCCCTTTGGAATGCCTCTTTCAAAGGCTGGTTTTGGAGGTTTCAGAATGCCTCTCCAAGTGGTTTCCTCAACTGGCTGACCTTGCAGCAATGGGACAAAGGGCAATTCCACACCAGGACAGCAAGTGTGGTATGAGCCTCCCTTCCGTTTATCGGGGTGGACTAAGGAACCCCAAGAGGGACTTACAGAGGGGAGGTTCCTAGTACATTTGCAGATCTGGTACACCAACCAGCGCAAATTATCCAAAGTTTTTTGTTATTGTCGTGGTATCTTGACAACACTTGGTCACACTGACATCTTAGTGAGTGCCCAAGGATTGACAGCAAGGAAGCAAAGCTATGCAAACTGGTGGCAGCATCCAGGGGAGATCCATAGATCAGCAAACAACATGAAGAGGTCTCCCCTGTCTTTCATTGACTGGAGTCTTTCAAGCACTGCCACTACTTAAATCTGCTCAAGGTGTTGCAACATTAGGAAGGAAAACCCACAAGCTCTCTACTCAAGAAATTGCCTTTGCTTTCCTGGACATGCAGCCAGGGTTCACTTACATCGCTCCATGGAGATTATTCACAGGAATCTAAGATTAGGACTGCAACCTAATCTCCTAAAGCTCACAACTAAGTTGAGGGAGTGCTGCTAAAAGATACTATGGGAAATTCTTCCAGTTTCAGATTAAATGTCCCCATGAGACACTTTGCTTGGAGAACAGAGCATTAATGGGTATTCACAAGTATGAGTATTTTTTAAAATAACTACTTAACAGAGCCTCCAGATTCAGAGGCAGTGTACCTCTTCAACCACAGACTAGAAGAAAACCGCAGCAAAGAGCTAGGACTTTTAGACTCTATGAGCAGAAGGCAAAATGTTAGGTTGCCCTAATCTCATTGTTTCTCTTTTTTTTTTATGCCCGTAGAAACAACCATTTGCAAAACGTATACCAAGCACTGTTTATCAGGAACGTGTAACTCCTGGAGTTTATCACAGTCCTCTGAGAGCGAAACTGAAAGACAGTTAAAGGCACAGTGTTTCTTCAGTTTGCTCTAGTGGAAGGGGAGCCGGATTGCTATCTGAGAATACCGGGTTTGATTCAGCACTCCTCCACGAAGCCAGCTGGGAGACCTTGGGCGAGTCACAGCTCTCTTCTGAGCTCTCACAGCCCCACCCACTTCACGGGGTGTCCGTTGTGGGGAGAAGAGTAGAAAGCTTTGTCAGCCGCTTTGAGTCCCCTTAAATGGGTGAGAAAAGCGGGGCAGAAAAGCCAACTCTCCTCTTCCGTCTAGCAAAGGCGTCTCGAGCGTTCCGGCGCTCATGCGTTCCGTTCCCGCCGTCGCAGCCCCTACCTTTTGCGCCGGGGTGCCGATAAGCAGCTCCAGATAATAGCCTCGCCCGGAGTCTCCCTGCAGGTTGTCCACCATAGCCACGAAGTTCACGGAGCCGCCGGGCTCCGAAGCCAACGCCAAGCCCCCCGCCATCTCCCGCCGGCCATCGCCTTGGCTCAGGCTGTCGTTCTGCGGCCTCGGCGGCTCCTCCGGCACGGGCACGAGGGCGCCGTCGGCGGCCGCGGGCAACGAAACTCGCAAGGGGAAGGTGAAGCGACGAGCCCAGCAGCGCTCGGCGCCCGCGGCCAGAAGGAGCCCCAGCAGCAGACGCGCCGCCGGCGCCGGCGTCCCGCCCATCCCAGGACCCCCAACAGACGCCGTCGAGAATTCAAGGGAAGAAGAAGAGGAGCAGCCGCACGCCGCCCTGCGCGCACGCCGCCCGCCGCCGCTTCTCGGAGCAACAAGCGCGGAGGAGACGGAGGAGGACGGAGGCGCCTCGACAGCCCGGCTTCATGGCGCCTTCCCGGGACTGGCTTGGGCTCTTCTTCCTCTCATGCCTGCCTCAAAAGGCCCGCTCGCTCCCTCGCTCGCTCGCCCGCCCGGACGCGGCGTCGCCCTGCCCTTCGCTCCTCTCGCTCCACGACGGGGAAAGAAAGTTTGTTCTCAAGGGCGCCTCCTCCTTCGGCAAACAATTACCACCAAGTAACTTCCCAAGCCCCACCGTGCGGCGGATGTGACGGGCGGGCTCGAAAACGGGCTCGCTCCGAGGGAAAAGCCTCCGCGGGGCGGTCAACTCTGCAGGCAGCGGCCTCCCCGCCCACCCGGGCCGGGTCCGGCGGCGGCCGGCTGGTTGCACGAGGGAGCTGAAGCTCGGCGCGCGTCAAGATGGAACACGCGACGCCGGCCGCTCCCTAGCGGCGAAAGGGAGGGATGGAGGCAAACCAAACCTGCCTTTTCTTTGAGGCGCAGTCGCGTGAGGCCCGTTCAGACGACGTGGAGACGGGGTCTGTGATCAGACCTAACAAAAGAGGCACCTCAGAGAGACACTCTTGCGGCCCTGGCCTTCCCAAGGCTTCTGTAATCCACCTTTTCCAGCACAGAGTGTTGGGCAGAGGAAGGAGGGGCAGACTGGGTCTGTGTGAACGATTCTTGCTGAAGGCTTCACTAAACCACCTCAGAAGTGCCTTACAGATGATCTTTCCTCCCCACCCCACTCGTGTCTTGTCATAGGCTGGTTGTCTTTTTAACTAGTAGCACATTTGGAAATCCAAACAATGGCACTGGAATGGAAAAGATGAGCTTATGTTCAGATCCCACAGAAGGACAATGGCAAAGAAAGTGCAAACTATCAAATAATTGCACTAATTTCACATGCTAGCAGGGAAATGCCCAAGGACCTGCATGAGCTAGGATCCAGAATGGTGTTAACCAGGAACTACCAGAAGTGTGAGTTGGTTTTCAAAGAGGCAGAGGAACTAGAGATCAAATCTTCAGCATTCACTAGATTATGGAGAAAGCATTTGACTACACTAAAGCCTTAGTCAGTGTGCATCACAAGATATCGAGATAAGTTCTTAAAGAGATGGGAGTACCAGTCACCTTACCTGTCTTTGAGGAACCTGTATATGGATTAGGAAGCAATTGTTAGCACTAGACATGGAACAACTGAGTGGTTTGTTATTGGGGAAAGGAGTACAGCATCACTATTTATTTAATTTATTTTAGTACATCATGCAAAATGCCAGGGTGGATGAATCAATAGCTGGAATTAAGAACGCTGGGAGAAATATCAACAACCTCAGACAATACCACTCTGATGGCAGAAAGTGAAGAAGCGTCTTAAGGATGAAAGAGGAGAGTGCAAAAGCTGGCTTGGAGTTCAGCATGAAAAAAAAAACCCTAAGATCATGGCAAACAGTCTCATCACTTCCTAGCAAACAGAAGGGGAGGAAATGGAAGAAGGGACAGATTTAATTTTCTCAGGTTCAGAGATAACTGCAGACGGTGACTGCAGCCATGAAATGAATAAACACTTGCTTCTGGGGGGGAGCTTTAGCAAACCTGGTCCACATATTAAAAAGCAGAGATATCTCTCTGCTAACAAAGGTCCACATTGTCAGATTTATGGTTTTCCCAATAGTAGTGAACATCTTGGAAAGTCTGACCATAAGTAAGACTGAGTACTGAAGTACTGATGTTTTAAAATTGTAGTGCTGGAGAAGAGTTTTGAGAGCCCCTTGGACCTCAAGGAGATGAGATCAGTCAATACTAAAGGCAATCAACCCTGACTGTTCAGTGGAAGGACAAATACTAAAGCTGAAACTCAGATACTTTGGCCACATAATGAGAAGACAGGATTCATCAGAAGGCCCTGATGCTGGGAAAGATGGAAGGCAGAAAGAGAAGGAGGTGGCAGAGGATGAAATGAATAGATAGTGCCATGGAAGCAATGAACATGAACTTCATCAGACTCAAGGATACAGTATAGGACAGAAGGGCCTGCTGTACCATGGTCCATGAGGTCACAAAGGGCCCGTCCCCATTCTAAAAATAATCCAAAAGGATTCCGTGTCCGCCTCAGGAGTGTCCGCATACAAAGCCCTAATACATGGCACACGGGAGTCAATACATGTTAAAAAACAAAAAACTCCACAAGTGTTTTGCATGCGGATTAAGGAGCTAACACGTATTGTCCTGGTGTCATGCGGATACTCCCGGAGGGGATGAATGGGAAAATAAGCTCGCTCGCTCGCTCTGCTGGTAACGTTACCTCCATTTACATTGCTGGGAAGGCAACAAGTTTGCGCTGAAGCAGATGAACTGTCAAGCAGATGTACACAGGGGAGGAGGGGATGAATGAGAAAATAATCTCGCTCGCTCTGCTGGCCAGTGGATGAGGGGATACTGAAATGCCCCTCTTGCCACCGTCGCTGCCACCACCGTTCCTGCCATTCCATGGGGACAGGCAGTTACGGTTTGGATCCGCGTTGCCCCAAACCGAATGGGGACGCTTTAATTCCGCATTACAACGTGGATTTTTATCACACGTGCCCAAATCGGATCAGCTGGCTTGCATGCAGATGCACGAAGAGTCAGACACAACTGAGCAACAACAATATTAACGAGTATATTCATATCCCCAGAATTTTTCTTAAGTTGCTTCACCCTGGGAGAGAGAGCTGTGCTTTTCAATCATGGACTACAACACAAGACCCTCTGGGAAGCATTCCTCCCAGTTTAATTTCTCCCATGGTTCATGCTGGAAGTTTATTGGAATATTAACCGCAACTGTATTATTTAGTGTTTTGTAAGGTGTGTATTACATGAAGTCACAATTCCTGTTTGAGAAACTCAGATTGAGGCTCACCAAGATATATGGGGATTGCTGTTAAGGTTAATGAATAACTGTCATCCCCTCTTGTGGCTGTTCAGTTTCATGAAATCCCTGTGAATATTAAAAACATGCACACAACGAGGAAGGCAGTAACAAGCAATGCCAGTTTCTCAGCACTTACTTCCAGAGGTTCCATGAGTCATGGATACCAAAACCTTATGCAATACTGCAAACAAGGACACATGGAACTCACAGCTACTAATGCCATAAATAATGAAGGCCAACATTTATTGTATTCCCACACTGTAAAAAAAGTCTCACTAGGGTGGCTTAGATATGGCTTAGGCCGGTGATGGCCAACCTATGACATGCGTGTCACAGGTGACACGCCAAGCCCTTTTGGGTGACACACACGGTCACCCTGGCACCTGGGCGTGTAGTGCTTGCTTGTTCTTGAAGTGTATGAAATACCAACTTTCAACTGAAGATTTAGCAACAAAAGTCACTAATGTTAAGAATTATTTGTTTTTGATTTTAATAAAATACACGCACTGTATATTCTGGCGTATAAGGCTACTTTTTAACCCAGGAAAATCTTCTCAAAAGTTGGGGGCCGTCTTATACACCGGGTCTCGTCTTTTTATATGGCGAGTATAGCCCAAACTGTATTTTAACTGGAACATTGGGGGTCGTCTTATACGCTGGAATATACGGTATCAAAAATATAACTTTTTTACTAGAGCTACAAATATCACAAAATTATGGATATTTCTAGCTTGACACAGCACCCGAGTTAAGCTAGGTTTTCTTGTGAATTTTGACACACCGAGCTCAAAAGGTTAGCCATCACTGGCTTAGGCTATGTTCACACATGGTGGTGGTGGGTCCTTAGAGATTATAGTCTGTGGCCCACATATTCTCATCTCTAACCCACCTTTTCTAGGTTAGAATGTTCATGAGAATGTGTGGACAATCCCACTTAAGAACCATCTCTAAGCTGTATCCACGTGCAGTAAAAAAACAGTACTTCTGAGGTGACTTAGAGATGCTTTATGAGTGGGATTGTTCACACACGAGTCTGCCCCTCCCTCCTGTCATGAACATTTTAGGTTCAAAAAGGGGGATTAGATTCTCAAGGGCTGAGTCCCCAAAAGACTTATTTACTTCTCTACTGTTACTCTACTGTCACTCTATTGAAGTGGACTTTAAAAGTGCCATGCAAATCAGGAATAAGCGTCCGCATGAGGCTCAGGAAAATGCGTGTTTTTAAATGCACCTTCTGTTCCCATAGGATCCCTGTTTTCTTTGTGTGCATCTTTTTCTCCCCGCCCCTGCTCTTGTTCATAGGGTGCCAGCGGGAATGGGGAGGGATTGTGCTTGGCGCGGCCACAACCAGGAAGACAATCCCTGACAAGTGCAAAGGAAAAACAGTGATCGATTCTCTGTTCGTCTCCCAGATCTCCCCCCCCCCCCGAAATGGCTTCTCGTGCTGGAAAACATTCACTGACAATCCCTGACAAGTGCAAAGGAAAAACAGCGATCGGTTCTCTGTTCGTCTCCCAGATCTTCCGCCCCCCGAAATGGCTTCTCGTGCCGGCAAACATTCACTCTCACCACTTCCCCCTGTTATCTCTGTCAAAATCCACCCTGTCCAGCGCACGATCGCTCATTCACTCATCACTTTCCCTGTTATCGCTTTAAAATCCATCCCTAGCAATAATCCACCCATTTCACACCTCACAGCGATTGCAACAATGTTGCAATTCTGCATGATTCTGGCTCTTTAGTTCTGAGCTTTAGAAAGTGAAGCTGCTTGTGTTACTGCTGTGTGTGCAGGCGGCAATCCCCGCCCCTTTTGCCACGAAGCGTCCCCAAGGTAAATGTAGCTAGGAAAACCCGCGACTTCCAGAAAGAGCGCTGGAAGTGTTGTTTAAAGTGCATGTATTTTGTTGCGTGTTTTCCACGTTTTGTAGCGCTGGAACCTCGTTAAAAACCCTGCCTTGGGGGCGCTCAGAGGCAAAAGGAGAGTCTTGGCAGACTTTTTATTCCTTGGGGACAGGCCCTAAGGTACTTTTCAGCAGTGTTTTTTCTATGTGTGACCAAAAACGACTATAGCAGGTTTCACACATACCTAATTTCTTGTAAAGGTTGTGTTATGGGTAGGAAGGAAACCTCAGTTCTGTGCTTTTAAAAGACTAAGTTCTGCGAATGAAATATACATGTTTAATAATCCTGCTTCTCTTGCACAGTTCAGCCCACTTAGCCCAGAGCTGTGGTGAAAAGTCTCCTTTGCATATGTAATTTTGCTATTGTCAGTTTTGCAATAAAAGCATCAGCTCAAAGAAAGTTTTCAGCTGTTCCTTTGCATACCTGTGATCTTGGAAAACCACATTTATGCAAACAATTCCGGGCATGCTTCGCTATCCATGCTTGTTTATTCAAATTTTGCGCAAACGTCTGTGGTGAGGACCCTATGTGCAACACTCAAAATGTGAATGGGCCTCTTCTTTTGCATGTTTTATCTTTTGCATTCATTAATTGGATGATATCAGAGCTTTTCCTCACTTTTGGCGTGGGAGGTCTTATTAGGCACCACACTGCTCATCTAATTCTGCATCTAATACAAAAAGTAATAAAATAATGCATACATTTTCAGGTTGTTGAGGTTTCTGACTGGCACCAAATTGGCTCAGTACTGGTCCTAGTCCTCTTTCTTTATCTCTTGGGCTGGCTGTCTAGATCTTGAGAAGAGACTTACAGGAGGAAAGACGTGGCCTGGTCCAAGCATAAGGATCAAGTGGATATGATCAGTGGCTTAAGAATTACAGAGCAGAATCAAATCAGGAGAGAGAGAGGTTGTCCTAACAGTCATTTCGGAGTGGAATTGGAAATTGTAGTTCAGGGCCATCTAGAAAAAGAAGAGTTGGCTTTCCTACCCTGCTTTCTCACCCACTTAAGGGGACTCAGAGTGGCTGACAAAGCTTTCTATTCTTCTCCCCACAACAGACACCCTGTGAGGTAGGTGGGGCTGTGAGAGCTCAGAAGAGAACTGTGACTGACCCAAGGTCACCCAGTTGGCTTCATGCAGGAGTGTGGAATCAAACCTGGTATTTCCAGATAAGAGTCCAGCTCCTTAACGACTAGAATATTGCAAGATGAGAAGCCCTGTCTTAGGTCCCACCCAGATAGTACCTAAAGCCTGGGATTGCCACAAGCGGCAGAATAGTCCCAAGGGAAAGAATCTAACATTATCAGTCTTCAGGATGTGTCAATTCCCACTGCAGGTTTTCTCTGAATATTGAAATGGGCTTACCTGTCTTGACTTTTTCTACCTCAATCTTTGGCCTGAAAATGGCTTTTTACATGCGTGGAGCTGAAACCAGGGTGAAAGTGGGTGCTGCAGATTCATGGGGGCTGCATTAATACACTTCCGTGCATTTCGTACTATCAGAATACCCAGACCTATGCAGTACATCATTGTGGGAGCAATTTGTTCTTGGCCGCAGGCAGGTAAATGCCCGTGTTTGCCCTACAGTTTTGCTCTGCCATTTGGCAGGGACAGCAAGAGGAAATTATGGAATCTAAACAAGATTCCACATTTTTCTCTCGCCATCTGGAGGCAGCCTTAAATAGTAAAAACAATTAAGTGTCGACTGTAATCATGCACAGCTGAGAGTTGCCACTGCACATTTGGAATTAATGCATTGTGAATCCCAGACAAATGTGGATCCTAACACCTCTTTTTCTGTCCATTAGGCACCAACCTTCCCTAATTACAGTTCTTATTTTTGGGAGTAACAAGCTGATATGCCAGGGTACCAAGCATTTCTGCCTATTAATATTGATGTCTCACACTTTCTGCTGGAAATATGTCTTGATGAAATGTAGGAAACAGGAAATAATGTGGATTAGAAGCAGCACTTTATCTCTATAGGGGCAGTTTGTTCATATTCCTTCCTCTGCCTGGTAATGTCAAGAGGTCTTGCCTTTTGAACAGTGGATTTTATGAAAAAAAAGAGGGAGGCTGAGACTAGTTTCACAACACCAAATGATTGAGAGTGTGTGTCTGCATATAATTTACCATTTGTTTTTCTTTGCAAAAGAGTCAGGCATGATAATCACTTCTTCCAATTTCACATTAAAATCCATCTTTGTGTATCTAGTTTCCCTCAGAGTATTCACCTCACCAAACAGGCGGTCCTGAAAACACTTTACTTAATGCACATTCTATGAATATTTAAGGCCGCCCATCCTGTTAATTACAGAGGGTAGATCATTTTAGTAAAAATCAGGTGTTGCCACTAATACAGAGATGATTTCCTTTCCTTTGTATTTAATCAAGGAATTTAATGTATTGTTAAGTCAGGTGTACCAGAGAGTGTTAACCTCAAGGCTCCTAGTGGTGAAGTATTTCTAAAGCATTAGCACTGTCATTTCTAACTTCTAAAAGCCATCTTTTAGAAAGTTTGTCATATGACACAGAAGTAGGGCTTGCTAATGATGTGCATACAGTAGGCTTGGAACAGGGACTCGGGGCCTTTTTGCGCTTGCTGGCGTTCTGCACCAGTAAGTGTATTACATTAGCACATACTCCATAAGGTAGCTGCCCATTGCTAGCATGATCCATCTGGACAGGATGCAGCATGATCTTAATCAGGAGGCTCCAGATCTGGATCCCCAGTATACCTGTAGGTGTACTAATGGAAGTAAATCTGGGTCATAGAGGCATGCAGGAGATTTACAGGGAGAAAATTTTGGCAGTGGTGTCTTCTTGCACTACTAGAATGGATCCCCCAGAGACCCTGAGGCTTTGGAACATTTGTTCTTGGCCATCAGAACTGTGGAGGCCTGCTCCAAAGTTTATGCAAGCTTCAAGCCCAGCGCAGCAATTAGTCAGGCGCATGCTATCACTATTACAGGATGTTATTCCTGCTTAAGGGGAATCGGTCCAGGTGCTTCCCAGATGTCCCCTTTAGTGTTTAATGGTCTGGGTGTCTACGCAGCCTTGTAGTGCATGGTCTGCTGGAAGTATGTATGCCTTGCACCATACATGCGTCTTTGCATAATGTCAGTTACACTGCTGTAATGACTAAGGGTGTGCACAAATTCAATTTTGAGATTCAATTTAATTTGAATTGGATATTCAAATATTCAAATTCGTATGAATTGAGAAAAAATGAATGTATTCAAATTCTAACTGATTTGAATACATTCATATCTATTCGTATGAATATTCAATTCATATTTGATGATATGAATGTAGACAACATTCGTATGTGTCCAGAAGCAACTGTATGCATTTGTACGCGTCCCGTTTTTATCCTGTACGCATCCTGTTTTCGTCCCATATGTATCCATATGTATAGATATTCAAATTCGAATGTCCAAATTGGAACAAATTTGTTCGGATTTTGAATGTTTCAAATATTCTTGCACATCCCTCGTAATGTCTCTATATTTGCTATGGTATGATTGTCACATATGTGCATTGGACACTGGGGGCCTTTTCACACTGGGCTGCTAGACAAGCATCAAAAAGGGTGCCATATCCTGTTCCACTGGTACATTGTTTATAATAAGTCCACAAGCATGCTGTGATGGTATACCAGACCATGACCAGCACGTTGACGGTGCATGTCCATCAGCCAGTATACCATGCCTGGTGCCATTTCAGAGAAGATCCCAGAAGCAGGGCTAGACGCCTGGCCAAAAAGGCCACAGTCAGCAAGCAGAACACCAAGAATTTTGTTCTTGGTGTATTCTAAACAGGACAAACCTTAGCATAGGCTTGGATATTCCAGCCCATTGCAGTCTGAGCTACCTAGCAGGGACCAGCACATGCCATGTGGAAATTGTTAACATTAATGACAGATAACATTTATTGCAACCCTTTCAATGCAAAATTTTAGATTTTATGGATCTTATAAAGAGATGCATCACTTTAGAAGGGAACTGTCGCGGAGAAACAAGTCTTTATTCATTCTAAAACCAAGATCAGCTTCAGTACCAAAGGACTCAGGAATGGCTAATGGAAAACCAATTTTTAAAAATTTATCTACAGTGGATACAGGTCAACAATTTACCATTATTAAATGTAATAATGAGGAAAGGTCTTGCATGTCTGTAACATTTTTACAGAGATCAGCATTTTTCACTTTTTAAAAAATAATGTGACGATTTACAACGATCATCTCCACATTCATAGATCTGACAGCTGCAAGGTGTAAGCTATATATATAAGCCATATATAAGTACTTATAAGCCATATATAAAAATCAACACGTCTAACTTTTGACTTGCTAATCTCTTACAATTCTTGAGACTGGGCAAATATGTGGACAAGAGTGATACAGCAGAATAAAAGGTGTGGCCTCCAAACTAGATGGCTTTTAAATGAAATAAAATATATTTATGGTGAATCATACACTCAGTATGTCCTTGTTAAGATGGATATATACTGTCTCCAGTTGCAAGGGCAATGGGTCTCTGAATACCAATTGCTAGATAGCTCAAGGCAAGAGAGTGCTGCTGAGCTCAAAGCCTATCTGTGGATTTCCCATAAGTGCCCAGTTCACTACTATGGAAACTTCCCATGTTCATTGGATATGTAAAGAAAGGGAAACAAATATTTAGATAAGAACTCATCTTTTAAAAATAAAAATAAATTAAGTTGACTAGAAACTGCTTGTTGTTTTGTCTCAGGCAACATGTCCTTTGAATTTTGTTGGGCTGAGAGGTTAATTTCATTTCTGTCCTTCCCTAGCAAAGATGCATCTTACTCTGTTGTATTTATATATTTCCTCCGCTGTTGATGCTGGAGCACTCTTAATAACTATTGGGCTAAAAGGAAAGTTCTGCTTCTCGTTCCAAGAGAATAATAATTCATAGACAATCTATACTTCCGCCATACAGATTGCATAAGTAAAGAGCTTTTGCCACATGCTACTACAGATCTCCACCAGGTATATTGTAAAGTGAGCTTAGACCCCCCCTGGAGACAGTCTTGATTATCTCTGTAGCAAGCATAACACAAGCCTTGAAAATATGACAGGCATCCATTATAATACTGGAATCAGCTCCTATCATAGCAAAATCTGCTTATGTTAAATTGCATGCATAACTATGTAGGACATTTTTTGACTACCTATCTTCAAAATTATTCTCAGCAGAAATAGTCTATAATGTGTGTGTATCTAAAGAGAGAGAGAAAAAACCAATTATCAACTATTTAATATTTTATTTAGTGAATATAAAACAAATGCACATAAAAAGTTCATAATACAGTGTTATTCAGTGAAGATGCCTTCCCCTCCCTGTTTCACAACACAGTGTGATGTCTTCCACGCTTTTGTGCCCATAGGACATGTCTTTGCACCTTAAGCATGGTGAAGAAAGGAAATGTCAAACCACTTCAGTGAGGCTGGCACTCTTGAATGCAATAGCAGGCAAGCAAAATGGGTGCCACAGCTGTTTATCTGTGGTAGACAAACTGGAAAAAGAAGTTCTTTGCAATAGCATGCAGATGATAATGTAAGTAATTAGCAAGGGTGGCTGAAGATGCTAAATGCTGGGCCATCCAGTTTCCACATGCAAAAATAAACCGCATTGTTGATTCCTTTTCCAGTATTGGTAGAAAGGGAGCATCCTCCAACAAATCTGAGGTAGGAAGCTAGTCTTAGCAAGTAAAGGAAAGCATATGCCATAAGAACATAAGATGAGCCCTGCTGGATTTGGCCATGAGGCCCAGCATCTTGTCTCACACGGTTCACTGATTGCTTCTGAGCTTTAAGCAGAAGGGAAAACTTTCACTTGCTCTCAGTCCCCTGCAAATGGCCTTGAGGTGCATCTTGCAACCCAGACGCAGTAGCTATGCATCCATTTTAGTAGCCATTGATACAACTGGACTATTGAGAAGGAAATAGAATACACTCATCCCTATGTAGGTTATGGCCCAGCCACAATTGCCTCTTTCTAAGACTATCACTAATTTTTTAAAAGGGGAGATCTATAATCACATTTACATGCACACTTCATTGGTGCCTCCATCTTGGAGCATTCCTGATCCCCTGAAGCTATGGAACTTTTTTTTTTTTACTGCTCTCCCAGTATCCCAGATGCAACATTCACAACATCTTCTAGTGCAAACGTTGCATGTGGGTAGAATGGGGCAAGGTGTCTGCAGCTGTGCCCAATGTACATCATGTCACAACCGCCATGGCAACAGACAGGCACATGACAAAAGCTGCCACAACTGTTGCCATGGTGACTTGGACAGTCCAGGATAGGCTGTCTGCACTGCGAACGGCAATACTTAAGCTGGGGATGGCACTGGTGTGGTGCAAACATGGGCCACCATCCGATTCCAGGAAGTTAAGTGCAAACAGGTCAAACTCATGTAAACAACAGAAAGAAGAGCAAATGACACACACTCTGTTGGGAAGTAAACAGCCAGCTTGCCAATTCATTATTAGAGCAATTCCTGTAGGAGCTCTTCCAGCTAGAACGTTCTACGCTTTGGAAGTGTGGAAGCATCCATAGAAATAATAGTGCAGGCAGGAGCACTTATGTTTCTTGTTCAGGCATTTGAAAATTACTTAAACAAGGCATTATCTATCTATCTATCTATCTATCTATCTATCTATCTATCTATCTATCTATCTATCTATCTATCTATCTATCTATCTATCTATCTATCTATCTATCTATCTATCTATCTATCCTCATCCTCATCCTCATCCTCATCCTCATCCTCAACTCCATTAAAATAAACCAAAGCAGTTTACAGCCTAACTTTTAAAAAATATATTAAAACCTGTTAGAACAGAATATAAACAGTGATTAAAAGCAGAGATAAAAATGGATGGAGTCAGGAGACACTCAGCCATTCATAATGGGAAAACTTGGATGAATAAAGAAGTTTTGATAAGGAGCCTTAAGGATGTGATAGTAGGTGTCTCACAAACAACTTGGAAAGAGCATTGCAGGTTGTAGGCGCCACCACAAATATAGCATTTGCTGCTGGTGTGGATCAAGGCTGTCTGCACTGGGATTGCCTGTTTTCTGACAGCATCCATGCTGGCTCCAAAGCTTGTGCCAGATTCAGTTGCTACGCAGGGGGCTTCAAAGCCTTGAAGACCAGGAACAAATATGCTAGACTGAATCGTCTGCACTGGGCGGAGTGTAGCCCAGTCTAGGGGGGTCCACAATGGCCACCTAGACTGAGATAACAGTAGACATTATTAAAAGGTCTTCTGCTGTCTTAGTTGTGAGTATACTAGCAGTCAGAATGGTTCACACCTTCCTGTTTCAGCCCTAGATCAGGAACATTAGTTCCTAGCCCTCAGAACCATTGCACCAGGATTTGAAGATTGTGTGGCCCAGAACAGTCATCCAAAATGTAGACAGTGTTGTCCTGGGACAGCTGGACCGCTCCAGCTAAATGCAGAAATGGCCATGGTCTACCAATGAACCTGACTAGGAAGCCATTTTGGGCATCTTAGCCTAGTCTCTACATAATCTGCTCTGTGCACAGAGCATAGTAGAAGGGGTCCAGCATGTAGAAGCCAGGCCTCTAGACCTTTTCCTTTCACACAAAAAGGGCCTTTCTTAATTTCCATCCCAAAGTGTAATTTTAGAAGGTAAATCTAAACTTGGGTAAATCTGAGTGCCTTTGGAAATATCTCGCATGGCATAGAAATTTATCCTGAGTCATAAAAACCTGTGCATTGTGGAAGGAAGGGAGAGAGACAAGGGGTCTTTTTGCACTTTGCTTCCTGGCTCTGGGAAATAAAGGGTGAAATGTCCTAAGTAAGCACCAAACATCACATTTGCAGATGTTTAGAGCCAACTCTAGCCCCATCTTCACGGCATCGTTATCTCGAATTCAAAACGATTTGAGTCCTCACAGTTCAGACGGCAGTTCGG
Source organism: Aspidoscelis tigris stejnegeri (assembly GCA_023333525.1). Taxonomy (NCBI): domain Eukaryota; kingdom Metazoa; phylum Chordata; class Lepidosauria; order Squamata; family Teiidae; genus Aspidoscelis; species Aspidoscelis tigris. The sequence goes on from JALMGA010000001.1 coordinate 210,914,179, forward strand.
CTTAACACGCTTCTTCCGTGTTAAACCACGTTATACCGATTTGAAATAAATCCTGATTTCAACAGGTCTCACTCCAGAACGTGCCCTTGATACGTGTTTCCTTTTTAACTGTGTGGACAGTATTGTTTTCCGGGATGAGATTCCGTGTTAAGGCTGGCCCGCCCCCAATCGCACTGTAACCAATGGCTGGACGTATTCGAAGCACGTCATGTTTAGGATTCCCTCTCCCAATAGCTTGCTTCATTCAAAGAATCCAGCCTCGAAACAGCTACTACAAGCTACACTGTAGCGAGGTAGCTTAGTAACAATGTTGCAGTTTTCCGCAAGTTCTGAACTTTAAAACTTTGGAAAGGAAAGCCCTGGAGTCCCCGGGGAACTTTCCCAGCCAGAGACACGTTGCCCCCACTCCGCTGCTGGCTGCCGCCGCTGGCTGCTCCACACATTCAAGCCCCCTGAAGCACCACCACCACCCGGGGGCTTGAGCGTGCAGAGCGGCGATTGCCCACTCTCCCCGCTCTCCGATTTCCCTCCCGGTCCCGGGGGGAAGAGCGAGCGAGGAGCCCCCTTCGCCCTCCCCACGGTGGGCACGCTGAGCCCGCCCGCCCCTCGGCTCTCCTCCTCTTCCAGCCTCGCGCCGAGGGAAGAGCAGCCAGCGGTGGCAGTGGGGCAAACGCTGCAGCGCCAGGATGGATGGATGGATGGATGTTGCCGCTGCTGCCACCGCCACTAGCTGCTCTTCCCTCGGCGCAAGGCTGGAAGAGGAGGAGAGCCGAGGGGTGGGCGGGCTCAGCGTGCCCACCGCGGGGAGGGCGAAGGGGGCTCCTCGATGGATGGATGGATGGATGGATGGATGGATGGATGGATGCTGCCGCTGCCGCCGCCACCGCTGGCTGCTCTTCCCTCGGCGCGAGGCTGGAAGAGGAGGAGAGCCGAGGGGCGGGTGGGTGGGCTCAGCGTGCCCACCGCGGGAGGGCGAAGGGGGCTCCTCGATGGATGGATGGATGGATGGATGCTGCTGCTGCTGCTGCTGCTGGTGGTGGGAAGGGGGAGGGGAGAGAATGGGAATCCCCGGCGGAGCATGGATGACGCAAAGGGAAGGGAGGGTGGGATCCTGGGATGGAACACCAATGAGAGAGAGGGGGTGGGCAATGGGTGGGAGGACAGGGCTGCCGTCTGGACTCTCAGGATTGATTCCAATTTAAGGCTGAAATCAGAATGCCACTGAACCGGGTTAACTTGCAAGTCGTGTAAACAGGATTAACCCGGTTCACTTATTTCGATTTCCTTAAACCGAATTAAGGCATCCCATGTGGATGCAGCCTAACTCTCTCCCAACCTGTCCAGACACTTACCACAACTGCAGATGGGTGTCTGGGCTGTGCCTTTTTTACTTGGTGGTGCCGGCGCCGGTGCCAGTGCCAGCATGAATGTGCGGTGCCATAACTGGGCAACCGCTTGGCATGCTGTATCAGCACACCTGTGTGGCACATCATGTATCCCTTCAACACCCAGAAAAGGTGCAGAGGATGCATCCAGAGCCTTACTGGCTCCGGTGCTAGTGCAAGGTAAGTAGACACGTGTCACAATTGAATCTGCACCGTTTATAGTTCATGCAGGGAATGCTCCCACATGATAAGAGCTGTTTCTGGTAAAGAACTGGCTCTTTCAAGTGCAGATGCTCCGTCTGGGAACATTCAAATGTAAATTGGCCCAAGGAAGCAAGATATTCTGTTCAAGCTCATTCATTGCCTTCTAGCTGAGCCACTTTCTCAAATGTTATTTTCATTTTACCTCTTTTGTCAACTTTGAGAGGGTGGGTGTGTTAGTAAGCGAGTAACCTCTGCTTCAGTCATGGTAGGAGTGAAGCTACTATAATTTGTCTGGATTACATGAACAAAATTGGAACAGGTGGGACAACCTCAGAACACGCTTCCTGCTCCGACTTTGGGTAGGGAAAACCCGGGATGAGTCAAGATGTATCTGTTTTCTTTTTAAAGTGCTCAATTCTTTGCCCAGTTTAGATGACCTTGTAGAAAGTTTTAAAATACAGCTGTACCTTTGCTTGGTGCACATGTTTCAAAGTAATACATATTATGAAGTGTCAGTAAACCTTCAGCCATCTTATTTCAAAGAGAATAAATCCACAACGAGTGTTACATCCTTGGAATTTCCCACTGCTAAAAAATGGGAATTTAAGGTCTTTTTGGACCTTTACTTCTCCAGGACATCATCCCAGGGAAGTGAAGCTATGGCATGGATCAAGTGCCCAATCTATCACACACATATCCATTACTTCACCAAGTGCTGGGTAAGACTGATCACCTCTATACTAGAGGTGATTCCTTGCTGCAGCAATGGCCATGTATGCCAGTGTTGCCATGGTGACAAGGTGACATGGCACACAACTGCAGCTGTGCTATCCTGCCCCATGCACCCTTCACCCGGAAGAGGTGCAAAAGCTCTGTGGTGGGCTGTCCTGGTTGTGCAGAGCCATTTCTGGAACAGAAGTGGCTTCACGCAGTGTGGATGCTCCACGCTGGAATATCCCCTGTGGGCCTATTGCAAACAGTTCCATATTCTAGTATCCTTTATATAAACTGCGCTACCTGGATGATAATAGCTCATTCAGCCTAGGAGGTGGTGTAGTTCAAATGTCATATCCATATGCTGCGTTCTCATTTATTAGAAGTAGGAAAAGAAAGTGGCAATGGGAAGTTCTCATGATGTTGTGAACTAAGGGTGTTTTTCCACTGCCAAAAGTACCCATTTTTGCACCCATTTAGGACCCATTTGGGTGTGAGCTGGATGACCCCATTTCCACTACGGCTCCCATTTGGGACCCAATTGTTCCCACTGCCATTGGGGAAATCCGGATCTAATGGGTACATTTTGGCCTTTAATCCAGATTTTCTGTAGACCCCATTAAAGGGGTCTACAATGGGGTCTTCTCCCAGAAAATCCGGATTGAAGGGAGCCTGTTTCCACTGGAAACAGGCAATGGGGTCCAAAGGAGACTAGGGGGAGGGGATGCACCTTTGGGACCCCCCCAACATTGACTTCACATTCACTTCGAAGTGACTTCGAAGTCAACTTAGAAGTCACTTCGAAATCACTTCGAAGTTGCTTCGAAGACTGCCCCCCCTGCCCCCCAAAACACCTGGGGTAATGGACCGACCCCTTGTGGGTCGATCCGGATTCCCCAGATGGGTGCAAAGCTGTTTCCACAGCAGGGGTGTTAGCACCCATTCCTAATGGGTGCTACACCTCCTGTGGAAACACATTGGGTGCTTCCCTTAATCCAGATCTACTAGATCTGGATTAAGAAATGTACCCTTTCCTTAGGTCCGGATCTTCTTAGGTCCAGATCTAAGGGCTGCAGTGGAAAAACACTCATATACTGCTGCAACACAGCGTTTGGTTTTGAGATGCAGACAGCTTTAAGAAACCAAAGGGGTTGGTGGTACTGTTCTATCTTAAAACATTAATCCTGCAAAACTGAGCAGTGACACCAAGTATGAACACAACCTAAGCTGAATTTCTTAGCTTCTTAGCACTCAACAAGCATTTCAGTCAATCTCTCCCATGTCCACCAGATGTCAGTGTATTCTTATTTTAAGCATGGAACAGCAGAAATGTTCAGAAAATTAGATTCAAGTCCTCCCAGCTTTCGTTCTTGTGCACACCCTTGCCGTGAAATCTGATAAACTCCACTGAATGAAGGGAGAAAGATCATCTCAAAGCTTAAATATGGATACTAGTGTGAAGCTGAAAATTTTAAAGTCCTGTTGCTTTCATGTGATTTGACCTTGCACTGAGTCATTTGCAGTACAAAAGCCTGGATTCCTCTGTGCTGTGGGGTGGCAACAAAACGTCACATGGAAAGTTGGTGTGTATCCATTGGAAGGCAATCGATCTACAAATGCACAAACCTGACTGCTTAATATTACAAGCACAGACTGGGGAAAATATTTTCTGTAAAATAGATGTAACTGTCTCCATTTTCATCCTTGACTGGGGGACAACGTCACATGTGTTCCTTGGGTGGTGCTAAGGAGCTGTCACTTCAAGGCCACCATCTAAAACCTCAAAGGAGCAGCAACCAGACAATCTTAAAGGATCTCCTGGTTCTATCACATTGTTTAAACTATGCGAATTTGTCATACGTTAAATAAAATACAATAAAATTCTTGACCACCTAGGATTTTCCCCAACTGGTCTCCACATATCCATGGCCATGGTAACATCTGGTACATGCTGCAGTGCTGCCATAGCAGTCATAACATGGTGCCTGATTGTGCAGCCACAGTTGCCCTGCCCACTCACAGCATTCACACCTAGAAGAAAGTGTGAACACTGTGACCAGCAGCATTCACCAGCAGCTTCTGGTGAAGCTGTGAAGCTGTTATTTCTCCTTAGCTCGTGATAAATGGCTTGAGTCCTGGAGGGGAGGCCCTCCTGGTTGTACCACTACCCTCAACAGCACCCTCAACAGGGGTGGGCACCTGGGAGAGGGCCTTCTCAGTGATGGCCCCTAGGCTATGGAATAGTCTCCCCCTTTGAGGTGCATCTATCACCTTCACTGTACACGTTTAGGAAAGCAGTGAAGATTCACCTCTTTGCTCTGGCCAGTTAAACGGGGATACATTTTCTCTTCCCACTTGCAGACGCTGTTGTTTTAATATATATTGTTATTTTAAATGTTGTTACCTGCCCCGAGACAGGGTGGGATAAAAATGCAAAAAACAGAGTAGGTGGTGGATGATCCTGGACACTGGCTGGTGGAGGCAGCGTGGTGTGCAGACGCACTTTCCCTGGACTGACTGCAGCCACTCCAGACAGGTAAATACAAACAGGCCCGTATTGGCAAGCAACAGATGAGGTAACTGAGGCACAATCTTGTGATCTATCTTTATTAGCAGATGTACAACAACTAGTCCAACAGGTCACTTGCAGGTCAGGGTCAGTAGTCTAATGAGATTGAATCTCAAGGCTTTGGTGGCATGGATAATGGTTACAGAAGCATCAGGGCACAGTTAATACAGGTTTTGGCTCAGAAACAAGTCAAACAAGTTTGGATATAAAATTTAATGCTTATGCACATTTTTTGCCCACTAAGATAAAGGATTCTAAAGAATCTCCAACGGCCAACTGGAACCATCCACCTTATAATCTTAACAAGTGGAAAGTAATGCACATCAGGGCCAAGAATCCTAATTATGTCTATAAACTGATGGGGTCTGAGCTTTCTGCACACACCAGGAAAGGGATCTTGGGGTTTTGGTGGACAGTTCAATGAAGGTGTCTGCCCAGTGCACAGCAGCAGTGAAAAAAACTAATTCAATGCTGGGAATAATTAGGAAGGGAATAGAAAACAAGTCAGCAAGTGTCATTTTCCCTCTTTATAAATCTGTGGTGAGGCCACATTTGGAATATTGTGTACAATTCTGGTCACCACACCTCAAAAAGGATATTGTGGAACTGGAAAAGGTGCAGAAAAGGGCAACCAGAATGATTAAGGGTCTGGAACAACTCCCTTACGAAATCAGGCTGCAACATCTAGGCCTCTTCAGTCTGGAAAGTCGGCATTTAAGAGGGGACCTGATTGATGTATATAAAATTATGCACAGTATAGAAAAGGTGAACAGAAAAGATTTCTTTGCTCTCTCACACAACACTAGAACCAGGGGGCAGTCTATGAAGCTGATGGGTAGGCGAGTCAGATCAGACAAAGGGAAGTATTTCTTCACTCAGACAGCCATTGGTTTATGGAATTTGTTACCAGAAGAGTCATAATATCTATCAGCCTAGATGGCTTTAAGGAAGGGTTAGACAAGTTTAAGGGTGACAGATTTATCAATGGCTACAAGAATGCATGCCTAAGTACATCTGGGAGGGGAGGGTCTGTTAGGCATTGAAGCCAGTATAAGAAAATGTAAAGATGTGAACAGGAGGAAAAAGGGTTAAGGAACGTAGCTATCTATGTATGAAGGCTGGAACAGGAGACAAAGTGTTCAAGGACAGCTATGTGTTTGGATTACGTAAGGATTGTGCAACACAGGCTTGTGCAACACAGATTGTGCAACACAGTATTGTGCAACACAGGCTTGTGCAACACACAGGAAGTGAGTCACCACCGCTTGATAAGAAAAGGTATAAAAGTGCCCACACACTGCTGTGTGTATTGATTGCTGGTCGGGAGTTTGGATGGAGAGATGTATACTTGTACATGCAGCAACCTTTAAGAATAAAACCTCTGCGGAGAGAGATTTCGGCTTCAGTCTGTTTCTTACGCAGCGGGCAGGAGGGATTTCCTGATAAAGCTGGACAGCTCCAAGGACGTCAGAAGTTTCCGAGGCAACAGAAGATTGCCTTGCCGGACGCGTCTGGTGATTTACACCAACAAGGGTTATGGGGTCCCAGAACGTTATCTCCGTGCGTGCTGAAGAAATCAACTAACTGTCAGGCTGAATGGTAAAAGCATCGGACTGGTGTCTGTGTCTTATCACGTTTTACAGGAGAAGGTGGGAGAGCTGCCGAGAATCTATCTGTGCACTGCTTAATGATGGAAGCAGCAAAATTTCCCAAATTAGACGAAACTAACTATGCAGCGTGGTGCTCCTACCCTGAAGCGTTGCTTGTCAGAGAAGGCTTGTGGGATGTTGTGGACAGAGGGCCCACAGCTGGCACTCTTGATCAAGACAGGAGAGCTAGAGCGACAATTTTGCTTACAATCATGCCGTCGCAAATCAACCACGTCCGGGAGAGAAGAACCTCAGAAGCACTTTGGAACGCTTTGAAGGAGATTCACCAATCCACTACAGCTCTGTCAAAAATGATTTGGTGCAGGAGATTGTATGCCTACAAGATGCAGAAAGGTCAATCGCCCGAGAAGCATCTGGAGATCATGACTGATTTGTTCAACCAAGTACAGGCCAGGGGAGTTGGCTTAGAGCCGGAACAAAGAGCATATATTTTGCTGGGGAGTCTTTCTGATGAATTTGAAAATATTCTGTGGAGTCTTCAGTGTTTTGACGAAACACAGCTTACTGTGGAGCTGGTGGCTGCACGTGTCTTGGAAGAGACCCAACGCCGGCAGTACGAGGTGGGGCTACATAGGCAGCATGCAGGATCGAGGCAAACACTCCCAACAGAGGCTTTCAAGGAGTTGCAACCAGAAAAAGCAGCTGTGTCCAGGGAGAGAAAGTGCTGGTGCTGCGGGAAGGCTGGCCATTTCCAAAAGGACTGTAGGAAGCTGGCAGGAGCCAGAAAACAACCCAAAAATGCTGGGAGCAGCAAGAAAGGCGTTGTGGCTGTGGTAAAGAACAATGACTACAAAGCCCATCAGGCTGGAAACCCCATTTGGGTATTAGATTCCGGAGCATCGTCACATATGATTAACTGTGAAAAGCTCCTGAAAGATAAGATGCCTTCTAATGTACATTCGGTTGCTTTGGCTGATGGTGCATCGAGGGAGGCAAAAGTGATGGGAACTGTGTTCATCCCAAATTTTGGAAAGGATTTTTCAAATGTTTTATGTGTTCCTAAATTGCAGAACTGTTTGATTAGTGTGTCTGAGTTAACCAATAGTGGGTATGCATTAAGTTTCAAAGGGGATGATTGTTCTATTAGCATGAATGACCAAGCTTGTGCTAAAGCAATCAAAAGAAACAAGGTGTATTATATGATTGACAAGGCAGAATGTGCACTAGCTAACAATGTGCCTTTGCACTTAGACTGTGCTCATTACTACCACAGAGTCATGGGACATACAAGCTTCACAAGTTTGGGGAAGCTGGAGGAAGTGTGTCCAGAATTTAAAATGTCTAAGTGTTCAAACTACTTGGATTGTTCAGTTTGCAGCAAGGTAAAGCTGAAGGCTTATCCTGTGGCCAAGCAGGATGGTTCTAAGGCCATTTGCTGGGATTCGAGAGCAGGAGAAGGCTTGCCCTTAGGCGTTTTTGCACTACATCCATTCCATTTGGAACGGGTGTAGGACGGGAAGCCTAAGACACTTCAGGACGCTTTGACCATTCACACATAGGAGCGCAGGAACGTGTGTAAACGCATTCCGGCGCGCCTGTGTGTGAATGCTCAAAGCATTCTGAAGTGCCTTGGCCGGCAAACGCCAGCAAGGGGCAGGGAGACGGCTGCCGAGGCTCCCGCAGCCGGCAAGGCAGGCAATCAGCTGATTGTCAGCCAACGCCGGCGGGAGAGGTGAGCCCGCGGCTGTCAGGGAGAGAGAAACATGAGTGAATGCTTCTCTCCCCGAATGGCTGCGGGCGCTTCATCCGCGCCGGAACGGATGTAGACAGCTCCGGACACGTCGGAGTGCTAGCCCCGCTGCGGCAATGCGTATGCCGCGTTTGAGGCTGCCTTGCACGCGTGCGAAAACCCCGTGTGCGAAAACGCCTCTTGTCTCTGCTTGAGATGCCCATGGGCATTTGGGGCGACTTCCCATTACCACTTTAAAGCTGTTTCAAAATGGTTTGGATCCTCATAGTTCCCACCCCCAATCAATTAAATGGTTTTAAAATGGTTTGGATCCTCGTCATCCCCATTTCCAATCAGTTTCAGGGATATTTTGAGGATTATTTGGCTTGCAAACGGAATAAATAAACACCTGTATTTTCAGGTGTTTTTTTCCAGCTTTGCTTTTGAAACATTTCTTCCATATTGCTGTGGGAACGCTAAAGTATTATTAGGGCAAATCCGTCATGAAATGGATGGGATTTCTCCCAGCAGGACAGCCGATTGCCAGATTGCAGGGAAGCATTTCACCAGTTTACCTTTCAGCCAGCCTCTCACTGATAAAGTAACAGTTCACTCAATGGACACAAATAACAATGTTAGTTACCACATTGCCTTCAGTTTTTGGATTCTCTGAAAGGCAAAAGAAAGGAGCCAACAGGGCAGCAGCGGCATGTGTGTGTTTGTGTGTGAGAGAGATTGGGAGGAAGGACACTAGAGGCGTGTATGTGTGTGTGTGTGTGTGTGTACCTGCACGCCTCCAAAAGCACAAGCGAGCCGGGCTTATTTGGGAGGTTGCTGTGCGATCACACACACACACAGGGAATGAGATCAGAAGAGGATTCTTCCTTTCAAGTTTCACTTTTGCATTGGGCAAACGCTTCGCCTTGGCAAGTGCTTCTTTCTCTCTCTCTCTTTCTGAATGTGTGTGTGTGCAAGATCTTTTAGTGCTTGAAGGATATTTTATTGCTATGGCCTTTTTAAAAAAGGAAAGGAAGGCGAGGGGACAGAGTTGATTTTTTTTTAAAAAAAATTCTTCCTGCAATATGCTGCATTTGGGGAGCAGAGTGGAAGGGCTTCTTTTTCTTTTCTCTTTCTCACCCTCCCCCCCCCCCCCCCCCGCAATATGCTGCAATATTTCTGGAAATGCTTGGCTTGGCTTGACAAACAAGGAGACTTTCCCCTTTTCCTCTCCCCTTTGATTCAGAATGGTTTTGATTCTGTGGAATCAAATGGGCAGGAAAAGCAGAGGGGAGGGGGCTGGGATTCCCCACATCATCGGATCAAAGCCAATGAGGAGAGAGGGGAGGGGAAAGAATCGCTTTCCCCAATCCAGTTTTGGAAGCGTTTTAAGTGTTTAAGAGTAGAAACACAAAATTGGGGTTGAATCCGATTGCCAGATGCCCCTTTGCTTCCTTTTAATGCGCTTTACATATAAATGTAAATCCCGATGTAAATCTCAATATATATTGTGCTTTATTCCTTGAATGGGAACTCGCCCTTGGTGGGCCACTGTGTGCGACAGAATGCTGGTCTAGATGGGCTGTGGCCTGATCTAGCAGGGTTCCTCTTATGTTCTTATGTGGTATAAGAGCATGAAATCCCCTTCAAAGGCATGAGTATTTGTTAGGAACTGATTCAATAAAAGCATCTTTCTAAGATAAGTGAATTATTTTGTAAGGGATGGATGGAAGATGACTATCACCTCTGCCTTTCAAACAAGCTCTAGCATGTTTTCTATAGATGATGGTAGCTGTGGAAGCTTCCTTAGTTTCACTAAGTCAATTAATGTATGCAGCAGGAGGTTCTTCCACTGGGACTACTATTCAAAGCTGAAGGAACAAGTCTTTTAAGGCCTTTCTGTACTGGGTGGACACACTCTGTGAGTATGCAACTGTTCATGAGGCAGTAAGTGTGAACAAGGCCTAAGTGACCTTTTTAGAATACAATCCTTACCAAAGGCTAGAGGAGTCCATTGATTTAGCCATTAGTTCTTTTGATTAAGGATTGTGGAAAGTTCCCCCCCCCTCAAATTTTGGGCAATATGCAGGTAAACAGCAGCTTTTATTTGCAACTGTCCTCCAGTTATTTACTTTCGTTAAAGCAGATTACAAATACACCACATACTTGGTAATCCAGCATTGTCTTCTGTATTGCGCAAATATGTCTGTTTCAAACCATGGGTGAGGAAACTTTTTTCACCAGAAACACATTTTCTTGTGAGGAAATGTTTGTGGCATCTTTCCAATGCTGGACGAGGCCAAAAGCAAAGGAGGTCAGGACAACAACTGAGTCAGATTAGTGATTATTATAAGAGACGCCAAGGCCCAAGTTTCTTCGTATCTATTTTAGCTTGCAGGTTTTAATTTTTCATTTATTTAAAAACTAGTGATCAGTATGCTAGAACAGCAAAGATGGCACACTTTGCATTTTTAAATTATGTGGAGATTTGCTTTAGCTTTTCTGTTGCATCCTGGAAGTTAAAAGCTGTTTAAAAGCGACCCCTTTAGCTGTTTGGCCTGTTGAATAAATCTTATTCTGGAACCATTTTATGGCCTGCTCTTATGTACACATGAGGAACAGACAGCAAGGAAACTGATGATGTCAACTGTACAGAAAATAACAATGGGTCTCTTTTGGCAAAATAGTCATTGTAGCCCTGGTTGCCCTGGTAACCTTTGCCTCATTGTGGTATTACCACAGCAGCGCATCGCACATTTCTGCTGCTGCTGGATGCTGTGAATACTCTGCCCCATTTATGCCATAGCCTTAGTGCCTCTTTCTGACCTTCAGTTTTTTGCAGGATGGATGAAATCTTTTGTGCTGGTCCCATCTGAGATGTGGGTTCACTCACTGACTCCAGCCCTGACTCTCATAACTTCTAAAGAGGCATGTTTAGAGACCCTAATTTACAGTATATATTTACAGTTGATGTCTACGAACTTTGATTTTTACTGTAAACACAGGGAGACCAGACACGCCTCAACTGAAATGGAGATGGAATATGAGAATAAGGTTGTATTCTTGTACCTCCCACATCAGCTTCCACTACGGATAGAAGGGTAAGAATGTTTTAAAAAAACACAACAGCTACAATACGGAGCTGTTTATCTTTAAGCTCGACTTTTGAAGATTGTGGTTCTGATATTTCATACCTGACAAAATAGCCCACTCATGGAAAGTGGTAAGTGCAAACTGCAGTGGTTTCTAAAATCCATGTGGTGTGAGCAATTGCACTCTGTGGCAAGCTGGAAGGAAACCAAAGCTGCACCCAACTGCATGATTTGATATATTGCAAAATGTAGTAGTTTGTGTCACTTCCTTGGTCACTGTGCAGCCATGTTCCTCTCCTTTACACTCTCAGCTTTGCTTACCTGCATTTCTCTCAGATCCCATGTTCCCCCTTGTACTGGCATAGATAAAAATATCTGGGAATTATTATATTTACAAAAGTACTGCTGGAAGACCTTTAACATGTTAGGAGGGGGCGTGGAAGGGCTTAGCAGCTAGAATGTTTTATACTTAATGCTTGCCTGCAGTCCCTGCCTTCTGTTATTGTAATAAAATGAAAAACATGCTTTGAGCTATTTCGTTTCTGAATCTGGGGCTAAGATGGTGATTCTGACAGTTTGCTGGAACCAAACCACTACATTCTACAAGCGATTATTGTGCTTACAAAAGTAAAAAACAATGGCCCCAGCATTAATAATTCAGGACAGTAAAAAAAAAAAGACCAAACATTCTTTCACAAGCAAGTATCTATAAACTCAGTATTTGTGGCAATACTATTTTTTATACATAGACAAAGGCCCTTTCTGCACTGGGATCTATTCCAGATTATATCCTGAAATAAGGGTTTACCATTCTCATGGTAGTGCAGATTAGGGCAGGCCATGGGTGGGGCATTCCATTATCCCCATCATCTTGCAGATGGCAGGAGCCTATTATGTGATATAGTCTGGAATAAGGCTCAGTACAGAAAGGGCCAAAGGCTACATTCACAACAAAGAAGAAGAAGGAGAAGGAGCACCGCTGTGGCTTGTTTTCAAGTTGGTTCACAAGATGAGACTGTTTATGTGCCTGCTTGTCCCTCCCTCTCCCATGAACATTCTAGGCTAGAAAAGGTGGATTACATGTAGAATGAGAACAAAAGTCAATCTTTTCAGGGAAGGAGTTAGAAGAATTAAATTGGATCAAGGTGACCAGGGAGGATGTCCTTGCATGTCATATTAAATTAAATGCTAACAAATCACTGGGACAAGATGGCAGTCATCTTAAAGAAACCAAAAATGAAATGCTGAGCTTCTAGCAAAAATCAATCAGTTCTGTGCCTGAAGAGTGGAGGGTAGCAAATGGAACACTTCCATCTTGAAATATGGCATTTAAGAGGTAACTTGATTGAAGTATATAAAATTGGTGTGGAAAGGGTGTGATACCAGATCCAATATTGCTCCAGTCTAGACTGTAAGCGAATATGGAGGGAGTAAGATTTGGATACTTTGGGTTATTTTTGAAGCCCAAAGAACACCAAATTTAACTCCTTTTTAGGGGAATAGGTAGCGTTATAGATCTTTTACATAGGATTTAATAACGAGGAATAACCAGAAAACAGAGACAAGACCCATTTCAGACTCAAAAGTCATTGTTTCTTGTTAAACCAATGCAAAGAATTTATTAGAAATACAGAAAAGAAGTTGAAGTGAGATGTAACCATATTAGACATTAGAAGAGTTGAGATAGACATTCCCAAAAATCCAAACATGACTGAATCCCCTTAACACATCTCTATGCATTAAACTAAGTTTACCCCATTTTCCTGAGACCCAAAAATGAACTTATGCAGCAAAGAAAAATCCCCAAAACAAAATAAAATTTTGCCTTTTGTGATTAAGAGCCCTAAAAATGAGGATAAGGCTCCCATAAGACCAATTCCAAACCTTACAGAAACATATAAAAGCCCAAAATTAAAATTAAAATTAGCTCTAATTCTAGAAAAAGTTCCCTAACTCTAAACCTTTAATAAAAATATGGGAGAAAAGTGAATCGAAAGTCATCTTCCATAGTTCTCACCAACGATCCCATCTTCTTCACGCCCAGAAGTTCAGAACTGAAGATGCGTAGGATTTCAGCAAACTGCATCATTTTCAGGAACCCAAAAATGACTAAAAATTGGGAAGGCCTTCAGTCTCAGTCAGACTGATCCCCAAAATGAATAAAAATTAAAAGAAATAATTTAAAAAAAATAGTCTTTGTAACTGCTTTTACCAAAGACCAAATTCAAAATGCAAAAGTTTTAAAACGCAGCTCCTGCAGAAAAACTCCGCCCACTTTCTGTGTAGCAGAAAGAAGAAAGGGGGGGGGGGAGAAAAATTTCTCCAGGCCTCTCTAGCCTCCCATGATGACAAGAAGACGAAGAAGATGATGGTGATGGAGACCTCCCTCTTCAGATGACAAGAAGAAGACCCCTCAAACCATCTCTACTCTGCCATTTTTTATAGCAAAAATTGGAACCTTAAACTGCTGATTTGTTCTTCCCTTGTTAATGAATAAAAATATGTACGTGACTCCAGTCTCTTCTCATAGCTTCTCCCAAAAAAGAATACAAATTAACCCAAACTTAACATTTCCTAATGAAGCAAACAAAACTGGTAAACAGGAAAGATATCTGAAACTCAAATGTCTTATTTCCCTTGTCCTGAGTTTACACGGATTATCTCTCTTCCTCTTGGCTAACAGAGATTCTCCTAGGGGACACTGGTTACTCATTGCCCTTTTCCACAATGGAAATGCCCCTCAGTGAAGCTCCACAGAAAAAGAAGAAATGAATAGGATATCTAAAACTCTCTTATTTCAAAATAAGGCTAAATAATTTCTTATTGAAAAGGAACCCCATTAAATCTCTGTTTCTCCTTCAGAAAATAAGGGAGAACTCAACTTTTCTTAATGTGAAGATCATGGTTCTGCTATCATGTCTCTGCAAAAGTTATTTATCTTGTATACCTTACTTTAAGGTTTCCAATTAGCACCTCTCCTGACTAATCCAACTCCTAGCAAACTCTGTTGAAATGTAAACCCAGCCACATTCAATATGAAACCTTACATCCTAGCACTGGTGACTTTTTCCATTTAGGTAGTAATTCCAATTCCTATATATATTATTTCACCAAATCTTTTCCAAAAATCCATTCCCTTTTATTCTTTATTATTTTTATTAAAATGAGACAAACCCATCTCTGTTCCATATTCCATGGTTTTATTTCCCCTTCATTATTTAAAAAAAATCTGTTACCCCAAAAAGAGAGAAAACAAAGGTCATCGAGATGTCAGCATTCCTTCCTGACTTCATCAGATTAAAGCCCAAGCATTGTCTCTTGCATGCAGACTTTTAATCTTTTGCAAACAGCCAGCTTGTAACTTTAGAGAGAAACTGTGTCCTTTTTTAAACTCCAGGCTTGTAGTCTTGCTATTTTAAGGCCTTTCCACGTTTCATGGTCTGCCTTTAGCTTTTCCAATTATGACAATCATAAAGCCATATTCATATGTCAAAACCCTGTATATTTCCAAATCCCGGTTTTGCAGTCAAGATTTCTTATGATGCTTGGACATCCAAAGTTGATCTGGTAACAGGTGGATAGAGAAAATACTATTTTTTTTTCTGTTGTGCAGTGCTAAAACTAGGGGGTAGTCTAAGAAACTGATGGGCAGGGGATTGAGTTTTTTTCACCCAGAGGGCCAGTGGTCTATGGAATTTGCTACTGGAAGGCTGAGTTCACACCTAGCTTTTAATCCAGCTTCCACTTTCAGAGTGGAAGAACACATCAGCAAAGTGGGCAGTCATTTTCTTTCCACATTATTTCACCCCAAAGTGGATTTTTGGAGTTATTCAACCCTGAAATAAAACAGCTTGTCACTTTGCTGATGTATTCTCTTGCCCCGAAAGTGGACTGCAGCTGGATTAAAGTTAGGTGTAAACACAGCCGAAGAGATGGTGACAACAACCAGTCTGGGTAGCATTAAGAAAGGATGAGACAAATTCATGGAGGTTAGGTGTATCAGTTGCTACAGATGCTAGGTACTGCCTCCAGGTTGGGGAGACAGCCATGATACCTCTCAAGGCCATTTACAGGGAGTTGAGAGCACATGAAGGTTTTGCCTTTATCTTTTGCATGAAAATGCCCAGAAGCAATTGGTGAGATGCTGGACTAAATGGTCTGTGGCCCGATCCAGCAGGGCTCCTCTTACTTTTCTGTTTGTGTGTTCCACACACTATCATCTCTAACCTGGTTTTTAGATGCTTCTTTTGCTACATGCAAAACCAACTAACGATCTAAAAATGCTTTATTTGTAAAAGGACTTAAAAGAAATTTCAGGACTGGAGGGTTAAGGGGATTTTTTGGTCTATGGATTGGTTCATTCTTGCATCTTGCATGAGTGGTCATTGTTGATGAAACGGAGCTAATCTCTTTTATGCCACACAAATGCTCTGGGTTTCATCATATTGCTGCAAGGTGCAGTAGTTTGCTGTGATGCCCATCTTAGCCAGAATAGCTTGGAGGAGCTGGGATACTTCTGTTACTTTATCAACATACCATAACAGGGGGGCGGGGGGAGGGAATCATTATATACTATCATATCCAAGTCCAACTTGTTTGGGCCTCTGCAGAAAGGAGGAGAATGAATTTAAAGAGCAGCACTTTTCTTCGTCTGCTCACTGATGCTGAAGCTATATGAATGACTGAGTGATTTCCCCCCCTCAGGTGTAATTCTCCTGACCTCATTCATGTTGAGTTTGACCCACTGTGCTGCAGTCTTGCATCTTGAAACTGAGACACAAATTAGCTAATGGAAGGCTGCCTGCCATTCTCTGGAGAGCTACTGTGCAAGGTATATTTTCAAAGAAGGCGGGTGTCGAGGAAGCTTCATAAGTGAGTTTTGTGTGTGTTTAAAACACAAATCTTGAACAAACCTCCTGTTTGCAAAGAAAAAGCAAATGCAGAATCTTTTTCATGCCTCTCCTCCTAAATTCATCTTCTCATAGGCATCAAAGATAAGATTTCTTTGCCAATATTTTCTGGCCCATTATTTATTTATTATTAAAGAAGCTAAGGTGTTTTTGCTGACAGAAGCAAAAAGCTTTTCATCTCCTTAAACCACCACAGAACAGACAAAGAAGAATTAAAGAAAAATGTTCATAAAATACAGTACTTAATAGACATTAATAGACACTTCAGTCCAAATACAGGCAAAAATTTATGAAAATAGTGAATAATTAGTCCAAGATACTTTGCTGCCTAAAGCTGAATCTAAGGGCCTCTTCCCTGATAAGGGAATTAAAGAGAAAATCTGTTACCTTCCAGATACTGGACTCTTCAGAGACTGTCTAGCATACAGTCCAGATCAAGGCTAATAGAAGAAGAGGAAGAAGAATTGCCTTTTACACCCCTGTTTTCTTACCCATTTAAGGGGACTGAAACGCAGCTGACAAGCCTTCTGTTCTTCTCCCTGTGAGGTGGGTGGGGCTGTGAGAGTGCAGAAGGGAGCTGTGACTAGCCGAAGGTCACCCAGCTGGCTTCATGGAGGAGTGTGGAATCAAACCCTGTGGCTATGAGATATGAGTCCGGTACTCTAACCACAAGACCAAACTAGTTTACAAGAAACTGGTGTCTAATAACACCTGAATGACCTCAGATTCCCCATCATATGGGTTATATTTCAAGAGTAGCATTCAAAATAACAACTCAACCCTTTGTACATCCCCCCTCTCAGAGCATCCTGAAGCAGATTGCCAAGGTCAGGTTTTCAACCATATAGGGACCGTCAATAATTCACTGCTGTCGGTTGTGTGGACTTTTTGAAAGGTACTGTGTGAATAGCATATGTGTCAGGGGATTCGGGAAGATCTCCTATAGTGCAGCTCTTAAAATATTGGGATGGGTGGGAGGCAAGGTATGTAAATCAAGTACGCAAGAAGGATTGAGGTTTCTGCAGTCCATCCACTTTGTGCCTTCATTCTGCTTTTTAAATCTCAGTAATCATGGGAGTTGACCTACCCACTTGGTATTGTTGTTTGTGAGTGCCAGGTCAGCCTGTAGCAAAATATTGCCCATTAATTTGCTTATGAATGGAGATGATGACTTGGCATGTCTTATGAAAACCCCCATTGCAGAATAGGGAGGACCAAGGTTAGAAATGGGAAGATGGTTATACATAAAAGTACACTAGCCTGTCCAGTATATCCAAGAAGGTTGGAACATTGTTTGGCTGTGGTCAAACTTAGGCCGCATCCCCATTAGAAGCTTAATCCAGTTTCCTTAAACTGAAATAATAGAACCAGATGCAAACGCGAATTTGCCTGTTCCCATTACTTTCAGCTTAATCACGTTCAATCCAGATTCTGAGGATCCTATCTGGCGTACGTGACTCAAGGAGGGACTCAAGTGGCTACTTTTTAAAAGCTGCTTTTCAGGGCTGCTCTGCCCTCTTTCTCCTGGCATGAAGGCGCCACCCATAACAGACCCCTTCACGGAGCCTAGCTGGGTGGCTGGGTGGCTGGGTGGCTGCCGCCTGCCTGGATGGAGGAAAACCGGCAGCGGGCAGACAGCGATTCTTTCCCCTCCTCTCCCCATTTCCCAGGGCACACAGCAGCAGCAACTCAAGCCCCCTTCACAGCCACAGCCTTTAAAACAGAACCTCCAGGGCTTTCCTTTCCTTTCCCTTTCTAAAGGTCAGAACTTTCAGAATTGCACAAATTTGCAACATTGTTATCAGGTGTGAAGTGGCTAGATCATTACAGTGTAGATTTAAGGAGTGGATGTTTTCAATGAAATCACTATCTTTGGACGCAAGTTATTGGGGGAGGAAACCCTAAACAGGGATTCTCATCCCTTAACACCCTACGGTCCCCACAGTAAAAAATCTAACACGTATCAAGCACACCAACCGGAGTGAGACCTGTTGAAATGAGGATTAACATTTACAACACTTCGGCGCGATTTAACACGCGGAAAGCCTGTTAAGCCAACCTGACATGGGGTCTGCCAGGATTGAAAACATTTTGAATTTGAAATAAGCTTGCTGTGGGGATTCACCCTTAAGGTTTAATCCAGCTTCAGTACACTTTCAGAGTGAGAGAATACACCAGCAAAACGACAAGCTGTTTTCTTTCAGTATTACATAACTCGGAAAATTCACCTTGGGGATAAGATGCTCTGGAAAGAAAATTACTGGTCACTTTGCTGATATGTTCTCTTGCTCTGAAGGTGGACTGAGGCTGGATTAAGGTGTGTGAGCACAGCCCTGGAGTGAGTCTGATATGGGAATGGCTCTAACAGTATCCCTAATTTTCCCATGTCCAACCTTTACCTCCACCTGAGAAGAGGGAGGAACTCAAAGGCCTTGGTCACACTAGTAGTTTAGGATTACTTCAGGTCGTCTTCAGGTCATGTTACTATTTTTATTCATTTTCCAAGCCAGCCTACCCCTGTTAGACCTTCTTAACCAGAGTCCTCATTTTTACAGGACTCAGCCCGTCTTTTCTTCCTCACTGTGAGGGGGGTGGGCTAAAGGAGACTGAACTGTGCTTTGGTGGGTGAGTCCAGGCTTTCCTTTCATCCAAAGTGCATGTGCAGAGTTTGTGAGGCACCTCGCCTTCTCTCCTCAGTTTATGTGTGTGGTTCTTCTATCTACCATTTTCCTGCAAATTTATTTTTATTAAAAAAAATAAACATATGGAGAAGAAAAGCACATAAGAAAGGAAGGGGTGTGTGGAGGTGAGAGAGCAGTCTTTAAAAAGAACTGCAAACACACACACTCTCACCTCCCTGAGTGACACAACAGCATCCAATAAGAAAGGAGATAGATTTGATGCAGCAAAAGGTGTGGAGAGCCAAGAGCTCCATGGAGGATGCTCAGGCTGATTGCAGAAAACGGTGTGACTGATGCAGCCCAAAGTGAAGATGGTCTGAGGACGATCTAGGTGTGACCGGGGGCATGTCCCCATGGAAGCCGGTTGCTTAGCTTGTGACGTGTGTCATAAAAATCTGTTTTGTAAGTCACAATAAAGCGTCCCCATGCAGTTTGGGGCAACGCGGATTCAAACTGGATGTGCCTGTCCCCATGCAAGCTGTAGTGTAAACCTGCATCTTTTTCTCCCCACTCACCCTCTCCCCTGATAGGAAGCCGGGCTGATGTCACCATAACACGTCCCGCCCGCTGCAGCGATGACAGGCAAACAGCTGCAGCAATGACAGGCAAACACCTCAGTTGCACCTCGACAAACACAAAGATCTTTCCTTTCCTTGGCCGCCACAGTTAAAAGGATAACCAAAAGTTAGTTAAAAGCATAACTAAAAGCAGATCATTCCTTTTCCTTGGCCACCACAGGTTAGCGGAGGTGTGCACATCTACATGACAGCAGGCATGACAGCGGGCACCCCCCACTCGCAACCGGCTCAAAATTTTCTACCAATTCAGGTCACAGACTTGCTATCAGGGAAGGGTGTGTGTGTAATAACTGTAGCTGTTTATTTAAAGAAATCCCCAAGCGGCTGCTGATTGCAGCATACATGGCAGGAACAGGGAGCAGAGGCGAAACCCTGCCCACTAATACTACGGCTGCCAAGCTCCACCCCAAATAACCCGGAAGCATCTGCATGACCCCAGGACAATACGTGCTAACCCCCTATTTCGGAAGGAGTACACTTGCTAAGTGGGTTTTATTTGACATGTACTGTCTCGCATGTAGCTCGTATTAGGGCTTTGCATGGAGATGCTCCTGAGGCGGCCTCAGAATAATTTTGGAATACTTTCAGCATGGGGATAGGCCCCAGGACTGGTATGACCTCAGTTTGAATAGGTCATCCTGTCTTACACTTGTGTGACCAGGGCCTTAGAATGTGATTTGTTTCATTTTTTTTTATCTTTGCAGTTGGTTGGATACTTTGAGCAACTCCTTTGAAAGGAAAAAGTGGGATATGTTTTGTGTTTTGCTTATTTTCCTTTGGCATGTGAAGCTACGAGTTTAGTTTTGTACATCCTTTGTTTTCCATGACAAACACAGTTCCCTCTAGAAGAATATAGCATTGCAGAGAACTAAATAAATTGTCTGACACTCCATGGAGCGTTAAAAAGCACCAGCATTTTGCCAAATCTGATTACTTAATACAGTTTATTGGTCTGTTGTTCAAGCAATGTTAGATGCTGATCTCATCTGAACCCCCACTCGATTCCACTTTGAAGTGCTTAGGTTTAAGCATATTAAAGCTACATTGTTATTTTGTTTTTAAGCTTAACATTTGTAGTTAAGGACATAATGAAGCAGTATTAGAAATACTGAAGGTTATTGGCCTATAAAGCCATAACATAGCTAGAATTGTCACTCCCTTTTGTCTCGGTTCTTCACAGAATACTGCAAAATGGAAAATAAAATGAAAAATGTGATGGGTTTTCCTACACGGTTACACCTAAAGTTTAATCCAGTCCACCTCCAGAGTGGGAGAACACATCAACAAAGTGGCCAGTAAGGGCCTTTCCGCACTTGGCCTTATTTTTGAATGTATCTCAGGATAGGGGCCTGTTGTCCACATTTTAATGCAGGCTATGGTAGGCCTTACCTGGGGCCCACCATAGCCTGCATTAAAATGTGGACAACAGACCCCTATCCTGAGATACATTCCAGAATAAGGCCTAGTGCGGGAAGGGCCTAATTTTCTTTCCACATTATTTATTCCAAAGGTGAATTTTCTGAGTTATTTAACACTGAAAGAAAAC
This sequence comes from Aspidoscelis tigris stejnegeri, assembly GCA_023333525.1. Classification (NCBI taxonomy): domain Eukaryota; kingdom Metazoa; phylum Chordata; class Lepidosauria; order Squamata; family Teiidae; genus Aspidoscelis; species Aspidoscelis tigris. The sequence continues at coordinate 210,935,194 of JALMGA010000001.1, forward strand.
AGCTTGTCACTTTGCTGATGTATTCTCTCATTCTGAAAGTGGACTGAAGCTGGATTAAACCTTAAGCGTGATCACATCCTAGGTTAATAGGCTCCATCTGAATGAAAGTCTCATTTGTCCTTCACTGTTGTGTCCCTTCTGTGTTTATAGATGCTCAGTAGAACAGGAGGACTGTCGCAGTGCAGAAAAAAATGGAGTGTAAGTCAAGAATTTGTTATAATTCCATCTCTAGAATTAGAATAAGTTTCTCCATATCACTTATTAGAAATGTGGTGGGTGGTATCTTTTCTACTTGCCATGGTGTTTTGGGCTCTGTGGAAAGATGCAATGTTACAAAAGCCCCATCTTCACGGCATCGTTATCTCGAATTCAAAACGATTTGAGTCCTCACAGTTCAGACGGCAGTTCGGCTTAACACGCTTCTTCCGTGTTAAACTACATTATACCGATTTGAAATAAATCCTGATTTCAACAGGTCTTACTCTGGAACGTGCCCTTGATACGTGTTTCATTTTTTACTGTGTGGACAGTATCATTTTCCCGGATTAGATTCCGTGTCCAGGCTGTCCCGCCCCTAATCACACTGTAACCAATGGCTTGTCCGTATTCGAGGCACGTCATGTTTAGGATTCCCTCCCCCAATAGCTCGCTTCCAAAGAGTGATTCCATTGAAAGAATCCAGTCTCGAAACAGCCACTACCTCCAAAGCTACACTGTAGCAATGTAGCTTAATAACAATGTTGCAGTTTTGCACAGTTCTGAACTTTAAAAAGGAAAGGAAAGGGGAGTCCCTGCGGAACTTTCCCAGCCCACTCTCCCAGCTCTCCGAGTTCCCTCCCTGTCCCCGGAGGAAGAGCAAGCGAGGAGCCCCCTTCGCCCTCCCCCGCGGTGGGCACGCTGAGCCCGCCCGCCCTCTCGCCCGCCTCTCGGCTCTCCTCCTTTTCCAGCGGCGGCGGCGGGCAACGAAGAGCCCCAGGGCGAAGCTGCCCACGCCGCAGCGCCAGGATGGGTGGATGGGTGGATGGATGGATGGCGCAGCGGGCGCCGGAGCCACCGGTGGGGGAGGCAGGGGCGGAGTGGGGCAAAGCGGCGGTGGGCAACGAGGAGCCTGCAGCGCATGGATGGATGGATGGCTGCTGCTGCTGCTGCTGCTGGTGGGAAGGGGGAGGGGAGAGAACGGGAATCCCCAACGGAGCATGGATGATGCAAAGGGAAGGGAGGGTGGGATCCTGGGACGGAACACCAATGAGAGAGAGGGGGTGGGCAATGGGTGGGAGGACAGGGCTGCCGTCTGGACTCCCAGGATTGATTCCAATTTAAGGCTGAAATCGGAATGCCACTGAACCGGGTTAACTTGCAAGTTGTGTAAACAGGATTAACCCAGTTCACTTATTTCGGTTTCCTTAAACCGAATTAAGGCATCCCATGTGGATGCAGCCAAAGGTTCTCTTGTGCCTGGGTTTATATTATGGCAGCTATGGTACCATCTCCCATGCTGCTCACAAATGTTTGAGGAAGATATTACAGAGAAGTGCAGAATCTTCCCTGAATTGTATAGAATGAATAGTAGGCAAATGGAATTGAACAAATCCATGATTGATAAAACCAATCCTGCAATAGTTATCTGTAATATCTGCAAGTTCCCCACATACCTTCATCCTTTTAGAATGGTTTTCATACTGATCTTTGCTAGAAGGCTCTTGAAATGCTATTCAGATGGAATGTTGTATTTCTCAACCCCCTTTTATCTTCTTGGTATCGTATCTGATGTGGCTTTCTTTATCATGTATTTCTGATTTTTTAAAAAGCCTTTATTTATTGCTTTTGGACCATAACATTGCACAGGTCTTCCAACTAAATCCTGTGTTTTTAATTTTTTTTTTCAGTTCCAACAAAGACAGACAAACTTCACCCTAGTTGGTGGCCCTGCTGTTTGCATGGTAAATATAGAACTTCTGAACCACTGCACAGACCCCAGTTAAGGTTTGCCAGTTAAGTTGTTAGTTGTTTGTTTCACAGGTTCTTTAGTTAATGCGGTTTTCTACTCCCAATGGGCTTTTGGTCTCCTTTTAAAGGATTTAAATTACCAGAGGTGGCAGATGGAGGAGTGTGAAGAAGAATTAAGAAGCATTATGCTATCACTGTCAAAGAAGGTTGAATCTACCGTTTACGGCTTTACCCCCACCTCTCAAGCTGTGGACAGCATTGTCTCCTTCTATAAGCCCCATCTATGGTATCGCGCACACGTTTGCAACCAGTCTGTGAAAAGAAATACACAACTGATTTTCAACTTCACAAAATATTCCTCCTTACATTATTTTAATCCATATAGACACAGGGGCCTATGCACACTTATCTTTCTGAATTGTCTGCAGACGTTCCAGGGGAGGTCTATTCACATGCTGCCCCACTGCCACCATCCCAGAGCAGCTGGTGAGTTCCCAGACAGCAGCATTTGTATCCTTTTCTGGATGTGACACTGTGAGTGGGGTGGCGGCGGCATGGCTGTGCCTTTGCAGTTGCAAGCTGTGGACCAACTACCATAGCAGTGATCTGGTACCAGCCAGATGTTGCTGAAGCCATTTCCATTGTGATCTGGTGTGCCTGGGCTCAGCCACCTGCAGTTAAAGTGCTGGTAATCCAGGTGGGAAGTACACAAGCACTTGAAGCATGGATGCTTCCCTCCTATCCCTAGCAATGGTTTGTGTAGTGGTACAGGGATTTGTCCGAGCAGTTTCTAGAAGTTAGCTTTTTAATTACATTGGCTACACTTGGCTGTGGTTTGGTACAACCAGATGCAAAGTGCAAAATGCCGAGCTCCCTAATTTCTGGGGGTTCTCTTATGTGAAGTTGGAGGTGCTGGGGAAACCCAGAAGGTATTGAGAAAACCTTTCACATGACTGTATTGCTGCAGAACTAAAATAAGTAATTCATAAATCCACACAGAAAACAGCACACAAAAATATGTACTTATTCATATCAGGATTGCTTCAAAAGCCTTTTCTGCACTAAGCTTTATTCTGGATTGTATCACAGAATTGGAACCTGCCATCTGCATGCTGGTGCAGACAGAGCAGCCTCACTGTGGGTATTGTATTCGAATGGCAGGTCTTAGGGATTGTGACCTGTCATCCACTCTGTTTTGTGGGGCATGCCTTTTTAAATATGTTTGGGATAGTCCTTCTTGGTCAGCTGGTGCACTGAGGGGAAATCAAGAGTCCTCCAAATAGGGTAAGTGACAGAAAAAAAAAGATATGTTCTTGTTGCTCAGAGCATTGAACCACCCAACACTACCAGTGATTTTTGAATGAATTTTTTGAAGCCTCCCCAACCTTCCATAACTTTTATTTTTCTAAACAACTTCCAAAATTCATTTTTTTTAAAAATGGAGAACTTGCTCTTTTGTGGGCTGGCTTTTAAAAATACCTGGATAGCTCTACCCAGTCAAGCTGTTTACTGTTTTTAAAAAAATCTGAAATGTGTTGGGTTGCAGGTCAGGCCTCCTGCGTCTCAGTTAATACAGTGATTTATAAAGGAGTTTTTAAATTTTTCCAAAAAAGATCCAGAAATTTCTTACAAACCACCCAACTGTCTGAGGGCTTCAGGATTTGGCTGGTAATTAGGAGGCATTGTTTCCTGTCAGCCACCCAAGATTGGTGTACCTAGGATGGATTCTGACTTTAAATTTTTTTAAACAATTGATTTGCTTTAAACATTGACAGAAATTGGGGGGTAGAGGCTCTCAGGGACTCAGATTGGGATAGATGACAGAACACAATATTTTCTACCTTTTAGCCAACCCACAAAACATCTGGGAACTCCAGATGTTACCCTCTCCCCCCCCAAACCCTCTTTGTTTTCTTTGTGAGTTTTGTGAGACTTCAAATAATACTTAAAAATTCAAAACATCCAGAAAGTCCCACTGTAACAGGGGTCATTTTATCTCAAACTCAGATAAAGCCTTATTTGCAAGCCATTTTGTTCCAAGTCTGAAACAGTTGGAACAGCTTGTTCCAAATGCACATATTCTAAACTGGAATGTTTTGCAGATTCCCACAGCCAAGCAGGATTGCACTGAATATATTTTGGGTGGATAGTGATGTCTACCATGTTGCTAGAAAATTTTGGGGTTGTCCATGTGTACAGTACATTGCTACTGTAAACTATTTCAACTTAATCCTGAAAGCAAAAACAATGAACACATTGTGCTCCTGAACAATAAAGGTTCAGCACTGCCATCTATTTTGAAGCTCATCATTGCAGCTACTTCTAAGTCGGCATTTCTGTGCCAAATTATTATTGCCTTGTCCAAATTCGTTCTTGACATAGATGTACAGCACTGGACTTGTATTGTTTCGCAGAACATGTTGGCTTTTGTCAATGCAATAATTCTATGGTTTTTATCCCAAATTTGGTCCAAAACCCTGTTTTGATTTATTTATTATTCACACTCCTGTTGAATGAATGTGCAGACAGGAGACAGTTTTTGAATCTGACCGAGTTTAGGTTACTCACAACATGCTTACCCCTTTGGAAATATATCCCTTCTAATATAACAGAAGGGTTATTAGCAGATAAAAGGTGAGTAGTTCAGACAGTCACAGTGAAGGATGTGAAGCTGCTAGTCAAGGAATTAGTGTCTAGTTAAATGCTACAAGGCCTGAAAGATGAAAACAAGACATTTCCTGCATGTGAATCACTAATCACTGTCTAGTGCAGTCTAGAGTATAAATTCCCTTTTGTCATGAAAATGTTTGTTCCTTTGATCCTCACAACGTTTGCTAAACACTTTTCTGGGAGAAATAAATCTTTTGGCAGACCAGACTGCAAAATAATCACTTCAGCATTCGGATCCAGTGGGAGAATTAGTGATGCTGAATACATTTTCGGTAGTAGTTACACGCTGTGCATTGCTTTGCATAAGTTCTAACAGCTGCATCCATGCATGTGCGCACAGAGACACACACATTTCACAATGAACTAGCTGAAGAAGTTATTTAAGGTTTTTATGGAGACAGAATGAGACTCTAATGCCCTCTTGCTTAGTCCTCAGATAGATCTCAGCACTAGCCTTGCATTTTGGCTCATGGGAATGGAGGGGCCGGGAAGAAAGACTCAGAAGGAAGATCCTGAATTTCAGTAGCTACTGTCATGAGGAGGAGGCTAAGGTGGAAAGTAGGACATCACATGTTGGTGTGTGCCTTAAGTAGGACATGTGTCAGTGGGCCAGTCTTGGCAAGATTACAGTGACAGCTGATGGCCTGAACCAAGAGATATCTGCATTTCTGTGGCCTAGCTGTTCATTCCTGGCCTCCAAGGTTCCCACTCAGGGCTGTTTCCAATGGGCTGGTTTCTGTGAACCTGGCAAAATGGCACCAGGCTCCATGTGGAACAGCCCAATTATCTGCATGATGAACAGTTGCCTGGTCTATACCTGGGAAAGCATGGGATACTACTTTGAAGCACTGTCCCCTCGGAGCATACTCTAGTGCCGTATTTGACCTGGGGCTGCTCCAACATCTGATCCCATATAGGCAAGCTGTTCCCTGGGATGGCATACTTTAATAGCAATACCTGTTTCTCCAACATACTGCACTGCCTCTTGCTGTCTGTGCATCAGAGCAAAAGAGATTTGTATTCTGAGACAAATGCTACTTTGGCACCCCAGCTAGCTAATGTGGGGTGTGCTGTTCCCTTCTGTTGTATACTACAGCGATGGGTGGAGTGTGTACATTGATTCACCAAATGCTCCACAACCCAGCAAATTTTATTTCACTAGAATACTAAAGAAAAGGAAATAAAATAACTTCTGTCTGGAACATTAGCTCTTGAAAGTTTGACCTCTTGGTCATCCTCCTGGTTTGCATATATAATTTAGCTAGCCTCTTGCATTTGGAACAGTTCAGTGGTATGAGTTGCCTCCCAAAATCTACTTATGGAAATTTTAAAAGAAATGTTGAAGCTGAGGAGGTCTGAGTCTTTTCTTTGAATTATATGGTGGAAGGAAAAAGTAAAGTAGAAAAAATACCACTGTATAAATATATACAGTTTTAGGAAGCAAGAGTTTTTTGGGTGTGTGCTATATTAATCTTCTTTAGCAGAAAGATTCAACTTGATACCAAGAGACCAGAAAAAGTAAGGGGCCACTGACATGGTAGATGAATGGATGAAGTGAAACACACACACACACACAAAAAAAAACCATGCCAGTAAATTATGGTACAGAAGTACATGGGACAAAGTTGTTGAAGAGGCTTGGGGATAATTTCAGTCAGCTGTGATCATGATCAATCTTGTAACCCTGTTCCTCTCAACCTAGTTTGGCTTGACCTGCGGGTTTGGGTTTAATGGGTATACCAATATTGCATGCAGTTTAATAAATTATTAAGGGTGCAATCAGGCAGTGCTTATTTTGGTCATTCTTTTATCAATGATTGACCCATTTGTAGACACATACAAAAAGTGTGTCAGACAAGCTGATTGTGGGTGCTCAAAAACCTACCTCATTTGTTGATACTGTTCAGTTCCTCCATCTTCATGTCTGGCGGCACTTTCTCTTTCACGATGGGTTTTACTTACTGATTGGCCAGTTGTATGTCCATCTTTCTGGGGTCCTGATTAGTTAGTAGTAGCAGCTATTTTCAGGCTGTGATTGGCTACATGCATCTTTGTAGCTTCCCACCTAATTTTATCAAAATAAGATGTACCCTAGGTGCTGTTTTTCACAGTATGATAAAAAGGTGACTATTCCCAGGCTTTGAGATAGGTAAGAGTCTGACTACATGAAGGGGTAAAATGTCTGGCATCTTTAACTCCAGTTTGCCAGGGGGTGGATGGATGGATGTATCCTTTCAAAAAGTGTCTGATCACACCCTTAGTTCTGGATAACTGAGATTGCTCCTCCCCCCCTCAAATATGGCGCTTCAAATATGGGAAGAATCACCTTTATTGACATCTCTTGCCTCTAGTGACAATTCTTTTTTCAGAAATTATATATAAGCTCTAGAAACAATATAAAGCATGTCCCAGAGGAAATGCCATGCTAGTCTGCTATGGGAACAACCACTCATTTAGCTGTGTATTCAAAACTTTAAAAAGTCAACATTATCTTCTATGCAATGTAGTGTTTACTAATTTCACAAAGGTGCTAGTAAATACCGTGCATCGATACTCAATAGAAGAGTCATACTATGAAGCTGTTCCATTTGCAGCTGTGTGGTTACTTTGAAATGAATCATTACTGTTCCCTTGCTAAATGATATTGCTTGGAAAGCCTTTAGCATAACATCTGGCACAAAGCAATTCTTTTCTACTTTCTAGTTGGTAATGGTATAATAAAAATTTAAAAGACCACATAACAAAATGCTTATTTAAGACATTCCCTATTATATTCAATTGTATAGTTCTTAAATACTTCAATAGCTCTGGGTTAATGCTCTGGATGTGTAAAACCTGCATTTCATTTGCCACTTAAACTTGATGTTGCTACAAGGAAAATGACAGACAACCAACATGCAGCAAAGATGGCTTCCTGCTGCAATTTGTTTGCCAAAATTAGTTATGCTTTGCTATTCTCATTGCTTATCATTTTTCCAGATGCATAGCTGGGATAGGAGTGCATGTTCTGGAAAAGGGTAATGACATGACTGAATTCCTTGGCCTCTTCTACGTAGACAATGGTTTTGGATGGATGGAATTGATTCCTGTAGTTCACTGCTCCTGGCCACATGGCCAGCTAGGAAACAGGAAATGGGATAAGGAAAGGTGCCTTCACTTTTCAATTTACATTCAATTTACCCAGTTTGGTCTTGTGGTTAGATTTGCTGGACTCATATCCCGTAGTCATGGGGTTTGATTCTGCACTCCTTCATGAAGCCAGCTGGATGACCTTGGGCTAGTCACAGCTCTCTTCTGAGCTCTCACAGCCCCTCTCACAAGGTGGCTGATGTGGGGAGAAGAACAGAAAGCTTTGTTAGTTACTTTTAGTCCTCTTAAATGGATGAGAAAAGCAGGATATAAAAGCCAACTCTTCTTCTTAGATGCTTCTCACTCTACCTTTCGTGTCAAAGAGAACTGGGCTTTCTAGATGAAGCAACTAACAGTGCCAGCCCACTTTAACTGATTCACTAACAGTAAACTTCAGTTCAACATAAATATAGTTAGTGCCTCCTTTCCAAAAGAAAGAAAAAGAGTGGCTGCATCCCCAAAAGACTTATTTGCCTCTCTAGTCTCCCTCTACCGTCACTCTATTCAAGTGGACTTTAAAAGTACCATGCACTTCCAGAATAAGCATCCGCATGAGGCTCAGCAAAATGCTTGTTTAAAATGCACCTTCCATCTCCATGGAAGCATGTTTTCTTTCCCAGCATCTTTTTCTCCCTGCCCCCTCTCTTGTTCAAAGGAAAAATAGCCATTGGTTCTCTGTTCATCTCCCAGATCTCCATCCCCTGAAATGGCTTCCCGTGCCGGCTGCAGCCATCGGCCGGGCGATCGTTTGCTCATTCACTCTTAGCACTTTCACAGATCACTGTCTAAATCCACCCGGTAGAACAGTGGTGACTAATAATACACTCACTTCCTGCCTGATAACAATGTTGCAATCCATCCACTTCACACCTGATAACACTTCACACCTGATAACAATGTTGCAATTCTCTGCAATTCTGGCTCTTTGAAAGTTCTGTGCTTTAGAAATGGAAAGGGAAGTTCAGCATTTCTGGGAGATGTGTGAATGCTTTATGGCTGTGTGTGCAGGCAGCAATCCCTGCCCCTTTTGCCACGGAGTGTCCCCAAGGTAAATGTTGTGAGAAAAACCCGTGACTTCCAGAAAGAGCGATGAAACTCTTCTTTAAAGGGCACGTATTTTGTTGTGGGTTTTCCTGCTTTTGTAGCACTGGAAGCTCATTCAAAACGCTAGCATGGGGGCACTCAGAGGCAAAAGAAGATTTTTAGCACACTTTAAATTGCTTGGGGATGCACCTGGAGAGAGAATGAGGGGGGTGCTTCCAGATGGTGGCTGGATATCCCACTAGGAGGTGATAATGCAGGAAATCCTCCTTTCTCTGTGCATTTTTCTGTTCCATGTATCTAGACATTTGGGTGTCTTGAATGCCCAGCTGTGTGTATTGGCACCTTTGCACTTGAGCGGATGCCTTTTTCGACCTCTATGCATGCACAGTAGGTGAAGCTGTGACGATGGCTCCATTTAGAAATTACATAAAAACCTGCAACCAATGCTACGTTTTCTAACAATGATATTTAGTGCTTTGGGGGAGAGGAAAGCAGGGGTATGATGGGGCCACCTCAGGTATGTGAGGCAACTCCACTATAGCAGTGACAAAATGATGTTATATTTTCCCCCATCTGGATGGGGTCAGAATGAGAGTAAAAAAAACTCACTAAGGCTCCTTTATCTGGCTGGAAGTCATCTGCTTTTTTCGGCAATGTACTTTGAAGCATATTTCATGATTTCCTGGAAGCTGAGAAGCAATGGCATCCTGGTTGTTGAATTGCTTCCTAAATGATATGAAGCTATTTCCATCACTGATGGTGGACAGTGAAAAGCTTTTTATGCCACAACACATTTAATAGCTGTAAATTAAGCCAGGACAGAAGATTTTAATGCTGCTCCTTTATATTTTCCTTTAAGCTCTGATTTTAAAAAAATGTTTTCGCATTTGATAAGGTTAATTTAAAGAAAACTATTTTGAGGGGATATTTATTGAGTCTGGTATAATTTTTCTTTTTAATAAATACTGTAAAAGGAAAAAGTAAACACGGGTGTTTTAGGCCTTGGGGCTGAACTGTAGATATGAATGTCATGAAGAGTGCAGAACCTCTGTGGTGGTTCTGGAGCTACATCATCTGCTGTCACTAGCAGAGACCATTACATTAGACTGTAGAATGAAAGATTTATCACTCTGATATATTCTCTGCTCCCCACTAACTAAGGATGCGCCTCCATGGTCTCTTTTTGCTTCTCTCTTGTGTCGGATTTTTAAAATGTGGTTTGTAATTAAAAATAAAGCATCCCCATGTGGTTTGGGGCAACGCGGATTTAAAACGTACTTTTCTGTCTCCATGCAAACCGCTTTTTGTGAGCCTGCATCTTTTTCTCCCCACCCCCCACCTGCTGCAGAGATGAAAGGCAAAAACCTCAACTGAACCTCCAGAACACAAAATCATCCCTTTACTTGGCTGCCAAGAGTTAAAAGCAGTTACTGAAAGCAGCTCACTCTCTCCATAACTAATGCTTGCAACATAGTTACAAGCAAAACTGAAAGCAGGCTCCCTTCAGCTGTCAAATTCAGCTGCCTGCATTCACATAATGGCCCCCGAATAGCGCAAACCAGACCTGCAAAGTGAAACTTAGTTTCACTTCAGAGGCTGCATTATTAGGAGGGGGAGGGAGAGATTTCTCCGTGATAATGATATTGATAATTAGTATCACCTTTCCCTGTTAGCAAGCACAAAATCTCTCTCCCCCTCCAAAGTGAAACAATGTGACAGTTCGGAGCTCTGCTTGTCTGCTGAAAGAGCTGAATGCAGCTGATTCTGACAGCCAATTCTTTTGCAGAGATCAAAAATGCCTATAAATTCAGTGGAATATGGGAGAAGATGTGGAGAAAACGTCTTCATGCTCCCAGGAAAACCCACGGCTTCCCAAAAGTGCGGAGGTAGTCTTGTTTAAAGGGTGGTTTTTCTTGCCACGGATTTTCCTCCTTTGTGGCTCCGGAGTAAAGCTCTGCATGCAGACGCTCAGAAGCAAAAGAAGCTTTTAAACGGATTTTTCTTTGCATGTAGATGGGGCCACTGAGTTTCTTTCCAATTTTTTAATGTCAGTCACATTTATTTTTGAGTTATGGTTAGGCCCAATCAATTTGTGCAAATTTTCCATATTTGACTGGCACCAGTATGTTCTAAACTTAACAGCAGAGACTGTCTTTTCTAGAAGCTTTTTTAATACTGTATAGAGGCCCTGTCCCCAAGCAACTTATTTGCCTCTCTATTGTCCCCCTATTCCAATGGACTTTAAAAGTGCCATTCTATTCCGGAATAAGCGTCCCCATGAGGTTCGGTAAAACATGCATTATAAAGGCACCTACCATCCCCAAGGAAGCGTGTTTTGCTTGCTCGCATCTTTTTCTTCCTGCTCCCTCTCTGCTTGATAGGGTGCCAGCGGGAATGGGGAGGGACTGTGATCTGTGCGGCCACAACCAGGGAGACAACCCCTGACAAGTCCAAAAGAAAAATAGCCATATTTACAAGTTCTCTGTTTGTCTCCCCTGCCTGCAAAACCCACCAGAAACATTTATCACTTTGGGATCCAGAGCTTGCTTCCAAAGATAGTGATTTCACCCCATACAGCAGTGGTTACACTGTAGCAATCCACCCACTTCACACCTGATAACAATGTTGCAATTCTACACAATTCCAGCTCTTTAAAAGTTCTGACCTTTAGAAAGGGAAAAGGAAGGAAAGCTGCTGCAGTTCTGGGAGATGTGTGAATGTTTAAGGCAGCAGAGGCAGAGAGCCAGGGTGCTTTTTCGGAGATCTTGGCCACCAATCCCCGCCCCTTTTGCCACAGAGCCTCTCCATGTACAATGTTGCTAGAAATACCCGCGGCTTACAAAAAATGCACTGGTAGTCTTGTTTAAATGGCACTTTTCCCCCCCGCGCATTTCCCTCCTTTTGTGCCACTGGAAAAGCCATGCATGGAGATGCTCTGTGGCAAAGGAAACTTTTGAACAGGCTTTTTATTGCTTGGGGACACAGCCAGAGATTCTTTAAATAAACTCATTAAGCATTAAGACAAGCCTAAGCCTTATCTGCTGGATCACTCTGGGGAGGGGTTCAGTGGTGCAAAGTGGGTGCATCTGCCCAGCAAGCATACCAGAACTCACTAAGACAACTCAAACAGCCCCCTGGAGTCTTTTTCAGAAGCTCAGCAGAACAGCAATATTATGTTTTTTTCAATGGTGCTCTTTCAACTCTGGAATGTTTCTCCTGAGAAGCTTGCATGGAATTATTCATTTCATTATACTAGCACCAGGAAGTGGCTGACTGATCATTTCACTGGTTATACGTGTGTGGTATCTAAATGTTGCCTTTCTAACAAAGAACCCAAGCTGGTCCATACCGTTCTCCTTTCCTCCATTTTAACCTTATGACAACTTTATGAGCAAGTTAGACTGATAGGCAGAGACTGGACAAGAGCCCCTAGTATGCTGTCATGACTGCATTCACACAGTCCTTTAGCACCCCTGAGGCAGCTCGGAGATGGCTTAGGCTGCCTGCAAATGTTGGTTACTTATTCTGTTAAATTGGATATTCTGGAATAAAGCTTGGATCTTCCAGAATATCCATGCTTTATTATGTAATATCCAAATATGGTGGAATAAATAACTGATGTCTAGATGCAGCCTTAGAGAAGACTTGCAGGTGGGATTGTTCCCACACCAGTCTACCCTTGCCCTTTCATGAACATTCTAGGCTAGAAAAACTGGATTAGAGATGGGATGGGAACACAAGGGCCACACGGTACTGTCTCAAAAAAAGGGAAGCTCAGGTGCTATCATGACCCTTCTAGTCATCACAGCACACTAGCTTTGTTAACAATAAATTTCTGTTGGATTATGGATATATTTTATTATCCTTATATTCCTATTGTGTAAGTCATGGCACGTTCAAATTATTTTGTGGGTAAAATGTCTGTTTAAATTCAAAATAAGCAATAGTAACACTACCAGCTCTCTCACCAGAGTTTTAGGTCACAATTATTCTACATTTTTCCACTCTCTATGGGCTCCAAAAGTGCCAGAACGTCCTGGTTTTCTTCCCTCTGGAGTGGTCTCTGGGCCACACATGGGATGGGGGGGGGGTCATATTCACATAACTGTGGGGCTTCGTGCCCCAGCAGGAGTAGTTGATTTAGTGCTCCTGCTTCTTTATAATTACAGCGACCCAGACTGGTATAGTAAGACATTAAAAAGAAGAAGAAATGATTGGCACTGATCCCCTTTTTTAGGCTGAGCTTTATCTCTAATCTAAAATATCCCTTTCCTTAAGACCAAGGTATAGAATAAAATCATAAGAGGAACAGAAAATCCCCTAAGAAACAGCAATCTTCTGGCCAAGCCAAGAAACATCATCTGTCTCAGTGGGGTTGGGCGTTGTTTGTTCCTTTTTATTTTAGCTAATTATTTGGGCCAAGCAATGTATAATAAAGCAAATAGAGCTACAATCTGGAAATATATTGGAAAGACCACTCAGGAGGGAAAAAATCTGAGCCATATCTTTTTAGAAAAAAAAAATGCGTAGAAAATTATCCTATTTAAGCAGAGTGCAATTACCATATAGGCTGTACCATTCACTGTTCATTAACAGCTAGCAATTAAATTTACGCTCATATTCAGCTCCAGCTCACAAATTCTTTCATTTTGCCATCCAACATAAATGTAAACTTCTGCTCTCCCAATCAGTGTGCTGAATCACTGGGATATTGACTAAGTATATAATTCTTAGCTTAGACGCTGAACATCTGTTGCCATTTCTGTCTGACAATCTGTAATTACAGCAGGGGGAGCTGGACAATCAGAGATTAAAGGGATGCTGCTTAATCTTCCAACACATGCTTCCACTTAAAAATAAAACAACACACAAGAGAAATCTCATTGAGGCGCATTGTATATCTGACCCCTTCTGTTCATTAGCAAGAGATCAGTAAAATATCCATACGGCTCCTGTTGGAGTCTGGAAGAAAACAGCCAGCTTGCAACTTTTGAAATCTCCCCAGGCCAGACAGAGGACCCTTTCTGCTTTCATTTGAGTTTGGTGCTTGTATTTTAGTCAAAATAGAGAGCATTAAACATTCTTTTCAACACTTTTTCCCATAGATTAATTCAGCAGGTTTCAGCAAAATATACAGAGAATCTCTTTTAGTTTTCTGATATACAGCTTTTCCTTATGGAATCATGTTAGCATTTACTTTCTTCTGCCACTAAAGTTTGGAAAATGTAAGAATGGGGGGGGGGGAAGGGAGAAACACAGTGAAAGCAACAGGCTTTTTGTGTAGCTCCTGAAGGCAATAATGGCATCTTGGCTGGAACTCTGGGGCAGAAGAAGGCTTCTGTTGGACTTCTTCCTGTGAATCTACTGAGGGTGAATCCCCATGGGGCTGCCAATGCCCCATGGTGGATTTGGGGGAGCCTTAATGGGAATTAAGATTCACATTAAGGAGTCCTCATGGCAATGGAGAACAGAGTGAGTTCAAGGTGAGTCTGCCCATTCCCATGAAAAACGCGGCAAATCCTTGCATCGGGATGCTACGCTTTTCTCCATCCCCCCCTTACCTGGGTGCTTAATCACCCAGGTAAGGGCTTGATTTATCCCAAACAACTGCCTGACAGCTGCCCTGCAATCAGCTGAGCAACTGTCAGGTGGGTATAGGTGTTGTCAAGAGCAGGGAAGGTTTTTGAAACAGACGCAAAAGCCGCATCTGTTTCAAACGGGCTTTGTATGGGGACTCTTGCAAGGTGAACTAACATTTGCCTCACAAAATCTTTGCCATGAGGATGAGCACTGAGTGGCATTTAGATTTGTTGTGGATCAAAATACTGTTCAATAAGATCACACACACAGACCCTGTTTGCACTTACCTTCTAGTGAGCAGCAGTCTGCTCACTCGGTAAGTGCTTCCCCATGCACCTGCCACCTCCATCTTGGAGCTCACCAAACTTTCCCTGGAATTCACTAACTGCTCAGGTTGACCAGGAGTTTGCACTGTCTTCCATCTGTGAGTGGGTGTAGCCACACGACTGTAGCTGTGCAACCATGTACTGCATCTCAGTTACCATAGCAATGAATGGGCACATGCTAGATGTTGCCACAGCCATTGCCATGGCAATCTGGCCTGCCCAACCACACTTTATGTGTGGGTGGCCCATATGGAGCTTTACTACCCCTTAAAATATGCATGGCTCCTACTGTACCTCAATCTTACCAACCTAAGTGCAAACAGGGCCACAGTCTCCCAATTCAAACCTTTGGGAAAACACTTCACTAAAATGAGAAAACCTTAATACTGTTGCATTAGGTTTCATAGCTGAAGCATTGAACTGAAGCCTGAGATGGTGAAAACTCCTACTGTAGATCACAGATATGGGAATGTTCATGTGACATGATCCCCCCCCCCCGGCAGCTTTCCAGCTGGGGAAATGTTGATATAAGCTTGTGAAGACCAAACTGTGGACCTCCAGATGTTGCTGACCTACAGCTCCCACAAGGGGATATTACTTGCTATGGTGGCTTTGTGCATTTTAGTGATGCATACAGTCTGAAATACCTGGAATTGTGTGCTGCCACCACCACCCATTCACAGCCATCTGTTTCAGCCCCTGTACATGCGCCCTGGTACAAGTGATGATGGCAGCTCCCTCCACAAGATAGTAGCAGCACTATGGCTGGAAGCCTACCACCAGTGCTGGATTTTCCCACAAAGGCTACTGGGCATTTTAGCGGGGGGGGGGGGATATGGTGGCATTGTCACAGACACGTGGGGCAATTTCTGCATAGTGCAGTCGAAATGGTGCTATATTTTGATATGTTTGTTTTAATTGCTGTGAGCCACCCAGAGACCCTTGGGTATGGGGTGGGATATAAATATTATATATAAATATTTCCTTGTCTGGGCAAGGCCTTACTGAGGGCATTGCTACAGTACATGTAGGTTTTAAGGTGGATTTGAACGCCATTCTCTATGGAAAAATCACACCTAAAGGGGAAATCTCATTTCACATGTGGATTATAGCCCTTGTGATCCATGTTTTTCCCCTTACTGCCAACCACTTCATTTTCATGTTTGTGACTATAAATGCAGATTTGCAGAGATTTCTGTAGGCATTCCAATATCTAGCTTATCTTTCAAAATTCCTGATTTCTATAGGAAAGAAAGAGATGTACTACCCAAATTAACTTTGAATTACACTTGCTACCCAGTTCTTAGACAGTATATAGTTCTACAAAGAAGGAAGAGCCTGGCATGTGCTATTTTAGACCAGCTTTCTCTCTTGAAAAAATACAGGTTCCTGGTGGTAGGCTATTTCCCCTCCTCCCTCCCCTCATTCTCCAAAATGGGTTTTCTGACATTTCTTTGACCTCTCAAAGGAAGAATTAGGTGCACTAGTTACCAAGCAACAGAAAGGCAGGCAACACTTTCAAAGGGCTTTAATTGCACAAAAACTGCATCCTCATTCACAAAAGCTTCACATATTAAGGACTTTTTTTCCTTGCTACAAGAAATTCATTTCCCTTTCATTACCAGTGCACTGTTAAGCTATAATAATGATCGCTAGGGGGAGGAGAAGGAAAATTGATGGCTATGCTGGTTGCAGCCCTCCCGCTTTGCATCCGGTAGACTCTTGCCACCGTGTGGAACTCAGATGCCTTGTGTTTATCTGTGATATATTTTAGGCGTTTGTCACACTTGAAGGGAGGGTAACATTTGTCTCTGCAATGTTAAAAGCTGCATGTGAAAGGGAAAAATGGTTTCACTAAAGGTTTCCAGAAGCTCAGCATGAAGGTACAGAAAGGATTTGAATGGCCGTGAAAGCACTGACAACTTATTCTGCACTCTGACTTACACAACGGAACTCCTGCAAGAAAATGCTCCTGCAGTTCTTGAAGGTGTTGATAGGCATCTGGATAGATGGGCTTCCCAAAAGCCTATTAACAAAGCTCTGCACCAAAACCTGTGCAGTACATTTAGCAGTTGGTGGATGAAAGAGAACAAGGATTGTGGATACGGAGTAGGAAATAGAGGAGCTGCCATCAAGATGGCCACTTGGATGGCTATGAGGCTTTATAAGGGTTTAAGAGAGGACTGGACATGTTCATGCAAGGGCCTGGAGTTGCGTGTCATGTAGGGGAGGGTCACCCCCAAAGTAGAGCTAAAGTTTTCCATTTTCCCTCCCTATCAACATGCATGCACGCAGCGTCGGTTGTGCATTTAAACCTTGTTCAAGTGGTAAGAAATACCACTCACATCTGGATTACATGACGGTTCAGTAAGATCTGGAGAACTGCAGTTTAGCCACACCTGCTTCAGAGGGTCCCTGTTTCAAAGAAAACAACCCAGACCCAGCAGAAGAAGGAGGAAAGGAATAGAAAGAAAATGGTTAAAAAAAAAAAGGAAGAGAAAAGAAAAAAAACAAGGGGGGAAGAAAGAGAGAACAAGTGGTAAATATTTGATGAGGATCACACATTCTTTTCTTAAATTGCATCACATTGGGCAAATGAAAATCCAATGAGGACCTGAGGGGTATGGCCTCTGCATGCCAGTGACACCTCTGGGTGGCAGCAAGCACCAGGTCTGGACTAGTGAGGGCCTCTGTTTTGCAACACAGCAAGGTGTTGACTGGAATGATACCACCTGCACAGTGACCCTGGTCCAGATTCCATACGGGCCCTGAAGCTCACACAGAATTTGGAGCTGGTCTCTGAGGGGCTCTGTGGCTAAGGATGGATGTTCCTGGTCTTGAAGCCCGCAGGGAAACCAATCTGGCAGCACACTTTGGTGAACTACCGAAATGTGTCCTAAAGAAGTCAGAAAAATATGCCTTCTGCATGTGTCTGTGATTTGGACTGGCCTGAACCGGTATGCTATGGTCAGATGAGGCACTGAAGAGGTCCATGAGGGATCGTGTCCTGGATCTAAGATAAGTGCAGAAAGTCTAGCTGGTGCCAAAATCCCCTATCATGAGGATGCAACATTATTTCTTCCTACTGAAATAAAAACATGCTCATTCGGGACACAAATGTTTGTAAAAAATATTCTATGTTTCTTTTGATACTTTGGTTTCTGATCTTCTTCTTGGCTCCCCACACTAACTGGGTGGAGGGAAAAAAAAATCTTCAAAAAGATTTGTCAAATCTGCAAAATGGCTTGACTTTCTACTGAAATGCTGTGGGGAATGAATTTCATTGTATGATTAGCTCTGATTTATTTTTTCACAGTGGTGAACATTATAGTGCATAACAGAATGTTAACAATCTGCTGTGAATTTTCTGTAATGATATTCCAGCTTTCCACAGTCAGTAAACTCTCTGGAAACTGCTTCAGATTAAATTGGATACTTCCCCTCCCCATCTCCCACCGCCAGAATACAAGAGGTAGATGTTATTCTGCAAGATGAATAGCATGACTGTGTGGTTTTCAATACACTCCTGCCCTGTTACATTTTTAATCTGTTTGAGTCTCCCTTAGGAGAAATAAAGAAGACAACCAGTAGCGACAAATGAGGGAACCACTTCGAAAATCCTCTTGCCTAGAAATAGAAAAGATGAGGATGCAAACATGTTCAGATTTTGCTTGAAATGCATCTTACTGCCTTTCTATTTGTTTATTGCATTTACTTAAGGAATTAGCAAACTGTGCTTTCTAAAATTTCTTCCAAGGTGATTTATATTGAACTTGCAACATGGCTGCAATCTGTTTAAGGAACAGAGCCCATGAGACAGAAGGGTCAGAGTGAGGGGCTGTTGGAAATTTCACTTTGGTCTCTCCAAACTGTATTTCAGCACACAGTAGACCAAAAGAGATTAGAGAGATGAATAAGTTCTCTGATCCATGGATCAATATTGTTAAAAAATAAAATAAAACACACACTCAATGACTAACAATTAAATATTTGTCAAAATAACAAAACAAAACTTTGATCTCTAGGGTTTTAAATGCAACATGATTCCGAGTTATTCAAATGTGAGAGGTAATGTAAAACAATTTTTTTTTTCAGAAGGACAGGGATGTGCACGAATGGGGTTTTTTGGCATTCGATTTGTAACAAATTGAATGTTAGAAAATTCATTTGAATAGTTCCCCTTCGAATGTGCTAGGATTCTATTCAATACGGAAGTATTCATACAAATTTGTACAAATATCTGATACAAATGCTACATATCCAATACGTATCCGGTGACATATCCACTCTGAAAGCATCCACTCTGATCTGAATACACTTATAATCTGCCCTTGATCCATGTCAAAATCACTCTGGATCCCTTGCAGATGTGACTGGTGCAGCTGATTTCTCACCTCCCCAGTTTCACAAATTTTTGAACTATTCACATCAATATTCTGAAACATTCATATTCATATGAACGTTAATGTATGAATGTCGTAACATTCGATTTGTGTACGAATGTCCAAATTTGGCCAAGTTTGTACAAATAATGAATGTTATGAATATTCATGGGCATCCCTACAGAGGACACCTCCCCAACCCTTGAGCCTTGCCTGGGCGGAAGTTTCATAAGGAGGGTTTCACTGAACATACAATTCTATTACAATTCTATTTTTTGTTACCATCTGCCTGTTCTCAAAAGGATTGATGGATTTGTCTCTGGCAAGTTGTTATGGAAAAAAAGACATGTTTAAAGATTTCTAGGGCACTGATCAGACTTATTGTTCACACATCAGCTTGCCCCTCCCCCCCTCATGAACACTCTATGCTAGAAAAGGTAGATTATAGGGGGGTTGGGAACACAAGAGCCACAAACTCTCTCTCTGAAATGTTTGAACACAGAAAGCAAATTTGTTGCTGTGGTAATTAGGGAGGGAATAGAAAACAAGTTGGCAAGTCTCATTTTGTCCCCTTATAAATCTATGGTGAGGCCACATGTGGAATATTGTGTAAAATTCTGGTCACCACACCTCAGAAAGGATATTATGGAACTGGAACAGGTATAGAAAAGAGAAATGAGAAGGATCAGGGCACTGGAACATCTTCCTTATGAAACAAGGTTACAGTGTCTAGGAATTTTCAGTCTTAAAAAGTGGAGTTTAAGAGGTGACCTGACTGAAATATGTAAAATTAGGCATGGTGTGGAAAAGTTGGATAGAGAAAAAAATATTGTCTCTCTGTGGCACAAGACTAGAAGAAGAGGGCATTCTATGAAACTGATGGGCAGGAAATTTAGGGCTGACAAGGGGAAGTATTTTTTCATCCAGAAGTTCATCAGTCTATGGAAAAATCTATTACCAGAAGACATGGCGACATCAGCCAGCCTTCAAGAAAGGATTAGATAAATTCATGAGGAACAGGTATATCAATGGCTACTAGAATGAATACCTAGGTACACCCTCCAGGTTGGATAGGCAGGCAGGATGCCTCTCAAGGCCATTTGCAGGGAACTGAGAGCAAATGAAACTTTTGCTTTTGTCTTCCATTTGACAATGCGCAGAAGCAATTTATGGGCCAACGTGTGAGACAGGATGTTGTACTAGATGGGCTATGGCCTGATCCAGGTGGGCTCCTCTTATGTTCTTACATAACTCCTGAGGGATGAGTGAACACACCGGTCATACCAATACCTGGATCAGACTCCAAATCTGGGATCAGTATCAAACCTTGGTGTTCACCCCCTGAACACAAATGTGGCCTTATGATGCCTGGGTGAATGTTAAAAAATACTTCACCATCAAACCTCATTAAAGGATTTTGATGGCAGAACTTCATCTTTTTGTTGCTTCAATGGCAGCTGAAAGTGACTGAGTGGTAGACAGGCTCTACTCCCACTGCATCTAGCCTCATGCTGCTCTGAAGACAGTGCATGGTGGCAGCAGGGCATTTAAAGACGGCTCCACTGCTGTGAGTCTACTTCCATGCCTCTGCTGGCTTCAGGGCAGGTGAATGGGGATGCAGTGTCTGCTGCAATAATGGAGACATTATTCAGTTTTCCACTTGTAAGCCATGGTCACACCTTCACTTTAAACCTTTTTCAGTCCATCTTCTGATTGCAATGCTAACACTTTTTCATTTCTATTGATTTTATTTGTTGCCTTTCCACCCTGGAGAGTCCAAAGGGAGGGTGAAAAATCCACAAATAAAATAAATAGTAATAAAACAATGTGAGGGTTGTGATCAGAAAACAGCCTGAAGAAGGTGACCATGCCCAGACAATCCATTGTCAAGCAAAATCCCATATGAAGGCTGATGTCGGGCGTTTTGAAAAACTGGAGTGTGGCTTTTCTACTGATTATCTCAGTGCCCGGCAACCTCCATTCTAGCAGCAAGTAGGTTGATTAAAGTACAGGGATTAAATGATTAATTCCAGGTGCTAAAAATAAGATTTGGGGAAAAGAGGTGTGGCCAAGGCAGAATTCCAAGACCCAGAGAGGAACAACTAGTGGATCACGTTTAGGCCATGTCCCCACTTCTGAGTCAAGATGGCTTGGGAGGGGAGGGGAGGCACTATGGAATAAAAGCACCTTCCTTATCTCCATTTTGGAGGGAGAAGGTACCACAGAATATAGGGCACCTCCAGAAAAATTTGAGCCAGAAAAGGGACTGGCACAGTCACAAACATGTGCCTGCTGCTGCTTAAAATGGAGTCAGGGTGGCAGAAGCTGTCTTCTTGGATTCATGGAGGTCCCTCAGATTGGTAAGTGGAGAGAAGGGCCCTTTTCCCGTTGTACATAGTTCTGAAAACATCACATCCCTATGGTCCAATATACTATGAAAGACCCCTTTTGGTGGTGCTCTAGGAAGTATCAGCAGAAATGGGTCAGCCCAAAAAACAGCCTTGTTGGAAACTTCAAAGGGTGGGAACTTAGAAGGATTTGCTGCCTCCAAGAGCTCTTCAGAGGCAGAGGCTGACCATAGAACAGAATGGGACATCCGAGTGCAGATGGCACTGTCCCCCCCCCCCCCAGCAGCAATCTATCCCAGTGGGGTCTGGGCTGCTTTGTCTGTGACAGGGAATCCCACCCTGTCACAGAACAGGGGAGTGCCAAAAAAAGGCAGTCTTAGTCCCTAGTTCTGAGGTTCCATAGCCTTTTGTATTCAGATTTTTTTGATAGGAAAATATCAATTGAGATTCTTTAATAATAAAAAAGGAAAACCTACCTTTTTCTTTAGTGAAATGTACAAGCCAAGGTCTAAGGAAGAGAAATCATAATGAAATAAGAATTGAACTACATTTGTTCTTAATATCTTTCTGCCAGATGTGGGCATAAAGTCCCTCTGCAATAAATAACTGCAGTACATAATTTCCCATTCATCTGTTTTTAATTGGGCTCTTATTGTTGTATTCTCTCATGGAGAGGGAAAAATGAATAAATAGCTTTTATGTAGAACATACTTTCATTATGTAGAAATGTGCAAATCATAGCACAGTCTATTTTTAGATCTTCCATTACAATATAGATGTTTCTTTTCTTCCAAAAAATGCAGGGGGTAAATTCTCTCAGCTACCAATTAATATTTCAGAGATGTTTCCCCATAGAAACTTTATTTCATTTAATGCCACCACAAGCTTTGCATAAGAAATCATTGACATTTTTTCTCAAGTCTGTACAGAGGCAAAATTCAATGGCTGCATCCACTCAGACAGAACTTGACACTCTGTGGTAGATCAAGGAGCACAGTGAGTCAGTGACTGTCCCAGAGAAGAAGAGTTGTCTTTTTTACTCCACTTTTCTCACCAATTTAAGGGGATTCAAAGTTGCTGACAAAGCTTTTGATTCTTCTCCCCACAACAGTACACCCTGTGAGGTAGATGGGGCTGTGGGAGCTCAGAAGAGAACTGTGACTAGTCTAAGGTCACCCAGCTGGCTTCATGGGGGAGTGTGGAATCAAACCTGGTATTCTCAAATAAGAGTCCGGCTCCTTAACCAGTAGACCAAACTGACTTACAGGGCTAGAGCAGCAGTTCTCAACCTGTAGGTCGCGACCCCTTTGGGGGTCAAACTACCCTTTCAGAGGGGTCGCGATGAGTCTCCTGCCTTCCTGGCCCATCCATACTTGAGCTACCCCTGTGGTTGGGGGTCTCAACAATATGAGGAACTTCATTAAGGGGCCACGGCATTAGGAAAGTTGAGAACTGCTGGTCTAGAGCCTCAGAGGTCTCCTTCATAAAGAATGTAAAGATGAGTATGAGGGCATTTGTTCCCCTCTTCTGCCTCGGTCCATACCTCTATGTGAAGATCAAGTGATGGCAGCAATAGCAAGCGTGGCTGCAGAAAAGTAGTGTTTTTGCATGCCTCAATTAAGGACCAGACAGCCTGGTCTTTCAGTCATACCAGGAGGAAACTGAACCTGGAGAAACTTTGTTGCCCAGCTTCTAAGGGCCTGTTTACACTTACCTGACTGAAATATCTACACCCATTCCAGGGAAAGTCCATCCTCATGCTATGCCCTTTGGACTTTCCTGAATGAAAAGTCCACAAGTAAAACATATAGGTTGTGCCCAATGGGCACTGTAATCCGAATTCTATTCAAATTTGGGAAGGAGTGTCTCCATGGCTACTCTAATTAATCTGAATAGAATTCGAATTTGGCATCCAGCATCCCCATGCAATTCCTTATTCCCAGATTTTATGAGGACTATCCTGCCTAAATCTGGAGAAGAAAAAGTCTTGATGAAAACAGGACTGAGTCCCCTTTTTAGAGCTGAGTCCACTTACTTTCCCCAACATGGGGACGATACCAGGCTATTTGGGGTGGAGGTCTAGCCTTCTGGCCAATGACAGCCAGCTGTGGGTGGTGGGTTTTTTTTTAACAGATGTAAAGCTTCCCCTCCCTTGCCATGCTCGCAAAAGCTCCATACAGTACAAAAAAGGCAGAAAGTGTGGAGAAGGAGCTTTTATTTCTCTTTTATTTAAAGGAGCTTTTAAAACATTTTCACTGGAAACATATATCTTTTTTCCAAAGATACACAGGAGAAGCTTTTAAATACTTTAAATACTTTGGAATGATACATTTTATCTCACACATTTGCCAGTAATCTCAAAAGGGAGAGGTGTGAAAAAGAGAGTTGCTTTGTGTTTGCTTCTTTTATTGCAGGCAGAGTTTGCACGGGTCGGGTTTTTTTTAAAGCCCTGTTTTTTACCTTCAAAAATAGTCCCAAAACCAGGACTGAAAAAGCTGCATGGCGATGGCTATATTTGGATTAATTGACAAGAATTCAATTTGGAATAAAAATAGTCCCCAAAAATAGTCCAAACAGGACTAAACCAGGACTAAAAACCCTGCATGGGGATGCACCCATAGGAATGCAAAGGTGTGAGCAGTCAAACCTGAAGATGTGGCCACTCCCTTAAAACTGGCATAAAACTGTGGGAGCTCTTCCACACTTTAATGTTTAGTCCATTGTGCCAAAACAAAGGAGCAAACCACCTCATGTTGCTTGTACGGAAAAGCCTATTAACTCCAGTATTGAAATTAATGCTAGTGGTGTGCTCACGTGCAGAGGGAAGCAATCTCAGAAGCAATCAATGCAGATGAACAGAAGCTTTGGTCACATCTAAGGTTTAATCCAGCTTCAGTCCACCTTCAGAGTGAGAGTGAGAGAACACCTCAGCAAAGAGACCAGTAATTTTCTTTCCATATTATCTACCTCAAAGGTGAATTTTCTGTGTTAAGACTAAAAGAAAGCAGCTTTTCACTTTGCTGATGTATTTTCTCACTCTGAAAGTGGACTGAAGCTGGATTAAACCTTAAGTGTGGCCACAGCCAGAGTGTAGAAACAAGCACTCCCTCATCTGCTGTGCCACTGTTGAAATAAGATTCAGAGTCAAACCAGTCAACTTCTGCATCCAGAGTTAGAGGCAGGGGGCAATTTTGCTTGAGGCAGTAAATGTCTTGGGCTCACCCCAGGTTTCACTGTTGTGTTATAACATTTCTTCCTGGAAATAGCTGACATATCTATTTTTCTGTAATTCAACCCAAGATTAAGCTGACATTAAAGACATTTCATGAGCTGCCAATAATAGAAGCATTTGTCAGCTTTTTTGGGATAGTTTTGTGCAGTGGAACTGGGGAAAATCAGTTGGCTGACACTGCTTGTGGTAGAGATGACCTTTTATTGTTAGGTGCTATCAAACTGGATTTAGCTCCTTGTGACTGTGTTGGCAAATGCTTACCAACCTGGTCTGTCTCTAGAAATATCTCTGGACCCATCTAAGGACATTCTAGCAGTAGTTTTGATTGGATCTGCACTTGGCTAGTTGATTGGACAAGGAGCCCCTATGGACCCCTCCCACCAGTACACATTGTGGATTAATCTACTGGGAGGCCCATCCATCAGTACTGCTTTTAGGCCCATCCATCCATCTAAATGGCGCCACATGCTGACTTCACCTTTCATGACGGTGAATAATTTCAGTCTCTAAGAGTGTGTCCCCATGCATGTTTGGTCGGGTATCAAAACCAGGCTCAGCATGGGATGTCCCCATAAGTTTTCTATTTGGTCTGGTTTCTGTGGACCAAATCCCCCCAAACCATGCCAGATCTGGACCAAATCTGCTACCTGAAAAAACAAGTCACATCAGAGAGACTGTTCTTCTGAATTTAGAAATGGTAATTTCATTCAAGTATCTGGTAGTGATACTCTTGAAAAAGGCCCAGTAATTTTATTTCTGGAAAAAAAATCCTTTGAATTATAAGCGAGGATGTCAGAATCTTACCAAAATTCTATTTTTGCCTGGGAAACTGGATGAGCAATTGCTATTCATTTATCAAATAGACAGGCATATATATAAACACATACAGAGACAGAACAAATGCATCAAAATTTCCTTAACTTTATAATGGTAGATTAGTTTCTTTCAGTGTTACATTGGGAGATCCAAAGGGTTGCACAAATTCATGGAAGATAGGTGTATCAGTCAATGGCTACTAGAATGGATGCCTAGTTATTGCCTCCAGGTTGGAGAGACAGGCAGGATGCTTCTAAAGGCCATTTGCAGGGAACTGAAATTGCCAGAAGCAATTGGTGGGCCACTGTTTAAGACAGGATGTTGGACTAGGT
This sequence comes from Aspidoscelis tigris stejnegeri, assembly GCA_023333525.1. Classification (NCBI taxonomy): domain Eukaryota; kingdom Metazoa; phylum Chordata; class Lepidosauria; order Squamata; family Teiidae; genus Aspidoscelis; species Aspidoscelis tigris. The sequence goes on from JALMGA010000001.1 coordinate 210,961,000, forward strand.
GGGCTGTGGCCTAACCCAGCAGGGCTCCTTTTATGTTCTTATGAGATAAGGAATAGAAATACCACATTCAGTGGCTTAAGCTAGAGTTCAGAAATGATTCCCTCACAAACATGCTTTCAAAATGTGAATAGATTTTTCCCTAGGATTTTGCTTGAAGCCTCCATTGGGATTTAGACCCTAAATCCTAGAAGAATACCATCAAGTTGATATGATTGGGGAAAATGCTCTCTAAATTCCATTAACCTCAAAGAGAATTGGAGCATTGGGTATTCTAAAAGCATAGTCAATCCATATGCCTATAAAGAGTATTTCTGCTTTTAATATAAAAAGGGCTCTATGATTCTTTATAGGACTTTTTTGTACCCCATATCTAAATTAAGCAGCAATGGCAACAGAAAGTAAACAGCTAGCTAAAACTTTGAAAACTACAGCCATAATTATGAAGGTCAGTTTGACCAAAAAAATAACATGTTGCAGAATTTAAAGCATTAGGATTTGGATGAATAATAAATGATACAGATTTTATAAAAATCTTCCTTATCTGCACAATTGCATGAAACCCAATGCAGAGCTGAATTATTTAGAAGATTGTAAGAAATGAAATGACTTAGAAACGATCAAAAGTTTTTCATAATTTAATGGTTTGTGTGTGTGGAAAAAGTGATTTCCCACCTCATGACTGGAGGAAGGCTGATTATTCTTTCACTAACAGTTTCTCAGCAAAGTCATTACATATTATTATTATTATTGTTTTGAATTTTGACAAAATACTTTAAAGGTTAGGAACTACATGGATTCTAAAGAAACTTTCTTGACTACTCCATGATTTCAGTCATTAAAGGTTTGATCAACACTGATGGGACTATATTTGCGTAAAAGCCAGAAAGCCTCAGCAGATGAAGCATCAGGTTTTGCTAGTGCCAGGCTGGTGATGTGGGTATTTGGAATTTTCTTAAGATGATGAAATTTTATTTTGCATGAAAATGCCTGCAAATGGAAAACTTGGTTCAGAAAACTCTGGCTGTGATGCCAACTGAGATTAAGCAGGTAAAGAGGGGGCAGAGCCTCCCTAATTAGCATAGTGGGAGGGGGAGGAACACACTCCACCAATCAGGCATCGAGTAAGGCTAGTGAGGGGGTATAAAACCCGCCTGCTAGAGGAAAGAAAGGTCCTTGCTTTTGGGTTTTGGGGGAGGAAGACAGGTTAGACTGTTTCTGTACCTCAGGGAAAGAACCAAGCATTGGTCCCGAACTTCTGAGCTGGAGATAAGGTCAAAAGGGGTAGAAAGGAAAAGGAACTGTGAAGTTAAGACTTAAGTGTGAAATCTAGGAACTAAGGGGTGTGGCTTTGAATTGACAGACGTGTATTCTTCTTCAGTTCTTTTATTGTGTTACTTGTTACTAAGAATAAAAACCCTGTTTATTTTTCCCTTTGAAAAGTCTCTGCATTGTTGGTGGCCGCTTCCCATGAAACATAAGTAAAACAACTGTACGCTATCTAAAGTTATAAACCCGAACACGCTACCAAGATTTGAAAACATATTAGCCTTACTGTGTTTACAGACAGGGGTGAAGAGAGTTAAGCAGCTCGCTCTGGGGGATGGGCGGCACCACACTGGCAAACCAGAGGAAACATCCCGGGATATTTGGGTCTTACTAACTTCTCAGAGAGGTTGCATCTGTGTGTTGATGTTGTGCTTCTGTGTGCAGTGTGGTTCCACTCACACAGAGAAGGATAGCAGTGTGGCTACAATTCACAGAGAGGTGAGTTCTCCACACCTTTTGCACAAGGCTTACCTCCTCCCTAGGAGGCTCTACATCCTGTAGAAAACCCTGGGCTGTCTGGTAAGGCACTTGACAGTACAAGACATCTGAGAAAACTTCTTACGAACTGCAGTTCAACACATACCTGGAAGCATCCTAATGACAAGACTCAAGAGAATTAGGGCCCAGCTATACACAAAACTCCTGAAGAATTTAGTCAAGAAAATGGCTTGTTCTGCTTAGGAATGTTCACATTCATAGTTTTTATCCAGCTTCAAGCTTTCTCACATCTTTCCAGTACATGTGGTGTGTATATAGGCCTTTTCATGCTTCAGCCTGTAGTCAAGAATTAGGCAACATCTGGGGAAGAGCATCTGCACCTAGAGGAGGCCGTTACAGCCTCCAGATGCCCCTGTCTTCCCAGATGTTGCCTAATACTTGACTAGTGTACTTTCCCAGCCCATACCACAACTTACCTGATTGCGTTCAGCTGGGGAGCATTCACTCTTCAGCTGGAAGAAGAGGTCAACACAGCTGTTGTGCAAGCACGCTGGCAGCTCTGCTGCTCTCCTGATATGACTGCAGTAAGCGCCAGTGTTGTCATGGCAAGGGCACCAATACATGTGTAGTCACCAAGGGTGCTGCACCCAATATGGTAGCACCCTGAAGAGAACCAACCCCGGGATTGGTCACTAGTCAAGGTTAGATGATTGCACTTCTTTTCTGTCCAGCGGATGGGAAGGGAAGTATGAAATCACATCTCAGCTCATCGCAAGTAGCCTAACACTATTTCCTGCCTCACATCAAAGCAATGCAATGCAATTGGCCAGCCCTTTTTGACAGCTTTGGATTAATCAGTCTTTTGTTTGAAAGCCTCCTGAAATGCATGTGAACAATGCGTTAAAATCTTTGGCAATTGTCATGCAGAGGTTTCCAGCAGTATTTTATATCAGCCCTCCAAGATATTGTTGTATTACAGTTAAAGTCCAGCTGGGGCTGATTGGAGTTGTAGCACAGAACACATTAGATAGTATTAAGTGAGCTAATACCTTTTGTTGCTGCTCAGTACCTTTGTGGTGCCCAGATTGGGCCTAGGTTCTTTGGATGCAGGATAAGGTATTAGTGTGACACTACCCGGAACTACAGAGGACTGAAGTAATGCCAAAGACACCAAATTTGGTTTTATGCACTATTCATGTAATGTTTATTCTAATACAATCATCAAATATCAAGAGAGCTCTCCCTCACACAATCACCCAATACTCTCACACACATGGCTATCGCTGGAGATGGTGATCAGTCATCTTCACGACACCGTGGGAGTCCAGTTGCCTGCAGGTTCAGGAACACACTGATGGCATGTCTCATCTCTCTTCTTATAGTCAGAAGTGCCTCGTTGTAAGTACAGTACTTTTCCAATGTTTTGAAAATATTGTCCTTGCAATTTAGCTTTCGCATTCCTTTCTTGGAAGGAACAGGTCACTTTAGACTTCTTCACTGCATCCTGTCCTTCAGTTCAAGTTATTTCCCTTTTTGCCACGTCTGCAGTTCTCTGAAACATTCTGCTTGGCCTTTCAAGGCAAAGGTTACTCCCATATCATGCCTTCTTTTTTCCATCTTTTCATTAGCCATTTTCATTCATTCATGCTCTCATTCATTCGTTCATTCATCCCATGACACCTTCAAGTCAACTCCTAGTTACTAGGTAAATATACGCCATTTTGTTTTGTTATGAGCTCTTCCAAGGACATATAAGTGGTCTCCTTGATCCTGTTCATCTATTTTGTCCACTGTGCTTACTGTCTTCTGTTTATCTCAACTGTGTCAAGCCCAAGTACTTTTCTAGCCCTTTGCTCAATTGCATCACATGCCCAAAGTGTGTGTAATTTTTGTTTGATGACCATCGCCTCAAAGAAGCAGTTGACTTTTGTTTTGTTCAGGTCTAATTGATTTGTTCCTCATGCATTTCATGGTATTCTTAGTAACCATTTCTAAATCTGTAATTGAAGACATCAATCTTTTTCTTCTTGCTGTTTCTCAGTGACCAGCTTTACTGCTGTATATTGTCATGGGGAAGAATCTGCCCTTAATTACTCTGATCCTTGTTGTCTATGAAATGTCCTTGTCCTTTTCTTTTTATTTAAACTTTTGATATCAAACAAAATGCCCTTGTTCTTCATGATTGCATTGAAGGCTGGAACATCGGACAGTCTCACTCACATATTGGGGCTGCTATTGTATTCCGGCCACTTAATTTTCAGTAAAAATAGTGTTGGATATCTAGTACTATTTTTAATTTGCTGACATGAGGCCTTTTCACATGAGGGGTTTTGGAACGTGTGGATGGGTTGGGGGGTGTTGGCTGGGGGTCCCACCACCTGCATGAGCCTGATCCTGGCTCATGCAGCTGACGGGAGCCCAGGGAAGGCACCGGACAGGCCTCCCCACCCCTGCTCCAAGGCAGACATTGGGGGGAGGCGGGGGAGGGACTTAGACGGCCGTTCGCTAAGTCACTTTCCCATCTGCATGTAGCCAGGTAAAAGATGCATTTGCAATGCGTCCTTTGCCTGCCATTGCGGATGGGAAACTGACTTAGATGTGTTCAGGGCAAAGCGTACTAAGGTGTTTTCGCCATAGTGTGAAAACACCTATGGTTTCAGTTACCTATGAAGTATCACCACATTACTTTGCTAGCAACATCCAGAAGCTCTCTATGAGCCTTTTCACATTACTGCATTAAGAGTACTCCGGGTGAGGTGTTGCACATCCAGACCTCTTGATGTTGCGCATCAGAACGCACAGCCAAGATTGAGCTGTCATATATGACGGCCGATACTCCGTAGTAGCATCACATTATAGTGAAGCTACTCTGAATTTATTTAATGCTGGTTGGAGAACACTAGCTCCACAGCATCAAGTAAATTCAAAGCTTCCTGCCAGTCTGGACAGGATGCAACTGCAATTGGCTGCTTTGTCCCATGTGACGCGCACACTGCTCTCAGCTCTTGCAGCTTCCTCGTCTGAAGCTACAGGAGGAATGCTGGATCCCCGCTTCACAGCAGGTAAACAGCAATTGTTTTAATAACAGCAGATTTAATCCCCTAGTCTGGAAGGGGCCAATAACTGAATTTCACAGAACTGCATGCGTGTTGCATCTCCTTCGGAATATGTAAATGTAGAGTGGTTTTAACTGTTCTACATCTATGCTCCCTGCTACAAGGCAGGGCCCGCTCTAAACTTTTCCCTCTAGGACAAGTGCAAAGGGAGCTTGGGGAGGGGTGGTGAGCCTAGGGAGGGGAGGTGCTGTCATGGTTAGCACTGCGTTGCCTCGTTGCCATGGCAAGGGTGCCACACAAGCCTGTTGGTGCTGCGGCAAGGGCGCTCTCATTGCCACTGTAATGGCAGTGATTTACACCTCACCAGTGCACAGAGAAGCGTTGTTGAGTTCAGGGAGAGAGGCAGTGTCTGCAAATGCAGATGCTAAAACTCGTAGAGCGGGAAGGGCCAAAAACACATTAAGATGGAAGAGAGAAATTAAGGGTGCATCCAGAAAGGATTACAAATGCATGTGGAATGTGCAGCATTATAACTCAATACTCTGGGTTTAAAAATGGCAGTTTTAAGGAATTTTGCTGCGGAGCATTCCATTACTCTGCATTTGTGTGTGTGTTTGGGTGAACTGTGGATGAGTTCATGAGAATTGTCCTTAATCCTAAGAACATGCAGACCTGTCAGAGCTGAGCATGCATCACTGGAGGAACTCACACTGCTGTGTAGTCTAAAACATGGAGTATCACCTATAGGTGGGAGCAAGCAGTTTTCCCTTGGAAGCACTTTACTTAGGAGATAAACAGTGCATTTTTAAACTGATGTCCAAAGGCATCCTATAAGAATTTCTAGTTTCATATTTGGTAGTTACCTGCAGTTGATTTGGACTTCGAAATTGATGTGTGGCAGAATTCCAGCAGAAGCAGTTTAATGCTGTGATTCTTTCCTAGGGCCTTTCTGCATTTAACGGAGGCCTATTTGCACTACGGCCTCTAGTGAACAATTAGTGAACTTCTGGTGAAGAGCATTTGCACTTCAAGGAGACTGCTACAGCCTCCAAGCATGCTCTGCTTCCCCAGAAGTTCACTAATTAGTGATTACATCATAACCAATGTTTGCCAAAAACTTACCAGGAGTGTCAAGTGGTGTGATCATCAGCACCTTTTCCAGTGCTCCAGGGTTGTCTGAGGTGCCACACAAGCATGTTGGCACCTCAGACAACCATAGACACAACTGTGACTCTGTGCATGCAAAGTGTCAGTGTCATCATGTTGATCATGCTGACACATGTGCTGTCGTTGAGGGCACCACAGCCAAAATGGCAGTGCCCAAAGGAGGACCAGCCTCACAATCAAATCAGGTAAGTATTTGATTACTGGCGGGTTGAGGGGGGGAGGAAGGGCCATTATCAACCTTCAGATTGCACCTATTATTTACTCAGCTTTGTTTATATTTTTGTCATTGTTGAATGCAGCAAAATACTGTTCTTTTTTTTAAAAAAAGCTGGTATTAGTGGCATTTATTATTTAAAACTTTTAGGGAAAGTGGTGCTATTGGGCTATCATAATGTGGCATTCAGTATTTTATGGGACCCAGATGACTGCAGAAGCAGGCAGGGCTCTTCCAGGGTTACAGCAAGGGAAGGAGGTGTCCTTTAGTAACACTTCAATATCAATTTTTGCAATTATTCAAATACATTGTGGTTATAATATTCTGTGATCAAACATGAGAATGAGATGGATTATTTACTTAAATTTACTCTTGATGTTTTAGTAATGGGTCTGGATTTTCTTTTTACTGTTACTAAAAGGGTATAGGATTTTGACAGTAAAATCTGATATACTGGAATGATTAAAGAAAACGAATGAATTAATCATCTTAGTCTGCTGATGAATATGCCACTAGATAATTGATATTCCATAAATGAATCTTGTTAAAGTAGGATACATTTGCATCAGAGTTCCCAAGTTTAGCTATTCTAAATAAATATTGTCTGGGGTGACCCTCAGATGTTCAGAACTTCTGTTTGGGTGGGAAACCCAAAGATCTAATGTGGAGAGGGATAAGAGGTGTCAGATGGCCATGTGATTATGTCTTCTTCCTTCAGATCCTCTCTGCTTCTTTTTGTGTGCTTGTTCTTCTTCATCAATATACTTTCACCCTCATCTGTACAGACTGGGAATCTGAGGCGTTTTCGCATTACAATGAAGATGCCTCGGAACGCGTTGAGAGCAGTTCCCCCATCTGCACTGGCAGGTAAAAGACACGTTCCAAATGCATCCTTTACCTGCCTACACGCAGATGGGGAATTGTTCTCAGCCCATTTGGGATGAAGACCCTCCCCTGGGCTGCTCCAATTGGCTCCTCTGGAGCCAGTGGTGGGCAGCGAGGGGCCTCCTTTCCCTCGACTCCCACTGTCTCCAGAAGCTGAGATCGTGGCTCCACACCTAATACCCCAACCCATCCCAGGTCGTGCCCACGCATTTGTGTCCTTACCTGCAGGCTGCCAGGTTGATTCTGCCTGCGGGAGGCCCAGTGTGCTGTGCACATGCTCACGGGGCGGCCCCTCATTGGTCAGCCACCCATGCCTGTCCAGATGGCCTGGTGAAGCCAGAAGGGTGGCTGGCCAATGAGGGGGCGCCCCGGGAGCATGTGCACAGCACACAGGACCTCCTGCAGCCAGAATTGTCCCGGCAGCCTGCAGGTAAGGCCATGAACACGCACACGTGACCCAGGGTGGGTTGGGGGGTGTTAGGTGTGGGTCCCCCTGGCTCTAGGAGCCGCGATCTTGGCTCCCGGAGACAGCGGGAGCCAAGGGAAAGGGGGGCCCTGAGCTGCCCACCACTGGCTCCAGAGGAGCCAATTGGAGCAGCCCAGGGTAGGGGCCCAGCTCTCCCTCTGGAACAGCTGGGGACACGCCAAATGTACGGAGATGCTTTCAGAGCAGTTTTTTCTGCTCTGAAAATGGAATGTGTGAAGAGTGCGTTGGGACACTTCAGGTGGTCTGGAACAGATCCAGATGCCCCTGAGGTGTGAATGCAGTGCCCCCGTGTGTTCTCCATGCATTCAAAAAGGCCTCTTGTTCACCAGGCTTGCAAAGGTTTAACTGTATGGGGTTTTTTTTGTTTGTGCTTCAAAACATAATATCTTATTTTTTATTTATTTGCCTTTGTATCTTATCCTTCTGGAGGTTCCAAATCCATAAAACTCAAACCAATAAATTTATAAAAACAGAATAAACCACACTTTTAAAAATACAACCCCCATCACCCCATCATGATTACATTCAGACGGAACTAAACATCAAAGACCTGGGTGAAGGGATGATTTTAACTGGATGCTGAAAACCATATAACATTTGTGCCTGGTGTACATTTACTGGAAGGATGTTCCAAAGCCTGGGAGCCACCACATAAAAGACCCTCTCAAGGGTCACTACCCCTTGTGCCACTGAGGATGGCAGAACTACAAAAGGGTCTCTCCTTCTGATATGAATGACCGAGCAGGTTTTTGTAGGATAAAGTGCTCCTTCAGATATTTGGAGATTTATAGATTCATTATGGACTATGGAAACACCTTCACCTCACTCCACAAGTCTGGATTGGGGCTCTACCAGATAGCCCAAGGCCTCTCAGTCAGCTCCATGATACATACCAGGTCAGCCCTTACCCCTAATGTAAAGAGGGTAGGGAATAAATATTTAATGGAGTCAGCTGATCTTCTGCCAAGGGTAAGCAAAATTAAATGTGATTCAAAATTAAATTCAGTGCAGGGGGTAGAGGGAAAACAAATCTTCATTTGTTTTCTTCCTTGATCTTCAGAATTTTTAAAGATTTAAGTCCTTCCTCTATTAATTTTTAATCAGATAGTGTACTGATTCTATTTCTAATAATGACACTATTTGATGCAAATGAAGGCTGACACCCTACAGAAAACCTATAAGCTAAACCTGTCATGTGTGTTTGATCACTAAGCATGAGAAAACTCTGGGATGCAGCCTACCTCTAGTGAAATCATTGCAACTTAATCTCTCATTCTTCCTCTTAGGGGTTCCATGTTTAAATGCATCATTTTCTCACAATGCTACTGAACTGCAATTCCAGTTGCAGCTTCTGTAACCTGTGGTGCTTTGTTATCTAATTGAAAGCAAGGATCAAATTTAATTGAAAAACAGCATAGCAATATTTGAAGGACAGAAAGATGGCAGCACTGAGTTCTCTAAGCCGTTTCACTGTCAGTTTTATTATCTTGGAAAATAGCATTGCAACTAGCTTCTGAGAGTCAAAAAGTATCTGTTTGGGCTTTTGAAGACCCAGGGTAGGGCAGCAACTCTGCTAGGACAATCAAAATTTCACAAATTCACATGTAAGCTTTGAACTGCCCAGACCTCTTTGTAAAGCTAGATGAGTAAAGGCTAGATGAGTTAGATGGAGTAATGGTTTGATTCAGGGCCATCTAGAAACAGCTAATAGTGGATTTCCAAGATATTGGTTCTACTCTAGTGTAACCAGTTGTAGTAGCAGACCTGCAACTGCTGCATGCTCCTCTGTCCCATGCAGATTGTCACGCTTTGTGTCCTTTTCAACTCCTTGGAGGCAGGTCCCGCCCCTGCCAAAATGAGGGAGGTATGCCCCAGGGTTCTGTCCCCAAGAAGTGAAGGGCTCAGGGTCAGATCTTGCGCCCTGTCCCAAACCAGGTTCTCTCTGGAGACAATGAGAACACCTGTGTTGCTTAGCACACCTCAATGCAAAACAGTTGCGCCAGCGGGGGCGTGACTCTCGGAGTCCTGCTTAAGGAACTCCCATCCAGCAACCTCCGTTGCAAACAAAGAATCTTCTTGGCAACCCCTGACTTGTGTGAACTCTGATTCCTGACTCACAATGACACTCTAGTAACCCGACTCTTTGCCTGTTTGACTACGCGCACTCTATATCCCCAGAAACTCTGGAAAATGACTTGGCTTCTTTCTGTGTGCTTGCTGCTACTGCCCCTCTAGCTATGACACAGATGCCATGACAATTGACATGGATACTATCTGGGTGCCTGGGCAACTGTATCCCTTAGGAAACTAAGTAAATTTGCACTTCACCTCCTGTCTCTGGAGGACAAAGGCTAGAATGCTTTAGGTATCTACATTTGCAGATGCCCAAAGTATTCAAAACTTAGCCAGCACTTAACAAATGATGGCCATTAGGATGGTCATTGTGAAGCCACAGGCAAGTGGTGGTGTGACCTGGTGAGGCAGGATGTGCTCCCGCTGGATTTCTTCCACCAGGAAGAAATGCAAAAGGAGTGGGCAGGGCTTTTCTATACCTGCTGCCGGTATAAGTGTGGAGTAGTTTTAACTGGGCAGAAGTAATGTCAAACATGGACTATTTCAGGATGATACTCTTTTATATCTACTCTTTATCATTGCTATAACACTGTTGTCAATAATATTGAACTAGACCAACAGTGGCTATAAAATAAAGTGGTAAAGTAGATAATCTACTGTATGTAGGTGAATTATGACTTTAAATTGTATGGAAGTGGAATCATTGATAAACACAATCAGAATATATAGCAATGGAAGTTCAAATTGAAAATTGTGCAATCTTATCAATTAATAGAGAAGGTAAAGGACGTCATTGTAGCTGATCCAATTGGGAACAGTGACTACAATGCAATAACCTTCAACTTAAATGCAGGAAGTAAGTTTTTAATAAAGTCTAACACATAGACTTAAACTTCCCCAAAATGAAGAAACTAGTAAAAAGGAAATTGAAAGGGAAAATTAGAAGAGTTCAATAACTTCAAAATTCATGGAGACTACTTAAAAACACAGTAATGGAAGTGCATACCTAAAAGAAGAAAGAGGACTTCTACGTCCAAGAAGAAGCCAATGTGGCTCACAAGTGCAGTGGATTAAGTCATTGAAAACAACAAGAGTTCATTTAGAAAATGGAAGGCTTGTCCGAATGAGGAGAATAGGAGGGAACATAGACACCGGCAACAGAAATGCAAGATGACCTTTAGGAAAGCTAAGAGAGATTTTGCACATTGCTAAAAACATCAAAAGAAATAATAAGAACTTCTATAAGTATATCAGAAGTAGGAATCCAACCAGGAAGGCAGTTGGACCATTAGATGGTAAAGGGCAGAAAGCGATAATTAAAGAAGACATGGAGATTGCAGAGACTAAACAAATTCTTTGCCTTCATATTCATGGAGGAAGGCAGATGATACATGCCGGTAGCTGAGCCTGTATTTTCTGAAGAATTAAACTGGACAGGGATAACCAAGGAAGAGGTCCTTGCATATCTTAATAAACTAAATGTTAACAAGTCACTGTGACCAGATGGTATTCATCCAAGAGTCCTTAAGGAACTCAAATGCGAAATTGCCAACCTTCTAGCAAAAATATATAATCTTTCCCTAACATCAGGCTCTGTACCTGAAGACTGGAGGGTAGCAAATATAACACCAATCTTCAAAAAAGGATCCAGAGGTGATCCAGGCAATTACAGGTGCTTAACGTCGGTTCCATGTAAAATGATGGAAACCATTATTAAAGACAAAATTAGTGTGCACATGGAAGAGCAAGCATTGCCGAACATAAATCAGCATGGCTTCTGCAGAGGTAAATCATGCCTTACAAACTTGTTGGAATTTTTTGAGAGTGTCAATAAACACGTGGATAAAGACAAACCACTAGACATTGTCAAAAGCCTTCTGAAAGTCCAGATAGACAAATTCCCACATCAGAGGATACTGAGTAAACTCATCAACCATGGAATAAAAGGACAAATTCTGTCTTGGATTTGTGACTGGCTTAAGGGCAGGAAGCAGAGAGTAGTAATAAATGGCCAATTCTCATGGTGGAAAGAGGTAAAAAGTGGGGTCCCCCAAGGTTCAGTGTTGGGACCAATGCCTTTTAATTTATTCATCAATGATCTAGAAGAAAGGGTACACAGCAAAATAGCAAAGTTTGCTGATGATACTAAAATATTTAGAGTAGTAAAAACCGAAAAAGATTGCCAAGAACTCCAGAGGGTTCTCTTAGCACTGGGTGACTGAGCAACCAAGTAGCAAATGTGCTTTAATCTTATCAAGTACAAAGTAATGCACATTGGGGCCAAAAATCCAAATTATGTCTATAAACTGATGGGGTCTGAGCTTTCTGCAACACATCAGGAAAGGGATCTCAGGGTTCTGGTGGACAGTTCAATGAAGGTGTCAACCCAGTGCACACCCAGCAGCAAAAAAAGCTAATTCAATGCTGGGAATAATTAGGAAAGGAATAGAAAATAAGTCAGCAAGTGTCATTTTGCCTCTTTATAAATCTATGGTGAGGCCACATTTGGAATATTGTGTACAATTCTGGTCACCACACCTCAAAAAGGATATTATGCAACTGGAAAAGGTGTAGAAAAGGGCAACCAGAATGATTAAGGGTATGGAACAACTCCCTTACGAAATCAGGCTGCAACGTCTAGGCCTCTTCAGTCTGGAAAGAAGGCATTTAAGAGGGGACCTGACTGAAGTATATAAAATCATGCATGGTATAGAAAAGGTGGATAGAGAACTTTTCTCTATCATACAAGACTAGAACCAGGGAGCATTCTGTGAAGCTGATGGGTAGGAGAGCTGGATCAGACAAGGGGAACTATTTCTTCATCCAAAGGGTCATCGGTTTATGGAATTTGCTGCCAGAAGAGGTGGTAACAGCTACCAGGCTAGATGGCTTTAAGGTAGGGTTAGAGAAATTTATGGATGACAGATGTATCAACGGCTACTAGAATGAATGCCTAGGTACATCTTTCAGGCGGGGGGGGGGAAGCAGGACACTTCTAAGACTATTTGCTGGGATTCGAGAGCAGAAAAAGATTTGTTGACTGAATCCATACAGTATGTGGAAGGTCCTTTAAGGAAAGTGCTTGCCCACCTTTTACGTTAGAGGAAAGCAACACTCTTCTCCTTAAGTTTAATTGTTTGTCTGCTCTGTCAAATGGAGTGACCATTTTCCTTGTTGCCATTTGATGGATGATGGAAGTTTGCTGCCTCTGATGGATCAGATGCCATTTTGCATCCAATCCTGTGGGCAGAGGGAACCCTCCTCTTTGCACGATCAGCTGTCTAGTTGCAAACTTCCCTTGTTCATCAAATAGTAATGTAGAAAGCCCTTGCTCCAGTTGTCAGGTGGGGACAAGAGCTTTCCCTGTGCCCTGTATTGAGGGGGGCTCCATCCTTTAAAATGGGGGGCGAGGGGGTTTGAAGACAGAAAGCAGCAGTGGCAACATAAGGTGAGTTGAAGGCTCTTTGGCTCACTTTTGTGCCACATCACCTTAACATTGGTAGCGGCATAAGAGAAGAGGAGTGTGGCATCTGAGTGGATGCTGCACTTTTGCACCATTCTGGAAGCTCAGTGAAGGCAAAATGTCAAACAAATGCAGTGTACCTCATAAGTGCACCCTGCAGATTCAGCTGTTGAGTGAAATTAAGCTGAATTAGATTCATTGGATCAAAACCCTTAAAATTTTATGACAGTAAATTATGTACTGCAACCTAGAGGTGATGTTAATCAGCTGTACCTACCACATATCACTGATAGCTGAGGATTATTTCAAGTGAAACAAACAATCAAAGAAGAGAACAGAGGTTTAGTGATTACATCAAGCAGTGCAAAGATGAAATGCTAGCAAATATATACAGGGAAGGTGTCTGAAGTACTAATGAAATGAAAGATCTTGAAAAAGCGACTGGAAAACTAAAAAGAAAAACAACTGCATGGTTGGTGTGTGAAAATAATTGAAGTTAGATAAAGAAAACAGCTGGAAACAGTGCACAATGACCCAACAACAAAATAAAAGCACAAATGAGCACAATGAAACCAAAGCTGCACTGGATCTTATTCCAGATTATATCCCAGAATAGGGACATGCCATCAACATTCTAATGTAGATTATGGCAGGACCCATCCAGTGCTTTACCATAGTCTGCATTAGCACACTAGCATACAGGTGGCAGGTTTCCCTATTCCAGAATAAGGCCCAGTGGAGAAAGGACCAAACAAATAGAAAAGATTACAAAGGATAACGCGTGCAAATTATGCAAACAATAGATGAGATAAGTAGAGAAACTCATTTATCTTGTGCAGTAAGATCACACAGACTGAATATGAGGAACACTGATGAAGTTCTAATAATATTCACTTAGAATTTATGCAAAAATACAACTTAACGAACTGGGAACAAAAATACTAACTACAGTGAAGTTAAAATAATATAGAATTGAAACAACTTGATGGACTTAACAAATAAAATAGTTCACAATATGCTTTATGATGGATGACAAAAACATAACTATCCCAGGAACAGTAGAACTGAGGAGAAAGAACTGGAGGTGATTGCAACAATGTTGAAATCTAAAACTTGAAATCCAGCACCTCTGAGGAATAAAACCACAATAGTAATTTCATGAATTAAGTGCTGTACTTAAAAAAAAGAAGCCACCTGAAAAATATTTAGAAGAAATTAGAACAGATAAAGTTACATCAAGCACAAGCAAAGTGTTAAATTATGAAAAGCAGAAGACTGACTTTTAATTTCAAAGTCACTACGTATTCACGAAGACAAGAAGGCAAAGAAAAACCAGAAATACTGATTGCAGTTTAACTGGCTTCCTATACCACCATAGTAAATATAAGGAATTCCTTCCTTCCTTCTTTCCTTCCTAGCCCTTCCCTAACGGAGGGTGACAAAAGCCCTAACTACACACAAGCTTTACCTAACACTTTGAAATGAATTCCAGATGAAATTGCATAAGTTTCAGGTAAAGAAGACAGCTGAATAGTTAAAGCAGATCTCGTATATATATATATATTCTTAGGACAGACCAAAATGAACTGCTACTGCTAATGTGCTAGAGGTTGTTCTGCTCCCTACCATATCCTGTCTGAACTACCTCCAGACAGCACTAACTTAATTTACATTATTTGGATAATCTGGAACAAAATGTGTCTGGATGTGTTTAACTTCAGATTATCTAAATGTGGAATAAGCAAATGTGGTCTGGCTGAAACTTAAATCTGGATGCAAAAAGAAACAGACTGCTCCTCCTCCTCTTTAAAAGAAAAGGAATGAGCTAGTAAAAGGATACCTTCAAATTAACAGATATCAGAGATTGTTTTCCAGATAAGTTCTTATTTGTTTAGGAACAAGTGGATTTCTGTAGCTACAGCTGGAACCACGTAACAATTATTTAAAGTTTGGGGAAAACAAAGTCTGGCCCCTCCTTGATCTGTCACAGGAAACGCTCCGGAGACGTGGGGAAATGCGTGAAATTACGAAGAAGCTGATAGCAAATGGCCAAAGATACAGTTGGATTATTCCTGCAACTTTACTTGTTTTCAAGGACAATAAACAGTATAAAGCGAAAGATATTGAACAAGGGAAAAAAATGCTTTCAGATCTGGGTCTCAATTTTCAAGTCTCTGAAGGGCAAGATAAGAATGGTTTCCAAACAGTGAGGCCAAAACAAAAACGAGCAAGGAAAAGTACGGCGGAAGGAGCAGAACTGCAGTGTGTGAGAGAAGAAACACAGAGAGAATCAGAGAGAAGTGCAACAGCGGCATCTGCACTACAGCCCTCATTTGGAGAATGTACATTGATGGAATCACTAGAACAAGGTCTTGAGGAGATTGGTCTGGAAGAGATTCAGAAAATTGAAGCGATATTAAGGGATGCCAGAATGAAGAGGGAGTGAGACTGTTAGAGACCTAATAATTCAAAGAAGAAGAAGAAAAAAAAACAAGCAAATAAAGGACAATGGGGTTTAATTGAATATGTGGGGGAAATGGGTGAGAAAATGGTTGAGAAACAGGGAGAAATGTTTTGATACTAATTGGAAGAAGGGGAATAAAGTAGGACAACGCAGATCCAATGGAAGGTCTGGGAAGGAGGGAGAGGAGGCCTATGGGGCCAAGCTTTCTTCCTCCTCTCCAATCATTGGATTGGGGGGGGACTGGACCTGAGGGGAGGGGGAAGAGGGTAATAAAAAGGGGGGGAAAATGTGAAAAGGCTATAAATGGGAAATGGAAAAATAGATGAGGGAAATTATATGTATATCAATTAATGTAAATGGATTAAACACTCCGGTAAAAAGGGCAAGACTTGTACATTTAGCTCAGAATCATAGAGCAGAGGTAATTTTTCTTCAAGAAACTCACAAGAGACAGAATGGATTATGTTTGTTAAATAATGCCAATTGGAATAATATTTATGAATCCAGGGGAACCAACAACGCCAGAGGCGTGGCTGTATTGATAAGGAGCAGTTTGAATTTTCAGTTGTTAAATATTAAAAGAGATAAAGAGGGAAGATGGGTAATGGTGAAAGGGCTATTGGAAAATATGAAAATAACATTAGTTTCAATATATGGCCCAAACATCAATCAAAAACAATACATTAAGAAATTATTAAGAAAGGTAAATGAATATGCTGAGGGAGAAGTTCTGATAGCAGGAGATTATAACATGGAATTAACATCACAAAGATGCAGAGGAAATAGAAAGTTAAATATAGAGGAATATGGATTACAGGATCTAATGGACATAGAATCAGCTGCAAGTAGATATACTTACTTTTCAGGAAGACATAACACATACTCAAGGATAGATTACATTCTGGGAAAAAAGACGAATAAATTACAGGTAAAAGATGGAAAAACACTACCTATATGGCTGTCGGATCATGCACCTTTAAAGCTAAAGTTGAAGTGTTCGATGGAAATTAAAGAGAGAAACTGGAGATACAATCCCATGGTCCATATGAAGGACCAGGAAAGGAACAAACTTAAGGAGGAAATAAATAGATATTATATGATAAATGATACAGGAATGGTGTCAAGAGATATAGTGTGGGATGCTTGTAAGGCTGTGATACGAGGCAAATGTATAAGTATAGAAGTCTATATTAGAAGACAAAGAGAGAGAGAAAGAAATAATATTTTAGAAAATATAAAATTATTACAGGATAGACATAAAAGAACAAGGAATAGGCAAATTTGGGAAGAGTTACAGGAAAAGAGGAGGCAGTTAGAAATATTGGATGAAAGTAAATTAGTAAGGAAGTATATGTATGTGAAAAGTGAATATCAGAGTTGGAATATAAAATCTATGAGGAGATTAACAAATTACCTAAAGAAGAAAAAAGAGAAATCATGGATCAGAAAGTTAAAGGATCAAAATGGGGTGGAATGTGAAGACCAAGGAAAATTAAGGGATATAATGAAATCTTTTTACTCAGATTTGTATAAGGAGGAAGAAGTAGAAGATACCCAGTTAAATATTAAAAATAAGATACAGGATGAGGATAGAATAGAATTAAACGCCAGAATTACTCAGGCGGAGGTAGCAACAGTGATTAAGGGTCTGAAAACAGGAAAATCTCCGGGTCCAGATGGGTTTACAGCAGATTTTTATAAGGTATTTCAAGAAGATTTGATTCCACATCTAACTAATCTATTTAATGAGGTATATATAGAACAAAGGGTCCCAGAATCATGGAAAGAATCAGAAATTATTACATTACCGAAGACAGGGAAGGATCTACTTCAACCAGGATCATACCGCCCAATTAGTTTATGTAATCAAGATTATAAGATTTTTGTAAAAATCTTGGCAAATAGACTGGAAGGTATATTACCAAAAATAATTGAAGGGGATCAATATGGCTTTATAAAGGGGAGGAAAATAGGCGACCCAATTAAAAATGTTATTGCAGTTTTGAATCATGCATACCAAAATAAAAACAAGATAGGAATTTTGAAGTTAGATGTATTTAAAGCTTTTGATAAAGTAAGTCATAAATACTTGCTGAAATTATGTAGAGAGTTAAACATGGGGGAAAATTTTTGTAAAACATTGAAGGAATTGTATACTAGATGTAAAGCAAGAGTTAGAGTAAATGATGGAAAATCAGACTATATAAATATTGCAAACGGTACCAAACAAGGCTGTCCACTCTCCCCAATGCTATTCACATTAGCAATAGAGGTTCTAGCGAATGATATAAGGGATACCCAAAGGTGGGCTGGTTACCAGGTAGGTAATGAGCAAATTAAATTAAATCTATTTGCTGATGACGCATTATTAATTTCAAGCCACCCATTAGAGATGGTTAGAGAAGTTATGTCAATATTACATAAATTTAAATTACAATCCGGGTTATCTGTGAATATTAAAAAATCAGAAATAATATGTTTAAATACACCACCAGGGGAGCAATTGGAATTGAAGAGGATAGCAGGGTTGAATCTGGGAATAAAGAAGATGAAATATCTAGGAGTATGGATCTATAAAAACCCCAATAAGATAGTAAATGGTAATTATAAAAGTATCTGGAAATCAGTAGAGAAGCAATTTAAAAAATGGGAAGGGAAGTATTTAAATAAAATAGACAAGATTAGAGTACTAAAGATGTTAATAATACCAAAAATAATGTATTTGTTTCAAACACTGTCACCAGTAGTAGATAGGAGATCTTTACAGAGTTGGGATAGAAGAATAAATAAATGGATAGCAGGGGAAAAGAAACCCAGATTAAAAAATAAATGGTTAATAGCAAGTGAGGATGAAGGAGGATGGGGAATACCCAGTTTACAGAATTATCATGATGCATTCCAACTACAGAGATTATTAGAGTTGCAATATTCAAAAAAGAAATGGGGGGAAATAGAAAAAGAGATTAATAGAATGAAGGAAGAAGAAATTATCTTTAAGGATTGGAACAGGAGGGAGGAACGAACTATGAAAGAACCATTAAAGGGCACAATGATGGTGTGGAAAAAAAGGAAAAAACAACTAATAATAAATAATATAAATAAATTGGCAACTATATGGAAAATAAATAAAAATGGGGATGGAAATTTGAGGATAATATTGGGTATAATGAGAGAAAGAGGATTCAAGACAATAGAGGACTTTTATGTTAATCAAGGGAATCCAATGGAAGGTGATGCTATTAGAGGGATAATAGGACAGAGATATTGGTTAGAAGCGATAGCAATTAGAACATATATAAATAGACTAGAGATAAGAGAAAAAATTAAAGAGGAAGATACAGCATTTGAAAAAATGATAAGAAAATGCATCAAAGGGGAAAGTAAAATAGCAGGAGGACTATATAGTCAATTAAGTTCGGTAAAAGATGAAGTGGTGGAAGAGTTATATAATATTTGGAGTACAGATATAAGGATTGAAAGAGAGGAAATTAAAAATGAAATAAAATGTATAAAAATGGTGAAGTATAATAACCTTAAAGAAGTAAGAAGGAAAATATTACATAAATGGTATAGAACCCCAGCACAATTATCACACTTTTTTACAAATACAGGAAGTAATTGCTGGCATGGTTGTAACCAAAGAGGTATTTTCTTTCATATGATTTGGGAATGTCCTATAGTATTTGAATTTTGGAAAAAGATAGAGAAAGAAATCAGTGATATGCTGAATATACAATGTACAATAACAGGGAGAATGGGAGTATTACATTTGGAGTTAAACAATATTCCGACTATCGAACGGAAGGAAATAGTAGAACAATTGTTAACATGTGCTCAAATAGTTTTAGTGAGTGGATGGAAGGATAGAACAAAATGGTCTATTAATAAATGGTATAATTATATAATTAATGTGATAGCAGTAGAAATATCGAATAGTCGTATGAATAATATAAGTAATTTGGATAGGGTTAGAATATGTAAACAAAAATGGATGATAGTTAAAATATATTTAGATAATAAGCTTAGGAGTGAAAGTGAGAAAATGAAGTTACGTTTAATTTTCTCAATGTAGTATTATGAATTGTGTAGCCTTTTCAATGTATTGTATTAAAAATTTGGAATTATGTATTACCCGGGGGGGAGGGGGGAGGGGGGTTTAAAGAAACTGTAATAAAACTAATAAAAATTAAAAAAAAAAAATCTGGATGCAAAAAGAAACAGACTGCTCCTCCTCCTCTTTAAAAGAAAAGGAATGAGCTAGTAAAAGGATACCTTCAAATTAACAGATATCAGAGATTGTTTTCCAGATAAGTTCTTATTTGTTTAGGAACAAGTGGATTTCTGTAGCTACAGCTGGAACCACGTAACAATTATTTAATTCTCCCACCCATACTTTAAAGATCTGTCTTAAAAGCCCTGTGATGATTCAGAAAACGACAAAGGGTTTTTTCTTTGTCAGAGACTTCAATTCCATTTTTTTGAAAAAAGAATACAGCCATATTTATCTGCACATTTGCTTGTTGTCACGTGGGAGACACATTGTATGAATCAAGCTATTCACAGATATCATCACAACCGTCTGGCATTCTGTTTAGAGGAATCACTATTAACAGAGCTATGGACAGGCCAGACTCTATGCGTTAGGTTATACTGTTCATGTGATGAATCATCAAGTTCCTCTGTGTGCATGATTAATCATATAATCCATCCTAAAGGTGAATAATAAACGTAAGAAGAAAAAAATTGATAGTGCAATATGCAAAGAGAATATTTCTGTACATCATACAAAAAGTGAAGGAATTTCAGTCTGTGGCTTAGGAATAGCCCAATTAAGAGTTTCTTCCATTCACAACTACAATGCTACTGTACAAGGAAGGAAAAACACATTATAATGTCTTAAAGTAACACATCTTCTGTAGCCTAAAAACCTTGGTTTGTTTTAGCTGTAGGTCAAGAATTCCTGTCTTTTTGATTTATGAACCAGAGGCAAAGAAAATAAAGCAAAATGAACAAGAAGGACTTGCAGATATGTGGCCACATTTTTCCAGGTGCATATTCAAACACTCTTGTGTGTTCCAGTCACATCTGTTGTTGAAGTGTAGAGGGAAGTTACAAGACTGCCGTTAGTCCATTTTGCCTTGTATTCCTGAGCTGTAAGGTCTGGAAATTAGCTTTGTGTGAATTGAAGCCCGGCAGACAAATCGGTAGTGGATAGCATGTGGTGGAAGTAGTGGTGACTGGTCCCATTGGTGCTCGTGGCACAGATTGGAAGACAGCTAAAAGGAAGTGATGCTGAGGTGAGAAAAGGTAGAAGTCATGACTGGTAAGTCTCTGGCCCTGCTTCCACTTAATGGAAAAGGTGCCTGTTAAGACATCTCCTACCACTGTGTTCCCATTTGCAGCAGCAAGGAAGTGTCTTGTGGTGATTGGACTGCTCCACTACCTCGCATGATTGCCGATTGAGGCGCAATCTTCAGAGGGGGTGATTTTGCTGCTCTCAACAGAAGCATCATGATTGCCATTGAAAGTGACACTTCTGTGCTCAAGTTGGAATAAGGAGGCTTCAGTTTCAGTAGTAATTGTGGTGCCCCCATGCGCCTGTTAAGAAGCCACCCCCATTTTAAAGTGCAGATGTGCTTTCTGCTACTGCCGCCATTCTGTACAAACCCACATGGAAACTGACCATGGTAGATGATATACAATTTGACCAGTCCTTAACTGAAATACGAACGAGAGGGAAAGGGAAAGTGGGCTCAAGCTCTGGGCTGCTGGGTGTGGTGTGATGCTACCCTCTTTGCCCTAAAGGGCCTGCTGCTATTGGGGTGGGAGGACTAGTTGCTTTCTTTGTAACAGTCATGTTAGCACTAGTGGAAGCATGCTGCCTTGTGTGGCTGTGCAGTCGTGCACAGCATCCAGATTGCC
This sequence comes from Aspidoscelis tigris stejnegeri, assembly GCA_023333525.1. NCBI lineage: Eukaryota > Metazoa > Chordata > Lepidosauria > Squamata > Teiidae > Aspidoscelis > Aspidoscelis tigris. Next base: position 210,982,495 of record JALMGA010000001.1, read on the forward strand.
AATGCAATGTCCAAGTGTGCACCGGATATTGCCTCAGATGTTGCCTTTGTGATCTGGTCAGTCCCTACCTGGTGTTATTGCCCAGGTACAGAGCTAGTTTAGCACTCATTGTGAAAATGGACACCACTTTGCTTGTTCCTTTCTGGCCTGGTATAATATTCGTATACCATACTAGACCAGCAAATTTGAACAGGCTCTGATTTTCTGGTCCTTGTGGTTTTTATAGCAGTACTTCCATAGGGTTTGGATTCCAGTCCTCAGGAGGCTGTAGACTTCTCCATGACTTCTGTACAAGAAACTCCAGTAAATCCTTCCTCTTCCACTCTGTGTTGCTAGAATATTTACCATAATTCAATGCAGGAAAGTGCCCAGCTAAAGTTCACTTATCTGAGCCTGGGATTGGCTTTAGCATAATGGTAGGCCATCTTCTTTGCATACAGAGGGACCCAGATTCAGTCCCTGGCCTCTGCAGAGAAGGCAATTGTAAAATAGCTTCTGCAGTGTTGTGAAGAAACCTGCAAGGATATGCTTAAAAAGTCACTAGAAGTCAATTCTGACTTGAGGCATTTTTGCTTTTCCCCAAACTGAGCTTGTCTGTACACAGATCGTATAAAATGAAGCAAAAGCATTTAGATTCTTTCAGATGCAGCCATAAGGATTGAGGGAGCTCATCCAGTCTAGTTAATGTGGGAGTAAATGTTATGCCCAGGTGAACATTTGATGGGAATGGAACAGAAATTTTTTGACCCTTCAGAATTTGTTGTATTTGAAGTTTAGCAAAAGACTCATAGGCTGCATTCTCACTTGACTATTTTAATCCAGATTGGACTATTTTAATCTGGATTTAAAACCGAGTGCACATTTTGGCTGTTCCCATTCGCTTGACAATAACGCAGGCTCAGTTAAAATACCGCAGTTCCCATTCAAACCGCCCAAATCCCCAGCAAGGAGGAACAGGATCTTTTCATCTCCGCCCCTTGTCCAAACCCTGTAAGTCTGCCCCGCTCAGAATCAGCAGAGTGAAAGAACAGACAGGGCCAAGCGATCTCTCCCTTTCACTTCTGCAAGGGGTAGGAGGAGAATGGAGGATCGTGGTTCCTACACAGGTTCCAAGAGAGAGGAGGGGATTCCCTTCCTTCTTTTTTGCTTTGAATGAGCTGCTCAGGATGGAGTGGGGTTAAAAAAGATTTGCTCTACCGATTGCTGTAACAATGTAATGTATCTCTCGTAATTACAGTGGCATTAACAGAAAGGGGAAATCTATGTTCAAAGATCCAACACTTTTTTGATCTCCTTAACAGAAAAGACGAGATGGTGGACCTTCCCAGACATAAAATCCCACCCATCTAATGCTGCACCGACAGCAGCAGGCACTGGCCAGAAGGATATCGAGGGGGACAGCCCAAAAGGCAGATCTCCTCCCCAAATAATCTGGTAGTGTTCCCATTGCGGAAAATAAAGTGGGTTAGCTGCCAAAACATGACTGAGAATGGAAGTAAATAATAATCAGCCAGAACAAACTCGAAGAACCATAGACAGTTTGAGATATATCACTTATTTTATCACCATATCATTCTGTCCTAAAACCTGCAACTAGGCCACATCCATCCTTTCCCACATATCTATGGGTTTTTAACCATTTATATATATTTAAAAAGAAGCTCGAGAAAGAAAGAAGACGGTGTGATCAGTTTACACACTTACATTTTTTTTAAAAAATACTGCTCTATTATTGTAAAGCACAAGGTAGAAAAGTCTCATCTTTAAATAAATTAATACATTTTAAAGAGAGAGCTTTGTGATTCATGCAAAATTATGCTTCAGCCTAAAATTCAAATTGTCTTGCTTGATTATCAGTACTCACCAAGAGGATTACAGAGCAATCATTAAATCTTATTACAAAGCAACGTGCAGAAAGTAATTGAACATATTTGTAAGTAGCTTAGGACTGATTAAAAATACATAAAGAGAAAACTGCAAATATTTCTTTCAGGCTGAGCACTTCAAGTCCCTTTAGGTAAACATTACGTCAGTTTATTCCTCTAGGATTTTTTGCTGCTTTTTCCTGATGTGGGAGAAAAAAACTCAAAAACAAATATTTTCCATTCCTATAAGAACAATGAAACTGGAGTGTCTGAAATACATGCTTTGCTATTAGCTGCAGAAGATATGGAAAGCTGGGAATGATATTAAACTTAGGAAGGTTTAGGAAAGCTCACTAAGTTTAATTTAAGCTGTTCTTTGGGCTAAGCCTTTTCTACCCTCCTCCATTCCATGCAAAGGGCATTTTAAAAAAAGAAATGGTGCGTGTGGAATTGAAATGTTCCAGTTCTCTGGCAACCAGATTTTTGCAAGTTTTTCTTTAAGCTGTAATTCTTACATGAAGCTCAAAATACTGGAATGCGTGGGATATTAATCCAAAGAAACCATGATGGATATTATGTTGGGCCTTCTAGAAAAGAGTCTTCACTTGAAAGTGATAGTATTTTATAGAATTGAAAGAAACCTCAAAGGTGGTTTAGTCAGACTCTGACTATTGATGCAGAAAATGCAGTATGATTGACAACATCTCTGGTATATGACCATCCAACTTCTGCTTTAAAATCTCTAAGAAAGGAGACCATACCACCATCTTTAGATATTCTACTGTCAAGTAACTCAGGCTACTAGGATGTTCTTTCTCATACTTAGCATGGAATGCTTATGGTTTCTTTTTAGTTTTGTTTAAGACGGTGATGGCCAACCTATGACACGTGTGTCACAGGTGACACACCAAGCCCTTTTGGGTGACACACATGGTCACCCTGGCACCTGGGTGTGTAGAGCTTGCTTGTTCTTGAAGTGTACGAAATACCAACTTTCAATTGAATATTAGCAAACGAAATTCAGCAACAAAAGTCACTAATGTAAAGAATGATTTGGTTTTGCTTTTAATAAAATATTACTAGAGCTACAAAATTCACAAAATTATGGATATTTCTAGATGTGACACAGCACCCGAGTTAAGCTAGGTTTTCTTGCGAATTTTGACACACCAAGCTCAAAAGGTTCACCATCACTGGTTTAAGACTATTAGCTTGTGTCTTACCTCCTGGAGCAATGGGAGCAATTGGTTCTTGACATACTCAAATATTTGGCAGGAATGAGGAACACCTAGCTGTGTCAACAGCACTAAATCCCAAAATGTGGAAGGATTACAAAGATGTCCATGTTGCCTTTATTGGCGGCGGGGGGGGGGGGCTATACAACTATTAAGATGGATGCATAAAAGTGGGGCAAAACCTTTTGTGATACTAGTTTGTCAGTCAAAAATGATAAGCATTCATCCATACAATCCTCAGGAGCTGAATTTGATACAATGGCACTTAACAAATTTCTACATAACAAAAAAAGAAAAAAACTGAAAAGGCAAAGAGAGTTGTATGTATCATAGGTATGCATACTATATGTAAGCTATGTGATATTAAGTGTTCATAGTCTTCTGCTCATTCATTTCCAAGTAATATAAATTAGACATGTTGTTATTTATTAGAATGTCACAGACCTTTGGAATCAAACACAGTGGTGGTCTATATGGTATATCTCAAATACACAAAAATTAGAAAATTCCCAACTTCATTGTTATGATCCACCCTGGGACCTTCGGGTGAAGGATGGGATATAAATTCTTAAATAAATAAAATGAATAATATAAAATATTCCTTTGAGGGGCACCCAAGCCAGCCTGTCTCCACTGCTCCCCTTGCCAAATGGGCTAGAGGAAACATGGAGGGACTTGCTCGTCTCTCAGAGGAGCAAAACTCTCAGTGCACAAGGAACTATTCTCAGGCTGTTAACTTGCAGACCCTCACTGTGATGAAGCATGCTGTGTGCCTGTGGGTGTCCTCCTTGTGAAGGCACAGAGACTTGATAACTTGGCTGTGAAAAATGGCAGCGGAGCCATCAAGCCACGTGCCAAGGAAGGCCTTGAGGTACCTGTCCCGTTCCTTTCATCTTTCCTTTCTTTTCCTTTCCATTTTATTTGTATACTACCTTTCCAAAAGAAAAAATTCCCAAGGGTGGTTTACAAGAAACAGAAAATATACAGTACAAAATAATAATCAAAACATTATAATAAAAATACATTACAAAAATCACACATCATACAAAACATTGCAAAATAAGCCAAACACACACAAATTGAAGCAGCTGAGGCCAAGTGGAGTCCAGAGCAGCTCACAAAAGGCCCCAGTCCCACAAAGAATCACCTCCTCCAAGATGTCTGTGTCCAGCCGGGCTGCATCTAGTATATATTGCAGCCCCCATACAAGCAATTCCTCTCCATGAGATTCACTCCAACTTTGGCAATGGTGACATAGAGAATGAAAAAAGTTTAATGCATTGAGCTGGGGTGCCATCGAGCTTTAAATGTCTTCCCTGAGCCTAACACCTTCATGAAGATTCATATGATGCCTTTATGTTCAGCTCAGTCAATGAGTCCAGGACAGCTAAGCTAAAAGACCTTTGAGTATTCTATGCAGCTCTTTTTCTTCTCTTTCTGTCTCTGCGTATGAGGGCAGGGATGGAGTGGTGTCTGGATATGGTCCTATGAAAGTGCAGCTTCCATAAGACTGGTAAGAGTAAATGGAGACCCAAGAGAATTACTGCTGGTGTTCTATGTGATCACCTTGCAAATGTAATAAGACAGCTATTGTATCTTTATTCTCTCTTCTTCAGACTAAACTTTCCTCAAAGGACTTGGTCACTTAAGTGTCCTGCCAATTTTATTCTTCTACTCCATCATAGCTCAGCCTGAAGCTCCTGGGGAAACTCATCTGAAGCAGAGCCACATTCAGTAGATAAGAACCAGATCTCCAAGGGCAGAGTCACATCCGTTGGAGGTAGACTAAGCATAACTATAGAAGACGAAAGAGGGTGAGACATAGTCAGGACCCTGGACAGTTCACTGTGGCTGGTTGGCTTCTGATCCTCGTGCAAGGCTGTCCTAAGCAAAGCATGAGTAGCGTTTTAAAGACTGACTGGCCTGGCCACGTTGTTAAAACCATCCTCTCCATGTTCCTTGAAGAGAGACTTCCCCAATTCTGCAGCTTCTGGTTCTTCCTCATTAATGAGGAATGAATTAGGGTGTCTAATCAGTTGTTTTACTTTTGTATCCCATATCGCCTTAAAGGTCCCAGAGTGAAGGATAAGTACTTGCTTCTGTTGCTCTGAGTATTTTACCTACATATATACCAACTTGTTGCATACATCATGGTCATATATACCAGGAAGATCAGCAATGACATAAAAACACAGATGCGCTTGAGTCAAGTTTGAGACTTGGACACTGTATGAACACACCCACAGAGTTTTCTTGACAACAGGATGGAAGTTGTTTCCCATTGTTTTCTATTGTGAGTTTTCTGACTTTCCACTTTAGCCTACAGGTCTGGGATTTCCTGGAAGTCTCTAGTTCAAGCACTCACTAGGTATGACCGTACGTAAATCTTTCAAAGGTCAGATTTGTGATTCTGCCCACTGAAACACAAAGTCACATAGTGATTCAGACTTCCCAGCAAGTATTAAATCTCAAATGAGGTAAGTTTTAGTGCAATGTTTTAGAAAAAGTTGAATATACATACATAATGTAAACTAAACTGAATGATGTCTAAATGCTGTCAAGCAGCAGCAATGTCTCGATGTACAAAATTCCTGTCCTGGTGACTAGGGGCTTGATGAGCACTCCTGGAAGGGTCTTACCAGAACTGGTGCATTGTCAAGGCAAGGGCCATTCTATAGATCACTGTTTCAGGCCTAATCTTTGATGACAGAGGCATGATAATTGGTGGATGCATCTCTTAACAGTGTCATTGAGCCCTGACTGCTGAAGAAGGACTATCTGTGCTCCATCACCCCTAGAGTGTGAGACCACTGTTGCCTTGGCTACTGTGGATGCTGCAGTTCCTGGAACATCTGCAAGCTTCCTCAGTGGGACTGTTGCTGCTACATAAATGCTGGTAGTGGGGAGTGATTTCAGGACTGGACTCAAGCAAGCTCAGAGCCATAAAAAACACTTGCCTAGATGGACCTATGCAGGCTCTGTGGCAGGAGGACGACCATCTAATGGATCACAACTGAATGGGTGGCACCAAACTCTCTTTGGCCCAGGACCTTAGAGATCTGCAAAAAGGTTTTGGGTAGGTGGTGGGAGTTTTCAATTTGTTTCATTGTTTAGTTTCTTTTAGCCTATTTTAGATAACCCATTTTATCTGTTTTGTGATTTTGTTGTGACCTGCCCTGAGACCTTTGGGTATAGAGTCAGATAGAAAAATAAATTATGGGATATTCTCTGATCCAATCACATGCATATGGATTCCCATATTTATAAGGATCTTCACACCAAAGTTTGGTTTTATGGATAAACAATTAAAGAACTGAACTTAAGGAAAAGTGGGGAGAGTAGGCTTAAATCAAATCCATCTCTCTGCACAACCCCAGCTCCTTTCTAGTTCTGTACCAGTTTGAGTATTCCTTTGACTGTTTATTGTTGTTTGGTAGTTGAAAGTTTCCTTTTACTTTCTTATTTTTCTGCTTTCAACTTTGTCTATTCCTTGCTGGCTTTTTTTTGCTCTAACAATGTTAAAATAAAATAAAATAAAAAATTTTAAAAAAAATTAAACAAATTTAGTGAACAAATGCTCAAATTGCTGGAATAAATTTCAATAATGGAGGAGGAGAGCTGGAATACATATATAAACAACACTGTGTCTTTGGCAAAGCAATCATTATTAGGCAAAAAACCATCCAGCAAGGATTTTATTTTTGTAAAATGGTGAATATGAATTTGGTTCCAACTAGGGTAACAGGCATCCTTAGCAAAATTTCTTCCAACTCCCTGATGATGTTACTGCAGCTTCCATGAACACCTAGGTGCTTCCAAGTGGCTCCCACCATTTGTAGGCTGCTATGCTGGGACACTTCCCAGGAATGTTGCTTTCCAAGACATTATTCAGGCTCTCACATCTTTATATGAATAATTTGAAATTGCATGGAAGGTTAGAGTGTGAAATAGGACCACTGATTAATACAAACTAAAATGATACTACAATAGACAAATGTTCAACAAAGGCCATTAATTGAGGGAAAATAGTTACCACAGAGGCTGAGTCCCCCAAAGACTTATTTGCCTCTCTAGTCTCCCTCTACTGTCACTGTATTCAAGCGGACTTTAAAAGTGCCCTGCACTTCTGGAATAAGCATCCACATGAGGTTCAGCGAAATGCACGTTTAAAACATACCTTCCGTCCCCACAGAAGCATGTTTTCTTTCCTCGCATCTTTTTCTCCCCGCTCCCTCTCTTGTTCAAAGGAAAAATAGCCAGATCTTCGTCCCCCAAAATGGCTTCCCGTGCCGGCAAAGAGTGATCGCTCGCTCATTCACTCTCAGCACTTACTTTCACTCTTTTCTCTGTTCAAAATGGCTTGACTGAAGCCATCGGCCAAGTGATCGTGTGCTCATTTACTCTTAACACTTTCACAGATCACCCACTTCACACCTGACAACAATGTTGCAATTCTGAGCAATTCTGGCTGTTTGAAAGTTCTGACCTTTACAACGGAAAAGAAGGGAAGCTGCAGCATTTCTGGGAGATGCGTGAATGCTTTATGGCTGTGTGTGCAGGCAGCAATCCCTGCCCCTTTTGCCACGGGGTGTCCCCAAAGTAACTTTTGCAAGAAAAACCCACGACTTCCAGAAAGAGCTCTGAAACTCTTCTTTAAAGGGCACATATTTTGCCACAAGTTTTCCTGATTTTGTAGCACTGGAAGCTTATTAAAAACCCTGGCATGGGGGTGCTCAGAGGCAAAAGAAGATTTTTAGCAACTTTAAATTGCTTGGGGACAGGCCCAGAAGGAGTAGAGCAAACAAATAGAAAAGAGATCTAGAGCTGAGATTAATAATGATGATGATGATGACGATGATAACAGAAAATCTTAATTACGTGCAATGGCTATATCTAAAACATGCTGTATGGAATGTTATTTATGACTGTCCTAAAAAAAAAATGTTCCAGCCATTTCTCTGTTTTTCAGGTGACATGTGAATGGCTGCTACCGAATAATTTTTTAAAAGCTACTGGGCTTCTTCACTGCTCAGTAATAACCTTGCTTTAGGCATCAGCAAGTAATGTCTGTAACCTTTTCCAGTCCAGGGACAATCAGGAATACTCCACGAGTCAATACCAATGCAAGCGAAGAAGTAATAAGAGCATCAGCTGAAGACAAAGGTTTCCCTGGCAACTGGAATTCTGAAAAAGGCCACAGACTAACATTCAGTTCAAATGTGTCATGTAGCGATTGCAGAGAGCCTTAGCTGGTGATCCTGTCCAACTCCAAAGAAGCTGCAGGTTTATAAAAAAAATGTAGTCACTTTATGTTGCAGGTGCTAGGTCTGAAAGTATGAATTAAGAAAAGTCAAACTGAGATTGAAGACACTTAATTTTGCAGATAAGTTATTTGCTATTGGATGTCTTGAATGTGCATATTTATTTATATTTATATTTATATCCCACCCCATACCCAAAGGTCTCTGGGCGGCTCACAGCAGTTAAAAATGAACATATTAAAATTGTATCAGATTGTGCTAAAATCCATACAAAGTTTAAAAACCAGCATGATAATAATAATACAAATTATACAAAAGCAGTTTAAAAACAATAGTTTTTGCAGGGGGGAAGCATAGAGGGCATTTAGCCAAAGGCCTGTGTGAAAAGGTGCGTCTTTACCGCCTTCCTGAATGTAAACAGGGAAGGGGCCTGACGCACCTCCAAGGGGAGGCCATTCCACAACCTGGGGGCCACAACTGAAAAGGCCCTCTCCCGGGTGCCCACCCGCCTAGCTGAGAGGATATTATACATGCGGGTCAGTTATTTAGCAGGCATCTAACTTTCTCATATCTATTTATGATAGGAGTAATGTCATTTAAATTACATGGCTCTTCATATGAGCATTCAATAGGTTTCATAGTGCATTCACTAAACATAGTGCATTCACTAAGCATTCACTAAACATTTTCCCTTAAAATACCTAAATTCTGAAAATCTCAGTTAAAAATAAGAAGCCTGGGGGAAAAAAAGCCACAAGCTTAGGAGAAGCTGAAGTCTCTGAGACCTCATCCACACTGGGGGTGGATTCTGATCCTGGCATGGAGTGATGGCCCTAAGAGATTAGAGAAAGCCCCTAAACCAACCAAAGTCACTACCACAGACCAGAAGTGCAGGCATCTCACTCTCTCAAGGAAGGACTAGAAACAATGGGGTGAAACTGCAGGGGAAAAGATTTAGTTTAGATGTTAGGAAAAAATTTCTAACAGTAAGAGTGATCAACCAGTGGAACAGGCTGCCACGGGAGGTGGTTGGTTCCCCTTCGATGGAGGTCTTCAAGCAGAGACTGGACGGCCATCTGTCTGAGATGGTTTAGGAGATCCTGCCTTGAGCAGGGGGTTGGACTCGATGACCCAGGAGGTCCCCTCCAACTCTACCATTCTATGATTCTATGATTCAATGCATCATATTTTTAAACCTCAGCAGTGTTTCTGGATATACTTTCAGCTGTTAGGTTGGTCCCTGGATTACCCTGACATGGCATCCTTGGGTTTGTTGGGAAAGGTGTACAGGTAGGTTGCCTTTGACAGAAGTGGAGGCATTTGTATGCTCAGTCCCCCAGATTTTGGTCAGCTGGATGGTATCTTAGTCACATTTAACTTCTGTTACAGTATTTGAAGTATAGACAAATGAAATTACATTGATTAGGCCAGTCTGCCTAGGAGTAGCTAATCCTTTTTTCACAGTCACTCTTGTACACTACTACTGCCAAATGTGATTCTCTAAAGCAAGCACAGTTGGAGTGGAATGTCAGTGGGGCAGATCATTAATTGTAGCATGATGATTTTGCTGGGTGAATGTAACCCTCCCCTCCTGCCTCCCCCCGATGGCTCTGGCTCTAGAGCAGCTTTTTCTGGCCACCAGAATCTCCAACTACAGGAGCTGAAGGTATGGTTGGAATGCTGGTCATGAACTGGAAAAGCAACTAGGGCCCTGGTTAGCTAGACGTTTGGAGGTAATGACCCATGGGTGGAATGGCAGTCCAGAAGAAACCTTCTTTTAGAAAAGATGTTCTTCTTTTTGGCTAGGGTGTCCTCTCAGCAGGGAGCCAGTTTGGTCTAGTGGTTAGGGAGCAGGACTTTTATCTGGGAATACCGGGTTCAATTCCGCCTTCCCCCATGAAGCCAGCTGGGTGACCTTGGGCTAGTAACAGCTCTCTTCTGAGCTCCCACAGCCCCACCTACCTTACAAGGTGTTCTGTTGTGGGGAGAACAATAGAAAAATTTGCCAGCCACTTTGAGTCCCCTTAAATGGGTGAGAAAAGTGGGGTAGAAAAGTCAACTTTTCTCCTCCTCCTCCTCCTCCTCGGGAACATCTGCTTGCCCTTTTAGATTCATTTGGACACAAAACAGGCATTTAATGCAATGATAAGCATTACATTTAGCAATCTGTTGGTTGTTCAAAAAGGGTCTTCTTTTCTTTCTTATGCTCAGACAAAAATCTGGGCCTTACTCAGAGTTGATATACTTGCTCTAAAACCATAGCCAATCACAGATACTGCAAAGGGGAGCATCAAACCCACAGAGTTTGCTCAAATACAGTACAAACCATTGTGGCTGTTGCAGACTGTTGATGAGCCAGTGAGGAAGGTGCATGCATATTTATGGAAATATGGAAGGAACGCTGAACAACACTTGCATGATCTTCTGATTGACGTGGGTCCTTAAGTAACGGAAATAGCGTCATCCACTTGGAAGAGGCCAGCATGTGCAAGCTAGGAGGACCTGGGGTGGAATTAAAAGGGCTACCCTGGAAGAAACAACTGCATGCAGTGGCTGTGGGCATTTTGAGTCAGATCCCACTTCTTCTGTAACGCTACTATTGAAGACATCACCACACTCGCTTTTGATCTCATTGTACTGTTTATGCCTCCAGCAATACAAGGCTGAAAAATGAGGCGTGCTGTTGAGCTGTTGCAGTGAATGTTGCTGCAATGCAACATAGTGACATGGCTGGCCCTGCACTGCCTCTGGCCTTTTTCAAGGCTCAGCAGAGCTCCTGCTCACCCATCCCATGGAGTCATCAGACCTTTTATATGCCTGCTTGCAGAGCTAAGATGGAGATTTGGAGGCGCTGCCTTGTTTGGCTTTGGGAATACCCTTTTTGTTTACTTGACACTGTTGGTCTGGACAAATTGGATGGTGTTTGCTGACATGTTTTATTTATTTTGGCAGATAGGAAGTAAGGGAAGGAGGGTGGTTAAATAGAACATAAGAGCAGCCCTGCTGGATCAGGCCACAGCCCATCTAGTCCATATTGTCTCACACATTAGACCACCAATTGCTTATCCGGTGTTTTCCCACTGTCACTAGAAGTACAGTGGGTACTTCTAGTGACAGTGGAAAAACACCCCTGGTCATTCTCAAGCAGAAGGAAAGGGCAAAACCTTAGCCTCCTCTCAGATCCCTGCAGATGGCCTTCAGAAGCATCCTGCTGGAGGCAGTACTTAGACATCAATTCTTGTAGCCATTAATACATTGACCTCCATGAATTTATCTAATCCTTTCTTAAAGCTATCCAGGCTGGTTGCCCTCACTACCTCATCTGATAGTAAATTACATAGACCAATGACCCTCTAGGTTAAAAAAAAAAATTCCCCTTGTTGGTCTCCTGTTGAGTCTCCTGCGCATCAGCTCCATAGAATTCCCTTTGGCTCTTGTGTTGTGCGACCAAGAAAATACTTTTTCTCTGTCCACCTTTTCTACACTGTGCATGATTTTATATACTTCAGTCAGGTCACCTCTCAAACACTGTCTTTCAAGGCTGAAGAGGCCTAGATGCTTCAGCATAAGGCACAAGGTGAGCACTGAGGGCCCTGTCTTAGTGAAGATGGATATCCTAGCCTAACCTGGCTGCTCTTTGGCTTGGCTTGGCTCTGTTAGATTGCTCCATTTATGGTGATGGTAGCACAGTGAAAGGAACAATGGTGAACATTGGCAGATAGCCACTCAGATGGGGGAAAAGGGAGAAATTACCCTTTTTCTTTTGGTTTTTCCCCTAGGTGTCAGATCTGCCTTCCTTTGTGCATCCTATAAAATAATTAACCCAGTAGTGCCACATGGCCTCTTCATTTTGGAAAAATGGAGCAATGACCAATATTATTGAAGTTTGCAGGTGGGATCTATTTTTTTATTGCTAAGAAATGTTAAAATTACGCATCCCGGCATGTCAACATCAACATCCTAAACAATAGAGAGAGGGCTATGTTTGCTATATTCCTGCAATGCCCTAGTTTTCCATAGACAGAGATTAACGTTCTCCCTCACTTGCAGTATGACCCCCTGCATTAGCAATTTCAGCCAGAACAGCTTTCTCTCATTGCAAGAATCAATCACCTTTTTCTGTTGCAGATACAGAGGCAAACCCCAGTAATGAGGATGCGTTTGCTCTCCAATTGCCTTTCATCATCAGAACCAGATCCACTTTGTGGTGGGGAATAGTTTGTGCAGGCTGCCCTAGGAACTGATCCGTTCCTATCTATCCTTTAAGTATAGGATGGCTGTAAAGTAGTAAGAGCATTGTAGGTGTTGATGATGGTCCTTGAGGATGTTCACTATATAGCCTCTGTTTTCTGTTGCCATCACATGATCTCCTGGTCAGTTTGATGCAATTTGACATAAAGACAGGAGAGAGTAAACATGCTTACAATTAACAAAAAAAACCCAACCCTTGTTCTTTCCTTCTTTTGTTTTTTTACACATTCTGAAATCTTGCCCTAAAATCCTCTCCTGAGTCAGCTTCCCTGCCTGCTTATTTCATTCTGGTTCAAGCACGTCAGGATGATGGAATACCAAACAGCAGCTACCCTGAAGGGGAAAGGGGTGGATGTGCTGAATGGGCATGAGATTTGCTCCTTAGGGAATCCTGATATCTGATGACAAATCCATGAAACTGGACAGCAGCCTTTCCTTGAAATGAAATGAGCCACTGATGGAAATAGCATTTGCCACTCAGGAAAGGAGGGGAGAGGGGAGGCAAGAAGCAGACGCTTCTTGTGGCTATTTTATTTTAATCTCCGACAGTGTGTGTATAAAACACTGTGAATTGGTGGTTTCAGTCACGCATGGTCCTGGTGCTCATACAACGGAAACCACAGTCCAGTGCTCTATTGCAACTAGAAGCCCATAGTGATCAGCCAAATTTGACTCAAATACTGAAATGGTTCTCTTACCAGCAGAGACTTCAGATTCTAAGCACAAGATTTCCTACCTTAAATCAGTGTTGGAAAGTACTGTATGCTTTCCTTATCCACCATGTTGCATGTTCTACATTCTTGCTTGAGACTTAGGAATACGATTTTAGTGAATTCCAGTAGCACATGGCATAAAGTTGATTTCAAAGAAGGGATCAGAAACTCATGGCAATGGGCTGATGGATTAGTGACTGAAGGAGCATAATAGTGTGAACATCATTTACTTTTCTAAACCAGGCCTTGTTAAAATACAAAAGACTGATTCAGTGAGATGAAATGTGCCACACCAACTGTCACATTTCTACTCCCCACAATTCCTAGGGTCACTACGCAGAGTTAGCTTATAGCTGTCACCATCCCTGGACATTTACCGTATTGGCTGGGATTGAAGTGTCCCACAACTGGAGGGCATCAGCCTGGGAAAGAGGTGTTCGTAGATTCTAGAGTAGAGGTATACTGAGTTAGAACCCATTTACACAATCACCTCCCCATTTATGGCACCATTTACACAGTGGTTTTTGGCTGACCTTTGGCTGGCCAGGAACCAAAAAAGTCAAATGGCCATGTTCCATCCACTGGCTGTCTGCCCTGAAGGCCACTATCTTACTCTCATACTGATCTAAAAACAGGCCATGTGATCTGGGTTCTGGAACTATAGGGCTGGGGCAACCAAATGGCCATGCACCAGATGTGCTAGTCTTCTGCCCTAAAGGCTGGCAAGGGTACACTACCGTCAGAATGAGAGAAACTAAACTGATGGCTGGATGGGCATGGGGGCCAATTTCCTGGTCACCTCACCCTCACGCCAATTAAAAAAACTGGGAATATCAGGTCATGTGCCCAACTTCTGGATATATTTCTGGTCTCTCAGAATGTCTGGTGAGATAACTGGACTTTTGCAGACAGGTTCCTCCTGTAGAAATGTTTTAGCTTGCCACAGAAATGTAACAAATGCCTAAGGTCCTTTCACAGGCATGCAGCATTTGGATGTAGGTTAATGTATGAACACAGTGGCCAGAAAAAAGATACAATATATGGGCAATAACTGTCAAATCCAACTGTATGTGTTGCGTCCCTCATTACGAAAAAATAGTAAATGGCATAAAGAATGTGAGGGATTTTATTATTACAGAGACTGCTCAAAGTTCTGATTGTGCCCATTTCCCATTTCAACTTGAATTTTTGTTGGTTGCATCATGCAGTGAATATGATTAATTACTTTTATGAAATTTATTATATACCACAGCCCTCTTTCCCCAATAACAGATACCAGGGTTCTGGGTATCTTCTCTTTCTTCTTATGAGTCCCTCTGTGAGGATTTCCATGGGGGTGGGGAATTCTTCAGTTTCTCCAATAAAAATCATCTTCTCAACTGTTAGAGTAATATTGAAAATTCCGTGACATCAACCACTAAGCCAATCACTGTTTGATTCCATTCAAGGGAGAGTTTTTTCTCTCTGCTTCACAGTACAGAAATATGAACTTGCTCTCTTTGTCCTGCTGCCCTATATTTATGCCATCAGCATCACAGTCCAGCATTTCAGTTCTGTTTAAAGCAAAGGTCAGAAAATGCTCTAGTTACATGAAGGAAGGCTTAGTTTTTGTCAGCGTTTACCTTTCGGTCATTGTATCTCATTTCCTATATACTATAATGGGTTTGTTGCTATGCTTGGGGCAAGTACAAACATATCCAAAAAGCCATATCTTTTTCTCCTGTGGGTTGAGTTTTCTTGTCTCTTGCTTTAGTTTAGTAGAAATGACATAACTTTCTGTCATTCTAATTCTGATCAGGATATAGCACTATCCATATCTCTATGCTTCAAGCAGGCCTATATGGGGTTACCCAGTTTAATGTTCAACCCATTTCTTTTCTTTTTTAAGGAAGACATCTTTTTTTAAAAAATGTTGCTGGGATTGTGACAGTGAACATTTACATACTATGAAACAAAGAGGAGGCAGAGCAAAAGGAAACAAAAACAAGGTGAAATTTTGTGTGAACTTTGCATCCTCTAATTTGGAAAAAAAGGCTTCTCTTCCATACTTACTACTACTACTACTACTACTACCACCACCACCACCACCACCACCCACTGTGGGACTCACAGCTATTGAACTTTTGGAAACTTTTGGAAATTCTCCTGCAAATCCAACTACTAATAATCCACTAACAATGCAAGTTTGATTTTCCCAGCTTCCTCCATTACATCTTGTGATGGAAAAGATACTAGATTCTGCAAAAATCCCACTTTTTCTGCACTGGGATTTATTCCAGTTTACATTTCAGAATAGGGATCTGCCATGCACATATTAGTGCAGACTAGGGCAGGCCCTGGAAGGGGTCTGCAGGAGTCTGCACCAGCATGCAGAGAGCAGATTCCTATTCTGAGATATAATCCAGAATAAGACTCGGTGCAGAAAGGGCCCTTGTCTTGACTTGTTAGCTCATAGGATGGGAAAACTCACCAGTAGCTGGCCAGGAGATGTCTCAGCCCCAAAGGCGATGAAGAATAAGGGCCTTTTTGTACTTAATTTCTGTGGGAAACTATTTATTTATTTATTTATTTATTTATTTATTTATTTATTTATTTATTTATTTATTTATTTATTTATTTATTTATTTATTTATATTTCTATCCCGCCCTATACCCAAAGGTCTCAGGGCAGGTAACAATGCTTAAAAAAAAAAGAATCCAAACATTAACTGTTTAATATATATTATGTTTTAATACCTACAACAACATTTAAAATCCAGAATATTAAAACAAACCAAATATATATTTTAAAAAGTACTACTTAAAAGTGAGGGGGGGGGAGCAACCACATTTAGCCAGAGGCCAAGGCAAAGAGGTGCGTCTTTACTGCCTTCCTGAACATGTACAGAGAAGGAGCCTGATGCACCTCAAGGGGGAGATTATTCCACAGCTTGGGGGCCATTACTGAGAAGACCCTCTCCTGGGTGCCCACCCGTTTCACTGCTGAGGGTGGTGGGACAACCAAGAGGACCTTCCCACCAGATCTTAAAGTATCAGCAGGTTGGTATGGGAGAAGGACAAATATCTTGTCCTTTAGATATTTGGGCCCCAAGTCATTTAGGGGCTTATAAGTCAGAGTTAATACCTTGAATTGGGCTCGGTAGTGAATTGGCAGCCAATGCAACCCTTTTAGAACTGGCTTGATATGCATCCTGCTAGCTGTCCCGGTCAGCAACCTGGCGGCTGCATTCTACACTAGCTGCAACTTCCGAACCGTTTTCAAGGGCAGCCCCATGTAGAGCGCATTATAATAGTCCAGTCTAGAGGTTACCAGAGCATGGATAACTGTGGATAACTAGCTGGGATGGTGGCTGGCATTTGCACAGCAAGCACTGACGCTATCCAAAACTTTGTCCAAACCTACCTGAGGACTGTCCACATTGCCATAGCAATACACTATGGTGATTGACAACAGAGCACATGACTGCACAGCTGCAGCCACACTGCATTGCCTTCATGCAGTGTTCACGTAAGGAAGTAATGCAGACACTGTGTGTCGGGTTTACTGGAAGCATCCTGGTAAAGTTGTAGAACAATTTTGACTGCTCCACAAATAGTGATGATCTGGGCAGCAATGGGCCATTCTGGGATGGAGGTGCACAGCAGTGTGTGTATGCTCTGTCCTAGAGCATGTAGGGCCAGACTGTGAACAGGCCCTTCAACATGTTCTGGATTATAAGGTTTCTGAGATGTATTACACAAGTGTCTAGTGATAAGGTCCTGAGTCTGCTCCTCAGGGTGTGACAGTTGGGATTAGGTGAATGATGGTGCACCAAAATCCTGTTCTGCTTATGTTCGGTTCTTCATTGCTAGATCTTTTCTGTTTTGTGTTCTTGTACTTCAACACATTTATACAGCATATAAGAAGGCTTAAAAAAAAAAAAAATAAAAGTTATATTTACCTGTACAATGTAAAAAAAAACCCTGTTTTTGAGGCCTTTTCCACACTGGAATTGGCAAGCAAAATCTGGAAGGCAAATTCAGAGCATCAAAATAGTTTGCTCCCAAAATAGGCCATTTGAATACATCCACCATCCCTAATGTGCATGGAAAACCCTTTCTCTCATGCAGATACTTTTAAGAATGATGTCTTCAGTTTCTGTTGCTGCGTGCAACACTAGCTTCAGGTAGCTTCAACACACATGCCAGAGTCCCCATTCATATACAGCCACTCCCTCTAGCCAATCAAGGACAAGTCTGTCAGCTATAATCAAGCTCCAAACGGCCAGAGAATCTCGGCCTTCCTTTCTCGCTGTGCTCTCTTCCAAGGCCTTTTTTGCCACGTAAGACTGACCATACTCTTTGAAGTCTTCTCCCCCCCACCTTCTGCTCAAGCAAGGTTGCCATAGTAACTTGTTGTCTTGACCATGGCAATCTTTAGCAGTTCATGGCTGCTTCTGTCAGCATGGTTTCAGGCTTAACAGCGCTCTGATGTCAAAAAGCTTTTCTTTTAAAATTAATTCTTATAAACAAATCACGAAAAAGAAAAATCTTATGAATGTTTGTGCATATAATACCAGTTTGAGGCTGTGCCATGCAGGGAAGCAGCTGTCACAACCAATCTGCCCCAGTGTAATAATTCTTTCTCCAAATAATCTTAAAAGCTATGTTTTTGTCAAGATTTTTTTAAAATCATAAACTGCCTAGCATCATCATTAAACTATATATTCCAGGGTGTTGGGAACTGCAATAGAATCATAGAATTATAGAGTGGGAAGGGACCTCTAGGGTCATTGAGTCCAATCCTCTGCTCAATGCAGGATTTCCTAAACCATCCCAGACAGATGTAGGACCAGCCTCTGCTTGAAGACTTCCAGTGAAGGAGAGCTCACTACCTCCCAGGTGACCGAACTAGTGGTGTCAGAAGCTCCCAAGTCCAATGCAGTTAGCCAACATCCCCGTCATTGATATGCTCTGTCTGGGTAGTTGGGCAAAGGGGATTCAATGGCAATGCAAATATGCCATTGCCATAGGCATGAGGTATATGTGCAGGCAGTGTAAAGTTGTATTGCCGCCAATACTTAAGTTGTTTCAGAAGGACTGCAAAGGTGTCTTCACAGTGTTGTCTTAATGGCATGTGTTCCTTGATGCTCTTCCTTTTCTGTTCTATGTGTGGATGCTCCATTGCTTGTACCAAATCAGATGGTGTTAGGACAGTTATGGTAATCTGGTCCACTACTGTTCCCAACTTCTGCAGTCTTACTATGGATTTGATCCAAATTACCATTAGTTCCCCACAGACCATGTGGACTAAGGGGCTCCTTATTCCAGATTGTCAAGTAAGTGCAGAAAGGGCCATGGTTTGCAATATATCATCCAGGTCAAGACTCCTCTGTATTTCTGTACAAGGCAGAATTTCAGGAGGTATTGTCTGCATTACAAGCTACACTTACTGAAATTCCCTCTTCAGCCCAACTGTAGAAAATGCAAGAACCATGACCTAGATTTCATTTGGAAGTTTGTAGATGGACCTTCAGATAAATATTCCTAGAAGGTTGCTTTTTTCCAGTTCAGGTCGACATCCTTAGACACTTAGGAATTCCCCGTGCATGTTTGGTCGGGTACTGAAATCGGGCTCAGCAAGGGGTGTCCACATGCATTTTTTGATTTGGTTCGATTTCCATGGACTAAATCCCCCATACCAGAACAGGACCAAATTTAGTACCCAAAAAAACAAGTCTGGGCACAGTTTGGATATCTGGCACGCATTGCCTAGTGAGCTGAGCCTGCGCATGGGGATGATCTTGGGCTATTCGGGAAGGAGATTGGCGCTCACCTCATTGGGAGGTGGGGTGTGCTTGCCGTTCCTGCCCTCTGCATTGGAGATTGCAGCCACTGACATTTTGGGGAAGTGGAAAAATCCCAGTTCCCAAAGCAGGCAGGATAATGTCTTAATTTTTGTACATTTTCCACAACAAATATTCCACCCCTGTTTCCCAATCGCCAAGGCAGGCAGGATAACGGCTTGATTTTGTCCCTTTTAACCTTGCCAGGGGTTCTCACAGTTACCGGAGGAGCAGAGGTGTGCAAAACTGCTCAACCACCCAACTGCCGCTAAGCCTCGT
The DNA here is from genome assembly GCA_023333525.1 of Aspidoscelis tigris stejnegeri. NCBI lineage: Eukaryota > Metazoa > Chordata > Lepidosauria > Squamata > Teiidae > Aspidoscelis > Aspidoscelis tigris. Next base: position 211,001,924 of record JALMGA010000001.1, read on the forward strand.
AGTGACTGGGTTTTAAAAAATTATTTTAAAATTTATTAGACTTAATTTAATTTTTTTCCCATGCCTCCCAGTCCGGTGCTGGCTTTCTGTGCTGCTAAGGGAGGGGGATTGCAGCATTTGCAGCTGGCAGCGCAGGGGTGGGCTGTCATGAATCCGGCTTCCAACGAGGATAGAGGGGGCAGGGAGGAGGTGGTGCTGCTCCCTCATGCCAGAGTTTGGTATGGTTTGCATGGGGACGGCTGCATGGGGACAGCCTGCACCCAGCCCCCATCACCAGGAATGGCATGGGGATGGGCAAGATTTGATCTCGGACCCGCTCCCAGTCCTATGCATGTCATTCTGAGCCAAACGGCTTGCATGGAGACGTGGCCTTAGGCTCCTTCTTATTTATTGCTGTTAGCTCAAGACTGGTGTGAGCATTTATGAAAGTGGAATGCCTGACAATTATGGTATTACACTGTATGATATTTGGATTACATTTTTTTAAAGAAAACAAAACACTAATTGCTATTGGTGAAAATTGTGTAATTGGAGGGGAAGATATTTAGTTAGCCAGAGGGGCTGTAGGACTGATTTCTGAGGTTTTATTGTCACCATTATAAGCTGCATTAATGTATGACCCCATGTGAATCTTGCTAAGCTTAATGTGGCTTACTCCCAGAAAAGATGTGCAAGGTTTGTCAGTATTAAAATCCAACAAATGCAAATACAGAATTTAGACTTTGAAACAATGGTTAACTTCATCAAGCACAATTGGAAAGACCTAGGTCCTTTCTGAGCTGGGCCTTATTTTGGATTCTGTCCCGTAACCTTCCATCCACACATTAGTGCAGGCTCCAGGCGTCCCCTTACACTTTTAACTATTAGAAACCTCTCTTGTACATCCCAGTTATTTATTTACAAAATTTATACTTTTTCTCACCATCTCATGGCATTACATCTTGTATTTGATTGATCTTAAGGAAAAGGATGCATCTACATACATTAAAAAAATGCAGCTCAAAGATGGTTTAGGGGTGTTTGCAAGTGGACACTAGTCTTCAATCCACATTGAAGGTCAGGAAGTGCACTCTGGAAGTGCATTTTCTGGTCTTTAATGTGTATTAGAGGCACTACCATGTGGATGTGACCACCTCAAAGCCTCCTTTGAACCACTTCCCACCCATCTGCCTTATGTGGATGCAGCCACAGCAAAGACAAGGCATTTCTGGGTTTCTTTGGTTTTTGAAAAGGGATAGAGACACCCTACCCCACCACACATGGCATATTAATGGCATGTTTCTCCTGCAGACCAGCTGCTGAAAAACACAAGTGCTTAGACACACACATTCTTCTTGTGGCTTTTCCTCATTTGACTGGGCCATTATCACAGCAGGCTCTGGACGAGATGGATCATTGACTGTTCCAAGCCACAAGGGGGCCACTTATGTTTCATTGATTTATCTTAGGGGCTGCAATCCAGGACAACCCAGTGTGCCCGGGCATGGAGCATATACTCTCCACAGTGTATGCTCTGTCCTAGAGCATCCAAGAGCTACTCCACAGCTTAACTGGGAGTTAACCCTGATTAACTCAATTAACCCATGGACACAACCTTTGCATTATTTCCTATGTGAAGGTTGTGTAGGGGCAGTGTGGAGAGTCTGACACTGTGCAGTCATGCGCCACTTCACCGTTGCTATGGTGAGGCAGACACTCCCAGAAGGGACCCATTCACACTTCACCCAGACCCAAGTAGGGTCAGTGCTCATAGTGAAAATGCCAGCCACTGTCCCACAGCAGTTAAGTGTGAAAATTTCCCACAGCAGTTAAGTGTGAAAAGGCTCTTAGATACAGCACAGGACAAAAACGTTATGATACTGCTAATTACAACAGAAGGGTAGACTAAGGTGGTCTGCTCCATCATTCATCCTGCTGATTCACCCCAATGGGTCAATGATATGCTACCTACTTTTCTTCTCATGGATGTATCTGTGATTTTTATACTGTCCTTTTCAAAGGTCGCAGGATGGTGAGCATAAAAAATCATGAAGAAATTAAGATCTTTTTTCTTTTTTAAAAAGCACATCAAATGGAAGAACATAAAAACTTAATAAAATGGAAGGAACGACAACAATAATTACAAATTATTGCAAATTAGCTACTTAAGATCTGGATGAAGAAGTGAGTCATCACCAGATGCCAAAAGATTCTCATTCTTTATTTCTCCTTGTTCAGTATTATAATGTGATGTCCAAGCCTGGGGAATTTTACTTCAAGGATGCAACCAATGGGGGAGTATTCTTAAATTTGTTCTTTTTGTCTGTTGATTTTACCCTGGCCTTCCCACACTTCACTCATTTTGATTACTGTAATTACCATCTTGTCTATTTATTGCTTCCAAGACTTTATCCCATGTTTTAATTCCTGTGTCTGATTTTCTGTGCCTGTAATTTTCATCACATTGTGCTCTCTTGTCACTTCTGTATTGTTTACCCTTTTATGTTTGATTTATTGTTTCCTTGCAAGTAGGTCCTTTTTTGCCTCCTTTGTTTATCATATTTGCCCTTCTTGCATTTTCCTCCTGAGTCTTTATATTCTTTAGGTCCTTCTTTGTTTTTAATTGATCAGATGAAATTGCCTAGGCTATTGTCCCTTCTAAACTGTGCTGCTTTGCCCCTTGGTGGTGCAGTGGTTAAGGGCCCTAGGCTAGAATCAACAGCTACTTCTGAACAATGTGATTTGGTGTGCATCATGTACTCAAGGCTTGGCTTGGCTTGAGTGAATTTGGCTGAGAGAGGAGCAGCAGCCGGAGGCCTGCACCACAGCCCACCTTGAGAGGCTGGAAATGAAAGTTCCTAGCCTTCAGAGGTGGGATGTGTATGGTTTCTTCACGGAATCATAGAATTATAGAGTTCAAAGGGAATCTCTAGGGTCATCAAGTCTAACCTGCTGCTCAATGCAGGATTCCCTAAGCCATCCCAGACAGATGTCTGTCCAACCTCTGCTTGAAGACCTCCAACAAAGGAGAGCTCACTATCTCCCATGGCAACCTATTCCATTGACTCATTGCCCTTATTGTCAGGATTTTTTTTTCTCATATGTAATTTATATTGACTCCCTTGAAGTTTCATACCATTGTTTCTAGTCCTCCCATCTTATGTAAGTGACAGCCCTTCAGATGGTGCAGCTCCCAGTAGTTCCAGAACACAGTGGCATGTCATCTGCACACGGTCGAAATCTGGATCAAGGCCGCCAGAGTGGGGGCAGGGCCTCCTCCCTCCTCCCTAATGTGCAGATGCGAAGGAACTTAAGGAGCCTCTTAATCCAGATCACCAGTGAGTGCAGAAAGTGCCAAAGTGTATGTTTGTGCGTACCGTTATTGGGTGAACTGTCAGAACATCCCAAGACTACAGTGCAAAAAAATTCCTTTCGTATGTGTGCTCCTGAGCATGTACAGAGAAGATGAGCATATGTATTAACAAGCTTTAAATGAGACTATTGGATTATGTTTAGTCAGGTGTTTGTCGTACGCTACTCATGTTGTGGAATATTTTATTACTTAATATTCTTATAGCAGACTTTCATCAAAATGCAGAGGACTGAAGAAAACACCAATTGTATTTGAAAAGGAAGGTAATCTTAAGACATTCTTAATGTACAATGTTTTTCCTGGCATCAACCATTCTAAACATGTGATATTTTTCATTTCCTTGAGATCCCTTTGAAGTGTTCTTTTTTAAAAAAGAAAAAATAATGATAATTTTATCTCAGAGTATTGATTTAAAGCAGTGCCTTTTGCTTGAACCCAGTAGAAATAAATATTGCATGCTTGAGCTTTTTTGAAATGAATTGTTTAAGTACACCAGGTTCAATAAACTTGACTTGGTTTCTGACTCTAAAAGAGAACAAGCAATCCAACCAAAGACAGAATATACTCAAAGCCATGCTTCGATACAATATAGAGGTTTTGTCTGCAATTTGTGTATGGGAATAAGTCCTAAACCTGCACAAAACCATACCATCTGCAGGTCAAGGTCTGAGATGCTGTAATGCAAAGGTTTTCAAATGAAGATGGATTAAAACTTAGGTGTATCTGGGCTCTAAGTCTTTATCTACAATTGGAATAAACAAGAGACAACAGCACTGATCATTGTATCTGGCTGACTGCACAACAATGGGCCTGTTCACATTTACCAGTTGGACAAGTCCCATCTGCTTCCTGGTTAGACCTGTCTGCATTGTACTGCTGCCTCAGGTGCCACAGCTTGGGATAACTTCTCCCTGGAGAAATCCAGTTGCGTGTACTGCTAAAAACATACATGTTGCTTGCCAGACACCCAGTTAAGAGTGGGTTTGCTGCTCACGTCTAGCAACAGCAGACTAGATGCAGTTGTGGGATCTTGTTCGAGCTACATGACTGGAAAACATTGACTTTTGGAAGTGTTTTATATGTTTTATGGGACCCAAGACTGACAAAGTGATATAAAATACTTAGGGGACTTGATACTGTTAACCCTTTGGAGTTTAAGGTCTCCTCTATTTTTACCTCCCTTTTCTGTTCCCTGTATTTTTTGTTAAATCATTGCACATAATTAGTTCCTAAATTTTAAAGCCTAGCTAGCTCTCTTTTTCTGCAGTTTGCTTAAATCCTCTTTGAACTACTTTAGTGCTTTTTTTTTTTTTGCTTCTGTTGCTATAGTTGGCAAATTTTGTCATTGCATATGACAGGGATTCTTGAATTTGGTTGGATAAGTACTTTTCCCTAGCTACAACCTAAGACCTCTTGCTTTTGACTCACTTATCTCTCCCATAACTAGCTGGTAGGGATTAATTGCTTTCTTTTTTGTGCCAGTGAGATAACATACAAATGCCAGTTGACATAAAATGCTCCCGTTTCCACCTTTATTGGCAGAGTGAATGGCAAAAAGTTGGGATCATCCAGGCTCTTGGGGTCTAACTATAACATCTGGGAATAGGAAAATTTTATGGAGCAAAAGAAAAGCTCATGTGATGTGCAAAGTGCCCTTTTTTCCAGCTTTAGTGCTAGATAATGAGCAGCAGCATTGGTCAGCTTTAGAATTTGCTGAAGATGTTTGCTTAATGGGCTTTTTTCTTGTAAAAATAAAATTAATGAACTGCCTTGTGGTGGAATAAAATCAATTTATAAATATAAAAATAGAACATAGTGAAGTAGATGCAGAAAATAGATAATGATTTTGAAATGAACTGGCTAATGAAAGGTTCTTCTCTACATCGATGTTGCTCTCTTGAATTCTCAATCAAAGAAAAGGCTTACTTGATTCCTTAAGGTAGAGATAAGATGCTGCGATCCCATCCAGATGGGCAATGTATAGGAGAATTATGTCTGGGTCCAGATTAGCAGATTAAATCCGCAGTTATAAAATATGCTGATTAGCTGGCTGTGAAGCCACAGTGGGCCATCTGGACCCCAGCAGCCTCCCTGCAGCTTTCTCACAGAAAGCTGCGATATGTCCATGGCGCACATGGTGATGTTTGTGTCACATGGGATGGGGAAGCCAATGGGAGATGAGTTGCGGGTTCAGCTCTTGTACACTGTTCTCACCTTCCTATCTAAACTGGCTGGAAATTTCAAATTTACCTGATACAGAGGAGTGAGTGCTCATTGTTCTGCAGTAGGTAAATTTGCAGTAGCGGCAGCATAATAAACCATAGCTATGAAGTATCGGGCACATCCCAACTGCACATCAGAAAGTGCAGTATTCTCAAGTCTGGATGCAGTCTATTCCTGGACTATGATGGGATTGCCACACATGTTTGTGTCAATCCCCTCATAGCCCTGCTATATTAGGGTAAAAGCCTATAGCCTATTTCGGGAAAACCCGATTCTGATGGTCAGGTTTCCCAAAATGGTGCAATAACATGCCTTGTCGATGGAGCCACTAACCTGGCCATGGGTGTGCATGTGCGATCTCACAATTGTTGGTTTGCAGCATTGAGATGCCCATATGTGTGCATTAGGGATGTGCACAAATATTCAAAAACATTCAAAATTCAATCAAATTTGTTCGGATTTGGATATTCAAATTCGATTCAAATGTCTATAAATGTGAATTTAAACATTTGTATGAATTTCAAATTTTTTGATCTATTTGTTTGAATTATTTGTTTGAATTATTTGTTTGAATTATTCGTATGTGTATGGGTATGTACACAATGCATACTTGCATGTATACATCTTTCTTGCATCTGTTCGCGATGAAAACAGGTTTCATACAGGATAAGTATGGGATGCATACGGATGCGATCGGGATGAATAAAGATGCGTACAGGCACATACAAATGTTGTTGACATGTGTAAGTGCAAATTAGAATAAAAAATTCAAACATATAGATTTGAATTTGCTTCATTCAAATCGAATTTGGGTAAATTCAAATTTTAAAGATTCAAATCGAATTGAATTTTTGGATATTTGATTTAAATCAAATCAAATCCTGAAAACTGCATTCATGCACACCCCTAGTATGCAACAATATATTGGTTGACTGTTGATACCAGCTATGATTATTAATAAAAAATTGGCTAAATAAAAGTTCTGGTGTCGGAGCAGTGTCTTGGGCTTTGGGTGCAGTTCCATCAGAGCTTTGGGACTCAATTGGAATAAGAAAGAGGCGGGGACCATTAACTTGGAATAAAAGCCTTGGACATCTGAAATGCTTCCAAAAGCAAAGGAAGGAGATGTGGCATTTTGCAAAACAAAAACAGATCTCCCCATTGAATTACAAATTGCTGTTGGTTCCTGCATCTGATGGGCCACTCAAGATTCTGCCTGGAGGCTAGAACAAGGGTTACAAAACAACCATCAGTCACTGGGGTTCTGGAAAAAAAGAGAAGATATCTTTTTAAAAGAATATATATATAAAAATTTGGAGTGCCCTGGGAAGGGGATCTTACTAAATGTTTCATAGATGAGAGAATTTGCTGAATTCATATGAGCTATTCCATTACATTTTTAACCTGAAGGAAATAACAAGGAAAATTTCATCAGTACTGGGAATGTCAGGATTTCTGTTGGGCTTGTTTATACCTTTTGTCTACCCCTTGGATAAGAGTGCCTGGAGGGAGTCAGAGAAAGGTCAGGAGATGCGCCAATCAGAAATGTTAATTTAAAGTAACTTCCATAAGACAGGAATGGTAAGGTTGGAGAACATCTTTTTTTTTTTTAAGGAAGTGGATCTTATAACACCTGAGCCATTCCATTATACTCTGTCTTAAAGGGAATAATAAGGCCAGGATTTCTCTTAAAGACATATGCTTACAGGACCGATGAACTTTTTTTGGGACAGACTGAAGGTAGATTACCTTTGCAGGAAGAGCTTTGGAGATGCTGTTAGGGTAATTTTTGCATCTTTTTGGGAGAAATTACAGGACATTGCAGTTTCTTTTATTAACAAAGGAAGGACCATAATCAACAGATTTTAGTTTAGTTTTGTTTTGTTTTGGTTCCAATTTCTGATTATAAATAAGGTAGAGAAGAGAAGGAGTTTGGGAGGAGCCATCCCCTCCTTATATCTGCCATGGAAGGACAAGAGAAAGAGCTGAAGGAGCTTTGCTCCCCCCCCCATTTTTCCCTCTTTTTGCTACACAGAAGTTTGGGGATCAGTCTGACTGAGACTGAAGAGCTTCCCAATTTTTAAGTCATTTTTCGGGTTCCTGAAAGAGATGCAGTTTGCTGTGGTCATGCATCTCTGTAACTTCAAACTTCTGCGCATGGAGAAGACATCATTGGTGAGAACAACAGAAGATTGGTTTCCTCCAGTCACTTTCCCCCTTTTTCTTTAGAACTTGTGGGTTAAGGGATCTTTCTAGTGTTAGGAGTTTTCCATTCCCTTTTTGGCTGTCGTTTGCAATTGGTGTTTTTTTTCTAATGAAGAATTTTACTCTCATTTCTTAAATGTCTTACTCACGCAAAGCAATTTGTTTTGGGGGTTTTTGGAAAGCTTTTGCTGCATAACTATAAATTAATTGTTTTACTAAAAGAGGGATAAATTCAGTTAAGAGCATAAAGATTTCTTAGTGGGAAATGTCAATTTCTTTAGTCAGTTCTGCAGTTGTTGCATGCTTATTTCTGTTCTAGGAACGCTTCTGATATGGCTTTATATTTTATTTCAACTTCTCTCCTGTATTTCTAATAAATTCTTTGCTCTGGTTTAACAAGAAAACTGGTTTTGAGTCTGAAATTGGTCTTGTCTCTGTTTTCTGGTTATTCCTCGTTATTAAAACCTGTAGATCTAGCTACTAATTCCCCTATTACTGGAGCAGATTTGGTATCACTGTCTAGTCAACCAGCAAATCAGGTATTAAAATAGCATTTATTGATATTTTTGTGTTAAATTATTTTCATGTTTAATATTAGTAAATAAACAAATCTTCTTGGAGTTTCCACTTCTTGCTCTAGTTACTTTATCCCAATCAGCCAGATACCTCAGACAGTGATATTGTGAATTTTTCTACTTTGAAATCCTTGTCTAGTTTACAAATTGAACTTTCCTTCTCTGGGAGGCTCTTCTCTACAGCAAGGAAACCCATAATGAGCTTTCTGTTGATCCAGGATTCAAATCTTGCCACTTAGTATTAGTTATGTTTTTCTTGTTTCTAGTGACTTACATCATCCAGCTGTTTTGAAGAAGCATCCTTTCAGTTAGTGAATTTATTACCTCTGATTTGGCCATTTATTTCCCACAAATACTTCATGTAGCCTTTCTTCCTTCAAACAGTCTGTCGAGACGACTCATAAATGTCAACATGATTCTGAATCAATCCACAGAAACTTCAGATGTCATTACTCACCAGTGGTAAAGCCTTCATTGTCCTTCCATTTTGCTTTTGCAAAGAAACAAAAATCTTTATCACACAGTTTGCTCCTCTTTTTCAATATGTACAATCAACGTATTGGGCCCTCTGTAAAGTACCTTCTCAGTGATGAATTGAGAATTGATTAAAATAACTATGTTTGGTATTCAGAGATTTGTTCCTGATTATTGTCTGCATTATTTTTATATACTGTGCACTGGTTTTCTGTGTTCTGCTGAAATGTTTCTATATTTAGCCTATATAAGAATTTTTACTACCTGCTCAGAATTCTATTGTGTACAGAAATGAACTAATCACTTGAACAATTATTCACTGGGGTCCGTGGGCAGTTGTAATATTGGCACAGTAGATGAGAAATAACCAGTTGTGTCTTTCAGACCTGCAGTAGTATTGTGGGACAAACATATTAAATGCCACCACTAATGGATTCTTAACTTTTTAATCTTGCATATTAGCCCACCTGTGATCCTCTCAGTACTATGTTGGGAATAGCAGATATTTCCCTGGCATTCCCAATACAGTCTCAATTTAAGCAGGCAAAAACCCAATGTATGATTATTAGAAGATATCATGCAATGATGCCAGGTTTCCTGTAATAGTGATGAATACCTTCACATCTGTGGGTAGTTTTAACAACCAGCTTGATTGGGAATACTGGAAGTAAGTGAAATGTGTATATTTAGTATACATTCTTAAATATGCTGGATTTTTAAAGTTTTTGTATCGATATCATTATTTTAATCTGTTGTTTTAAAATTTGTAACCCGTCGTGAGACCTACGGGTATAGGACAGGATATAAATATAAATATAAATATAAATATAAGTATAAGTATAAATAAATAAATAAATAAATAAATAAATAAATAAATAAATAAATAAATAAATAAATAAATAAATAAATAAATAAATAAATAAATAAATAAATAAATAAATATGTGAAAACAACAAAAGTAAGTGGGCAAGTGCTTTACTGGTTTCCAGTAGATCCTCTCAGGCCAGTTATGGAAGGTGCTAACACAGGGAAAGATAGGTATAAGGTTGCTCCACTTGTTTGATGGGCAGAGTGGGAAACTTGTTTAAATCTCACATTGCTTCTGTCTGGAGGCAGCCTTACATAGACCTAGCTCTGTACAAGGAAAAGACTGATATCAAGATGCTATTCTGTTTGGTCAACATCAGATTTCCTGCCAACTATAATAGCTGTTTTAGAGATAAAGTTTGAACATACATCAAAGATTGGAGAGCATTACACATCACGTGCCATAGGCTTTGTGTGCAAAACCTCCTAAGAGGCAAAGTATTTGGGCCTGTTTGCACTTACTGGTTGGAGTGCTCTGGGACCACTCCATCAACATGCCTCCATCCTAGAGTGTCTGAGAGCATCTCAGGGCACGGCATATTTCTCCATAGCTATGGAGAAATAAAACCTTAACCACAGGTTGTCCAGGAGCATCTAGAACAGTGGTTCTCAACCTTCCTAATGCAGCGACCCCTTAATGGAGTTCCTCGTGTTGTGGAGACTCCCAACCACAGGGGCAGAGCAGCTGGGAGGTAGGAGGGAAGGGCGGCGGGAGACACGTCACGACCCCTCTGAAATGGTAATTCAACCTCCAAAGGGGTCCCGACCCCCAGGTTGAGAACCACTGATCTAAAAGTCACTATGGCTACTGCTGTGCAGTTTCAGATGGTCTGGGATGGACTGTCCACACTACAAGCACCCTGAGGTAAGTTGGGGATACTGCTGCTGCTCATGGTGTGAATGATGGCTGGTGTCCCTGAACAATCCCACTGAAGTTAAGTGCCAACAGCCTGTCTGTCTCTATAAAACATGGGAGATATGAATCCTGGCATCCTAGACCTTGGTCCAACATGAGATCACATTTGTATACTTCATACACAGAAGCACAGAAGTCTGCTTCTTCAACAGGACTTTTTTGTTCCCCTGTTATGAATTTTATATCAAATGAACTTTCATCAAACAGAGACGAAGTTTTTTTATAGATTTTTTTTTGAGGAAGATATCAGCTTAAAAGAGACTTGTCAGTATCAGCACTAGAAAAGACAAATAGCCTTCAGACAATCCAATCCTAGTGAATTTTCAGCTTGCAGAAGGTTAGAAGAATAAACAAATGGATTTAAAGTAAACCTATACCTCTTTTTCAAAGCACTTGCTTAGTTCTGTGGAAATCTGCAGCATAATGTTTGCAACAGCAGAGTGCCTCAAGAGAAAGTCAAAGAAGGGAAGTGAAAGTACCTGTTTTAAACTGTTCTGTGCATGAAAGGGAACGAAATTTTGTGCTGCTTCCTTTCCAAAGAATAGGAAAACACAACCAGGCATTCTAATCATGGTTGGTGCTATCCATGGTATTTTCCTTGTATTGCATCCAGCAGCCAGAGGAAAGAGACCAGTTGGGGAGTTTCCGAATGAACTTGCCCACCTTTCCTTTTCATAATTGCAGCTTAGTTATCTAAACATATTATTACGCCTACCATATGACAACTAGTAGAAGCAGTAACAGTGATAATAATAAAAGAGTACCCTTATCAGTTTTAAAAGGGACTAGGATAGCAATTATAATCTTTATATATTTATTGAGTTTTAATACCACCCTCACAGTATAAAAGTATAAAGAAATAAAGAAAAATCTGAATGCAAAGTTGGCTAGAAAAGGTAAAATAATCAAAATGTAGGGTCCTGAATGAGCAGATGTAATTTCACCAGGTGTCTAAATGAGTTAGTTGTGGATGCCTGGCAAATATTACCTCCAGATGGCGGCCAGATCTTGTGGTAGGGAGTGATAATGTAGGGTATTGTGGGCATGCAATCTGGTGCTGAATTCCCAGATGTGTGCATTGCTACCAATGTGCATGCATGGTCAGCTGTTTCAACCTCCATGCATGTGCAATGGATGGAGCAACGATCGCTGATCCATCTAGATGGCGAGCAGAAGTGCTATTGCTGGAAACCCCGCAACCTGGAGTGGGTTTTCCAGCAAACTCTTTTTAGTGGGGGAGGGAAGCGGGACTATGTTGGGGTTGCTTAAGGTACACGAGGCAACTCCACCATAGCAGTGCCATAATGGCTCTATATTCATCTTTATCTAGAAGGCAGGATGCCTCCAGAAATCCTCTTCCCTGCACAACACCTTCAGTGTCCCTATGCAGGGGCTTCCGGTCTAGCAGCTTGGAGGATTGGAAGCTTTGGTGTCCCTGCACAGTGGCTTGCCATCCACCAGACGGGAAGCTCCATCACCAGCAGTGGTGGTGGAGGATTTGAATATGGGGGGCATGGAGGTAAAAATGTGGAGCTTATCTTTACTGAAAAGTAAAGGTGTTCCACAGAGACAATGGGATGTCTCCACATTCTCCCAATCTTCAAAAGCAGCAGAGGGTTCTTCTGACCATGTGGTTACCCCCCACCCCCAAGGGTCTTGCTGCTTCCCAGGTGAGGGCAAACTCACGCAAGCTCTTGCTCAAACACCCAGGAAAATGCAGAGAGAAGGAAAATTATTCAGCCAATGCTGATATAAGTACTTCTTTTTTTTTTAATTTGCAGGATCCAGTTTTATTTTGCAGAGATTGTGGAGTATTGTAAAACCTGTCCAGCACTTTGATAGCTACTCTGCCCTCCCTGCTAAGTATTCCTCCTGTCTGCCCATCTCCATTATTTACAATCATATAGGTGAATGACAACTCACAGGTCATCAAGTCTATAGCCATCCATGTAACTTTCAGTATCCCTGATTATTGCCAGTTTTTTGGGGGGGAGGGGGGTACTGTTGAGGTTTGGGGTTCAACAGCACCCACAGGGCAGTAGGTTCCCCTTTCCTGGGGTAGTCCAATCTTTTAAGCCTCCCTATACCCTGCTAACCTATTAAATGACTTTTAATTTGAACATTCTCCTGATGAAGAGAAAAGCAAAAATAACAGAAGAGGACAAAGTTTCAAAATGCTTTTAAAAAACACAGTATTTAAATACTAATGTGTTTTAGCTGAAAGTAATTTGTTCTAGATGCATTGTTAAGAGATGTTGAATTAGAGAAGACTGACACCCCAAAAGCCCACAGTTGGATTTGTTAGGATTTTATAAGGACTGGTTGTTACTGTTTAACCCAGTTGTAAGCTCCCACTACAGCTTTTGGTTTCTTCTGCAGCTTCTTCACTCTGTCCCCCGATTTAAGTCCAAATGCCAGCCATGCAAGATGCTTTAAGAAATAAGAAGTGAAACTGGAAATCCCCTAGCCCCGATGGATAACTTGCAAGCGTTACAGAGGCTCTGCTATATTTTGGTCCTAATGCAAAATGGCAGTTAGCAATGAACACAGTAATTCCCTTAAATAATTCATATTTTACATGAAAGCAAAACAATTTGTAATAGCTATGTGGCCTTTCCAGTAGCTATAGCTATCATGGGGTAATCACCCCCTTTGGGAATTCAGCATACTCATCTATTCTCCATTTTCTGCTTTACCCCAAGGAAGTGATTATCCTCTGCTGATGGTCATATTCCTTGTCATGGCTTACTGGTTAATTGCAGCATCCTTTAAAGGGAGAAAAGGAAGGAGAAAGTCAGGTGAGATTGCTGAAATCCCTTTAAGACAGATTAATGGCTTCCAAACTGATAGTGGCATGGACTAATGAACAATTCTCGAAGAAAGTCTAGAGAACCTTTTTTTTTTTTCCAAGAGGAAACATTTTTCTTTCCCTGTGCACAGACTGTGGTGAAGTCACGCTTCTGGTATCGCATGCACTCCCCCAGGCTGTTCATGTCAAAATACACCAGCTGAGCATGTAGGATAAGAACAGCCACAGGCTTTTCCTCTGCTCCTTCAGACATTTCAAATCAAGACTTTCCTGATTAGTATAATGCTCATCAACCTGAGCATCATCAACCCTTCGTTTCCCACTCTCAAACTGGGCCACTTTCAGATGCGACACAGGGGGCACCCAAAATAAAAACCCCTGCATTGAGTAAGTGCACAAGGGATACTCAAGGAAAGCCCACGCTCCCATGCGTAGAAAAAGCTTATTTAGTTTTTCATCCAGAAAAAAAAGCATTAAAATAATTCCTTAGCATTTCTAACTGAACATCCGTTTGAAATAACTGAAACTGAAATGGTCACAGAAATTACATTTTGCTAATCCATTTACAATGGTATAAACTGCTCCGTGTATCCAACTGCCAGACTGACTGCTCTAGTTAATAACTTTAATGCTAACGTTCCTTCAGGCAAGGAGACAGTCACACTATTGATGGTAGATGATTTTTGCTGCAGCCCCTTGGCTGTTGTCCAGCATCTATAGGAGAGCTCAGTTCACAGGTTTATTTGCTTTCCTTACCAGTAGTGCTGCTGCTTACAATCGTACAGCAAGCTAACTTAGCAGGCCTTTAGAGACAGCCTTAAATAATTTTAATTTGCCATTCAGGGAATACTCTGATAGTTTAAAAAACAAATGAAGCACTGCAATCACAAACAAGTTATGATTTTAAATGGACAATTTCTATTTGCCTTTCCCTCCTCAGAAGTGAAGGACACTTGAAAGGCAGCAATCAGTCCAGATTCAGATAAATGTGAGGAACAGATTGCTGGGTCAAGATTGGAGCTTGAGATTGACAGACAGACAGGGAATACCTTTATACCATGAATAAGTTCAAGGCTCTCAGGTCAGTTTAATGGCATCCTAAATTACCAGAGGAACTTGCTGATGACCTGACAGAACTGATCTGTTATCTTTGAAAAATCCTTGAGATCAAATGAAATCGCACACAAACTTGAGGACAAATTCATCTCCAAAAAGGTGCAACCAGGAAGATATGGATTAATCAGCCTAATGTTGATAATTTGTTCTGCTCTAAGACTGTAATAAATTGGTTGGTTGTATTAATATCTTGGAAATCATTACAACAGGTCATAAAGTGATTAGTCTGTGACTATAAAAAAAATGCAGTAATTTGAAGGGGGCGTCTACATGGTACTTTTTTGTCTCTCTATTGTCCCTCTATTGCAGCAGACTTTAAAAATGTGCGTTCAGTAAAATGTGCATTTAAAACGCACGTTCCATCCCCATGGAAGCATGTTTTCTTTGCCCGCATTTTTTCTCCCTGCCCCCTCTCTGGTTGATAGGGTGGCAGTGGGAACAGGGAGGGACTGTGATCTGCACTTCCACAATCAGAAAGACAACCCCCAACACATCCAAAAGAAAAATAGCTATTGGTATTCACAAGTTCTCTGTCTGTCTCCCCTGCCTGCAAAACCCACCGGAAACATTTATCACTTTGGGACCCAGAGCTTGCTTCCAAAGACAGTGATTTCACTGTAAAAATCCACTCTGTACAGCAGCAGTTTCACTATAGCAATCCACCCAGTTTCACTTCACACTTGATAACAATGTTGCAATTCTGTGCAATTTTGGTTCTTAAAAAGTTCTGACCTTTAGAAAGGGAAAGGAAGAGAAGGTGCTGCAGTTCTGAGAGATGTGTGAATGTTTAAGGCTGTGTGTGCAGGCGGCAGTGGTGGTAGAGCCAGGGTGCTTTTTTCGGAGATCTTGTGAGTAACATATATGAATTGCTTCCACAAGATCTCCATTTGCCTACTGTTTCCTTTCATTCAGTATAGATCTTGAATACTGGCTGCGGATGAGAGGCAAAAAGAGACAGAGAGAGATGATTTTATTTGAAGAGAAAATGAGGAAAAAGGCTGAAAAGAAGAGGAAACATGGGACCGCGGCCGGCAATCCTCGCCCCCAATTCCTTGGGAGTATCTCCATGCTCAATGGTACTAGAAAAACCTGCAGCTTCCAAAAAGTGCACTGGTAGTCTTGTTTAAAGGGGGGGGGGTCTTTCCTCCACAAATTTTCCTCCTTTGTGGCACTGGAAGCCCAGAGAAAAGCCATGCATGGAGATGCTTTTAAACATGTTTTTTATTACATGTAGATGCCCCCTTAGACACTAGCATAGGGATGGCAAGAAGACCTTTTGGACTTCACCTTCATGGGCAACAGAAGGCACTTTAAGGAGGCCACAAGTGCAGGACACTTCCCAAAAGGTAACTGAACTAGAGCCCTTGGAAATGTCTGTCCCATACAACAGGATGAAGAACATCAAGAGTGCCTACTTTCACTGAGCTCCACTTCACAACATTTTTAAGAGAATGAAAACAACTTCCTTCCGTGGTCATTTCCATTCCATTAAAAAAAACCAAACCTGTTTTATCTCTTCAAATCTCTCTTCCCCACTTTGAAAGAGAGGTTGAGGCATGTGCTGGATTTGTAATACGGATCCAGCCTGAGACTAGTCTTCTCTCTCAGTTGCATAATTTTAAGCCTTTCTGCACTTGTTCTGCTGGGACATCCGGAGGCTGCTTCCACATGGAGCATATACGCTGTGTGGGGCTGCTATCTCAGGAACATCCCCTGTGCGTATAGTTGTCGAGCACTAAAAGGTGCTCTACAGCTGTACTAGCTAGTGAAGCCCTGCATGCTCCATTCATATCCCTTTGAAGTGAATGAAGCACAGAATGAGGCACTGGCACAGCAAGGTGATTCTGGTGATCACACCCAGTGCTTGTGGAAGTGCTGGGTAAGTTTCAGATCCATTGGGCATCACAAAGCGTAGATGTCCAATGCATCCTAGCACTTATCCAGCTTTCATGTCATACAAAGGTGCAAAAAGGCCCTCACATACATTACTGTGGGAGTATAGTAGACGTTATTTTCTTAGATTTTAATGAAGCACTTGATAAAGTGAACAGTGATATTCTACTGAACAACCTTGAATTACAGTGCAACTAAGGTAGTAGCTGGAGTCTTGTATTCATAGGCCCACATGATTCACCCCCTTCTATATTGGCTACGAGGAAAACCAATAACATGCAGCCAAGGGCTTCCATAATTTCAAAGATCTCACTCAGTTCTCACCTGTGTTCTTGGAAGGTCTTATAGAAATAATCCAGACTAGAGAGTGCTATCAAAATACCATAAGTTTTTGCTACAACAGTCCCCCCCCCCAGTAGCTTTATTGCTTTGAAATTTCAGAATGCATACATGAGATAAGTTAACACGTCTGGCAATTCAATGACAATTCCACAAAAACACAAAAAACAGCCTTCCGGATGGGCTAAGAGGTATCTGGAATTTGGTAAGGAACATATAAGAAAAATAAAAAATAGGTACAGAACGTCTTTAGAATTTTTTAAAAAATAAACATGCATCTTATATAGCAAAATATACAGTATTCTCTTCCATGGAGAACTATGCTGTCAACAGATCAACAAGAATTCTCCAGGTAAGATGTACTATTTAAGTATATATTTAGGGGCAATGCAAAGCAAATCATTGACTATATCTAATTACATTGTCACATTTAACTATGGAATAATGGGAGCTATAAAATAATGCCATGTGCATCACCCTATGCCTTACCTAACTTGAAAGGACTGATGTGTAGAAAGCTAAAGGTCATTATCTTCCAGCCATGATGAAATTAGTTTAAGCTGCAGCCCAGAGGACACAGTGGGGAAAGTATGCTAACAAATTGGAAGTTCATCAATAGGTGTTCTTTGTAACTGGATCTCCAGCATTCTTGTGCACAGTGACGTTTGGAGGAACAGATTGGAGCATAAATTCACTTGATGAGGACAGAAAGGTTCTTTGTTATTAAAAACAATTACTAAATGCTATAAAACAAAATACTTTGGCCAGTTGAGGAGAGTGACTAGATCTCACATTTCTGAACACATTTCATTAATCTGTTTCTGGTGCCCACGCCAAATTTCAGTGTTGGGTGATGTACTATATATTCCAGTGTATAAAACGACCGGGTGTATAAGACGACCCCCAACTTTTCCAGTTAAAATATAGAGTTTGGGATATACTGACCATATAAGAAGATGACACCCGGTGTATAAAACGACCCCCAACTTTTGGAAAGATTTTCCTGGGTTAAAAAGTAGTCTTATACGCCAGAATATACAGTAATTTAAACTGTAATGAAACTGCATTCGATGCGGAATCAGTATGGAGGTTCAAGCAGACAGCCTGAGCAGGTAAGGTGGGGGCAGGACCTCCCTTACTAGCATAAAGGGAGGGGGAAGCATTCAACCAATCAGGTGTCGAGTTACATCCGGCTGAGGGGGTATAAAATTGCCAGAAGAGAGTAAAGGGGAGAAATATGTACTGCAAGGGGGGAGAAGTGCATACGCTAAAAAGGGGGGAAATATGAACTCTGCTTCCCCTGACCCTAGTTCAGAATAATGCGGTTCGAATAGTATTAAATCTTCCTAAATGTTCCCATGTTTCAATCCATCATAGAGCATTGCATTGGCTACCAATTCGCGCTAGGGCCCGCTTTAAACTGTTAGTACTAGCATTTAAGGCCCTGCGACTGGGGACACCTAGTTATTTGGCAGCCTACCTGGTAGGATATATCCCGCCTAGGGTTTTGCGCTCCGCTTCGCAAGGTCTATTGGTAGTTCCTTCAACATCAACAGCGGTGTCAAAATTACGGGCCTTCCAGGATTTGGTCCCGCAACTCTGGAATCGTCTTCCACTGGAATTAAGGCTGGAAGAGGATCTTGGTTCTTTTCAAAGGAAGTTAACTTTTCTCTTTGAGTGAACCTGCTATGGGGGGTAGGCGAGAAGTTTCATTGTAGGTTGTTGTCTGTGTATATTCTCATTGATTGTATATGTTTTATTTTGTCAGGCCCTTTGGAAGAAAGGGCATTAGAAATAAACGTTTTATTATTATTATTATTTGCTGGCGTTTGCTCGCAGGTGCGAGGCTTGGACAGACCATAACAGTAAACACTCTACCAAGAATATAAAACTATAAAAGCCCCTACAGTAAACAGGCAGGGGACAGAGAGTAGAAGTAGGCTCACGGTGGGGGATGGGCACCATACCCTTTTATTTATTAGTTTGTACTTTTGCTGTACTTACGTGTGCTGACTGCAGTAAAGGTTATCCTTATTTATTTATTTATTTATTTATTTATTTATTTATTTATTTATTTATTTATTTATTTATTATTTCATCCCACCCAATATCTGAAGATCACAGGGAGGGTTACAGCAGTAAAAATAGATTAAAAAGATCCCACTAAAAAAAAAAAAAAAGTAGTGCTCAAAAGCGTGTGGGTGCGTCTACATGCCAAAAATACTCCAGATTTAAATTAGTTTTGCCTCAGAGCATCTCCATACGCAGCTTTACTCTGGGCTACATCAGGTGCAAAGGAGGAAAATCCACAGCAGAAAAAAACGCTTTTTAAACGAGACTACTTCCGATGTTAGGGGGAAACCGCGGGTTTTCCTGGGAGCATGGAGACGCTTACAAGCAGAACTAAAAGCAACTCACTCCCTGCAGCCCTGTAGCTGTCAGATTCATCTTCCTCCATTCACGTAAGGACAGCTGATTCAGCGCCTAAACAGAGCCGTGGTCATCGGAGGCTGCATTATTAGGAGGGAGGGGGAGAGAGAGAGAGAGAGAGAGAGAGACCCGCTAGAATGGTGAGAAGAGTGAAAGCAGCCACTTTTAATGATTTTAGCTGACTTGTCAGGAAGCCCTTGCCTGAGCAATTGCAGGCTCAGGCATGGTGGGGGGGGGGGGAGAGAAAACCACATGGAGAAAACAAGTGAAGTTTATGGGGGGGAGAAGCAAGGGAGGGAAGGAGGGAAAGAGACAGACACGAGTGAAGTTCACAGGGAGGAGAAACAGAAGGGAGGGAAGGAGGGAAAGGGACAGACATGAATGAAGTTTACAGGGGCGGAAAAACAAGGGAGGGAAAGAGACAGACACACATGCTGTGAAAGAAAGAGGAGATCGCTTGTTTGCTTTTGCCATTCTTTACGTGAATGCTGGCAGCTGAATTTGACAGCTGAACGGAGCCTGTCATCGCTCCAGCAGGTGGGGGGGGGGGAGGACAAAAAGATGCGGGCTTACAAAAAGCAGTTTCCATGGGGACAGGAAAGTGTGATCCAGGTTGCCCCAAACCACATGGGGACGCTTTATTGCGAGTTACAACTCAATTTTTTTTTAATCGCATCAATAGCGGAGCAATTAGCTCCCATGGAGATGCACCCTGTGTGTATCTATAACCTCAGCCAAAGGTCAGGATAAATAGGTGCGCCTTTACCATCTTCAGTGCACTTCAGTGGAGAGACAATTTCATAATCTGGGGGCTAGCAGCCAGAGGTGATTTCTGTTCCAGTATTCTTCTTTGCTACTCTTTGCTCCAGGCCACAGACTGCATGAAACAAGCATGAGGTACAGTTATAACCGGTACCAAAATACTCGAATGGGTATATTCCTTTTACATGGAGTAGAATGAATCAGAATGATGCTGGTTGATTTAGACCAGGCTGAGCTGGAAATGCTGTTAGAAAACTCTTTGTGAAATACCCATTGCCAGAGTTTGGTGATATGGGGTTGGGGATTAAAGCCAAGAAGGTTTTATAAGCACTGTTTCACTGGGTAGGTGTGAATCACATAAACCTTGCAGTTCACATAAAAAACACCTGGGAAAATGTGAACATTGTGATAACATTTCACAAACATCACACAAAAGACATAAAGTATAAATGAGTACTTCTTCAACGCACAATCCAACTGGTTGTAAACCTAGTTTTGTTTTAAAATGTCCTAGATGGTGCCCGGAATAAATAAATAAAATATCCTTTCAAGTTTTCTAAAGATTATCTGTATAGTTTATCTAGCTGGTCTAGTGGTTAAGGAGCTGGACTCTAATCTGGGAATCCCGGGTTCGATTCCACCCTCCCCCATGAAGCCAGCTGGGTGACCTTGGGCTAGTCACAGCTCTCGACTGAGCTCTCACAGCCCCCCCCCCACCTCACAGGGTGTTCTGTTGTGGGGAGAAGAATTGGCTTTGTCAGCCGCTTTGAGTCCCTTTAAATGGGTGAGAAAAGTGGGGTAGAAAAGCCAACTCTTCTTCTTTCTTCAAGTAGCAGTGCCGAGCAGAGAGATGGTGGAAACAGTGATATCTATATGTGCTCAGTTAATACTGTCTATAGATATAGACTCTTTCTATACTTACATGCTTTAAGTTGGAATCAGTGGGTCTGGAGTAGCCAGGCCTGCTAATATTTGACCATGGGAAGGCATGGGCAGGACCAGAGCTATTTGCATTGATAGTGCTGGTGTGGATCCGCCCATGTCATGGCTCAAAACTCACACTAGCTTCATGGCCACCCTCCTCAATGCCTCCAAGTGCTAGGAACAAAGGTTCCAGGGCCTCGGGGGGGGGGAGGGAGGGGTACATTTTGTCAGCACACTATGGGGCATTACAAACAGGCACCCCCTCTCCCAAATCCTGCTAGTCCCAAACACCATCTGCATGTCTTCTCTGTTCTGGATTAGGACTCTGCTGGTCTGGTTATAGACCTGATTAAATGGGTCTAGCAATGATCCAGATGAAAACCTCAATTAAGTGGGTCTACCAGTGATCCAAATTAAGGCCTCCTTAATCTAGGTAAGGCTCCATTTAAAGCAGACGGAAAGGTACTAGCAAAAGGCGGGGCCTCCTAGATCCATGCAGAAAGAGCCATAAATAGATATTTGGGGTAAACTATTAGGATCTCTTCTGCCAGACACAATGGAATGGCATTGCTCTCAAACTGAGGCGGCTCCTCACACATTTATGCACTGATACGGAGGGTTCAAGATAAAAGAGATGTTAATATGCACATGCTGATTTTACTCACTTGTTCAAGACTTCTGTTAGACTGGAATACAAGATACACAGCTGTCCAGTCTTTAATCCTAAATCCTGCTATAGACTTTCAATTGATTCAAGCTTTCAGGACTACCATGGAGGGAAGACAAATAAGGGTCACTCCTTGGAACATTTTGGAAGGAAGACGAGACATAAATGCAAAAGCGAACAAGTAAATAAAGAATTAATTATATTTATCTTAGTGGTGAGTCATACAGAGGGGATATACTCACCACTGAAAATCTCTCAAGCAGGTTTCACATGCCTGGCTTGACCAGGTAGAGACTGCAAGCTCATGATATTGGAAGTGCTGAGCTGCCATAATAGCCTATTGAGGGAACAGTACTGTAATAATAATGATGTACAATTTCCATTTATAGTTCATGTGACTATAAATAACCAAAGCAGTTAAACCTTTTGGATTACGTATTACCTGTTGGAAGGAACTGCTGGAGTGGGATGTTCATTGATATGTGTGTAAATCATGACTGGCAACTTATTGTGTATCTGGCCCAACTTGTGTCATATATCATGGTATGTGTTGCATGCTGTTTCTTTGTCAATACTCTAGGTATTAAAAATTGATTTGTTTACTATATTTCTGTCCCATCCCTCAGCCTTTATAAGGATTCCAGTGCACTTTACACATTATTTGTAGACAACTCTCTGCTTTCAGGTTTACAATCTAAGGGTAGACATGATGACATGTGAGGAGAGGGTAATAGTGAGGAGAAAGGAGAAAAAATAAATCTGTTTATTCCCTGATTTTCACAGGCAAGACAGAAGAAAGTCACGTGGAGAAAGGGGGCACCACTGGAAGCAAGATGGCAGATCTCCTCTCAAGCAAGATGGTTCACAGCTTCTGGGCTGGTGACAGTTGGAAGAGGGAGGAGGATGGGAGAGCTATCAGCCTGCTTCCTCTTCTTCACCCCCCTCAAGCAAGATGGTGGTACTTGGAGGAGGGAGGGACCACTGCTGTAAGCAAGATGGTGCAACTACCCAGCCGCTATCTATTCTCGACTCTTCTCAGGCAAGATGATTCCCTATTTTCTTGGTGGCACGTGGGAAGGAGGGGTCAATACTGGGAGCAAGATGGCAGAGCAACCTATCTGCTGTCTCATTTCTACTTCCCTCAGGCAAGATGGTTGCCAGAAGGCCAATCAATCACAGACCCTGAAGTCTAGCCAGCAGTGGCCAATGAATGGCAAGTAATTGCCAAAGGGAGGTTGCCAGACTTTGAGGAAAAGGAACAGCAACATGAAATAGGATTTCCTTTTTCTTTTATGAAAGCTTGTATTTTGGTTGGGTACATATGGGGTGCATACAGTATAAGAACCATCTGAAAAAAGACCAGTGTGATTACACCCTCAGAGGCTTGTGTAGCTACCTGTCTAGCATTGTTTGGCAAAAAACTGGCAAAAAATAAGGCCTTCCAATTACAGAGGCAAGAGTATCGTTAAAACAAAACAGAAGAAGAACTTTACTAATTGCTTCTAAATCACTTAAGTCTCCAGGTACCAAGGCATAATCTAGTGGAAACTTTCACTATATTAGCTCCGTTGAATCTACCTCAGCTCATATCAACAGAAGATGATTCCTTAAGAATTGTGCCCCAAGCCCAGCTTTCTCCCACTGGAAGATACATTCTTATCTTGCAACTGATTTGTTAACAGTTTGCAGAGCATTTGCTAATCAAAAATAAATACAGCTCAAGCTATAAATGTTTTAATTAATGAGGCACAAAAACAGTACAGCCTTTTCATGATTCATGGCTGTGGGGAGTTTAAGGGCACAAGATGGTTGGGAAGAGCTCTAAAGATTTAACACAATAACATTTGACAGATGGGAATTTTCAAAAATGGGATGTATCCTGAGAGGCTATCATAATTTCAAGCACATTATGTTCACATATTCTAACATGAAATGTCTACAATTCAAGCAAGAATGTCTCAGCAACTGTGGGCCGCCATCCAAATCAAACTTAGTCTCATTAAAATCAAGTAAATGTATTTAGGATTGAGATAGACAGATCAATTGTAGTTTTGTAATGACAACATAAATCTACATTCACTATAGTCATAAAAAATATTAGTTACATATTTGCATTATGAATAGAGGGTGCAATTTAAAGCATTTAGTAATGATTTTCCTTTTTCCTGTGGGCACATTTTGCAGTGACCGTGTAAATAAGAACTGCATAATTGCTGGAAATGCAATCTGTAAGTTTTACAACTTTTTTTTGAAGCAACTACTTTTTGTTTTGAATATCAGTGAATGTACATTTTGTTTGACATACACTTATATCCCAAATGCTAGCCACTGAATTTTAGTTCAGCAACATCTAGAAGGTCACAAATTAGCTTCTATCATTTTAGATCCACTTGTCCAGACAGGTCAAACATACGAGAAACTTTTTTTAAAAAAAATTCACAGACAATAATTCACTCAACTTTTTAATATGCCTTTGAACAAAATTATCATCAATTAGAAATAAGCAGGTAAGGACACTTAATTTATTAAAAGTCCATTAAATTATTGTTCACTCGGTTATTTTGCTTATATGGCAATGAAGTTGCTATTGCTGCCACCAAAATCTTCCATCAATTCTTTTATTCCAACAGTTCCAGGAGTAGATTAGCTACATAGATCCCAATTTTCCTAGGGACGAGGAAATCCATATAATCATCTAGTGGACAGACAGGCAGGATGCCACAGTATCCTCCACCAGTCTGGTCCAGTCTTGGAATGGATTGAACAATCTGGCTCAAGACTGGCAGGCCAGCTGGCAGCCTATGCCAAAGGTCAAAAAATTCCCAGCCTCCAAAGTTTCCAACCAACTTTGTGCGCAGGTGCACAGAAGTGACACTTCAAGGGCTGTTTCCAGAAGCCTGGCAAAATGACACTGTCTCCTTGCATCTGGTAGACCGAACCAGCCACCTGCTGCTACCTGTACATGAGTGGTTTGTCTGGTCTTCCACTAGGGAATGCTTTGAAGACTACTTTAAAGCACTTTCACTTTGTGTTGGGCTTTGGTGCCATTTAGCACTGTAGAGCTCTCCAATATCTGATCACATGCAAACATTGCATTCCATGGTCTCCCAGTCGCCTGATCCACCATGTGGACAAGACAGTAGTCGACAGGAATCCACCAGAACCTTGACCTGGATTGCCTTGTAATCACATTATCTGGACAAAAGGCAGTCTCTGGCCCTTTCTGTGCTTGGCCTTATTTTGAAATATATTGTGATATTGTGATCTGTTGTTCACATGCTAATGTAGAATATGGCAGGCCTTGCCTGAGGTCTGCCATAGAATGTACTAGCATGGGGACAGCAGATTCCAGTTCCTGTATATATTCCAGAATAAGGCCAAATACAGAAAGGTCCTCAGTTTGGATACTGACATCTCTTGAATGAGCATCACCTCACAAGGACCTTTCTAGAATAATTAGGAACTGAAACCTTGGAGAAAACCACCAGCTTACAGAAACCAAGAAGGGAAAATGACTCACAGAAAACAATAATTATTGAACAGGAACTATAGCTACAGTACTTGGGTTTCATGATGAGGCTGTGGCACTTTCCATCTTCTGGCAAGGGAAAGTAGGGAGAAGCACACAATATATGAAAGAACAGACAATCAGTTCAATTGGTTGTAAAAAAAGGCAGCCCCATTAGGCCTTTCCGCTTCCTCAACTGTCATTTTGTAACAGCTTTTCAATCAGGATGCCATTGGGGAGAGAAAAGAAGCAGACCAGCCCATCAACTGTATTGTATTTTGCATTAATAGCCCACTTTTTTCCTGAAGAGCTCAAAGCAGTGAACATGCTTATCTTCTCCCTTTTACCATTACAATGACCTCACGCAGTAGGTTAGGTGGAGAGGCAAGGTTACTCAATATGCTTCCACAAACAAGAGGGAATTTGAATCCTAGACCTTCCATCCCACTATGCCACTCTAGCCACTGTACCATGAGAAGCCAATCACTTTCTTCTCTTGTCATCGTTAGTGGGAGGTTGGATAGGTTACATTTTAAAATACATTTTAGTAATTGTTTTATTATGTGTTGTGACCCACCCTGGGACCTCCAGGTGGAGGATGATATGCAAATGCTATAAAACAAACAAACAAACAAACAAAATGAAATTTCAGTTAGAATAAATTATGCTAAAACTGACCTTATGATGTTGGTCTACTTTAACAAAACTGGTTATACAATCTATCTCCTCTTCCAAAATATGATGAAGGAGAAATCTGCCTGCTAGTGATCTGACCTGAAGGCATAAGGCAAACCCCTTCTGCACAGTTGACAAGAAAACTGCATAAATGTGTCCATGTGGTCAGCAGGAATCAAGTTTAACTGAAATGCCTTATATGGTGAGGCATTAACAGCATTATTACTGAAAACTATGCTATTTGCACATTGTCTCTAAGGGTGAGTTCCCACATGTATGTTTCTGGATTATTCTGGTCTCCTCCTGCCCCCACTGCTGCTGTTTGCCAGCATGAAAAAGGAGCTGGCCCTGTTGCTACCAAATAGTCCTGTTTAAACAGGAGCCCCCCCCCCCCGATTTCTGCAGGCTGATGCTCAGAAAATCGGGGGGGGGGAGTGGAATGGGAATGAGGCTGGCTGGATTCAGACTATTGGCAAATTTAATGGGGACTCTGGTTCTCTAGTCCGAATCCAGTCTGGCTTTTAGCAGATTTTAGCCCCAATGGGAACACACCCTAAGTGAGCATTGCAATATGCCTTGGTTTATGTTAAGACATTCTTTAAAAATGTTTACAGAGCAAACAATCATTTGTCTTTCTCTGTGATAGACTTTTACTTTGAAAAAAAAGGAAACAATCGTTATAAACAGAAGTTAAGTAAGGCATTTTCTTTTCTTTTTTTAAAAGCATCATAAGGAAGATGTAGGAGGGTCTCTTTGCACCTACCTGTCTGGGACGCTCTCACATGCTCCAGGATGCTCCATCAACATGCTGTGGTGCTACCTCTCTCCCAGAGTGTCTGGGAACATACAAGGACACTCCCAATCCTTCAGTGTTGTCCAGCTTGTCCAGGAGCATCTAGTATACCCTGGCTGGCAGCATTCACACTGACTTCCACATGCTAAACTGCAAGGTAGTGGAGAAGTGCAGATGTGCAAATGTACACCATGTAGCGATAGCCATGGCAACAGCCAGGTACATGACAGAAGTTGTGGCCCTTGCTATGGCAATTCAAATTGAGCACTGTTAGGTAAATCGTGGACACGGTATGAACACCAACAACCGTCCCCGAACTTAACTTCAGTGGGAAGGTATAGTGATACAGTCCCACGAAGTTATGGGCAAACTGGTCTTCAGATGCCAGTTATATTGGAGCAAGAAGCCGTCAAGGTCAATATTTTATGCCTGCTAAGGCAACTTCCTGTGGCTTTTAGATGCCCTGTAGCTCATAAACACTTTTTCCAAATTGCATCTCTCAACCTAACAATTGTGTTACAAATTCTGATCAAACAGTAATTTTTAAAGGATGAAATCTGAAGTCACTGTAAAGCAACTTTGGAAATGCGTCCTTCAGAACAAGCCCTGGGGTGCTTCCAGATATCACTGGTAAATCATGCTTTTTAGCAATCTCCTGGATTAAATCTCTTCTGGAATAAACACTTGTTGCCCAGTGCAGAGCTAGCACCTGCTTCTGGGCTCGTGTGACACACATCCGGGTATTTTGATGGTACAAAATATCCAGAAGAGCATGTGTTCTAGTCCCTGTACATGCACAGTGGCTATTTTACCTCAGATTCAGAAGTGTGTATAGGCGGGGGGGGGGGGGGTATTTTCTTCAGTAAGAATAATACTGCTGAGCTTCCAGACAGGTTGGTTTTTATGCTATTCTTGGGAAAATCCCGCTGAGAGTTGTGTTTTCCTGCAATAGGATAAAGTGCAGTTTTTACCCCTTTATAGGAGGCTTATGTTGGGTTTGTGACAGATCTCATCATGTGTTATGATACCTCTCTGGGCACAGCCCTGAGTGGCTTCAAAAGTAAAGTAATCTTCTGGAAGAAGGAAACCTGAAGAAACAGAAAAATGTGAAATTCAAAGTTGCGGCAATGGTCTCTATGAAGAAAAAATGAGAATGGAAATTGATCCGTGAGATAATATGAATGTCAACCATTTTACACTGGAAAAACTTACAGGAAAAATCCTAGGCTGGACAAATAAATCAGTCCCCTTTATTTAAAAAAAATAGTTTAATAAATCTGCATGAAACCTAGCAGTTAATGACTGGTTTTGCTTAATGACCCATTAAGATTCAGCCAAAGCAGCCACTAACTGTAATATTTTATAGAATCTGTTTCAAAGGGACTATTAATATTAAAAAACTGACACTGATTTATTAACCAATACATTTTGAAGGCTGCAGTATATACAGATTTACTTAGAAGTAAGTTCAACTGAACTCCTTGGCCCTCACTTCTGAGCAGACATTCATGGGCTGATACCATTGTCCATTATTATTACTATTATTTTTGCTTGAAGAAAGACCCCAACTCATAATGTTCTGGAATCAATAATACCTTGAGAATTAATCATCCATTTTAAGGCAACGTAGTGCTTGAAATGCTTATTAAAAATGTTAAATAATTCAGCTCCTGGGTTCTTTCTAAAATACATATCATTGAGCAATTATTAGAGCTTGGAAAATCTAGAGAATTAAGCATTGCAGGTGTGGGAAACTGGAAAGGTTGAATCTCTCTACCCTGGCCAGAACAATAAAATTTAAAAAATAAAATGTGCTGGATGGATAGTCCAACTGAACAAAAGGGTGTAAGCAAGGTACAGCTTCCTGATGGTCAGGAACACCCAGTGGCTATTTGGTTAATAAGTCTTCTACACTTCTACCAAACAATGTCATTTCCTTTATATTTTGAACACTGCATTTATACTTTTCAAGGCCAACCCATGAGATTGACCTGCAGGAAGCAGTTCCAGCCAATGGCTCCCTGTGCCTTAACCACCATCACCCCAAATCAAATTGGCAAATTAGGGCTGAGAGTCTCCACTTGAGAGCTTGTAGGGAAAATCTTGGGATTGCATCTCAATTTCCATTGGCATAAAATGCCTGGGGGTGAAGACAAGGAACAGTGCATGGAAACCAAACCCTGAAGTATCCATAAGCTGGATACCTGGAAATTCTCAACAGAGAGGGTGCTCTTGTGGAGTTGCCTATCCCCAGATGCCTTCCCCTGTAGCCGTGGAGATAGGGCCTGAGTGATGTGAGGCTATTCTTTTGGCACTTGTCTCTCAGTTCTACCATTTTAAAAAAAGCACAATATAGTAATAAAACATTGCCCTTTCACAAAACCTCTGAATTATTCTACTACCCAATTCTCTGAAACTCAACAAACTCCATAACTTTGTGAATATCTAGATGTAATTCAGCAATTATTTTTGAAGATAGACACTTCTTCATTGTACATATACATGCACCCGTCAGTTTGCTAACTCTCATTTTGAAAATGTTTCTGAACCTTTACCTAGTTCTGAATTTTCAGCCAAACCCATTTTACAGGATTGTAATTATGGGCGCGTCTTCATGGCATGTGTTATTTCAGTTTAAAGAATTCGAAATAAAAGAAACGGAACAAAGCTGTCCACACGACTTGCAAGTTGGTCCGGTTCCGATGGCAGCCTTAACGCGGGATCAATACTCGGAGTCCACATGGCAGCATTGTCCTCCTGCCCATTGCCCACACTCTCTCCTGTGATTGGTTTTCCCTGCCAGGATCCCACCCTCCCTTCTCTTTGCGTCATGCTCCGCCGGGAATTCCCTGCCCAATCCACCCTCCCCCTTCCCAGCAGCAGCAGCAGCAGCAGCATCCATCCATCCATCCACCCACCCATCCATCCATCCATCCAGGTGGGCACACTGAGCCCACCTGCCCTCTCGCCCGCCCCTCGGCTCTCCTCCTCTTCCAGCCTCGCGCCGAGGGAAGAGCAGCCGGCGGCGGAGGCGGCAGCGGTGGCATCCATCCATCCATCCATCCATCCATCCATCCATCCATCCATCCATCCAGGTGGGCACACTGAGCCCGCCTGCCCTCTCGCCCGCCCCTCGGCTCTCCTCCTCTTCCAGCCTCGCGCCGAGGGAAGAGCAGCCAGCGGCGGAGGCGGCAGCGGTGGCATCCATCCATCCATCCATCCATCCATCCATCCATCCATCCATCCATCCATCCATCCATCCATCCATTCATCCAGGCGCTGCGGCACTGCGGCGCTAGCGGCTTCTCCCTGGGGCTCCGCCGCCGCTTTCCCCCCCGCTTTGCCGCCACTTTGCCCCGCAGAGGAGGAGAGCCAAGGGGTGGACAAGAGGGCGAAGGGGGCTCCTCGCTTGCTCTTCCCCCCCGTGGCCGGGAGGGAACTCCGCCCCCCCACCTCACAGGGACCAAAGCTGGATTAAAACCTTGGCTTGTGGTCACACCTAAGGTTTAATCTAGCTTCACTCCACCTTCAGAGTGAGAGAACACATCAGCAAAGTGACCAGTAGTTTTCTTTCCACATTATCTAGTCTAAAGGTGGATTTTCTGAGTTATTAACCCTGAAAGAAAACCAGCTTGTCAGTTTGCTGGTGTATTCTCTCACTCTGAAAGTGAACTGAAACTGGATTAAACCTTAGGTGTGACCACAGGCAGAGGCAAAGTAGCCTAGAGGGGGCTCAAAGCGGTTGACATTCTGTTCTCACCCTTCAGGGGACTCAAAGTGGCTGACAAGCCTTCTCACCCTTAAGGGGGCTGAAAGCGACTGTTCAAAACCTTCAAAGACCTGAAATTGCGCAAAACTGCAACATTGTTTTTAAGGTGTGAAGTGCTTAGATTGATACAGTGTTTCAGCTTTAAGGACTGGAGGTTTATAGTGGGTGTTTGAGGGTGGATTTTTTCAATGAAGGAAACCCTAAACATGACGTGCTTCTAATACGTTCAGCCATTGGTTACAGTGCGATTGGGGGGGCGGGACAGCCTTAACACGGAATCTCATCCCGGAACGATACTGTCCACACAGTTAAAAAGGAAACACGTATCGATGCACGATCCGGAGTGAGACCTGTTGAGATCAGGATTTATTTCAAATCGGGATAACGTCCTTTAACACGGAAATACTTTGTTAATCCGAAGTGCCGTCTGAACTGCGCGAACTCAAAACGTTTTGAATTCGAGATAACTATGCCGTGAAGATGAGGCATATGAGGCTGGTGACATGCATACTGGAAGGCAGCTCCATAGTTTCCTCTATCGAAGCTGCAAGAGCTGAGACAGCGCAAGCCGTCACATGGGTTGAGGCAGCCAGTCCTGGATAGGTAGTGTCTCATCTCTGTTTCTCATCACTGATCTGAAACTTCAAATTTTTTGTATACTGTGCAGTGAGAGTTGTGCATGCTACACTAAGGAAAATGTGCAGTCCCGATTGTATAACGTGGCGCCATGATGATAAATCAAGCATCGTGTGTGACAGCTTGATCTGGAATGTGCATTCCACGCACAGTATTAAACCTGTCTGGATGCAGCCAAAGAGATAAATAGCTTGGGCCCAAAATTTCTAAAGGAACGCCTGTACCTTAAAATCTGCGTATGAGGGCCTCCTGGTTGCACCTCCATCTTCAGTAGCTAAAGAGGTGGGTTTTTAAGATAGGGTCTTCTTAGTGGCAGTGCCCAGACTATGAAATGTTTCCTTTGACCTTTGCTTAAGGAAACAGCTCCCTCCCCTTTTAGGCATAGTTACTGTTTTCTGTGAGTTCTTTTTAATTTACTTTTACTACTGTAACCTTCCCTAAAACCTTTGGGCATCAGGCAGAATATAAAATAAATAAATAAATAAATAAATAAATAAATAAATAAATAAATAAATAAATAAATAAATAAATAAATAAATGCTAGAGGTATATTTTCTCATTAGTATGCAATGACTCTTCCAGAAGGTAGGGCAATCAAACAACTAGACATGTGCTTATTTTAAGCAGTTCAGTAGTGATGAAATACATCTGGATGCATTTTTCATAAGAAAATACAACGGTCTATAGATGAAACGTTTGATGCCCAGTGGTCTTGGTTACAGCTGACGTGTATGTATTCGGCACTCACTAGTGATGCCCTTCTTTGCTTGCCCTCATTGACTGGCCTGATCCATGACTCACACTAAGAACTGTTGTGAACCCTCTATGAGAAGGCAGTTGTAGAAAGTGGAAACCTCTTAGCCAGTCCAGTTTTGCACTGAAATAAGACTAGGGAATTATTCAAGATCTGCTTTTGTGAATATCTAATACATGGATGGGTATACCAGTCATATCTGAATCTTCTCTCTCTTGGCAGGCAAGAACTGTAAAATATAAATACATATATTTGATGTATATCCTAAAATCATCCCTAAATGTCCATAGTGTACATGAAAGCACCTTTCCTGCAGTAAATAATTTAGCAAAGAAAATAATGTTATGCTTAATCTCAATCTGAGTGATAAGGAAGTCTGCAGGCATTGTGGTTATCAAATGTGGTTTTCTTGGGCAGGAGTTTCACAGTGCAGTATTATTTCCCTTTATAAACCACCCTTTACCTACCCCTCAGATTTCTTCAGGTTTTTGAGCACATATGAGGTGCTCAGCAGACTACGTCCTTGTTGGGATAGGTGCAAGAGAGGTTTTCAACCTTGCTGTTGTCTACCTTCATTGCTGTGGTGTCCTCACAGGTGACTGAAAGTGAACAATGAAATAAAATGCTTGTATTGAGATAAAAATCTAGGGCCTGTGAAGTTTGGCTCAAGGTTTGATGCCTTATGGAAGAAAATGTGTCTCATATATGAGTGCAGGTGCAGACGCTGCAATGACTTCAGAGGAAGGCAGCAGTGACCAGGAGCTCTGAGAAAGCTGTTGTACAGTAAGTATATAAGTGATGTGATCTGAGGTTGTGGAACTTTGAACAGCAGAAACTAGAATCTTCAGGTGGATCAGGTGGACCTACAAGGACCACCCCTGGGCTTGTTTGCAGATTTAAAGAAGGCCTAGAGCAAATAAATGTGGATTTTGGACAGGGTCTTTCACTACTTCTCTCAATAGGTGTTCCCAGAGACAGCTCTTCACACAACATCCAGGCAGGTCTATAAGAGAAGAGATGATCCTTCAGCTAATCTAGCCCTAATCAGTTAATCTAGAGGCCTTTTCGCACAGGCCTTTTCCGAACGCGTGGAAGACAGCTCCGGACGAGGCATTCGCATTGCCCCAGCGGGGCTTGCGCCGCCTCGCGTCCGGAGCTGTCTTCCACGCGTTCCAGATGCAGAGCACTTTAAAGTGCTCTGCATCCGTTCCGACGTGGACGAGCCGCCCTGGCGCGTTCCGGGAGAGAAGCGTTCGCGCACGCTTCTCTCCCTGACAGCCGTCGGCACGCCCCAAGGGCCCAACTTGCTGGGCCGGCGATCGCGCCGGCGCGGCAAAGCCGGTAGATGGGACCCACCGAATTGGGGTTCCCCTTTCCCATCTGCCAGGGTCACATGAACTGCTTGTCCAATAGGGGGCCTAGGTGGGCTGCGTGCTGCGCGCTCCCAGAATACCCCCCTCATTCCGAGGCTGGACGGCGACGAGGTAGGTTCTGCGTTGCGCGCGTCCCATCCCCGGGCCCTGGGGGGGGGGAATCATCTTCGCGGTGAAGGTGCCTCGCTGTAGGCACCTTCACAGCGAAGATCGGCCCGATCGGGCTCAGAGGGTGGTTGCGGGTGGGGGTTTTGGGGACTGGGGGGGTGGGGGGACTGATCTGCGGGGCGCCCGCGCCAAGATCCAGGCGCTCGCGCCGCACAGATGGACGAGATCGGGGCGCGGGGCAAAGCCCTTGGAGATCAGAGCCAGGGGCTCTGATCTCCAAAGGGGTCCTGCCCCATAGGGGCCTTGCCCCGGCCCCTCCAATGGGCACCCGGGTGCCCGGGCATCTTCGTGCCAGCTCTACAGGGCCCGATCCGGCCCCGTAGAGCTGGCACGAAGTGGGGCGGCTGGCTTGACAGCACTGCCCGCCCCTTGGGTGCTCTCACCCAATGGGCGGCAGCGTTGGCAGCCGAATCCCCGCCCCTGGCCGGCCTTTGCCGGCCAAGACAGTTCCGGACACTTTTAGGATTCGCACACAGGCGCGCCGGAATGCGTTTACATGCGTTCCGGTGCCCCTGTGTGTGAATGCTGAAAGCGTCCGGAACTGTCTTAAGCTGCCCATCTGCACGCGTTCCAAACGGAACGCGTTGCAGTGCGAAAATCCATTAGTTGGAGGGAGACAGCAAGTGCTGGAGGAGAGATAAGTTATTACTGAACTCGCCAGAGATACTCCTATGTTGGAATAAAGGCCAGGTTCCCAATCAGTTTTAAACCATGTATTTTTAAATCAGCAGCAAGGTCTGTTTTGTTTGTATTCCCATTGTTAGCTTATAATGTGGACTCACTCTCCATTCTTCAGTGCCCAGCAGGGAGAAATCTCCTCCCCTCAGCAGAACTCCTTCCCCATGCAGTTAGCAATTGGACGCCATCATACCCTGACTTCATTGGGGTGGGCAATTCAAACCCCACCCTCTATATAAACCTGTCCCCACATCAGATCATGGAGTACTTTGGCAGCAGCTTTTGTTCACTGCTGCCCCCCCCAATCTTGCATGCATCATAGCATAACTTCTTTCTCCTGTTAACAAGGCAGTAGAACATTAAATATCTCTTTCCCTTTTTCCTTATAATGGCAGGGAGTGAGGGAAAAGGGGTAGATGGCAGAGGTGATCCTGGAAGGAAGTAGGAAGGAAGCAGGCAGACTTTTACACAAGAGCTGACACAATAGGAGCCTTGCGCTGGATTGCTACAGCAGATCATTGTGAAGTAGCAGGGATCGAGGCAAAAGGTGTGGATTGCACAAGCGATCCTGGAAGGAAGGCGGGGAGGAAGCAGGCAGGCTTTTGCACAAGAGCCAACACTCGCTGCAGCAGATCATCGCAAAATGGCAGGGATCAAGGCAAAAGATGTGGATTGCAGAAGCAATCCTGAAAGGAATCTAAATCCAGCAGCGAGACCCCTTTTAATCCAAATAGGGATCCTCCATGTTTCAGAACCTTTAATCTGCAGAAGCAGTGTATTGCTTGCAAGCTGTCGGAACAGGGAGGACTTGAACCGACTTCAAGCCTGATTATATCCTGTGCTGAAGTGTGCCCAAGGAGTTGTGTGTGATTGTTAAGGGAACTTTCAAACCTTGGGTGATTCACTCTTAAACCTTGCCTCCATTTATATCCACAGGTCCCTACATGAGTGGTTGCAGGCATTACAGCTCCAATTCCAGTGGCACAATATGCCCACCAAAGTACACAAAGCCTGACCAGGGCACCAGGGGCCAAGGAGATGTATTCATGCTCTCTCTAGAAGTACCTTGTCCACCACTTACTTCATTGGGTATCTGGCTTGCCAGACAGGGATATGGGGGTATGTCTGGCAACATGAGGGGAGTCATTTCTTCAGAGGCCCCAAATGCCAGGTGCCCTCACCCTATACATGGAGGCACAGTCTAATTCAGAAATGCTGCAGAAAAGCGTTCTTTGTGGTATTATGGGAGTTTCAGCAGATGTCTCTCATAATACTTTGAATATGGATATTTCATCTGTATCTAACTACACTAAAGGTGCAGAAGCCTTCGCCTTTTCCATTATGGCAGTTGTACCATGTATGTCCATAGACATAGGGACTTGCAGAGCATCTCTGCAAGGATGGTGAGGAACATCTGAACCTATCACTAGAAACTCTCTCCCCTTCTCTCACACAGCCCCACACTCTGAATGTGAATGAGAGATACTATTTGTCTTTTAAAAAATCTTCTATGATACGTTTGATAACATGACTGCTTGGAAATATCAGCCTAACAGTGAACATGCAGAGTGCAGGAAAAGTATAATGACTGACATTTTCAATTACCTAGACATTTTTGGTGGAAGAAACCAGCATGATGTTGATAAAGGGTTTTCAGCACAAATGAAAAGAGCCATTTATAAATTACTAGCACCTGAATTTTTTCCACATGTAAATTTAGCTCTGAACTAACCCTCCTTCCTTACCTACCTACCTAGCTATCCATCTACCTATGAGTGTGTGTATTTCTGCACATGTGTGCAGGCACACAGAGATGGAGATTTTGAGAAACAGAATTCTCACAGCGTATGCGTAGGTTTAGCCTCAACACACTCCCAAGAAGCCAAAAACCTGTAGTGGAAAATTTTCTCACTGTAGAAAAAGAAGAAGAGTTGGCTTTTCTACCCCACTTTTCTTACCCATTTAAGGGGACTCAAAGCAGCTGAAAAGGCTTTTCTATTCTTCTCCACACGACAGAACACCCTGTGAGGTGAGTGAGGCTGTGAGAGCTCAGAAGAGAGCTGTGACTAGCCCAAGGTCACCCAGCTGGCTTCATGGGGGAGGGGGGAATCGAACCCAGTATTCCCAGATAAGAGTCCAGCTCCCTAACCACTAGACCAAACTGTACATATACTAGCTACTTCACTGTTCAGTTAAATACAACAGCAGTAGTGAAAAATAAGTAGAACTGAATGCATCTTTAACTTTCAGATGATAATGTAGAGCAAGGGTTGCCATGTTTTTGGGGCCATGGGCATATTTGGAACTAAAAGGGCATGCCATAGGCATTGCCCTCTCTAATTGGTTCTTTCTCCTGGCAATACTGGGTGTTTGTGCTTAGAAGCAGACACCAGGGGTTGTGTCTTGGAATCCTATAGGAAGACAGCACATTTCACTTTTTTCCTATGTTATACAGAATGCCAAGGATTTTTGTCAACTACCTTGAGTTTTCAAAAGAATAAATGAAAAACACTTATGGGAAAGATATAATTTAAAAAAAACCACTCCCCTCTATATACACTCGTTCACATTGTTTAGTGCCATTCAAAGCAAATGAAAAATTCATCTATGATCAGGACAAGAGAATTGCTGTTTAGATGCCTTTGCTATAGGTGTAAGTCATACAGAGGCTACGATCACACCTTCACTTTAAACCTTCTTCAGTCCATCTTCAGGTCTGTCTGTCCACACTTTTTCATTTTTATCCATTTTATTTGTGGACTTTCCACCCTCCATTTGGACTGAAGAAGGTTTAAAGTGAAGCTGTGACCATGGCTAGACAGTATTACTGAAAAGGTATATTTAGATAATCTTACTTTCAGTTCTCACTCAAGTTTTAAAACATCTTGGAAATGTTTTGGAAATCCTTTGTCCACATTAAGATTTTGATTCCTGGACTTTCTGAGGAGTAAATCACAAAAAAGCACATTTAAAAAACCCTTGAAAAGCAGCTCTTACACTTGTTCTTGCTGCTAGCCTGCATTATCTTTTTTGCCTTTGAGAACACTATGGGACTATTTGGGGCAGGGATCTATCCTTCTGGCCAATTCCTGCCAGATGTGGGTGGGATTTCATAGCTGCAAAGGCCCCTCCTTTTCCCTCTCCATGCCTGCTCTGAACACTATTGCAAGAGGAGAAAGGAAAAAGTTCTAAAGCACCAGCCAGCCTCAAAAGATTCAGCCCATGTTATCCCCAAGGAAATGGGAATGCCCAGGATGCATACTCTGTCCTGAATCCGGATTTTAAAAGTCCAGCCCAGATTTTAAAATTTAAGTGGGAACATGCCCCTAAAGGCTGCAGAGAACCAGATGGGAGGACTATTGATATTTGCAAGACCAAATTTATTTAAAAAAAATCTAGATTAAACGAAGGCTGCATCCAAATGTCACTGTATTTGGATATTCTGGAATATTTGTGCTTTATTCCAGAATATCCAAATATAGCAGAATAAGTAAGTGACATCTGGATGCAGCCCAAGATAGGAACAAGAAATTGGAGCAGATGATGGACAATTGCCCATAACTTATAGCGGGCCAGTAAAAGTGCCCTATGAACCTACACTCTGGCCCTCATTTGTGTGTGGCTCTCTCCAATGACATGGAGCAGTGTTACACACACCCATACTCCGGCTGTTACCAGACTACAACCTTCATGCCTATTGTTGCTCAGGGATGCTAAGGCCCTATCTGCACTCACTAGTGATCTGGATTAAGGAGCCCCTTAATCTAGATCATGGGCCCCTTGATCTGCACAGTACAGATTAAGGAGGCCTCACCCCACTGACTTGGCTCCTTTTGCAGTGGATGGAGCCAGATCTGGGGCCAATTTGCACTTCAGCCTGTAGTTGATAGACAACATCTGAGTAAGTGCATCTGCACTTGCAGGAGGCATTTACGTGCTAGAAACACCTCCTGCCTGCCCAGAAGTTATCAGCTAGCTGTGGAGCACAAAGTCATGCTCCACAGGCTTACTGACCTTCCCCAGAAGCTTACCTGTTGCATCCAACCAGTGACCATTCACACCTTTGCTGAATGAGGAGGTCAACAGAGCTGCCGTGCAAGCACACTGGTAGTTCTGTTGATGCGACTGTGCAGAGCATCAGTGTCATCATGGTGATGGTGCTGACATGCATGCAGTTGCGCAGGGTGCCACACTCAAGATAGTGGTGCCCCAAAGAGGATAGGCCTGGTGATCAAACGGAGGTAAGAGATGGCAGGGGGTGGGAGCCTAACATTGACTACCCCTCCTAAGTGTGAGTGCTAGTCAATATTAGTTCATCGTCCACCTTTTCCATCCAGCAGACAGGAAGTGCGAAATCGCCCCTGGATTAAGGAGACCCTTTCTCTGGATTTGCTGCAAACATATATACTGTAATTGAGCCTATAATGAGACCACAGGGCTTGTTCTGGTTCACGGGAGGTGTGCAGATGGCACGCCTCCACGATCCAGAACAACAAAGGAGTGGTTTTCAGCGCTGTGCCATAGTGCTTCCCTAAAAAGCAACCCCTAAGATGTGGAAGTGTGGAGCTGCAAAGCGCCTATGTGCTTTGTAGCTGCGGGGAAGCTTAGGCTATATCAGCACCGTCAGTGCAGATCCAGCTCATGCCTGCAAGTTAATCCAGATCAGTGGGCCTCCATGTAATCCAGATCAGTGGGACCCACTGATCCAGATTACTAAGCAGTAATCACAGAAAAGGCACAGTAAGCACAGTGAAATGAAATTTCTGCACAGTTGTTAAGGGAACCCAGATCTAGGCTGTTTCTGCACTTACCTAACTGGAGCTGATCCAGTGGTAGGAAGGGTTCCACGTGTCCACCTGGAATGCTGTTTTGGTACAGCGCCCCATGCTGGCTCTGAACCTTGTGCAATCTCTGGAGTTCTACTGCGCCGTCCCACTGTCTGTAGATTGGCTCGGGGGGGGGGGTGAGGCCTCTCCCTTCCGCACTAGGGAGCAGAAAAGAAGAGGGTCCTGAAGAGGACCAGGGCCCAAGCTATCCTGTTTCAACATGAAGTGCAGAAAGGCCCCTAGATTTCATAAAATAACCTTACCCACGGTCAATTAGGCTTCAGTCCACCTTCAGAATGAGAGAGACCTCCAGTGATTTTCTTTCCACATTTTCTATCCCAAATGTGAATTTTCTGAGTTATTTAATACTGAAAGAAAACAGCTTGTCATTTTGCTGATGCGTTCTCTCACTCTGAAAGTGGACCGAGGCTGGATTAAATCTTAGTGTGACCACATCCCTGGAGTCCCAACCAGCCTGGTTGAGGGCAAGAATCCCCCCCACACACACATATAAGGACACATGCGCACAAACTCTGATTCTTCTAAATGTGCTTATAATTTACACGACTACTTGGAACACAATCCTTTGCTCGCCCATTCAGAAATAAACGGCATCAGGGTTCCGTGTGGCTGAGCACTAGTCCCATGTTTGTTGGTTTTTAATACTAAAATAGTAAACTCACTTGGTATTCTTCGCAGAGACAGGAAGAGGAACTGAGGGACTAAAACGAGTAGATAATCACCATCATAATCGCCTAATTTTTAAGATAAGACTTTCTGAAAAAAATAGCACTGACATTTACCCATGTCTAAAATGTCGTGAAAAAATCTGCCGTGAGAAAGACGTCAGATTAGAATCGACAGTTGCAGAGGCTGCCGGAGCTTTTTGCACGTTTTAGGGGAAATTCTGCTGGGAGGTTTCCGAGGTGGCCCCATTTCCCAGGCTGTGCGATTTCTGAAAGTAACAGGAAGTCTGTTGGACTGCAGAACAAGCGAGGTGTTTTAGGACTGGTATATTTTAGCCAAACAGCGTCCCCGTTAAAAAATATGGGCAATTGGTTGCATTGAATTAAATGTAAATATAGGGTCCCGGTAAGTTACAATAGGGTGGTGGTAGTTTCTCCACTCCCCCGCCCCAAAATTCTATTTTATTTCCTGCTTTCAATATCCAGAAACGCTTCCTGCGATTGTCAATCGAAGGAGGGAAACCCAGTATCCCTCTTTCCAAACTAGAGGCGAAATCTGCGCGCTTGCTGGTCTCTTCTTCCCCTTCGTGGGTCCAGGGCGTCTCTCCTTCCTCTCCTCCTGTCGGCTGGAAGAGCCCAGAGGGCTGAGGCGGACGGAGCCTTGCGAGAGGAGGAGGAGGAAGGAGGAGGGTTAATCCCGCTCTGCTGCTCAGAGGCAGGAGGGAAGGTGAGCGGCGGGATCACCGCGATTCTAGCGGTAGGAGCGGAGGAAGATGCGTCCGCCCGCCCGCTTGCTGCATGGAGGTGGTGGCTGAAGGGTGGTGCGTTTGGAGCCCGCCGCCTTCCGCAGCGCCAGGGCCGCCGGGTATGACCAGGCATGGTGGTCGTCGTCGTCTGCTGCTGCTGGCGCCGGAGGGGCTTTTCACCTGTGGCCCCGCTGCTGCTGCTGCTACGGCGAGCCTGGGCTAGGCGGGAGCAGCGGCGCACCTGAGCCGCACGCAGCCCGGCCGCCTCCCTTTCCCCCCTCGCCGCCGCCGCTGCTGCTGCTGCTGCTGCCGGCTGCGTCCTCCCGCCAGAGAGCGAGGAGCAAGTGTCGGCGGCGGCGGCGGCCGGATCCCCATCGCGCGCTCCAAGGAAGGACCACCGCCGCCCGCCCGCCAGGGAGGCGCGCCTCGTCGGCGGCTCCCGGGCACGGCAGTTCGTGGCGGCGCGCGCTGCTGCTTCACCTTGCCCTTGACAGGCAGCCGGGGGAAGCGGCGGCGGAGAGGCCAAGGGCGGAGAGGCAAGGCGCGCCTCGCCGGGGGGCTGCGGAGGAGCAGGGGCATGTGGATGTGGGCTGCCGTCTTGCTCCAGAGCATCCTGAATGGTGAGCGCGCAACGACCTCGGGAGCTGCTGCTGCTGGCCGGGAGGGCGCCGGGGGTGACAGCGTGTGTGTGTGTTGTGTGTGTGGCTTTTCCAGAGCCCTTTTGTGCTTCCTGCGTGGTGCTGGTGGCGAGCAGCTTCGGCTCGAGGGGACGCAATCGCTCCCCGGTCCTTTCCATCGGCTCACCCAATTCGAGGGCGTCCCGTGTCTATTCACAAATCTACACCAGGGGAGGAAAAATGTACTTTGGCGGGGAGAGAAGGTTGGGAACTGCGTCGGCAGCTTCTCTTTGTGAACGCGGAAGCGTCGCTTTCGAAGGCGCTTTTGAAACGCAGTCATCCCGAGTCACGTTCCCCT
Source organism: Aspidoscelis tigris stejnegeri (assembly GCA_023333525.1). Taxonomy (NCBI): domain Eukaryota; kingdom Metazoa; phylum Chordata; class Lepidosauria; order Squamata; family Teiidae; genus Aspidoscelis; species Aspidoscelis tigris. Next base: position 211,043,063 of record JALMGA010000001.1, read on the forward strand.
GTCTAAGCGAAGACAAGACGCAGTCAGGTTTTGTTTATGGCTCTTGCCATTCGGAGTTTGTGGAAGTTAAAGGATTCAGAAGGAACGATTGCTAAAATATTCAGCCTAGTATCCTAGAAATGGTTTTATTTCCTCTTAAAGAAAAGGAATAGTGTGCAACGTAGCAGAAAACTGGTAAGATTTTCAAGATACCGGGGAAACCTTCCCTTAACGGTGTAGTAAATTACAAATACTTAAGCTTTGACCCTTGCGCCACGTGTGTATGTGGAACAAAAAGGAACTGATATTATGTATGTTCACAGAAGGGGTGCAGGTTACTCTGACAGAATTAATCGTGTCTCTCCTCCGACTTGTGCCAGCAGACATTTACTACGTCCTTAAAAAGCTAGAGAATAATTGTTCTTACTTGGGTACTGGGTAAGATGCTCACGGAAGGGCTGAGATGGCACTTCCCTCACACGTGACTTCTCCTTTCAGAAGATCGCAGTCTGTATCAAAGCCTGTCTCCTCAGGCGAGGTGAGCTTGATACTGGACGCAGGGTGGATGTGGGTGATCTTTCAAGTATTCCTCTTCCAACCACGCATTTGTTTAAAATAATAACAATTAATAATAATATTATTTATTGGGCTGGTAATTTGAATAAGTTCCTAGTTCTCTTCCCTTGCCCTTTTGCGATGGAGATAAAACTCTAGGACACTATTCTTCATTAGACCTGAGGAGCTGTAATTTAACTGTCAATCACAGAAGCTTTTGACCTTTAAGTAGGGAGCACCCCAATACGTTAGCCCATTAATCTTAGCAAGTTCCGCACCTAAGACTGAGCTATTAATGGCAAATTCATGAGATAAAAGGAAAGGAGAACTGGGGGAAGGGGGGAGGGACAAAAGCAAGACATAGGTTAAGATATTTGGGGTGGAAGGACACTAATGCAATGGAGGATTTTATGTGTTCTTATTTTTAATCAAATGACAACCTTTTGATGAATTGAAGCCTTTTCTCCAGGGTGGTTTTGGGGTACCAATGAGGATCCACTTTGGGGGAGATGCTGGGGACTTGAACCTGCTACCTTTTGGCCTCCGGGCAGTTCACTCTGCTAATGAACTACAGCCATATCTGCCTCTTAAGCTACAACCCTGTTCAGCTCAGTGGCTCTTACTCCTGAGCGTTGATGTAGCTATAATAGAATAGGATAGGCCCTTTTTTTTTAAAAGGAGCAGCAACAAGATGGTTGCCTTGTGTGATGTAGACTGTGGATAATAACATGCACGGTGTACAGTAATGAAACAAAATGTCAGCCACCAGTCCACCAGTGTCAGCTGTAGTGGTCCCTCTCCCCCCTGCTACACACACATTGGTTACTAGGACCTCCACAAAAGCTGGATTTATCCAGTAACAGCTACATCCTGCTGATGTGTCCATAGAATGCTCTGAATCTCAAGCTGCCAATTAACATTTGAGCTTTCTGTTGGAATGTGGCATTTCTCTGCCTCCCAAAGAACAATGGTACTTCAAGCCAGCTGCTCAGTAATGGTCTATCTACTGCGGTCTATGGAATTCACTATAAAAAGTGGTGAAAGGAACCAGCCTCAACAGCTTCAAGAAAGGGTTAGACAAATTCATGGAGGACAGGTGTGTCAGTGGCTAGAATGGATGCCTTGGCCTTTTCTGCACTGTAGAGTGGTAGATCTGGATCAGTGGATCAGAGACCTTCAGGTATAGGGCTGGCTGGCTGGCTGGATTGGATTTACCAGATCTACTGGTCCAGATCTCTGGGTGGTGAGGGCCAGATCAGTGCCATATGGAATGGTGGAGCTAATCCTGTTCAAGCTTACCTAAGGCTGCAAAGCTTCTTCTGAGCTTCACAGCAGACACACCTCCTGATGGCTAGGATTGAAAGTTCCTACCTTGAGGGGGGTGGGAGGCGAGTTTCAGTGGTGCACTATGGCGTACCGAATGACAGCTCCCAATAATTGCACATCTCCACTATCCAGAGTACAGCCTTTACTCAAGTTTTTAGACATGATATAGCAGGGTCCTTTCTGCACTTGGCCCACGAGTCACCCTGAGGGGCACTCTGAGCATCTGCACTTGAAAGAGCCATTTCCCAACCTGAAACAGTCCCACCACCCCACCTCGGTGACTACACACAGTGTAGGTTGACCCTGTACCACATATACATCTGCTTTTATCTGTGCTAGAACTGGAGTTGATAAGGCTCTGGGCAAGCCCATTTGCACCTCTTCTGATGCTAAAGGGGCATGTGCCACCCTGTGCAAGCATATTGGCACATCACACCACAGTTGCCCTGGTGCTCACGATAGTGGTGCCCAGACACTCATTTGCTCCACAGAAAGGTGTCCAGACAGGCAGGGGAGGGATTGCATGAGCTAAGCAAATGCTTAGAGCACCCAAGGGCAAGTTCATACTTTGTTTCCCACGGATGGAAAGTGAAGTGTGAACCTCCCCCAGGTCTACAATAGATCCAAATCAAGGCCTTTTCATATGGATCAGGCTCCATTTTGTACAGATGGAGCTGGCTCAAGGGGACAAGGCCTCTTATTTTGGATTAACATGTGGATCAGGAGGCCCAGGATCTGGATCAGAGGTCTTTTGATCTGGATCTAGAGGCTAGTGCAGAAAGAGCACTAAGTCCTGCCTCCAGGCTGGAGAGGACGCCTCTAAAGGCCATTTGCAGGTTAAGTTTTGCCTTCAATTTCAGCTTGAGAGTGCCCAGAAGCAATTGGTGAGCCATTGTGTGAGACAGGATGCTGGACTAAATGGGCTGTGCCCTGATCTGGCAGGGCTCGTCTGATGTTCATACCTGGCTGAGGTAGGACAGAAGACAAGCAAAAAAAGGTGTTTACAGACTACCTGTTTTTTACCCCGTCTCTGTGCATATGACAGTGTCAGGACTTGGGCATCCATTTCCACACATCCCTCATTTTATGCCAGAAGATTTTAAATGCAATCCAAAGTCTAGTTCTGCTTCCTCAAAGAGGAGGAGCTGGTGTTGTTGATCCAGACTCTCTGATCCTCTGCCACTGCATTGATATGGTATCTGCATTTGGTGACAGCTGTCAGTACTCATCAGAGCAGTGGAGATGTTGAGATTACAAGTCAAGGGACTTGTCCCTTGTCCTCCTGAGCTTACTTTGTGGTGCTGCTGGTAAATCTGTATCAGCAGGATAGCTGGTGCAAATCATAGATAGGATAGATTTTAACCCTGAAATGTTTGCGTTCCTTTCATATGTATTTTAAATTATCATGTATTAAGGTTGTTTTATTATGTTTTACATTTGTTTTTTTGCATTTTTGTACTTCCCTTTTGTATTTTTGTACTTTCCCTTTGGTGGAAAACATGAAAGAAATAAGCATCGTCATCGTTTATTTATTTATTTATTTGTTTGTTTCCCAGTGGGTTTGAAAGTGACATTGGTTTCTACCCAGGAGAATGCCACTTTTTCCAGGATTTGTATTTATAGATGCACAATTAAAAGACCTCAAGTGCATCCAAGAAATTCTTGACAGGATTTATGTTTATATGAGGGTTAGTTAACAATGAAGGAAAGGATGAGGCATCTCTGATTGGAGTGGTCAAAATGGAGAAGAAAGGGATTACTTTTTCCTTCCACACGGCTATTGTAACCAAAAGGTCTCTGAAAGCACTCATTGCCCCATGGGACAGTCCTTAGAACTTGTTCAGACATGCCTTCTGAACGGCAAAATCTCACCAAGGCAGACATCTTTGACTGTGATATGAAGCCTGCAATTTTCTATGGGAAATGGGGCTGAAGAAGGAAGTGGGTTCAGGGCTCACATTCTGTTTAAACAGAACATGTAATGTGCCTCTCTAAATGTGGCCTCAAGGCACTGCTTTTGTGAAATGTTCAACACAGAGCATGCATTGCAGGTCATGCTGAAACTTAAAGGTAGAGCAGAAAAGCCCACTCTGCCTTTAATACAAATTTTGAGGATGATAGATCAACAGAGCCTTTACATGATGTAGATGCTGGTCTTGATGAGCCTGGTCTAGCTATGCTATCAGCAACATGTCATCATTTTTAACACATCTGGAAGCTCCATTATTTGTTTGACTGTACAAACAGGCAAAATACATGGGACAAGAGATCACATTAAGTTATTTTATTATTATTCATAAGTAAACTGTTTGTTTTGCAAAAATAGGTATTCTGGTAGTATATACATGTCCTTTTTGCCCTGATTAATGGAGAATGTTACTATTGTGACAATTGGCTGCTTCCCCCGGCATTTCTATGTTGTGCATCTGGAATAGGGAATTCACCTGAGGAAAAAATATATTTCATGCAATTTTCCTGTCAGATGGGACCACCAATGCTCGTATGCAGAATGGCTTGGTGGAGTCCTTGTGAAGGAATGTGATGCAGAAATGTTTGGGTTTATTGAGGCCATTCACATGAAAATAGACCATCTGTTAAAACAAACTGCATCCATTATTGCACCTCTTTAGCTGTGTATAGGTTGTGCAGCGAAGTAGAATGCTTATGTCACGGTTACTGTTAACAGCTTGATCAAATTATTAGAGGGTTTCTTCAATAGAAAGTTTAAATTTGGTCCAAACACTGAAGATGATGTATGGAATACTTTTATAGGTAACTTATTGTTAAATACTGAGGGTGTATTTTCCAGTTATTGTCATGGACACCTTTTTTGCAGTTTGAGTTGGCTTCTGTATGCAGGTGTGAGGCAGTAGAAAGGGTCAGGTCATGAGGTAAAACTTTCAGAGTTGCTTCTGGTGCGCTGAGTCTCAGGCCTTTCCTACACACCCTGAGTCCTACAAGCACAAGCATGGTACACAGATGTTTCCATGCAGTTTATACATGCTGCATCAGGCAACTTTACCATAGCCGCACTTAAAAAGCACTAGCAACTATTTCTGGAAAACCCAGCATTGGTTGTAGGTTTTCCAGCAGTAGCACTTTTTTAAACTTACTATCTGGAGGTAGCCACCATCAAAGCTCTGTCCACTATGCGTATGTGGAGGCTGAAAAAAAATGTTCAAGCATGAGAAAAAGTGTTTATGCACACATCTGGGCATTTGATGCTGGCCAAATATCTGATGTGCACATCAGTAAAATATGTTCTAGGTAGCAAGGAATAATGGCAATGTATCAATATCCTGCTAGCAAGTTATTCAGCTGCTTTCTGGAGGCGCCCTTAGTTTGGCTGTCCTGTAAGCAGAATCCTCTGAGTGGAGATATTTAAAGGGTTTGAGTATTAGGGTTAGAATAATAGAATCATAGAGTTGGAAGGGACCTCCAGGGCCATTGAGTCCAACCCCCTGCTCAATTCAGGATTTCCTAAAACATCCCAGACAGATGTAGGTCCAGCCTCTGCTTAAAGACTACCTCCTGTGGCAACCTATTCCATTGACTGATTGTCTTTACTGTCAGGAAGTTTTTCCTAATATCTGTTCTGTATTGACTCCCTTGAAGTTTCATACCATTGTTTCTAGTTCTCCCGTCTTGTGCAAGTGAGAATAGGGACAATTCCTCTGCACTCTGACAGCCCTTCAGATACTTGAAGACTGTGATCATGTCTCCTCTCAGTCTTCTCTTCTGCAGGCTTAACATTTCTAGATCTTTCAACCTTTCCTCGTATGACATGCTTTCCAGACCACTAACCATTTTGGTAGCCCTCCTTTGGATTTGCTCTAGTTTGTCAATGTCTTTTTTAAATTGGGGTGCCCAGAACTGGACACAATACTCTAGATGAGGTCTGACCAAGGTAGAGTAAAGAAGAATAATTACTTCTCCTGATCCAGACTGTATACGCCTCTTGATACATCCTAGGGTGGTGTTTGCCCTTTTTTCAGCTGCATCACATTGTTTATTCATGTTCATCCTGTGATCAACCAGTACATCTGGGTCCTTTTCACTTGTGCTACTTCTCAGCCTAATTCCTCCAATTCTGTATTCATTTTTACCATTTGGAGTGTTAGATTGTGTCTTGTAGTTAAAAGAAAATTTTAAATCTCTAATTTGTGATTTATAGTGTTGGTTTTCCAGTTGTTGCTGAACAGACTTCCCTTGAAGCAGTGATGGGAGATGTAGTAAAGGCTGTGTGCAAATGCTTCTAAAATTGGCAGGTGTTTGCCCCTGCAAAACATGTGCTATATGGTTGTGGACATTTGCTGTATGTGCTATCTTATGGAGGTACCAAAAGCATGGGAGTGTGTGTGTTGTGGACTGGACTAAGGCATTCTCCTAGCACTTTTGCAGCACTTCCTGGTTTGAGCATTCATGGGATACCCTTTGTAGACACAGCAATGTGCCAGCTAGCTCTGCAGCTTTGAATTCCATGTGGCCCTTAGCTATCTTTGTCCTTGTTAAAACAAAATATATGGGTTTTTTAGTAACAGTTTCATCTCCCATGTGTGGTTGAATGAAACTTCTAGGATCATGGAACTCTCGAGTTGGAAGGGATTCAAGAACCACAAGGGTCATCTAGTTTAACACTTTATATTTTTGTAGAGTTAAGAGTATGGTACAGATATGGTACAGTATGGTACAGTATGGTACAGATAAAAGGCTCAAGACTCTGAAGTCTTTTGCATCTATAGAAAGATAAAAATCACTGGCACAAGACAATGTTTCAGCCCCCTACTCACTGAGTCAAAAGACTGGTCCATGGATTTTGGCATGGAGTGATTCATTGAGAAGAACAGCAAGGTGGTGAGGGCAAACAGCAGAACATCTTGAATGGGGTAGGACATGTAATAATCAGAATATCAGGAAGGAGGCCAGGATGACTGATCTACTATACAAGTTGTTCATACAAATGGACTCGCCCAAAGCCATTTAGTGAGTTTTGAGGGGGCTCACTGAGGTTGTGAGTCATGTTCTCTTCACTTAGGTTCTAATCTAACTCTCTAAGGATGCCTCCAGAAGGCAGGAAGCAACTTCAGGTCTTCTTTAGATTCCACAGTTGCCTCTTGCCACCACTGCCAGATGGCAGGAGGCAGTCCAGGGCTCTTACTCCCTCTGCCATCTCCTTGCATTCCTGTTCCTTTGTCTGTTCCAATTACCTGGATGCTAGCAAAACACCTGCTCATTTTCCTTTGCTTTCTACGCCTCTCCTATGCTTTGCTAACATGTGGGTATTTTGAACAGGAGTGCAAGAATGTAGCAAAAGAAGGCAAGCAATCGTTATTATGGGAAACCCAGCATTATTTCCAGATTTTCAATAATTCTGATGCATTGGATTTCCAGTCTACTAACCCAGGACTATATTGAGAATGCCATGGATGTGTGTGGCATTGCAATAGAGTCCCAAAAGAACCACAGTTTCTGCAGTCACTTTGGCTATTCTTAGCTGTCCTAGTGCTTTAAGTTCACTTGGTGGCCACTGCTTTGGAGGCAAAAGAATTGAGTTGCACCAGAAATGTTAGAATGGAGGAAGAACAACCTTTTGTACCCTCTCTTTCTGTGTATATGATCTGGCCCTGGCACATCTCCACTAGTTATTGCATTTGGGACGGTGTGGTTTGGATATGATCAAAGTGATTTACAGTATGGTACAGATAAAAGGCTCAAGAGGAATGATGTTCTTTCATTTATTATTTATTTGCAAGAATTATATCCCATGTTTCTGGTTTGCTGCATTAATATCCCCCTTTTTCTTTCAGTAAGCTCAAAATACTGTATATTATTCTCCGTTCCATTTTATCCTTACAAGGTAGATTATACACAAGGTTCCCCAGGGAATTTGAACCTAAAGGATCTTAGGTACTAGTCGTCTGATGCTCTAGCCAGTGCGTTATGTTGTTTATCCCAAAGCCAAGTGTCAAGACTTCAATCTCAGTCATGAGAGGTACAACACAAAGGCCCTGGTCACACCTATATAAGACAGGACGTCCTATGAATAATTTTAACTGAGGTCATACCAGCTCTGTTTACACATAGATCATTATAGGTTGTCCTCAGGCCATCCTCGCTGAGTGCTGCATTGCTCACACCTTTCTCTGAGATTGACCTGAGCCTTCTCCATGGAACTCTTGGCTCTCTACCCCCTTTGTTGTGTCAAATCTATCTCCTTTCTTATTGGATGCCATTCTGTTACTCAAGGGAGGTGAAGGTGTGTGTATGTGGTTCTTTTTAAAGCCTGCTCCCCAACCTCCATGCCCTCTTCCTTTTTATGTGCTTTTCCTCTCCGTGCAATTAATTATTTTTTTTAAAAAAATAATAAATTTGCATTTTCCACTAGAGGAATCATACACATAAACTGAGTAGGGAAGGGGGAAGCGCCTCACGAACTTCATGCATACACATTGGCTGACAGGAAAGATCGGACCCCGCCCACCACAGCACAGTTGAGGAAGCGAAGATTGTCTGGGATGGGCTGAGTCCATTGCAAAAGAGGACTCGGGTTAGGATGGCTTAACGGGCGTAGGTTGGCTTGGAAAATGAATAAAAACAATATAATGCAACCTGAGGATGACCTGAAGTTATCCTAAACTAAAGGTGTGACCAGGGCCAAACATAGCATGGCCCATCATTAGGTCCTGCAACTCTCTACCAGAATATAGCTGTGACTTTAAAAAGTTCTAGATGGATTTATAGAGAACTCTGATTGCAATAGGTGGCAGTGAGGAGACTTGCTTCTGCTGCCTCCAGTATTCAAGCCCAGTGGCATCTGGTTGATGGAGAAATAAGGTGGCACCGTCGGTAAGCTTTTGCTCTGACCCAGCAGTGTTCTTGTTAAGTGATTTTTAATTCCCCGCAAGGATGCATGGACATCTAGGGTTTTTTTAATTGAATTGTACTGTATTATATTGTACTGTATTGTGTTTATTTATATCTCACTTTTTACAATCAAACCAAACACCCTTTGTTCAGTTTGAATTCATGCTTTTTTCTTCAAACAGGCAGAGTGTTCAGTTTGAATGGAAACCTTTCAAGCACCTTCAAACCTTCGATTGAACAGGATGGGTTCAATAGGCTTGTTTGAACACCCTTTTGTTTGGTTTGAATTTGAACTGTTTTTGGACAGGCAGGGCATTTGATTCAAACTCATGTGTTTGATTTGAACAGGTTTGATCCTGAACCAGTTCAGCATTACTCTATTAGAAGCTCATTTAAAGTCTCCTGAAATAGAGATGAATGTGTTGGAAATTGTACTTGAAAAATAGATTAGTTTTACTGACCATATTTCATTAAAGAGGTGGGAAATCTGATATAAATTGAAGAGATAGTGAAAGTAAAAATAAGTCCTCCTCAAGTTAACCTCTTTTGAGGGTGACTGCATGGATTCATCCCATGCTGTTTTCTCCGCAAAAACACAAGTGGTTGCAGCATTTCCCCCCAGGGAAATGTTGGGAAATGAACCTGGGGTTTTCTGTGTTCAAGGAAGGTGCACTACCACAGAGTTATGGCCACTCCCAGAAATCTGGAAATCCAATAAGAGGGCGATAACATGAAAAACAGGGTATTTAAGTGCAGTAGCCAAAGGAGTAGGGAACAACCAATGTTATCAATGGGTGACTCATCATGAATTTCAATTGTTTTGGCTTTGAATTTAGAACATACATTTCTTTTTAAGTGATTGTTTCGATAGTACATCATTAAAAACCACAGTTAAAAGTTTATAATTCTGTACCCATTTATATGGGAACAGTTAATTAAAGGCATCTATAAGTAAACATGTGTTGCATTTCCCTGTTGGACTGCAGTCCCAAACAAAAAGTTTTTTTTTCAATAAGCATGTATAGAATTGCTTAATAAATGGCTTTTTCTTTCTAACAGTGTGGTAGCTTTTATCCAGACAGAAAGTTATTTTGTAAAAGAAAATGAACCCAAAAAGATACACTGAAGTTTTAGTAATTTATTTGAAGTTTTCTATTAAAAGGGAAACATTTAATTAGCAAAAACATTAATTGCAATATTCCTATAGAATACATACACACACTTGTGTATAAACCTTTTTAGGGGGGATGTAGTTCTTTGGAATTGGGATATTAGCTAGGGGGGCAAATATTGTTCTTTGACCATCATAAGACAGAAGCTATAATGGTTGCAGGAAACTAATAAAGGCCTTTCCGCCTAAGTGCAAACCTTCCACTCTGCTCTTTATTAACAGTACTTGCTTGCTTGTAAGTTAGGGGTGTATCTAACCATTGGACTGTCATGCCCCATTCAGCCTCATTGGAGGAGGAAGATCTGCCTGCAACGCCACCACAGACTGAGAGGCAACCACAACATGGTATTACAGGCATTGAAGGGTTAAGGCCAGTTCCAGGTGAGCAGCCAGACAGTTCTGATAATGACTCTACCAGCAGTGAGCTTAATCAAAGGCCCTCTCCTCTCCTGCTGAGGCAGCAGAAGCAGCTGAGGCGCAGATCAAAGCAATTAGCTCAGCTGCACTGTGGGCGTGGCATTGACTCCTCTACTTAGGAGCAAGCTCACCGTGCCTCAGTTGCTGCAGACGTCTTTGTAGCCTCATGTTGCTCCGTGCTTGAACTCTTTGTGACTTGCTAATCCTTTGGATGGACTGACCCTTGCTGACTTCTGGACTCCTAGACCCTGGACTAGAACTAACCTCGAATATGGCTAAACCCTTTGGAACCAAGTAAGCTGCACAAGTGTTTGCCTGTTGCCTGACTGGCCTGCAACGTGACATGGACAAGCCAAGCTTTTTGCCAGGCACCTAGATACATTTGTTTGGCTGTTGATTTAGTTTATTAGTGCAGTATGTACAGGACTTTGGTCTATTCTGCATGACATGAACAAGCTGTTCCACTTTCCAATGCTTTAACCATCCCCTTATTAGGGTTGCCTTCCTTTTTTTTGTTCTCCAGTGCTTCTGGCAGGTGACTGATCTACAAGGGACCAGCGGTAGCTAGAAATCAGGAGTATCAATAGCTACCGGAATTGATGCCTAGATAACACCTTCATGTTGGAGAGACAGGCAGGTTGATGGCACTGAAGACCATTTTCAGGGAGTTGAGAGCAGGTGAAGGTTTTGCATTCGTCCCCAGCTTGAGAACATCCAGAAGCAACTGGTATGAGACAGAATGCTGGACCAGATGTACTGGGATCTGATCCAGAAGGGTTTCCCATTATGCTTACATGTTAATTTCAATGGGATAGAGGGAAAGGCAGCTAAAGGAGAACAGCATCAAGAATCAGAATAGATAGAGCTGATGGGAAGGTGAGACACTACTAGATCTGCGATTCTACTCAAACCCACATGAAAACTGACTTTGCCGAACATAGTGGATCACACATTCATTAACCAGCCCTGAAGTGGACAGGTGAGAGAGTGGGGCTAGATTCAAGGTCGCTCTGAACTACTCAGCTGATGGGGCATGGCCCACTTTGCCCTTAAGGGTTAGCCACTCTTGCTTCTTGCACCATCCATGTGACGTTTCACAAGGATGGAACATTAGGGGCGTGATATGAAAGTGTCACAGGTTAGAAGTTATAATAGAGGAGGCCAAATGGCATTTTTCTACTCTCTTTTTTGAAATTTAAAGTTTGATGTCTTAAGAAAAGTAGACTTCTAGTTGCAGTCTATACGAATTCTTGCTTTATTGATTGCCTTTAGAGCCACCTATGTAGAATTCCATATGAGATTCAGGGCACAGGACACAGTACTTTGCTGATTCTAAGTGGCTCTGCTTAGTGCCTGCATGGATTTCACAGCAGAACACAAGTGGGTTATAAATGTAAAGAATAATAAATCTCTGTTCTGAGGAACAGCTTAAGGAACGGTATGACTCAGCTTATACAGAACAGTCTGAGAGTAGGTGTTAAACAAATGGTGTTGGCACCACTTTAGTTTGCTTTTAAGCATTTTTTTAAAAAAATAAATAAAATTGTCACATATTGTAGTGTTAGACTTCCCAGCAGGGATAGATTTGTCCATCTGCTGTAATTAATCAGTTTTCAGTTACTTGGCCCTCCAAAAGGTACACATTCTACTCATACAGTTTGTAATAGCTTTATAAAAATACATCAGGCAAATAAATAGTTGTTCAGCAAGGCCTTGCACAAAGATCACAAGTGCAGGGAAGGATGTTGCAGCTCTTGTAAGGAGAAATATATTCTGGAGTGCAACTTGCCTCTCTTTGACAAGGGGAGAACAGCTCTCATGTGGACCTGGAGAAGATGTTACTGAAACTGAACTACATCTTCCACTGGGTCCAGGCACCAGTCATGCTGAGTGAGTGTTCAAGATCAGTGTGCCAGCTTGACTCCTAACTTGTAGTCACTGGGTTTGATCCGCTCTCTTCCGTGCAATAAATTTATATCGGCAAGCAATAAGAGAAGCATAAAATCCTTTCAATACCCATGAAGCCAGCTGGGGGACATTGGGCTAGTCACAGCCCCCTTTCTGAACTCTCACAAGCCCATAGGGTGTTTGTTGTGGGGAGAAGAACAGAAAGTTTGTCCGCCACTTTGAGTCCCCTTAAATGGGTGAGAAAAGCAAGGCATAAAAGCCAACTCTTCTTCTTTTTGCCTCAAAAGTAATAATCACTTTTGACATTTGGGTTTGATAAGACGTTAGTTAGATTACATGTGTTTTTGGCTGTTGTGTGCCAGCAGTATTTACTTGCTGAGTTCTTCTCTAGTATCCACCACCAAGCTATTGAAACCTCCTATTTACTACTGGGGCCAAGAAGGATGGCATCATATCCTGCTTCTAATATGTCCTCAAAATTGCAAAAATGGCTAGTAATCCCTGACTTCGAACAGACGAAAGCTGATTACAAGTTCAAAGGCAGTTCTGCCCACCCTTTGGCGGATGGAGCCAACCCATTTCTGATAGATAGCGTACTGATCTGTGTTTAAATTCTTCTCTTGAAGGAGACCCCACTGTTCTCTCTGGTGGTTTGTTCTATTCTCAGTCAGTTTACGTAACCACAAGTGTTCTTCCTAAAACTTAGGTAAATTTGAACTCCTTTGTCTAGGCCTACCATCTTCAGTGACAGTATAGCTCTCCTTTTTTTAAAAAAAGTGACAGATGCCTATTTGTATATTATGTATGTGTGTGCACAAAAACACATTGTTGTTTTCTCGTGAGTTTCTTTTTCTTTACAGATTTGAAGGTCCTTATGGGGAACCATTTCCTGCTTCTGTCACTATTACTTGGTGTTTGATTTTTCTCATTGTCTGAGGTTGCATCCAGACATTGGGTAGTTATTCCACTGTATTTAGATATTCTGGAATAAAGCATGGATATCTGTATAAGGGCCAAAGCATACATGAAAGAGGTATATGTTAGATCAATTGTTTATGGTGGCATTATCAACCATCTTTTATCTTTGAAAAATATAAGTGAATAATGGATACATGGTATTATTATATATCTGAGCAGTTTAAATATGATATGATCAGGCAAAGAAGAATCAGGATCTTGGGAGGGAATGGTAAAGCTTTAGTTGAAGATAGTTGTATATAGTTATATTGCTAAACCGGAAGTAAATAACAACTTGAAGGAATTAATAAATAAGTTTCTTATAAGTCGGAAGTAAATGATATTTAGTTTGACAGATATAGTGGGTGTAAGGATGCATTTTGAAATTATTATTTTTAAAAAGATACTGCAGAATATCCAATGTTTTATTCCAGAATATCCAAATACAATGATGTCTGCATGCAGCCAGTATTTTGAGCCAACAATACATGTGCTATAGGTTTACGGATTAGGGATGTGTAGCATGCTTTTCTGCATTACAGGCTTGTCCCCGTATCCGCTGATCTGTTAACTGTGGATCCACTCAACCGTGGTCAACTGGAAAAGCCTCTTATGCCCTCCTTAGTAGCTATCCCTATTGGGAATTGTGGGAAATGTTATACAATTCCTTGGGAATTATGGGAAATCATGCACAATTTCCCATGAATCATGGGAAATCCTGTGTGATTTCCCAGTGTTCATAATATCAGTGGTTTCCCATAACCATGGTAGTTCTCAGAACCTATCCTCCCAAAATACAGGGAGAGGCCTAAACAGTCACACACACACCCAGTATAAGGATGCCTAGAACATCTTTACTGCTCCCCTTATTTTTTTCTTGAGTTTGAAGCTAGATGCTGCTACAATGCTACATTGCGTGATATTCTCACATGATGCACTTTTGGAGGCTTACTGGAGCCTTCCCCTCTGTCCCCCCCTGTGTTGGCCCCACAAAGGGCAATGGATATGAAGATGAAATACTATTTACCCTTCATGGGCCAGGTTGGACCAGGAGAAAACCCCAAAGGCACATGATGTCATCAGGCAACATGACACGATGGTGTCCCCACAAGCCAAAGCTTGGGGAAGACCAGATACAGTAAAGGCAAGAATGGGTTCCCAAATAAGACATGCCAGTATGCCCAAACACTACCTCCCCCATGTTGGCCTTTCAACCTAAATGTCTGAACATATGTTATTTTCTGAGTAATTCTGAAGGCCTTTGGCACACCTTTAAATTATGTATAGCTAACTCTGTTTGCCTAGTGTTTTGATTCTTGCAAACTTTAGTGTAGACCAAAACTGCAGTTTCCATGGAATTTTTGGCTATAAGGTACATCCAGACAGGATGAAAATAGTCCCATTATGGCACTGCTATGGTGGGGTCAGCACATGTATCACAGGCAACCCCACTGTAGTCCCACTTTTTTGTCCCTAAAAAGCACTAAAAATTATTGCTGGATAATCTAGCGGGTTCCTAGCTTTACTGCTTTTTAGCAATTGATTTGCCTTTCTGGACGGAGCAGCAATTGGAGCTCAATCTATCCAGTATGACCATGCGTGCATGACAGCTGACCATGCGTGCATGGAAGTAGTCACATGCCCATCCAGAAATTTGAGGAGAGCTGGGTTACCAGGATTGCACGAGACCAAAATGCATAAAGACAGTGCTGAGGCCAGCACTGTCCAGATAGGAAGCAATAACAGCAGGGCATACAATATCATAGAATCATAGAGTTGGAAGGGACCTCTAGGTCATCAAGTCCAACCCCCTGCTCAATGCAGGATTTCCTAAACCATCCCAGACAGATGTAGTCCAACCTGTTGGGCGAGGCCGGGGGAGGGTCTTCGCCCCAAATGGGTTGAGTACACTTCCCCGTTTGCACGTAGGCTGGGAAAGGATGCATTTGAAATGTGCCCTTTGCCTGCCAGTGTACTCAAGCCGTTTGGGCCAAAGCATCCAGAGGTGTCTTTGCCTTAGTGTGAAAACACCTCTGGACACAGTATTCTAAATGAGGCTTGACCAAGATAGAGTAAAGAGGAATAAATACTCCTTTTAGACTGTGTTTTCACCTGAGCTTTTAAAAATGCTATAATAAAGCCTGATGCAAATGCACATCTGGCTGATCCCACTTCATTGACTTTAAATCACTGTCAACCCTGATTATGCTGTTCCCACAGAAAACGCTTCAAAAATGCATTGGGGAAAGCAGATGTTCTCCTCCCCGCCCTTTGCCAGCCCCTTTCTCCCAATTGGGTTTGATCCCATGATGGGGATCCCAGCTCCCCCTTCCCTCCTGCTTTTGCCAAACCTTCCAGCAAGCATTACCATGGGGATCAATTCCAGAGCGCCTCCCCTCCCTCCTCCAATGCCCCATTTTACGAGGTTGCACAAAATCGCATCCCTAAGCTTTCCCCTCACTTTCTCCTTTATCCCACCTTTCTCCCACCCACCCACCCACCCACCCAGGAAAGAGCCAGCCCAGGCTAAAAATGAGAAAGTGAGGGGAAGTGTGTTATCAGTGTGAAGTGCTGTGGGTGAATTGTTACTACTTGTTACCAGTGTGAGGTGGCTGAAAATGAAACCGTGAAGTGGTCTGCTGAGGGGAAAAGGCTTGAGCACTTAATCTCACAAGGGGCTGTCCTGATGCATTTGCCCCAATACCACTGTATCATTCCCAAAGGAATAAAGATAAAGTGTTTTAGCAGCACAACTGGGGGAAACACCTGTATTTTCAGGTGTTTTTTATTGCAGTTGTTAGCAATTTACTCCTCGGAAAACACAGGAACCCAATTTGTAATGGGGACAAAGAAAATTCAAATCATTTTCAAATCATTTTATAATGTGAGTGGAAATGCACCTTTAATGCATCCTAGAGTGACATTTGCCTTTTTTGCTGCTGCATCACATTGTTAACTCATGATCATCCTGTGATCAACCAGTACACCCAGATTCTTTTCACTTGTGCTACTAACCAGCCTACATTACTGCTTTCTGTTGGTATACCAGGCTGCTGTCTGGAGGCAGCCATAAAAAGCTGAAGTCAGTTACCGTTACAGGAATGAACAATCCCAAAAAAGTCTATTTTAGGCTCTCTCATTCTTTCCAAACTTTGTTTATGTCATTTAGAGAACAGAAGATGGTGCGTATCATTTCTTTCCCCTATTTTATCCTGGCCACAGCCCTGTGAGTTTGGCTGTGACTAGCCCAAGGCCACTTTGGTTACATGGCTGAGTGAAGAGTCAAACCCAGGGACTCCTAGGCATATGGATACACTCCATTCAGGGGTGGAAACTTTCCTTTTCTCAAATGTTGCCGCCTAACATCCATCAGTCCTGGCAACATCACAGGAGTTACTAAGTATCCAAATGAGAGATCTGTTTGCTGTGTCTTTGAACAGATTTTGTCCAGAACAGTGGCAACATAATTTCCAGTTATTCTAAGGGAAGTGCAATTGTTATTTAGTTAATGTCTTTGTTGACCCTTGAAGATATGTTTTGGGCTTTTCAGGCCTTTCCTCATTCCTTTAATGAAAACTACAAATTATTTTATTAAGCAACACATTTTGAAATGGTGAATGTAGGAATATTTTCTTATATATGCCAGTGAATAAAAGAATAGGAATTTCAGAAATAAGTGATCTTGAAAAATCAACATTGGCTTTGGATGGAAGACACACTTTGTATGACCTTGGCAATAGGAAAATAGAAGAATCATAACAAGATTATTAGGCACTTTTCTGGACTTCTCTTGGCCTCATCACGATTCATGGGATGCTATCCCGGGTTGCATGTGTTTGTTCCTGTATATTTTCCATCCGTCACACGCCCTAGTTTGGAGTGAATTCTGAAAAGAGACTTGACTCATTTTTGTATAGGAGGGGCACTTTTCATATGCTCAGACATTTAGCTTGAGATGCCAAATTTCTGTTTATAATGATGATACTGCCAATAGTAAGATACTGATATATGAAGGGAACTAACTTGAAAGGAAATATTCTACAGCAGAGAAGGTAGCTCATCTGGTTAGCATAGCACAAAGATTCACCAAATTCTTTTGTTTTAGTTCACTGAAATTCTGGAGCAATGTGGAAAAAGAGCTGGTGGAAGGATAGTATTGGAGTTTTAGTATTTCTACCCACCTTGACAGAACGGTAGATTTTGCAGATCTGCTTTACCTGTGGAAGTCAATGCATGCTCTCCCAGGGATCGGCAAAGAATTTGATTTCATCCTGTCTATGGTCACAGATTCTTGGAGCCTTCTTTTTGGAGGCTTTCTGCTTTCAGGCATTATGGAAAGTTATGCATTATGTTTTCTTTTATAACTGAAAGAACTACAGTGGAAGCTGGAAGGGAGGCCTTTAAAATGCCTTGTGTGTGGCTTACAGTTTAATAGGCCAGTCTGGATGTTGTCATGGTAGCCATTTTGAAAACCAAGCATAGAGGTTCATTCGCCGTCTCCTGTGTGAAAGAGAGCGACCTTACAGACATATACATGTATGAGGGGTTCTTAATTTATTCTTAGCCCCGTGGAAGCGTTGTGTGGAATTTACTGATCCTAAAACTTTACCTTTCACTAAGTTTTTAAATAAAATATAGACTGGGTCGGAAATATTTTTGTTCAGAAGACACTAGTGCCTTAATGTACTTCCTGCTCCAGTTATTGGTGGTAAATAGGTTCAAAATCTTGAAGGAATCGTTGATTTTTATTAGCAAATGGCTGGTTTTTAAAAATACTTAGGTGGAAAGACAATGAATTTTATGGGTGAGAAATGCAGCTTAATTTGCTGAATTTGGGTATAAAAATGTTATGGGCGTTTAGAACGGTCATCCCTCTTTCGCCACATTAATTCTAATTAAGCTGCTATTGGAGAGAAGACACTTTATGAAACTAGAGGCGAAATAGGCGCTCCGGCAGGCATCTTCTCCTGGGTGGGTCCAGGGCGTCCCTTCTTCCTTTCCTCCTGCTGGCGGACGGAGCCTTGCGAGAAGAGGAGGAGGAGGAGGAAGGAGGAGGGTTAATCCCGCTCGCCTCTCTTCTCTGCTGCTCAGAGGCAGGAGGGAAGGTGAGCGGCGGGATCAATGCGATTCCAGCGGTCGGAGCGGAGGAAGATGCGTCCGCCCGCCCGCCCGCTTGCTGCATGGAGGTGGTGGCTGAAGGGTGGTGCGTTTGGAGCCCGCCGCCTTCCGCAGCGCCAGGGCCGCCGGGTATGACCAGGCATGGTCGTCGTCGTCTGCTGCTGCTGCTGCTGGCGCCGGAGGGGCTTTTCACCTGTGGCCCCGCTGCTGCTGCTGCTGCTACGGCGAGCCTGGGCTAGGCGGGAGCAGCGGCGCACCTGAGCCGCACGCAGCCCGGCCGCCTCCCTTTCCCCCCTCGCCGCCGCTGCTGCTGCTGCTGCTGCTGCCGGCTGCGTCCTCCCGCCAGAGAGCGAGGAGCAAGTGTCGGCGGCGGCGGCGGCGGCGGACGGATCCCCATCGCGCGCTCCAAGGAAGGACCACCGCCGCCCGCCCGCCAGGGAGGCGCGCCTCGTCGGCGGCTCCCGGGCACGGCAGCTCCTGGCGGCGCGCGCTGCTGCTTCACCTTGCCCTTGACAGGCAGCCGGGGGAAACGGCGGCGGCGAGGCCAAGGGCGGAGAGGCAAGGCGCGCCTCGCCGGGGGGCTGCGGAGGAGCAGGGGCATGTGGATGTGGGCTGCCGTCTTGCTCCAGAGCATCCTGAATGGTGAGCGCGCAACGACCTCGGGAGCTGCTGCTGCTGGCCGGGAGGGCGCCGGGGGCGACAGCGTGTGTGTGTGTCCTGGGTGTGTGGCTTCTCCAGAGCCCTTTTGTGCTTCCTACGTGGTGCTGGTGGCGAGCAGCTTCGGCTCGAGGGGACGCAATCGCTCCCCGGTCCTTCCCATCGGCTCACCTAGGCAAGTGGCAGCCTGCAGTCCAGCGAGATCTGCCTCGCTCAGGTTCGCCCTGTGCTGCATCGCTGCCTCTTTCTCTGGGAACAAATACGGATTGTACCCTGACGGTGCCCTGATCTGTCTGAAGGGCATATACCTTAAGCTTCTAGAAGGTTGTGGGAAGGGGAAGCGGTCTGCTTCGTCTCTCTTAATTCTGAGCTGCCGTTTTACCTTTCGTGTGTGTGTTTCTGCAACGTTATTGTTTAGGAACTATTATTGATCCGGTCTCCCTTACCTCTTAATGCATCGGGAATGGCCCTTGTAATGTACCCATCGCCCTCGTTTATGTAAAAATATGCAAGGATAAGCATTACGTCACCCGAAAAAGGCAGGGGACCCTTCAATCAATTTCAAAGTTAGCGAAGAAGAGTAAGGATGGAATGATCAAGGGCAGCCTTTGGGTCCCCGTTTACTGGTCCTTTCATCATAACATATTTTATACAAATTTAATCCGGAGTCGCGCCGTGGGTGTCGGAGCCTAGACCGAGTGCCAGAGCCGATGTCCAGTTTTTATTCTTTTACTGGAGATCCCTTTGATCTTGGAAGAAAGAATCTGCAAAGCCACAAACACAAGGGATCTAAGAGCTTCGGAAGAGGTGAAATAAAAATAAAAACAAGAACACCGCCAGGCTCTTTGCCTCTTGATGCTCCTGTGAAATGGCACTCTCGTTTTTTCAAATTTGAGAGTACATCTCTTCTTCAGACGCATTAATAGGCTGGCAGTTTGAAAAGGGGAGGATTAAGCCCACGATTTCCAAAATAGGCAAAGCAGAACAGAATGAGGGAGGAACGGAGATTGCAAGTCAGAATGAATGAAGGGGAGAAGCTCACCAGGTGGGGTGGGGTGAGTGAGTGTGTGTGTGTGAGAGAGGTTTTCTTGGAAGATACAAATAATTGAAGCTCAAAGGTGAGGGCTGAAAGCTGGTGAGATAGCTATATACTGGATGGGAAAAATACATTGGCAGGCAAGGCATCTTTAGAAGGAACAGACAGCTTGTACATTAAATTATGGCAATAAGGAGTGAAGCATAAAATACAAGTAATGGAGAGATGAGTAGGATGGTCCTAAATATTTTGACATATGGCAGAGTGCACAGCATGAAATGATTGAAATCAAACACAGGAAATTACCTTAATACTAAAGCTAATTGCAACAAGTACTGTCATTAAGATCCCCTTTCCCTCTGTTCTTGTGACCTTTACAGAAGGAGATTTTTCAGAATATAGATTTTATTACAACCGTTGGGTTGGTGGTTGCATGGCGGAGGCACAGGAAAATCCATTAATCCATTATGCCACGCTGAACATAAAAAGAGTATGGTCAGAAAACACCCTCAGATGGCTTTAAATTATACCGAATGACCCAAGGTGTTTTTTTTTTTTTATGGTGGTGGTGGGGATTGGAGAATAGTATCTTCTTATCCTGTGGATGTAATGGTTATTGCCCACATGGGGGAAAACATGAATATTCTGACATGACAAAAAAGGGTGAGAGAAAGGGATGTAATAATGTCCTTTTGTTTCTCACTAGACATTTTTGGTGATCACCATCCTACAGAAAGCAAAACAGACCCTTACCTTGAAAAAATCCCTTGATAAATAGGGTACCTGAATTGCAGCAAAGGAAGTGATACATGCACACATAGAGGGCCATATTGAAGTGGGAGCAATATTTCATTTTTTGGGTGTGCACATTACTGTTTTCTGCAAATAAAATATTTCAATTGTCATTACAACTGCTGTAAATGTGTTTCTTGGCATCAGTTTATGCTGGTTGGAAGAAAGCAGGATAAGCAGGATTCCGGATCCATATATTTTCATAAGCATTTTAAGGACAAAGTGTAATATCAGATTTACTGTTGTTAGTATGATTACTGTTGCTGTGTTATCAGAACTGCATATTTCCCTGAAATATTTGGCCATTTAGTGTGATAAAGATTTAAAATAATTGAAATGGTTTAAATGATGCTATAAGGAAGATTTGTTTTGTTGTAATTTGCTCGGGGTTGTTTCAAAATATTTTTTTCCTGTTATAATGTTTCTGGTGGGTGTGTTGAAAAATTGCCTAGCTATGTTTAATTTCCTCCATATCCAAAACTTCCTTGGAAACAAGAGTACTAACGAACCTTAAAACATATGCATAGAAAGCACAATCTCTATCCCTCAGTACATCCTAGGATGAATGAAAGGTAACATATAATATTTGTACTATTAGGATGATTGATGCCACCAATTTACAGTTTTTAAATTTTTATAAAAGCACAACCAGTTCCAGTCCTGCAATTTCATATAAAATGTCTTGAGTACCTGGGCCCTGTTGTGGAAATGTTGCCCATTATAATTGCTGTGATAAAAGAAAATGGTCTTTAAGACAAAATTGCTCTTGCAGTAGGATGCCTAATGGATTTCTTTAAGCAAAACTTTCCTATTTTTTGTCCAATTCAGCTTTAATATGATTGTTCTATACTCTGACAAAATCTGTTTTTGATCATGCTAGTACATCTAGGGATGATAGGTGTGCTTCTTTAAAAAGAGGTCACGTCAAGCCCCTTTTATGCTAATAAGAGCTATAGACTCCCCCCCCAATCTAAGGTATTCTAGAAATGAAGAAAGTGTCTTATTGTGGTTGATTAAGGTCCACTGCAATGTACGGATTGGAGATTCCAATTCAAAGCTGAACACTTTTGGATATTTGAAATTCTAGAGGTTTCTTAGTAAAAGCTGCTGTTTCTCCCCTTGCAGCTTATGAATTATAAGAATCCTCCCCCTCCCCTCTTTTTTCCATATATGTGGGGGTAATATTTATTGATGTTTGGTTAAAAAAATAATAATCAAAAATGAGGATGCAACCAATAACGTAGAGGTAGTGCTAAAAATAGATTCCCATTAAAGAGACTCCATTTGCTATTTATAATGTGCTCGTGTCTATCTGTTCTTGCCCAGCTTGTATGACGTGGTGTTCTTCCCATAGTGACGCCCTGGGATCATGGAAGAAAAACCAGAGGAGGCAGGGAAAGATCATAGCATGTATGCTGAAAACCGAAAGAATGCGTAGGTGGCTGTGTGTAGATGGGTCACTCCAGCATGGAATTTGAATCTTTTTAATCAGTTGTTTGCTAAGGAAGTAGGGACCTTATATAGTGGATTGGGAAAGCCACCTCCCTGCTCTTCATCCTAGTGTGCATTATTTTAGATTAATTATTTTTGTTTTTTAAATCTGGCATGCAAGCAGTCTTTTCTGTTAAACCTGGTAGATGTTTAAACCTGTTAAAGACCTAAACCATGCCTTAAATTTACACACAGGTTCCTTGCCTGGAAATTGACATTAATAGCCACTTTTTCTACCTTAGGCTTTAAGAGAACTGTGCAGTCATTGCCATAGTTGTGAGAAGACCAGTTTGTCTAATCTATGTTGACCTGTCATAAATAGAAGCTGCCCATTCTTAGCTTGCAGTGACTGCTCGCAGCTGACAGACAGACATTTGCATTCATTAGGAAGCCAGATGCATTTCAAACAAACTAATCTTCTATGTACTGAGCTGCGGTCTAATAACAAGGCACTTTAACGTGCATCCGGACCTTTTGACGCGTTTCAGCAGATGCATAATGAGAGACTATACCGTTCTGCTGCCTGCATGTGTGTGAATCTGTGTTGTAGGACGCTAGTGGGCAGCAGCAAATCACACAAGACTGGCAGTATTTCCGAGCAGCCGGCAGAATAGCAAGCAGCTACTCAATGGGTGGAATGCACAATAATCTTTTCAGATCTTTTTGTCTCCCTTATCATTCTGTGTGTGTCACTTAGAGAAAGTCTTGCTTTCTTTCTCTTTCCTTCATCCAGTTGGTTCATTGATAGTGGCTGTTCATAAGGCAAAGGCAAAGCAAGTTGAGGTGTTGTGTTATAATGTGTCGTGCTATAGGCAGCAGTAAAGGGCTGCAAAGGGCAATAAAGGACAGAGGGACTGAGGAGAGGGAAGGCTTTGGAAGTGTAGTTACTTGGCTTTTTTCTTTTTTTGCTTTTGATCAGTCCAAAGGCTGGCATGCCAACATCGACAGCTGTGTTGGAAAAAAAAGGAATGAAATACTGAGGTGCAATCAAATTGGTACCTAATTAACTTGAACCAGAGGTACTGTCTACCTTAAGGTGAATTGGGCATAATTTTATTTAATTATGTATTTGCATTTTCAACCCACCATCTCCCCAAAGGTCTCAGGGTGGGTGGGTTAACAGCAATAGAAAACAAATAAAATGAACAAATTAAAATAAGACACTGAATGTGGGGAATAAGATGTTTCCTTATTTCAGCCAAAAGCCAGGGTAAAGAAGCCAGTTTTTGCTTGCTTGCTTATTTATTTATTTCCATTTAAAAATATTCACCAAATAGTCCCAGGATGAATGACCAGTAAAAAGAACACATTATAGATGATATTTGGCATTGTGAATATTGATGTATGCTAAAATGGTCATTATGCTGGTCCGTCTGTCCATCCGTCTGTCCGTCTGTCCATCCATTCATTCCAGGATGGTATATTATGGAACAATGGTATCTTTTTCCTTAAGTGGCCAGTTAGTTTCAGTTTTTTGAAAATGTATATTTCATATTTTTGTCCTTCCAGGAACTCAAGTACTCAAGGTGTATCAATGGGTACCAGAATGGATGCCTAGGTTGGAGGGACAGTCAGGATGCCTCTAAGAGCCATTTTTTGGGATTCGAGGGCAGGTGAAGGTTTTGCCTTTGTCTTCCGCTTGAGATACCCAGAAGCAATTGGTGGGCCACTAAGTGAGGCAGGATGCTGGACTAGATGGGCTGTAGTTTGATCCGACAAGGCTCCTCTTATATTCTTATAACAAATTCTTTGAGAAGGACAGCCAAACACCTGAGCACAAATACAAGCCATTCTCCCTGTGTGCTGGTGTAAGGAGCCTCTGATTGTCTGTTTATATCAGCTGCTCCTGCCATTCAGCTAGGTTAGGCTGTCAGAAATGGTGGCTACTTCAGTGTCATTCAAGGGATCTTTATGACTAAGTGAGTATTTGAGCTTTGCTTTCATTGGTCCCCTGGGAAAGAAACATGCCAACTTGCTATTGCAACCCATGTACTCACTTACAATTTCAGTGGTTCCAAACTATTGTGTGAGAGAGTATTCTGTATCCATATGAAACCTGCTTCACTGATCCTACTCAACACTATTAATCAGTTGTAAAAGGTAGAGCTTAGTTGGATGGGAACTGAGCAGATTGCTAAGTTCTGTCCCACTGCCATTCATCATCAGCATTGGTACTGCCCATCACAATTCTGGAACAGATGCCTATCAGTGTTGTGATCTTTATGCAACATGTTCTCCTGGACCTTATTACTATTGGAACATCTATTTTTTGTATCTTTTAACCTGCTTGAGTGATTTCAGTTCATGATGAGGACCAGTAAAATTTTAAAAATATGCAAAACTGTGCTGTATTTCTGGATGCACCTCACATAATTGGAGCATCACAATTTTCATGGTTCTTAACAATACTGATGTCTTTGTTATCACAAGGAACCATGGTGACACTAGTAGATAGACTGAATGTGGTGTAGACTCCCCCAAAGGCTAAATAAGCATGCTTATTTTAAATTCCTCCTTTCAGTGTCAATGAATAAAACATAGATTTTTCTGTTAATACCCTAGATGACTTTGTAAGTTCTCATTACAACCCCATTTTCTCTTTTCTCCTTTCTTCCCCCACCATCATTTCATATTCCATGGTGATTCTATGCATCCATTTGAAGATTTGGCATCCCTGCACAACAATGCTGTCGTGTTGCTTGTGAGCAACCCAGTTTGCTGTGTTAAGGAGCAGCTGCTTTTTTTTTTGTAAAGAAGACCACTACAAGAAGCAAGAGAAGGGCTTCTACATCCACATGGTCCAAGTGGACAGGTCACTACTAATTTCCAAGTAAATGTGATGGCTTGAAGGAAGCATGCCATTAGTGGTAGATGCGCTCACAGGTACTGAAGGTCTTAGCCCAGGGTGCAGTACTGGCAAAAAAAAAAAAAGTTAATTCAGTGCTTGGGATAATTAGGAAGGGAATAGAAAATAAGTCAGCAAGTGTCATTTTGCCCCTTTATAAATCTATAGCGAGGCCACATTTGGAATATTGTGTACAACTCTGGTCACGACACCTCAAAAAGCATAGCATGGAACTGGGAAAGGTGCAGAAAAGGGCAACCAGAATGATTAAGGGGCTGGAACATGTCCCTTACGAAACCAGGCTGCAACATTTAGGGCTCCTCAGTCCAGAAAGACGGCATTTAAGAGGGGACTTGACTGAAGTATGTACAATCATTCATGGTATAGAAAAGGTGGATAGAGAACATTTCTTTTCTCTATCATACAACACTAGAACCAGGGGGCACTCTATGAAGCTGATGGGTAGGAGAGTCATATCAGACAAGGGGAAGTATTTCTTCACTCAGAGGGTCATCAGTCTGTGGGATTTGCTGCCAGAAGAGGTAGTAATAGCTACCAACTTAGATGGCTTTAAGAAAAGGTTGGATGACACATGCATCAGTGGCTACAAGAATGGATGCCTAAATACATCCTTCAGACTGGGGGGAGAAGCAGGATGCACCTAAGGCCATGTGCTTGGATTCGAGAGCAGGTGAAGGTCTGCCCTTGTCTTTGCTTGATATGTCATGGGCAGTTGGTGGGCCACTGTGTGAGACAGGAGGCTAGACTGGCTGGGCTGTGGCCTGATCCAGCAGGGCTCCTCTTATGTTCTTTTGACTCTGAAAAATGCTAATCTATTTACAAGCCCGCCCTTTACTCTGATAGTTCAGGAGATGAGGTTTTGCATAATGGTATGTTCTTTTGCCCATCCCAAAGGAAATTGGCAAGGTCCTATAAACAGAGCGGGATGGAAGAGACAGGTACAACTAGTGATTTGTTATGAATACTGAGAACTTACTGGGGAAAGTCAATTAATTAAAAGCATTAAAGTCTTGATTACTGGTGCTTCTTACCAGATTTGGTGTAATGGAAAAGTGAGGAACCTGGTGGAGGAGTTGTGACTATTTGGAAGGAAGGCATTGAGGATGCTGGAAGTTATCCTTAATAGGGTTGGTAGTTACAGTATGCATTAATGTTTGCTTCTAGCTATATCTGTATAATCACATAGTGACAAAATTCTCTTCGATCTTCTCATGTGAAGGTCTGCTAGAAGTCTTATTTCCCTTGTTTTAAGGTTGGAAGATCAACCCATTTTCAATCAAGCATTTAGTGTCTCTGCAATTATATGTGTAATACCATTAGCTTATTGGGTTGAGGGTTGTAGATATTTTTAGGTAATAATCTACTGTATTACGTATGTCACAATAACTGGAATGTTGTCAAATGTGATTTTTCTTCTTGTGACGGTCTAAAGGTTTAAAGATAATTTATATGCTCATCCATCCATGCAGTGGCCTGTTTTATGGCACCATGGCAAAGCTTACTCATTAAGAAGAATTTTTGTGTGTGTGATACTTCAATAAATAATGTTGTTTATCTGTGTGAACCTTTTTTGGCTCTGGTTTTGGGTTACTGGCATCCCAGTATAGTGCAAGGCCTATTTAGCCCACTTCTATGTTTCTCTATTCCGCATTAAGGAGGGGACTAGAGAGGCCCCACACCCTGCCTTGTTTAGGCAGCCAAAATAATCACCTAGCTTGAGATACTGGTAAACCAATCTTAACAGGTACACTGGTGGTCCAGGGGCTGCTAGACCAGCCTGAGGTGTGCAAAAGAGTGCAGGCCTCTGTGAACTGGTGTAGCAGAGGTACCTTTATCAGAGGTACACTAAATTATCCTCCCAAAGTGAGTCCCTGGATGGCTCTAAGGCCTGGAAATTTTGTTCTTGGCTATGGGATCCCTTGCAGGGATCTCAAGTGCAGATGGCCTTGTTCTGAGCCAGGTGGATCACACTGGCTTGGAGCTGCTCCAACCTGGAGCCACTCTAGGCAGAACTGCTTTGCTCTGCCAGGAAAGCTTACTGAGTTCTTTGGGTCAGGTTCTGTTTCTCAGCCCAAACTACAGAGTTGCTGTGAGGATAAATGGGTGAAAGAGAATAGTGCACGCTGCCTTAGGCTCTTTGGAGGAAAAGTAGGATATAACTACAAACTGCCATATATAATACAGAGTTGCAGTTTTGAATGGATCTCAGTTCCATATGTCCAGGATATGCCATTCACATGACTTTTTGATTTTCTCCTTACCACATTAACAACTTTCTGTTCTGCTGAACATGCTCAGTTCACTCTTAACTGGCAGCTTGATGAGGACAGATGAATACTTGCTCTATGCAAGTGGAATTTTGTGCTCATTCAGGACTTCCAGGGAATTAATGGCAAGAGATCTAATGCTTGCTTATCTGGGAGACATTGAGGTTAGCAGAGCAGTGGACTGAGCAGCTAAGAAAGGCACAAATAACGGCAGGAGTAGCATGCGCTAGGTAAAAGCCTTCATGCTTGTGCATGTTCCCATGAATGCAGTCCTTACGGAAAACATCCATGTAAAATGCATAGGTTTATATACAGTTTAGATCTAACAGGAGAAAGGAAGGAGGGCAGTGATGCAAGATCTAAGCTCTTAAGTGTGATGGGACATGTGAATTAGACACCCTTGCTTCCAATCAAGGGCAAGCACTAGTAATATTGCCTACTCATTTTCCCCATTTTTCTGGAAAATTGGGAGTCTCCACACCCACTATAGGATCTGTCAGATGATGTGAGTTATCTATGCCATAATATGAGAACTCTGCTTGACATTATTGACTATTTGGAAAATCATAAGCAAAAGCAAATTGCTTTGATATTTTTAGATGCGGGAAAAGCATTTGAGAATTTAAATTGGAAGTTTATTCTTGAAGTATTTGAAAGAGATGGAAATAGGAGAACATTTTACAAAATGAGTGAAGACGATTTATAATTTTCAATCGGCCAATACTTAGAGACTTTAGAGAAGAATGCCAAACACAGAAAGGTATGAGGCAAGGCTGCCTGTCCTCACCATTTTAAAGATCATATTAGCTTTCGAAGTTTTGAATTGGATTATAAAAGCAGAAAAAGATATAAAAGGAATAAAAATTAAGAGGAATATAAACTAGGAACATTTGCAGATGACTTGATAGTTATCCTGGAAGATCCAAATGAAAGTATTGAAACAGAAATTGAAAAAATTTAGTACAGTAGCTGGATTTAATATAAATAGGAGTCTGCACGAATGTAATTTTCAACATTCAGTTAGACTTGAATTGAGTATTTGAATGTCCAAACTCTTACAAATAGGTTCAAATTTTAATATATTCATTTTTTCTCTATTTGAATACATTCGTATCTATTCGCACAAATATTTGATATGTATTTGATGATATGAATGTCGACAACAACTGTGTGTATCCATACACACCTGTACGCATCCTGTTTTCATCCTGCATATATCCATACAGATGCATACGGATACAAATAAGATGCATACAGTACGTATGTAATACATATGTTTACATACACATACAAATGTCTGAATTATTTGTACAAATGATTTGAAGTATTTGTATTTGTTTGAATTTTAAAAAACAAATGTCTGGACATTCCATTCAGATTTGAATGTTCGAATTCAGCCAAATTCAATCAAATAATGAATATTTTGAATATTCTTTCACATCCCTTAATATAAATGAACAAAAGCAAGATCCGTTTAAAGAAAAACGAGGGCTTGTGCTGCAGAAAAAGGTTAACCACTTGGGAATTCGTTTAGCAAATCAAAATTTGATGCTCTTTCAAAATAACTCTGTGAAGGAATGGTGAACAATTAAACAAGGAAACATAGGCAAAACTAAAACTTATTATTGAGCAGAACTTCTGTAATCAAAATGAATGTACAGTCAAATGATACCAATTTTAATTAATGATATAATGTTTAAATGGTGGCAAAAAAACAAATTGTGTGGCAGGGCAGAAGCCGAGGATACAATTTAAATTATTTCATGATACAAATTATTGGGTCCACCAAATTTGAAAGTTTGTGGTTTGTTCAGGAAAAGAGGTTGAATGTGGCTGAAATATTTAAAATTATTACAATTGGAAGAACCCAAACTAAGATATAAATGGCATGGATACAAAATCATTTTGTAAGAAATGCATTTCTAAGAGTATGGAACAGATATAAAAAATAGATTATATGCAAAAATACCGTTTTGGGTGTCGCTACATGAAGCCCTTTTCAGAGAACCTGGAAGGAAAGGTGAATGGTTAACATATGAACAGGAAAAGGAGACTTTATTTTAAAAGAGATCAACTGCAAAATGAGGATTTTGATGTGCAGTGGTTTACATAATACACAAATTATGGGTTGTTTAAAAATTAGATTAAAAGGATGTAAAATTTCCAAAACAGAAATGGGAGGAAGACTGGAAACGGGAGAAAGTGATTTGATTCCTACACTGTATATAAAATACTGTTGAAATTTGAAATGGAATTGAAAGAAGGATTATATCGTGAAAGGAGCAATGAATTTTCAATATAACATACAAATAGAACAATGGGAGAAAATGTGGTTGAAGGATCTGAAATTTACAGTATGTTACAATCTAAAGAATTTTTAAAGGTGATGTATAGATGGCACCTTATCCCACACACAAATAATCTAAAATATATAAGAATATGTCAAGCAGATGCTGGAAGTTTGAGGATAAGGATGGATTGTATTAATTTACTAGAAATGGTGGCAATACCCAAAAGTAAAAACCTTTTCACTACAAATATATACTAAAACATGGTGTGTGTTTTTGTATGGGTTTAATAAGTAAGGAATTAGAAAAAATATTATATTGCAATAGATGAAAAACACTGAAAATCCCATTATTGGATGACTGGATTTTAAAACTAAGGGATTTTGCATAAATGGACAAATTGACAAATCTATTAAGAGATAAACTCTGCAGTTGCTGTCAAGAACTGGTAACCCTTTATTGACTATCTATGGACAACAGTGAAGGGATTGCCAGTGGCAGGTTTTGAAGAACAATGAAAGACAAAGTCATTGGAATGGACAAAGAATAAACAAGAGGAGCAAAGAGCCAAAGATAACATTCAGAAGGAGATTGGAAATCATTAACTATATTAACCAAAGTGTATGAATTGGTGTTTTTAGAATATGTGTATTAGGATTTTTATCCTTAATATTTTTAAAATTTATTTTTTTAAGAATCCCCCCCCTATTATCCATGCTGATTGGGACTAATGAGAATGGAAATGCAACACAAACTGAATTCTTACACTATGACACTAAGACACTCAACCCTGTCTTTGGGTAGCAGTGACATACACAACAAGGGTGTTTTTCCACTGTGCTCCTTTAATCCAGATCTAAGAAGATCTGGATCTAAGGAATGGGTGCTTCCTTTAATCTGGATCTAGTAGATCCGGATTAAGGGAAGTACCCAGTGTATTTCCATGGGTGGTCTAGCACCCAATAGCAATGGGTACTAGCCTCTCTGCTGTGGAAACACTGGAGCACCCATTTCCAAATCCGCATTTACCCACGAGGGGGTCTGCCTGTCACCCCAGGTGTTTTGGGGGACAGGGTGCAATCTCCAAAGTTGCCTTCAGAGATTAGTGCCGGCTCCGCAGAAAAACCCCTTGTGAGAGCAATGCAGCTGTCAAAGGCTCCAGAGGTTCTTTGAAGTTAGCGGCAGATTGCCTAGGGAATATGTGCATCCTTGAGTCAAAGATTCACCATTCACTGAAGAATCTCTCATCAGACATGCAAGAAAGCAATTGAGAAGGTATACTCATGAGAACATGAACATAGCTTATGAGGTGTAGAATCGGTGCCATCAAGCCATGGTTTTCAGAAACCATTAAACAGAGTCATAGGAGGCCATCTTTCTGGGCAACCAAGACAGTCTCGGTGACTTATGTTCTGCATGATTGAGGATTCATTGTCTGAAAGATGATACCTGAAGCCAGTACTGTATGGGTGTTTCCACACTTACCGCTTGAAATCCAGATTAAGGAAATCCGGATTTCTGAAGTCCATTCCTGGGAAGATCCGTCTGAAATAGGGATGGATCCAAATGAGGCCTAATGCATCCGCACTCACGTGAGAAGCATGGATAGCAAGGAATGCGTCATGTGTTTGATGTGTGGATGCCGAAGCACTGCTATCCATAAGGATCAGGCCTCTCTACAGCCCTGCCACCCAAGGTGCCGTGTGATTGGAGCACTCAGCCGTCAGTCACCGCTCATTTCCACTGTGCGTGGCCATGTCAGGGACAGACTGCCCACTAATCAGCAGCGTGCCTGAGATCCCATGACTGCCAGGCTGCGCTCAACTTGGTGACTTCCAGTCCCACCCACATGCATTCCCCCTCCTGTCCCTGTGCAGAAGCGTTGTCCTTTGATCCAGAATTTGCAAGCAGGAACGTTCTGAAGACCTAATTTTTCAGGTCCTCCTGAAAACTGGATTCAGCGGCCTCTATACCCCATTAGAGGCAGATCTTGCGTGAGGTCGTGCGGAAGCGGTGTCCTTGAAGGGGCCCTAGTCTGTCCCACTGTTCGGAAGTTAACTTGCCAATGTGTGCCATATGTGCTTAATGGGGTCTTAATGGCTTGTGCGGAAACACCCCACGCTATCTAAGGAAGTAGCTGGAAAGATATTAGAAGTCTGTTTAATAAGCTGAGAAGACATAGCCAAACTATACTTTGACATATTCATAAAGCTGTGCTTGTATATCTTTGTTGGACAAGATCTGATATATTTAAAGTATAGGGATGCAGTCTAGGAAGAGAGTCAAATTTATACACTATGCTAAATATTGTTCCGTGTGATGTGAATGGGCCACCTTGGGCTCACATGTCTCCTTCCCTCTTGGTCTTTGATCATGGCTAGAGAGAGATGTTTGAGAACTTTTAGTTTTGCTTGTTCATGGCTTGTTGGGTTATCTGAACTAAAAACGAAACAAAACCCAGTGGATTCTTAACAGAAGTTGATATCAAGAGATCCTCTTCTACATGAATGTGCTGAGGTGTGCAAAATGCTTTCTGGAATGCTTTCCTAAACTTTTGAGAAAGGAATGTTCCTTTTACATGACGTCTGAATTAGCTAGGTAACAAACTCAAGACTTAGGATCATGGTGAGCATTCACTTAAGCTCACCTTGGTCCTAGCTCATTCTCTCAGATGTCTTGGAGCTTTTGGGTGGGACCACCGTTGTCACCACTTGGTGATGCCTAGTAAGGGTTGAGGGAAACCATGGAATTGATGATAACTAGATGACCTGATACAGCAATCTGTGCCTTCTCCAGGCTTTGAGAAGGTCAAAAGGGGCAGCCAGAAGCACAGTGAACTCATGCAGGTACTTACCTTCCATCTATGGCTGAGCTTCTTCTATGTAGCAGACTCAGTCTCCCTGTAAAAGGGTTGTAGCCATCCCAGAAGTTCCAGATAACATTCAAGGTGGCATTTGTTCACCCCTTGCAGAATACATTTCTGTTTGCACTACTGTTGCTACATTTATACAAAAATCGGAAGTGTGGGGAGCTTTGATGCATCTGTTTTGCAAATTGAGGCCTATTTTGCGCAAACTAATAACAGTAATAACTTGTGTAAGAACTATGTGGGCATTCGTGTGTGGAATAACATGAGTGTTTCTTCCTTTCTTACGGTTTGCTGGATGAGAGCCAGAGAGATTAATGAGCCCTGCATGACTCAAAGTATCTTTACTCCGAAAGCAACCAGGAAGAGTGAACCAGCAATTCTATTTATAGAAAGTCATTTCTTACATACATTGATTTTGAGGAGTCACCTCCACCCTAAAAGCTCACTGTGCTACAGTTTCTTTATATTTGAAAAGAAGGGGTGGTAGCACAGCAGATCAGATTAAATTAGGAGTCAGATGATCAAAAGATTTTTGAAGGGACAGAGTAAAAGTGTTAATCATCTGCTTTGGAGAGAATACCCACAATGCACTCTTTAAAATTTCACACACCAGATGAAAACAAGTAAGTATCCAGCTACGCTGATGAAATATCACTCCAGGCATCTGAACCACGCTGTGCATCGTTCTAAAATGAAGACGGAGCACAAGGATGTTAATCTAATGATGTCGGCAGCAGAAGCAACACAATTACCTTTGCTGCATGTGACCTTTTCAAGGCTGGAAGATGGTGCCATTTAGTGCCTGTGTCCAAATTTAAGCTTTTCTGTTCAGTTGGGTATTTACTACACGCTTTTGGTTGTCATGCCTTTGTCTGCATGCCTCCATGCAATATAGTTTCTCTTTGATAGAATTTTGAGCAGTTTATGTTTTTAGTTGTTCACAACCTGTTACTATAATCTTGACAATTTGGTTGATTGACACACTGGTGGATGAAGCTTTAAAATTTTCTTGAGGACATAAATGCTATATAAAGCAGGAACAATATCATTTTTGAGAGTGGTTTATTTTGCTGCTGCTTGATTAACGTCTGTGGACATAGTGAGCTCAATATGCACACTGAGTGTGACTAACTGATAGGGATGATTATTTAAAAATGGAAATGGTAGGGGAGGCCTCTATTGAATAACCTGCTGTCCGTTTCCTGAAGCAATGGTTTTACTTTCTGGCTTTGGGTCTGTAGAGCTTTTGGGCTTTTAAAGGCAAGCTATTTTAGATGTTGCTCAGTACCTGTATGTACTCAGGTTATCCAGTGTTTCTCACATGAATATTTATTAAAATGTTTTAAAATGTAAGATTGAAAAAACGCAGATTGAAAAATGATTCTTAAACACTTTCCTTTATACACTGCCACCGGCCACCTGATGCCAGGTTTAAAATGCCAAACTATATTTTTGTTTTAGCTAATTTTATTTTATCTGATTTATGGTGATTTTATTGTGGCCCTATCTTGAGTCCTTTGGTATAACGTGAGATAGAAATATAAATTACACACATAAACACAAACATATAAATGAACATACATGCTATTTTTGGTTATCAATTGTCATTCTAATTGTAAGTCATGCTGTATCCATTTTTTTGACAATGTTTCAATTTGTGTGGGTACACGCATTCTCAAAATTATAAAGAATATTTATGTTGATGAAAAATACGCATAGTACAGGACATATAAGGATTATCCACTTAATGACTTTATTGACAGTGAAAAACAAATACAGCATTGCTGTTGGAAAGGACTTTCCATAAAACTGACAGCTCCCATTTGTCAAAATATACACTAGAGAACTGAAAATTGCAACCCTGGATGTCATCAAGGAAGAATCTTTTGATTAAAGGCATGACACAACGTATGTTTGCTCAGATCTAAGCCTTTCTAAACTTAATGAAACTTAATCTTTAGCCATGGTGTTTAGGATGGATGCTTTAGGCTGTAAAAGTGTATCTTGCTTGTTAAGGACCAAGTCCTGATGAGCACTGTGAAAGAATATGAGTAAATATGCATAGCCGCAAATGCCTTTGTGTGTTTTAATGCAAATAAACTACACTGTTCTTTGCCATGACCTCTGCAAATCTGAAAGACACTCAGAAAGATTTTAGTTCTTTCCTTCATTCTGTGCTTTTCTTCCTGTATTTCCGTAGAAATGGAAATGAATGATGAAAACATTAATTATAACTAACTGTATGTTTTTATTTGTTTGGTGCTTTTAAAATGGAAATGAAGCACTTATCAATGCAAAACTTCAAGTCTGAAAATTGGGCAAGTTATTTCAAGATATCTTTTTGGGTCACTTTGAATCACAGAATCTCTGTGATTCTGGAAAGTGCTTTTATTTTTTTCATTTTTTAACTGTTGCTGGTAATTGATGCAAGTCATTTTTAGAAAACACAGTGATTTAGCAATATGAATATTTGTTTCCTGTACTGCACTCTTTTTGCTTACATTAAATGTGAAGGCAATTTTTTTGACAAACTATATTTTATTATGATGCTGATTTTTTTTTTAAAAAAACATATCCCTATGATATTCAGAGAATTCAGTTTATTAATGGTCTCAATATTGTGTAAATAAATATGATAAACAAACATCAAGTAAGATAGCTTAGTTTTCGGTGTAGCTTTTTACTTTTTTACTTAGAAATGCCTGTATTTAGTGCTTATTGGGAAATAAGACTATACAGGGCTATAGGCCTTCTCTGTAAATAGGTTGTCTGCTTTGTTTTTATTTTAAATTCAGAGTTATTTTGAGACACCATTCAGATTATCATTAGACATCTTAAGCTAATTTAAGTGGACTTTATCCTTGCTAACTCTTTTATCCTGGGTGATCTGGAAACGTCATATGTGAGTAGTGACTAATTATATCCATTTGTTAAAATTCAAGAGTTTATCCTACATATATATGGTCACTGCCCATACAGTAACCCTTTGCTGCCTTTGCGTCTTTTTTATCATGATGATCATAATTCATATTGAAATATAATAGAAATACACAAAGTCCCTTCTTATACTGTGCAAGTTTTCTAAAGATATAATAAGAACTGATAATGTAGCTGGTGGAAACTCACTTCCTTTGATGTAGGATGCTAGCAACGGATTTAAATCATTTTACTTAGGGCCTTTTTTGCCTCCAGTTTCAACCAAATTTAAACTAGGGTGTTTTTCCGCTTAGCACTAGAGTACCCATTAAGGACCCATTAAAGACCCTTAATGGGTCCTTTAGTGCTGAGAGGAAAAACACCCATAATTTTGTAATAGCCTCTAGTGGTTACCCATAAAGGGATTTGCTAGTTATCTGAGACATTTTGTACTACTTTCACTTAGAATTTTCCAGAGTAGTATATAATCACTCGTTAAACAATTAAAATAGCCATCATTTATGGTTATAATGGATCAGGAATGAAGGTTTGCTACTTATTTCAAGTATAAGAAGATGATATTGTCTACTGGAATGATCTTTGCCAGCCTTTTCCAGCCAGGTAAGTAAGCTTCCCTCCCAAGTTAAGCAGAGCAAAAAATGGTTAGCAAGCATGACTGAGGTTTTGGCTACCACTTTTATTTTCTTAATCCCATCATTCTTTTATTATGCCTGACCAAAATGGCATAGAAAGGGGAGCAAGTATTTGAGATCACCACTGTTAGCTAGTACTGAAACCATAGCCTTCCCCTACCCTACCCTACCCTACCCTATTCTACTCTACTTTGGTTTATATTATTTTTTAATTGCATTTTTATTGTTTTCAATCTATTTTATTCATTTTTCATCTATTACCCACTCTAGAATGTTTTAAAATAATATAATATATGGTAAATAAATATTGTTTTCATCAGAATGTTTTTTTAAAAAATAACAGAAAGGGCATGACAGTGGACTGTGGTTGTAAGGGCTATCTTAAACATAACAATGCAACACTTACACTATCAGAAATTTTGAAAAGGAAAGCACATCCAGATAGGTCAAAATCTTGACAAAATGAAGGCTGCTTCCCTTGTGCCTAGAAGTTGTCAACATTGGCTTAATACCTTTCCTGGAAAGAACAGTTGCAAGAGAAGGAATCTGGGACTGTGGCTATTTTACTTGAGTTAGGCCCCATCTTCATGGAACTTTATTGTCTCTCTATTGTCTCTTTATTGTCCCTCTGTTCCAGCGGACTTCAAAAATGCCATTCAGTTCCGGAATAAGCATCCGCATGAGGCTCAGCAAAATGCCCATTTAAAACGCACCTACCATCCCCAGGGAAGCTTATTTTCTTTGCCCGCATCTTTTTCTCCTTGCCCCCTCTCTGGTTGATAGGGTGCCAGCGGGAATGGGGAGGGACTGCACTCTATGCGGGCACAACCAGGAAGACAACCCCCGACAAGTCCAAAAGAAAAATAGCCTTCGGTATTAACAAGTTCTCTGTCCGTCTCCCCTGCCTGCAAAACCCACCAGAAACATTTATCACTTTGGGATCCAGAGCTTCCTTCCAAACATAGTGGTTTCACTGTAAAAATCCACCCTGTACAGCAGCGGTTACACTGTAGCAATCCACCCACTTCACACCTGATAATGTTGCAATTCTGCACAATCTTGGCTCTTTAAAAGTTCTGACCTTTAGAAAGGGAAAAGAAGGGAAGGTGCTGCAGTTCTGGGAGATGTGTGAATGTTTAAGGCTGTGTGTGCAGGTGACAGCAGCAGCAGAGCCAGGGTGCTTTTTTCGGAGAACTTGGCTTGTGAGTAACAAGAATTGCTTCCACAAGATCTCCATCTGCCTACTGTTTTCTTGCATTCAGTATAGATCTTGAATACTGGCTGGGGATGAGAGGCAAAAAGAGAGAGATAGAGATGATTTTATTTGAAGAGAAAATGAGGGAGAAGTCTGAAAAAAAGAGGAAAGATGGGACCACGGCCGGTAATCCCTGCCCCCAAATACCTCTTTTGCCATGGAGCATCTCCATGCTAAATACTGCCAGAAAAGCCTGCAAGTTCCCAAAAGTGTGCTGGTAGTCTTGTTTAAAGGGGTGTCTTTTTTCCACGCATTTTCCTCCTTTGTGGCGCTGGAAAACCGGCGAAAAGCCGTGCATGGTGACACTCTGTGGCAAAAGAAGCTTTTTAACAGGCTTTTTATTGCATGAAGACGGCTCCTTGCAGTACTTAATTGTACTTTCTCCATCTTTCATCAGCTCATTAAGGGCATAGTATCCAGATGAGCCACACAATTCTGCTTTAGATGTCTGTTGGTTTCCTTCAGTGGTCAAGGGTAGTTAATTTACCCTCTCTAGTACTGGTGCACATTTCTTTGGGAGTTCCCAACCAGGACATGCCCCAGGAAGCCTTGGTCTTTGGCTGATTGCCACGGCTACATAATTCATCTTCTTTGAGAAATTGGTCATCTAACTAGTCTGTGTACTGACTTACAGAAGAGCTTGATTTTGCAAGATTTTCTTCAGCAAGTGGCTAAGTACCTTCTTGTGCAGAGCAACCAGATGTTGTTGAAGATCCCAATGTGATATAAAGGCCACTCCACCTCACAGAAAATTTTCACTTTCATAGGAAGACAGACAACTTTCCGTTGGTTTTTCCCTTTGGTTAGTTTCCTTTTTCTTTCTTTCTTTTTTTTTGATCTGGGACTTATATGTTTTAGACACTCCAGAACATTAGTCCACATATGGTCCTGAGCCAGTTTGGTCTTGTGGTTAGAGTACTGGACTCATATCTTATAGTCACTGGGCTTGATTCCACACACATCCATGAAGCCAGCTGGGTGACTTCAGGCTACTCACAGCTACCTTTCTGAGCTCTCACAGCCCTACCTACCTCACAGGGTGTCTGTTGTGAAGAGAATAGAAAGTTTTGAGAATAGCAGGGTATAAAAGCCAACTCTTCCTCCTCTTCCTCCTTCTGTTTCTTCCTCCATTGAGTCACTAGGGCTTTCAGGTACCTTCTATTGTTTGTTTGCTTTTTTTTTTTGCTGTCCTTCCTATTAGATACCATTTTTTCTGCCTTGTGTCTTCTTGCCAGCGGCAGAGAGGGAATATGACTTTGTTGTCTACAGTAGGCCACTGTATATGTATTATTATTCATGTGACCACTAGGTGGCAGATAAGAGTGACTGAGCACAAAAAAAGCTGCATCTGGATATTTCATCTTGGGTTTGTTCAACTGCACAAACTTGCTACTTGAGAAAATGTGTGGAGGGAGTGCCTCTTGGAAAAAGCAAAACAATATTTTGTAGGATGGGAGTTTCTTCTAACAAAACACAACAGAAAAGATATCCTAAAGAAGAATTCTGGAAGTAAGCTTGACTTCTTTGTTAGGGAATCGTGGCTGCAGCCAGGAGTTCTTATTCCCACTACTTCATTTCCCTATCTGTTGCCTTCCTCTGTAGCTCTTCTTTCTCCCTTCTCCTTTTGTTTTGTTCTGTGTTTCCAGGTGGATATGTACTGAAGTATCTACTTACCACTGACTGATTCAGGATATGTAAAAAGGAGTATGAGTTCTGGTATAACACTTTCCTTTATATGGATAACATATCATGTAGGAAAGTTCAAACCTGGTAGCTTGTAAAGGTGCCTGCATATAAGCCCCATTTTTCTCTATGGGTGATTCTACATTGACTGGTATACTTGACTAATAAGCTAGGGCAGTCTAAGGGCTGCTTGAGGCAACACTGCCTTTGTGCATTTTCCACAGCCACTAGTGGTGGCTGATGCTTTCTGTAGCTGGTAGGGTGGAGGCCAAGTCAGCTAAAAACCAGAAAAGGTAGAACTAATGATATTTCCATGCAAACCCACATGAAAAGTGGCTCCATTGAACATAGTGGGTTGCATGCAGATTAGCCAACCCTGGGTGGAACATATGTATAGGGGAAAGGGAAATGAGTTCAAGATCTGAGTAGGGTGGGTACAGCTTCCTTTCCCTTGTGGAATGATTTGCCCCTTTTAGCTGCTGCAGAGCTGAAAGGAAAAATTGTTAGGACTTTCAGTTGCAGAAGGATAATGTTAAATACTACCCACCAGTGGCCATTGGGCCATGGAGCTGGATCTATTTAGTTGCTTAGCATTCAAGAAGAAGGAGGGACCACTTGTTTTCTAGATGGTGTCTGCCAAAGTGACAAACTGCATGGCTGCTTACTAGTGGCACCGGCTGCTTGTCTCCTTGTCTCCTGTCCCGTGGGATTGCAGCCTGTTGCTATCTGGTAGGATGTAAGTGTAGGACTGCAACTATTGTTTTTGTTCTCTTCTTATCTTTTGTATGTATTTTTATGTTTTATGTATATCTGATTTTATAATGCATATTTTATTTTGTCTTTGTGGTTTGTTGTAAACCATCTTCAGCACTCTATATTTAGAAAGGTAGTAGACAAATCAGTGATAATGATGATTTAATTGTACTGGGGCTGAGTTAGGGCCTAGCTACACCCAATACTTATTTCCTGCTTTAAAAGGAAATCTGCTTGTACTTCATCTCAAGAAAACACAGAATACTACTTCTTGACACCTAAACAAGAACCATATCCAAGATGTAGTGGATTGCTCTGCCCATTACAATACCCCACTGCAAACTCCTTCTTGCTACTGTAAATTGTTGGTCAGCACATCCTGTTAATCTCTGATGGCTTTCTCCTTTTCCTGTTCTCAATTTCTGCACATAAGAGCTCCCGTGAAAAAAGTGTTCTAGCAGCAAAGTTCTTCTGAGCAGGTATGCTCCTGTACAAGTCTTTTTCAGTCCCCCAAGACTCATGTCTGCTATATTTTTCATGTTCCCCCAAGACTCTGTCTGCTATATTTTTCAAACTGATGGAGGTG
Organism: Aspidoscelis tigris stejnegeri; assembly: GCA_023333525.1. Taxonomy (NCBI): domain Eukaryota; kingdom Metazoa; phylum Chordata; class Lepidosauria; order Squamata; family Teiidae; genus Aspidoscelis; species Aspidoscelis tigris. The sequence goes on from JALMGA010000001.1 coordinate 211,083,470, forward strand.
AGGGGGCATCCACCATGTATGCTTTCCCATAATCCCACACAAATGCGGGGTTGGAATCTTGCATGGTGTGTAAATGTTTGGCCACTTTACAAAATAAAACTAAGGAACACCTTGTCATCCCCTCCTAGAATGTCAGTGTCCAACTCTAGAAATCCAGAATTTGTGGACAGGTAAGAAGAAAAATGTACATTCAAGGAAGAAACATGTTTTCCATGCTAAAACAACATGATACACCTGGAGAAAATATGTATTCAGAAGGAAATATAACTCATTGGACCAAGAGTTCAAATTTTGATATGATTTCCTCCCAACACAAACTGATTGCATGGAAATAACTGTGTGCAGTGCCTCACCCTCATAGTAGATCTGTATCTGGTTCCTGTAAATGATGACAAAGTAACCCATGAGAAAGATAAAACCGCAGAGGTGCCTAGAGTATGCTTCCAGAATTCTAAATGTGCCCCTGAGTCAGAAAGTTTGGTGATCCTGCTAAGTGAAAACCAAATGCTGTTTTATGCTCAAAGGTTATGACTGCTATGTACCATTCTTGGTGTTGGAAGCAGGGCCTCTTAGAATACCAGAATATACCATATGTCCTGGTGTATAAGACGACTAGGCATATAAGACACCTCCTAACTTTTCCAGTTAAAATATAGAGTTTGGGACATACTCACCATATAAGAAGATGGCACCCGGTGTATAAGATGACCTCCAACTTTGAGAAGATTTTCCTGGGTTAAAAAGTAGTCTTATATGCCAGAATGTACTGTAACATGGCAAGAGTGCTCTTGGGTCTATTTCCTATGTACCTCCCAGGACCATCTGTATATATAGTGTCTTCGATCTGAGCTGTCAGAGTTTACTGGAAGAATCTGAAATTAGTGGTTTTTTGGGGGTGGTGGGATAGTAGAGGAAAAAGCAGGAAGGAGTTGGGGAATTATAGCATTCAAATACGTGCCGTTGCTCCTTTAAATCTTCCTTAATGGAAAGCAGATTGTTAATGGTCTCTTAATTATAAAAATAGCGATAAGCTAATCAGATGGCAAAGAACAGTTTGCAGTTCTGATGACAGACTTCTGTTCAGGCCATTCTGCAGTGTTGCAAAACTCTGCCTACTCGCCTTTTTTTTAAAAAAAGCAGAAATGTGGGGGGAATAAAAGAAGTGCAGATGAACATGTGGCACTAATGTTCTGGGTACCCGAAGGTGTTTCACTGTCTTTTCTCTAACAGCTTTTCCCCTAAAGTCATTATGCTAATTAGTGTTTGATCAGATGATTAAATTATAATTCGATTAATCCTATGTGCTAAATGCTCTGAATGAATACATTTTCTATCGCTTGAATGCTTTGCATTTAAGCACTGCCATTTGCAGCCAGCCGCTGATTGCCTCACATGCCTTCCTTCAATCATTTCTCATTATTGGCTTCTTTTTCTAAATAACCAAACTCATTTTATGGCACTTTTTTTTGTGAAATATTTGTGGACTTTTCTTTTCTGGTGGTGTAGACTTTCAGCTTAAGAGACACAGGCTGCTCTATGTCCCTTCACAGTTCTGTCTTTGCCTACTCATGCATCACAGAATTAAAATATTTGTATTTCCCTGTTGTGTTTCTTGTCCTGAAATTTTTCTTTAGTATCTGTCTATGATTGAGTATATTAAGAAAGAAAGAAAGCTGGGCAGGTATTAGTGAAGCTGTGAGATGTTTATTCTCCATGTTGTGATTTATTTTAATTTTGGTTTTTCTGTTCAACAAGGGTAATATGTGTGCTTAAGCAAGGTATATTTACAACACTCTCTTATACATAATAACCCAGGGTACAATCAGACATGCTGAAAGGGATGAGTGAATTTGAGGCTGGGGCACCAAACATTTTACACATGCATGTGACTTACTTTGCCTTGAAGCTTTCTTCAGATGGAGAATCTTAAAAACAAAGGTGACTCAGTCTTTCAGTAGCATTAGAAGGTGACAGAGGAGAGAAATATAGCCAATTGCAGCATGGGAACAAATGCTGCTGGCCAGCAACCAATCAGGACCCTGAAAAATCAGGCCAGTGGCAGCCAATCAGTGGTAAGCATTTGTTGCTACTACTCCATAGTTTCTAGGTTGCTAGGTACTCCATAGTTTCCAACGAGCTTCAGAGCTAGTGCAGAATACTTCTGAATTGTATATCATCTCCCCTGTGGTATAGCAGACTCTGTGATCTACTGGACCATGGAGGTGTGACATCTGCACATCTTTTTGGTCTGGTATGCCACTTGTTGTATGCCAGGAGAGTTCAAAAAAGAAGTCTGCTGGTAGACTTGATCAGGATGCTATTTTGGGCATCCTAGCTTAAGTTACACTCTGTCCTGTGTGGATAGAGCATACTAGGAGGGGAAGGACCCTTCTGGTTTGTTCTTGAGATGTAGACAAAAGTAATCTGGAAGTGGACCATGGCCTAGTCTGCCTGCAAGTGCAGAAAAGTTGCTTAGGCTACATTCCCACACTATTAGGGGTGACCTTAGTAAGGTCACTTGGCCGTGCAACAGGGCAGCTATCTCCCATGCCAGGAGTAACAATTTCCTCAGGCTTTCCTTGGGAGCAAGGATTACCAGGTGGTTTTTCACCTGCTTCTAAACCATGCTCTCCAAGAGAAATGAAAACTGAAGAGAAATCTCCAGTGTGTATTAATGCAAAGGCTATAAAAAAAGAACCAGAGGATAGACAAGCGATTTCTAAGAGCCCTTATGATGGAATGCAAAAGGAGAGCAAAAGAAGTCAAAACAGCAGAAGTGCCAGTCAATCCAAGTCAAGATCTCATTCTCCGAGGAGACACTCTAACAATGGACGGAGTCTTCCTGGAACATACAGCTCGAGATCCAGGAGCAGATCACATAGCCACAGTGGGAGTCCCCGTGGCCATCATAATCACGGATCATCACACCTAAAACCTGAACACAGTAGAGAAGAATTGAAAGGTGCAAATTGACGTGGTCATAAAAGAAAAAAGTCCCATTCACGTTCTCAGAGTAAATTCAGGGACCACTCAGATATTGCCAAGAAACATAGGCATGAACGAGGGCATCACAGGGACAGGTGGGAAAGGTGTCATTCATTTGAAAGGTCTCATAAAGGCAAGCATCACAGCAGCAGTCATTGAGGACATAGCAGGCACAGGCACTGACCGGACGAACAACTGTTTGGTTAACATTTGCTTCTTGTACACTGTATGAGACTGTTTGAAACTTGAAAAAGATCAGTTAGGATTGATTTGAAGCCCCAAACCCCATTCTTTCTTTTATCAAGAACTGTGTTGAATATTTGTGCATAAAATACCATGGCAGTATCAAACTGATTTCAAGAAATGATCAGGTAAAATTGTATGTGTTAGAGGTATTGTTTGAAGATGAAACTAGAGAATCTGTTTCTGCACAAATGTACCTTATGGGTGAGGTCCCATTTAAGGAATAGAATGGAATATACATCGACGTTTACATTGCGATTTGCATCGATATGTAAAGCGCGTTAAAAGGAAGCAAAGAGGATCTGGCAATTGGATTCAACCTCGATTTTCTGTCCCCACTCTAAACACTTAAAAGGTTTCCAAAAACGGATTGGGGAAAGCAATTCTTTCCTCTCTTCTCCCCATTGCCCAGGGCATACGGCAGCAGCGGCAACTCAAGCCCCGTTCACCCACTCACCTTCACAGCCCCCATCCCCAGCAGGGGTTCCCTCCAAAAAAAAGCACCCTGGCTCTGCTGCCGCTGCTGCCTACACACACAGCCTTAAACATTCACACATCTCCCAGATCCTGCAGCAGCTTTCCTTCATTTCCCTTTCTAAAGGTCAGAACTTTTAAAGAGCCACAATTGTGCAGAATTGCAACATTGTTATCAGGTGTGGAGTGGGTGGATTGCTACATTGAAACCGCTGCTGTACAGGGTGGATTTTTACAGTGAAACCGGCTGCTGTACCTTTTAACTGAAACGGCTGACCTGCAGGATGAATCCCTAATCCATTTCATGACATATTTGCCCAAATACTGCTCTAGTGTTCCCACTATAGTAAGGAAGAAGCATTTTAAAAGCCAAACCCGGAAAAAACACCTGAAAAATCAGGTGTTTATTTATTCTATTTTAAAGCCAAATAATCCTCAAAATACCCCTGAAACCGATTGCCAATGGGGACAACAAGGATCCAAACCATATTTAAACTGCTTTTAAACAGTTTTAAGTGATAATGGGAACACAGCCTATTTTATACAAACATATTGTAGACATTTCTATTTTATAGCAATTTGTTTAAAGTAATGGTGGATACTTTCTTACACTGGTTTTAGTCTGCATGTGTTAAAACTTTTTACAAAGAATAAAATATACAGCTTTTTTACATTATTCATTAAACGATCTTATGTCAAAATCAGCTGCTGCATTTTTTGACATCAAGCCAGCGCATGCTGGCTGATGCTGATCCAACAGACAGAAGCCCAGGTAGTGTTCATGTTCATAACTAAGGTTTTGTCTGAACTTCCACTGCACTCGGAAGAGATTTTGACTGCTGTAGGTTGTGTTCTGTGCACAGACTGGATATGAAAGGCCTTTACACTGACATCACAGTGGCACCTCCTCTTTGGATGCTGCTTTAACCCCAGAGAAATACGACTCATTGTAGTCTAATCCGCAAGAGCTGTACGAAAATAGTTGTTAAACAAATACGGGGTTTCAAACAACTGCATAGTGCTCCGTTCTACTCGTTCCTCACCTTTCTGAAATTGTCAGCACAAGCATGAATGTGCATGCACCACTTTCCATGAAATCATTATTCAAATACTTTGCTGGAAGCAAAGTAGCCACAATGTTTCTAAGCCGTCTTTACAAGGCACCATGTTTTTCTGCTCTTGTTCTGCTATACTAGGCTTCTAAGGAAGGTTTGGAAATATTGGTAGATCTGGCAGAACTCAGCAAGTTGATGTTTTGCTTTGCAGCTCTCACTTTTCTCTTCTGAAAATGTTACTGTGTCATTGTTTATATAACACTTTTAAATGTGCAAAATCCTTTGCCGTTTTTATCACTCTAAGGAATTAAACTAATGAAGTGGCCACTGTTTTGGGTTTTTTTGTATTGTTGAATATATTGCACATGGATTTTTGTTTGGATAAGGATTGGGAAATGCATATCTCCTCAGCAGTTTTGTTATTTTGGAGATGCACAGTGGCTTCCCAGGTTGTATGCTGCCTTAACATCATTTCCAAGACTGCCTTTCCTTTACTCCTTTTCTGCATTTGGCTTTATTCTGAGATATATCTCAGGATGGGGGTCTGTTGTCCACATGCTAATGCAGACTATGGCAGGTCTTGCCTGGGGCCTCCTGTAGTCTGCAGAATCATGCAGGCAGCAGGTCCCTTTTCTGGGATATACCTCAGAGAAAGGCCGAGTGCAGAAAGGTCCTTATTTTGAACACGCAGCTAGCTCACAGAAGTTCAAGACAGTACTGTGCTGAAGAAGCACTGCAGTTGCCCGATTGCCAAGCAACATGCCAGGGTGTTAAAGATAGTGTGGGATTTAATTTGAATTTTGAGGGCAATAGGGCAGTAGCACCTTGAAACCACAACAGGGCTGTGTGTGGTCTTGTCAATGGCAGCAAGTTGCCATCCTTTTAAAGGCATCTGGAGACTCCCTAAATTCCAGACATGATATCTTTAAGAAAACAGATAGTGGAAATGCATCAAATTGGAGCCCCAGAAATGCAACAAGGCAAGCTTTGTTTCAGAACTTTGGCTTTCAGTCACATACAAGCCTTGAAATTCTTGCTTAACTTAAGCAAGCATCTAGACAACTGGAGTGCACATTTGGAGGTATCTCAGCAGTGTGTCATATATGGAATGGAGCATCCTATCAAGCCTGATTTGACATGTAGATTTCAGCTTAAGACTGCAGGAAGTTTCTGTGGCAAAACTGATGACTTAAGGAGATGATGGGGTCTCCCCCAACAATTGCATGCAAACAGAGGCTATCAGCTGGAGGCACTTTGATCTGGATTCTTGCATGGACCAGAGGGTTGGAGTCAGGAACCTAAGTGGTTGTTTCCAAACCAGTGGATTCATCACACGGGATGCTGTTAGTGATAAATCAGACCAAATGGCTACCAGGCACAACTTTTGAAAGATGGCAGTTTGTTAGTGAGGCAAGGTCTTTTGCCTTGCAAACATTTTGCAGCCTATGGATGTCTTTGCACAAATGCATCTATTCTGCATTATGCCACGTGCCTGCTGCAACTTCTGCAACATTTATGCCAAATATTCCAGTGCGAGCAAGTCATGTTATTCAAAGATGCAGTCTCATCTGTACCGTAATGGGAAAGTTAACCATTTTAGATTTCTAGACTTAAATTATTTTAGTCAGTGGGAGACTCCTAAAACACACTGTGTGATTGTCTCTTCTCCCCGCTCCGCCTCGTTTTAAGCCTCTTTGTTGCTAATATACGGTAAATGCTGACAAATTGCATGGCTGTAGCTTCGAAACTCCCTAAATGGCATTTTTGTCAAAGCTTTTTGAATGAAATGCTTACCGGGAGAAAGTCTGCACAGCTGAGCTGGGGGAAGGGCCTAATTATTATGCATCATGACAAAATGTATTAATGCATCATGGTTGCTTTTCAGCTTTTTAAATGCTAGTTATAGATGATGAGGCTAATATAAACAGGCAGACAATGAAAGCGTCTGGAAGGCATTCTTATGATGTCATACTCTGTTTCTAAGGAATTTCACTGCAGCTGTACTTAGCAACTGAAGAATGTCCAATGCTAGCCTGATTCCTAGAGATCCTGGGTGATTCTGACGTGTTAACTGATTCTATATGATAGACAAAGCAGGTTAGCACACCATGAGAAACTTTTCTTTAGCTCGGGGTATTTAAATGTGTGCATGGATGTTGGTTTCTTAGTTGGTAAAGGTGATCTCAAAATACTGCCTTCCCTTTAGAGATGTTCTGTTTTATTTCAAATTAATTTGAAGTAGGTGGCCTCTCTCTCCCTTTTCATGCTGTTAGCCCAAGAAGAATGTTTTTTCTTGCTGCTTCCTGTTTGGTTTGAATGCATAACAGATTGTGAACACAATAAATTTTCATTAGGATCAAACTGGGGGAAGAGAGGATTAAAACTTCTTCCCCTGTGGCCTGGTTTCTTCTTCACCTCTTTTCTTACTATAATATGTCTGCTAGTGTTGTGCTAAGAAGCACTTTAGTCTTTGACATCTAAGGCTGCTTACAGATGTGCGCAGAAATGTGGCATATTGTTGCTCAGAGGCCTGGCCACAAGTGGTGGCATCAGTGCCCCGAAACTCAGTTATGTCTGATTAAGGTCATCATGGGAGAAAGCCCTCTGACTGTGTCTTCTCCCAGTGGTGCTGCTTTGATAAAATGCCAACCCAATCAGGCCAGGTGGTTGCTGGCTTGATTAGTTTGGTACAGTGGTAGCTCAGTCCAACGTTTCTTCACAATGGGTGGTGGCATTTCCCTGTACTATTTGGAAGCAGCCTAAAACTGTTGCCTCCTTTAATGGCAAAAGGACATAGCTGGGAGATGAAAAACTATGCTAGTTTAACTTGGCACCTAGGAGTGAAGGCAAAATAGAGGGTACAATTCTAGGGACACATATTGGACAGCAGGTTCCATTGGGTACTGAGGAATGGGTAAAAGAGAAAACATAGTAGGAAGGGAAAGGAAACTTGAGTACCATTCAGAGCAAGAAGTGATTTGCTTTACATTTTGGGGGGAAATGTTAGGGATTGAACTGTGACTCTCCAGTTGCTCCAGGGTTGTTTTATACCAGTAACTTGCATATGATCATTTTGCTAAATATGTAACTAATGGCCTTTCTACACTTGCCTTGTTGTGATCTGAGCCAGTTGGTCTGGACCACACAAGGTCCTCTGTTCTGGATCACAGCAAAACTCAGTTTGGAACAGCACCATCTGCATAGCAATGGTGTTCCAAACTGGACTTTGCACTGAGCCTGAAGTTCGGACAAGGGTTCAGGGCTGGCCTATAAGGGCTAGATGGCTAAGAACAAAAGTTCATAGGTTCCCCAGAGACTCTGAGCCTATGTCTTCTGTAGGTCTCCATGATCCAGTCTAGTGTGAGGTGGTAGATGGACCTGTTTAATGAAGTTCATTGGTAATCCAGCTTAGGAGCTTCATGATCTAGGTTACACTCCATTTAATGCAGACAGAGCTTACATGTAGTGGAGCATGCATGCAAAGAGAAGAGGCTCTGAAGTGGACTTTGCAGCCCTGTGTTCTGGATCTAAGGTTAGTGCAGAAAAGTCCTGTGTATGTGGTAAGAATGGTTTAACTCTAGCTGTGTCCTAATATACTTTATAGAATATACTCTTAACATACAATATACTCTTACTGTATTGTTCAATGTCTCTTTTGCCACATTGTGAAAATGGGCATCAATACCACTAAGCTGTAGGAAATTTAAATGGGGCAGGAACACATGCATGTTAACCATTTATATACCTATAGACACAGACTTGGAGTACCGTGCTATGATTTACTGTAGCATAGGATAATTCTGGTATATTAGACCAGCAAGTGTACTAGCAGCTCAATTTTTCATTAAATTTATTAAGTACGTTCTGCAAGCAAGCAATATTTTTCCTGCATCTGCAGTATGGGAAATTATAATCATTCAAATTATTATTACAAACTTTTTAATTTTATTTTACCTGTGGCCACACAGGAGAATTGTGAGGTGAAATGACTTAACCACACAGGAGTTGGAATACAATTTAGTTAAGGTTTTAAGATAAAATTTCCTAATGCATTGTTGATTACCACAGGGGTATTTATTGGACCAAACTATAGACCATTGATCTAATTGAACTTCTGCGCTAAAGGTGTCAGTCCATAAATTTGAGAATGAGAAATGTCAGAAACCTCAGATTCTGAAAGTATTTTATAAATTGTTGATGCTAAGCCTTTAGGGAGTGAAACCAACATGTGAAAGGAGATTCTTAAATGTGGTTTATTTACTATCTAAGGCAGCCAGTGTAGTAGATGAAATAAATGTCCTTATCAGAGCAAGGTTTTGATATGGAATTCAATATCTTCTTCTTTCAGTTGATGGGTACTATTGCAAACATCTTAGCAGAATGTGTATGAAGGTTCAAAGTCATGCAGGTTTGGCTAATTAATTTGTTGTGTATCTGACCACTGTGTTTTTCTTCTTGTTTTAGGCTTTTTTTAAAAAAATCAAATCTGTCCTGCTGATATGTTTTGTCTTATTAGATATTCTGATGAAATATTTTATTAGAAATATTTCATAGAGCTACAAAAACAGAGAACATTCTAGAATATGTTTAGTAGTAGAACTTATTGTAGTCAACTGATTGATGATTTGAGTGGTAGGCAAACCTACATTAAATAAAAGAAGGCTTGCAACATAACTTATATTTTCTTTATTGAATTTTGACAATTCAAAGCCTTGAAAATAAAGCAATTTAACATTTGTATGTGAGGTACTCATTTTTGATTAAGTACCTAAAGGCTAATGATGATGTAGAAAGCAAAAGACAAATGTATATTTATCCTAATAGCTTGGGATTCGGAGGGCATTGGATAACTTTCTGGCTAGCATGGAATTCTAGCAAATAAGGTGAATGCTTCATTTGTTGTTTACTCACTTGGAAATGCTTTTATATTTTGCATGCTCTGCAATTAGCTTTGCAGCCCTCACCACAATTATGGAAAGAAAGCATTTTCCTCAAAGCTTTTTTATTGTGGCTGAAATTGTACTTTCTGTTCTTAGATGAAGTGTTTAGCAGAGTCTCGTGCTTTGGTTTTGTCCAGCTGTCCTCTGGTTATCCTATTATTCTGCTCTGCAGATGTGGGCTGTTCAGGAGAGTGAAGGGAAGGTTTGACCTGATCTACTAAAGCACCTAAAAGGAAACCCCAGAGCACTGACACTGATAAAAGCAAGCAAAAAACAAAGGCTATGGTCACACCTTCACTTTAAACTTTCTTCAGTCCATCTTCAGATCTGACTGCTCACACCTGTTCATTTCTATCCATTTCCTTTCCATTCAGGAAAGTCAAAATGGAGGGTAGAATCAAACCAGCATAAAAAGTACAATTAAAAATTAGTGGCCACACATAACAATGTTCCCTCAGCCAAAGACTAAGATAAAGGGCTGTGGCTTCACCCTGTGTCTAAATAGATAATTAGGGGGCTACCACTGAGAAGAACCTCTCATGTACCTTTGCATCCTTTAATATAAATGGAGGTTGACTGTCAAAGGGACCTCTGCTGCTCATCTTAACAGACAGGCAAGTCTATAAGGGAAGAGGTTTTCCTGTAACTATTTTGGGCCCAACTGGGTAGGTCTTTTGAGGTCAGTGTTAGTATTCAGTGTCCAGTATCAGCAGTATCTAAATTAACATTTTTTAAACCTGTATATCCCTAGGTTTTATTAGGTCCCAAAAAGATATGTAGCACCAAACCACTTTGGGCTTAGACTAGATACTTTAGAGATCAGTATTCTTTGTTTAATGGACTACTCCTGAATGGGTCTCTATTTCAAAGGCTTTCTTTGCTTGGAGGCAAATTTGGGCAAATTCTGATTGCAGTCCTGACAACGAACTACGAGGTAGGAGGCCAGGGCTCTTGATGTTGTCCATCCAAACACATGCTCTGGTTTGTTCCTTTGATTACAGGAAAATCTGACTGCATCCACACACAACAATAAGGTGAATCAAAAGTGGTTAAAGGTGCTGGCTGCCACACACTACTGTTCCCCATCCACTTCTAATCCATTTAGCCAGAAAATGCACTTTTGAGAAGAATAGTTTTGGCATTAATGTGTTTTAGAGGTGAGATGGGAACACAAACTCTGGCCTTGGGCTAGTTCAGTGATGGCGAACCTTTTGAGCTCGGTGTGTCAAAATTCGCAAGAAAACCTAGCTTAACTCGGGTGCCGTGTCACATCTAGAAATATCCATAATTTTGTGATACCTGTAGCTCTAGTAAAAAAAAGTTATACTTTTGATCTATGTATTTTATTAAAAGCAAAAACAAATAATTCTTTACATTTGCTAAATCTTCAATTGAAAGTTGGTATTTCGTACACTTCAAGAACAAGCAAGCACTACACGCCCAGGTGCCAGGGTGACCATGTGTGTCACCCAAAAGGGCTTGGCGTGTCACCTGTGACACGCGTGTCATAGGTTGGCCATCACTGGGCTAGTTACAGCTCTCTTTCTGAGCTCGCACAGCCCTCACAGGGTGTCTGTTGTCGGGAGACGAACAGGTTTGTCAGTCACTTTGTGCGCCTTTAAATGGGTGAGAAAAGTGGGGTATAAATGGCAACCCATCTTCTTCTCTAAACTGCTTTTGAGCCCCCTTTTAAGAATACAGTGGATTCATTTGTAACTACTTGCAAATTTGCAGTCATATTGAAAACTTTTTTTGCAGAACTTTAAAGGCACTTTCATAACTGCTGCTTATACTGGATTAAATCCCAGAATACGGGCCTGACATCCAAATGCTAGGATTTAATCTGGAGTAAGGCCCAGTGAAGAAAGGATCTTTCTTCATTTATTCTCTTTTTTGATGCAGTATGAGATCGTTCTAGAAGGGCTTCTTAATAACTGGAAAACTCTACAGGATGAAAATACTAAAACAAAACAAAAAATTGAATTCAGAAAGAACCTTCATCCTAAGAAAGCATGCAACATGTATCAAACAAAAAAAAAGAAACATCTTGATGTGAGGAACAATCTGAACTAATACTAGTTAAAAGTGAATATATGTTATGCAAAATGGGACATCTTCTACCATTCAGACATTTTCTTGGCTGCGTTCCCATTATCACTTAAAATTGTTTTAAAACTGTTTAAAAATGGTTTGGATCATCACCGTTCCCACCCCCAATCAAGTAAAACAGTTTGGATCTTTGTCATCCCCATTGGCAATCAGTTTCAGGGGTATTTTGAGGATTATTTGGCTTTAAAACTGAATAAACATCTGATTTTTCAGGTGTTTTTTTCTGGGTTTGTCTTTTAAAATGCTTCTTCCTTACTGTAGTGGGAACACTAGAGCAGTGTTTGGGAAATACGTCATGAAATGGCTTGGGGTTTCACCCTGCAGGTCAGCCCTTTCAGTTAAAAGGTACAGAAGCCGGTTTCATTGTAAAAATCCACCCTGTACAGCAGCGGTTTCAATGTAGCAATCCACCCACTTCACACCTGATAACAATGTTGCAATTTTGCACAATTGTGGCTCTTTAAAAGTTCTGACCTTTAGAAAGGGAAAGGAAGGAAAGTTGCTGCAGGATCTGGGAGATGTGTGAATGTTTAAGGCTGTGTGTGCAGGCAGCAATGGCAGCAGAGCCAGGGTGGTTTTTTTTTTTTTTGGAGGGAACTCCTGCTGGGGATGGTGGCTTTGGAGGTGAGTGGGCGAATGGGGCTTGAGTTGCCGCTGCTTCCTTGTGCCCTCGACAATGGGGAGAGGAGGGGAAAGAATTGCTTTCCCCAATCCATTTTTGGAAGCGTTTTAAGTGTTTAGAGTAGGGACAGAAAATTGGGGTTGAATCCGATTGCCAGATGCTCTTTGCTTCCTTTTAATGTGCTTTACACATCGATGCAAATCCCAACGTAAATCTTGATGTATATTTTGTTTTATTCCTTAAATGGGAACTTGCCCCTTGAGTTTTTACAGAATATTAGTCTAATATCTGTGACTGATTATAAATTTTAGTGAGTCCATCATATTTTTTGTTTATTTTGTCCTTTGCTTTGGAATTCTGTTGCACATTTGATCTTTACCTGCTAGAAAGCTATGACACTGTCTAGCGCTAAAAAGAGTCTTGGCAGTAACCTAGCAACTACACATTTTAGAGACTGCATTATCAGTTGACAGATAAATATTTGCGTGGTATTTCTTTTGTTTTTAAGGCAAGGCATCCTGTGTTCTTTCATGGTTGTGAGACATTGTTAAAGCAGTGCTGTAAGCTAAGTGTTCGTTCTATTTTACCAAGGAAACATGTCTCTTATGTTAAAGTTCTTGGATGTGATTGAGCAAGCAAAGGATTCTGGTAGGTGCATTTCTCTCTGTAATAAAGAGCAGGAAGCGTCCATGTGACCAGAGCTTGTTGCTGTTATCTACACATAGTTGCTACCAATTAGGTGAATTTAAGGCTGCATTCAGACAATTACAAAAGGGGCTCCTCAGAGAGACAATGCCTGGCCCTCGTGGTGCCAAGATGGTGTTTGGGCTACAACTCTGAAGCCAGTACCCTGGCTTTCAGAGATCAAATGTCACAGTGTTTAGCGTTTCCAAACTTTAGGGACACCAGTTAACACAGATAAATTCAACTGTGATTTGATCTGGGATTGTCCAGTCTCCAGAGAAAAGTAAAAACAAGAGTAACAAAGGGAAAGTCATCATCTATTGTTGCCTGATGATAAAGATTTTAAAAATCAAGCACTCTGGTATATCCTGGCTGCGCACACAGTAAAATCTAATTAATTTTGAATGAGCTGAATAAATAATTTAATTGCATCACTTACATTACCTTTTATAGTTTAAGTCCATGAAAAATCATTTCAATTAGAACCTGCTACTCAGCCTGAAATGAAAAGATACTTCAGGATAGATGCAAAGTTCTTTCTGATTATTTTTAGGCACAGAAGTTCTCCTTTTACAGTAGAGATGATATTAAAAAATATAGTGATTGCTAAACTGAAGAAGAAAAAACATCCACTTATCTTTTCTCTGATGGATTAACTGAGTTACTTCAAAAGTTATATATTAGTGTTTGACAGGTAGGATTCTTTTTTTTTTCAAATAACATTTTTGCATCATCATCCTTGCAAATTTTAATGAAGAGTGCAGTGATGTTCTGCCCCAGGTAAACTTAAGCTTCTGAGTTCAGTCTGTACTATGACCTTGGGCAGAGGTCTTGAAAAAGAAACTCCTCACACTCTGAAGAATCCACAAGTCTTTCTTGATATAAGTGAACTATATTATTGATTGGAACAGTAAAACAAATGTAACATCTTTTCTAGTAAATAAGAGCTTATGGTTTCCTTACAGCTTCTTAGATCTTTAGGTCTCCGTCTTTGTGGCTTCTCCAGTTACTTTCCATTCTTTGCTGTGCCACTGACTGGCCTGTAAGGAGGAATTTCTATTGTTCTCTTGCTGTTAGCATTACTTGGCCTATGAAGAGTCACTGCTTTCCTCTTGGCACTGTCTGGCCTATGAGGAGCTTCTACTTTCTCTGGCCTATGAGGAGTCTCTACCTGTCTAAGAATAATGCTTCCTTCCACTCCGACTGCAGACTGAAAACTGGAAGTAACTCTTTCCTGAAAGCTCCACTCTCCTTGTCCACAAATCCACTTCTTAAAGAGACAGGCTAACATTCTCTTCTAATCAACAACAAGGCTTACAAGTCAAACTCTAATTAACATAAACAAACTTGTTACGGAGGCGTGACAAGTGATGTTCTTGCAGAAGTAAGTGGTGAGAGAACAGTTAATACAGTTAATACTGAATGAAAAGGAAGCCTCTATTGGTGACACAGGAAGCCAAACAACGTCTTCTTTGTTTTATTGTAATTAAGTTAAAATATCATCCTTATTTAAACTTAATTGGCTTGTGCCAGGGCAGGGATTATGGTGGAATTCACAGCTGGGGAAAAGGAGAGTTAACCCTCTCCAAGTTGTTATCCACCACAATTGTTCTCTACAATCCGGCTTGAAACAAAACTTCTCTTGGCTGCAGTAGAAAGCTTTTTCAGGCATGATTCCAATATGGAGAAGAGAGGAGAATACAGGTGACAGCTGAGAGTGAGGTAGGCAGATGTGCATGTGGATGTTACATTGTCATAGATAAAACCATTAACCAGTAGTGGATCCAGGGCAGAACTCTCGGAGAGCATGCTATGAAGCTAATGGGCAGAAGAGTTACAACGGACAAGGGAAAATATTTTTTTTCACCCGGTGTGTCATTGTTCTCTGGAATTTATTACAAGAAGAGGTGGTGACAGCAGCTATCCTGGCTAGCTTTAAGAAAGGATTAGACAAATTAATGGAGGGCAGGTGTACCAAAGGCTACTACAGTGCATGGCTAGGTATTGTCTCCAGGTTGGAGAGACAGTCAGGATGCCTCTCAAGGCCATTAGCAGTAATTTGAAGCCAGGTGAAGGCTTTACCTTTGTCTTTATCTCTTCTGCTTGAGATACCCATAAGCATTTGGTAGGACACTGTGTGAAATAGGACGGTGGACTAGATTGGGTTCCTCTTATGTTCTTATAATAAATTATAGAATCCTCTAGCAAAAAAGTAATGATGATAATCAACTTTGAGAGGAGACTAGAAAAAATTTGGATGATATTTCACAGTACTATTCCCCAATCTATATGGAGTTCTAACTGCTGGTATGTGTGACAGGGGTGTAATGTGGGTTTTATTTAGCTGATGGATTTATAATCTGGCTTGTATTTAGCAATTTATTTTTAGCTATCATAGGCAACTGATGGGTAGGAGAATCAGATCAGACAAGGGAAAGTATTTCTTCACCAAGAGGGAAGAAGTGGTAAAAGCTACCAGCCTAGATGGCTTTAAGAAAAGGTTAGACAAATGTATGGATGACAGATGTTTCAATGGCTACTAGAATGGATGCCTAGGTACATATTTCAGGCTAGAGGTACAAGCAGGATGTCTCTAATGCCATTTGCTGGGATTCAAAAGCAGGTGAAGGTTTGCCCTTGTCTCTGCTTGAGATGCCCATGAGCAATTGGTTGGCCACTGTGAGAGACAGAAGGCTGGACTGTGGACTGATCCAGCAGGGCTCCTCTGATATTCTCTGATGTTCTTAACTTTGCTAGGTGCTCTGCCAAATTCCTGGTTGCATTGCAGTATTTCCACAATTCCGCAGTGGTTTGTTTAATCTTATTTCTGATTTTGACCCATCTGGATTTATTCCCTTTGTTATTTCAATTTCTCTTGTACCCTATGGTCACAATCCCAAAGTGATCTATGATGAGTTTAAAGTTTACATGAACTTACCTGTTTCATGATAACTCAGTCCTCTAGCAAGTTTCTGCGATAGGCCCTTGTGATAGGCTTCAGCACCAGCCTAAAGCACCACAATTCTCATGCATCCTTAGAGGCAGGGCATGGCAAAAGCAGGAAGGACCTGGTTCTCTGCTCTCAATCCCAGCCAAAGCAGCCATAGTCCTTATACATGCCCGGGGTGGGTGGGTGGATGGCAAAGGTAAACCAGCTCAGCTGAAGCTCCTCTTTATTCAAGCCTTTGACTGACTAGTCTGTCCTCTCCTCCTGAGCACAATAAATTTAATAATGAATTTTTCTAACTGCTCTTTATGTTTGACTTAAATCAGTTTTTTTACTCCTGTTTTTAACATGTTTGGCTTTTGTTGGTTGTAAAAGATCCCTGTGATATTAAACAGAATATAAATGTGAATAAATATATTAAAAGTATGAATATCCTGCTTGCTGACTGATCATCCATGGGTCCTTAATCTCTCTCTCTGTTGTGGGGGACAATTGAGATGCTTTGCAGTTTATCCATTCCTCCGTATTTCTTAAGGATGAGTGAATAGAAACTTTGACAGTATGCCACTTTTAAAAAAGCATTTGGAGATGCTGTTCAGTTGATCCTGATAACCTGAATTCATGTAAGGCAACTAGGTATAGGTACAGTGGATTGTCCTGCTGTCTCAGAAGAAACAACGTATATTCTTTAAGCTATAAATTAATTTTGGTGTGATATAGAACTTTTATTGATCTGCTTTCTACAAGGGGTGTCCATTTTGATGTGTCTGAGCTTGCTTGAGCATCACAGGCGAATGCATGGGGTGTTGCCAAGATCAAGGTGATCTCAGGGTCATTTACTGCTGATGTGAAATGTGTTGCTGTTAGTTGCCAGATTTTTTTTATTTGTTTATGGAAATCAAGAAAAGCTCTGAACAGAAAACATGATAGGATAATGTGAATGCAGCCAATTAAATAAATACATAAGAGCTAGCAGTTATACTGTGTGATGCCCATGTCTATTTTTAAACATATTTATTGTAAATTATTTGCATTGTATTCAAATGTATTTATTGATGTAGGACTTTTATATAGAAAGTATTAGGAACAAGTAAGCAGTGGGCTGGAACTCCCTGAATAGCATACTAAGGGGGAGGCGGGAGAAATGCTCACAGGTACAGCCAATCAGGTGTTGGTTCATGCCAGGTCGGAGGTATAAAAAGGACTTCCCAAGAAAAAAAGCTGTTCTGTGCTTGGGTTTTCTCAAGGAGGAAGGTCTGGGTGAAACCATTCTGTACCTGAGGAAAGATTACTCTCACAGTTCCAGAATTGTTAGGTTAGGATGAGCCAGGGGAAAAATTCTTAAGTAGCTAGTGAGTTAGGTAGATAAAGCTGTGTGTGTGGTCTGAAAGCAACTGCTGTGGAAACAATAAAGTTTATTCTTCATAATTTCAAGAAGAACATTTGCCTGCAGTATTTATTATTAAGCTTTGAGGTTCGCCTGTAGCTTTAAGAACAGGGAAAGAGAGAGAGAGAAAGAGAGAGGGGGCACCATGTGTGGCATTAGAGACGCTCTCTGCTACTATCTTTAAACGGAAGTCAGGAGAAGTGGTACACTCTTTGGTGCAGGGCCAGAGAAAGGTTTGGCCAGCACTGAGGATTATAATAAACAGGCATTTGATTTATTTCAAGTGACTGCCAAACCCAGAGAGGGGAAAGAGATCCGCCTTAGCTGGGGTGGGGGGTGCGCCACATACCATATGAGGGCATATCAAGTAAATCAAAATAACGTCTAGTACATAATTT
This sequence comes from Aspidoscelis tigris stejnegeri, assembly GCA_023333525.1. Classification (NCBI taxonomy): domain Eukaryota; kingdom Metazoa; phylum Chordata; class Lepidosauria; order Squamata; family Teiidae; genus Aspidoscelis; species Aspidoscelis tigris. Next base: position 211,101,314 of record JALMGA010000001.1, read on the forward strand.
TTTAAAAAATTATGGCTCAGCAGCATCTGGATCCTCTTGGTAGAGCCTTGGAATCCCTCCCGGACTGGGGCCAGCCAGACTGATGAAGCTATCTATTGCATTAAAATTTGTATCTAAAATCTAAGTGGATGTTACTGAATATATGTAAACTTAAGAAGCATCAAATTCTGAGTTATGGCAAGGGGGCATCTAGTAGTACTTTAAAGACTAACAAAGAGAAAGAGGTTGCAGATTGAGTTTATGTAGACAAGTCTACTTCCTCAGATGTGTGAATTATGGCAGAACTGAAAAGACAGACGTCATGGTATTACCCTAGCAGAAGCGCCTAAGTGGTTTATAGCCTTTTAGACAGCTACTCATCTTTCTCCACTAGGGTCTTTCTTCTGCTTCCAAGCAGGTTCCTGTCAAAGAGGCCTCCTATTTGTCAAAGATACAGTCTTGTGCTTTGTCTATGCTTTTGGGGATATGGGTTTAAGGAACAGAGTCTTGGCTTGAGATGGAAAACTTGGGTCCAGTGTGTACATTTAAAGAGGGCAAAATGTTTTGAAGATGGTGAGTACGCTTGTGACAGAACAGCTGTTTAATTTTCTTGTGGTAATGAAGTTATGGGGTAGACCCATTTTTAGGAGTGTATCAGGGTCTCTAGGCCATCCGTCCACTAGAAGGCCACACATACCGTATGAGAATCCCACACAGTGAGTGACTCTTGGTACTTACATGGGGCTACTGCTAGTTTTCACATTTGCTTGTGGAGGGAGTACTGAAGCAGGGCCATTGACACCTTTTTCCATGGGCCGACCCCAAACTTGTTATAACCCTACCCCACTTCTTGTTAGTTTTGTTTTTCTTCCACCCACCATTGCTTTTTATATGCACTTTCATGTGGAAGGGAGCGGAAAGGAAAAGGAAAGACAATTCAAATGGATATGACAAATTTATTTCCAGAAAGTGCATTCTAAATAAATAATGATACTTAAATATCTGACCACTGTCATTCTTACGTGTGCAGAATCAAATCCAAACAGGCTGTGTGGGTATGAAAATCTGAGACCTTATGTTTAGATTATTTTTCATTGCAATGATGCATTTTTTTAGGGATTTCTTCTCATGGTATAGGAAGGCAGAAAAGTAGCTATATCTGTATCTTTGGATTTTTGCAAGGAAAGCAGTATGGAAATGTCATATTAAATAATAATGAGTAATAATTGTTGATTTTGTGTATGTGTTCACCGTTATTTATTTAGACTGAAATTTTATGATCAAATAATTTTCACTTCCTTTTTCTTCCCTCCCTCCTTCCCTCCTTCCCTTTATCTTTGGTTTTATGTACTTTTTAAGAAATAAAAGGGATACAAGAAATAACCACATATAAATCTCCAAAACATTTTTAGCTGTTAAAAAGCTTATCTTTTATTTTTTAAATTTGACGTTTCCATTGATTCCATTTTCTTGCAATATTAAGCTTTTGACATAATGTAAAAAAAACAACAACCCTAAGCTGTATTTTGTCAATGTTAATATATTATAACTACAGTATATAAATCAAACATTTCTCAATCCAAAAGTGACAGAACATTTTTCCATTGTAATTATTTTTCATGGTACCATGAACTTTTTAGTCTTTTGGGTGTTGGACAGAGTGAGACATCATGTTTCATCTTGGTTTACCATCATCCTTGGTTAACCTTCTAGGAGGGTTGTTGCTAGCAGGGAAGGGAAAAACAAATCCCTTATTTTTTTCCTGGTCCTTTGCTTTAGAGAATATTGACTTCGTTCTTAAAGTCAGCCATATTTTTTAGTTCATCACGGGGAACATAAAGGCTTTCATCTTGTCATGGTGGCATTTTTGGAAGGTAGCTGGTGCAAGTTCTCTGTTGCCTTAGTCTTCCAGTGAATGACAAGACGCTGTTTGTTTCCTCTATAAGAACCCAATGAAAAATATGCTAGTCTGCATAAAGAAATCTTTGCCAACTACTTTCTTCTTGAAGTACTGGAGACCCAGTTGATGTCAAAGTTTTCTGTTTTCCATAAAAATTCTGTTCAGTGCTTTTACGTGAAGATTTCGTTGTGCTGCACATTTAGTATTCTATCTATCTTTAATGTCTTGATAAGTGGCTTCCCTACTCATTCTCTCCCCGTTGGGAAACATGGAGCTATTTTTCCCATAAAACATTTGATGAACAAGTACTATGAAAAGCTATCTTACAGAAAGTACATTTTTGTGTAGCTTTCAAGAACTCCACTTTTCAAATTACACTGAGGAGAAAGAGGCATTTCGTCTAATTTTCATTTTTTCTGGGTAAATATAAGGAAAAATACCCTTAAAATAAGAGTAATTTTTCAGGGAAGCCCATTACCTAGGTAGAAGAAGTAGAAGAGTTGGCTTTTCTACCCCGCTTTTCTCACCCATTTAAGAGGACTCAAAGTGGCTGACAAAAGCTTTCTATTCTTCTTCCCACAACAGACACCTTGTGACGTGTATGGGTCTGTTGAGAGCTCAGAAGACACCTGTAACTAGCCCAAGGTTACCCAGCTGTCTTCCAGGGGAAGTGTGGAATCAAAACCAGTATTCCCAGATAAGAGTCAGGCTCCCTAACCATTAGACCAAACTGGTAGGTGGTGACTTCTCCTTCCCTGCAGGTCATTAAAGGAAAATGGGGGATATTTATCTATTTCTAAACATGTGGGGTATTTTTCCACTGAGCTCGTTTAATCCAGATCTAAGATGATCCGGATTTAAGGAATGGGTACTTCCCTTAATCCAGATCTAGTAGATCTGGATTAAGGGAAGTACCCAATGTGTTTCCATGGGTGGTCTAGCACCCAGTAGCCATGGGTGCTAGCCTGCCTGCTGTAGAAATGCCAGAGCACCCATGTGCAAATCCGGATCTACCCACCAGGGGTCCACCTGTCACCCCAGGTGTTTTGGGTGACGGGGTGCAATCTCTGTAAGAGGCTCCAAAGAATCTTTGAATATCCTCTGGAGTGGCTCTGTAGAATCTTCAGAGCGATCTGCCACTAACTTTGAAGATCCTTTGACAACAGCATTGCTCTTGCAAGGGGTTCTCTTCGGAGCCTGTGCTAATCTCCGAAGGCAACTTCAGAGGGACTTCGATGTCTTGAGTCTGGGGTACCCCCCCATGGGTGCCCCCTCCTGAGCCTCCTCTAGACCCCATTGCTCAAGTGTAGTGGAAACAGGCTCCCTAAAATCCAGATTTGATACCTGAAGACCCCATTGTAGAGCCCTTTAATGGGGTCTACAGGAAATTCAGATTATAGGTCCAGATGTCCCTAGCTGTGGTGGATACAAATGTGGCTCTAATGGGGTCTGTAGTGGAAATGGGGTCATCTGCTCTGAGCCTAATGGGTCCTTCAGTGGGGTACTTAGTGCTAGTGGAAAAACACCCTTGCATCCCATTCTTTACCTGAAAGTTTTAGAGTGGGTTGCAGCATTCAATAAAAACATGAATAAAAGCAATAAGCAATATCATATCCCCACATTATGACCTCATTAGGCTGCTTTAATTTGGATTCCTGTACAGAACAGAGAGCTAGATGTGGCACAAAAGTGCAACTTCTGTTGATTAACTGAGATTTTTATCAGGGACCAAGAAGCAAAGGGTCCCCTTTGTGCATATTTTTGGTTTCAGGCTGCACAGTATGAGAAATCAATTTTGCTTATTTTATGAGAAACTTTTTCCATTATCTGTATGCCCCAATATGTTAACACAAAGGACCCACTTTAACAATGATCCTTACAGGATAAGAACTGTACTTATGAAATAACCATTTGCCTTTTAATGTAAAACCTGTAACAACTTGATCTGATTACCGCAAGAAGAACTTGTTCATATCTAATCTTTGGTTAAGATTCAGGTTGTTATGTCCCTCTGTCTTCTAGGATAATTGTGACAATCTTGAATGACAATCTTTCTTTCAGATTAAAAACAGTTCAGTGCTACAAGAAACTCAAAATAGTGATTGAGCTTAACTGTGGATCAGTAAAACGTACTGTCTTCATAAACTATGAGATTGATTTGTTGCTGTTGTTCATTAAGTTTAATCACAGTTTAGAGTTTTTCTGTGTAATATAAAGGAAGAAGCTTCTGAACTTGTGATTAATGTTTAGTAACTTGACAATCTGTGATTTAATTTAGAAGTTCCTTTAGAGAAGGCACATTGAGTGTCCTTTCCTAGACTCACGTGATTAACACCTGTTGAACGTCTCAGCAGAGAGCCTCTGCAAACTGAAAGTAATAATTTTTTTTTTTGGGGGGGAATGTGATATGGAATAATGTGTCCTATCTATATCTAAATTTGATACTAAAATTGTTTATTGTACCTTGTGTGATTTGTGCTTATGATTCCTTCTAATTCTTATAAATTACCTCAAAACTTTTTTTTAAAAAAAGAGGTTATATTGTGATGATGATGTAGCCCTGTTTTTAAATGCAAAGTTTTATGGGGTTTTTTTGTTCTTAATTTTGCAATTTATGACTAGGTAAATGAATATTTGCATTAGTTGCTCTTCTACAGCTAATGAATTTTAGTTATAGCTTCCACTCAGTGTACTCGCTGTTTTTAATTTCATCATCAAACTTGGATAATTTTTTAATCATATCCACTAAACTAAAAATTATATATAAAATTAACATGTCATTCATGAGGAAAGTGTCCATTTAGAGTGCATGTGAATAAATGATACTTTGTTCTTGTATCACAAGATCCTTGTACATTTTATTATATTTCCACATCTAGCTGTGCCATGCAAAATTACAGATATGTACCTAGAAAAGTATTTTGTATTTGTTCACCTTCAGTATGGGAAAGCATTTTGTTTGAGCCCTTCTGACTTTTAATTACTTCCAAGAATTCTATGGTCCAGAAGTGAATCTGTTTTATGTCTTCGTGTGATTTTTTTTTGAATACAGTACAACTAAGGTAAAACATTCCTGTCTTCTTTCTCCATAACAGCAGCTTTGATGTGACTTTGTTTTAGGCTTCACCTTTTTTTTTACTTTAAGAATGAATGTCTAACCTTAGGAAATAGAGCAGAAAATCAATCTACATCACAGTATCATGTATGACATTTTGATTATATAAATAGTTCATCAGTGCATAATGATGCAGGGTACTAAATTTTACCCTAAACATCCACCCAGCTTAAACAGCTGTCTCAATATCTGCTGATAGGTGCACATCATAATGTTTTGTTAATCCTCTAGTTCAGCCTCTGGAATCACTGTGATGGCTTTGTGTCTTTGGGTTCTTTATTAGGAACATATCTTTGTTGATGGGTAGAAAGGGAAGATCAGATGTCCAAGCTAGAACAGATTTCATACAAACACGCAGCCATACACTACAGCTCTTTACTGTTCACCTCCTGTCTTCTCTTCATTTGAAGGATAATCAGAGGATCCTGTGACCAGTGGGACTACAAAAACAAGGGTGGATAGCTTTAAGAAAGGCAGGTGTATCAATAGCTACTACAATGGATGCCTAGGTGCTACCTAGGATGCCTCCAAAGGCCATTTGCAGGAAGCTGAGAGCAGGAGAAGGTTTTGCCTTTGTCTTCTGCTTGAGATGCCTGGAAGCAATTGTGGTCCACTGTGTGAGACAGAATGCTGGACTAGATGCGGCCTGGCCCAGCGAGGCTCCTCTTATGTTCTTAAGTTACTTCTGTTTTGTTGTAGGAACACTCCAAGATGGAATCTATTATATGGTTTCAAGCCCTTTTTTCATTGCCATGAGACTCAGTTGTGATCAAGAAAGGTTGATCACAGACCTTTTTATGATCACCATTTAGCAGAGTTTCATCACTCTGAGAATCAAGCTCGTCACATATTTGACAAATTATCTTTTTTAAAAAAGCTAATTTGTTTTGTTTCACTAAGGCAAATTGCTGCTATAGTCGCTGTAGTATTTGGAGTGAATCTCCTGAGGAAAAAAACACTTAATTGATCTGTGTATAATAGTAGCATCATTAAAAATATCTTACATATGTGTTTGCCTTTGAGACTAAAGAAGCTCTTACTGTTGTTTTCCTGAGTGCCTCGTCTGGCTTTCTATTTCTGACCAATGCAGAGACTGTTGCTTGCATGAAACAATAAATACTCTATCTAAAAATTAAATAAGTGAGATACTGAAATGGAAACTGCTTCCAGTGGATAGTTCTTTGGTGAAGTTCTGTTATCATCTGATCTCTGGCAAAATGGACCCAGAACAAGACGTCACCCATCCCACCTTGCAAAGCTGAAAAATCGGAAAAACCACATTTTTCTTTGATCTTAATAGTAAAAAGGCCCCCAGGAATAAGAACATAAGAGGAGCCCTACTGGATCAGGCCACAGACTATCTGGTTCAGCATCAAGTCTCATTTAGGCCACGTCCCTATGCAAGCAATTTGGTGCAGGATTGGCTCGCTTTTACCGGATGTGGGACTAAAACCAAATCTTGCCTGTCCCTGTGCCATTACTGCTAACACAGGCTGTATATGAATACAGCCGTCCCCATACAAACTGTGCTAAACCCTGGCACAGGGGAACAGCACCACCTCCTCTCTGCCCCCTCTCTCCTGATTGGAAGCTGGTTTTACATCACCCCCACCCCTGTGCGGCCCGCTGCAAATGCCACATCCCCCCCTCCCTTAGTGGCACAGAGAAGCCAGGACCGAATGGCAAAAAAAAAATTAAAAAATTAAAAAACCCCAGCTGTTTGAGCAAAGCCGTTATGAGGTTTGGTGACAGCTGAGCAGTTTTGCACACCTCCGCTTTACCGTGTGAACACCTGGGAACTGTGAGAATACTCAGCAAGCAGAAAGGGGAGAAAAATCAAGCCATTATCCTGCCTGCCTTGGAGATTGGGTGAAATACTTGTCAGAAAGAGTCTCATGGGGCAGCGGTCATTTGACACCCTCATCATTTTGGCTTTAACACCATTTAATCCCCCCCAAATATCAGCAGTTGCAATCTCCAATGCACAGGGCAGGAATGGCAAGCACAGGACATGAAACTCCACCTCCCAATGACACGAGCGCCAATCTCCTCCCCAAATAGCCTGGGACTGTCCCCATGCGCAGGCTCAGCTTGCAAAGCAATGTGTGCCATGTCACCAGATTTGGTCCTGGTTTGATCCTGGTTTGGCGATTTGGTCTGTGGAAATTGGACCAAGTCTAAAATACACGGGGATGACCCTTCCTGAATCCTCTTTTGATATGAACCAAAATGTGCATGGGGCATGCCCACAGTGGCCCACCAATTGCTTCTGGGCATTGAAGCAAAAGAGAAAGGCAAAACCTTCACCTGCTCTTGACTCCCCGAAAATAGCCTTTAAAGGCATCCTGCCTTTCTCTACAACCTGGAGGCATTACCTAGGCATTCTGTATTTTATTGAGCCAACCAGAGTGGATACATCCCAGTTTTGCTCTCATGATATCATCAAGTCTGTTTCTGCGCATTCTCACCTGATATTTGGAGTAGTTGAATGTCTCTTTAGCACATATGTTTTGAATTTAATGAATTATTAGAACAATATAGTTCTGATTATGTAACACTGGTTTTATAAGCCTCCATGTGTGTGCTGCTAAATATAATAAACTGAAGGATTAAATGTTCATGTTCTAAGAGGATTTGCAAAAAGCTTTAGGTAGACATACATTGTGACCTTGTTCAATGATGGAAAAATTGAACTTTCAGTCTCTAGGTTCTATAATGTCAGTTCTAAGCAAAACTGCTCCAGGGGGTGGGGGGAGCGGGGAAGCTAATTTAATTGATGGTTTTCTTGCCACTGACTTTATGGGATTGTTTTTGTGTTTGTGTGTGTCCACACATATGTTTGCTATGTACTTTGGAGTCATTTGGTGATGGATAATGAAATGGATAAACAAGAAATAAGTCAGTAAGCTCATAGCAAGGAAGGTGCTTATTTCAGAAATAAGTAGCTCAAGCAAGATAGAAAGAAGCACTTTTAGGCTTTAAAAGAATCTTTGTAGCATTTGTAGTACTCATTTCTCTCCTATTCTTTGCATTTCTGAGATCCTTATAAAGCATCCTTTGGTACTATTGCATTTGGAAGAAGAAGAAGGAGTAGGTGTAGAAGTAGAAGAGTTGATTTTCCTACCCTGCTTTTCTCACCCTTTTAAGGGGACTGAAGGCAGCTGACAAAGCTTTTTGTTCTTCTCCCCACAACAGACACCCTGTGAAGTAAGTGAGGCTGTAAGAGCATAGAAAAAGCTGTGACTAGCCCAAGGTCACCCAGCTGGCTTCACGGAGGAGTGCAGAATCAAACCCGGTATTCCCAGATAAGAGTCCAACTCCCTAACTGCAAGACCAAACTGGCTTGATTCTCTATAGCACAACTCAGGACTTGAACATCAAAATAATAATTATTTTATTCTACCTTCTCTCTTGTTGGTTTGCTTAGGGGGACCTGAGTAATTTTCTGATTTTGGTAATTATTGATATTACCAATCTGTTTAGAGCACTTCTTGTTTCATCTCAGACTAGGAGCAGATTCAGTTTGCTTCCAGGACAATCACCTTATATTTATCATGTTTGGGCTGGGATACACCTGCCTTCCACCCTGCATTGAAATTTGAAAATCTGCTTTAATTTTGGATGTATGGTATATGGCTGTGAGAATACCTGGTTTGGTTTTGAGTCAATAAAAGCTTCTACAATCTCATCTCATGATCAACTAAGGGTGTACGTTTCCCTCACCAAACATAGATGTTCAGTATTATATGTGACATTGGCAGTATGCTTACCTACCTACGTTGCATCATCTTTCTATTTTTTTTAATAGTGAGGTTATTGGCTTATGTCCAAAGCAGAGGTTTAAGGACAGAGCTTACTGCACCCTGTCATGCCCAGCAATTCCTATTCCACATTCGCTTTCCCTACCGCTGGGATCCAGAGGTGGTTAATCTGTGCATAATCTTAGGCATTTTGCTCCGAAGTAAGAGTGTTCAGTGGAACCTAGTGATATATCAATGTGCAGGATTGCAGTTTTTCGTTCATCCTGCCTTTAATTGTTTTTTCCACCCTAACTCTACCCGGTTAACTTTAAAGTACCACAGTGCTGTGATGTACAGTGAAATTTCCTGCTTCTGTAACAGAAGAGAAGTTATTCTGGATGTGCTTAAAGATCCAGTTTCTTCTGTCAGCTTTTTGCTATATTTTTGGGCCCTCGACGTTTATTCTGTCTTTTGATTTAAACTTTTAATGGATGACTAGGTTTTAGATTATTTGTTCTTGATGTTTGATTTTAAAATGCTTATATGGTGTTATTGTGTGCTTCCTGAAGTCCTTTGGGTAATAAAGTGTGTTATATTAATGTGAGGAATGAATTGGCAGCCAGATTCAGCATGCTTAACAAAATCTTCAGTCAGCTTCCCTCAGTGGAATTGTGGTGAATAGCACTTCCTGTGCTGCACTGAATAGTTTAATAGTGCTTGTGGTACGCTTAAATTTGTTGTGAGAAATGAGGAATATATAGCAGGTCCTTTGTTTTCCCTTTTGCCTGGGATACCCTCCTCCTCCTCCTCTGGGTACTGTTTTTAATTTTATTTTTCAAAATCAGCGTTAATTGTTGTAATCCATCTGGAGACCTCAGAGTATAGGGCAGTCGGTCAATCAATCAATGATTGTGGCTCTTGGCTTAAATGTGTAAATGTCTGAACAAAAATGAGGGTAGGTTCTCAGCCCTCGAGGCCTGTTTACCTCAATTGCTATCACGGTGCTATAACCTGAGTTTGGGGCAAGGTATATCTGCCGTACACATCTCTCCTCTGAAATTTGGTGCTGCTTGTAACTGAAACAACCATGGTTCCATAAATTCTCTCAGATGACTAGATACGGCTAGATACAGATCCTGCACGCAGCTTGAATAAATATAAACCACACAATATACAATGATGTTTGTTCCCAAAGCCATACTAATGGCTAGGTACAGGGGACAATAAGAATGTATGCAGGATGCTACTGCTATTCCTGCTGGCTTTGTCGTCTTGACATGTTTCCAGTGTTGCATCTCCCATCAGCTTCAGTCAACATGGCTGATGGCCAGGAATGATGGGAGCTGAAACTCAGAAATTTCTGGAAAGCTGCTGGTTCTTGATTGAGGAATGGGAGTGGGCAGCTTGCAGACCCTGTGCACAATGTCTCTGCCTGCTCCATTGAATGTGTCCTGGATTCCTGGTTCGAAGGCAGGGTGGACAACAGGAATCAAAATGTTCAGGAAGCAAGGAATCTAGGAATACAAGGCTAAAACCAGGGCAGGATGAATAAAGAATGCTGGCTGGAATGAAGACCTCTTGGTGTCAACTGCTGATTTGATACTGAGACTTGGGTTCAGTAGTCTTTTGAGCTCTGAGAAGACAATACAGGCCGCGTTCCCATTATAAGCTTAATTTGGTTTCCCTAAACCGAAATAATAGAACCGGATGCAAATGCGAATTTGCCGGATCCCATTACTTTTAACTTAATTGCATTTGATCCAGATTCTGAGGATCGTACATGGCGTACGTGACTCAAGGGGGGACTCAAGTGGCTACTTTTTAAAAGCCACTTTTGGGGGCTGCCGTGCCCTCTTCCTCCTGGCGTGAACACGCCACCCATCAGGGACCCCTTCAGGGAGCCTGGCTGGGTGGCTGCTGCTTGCCTGGATGGAGGAAAAATGGCAGCGGGCAGCCAGTGATTCCCCTCCTCTCCCCATTGCCCAGGGTACACAGCAGCAGCGGCAACTCGAGCCCCCTTCGCCTGCTCACTCCACAGTCACAGCCTTAAAAACAGAACCTGCAGCTGCTTTCCTTTCCCTTTTTTAAAGGTCAGAACTTTCAAAATTGTGGAGAATTGCCACATTGTTATCAGGTGTGAAGTGGTTGGATTGCTAAATTCTTGCTAGCTCAAAGTACCTGCTAGAAGTTTAGTTGTATGGGCTGGAAATCCAATGTGCAATATATAGATGTCTAAAATAAATTAACTGCAAACTATCACTTTTGTGCGGCAGATCAATTACATGTGCATACCTTTCTCAAGGAACATGGAGGGTTGTGGACTGTGGCAAGAAGAGAAGAGTTGAAATATTTAATAACTAAATGGTGATCTCTATGGCTATGCCCTGTAGGCTTCAGTCTATCACTCATGCAGGAATAGTGGGGTACAGTATGTACTATGCATCTATAAGAGTCCATTTTGTTAGTGTCGTGCCTTTAATAAATATTAATGTGTTCCATTCTATAACAGCATTCTGCTATTCAGCTATTACCTAGTGAGATAATATTATTTATGAACATAAAAAGTAAGATCTAAACAATAGAGCATATTTGAATACTTCATTTTTATTCCATAGATACCAGTGACATGACAGAGAACCACATCCTCTGTTTTAACTGCAAATCTGGACTATCTTTTATTAAACTCCCAATAAAATCCTTTGGTCTAGTGGTTAAGGAGCTGGATTGTTATCTGGGAACACTGGGTTTGATTCTGCGCTCCTCCATAAAGCCAGCTAGGTGACCTTGGGCTGGTCACAACTCTCTTCTGAGCTCTCACAGTCCCACAGCATACGGTGTTTGTTGTGGAGAGAGGAATGGAACACTTTGTCAGCCGCTTTGGGTGAGAAAAGCCAACTCTTCTTGTTTGGGAAAGGCAGTATGTAAATAAATTTGATGATGGTGATCGATAAAAATGCAACTTGGATTCAAGGATTCCTGTGGTCTAAATGTGGCAGGAGGTACACTTAGGCTGCATCCAGACACTGCTTACTTATTCTAGTGTTTTAGGATATTCCAGAATAGAGTATTGATGTTCTGGAATATCCATGATTTGTTCTGGAATATCCAAATATAAGATGTAGTTTATGAAGGGTTTTGCTAGTGTGGTGTCCATCTTGATCATCAGGCAGACTGCTGATCACATGCCTTCTGCTACTCCCACAAGTGATAACATCCCCTCCAGGGAGCTTTTGTTGCTTCTTGGTGGGGTCATTGAATGCAGGATCTGGATCCGTAGGCCATTTCCTGTGTTTAAGGACTATACAGGTTCCCAGTTGATCTGCCATTGAAGAGCTCTAATGAGCACTTCCAGCCGGATGGCAGCTGGATGAGGCTGGGTCTGTGCAGATGCTGCACTTGTCCAGTGCATGCAATATGTCATGAAGGGGCAAAGTTATGTGGATTCTTCCACCTCTTATCAGGGACAAACATTGCCCCCGAGATTAAATTGTTAAGATCAATGCCATGCCCTCGTTTCCATAAGTTGTAAAGTGTGGTGTACTTCAGCTACCATTAACTTGCTTTTCAAAGAATTATTTGTTCACGTGCCTTAATACGTCAGGAAACGAGAGTTTATGTTGGTTTTCCCAGTTGTGATTTTGAAGGAGGAAGGAGCCCCGTATCCACCCGTCTTTGGAGTTTGATCTAATTGCTACTTATTAAAAATAACGAACTATCTTACCAGACACTTTTTCCCCCCTCTGGATTTAATTAGCATTTTTTTTACCCCTTTTGCTAGGCTGGCAGAGCTGAGAGGAGAAAACTGCATCAATTTGAAACCTTGTTAGAAATTTATGAAGTGCTAAAATGTTTTATTCCCAGAGGCTGGCTTGCCAGCTGTCACTTGTAAGCCATTTGCTGCCTGCCTGAGAATATGTCTGCAAAAGTAAAGCGAGGCAGTAGGCCACAGTCAACAAGAGCTTGTACATCATTTGGCAGATTATACACTCAATAATTAGCAGGAAGTGGAGTGCAACTAATTACTTTTTTCCACAATTGGCCAATGACATTTTAGAGGAGGCCAATATGGTGCTTGATAATCAAGCACAGAATGAAGAAGATCTTTGGTCTTTCCTAGACTAATGTTGGAAGAAATTCCTCTAGGTCCCTGGGTGCAATCCCTTACCCTGCTGCTGGGCACTTTTTATGGCTACAGTATTCCCAAGAGAGTATCCCCATTGATGACAGGCAGCTCCCAGAAATACAAATATGCAAAAACTAGTGTGCATGATAGATTTTTAAAACAAACACACACTGAGGGGAAAAAGTTGCCAGTACAGTGAAGAAAATAACTAAACACAAGCCATTAGTTGGGTGAAAGACTAAAGAAAATGACTTTTTAGAGCATGTTTAAAGCAATCAAACTGAAGGCCTGGGAGGCCACCCCACACTTATTTATTTAGCTCATTTCTATGCCATCTTTCAGAGCAGCTTACAATGCGTAACCTTTGGCAACCCTCAGTCCTCAGGCTTGCAATGCAAAAAGACATGATGGGTGCGTCTTCATGGCATAGTTATCTCGAATTCAAAACGTTTTGAGTTTGCGCAGTTCAGACGGCACTTCGGATTAACACGGTATTTCCGTGTTAAAGGACGTTATCCCGATTAGAAATAAATCCTGATCTCAACAGGTCTCACTCCGGATCGTGCGTCGATACGTGTTTCCTTTTTAACTGTGTGGACAGTATCGTTCCGGGATGAGATTCAGTGTTAAGGCTGTCCCGCCCCCCCAATCGCACTGTAACCAATGGCTGAACGTATTAGAAGCACGTCATGTTTAGGGTTTCCTTCATTGAAAAAATCCACCCTCAAACACCCACTATAAACCTCCAGTCCTTAAAGCTGAAACACTGTATCAATCTAAGCACTTCACACCTTAAAAACAATGTTGCAATTTTGCGCAATTTCAGACCTTTGAAGGTTCGGAACAGTCGCTTTCAGCCCCCTTAAGGGTGAGAAGGCTTGTCAGCCACTTAGTCCCTTGAAGCGTGAAAACAGAATGTCAACCGCTTTGAGCCCCCTCTAGGCTACTTTGCCTCTGCCTGTGGTCACACCTAAGGTTTAATCCAGTTTCAGTTCACTTTCAGAGTGAGAGAATACACCAGCAAACTGACAAGCTGGTTTTCTTTCAGGGTTAATAACTCAGAAAATCCACCTTTAGACTAGATAATGTGGAAAGAAAACTACTGGTCACTTTGCTGATGTGTTCTCTCACTCTGAAGGTGGAGTGAAGCTAGATTAAACCTTAGGTGTGACCACAAGCCAAGGTTTTAATCCAGCTTTGGTCCCTGTGAGGTGGGGGGGGCGGAGTTCCCTCCCGGCCACGGGGGGGAAGAGCAAGCGAGGAGCCCCCTTCGCCCTCTTGTCCACCCCTTGGCTCTCCTCCTCTGCGGGGCAAAGTGGCGGCAAAGTGGGGGAAAAGCGGCGGCGGAGCCCCAGGGAGAAGCCGCTAGCGCCGCAGCGCCGCAGCACCTGGATGGATGGATGGATGGGTGGATGGATGGATGGATGGATGCTGCTGCTGCTGCTGCTGCTGCTGCTGCTGCTGCTGCTGGGAAGGGGGAGGGTGGACTGGGCAGGGAATTCCCGGCGGAGCATGACGCAAAGAGAAGGGAGGGTGGGATCCTGGCAGGGAAAACCAATCACAGGAGAGAGTGTGGACAATGGGCAGGAGGACAATGCTGCCATGTGGACTCCGAGTATTGATCCCGCGTTAAGGCTGCCATCGGAACTGGATCAACTTGCAAGTCGTCTGGACAGCTTTGTTCCGTTTCTTTTATTTCGAATTCTTTAAACTGAAATAACACATGCCATGAAGACGCGCCCGATATGTAAGGAAAAGGGAACTAAGAGGGAATTGGGGAGTTCGACAGCAGGAGTTACAGATAGCTGCTTGTTGGTGCAGGCTTCTGTCCTATCAACTCAGAATTGTCACAGCAAGTCTGGACTCTTCCAGAAACAGTTTCAGCTTAGCTGCTCTCATCTGTAAGCTGCCAGGATAGTAGATGTTAGGGTTCCCTTCTTTCCTAATATGGCTAGGACATTCTGTTAGGGTCTTCTTCACTCCTGGTATGGCTGCAGGCTTTGATCAGACACATAAACACACAAAAGGCACCTCTGAGGTAGGTCAGAGATGGCTTTGAGGAAGGATTGTTCACACATGTCTTCTCCTCCCTCCTCTTCTGAACATTGTGTGCTAGAAAAGGTGGATTAGAACATGGCTGGAACACAAGGGCCACCACACACTGTCTCTCTGAGGTGCCTCTTTTGCTATGTGTGAGCACAGCCTCAGTCTCTTTGCAGGGCTGATGGGGTGGTTCTGCTTCCCTTCTGTCCAGCAACTTCTGCTAGCTCAGTTGCCTGCCTTATTTCCTACTTTAAGGGAAGAAATACTATAGATGAGGGACCACCTGTCAGAAGGAACTGACTCTTATTGCTATCAAGCTGCTCTTTTCATAGAAAGCTAATTTCTGGAGTCAATTTTGAGACTTAAGCAGAATCACATGTACAATAATGATCCTATAAATGACTTTGTTCATAACAATTTTTAACCAAATGTTTTTCCATCTCTAGTATGGGCTGTAACTCCCATTGCTATTTGAGCACTGAGAGAACAGGTGCTGTTCTGGTCTGGATGTTTCACATGCTCATTTGTAGTCCAGTAAAACTTAGGAACATATTGTTTTCTTACCCTTCTCTGTGTGGTCACATTTGCTCACTTCCTACCGTGCCTGCACAGCATGTAGTGATGGATGCAGAACTACCAAATTTTTGAAAGCTAGAATAAAAACTAAGCAAAAAGCACAAGTTGTTTACATGAAGCAAAACAGGAATGATATTTTTGTCATCCTAGCTTTAACCCACTTTTTCTAGCCTAGAATATCCATGGGATGGGGAAGAGCAGATTGGTGCATGAGTGATCCCACTTGTGAACATTTCTAAGCTGTCTCTAAGCTGCCACAGTGATGCTTTTTTTTTTTTACTGTGTGTGTACACAGCAAACAAACATACATCCAGCCATTGGTGTGACTGAGGAAAGTAGGAGCAACCTTGAACTGCAACTCTTGCAAGAATAAGGCTTTGCACAGCTGGAGATAAACCAAGGGATATATGCTCTCAGTGCAGAAGTAATGGATTATATGTTTTGATACAAATTGTTCCCTTGACCCCTTTAAATGTAAAATATTTAATGAATAGTTGTTATTGTGAATAATGCACATGATTTCTATGAAGCCTTGACTGAATTTTAATTCTTATAAAAGACCCTGAGAGAATTGGCACATGTGAGATGAATACAAAAACAAGAAATACTGAAATTTGGAAACTATTACTAGACCATTTTTTTTTACCTGTTGTACATCTTTCTTTGGTACAAATTCACACAGAAATCTCGCTAATGATAACAACTTTAGAAAGAGGCAAACTGTATATCATTTCTTTCAGCTCATGTTTTCCATGCCATATCCCAATTAGACATGGTGTTAAAATTTATTACATTTTTACAACAAAGTAAAATTGGAGCCTTAACGGATGAAAAGAACAAATGTGAATGAGGCTTTTGGAGCCAGAAAATGCCACCAACAATTCTGTCAGATATTTTTTTTACCACAGTTCCTACAGCTCACAACATCTGTAAGACAATGTTGGCTGTTCTTGTTTTATAACAACAGATGTTGTTTCTATTTCAGAATGTAACTATGTTGTCTTCAGTTAAGTTATCTTAAACAAGTGATTCTCACTCTGAAAGAAAACAGTTGTCCCATTGCAGGCGGGAATCAGAAGCATAGCTGAAGAGGTTCTCAAGCGTTGGAATGAGCAAGTAATCAAAAACACCTTTTCTTCCTTTGCATCAGCTGCCTGGAACTGCAGCAACTGCTGCCACAACCCAGGTAGACCATCATCCTGTCTCACACAGTGGCCCATCAACTGCTTTTGGGCTTCAAGCAGAAGACAAAGGCAAAACCTTCACCTGGGGGAAATTAGTGGTAGACCCTCGTTTTGCAGTCCCCTGACAAAGTAACAGCTACTAGACTTGGGATTCTCTGGTGAAATTGAAATCAGTGAGGTTGTGGCAGTTTTATCGGGAGAAACTTAGGTGTGCGTGTGTGTGTGTGCGTTTGGACTTACCTATCTACAATTGGATACTGGGTCTTTGGGTTTGCTTAATATGCTTTGAAGGGTTTAGCTGGTTGGTGTGCCACAGATATTTCTAGGTTATGGTATTTTGTGGTTTCTGGGTCTTTTAAGAAGGTTGTGGATATCCATTTTGTTGGAAGATTTTATATAAGTGACATACAGTAAATTTATACCAAAGAAGACTGTGTATGTATTGACAGTATATGTATTGACCAATGCAAGGAACAAAGACTGCTGGCTGCTAAATATCTCACTACAACCAAGAAAGAGCATTTGCTCTAGTGATGCTATCTATTCTGGTCCTAAATCTATTCTGGTCCTATCTATTCTGGTCTGCAGAAAGAAGACAGTGCTCAGAGAACTTTCACAATGCAGCAGGATGTATTCACTACTATTATGAATGGTATGATATGGATATGATTAAATGAATTACAAAGAATACAATAAAATATGTCACGAGGTACAAGTAGACAATAACATCAATAGAAATGCATCCAGAATTTTGTTGAGAGTAGAAGAGATCAAGATTCCACGGTCCATAGACTGGTTTTCAGTGCTCAGAGTCTACAGTTGTAGTCCAGAAACATTCATAGGACGTCACATTATCGGGCGCTCTCATAGACCGCTCATTCTTGTCAGGTACTTACAAGTATTAGGGAGCTACAAAACTTAAAATGAAGCACATAGCTGGGATTTCTTTCTATGTTACATGATAAGCCGAATATGAGAGAGCTAGTTGGAGTTGTTGAATTGTGAGGGGGAAGCTGAATATGACCCTGCAGCCTTTTTTTCCTTTCTGCTTGTAGAATCCAGTGTTTCGTGTTTTTTGCTTTTCTTTGGCCTTTGCTTTCACTTTATTGTCCAAGGTGACTGAAAAGCATTGTGTTGGTTTAATTCTAATTTCGGTTTGGTCGGTACTTCATCTTTAGAGCTATTATATGCTGGATCATTGTTGCTTAATATTTAGAGCACTACTGCCGTTCTGCTGACCTAGCCCACTGTGATGGGCAAACTGTCAAAAATAATGAAATCAGTGTGGAATTTTTTATCCCTTGTAGGAAGAGTCACATTCAAAAGGAAACTAACATTTGAAAATATCTTGGGGGACATGTTAGTAGCAGATGGGAGAAGCACTGCAGTTTTTAGTGAGTAATTAGAGCACTGTACATTATTGTGGCTCAGCCCACTGTTAAATATATGGTTAAAAAATAATGGTTGTAAGGATTGGATAGCCTGATTCCATTATAAAGTGTATTGCAGGGTCTTCCTGATGATACTTTCTGTTAGTTGCCTTTTGTTGTTCTCTTTTATACAGGTGTAATTATATATGCATATAATTCTTAGTTTGTATCTAGAGCTCTCTACCTGGCATGTCTGCAGGCTCCAAATAAGTAAAAGAACAAAGTAGAGGTGAAATCAGACAGTGTTTTTTAAAAGTGCCCCTTTATGTAACCATTTTAAAAATATCCATTAAGATAGCTCAAGGAATAAGCTTGGCTCATGTTTCCAGGCATGACTCTGCCTTTGCCTTGAAGTCTGGCAACACTTCCCTTACAATTGCTTACCACTCATTGGCCGACATCTGCCCAGGTTTCTGGGCCTTGAGTGGTCAATCACCTATAGCAGCCATTTCACACACTATGACTGACTAATTTCTCTCCTTCTGCTTGTGTAGCTTCTCTCCCAACATAACTGCTAAAACATTGCCCAAAGTGTTGTTTTATCCTGTATGAAAGAAAGACATCCATTCACAGACTTGAGGACAGGGGAATGCTCTTTTTGGGATTTTATGTATCTCCTTACAGCCTCACATTCACTCGGAAGGTATTCCATTAAGCATGCCTGATCACAGTCTGAAAGTTTGCAGGCTGGAAAATGGAGGTTTGTAGGCAGGAGAGGAAGAATGTAGAGGTTTGTGAGCAGAAAAAAAAAGGTAGGTTTGGAAGCCGGTTTAGATTTTGAGGGGAAGAAATGTACACATATTGCCTGAGGAAAAGAGGGAGGAATCAGGGAAGTTTGGAGGCTATAGTCTTTGTTAGATATAAGAGGAAAACAAAGAAAATCCTGGTATAGCACTATCCTGGGGAAATAGAACATTCAACGAGAGTCTTCCCGCAATCGTGATATTCCTTAACCCTGTCTAGTGCTTGCTGATGGGTTTTATCTTCAGGAAATGCCAATCCCTCAAACATGGAGGGGGGAACTGGGCTGCTAATACCCAACACTTGGGAGTTTATGCATTTCCAGCTATTTTCAACATCATATGCATCACAGGAGCTGTGCCAAACGAGACAAGGCCTGAGCCTTGCCCCACGAATTTTCACTGCTGTCTGGTAGAGATGGTGACAGGCAGTTGTGGGGTCTAAACAAGATCCCAAGAAGGTTTCCTTGGATCTCCTCAAATGCTACCCTGGTCCATTGCAGATCAAGATGCAATTGAGGGAGGTCAAAGGGAGGCTTTCCCTCAGAGCCTTTCCCTTCCCATATGGCCTTCCCAGTTCCAGTCCACAGGGACTGTTATTTAAATCAATGCTTCTGCTATGCATATCTTCCAAATGACACCACTGCCACAAAGGGAAGGCCAATTTCATACTTACTAAATACTCCATAGTGATTTACAGGCTACATCTGTCCTGCATTTCCCCTGCCTTTTTCCTTTCATTGTAATCATTATCTCCTGCTATATTAAAAAAGGCGGGTAGATGAGAAATAAATGATATCTTTCTGACAGATTAGAGACTTGGATCTAGGATATCTGGCATTTATTATTTGCAAGTGCATTTTACTAAAAAGACAGGGCAAAAATGCTTATTATGCCTTCAGGAATGCTATTTTTTCACTTCCTTTTATGGTGTGACCCAGGGACATTTGAATTCTTTCTTTTTTTTAATTGATGAAGTTTTCTTTGATTTAATATTAAGTTCTGTCCTGGAAGACAAAACGCCAGTGTAAAATGTACAATTTTGCTAACTCTTTTTTTAGCGACCTTTTTGTAGGCACAAAACAATTACATGCTTAATTATGCTCATTAGACGATTTGATTATGAGATTGCTTTAGAGGAATGTGTTGATAGAATGAAAAGTTGCAGTCTTCTTGAATTATGAATAGCAAGTTGGGAAGGGTGCAATTTTGTTTTTGTTCATTTTTGACACGCTGCAATTTTATATTGTTTAGCTTTAAATACTAGTAACTCAGCATCCATTACTTGTGTATGACATGGATTCTAATTCTGTGTTTTTAGAATAATGAATCAGTATGAATGCTTTTTTCAGTTGTTATCTGAATTCACATGCATCTTTACCCAGTGTGTGTCAATATGGCATCAGACGCCACATCCTACCTCAATTTAATACAGTAAAAACTGCACACACATTCTCTCTCTCTCTCAACAGACATACAAACACACCTTTTGCCTGCTGAAATGTACTTTTATCTTATTATATACTGAGCCTCTCTGATGAGTATCAACAGTACAGTTGCTATGGTATTGAATAACTAGATTTTTGTGTGTATAATAAATATACATGAAAAGTTGAAAACAGGTTTGGTACATTAATTTGACATAATGCCAGCTCTCTGCCAGAGCTTTTTAAAACAATAACTTTACATTTTGGTGCTGAAGTTGACATAAAACAAGTTCACTTCAGTTGCCACTGATGCAGATACCCAGTGACTATAGAGACAGGTAGGCATATCAGTGAATAAGCTGTTAGAAACTTTATTCAGCCAGATTTTGCTTGTGCTTGTTTTTGACACTGAAGAGTAACTCCATGACTTTCTTCCTTGTTGCTGTGGTGTTTGTTTGTGCTAAGAATGGCTTTGTTTAGCACAATAATTGGGAAAAATAAACATATAGCTTGACGATGTTGAATGCCTAATGTAAATAGAGATCTTTTCTCTGTAGCCAAGAGGGCTCCAAGTCATCCACTGTTGTATAATTTATTTAATCTTAGTCTTCGTTTAAATGAATGGACAGTGATGGTTGATGTTGATTGGATGAACAGCAAACTACTAATAGGAAGTGGAACCAGAAAAAGTGAGACATTCTGTATTGAAACCCCCTGAGAGTTATTTATTTATTTACATTTCTATCCCACCCCATACTCGAAGGTCTCTGGGTGGGTAACAACAGATTAAAACAAGTTAAAACAGAATACAGATTAAAATGAAATACAGATTAAAACAAGATGCATGTTTTAAAACACCTTAAAAATTCAACAAATTTAAAATCGGGCACTCCCTGGAGCATTAATAGTGGTGCTATTATGACTGGGAAGGGAGAATAGAACCTCAGCCAAAGGCCAAGGCAAAGAGGTAAGTCTTTACAGCGCTCCTAAATAAATACAAGGAAGGGGCATGGCACACCTCGAGGGGGAGGCCATTCCACAGTCTCGGGGCCACCGCTGAAAAAGCTCTCTCCCAGGTGCCCACCAACATCACTACTGAAGGTGGCAGGATCACCCGGAGGGCCTCATCGTTGGATCTTAAGGTCGGTATGGGAGAAGGCGTTCCTTTTGATATTTGGGGCCCAAGTCATTTAGGGTCTTATAAGTCAGAGCTAACACCTTCAATTGGGCCTGGTAGTGAATGAATAGAGTTGTCTCCATAGATAGTCACCCCTGACTTGAATTGTGCCAGAAGGATAAGAGGAGAGTAGTCTGAGGCATTGCCCACTTTGCCTGTATGAGCCATCCATATATTATTATTCCATATATGTATTATGCTCTTTAAGTCTATGGATTATAGTAAAATGTTTGTTTTTGATATTGAAAACAGCATTTTTTTTTTGCCAAGGCTTACTTCAAGTGGCAATTCTATCACAACTTTTGATATTAATTAGTATTGGCAATGGTACTGAATCTGCTGGAAAGCTAACACTAAGGCTGTAATCAAACATAGAAAAAAAGAGAACCTGTATTTTTCCCCAAGGGCAATGCTATGGAACTCTAACATGATAACCTGTGAGGTGACTTTCAGAAGGCTTTAAGGTGGGATTGCTCAAATGCTAGTCTGCCCCACTCCCATGAACATTCTGTACTAGAAAAGGTGGACTAGAGAAGGCTTTGGAACATGAAGGCCACACAATGTCTCTCTGAGGCACCCCTTTTATTATGACTGAATGTAGCCTCAGTAACCTTTGACCAGTCATCGTCACTCAAGGCCAACCTACCTCACAGAGTAAGAAAAACAGTTTAGAAAAATGCAATCATGGTGAGTAATTCCATAATGCATATTCAAGGGAGAGTAAATTCAAATTTAGATGCTTAGAAATACTTTTCTTTCTTTATAAAATAAAGAGTAGCCGATGTGTGAGTACCTCTGAGTGAGGATGCATTTTATTTGCACAACTCATTGGCCATGTCCCCATGCACTCCGTTTAGTGTGGACTGGATTATTTTTAATCCAAATGCAGGACCGAATTTGAATTGAGCTGTCCCCATGCGTTTGCTGATAACGCGAGCTCAATTCGAATATGGGTGTCGCGATGCAAACCGTGCATTTTTCTCTCTCTGCCTCCGCTCTGCCGATAGGAAGCTGGGCTGACATCACCAACCCCTGTGCTGCCCACTGTAGTGATGGCAGGGAAATGCCACCCAACACCTCCTTCCCTGATCATGGCACATAGGGCCAAAAGGCAGTAAAAATATTATAGTAAAAAAGAAAAGAAAAGAAAAGAAAAAGCCAGATCATTCTGCAAAGCCACTATGGGGTTTGGTGGCAGTTTACCGGACCTTCACTCCACCCAGTACAGCAGTTTATTGCTCGTGCAGTAAATTAAGCCATTTAAATTAGATTATCATGCCTGGCTTGGCGATCAGGGAGTGGGAGTGGAATAATGGTCATGGAAAGAGACTCATGGGACGGTGATTGCATCTTTTGCTTTAAAACTGGGGTGCTCCATTATTGTATCCACATTTCAGAAGCTGCACATTCACCTGACTTGGCAATCGGGGGATGGGGGGGTGGAATAATGGTTGTGGAAAGAGACTCATTTCTGTTCAGTCACCATTTATTGCCAAAAATGCCCCAAAAGTTGTGATCTCCAATGCACAGGACAGGAACGTTGAGAACAGGACGTGAAACCCACTTGCTCATGACGCGAGTGTTAATCTCCTCCCCAGATAGCCCAGGAGCATCCCCATGTGTGGACTCAGCCTCCAAAATAATGCGGACTTTGCTTCCGAACCATAGTGAGAACAGTTTTCCAGAGGACTAAATTTAGTGTGGATTTGGGCAATTTGGTCCACATGTAGCCCGGTTTGGGGCTTTGTATGGGGATGTTCCTTGCCAAATTCGGATTTGATTAGGACTTTATAGTACATGGGGATGTGAACATGGAGTAATTTCTTTAAGCACCTGACATCTAATTGTAACACATTCTTAATAATGGCATTGTAAGAGGTTCAAATTAAATTTATATTTTCCATATTAGTAATAGTTTATCCTCAGTTCCTTGTTTGTATTGGAACCTCTTTCCATTGCACCATAAATGCTATATGACCTACTCATTTGGATGGTAGGTAGAGAAGAGAAAGATGTTTTCTCTCATCTATTTTGTTACTTATTTAAAATGTTTCTATGCCACTTTCCGTAGAGCAACAATCATAAATATTTGCCACTTCTGGTTGATATTGTGTCAGAACAGAAAACACTTTCTTTAAATGATGGACATAAGGGGCAGAAAATAGAACCATTTATTGAGCTTTAATTTACCAAAAATGCTTTGGATTTTGCAGTCTAATGTAAAAGGTAATCATGCTGGTGGTTTTTTAAAAAGGGGTGTTTTTTCTGGATTTTCCTCCGGCTCTGAAGAGGAAAATGAGAAATTTTGTGTTTGACTGTGAGATTCCATTCTGCTTATTCTGTTCCTTATCAAATTCCAGGCTTGAAATACTAATACTGGGCTTTAGTGTGATAGGTTCACAAGAATTTCTCACAAAATGTATTTTCTTAATGTAGTGGGAAACCCCCAAACCCTGTCATTTCAGTGTAAATAGAAAGATACGAACTGTTTCCATTTTAGAATTTGCTAGTAACATCTAGTCGGAGAAGAGTCCCGAAATGGAAGTTTCTACCCTTAACTGTAAATTCTACCCAGAGCCAGAGGCACCTGGAATTCCAAGGACGAGATAACGCTAATTGGGAGCCTGTGAGTTCAATTTAGACTAAAGGGCAAGTTCTCAGAACAATTAACCAGCAAAAAATGACCTCAGCTGTACATTACTATTGGCTTGTGTGTACCATGTGATCTAGCCTGAATGGGAATATAGTAAGAATGTGTTAGCTTTGACTTTTACCTTTACCTATCTTATGCTTTACTTACCTTACCATGATTCTGTCTTAGACCTTTGATATTGAACTCTGTACATGCTCTTGCTCCTAGAATTATTTTTTGCTATGCTACCAAGAGGCAAGTAAATGCTGTTGAATGTTTTTGTAACCAAGGCTGAACCTCATGCGGGATGCATGAAAGAACCTTTATTTTACTGAAGATATTTATTTTGTAACTTTGCTCAAGCTTTTGAACTTTTCCTATTTTTTAATAAACCACAAAAATCTCCACATTGGTGTTCGTGTGACGTCGTTCGGTCCCTACCAGCAGGGTGAGTGGCCCCTGGGGGAGTGTGGAGGCACGCTCGGGGGTCTTTCATCCTGCTATACTTCAGTACAAAATAGTACTAGTGACTGAGTGGCCCAGTGGAACTAGTACATCAGAGGAGGCTCAGAGGATTAGTGCTTTCCCTTTGGTCCTGACAAACTGCACTGTGGCCCAAAATGCAGTTCGACAAGATTAAATTTATATGTCCGATTAGAACTTCTCCACTGATTTTATATTGCTAGTTGTTACTGCAAAAGGAGAGGCGTGGATATGGCATAAATCAATCAAAGTATTGCACCTACACTGCCAGATGAGGTGATGGCAGGAATCAGCCTGGATAGCTTTAAGAAAGGATTAGATAAATTCATGGAGTTTAGGTGTATCAATGGCTATAGAATGGATGCCTAGGTACTGCCTCCAGGTTGGAGAGACAGGCAGGATGTCCCTAAAGGCTATTTGCAAGGGCTTTTTCTTCTTGAGATGCTGAGAAACAATTGGTGGGACACTGTGTGAGACAGGATGTCAGACTACATGGGCTGTGGCCTGATCCAGCATGGCTCCTTTTATGCTCTTCGATGCAAGAGAACACATCTTCTATGGCTTCTTTGCAAGAGGACACATCTGATCCTTTATTTGCCAATTCCATAGTTGCTGTACCACAACAAGAAAACAGGAGCAATTCACAAAATTAAATTCAAGACTTGCGTGCCTTTTCACTCACCCTATTTTGATTTTAAAGGGGGGAAAAGTCGGAACCAACTATGCAGGTGTCCTCGTACAGCAAGACTATTCAAGGAATCATAGCAGATTTGCAATTACCTTCAGGCCTTCCACTTTTTCTCTGCCATTTATGCCTTGTACCATATCTCCATGGTGTTTCCTCTTTAAAATCATGCAACTCTCATTCATAGTTACATGTTTGGCTCCCAGTTTGAACTATGTTATATTTATGCTCAGTACTGCAGCAGATAAATGAACTGATTTATTAGGATCAGCTCTGACCTCAGATGAGAACATTTCACTCCCATTAAATCCATGGCTCAGTGCTTTTAATATCCTGATGAGTGAGTCTGTTTCTGATGATGAATAATTGGAGCTTTTGTTGGGTGGCACAGGGAAAAAAATGAAATACCCATATTACATATGTGGTAATCTCTGATTTATTCATACTTTCTATCTTTTGTCATCATAAATAATAGTGGGAGTGGGTAGTACTAATAACCATTATGAATACTCCAACTGTTCGGAAGTTCTAGGAGGGCAACACAGCTTTTATATATCCTTGACCAAAGAGTGGTACACTCCTATCTGGAAGGGCAACTTCTTCCATTGAGCATGCAACTTTGGGCACATCTGGAGCAGTGAAGAAGGAAGGGGACACCCATCTAACCAGCCAAAGCAAATGAATCAACCCTGGCAATCAATGGAGTGACAAACCAGCCAGATCTAGTTGATAAGATAATCTGCTTTGCATGTAGAAGGTCCCATTTTCAGTTTCCAATGTCCTTACACAGTCCTGGAAAAGATTTCTGAATCATTTGGAACATTTTAATTTGTTGGGTTTTAAAAAAAAGTTAATTAAGGAGATACAGGGGAAACTAGGTGGAGTTCCAAAGACCTTTGCCCCATTGCAAATATTAGAACTTGGAATTATCTAGTGAAACTGAAAGAGAGCAGGTGTAGTTAGTTAGGGTATTGATTACCACAAAACGTAATCAGGATTATCGACTCTGATGGCTTTAACACAAGATTAGAAAATTTTTGAGGGATAGAATGATCAATGACCACTAGTTGCAATGATATAATATGCACTCTGTGTGGGGCTGCCCTTGAAAACAATTTGGAAGCTGCAACTAGTAAAATATGTAGGAGTTAGACATATATCAAATTGGTTTAAAAGGAATTGCAGTGGTTTACTACTGAACTCAATTAAAGGACTGAACTCTGATTTATATAGTCCTAAACAACTCACACCTCAAATATCAAAATGAGTAACTCCTCCAATGGAGACCTTTCCCATGAATTGAAATCTAGGCTGCCTCCAGATTTGCGGAATAAATACGCAGTTAGAGATAAAAGCGCAGTTTACCTGCTGCAAAGTGGCGACCGGCTGTCCCGACTAAAAAGCAATTCCGTAGCTTCCTCCTCAGAAGCTGCGAGAGCTGAGTCAGCGTGCGCAGTCATGCAGGATGAGGCAGCCAATCAGAACTGAGCTGCCTTCCTACCTCTTATTCAATTCTTCTTGCCATTCTGTCTGGGCTGGTGGGAAGATTTGAATCTTCTTTATACTGCACAGTGGGTGTTATTAAATCAGTATTAAGGTAAGCGTGCAGGAGTGATCCAATAATGTGCTGCAATGGTGATCTGTTGTTTGTTGTGTGTGAGGTTTTTTGGATCGGAACTATGTATTCCACTACATAGTGGAAACAAGTCTGGACACAGCCCTAGAGAGAAAATGAAAAAGCCTCTCATTTGTGAATATGAAAAATTCTCTTGAATATTCATATTTTGGTATATTTTAGTCGTAAAAAGGGGCTTTTTCAACAGTAGTGAACACTTCGTGAAAATGTTAATATGAATGTCATCTGAATGTTTGATCTGTGGTGAAAACAGTGTAAGGATACTTGATTCAATAGTGAACTGGATGTGATTTTGTGTGTGTGCACTTTCCTACCCTTTCAAAAAAGAGTTCTGCATCTCCAACAGTTCTCTAATGCTCCAAGAACTGCAAATCATTCAGTTCAGATGATTTTTTGTATCCCTGCTGAGGCTTAACTCCATGAAGGGTACACAGAAGAGCATGTCACTGAAGCTGAGGCCACTGGTTTGGACTCTTTCAAAACCCAAAGGCCCCAGGCAGTCTGATTTAGGTGCCAGACAGGAGTAGCTTGTCCTTAATATTTGATGGCAGTCACTGAATTGTTGTTGGCATTTGTTGTGAAAATTTCTAACTGGCTGTCTTAAGAGACACAGAACAAAGAACAAATTATCTTCTTCTCAAAACCAGGCCTCAATTATAGGAGCTTCCAGCAATAAGAAGCAAACCAGAGCAGCAAAAAAATCATTTAACACAAATTTGAAGCCCCTTCTGTCAATCATTAGAAAGATTTCAGGGGACAGGTAAAAAAAAAAAGGTTAAAAAAACATGCTGGGAAGCAAAGATCAGTTTATTTCAATATTTTATTTGGTGGGAGGGCATTGGATCTTCTTGGTTTGTTTATCTTTAAATTTCTATGAGTCAGATTTTCAGCTGCTCTCAGACTTCACCAATTCCTTTAACTAATAATACTTCCTCTTTCTTCCCTCTCTCTGTAGAATCTTGTGAGCCTTTTTTGCTTCTCTTAATGAGTCTGAGAGCTTTCTGCCCACTGTATTTGAAAATTTGGCCTCAGATATGAATGTCATCTGGAAATGAATGGTTATTGATGTTTATTATGTGGTTTATTCTTGCTTCCTGCCATATGTGTGAAGACTATTAACATTAATGAGAGCTATGTAGAGGCACCTGGGGAGAAATAGATAAAGTCATACCCACACGATGAAAGATCCTGATGGTTAGCTTATGGTTTCCGAAAGGAAACCACAAATTTTATTTTCATAGTTTCTGGCTGGATAATCAATTGTCGTGTTTCTAATTAGAGGCTTCCCTTTATGAGCTAGATGTTGGCTTGCAGGAGAAATGGCTATTATGCCCAGTGACAGCTGAATGTTGGAAGAGGTAGTTCTTTGGAAAGGTTTTCTCAAACCTGGGGGCCCTCCGTCACCTGTGGTGTGTGCTACCTCTTGTGATACATGTTGTAGTGCAAAGCATCTGTTAAGAACATCACAGCAAATGACATTCTCTTATGGAACCCTATGAGTAGGATATGAGAGCAAATAATTCACATAATATGTCCTAAACTGGAGAGTTGAGGAGGCTTGCTTGGTCTGTTTCAGTAAGGCATTTCACATTAACAGCTTTTCTTGCGTTCCAAAATGTTCATAGAATCATACTGTACTCTCCCACTTACGCGCAGGAATACTTTTTCCTTCAGAACCTCCCACCATTTAAGATCTGCATGGCATTTCCCACCAGACAGTTGCCAGGTGACTGGGAGCAGTGTCTTCATGTGTGTGTGTCCTGCAGAACCTTGGTGTGTGTGAACTTTAGTCTTGGTGTGTAGTGTCTGTAATCTCACTTCTTCAACAAAATTTTCCACTTGGTATTCATAGTATTGCAAAGGGTCAACTGTCCCAGTTTTGGATCCCCCAGAATGCCTCTTGCTCTATTCTGAATTGAAAAGTAGCCTCAGGACTGAAAACCATAGACAGAATTATGCTCATTTTAATCCCACTCACACTTAATTAGGAGTAAAATCATATTGTTTCAGATCTTCAAATAGGACACAGTAGTGTGGCAAGTGACATTTAAAAATGAAACATATTTGATGGCTGCCACAATTTGTCCTGACTGGGATTGTTTTGGGTTAGGAACCAGAAAGTCTAGGTAGTATAAAATGGCTTGCAAGACAAGTCAAAACCTATAGCATGTATCTGTTGGAAATGGCCTCTGATGACAAAAATGTTATAAATTATTTGATCAACGTTACTAATTTTAGTAAAATAATCAAGTTATGACTGAGAACATTACAGGGTTCTTCTGGCTAGATATTTACCCCGCTTTCCCCATCTATTCAAGGAGACTCAAAGTGGCTGACAAAGCTTTCTGTTCTTCTCCCCACAACAGACACCCAGTGAGGTAGGTGGGTCTGTGAGAGCTCAAAAGAGAGCTGTGACTAACCCAAGGTCACCCAGCTGGCTTCATGGAGGAGTGCAGAATCAAACCTGGCTCCCGAACCACAAGACCAAACTGGCTCACACTGTTTAACCTCATTGTGACTGAGGGAAGTTGGGATTTGGCAACATATAGAGAGAGCTCACAAGTCTACCACTGCTGCCTTGAAAGTACTGTGTGCCACAGAGAGATTATTTGAATGAATGGAGAATGCTTGTCTCATCCGTTGGAGAATGTGTTAACCTGGCAGAATTTTAGGGTAGACTTGCATAGGATCATACTGTGAGATGTTCAGTTAAAATCAGTTGTATTTACCTGCTACCTATTCAATTTTATTCATTTCCTCGCTCCCTTCCCCTCCTGCATTTTTAAAACCCTTTTCAAATTCTGCTTATGGTCCATTTACTTTTGATTTTTGTCCTTTTATATCTAACTTTATTTCTGAAGGGAGTTTGGATTAATTAAAAGCAGTAGTGCTGAGATAACACTTGTTCTTTAGGAGTTTTTGGCCAAATCTAACTCTCAGAAGGAGGAGTTATGATCTTTTACCTCTAATGCATAAGAAAATTGGAATTGGAATTTATTCTGAATAGGTAGTGATAATTATTTTAGTTTTACTTATTAAGTCAATATACTAGAGAAAGCAACTTCTTGAATGCTTGATGAAGAAAATTCACACAAATACGTATTTATTTTAGTTATGTTATTTTGTGTGTGAGTGTCTCTGGGTGCGCGCACTTGCACACTTAGCAATGCACACTTGAACATTTGCCTCGTCCAAAATTATAACATACACTGAGACTATTTAACACTTTCCCCCCTCAATGAAATGGCACTAATATTAGTTGCCATTCTAGCTATTTTTGTCCTAGAGACTGAGGATCTGGTTGCTTGTGCGAATTGCTACCTTATGTCTGGCTTTGTGCATATGATTTTAACACAAGAAAGAAGTTTTCTAATAATTTGCCTTTGCTTGCTTAACTTTTGTTCATCAGGATGCCATTAAATGTCTAAGAGCAGGATTGCAGATGTGGAGATGCCACAACAGCTAGGAAAAAAATGACATTCAATATTTTATTACCTCCATCTGATTTCTTTGCACCTATTATGGAATCTAGTTTTTGGCTCTGTGTCAACAACGCAGCTTACTCCTTGGTTCATTTTATTGGCAGTAAAGTTTGATGCCAAGCTGAAAAAAAAATTCTATTAGTCCTATTAGATTGCTATTGCTATTCAGCACATGAGGTCCCAGACTGGTTTATATAACAAACTACAGCTATACATGTAAAAACATATTCAATCTTGTGAGGTTTGGCAACCACTGGACTGATAGGGAATCTTTCCAGCTTGCTCTTTCTCCTCTACTTCTCCTCTACTCCCTTCATGATTGCTCTTCTGTGACAAATGAGGAAGGGAGGCCTCACCATTGGGATCTGATGGAGGATCTTCCTAGCATGCTTTCCCCACTTTCCATTTCCCTCAAACAAGGTGGCTGTTCTGATGTCAGAAGAGACACGGAGGATCTTCCCAGCTTATACTTTCTCCTTCACTGTCATCCACCTCAGGCAGGGTGGTTCTTTTAATGGTGACATTGTGATATCAATTTTTATCAGCATCTTACAATTTTCTCTTATGATACTTTGCATCTTTTTTTCTTGGCCACTTTTTAAAAAGTCAATTACTTCTCTCTTTATTTGTAAAGCTTGGTTTGGAATTTTGAGCAATTAGTCTTTGGAAATAGGATAGAGTTGCTGAAAAATGAAGTTGCATGGAGCTCTCAGTGGGAGGGCAAGACACCTTTCAATCCTACAGAGGAAGTGAGACCTAAGAAACTACAGTACAGATTCAGTTTTTACCTTCCACTGTCACA
This sequence comes from Aspidoscelis tigris stejnegeri, assembly GCA_023333525.1. NCBI lineage: Eukaryota > Metazoa > Chordata > Lepidosauria > Squamata > Teiidae > Aspidoscelis > Aspidoscelis tigris. The sequence continues at coordinate 211,132,468 of JALMGA010000001.1, forward strand.
AAAGAGAAAGGAAGAACTCAGTTTATTCGCTGTCCAGGGTCCTGGAACTTCATGTTACTATATACAGATAGCAGCTTTTTGAGAGCTCTTTTATTTGCCCAACATAATAATAAATATTGCGTATTACTCCATTTTTTAAAATGAAAAAGTAATGAGAACTAAAACCTATCGTTAATTACAAATATAAATATGGACTAATTTTGTTGATATGAATTTTTTTTCTAGCAATTTAGCAAACATATGTCAATTCTATGTATGATTTTTATCTCTCTGTTTTAAAGTAAACTAGTTTATAAAGATTAGAAGTAATTCAAATTCCTTTATCAAAACAAAATTCTATTCTATTCTTTTCTCTAATTGTCTTTTTTTATGTCACTGTCATTAAAAAAAGCAAATAACAGTGACTGGAAGAGGACAGGGAGCTGTGTTTATGGCTGTCCTTTTTTAGAAAGACATGGTATTTCAGTTAATGAACTGATGTACAGTTCTATGGTGGTGTGATCTTACCTTGTGATCCAAAAGGCAATGCTGTAACTATAACATTATCATACATAGTATAAAAGATTCTGACAAATCCTAATGAACAGTACCTCTTCAACCCAGCCCTTACTAACGATGTGCATTTCTGTTTTCTCTTGCAGTTTTTGGTGAAGATCTACACGCCAGCTTATATTTTGTCAATGCATCTTTGCAAGAGGTAGTGTTTGCTAGCACCACAGGGACATTGGTGCCCTGTCCGGCAGCAGGGATCCCTCCTGTGACGCTCAGATGGTACCTAGTGACGGGCGAAGAGATTTACGATGTTCCAGGGATCCGCCACGTCCACCCTAATGGCACTCTCCAAATTTTCCCTTTCCCTCCTTCAAGCTTTAATAACTTAATCCATGATAACACTTACTATTGCACAGCTGAAAATCCTTCAGGGAAAATCAGAAGTCAGGATGTTCACATTAAGGCCGGTGAGTGTTGTCAGCTGTATGCATGTTCATATTTACTTTGCACCCCACCTACTGTGTGAAAGATGATGTTGCCTTAAAAAAAAAAGATTTTGCATCTTTTCAGAAATGTTATGCTTTACACTAGACTACAATTTGCTGAATGTGCAGAAATGTTTGAGCAGAAAATTGCAGATAAAGTGGGGTGTGAGGGAGAGGGTGTTTTAATTTATATCTTTTTGTTGTTGTGGGAGGCCAATGGGGGCACTGATAACCCTCTTTAACTTTACTTGAACTGCATCTTAGTGTACTGGCTGTGGTTCGAGAGATCCTTTGATTTGCTGCTGTGATACCATGTTCCTGCTGAAGCAACACAAGGAAAAATACATCTCTGTGGAGAAAAGAATTAAATAGTGGCTTAAGTGAGCTACAGCTTGTTTAGATTGGGGATGGATGCTAGGAGGATGCGTTCTCAGGAACTTGTGGTGAACTGTTTTAACCTGCCTAAGGACCTCTCAATTTATTTTAGTTTGTGTGTATTATTACTGTTTTTCTGTGTGTTTGTTTGTGCAATGGTCTCTAGATTAATCAATACATTTTTTAATTACCAAGTCAATCAATTATTAAAGTTTTGATGAAGGACAGATGGTTTCAAGGAAGGGTTTGAAAGAGGTGTGGAAAGTAATTTTGCTAAGGGATGTGCTGAATCAATAATAGGGCAGGGGCTTTGTGTTGTCTGCTATCAGATTGAAACCTGCAAATATTTCAGGGTCCTGTCTAGTAGCAAACCACAGTTTCTTGTTTCAGTTACCCCCACACTACACCCTGGCTTTTTACCCCATTGCATCCATTGCCTTTATCTCTTATTTGGCTGATTTTCTGGGCCTCTTGTTTTCCATTGCTTTCCCTTCTGCACTGTGGGGATCAGTTTGGTTTATTTTAAGTAGATAGCCACACTCACACATTACTGTGCATTAAATCAAAATCAGCTGCGGTGAAACCATACCACAACGTGAGCATGCATATCAAATGTGCAGTATTATCAAATGAATCTGAATTATTTGCAGGTTTCCCCCCCCCAACTTTTAGTACAGCATGTTTAATCTTTACAAAAGCCATGCTTATTCAGCAGTCCTTGCTCCTTTGTTTTATTTTTAATGTCGGTTTCCCTCAATTTACTCGGAAATAATGTTAAGCTCACTTGTCTGCACGTTCCTGGATCACCAGTGGATCCTTTTTTGTAGTGCTACGTTTGCTACCCTCCAGACTTTGGACACCGAGCCTGTTCATAGGGAAAGATTTTTGCTAGAAGATTACCAATTTCAAATTCTAATTTTTAAAGAACTCTCTGATGAATGCCATCTGGTCCTGGTGATTTGTTAGCATTTAGTTTATTAAGACTTGGAAGAATCTCCGCTGTGGTTACCTCTATAAAATTTAACTCTTGACTTACTTCCTGAAAAAAAATAGGCTTAAGTTTTTTTCCTCTTTGAACCATTGCACTAATATAGTGGGATGTTCTTTCATGTGAGGTGCATGAAGCAGAAACCATTTCATCCTTCTTTGGTCTTATCCAGTTCTTTGTTATCTGAATGAATTCTTATATTGTTTTCTGTTCTTCCTGTTTCTACTGATTTCAGCTTTTAGGTCTTTATTCCGTAATGAGTTCTTATTTTATTCCTTTTGATTGTCTTGTAGGTCTTTCAAAAACCAGTCAGTTTTTCTTTACTTTTTTTTCCCATTAATAATCTGAAAAAACTGCTACTGGTTTGTCTCAAAAAGGACCTTCTTCTTTTATTGTGCAAAGAATTATTGTCTTCATTGTTGCTGTGAACTGTGTTTCAATAATTCTAAAGCTTTCCTAATTTTTTGAGTCAATATTCTTTTTTCTAAATATTTCTCAGTCTTTTCATTTTTAACCTTTTTTCAACTTTCAGTTTTCTGGTCAGATATCTCAGTATGTTGAAGTTATTGTCTAGTTTAATCTTCCAAAGAGATGTGCATGGATATAAAATCAGTTTGGTTTGTAGCAAACAATGAACTAATCATAGGTTGCAAAATGGATTTGTACCCAGACCCCTTGAATTGCTGTGATTCATTTCGGGTATAGTTGTATTCACAAGCAGTTTTAATATAGAACCACATTGGCATTTTCCATTTTGGTGATAAACTGTTTTGCTTTTTCTTGGGCCTGCTTATTTGGTAGCTAGGTTCCTCTGTAATCACTGCGGCTCCGAAGCATGTAAGATGACTGGTTTCCTGTAATGATGTGGACCTCATGTTTACTTCTGCTCTGCTTTGAGATCTTACAATGATTGTACAAAGTCCTTCTTAGGCTATGTTCAAAAGGTACCTCAGAGACAGTAATATGTGTCCCTTGTGTTCTCAAAACTTCTTCAGAAGTGCCTCAGAGATGCTTCATTTTTCTGTGCCTGATCACAGCCTTAGTAACCATCTACAGTACAGGCAATCATTAACATTCCTTTCTTTCTTTCATGAGTTGAATGTTCTTATATTTCAGATATTTTTCAGTCAGCTGTTGGCATTGTAATGTTAATGACTTTGGCTGACTGCTTTCTGGCCTTTGCTCTTGAAAGAATAGGCACGCATGGGACCAGGAGTGGGTCCGAGATTGATCCCAACCCGTCCCCATGCCATTCCCGGTGATGCAGGCTGGGTGTGGGTTGGGCACGGATGCACCCGTCCCCATGCAAACTGTGCTAGCACTGGGGAGCAGCACCCCCTTCTCTCCACCCCCTCTCTCCTCATTGGAAGCTGGATTGATGTCAGCCCATCCCTGTGCTGCCAGTGCAAATGCCGCATTCCCCCCTTCCTTAGTGGCACAGAAAGCCAGGACTGGGCTGGGAAGCACGGAAAAATGTTAAAATAAAGCTTACTACTAATAATAAATTTATAAATAATTTTTAAAAATCAAAAGCTGCTACGAGATTTAGTGGCAGTTAGGCACTTGAGCAGTTTTGCACACCTCCACTCCACTGGGAACTGCAAGAATGCCCACCAAGTTTAAAAGGGAGAAAATCAAGCCATTTTCATAATTGCCTTTGGGATTGGGAAACAGGGGTTGAAAATTGTTGGAATTGGAACAAAACTCAAGCCATTATCTTGCCTGCCTTTGCGATTGGGAAACAGGGGTGGAATATTTTCCATGGAAAATGTACAAAAATTAAGCCATTATCCTGCCTGCTTTGGTAATTGGGATTTTTCCCCGAAAATGTCGGCAGCTGCGATCTTCAATGCACAGGGCAGGAATAGCAAGCACATCCCACCTCTAAATGTCATGAATGCCAATCTCCTCCCCGAATAGCCTGGGACCGTCCCCATGCGCAGTCTCGGCTCACTAACCAATGCATGCCAGGACCCCAAACTGTGCTCAGACTTGTTTTTTTGGGTACCAAATTTCATCCTGGTTGGGCACGGTTTGGGGGGATTTGGTCCACAGAAACCAGACCAAATTGAAAACACAAGGGGACACCTCATGCCGAGCCCGGTTTCGGTACTGGACCAAACATGCATGAGGATGCACCAAAGCTGCCTGTTGTCTTTTTCCTGCTGCTTCTCTATGTTATACCCTATCATTTTCTGGTAATACTTGTTTAGATATGATAATTTGCTTCCATTTTTATGTCAGTAAAAGCCTTACTTCTTCCTATGAATCCATCCTTATTTGCTAGTCTTTGTTTAGTGATTTCTGAATCTGGATGCTTTTCTTATTAAGTTTCATGCATTCTTCTTTTTTGGTATCCACACTTTGATGGGTTGGCCTTAAGCTATTTTATAATTTTCCATAACCATACACTTTGGCATCCAGTTTGTCCTTCCAGGAATTCTGCAAACCTCATTTTTGATTACTCAGTTGAAGATCCTGAGCCCTGTAACCCAATTTATCACCAGGGGTTGAGACACTTGTAATGCCTGACATGATCCTAGTTGACCCAGGCAATGACTCATCCAGCACAGGATCCATGTTTTTGCTTCTCCCTATATTTAATGGGCTTAGAACACATAGGTCTATCTGGTTTGGAAGGCTCTCCAGCATAGCCTTCTGCTTCATAGTAGCACACAAGCCAGTTGTGCCCACTGGCACCATCATCATGATCAACAACATCCTCCACATGTTTCCTGTCTTCATATTGAATTTACATTAAGGCATTTTGTACAAGTGATTTGTTTGTTTGCTGCTGTTTGGCACCCTGGGACTTTGGTTTAGGGTAATATAAATACAATAAAACAAACCTGAACTAAAACATTTGCAATGATAATAAAAATATTCCTGAAGGATTTCTCTTCCAGTAACAGAACTCTTCTGTACAACAAAAATAATCCAGTTGAACTGTTTTGGAAGCTAACAGTTTATATACAGGCTAATTAGCTTGTTTGCAGCCTAGGGCATAGCATATTTTCTTCAGGGACTCTTCAAATCAGCTATGTATGTTTGCCCAACAGAAGGAAGGACACATTAGGCAGTCTTCAGTGAAGTCACACATCATGTATAATGCACGGCCCATTTTGTTTCTTATATAGGAGAGCCTTTCTACCCTCTCCATATTCCCTTGTGCTATGAGTGTGCATTGATTTAAAAAATACACATTTATGGCAAGGAAGGAAGGCACGCACAGGAGCATACTTCAATATTATTTAATAAATATTGTATCCAATATATATTTTTTACCCGATGGTGGATGGAATGAGACATTCAAAGGGTCTATGTGGTAGAAGAGATAGAGGGGAAAACATCTAACACGGAGATGTTTGCAAAAATAGACAACTGAGACATTTGCCCGTTTGGAAGTATAAGATACTCAAATGCAAGAGAGAAAGAAAACTCCACTCCTGTCCAAAGTTTCATGACATGGTTTACCCGCTGAAATTATTTTTTCCCATTCAATTGTAAAGGATGTGGGAATCAACTCTCCTGGTATTATGCTCATTTAGGAAATAGGAGAAATTCCTTAATGCTATCGTTATTGTACTATTTACACAGGAAAATAAATAGGTTAAAATCAGGCTGTTGACATATGAATTTATTTCTTTTTTTAGTACATGCATATATTATATTATATTATAATATAATATAATATAATATAATATAATATAATATAATATAATATAATATAATATATTATATTATATTATATTATATTATATTATATTATATTATATTATATTATATTATATTATATTATATTATATTATATTATATTATATTATTGCTTTACATTTGAGAAATCTTAATGTGGTTTGCAAAACATTAAAGACAAAAATAAAAACAGCAGTTAAAACATATTAAAAACAGGGTGGGCCAAAGAAAAAACAAACTTCCACACAGGGAATGCCTGAGTAAAAATGTCTCTGCACAGTATTGGGATTATTTTCAAAGGTTTGTGCTGCATCTTTGATACTTGTAAATGCAAGGATTTGCATTTTATGTGTTAAAAGGCAGAATGTTGTCATTTCCTAGTCTATTTTCAAATCTGTCTTCTTTTGTGAAAGCAGATGAATATAAATACTGTGTACTCTAGATTGCTATTGTAGAATGTTATTATTTAATATAAAATGTAGCGTTAAATAAACTGAAATCACTTCCTGAGTTCTGAAAAACATGTGTTGAATCCCAGTGGGCCAGTAATATACATTATTTAAAGGCCTGAGGATCATTTTTCAAAATAATAATAGTAACGTCTTCATTTCTGTTAACACAGCGGTTCTCAACCTTCCTAATGCTGCGACCCCTTAATGGATTTCCTCATGTTGTGTGGACCCCCAACCATGGGGGCAGAGCAGCTAGGAGATGGGAGAGAAGGGTGGTGGGAGACTCGTAGTTCGAGCCCCAAAGGGGTCCCGACCCCCAGGTTGAGAACCACTGTGTTAACAGGTTTCACTTTTGTCTCACCTGTTCTAAGCAAATGAATCATCCTAGGGATGCCTGTATTACAAGTTCATAACAGTTTAAGGCTGTGATTTCTGACACAGCAGAAAAAAAAGCATCTCTGAGGTGGCTTAAAGAAGGCTTCAAGGTGGGATTGTTCTTGTACCAGTCTGCCCCCTCCTCCCTAGGCTATAAAAGCTGGGTTGGAGAAGGATTGGGAAAACAAAGGCCATATACTGTCTCTCTGAAGTGCTGCTGAGCCATGTCTGAGATTCCCCTTTTGTTATGGCAGAACATAGTCTTAGATTTGCCTATTTAGTTCTGGGTGGGGTGTTCACTTCTGTCATATTTCATTTATCCCTTTTGCCTACAATAAAAGAATGAGTATTCTGAGTCCTAAGAAAGAATTACTTCACTTTTCTCTGAGGCTTTATAGCAGGAGTGCTCACTTATGGCCCTGCAGATGTTCCTGAGCTACAGAATGCTGGGAGTTGTCTTCTGCTTGAAAAATCCCACAGGCAGTTGGTGGACCACAGTGTGAAACAGGGTGCTGAGCTAGATAGGCTGCTGCTTGATCTAGCAGGGCTCATTTTACATGCCTAGTAACATCTGGACAGGCACAGGTATAGCAGTAGTGCCTGCTAAAAGAAGAATAAAAGCGCTAAACAGTGTAGCAGAAGACTGCAATGGCTCTGGATGTATGTGTCCTCAGGTGACTTGTTCCTGTACTGTAAGTTCCCCCCATTTCTCTTTTATTAAAATGAGTGTTTTACCCTGTTTCTTCCTCCAGATAATTTCATGTTGCCTGTTTCCTTTAGATTTCAAACTATCAGAGTTGTCATGAGTTCTAATATACTGCAATAATGTTACTTGAAAAATATCTATTAGAAGGTGCAGCTTAATGTTCTTCAAGATACTGGTCAAACTGTGAAATAGTGAGATAAGGATAAACAGTGGAAGAAACCTCCCAGTATATTTCATTCATATGTCCCTACTCACATTTTAAAATGAATAAATAAAAAAATCCTGAGTGAATTCAATTTTGCAAGGTCCATTTCAAGAGAACTGGAGCATAGGTTGATTCTCCTGTGAGTTTTTGACTTGGACAAATTTGACTGGAGGGCTCCTGAAAGCCAAAGGACTGAGGATTTCAACTATGTTTCTCTCTTCACTTCTTCGTTCTTCGAATTGGCAGGTTTATTTGTTTGTTTATTTGATTTGTTATATGTATATATAAATTAAACAGTCCCAAGATAGATAAGCAAGCAAAATTATATAAAATCAGACTTTAAAAATGAATTATGTTTTATCTTTAAAGCATGGCTGAAAGATAGAATATTGTCTCTGTGTTGCTGTAAGAGAATGCATGCTTTACATTTTGTGACTTTTTTCTGCATTTTAGTTTTACGGGAACCATACACAGTCCGTGTGGAGGACCAGAAAGCCATGCGAGGCAATGTAGCGGTCTTCAAGTGCATTATCCCCTCCTCTGTGGAGGCATACATCACTGTTGTCTCATGGGAGAAAGACACAGTCTCACTTGTCTCAGGTAGGCCACAGTGTGCCTCTTTAAATGCGTCTGATCACACCCTTGCTATATTTTGAACCTTGGATGGTATTGTTTTGTTTTGTCCTGGGGTGTTTTTCAACTGTGCTCCTTTAATCCGGATCTAGGAGGATCCGAATCTAAGGAATGGGTACTTCCCTTAATCCAGACGTAGTAGATCTGCATTAAGGGAAGTACCCAATGTGTTTCCATTGGTGGTCTAGCACCTAATAGCAGTGGGTGCTAGCCTGCCTGCTGTGGAAACACTGGAGCACCCATGTGGCAAACCTGGATTGAGACACAAGGGGTCTGCCTGTCACCCCAGGTGTTTTGGGGCACAGGGGGTACAATCTCTGAAGTTGCCTTTGGAAATTAGCAAGTCCCTCCAAAGGCAGCTCTGAGTCCCTCTGAAGGCAACTTCAGAGATTAGCACAGACTCTGAAGAAAAACCCCTTGTGAGAACAATGCAGCTGTTAAAGGTTGCAAAGGCTCCAAAGGCAAATAAGTTGCTTGGGGATGCAGCCATAGAGACACTTCCTCTGGCAGTTTGTAAGACGTGATGTTTCCTGTCTCAGCGTTCTATGTGCAGTTCTCATGCAGGGTAGTTCTTCAGCTTAGATGGGTAGGAAAGCTATGGAGCAAAGGATGACCTTTAAAAAAAAAAACTGAAATCCACAAAAATATATATTTCAACATCTCCAAATTATAAAACTATTCAATACACTAGGAATACAGTCAGATCTCTGTATCTGCAGGGGATACGTTCCAGGTCCTGCCGCGGTTACTGAAAAACTGTGCAGGGAAATGCACTCGCTTGATTTCTGATGGGATTTCACAGGAATTATAGGAAATCCTGCATCATTTCGTGCGATTTCTTGAGAGCTTCAGGCCTTTGAGAAGCTCTAGGCAGGTCTAATGGGTGAAATTGCAGTAAGCAGATCAGCAGATCCAGAGGTCTGACTGTACTTGCCAAATCTAATAATTTTATTAGTAATGTATTAGTGGTAGTTTGTTTTATAAGCTATTTAAAACCAGTGTCAAATATTGTTTATTTATTTATTTATTAAACAAGGAAATATTTATAAATATTGTTTATTTATTAAATAGGGGAAAAATAAAATAAATGGGTTGTGCTAGGTGCTGTTCCTTAGGTAATAAAGGTGTAATAAAAGATTTTTCAGGGCAAAATTTATTTTATTTTTTGATAGAAAACAGATGTAGACCTTTTCTGCTATTGTGGGTTGTGAAGTGCGGTTTTTGGAACAAGCTGTAAACCTGAAAACAATGAAAGCTCTTGGGCACAATGACAAAAGCTTTAGTTATAATTAGCCTATTTAAAAATGAAAACAAAAGACACTTCATCATGATGGGCAAAACTAAACCCACCGATCACTTTCATGGACTGAACTGAAACTAAAAACATCCTCAGTCCTGCCTTCTGACTCTGTTTTTCTCCCAGATGAAACTGTAGTAAGAAATCTGCTACAATTCAAGTAGTTAATCTAGTCTTGTGGGGCATAGGAAGAAACAGAGTTCCTTCCTTAAAGGTTGTAGATAAGATCCACATGGAATGGGGAAGGTCACACTAAGCATAGTGGCTTTTACCCAGAGTATTAAGAGGAAAGTACTATGTTTGTGATGCTCCTCCTAAAGCAATTGCAGGCTGATTGCATGCTGCCAGTGGTTGCTAACATCACATATGGGAAACTTCTATTTCCTGGCTCTGGAGCTCTTCTTCTTTTCAGATTACTTGAAAACAATACAATTCCATTGTTACAATGAGATAAAATTCGATGAGGGAATGGGAAAGGCAAGGCAAGGCAAGGCAAAAATTGTAATATTTTGTATACAACCTCCCTTCCTCCTCTCTTTATTTTCACCCAGGAAACAGCTTGATACTCATTTCAAAACTCTTTCTGCTTCAATTGGGAAATTACTTCTACAATATTCCTTAATTCTTTGTCCCCTATTATCTACTAGAGCTCCTCCTACTGTTTGGTTGCTCAGTCAGTCTACAGAGTGCTTATGGTAGCATGGTGGTGGGACAGGCATGTGTCCTTGGAGACACTACCCTTGTCCACCCCGTCCAGTATCCTGTGGGGGAACAGGGTGGTGCCCCCTTATTACACATCCACAGTTCCATAAAGGTGTCATGTGGATCCAGCTGTTTTATTTGAGACATTGTGCGTTGAAATTCAGAGAAGAGGAAAGCATGCTGTTCTGAAGGAAAACAGCTCAGATGTTGTAATTTACCAGTTTAGGAGACAATTGTGGCAAGCATTGGCTGATTAAGCAGGCTTAATGTTCTGTATTGTGTCTCCCTTCTGCCATAGCTGCTAATCACTGCTACTTGGTTCTGTTCTTCACTTTTATTTGTCCTGGCAAGACTGCTTGTAACACAGATAGGGGGTCAAAAAAGAGAGAGAGAGAGAAACAAAAATGTCCTCATTGATTCTCCCCTAATTACCAAATGAATAATTAACAAACAACTCATGTTCCCTTAAGTGGCTGCCACTCCCTAGGGTGAGTTAGGGAGCACAGAAGCAATGAATACAAAGGATGCTCTAGGAAAACTCATTCAGGAAAAATAATATATATGAAATAGGACAAAGAATATGTGAACAGGTTTACTGAAATAAGAATAAGAAAGGGATTTCTTTGTGATCTTTAGTGCTGGAAATGGAGGCTGCAGTTAGGTACATATGGCTTTTCCCAAATAGCTTTTCCCAGCTGTTTTTGAATTAGCACTGCTGTTTCATTAGGGTCTGGCCCCACCCACACCCCACTTCCCTGGGATGATCATGAAATTGTGGTAGCAGTTGAAGATTTATTAACACAGAACATCCATTGTAGTGATTGCCTTGGGGCCATCAAATCAATCTGGAAGTCTCAGCTAGGGGCTTTTTCAAGATGCTGTGTGTGAAGCTGTGCTTATATTTAAGGGCGTTTCCACAAAATTAGCTGAGAAGGGTATCATCAGTGTTTCTAAAAGTGCTGGAATCAGCAGGTGTGAAGACTGATGCCTTTGTTCCTCTTCTACTTCTTTAAATTTTATTCAGGCATTTTAGATCATAACACAAGCTTAAACCACTTATTTCAGATATACTGGAAATTGTTCAGTGAGTCCCAAAGGCTATTACTTGGTTATGGTCTCAATTCAAGATAGGACTTTGGTCCTTTCTGCACTGAATCTCATTCCAGATTATGCACCTTTTTGCACTTACCTGTTGTCTGGCCCCCTTCAGTTCCTTCTCTTCTGTCTTCTTGCATGGAACAGAGAGGTCCCTCCCTCGGTTACTCCATTTGCACTGGAGTGGAGCATATCCTAGTATAGGCAGTCAAAATGACTGCCTCTACCAGCCAGAACAGTGATAGACCTGTTTTTTTAGGCAATACTGGCATTCCAGGGGCAGCTATACTGTGCAGCAATGTATGTGGAAGGGCACACACTTCTGTGTTCTGGCCTAAGAGGGGGACACAGATTGGTAGCACACCAATTTGTCTCTCAAATAACTTTTGAATATAGTTAATTATAGGATAAGAAAAAGGAAGTCAGGCTCTCTTGACCTGTCCATTCCTGGTACGTCGTTGTGTAAATTTTTCTAGATATATAAATCTAGATATGTGGCTTTTTTCAAGAAAATACTGCAGATACATGGCTGGGATGGACTTTCATGCTGCAGTATACAGCAGATGGCATACTGGATATATGCTAGTTAACCATATAGATAATACAGTCAGGTGTACAGGAGTTTGCTCTTGTTGCCCATGCTTCTGTAAGTATCGTAGGGGTAGTAATGCTGGACGTGTTCTTTGCAAGATTGATTCAGGCCAATGCATTCCACATGGCTTGAGAATTATAAAACACTATTCTGTGTTCTTGAGGATTCCTTGGAGTTTGAATGTAACCCAGGAAGATGCCTAAAAATGCTGACAGACTTGATATAAGGAATAAAACTGATGCACCAGCTCATCCATTTTAATGAACGTACGCTTTGCTGCCCAAAAGCCATTATGTGATGAAGCTTTTGCCTATGCATGTGATGTAGCTTTGGATTTTTAGTGGGTCAAACCAGAAACTTTCATTGTGAATGATACTGAACCTGTGGTTTATTTTGCCATGAAGAGAACCTTTTGAATTAAACTTGAAAATGGCATTGCTCTGTGAAACTGAATGAGGAGGGATCCACATTACAATAGTTTCTGTTCCTTTAAGATCCAGAGGGTTTTCTTTAGCTGTGGAATTCTTTCCTGGCTTTAAGATTTCTGTCAGCTACAGTTTACAAAGATGCAAGAAGTGGACCCTGAAGTTGGTAGTATCCTGCATCCTAATAACAGGAAAGCAGTGTAAGTAAGTTTTCATTGTGGCAGCAGCAGAAGGGCAAGAAGATGGCAGAAAGTGCTCTCTGTTTGTTTGAAAGTGCTGTTTGTGGAGCTCTGTGAGAAAAGTGATTGTGGTGAACCCAATGGGTGCAGAATTATGTCATCCTTGCATCTGTCCCACAGTGCCATTCCCCTCCTTTTTTCCCAAATTTTATTTTCAACATTGCAAATATGTACATATTCTTATACCTTACATTATGGCACTGTGTGGATCTTCCATGAAAACAATAAGAACAGCATCAGTAAAGACAGAAGTACTGCTGTACTGAATAGATAAAATATTTCAGAGATAGAAGAATCTTCTGAAATGCTTAGTTAAAATGTAAGCATTGGACTAAATGAGAAACAAAATGGTTCAGTGCTGCACTGAATGGTAGGTTCCACTTTATGGAATACTTTACTATTAATTGAATAATTGATCCTAAAAGTACAGAATTTCCAAGCCTCAGGGCTTCTGGGGGAGGCATTCTAGCAGCACGCTATGGCATGTCATTGAAATGCATCCCCAGTATTCCTGAAAATGGAAGATGTGGCTTCTGAATGGCACCTATCTTATGGATTAGGGGCTTTGGTTCCATGTTATACCTGATTAAATGGGTTTATCAGCAGTAGTGACAAATGGAGCTGTACCAGCAGGGAGTGGGGTCATAGACCCCCATTTAGAGTCCCAGATGCTATGTGGGCCAGGTGCTGTGTGGGCCCTTAATATGAAAGGGCCCAAGTTTTGGGAATGGCTGTGGCTTTCTGGAAAGCAGAAAGCCGCAAATTCAATCTAGCACCTCCCTATGAAGTTATTTCAAACCTATGTATGCCAAGAAAACTGCAAGACATGGTCAGATGTTAACCCTACTTTAATTTTAAGTATTTAAATCAAGATTAAAGATTAAGACTGTAGAGTTTACCTGAGGTAATATTAAAAAAAAAACCACAAAGAAATGTTTGCTTTACCTTTGTTTATTTAATCATCTAGCCAAACTGAAAATATCCATATTCAATCTGAGATTTCTGGCAAGAACCATCCAGGGACTCTTATATATATGTCATTTGCTACTATGGAGTTTCTAGTTTATAAATTCCCTCACACAACTACTTTAGTCTTTGATCACAAAAAGGTGATAGGAAAGAGCTTTGCTCAAGTTTGCTCAGAAATGCAAACTCATAAAATTACCACTTCTTAAACTAGTACAAAAAGTGAAATGAAAGTCTCAGGATATTGCATTATTGATTTTCTGAGAACGATATGAGAAAATTATATTTTATTGAAAGATGGGCATGGAAAGGTATATGTTTTATTTAAACTATTTCTCTATGGCTTCCTGCTATAGAATAATATTCAAGTGGTTTATAGTAAATGGCACACAAAACAATTAATTCATGAATATATAATTAAAAATAGTAGGTAAGGCAGGAACAGCTATTGCTGCATGGAAGGACTGGTTAAAAAAGATGCCTTCAGCCAGTGTAAGAAAAAAAGTGTTGTGGTTTGCAAAAATGTGCATGTTGCACTTTCACAAAGCAATGTCGAAATTGGGTGAACTGAATCTTTGATTGGGAATAAGATAAACCTGTAAGAAAACAAATTTGATGCATGCACCCCTGATATGTACCCCAGTAATACATAACCTGCATTTTTTCTTTAAGTCATTCATTCTTTTGAAACTAAAATGTATGTTTTTATCAAGCACTCAAATGCTATTAATGTTGAACCAGTAGAAATGTTTACCGCAGGCCACAGAGACCGACATGATGCCAGTATTTCAGCTGACAGAGTAGTGTGATCTGTACAGACCTGTCAACAAAAGCAGGTCAGCAGGACTGAGCAAGGGAAAAAAAATCAATAATTCTCTGAATTAATCATGTGGCTGCCAGAGAGAATTATGGGTGCATAAGATGAAGCATGTAGGTATATGTATAGCTTATAGCACCTATACAAAAAAGAAAAAGGAAAAAGGAACCCTTCATATTCAGAACCAGCCATTATTTTTGAGCCTCTTTATTCCTCCAAATTTTAGTGGGCTTTTGTACATTTCAGTGGGCTTTATTCCTCTAAATTTATTCTGTGAGTCTTTCAAAAATGCAGTACCTTCACTGATGTCAAGCAAGCAGTCAATTGTTTGTCCAGGGGGCAAAGGCAGAGAAAAGGAATATATAGAGGGGGGTTTTTTTTGCACCTTTTTAAAAAAGCATAATAGTTGTGAATAGGAGGAGGCTGAGTTTATCTCAAACCTCAGTAGATAACAGTGCATCCTGTGCAGCGAATTGAGACTAAAACAATTTATGCTTCATTGCTCAAGAGTTTAATGTTCATGGCTCTGATGATGATGGCTCAGGTGAGAGGCTGTCCTGGCATCTGATTGAGCACTTCTGCAGCAGTGCAGTGGGGTGTGAGCTTTGGTCCTTTCCAAGTCAAAAATGAAAAAAACAAAATTGCACCTGTGCATTTGTGTTGACCTAGCTTCTCTGTCTGGCTGCTCTTCTTTCATCTGTGTCTCATAGATGCCGTGGTTCATATTGTTGTTTGCTGCTGATCTGATTGTTTTTATTGCCATCATAATGTTTAGAGGTATCCATTTACTGTATCAACCAAATAACCGTGGCTGTCGGGCAACAACTGAATAGAATGAATATATAAAAGGGTGGTTGTGTTGGTGCAAGGTGCAAGGCAGTTAGAAGTGGCAAGCTGCTGAGCTGCAGCTACAGAGACTCCAAAAGAGCTTATAAAGGGTGCGGAGGAATCTTGGGATCTGGCTAATGGCTAAATACAGGATCCATTTCTTGTTTTCAAAAGGGCACAATAGCCAATAGCATTGGAACTTTAGGAGGGAGGAGGATGTGGTACCCAAATGATTGAAGAAGATGTGGGAGGAAGGTGCTTTGCGCCAATGCCCTGCCAATAATAAGATAATGGATTCAACTCAAAACCTCTAAAATTGTAATAGCCTAAGCCCTTTCTGCAGAAATCCTTAATGTGGATTAAGTGTACATATAGTATACATCTAAGCCTCCAGATCCACACTTTAATATGGATCTAGTATGCTCTGTTTGTTTTACACAGACCCTCATCCAGATTAGGGAGGCCTTTAATCTGGATCAGTGGTAGATTCATTTAATCTACCAGCGGCCCTGATCCAGAACATGGGAGCTGTGCAGAAGGCATGACTTCCAGTTTGAGAATATGGGAAGTCCTTTTCAGTGGCATGCCATTGTGTGCTGCCAAAATTGGGGTACAGCTGTGAAGCTTTTCATGAGGTTAGGGACCGCAGTGTGGACTTCCCTCCCCCCACTCTGTGAAGTAAAAAGATGCTGGATACCCGGAACCTTTTTATTTGCACACTTACCTGCATTTTCTGCACTCCTACAGCTGGCGATGGGAAGCAGCTGTATTGGAAATTCAAAGCTTCCAGTCCTCCAGTTTGGAGGAGCAGAAGCAGCTCTGCCTTAAATATAAAGCCTCCAGATGAGCACATATATTGTTGTTCTAAATCATGATGAACCAAACAGAATAGATGTGTGGTGTATGGTGAAAAATTGGCACAAATATCGTAGGCCACCCAGAGTCCCTCACCATTCTTTCTTGGATCTTCTCAGAAAAACAGATTTATGGCAGAAATTAAAGCTTTTGTTGGGAGAACTGGAAAGATTAATGCTATTGTACTTGGATGCCTCAGGCTAGCTACTGAAAGCGCAGAAGGGTCAGAAAAGGAGAGATTACACTTCATCCACTTCTCCCCCTAAACAAATGCATATTCTATATTTTTAGAAGTTGAAAACTGTCATGTACAATTAAAAGAAGGTCACTTCTCACTCTTCTGCTAGGGACAAAATCTGACTGTATTCCATTTGAGGAATTGCTTAGGATTTGATGTCTGCTTTCCATGTGAATTCAAATTTATTTTCCTCTTTTATCTATGGGCTTTTAAAAACAAATAGATAGTGATGTACTGTTTCTGGAAGGTCAGGGCTGGCCAGTTCAGGGAATATATCATTCTGAAGAAAAAGCAGAGTTCACTTGCATAATTTGTTTTTCAGCTAATGCTGCTAGCAAACATGCTTGAATTTTGGGTTCTGAACAGTAACGCCATCATTTAGGATAATTTTCTTTCCACAGTTCTTCACAAGCGGTCAAACTGAAGGTTGTGTGTAATATGTAGCCTATTTTTATTATATACAGTTCATCTGCCCCAAATTTGATTTTAAAATGGGAAATAAATTTCCCTATGAAGAGTTTCAGGAAATACTTTTAATAAATAGAAAATGAGGATAACTGAAGTCTGCATTACATTACTGTTCACTGAATGATAATAATCAAAACATGGACTTCTTCTATGCCATTACTTTACAGGTATTTTGATTATGTAATGACACTGAACATCTTTTTCTCATGTGCTAATACCATTTTTTTTAAAAAATGTATGTTTGATTACAGTTTAATGGAGTCATTAAAGTTGAAGAACAGCCAGAAGTAGTACATTTTTCCAGCACATATTCACTCTTCGGATTAATAACTGAGTCACTTGCAATGATCTGTTGTTCTTTCATTAATATAATATCAAATTCTCCCTCATCTTCAGAGTCAGGTTAAGTTAAAGAATATTATGCCTGATCTACTAGTGAAAAGGTAGTAAGTGCAGAGCTCTTGGAGAGAACAGAGCTTGAAGACCATTGTGGTCCCTATTGTTGGACCTAATAAACCTACTTTTTGGTAAATAAAGCTGCCTGTTCTTTATTACTGACACTGCTGCTAAATTTCCTACTTCTCAGTATAAAGCGAGGTGGCCACTTCTACCGACCCTGCAGCTCTGATTTCTACTTTCAGTTCTTTCAAGTATATCTAGGCATTATTTTAGCTAGAGAGTGGAGATCCAAACTATCGCATCATTTTCTCTGGATCTACTACTAAGAGGCATGTGGAAGAATATTCAAACCTAGCAAAATCAAACTAAGGAAGACTGAATCTTCACAAGATTACGTTACTTGATAGCAGCAGCTCAACAAATATTGGTGAAAAATTGG
This sequence comes from Aspidoscelis tigris stejnegeri, assembly GCA_023333525.1. NCBI lineage: Eukaryota > Metazoa > Chordata > Lepidosauria > Squamata > Teiidae > Aspidoscelis > Aspidoscelis tigris. The sequence continues at coordinate 211,150,232 of JALMGA010000001.1, forward strand.
AAATATGCCGATAATCTAACAATAAGGGAGTGGCAAAATGAATTATGGAAAATTATGATAAATGAATTTATCATGTGTAAGCAGCGTCAAATGGAAGATAACAACACTAATGCATATTTTTGCCAAATATGGGAACCATGTATAGAAAGATTGTTAGCATAAACGAATACATGTATCCCAGAAAAGAGTTTTCTATTAAAGTGGCTGTATGCCTATATAGGAGTCACAATTAAGTCAGCTGAATTGGTCTATCACAGGCGAGGGGGGAAGGGATGTATCAATACATTTTGTGTTTGCTTATTTACTGCTGTTTTTAACTTGAGGTATGTATATGTGTATATACCGTAAGTTAAGCATGTTAATGTCTAATAAATATTTGGGAAAAATACAAGTTTAAAGGATCATATTTATATTTAATTGTTGTTTGCCTTTGGATTTGAATGGAATAAATATTGAAATAACATAGGTAACCACTTTAGCATTCAGGATCTTACTTATGAAGACAATATGGCATTCTCCTTGATAGTGGTATCCTAAAGAAGTCTCACTTCAGTATGTTATAAAAACTAACAGCTAGATACATAAATTACAAAAATATAGAAAAATGTAATTCATAACTTGGTAGGCAAATGCAAAGAAAGATGTAAATAGTCCAGCATCTTCTGCCCATTAGAGCAGAATCTTGCAGTTACAAAAGGAAACCTGGTATATCAGGTAAAGTCACAGGTAAAGCATGGTGGTCTTTTCAACCCCCTATTGTGCTACTGACTGAAGAATAATGGCTAGTGGAATTTCTGGTGTAGATTGTAAGGAGAAAAAGGATTCTGTGAAATTTTTTTGTCAGTTTTAAAATCTTACAGTTATTAGCAGAATGTTGATGGGTAGCAGATCATGCTTATCTTCCTTTCTCCCAGGCCCTCTTCTGCAACCTGGGTATATCTCCCTGAAACTTCCAGTGTGGTTGACTAGGGTTGGCCAATTTGTGATTTTCCAGATGTTGCTGAACTACATTACCAATTACTCCTCTCCATAGGACAGACTCAGTGGCACCCACTGGGATTTAATAACATGGGGAGGGTCATCATTTGGCTAGCTGCTATTCACCATTATTTTGGCTATCTATGTATCATCTTGTTTTAGTAATTTACTTTTGTGATGGGGCGTTATATCAGAAGGGAAGACTTAAATCCTAAGAAGTAATGGCGCCCCCATGTGTCTCTTGGAACTCCTAGACATCTCCCTGGCATCCCTGGCTTTTTTTCTGTTTCCTGATTGTTTGTACAAGAAGCTGCTTTAAAAAAGGGCAATACATTTAGAATGTAGTACTGTCCTTAACTGCAGACAAGTGGAAGACCTCACAGCCATGTGTTGGGTTCCAGAATTTCTTGCTAATGCTTTGTCATGAAGCAAGTACTCGTCTACTCATTTTATTTATTTATTTATGCATTTATTTATTTGTATCACACCCTTCACCTGAGGGTCCCAGGGCAGGTTACAATAGGTTGTGTCTTGTCTGCTTGCTCATACAGTAGTTAAAAAAGCAACAACCCAGCCCCGTATTTTTAACTAAACAGGCATCCATTTTTTTAAGCTCGCAGAAGTGGTGCAGTTAATGTACAAATCATCTAAGCTTCAACAGTTTTAGATCAGAGCACATAAGAAATTCATTACTACCATTCTGTAGGAGTACAAAATATGAGATATTTACTTAATTGAACCTGGAGTGGCATTTTTGTCTGTTGCTTCCCCTCCCCCCAATGATATACACTAGGCAAGAAAATGTTACATCATTTGGAACGAGATATACTTTAAGCCATTTAACTTTCATGGGAGCTTCTGATGAAATATAAACACCATGATTAAGATGCAGTTTGAAAGTCAGCTCCAGTGTATGCCATTTGGCAAAGACATAACTCTGAAATATTGATAGAGGAAGCCATGTAAAAGAAAAAGGCTGGGACCTTTGCAATTCCATAGACTTTAATTGAAGCTGTATACACTGATACATTTCTTCATTAACTTTTTAATGTCCAGCCTTGCTGTTTCTTTATGGTAACTGATAAAGTAAAATGGTAATTAACATGAAAATAATGCTACTTAAATCTGAGTGGTTTTCCCTATTAAGCAGAAATGAAAATGTCATTTTTCTTGTTTACAAGGTAAGTATTGGAAAAAGTACTTGCATGTCTGAGGTCCCTGATATATGTCTGCAAATGGAGCATTTTTAAGTACAATCTTGAATTATTCTGTTGTAAAGATCATTGCTGGGATATTATAGAGTTTCATCACCACATCTTCCACTACTCTTGGATGTAGACATTTTCCAGCACTTGTCTACAGTTGGAAACTGGAAAATAGTAGCATACTGGATTTAAGGTGCATCCTCACAAAGGCTCATTCTGAATTCCTGATGTTGTCTTATGCTTGGATGGATTTGAGCCACACACTTTAAAGGTTTCCTTCCCACACACTGGTAGATACCATGGCAATGCCCTAGAAGCTAGAAATGTGATCTGAGGTCAGTATAGGGTTGGGATTAAGGAGACAGGACATTTCCTTTATTGATGCAAAATGATGGGGTTTTGAGGGTATCTTTTGGGATCAAAAGCAATTCCTTTATCATTCATAGGAAAGAGAAGTGCAGGATAAAGCACTTTCCCAGTGCTTCTACAATAATTACTTCTTGCTGTGCCTGTTTGGGCATCCCTGAGATAACCTTTGTCAGCACAGCTATGGAGCAGAATTATTGGTTGTAAAGCATGCTGTGCGGTCATAAAAGGCATGTGGCACTGCTACAGTGACTCTGCAGTGATAGGCTAGTGTTATGTGTCCTGAAAGGAGTCTGTTGTTTTGGAGACAGGTCCCTGTGCTTCTGTTGACCTGTCTGATCAGAGACAGCCAGTGGAAAGGGATTGATGGGAGTTATATTCACTCCACTTGTTGCAGAAAATGCCAATTTAGAGCAAACCACAGATACATAAAAACAGAGGGAACTGCTGGCGTATTTGAACAGTGAATATGAATCATGATCAAGCAAAAAAACTCTATGTGATTTGATTTAGGTCTTGACAGCAACTATACCTTTTTACATGAAGAGCCTGAACCACATACTGAGCAGATCAGTGTGGTTTCTAGATGCTGAACTGTTCAGCAAGCAACCATCTTGACAAAGTTCTTTATTAGACTGTGGCAAATAAGCTGCAGCCATGGCTGGAAGAGACAGATTATCTAGACCCATTCTGTCTGCTTTCAGTGCTACTTCTGGGACTGAAACTCTCTCGGTAGCTATGATTGATAATGCCCATTGGGAAAGAGATGGGAGAATGCTGCATGGTTGGTTCTTCTGGTGTGGTTGGATCATAGTATCTTGTTGGAGTGGCTCAGATGTTTAGGCACGGGAACATTGTTTTGCAAGCTATTACTCTTATCTCCAGGACTGATTATGAAAAGTGGCAACAGGATAATGTTTTGGCACCGTTTGAGGTTACATATGGGGTTTCTCAAGTGTAAATCCTGTCCCACTTCTTTTTAATAGCCAAATGAAGCTTCTGGGATGGCACCTAGCTCTGTCTCTCTTCCTTGTAGCTCAGAAGATGTGGTTCAGTTGCTTGATCAGTGTCATGGTGGGCTGGATGAGGACTAATAAACAAACTAAACGCACATAAAACAGAGATTCTTTGTACGGAAGAGTCTCATATCCAGCAGGTTAAAAAAACCCAACTTGTTCTGGATGGCATGAATCATGTCCGCAAGTGCAGAATTTGGGAGTACTCTGGAAGTGTCCCTGTCATTTGACGGTAATTGCCAGTATCCTTACCCTAATTTCCAGCTGGTTCACCAGTTTCAGCACTTGGACAGAGTCAACTTGACTGAAGTGACCCGTGTTCTAGTAACTGCTGGAATACTGTACTGTGTTCTAGGTGGAACTTTTCTAGCAAATGGTTTTAGAAGCTAGAACTATTAAAAATGCAACTACTTGTTTGCTAGGACACATATCATGCCAGTTCTAAATATTCTCACTGGCTCTTTATAACCTAAGAAGCCAAGTTTAAGGTATTGTGATGAAGGTAGTGTAAAATGAAACAATGCAATCAAAATAATGAATAAATGAAATGAAAGTAAGGAGCATGTACAGTAGAGGTTTCTGTTAGTAAAATGTTTTGCAGGCCCTGTAAGAGTCCCTTCAGGATAAACTTTAAAGATAAGTAAACCATTTAACTGAATATTTTAATTCATCTTGGAGGACCATTCTTTTCTTGCTTGCAATTACAAAAATACTTGTCCTCTTTATGTGGAGAACTACTCAAAACAATCTGGCACTTCTAAGAAACTTTTATATTTGTAAGTTTCTTCAAGATCTTATTATATAAATTTAGGTGTAGAAAACAGTGCTGAGGCGATAATTTAATGGTTTTATACCATCTGGCATGAACACTGATGAAGTATGCTGCTATAACACTTAACCTGAATTGAATTTTAATACATTTGTTCTTAAATGTTTGGTATTGTTTATTCCTGATTATAACTCGCTAGGACAAAAGTGGTATTGGAGATATTAAAAGAATTCACATTCTACTTTACAGACTGACTGTGAAGGACACCAGGCTGCATTCAGACATCACTAACCTATTCCACTATGTTCTGGAATATCCATGCTTTATTCTAGATTATCCAGATGTAGTGGAATAAGTTAGTGAAGTCTGGATAGAACCTATGAGTAAGGGGAGGATTAGATAGTCAGAGCCAATAACAATATGAGGCACAATGAAGAGGGGGAATGAATCTAGCAGGAGATAATATTGAATGAAGTTGTGTTGCTTTCTTTTGGGCACCATAATATTGGGGCAAATTGGATTGTTATACTGGATTGTAAAAAAAGGTGTAAGCCATTTTCTTCTGTAAGAATTACACTGCCAAGTTTCCAGACAGGTATATTTTTGTGTTATTCTAGGAAAATTCACAGTGAGGGTTGGGTTTATTAGAAGAAGAAAAAGTGGGATTTCATGCCTTTTTAGCAGGACTATATTGGGGTTGCCACAGATACAAGTGACAATCCCAACATAGCCATGACAGAATCATATGTTATAACACTTGTCTGGACACAGCCTTACTCTCAGGGAAGGACCCTATTTGATTGTGATCAGTTATATTTACAGTACTCTTTGTTTTCTGGTCCTGTTTACCTTTCTGATTTAACTTAGATGGTTGAACTTTCTTCTTTTTTTAATCAAAGAATCATTGTTTGCAGATATTGAGGAATTAAACAACAACAACTCAGTACTCAGGATGCTGTGATCTCTCAACCCTTTCCAATGACATGGGATTTAAAATGGCTTTATGTCAAGACAAAAATATTAAAAATCATAAGTCTAGTTCTAATATTATTAAGATTCCTTATTCTAAAAAATAACAACAAATATCCATATTTTTTGAAGGATCAGGAACAAGGTTTAATAACCAAGGATAAATACTGGTCTCTTTGGGAACTGTCCTATGATAAGATCAAAGCAGTCAGGCACTGAAAGTAATGTTACAGTTCAAATTGCTTATAATTGCTTATTGATTAATCAGTACTGACCATATGAAAAGTAAAATTTAAAACCAAATCTTGTATAAAATCAGCATTCTGTCTATCTTGCTTATCCTTCTGGAGTGTGTAGCTCAAATTCTCATGGCCTTAAAGGTGAACAGTGCTGCTCTTAGGGTAGTGTGTTTATTCACTTCCCTAAGCAATGCAGGCGGTTTAACCTTGTTGCCAAGGTTCTCTAGATGGTTCTTTAAAAAGGGGATATTACACTTCAAATTTTCATAAAGCATATTTGCAGTAACATCAGTCTGTTTAGAGACTATTTCCATATCGACATACATTTCCTTAGAATCTATTGGATAGCAAATAACTCTGATGTCTAATTTAAATGATGACCATTGGTGCAGTATGGACTAGAGTGGGTATTGTGTCCAGAGCAGGCAGCAGCAATAGACACACACACATGAACAGCAAGAAGCCAGTCAATTTCCAGAGTCCTTGGGGATATAGAATACACATAGTCTAAACAGGCCAAGAGTTGGGTTACCAGAGAGTCATCATAAGTTGGGAAGTCAAGTCAGTAGTCAGGAATCAGAGTTCACACGAGATTCTTTGTTTGCAACAGAGGTTGCTGGATTGAGCATTTCTTAAGTAGGACTCAGAGGGCCTGTCCCTATGCTGAAAATATTCCAAAATTATTCTGAGTCCGCCTCAGGAGCATCTCCATGCAAAGCCCTAATACGGGCTACATGTGAGACAATACGTGTTAAAAAAACCCCATTTAACAAGTGTACTACATCCGAAATAAGGGGCTAGCACATATTGTCCTGGGGTCATGCGGATGCTCCCGAGTTATTTGGGGCGGAGCTTGGCAGCCGCAATAGTAATGGGCATGGTTTCACCTCTGCTCCCTGTTCCTGCCATGCGTGCTGCGATCAGACCCTGGCAATCTGTTGATTGTTAAGCCACATAATAGTAGTGAAATTAAAAGGCTTTTCCCTCCTTCAGGATTAGTTGATCTAAAAGTGATTGAGACAAGTCGACCTGAATTGGGAGAAAATTTTGAGCTGGTTGCGAGTGGGGGTGCCCACTGCCATGCCAATGTGCACACCTCCACTAATCTGTGGTGGCCAAGGAAGGGAATGATATGCTTTTAGTTATGCTTTTAACTAACTTTTGGTTATGCTTTTAACTGTGGTGGCCAAGGAAAGGAATGATCTTTGTGTTCATGGAGGTGCAACTGAGGTGTTGCCTGTCATTGCTGCAGCAGGCAGGATGGGTTATGGTGATGTCAACCTGCCTTCCAATCAGGGGAGAGGGTGGGTGGGGAGAAAAAGATGTGGGTTCACGCTGCAGCTTCCATGGGGACAGACACGTATGATTTGAATCCGCATTGCCCCAAACCACATGGGGATGCTTTATTGCGAGTTATAACACAGATTTTTATGACACGCGTCACAAGTGAAGCAACTGGCTTCCATGGGGATGCACCCAGAGACTCATGCCCCTGCGGACACAGCTGTTTGGCATGGAGGTGTGCTGAGTACTGCAGGCGTTCTTGTTGTCTCCAGAGAGAACCCTGGTCTGGACGGGCCGCAGTGTCTGAGTCTGAACCTGAGTCCTCTGCTTCTGGGAGGACAGAACCCTAGGGTGTGCCTCCCTTGTTTTAATTGGCATGGGCGGGGACCTCACCATCTGAGGAGACAGCTGCTGAACTGGACTTCCTATCACCCCTAGCCACTGTCTATGGAATTTATAATCCAGCAACATCGGACGTATACCTTATTGAGTACTGTTGAATTACTTTATATGCTATCCATATTCGTGAGAAGAATAAATGTTCAGGAGAGAGATGGGCAAGTAATCACATGTCTGACAGAAAAATGAATTGAACGTCCTTTAAAAAGCCTCCAGAGGGGCTTTTAAAGCACTAGAAAGAAAATTCATGGAGGTAACATCCCTATATTGTCCATCACTCCATCTGCAAGTGAGGGAAATGCATTCTAAGAACCAGGGTGGGAGTAGCTCTTAGGAAAGTCAAGAAAAGAGGAGAAAAAAGGCTCCATTTTCTTCCAACGGTAAAGTGAGGTTGCTGCTAGTATGGGAGTATTGACAACAACTTTTCTACATCCAGCGTGATGAAAGTTGCCTGCGGTCACCATAATTGACAATAATGCTTTTCTGGTATTTGGTTTGGGGGCTCATACATTTTATAGTTTTCTTATCCTGGTTGATCTGTTAGCAGCATCTTCATTTTACAATAACTGGAGAAAGAAAAGTTGGTGCCCCCTCTTCAAGCACCTTCCTTTTATTGCCTATCTTTGCAACCCAAAATAAATTCTTAATGTGAACAGTGAGAACAGGGCTACCTATAAGGAGTTGCAAAAATACACATTAATTTGTTTTTTAGCCTTGCCAAATCTCATAAGAATTTTTATTTTTATTTTTTGCCTCAGAAACATTTTTTAGCCAAGGTGTAGGACTTTGTAATGACTCCTTAGCAAGGTAAGTTGTTAAAGAGTATTTGTTAAGCATTAGTTAGTTGAGATATCAGTTGAAGGGGTGTGGCTTATTGCATCCTGGCAGGGAGGGGGTAAGTTAACCCAGAGACAGCCAATGAGCAACGGATGCCAGGAGAGGGAACTCTATAAAAGGACATGTCCAGAGGTAGAAGGGGTCTTTGTCTGATCATCTCATAGGGGTGTGGGTAGGACAAGGGATGGGTCCTTCAGCCTGTAGGGATTGATAGGTTAGGATCCTGAGTATTAGCATAAGTGTTTAAACAAGAGAAAGTGTTGAACCTGAAGTAATCGTATTCTTAAGCTGTTCAATAAATGAAGAAGTTGTAAACAAGCAGGGTATCTCATTTTCTTTCAAGTGAGCCTGACTGAAATCTGTCAGTAGGAAACATAAAAAATAAAAGAACAGAAATAGTGTACTGTTGCTTTAAAAAGGAAAAGTCAAGCAGACAGAGCGCCGCAGTTGGTGGCAGGGAGAGTCTGTTTAAAGCAGTAAACTAAATGGAGAGAGTGTGTATGTTGTGAAGAGAAGGGTGCTTGCTGGCATGGAAATGAGGCTTTTGAAGCTGTTTTAAAACTTAATAAAAGGAGAGTGAGCTTACAAAGTGCCAGGTGAGGTCGAGGTCAAACTTCAGTCGCAACAGACCTGGATGCTGGTGAGTTCTGTAAGTCAAAAGGAGAGATGGGAGAAAAGATTGGGTCGGGAAAGCAATATGTTAGCATATGTGAGAGGGGTTATTTTCATGGAACATTTCTTGGTCCCAAAGGATTTTAGAGAACACGCCAAGCAAGCATTCTAGCTTTTGGTTTTAGAACAACCTCAAAAGTGAATACCTAGTCTACCCCCGTTTCTCATAGCCTTCTAAAGTGCCCTTCAGATACTTATATTTAGGCAACCCTTCAGAGAGTGATTATTATTATGTCAAAATAATAATTTTAAGCCTAATGCTTTTCAATATTGCTTTGACCTTTGAGTTCTTCCATAGTCTGCATTATCATGTAGGTGGCAGGTTCCAGAATAAGGCCCACTACAGAAAGGGCCTTTATTTGTGATTTATAATAATCCACATAGGATGACTGTAGAATATAAGCTACAAACAAAAGACGGAAATAATTTACTTACTGATCTTAAATACATTCTTAGAAACTGTGTAGAGTGAGCCCTCTTCAGGTGGCTATTTCATGATAATGATTAAAACAGAACAGTAATGAGAAGAAAAATGCCACTAAGAAAAATACTGTAGAACTGAAACTATTTCAAATCCCCCATAATACTAGTAAAACAACTCAAAATAAGTTGCTTTTCCACAGCTGTAATTCAAATTACAACCCCTACATATTCTAGCTAAACAGAAAAATTTCTTTGTCTCTGTCCTCACAGTGAAAGATGTTGGGCAGATATGTAAGGATGACCTAATCATTCTTATAGTTTGAGGGGAAAATAAAGCAAATGATTGGTTTTCAATATCTGCAGATGTTTGTTTATATTTTACATTTTTTAAAAATGATTAATCCCCTTTGTTAACTGCCCTGATACTGTGGTATAAATTACATAAATAAATACTAAAATTTTAGTAGAGTCAGATGGGATCCATTTGAGAATTATTAAAGAGCTCCAACATGAATTTGTTCCTAAATTAAATTAATTTATTCAAAAAGAGGACTGTAACTAGCTTAGCCCCCTCCCTCCTTTTAAAGGGCTAAGCCAGTTTGGTCTAGTGGTTAGGGACTCTTATCTGGGAATACAGGGTTCGATTCTGCCCTAACCCATGAAACCAGCTGGGTGATCTTGGGCTAGTCACAGCTCTCTTCTGAGCTCTCACAGACCCATCTATCTCACAGGGTGTTCTGTTGTGGGGAGAAGAACAGAAAGCTTTGTCAGCTGCTTTGAGTCCCCCTAATGGGTGAGAAAAGTGGGGTAGAAAAGCCAACACTTCGTCTTTTATGTCATGTACATCTCTAGTATACCAATATTGAGCATTTTGTAATTTACAAGCCTCTCTGGACACTCACACATTTGTTGCAGCTCAAAGGAAAGTATCACTCCCACCCCAGATCAAGATGTGCATGTAGCCCAAGCTGCCAAACTCACTGGGAGAAAATAATAATAGGAAGAAAAGCATGTGTTGCCCACAATCATCTTATAATAAGTTCAGTGGAGTTCCAATCACAACTCTGAAATAATCTGAGGGCAACCTGAAATAGACTTAAAAATAGAAGCCTCTTTTTCAGGGGAACACATTTCCTGTCATAGTAGACAGACAAGCACACTGCTGTTGTCAGATTGCTGGAAGCAAAGTTTGTGTGCTTTCCATCTCCCATGCATCACATCGCTAACATTTGCAGGCTCTGGTGGTGCAAGAGGAACTAATGAACTCCAGAAATTGACATGGTGCACTATGCCCGATTAGTTTCTTGAAATATAATTTTGTGGAGCATGTGAGATGCACTGCATTTATCCTAGCACTACTAAAGATATTCCTGGAGTTTGGTTTTGTTTCTCTTATGTGATGTTGCTTCCCCCCCCCCAATCATGTCGTCCTATAATAATGCCAATTGATTATTCCCCCTGGGCTCTGGTGACCTCTTTATATAAGAGGTGACCAGTGTGTGTCTCCCTTCACAAAAACAAATTCTTTCTAAAGCTGCTATTCACGCTCATTAGGATAAATGTGCCGTAGTATGCATGGCTTGTTCACTCCCTCCTAAATTTTGTGTGTCTCTACCCATCTTTGTTGAGAAACTCCTGGGAACCATATTCTCTTTGTTCATGTTTTACTCTTGAAATCTCTGCTTGACTATAACTATACTTTTCAGATAGGCAATTTCAGTGTAATTAAGCTTCATGAATATGAAGGTTCTTGTAGAATTCCCACAATGCCCTGGGGTTAGTTTTAGCAGTAAAATTCTGTCTCTTCTCATTTGTGACCTATTAGGGTGTCACTTTTGTTCAACAGCTACATGATGTTGATTCCCAAGAACTACAAACTGCATATTTGTTAATTTTTAATCCTTGGCAGATTGACTAAAGAAGATTCTTGAGTTAACCAGCATAAGAACAGTTTGTTAACAGATTCGGCAGAAGCTTTGTGTTTGATTACAAAACACTAGGGCCTTTTTAAAGCATTACTTGATAGTGGCAGTAAACATCTGAGTGTGCGTGAATTGAGGGTCCTAGTTCTGTCCTCTCCCTGGTCTCTCTTTTCTGTTATCTTCTAGATTTTTGAAGGTAACAGCCAGGGGTTTTTTTTGTACATTTGTACTTTGTATCTTTTAATTCTTCTAAACACACATACATGGATATATATATTTTTTTAAAAAATCTCCATCTTAGATGTTTATCTTCCAAGAGTGGAACACAAATGAAAATGGTGAATTTATCATTTTATTTTTAAAATGAGCATTACTGCTAATTTTCAACACTGTCAGATTTATTAGCAGTGTCTCTTCTTGGAGAAAGAGCTTGATTTCTCTCACTGTGATACTGTCTGTGTGGCTGACCTTGAAGATGGCATGGAAGGGCAAACAAGTGCAGAATGCATCAGTGAGACTGCTGATGGCTACTTGGGCACTGGATTCCAGTTTCCTATGAAGCCCTATTACATTGACATTCAAGCAAGGTGCTAAGCAACTTGGGTTCCGAATTCTGAAGGAAGGTTTTCTCCATAGGTCTGCCTAGATGATAAAAACACAGGGGAGCCATGCAGGGGCAGTAAATGGAATGAAAGGGCTTTTGAAAGGGTTGTTCCAGGGTTCATCTGTCAATGATCGATTAACATGCACATTGGCTGGGTTGTTCTGATATTGGTAAAATACAGGTTTTAAATACTCTTCATAAAAAAATAATTGAACAATGACTGTGTAAGTTAAGTTGCTGCAATATCTGGTATTAGTGAACACTGATATTGATACTTCCTTCCCCTCTTTTTTAGTAATTGCCCCATACTATAAAGAAGGAACATCTAGAATAAGACAGTTTTACTTACATCTCCTTTTGCTGCTTCTGTCTACTCCAGATGTATTCACTTGGGTGGAATATGGGGGCACTGGTGATATTATGCCAGGCCAGTAACAAAAAAGAGTGCATAATTTTTCATCTTTGCTAATTTGGTCATATGGTGATATGACAGCATGCTAAGGTGATCATGATATGAAAAGCCATCACTGCTTGGACTGGCATTGCTGCTGGTTGCACACTCTGTTCTGTTTGAATGTTATTTTGGCCTGTGTCTCCTTTTCCGTGCTGCAAACAGTGCTACCCATCTAGGTTGGTGGTGATGGCTGAAGCAGAGGAGTTACAGTAGAGGAGTTAGCTGGTCAAGCAACTTTAGATTCTCTGGTATTCTTCCAAAATCTGGAGCCATTGCTGCCTTCTTTACTCAGCAAATATTTCACTTAAAAAAGAAAGATTTATAGATGGGTTGTAAGCTGTTAAGAAAGTTAAGAGAAATAGAAACATTTTGAATGAAGTTGTTACTTTTGTTTGTTTACTAAGAATTAAGCATATTAATGGTGTGCAATTCCATTAGGCACTGGGATCGTGGCGATATATTTACAAAGGCAGGATGATTCTCCATCCGTCCTACTGGTGCTATAGAGAACTCCCAGAGGAGTCCAAGGCCCTTTCTGCTCAAGGGGAATGATCTGGAAAAGAGGCCCTCCTATCTGTCTCTAGAGGTCCACACATTAATCCAGATTGTGGAGGACCCACCCCCTATTAGGGCAGATCCATCTGCCCTGAACAGAACTAGATTCAGATCAAGAGGCTCTTGATTCAGATCTATTGGGGTCTACAAGCTGGCCCTAATCTGTGGGTCTCCACGGATACCTCACTCATCCTGGGCATAAAATGAGCCATGGTGGCTGCTGCTCCTGACAAAGGAGAGAAGGAATTGGTCCTAAGCAGAGATTACGCCAGTATTGTCCACTGGTATAATGGAATACAGTGTTTTGGCATTTCTGCCATACAGGGACATTGATATGAGTGTATTGAATATTACTGTGGACCAAAGCCTTATTATAAGCAGCCTCTGATCTGATGTATACTCACTTACATTTTGCTTTTTGACCACTACATCTCCCCTTGACCTCAGCTATTTTTCAAAAATAATATTAGAGCCTCTTGAAGGTCATGCTGTGTGTATGTGTCATGCTAAATTGTAATTGAACACATCATTCTTGAATTTCCTTACCCCACTCGCAAGAGAGGGAGTCAGAAAGACTGTATTTAGCATCCTCAATTAGCTGCCCTCAGGCTAAAAATGACATGTTTTTGTGATATTAGTGATAGTGCAGTGGGGAAAAAATGTGGAGTTGGGAAAAAGAGAGAGAGAGAGTTCCATCTTTTGCACTAACGTTCAGAATAACTGCAATTTAGTTCAATTATGTCCACTCGAGAAAGTAATAAAATAATGTACATTTAACCTGTTTGACAGCTTGGCCACTAATGGAATTAAGTGATGTCTTTTGCCTGGTGCTCTCTTGGCAGCTCTGTAAAAGTTTGTGAATGCAGGTAAGGCATTGAAAGGCATTAAGATTCCCATGGGAGCAGAAGAACTGTGGCTTGTCACTATCAGAGAATTAATAAGAGAAGATATATATTTTTTGAAGAAATGGAAAAAAACTTTAGAAGATGCTGAAGTTAGTGGTGACAGTAATTAAAAGGGTAGAGCAGAAAGACTATGGTTTAAGTTTTCGGCCCTTCTGTACTGGGCCTCATTCTGGATTATATTATTTGAAGTAGTCCTCTAAATTGTTCTTACGGAAACTTACAGGAACCTTGGACCTTTCTGGACCTACCTTATGTGATTTGAATAAGCTGGTCCAGATTGTGCAGTACACTGATGCTGATCTTGGCCTTCTGCACCACCCCAGGGCTTTGGAGCTGGTCCCCAATAGTTCCGATGGTCAGGAATGAAGGTTTTTGGTCTTGTGGTCCTAGTAAACCAGTAGATCCTCCTCATCAGGAGGCTGCTGCCTCCTGGGTTTGTCTGGACCACGCCCTCCACCATCCCAGCTATAACATCAGCTGAGGGAGGCAAGAACTGCTGCTGCCTCCTGGGTTTGTCTGGACCACGCCCTCCACCATCTCAGCTATAACACCAGGCTGAGGGGAGGGAAGAGGAGAACTGCCAAACTCCTGTCCTTTCCCCTCCCGTGTAGTCAAATTTTAAACTGTCGGCTAGGGTTTTGTTTATAGAATTGATGTTTTAACTGCTAACTGTTTAATATTGTTTTATCAGGAGTGTATATATTGTTTGCTTTCTGCTTAAGAGGAGAACCGGCCTTAGTAGCTGGCTGTCTCATCTGTTTTATAAGGTTTTTTGGGTTTTTATTATTTAATTTTTTTTATATAATATGCAATGTATTTTGATTTATGTAAACTACCTTGTCTCTGATTTAAGCTGCTGACTATATCTGTCATATTTCTTTGATGTTATGATTATTGTTACCTTTGTTTTTTCCATTTGTTGTAAACCGCCTTGGGCAATTTTTTTTTTTTTTTTGGAAAGGCGGTATATAAATAAAAATGGAATGGAATGGTATCATGATCTACTCGTATTCTGTCCCAGAAGTGGACTAGGAAGCTATATGGCATATCCAAATATAACAGAATAAGTAATTGATATCTGGATGCAATCTCAGGTTGTCATATATTTTGTTCTAATGAGATGTTCAGCCAACTATGGGCCTCGGAACAAAATTCTATAGCTCCATCAACACAATATCAACAACAAAATGAGGGACATAGGAAAAACCATTGCAAATTAGAGAATTAAGGTATGTTCATATCTGCTTCACCTCTTATACATTTATAAGCTTGAAGCCTGAACAGGCAGTAGGTAGTTGAGTGTGTTGGGGACTACCTTAAATAAAAGCACAAAGGGTGATCATACTTGTCATGGATTTCACTGAAGTGCATCACTAATTTTTGTGTGACATTTCATCCCATTGCTGTTGGATACAATCCAAGCAAGCTTTTTACAGAGTTTTTTTTCTTCCTGGGGCAGGGCACATACTGTGATAGCTCTGAATGATGGGAAAATGCGCAGCCAGTAAAGATATGACAATATAGTAAAGGGTTTTTTTTAGCAAATATCAGGGCAGTGGGTGAGGGAGGGGCTAAGTCACCTTGTTATTTTTGATCTCCTCAACAGTCCCTGCTGGGTTATCACTCAAGGGCTACAGTAGCTCAGTGGGAAGCAGACAGCTAGCAAGGACAGAAAAAAATTACTTCCAAAGCTTTACAAGCCAATGCATTCAAAAGATGAAAAAAGGTTTTGGTTTGTCTCAGCATTTATAATTTTACCTCCTTAGCCAAGGGCCACAAACAGACTTCAGGTGGCATGTTTGGAAATCCTGTAACTTAACGTGGTTTAATAAATTTTATGGAAAGACCCTTTAAAGAAAGAAAAAGAAAGTAAACCTTGCAAAAAACAATTAGTTAGCATATAATATAAAAACATGAACCAACTGATTCCTGAAAGGCTGTGAGAAAATCTGAAAAATATAGTAAACATTTTATTATGGTTGACATCACTGATAAATAGTTGCTTCACTAAAGTATAGTTTCAAAAGAATAAATGTAAATGGATAGGAAAAAGTCTCTTTACCATTCTCCCTGTATATTGTAGCCAGCATTTTAGGTTTAGGTTTTATTTTGTATAACATATTTACACTGTTTTCATGTAGGAAATGAGAGCTTCCCTTTTTCTTCTTCTTCTTTTTTTTTTGTAGATTTTTTTCTAATCTCTAATTATTCCTAAGCAAATTACTATGGATTGGGAGCAGTAAAAAATAAATTTAAAAGAGAGAGGGAAACAAATGGAGAGGGAGATAATTTTGCAATCAGAAAGAAAAATTATGTTTCATTGGTTTATGGTGCATAAAATGTTTAAAAATTAACATTTGTCCCCCATAAACAAATGAAACATTTTCTCCTTGTGCTCACAAAATTATCTCCCCATCCTTTTTTTTTTAAACTTACTGTTCCCTATTGATTGTGATATGATATGGAAGAATTACAGAATAAACTAATTCTACAGTTTCTTGAGATGCTTGGTTTTTTAAAATTGATACACACAACTGGCTAATTGTTAACACCAGCCCCCCTTTTTTTTTCATTTCTGAAATTGAGCAAAATAATTGCTGATGTAGGAAGAAAACATCTGTCTGCCTTTGTTTTCGTCTCATCCTTTTGACCATTCAGTGATTGTAGGAGAGCGTAAACCAGCAAATGAATGCCAAAAGCATGCTTTCCCCCCTTCCTTTAAAACAGAGGTGTCAAACTCAATTTTGCAGAGGGCCGGATTAAAAAAAAATACTGTCAGGACCAGGGGGCGTGGCCGGGGGCATGGCCAGGGCACAGAGGAGGGGCACAGAGGAGGGGCTGGCTGTCCATGGCGGCACCCGTGCACTCGGGCAGTGGAGGGTCCCACCGCGCGCTCACTCGCCCCGCCTCACCTCGCCTCCTTCGCACCCAAGGAGGACGGCGGCGGTGGTGGTGGGCCGTATTCATACAGCCCGCGGGCCGCATCTGCTTTAAAACATTATGGCTTTCCCACTGAGCACTGTGTTCTCAAGCAGGACAACACAGAAGAAGAGTAAAGCCAAAGAGCAAGTTTAGTATGCATTCACTGTTCACATGGGCTACTTAGCGTACAATTCACATGACTTTGAAAATGGATTCATTTTGACTGAAGGTTTTATTTGTACAATGTTTACCCACAAAACCCTGCATTATTTCAATAGTGTTGTGTCAAATCTATCTTCTGTTCCCACCACTTCATGAAAAAATAATTGCATCTGAAAAACCAGGAGGAATTCTCATGGACGGAATGCAAAGTTTTCTTGTGTTTGGCTAAGGGGCATGTGCAGTGGGTCAGCTCTGTGCTTTGGAGCTTTTCTGAGTACCTAAGCTTCCTAAAAGACAGCTATAGGGACTTAACCAGATGTGATGAAAGTGGTGGTGTCCTGCTGGCATCAAAGTGGGATTGACACCATGTTAGTTTGCTGCTGGTGTATACCTCGAAAGCCTGGATGAAAAACAGTGTGGGATTTCCTCACACTGGTTTAAGCCTTGCCATTGTCCTGGAAGACCCAAGCCATCTGGTAAATGCACTGCATCTTACATCTGGAAATTTGCTATGTGTGGAAAAATAAGAAAAGAAGGACTGGTGAAGTAAGTTCTCAAAACAGGGATCCAGGGCTGTGCGGATATAGAACTGCTGTCCTCTTTTCCTCCACTGTGGGTTACAGTTAATTTTTTTTTTTAAGAGGCATGTTTCCCCATGCTGTCCGGAGGCAACTTCTGTTAGGTTTTCTTTTAAACCTCATCCTTCTTCCTTGGCTATGCTGGCTGGAAGCAATGTGGATTTAGCAAGTACCTTTATGCACTGGGCAGTAGACTGGAATGTGGTCTGGTCTAGCCCTTTGTTATCCACCGTTCAGTGCAGCATAGCCCATGCCACCTGTGCTTCTGTCCCCATCATGCTTCATCCACATTGGACAAATCTATTTGTGCAAATTTTTAGTCCATTCATGCTAAACACCATGAGGAAGTTCCTGACTGAAAGAACTGTGAACCAGTGTCTAATGCAGCCAGGAGTTTCTTCTCACTGGAAGTGTTCTAGCTGGCACTTAAGGGTTGTCTGTTAGAGATGGGTTAGGAGTTTCCTGCATTGAGTAAGGAGTCAGACTTGATAGTATTGAAGGTCCCTTCCAGTTCATGTGTCCTATGATATCATAGTTCTGTGCTCACTGTATATGCAAATTAGTTAGTGTTCTCATAGGAACATAAGAGGAGCCCATTTAGTCCACACAGCTTTCTCAAGCAGAAGACAAAGGCAAAACCTTCACCTTCTCTTGAATCCCTGAACATAACCTTCTCCTTGTGTACATGCAGAACAAGCGTATGGCCCTCGCTACACTTATCTTTAGGACAGAATGAGAGCTCTTATAGTTGGGCTGTTAGGGATGGTTCATGGAGTGTTATCCCAGTCAAGGAGACCCTGACTGGGATCACCAGTAGATCCATTTAAATGGGTCCACAGAACATGGTTTGGTCCAGAACATGGAGGTTCTGAACATAATGGGGGACCCATTTTGGCAGTGTACCAATGTGCACTACCAAAGTGGGTCCTGCAGAGGCTCACTTGGAGCTCTGGGGCTGGGGCAATTCTAACACAGTAGAATTCTACTAGGTTCAGCCCTACTAGTTTGTACCATGAAGGGTAAGTACCGAAAGGATATAACTTAGCCTCCATTTAGTGGAAGCATAAGAACAGATTTTTTTTTAATTTTTCTCCATGTATTTTAATTGGTTCTTCCTCTTTTGTGTAACACTTAACCTCTCCGTGAAGATGGGGGGAGAGGAAAGATGAGAAATTCATTTGAGTCTCTGCTCTATCTCTGAAGGACTACAGCATTTCTTCTTTTCAGCTCTGAGTAAATGCATTTGCTTCCACGGCTCACATGTACATTATGCATAATCCTTTAGATACAGTTGCCAGCTGTCTAGTAGAGATAGTGGAAGAAGAGACTCGGAGCTTTAAAAATGGGAGGAAGAAAAATCTTTCACCAAAAAGTAGTGAAAGAGAAATAATTATTTGCATAATCTTTACCTAGATTTCTTTAAAGTAGCTTAACATATTTGGAATAATCTATTGAAAAGTAGCAGAGGTCGCAGCTTTCTTTTTTTCTTTTTCTCCTGATCCTATGCAAATACATTATGAATTCCCCCCCCCCCTTTGGTCTGACCAGTTCCAGAAAGGCTTATTCATTCTGTCAGTGTTTGCTGTTGGATAAAGGACTATTTTAAAAAAATTTCTTTGTTCTTTCCTGATGCTCACTGGAAGGACCTGTACAAGCTGAAAGCTCAAATTAAGTGTGGATCATGCTCTGCTACATTGATCTTTAAAAAAACAACAGCAGGTTGCAAATGATTCTTTGTTTTAGAAAGGTTAGTGTGTGGCCAGCTGCTGGAATATTGATCATCAAATGTTGGTGTTTATGAATCTGATGAAGGCAGTAATACACATATCTGCATATTAATGCACTGTTAGGGACATGTTCACACTTAACTGTGTGGATTGATATAGCTATACTGTTCCACTGCAGTTAAGTCCAGGAACTGAGGGTCACATACACACTGTGAACACTGGGGCAATCCCCAGCTTTACTGCCAGTGCTAGGGGTGGGGATGGTCCATTCCAACTGTTGGAATTGCCATGGCAATGGCCACAGCAATTTCAGACATGTGCCTGGGCATTGCCATGGTGATTATGACATGGTGTGCATTTCTCCAGCCACAGCTGCACTGCACTGCACTGCTTCACCTCCATGCAGTGTTTGCACCAGAAGAAAGTGCAAATGCTCTGTCCAAGAGTTCACCAGGAACTCTTCAGCTTCCTGGTGAAGCTGTGGAGAAGATGCTCCAGGATGGAGGCAGTGCTAAGGTATCCCAGGGTGTCCCAGGGCATTCCCAGTGGGTAAGTGCAAACAGACCCTAGGCTGTGATACATTTGCCTCACAGTGCTGATAAGAAGGACTGAAGGTGATTCTGTACTGACCAGAATACTGGACCAGAAAGTGTATTAGGAGCCTCTCTTCTGCATGCTGATGTGGTCTAACAGAGGATCTTCTAGCATGTGGGAGTACGCTTGCCATTCCTGTATACTGGCAAATGCAGAATTGCCATGAGACAAAACTGGGGGTGCTTCCGCACATGCACTAAGAACACATATAGACACACATTAACGACACATACAGACCACATGTAAACTTACCTTCCAGACTGGATGCCGGATCCGGGGCTCTTCGTGGTGGCCGCTTCTTCATTTCAGCGTGTAAGACCCCTTCTTAATCGGGTCTTGCAGCTGAAAGATCCGGCCTCCAGGAATACCTCAAAAATTACATTTTCCATCCGGCCCTTTGCCTCAATCCAGTTGGAAGCTGCCATGTGTCAGTGGCCGCCATCTTGGAGAGGCTGGTTTGCCTCCTTCTGCCCTCCCCCATGCACCATGTGCCACACACCACTGTAAACACGTGGTGAATGGCAGCTGACTGCTCCAGTTCCATGGCTCCGGGGGTGGCATTGGCGGCGTGGGGGGACAGATGCCCTTTGGAATGGGTGCTGCGGCCTACACGCAGCACCCAGGAAATCTGGCCGCCCGATCCAGCCTCCCTGCACGTGTGCGGACACGCGAGGGCCCTTCAGATCCATCCAAAATAGAGATGGATCCTTGGGAGGTCGGATCACAGAGAAACGGCTTTTCTATATAGCCATTTTTTGGCGGCAAATGTGGGAGCATCCTGGGAGACAAAAGTGTGAAGCAAGAAAAGACATGCACTCTGCCTATGACATGCAGTACAGATGGAATAACCATCCATATTACTCTGTTAGCTCCCTTTAGCATGCCGGGAAGAATTAGAAAAATCCAAAAAGAATAATAATGGTTATTTCTCAGATCATAAGCTGGTGCTGCAAATGATACTGAGGTTCAGAGACCGGTGATAGCTATATGTACTTTCTTTGTACCCTTGAAAAACTTTGCAGCACTATGATGTTTTTTTTTTTTTAAGTATTGGATTGATACTGAGATTTACAAGAAAACATGCAACCCCTTTTTTGTATCTTAAGCACAAGTAATATGCTGACTTTATAAATTCTCAGTTTGTCAATCACTTGGATAGAAGTTTTAATAGTCTCCAAGTATCACATTTATTGCCTTGGGATCCAGTTTGCTGTTTCATAAGAATAGTTTGTTGCATAGAAGGAAGAAATTGCCCAATGGCTATGAAAGTATATTTGCATTATAATGGTCTTTAGCAAGCTGGAAACAGACAACATGGGCAGTCAGGTAACAATTGCAAGAAGACGGTCTGATGAGAATTAAGGAACATAAAAAGTTTGCTTAGACATTTTGATTGGCTGGCTGAATTCTCTTGTTAGTTGTGCAGAGAGTAGGGCATTCAGGCATTATTTTACTTTCTTCCTCCGTATATATCATAAAGCACAAAGCAACCCATGGAAAAGGATTGCTTGTCCAGTAGAGGAGGTCTCAAGATCTGTAGTGCTGAATAACATGTTTGATGAACATGAGTGTCGTTGAATTCACATCTTGTTCATGAATGTGTAGGAAGAAAATCTGGTCACGGTTATATGTTGGATCTGTTGAGATGCTGGTACTGGGCAGCAGATAGGGCTTTGCTCACAGAAGAAAGAAGGGGCTGGCTTAAGAAGGGAAGCATCTTCCCTTTTGGTCTTTTTTTTATGTGCCACAGTTTGGAAGCAATCATCAATTTTTAAAAAATCAAAACGCGTAATATGGAATGTAGTATAAAATGGAACAAATTGAATTTAAATACTGTCCTACCCACTGGACATCTGGCACATCAAAATCTCACACTCTTGACCTAGACAAACCTTGTGTGCAGAAGGACAGACAGCAGGGAGAAGAACTCAGGTAAGCAGCAGTAGCCCCAAGCTGAAATCACTGAATATTCTCTGAGCTCCTGGAAATCTGGTCCCCAAGAGCTCTGGACTAAGAATGCAATGTCAACATACATGCTGTAGAACAATGTTTTAAGAACTTTTCAAGATCACGGAAGAACTAGGTTATCTATAACCAGTGCAGTGCCTCCTCTTATTGGCGAGGTGCCCAGTAAAAAATACTTCTGTCACTGCATCTCAGCAGTAGTTAACACCTCACAGTGATTGCCAGTGGAGGTCCTGTTTTTGCAGGGTGTGATCTTCCACCCTAAATGTGGATGCTCTTCAGCACTGCTGAAATGATGCCTCAGCACTTGAAAAAGGCAGCAAAATTTACAGTGCTGATCATGATGCCTCCCCCAAATGCCCAGGAACAAAGTACCACCATTTTCATGTGCAGATGTGGCCTAGAATTATCCATAATAAGATACAGAATTATCCATACTGTGAATATTTGTAACATTCAAAAGTTGTACAGATTTGTCCAAATTTGAATTGAATGTTGGCACATTTTAAGATTGACATTCAAATTTGAATCAAATGCTTCAGAACATTCATACAAAGCTTTGTTACATTCATGAACTGGTGAGGTGGGAAAGCCAGTCACATCTTCAACAGATCGAGAGTGGATTTGAAGTGGATTCAAAGTGAATTCAGGGCACATTTGGTGCACTCAGAGTGGATACATAGGGCATACATATTGGATACATGGGGGATTACTATGGGATATGCATGGGATTCACATGCGATTTGTAGCAGGGATTCAGATGGAATTCGTATTGAACATTCATATCAAATTTGAATCCTACCACATTCAAAGGGGATCTGTTCAAATGAATATGGATGTCTTGCATTCAATTCAATATGAATTGACCCCCCCCAAAAAAAATTCCCCTCTCTCTCTCCTCTCTGCCCTGCTTATATTACCTTTCTTAAGTGTGTAACCCAGGGCCCACCTATTGAAGGAGCCCTTGTGTGCTGGATATTCATGGGAGGATTCTGAAGCTGAGGACGTTGAGCAACCAAATCCTGAACATGGATAGTGAGTGGACTGTTCAGCTTGCCTTTCGGGCATATGCTTCAGTGGAAAATCTGCTGCCTAGAACTTGGATTTTCAGAAGGGGCACTGAACTCACAGTGACAGCAGGAGGTGAGAGCTGAAGCAAGGGGACATATTTGCAGTGATTGCTGCAGCTTGTGGTCCTAGACAGCATTTGTAGATATCCCTGAAAGAATCTTAGACTAGATGATCTGGAGAAGACAAGGTCTGAAACTGCTCCCACCATGGAGGGAGAGGCAAGCAGATTGACAAGCAGATGGTGGTGGTGGGGGCTGCTGCTATGTTTCTGCTCTTTCTAGGAGTTGCTGACTCATTCCTGTCTCAAAAGCTGCCTGTGTCTTTGTTTCAAGTTGGATGCTGTATCTGAATGTAATCACAGACTAAGGACCTGATTTTAATACATGACAGTTCCCTAGTCCAGACTACTCACGGTAACTAATATGTTGCTTGTATCTTTCGTCATAGTGATAAAGCACACCATTTGCTTGTTAACCCTGCAACAGATAAGATACGTTCATCCTGAGCTCCAAGTAACTCAGTTGCAATGACAATAATAATCTAGAAAGGGTTGGGAGATCAGCAGTAAGCCTGTGAAATTTGTAATTAGTGTAGATGACAGCGGGAAAAATAATATTCCAAATTGCTTGAGTAGAAGAAGAAAGGGGACATGACAGCAAGGACAGGCAAGCAGTTCAGTACTGAGTGAAATAATAAAGTATGAAGTTCAGTGTAGTAAAAAACAAGATGAGGGATGGATGGTGGTGGTGGGAGATGCCCATTAATGATTTTAATGTTACTTTCATTTTCTTGCTGGAGGACACTGGATCATACTAACAATTTTTAGTGCAGTAGCTAGTTGAAAACAGTAAATGAACTGCTGAATGACTTCTGTATTATTCCATGTTTCTAAATTTTGTTTGCATATTTCCTATGGTTTTGTTGTAAATTTCCTTGAGATTCTCTAATAGAAAATAAATCAAATAGATTCCAGTAATGACAAAATAAAGGGGTGGGCACCTGGGAGATGGCCTTCTCAGTGATGGCCCCTAGGTTATGGAATAGTTTTCCCCTTCATGTGCATGAGGCACCTTCACTGTACATGTTTAGGAAGACAGTGAAGATACACCTGTTTGTCCTGGCCTTTGGTTAAATGGGGATGGACTTTCTCTTCCCACTTTCAGCCACTGCTATTGTTTTAATATATACTTATTGCTTGTGTGTGTTTTTTTAAATGTTGTTACCTGCCCTGAGACCTTCAGGTATAGAGCATGATAAAAATACAAATAATAGTAATAACCATCATAATAATAGTAGTCAAACCAGAAAAAGCATTCTGTTTCTATAAGAATTTACCAGAATTTTAATTATTTAGATAACAAAATATTGATCTGTTATCGAAGTTGATATGTTGTTATAGCAAAGAAGTGTGTGTGAGAGAAGGTGTGCTTACTAATTCCTTGGACTTTGGATAGTTTGCAGTATGTTTTGTCTTTTTTAATAGCTGTTGAAATACCAATTAAGGATGTACGGTTTTATTAATTTAGTTTGCCAGGGTATCCATTCCTGCAGGCAGCCATAGATCATATCTCAGAAGCTGTCATTTGAGGACCATGAATGGCGTGAAGACCAGAAAGCTACAGCCATGTGTCTGCTTACTTGCCTTGGGCAACCAGATGGTCTCAATGCCTGTACTATCAAGAAAAAGCAATTTATGCTCTCTGCTCCCCACCACCACCACAATCATTTCAAACAACTCTCATGACAGAGGAGACTTGAATCTCTTTCTGCCATGCCCGCTGTGGTACTAATTTCTAACTTCAGTCCTCGTTCATCGTATTTACTTACTTATTTCAAAGTGATGTAATTTTTCTGAATGTTCAGATGTGCCCCACTAAACAAGATCAGGGTGTGTAGTGTTACCAAATGTGGAGTAGAATTTTGGAAAATTTGGATTAATTTGAAGCCCAAAAAATACACCAAATTTAAACTCCCAGGGTATTTGTAGCTGAATCGTTTACACAGGCTTTTACATAACGGAAAATACCATAAACAGAGACAAAACTCATTTCAAACTCAAAAAGCCAGTATTTCTTGTTAAATCATTGGAAAAGAATTTATTAGAAATACAGAAGAAAAGTAAAATGAAATGTAAAGGCATCTCAGAGACATATCTCATTTAAACATTCAAAAGAACAGAGATAGACATGCAAAATCCCAAAGACAGATAAATAAATTGAGCATTTTCCATTAAGGTACATTTATGCATTAAACTGAGTCCATCCTATCTTATTAAAACAACTAGTTTGTAGTTATGCAGCAAAAATTCCCCAAACACCATAAAATTGCCTTTTATGGGTGAAAACATAAAAATAAGAATAAAGTTCCCATAGGAATAATTTCAAATCTTAAAGAAAAATATATAAAAGCCAGGAAGAGAATAGAAAATTCCTAATACTAGAAAAATTCCCTATATCTAACCCAAAAATTAAGAAATATAGGGAGGAATGAAATGGAGAAATCTTTTATCTCATCAACATGTGTTCTTCAGCTTTTCCAGAAATCCATTTTTTTAAAAAAAAAACTGCACATATGTAGGATTTCTGCAAATCATATCCATTTCAGGAACAAAAATAACTTTAAAAATAAATTCAAGATTCTTTACAAGAAATAACCTTAGAATAAGCCAGTTCTTCCAGCCTCACCCAAAATCAGACTGCTGGCGGGAAATTCAAACTGTCCTCTCACAGAGAAAAAAACCACGCCCATTTTCTCTCAAACAGGAAAAAAGGAGGGGGGAGAAAAACCCATGGCTTTGCAAAAGGAAAATTCCCTCCCTTGTTACAACCCTGGGAGAGTCCTGAGATCTTCTGAAAAGGTGTTATTGCAGGTCCTATGAAATACAGAATGCCATCTTATGATGACCTGTAGTTGGGCCTTCACTGTGGTAGCCAACTTTCTAAGGAATGTCCTCCATTCTGCTACTTGTGTGGTGTCTATAATTACAGCTTTTAGGTGCTTATTAAAGACCTATCATTTTTTTAACCAGGCATTTCCTGTCTGAAAGTTTGTTCTCTTCCCTGATTTTAACACATTTTTAATTGAAGAAGAAGAAGAGTTGGGTTTTAAATCCTGCTTTTCTCACCTATTCAAGCTTTCTATTCTTCTTCACACAACAGACACCTTGTGAAGTAGGGGCTGTGAGAGCTCATAAGAGAGCTGTGACTAGCTCAAGGTCACCCGGCTGGCTTCATGGAGGAGTGCAGAACCAAACCCGGTGATTCCCAGATAAGAGCCTGGCACCTTAACCACACAGCCAAACTGGTTCACAATATTGTTCATATTTCCTTTGCTTCTTTTTATCCTGGTTTTTAATTTTCTTGTGAAGTGGTTTGATTTTTTTTCCCATGAGAAGCAGGAGATAAATGTTTTAAATAAATAAATGTTTCATGACACATGCAAGCGTTTTGATGACGCTAACTCTAATAGCCCTGACAGTGCCAAATGTAAGGGGGAAAGTTTTGTCTTGAAAGTTTTTGAAGACCCCCCCTTTTTAAAAATTTGGTATTATAAAAGGTATTTTTGATTACTCTTTTAGATGCTCTTCACTAGTAACTGTTTTAACAACATAGTGGCTGCCTATATACATGCTCTTTTTGAACTAGTATTTCTGTGGGTGATAATTTAATTATAAAATATGTAACAGAAATTGGTGTCAATTTTTTTCACCTTTTGAAGCAGCATATAAGCATGGAGCACATTGTGCACTTCGGAGAGCTTCAGAGACCTTTACATAGGAAAATCTGCTGTTCCAGATATACTTTTATTGATAAGAAGTCTTATGAAAGAACTACAGAATGTACAAGCAAGTCAAAACAGAGAAGCTAATTTTTATTTTCCCCTTCTTTCCACAGCAGTAGGTTTTGTACGGGCTGAGGTCTTTAAATAGAAGGAAAGAGTACTCTATGTGCCAGCAAACATATTGCCTGCTAAAGTCAGTGCCAGGAACTTTTTGAGTAGTTACAGGAGGAAGGGGCTTCAGCTGCTTTTAAGCAAATGAGGAGCTAAACTATAAGAGCATGGTAAATACTCTTAAGAGCTGTAGTAATGAGAATTTTGCTGTTTTGTTTACTTGGCAATTAATGGGTTTTGCCATTGCATCTGGACCCAAGAAAATGATGGCAAAGCAAATAGAGGTTGGGGTTTGTATTGCAATTATTAATTTATGCCTTTACAATCTATATTGTAGGTCTCACCCTGGTAAGAAATGGTGCCAAAGCCTTAGAACTACACTGATGATGCCAAATAGGGAAATAATGGTTTCCCAGTATTTCTGGACCTTGCAGAAAGCCCAGGTGTGCCCATATCTCTCCTACACTTGCTTGCATTGACTTCTGAGTTCCCTTTATGTAGTTTTTAGCAACATTTATAGGCCACTCAGTAATCACATCTTTCCCTTTTTCTTTTTTCGATCAGGTTATAAGACTTCAATGTTTAGCATGTAAACTCCTTTAAAGAAAGCTGTACAGTATTCAAAGAAAGATGTGTAACCCCAAATATTCCTTATCTAACCCAGTTTACAGATTATTAAAATGCAAACTAGAGCTTGACTTCTGCCTTGGAAATACTGCAGTAACTCTTCTCGCATATTTTCTGTCCCTCAAACTTTACTCATAGTGTTTGTGTTATTTACTTACATTGTGTGCATCTCAGCTTTAAAAATGCTCAAGATGGCAAACAGTATTCTCCACCTTATTTTCAGGTTGATCCTATTAGTAGGCTGTAAGGTGAAGTGGCTCTGGTTTATAAGAACACCTTAATCTTGACCAGGATACCTGTCCGGAACACAGTACATTTCGAGTGTATGTACCTCAGCCTGAAGACCAGGGATAGTCTGGGGATTTTGCTAGTCTACCGGCCACCCCGTTGTCTAGCAGACTCCCTGACTGAGCTGACACAGCTGGTCTCTGAGCTGTTGTTGGAGACCCCCAGACTCTTAGTTCTGGGGGACTTCAACATCCCGCTTGAGACCAGTTTAACAGGTGCGGCTCGGGAGTTCATGGAGACCATGACAAACATGGGCCTATCCCAATTGATCACAGGGCCAACACATTGTGCAGGTCATACACTCGATGCGGTCTTCAGTACGGAACAGGAATATCCGTGGGCGGAGGTGGTAAGTACCTCCGCATTGTCATGGACGGATCATTTCCTGGTCAAGACGAAACTTAGAGCCAATATCTGCCCCACCGGGGGTGGCGGACCCATTAGAATGGTCCGCCCTCGAAGGCTGATGGAGCCCATTGGATTCCAGACAGCCTTAGAGGGCTTAATGGTTGGGAATGCCGGTGATCCTGTTGATGCTCTGGTCAATACCTGGAACACCGATCTTACCAGGGCTATCAACACGATCGCTCCCAAGCGCCCTTGCCATCCCGCCCCAAATCGGAGGCCCTGGTTCACGCCAGAGCTGAGGAAGATGAAGCGGGTTGGACAACGGCTAGAGCGCAGGTGGCGGAAGACTCGACTCTTATCCGACAGAACTCGCCATAGGAACTTTCTTCGTTCCTACCGGGAGGCAATACGTGCAGCGAAGAGAGCCTTCTCCTCTGCACGTATTGCGTCTGCAGAGTTCCGTCCAGCAGAGCTGTTTAAGGTGGTGAGGGAAATGACGCAGGTGCCCCCTGCGCCAAATCCCTTACTTAACCCGACGACGGCCTGCTGTGACGCGTTTAATAACTTCTTTGCAGACAAAATCTCTCAGATAAGAGCCGACTTAGATGCCACCGTTGAAACAGAGTCGACAGGCGAGGCGTCCAGTGACTCCGCCGATGTAGTCATACTGGATCAGTTCCAGTCTGTGAGTACTGATGACGTGGACAAGCTGCTTGGTAAGGTGAGGAAGACAACTTGCCCTCTTGACCCTTGCCCATCATGGCTGGCCGTCCAGGGGGGGGATGCATTGATGAGATTCCTCACGGATATCATCGGTGCATCCTTCAGGGAAGGATATGTTCCATCTTGTTTAAAGGAAGCGGCGGTTAGGCCGCTCCTGAAAAAACCTTCCCTAGACCCCCTGGATATGAGGAATTATAGGCCAGTGTCATTGCTGCCATTCTTGAGCAAGGTGATCGAGAGGGCGGTTGCCCTTCAGCTCCAAGCTGTCTTGGATGAAACCGATTATCTAGACCCATTTCAAACCGGCTTTAGGACAGGCTTTGGGGTTGAGACCGCCATGGTTGCCTTGACCGACGATCTGCGTCTGAGCATTGACAGGGGGAGTGTGACCCTGTTGGTGCTCTTAGACCTCTCAGCGGCTTTTGACACTATAGATCACGGCATCCTCTTGGACCGCCTGAAGGGGTTAGGCATCGGGGGCACTGCTTTGCAGTGGTTCCGGTCCTTCCTCTCGGGCAGGTCTCAGAGGGTGCTGCTCGGGGACTGTAGCTCCAGTAAGAGGTACCTCACTTGTGGGGTTCCTCAGGGGGCTATTTTGTCCCCGATGTTATTTAACATCTATATGAAGCCGCTGGGTGAGATAATAAGGAGTCATGGTGCTGGGTGTTATCAGTACGCTGATGACACCCAAATCTATTTCTCCGTGTCTCGTTCGTCGGCCTCGAATTCCGATGGCATCTCTTCTCTCAATGAATGTCTTCAGGCGGTAATGGGCTGGTTGAGGAAAAACAGACTGAAACTGAATCCAGACAAGACGGAGGTGCTCATGGTAGCGGCCCCGAAACCAAGAATTGGGTTGCAACCTCCAGTCCTGGATGGGGTCACACTCTCCTCCAGTGACTGTGTTCGCAGTCTGGGGGTGCTCCTTGACTCGTCGCTCCTGATGACAAATCAGGTAAATGCGACGGTCAGGAGTGCCTGTTATCAGCTTCGGCTGATACGCCAGCTGCGCCCTTTTCTGGAAGTAAGGGATCTCGAGACTGTTGTGCACGCGCTGGTAACCTCACGCCTTGACTTCTGTAATGCACTCTACATGGGGCTACCCCTGTGCTTGACTCGGAAATTACAGCTGGTTCAAAACATGGCAGCCAGGCTTGTCTCAGGAACATCTAGGAGGGACCACATCACTCCCGTTTTGAGGTCCCTCCACTGGCTGCCTATCAGCTTCCGGGCCCAGTACAAGGTGTTGGTTATCACCTTTAAAGCCCTAAATGGCTTGGGTCCAAGCTATCTCAGGGACCGCCTCCTCCCGTACAATCCTCCCCGCACTCTCCGGTCCTCTGGGAGGAACTTACTGCAGCCTCTAAAATCTAGGCTTGCGGCAACCTCCCAGAGGGCGTTCTCTGCTGTCGCCCCCAAACTCTGGAACGACCTGTCGGATGAGATCCGTCAGATAACATCATTAGACAGCTTTAAAAAGGCGGTCAAGACGGATCTCTTCCGGCAGGCCTTTCCAGATTAACCATCCCGGCCCAGATTCCCTGATTCCTCTCGTGGCCCCATCTTAGTGATGGTTGAGGATCAACAGAGGGACATCAGGGTTTTTAGTTTTTAAATTATTGTTTTACGTATTGATATTGTGTTTTAATATGTTATATTGTTTAATACTGTCTTAAGGGGGGGGAGGGATAAGGTGTTTTTAATTGTTATATTTTACATTTTACTGTTGTTAACCGCCCGGATTGGTTTGCCATAGGGCGGTATATAAATAAATATTATTATTATTTATTATTAAGGGTCTGTACCTAGCAATGGGATAAACAAACCAAATTGCTGATACAAGTTCTTGGAACTTATAGAAACAGTTATCTGTTTCAGAGGTGTAATTGACATCTTCAGTCAATTTCTAGTTTAATATTTGACTTGCATAAATGTGAACAGGAATTTCTGTAAATATATCCTGTATATCTCAACCAGAGTACACAATAGGAGAAGGAGAAGCAAACTGCTTGTGCAGCATTATGTGAAAATATGCCATTAATCAAATAAATAAATGAGCAAACTAGTGAGAAGTATTTATTTGGTGTGAAATAAATTGCTACAAACTTGATTCACAAAGCAAAAGTTGGAATGCAGTAATCTGTAACACGCTGCAGTTTCAAAGCCGTGTTTTAACACCTTTTTGGTTCCATTTTATTTGTATATGAACTATTTGAAATGATAACTAGTGGGATAACCCCATGATTATCTCATAGAACCCAGCTAATATAAACTAGATGGGAAATTAAACTGCAAGCATGACACTATAAAAGTCAGAATTACAGCAGCAAACTTGTTCATGTTGTGACAGCGCATTATTGGTAAGTATGTTTTACAGCAGTGTAACTGTACTGAAAGGTATGCAGTGGGCGGAGCTCATTAGAATAGGATAAAGAGGGGAGTGAAATAGCCCAAGAGCTCAGCCAATGGAAAGAGACTAGGCACAGAATGCCAGGTATAAAAGGCAGTGCCAAGGAGGGAAAATTGTTCTAGTTCTCGAAATGGTTGTTTGAGCAGTTCAAGTTTGAATTCATTGTTCCTGCGAAGGGAAATATTGAGACTAGATCTGGGTTCTTGGCCCTGGGCATGTGTGTGTGTATGTGTTAGCCAGGGAGAATCCTTATTATAGCAGAGCCGTGATCAGACAGTGAAACAAGTTTATGATTTTAAAGGTCATTTTATTTTCAGTAGTGTAATCAATAAAGCAACAGTTCTTGTTATCTTCAAAGAAGCTTGGTCCGAAGTATTTATTATAGTATACTATAAGGGGAACACAGATGAAAAGGTGCCTGTTCCTTTAAGAAGTAAAAGTGTTCAAGCCACACCATAGCCATTTCTATGCCATTGTTGCTTGAGGAGAAACAGGAGAAAGCAGCACCAGCCGAAGCGAGGGTCAATCGGGGTATTAAAAAGGCCATTTTGAACAACGCTACTACATAAAATAAGAAGTGAAGGGTATTTAGGCTAAAAGTACCGTGTTACGTGGAATACACCCTTGGCTGAGGCAGGGTTGCCGTCGCGCATGTCTACTCAAAATTAACTTCCACTGAAATTAATGGGACTTTCTCCTAAGTAAATGTGTACAGGATGGCATTTTTAATTGTCAGGCTTTTAAAAGCATGTATCTGCTAAATGGACTTGTTCACAGTGTAATGCAGATTGTGCATGGATATGGGCTATTCCCTCTCAGTAACAAGCAATGTTAATGGCTTATTTGGCCCTGGGCATATAGTGAGCTATACTTCCATTAAGCATTTACAAAGATAGTTTATTTTTCATTGGCGGTGTGTTTTGGCTGCAAAATAAATTGTTATAATTGATTCCTCCTAAGGAGAACACAGTGCCAATCTCTCTCATATATCCTCCCTAATCCTCCCAACATGCTAGGTCCAAATGAGAAAACCATATAGATACCCAGTTATTTCATTTGCTTTGTAAACCATAGGGCCTTTCTGCACTGGCCCTAAAAACGGATATAGAGACACATTAAGGTAAGATTAAGAACACTTACATTTGACACTTCTGCATTGGGGACCTTATTAGAGTCTTTTTGAGGAGGCCTCTTCTGCATTTCGGCATACAAGACCGGTTTCTAAAACCGGTTTTGCCGCCGAAATCCGGTTCAAATGTAAGACCTGAAAAATTAGGTCTTAATCCGGCCCTTTGCCTCAATCCGTTTCGGATGTGTCCTAACAGTGAAAACACCCATTAAGACCACATTGTATGTGGTCTTCTGGGAAACCGGTTTAAGGGCCGCTTAGCACCCACTAGATACACATCAGTGCGGAAGCAGCTTTCCCGATGCGTGTCTAATGGGTGCTGCTGTGCGGATGCAGTTTTCCCAAAGTGTTCTTAATGGGTTCCACTGTGTGGATGCGGTTTTCCCAATGTGGTCTTAATGGGTGTTAAAGGGTCAGTGCGGAAGCACCCTAAGAGAAATCCACAGCTTAATATGGTCCCAGCTGGATTCCATAGCCAAATGAAATCCTCAGGGACGAAATGAACTGAATCTGCACTGAAACTTGGTTCTTCAGCTCCGGTGCTTGTTTCAGAGCTCCCTTTCATGTTCTACTTAAGAATGTGTTGCTTGTCTGCTGATACTGTTGGACAGCTTTTATGCTGGGTGTAGGAGGCAGGAGCGGATAGCAGCTCAGTTCTATAAAACTAAAATTAGGAAGATGAAGAATTATTAACTTCTTAATAGTTCCATTAAATTATCTGGTAGTGAGAAGTTATCATGTGTGATATCGATGCATGCAGCCTGTTCTTGGTGTTGTAAACTATTGGGAGGAATTCTTGCTGGTTTCTTAGACATGGTTTCTCATTGTTGACAGATGAATGTGGGTCACTGCTGCAATGTAGGCAAATTTTATGTAGCACTGTGGACTTCAGAAGCTGCAGAATATGTTGACAAGCTACTAATGTTAATTTCAGCTTCCCTTTCCCTCATGCTCTCTGACAAAGAGAAATTTTTTATAAAGAAATGTGTGCATTCCTAATGTTTTAGCCTTAGGCCTTCAAATCACTGACGAGGCTACTAGAGGACAGCAATAGGTATGTACTTTAAAGGGATGTTTAAAGTGCCACTGAAGATTGCCCTTTTCCTGTTTTGAATGTTTTTGAAAATCCTTTGAACTTTCTGGTGAATGTACTTGGTATGCTAATGCTTTAAAACCTGCAGCTCATCTTTTTTTCTTCTGCTATATCCTGCCTTCTCTCATCTTTTACTGGTGTCACAGTATACTCAAACAAATGTTGAAGCTGTCACAATAATAAAAGTGAATCCCAGGAGTATAAAAATCTGGTCTCCTACCTTGAAGTAAAGTAATTTACTATACAAAGAGAGGATGGTTGGGTGTTTGTCGCTGTCTGATTTCTGCATCATCTGTGCAGAATCAGCAACCTTAGTGGGGCCTTACTGTATTCTGTCCTGATGTGCAGAAGGTACATTGTATATGCGTGTCATATGTGTCCTTATCGGGTGCTTAATGGTGTCTAACATTCATGTGCAGAAACAGTCTCTGCATCAGTAGCTTATTCTACTGTATTTGGATATTCTGGAATAAAGGATAGATATTTCAGAATATATATGCTTTATTTCAATTTCAGAATATCCAAATGTAGCAGAAGAAGTAATGTCTGAATGCATCCTAAAATAATCTGAAGAGTTTCCATTCTGGATGCCACAGATGAATGAGTGTCATCTTGCGCTCACCTACAGGTGGCCTTTCTGTATGGTGGCAACTACCCTTGAGAATGCTCAGCCCTCTGATATCCATTGGCCATCTGTAGTAACAAATTAGGACTCACATGCAGGATGGTTGCCAAGTGAAAGTAGTAAGCCTTTTTTTATTAACACATGACAAGGCTTTTTATACAGTTTCTCTGAATAATGGAAAAGTACTTCTCAGGAAACCCATATTTGGTTACAGGAAGAGGACTGGACAAAACCAGTATAGAACCAGATATAATAGCCTAAATGTAAGGATAGTGCTACATAGGAAATGCCATATATGGTGTTATGGTGAGGACCAATAGAAGCCTGTCTCTGTGCATGTTGACAT
Source organism: Aspidoscelis tigris stejnegeri (assembly GCA_023333525.1). NCBI lineage: Eukaryota > Metazoa > Chordata > Lepidosauria > Squamata > Teiidae > Aspidoscelis > Aspidoscelis tigris. The sequence goes on from JALMGA010000001.1 coordinate 211,184,328, forward strand.
CTCGTGTCAGCATCCTTGGATGCTGCACCTTGTTTACATGTACTGTAGATGTTATGACTTCCTTGAGAGAGATATTAGGAAAGTTACAGTGACCCAGGATGTATCCTTTGGCCTAGTAATTTAGCATAGCAATATCAGCTTAGCAACTGTTGCTTTAGCTGAGATGGGCAAATTGCACCCCGACAGCCATCTACATTACCAACTTTTGGGCACCCTACTGGAGATCTTTCTTCACCCAATTTTCTCAGTGTGAACAGTTTCTTATGGGGATTAAATTATTTCCATTATACTTAAGTTGATATACCATAGTGAATTTAGAGATTTTGTGTAGGAGATCCATCTGCTTTTTTGTTCTACTGTATGTTGTGAACTCCTTCAGAAACTTAAAATAGTATAGGAATATTTTAGATAAATAAATGTAGCATGACAGATGACACGCATCCTCAGTGTTTACTGTTTATAACTAAAGATAACCCATCCTATTCATGTAAATAATACTAATTTTGACATCCTGGTGTTATAATGCTCTTGGGTGATATGACTTTGTACACAAAGATTTCTTTCAAGTTTTTAACATGAATTTTATTTTGTTTCTATGGTGGTGGTGGGGCATTTTTATGAAAGAGGTGAAAGTATTTAAGCGCAATAGGAAATCCATAAATTCTGTGTTAGTTTTGATTGATGAGTGGTAAGAAAAAGGGTAAGGCTTTAGGTAAGGCTTCATTTTAATTCTGTCTCACAAGAATCCAGACATGGAACCTGTTCAATATTATTTGGTATAAGGTAACAATTCAAGTGTCCAGATGAGAGGGAACATATTAAAACTTCATCCAGACAGTACTTAATTCATCCAGATTATTTGGATAATCTGGAATAAAGTACATTCGTTCTGGGCATGGATATTTGATTGGGGGGGGGTATTCAGTTGTAGCCGAATTTTTGAATAGAATGTGGAAAACGGCTCCATGCACACCCCTAATTCAAATGTTTTAGATTGTAGAAAGCATGCTTCTCCAACACATATTATGTGCTTTGGAAGCAGTGGGATAGCCTGGAGTTCTGCAGTGAGCCATGAATATAAGGCTGTTTCTGCACTTATCTTATTGGACTACTTCAGCAAGATTGAGCCATGCTGGAACAGATCTAAGCTGGATCTGGTTCACCTCTGCTGTCTAAGCCATCCACATTTGGCCAGCTGTTTTGGGCCAGCTGCTGGACTGGCCCCAAAGATCACATGATCTTTGGAGCATCCTCTTCACTCTTCTATGGCCTCAGAGGCTCGGGGGGGGGGGTCCCATTTCAGTGGCTGAATTTGATGTGCCACCAAAGGTCCCCTCACTAAACACATGGAAGCATGTGCGACTGTCGCACACTTCTGTGGTCCAGCAGACAACTGCTGGGCCACCAGCTGACCTTTTAAAAAAGATCCACCAGCATATCTTCCTCAAGCCAGTCCACTGTGCAGAAGGAAGGCCATTAGTCAACTTGAAGAATTGTTCTGCAGGTATTTGACAAACCTCTGGCCTTTTGTCTGGGTGGTCTTTAAAAGGCCACCAAGATCACCACAGCCTTGGAGTTATCTTCCTTGATCACAAGTTGAGTAGGGTGCACAAAAACTCAACCTTCTGAGGGCAAGATTTCCTTTCCTTCTCCAGACATACCTTTTTTGGCTCTTGGGATGAGAGCTGGTGTGCCTGGGACATTCCTGTTAGCCTGCCATGAGAATTGCCCCATTCCTAAGGTTTAGATGGAGCCATGGAAATAAAGATTTACTTCTGTTGGTTACTGTTGTTGTGCTTCTACTTAGAACAGGGCTTTCAGATGGTAAAGTGGGGAGACAAAACTTGTTTCCTATTTTAAGTGGAATGGGGAAAAACAGAAGGACAGAGAAAGGTTAAATTCTGATATGCTGCTTATGGAGAAGGATGAAATAGGATACATGCTGGCAAAGCTTTAGTGCTGCTTTAGCTGAAATTTCCCCCCTCAATGTGTATATGTATTTTTATTTGATCATCTATAGAGCTTAATCTGTCTCTACAACATAAATGCCTGATGACATTTTGCCTCCCCCCTCCCCTCAGCCATAGTGCCTTGCATCTCAAAAAAGATGGTAGCACTGGGAACCAAGAAATGTTTGTTTTGCCGCAGCTCTGCTATTGATGAATGTTCTGTCTTTTCATCTGGCTTCAAGAAGAAAACATGAATTAAACATTAATTGAACTGTATCGAGTGCCAAGTGCAGAAATCTTATTGTAGATTCTGGGGAGCACACTGCACACGGCTGCAGGGTAGAGTGCTGTTCTTCATTGATTATTTCAGTCATAAAAGTCACTTGTTGACAGAATGCTGTCCTGATGTGAATACTATTTACTCCTGTAAAATTGCCAGGATGTGTTGGGTAACTAAATGCTCAGTGTGGGGTTATCTTTTGTCAGGGGAAATGAGGAACATACCCATTTTTGATATTACATGCTGATAGTAATTTATTGCTTTATAAACACACACTGTAGTACTTTTAGGAAGCATAGCTTGTTTAACCATTTGATTCTGCCAAAAGCCAAGCTCTCTGAAGATGGATATCACAGCAATATCCAAAGCTTAGATTCTTGGAAAAAGCCTGGAACACATCAGTAACTGAAACAAATGAGATTGAAACCACTGTGAAAACCTACATATAACCATTGTAGAAGGAAGGTCCAGCAGCAGAAGCCGAATGTAGCAAATATTTCCTTCAGAGATGATTACTATTCTAGCCATGACAGTGGAAGAACTCAGAAAACCTAATGGGTGCATAAGTAAACTACTGTATATTTTTCTGCTCTTGGTTTAACTGTTCTCTTGTTTTAATGTCATATTCATTAGCATGTTCTTTTTTATATAACATATCTTCATATTTCAACCAAGCTCTTCCTTCCTCAGACTTCTTTAATAACCCTTAATGTGGTGATACCCAGAGCGGCATTTTCCTATAGAGGTTATTTTTATAATTCAACCAAGTTTTATATAAAGGATTTCTCACAAAGTGATTTTTAAAGTCCGGATTAAGTCTCACTTTTTCACACCACAAGTACCCATGTCAGCCATATCTTAGACCTTCTCCTTCCAGTTGCAATAATCTTTGATCTTTCAACCAAAACCATTTGACCATCCATCCCATACAGCATGCTGTATGGTCTAACTTGAAATTTGGTAGTCCAAATCGTCCCCTTTCTTTGACATCTTGCATTAACTTGAATCTTATCCTAGGCTTCTTTCCTCGCCATATAAATTTTGAAATGGCTTTTTGCCAATTCTTAAAGTCTTTTGTGTTATTTATTATTGGTAAAACTTGAAATGAAAACATCATCCTCTGCAGTATGTACATTTTTATCACTAATATCCTTCCCATCAATGATAACTGCAAGTTGGACAATTTCAAAAGATCCTGTTTAATCCCTGACCAGATTTTCAAATAGTTATTTTTGTACAGAGCAATATTTTGATTAGATAAGGTCACTCCTAAATACTTAACTTTCTTTTCTACTGCATATCTTGATTTAAGTTGAAAAGTTTCTAGTTGTTCCTTTGACATATTTTTGTTAAGAACTTAGTCTTAATTTCATTTACTTTCAGACCTGCAACTTTTCCATACTTTTCAATTTCATTTTTAAGTTCTTCTATTGAATTATTAGGATGTGTTAATATAACTGCAAGGTTATCTGCAAAGGCCTTTATCTTGAATTCTTTTCTTTTCACTTTGAGTCCTTTAATGTCCGTGTTTTTCCTAGTAGCTCGATTTAAGACTTCTAGACTGCATCCGCGTGGCATCGTTATCTTAAATTCAAAACGTTTTGAGTTCTCCCAGTTCAGACAGCAGTTCGGCTTAACACGCTATTTCCGTGTTAAACCACGTTAAAACGTTTTGAAATAAATCCTGATTGCAACAGGTCTCACTCCGAATCGTGTGTCGATACGTGTTTCCTTTTTAACTGTGTGGACAGTACCGTGTTAAGGGATGAGATTCCGTGTTCAGGGTGTCCCTCCCCCAATCGCACTGTATCCAATGGCTGTCCGTATGCTGGGCACGTCATGGGTGTGTGTGTGTGTTTCCCTGCCTGATCTGCCTGATCTGAAGCAAAACAGCAGCAGCAGCAGCAGCAGCAGCAGCAAGTAAAGCCCCATTCCTTTAAACATTAATGCTTCCCCTCCTTTCTCTTGCAAGCCTGAACTTCTTGGAGCAGCCTTCACAGAGGAGTGCTACAGTGTAGCAAGGAAGCCCCTTCACTCCCGATTAACAATGTTGCAAATTTGTGCAATTTCAGAAGTTCAGACCTTTGAAAGTGAAAGGAGGCAAAGCAGCTGAGATTCTGTATTTAAACATGGGGCTTTACTTGCTGCTGCTGCTGCTGTGTGCTCTGAGCAATGAAAAAGCCCCTCACTCCCCTCCAGCCCAACCTCTCGGCACGAGGGAAGCACGGGTGGGAAAGGGGGATCCAGACTTCTTCAATGGGGGTGATGAGGGAAGAGCACAAAGCTGGAAGAAAAGGGGGAGGGAAACATGGTGCAGAGGAAAGGAGGTGGAGAGCTGCACAGCCATGAGGGAGAGGTCTGATCTCTGTTACTTTGAACTAAGTGAGAGGGGCTGATCCTGGGAGGGAACAACAATCAGAGAGAAGGGGTGGGCTGGCAATGGGCAGGGAGGACTTGCCGTGGGGCCTCTGAAGATTGAATCCGAGATAAGGTTGTGACAACCACGACCGGCAGCCACCAAAAACTAGGCCCCAGCCGGGCGTCCAACTTTCTTCAGTTCGGCCACTATAGCCACGGACTTCAAGTTCTCTTTTAAATAGCAGGTTTCTAGGTCTTTTTCTCCTTCTGAGCCGAGCTCCAACACTTAGGTTACACTATTACTGTTACGTTACTACGACAACTCTTTCCCCCTCCCTTGAGTGTCTGAGCCAGAAACAGGCCTCAAGCAGAGTCTTTAAAACAAATGTAAATGTAACTTTAATGGTTTACACTTTTTAAGTCAGTTCAACTTTAACACAAGCAGTTCACTTTATTTTCTTAACTCAGGACCCTGCCTTATCCCTATCTGGATTCTCCTCAGGACCCGGATCTGTACTGGCTAACTTCTACCTAAGTCTAGCCTCAGTCACAGAACAACAGCTCTGACAGGAAGGCCCTATTTATAGCCTCTACCAGGGTTCCATCCCTGCTGATTGGTTAGTTGCTCTCTGGGCTGCCCCCCCTTTCTTAAATATGCTAATTGAGCTGGGCACAGCCCCTCCTCATCTGTTCTCTAACCTTCCTGGTCAGTGCCTTTTCTTCTTAGTACATTATATAACATAACCACATATGCAATAAAAGATATAACAGGTACATTAATCAGACTTGGGCTCCACAGTGGGATGCCTTGACACAGATCAAGTTGAAAGACAGTGGAGACAGTTTTGTTCCGGTTCAGTTATTTCGGTTTTGTTAAACCGAATTAAGGCATGCCATGCGGATGCAGCCCTAGTGTCACATATAAACAGTAACGGCGATAATGGACAGCCTTGTCTTGTCCCTTTTTGGATATCAAATTTCTCTGTCATTTCACAGTTTATTACAATCTGTGCCTGTTGTTTTGTGTATATTGCCTTAATTCCTTTTCTGAAGTTATTTGGCATTCAATTTGTAACAAATCAAATGTTAGAAAATGTGTATTCATACAGATAGACCCTTTCAAATGTGGTAAAATTCTATTTGATATGAATATATTTGTATGAATTCACACAAATCTCTAATATGAACTAATACGTATCAGATACAAATGAATAAGTATCCAATACATAGCTGAGATATGTATCCAGTACATATCCAATAACAAATCCACTCTGAAAGTGTCAAATTTGACCTGAATCCACTTTTAATTCACTCTCAATCCATGTCAAATGCACTCTAGATCCATTGCAGATGTGACTGGCACAACTGCTTTTCCACCTCCCCAGTTTAACGATTGTCTGAACTATTCATATGAACGTCCGGAAACATTCATATTCATAAGAATCTGTAGCTTTAATTTTGGGTGTTCTTCCACTGCAGCCCCTAGATCTGGATCTAAGAAGATCCGGATCTAAGGAATGGGTACATTTCTTAATCTGGATCTAGTAGATCCAGATTAAGGGAAGCACCCAATGTGTTTCCACAGGAGGTGTAGCACCCATTAGGAATGGGTGCTAACACCCCTGCTGTGGAAACAGCTTTGCACCCAACTGGGGAATCCAGATCGACCCACAAGGGATCGGTCCATCACCCCAGGTGTTTTGGGGGGAAGGGGGGTGCAGTCTTCGAAGTAACTTTGAAGCTGACTTCAAAGTCACTTCGAAGTGAATGTGAAGTCAACTTCGAAGTGACTTCGAAGCCAATGTTGGGGGGGGGTCCCAAAGGTGCATCCCCTCCCCCTAGCCTCCTTTGGACCCCATTGCCTGTTTCCAGTGGAAACAGGCTCCCTTTAATCTGGATTTTCTGGGAGAAGACCCCATTGTAGACCCCTTTAATGGGGTCTACAGAAAATCCGAATTAAAAGCCAAAATGTACCCATTAGATCCGGATTTCCCCAATGGCAGTGGAAACAATCGGGTACAATGTCTGAATTCATAGGAATTCATAGGAATAATGAATGTTATGAGTATTCATGCACATTCCTATTTAGCACCTTTAGTTATGTAATCGAGTCTTCCTTCTGATGGCCTGGAGAGATGCTGCAGTGCTGGTAGAATTCATTGGCTCTCAGTATATTGAATGGTAGAGATCATCATCATACCCGATTGATAGACCTTAGAAGCACTAATATTTAGCATTCTTTTCTCTTTTGGAGTTCTTAATGGTTTCAGAATGATATATATTATGGATGGCTAATGGCCACCTCCAGTGTTTTTGAATCACAGCTCCCATCAGCCCTAATCTACCATAACCAATGGCAAAGAAACAGTAGTTCATCAATATCATCATGCATTTGTAAGGGAAATAAGAGTTTCTGTGTAATGTACCTAAGGTGTTGAGGTGTCTGTCTGTGTGTGATTTTTCTCATCACGGCCTGGCTGTGACCTGGCCAAAGTGGCTCTCTGTCTTATTTGTGCCACTAAGGCTTCATTCTGTGCCTGTACACAGAAACCAAGGTTCTGGCAGTTCCAAGCAGGCAGGGGCAGGAAGCCTTGGTTCATGTGATGATAAGAGAAGGTGAGTTGCAAGGTAGTGACTTCAGTGTTGCTTTTCATGCTCTGTATCTCAGGTGCCTTACCCTAAGGGTACGAAGTGCAGTGCATAGTGGATGTGTGATGCATGGTACAGGTGTCTGGGGGCTTGTAATGGAGACGTGACCTGTGCTGCTGTCTATGGCTTTCTTTCCTGTGCCTCACACCACTTGATCTATGTCTGTTTCCTCTTATATTTTATCTACCCATGTGCCATCAGAACGTTTATGCATCAGTTACAGTGGAAAATGGTGCACCTTTTAGTTTGTAACACCAGCTATCCCAAATGCATGAAATTCTAATGTAAATGAAAAGAAAACAAATTATAAAATGAAATCAAGAGGAAGACAAAGGGAGCCATTAAACAGGGGAGAATGAATTCAGCATTCCCAACACAGAGTTGATATTGTGAAGCTGACCTAGAAATTCTGGACATAGATGTCTTTGTTGTTGTTCTTTTCATGAAGGCAGGAACTTTGTACTCGTGCAAATACACTAAGGTATAGTCTTCTGGGTTTGTATAGTTGCCATTGATAGAGGGAACAGCAAATCTTTTCATGCAACACAGCTGGAGTTCAGGACACTGTTGGAACTATTTGACTGAGGTGCTAATAATATATAACTCTGGGTTGTAACAAATACACCCTAGCATTTGGATGGTGAGGGAAGCATTATAGTGGCAAGATAATTTGGTGAAATTAAAATGTTAATCAGCCCCCTCCTTCATTTGATGCAGAATGTGGCCATTTAATCCAGAATCACTGATACTCTTAATTCGGGAGTGCTCAGAATATATAGCCCTTTAGACAGAATGATGGGTGTTGACTTCTTGGCACACCTGGGTAGAGTTTCCATTTAAAGCTTCTTCTTGAGAAAGCTGGATCTTGCTCCTGACCTTTGAGGTTCTAAGGAAGCCTGAGATATATTAAAGTTATTAGATTCTTGCAAGTTTTGTGTCATCTGCAAATCTGTAGATAAGAGTTGCAACTGGAACAAGCAAAGTCCAATTAAAGATCAGTCCCAGTATAAAGAGAAAACTTGTTTCAGAGTGAATCAGAAGGTCAGACCTAAATATTGTGGTCTGTTGCTCTCTCTGCCCTTGTAGGTTCTCCATTCTTTATCTGAGGCCCTTTTAGCACTGGCCCTTATTCTGGATTTTATCCTGGAATAGTGGTCTGCCAACCTTATGCTGATATAGCCTGTGTACTGGCATGTGGATGGCAGGTCCCTATTCCAGAATCTGGAATAAGGGCCAGTACAGAAAGGGCCCATTTAGTTATTTCTTGTACATATGTGTCTAAGCCAATAAAATATATCTGTTTCCATTTATGTCCACAGATACACAAACGGACAGAATCCAACTGTTTTGTTGTAGTTTCAATCCGCAGCTAACTGTTTCCTCAGGAATGAACAGAAAGTGAAGTTTGAAATATTATGTTGTGATAGTTTCAACACACAACTCTTTTGAGAAGGGAAAAAGGAAAACCTTTACGGCAGCTTTGTTACTGTAATGTTTAAGGTAGCAGGTAAAACTTTCAGTATACCTCTTTCAGCATTTTGTCATAGGTCTTTTTAACCCTAGTCATTTATATGATTTAAAACAGACCTGCTTCATTCAGCTGTTTTTGTACTAGTTTTCAATACTTTTTATCTCCTTTCATGGGTTAGAAAAAAAATCTGAAAGCTGCGGTTTTCCTTCTTGGTGAAAGAACATCCACTGTTCTTCCTTAAAATAAAGCCAACATTTCCCCCCCCCCTCATCAAATTTATTCCAATCATATACTTGTCTGCATGATTCATTTAGGCACATTGTTCCAGTATTTTAATCCTCATTACAACCACCTTTCCAATACAATTCAGATGTCTTGGACTATTATTCCAGTGGCTTCAATTTGCAAAGTCTGATCAGGGCAATCTTTTATTTATGTTGTCTTCCCCAAACAGCTGACCTACTAAAAATCCCTGTTTTTGTGTCTGGGCAATGTTTAACCACAGTAAGAAAGAAATATTTTGTTTTGCTAAAGCAACAATATCCACAGTGATAGTTTGGTCCACACTATTTTGAACATCTGGGATTTGGTTTTCTGAAAATGGTGTTTAAAAAAGTAATTTTAGCCTTGCCTAATATAACTGATATAGAGTATGTATGTGGGTGGGATGTGGCTGTCCTTTACTCTCAGCATTTTATGTGCATAGTAAAGATGATTTCTGTTTCCTGGTCAGATCTCTGTATTGGTTCATAAATTCTTTCTTCCACATGTTAGTGTCCTGATCAAGGACATAGTTTTATATAAAGTTAAGCGCAAATGGGTTAGGACAAATTGCTCTGAACTGTTGAACAGCAGATTATGAATGAAACAAATATAAGTGAGAATGCGAAAGAAAAGAAAGAAAGAAAGAAAGTTTTCAAGTCTCTGCAGTAAGCGCTGGGGTTAGGGAGAGACTGTGTGGAGAGAAGGACAAATGTAAAAAAACCTTCTTTTTCCATAAACCTTGTCTTGCTAATTAAACTGGGAATGTGATGCTTATGAAGTTTTATTGTTATCAACGTTGCAATCAAATAAAATTGTTTTGGCAATTTTGTCTGCCTGTCATCCGTTACTAACTGGAAAAAGATAGCCTGGTGATATCACCTGGTGATAATCCTTCTGCAGTTAATTACCTGATAAACTTAGTTTATTACAGCACTTTCTTATGGCCAACTTTAAATTTAGAATACTAAGGAACATATGGGCCCAGATGTTCTAAAACTATATGACTGTGACTTAGAAAACATTAGATGTCTGTGAACATCAAATTACACCTCTGATTTCTACAATTCTGTTTTGGACCCAACAGGGCCTCATATGAAAGCTGTTTCTTCCTAGTTTCAGATCTCACTGCCTTTTGAAGCTGTACTATAAATTTTCCTTGATAGCATCTCACATACTGCATCTCAGTCCCTTCTCCCACCCCTACATCATCTTGCACGTCCCTTGAAGAGCCACATTTGTGAAGGCACATGCTGCAATGTTGCTGCTATTCACCATATGTCCTACCATATCATAATAGTACTGCCACCAAGTACTTGGCAGCTGTGCAAGTCCAAACAACTAGACAGCACAATCTCTCTCTTGCAGTTTAATAGTAGTATAGATCCAGAAAGCATATGGAAAAATTATGACTAAAATAAGGAATTGTTTACATTGGATAAATAGAATAGTCAAGCAAGAGATATTATATCAAAAAAGAATTCAGAATCTTCTCTGATTAGGCAGCAGGACAGTGCTGATTATGTTCTTTGTTGGTATATTTTTATTTGTGATTTGTTGTTATTTTTGTTGTTCAGTCATTAAGCCCTGCCTGACTCTTCATGATACCATGGAACATAGTATGCCAGGCCCTTCTGTCCTCTGCTGCCTTCTGGAGTTTGCTTCCATGACACACTCTCTCTCTCTCTCTCTCAACCTCTGCCATCTCCTTCTGCTTTCAATCTTACCCAACATTAGGGAGGTTTTTTCAAGGACTGCTGTCTTTTCATCATGTAGCCAAATTATTTGAGTTTCAGCTTCAATATTGTTGTTTCAAAAAACACTGAGGGCTGATTTCCTTTAGTATTGGCAAATTTTATCTTCTTGCACTCCAAGGGACTCTTAAGAGTCTTCTCTGGCACCACACGATTAAAAAACATTGATTCTTTGGCATTCAGTTTTCCTTATGGTCAATCTCTTACAGCCATCCATTACTGCTGGGAAAACTATAAATTTGACTATGTTAACCTTTGTTGTCAGAAGAAAGTCTCTGCTTTTTAATATGCTGTCCAGGTTTACATAGCTTTCCTCTCAAGAGGCAAGTTTCTTTTAATTTCATGGCTACAGTCACCATCCACAGTGATCTTCTGACTGTTTCCATTTATTCACCCTCTATTTGCCTTGATCTTAGGGTTTTTTTTTTTAATGTGGAGCTTCAAGGCAGCTTTTGCACTCTCTTTTACACTTAGAGCAGCGGTTCTCAACCTTCCTAATGCCGCGACCCCTTAATGAAGTTCCGCATGTTGTGGAGACCCCCAACCACAGGGGCGGAGCAGCTGGGAGGTGGGAGAGTAGGGCAGTGGGAGACTCATCGCGACCCCTCTGAAAGGGTAGTTCGACCTCCAAAGGGGTCCCGGCCCCCAGGTTGAGAACCACTGACTTAGAGGCTCCTTAGTTTCTCTCTGAGTGGTATTATCTGCATACGGTATATGAGGCTGTTGATATTTCTCTTGGCAATCTTCATCTTGGTTTTCTACTCATTCAACCCAGCATTCCACATGATGCGTATAAATTAAATAGAATAACAATATATACAGTAGCTTTGTTGTACTGCTTTTCCAGTCTTAAACCACTCAGTTGTTCCGTGCTCACTTCCCACTGTTGCATCTTGACCCACATACAGGTTCCTCTGGAGTGAGGTAAAGTGACTTGATATTTCCATCTCTTTAAGGACTTGTCACAGTTTGTTGTCCTCAACATAGTCAAAGGCTTTAAAGTAGTCAACGAAGCAGATTTTTTTTTTAGAACTCCCTTGTTTTTTCAATAATATAGCATATGTTGACGGTTTGATTTCTGGTTTCTCTGCCTCTTCAAAAACCAAGTTACACTTATGATAGTTCTTGGTTTCACATATTGCTGAAGCCTAGCTTGCTGAATCTTGAGCATGACTGTGCTATTTGTGAAATGTATGCAGTTGTTTGGTAGTTGAATGTTCTTTGGCATTGCCCTTCTTTGGAACTTAAACATAATCCGATCTTTCCTAATCCAGTGGGCACTGTTGAGTTTTCCAAGTTTGCTGGCATATTGAGTCCAGCACTTTAAGAGCAGAATATTATAGGATTTAAAATGGTTCAGCTGGAATTCTGTCATGTCCCCTAGACTTTACTACCAAAGGCCTATTTCACTTCACTCTCCAGGATGTCTGGCTCTAGGTCAGTAACCACACTATTGTATTAATCAGTGCTCTTAAGATCTTCCTTGTATAGTTTTGTGTATTTTTTCCACCTCTTCTTAATTTCTTCTATTTCTATTAGATCCTTAACATTTTTGTCTTTTATCGTGTCCATTTTTTCACAAAATGTTCTCTTGATATCTTCATATTCCTGAAGAAATCTTTTCCCTTTCCCTTTCTCATTCTATTGCGTTATTTAAGAAGAACTTTTTATCTGCCTGGCTATCTTCTGGAAATCTGCTTCATTTGGGTATCTCTTCTCTTTCTCCCTTGCCATTTGCTTTCCTTCTTTCCGCAGCTATTTGTAAAGCCTTGTCAACAGCAATTTTACTTTCTTGCTATTTTTTTTCCCTTTGGGATGTTATTCGTTGATGCCTCCTGTCCAGTGTCACAAACCTCTGTCCATAGTTCTTTAGGCACTCTGTGTACCAGATCTAATCTCTCAAATCTATTCATCACCTCCACTGCTCATTCGTAAGGGATATTATTTAGGTCATACTAGTTTGGTCTAATGGTTTTCTTGACTATCTTCAATTTAAGTCCGAATTTTGCAATAAGAAGCTTATGATCTGAGCCACAGTCAGCTCTAGGTCTTGTTTTTATTAACCGTTCAGAGCTTCTTCCTCTCTGACTGCAAAGTATATAATCAATCTGATTTTGGTATTGACCATCTGGTAATGTCCATGTGTTCATTCACCTTTAGGGCTATTTGAAAAGAGTATTCGTTATGACCAGCAAGTTATCTTGATAAAACTCTGTTAATCTCTGCTTAGCTTCTGTCATTTTTGAGATTTAACCCCACAGTGGTGGATTGAGTGATCACTGGTCATGGGGGCATGCGTTTTCTTTGGCACATCAAGGAAGCATTGTGTGTTTTCATAGCCAATGCCTGCCTAGCTTGCAGCTGTAATCACCTACCCTTAAAGCTATGTATCACCACTGGTACCCTAGTACTGCTTTTCTTACTCATTGATTTATTATGAAGGCTACTTTTTTTTCTAAAGGATTCTGGTTCACACTGGTAGATGTAATGGTCATCTAAATTAAAATTCACCTATTCCTGTCCATTTTAGTTCACTGACTCCCAAGATCTTCATGTTTAATCTTGCCACATCTAATTTGCCTTGGTTTATAAATCTTACATTCCGGGTTTCTATGTAGTATTGGATGGTTTTTTTTTTTTTTTTGCATTTGATTCATTATAAATTGAATGCTAGAAAATTTCTATTTGTTTGAATAGATCCCCTTCAAATGTGGTAGGATCCTATTCAATATGAATGTATTGGTACAAATTTATACAAATATCCGATATAAATGCGTATGGATCCTGGATACACATCCAATACGTATCCCCAGTGTAACGAATGTACGAACTATTTGTATGAATGTTCTGAAACATTTGTATTTGTACAAATGTTAATGTACGAATGTTGTAACATTTGTATTGATCTTTACAGTTCGATTTTTTCCTTTCACCACCAGACACATCCATAGCTGACTGTCCTTGCAGCTTTGGCCCAGCTGCTTCACTTTTTCTGGAGCTGCCTGTACTTGCCCTCCACTCTTCCCAACAGTGCTTGGGACATCATCCAACCTGAGAAGCTCATCTTCTGATGTCATATCTGTTAGCCTTTTGATACTGTCCATGAGGATTTTTTTTTTTGCCATTTCCTTCTCCAGTGGATCACCTTTAGTTAGAATTCTGCACTATCACCTGTCTGCCTTGAGTTCTCTGCACAACATAGCTCATAAGTTTGTTGAACTATGCATGTTCCTCCACTATGACGAGGCAGTAATCCATGAGGGAGGTTATATATATATATATACTTGTCAGTACTAGAGCAAATTATAATTGTTGTCCCTTGACATTTATGTAAGCTTTGTTATCATCTCCATTTGCAGGATCCTCCATAAGAACAATCAGTAATTGTTCCTTCTAAATATTTTTGGAAATTTGCTGTTATTAGCTTTGCTGCCAATAACTAAAAGCTCACCAGCTGCCTAGAATGTTAATTTGTTCTGTCAGAAGCATTAAGTAAGGCCAACTGAAGACTTATAATTATGTGAACAATCTGAGGTTTGCTTATTTTTATGTGGAATATTAATTACTTTTTGGAATGTTTATGTTTCTGAAAAAGGGTAAGAACAGAACTTACCCTTTTTGCCTAGCAAAAAATGTCGTCCCAAAGTGGCTTAAATATGATAGAGCCTCTAATCCACTTTTTCTAGTGTTGTCACATAGGGTTTTTTGCCTGGCCCTTCCAAATGATGACGCCAAGGTAGGGCATGAGGGCAGACAGCTCTGTAACACAGACAAAGAGGCCCCAAGTCCTTTAATAACCTTGCAAGGTTACTTTTGATTTCCATCATAACAAAGGGACTGAAATGTAGTGAGATATGGCCATGAAACCTCTGCAAGTATACTCCTGTCCTTGAGGAGCTGGTTTGATTCAGGGGCCTGGTTCAGGAGTTCTTCAAGGAGGAAAAGTTCCTTATGAAAATACTTTTTTATACAGAGTTCAGCAGTAAGATGGCTGAACTCTGGTTTTGGCTTGGCAATGTCCACACTAGCCTAGAATGTTCATGAAATGAGGAAGGGCAGACTCATGTGTGAACAGTCCTACCTGTGAACTAGCTTGAAATACAAATAATAAATAAATATGCTATCAAAATTGCTTTTTAAATCATATTAGGCTGCCTTCAAACAGCAAGAGACAATGTGGGATCTGAACAAGATCCCACAGTTAACTTTTCCAATGTCTTGCTGTACAGGAAAAGCAAACTTCCATTTCCCTGCCTGTCTGGCAAGCAGAATATGTGATTGGCCCAAGAAGGACTACCGGAAACCAGCTGTGCCCACCCACTTTTTTTCTTGTTTGTTTTTTGTACTCTTGGCTGGATTCCATTATTCCCAGGCATGCAAGGAAACAGGGCTACAGCTGCCCCGGTGTCTTTGAACACAGGAAGTTTATTCTTCCATGAGATCAGCACGATGATGCTAAGAAAAGGACTACAGTTGTAGCTCTCTTTTTACCTTGCTGTGTGGCAATGTTCATGGTTTAGAATATTGTCAGTAGTGTTAGATGATTAAATATATTCCAGTAGAGTAAGTTTCACAGTCTGCAAAGCAAAAAATAAGCAGGTTGCCTGAACAAAAGCTGTTCATTTGCACATTTCTTTCTTTGCTTTTACTTGAGATAAAAACTGAAGCCATGTGATGCCTTGCATTATTACTGCTGGAAAACAAGGCAAAGTTTGGTGCTGAAACAGTCACATGTGCACAAGTGTAGAAAATATCTAGCATTTGGCAGCCTGGTCTGGATCCAGTGGTAACTTTTATTTTATTTAGTTCCTCAGGGCAGTTCTGCACTTGGAGCCTCCCTTCTACATGCTGGTTAGTCTAAGACCACACAAAACTGTAGAAGAAAGTATCTTAGAACTTGCTAGTCCAGTATACCAGCCAGTGTGGAACTGCCCACAGTTTCAAAGGCTATGAATTTTGGAGTCAGGTGGTTTTATTGCCTAACCCCCAATAAGCAAACTTTGATTTTCTAAATTTAACATTTGGCAGAATTTGAATTTTTGGGCCCACTTCTGTGGTAACCTCAACACTCAAACATTTCAATTGTACAAAATGTGGACAAGTTTGAACTTAACTCAAATTAATACTTAAAAAACATACACCCAGATGTATTGATAACGGACCACCCATTAAAATATTTTCTGTCTCACAGTGTTTAATTAAAATACATCTGAAGATCCTAAACCATTTTCTTCTGTGAGAGGGTGAACGGCCTTCTTGGGGTTAACAGTTTAGTCTCTTTGACCTTTGAGGATTTTAAGGGCGAAGGTTAGGAAGTTTAGGTTCTGATGATAGGATTCTTATCACATATAAGGTTTCTAAAGAGAATGCTCATTTTCATGACAGATATTGTTTCCTACTTTTTTTAAAAAAAGATCAAGTGGGTGAAGATGGGCTCCAGGAGTGTAATATTTTCAACTGTCTATATATTTCACTAATATAAAATGTTAGTAAGAGGCTTTGTAGCTTAATCCACCCTGATTGTTTGACAGTTTGTTGTCCTACAATTAAGTGCAGATGGCTTCAGGCTGTAATGCAGATGAACAAGAGCATTGAGGACTGTTTCAATTTCCGGGTAGGATTTCAGCTGTAATCCAAGCCTAAAACATAAGAAATCTGTTTCTTTTTATCTGATCTTTAATGCTCTTTTGCTGTAACCACTGAAATATGTTGACTTTTTATGTAAAATAATACCCGTTATGATAGTTGGGAGACAGCTAAATCTCATAAGAATATTGACAATAAGAATATCCAGTTTATCATAGAATAAAGAATGGTGTGGTAGGAGTTAGAACTGAGCAGAGTCAATACAAGAAATAGAGTTAGTATTTGCTCTTATAATGGAGGCGGTAGCAGAGCATTTGTAAGTGGAGGTGGAAGAGGCTCATCAGTGGCTTGCTAGCAGATGCTGCAGTCAGGGAACTATATCAAATGGAGCTTTGATGCACAGCAAAAAACATCATTTGTCAGAAGTTTCCTGACTTGAAAGACAACCAACAAATTAATAGTTAGCCTTTTCTGTTCCACTTGCATACTGGCCGGCTTAGGATGGTACTATAACCACTGGGAATTTACAGTGCCCTGTGATAATCCCCAAGCTATGCAATGGCCTGCCTTCTGAGATGTGCCAAGCAACCATCGTCCATAAGCTCAGGAGATTGTTAAAGGAGCATCTCTTTATTTGGGCCTTAGACCCAGTGGATTAAGCTACAAAAACATGCCTGTTCTATCCTCCTTATCTGTGTACTGCACTGTTTTTGCCTGTCTTAATTCTGTAATTCTGCTTTTCTGTATTTTGATCGTTGTAGCATCCCCTGAGACTTCAGGGTAAAGGATATAAATGTAAATAATAAATAAATGCATTAAAAATTAAAACTGAAGAAATGTTTTCCAGATGGAAAACATTGTTCTATTTAAAATAAATTTTTGAGCCTCAGAGAGTCTTCAAAAAGAAAATTTTGAATATCTGATTTGCCAGTAGCTTCTGTAGATTAGCCAGACAATTTTATTTACTTGATTTAGGCATATTCTGTGAGTTAGGGATAGTTACTGCCTCTCATCCTAATTTGTCTCACAAGGTTGTTGTGAAGATAGAATGGGAATGCAGACAAATAGGATGTGATGGTTAAAATGGACATTTGTATGCACAGGTAGGATCAATAGGGAGGGCTATCCACGTGAAGGTGAATAGGTTTAGGTGAATAGGTAAATATAAATGTGTAACTACTTCAGTGACATGCTTTGGTGTGCCACCAAAGTGGATCTCCTAATTAGGGATGTGCACGAATGTTTTTTTTAAATTCAGTTTGTATTGAATTGAATGCAAGAAAATTAATATTCGTTTGAATAGATGCCCTTTGAATGTAGCAGGATTTGAATTCAATACGAATGTTCAGTACAAATTTTCATACAAATCCATAACGAAGCTTTGTACAAATGTGTTGAAACATTCAATACAGATTTGAATGTCAGTCTTCAAGTGTGTCAACATTTGATTTGAATTTGAATGTCCAAATTCTGTAGAATTTGTACGGATTTTGAATGTTATGGATATTCATCCACATCCATACTCCTAATAGTCCAGAAGACAGAGGGCACTTTCTACATGTCTCCATGTTTCACGCGATTGCCGACCAGTAGACCTCAATTTTGAGGTCCACTGGTGTCCCCAATTACCACTAATGTGTAGACCACTGGACCCCAGAAGCCAACTACAGTGGCTCCTATTCCAGATCGCTGGTAAATACATGAAGTGCTGAAGTAGGGATTTGCAAGGTGATGAACATAAGGAATGAGGAGGGACTAGGTGGAAAAGCACAGGTGAATTCCTGTGTTTCTTAAAAAAGAAAATGATAGCATATTGAAAGATTTTATTTAGCAGTTGGAACAAATTACTCAGCTTTAAATTTCTAACCAGTTATAAGAGCTCACTGTTAAATAGCAAAATTCAGTATCTTTGGGGGTGTCAGCAAAAATCCTGGTGACAGCATTATGAGGCTGCATATCCAGGAGTAGTAAAATAGACAGCAGACATTAATATGAGCCCCCTTTGAGTGTCAGAGCTACAGAGAAGAAGAGGGTTAGGTTTGCACTTGCCTTACTTGGATTGGATAACAAGACAATTCAAGACAAAATCAAGACAATTCAACAACAAGGGTGGTTTAGGCCATTTGCATTCTGAGCACTGGAACATTTCTATTCTTGTCCAGCAGTGCATGGAACATGGATGGCACATGTTTTTCGTTCCTGATGATACAGCCTTCAGTCGAAAGTCCCATCCATTCCTATCTGCAATTGGACCTTGGGCATATTGCTCTTACATTGCATCCAGTGGGGCCAAGAAGTGCAAGGTCCAGACTGTCTTAGCATTGCAAGGTCCATTGCAGAATCTGTACCTAGCATTGCAGAGTCCGAACCTAACATCAGAAGTGCTGTGGAAATGTCCCTTCTGGACCATTCCTGCTGCCACAGCTACGCTCGTGCACTGTTTTTAACTTGTCCATGGCAAGAAAGGTCAAGATGGGGTTGGAACACTACAGGAATGCTACAGCAGAACACACATGTGGACAAAGTGTTCCAGAGAATCCACTTGTTCATGCCAAACAGGTATGTATGAAAAGGCCCAGGGAGGTATTCAGTATTAGATCACACATCTATTGGGAAGTACCTCTATGTTTATAACTCCTAGTGCAGAATAGTGTATAGTTTTAGAGCATTCTTCTATGAATTATATGCCCTGAAGCACTTTTTTTTATGCCCCATCGTTGATACTACATGTACTGTCTTGCCAAGGAGAAAGAGGACATGCTACCAGTAGCAGATAAAATTTACCTTTGCAAGTGTTTTGTCTGGCTCTGGCAAAACCAATTTGCTTGCTGCAGCTAGAATATACAAATTCAATTGAATGTGAATTTCTGAAGGATATGACTTGGAAGAAAAAGCTTGTTCAGTGAGCGTAAAGCTGTCAGAAGAGCCCTAGATCTGGCAAAACATATTGTTTTCAGGATCACTGTATTAGCAATAGAGCAAATGAGGATGCAAGGCAAAAACATTTCTTAGCCATAAATGCAGAAAATAAAGCTATATGAACAATAAACAAATAGAGAGCTGGTTCTCTTGTCTGGCTGCTGCTGCTGCTGACTTCTACATGTAGCTCATGAAGCAGCCAGAAAAAGCCTTGCAAATTTTGTTAAAACTAGAATGGAAGCCAAGTCAAGGGTAGGGAATAGAGATAAACATGAACTGAAATTTGCTGGTTCTATTTGAATCAAATCAGTCTGAACTTCATTTAATTTGGTTTGACCTAAAAGCTCAACCAGCTCAACATCAAATCTAAAACTGTTTGGGAATGGTTTGAATTTAAAAAAGAAATATTAAGGCCCCTGCCTTTCTCCTTTCCCCAAATCCTTGTACATTATTGCACAAATCTGCAGCTTCACAAGTTCAAATTGCCCTCCAGAACTTTGTACAGTTGTGCAAAACTAAAAAATGATAAAAAAAATTAGAGGAGAAATACATTAAAGAAGGGCCAGATGGCACTTTAGAATTGTTTGAACTGAACTGTTTAACTCAGTTAGATGAAACAACTCTGGTTCTGTTCTAATTGAATTGGCTCTTTGGTTTGAACTGAAATAGTTGGAACCAAACACCTTCATATGAACAGTACTAAATCATATAGAATTTCCACATCTCAAGTAGGGAATCCTTTTGCAGCTTTTCTCCAACTCTATTTACTTGGGATCTGTGGGAGAAAAAGTTCTTTCCCAGTGAGACTCAAGAGGATGGTTTGATCTGTAAATTAATTCATGGCCAGCTCTCTTTTGGGTCTATTTGATCATAGTGAAGTATTTGATCATAGTGAATGAAAAACAATTCAAAGTAGTATGTTCTAAAAATGTGATCTGTTCTAGAGCTCCCTAAATTCCAGCCAGTCGAGAGACAAAATGCTGCCAGATTTCCAGATGCTTTAAATCTTGAGAGAAAACATGCTCCTGCATCTTTAAGAAGCATCTGCATATTTAGTTAAAGATCATCACCAAGAAGAACTCCCTTAGGAAGCATAGATAGCTCATTGGGTCCCATCGGGAGGGTGGTAATTAAACTCTGTAGACAAGCACTGATGTTAAGCTAAAAGCTTGTCTTTAAATAGTAATATACTTGCGATGTAAAGTGGTAAGCCCTCGGGTGCCTGTTGACACAGTGTTAGGAGCTGGCACTTTTTTTTTGTATAGAAAGCTAAATTGAAGAAACTGTTACAGGCTCATCTACATAAAGCAATATGATTCTGCCTGAGGGTGTGGACAACAGGGAGTGATTAGCAGAACGTCTTTCCCTCTGCTACTCTGTTGCTTTTCTAACATGCCACTTGTCACTGAGAAATTTGAGACACCATATGCCAACCTGCCTCTGCGGAGACCCCCTTGCTGATTGCTCATTGAAGAATTCCTCTTCAGCACATGAGGTGCTGTCAAGAGGAATTTTTGAGGGTAAAGGAAAAATGCTGGAAAGAAAAGCCTCTTCTTGCCTTGCCTCTTCCTATTGCTGCTGCTGTTTCTATCTAGCGGAAATTTTCGTAATCAGCCTGGATAGCTTTAAGAAAGGGTTAGAGACAAATTCATGGAGGACGGGTGTATCAGTGGTTACTAGGTATTGCCTGCAGGTTGGAGAGATAAGCAGGGTGTCTCTGAAGGCCCAACAAATGCTTCTGGGCGTCTTAAACAGAAGACAAAGTCAAAACCTCCTGCTCTTGAATCCTTGCAAATGGCCTTTAGAGGCATCCGGCCTGGATTAGGTGGGTTGTGGCTTGATCCAGCAAGACTCCTCTTATGTCCTCATATTTGTATAGTAAGAGACCTTTCAGATACTGCAAAAATGTTGGCAGTTGGACCACCAGGAAGCCCTCCATATCATTGTGGTTGTTCAGCTGCTTAAGGTTTTAATTATGTTAAATGATGTTTGATTTTAAATGATGTTACCCGCTTGGAAACCTCCGGGTATGGGTTGGGATAATAATTAAACAAACACACAAAAATAAATAAATCATAATAAAAATAGCCCTGGGAGATTTACTACTCCTTTTTCATAGCTATCATGTATTCAATGTACCAGCTGTCTGGTGAGGCCATATGGTATAGCATTGGAAGATATTTCCAGGATCTCACCATGCATGTAGCTAAACAGCCTCACCGGATAGCCAGTAAGTAGAATACTGGTCAGGAGCTTCCCATGCATTGGGCTACATTGAGAGGCAAAAGTGGCTTCTTTTATATATTTTTATTTCCCCTTTCCATCTGGAGGGTACCTAAAGCAGGGGATCAGCTTTCGTTAGGCTGTTTGCTCAAAAGGTGTGGAGCTATGTAGATACCATGCCCTTTGAGTCAACCATGGCACCACTGGGGTACAATGCAGGTCCTGCTAAAGGTTGTGCTGTATCAGTTTAGCAGCTTGCAAACCACCTCCTTCATGTTTTGACCAGGGGTTTATGAATTCCAGTACATCAGTTTCCATTCTATTTTCAGAAACAGAGTTGACTACTTTTAGAAAATTGCCAGTTGTATTCTTTGCACAGTTCCATTTATTAATTAATTTTTATGATTCAATATTTGTAGTAACTTAACTATTTTTGATTTTGAAGTGTTTCCTTTTTCATCATTGAAGTCCGGGTTGGTAGGAAAATGGTCTGAAATAGTAAATAACCAATATCATCTAGTCTGATACAGATATTGTTCTAACACAGATTACTACTACTTCTACTTTCTCAGCATGGCTACCTTTACTTTCTGTTAAGGTCAACATAAAGGAGTAAGAAGGAACTTGGGAACTCTGGGAAATGTTATTCTATTTTCGCTGAAAGATTCCAGCTGAACAACAGTAACCAGCTGATTTTTTTTTTCTCTTGACTTTATGCTGATCTCAAACAATAAAGACCTCTGTAGATTAAAACTAGCAAGATTCTACTTGTGTAACCTTGTAAATATCTACTCAGTAAGCCTTCTGAATTCAACAAAGGCTTGGCTGTGTTCAAACATAACAGAAGGAGGCCTCAGAGGTACCTCAGAGAGATAGTGTGTGACACTTGTATTCCCAAGCCTTCACTAATCCACCTTTTCTAGCAGAGAAAGTTCAGGCGAAGGGGAGGGGCAGAGTGGTGTGTGAACAATCCCACCTCAAAGCCTTCTCTAAGCCACCTCAGGTGTGCTTCAGAGATGCTTCCCCCCCCCTTTTTGGCTGTGTTATAATCATGTTTTTGTGTATTTTATGCCTTTTTTACATTACTAGTTATTCACAATATGGTTCATTTACCTGGTCTTAAAACTATAAAGAGTAAAATACATTTTAAAAAAATGTTTGTGTGAGTGGGTGGGAGGGAGGGAGGGAGGGAAAGTGTTTTATTTTCTGTTTATATTCCTCTCCTTGTTCATGGACTTTGCTCTTGTCAGTGTCATTGATGTCACACCACTCCAGTTTTCTCTGGTTGCCAAAGTGACTGTGTTACTTTGGCCCATCCAGTCATATTAAATAAAGATGTCAAGTTGCAAGAGAACCAGACTGAAAGGAGGAGAAAGCAAGTTGGAGGGGGGGATTAGTAAAATGATATAAAATCTGCGTAAAATCTGATAATGATTTTTTCCATGAATGCACTTTGATGTTTTAAATCTTATTTTTTTAGGATTACAAACTGGTTCTTCTATATTTAATTTAGCTTGTTTTCTTTCTTCATATTTTCACTTAAAAAGGGCTAAATCAGTCTATGACCAGGAAATGTTTAAGAATAGAAACCCTGAAGAACCTGATCCAACTTTAGCACTGCTGGTACAGGAAAGCAGTTTAGCAAGAAACAATTGACAATATAATTTGTATAATTTAAAGCCTTAAGCTGTTCTCCTAACTGAAGGTAGTAGATGGTATGCCAAACAAATTAGATTTGTATAAAGGTCAAAGTTAACTCCTATATTATAATAAGTAAAAAGTTAAAATACTCTTGTCTCTCTGTCTCTGCATTATCAAAACCAAAGACAAGGAATAAGTTGACATTGCCCCATATAGCCCCAAGCTATTGAGCATAATCAACAGCTGAAAGGTTCAATTCATTATTTTTTCTAATTTATTCCTTTATTCTGCTATTATTTTGTACTTTGTTCCCCATCAGAAATACATTCAAGTGTCCAAGCTCACAAACCTGTGCATTGGGGGGTGGGGGCTTGAATGGCTCCAAGGCTGCTGGAAGTTCACAGAAAAGCTGTAACCACATAATAATGTTCATGGTAGTCCTCTTCCTTAGGGAGCTTTTCATGTAGTTATCCTAGGGGGCATTCAAGTGGATAGAGGAGGCTGATTCATGAATGCTCAGATATCTCCCCCACCCAAACCCAGATTAGTTCATATCCTACAGATGAATGAATTAATGAATTTACTGATTAGTCTACTGCTGTACAGGTGCTAACACATTTTTTGTAGCAAAGTGTTTTTGCCTGATGATAGTAGAAGAGACTAATGGTCTGCAATTGTAGGTTTGGATTGCCTGAGAATAAGAACTTTTTTACTCAGTGGACTTAATTTCTTCATAGAGAAGCATGAGATCATGCTTTAATTCTTAAAAGGCATGTACAGTAGAATATGTAGTTTCAATCTCTTCTGACTGAGAATAGCTAAAGGGTTATTGAAGAGCACCAAATAGGAAAGTACTGCAGTCGTGTTGTAGAAATGGACAATAGCAGTTTGAGCTGTATTATCCAAAACAATGGGACTATCAAAAGGCACAATTTCCCTAAACAAGAGTGATAATCCATGTAGGATTGCATGCTTTTGGAGCATAATTGAATGCATGATCTGTTGTAACAATTGGTACTATGGTGCATCATTTTATCTGGTATCGTGATAGGCAGAGGGGGTGGGATGCTTCAGGTTTAGCATTCTGTCCCCTGCACATCAACAATAATGGTATGTGAGCAGCCCTTTTCATAATCCACCGGAATGCTATCCACACACTGCCACAGGCTTTGACTGTCAAAATCAAAGGTACAGATTCCCTGGCTGTGATGTTGATGGTGGTGGTGGAGAGAAAACCACTCTCTGTGTCAAGATCACAGCTGAGAGGTTTCAGCTTATTGATCAGTGATGGTGGGGATAACATTTGATGACAGCCACTGAGAGGACTCTTAAGTCTCCTCAGGTGGACATGGCATGGTAGTGTTAGAGGCACTGCTGCAAGCTGGCTCTGCCATTACAATGCTTTATGACTGCAGTGTCCTTGTAGTTCCCTTATTCATCCTGCATGTTGTATGATGCTATAAAACAGCATTGGAATGCTGCCAGAGTTAAATTAGGGATGCTAGAGTTGTAAGAATTGTTGATCTGAGACAAAAGTTGTTTTATTTTGTGCATTTCAAGAAAAGGAATGGTGTCGATCATTTATTAGTCTGATTTCCATAGATATGTAACCCTGCCAGGCAGTTATGTTGTGGGAGCTGAAAATATAGACCAAAGCAGAATAACTATAAACTATATCTGTGTGCCACTATTTGTAACAATGAACCCAGACTGCTATCTTACACAACAATGCTCTACATCTGAAAGCAAGAATCTTTCCAACTGAACTATAAAATAATGTGATGTTCTAATACATAAAACAACTTAACATTAAGCACTTAAGTGATCAATTATTCAGCAATTCATTCCCCAACAAATGATGTGACTTAGCAGGTATCACAAATATATTATCCCGTTTAACCATTCACAGTCTCTCAGTAATAAAGATAAGAGAAAACATAAGACATTCTGACTGTTAACTTTGTAATGGCAAGAAAAGGTCCCAGCAGTTGGCAGAACTGAATATAGAATACTAAATATTTTGAAGTCTTCTGCTTCACTAATTTAAGCAAAGGAAGAGAACTTGTGAAAACAAGAGATAATGTCTTATGGATCCTTATTTCATCATCATCACCATTTTAATACTGTACTATTGGATCCTTGTCATTCAGTGCAGAATACTTGCTGTTCTTAGCAGTAGCTGATGGGTAATTTTATATTAATTTATTTGCATTTTCATCCAACCCTATATCTGAAATTCTCAGGGCAGATAACAGCAATAGAAACAAAATATAAAACGAACATACTAAAATTATAACATACTGAAATAATAACTGAATGTGGGGAGAGTTAGATGTTTCCTTATTTCAGTCAAAGGCCTGGGTAAGTAAGTGTTGTTCTTTTTTAACCAAGGTGACTGGGGCACTTTAAGGGGGAGACTATTTCATAGTTTAGGGGCCACCACTGTGAAGGTCCTCTCATGCCCCCTACTCCCTCCTTTTCTGAAGGTGATGGTGCAACCAGGTATGTGTTCAGACTGTATTAATCAACAATTCTACTTCCTATGACTTTCCATACAGTTTCAAATAATCGACATATAAAAATGTCAGTCTTGGGTAATGTCTTGGAACCTATTACCCTTGGCCTGTTTTTGTCACGCTGTTCATTCTGCAAAATTTCTCCATTTGGAGACTAACTCTGTAGCTGAGCTGGTCGTAAATAACACAAAGGAAGCTTGGCAGATGTTCAAGCACAAACAAGCACCTCAGAAAAATCACAAGACAGATTTTGATAGACCCTCTCTGAGAGACAGATCAGAACAGCTGTACAACAAACATTGAGTAATCAAGACCCATCCCACTTCACACTTGGGAGATAAAAGCAGCAGCAGCTCCACATGGAAGTTGTTGCTGGCAATGTCTTTCCTCCTGCGACTTGCTTGTTGTATCCGCTTCCTGGCTCCTGACCTGCATCCTAGCTGTTAGTTACTCTGACATCTAGATTAGTGAATTTTGGCTTTTAAGTGATAACATTAATTCTGTTTCTTCCCCACTACTATGATATAGGCTGAGCTTGAAGCCAGGTTCTGGCTGGTAGCTTGCTTAAGACAGAATAGTTTTCTTCAAAATAACTGACAATGGTTTCAGAGATGTAATAAATAGTAAAGGTGATAGTGAGTCACCCTGAGATATACCTCTTTGATACTTAACCTGGCCTTGTCACTATTCACCGTGCCAAACAAGGTATTTTGGTGTGGTACCCAGTTTGCCAATAACTACTGGAATTGCAACTGCTGGCTTATGCCATAGTCTTTCAGTTTTGATCATCAAGTCTTTATATTTCATGATCTTAAGTTTTTTGTCGCCATCATCATCATTATTCAGCTGAAGATCACTGAGCTATGGGAGTCTCTAAAGAGGTAATATTTCTAGGGTTCTTTGAATTCATATATGTGTAAGATATAGTGAGGCATCGATAGCCATTTTGGGATGGTAGGAATCTGTTTGTTATGATATATGTATGGAACTCTTCCAGAAGCCCTATTTTCATTGGCTAATCAGCAGTGATTTTCATTCTTGCTTTTTGCTACTGTTCTGGTTTGAATCATAAATAATATGAGTGCTAGAAGGCTATTGGTATACATGGTTTTGCTCAGGTACTATTCACACAAACTGTGCAAATTGTGCTATCATTTTTTAAATTAGTATTGAAGACAAATACCTAGAAGTTTGCGTAGTTCAGATTACTTGTTTGCAACATAGATTGCTTTAGCGCTCCCTCCCTCTGAGTTACAGTAGAACTCTGTGGCCCACCCATTAGAATTTCAGCTCTTTGATCATTTTTAGTTGCAACATCTTTTTTCCCAATTAATAGAAAAGAGCAACAAAGGCCTTTTCTTCCAAAATATAATCTGGAACAGGGTCCTGCTGTCCACATGCTTGTGCAGGCTATGGCAAGGCCCAAGAGCCAAACCATCTGTTCTCATACCACCCCATTAATTAATGTCCTCAGCCAGCCAGTAATTATAAATAAAAGAGTTGGGCCTGAGACTGTTCCCAGAATGATTAATTGTCTTGACTCTGAATCCCAAACTGTCTGTCTTGGAGGCGATAACCTAGGCATGCATTCATCAGAAGCTACTGTGAAGACAGTCTGACAACCTCTATCTTTCTCAGTCTGAATTGTTTCCAAGCTACAGAATATAAAATATCTTTGCTTATAGCTCTTTTCTGGAATTCTTCAATCTCAGCTGAACAGAATTTAAAAATAAATCTTGTCCTTTTCTGTTTCTGCTGGAACTGTCCAGCTAAGGTGAACAGGTTTGTATTGTACATAAGATTCAAAGTTTCTAGCCAATCTGCAGTAAACCATGCATATACCTTAGGGCTTGCCAGGATGGCACTCAAGGATACAGTAGCTTCATTTTGGCAGCTGCAAAGCTTCTGAGTACCCCAGTTGTTTCCTGGAGGAAAAAAAAATTAATGAAAGAGGATGGCGTTGAACTTTTCAAGTTTGGAGAGATCTGGTTTGTTGCACATTTTGCCTGGAGATGATACACAGATACTTCAGACCCTGCTCAACCTGCCGTCACTTCTGGATCCTCTCTCGCTCTGCGTGTGCCAAAGTAATCACTGTGCATATAGTGCTAGAGGTGGGAATGGAGCATATGACACAGGTGCAGTCTTGTGCCACATCACCTGGTCGCCATGGCAATACCATGATGCATACCCATTGCCGGCCTTGCAGCGGTGCTGGATTCTCACTTAACTGGTGCTTGGTGAAGTGCCAGCCAAGTTTGGAATAGATTGGGCATTATGAAATGCAGGCCGCGTTCCCATAATAAGCTTATTTCAGTTTCGAACAGTTTTCAATCCTCGCAGTTTCCACGTCAGGTTAGCATTGTAAATGTTAATCCTCATTTCAACAGGTCTCACTCCGGTTCGTGTGCTTGAAACGTTTTACATTTTTTACTGTGGGAACCGTTCCGTGTTAAGGGATGAGAGTTTCCCTCCCCCAATAGCTTGCTTCCAAAGCAAGCTGTAAGAATCTACCCCTTAAAGCAGCCGCTACACTGTAGCAATCCAACCACTTCACACCTGGTAACGATGTTGCAATTTTGAAAGTTCTGACCTTTAAAAAAGGGAAAGGGGAGGAAAGCAGCTGAAGTTTGGGTGAGATGTGTGAATGTTTTAAAGGCTGTGACGGTGACGGGTGAAGGGGGCTTGAGTTGCCGCTGTTGCTGTGTGCCCTGGGCAATGGGGAGAGGAGGGGAAAGAATCGCTGGCTGCCTGCTGCCATTTTTCCTCCATCCAGGCATGCGGCAGCCACCCAGCCAGGCTCCCTGAAGGGGTCCCTTATGGGTGGCACGTTCACGGCAGGAGGAAGAGGACAGGGCAGCCCTGAAAAGCGGCTTTTAAAAAGTAACCACTTGAGTCCCCCCCTTGAGTCACGTACGTCCTCAGAATCCGGATTCAACGCAATTCTGGCTGAAAGTAATGGGATCAGGCAAATTCGCATTTGCATCCGGTTGTTATTTCTGTTTAGGAAACTGAATTATAATGGGAACGTGGCCGCAGATGCCTGATTTATTCCAGAACTTGACTATCCACTGCACTGAATAAAGGTGTAAACTTCCCCATAGTTCATTGTGTGTGTGCATGTAGTGTGAATGTTCATTGGAAGGGATCCTTTTGTTCTCCTCTTCAACTTTTTTTTTTCACTGCATGCACAGAAATCACAGTGTAGCACTGGTTCCAGTGCAGTGTACCCACTTTTACATATCTATTAAATGCATGAAAAGTGTATCAGGGAGTAGATTTAATTAACAGTGTTGACAGATTGTTTTTCCTTTTTGAAAATTCTACCTTGGCTACTAGTGATCTTGCTTAAGTATAAAGTAGGCACTCAGCAACCAGGCTACATTTTGCACTAGTTGCAGCTGTCAGAGCAGATGCAAGGGTAGCACCACATAGCACCACATACGGTAGTCTAAATGTGAGATGACCAGGGAATGGACAACAGTGGCCAGATATCCCTGTCACATTTAGGTTATAGCTGGTGTGCAAGACAAAGCTGATGATAAGTACTCCTGGCCACAGAGATCACCTGAACCTTATTGGACAGAAATGACTCTAAGAGCATCCCAAACTATGGATCTTTTCCTTCTTCCATCTTGAAAAATTCTTGAACATTGGTAGTTCCTAGCCACAAAGTGTCTTGTCCAGATGCAACCATAGTTTCTTGACCCTTATCCAGCCACTGATTCATGACATTCATAGCCTCTCCTGACTGAGATGTTATGGAGAAATAGATCTGAGTGTTATTAGCATATGTCATCCAGCCCCCCCCCCCAAACTCCTGATAACCACGCACAATGACTTCATAAGTTTTGGTGACAGAATTGTGCTCTGCTGCACTCAGAGCCCAGTTTCCTGAGTACAGAGTTGCAGTCACCCAGTGCTACTTTATAGAATTGTTCCTGCAAGTAGGAGGAGAACCCATATGCAAAAGGATACCATGGCAGTGGTACTGAAAGTCACTGAGAGATCAAGAAAGATCAACAAAGGGACAGTCCCTCTCTTTCTCTCCCTCAGAAGTCAGCAAAGTCCTGAAATTAGGCATGAACCTATACTGAAACAATTCTAAATAATCAGTTTCTTTCAAAAACAATTGCTCTCTAACATGTTGTCCTTTAAAGTGGTATTTGCAGCTGGAGAGAGCTAGAACACACCTCAAAATCCAAGGAGGGTGTTTTTTAGGAGCAAAAGAACCATAGCCCCTTTGGTGGACCACCCCATACTGAAGCATTCACTATGCCCTGACCCACCTAGCTGTGGCTTGTTGCAATAAACCAAGATAGGCACATTCACAGCACACACGCATGTAGAGAAAACAGAATTAAGACAAAACTATCCACGCTGAGAGGAAATCTACCCACCAAATATCTGGGGTTTAGAAAAAAGGGGAAACAAGCCTAGCTGATGGAACAATAGGGGTGGATCTTGTACTCATTACCCTTGAAGAAGCCCCTAAAAGGGGTGAGCCCTTTTAGGTTTCACCCTTTCAGTGGTGACCTCTCTGGTGTTGGCTTGCCACCATAAGCAGCTTTCTTTTGTAGCCCAGAACAGCCAGTAGGCTGATCCTGGCAAGCATGGAAAGGAGATCCCAATTGCTTTGTTGTTTGATTAGACCGGTGATGGCCAACCTATGACACGCGTGTCACAGGTGACACACCAAGCCCTTTTGGGTGACACACATGGTCACCCTGGCACCTGGGCATGTAGTGCTTGCTTGTTCTTGAGGTGTACAAAATACCAACTTTCAATTGAAGATTTAGCAACAAAAGTCACTAATGTAAAGAATTATTTGTTTTTGCTTTTAATAAAATACATATATCAAAAATATAACTATTTTACTAGAGCCACAAATATCACAAAATTATGGATATTTCTAGAAGTGACACAGCACCCAAGTTAAGCCAGGTTCTCTTGCGAATTTTGACACACCGAGCTCAAAAGGTTCGCCATCACTGGATTAGACCCTAGTTCTGTTTACAGTACAAAGTGAGGTCAGAGGCAGCAGACAGCAATCCCTCAGACTCAGTTCAGCTGGAGAATTTGGTGCAGATCCTAGACACCAAGGCCAACCTCTCACACTGGTAAATCTTTCTGGGCCCAAACTGGTATTCCCTCCTGCTGCAGGGCTTCAAGTTTCTGGGCAAATGTGGATCTGGATGTCCAGATGTGGAACTGAACTGTTTCCTTTTCCATTCATGGTGGTGCAGAAACAGAATGTCGAGCAAGTGTCATTGGTTTCTGGATCTCTTCCAGATGTTGTGTGCATTTCCACACAATAATCTTCTGCAGTTTAGAATGATCGATTCAGAAAACACAGGAAGTTGTAAGTAACACGTATGAGCCATCTTTTCTGCTTCCCACCCCCTCCACTTTAGTTCCCCCTCCGAATTGACCCCGGTACAAGAACAGTTCTAGTAATTCTATGACAGAACAACAACAAAAAAAGAATTATTCCATTGCCATGGCAACATAAATTCACATTCTGCAGGTACAGCAGCTGCCAGTTAGGCCATTGACTAAATGAAGGCTCCTGAAGGAGCTTTGTTCTGCAGCATTTGGCCAAAAATAACTTGGCCTGCCACAGTTTCCCACAAACCCACAGAGAGAAGGAGTATTAAATTGACTGGCAAGCAGGCTGTCAACTCATTTAGCATCTTCAAGCTGAGATGAAGTTACTGTAAACATGTGAAGGGGAAGACGGTTCTGGCTGACACACTATTTTCATGGCCTTAACAATAAAATATTTATGCCCTTGAAAATAATCTTAAAATACATTCCATCTACTTTACCCTGGGGGCATAAAACTTAATTTGTTTTACCACAGAACCATTATGATTCTGTGCTTAGAGGGAATTAATTATCATGTTGTGCAAAGTGATAAAGATAAAAACCAATCAGTTACTTAAAATTAATTTTAATTTAAATAAGACAGATTTCTAAAAAATTCCGCTCTGAGGTATAGCCATGTTTTTGAAAGTTAAAAGGAAAAATGAGATGCAGAATGAATTTATGCAATCATTGCAAAACAGAAGCCCACACTGAAATTTTGCACCAGTTCGTTGCTCTTATTAATATCAAAAGCATTTCTGATACAATGTGCTTGTATTTTGTGTAAATACAGGCATTTTGAGAGCATGACCTGGGTTTGGGTTTTTTTAAAAAAATATTTTTAAAATGTGTGGAAAAGTGAAGATTTGAATGACTATATCTCCAATTTGTGGCTTTTTCAGTGACACGTAATGCCTGCTCAAAGAGAATTCATCACATGTACTCAGGAGCAAGGGGGCAAAATCTCCACATTATCTCTCCATCTGCTTGTTTCTTCAGGCACATATGCACCCTAAAATGCAGACCATGAAGCATCCAGTAACATGGTGCGCTGGGCACTTCCACAGGCGTGCCCACTTATAGACATCTTTACCCATGGCTGTGGAAACCTGGCTTTATTTTCTGAAGCCATATTCAAAGTACTACAAAATTAAATTTAAACAGCAGAGTGAAAATGAATTCCGTAGCACTTGGTGAGCAATGCTTCGGATTCCAAGTTAGATGAGGAATGTCCAGACAGATTGGAAGAGCCAACTGAAAGGGCCCCAGAAATACTAGACTGAAATCCAGATCCCAATACTGAGCCTGAATCGGACATGATTAATAAAGAATTTACTCAGGTTGTTCACCCATCAAGACCAAGAACAATCCTGCTTCAAATGCACTCCATTTCATTCATTCAGTTTATTTGTATACCGCCTTTCTAATAAATTACTCGAATAAATTTCCCATAATTCCAGTGAAATCCTATGGAATCTCACAGAAA
The DNA here is from genome assembly GCA_023333525.1 of Aspidoscelis tigris stejnegeri. Classification (NCBI taxonomy): domain Eukaryota; kingdom Metazoa; phylum Chordata; class Lepidosauria; order Squamata; family Teiidae; genus Aspidoscelis; species Aspidoscelis tigris. The sequence goes on from JALMGA010000001.1 coordinate 211,216,788, forward strand.
TCATGGGAAAGCTCACTTGAGATGTACTCCATTTCCCATAATTCCTGTGAAATTCTGCAGGATTTCAAAGGCATGGGAAATTGCATGCCATTTTGGGCCATTTCCTGCCTGTCCCAGGCCTCAGAAGAGCTTAAAGTAGGCCTAATGGTGCCCGTGGGGACTGGGGCTGATCCGGTCACTGTGGGAAAATGAAACTGCGGTTATGGATACAGGGGTCCGACTGTATAGGACAGGGGTCCTCAAACTATGGCCCGTGGGCCACATGTGGCCCACTGAGGACATTTATCCGGCCCACTGGGTGTTTTTGCTGCTGCTGCCTGTCCTGCATAGGAATTTGTTCATAGTTTTTTTAAAAACTATATTCCAGCCCTCCAGTGGTCTGAGGGACAGTGAACTGGCCCCCTCTTTAAAAAGTTTGAGGACCCCTGGTATAGGATGACAGAAAATCCAGCTCTGGTGCTGGGTTTTCCATCATGCCAGATTGCTTGCTTTGTCTTTTGTTTCCTTGTGGAATTGCTGCTCTTGAAAAAGTAGCCATATGTAGGGAGAATGTGAAAAAAGCAAAGGGAAATGGCTGGGTGCTTCCTACATAATTCTATTCTTGCAAGAGCAGCAATTCCCCAAGGAAAGGACAGAGAATGTAAGAATCTGGGTCTGCGTGCAGATTGCCTCCGAGGGGTAGTGAGGGGCAATTGTGGGATCTAAACAAAATCCCAAAATTTCCTCTGACGATTTGGCGGCACATTAAAGTTCTACAGGATTTGACAGGTGGATAGATTTTAACAGCCGGAAGGGTTTTTTAACTGCATGCCCACGGCCACTCAGGATCCTGTCTCCTCTTTTATTTGAGCTTTTGTGGATTTTTGAAGTTAGAGCTGCAGACCTATACGTTTTTTTCTTCTTAGAATTGAGCCCAAGAATTGTACCACTGGTAGTATTTGAATATACTGTGTGGGTAATATTGAAGATCAGCATCCTTTCCAGTGGCAGCTCCTAGTTTTCAAGGGTGGACAGTCACTGGCAGATGTCAGTTGACTTGCTGCTAGCAAAAACATGGGGCAGCCCCTGGGCAGCTCTGGCCATGGTGTGTGGAGGGCAAGTTCACACCACCACAGCCAGCAATTGTCCAGGACATGTCTGCACAAACCCACCCTTAAGGTATGAGCTCCAACTGCCCCAGGTGCAGAACATTTGGGCATGGATTTGTGCATTTATTTGGAGACAGATGCAATGCTTGACAATACTGAATAAAAATGATCAAGATTTGTTTTTGATTTGCACTCTCTCCCTAAATAGTACATGGCCAGAAAGTCCCACGTTGTAAGACATCTTCAGGATAGAGGGTGATTACAGCACACACAGTTCTTGTAAAGAAGCGTTTGAAGCCAAATAATGTGTAAAAAAAAAATCTTACTGTAATTTTTGTTGTTTCTGAATTGCTAAAGGCTGGACTGTACTGTGTCTCAAAGGCCTTCTTGGGTGACACCTAGTGGGCAACCGGGGGAGGTTTTTTTCCTTCTGAAATTTCATCTGTGTCAGAGAAGGGCGATTAAGTTTGTTTGAACAACCTTACTAGTGTTAATACATGAAAAGCAATATGCAAGAAATATAAAGAAAAGTTTGTCTGAGAGATTCCTAGTGACAGTCTCAGAAAGTATTTCTTAAAGTTATGAAGTCATTATGCTATTTAACGTAGCATCAGTTCCTTTTCCATCTCATGTAAAACATTATATATTTCCAGATGATGTTGCAGTATTTACCAGTGTAACCTGCCTGAGTTTGATCAGGAATGCAAACAGAAGGAAAAGTTGCTTGAATTGGCTACAGAGAAAGCAAGCAGTCATATATGGGCATGTTCATTTTATTTTATCACTACTGTAATTTTGACAGTGGCAGGAAATTTGAGTCTTCCGGTTCTGCTTTCATCTTTAATGCCAATTCATGGAGAAGGGAACTGAACTTCCACCCTGAGAGTATCAAAGTTGATCACATTCCTCAATATCTTTAGATGCAAGCAAGATGTGGTTTACTGGGGCAAGTCTGAGTTTTCAGGATTTATCTTATTTTTTCATTGTTGTTTAACTCTCCTTGAAATGTCTCATTTGCTGCAGAATTCAAAGCTTTTACTTAGACTATGACTGAGGCTGTGACTGTGTTCAGACATAACAAAGGCTGTGGCACTTAGATTCCCAACCATTCTCTAATCCACCTTTTCTAGCACAGAATGTTCATGAGAAGGAGGAGGAAGGGCAGATTGGTGTGTGAACAATTCCACCTTGAAGCTGTCTCTGAGCTACATCAGAAGCTCCTCAGAGGCCCAGTTCCCACTGGCATTTTAAAGCAGTTTAGAAACTGTTTGGATTCTCTGTGTCCCCATTACCAATCCATTTCAGAGGTATTTTGAGGATTATTTGGCTAAAAATTGGAATAAATAAACACCTGTTTTTTCAGGTGTTTTTTCTTCTGTTTTTTGCTTTTAAAACGCTTCTTCCTTATTGCTGTGGGAACGCTACAGCAGTATTGGGGCAAATACATCATGAAACGAGTGGGTGTTCACCCTGTGCAGAGACCAGCCCCTTGCCAGATTTGTTAAAACTCCAGATCCATATTCAGCAGAGAAGTAACAATTCAGCCTGAAAAGTTGTGACACTTCACCCACTCCACACTTCACACTAATAACAAAGTTTCATGTTACGCTCCCCCTCACTTTCTCCTTGCCTCTTTTGCCTTCCTGAGCCCTGGGAAGGAGAGAAGCACCTCCCGACCACCATGCCCCGCCGGTGACTGAGCGCATCCATGTGCAGCCAACTGGTCAAGCGGGCATGCAGCTCTCTCTCTCTGCTGCCGCTTTTTCACTTCTCTGCAACTCTGCATTTGTGGAGAAGTGAAAAGGCACCAGTCCTGAGTTTACATGTATGTGTGTGTGTGTATGCCAGCCAGTGCTGCTGGTGATGGGGAGGGGAGTGAAGGGGAGGAAGGGGTGTATGTGCAGGTCTGGCAGGACATCTTTTGCAAAAGCATGAGGGGAGGGGAGGGGAGAGGGGAGGGGAGGGGGGAGCTGCAATTCCCCACCCTCTGCCACATCATTGCAGGATCCAATCGGCAGGCGGGGTGGGGCTCTAGCTAGCAAGAGGAGGGAAGAAGAGATTCCCTTCTTCCCTAATGCAATTCTGAACTGTTTGGGGTGGGGACAGCAGAGGGGTTGATAGCAATTTAAAGTGATTTAAAGCCACTGAAGTGGGGACTGTGAGAATCCGTGTTTGAATTGCTTTTTTTTTTGTTTTTTTTTGTTTCATTTTTAAACTGTTTTAAGAGGCATGAGTGGGAACTGGGCCAGAGATGCTCTCTCTCTCTCTTTTTGCTATGTCTGATTACAGCCTCTGTCTCCATTTGTAAACAGGCAACTTCTTCAGGTCATGTGGGGGAGGTATCTTGATTACCACAGAAAATAAGACCTCTTCATCTTCTGGGACAATCTGGCAAATTTCCTTTCTCTCTCTCTCTGTCATTGCATGTCTCTCTGACTTTCTGTCTTTCTCTGCTTCCCTCACACCCCCTCCTATGTGTATGTCTGAACTCCTTGCCCTGATTCAATAAGGCTTGGAGATGTCCTCCATAGACTTATGAACATGGATTTGACCATATTGTGTGAAATGAGTTGCACCAATCAAAAGTATTGCTTTAAAGCAGAATATGCTACTTTCTTGAAAACAAACACTTTGATAGATAAAGGAGGGTCTGTTAAAGCAGAGCATGACATTTGTGGCTATAGCAGGAGAGAATAACTCATATGTATTCTGCAGGAGCCAAGACACCTGTCAAGAAAAATCCATCTCAGAGATCCTTGCTTAGGAACAGAAATGAGGGAAAGCACCATAATAATCAGGATTATTGTTCTAGTAAAAAGCAAATCTTGCCCCCTTTTTCCACAAGCACTGAAAGTTCTGGACCTTGAAGATCTGGAACTTTGAGATGCGTTCTTCCCCAAGATCTGGATCTTGAAGATTCGATTTTTGGGGAGGACCCCATGCGTCCCCATGGGCCCGCTAGCATGTAATTGCAATGGGCACTGAGCAGGGCACTGTGAGGACTCCCAAGAACCCTTTCCAGCTCTGTTTCACCGGAGCTGGCAGAGGACAGGGTGGAGAGGGAAGCCTTCGTATCTGCTTATGCAGCAGCTACAAAGCCTGTGCTGGATGGTCTCCCCCTCCTCTTCCAACATTCCAGGTGACAGAGGAGGAGGGGAGAGGGGAAACCTGCCTCCTTCGCCACTTGGGGTGACAGAGGAGGCAGGATTGTGTCACCCCCCTCCTCCTCCACCATTCTGGGCGAGGGAGGAGGAGGGGAGAGGGAAATCCTGCCTCCTTCGCCACCCCTCCCAGGCAGCTGCAGTGGGGGGAGCGGCAGCTCTGATGTCATACCACTAAAGTAGCTGTGGCAGTCAGGGTTTGCAAGGCTCCATAGCTGCAAGTGGGCTGGGTGGGCGGAGCCTGCATCACATGTACACACAGGTCCTCTCCTTCTGGCCCAGACCCTGCAGGTAAGTGGTGTGGACACCTTTAATCAGGTCCACACAAAATCTGGATTTAAGGACCTGAAGGACCCATTAAATCTGGATTTCCCCTGCCCTCCTGGGGACAGGGCCCTGTAGATGGGGCCTTCAATGAGGTCCAGGTGGGGACAGGGCCTTCCTGATTGCTACCAGTCAGGTACAAGTCAGGTTCCTAATGGGGTCTTAGAAGGGTTCTAAGCCCTACTGGAAAAAGGCCCTTGGTTACTGCTGATTTTCAGCACTCAAACGTATAATATATTATCTAAGCTACTACATACACAGTTTGTAGTTGAAAAATGTCAGAAGAGCTGAGAATTTTCTTTGTAGAATATTGCATTTTGGGGGGGAAATGTTTGTGCTTATTAAATAAATGCACAAAATACTATAGTATAAATATACTCTGAAACTAAGGGCCTAGTTGCATTTACCCATGTGGCATGGATTGGGACACTGCTGGGATGGTCTGTATGCATGTTGCACTGCCACCTCAATCCCAGAGCATCTGGGAGCATCCTGGAGTTGCCCCAATAATCTGTAGCTGTGGATCAGGAGTGGCTAATATAGTCCCAGTTGGCAACATTTGCACTGAATTTTAGATGTAAAACTGCAAGGAGGTGGGGTGAAGTGGCTGTGGCTGTGCAGTTGCATGTCGTGTCGTAATTGCCATGGCAATAGCTAGAAATGTCGTATTACCATGGTGATTCAGATGGTCTGGGAGATACTATCCATGCTGGAAATGCTGGTAGTACACTGGTTGTTGGAAATAGCACCAGCACTTGCAGTGTGAACTTACTTAACCGATACCTGGAAGGCTCATTTCAGGCAATTAAGCGCGATCAGGCCCTAATTTTGAATAAAGTATGCTGAGTGATACAATCTTCTGGCATGTTACCAGTAAGCTATTTTAAAGAGACACTTATGTGAATGAATATGAACGAGCTGACTGTTAGAGAGCTCTGCTAGAAAGTCAGTCTTCTGGAAAGTTCTTGTTGCTGCTTCTACACAATATTGTGCTTATTTCAGTTGTTTCTTAAGGACTCAGTCAAGTTATCATAGGACCATTCTGGCACAGCAAATGCTGGCCTGGATTTGAGGGTGACCTGGTTGCAACATCTGTCATCTATTGATTGCCAGGGGTGATTTGGTTAACTGGACTGGTTAGGTTCATGCCTCCTTCCTCCTGCACTTCTCCATGTACATCTGTCCTGAAGCTGCACACTTGATGGAAGAGGACAATCATCTCAGACTGAAGGTGTGTATTGTACTCAATAACTTCAACTCCCCTGCTTGAGCTTCTAAACAAGCTCAAAACTCATTTGTAGGAGAAGTACAGGTTCTGTCCTGGATTTGTGACTGGCTTAAGGGCAGAAAGCAGAGAGTAGTAATAAACGGCAAATTCTCAGGGTGGAAAGAAGTAAAAAGTGGGGTCCCTCAAGGCTCAGTACTGGGACCAATGCTTTTTAATTTATTCATCAATGATCTAGAAGAAGGGGTACATAGTAAAATAGCAAAGTTTGCTGATGATACTAAATTATTTAGGGTAGTAAAATCTGAAAGAGATTGCCAAGAGCTCCAGAAGGATCTCTTAGCATTGGGTGAGTGGGCAACCAAGTGGCAAATGTGCTTTAATCTTAACAAGTGCAAAGTAATGCACATCGGAGCCAAGAATCCAAATTATGTCTGTAAATTGATGGGGTCTGAGCTTTCTGCAACACACCAGGAAAGGGATCTCGGGGTTTTGGTGGACAGTTCAATGAAGGTGTCAACCCAGTGCGCGGCAGCAGCAAAAAAAGCAAATTCAATGCTGGAAGTAATTAGGAAGCGAATCAAAAATAAGTCAGCAAGTGTCATTTTGCCCCTTTATAAATCTATGGTGAGGCCACATTTGGAGTATTGTGTACAATTCTAGTCACCACACCTCAAAAAGGATATTGTGGAACTAGAGAAGGTGCAGAGAAGGGCAACCAGAATGATTAAGGGTCTGGAGCCCCTCCCTTACGAAACCAGGCTGCAACGTCTAGGCCTCTTCAGTCTGGAGAGACGGCGTTTAAGAGGGGACCTGAATGAAGTATTTAAAATTATGCACGGTATAGAAAAGGTGGATAGAGAAAATTTCTTTTCTCTATCGCACAACACTAGAACCAGGGGGCACTCTATGAAGCTGATGGGTAGGAGAATAAGGTCTGACAGGGGGAAGTATTTCTTCACCCAGAGGGTCATCAGCTTATTGAATGTGCTGCCGGAAGATGTGGTGACAGCTACCAGTCTGGATGGCTTTAAGGTAGGGTTAGACAAATTTATGGATGACAGATGTATCAATGGCTACTAGAACGAATGCCTAGGTGCATCCTTCAGGCTGAGGGTGGGGGAGGAACTGGGCGCTTCTAGGGCCATCTGCTGGGACTCGAGAACAGGAGAAGGTTTGTCCTTGTCTCTGCTTGAGATGCCCATTGGTGGGCCACTGTGTGCGACAGGATGCTGGACTGGAGGGGCTGTGGCCTGATCCAGCAAGGCTTCTCTTATTTCTTATGTTCTTATGTTCTTAAGTAGAGTAGTCAAGCTCCCAAAAATGAAAACTACATTTAATTGGAGACAATAGGACAGCCTGTCTTCTTTCTTGTTTCAGTCAAGTGTGTACAAAGCCTAACTGTTCCATTTAGCATCCACTTAAGTGTTAAATGAAATATGAAGACATAGTATTGAATATTGTATTACTTAATAACACAAGAAAGGAGGACTGTGTCAAATAGAGCTTGATAGAACATGAAAAAAGTTATTTCAGGAGATAAGAAGCCATTTGCATGATAGATAAAGCAGATGATGTTCCTTTTACATGCATCTGCTTTCTTCCTTATTAAGTGAAACTTTGAAAATTCTTTTAAGTAAATGCTTGAAAAACGGGAACTAGTTTTAATTTTTTCTTGTTTGACTAGGCACCATTCTGTCAGATAATTACAAATTACATGGGACTATTCATGAAAGGAGTTTCATAACTGTTAGCGCAGTTTGTAACCATGTAAAGATTGCATAGGTATTAATTAATTGGATCAAGCTCAGAATTGAAATTTAGAAATAAATAATAAAATATCATCTTCATATACACGTATTTTATATTCTAAACTGTTACCAAGAAACCCATGAATGTTATGCTGTGTAAGAGCATGCACTCAGAGATTCAAATGTAAGTTAGAAAGTGATGAAGCAAGTGGACTCAAGATTAACTAAAAAGGCTATTTTGGCTGAGCTCTCACCACATGAAATCTTAAGTACCAAATGTTGAGATAGTATTTCCATTCTGTTAGCATCGTGGTTGTGGAACACGCTTTATTACTCAAATATGCATTTGTGACATCATTAACTACCATAGTTTTTTACACTAACTGAAGAACTTCTCTTCAGTAAGGATCTTGTGAGCTTGTCTATCAATTAAGAATATTCTGTCACGTGAAAGAGGTCCTTAGGGTCTATGTCACTGCATTTTAGAATATTTTTTAAAAAGAAATCCTTTAATTTGCATTTTTTTATCCATACTGCTGGAGGATGGACTGTTAATTGATAAAGGTTCAATTAATCAAGATTAGGAGCATTCACTAGTAGAGAAAGCTACTTGGGCAGTAAACAGAAGTGTCTTGTGGCTTTGTAACCTGGAGGCAAACCCATGCAGCTATTGAGTACTGTCATTTCACCTGCCTGAACTGCAGAGTCACAGCACTCACTTGTGTGAGTGCTAGGTTGCCATCTTATTTCTGTCATCACACAGATACTGGTTCTAATAGTAAATTGTCTCCTACAGTACATTGCCATAAACACTGAAGGGTTCCAGTGCTACTTGGAACTGTCTAAATTCTTCAAATATATTTTGTTGATTTCTAAATCCTTGGTTAGGTTTCTAATTATTGATAAGGTAGCTGCAGAGTCCTTGTGTCTGTCTAGTGAAATTGAAGTATATTTGAAATCTTTGTTTTCTGTTGAGGAAGCTCTAAACCTAATTTTAGGTAAGTTGAGTTAGTGATCAGATAGTTCATGTAGTCCAGAAAAAAAGTTCAGGCTCTGGAAGTAGATTTGGGGTTAAGACCATAAGAAATGACTCCATGAATCCCATCTGTAGTCCATCTGGTTCAGCACTATGCTTGCACAGTGGCCACGTAGTTGCGTAGGGCAGCCCAGAACTCAAGACACAAGCACACACCTTACATCGCTTACAATCTTCTAACAGCTAGCCTTTGGAGGCGAGTTACCTCCCCTTGCCCCAGAACGAATAGCCTGTATTCTATGAATTAGTCCAAACATTTTTAGAAGCAATCCAATTTCGTCGTAAAAACCACATCTCGTGGGAATGAATTTCAAAGTTGAACTATGTGTTGTGTAAAATGATGATGATGATGATGATGATGATGATAAATCTGTCTTCCCTATTTGTCCAAGATTCAGTTTAATTTGGTATTTTTCATTTTACTGAATTTTTGGATATCGAACAAAAACTGAATATTTGGTTTGCTACAAACATCTGCAAACTAGCTGGTTTGCTGTGAACCATAAACCCACTGAACCAATTCAACTCATCTCTGTTGGTGAGAAAATTCTATAGCATCCTGACTGATGTGTCCCCTCAGCCTTCCATGGTTACTGGTTAATCTAGTCAAGTTGTTTACTTCATTTCATATACTATATTGCTAACAGCAGCATGTTGACACCATGCCCTGAAACACAGTCATAATTGCAGCTTTCAGCTAATAGATACTGCATTATATGTGCAGTCTCTCAGGGGGCTCATTTCCTAAGACAGTTCTATTAGCTGAAAGCAAGTACGGATCTGAGTTATCAATGTTAATAGTGAGAACCTGGGGATGGGCAATCCAGCCAATGTAAAAGCATGGCTACCTTGGATGACATATAATTAAACCCTGAGCACTCCAATTAGATATAGCAGAGTGTGCTTTATAATAAATAGACACCAGGAATAAGGAATGAAGTGAGAGTGGTACATATAATATCCCCTACTAGCATTTTAGTGAGCCGCGGTAATCTGAAAACAGGATAATTGTTGTATAATTAATTAGAAAGTAACTGTGTGCTCCTCTGGGTTCCAAATGTGGTTCCCCCTTCCCCCAATCCAGTTCACTGTATGCTTTATGTAGAAGAGTTAGCATTCTGGGAACTCTAGTCTTCTTCTAGGATCAGGTCAGATCAGTTAGTAACAATTGCTGGACCTCCCTTTGACTGTTCAGATCCTCTGTGCCAGGTAGTCAGATGAGTAAAAGACATTTGATATAAAAGAATTCTGTTTCTGCACCTTCTTGAACCATAGAACATTCCCAAAGCAGGTGGGAGAAAAATGATAAGCAAAGCTATGTTCTCCTTATATTTTCATATCTGAGAACTACAGTCTTTGTACGATAGTCTTTCAGGATGCCTAGTATTTGGAAAGCTATACTCATTAGAAAATAACCTTTGTTTTCCTCTACCTTGTTCAAATATATGCCTTGATCTACTCATAACACAGATTTGTTTCATTTGGAAGGCCAGGTATGGCTAGATATACACATTTTAGCATTTATTTATTTATTTATTTATTTTTTGATGGGTTCATGCCCATTGAAGCTTGGCTTATTTCTGGAATAAACATCGTAAGCCTAGATGGGTCTTAAATTGTTTAGCCTAGTTGTTGCTTTGAAATAGGATTCTTTCCATCTGGCATCTCATTACTGATTAGCTATTTCATTCTGGGTACAGTAGCTGCAAGCTGTAATCGGTAGATTAATCTACTAAAGGTTTAGTTGGTTAATCAGCACAGCCAATTGTATTCAGTAAGTCTGAGGGCAAATTTTAATTGGTATGTAAGCCTGAGAGTTTAGGGCACTTAGGTTTTTTTATAGGCATTATGATGGTACTCTTGTGTTAACTGCTCTCCAATATTGATAAAGAAAATATTAAAATATCATGTCCTTCCTAAGAATGAATGGTTGCTTTTGCTAACCCTCAAACGCTTTAATAATTCATCTCAAATGTTTTGAGAATTCATCAAAATACTGAGACATTTGCAAAATTTTAAAGTTATTAGGTGAAATATTAAGTTTATTAATATAATATTTTCATTTCTAGGATGTTTCATCTAAAGGTTCAGGGTAGGTTACTGATGAAAGAGAAAATACGTGAAAACTAAGAGCTTAAAATAGTACAGTTTCTTAAATGCTAAAAAATATAAAGATGCTAAGAACAGTGAAATGCTGAAAAAGATAACACAAACCTAATCTCAGCAAAATAATGGAGGTACAACTTAATATCCAAAAGCTGTAAACAGAGGCATCTTAAAAGGCACCAAAGAGTGTGTGATGAGGATTCCCGATGCACTTCAAAGGATTGGTTTCCCATAATCTGAGGCCTGCAGTTGAGGTGACCCTCTTCCTTGTTTCTATTCCTTGAACAGAAAAAACGACGACAGCAGCACCAACAGAATATTCTTTGCTCACGAAGCTTCCTGGAACCAGTCAGAAGCAGTTAGGAATTCTGACTGTTCATTGGAAGGACAAATAATGAAGCTGAATTTCAGATACTTTGGTCATATAATAAGGAGACAGGACTCCTTGGAAAAGACCCTGATTCTGGGGAAGATGGAAGGCAAAAAAGGAAGGTGATGGCAGAGGAGGCGATGGATGGGTAGTCTTTGGGGTCACAAAGAGTTAGACATGACAGAACAAGTGAGCAATTGGATGGAGGATAGGAGGGAATCTGAGAACCTATAGTATTTTTCCAAGGGATAACAGTAGCAGAAACTTATATCTTCTGTTAGAGACATTTTGCAGCTGAAATTTTATGGCAAGTAATAGAATGCCAAGTAGGTACAAAGGAAGCCTGGATCTCCATTACACAGCAAAGTCACTTAAAGGGAGGCCAGTTGCCATTACTCCTAAAGGAGACCACCTAACCTGAGGGCAGGCCATGGTTCAGTACTTGATGATACATACTTTTTTTTTCATCAGCCATATGTAAGAAATAATATTTTGTTTTTAAATTGCATTTCTGATTTTTGTGACATTTGCTACGCTAACGCATGTATGGCCATAACTATCTTTTGTGTTCTCAACTGACATTGAAATACTGGATTGGGGGAAGTTTACAGAAAATAAAAGAAGCATCAAACCTCTTTGGTAACTGGCAGAAAAGATTTGACTGTTAATTCTTCTTCCTTCAGTCATCCTTCAAAAGGGAATGTGTTCCAGCAAGCTTTGCAACTGTTAATTTGGCAGATAATGTCCCATTGCTTTAATGCTTGAAGCTTGGAAGGAAGGAAGGAAGGAAAATATATTTTATAAGCACACATGAGCAGGCAGAGAGCTGAATTCTCGATTGGTAGTAGAGTGGTGAGAGTTGTCCCTAAAGGATGGTTTTCTCCAGACCAGGTCTTGAATATTTAATATTGGTGAATTACTAGAACCCTTCAACCATAATGAAGGAATAAACAAGCAATTAGAGCAAACTCCAAATCCCTAGTTCCCTGAAAGCTTTTAGCTTTCTAAGTGCAAATTTCTTTCTCTTTATGTATATATGCCCCCTCCTGGTTTACTTTACTCCTATAGTGAAGTCTCATTTCCTTTCCATTTGCACTTATTTTTTTAAAAAATTAAAATCTATGATAATATTGTTAGATATTGTTTCTGTAAATTGTATTTAAATATTTATAATCTTAGTTGAATTGTGACTATACTCTTGTAGTATTTGGGGAAACATTTAGGTTTCTGCTAATTCAAAGCAGGATAGGTGAATTAGATACATGGATGTCTGGCATATTTAGCTTTTAAAATCATTCCCTCCAACCATCTTGTAATTACTGGAAATGCTTCCAAAGATCTCTTGACTCTAGTGTGAATTCAACTTAAAAGGGGGGAAAATTTAAAGGGAGCAGTTCTTAAATTTGTCTTATAAAAGTCTGTTTGGTGAAGTAGTCTAGAACCTGTTTTAATCCCCACCTGTCCATGGCATCTCACCAAGTTTCCATAAAAGGAGCCCTGCTGGACCAGACCTCAGCCCCTCTCGCCCTTCATCCTTTCTCACACAGTGGTCCACCAGTCCTTTCTGGGCATTCTAGGCAGAAGGCAAAGGCAAAACCTTCACCTGCTCTCAGATCCCTGCAAATGGCCTTTAGGGGCATCCTGCCTCCCTCTCCAACTTGGAATTGTACCTAAGCGTTAATTCTAATAATCATTGATACACATGTCGTTCATGAATTTAGTTAATCATTTCTTAAAGCTATTCAAGCAGGTTGCTGTAACTACCTCTTCTGATAATAAATTCTATAGAAGGATAGATTAAAATTGATAAAATGAGGAAAAGAGAATAATGTTCTGTCCCTTGAGTTCTTTGGAAGAAAGGTGAGATATCATAAAGTCAAACTATAGCACAGCGTTTTTTAAAACAAAACAAAATTGGCTCAGAAATTACGACACATCTTCGCTTATCTGATGGGGCAGCCAGTAAAGCATCATTTGCTGCCTTGCCTCCATTTGTGGTGACGTTAAGCACCGCGTGGTGGTCATGCAACCTCATTATCAAGTGCATTTTACTATTTGATATGTTTTAATCTCATTGTAACCCGCCCTGAGACCATTTTAGGAAGGGCAGGATATAAATTTTCTAAATAATAAATAAAAACTATTAAATAATTGCTGTCTGTAGGACCATTTTTTTGGGGTGTGTGTGTAATTTTGCTGCTGTCAGTGGAGGCACCTTGGAGCACCACTTTAAGTGACACCTTCTCACTCAAAAATGGAAACAAGGAGGCATCATTCTGAGTGATGCTGGAGGCATCTCCCTCATGTACCCTGGAAAAAGCCAGCTCTGTTTTAAAATGGAGACAAGGCCCTTTTTGCACTAGGCCTTTATTCCAGATTATATCCCAGAGACCTCTGAGGCCTGCCATAGTCTCCAGATGGCAGACTCGTATTCCAGGATATTATTTATTTATTTATTTATGTTTATATTTATATCCCGCCCCATACCCAAGGGTCTCCGGTCGGCTTACAATATTTAAAAACAAACATATTTTTAAAAACAAACATAATCTGGAATGAGGCCCAGTGCAGAAATGGCCATAGTTACTTTCTCTACCATTTCTGTTCCCTACCAACCCTTGCCTTCTCATACACATTTTCCTGCCTTTTAAACAGTAACATCAGCTAGAAAAGAATAGGCAACCAGTACAAGAAGAAGAAAGCCATTTTCTCCCTTTTGTCTGCTTTCCACTCTCAGTGGGAAGCACCAAGCTGGGTCACAACACAGCTGCAGTTCTTGATACTTCTGTCCTAAGATGACTTGGTCAAAGGAGGAAAATCAAGTTGCCCATCACATGATAAAGGGAGGAGGAGATATGTTTTCTACATAGAAATCAGTCAAGACTTTAATAGCTAATGCCATGGTAGAAATTATTACCCTGTTCAGATACATAAGCATCATAAACGTCACTTATTAATATTGACTGTAGCTTCTGATCTAAAACAAAGATAAGGAACACTTTTTTTGGTTGAAGACTATATTCCTTATGAATTTCTCTATCAGAGGCAATGTGCTACTGCTGCATAGGTCTAGAACCTGCAAGGCAGCAAAAGGTGCTTTACTGGCTGCCCCATCATATGTTGCAATGCAAACCAAAAATGGATGAGATTGCCCATCTACCTTTTCCTGTTATCACCCTCTCTTTGCTGTTCCCTTTGACCAGCTGTCAGAAGGTGCCGTCTGTTCAATTCACTAACTTTGTGTTCATTTCACAAACTTTGGCAGGATCCAAATGATGATGGGCCAAGTACTTGAATAGCTAGAGCACTTGATCCTGCCCCAAGGGCAGGGTATGTGATGTCTACATGTCACACGACAAGACCTGTCCCTCTTTTCAAAGGTGATGGACAAAAGACAGAATAAAGAGAATGTGGGGGATTATCCATTATGCCAGAAATGGTCCCAGAAGCATGATGCATGCTCATAGTGAACAGCCTGTTGCTCAGTTATCATGTATCTGTATGGCAGAGATGTGAATGCCTGAGGCTGGTGGCCATCCTCAGATTTCATTATCCTGCTTTGTAGGAAGGATGCCTCTGATGGCACATGCTGGGCCACAAGCACTTTTGTAAGAGTTCCCCACAGCCATGGGCATTTTAGACACATAGATGCCACACCCTAGGGTCTCCAGTGGGCACTTTCTAGCACCCATGTAGATGCAGCTCTGATTTCATCTTACCTACCTTTCTTTTGCATTTATTAAAGCAAAGCTTATTCTATAGCAGGTATAGGAACACTATTATCCCAGCTCTGTACCAGAGCTGTCCTAATTGTATACCAGAAGTGCAAATTCAGCCCAAGATTAACTCAGTCCTGAGCTTGATTTCTAGCTCCACTGATTTTGACACTGATATCTGAATGAATGAATGAATGAATGAATGAATGAATGAATGAATGAATGAATGAATGAAGACACTAGTAGAATAGGTGAACTGTTACAATGATATTTTGTTACTTAGGGTAGGACATTAAATGATCCTTCTTCAGATGATCCTCATTTCCCCCCCCCCCCATTTATGTTTGGGTGTCCATGAAAAAATGAAGTTGCCCTGTTGAGTTTGGTGAGCCATTTTGGTCTAGTGGTTAGGGAGCCACACTCTTATCTGGGAATACCGGGTTTGATTCTGCCCTCTGCCATGAAGCCTGTGGGTGACCTTGGTCGAGTCACAGCTCTCTTCTGAGCTCTCGCAGCCCCACCTATCTCACAGGGTGTTCTGTTGTGGGGAAAAGAACAAATGGCCAATAAAAAGCCAGTCACTCCAATGAAAGCTAGTTATCAGTTGAAATTTCAGACTTGTAATGGATGTGCCTTGAACTATTGAATGAATGAGGAAACTCCTGTGTGCAAAATATGTGGGTATACACCACTGAAGCATTTCAGAGGTGCTGAATTGGCTGATTTTGGAAAGAAGTCCAACATTTCATTGAACAAGAAACTAAGATGGGGAGGCCAGACAGTGTTTCTTTATTCGATGGATATTGCCCAGCCAATAGTTAAAAATTTATTCATTTTTATCTTCAATTTGGTTAATGCTGGCTAATGAAAGATGCCACTGCTATCGTTTTGAGTTTTTGCAAAGCACAGCTTTTCTCTTTGTTTGTTAAAAAAACATTCAAAGCATAAAACCTAGGTTTCCGTTGACCATTATAGTTTTCTTGTCCCAGATGTTTTCCCCTGGTATTGGAGAATAGTTTTCAGCCCAGATGTCAGAAATGTGCTGTAGGGTTTCCCATGGATCGTAACAGATGTCGCATTTTGCATAACAACAGATTTATTTAAACATTGTCTTCCCAAGCCTAGTCTTTCCATCTGCCTTAAAATTATTTTCAAAACTAAAATTGTTAGAATTTTATACTGGAATGTAACATTTCCCATGTTTGGTATCTATTAAGGTTGGGTAGCAAATTTTCACTAGGCCTGTAGCCTGTTGGAAGACTTAATTCACCCTGTGACGCTCTAGAGGTTATCCTGTCCAGTAAAGGCAGGATTTTTAAAGAGGGCACTGTGAGGGGAGGAATTCCTGTAGTGAAAATCAAAGGCCCTATGTCAAGCTAATACTTGTTACTAGCTCAAAGTTAACCTAGTGTGTATATAGTATACATAATGAGTGCCAGGTTAGAGTATGACTGGATGCCTATTCATAAATAAATTCAATTGTATTCAGTGGGTTTTAATCAGTTCCATGTCCTGAACTAGTGCCTTGAGGCAGTGATGGGTTTGGGTGTGGTCTAATAGCTTGATGCTGAGCCCATACAAGACTGTGGGGTCCTGTGTATCCTGGGCTGCCAAGACAAGGAAGTATATAGGCCATTGAGTTATTCTTCCCTATAATGAACAGGTAAGGAATCTAGGTGTGATCATGGATTCTTATGTCATTGTGGGTCCCAAGTGACAAGGGTTGCGGCTAGCAGTAGCTACTCTTTTTAGATCAGTCTTTCCTTGATAGGGAGCACCTGAACACAGGATTCCAGGCAGTCATGTTCTCCAGAACAGAGTATTAATGTGTGCTTTATGCCCCTTAGGAGAACTCAGAAACTAGAATTAGTGCCAGATTGCTATTGCTACCAGGTGTTTCCAGTAGGGCTCGTATAACTGCATTGCCTGGCAGCTGGTTCCATATCTACTCAGGTTGCTGCAATTGACTTTTAACATTGTGAATTACTTGGGGCCTACCTATCTGAAGATGTGTCTTCTTCCTTCTAGACCAGTCTGGGAAATGGGGTTTCCTGGGAAGGCTGTCTTTGTCATTCCATTCTTTGACAAAATGCATGTGGCAGAGTCATGGAAGAAGGCCTTCTTAGTTTTAGCCCCCAAGCTATAGAATAGCCTCCCCAGGGAGATAAGCCAGACAACTACAGAAACCACCTTTTGGTGCTTATTAAAGGATTATTTTCTCTTATAGGTGTTGGATGAGTGAAGCTACTATAATTTGTGAAGGGGGTAACATAAAATTAATATTTTGCTGCTGCTGCTGTTCTTATTTTTGTGAATTGTCCTCCAGCTATGCAGAGGGCAGTATATAAATATAAAACAAAACAATTGGGTGTTTTAAAACTATCATTGCAATGAAGGTGTGCAGACCTGTTTTTCTGTTTTCTCAACTGAGAGAGGTCATGCAAATCTTTGGAAAGCATATAGATGGCTAGAAATAATAGATAAGCATATTGTATATAATAGAGTAATCCTGACATAACTGTGTTTGAGAAAAGCCATGTGTGGATTATGGATGTGGCAGTAACTGGCAACAGTAGATTTAAACAAAAACATCTGGTAAAAGTCATCAGATCAAGTATCTTGGCAAAGGAAGGTGATGGTTACTGCTGTTCTGGGTGCATTTCCAAAAGAACTGGAGCAAAACCTTAACACCATGGATATACCTTGCTGTAAAATGCCTTGAGGTTTTTTTGTTTTTTTTTAAGAGAAGCAAATATAACTGTTTTAAATAAATAAGAGTCACTGCGCATCAGTTTAAAGAGGTGGAACTACTGGGAACAGCAGACATTCTGTGCTGATGCATCTGATTATCCCAGGTGCTTGGGAAACATCCAAATGTAAGAGTACCAAGTGAGTCATAAACATCTACTAGACAGTTTGATAATAAAACAGTGGAATAGCTTTACTGCAGTAAATCTTACTGGGCATCCCCGTGGTAAGGATACTGTGAGGCAAACGTGAGTGTGCCATGAAAGAGTCCCCATGCAAAGCCCTAATTTGGGCTGCATGAGGGACAAAATCCTGAAAGGAAAAAAAACCACCCTTAATAACTGTTCTCGCCCCGAATTACGGGGCAAGAACGGGTTATCATGGGGGCATGGGGACACTCACGGGTTACGATCACAGCATTAGCAGGCGGGGCTTCGCTGTCCCTGCCACTAATGCTGCATTCGCAACTGTCCCCTTACCTGAGCGCTTAATCGCCCAGGTAAGGGCTTGATTTACCCCAAACAATAGCCTGACAGCTGCCCTGCAATCAGCTAGGCAGCTGACATGGAGCTCTGCCCTGCTCTTGACAGCCCCTATACCAGCCTGACAGGTGCTTAGCTGACTGCAGGGCAGCTGTCAGGCAATTGTTTGGGGGTAATTCAAGCCCTTACCTGGGCGATTAAGCACTCAGGCAAGCGGGGGGGGGGGGAGTGGAAAAAACTGTGGCATCCCAATGCAGGGATTTGCCACGGTTTTCATGGGGATGGGCGGGTTTGCCTTGAACCTACCCTGTCCTCCATTGCCATGGGGACTCCTTAATGTGAATCTTAATTCACAATAAGGCTGCCCCAAATCCACCGCGAGGCAGTGGCAGCCCCATGGGGACGAGCCCATACAGTGTTACCTCAAAATAGGTCTGCTTGAATGTGTACTAGGTGGAGTTGCTTCCCAGAAGGGACAACTGGTACAAAAGCATGTGACACCATTGCTCAAAGAGATATACCAGCTGCCATCCTGGTACTGGTCCATTTTCAAATGGGTCTGCTGTTTCATACTGTTAATATTTAAAATTCTCCTGTCACATGAAGTCCTAAGGAACATGAAAGTGTTTGAGCAAGATGCCTCTTTTACTTTAGTTACATCATGCCACCACCTGTCTAGGGACAACTGGAAGAAAGAAGTTTTGGGTTGTACTGCAGTCCCACACTGCAGTCAAGCACATGTTCTCCAATTGGCTTAGAGGTCTGTGTTCAGATCTAACAAACGGGGCAATACAAAGGAGCTCAGAGAGACTGGATTGTTTGTTCCCAAGCCTTATCTAATCCACCTTTTCTAGCATAGAATATTCGAGGGACAGATATGAATGGTCCCACCTCAGATTCTTTTCTGAGCTGCCTCAGACATACTTTCTGATCACAGCCCATGTATGCACTGAAATTCCCTGCTAAGCTCTTGCTACAGCTATTTCTATTGTGAATGGCTGTTTTCAGAACTTTGTTTTTATTTATTCTTTTGACCAAACCATCCAGAGATTTGTCTAACAGCCTAGTATAGACGTTTTAAATTCACTACCAGCTAGAGACTTCCGTATGTGTCTGTATATATAGTATATAAAGAGTGATAGTGCATAGAAGAGCAAAAATAGCTGCTTTTAATGTCCAAGGTGATCTAGAAACTTAAAATTGTTTCAGAGTAGTTACTGTGCCAGCCATGCTGCTTTATGCTGCATAATTATGACTTCACCCTCCTTTATTTTACAATAACATTCTTACCAGAAATGATGATTCAGCTAAAACCTGATTTATTCAGAACATCCAAAATAATAGAGCAGCAACTTATGTCCCATAATACACTGACCAAAAACAATCTAAGTAATAGGTAGATTTAAGGCAAGTTTTGGAAGGTGTGAGTGGAATATTAAAATGCATATGTTTCTGGGCTCATGGACGAGGAAGGGGGGACTCAAAGAAAGTAGTACAAAGATAACACAATGATAAGAAGACCTTTCAATGGTTTGTTCAAACATGACTAAAATCATACTACTGTTAGAAACGTAAGATGGTGGCTGACCATGTGTCATTAAATCTCTAACCCCAAACTGTAAAGGACCTGCCTCTGCCAGGAACACAGCCATGTTGGGTCTTCTATTTATAGTTAGTGTGTGTCAGTGTTTACCATCTGCTCATTGTGATTCCCATCTTATTTTGCCTTACAGTTGCCTACTAGTTAAAAGGTCACAAAACCGCCTCAGTACAGGACACTAGATCAAAAGGCACATAGGTCCTCAGAGGTATGAACTCTGTTCTTTACTTTGAGCAAAAACAAATCCTAAAATACCAGGCAATGGGTTGAAAAGCCCTGCAGGTATGTGTCAAAAAGGACCCAACAACTACAGTGCCATCTGAAAGAATAGCTATTAAGGATGCAGTAGCAGGCCTGACCACAAGAGTTAGCATTGCGGATGGGTGATCCCTGAAGTGCTGAGTGGCAGAGTCAAAAGGTGGTGCTCTAGGCCTCAAGAGATAACATCTAGATCTAGTAGGTAGATCCTTCTAGAATAGTCTAGCAGTGTGGGAGAAATAATGGAGCAAAGCATGACACCTAGTTGTTTGAAATGACAAAAGTACATCCATTTCTATTTAAGGCCTCTTTCTCACTTATGTAACCAAAGATGAGTTCCTTAAATTGTCAAACCGTCAACCAAGCTATGATAAAGAATTATTGAACTGGGATCCCCCCCCCCTCCATATGACCCTATATGTTTGGGTTAAATAAAGCACCTAGACTTAGGGCCTTTATGCACTTATTTGACCAGATCTATAACAGCTGATGGAGAATACACAGTTTGTCTCTATCTGCATTGTGATGGCTTTTCCAGTCTAGCCTCTATGCTGGTATCAAAGCTCACATGAGCTTTGGAGCCAGCCTCAGAATCTTCAGGGGAACCATTTTGGCAATATGACTTGTTGCTTTTCCATTCTTTGCTTGTAGAGCAACTCAGGATGCAGAGGGACTTAAGAGTTTCCCCCTGCGTGTTCCATACACTCCAGGCACCTTAGCAATGAACCAAACAGGTTTGAGTTTCCTTCCAGCCCTGGAGCTGAGAAGAGTTAAAATCTCTGCACAGTTGCCACCACAATCCCTGTCCACAGGGAGTGACTGAGTGAAAAAGCCACTTTATTTATTTATTTATTTATTTATTTATTTATTTATTTATTTATTTATTTATTTATTTATTTATTTATTTATTTATTTATTTATATATATATGCCACCCCATACCCGAGGGTCTCTGGGCGGCTCACAACATTTAAAAACAGATGTATACAAACAATATCAAAAACAAAACAAATTTTAAAAATGCAATTTTAAAAATTCAAGAAAAATTAAAAACATCAGTGGTTTTCAGTGAGGGGAAGTGTGGGGGACATTTAACCAAAGGCCTGTGTAAAGAGGAACGTTTTCACCGCCTTCCTAAAAATGAACAAAGAAGGGGCCTGACGCACCTCGAGGGGGAGACCATTCCACAGCCTGGGGGCCACCACCGAGAAAGCCCTCTCCCAGGTACCCACCCGCCTAACTAATGAAGGCGGAGGGATCACCAGAAGGGCCTCCCCTCCAGATCTTAAAACACGGGCAGGTCGATACGGGAGAAGGCGCTCCTTTAGGTATCTGGGGCCCAAGTCATTTAGGGCTTTATAAGTTAAAGTTAGCACCTTGAATTGGGTTCGGTAGTGAATTGGCAGCCAGTGCAGTTCTTTTAAAACCGGCGTAATATGCATCCGGTTAGATGTTCCTGTCAGCACTCTGGCCGCTGCATTTTGCACCAGCTGCAACTTCCGAACCGTCTTCAAGGGAAGCCCCATGTAGAGCGCATTACAGTAGTCCAATCTGGAGGTTACCAGAGCATGGATAACTGTGGCCAGGTCCTCTCTGCCCAAAAAAGGTTTCAATTGGCGTACTAGCTGTAGTTGGGAGTAGGCACTCCTGGCCACGGCTTCCACCTGAGCTTCAAGTGTTAGCGCAGAGTCCAGGAGTACCCCCAAATTTCGCACCTTTCCCTTCCTGGATATTGTAACCCCATCAAGGACAGGGTATCTCCCAACTACTTGGACCCAAGAGCCTGTGACACACAGCACCTCTGTCTTGTCTGGATTCAGTTTCAATTTATTGGCCCTCATCCAGCCCATTACCGCCTCCAAGCACCTGTCAAGCACTTCAACCACCTCTCCTGATTCAGATGGCACAGAGAGATAGAACTGGGTATCATCTGCATATTGATGACACCTCACTCCAAAACTCCTTATGATCTCTCCCAGTGGCTTCATATAGATATTAAATAACATGGGAGATAAGATAGACCCCTGGGGAACCCCACAAATGAGTTCCCAGGGTGTCGACTCCGTCTCTCCCATCACCACTATCTGAGATCGGCTCTGGAGATAGGAGCGGAACCAATGCCAAGCACTGCCCCCAACTCCCAAACTCCATAGCCTCTCCAGAAGGATACCGTGGTCAGTGTAATCACCTCACAGACAGCACAGGGGAGGATGTTCCAAATGGAAGGTTCTGCTACTGAGAAGGCCTGAGTGTGAGCCATCTTGGATGCAAAATGATCCGCATCAGTTTTTATCAGAATTAAATGTGAACAGGACCACTATGTGAGACAAGATGCTGGACTAGATGGGCTGTGGCCCACTTCTTAGGTAACAAAACATGGTTAAACTTTTTGAAATAATTCATTTTAGGTTTCATTTCAAATAGGAAATAATTCATTTTAGGTTTCCGTATTTCTTCATGTAATGATTGTATCTGTGTTGTATTTGGTTTTTTCCTATTTGCTATAAACCGCCTTGAGCAAAAGCCTTTTGGAAAGGCGGAATACAAATACAAATGGAAATGGAAATGAAAAGGTACATAATCCCATTTATTCAGTGGGATCTATTTCCTGTGGGGTCAACTAGAATTTATAGCTTCTTACCTACCATGTGTTTTATCTCTTCTAACCTCTAATGCGATTTTGTTTCAGCTGCCTTGCTGTGTTCCACCATTGGGGGCAGGATAATATGACAGTAAGATTCCTCTCTTTCACCTGTTCAAAGAGGTGCCTGCCATTAGGCCATGATCTGTTTGGGGTTGCAGCTGAGCATCTTTTCCTCTGTTGTGTCAACCCCAGGCATGCATGAGAACTGTGGCTGCTTTGGATCATTTGATGACGATAATCACCACTACTATTTACAACTATCTAGTAGTAGTAGTAGTAGTAGTAGTAGTAGTAGTAGTAGTAGTAGTAGTAGTAGTAGTTTGTATAGACTCAGGCCTTTCAGAAAATACACAGATAATGCCAGTAGACTTATTTCTGCAGATAACCTGGAAATTCTGGCTTTTGTTTTGTTTTCTTGTTTTGAATGCTGACTTTCTCCCCATTTTTGCAAAAGAGGCTGGCAGAATGACCTGGGGAAAAAGTGGGCTTTCACATGCCTCTTCCCCAGCCCCAGTGCAATTTCCAGAGAGATTAATATGGTACTTTACCAACATAGGTTAATACAGTGAAGAAAGTTCAAACCTTTTAACAAAAGCACAGGAATGCCCACTTTCTCAAATGCAGCCTTTTGTGGGACTGTCTCCTGGTACTATATGGCCAAGTGCTGACATTTTTTACACATTGGGCAACTCCCTGATTTTTGATAGCCCCTGACTTGTTCGTCTTTACACTTAAGTTTTCACTTTTGTCAAAACTTTGTTAAGGTTAAGAACATCACATTTAAATCATGTTTTGTTGCTCACATTTAATTCTGATAAAACAGATGGGCATAATTTCACATGCAGAAGGCAAGTAGAGTATTTAAAACAGG
Source organism: Aspidoscelis tigris stejnegeri (assembly GCA_023333525.1). Lineage (NCBI taxonomy): Eukaryota > Metazoa > Chordata > Lepidosauria > Squamata > Teiidae > Aspidoscelis > Aspidoscelis tigris. Next base: position 211,240,167 of record JALMGA010000001.1, read on the forward strand.
GAAAATTATTCCCTCATAAAGAGAGCTGCCAACTTTTGAAGGTTTTTTTAACAGTTCAGCTTCATGTTAAAGATAATATTCACCTGATCCTCACTCCAGTTCAGTAAATTAAGGGATGGAGTTAGTGTAGCTCTTTGCCAACAACTGCAGCATAATGGCTGTGTCACATGGCATCCTACACATATCTACTCCTCTGAATGATAGTGTGGCAGGTGATTCAGGAATGTAGCTAGAGAAGAATAAGCTGCTGGAAATTCTATCAGTACCATGCAGAAGAAGCTTGTCCACATTGGGATGGTCTGGTCTGTTCCAGACCCTGTGCAGGCTCCAAATCTTGTGCCATCTTTAGAGACAGCACATGGGACCTCCAAAAGCTCCAAAGACCCGGGGGGTGGGGGGCATTGCAGCTTTGTGCCTTGTTGGGTCAGCACAATGGGTCCCCTCATAGGAACATGGAGGGGAGCTTTCTGAAGGTCTCCATGTTCCAGACTAGCCCTGGCTGGTAGACTGCCAAATGGTACTTCCAGATAGTTGTACAGCTTGTGATACCAGACACACTTCAAAAGGCAAGTGTATGTAAATCTCACAAAATGACACACAAATGTATTCTCTCTTCATAGCAGATTCAACAAAAAGTCCTTAAAAATGTATTTCTCCCTGGTCTTTCATTTATCTGCAAACAAGCTGTAGGGGGAAAAAAAAGACTGTGCGTAGTAATGGCTCATGACTATTCATAAATTTGCACCATAGGGTTGGAATGGAGGGTGGGGGGGAGGAAAGCATTTGTGATATGAGGCAAGAAAAAGGCCACTGCTTTGTAGAGAGCAGTAGTTTAATGAGTTGAATCTAACATGGCCCAATTAAGCAGAATATAGCATTTGCCAAGGTTTGGGGAATCCATCAATTTCACAGGAAATTAAGGCTGCATTTTTGCCACTGGTTAGCCGCATGGCAAAGATCCCAAATGACTCTGAGCCCTGAAGAGGTAATTGAGAGCTGTGAGTAGACGTGGGGATTTCTTCCCTCCATTGAATTTTATGCACACACACTAACTGCTCTGCTTATACAAAATCCCTCTGGGAGTATCTCAGTGAAGTGGAATGCTCTGCCAGGTTGAACAGCACACAGTGGAGACACGGCAGCTAAACTTTAAGTATATGAGAAGATATATAACATCTTGCAGGAGTTTTTGTCACTTGTGATGCACACAGCTTTAGCAAAGCCTTCTTTTCGAGTAGCATCCAAACCTGAAATAAACGACAGAGTAGGCTCAACAGCCTGCTCTCTAACAAGGAAATCTTATTTATTTATTTATTTAGACCTGAAAAAACTTGCATGTATTCACACAGACAGAACAGTTTGAGCCTTGTTGACCCCACCTTCTATTTAGTATTTTTCTTTCCCTGTAATTAAGGCCGTTTCTAAATGCAGTTGCTGGCTTTAATGTGGATAAGGGGTGGAATTGGGACACTAGGGGCCACATGGTTCTATTGCTAAGCTGCTTTTGATTAGCTTTTAAATGTGGTATGAATGCAGTCAAGAAAGAAAGAACATTTGAAGCGTATTTCATTTATTTCTATTGTTTTCTTACACAGATTCTTAACATGCAAGACAGTAACAATTTCATAAGAATTTTTACCTGCCTTTTAAATGTCCTTTAAAAGGACGAAAGGACATTTCTGTTGGAGCTGTAAGCTTCCTCCCCCCCATTTATTTCTTTTTCTAAGCTGCAAATTTTCAAAGGAAACAGCCCATGAACATAATGTGAACACAATAAAAAATCATAAATACTAAACTTGTGAGAACAGTAACTAGCACTGAAAAAGCCCGACAAGCGTTTACTCTACTGACCCTATTAAGCAACTGAAGTGTAAATACGAGCAAGAATCTTTAAAAATCTACAATCAGATCACTTAGCAACAGTGACATGAAAGAGAAAAAAGACACACAGTAAAGCAAAGTGAAGGTTGAGACTGGTTATATTTCTTAAGCAAATCCTACTACTACTGTTGCAAACTGGTCTCATCTTTACTTTTTTTTTTCACTCTCTAGCTTCTTATTGTGTTTTTTGTATGGCTGTTGCTGGGTATGGAGGGGCAAATGATAACAGTTTGCTGGCCTTATGGCTAGACTGCAAGACAGCCCCAATGCCATGTCAGTGCTCTGGAAATCTGTTGGCCACATACTTTGAGTTAAAAATCCAAAAGATTCTGCACTATTTATACTTATCCAGCATGGTTTTTGGTTTAATTGGTGTCTGGCAAGACTCTTCTAATGTAGATCAGTAGCAATTTCTGGGATGTCACCAAGCACGTGGAATGGAGGGGGGAGGGAGGGAACGGGCACATGGCAAGCTCCCAGAAGTTGCTGCTGATCCAGTGTTGGATCCGTGCCCATCCATGCTTGATGAGCTACATCAAGGAGCAACTCTGGCATTCCTTTAAGATCCAGCATTGCCCTTTATTGCCTGGAAATAGCCTAAATTGCTATAGGGTGTAAACTTACTGGTAGACCAGACCAGCAAATGCAGTAGGAGCTTCCCTGGTGTGGTCTAAGGGAGACTCTATCCTCTTACACCCTGTCCATACAAGATGGATCATAGCTGAACTAGGAGGCCTCCAATGGTGGATTTCTCTGGTCTACTGGTAGACTTCTTCAAAGAGGAGTACTGGTATACTAAGGGGCAATATACCAGACCATGGAAGTGTGCAAAAATCATGCCTCAGTGGTTAATTATACTATAGAACCCATTGTGCTGATGCAAGAAGGTGTTCTGTTGCAAAGGATGCTCTGGGCCTTTGGAGCTTTTGGAGCCCCCTAAGCTGGTTCTAACACTGTCCCAGTGTGGATAGCTTTGTTCCACACCAGGAGCTATTCGTCCTAGAGGAGTCCAGTCTACATGGTCCTGTCTATCTGGTATACTGAAGACATGTGTGGAAAGGCCCGTAGTGTTGAAAGTTTAAGACAGCAGTGGGATGTTTGTGAATGGAAACTGATAAACACAATTTGAAATGGTCTGCAGAAATGTTGATGGTACTAAAGGGACAAATGGATTTTTTTTTTTGCTTTTTTACAGAACCACTAGAGAGACATTTTAATTGGTTTTGGACTTGTCTAAGGTATATCAGTGAAGAAATGTCATAAAGAAACAGTTTTGAAGCTTTACTTTAGCATTATATTAATCACAAGGTTGGTACTGTCCCCTGGTAGTGGGATGGAAAAGAACAGACATAAAGTGAACAGAAATAGGCCATCCTGGTCTGTGAGCTCTGTAGACCCATCAGCCCTCTGGGCTGCAAAGCAGAATCAGAGAAAGCTGACAGCAGTGCAACGAGGCTAGAGTAAACATGGCAAATTTTCAGGAAAGAACTGTGTAATATGCTGGCACTCACTGACAGGAGAAGACAAAAGAGGCACAGTAGGCAGAGAAGAAATCCAGGAGAAGAGGTGCTTAGTGCAAAGAAAGAGAAAATAATGTGGAAAAGTAAGAAAAGGACAGAAGGACATGAGGGAGACTGGAAGAATACTGAAATATGCAAGGGAATGCGAACAAGATAGGGAGAATAAAGAAACAAGTGGTAAACTTGCCTCCAAAGAACTGGCACTGGTTACATACAATCAGAAGAAGATGCTGGATGGTAGTCATTAGGAGGTGAACAGGCAAAAGGTATTGGCAACCTCCCACAACCCACAACCAACTAAGAGCCCTGGAATAATGAGGATTTGAGTCCCCTGCAAGGACAACATTAGGACTAGAATGTTCTTCAGACCGGAGACAAAGGCTGAACCAATGATGAGAAAAATAAAGACATAATTTTTACCCATGCAGTTGTATGCCACACCTTGTAGCCATGCGAGAAGAAATTAATTTATCTTTTGTATAAGATAAATTAGGTGCCTGCTTAGACCATACTTCTTCACTCATGGTATTGATGTTTCAACTCCCTCCTAATGATGGTCAGTGCAGGGTGTGGGTGGATATTGTGTTTTAATCATGTTTTTAGTTGGATTTATTGATTATGGCAGCACAGAAATATGCTTAAAAAGGTGATCTGATTTTTAGCAAAATACAGAAATAAAAGATGAGCAAATAATTGGGCCGAGAGGCTTAGGGGTACTTGAAATGGCAAACTGAGTAGCTATTTAAAATATTAGGAATGAGCTTCATTTCCATTCATTTCCTGCTGGTGGTGAAAAATATGCTGGCATTGCAGCAGTCAGATCATCAGTGTGACCTTTTTTAATGTCACACGTCACAGGATTTCATGTAACACTAAGACAAAATGACAGGGCTGAGCACTCCTTTTAATTCTCCTCCTTCACATTTTCAAGCGTGTTTCCACCCCAACAGAGAAGGATACTGTTGCTTCAGTGCTTTTGGCAATCTCAGAGAGTGCTGAAAAGGACATGATTCAAAACTTGTTTGGTTTTAATTAGATGTATTTGTCAATAGTAGCCTATGAAAATGTGTTGTACAATTTAAAATAGGGCTGTCGTTTGGTTAAGTGCCAAGACAACATCCAAAATGGCATGACCAGTTTTAAATGTCAGGCAAATTATTTATGCTTTCCATTGAACATAGGGTGTTTTTCCACTGTCACTAAAAGTACCCATTTCGTACCCATTAATGGGTACAAAAATGCCATTTCGTACCCATTAATGGGTACTTAATGGGTACTTTTAGTGACAGTGGAAAAACACTTGCCTTCAGTTACACTTGGAGGGGATGGTTTTGTGGATCAAAAGCTGAGCTTAGAAAATGCTCAGTAAATCTTTTTCTCTCATCTTTTGCTTTAAAAGATAAGGAGAAAGGTACATGAAGAGTACGACTCATCTGAGAGCCAGTTCCAAGAAGTTCTCTGAAAAAATAAAGATGCACTTGATTTGAATCCTGCTGACTAGACAGAGGAAACCATGCAGTTTGTATCACTTGGCAACAGTTCAAAACTGTTTGTCTTAGTTTTCTGGTGGGGAGGTGGCAGGGTCTGAACCCAGGATCCTCTGAGGTAACAGCCCTTCTGTGAGGGGATTTTCCAGTGTGGCATTTATAATCAAACACATACATATAAAAATCTTCCTTTTCCATAGAGCTTGCCAGAATTGCTGAGAAATGGCGTCCTTTAATCCAAATATTTTTAAAAATCCTAAGACAAGTGCCAGAAGAAACTGACAAGATTTTTTCAGTAAGTTTGGTTATAATCCAACCTCAGTGAAGTGCTTTGAAGGCCCGTTGATTTGAGTTTATTAACCATGTGCTTCGGAAACTGAAATCAACTGTTGAATGTTGGCTTGATTTTTCTGTTCGAATGTTTTAAGAATGTTTTAGTGTTTAATCCTCCATCAAGTTTGTGAGGTAGAGTTCCGCCCCAGATGCCTTTCATATTTCATTAATCAAATTAGAATTTTCAGTTATAATACCGTATGTGATCTGCAATCCAGCAAGAGTGGAAAGGGGGTCACTTTTCACAGACAGTAGACTTTCAGACTTTATAAATGAAATTTTTGGTTTGTATAAGAAAAAGAGGTAACAGAAAACCTAAGGCCTTTCTGCTTGATCCCTTAATATGGATTAACGATCCATGTAGTACACTTCTAGACCTCATAGATTTGCAAGTTAGTGTGGCTGTGAAGCTTGTGGGAGCTGCAGGGACTGATCCAGCTCACACCTTCCTGTTATTGGGATGAGTGGGACAGGCTATTCTGGACCCACTGATCTTAACCAAGTACAAGTAAGTGCAGAAAGAGTCCTAGGCCCTTTTTTCACTAGGGTGTTGACCCAAATCATAGGGCCTCTGATCCTGATTGAGGGCCTCTGTATTTGCATGTTAATCCAGATCACCGAGGCCCTATCCCCATTAGGCCAGATCACATGACTGCAATCTGGCCTCAGGGCCTTATCATGGAGGGGTGTAGATGGCATGCCTTTGTCATCTGGAATTCCTAGAATTGAGTTTCAGTGTGGCACACCATACCACACCGCCCAAAATCACCCACCCACATAGTTTGCAGCTAGGACCTGTCATTCCTAGCTGTTGGAACATGCCGGTGGTGGTGGCCGCTGCTATGAAACTTGCACCGTAGGAGATTGATCCAGATTAGCACTGTTCAGACAGTGCTCATCTGGCCCTTACCTTCCCATGATCTGGGACTGTAGATGCAGGGAATCCAGATCAACCAATCTGGATTTACAGCCACTACAGTGCAGAAAGGGCCCACAAATTCATAAGTGAAAAATCCATCTAGTATATGGATAAGGCAGTATTAGTGTATTGTGTTTTAATAGAATAGTCATGTCTTCTTAAATTTTAGGGGTTGTGACTGATTTTGAACCTTTTATTACACTCTTTAAGACTTGAATAAATGTGACAGGCATGGAATAAAATGAAAAATATAGAAGTTGTCTGGAAAGTTTTGTAGAATTTCTTTGTTTTTGGTGTTATGTCATAATGGCGCCTGATCCCATTTTTAAGAGGCCTCAGCCTTACAGTCCACTTTCATTTTTTTCATTTACTATGTGATTATCTTCTTTGTGTATTTCTATGGGCAACTACCTAGAACCCACGATGGGGAGGAATTTGCAATAGGGTGACATGTTTTGAGTAGAACTGGGCTTGGTAAGAGGAGAGTATTGCTCCTCTGTACTTATTGTTCTATACTTATAGTTCTATTCTTTGCATTTTATTTTGTTTTATGGCTTTAATTTGAATGTTAAGTACTGATAGAATTTTAAGAATTTTAGCTTATTATCAACTCTGGGACCACTTTGTGAAATGTGTGTCCATATATTAAACTAAATATAAAGAAACAACAGTGAGTGGAAATCTTGGTTGAGATGAAATATTTATTATTTATTTACTTTCAACTGTGTCCCACTCTTAACTCAAAGGTCACAGGCTGGATCACAAAATTCAGTTAAAATGACAAACTGATAAAAACAGAATAAAATATCCGTAGAATATAATCCTCCCACCCTGGCTGGAAGGCATTTCAGAGGAAGTTAAACATGAAAGTCCTTGGTGGAGATTTTAACCAGGGCACTGAAAACCATATAACATTAGTTTCTGGCTTATCTCCAGTGGGAGCCTGTTCCAAAGTCTAGGGGTGGCCACAAACAAGGCCATCTTGCGTGCTGCCATTCAAATCTATTTTTAGATTTAAACCTTTGGACTTTTCTGCATTGACCAGCTCAATGTGAATACCACTTCAATGTTATACAAGTTCAATGTGAGATCTAGCTCACTTCTGGACCTCTCTGTTCTAAACCCTAGGCCGGTGATGGCCAACCTATGACACGCGTGTCACAGGTGACACGCCAAGCCCTTTTGGGTGACACACCTGGTCACCCTGGCACCTGGATGTGTATAGCTTGCTTGTTCTTGAAGTGTATGAAATACCAACTTTCAATTGAAGGTTTAGCAACAGAAGTCACTAATGTAAAGAATTGTTTTTGCTTTTAATAAAATACATATATCAAAAATATAACTTTTTTACTAGAGCTACAAATATCACAAAATTATGGATATTTCTAGAAGTGACACAGCACCTGAGTTTAGCTAGGTTTTCTTGCGAATTTTGACACACCGAGCTCAAAAGGTTCGCCATCACTGCCCTAGGCTGTTCCATGTACATTTTATGAGCTTCTGAGTGATACAGTGTAGACAGTTGGGTGATTCTAGCAGGGAGCTTGTTCCTGTAGGAAGTTTTCCAGCTGGAGTTTCTTCTGAAGCCAAGCAGCTATGGGGAATGCATCTCTTATAGGGCAGGGCATCACAGGCCATTTGGGCACTTACCTGACCTCAGTCTGGACTAGTGAGTCTGGAATAACTGGGTCCACCAATGTGGTTTGTGTGGAGGTGCAGGCTGGCTCAACACCATCTGCACTGATGGCACTGATCTGGTCTAGTTGTTCCTGAGGCTGCAAAGCTCACAAAAGCTTCACAACTACCCCTTGAAGGCTACAAATAAAAATTCCATGCCTCAGGGCTTGTTGTGATGGTTTTTGGAAGTGTGTTATGGTGTGCTGCTGAAAAGCATTTGAGCACGGAGGCCTGCTGTCTGCACATGCTTCCCCTGTTCTAGAAGGAAGGTCGTAACAGAGATCTGGATTAAGAGCCTCATAATCTGGACCCTGCTGCATTTACTGGAGACATGAAGAAATGGAGGCCCAGGATAAGAGGCCCTGTCTAAGAGGCTCTTGATTGGCTCAAAGGTAAATGCAGAAAGAGCCATGAGTTTCTTGAATATCGGTAGCAAGTGATGTGTGAAGCATCTGCCTGGAACTCTGGTGGGATGCTGGCTGGCTGTCAACGTGCATTGCATTCAGTGCAGTGGGTGTGTCCCCTAAAAGCTTCCAGCTTTCTTTGATGAGCAGCAAAGCACTGCTATTCTGCCGTGATTCATTGCTGTTGTTGGTAACAGGTTTGAGGTGAGAGGGGAGGTGGTTTTTTCCCCCTTTTTCTATGAAACAAATCTCATTTCTGAGTTCTATTTAAAAAAAAAAACCTGGTGTGATTCTTGAGAATTTCTTGAGCAGGTCTTTTTGAGGGCCAAAGAAAGCACTCGAAGAACCTCCTGCCGTTCCGCTAAGCTGTGCTTCATTAGCATTCAGCACAACCGCTAATGCACAAAGGAGAAGAAAACTGGCAGAGAAACATGAGAAGATATGATAAAAGGAACATGCTGAGAGGAAAAGACAGTTGTTTGCTAATTGAGCTGGAGAGGGAGATGACATAGCCTGGGCAAGCTTCCTGTGATTTATACCTGCTTCACATGGAAGGGGGATGCAGCACATGATAAACTGTCAGCAGCATGACTGTAGGGATCAGCAGTCACAGCATGTAGACAATTAAACAGTACCACTTTCCTTCAGATCTCTTCAATAGGGGTTTTAAGCATGTGCCTTTTTTTTTTCCCTATGAACTTTTCTCCCCAAGAGTTGTTTGCATCTTTCACCGTTAAATCCCATTTTGGCTTTCGGTTTAGTTTTCGGTTTAGTTTGCCTGCTAAAGAAGCTCCCAAAGTGAGTACTTTTGAATTCTCCGTGCTTCCTGCAGACTTTCCAAAGATATCTGGAGGCTTTACTGTGTTGCAGGCTGCTAGTTAGACTGACAGTTGCTTCATTCTGGAGACTGCTGTCATTTTACTGATTGTTGCAGCTCTCTGAGGTACAAGAAAAGCAGCTTTACTTTAGCTCTGTTGTAGCACATAGAGGGCCTTGCTGCCCTATTGCAACATTACATCCAACCCAGATGGTCATTTTTTGTTCGCTCAAGTCCTCTCCTTTGTTTCACTGAATTATAAAGAGGAGAAAAGATGGGCCCCAGTAAGCTATTTGGCCTTCCTTGTCCCTTTAAAAAGTGGAGCCACCTAACTGCTACCATCAGTACATGGGAGGACACCCATTTTTAGGGAGCAGGGAAAATGGTCCATCAATCACAGAATGCCTTAAAGTGAATGCTTCATTGGGTTGGAGGGTGGGCAGATATGAGTACCAACTAGGGATGTGCACGAATGGGGGAAGAGTTGCATTCAGTTTGTCTCAAATTGAATGTAAGAAAATTTGTATTCATTCAAATAGATCCCCTTTGTATGTGGTAGGATTCTATTCAATACAAATGTATTTGTAAGAATTCGTACAAATATCTGATATGAACACATATGTATCCCATACGTATCACATATGTATCCTGAAACATACCCGCTCTGAAAGCATCAAATCCGCCCTGAATCCAGTTTGAATCCGCTCTCAATCCATGTTAAATGCACTCTGGATCCATTGCAGATGTGACTGGTGCAGCCGCTTTCCCACCTCCCAGGTTCACGAATGTTCCAAAGCATTCTTTCAAATGTTCTGAAACATTTGTATGAATTCAAATGTCAATGTATGAATGTTGTAACATTCAATTCGTATACAAATGTCCAAATTTGTATGAATTTGTATGAATATCAAATGTTACGAGTATTCTTGCACATCCCTAGTACAAATCTAAAGAGTTTGTTGCCGGCAAAAAAGTCCAATCATGACGTGGCTTTGACATAAGGTTTCCATACAGTCTTCAGATTTTCCCTCTCTTCTATACCTTGGGTTCTGTTTCATTTAACTAGAATATATTGCTCTAAAAAGCTATCCCTATCCCAGAGTTTATCATGCCATGCCTTTAGCATTAGATTTTTCATATCCTTCCAATTACTGGCTATAACCATCTGCACTGCATGTATCATCATTTCTATTAAATACTTATTCAACAGGTTTTTATTATTGCCAATAAAGAGCCATGTTCATTTGTATCTTGATATTTAATCTCCTTTGGGTCTGTTGTACATATTTCACACTATGCTCACCCAAAGCTTCTGAACTCTGCTACAGTACCACCACATGTGAGTGTAATATCCTGAACCTTGACAGCCTACCCAACATTTCTGAGCTCAACTGTTGCCAATTTTATGCATTTTACATTAGATCGGGTAACATTTATGTATTATTTTTGAATACATTTCTCCAACTTTTATATTACTATTAGTTGGTGCAAAGAGTTTACCTATCATCCTATTTCTGTCTTCTCCATCTATTATAATTTATAACTCCTGTTCCCAAAGCCCTTTATATCCTTTCAGTTCTCCCTCTCTGTAAGAGGTTAATAAGTTATAAAGTTCAGATGTTAAGCCCTTTGCCTTTTCCAAGTGTTTCTGGATTAGGCTTTCAAATTTGGTGAGTGTTCTAATGGCTATATGGCTTATATTGGTGTCCTTTAAAAGTAGGGAATTAATAATTTCAGAGAGGTGCTCTATCAATGTTTGCTTCTACCTTGCATCATAGCAGTTCCTAATCATTATTATATCCCAACTTTCCAGCACTGTCCTTTCTCTACTGAGCAATATTTGTTCGACGTCCAGATGTTCTCCAGTTTGTATTGAGGCAGAAACTTAATGGAGACTTTTGCCATTTAGCCCATGTTTGTACCTGTATTGTTAAAACTGGGTTTTTATGGTGCATTTTTTTAAAAAAAATTGTCTTATTTAACGATGGTATTTCTGTAATCAGTGGGAGTAAGTGCTTTTCTATATTAGGGTGTTTTTCCACTGTCACTAGAAGTACCCATTAAGTACCCATTAATGGGTACGTAATGGCATTTTTGTACCCATTAATGGGTACGTAATGGCATTTTTGTACCCATTAATGGGTACTTAATGGGTACTTCTAGTGACAGTGGAAAAACACACTTAGTCCACTTCACTGGTCTTCCCATTTGCTTTGAATTAACTGAGTCAATCTAAATGCCTCAAAATATAAATTAAGATCTGGAAACCCCCATCCCGCCTTTTTATACTTAAGTATACAGCTTTAGGAACTTTGGCCTTGATGAGCCGAATGCAGATGCTTAGACACTTTTTCAGGCCATGGTCCCACCTTCACTTTAAGCCTTCTTCAGTCCATCTTCAGGTCTGACTGTTCACACGTTTTCATTTCTGTCCATTTTGTATGTGGACTTTCCATCTTGCATTCAGGAAAGTCAGCTAATAGAATGGATGGCAATGAAAAGGTGTGAACAGTCAGACCTGAAGATGGACTGAGGAAGGTTTAAAGTGAAGGTGGGACCACAGCCTGAGTTTTCTTAAGTAATGTTTTCAGTACCATCCAGCCTTTTTGGAGAGTGGAAAAGAAATGCATGGGTTTTCTTTCTGTAGGTGTCTTATTCTTTTGGGTAAAGAATAATCACCCTGCTCAAGCACAGAAGCAATCACACAAACAGTTCCAGAATCATCGCAACAGCAGCTCTTAGAATCCACTTAATCAGCTTCCTTTTGGAAGCTACTTTAGATTATCTGCAACCTGTGTACACATACACAGACTTGATTTTTTTAAAAGTCTTTAATGAACTGAATGTTTTGTCTTGCAAGCAGAGTTTCTCCAACAGTTTTTATGTCACCCAAAGTGCAACACCACACAGCGAATAACTCACACAACAAAACTACTTGTTTTATTAACAGTTGGAAAACAGTGAGTCCTGACAGTAATGTCTCCTTTTCTGCTTGTAAATTTAATGGGGAATGTGTTCTATGATTTAACTCTCAGGTAAGGATAACACCAGATGTATGCCAAACAAAATAGTCCGTCTATCCTTGGCCAGTATATCCACTCCAAGGGTCCAGATACATGCATTTTCTTCTGCTGGCACTGTGGCTACATGAACCATGCCAGGCAAGGGACTTCATCCCTTCCATACCTGGGAGTATATTAGAGCTCTAGCCAGCAACCTTTGAAGTGCCAAAGGTTCCCAGCTCCAGAGACAGGATGCCCATCATCCAGAGATGGTCCCCTAAGTGAGCTTTTTTAGTGTGACTTCTGTGCAAGCAGGCAAGGACAGTCACTCTCACCATTGCTGTATGTATACATGGTGGCAATCAGAGTGCCTGAGGGTGGTGAGTACTTTTCCATTCTCCCCAGGAAGAGTGTTATGGAGGGTGCTTGTGGTAGTGCTGTATGTCTGTGGGTACTTATGGTATCTGAACCACATGCTCCTGGGACCTTTTCTGGGTACCTGCCACCAGACATATGAATGGTCCTTTGATTATCTTTCTTAACCATCCAGCATTTCCTCTTCATAGTGCCTCAGCTGGTAACAGTATATATTTATGTTTGCATCAATTAAGATTTCAACACCACCCTATATGTTTGAATGCAATGAACAAGAAGAAACACAAGAAAAATAAATCGGAAGCATAAAAAACCATTAAAAAAAAACCCAGATATGGACTGTTATCAAAAAAACACAACCAAGGGGAAAATCCCAATAAACTGCAAGGTCAAATTGTACAAGTATATCTTGAAGAAGAAGAAGAAGAGTTGGTTTTTATATGTCACTTTTCTCACCCATTTAAAGGGACTCAAAGCGGCTGACAAACTTCTATTCTTCTTACACAACAGACACCCTGTGAGGTAGGTGGGGCTGTGAGAGCTCAGAATAGAAGAGAGCTGTGACTAACCCAAGGTCATCCAGCTGGCTTCATGGAGGATTGCAGAGTCAGACTCAGTGATTCCCAGATAACAGTCTGGCACCCTAACCACAAAACCAAAAGGAATGACTGAAGAACATCTATGGTATGTGCCTGGGCTCACCACTGAAAAATCCCTGTCTGTAGTGGTGACTTCATGAGTTGATGGAACCACTTAAAAGGGTTTTACCAGAAGATCTTAAGAGGTGGGCAAGACTAAATGGGAGGAGACTGTCAGGTATTTGGAACCCAAGATATCTGATGGGGCAAGGGAAAGCTGCACAGAGAGCTGCATCCCATCATCCAGATGGGAAGATTGATGTTCTGCTGTATCCTTCAGCATGTGAGAGAAAGTGCAAAGTAAAAAGCTGCTGGTTAATCAGCAGCTTTTTACATCTCACTTTCCCTGTTCAATTGTTACATGAACGGTGTCAGTGCAGTGGCTGTGAAGCTTTGAGGTAGTCTGGCAACACCAGATGTTAAAGGTACTTTTGCTTTAGTTAGAATGAGAACAGGCTGCCAAATGAGATGGACTTCATTTACCAGTGTGTGTGTGATGTATGTCTGTTATTGACCACAGAATTAGTTTTTCAATTATACATCACTTTTAAAAAGGAATTGACTAGCTTCTGGATCTTATGGATTATTCTGTTTTTGTTGTGTAATAATACTGGAGATGGTAGTACTTTTTTATAATTGTGACCTGCCCTGGAACCTTTTGGTGAAGGGTGGGAAAGAGAGAGTGAAAAAAACCCCATGTCTTGTATTGCTGAAGGCCAGACAAAATGGACTAATTCAGCCTCCTAGTTTTTGAGTTCAAGCATATTGCTCTTATGCTATGTTTATAAGAACAATGTATTTATTTTGCTATTTTTTTCTGTTAATGCTGGATGGTACATTTCATTTCAGATCTTTTTGTGCCCAGACACCTGAGCATGAGTTCTCACCCATTTAAAGGAACTAGCCAGTTTGGTCTAGTGGTTCTGGAGCCAGACTCTTATCTGAGAATATCGGGTTTGATTCCGTCCTCCCCCATGAAGTCATAGCTCTCTTCTGAGCCCTCACAATCCCATCTGACTCACGGGGTGTTCTGTTGTGGGGAGAGGAACAGAAGGTTTGTCAGCCGCTTTGAGTCACCTTAAATGTGTGAGAAAAGCAGGGTATAAAAGCCAACTCTTATTCTTCTTTCTTAGGATAAATTAAAAGTTCACAGATTTATATTAGTAGGCAGATATTTGAAAATATTAGGTATGAAAGGGCAAGATATTTGTAGCCTGAAGGAAACTGACTGTCCTTGAAAAAGCACAGAAGTGTGATTTATGTTCTCATCTTGATTTTTTTTTTGTAGTAAAAAAAAACTTTTTGTGATTCTTATCAAATCATTTTCTGCTTAGGAAGCTTGCTTATTGTGAATTGTAACTTTCAGATCTACTATTTCTCTCTTTTTAAAATATGCTTAGGCCCTTTCTGCAGTTTTCTGAGATAAGTGGGTCTGGATTAGCCTGGCAGGAAGGTGTGGGCAGGATCTGCAATGCCTACACTGACAGCATTGATCCAGTTCAGCCCACGCCACCATGGCCTCAAAGCATGTGCATGCTTTGAGGGTAGACATGGAGGCCTCCAAGGCCTAGAAACAAATATTCCTAGCCTTGAGAGCCTCTGGGGGTGGCGTTTTGGGGTGGCATTTGGCATGCCACGGAAATTGCTCACCCCGTAATCCCAAGTATGGAGGAATGCTTCTCCACACCACACCCCCTTGTTCAGGATTAAGCCCCACTGGTTAATTGTGACTGCCTTCCAGTCAGGGCTGTCCTGACTGAGATCACATTCTGCGTCAAGCAGTTGGCACATTCCAGCAGAGGCCAGTACAAATCTATCTGGCCTACAACTTCTATTCTGATTAAGGGTGCATGCAGAATGGGCCTTAGTCAGAAATCTCAGGGCATGCTAAAGCGGTTTGATATTTGCAAATTTCAGTGCTCTGTAATGTAGTTTTAGTCATGTTCGGTAGCCTTAAATGACCCAACTTAGAAAAAGAATGTAATTAAGTTACCTTGACAATATCTTCTTCAGCTTCTAGACTATTATGACTTGTTACAGTTTAAGCCCACACAAAGAGATGCCAAACTGCAGAGGTTGCTATGGCAACAGTGGGGGCCTGTCAACACCTCTCTCTCTAATAGTGACAAATGGTACTTATTACATCAGCACTAATTTCATCCGATCCCTTTCAGATGAAGATACTTAGTCCTTGCTGATCAGATTTTGTCACTGTAATTACTGAGAACAGACCTTATTAGATGACAGCACTCCTTACCCTTGCCTTAGCAAAAATCTACCCTATTTCCCCCTACTTTTGACAATATTAAGCAAATGAGCTTTCAGCCCAACTCATCGTACAAAAATATGATATATAAAGAGCTGTGCCAGTTATCTCCAGAAAGTTTTATTTTTCTCTTCAGAGTACAGTAATTGTTGCCTATTACACAGAGAACTGGGAAGTTTTCCTTTATGGTAAGTTCCAATGAGTTTCTAGTGCCTGTTTATGATTTATATATGCCAGAGGTCATTACAATGATGCCTCTGAAGCCCTCTGTGGCATCTGCAAAGCGGTGACTGCTGTTGCCCACTGTTCATGAGACAGAATAAACCAGAGGAAATAGTACCATGGCATGCCTTCAATGTAAACCATTTTTGGCCCCTCAGAAATGTTAGCAATACTTGCTTTCTCTGTTCGGGTTTTTTTTTTTAAGCCATTAATGGAATTATTGCTGGAGTCACTCTTTTGGCTTCTCTTTTTATCTTTTCATTACTAGTATTATTTTAATACATTGGTTTTACATTTTCTTCTTGTGCCAACCGTGTGGATGACATAATCTCCAACATGTGACCCATAGAAAATGTTGCCCTTTTAATTATGAATGCCTCATATAGGCAGGCAGATGTAGCTGGGAAAAGGCATGCCATTTGCTCTGAAGCAAAGAGAGGAATGACCCACACAGAGAGAGTGGGAAAACTGGGCCAAAGGACGCTGACTACAATGACTACATTTTGCTCCTTCCTTTCCTTGTCTGCTCTGTGTTTATAAGCTCTGGGCCATATGTCGAAGAACTCCCAAAGTTCCACGCTGGCTATAGAGTGGGAGAAGAAACAAGAATGTAGCTATTGCAACATGCCTCTTCCCTCAGACTGTGTGGATTGCTCTTTCCTGTAGCTCTTCTGGCCATGTTAGCTCTGCCTTACCCCCAAATGCAGAAGAGGAAATTTTTAAAAGGTCACATTTTTGTGATAAAAATCAGAAGCAAACTTGAACATCTGGGCTATTTATCATGTGCCCTACCTCAACTGTATTTCTGTATATTGAACCTAAAATTGTGCTGTATTCCAAAGCCATGTAGATGTGTACCTGTACATTTATTTACCCTTGGGCCAATGCACCAGTTTTGTACCCATGCATTGTTTACTTTATCTAAACACAGGGACTTTTTTGCAGTTTATTTTCATGAGACAGTGTCCCATGGGAGCTAAGTATAGGGATGGTGCCCTGTTAAAGTTGGCCCCATCCTAAAGCTACCCAACACTTACCTTAGTGCCATTGAAGTATGAACGTTCTCATCTGGAAGCATCCACCTCACTGCAGCGATGCCCATGCATGCTAGGCTGTTGCTATGGCAATCAGGTGATACAGTGTGTGACTGTCCAGCCGCATCCATACTGTGCCATGCCATCCATATACAGCCTTCTCACTGAAATAGGTATGTAGGCTGTGCCTGAGATTGTCCTGGGAGTACCATCAGTGCTCCTAGTACAGGTGTGTAACAGTTTGTACTCCTCCATAGCTATCAAAGTTGGGAATGGCTGCACATGCTGGGACCCATTCTGGGATGGTGTGTGGTTGCGCTATGTTGGAGCATCTCAAGGCTGTCCCCATCTTTGAAGTGCAAAAAGGCCCTTAGTCTCCTATATTTCATATCTTTGTCAAAAAGGAGAGTTGTAAAAGAGTATTTTTAATGCATTTGTTATTTTAAGTATTTAAATATCACTTCCCACTAAATATAATCTCAAAGGGTGTACAAAGAACAAAATCAGCTCCGATCATAGTAGTTATGTAAAAACGTAATTGTAGTCAAGACTGGGGGAATAAGCAAACAAACATGGACTATGGTGTTTCATAGAACAATCAACATATTGAGTAGCTTGTGAGCCAGTTTGGTCCTGTGGTTAGAGTGCTGGCCGGACTCATGTCTTGTAGGCCCTGGGTATGAATCCGCATTCCTCCACAAAGCCAGCTGGGTAACCTTGGGCTAGTCACAGCTCTCTTTTCAGCTCTCACAGCCCCACCTACCTAACATGGTGTCCATTGTGAGGAAAAGAATAGGAAGCTTTGCTGGCCACTTTCATTTCCCTTAAATGCATTAGAAAAGCGAGGTATAAAAGCTGACTCTTGTTGTTGTAAATAAGTAGGCAGAGTCACAGCTTCACAGCAATATTATGTGACATACATACAGGCAGGCAGACAGACAGGCAGACGAGTGGGTGGGTGGGTGGGTGGGTGGGTGGATGGATGGATGGATGGAGATAATTCCCTGATTCAACTTCCCAAATTGCTCTGCAAACTCTGGAATGCAGCAAGAGTTTATTTGGAGCACTACTTCCACCCTTAAAATCATATGCCTTTACTAGATGACTGTCTCAAAGGCCCATTATTTTCTGATCAGGAAATTTTTCACCAGTAACTGTTAAGCTCCATGAGAAATTATTCCATGAGAAATTATTCTTAGGGGGTCAGTTTTATAGAACCCCAAGCTAGCCTGCAATTATATGGAATATTTATAGTATGACCTTGATACATCTGGATTGTAGTCATGCTATAAATAAATAGTGACATTCAAAGCCAATGCTCGGTCGTTTCTCTTTGGGCAACATAGAACCACAAATTATTCTGAACATTTGACAAGGTCATGACATCAGTCAGAGGGCAGTCATTGTCCACTTCGTCAAGCCATTTCTAATCTTATAGATTGTCTGATACGTAACAAATGTCTAATTAATCAGAAGCAAAGATACTAGATGTAATGTAGCATTTCTCTACATTATTATCTCTCTGATATATTAAGAGATAGCTGAATTTTAAAAGCTGATGAATTGCAATCGACTCTTTCACAAATATTTGAATGCTTAATTATTATTGAAGAATTTTTTTAAAAAATTACATTAGATGATGATGATGATGATGATGAAGAGTTGAGGTTTATGACCCACTTTTCTCACCTATTCAAGGGGACTCAAAGTGGCTGATAAAGCTTTTTATTCTTCTCCTCACAACAGATACCTTGTGATGTAGGTGGGACTGTGAGAGCTCAGAAGAGATCTGTGACTAGCCCAAAGTCACCCAACTGGCTTTGTGGAGGAGTGCAGAATCAAACCTGGTACTCCCAGATAAGAAACCAGCACTCAAACAACAAGGCCAAATGGGTCCTGAAATAATCTTTCCCCGCTGACTCAGTTGAGGGTGTCTTATTCTGTAATGTTTAGAGATCCACGCTTAGAATACGACCTCTTAGAAGGATCTGTCATGTTTGGCTGCTTACTGCTTCGTATTCAGACTTGGTGCAGGAACTATTAACAGTGCCAAAGCTTCAAATATTACAACTTGAATCTGAACTATTAAGAGTCAAGTTGCATCTCCAAGAAGGCTATACTGCCTCCAATTTCAGGAGCACCAAGTGTTTCTTGGTGGCCGCACTGTTCTTTTGTCTGGTATGATTACTGGTGGAGGCATCTCTTTTGAGGGCAGTTTCTCCTCCCTGCATGGAGGAGACACCATTCTGTAGTGCCTCCTCACTCCAAAATGGAGACAAAGAGGGTGTTTTCTTTCCATGATACCTCCCCCCACCCATTCTGCCCTTACTCAGAAGTGAGGGTGGCATGTAAATACTTTGATCTGAAGCTGCTTAGGGCTTTGCACACCAATCCAAATGCCCTTAAGTGGCAGCACTAACACTAGTGTGGTTTTGTGGTCTTGGGCTTCCATGGGAATCCTCTCTCATATATCTTACTGCTGATACATTATGAGGTATGGATTAGCATAGAAATATGTTCCTCGTCTCTTTTCCAAAAGAATAACTACTGGGTTTATAAGAAAAGAATTGATTTTTATGAAGGCACTAGCTTGCGGCTGGATCTGAACCTTTCTCTGGTGATGAAATTTAAGGAGAAAATTAGCTATTATGAAATATTGTGACTGTTCCCTGTCTCCCAGATTTCATAGCACCTCACCTTCACATAGCATCCCCATGAGAAACACCCAGCTGTAGAGCTGTAAATGCTATTCTGGCACATAATGAGTTGCCATATAACTTGGGAGCATTGGCTTAATAGTAAATTTGTGTGCTCTTGGGAACAAAGGCACAGCTTTTCGATCAGACTAATGGCTTGGAAGTGGCATCAGAAAGAGTGCTGGTAATCACATTGGACGGTTTGAATTGATGGCTGATGGCTTGTAAAGGGCAATGCACTGGAGTGATATCAGGGAGCTTTTAATAGTGCTTGGCAAATTATCAGTCTCCCCCACTCAGTCATTCTGCAGGTGCCAACAGTCTTAAAAATACAAAAGGAAACAAAACAAACCTTAGGGAGTCAATACAGCATGTTACAGAAAGCAGCAGTGGATGCAGAATGTCAGATTGAACTTCAGAGGTCAATCTGGTTCAGCTGATCCAGATTGTACAGTCTATTGATGTGGAAGGCCACATGGGCTCTGGAGCTGGGGACCCAAAATGTCTGACAGCCAGGAATTAATCTTCCTGGCTTTGGAGCCCCCAGAGGATCTATTTCAACAGTGCAACAAGGAGTGTTGCTGAAGGTAGTCATCCACAGCTCCAGTACATCAGTAGATCTTGTTACTGAAGCCTACCTGTATTTCAGTCAATAAGCAAACCAGGGGCCTTTCTGGATTTAGCTGATTAGGTTGCTGTGAACTAAGGCTGGTAAACCTCTGGTAAAGGTGGACTATTCACACTTGTGATGAGGAAAGCTTCCACAAAACATCCATTACCGGCCAGAAGTGCGAATGGTCCTCCCATTTACCTGCTGCACTGCTGCGTCCAAAGCCGGAAGTTCCACCTTCTCGCTGCTGTGATTGGCTGTTCCGTGACATGCTCGGATGCTGTTTGCAGAGGAGTGTGTTCAAGCACAGGGATGTATTGCAGCCAATCATGTCAGTACCCATGATCAAATGCCCCTCTTGCAACTCTGTGACCAGACACCACTCCTGGGAATTGGTGGTCTGCTCATGGCGGAAGTAAGCAATCTATTATGGCCACCACCGTGCCTGCGTGGATGCCACCTCCCCACGCACCAGCCAAAGAACTGGAAGAAGAGTGAATGGTCACACTGCTGAACACTTCAAGAAAAGCATTCCGTTAACGTTGGTAAAGGTTTGGAGTACAGTTTCATGCTCCTCGCCTAATAAACAATTAGTGAATTTCTAGGGAGGGAGGTCATGCTTGGAGGCTATAACAGCCTGCTCCACATGCACGTGCTCTTTACCAGATATTCACTAATTGTTGACAACCTGGTCTAAGTGTGAATAGGCCTCGGGAGGCCATTCAGAATAGACTGCATCTCATGCTGATGGAATATACCAGAGGAGGCAGGGCCTCTTTAATTTGCACTAGTGAAAATGAAAGTTGCCCAGATGATTACCTTTCTGACAGATCCAGATCTATGGTAAGTAGTCTCCAATTGATTAAAAATGCCTTTTGAATACATCAAATTTATCAGCGTTCCTCAGCTTGTGAAATAAAGTGACATAGCTTTTCATGAATTATAGGCCGCATTCCCATTACAAGCTAATACGGTTTTCCTAAAATGAAATAATAGAGCGGGATGCAAATGCAAATTTGCTTAATCCCATTACTTTCAACTTAATCGTGTTCGATCCGGATTGTGAGGTTCGTACATGGCGTACGTGACTCAAGGGGGGACTCAAGTGGCTACTTTCTAATAGCTGCTTTTCGGGGCTGCCCAGCCCTCTTCTTCCTGGCGTGAACGTGCCACCCATAAGGGACCCCTTCAGGGAGCCTAGCTGGGTGGCTGGGTGGCTGCCGCTTGCCTGGATGGATGAAAAACGGCACTGGGCAGCCCAGGGCATGCAGCAGCAGCGGCAACTCAAGCCCCCTTTGCCCGCTCACTGCCACAGCCTTAAAAACATTCACACATCTCCCAGAACCTGCAGCTTCTTTCCTTTCTTTTCTCTTTCTAAAGGTCAGAACTTTCAGAATTGCGCAAAAATGCAACATTGTTATCAGGTGTGAAGTGGGTGGATTGCTACAGTGTAGCAGCTGCTGTAAAGGGTGGAATTTTTCAGTAAAATCACTATTTTTGGAAGCAAGCTATTGGGGGAGGGAAACCCTAAACATGCATTCTCATCCCACTAAAACCGTATGGTTCCCACAGTGAGAAATGTAAAATATTTCAAATGCACAAACCGGAGCGAGACCTGTTGAAATGAGTGTTAACATTTACAACGCTTTGGGGCGATATGACATGCAGAAAGCATGTTAAGCCAACCTGATGTGGGAACTGCAAGGATTGAAACCGTTTCAAAACCGTTTTATGCTTGTAATGGGAATTCACCCACAATTGCTTTTCTGTTGTAGAATTCAGGCAGTGTTCACAGTCAAGTTAGGGAAAAAAGGTACCTCTAAGGTTGCTTTGAAATGGTTCTCAGGTGGTATCGTTGACATACCTCTCTTCCTCTTCTCCTGTTATGAACTTTCTAGACTCAAAAAGGTAGATTAGAGATGAGACAGTCTATTTCTCACAGGGATTTGATTTCTCTGCTTCACTTTAAAGCCTCACTTGCTCCATTTCACATCAGAGGTGAGTGGCAGGTCATGATTTCTCTCTGCAGGTTCTCCCCAAATGCCAGCCAGCAGAACCATTGAATTGATCTAGACCTCCAAGGTGTTTCCTGCATGTCTGATATGAGTATTGTAACTCTGTAAAATCCAGTAGGTTGCAGTTTAGCATCTCCAGCTTAGGGTAATGAGATTTTTCCTACTTCTTTGTTTGGCCTGATGTTTACCTCAAGACTTATACTTTTGGCAGGTATTTCCCGTGATTTAATAAATGCATCTTTTAATAAATGCATCTTTCTAATGGAGAGATCTTTGGATTTAATACTGTGCTAGCTAATCTACTAGGATTGTTGGGAAATAAGAAAAGCTGAACCTTTAAAACATGGTATCTAGCTGTCTTCCAATTCTGCAATATGCTGAACTAGACATAGTCAGAATTGATTTTAAGGTAATTTTGCTCATCTCCAACCTGACTATGGGCTTTTCTGAACTTATCTCTGTTCTGAATATTGATTTGTGATGATACCAGATCTGCTCCAGTATAATTGTAAGCAGATATGGATGATCTGGATTATTTTGAAACCCAGAAACACCAAATTTAACTTTTTTCTAGGGGAATCAGTAGCTAGATCTTTCACAGGTTTTAATAACGAGGAATAACCAGAAAACAGAGACAAAACCCATTTCAGACTCAAAAACCAGTTTCTTATTAAATCAGTGCAAAGAACTTATTAGAAATACAGAAAAGAAGTTGAAATGAAATATAAAGCCATATCAGAAACGTTTCCAGAACAGAAATAAGCATGCAACAACTAAAGAAATTAACATTTCCCACTAAGAGATCTTTGTGCTTTTAACTGAATTTATCCCTCTTTTAGTAAAACAATTAATTTATAGTTATGCAGCAAAAGCTTCCCAAAAACCCCAAAACAAATTGCTGTTCATAAGTATGAATTAAGGAATGAGAATAAAATTCTCATTTAAAAAAAATTGCAAATATAAAACAGCCAGAAAGGGAATGGAAAACTCCTAATACTAGAAAGAACCCCTAACCAAAAACAAAATTCTAAAGAGAAATAAGGGAAAGTGAATGGAGGATACCAATCTTCTGTCTCACCACCATGTTGTATTCTTCATGCCCAAGAAGTCCAAAGCTGAAGATGTGTAGGATTTCAGCAAACTATCTCCGCTTCCGGAACAAAAATATTTTCAAAATTGGTAAAATGTGCTTCAGTCTCAGTCAGACTGGTCTCCAAAATGGACAAAAATCCAAAAGAAATACATTAAAAATAATCTTTATAATTGCCTTTACAAAACCAGCCAAATTCAGAATGCAAAAGTTTTAAACTGCAGTTCTTGCAGCAAAACTCTGCCCACGTTCTGTGTAGCAGAAAGAAGAAAGGGGGGAGGGAGAAAAATCTCTCCAGGTCTCTTTAGCCTCCCATGATGACCAGAAGAAGAAGACCTCCCTCCTCTGATGACCAGAAGGAGAAGACCTTAAAACCATCTCTTCTCTGCCATTTTTATAGCAAATATTAGAACCAAGAACTGCTGATGTTCTTCCCTTGTTAATGAATTTTAAAAAATGTGTACGTGACTCCAGTCTAACAACATTTCCAATCAGTGCATCTCCTGACCTCTCCTTGACACCCTCAGGCAAAAGGTGTGATGGCGAGTCAGCCCAATAATACTATTGTATCCATTTGATTTGCAAAAGTTTACCTTAAATTAACATTTTAGCACCTCTACTGACTCACTTAATCCCTTCAACTAGGCTCCGTGTATGTAGACACTAGCAACCTCTTACCCAATTCTGTTAGGATGTAAACAGTGAGTCACCTCCAACATCCTGGCATTCTGATACTGGTGAATGGGCCATTTACAATTTAGATAGTAATTCCAAATTCTGGTATACTTATTTTACCCAGATCTCTTCCAAAAATCCATTCCATTTTATTCTTTATTATTTTATTAAAATTAGACAAACCAATCTCTGTCCCAGATTCCATGGTTTTATTTCTCCTTTATTATTTAAATATCTATCACCCCAAAAGGAAATAAAACAATGACTTTTAAGGTGCTAGGACTCTGTCTTGACTCAATCAAGATTAAATCTCAGGCTGTGTTTCTTGCATACAGACTTTTATCTTTTGCAAACAGCCAGCTTGTGACTTCAGAGAGAAAAACTATGTCCTTTTTTAAAAAAACTCCAGGCTTGTCTTTTCAACCCAATATGGCTTCAGTCTTGCTATTTTAAGGCCTTTCCACGTTTCATGGTCTGCCTTTAGCTTTCAATTATGCCAATCATAAAGCCAAATTCATATGTCAAAACCCGGTATATTTCAAGTTCCGGTTTTGCAGTCAAGATTTCTTATGATGCCTGCACATCCAAAGTTGATCTGTTTAACAGTGAGGCAGTTTGGTCTTGTGGGTAGAGTGCCAGACTCTTATCTGAAGGTCTCCCAGTTTGATTCCACACTTCTGCACAAAGCCAGCTGGGTGATCCTGGGTTAGTTACAGCTCTCTTTCTGAGCTCTCACAGCCTTTAGCGTTAATGACCTCTCACTTGGGTTGGTGGCTGGACTGAGCTAAATTTTGCCCAAAAGACACATGTCCAGCCACAACCCATAATGTACTGATGGACTGGCTCCAAAATTCAAGCTTAAGAGTCAGTTTCAGGACCCATGCAGGGGCTGATCCAGAACAGATCGGGACTAGCTCCTGCCTGATCCAGATCCATAGATCCAGATCTGCCCTCAACATCTTACTTTCCTGTCCCTTTGACAGATGTTGACAATTTTTAGCTGCATGTCTCTATTAGGGGCAATATGTAATTAATATTTGTATGAATTTGGGTGTGGCTAGACCAGATCAATTCCGCCATGGTTGTTTTTGCTGTCAGTCACCCACCCTTTATTCCCATTATCGACTGTTGCTATTTTAAAGAGGTCTGTGTTGTAGTGTACAGGTACTTCTTATGTGAATATATACTTTACATAAAATTACTTAATGTTTATAAGTACCCTAGCAATGATTTGGGAGATTCAGTGGTTGTTGTAGATATTAATAGATCATTTTCATTAGACTTGTTGTATTTGTCTAATCAAGAACAAGAAGAAAAGAAGAAGACAGAGGAAAAAGCTTTAAAATCTCAAAGTAAGAACATAAGGAACATAAGAGAAGCCTTGCTGGATCAGGCCACAGCCCATCTAGTCCAGCATCCTGTCGCACACAGTGGCCCACCAAATGCTCATGGACATCTCAAGCAGAGACAAGGACAAACCTATTCCTACTCGAGTCCCAGCAGATGGCCTTAGAAGCACCCAGTTCCTCCCCCACCCCCCAGCCTGAAAGATGCACCTAGGCATTCGTTCTAGTAGCCATTGATACATCTGTTGTCCATAAATTTGTCTAACCCTACCTTAAAGCCGTCTAGACTGGTAGCTGTCACCACCTCTTCCGGCAGCATGTTCCATAAGCCGATGACCCTCTGGGTGAAGAAATACTTCCCCCTGTCAGACCTGACTCTCCTACACATCAGCTTCATAAAGTGCCCCCTGGTTCTAGTATTGTGTGATAGAGAAAAGAAATTTTCTCTACCCACCTTTTCTATACCATGCATAATTTTATATACTTCAATCAGGTCCCCTCTTAAACGCCGTCTCTCCAGACTGAAGAGGCCTAAACGTTGCAGCCTGGTTTCGTAAGGGAGGTGGTCCAGACCCTTAATCATTCTGGTTGTCCTTTTCTGTACCTTCTCTAGTTCCACAATATCCTTTTTGAGGTGTGGTGACCAGAATTGTACACAATCTTCCAAATTTGGCCTCACCATAGATTTATAAAGGGGCAAAATGACACTTGCTGACTTATTTTTGATTCCCTTCCTAATTATTCCCAGCATTGAATTAGCTTTTTTCGCTGCTGCCGCACACTAGATTGACACCTTCATTGAACTGTCCACCAAAACCCCGAGATCCCTTTCCTGGTGTGTTGCAGAAAGCTGAGACCCCATCAGTTTATAGACGTAATTTGGATTCTTGGCTCCGATGTGCATTAGTTTGCACTTGTTAAGATTAAAGCACATTTGCCACTTGGTTGCCCACTCACCCAATGCTAAGAGATCCCTCTGGAGCTCTTGGCAATCTCTTTCAGATTTTACTACCCTAAATAATTTAGTATCATCAGCAAACTTTGCTATTTTGCTATGTACCCCTTCTTCTAGGTCATTGATTAATAAATTAAAAAGCATTGGTCCCAATCTTGCCTGAGAGGAGTGGAGAAGAGGCAGCAGGCTGGGCTCTGCCATCTTGCTTCCAGCAGTGCCCCTCCCTCCTCCAACTGCCATCACAAGGCAACGAACCATCTTGCCTGAGAGGAGTGGAGAAGTGGCAGCAGGCTGGGCTCTGCCATCTTGCTCCCAGCAGTGCCCCTCCCTCCTCCAACTGCCATCACAAGGTGATGAACCATCTTGCCTGAGAGGAGTGGAGAAGAGGCAGCAGGCTGAGCTCTGCCATCTTGCTTCCAGCAGTGCCCCTCCCTCTTCCAACTGCCATCATCACAAGGCTGAGAACCATCTTGCCTGAAAGGAGTGGAGAAGAGGCAGCAGTTCTGCGCTGCTCTGCCATCTTGCTCCCAGCAGTGCCCCTCCCTCTTCCAACTGCCATCATCACAAGGCTGAGAACCATCTTGCCTGAAAGGAGTGGAGAAGAGGCAGCAGTTCTGCGCTGCTCTGCCATCTTGCTCCCAGCAGTGCCCCTCCCTCTTCCAACTGCTCCCATCACAAGATGGCAAAGAGACTACGGCAGCTGATCCAACAGTTGAGGAAACATCCTGAGGCCGAGCAAGGTGGGGCTGAGTAGATGCCGGCTGACCATCTCTACCATCTTCTGGTTGGTCATCAATGAAGAGAAAATTCAAAGTAAAGGGAATAAGAAAATTCCAGCAATAAGAAAATGGAAGAATTAGAACTGAAGACCTCATGCGCTTGCTTTTTTGCTGTTCCCTGTTCCCTCCCATGCCATTTTCCTTTTGTTTCTTGTCTCTTTAGATTGTAAGCCCCGAGGGCAGGGACCTGTCTAAGATTAATATAATATTGTAACCCGCCTTGAGACCTTCGGGTATAGGACGGGATAGAAATACAAATAAATAAATAAATAAAATAAATAAATACTGAGCCTTGAGGGACCCCACTTTTTACTTCTTTCTACCCTGAGAGTTTTCCGTTTATTACTACTCTCTACTTTCTGCCCTTAAGCCAGTCACAAATCCAGTACAGAACCTGTCCTTTTATTCCATGGCTGATGAATTTACTCAGTAACCTTTGATCTGGGACTTTGTCAAAAGCCTTCTGAAGGTCCAGATAGACAATGTCTACTGGTTCACCTTTATCCACGTCTTTACTGACACTCTCAGAGAATTCCAACAAGTTCGTGAGGCATGATTTACCTTTGCAGAAGCCATGTTGGCTTTTGTTCAGCAATGTTTGCTCCTCCATGTGCACGTGTAGCGACCCAAGTATGAACTCAGACCATTTTCACATAGATATGAGCCTGGTTCATAGTCATCCAAGACTAGACAGAAACTAAATGATTATGTGCTGTCCGGTATACTTGATCAGCAAGTGTACTAGGAACCTTTCTTTCACATGCTCGTGCAGTCCCATACTGACTTGCCCATGCCTTGAGATCTGGAGGTAAGGCCCTCCTCATTGTCCCACCACCCTCAGTAATGAGGTGGGTGGGCACCTAGGAAAGAGCCTTTCTGGTAATGACCCCCAGGTTATGGAATAGTCTCCCCCTCGAGGTTTGCACACACACCCCTTCTCTGTATACATTTAGAAAGGCAGTGAAGATGCATGTCTTTGCCCTGGCCTTTGGCTAATGTGACCATCCCCCCCAGTAGATATTAGTATTTTAATATTTAGTATATGTTTTTTAATAGGCTGGATTTTTAAAATGTTTTTATGGATGTTATTATTTTAATCTGTTGTTTTAAAACTTGTAACCTATTCTGAGACCTACGGGTATAGGGCGGGATGTAAATATAAATAAATAATAAATAAAAATAATGGAGGCCCTGAGTGAGGTCTCTCTTCTATCACACCAACATGTTGATGTGCTTTCTGGTTTAGTATACCAGCCAGTGCACAATTACCCAGAGTCACATCTTTTTTTAAAAAAACAAACAAACTATAGTGTGTGTTGTGTTTCTGTACTAAAAATTTACATTGAATGTTAATATTTGTACTTGATATATTTTTGGAAACCATTAGCACAGAATTGCTAGCTTGACCTTTTGGTTACGTCTGATGTTCTCTATCAGCCAAGCTTTTATTGCTAGGCGGCTAATTTTGTGACTCTCCTGATGTTCCTAAACTGCAGCTCGAAACATTCAACTCTCAGGATTTCACAGCAGCCTCGAGTGAGGCTGACATAGAACACTGGAGGTAGAATTCTCAGCGTTATTTTTCAGGAACCTTTGGAAGGCCTATTTTATTGTGCATTTCAGTTGTGTGTGACTTTTGACATGAAACCGGTTAGGCCTAGGAATGAGTAGATTGGACTGGTCTGTGTCAGCTTTGTGCATTTCTGCTCACAAGTCCATTCTGTCCCATTTTTGCATTCGTCTTGGCTTTGAATGTGTGTTTTCTCCCACACAGAGACAATACATACCTAGAGGCATACCTCTTGATCCTATGATGGTATCTTAAAGCTGAACAAGAAGAATATTCTGATGCATGTTTAGTCCTTTAACTGTACATCAGTTAATTATAGCTAATGGATTAAACACATTTTTGCTTTCTCTCTATCATCTACCTGAGGACAAATTCTGTGGCTCTCAACTACTAAACCTGTTTAACTCTAGTACTGTGATCCCTTTCTTTTTAAACTGGCTTTTTCATTCTTCCAATCCATTACAGAAATCATTTTTCTCAAACTTTACCTTAAATTATCAAACTTGCTGGCTCCCTGTGATATGAATTCTTTATTCATAAGCCAGTAAATCAGTGTGGACCTTGTTTTGGATGGTTCCAGTATTTGTTAGTGCATTTCAGATAGCTAAACTTTACTTCCACAACTACCTATGTGTTAACAGTCTTGACTGTCACTAAAGCTCAATTCATCTATAATATATTGCATGCATATTTTATCACTCATAGGACTTTGCATTATTTATCACATGCATGGAAGCATTAAGGATGCAAACATGCAGACAGAGGATGTTTTCTTACATAAATACCCTTCTTAAGTGTGTAAAATGTTGATATTGTTAACATCACTTTGTCTTTGTTCACCTACATCACATTCTCCTTTACACAAAGTTCTTTTGCATGCTGCATCTACCACTGAATTTTAATCACATACCCAAGTTTGAATTTACTTTGAAAAAGCATCTTTAAAATTATATTGCATACGTATATGTTTCATAGTCTATCAGATATGTTGCCTTGTCTGAATGTGTCTTGGTTGGGGCAACTTTCTTGCAGAAAATCTCACCTCCATATTTTTGTAACTGCTATTGCCACTTCTGGGGCATAGCACAAATTCATATGCAGGAGGGCCATGATGAAAGTTTGGTGATCTGGAAGAACATTGGGAAGCCACTGGCAAGACATTGTACAGAAACAATGGAAGTTTTTGAGCACACCATGGTTGCAGGAAGGAGAATGTTTGAGCATTGGTCATTTGGACTACACACAATTAGGTTTTAATGTGAATAAACCCCAATTATTTTTAGCTTTTCTTTACTCTGTCATGTAGTCTGTCCGCAAGCCATTCCATCAAACTGTAGCAAAGTGAAAGTGAAAAATATGTCCAAAAAACCAGCTGAATTATTATTATTAAGAACGTAAGAGGAGCCCTACTGGATCAGGCCACAGCCCATCTAGTCCAGCATCCTGTCTCACACAGTGACCAACCAATTGCCCATGGGTATCTCAAGCAGAGACAAGGGCAAAACCTTCTCCTCCTCTGAAATCCCAGCCTTAAAAATAGCCTGCTTGTCCCCATGGCCTGAAAGATGTACTTAGGCATCCATTCTAGTAGCTGTTGATACATCTGTCATCCATAAATTTGCCTAGCCCTTCCTTAAAGCCATCTAGGCTTGTAGCTGTTACCACCTCTTCTGGCAGCAAATTCTAGCTGAACCTGACAAGAACTTTTTAACTTTAGACTGTTATTTGAGCTTGCTTCGTTCCCCTATCATTTTTTACACAAGTGGTGTCTTGTGTAATATTTTTAGAGCAGGTTTTTCCAAACTTTTATTGATTCACTGAAGGACAACCTAATAATTTGGTGACCCAACTACTCCCGCACCCTTGCTTCGGAAAATAATTGGTTCATATCAAAATTCACTGAGAAATTCCTTGCTACAGTTCCTAAAGGACAAATAGCCCCACTGCCTACAAAACTTTTTTTTAATTATCATATAGCTCCTATGTATGATTGTCACCAGTCTGATGATTTGGGGAGGCTTAGTCTTAGGCAGTTTGGTCCTTGTAGTGGAATAACGATAGTAATGATACAGAATATTTTGCCAATGGACTGAAAAATCCCATCCAATTTTTCTGAGTGGTATGAATGATATAACTGTAAAACAAATAATGATTAGTTTGCTGGACTTTCATAACATCCTGAACTGCTACCTTCAGAAGATGCCTCATTCTGCCTAAGCTTCATTACCCCAGAAGGGCCCTGGTCACACTAGTAGTTTAGGACAACCTCAGGTCATCTTCAAGTCACTTTACTCACATTTTTATTCAATTACCTGATTGAAGTATATAAAATTATGCATGGTATAGAAAAGGTAGATAGAGAAAATTTATTTTCTCTATCACACAATACTAGAACTAGGGGGCACTCTATGAAGCCGATGGGTAGGAGAGTCAGGTCTGACAGGGGGAAGTATTTCTTCACCCAGAGGGTCATCGGCTTATGGAATGTGCTGCCAGAAGAGATGGTGACAGCTACCAATCTAGATGGCTTTAAGGTAGGGTTAGACAAATTTATGGACAACAGATGTATAAATGGCTACTAGAATGAATGCCTAGTTGCATCTTTCAGGCTGGGGGGAGGAACCGGGGCACTTCTAAGGCCATTTGCTGGGATTCAAGAGCAGGAATAGGTTTGTCCTTGTCTCTGCTTGAGATGCCCATGAGCATTTGGCGGGCCAATATGTGCGACAGGATGCTGGACTAGATGAGCTGTGGCCCGATCCAGCAAGGCTTCTCTTACGTTCTTGTGTTCTTATGTTCATTTTCCAAGCCAGCCTACCCCATTTAGATCATTGTAACCAGAGTCCTGGCATTCCAAGCTGTTTTCACTTCCTTAGTTGTGAGTGGGGGGATGGGCTAAGGGAGGCTGAACCATGCAATGGTGGGTGGGTCCAGTCTAGTCGTAAGGGAGCTAGACTCTTGTCTGGGAATACTGGGTTTAATTCTGCACTCCCACATGAAGCTATCTGGGTGGCCTTGAGCTAGTTACAGCTCTCTTCCGAGCTCTCACAGCCCCACCTACCTCACAGGGTGTATGTTGTGTGGAGAAGAACAGAAAGCTTTGTCAGCCACTTTGAATCCCCTTAAATGGGTGAGAAAAGTGAGGTAGAAAAGCCAACTCTTCTTCTTCTTTCAGCCAATGAGGACACACGGAGTTCATGAGGCACCTCCCCTTCTCTCCTCAGTTTATGTCTATGATTCCTCTCATCCAGCATTTTTCTGCAAATTTATTATTCTTATTTTTTTAAAAAATTAATTGCATAGAGAAGAAAAGCACATAAAAAAAAGGAAGAGGGTGTGGAAGTGGGGAAGCAGGCTTTAAAAAGAATCAGAAACACACACACACACCTCCCTTGTGTGGTACGATGCCGTCCAATAAGAAAGGAGATAGATTAGATGAAGCAAAAGGTGTAGAGAGCCAAGAGTCCCATGGGGGAGGCTCAGGTCAATTGTGGAAAAAGGTGTGACTGATGCAGCCCAGATCGAGGATGGCTTGAGGACTACCTATAATGATCTATGTGTAAACAAAGCTGGTATGACTCAGTTCAAATTATGAACCACGAAGTCCTGTCTCATATAGGTGTGACCAAAGCCAAGGTGATTTAGAACCAGGGTTAAACAGTTTATTAACATTTTACTAACCGTTTAAGGTTAAAATTAAAAACTCATTGGAAACACATTGAAAAAGCCTGAATTGAAGGCAGAGATGTGGTCAAATTGAACCTTTTTGTTTGACAAAGCAATCCTGGCTCAATCTGAATCAAACCATCCCCTTTCAAACAGGGGTTAGTTCAGTTTGAATGGACCAAATTTAGACTGAACTATTCAGTTCAAACTATTCAAATTTAAACCTAATTAGCACATCACGGTAGCCAAGATAATCTGGACTGACTGAAAAACTGTTACCTGCTTGAAATTACCTCAGAAGCCATAGTGTCAAGTGACAGTTCAGTGGAAGAGGAAAGAGGACTGGATCAGATGGTGGACCACTCCAGCTGATCCGCTCCTGCTGGAAGAGTTTACCTCAAGACAAGCGTGGAAATGGGTTGTGTTGCATCTTAATTTGGTTTGGGGGGCTGATAGATGCTCAAACTGCACCCCTCCAGTCATTGTGCCACTATCTCATCACTCACTTGTTTCTAGTAATTCCTGGATGCTTTCCAGCAAACATAGACTAAGGCTTGAGGAAGACCCTGAACCCCTCTCCACCTTGAAGTATCCTCTGAGTTATGCAGTTCTCACATAGTGGATTTATTTGCAGCACTAGTATAACTAGGACAGCTGCTGTTCTGAAATGGGAGCAGTTTTTGACTTGTGGTTATCCTCAGACCCAATTTAATTTAATTTAATTTAATTCTAAAATTTCAAATGTAATCTGCATTGTTGTAAGCAACTTAAAAATAAATCTATTCTAATTGAACATGTCAAGAAGTTGTAAACTTTTATGTGTGCAGACAGTAGTACCAAGGACACTTTCAGGATACCAACAATTTTTTTAAAAAACTTGCTGCTTCCAAGTTACTGTTTGCTCCCTTGAGAGACTGACTTTGGTGTTAGGTTTCCTTCTGTAGTCCTATTGTATTGCCATCATTTTAGACAGGCCTTTGTTGAAGCTGTTGGGCTTTTAAAGGACTCTGTACATCCACAGGAAGAAAATTTTACAAATCTTGCTAGAAAAGCCTATCTGAAAAGGTTGAAGTGACAGGTATAGCTGAGGAGAGCTCAACTGCGGACATATTACCAGTCTGGCATCTGGTTGAAGGTCCTGTCCATTTTCCTTATTTCTGTCAAGCTAATTTTGATTGCAATAAAGTCAAAACAGGACTTGCATTTCTTGCTCATTAAATATGATATTTTAAGCCTTCTGTAAAATAATCTCACCAGTATTCAAAGAGTGTTTCCGCACTCGCAACAGAAACCCCATTAAACACACATTAGACACACATACAAGACACTTACAAACTTACCTTCCACACTGGAGAACAGATGAAGGACCCTTCCAGGCAGCTGCTTCCACACAGTGGCACACGAGATGGGGTCTCACTGCCGAAAAATCCATCCTCTGGGAAGACCTGAAAAATCAAGTCTTCAATCCGTCCCCTCGCCTCAATCTGTGTAGAAGCAGAACGCTTCTGCACGTGGAGAGGTGAGAGGACAGATATGAGAGTGGCCGCAATCTTGGGATGGGTAGAAGCAGGCCTGCCTGCCTCCGGAGCACCTCCCCCGAGCGCCACGTGCCAGCGGAAATTTGCAGCGACTGGTAGCTGAATTCTCCGGTCCCACGGCTCCAGGGATGGCGTCGGCAGCGCAGAGGGCCGGCTACCTTTGGGAATGGGTGCTGCGGCCTCCACACCGCACCCAGAAGATCCATCCTGCAGGATCCATCCTCCCCACGCGTGTGCAGACACGTAAGGCCTCTTTGGATCTGTCCCTATTTTGGACGGATCCCCCAGAAGATGAATCCCTGGGAAACGGATTTTCTTTAATCCATTTTTCGGTGGCCATTGCAGAGCCACCCAAAGAGTAACAATGTTACATCAAAATCTATTCCAAGTTTTAATAATACTGCTGAGGAGCATTCAAATACTATCCTATTAAAAATACAAACAACTGGACTCAAGGATAATGTTTTTTCTTCTTTTAACTCAAGTCATAACATTTCATTTCAATCGTTGATAGCATTATAGATGCTGGTGGACTGCTTTTATATGGTCATATTCATTACCATTAATTTTTATGGCTTCTAGGAATGGAACAAAAAATGGATTCCACTCAGTTCTGAGTGACTATTTTGGGATTCAAACAGTGGGAAAAAAAAGAAAAAGTAAAGAGATGGCAGCAATTTAGAGCAATCGTAGAGGGCTGTCAGCGACTTTTCCCTAATTGTTTTGCCTCCTAGCTGGTTCTGTGAGATAAGAGAAAACAAACATACTGCCTCCATTTCTGAACAAAATTTGCCAGGGAGTTTAACACCATTTTTTTCATTGAGCTTAGAAAGATGAGTGATACACGCACATTTTTGAAGAAGGGAAACCCAAAGGTAATTAAACCTGCATGCAGGTTAAATTGCTAAGATTGTCTGCCTATTGGTTGTCAAATTTTAAATTTGTAAGGATAAATATTAGTATGGTGCAGACATAAGTAGCAAAGACCAAATGAGGTGATCAATGGGAATGAATAAACAAAAGGCATAAAAGAGATAAGAATGGATGCAGGATACGCAAACCCTTCTCCCCAATATTGCTCTAAAATGGTTAGAAACCTTGTGAGGGTAACTAAGCCATGGCATGTGTAGAATTGCCCCCTCCATTGTTCATTTGCTGTTTCTTTCAATAGCTCTTTTATACTTTGGAATCCCGTTACTCTTGTGATTCTTACCATATACAGTATATGGTACATGCTTTGTGGACTGAAGGACTGAGAACAAAGTGGTAGGGATGGGAAAAGAGCTGAGACTACTGTACTGACTTAATATTGTCTACATAGAAGTCAGTCCCATTTACCTCAGAGATGCTTATCTCCCAAATTGCTGAACATCTGAACTTGGCTTGGGAGGTTAGAATCTCTTTATGATTCAGCACTGGGCAGTGTACTAGACCAGCAAAAATATGAGGAGCCTAACTTCTGCACATTGGTGCACTCTAAGGAAGGCCCTAGGAATAGCCTTCTGTGTCCTTAATAACCCATTCCCACCAAAATAAAAGTGCATTTACAGAAAATGGAGTTAGGATTGCAGTTGGAAAGGAATATTTTATATATAGGCAGGAGTACAGAAAATTGAAAAGACCAGGGAAAGGACAGGAGGACTGATATGAACCAGAGACCAGGAGGCAACAATGGGTATATAAGGAATCATCTAAGTATAAAACATGTTCAGTTTACATTTATTCTTTTATTCGTTACGGGAGCATCAAAGTAAATTAAAACAGTTGGGCAACTTAATCAAAATATATACAAATAGTTAAAATTTAATTGTTTTTGATCACTATCAGGCCACATCCAAATGTATTTGGTATTGTATGTGCTAATTCCTCCATACCTCACATTGCTGGGCATAACTATATTCCAAGAGGTGGACAAGCCAAATCTTCCTCCTCCTCCTCCTCCTCCTCCTTCTTATTTGTATGCATTAAGAGAAGCCCATTTCACCCTAACAGCACTCTGCACGTGGTGGGGCCAGAAACATTTATGGGTGCAAGGTCCTTGCTCAGTGCTATCTCTCATCTCCCTTCTTTTGTTGCTTCATTCTTTCTACATACATCTGTTAGATGTTTTCTTTCCTTTCTATTCCAAACTCTTATCTCCTTTCTATTGTTGCAGTGAAAGAGGGTGACCTTCCTCTTCATTTTCCCAGTGAGTGGGTAGCTGAGTATGGCTTGAGATGGAGAGAGGAAGGCATTATTCCTTAGCTCAGATTGCATCTGTGTCACAGAATGTTTGTCATTTTATTAACACTATTTCTATATAAGTGTGTGTTCATAAAACTGTAATGAATACACAATATATTTCTGCGATGTTATTTGAAATGTATTGGACAAAGTTCATCATCTTTTCTTAATCACTTGAATCAGCAGTAAGGCAAATAAGGTTAGATTTCTTCAAAGGCAAAAATGCAGCTTAAAAAACTATTGCTTAGATTATCTTAAGAAATGGGCTATTTTGTTGAGAGCAAATCAAGAGTGATTAGACAAAATGTGCTTAGAGAAGGCAACACATTTCACAATCAACAGGATAATAAATATATTTTCCATCCATGTGGCTTTCTAAACACTTTTTAAAATACGGATCCCAGAGTGTTTGGTTTCTGTCATATTTGACAAGCTGTCTCTTTTAATGAAAACTCTCTCCATCAGACTTTTTTCAGATTTCATACATTCTATCCATCTATTTTTCTTTCAACAGTTTGCATTTAGCATTTAGGTTTCAGAGAAACTGTTTGTTCAATCATTATGTAAGTATGTGAATCTATTTTAAAAATTTAAAAAAAACAGACTTGTTTAGGATTGCAATTCTAGAAGAGAGAACATTGGTGAGAAATGTATTCACTCGGCATGTGGCAATTTATGCCTAGCATTGTTTAAACAAAAATAAGACAATGGTTTCATATTTGTATGCATAAAATGAGGATTCTATGTACCTTAGTGAATTTTGGAATCTGGCACAAAATTACATTCTCTAGGCTTCCTGGGCAGAAGGAGAGGCTGTTAATAAAGCAGGCAAATGGGAACTCCTGGTTTCTTGTTGGCCATGTCAGAAGGCGAGGACAGCTGGAAGGAAAGGCAAGTCTCCACTCTTTCCTGGAACTGAGCCAGGAGAACAGAAATAGATCTAAAACCTCCTTATTATATTCAGAGTAGTCAATCATGTTTCTGCAGTGGAAGGACCTTCTGATCCACCCAGGAGTCTTTGGCTTTTTCTGCACTGGGCCTTATTCTGGATTATATCAGAGTAGGGACCTACCATCCGCATGCTGCAGACTATAGGCTCAGTGCCCAGGGTGTGCCAGTCCCCATTGTAGCCCAACCATCTCTATTGTTCTTCCCATGTCATAAACACCTTCACGTTTAGCCTCCTTCAGCTGTTGTTCTACTACTGGTGAAGGCAGAATTTAAATTTGTAGAAATAAATAAAGCATGAGTTTTCCCTTTGAACTAGAATCTTGCTTGCACCTGGGCATGTCTATCTAATTTCTTCCCTTCATCTATGTCTGCAGCATTCAGGCATTGTGGAAGTGGAACTGGCAAGGATTCAGTGGTGAAAATCTGTTTTAGCAGTCTTGTATGCTAATATTCTTATTTTTCAGTTTTTCAGACCAGCATAAATATTTTGGGGTAGTATGGAGACAAAAGTATCTCTGAGCAATGCAGTGGTGGAGACGAGACCTTAGGGAGTATTATATTTTAGGAATAAAAATCACACTGTGGAAACGATGATGTCTATGTGACCTGCTGTGTCTGCAATCCAGGTTTTCATTATTGTTACCTACAAGTCTCTCTTCATAGTGTTTCTTATTTTTAAACTAGAGGGCTCTTTACAATATGGGTGCATAGAAGAGAACAAATGAGCATCTTGGCCCTTTCCACACCTGCTTTCCTTATTCCAGGCCCAGGCAGAATGCATTTCAGATGGCCCATGCCATTCCAGGGCAGGATCTATATTTTGGATGGCCCATGTGGCAGCACTTTCAGGGATGTTTCCTGGTGCACTAACAGACCAAAGGCCTATTCACATGAGAGCCTTCGAACACAAGTAGAACACCCTGGGAGTGAGCATTTGCTCTGCTGCACTAGCAGACCTGTTCAGAACTGCCCCAGCCTGTCTCAGGGTACCCTACTTGCATTCTAGACGTAGAGCATGAAATTGTACTCTACACCCATTCCCAGCTGTCTCAGGCTGTCCTACAGCTGTACAGGATGGAGAGCATTCACACTCTCCCTCCTGAACAGCTGCGGGCCCTGCTTCCCACTGCTGTGTGAGAAGCATCCTGGGTTCGATGAGGTAAGTCGTTGTGGATGGGAGTGGGGGTGGCTAAAATCCCTGGGTGCCACTGGGCACCTAGGGGTTCACTGCCAGCTGCTGCACTCCGATCGGGACTGCAGCAGTCAGCAGGACACAGGGGCACCCTCAGTTCAGTCTCCCCCCGCCCCTTTTGAGGGCGGAACAAAACTTGGACTGGCAATATCTTTGGCTGGGGTGATGTGCTGCTCCACACAGTAGACCAGGTCCATGCTGTCCATTGGCCCAGTCTTTAGCATGGAGCAGCACATCTGTCAGCCCATTGGGTTGGATTTTTGGCCTCCATGGGGGCTCAGCTGCCTAGATGTAGGTGGCTGAGCCCCCACGGACGCCCTCTACAACCCCCACCCACCCTGGGCCAGGCCTACCTGGGGACGCGCGCATGAGGGATCTTGTTGAACCGGCCGTTCTGCGCAGGCACGGGTAACTGGCTAATCAGAGCCGGCAGCGCACGCAGATGCACAATGCTGCTGCCCAAATTCTACCTGAATTTTTTATTTTTATTATCAGTGGCCTTTTTTCTCCCTCTACACAGATTCCCAACTGTTCCTTTTTTTTTTCTTACAGTGAGTCTGGGGTGGTCTGATGCAGTTTTATTCTTCATATAATCATATGTAATTATATATATCAGCCCATGTAATTATGATATACCTCATAGTCAGGTTCAATGGCAACATAAAATAATATGCTTTTGTATTTTTCACTAGCTGACTCACATCTAATAAGTAATTTCATTCCCTCTTCCATTTTATTTAAAATATCTTTATGCTATCTATGCTGAAGCAATAATGAATACGGAATTAATTATATCTTTCTCAAGTGATTCCACAATATAATGTACATGGGCTTAAAAAAATTAAAAACAGAAATTGGATTTCTTTTGAAAATGTGGTAGAATTAAGGATTGGTTGTGACTCACTGATCATTTGCAAATCTCATCACTGCTAACAGTGTGTGCCTTTAGCGCTAGACAGGAAACATCTACAATTCTTGAAAGTAGGTGAGTCATAAAGCTTTTCAGATTTGTTCAAGTTTGCTTATTCTTCTGTTTTTCAGGATCTAGATTTCTCATCACATCCACGGGAGCCTTGTATATTATAGATGTACAGAATGAAGATGGATTGTATAATTACCGATGTATCACACGGCACAGATACACTGGAGAAACACGACAAAGCAACAGTGCTAGACTTTTTGTATCAGGTATGCAAGGATACTTATTGAATAGTAGGTGTTTTGGATCTTTGTGTACACTCAGATATTTGACTTGGGGAAATGTTTCCCTTCCATACCTCACATTCACAAATCATTTGTATAGCAGCCAGGTATTGCCCTGCAGTTCAAGAGAACTTTGAATTAACTTTTCTTTTAAAAAGTGAACATTTGGATTTTAAGAAGTTTTTAAATTTTGTGTTGACATATGATGGGTTCTAAAATTCTTAAGTAGATTGAATTTGGCTGAATGTTGCAAAATTCAAACATTCCAATTTTGTAAAGTTTATGTCACTAAAGGTCTTACTGACCAATCTGTAATAGCAGCTCAGGCTTTATGCAAAAGTTGCTTCTCTGCATGTTACCTGCATGTTACAAGATTGAAAGGGAAGTAAGGGCAACAGGTAGCAAGTATAGCCTGGTTAAATTACGGAAGGCTGGTATTCTAGTCTACCGTATATTTGGCGGTGGCTCTTATTGTGCAATCAATGACAAGCCAACTATGGCTTTACACCTAACCTGCCCTAGAAAACCTGCCCTAGAGGATAATATTGGGAGGATAAAAACTGTATCTGTTGCCTTTAGTTTCTTGAATGAGAACAACAGTCTAAATGAATTTTTTTTAAAAAAAATGAGGAGGTATGTTTAATAAGGCAATAAAAAGAGTCATATATTCTATGGGTAGTCTCCATAATTTTACCACAAATCACTGAATGTTATCTTGCTATGTCCTGCAGCCAGGACTTCACTGTGGTGGCACCTCCCTATGGAGTGATCTCCGTTTGATGTTTGTGAGTCACTTAATATTACATCATTTGGGTGCCTGTTAAAGACCAGTTTCTTCATCCTTGAGTGAATGCCTGTTTCTCTTATCCCCTTTGGTTTTAATAGTGTTCTTTCATTTATTTAACATTATTAATATTTATTTATTAATTATATAAATGTTTTACTTAAATAAATTGAAGGGATTGCTGTTTTTGCTTTAAAAGCTGAGAAAAAAGTTTATGAACAAAGAAGTGTGATTTTTGTATGTTTAGGAGTGTATTTATATTTGCAAATTGCTATTTGTGACATTATACATAACCAGATATGAAGACAATTATCCCATGATGAGAATTGCAAGATTTCTTTGCTATGCTTATCTGTATTTTCATGGTATGCTTTCTTGTTTCACCAAAATTGCTCCCCCAGTAATTCTGATAACAGAGCTATGACTTCTGCATGCCTTCTGCATCCTTCTGTGGGCTGTACCAGGGTCTGTTGGTCCATTGGTAGATCTGTTTAAACAAGTCTACCAGTGGTTCCAATCAGGGCCTCCCTGGTTGGATCTATGCTCTGTCTAATGCAGATGGAATGTTCCAGTAGGAGGTGGGACCTCACAGGTCTGATGAGGTCTAGGAGTGGACTTTATGGACTTGTTGTTCAGACTAAACGTAAGTGAAGAAAGGTCTTAGGATGTCCTGTTCCTTGTCATATCATTAAATAGATAATGAAACTATGCAATTCCTCCCCATCTTATTGCTTACCTTACACTGTGGTAAATGGTGAAAACTAATGAAGAAAGAAACCTGTTGCTCTATTTCCTCCTGATTTTGTGTAAAAAAAAAGGAGGGTTGCACAAAATGTTGTGGGGAATTGCAAAAATTGAACATTATTTGCACAAGTGTACATCTGGAAAATAAGGATGCAGTTTTGGTGGACAGAAAAGAGACAGGTGATAAGAATACATTTGAAGACAGTGGTCAATAGAACAAATATGTGTTTCAAGCACATAATGATAGCAGTTATCAAACTGTATTCTAGCTAAAATTAGCATTGGGGAAATTTACACAGGTAGGCACATTGCTAAAGGCTCAGTGAACAAACTCTGTGAAGAAGGAAGAGGACAATTAAACTTCAGCCCTGTCAGCATCCTCAGCAGCATGCAGGGTTCCAGGGTTCCAGAAGCAGCTCTTAAAGCAGATGCTTGGTTGGTTGTGTGTGAGTGAATGTCAACTCATAGTGAGCATAATAAATCAAATCAGTGTGGAGCACTTAGGCAGGTTTGACTGATGGCCGGGGGGGGGGGGGGAGGCTACAGCCAAGCCCAAGAAGCAAAAGAAAGAAGAGCAGGAACAAACATGACTGAAAAAAGTGTGTTCCTAAAAAAAATTAGATGAAGGAAAAAGAGGCTAATTAGAGTTATAGCCTAAGCTGGCTGAAAGAAAGGGAAACAGGGAGAAGGGGAAGATGAGAGCACATCAAGCTTATGATCATGCAGAGTGTAATTTTTCAGGTAACTTCTCTTTCTGTCCTGGACCTTATTGCAGAGTATATCCCAGAATAGGGCCTGCTGTCTGCATACTGGTATAGACAACAGCAGACTGCATATGGAATCTCCCTAGTCCAAGATACATTCCTAAATAAGACCCAGTGTAGAAAAAACCTTGGAGTAGCCATGGGGGATGATGCAATGTCTTTGGGCTTTTTCATTTCATAATGAAACAAGGAAGTGTAAATGATTCACTAAGAAACTATGATAATGTAGAGACAGGTTACAATTTTACATATACTGAAAGGGCCAACTTGACAGAGAGAACTGGGGAAGGAATCCTGAGAAGAAGTATGCAAAATGTCATCTCATGTTTCCCAGAATATTTGAGACGTCATCCCCCTAGGTGGGGTTAAATTTTGCTCAGTAAAAAAAAGGAAAGGTAGGCCCTTCTGGAGTGGCTCTTATTCCAAATTATATCCCAGAACAGAGAACTACCATCTACATCAGTGGTTCTCAACCTGTGGGTCGGGACCCCTTTGGGGGTCGAACTACCCTTTCAGAGGGGTCGCGACGAGTGTACCACCGCCCTTCCCTCCCACCTCCCAGGTGCTCCACCCCTGTGGTTGGGGGTCTCCACAACATGAGGAACTCCATTAAGGGGTTGTGGCATTAGGAAGGTTGAGAACCACTGATCTTCATGCTGGTACAAACTACAGGAGACGCTGGGTGGGGCCTGCCACAGTCTGCCTCAGCATGTAAATGGCAAGTCCGTGTTCCAGAATACAGTTTGGAATAAGATTGAGTGCAGAAAGGGCTTTAATGCTAATCTTACCTTATTCCTGGTTGTCCCTCTCAGCCTTCTCAGAGCCAAAGAGTATGCGACCCTTATCAGCATGTGGGCCCATGTAGTGATGTAATAACATGACATACTGTGATTTAAGTCTTCCCAGGGCTTCCCCTAGCATCTGTCAGACTTTGAGTTGGCTGGGAGGGGCAGCTAAGTTAAGTTAACAAGGTAAGTTCAGAAGGGCATTCACCTTGCTCCTAGGGCTTGGTATACTAGGGTTACATCCAGACAGGACTTATATTTTACAGGGGCTGTGGAGCAGCTGTCAAAGGGCCAGACAACTGTTAGAATCCTTCATAGTCCCCCCAAAGCAAAGTCTGATGCCACACAGCAAAAACTTCCCACTTAGCTTCTTGGTGTTTGGGTAAGGTCTCACCAGGAAACAATAGGCAGTAGGCAGCTATCAGCACAAATTAGCTAGAACTTATGATTCCGCGCATTCCAATGTATGTGTATTAGTGAACAGGATTTTTCAAAGTCATGTTGTTGAGGGTTGTAGTTTGTAATCTCAAGAGGGCACCCTAGCCCTGCACTATTAGAAAGGCATTTCTGACCTCTTAATTTTTTCTTCCTCTGTGAAAGCCTAAGACAGAACTTTGTTACTTCCTAGACCCAGCAAACTCAGCTCCATCTATTTTGGATGGGTTTGAACACCGCAAAGCCATGGCAGGTCAGCGAGTGGAGCTGCCTTGCAAAGCCTCTGGACACCCAGCACCAAAGTACCGCTGGCTGAAGGACAATGTTCCCTGGGAGCCTGACAACCGATTCCGATCAACAGTGACAGGCTTGTTGATAGAAAATACCCGGCCGTCAGACTCGGGCAACTATGTCTGCGAAGTCTGGAACAACTATGGCACTGCTGAAGTGATAGGACGCTTGCACGTAAAACGTAAGTATATCACTGAACATTACAGTATTGTACTGTAATAAATAAAATAAAATAAATGAGGATGGGTTTCTTATAGTAGTTCTGTACAGTTTCTTGTGCTTAGGGATATGCACAAATATTCGTAACATTCATTATACATATGAATTCATACCAGTTTGGACATTCATCTAGGAAAATACACATACGAATGTTTTGGAACATTCATGCATTCGTCATGGTTTGAGAGCCGATTCAAATTGGATTCGGGGCAGATTTGACACTTTCAGGGTGGTTATTTTATGGAATATGTATCAGATATGTATGCGTTCATATTGGATATTCGTACAAATAGGTACGAATACATCTGTATCAAATAGAATCCTACCACATTTGAAGGGGATGTATTTGAATGAATACAAATTTTCTTACATTTGATTTGATATGAATCAAATGCAAAAAAGCCCATTTGTGCACATCCCTACTTGTGCTCTGCTGAAGAATGTAGCTCTATCCGTTAGCTACTTTGCTGAAGGGCAAAGCTATAGCTGCAAGCCTGTTCCCTTCAGACCTTGTGCTTTAAGAATGAACTCAAAATAAACACACTTTGTCATTAGAATTTCCATTTGAACTACCTTTATGGTGATGGGATGCTGAAGAAAAGCACCTTGCCTTCTTCTCATGAACATGATCGTTGAGGGGCTGGATGAAATGAGGCCCAATATTCACTTTCTCAAGAATTTACAGAAGAGTCAGCTCTGAGAAAGTTGCTGTTGGATTTTTTTTACCTGTATGTTGCATAGTTACCCTGAATCATTTGTCAGCCTCTTAGCCTTGCTGTCTTTCTAAAACACGCACCCAGTATTACTGTCTTTCACTCTAAAACACCATTTCTGGTTTGCTTCTCCTTTATCATTAGAGCCTTTAAAAGCTACAATCAGTCCACGGAAAGTTAAGAGCAGTGTTGGTAGTCAAGTATCCTTGTCCTGCAGTGTGACTGGAACAGAAGACCA
Source organism: Aspidoscelis tigris stejnegeri (assembly GCA_023333525.1). Taxonomy (NCBI): domain Eukaryota; kingdom Metazoa; phylum Chordata; class Lepidosauria; order Squamata; family Teiidae; genus Aspidoscelis; species Aspidoscelis tigris. The sequence continues at coordinate 211,284,224 of JALMGA010000001.1, forward strand.
TGAACTCTTCTGGTATCGGAATGGGGAAATCATCAACACCGGGAATAATGTGAGGATTATTGGAGTTAATCATGAGACCCTGATTATGGATGGCATGGCAAAAAGTGATGGTGGGGCCTACCAGTGTTTTGTACGCAAGGACAAGATGTCTGCACAGGACTATGTTCAGGTGGTGCTAGAAGGTTAGTCTTTGCCTATTTTAGCTATGCTGTGTATGCTGAAGTATTTTATCTAGATATGTACAGTAGGTTCTCACAGATCGTATCTGGTGGGCGTACCTGGTTCCTAATTGCCAAATTGGTTTCCAAAAGACTGGTTTTAGAAGATTGCATCCCATGTTTGGGATTACTAGGAGTGGTTTTTTTTTAGGGGTGTACCATAGCAGACAACCAAAAGACGCTTCCCATGGGCCCTGAGGGTAGGAACTTTCATTCCTAGACTTCAGAGGTATGGGAGTGTGGATGTCAAGCTCATGCAGGCTTTGCAGTTGCAGCATGAACTAATCTGGACCAGCGCCATCAGTACAGACAGCATCGATCATGCCCATGCCTCCCTGTGGTCCAGATCTGTGTGCCAAGCTGTTCCAGGGTTAACAGCAGGTAAGTGCAGAAGGGACCCCTGTTAAATCTAAAAAGAAAAAAAATCACCTGAATTTGTTTTGTTTTTTAAAATGCAGTGGAAACGGGGATGGAAACAGATCATGTTTCCTAGTTTATTTGTTTTGGGTTGATTTCATTAAGAGTAAAAAGTCTGTCATCTTCTTGTCTTCTGAGAGAAGATGGGGCGAACTTACAGAGAGAGAGTAGATGGTGAAAGAATCAGGTATTACAAACTTTTGGTTTATACCTCCATTTATTCAGATAGGATTAAAATTAAACGACTGGTTAAGGACAGGAATGAATGGCTTGCCACCTGTCTGAACCTCCCCCCACAAACATATTTACATGCTTTTCTTGAATAAAATTCCAAAACACTGGTGCACAGCAGATGGCATTTCTCACTCCCTGCTTCTCTGCTGGCCCTGTATGGTGTTTGCATTTCAAACACCACTTTTACTTGGGAAGATTCATGTCTGCTGTGGACCTGAGACGAAATGAAATGAGAGCTCAAAGCAATTTCAAAGGTCCATTAGTTGTAGGCATCTGCATTCACTGAATGAACAGAGCACACTCATGCATTCAAAGGGTACTTTGAACTCTTGATACATGTCACTGCTCTCCTTCTACTTTAGATCTTCTGTGGAATTAAAGTGTTTGATTCCCATAGGAATCTGATTACTACATTGGGAAAAGGAGTTCTAGGACATATGGGAAATTTCAGTGTAATACAATTAGAATGAGTAGAGCACCCGTGATTGATATTTTGGAGCATTGTCCAGGTTTAATACATATCCAAATTAGAGGTATAGAATTTTATGACTTTCCAGGTATTCTAGGTTTACACAATTCCCCTGATTCTTGATATTTTTTTTACTAAGCTGGTTGGCATGATGAAAGGTGGAATCCAGCAGTAACTAAGGGGCTACACTGAAGTAGATTTTTTTGTGGATTATAAATTATGGTTGAGTGTATGTTTGTATGTTTTGTTCATTCACTTTCTTATAAGGACCTCTTTCAAAGGACTGTCTGAAAAAGATAGCTGGACTTGTGTTTCAGAAATTAGCTTTTTGTTAATTTCTCCTAACCATGTTTCTGAAAGAATTTTAAGAACTAAAATACTTTTTACTTCTATTTATTTGTTTGTATCATTTCATTCCACCCACATCTTAATGACTTGAGATTGATAACAATTCTGGTGCATGGTAGTTCTTGAAGCTATCACAGCAAATAAGCTCTCATTGGATTTTATCAAGGAAGCCTTTGCACATGGTTGGAATTAGCAGTCTTGATCACCTTTCACAAAATCACCCTATAATGTGAATTTATCATCTCCAAAACATCTCCCACTAATCATGAAGAGGTTTGCAATACTGAGCAACACATATAAGAGGGAGTCAATTTGGTCTTCAGAATGCATGACTCACTTTTTTGCGATCCGTAGTTGTTTCTGTATGCCAGAGTACATAGGGAGCTCCTATATACACATAGATGCTTATTCACTTTAGTAATGTCTTTCATGTTTAGAGCAACTCCACAACTAAAGCAGTCAAATAAAGCTATGTTTGAAAGAGCCAGTGTTGTTGTTGTTCAGTACCACTGAGTCATGGTCGACTTCTGGTTGACTGCATGGCGACCTTCATGGGCAACTTTGTGCAGTTTTCTTGCCAGAGATCTGGAAGTCGTTTATCATTGCCCGTTTCCAGGGAGAAGCTGGAGATCGAATTGGCAACCTGCTGCTTTCCAAGCAGTTTGTTTTATACTGAGCTACAGAGACTCCCCGAAAGAGCTTTATATGTGCCTGTGTCTTAGGACTTCCTAGGGATGAATGAGAAAGCAGACTGAACTCTTGGACTGGTGTGCTGAAGGGATCGTATTTTTTCTCTGGTGGGAGGCTCAAAACAATAATGATAATGATACCTAAATAATAGGATAAAATGCTAGAAATCCCAAGTTGAAAAACACACAATTTCTGCTGACCTGTGTATTTACATATGAATGTGGCAGAAGCAGAATGGAGTACTTTATAAATGAAATAAAATGAGTAGAATTTGACTAAACTTAAACACAGATTAAACTGAGACAGTTTCCTGAACTTGGAGAGCAGCTGCAATTTTGGAAGATATAGTTTTAAATATCCAGGACTAAAATATATATACAAAAGTAATAGAAAGAGAAACATTACGGATGCATTCCCATTACAAGCTTAATACGGTTTCCCTAAACCGAAATAATAGAACCGGATGCAAACACGAATTTGCCTGATCCCATTACTTTCAACTTAATTGTGTTCAATCTGGATTCTGAGGATCGTACGTGATGTACATGACTCAAGGGGGGACTCAAGTGGCTACTTTCTAAAAGCTGCTTTTCGGGTCTGCCCTGCCCTCTTCCTCCTGGCGTGAACGCGCCACCCATAAGGGACCTCTTCAGGGAGCCTGGCTGGGTGGCTGGGTGGCTGCCGCTTGCCTGGATGGATGAAAAACGGCACTGGGCAGCCAGCGATTCTTTCCCCTCCTCTCCCCATTGTCCAGGGCACACAGCAGCAGCGGCAACTCAAGCCCCCTTTGCCCGCTCACCGCCACAGCCTTAAAAACATTCACACATTTCTCAGAACCCGCAGCTGCTTTCCTTTCTTTTCTCTTTCTAAAGGTCAGAACTTTCAGAATTGCGCAAAAATGCAACATTGTTATCAGGTGTGAAGTGGGTGGATTACTACAGTGTAGCAGCTGCTGTAAGGGATGGATTTTTACAGTAAAATCACTACCTTTGGAAGCAAGCTATTGGGGGAGGGAAACCCTAAACATACATTCTCATCCCACTAAAACCGTACGGTTCCCACAGTAAGAAATGTAAAACGTTTCAAATGCACAAGCCGGAGCGAGATCTGTTGAAATGAGTGTTAACATTAACAATGCTTTGGGGTGATTTAACACGCGGAAAGCATGTTAAGCCAACCTGACATGGGGACTGTGAGGATTGAAACCGTTTCGAAACCGTTTTAAGCTTGTAATGGGAATTCACACTACCAGTGTTAAACTTTTTTCTCTTTATGCATGTATGTCGTGAGTTTGCCTTACTGTCATTTCTGCTATAATAACTTCTAAATCAATGGGGACAGGCAAAACTTAAGCAGATGTCTAAATTGCAGGGTTGTGCTTCCCCATCATAGCGCTGTCTTCTATTCCCATCTGCCCACCTCTAACTAGGGCTTCCTGATGGCACCCTAGTAACATGTGGTTGGGCATCTGGGAACTGAATATATGCAAAGTCCACATGTTTTCCTCAATTACCATTCAGTGAAGGTTAGGGATGTGCATGGATTTCCCCTCCCGCTGGCTTCCCATTGAAGCAAATGGGATGGAACTTCACATTCATGCAAATTAAACCACTTTGAATGTGCTAGACTTCGAATTTGCTTTGAATTCCTGCATACTCTGAATCCCCTCCGAATCCACTTCTTGCCTTTACAAATGTAATGAAGCTTCAGACGAAGGCACGAAAGCTTTCATTTTGCATGTGAAAGTCAGTCTTCGAGTATAACCAATATTTATTTTGAATGGGCAGTTTTAAACCTTCATAATTCATATGAATTGCAAAGGTGACAAACATTTTTCACCCATCCCTAGTCAAGGTCTGTACTGACGTGGCTGTAGAAAAAAGAAGGGGCAATGTATTAAGGGTGCTTTTATTTTATTTTTAGCATCACTCTACTTCCCCATTCTTTTCTCACTGCTGTTCTAAAAAAGAAACCCTGCCATGAACATTCCACAAACCGAAAGCTTTCTATTTTTTCTTTATTCCAGAACTTCATTGACTAAGCTTATTCTTGTGCTGACTGACAGGGATGCGAGCATTTTCTCCCCTCTCCCGTTGCTTGGTCCATGCATTGTGCCAGAGTGCACGCCTGTTAATTTAGACATCTTTTCTTATATAGATGGAACTCCCAAAATAATTTCTGCCTTCAGTGAGAAGGTGGTCAGCCCAGGAGAAGGTGTTTCTTTGATGTGCAGCGTGAAAGGGACTCCTCTTCCGACCATCACGTGGACATTAGATGAAGATCCCATCATTAAGGATGGCAACCACCGGATCAGCCAGATCATCACCTCGGAGGGGAATGTGGTCAGTTACCTGAATATCTCCAGCACTCAGGTCCGAGATGGTGGGGTGTATCGTTGTACTGCCAACAACTCAGCTGGAGTCGTCCTGTACCAGGCTCGAATAAACGTAAGAGGTGCTTGTCAAATCAGCTCCTCCAAAAAACAAACAAAAACCTCATTGTAGAAAAGGAGAAGATTACTGCATGCTATGAACTTTGTCATGGAATGCCAATGTCTTCTTTTTTTTATGCCTTCCCCATTCCCTCCCCTCCCTTGCAGATTTTTGTAGAAGACTAATACATTATGCAGGCTGCACCCTAAGCACACTTTTATGGGAATAAGCACCACTAATTGGACTTGGCTTCTGAATAATTATGCACTGGGTTGTATTGTCAGTTGATAATACATCTGTCTTCCTATGTACAGAAATGAGAACCTGGTAGTCTCCAGATGTTGTATTTCATCTGTGACCATAAGCTCTGTTGCCTGAGGCTTTTGGGAGGGCTGCTTGATTCCCACTGCTGCTTTATACGAATAAATTCAGCTAATTTTTTCCCCCAACATATGCAGTTTGTTCTTTTTTTAATTTGCTTGCATGTCTTTTTTCTTCTTTTGAAAATCCTACATTCATCATAGATACCCATGTCTGATTCAGCTCATATTTGTAGTTCTGTGTGGTGTAATACCAGCCTTCCTGATCTATATCTCAGAATAAACATTAGCTTTCTCACTGATCTTATGAATGCCAGTCTACTGGCTTAAGCGTTTGCTTTCCTCTCCATATCTGACATTAATTAAATCTACACTAGCTTTTAATTTGTAATTCAGTACAGATTTTTATCACATGAGTGTTCTAGTGAAGCAAGCGCACAGCAGAACAGTTAATTAGTGGACCTGCTATAGGGTTAGAGAAACTAGAAAAGAACCAAAGATTAGGAAAACCCCTTAAGTGTCTCTTTGAAGTGAAAACTGTCATAGAGTGTGATTTTGGAAATCACACTCTAGGATCATATATCTAGAAAAAAGTAGTATTTTTTCTTCAAAATACAGCCTTAAATTATTTTCAAGAGTATCTTTTTACCTTTATAGGGCCAGCAAGTATCCGACCAATGAAAAACATCACAGCAATAGCAGGACGGGATACCTTCATTCACTGTCGTGTCATTGGTTATCCATACTACTCAATCAAATGGTACAAGAATTCTAATCTGCTCCCTTTTAACCACCGTCAAGTAGCATTTGAAAACAATGGGACGTTGAAGCTCTCTGATGTGCAGAAAGAGGTGGATGAGGGGGAATATACATGCAATGTTCTGGTCCAGCCCCAGCTGTCCACCAGCCAGAGTGTGCATGTGACTGTAAAAGGTAAAGCATGTATGAAGATGAAAGTATTGTTTGCAGAACGGCAAAACAGAAGCCAAAATGCTACAGATATTTCACAGCTTATGCCATAAATTAACTTAGCTCAGTGTAGTTTTCCTTGAAGTACCCCAATATGGGCTCTGGGGACAGAAGTATGGGGGAACATATGGCTTAGTGTATTCTCAGATATAACTGAAATTTGCCATTAGTCACGAATGGCAAAAATTTCCCAATTCTACATACGTATGTATATACGCATATAAAGCATCCCTGTCATCAAACCGATTCTTATTTTTGAAATCTTCTGAAGATCTTCAAAGTGCACCAGAGTTATTACAGGATATGTGAACAATAAGGACATAAATGTAAATACTATGGAGCTAGCACCTTTGTAGATTTGGTAATTAATAGAACTGAAATCAAGATTATGCTAACTGTGCATTTCTCAGTGTTGGGTATTTCATCCTATTACACTTTAAATGTCGGTTTCTTTCTTCCAGCACTTTTGCAGACTATGTAAAGGCTTGAAGCTCCTTGGCCTATTTCATAGTATTGTTATTTATTCATTTCAGTTCCACCTTTTATCCAGCCCTTTGAGTTCCCGAGATTCTCCATTGGACAGAGAGTTTTCATTCCATGTGTTGTGGTCTCAGGGGATTTGCCCATCACAATCACCTGGCAGAAGGATGGCAGGCCAATCCCAGCCAGTCTTGGGGTGACTATTGATAACATTGATTTCACCAGCTCCTTAAGGATATCTAATCTCTCCCTTATGCACAATGGGAATTATACCTGTATCGCCCGAAATGATGCAGCAGCTGTGGAGCACCAAAGCCAACTAATTGTAAGAGGTGAGTCAGTTGGATTCCTTGGAAGGTAACTGTAACATAAGAATATCCCAGCGCTTGTCACCAGTTGCAACAAAAGAAAACGTGTTTTTTATTTCCAGCTTTGCCGCTAGTTGAGATAAAAGTTATTATACTGTACCACTGCCTTCAGTTGCTAAGCAGGGTACATCAAATAGGTGCCACCAATTGTATATGAAGGTTGTTATAATGTTTCAGTTTAAGTTACTTTACTGTTTTGGGTAGCGTGTATTTAAATCCCTAAATAAGGATTTAATGTCAGAACTTCCCTTTTAAATGGTTCTGTTCCCTCTGCCTTTAAGCCTGATATTAATGTAGCAAAAACAGCTAAATTCACTGTCTCAGCCCCTTCCCCCACTCTGCCTAGCCAGCAGTGAGTTAAAGATACAGTATCTCTTCCTTTAGAACTCAGGCATAACTTGGCTCACTTTGAAAGCAGAGTAAAAACAGATGAGGCTTCTTTTAAATAACAAGAAAACAGGTTTATTGTGTACAGTTCAAGTTGTTAAGCAGTTTCCTCTTTGAGTTACACTTTGTTACTTCAGTTCAGCAAACTGTTCCGTCCTTAGCTTTCCTGCTAAGCACAAGGACTCAAAGTTCATAAAATAAAACACTGAATTCATATATCGTGTGTTGACATTACTTTCTATAACTTCTTCAACAATGTAAATCATATATTATTAGACTCAGGACCCTAATTCCAGCTGCCTCAGCCAAGAACCCAATTCTCCCCTCATTAACCACCCACTCGGTTAAATGAACATAGGCAGAGAACCCTAACTATTCCCTCAGTAACAATGAGATTATATCAGTATTTTCAAGTGCCATCTATTTGATTTGACTGATAGGATGGTACTAATCACAGAGGGCATGGGGAAGAGAAGGATTGTGAGGAAAAAAGGTATCCTGTCTCCAGACTGAGGTCATGGAGCCTGAAAAGTGTCGACAAAGAAAGATAAACTGAGAGGACATTAAATAAGATGTGTGAGATCCAGCCAAATATGCTCTAGCCCAGTGGTTCTCAACCTTCCTAATGCCGCGACCCCTTAATGGAGTTCCTCATGTTGTGGAGTCCCCCAACCATGGGGGAAGAACAGCTGGGAGGTGGGAGGGAAGGGTGGTGGGAGATTCGTCGCGACCCCTCTGAAAGGGTAATTCGACCCCCAAAGGGGTCCTGACCCCCAGGTTGAGAACCACTGCTCTAGCCAAATCTGTTGTGGTGTGACCAGGTCCAAAGGAAACATTTTGCACCATCTGAAACATTATTAGATTGTTTTCTTTACTATTTTCATGGTTTTGTTAAATTAAACGAACAGTGAAATTATGCTAATTGTTAAGCAAACGTCATAGCTTTGCTGACAGGAAAATGTTCTAGTGCAGTGATGGTGAACCTTTTGATCTCGGTGTGTCAAAACTCACAAAAAAACCTAGCTTAACTCGGGTGCTGTGTCACATCTAGAAATATCCATAATTTTGTGGTATTTGTAGCCCTAGTAAAAAAGTTATATTTTTGATATATGTATTTTATTAAAAGCAAAAACAAATAATTTTTTACATTAGTGACTTTTGTTGCTGAATTTCATTTGCTAAATCTTCAATTGAAAGTTGGTATTTCGTACACTTCAAGAACAAGCAAGCACTACACGCCCAGGTGCCAGGGTGGCCATGTGTGTCACCTAAAAGGGCTTGGTGTGTCACCTGTGACATGCATGTCATAGGTTGGCCATCATTGTTCTAGTCTTATCTTCTGACAGTTATTTAATTAAGGTAGCCATTGGACAGTATACAACATTATAGTTATTGTTACTTTTAATTTTTAAAGCGAACTTTATAAACAGTCAGAAATACAAAGTGGCACCAGTAAAACCAGGTTCTTTAGTGACTCCCTTCCACAAGGTTAGCATGTAGACTTTGAGCTGCTAAAACAGAGCTAGGGACAGGTGGAAAACCGGGCTGTTCAGGCAGAGAAAGGGGCTAAACATATGAAATGGGAAACATTCAAGCTTTCCAAGTCACATCAACAAGTTGGATTAATTCTCTCAGTCATTCCATTTGGGAACTCAAATTATCATGCCAGTCTTTTAGCTCTGCTTGCGCATGACGTGGACTCTAACAGTTTAAGTGTCACTCTCCTGCTGCAAGGTTGTCTTTTTGTGGCACAAATAGCAGGCTTTAGACAGGAAAAACAGGCATTGTTGAAAATTTGGAGTAGATGCGCCTTGGAGAAAAGTGCATCATTATGTATGGGGTGCAAACCCTCTGTTTTAAATGAGACTCAGACCTTTGTGCAAATCCCATTGCTCTAAACAATACCTAGCACTCTATGGTCAAGATCCCAGAGTTCTGGTACAGTTAAATAGGCTCTTTCTGCCCCGTCCCTCCCTCCCCCTCTCTCTATAGATACATATACACATACAGCAATGATATATGCTGTCAAGAGTTTGCAAAAGTTTTCCCATATGCAGGTACTTGTATACCTTTATTCAAAATTAAGGCTTATTAGGATTCAGTAGTATGTATCCCTATTGCAAATATCTGTAGCAAGACTTAAGGCTGGGTCAGTCTTTTTCACTTTAGCTAGCCAGATTTGGTAGTCGTCATAGTGCTTGCTCAGTTTATCTGCCACCACATGATGAACAGCTTTTAATTTGCAGAAATCGTAATGTGCTCTCAGTTGAGCTGAGCTGGTGAAGGAATAATAATACAACTGTTTTGCCTTGCATCAAGCTTGGCTCAGCTTGGCATGTGCTTTTGCTCCTAGCACACTTGAGGCAGAACATATATGAGGACTAAAATAATAGTTAGATAACTCAGGAGATACTTGGAAGGAACTGTTTTATACATCTTTGTTAACTCACTAGCTAGGGAGAATAAAATCCTTCCAAAGGCGTACTTTTCATTGCATAATTTACTTAGAGCTTTGACTGTGATGCAGTTTTCCATGGAATTTGTCACGATCTCTCAGTCTGTGCACAGAAGGATTTTAGATAATAAACGATAATTCCAAGTCCCATCTGATTCCAGTATTTAAGGGAAGAGAAAATAACCCAGAATGCAGGATCAGTGAGAAACTGAAAGCATGATTAATGCACAGTTGGATGCAGGGCCGTAGTCACTGCTGCACTGCTGTACTTGGTATATGGGAATTTGGACTTGGGGTGGAAAAATATTTCCCAAATCGCTGTGCATCTGTTTTTCATCCTGGGGATCAATGTGTTCTCATTTGTCCCACAGTGCACAGTTGAATTTCTCAGCTCTCTGGGTGGTGCATGCAGTAGTAACTGGTGGGTGTGGAAAACAGGTTGCCTGTCTGGTGAGACAGCAATGCACACTTCCTTTGGAAATGAAATTCCAAAATGTTACATAAGATGTTTAAGAAGAATCTCTACCCACACTTTTCCCCTCTTCCTTTTGACCACAAATAGATTTTCCTTTTCTTCTTCAGATTACACAGAGATTGACCAAACTAGTGAATTCACTGAAATTTGTTAAAAATGAATAATAGGGTGTTTTTCCACTGTCACTAGAAGTACCCATTAAGTACCCATTAATGGGTACAAAAATGCCATTACGTACCCATTAATGGGTACTTATGGGTACTTTTAGTGACAGTGGAAAAATGCCCATAGAGTGTTTTTACTAATGTAGAATTAGAAAGTGTAATCAATTTAAAGGTTACAAGAAGGGCATACAAAACTCTTTGATAATGCAGGTGGATTTTCATTTAACACAACTAAGAGCTACAGTATGACTGAGAGAGTGAAGGGTATGAGAATTTTGGAATCTTGCTCTTCTCCTTTATTCGTCTTACTGAGGTTGTGTCTCCACTTATAATTCTGGGTGGCTGTGGGAAGAATCTTGAACATTTGTGGTGGCATAATGTGCCCACCAAAATAGCATGGTGCCTGCCTAAGGCACCTTCAGGTGAGAAAGATTTTTGGAATGAAAAATACTTCAGTACCTTCAGTATCAAAACTTTCTTTAAATGGTTCTGAATCATCCATTCCAACTAAGCATACTTAGATATTATCTGCATCTAAAAATGAAATATGGCCACTGGCTGATAGCTACTGGTATCTTTCACGTTCCACTTTTTTCTTGGTGAGTAAAGTATGAGTCCTCCTATTTAATATGATCTGACACCATTATGCTTCTTGAGGAGGTGTGGCCCAGACTGATATTCATTCCATGAAAAAACTAGACATTCAAAAAAGATAAGGATCAAGAGAGATTATGTCAGGACCTACCCATCAAAGCACCTTGTCCTATAGCTTCATCAACTGAATTTTGTGATGCCTTTTTGTAGTTTATAGAGAACTGGAGCCTCAGCATGAAAATAGTAAGAGAGTCCGCTTTCAAACATACTGTTAATACAATAAAATGCCAAATGAATCACCCAGTTTTGAGGTGTCTTGTGATGGTTATCATCCAAGTATCCATTAAAGTGTCCCAAAGCAGTGAATTTCTCATAGAGTTAGATTGTATAATCAGTATATATTCTGTTGAAGACAGAATTTGTAGTCTGCAGCTGCAAAACAATGCCAGTAGTTACAAATTATTCTGGTAGTGCAGGTTCACTATTCATTATTCATATAATATTTTCTTTCTTTTTTGCAAGAAAAAAAATCATTTTTTATTATGAAAGAGAATGCAAATATATGTGCAATAGAGCATTCATTGTTTCTTTTCCTATAGCCAAACTGAAGCCCTCCCCCTAAAAAAAAAACAATTAACTATTCTTGCCTCAGATAGCACCATGGGCCGCATTCAAAATGAATTCCTACCTGACAAATTTTGCCACAAACTGTTTTTGTCCATTATCTAAACTAACCCCATACATGTGATGACCAAATTTAATAATGTCTAAATTATAGTTTAATAATCTCATTCATTAATGCATCAACTGTTGTGTTGGATGATCAAATTTATTTCATCATTTTTAACTGCAGGACCTTAATACAAATATTCCAATGGGAGGAATAGGAAATGCTATATGGAGGATCAGATCACTTGCTGCAACCATTCATTTTTAAAACAGGGCTCAAGAGCATAGTGGTGATAGGTACTAGTGCTTCCATTAGTGTTTCCATCCCACCTCTAATACATATTAAAGGCTAGAAAATGCACATCATTTTTAATGAAGATTAGATGTGGGTTGGGATCATGAGTGAGTGGCAGCTACCATTTCTAAGCTGCTTAGAGGCCACGCTTTTTTAACTGCATGTGGATGCAAACTGACATTTATATAAGTCATTCTAGTATCCCACATGAGATGTGGACATGGCACCACTATAAGTTATTCCCTTCCTTTGAATAATGCACTTGAGTCATTCAAGCTAGCATGCTACTGATGGCTTCATAATAAGACAGCCTTGGTCCATTAAGTCTTTAATGAGGCTGCAGCAGTTCCATTGTAGAGATTAGAATTACCTGAGAGGTCAGGCCCATTAATTTCAAAGGAGGCAGCAAATCTGTAGGCTCACTTTTTTTTTCTGTGTACAGAAATTAATGTGGCAACCTGCATGTACATTGAACCCCATAAAGAATTCAAAATGCAAAACACATATTCCAAGTCAGTGTCATACTAGCTAAGTTCAGAGAATGCAGTCAATGGAAGGAACACTGCAGATGAGGGCACTTACTGTAGCATAAAATTACCCATATATATTTTTCATGGTGCAGCTGACCATCAAAAAGTGCAACTGAGTGGAATTTATTTGTGTGGATCCAGACAACTGGATGGAGTGGAAAACTCATCATTGCATAGAATGTCCTTCCAGTGATCAAACTGGATATGTTCTATCCAAACCTCTATGTAGAATTCATCCTGAAAGCAAACCTCCATGTAGCAATTTCTTCTCAATGGTTATGCTTTGTTCCATCTTTTCTCCCCTTTCAGTTCCTCCTAGATTTGTGGTTCAGCCAACAGACCAAGACGGGATTTATGGAAAAGCTGTCATCCTCAACTGCTCTGCTGAAGGTTATCCTGTTCCTACCATCGTCTGGAAGTACTCAAAAGGTATTTTCCCTCATAGGCCTACTTCTGGTGTACAAGCTTTTCACTTACTCTGATGTTATTTAATCTATAGCCATTCTGAAATTGGGTTGTTGTTGTTAGGATGATGATATTTTATAAATAAGTGTGATTTCTTTCACGAATCTTTCTATGAAATAATATATTGGTCAAGAAAAAAATAATGTAAGTGCTCGCATTAAAGATCATCTTGAATATTTGTAAATAATATAAAAGAAACTAAAACTCAAATACTGTATTCTGGAGAAGATCGCCACTTACATATTACCTGTAAAAATGGTGTGTGGGAGGGGGGAGGATCTGATCTCAGGCCATGGTCACATCTTCACATTAAACCTTCTTCAGTCCATCTTCAGGTCTGGCTGTTCACACCTTTTCTTTTCTTTACCATTTTAAATGGCAGGTAGAAAGTCCACAAATAAAATGGATAGAAATATAAACGTGTGAGCAGTCAAACTTGAAGATGGACTGAAGAAGATTTAAAGTGAAAGTGTGATCATGGCCTCAGTTTAACAGTGAAGCGTGTATATGCTAATATATGCAAATTTAAAATGGATTACTGTAGTCTAGTTACACAAATATAAATGTAAGTCATCTTAGAAAATATTGTTCTCTTTCTACTATCTGGGTGTTAGGCAATATTATGGACCCAAATTTTGCTTTGTGTGTTTCTTCATTTTTAATCAAAGGAATTTCTAATGGTGGGCATTATTTAAGAGAGAATCCTCATCTTGACAACTCTTCCAAAAGAGAAATGACCCCTATAAAGTACAATACTATCTATCTATCAATGTGCCTTGTGTTTCATTTTAGAAAGAAAGGAATTTTCTAGATATGGGGAAATTCTGGCACCTTGCTGGCCTCATGACTGAACTGCCAGACGTCTCTGATGCTATGTACGTCTGTCACAGTCTATCAACTGCTTAAGTCAAGTAAAAACAGAGCTGGGAGACCCAGCACTATTTTTATTCAGCCAGCATCTAAATGACTTACTGGTTGCCTGTCAAAGTCTTTTGGCATAGGGTCAGAAAGAAATGAAAAAATGCAAAAGAAAATGGGCAGGCACACAGTGAGCTCCAGGAAGTCCCTTCTGACCCCATACCAAATTATTTTGTCAAGACAGCTGGTCAGTCACTTACATATGGGGAAGCCCCAAATATGTCTGGCAGGCCGTAGTGAGGGGCAAAAGCTGGCTGGTCATCACCTCTGTCTTTCCTCTCACCATCTTGATGTAGCTTAAAGATGGAAATTAAGATCTCACTCAGCCACAAATTACTAAGCTATTAGATCTTTGCTGGAGAAACCTCAGTGTTTGTGACTGAAAGATGCCAACTGCCAAGTTTCTTTACATGAAGTGTGAACAAAAATCACAGCCCTTGTCTTACAGTTGCCTTAATTTTTTTCCGCACAAATGTTATGTGGTGGGTAAGTGGAATTCTGAAGAGCTTGTGCTTTTTTCTATAATCTTAGAAGTCCTGGGGGATCTATTTCAGAAGTACAGTAAGGCACACTGCCAAACTGGGTGCCCCTGTAACCAGAACACCATCTGCACACCCCTGTGTTCCAGATTAGACCTCACTATAGGGATGTGCATGAATGTTTTTTATTATTTGATTTGTATAGAATCGAATACAAGAAAATTCATATTTATTTAAATAGATTCCCTTCGTGTGTGGTAGGATTCGTATTCAATATGAATGTTCTATCCCATACGAATAGCATATGAATCCCATATAAATCCCATACAAATCCCATGTGAAGCTTCATACGAATGTATCAAAACAATTCAAATTTGAATGTCAATCTTCGAATGTGCAAACATTCTTTTTGAATTCAAATGTCTGAATTTGTCCGAATTCATACTAATTTGAAACGTTATGAATGTTCGTGCACATCCCCATCTCACTAGCATGGTGGTAGACCTGAATATCAAGATCTACTGGTAATCTAGATCAGGAGCCTCCTGATCTCAATCATTCCCAATCCCATGTGGACAGAGCAAACCAGCAATGAGTGATCCCCACTAGCGTGTGCACTAAAAAGGCCTTGAAGCTGAGTTCTTGGCACTGGGTTCACAAAAGGTAAATGCAGAAAGACCCTAATTTGCATCCAGTCCTGTAGCTCAGGTAAAATTAAGTCTAATAATATCTCTCCAAATGGAGACACACTGTTGTTTTACTACTTTCTAGGTCCCATTATGATTTCAGACACATTTTATTTTTTTTAGAAGCAAAATAAATCCATGTGTAATGTAGTCACATCCTTTCATCAATATGAAAGGTCAAGCATAGCATGCTCAGTCAATTAATTTATGTGTTACCTAAAGCATTAATGTTTTCTGGTCATATAGCAGAGAATTAATTCTGCCCCCACTTGACTTCGGTTATTCATATGAAGTTGGTAAATTTAAAAACAAACTAAAATCTAAAAGGCAGTGTTTGTTAGATAAATAAAAAGCAGAGACAATTTATAATTTTGGAAATTGAGCTTGAAAAGTTAGAGACATGGTTTATTAGAGGTTACAACTAATGCAGAATGCAGCATGCATGGCAGCTGACAGGCACCACTGACTGCATGTTTATTTTGCTAGTCTTAAACAGATTGCACAGGTTGCCAGTTTGTTATCAAGTCCAATCCTGACATATAAAGTCCTAAATATCTTGGGGCTTGAACATCTGAATAAGTGCCTCCTCCTGTGTATTACAATCTGTTGGAGAGAACTTCTTAGTAGTCCCATCACTTTTAGATACTAAACAGGTGGAGAACCATAAAGAGGCTTTCCCTGTGACCGCTTCCAGGCTCTGAAATGACCTCCGTTTGGAGATAAATCAAACACCACTACTAGTTGTATCTAGAAAGGCTGGACTTGGACCCTTCTGCACTTACCTGCCTTTAGTCAGGATCAGCAGGTCTGGAATAGCTGGAAGGCATGGGTGGGATCAGTACCAATGGATGATGGGATCAGTACCAACCCATGCCACAACCCCAGAGCTAGCATGAGGTTTGTGGCCACACCCCCATGTCTTTGAGGGCTAGGACAAATGTTCCTAGCCTCAGAGCCTCTGGGGGTTATTTTTCAGTGGAGCACTATGGCACACCACTGAAATGTATCCCCTATTAGTCCAAAACATGTGCTCTGGATCAGGTCTGCTGGTAGACCAGTTAAGTAGGTCTACCAGGGACCCACATTGAGGCCTCCATAATCAGGATCTCATTCTGTTTAATGCAAACAAATCACACCAATTGGTGTGTGTGGGGGTGGGGGTGGCCTCATAAATCTGGTTTAACATCCAAACTAAGTGTCAGAGAGGACCTTTGGTTAAAAGAGCACCCTATAATCCCAATTTAGGCAGCAGTTTTTACAGTTGCAAAGCAATAAATAAATTTAACTGTAAGACTTTTAAGAACAGCTTCCAGATATTCCCAGTCAAGAAGACGACCCACCCACCAACAGGTAGCAACGAAGAAGAAAAGTCAGGCGCTATTCAGTAAATAAGTCTTAGGATGTCCCAACTTGGTTGGGAAGACCTGGAAGCTGGAGCCAAGGCTACTAAGCTTCATTCAATAAAAAAACACCAGTTCTCAGTCAAGAGTTCAATACTGATAATAACTCATTGCGTTGAAATGTTTATTGCTTTTAACTGGAGTTTTTATGAAGAGTCCCTAATAAAAACAACTGACAGTTATATATATTTTTTAATCCCAGATGCACAACTCATCCTTTTTATATTGTGCAATGTTATGCATAATTTTAAATGGCTCTTAATTCTGCCTTTAACATGTTTATGTCTTTATACAATTTAGCCATTTTAATCTACCCTGACACTTTAGGGTGCAGAACAGCATATAAAGGTAGATAAAATAGGCAGGCAGAAGCACTTGGTTTCTTTCTTCTATCTCTTCACATCACAATTCCTACTGATTTATTTATTTATTCTTTAAAAAAAATTTAAAATTAAAGTTAATTAAAAAAATTAAAATTTATATTTCCTTTTTAAAATAGGTGCTGGAGTGCCCCAGTTCCAGCCAATTGCCTTGAATGGCCGTATCCAGCTACTCACAAATGGCTCGCTCTTGATCAAGCATGTGCTGGAAGAAGATAGTGGATACTACCTCTGCAAGGTCAGCAATGATGTGGGGGCTGACGTCAGCAAGTCCATGTACCTCACTGTTAAAAGTAAGAATTTCTTCCTGATCCAAGTAATAACTATTAAGTTGCAAAGACATATCTGTCATCTCCTGTATGTCATAGACTTGGGATTGAACTAAGTTGGGTGGATGGCTGTGGTCTTCCTCCCCCACCCTGTGATATTTTGCACCATCTGCTTTTGTTTAAAGAGGAGTCTTTTTTGTGCCTAAAATATTAACAAGGTGCAGGTGATTAAGTTGCTGTAAGTCCTGACAGCTGGAAACCTTTCCAGGAAGGGAACGCACCTTTTGCCCTCTCTTGAAGTTATGCCATCAAAATGTTTGTATGGCAGGAACAAAAGAACAACAAGAAGAACAAAGGCTTGAATTATTTTCTGCAGTACAGGACCATGACATTGAAAAGTCTTGACCTCCCCAGCCTGTGGACAGGGGACCAAGATCTGCTGGAAGTCTTAATACTTTGAGTCTTCTGCCTGTGTTTTTAAATTGCAAATGTTGTAAATAAATAAAAACTTGTGTACTAGAAAATGCCATCCACATCTAGTGGTGGCATTTCCAACATAACAAATTCAAAGGGATAAATTTCAAACTCTTACACTTGAGTCTATATATTTTGCTGTAGATTGAGTGGTACATTCTCCTTCTCTTCCCCCACCCCCCACCACCACTACCATCAGCACCACTAGGAAACAAATGAACAAAAGAGGAATTGACATATGCTTAACTTTTTTTTTTTATCATGCTCATGACGCTACGGTTGAATCCCCCACTGCACAATTTAGTACGGCTGTAAATCTGGATAAATTTAATCTTCATCGAGCTCCATTTTTTTCATGTCCCCATTTATAGCTTATTGTGTGGCCTTAGCAGGGGTGAAACCCCTCCCACCTCTCTTTTGCATCATACCTGACTTTACCAGGCAGGAATCCAAACCCCACCCCACCCCATGTAAGCTTGCCCCTGACTAATATCATAGAATAGAGACAGCTACAGGGAAGGGAGTGAGGAAGGCAAGGGATGAAGTATAGTCTTATATACGATATTATGAGGAAGGAGGGATGAAGTAGGCACCAGCTTCACACAGAATCGGCTCAGCGCGAAAGGGAAAAGTCTCTTTAAAATCAGACTCTCCATGCACAAAGCTGCAAGGGGATGAGAGGCAAGAGATAAAAAGAGTCCCTCTTCTATGTGATTGTCAGAATTTCCCTGCTGCTACAATGTAATGTATCTCTCATATTACTGCAACAGCAGCTGCCAGCTCTGCTCTAGCCACCAGAGCTGGGAGAAAAAGGAGGGAAATAATGGGTCATGGGGAACTGAAGAGAATGTCCCGCCCCTTCAAAAACCCATGTGTTCCCATTCACAAAAAGCGAGGATTATTTCTAAATCCCATTGAGAGACTAGTTTTTATATGGATATAGGTAATACACATTTGGGGACCTTTAATCCTCAAAAACTGTGGATTCTTCTAATCCTTTGGGAACGCTTAGCTCTGAAAATGGATTCAATTCGCCTAAAAACTTCAATGGAAATTGCAGCCTAAGACATATAATATATGTTGAGAGGTCAGGATGGAGATTATCTGGGAAACCTACTAGAGAAGATGCTATGGGAGAAGAGTGAATCCAACAGAATGCATCTAATAACACCCCCCTGCTTATAGCTCTATGTTGTTATCGTGAAGAGTGAAGCAGCCAAGAAGAATATTTTGAAAAAGAAATTAAAGACCCTCATCCAAACCTGAAAGTTTGGGTCCAATGTCAGTAAAAGTCCTGGATCTCCTCAACAGGTTTTTAATAATCAGTGGCCCTATATGGAAAAGGATGGTCTCTATGGCAGTATGCCCATCTTTCCATGCTGTTTTTCTTTTGCTGTATACAGCGGTAAAGAATACAGCAACTAGCAGCCCTTCTGTTCTGTTTTGTCTTGCCACTGACAAACATGATGGCACCCCTCAAGAATTTTACAAAATTCTAACTGCTTTGAAGGACCTGGAATAGATTCCACTCTTAAAAGAAAGCTGTTAATGTATTAATACAGTAGTACATCTAAATAATCAAGCATGAAAAAGAAGAAGAAATAAAATTTAGCTTCTTCATGTGGTTGACAGCTAGACCCACTGTCTTTGTCTGATCATGCCATGCAGTTTCATGTGTGATAAAACAGCATCTCTTATCAAAAATGAGCAGAGCCCTCTCTGGAGAGTCAGCGGCTGTTAGAATCTAATGAAAGCTCCTCTGGCAGTGAGATAACAAACATATACATGCATGCCATGTTCCCCCTTCTCTCTCGCTCTTTCTTTCCCCACCGCATCCACAGGCTCAGGTTTGCATTTGTAATGCAGTTACAGCTACTCTTTTCGCACGGGGGACTGCCTTTCACCAAACATGTGTCAAAGGCCACCTGGAGACACAGGACAGAATTACAGGATCCATGTTCAGTTGGCAATATTAATAAGCAGCTTAGTGATGCTGGATTCCTCTGTTTGCATTTGTGCTTCCCTTCTTTTATTCATTGCTGTTTTGCTTCTGTGTAGTAGTTTTCTCCACCGTTTTCAGTGCTCCCCGTTTCCCTGCTCTCTCTGCTGTCTCTGACATTGGCCCTTCTGCTCCAATCCTGAGGGATATTTGGACTGCTAGCTGCAAGCTTCAAGCTCCCTCCCGGTGTGACTCACTCCACTAGCCATTAATTGATCCTGCAAAATGCGTTTACCCGGTCCTGCAAGGTCACTCTCTAAATGCTTTTCCTTGTGCCTGGAATGAGATGAGGGAGGAAAAATGCCGCAGGCAGCATTTTCTGGGTGACAACGTTAGAAAGAAAATAAAGTTCTCAAAAATGCAAAATGACAGATACGTTCTGACTGGTCTTCCCATCCGCCATAATTAGAGGCTTTCTGGTTAAACTTTACTATACAGAGCAACTGAAAGATCAATGTAGATCAAGAAGTATAGTTTAGGTCAGAGAAGTCTAGGAAGTAATTTGCTGCTCGGAGAAAGATGTGTGTAAAGATCAACACCCTTTCATCTCACAAGCTGCCAGCAATGTGTGTTCAGCACTGGCTACCGATTGACTAAGTTGTATATTTAAATTGTATAATTATATGCCCAAGTGACATTTCTCAATATTTGACTGGCCTACTCACCCAGCTTCAAGCTATTTATTTATTATAAGCATTTACATACTTTGCTTCATTTAAAAAAAAAAATCCCAGAGTTTGTAAATAACAAATTAAATTACTCTCAATAAAAGCTAATTAAAAGTATGTAATAATCACCATAACAACATTTATCAAGGTCAGCCGAGTGATTTCATAAGCAACAAACAACTGCTTAGAGAAATAAATATATTCTAAGCTGGTGAGAAAAGCACAGTAGAGCTAATATCTGTCATATATCTGTGGGGAGTCCATTATATAAAAGGGGGTCACAGCAGAAAAAACCCTGCACTTGGTTGACAACTACAGTAGATCTCTACAAGTGGCAGGACCACCATGAAAATCTCACCTGCAAATCTCAAGAACCAGTCAGTTCTATATGGGAGATGTTCCTTCAGATACTTTGGCTCAAGACATTTAGGTCTTTACCTTTACAAGATTTGTTCAAGACCTGAAAGTCACCAAGTGACTGCACGAGAAGTGTGTAAATGATAAACTGTTAAGGGACAATTCTGACCACACTCCCACAGCAGTTTGTCTTGGTTTTAGTGTGCATGACATACCTGATCCATCATTCTTCTTTGGAGAGCACAAGAATATGACTGACTTCCATGGATACTTCCTTTGCTCTCTGGAGAATACCATGGGCAGAAAAGTTCTTCAGTTCAATGTTACATCCTCAAGAGCAGGGACAGACATGTGAACAGCATACCATCACTGTCACTGTAGATGGCCTCTCACCAAACAAATTTAGCTCAAGGAACAATTTTCATTTATGTCACAGGTTCTGGAACAATGATTTATGGAAGGGTTGGACAAATTTATGGATGACAAATGTATCAATGGCTACTAGAGTTGATGCCTGAGTACATCTTTCAGGCTGGGGGCACAGGCAGGATGCTTCTAAGGCCATTTGCTGGGATTCGAGAGGAGGAGAAGGTTTGCCCTTGTCTCTGCTTGAGATGCCCATGGGCAAATGGTGGGTCACTGTGTGCAACAGGATGCTGCATTAGATGGGCTGTGGCCTGATCCAGCATGGCTACTCTTATGTTCTTATGCAGTCCCAAATATGTAAAGGGCTTCAGAAAAATGGGAAAGTGTGTGTGTGTGTGTGTGTGAGAGAGAGAGAGAGAGAGAGAGAGTGTACAGGATATGGTGATAAAAGCAGTGTTTTGTTTTTGTTCTTTTAAAGTCCCTTCCCCTTCTCAGACACTTCTGATGTATTGAGAGCTATTGCAATGGCACATGAGGTGCTAGGCCATGCTGTTGAAGATTTTGCTTTCTTTAAACTCTCCACAAAGCCATTGGTACATGGGGATGGACAAATCTGCAAAATTTTGTATCACATGTGTTTCTCATGTTACTGGTCTAAAGTTCTGTCTTTTCCCCAACCACAGTTAAAAAAAAAATCAGAGTTTTTTTAACGTTCTCATGTTTGCATTTTTGTACATACATTTGCTTAAAATACATATTTTTGCATCCATCACCTTCAAGTGCACTGTTCAAAAAATTAAGAGAATGCTTAAAGCACACATTGAATCTCTGTGAATGGAAGATTTATTTTGAAAAGATTTACTGATATAAACTGTGAAATTCACTGAACAGAATGACATATCAACAGTTAGTGGAAACCAAAATCATCAACCAATTGAGGGTTGGATTCCAGATCACTCTGACAATCAAAGTAAAAAGTTGAAATCACAGGCAGATTCAATTTGTGTGGATTTCATCATGGCACTTCTAAGGCCATTTGCTGGGATCTGAGAGCAGGCAAAGGTTCATCCTTGTCTCTGCTTGAGATGCCCATGAGCATTTGGTAGGCCACTGTGTGCAATGGGATGCTGAACTAGATGGCTGTGGCCTGATCCAGCAAGGCTTCTCTTATGTTCTTATATTCTTGTGACTCATAATGTGACTCAGCAGTGTGTATGGCCCCCACATGCCTATATGGTCTCCTGGCAATATCTGGGCATAGTCCTGATGAGACAGTGGATGGTGTCCTGGGGATATATTCCCAGACCTGATCAAGACATCAGTGAGCCCCTGGATACACTGTGGCACTACTTGGTAGTGTTGGATGCACGATCACATAATTGTTCCAGAGGTACTCAGTTGGAGTCAGCTCTGAGGAACATGAGGGTCAGTCAGTGGCATCAGTGCCTTCATAATATCGGAACTGCCTACATAAGGCCAGGCATTGTGCTGCAGCAGGAAGAACCCAGGGCCTAGGAAGCGCATGGAAACATTTTAGGTGATCTTGAGCCAGTCATTGCTTCTAAATCTAATCAACCAAATAGGGGTTTCCGTGCACAGAAAAATAATGTGCAGTGCCTTGAGCTTTTCAGAAGAAAGGCAGAAAATAAATGTCATTAAATAAATTGATGACCCTTGTATTTTGAAAGCGATAGCCTCCTGGGTTAAATTACAGACTGACAGCAAGGTGCTAATGTGAACAGTGGGTGTTTTTCCACTGTCACTAGAAGTACCCATTAAGTACCCATCAACGGGTACAAAAATGCCATTAAGGACCCATTAACGGGTATTTAATGGGTACTTCTAGTGGCAGTGGAAAAACACCCAGTATGTCACACAACACTGGTTTCTCATTCTTTAACCCATTACTTTATGCAAATAATGTTAGGTGAAGTGATTGCAGCAAACACTTCTGTTTGCTCTGCACTGCCAGAAATTGCCACTAGAATCACATGGTGGATGGGAAGTTGCATTTTAGCAGCCACCCCAAAATGGCACCACCCTATTCAGGGACTGCCTTATAAAGGGGATAACTATATCAGGCAATTATTCTGCAAAGATATAGTATTCATTTCAGCCAATTGCCACAGGCTTGGCATTACCGAGAAGTATAAAAAAAGCATTAGAATCAACAAGGGGGTGAAGGAGATTCCAGTGTTTCTACCCGCTACCTTGAACATACTTCACGTTTAATTTCATCCTATTGCCACGGGCACTGTGTTGTTATGACAGCTGATCTGCCATTGAATTGCTGTAAAAGAAAATCAACAAAGGATTGCTTCAGTGACTTTCGATGCAATTTATTGGAGCTTGTATCTTGCGGCGGCTGCCGCCTGTCGGGGTAATGACACATGATGGGTGATTAAAGTGCGAGTCCTTAAATCAAAGCTCTGCTGATGGTCTTGAAGAGGCAGCAGACAGCACTCGGAGCTTGTTCATCGTGCATGGTGGGAGGACCTCATTAGGACAAAAAAGGGGCCTGTTATGCTAACAAGAGCAAATTCTTGTGTCTAAGGAAGCTTCTTCGTGTTTTCAAGGTTTTAGCATAAATTTTCCTGTAGCTCTTTTCACAGTTAGACTGTGCACTGGAAAAGAAAAAAGAAATCTGATTTGTCGTTATGTACCAGCATGAATTTGGTGATAAGAGTTGCAATTCTTTTGCCTTGGTTTATGGATTCACAATCAATGCTTTTGGTTTGCAGTGGGGAGAAAATCAGAACATGAAATTCATATGAAACATGAATAAAGTTACTAGAAGCTAAATGTTCTAACAAAGGGAGTGCTTTAAGTTTAACAGCATAGTTAACTAGGCCCATTTTAACCTAGCTTCACTTCACTTTTCATTGGGCACCAAAGTGGTCTTAGTCATTGTGTGTCTCTGGGTATTTCTGCACTATCCTTCCTGATCTGGATCAGCTGGACAGGATGAAACAGATGCTGCTCCTGATCTGTTCTGGACCAGCCCCAAACCATCCCTGAAACTTGCATAAGTTTCAGGAATATGCTCAGTCTTGCGTGAGCAGAGTGTTAACAGCAGGAGTAAGGCCTCTCTAGTCTGCATTATTGTGTGGACAAAGAATTCCCTGAAGAGGGCTATGATTCAGATTAGAGGTAAGTGCAGAAAAGGCCTCTTGTAGACTCTCTTGGAATTCTCACTAGTTTTTGTTATCATTGACCATGATTTCTTTCTGGAATATTCTCCAAGGTAGGAGTTGGGTGCATGATAGACTAACTACTTTTGCCTGTGAGTAAAACTGCAAGATGGCTGCTTAATTCAGTCCTGAGACGTTTTCGCACGGGGCTGATCGGAACGCGGAAAAGACAGCTGAGGACACGTCATACGCATTGGCCGCGCGCGGCTTGCGTTCCGACGTGTCCGCAGCTGTCTTTTCCGCGTTCGAAATGTAGAGCACTTCGAAGTGCTCTACACGCGTTCCAACGCGGACGAGCCGCCCTCAGCCGTTCGGGAGAAGAAGCGTTCGCGCCGCTTCTGTCTCCCGAACGGCTGCCGGCGCGCCTCCGACGCCGCGCGGCTTTGACAATCAGCTGTTTCTCAAACAGCTGATTGTCGATCTGCCTCCGCGGCTGCCGGCGCGCCGCTTGCCGGCATTTGCCGGCTAAGGCAGCTTCGGGCGCTTTGACCATTCGCACCCAGACGCTCCGGAACGCGTTTACACGCGTTCTGGCGCGTCTGTGTGTGAACGGGGAAAGCGCCCGAAGCTGGCTTAAGCTTTCCGCCTGAACGCGTTCCGTCTGGAACGCGATTCAGTGCGGAAATGCCTCTGAAATGGTTCCATAGAATTTTATTCTGCATCACTCAGTCATCCCCCCCCCCACCACACACACATGGTCTTCTGTATTCTGTGGAATGGTTGGAAAGTTATTATTATTATTATTAGTTTATTTCTAAAGCGCTGTACATGTACTCAGCGCTGTACAAAGTAAAATAATCAAAGAGTAAAAGTAAAAAGAGTAAAACCTGCCATTGGCGTACAATCTAAAAACAGTAATAACATACAATAACAGAGAAAATGATTAAAGGAATATTTGGGTCAAAAGACTACCAGTATGCTGATGACACTCAGTTCTGGCCTTCCTTTCCTTATCGGGAGAATTGGTGAGAACCCTGGAACAGTGTCTGTATAGACTAATGATCTGGGTAAAGACTGACACACTGGAAGTAAATCCCAGCAGATTGGTTGGTTAGATTTAGAAGCAATCCACTGGCTTAATATCAACTGATATGTGTCCATGTGTTTCTTAGGCTTTAGCCTTCCACTTTACCACTGCACCACGCTGGTTCAAAATTAGCCCTTAGAACAAAGGGCAAAAACTCTCCATCTGAAAACCCCCCGATTTTCTAATGTTTGCAGGAAATGACCACTTTGGAAGCTGTTCTGCAGTTATTTAACAACGGCAATATAGTGTATAATTCTGATATAAAATTTTTAAAAAGCAATGGGAAGGTCCCTCAATATGACAAATCTTGACAGTTTTGAATGTCACAAAATTCTATTCAGATGTCTGTCAGAATATGGCCCATGGAGTGACCTAGACACCCCCCCCCCAAGTTTTCAAAATACTGACTTTGGGGCTCATTTGTAGTAACTTTTGGAGTCTGTTGCAAGAGCCCTACACTAAAGCAAAACAATGTGAACATGACCTGTGATGGATCTGATCCCTAGGCATTCTTGAAAGTAGATAAAGAAATTTTAAAACTATCCTGTATCTATGAAAATATCGCCTAACTATAGCTGTTGGATTATTTTTAGAAATGGGATTAAAATTTTGCCCCTTAATTACTTGATTGCTTTTGCAAGTGGGATAATTTTTCAGCATGGCACACATATTGCCACCTAGTTTATCCTTGTAATCAATCAGCTTTCTAATGTCTATGACATAAGGCTGACAAAACTAAAAGCCAAAAGAATATTTATTACATGTATTCACAATTAAGATTTTAAACTGGAAAAAAAAATCTGAATTGTACCTGTTCAGTAATTAGTGGGCACCATGGTTGTGGCTTGTTGCCCACTGGAAGTGGTGAAATGGAGTTTGGAACATCTAAAAGGAAGTATTACCAAAAGCCAGAACAGGTAGTGCTAAAGCTACACAGGACTCTATAAGGCTGCAGTTCAAACCTCCACAAAAATTTATTCCTTTGAAGGTAGTGGATTATGCCTACCTTGAAATTAAGTTTGTGCAAAGGAAGAATAGAGAATGGACTCAGGTTGCATCTACTCACAGATTAAAGTGTGATTTCAATGAAATAGAAGCTAGGGGGAACAGACAGCCATGCTTTCATTTCATTTCCATTTTATCTGCATACCACATTCCCCCCCAAAAAAAAAAAATTGCCCAAGGTGGTTAACAACAACAGAAACAATATATTTCAAAATAATACATGAAACATTATAACAGATAATTATAAAATCACAAAATTACACAGAACCTTAAAACAGGATAGAGGCAACTACAGTATGCCAGATCTTCCTTCTTCTTGTCCATTGTAGGTGCAGCTGCAGATCTTAGCCTTGGAGAGAAGGGTGAGGTGACAGGACACTGGTCTTCATTTTCCATTTCTCTTTCTGTGCTGGGTGCAACTGCTATCCCTAAGACTTGGGGAAAGGGTGAGGTAGTGGGACACTAGGCTTTGCCACTCCATGCTGATTACTGGGAACAGCTGCCATTTTTAAATCTCAGAGATAGGGGAGGGCAACAGGACACTAGGCTATTTCCACAAAGGCCCTGAAGACCCTATTAGAAGCCCAAGAAGACCCCATTAGGAACAGAACTGCCACTTACCTTCCACACAAAAGACCCCATGAGGACTCCATTAGGACGTTATGAGGAACGTGTCATTTTCCTGTGGATTCTGTTCCTAATGGTGTATTCAAGACCATAGATCCAGATTACCTTTAATGGTGTCTTCAATCCGGTCTTCCCCCATAAAGACCGGATCGCAGAGCGCACTTCCGCATACTTACCGACTGGATGTGGTCCAGGGGCAGGCCTAGTGGAAGTGACCCCTGAGTGATGCATATGTGGACCAATCATGCCATGCCACCAGCGCAGAACTTCCTCCTTGGGCCTAATTGGGGCCTCAGGAGGCATGCTGTGGTGTACTCACGGCAGACTTGTTTTGCACCAGTCAGGTGCTAAACTCCCCGTACGGATGCATAGGGTCTCTATGGCAATCTGGAACTCTGTGGACCCAATTCAGTGAGGACCAGATCCCAATGTTCCGGATCACCTTAATCTGGATTTAAGGAGATAAATGCAGAAATGGCCCTAGTGTTCACCTTTGCCTGTCTGTGATGGGTGGCAGGTGCTATTCTTAAGCTTTGGGTGGGGCAAGGGGATGCTGATCTTCACCTTTATCTCTCTGTGCTGGAGATGGAGACCTTGACAGCAAGAAGAATAATTATTGGGTGTACCTTCCAGAGGAGCTGACTAAAGTTCTACTTGCACTTCCTGTCCATGGTTGGAATTCTGACTGTTGCTGTTTGTTTTTAGCTCCTAAGGGACAATGTTAAGCCCACACCTTGGTTCCAGCAGGTTCAAATGATGGCTTCGGAACAAGAGGTGTAGGCAGATTTCTCCCACCTGCAACATAGCAACCATTCCCTGTTGTCCATGAGCTACCCCATCAATTGCTTAAGCAGAGAAAGCCTCAAGCTCTGAGTTGCATAGTGCTGAGACAAAACAGTTGGGAATGGAATGGTTGTTTAACTGGAGCATAAATGGTTAGTACTTGAGGACAAGAGAGGATAAGACCTGGTAACAAGACTAGTAGTAAGGTTATGAGATAATGGTGACAACTTCTAACAGTTAAGTAGTCATTGAAGTCAGAATAAGGTGACACCATAGAGTAAAAAAGTTTATTTCAAGTGTCCAGAACTATGAATTGGGAGCAGAGTCATGGCACAATTGTAGGGCAAAGGTCCAGCCTAAGTACATCCTCCAGGCTGGAGAGACAGGCAGGATGCCTCCAAAGGCCATTTGCAGGGGGTTTGATAGCGGTTGAAGGTTTGCCCTTGTTTTCTGCTTGAGATGCTCATAAGGAATTGATGTGCCACTGTGTAAGACAGGATGCTGGACAAGATGAGCTGTAGCCTGATCCAGCAGGGCTTCTCTTATGTTCTTAAGCAGTGCAGTAACATCTGGAGACCCAAAGATTCCTGAGCCCTAGCTTAAAATTTCTCTCGATGTACTTGTCATGAGAGATGTCTCCTGGCATTAAAAGGCTTCTTCTAAACCCAGAAATAGGGATGTACGTGAATATTCGAAAACTCAAATATTCAATTCGAATCCAACAAATTTTGACATTTGAACTTGAATATGGATTTTTTAAAATCTGAATTTGACATTTGAACTTCCGATATGGATTTTTGAATGATTTGAATGTGTAGATTCATATCTGTTGTATACGAATCTGCCCAAAAATTATCCGTATCTTGCACTTAAAATACAGAATTAAAACTGGATGCATACGGGATAATACAGGATACATATGGATTTTTCCGGCATGCATACAGATACGCATGATACGAATGTTGTCAGCATTCATATCTTTAAATACAAATCAAACATTTGAAAGTATGGATTTGAATGTTATGGATTCAAATCGGATCTTAAGACATTTGAATCTTAAATATCGGAATCGAATCATATTTTATGATATTGGTATCTACTCGGATTTGAATGTCAGAAATAAATTTGTGCACATCCTTACCCAGAAGTCCCTTCTGTGGTGAATATTAGTCTTGACTTTTGTGAAGTATTTGCTAAGAACTTATTTTGAAGCAATGCCTGTAGCAGATTGGCAGCCTAAGATTTTTAAGATTTTAAATTTCAGTTTAAAGAGGTATATTGATTCTATGGCACTTTTTGATTTTCTTCACTCATGGGTTCATGAGGCAAATAAGCCTCTTGTAATGATGTGAACAAAATTACGTTTGAAATGTAGGCAGCTGTAGAGGAATAACGAATTTCCTATGACCACTAAAGATTTTTTTTTTTAAGAATGAAAAATGGTTGATGACCTGACATATAGTTGGCCTACAGTCACATCTTTTTTTATTTCTGTCTTTTTGATCCTCTGTTTTAATTAATTTGCTACCCGTTGCTTCATGGTCTATAATGGAATGTAAAACAAGCTGTGTACTTTCAAGATCTGACTTTAATCTTGGAAATGTTTCATTTTTAAGAAAATGTGTTTGAAATAGTCCTTGCATGTTTAAAGAGGTGGTATCGACTTAAAGTGTTCAGCCTTCTATGAAGGCTGACTGAAGATTTTGGGGGCATTATATTAGGCTTTTAAATAAATATATGCCAAGTATGTGACAGAATTCAAGTATTACTGCACTTGCTCATTGCATTATATGGAAAGATTGCATTAGAGAGCTTTGTATTTTTTCTGCCTTGATCCTCTAATGACCCAGATCTCATTTTCTGTACGTTTACCAGTCTTGAATATATTTGAAAATAAATTGCAATACTAGTTTGGGATTTATTCTTATAAATACACCAGTTTTTGTTGTTCTTCGTATATTTTGAATCCTTTTGAGATATAGCTAAGTTTACATTTGCACATATGAAAAAAGCAGCCCAAAAGCATCTTAAAGATGGTAGCATGGGGATGCTAGTGTTCCCATCTCACCTTTAAAGACCTTTGAAAGTGCATTTTCTGACCTTTAATGTGGATTAGAGAAATTTATGTGCAGAAGCTACTGTCTCTAAGCTGCTTTCAAGCTACACCTCTTTAATGTATGTGGATGCAGCCCAAATGTATAGCTCTTGCAAAAGTCTCTAGAAATTCTTGCTAGAATGTTATGTGTGTCAACAGTTTAGGTCTGTTAAACTGTAAAGTCAGTTACTTTTACTTCATGGAGAGACAGGCAGGATGCCTTTAAGGGCCATTTGTAGGGGCTCAAGAGTAGGTGGAGATTTGTCTTCATCTTCTGCTTGAGAATGCCCATAAGCAATTCGTAGGTCACTGTGTGAGACAGGATGGTAGACTAGAGGCCTCTTCACACTACAGCTAAAACACTGTACAGTAGAGCGCTTCAACCCAAAAAAAAAAAAAAAGGGAAGAATGTATAAGTGCATAACTATGTAATTTTCTTTAAAAAAAAAAAAACGAAAAAAAAAAAAAGTAAAGTGTCTTAGACACATTCAGGCTGAATGGCTGTCTCGGGACTCACAGGTCCCGCCCCTGGCCTCCCCCCATTGGCTCCTGTGGAGCCAGGGGCGGGGAGGCCTGTTGTGTGCCTTCCCTGGAGTCCCGTGTGCTCCCTGGGGCCAGATCGGCCTCCTGGGGCTGATGGGACTACCACCCCCCATGTGTGCATGAATGGCTTACCTGTTCAGTGCTGGGCATCAACTGGGGCAAGGAGCAGGCCATGCTGTGCGCTTGTGCGCAGCATGGCCTCTGATTCGCCAGGCACCCGCCTGGTTTCGATGGGTGATCTGTGCAGGCGTGGGTGCCTGGCAAATCAGAAGCCATGCCGCACACATGCACACAGCATGGCCAGCCTCCTTGCCTCAGTTGCTGCCTGGTGCTGAACAGGTAAACCCCATTCGTGTGTGTGCGCCCCCGGGGTGGGTTGGGTGGGGGTCCTGCCACCTGCATGGGCGTGATCTGGGTCCTGATGTATTCGAGGAGGCAATGGGGGAAGGCCAGAGGAGGGTCCCAGCTTCTACAGAGGAAGAGCATTCGAATGCTCTCCCTCCGTGACAGCTGGGAATGGCCCAGGATGGGCCAAATGCGCCTGGACAGTTTCAGATTAGGAGAAGGGATGTTAGATGTCTCAAAGCTATCACTCCTTCTGTTCTGCCTACCAACTGGCAGAGTTTGGGGAGGCCTGCCAACTTGCCCACTGTTCTGCTAGTGCTGCTTTTCAATGCCAGGTCAGTCCAGAACAAAATATCCATGATTTGATTCTGGATGAAGGGGCTGATCTGGCATGTATTACTGAAACTAGGGTGAACTGGGTGGACCTAGTCTTCCCAGCTTTGTCCCCCTGGTTACTTGGTGCGCCAGTTGAAGCCTTTTCTGTACAGAGATGACTTGGCCACAGTTATCCATGAGGTGGACTCAAATGGTCATACTGTTTAGTCCAGAACACCCCAAATATTGCAGAAATGGCCTTCGCTTTTGCAGCTTGCACTTCAGTTTTAATCCACGTCTCTGCTTATATGTTGAAAATCTACTTTTGTGGCTTGTAGTGGGTTGGGTACTGCTTCTGTGCATGAGTTAAGCATTGTTTCCTTGTATATGTAGCATCTTCAGGGCTATGAGTTTGGTTTTACTGATAACTGGGTGGCTTCAGTACCAAGGGAGAGAAAACACTTGGCTGATCTTAGTACAATTTCTTTCTTGAAAATATAAAAGGCACATGGCTGTATAAAAGGAAATAACGCTAGGATGCAAGTGGTAAAATAAGCAAGTGGCAATAGCAATGTACAAGGGCAATAATAAAGCATTTTGAAGTTGGTGCAGATTAGTGAAACGGCAGGCAGCAACTTAGCTTGCAACTATTAGCAAAGAGAGAGACTTGGTAACACTTTACATGTATTGGGAAAAGAGATAGATATTGCAGTAGCTGAGACACAAGGTTTTTCCTGTCTTCCAGAGACTAAGAGTTACTTATAACTTTGGTTAACAATATGGCAGGAATTTCTACACTTTATGCTCAGTCAGATGAACAAGGAAGTGAAAAAGAAAGGTTTTACAAAGCACACTATGAAGAATTTTACTAGCCAATCAAAATTTGGTTGCTAAGCATGAATAGAAGATAAGGCAAAGTTCTGAGCATTTTAGCATCAGGGGGAGAAGTGACAACATGGTTTGGAACCCCTCAATTCAACAAACTCTTCCCTTGTGATTCCCCCAGTTGAAATCCATGAATTGTTCTCTACACACCTGCTCTCATTTGTGCCTCTGAAATGAACTGAGGTGGCTACATCAAGCCAGGAAGAGTATCTTTAGTTAGAAGATGTTTTAAAATAATAGGATTGTGAGGGAAGTACCTTAATTTTTAAACAAAGCAGAGAAGGGGGAAGGAGAGGCAAGTTTGGAAAGCAAGGGAGGTATACTTTCTAGAAGTCTTCTCTTGCTCACGGAGGATCTTCTCAGTGTGCTAATCAGTCTTGCTTGCACTCATGGCTCAGCCATGTGAGATACCAAGTACGTCCAGTGATCTGCTACTGCACCAAGTTAGCCTTTGTCTTTCTATGGCTAGGGTGCATCAACATACAAACAGCCTAAAGGGAGGCAGAGCACATTTGAGCCCCATCTTTAGAGTGATTTCTAGCCTGCACCTTTCAAGAAGCCAAACACATAGCAAATGAAATACAGCTTCTTGCCAGGATAGACCAGAGTTCAGTTCTTGAAGGACAGAGACTTTGAAACAAGCAGAGACTACCCCCAAACAAGGTGGACTTTGGTAGATCAAACAAACCCAACAAAAAACAGAGATGGCTGAGAACTTTGGTGGAGCCAAAGATACTGAGTTGGCAGAAAGCCCTATTTTTACACCCAAAATCCTACTTTGATAACAGATGGAAAACTGGGCTGTTTTGGCAGGCAAAATGAAGTTAACAAGTAAGTTTGCCAGTGTTCAGGTTGTCCAGATCACATAAACAGGTTGCATTAATCAAATCCAGTATTCAGTTTGAGCACGTGTTTTATTATGCATATCCTGCAGCTGCTCTGCCCCAGAGCAAGATTTTTTACAGTATTATTTTCCTGTGCCTGGTTGACAGGATTAGACTGTGTCAGAACATTTTTAACACAAAAATAAGCAGAGTGAAAGACTTAGTATGAGTGATCTTGGGAGGGTACTTCATTATAGTACAAGCTTCTGTTTATAGGAGCCTGACCTAGATACAAGTCCCATTTCTGAAAATGGTCTCTTGTATCATCTGGTCCAGGTCCCAAGATTCTAGTAGTGATCCACACATAGTATTTCTTTGGTATTGTTATCTTTGAATAGTCCTTGCATTGATTTCCTTCCACATTTTCTTTGCTAAACTTCGGACTTGAGTGACTAGGCTGCCATATATTGCTATTTGTTAATTGTCCCATCAAAGGTTTTCTAAACAACTGACTGAAAAATGATGGTTTGTTTCCTATTCAAGACTGTTATCTGATTCTTCTCAACTATCACTGAATAGTAATTCACATTATAACCTACAGTATTAATCTACTCACTGGGGGCATAATTAGAAAATTAGAGATATGAATGTATAAGGAGTTGATTTATAGCTTAAAGGAGTGCAAGAGAATGAGAGACAGAGATCGAGGTATAATGAAGACTGCATCCATTTGTCAAAATAAGGAAGCTATTGAAGGCTGACATACTAGGAACCTGTTAAAAGTAACAGTCCTCTTGTGTTTCGTGTTTTTCAGCCAGAAGTTTTAAAAGGAGCAGGACCAAAATCTTGATTCACACAGACTTTTCCATGATTGAGTGGTAATTTTATGGAGGTTTTTTTTTTTTAATGTACATTTTGTATTAGGACACCTAAAGGAATGCCTTCTCCCATTCTGATGTGTCCGTGACTTAGGTTCTGGAGGGGAGGCCCTCTTTGTTGTTCCACCACCCTCAGCAGTGAAATAGGTGGGCACCTGTGGTGCCCATGCCTATTTGACGTGTTTATTTATGTTGACTGTAATGTATTTGACTGTATTTATTGTAAAAATTGCCTACGTAATATGCTCAGTTAGAAAGGACAGGTAAGCAGCAGGACTTAGTTATTCTAATTAACATAAAGGAGGGTGGAGAGAATACTCTGAGAGCAGCCAATCAGGGCAATGGCTCGTGCCAGGCAGGAGGTATTTAAACCACCTGCCAAAGGGAAGGAATGGTTGTTGTTGTTGTTCTTTGCTGGGAAGATTTGGGGGTGGGAGGTTTCAGGTTATACTGAGCTACATCCTGAGGGGAACTTACCTGCATTGATCCATACTTCTTGGGCTGTGATAAGCCAGGAAGGGAAGACTAGGATAGCCTAGGGCAGTGATAGGCAACCTTTTGAGCTTGGTGTGTCAAAATTTGCCAAAAAAACGAGCGTAACTCGGGTGGTGTGTCACTTCGAGAAAAAAACAATTAGCGATATTTATAGTTTAGATAACAAAAATCTATAATTGTAATATATAACTGTATTTAATAAACCACAAATGGTGCTGTACAAAACTCTGTTATATGAGCGATGACTGGAATGGTTTTCTTAAATAGCCATATTCATTTTTAAAAAAAGTAGAGCAATTGCTATGGAGCTTATCAAAACATATGCTAAATTATGTCCAGATATTATTATTATTATAAATAACAATAACAATAATAAAGTTTAATGATTTTATGATAAGGTCAATGGACCAATCATTAAACTTGAGATTTAAACCAAGGAAGAACAATTGCTTGAAGTATCACTTAAATATTATTGAAACATTAGGTAGGGTAAGATGCTTTGGTTCTTGTTTGTAAAAAAATAAGAAAAATAAGCTAGTTAAATAACAATATACTGTACTTGGTTTATTCTGCTTCAAAGCTCCAGCTGAAAACAGATGCTGACATACCTGGAGCTGTTGTATTTAAGCTCTCTCTGATATCAAACCCCAGCCCAGTCCTGGAAGGGAGAACTTTATTCACCCAGAGCAGGACACACACACACAGAGAAGTGGGAAAAGGGCAACTTCCCCGGTGCTCACTGCGTGTGCTCAAAAAAGCCCTGTTTTTCTCCCTCTCCCTGGCAAAGCAAGCACCGCTTCCAAGCAAGGCAAGGCACAGCAGCCCGGGTTCAGATTGCGCAGCCCACCCACACACCCTCAGCCTTCTCACACACACACCAGGCCGGCAGGCAGGCAGCCAAGAGGAGGAGGCAGAAGGCGGAGACCTCTCGGCCGGTTGGACCTATTGCTTAGGCTGCTGCTCCGTTCAGAGGATGAGGGAGGTGGGGACTACAAGTCCCAGAATCCCAGGTTGGGCAGCCGTAGCAGCCGGTGCTGACTTCTCTCTCCCAGCCTTGTCCAAAACGGAGAGAGTTACAATCAATTGCTGCCTATCGTGCAGAGTCGCTCCGAGTGTAGATAGCAAGGATGACAGCGACTCTGCTTATGACGACAGGCAGGCGGTAGGGCATATTTTTGTGTATGCAGCCACATGCGGCCGCGTGTCACTGAAAATGGCTACGCGTGTCACTGCTGACACGCGTGTCATAGGTTCGCCATCACCGGCCTAGGGCATGAGGGAACTAGGAGTATAAGTGTGTGGTCTTTCTGTGAACACTGATATACTTCACAACTAATTTGTTTTACTTTACCTTTGGAAACCATTGTGACAATAAAGCTTGAGACTCCTATTTTTTACAAAGAAGAGTACTGCCTACAGTGATTTCTTAGAAAGCTAAAGAGAACACTACTTTAGAAGGGTTACTATAGCTTTAAGAAGCAAGGAAAGCAGGAGCCAGAGAAAGTGAACCACAGGGAGGCCGGCTAGAAATGTTTACCGCTTGCTTCAACAGAGAAAGGAGAAGGAGGGTGGTGCGCACTCTTGCACGAAGCTGGGAAGGCACAGCCAGAACTGTTCTTTTCACTACCAAATCTAAATATATTCAGGCCTCTTAACAGGAGGAAGGGGCAGTGAAAAAAACCCACCTTGGGGTGGGAGAGAAGGCTACCACAGCACCCAGGAGAGAGCCTTCTCAGTAATGGCCCCCAGGCTATGGAATAGTCTCCCCCTTGAGGTTCCTTCTCTGTATATGTTCAGGAAAGCGGTAAAGATGCACTTCTTTGCCCTGGCCTTTGGCTAAATGTGGTTACATTCCCCCCCACACACACACACTTGTAGGTAGTACTGTTTTTAATACATATTTGTTTTAACATACTAGATTTTAAATGTTGTTGTAGATATTACTGTTTTAATATACATTGTTTTGTTTTAATGTGCTGGATTTTAAGGGTTGTTAACTGCCCTGAAACATTGCAGTATAGGGCAGGATTGAAATACAAATAATAAATAAACAAAATAAATATTGAGTTTATTATATCCATCATTATTTTCTTCCTCTTAGTGGCTCTAACATTGCATTTGATTTTATGGTTCCTATAAGTAATATTACATTAATATATTTCATAAATTTTAAAAAGCATTATTCCAGTGTTGTGATGCAACTGAAGTAGAATTTCTGTATGTGTTTCTGTATAACTGTTGATAAGAAAGTGTTGGCATGAATATACTGAAGATCTTGTAGCATAACTGTGGAAAACACCTTTAAAGACCAGGAACTGAAGGACTGTGAGCAAAGAGAACCTTAGCCATATCTCCGCAGCAGAGCCAAATGCCTCTGACAGCTCCTGAACTTCTGGTCTCCACTTGTCCCCCTGCCAAGGCATCTGGGGTGAGTCAATAATATCCTAGCACTTGTCCTCATGCACTATATACTCCGAAGTGAACCTGAATTCGACTCGGAGTGTCCCCATGCAAAGGCTCTAATCCGGGCTACATGCGGAACAAATTGCCCAAGTCCACGGTAAAAAAGATCCCCCTTGCAAACTGTTTTTGCTGTGGATTGGGAGGCAAGCACAGATTATCTTGGAGGTATGGGGACGCTCCCAGATTATTGGGGGAGGAGATTGGCACTCACATCATTAGCATGCGGGGTTTCGCCTGTGCTCACTGTTCCTGTCGTGTGTGTTGGGGATCACAACTGCAAGATCAAACAGCATAAAAGAACTGAGTGCCCCAGTTTGACAGGTAAAGATGCAGCGATGAGGGGGGTCACCTGGCCCTTGTTGTCCCAGGAGCCTCTTCGTGCAACCCTTATTCCACCCCCGCTCCCCGATTGCCAGCAAGCAGCTTCTAAAGTTAGAGGCAGTTTATTAGAGAAGCAGAAAAGCGCTTCTCTGCTCAACTGCCTCTAAACATTGTAGTGGCTTTGGTTAGTTTTTTAGCTGGGAGGCAAGCAGCTTCTGAAGTTTACCAAAGTTAACTGCCTCTAAACATTGTAGCAGCTTTTGTTAGCTTTTTAGCTGGCAAACTTCAGAAGCTGCTTTTCGGGAGCGGGGGTGGAATAAGTTAACCAAAGCTACTACAATCTTCTGGATCCAGGGAGGCCCTCTTCAGGAGGGGGTGCACCACAGCCTGTTTAAGCACCAGTCGAACCACCCCATCCCTCAGGCATTTACCACTTCCTGAATCCACCCGGTCATACCTTGCCGGCTAGCTGCCAGGAAGGGGAGGATCCAGAGAGCGCGTTGTTGGCCACACTCCCGCAAGCAGCTTGTCCATGTCCTCAGGCTGCAATAATTGAAACTGACCCAAAATAATTGGATCAGACAGTTCTCTGGATGCCTCCCCTCGACTATTTCCAATTGTGACATCTAATCCCCTACGAATCTGAGCAACTTTGTCCTCAAAGTGTGCAAAACTGTCACAACAGATTTTGAATGGCCCTGGCTCGCACTTCCTTGCGCCTGGTTTTATAAGTCCATTTACTACTCTAAACAGTTCTGCTGGACAGCTACTGATGGTGGAGAAAAAACTACTTTTTGCTGCCGTCACCACCACATGGTAGGCCCAATAGTGTGCTCTAACTCATGTTTGGTCAGGTTTACAGTTGGATTTATGCCACCTGCATTCTAGCCGTCAACCTTCCTGTTTCATAGCCCATAGCTCCATGGAATACCAAGGAGCTTTTCAGGCTCCACAAGCATGTTGAGGGCACTTGGGAGTGATCGTGTCGATAGCCTTGCTCATCTCCCGATTCCAGAGAGAGACCAGAACTTCAACAGGGACACCAGACATGCCAGCTGGAGAATCCTCCAGGGCATTCAGGAATTGCTCAGGTTCCATAAGTCTCCGGGGGCGAACCATCTCAATAGGTCCTACATTAAATGTACATATTAATGAACATTTAATATAAGAACATAAGAGAAGCCTTGCTGGATCAGGCCACAGCCCATCTAGTCCAGCATCCTGTTGCACACAGTGGCTCACCAAATGCTCATGGGCATCTCAAGCAGAGACAAGGACAAACCTTCTCCTGCTCTCAAGTCCCAGCAGATGGCTTTAGAAGCGCCCCAGTTCCTTCCCCCCCTCAGCCTGAAGGATGCACCTAGGCATTCGTTCTAGTAGCCATCGATACATATGTCATCCATAAATTTGTCTAACCCTACCTTAAAGCCATCCAGACTGGTAGCTGTCACCACCTCTTTCTGTCCTTTACCATCTAGTGGTCCAACTGCTCTCCTGGTTGGATTCCTACTTCTGATATACTTATAAAAGTTCTTGTTATTTCTTTTGATGTTTTTAGCAAAGTGCTCCTCAAAATCTTTCTTAGCTTTCCTAATGGCTGTCTTGCATTTGTGTTGCCAGTGTCTATGTTCCCTCCTGTTCTCCTCATTTGGACAAGCCTTCCATTTCCTAAATGAACTCTTCTTGTTTTTAATGACTTCATCTACTGCATTTGTGAGCCACATTGGTTTCTTCTTGGACCTAGAAGTCCCCTTCTTTTAGGAATGCATTCTAGTTGCACTTCCATTATTGTGTTTTTAAGTAGTCTCCATGCATTTTGAAGTGATTTAACTCTTTTAATATGTTCATTAAATTCTATAACACAAAGCACCCCAAATGTATATGCATAGCACAGTTTCTCTATGAAGTATCTTTTCCTGTGTTGAGAGGTTAATGTGTATATGAAGAGTGTTTCCCCCTCTGTTGTAATTTAAATCTTTGGGCAAGCGTTTTCCTTAACACACTAAAAATTATTCTGTACTGTTGCTGAACGTAATTGTCTTGTTAAAAGCTATTAGCACATATGGATTGAGTGGGAAGAAACCATTGCATCCCATCTGTTAGATGAACAAGTAGAACTTGGGTGAAAATTAGAACCTTCCCTTTTCTTGAACTCCTCTCGCCACCCCCGCCCCCACATACATTTCATGTTGAAGCTACTGGAGGTATAATATCACTGGCAACCCTGAGTAAAGTTCTGCTACCGTCTCTGCTTGTAGCACAAAGTAAGCAACACTGGAACAAAAAGATTCTTACAGAAATCTAGTGGGATAGAGTGGTTTGAGTACTTGGCTATGACTGCATATATTTTCAAATCTAAATTCAGGTTTGAAAGGTTTCAATGGGCAAGGCTGATATTGAGGCCTGTTCACACTTACCTCTTGCAGATGATCTGGGGCACTCTAGGCCACTCCCTCTGCACGCTGTGGTGTTGCCTCCATCTTAAAGCATCCAGGAGCATCCTAGAGTATGCCAACTCTTTGAAGCTGCGGAGCAGATTTTACTGCTATACAGTCCCACAGGAGTTGCTAGGGAGCTCCTGGTGAGCTCCCAGATGCAACGTTCACATCTTCTGTACAAATGCTGTGTGTGGGCATGGTGGAGTGGTTGTCGCTGCGCAAATCTACATCATGTCACAATTACTATGGCAGTGGCTAAGCATGTGGTGCAAGTTGCTATAGCCATTGCCATGGTGATTTGGGTGATCTGAGATGAACCATTTGCATCACAAGTGCTGGTAGTTAATTTGGAGACAGCACCTCAACTTAAATGGATTGGAATGATATGCTTCTATCATTTCAGGCAGTTCATTGCAAACAGGCTCTTGGAATGTAATCTTCAAGCCTTCCCGTACTTAACTGAGATCCAGAACAAAGGGCCACAGAGTCCACTATAGGACCTCAGTGGTCCATACCATTCATACAGATCAAAGAGACTTCACCTGCCACTGGACAGGACAGTCTGCACAGGACAGAGAGTAATCAAGATCAGGAAGTCCCTGATCTGGATT
Source organism: Aspidoscelis tigris stejnegeri (assembly GCA_023333525.1). Taxonomy (NCBI): domain Eukaryota; kingdom Metazoa; phylum Chordata; class Lepidosauria; order Squamata; family Teiidae; genus Aspidoscelis; species Aspidoscelis tigris. The sequence continues at coordinate 211,324,045 of JALMGA010000001.1, forward strand.
ATCAGTAGTCCTCAACATTCAGGTTTACCAGTGTACCATCTTGGGTTGGTCCAGATCATGGAGGTGTGCAGAAGGCATGCCTCCATTTTCTGGACCACTGGGAGATTCAGTTTGGTGGTGCAGTAAAGTATTCTGCCAAAATGGGTTTTTGGGGACTTCAAGGATATAAATTTTTGTTCCTATCCATCAGAGCCCTCATGGGCTAGCCCCAATGCTCATGTGATCTTCAGATTCAATACAAAAACTGGTCTGGATCAGTGCTGTCATGCAAAGACCACACTTATCTATAATCTGGTCCACCAGGCCTTGCTAGTTCAGACTTATTGGGCTGGAATATGGCATGGGAAAAGCAGAGGGGTCCATATATTCATTCAGCTGGGAGAGGTACTTATGGACATTGTTTATGTTACACATTTTTCTGGGTAAACATGTTTCTTATTGCACTGTTTGTTAACTGTTTCCATTTCTGTCACTCTTTGGTTTTAATAACTGGATATTATCTCACTCACTTGGGACCACAGTCAACATTATAGGAATATTTTGAAAAATCCATAAGTAGCTAGTTTTTACTGTTAAGAAAAGACATCAGAAACTATTTCAGTATTGTGAAGGCAATTTTTAGGTCCGTGAATGACGTATTACTTACTTTATTTTTCCTTAAAGTCTTCTTTTATCTTAATCCTGCCTATATTTTGTAAAAAATACTCATGATCTGTAATTGAAAATCCAGCAAGGCTAGCTATGTGTTCACAGTCAACACTTGAAGGGCACATGGGAATTTGAAACAAATTATACGTTCTTCTTATGATGCAATCCTTTTTAGATAAGCTTCTTTGTATGGATAATAAATAACTTACATAAGAGAACTTTTGTAATTATAAATAGCTGTAATTTGATAGAGTAACCATATGCAGAATATTAAACAGACTACCAAAGGGAAATTAGCATTTTTACAGGCATAATGTGTTGGAAATACAGCATTTCATGTGTATATGAGAGAGACAGACAAGGCAGCCTAACCTGACAAAGGGGGGCGGAGCTTAGCCTTCTGTCAGGTTTGGTTAGTCACTTGGTTTATTACTGAGATAGCAGAGAACAGATCGGTCTGTACTATGTTATTCCTGCTGCGTTTTTAAACAAAGTTAACTTTTATTTTCACTAGTCTTTTGAGTGGTACATTTTGGGACCACTGCAGAGACCACTCCACGAACTCTGAGAAATCACACAAGTCTGATTTTTCAACATAATGGAGTTAATTTGTGGTTTAGAGCAGTTTGATGGTACCATCTGGGAGGAATTTGATGCATTCTTTGTTTATCAAAACAAAGATAAACATGTTTTAAAATTTTGCTTTTCTCAATGTACTAACTTTCAAAGAGAAGAAGAAGAGTTGGCTTTTCTACCCCACTTTTCTCACCCATTTAAGGGGACTCAAAGTGGCTGGCAAAGCTTTTCTATTCTTCTCCCCACAAGAGAGCACCCTGTGAGGTAGGTGGGGCTGTGAGAGCTCAGAAGAGTGCTGCGACTAGCCCAAGGTCGCCCAGATGGCTTCATGGGGGAGGGTAGAATTGAACGAGGTATTCCCAGATAAGAGTCCGGCTCCCTAACCAGGCAGATAAAAGCAATGCAGATACCTTAAAAACAGGACTAAACCAAATTAAATATCAGTAAAAAGATTAAAATTAAAATTATGGTGCTCAGGATGGGTGAATGAACTAGTTAATCAAAGGAATGAAGAGGTTTCATTTTCACCGTTTAAATGTGTGAAGGTGCCAGAAGGAACGCTGTTCCACAAGTTGGGGTTTATCACAGAGAAGGCCCTGTCATGCATCCTTACCACTTTAATTTCTGAGTGTAGTGACCATTCATTTTGTATGAATTTTAAATGGTTATGTATTGACTTGAGGTTATCTTTGTTATGCTTTATATGTAAGCTTTATGTTTCATGTCTCTGTACCGCCCTTTGGAAAGGGCATTGGAAATAAATCTTGTTGTTGCTTCTGCTGCTGCTGTTGTTATTGTGGAGAAGGCCTCCCCAGTAGATCTTAAGGCACAGGCAGGCTGATATGGGAAGCTTCTTGGATTGTTTTGTGTGTTGTGTCCACTCGATGAATGGATATAATTTTCTTCAGACCAAAAGCCGACTCCTTGCCATAGCTTCTGTCAAAATCAGTTGAAATAGGGATAATTTTGTTGTCGTAGTCTCTCATTATTTGTTAGGGTTGATTTCCTAAAAAAAAACTTGTGCATTTCAAATTCTCAGACAAACTGTTGTGTTTTGGGGGAAATGGGAGTTAGTGTGGGCAGGATCTGAAATTTTCAGAGTAAACAATTGAAGCAAGCAGACAAACAGAAAAGGTGTTCCTTATGCTTTCCAAGGACTTAAGAGTTATTACAGTATATTTTGGCTTATAAGACTACTTTTTAACCCAGGAAAATCTTCTCAAAAGTCGGGGGTTGTCTTATACGCCGGGTGTCGTCTTCTTATACGGCAAGTATATCCCAAACTCTATATTTTAACTGGAAAAGTTGGGGGTCGTCTTATACGTCCAGTCGTCTTATATGCCGAAATATACAGTTACCTATGAAGTGGAACTGTATTCCAGGTTTCTCAAATTCTCTCATAAGTGCCAAAGGTCAGCAGTGCCAGGACACATAACTGATGAAAGTCAGTCATGCCACATTTCACAAGCACCTGAACTATAATAATTTGGTTTATTTAATTACTACTTAATAATTGAGAGTAAGGCCAAGAAAACTTCTGATACAATTAATGTATTCCTCCTTATTGAACTGCAAGGTTCTGTTGTTTTTAGGAACATATAAACCCACAAAAAGCTGAAGTCATTTTTGAGAAAAGCAAGTGATACTGTTTCTCCCTTATTTTGGGGCTTTGTTTAACGGAGGCAGTTTTATCATTTGGTCTTTGTTCTGAGAATAGGGGAGAAGAAAATTCCAAGGTGTATTTATATGCTACGATGTATCTGATTAGAGAAACCCGTCTTAAAATCATGGCAACTTTTACATTTGTTTTAATCTATAAATAGGAAATGCATTGTGCCAGATTCTATATTGAATGCATTAGGTGTATCTGTTTGAGGCTGCTTTACAGTATATACTCACTTATATCATGTTTCTTGTGTCTTTATCTATATTGGCATGTCCTGACAGAGTTCCATCTTTGATATTGTTAAAAAGCAATTATTTTATCAGAATTCAAAAAATGTACAGGTTTTGGAAAGTTGATCATGGGAATATACTTTACAAGTGGCTACATTTTTAATTATAGCTAAATATGATTGTTGTTGGGTACCATCATGGGCATCTTTGTGCAGTTTTCTTAAGAAAGGGTTAGACAAATTCATGGCACTTTGGGCTCTTCCAGCATAGAACCATGGATATAACACCAGTCAGGTGAATGGACAGAATACCAATTAAGTAAAGTACTAGTGCAGTGGTAGTCATCTGCACTTCAAGTTCTGCTGGCCTAGTATAAGGCTTATCCAGCACTCAAAGTGCAGATGGCTGCCAAGGCATTACAAACTAACTGGCACAAAACTGTTTTTCAAACAGATAATTAATCAAAATAGTAGGGTCCCAAATTTCCATAGCTTGGGCCCATTTTATGTGGGCACCTTTAAGGAGCAGAAATTGTGTACTTTCCTTAGAAACTTCCAAATTTCATTCCTTTTCAGAGGTAAAATGTCACAAATAAAAAGTGAATTAAAGCAAAAAGACCTGCCATTATCTGAGTGGGGAATGCCTATCCATTTCTGGACACTCCAGGAAAAACAGCTCCTGCCAGCAACTGTGGAGGCCAGGCTCTTTCACTCCTGACACACTAACACATGCCATGTGGAAGTTGCTAGAGTTAGTTAGCTAGTTAGCACCTCTCATGCTAAGTAGCATATCAGGCATTGAGATTATTCCAGCGACTCGGGTCAGCAGCCAGATTTGTAGCTTTGTCCCATTTTACATTCATCTGTTCAAGATCTTTTAGAAATATTTGATGCCAGGTGTTACATGGCCTTCCTTTTTTCCTGCAGTTACCTGGTGGTGCCCACGTCATTGCCGTTTTCGGGATTTTCTCATTGTCCATCCATAGAACATGGCCTGTGAATCATAGTTGTCTTTCAGCAACAATTTTATGCAGGCTATGACGGCCACTTCTTTGTAAGACTTCTTCATTTGTGCTGTGGTTGTAATATTTTATTTTAAAAATCTGCCTCAGGCACCATTGATGAAGAACATTAAGCTTATGTGCTGATTTCATTGACATTTTCCAGGTTTCGCATGCGTATGTAGCTATTGGTAAAATGATTGATTCATAAAGCCGTAACTTAATGGATGTGGAGATTGATGTTAATAGCCATATGTAACACAATTTTCAGAAGACTGCAGTGGCTTTCCCAATTCTAACATGAATGTCCGCATCTGCGTCTCCAGTATTGCAGATGCCCAAATATATAAAGTTGCTAGAGAACACATATAATTTTCCTTATGCCACAATGAAACTAGGAGAGCAGGTCTGGTGATAATATTGCGAAAATGTTCATAATGTACCAGCTGCAGAAGAACAATTGAATTGGAGATATTCATGATTTGTTGGGGAAATGACAAATGATAAAAGTACAAGATGATTATCCATAAAAATGATGACCAGAAAGAGTTCCTCAATTTAAAAGAGCTTGTCTAAATATACCACATGCCATGCAATGTTCTGCAATACAATCTCATACCCTGGTCTTGACAATGTCAAGAAAGATTGTGGGGCTACTTTTCATCAGCAATTCTTCCAGAAGTAAGAGGGATTGTTATGGAAACTGTGTACAATATGCTGCAGGCATTGCATGCAATATCAGCTATCTGCCACCAGGAAATGTGTTTCCTAGGGGAAACATCTGCTATAACTGGGTGGATCATTGTTCCATAAGAGGTCAGTGTGAACTAGGAATGTGCATGAATGTGTTTTTTGGCATTCAATTAGTAACAAATCGAATGTTAGAAAATTCACATTTGTACAAATAGACCCTTTTGAATGTGGTACAGTTCTATTTGATACAAATGTATTCGCACTAATTTATTTGAATATCTGATACAAACAAATACATATCCGATATGTATCCCATAACAAATCCACTCTGAAAGTGTCAAATCTGACCTGAATCCACTTTTAATACACTCTCAATCCATGTTGAATGCACTCTAGATCGGTTGCAGATATGACTGGTGCAACCACTTTCCCACCTCCTCAGTTTAACAAATGTCTAAATTATTCGTACGAATGTCCGGAAACATTCGTATTTGTATGAATGTCAGTGTATGAATATTGTAACATTCAATTCATGCATGAATGTCCAAATTTGGATATTTGTGCACATCCATAGTGTGAACAAGCCCCAGATTTCCTTCTGTTTCCAGAAAACTATGATTAGGGTTGACCTCTTGAATATTGTACTTCTTTTAATTGTATCAAAACAGAAAGTGCTTACATACAGTTCAATTTTTTGTATGGAGTGTAGAAATCCTGCAGTCTTTCGAGTCAGTCACTTAAATAAACACCTTTTCAATTAGCAATTATGTTGAGTCACACAAAAACATCCGTGCCATTACAGTTAACTGTTCTATGAAATTGTGCAGGATCCTTCTAATGCTCAGTGATTTCTCAATGAATTAAGGGAAATCTTCCCTCCTAAGGGAAGGTCATAGTTCCTTCAAAAACTATATGCTGATAAAAAGATAATTCATAGTTTCCCTGTGAACAGGTCTTATTGGCTACTAGTCTATCTCATGACTGAGCTTCCTGTGTAGTCTTCTAGCTGGCACCATTTCTCATGTATCTCTTTGCCCATTTACTATAAAGTCACTTCAGGGAGCAGAGCTGTCAGCTTCCCCCATTCTATTTTCTTTCTATTAGTTATTAGGAGGCCCACTTAGGCAAAGAGGAAAATTGTGCACAAATGATGATGTGGAATCAAGTCACATTCATTTCACAAACCTTGTCAAAGACTAAAGAGAGAATGAGAAATCTAAGCTGCTGTGGGTCTCTGGTGTGTTATTTGAAGAGAGCAGCTTGTAATGTACAAACATGAAAAGGGTTCTTGCAAAAAAGAAAGAAAGCCTCAGGAAAGAGGAAAGACTTGCCTATAGTGAATTGAAGAAGAAAAAATCTAGACTTTATTTTGAATTTGTCTTTTGATTAAAATTCATAGTTGTCACATAAAATAAATCACCTCCTTTTCCTATAATGTGACCTGAAACTGCTTCTAAGTGAATAAGATATGAACTCTAAATGTTCACAGTCTTTACCCTGACACATTCAATCATATCTAAAGGCGTCAGCATAGCTGCCAACTTTCTGAGACATTGTCATTCTTATTAAAGCTTAGCAGCACACAAGACCAGTTCTGGCTTAGAAACACATGTTTGGCTAATACATATAATCAAAGCAAATTTATTATATAATGATGTGAGAAGCCAGCAGAAATTTGGAACATGCTGGATTCTGATTGACTCCAGGCTACCTCATAAAGATTATGGTTACTCAGGATGTAGGTTTGGATAGTCTGCTAAATATATTTTGTCTGACTCTGCATCCTACGTCAGATGCAGAGTCAGACAAAGTACCTGGTCTTAGCACAGCAGCAACTACCAAAATGTAGGTCCAGAATCACACATGACTGCCACAAAAAAATTGTAGATCATTCTTTTGAAGCATCTTTTCTAAGTTCTAACCAACCATTTTTTTAAAAAAATGTTGAACATTTAATATAATACTTGACTGCCTTGTTAACATGGGGTAAAAAGTTGAATCATGTTGGATGCAAGATGGAGGGAGTGGGGGATAAGTAGTGAACGAAAACTGCAGCCAAAGGGCTCCATGGTCTGATGCAGGGCAGGTGTATATAGAGGGTAGGGTTTGGATTTTCTTGCCCCAATAAAATAATGGTATGATGTGCAGACCAGTGTCCAAATGGTGGCTGCAGGGGAGGGGTTTTGGTGAGGGGAGGAGAAGAAAGCGGGGTTTTCTCCTGTGCCAGTCATGGGGGAATTGATAATGGGAACGAGCCAATCCATCTTAAGTCCACATTTTAACGTAATAGGTAGGAATGATCTGAAATTGTTTTCACTGCTCATTTCCTGAGAATTTGAACTATCCCAGCTTTGTCAGAACTTAGCCAAAATGGACTCAGACTGGATTAAACCTTAGGTGTGGCCACAGCCTTACTCTCTATGCACACAAATACACATAGAGCATTAGGCTATATATTACTAAAAAAAAAACCTGGGTGAATAAAAAGGCCTTCACTTAACACCTGGAACGTGCATCTCGATGGTGCTAGGTGGACTGGAGAGCTTCTCTGGAAGCCTAAAACCCTGTTCCTTGTGGTTACTTTATTTGGAAGTTGATAAGCAAGTAATTTTTGTTTCTTTGTTTTGTCATTGTGATCTGGGAGTGTTTGAGAAGTGTTAAACAAAAGTGCTGTGGGACAGCATGTTAAATCAAAGTTGTTTCTATTAATTGTCACTGTATAATTTGTCATCCAAAAGGTTTTTCTGCATTGATATCCATGAGACCTCCCCGGTTCTTAAAGCAGAAGCATTCTTGCTTGCTAGAAAATCACTTTGTTATGGTTCAGAAGTCTTTCCAGTGGGAAGGACTATATTCTGACATATTGTCATATACAAGCATCAATAGCTTTGACATGTGGAAAGGTCATGCCATCAAACATTAGCATTTCAAAATAGTGATTAAAGTAATTCATTTAAAAGAGGCTTATCCGTGCTTCTGATAAAATGCTTGTTTTCCTTGGAGGAAATAATAATAATAATAAAAAAGGTCAGTAGTTTAACCTAAACTACATGGGTCTGTTGTCTTTCTTAGGGTTCCTCCAGACTGGGACGGAAGCAGTGAAGCAAGTTCGGTGCTTCTGTCCCTTACAGTACGAGCACAGCACCCTGTGAAGTAAAAAGATGCTGGCTAATCAGCATCTTTTTACTGTGCGTTCACCTGCCTTTGCAGTGCTCCTCCTGCCAGTGACACAGGTTCCTGTATGACTAACGGGAAGCACCTACACCAGAAATTTGAAGTTTCCACTTGTCCAGTTTGGTCGGCTGAAGGTAGCTCTGCCTTAAATGTGAAGTTTTAAGGCTTTGGAGGACAAGAAGGAACTTCACATTTAAGGCAGAGCAAGGAATGTGTTTGCAGGGACTTTTAAACTGATATATGTATTAAAGTGCAAAATTAAATTAATTTCAAAGGGCATTGGTAGATCTGAGGGAGACTACTACCAGTAGCTGGATCCTATTCAGCATAGTTACACTTTATCTTTTATTTATATGAATCAAGGTTTTCACAAGTGTGTTTTTGTTTTTCTTTTAGTTCCGGCCATGATAACCTCTTATCCAAACACCACCTTGGCAACACAGGGCCAGAAGAAAGAGATGAGTTGCACAGCCCACGGAGAGAAACCCATCATAGTCCGCTGGGAGAAGGAAGACAGAATAATTAACCCTGGGATGTCTCGCTACATTGTCTCCACAAAGGAAGTGGCTGATGAAGTGATCTCTACACTGCAGGTGCTTTGACCAACCTGGTAGCTGCTTGTAAACTTCAGTCTGAAAATGAAAACAAATAATTGATCATTCCTGTTTCCTCTTCAGCAAAAGAACAATGTGTAAAGAGATTAACAGTTCATACTCTGGTGGTGTTCACACCAACAGATTGTGCAAAATGGGAGGATAGTGCCCTATTTGAAGAACTTCAGGTCCAGGCTAAGGAATGTTTCTACCTGAGCACCCTAAGCTTTCTTGGTTAGTCTGTCAGGAGCCATAGCAGGTAGCTAAGGTAGAAAGAAAACCCTGAACTGTGGGACTGAATCCCTACAGTGGGGGAAAAGGCTGCATGCAGATTCTGTAGATCCCACCACAAGGATGGTAGGATGATACATACATGCCTGGTGCCTCCCGCCATCCAAGCTTTGAAGCTGAGAAACAAAAGTTCCCTAGTTCCAAAGCTTCCACCCATCCCCATTAAGGGATGCACAGATAATGGCCACAGAAGTTGGCCATGTTCTGTGCATTCTGTAATGGGGCCAAAGAGAGAGCAAGCAAAATTTTCCTACCATCAACATCTGTCCACATGGTGGAGGTGGGGACAGAAGATGATAGCAAGTGCTCTCACAGTTCTTTTTCTTGCATTGCAGGAAGGATGCCTCAGAGATGGGCTACAGTCCAAAAGGCTGCATGGGCATGTAACACTACACTGCTTGGGGCTCCACCAAGTGATTTTTTCTCCTCGTGTAGATGCAATCTCAAATACTACATGTGCAGCATATATAATATATTTACATTACCTCATACTTAGAATACACAAAAATAAACATATAAGCAAACACAAAATACATATATAGACACATGGCAAGTTATAGTACAAAACACAGAAATATACATTATTTTAACCTCTTCCTCTCCAGATCCACCCTTTGGGATGTGCCAAACTACTGTTTGGACATGAACCACAATTAGAGGCCGTCGCTGTCATTATAGCTCTCTTTGTGTGAGAGCCCAGCACTCTGGTGCGTGATGTTCTTGTGCATGTACAGAAGGTCTCAGTGAATGACTATACGTGCACAATGATGCCACGCAATTCCATCACCCACATATACAGTAATGCACAGTGCAGGCTCACTTATGAATAGCAGTAAGGATGCATGGAGCAAGCAAGCAAGTTCCCCATTTCATGCAGTTAACTCTTGTGTGAGGGTGTGGGATCAGCAAGAGCCTGGGCAGTTGGGGAGAGCGCCAGTTTGGTCTAGTGGTTAGGGAGCCGGACTCTTATCTGGGAGTACCAGGTTTGATTCTGCACTCCTCCACAAATCCAATGGGTGAGAAAAGCAGAGTAAAAAAGTCACCTCTTCTTCTACACAGCATTCTCATTCAACAAATGTTAATTTGCCATTTGTACCAATATGGATTAAAATCAGTTTTCTGTTGGGCTAAATAGAAGATTGTTCTCAAGGATCAAATTATGACATGAGTCATAATTGGGTTAGAAGTTCATGGGAAAAAGAGCAACAACTCTTCCATTCCTCTTCGTGACTAGTTCTTTCAAAATTTGTCAATAATTCTGCAGTTAAATTTGCTTTAAAAAATCTAAAAACGTATGTGGGGGGGGGGGACGAGATAGAAACTGTGTAGATGGACTCCATGGGCCATACCTTGTTGCTTCACCTCTCCAGATCCAGAATGTTTTGTCAAGTTTTTATTCTTAAGAAACTGTTGTAAGTTTGTCCTTAGAATTCACAGAATTTTAAATTATACAAGGTTCTTAAGTGAAGAAGAGAGTCCAGAACAGATGGCTGGGCTTCAGTTCAACTGCTGATTTAAAAAAACAAAACCTTCAGCAGTGTGTGTTTGTGTGCGCTCAGGCATTTGTTGAACATTGATGTAGTTGCCGCCTGACTGAAGAAATTCTCTTCCTACTTGTTCTTCATATTGTCATACGTATTATTTTTAATGTACTGTGTGATTTTGAGGTGTCTTTATTATTTTGAATAAGTAAATAAAACTCACAAAAGTGAATTGAGAACTTTTCTGTGAGATTTAATACTTCATAGGAGAACAAAAGCCAGGAACAAGAGTAATGTGATGTATGCATGTACTTTAAATGTGGAACACTATTGGAGAGATAAGCTGCATCCCATCAAAGTAATAAATATTGACAGTGGATTTTAGTCCTGCTTTGAGAATAATAATGAAACAAGTGAAGAAAATATGCCTCAGCATGGTAAAGTTGACAAATTATTTGGAGGTTCATGGTGCAGTTCTGCTGGTGACACTAAGTCTTCTACAGGTTATTTAGCCAGAGGCTTGCCTGAAAGCTGAATGTGAGCCATGCAAGCTTGGAACAGATCTGGTGCTAGGCATGTGCTTCAGGGCCATTTTCTTCCACACACTGGGGGAGACAAGAGTGGCCCTGCTTCCTGCTAAATTTCTCCATCTACAATGGATGGAGCATAGATTGGATCAGGCAGCCCAAAATAGCCTCCTAGTCCATGACACTACTAAACAGGCCCTGGAGGAATGCAAATACAGCGCATGCCTCCATATTCTAGTTTAGTGGAAGACCCTTTTTGGCAGGGCACCAAAATGTGCCACTGAAATGGGGCTCCAGGGGGCTCCGAAGTCAGAAACTTTCATTCCTGGCCGTTGGAAATGTTCAAAACTCGTGCAGACTTCAGGGGTGGGGGTGGTAACTGAACCAGAACATCTGCCCACATGTGGATGACGAATCCAGCTGGTGAATCACCCCAGTAGGAAATCACCAGCTGGAATGTTCTAACTGAAGGTAAGTACAGAAATGGTCTCTATGGGAATTGATAAAGTTTTATCAATTCCTTAGCCAGTCAACCCAGAAATTGCTGCCACATAACAAAGTACTTTCCCCATCAAACTTTGAATCTAAAGAATGTGCAGATGTTTTAAATCTACAGTCAATTGTTTATGTTCTTCCAGTTTAACTGTTTTATTAAATAATATTCTACATATCCCCATTTTTTGTCCTAGTTACAATATAATGACAGGAAGGAAGGGGGCTGTTTTAATACTCCTCTCTGCAGTTTTCTGCTGTCGTATCTTTCCAATCAGAGACTTGTGGATTACACCTCCAACAGCAATAGGAACTTTAATAAACTCAGTTCCACATCACCATGGATAGCAAAATGCAAACATTGAGGAGTGGTGCATTTTACCTTGAGAAATAGCCAAAAAACATATTCTGTGAAAAACAGAAATATGGAATTGACAGAAACAAATTTAAAACATTTAGCCAACATTCTGCAAAGAAGATAGCAGAACAACATTGTTATCAAAATGAAAGGATTAAAGGGATACTTTGACAGAAATAATATGATTAGAATATTATATGATTTCTATGACAAACTATATTGCAAATTAATTTAGAAAAATGGAAGAAATTATCACCTTGTCCCCTTTATTTACTATCAGAAGAAAACAGACTCTACTTAAATTCTACCATCACTGAAACAGAGGTTAGAAAACAAATATCAGAAGTAAAACTGAGTAAAGTTTCAGGACCAGAGGGCTTTACCCCATCATTTTACAAAGTATTTGATGTAACATTAATTCCACATTTAACAAAATTATTCAAAAATTCTTAAAGGGCAGGAACTATCACATCCTCGTGTAGAGTCATAAGTTAAGGCACTATGTAAATTCATAACAAAACTTACCATATTAAATGACTTCACACAAAATTTTACATCATTTTTACTGAACGCATTGACTCATCTAACAGCCCCATATTACAAAGACTCGTGTGAGAAAAATCTAGGAATCATTCTTTGATGATTACACATGGTCGTCAATTTTTAACAAACCAATAAATTGGATAAATGTAACTAGATTAAAAGAAATGTAATCCAAAATAATTAACAAATGTTTCTAACACCTCTCAGATTCACAGATCAGAACACCACTACCAATATACAATGTTAGAAAAACTGTAATTAAAAACTTTTATTTTTTCATACACAGTGGCCTTGTGAAAAAATTGATTCATTCTGAAAAAAGATAGAAAAGTAAATGCATAGAGTAGTAGGACTTAAGTTTAACTTGACCCCTGAATTGGCTTTGCTAGGAATATTCCTAGGAGAAAATGAGAATATTGAAAAGAAGAATTTAATTAGATGCTTGCTATCTGTAACAGAATCTTTGATAGCAAAACACTGGAAAACTAGAGACAATTTGAATCTGAAACTATGGTACAGTAAGATATAGAAAATTCTGATGTAATAATTAACAAAATAAAAAAAGTCAGGCAAGATAAAAAGAATGATGATGAAACCAGGAATGGGAACAATTTCTTTCTAGGTTATACAGAATTAAAAAGATAAGTTCACTTTTGAAATAAATTTTGTCATTATAACATAAACATTTGAACTCTCATTTAACAGGAGAGTAAAGATAAATATATTCAAATGTTTGCACTTATATTGTTTAAATGTAAGAAAACTTAGAATGTTAAAATAATTATATTTTTATATTATCTAATTTTACGATAATTGTTATTAATCTTTTATGTATTTATAAGCAAAATTAAATGTATATGTTTGAAACTTCATAAATAAAAAATAACTGGTAATGGAAAAATATATTGCATTTTAATTGTGTCTGATTTTGGTTATGATAGTCACCCTGAGGGCCAGAATAAAATTAAATAAATAAATAAATAAATAAATAAATAAATAAATAAATAAATAAATAAATAAATAAATATTATTTCTATGTCAGTTGTCCATGTGTTTTGCTTTTTACTCTTTTCCAAGCTAGATAGTATTTCAGTAGCTTTCCAGATGCCTTGCGTTTGAGCAAACGAGGCATAGAGTTCTGAGTCCTAGAGAGGCACATCTGCCTTCCCTCTGTATCTGGGAACACACAAGCTCATATCAGGTGGCAATTTTCCTGAGGTTTCTTCCCATAGCCTTGCATGCACTTGGAGTGGGTAATAAAAGTCCTCATATTTTGTAGGGGGGCATGTAACTCAGTGAAAGAACAAATTGCCTAGAAAGCAGAGGGTTGCAGATGTGATCCTCACTCCCCTTGGTGTTTTATTTCAACCATAGCCGTGTGCGTCCTTGGCTCTTTCACTAATAGCTCACTGTCTCTGGAAGATGGGCCATAAAGAAGTCTGGCTTTCTAGCTGAAAAATGCCCTCCACTATTGTCTTATAAATGGTTGTTCAAAGTACTGCGTATTTACAAGTTTGGTTGTTTCATGCAAATATTTTCTACTGAATTTTTGTTCTTCGTTTCAATCCACAATGTAGATTTTGCCTACTGTGCGAGAAGACTCTGGGTTCTTCTCCTGCCATGCCATCAACTCTTACGGGGAGGACCGTGGAATAATTCAGCTCACTGTGCAAGGTAGGAAGAAGACAACATAAGGAAAAAACAGCTACTGTAGTACAGTAAGTGTGTGTCATGCTCAGAAATCTGTTGAAGGATTCTAGTCCACAGAGAAACCCAGGATGATTCTGCTCTTCCTGGTAAACCAGGCCAGCAAGAGTGCTAGGATCGTCACTTGTACATGGTAATGAATTCTAAAGCAGAACCTGCCCAGAGCCTCCCTTAGACTGCATCAGCACATGGAAGGAGGTTCCTGGTATGCTTGCTGGGTCAGTAGGGTTGTAATTGGAATACTGACTTGTGACTAAATATAGTTGCTTTCAAAGGGCTCGTCTCCATGGGCTCCAATTACCTCGCTGCTGATTCGGGGCATTTTTAATCTGGATTGTAGCTTGGATTAAGATGTCCCCATGTGGTGGAGGAGAGCGTGGGTTCAATTCAAATTCATCCGTCACCAAGCAAATGTGGTAAACCCCGGCACTGGGGAAACTGCATCCTTTTTTCTCCACCCCTTTGCCCTGATTGGAAGCTTTTCGTGGATGTGCGCATGTCTGCATGACAGCAAGCACAGACATGTGCTTGGAGGGCTCAGGGGCTGGAGGGATCCCCCCTCCACCCTTGAAGCATGACAGCCAGCCAGAGAATGAGAGGGGAGCCAGACAACCGACCTAAACTGTCGTCTGACAGTGAGAGGCAGCTTTTGCTTCCCAGCGCCATGTGTGCGTGTGTAAGGGGTAGAAGGCAAATGACAGCACAAATGACAGCAATTTGACCCCCTCATCACTTCCCTACAGTGCAATTTAAGTGAGCACGGCAAGAACAGCTAGCACAGATGAAACCCCACCCACTAATGACACAATCGCCAACCTCCTCCCCCAATAACCCGGGAGTGTCCACATGAATCAGAGGCCCCGTCTTCACGGCATCGTTACCTCAAATTCAAAACGTTTTGAGTTCTCCCAGTTCAGACGGCAGTTCGGCTTAACACGCTATTTCCATGGTAAACCACGGTAAAACGTTTTGAAATAAATCCTGATTTCAACAGGTCTCACTCCGAATCGTGTGTCGATACGTGTTTCCTTCTTAACTGTGTGGACAGTACCGTGTTAAGGGATGAGATTCTGTGTTCAGGGTGTCCCTCCCCCAATCACACTGTATCCAATGGCTGTCCGTATGCTGGGCATGTCATTGGGGGGGGGGGTGTTTCCCTGCCTGATTTGCCTGATCTGAAGCAAAACAGCAGCAGCAGCAGCAAGTAAAGCCCCATTCCTTTAAACATTAATACAGAATCTCAGCTGCTTCCCCTCCTTTCTCTTGCAAGCCTGAACTTCTTGGAGCAGCCTTCACAGAGCAGTGCTACAGTGTAGCAAGAAAGCCCCTTCACTCACGATTAACAATGTTGCAAATTTGCGCAATTTCAGAAGTTCAGACCTTTGAAAGTGAAAGGAGGGGAAGCAGCTGAGATTCTGTATTAATGTTTAAAGGAATGGGGCTTTACTTGCTGCTGCTGCTGCTGCTGTGTGCCCTGAGCAATGAAAAAAGCCCCTCGGTCCCCTCCAGCCCAGCCTTTTGGCGCCAGGGAAACATGGGTGGGAAAGGGGGATCCAGACTTCTTCGATGGGGGTGATGAGGGAAGAGCACAAAGCTGGAAGAAAAGGGGGAGGGAAAGGTGGTGCAGAGGAAAGGAGGCAGAGAGCTGCACAGCCATGAGGGAGAGGTCTGATCTCTGTTACTTTGAACTAAGTGAGAGGGGCTGATCCTGGGAAGGGTGGGCACAATCCTGACTGGCAATGGGCAGGGAGGACTTGCCGTGGGGCCTCCAAAGACTGAATCCGAGATAAGGTTGCCGGCAGGATGCCGTTGACACGGATCAAGTTGAAAGCTGGTGGAGACAGTTTCGTTCCGGTTCAGTTATTTCGGTTTCGTTAAACCGAATTAAGGCATGCCATGCGGATGCAGCCAGAATAATATGTTCTTGCCTCCTAATTCACTGTGAAAACAGTTGGAAAGGGTTTTTTCAGTTTTGAGGATCTTGTCCCTCAAGTAGCCCGAATTAGGGGTTTACATGGGGACTCTCAAAAGGCAGACTCACTTTCGCCTCACAGTATCCTTGCCATGGGGACACGGACAAAAACTATTTAGCTGCAGTTCCCTTCAGTCTTTTTTTGAAAAAAAACAGTACTCCTGTGGCATGCGCAGGAGTACTATTAGGGTACCATCAGCATCATATCCACAAAATGTCAATTAAATATAATGTGGGATTCCCACACTATCTTTCAAATGCCGGACAATCAGGTGTCTGATAATAGGCTCCATCAATACATTGCTGGCTTGAACTTCTGATATCTCACCAGGTCTGCCCCTTTTGTTTTCTCCACGTGCACAGTGTGCTTCCACAAGTTTTATCTTGAATAAATTAGTCTGTGATAAGACATGGCAGAAGCAGAGGATCCTCTGAAGTGGCTGAGAGAAGGCTGTGAGCTTCACACACCACCCTATGCCTTCTCCTCTCCCCCCCCCCCCATAAATTCTATGCTAGAAAAGATGGATTAGGGAAACATTGGGAACACAAGGGACCCACACTGTCTCTCTGAGGTGCCCCTTTTGTTATGTCTGAACATAACCAAAGTGAACTTCTGTTGTTTTGTGAGAATCAGGAGAAGATTTTACAAGCTGTAATTAAAGCAGGGAAGTCCTACCTTCTTCATACCTCATAGATCCTCAAAAGTGGTGGCGGCAAAGGCTTTATACATCTACAATCTCCCATACTTCTACAATCTTGCATGATATCAGGACTACTAATTTTTCAGGCCAAGCAAGGAAAAGGTTGCAGCTGCATACAGCCAAACATACTTAAAATTCCATCTTCAAGTTCAGTGGAAAAATGTTCATTTGAGGAGAATGGGAAAGCTTTTCTATGGTCAGGACTATCCCTGTATGAAGCCCCAAGCACTGGTAGATAAAGCATATATCTACTGTCCGGGTCCAAGGTGGTTGCTTCTGGATGATACTGTCATGGAAGGTTCTGTCCATGACTATAGTTTATTCAGTGAGAAGCTTTCTTGGAAAGTGGAGTGGAGAGTGAGTGAGTGAGTGAGTGAGTGAGTGAGTGAGTGAGTGAGTGAGTGAGTGAGTGAGTGAGTGAGTGAGTGAGTGAGTGAGTGAATTTGGATAAGGTTAAAGTAAGGCTGCGTCTGCACTGGTGAAAAAGGCAAGACAGAAAGGGCGCAAAGAGGATGGCAATCACAAATGACTACAGCCATTGGGCCTACAGCCTGCTCTAGAGAGTAGCAAGCACTCTCAGAAGTGATCTTATTGTGGAATGGCAAGACCTATGGCAAGAAGGCTTGCTGCCATAGTTTGCTCTGGCTGCCACTGTTTGAAGGGATGGTGATAGTAGAAGCAATTTACCTGCCCTGTATTTTGATTGACTCTATGGGACACATAGAAAATCTCCTACTTCTAGGCTCATTTCCTGTGCATCTTTTAATTGGGCCAACTGGAAACTTTGACACAAGAGAACTTTAGATCCCTGGGTCTGAAGTTTGTGAGACTGGGAAGTGGGATGACTCTGGACACCATGCTTTCTGGTTCCTCAGCTAGAGCAAACACTCCAGACCAGATGAAGCATTCTTCTGCCAATGTCCAGAAGCAATCTAAGATAGTGATGACATGACTACTGAAGCAGGTGAGTATCCGGCTCCTAAAGCAGCAGCAGGAAGGGAGTGTTTCCAAGGTGCAAAATTCTTCTCTCTCACCTCCTCATTTTTCCTAATTCTCTGTAATGGGAAGTATGCAATAAGAATATGCACATGTGCATATTCCTGTCATTACAAGAAAGCCATCATCTGACTGTCACCTCAATCAGTTCTAATTAACTAGGTGTTTCCCTTTCAGATATACAAGAGAGAAGAGATTTAATAAAATCCATCATAACCAGCATTTCTGTGAGCTGCAAGCAGTGGAATATTTATTGTTTATCTTATTCTGTGGTTCCTAAAATCCAATAATTAAGTGACCTGGTTTCCCTAATTGAGGGATAGTAGCCACTTTATATACAGACATGTACTCACACATATGGTATATACATCAGTATAGGCAAGAGGAAGCGGCTGTAGTTCCATGGTAGAGGAGCTATCCGGAAGTTACAGGCTCAAAAGTTCCATCCTTGACATCTTCCCAGAAGATAGTATTAGCAAAACAACTTTCTATGTCCCAAGAAAACTACATGGATGTGCCCCTGACTTGAGAGTACCTGATAGGAATAACAATTTTAAATTAAAAGTTAACAAGACCCCTTATGAAAATTAGAAAAAAGAGAAAATAAATGACAGTTTCAGCATGTGGCAATACTTAACCAAATTTAGTTGATCTTGAGAAGTTAAGCAATGTTGGACCTGGTTAGTACTTGGGTGAAAGACCATCAGGCAATCACAGGACTGTAGGCAGGACTGAGAAGTCAAAAACTGCTTCTATGCTGTGACCAAAAAGCCTGCATGGATGAGCCCATGTAGTCACCAGTACTTGAGTTAAACTCCAGGGTATCTTTATATAAATTAGTGTAAAAGTCAATGAGGGAAGGAGCTATGATACTGTCATATTGCTCAGAAGCCATGTTTTATATACTGTAGTCTTTGCTGTATTGAACACCTACTTCTTGACTCTTGACTAAAGCCAAGTTTGTCTCTTTACTCAGAACCTCCAGACCCTCCAGAAATAGAAATCCGGGAAGTGCGAGCACGCAGCATTGCCCTCAGGTGGACCATGGGCTTTGATGGAAATAGTCCAATCACAGGCTATGATATTGAATGCAAGAACAAGACTGGTAAGATTGTGTTGGGGATTCCTGACTTACAGTTTGAATAGTTTCCTGGAGTTGTGATTTGTTTAAAGTGAAAATCGAGCTTCTCACTCCTGCTCTTTTGCCTGTGAATGTGGCCACATCTTTTGTAACTTCTTGTGTCAAGAATGCATAACATATTTCAGGGGACAAAAAGAAAAACAAAGGAAAAATTATGCTACTCTAAGGTATTCTTGAGCAGCTGTAAATTGTATATATGTATACTATGTATACTGTTTTCTGTCAGTTTATCAAAACTACTGTAAAACTAAAGTAGCCTTTAATCAAGGCTTATTCGGCAGATATAGCTATTAGAGGAGCCTAAAAATCTGTCTTACTGCTTTGATTTGAGCCTAACCCTTCAGTGAAGGTACAGACATGTCTCAAAACATACAGATCATGAGAAAAATGCATGGGACATTAGAAGTGGTGGTAAGCAGAGTTACCAGAAAAGATAAATTTAAAGAAATTCATCTCTTTCTCTCTCTCTCTCTCTCACACACACACACACAAGGTCTTCTCACTGCTTCTTGCTCCTTTGACCTTAGAGAAGAGCCTTTGAGAAAAATCTCAGCGTTGATCTGTAATTGTGATGACAACTTTTTTGAGATTCCTGTGCCAGAAAGACCTTTCAAACTTCCTTGTTTAACTAATCAAAGTTTTAGGCTGTGTCCCCATGCTGGCCATCTGACACACTTTGGGCACTGGGCACGCAGGGGCTGGGCCCGGGACTGGGCACGCATTTCAGGTGTCCCCATGACAGTCCCAGCAGTGTGGGACAGGTACGGGTTGGGCGTGGATGGTAGTGTCCCCATTCAAAGCTTGCCAAACCTTGATATGGGGGAGGCGCGCTACCTCCTCTCTGCCCCCTCTGTCCTCATTGGAAGCCAGATTGATGTCAGCCAGATTCCTGCCTTCTCTTAGCAGCACTGGCCACCAGGACTGGGGTGGGAGGCATGGAAACAAAAACAAAGCTCCATTCATAAAAAATAACTTTTAATTTTTTTTTTAAATGGCGAAAGCTGCAACAATGTTTAGTGGCAGTAGGCGCTTGAGCAGTTTTGCATACCTCCACTGTACCGGGGACCATGGGAGCACCTGTCAACTTTAAAATCAAGACTCTATGATTGCCTTAACGATTGGGGAAATGGGGGTTGCAAATGCAACAAAAATGAAGCCATTATGTAGCCTGCCTTGGCATTCTGAAACGGGGTTAGAATTACTTCTGTGGAAATGGCAGAAAATTTAAAAACCAAGCCAGCATGCCTTTGCAATCAGCATTTTTAAAAGTCAGCAGCTGGGATCTTCAATAGACAAGACAGGGACAGCAAGCACACCCCACCTCCCAATGACATGAGCGCAAAACTCCTCCCCATTAGCCCGTAAGCGTCCCCATGTGCGTTCCCGGCCCGCTGAGGAATGCGTGCCGGCTCCCCAAACCAGGTTTTTTTTAATTTAAACAGGTATCAAATCTGGCATGATTGTGGCATGGTTTGGGGAGATTTGGCACACTTTTCACGTGCCAAATCCAAAGCCCATGGGGACAGACTGCACCGGTCCCATGCTCAGAACCATGCCAAAGCTGCATGGGGACACGGCCTCACTGTATTTTTTTTTATTATTTTTTGCAGTTTAAGACTCATTTTTTGTAAAATGTTTCTTCCAAAATCATCCTGCATCCTATTTTTTAAAATTTATGTTTACTAAATATTCTTTAACAAACTAATAGTTGCTGCCAGGGTACCTTATGTGGCAGGAAATACAGTAAACTGGGTGTTAGTCAAGGGCAGTTCCTTAACAGAACAAAGTTATGCTGAACTAGTGGAATCCTTGCTACCTGACATGTCATCGGTTCTGTGTTTGCAAAAGTCACTGATATACTTTGGATGCTGTCTAGATGATGAGTAACAAATCTCTCTCACGCCCACATCCACTGTGGCATAACTTAAAGCAGTTTTCAGACTTAGGGCCATTTAGCTCTTACCTCCAAAATTCAAGCCCAGTAGGTCTGGAACACAGCCAACCATCCAAAGCCTGGGACACATTGCTCTGGGCGAAAACATTGCTGCTCACAAAGCAATGGCATATTCCAGACAAGTCTCTATGCTGGCCTCAAAGCTTGTATAAGCTCTGAAATGGCCTGCATAATCCCCAGAGTGCTTGGGGAAGATATTTTCGCACCTTTTGAATGCCTCTGTGCATTGTAGTAGGTTGAGCTGGTGCACTGGTAGACTTGTACGTAGGATCCATGGCAAGGGGGCTTGGAAATGAAGTGTAGAGATAGTGAGCAGGGCCTCCACATATTCCATACTATCATGTGTGAAGGAGACCCTTAGTTCACTTGTTGGTCAGGAATACCAGCAAGTGCACTAAGTGCACTAGATATGTGCCTCAAGATAAACCAAGTCCACTGCCTGTGCAAGACCTCTCTGAGTCCTGCAATGGAGCCTTTCTATATGCTGAATTATAACCATAGTCAAAAGACCCTTTCTGCACTGTTTTATATGCCATTTCTGCAATGGATTATATCCTATAATAGGGGACAGAAGGCCTTTCATTGGGAATATAACCCAGAATAAGACCAAGGTCAGAAAGTACCAGAGTTTTTCATAAACTGATGGCTTGGGACAAATTGAAGGGGGTGATACTTAAACTAGAAACCTTTCTTTGGTCCCATGGACAGCCTCCACTGTTCCCAGACATCTCCTTTTCTCAGATAATTTGTTTTTTATTTTAAATTTGGCCGTTTCCTTATTCTGCCTGTATTTTCAGGTTGCTTATTAAATAGTTTGCATACAGAGCGAAGACATCCAAGGCCATCATTTTCATGGCGTATCTTTCCTCAACCTGTTGCCTTCCACATATTTTAGACTTTTGACAGTATCTGGAGAGCACTGGGCTATAGTGAAAGCCAGGGAAGGGTAATTGTCAAAGTAACATGCACTGCAAGACAGAAAATGACTAATTCAAATTTCAGCTTGGCATATCACCCTGGTGGAAACGTTTTAATTACAAAGGGCCATATTGTTTGATGGTCTAAATTGGTGTGCTTAGTATAAAACCTCCATCTTAATAAAAGTTATCAGTGTTGTCCCAATCAGTCCTGAAGCAGTCTGAGTACTCTGAAACTGTTAAAAATGCTATTTGTTACAACTGGTCAGAAGAACCACTGCTTTTAGTTGTAACTTAAGTAGAATAATATCATTAAAGAACTAACAAACCCATAATCATGTACTATGTAGATTTCTTAAAGTGTCACTCTTAATAAAAACACTAGATGGCACACCATGCAAAGTGCACTATAAACTTGTAACTGTTGTGTGCTGTTAATGATCTTGACGTAAATGTTTTTCAAAATCAGATCATGCAGGAACATATCTACAAAATTGTATGCAAGATCAATTTTAAATGCAAACAGCTATTAAAGGGAAACTGCTAAACAATAAGTGAGTTTCTCTCAAAGCTGTCTTGCTTCTAAAGATATTCAAATCCAATTCAAATATTTTTAAAACTTCATATACAATACATTACAGGGTTGAATTATTTCCTTAATATGGAAACTAGCACATTATGATGGTGAGGTTAGAAGACTTCATATCTTGAATCCTCACTCTTCAAAATCAGTGAGGTTTTTGGTGACATTGAGGTTTTGACACAAGGAAATATTTAAAACACATGGACATGATGACTGGAAAATGAAATGATCCTATACTACCAGAACTCTGTTATGTGCATTTTTGAATATCTGCACTAGCTTACATGCAAGTGCTCTTGTTTCTCCTGAGACTAATCTTTTTGTATGTGTTCGAAGTGTGATTTGTGATGCTTCTCACATACTTGAGGCAAGTGCCACCTCAGCATTTGCCACTGCGTGTATCCCATGAAAATTAAGGCAACGAATCATCATGGGGTGTTTTTCCACTAGCACTAGAGTACCCATTAAACACCCTTAATGAGTCCTTAATGGGTACTCTAGTGCTAAGTGGAAAACACCCATGGACTTCTGCAGTGCTCCTTGAGTGTCCTCCATGGGACTTCTAGTCTTGCAACATCTAGCAGGGTGCAATGTAAGCATTCCTGCATAAATGCAAGTTAGGGCAGAGGTCTTCTTAGGAGTAAGGCAGAGTCTTTCAGCCCTAAGACAAGAAGCCAAAGTCCATGCATATAAACCAAAGGTTCAGACTGATAAGATGGTCCAAGGACATGAATAGCTGAATGTGGAGCAGTAACAGAAGCCAGGTAAAACATAGAGAGAAGACAGGATACATGTCTGGACATTTGGGCATCATTTGTGTAACTCTGCATCCATAGACTGTCCTTTAAAAAATGTGTCTTAGAAGCGGAAGTGCCTGCACACTAATGCTTCTAATCCATACAAAAGGCTAGAAATGATGCTTTACTTTTAGCGGCCCTGGTCCATTTTTTAGCTGGCACTTATAAAAGCTTCCTTTTATAGGTACCTTCTTCTTCTTCCTCTTTTATTAGCAGTATCAGTTTCAGGTTTATTAGCAGTATCAATTTCCACTCAACAACCACGGCTGTGATCAGACACAGCAAAAAATCCCAGCATCTCTGAGGTGCCTCTGAGGCAGCTAAGAGTGGCTTCAAGATGGGATAGTTCACACGCCGGTCTGCCCCTTCTAAACATTTTAGGATAAAAAAGGTGGTTTAGGGAAGGACTGGGAACAGGAGGGCCAGACAACTATCATGGTTAATCTGGAATAAAACGTGTCCAGGTGTGCTTTATTTTGATTTATCAAAATAGTGTGGATTAAGTATGTACTGTCTGGATGAAGCTACTGCTGTCTTTCTGAGGTGCCCCTTTTGTTGAGAGCCTTTTCACATGTACCTTTGTAGTGCGTGCAGGGGACACTCTGACACAGAATATCTGGACTTTATGGAGCTATTTATCAGAAATGGCTCTGTGTGTGCCAGAGCATCCCCATGCCATGTAAACATGGTGCAATTAAAACTGCATTGTGCTTATACTAGTGGCAGACCTGGGACAACTCTGCACGCTTCGGCATGCTCCTTCTGTACTTCTTCCTGTTTGAAGCCATGCAGGAGGAGCACATAACCAGTGATGCAGGTGTAATTACATGCTGTGTTGCCTGGTTGCCCCAGCAATGCCACCATGCAGGAATGCTAGTGCTGTCACTGGGGGTCTGCACTTAGTTAAGTGCCAGCTAAATTTTGAATGCTTTGAGCATGTGCAAGTGCAGACACCTAAAGCATTCCTGAGATTCACCTCACAGTGAGAGGAGGTGAAGTGCAAATTTTCCCTCTGTCTGAACACAGCCAGAGTACTGCATTAGATTCTGTCCATGTCTTCAGAATGCCTTCCTTGTTTTCAGTACTATATAAATTATGGGTATTTCTTTATCCTATATATCCAGCAAGAAGCACACAGACAAATATGTTCTGTAATCAATAACATACTCATTATTTTATGATGGAGTTGTTCAAAGAATAACAGACATGATGATGCCTAGTAGCACAAGATGGAACTGCTCAGTATAATGGTTCAACGAGCAATTGTAGCTGCAGCTGAACAGTCAGTTTTTACTTCCAAATTTATTTCAGATGAAATTCAGCAAAAACCAAAATATTTCAAAGTGAAGGATTTCTGCACTTCTTTTTTTTCACTTGCTTGATGCTGACTTGGCCCATCAAGGCCATAGTCAAGTGTGCACATTTTAACTGATCTTAAAGATTTTAACAGATCGTAGAATTATCAAGGAATTATAGAAGGTACTTTGAAGGTCATCTGTCCCAATTCCCTAATTACTTCTACTCAGAGAACTAACAGTTGTTTGCAGAGAAGGGAGAGAAGAGCAATCTGGAAAGGACATGGCATCTAACTCCCCTTCTCCTCTTCCCGATACTTTTTCTGGTGCATTTCTTTGAAAATAGAACATAGAAAGAGGTGTTATGTAGTTGTAGCATCAGCTGCTTCCTCCCCTTGCCTGGTACGTGGGGGGAAATTCCATGAGGAGGATGCCATATTTATACTGCTGTCTTGTGAGGAAGTAGGGCAGTTTCATGTGAAGAGATTCCCCATCCGCAGGGCAACCAGCTGCCTTGCGCTGAAGGCAAGCATCAGCACCCATGTGCTAGTATGCAGGACTAGAAAAGTCTCATTTTGGTAAAAACCACATTTTCTTTTGCTCCTTTGTAGCAGAATGGTGGTGCCATTTGCCCTTAGTGTTTGGGCACAAAGTTGTGAGGTTGTACAATGTTGCTGTTACCATGCTATGTAGACACATCCCTGGGCAAAAACTGACCTCATGCTAACAGGAGCTGTAGAAATATCTGACCTTGGCTGATCCAACAGCTCCAGAGGTCCCATTTCTGCGGACACACAGGACTTAGTTCCCCTGGTGACAATCCATACATTATGTGTCAGAGGTGGTATTCAAATAATCAAATAGTGAGTTAAGAAAAAACTCAAGATTAGACTGTGACTGCAAGCAAAGGTGGGAAGAAGTTCAAGAGACCCATGGCAGAATTTAGAGAGCATGTGAGTGGATTGCATCTGATCAAAACCTGGTTTGTCCCACCACTGAGTAATAAGAGGCAAAGATGTCACCTTCTTAGGTGTTCTCTGTCCGCCCATCACAGCAGCAGTAGAGCTCTTTGGTGGGCTGGAATTTGAGTGTCTCTCTTTTAGCTCCTCTGTGACAGACATTTTTTCACCTAGAATGCTAAGTTGAAATGCTGCTTTGCTTCTCTTGAGATGCAGTTTTTAATTAACCATAAAGCTTCTAGAATAGATCTATTACTGTGTCCGATTCTTGTTGTGGGAGGAATGGAAGAGGAATGATCTTTCCTACTTCCCCAAAAGTCTGTCCTAGTTTTGATCAATCTTCTTTCATCTTTCAGCTGCCAACTGTTTAAATCCATCTATTTTCAAACTTTAAGAAATGCTTATGTCTAATACTTGAATAAATAGTTATGACCCTTGTCCAGGATTACTTCCAAACTAATAGGTTTTTGCTTAAGCATGTCTCAAGACTAATATATTCTCAAAGCATTCCCATCATTTCTCCCAGCTATCTCTCCCATAAATTGTCAGACAGCAAATAAAGAAATGTGGTACGTTTTTCTAATAATTTTCCATTCTGATTTGCTTGAATTGATCAGTCCCAAATGTATAGAACTATGGCAGTGGCAAGAGGTGCTAATTAGCTTAGCATCTTCAGGCATATGCAAACCTAATTTTCAAGCAGAGATTGTGGTATAACTTGGTATACTCAGCATTTGTATGAAGGATGCTGTTAGTTCTGCAGACAGAAGGACGTAGCTATAGCTTCTTTTAAAAGGTTGGAGGAACACAAGAAGAATCTGTTGTTGTTCGATCATTCATTCATGTCCAGCTCTTCATGAGCTCATGGCTTCTCTGTCCTCAACTGCCTCCCAAAGCTTAGCCAAAATCATGTTTGTTGCTCCCATGACACTGTTTATACACCCGCCCTCATCCTTCTTCTTTTGTTTTCAGTCTTTCCCAGCATTAGTGTCTTTTGCAAGGATCATTATCCTCCAAGGTGCATGTTGTGCAAGATGTGATTTCTTAGGCTCACTTCATGTGCTTCAGATCACTGCTTGAAACATCTTCCATTTCAGACAAAGCCTGAATCCCAAAACATGTGCGTTTATAGTTGAGGATATTGCCAACAATTGTATGCTTTGCAAAAAATTAAGTATGCCTTGTATCTATAAAGATGACACGTGAGTGAATGTCCAAACTATACTAAATGTTCACAAACTAAGCATATGGTTTGATCAGTCTGCAGAAACACTGCATATGCCCTCCACAAAGTATCCAAAAGTCCCAAAACTAAGGATGCCACAGATCAATCTGAGGGTTTTTCAGGGAGTTGGCCCACTCCCCAAATTCTGATGAGCACCTGGACCTTGGAAGGGATGGAAGACTAGGAAAAAGAAGAAAAGAAGACACTGACAAGAATGTTGTGGAATACGTGCCAATTGTCTGCCTGAGGGAACAATTCATTTATTTTATTTTTTTGAGGCAAAAGAAGGCAGAAGGAAACACTTATCACAACCCAGGCAACCTGTTGCTGCTTCTTGTAACACCAGCTGGTATAAATTACTTTACAAAGCAATAGACAAGTTGGTTCATTACATGCACTGGCTATAAGTCACATTAATCCAAACTAAATTCAAGTTCTGTCTTTCAGTACTGGAGAATGAACACCATCCAACAGCTAAAAAACAATGTGCTAAGTTGGTGATCTTCTCATCATTACTGGTTGACGTTCCTAAACAGAATGGTATACAAGAGAATACTGATACTTCATGAGTTGCTCTGTTCTTTTTGATGTTATTTCATGTTGCATTTGAATACCTCCAGAGGGTTAAGGCAGCATTTAATTTCTCTATTGTATGTTGTTCATTTTGCTAATATTTTATGTTTGAAATGCCTTGTGGTTTGTTATCCTACTTGTACATTTTTTTCCCCAAATAGATTCCTGGGATTCTGTCCAAAGAACCAAAGATGTTTCCCCACAATTAAACCAGGCCACTATAATTGACCTTCATGCTTCCTCTACTTACAACATCCGCATGTATGCAAAAAATCGCATTGGCAAGAGTGAGGCCAGCAATGAACTCACCATTACAACTGATGAAGCAGGTATTTTCCCACAATAATGTTATTGCAATACAGTATATTATCCCAAAAACACATGTAGCAATCCCAACATAGCTCCAGAATAACAATGGGTTTTAGACCATGTCTGGAGATAGCCATAGGCCCTTTCTGTACTGGGTCTTATTCCAGATTATGTCCTGGTGGAGACTACAGCAGGCCTTGCTTAGGGCCTGTTGTAGACTGCACCAGCATGTGGCCAACAGGCCTCTATTCTGAAATATAACCTGGAATCGGGGCCAGTGAAGAAGCAGCCATAAATTATAGCAGTGTGAAGAGAACCTCCCAGGTGCTGCCCTGAGGCGCTCAAGTTCCCCATCAAGGGAGGGGTAGCTGGCTGGCAACCTTGTTTATTTGTTTGTTTTTCTGCAAGCAGGCAAAAGCTTTCTTATTTGGACACAGTCTTGACAATTAGGCACTAAGGTTATGCATGTTTCAGTTTGTCTCTATACCAAACTGCCACTCAAAAAAGTGTTTGGTGCTGTACTGAAGCAGAGCACAGTATTGCAGAACTTTCCTGAACCAAGCACAATAGGTATTCTCCCACATCACAAGGGCAGGGATGTCATCCATTCCAGACCAATGCAGGCAGCAACACAGAGGTGCCATAGCTGTTCCAGTCCACACAGCTGAATCTCCACCCAAGGCACCAATCACCCCTGCTTGCAGTTGGCCCAGGCCCCATCACTCATGCATCGTATCTGATGCATGAAGGTGGGACTGAACAAAACAGTCAGTGAAGGCAGGATGCCTACCTCAGCACTAGTATTTCAAAAATGATCTTCAAAGGTTACAGCTAATCTGTAAGACTTCTTGAGACTGTTCTGGGCCAGAACAGCACTAGTTTCATGCTGATGAAGCATACTAGGGAGCCCTTGCTCCACTTGCCTGCAGTAGATGTAGATGAATGGGTCAGGATTTGGCCAATCCACTGATCTAGCCCATGGGGTGGTGTGGTATGGTTCAGCACCATCTGCACTGACCCCGTTGATCTGGATCATTGGTGCTATGCTGCCCTGAAACTCATGGGATCTTTGAGGCTGCAACCCTAAGCACTAAGAACAAATAGGGGGTGGGGGTGAAGTGCTGAAAACCACCTCCCAGTGGTCTAGAACACATAATGCATGCCTTCTGTGCACCTCCCATATTCCAGATCAGGCCCTGCTGGTCCCTCTGGTGGACTTGATTAAATGAGTCCACCAGAGATCTGGATTAAGGCCTTAATGCAGATCTCACTCTTTCTCATGATGACACAGCCAGATCAACCGGATTTTTTTTGGGGGGGGGGATCCTTGATGCTTGATCCATATTAATCTGCAGATATGGAAGTCTAGATATGTACAGAAAGAGCCTAGAACTTTGAGAAAAATGGGCTCTTGCACAAATTTCCTCTGTATTTGAGGGGTTCCTATAACTGTTCTTGTTCCAGAAGACAATTTTCCACCTACTTCTCAAGTTTGGCCTTTCTAATAGTAAAAACGGCACAGCATCTCCCCACGTTCCCCTAAAGATGTATCTTTGGACGCATGTGTGTGTATGCATATGCGCATGTATGCACATGTGCTGAGTTGTGTATGAAGATGTGCATAGCAACAACCATAGCAATGAGGTGGTAATTTTGTTCCTGTGCTCAAATCATCCACGGTGAACCTAGCATTATTCCATGATATTATAGTGGAAAGATAACATTAACTCCAACAATTAAATCACTGTGGCTTGCAAGGAGCCCTAGGATGGGGTGGGGGGAAATTCTCAGGAGAAAGAAGTAAGAGAACATTCATTTGAGCTATAGTAGAAACCGACATCACAGAACCAGAGAACAGAGAAAATGACTTAAAAACTCGCTGGGTGATGACACTGCACAGGCAAAGAGACAATTATCAGTGGCCCCTTACCATGTCTTTAGTCTATTGTACCCACTGCCACTTTTCCAGTTCCTGGCTAGCTCTGAGGCATTTGTGTTCCTGTACTTTACTTTGTAGAAGGAAATATTCAATAGTTACCGTCTAATCCCTAGTCCTTTGTTTACATCCTTTGCTGCCTTTATGTACCTCCACCTTTCTTATCTTCCTCCCTGTTCCACACAGAGCTTTTTCCTATCTCTCAGGAACACAAGTGTGCCTAATCTCCCCCCCCCCCATAATTAACCACTAGTATTTCTTGACTGAGGATTTTCATTTAACCAAAAATTAACATGTCCGCATAATCGAGTGACCTTAATTTGCAGATTAGCATCCCCCATTAATAGCGTTCATCCGAGCGTCATGTCATATTCTCTGCTGTGTCACCCAGTTCTGACACAGCTGACCCTTTCTTCTGGTCTCATTATGGAGCTGTCCACTCAGAGTAAAAGGTCAATTATACGGAACCACTATCAAACCTGCAGCTTTATTCAGGGTGAGCACTGGAGAGAGAAAGCCAAGCCTTTGGAAAACAAATCACCCACCCCCACCCCCTTCACAATATTTCTTTCCTTGCTATCAGCTCAGGAACACAGGCACAATGCATGGAAGTGGCACCATTTGTCTTTGTTTATTTTAGCTCATTGCTTTTACCTCAGGCATGCTAAATGAGTATGGATTCCCAAACATCTAAGAGAAGCCCGAGGCATAGAACATAATGAAGGCTTTATAAAAAACAACGTCATGAAATATTAAACAGGAGAGAGGGGGTGAGGAACCGCACTGGCAAAGGTGTGCATCCAAGTCATCTCATAGAGGATTGAGGCTTCAGGCTGCCATCATCTTTTATTCAAAAGCAGCATATAAAGAGAGTTCCCCCAGCAAGAGAAGAATCATGGAATATAGACAGCTCTTTTATTAATTTAGTACTAACTTTTCTTGGCTCTTGTAGGCCCTTCTGCTGCCTCATACCCTATAATAATTCTGCATAATAATTCTATTGTGGCCCCCAGATTGTGGAATAGTCTCTCGCCTGAGTTGTGCCAAGCACTTTCAGTTAATTCTTTCAGAAAATTGTTAAAAACATACTTATGTACCCTGGTGGTTTGTTAATCTTCCCATCTGCACATCCAGTTATTACTTTAGTATCTTATTATTTTAATTTGTTCGTTTTATATTTTGTTTTGCACTGCTGTCACCCAACCTGAGACCTTCAGGTATAAGGTGGGATAAAAATGTAAAATAAATAAATAACAGCCAGAGTATAAACCATTCTGCTATAAATTTTCTTCTATTTTTAGGAAATGTTTTAATTGTCATAGAAGACCGGCTGTCTGTGGTCTGAGAATTTTGCTAGCTTTACCTCTGGCCCTTTCTGCACTAACCTTTAGATCTGGATCTACGGGCCTCTGGTTCAAATCCTGGCCCTCCTGATCCGCACATTAATGCAGTTCAAGGAGGCCCTGCCCCTTGTTAGTCTGGCTTTGTCTGCACAAGACAGGATCATATTCTGGTTCACCCAAGGGACATCCAGCCTCATGGATAGTTAGTGGTGGCAGGAGCCACTCTTTGAGACCAAGGTAGGATAAGGTGGGTGGGCAGGAGATGCCTAAGGGCGGGGTCTGGCCTAGAACTCTGGTGAGGTTGGAGCCAGGTAGGGTGATCTGCCCCTCATTTATTTATTTATTTACATTTATATCCCGCCCCATACCGGAAGGTCTCTGGGCGGGTTACAACCTTCAAACAACAGATTAAAACAGAATACACATTAAAAGACTTTAAAAATTCAACACTCTAAAACAATACACATTATGTTTAAAATGATAGTGTCTGACCTGGGTGGGAAATATAATCAGCTCAGCCAAAGGCCAGGGAAAAGAGGTTCGTCTTCACCGCCTTCCTAAATATATATAAGGAAGGGGCAAGACGCACCTCAAGGGGAGGGCTATTCCAGAGTCTAGGGGCCATCGCAGAAAAGCTCTCTCCTGGGTGCCCACCAGCCTCACTACTGAAGGTGGTAGGACAACCAGGAGGGCCTCTCCACTTGATCTTAAGGCATGGGCAGATCAATATGGGAGAAGGCATTCCCTTAGATATTTGGGGCCCAAGTCATTTAGGGCCTTATTAAGTCAAAACCTTGAATTGGATTCCAGTGAATTGGCAGCCAGTGGAATTCTTTTAAAATTGGTGTAATGTGCATCCAGCTAGATGTTCCGGTCAGCACTCTAGCAGCTGTGTTTTGCACTAGCTGCAGCTTCCGAACCGTCTTCAAGGGCAGCCCCATGTAGAGTGCATTACAATAGTCCAATCTAGAGGTTACCAGAGCATGGATAACTGTGGCCAAGTCATCTCTATCCAGAAGAGGCCAGAGGGGCACTGAGATCCCCATCTGATCATGAAGCTGTACCTTGTTATAGCAGAAAGCTGAAATGGCCTCAGTGCTGAGATAATGTGAATAAAAGACTTTGTGATGGAGTAGTCTTCAGATGGCATGGTAAACACTTTAGGGTGTTATCTCACAAGGTAGAAAACAGCCTCAAAACTGATTAAAGCAGTGGTGTTGCCAGCACCCTTGTGACACTACTCCCTCTGTAGGGCATGAATGATTTCCTGGATCAAAACAGAGCTCCTTCTGCCAGATTCAATCAGCCATGATGGGCTGTGGATAAATCTGATTACCCAAACTAAGCTTTTCCCCTTGTTCATAGCATACTGACAAATCTAGAAATAAGGACATTTTATTGTATAGGTGCTTTTTTTTTTGTCCTGGCAGAATTTTTTGTTACATAATGGAATTTTAGAGATTGTGAATATTGGAGGAGAAATTATTTAACATGAAAGAACGAAGAACTTAGGATGTTAATTCATCTGTTTGCATTTTACCAGCTCCTGATGGACCACCCCAGGACGTCCAGCTTGAGCCCATATCTTCACAGAGTATTAGAGTAACATGGAAGGTAAGTAACATAGACTGGGGAGGGAAGAAACTTGACTAGAGTGCACACAGTTGTCCTTTGCTAAACATGGTTCTCTTCTGTATAAATTTTATATTTATTTATAACATTTGTATCCTGCCCTTCTCTTAGAGCTCCCAGGGCAGGTTGCAACATATAATCAAAACAAACACTAATACATATTTAAAATATGCATCCAATCTCCCTCTCTCCCTCCCACGCACTGACTTACTAACTTGTCCTGTCAAAGCTACATTCAGAGGAACTAGGAATCAAAGGCTGAAGTGAAGAGGTACATTTTGGGTAATAATGCAACCCACCACATAGCCCAAAACCACATTATACAAGTAATTATTCCCTGGGATAGGCACTGTTGAAGCTTACGAGTGATTTTTTTCCTTATGAGTGAAAGTCCTGTTTTCACCAGGGTTCCCCCCCACCCCAGATTTCTGCAGGATAGTGCTCAGAAAATCCAGGGAAAAGAAGTGGAATGGGAATGGGGCTTGCCAAATTCGGATTACTTGCTAATGTAATGGGAACCCTGGATGCCAAGGTGGAACCCAGTCCAGATTTTAGTGCCTTTGGGAACGCACCCTTGGATAATTATATTTTAGTGTCATTTCTTAACCATTAATTCAATCTTGATTTTTAGCATTATGGGCTTTGCCAGTGGAATGTAGATTATTTTCTGTTTATAACATAACGCCGTCATATTATATATGTTCAAAGCATGTACTGATCATATTTTCTTCAGGCTCCAAAGAAACACTTACAAAATGGAATTATTCGGGGATACCAGATTGGTTACCGAGAATACAGTGCAGGGGGCAATTTCCAGTTCAACATTATCAGTATTGATACCACAGGAGACAGTGAAGTTTATACATTAGATAATTTGAAGAAATTCACGCAATATGGCATGGTGGTACAGGCATGTAATCGAGCTGGAATAGGACCATCTTCTCAGGAAATAATCACTACTACTCTTGAGGATGGTAGGTAGTAAGCCTGCAAATGTCGTATTTTAATCGGGTTGAGATTGCATGGGTCATGTGTTTATGCTTTGCCTATGTAGAGAATGTGTTTGTTTTAATGTCAGCTTGAACATTTTTATTAATGTGGAAGTGTGGTTACCTGGGAGACTAGGAAGATTTTTTTCTTTCTAGCCCAAGCAATCTTCTTTAGCCCGCTACAATCTAGATGTTTTTGGACTATATGTTCCACCATCCCCGACCTTCAGCTTCACCAGATGGGGTTGATGGGACTCCAAACACTGAAGGACACAAGATTAGGAAAGGTGTAAGGAAGCTTACAGCAATTTGGCACTGGCTGGTATAACTGAGGCCTTTTTGCACTACAGCTTCTAGTACATAATTAGTGTACCTCTGGGGAAGAGCATACACACATTGAGTAGGCCGTGCCCACCCTTGCCAGAAGCGCACTAATCGTTGATTAGATGTGGAGCATGAAATTGTGCTCCACACCTTAAACAATGTTTACCTAGCAGCTGAAGCACTGTTTACCCAGCAGCACGACCCTTTGCTCTTGCCGGCACTCCAGGGTTGTTTGAGGTGCCATGCAAGTGCGCTGGCACCTTGGACAACCGTAGACACGATTGCGCATTTGCAGAGGGTCAGGAACATGATGTGCTGATGCATGCGCAGTTGCAGAGGTGCTGCTGCCAAAATGGAGGCACCCAGAGGATGACTGGGCCCAGGGATCAAATAAGGTGAGTATCTGATCTTGGGGAGAGGGAACGGGTAAAGTTGACTAGCGCTGAAGTGTGAGCGCTACTCAGTGTTGGATCATTGCGCTCCTTTCCCGTCCAGCGGACAGGAAGGGTAGTGCAAAAATGCCTCTGGACCAGGAGCTTCCCTTCAGCATGCTCCCTTAGACCTCCCCAGTGTGAGGTTCCTTTTGGCCAATTCTGAATTGCCTTTGTATTCACAAGTGACTATAATATTTGATTAAAAGAATATTAGCTTTGAAAATATGAAACTTTTAGGACACTAAAACAGCTTCAGCTTGTCTACTCCCACTTGAGGTATTCCTTGTAGTTTTTTTTCCTCATAGTGTCTGAGGAAATGTAATCTCTTTAGCATTCCTGTCAGCTGGCTGTGACTCCGTGAACCAATCATATGGCCTTTAGAGGTACTGAATTTATGTTATCAAATTTATCAAATTTTGGAGTCCTATACTAGATAATCATGTGGGTATGATTTTTGTTCTTGGCTACTTAAGCTATTAGCAATAAGTGTCTGTGTTTTCTCACTCCTTCTTGGGCCTTTCCACATTTAGCTCTAGGGCCGTGGTCACCCCTTCATGTTAAGTCTTCAATCCATCTTCTGATGGTAATGCTCACAACTTTTCACTTTTATTTGTTGTACTTATGGACCTTCCACACTCCATTTGGACTTTCCTAGGTGGAATGTCCACAAATAAAATTGATAGAAATGAAAAGTTGTGAGCACTGTGATCAGAAGATGAAGAAGGTTTAAAGTGAAGGTGTGAACACAGCCTTTGACGTGCTATCAAAGAGCATCCCCCAAATGCACAGTGCAGGGTAAAACACCTAAAATTGTGCCCTATCCCTTCCTACTGGCATACTAGTGGGTCCATGGGGTACTGTTTTTGGCAGCTCTGTAGAAAATGCCACTGGAAGTGGCACACTATCAAAAAGGGCTCACCTGGAAACTTCAAAGTTTTGGAGCTCAGGCCCTGGTTCCTGGTTCCTGGTTCCTTCAGAGTTGGTGGCTGGGGCTGAATTGGGACAGGCTGTCCAAAATGGCCCTGTTTTGCTCTAACAAAAAACTGTCTCAGTGTGTCCTGCCTCTGCCTGAGATAAAGTAAGAACGTGGAAGTAGCCCTAGTTTGGCCAGCACCCCAGAAGTCCAAAACTTGAGTTTGTTCAAGATATTCATCTGGCCAAATAACATATAAAGTGAATGTAAGCTTCTAAACTGTCTTGGATATAGACCTATCAGAAATATTGAAGGTAGACCAATTGGGAGCCACATGTGTGATGGCATGGTGGAAAAGAGGTCCATATATGTCCTGGTGCCAAGTGAAAGCTTCTTAATTCAACCATGACTCTTAAGCATACAAAGCTTGAATGTATGACTTCTTAACTGTTTAGACTATTTTTCTGTTTGGTGTATTTTTTAATATTTGATCTATTTAAGTAAATATATGTTTTGTAGCCATCCTGAGAACTTTGCTTATTGGATCTGTCTGTCTGTCTATCTGTCATCATCATCATCATCATCATCACCACCATCATCTATTAAATAAAATAAGGAAGTTAGGATATGAATATTTTTTTAAAAGGACATTTAGCTTACAGCCTATTCTAGTGGTGAAAAAGATTTTATGACATAACTGGCATACTGCTTCTAGCTAATATCCCAGAATTGTGCAAACAGGAGTTTTTGCTGCCTTTCCAGAGATCCCAGTCAGGCTCAAGAAGTGGTGCTGGAGGCAAAATAAGATGTTAACTCTTTGCACATTTTTCTTGAGCTAATGGGGATTCTGTACTGGCCATTGGGCTGGACCACCAAGATCTTGGGGGCTTCCCTTGGGACCACCCTTGTGTGTGAAAGGGAGGCTCCTAGTGTACTTGCTGGCCTGGCATACCAACCACTGTGGAAA
The DNA here is from genome assembly GCA_023333525.1 of Aspidoscelis tigris stejnegeri. NCBI lineage: Eukaryota > Metazoa > Chordata > Lepidosauria > Squamata > Teiidae > Aspidoscelis > Aspidoscelis tigris. The sequence goes on from JALMGA010000001.1 coordinate 211,359,984, forward strand.
GGGCCTTAATCACCTCACCCACTTCCATGATATTTGGTTATGCATGAAGGCATGGAAACATTATAAAACTCCATTCACGTCCCTATTCCTGGGGGACAAAAGCTTGCTTTTCTGTACTGAACTCAGTTTTGAAACATGATTATAGTTAAAACATATTCCCTACTCTAATGTCTCTAGAATTGTTCTGGACCAAATACACATCTCCCAGTGTGCTTTGCTAAATTCCAGAACAGTTGAAAAACTAAAACTTACTAGTATTAAAAAAAACAACAAAACAGCAAAGCTCTTCTGAATGGCAAAGCTAAAGATAAGTGTCATAGAGTTGTTTTTCTAAAGCGATGATAGAGAGCCCTCTTGTGGGAAAAGATAATTATTCAATCAGTGAAGGAGAGAGTGGTTAGAAATCAGCAAAACATATCCTAATTAAGTATAACTAGTCTAACGTAAACCTGTAACAGAGTTTCTTCATTGTTTTAACTGATTAGAACAGTCTAAAAAAATTAGATGAAATTCCTGCACTGATGTTTCTGGGTGTTTCTTTACACAAAGCTTTATTGAGTTTTGGTTGACTTTTATTCTGCAATTTTTGTCTGTCAAACCTGTTACTGCTTGGCATTGATGTCTATTGCTCTACACAGTCTTTGCATCATATAGGAAACAGAATGTTGTTTCTAAAAGTCATGAAGATCTTTCTTTAGGAGCCCATCTACAGTTAAGCTTTAATCCAGCTTCAGTCCATGTTCAGAGAAAAGACGGATCTACAAATTAACAAACAACTTTCCTTTCACATTATCTAACCCGAGAATTCATCTTTGGGTTAGATATTGTGGAAAGAAGATGAATAGTCACGTTGCTGATGCATAGTCTCACTCTGAAAATAGACTGAAGCTGGATGTAGAAAATAGACTGAAGTTATGTGTAAATGAGCCCTAGATTTGAACTGGGGGCAACATTCCAGCTGGTAGAATTTGTAGGTGCAGCATAGATTCATTTTAACTTGGACTGGGATGGGAAGAACTGTTAGTGAGCTTTACAAGTATTAGGCCGTGTTCCCATTATAAGCTTAATTCGGGTTCCCTAAACCGAAATAATAGAACCAGATGCAAACACAAATTTGCCTGACCCCATTACTTTCAACTCGATCCAGATTCTGAGGATCGTAGGTGGCATACGGGACTCAAGGGGGAGACTCAAGTGGCTACTTTTTAAAAGCCACTTTTCAGGTCTGCCCTGCCCTCTTCCTCCTGGCATGAACGTGCCACCCATAACCAGCCCCTTCACGGAGCCTGGCTGGGTGGCTGCCGCTTGCCTGGATGGAGGAAAAACGGCACCAGGCAGCTAGCGATTCTTTCCCCTCCTCTCCCCATTGCCAAGGGCACACAGCAGCAGCAGCAACTCAAGCCCCCTTCGCCCGCACACTCCACAGCCACAGCCTTAAAAACAGAACCTGTAGTTGCTTTCCTTTCCTTTCCCTTTTTTAAAGGTCAGAACTTTCAAAATTGCGGAGAATTGCGACATTGTTATCAGGTGTGAAGTGGTTGGATTGCTACAGTGTAACTGCTGCTTTAAGGGGTGGATTTTTACAGTAAAATCACTATCTTTGGAAGCAAGCTATTGGGGGAGGGAAACCCTGCACACGCATTCTCATCCCTTAACACGGTACCGTTCCCACAGTAAAAAATGTAAAACATTTCAAGCGCATGAACCAGAGTAAGACCAGTTGAAATGAGGATTAGCATTTACAACACTTTGGTGCGATTTAACATGCGGAAAGCATGTTAAGCCAACCTGATGTGGGAACTGTGAGGATTGAAAATGATTTGAAACTGAAATAAGCTTATAATGGGAACGCGGCCTTACTGTGTTACTGGTAATATGGTTAGGGTTAGGGTTAGGTCTTGTGGTTAGAGTACCAACTCATATTCATAGTCACTGAGTTTGGTTCTGTACTCCTCCATGAAGCCAGCTGGGTAATCTTGGGCTAGTCACACCTCTCTTTCTGAGTTCTTACAGCCCCACCTCCCTTACAGGGTGTCTGTTGTGGGGAGAAGAATAGAAAGCTTTGTCGGCTGCTTTGAGTCCCCTTAAATGCATGAGGAAAATGGGGTAGAAACACCAACTCCTCCTCCTTCTCCTACTTCTGAGAAGTCCTTGAGTACTATTTCTTAATTGGGCCCATTAGGGCTGGTATGGATGGTTAGGAGTAGGATACAGGGGACTGTAGTTTAGGAACTTTTGGAGGACCACAAATTGCAAAGTTTGCATTTAAAACAGACTGTACTTTGTTGGTGCTGTAGAAAGTTAAATGCTCCTTAGTTTCTACTTTCATGTATTTTTATATCTTTTCTTACAAAATCATGTTTTAAACCAACTAGGTGAAGCAAGGTTTTCATTCTGTCTGCCCCAGAACTGCACTTCAGTATTTTTCCATATTTTCTGTATTTTCTGATTAATGTATTTTCTTTCGCTTATTTTGTCGTAAGTTGCCTTGTCCAAATCAATCAAATCAATATGAGAAGAGAAAATTGTATATTTGTATATGATGATTTGCAAATATTAAGAGTGGCCAAAATCTAGTGCTGTTGTTACCTGTGGAAAGGACGGAGGGAAGTATCTCAAAACTTTCTACTTTAGATGGATACAAAATATATTTTGGAGTGGAAAAAATGTCCAAAATGTTCTTTTGGAACAGCCCACTGTTCTGACTAGAAAATTTGGAATGTTCTAGGTGTTTCAATCAGAAGAAACGATAGGGGAACTGTTTCAAATGCTCTGTTCCCTGTAGGTAGCCCCTAAAGACACTGAAGTGAGTTGAGTAGAGATGTCCTGAGCCAGCTCACCCAGAGCCAGGCTCTCTCTTCTCAGCTTGCATCACAGGTGAGCTGAGCCTTGTGGGGCTATGGTTGCCTTTACAACTGCTTTTGCAGCTGCTTTTGGCTCAATACTTGATGAACCAGGCAAGGTAGATCTGAGCCTGCAGAGTGTCTTAATGAGTTCAGTTGGTTGTATTGCTAGTTGAGAAGAGCTTTGTAATAAGGTAGAAGATGAATCCATTTAATACTTGTACAAAACTGAAGAAATACAGTACTGATGAATTTTAAAATTCAGTACCTGTTTCTGAAATTTTCCATAAAATTGAACAAGTGAGTATGTTTGGGCTGTATAACCCCAGAATCCTAAAGGAACAGAGGAACAGAGAGGAGAAAATGAAAGAGGGAAAGGAGGGGTCTTTGCAAAATGTTTTTTTTTCCTGAGAAATTTCAGTTCAGCACTGTTCAAAAATTGTCTAAATGATGGCTCAAACTGCTGTGCATAAAACTGAGTATACTTGTAAGCCAAATAGCAACTGTGTGTTCTGCTGCACTAACATATTCCTGTGACATAACCTCAGGCAGCACAGGTTAAGAAGCTATAAAGAGTAACTAAAGGAGTGATTATATCTTAGTAGCACAACAATAATCTGGACAATAGAGGGTTGCAGGTTTGAAGCCTAGTAGACAAACAGGTGGTAGCAAGTCACTTCAGTTTCCCCAAGAAAACAGCATGGGTCATTATCACACCTTCACTTAAAACCTTCTTCAGTCCATCTTCAGGTCTGACTACTCACCCCTTTTCATTTCTGTCTTGTTTATTTGTGGACTTATAGAAGGTGGAAAGTCCATAAATGGAGTGTGGAAAGTCCACATATAAAATGGATAGAAGTGAAAAGGTATGAGCGGTCAGACCAGAAGATGGACTGCAGAAGATTTAAAGTGAAGGTGTGACCAATCTCATGTTGGCAGTGCTAGGCAAGAATAGCCCACTGTCAGCAGTATACTTGTTACCAAATCAGTATACCTTTAATAGCACCTTTATGTAACTGTGTGCTTCCTATGCTCCTTTTAAAGTTTTTTTTCTGTATTATTCTAGTTGGCTCTTTGTAAATAATATTTACAATATCACCTTCTCAAATCAAATTTAAGAAGGATCAAAGGAGTTCATATGCACAGGGATTTTATGTTAATCTTTGACTTTAAAGCATTCACAATTAAAAATGTTACTATTTGATTTCAGTTCCCAGTTCCCCTCCAGAGAATGTCCAGGCCATTGCTACATCACCAGAAACCATCTCTATTACTTGGTCCACCCTTGCCAAAGATGCCCTCAATGGAATTTTACAGGGATTTAGAGTTATTTACTGGGCTAATCTTTTGGATGGAGGTAAGTGACTTTAAAATATAATCTTTTTGTTGTAGAATATTTTTGGCCCCTGACCCCACTTTCTGGCTGTGTATTTTTTTAAGGCAAATGTCCAATTAGTGCTAAAAGCAGGCAAAACCACTAATCATCTATTGAGGTGCTGGGGTGCTGGGGAACATGGAAGACTGCACTTCTCATGCACTCATCATGGCAAAGTGAATCACATTTGTGTGCTGGTCATTGGTACCTGTGTACAGAAGATGATGAAATCCTCAAAGCATAGATACAGGACTTGAAAATGGCAGCCACTAGATGTCAACGGGACCATCAAGCTCCTCTCTACAGCTGCCTGAGATTATGAAGGAAACCCAGTCCCAAAGAGGAGCCAGTAGAGACACTTCCTGGGCCAAGTATTGGAGAAGCTTGTGGCTGCCCAACTGCTAATATGTTTAGGGGAAGGTGATCATCTAGACCCATTTCAATCTGGCTTCAGGCCCAGTTATGGCACTGAAACCACCTTGGTCATCCTGTGTTGACCTTCTCTGAACTGTTACTCTGTTGATTCTCCTGGATCATGGCATTTTTATGAAAAGGCTCTGGAATTTGGAGTTGGAGGTATGGTATTGCTTTCAAGGCAGGTGCCAAAGAGTAGCTGTGGGAGATTTCTGCTCAAAGCCCCTGGGAACTTACTTATGGGGTTCTAGTTATCTATATTAACATCTGTGCCAAGCCACTGAGATCAGTTAATCAGGAGTTTGGAAGTAAGATACCCTCAATAAGCAGATGGCACTCACCTCTATCTCTCTGTGCCATCTGAATCAGAAGTGCTTGACAGATGATTGAAGGTGGTAAATGGCTGAATGGAGGACAATAAATTGAAATTCAATCCAGAAACATGCAGGTGCTATATGTTACAAGATGTCATGTATAAATCCTGCCGAAACCACACCTATCATAATCTGCTTATTTTGCATTCTTCTATATAAGCCTGTTTTGAGAATCATAAGGCATGATGACTCCATTTTGTTTTTACTACATTCTAGTGCCTTAGCACACTAGTTCAAAAAACTGCAGTTCTTCCTTGGTGTTCTTTTTGGTCCAATTTGATTCACCCTATCACAATTGACCACTGTACAAATAGAGTGCCAGTTCAAGACCAGATATTGAGCGATGTTACGAATTCTCTAAGTGTTTTTCTTTTTTGTTCCACAGTGGAAGAGAACTGTTGCTATCACTAATTTAATCTAATGTTCTTTTCATAGAACTGGGTGAAATTAAAAATGTTACTACCACACAGCCTTCATTAGAACTTGATGGACTGGAAAAGTACACCAACTATAGTATCCAGGTATTAGCATTCACACGTGCTGGGGATGGAGTCAGAAGTGAACAAATCTTCACACGCACAAAAGAGGATGGTAAGAAATAAAACAGAGGTTTGTTGTTGTTGTTGTTGTTTTACCATGTTGAATTCTGTGCAGGTTTTCATACATTCTGTGCGTATTTCTTCAAATCATGTATAGATACATACAGTATCAAGTTTGGATCTAATGTTCCTCCATGGAATCATGGGAGAACTTTCCTTATTTTTTTCAGGTTTAAGCAAGATTAAAAAGAAAGGATTAGTACAGTTCTACTAGCATGACTAAAATGCCTAGTGGGAAGGGCTAGATCATTGGCTGAGGTATTTACATAAAAGCAGTCCCAGATGCTGTCTACAAAAATTGTGTGGATATTGTGAGCCCTCAGGGCAAGCAATCCACATGATGCATGCTTGCCACTGGTTCCATTCTGAACCATTTGCTCTGCATTTTATAAATCCTTCTGTAAGATTCATGATGCCTACAACATTAGTGTATATAGTGGAGGTTCTCCCTACTGATGCTTCTACAGTTGTGACCATAGTGAGGACCTCAGTGCTCTACTGTGACCTTATGTATGCCTTAGCATGCCTTCTGCTAAGGACTCATTGGGGGTAAAGGAAAATCCACGTATTCTACCTGCTCCCTTCCCAAACCTGCCTAGGTGGGATCCAAATGGGGAAAGATCTGAGACCAGTAGATTTGAACTAGGTTAGACAGAGATTGTGTGTAGCTAGACTCTAAATTACAAAATAAGAATAATTCTTAAAGTGAGGGAAATAATCCAGTAGCATTTTGTATTCATGTTTGCATTTCTTACAATGTGCAGTGCTTGGTTTTAGACACCAGGGGCCTGTTCGCAACTGACTTTATTCTGGAATATATCTTGGAGTCAGGGCCTGCTGTCCACGTGTTAGTGCAAGCTACAACAGGTCCCAAATGAGACCTGTGAGACTCTGCAATAGCTTGTGAACAATAGACCCCTATCCTGAGATATAATCCAGGTGTGAACAGGGCCCTGGATTTGCATGATTTCATTCATAAGATACCTGCAGACAGAAAAACAGATATTGTTCCTTTTCAAGACAGTAGACATTTCTAGTTACCACTGCCACATACGTCAATATGTTGCTTCAAATTCCTTCTTAATTATAAATGGAGTTACTTATTAAACACCTGAGGATTATTTCTTGGTCATTAAAATTTAAATAGACATATTTTCTCTTGACTCGTAAGACTTAAAATATTCCTTCACAGGCTGTACCTGATGGCATGTAGGTTGAATGAATGTTTTCATAAGAAATGATGCTTTATGAAATCTTAATTAAAACAGTGGATTTATGCTCTTTAATAGACAGATGCAATAAGGGAGATCCATAGTTGGCAAAAACGTGTTCCAGTAAATGATTTTTTTTACACCTTTTTAAATTGAACTTATTAAGTAGTGAATACTTTCTTTCAATGTGACGATGCTCAGTTCAACATAAGTTACCTACTCAAGGCTGCAGTCACACATCAACAATTTTGTTTGTATTAGGGAACTACAATTCTGACCCTTTTTATTGTACGCTCACATGCATTTTATGATAATACCCATTGGAAACACCTTCCAAAGAACATTTGAGCCAAACCTGCCAAATGCCTTCTACTGGCTAGGTTTGACAATCTCTGCAAGCCAATATGCCCTGACTGCCTTACTAGCTTTAGTAATTGTATTACTCTTGTGTTACACTTACAGTTCCAGGTCCTCCTGCTGGAGTCAAAGCAGCTGCAGCATCAGCTTCTACAGTGTTTGTATCCTGGCTACCCCCCATAAAATTGAATGGTGTCATCCGCAAGTACACTGTATTCTGCTCTCATCCATACCCCACAGTAAGTTAACAAAAAAACTCAGGAACCTGGGATCTCATGCAGGGATGGGAGGGAACTCTTCTGCCATCATGCCGTACTTTTGTTTCCATTATTTTTACTCCTGAAGCCTGAAAAAAGGCTCAATAGGGGCTTGTCCCCGTGCTGAAAATATTCTGAAATTATTCTGAGGTCACCTCGGGAGTGTCTCCATGCAGCCCTAATATGGTCTACATGCAAGACAATATGTGTCAAAAAAAAACCCCACTTAGGAAATGTACTACATCCAAAATAAGGGGCTAGCATGCATTGTCCTGGGGCCATGTGGATGCTTCCGGGTTATTTGGGGCAGAGCTTGGCAGCCGCAGTGTTAGCTGGCAGGGTTTCGCCTCTGCTTCCTGTTCCTGCTGTTTGTTGTTTTCCTTTAAAGCCTCAACTCCATAGCTAGTAAAGCTATCATCTTTTAAAAAATAAAAAAACTTGAATGCTGGTTTGCGGCAGTAGAAATCCTTCTGCTCAAGATTCTATTTAGAATTGCAGAACTAGAATTGCAAGGCAATAAAAACATGTGGATGTGCGCACCTCCGCTAACCTGAGGTGGCCAAGGAAGGGAATGATCTGCTTTTATGCTTTTAACTAACTTTTGGTTATGCTTTTAACTGTGGTGGCCAAGGACAGGAATGATCTTTGTGTTCGTGGAGGTGTTTGCCCATCATTGCTGCAGCTGTTTGCCTATCATCGCTGCAGCGGGCGGGATGGGTTATGGTGGGTGGAGAGAAAAAGATGCGGGTTCACGTTGTGGCTTCCATGGGGACAGGCACGTGTGATTTGCATCTGTGTTGCCCCAAACGACACGAGGACACTTTATTACAAGTTACAATGTGGATTTTTATGACACGCGTCACAAGCCAAGCAACCGGCTTCCATGGGGACGCACCCTATGAGAAGATGGGGAATATTAATAGTTTATCACATAGTCTTTCCATTTGCAGTATCCTGAAATGGAAAACTTCCAGGGAATTCAAGAGAATCCATTTTTATAGAAGCAGTGCCTTCCTTCTATTTGAGCCATTACTTTATGATATCTTTAAGTTGCTAGACTAGTCTAGATTATGGCTGATAAGAAGCCAATGACGTATTGTCAAATACTTGCTGTTTTTTCTAAGTGATTTGAATGCTAATAGCTTGTGGACTTAAAAAAAATCATATCATGATAACATATCCAATGTAGAAAATGCAGTTAATACATAGCAGAAAATTACACTACTTGAACAAGCCTATGTGCTTACAAATAACCATATTTGCATATGAAATACTTGGCTTGTCAGAGGAATGTAACTAGAATGAGCATCTTGACACTTTTTTTGTTCATTCTGAGTCATCAAGGAATGCAGATTTTCTGATGAGCTTCTATTCCAAACAATACCTCCTTTAATTTGTGTTTTTATAAAACATTCAAATATTTTTGGCTGCGTTTTAATTATATTTGTATAGGTGTGCTTGCATTTAATGAGATAGCACTCAATTGCACAAATTTTTATGAAGAATGTTCTACTGAATTGTATTAAATAGAAAAACAGAATAGCTTTGATGTCACATGCCAGAAAGGATGGAGTAAGGAACAGAGATCCTTGAGGAGTAGAAAGACTTGAGGAATTTTAAAAGAAAAAAAACCCCACTTTGCTTAGCATTCTTGGTAGACCCCTTCCAGGATGTCCAGTGTGTTTTTGAGGAAGCTTCTGTACCGGTGCCCACCAGAAGCAGGAGGGAGGCAGCCCCACCCCACCCCTCCACCCCTCCATCTGCCCTGGAGAAGCTTTTACTCCACTTCCAAAGTGGAAGCGAGAGTAAAGTGGCGCCTTCTGCTGGCCAGATCGTGGACTGGGAGGGGCAGCGGGTGCCCTCCCCCTGCTCCAGGTGGGCATACCCGGAGGAGCCAATCACGCTGGGCCGGGGGAGGGCCCGCTTAGGGACACCTTCTCAGTGTGGACACAACTGTGGAAGTACACATTAAGTGCCCTTTAAGACTACTTTCAATAATCCGGTTTAAGGACCACGTAAGAGACATTAGAGACACATTGCGCAAGAGCCAGTGCGGATGCAAGTGTCTCTAATGTGTGTTGTGTGCGGACAGGGTTTAAACATCTGTCCTTAATGGGTACTTAATGTGTATTAAGTGTCCAATGCGGAAGCACCCAAAGAGTCTGACAAACTTTCTGTCCTTCTCACAGCAGACATCCTGTGAGGTATGTAGGTAGGTTATGAGATCTCAGAAAGAGATCTGTGACTAGCACAAGGTCACCCAGCTGGGTTTGTGTAGTTGTGTAGACTCAACCCGGAAGACTATCAGATAAGAATCTGACATTTTAACCACGAGACCAAACTGGCCCATAAGCTAGTTATCCATTCAGAAGAGACACTACAGTCACTGATTGGCCTTGAAACAGACTGTTATATCCCCAGCCTTTGGACACTAGAATCTTATTATAACTTGGTATTCAATCATACTGGAAGCGGGAGGTAAAGTATGAGGAAGGAAAAACTGATTTTAAGAAAACTAATGATGCTTTAACTGTAAAGGTCTGATCAAACAGGGCATTTTTCATTTGCCCCTTTTAGAAAATGCACCCTTCCTAAAGGTGAAAACAAAAACAGGCATTCAAACTCCCGCCTCATTCCTTCATTTTGAAGTTTAGCAATGCCTATCTAGTAACATATGCTCAGCATTGCGTGGCTGTTGACTGCCTGATTTTTCTGGGCCTTTGATTGGCTTCTGGCTGGCAGCATTTGTTCCCATGCTGCAATTGACTAGACTGTCCCCTCACAATGTGACTGAAAGGAACAGTCACTGTTGGTCTCATGAATTCCCATCTGAGGATGGTGTCCTGAATCCCATGAATATTTGAATAAGCAAAAAAAAAAAGTTTGCTTCAAGAGTTGTCCATGTCCTTAGGCCTCAAATTTTAAATCTACAAGACCAGACAAGATAGCCTTACTAGATACAGGTGATCAAGGGAAACTTGGGTTATCAGAAGCAATTTTATCCTCAAGGGTATATGGTTGGTGGGGCAGGGAATTAAGTCTGCAGAATTCAGGGTGCATCCCCATGGGCTGGCAATACCTTGGGGTGGATTTGGGGCAGTCTAAATGTGAATCATAGTTCACATTAAGGAGTCCCCGTGGCAGTTGAGGACAGTGTGGGTTCAAGCTGAACCCGCCCAACCCCATGAAAACCTCAGTAAATCCCTGCATCGGTATGCTGCAGTTTTCTCCACCCTCTCCCCCCTTGCCTGACTGGGCAGGCAAGCCTGGGTAAGGGCATGATTTACCCCGAATGAGTGCCTGACAGCTTCCCTGCACTCAGCTGAGCAGCTGTCAGACAGGTATAGGGTCTGTCAAGTGCACGAGCCGAGATCCAGTAAAATAATTAAAACAGCCATTGCAGAAGAAGGCTGTTTTAAGTGGGCATGCATGCAAAAAAACAGATTTATATTGTTATTCATTCCATGAATTCAATTCCATGTATAAATTATTTTCTTTATCTGGTTCTGTATTTTTCTGGCCCTGGACCCTGCCCCCATGACCTCAGCAGCCCCACCTCGTGACCCTTCCCCACCTTGCCTGTGAACACCCAGCCCTGAAGTCCACCAGCCGCCACTGGAAAAACATGTAATGCAGTGATTTCAGTTTACTATCAAACATCATTATAATATTCCAAAAAATGAAATTGTGTCAAAAGCATTTAAACAATTTTACATTTGATCTGACACAGTGGAATAAACATATTTTTACCTGTCATTATCTTTTGATACAGCTAACCTGTGAGCTCTTGTTTATTGCCAGATTACTAAGTCCTGCAAATATCCTGCCTTTGAATGAGCTGGGTAAAGTGATTGCCATACAAACCTGGATTGAGACCTTTGAAATTAAATTTAGCTGCCTTTTGGTTTTGCAGTATTAGTTCCTGTGAGATTTATTATGAGCTTAGCATTGGTTTAGTTTTATTTAACCTCTTGCATTTTTGAGGTTAAAAATATTTAGAAAAAGCTTAAGTTGAACTGCCTTAAAATAGCCACCAGATGGCACAGTTAGTTTTATGTTCTTCAAGTTTGTGCACATAACATACTCTGGTATAGTTCCTGTATTGGAACAGTGGCATGTATCACAAGGAGATTAACCAGCATCAAGGATGTTCAGTAACTGGATTTTATTTCCAAAGTATTAGTTTTTAATATACTTCTCCCTTTATGGTGTTAAGCTAATTTCCATAGCTTACACACTTTAACAGTACCAATGTTTTGAACTGATTTTGGTGTTCTGTTTCCCCCCCCCCCATACCTTAAGTTCAGATTGGTGAAATTTCATTTTCTTTACACACACGCAAGGAGAAATCAGAAACCAATAGAGATGTTCCCACAAAATATCCCAATGTCTTGTTACATAAGGCACAACAGGGAGTCGCTATAGCTCACTGACAGAGCAAACTGCTTGGAAAGTAGAGGGGTTGACAGTTTTGTCCCCAGCCTCTCCCCAGAAGTAGGCAATGGCAAACCATTTCTGTATCTCTGTGTAGAAAAATGCATAGAGCTACCCATAGAGATGTCCATGCAGTCAACCAGGAGTCAGGACCACATCCAGCCATCTTGGATTGCCAGTTCCACATTTTGTTCCCTGGAGAGTGAATATAAAAATGGGAGGGGGAAATGAAGAACAGAAAACCCATTCCACCACCCTCTTCACCTGCACCTTTTAAAGCCATATTGACTGAAATTTCTGTTCTGTGATCTGAATGAGTAAACACTATGTGCTTCTTTAATAGGAACATAAGAGAAGCCCATCTGGTCCATCTTGTATCAGCACAGTGGCCTACCAACTGCTTCGGGGTATCTCAAGCAGAAGGCAAAGGCAAAACCTTTACCTGCTCTTGAATCCCTGCAAATGGTCTTTAGAAGCATTTATCTTCCTTATCTGCTGGGAAAGAATTTCCTTCTCCCAGAAGTGAGACTGTGATGTCCCCCAGGTGTATATTTCCCATTCAGGGGAATAAGGACAAGCATTTGGAAGGCACTTTTTGCAGTTCTGGGTGTCTTTCAAGCCACATTTTCTCTGCAGCTGGCTTGAGAGTTGAAACTACTAATCTTTTGAGACAACTGAAAGAAGTGGTCTGGGGGCATCTCCAAGAAGATTGCCAAAACTGAGCTCAAATAATCCTTCTAGGAGGGACCATAGATGGGGGCTAAACCATATTGATGACTGCAGATTTAATAGTCTGCTGGAACTAGTGGTGAATTAATGGCCTCTCCTTGCCCTGGCAAATGAGTTAAAAGATAGTAACCACTTCTGTATCTCTGCCAAGAAAACTGCATAGCAGCACCCATGAAGGTGCCCATACAGCCAATCAGGAGTTGGCTACAACTCATTGGTACCCAACAACTACAAAACTGATTTTGTGTGTGAGAGAGCTGAGCTCAGAGGAAGTCGAAGGATGAGTCAAGTAAGCAGAGGTAGATTCTTCTTTCTTCTTTCTTTGATAGGATTTGCACTTCATGCTGGCTTCGTTAAATGGTAACACATTTTTTGACATGCTCCTTGAAGCTGATGAAGATACTTTCATAAAGCATAGTCATAAGCAGTCAGAAGTACCACTAAGTCTAGTGGTGCTTATTCCCAGAGTACTGAATACAGTGGCAGCTGGTGGATTTCAGGGCTGGGTGCTCACAGGCAAGGTGGGGAAGGGGGTGGGACCAGGTGAGGTCACATGGGTGGGGCCAGAAGGGGTCACATGGGCAGGACCAGAAGGGGGTCACATGGGCAGGGCCAGATGCAATACATGTGAATATAACCAGTTCACTGAGCTGAATCCAAAATCATAAATCCCATCCGTACCTCAAAAAAAAGAGGGGAATTGCTCAGCTGAGGTGCCTGCCACCATAGAGAAGGTCCACTTACATATTACTGCCTCATGCACACCTGTACAACATTATATCTTTTCCCATTTAGCTCACCATATGGATTCATCTAATGGTCTGCTAGATACTTGACTTATTTGTTCAGGGACTTATATTTTAACAGTTGCACTATCTTATAGGAAGGCAGAGCGCTTAGGTGCTATTCAGATCTGCACAGATACAGTATTCTTCTGAGAAATGGTAGGTGCATTCAATGCTAACAGTAGTTTTTGAAGCATCTTTGGTACAAGTGCTTTGACTTAGCATTCCCCTGTTCTCACATACACCTACGTTTTAATTCAGCTTCAGTCTGTTTTCAGAATGGAAGAAAACATCAGAAAATTGAACATTCATTTTCTTTCCACATTATCTAACTCAAACATGGATCTTCTGAATTAGAATCAGCTTGTTACTTTGATGCATTCTCTCATGCTGAAAATTGCCTGAAGTTGGATTAAAACTTAGGTGTGAACACAGCCACAGCAGCTTAGAAAGCCATAGTGCAACTAGTGAAGTATAATTATCTATTATTGAAAGACAGCTTCATCTAGTAGGTCTTTACAAAAATAGATTGCCCTCTTTGTTTTGCAATCTGTAGGGGACAGGGTTCTTGCTGTGTAAATTAGCACAGAAGCTATAGGCAGGGAGGAGGGTGCTGAAATTACATCTAGAATTAAGAATCGACACGATTGTCTAAAGACCTTCATTAGGATGAGAACATATGCAAAAAGTATACATTTCAGTATGAGAACCAAAATCAAAAAGTCTCAAACCCCAAAACACAATCATAAGTTAAATGAACTTAAAACTAGTTTATATTGAGGCTGATGTAATGGCCTGCTCCCTGCATTCGTTCACCCTGTCCCGCCCTGCCCAGTTCAGAGACATGGAAGAGGAAATTACTCCATCTAGCAACCGCGAAGCAACAGAGAAACCAAGCAGCTCCTTTCCACTGGTGGCTACTGTTATTCTTTCTCCCCATCTCCCCACCCACCCAGAACAGAGGCAGGAATGGAAGCAAAGCAGCAGAGGAAGTGGGTAGTAGGGATTGCAGGACAGTCCTGGCTGCTCATTTCCACTCCTTCTCCCTCTACCTTCAGTTGCCTTGTCTCCCTAATCCCCCCCCCCTCAGTGCAGAGATCAAGGCCTCGAAGCAGGGGAACCATGGGGCAGGGATTGGAGGACAGCCCTAGACTCTTGGTTTTTCTGCTTCACCAGGGTTGTGATAATATTTAAGATTTAATCCAGCTTCATTCCACTTACAGAGCAAAGTGAGAGTCTGTTTTCTTTTAGGCTGAATTCCCACTCATGGAATAAAGCAGTTTAAAAATGGTTTGGACCCTCTTCGTCCCCATTCCCAATCATTTAAAGTGGTTTCAAAATGGCTTGGATCCTCTTTGTCCCCATTACCAATCCGTGTCAAGGTTTTTTTGAGGATTATTTGGCTAAAAAATGGAATAATCACCTGTTTTTTCAGGGGTTTTCTTCTGTTTTTGCTTTTAAACACTTCTTCCTTTTTGCTGTGGAAATGCTACAGCAGTATCAGGACAAATGTGTCATGAAATGGGTTGGATTTCACCCTTCAGGACAGTTCCTTGTCAGTTAAAATGCCAGGTTTCACCTCTACAGCAGACGATTTCATTTTCAGACGGTAACAATTCACCCACTTCACATTTTATAACAATGTTTCCTTTTGCATCCATGCTTCCCCTTACACGCATGCCTAAAGATCAAGGAAAGAGGCAGGGAGGAATCTTGCCCTTCACAAGTGGTCCTGCCTGTGCAATTCTGCCTGTTTCCCTCCCAGTCTCCTTCCTTGATCTTCAAATGGGGGGAAGCTGCAGGAACTGGGAGAAGCAAGGAACTGGCGCCCTGAGCCCCCCCCCTCAGCTGCCCACCACGGCGGCAGAATTGCCCAGGCGAGAGTGCGCAAGTGTGTGTGTATGTATGTGTGCAGGAGGACTTGGCATCCCCAGCTGCCAATGCCTCCACCCTCTGACAGGTCTCTCGGCCGGAGCGGGCTCAGTGGGTGGGTGGGTGTGCATGTGCATTTGTGTGCATGTGTGTGTGAATCGGGGGCTTGATCACTGGCTTTTTGATCTCCTGGGTGTTTGTGTCTTTGGACCCTTTTGAAGAAAGGAAGGAGGCTCAGGAGGGAGGGGCACCTGGGATTTCCCACCCTTGGCCATGTCATCAGATCAAACCCAGTGGGGAGAGAGGGTGGGCAAAGGGTGGGGAGAAAAAAGATTCACTTTCCCCCAATGTGTTTTTTGGAAGTGTTTTTAATCCTTTTCCTGTGGGGACACATTTCTGGGTTGACTGCAATTGCCAGATGCTCGTTTGCTTCATTTTAAAGCGTTTTGAATAACATTTTAAATAGCGTAGTAAATAGCATTTTATTTCATGAGTGGGAAAATTCACTTTTTGGGATAGATAATGTAGAAAGAAAATTACTGCTCACTTTGCTGATGAATTCTCTTGCTCTGAAGGTGGACTGAAGCCCAGCTGCTGCTGCCATCGTTGTCTCTCTCCTCCCCACCCAGTGCAGAGAAAAGAGTTCTAGCCACGCAAAGCAGAGGCACCAAGTGGCAGGAATAGGAGGAGAGGAGAGCCCTGGTCACTCAGTTTCTCTCCTTCACTGGTTGTTTCTTTTGTCCCCTTCTCTTCCGCCCTCCTGCCCAGTACAGAGCCAAGCATTCTAGCCACGCGAAGCAGAGGAACCAAGTAGTGGGAATAGGAGGAGGGGAGAGCCCTGGGCATTTGGTTTCTCTCCTTCACCGGTTGTTTCTTTCATTCCCCTCTCCCCCGCTACCCACAAATGCATCCTGTGTGAAAGCCACCAACGAGAGTAGGGAGCAGTCAAGGCTTCTCACTTCTCTCCTACTCTGCCGCTGCCACTGGTTCTGCCAGGAGATCCTCACACCTTCGTGCTCCACTAAGAAGCGGACAAAGCCTGTCTCCTCTCCTCTTTGCTTGCTGCTTGGTACCCTGCCACGTGAAGGCACATGTCTGCTGTCGAGACAAGTGCAGAGAGGCCTCTGCGAGTGCCAAGAGGTGGCCCTCAAAGCTACCTCATGGCAAGACCTCGCCGATCCCTCTCTCTGCTGTTACTGCCACCACCACGAGGCCAAGATACACCTCCACGCAGCAACTGGAAGTGGTCAAAGAGAAGGCAACAGCACTGGCAAGCCTTACCTTTCTCTTCCTCTCTCTTCGTAGACTCTGTCACACACAAGCAGAGAGTAAAAAGCCGGCAGCACAGAGTAAGCTGTGAAGGGGAGGAGCTACAGCTAACCTATACAATTTGGTGCCCAAGGAGAAAATTTCTGCTGCTAGCGCAGCAGCTCAATAGAGGGGAAAATATACTAATTCCTGTTTCTCGCTGACTGCCGATGTGAGGCAGAAATTTTCTTTCTTGGGCGCAAGTTTTCTGGCACCGTAGCATAGCAAAAGGGAAAGACAGAAAAAATCTGGTAGGATATTATTAATCTGTAGTTCCTTCTTCATTTCTCTCCTGACCTGCTCTTTCTCTTGAATTTAAGTTTTTCCCCTCTCAAAAATACAGGATGATTGGCGCCCAAAATGCCCCAATGTAGCACCGCCCCCGACAATATTACTGATGCTAACAAAAGTACTACTGATGCTGTATGCTGTGTGTGATGCTAAATGGGGATTGTTGCAATAAGTTGTAAATACTTTTGATATTGCCAAAGACCTTGGCCCTGGTCACACGAGTCCAGCACAGGATGGCCTTTTCATGAGTTTAATCTGGGATCGTACCAGTGTTGGTCATACTTGCCCGATACAGGTGATCCTCAGGCCATCCCCACCTTGGGCCACATTGGTCACACATCTCTGCACAGATCGGCCTGGGTTTTCCCCATGGAGCTCTTGGCTCTCCACTCCTTTTGCTATATCACATCTATCTCATTTCTTATCGGATGCCATTCATGTCACTCAGTGGAGGCAACGGTGTATGTTTACAGTTCTTTTTTAAGCCTGCACCCAACCTCCATGCCCCCTTCCTTTTTTATGTGCTTTTCTTCTCCTTGCAATTAATTTTTTTAAAATAATAAAAATAAATCTGTGTAAAAATGCTAGATAGAGGAATCAACACATAAACTGAGGAGAGGAAGGAGAGGTACTTCATGAACTCCGCGCATGCCGAATGGCCAGCAGAAAGACTGGGCGCCACCCACAACAGCACGGTTCCGCCTCCTTTAGGCTGTCTCCCTGCTCACACAAGGAGGAATCAAAGATGGCCTGGAATTACAAGCTGTTCTGAGTCCCTGTCATATAAAAACAGGAATACAGTTTAGGATGGTTTAATGGTTGTAGGTCAGCTTGGAAAATGACTTAAATAAAAATTAATGTAATGTGACCTGGGGACCAACTCAGGTTGACCTAAAACACTTGTGTGACCAGGGTCCTTGTAAACGTTTCAGCATTTTTGCTCTGCACTGTTTGCTTCAGTTGAAGAAAGTGTAATTTATTTAGCAAACCACCAGGGAGTGCTGTGATACTGAATGGAAAAGCAAAGAAGAAAAACAGTTTCTTTTTCTGATGTTCTTCTGGACTTATTAAGTGGGTCAATCAGATCCCTTTCATCTCAGTAAAGACATATTTAAAAGACTTTTTTTTCAAATTTCTTCGCACTGAATTTTCACTAAGTTGCACATTTACACAATCATATTGCCAAAAAAAAAAAAAAAAAAATCCCACCAAAATCGATCAGCCTTACTGGGCAGATGCGGAGGCACAAAATCTGGACTATGAGGCTCCTTATTCTGGGTCAAAAGTAAGTGTAGAAAGGACCTTTGATGCAGAATACAAATCATTGTGGCAAGCTCTACTTTCTCCAGAATTCCTGACTGTTGATGCTGTTTGCACCTCCACCGAGAGTGACAACTCCTGCAGCACCCCTAAAATGCTCTCCTCCTTCTGCAGTGAGATTACAGCCCATCCATGATAGGCTGTACATTTTTATTCAGGTCAGCAGACTGCCTAAACCACAGGGGCTCCATTTTGTCCAGATGTAGCTTTAATGAGACTGTTTTAGATTCTAGTAATTTAATCCAACTATACCTTGAGCAGGACTACCTGAACATTTAAATAATTTGTCAAACTTTATTGTGGCAATCAGTAGTGAAATTAATGCCCAAGATATTTTCTTTTAGTCATTTTTCAACAAGAATCTGTGCTTTAATCATTCTACATAACTGCCCTTAGAAGGGAGTCTAGTTAAGTCATTTTGCCTGTACAAATTAGGTTACCTGACTGAGTAAAATCAGTGCTTCTTCCCATGTGTGGGTTAAAGTCTTGGAGGCTAAAGCAATTTAAGTGAATATTACTTTGAACGGATATTTAGTTTATTTTATGTTCATGTAGTTACTTTCCTTTAATAATATTGGTATCTTTTGTTTACGTTTATTCTATTGTTTATTACAAAAATTACAGAAAAATACAAAAAAAGAGAATACATTGCTTAAAAAAACACAAAATTCCTTGGTTCAATGTAATCTATTACCAGTTTTCTTCCAATATTTCTTTCTCCACATGTTAAATGCTGAGTATGGCTTTTTAATTTTATTGCCAAAACTCTATGACAGTCTCTGCACTTATCTTACTGGGCTTCTCCAGCAAGACCAGCCCCCAGCCTGGAGCAGTTCTGATGGCAGGAATGACTCCATCATTCAGAAAGTTGTCCTGGAACATCCCCCTGAGGTAGCTCTGGAGATTTTGCAATCTCTGGAGCCGCTTCCAGGAACCTATTTTGGTAGTGCAGTTTGGTGCACCACTGAAATGGATCATTCCCCTGCTAAACTCGAACTAAACTGCCATTTTACTTCATACTGCAAATAGTTATTCAACGAGCCTCTTTTTCAAATTCCCAAAAAGAATGAAATCACTATGCTAATGACTTTGTGTGATGATGCACTTTCTACTTCAAAAGCTATTATCGTCTTCTGTTGTAATTTATAATCATGTCTCATATTAATTTTCTTCATCAATTTATTAAAAAATACATGTATATTATTCCTTTGTTCTCTTCCATATTTCCAAAAAGCTTTTCTTTTAAACTCCATTTATTCTTCTTTACCTATCTTATATTTAACTAGCCTGTACCCCCCTCCTCTTCTTCTCCCCTTTTTGTTAAAATTGAAATAGGATTATCTCATAAAGCTGAAATTTCTCTCTTAAGTTAGGGCATGTCTAAATTAAGAATTTAGACAATAAAATGTGCACCCTTTGCTAATTTCTATAATGGCTGGGGGAAGAATCCCCATATCTTTCTTCCTTGTTGACTGAGTAGAGGTATACACAAAACAAAAACCAAGGTTGTGCAACCTTCATCCCTGTAGATATTCCAGCCCTGTTCTTAGTGGTTTGAGTGTTTATTCAAAACATTTCCAAAAGTTTTGAACCCATTTATTTGAGTTCCTCTGTTTGCTGCTGGGGCAAGTGCCTCAAAATGATGTTACAGTAGGAGAGAATACCACTTACATGCCTTCCAAACCACAAAACAGTTGCATCTAGACATCACCTAAATATGCTGCTTTTTTTGGATATTCTAGAATAAAGCTTCATTCTGGAATATTCATGGTTTAAACTGGAATATCCTAAAACAGTGGAATAAGTAAGTGACATGTGGATTTGTGATTCTTAATGGGGAAATTTCTTACTTTTTTTTTAAGATCATTAAAATTAGCCAGGTATTCAAACGGTATTTTTGGCTTGAGTAAAAGGATTTCCACCCACTCAATTTGGTGGTAGTGGGAGTCATAACTTGCAGAAAAACTTTGCAAATGGGTCCAACAGGACCATCTGGTTTATGTATGACAACTTTTTTTCCCCTTCCTAAGGACTCCAGAATGAGTTAGGTGATAAGGAAACAAGTCGTGAGCCTTTTAACTGAACTGCAAAACAGTGTACATGCTTCTCAGATTCTTAATGAATTTTTGATGTTTTTGAGCTAAGAAAAATTGAGTGGGTGGAATGAGAGGAGTCAACAGTACATTTGAATATCAGCTAACTGATAAAACTTCCAAACAAGCTTCAACAACCAGTAGAAAAGAAAGCCAACAGATATTAATCACCTCAAAACTAAGACTACATTCGAACAAATGAGAAGGTGGGTGTCTCCTGGGACAGATTGCTTGTTGTGACTTCATAGGGGAAAGTTGTGGTATCTTCATGCCCTTGGTTTCAACGTTACAGCATGAAACTGTTTTGGGATGCACAGGAAATGGCCCCAGAGGTCTGTGATTTTCTGCATGTCATGAAATAGGCCTTCATGCCTGGGGATGCTGCTAATGCACAGATCCCACCCTTAAGCCATCATCGGGTGGGCTTTGTATCCCAGTGTGGATAAAACCTAAATCTGTTACAACTTTTCAGAACAGTGAAACTGTTTACACAACAGGATCTGTTCAGGGTAATCAAAATCCCCTGTTCTGAATTTGAAATTTTTCAAGGTAAAATATTCTGCACATTCCAAGGATTTCCTTAACATTTTCATTCTGTTTTGCCAGAACTGACTTTACACATCATTTTGGACAAGGAAAGTATAGTTAAAATTTGAAAAACAAATGCCCCTTCTGTATTTAACCTTGAGACTCCTTAGTTTGTGTGTGAGTGGAAATGTAAATGATGTCCCCATTTGCACCCTAGGAAGCCTAGAGTCAGGATGTGCACAATTTTTTCCGCTGTTCACTTTCCATCAAAGTGAATGGGATGGGAATACACATTTATGGGAATGGAGGCACTTTGAATATGCTAGGATTCAAATTCGCTTTGAATTCTCCTCAGATCCTCACCATCACTAGTTGCACCTCTGAATCCAATGAGAAACCAATGCAATTCTGCCCTGGAGGCAACTGGGCAGTCACTTTGAATGTGAGAAAGCTTTGAACAAAGGCGCAAAATCTTTCACTTCACATGTGAATGTCAGTCTTCAAATACAGCCAATATTCAATTGAGAAGTTTCAAACATTCAAAGGGGATGAAAAATTTTGCTCATCCCTGGCCTAGAGGCAGTTCAAAGCACGCCTTGGCTTTCTTCCCTCCAAGTAAATAGTCCATCTATGTTGTAATTTTTAATGGTATGTGTATGGACATAATTCAATTATTATTTTTGCCACTTCACGTCTGTGGAAGTGGAGGTCAGGCAAAGACTCATCACAGGTGTGTTTATATTGCTTTACTTTAGTTTGGAAATGTTTGTCTCTCCTGTTAACAGGTAATCAGCGAGTTTGAAGCTTCTCCTGACTCATTTTCCTACAGAATCCCCAATCTGAGTCGGAATCGACAATACAGTGTTTGGGTGGTGGCTGTGACAGCTGCAGGAAGGGGCAACAACAGTGAAATTATCACCGTGGAACCCTTGGCTAAAGGTGAGAAGTCTCTGTGTCATTAAAAGATTAGAGTACAAACTCGATGTTTCTACAGGAGTAACTGGACAGCCATGTTAGTCAAGCCGATGTTACACTTGTGTACTACAGTCTAAAGGATTGGAATATTAACATATTAATAAATGAAGGAAGACAATGTGCGAGAAATTGGTGTGTGTTTCCTTCCATTCAAGTCTTCCTTGACCCTGCTGTTCCATGCAGGAGTTTAACATTGCCCCAAAGTAGGTAGGAGAATCAGGAAAGTGAGGGTGTGTGATGTAGTATCTACACAAGGAAGATCTGCAGGGATACTGGAGGGCATAGGAAGTGTTTGAGAAGGCATGGGAGGGGCCTACACCTAGGCCAGAGTGCTTGCTTCAGTCCAAGAGTGGAGAGGAGGGTCATCTATATAACCTACATATCTCAGCCCATGAAAACATGGAATGGAATGAAAGTTCCCTGACATCTAAGTTCCCAACTGGGACCATAATCAAAGTGCCAAAAATGGCCATAGAAGTAGACCATTCCCAAGCAGAAGACAAGGGCAAAACCTTCACCTGCTCTCAACTCCTTGTAAATGGGACTCTTGTTGCCAAAATATGGATAAATATAATAGCAGTGTTTGGTGATGCTGCCTGATGCAAAGCTGAATAGGCTGTTTTGCCCCAAGACAGAAATAATGCACTTAAGAACTATCATGAGCCTAGTGCTTCTGGATCTTCACTAATATCTTCTAGCAATGTTGTAATGTAATTTCATTAGCTAGGCTTCATTTACTTCTCTTCCTTTTGATCAACAGAGCTGATTATTTCAGTGTGGTTTTAATTAAATTTTTTACTAGAACAGATTCTCTTGAGGAGCCAAGGGTTCTCTTGAAGATCCTTTGAGCACCACAACATCAGGATGATCTCATAGCACATGGGATAATCTCTACTTTTTCCTTCTTTTATAAATCTCAATTGTCTCCTAGCAGCCTCGTGAAGTGGTTTCCTTTGCTTTTCAAGGACTGCTGTATAAGATTTTCTATTAAATATTATTTAGACATGAAAAGAACCTACTGACATTAAATATCCACATTATGGTCAATGTTATTGCCTGTTTTCATGTTAGTCTAATTGGTGTATAATAGAGTTCTCATCCTGCAGTGCAGTGATTCTCAAACCTGGGTCACACATAACCCCCCAGGAGTACAAACCAGGACAGTTAGGGGTACACACAAGAATGGATGCCTAGGTACTACCTCTAGGTTAGAGAGACAAGCAAAATGATTTACAGCCCATTTGTAGACAGTCAAGAAGCCTTTGCCTTCAGCTTGAGATGCCCAGAAGCAATTGGTGGGCCACTCTGTGAGACAGGATGGTGTGGACTATATGGGTTGTGGCTTGATCCAGCAGGACTCCTCTTATATCCTTATGTTCTTACACATGCACGTGTATAATATTACTAATACTACAGAGGTGGCTGCTAGTAATTGTGACTGGTGGGACAGAGGGCATCTTAAAGGATGTGGCATTGGGAGTGTCAGAAAAGGGAAATGAATGGGTGAGGAACTATAAGGATGCAATTCTAAATGAATGAATCTGGAACCATAGCATCAATAGGGTGGTAGTCTGCGTGTCTCTCTTCTCTAAAATGTCATCAGCCAGGGAAAACAAGAATGTCTTGGTGCTATGCACAGTCCTGAAGTCAAATTGAAATGGGTTTGGATCAAGGGTCCCCAACCACTGGTCCGCAGAACGGTGCCGGACCATAGGGTTTTTTTTTGCCAGTCTGCAGCACCACCACAATAAGCTGCCCCATCATGCCCCTGCCCTGCCATGGAAAAGGAAGCCAGTCCCTGGTGCAAAAAAGGTTGAGGACTCCTGGTCTAGATCATAGATGTCAAACTTAGGCCCGTGGGCCAAATCTGGCCTACAGTGTAATTATATTTTACCCATGATTATATTTTACCCATACTACTAGAGCTGGCCCACTGGTAGACAGCACATGCACTGCTAATACTACAACTCCCAGAATGCTCTGCTGGTGAGTTGACATGTCAATCAGGATCCACAAGCATCGCCTCCTCTGTTGACATTCATTAGCAACCTCATGCTACAGTCACATTGGGCCACCCCTCCCAAAAATGGCCAAACAGAAGGTGGAAAACAAAAGCTTTCTACAAAAGTCAATTCCACAAATGTGTCTTTTATTGTACATTTGATTTCACATGTGTTTATAGTATTAAGCTTTGCTTGTTTCAGATTCATTGTTTAAACAAAACATAAGTTTGTTTCCATATAAAAAGGTTCATCGTTGTATCTGTTGAGAAGGGAAAAAACCTTCCTCAATTGTAGACATTTTTTCAATTTATATCAAGGTTGGCCTGTGACTTTGCCCTAGTTTTAAATTTTGGCCCAATGTGTATTTGAGTTTGACATTCCTGATCTAGATAATCTGTTTAACCCAGGTATTCCTACATTTGAGTCATCACCACTTTTTCCGAGACCTTGCCCCAAAGTGAGAGACTTGCAATTGGATAATAGGTTTAAATATATATATATAGGTTCCAGAGAGATCTTCGTGAGAAATGGATATACCACTCCCTCTTTGAGTGCCAGTAGTGCCTCACCATTCTGAAGAGAGTCATTATTCACTTGCTAGAGCAAACCTTTAAACCCTTAGGACAAGATTTTGTTAGTCATGATAAGCAAGGGTGGCACATTCCTGCAGGCAGCTTCTCAATGCCATCAGCTTGCAACAACAGAAACTATTCCATAAAAATAAAACAAAATTTCCCCCCTATGGTCTCCATAAAAGGGCCAGAAATAGTAGTATTCAGTTTGGAGAAAAACAGATATTTTGCCTTGAAAGTCCAATGCAAACTTTTCACAATTATTTGAAATGGTATCAGAGAATAAAAGCCACCACCCCACCCTGAAAAGCTTAGCTGGTTGACTGCAAGAGTAGGGAAGAAGTGCAATATTTTAATTGTTTCTGCTGCCTTATAATAGGCATGATAAATGTACTTCTGTGTCCAGTCAGATGCATTCTGAGATTTGTACTGCTTGCACGCTAGCTGTCAACCAATTCATTTCATTGCCTGCAGATCAGTGGAAAACCAAGGAGACCAGTGGGCTCCACCAGATCATCAAGGGCATTCAGGAGTGATCTCATTCAAAGGTCTTGTCACCACTTGATTCCAGAAAAAGGCCAGTGCCTTAATGAGAGAGTTGTCATCATCATCATCAAGAAACTCCTTCCCAGCATTCAGGAATCTAGTTGGATCCAGAAGTCTCTAAGGGTGAAACACCTTAGCAGTGGGGGAGATTGGACATTAGTCTAAATTTCACTTTAAAATTATCTGTTCACCCAGTCACCTTAAAATACAATCATTTATTAGTAGACCACAATTCGTACTCTCTGAAGCAAATACCAAGTCAAGGGGTGCCCTACTATATACGTTGGTACCATAGAATTTGTATGTCTTATTTGATATCTTCTTATACCTCACAGAAAGGGTTAGGGAGAGTAGGCAACCTTGCCTGGTACCCTTCTCTAACTTAATCCTATGTGACTTGCCCCAATTAACTAAAAGTTTTGCTTCTACGTGTTTTTATACAGCCTGTAAAGTTTTAGTCATTTCCCCCATCAAATGTATCAAATGCTTTCAACATTTCTAATGAAATTAATACTAATGGTTTCTTGGTGTGTGTGTTTTTTAACTTAAGATGTATTAGATTTATTACTGCCCTAATCAGATCCACCATCTGTCTATTCCTGTATCACGCAGGTGGACATGTGTCTTGAAATATTTCTTATTTGTACCATTATTAGCTTGTGCTGAAAACCAATGTTTTCGAAAGACTCTGGATCTGTTCTATTGTTGTCTCTTTAAATTTTGAAATCTCTGGAGTTTTTCTTAGCTTTAGATTTTGACCCTAAAGTGTATGGGCAAAACAAATTTAAAGTTTGCAACTGGTCTTGTATTCCACTTGGTTGTGATCCCTGCATCCAAGCTGTGCAGTGTTGGCTTGATTTCTGCTGGAAGTTTACCCTGATGGGTATCCTAAAATTGTGAAGTCATTTTGCATAATCATATGTTTCAAAATTGCATATGGAAAAATACATCTATGCTCACCTTCAATTAGGCTACAGTGTTACTCTATTTGTAGTTATTTATGCTGAATCATCTTTGTGATTATGATAAAGCTGCCCTGGGAACTTTTTAGAATCAGTGCAAAGTATAAATATGATTAAATAAATACTTCTAGAAGGTCTTACACTCAGTCAAGAGAGAACAAGATAATATATGTCCAGAAACTTAATAGATAAATTGCAAATGGCCAAAACTAGAAGTCCTGAAGGATCCTTCCAAAAATAGAAGGTGAAGGATAGGAGTGAGAGCCAAAGAACAACTTTCATTTGGCAGGCAAAAATCCTTGAGCAAATCAGCCCTACTCTAGAAGTAATCCCTGGAACAGTGGCTGTGACATTGTTAGATACCCCCTTCCTTCCTCCTGTGGCTTGTTTCTCCCATTTCATATTCTTTCCTCCTCCTTTTTTATATGTAGATTTGGGTTAAAACATTAGAAAACACATAAGAAAAGTTAGAGTGGGGAGCCAGTGCTACATATATCATTTTGTTGCTAGAGATATGCACAGACATAACTTGGTTTTTCAGTTCAAACTGAACTGACACCCCTTTGTTCAGTTTAAATTTGAAATTTCAAAAATGCAGAGTGTTCAGTTCAAACATGAACTTTTTGAACATCTTTGAACCTCAGATTGAACAAGGTGTGTTTGCAGATCATTTTAAGATAAAGCAAATTACAATACACTTTAAAGGCACAAACATGAATATGTATGAAATGTTCTCAGGTCCCTTCTAGTACAGTTAAGAAGAATCCGTTAAAAAAGAAGAAGCTTCTAATCTGAAATTTCCTTGAGGGTCTCTCTTTCCAGCCATCTTTTCTGCAGATATTGAAATAGTTCTGTTTGGATTCCCTTAACCAACCTGATAATGTAGGCTGAAATTAATTAGTCTCATATAAACATAGCCAGAAGCATCTTAACTTTTATTTTAAATCTTTATTGCTCCTGTTTCCTTTTTCCCAACCTGAACAATGTAATACTTTATCATTGTCTTTTTTAACACTTTCTGCTTCACTCCTCAGCACCAGCCAGAATTCTGACATTCAGCGGCACAGTGACAACCCCATGGATGAAGGATATCATTCTTCCTTGTAAAGCTGTTGGAGATTCAGCACCTACAGTTAAATGGATGAAAGAAAGGTAACCAGCAACTATGTGTACATCTTGAATAAGAGCAGAGATTCTTGCAAATGGTTGCATGGGCAGCCAAAGACCTTTTGCTGCTAGTGACAAAGGACAAAAAGTCATCTGACCCCACTGCACATACAGAAGTCAGTTAGATTGGCAGTTGTATTTTACTTGGAAACTAGTATGAAAGTCCATGATACGACCTAAGGGCACTGGCCTAGTTTATGATGCAGTCCATTGTGCATGGCAGATATTGGTCTATTTATTCTGTGTTCATCAGCATTTGCCAGGTGTGATATATAAGTAGGTATCCATGAAAAATCCACAAGTAGGACGTGATCCGTAGAAAAGATCCATACAGTGGCAAAGGGAGCACTAGAGTGCAAGGACTTCACATCATCACATGCCAGGGATGATGGTGGTGGTGGTGGTGGTGATGATGACAATGTCCATGCAGAGCTTTATAGTGGCAGTTGTCTGTTTGGTCTTGCACTATATTTTTCTAATATTCAGTCTCTGAATATTGCTCAAAGTGCAGCAAACAAAGACTGAATATCAGAAAAATATAGTCTTGTGCCAGACAACTGGCAGAATAAAGGTCCGCATGGACAATTCTTGGAGAAAATCAAAGGGAAAATCAAAGTAGACCAAGCAAAGACCTGGCTGTGGCTTATAAATGGAACACTGAAGAAAGAAACAGAAAGCCTGATTTTAGCCACACAAGAACAGGCTATCAGGACTAATGCGATAAAAGCCAAAATAGACATCAAGGGCTGATTATGCAAATAATCTGAAGAAACAATTGACCATGTACTCATTTGCTGTGAAAAGATTGCGCAGACTGATTACAAACAGCAACACAACATCGTCACCAAAACAATCTTTTGGAATTGATGCCTTAATTGCCATCTGCCAGTAGCACAAAACTGGTGGGATCATAAGCCTGAAA
Source organism: Aspidoscelis tigris stejnegeri (assembly GCA_023333525.1). Lineage (NCBI taxonomy): Eukaryota > Metazoa > Chordata > Lepidosauria > Squamata > Teiidae > Aspidoscelis > Aspidoscelis tigris. Next base: position 211,387,921 of record JALMGA010000001.1, read on the forward strand.
AAGTGGTTGACAATGAAAAGGTGAAAATATTGTGGGACTTCAGAATACAAAGTTTTGGAGCATAACACCCCTGATATCACCATTATAGGAAAAAAAGAGGGTGTGGCTCATTGATGTTGCAATGCCAGGACAGAGTAGGATCAACAGTAAGCAAACAGAAAAAATTACAAAATACAAGGTCTTAAAAATTGAAGTTCAAAGACTCTGGCACAAGCCCACAGAGGTGGTCCCAGTAGTGATTGGCACATTGGGTACCATTCCAAAAGACCTTGGAAGGCACTTAAAACAGCTCTATATTGACAATTGCACCTGTCAGTTGCAAAAGGCCACCCTGTTGGGCTCTGCACACATTATCTGCCAGTACATAATGTCATCTTAGGAACTTTTCACCAAAGGGCAGTACAGAAGTATAAAATTAGATTTGTATTACATACAAATTAAAAATTAAAATGAGATTCTTAAAGATCTCAACTTGAGCAGATATGAAACAATTTAAAAACCTTTATAGGTGTATTGAGAAAAAAGCAAGTCTTTAAAAACATGTTTGTCACTCCCAGAAGGAGACTTCCTTAGGTAAAAATAACCAAAAACCCATGCTGCATAGATTATGCAGATGGTTTGTTATCTGGTCAACAACAAAAAGCAAGCACATAAGGTCTTCAGTTCCAATTCTTCTGTTCATTTCTTATTGCTGGAATTTTCATATTCTCTTTATTTCAACTTTTCTCTCTTCATTGATGATTAAACCAGATGACAGTAGAAATGGTAAGCCACATGCAGTAACATGGGGGAGTCCACAGATCACCAGCACCTGGTCTTCTCCTGAGAGCAGAATGCAATCCCAGGAGCACTCCTTCTATGGAGCAGCTAAAAAAAATGCTCTGCAAAGAGCAACATGTGTCTGGTTTGCTTCAGTAGTTCACCATGCAGTCACTAGACTGACCTACCAACTCAGGCCCATAGCTCAAGTTCCATGGCCGTTTCCAGCACTTCACAGGGGTCCAAATCAAAATTTCAAAGCCTCAAAGTCTGCACCAGCTGGCAAGCACACCCTGTGTGTACATCTCTCTATCCCACTCCTGTGACAAAGCAAGCATAGTGGATCTTGCTGCAGTCTCCAGCAACTCATCTTTAAAGAAAATCCACTTAGGCTGTATTCAACCTTGATGACTGCTAGTTATTGATAGAGAGGTTGAAAGCAGTCAAAAAAGCTGACAGACATTTGTCCTGAGGCCACCTTAAGTCAACTAAGCACCTCTGATCACAGACAAATTTCTGCAAAAATTCAAGCAAGGGGAGGGGTGGGGACTTCTTTCATAAGAGAAGAACCTTTTTCAAATATTAAAGGCAAGATTTTAGCACTGTACCACAAACAGGTAGCAGATAATATGAATGTGAGCAGGAGAATGAATATGGATCATTTTCCTCAAATGTGGTCCCCTTCTGTTCCTACACCACATTGCAGTGTCTTAAAGTTAACCACTGGAAGATAATTAAGCTCTAGAATCAGTTGACTTTCATGTTCACAGCTCATTTTTCCAGTGTTTTATAACACAGTGTTTCCAGTCATGAGTGATGTTGGTTATAACTTCTTTAATGTATGAATTTTGTTTCCTGTGAGGTAGTAACGGGACACCCAGTCTAGTGATGATTGATGGGCGGAGAAGCATCTTTAGTAATGGCAGCTTTATCATTCGTACTGTGAAAGCAGAGGATTCTGGATATTACAGCTGTGTAGCCACTAACAACTGGGGATCAGATGAAATTATTTTGAATTTGCAGGTACAAGGTAAGCTAATAAGCAGTATTCTTTAACTGAAACAACTTGTGAGTTCAAAGCATGCAAAGGGAGATTCTTCTACTGGCCAGTGCGGAATCACCTATACTCACTCATTAACATAGCCCTGATACACACTAAAATAAACCCTTGTTTTACCCTGAGCTACTGTCCTTTTCTAGGCAACTGTCCACCCCACGCAGCCTTTTTTAAATCCTCCACCACCCTGCCATTGGAATGCGCCCCATATTTTGGAAAATATTGTCATGAGATTTTATATAACGCGACTGAGGAAAGATGATTGTGCAAGGGTTATAGTGACTGGAAAAGCAAAGGCAAAATTAAGGTTAGGAAATGACAGATGAAATTATATAGTATTAAGAGTACCAAAGAGAAAGAGAACTTATCTAAGTCTTAACTGAAGATGTCAAATTAACAGGCATCTTGACAGATCCGATTTGCTTCTTCTGAAACCCTAAATGATTATTTAATAAACGTCTGTAAGAACAGTCTAAAGTCATGCATAACCTTCTAATTTTCAGTCCTATTTTTAACTGCTCTTTACTTAGTTCCACCAGACCAGCCTCGACTTACTGTATCCAAAACCACATCATCTTCAATTACTCTGTCCTGGATACCTGGAGACAACGGTGGCAGTTCTATTCGAGGTAATTGTGTAGATGTCCTTAAAATTAGTCTTATTGAACAGAAGTGAGTTATATATTCTAGCTTTATAGCCAGTGGCTAATGGTGTTAGTTAGGCTACCAGGCTACTGAAGTATATTGCGAACACACACACACCCAACTCTATGATGTGAATGAGTGAGCCCAATAACTGGCATATGTGGTACATTGTTCACTGAGCAAAGTTTACATGGTCAGATTAATAGCATCCATGATCCCTATGAAGTTGGCCTAATGAGTTCCAATCACCTTCAATCTTTGGGCAATCCATGTAAGACATCAGCTTTCGTCCACTGAAGTGAACAGATGATTTAGTTATGACTAATTTAAATTCATTGATTTCAGTAGGGTTAAAGCATAACTAATTCTGGGTGTGCTCAGACAGGCTTAATAAGACACCTGCCTTGGTGCATTTGTGCCTCGAATGACAGACATGGTTCTTTTCCATCTTTCTTATTCCATCCCAAAGCCTGATAATGTGTGGCTGTTCCTCAGTAGGGGTTTAATAAGAGTGAAGTCACCACTTTCTTTGGCAGAAAGCTATGTAAATAAAGAGGCAGGGTGAGAGGAGGATACAAGTGATATAGCCTCCTCCTCTTCTCAATGATTCTTGAATGCTCTGGGGGAGCCTTCTCCCTAGTGGCCCCCAGGCTGTGGAATGGTCTCCCCCTGGAGGTGCATCAAGCCCCTTTTTGTTTATGTTCAGGAAGGCGGTGAAGACGTACCTCTTCACTCAAGCCTTTGGTTAAATGCTCCCTCTGCTTCCCCCATTGTAGACTCTACTGTTTTTTAAACTGTTTTCGTATCATTTTTTAAAAAATTATTATGCTGGATTTTTAAACCTTGCACTGGTTTTAGTATTGTTTTATACAGTTTTGATATGTTTGTTTTTAAATGTTGTGAGCTGCCCAGAGACCCTTGGATATGGGGCAGGATATAAATATATATATATAAATAAATATATTCTAACATCCAATGGAAGTGTGTCATACACTGAACAAGGATGTCTGTAGGAGAAATGGATGCTTGTAGGATCAAGAGAAGCTGCAGATTGCGCTTAGAGGGCTCTTCTCTAAACAAGGTGAAAATGTGTTGCTTCCCTCCACTTGGAGTAGTTTCTCAGCTGTTTGGATGGCACTTTTTTGTTCATATCACAATGGGGCATTTTTTCCTAAAGGTGTGACTTGCAAAAGCTCTGTCTGATTGCACCTTCAAAACCGTATCTGTTGCACTGAGAACAAGCATTAGTTTTGCCCATGGGAATCAAACTGAAGAGTGAGCACTGTATTTGGAATCAAAGAACTTTTAGAGTGACTACATAAAAAATAAATTGATTTGATCTCTTTCATGGCACTTAGTCAACACTTCTTCAAAAATATTCTCAGAAACAAATCAAAATTGCACTTTTATAGTCTCTCTGATTTTGAGTCTGTCAAGTACAGTCCTGGAAAAAAGAGAAGACTGAGCTGCTTGTGGATTATGTAAGATTAGCTTGGAAATAAACCAAGTCCTTTCTGGGGAAAATAGTTTTACTCGGTGCTGAGTTTTAACTAGTTTTATCTACCCATCCAACTTCAATCACTAAATTTCTTGAGTAGCAAATGATATCCCCGCAGCCAAGGAAAGATTCTGATGGCAGGATTTCTCATCAGCCAAGAAATTTGTAATTTACGGTTCACAGTTCTGGGGAATTTTCAGGAACCCATAACTCCAGGGTTTCAGAAAGAAAATACTCTGGCTGCACTCACACCTAAGTTTTAATTCAGCTTCAGCCCACTTTCAAAATCAGTGAACGCATCAGCAAAGCGACAAGCTGATTTCTTTCAGCATTATGTAACTCTGAAAATCCACCTTGAAGAAGGATAATCACTGTGCTGATGTGTTCTTCCATTCTCAAGGTGGACTGAAGCTGGATTAAAACTTAGGTGTGAACACAGCCTTGGGGTAGTTGTCCAGGAGAATCTTGGCAAAGGCTGTTTTTCTACTGTCACTAGAAGTACCCATTAAGTACCCATTAATGAGTACTTAATGCCATTAATGGGTACTTAATGGGTACTTAATGGGTACTTCTAGTGACAGTGGAAAAACACCCAAAGACTTAGCTGAATGCCCTAGGCTGCTTTCAGTCCAAGACCATGGTGTCTTCACAAGCTATAAAAGCAAACCATCAGCATGCTCACTCTTCTGTCTTAATATTATTGTAACCCACCTTGAGACTTCTGGGTACAGGGCAGGATGGATGGAGAAAAAGAGAGAGAGAGAGAGATCACGTTTCTGGGGAGGTTGAAGCTCTTTCTCTCAATAATTCAGAGCTCTGAATGCTTCTGATTTTGAGCTTAATCCAAGAAAATCCCCATATAGGTAAGTTAGAAGTATTTCTGTGTCTTGAATTCTGAAACTGGCGTTACTCCATTCTCTGGTGAAAGCAGCCTGGGACTCATGCACCTTCTCAGTCTAATAATAACTTTTCTAATACAGTCATCTTTGCATCTTTTGCAGGTTATATACTACAGTACTCAGAGGACAATAGTGAACAGTGGGGGAGTTTTCCCATTAGCCCAAGCGAACGTTCCTACCGCTTGGAGACACTGAAATGTGGCACATGGTACAAGTTCACCCTGACTGCTCAGAATGGAGTGGGACCAGGACGCATCAGTGAGATCATAGAAGCCAAAACTCTTGGGAAAGGTAGTTAAGCTCCTGTTGAATCTTTATCCCCCCAAAAGCAATAATTACATGATTTTGATGCTGGTAAAGCCAGACAACTACATACTGTTTAGTAACACACTGTGCAGTACTGAAGAGGAATTACTTTAGTGTGGTGGCTAAACGTGTATGTTGTGAGAAAGTCATTCCTGGTTCAAATTTCTTTTTAATCATGATCTCACAGGATGAGCTGAAGGATTAGGAAACTTAAGGAAATGAGAGAAATACTGCACTTCAGTTACCCTCAGCTGTAATTTGAGAATGATAATACAATACTGATAGGAATTCTAAAAATGACTGAATCTATGCAATGTATTTAAAACACTAAAAAAGCTTACATAAATGCCTTGTACTACTCCCACTGTTTCTGATGCTCAGTCTCTAAGTGTTGTTGTACCCTCCTACGCACAAGAAGTATTAGTAGACTTAAGAGAATTGCAAAGTTGCATAGAAGCATCCCTGGGAGGCAGCCAAAACCTCTTTCAGGGAAGGAAGGAGTCGAATGGAACAGCTGGAATTCTGAACAAAGGAGCATTTTTAATGCATTGTGTTGTTATTCATCCCATATGATATGTAATATTACCTTCAGGATCTCCTATACTCTAATATAATTTGAGAATGAGTTATACAGGTATCTGCTATGACATCTTTTTAGTGCAGAGTGATGTCAAATTTATCCCAGTGCACCATATTGCCAGATCTTAAGTCACAAAGATATAAATTTCGACAGGTAACTTGAGATTAAAATAATCTTTGGCACATTTCCTTAATTGTAATCCTCTGAATATAAAAGTAGCATTCTTGGGTGTCTGCAGTCTTAAAATACATGAACTCCAAAACTGATTACGACAGTTTCAAGGAACTACAGAGCATGCTAAATTGGCTTGACTAAGTTGCTGAGTTTGCATGTCACCTGTAGCTCAACAAGTGACTGTGAGATTATTTCAGACAGCTGAGAGATTGGATCAACAATTGGATTAGGGCCAGTTCTTGCTTTTGCATCTGTTCTTCATGCATAATAGCAAGGCAAGAATGATAATTGAGGATAGATGCTTACCCTGTAGTTTACTGAGCAGGGAGGCACCACCAGAAAAATGGATGTTTGTCAGTTTTCACTTTACTCACTTACCCTTAAGAGTGGGCTGTATGGAAATGCAGGGGTGGTAGTGGGGAAATGGGCAGGGTATGATGTGGTGCAACCACTCCCCCCTCGTTTTGATGCTGGATGACTTTAAACCAGCAGAGGGAAAACCACTCAACAATGTAGTTCCCACCAAGAAGGTAGTGAGGGGAATCATTCTTTGTGGGACTGGGCCTTTTGTCAGCTGCTCTGAACTCCACCTGGTCTCAGCTACACCAAAGACCATAAAGGACAGTTGCTTATGGCTTTCAGTTGCCAGAAGACCTGCCTGAGGAGGAGAACTTTGCCATCTCTCCTGGAGGAGGTCTAGTGGTGGCAGCCTAGACCATTCTGCCCTCTGGATGACCCACCAGCCTGGCTGGGCATGAACATCTTGAAGGAGATGATTCTTTGTGGGACTAGGGCCCTTTGTCAACTGCTCTGGACTCTGCTTGGCCTCAGCTGCCTCAGTTTGTTTGTGTGTTTGGCTTATTTTGCAGTGTTTTGTATGATGTGCAATTTTAATCATGTATTTTTATTATAATGTTCTGATCATTATTTTGCACTGTGTATTTTCTATTTGTTGTAAACTGCCTTGGGCAAATTTTCTTTTGGAAAGGTGATATACAGATAAAATGGAAATGGAAAAATGAAATGGAAAAATCATGCCAGGTGCCTATTTGAGATATATATATATTGAATTTACTAATTAAAAACCCCATGGAAGGGACTTATACAAAATGTTCAAAGCAATAATTCTCATTATAACAGTCAAGACAAATCATTCTATGCCACTGTCCGACTTCCCTCCTCTCCATTGTTTATTTGTACTGTCTTCTCCAGTAACAAGGATTTCATAGCCCTTTTAAAAAGAAAAAAAGATTCTCCGACCTGTTAGGCGTTGCTTTGAAAAAGGAGGTCTGCATCTAAAGAAACCTTCCCTCTTGTTCCTTAGCCTCCATATTATTTCTTTGTGCTATTATTGATTCCTTTATTAATACCCGTATTTTCAGGCGTATAAGACTGGGTGTATAAGACAACCCCCAACTTTCCAGTTAAAATATAGAATTTGGGATATACTTACCAAATAAGAAGACAACCCCGGCGTATAAGACGACCCCTGACTTTTGGGAAGATTTTCCTGGATTAAAAAGTAGTCTTATACGCCAGAAAATACAGTACCTCCACACTAATTTAAGATGGTCTCCATGTTTCCAGTTGTTTGCAGTTACTAATTTACCAGCATACATCAGGAAGTGTGACAATCTTATTTTCTCTCATGAAGTAGGCTTAGTCTATAAAAAGCTCATGCTACAAACTTCTTTCTCTCTGTTAGTCTCTGAGGTGCTACTAGACCTCTGTGCTTACTAATACATAATGTGTTTGGGGGGGGGGGTTACCCTAACTAAATTATCACTTGTAATATTACCATTCAAATACTTTTCAAATAATAGATTTCAACCCAGAACTTATTTACAACATAATCAAAAGGAGACTGTATAACTACTACTAATTTTTTATTGCTTTAGTTCCCTATTAAGATTTGCACATAGCAAAGCAATGGGCCTCTTTGCATTTAACTCTGTGGGATGGTATTAAAAGTACAATACCATCCCACTAAAGTTAAGTTCAGGGACAGTGGCTGGCATTCCCACTGTGAGTGCCAGTGCCATTCCCAACTTACCTAAGGGTGCTCATAGTGCAGACAGTCTGGGATTGTTCATCCCAGATTGCCACGACACTGGCCACAGCAACTTCCGCTGTGTGCCTGGCTATTGCCATGGCAATCACATTGTGATGTGTGACTGCACAGCCACAGCTGTTCCACTCTGTCTCGTTGCAGCATTTGCACATGGACATGGGTGCAGCTGCTGCATGCAGGAGCAACTGGGAGCATACTCAATATTTCAGGTCAAGCTGTGGAGAAACTGTGGGAATGCTTCTGCAGGCTGTGGGTCAGAGATGGTGGCACAGTATATGGGTGGAGCATCCTGGAGCACCCAAAGCCATGCCACAAGTGTAAGTATCAACATAAACAGGACCGATTAAAGAGTTGTGCACATCAGTTTCCTTTGCAATGTTTCAGAAAATGTTGGGACTCGTGTCTAGTAATCTTTACAGCAAATGATGGTGTAACTACTGTGCTGCCTGAGAAAAGTGCTGACTGCCCCTCCTGTTCTCATGAGTACTGTGATATAGCTACACTGTGGCACAATGAAGTCAAGATGGAAGACCTCTTGGACTTTTCATAGCACTGATTTGGTATAGCATATATTGCCCTCCAGCCCCATTCCATTCTAGCCCCTTTAAAATAGAAAGAAATGTAGAAATAAAAATAAAAAAGAGGCAAGAAAAGGTCTTCTTATCTTGTGGCCATCCAGATGATCCTGGACTACAACTTCTAGATTTCTGCTCCCAGCATTATCTGCCAGCCGAGCATTCCTTACTGGAAATTATAGTTCAGGGACATCTGGACAGCTGTAAATGGAGCATGAAAGATTAAGAAAGTAGAAGGCGTTGCATCTTCCAAGCTAAACTGAGTACAAATTAGAGTTTGGGTCTATAAACTTCTGAAATGTGTGATCACTTTTGTTTTCTATTTATTTTAACACATTTAATTTAAATACTTTTAATTTATTTTAGAACCACAATTTTCAAAGGAACAAGAACTCTTTGCCAGTATTAATACCACTCGAGTAAGGCTGAACCTTATTGGCTGGAATGATGGCGGCTGTCCAATCACCTCCTTTACACTGGAATACAGGCCATTTGGGACCACAGTATGGACAACGGCTCAGAGAACATCTCTAACTAAATCATATATTGTGAATGATCTTCAAGAGGCAACCTGGTATGAGCTACAGATGCGAGTCTGTAACAGTGCTGGCTGTGCAGAGAAGCAAGCCAAATTTGCCACACTCAACTATGATGGAAGTAAGTGCTTTTATTTCAGTGCTGCCTAATGAAGAACCATCATAAATAATTTAATTTCACATAATGTAGTTTAAGTGCCATTTAATTTTATGTTAAAAGTATGACATCTGTAACAACTAGATGAGACTAGATGAGACAATGAAAATGTTTACTGGGTGAAAATCCATCTGCTTCTTGTAATGCAGAAAATTTCACAAGAAGCTGTACAAATTTATGATAGGCTTCTCTGATAACTGTGGTTTGCAATGAAGCTTTACAGCTTGATTTAGTGAAATGTTCTGGTCTCACAGGGGGATGCCTTCCCATATAATTAGCATCTCTTATTATACAAACAAATCTCTGTGTTTCACATAACCAATTGCCTCTTTAAGAACCCTCCCTTCTCTTCAATCACTACAAATATTTATTCTGGCACAGATAATTTAGATTAGGAATTGGACCTTGCTGTACTTTTGAAAGTGAAAAAAGGCAGTTGGCAGAAAATTTCAGAGATTGAGTATGGCTCAATGACATAGTAACCCCTTGGAACTGTTCTAACCCAGAATTGACATTGATGTGTACACATATATCTTGGGCTATCACATTTCTTTTAAAATTATGCATACACGGTGCAAACCAGTAATTTCAATGCAAATGTCAATGCTATGATTTTGCACTTGCGCAATGCCAGGGATGAGATGTGAGAAGCGATGTCGTGTCTGTTTATGTACTTAATGGGTTATATTTTAAATACATTTTAGGTATATTTTAGATATTATATATTTTTATTGTTGTGACCCCACCCTGAGTCCTTTGAATGAAAGGCAGAATATCAACTGTTAAATACTGTATTTTCTGGCATATAAGACTACTTTTTAACCTAGGAAAATCTTCTCAAAAGTCAGAGGTCGTCTTATACGCCGGGTGTTGTCTTCTTATAGTGCGAGTGTATCCCAAACTCTATATTTTAACTGAAAAGTTGGGGGTCGTCTTATATGCCCAGTCGTCTTATACACCGGAAAATATGGTAAATTGATTAAAATTAAAATAAGACTGATTTACATCTGATTCCCACTAGTCAAAGCAACTCTCCATTCTGTGTATGTTCATCTCTTGGTATAGTTCTTTAGCTACACCAAACTTTCTCCACACATGCTGTATGTACTTCCTCACATACTCACATGCACAGAGAGAAAATTAACTTGCAATGGACTTTCCTTTCAGAGTACTTTGACAGGACGTTATAAAGCTTCATTTGGTTAAATGATGATTTGAAGTGAATCCGAGTGATGTAAGACTTATTTGAAGCAAGGCCCAGTATTGCAATCGTGTTTATATCTCTCATCTGTAAGCTTAATGTTTTATCACACTTCCTAATGTCTTGTCAAATTATGAGGGTGGAGGAAGGATGAGAGAAGACAGCATCTGGAAGAGTTTTAAAATGTAGTATTTGGTAGAAGTATATATTCTCTAGTAGGACCCTTGCAGATTTTTTCTGCAAGTGCATTGTTGCTGCTGCTTGTCAAGTTTTTATATTTTTTTCTTGCCAATGAACCAACCAGGATAAAAGCTTTATCTCATTTCCCCATTGCAAAAAAGGGAGAAAAAAGTCTTTAAAATGCCCCTGACCATTTCCGGTTTTCTTACTTGTCATTTTGCCTCCTCCTGCTGGATGGGCTTGTGGAAGGCTATGTGTTCCCAGTGGCCTGGAGGACACTGAATTAGTCTAATGAATATCTCATTCAACAGTTATATATGCCCCTTTTCACAATAGTCAGTGGAAGCATGTGTTGTATATCCCAGTTCCATTTATCTTCCAGTCAAGAAGTATAAATTTCAAGAATTTGCAATGTTCACCACAAATGAATGGTGAATATGAAAATCCCTTAATTATTCTCCCATATATCAAATAACATTATGATTCCATAATTATTCTCTGATTTAACCAGGGCTTCATAGTTTTGTAGTTTTTCTAAAGGAACTTCATTCTTTAAAAAAAACAAGAAGCATAATGTAGCTTTGCAGTCAAAGTGGCAGATTTGGAAAGTCTGCCTTTTAAATAGTGTATCCCGTACAAAGTGACTGGGATGAAGCTGTCCTAATAATTTGCACCTCTTAGGAACATGCAGGTGAGTTCCTGTACACTGTAGTCACTTAAAAACCAACCTTTTCTCTCCATTGATAGGCATCTAATGTCATGACACTGTTTCCAGGTACAATCCCTCCACTCATTAAGTCAGTTGTCCAAAGTGAGGAAGGTCTGGCAACCAATGAAGGGCTAAAGATGCTGGTGACCATTTCCTGTATCTTGGTTGGGGTCTTGCTCCTTTTTGTGCTTCTTCTGGTTGTGAGAAGGAGGAGGAGGGAACAGAGACTGAAGCGACTAAGAGGTAAGAATGTTGTCAAATGCTTCTATATATGTAATTGAGTTATGTCTTGAAGGATGTATATCTGAGTTCTCTATGCAAGTCATTCTAAATATCTAAAAGAATGCTTCCTCCCGTGTGGACCTACCCATGCTCTGAGGTCTGCTGCCTCTTCATGATCCCACCACCTGCAGTGGTTAGGGGGGTGGGAACATGTGGGAGGACGTTCTTGGTTATAGCCCCTAGATTATGGAATTACCTTCCCTCCAAAAGCATCAGGCACTTTCACTGTGTACATTAGGAGACAGGTGAAGATGCATCTCTTTACCCTGGCCTTTGGCTGAGGGAACAACATCCAATCCCCAAGCAAGCAGTGTTACTGATAGTTTTAAATCTGTTTTTAATGTGCGACCTTCAGATATAGGGCAGAATAGAAATAATAAATAAAGTAGTAGTTCTCAAGCTGTGGTCTTCTAGATTTTCCTGAACAATTCCCAGCATTCCACTGCCAACTTTCCATACCAGCCTCAGTAGGCATGGAATGCTGGTGGTTTCCAGGAACATCTGGAGAGCCAAAGTTTGAGAACCACTGTTCTAGAGAACTGAAGCTTTTTGACCGCTACTAAACCGTTGGGGTCTGTCACTGGGGGTGATGTATTATGCTGAGCTTTTTGCATTGAAATGCATATTATTTTGGTTTGCTGATTTTAGTATGATTTGTTCTGATTATTATTTTTATCACCCTGGGTTTCACAGATGGGTAGAATGCAAGAAAAATTTTGCTGGGGGAATCATATTTGTTTCAGCTTTGTCATGCCTTCTTGCTAGCTTTTGCACTTATGTTGCATAAAGTATAAAGAGATCATTGTGACTAGCAGAACTTCATCTGCTTGTTAGTCAGGGGGTTGCAGTATTTTAGCTGCTGCAAAATCTTTTTTTCTCAAACTGAGCTCTAGGAAGTAGCTGCTGCAGTAACCATCTGCATTCTTGAATGTATCAAAGCCCAGTTGAAAGCTGCAGGATTGGTATTGATTACTCAAGAGAATCCAACTAAAAGCAGTAGACAGGTACAGTATTGCTGCCAAGATCCTAACAAAAATGAGATAACAGCTCAGGTCCCTTTTTTCCTACATTCCTGTATAGTTTTTCAGGTTTTAATATTTATGTCACAGTCAGTCCGGATATCTCAGCAATTTTAAAATATTGTTATGCTGTGCTAGGGCGCGTTCCCACCCACAGGCCAGTTTGGATTACCCTGATTCAGAGTAATTCAGGTTCTGCTGTGGGTTAGGGGTGGAGGCCGAGAACAGCACCAACCGCACGTTGGGCACAAGCACACCTGCCTGCCACCCTCCTCCTCCTCGGCTGCCTTCCTCTCACACTTCCCGGCTGTCCTCCTTCACTCAGATTTAGACATGATGTGGTAGGTTACCATTTAGTGTTATATATTCCCATGGCAGCGGAAGAAGAAGGAAAAAAAGGTTAAGAGTGTGAGCCTGCCCTATAGTTGAAACCAGAGGCATTTCTGCACTTTGTCCCATAGAATTCAATTAGTCAACATCTGGGTAGGTGCATCTGCATTTGCAGGAGGCCTACAAACTTCTCCTGCCTGCCCAGAGGTTGACTATTTGCATACTAGCTGTGATGCACAAAATCATGCACCACATGCACGCAAACCTTAACCTAACACAACCAGAAACTTATCAGGGAACATCCAGAAGTGGGGGGGTCATCTGACAAGACTGCACATGTGCAGAGCGTAAATGTCGCCATAGCAACGGCGCTGGCATATGCACAGTCATGCAGGTTGTTGCAGCCAAGATGGCAGCGCCCTGCAGAGGATCAGATGTGCGACCAGACCCAGGTAAGTGACCAATAGCACATGGGCTAGGCTTCATGTATTAGTGCTCACATGTGCGAGCACCAGTAAACATTAGTCTATCATGTACCTTTTCTGTCCAACGGACAAGAAACCAAGTGCAGAAATGCCCAAGCATAAAACTGAACATGTTGTGTCTGTGATAAGCACTTGTCCACATCCTATGTACCGTTATTCCCTGCATCCCAGCTGCACTGTCCTAGCGGCCATGACATTCAGTTCCTCAGGCTATAGTTTGTGGCTAAACAGATAGCCCCCAACAATGGAGAAGATAAACAAACGTGCAAGACACATGCAAAAAAGTTTATGCCTCTGATTTCCGATTTATGTATTTGCACCTCAGTGGCCAACATTTTCATTGTTTATTTGTGAGCACACATTGTCCTGTCTCCTTTTGCTGTGATGGTGGCAGATGGAAACACACAGCTAGGAACCTGTTGCAGTTATTGCAATTTTCCCTTAGCTACCTGTTAAATTAAACCTGGGAAGCCTACCTTTGCATATTTCCAGGGATGAAGAACACACTCTGGGGGAATCCCCACAGCAAGCTTATTTCGCTTTCCCTAAACTGAAATAATAGAACCGGATGCAAACGCGAATTAGCAGTGGGTGCTAACCCCCCCCCCCCGTGCCATGGAAACACCATTGCACCCATGTGGGGAATCCAGATCGACCCCCAAGGGGTCGGTCTATCACCCCAGGTGTCTCTGGGGACGGGGGTTCCTTTCCCTTTTTTAAAGGCCAGAACTTTCAAAGAGCTAGAATTGCACAAAACTGCAACATTGTTATTAAGGTGTGAAGAGGCTAGATCGCTACAGTGTAGCTTTAAGGACTGGATTTTTATAGTGGCTGTTTTGAGGGTGGATTTTTTCAATGAAATCACTATCTTTGGAAGCAAGCTATTGGGGGAGGGAAACCCTAAAAATGGATTCTCATCCCTTAACACGGTAGGGTCCCCACAGTAAAAAATGTAAAACGTTTCAAGCACACGATCCGGAGTGAGACCTGTTGAAATCAGGATTGAGATTCACCACACTTTGGGGTGGTTTAACACGGAGAAAGTGTGTTAAGCCAAACTGCCGTGCGGACTCCGAGGATTGAAAACGGTTTGAATTCGAGATAAGGTTGCCGTGAAGACACGGCCTCTAATATCATGTTCCTCATCATTCTTCATCAAAAACACAGCAGCTCAACAGAAAAACTGAAGAGTTAAGTTCTGAGAGTCATAATTAGTCTTGGGGTGTTCTTCCACTGTCACTAGAAGTACCCATTAAGATTTATGGTGGGTCTAAGTTTGACAAATAAATACTGAAAGCCACTATTTTTTTTGGGTCAAGTCAGCTTCGTTTTCAACAGATAAAAATTGTCTCCAAGTCTGAGGGCCACCAAGTCTCCAAAAATACAATTTTTCAGTCTTGTCAGAATTAACATTCAGTTTGTTCCTTTACATTCATTCTTGTATTTTCATTGTAACAAGTAACAATATGGTTTAATTAAACAAATATGTAGTCCAGTAGTAATCCTTTCTCTCTGTCTCTCTCTCTCTCTTTTTTTTTTTCTGTAGATGCTAAGAGTCTGGCTGAAATGCTTATGAGGTAAGACTATTGTGTAACAGTTGCCAAGAAGGTTGTGATATGAGAGTTCAGAAGTTGTGGTTTGCAAATATGCAAAGCAAGAAGAGGAATCATCTTACCGAGCCATTGAGAAAACATTCTGCATCACTGTTTTTAGAAATTAGAAAATAAACTTACAAGTTATTATCTGTGCATTGCTGGTAGAAATGCACACACCCTCAAGAATGAAAACTAGATGTAATTGCTATGACTTTAAGATCACAAATTTGTTAAAGCACTAGTAGTTAGCATTTAAACTGATCTAGCTCATTTGAAGAAGGTTGGCTGTGTTTGGACAGCTGTTCTGGGATAGAAACTAACCTCCGTAGCCTGGTTTAGCAGCTGTTCACCTGCCAGTAAAACTTTTTTAAACGGTCTACCAGTATTCTTGGATTTGGAGCCACCTAGATTAGTCAATGTTCCCTACATTGTAGATGGAGTGTGCTAGCAGGGGGCAGGACCTCCTTTGGATCGTACCAAGCTACAGAAGGGAGGCAGAAAGGCCCTAAGAATACAAGTCTTTTTTAGAAGGGAGAAATCTACCTTCCTTCTGTTATGTGGTGGATGTGGCTTTCAGTGTCAGCTCACCATGCAAGTTGGTCCATCTAATCCTAGTTGTTCTGGATTCAGGCATTAAAAGGTTAGACATGCTCTCCTTTGAAGACTTAGGGTGTTTCTGCACTGGCTCTTAAAACTCCATTAGGGACCCATTAAGGGCCCATTAAGGACCCATGTGGGACAGATCCTAAAAGATCCTTCTGCACAGGAGACCCCATTAGGACCAGATCAGTGAGGCCTCTTCCGCACAATGGCCTCTCAATTCTGGCCCTAATGGGGTCTTCAGGTCCCTAAATCCGGATTTCCGGAAGACCTAAAAAATTGGGTTTACAATCCAGTCTTCAGGCTTGAAACCGGATTATAGACCCACACATCCGCACACTTACCATGCAGATGGGGTCTTCCAGATGGGCCTGGCAGGAGCAGAGCTGCGCGCGCAGGTGGTGCAAGCTCCACCATGCCGCTGACAACTACAGTCTCGCTGACACGCAGTCTCGTGTCCAATGGGGTAAACTTAAATGTAACTTTGCAAAGAGCTGCAAGCTGTGGCAGAGCATTTACCAAACATTCTACCCATTTCAAAAACTGGTACCACTTTATTATAGTTGTCTTGCTATCGCCATCACTGTCATTGTATACTTTCCTCAGAATGATTAATATCTTGAAGGACAGCGACCTCAATGGGAATTAATATTAATGCCAGGTAAACTTCACTGGAGAACACATTCCATGTTCCTTTTGGAACAGAGAAGCTTCCAGGTGATGTCATTTGGTTTCAGGGAAGTTTATATTGGGAAAAACATTCTACCAAGAATGCCCTCCCCTAGCGTTATGTAGATTCTCTGCACGCTCTTTGCTTTCTTCATGCTAATTTCTTATACAGATATATTGTAACTTTATTGATAGATTTAATAAGCTTTCTTTGTGTTGGAAAAGGTTTGTTAATCGACTGGTACACTCAGTGTTTGTGTGTGTGTGAGAGAGAGATTCTTAGCTGATAGCTTATTCCCAGGTTAATTTTCTACTACAGTAACTTTAAAATGAGAATATAATAGCTTTTGTAATACTGTCCCATTGCTGCTCACATCTTTTGGCAAATGCTGTATCAGCTATGAATGGTTAACAGAGAAATTGTATTAGATGATGATAACTATAATGAATAATAAAATAAATGCATTTGTTATAGAACAGACATTAGAACAGTTTCCATGAAAGTAGCGTTTCACATATTTAGTTTATCTATTGATCGGTATCACACAGTACCAAAATGGAGTCAAAGTAAAATGCTGAAGAATTCCTCTTTCCTTCCCTAATTCTGCTGAAACGGATAGTGAAAGGAAAGAGATCAGTATCATTTTTCAAAAAAGAATATCAGTAGCTTCTATTTAAGCTAGTTTCCTATTGCTTTTTGCTTCCTCTTTTACATTTAATATGACTTGGGACAACTAAAGATTATTATTTCATGTTGAATGTTTCTAAATTTGACATACTATGATTCTTCATTGAGTGTTTATAGAAAAGTCTCAACCTTTTTTGTTTTTTTCTTGGCATCTTTTTCCTCCCAAATCCCAGCAAGAATACAAGGACATCGGATACGCTTAACAAGCAACAGCAAACACTCAGAATGCATATAGATATTCCCAGAGCTCAACTTCTGATTGAGGAGCGGGACACCATGGAGACCATTGGTAAGCCATAAGTAATGTGTTGTGTTGTTTTTTATGTAACAAGTAGATCTTAGGAGCTTAGTGTTATTTTGCTTAAGGTTATAATTTGCTGCAACTGGAAAAAAAAGAATGGCTGAAGACTCTTCTACTTTCTAGTCCTTGTTAATAAACTATTAAAGGAGGATAGAATAAAAAATTTTCAAGGAAAGACCCAGCATTTATACAATGTGCATTAAGTCTTCAGTATCTCTAGGATTTCTTTCCTCCTCTCTCTTTCTCAAAAGACTCAAAAGAAATAAAAACTGCATATAATGTTAAAATAAGATATGGTGCTATTTTTCCAAGGCTGATGGATTCATTTCCTTGCGCCAGAAGCCAGTAACAAGGGATAAAGCAGTAGATGGGATTATTTGCTTTATACAGCATGCCTCCTTGTTCTACCAGGACACCTGGGGGCTCTGGGGTTTGGAACTTTCATTCCTGGCCCTTTGAGGCCCTTGGGATCTCAGGGGTGATGTGGGGAATGGCCTGAACCAGCCTCATCATGCAACTGGGACTGGGCCCAATACCTTCCCATGGTCTGGACCCACTGGTTCAGATCGTGGAGAGACAGTACAGAAAGGTCCTTAGATCACAGTATTCCATGTTGCAAAATGCAATAGGCTTCAAGTCTAATAGCTGAAGGAGAGTAATTTGGTTTGGTTTGCTTACCTGTGGGAATGAAGAGATAGGGTACCTAACAGAGCCTAATAAGGAGATATTCTTGAAGTCACAGTTTAACTCAACAGGGAAAACTAAGCAAAATACTTTTTATTCAGTGTCAAATAGCCTTTAATGAACAGTTGAACAATCTTCTTCACTTTCTGCATGTTTCCTTTCTCTGAATGGAAAAGCAGGCAGACACGGAAACCCCTATCCACTGAAGGTGAAGTAGTAATTACTTGCTTCAGCACCTTCACCAGGGGGAAGTTTTTAAAGGAGTGGGTAGTGTTTCGATTGTTCTTAACCATGCTTTTAATTTATGCATCAATATTTTTCTTTTTTGTGACTTACCATAGAATTACCAAGTAAAGGCATGGATATAAAGTTAAATACATAAATAAATCGGCAGAAATAGAACAATACTGTATAAAAAGGCTGGGCCACTTATATTTTATGACACTAGTCATCTGTGGAAGTCCTGTGATTTAAAGCAATTTAGACCAAATTTGTACATTACTCAGCCCGCATAACATCTTAATTATGGCTGCATCACATACTATTTTGGTAGCATGTGAAATTTTATTGGAGGGAAAGCTCTCCCCTACCATTTCATTTCTTTATGTTCCTTCATTATTAGTGCCCTGCAAAGAAGGCTTCCAACAGCAGTTCACGTTAACACTGCAGAGTTTTTTGTTTTAAGGTTAGTGGCAGTAGCAAACATTCATGCGTTTGCAAACTAGGCAACAGAGAACAGTTCCACAGGAAGCTGTAAAAAGTAGTTGGTATGTCAGTGAACTTCCAGTTCATCCTCTTCACCATGGAAAATGACGAACCCCCTTTTGCTGCCACACTGTAGGGACAAAATTGTTTGTGGTATTAAAGGTAGTTGCTATAAGAAGTTGCCATTGCTATGTCTTCATCAGGTGTGGAGATGCCATGGTGGGGCATCAGAGACATCGTTGTGTCATAGGGGCAGAATGGTTGGGGGGGAGCTAATTCTGCTTTTATTGTTATGGGACTGCAGGCCACCCTCATCGTCAGTTATATTTTCTGCTTTCGACTGCTTATTTTTCTAAACTCATTATTAAAGATGTGCTGAAGTGATGTGATTCAAACTGGAGTGCCTGGCCAGTTTGAATTTGAACTGAATCCCTCCTGGGTTCAGGAGGAGCCAGTTTGAACTCAAACTGAAGTGGGGAGGATGCAATAAATCAGTCAAACACCCCAGTTCAAATCAAACCAGTTCATGTTCAACGCTATTTTGCCCTTTAAAAGATATTTTTTTAGTATTATTTTTTAAGATTATTATGATGTTCGATTAAACCTGTTTGAAAAAGTTCAGATTTGATCCAAACAGCATAAAATTTGGTTTGGTTCAATTCAAACTGAACCACTATGCTTCATATTTAATTATTCATTTAATTATTAATTATGGTTTTTAAAAAAGCAAACAATGGATCACTGTTAGAATGTAAAGGTATTTTTTTAAAAGAAATGGTCTCTTTTTATAGTAAACAGGTATCACTTGGGAGGAATGAGTTGATACTGATGCTGTTTTTTTTAATAATATTGCATAATAATTATTACAGTTAAATAAAATAATCATTAACTAAAACATAGTGATATAACAATATTCCACGTACATTTTGTACATAATCATATTAACATAAGATTAATTTCTAATTCCACATCCTTAAATAGAAATCTTCTTTCAAACCACTGGCTAAAATGCAAGACAGAAAATGTAAAGTTGTTACATACAGTACTTTTTTCTTAGCACAAGGACATTTTGGCAACAATTTTTCTCCTATACAATTGTCCCTAGAGACAAGTGAAGAACGTGCAGCATAGTGAGATACCTTGCTGTGTTCCCCATAATCATAATAGAACGTGTTTTGTGATTCCAGAATTCACTGCACAGCTTCTTCAGGAGTTGCTAATGTGTGAACCCCAGGGTTTTTTCTCACCCATTAAAAAGCCATGGTTATTTCTCCTTACTTTGAATTTATGTTCAGAGACACCAGAAATCCAGCCTATATCACTGCTGTTATCGGGAAGGGGATAGCTCGAATCCCTCAAAGGATTTGAGAACTTTATGATTTGTACTTTGGAAGCTTTGCAGAAATCGAATAAAGCAGGGAATGAGCATTTTAGTAACTATTGAAATAACTGGGAGGGGTGTAATAATGGAGGAAATCTGCAGGAAAATAGAGAGTCATCAAAAGTCAGCATTTGAATTTCATTTAGAGACATGGGCAGTAATACAATTTCCCCTTATTCTAGTACTGGAAAGAAGCAGTATGAGATATCTGTAGCTTCATCCAGACGTCACTTACTTATTCTACCTGTGTATTCTGGAATGAAGCATAGATGCCTGGATGCAGCCACGTGTGAAATGGGATCATGAAGCAGCAGAAGGGGAGTGGTGGCATAACAAAAATCCTTGATTTCACCCGCATTGGTCTATTGCACTCCAGTTCTAGTTCAGGAAGGAGAAACCGAAGCTTCCCCCTCTCTACTTTGCTTGCTTTTGGGGGGATTGGAATCAAGATGATAAGGAGGAAAGAACAGGTATAGGTGAGGCAACCTGGCCTTCCTGGTTACACATTCTTCCACTTCATGTCTAGTATTTGTAAACTATCAAGGAACCCTACATCGTTTCATTTAATATTTGGTATTTAATAATTAACACATAGGCCTGCAGCTGCTGTTGCATTTACTTTTTTTTTTAAAAAAAGGGAAATTCTGTGAAGACATGAACATCTAACACAGTGTTCTCAACCTGTGGCTCGCGACCCCTTTGGAGGTCAAACTGCCCTTTCAGAGGGGTTGCAACGAGTCTCCCGCCACCCTTCCCTCCCCCCTCCCAGTTGCCCCGCCCCCGTGGTTGGGGGTCTCCACAACATGAGGAACTGCATTAAGAGGTCGCAGCATTAGGAAGGTTGAGAATGGCAACTACTGTAATGTGAACTGCTTTGACAAAAGTATCAAAGGCCTTTATGCACTGGGTGGGCCTTATTCTGGGCGGAATCTGCCATAGTCTTCACTAGCATGTGGACAGTAGGCCCTCGTTCAAGGACATAACATCAAGAAGAAAATAGAAATAGCATTCATTTAAAATGAATCACAGTGAGACCTTTTCATCTGCTGTCTTTTCCCTCCACAGATGATAGATCTACTGTCTTGTTGACTGATGCTGATTTTGGAGAGACATCAAAACAGAAATCATTAACTGTCACACACACGGTGCATTATCAGTCTGTCTCACAAGCCACTGGACCACTGGTGGATGTTTCTGATGCTCGGCCAGGAACAAGTAAGTGTAACAAAGAAGCTGCACTACATCATTCAAATGAAATGGGTGAGCATAATTCAGGGAATCTGTGCAAACCAAACTAACCTTTGGCTATTATCAGTCTCTCACTCTTGCAAGGATCCACAAGCTATTCTTGAGAGCATTCTGTTTTCTTGAGCAGTGTGACATGCTCTGAAGCAACACTTCAAATGAGATCTTAGCTTCTTTTCTGTGAGTTAAGGAAGTCACAATGTGCAGTTTTCAAACTTACAAGACTGAAGTGCCTTAGTCGTTTGAGTTTTTGTCTCTTATTCTAAATCTCAATTTTTTGTGGACCTGGACAGTTTACTCTGTTTGCATAGTCTCATGTGGATGTAACATGCCAGCAAGGTACATGGCCTCCCTTAAGGTAGAAAGGCCATCAGTCTGATTTTCCATATTTCCAAACTCTTACATTCAAGAAGCAAAAGTCCTGCAACTCTCAAGGTTTGTCTTGTTTTAGTGCTACTTCTCTTCTCACTTCCCTTCCTTTTTCTTCCCTGACTGTTCCTTCAGTGAGCAGTGCCTCCACCATAGTGGCCTTCTCACTGCTTCATGAGGGGTCTGTTGCCACTAGGGAGTCCACATTTTGAAGCTTCCACACTGCACACAGAAGGCTTCTTCAGCCTCCATGTGTCCTTGCAGCCCGTTTCATCAGGGTGAAAGGCAACATCAGCACATGCCCCCCCCCCAATTTCTAGCTGCTATCTCAGTTGCCCTTCAGTAGGGGGAGGAGCCATGGGGCCTTTCCGCACAGGCCCTAAAAACAGAATTAGAGCCAGATGCGGGAAGGATTAGGATGTGGCTTCCGCATAGGGAACCCAATTAGGGTCCCTTTGAGGACGCCACATCTGCACATCGGCAGGCAAAAATGGTTGTTTAAACCGGTTTTGCCGCCGAATCCTACCCAGATGTAAGACCTGAAAAAATCAGGTCTTACATCTGGCTTTTCCCCTTAAACCGGTTTGGAAGCAAACACTTCTGCACCGGGGGGGGGGGGGGGAAGCTGGATTGCCGGCGCATGCACAGTTGTCAAACAGGGAGAGCTCATGCTCCCTGTTTGACAGCTGGCCATGGCACAGCCGGCTGCTGCCTTCCCTGGCTTTCCCCTGGCAAGACAGAAATCCCCCACCCCGCCCAGGTTTCACGGGCCCGATCGGGGCCTTCCCCTCGCAAGAGAAAGGGCCACGCCCCCTTCTCTTGCCAGGGGAAGCTGCAGCTGCCACCCCACACCCCACCTGTGGCCGCGTGGTTGCATTTGGGGTGATTACCTGGTCGCTGGTGGGGCGACTGTGAAAGCAGCAGGGCGCTCCGCAGCCTACATTTCCCAGGAAGCCTCACGAAGGTGGCTGGCTCCTTCCCATTGGCCAGCCACCCTCGTGAGGCTTCCTGGGAAATGTAGGCTGCGCCTAGGCTCAATGGACACCACCCCTGCTGCTTTCACAGTCGCCCCACCAGCGACCAGGTAATCACCCCAAATGCGGCTACGGATGGGGTGCGGGGTGGCAGCTGCAGATTCCCCTGACAAGAGAAGGGGGCGTGGCCCTTTCTCTTGTGATGAGAAAGCCAGGGAAGGCCCCAATCGGGCTTGTGAAACCCTGGGCGGGGGCGGGGGGTTTCTGCTTCGGCTTCCCTGGCAAAGAGAAGGGGCCGTGGCCCCTTGTCTTGCAGGGCAAAGCCAGGGAAGGCAGCAGCTGGCACGCCATGGGAGCTCCTGAAAGAGCCAGTGGCGCAGGCTGGTGGGCAGCCCAGCTGTCAAACGGAGAGCATGCGCTCTCCGTCTTTGACAGCTGGGCATGCGCCGGCAGGGCCGGTTTGGGATGGGTGCTGGTGCATTCGCACAGCACCCACCCCAATCCATTTTCCCATCCGGCCCTGCCGCTGCCGCCCCGCGCATGTGCATATGCGCGGGGCCTCCATGGGCCTCCTTTCTTAGATACTTTTAGATACTTTTTCAGCGGCATGTGCAGAAAGGCCCATGAAGATTGGCTAACTTGAGTGCCCATTAAAGTATTCTTGGCCATGTAATGAAGGTGCAGCCTTTGTTTCATGTTTCTGGAACCCTTCAACGTATTTATTAGCAGCCTAGATCATGAGATGGATGGAATTCTTATCAGGTTTGCAAATGACACCAAATTGGGACAGATAGCAAATACCCAGAAAGACAGAATCAATATTCACAATTGTCTTGATAGATAAGAAAGCTAGGCTGAAAGCAACATCATCATATTCAGAGAAACAAATATATTGGAGTCACACACTGGATATGAGTTAGCAATATGGTGTGGCAACAGACAATCAAAAGTAGTTCTAGACTGTTTCAGTAGACCCCCAACCTGAGCATAGTGTACAGCTTTTTTCAAGGAAGGAGTCAGATAAATTGGAGAAAAATCTTCCTACTTACACTACAACCAGCCATCCGGCCAGGAGGATTCAAGAAATTACAGTAGCTTGCTTCATGTAGATTTGAGAAAGCCAGGGATCGTTTGATAGCACTCTTCCATTCTTAAAATGGCCTCTTCTGTGGATGACAAAAGTTATCACTGGCAATGAATGAACAATGCCTGTGCCATCTCTTTCTTGGAAAACATACACTTTCTCATCCTCAGCATGTTTTATTATGGGTTTTTATAGAGATTAGAAAAATGTTCTCAATATCTTCCACAGACATGGGATATTTAGTTCTTTAATCTTAATCAAGGGTCATGAAAATTGTACCGCAGGAATGCCATTATATACTGTCATGGCTATAAAGGAGATCCTGTGCCAAGAAAGAGTTCATTAGATTTGAAAGATTAACCAAGGATGAGCTTTTGCCTGAAGACAAATTCCAGTAATACATGCTAGAACTACTTCAGACTGGTCTGCTCAGAGCCATTTTAATGTTCAAGCCATTGTGCATGTTTTTATTTGTCCACAAGGTTCAGGAGGTGCTTGATCTCATCTCAGCTAGCCTACAAACAAATCAGCAGAATATGAGAAAAGAGGGGGAAAGAGGAAGTAATTGTATACTTCCATTGGAAATTAACATGGGGTAATTCTGTATTCCAGCTGTTTTGTTCTCTGATAGCCAAAGCACTTATGGAAAGGAGCTGACATTTGTAGCACTCAGTCCTTTGGGGTCACCAAGTATGTCCTAAATCACCATGACTATGGGATTACAGACCAAGGATGAATAATAAGCAGTTGAACCAAAGTGTGATACCAAAGTGTGTTGAAATGAACAGACAAATTATTATTCATCTCTTTGCATTTGTTTTTAGAATCTGTGTTCACTTTTTTTAAGAGTATGGGAACAAGGTATTATTTGTTTACTGATCTCACTACATCATCTGTCATTCAAGGACCGGTTTCACATTTTTTGCCATATCCATATACCACCTGCATCATCAGCATCAGTTTATTTGTATAGCACCTTTTCATGATACGCTCAAGGTGGTTTACTTGCAACTAACAATACAGATAAATTATTATTTTATTTTCTATTGAGTTCAATAAGTTTGCAAGTATATACATGCAAATTACAGTTACAGAAATGAAGTGCATCTTGATTACATTAATCAGTTATTTACAGGTAGAAAAATAAAGGACAATACATACATAAGGGCCCTCGTCACACAAGTCTAAGACAGGACATCCTATTCATTAATTCAGACTGAGGTTGTACCAGTCCTGGTCACACCTGGATCTTTGTAGGTCGTCTTCAGGTCGTCCCTGCCTTGGGCTGCATTGCTCACCACTTTCTGCACAATCAACCTGAACCTCCTCCACGGAACTCTTGGCTCTTCACCCCTTTTCCCATGTCAAATCTATTTCCACACACCCCTTCCTTTTTTATGTCCTTTTCTTCTCCGTGCAATTAATTTTTAAAATAATAATAATAAATTTACATAAAAACACTAGAGGAATCATACACATAAACTGAGGAGAGAAGGGGAGGGGCCTCATGAATTCTGTGTGTTCCGATTGGCTGAAAGTAAAGACTGGACCCCACTCAGCACAGCACAGTTCAGCCTTCTGTAGCCCATTCCCCCCTTACACTGAGGAAGCAAAGATGTCCCAGCATGCCAGGATGGGCTGAGTCCTGTAAAAATGAGGACTCCGGTTAAGACAGTCTAACAGGGGCAAGCTAGCTTGGAAAATGAATTAAATAAAAATAGCGTTGAGTAACACACATGACCTGAAGACAACCTGAGGTCATCTTAAACTACTAGTTTGACTAGGACCAAGGGCATGACAATTTAACTGAAGATCTTGGAGATAAGAGATATTCTTTCCCTGTGATATGAGCTAATAGCCAGATTAGAGTATTTCTAAAGCTCTGATAAGAGACAGTAATGGTTTCTAAATGTGAATGCATAAATTACTGAATGGAATACAACACAAAATACAGTAATCATTTATCAATATATAACATAGTATGAAATATATTTAACTATAAATTTTTTTAAAAAAAAAGCAAGAAAAAATTCTCAAACACACACATTGCAGCACAGTTATTCTCCCTAGCAGAGTGTATAGTATAGGCACAGGCATTTTGTTTATGCAGAGACCTTTACCTGCAACAGGACGGAGACTGATTCCAGCAAGAGATGTGGGCAGAACCAACAAACAACCCCCACCTGGATCCACTAAACAGCTCCCACCTCACCAACATGACTTGACCCGGGCAGTTCCTCTATGCAGAGAGCTTTATCTGCAGGAGGGTGGAGACAGGAGCTAGAGGAGAGATTCAGGCAGGGCCAGCAAGCGGCTCCCAGTTAGATCCATCTGATAAGCCAGACTCTTATCTGGGAATACCGGGTTTGATTCTGAACTCCTCCATGAAGCCAGCTGGCTGACCTTGGGCTATTCACAGCTCTCTTTCTGAGCTCTCACAGCTTCACCTACCTCACGGTGTGACTGTCGTGGGGAGAAAAACAGGATGTTCTTTGATTCTCTTATCAGTCTGAATTGATGTGCCAAGATTTTTGTTTTGCTTTTTTGTTGTGGGCTGGGGGTGGGAAGTGTTTGCAGTTAATCCAAAACACTATTTGCTAAACAAGATTAGCAAAATCCACAAATCTTTATAGTATTTGAGATGTTCCCCAGGAGAACCACAGTAAAAAGAATGCATTTGGTAAGCAATTAAACCACCCTAATTTTTTTGTTTTGACAAAAATCCAGTATTATTTGTTAATGAGTAGAATATTTCCTAGCAGTCTGACACTAGCACAATCAATATGCTCACTCATTCTGTATTGTTTTGCTGCGTTACCAACCTAGCTATTGTCTTTGCTCAACAGAACATATAAGGCACTACAATTATTTCCGAATGCCTTTTTATTTTGTTTTGTTTTGTACCAAGCTAAATAAAAACATTTTGCATTTTTAAATAACATTTTATTATATCCCCCCATGAAATTGTCAGCCTATTGATACAGAGGAAGAATCATACATAAGCCTGAACTCATTATTCTAAAGTCTGTTTCAAAGTACTATAATATAATGAAATATGATTCCTATTTTAGTAAAAGAAAAAACAATTAAAAAGCATTGAATTTAATTTTAATACCATTATTCCCATTGTTGGTTAATAACCTGTCAAATTCTTCAAAAGAAAAATCTTTCCTAGCTTCTGTAATGTCCTATTCTGTTTCCCCAAAATCAACACCCACCCATTGTTTAGAAAGAAATGAATAAAAGGGAATTATAAACATTGAGAGCCTGACACAATCTCTTAGTTTTTGGTTTCCTGATTCTGTTTTTAAAAGTTCCCCAAATAATATTTTATTTGCATGACAGAAAAAATATTCATTAGCTTAGCAATCAGGTTATATGCAAATAACTAAAGAGACAGAATTCATTTGAAATATCACATGTGTTAAAAGAGCACAAGCATACCCCGTATCCACAGAACTAATACCCGCGGATTCACCTAACTGGAGTCAACCATGAGGACAGCCGCCCTGCAGCAACCAGGTCTGCCAGCGAGCGCCAAGCCCAGGTAAAGCAGCACCGAAGCCAGCTACCCAGCCTCCCTCCAGCAGCTGGTCCAGCTATGGAGGCAAGCCTTCAGCAAGCTGCTGCTTTTCCTGCAGCCCTGCAGTGAGCAGCATTTCCTGGCTGTTTTTCCCTTCCTCACACTGAGAAAAGCAGTTGGCCATATTATCTACGATTTTCATTATCCACAGTAGGAGCTGGAACATATCCCCTTGGATGGGGGGCATGGATGCAATTGATTAGTTCAGCTGATGAGCAGATTGGCCTTATTGGAATATCAGCTCATACTGAAGTGATTCTTCACTGGCTGGTATATCAGACCAGCAAGTGTAGTAGGAGCCTCCCTATGTCATGTGCTGCTGTAGTCTTCATTAGCATGTGGACGGCAGATCCCTATTTTGGGATATATCCCAGGTTAAGGCCCAGTGCAGAGGGGATATATCCTGAAATAAGGCCCAGTGCGGAAAGCCTTTCTTTCTTCTACTGAATATCAAATATTCAATACGAACACTACTATACCTCTTTATTTTGATTGCAGATCCCACAACAAGAAGAAATGCAAAAGCTGGGCCCACAGCTCGCAACAGATACGCTAGCCAATGGACTCTTAACAGACCCCATCCCACTATATCAGCCCACACATTAACAACAGATTGGAGGCTCCCGACTCCCAGGGCTACAGGGTCTGTGGATAAAGAAAGTGACAGTTACAGTGTCAGTCCATCACAAGATACAGGTATATTCTTGCTTAGCTTGCCATAGCCCTTTTTATTTTGGTTTATTTTCTTAAGGGGAGATATGCACTGAAATGGTGTTTAAATACTGGGAAGAGATATGGTACAAATTGCACCCTTGCAGTTAACTTAGGACACAATCACACGGGGCACCCATATTCAAAGGATTGCCCCATCTGTAGTATGTCATGAAGTTTAAAAAAATAAGTGGCTAAAAATCTCCTTCCTCCATCTTCACCTTCTGTGTTCGCTACTCATTGGCTGCCTGGAGCCTGGGTTTCCCTGTCTCCAACTAGTCAACCAGCTGTTTTCAAGCTGCTATTGGCCACAAGTATCTCCATAGCTTCCCAACCAATTTGATCCAAAATGTGAGTTGCCCCAAGATTGATGAGTTCCTATTTGTGAAAGGGGAGCAGATTCAGAGGCTTGGGGATGTGGTAAGTTTTTTGTTTTTTTGTTTTTTTTGTCTGCCCCTTAAATCTCAAATTCACCTTTTACCATGTCTGTCCCAAATGTTTAACCTTCATCAGTATAGATGGGATAATGTGCCTCTCCAAGGGAAAGGGTGGATGCATTTTAACGCAGTTTAAAAAAATAGTACAGATTTGCAATTTTGAGACATCCTTTAATGAAATATTCCTTGCAGTGGTTAAAATGAGGGAGAGATGAACTGACTCCACAGTACGCACACGAGCTGCATAATTTCTCACCTGCACTGTGAACTTGAGAAAACTATATCTTCTGAAAAAAAAAATGTTGGAGAAAAACTGCTGTTGATAACACAGGGAGACTTTCTCCTAAAACAAATAACTTGAACAAAGGATTTTCTTCATGTCTATAAGAGAGAAAAAAAGTCTTTTCCACATCCATAAACTAATTTTGTAGCCATGAAGAATCAGTGAACTGAAAAATTCAGAACACCTTGAACTTCATGTTCCTTAAGTGATCTTGAGGGACAAAGTGTGCATTGGACCTGGAGCCATATTGGGAGGTGGTGTCTTATTCATTTATTTAAGAAATTTCAGGACAATCCTGGGCTCTTAAGTCATCTGCTAGGTCTTTGAGTTATCGTGGCTGTTCAAAAATACCCAAATTTTAACAAGTGCCTGCCCACTTCCACTTTTCAATGCTTGCTAGCATCCATGTATCCAGATTACGCAAATTGCTGGCAGATGAGGTAACGGCCTGGGATTGGAAAAGAAACACAGCACCATTGCTGGATTTCCTGTAATAGTGATATTACAGATTTTTGAACAGCTAATCTGGGACTATATTGGGGATGCCAAAATATCTGTGACATTCCCAGTATTGCCACCCTTAAGTTATAATTTGAGCTTAAAAAATGGAGAACAGTGTCTGGTCAAATTTAACAGATGTTCCTTCAATTGTTTCTTAAGAAGCAAGTTTTAAATACCCTTACCTGGCCAGGATAGTTAGCTCCAACGACATGCAATTTGTTTGGGATTTATTGTGTTCCATCTGTGCCTGTCCTCTTAACTCATGAAGTGTTACTTTATCCAAGCTGAGGTCAATATCTTTCCAAATATGCAAAAGAGATGCCTAGCTAAAAGGCTATTTTTCTAATTAGTTTATTCTAATGAATAATTAATCATCATCCTGACCAAGTAGTCCATTAACAGAGAGAAGAACTGCCATAGTCTGCACCAGCATTCAGACAGCAGGCATCTGTTCCAGGATACAGGGCGGAATAACGCCCAGTGCAGAAAGGGCCAAAGAATATTTTGTTTCAGTTCACTTAAAACAGAATCAGTTTTGAAGAAGGAATACTAATCTCCTTGGTTATTAACAAAATCATCTGCAAATGTATGAGAGGGTTCAGAATCCAGATACGTGGCCTGGCTTTCTTAGAGGTGTGTAGCAATAATTTTGTAGAACGTAATATAGTATAGTAGTGGTTAGCATAGTATAGTACATAGCGGCTACTACAGTTTTGTTGATCATATGGTGCTGTTTGAGGCTTCATTTTAGAACAAAAAACATAAAAATAAATGATGATAATTGTATACTTTGCAACAGCTTTTGTGAAAAAAAAAATCCATCCTTTATGTTGGATGTGGATGCAAAACTTAAACAGCATATAGAAATTATTCCATTAGGGATGTGCACAAATATTCATAATGTTTGAAATTTGTACAGATTTGACTGAATTCAGACATTCGGATTCAAATTGAAGGTTGGCACATTCAAAGATTGACATTTGAATTCCAATGGAATGTTTTGATACATTCATATGAAGCTTTGCTACAGATTCGTATGGCATATCTATGGGATTCATATCTCATATTCTTATCGAATTAGTAAACATTCGTATCTAATTCGAATCCTACCATATTTGAAGGGATTTATTCAAACGAAAATGAATATGAATCAAATACAAAAAAAAACAACCACCATTCATGCACACCCCTATTCCATATGATTCAGTAAATGGATTAGTTTGCTATTGTAATAAGAATTCAGACATCTTCCTGGGTCATCTGAAATAGCAATAATGAGCATTTGCTGAAGCAACAGGATCAAACATCAGTCAGAATAGCCGTCAGAAGCCAATTAAATTCTGTCCCACTTCAGATTTCAATAGCTGGAAAAGATTAAAGGTTCATTCAAGTATGTACACAGATAATTCCTTTTGACCATTTTGTCC
This sequence comes from Aspidoscelis tigris stejnegeri, assembly GCA_023333525.1. Lineage (NCBI taxonomy): Eukaryota > Metazoa > Chordata > Lepidosauria > Squamata > Teiidae > Aspidoscelis > Aspidoscelis tigris. The sequence goes on from JALMGA010000001.1 coordinate 211,418,621, forward strand.
ACAAATCCTATTTATGGGCTTGAAGGTAGATGAGGTCAAGCCAGGTAATTTCACCTTGGAGCAAATCGGGCAAAAATGTGAAACCTATATTAAGGTGGGTGTTTTTAGGTAACCTTTTGTACAATTTCTTCAGTATTTATAGTAATGCTGGTTCTGGTGAGAAAATTAAACCTTAAGAATTTCCCACCAAATGGAAATCATGCTGTTGGAAGGAGGCATCTGTTATTGAACTATAAAAATACGTAAGCTACTTCTCCATTCAGCATTCCCTTCCTACATTCCATAGAAGAATGTGATGTATGATTCTGTTCTTTCACTCTATGATAATTCACTGGTCTGCCAAGGGTTCTAGTGAGGGCCATAGTTCAGTGTCAGAAGGTGCCTCCAGACATAAATTAAAAATCCAGACTTACCTTTAGTGTGAAGTAAAGGAGCTCCAGGGGGAGAACAGAACATTCTCCCAATACTTTGAAGCAGCAGAGAGGGCGCTTCCTACCATGTGATCAGCCCCTTCTATTATCTGCACATTAATGTGGACCAGTATTGGAACCCAGTGGTACAGGGAAATGTAAAAGCAATTTCCAACATGGAAATTAATTGAATATAAGAACTGGCATCCTGACCATGAGAGGAAGGAGAGGAAAGGAGGAGGGGTATAAAATTGTATCTCAAATGGTAATGGGTTGTGACCACCTGAGATTGTATGTATTATATAAATAAGAAAAAAAATAATAAAATTATTTTTAAAAAATGGACTAGCAGAGACCCTGCACCTGACATGTCCAGACCTTTTGTACCCTATTCCACCAGTGGAGTTGCTGGACTACTGTCAGTATTCTGGACCCACAAAGGATGTATAGACAGCATATCTCATGGTTTAGGAACAGAAGACCTAGCGCTTTTTTGGCAAAAACTGGGCAGTTTGAATGTGGATGGGCTATAGCCTAACTGAGTATGGGCAAAGCCTTAGAATGGAAGAAGGAAAGGCAGAGGCACAAAGAAAGAAAATTAAACCATTTGTAGGCATTTATGGAAACAGGTCTGCATCGCCTCCTGTAGCCACCTGTGCACGATCACTGCTGCATCGAGGCAGACGCTGCCAGGGTAAGAACATGAGACACTGGGAACAGGGACAAATGCTGGCCTCCATGCCTGATCTTTACTTCCATAGAAAGTGCAAAAAAGCCCTATGTATTTGAACACATTTACTAGATAGGATTAGGGGCTAGGAAGAAGCTCTTTTGTGCCCCATAGAACCAGAAAGTAACTGCTATTGGTGTACTAAGTAACTTTGCTGAGCTATCTGTAATGCTGCCCTAGAAGTGCAAAGGGAGTAGGGGGGATCAAATTCATTTCACTATCAAATCAAACATCTGAACATTTGTTTCATTGTCTAATTGTTAAATCGGACAACTGGATTTTTGCATTCTCATTGGAACATTTTTGTCATTTTTTTGCAACTTTTTTCCTATTGAAAATGTCCTTGTCATCACCAAAAACATAGCAAAATTTACGAATAGTCAATTGAAATGCTTGTTTTTGCAAACAGGAGCTTTGTTCACTTCAATGTTTGGATGTTCCAACGACCAGATTTTCAATTCAAAGTGGATGTTTGCAAATTCAAAAATTTGATTGAATTTGTGAATTGGAATGTCACCTTGCATGTCTCTAAAAGAGTGTCTGGGCAAGTTGACAAAGCTGCCCTGCAGATCGTGAAGAGGACAGTGGAGGTCTGATTCCCCCCCCCCCAAATGAAATTAAAAAAAACATGCACACTACACCCCTAACTGACCATTTCTTTTGTGGCTTGAGTGGTAGGCAGCACTCACTGTTCTCTGTTGCCCAACCCACTTTGGTGTCCTTAGAGAATACTCACAGAGATGAGGAACTCAAAACAGATTCTACAAAATTTCCTAGGGCCAAAAAATTCTATACATTCCAACTGTTCTAATGGGATGCCACATTTTAAGAGGGCAGGACACAACTTAGCAGAATAATTATGTATCTTATCTGTAAATAAAAATTTAAAAATGATTATACTTCAATTAAAGAATTCTAAAAGCATCTCATGAGGGGGGGGAATGGCTGGTTGACCTATGTGCTTAATAAACCCACTGTCCAAGAAGACAGTAACCTAGTCTCCTACATTTAGCCAGACAACTGTTCAAAGTTAAGGCTGTTTGCATAAAGCAGGACATAAAGCTGTCCTGTTCATCTCTTTCATGGCTTCCAAGACCTCTCAAGACTGATGTCCTGATACCAGGAAGAATGAATAAATAATTGGACATATTTGATTGGGGAAATTCTGGTGTAAAGGCATTATATTTGGTTATGAGTCCTAAAACTGAATTCTATTGGAGCTTTGAAATATGGCCTTATAATTGGGATTAAAAAGAAGAGGCTGAACCATTAACTTGGAAATATTAATAATAAGCCTTGAAAATATATTAACACTCCAAAATATTTCTAAAAAGCAAGGAAAGCTCTGTGAGGTTTTGGAAGGACGGATTTCTTCCTTCGGTTAAATATTGCTGAAGGAATTGCTATTAGGCTGACCAGGGGGAAAATGTGAGTTGCTGGTGAGTCATTTGAACTGATGAGATTATGCTTTAAGATTATGCCTGGGTGCCAGAAGAAGAGAAGAACAAACTTTGTCTATTTACATGGGTTAAGGATTAATCACTGGGGAGAAAGAAGGATATCTTTTGTTTTAAGAGAAAATAATGATTTCAGAGGTGAATCCTATGAAATAATGCTGAATTGTGGGATTTGGTCTTTTTTAAAGATTTGCCAGAGCCTGTGTGGTTATTAACCATTACATATATATTTTTAACTTGAAGAGAACAGGAAAGAAAAAAGATAAAGGGTTTCTTTTGGAGTAAGGAGTTTTTATTGTTTGCTTTGGGATAATGCAGCTGTCAAAGGCTGCAAAGGCTCCAGAGGGTCTTTAAAGTTAGTGGCAGATCACAGGAAAGGCTGGGCAGCAGAAGATGTCTGGCCAGGGGTTTCTTGCAAGTGCAGTGGATCCTGCAAGGGGATCATGATTTTGCTCCCTTTTCCAGGCAAGCCACTTGCTTGCCTCCAAAAGGGAATAAAAGCAAGGGAGTAAGGGGGTGCAGAGGCTTGAGTTTTCTCTCTCTCTTAGGGAGGTAACCTTTTTGCCCCCCTGGAAGAGAGAAATTTCAAGCCACTGCAACCCCTTGGAGCTGCCTGTTAGTCAGCCTCTGGCAAGGAGCTGATTCATTCATGCAGAAAGAGGTGCATAATTAATGAACTCCTTGCTGGCTCCTGCTCTTGCCCATGGTGGGTATAGGGCACCCAACTGGGCAACTGTCAGGTGAGTATAGGGGCTGTAAAGAGCAGGGAAAATTTTAAAAAATAGATGCCAGAGACCTTTAAAACAGACAGTCTCTCCTGTCTGTTTTTAGAAATCTTCCCTTCCTTCACTTTCCCCTTTGCTGCATTGTCAGCTGCAGACTCTTTGCCCAGCTTTGTCCTCGCACTTTTGGTGCCGTTAATTTCAAAGACCCTTCGGAGCCTTTGCAGCCTTTGACAGCTGCATTGCTCTCGCAAGCGTTTTTTCTTCAGAGCCTGCGCTAATCTCTGAAGTTGCCTTTGGAGGGACTTCGGAGCTGGCTTCGGAGGGACTTCAAAGCCTTTGCTAATCTCCAAAGGCAACTTCAGAGATTGCACCCCCTGTCCCCAAAAACACCTGGGGTGACAGGCACACCCCTTGTGGGTCAATCCAGATTTGCCACATGGGTGCTAACACCCATTGCTATTGGGTGCTAGACCACCCGTGGAAACACATACCCTGAGGTTTACTAGATCTGGATTAAGGGAAGTACCCATTCCTTAGATCTGGATCTTTTTAGATCTGGATTAAAGGAGCGCAGTGGAAAAACACTCAATGAAATATGTTTCTAATGTGGCTTTACATTTCATTTTAACTTTTCTTCTGTACTTCTAATAAATTCTTTTTCACTGATTTAACAAGAAATACTGGCTTTTTGAGTTTGAAATGAGTTTTTTCTACGTTTATGGTATTCTTCGTTATTCAAATCCTGTGTAAAACAATCCGGCTACAAATGCCCTAGGAGTTCAAATTTGGGGTATTTTGGGGCTTCAAATTAATCCAAATTATCCAAAATTTTACTCCACATTTGATTACACTCCTGGGTTGTCAGAGGTCTCTGAGAGGAAGATGGTAGAATTCATATAGTACCATAATGAACCATGTGAGCTCTCAAAGACTGTGTAGTCCACATGACTTCACAGTTAACAAGTAAACAGCCTACACTAAACACTCTTAAGAGCCCTTCAATGGTAGAGGAGGGACAACCATTTCTCCTACTCTTCTATCCTGCTGCAGCCACTGCTGAGGGTGCAGACTCTTAGCAACCCAGTCCAGAATCTCTGAACAATCTACAGCTGCACACAGTGCACTTTATGAGGGAAAGAGGCTGAAACTAATATTTTAAGAAATAATATATTTGGTGCACATACCCTGAAATCAACACCATGGCACCCAAAGATCTACTGGTGTCCACACAGATCTCCTGAGTTCCCATTCACTGTCTGAGAGGAAGAGGCAACTAGAGAGCAAAAACGCCACTTGTATCCATAGGCCCAAAAGCTATGCAGTATTATGCAGTATTCTGAACAGACATAAAGTCACCAATTCAATATTAATGTATATTTTGAAGAATATTTTGAAAGTAGGAGAAATCATACTGTTCTATTCTTCTTTATTTTAATGAATATTGGCACCTGAAAAGGTTATTTTTCCTTTGTATGTGTAAAGATAAAAAGTGTATTGTGAGGTGTGAGAATGCATTTCAGATCTTGCACGGTGGCTCTTTTCTGACCTTTTCACATTGCTTACAAAGACGCGAAGGGGCTTCTAAACCTCAGTAAATCTACTGTGTCTTTATGTTTCACAAAATAAATTCCTCCACTTGGACTTTTGTCTAGTAAACAAGAAAAGTATGCCCTTATAAGAGTGGGATGTAAACATGCAAATTGTACCTTTTTGTTCGCTTGTTTCAGTACAAGTCAAAATAGCAATTCACCTGAGTTTCTTTAAATGAGATGTGCACTGAAGTGTGAGAGAATGGAAACCAGCTTTATTTTCTGCAGGCTCCAACTGCTCCTTCCATCCACCTGCTTGCAAGCATATTTCAAGTGATAAAAGGAAACAAAATATCATGTAAGAAATAAGAAGTAAATATTACTGTATATTCTGGCATATAAAATGACTGGGCATAAAAGATGGCCCCTAAATTTTCCGGTTAAAATATAGAGTTTGGAATATACTTGCGATATAAGAAGATGACACCAGGCATATAAGATGACCCCCGACTTTTGAGAAGATTTTCCTGGGTTAAAAAAGTAGTCTTATATGCCAGAATATACTGTAACGTTTTTTCTCTTTAATTATCTTTTAATTTTAGCTCATCATAATGCCATTATTACCCAATCTGAACAGGGGTTTAAGTCCTAATGTGAACTGAATGAGTTTTTGCTTATTAAAAACCAGACTAAGGTGCCTTATTGAAACAAGATTTTTTTTTTCCCTTTGGCTATTTAGATCGAGCAAGGAGCAGCATGGTCTCCACAGAAAGTGCCTCCTCTACGTATGAAGAGCTAGCAAGAGCATATGAACACGCCAAGATGGAAGAACAGCTGCGGAATGCCAAGTTTACCATCACGGAATGCTTCATATCAGACACTTCATCAGAGCAGCTTACGGCAGGGACTAATGAATACACAGACAGCCTGACCTCAAGCACCCCATCCGAATCGGGGATTTGCAGGTTTACTGCATCACCTCCCAAACCTCAGGACGGGGGACGTGTGGCGAACATGGCTGTTCCAAAGGCACATCGGCCAGGTAGGTGCTCAAGGCCAGAATATTAATTTCACACATTTTGGACTCTGTCCCACCTACCTAATATGTTGAGAACCCTTTAAACGTTGCACTTAAAGGAATAAAAATGCTTGTTGGTGATGTTTTTAGTTTTATTAGAAAAGGTGATAATGGTTCAGGGTAAACAAAAGGAATCCTGAAAGCTTGTGCCCCAGAGTTTTACCACTTCCTGGCTCTGTGTAATGCAGAGCTTTTTAGAGATAAATACATGGAAAATTCATGGGAATTTATTCCAGGTCAACAAAAGCTACTTTTGCTAGTGGGGTGTGGAGAAGTGAGGAACATTGTGAACAAAGTTGTAAAAAGATTTATGCTGATAATTTTCTAGCTGTACTTATTATTTGTCCTCAATAATATCTTAATGTTGCTTACTTTATGTTTGGCTACTTCATCTGACTTCAAGCCTTTCTGCTGCCATTTGCCCCTTGCTGTGGTGATCTGGCTCCTCCAGGCCAGGCCATCCATGCTTGAAGTGCTGGTGGTCCAGCTGGGGAGTGCCCCAGCACTTGAAGTGTAGATGCCTCCCTCTGCCCCTGATCTTCACCTCACTCGGATGGTATTCTGCCATATCACTGAATTAAGTTCTTTCAGGCCCCTAGTTCAGTAACCTGTTCTCACAGTGTCCTATCAGTTATGTTAGGAAGCCCAGAAGGAGAACAGAGAGATTTCTCAGGGGGGAAAGATTTGCCATAACTGCTACTTTCTATTTAAAAAAAAAATTAAAAAACCATAAAAATCTACATTACAAATTTCACTGCAAAGCATTTTTCAGCCTGTTTTTATATTTGTCCACCGCTCTTGTTCTCGTGGATGAATCATACAGAATGGCTCTGCTTTATTTTTTCAAAGCAAATCGCTGTAGTCATGTGTTTTCCATGGGAAGGACCAAGAATATCAGCTTAGCAGGGATGGACCTTGTTTCTGGGCTAAAACTGGGTAATTACATTGTCCAGATAAAGGACAGTTAAGACCCTAGTACTGGTGACAGTGAAAAGATAAATATGAGCTGAGAAAGTAATAGGATTTATCCATTACAACAAGAGCAGTGGACAAAATTAGTATACATCTTGATTTTGAAGAGGACTGTGTTCTCCTTGTCCCTGCCCTTCTTTTGTTTTTGATAGTTATTGGAAACAGCAGGGACTAGTACCTATGATTGCATCAGAAACACCCAAGATCTGTCAACATCTGTGTATGGTGGAGAACCTCCCCATGATCCAACACTGGCCAATATGTCTACCAGTGGCCCAGAGGGCCCAATCCCAAACAAGGAGGTGTGCAGAGCAGAGACATGAGTCTGTGTTTAGGATTACTGGCAGAGCAAATTCAGCAGTGTGCCAAAGCATGCCCTAAAAGACATCCCCCAGAGGCTCTGAGGCTAGGACCTTTGTTTCTAGCCTTCGGAGGCCTCAGTTTCCGACTCTGGCCTCAATGAGTGTACACTAGGCTGGGCCGGATCAGCACTCTTGTGCATATTATGCTGATCCTGCTCATACCTTTCCATGGTCTGAACCAGTGGGCATGGCTGTTCCAGACACACCAATTCCAAGCCTTTTGTTGCAGAAAGGTCCTCAGAGTGGGTCAGATCAAAGAGTGATTTGTAACTGTGCTGTGGGCTTCAGACAGCACCAACAAACTGTTCTGTGCCAGTTCCGGAAGGCCCCATTACCACTGGCTTTTTACTGATTTCAGACTTTCTTTAAAACCAAAGAACAATGTTTTGTAGTAGTTCCTTTTTGCTGATTTTGATAAAATGTTTGAAATGTTGCCTGTAGTTTGCCGCAAATAGATGCGAAACATATTTTTCCTTTTAACTGCTGCTGCTGTTTTTTCTTCTTTTTTTTCTTTTGCATCCATTGGAAAAGAATAAGAAAATGTGAAAGATCAAGAGTATGTGATGTCCTTGAGTGGAATGAGTAACACAATAACATGCAACTCTCTTCAGGTTCAGAACTTTTGTGGTTCATGTTATTATTCACAGTATGGCAGAATTACATGGATACTTTTGTTTGTTTCGGCCCCAAATTAATAGAGAAAAATTTCTCTTGCTAGTTTCTTCTTTCATTGTGCATTTGTTTGTAAAAATATCAACAGGATATATACAGTGCTGCTCAAGGAAGCCCTTGTTTCAGTTTCTCATGATTATTAGCCTAAGTGTAGGAAGGGAAAGCTTCCAGAAGAATGACTAGAGGCCTTTGGATTTTTCTCATGCACACTACAGTTTTAGTTACTGAATACATCTCAGGAGAGTTTTTGACATGAATATAAAAGCAATATGCTTTACCTTTGACAAAATTTGTCATTTCTCAAAGCAGCATTCCCAAAGCTGGTTCAACTTTTTGCCCCAAAATTAGCAAAACGCACACAATATTGTTTGTTTGTATTTATAGGCACTTTGTAAGGGGGGGGAAGCTTGATAACAAGAGGGGGGGGGGAAGTCTGCCCCCTGAAACAGTTTCCTTATTCTTCCAAGATAAAAATGCTTGATGAGACCAGTTTGCATATTTAAAAAATGGCGGGAAAGTTCCAGCCATCTCCTGCTTTATGCTCAGATATTGTCCCAAAACATACCATGTAAAGTAAATCGACATTATGTGAGATACTGACTGTAAAAGGGGTTAGATTAGGTGAACTATGGCTAAGATATCTTATAATTTAGAGCAGACAAGTGGTGGGCTTTGGGGAGGGGGGTCTAAGAGGCAAGGGATTCTTCCTTTTGTTCTTTTGTTTTGTCTTGCTTTTCACATCAGCAGAGATCAAAGATGAACTGGAGGGTGTTGAGAGAAGGGGCAAGGGCACGCAGAATCAGTGCAGGACTGAGTAAACCACTTTTCCTGTCAAGTGCAGAAGTGGCAAGGAAGAGGCTAGTGAAGCATGGCTTGACAAGAGGCCTCTGGAGGTAACCATGTGAGCAGCATGAGCAGCTTGGTGTTCTGGGCCCACACAGCTCATCACTGGAACTGGTTGTGAGCCTGGATCCTTTAAGACACAGCCTAATATGAGTAGAAATCATGGGGGTGGGCCAAACGTCTACTGTGATTTACCTGTGCCACAGCATGGCATGTACTTGCCACCAAAGGTGGGCAAGGGGAGTATAATTTTCAAGAAGCTGTTAGTTTCCAGCAGGATGACTGGTCAGTTTTTTTTCTTCTAAATCAGAAGTCTGTTAAGTTGAGATCCTCTTAAAGAAGGCTTTACCGAGTAACTATTTCATTTGTTTAAATTAATGACTCAGATTCTGGTTCAGTCATGCCCTTTCTGTAGAATAATGAAAATTATTCTTTTTGTTGGCTCTACTCTTTTTCTTATGAATGATCATCTCTATTATGCTCATTTTAGGACTGCCAATATAATTAAAGTTCTGGCATTTTTCACAGCGCAGATACTTTGTTCTAATCTGTCTTGGGTTATATTCTTCTCTGCTATAAGTAATTCATAAGAACAAAAGGGGATCTTAAGGAGCCGTGCTGGATCAGGCCACAGCCCATCTAGTCCGGCATCCTGTCTCATACAGTGGACCACCAACTGCTTCTGCATATCTCAAGCAGAAGACAAAGGCAAAACCTTCACTTGCTCTTGACTCCCTGCAAATGACCTTCAGAAGCATCCTGCCTTTTTCTCCAACCTGGAGATAATACCTAGGTATCAAATTCTAGTACCTGTGGACTAACCTGACCTCCATGAATTTCTCTAACCCTTACTTAAAGCTATCCAGGCTGGTAGCTATCTCCATTTCTTCTGGTAGTGAATTCCATAGACTGATGAATAAGCTGGGTGAAAAAATGCTTTCCCTTGTTGATCCTAGCACTCTTGCCCATCAGCTTCATAGAGTGCCCCTTGGTTCTAGTGTTATGTGATAGAGAAAAACAGGAAGTCATTATATGTATCCATCCATCCATCCATCCATCCATCCATCCATCCATCCATCCATCCATCCATCCATCCATCCATCCATCCATCCATCCATCCATCCATCCATACATACATACATACATACATACATACATACATACATACATACATACATACATACATACATACATACATACATACATACATACATTTGTATCCTACCCTTCACCCAAAGGTCCAAGAGTGAGTCACAGCATATACTTAAAAAATAGAATACTGAAATATGTGGAAAATATAATGCACCTATCCTCTCTCCCTTTTTAACTAGGTACTTAAAAACATATAAATTTGGCACCTGGTGTACTTCTACTGGGAGGCTATTCCAAACCCAAGGCTTTTAGGAGTAATGGCCAACAGATTCCCTAGAGCTAGCTGGTACACAACACCTTTGCAATTAGGTCTGTACTGAGCTTCAATTCCTGAGGAGTACTTGACAAGTTCATATAACATATGAACATAACTAATCATGCCTGTTGTGGGCAGTTTCTTATTAGGAGATTTCTTTTGGATATTCTTAGTTCAGTTTTGCAGAGACAAGGACAGAGATTGGACCATCCCATCTCTCCAAGCGTTCCTTCCCAAAGTTAGAAAAGATAAAATTGGACTACTCCAATCTCTTAGCCAGGATCATGATTTTTATGCAGTCAGTATATGCTTGGACAAGATTTAAAACAGACATAAATTGTGGAAAGCATTCTTAAAGAAATTTAAAGTGGATTATGTGCACACAGAATAAAAGATGCAAGTTACTACCCTGTTCCTCCTCACCAGTCTTCAAATGAGTTACTACATGTGGTATTTTAAAACCATCATTCCCCTGACCATGTCTAGCCTGAGAAACATAAGGAGATGGAAGGTTTACATCTGTTTTACTCCAATCAAAATGCCATTAGATTTTGTTTTGGGGAGAAATACACACTGTATACTTAAACAGACAAATAAAAATGATAAAAAGTAGGGCTTGTAGTGATATAAAGACACTGATGTTACTGAAGGGCCCCAGAGGTCTTCTGAATAACTGAGGAGAAACTATGTAGTTAGAAAGTAAAAAGGAATCAACTGGAGAGTGGCGACACTATGTGCTATAGCATTTAAGCAGTTGACAGACTGTTTTTAGTTCCAACAGTCCCAACAAGATATTGGCTTTCTGCGCTAAGCTGATTAAATCAGGACTTCTGACCATTTGAGTTGAGTTCTCAGACTTTTTCAGATTGTCAGCCCATTTTATTTTGGAAAGTAAAAACACACAGGTAGAATATTTTGAGCAGGAACCATACTTTTTTGGATGTGCTCTCCATTTCATCCTGTCTAGTGACAGGCTTTGTTGTGGGTGTTATATTCAGGAGGGTGAGAACATCACTTTTGGGATGGGAAGAGAGAACAAAAGAGAAGACTCAGGGGAAGTTATGCTTTGTCTGCCTCCCCATCCCTGCAAGAGAACTGTGCATCATCCTCAACATATCCTCCATTTTCCTCTCCCTCCTGTTCCTATAACGACAAAGACAATGTTTCCTCCATTTTGCTTTAACAGTGCACAAGGGAAACAATGTTTCTTTTTATTAAAATGCAACTTTTGCACAATACTGACATTGTGCTTCCGTGGCTTCAGGGCAAACAGGGCAGGACAACCTATCAGTCTTCTTCAAGAATGGCCAGAGGTTGGGGGTATATGCCAGTTGGGGTATGCCTCAGCTGCAGTCTCCTTTCCCCAATAGTGACCCAAGTCACTATGAAGTCTGCCATTGGCACCACACAGCTTCATTGTGGAACACATGCTACTGTGGATGCCTCAGGGGAGGCAAAGTGAAGGCCATTTGCTGACCATTCACTACCATAAATACTAACCCTCTCAAATATTCCCCCCTTTTCACTGTTTAAGAGCAAGCAACAGTCCCATTGCATGCTGCTTTGAAATTGCACAATAGTGCAAAATTGCAATTACAAAAGAAAATAAATTGAGATTAGGCTGCTGTGTGATCGCTGTGGAACTGAAGTTGTGCATGAGTGGGAGAAAGGAACATATGGAGAATGGCCAGTAATACTGCCAAGGGAATCCATGTTTGGAGTCAAGATTTGAATGCTGGGACTTCATTAGCATCCTATAACTGACCTCACAGGGAGGGGAATTTGGAGAGAATAAGTTTCCCCATGCTGAGCATGGGAACACTGAGGAATGAGAACAAGCAAGTCCAAATTGAGTCCATGTTATAACATAAAAGCAGGAATGACCGAAACATGTACTCAGTTCTTGATCTTTCCCCTTATGAATTATTCCTACAATGTCTGACCATGCCTGGTGAAAAACAAGCTCTAGTATGAAGTGCCTAAGGGGAAGAGCAGTCAAAGAACTGCTGTTTTAGGCCCTTTATGTGTGTTGTGATGGAGAAACTGATAACAGTAGGCTGGAGAAGATTTGAGAAGGCAAGGAGCTAATTATCATATACTGTGGGACATCATAGGTTGCTGACTGCAGAAGTCTTCTAGCTGTTTTGCAACTCTGGTGATGATTTTGATTATAAATTGAGCATAAAGACAGCGTTGCTTTGGGGTAGGGTGAAGATACCACAGTCTCCTCAAAGTCATCCTAGCATATACACACTAAGAAGGAAAGGACATATAAGTCAACTGGGAGTGTTAAGTATAATTAACTTGATACTTAACAGCTCCCCTGGGTCACAATCCCAATGAATAGCAGAAATCTAATCAAGCCAGACTTCTAAGTAGGAATCAATTTAGTACCTGCCTTCCTCTCCAAATTTAACATTACTTCAAATACCAATTCAGCTCTAATGAAATTCTTGTAGATCCATGATGGTGGTTTGTTCAGTCTTTTAGTGACTAAAATTTGAGTGACCAGGTGACCTTGCACCTGCAGCTCCCTTGCAGCTGAGACTGATCAGCTAAGGAGGAGGAGGAGAGTTGGCTTTCCTACCCCACTTATCTCACCCAGTGAAGGGTACTCAAAGCAGCTGACAAAGCTTTCTATTCCTCTCCCCACAACAGAACACCCTGTGAGGTAGGTGGAGCAGTGAGAGCTCAGAAGAGAGCAGTGACTGGCCCAAGGTCACCCAGTGGAGGACGGCAGAATCAAAACCCGGTATTCCCACATAAGAGTCCAGCACCCTAACCACTGGACCAAACCGGCTCAGAAGCAACAGTCCTACACAGACGCATACTGTGACCTATAGGTTCAGATCCACCCATATACCTACATGGATAGAGTAGTGGTTGATACATTTCTAGTGAGAGAAGAAGGGGTGCTTCAAAGAGGGACAGACATCCTTTCTCCAGCAGGGTCTCTTAGAGAGGGTCCTGCTGAATTCATCTCTAAGAAATCCCTTCTGAAGAATGTGTAAGTACAGCATGTCTGACCCTCTCTAAAGGAACCCTTTATTTTCCTATTGCTTCTTTGGGGAGTCACTAAAGCAACTAGTGCTGAGATCTGTGTGGCTTGCTCAGGAGCAGTGTTTAGATATGACAAAGGGGATGCCTCGCTGGTACCTCAGAGAGACTGTGTGTGGCCCTCATGTTCCCAAGCCTTATCTAATTCAAATTCCAGCACAGAATGTTCAGGGGAGGTGGGAGGGGCAGACTAATATGTGAAGAATCCCATCTCTAAGCCATCTCAGAGGCATCTTAGAGATATGCCTTTTTTGGGCTGTTCACAGTTGCTCAAGGATATACATTTGTTCAAGGATATACACTTCACATCAGGTGACTGACCTGGGCAACTGTCTCCTTAGTGGGGCCAAACATAAACAGATATCATGGGCAAGGATGAGATTCTCAGTTCACTTGGTTCTAAATTCAAACTCTGAATGCATCTCTTAATCCAGTCTTGTCCTCCAGTAGGTTGCCTCTCTTGACAGTTTTCAGCTACAGTTAGCTGGTTGTTGCAAGTGGTTATGTAAGTGTCGCAAGTCTGCATTTCTCTCTGGCTGCATTTGCACAGTACTTTTATACTACCATGACAGCACACTGAGAGTATGGGGATCACATGCCCCTGTATCTTCAAGTTGCAGTGTAGGTTAGTTCAAAAAGTTTAGGGACTGTGCAGCTCCGTAGTCAATGCACACATACCCTGGTGTGAGCACTCCATATGTGCTCACACCAGGGTATGTGTGTCCCCATGAAGCTATGCGGAAAGAGGTGCATAATTAATTAGCTCCTTGTTTGCATCTCCTGCTCTTGAGAGCTGCTATAACCCCCTGACAGTTGGTCAGCTGATTGCAGGGCAGCTGTCAGGCTTACCTGGGCGATTAAGCTGTCAGGTGGCTATAGGGCACCCAGCTGGGCAACTGTCAGGTGGCTATAGGGGGGCTGTAAAGAGCAGGGAAGATTTTTAAAAATAGACACCAGAGCCCTTTAAAACAGACTCAGCTCTGGTGTCTGTTTTTAGAAATCTTCCCTGCTCTTTACAACCTCTATATTGACCTGACAGCTGCTGTGAAACCAAATAACCCAGAAGCGTCCATAAGACTGCAGGACAATACATGCTAGCCCCTTATTTCACATGTAGTACACTTGCAAAGTGGGGTTTTTAAAATACATATTGTCTTGCATGTAGCCTGTATTAGGGCTTTGCGTGGAGACGCTCCCGAGGCAAAGCAGTGTTAAATTCGGAATAAAAATTGCATGGAGATGGGCCCATAGTGCTGTAAAGGTAGATTGGTAGAAATTATACTGCTCTTTGGCACTACCATGCCACTGCTCTTGTTTGGGGCTGCCCTGCCCTCTTCCTCCCGGCGTGAATGCGCCACCCATAATCGACCCCTTCACGGAGCCTGGCTGGGTGGCTGCCGCTTGCCTGGATGGAGGAAAAACGGCACCGAACAGCCAGCAGTTCTTTCCCCTCCTCTCCCCATTGCAACTCAAGCCCCCTTCACCCACTCACTCCACAGTCACAGCCTTAAAAACAGAACCTGCAGCTGCTTTCCTTTCCTTTCTCTTTTTTAAAGGTCAGAACTTTCAAAATTGCGGAGAACTGCAACATTGTTATCAGGTGTGAAGTTGTTGGATTGCTACAGTGTAGCGACTGCTTTAAGGGGTGGATTTTTACAGTAAAATCACTATCTTTGGAAGCAAGCTATTGGGGGAGGGAAATCCTAAACAAGCATTCTCACCCCTTAACACGGTACTGTTCCCACAGTAAAAAATGTAAAACATTTCAAGCGCACGAACCGGAGTGAGACCTGTTGAAATGAGGATTAACATTTACAACACTTTCAGGTGATTTAACATGTGGAAAGCGTCTTAAGCCAACCTGACATGGGAACTGCGAGGACTGAAACCGTTTTGAAACTGAAATAGGCTTATAATGGGAACGCGGCCTAAGAAATGCTTATGGGTGGATAGATGACTAGGCAAGCACTGGTCCATGTGGACAACTTACTCATCCTGCTCATCCAGTGTGCCACAAGGGAGCAGGGTAGTGCATAAACTTGCCACTTACGGTAATTCTCAGGGCCATAACAGCACCATGTGATTCATTTATTAAAAAGGCTAGAGTTTTATGGATTAATGCTAGCTTTCCTGTATAGTCTAGTCCTATTTTCGTATTCATATTAATATGTTTGAAGTATTATTTTGACACTTTTAGTAATGCCAGCAGCTCACATTGTAGAACAGCCTCCCTTTCCAAACTGGGCACTGTTCTGTGATAGGAAAGGGTCCAGAAGTCTCCTTTCAGCACACTGGCACCGTTTAAGGGAGGTTCCACCCCTTTTAGTATGCTTTGACCACTCAGGAGAGAGTGCAGACCAGGCTAGAGCCCTCAAAGTGATGTTCTAGTCCAGTTTGCTGATAGACTTTGATTTGGGTTCTACTATGGGTTGGTAAACAGAACCACAAAGGTGTGCAGATGGTGCACTTCCATAGTCCAATATACCACAAGGACCAATTTTAGTGATACAATGTTGTCAAAATCTTCCCACTCCCCTGGGGACTCCAGAGCCCCAAAACTTTCATTCCTGGCTGTCAGAATCCCACTGCACTGGCCTGAAGCTGGTGTGACCTTCAGATCCAGTGTGGGGACTGGCACAGAACGGGCCATCTGAAAGTGGATGGCCTTGATCTATGCCAGAAGCAATCCGCCTGAGCTTAGGATGTACAGCGCCATGAAGTAAGTCAGAAATGGAGTCAGAGTCCTATACATTTTAACAGTTTTTCATGATGTTTTCACTTTGAAGGTACTTCACCCAAGATCCTTGAAGGTGAAGAGTATGACAGGCTTTTCAACCTTTTCTAACTAAAATTATCATCCCTTCCTCCAGCAATAGGCACACATATACCTCCCAAAATACATCCAGTTAACATTTTTCACTAGGGTGGATTTGACTGTCTGGAAACGGGTGAGCTATTTAAAATGTGATCATTTAGCCCTATATCTCTGAAGTCTGGCAGCAATTTCCACATCTTAAAAAACAAGTCTAATTGCCTAGTTAGTAATATATTCTATGATTCATCCAATTCATTTCAAATCATTTTCTTTTCTTAGGTCAAATCAAGGGAGGGCAATCTTATTTCCCTCCCAGTAGCTTCCATTGCAGCTAGATTATTTTTACATACCTGTACCTTTGCTACAAAACGTATTTAGGCTGTATTCTAGCTTACTAAGGATTCTACTGTAGTCTCTTCACCATCTACACAATTTATGATCTGATATTTCGTTTTACACGTGCAAGGAAATTAGTTACATGAAACCGTCTAGGACAGTTGAAACTACAGGACCGTGAAATTAGTATTTAGGGTGTTTTAGAGAGCAGTGAAGCACTATAAAATTGAAATAATTGTTCAGCACTTTTCAGCCACAATTGTTTTTGCCTCTAAGAAATGCATAAAATCTCTGAGAAACGGTTTCCAAATCCTATAAAAAGCACCCTTGAACTGCTGCGATTCTCATTGTGTAAACAAATCAAATTTCTTTTTTCTTTTTCTTTTTTTTTTTTTTTTGGCAAAGTCTTTAAATTATTAGGTTTAAGGTCTATGCATACTTAGGCTTCTTCCAGAAAAGGCCTGAATCTGCAGGGATTGCTACAGGAGCTGTCACGAGGATATGAGCAGCTCTGCCAAATTTACTGTGGGCAGAATGCTGCACCTAGAGAAGTATAGGACCATAAATACAACTAGTTGTTGCCTGCATACACAGTACATGGACTGGAACCCTGAATGAAGTTGGAAATCCTCTTTTTAAAAGACCTCACCTTTCAAACTGGAGGAGTTCTGTGTTGGCTAGAATATGCTGTTCAGATGAAGGAAGCCGGCTTCCTCAGGGCTGTGATTGGGTTCAATAGTTGCACTTCATTCAGTGGTGGCAGATGAATCCTGTCTTCAGCTTCACTTGCTTTAATTATTAAACGTTGAGAACACTCAAGGACCAGGGAATGTGATTGCTGCATGCAATATTTTATCTGCATTTCCCTGCCCAGAATTACCAAAATGCTTTATTACCATTGCAGATTGTCAGGTTAGGATGGCAAAGTTGAGGCATCAAAGCCAAGGAGTGAAAGTTCACAGTCTAGGAAGGTGGGCAAGTGTGTGAACATCACATCTCCACTTTTCAGAGTGCTGTGCAAGTGGCAGCCTTCTTAGCAAACTTCCTGGCAGGATCTGTCACCATTGTCATCCATGGGAATGTGTAAAGAGATTAAAATGAAGTAATAACACAGTTGTATAGGCATATATACAGATCTGAATTTTAGATTAATCTGAGAGGGCTAAGTGCAAATAGGCCCTTACTTTTTCATGGTTAGAGAGCCATAAGGCTGCTGTTTTGTTCCATCTTTTGTAAGAATCATGGTTTTGACAGGTTTGTTTGTATTTACTTTTAAATCAGTTTTGAAGTCAACCTCAGACTGTCCTCAAATGCTTTTTTGCTTTTTAAAAACTAAAATAAGTGAAGAAATATTATATTGTTAATTCCTGAATTTTTTAAAAAAAATCCCATTACACATTATTGCAAAACTGTTTATTGTTTTTACAACATCTGTTAGGATTTATCATTTTTATAGCTCTAATTTAGTGTTTGTTTTATTGTTTTTAAATTGAATTTTCATGCTTATTGGGTTTTATGGATCTTAAACTGTTTTTTGTTTTTGTTTTTATTTGTACATTGTTACCTTCCTGGATATGGTGGCACTTATAGGTTAGATGAACCCATGCAATACTATGTGCCACACGTAAACAGTGCATGCTTATCAGCAGGAGATGCCCACCCAGAAATACCTAGATATTCCACTGTGGATAATTTTGCAAAACCCTGAAGTGAGCAGTGGGGTTGTCAGATCCAAGCACTCTTAAATAAAGCCAGTTTCTTAAATCTATTTATTTGGAGCTTTGGGTGTGGTTTTGGCTTAGAAACAGACTTGGGCACTTTTTATCCTGGAATAGGCACCTGTCATCTGGGGATAATTCATGCAAAATTCACTTACACTACTCCAAAGCAAGAAGTCCTGCATTTGGAATATGAAATACATAATAATTTCTTGTTGTAGAAATCCCTGACATTTTTAGGGTGCCTAATTTTTAATTATCTAGCTATGAGCTTAGAAACTGTTGTGATGGCTTATACATTTTGCTTTTGCATCATCAACATTGTTTTTTTTTCTGCAAAAGTTAAGAGATTTGGCTGAACAAAGTTGCTGCACAGCGCTCACATGCTCAGAGTACTGGAAAATTTAGACTTACCATTTCTTATTCATAGGCTGCTTCCGCACAGGGTCTAATTAAACTGGATCTCCGGCATCCGGTTTTAATAACTCCGGATCACTGGTAGATACGGTTTAACGGGGTAGATCCGCATAACCCGCACCCCTGCCTCTGCACACGTAGCGTAGATCCGGATCGGAGGTGGGTGCTGTGCGGAGGCACGGCACCCAGCTCTGATCCGGGACGGAGGGCCCTCCCCCGGCCCGCCACGATTGGCTTGCCAGAGCCAAGCATGGCAAGCGGGGGGACCTCGCCGCTGCGGCTCGCCCTCACCCCAGAAGCGGCTCGCCCTCACCCCAGAAGCGGCTCGCCCTCGCCCCAGAAGCGTTGGATCACCGCTTCTGGAGCCAGGGCAAGCTTGCCTAAAGCCCACCCTAGCCCACCCTTTACTTTACTTTACTTTACTTTACTCTGAGATTTATACCCCGCCCACCCCACATGGGCTCTGGGCGGCTTACAATATAGACATATAAAATACCAATAGTACAATACAGGCGTAAATAGTGCATCAAATACAAAAACATCAATCAAAATAGTCTTTAAAACCATAGTATAACCCAGATCCCCCATCACAGACCAATTCCCAACCACAGAGTAGTGTCATAGAAAAATATGACTGGGAAACAAAGATCTTATGACCAACCTAAGGCTGATCTTCTACTGGCCAAAAGCCAGACGAAACAGCTCTGCCTTGCACGCCTTTCGGAACCTAGGCAGTTCTTGGATGGCTCGAGTGCTCACAGACAGGGAGTTCCACCAGGTAGGGGCAAGGCTCGAGAAAGCCCTATTTCTAGTGGCTGACAGGCGTATCTCGGTGACTCTAGGGACCTGTAACTGACTATGGGGGGAGCGCAGCGAATCCCCTCCTTACCTCATCTACTAAGGGCAACACACCTGCTAAGAATGCTCCTGAGGGCAAGGGCTGCCAGTAGCAGCCCCAGCCACTCAGGAGGCGTGCAGGACGCAGGCGCGCTGCATCCTGGGCACTGACCCTCAGAGACCAGCCGACGCCGACAAGGTAAGGGAGGGATCGGCCGCGCTCCCCCCAGGGTGGGCTAGGGAGGGCTTTAGGTAAGCTCGCCCTGGCTCCAGAAGCTGTGATCCGCCACTTCTGGGGCGAGGGTGAGCCAAGAGGTAGGAGCCCCCGGCTCACCATGCTTGACTCCAGCGAGCCAATCGTGGTGAGCTGGGGGTGGGACATGGGTTGTTACACTTGCGCCATGTGGACGCATCCTAAGTGGATGTGTTTTCACGGCGCAACACCACTTGAAATGGTGTAGTCACACATTAAGTCCGGTTAGGTGCGGATGCACCCACCGGATGTGTGCTTCTTTGGCCCCGCCAATGTGGACGCGCCGGCGGCAAACCAGTTTTGCCGCCAGAATCCGCATTAAAGACGGACTCGCTGTGCGTATGCCCTTCACCGGAAGTGTCCTAAACAGGGACCTGTGTGCGGAGGCGCACATTGGAATGTGTGACTATTGGGTGTTAAAGCCCCTGTGTGGAAGCACCCATAGGTCCTACCTGAGAATGATTGATTGAAGTTAATGGGATTTTCTCATTAGTAATCATTGCATGTGGGCATCTTCATAGTTTTCAGCACTGCCTATACATTGTGCTACAAACCTGATCATCTTTATGACACACAATGCAGTCCTAGGCCGTTTCTGCACAGACCCTTAATCCATATTAAGGGTACATGTTGTCCATATTTAGGCCTTCACATATGCATATTAATATGGATAGTGGTGGCCCCACCCACTGCTGATCCCGTTCAGTCAGCATTCAACAGAGCCTGATCTGAATAAGGGAAGCCCTAATCTGGATCAGTGGTGGTCCTGTTTTATTGGTACTACAAGTGGCTCTGAAATTTAACATGGAAGGTATACCAAAGTCACACCTCCATGTTCCAGGGCTACCAAGGGGTGTTTTTCAGTGGTGTACCATAGTGCACCATCAAAAAACATCCCTCAAAGGCCTTGAGGTTAGGTGTCGGGATGCAGTTTCAAAGCCCACATGAGATTTAAGGCTTCAAGGTATGGGTGATCTGAACCAATGGGCTGGACTAATCTGGACCCACTGATCCAGAGCTCCTGCAGGTAGGTGGAGTGGACCCTAGGGATTCCTGGTTACAATAACACTGAAAGGAATTCAGAAAGATATTCTAAAGCAATTCCTTCTCTTAACTTGAGTATCTTCTTATTTTGCTTCATCCACACTGCCTACTAGTCTTTTCAAAGCACATCACAAAGCTGTAGTTCTTTCCCGTAATAAGCCCTTATTGTGGCACAATATTTTTGCATTTTAAGGCCATGAGCAATTATGGTTTTCTAACTGGGATCTGCATTCAGTTGGATTAGGTTACAGCTACATTCACAAGGAGAAAATCTTTAGGGCTGCAGTTCCTTCCCCATTAGAGTCACACTTTCTCATGTCTACAAAACAGTTATTTGATGTATTCTTAGAATACAATTTGGTAATTAATTTATGGTTGCCTTAACTTGCTTTTTAAATCACTAGGGTTTCTCAGATGCTTTGCAAAACAACAAAAATCTAAAATAGCATTAGAATGAAGCCAGTATCATAGAACATAAGAAAGCAACACTAAGGGCTTGTCCCCATGCATTATATACTCCGAAGCAAACCTGAGTTCACCTCAGAGTGTCCCCAAGCAAACGCTCTAATGCGGGCTACTCGCGGAATAAATTGCTCAAATCCGCAGTAAAAAAAATAAAACCCTTGCTAACTGTTTTCATGCCAAATTAGGAGGCAAGCACAGATTATCTTGGAGGCATTAGGATGCTCCCAGGTTACTGAAGGAGGAGATTGGCGATCGCATCATGAGCGGGCGGGGTTTTACCTGTGCTCGCTGTTCCCGTCCTGCGCTCTGCGATCACAACTGTTTGGGTATTTCTTTCAATAAATTTGATGAAAGAAAATGATGATCGCTCTCATTTGTCCTACAAGTGTTTTTCCGGCTACAGTTATTGAACCCGCCTCTTCCCTGTTCGCCAGATCAGCAAGGCACGCATAGGTAATTGTTTGATTTTGTGCATGAGTGCTGCTTCACCTTAATGGGTGACGCGCCCATGGCTTCCCTGCACCAGATGCAGCATGAGAAGATGAAGCACAGAATCCCTCGAACCTGTTGCGAATGGGGGTGTGCCTGCTGCCATGCGAAGGGCCGCACCTCCGCTAAACTGTGGCAGCTTCAAGCAATGAGTTGCTTTTCATCATTATGCTGCTTTTCATCGTTATGCTCCTTAGTCTGTATCAGCATGTGGATGGAAGGCCCCTGTTCTGGGATATAATTTGGAATAAGACCCAGTGCAGAAAAGGCCCCTGTTCTCCTTTTTGCATGAGAGAGGCAGGGGAAAAGAATATTAAAAGGAGCCAAGTCCTTTAAGCAGTTATGTTATTTTTGTGCTCATGTTGTATTAGAAGAGACTCAAGAATCTAGGCAATAGTGTAGTTGTATTTCCAAAGGTAGTAACTGAAGGAAGGATGTCTCAAAAAAAAATGTTGCTTGGGTTGGCACATATCGGACCATAATTGGTCCAGGGATGACAAGAAAAACTTTCCTGTCAGTTTTGAGGCTGAAGCTTATACGTATGGGGCCACAAGGATTTGGGACTTTATATACTGAGTCAGGTTCTAATTAGGGCCTAGTAGCAAATAGGCGGCCTATAATTCCTGGAAGACTGGTGCATGTTCAGCATTTATACAGCAGCTAGAATTGCTGCATTCTGAACTTGATGCAATTTCTGACCCATCTTCAAAACCAAGCAGCCCGGCACCAAGAACATTACAGATCATGAATAACTGTTGTTGTGTTACATACAAGAAGGGAGCAAGAAGGCTTGGAGAAACGAGATGTAATCAGGAAAGAAGAAAAAGCAATCTGTCAGACAACATTTGGTGACAAGGGTGTTCCTTGGCATCCAGTAAGCCTCATTTAATGCCTCTGAGGACCATATATATTGCCCACATATGCTCAAGGAGAATAAGACTAGGTTATTTTGAAAACAGCACCTCTTCTCCTAAAATTCTGGCCATCTCAACCTTTTGCAATTCTGTGATACTCTACTCTGCTAGAGCGATCCAGTGCAAAACCACCATTATAAGAAAAAAGGGAGAGTGGGCTTTAATGCTTTGCTGGCTTGTTAACATGTGAAAGGAGTCATGCTATGATGAATACCAGATGGAGGGGAGGAGAGAACAAGCAGTGCACAAAACCTGCTGCTAAAAGATTCCAGGATCTGATGGGGAGGCAGGTTTCTATCAAGGGTGGGGTTTGAATTGCCTGCCCTAATGAAGTCAGGGTATGATGGTGATGGTGTCCAATTGCTGACTGCATGGGGAGGCAGTTTTGGTGAGCAGAGGAGAAAACACAGGGGGTTTCTCCCCTGCTGGGCACTGAAGAATGGAGAGTGAGTATGCATGTAGCAGTGGGAATGTTAAAATTCAGTCCTCGCTGCTGACTAAAATAAAAAAAACTGGTTTAAAATCAGGTTAAATTGCTGAGTGGGAACACAGCCTTGGAGACTGTGGCAGACCCATTTGGGCAGTGCCTTCTACACACCTCCATATTCCGTATTAGGGCCTCCCTGTTTGGAATTATGTTCTGCCTAATGCAGATGGAATGAAGTGGCAGATACAATAATATCATTCCAAACTAGCAAAGTATGAACAAGCCTTCTCTCTATTTCAAAAGTATGTGCCAGAATTTTATAAGACATTTCAAGATGCATTACTTGGGCATCTTACCAATCTGTTTAATTATTGTTATAATAGGGGAAATTGATAACCGTTCTTCAAAAAAAGAAGAAAAATGTTGGACAACATTCCAGATTGTTAGAGGACCATGTGTCTTTTGAAGCAAGACCTTAAATTGTTTAGCACAACATTGGCTAAATGGCTTGGACGGATTACTTTGAATAATTATTCATTTGAACCAATTCTGGAATAACTGTTTTAGAACCAATCAAAGTAATGTTGACTGCAATCAATTTTAGTTTGTTGAAACTCAAACCACTCGCTACAGTCTCCTTATGTGGCATTTCAGTCTGTGTACTATTGTTACTTATTTATCACAGCCGGAATGAACTGCCACCTCTGCACATGTCCCATCTAAATAATAGACTTAATTTCTTTTTATTATACCATATGTTCTTGAAGCTTGAGAATCATAGATAATATGTTCCCTTAGTGTGCACTGTTTGACGGTGAGGAGTCAAATCTGAGTGCATTTGTGTTGTGAAAGGGATATTGATTCCTTTTTCAATTACCACTAGCATTAAAGACACACAAGAATTGTGCTAGGTAAGAGTAGCTTGCTGTAGTAGTGATATCTGGATTTATCTTTCTGGGGCATTGAGTTCATTCCTTTACACTTATTTGGTGATACAAGAGAATATTTAGCCCCAAGATTCTAGTAACAAACGTAATGAAGGGGATAAACGATACAGAGTATTTGTGTGCATGTGTATTTGTGTGTGTGTGAGAGAGAGATTTGATGTAATTTTGCTGATTCAGCCTGCAAGAATCCTTACAGAATTGTGAACCATGGAGCAGTGGAACAATTCACTTGGCAGTAGAGATATAAACACAAAGGGACTGAATAATTATTTTCAAAGCAATATCATAGTTTCAGGATATCTCAAGATATTTTTACTAGGCAAGAAATAAAAGTGCTAAATATGTTCTTGTTCTTTTAGTTCTTTCCATAAGTCTAAGTCACACCACTATACATTTTATAACGTGTTGCTAGTAACGTTGAGCACATTGCTGGATTGGGAACTGCTGCATACTCATTAGCTGAATTCTTATAACCACTGTGCTAAACACTTCCAAGTATAAAGTGCCCTAAAATCTAGAGGCTTGGTGAAGTGGTTTATAAAGTGTGTACGATTCTTGCTCCCTGTGCTAAGCTTTTTTGGGGGGACTGATTTTTAAAACCCTCATTTAAATCTGGATTAAATTGCCCAGTAGGGATTTAGCCTTTATGTGTCTTATTTCTATGGAACAGTTGTAAGAGCCTGATTATAGACTCCCAACCTAACCTAAGAAAGTCTTTGAAGTGTACGTCCTCACTGACAGATGCATCAGAGCTTCCTTTAATGAAATGTAATTTGTGAATCACTTTAGAAAGCTGTATATGTAACCAGAAACAATTGTTCCTATAGAAACAGTAACTGATCCTCAGGTCAGTTACAGGTCTTATTGCTTTAACTAGACTTTAGTGTCTTCTACTTTTCATTATGTTGTTAGTCTTTTATAAAGCGTTTGCTCTGGAGCAACATGAACTCGCTCATGACAGGAAGCCCTGATTTATACTGGCCTGCAGGAATGTAACATGATGATTGTGGGTAATACAGAGGTCAAGCTAGCAAGCACAAAAATATAAATGTCCAGAATTTCCCAATCATTGGGCAAATGGGATGTTTTTCACTGCTTATTCTGTTGGGCAAGAAGCAATAGACTAATTTGATAGACATGCTTACCATTCTTTGGAAACTTTTGATTGCCAAGAGCTGCATGACATTCAATTGCTTGATTCTTCACAGTCTATCAAGATGGGTGAATGTAAGAATGGATGGAAGGATAAGCAAAAGAAGATCTGTCAGAAGCCATATTAGGGCAGGTTGGAGATGAAGGTGCGATTAGGCATCCCAAAGCCCTGAAGCAATTTCTGCCTACTCCTATTATACACCTTCCCTTCAATTTCTCATTCTTGCAGCCCACAGCTATTAAACACTCAACTTACATTAATTTTTTTTTTTACTTTTAAACTTGGTGTCTTAATTAGCAAAACTAATTCAACACACACACTGTCTACAACAGTCAAATCTGATCATTGCTGTCTCAAGGGGATTTGGTTATTATAATTTCAGTATATACTGTACATACTCAAGAAACCAAATCATGTTAAGTTTTAGATACTCGCTATTTTTAGACTCAGTTTGTTCTCACAGTGATTTAATGTACTTCATTCTGATCCCTCTTAAATGCATTTAAGAGGGACCAGATTGAAGTACGTTAAATCATCAGTGGTGTAGAAAAGGAGAATAGAGAAAATCTGTATCACACAACACTAGAATCAGGGGGCACTCTATGAAGCTGAGGGCAGGAGAGTTAGGAGCAGTATGGGGAAGTATTTTGTTTACCCAGAGGATCTTCAGTCTGTGAAGTTTCTTACCAGAAGAGGTGGTGACAGCAGCCAGCCTGCATGGCTTGAAGGAAGAATTAGACAAATTCATGGAAGATAGGCGTATCAGTGGCTTCTAGAATGAATGCATCTAGCTACTGCCTCCATACTGGAGAGACAGTCAGGATGCCTCTCAAAGCCATTTACAGGAAGTCAAGATCAGGTGAAGGTTTTGTTTTGCCTTCTGCTTGAGATGCCCATAAGCAGTTGGAAGGCCACTGTGTGAGACAGGGTGCTTGACTAGATGGGCTGTGGCCCAATCCAGCAGGCTTCCTCTTACATGTTAATCAGGGACTCTTTTAGGTGAGTTGGTTCCATATGTGTAGGGCTTTGTTTGTAAAATAAAACCTAACATTTTAAAATCTTATCCAAAATGGAAGCCACTGCTGTTTGTGAAGCACTGGCACAGTATGTTCAAAGCTCCTAGGCTCTGTTAGCAGCTTTGCAGCCCTATTTTCAAATAACTTTTAAGCTTGAACTAGCCCCTGTAAGATGTTATAAGTAATGGGCACAGCTAGCATGCTACTTGTGTGACTGTACATTTGCCACATCATATAGTGTCTTTAAAAGCTTTTTCTGTTATGAGAACAGATTGCTCAGTTATGTGCCAGCCGGTGCCTGTCCCAACAAGGGATACTGTTTCACTGGCATCTCTTCACAGAGTCCACCATAATTACAGTAATACAGAAGCAACCCTTATACCTTTGTATACATTTCCCAAATGACTTCCTCTAGCAGTGATGAAAATTTATTATTTATTTTATTATTTGTATTTCTATCCCGCCCTAGACCTAAAGGTCTCAGGCCAGGTAACAACATTTAAAATCAACATATTAAAACAAAATCAGTATATATTAAAACAACAGTGTCTGCGAGTGAGGAGGGAAAGTGTATCCCCATTTAACCAAAAACCAGGGCAAAGAGGTGCATCTTCACTGCCGTCCTAAATGTATACAGTGAAGGTGACAGATGTACCTCAAGGGGGAGACTAATCCACAGCCTAGGAACCATCACTGAGAAGGCTCTCTCCCAGGCGCCCACCCCCTTTGCTGCTGAGGGTGGTGGTACAACCAGGAGGGCATCCTCTCCAGATCTTATGGGAGTTGACGATATAGGAGTAGATGTTCCTTCAGATATTTGGGACACAAGTCATTTAAGGCCTTCTAAGTTAAAGCTAACACCTTGAATTGGGTTCAGGAGCGAATTGGCAGCCAGTGCAACTTTTTTAAGACAGGAGTGATGTGCATCCAGCTAGCTGTCCCAGGCAGCAACCTAGCAGCTGCAGTCTGCTCTAGCTGCAGCTTCCAAACCATCTTCAAGGGCAGGGCTATGTAGAGTGCATTATAGTAGTCCAATCTAGAGGTTACTAGAGTGTGGATAACTGTGGTCAAGTCATCTCTGTCCAAAAAAGGCTTCAACTGGCACACCAGCTGTAGTTGGGAATAGACACTCCTCGCCACAGCCCCCACCGGAGCTTCAAACATCAGCACAGAGTCCAAGAGTTCTCCCAAATTTTGCACCTGTCTCAGGGCATTACCCCATTGAGAACAGGTTGCCTCCCAACTACAGGGACCCAAGACCCTGTGATACACAGTACCTCTCTCTTGTCTAGATTCAGCTTCAATTTATTGCCCCCCATCCAGCCCATTACCACCTCCAGGCACCTGTCAAGCACTCCAAATTGCTCTGAGCAACATGAGCAAATGAATCACAATTCTGTGGCCCCACTTAATGTTAAATGATGCTGTGAGTCATGGCTTCCAACTTCTCTTAGCCATGCATCCTGGCTGAAAACATGTAATATGCAAATAGGGCAAATATTGGAGAAGCAGGACACAGTTCCACAAGCTGCTAGTAAATAAAGAGCTAATAATGGCTGCAAATATTTGTGACTTGTCAAGATGCAGTCAGATGCAGTTTTTTAAAAACTCAGCCCTTAGTTATGAAAACTGCACCACAGCTGATAGGGCATGCAAAACCAGGCTGGTCATAAATGTTAGTTTAGTTTAAATGATGTGATGAGATACTCTGTGCTAGTGTTTGAAACCTGGAAAACAGAGTTGTATGTGGTGTTTTTTTACTGCTAAGGAAGTTCAGCTAGATTTTCATGAAGGTTGAGTATGAAATGCAGAAAGGATTGTGTCTACCCCTCACTGTATGGCTGACTGAGTCCCAATCCAGACAGGCCTAAACATGGGATCATCCTGGGACAATGTTGGGGTGGAACCCCATGTTATTCCTATTCCAGATAAATCAACTTCTACTCTGAATTTTCCCTGAATAGCTTACTTTTGTGTACGTTTACTCCTATTGTGTATCCTTGTGGCCAAAACTACGCCAGAATTGGTGACCACACACATGCAGGGAACAGCAATTGTGCACTTCCAGGTATTTCTTGGATGTACACAGCATGCCATTGCAGATGCAAGCATCCAGACAGGTTGCCCCACACTTGCCCAACAATTTTTTCCTGCCATTTTGTAGGAACAGCAAGAGGCAATTCCAAGTCTGAAGCAAAATTCTTCATTTTTCACTTGCCACCTGGAGGCAGGCTTTGTGAACAATACCCAAAGATCAGTGGTGTCAATATAAGGTAGATTAGGGCTGAATTCCAGTGCACAGTATACCATTGAATTTTCAACCCAAGCCTAACCCAGGAACACATACAAGGTTTCTTCTGTTCTCAAATTAAACCTAGTGGTAAGTGAGCTTCCAATGACATTTTGCATTATTAAAGAATTTCCATTCACTATGTGCAGTCATCAGCAAGCTAGTAAAATGTAGGGTACATGAGTGATAAGTTTAATATGTTTTCTCTTCTTTATCGAGTGACTGGAAGATCAGTTTCAGCATGTCCTCTTAAAAATATATGAGCCAGTTTGCGTGACAAGCCAAGAATGGGAACAGAGCTTGTTGCATATTGTGCCTCTTCTATCATCCTTTCATGATTTATTTAAAATGTTTCCAAGATTCAGATCTGAAGTTCATATTGATTTTACACAGCAAGGTTCATTTCACAGGTTTCTGCAGCTCTGCAGCTGCATTAATATTGAACTAAGCAAAGTTCCCTCTGATCTGTGGTAATATAGAAACTGACATAACTGGACATCTGCTGACAAGTTTGTGAGTTCCTCATGCTGTTCCAAATCTAGGGATTATTTTTAAAGCAAAAGAAGCAGTGATTGTATTTGGGTGGTCTGTTAAGAGTTTGCTTAAGGTGCTGAAACTTCTTTGAAGGGTTTTTTTATTTTTAAAATAAGCATTAGCAATACTTTCATGAAAAGTAAACTTAATTTTAAAGTAAAATTGTTGTGCTGACATTTGGAGAGACACTCAGACCCCTTGTGTGATGAAACTTTATGGAAGGAAAATGGAGTGAGATTATAATGTGTAGGCCCCATCCCAACTTCACAAATGTGTGCTCTGCCATTTCTGTTGTGGGCCACATTTCAGTTGCTGTATTACAGTCCTTTGAAAATACAAGATATGTATGTGCAAAACTCCACATGAGGGGGGTCTTCATTGGTCAAGGATCTCTCTTCATATGGGGGAGCTCTTTGTGTATATACAGATCACATAGGGGAAGCCTTCTCATGGCTACTGAATGCTTACCTATCAGGTGCATGGCTCTAGGTACATTGGGGCAGTGTAGGGAAAGAGTTGGAACAGGTGTGTTGGAGTACAGCAGTATCATATTCTACCTCTCCTCCAAAAATCAGACATGCGATTTGATCAAATATCAAACAGTGGCTGCTAGAAATGGTTCCTCTACCCTTCATAATGGAGAACAGTAGTGAGTCAGGGTGTCTCCTGCATTACCTGCAATAGAGCGCCTTGCATCCTAAATGGAGACTCTGCTTTATTCCACCAGAAAAGGAATAATTGCCTTTGTCAGTCTCCCAATATGTCCAATGGGCTGCATCCATTGGACATGAAGCTTTAAGTTAGGAAGAAGTGTGCAAAAAACTTAAGTGATGGCATATGCCCACTTAATTGGATTTTTTTTCCTTTGGGTTTCCTTCCTTAATGGACGAAACGAACTTTATTGATTAGTCATATGACTGTATAAAGTTCACAAAGATAAAATCATATAAAACATATCCTTCCTTAATGGAATGTTTCCATTTTTCAGGGTGTCCACTTGCTCATACAGACAGTAAAGATGAGGAATGAGTTAATTGCAGGGCTCGGTCTTCATGGTGTCATTCCCAAAATCTGGATATGAATTTTGATCCTACATGAATTGAAGGGATTATTACCACTGCACACTTTCCTTATCTTAACAGAAATCTCTTGTTATTTTCAGTTATATTAGAAAAGCATAATTTCTGAATAGGTTTTGTCACAATTAAGCCCCAGTTCATGAATTATTAAGTACACTCATTTTCAGTGATCTTGAGTTGAAAGGTTTGCTTTCATTGCTAATAAAGTACACACATCACTGAAAGGAGTTAATTAGAGCATCAGAAGCACTGAAGCATCTTATTACTTAAAGCTTTCTCTGGAAATGTTATCATTTAGTTCTATTGTCCTTCAGAAAGATCTGGCAACTTTTACTTGTTGAAAAACCAGTTATTTTTTCAGTTATAAGAAATGAAAATTTGCCACCAGACTAGGATCTCAAGCCTTTTTAAAACTGGTGAACATTGAAAAATCCTGATCTAAAACTGCCAGATAACTTTCCCCCAACTCACAACCATTTTTAAAACAAAAATAGACAATATGCCTTTTTATTCCATGTAACTGCTATAGCCTTAAGTCAAAAGAGACTAAGGGTGTTTCCGCACAGGCCCTTTAACACCCATTAAGCATGGATTCCAAAGTGCGCCTCCGCACAGCACCCACCTCCAATCCGGATTTATTCTGTCCTCCCGCTGCGTGTGCGGAGGGACGGGGAGGGGGTAAATCCGCATCTCAGAAGAGAGCTGTGACTAGCCCAAGGTCACCCAGCTGGCTTCCTGGGGGAGGGCGGAATCAAACCCAGTATTCCCAGATAAGAGTCCGGCTCTCTAACCACTAGACCAAACTGGTTCACTTTAATGTATTACTCACATTTTTTATTTAATTCGTTTTCCAAGCCGGCCTATCCCCGTTAGACCATCTTAACCTGGTGTCCTGTTTTTAGTGCACTGACAAGATCTGAGACCGTCCTGGCAGGTCAGGTCATCTTCGCTTCCTCAAATGTGAGTGAGAGGAAGAGCTAAAGGAGGCTGAATTGTGCTGTGGTGGGTCGGGTCCAGTCTTTCCTTCAGCCAATCAGCACACACAGAGTTTGTGAGGGACCTCCTCTTCTATCCTCAGTTTATGTATATGATTCCTCTATCTAGCATTTTTACTCAAATTTATTATTATTTTAAAAATTAATCGCACAGAAAAGAAAAGCACATTAAAAAGGAAGGGGGGCATGGAGGTGGCACCTTTATTATGTGATCTCCCTTGCAGCTCCTGTTCTGAGTACCTTCTTCCAATGTTCTTGTTCCTGTGATGACAGTACTTTAATTTTAACTCAGGGAAACTTCAGGTTTCTAAAGGTGTTTTAGGGTGAAGAGAATTTGAGAAATATAAATTGGCAATTGTAAGACCCTCAGGCACTTGCCGTTCTATTTCCAATTGGTAGCCTTATGTAAATGCTACGGTATTCTAATCTATTCCCAAGACAAGAAGCACACGCTAGGCTAAAAATAGGGCACCATACATCTGTGTTGGAAATTTAACTACAATAAAGCATATGGTGCCAAACAAGGCCTGCAGGAATAAACAGAGATTCTGCCCAGCCCTCTGTATGATTTTCTTTATGACTTTGAAACACAAATTTCATAGGAGTTGCTCCTCTTTTAAATAGCAAATAGAGTAGTTATTGTGTATGAAGTTAGCTGAAATTCTCCTTTACCTTAAATCACTGGACAGCTTGCTGTTTTACTTAGAAAGAAGACATGTCATGGGTTTAATTCGTCTTTGACAACATCCGCATGTCATCATTGGACCACGCCAGATGTGTCCTGGGCATGAGGCCCCCACATGCCATCATATGCCATGGAAGTCCACAGCCTTCTATGGCATGCAGTGGCCACACAGCCCCTGTGCTTGGGCTCCCCTATGCATTAAAAGCAATGCCTGAGTGGCCCAGTTCCTGTCACCATCATGCAGACAGTAACTGGTGGCTGGGACAGTCCATGTTCCCTTCTGGAATCCAGCAATATTCCACCAAGTTCCAGAAATGGCCCACTTCTGGGAACATTTCCAGGGGCCCGAGAAAATGTCCCCAGCTTACAGTTTTGAGACTGGGGAAACTTTGGTCCCTGGCTTCAAAACTAGGCTAAGCTAGGAGAGCCATTGAGGGAATGGCTACCATCCCATTCTATCCCCTGTGCTGCACACCTGGCCCAGAATGCTTTTTCCAAGCCAGGCACACATGGAACTTGTTTCTGTGTGAATGGCACACACCAACGTGTGTTGCTGTGGTACATGGAGTTGTACTGTTTTCCAGTCCTTCTCCACATATAAGCATGCCCTGTTCATATGGATACAATCTAGGCACCTAAAACAGAGATGGAAATATATTTACAGGTTTAAAAGAGTACTGTGGATTGATCTATTCTAAAGTAAATTTAAGGAACCTGAAGAACTTCATGGTTTAATAAAGTATCTAAATGCTATATATGATCATACCAACAAAGTAATATAAATGGTCTTTAAAACAGATCCTCCCGCAAGTCTTAGACAACCAGCCACTCATTGATCAGATCAATCAATCCATTGATTGTAATCCTGAGACCAATTCACACTTGTAGCTTGCAATAGGTGAACATCAGGACCTGCATCCATTCACACTATTTTCCATGCGAGGGTTCATCTGAGGTGCTATGCAAGCACTCTGGTACTTCAGATGAGCACTGACACAACTGCATGTGTGCAGAGCATCACGCATCTGAGTGTGTGCAGAGCATCATTGTCACCAGAGCAACGGCAATGGCATATGCACAGTCACGCAGGGCATCACAATAAAAATGGCAGCACCCTGCTGGGGATTAGATGCACAACTGACAGAGGTAAGTGCTGGGTGCATCATGGGTAGGCTACTGTGTACTAGCATTCCCTAGTGCAAATGCTAGCACATGTTAGGCTGTTCTGCACACTTTCCAGGAGGGTAAGTGCAGAAAAGCCTCTGGTTTGGTAGCAAGCTCAGGAACTGTGCTAAGCTGCTAGTCTCAGGTAAAACAACAGAAGAAAATTCCTTTTATTTTTATAGTCATGTTAGTGCTATTACAGGATTCCTCTGGTTATCTCTGGCCTTGCATTACTAATGCCAGTCATGCTATACCAAATGAGCCAGCTTGCTCTTGTGGTTAGAGTGTCAATCCAGTATCTGGAGCTTTCAAAGTTTGATCCTGCACTCCTCCAGGAAGCCAATTGGATGACCTTGGGCTACTCATAGCTATCTTTCTGAGTTCTCTATTTCACAGTGTGTCTGTTGGAAGAACAATGGGAAGCTTTGTCAGCCATTTTGACTCCCCTTAAAGTGTGAGAAAAGCAGTGTATAAAAGCCTCCTTCTCCTCCTGCTCCTCTTCTTCTTGCATACAAAGAAAGCAGGTACAATTTTTATATAAAAGGAGGATGCCTAGCAGTGCTATAGTTTTAATTTTTGTGATAGAAGACCTACATTTCTTCCCCAAAATAATTTCTCTTAAAATCATTCTGCATCCTTTTTAAATAAATATTTCCTAAAGATATCTTGACAAAATATAGGTGAGCCTTATATGTCAGATCAGTGCATCCTATATGGGGGAAAAATGTAATAAGTTTAAAATGCTAATCTGTACAAAAAGGGGGAATTCCACTTGTTTTCTCAGAAGAATTTGCAGACTGTTATTGCTTTGGTTTTTGTGTTCTAAAATATGAGGAATGTGGAAGCATTTGTAGAGTTTAAAACCAAAGTGAAAAAGTGCAAGAGAATGTGCCTATTTAAGGTGTTTTTATATAAAATAGTTGTCCGTGATCTAAAATTACATGGTGACCGATGTAATCTCTATCATTCATGGCTGCCATGTATATAGATGTACAGTTTTAGATTGAGGTTTTACAGAGGAGGACAGTAGCTCAGTAGAAGAGCATATGAAGATACATGTTTCAGTCCGCAACATCTGAGAAGACATGGTCATGGACATGTAGTCACGGGGGCCTTTTAGCACCTACCAGCTAGAGTGGTTCTATCTACTTGCTGGTCAGATGTGCCCACATTGCTTTACCACCAAAGCCACCCCAGAGTGGGATAGTCCCTCCCCAGAGTGATCCAGAAGTATTTGGATTGCTCCTGGGAAGGTGGTTTCACACCCTCTTCTGGTTGTGGTGTAGCGAGCGTACATGGCCATAAGAAAAATCCATAGTCTCTTTTAAGAGAATACTGTGAACAAAGTAGAGGATACTTTCATAAAATGTGTGACCAGATGGGGGAATATCTGTTTCCACATGTTTTCCTCTCTAACTTAGTATGTTGCTAGAGAATAACTATGACTCTCTCTTTCCTTTTCCCTCTTCTCTTCTTTTTAACAGGTGATCTCATGCATCTGCCACCCTATCTAAGAATGGACTTTTTATTAAACCGAGGGGTTCCAAGCACTAGTAGAGACCTGGGTTTAGGACAAACCTGTCTGGAACCTCAGAAAAGTCGAACCTTGAAGCGCCCCACAGTCTTGGAGCCAATACCTATGGAGACTCCATCCACAAGAGAAGTACAGTCATGGCAACCTGGTGCCGTAGCAACATTACCTCAGCGAGAAGGAGCTGAGCTAGGACAGGCAGCTAAAATGAGCAGCTCCCAAGAATCTCTTCTGGACTCACGGAGCCACTTGAAAGGAAACAATCCCTACGCAAAATCTTACACCCTGGTATAACAAAAAGAGCATGACTGGACAGTGGCTGTAAATATTTAACAGTTATTTAAAAAATCCAATCAAAGCTACCTTTTTTATTGAATTCCAATATTTATAATTAAAGAAGAAGATTGCCAAATATTTGGGACAAAAATGCAACCTACAGACAGTGCAAAGACTCTCCTGCTTTTTTTCTGTCTGAGTGTGAGCTTCACCTGATTGGGCCCCCTGAATTTTTTGGGAAAAGGGAGTCCAATTTTTCTGATATTCACAAGCTTTTGTGTTTCTACTGATTTTCTACAAAGTGCATGGGGACTAAATAAAATATTTTAAACTGAGAGTTCCATCACACACTAGTAAGAAGGAAAATGTTTTTTTAAGAAAAAAAATCACCCTATTTGTGAATTTAACAAGGATATTTATTTGAAAAGGCAAAAAAGTATTTTGTCATGTTTTGCACACTCTTCTTTCTTTCTTTCTTTCTTTCTTCCTTCCTTCCTTCCTTCCTTCCTTCCTTCCTTCCTTCCTTCCTTCCTTTTTGGAACTAGAAAATGGGTCTTTGCTCGGTTATTTTTTGTTTTTTGTTTTTGTTGCATTGTTAATTAGGATGAGTGCTGTCAGTCAGTGAAGTGGGGAAGGGAGGGGAAATCAATTTGATTTTTGCATTTATTTTCTTTTTTATATTAATTTAATGAGACACTCTTTGCATTTTGTCTATGCGAAATAAAAGGGTCTTCTGCCTTTATCTGCGTGTTTGCATTGCCTTGCCTTGCCTTCTTTTTACTTAGGCTGTTGACTAAGGCTGTAGACTTTGTTGGATTAAAAGTCTCCAATGATTTGATTGGAAGAAGCTTTTTTAAACCATTGGAGTAATTTAAAAAAAATCTCTCAGGGACTTTCTGTGAGGGAAAGATGCTGCTTGAATTCAAACTTTAAATGGACACAATTAAGAGAACTGATGATACTTATTTGTGGTATGATGTCTTTGAAATGAATGCTATT
The DNA here is from genome assembly GCA_023333525.1 of Aspidoscelis tigris stejnegeri. NCBI lineage: Eukaryota > Metazoa > Chordata > Lepidosauria > Squamata > Teiidae > Aspidoscelis > Aspidoscelis tigris. The sequence continues at coordinate 211,454,248 of JALMGA010000001.1, forward strand.
GATGTTAACATTTCTTCTCAAGCTTGTAAGACATTTCCCTTTCCCTTTAAGGACCAGGGATTACAAAGTCTGATGCTAGTGTTTTGTGGGGCAGTGTTGACTGGTACATTTTGTTTTTATACTCAAAGCCCAATGGATTCTCACAGGATAGGAAACAGGAAAGCATTTCTTGCTTGAGTTAAATTGGCTAGAGACCAGGGAGGAAAAAAACAACTTAGCTAATTTCTTCTTCCACACTCTAGGCAGAACAGCTTACATGAACAACCCTTTCTTTTACTTTAATCTGCAAAATTCTGCAACTTACAATGCAGACTTGGTGCTAAAGCAGCTCAAGCTAATCTGCACAGCACATTGCAACTTATCTTTATGTGCTACCACTTCCTTTTCTCAAGTGGTTTAGTTCAGGTTTGATATTTGGCTTAACCAGACCCACTAATTCAGACCCACTGCAATGCTGATCAGGGCCACGTTTCCCCACAGCTGCAAAGCTTACATGAGCTTCATAGCCATCTTCACCCACCCCACACATTCCAGATAGGTAGGAATGAAGTTCTTGGCCTTGGGGCTTTAGGTGAGATTGTTCAATGACACTCTATGGTGTGCTACTGAAAACCAGCCCCCAGCCCCCCCCCCTCATAGTTCTGGAGTAAATGGGCCCACAAAATATCTGGATTAAAGGCCTCCTTAATCCAAATCTAGCTCAATCTTGGGCAAATAGAGTAAAAGTAAGGTGGGGGTGGCTTCATAGATGCACATTAAGGTGTGGGTCTATGTGGCCTAGAAGTGTTCTACAAAGACCCTTAATCCAGATTAAGGGTTCATGCAGATAGGCCCTTGGTGGTGACTATCAGGTGGGTGGACTATCATGTCTTTGAGTGGTATTTTTAAGTCACCAGATTGTCTTCAAGCCAACTGCTACTCTAGGAATTGTCTAGCAGTAAATGCTAAGCTATGCACATGTGTTCCAAAAATTCATAAAATTCAATTGTACGCAGAACTTTCTGAGTGCTGATTAGCTTCCCTGTTCCATCTTGCTGTTCCCCCAAGCTCTGGACTGTAGTCCAAGGAACTCTGTCATTTCAGAGATGTGCTTTTGTATCAACTGTATTTATCTTTTGTTTCCTGTAAACCCTGACCCGTCCTAGTCACTTACAAATACAGACATTGCAATTCTAATCTGCTAGATATCTGTTTTAAATGTGAAAACTACCATTTTGTACATTAATTCAAATTGTACTGGACACTATGGCATCCAGTGTTTGCAGGGGGGAAAACCAAGCATACCCTATCCAATTTTACTATCCTGAAGTAATGCCTATTCCAGCAGTACAATCCAGTTGTAAAGCTACTGATTTATTTAAAGTCCAAAATATTCATTTACTGCACTTGTTTGCTATTGACCTGGTTCGACATGTAGCACTAAAAATTGTAGCCCTAAACTCACAAATCCAAAAATATTAATTCCCAGTTTTCTTCTTTCCTCTAGTGCAGTTGCAAGATCAAACACTTCTGTTTCAATTAACTGCATTTATTCATAATATATCAAAACCAAACCAAACTATGGTTTGGGGGAGTAACCAACAAATTGTTCCACAACCCTGCCTCCCCTTCCCAATTCCTACCCCCAGTTCTCAGCTAAATGGAATACAAAAGCAAATCTTTCAAGTAGTTAAGGCTTGAAGAGAGGTTAGGGGGTAATCCCAAGTTCATTCCTATAGCACAAAATAATAGTGTAATGGTATATCCATCTGCAGTTACTGTGTATTAAAAGGGGGATGGAATATAAAACATTTTAATAAGAAAGCACTTCTGAGTAAAAGGAGTGTTGAGGATAATAAAATGATGTAAAATTGTTGCACCTTTGGACCCTCAAGCACATTTTGATATGCAATGCTACTTTTTCCATATAATGAACTGGAAGTGTAACATCATGCGAGATGCATACAACAGACCACAGAGGCTGTGATATTCATTCTTTACATTCTATCAATTTATTTTGTTTTCTTTAAGAGCAAGAAGATGAAAGAGACCAACAAAAAACTCACAAATTACAAAATGCAATAGTAAATCCCCACTGCTACTAATAAAGCAATAATTTTGAAGATACATTATGTCCATATCTAATATTCCAAAAATTCAAAAATAAAGACAATTTCTCTTGAAAGCTGTTTCTTTTAATTTGTTATTACTTCACTATACTTATGAGTCAGTTTTGTTAATGTTGTAATCTATCAATGATTGATATGTTTTGATTGCTAATTCAATGATTTCTATTCAGATGCTGATGACAACTTATCAGTCATGGGGATAATTATTCTCTCATTCTGTCTCTAAACCTTATAACTATACTACAGCCAAAGGACATATCAAAATTATTTACATGTTTAAAAAATACCAAAGTGCACTTTCTTTAGTTTTTTGTTGAAACCCATTACCATTTCTGATAACCTTTAGCTTGATTTTCAGATCTGCACTAATTGTCTACTGTGTTTTGTTTTTTTTCAAAATCTCATTGTCAGACATTTTTGCTGCTTTGGCAATTCCAGAAAAATAAGTTCATAATAGCATTTTCCTGAAACAAGAATATTTCTCAGATGTGCATGATTTCCTATTCATTTTCCGATCATCAGATCAAGGGAGATATTCTAGGAATATGGGGAGAGGGATCTATTTTCAAGGAACCTTCGGGCCTATTAATTCCATTAGCTATCTACATATAATTTATTTATTTTCTTCTCAACCACATCCAAGCCCCATTTGATCAGTCTTTCCACTAACTTCACCAAACAAATAGAAAAGGAAAAAGGGAGATCCTTAATATTACTGGTCACTGTTTGCCAATGGAGTTTGGAATAGCCAGATTGCTGATCCCATCGCTGAGGTCATTGCTTTTTGCTTCCTACTGATCTCATGTGGTCTTTATTAAAAAGATAAAATAAGATTTATGCTTCCATACTCTAGTTCAATCCAAGAGATCAGAGAGTATGATTTTACTTTAAATCATTGGCATAAATAAGAATAATGATAAAACCTTCAGTATGAGCTTTCACTCCCCAGCTGTGCAAAGAAGCTGACATTTCAACATATTTATGCATTTCAATCAGAAGAGTAAGTCGAAAAGGCTGTCTACATTTTTGGGTTCTGTAAACCACCAAGAAATGTTTTATATTATTTATTTTCATTCAATTTATTTTTGCATTTATATCCTTTCTCCCAAAGAGCCCAGTGGAGCATCGGCAAAGGGGGTAATTACATATTATATATTGTAATGTACATATTATATATGTACATGTGCACATGCATGCATGCACACAGAGAGAGAGAGTTATTGCCTTTTCTCTGAAGCATCATGTTCCTCATTGCCTGCTACCTGCTCTTGTTTAACTGGACATGCCAAAGACTCTACTGGTATGGAGAGGATTTAGATCTATGTATCACACATATCATCTTTTGCTGCTAGCCCAGTGTTTTTGCTCCATGAACTATTAGTTTTGAGAAGTTCACCTTTTTTTCCTGAGAGGATAATCTCATCTGTCATTATAACTGCAACAAGGAATCTAATGCTCTATTAATTACTATTCTTTAAATGTATATTTTTACTGCACCAATGCTTTAGTCCATGGCACTTGATTAATGAGTACAAAACCCATGCTCTACAAATTCAGCATCGCTCTTACGTCCTTACCTTAAAACACATTTAATTGGACTTTTTCCTTTTTACCTTGATTTTGTGTGAGATTTCAATGTTATATTCAGAACGCTTAGTTTCTAGCTTAGTTTGGCAGCTAACTGAAAGCAAATTCCAAGATTGCCTCTTCTAGTTTCAGAGACTGTACTCTGAGGCTAAATTAATGCTTGAATATTCATTAGTACAGTTTAACCAGGATGTATAATCGGCTAAACTGGAACAATTTAAGTATCTGGCTGGTAGCTGGTTGTTGCTGGTTTGTCTGCCATGTTCAAATAGAGCCACGAGGCCAAAGAGTTATTTGTGCAGAAGAGAGGCTCTTAGTATGCTTGCCTTGGTGGTCCAGTATACTGGCCAGTGCAGAATCACCCTTAAGCTCTTAACACTAATTAATCAGTAGAAGAGAATTACTGAGTCTAATGATTGAAGAGAATTGATTTTGCATCATACTTTTTCTTATCTGTGGTGTTTCACACATCTTCCTTACTTCTCCGTTCTAGACTATGTGCTTATTTAAGAAGATGTAATAGATGACATATTGGATGCATGATATTGGATTCAATTTGGTGGCTGGGAACGTGAGAGAGTTACCTGCATCACTAGAACTCCAGGCAAGATAATGGTGCCAAAGTGAAGTACACCTGAACTTCCCTAGCCTCTGTTAAAACACAAACTGCAGGATGGCACATCTTTAGTTGTGATGGATGTCAGATATGGCCTTTAAGGCGTTTCTTGTTTTTTTTTTTTTCTTAATTTGCTAAGCCTGGTGAAGGGATCTTTTTTATTTGAATGCATTGTTTCAGTTCCCACACTCTTGAAAGTGCTGGCTGTTGGAAACAGCAAGCTCAACTCCCTTTACCCACACAATACTTCCCATGCTTTCTTTTATTCTGAGGTTCATGGAGATTTCCATTTTTCTTTTCTAAAGTCTTTGGATACTATTGGCATACAGCTATTTATTTGCTTTCGGTTATAACTACTGAACACAAACAGGATCCCTAAGATTAGTCTTTGAATTGTGTACTATAATTGATACCTAAATGTTGTATAGTTTCCCACCACCACAGACGTTATTGTTTTATATTGTTTTACGTATATGGCTCTATTTTAACATGTCTGTTTTTAAATGCTGTTACCTGCCCTGAGACCTTAGGGTATAGGGTGGGATAGAAATGTAGATATAAATATAAATAAATAAAAATTGCTAAAATCCAGTATTAGGATCAACTACTGAGTGCTCCTCACCAACCAAAGTCAAACCCCATAAATGTTCCACTCACTGCTATTCTGGCTTCAGATGTGTCCAGACATTGGTTAATTATTCTGCTTTATTTGGATATTCTGAAATACAGCATGGATATTCTGGAATACCCATGGTTTATTCTGAAATCTCCAAATATGGCAAAATAAGTAACCAATGTCTATATGCAGCCTTCATTTCTACTTAGCTACTATGAGTAACCAGTGTTCACCAAAATTCTGCTTCCTTTCTGAAATATCTTTTTCTACTATCTCTCTCCTTCAAAGACAGAACATAGGTCTGGTCAGTTAACATGTTGAACTTTATCAGTAGATGATGATTTTCTGGATGTGCAAAGCAACAGAACTCACAGTAGATTTGTATAAGGGTCCCAAATCTCCAAGTTAGCCACAATCAAAGGGTAGGAGAGAGAGAGAAAATTAGTTAATTATTTAGTTATTAAGAAGAATACAATGTACCTTGTGAAAGCAATGAAGAGTGATATCTTGCTTATGCTGCTTCTTATTGCAGACTTTTTCTAATTTTCCCTCCCACTCTTCTCCCTAACTTGTTCCCAAATAATCATGGATTGGGAAACCTAACATAACAGCAAATTCTTGCCCTTCAAACCAGAATTGGAGCAGACAGTTCTTCAAATAGTGACTTATACCCTATTAAGCAGACAACATGGCCATTTAGCTCCTAGTGACTCAGTATTGTGAACTTTTATTTTACATTTGTATTCTGATGGAAACTTTTGCTGCTCTTTCACTTTATGTTGTCTTGAGAACTCAGGATAAGGTGATGATTTGAATAACCAAACCAATAATGATTAATAAGTTTTTATGGTTTGTTTCTCACTATACCTGAATGGTCTTTATTAATTTATTTACATTATTATTCCACTCTATACAACAAAGTCTCAAGGTGGGGTGGGGATAAAATTATTAGAAACCAGTACAAAGCAACTTTTAAAAAAAGGCTAAAACAGATTTCAAATAAAACATTAAAATAAATTTAAAAGTATAGTGCTAAAAGCAAAGGATAACCTGTTTAATTTAAACAAGGGCTTGTTTAAATGTTTAACAGTATATGATGAAGGTGCCAGACACACCTCAGAGGTTAAAGATGATCGGCTTCTCATATCTCCATTCAGCCATGGGTAGCCACTGCCCCTTAGATTCACATACCTCATAGAGTTTCTGTGGTGATAAAACTGTGGGGAAGCTAATTTTCACTGTTTCAAACTCTTGAAAAGTAAATTGGAATAAAATTGTAATGGATAATAAGGGATCTGCTGCTTGCAAGACAGCAGCTTTTAGGACAATGCAAAATATATTTTTGTCAGATTTACAGAAGCTTGGTTTCTCATCCCTGTAAGTCTGTTGACTCATCAGCTTTTGTAGAGTAGCTGTGTGTGATTTTGTCAACTGGGTAGGTATTTAAGGCCAGACTGCATTCTCTTCAATTACACGATGGTGCCATTTTCCAAAAGAGGATGTGATTGTCCTGGGTTGTTTTTCCAGCTCCTTCTTATTTCCATAAAATGTGCCATTATCTCTGTCTACCTTCTCTCCAGAGGTTCTTGGGTCAAATATGAATTAGATTAAGCTCATTTTTCATATCCCCTTCAGATACGAAGGGACATGAGAGATGAGTGTAATCCTGTGGGTGACCCTGTTACGTTTGAGGCAGTCACTGCTACTCAACCTAACTTGCATCACAGAGTGAAATGTAGAAGAGGAAGGAAACTAGATTGCACCTGTCAGCTCTTTAGAACACATTAGGATACAAAGAGTGATTGATTGGGTTTAGCAGGCTTAAAGCACTGTGAATAGAGGCAACTTCTAGGGCGAGTTTTCTTTACAACTTTAAAAGTTTCAAAATGATTTGGATCCTCATCGTTCCCATCCTGGATCAATTAAAATGGTTTCAAAACTGTTTGGATCCTCTTTGTCCCCATTCCCGATCAGTTTCAGGGGTATTTTGAGGATTATTTGGCTTAAAAACGGAATAAATACCAGATTTTTCCAGTGTTTTTTTCCGCTTTTGCTTTTAAAACATTTCTTCTTTAGTGTTGTGAGAATGCTAGAGTATTTCCCTACACAACAGACTGTTTCATTGTAACAATTCAGCCACTTCACACCTGATAACAATCTTTCCTTTCCCTCCCACGCAAGCCTAAAGATTGAAAGAGGCAATCCTGTGCAATTCTGGCTGTTTCCATCCTTCCTTGATCTTTAAAAAGGGAAAGGGGTGAAGCTGCTGTAGGAACTGGGAGATGTGTGTATGTTTAAGTGTGTGTGTGTAGGTGGCGGAGGCAGCAGAGCGAGCCAGCCAGCCAGGGTGCTTTTTTCAGAGGAAGCCCCTGCTGGGGATGGTGGCTGTGGAGGTGGAGCAGACAAACGGGGCTTGAGTTGCCGCAATTGCCGTGTGCCCTGGGCAATGGGGAGGGAGGGGTAGGGAAAGGCTGAGGAGGGGAAAGAATCGCTTTCCCCAATTCGTTTTTGGAAGCATTCTAAGTGTTTAAGAGTGGGGACACAAAATCAGGGTTGAATCGGATTGCCAGATGCTCCTTTGCTTCCTTTTAACGCGCTTTACATATCGATGTAAATCCCGATGTAAATTGCCATGTATACAGCACTTTATTCCTTGAATGGGAATTCACCCCTAAAGTTGCAATAATAAAAACTTTTACCACAAAGTTTGACCTTTTTCCAAAAAGCAAATAGAAAAGTCTAAACCCTGAAAGAAAATTAACTGAATGCCAGAATGTAAGTTCCAGAAATGGTCTATCCAAATTAAGTTATACAAAATAATAAAGAACAAACAATATATCATATATATGTTTAAATGCAATATATAACTGCACTGATATACTTTTTAAAAATGACCCAAAAATGGGATGCTGGAGCTCTTAAGCCAAGTAAAGACCATTCCTTAGAGAGAAGTTTCATTTACACACATATGCTGGGAGGCTGCCTCAAGATGTGAATGGCATTAAAATCTGGATAAACTCAGAAGGATAGTTTTTTTTCAGGACTGTCTACACAATTGTCAGTTCTTGATTTTATTTTGGTTTCCCTCATACTAAAAATAAAATAGAATAAAATTTTAAAATCCAGCAAGTAAAAATAACCTTTTTAACATGGAGTCAGTGTGTTGAAATGAGCTGTTTGTGAGGTAAAAATTCTGACTACACCCCCCCCCCACTTCCTGGTACACCCACCTTTCCTTTTCATAATATAAGTTTCCACATGGAGCCCTGGGGGTATTCAGCTACTAAGAACTTAATGAGGCTAGGTAGCAGAGGACACTTGAAAACCATTGTTATAGATACTGAAAACCCTGTATACTTTCCATCTTCTCTGCCAATATAATCTGATGCTAATAAAACCAGCTGTAGTTTCATTTCTACCCTGAAAAGAACAGATAAACAGCAGGAGCTTTATGGACTGTTACAAAGTAGCTAGAGTAGTTTGCTCATTAGACACTCATTTGCTGGTAAACAACTCAAAGTGAATAACTCTTGAAGGAAAAATCTTTCTAAAATTGATTGGCAGAATAATTCAACAGCCTCGGAAACCAAAGCTGTATTCTTCCATGCTGTGGAACCTGAGAAGATGGTATCTGCTAAGAGACGTTATGCACCACTTTGGCCGTGTTCCCATTATAAGCTTATTTCAGTTTCAAAATGGTTTCAATCCTCGCAGTTCCCATATCAGGTTGGCTTAACACGCTTTCCGCATGTTAAATCACCCCAAAGCATTGTAAATGTTAATTCTCATTTCAACAGGTCTCACTCCAGTTCGTGCGCTTAAAACGTTTTACGTTTTTTACTGTGGGAATGGTACCGTGTTAAGGGATGAGAATGCGTGTGCAGGGTTTCCCTCCCCCAATAGCTTGCTTCCAAAGATAGTGATTTTACTGTAAAAATCCACCCCTTAAAGCAGCCGCAACACTGTAGTAATCCAACCTTTTCACACCTGATAACAATGTTGCAATTCTCCAAAATTTTGAAAGTTCTGACCTTTTAAAAAGGGAAAGGAAAGCAGCTGCAGGGTTTTTTTTAAGGCTGTGACTGTGGAGTGAGTGGGCGAAAGGGGCTTGAGTTGCCGCTGCTGCTGTGTGTCCTGGGCAATGGGGAGAGGAGGGGAATGAATCGCTGGCTGCTCGCTGCTGTTTTTCCTCCATTCAGGCAAGCAGCAGCCACCCAGCCACCCAGCTAGGCTCCATGAAGGGGTCCCTTATGGGTGGCGCGCTCACACCAGGAGGAAGAGGGCAGGGTAACCCCAAAAAGTGGCTTCTAAAAAGTAGCCATTTGAGTCCCCCCTTGAGTCACGTATGCCAGCTACGATCCTCAGAATCTGGATCGAGTTGAAAGTAATGGGATCAGGCAAATTCGTGTTTGCATCCGGTTCTATTATTTCGGTTTAGGGAAACCGAATTAAGCTTATAATGGGAACTCCCCCTATGGATATTTCCGCCACTCTGGATTTTGAAACGGAGAACAAAGTCACATAAAGATTAATTTTGAGCAGTGTGAGTCTGCATCCAAGCACATGAAAAAAGCAGTTCAAAGTGGCACAGAAGTGATCACATGTGGACACTAATGTTCCCATCACACCTCTAATCCACATTAAAGACTCTCTTTTTTTGGCCTTTCATGTGAACAAGAAGTTCTTTTGTGTGGATGCTAATACCTCTAAGCTGCTTTTCAGCCACTTCTTTTTGCCCCATGTAGATGCAGCCCTGGTCAGCTGCCATTTTCTTTTTCTTCTGCTTGCTTGCTTGCTTATCTATCTATCTATCTATCTATCTATCTATCTATCTATCTATCTATCTATCTATCTATCTATCTATCTATCTATCTATCTATCTATCTATCATCATCATGTTTATACTACATCACTTGAAAATCCCAAACTCCTTTACAATATAGCTTAAGAACTTGGTTAAAATCAATTTAAACCTATATGTTGGGCTGGGGAGCAGAGAGATGCCTTGGACTGATCCATCCCGACATAATGCCAACCTGCTGTCTTCCAGCATGGCAATTTGTCCAGTTCTGCTGTCTGAACCTCACTGAACCAAGTAGACAGATCTATTCGCCAGTTATTGCATAAGTGCCCTGTGACGGGTAGTCCTCAACTCCAATGCTTATTTCCCCGAATCAGGGCCCTCTCTCTTCTCAGTGGTTCCTTCTGGCAAAGCGCTGGCAGTGATTTCCCCCACACACCCCTCCTTCTGTCTGTTTCACAGAGTAATAAATCTGGATGGCCTTTCTTTTCAGCTCACTGCTGACTACCATGCGTTTTTGTGAAAACAGTAAAATACAAGTTTATTTTAACAAGATGCATAGATGTAAACAGCTTTGAACGTAGATTCACTCTTCTAGGAAATATAACACTTAAAACTCAGTGAAACAAGCTTGCTTAATGACATCCACAGCTTCCATGTTCCTTCTTAACTGACACTGTCTCACAGTTTTTACTCAAACAGTAAAGCTCTCTAACTTTGCCCCTCCCCTGGGCATCAGTAGCGATCAGCCCATCTCTTCCTGGCCTGACCCACAGTCAGTCATTTCTCCAGGCAAGAACCACTTTCCCTCCTGAAAGATCCTTTTATGCCTTGCCTTCCATTGCTCCTGCTCTCTCATTGGTCAAACACCAGGCTGCTTCACCCCTACCTTTGGAGAGCGACAGCATTAGCCATGCCCCCACACTTCTATCAGCTGTCAAAACATCTCTATCTACAGCTAACTACTTACCTATTTCCCCAGGGGTCGTTACATGCTCCCTCATCATAGTCCAATGCAAAACTTCAATAAGCAATAAAAATGAAATTGAAAAACAAAGGCACAAAAATCAAAGTGTGTTGTATCAGAACCAAAAACAACAATGAAAATACTATGTAAAGAGAAAAGAGAAATTAATGTGAAATATTTTCACATTATCATATTACCTCTAGAGTGGAGAGGATGTCAAGGTTATAAACTTAAGAGTATGTCAACATTTTGTTACCTTAGAAGACCAGACAGATTGCAAAAATTAATTCAGCTACTCAAATGTGGTAAGTGCTTAGATTCATTCTCTCTCTCTCAATACAGTCAAGTAGGATTGCTCCCCAGTTTGACATTTCTTGTTTGCCAGACTTTTGAAGACATAGGAACTGCCCTCATTAGCTGGATGTTTTCTGTGTTCTTTGAAATAACATCGTGCAACAGGAAGTAGAGTGAAAGGCAAAAGGCCCCTCTGAGTGGATTTTCCCACTTTGCAAGGCAATATTATTTATTTATTTATTTATTTATTTATTTATTTATTTATTTATTTATTTATTTATTTATTTATTTATTTATTCCACCCTATACTTAAACGTATTGTGAATTCCATTCCTCTATGGCCATACAGTGGGCAAGGCAATGTGGAATTATACGGATCTTGCATCCTTGGGGTGAGCCCATGATGCCATTACCACACTGAGCAGATTCTGCTTCACTGTGATAGCTACATAGCATGGGGAAATTACAAACAGCATATCTAAAAAACTCACAGCAGAGATTGTCAGAGGAGAATTTGTAGGTGGTTTACTGTAGGTTAAACTTCTGCACTTATTATACCAGCATTAGTTTAAAAGCCTGGCCATTCCCCTATTTTTTTCTTTCCTGAAGTTCCCTTTCATGATTTAATGTAACAGTCTTGGCACCTGAAGTTATGGATCCATGTACTTTTCTGCAGACAAAGGAATAGCTGACTAAAAGCTCAATCAGGAGTTGGTTGGCCTTGAAAAATGGAGCCCTGGAGTGTTTTTCTTTGTAAGGGCAAAGGAGAGTCAACCAGGTTTTTCCTCCATGAATTACTGAAAAGAGACCATTTAGCACCACATGGACCTGACATTTCACATGTGCAAACTTCAAAGTAGTTTCCCAAATTTTATTGACTCCTCTGACAATTCATTTTTAGAGGACAAAAAGAAGGGTAGTTCAGCAGCCTGCACGAAACATTTTCAAGTGCCAAAAGTAAGATTCTTACCTTGACGGCAAATCATTGGAATATTCTCCATTTTTTAACGTATTTTAGACTGCAAAATGGGTTGCAAACCTTCTGACCCCATGAGCGCAAAAGGGACTTTGAGGCCATGGCATGCCAGGGACTAGAGTTCTCCTAGAAGTTTGGCTGTGTACATGGTAGAGGGCCCAGAACTCTGGATTCAGCATGGGCCTGATGTGATAATCCACAAGTCAACCCCATGGTTACCATCTGAAAAGGACTTCAGAATAGTTTGTTTCAGACTTACAGGAAGTCACACCTTTCAGAAGGTGAGGTGGGAGGCACTCACATATAGATCACAGACATTTCCCTACTCCACCCAGTTATTTGGGTTAGAAAGAGAGAGCAATGGTGGCTGTTTTAAAGTTGCCTCCAGCTCACAAGTCATATGTGAGACCCTTTGATCAACTTTCCGTCTATTGCACAGGTGTTTGAGAATAATGTCGCCATGGTGTTTGAAGATCTCAGGACCTTGTCTGTATTACCCACTAGGCACAATGTACACAGTGCCTGGAGCTTATGAGCCTTATGAGTTCTATGAAAATAGGGGGGAAATAAAAACTTAAAAGCAAAAAATGAAAATATTGAGAGTAATCAAAATGTGTATACAGTAGTCTAAAATTAAACATTATTATTATTTTATTATGTGCGCATTTGCTGAGATTTGATTTGGAGTCTTGGATTCTGTTTTCCCCATTGAAAATAAAAATAAATCAGATACTTGCTTCATTTTTAAGTCTTGAAGGCAAGAACCAGCCACATGTCACAGAATAGGTTTGATACTAGTGCAATAAGTAGGAAATTAGGGAATCTTTATCGTAAACCTCTGCCTTGCGATCTTGTGGATGCTTGGATTGAAAATATTATCAATGATGTGCTCTTAGACAAAGGAAAATTTCTTGCAGCTTAATGAAGAATATAGGTCCAAAGGGATACTTTTATAACCCTAAGCATCCGATTATTACTGCAAGGTCTTAAAAAGTGCTGGTTTGTAAGAAACTGCTGCATGTATTCAAAGTGTGTGCCTGGGTGCAAATAAGTCCTATTGAAATACTTGTCCACATGTGGTGATATTTGTGTTGCTTGTTGTTGCTCTTATTTCCAAGACAGCTTTTATTGGGACTTGGGAAACTGGTGGTGTTTACCTATTCAAGATATTCTGGAGTGACCCGAAGGGAGAGCATTTTTCAGTCATTGCCCCCAGGATTTTCAGCAGTCTCCCTGCAGAGCTATGCCAGGCTTCAACCAGTAACTGGTTTCCTATGCCTACTGAAAATGCATTTGTTTTAGTTCCTATATTATCATTTCTTTTTCTTTTCTTCTTATTTTTTTTTAATGCTGTTTTTAATCTGCTTTGTTGACTGCCGTAAGAGTGTGGCATAGGACATTATATAAATAAAAGAAAACATATTAATTTATATTATTACCCACATAGGACCCACAATGGGCAGATGGGAAAGTTGTTTGAAAAATGTACATTCCCAGTCCCATTCCCAGAATGCCTTATGGGCCCTTGCAAGGCTGTAGGTTTCCATAATGGTAGAGTTGCTTCTGCATCCTACAAAGATGGAAGCAATGGTGGCATTAAAGTTATGCAATTAAAAGGAACTCATTTTTCTCAAATCTATTTTTCTACTGGGAAAGGGTAACTCATGATGAATGGGCTGAAAGATACTGGCTTAGATGATTTGAGGACACCAAGAAAAGTCCTCAAGGAAAGCACCACACTTTCAGGTATTATAGCAACAAAGCTTAGTTTGGAAGATATGTGTAGATGGAAGCCTCTGCTGTGTGTTCTGTATAGTGGACATACCCCTTGGCATCTTTAAGTTGAGGGTGGGGATCTATAAAAGAACTAGAATATCAGCTGCTAATTAACCATGAATGGGTGGTTTTCTGTTTGACGTAGTTGTTCATTGCATACTGACAAATACTGTTTGAATGAAAAATGACTCTTAATTTTTAAAGCAATTTGGAAGAGTAAATACAAGTTAAGATGAAATGTTTTGATTAATTTAATTTTAATCAGACAAGATCCTAATAAATTGTTTCCTTTAATCGTGATTTTTTGACAGACTCTCTTTTAATTAATCTAGTAATTGCAAATTGATTTCTCTAACTGATGTAGGTTGTTGTTTTACATGCTTACATTTCTTTTCCAAAACAGAAAGGTTCTGAGAAAAAATTTATCTGTCTGCAAACTGAGAGATAGCCTGTATTTCTGAATTCTCCTGGAGAATGAAGGCCTAGCACAGAATCCAAATCACACCATGGCTAGAGCTTTCAGGATCAAACTGTTTCAAGTTACACCACAATTTCCAGGAGGCATCAGAGGGGCCATGACTGAGAATCCTTTACCCCACTCTGTTGTAGAAACACTGTGCTAATGTTTATGAAATTATGACAGGTGAAAGAGTGAGTACAGTATTCATGTGAATGCGGCACTTACTCTGTCCACTGACTATACCCTAAGGAGCAGGATTCTGTGGAGCTTGCCACCCTAAGGCACATTCATGGTCAAATTGCTTCCCACTGTTATGAGTTTACTGAGGGACTCTGGGAAGATTAGTTCTGTGGACCATAATATGCAAGTGTGTTGCCAACTTACTCAAGCTAGGAATGATTTTTTTTCTTGAAAAGAGAGGAAGCAACAGGTAGCCTTCTCATGCCAATTCTCACAAATGCTCATCCTCATTGTTTGTTGTAAGTAAGGAAAGACTTCTGGCCTAGTACACAAGGGCAGCAGACGTTATTTCAGAGCCTTTCATATTGTTCTCATATATTGATGTGAAATGTCAAGGAAATGGAACACTTATTGCCTTCAGGTCTGGAAGGATGGACAGTAGGGACCAGGCTTGGGTACCTCTTTTTTTCTTCTTTTTGTTAATGCACTGTTTTGTGTTATGAATGTGCTCTGAGACTGACATGGGTTTCTACCCCTGCCTTGGCAATGACTAATTTGCCAGAATAAGGGTGTACATACTTTACATCTTTTCCTATGTGCTTTTTGTGCTTTGACTGTAGGCTTCACCAACTCAGTGCTAACTAGATGTGCATGCTACAAGTCCTTTGTAGATAATGCCCATTAATCTCTGGCTGAGAACATCAAGTTGATGGAGGCTGTACCACTTGACAACTGGAATGTGATCCAAGGGAAGGTATCCTCTTGCCTTACATAGGTAATCTTTTGTTGCAGTGGCTTCAGATATGTACATTAATACCAGATCATTACATTGTTCACAATCTTGCATTTTTATTGTTAGCCTTGGTTGACCTGCCAAAATGATTAGCTTATTAAAGAATCATTTGTTTCTTTTCATTCATAAGTTTTTTTTCTTTTATCTCCCAGCCATTTAAGTATTGGTTTATCAATGCCAGCACACCAGCATACTAAAATATGTCCTTTGTGCAGGTGTCGTTGCATATCTTGCACCATCTGCTCTTTTTGCAACTGGATGTTTAATAGCTGTAGTACATATTTTACCTATTTGTCCAGTTTGCTTTTTAGAGTGGACGATGGCTCCGTATTATCTGTGGCTGCAGATGGCATTCCCAGACAGTGAAAGGAAGTTTCTATCTCTTTTTAAAATGATCTATCTTGACAACATGACCCATGCAGTGCAGAAGGCAGCTTCTGAGCATGGGCAAAATACTGGAACAGACAAGGTTTACTTGAGACTAGCTGAATTCTTCCAGGGGGAAGGATACTTAGCACTACCAGAGTCTACTTTGCAGGCAAACCAATGTAACACTGGCCGCATCCCCATTGCAAGCTTATATTGAATTCAATATGGTTTCAATCCTTGCAGTCCCCACGTCAGTTTGGCTTAACACGCTTTCCGCTTGTTAAATCACCCCAAAGCGTTGTAAATGTTAACCCTCATTTCAACAGGTCTCAGTCTGGTTCCTGTGCTTGATACGTGTTACATTTTTTACTGTAGGGACCCTACCTTTTTAAGGGATGAGAATCCATGTTTAGGGTTTCCCTCTCCCAATAGCTTGCTTCCAAAGACAGTGATTTCAGTGTAAAAATCCACCCTTAACAGCGATCGCTACACTGTAGCGGTGGAACCACTTCACACCTGATAACAACGTTGCAGTTTTGCGCAATTCTAAAAGTTCTGACCTTTAGAAAGGGAAAGGGAGGGAGGAAAGCAGCTGAGGTTCTGTGTGAATGTTTAAAGCAAAGGGGTTTTAGTTGCTCCTGCTGCTGTGTGCCCTGAGCAATGGGGAGAGGAGGGGAAAGAATTGCTGGCTGCTCACTGCCATTTTTCCTTCATCCATGGAAGCGGCAGCCACCCAGCCACCCAGCTAGGCTCTGTGAAGGGGTCCCTTATGGGTGGTGCATCCATGCCAGGGCTAGCTCTCATAGCCCCACCTACCTCGAATGGTATTCTGTTGTGGGAAGAAGAATGGAAAGCTTTGTCAGCCACTTTGAGTCCCCTTAAATGGGTGAGAAAATGATGTAGAAAAGCCAACTCTTCTTCTTTTTCTACCTGTTTCAGTAGCTGTGAATTATTAATTGAGGGACAGGAACTACTAGTATGGCACTCTTTAGTGTGTTCATTTTATATTTTGTTTTTATTGCTGCAGTCTGCACTGAGCCCTTTGAGTTTAGAAGAGAACAAAGATGTGAATAATGAAATATCTCCAAGCTGGCTTGTTTATTTGCACACTGATTCAGTTTATGGCTGAATCAGTTTAGAGAGATGCACTACAGTTATAATGTACAGTTTTCTTTTGCCCAGAAATACAGAGTCCATGTGGATGTTGAGCTTTCATATCCATACAGTGTGAGCTTGGAGTGGGATGATTCTCAGTTTTCTCAACTGATGCTGGTCTTAACTGGTGACTTCTGTAGTCAAAATGTAATAAAGGCGGGCTGCCCTTGTGGAGAATCACTGTCATTTTCAACGTCTTTCTTTCCCTCCACTTGTTGATGATGTCCTCTTTATACCATATTCAGGCAGCACATCTTGTTCCAAAGCTAACTGTATACAGAGGGAATGAGAATCATACATTGTACTGGTTAATTTAAAAGGATATGAAAGTTAACGGCACTTTTGAAAATAGCACACAAAAATCTTTTTGGAAATTCTGTTTCCATACATAAAGGCTTACAACGAGGCTATAAAATGATTTTGAACAGCAGATAATTCAAAATAAGCCTCTGATGACTAACTCACAGATTGATCTGGACAATAAAATGATATATAAAAAGGCTGAAGAATAAAATAAGCATTCAAAGAAGAATGCTGCTAGGGGATGTCCTATTTCAAATTAGACATTACAAATATTTCAGGCTGGTTCTGTTCTTTGATTCCCTGTTTTAAGAGCATTAGGGCTAAGTATCTAGATTTATTCCAAACATACTGAGCTATTACATTTTGAAATCACTTTTATTATCTTAAAAAAGTGAATAAATCACAAAGCACTGCATAATGAAATCAACCACAATAAAACCATGTGTTTCTAGAACTAGGTACTGCTCCATAATACAATCAATGCATTAAAACTGAATCCTTAATAATGCCCTTATGCAATGTAACAACAATAATAAATAAGTTGAATGATATGATATTGTTATAATCAATATTATAATTTAATAAATACCAGTAGAAAAATTAATGCTTCATATTGTACTATCAATTATGCAGTAAACTGGATTAACAAATGTAAAACATAAATATTAAATTGTAAAAATTGTAGCATATGTATAATTGCTCATATGGATTTCTCCTCTAGATAATTATCTGCTTACTTGTAAACCAGAATGTACTGCAAAATACACATTTTATGTATATTGTCTTTCTCAGATAAGAATAATCTTAAAAAACAGAAAAGAAGTTATAAGTTATCGTATGGGCTAAATTAAAATGACTGCATTTGTCACAGCATTCAAAAGAGTAGAAAAACAAGTCTGCTAGCCTTGATGAAGCTGGCACAGTCACTGAATTACAAGGCTTGGAGGAAATATGGCAGTGCTAAGGTGGAGTTGACGCACGTATTATAGGCAACACCACCAGAGCCCTACTTTCCCTTCCCTCAAAACCTGTGAAACTATTGCTGGAAACTCAGCCCTGGTTGCTGGTTTTCCTGCAACAATGTTTGTTTTAGGCAGGGCACTTCTGGATGGGGCTGGTATCATAGCTCTGTGTAGTCAGGATGCATGGAGGCCAAAACAGGTGTTCAGATATGCGTGGCAGTGAAGACATATGGGCACTCAAATGCCCAGATGGCCAAAAGCGCATATAATTTAAAACGTACAAAGACAGCCACAGGACTGTTGAGCTAGCAAGAAAAAATGGCAGGGGAATCAATATCCCATGTTATCCCTTGCTAGTGGGTAATTTGGCTGCAGTCTGGAAACATCTCTAGTTGCTTCATATACCACATTGCAGGCAAAGCCATTAATGGCTGAAAAGCAGCTGGGGAAGGAATAAACTGTCTGTCAATGGATGTGTCCCTGGGCCTATTCGCACTTGGCCTTTTTCTGGAGTATATCTCAGGATAGGGGTCTGTGGTCCACATGCTAATGCAGGCTCTAGCAGACCCCCACTTAGGGACTGCTGAAGCCTGCACTAGCATATGGACAGCAAGTCCCTATTCCAGGATATATTCCAGAATAAAGCCAAGTGCGAATAGGCCCCATATATCCTTAACTGTTCTTGCTTGCATGAAAGGACTAGCTTTGAATAAACATGATCTTTTTCTAAACAATAATTCCACTTTTAGAAAATAGATATTAAATTCTCTAGCTGCCAGCAATGTATGGTGTGCAGATGTCTTTCTGTGGGAAATATTTGGATTAACTATTACATTCTTCTAATTAGATGTCTCAGAAGAAAGAGCGCCTACTTCCCTTCCAGAGTGATATTTTAAAAGCAAACAATAGAAGACATTTTCGTTTGTCTGGCACTTTATGCTAGCCAACTGCTGTCAGCTAAAGTGTGCTGGAATAATTTAAAGGGCAGTAACATTAGCATTTCATGAGTCTTTCACTATTAGGATCAATAAATGTTTCTGCAGATCTCTTCAGACAAACATCACATCATGAATGTGAAATATGGGAGTTGGTCTGCTCCTCTTTCTTTTAATGTGGTACTGAATTCTTAGGCCTGGTTCATAGAAGTTCTCTTCTGTACTGCATTCCTGAGAATGGAAAGGTAGATCTTCACCAAATACTAGTTTTATTTCTTGTATATTCTCACATATTTCAAGTATGAGTAGCAAATATGCAGCAATTTTATATATTTCATCTGTATGATTTTAAAAACTAATATAAATTTCCTTTTGGAGTCAATGAAAACATATGAACATTCTGGCTCTCAATAATTAAGGGGGAAATTCTATCACTAAAGGCTGTGGTCACACCTAAGGTTTAATGCAGCTTCAGTCCACTTTCAGTGCAAGAGAACACATCAGCAAAGTAACCACATTCTCTATCCTTGATCTAATTCTTACCAACAGAGAGGAAATGGTGGAGGATATCAGAGTTTCTGGGGCATTAGGAGGCAGCGATCATGTTATCCTTGAATTCTGGATAATAAGGGAAGGAAAGCATGAGAGGACTCAGACTTCAAAGTTGGACTTCAGAAGGGCGGATTTTGATGGACTCCGGAGGAGGTTAGGAGGGATCAAATGGTTAAATGTACTAAAGGATAGAAATGTCCAAGAAGGATGGGATATTTTGAGAAATGCAATATTAGAAGCGCAATCATTAACAATTCCTCAAAGAAGGAAGAATGGAAAACATCTAAAGAGACCAGGGTGGATAAACCTAGAACTTAAAAACTTGATAAAAAAGAAAAAAGAAATGTTTAAGAAATGGAAGGAGGGATACATATCTAAGGAGGAATATAATGAAATCAGTACAATCTGCAGGGCAAGTATCAGAAAAGCTAAAGCTAAAAATGAACTGAGGCTTGCAAGAGAGACTAAAAACAATAAAAAAGGGTTTTGGGGATATGTCAACAGCAAAAGAAAAGTCAAAGAGGTTTTGGGAAGTCTGCAGGGAGAGAATGGAGAAGTGATTGAAAGTAATCTTGAGGAGGCAGAGATTCTGAACTCCTATTTTGCATCTGTTTTTTCCAAGAGGGATAATGTACATGCAACAGTCCTTCACTGTACTGATGAAGGACTAGGAGAATCAAGACACAAAATCAACACTGAGAGAGTAAGGGAACGCTTAGCTAACTTAAACGAATTTAAGTCCCCGGGTCCAGATGGATTACATCCTAGGGTACTGAAGGAATTAGCAGAGGTAATTGCTGAACCACTTGCTGTAATCTTTGAGAAGTCATGGAGAACAGGAGAAGTCCCAGACGATTGGAGAAAGGCAAACGTTGTTCCTATCTTCAAAAAAGGGAAGAAGGTAGACCCAGGGAACTACAGGCCTGTTAGCCTGACTTCAATACCAGGAAAGATTCTCGAACAAATTATTAAACAACACATATGTCAGCATTTGGATAGGAATTCAATAATTAACAGTAGTCAACATGGGTTTGTATCAAAGAAGTCGTGTCAGACCAACTTGATTTCATTTTATGACAAAATCACTGAATGGGTTGATCAAGGAAATGCAGTAGACATAGTATTTCTTGATTTCAGCAAAGCATTTGACAAAGTATCTCATGCGATCCTCATTGAAAAATTGATCAAATATGGGTTTGACAAGGCAACTATAAGGTGGGTTCAAAACTGGCTTAGTAATCGTACTCAAAGAGTGGCTTTAAATGGCTGCACATCCAAATGGAAGGAAGTGTCAAGTGGAGTACCACAAGGTTCTGTCCTGGGCCCAGTTATGTTTAATATTTTTATAAACGATCTGGACGAGGGAGTTGAAGGGAAACTGATCAAATTTGCTGATGACACAAAGCTAGGGGGAATTGCAAACACCAGAGAAGAGAGAGAGAGGATTCAAAAAGATTTAGAGAAACTCGAACAATGGGCTGCAACTAATAAAATGGTATTTAACAAAGAAAAATGCAAGGTTCTGCACCTGGGCAAGAAAAATGAAAAAAGCACATATACAATGGGAGGAATTCGGCTGAGCAGCAGCACATGTGAAAAAGACTTGGGTGTCCTGGTAGATCATCAACTGAACATGAGTCAACAGTGCGAGGCAGCTGCAAAAAAGGCAAACGCAATCCTGGGGTGTATTAGGAGAAGCATAGAGTCCAGATCACGTGAAGTTATTATCCCCCTCTACTCTACCTTGGTCAGACCTCATCTGGAGTACTGTGTCCAGTTCTGGTCACCCCAGTTTAAAAAAGACACTGACAAGCTGGAGCAGGTTCAAAGGAGAGCTACCAAGATGGTGAACGGTCTGCAAACCATGTCCTATGAGGAACGGCTTAAGGAACTAGGAATGTTTAGTCTAACAAAAAGAAGACTGAGAGGAGACATGATAGCTGTCTACAAATACCTCAAGGGTTGTCACAAGGCAGAGGGATCAGCCCTGTTCTCACTCTCTCAAGGAAGGACTAGAAACAATGGGGTGAAACTGCAGGGGAAAAGATTTAGTTTAGATGTTAGGAAAAAATTTCTAACAGTAAGAGTGATCAACCAGTGGAACAGGCTGCCACGGGAGGTGGTTGGTTCCCCTTCGATGGAGGTCTTCAAGCAGAGACTGGACAGCCATCTGTCTGAGATGGTTTAGGAGATCCTGCCTTGAGCAGGGGGTTGGACTCGATGACCCAGGAGGTCCCCTCCAACTCTACCATTCTATGATTCTATGATTCTATCTTAAAGGTGAATTTTCTGAGTTATTTAACACTGAACGAAAACAGCTTTTCACTTTGCTGATGTATTATCTCACTCTGAGAGAGAACTGAAGCTGGATTAAATCTTAAGTGTGACCACAGCCTTAGCTCTCTGAATAGTCAAATGTGGGACAAAGATTTATTTATATTTCTGTCCTAAAGTATAGGTCTAGTAATTAGTACCTCAGAGAGTAGAGTGTTGATAAAAGTTTAGTGGCATTTAGGTCTACGTCCCTCACATACTCTCTTCATTTGGTGGATGTATGCACGTAGTTTCAATAATTAGTCCAGAAAGCACTGCAGTATCAATTCTGTCTAACCAGATAGGTGGTAGCCAGGCATTCCCACTTGCTAGTTTTTCACTAAACCATTTGCAATAGTACCAATGGAACAAATGAATTCTGCATGAATGAAGTGAAAAGTGCCTCAGCTGGTGGAAATAGCTAAGCACTTTTTTCTTATCTCAAAACAAACTAAAAAAACACTTACTGCATAATGGAAAGCCACCAGATTCCATTCCTTTAAGTTAGAAGAGAAAGTTGAAAAACATCCCAGACGAAGGCAACAGAGAGTGTTTTTGTTTTGTTGCCAAATAAGGTATCCATTCTCTCACCATGAATTAAGCTTAAATGGGAAACAAAATTGTTATGAATCAAAATAATTAATAGCAAAAAGAAGGAATCCCTAGACAAAAAATGTTAACAAATTTATATAAAGTTATATAAAGATAATATTTACATTTAAAATACAGCAGCATCTCCCCATCTACATGTAATAGAGCTGGGTAGGCAAACTGCTGTGATCCAGATACAGCTACTTTCCATCCCTCTGGCTGTTCAAAGTGGCTTACCGCAAGAGCAGAAGAAACAGATGCTGTCCTGGATGTCTGATATGCCATTAAGGCTGACGCCTGGACAGCGTGTCATCCTCGTGTCTGTTGAAATCCTGGGGTTTCATCACATTCTTGATAAACACCTGGGCCTTGGCTGGCATCCCTGTCAGAGAATTCATCTCTGTGGACATTATACAAACAGATGTTCTGGATAGTTCAAAGGAATGGCATTGGGTACTGGCCATTTCACTCAGGCCCTTCTAGCCCCCCCCCCCGTGCCAATTCCCAGAACCGCTGCCCCAATCCAGCCCCTAAGTAAGGTTACATGTGAATACAGCTACTATATGCAAATGGGAGTCTTAAAAGCTATGGGCTTGTCTATACTTCAGTGTCATAGGGCACACTGAGGTAGGAATGCTTGTTCCTGCTTCTAGGGCGCACTGTGGGATTTCCATACATCCTGTGGCTCACCCCTCACCATCCCCCAGGCAGCAATCATTTCCCGCCCATGCAATTTGAGCATGTGTATGGGGGTATGCTTGTATGCCCTATAGCCCCTTTCTTAGAGTGTGGTGGGAGTTCTGGACATTTGACTACTAAATTCCTGGAATAGCCCTAGGTATGGATGCTCCCTTTGTTTCTCCATTCTAACGATTATCTTTAAAATTGAGTTGGATGGGACTTGTTCCAATAGGAGAATAGTCCTCTGAGGTGGACTCCTGGGTGCTCTACTCTGAAAACTAGAATGAATCAGATAATAATTTCAGCCCTATATCCAAAGTATGAATTTGGAATCTCCAATCCTCCCTGGTAATTTTAATAACCATGGAAGGGTGACGCAAACAAACTCTATTCTGATTTGTGCAGTGCTGCAACTATTTTGAATGAAGATAATTCCTGAAATAGGATAAATTACAGATTAGCTGTTAACTCTGTTCAGCGTTCAAGTAACTGCTTCTCATAACTGAAGATACTTAAGGGAATTCCCATATTCTTAAATTCCTGGACACATAACATACCTGATGTAGCTAAAAATGATTATCCTTAACTGGCTGATGGGAGCTGAAATCTGACTACATTTGAAGAACCAAAGAATCCTCTCTAGGGGTTGGAGGAGTTGAGAACTGGATAAGATATCAGTTCATTAAATCAGGGGAGGGGAGATTAGAAAAAATGTTCCCACAAATCAAGTACACAACAAATGCCAGCAACCTACCCAAAGTGTTCTTATAAATGTTCATTATTGGCTCACTTCAAACTGTAATATTTTTGTGATTATTATAATCAGGAACATAACAATGCAGTAGTTATATTGACTGCTATATATAAACTCTTCCCTATAAGTAAAGCGGAATGCTGAATATTGCAGCAACCTCATTTCAACTCTAAAGGATATTCCCAATAGACTTAGGGTATTCCCGCACTGCCCACTTAAACCACATTAAAGACAAATTAAGGACAAATATAAACCACTTGCACACTTGCATTCCACATTGCAGCACACATTAGTGACAATTCAAGGAGTCCGCTTCCGCATTGGCTCGTACAAGACCTGTCTCTAATGGGGTCTGGGGGCCACTAAAACCGGTTTCCGGGAAGACCTGAAAAAAGTAGGTCTTAATCCATCTCTGCGTTGTAAATCCGCATCAACAGAGGACGCTTTCGCACATGGATGGGAGAGAGAACACATGTGGGTGGGACAGGTAGTCACCATGTTGAGTGAGGCGGTGGCAGCAAGCCGCCATGTTGAGAGAGGTGGCAGGAAAGGAGCGGTGACTGACGTTTGAATGCTCCAATCACGCGGCTCCTGGGTGGCATGGCCTCCAGGTGGCCAGATCCGTCTGGAAATCTGTGCTACTGCATCCGCACTGCGAAGGCATAATGTGTTCCTTGCAATCCATCCTTCCCAAGCAAGTGCGGAAGCATGGGGCCTTATTTAGATCTGTATCTATTTGAGACAGATCTTGCTAGAGATTCAGAGGGATCAGCCCTGTTCTCACTCTCTCAAGGAAGGACTAGAAACAATGGGATGAAACTGCAGGGGAAAAGATTTAGTTTAGATGTTAGGAAAAAATTTCTAACAGTAAGAGTGATCAACCAGTGGAACAGGCTGCCACGGGAGGTGGTTGGTTCCCCTTCGTTGGAGGTCTTCAAGCAGAGACTGGACGGCCATCTGTCTGAGATGGTTTAGGAGATCCTGCCTTGAGCAGGGGGTTGGACTCGATGACCCAGGAGGTCTCATCCAACTCTACCATTCTATGATTCTATGATTCTGCACAGGACCTTTAACACCCATTAATCACGCATTCCAGTGTGTGCCTTCGCACACGGGTCGCTATGTAGGACACTTCCGGTGAGGGGTGTCCGCACAGCGAGCCCGTTTTTAAAGCGGATTTCGGCGGCAAAACTGGTTTGCTGCCGGAGCGTCCGCATTAGCGGAGGCAATTAAGCACACTTCCGGTAGGTGCGTCCGCACCTATCCGTCTGTAATCCGTGCTTAATGGGTGTTTTTAGCACACCACATATTTAGTGGTTTTGCGCTGTGAATCCACACCCGTTTCGGATGTGGCCACACAGTGCAAGTGTGCTAAAACACGGCCCTCCCCTGGCTCGCCATGATTGGCTCCCCAGAGCCAAGCCTGGCGAGCCGGGGGGCTTCTACCTTTCGGCTCGCCCTTACCCCAGAAGCGGTGAATTGCCGCTTCTGGAGCCAGGGTGAGCTTGCCTAAAGCCCGCCCTAGCCCACCCTGGGGGGAGCACAGCGGATCCCCTCCTTACCTGGTCAGCATCGCCCCAAAACTGAAAGCAGGTGCCCAGGATGCAGTGCGCCTGCATCCTGCGCGCTGCCTGATTGGCCAGCACGCAAGTCCTGGCAGCGTGCCTGCGCAGAGCGGCTTCTGAGGGCAGGGGCTGTCAAGAGATAGAGGAGAAAATGTGTAGATGTGAATAGGGAAAACAAATTCCACACAGGAAGTACAGTAGGTAACCTAGTTAACTTAGTATCTAGTCAGGAGACTCTTTCAAGGTGAGGTGTGCAAACATCACCAGTTTCTTCTAGACAGATGACAGCATCACAGGGATTGCAACAGCTTGCGTAAGACAGAGGGAAATGACTCAAGATCAGGAGTTTGTGTGTCATTTGAGTCATTGTGACCTTGCTAGTAAAACTATATAAGTAGGTGTGTAGCCAATGTATTGTTTACAATTCGACGGAGCACTGGAGAGAGCGGGGGAGACTTTGTATATATTGATGGAAGCAATAAATCCTCTTCGGTGACTGGCTGTGGTGCGGAATTCTTTCTTTCTAACTGCGACAGAGGTCTGATGGTGCTGAAAGAACAGCTCCCGAAGCCAGGACGAGGGGGAGAGTGGGCCAGGAAAGGCAAGCAGAGAGAGAAGCAACAGAGAGTTGCTGATTTAACTACTGACAAGGGTTATGGGCCCAGAGCGTTAACCCTGCGTGTGCTGGATAGTTCAACTGACTGTGAGTGCCGAAAGGCTAAGTGAAAAGAGAATCGGACGGCTGTCTGATTATCTAGTGTTGTGTGTCTGTTTTTTGTCACGTTTGACAGAAGAAGAAGAGAGGAAACTGCACTGCCTGAGAGATGGAAGCTGCACGTTTTCCAAAACTGGATGAGACGAACTTTTCTGCTTGGGCTGTTTACGTGGAAGCGCTGCTCACAAGGGAAAGGCTCTGGGATGTTGTTGACGCAGGCGTGGCAGCTGGTACGGTCGGAGAGGATCAGAGGGCAAGGGCAACCATTTTGCTCACGATCACGCCGCCGCAAATCAACCACATCCGTGGAAAGGCAACTTCGAAGGAAGTCTGGGATACGTTGAAAGAGATCCACCAATCTCAAACAGCATTGTCAAGAATGGTGTAGGAGGCTGTATGCTTGCAAGATGCAGAAGGCGCAAGCTCCTGAGAAGCACCTGGAAATCATGGCAGACTTGTTCCAGCAAGTTGCAACCAGAGGGATTGAAATCAGTCCAATGCAGAGAGCATTTATCCTATTAGGAAGTCTGACTGATGAGTTTGAAAATATCCTGTGGAGTCTGCAGTGTGTTGACCAGAGGCAGCTAACTCCAGAGATGGTGGCAGCACGAGTCTTGGAGGAATGCCAGCGTAGGGACTACGAGGCGAAACTCCAGAGACAGGAAACAGGAGTGATTCAAACCCACTCAATCGAGACTTTCAATGATGTTGAGCCTGAAAAAGCATTGGTGTCCAGAGGGAGAAAATGCTTCCACTGCGGTGGAAAGGATCATTTCATTAAGGACTGTAAAAAGTTGGCTGAGGATAGAGCCAGGAAACAATCCAGGTTTGCTGCAAGCAAGAAAGGGGTTGTGAAAGTCGTGAAGAGCTGTGAGTCTGTAGCCTGTGTGGCTGCAAGCCCTAGCTGGGTGTTGGACTCAGGGGCAAGTTCTCACATGGTCAATTGTGAAAAGCTCCTGAAAAATAAAATGCCTTCGAACGTACATTCAGTCATGTTGGCGAATGGCGAATCGAAACAGGTGTGGGCAGAGGGGACGGTAAAAATACCATGTTTTGAAAAGGATTTTTCAAATGTATTGTGTGTTCCTGAGTTGCAAGACTGTTTAATCAGTGTTTCTGAATTAACAAACAGTAATTATACTTTGTGTTTCAAGGGGAATGATTGTACTATTAGCATAAATGATGAGATTTGTGCTAGGGCAGTCAAGCGAAACAAAGTGTATGTGATGACTGGCAGGGCAGAATGCGCATTAGCTGTTAGTGTGCCTAGGCACTTGAACTGCGCCCATTATTGCCAAGAGGCCATAGGGCATGTGAACTTCACAAGTGTGGAAAAACTAGAAGAAGTGTGTCCAAAATTTCAGATGGAAATTTGTTCAAGTGATTGGGATGATTCAGTTTGTAGCAAGGTGAAGCCTGAAGCTCTTCCTGTAGCCAAAGTTAACAAACGCACGACAGAAAGATTGTTTCGGACTGTGCAGGCAAATTTGGCTGACCCTTTAACAAAGCCTGTGGGCGGGAATCAGTACTTCATGGGCATTGAAGATTGTCCTACACAGTATTCGTATGTGAACCCTATGACAGGGAAAAGTGAAGTAGCTGAACACTTTAGAGACTGGGTAAACATGGGTGAAAAACATGAAGGAGTCTTAAAGCAAATGTGGGGGGAGGCAATTTTGACTGTTAATCATGTTGCTAACCATGCTTGGAATTCTTTTGTAAAGGAAATGCTTTATCATATGCTGTATGGTAGACCATCAAACCTTGAATGTATAAGAGGTTGTGGGCAATATGCAAATGTATATGATGTATATATACCTGCAAATTTCTGGAAAAGGTCAATGTTTGTGGAGTATCCTGAAAACAGCTATAGATTTTGTTCAAGTCATGGAGAAATCTTACTGTCCAGGAGTGCCAACTTTGAGAGATATCCCAGCTGGGAAAGGCTCCATGTGAACAAGGAGGTTTTTCTCAAGCTAGGGCAGAGTGCCACAGATGCTGGAAATGGAGGGGCACTAAAGCAAGAAGGTTCTACAGATAGTGAGACTAACACTTCTGCAAATGAACAAACACAAACACAGCCTAGGTCAGATAGTGGGAATGGCAAAGGAAGGATACAGGTAATCCTACCAAGGAGAGCTCAGAGAGTTAGAAAGCCCCCAGATTGGTTTGTGGGACAAACTGCAAACACTTGCATAGTGATAGCAGGAGGCAAGTGGGTATTCAAGAGGCAGGAAAGGCCAGAT
Organism: Aspidoscelis tigris stejnegeri; assembly: GCA_023333525.1. NCBI lineage: Eukaryota > Metazoa > Chordata > Lepidosauria > Squamata > Teiidae > Aspidoscelis > Aspidoscelis tigris. The sequence goes on from JALMGA010000001.1 coordinate 211,482,563, forward strand.
GAAACCCAGAAACACAGAGGTAGAGACAGCAGAGAGGTGAATGATCCTGAAGTGCCTGGAGAGGACCAAGGAGGGAGAGTTGGTAATCCAGAGCAGTGGACAAGAACTGGAGTACTGTGTGGCATAGGTTGAAAGAGATAAAGTATAGATAGCTTCAAGATACACATCTAAACATTTTGGAGGGGATTGTCAAGAGATAGAGGAGAAAATGTGTAGATGTGAATAGGGAAAACAAATTCCACACAGGAAGTACAGTAGGTAACCTAGTTAACTTAGTATCTAGTCAGGAGACTCTTTCAAGGTGAGGTGTGCAAACATCACCAGTTTCTTCTAGACAGATGACAGCATCACAGGGATTGCAACAGCTTGCGTAAGACAGAGGGAAATGACTCAAGATCAGGAGTTTGTGTGTCATTTGAGTCATTGTGACCTTGCTAGTAAAACTATATAAGTAGGTGTGTAGCCAATGTATTGTTTACAATTCGACGGAGCGCTGGAGAGAGCGGGGGAGACTTTGTATATATTGATGGAAGCAATAAATCCTCTTCGGTGACTGGCTGTGGTGCGGAATTCTTTCTTTCTAACTGCGACAGAGGTCTGATGGTGCTGAAAGAACAGCTCCCGAAGCCAGGACGAGGGGGAGAGTGGGCCAGGAAAGGCAAGCAGAGAGAGAAGCAACAGAGAGTTGCTGATTTAACTACTGACAGGGGCTGCCAGGTGCAGCCCCGGCCACTCAGGTGGCACGCAGGGCGCAGGTGTGCTGCATCCTGCGCACCTGCTTTCAGTTTCGGGGTGACGCTGACCAGGTAAGGAGGGGAACCGCCACGCTCCCCCCGGGTGGTCTAGCGTGGGCTTTAGGCAAGCTCGGCCTAGCTCCAGAAGCGCCGATCTGCCGCTTCTGGGGCGAGGGCGAGCCGCGGTGGTGAGGTCCCCCGGCTCACCAGGCTTGGCTCCGGCGAACCAATTGTGGCGGGCCAGGGGCAGACCCTCCTTCCCGGATTGGAGACAGGTGTCGTGTGTCCGCACAGCGCCCGCCTCCAATCCGGATTAGCACCACGTAAAACCGGATCTCCCGTGCACCCGGAGCTATTAAACCCGGTTCCCCTGGGAGCCGGTTTTAATAAATCCGGGTGCCGGAGATCCTGTTTTATTTGCCCCTGTGCGGAAGCACCCTCATTTCATAAAAAACGGATTTCCTCAATCTGGTTTTCAGCGGGACAGTGCAGAAATACCCTTAGAGGCATGCTGAACTGTTCTGGGTTCAACTCGGTTTAAATCAAATCAGTTTCCATTCAGCCTAGTTTGAACTGACCCAGTCGTTCACCCTGGTTCATAATGAACTAGGTTTGCATTGAAACTGAGCCATCACCTGTTTGAAAGGGACCAGTCTGAATTGAACCAAGCCAAGGATGTGTTTGAACAGGTTAAACTACTCAGTTCAGTTTGAACCAGTTTGAGTTTGGCTGCTTTTACCCATAGTAAGGGCTTCCAATGTTTTTAAAGGGTTCGAGATTTGAGCTCAAACTTAGTTTGAATTCAAACCAAACACCATGAAGTTCAGTTTGGTTCAAGTTCACATACATCTCTGCAATAGTCAGCAGCATTTGATAATGATTCCCAAAGATAAACATTCAAAACCAATATTGAGAAATCTCTTCCTGTCTAAAAATAAACTTGAATCTAGAAAAGACAAGTTTAATTATACCTTAGGGGATCTACAGAGTCTTTTGTCTCAAGAACCTGTGGAAAAACAACCAAAGGGAAAGAAGCCACAGCTGGGTTGATCAGAAAGAGCTGTAAAACTTCCGTTCCTCAGGTAGCACCATATCATCTAAGGGACTTCCTTGAAATGTTTCTGAAGAGTGCCAACTTTAACATTAAGTAAGTTCCCCTGACATATCAGTTTGCTTTCCTCTTCCAACTTGCAATTACTCACTTTCTAAATTAGGATTTTCAACTCATTACTAAAATCCTCTGTTGAGACATGAACTAACTCATTAGTTGGTCAGTTTATATACATCATGGAAGAACTCTCAAAAGTCTAGAGAATACAACCATTTGACTATAAGACATAGCTTAATGTTAGAGCAAACAAACTTGTAGCAAAGTGGTTGAAGTCCCTTTCAATCAGATTATTTGTAAAAAACATTTTCCAAATTTTAAAAAGCACAAGATGACTAAAATGTGAGTAAAATACACACATACATTTTTTTTCTGGCAAATAAAAAGAAAAAGGAGAAAAAGAAAAGCAACAGTAGCTATTCCTCAGTGAAACTCTGTAGAGGTCCATTCCTAAAATACAGTGCTGCACCTCCTTTTCCTTGCCTGCTTTTCTGAAACAAGATATATCCAGACCAATTTTCCATTTTTGAGATTAATCCTATTATGTTTCTGTAATTTCTATTGTGCTGTTTTTGCACTCCCTCCCACTATCCTGGATCAGAGTGAGAAGCTCTGGTCCAGGATAGGCAATCCGTTCCAAGCTAGGATGGATAGTTCTTGGTGTGGAACGAGGCCATCCACTTCAGTTAGCATGAGGCTGGGGTGGTTCAAATGCACTGAAGGCCAGTTTGAGGTGGGCATTTCAGCAATGCACATTGCTGGGCTGTGGTTTATCAGACCATGGAAGCATGTTGTCTGCATGCCTCTGTGACCTGTACTCCACCCTCTAGTACACCATTAGATTGGACCAGAAAGCCATTTTAGGCATTATAGCCCAGTCTGCACTCCATCCTGTGGAAGGAAAATCCGTAGATCAATTTTTGTTCCTCACTATTGAAAAGTATGGGAAAGTGGTTAAATTATACTTGCCTTTGTGCCTCATAAAGTCACTTATTACCTATATTTTGCTAATTAGTATACAGTTATTAACATAATAGGTTAGATTCCCTGTATTCAATCTTCTTTTTTTGTTATACATGCATTTTATGAGTTTATTTGTTCAACTAGTGGTTTCCAAGCAACTATTTTCTCCTACTGTGTATAATTTGTTACTCTTCAATAAATTACTTGCCACTGGTTTTACAATTGCCACCCTCTTATATTCTAGATTAAAGCCCTCTTGGTCAAGTTAAACAGATATCTTCCAATAATGTACTTACCTTCAGTGAGATAAATGGTGAGTCTTGGCTCATATATATATTCATGAATGGGTCTTTTTAAAATAGGAAAATATACCATAACTGGGAATTGTTTTTCCTCCATAAGTACTGAAAAGACTACTTACCTCCTCTCTTTCATGGAAAGGCAATTAATGGGAATGCAATGCATAATGCATGTCTTTTTCATTCACTTATCAGCACAGTTATACTGGAAACAAGAAGGAATAGCCAGGCAGTACATCAATCTTCTGTAACACGAAAAGTCCTGACTAGCACTTTTGCATTCTATTAGACATCTAATGTACTGGACTATGCCTCTTCTCATTTTTTTCAAGAGAAATGGATGGTATATTTTAGTTCTCCCTTGTTAGCAAAACAGAAAGTATGAATTACTGTATACAGACCTCCAGTTAATGCAAATTCTAGTAGGACAATTAATTATTTGATTATAAAGTCTTGGTCATGTAGTGTTTTTCGCTTGTATTCAAAACAAATTCCCCAGTACCTGTTATAGCCCTTAAGGGGACTAAGAGGACAGCTGTTTTGATTGTAAAGGCCACATGAGCAACCCTTCCAGGCAAACAGGCTGCTAACTAGTAGAGTTGGCCAGACACACATCTCACCAATCCTAAAAGAACTACACTGGGTGTCTATTTGCTACCAAGCCCAATTCAAAATTTTAATATTAACTTATAAGGCCCTAAATGGCTTGAGCCCCAAATATCTAAATGAATGCCTCCCCCCATATAGACCTGCCCATGCTCTGAGATCTGCCAGTGAAGCCCTCTTAGGGGTTGCACCACCTGCAGTAGTTAGAGGATGGGAACATGTGGGAGGGCATTCTCAGTTGTAGACCCTAGGTTATGGAATAATCTCCCCTCTGAGGTGTGTCAGACACCCTCACCATGTGTATTCAGAAGACTAGTGAAGATTCAGCTCTTTACCCTGGCCTTTGGCTGAGGGGTTTGATTCTGCATTCCTCCATGAAGCCAGTTGGGTGACCTTGGACCAGTCACAGCTTGAGCTCTCACAGCCCCACCTACCTAACAGGGTATATGTTGTGGGGAGAACAGAAAGCTTTGTCAGCTGTTTTTAATCCCCTTAAATGGGTGAGAAAAATGAGACAGAAAGGCCAAGCCTTCTCCTTCTCCTTTCAGAGTAGGTTTCCATTGTCTTGCTGCTCACCAGGTCCAGGGCAGTGATAGGAAGACCCCTTTAAACTCTGAAAATATCCCTTCACTTTTGGAGAAAATTAACTCTGCCTCAAATTTGCCAGCAAGAAAGATATTTCAGTCTGGAGCTTCACTGATTGATTACTGTGCTGCCTTTTGCAACTGTTTGATTCAATTCCTGAATTTAAATATCTTTCTGGCTGCAAAATTTATTTATTTATTTATCTCATCTTTTTCCCAGACAGGGACTCGAGGTGGAACACATAATTAAACAGTAATACAATAACATATACAATTAAAACTATCCGTAGATATAAAGTAATAAAATGTGAATAAAAACATATTAAAATACCATAGAAGTATTTGAGAGAAAGAACTCATTTTCTGCATAATGCAAAGGAGTATTTTCAAAGGCAAATTATTTTCCTTGGAGGAAAAACAGATACCCTTTGACAATAATATTAATAACCAAACCTGTTCATCATAGCCAACCAAGGTGAAACAAGAAAGCACCAGGTGGTGTAGAAGTAGCCTTAAAAAAAAATCCAGTCAAGTGATACTGATGGTTTGGGAACTCTTATTTGGGTTCAGTGGACTTCATTTTGATGCCAGACAGTCTAATGGCTGATCTGACCATGGTTATTAAGAAAGCAAATCCACTTAGGCTGTGAGACCAATAGCTGTTCCCCTGGAGAGAGAGTTCTGTACAGAGGAATTGTAAAGCTACTACACCATGATTGTAGCTTCAGTTCTGCAACTAAGCCAAAATCTGAGTTCACAAGAACCAGTTGAACACATCTCTACAGCACAGTCCTACAAAAGTTTGAATAAATTCCTCTTTTGGACAATCTTTCCCATGAGCCTTAGTCAAGTCGCATAGTAAAGGATTGTTACAGCTGCAGCCCAAAAGGTGTGGGCTCCTTGTCCCTCTCTGCTAGTGACCATAATAAGCCTGATGCCAACTACTGGGCCCAAGAAATTTTTCTGCAATCCCTTCTATAGCCTGTTTTGATGCATCTCAGTGCTAGATGTGTTCATCTGCTCTTTCACTCACGTTGGCATCACAATCAGATACAGCATTTCCTCATTTCATGTTACTTTGGAGGTTGAGGCGTAGTGATTATAGTGCTGTCTCATCTTATGTAACAAGTTGGTATATATTTAGTGTTACTGTTTAATGACTTAACTATAGAAAATCTATAGCATTTTGGAGATGCTAAAATGTGCCTTTTAATTACTTTTGCTTCAGTCAGAGAATGAGTCTTTCAAATAGATCAGTTGCTAGTAACAATTTTATTCTCACCTCCCCCAGAGTTTTTTTTAGAACAGTGAAAGAAGTTCCTGGACTAATTTAGCAGAATTGTGGCTATCTGTGCAGCACTGTTAAGGTTTTGAATTACAGTAATGCTTTAAAAAGTAAATGCTTACCAGTTGCTTCCCCACTCCTTTTTTGCTAAATTCAGTCAGTTGTATTATGATGAAATTAACAGAGTATTTAACCTGTCCATCCTGGATGGGTGGCTGCTGGAGGCCTTTTTGCACTACAGCCTCTAGTCAATATTTAGTGCACCTCTGGGGAAGAGCATACACATGGCTGTTACAGCCTACAAGTGTGCCTTCTCTCCCCAGAAGTGCACTAATTGTTGATTAGGTGTGGAGCATGAAGTTGTGCCCATTACCTTGACCAATGTTACCTAATTACTTACCTGAAGTGTCCAGTGGTGTGACCATTCACTCTTGCCAGAGCTCTGGGGTTGTTAGAGGTCTTGTGCAAGTGTGCTGAGACCTCGAACAACTGTAGACATGACTGCGCATATGCAGGACATCAGCATCATCGAGGCAACAGCCCTGATGCATGCACAGTTGCAGAGAGGAGGACCGGACCCTGGGATCAAATAAGGTGAGTATCCGGGGTGGGGGTGGGGAGAGAGAAGGTAAAGTTGACAGATGGGAAGGGTCGTGCGAAAACGCCTGAGGGTAGGGCCATCTGACAGTTTTTTCTGAAGAGCCCTCAAAGAGGTGTCTAGTCTCCAAAGATCAGGAACTCTTACTCCTGGCCTTCAGTATTTTCATGGCAAACCACCTCTGGTGCCACTTCCTGAAGCACTGCCAAAAAGGGGGTTTCCTGTGGTAGATCGGAACACAGAGGCATGCTATCTGCATACCCTTTGTGGTCCAGTATACCAATAGAGATCCATCCACTTGTGGATCTCTTTGGAAAGGTCCTCTGGTGGAATGAGATAGGGTGTCATTTTGGCATTCTGTTTTGGTCCAAGTCTAGTCCAAAGTGAGCAGGTTTTTCTAAAGAGGTGCAGGACCATCACTGGTCCACACTAGCATGCAGACTACAGACCCCTGGACTGCTCCAGTCCATGCCTTGGTGTGGAAGGGCCTAAATAACCCCACACAAATCAAGATCATTGGCTATACAGGGCTGTTATTACAACACTGGATAGCTGGTTAGAGAGGAAATATGCAGAATATATAGGGCTGCTTGCACAGCAGGTTTTTCATCAGGTCTGTTTACTGAAATAGATTTCCAAGCAGCTACTGTGCAATCTACTTTAGAAGGCAATACATCAGTTTGTTGACTGTTTTGAATTTGTTCCAAAGTATCTTGGCTGCCTGAAGGCAGCAATGTAAATATGTCAGTGAAGATATTAACAGGGGTTATGAATTGAGGAGAGTAACAAGAGGGAATAGTTTGAGTAAAAATAAAATAGATTTGATACTTGCTCAGCACTGCATCTGAGGTGGAGAAGCCTTTTATTGCCTGTAGTTTTCACTTCCTGTGCTTGTGGTAGTCAATAGGAAAGTCAGTGGTTCAAGCACTGTTAGCAACCCTTTCGGGTGAAAGGTAGTCAATGGGCAAGTTCCCACTGTGCAATTTAATCTAGATTGAAACCAGGGTTTTTAAAATCAGCAATGAGGTCAGTTGTTTTTTGTTTTTGTTTTTTTTGTTTTTTGCATTCCCACTGTTAGTGTATACTGCAGACTTGCAGGAGCGAACCCCCCTCCCCTCTGTCTTCCATCATACCCTGACTTCATTGGGGTGGGCAATTCAAACCCCACCGTCTCTATAAGCCTTTCCCTGATTCAGATCACGGCAACAGTTTTTGTTCAACGCTTCTGCCCCATAGCACAGCTTCTTGCATTAACAAGGCAGTAACCTCTTCCGTACAGTCCACATGCTTGAAGTTTCACTTTAAAGTGGCATAGCAGCCACTCATGGCAGATTATGCATGCTTTCCTATTTTTAAACAAGAAGATGTTTTGCTGCCATGATGGCAAGCTGTGGACTTAGCCTGAGTTTGTGACAGTCTGTTTTAGAGAAGCAGTTTCTGGTCATTTTGGATACTAATTTTGGATACATTCCCTTTTTTAAAGCAGTCCTTTAAAGCACATGTGCACTTAAGCACTCCTTCACCTTGCTGTGAGTGCACCTTTTGCTCTCTGGTAATCTATTGATCCTCTTGAAGATGCCATTCTGTCTTGTGATTTAAAATCAAGACAACACTTTCTTTCAAAGAGTGTATGCTGCTCCAGATTGGGTGCTGCAGCAAAGATGCTATAGCAGAGAAAGATCAATTGGAAGTATCTCCTGTTGTCTAACTGCCCCTTCCATTTGAAATGGCACATAAATATCTGCCTCTGCACATTTTATGAACCTCTGCATGAGGTACACAAGTTTTTGCACCAAGCACAAACGTCACATTGGTTCAGTAACAAACTTCCCATAGAAAAATACTGCTGTTACATTTTGCCCTGTTTGTGAGATGTTACTTTTTTGGGGGGGAGACAGGCGTCAAGCCTGGATTAGTGATAAGAATTTCCAAAGATTAGGATCCGGTATGGTTTCCAATCATTATAATCACCCTCTGTGGTGCCTGTTATTATTGAGCAGGTGTACTGGCAGCTGCATTTAAACTTCATGCCTGGCTACCCTCCAGTCTTCACCACTTGCTTGGAAGGACCATTGCTACAGTTTGAAGCAACCTTGGGGATCTTGGACTCTGGAACTTTAAGAACCACTTGCTTTCTTGCTGAATTGTGTACTGGCCAAGCTCTGCAATCTTTATTCTTTGCGTCTCCATTTTCTGGATACCTTATTGAAATTGTAATATTTTTATAGGCAGATACCTTGGAAACTACACTGTTGAATGAGGCAATTTGTGTGATTTCCCTTAAACTTAGGGTCCCCCAATAGTTGTTAGTTATAGGATTTGCCCCTCCAAATCCCCATGACAAACTTTAAAATCCCTGGTAGGAAACTCTCACTTTCCTACCAGGGAACCAAGAAAGGAACCAAGCTAGCAACACAGTCACTATGGCCGTGTCTTCACGGCAACCCTTATTTCACTTTCCCTAAACCGAGATAACAGAACCGGATGCAAACGCGAATTTGCCTGTTCCCATTACTTTCAGCTTAATCGCGTTCAATCCGGGTTCTGAGGACGTATGTGACTCGAGGGGGGACTCCAGTGGCTACCTTTTAAAAGCCGGTTTTTGGGGCTGACCTGTCTTCTTCCTCCTGGCGTGAATGTGCCACCCATAACAGACCCCTTCACGGAGCCTAGCTGGGTGGCTGCCTTGCCTGGATGGAGGAAAATCGGCAGCAGGCAGACAGTGATTTTTTCCCCTCCTCTCCCGATTGCTTAGGGCGCGCAGCAGAAAATAAACATTCACACATCTCTCCAAACGGCAGCTGCTTTTCTTTCTTTCCCTTTTAAGAAGGCCAGCACTTTCAATAGCAAGATGTTATCAGGCATGAATTGCTTGTTTGTACAGTGAATTGCTTGTTTGCTACAGTGAATTGCTATTCGGGCTACTGCTGCGTTTACAGCTTGCTTTGGAAGCAAGCTATTGGGGGAGGGAAACTCTCGTCCCTTAACACGGAAGAGTTCCCACAGTAAAAAATGTAAAACGTTTCAAGCGCACAAACCGGAGTGAGACCTGTTGAAATGAGGATTAACATTTACAACGCTTTGGGGCGATTTAACATGCGGAAATCGTGTTAAGCCAAACTGCCGTCTGGACTGTGAGGATTCAAAACATTTTGAATTCAAAATAAGGGTGCCGTGAAGACACACTCTATGTTGAACAAAGAATAAATAATTCCTAAGGTCTATGGGGAAAAACCTGTAGCTGCTGTTTTGTTGCTTGTGTCTTTCACGTAGACAACCACAGCTGATTGCCAAAGTACCCCCACCAAACTCTTCCCGTACCCCTGGGGGTATGTGCACCACACTTTGGGAAACACTGTTCTAGATCTTTAGTAGGTTATTTTTCAGGTATTATCCTTCCTTCTTGTTCTCTCAGTTACAGAGAGAGAATCATAGCTCATCCCTCATCTAAGGGGGACACATTAGAGCTATTGGGTTATACAACCTGTAGTGTCTTAGACTATTATGTTTATTTTGCCACCACTAGCAAGCTGATGAGCTGCACATACAGCAAAATGGCTCATGTCCTGACTTAGCCAGTGGTGGCAAGATAAATATAGACACCACAGGTTGTATAACCCAATAGCTCTAATGTGTCCTCCGTAGATGAGGAGTGAGTTGTGACTCTCTTTCTGTAACTGAGATAAGAAGGAGGATAATACCTGAAAAATAACCTACTAAAGATCTATATTGGAGAGCTCCCCTCCCCATGCCAGAAAAGTCCAGGGCACTGCTCTTATCAAGTGGGCTTGGCCATCAATCTGCAGAGATGCTCCAGTTCACAACTGTGGGGGAACAGCTACAACCACCACAATTCTTCCTGAGGATATTGCCTTGCCTAATAGGCACAGATGCACTAATACCGGCAAGTGTCGCAAGCCCCCATCTTCCTGGCCATTGGAAATAATGCCCAGAAAAAAATGCCTGCTTGTGGAATTCTGTACGTCTAACACCCTGCTGTGTTCTTTCATCCATTCTCTAGTCTCACGTTGGCATGAACACTAAGTCTGAAAATATCTCAAGGCAACGTTATGGGCTGCAATAATCATATAGATTGATATGAACTCAGGTACTGCACCTGAATGCCAAAAGAAAGAAATTGTGTACTATTCTCATAGAAGTGCCACCATCCCCAGAAGGATGTGTATTATATATATTTAATGAGAATGCTAAGATGTTGCAAAATAATGCATGGTCGATCCTCCACAGCATATATTAATCAAAACAACTATGGTTAAGTATTTTGCATGTCAACAGGCACTAAAATAATAATTTCTGCTTGTCTGCAGAGAACCAACTGTGACATGACATCACTTTAAATGTAGCAAACATACCTTTTCTATGGAAAATCAGTTCACTGATGTACTGTATCTTTTAAAGATTCACCTTCAATGTGGTTACATGTGTATCCGCCCCTCTACTGGATTCAATTTGCTTCCTTTCAACTACTTCTTGTAATGTGTACAATGGTCCTATGTTCTTCATGCATGCCAAGGAAGGAGTTCAATCTCCCCCTGTGAGCTCTTTCAAACTTTGTTTACGAGCACAGGTGGAGAGAACTTCTGTATGGTGCATCTGCGCTGCGTGGAGCTGTTTTTGTTTGTTTGTTTGTTTACTAGAAACAGTCCACATATGTCTGAGTTGAGTTCCCTGCCTGTATAGGCATGAAGCTGTTAAAAGTGTTCCATGTCTATACTAGCAGCAGGGCGAGTTAAGCCCTGGCTCCTCCATTCCCGTGTCTTCCAGTTAGATCATGTGCAGGAGGAACACGTGACAGGTGGCGCACATGCAATGACACAATGCATCACCAGGTTGCCCTGGTGACGGCACCGCACAAGTGGCCATTCACATTCAAGGTAGATTTTGAATGTCCAACTATCTGCAAGTGCACATGAATGGCAACAAAGTGCAAATAGGTGTTCATGTGTCTCTGTATGTCTCTGTATGTTTTACCAGATCTCCTGAACGGGGTGCCCTCCGGCTATCTGGAAGTCTGCTATTAATTACAGTTAGTAGAGCTTTTAGCTCTAAATTTCTGAAGGATACCACATTAGTACAGATGGAGTAGGACCACCAGGGATGGGTCTCCTTGATCCGCATTAATGTACAGATGAGGAGGCTCAGAATGATCCGCATTGAAAGTAAGTGCAGAATGAGCCAAAGGCAACTATGAAGTATACAGCTATTTTAAGAACCTGCTGAAAGATTTCCCCCCTTATTTAGTGTGCTCCACAGCTAGGTAATTACTTGCTTCCTGTAGTCTAGGACTGTAAAAATATAGAATCACCATGAAGCTATCATTTCTTTGGGAATACACCCACACATGGCTGAATAATTTGGCATTAAAATGTGAAGGTTATGGGTATATGAGGAAATGAACCTGTCAAATGTTATTTGAAGATCTCCTCAGCCTTCTCTCAAGACTTGGAATGGAATACATCTTCTTCTGTAGGGAAACAAGGTACAGTCACCAAAATGTATTGGTATTTTATTTTTAAAAAGGAATTGGCTAAATAAACAAGGCATGTGGGGGATACTGCTGCTCAAATGTTGCACATAAAATTGGGATTTTGTTCCGTTGTAATGCGTATTTAAGACCCGAAAAATTCTTATAAATTCATCTGAAACCAGTAAGCAAAAAGAAATGCTATATCCTAGTGTGACAGGATTCTCCTTCCCCAGCCAAACTCTGATTATCTCTTACAATGAAGTCGAGTGGCAGGAATTTTCATCCATGTGTAACAGAATGACATTTGAAAAAAGTATGGGGTAATAAACCTAATTCTGCATAAACATTTTCATGATGAATAGCAGCCTCTTTTGCTCTTCAAACGGTACTTAGTTCAACTGCATTTCCTGTTTTTGTTCATAATAAAATTCAGCTGGCTGAAGAGGATTTCTCCGGTTGTTCTGCATCGTGTCAGTGATTTTGAAATCTATTTGGTGTCAACGCTCCTTCCGAAGAAGAGTGTATCAGATGAAGTAGACTTTGTTGACAAGGGCTAATGCCAAGATGAATATGATAGGCATTAAGGTACAACAGGACTATAATAGAGCTTTGCTTCATCTCAGATTAAGCCCTAGAAAGCAAGATGGCAATTTCATGTAATACTGATTGTCTCATCTCTTCCCCATCAGGTTTGGTTTGGAAAGTACAGAGTACCTTTTGCACTTTAATTGATTTAACCATTTCAAAAAATGGTGTCAAAGGAATGAGGGATTAGAGCAGACTTTGCACACCAGCTTGTTGAACAGAAGGCTTTAGAAAGCTTTTTTTATACTGCAGATCCTCTCTCTCTCTTTGATAGAATGACTCGCTAGCTGTATTTAAATAGGATCCACACAGTGCCACAAAAGAAGCAATCCTGCACCCACTGACCTAGCATCCCACCATAGAGGGGTGGAAAGCACTGCCAAAAGTGCTACACTTGGCCCTGCCTCCTTACCACCACCTTAGAGTTCTCCCTTTGTCTGGTCCTATATTTGGAGCCACACAAAATGCCCAGCTTCTACAACCAACATAAGAATGCAAGAATCTTACAGGAGTCATTGGCAGGCCACAGCCCATCTAGTCCACCATCCTGTCTCAGACAGAGGCCTATAAAGGCAAAACCTTTACCTGTTCTTGAAATGTCTGCAAATGCCCTTTAGACTGCGTCCCCATGCAGGAAATTTAGTCCTGAAATAGTCCCTTTTGGACTATTTTTAGGGACTATTTTTAATCTGGATTGAGTGCCCATCAATTAATCCGAATATAGCCATCCCCCTGCAGCTTTTTAGTCCTGATTTTGGGACTATTTTTAAACATTTGAAACAAGGCTTTTATATCCCCCCCCCCCGGGTGCAAACCCTGGCTGCAAGAAAAGAAGTAAAAATGTAAGTTTTAAAAATAAATTCTAGCTGCACACCCCACTTTCTTTCTCATACTCCTCACCCCTTTTGAGGTTACTGGCCAAAATTGCACTCATGCAGATATGCAAGGCAAAGTAAAACAAACAAACAAAAACCCCTGCAAACCCTGCTTGCAATAAAAGAAGCAAACGCTATCCTAATTACTTTCCCTTTTCACAGCTTTCCCTTTTGCGATTATAATGTATCGATTCAAGCATTTCTAAGCTTCCTTCGCAAAAGATACAAGTTTCAAAAGATACATGCAAGAGATACATGTTTCAAGATACATGTTCCCAGCAAAAATCTTTTAAAAGCATTTTTGCAGCGAAAATGTTAAAGCCTCTTTAAATAAGAATTCTCCCCTCTTTCTGCCTTTTTTCTGCCGTATGGAGCTTTCATTGCAAGCATGGCAAGCGAGAGGGGGAGATTTACATCTGTAAAAATCCACCCACAGCTGGCTGCCATTGGCCAGAATACTAGATCTACAGCCCAAATAGCCTGGTATTGTCCCCATGTCGGAGGAAAAAGCAAACTCGGCTCCAAAAAGGGGACTCAGTCCTGTTTTCATCAGGAATTTTTTTTCTCTGGATTTAGGCAGGATAGTCCTCATAAAATCCAGGAATAAGGAATTGCATGGGGACACTGGGTGCCGAATTTGGATTCAATTCAAATTAATTACAGTGGCCATGGGGACAGTACTTTCCAAATTCGAATCAAATTTGAATTAAAATGGTCATGGGGACGCGGCCTTAGAGGCATCATGCCTGTCTTTCCAATCTGGGGGAGCTATTTAAGCATCTATTCTGGTAGCCACTGAAACACCTATCCTCCATAAATTGTGTTTTTTCACACTTATCTTTCTTGGGACAGCAGTGGCTGCACGGTTTGGGGATGCTATGAGCTGGAACATCCCCAGGCCATCCCCATCATCAAAGGCCTTTGAGCTAAAACTTTCTTAAAACTATCCAGGGTGGTTCCTGTCACCTCCTCTTCTGGTAGCAAATTTCATGGACCAATTACCCTCTGAGTGAAAACATATTTTCCTTTGTCAGTCCTAACTCTTCTGCATATCAACTTCATAGAGTAACCCTTTGATTCTAGTCTTGTGCAATAAGGAATATTTTTTTCCTATCCCCCTTTTCCACACCATGCATGATTTTATGTACTTCAGTCACATCATCTCTGTCAAGGCTGAAGAGGTTTAGACATTGCACTTCCTGTGCCTTCAGAAACACTAAAGCTGAGGACCAAAGGTTTCTAGATTTTGATGCTGCATTGTTGCAGAATGATGGATGGAATATCCAAATAGCATGCTATATGCTTTTAGGGCTGGAGCGAAGCACTCTGGCCCTAAACGTGGGAGGGTTGACTGTGGTGGGGATCATGCCTTAGATATTAATAGGCTTTGGCTGGCACAGGAAATCTGGATTTCCTGGCTCAAATACCAAAAATCCCTCCTTCCACCTAGTGCAAATGGTATGTACTCAGAAAGTCAGCACAGCTTCAAGCTCCGCCACTCACACTGCTTTTCAAATAGGGTGGCAGATTAAGAAACCTTCCCAGCTACTCTGCAGGATGGTCTGATGAGGCTTCTGGCACCATCACTGCTACTCGTAGGCTGTGGTCGCACCTAAGGTTTAATCCAGCTTCAGTCCACCTTCAGAGCAGGAAAACACATCAGGAAAGTGACTAGTAATTTTCTTTCCACGTTATCTATACCAAAGGTGAATTTTCTGAGTTATTTAACACTGAAAGAAAACAGCTTGTAATTTTGCTGATCTATTCTCTCACTCTGAAAGTGGACTGAAGTTGAGGCCAATTCACACTTGGCCTCATAGTTTGCAATAAGTTAACATCTGGACAGGTGCATCTGCAGCTGGAGGAGGCATTTGCAGCCTAGAAATGCCCCGTCTGCCCAGATGTTCACCTTCTACAAACTAGCAGTGGTGCACAAAATAATGCACCACACACAAACTAAACCTTTTTAGTGCTCCATGGCTATCATGGTCCCAATAAATTCCAGCACAGAGCCCTCACATAGACTTCCATGCGAAGGCTGCATGGTGGTGGGGCAACTGTGGTTGTGGCTGTGGAGTTGCACACCACGCAACCCTGTTACTGCAGCAATGGGCCACTATGCAAATACAGGACATCAAACCTACAGGGAAATACAGGGATTAAACCTATGGTGAACGATTGCTGGGAAGCTCTGGGATGGAGATGACATTTGCAATGTGGATGCTGGCCTCTGTGACAAATCTTAACTTCCCTGGAACACTGTTGCAGGAAAGTTTAGTGTGAAAAGGTCCTTATACTGTTAGAAGCAGTTTCAAAGTACTTTTAGAAGGGTCCAAGAACTCTTTGGGGAGTTATGGCCCCTTCTTCTTTGGCCACATCTACATACAGCATTGGTGGCAACTCAGTCACCCACGTTCAGGAAGGAGAACGTTCTTTGCCCTGAAACACTAGATGCCGTCCTGAGGCAACAGACAGGATGGGCTGGCTAGAGAGCAGAATCTTCCACTCTCCGGTCATTTCACTCCACTGATGTGATTGCAGGCAGCTCTTTGGTGGCTTGCATTGGTCCAGTGCCGTCTTGATCAATGTGGCATATGAGGTATGTACTATGGCTACCAAAAGCTGTAAAATGACCATAAAAGAACACTGCATGCTACCTCGTGCCAACCTTGATTGCAGGAGTATGGCAGACCTCAGGGAGGGTGACTTCCTCCTGTTCTCTTGTTTTTGTCATCCACATGCTCTGAACTGGAGATAAGAACAAAATTTACCATGCTCTTCGTTAAGTAAGAAATAGACCAGTATGTCCACATTGGATGGACCCACAGAGTGGGGTACCGTGCCCAAAAGATACCATATCTGAATCCGATCATGAACTGTTTATAAGGGCCTGTTCATACTTGGTCAGGATAGGGGTGTGTAGCCCACACGCTAATGCAGATTCTGGCAGGCCTTACCTGGGGCATGTTGTAGCCTGCACTAGCGTGTGGACAGCAGGCCCCTATTCCAAGATATATTCCAGAATAAAATAGTCTGAACAGGCTCTAAATGTGGTATTCCAAACTGCAGATTGCATGTGAAAAGTATGTGGCTGTGGGTTGGTATACTAAGTCCAGAGTCGTTTCGGCAGTGCACCCAGAAACGGCATCAGAAGTGTGCAACTTCTGGGCACCCAGCCAAACAAGCCCTGATTGGCAGAACTTTGAAGGCCAGGAGCAAAAGCTGAACTGAGGTGGGGTGGGGTAGGCTGTACACAGTGCAGACTGCCCTTACAGCAGTGGTTCTCAACATTCCTAATGCCGTGACTCCTTAATGGAGTTCCTCATGTTGTGGAGACCCCCAACCACAGGGGCGGAGCAGCTGGGAGGTGGGAGGGAAGGTTGGTGGGAGACTCGCTGTGACCCCTCTGAAAGGGTAGGTCAACCCCCAAAAGGGTCCCGACCCCCAGGTTGAGAACCTCTGCCTTACAGTGAGCTATCCTGTATAAGCCAGCACTGCGTGTGATAAGCTGTGCCATATGAAAAGGCCTGTCTCACCCCTCCCCCATATATCTCGTTTGCTTAAATCTTTTTGTTAATACTTGCTATATTTTATGCAGTACTTAACTCATGCCCTTCAATACTAGCTTAAAAGGGAAATCTTAGCACAGGCCATTTTTCTATCCTCTGCAATACTTGATAAACGGAGCTGCACATAACTTCAAATCTATTTGTAATCTATGTTCCAGGCTGACTTTCTAAATTCTGTGTCCAACCATCTATCTAACACTTTACATCATATCCTTCCCACCTTCTACCATCTATTACTATCAGCTCTCTATGGCATTCTACACATTTGCCTCATTAGGGGAAAATATTGTCTGTTGTCACATATGGCTGGCATCTGGACTCACCAAACAAGGTAAGCTGAGCCGAGATTTTATGCGCTCATCCTTCAGCAAAATTAAGTTGCTAACATAAGGTGCTGTGTTTATGTCTCCGAGCTTTAAGTGAAAAAGAAAACAGGCATCTGGTCGGTTTTAATTTGCAACACTGGGTTTGCTAGATTAATATAACAAGACAGATCAGGGCTGACAGTTGATGTAACTTCATTCTAACATTTTATTTTAACATCCAGAAAAGTGGCAAGTTACAGAAGAAATGAGACAGAAGATAAATGGAAAGATTAAGCAGCATGACAAGCGTAATTGCTTTAAATATCAACCAGTGAAATTTTAAATAGTGGGAATTTCTGTACATGCATCTAGATTCTTTATTAGTATTATTTCTTCATTTCCTGACAGATCAGGAAATAGTGATGTTGGGGAACTGTGAGTGAGTGACTAGGACTGAGACCCGCCTTTTTTCTTCTGGAATTTTCTGAACTGAGACTGTATCGCCACTGCAGCTTTCTCTGTCTCAGGCGCATCCATGTCTATATCAAACTCTTCTTCAACTTTCTTCTGCTCATCTATGCCAAAACAAAATAATAATGATGATGATAGCAACAACAGCAGCAACAACAACTGTTCCACAGTTCCCCAAAACAACACTATCAAGAATGAACCAGATTCTTCAAGCCTTTCTGCACCTCTTGGTGTTCCAGACCAGCGAGAGTACCAAGGGACTGTATTCTGCACGTTAGAGCAGAATATGGAGACTACATCCACTGCTAGTATGCTCTGTCTGCACAGGATGGAATGTGATCTAGATTAGGAGGTTTCTGATCCAGACTGTAAATAGATTTGGTTTATCAGGTCAACCAGCAAACTAGCAGTGGTAAATCTGAATCACAGAGGCATGCAGAAGACCCACACTTCCATGTTCCAGATTAACACATGGGGGTCATTTCAGTGCTAGATCAAGTTGGTCCTCTGAAATGGGTCCCTCAGGGGCTCCAAGAACAGGAATTTTAGTTCCAGACTGTTGGAGTGTCAGAGAATGGCTCTGAAACTATCACAGACTTTGTGGCCAATGCAAGGACTGGGCTGGAACAGCTGTTAGAACACAGTGTGATCTGTTCATTATTTAGGATAAACTGTGTGTTCCAGATCAGCCGTTCAGGATCTGCATAAATGCTGAAAGGCCCTTTGAACAGACTCAAAAAAAAAAAAAAAGGATGTCTAAACTGATTGATCTTCTGTTGGTGGTTTTCACCCTGGTGGTTTATGATCAGGGTCAGAGGCTGGCATTCACATTGCGAATGCCAGCCCCATCCCAAACCCACCTTGGTCTAGGTGAAGTGTGAATGGTCCTGTTGCTACAGTGATGGGCGATTTGGCGCATGGCTGCAGATATGTTGTCCTGCCCCCATACAGCCATTGCATGGAAATAATGCAAAAGCTGTGTGCAGGACAAAAATGGGGATGGCCACACACTCTGGATGCCACTCCAGGATGTAATCGGCTCCATGCAGGAGAGCCCTCGGGCATTCCTTCTTCAATGTGTGAAAAGGCTGATTCTTTTGAATGAGATTTTTAAATGTTTATCATCATCATCATCATCATCATCATCATCATCATCACCATCGGATATTAATTCTGCTCACATGAACCAGTCCAGTGCAAAATTATTTGTGAAGATCAGTTTGGAAATCTTTCAGGTATTAGCGGTGAGTGGCCCACAGTTTCTCCATCATAGTTCTGGTCAGGAAGGGTGCATTATAGACTAACGATGGCCAGCCCCTGCACGACTATCATTCATCTTATCGGTCGTGCATCCAATCTCTCCACAGGGTGCTGCCATCCTGATCGTTGCGATGATCAGGCAGCTTCTCTGTGATGGCGATGATGGTGCTTTGCACAAGTGCAGTCATATCAGGAGGTCATGTGTGCTGCCAGTGCACCTGAGTGGCATTTCAGATGCTCCCTCAGCCAGAAAGAGTGCAGATGGCCGCCGGCTGGATGCTAAAGGTAAGGATATTGTCAGGATTGGGGAAGTTGGTATGTTTGTGGTGCACAATTTTGTGCACCACAGCTAGTTTCTAATTAGTCAACATCTGGGCAGGCAGGGGGAGCTTCTAGGCTGCAAATACATCACCTGCCCAAATGTTGACTAATTATAAACTATGGGCCGAAGTACAAATTGGCCTCATACCAATGAAGAGACTTCTTGTATATAGTGTTTCATTCTTGTGTTAGCAAAATGCCGTTCAGAGCAGGACAATGAATTCAATCCATTTATGCTAATACAGAATCCTCCATTACAAGGGATGGATATAAATGTATATAGAAGTTTCCCAAGATAAATATTTTCATTTGATACCTGCGGGGAATTTCAGCCTTTTGACAGGTCTCTAGATCAGATGACTCAGCACAGGCCTTCTAATATGGACAGTCCAATTTAATTTAATTTTTTTAGTCTGGAGAAGAAAAGACTGAGGGGAGCATCATATCACTCTTTAGGTATGGCAAAATGGTGTCATAAAGAAGATGGTCAGGAACTGTTTTCCAGAGGCGCAGATACTACACCCAGAAATAATGGGAACAAGTTACACATTTCTTGGTTCTTGTTGAATGCGAGAAAAAATTTGTGATGATAAGAACTGTGCAACAATGAAGCAGTCTTTCTAGGGAGGTTGTTCATTCTCCATCTCTGAAGGTTTTCAGAAAGAGGCTGGACAACCTTTCTCAACAATCATTTAGCTTTCATTTGTGTTCTTTACAAAGAGTTGGATTAAATGATCCTCAGGGTTCCTTCCAATTCCGTAGGTTTATGCCCAGATTCTCACTTTCAAGACTTGTATAGTATAACACCACCAAGTACCAAGCCCGTAAAGATCCAAAGCAGTGGTGGCCATTTGCTCTACAAGCACTAAACTAGCCCCATATCCGGCAGCAGAATTTGGAAGTATGAATGGCCATCCAGGAGCTACCTGGATTGCCTAGGCAACGTCCAAAGCAACATCTGATGAGGGCCAGATGTTGCCATGGTGACCAGGATGCTGCACACAATTGCACAGCCACAGTCATGTAGCCATGTCCCCTTGTTGTGCTGCACCCGGAGGAGGAGGAGGAGGAGAGTTGGCTTTTCTACCCCACTTTTCTCACCCACTGAAGGGGACTCAGAGCAGCTAACAAAGCTTTCCATTCTTCTCCCCACAACAGACACCCTGTGAGGTAGGTGGGGCTGTAAGAGCTCAGAAGAGAGTTGTGACTAGCCCAAGGTCAGCCATCTGGCTTTGTGGTGGAGTGCGGAATCAAACCTGGTCTTCCCAGATAAGAGTCCGGCTCCCTAACCACTAGACCAAACTGGCTCACAAGCTATCTCCCTAAGAGTGATCCAGCTACTCCTGGTTAGTCAGTGGACTGCTTTTCAGCAGTACACAGCCAACTCCTCCAGGGATAGCTGTGGCAACTTCCGGTAAGCTGAGGCAGTGGCCAGGTGCGGACTAAGTACCTCAGAGCACTCCAGCTGGTAAGTGCAAAAGACACTTTGTCTCTACATTTTAGAAGGAAGAAAGTCCCATTGAATTCAGTGGAGTTTAAACTGAAATAAAAGTATCTAGATTTGGATTACAGTCCTAGTACCTAAAAACAGCTAAACTAGGAATAGGGCTATGTGATTTACATGATGAATGTCCAAGGGATCACCATGCAAGGCTTCCTATGTAATAATTTTCAGAATAAAGCAAAATCCATAATATGTAACTGACATTCTAACATGAAGTTAATGATCACAAGCTGCTCTCCACATGAAAAATGTATTGACCAACATAATCTCACCGGTAAAGTTCTTTTTTTTTTCTCAAACCTGTCTGGAGAAACATTTCAAGAAGATAAATTATTCAGCTCTGAGGGGACAAACAACCTTGTGAAATGGTTTATCCTTCACAAGTTCAGTGCCAACCAGTGGTAATCTAAAATGCCTGCTTAGTTATGCTTACATAACGAACTTCCATTCTAAGTTATGCTTAGAACCTACTTAAATCAATGGGACTTGTATTCTCAGCTAATATTTCATAGTCCTAAGTATGACAAGAATTAACCTATAATAGAAAATATGATGCAAAAGAAATTGCATATTAAGTGGCTGGCAGGTGGGATCCATAGGACACAATTGCTTTCTTTGTCCATATTAGTTACATAACAAAGTATTCTCAAGCCCAGGAAGTTAGATGGCACCCGATTCTTAATGGGGATGTTCTGCCCCAGAAAGAAAGAATGTCTGATCTGGGATTGCTTCTGGATTCATCAATGCTGCCTGAGGCTCAGGTGGCAGAGGTTGGCAGGAGTGCTTGCTGCCATCTCTGACTTGGGCACAGTGATTCATGCTGTAGTATCCTCCATACTAGCCTACTATAATGCACTATTCATGGGGTTACACTTGAAAGTGGTCTAGAAGCTGCATCCAGTACAAAATGCAGCAGTAAATCTGCTGACAGAAGTTTCTGTCCAGACTCGCATCACGCCAGTCTTAAAGGAACTGCCCTGTTCACCAGTTCACTACTGGGCTCAATTTGAGATATAAATGGCTTGGATCCTGAATATCTGAAGAAGCACATTCTCTCATATAAACCTTCCTGTGCCTTAAGGTCACAAAATTAGGGCCTTCCTATGGTTCCACAGCCCTCAGAGGTGAGGAGTTGCAGCATGTGAGAAGGCCTTTTCTGTGGTGGCCCTCTGGCTCAAGTGTCTGCTCTAGTGCCTTCAACTGAGAAGAAGCTTTCAACATGCAGGATGAAACGCATCCATCTTGTGTGCTTGGAAAATGTGTACTACACTCACTGCCTCACACTCATTAGGAAAAATACCTACTGTTTATTTATGTAGTATACAAAACTGTCTGAAGCAATGTAGAATATTTAATCTTACAGCATCCTTCCACTGCATTTCAAATGATATACAGTAACTTTGAAAATAAATGGGTTATTCAGTCTAGTTGCAAAGCAAATATATTAGCTTTGTACCATATTTTGGCACAGAACAGACTCTAGACCAGAATTGGAGACCCAGCAAGGAAACTCTTGAGATATATAGCTCAAATGTAATTACTCATGGTCATGCCTTCAACTAATTTGATTTACCTTCCAAGCTAGAGCTGAAATGAATGATAGCAATACTGGTAAATGAAAAGCATCCGACACCCATTATTAGGTTCATGAATGCCAAAGAAACCTGTGCTTATATGCATAAGGTTTTCCCATTTATGTTGCTGAAAATCAAAAACTAGCGTAAGAAAATTATCTATCTAGATCATACATCATTTTTATATTCTGTTTTGGTGTAACTCGTATATTAAATTAACTTGCAGTAATACAATATAAAAACAACACACTGAGGCTTAAAAAAAAAAGACTGACATATTCTATCCCATATATTTGTTTCGTCTAGGTAGCTGGCACTAAGCATGTATACAGAGTTGGCAAAAAACAACCTGCTTTGAGCCTGAAATCATATCATACATAACTAGAGATGTGCACACAAAAGTGTTTGTTTCACCACTGAAGCAAAACCCCTTTTGTTCATTCTGTCATTGAAAAGTATAATTGAAAAAACAGGCTTTTGGGATATCCTTTCATGCTTTTTCACACAGAAAAAGTACAGTATATTCTGCTGTATAAGGCTTTTTAACCCAGGAAAATCTTCTCAAAATTCAGGGGTCATCTTATACACCGGGTGTCATCTTCTTATACGGTGAGTATATCCCAAACTCTATATTTTAACTGGAAAAGTTGGGATCGTCTTATATGCCCAGTCGTCTTATATGCTGGAAAATACGGGTATCATTTTTCCCATTGAAAAAATCCTTTTCATGGACAAAACTGCAATGAAAATACGAATGTTCAATTGAATGTTTCATCTTTCCAAGCAGGTGACTGTTCCAATTTGATCAAAGTTTTGAAAATGGGGGGGAAATGCATTTTTGTTTTGATGAGAATATCCACGAATATGACATATCCGATTGAACTTGCAAGCATGAATTGAATTTTGCACATTTCTATACCTAATAACTGCAACAGAGATCCTCAAAGCACATTAAGCTCCCTGTTTCTCACATGCTTAGCCAAATTTCCATTCTGGTATGGCTTTTCTAGGCTTCTGCAGGTACTACACAATAGGTGCATGGATTTCTCCCTCCAACTTCCAAATAAATGAGGTGGATGGGTGAATGTAGGAAATGATCTAGCCCATGCTTTCTCAAGTTAGTTCCCCTCAGATGATGTCAGTTCTTTCTAGTTCTTTCCAGAAGGGCCAAAGAGGAGCAATGGGCATTACAGTCCAACCCAAATGAAGCACATTTTATAAGTGGGCACCTAACTTTTCAAGTGAAACCAATAGGATATTGCTGTACTTAGCTCTGTCTGGATTGGAGCTTATTATTCATTTAAAAGGAAAATGTCCAACCAACTAATTAATCACATCTTCCAGAGGTGTAAATGATCATTAATATAGCCATTCAGTTAACACTGAACCACATCATGTGTAGTTCAGTTTGAATCTGAACCACCTTGAACCGATTTGACTTGGTTCTAAACTTAAAACACATTTTAAAAGGCCCTTTAAAAAGGTCACTATCCAAACAAATCCAGCTCTGAGGGATTTCCGCACTGCAACGTGTTCCAAACGGAACGCGTTGAGGCGGGAAGCTTAAGACAGCTCCGGGCGCTTTCACCGTTCACACACAGACGCGTTCCGGCGCGTCTGTGTGCGAAAGGTGAAAGCGCCGGGAGCTGTCTTGGCCGGCAAAGGCCGGCCAGGGGCGCGGAGACAGCTGCGGAGGCAGATCGGCAATCAGCTGATTGTCAAACAGCTGATTGCCAAACCTGCGCCGGCGGGGGAGGCGGGCCCGCGGCTGTTCGGGAGCGAGAAGTAAGCGCGAATCCTTCTCCTCCTGAACGCCTGCGGGCAGTTCGTCCGCGCCCGAACGCATGTAGAGCACTTCAAAGTGCTCTACATTTGGAACACAAGAGAGACAGCTCCGGATACGTCGGATCGCAAGCCCCGCGGCGGCAATGCGTATGCCGCGTTCCGGGCTGTCTCCCACGCGTACCAAACAGCCCCGTGCGAAAACGTCTCTGTTCAGACTGAACTCTGGCAGAACCAGCTGAATAATCTGAACTGCTTTGAATTTGAACCAGTTCAGCACATCTCTAACGTGTCCATTATAAAACTACTCATACAATATTCACATGAGCTCTTCGGAAACACTGTATGAAAACAAATGGACTCTCCAGATTACTTAAGTGAATGGTGTCCTCTGATTATACTGTATTAATTATTTAGGCATTTTGGTTCTATTTGAAAAACCTCTAAAGAAGAACTTCCAATCTGGAATGTAAGACTAGATTTAGTACTCATTTATTTTTGTGGAATATATGGGCTTGTTGCACTAAGGTAAACAGGATAGCCCGGCATGCTCTGAGATGGTGCGTATGCACCCTAAGGTGTCACCTCTGTCCTAGAATGCCTTAGAGACATCCTGATTGCCACCCCCAGACACAATCTTCACATTGCATTGCTATGGCAATGCAAATGGGCCCCGATAAGTCCATTTGCACTTCACCAGGACCTAGGTAAATTTGTGTGATGTTTGGGCCAGGCCAGTGCTTGCAATGTGAATACCTGTCACCATCTCTATACTTAACTTCCATGGGATAGTATCCCATAGAAGTTAAGCGAGAAAAGAGCCTTTGTTAGTGGGGAGAAAGTAAGCAGGAACTTCTACATGGAGAGGTAACATCCAGCGATTCCAGAATGTTGGAAAGGCTGAAATTTTAAAATTTCCCTATCCTGAAGGTTCAAATATTGCTAAGGGACTTTACTCAAAGCTTTAGTCAGTGTGACTGAACAATTCCCCCATGTGGAGAAAGCTGCTGGTGTCTAGAACAAACACATATTTCTTATTATAACCATGCAGAATTATTTAATAGAACTTAGAAAGAGGGAAAGAATTAACCTCTTCTATTAAAGTGCACATTGCCCTTTGATCAAAGAAATGGCTGACAGTCATTCCCACTTGCTTGATCTTTCTTGGCAATGCAGGACTCTTATCTCAATGTGCAGAATTAAGTTTTGATACACAGTCTGATGATTGCTCTGTTATGAGATTTAGAATGTTATTTCGGTCCAAGTCTTTGAAACGTCTAACTAATCTTTTCTTCCCAGTTGTAATAATGAGGGAGACAGTGCGAATATTTTACTTTACCCAAGTATATCTGACTAAAAGAGGAGGGGGGAGAAGTCATATAATCAATGTATAATATTACATTTTAAAGTGATCCACAGCCCGTTAGGGACATATTGATTTTTCCCCTAAACAATTGATATGGTGACAAATGTTTAGCTTTTTGAATGCTAATGCAGAACTGTTTAACACACTATTTATTGCTTTTTCAAAATGGCTTCAGAAATTTTAATATGGGCTGGGTTACAGAGCTGGATCTTATGATCACTAGGTATCACACCTCATCACCCATAGGCCTCAGGATGGCTCACAAAGATCACACACCAAAATGCATCTCTGTTCCTTCTCTAGAATACCTCCCCCCAGCACTGAGACTGTTTCAGCAGCAAGAAGCAAGAGCAAAACAAGGCATGCCTTCCCTCCCTCCAAAGTTGGATTTCTCCTGTTCAGCTGGGGAGGTCACAGAGCACCTGGGACATGCTCAAAGGTCTGCGAGCTGGGCTCGGAGGATAAGGTACAAGCAGGCTACAGAGTCCTAGCAGGTAGTCCACGTGAAGTGCTGCTCATTCCCTTGGCTGCAACATGGAGGGCAATCTGTGAGCTCTGGTGCAGGAGCTGGAGATAGGGACCTGAGTTGGCCTCCCTGGGGTGCCCTGGCTATGCTTTCTTATCCACTCACTACTAACCAAAATCTGGTTGCAGCAGCAGCACCTCGAGCCACGTGGCCTCACTCTGAGAAGGTCATCCCATCAGTGGCTGAGCACTGGGT
Organism: Aspidoscelis tigris stejnegeri; assembly: GCA_023333525.1. Classification (NCBI taxonomy): domain Eukaryota; kingdom Metazoa; phylum Chordata; class Lepidosauria; order Squamata; family Teiidae; genus Aspidoscelis; species Aspidoscelis tigris. The sequence continues at coordinate 211,508,561 of JALMGA010000001.1, forward strand.
ATGAAGAGGCAGAAAATGGACTGAGTTGACCCCACCGGGCTCATCTAAACAGGGGGAAATTTGCCCTTTGCTTCCCCATCCACTTGCTCACTCATGGACTAAGCATTTGCACTGCCGAATTCTTAGCTCGCACAATCCCTTCCCCCACGCATCTGGACACCGACCTGTAGATGAATGGGTTTCCAGGTGCCACCATCTTGTTTGCTGATGTTAGTGCCAGCACACAATCACCAGTGCCATCACTAGGGCAACCATGATGAACCACACGCACACATTTGCACATGCCACTCCAGCTGCTCTGAGCTTTACTGGCTCTGGCTCCAGTGCAGGTAAAGGTAGGTTCACATGTGGTGTGTAATCAACTTGGGGTGAGCTCCTGCCCCAAAGGAGCCATTTTTGGTTAGGAAATGGCACCTTCAACTGCAGGTGCTCTGTCTGGGAGCTCACCCCATGCTGACTAGGGGGCCAAGTGCTTTAAGGACCCAGGTTTCTGTCACGCAGATCAGGCCAGGTTGTTCATCCAAGATTAAATCATAGCTAAGTGATGTTTTTTGTTCCATTGACCTGGTGTTAAGCAAAAAAATGTGCAGTCCTGAGGGCATGCCACTAGCCTTCCTAGTACAATGAGACTGTAAATGAGGCTAGACAAAGGAACAGATTTAGCGTGCCTTTCTTTCTGTCTTCTGTAATGGCCAGTGTTCCTTCCATATCTCCCTTTGCCCAACACATTTACAATAGCTGTTTCCTCACCACTATTCCTACCCCAATGCATGGCACTGCCCAGCCCCCTACTGACCACTCTAAGCCCCCCAAAGTGTCCACAAGTATACCTCCATTAATCCTTAACAAAGAAGGTTGCTCTTGCCCAAGGTCTTCCAAGATGTTTTCCAAAAAAGCAACTTAAACTTTCCCCTAAGGGCCGGATGGACAAATCTTGTTGAGCTGAAGGAGGAACTGCTGATAGATATGATAGATATCTGTCCACCAAAATTTTCCAAAAGTGCTCCTTTTACTCTGATGATCCATCTTGGACCTCTAGTGGCATATCTACCATTCACTGCGGTGGATGTTCTCCAGGGCTACATACAACAGACACAGGCAGCAGGAACTGACGTAGTCTGGAGGCAGTGGCTGACAGAGCTGCACAACTTCTTATGTACAGATGCAGTGGCCAAATGAAATGGCTGCCTCTTGCTGACATTTGGAGCAGGGAGTGTTGTACAGTAGAAAGAGAAGAGAAACAGGCAGCTTCTCTGTGATGCAATAAACACACCTTTAATGAGGCCTTCAATTCAGCTGGTCTCCATTGGGAGTAATGGGAACTGGCCTGATTTACTGCATAATGGAGACATGCCCAAAAACTAACTAGCAGCCAATCAAAGCTGCATGTGTACAAGAAAAAGAAGGAAAAGGAAATAATGGCCCTTTCAGCACTGGCCACTGAAAAACAGATCTTTTCAGATCCATTTTCCGGTGATCCAGTCTTTCTGGTGATCTGTCCCAAATAGGAACAGATCCTTAAGGCCCTGCATGTCCGCACATGCGCGGGGCGCTGGTGACAAGGCTGGATTTTGGAGACAGATTGGAGTGGGTGCTGTGCAGATGCGCCAGCACCGATCCCAGTCTAGCCCCCGAAGGCCTCCCCCCCCCCCAGCCTCACCCATTGGCTCCTTTGGATCCAGCATGGGGACGCTGTCAGCCGACTTCGCTTGGGTCTCCCTCGCCCAAGAAGCATGGCTTTCCCTCTCTGACAGCTCAGAATGCAGCCTCCTGGGCGTGGGATTGAGCAGCAGAAGAGACACCTCCACCACCGCTCAATCCCCCTCTGTCTTGGTGGCAGCAGCGGGGGGGTGGGGACAGATGCAGCTGCCATCCGTGCCCCCTCCCCATCAGGGGGGTGGAGGTGCCAGCGGTGGTGACAATGTGGCATTGCCACCACCGCCACCGCCTCCCATCTCTCCAGAAATGGGGCAGCCCCCAGGCTGCCTCATCGCTGGAGAGCAGCAAGCCACATGGTAAGGCAGGGACAGTCCCCACCCCGCCATGTGGTTGCTCTAGCAAAGGGGCTTGGATGACAGGTGGGGGTGGAGGCAACCTCCACCCCGGCCTGTCACCAAAGCCCCAATGGCACGCCGAGGAGGGCAGAAGCAGGCAAACCAGCCTGCTTCCGCCCTCCCCAAGATGTCAGCCGGAGGGAATCCAACTCTCCCCTGGCTGTTTGCAGAAGCGTTCTGCTTCCGAAACAGTTTGAGGGGAAGAGCCAGATTAAGACCTAGTTTTTTAGGTCTTCCCTCAGGGTAGGATTTCGGCGGCAAAACCAGTTGAAGAAACTGGTCTTGCGTGCCAAAATGAGGAAGCGGCTTCCGCAAAGGGTCCGAATTGGGTTCCCTATGCGGAAGCTGGGTCTTAAACCCTCTCCAATCTGGCTCTAAATGTGTTTTTAGAGCCAGTGCAGAAAGGGCCAATGTCAGGAAAGGGTTGCTAGACTTGGGCTCTTTTCACATTTTGCCTTCCCTGGGAAAATGTCCAGGGAGGCAAAGCTATGGAATGGTTTGGGGATCTGCACTTTGGGACACCCAAACCATTTGAAACTTAGCCAGTGCTTAACTATCCACTAGCTAAGTGCAAATTGCCTGCATTGAGGAGTAGGGATTGACATGAATATTTGTAGCATTCATTATTCATACGAACCCGGCTGAATTTGGACATTCATACACAAATCTAATGTTACTGCATTCATATATCAACATTCATACGAATACAAATGTTTTGGAACATTCATAGGAATAGTTTGGAAATTTGTGAAACTGGGGAGGTGGGAAAGCGGCTGCACCAGTCACATCTGCAATGGATCCAGAGTGCATTTGACATGGATCAAGAACAGATTAAAAGTGGATTCAGGTCAGATTTGACACTTTCAGAACGGATATATGATGGGATATGTATCGGATACGTATCAGATACACATTCATTTGTATCAGATATTTGTACAAATTTGTACAAATACATTCATATCAAATAGAATCCTACCACATTCGAAGGGGGCCCCTTTGAAAGAATACAAATTTTCTAGCATTCTGTTCATTACAAATTGAATGCCAAAAGAACCCACTTGTGCACATCCCTATTCAGGAGGCCATTGCGGTGCTGTGGCAATGGGACCAACGCCCATGCATGGGGCTACGGGCGCGGTGACCGGGCAATGCAGCACACAACTGCATCTATGATGCCGAATCTCATGCTCCATTGAAACTTCTTCCACCTAGAAGAGATGCAAATGGAATGTGCAGGAGGTTCCCAGCTGGTGGCTAGGTAAGTTGTGCAGCATGAGAAAGCACTCCACACCTGTGCTGGCTGTGGGACATTTCAGCACGTGCAGAGTTGCTGCTAGTGTTGAAACATCTCCACGCAGTGCGTGTGCTCCATCTGAAACCATACCGAGGGTCCCTTTTCACTAAGTGTGGAGAGACTGTCTGTCTCCATCTTCACTAAGCCTAATAATGATACTTCTGGGGGACCATTGTGAACCAAGACAATTCAGTTAGCTGCTAATTAAAGTCTGCACTGTATCTTCATATCTTATTTGATTGTAATACCCTATGGATGACAATGCTAACAGTGATGTAATTTAGCCATCCACAGCATCTATTAGAACAGGTAGCAGAACATGTCATTGTATATTAACCAGACAATGGCAGATAATGGCTTTTTTAAAAATTGTCATTTTATTGGCCCTGGCTGCACGGTGCAGCCTTCCAGGAAACATTCCATCAAGATCTGACTGCTCCTGCTAACACCTTCTTGAAAACCAAGGACAGTATCTCCAGAGTCGGTATGTCATTGTTTAGGCCTCAGAATAATCAATAGCCAAGAAACTGCTTCTCTGAGACCAATTAATAGAATTGGGCACTTTCCCAATGCATTTAGCATCAGTGCTAGCTGAACTAACAAAAGGTATGCTTGTAGTCAACTGTAGCAACACTGTAATTGCTATTAAACATCATAACAGGAAAATAAAAGAGCTAGTGCATTTTGCACCAAAACAAAGGCTCCAGCTGAGAAAATGCAAACTGGCATATTTTCCCCCTGCGGGCCTGCAAAATGGACTATAAAAGCTCACCCAGCCAAGCAAGTGGCATTCTTATTTTGTCTTGTGGTTGTGTTACCGTTTAGTCCAACATGACTGGCTTTGTGGTATTGTCATATAATTACATCTGTATGTATGATGATGTAGCAGCACATCGTTTAATGTGGTCTGTGATTGTTGGAAACCAAATTCGGTAAAACTCATGTTTACAAAATGATTCTGCTGAAAGTTGCTGCTGTGAGCAACATATGCAAACAGTAGCAAAGCTTAATCATTAAGCATTTCTGCTGTCACTTTTAATTCTTAATAAGGAACTGGTACTCTCCGTCTACACTGGATGAAGTATACTCCTGCTCAAGGAGGTCCTGATCAGAATTACTGGTAGCAACAGGTCTACTGGCGGACCAGTGGGTCCTGATCCAGAGCACAGAAGTATACAGAAGGCACGCTTTAGAGGCCAGTCCTGAAGTTTGTGTTAGCTTTGTGGCTGGGACAGGGTTGATATGGACCAATGCTGCATGTAGATGGCGTTGTTCAAGACTACGTCTTTCCACAATCCACGGAAGCAGATTCTGCATGTGGGAGCATCTGGGACAAGTCTCCAGAGGAGTTCCTGTAACAGGGTCTTGGCTCTCCTTCTGCAAGCTCCATTTCTACCATTGTGGACCATTATATTTAGGCTGAATATCAGGAGCCCAACCGAGTTCCCCAGTCAATGACATTGCAGCCTTGCTCTCAGACAGCTTCTCTGTCTCCTCAACCACTGGCTCCATGTATGAGGTCAGTTCTATGTTATTCTATTCATTTTATACATACTCTAAATTATTCTATCCTTTATGTTAGTCAGGTCATGTCTCCACTTACACCTCCACGGCACTTCCCCTGGGCAAAGAAGTACCTACTGCTGCTTGTCTCCACTTGTGGCATCACTAGGTGCCTCATGGCCACTGTACTGGCCAGTCTTCTACTGTGATAACCGATGGAGACACCCCTTTGCAGGGCTGTTTCTCTCACCCTACATGGAGGAGGTATCATTCCCCAGAGCCTCCTTACTCCAAAATGGAAATAAGTCAGGAGCCTTCTTTGTGTTGCATCTCCTCTGTCCACAGTACCTCCACTGGAAGTAGAGATTCAGCCTCATATTTTCTAAACCAAAACTCTCCAAAGGTATTGCAAATACTTTATCACTCTTGTTACACTTTTTCCTCCTCTGAGATATTAATCTAAGGTAAATTAGCCTGAGCTGCATTACTCCCAATCTTTTGTAGTTTCAGTGGCTTTGAATTTGCTTATGAGGTGGTGGACCAGTTCTTTAAAGGGCTAAATTGTCTAAAAAGAGAAGAATTGACTTCACCTGTCAGTCCAAGAACTCTTCCCCGGAAGCCTCCAAGGGTTTTTTTCTCAAGAAGAGACCCAGGATTTCAAAATATCCCAGAAGACTTCTTCCCTATCTCATTACTAGTATATCTAAATTTTAAAGGCAGTTTTATGTTATGCTTTGTTCACACCTAAGTTTTAATCCAACTTCAGTCCACCTTCAAAGTGAGAGAACATATCAAACAAGGTGGCTCATCCTTTTCTTTCCACATTATCTAACCGAAAGCTGGATCTTGACACAAGAAAAGCAAAAAGCTTGTCACTTTGGCAGTGCATTATCCCACTCTGAACATGGACTGAGGCTTGATTAAAATTTAGGTGTGAATGGAGCATTAATGAACTTTTCTAGACATGTAATTTTTAAGAATGTGGGAGTCTGCTACTTTTTAAAATATATAATTTTTGATTTCAGCTATTTTTTTTAAAAAAATTAATAGATTATATTTTCAGAATTTCACTGTATATTTGCTTTATTTTGCTTTTAAGGTAAGATCACAGCCAAGAACAAAAATTACTAAATACAAACAATAACCAAGTCTGTAGTGAACTGTTACCTAGATTTATAGAGATGTTATCACAATACTTGGATTCTCTGATAGGTTAAGCTGTCTATCATGACTCCATTTTCTATCTGGTCATTGTTAGCTTGTGCATTTTGCTTTTGTTTATGTTGAATATGATTTGCCTTTTATTTTTTACTTTAATACAGGTTTTGAAATACATCACCGCAGACAGCTGAGCAGTTGGTTTGCTTGAGCCATCCCAACAGAGTGTTACAAAAGTGTTATTGGATATGCCAAATGTTCAACTTGAACACCCACACAACACCATTTCATCCCCACTTTACAGGCCTCTCTCCCACTCCAGGACAACCTCCTTTCCTTACAGTATATGGGGAAAGGGCATTTATCAGGAGACAAAAGAGCAAAATACGTTCTGTGGCTTTTCCTTCTGACATTTTATCCTTGACAGGGTTTATAGAAAGCCAGATGGGTTAGCACCCAAATTAAAATAATAATAAAAAATCACAAAAGGTTACAAACTTCAGCTGAGTTTAAATTCTTTCAGTGTGGGGCGTTCCTCAAGCTGAAAAGTTGACACTTCAAATTATACAAAATTCACTCTCATTTGAATATCTGTTGACTGCTGGGCTCATTCCTAGATAAGAGAGCCAAAGTGTTTAGCCCCTGGCAACATTCTGCCTGCCGCTTCTGACTTAGATCACTCGCTCTGTTGCCGTTACATTACTGTTTCTTATTTTCCTCCACTCAGCCACTTCGTACTGTTGCCCCTTTCCCAGGATAGGCATGTTACCTCCTTGTGAAAGACAGCTGGCGGGATGGATATGGATAGGATATAAAGGTCATGAGGAAATGTTTAATTTAGGCTAACTCAAAGTTGACTTAGAACTGAGCTTAGTATAAGCAAGCTGATTTCAAACATCCACTTTCTAATTTGGCTATTCATAGTGCTCTGTTGCTACGTACAAGCTTGGCAACGTCACAGTTTATTCCTGAACCTACTGACAAAGTCGCCCTGGGCAAGTGGCATCCCCTTTAATTTTGCCCATAACTGAAACAGATTCTTTCCTCCACTAGTTTGATCATGCCTATATTTGGCTTTTTCTGCACTTCCTGTGGTGATAATCTGCATCAGTGGGTCCAGTGCAGATGGTGGGCCTGTTTGTTTGTTTATTATTTACATTTCTATCCTGCCCCATACCCGAAGGTCTCTGGGCGGGTAACAACCGTTAAAACAACAGATTAAAAACAGAATATACATTCAAAGCACTTTTTAAAAAATCAAAAAATCTAAAGCAATACACAGCATGTTTAAAATGATGGTAGCTCTGCTGGGATGGGAAATATAATAATCTCAGCCAAAGGCCAGGGTAAAGAGGTGCGTCTTCACCAACTTCCTAAATATATGTAAAGAAGGGGCATGACGCACCTCGAGGGGGAAACTATTCCATAGTCTGGAGGCCATCACTGAAAAGGCTCTCTCCCAGGTGCCCACCAACCTCACCACTGAAAGTGGTGGGATGACCAGGAGGGCCTCACTGCTTGATCTTAAGGCACGGGCAGGTCAGTATGGGAGAAGGCATTCCTTTGGATATTTGGGGCCCAAGTCATTTAGGGCCTTATACGTCAGAGTCAGTACCTTGACATTGACATCTGCATTGACAGCGTTGATCCACCTAATCCCAGTACTTCCTGATCAAGGAAGAGATTAAACAAATCTACAACAGATCTAGATCAAGAGCCTCTTTAATCTGGATCTGGTTCTGTCCAGTGCAGACAAAGCTGGACCAGTGGGAGGAGTTTGAACTGCACTGAGGTGTGGATCAGGAGGCCCTTGATCGGATCGAGGGGGTCCTTAACCCGGATCACGAACGAGTATAGAAAGGGCCTTTATTACTGAAGTCTATAATAAAACTCAGCTCTCTCTGGAACCAATTTTATAAAATAAATATGAGCGAAGTCAAGTTCTGCTTGACTTACTGACATAGGGCAAGAGGAAAGTGTTAAACAGGAGGCCATTCTAAATGCATTCCATTGAGGCTGCTAAACATAAAATTGTGTAACGAAAATGTTTTATTTAATCTGAAAAAGCTTTTAGTTAGCTATAAATCAACTCCAGCTCAGATTTAAAAAGGTGCTTCTTAGCATGGATCAAATCCAAGCCCATTAAAGGAAAGAGAACATCCCTCTATAAATGATGCTATTTCAGGAACAATACTGAAAAAGCTAAAGCACACATTAATAAAGTTCATTTGGGCAACACTGGAATGCCCCCACCATGTGATGACTTACTACCACTGCAGTGGCATTCTGGCACTGGGCACAGATTTTAAATAGCATCATCAGCCTCTTCCCAAAGTGTGAACTCTCTTTCACAGGTATAGGCAGTGCTACACTTCGTGTCTGTAGTGAAAGGGTGTAACAAAGAGGACAAAAAGGAAACTTAAAAAGGAAAAGGGCGCGCACCACATTACATTATGTTTTTGGGCTTCCTCTGCTCTATGCATGCAACCCCCAACAGGTAACTTCCAAGGGATCTCAATCTACCACAGAAAAACATCTTCAGGGTGCTGTATCTGGGTAAATGTTGTACAGTGTTACGTGTCCTGCTGATAAGCAGCAAAGTAGAAATGGCCCCAACCTTAGTTTATTTATTTTCTAGGCCAGAAGTCTGCAGCGTTCATCACGATCTCCTGGTGTTTGATAGAAACAACAACAATAAGAATGGTGGGAATTAGGGGTGTGCATGGAGCCATTTTCCACATTCTATTTGAGTTGAATAGAATGTTGAAAAATTCGGCTCCACCTGAATACACCCCTCCCCGGATGTGGGGGTACTCGTATCCAGGCACGGATATTCTATTGAATATCCATGCCCGGAATGAATAAACCTTCCCCCACACCCCATTCCCACCCCAATCCCACCCCTACTTACCTAAACACCCCCCCCTTCTTCTGGGGTTCCAGAGGCAGGCGGGAGTGCTCTGATGTTGGCCTGGGCCTCTTCCAGGGCCCTCTGGAACCGTGAAAGGCTTTCTGGGGGCTAAATACAGTCCTTCTGCTTTAACTGGAATTTAGCTTCTAGAAAGCCTGTTTGCAGTTCCAGAGGTCCTGGAACAGGTAAGGGCCTCTGGGGGGTGGGGTGGTTTGGGGTAGGCCAGCCCAAGGCAGGAGCCCCCAGGGAATCCAGTATCCTTAGAAGCTTATACCAAAGCTTCTACAGATACTGGATTATTCAATTTGTGAACGGATAGGGCCCTTCGAATAGGGCCCTATTCAATCTGTCCATGAATCTCGGAATTCGGACATATTCATCCAAATTCTGAATGCATGAATCATTCATGCACATCCCTAGTGGAAATTCCTCTTTACAGGAACATTTAGATGGATGGAACAAATGGTCTCTTGGAAAAAAATCAGATATACTCAATTTCTTACTTTCTAATTTGGCAGCTTTGTGGCATTTTGCCATCTAGTGGCAGACAAATATTGCTTCTTGCTTCTTTGTGCTTGGGAGAGTAACCCTGACAGTTTCCCATCTCCTGCTTGGTTCCTGTCAAGCTACATCTGCAGCATCTCTGATTTGGGCACAATCTATTGAGAAATCATTGATCTGATCTAGAGTAATTGAAGCAAAAAGCTGCCCAATGATTATAAGGAACATCCTTAAGAAAGTCGAAATAGCCTGAACACTCGGGCCATGTTTGAAGGCAGCAAACAGGATTGCTTTAATAAGAGTATGAGTTTGTTAATGTTCAAAGCAAATGTTGGTTCAGTTTTGTGATTATTTCTGTACTGCCTGTCTTGTCCCTGTTGGGTAAAGGAGTTTTTGAGGTGGAATCATGATCTACATGAACGCCACATGCTGCTGCCATCACTGCAGTGACTACTTGCTTGAAGCTGATTTATTTTATATCTGTCTTCACTACCATCCAGTAATGGTAGTGAATAGTCTCACAGTATTATTTTTGATAAGGGTTGGAAAAGGTATCGTTCATGCAAAGGCACTTCTGGACGGGGATGATGAGGAGAGACAGTGGAGAAGAGATCATATATACACCTGGGTGATCTGCTCAGGAAGAAGGAGGAGGAGGCTTGCATTCTTAAAGCATTTATCTCCTATAATCTCTTTGCTTATGCACACCTCCACAAATTTAAAAATCTTAGCAGTAGTCTGAAGACTGAGTTCCAAGATTTATCGTCAACATTCACACAGTCCATGGAATGTGCTGGCCACATGGGTCCCAAAGGTGGTGTGTTCTGTGCCACCAGCCTATGTTCATGGCACAAATGAGCATGAGAATGTTTCATAGCATGAACCAGTGGCACTGCAAAAGCTACCTGCCCAGAGACCTTTGGGTATGGGGCGGGATAGAAATGGAAATAAATAAATAAATAAATAAATAAATAAATAAATAAATAAATAAATAAATAAATAAATAAATAAATAAATAAATAAATAAATAAATAAATAAACTATAATGACCACGTGTGGGGCAGCAGATACATGACACTGAAATCTTGCTTGTTTCTCCCTCTTAATGCACAGAGAAAAAGAACTACATGCTCAGAACACATGTACTGGCACACAGCTTCTGCAGGTTCACATTCATTTCCAGGCTCAGTGGAGAACAACAATTATTTTGTTTTCGTTGAAAAAAAAAACCCTTTACAATGATCAAACATAGACTGTTTGATCAAATTGTTTGTGCTCACAAGTGGCAGACTGCTTTGGTTCAAATTTTCAGATAGCCGAACAACCTCATGTTTGGTTCGATGCACATATTTGTGAATACAAACTGCTCAATCAAATTTCTGAAGGTAAATTGAATTCTGCACATTCTTACTCTCTTCCCACCACAGTCAATATCCTGGATGCTACAGAGCTGTTGTTTTTTTCCTTTCTTTCATTTTTGCTGACTTACACATATATGCATAAGCTTATAAGCTCATGTTATTTAAATTTGTTTTTAAGGAGCTTCATCCTTGGCTCTAAGGAGGCATTTATATTCAATTATAATGGTCAATATAGAAGAAAAAAGGGATAAAGCATCCAAAGATGAAGGCTGAAAACAGGTACAGATTTTTAAAGTAGAATAGCAGAGTAGCAATGTCTTGTGACTTTTATACAGTTACAAAGGCTGGACTGTGTACTGAGCCGTTCTTTATATTACTTAGTCTCTGTAACAGGCATTAGAGATCACTTTAAGGTGGTTTCCCCAGCATTCCCAGCACCGAATTGGTCTAGCCACTATAGAGAATGGAAATTGAATGTTATCCCCAGCCAGCAACTTTGGAGGACAGGAACAAAAGTTCCCAGCCTCTAAAGTTGTGCTGAGACAAGTCACGGCAAAGTGGACATCTCCTGGTCACTTGGCTTGGGCCAGGACAAGGCTCCTAGCCTCTTGCTAATGCACACTGTGCAGAACGTTCCAGAGGGCCTTTTTGCATTTGACCAACAGAGGAGTTTTGGGGATGCTCCAACACAGAACATCCGACATGCTGGACCATCTCCTAGCTAGGGTGTGGCCAGTTTACTCCACCAGGCACCCTTTGCACTTCTTCCAGGTGGAGGGCTGGGTGGCACAGCTGCAGTTCCATGCCACATGCCCCAGTTGCTGTGGCAATACCCGGTATGCATGGTCATTGCCATGGCAAGGCAATTTCTGCTTGTACAGCAACACTCACACTTACCTGGCACTTGGTAAAGTGCAGGGTAATTTTTGGGACAGTTTGGGCATTCAAAATGCAAACATCTGATCCATCCCATATCTGCACCTTTGTCAGTGCATTATGAAGATGCGAAAAGGCCATGAGTCCATTGAATGGGTTGTTCATATGTGACAGCTAGCAATTATTGTTGTAGAAATGTAATGAGGAGAGTATTAACGTTAAAAAATGGTGGTCAACCATCCAGAATCTGTTTTTTTTTTAAAAATAATGTTTCTTAAAAAATGGTGCTCCAAGTACACAGGATTAGCATCTCTCCCTCTATTTTATTATGCTCCTTATTTATTTTCACCCGTTCAGCTGGATTTTATTATGACAATCACAAGAAAGACTTCAATAAACCTAAAAGAAAGCTCAATTTACTTTCCCCAAGTGCTAGCAAATAATTCTCATACAGTTGTACATGCAAATATTTGTTGTAAAGCACACAAGGGGGAAATCATGACAATTAATAGATTCTCTGCAAGACCAGGGCATGAATCAAAGAGGACACTGTGTCCTTCTTAGCTGCTTGCTCATTAGTTATAGAGAGCAGTTACACCGCTGGGCCAAAGCTAGAAGTCAATACTAGAGCTCCGTGGGATTTCTCCTGCCTGCCTTTTTATCTGTATTTATTGAGTGAGTACTGATGGTATAGGATAATGTAATTTTCCAAGACTTTTTAAGTAGCTGAGATTCATGAGCAAGGTCAGGCTCCATATCAAAGGCTCCAAGCTGCATTTTCTTCTATTGCAATTTAAAATATATTACAGCTGAGTCAAGGATTTTGGACTTTTCTTTTTCAGGTCCTGAAAGTAGTGTTTCCAGAAGGTGAACAATCTTAAATACCTATTACACTTTTTTGTGTGTGCCTGTTTTCCTGCTGTTCCCTTCTAGACTTTTGCCTTTTGGTGGCGCTTTGGTATATTACCTTCCAAGTGATTGTGTTCCGGGCATAATGGCATAATGCACAATGTCAAGCTTTTTCCACCAAGATCAGAAAGGGCAAATTAAGCACATTGAAAGAGAGGGCAATAGAAGCCAAGTCTATACAACTGGTTTTCAGTATAATTGAAGGAGGAAACAGAATGAAAGAACACAGCTTGAATGACAAATTTGAAGAAATAGTGCAGCCATATATAGACACGCTTCCGTCTCTACCAGAGCTTGTGCTACCAAGTAGAATAAGAATTGTAAGGTCTTGCACTGTGATGAGGTGAATGACCTTACGTTATCACCAGCATTCAGGCTGTGGTCACACTTAAGGTTTAATCCAGCTTCAGTCCCCTTTCAGAGTGAGAGGATACATCAGAAAAGTGACAAGCTGTTTTCTTTCAGTGTTAAATAACTCAGAAAATTCACCTTTGGGTTAGATAATGTGGAAAGAAAATTACTGGTCACTTTGCTGATGCTGCATTAACCATAGGTGTGACCACAGCCTCAGAGAAATAAAGGTGAGGCTTGGGTTAGGGTTAGGGTGTGAGAGTAGGAGGATCGGGGGCAATGATTTGGACTATGAATGTATATCAGGCTGTATTCCCATTCAAGATTTAAAGAGCTTTGAAATCATTTTGAAAGCTCACCATTTCCAAAGGTTTAAAAGAATCCTGCAGTTTCTGAGGATTAAAGATCCTGAAAGGCAGATTATCTATATTCAAATCAGAAGAGGTTTCACTGCTGGATTTAGAAATAATCCTCACTTTTTAGCCATGGGAACGCAAGCAGTTTTTTGGGGGAGGGAACCATGCTTTAGGGGTGTTCTCTTCAGTTTCCCCCCCCCCCCCAATCCAATGACAAGCCATAGACACTGGCAACACAAATGCAAGACGGCCATTAGGAAAGCTAAGAAAGATTTTGAGGAGCACATTGCTAAAAACATCAAAAGAAATAACAAGAACTTCTTTAAGTATATCAGAAGTAGGAATCCAACCAGGAGAGCAGTTGGACCACTAGATAGTAAAGGAGAGAAAGGGGTAATTAAAGAAGACACGGAGATTGCAGAGAGACTAAACGAATTTTTTGCTTCCGTATTCATGGAGGAAGACAGAAGACACATGCCAGTAGCTGAGCCTGTGTTTTCTGAAGAGTTAAACTGTACAGAAATAACCAAGGAAGAGGTCCTGGCATGTCTTAATAAACTAAATGTTAACAAGTCACCGGGACCAGATGGTATTCATCCAAGAGTCCTTAAGGAACTCAAATGCGAAATTGCCGACCTTCTAGCAAAAATATATAATCTTTCCCTAACATCAGGCTCCGTACCTGAGGACTGGAGGGTAGCAAATGTAACACCAATATTCAAAAAAGGATCCAGGGGTGATCCAGGCAACTACAGACCAGTTAGCTTAACGTCAGTTCCGTGTAAGGTGATGGAAACCATTATTAAAGACAAAATTAGTGTGCATATGGAGCAGCAGGCATTGCTGAACAAAAGCCAGCATGGCTTCTGCAAAGGTAAATCATGCCTCACAAATTTGTTGGAATTCTTTGAGAGTGTCAATAAACACGTGGATAAAGGTGAACCAGTAGACATTGTCTATCTGGACTTTCAGAAGGCTTTTGACAAAGTCCCACATCAAAGGCTACTGAGTAAACTCACCAGCCATGGAATAAAAGGACAGGTTCTGTCCTGGATTTGTGACTGGCTTAAGGGCAGAAAGCAGAGAGTAGTAGTAAACGGCAATTTCTCAGGGTGGAAAGAAGTAAAAAGTGGGGTCCCTCAAGGCTCAGTACTGGGACCAATGCTTTTTAATTTATTCATCAATGATCTAGAAAAAGGGGTACATAGTAAAATAGCAAAGTTTGCTGATGATACTAAATTATTTAGGGTAGTAAAATCTGAAAGAGATTGCCAAGAGCTCCAGAGGGATCTCTTAGCATTGGGTGAGTGGGCAACCAAGTGGCAAATGTGCTTTAATCTTAACAAGTGTAAAGTAATGCACATTGGGGCCAAGAATCCAAATTACGTCTATAAACTGATGGGGTCTGAGCTTTCTGCAACACGCCAGGAAAGGGATCTCGGGGTTCTGGTGGACAGTTCAATGAAGGTGTCAACCCAGTGTGCGGCAGCAGCAAAAAAAGCAAATTCAATGCTGGGAATAATTAGGAAGGGAATAGAAAATAAGTCAGCAAGTGTCATTTTGCCCCTTTATAAATCTATAGTGAGGCCACATTTGGAATACTGTGTACAATTCTGGTCACCACACCTCAAAAAGGATATTGTGGAACTAGAGAAGGTGCAGAGAAGGGCAACCAGAATGATTAAGGGTCTGGAACACCTCCCTTACGAAACCAGGCTGCAACGTCTAGGCCTCTTCAGTCTGGAGAGACGGCGTTTGAGAGGGGACCTGATTGAAGTATATAAAATTATGCACGGCATAGAAAAGGTGGATAGAGAACATTTCTTTTCTCTATCGCACAACACTAGAACCAGGGGGCACTCTATGAAGCTGATAGGTAGGAGCGTAAGGTCTGACAGGGGGAAGTATTTCTTCACACAGAGGGTCATCGGCCTATGGAATGTGCTGCCAGAAGAGGTGGTGACAGCTACCAGTCTGGATGGCTTTAAGGTAGGGTTAGACAAATTTATGGATGACAGATGTATCAATGGCTACTAGAACGAATGCCTAGGTGCATCTTTCAGGCTGAGGGGGGGGGAGGAAATGGGGCGCTTCTAGGGCCATCTGCTGGGACTCGAGAGCAGGAGAAGGTTTGTCCTTGTCTCTGCTTGAGATGCCCATGAGCATTTGGTGGGCCACTGTGTGCGACAGGATGCTGGACTAGATGGGCTGTGGCCTGATCCAGCAAGGCTTCTCTTATGTTCTTATGTTCTTATGTTCTTAGAAGGAAATGTGCCAGAAACGTCGAACTCTTGGTTTCACACAGAATGTACTGTATGCTTCCCAGACTTTGAAAATGTTAGCTTTTGGAACCTACTGTAAGCCCTTTTAAAACTTGAGTGATTCAGGAAATAAAAGGTACCATTTTAACAAAAGTTGTGACAATTACAATTATAATGCATTAAGCCTAGTGTCAGCTGGATATGAAATTCTAATTTAGTCTGGGGAATCAGAATTTCCCTCAATAAATTAGCATCTCAGTTTTAGAAATGGCAAGTAAAGCCAAAGCAAATAAAGTGAATTGAAAGGAAAGATTAGTACTAGAAGCAAAAGGTAATTTGGCTGGTATATTGGACCAGCAAGTATACTAGGAGACTCCACAATGTGGAATCATCCAAAGCCTATAATATTCCAAATACTCCTCCTATATATTACACTTTAAAACGCCTCACACAAAAAAACCTGCATAGATGACAAGCATCATCTCAAAAGAGGGTTTTTTTTCATTACGCTCAAAATGTGCCTCTTCTACACACTTTTCATGGCTCCACAGCTAAAGATAATCCAAATGGCTGGCAACACTTCTGGGCTGCTGTAGGATGGAGGAAGCACTGTTGTGTGTGGAGTCACTGTCCCAGAGTGTGCCAGGCCATCCTGATCACCTAAGTGTGAACAGGCCCTGAGTGGCCCCAAATGCTCTTGGGATGCATTCCCACTAGACTATTTTAGTGCGAGTTGGACTATTTCTGACATTGCCAGGCTATATCAATCTGAATATAGGGCCGAATGCAAATTTTGGGCCATTCCCACTTGTTTGATGGTAAACTGGACTGAATCCGAATAGCACTGTTCCCACTCACCACCCAAATCCTCAGCACAAAGAAACAGGACCTTTTAATCTCTGCCCCCCAAGCAAGATGTTAGCGGAAGAAGCTCAGGGGGCTGTTTCTCAACCCATTTCCCTCCCTTCCCCCTCCACTCCCTCCCCGTCAAGTCCCAGCAATGGTGGGGTGCCTCCTTCCTCCTCCTCCTCCTCCACCTCATGAGCCCGCATGCACCTTGATCTATATTACCCAGAAGAACACATCTGCGCACAAGCAAATCAGTGGCTTGCATGGGGGGGGGGAGGAGAATAAAGTTGTCCTCAACTATATACCAGCCAGTTGGCTCTCTTCCTGACTGGCCAGTGGGTGGGTAGGCAGGCAGGCCCTTTCACTGCTGGAGGACATAAGAACATAAGAGAAGCCTTGCTGGATCAGGCCACAGCCCATCTAGTCCAGCATCCTGTCGCACACAGTGGCCCACCAAATGCTCATGGGCATCTCAAGCAGAGTCAAGGACAAACCTTCTCTTGCTCTTGAGTCCCAGCAGATGGCCTTTGAAGGCCACCCTTGGGGGTGGCCTCTTCCCACTCCCTTCTTCCTTCCTTCCTTCCTTCCTTCCTTCCTTCCTTCCTTCCTTCCTTCCTTCCTTCCTTCCTTCCTTCCTTCCTTCCTTCCTTCCTTCCTTCCTTGCCACCTTCCTCTCTCTCTCTCCCCCTCTGGCCAGCCGGGCGGTGCTTCCTCCTCCTCTCCAACGCCATTGTGAAATTCCACCCACACGTGGCTGGCATTGGCCAGAAGACTACAGCTCCACCTCAAATAGCCAGGGACCGTTCCCATTTGCAGGGGGGGGGGAGTGGGCTCAACTCCAAAATGGTAAAAAAAGTCCTGCTTTTCTCAGGAATTTTTTTTCTCTGGATTTTTGCAGAATAGCTCTCTTAAAATCCAGGAAGAACTTGAATGGGAACGGCTAGATGCCAAATTGGGATTAATTGCATGAAGTCATGGGAATGCCTGATACTGAAGTCAAATTCAGTTCGGATTTAAATGCCTATGAGAAAACACCCTTGGTGTTAACCAGCCTGGGATTGTCCTTATATTTCATTCCACAAAAGCAAGTGTGGATTCAGCCAGTGTTTTTTATCTGACATGCACCCAATTTTTACTTTTTATATTGTATCTTGTGCTACAGGCATAGAACAAATTAACGGTGTTGTTCGTGTGCCTCCCCTTCAGTTGCCTTCAGTTCAGTTTTACTGTTGTGCTATTTTATTTTCTACACCATCCTGAAAGTATGGCAAAATATGGTACAGAAATCTTTTAATAAATGAATCACTGAATCCCTCCACCCCTCCTATGATTGCTCAGTCCGACCCTGGGGACTGTTTTGGTCCTGAGGAATAAATTATCAGTCAGAGACCTTCCCTCGGCAAAGAGTTAAACAATTCTCACCATGACGAGCAGAAATTACGAAAATCCTCTGGGCTAGATTTGAATTTGCACGAATAAACATAAATGGGAAATATTCAGTAAAATGCTACAAGTTTCTTGTAATTGTTGTATCCTTGTGTATATATATATATATATATCTTTTCTCAGACTTTTTTCCCCTTATTTCTTCTGCACAAAACAGCCATGGATATAGCTGGAGCCATAGCATTTCACTCCCCCCCCCTCTCTTTTTCCTTCTCTTCCTCTATTTTCCTGCTGTGTCCCTGATGCTTAGAAACTAGGAAACAAGGTTTCATAAACTCTTATGGGAAAACTCTTTTTTCCAGTGTACTAGCATGAGGGTGGAAAGACAAAAGGGAATGATGAAGAACATGTGAGGGAGCTCTTCTTTCCTTTTTCATTATACAACTTCTGCTAGTGTCTCTGAGCACAACCAGATAAATGGATGTGGTGGTGGTAGTGGTAGTGGTAGTGTTTTCCTCTGGGTTGAGCTAAACCCAGAGCTAAAGAAGAACTCAGGTGTTGTAAAGTCATCTAAGTTTGAAGGTGTAGATTGTTTGCCATCAGCACTTATACTGCATGCGAAACAACTGTAAACTACAGTGACAACTCTCCAAAAATATAGAGCTTTGATGGCTGAAAAAATGTAATAGGAAAGGGCAAACGTACAATTCAGTGTTTTTTTGGTTTGCTGAAAATCTGCATAGATACGATTTCTTTGTACTGGTTGGGGCTAGAAACTAGATTGCTGCACCCCAGGAGGGTGGACAAACTCTGGACAGCGAAGATGACCTAAACAACGAACCTGATCCTTGTTAGTAGTTGTAGAAATATATGGACTGAGATTTGCTAGGAAGACCCTCCTGGCAATGCCACAAGCACCTGAAGCTAAAGAGGTGGGGACCCATAATAGAAACTTTTGTGGGATGACCCCCTCCTCTGACTATGAAATGGCCTCCTTTTTGAGATATGTCAAGCACTATCCATCTATTCATCTGAGAAGCCAGTAAAGACACAGACTATTATCCCGGTCCTTGAATAACAAGGAACTTCTCCATTATATATTGCACAGTTTGGATGAGGATCCCCTGTCCAAAAGGAGGGTTCCCTACTCAACCAGGGTTGCCTGAATTCGTTGTGCTTTCCCATGGGATCTATTCATAAAGTTCATAATGGTAGAATCTAATTAAAGGAAAATGCAGCACCTTGGGATCTTACTCTTGAGCAAAATGGTATTTAAACCTTTATTTATATCTTACAGAGAGCTACTGAGAAGCAGATTCCAAGCAGTGGCTTAATTCTTCAAGGCAGTCTTTTGATCTTCTAGACTCTAGATCTGCCAGTGGGGCCCTCCTGGCTGTGCCACCTCCTTCAGCAGTTAAGAAGGTGGGGATGCATGGGGGGGGGGGCTTCTCAGTGATAGCCCCAGGCTATAAAAAAGCTTCCCCTCAGAGATCCATCAAGCACCCTCTCTGCATGTATCTAAACATCTGGTGGACTTTAGCATGGCTTCTCTATGCAAACACTGTTATGCTTCCACCAGTTTATTTTATCTGTATTTTCTGAGACCTTCAGATGGACAAAGAGTCGGATAGCTACTTCCCCTCTATCTATCTATTTACCTATGTTACTCTTTAGATGGGCACTGTTCCCAGTAATCTCAGCCACTACAGTATGTGTATGAACTATACATAACAGTGTTCATGAATCTGATGTAGATTGTGCCTATATACCTTAATTCTCTTCTTCTCTGCATCCCCAGCAGCAGTTTAACAGATCTAACTGCATGCGACACAAAGTGGTTTATCTCAGAAGTCCTTGCTAATGGAAGTTAAAGCGAGCATTCACAAAGTGTATTCATTTGCATTCATCAGGCTATATTAAACTCACCACTCTAGTTTATGTGATTTGCTTCCCCATGTATAAATGCCCCTGGGCATTGAAATGCCATTAGTGCTCTTGAAAATCCCTTTATTAGGCTGAGCTGTCCTCTGGTGAATTTGAATTCATTTGCAAGCAGCAGCTGGGAAATCTGGCTTTGATGGGACAGAGAAAGCAGGAAATGGGGACCCAGACAAAATGAAGGTTAGGTGGTTTGCAGAGAAAGAAGCAGGAGGGAAATCATGCCTGTGGGAAGTTATGAGGGCACCAATCGTGTTCTGAAAACGAAAATATTAAATAATGCAGGGGTGAGATATAAAATGAGAACAGAACAGGAAGGTCACTGTTAAAATGAAAGTAAACAAAGAAGACAGGAAAACCTCATCTGCTGTGAAAATTGGTTACAAAATGAACCAATATAATTCATACTGACATGCCACAGGCTTTCTATGGCATGGAGATGAAATAGATGAAACATTTTAGAACGGTAACCAAATTCTGCCATGAATGCCATTTGGAATTCCCTTTGTCTTTTTAAATTCAGTTTATGATGAATAAAGCACTTCATGTTTTCTTCAACATACTGTACAGTGAAGGATACAGCATTTCCTCCTCTAGTTTATGCTAGTCAGTAGACATAATGAAAGCCTCTGCCCTCAGAACGTCTCAGATCAGTCCCTAGCAGGCTACAAGTGATAGAACAGATCTGGGCCCTTCCTGCACATGGCCTTATTCTGGAATATATCTCGGGATAGCCATCTGCTGGCCACAAGCTAATGCAGACTATGGCAACTGTGGCCTTCCATAATCTGCACTAGCATGCAGATAGCAGGTCCCTACTCTGCGATATATTCCAGAATAAGGCCAAGTACAGAGAGGATTCTTCTTCTCAAGCTTTAAAGGCCCTTTGGCACTTTAACTGTGCAAATCTGGAATAGTTGGTCAGAAACACGCAATCCATGCCAAGGTTGGGATGGATCATTCCGGACTGGAACAATGCTGTCTGCATGATGACATCTATTCCAGCCAGCCTATGTGAACTTTGCAGTGGCCTCTGTGAGCCTCAGCAACAGGAATGAATACCCCTGGGGATCTCTTCCAATGGCACAACAAGATATGCTGCTGAGATAGATCCACCTGTCAACCAGAACACAGAGGAATGCACTTCCTTATTAGTACTCCGATAGACCTTGATATTGAGGTCTACTGCTGATCCAGATCAGGAATCTCCTGATCTAGATTGTGTTCCATCCTGTGCATTTGGAGTATACTAGCAGTGGGCAGAGCATCCTGTATTCTGCGCTAATGTGTAGAAAGGAACCTCTTAGTGCACTTGCTGGTGCAGAACAACAACAGCAGAAGAGCCCTAAGATTTGTTCCCAGTCAGACAAACAGGGGCTTTTTGCACTTCTTTTAGTGAACTTTTAGGATGAATCAGGTGCCCTCACTTTGCAACACCCAATGCACCCAAAATCTATCCAGCACTTCCTTCAAGCACTGGTAAATGTGACTGCTATTGCCTCACTGTGGCAACAGGCATGTGTGGTGCCATTGCCACAAAGATCAGGTAACGTGGCATGCAACCGCAGCTACACTGCCATATATGCCATGCTCCATTTGCTTAGAAAGGGTGTTGCTCAGAAAGGAAGTTTTAGTGCTCCACAGCCATCTACCCAGGAGGCACTCTGGCATGCATGAAGATGCTTCTGGGATACAAGTGTCTCTGCACAGTGCGTATACTCTGTGGGGAATTATGCTCAGATGGTCCCATTAAGCCACATGTGAAGAGACCCATAGTCTCTCATAAGATATGGAAGCTTTCCGTGTTTATTCTCTTGCAACATGGCAAGTGAGAAAGGGTAGGAAAGCAAAGCAGTGTGCAAACTACCTTGACTCAAATCTTTAGGTGTATGAAGAACGTTAGGTTTTAATAGCTGGTTTAAGCCCCTTTCCTAGGAGTGGTTACTTCTCTTGGAAGCTGTATTCAATTAACTTGAAGGCCATTTCAGACACTGTGATGGCACAAGGCAAACTTGAGTATCACTGAGTGTGACGGTCTTCAGATGTGATGGAAAATCAGTGATCCTCCTGCCACGATATTGGGAATTCCCAGCATCCCAACATACCCAAGCAATTTCCAATGTAAACCCAACTGCAACATGCAAAAAGTTGTGTAGCAGTGCTGTTGCGGCAAATCTAGTCATGACTATGATTTTTCTGTAATTCCTCCCTCTTATCTGCACCCCTGACAAGCAGCATACATGATCAGACCAAGAGGGACTATTGGAAGTCAACCAAGCCCACATAAAACAACCAACGGAAAGGTGTGAACACCTGGCTGGCTTCTGTTAGTCCATCTCAGCCCAGTCATGCATGCTGCTTGTCAAAACACGCAGGTAAGAGAGAGTTTTCTCCTCACATCTGGCAGTAGCCAACACAAAACTGTCCTAGGATCTTGGGTGTTTTTCCACTTTCACTAGACGTACCCATTAAGTACCCATTAATGGGTATGAAATGGCATTTTTGTGCCCATTAATGGGTACTTAATGGGTACGTCTAGTGAAAGTGGAAAAACACCCATTGTTTCCCTCACATCACAGCTTCTGGGGAAATAAGCCAGTGTGAAATGGCTACAGGACTGAAAATATGGATCCATGAAACCAACACACAACCTTTTCAGTCTCAGTCTTAAGGTTACATTCTGCTTCTAGCAACATTGATCAATTTCAGATCATCTCATGGCAACTAGACAGGATTGCTTCGGATAACAAAAATATCAAGAGTCTGTCACCGCTAAAGATATCTGTTTACCTAGGCTTTTACTGTTTAAATAGCTTCCTCAGGGTGCTGTCCTGAAGATTCCAAGTGTGGAAATTTTGCCAGGTTCTGGAAATAGCCATGGCAGTTTGCAGTTTTTTTGGAGCCTGGTGAAAGTCCACTGGGCTCTGGAGTGGAATGAATGCCACTGCTGTGTTTTTTCTGCATCACTGCAGTAGCAGTGAACTTGGCTTGTGGTATATTTGCCGAGCAGCTTTTTTCCTACCCCTGGAAAGAGGCATTCTTCTGACATGGTCCAGAGGGACCACCCAGATCATTCCATAATATCTCTTGTTCAGGTTTTTCCAGACAGCTATAAAATGCCACTTCCAAGTGTTGTAGTCTCACAGTTCTCCAACAGAAACCACACAAAGACCTAAGAAGTTTCTGATTCATCACAGGTTTTTCCCCCCACAAAATTATACTGTGTTGTGATCACAGTATACCAGTTGCTCTTATCTCATTTATTATACTCATCCCCACCTTTTACTTTCTAGATCACATGGAGAATCAATATGCTAAGAGGAGAGAATTGCTCTAGAACTAACCCTTTCAGTACTTGAATGTTGATGGCAGGGAGGTGCCAAAGGTCTGATCTTCCCTGGGTTTTCCATTTCAAGTTACTATAATCGCATACGGAGGAGCATCTAACAAGAGTTTAAGACATCCTTATAAGATAAATTTTTCCGTTTATGCTGCTCTAAGCACCTGGAAGAAAGACTGAACTGTGAAAATGCCAACTAAATATGAAATGAGTGCCTAATTATTATTATTATTATTTTGCAGACAACAAAACAGGCCAAATTTAGTTCAACAAAAGACCTTCTCTATTGACATCCCATAGATTGTTCCAATAGAGGTTTTTTCAGGATCTCACTTCCAGGCAAGGTGAGTAACAATAGATGCATCTTTACTTGCTTGCTATTTTAAATCCTGCCACATTCCCTAGCCAAGCTTTCCAATTATGGTAAATTACACAGCAATTCTGGAGTACCAAGCTAAATGTATTTTGTTAGCTGCACACTAAAGGAACACACGGAAAGATCTTCCAAAAAGTACAAGAAGAAAAGAGGAAGAAGGCAGTATTTTCATCTTATTAGGTAGGAAATTGAAATAATTTTTTAAGGCTTTCAGCATTCTCCATCAAGATAACTTTAAGAAGAAAAATGTATTTCAAATTAAAGGGGGCAGGTAATGTAGTTATTTTTAAAAAATTGTGTTTCTGTTTTTAAAGTGAGTGAAGATTACTGATATGTGCCTGGAATTTTTTTCTTCCTATTTTCATTATAAGTTGGTTACTTCATTGTATGTGGGTGTTAGAACTGTGTAAAAGGGCAAAATAAGCTGGCAGCGCACGGCAAAAATGTAAGATTACATTACACAGAGGCCCTGGTCACACAAGTAGTTTAGGGCAACCTGAGGTTGTCTTCAGGTCCTGTTACATTATTTTAATTAAATTCATTTTCTAAGCCAGCCTACCCCTGTTAGATTATTCTAACCGGAGTCCTCATTTTTACAGGACTCAGACCATCCTGGAATCCCAGGCCGTCTTCACTTCCTCAGTGTGAGCAGGTGTGTGTGTAAAGGAGGCTGAACCGTGCTGTGGTGGGAGGGTCCAGTCTTTCCTTCTGCCAATCAACATGTGCCGAGTTTGTGAGGCACCTCCCCTTCTCTCCTCAGTTTATGTGTATGATTCCTCTATCTAGCATTTTTAGGCAAATTTATTATTATTAATTTTTAAATTAATCGCACGGAGACGAAAAGCACATAAAAAAGGAAGGGGGGCATGGAGGTGTGGAAGCAGGCTTAACACAGCTGGAAGACGGGCAGTGAAGAGCAAGTGCAGGTCTCGAACCACATAAGCTTAGGCACTTCTGCTTCAATGTTCCTTCCTATAACTAGAGGGAACTTAGAACAAGAGTAACCATCTTGGCTTTTATCTAAGATGGTGTCTGATGAGGTCATTCTTTCTCTTTTAAGCCCCTATATTTCTTTCTCCTTTATGTAGTCGACACAGGCATATCAGAATATTTATCTTCTTCTAATGGAAGATTTATAGCTGAAGGTAATTGAAACTCTCAAAGGACGTCCGTAATCCTGCCATTCAACTGGATTTAGAACAAAATGAAACTATAATTGAGTTCTTGCCAGCCAGTCCTAATAGCTGTAAATCATTGGCATTTGGTTAGTAGTTTGATACCTATTACTGAATCACCTAGGCAAAGGCAGGTTTCAGCCTTAGCGCTATCACAATAAAAATGCACCGCTGATACTGGGGAGCTGATTTCAAAGGATGTGTAGAGATCTGGGGAAACCTAATGGGTGATTTTTGCATCCAAAGCAAATGACAATTTTTGAACAAAATGCATGAGAATCTTTTGGATACAGAGATCAATGCTGGTACACGTCATTTCTACAAAAGCAATTTGCAAAGGATTCTTGAAGAAGCAAAGTGGAAGAAGACAGATGAAGGGAGTTACAATGATTCCTCCATCTCTAGCTTTCATTAATCCATGTGACCTCTTGCCTTTTATCTATTGTCTTTCTTTCTCTTTAAAATCAATTCTCTCAGAAAAGAAGTTCTTTCTCTTGCCATGCTGACTTCTGCAGAACAACTATACAGATCTCATATAGAGGAGATGTGAAAGTTTTGCTTTTATTTTTACTATGGTCATGCTTTGAGGTAAATAATAAAGCTATCATCTATGCAGGAATTCCACTATTGGGCTTGCAGGAGAGGGAGAAAAGGTAGGAATAAATATTTATATATACTTGAATTAGTCATGTGTGTGGCACTCCTCCTTAATATTATATTACGGTATTATTATTTATTGAATGCATGTGTCTTTATTAGGTCTTCTCTTTGGAAGAGGGTTCCTGAAGCTTTAATACTAGTAAATAACTTTCTGCATGTGGAAAGCACCATCTCCTCAAGTTCCCTTTTTCCTGCACAGATATTAAAGATGTAGGAGCTCTGTCTACTTTGGTTTTTTTCTTAGTACATAGCTTGACAAGGAATGATAAGGGCAAAAATGACTAATAGAAGAAGATTTTTAAAGCAGTCACAATCATTCAGAAAACTCAAGGGCATAAAATAAGAATGCTGTCAATTTAATGCTAGCTAAGCAGCCACCATTAAGATCAATGTATTGCTTGCAAGAAACAAATTTCAGGCATGTAGAAGGAAGATGTACATTTTTACACCCAATATTAAAGACATAATAGGACCTTGGCTTTTTCTATACGCTCCACAGTTTCAATTAGGATTAGCTACTAGGAGGAATTCACACTGAAAATGCCAGATCACCTGTTTGGACTGAGCCAAGCAGCAGGCATAGGCCCTTTCTACTCTTGTCATTAGTGTGAATAGGCCCCTACAGGCCTTCAGGGAGACCCCACCCACTCCTAATATACTCCATTCCAGGGAAGTCCCAATCCCTCCAAATGCACTTCATTTGCACAAGATGGAACACAGACTGAGCTGGGCATCCAGAATAGCATTCTGTCTGGTCTTACCAAGTCTCAAAGTTGAGGTCTGTTGGTGTACCAGGGGACCACAGAGTCTGTGTCGGTGGACTACAGAGGCATGTGGATAGTATGCCTCTGTGGTCTGATATACAATGGGGGACCCATTTCAGTAGCACAGCAAGGCATGCTGCCAAAATGGGTTCCCTGTTTTTCCTGGGTTTTGGAGCCTTTAGAAGACCCCCATTCCATTTCAGCTGCGGCAGTCTGTCACAACATGGATGGCCTTATTCATTGCCCAGAGCAGTCCATGCCAAGTTTGGATGAATTACTTGTCTCAACGCAGGGCAACCTACCCTGTACAAGAACAGCAAGGGTAAGTGGTACCAGTTTCCTATTGTTTGTTTAGGGCAACCAAGGTAGCTGCCAGATATGATTTTTTTAAAAAAAAATATTGCCAGGTGGTTGAAAGGTTGCCTAGACTGAAAGGCAGATCCAACCATCTGTTATTGCACCACCAGCCCATTTTCTCTTTCACAGGTGAAATTTACTGCGAAGCAATGGTGCTCTGCAGGGAGAACAGAACAGTCTGGTGTTCTCCCAATACTTTGAAGCAGCAGGGACGGCTTTTCTGTGCACAAGGTCAGCCCCTCCCTCTCTGAGAGGCCTGCTGCTTTCTGAGCAAGGGCAAATTCTCACAAGATCTCACCCAAACACCCAGGAAAATGCAGAGGGAAGGGAAACTCTGCAGCCAATGGTGATGCAAGTAGCTTTTTCTTTTTTACTTTGCAGGATCAGGTTTTAGTTTGCATGGATTGCGGAGCATTGTAAAATCTGACTGGCACTTTAGCAGCTGCTCCGCAGTTCCTGCGAAGTATTCCTCTGTCTAAATGCTGTGCTCCTATCTCTCTCATATTGCACTCACAGATAATGTAATTCAGTGCTACTTTTAAGAACTAAATATTTTGGGGCTGGTAGTTTTACTTTTGCCTTGCTTTGCAATCACATACTAAAACCAGATAAAGGTATCCTTATCTAGATCAGACTATGTCAAGAGTGCAAATACTGAAATTCAGTGCAAACAATGAATTTTTAATACTTCTTAATGCATTTTACTACAGTGATGATACATGTGATTTTAAAAAGATTATTCTTATGAATAAATTGTATTTTGCTCATCAAGTTTTCTTTGTTGGCAGTAATCCAAAATAGCTTTTGCTGCACATATGGCCTAGGCTGGGCAAGAACAGAAGACTGTGGTAACCTGTGTTTTCACCCACAATCACACTCAACTGGAGAGTTCTGATGAATATTTCATGGTCTATCAATAGTCAGTCAATTCAGAGAAATGCAGAATGCATTCATTATGGGCTCCTAAGATATAACTATGGTATGCCAGGCAAAATCCTCAGAACTGACTTCTATTCAGAAGCAAAAGACATTGCCAAGTGAGACGCTGCATGACTATACGATGAAGCAGGTCTATAAAATGATTGCAATAAAATGAGGATTAACAGAAACAGAATGAAAATTGGGCTGCTGAAAAACAACACGAAAGAATCAATACGCCTAGGAGCTCGAAAGTTCAAAGAAATACCATAAATCAAGTAATTAACAAACCTGAAACTTGTGGGGAGAGACTGAGGGGAAATGAGGAAGACACCCTTTATTTTAAAGAAAATAGCTTAGTGAGGAGACACAGAATGTTAGTGAGAAGCAGGGAAGGAGAAAAAATGCAGTAAGACAGTGGGAAGGGAAATCCAGGTGAGTTTGCCCAGATGGCAGGGTGAAGTGATGGCACAAGGGCGGACATTTACCTGTCTAGACACTTGCTCCTCCAGTGCCACAGCATGCACATCCAGGTGTTTTGACAGTGCAAAAATGGTTGGAAGTGCACAACTGTTGCCACTGTGCAGTGGCCATTTTTGGCCTGGGCTGAATTTGCAATTAGGACTCTGGTATGCAATTAGGGAAACTCTGCAGCCAATGGTGATGCAAGTAGCTTTTTCTTTTTTTTACTTTGCAGGATCAGGCTTTACTTTGTATGGATTTTGGAGCACTGCGGCTGTTCTCACAGTCCCCAGTGGAGTGGAAGTGCACAAAACTGCTCAAGCGCTTACTGCCGCTAACCCTCATAGCGGCTTTTGATTTTTTAAAAAATATTTTAAAGTTATTTTTATGAATTAAGCTTTATTTTAACTTGTTTCTGTGCCTCCCAACGCTGTCCTGGCTGTCCATGCCGCTAAGGGAGGGGGGGATGCGGCACAGGGGCGGGCTGATGACAATCCAGCTTCCAATGAAGAGAGAGGGGGCGGAGAGTAGGAGGCACTGCTCCACCGTGCAAGGGTTTGGCACGATTCTCATGGGGATGCCTTCATCCATGCCCAACCCGTACCTGTCCCGCGTTGCCGGGAATCTCATGGGGATGCTTGAAATGTGTTCCTGTTCCCGGTCCATGTGTGCCCAAACAGTGCCCAAAGTGTACCAGATGATCAGCATGGGGACGCAGCCTTATTAATATTATTATGCTATTGGTATTAAAGTACGGTATAGTTCAAAGACAGCTTTAATATCAGGAGGTGAGAGTTCTGTATAGAACACCTCAGAATATAATTTTGTAAGTTATGGGAAGGGAAGGGTGGATCAGGCCACAGCCAACCTAGGCCAGCATCCAGTCTCACACAGTGGGCCATCATTTACTTTTGAGCATTCTCAAGCAGAAGATGAAGGTAAAACCTTCACGTAAGCAGGCTTGAGAGGCATCCTGTCTGTCTAGAGGCAATGCATCAGCATTCTAGAGGCAATACATCAGCATTCATTCTAGTAGCCATTGATACACCTGTCTTCCATGAATTGGGGGCTTTTTGTACTTGGTTTCCTGGCTGTGAGAAGCTTTTGGCAAAATGATGCAGGATGCACTAAGCACGCTCCCCACCCCTTCCTAAAACATACCAAAAATGTGAATAGCTGCTGGACAGTGGCCATATCTGACTCCTGGGCTGCATCCCCATTATAAGCTTAATCCAGTTTCCCTAAACTGAAATAATAGAACTGGATGCAAACGCAAATTTGCCTGATCCCATTACTTTCAACTCAGTCACGTTGGATCCGGATTCTGAGGATCGTACGTGGCGTATGTGACTCAAGGGGGGGACTCAAGTGGCTACTTTCTAAAAGCCGCTTTTCGGGGCTGCCCTGACCTCTTCCTCCTGGCGTGAATGCGCCACCCATAAGGAACCCCTTCATGGAGTCTAGCTGGGTGCTGGGTGGCTGCCGCTTGCCTGAATGGAGGAAAAACGGCAGCGGGCAGACAGCAATTCTTTCCTCTCCTCTCCCCATTGCCCAGGGCACACAGCAGCAGCGGCAACTCAAGCCCCCTTGCTTTAAACATTCACACATCTCCCAGAACCTGCAGCTCCAAAGAGCTAGAATTGTGCAAAATTGCAACATTGTTATCAGATGTGAAGTGGTTGTATTGCCACAGTGTAGCGGCTGCTGTAAAGGGTGGATTTTTACACTGAAATCACTATCTTTGGAAACAAGCTATTGGGGGAGGGAAACCCTAAAAATGCATTCTCATCCCTTAAAATGATACGGTCCCCACAGTAAAAAATGTAACACGTATCAAGCACACAAACCGGAGTGAGACCTGTTGAAATGAGGGTAACATTTACAACGCTTTGGGGCAATTTAACACGCAGAAAGCGTGTTAAGCCAAACTGATGTGGGGTCTGCGAGGATTGAAACCGTACTGAAACCAAATTAAGCTTGTAATGGGGATGCGGCCCTGGTGCCATCCTGAACCTGCACCATGCATAGTCGATATGGGGTGAGCTCCTGCAAGGAAGGCACCGTTTCTGGTTAGGAAACAGCTCCTTCACATGCAGATACTTTGTTTTGGAGTTCACCCCAGGTTGACTACCAGGCCAAATGCAAATTGGCCATTTGTCTAACCCTTTCTTGAACTAATCCAGGCTACTTGTTGTCACCATCTCTTCTGCTAATAAATTCCATAGACCAATGATTATCTGGGTGAAAAAAATACTTCCCTTGTTGGTCTCAACTTTCCTGCTCATCACTTTCATAGAGTATCTTCTGGTTCTAGTATTGTGGGATAGAGAACAATTTTTTTCCCATCCACCTTTCCCATACCATTCTTGAATTAATAAAATTCAATCAGGTTAACCCTTAAATGCCATATTTCAAAGCTGAAGACATTGCAGCCTAATTTCAGAAGGGAGGTTTTCCAGTTCTTTGATCATTCTGGGTGCCCTTTTCTGCCCTTTTCCCAGTTCCACGTTATCCTTTATGAAGTGTGGTGACCAGAATTGTACACAATATTCCAAATGTGGCCTCATCATAGAGTCATGAAGAGACACAATGTGGAAGCTGGAATATGTTGGCATGGATCTAGGATGGTGATGGCCAACCTATGACACGCGTGTCACAAGTGACACACCAAGCCCTTTTGGGTGACACACATGGCCACCCTGGCACCTGGGTGTGTAGTGCTTGCTTGTTCTTGAAGTGTACAAAATACCAACTTTCAATTGAAGATTCAGCAACAAAAGTCACTAATGTAAAGAATTATTTGTTTTTGCTTTTAATAAAATACATATATCAAAAATATAACTTTTTTACTAGAGCCACAAATATCACAAAATTATGGATATTTCTAGATGTGACACAGCACCTGAGTTAAGCTAGGTTTTCTTGTGAATTTTGACACACCAAGCTAAAAAGGTTCGCCATCACTGATCTAGGATTTGTTTGTTTTTAAAACAAAAACAAAAACATGATAGATAGTGTTGCTTATAAATTATGGAAGAGGCAAGTGAGCCGGTGTGAAGGAATTTGAATGACAGCCTATAGAAAATACAATGATTGTGACATAATTGTGGAAGGAAGAAGATGGGTATGCATGAAGAATTGGGAAAGTGGAAAAGTGAGAAATACATTACATGTACTACTTTGGTGAATATTGCTCTTTTCCAAGAAAGAAGAGGCACTTACAAACATGTTCAGCCAGGCTTGCTAAAGACAATAGTGAAGATGATCAAAACTTTTTAACTAGCACAGAGAAATGAAAAACTGTTTTGCAGATGTATGCAGTCAAAGCTGCTTTGCAGGTATACGCAGTCAAAGGTGCTCTGTTTTCAGTGAGTTTGATTTAAAGGAGAGAGGGAACTTCCCAACACATGCCCTGGTCTTTCCTCATTCACTTTGTGTAACTACATTACTTTGTGTAACTGCATTACTCATATTTGCTCAGAATGTTATGCTTCAATATTGTTTTACAGAAATAATACAGAGGAGAAAGTCATCAGGCCTTACTTGGACAGTTAAACAAGTTTCATGGCCTCAAGGTTTCTGCCTGGCACAATTAATTGATCATGAAAGCCTGCCATTTTCTATCTGATGCTTAATCACACTGGATAGAAACAGCATAGGTGAGTCACCTCTACCCTTGCCATCCCTCCAGCTGGTGGCACCAAGGACAGAAAGTGCCCAAAGGCTGTGTTCATACCCAAGTTTTAATCCAGTTTCACGCCACTTTCAGAGCCAGAGAACCCACCAGCAAAGTGACTAGTTTTTTCTTTTCGCTTTACCCAGACCAAAGGTGTATTGTCTGAGTTAGATGACACCAAAGAAAAACAGCTTGTTGCTTTGCTGATGGGTTCTCTCTCAGTCTGAAAGTGGTGAGAATGCAGCCTCAGAGTGGGCGTCCCTATGGTAAGGATACTGCAAGGCGAACGTGAGTTCGTCTCACAAGAGTCCCCATGCAAAGCCCTAATTCAGGCTACATGAGGGACAAAATCCTGAAAATCGAAGTAACCCCCTCCCCTTGTTAACTATTCTCACCCCGAATTATGCGGCAAGAACGGGTTATCCTGGGGGCATGGGGACACTTGTGGGTTACAACTGCAGCATTAACGGGCGGGGCTTTGCTTTCCTCACCCCTAATGCTGTGATCGCAAGCGTCCCCCCTTACCTGAGCACTTAAATCACCCAGGTAAGGGCTTGATTAACCCCAAACAATAGTCTGACAGTAGCCCTGCAGTCAGCTGGGCAGCTGTCAGGCTGTCATGTGCACAAGCAAAGCTCCACTAAAATGTTTAAAACAGACGTGGCTTTCACGTCTGTTTTAATCATCTTACCAGAGGTCTGCCCTGCTCTTAACAGCCCCTATATGCGCCTGACAGTTGCTCAGCTGACTGCAGGGCAGCTGTCAGGCGATCATTTAATTCAAGCCCTTACCTGGGCAATTAAGCACTCAGGCAAGGGGGTGGTGGAGAAAACTGCGGCATCCCAATGCAGGGATTTGCCGCAGTTTTCATAGGGACGGGCAGGTTTGCCTTGAACCCGCCCTGTCCTCCATTGCCATGGTGACTCCTTAATGCGAATCTTAATTTGCATTAAGGCTGCCCCAAATCCACCGCGAGGCAGTGGCAGCCCCATGGGTATACCTGGAAGCACACTTTACCATCTTTTGACCTGTCTGTGGGCTTGAGGGGGGCGGGTGGTAACATGCAGTTCCTTTTACTGGATATGTCTTTCCTATCAACAAATCTTCATCACTAGCTCCCCTTCTTCTGTAAATGCATTGTAATGTCAAGAGGAGAAGGAGATTTGCAATTGAAACTAGGTTTTAAAGGAACTGGAAGAAGACAGCGGCAAACCGCTTCTGTACCTTTGCCAAGAAAATTGCACAGAAATTGTTCTAGGAATCAATACAATCACCAGGAGCCAAGGCTGACTTGACGGTACATTTGATTTTTGCCTTTAAAAGTCCAATATTTCTGAATGTTATTGCCAGCCCAATCTGCCAATGTCTACAAAAGATCAAAGTGCCTCATAATACCGAGTCTTGAGCTCATACCAAAGTGATTGTTCCACAGCACACCAGATCACAGGTAATGGAGAGAGGAGATAATATTTACAACTATATCCACTGGGAAAGAAGAAACAAACGGTTTGTGTTCTATATGCAATCTGCACTGTTCTAATGACCCCATAAATGCTTTGCGATAAAACTTTAATCAACCAGTACATCTTCTGCCTGGTGGTGATGGTAGTTGAAACCCCAAATCCACCTGGTGTTCCTGGCAATGTTGATGACTTTATGTTAGGGCACACAAGGACAACGTTGCTTGCCTTTCTAAGAAAAACTTTGGCAGTGTTTCCTTTACACACTAAAGGCACTTAAGTCAGGGGCCTATTTGCACTATGGCCTCTAGTGCATGATTATTAAACCTCTAGTGAAGAGCATATGCACACGGATTAGGCTGTTATAACCTCCAAGTGTACCTGCCCTCACCAGAAGTTCACTAATCATTGATTAGGTGTGGAGCACAAAATCATGTTCCGCACGTTAACCATTATTAACAAGACACTTACCTTAAGTATCAGGGCAGCGACCATTCGCTCTTTACCAGAGAATGATCCAGCCTTGATAATGGGCCTACCAAAAGCTAACTTTTGAACAGTGATTAACAAACTCTTCTGAAGCAAAGACTAGAGCCCTTTCTGCACTTACTTTATTAGGCTGCCATGCACTAGGGCTGGTCAACGCTGGGTAAAGGAGGACCATTCACACTTGTTGGGAGAGACATGTCCCCAAAGCATCCCTTACTGGCAAGAAATGTGAATGGTCCCATCATTGACCAGCCTGCGTCTCCTCCTCAAATGTTGGAAGTCCCGCCTCGCTGCCGTGATTGGCCACCGCCAGCCACATCATACATTCTGTGATCTGCTGCAGGCCTATGCAGAGGGGTGAGATTGGTCCCAGTGACTTGTTGGGGCAGTGTGCCCCAGCGCTGTGTGGATCGGTCCCCGGCCAGTCTGCCACTGTGGCACTGGCCCATGGAGACCTGCCAGCAATTGACCAGACAATGCACCCCACCCCACCCCACTGCATGCACTGAACCAGAAGACATGCAAATGGACACGCCACTGGACGTTGCCAGTAAGCCTTGGGTAATTGTTGGTAAAGTTGCAGATCATGAAATTGTGCTCCAGACCTAATAAACAACTAGGGCACCTCTAGTGAGGGTGGGCACACTACTAGGCTGTAGCAGCCTAGTGGAAGTGTGTATGTTCTTCACCAGAGCTGCACTAAGTGTTGACTAGAGGCCTAAGTGCGAATTGACCTCAGGTCAAGCAATTCATACAAATGAATTGCACTGTCTAGAAAGATTATAATAGCCTGGAGTCTTTTCATCGTAAAACATGGGAAAGAGATAATGACTGATGGATGTGTAGCCTGAATTCTGTTAGTATTTCCTAGCATTTCCACATATGTGTATGTAAGTTTGTGCAGCAAGTGTCACAATGGTGAATTATATTTATGCACATCTGTACACTTCTCTTCATTTGACGTTCACAAAGTAAGTCATGTGCTTTGCAAACAATTCAAATAAATCTTACCATTCTGACCAGCCGGCTTGTCTTTTCCATTTGTTGCTCCTGAACCTTGTCTCTGTAAAAGGAGAATAAAGGAGGGATGATGTGTAATGCAGAACATGGGGAATATTCTGGGATGAAGCATACAGTACTAAAAAAAAAAAGGTTGCGGTGGTACGTGCAGAGATCTATTGCTTATGGGAAAAGAGGCATATATATTACATACTTAATATCTCCATTGAAGTTTCACCTCACCTTCTGTTTCCTTCACAGACTTTGTTAAGCATTCTGAAGAAAGAGTTTTACAACAGCTTTTTCCCAACCTCATTACACAAAGGGCAAAACATTCATTCTGAGCAGAATAATGAAAGCAAAGTGAATACAGAACAGTAGTACCTACAAGAGCAAGTATATATAAAACAGATCCTATTAATATATACTATTCAAACAAAAAAGATCCACAGAAAACAGAAATGGAAAAACTCCTACAAACAGAAGAATAAAATGTGAATATAAAAATATCAATAATCAATATAACTGTATGAAAAAGAGGTGTTCAACAATAATAACAATAACAATAATTTCAAAATAGTACTGTTTCCACAACAGTAAGTAAACTAAGTTCAGGGTCACCTCTTCACTTTAAACCTTCTTCAGTCCATCTTCAGGCCTGACTGCTCATACCTTTTCATTTCTATCTGTTTTATTTGTAGACTTTCCATTCAGGAATGTCCAAATGGAGGGTGGAAACTCCACAAATAAATGGATGCAAATGAAAAGGAGTGAGCAGTCAGACCTGAAGATGGATTGAAGAAGGTTTTAAGTGAAGGTGTAACTATGAACTAAAAGCGGATTGAGGCAATTATGAAATCTAGGACTATGCCCACAAGCTTCCCTTCAGTGATAAGGTATACTAGGTCTCAAAAATCTAGAACTATCTTACAAACACTCCAAAACTGTATCAATGCTGAACATGCTTCAGTACTCCATCCCCCTTATTGGCTGATGCAATATATCAAGTTCAGGTTGTAGCTTAACAAATATAAAAAATGATTCAGAATGGTCAATAGAACAGTGACAACAAAATGGATATGAGAAAGTGTATAATTTCCTTACCTTTGTTAAAATCACAATAAACTTCAGTTCCCCTGTGCAAAATTCCTTAAAACATATCAAATCCCTTGATATGTATACACAAATGTACAAAGAAAAGTACACGGACGAACTTTAAATTACAATAACACCTGGGATATACTGGCTTAGAAGATAGGAATGGTGCTGTACAAAACTTTCTGCAAATACTCGCAGATTACAGAAGTCCAATCAATTTTCTTCATTCAGATCCTGCAGTGTTTGGAACTGAAGAGTGAAAGTCCAATGACATTCCTTATATTGGAGTAAACATGAATGTCTCTGCTGCAGCAGAACGAAGTGATTCATTCGCATGTCTAACAAGAGGAGCCTACTGCTCTGGTGCTCTGTGATTCTAATATGGGAGGACTAGTAGACATGCCCATGTAATTTTATAATATGGGCAAAGAATGACATAAATCATCACAGACTTCCCAGGAGATATTTTATTTCTTCTCACTGAAGGGGAGGCTTGTGGATAGATCCCTTGACTTTATGGACATTTCTGCACTATGTCAGCTATTCAGGCCTATACAGTGTGGGCCATTGAGTTTGGGACAGGCTGGGGCAGGCCATTGGTAGCCTGTTCCAAGGACTATCCACATTTGACAGCTCATCTTAGGCCAGACCTGAGTAACAGTTTAGAAGGCTATACTCAGCACTCAAAGACTGGGAATGAAGCTCCCCAGCTTTGCAGGTTCCAGCTTGTGCTCTTTTTGGCATGTGCCAACTTCCAGCACCACTTCTGGCAATGCTTCTTGTGCACTGCCAAAAAGGACTTCCCAGTCTGTTTCAGACTATGGGGAGGTGCTGTCTGCATAGTCCAGAAAACAAAAAATGGTCTAGTTGTGGAGCTAGTTTGGTCTAATGGTTAGGGAGCTGGATTCTTATCTGGAAACACTGGGCTTGATTCTGCATTCATCCACACAACTTTCTTCTGAACTCTCACAGCCCCACCTACCTCACAGGGTGTCTAGTGTGAGGAGCAGAATAGAAAGCTTTGTCAGCCACTCTGGCTGCGTCCCCATGCTGGCTGTCTGGTACACTTTGGGTGCTGCATGGGCTGGGCATGGGACTGGGAACACATTTCGGGTGTCCCCATAACATTCCTGGCAACGCGGGACAGGTATGGGTTGGGCACAGATGGTGGCATTCCCTTTGAGAACCGTACTGAACCCTGGTATGGGGGAGCAGCGCTCCCTCCTATCCACCCCCTCTCTCCTTATTGGCAGCCAGAATGATGTCAGCTCACCCCTGTGCCGCATTCCTCCCTCCCTTAGCGGCACTGACTACCAGGACTGGGGTGGGAGGCACGAAAACAAGTAAAAATAAATCTTCATTCATGAAAATAACTTTTTAAAAAAATTTTAAATGCTGAAAGCTGCTACAAGGTTTAGCGGCAGTAGGTGCTTGAGCAGTTTTACACACCTCCGCTCCACTGGGGACTGCAAGAACAGCTGTAACCTGAAAATCAATCCTTTATTTATTATCGCCTTGCAGATCGGAGAAACAGGGGTTGCAAATGGAACAGAAATCAAGCCATTATGCAGCTTGCCTTGGCATTCTTGAAATGGGGTTGGAATTACCTCCGTGGAAATGGCAGAAAATTTTAAAACTATGCCATTCTCCAGCCTGCCTTTTTGATCAGCATTTTAAAAAGTCAGCGGCTGTGAGCTTCAATGAACAGGGAAGGGACAGCAAGCACACCCCACCTCCCAATGATGTGAGCGCAGATCTCCTCCAGGGCTTCTTTAGTGAGTTCTCTGATGACAACATGTGGATTGGTTTCTCCAGCATTCAATCTTAAGAACAGGTTTTAAGATTGAATCCCAAAACACACAACACTTTGGGGGATTTTCTTTTCTTTCTTGTCATTGACCTGTTTTCATGTCTGTTCTTCCTTATTTTCTGCTAGGTCTTTGCATTAAATATGAAAACCTGACCTGGAACTAGAATAGCACCCTCTAGAGTCTCAGCTGGGTATAACTTCCTGAACCTGTGTGGAGGAGCAGACCCTCATATACGCAATAGTCAGAGGAGGGATTTATTCCACAAGGTCTAAAGAAGCAGTGGGTGCCCAGTTTTCTATTCACACCCACCGGTTGTGAGAGGGAGCTCTTCTCTTCTTCCTTTGAGGAGGCCCCTGGTTGCTGTTTTCCTGCCATTCTGAAGCCAAGCACACAGAGACTGAACTGTCTGTGTTGTTTACTATGTGCAGGGGGTGAGGAGGCAGTCAGGAAGAGACAGGAGGGAAAGCCAGTCTTACCTTGTCTCCTCTGGCTGCTGTGCCCTAAGGAAGAGGGAAACTGTTGCCATGGCAAGGAAGGCCTGCCTCTATGATCTCACAGTCCTAGGCTAGATGTGTATGATGGCAGGTAGCATGTAAAGAGGAGGGAAGGGTATTTCACCCTGTAAAGAAACAGGAATAGGGATAACACAGGGGTAGCCTGTCATGCATAGAAGGGGGATGTTCAGAAGAGTTCCCTGAATAACATGCTATACCTGCTGAAACTGAGGCTGTATCCAGACAGGTTGTAAAACCAGGATTATTCTGGGGCTATGTTGGCATTGCTACATAAGTTTGTGAGCAATCCTGGATTCTACATAAAAAATGAAAGGACTTACCTGCTCTGGATGTCTGCTCACAAGATCCACCATCTTAGAAATTATTACTGTGCATGTGCAGGGACAGAAATGGCATCTGTGCACGCACACAAAGCGGCAATCATGCCCTTCCAGGTATTTCACCCTGTTGAAATACTGTGTCATGCCATTGTGGGAGCAGCATCCAAACAGGTAAGTCTTTTCACTTTCTCGCCACTGTTGGCAGCCATTTGGGAAACAAGTGATTATTCCAGAATAGCCTTATTCCGAAATATCATTAATAGCAGTATATTTAGGCTAGAGATGTGCACGAATATTCAAAGACATTTGAAATTTGATTGAATCGACCAAATTTCGACATTCGAATTCAAATAGAATGTCCTTAAATTAGAATTTAAAGACTTGATTCAAATTTTAAATTTCGGATCTATTTGTTTGAATTATTTGGACATTCGTATGTGTATCGGTTCTTACGCTATGCGTACTTGAAGATTCACATCTTTCCCACATCCATACACATTTGTATGGATCCGTACAGGATGAAAACATGTTGCATATGGGATAATTACAGGATGCATATGGATGTGTACAGATGTTTACGGACCTGGGAAAGATGTGTACAGGCATCTATGAATGTTGTCAACATTCATAAGTGCAAATTCAAATGAAAAATTCAAATGAATAGATTCAAATTTGCTTAATTCAAATTGAATTTGGTTAAATTCGAATTTTAAACATTCAAGTCAAATTGAATTTTCAGGTATTCGATTCCAATCGAATCCTGAAAATTTCATTCGTAGGTATGTAGTCTGACTCTTCTATGCAACAATTAAAGAAATATGAACACTGACTACATTTCATTTAATAACCCTTTGAACAACAGTGGGGCTTTATTGCCAGTTTGGAAATAAGGTAGTTTCTTTACTTCTGTGCTCAGAGCCTTGACAGTAGGAACAGTGAATGTGATGAGGTTGGACCCAGTAAATTAGGGATGTGAGGCCAAAAGCAATCATTTAATAAAAATAAAACCTCTTAATTTTAACCCAAAAACTCAGCTGAAAAATCCATTACCTTACCTCAGGGTTGATCATTCACTGTCAGATAATGCAATATAATACCACTCTGTGCATTTTATGTTCATTGATTTGTCTGTTATTCTTTTGCTGTGTATGTTCACTGTGCAGAGACTTATATAACAAGGTAGTATAGAAATCTTATTAAATATAATGCAAATAATGCACTTCCTACCCTTGGTTTCTGGTTGCATGCACTTTGTTTATCCATGCATGCCACCTTTGAGGGAGGCCAGGCTGAGAGGTGGTGATATGAGGACTCTTCGTACTACAGCCGTTTTGGCTGTAGCGAAAAAGACTAAGACGCGCAGGAATGCTTTCCCAATTCACACAGAGGGAGGCAGAAACGTGTCTACATGCATTCCTGCCTGCATCCATACAAATGGAGAAAGCGTTCCCGCCTGTCCCAGCCTGAAGAGGCCAGGAAGGGTTCAGGACGCCCCTCCCAGGCCTGCCTACCATTGAGTGACTAACACCCACGGGCAGGCAGATGTGGCATAGCCCTTCTTTGGGTTCCTGGACATTGTAGGGGACTAGATTGGGTCCCCTACAGCTGGTAGGAAACCCCCCCCCGGGCACCACCACCCACCTCAGGGCCCAGGGACACATGTCCAATCAGAAGCCGTGACGCATGCACGTGCTCTGCGGCCCTGACTGAGCCAGGTCATTGGGACCCAGGACAGCCAGCAGGTAGGAGCTGCATGCGCGCACAATGTCCAAATAATTCAAACAAATAGTTCAGCTGCTTAGATCTAGATGGCTCAGCCCCGCAGAGGCCAACGATTTGCCCTGATGGGCTGGGAGATGTGGGCTCTCTTGGTAGATGGGCCATAGCCATTCAGCGCTATGGCTTGGGCTGGTCTACCGAGAGACCCCACATCTCCCGGCTCATAGACAGCCACAGATCGACTCCTCCCCACCCTGGAAGGGGGTGAGGGGAAGCCGATCTGGGTGTCTCCCCAACTCCTGCAGTCCTGATGGGACTGCAGCAGCCAGGAGTGAGCCACCTCCCCCCTGAGTGCGCAAATCACTCACCTTGCCAAGCTCAGGGGTGTGATCATGCAGGAGTGCGCGCTCTGGTAGATGGGTCCCGTCTACCAGAGTGTGCGTGCCTGTGCAGACTGCACCAAATCACATCCCTGGCACGGCAAGGTGAGTGATTTGCACAGCCCTGCCACCTGTTGAGCTGATTTCAACCCAATCATGG
Source organism: Aspidoscelis tigris stejnegeri (assembly GCA_023333525.1). Taxonomy (NCBI): domain Eukaryota; kingdom Metazoa; phylum Chordata; class Lepidosauria; order Squamata; family Teiidae; genus Aspidoscelis; species Aspidoscelis tigris. The sequence continues at coordinate 211,548,948 of JALMGA010000001.1, forward strand.
CAGGGGCCCGTGTCTCAGGGAGGGAGGCATGCCAATGCTTCCCTCCCTGGACAGCCAGGGACAGCTCTAACGCTGAGGTGCGTTTAGAGCTCTTTTTAGTGCTCTGCTTTTGGAATGCGTCTACGATCCAGCCACCCCACAAGAGCAAATGCTGCGTCCTGGCATATCGTAGACGCGGTCCAGAAGGCCTAGTGTGAAAAGGCCTAAGGTCGTGCAGTGTGCTTCAATGGCTCAGTGAAGATTCATACCCAGTGACTCAGGAACACCTTACTCACAACACCACTGGATTTACTGCACTGGAGTGCTGAATGCAGTACCCTTTGCTGCATCTTTACTATTGCTCCCTACTGTACAAGTTCTAGGAAGAAGCAAAAGCAAAACTGATTCTTCTTGTTTTAAAAATTACAAGTCATATACTCATGTGTACTGTATTTAAAATGAGCCTCTATCTAATGGCCATATTGTCGCCCCTCAGCACTGAGTCTTTACAGCATTTTATTTTATTATTCAGGATCTTGGCAATAAGTCATTATGGATCCGGGAGCTAGCAAAATCATTTACTGAAATTCCTTCTAGGCAGAGCCAGCAAGAAGTTTTTCTACGGCTTTCATTTTAATGAAAGAAGTACAGTGGATTGCGCCCACATGTGTTGTGATTTAAGCCAGTCATATTTTAGACTAAAGGGAACATTTTCTACCAGTAACTACCAGAGTGAAGAGAATGTTTTCCACCAATCTATGCTACGAAGGAGGAACAAATAGGATGGGGTGTGCCTCAATAATGACAGAACGTATACGTGAAAATTTTCAATTCACACAGGTTATTAGCACAACTGTGTGCCATTTAAGCATCTATTTCATTTGTTTTAAAAAAGAACAGGCAACAGTTGAGAAGTTTCCATATCTCTCATACATCACTTGGAGGGAACCAGAGTACGGCTGTTATTGTGTAATGATTATTTTTGAAATATGTTATATTTATAAAAAGGGGGTGTATATACATATGTGTATGTGTGTGTGTGTGTGTGTATGTATGTATGTATGTATGTATGTATGTATGTATGTAAAAACTTTTTTAAAAATAAGAGGGTCATCCTGTTCCTATACATTTCATTTCCTCCTGTTTTCTGGAAGGTTCAGACAATGCAATTATATGCTTCTTTATCCTTTACCTTTTATACATTTTCTATACAAATAGCCATATTTTTTTAACTGCTAAAGTTCTCCTAAGATTAGCCATATATTCCAGCGTATAAGACGACTGGGTGTATAAGACGTCCCCCAACATTTCCACTTAAAATATAGAGTTTGGGATATATTCGCTGTATAAGAAGACAACACCCGGTGTATAAGACGTCCCCTGACTTTTGAGAAGATTTTCCTGGGTTAAAAAGTGGTATTATATGCCAGAATACACAGTATATATAAATGTTTTATGGGGAATGTGTGGGAGTGTTATATCACCAAAGCTGCAGCATTATGTGAACCTTCTAGGGAAAAAAGAGGGAGAAACCAAGATGATCTACATCATGATCTACATGCCAAATTTAGGAGCAGCATTAGAGTGAATTCATCAGATTTTATGTCCAACGTTTACACAGTATATGATTGAGATTCTAGGATGGTGGTTGGCAAGAACCCATTTTCCCAGACTTCTTAAAAGATTGTTTGCAGGTAGGGCTGCCTAGGACCCTAAGCTGTAGGCAGCAAGCTTGTGCTTACCGCAGCTTTCTAAAGGATCCTTCCTGCCTGTCATACAACTGATGGATGGCTATTTCCACCAAACCTACGTAGTAACTAGCAAGCATTTGGCCTTACTAGCTTCTTGAAAGCTTTTCAGCTATGTAGAGCAGGAGTCCCCAACCTTTTCTTCACTAGGGACCGGCTTCCTTTTCTGGGGTGTGGCGTGGCAGTGGTGGTGGCACAGCCTGGCAAAAAAAAAAAAAAAAAAACCTACAGCCTGGCACCAGTCTGCAGACCAGTGGTTGGAGACCGCTGATGTAGGGAACTGAGAGTCATTTCTGGAGACTCTAGAGGGAGAGAGAAACTTGACCTTTCTCGAATTATTTTTTTTGGGGGGGGAGGGGGGGTTCACCATAGCTTCCCAGGAATTAGAATGGTGAGGGCCAGGGGTGTCCATGAATGCAATTTTTAGATTTGATTCAATTAAAATAGAATAATCAAATGTTCAAATTCGAATGAATAGAGAAAATGGTATGTATTCGTATCTATTCGTATGAATATTTGATTCTTATTTGAAGATACAAATGTCAACAACATGTGTATGTGTCCGTACTCATCTGTACGGATCCAACCACATCCCATTTTTATCCCGTATGCATCCCGTTTTCATCCCGTACATATCTGTACAAATTTGTATGGATATGAATAAGATGCCTACAGATATGTGTGTAATGCGTAAGTATCTGTGCACGTACAAATGTCCTAATAATTCATTCGAATGATTCAAAACATTTGAATTTATTCTGTTAAAAATGAATGTGTAGACATTCAATTCAAATTTGAAAATGCGAACGAATTGTTTTGAATGCTTTGAATATTCTTGCTCATCCCTAGTGAGGGCAAACTTGTTTGCTATATACAGTGGTGTTGGCAGCTACCAGAAGCCCTGGACAATAAGCAGCAAGAATACATTTATCTGGTGGTGGGCGTGTGTGTGTGTGTGTGTCACTTGTACCATTGCTTGCAACAGCAGTATGAAGTAAGACCCATTCCTCCAGCACTCTTTTGAGAATCTAAAGTAGGATTTGTTTTTTTCTATGTTCTCTTAAATTTTGTGTTTTCTTATAGTATGGGGTCTTGCATGAAGGGCAGTGAGGAAGGATTCCATGATCACTGTGTGATCGTATTATCTATGAAAGAAATGTTTGTGAGTGTCAAAACATTATATTTGCTTGCATAGTTTGATATTTCTCAGAGTTGTCATTGGAGTTATACTGGTCAAAAGAAATTCGGTTTCATGTAACGTGCTCCCAAATGAAAGCTGTTCCTTTAGCCCACACTAGTTTGTAGGCCTCATTTGAAGCCCACACAATGGCAGCAGGTCTTTCTCACAAGAAATGCAGCTCATCAAAGGACATTTTCCAGCACCCCACAGACTTTGAATGAAGTCCATGACCAGTGTGTGGTGGGAGGCAGGCTTCCATCTGTGACCACTCATGCTTACCCCATTAAAAATTATTAAATGAGTGCTGAAGAGGATAAAAGAGGTTAGAGAAAGAACGTACTATATTCAGTTTAGATTCCAACTTTAGCTCTTCACAACCTTTCTCCATTTTACCTTTACAACAATCTGAGGCACGGACAGGCCCAAAGTGACCCAGCAATATTTGAAGGCCAAGTGGGGATTTGGACCCTAGGCTTCATCCATGCAGGAGGTTTGCTTTGCAGAGGCTGCAGTCTAGAATGCTTTGCAGTCCCCGCACAACCAAGTTCAATGCTGCACAGCCAAAAAAAAAATAAAAATCCAACTTACCTGAATATTGGCTATGGATTTTCCCTTTTCCTGGATGTGTTTGGGCAAGATCTCATGAGATCATATGATAATTTGCCCCCACCAGGAAACAGCAGGCCTCCCAGAGAAGCATCACCATGAGAGGGAAGGGCTGACCATGTGACCAGAAGAGCCCTGCCTGCTGCTTCGGAGGATTGGGAGAACATGGGGATGATCCATTCTCCCTGCAAACTTTTTTATTTTAGAGAAAATGTCAGTTCACATTTTGTATTTATGGTTGGAAGCACCCCTTGTTTCTCAGAATCAAGTCTGATCCTGAGACTCTGCCCTCTCAGTAGATCTAAACTGTACATCTACGGGCTCGTCCCCATGATCAGAATACTGTGAGGCGAACCTGAGTTCGCCTTGGGAGAGATCCCATGCAAAGCTCTAATTCTGGCTACATGAGGGACAAATTGCACAGATCTGTGGCAAACACCCTCCCCTTTCCAACTGTTTTTGCTGTGAACTAGGAGGCAAGCAAGTATTCTGATTCATGGGGACACTCCCAGGTTATTGGGGGAGGAGGCTGGCAATCGTGTCATTAGCGTGAGGGGTTTCATCTTTGCTCGCTGTTCCTACTGCACTCGCTTAAATTATGCTGAAGAGAAGTGATGAGGGGGTCAAATCACTGTCATTTGTGCTGTCATTTGCCTTCTCTCTCTCTCTCTCTCACACACACACAGGGCTGTAGAACCAAGAACTAAGAGGATTCAGATGTTCTTGAAAGCTCAACCAATCTGTCCACTCCAAGCCCACAGAAGATCTTGCAGGGGGAGGGAAGGGTCTCTTCCCTCTTGCCTCCCCTCTCACTCTCTGGCTCTCAGGCTTCAAGGGTGGAGGAAGTGTGCTTGCTGTCATGCAAATGTGCACATGTCCCCTGAAGTCAGAGCCGCAGCTTCAAGCCAACAGCCCTTTTGCCATCCTATTATGCCCCCCTTTTGTCTTTTTTTCTTATTCCTGTGGTGTGTTGTGTTTTTGGAGGTGCAACCTGGATGCATTTCCCAGGGATTTCCCCTGTCATCGCTGCACCGGGCGGGACAGGGCATGGTGACGTCAGCCGGGCTTCCTATCAGGGCAGAGGGGGTGGAGAAAAAAGGATGTGGTTTCCCGATGCAAGGGTTTACCACATTTGCTTGGGGACGGGTGGATTCGAATTGAACCTGCACTCTTCTCCACTGCATGGGGACATCTTAATTTGAACTACAGTGCGGATTAAAAATGCCCCGAATCAGCGGTGAGGTAACTGGAGCCCACGGGGACGCAGCCTAAGTATTTTTTTAAAAGCAGTTCTTATCCAGGGGTCCATGGACCCCTTGGGAGTCTGTGGAAAGATTCCATTGGGTATGTGAGCTTGAATTGTTAATGTTGAGTGTCCTAAAACTATCTGCCACTACATTCTGAGAAGGGGTCTGTGGTATTCACCTGACTGGCAGAGGGGTTTGTGGAACAAAAAAAGATTTTAAAACTCTGTCTTAAAGTGAATATAATGAATTGTGAAATGGTGTTTTTGCCACCACTGTCTAAAAACATGAGTGTAGCTACCACTGGTTGAAACTCATCTTGAGCCAGTTTGGTCTAGTGGTTAGGGAGCTGGACTGTTATCTGGAAACAGTGGGTTCGATTTTGCCCTCCCCCATGAAGCAGTTGGGTGACCTTGGGCTAGTCACAGCTCTCTTCTGAGCTCTCACAGCCCCATCTACCTCAAAGGGTGTTCGTGGGGAGAAGAATACAAAGCTTTGTCAGCCATTTTGAGTCCCCTTAAATGGGTGAGAAAAGTGGGGTAGAAAAGCCAGCTCTTCTTCATCATCATCATTTTTAGACAGGAGTCCACTAATCTGATCAGACCAAGAAATTACAACAACTGAACAGCTGGCTTGGGTGCAAAGGTGACTGATGGATTTAGTGTGTATTTTCTTGGTTTTGTTGCCAGGGCCCATTATGTTGTAACTTCTCCCTCTCCCTTCATTTTCAATACAGCAAGGAATTTGTGCCTCTGTGTCCCACCCTTTTACAGTCCATGAGAAAAATGACCACAGATTCCAAAATTATTTACCAAAGGGCTTCAGAACTGGAATACAGCAGAACTCAGCATATGATTCCACAGTGAAGAATAGGACAGCCACATGCTCCTGTTATGCACACCCTATTCATAACTTGCTCTCATTGCTGCATCTCATACAGGCCATGCATTTTTTCTAAGGCAAAGAAATTGTTTTTTTTTCTTTTTAATTACCCATTGGATTGCAGTGGCCGTATTGGGTAGTTCTCGTATGTGGTGCTTCATTTATTTTTACATTAATTCAATTAAAACTATTTTTAGAAACCTGTGTTCACCAAAGCAAATGATTTATATTCGTAAGACTTTGAAGTTAATTTCCATATATGGTATTTTCATTGAGATAGAAGGAAATACAATAGTACTTCTTGGTCGTCTTTTGGTGAGGTGTTTACTTCAGTGTAAGTGCATGCATACACACACAAATATATCTGTACACACAGAACACACACACACACACAACACAACACAACATACTTCTAAGATAGTTCATTGCAGGAACAGCAACTGTGAACATCTTAACTTGCAAAAAATTCTGCCTTTTAAGTATTTGTTGTATTAAGCTGTCTTGGACTAAGCATATTTTGTTATGTTATTTTGAACTCTGCATATTCCTTTTTTTGACAGGATATTGTAATCAGGAATATTTCTGGTACGGGAATTAGGAGGGGTATTAGAAATTCATTTTGAAAGCAGCTGCAAAAATATAAAATCATGTTGCTGTAAAGTCCTTCAAACTGTAATCCTTTGATTCTTTTATTCACTGAAAGAGCTTGGTTTTGATTTTTAAATATTTATCAACATGAGTAACCTTTACTTAACACAAGTAGTTCTATATGTTTCTAAAGGATAACTGCATCAGCAACATTTGCATTATCAGTGTCTTATTTTATCCATGTGGCATATGTATTTTGAAGGGATTCAGGAGCCAACTGAGAGTTTTTAGTGGGGAATATCTGAACAACTGACTGCCGATTAAGTGAACTCATTTTTAATTGTGGAAGATGTGGTCACTATCTTAATTAAAATAGAAAAGAGCAGGATGAATGCTCTAAAAGGACTCGTAACATTGTTTGACACAAATAGGAAATGATCAGCTTTTTAAAAACCATAGCCAGATCTCTTCTGCCTATGTGCACACACAGATTAAATCTCTCCTAAGCCTTGTTTATACATTTCTTACTTGTAAAGTTAGTTGCATATAATGTGATGCAGCCATGCTGCACGCTGTTCCATAAAGGAACTAATGTTGCGCCCTATGGCTGGAAAAATCAGGATTTGTTTATATTGATCACTGTTCCTAATTTCTATAATTTGAGGAAGCATTGCCAAATCACCTGCCAAGTATCTAGTTTGTGCAAACAGCATGCAGAACAATGGGGCCATAGGGAATGGTGCAGCCAAAGTGAACACTGACTTCAGATGTCTGCAAACCGCACAAATTTTCCTGAAGGATTAGGCAACTGCAGTGCTATGAGAGGTCTTACAAACCAGTTGAGATGAATGGCTAGAGGCCTTTTTGCTCTTAACTGCAGTGAGAAAGTATCCCACAGCAGTTAAGATCAGAGCCAGTGGCCAGTGTTCGCACTGTGAGTGTTGGCCTGTCCTGAAATTCATCCAGAACTACCTACGGTCCCATTTAGGATCATCCGGCTTGCTGTAGCAACAGCCCTGGCACCAGGCCATTGCTATGGCAATCAGCAATGCAGCACACAACTACGAGGAGCACTAGTTGTCAGTAACTTGAGCTGCCCTCAAAATCCTAGGGGGCTCCGACAGATGACTGATCCAAGACAGTCCCAGGAGGTCAGTTCAAAAAACCAGGTAGCTGCATTCACACTTAAGGTTTAGTCCAGCTTCAGTCCACATTCAGAGTGAGAGAATACATCATCCAAGGGACAAGCTGTTTTCTCTCAGCGTTAAATAACTTAGAAAATTCACTTTGGGATAGATAATGTGTAAAGAAAATTACTGACACTTTGTTCTCTCACTCTGAAAGTGGACTGAAGCTGGATTAAACCGTAGGTGTGGCCACAGCTGCAGCCTCAGAGCTAACCTCAGCCTTAATGTATTACATGAACAAAAAGGGCTGTGGATGTTTAGAAAAGAACAACCACTCGGTGTTCCCAGTAAAAATGATGCGTTTGGAATGAGCATTTATGTTTTGTCAGGAAAATCTGAGCATGAATCATTTATGTTACATTGACAATTCTGTTTACAGTCTTTCCTGGTTGTTTTCTCGGCCACACCATCAGGTTGTGAGGTCTCTCTTGTCTAAAAGAAATCATAAATGTATAAGAGACCTGGAAGATGCAGGAGTCATAAAAGTGGATTATTAAATGTATTTGTTTCACGCCACAGGGGCAGAGGAAGGAAAGAAGAACAGGAAGGCAGAGTATTTTGAAAGGATTCAATAGCCAACGGAGAGTTTTTAGTGGGGATATCTGAATTTGCCTGGAAACAGAAAAGAGAGGGGAAGGATTAAAGGAAGATTTAATTTTCCAGGAAGCAGAATCAGCTGCAATTTAGTTAAATGCTGCCTTCAAGGGACAGCACTATTATTAATGGCAGAAGCTTGCCCCAACAAATAACTTCATATCTGAAAATATTGATCTCAGCATACTAAAACAGTTATCTGCTCTCCAGCCAGAAAGATGATTACAGACTAGTTTCTTCCAAAAGGGGAATTCTCTTTTGTTGCTGCTGCTGCTCTGCTCTGTTCTGCTCTAAAGCCATTCTCTTTGAGCACTTTTACCTTTACTGTAGTTCTTGAGGATCTTTGAAAGAGATAACATTTGGAAGATTATTGCATCTGAAAACAAAGTAAACTTTACCTTTTTAAGACAGCTAATGGGAATGTTTCTGCCTTTATAAACTGAGGGCAAGTTTGAAAGTCTGAGGCCTGATGTGGGGAAACCATGGCCATGATCATACCCATAATTCAAGATTGCCTCTGGCCATCTTCTCTTCACATTGCTCACACTCTCCCCCACCCTACCCCAGGTTCGTCTTGGGGGCAGGCTGTACTTCCTCAAGCCGGCTTCTCCAGAGTCTGCTTTTACACAGGACTCAATCTGTCTTCAGGGAGAGGAGTTCATTTTCACTTGTGCTGTGTTAGTAGGGAACTGGGTTAGAAGGGGCTGAACTGTGCTGGGGTGGGTGGATTTTTCACATGCAATTTTTCTGCACACCTCCCCCTTCCTTGCATCCCTTTGTACTTCTGCTGAACTCCCAGGAGGTTTATATTTGCAAGGCTTGACAGAAAGGTGTGAAGAGCCTGGTGGCTGCTTCTTGGCTTGCCAAGTAGTTTATACTTTGCTTGTCACCATTCCTAGGATGATCCCCTCTCCCATCCTGTCCCCCCTCCATCTCCCTTTGTTAGGACTCTGTCCATTATTTTATGCTAGACTGATAATGCAGTAGATCATATTTCTTTAACTACTCTCTACTGTTTTTCCAGAAAACCTGCAGGGATTTAAAAAGTAAATGGCCAGAAAAGCACTGTTGGGGGGAGGTAGTAAGGGAAATTGTGAGCAAGAGTATACAGAATATAATTCTAAGGACAATGTATCTTCCATTTTCCTTCAGCAATGTGCAAGGGAAACAATGTTTCGGTAAAAATTAAAGCCGGACTTTTACTGAGAAGTGAAAGTGTTTAGCAGCTTAAGGGTGAAGGGCTGATCACAGCCTCTCATTTTTCTACAGGGAGGGCTGTAGAGGTGGAGGTGGATGCCTCAGTTGCATCTTTTTGGGGGCACAGACCCCTTACCCCAACAGTACCCTGTGTTAGCACCAGGTTTGCCATCAGCACCACACAACTGAAAGCACACCCTGTTGCCACTATTGAATGGCAGAACTTTATCCTATTGGAATGCAGGTGGTGTTCATGCAGTCAAGAGGGGTGGAGAACTAAAGAGTCATATAAAGGAGATTCAGGAAGATAACATAAAAGGTGTGAGCATAGCAGCCCAAACTGAGGACAATCTGAGGACTGATTAGCAGGAATTGGGTGTGAACAGGATTAGGGTGGCTTCAGTTCAGTTTCTTAATGGGATGGACTATTTCAGCCAGATGTGATCACAGCCTATGTCTTGGGTTTTTCATTCTCTGCAGACAATCAGATGGGTGATTCAGAGATTTGGGGAATGCCAGGGGAAGGTCTCAGGCCTGATACTCACAATGCCTACTTTTTTAGTCCCCTTTTTTCCTGTTTACAATGTCTCAATATGCCCTTATAATTACCATGCATTTCCTGAGAGCTTTAAGATTTACTAGGATTGTGTTTTTATCTTAAATTTCAGAAACTGATTCTAGGGATATTAGAAACAAATAAAGGATTCAACCACTTCTGGCACGACATATTAAAAAGCTGAGGCAAATGAAGAACAGGGCTCTTTCTGCACTGGGCCTTATTCCAGATTATATCCTGGAACAGGGACCTGTCATCTGCATGCTAGCAAAGGCTACAGCAGGGCCTAAGTGGTACCTGCCATAGTCTGCACCAGTATACAGACAGCAGACCTCTATTCCTGAATATAATCCAGAATAAGGCCCAGTGTAGAAAGGGCCATAGTATCATCTCTCAATCTTCTATGGATGTGATCAGTCACATGAAGGCACATTTTCTTATGGACCAACATGCAGTAGAAGCTGCTATGGTTGAGGTGGAAATTGAGCTTGGTCAGATCAAAGGAAGATTTGCCAATAACACACCTTCCACCTGCACTCACTGCTGTCAATATGTTTTTTTTCTTGTGTGCCTTGAAGGGGACTGCCTGAATCTAGCTCATTCAAGGCAGAATCTGCAACTATAGGGAAATAATCTTTACTCAGTGGAAGACAGACTTTCTGTTTCAGCGTATACATTGCTTGCAGTAACCAGTGATGCAATATCACTTGCATGTCACCATTTGCCTCTTTCCTCTTCAGACAAGTTATCAGTAACCTGAAGTTACTTGCTTCTGAGGAGGCAGCTAACTTTAAATGGGTACTGCTTTTTCTGTCTAGGGGCTTGTCCCCACATACCTTTCTGGAGCAGTTGCAGCCACTCCAGTTGCAGCCACTCAATGAGACAACTCCACTCTGTTCACAAACTTCTGCTGGCCTGGAACACCTGGGAGTATCCAGCAGGTGATCTTCCAAAGCTGTGGAGACATAAAAGCTTCTCCACAGCTTCACAAGTAGCTGCTGGGCACAGTGTTCACACTCACTTCTGGATGTGAATGCTGTATAGAGGTGGGGTGGTATTGCCATGAATGACCACCCACACTTAAAGTGCTGGTGGTCAGATCTGGGACTGCCTCATCACTTGACGTGTGGAAACATCCTGGTTTGTCCCATCTTAACTTCAATGGGGTGGTGGTGTCATTGTTCCAGTTTGGAGTCTCTGTAGTAGTGCGAAAGCCAGGATTGCATGTAATTGTCCCTATGGAAAACAAATGGCTAGGGAAACTATCGAGGCTCAGATTATCCATGTAAGTCAATGGCATTGCAGATATGACACCAAGTCAACCAAGACAAGCTGATGGCACTGCAGAAGGGAGACCCAAGCTATCAATGCAAGTGGCACTGTTCAGGTTCGTCCATTCTATCAGAGTAAATTAATGGCCCAAAATTTCACTACTTATTCCTGGGTTTGCTTTAAATAATTGAAGTCCCGTTATAGCCTTACACCATAATCTTGAACTTTACCAGAATTATCCACTTGCAGGAAGAGAAAACCTTTTGAATGTTGCCAATCTCTTCAAGAGCAGGCAGATTCAACTCAGTGGTGACTTTTATGGAAGCAGGAAAAGAGCAATTGAAGAAGCCCCTGCTCTGGGAAGTGGACAAGGCCCAGAATGGTCATGGCTGACAACCTTGTCTGCATACAGTAACAATTTCATCAATCACCACTTTACTCCTTCAGCAGAAGGTGCTGTTCAGCAGAAACTGTCTGCTTTCAATGAGACAACTAACATTTAAAAGACAAGGTTTTCTTTTTCACTTCAGCATGTTGGAAGATATGTTGTTCCAGAATGTGGTTTGATCCCCATACCCCTAGAAGACTCACTATTTTTACAGGCTTACTAGTGATCCAATACAGTGTTCCCTATTGACTTCTTTTTAGGGACTGTTTCTTCCACACATTGATAGGAACCAGAGGCCCTGTCCTCTCCTAGGAAGCTCTTTCTAGAACTTTTGACAAGAGTATAGATCAGACTAGGTGACCCAAAATGGCTGCCTAGTTCAAGACACCAGTAGAACTTTTTTAAAAGGTGTAATGGCAGTCTAGCTCCACATAAACCAAACCATGGAGGCATGCAAAAGTGACCCACACCTCCATGTTCTGATTAGTGGGGGACCCTTTTCAGCACTGCATCAAAGCGCACCACTGAACTGAGTCCCCGGGAACGACTCTAGCAGGAAAAGAACAGTTGGAGCAGTCCACCTCAACGTAAGCACAGAAACAACCTTAGGCTGTTAACCTTATCTGAGAACTGAGCCCTTTTAGAACTTGAAATTGAACTATAATTTTCTGTTCTTTTTGTATTTTATCATTCCTCATTCCTCTGCTCCTCCTTTTTATATAAAAATCAAACCCATAAAGAGTTTGGAGAGATTAAGGGTTAGCTTGCTATATTTTGTGATTTTTTTTATTTTTTTTAGTTGGTTCTAATAAAGGCATTATTCGTTTATGGATTTTGTAAGGATTATTTTCTTAATGGATCAATGTGACTACACTTGTTTTTTTACGTGACATTGCCCAGCTCAGTTTCTCCATAAGCCTACAGGGTTAGAGTTCAGATGCACTGATATACTAGGCAGAAGTAGAAACAAACAGACCCAAACTAACCCTGTCCATGTGTCACGTTTGTTACTTCTCAAGTTACCTATGCAGACAAGGGAACACGTCACTTGCTTCTGGACATCAGCAAGGTGTAGTGAGTTTGGGTGGATTATTGCCATCCATCAGTTATTGCAGAAAGCCACAATAAAGTCAGCCATGCTCACATTGCCTTTGGCAGTGGCTCATAGGGTAAAGGCAATGAACAGATATTTCCATTTCCATTTTTATTTATATACCGCCTTTCCAAAAATAAATTTCTGCCCAAGGCGGTTTACAACAAATGGAAAAACAAAGATACAATGCGAATACAATCAAAGAAATTTGGCAAATAAATACAGTCAGTCAAATAAATATGATACAGCAGGCACTGCAGACCTATCAACAGAAAATCCTTATGCTGGAGAAATCTCTGGAGAATAAGCCCAACTGGCATTAAATCTCTGCACAGAATCCACTTGTCTTGTCCACTGGTACACTGGACTTTATGTATATCTGAGCTGGAATGAGAAACTCATCCTGTCCAACATTTCAACCAAAGCCAACTCAGTAACAGTTAATGAATGTCAGTGCAAAAGAAATACACTTCTATAATTTGCAAGGCCTAGTTCTGTTAGATTATCAAGGTCAAGGTCTGATATTGACTACTGTTTTATACTATGTCAATACAAGCTTGAGACCATCATTCTTCCTTCACTGATCTGCATAGCCTTTCAATTACACTGAGCCCTTTCTTTCCTCTTTGATGCTATTTGCAAAATTGCAAAATCAATCTCCCATAGCACATGCTTTAGTTATGGAAACCATGCAAGTTTATCTTTATGGAAGCAGTCCTATAGAAGCAGCCGTAGCTAAGAGATGGAGCAACTAGCTGGACAGCAACTAGCGTCCCTGGCATCTCAGCAGAAGACGGTCATAACAAACCACTTCTGTATCTGCCAGAAAACTGACCTGATGTGTCTATATAGTTACGAGGAGGCAACCCTGATTTGGTGGTATGAAATAACAACAAAAAGGATATACCAGGCATGCAGAAAACTGATGAAAAATGTTAGGTGATCTGCAAATTGAACCTTTGAAGGCAGGGGAAGGTTGGCAGGACTTTTCTGTGTACCTTACTTGTAGAAGGGATCCATGAGCTACCATGAAAAATGTTGGGTAGCAGAAAAAATAGTCAAGATTTTTAAGAGATTATGAGACCTGTAGCACAATAAATGTTATCACACTCGGCTGCTCAGTTCCTTCAATATAATACACCTTGCTATATTTTCCTGCTTACATGTATAAGTGTTAATACACTTAATTTTCACTTGTGAGCTCTCCCACTTTGGTTTGCTGTACATCTTTCTCCCCTTTTCATTTACATGGTGTTAAAATGGATTTTGTTCTTCTGCTTATCTTCTCCAAACCATAGGCACCACTTTCCCTTTTACTGGATCTGTCTGTGGCAGAATAAGATTCATCTGTCTTTATACGATTAGACATTTATGGCATTTATGGTCTGGGTCTTGGCCAAACATAATATGTGCTGATCTCTGGCATTTTCTTAGCAGGAGAAAGAAAAAAAAAACAGTAGGACTCAGAAGCCTAAAAAGGTGCTCAATCCATTTAGCTGACTTGTTCAAACTGCACTGTATATATGAAATGAGCCACACCGCCCACCAGACTTTACTGGTGCACTGGCTTCAGTTTTCCTAATCACTTGTCCCTGGCTTTTTGCAAGCAAACACTGCCCAAGAGAAGTCTATTAGTGATGTGGCATGCACAGAACCAGATCAAAGTCATCTGGAAGAGACCAAACCACTGCTTAAAAATCAGGCAGGGAAAAGAAAACAGGAGCTTTCAAAAAGACAGCATCAGAAGTAGCAAGAAGTAGAGTAACCATGTTAGCAAGAAAGGTTGTAACCCCATAGCAGAGGGTGATAAGACGACACCCAGATATTAGCAAAAGGGCCAGCTCAGCAGCAGGAGGCCACGATCCCATCCCAGAAATGAGGGAAGTTGCACCATTTATATAGCTGGCACTACTCGAGTATACTTGAAGCTTCAGGCTATGGACTGAAAGTTGTGCACAGGTCTGAAGTTTTCTCCCAGCACAGTTTAGCACTGGACCCGCAATAGCCCTGCATGGAAATCACCCCTGGTAAGTCACCAACTACTGCTGTTTCTCTACATAGCGTAAAAATTGGACCAATCATCAAAATCGATATAATCATCAGAATCATCATCTGTTTATTTGTATAAACAGTGCAATAAAGTGCAAATCTAAATACCAAAACCAAATATCAGGATACAAAATAGAATGAATGTATATAAGCACAGCTCTTCTCCCCTTTGCAGAATTTAGCACATTTTAGACCCAGGCTAAGGAACTATTTCATGCAGGGTTCTTAACCTGCAAAAGCATGAAGACAGAAGGCGTGGAAGAGAATGAGGGACAGGCAACAAACAGGTAAAGAGCAGGTGAAGGTTTTGCCTTCTGCTTGAAAATACCAAGAAGCACTTGGTGGGCCACTCTGTGAGGCAGGATGCTGGACTGGATTGGCTGTGGCCTGATCCAGCAGGGCTCCTCCATATTCTTATGTTTGTAGATCTCAGCTGAATTCACTGAATGAGGGTGAAATCTGGAGCCTATTCTCACTTAGGCCTCTGGTATGCTATTAGGTCAGCTCTGGTACAGATACTCTCTACCAGAGCCATCCTAGAGCTGTCCTAATTGCATACCAGAGGCCTAAGTGTGAGTAGGCCTCTGCTTTCAGAGGGCTTTTTTGCTCTCTTCTGGAAGGGTGCCTCTGAGAAGGGACTTCATTCCTTGAGGAACCACCTGCAACAACCCCGATGGGGCAAAACCAAGCAAGGCTGTTCCCCAACATTACTAGTGTGGATTCAAGCAACCATATAACACTAAGGCAGAGGGGGAAGGGTTGCTTCTGGAGTCTCAGCAAAAAAGCCAAGATGCTGTGTAGTAATTTCTCCCCTGCGTCACAGGCTCTAACCTATCTCGTGACCAAGTTGTGTCCATATGTTGCTCACTTTTTCCTCTGTATATATATCATTCAAAACAAAAGTTAATCTTCAGCTTGAGTGCAGACCTCAGAAAAATCAGCCAAGGGAAGCATGTCATTACCATCAAACTCTTTTTGTACACTATGTACTGTTTGAAGCAGAAAAATAGGTCTGGCCCAGACAGTAATTTAGGTAATTTCAAATTACAAAATTCCTTTATCAGAGAAAAGGAGAGTACAGTGTGCTGAATGTTTCATGCCTAAAACAAAGCATTTCCCCCAAAATCAGTCTCTCTGGAGACATATTACATTGTACAAAATGAACTATATCTTTCTGAGGCAGCACTACTAGATTTTTTAATATAGTTTTTAAAAACCACCTCTTTTATAGAAACGTCTGCTTCTCTAATGGGGATCTGAAACCATTCATTTATTTTTGCTCCCTCACTTCACTTCAATGACTATACTTATATGAAAACAAAATGGGTTGTACTTTTATTTTTTAAAGATTTGGGTCACTATTCCCTAGCCTGCTACTTGCACATGGCATTACAGTCTTAGGTAGGTTTCCTGGAACAAGAACTAGATGTCAAAAAATGAAATATATTCCTGAGTCGTGGTGTACTGAAATAGGGGCCATCCATTATGTTCTCAGAGCCTGTGATGCCAGGAGAAGCCTGTCTTTTTTTTCTCTTTTGGGTGTGTGTGTGTGTGGGGGGGTGGAGTTGAATGCATATGAATTCAGTGAAAAGCTATGAGTAATTTGCTGATTTGCTGTCCTGTTTTTTAAAATTGCATTTTGACATAATTCGCAAGTACACACTAGGGATGTACACGAATATTCGAAGACATTCTAAATTCGATCGAATGTATCCAAATTTCGACATTTGAATTTGATTCAGATTTGCTTAATTCGAATTGACGGGTAAATTTCAGTTTTAAAGATTGGAATCTAATCAAATTTTTGGATATTTAATTTGAATCAAATTGAATCCTGAAAATTGTGTTCGTGCACACCCTATTTTCAGTCTCACACAGCAGACTGACTACCCTAAGCACAATGACTTCAGGATCCGTCATCTATTTCCAAGCTATTCCCCAGTGCCTGCCTGCATGACCACTTTAGACCCTTGGGCTGCTTCTGCCATTTGGGCCACAAACGGGGATGCTTCAAGGAGCATAGTGGCAGTTCTCCACAGTTCTTTTCATGTATGTGCATATGTATTGTTTTTTCCCTTCTAATTAGTCATTTTTAAAAAATTCCAGAGGATTCCATAATTATATTTAAATAAGTCTTTTTAGATCCCTAAAAATTTAATACCTCTGGTGGATGTAGAGATAAGGGTGGAAGCAAAGATAGTAGAAATGATGGTAGGAGTATATTACTGTAACAGGCTTTGGATTTGTGTATGTTAATCGTTAGACCTGAGTATGTCTCAAATATAGTTCTTGTTGTAAAGCATTCGTAGACTTAGCTGGATCAGATGAAAATAGGAAGTTGTCCACAGTTCTGAAATTGGGGGCAGGGCTACCGCCAGTTCCTGGAGCCTGGCAAAATGGCGGCAAGCTTTTGTGCCCTATGGACCACTCCAGCATCCACATGGCAGTGGTGGGAATGGTCCAAGGCACTTTGGAGACAAAGTGGTCTTCTGTTGACCTAGCATCATTTTTGCATTGCCTCCAGGTTGGAGAGATGGGCAGGATGCCTCTAAAGGGCATATGCAGGAGTTCAAGAGTAGATGAAGACTGAGAGTGAGTGCTCAGAAACAACTGGTGGGGTACTTTGAGAGACAGGATGCTGGCCTGATCTAGCAGAACTCGTCTTATGCTTTTATGTTCTAATAAAAGGCCCACATGGACAGCAGTGTTGCCTGGCAGCCTGTGGCTGTATCTAGACAGACTCTAAAACTTAGGGATATTCCAGCATCATCATGCAAAATCCCAGGTTTCCCCACATAGTAATATAACTTACTGTGTCTGGTTCTTGCTTCCATGTTTTTTCCCCTGATGAAAATATCCACTAAGCAAGCGTGGTGGTGGGTTTTTGCATAGTTCTGGGCATTTTCAGCATTGGAAACACCATGGAAGAAGGCACAAGAATTAAAGGGAGTAGCTTGGCCAGGGGTATTATCCTGCTATCGGGCTGGGACAGCAAGAGGCAATTGTGGGATCTAAACAAGACCCCACATTTTCTTCTCTCTGTCTGGAGGAGGTCTGCATCTCCTGGAGACCTCGCTAGCGTGAGGACTCTGCATTCCATGGTGACAGTTAGCTGCCCTGGAAGTTTAATTGTTTTTAATTAAAAGTACATTTTACAGACCTCCTGTCAACACTGGAGGCTCTCAGTTTACTTGCATAGCTTAATTCGGGGAAGCTAGGAACATTTCAAGAGCTGAGCATTCATAAGCCTTTGGCAGATTAAGCAAAGTGAGAGAGGAAGAAGACAGTTTTGGCCAGATACTGATTATTCTCTGAAGGCACTTTCCCTGGTGGAGCCTTTCTGATCATTGCAGGATTCATAGAGTCCCAATATTTCTGAAATTTACTGAGAAATTGTCAGGACAGAGATAAGTAAGGCTGCATCCAGACAGTGCTTACTTATTCTGCTATATTTGGATATTCCAGAGTAAAGCATGGGCCTTAAGTATCTGAAGAATCACCTTCTCCCATACAGACCTGCCCAGGCACTGAGATGTCAAGGAGAGGTCCTTCTTGTAGTTCCTACTCTTTCAGAGGTATGAGGCATAGGAACTTGCAGGAAGGCATTTTCTGTTGTAGCCCCTAGACTCTAGAACAGCCTCCCTCTTGAGGTTCGCCAGGCACGTACACTGTATACTTTTTGGCGCCTGGTGAAAACATATCTGTTTACCCAAGCTTTTACTGTTTAAATAGCTTTCTCAGGGAGCTGTCCTGTTAGGGAGGGAGGGTGGGAGGACAGTGGTTATATTTTTAATTATGTTTTACCATTTGATCTATTTTTATCCCATTATAACCTGCCCTGGGACCATTTGGTGAAGGGCAGGATATAAGTTTTCTAAATAAATAAAATACATATCCATGCTTGGTTCCAGATTACCCACATATAGTGGAATTAATAATTGATGTCTGGATGCAGCCTAAGTGTCACCCATTAATATTGCAGTGGTACTTTGGGAAAGCCTGATGTGCCGTGCTGCATCTGACCATTCAGTGGTGGCTTTTGATGTGGCTCTGCAGAATGTATTTATTTCTTCAAGTAGTTATATCTTGTCCACCCAAAAGTCTTAGGCTGGATTACAACATTGAACAAAAACAAGAAAATCCATAACACAGTATAAAGCATACTTACATTAAGAATTCTCCCAGCCTAGCAGGTCAACATTCAGAGGGAGCTAAGTATCAAAAGCCTGGGTGAAGAGGTGTGTAATGGGAGAAGGGAAAGGCTATGACTGAAAGTGTCCTTTGGGGTTTAATGAGGTACATTTTCAACCATTGCAGACCTAGGTTGGATTGGAGTAAGAGCTGGAGCTTTGCACAGGCATGTGTGAGTGCACACAAACATACACCACACCAGAGTCCTGATCTTCAGGTCACTCTTGAAAGCCTTACTCTAAGTGGTCCAGTAACGTATTCTCATGTTTGATAACCAAATATGTTTCAGAGGCCCATAGGTAGGAAGCTATTGCAATGGGCATGCCACCTGCCAACATGAACAAGAATCTCACTTCTGTCCACTGTAACGCTTTCACATGGACTACAGGAATATCAGTCCAAACATCTAACATGCGGAAAGCCAAGAAATCTAATCAGTCCCACGAAATCCAAGGTCAAGAATGACTTCAAGGGAAAAACTTTGAGGCACTGCCAAGACAATGAAGGAGAATATTCTGAGAGGTCATGTAAAATCTGGACTGGATCAGAAAAAGTCCTCTTTAATGAGGGGTTTTTCCCCCTGGATTTCTGCAGGAGTTTCTGCAGAAAATCCAGGGGAAAAGAACTAGCATGGGGATGACCCTTCCTGGATTCGGACAACTGGGGAATTTAATAGGATTCCTCGATGCCGAGCCCAAATCCATTCTGGACTTTATTGCCTTTGGGAATGCTCCCTTCTTCTTTTCTGCAAGTATAGCTGATGCAGCAGCATTGGTCTCTTTTCCATACAGTAATCTTGTTTGATGAGAATATGACAAAAGTAGCCAGTAGTGGGGGGGGGGGGTTGCAACTGGCACTCCCTTGCCTCCATACCCGTTGCCCCATTTTAAATGTTTGGAATGATGGCAAATAAGCTTGTATTTGAAGCTCTAGGACACTTTAAAGAGAAGCCTATTGGCCACTGGGAATGTTAAAGGATCCCCATAAACTAAAGTGGTACAGGGAGGGACTTCTGGCCACAGTCACCCTCACCAGCTGCCTCCGGAACACAGTTGTATATCCCTGGGGCTCTTTTGCCTGCCTAGGAAATCCAGTCTCATCTTTTTGTTCAGTAAACATTAAATAATTAGGATGTATTCTCTCAAATGTATGCTTCCTGGGGAGGATGTAGGTGGAAGTCAATTTGATATACAAAAATTGTGAGCAAGGAGCGTGTTCTTTCTATCCTTTCCCTTCTTCACCAAGCAATTAAGTTGCTTGTTCAAGGATCCTATGAATTTATCCTTGGTTTTCTGATGACATAGACACCTACATTTGGTGGCTGAGTAGCCTGCTAGCAAGAATAATGTGGGATATTGATCCCCTGCCTTTATGCCTTGCTAGCTAGACAGCGCTGCTGGTGGTGCTGGTTGGTACATTTTAAATTATACCCACTTCTGACCACCTGACCATCAGTATGCTGTTCCTTTTGCTCATGCATGGATGCTCTTTTAGCCACCATGCATGTGTGCTGGAAGGAGCTACAATGACAGCTCCGTCCAGAAGATAAGTGCCTTGCCTAAAAAGCATCATTGCTGGAAGACCCACAGACAGTGCTGGGTTATCCAGAAATAGTTTTCGGTGGGCGGCAGAAGCAAAGCTCTAGCAGGTTTGCATATGATATGTGAGGCAACCCCACCATAGCAGCACCATAATGGTGCTATATTCTTCCTTTCTCAACGAAGCCATAACTTCAGGGAAGGATATTAAGGTAAAGTAAATGGCATCCTTTTGAATTTTTCACATTTTTGTATTAATGATGGAGCACCTCTATTCACAAGTCATATATTATCATTTGTAACAACCAGGCAATGAAAGTGTAATGTTTCCTTTCATATTTACATTATTTGTTCTGCTTTTTTGTATCCTAGGAACTTGAACCAACAACTATCTGAGCAAAACGTTTTTAAACTCATCTGTTCCATTTTCCCCTGATAAAATTTGTTTTATAAAGATAATGGTGTTAAAAATTCAGATAATGAAATTCAGTAAACATAGAATTCTGTAGATTAAGTTCAAATATAAGCTTAACTCTCCAATATTGGTTTTAAAGAGAAAAGGGAGATTAAACACTGTTCATTGTAATGTCCATGGTTCTGGTCTTTCTACATGAAGTTTGGTGTACACCATGTCTCAGATTCCTTACTTATGCTTGATTTCCATAGTATTTTAAACTAAAAGAAGAAAGGTACAAAGTATATTGCAATGTGGGAAGAGGACAGTTGGCCATTTTGAGCTGCTTTCCAGTTGCCTGAGGTCTGGATGGACTAATGCATTCACCCCATTTGTCCTTAAAGGTGATGTACCCCTAACCACTCTGAGATCTCCTTGCCAGGTGTTTTGACTCCTGGCCACCCTCTGGGTGTGTGTGGCAGCCAAGGGTCTGTTGAACAGCTAAGAATGCAATTACTGCTGGGGCCCTATAGTGTGGCAGACTTCTGCCACACTTCAGCAAGCCTAGTTGTGTTCTGAGCTGCTTCAAAAACTGTTCCAGCATCCAACACTCCAGCATTTCCTCAAGGGCAACATGCAGCCACCCACAGTATAGCCCCAAACACACACCTTTTAGGGACAATTTAGACACAGCCATAGTATCTATTGTGAGCCTTGAGATGTATGCATTCTCCTCAGTTTCTGTCGTTCACAAGAAACAATATTCTTCATTTGAACTATGAATGCCAGCCTGGTTCCTGCGTTTCTTTTAACAGAGGAGATAATATATGCAAAATACATTGCAATGGGATATCCCAAGCTTCCTCAGTGCTGCCATTTTACTAACAAAGATGTTCAGGAAAACAAATAATTTTTTGTAAACAATTTTTCAAGCACATTCCTGTTTCCAAACCGTGTTCCATCAGTCTTACCAGGCCATCTTTGAAGGGTAACAAATCTATATCCTGTCCCAAGCAAAGTGACATGTTTAGTGCATTCTGTGCCCTCCTGCTTTTAAATGACAGTCAGTTACCACCCATCTAATAAAGGGATGTCAGTTTAAACCCTTAATTGATCTTCTTCACCATCCTTCCTCCTACACCCACCTTATGCCAGCTGGAGAATTCTTTCCTTATCAAGATGCATAAATATCTTGCTTACCCTAATTTTAGCTGTAGATCCCTGACTGGATAGAGTTGGGTAGCACATATATGAAAAGAAAATTACCTCTGTGACCGATTGCCTCTGATATTTCCACCACCAGAGCCTCTTGGGAGTTGGATGCCATAACATTCAAGGGTCAACATATTAGATTTTGTGTGATGCCTTGCTCTGATCTACAGGACTCTCGTAAAGTTTATTCTGGTGGTGGTTCATTGCACACATCCAATTCTGACCCACAGCCAAGGTTCATTTGTAGCTGAGAGTTTGAGCTGAAGATGGACATTTTCAGTGATATCAGGGGATACTTTGTTGAAGGCAAGACAATAGGGTATTCACATTCCCTGCTTCTGTTCTATCCATCTTAGCCTTTCCCACACTTACCTAGAATTGATCCAGCTTGGGGGCCAGTCCTCTCCTGGGACTCTCTCTCTTCCATAATCTCATACAGATTACAGAGTTGCTGCCTAGGCCTGGATGCCAGTAGACCTGTTTTATTAAGCCTACCAGTGGCCTAGGGGCCTCTGGATTGGAATAAGGAGTTGTGCAGAAAACTTCCCTGTTCCAGTTCAATATGAGGAGGCATTTTGGTGGTGTTCCAAATTGCACTATCAAAATGGATGCCCCTAGATTTTCAAGGCCAAGAATGTTTGGTACTGGCTATCAGAGCCCTCACATCAGGCTCCAAAGCTCGTGTGATCTTCTAAGCAGCAAAGGGTGGCATGGGGCCTGTCCTGGGATGGACCATCCAAGTGTGGGCAGCCTATTCCTCAGCCAGTGAGACCACTCTAGCTGGTCTGCTCCCCCCCCCCAGCACAAGTGTGGAAACAGCTAATGAGTATGGCAAGTCAGTGTGAGAGTTAAGACTCCTCAGAATTTGTTTCCATGCATGAACTAAATGAGGAGTAGGAACCCTCTGGCTCTGGTTTCATCAGTGTGTCCCCTTGGTCTCACCACCAGATCTCTAAGAGGTCCAAAGGTATGTGCAGTCTGAAATCCTGAATATACTCCAGAACTTTGGATGTGTGATTTTTGAACCTTCTGCTGAAGATGTGAAGGCAGAATAAGTGTGTCTCTGTCATGATTGTCTCTGTCTCTGTCTGCTCCAGGAAGACATGGGGACTGATCCCATATTCCCCCATTCAAAGCCCAGTATCATGTACAATACTAAGAAGGAGTGAAAGTTACAAGAATTTATTCTCTGCTTCTCTGGATACATTGTGGAGTTTTGGTTTCAAGATTTTGTATAATTTTACACTTGAGGCTTGCACTACACAAAGAAAGAAAAACTCCTTGATTCCTCAGACTTTTGGCATCTACTGTTATGTTTAATCATATGTGATGAAATCTTGAACTTTAAAGAAAAACTCCAAAGGGGGAAGAGAGCACCAAATGTCTGAAAACAGCAAAGACAAAGCTGTTAAGATCAAGCTAATGAATTAATCATCCTGACTGTTTCCGCATCCATAAAAGGATAAGCCGATCCCTATCATAAAGCTGTAAAATGAGAAAATCATCAAATGTCACGCAGTAAATAGTCTGAGGATCAGCATTTCTGAATGGCTGGAACATTCTCAATCCAAATGTTTAACTCAGTTGGGAGTCTAACCATTCTTCACACACACACAAAAAAAAAAAATCAGATCTTTTTGGCCAACCTTTCCTAGCTGCATACACAAATCTATTTTGGGACAATGTTTTCATTGCCATATTTGAACTGTTCTTTTCCATTACACTGTGTCAGGTTTAATCTAGATAATAAGCTATGGAGGGGGAAAAATCAGAAGACAGTTCACTGAATGATCAGCTAATTCTATAAGGAGTTCTGTCCAAAAATTACAGAAGTGGAAATCTAAATGATTGCCTTTTTGCTTGTCTTTCATTTTACTTTCTTCCTTTTTGTTTTTTAAATGTCAGTTCCCCCCATTTTCCTCCTTCTTTTTGAGTAATAAACAAGTACAGTGCCTAGAAAATTGGTTTAATACCATTGTTAAAAGGAAGTAGTAAAAATGTGTTGTTTGCCATTTCTGAATCACTGGTGCCATTTCCAAACTCTTGCAAAAGACCGGTCGATATGGATAAATTGATATGTTGTAACCTTCTTAACAAAATGGGAACTCTTTATGGACTTTCTACAAAGCACAGAGAAGGTCTTATCGACCATAGATTTTGAAGACTGATACAGACACAGCAATGCTCAGGATGCTCAGAGATGGCTTAGGGTTAGGATTGTTCACACACCAGCCTGCCCCTGCCCCTATAAACATTCTGTGCTAGAAAGGTGGATTAGAGAAAGCTTGGGAACACGAGGGCCACAGTCTCTCTGAGACACCCCTTTTGTTATGTCCAAACACAGCCTTAGTAAGAATAGACCTTCATTGGAAAAATGAGTAAAAGGAGCTGAACATAGAATTGTAACTTATGGCTATCATGAAAGAAAGTAAGAGTCAAATTTTCTCTTATTTCCTTTACTCTATTTTTTAAATCATTTTCTTTTACTGTATGGTGGTTTTATAGTCTTACTACTACTACTACTACTACTACTAATCATCATCATCATCATCATCATCATCATCATCTTTTTTTAAGTCTCTCAAAGAATCTACAAGAACATGCTTATTTAATCCCTGCTAAATGATTTTCGGGGTGTTTTCCCCCTGTCACTAGAAGTACCCATTAAGTATCCATTAATGGGTACTAAATGGCATTTTTGTACCCATTAATGGGTACTTAATAGGTACTTCTAGTGACAGTGGGAAAGCACCCTAAGTTAATGATCTGATATTTAAATAATGTTGGGCAACTCTGGCAGAGTTTGGCAGAGTTTAAATTAGGCTTCACTCTGACTTTCTTTCTGGGAGTACAAAAATAGTTACTTGGCATTGAAATGGGAGTGCAAGAATATTAATATGAAGAGTTTATATATGTATATTTTTATACAGAGCTATTCCTATTTTTGATGCATGCGAACTTACTGAATAGATGAAATTTCCTGTGAAAGGAACCAAATGTGAACTGCAACTGTGTGAACAATGATTACATTAACAGCTAGTGTCAAGGGAATGGGAGAAAAATTTGAACTGGCAAAAAAAAGCTATATATGCAAAATGGTAATTAGATTTTTTTAAAAACAGGATAATTTTTGAACAAGGGCTACAGTTTAAACTAACAAAAATAGGGGTAGTATCCAGTAGTCATTTACTTTGAAGTACACAATAAAATAAAGCTCAGTGTAATTTGAAGGCTAAAATATTGACCTTTCCCAAAGTATTTGTTAGCATCAAGTCAGAAACTGAATAAACCCAGGAAGAATGAATGCCTCAAACATCTATTCTGGAAGCCCAGTAAAAACATAAAAGGAGAAATATCTTTAGTACCTAAGTACCCTTTTCAAAGCTCTCAGGCTCTGTTCACATGTAGCGAAAAAGTGCCTCAAAAGCAGAGGCAATCGCATGTGGCCTTTGTGTTCTCATCCCATCTCCGATTCAGCTTTTTCTAGCCTGGAACGTACATGAGAAGGGGGAGGAGCAGGCTATGGTGGGGACGACCCCACCTGCAAAACAGCTCTCTGCTCCCTCAGTGGTGCTTTTCTTTTTTAACTGTGGATGAACCCAGCCTAAGATACATAACTTCTCAAATGGTTAGAGCTAATTCAAATTGCAGGAACAGCGCTGACTTTCCCCCTTCCGTTAATTTTGTTCCACTGATTTTGTTTCACCTTGTTATTATGTGTGAGAGGCATGTTACAAAGCCTGAATATCACAAAAGCTTTTTGGGAAGAGAGACCTTGGTGGGGTTATCAGTTTAATTCTGGTTTTACTAAGAATGGTTTTCTTTATAACAGGAAGGAACATGCAAGGATGAGTAAAAACTGTCATTCCCATTGTTGGTTCCCTAATAGCATCTGCAAAAATACATTTTAAATCTAGAAATACTAGTAACATTGTTGCTGCCAGGACCCTTTCACTGAGATCAATGCTTGCATAGTGCCTGCATTTTCATTTGTAAAAAAGAAAGGCACATAGGTTATTTATTTTTTCCTTCCTGCTTTTTTTAAAAAAAATACAAGTATGAAGAGAACTGCAGTCACTAGTAGGGTTATATTTTAAGTGAACTCTTCACTTTGGTGCCTTAACTTTTGCGTAACACAATGCCTAGCTGTTTTAAGAATGCAAAACAAATACGGAGCACAGTTACATTCTATGACAGGCAAGGCACATCTACCAAGTCATCATTAATAACAGTGTTTGCTAATGATAATGGGGGACGAGGGATGAATTCTTGCAAGCAACTGCACAGATGCTTCCCAGTGCCCGCAGCCCTGCCTAGATAGGATTTTCCATTTGTTGTGCTGACGTCTCTCTCAGCAATCTTCTGCATGCCTGCTCTCAGGTAAACAGCTATAGGATCACACCCTCTCTAAATATGCCCTGCTCATTCTGAATCTTGCTGAACATCAGCTTCAGTCTTTGCATTCACACACTGACATTTCCCTAAAAAGCTGGAGCTTAGCCACTGACTCAATTACTAAACTCTCTTTCAGGCATCAGCATTTTCAAAATGCACACCACTTCACAGTTAATCCCCCTTTTTTTCTCGTTTTAAAAGAAGGTACATTTTCCCTCCTCTATTCTTGCTTCTGCTGTTTTAGCTTTCCTGCTGCCCTCTCTTTATATAAAAATCATTTGGCCACTCACCTCACTCATGATTGTTTTGAAATAACTGTTGACAGATCCACACTTCGTCAGAACAAGGCTACTGTATCAAGCTCTTTGCACTGTTTCTAGATTTTCTCTTAAAAAGGGCTGCCTGGTGGCATCATGCCTCTAGTAAACCAATAAGAAACATTCACCTGCTGAACTGATCTCTCAGCATGCATCTGAGAGTACAAGGGGCCACCTAGTGGGGAGATCTAAACACTGTGTTTTTAAAAATCAGCAGATCTTCTTCACAGAAATTGCCCATATGATCAGTGGTGCAGCCATGATAGAATATGTCCCCATAATATACAGACACCAAAACCAAGCCCAAAGACTAATTAATAAACACCAAGCCCATCAGCCAGCAGAATGCACCACAGATATAGGTCCTTTCCAGACTAGCAGGTAAAAATCCCCAGTCATTAGTAAATTTGCAGCATACCTAGCTGTGAAGTCATGACATATTGCCCCCGCCTGAAATGGAGGTCCGCATCTTTCTCCTTGGCAGCTGCGAGACTTCCATGGCGTGCGCCACATTGGCTGTTTCTCACCATCCTGTCAGGACAGTGGGAAACTCTGAGATTACCTGATACTGCAGAGCAAATGTTGATTGTTCCACAGCAGGTAAATCCGCAGTAGCAGAGGCATAATGGGCTGATGCTACAAAGTACTGGGTGCCAGGTGTGATGCCTTCGCACTGAATGTGCATAGGAATGCACAGTATCCCCCAGTCTGGACACACCAATTCCTTTGTTTCCTGCCCCCACCCCTTTTTGAGTTCAAGTTACATTCCCCTGATGATTTGGAAAGGAAGGGCTGAAAGGATGAACTGCATGATGAAGAACTGGTGGATAAAAACAGAAAACAGTGGGATCATGGCCAAGCTTCATGTTGACCTTCAGATACATTTTTGAAAGTGAGTCTCTCAAGTTAGCAATTCCTGTGCAACCCGAGCACAGCATGAAGTAACTTCTCTCTTGTGCCACCCCTTGCTACCCCCCAATAAAATCATCACACTTCAACACAGAAAAACGTTCACCACAAAAGCTGCAGAAAAGTTTAATATCAGTATAAATATTGAGTGAAGACCTGATGCTTTCACATACATGGAAACGATGTATTCTGAATCAGAACATTACTCTGATTAGAGGCATTTCTGCACTTGGCCCTGTAGTTTGCAATTAGTTAACATCTGGGCAACTAGCAGGAGGCGTTTACAGCTTACAAACGTTCCTTGCCTGCTCAGAGATTGCAGACTAGTTATGGTGCACAAAACATCCACAAACAACCTAACCCTCCCCAGTCACATCCAGGAACTTGCCTGGCACGTCCATGAGGAGAGCATTCACACCTTTTCTGGTGCAAGGGGTCACCAGAGGTACTGTGTAAGTGCCCTGGTACCTCAGATGACCCCTGATGTGACTGCACATGCGCAGAGTGTAATCACCACCATAGTGATGACACTGACGCATGCGCAGTCATGTGGGGCACCACAAGCAAAATGAGGATCGGACATGCGACCGGATCCAGTCATGGGGAGACTAGGCTATCGTGCACTAGCATTCCCTAGTGCAAACACTAGTACACATCACTCTCTTTTGCACCTTTCCCATCCAACGGACAGGAAGGCAAGTGCAGAAAGGCGCTAGGCCTGAGTCTATACCCTGTCATGAAATTTGCATGACTCCTCTTTCACAGCATCTTCAGAACTTTTTAATTGTGGTTTAATTGTGAGAAGGCATGGCTCTGAGCTGTAATCTGTGGTAGCAAAACAACAAATGTTCCTTCCATGACAATTTGCTGATTTACACCAATACGAAGCATGTGTTCCTTAATTGTGAAGAGCAAACTACTTGCTCACTACCATGACTCAAAAACAGTGAACCACTTTGGCTTTCTCAAAACCTTAATGCAAATCTGAAAGACCTCTTGGTGTCCAGGTTTTTATAAGAACATAAAACAATATATTACATTCGTCTCTGTGTGTGCCAAGTCCAGGACCAATAGAATTGAAGCCACTGTTATCTTCTACAAGCCATGCCAATGCATTTTGATATATTTTATCATGCATCTCCCACAACTGTACAGAAGTAGTTTCCACAGCTACTTTCATATTAAGACTATTGTAAAGAGGCAATTTGGAGCCTTATACTGTGGTTTACAGGAAACTGAAGCTGTTAAATATTTGAACCTTGATGATATCAGTCTAGATGGCTTTAAGGTAGGATTAGACACATTTATGGATGACAGATATATCAATGGCTACTAGGATGAATGCCCAGGTACTTCTTTCAGGCTGGGGAAGGGGGAAACAGGATGCTTCTAAGGCTGAGATTCAAGAGCAGGAGAAGGTTTGTCCTTGTCTCTGCTTGAGATGCCCATGAGCATTTGATGGGCCACTTTGTGCAACAGGATACTGGACTAGATGGGCTGTGGCCTGATCCAGCAGGGCTTCTCTTATGTTCTTATACTTAATGGTGAAATCAAAATGACTGAAAACATTAGGTGATGTGTTAAGAAATTGTTGGGGGGTTGTGTGTTTGGATGTAATCTCTGTAAGCTTTTGTGATAGATCCAAACCTCCAATGGACACCACCTTGAGATTTTTTTAAAAAAAACTTGTTTCAAGGGCGAAAGCACAGCAAACTTCAATCAAATAATTTGTTTTGGCAAATGGGGGACTGGTATGATTTAATCAAACTTCTAGATATTCAAACAATTGTATGTTCAGTTCAATACAAACACAAACTGTTCAACTGAATTTTTAAATGTGATCTGAACTGTGCAAATCTCCACACTCTCCTGTCTTCTCATCCCATGAGCACTTTGCATCCAAGATTCAAATTCACCCTCTGGATGTTTGTAGCAACCAGTTATATCTGTTCCCTTTTCTGGGCCTGTCTGACTTTGGCCAGCATCTGTGTTCCATAAAACTTTCAGTATGTTCCACTCCTAAGAGACAACACAGCAATGTTTTATATATGTATGTTTCGGGGGCCCTCTTTCTCTTACAATGAGGTAGCAAATTACTTTCCCACTCAGGAGCTGAATCACTGAGCTGGAGGAGACCTGTGTCGTCTCCCACCTCTGAGCTAAATTGATAAGCAAGGGCCTGGAGCACATGGCTTCCCCTCTCCTTCAGACAGACTGAGTCCACCAGAATGCTGGGAACTTGTTCCAGAGATCACACACCTTTTGACAAAGCTCTGAGTTTTCTTTGCAAGGGGTTCTGTACAGGCAAGGGCCTTTGATCGTATCCAACAGCTCTGTTTGCCCTAAAACTCCATGCCCTACTCAACATCATAGCTGTGCTGCTCTCTTAGAACAAGAGTTTTTGCTCTCTAGAGTTCCTCTGTACTTCATGCAAGGTCTTATAAGGAGAAACAGTGATTTAGCTGAGAATGCAATTTGGAGCTTCAGTATCATAGACATAATTGGGCATGACCACTATTGACTTGGGTCAAAGTGAAAATGATTTAATAGCTAGACAGTTGTTCTCCCACCCCCACCGACACACTGAATGCTTCTTAAATTATACCCTTCCCCATTTGCAAATCTTGGCATAGTATATTGGAAGCTATATGTGAATTCAGTGCTGTGGAAACTGCAGAATATATACATTGCCTGAACGTGCCAGTTTGTTACACAGCTAACACAAATAGTCATGGTGATCCCATCTAAAGTTTAGCCCCTAGTAAGATTGTGAGTGGAAATGACTTCCTTAATAGTCTCAATGCGACAAATCAAAATGGGATATTATTGTGGTGTTATCAGTGCATTTACCTGATGTTAAAAAGCGAGGCAGATGCTTAATTGATATAAAACAGCAACTATCCTTTCGAGCTGGAGCTTACCAGCTGAGGCCCGGGACTCATGTGTTTGAAATGGCTGAGTATTTGTCAAACAGAATCAAGGGAGACTTATGCAACCCCTTTTAACTGATGCTTTACAAAAGAAAAAAGCTTTTTAAAAATGTCTAGGACTATGCCTTGGTTTCTTCTGTCAATAAAATCAGTTTCCCTAGTTACCAGAAAGAACCGAAGAAACTTCTTGGGGGAGGGAAAAAAACCAAAATAGTTTTGCAGGACATTAGGTTGTGACTGAGTTGAAAGATAAAATTCCAGGGCATGCCAGGACTTGAAGGAACTGCTACTTTAATAATTTTAACTATTTTCAATGGTATGTTGGCCAATTAGGTCCAAAAATCCCACTATTGGAAGCGGGGAAGGAATAATGAGTTTTTTGGATGGATATGTGATTAGCTTAAATGTATCCTTTTTAGCTTCAGCGTGCTTGTTAGTCTTTGCCAAGATGAAATGTTAAGGCTGAAATCCTGATTGTATTTGCCAGAGTGTAAGACTCATTCAATGCTCTGAGACTGCTTCCAGTTGTTGAGAATTGGTCACCTTCCAGAGGGTTGAACCATCAAAGTCCTACAGTCATCATTTGAATTAAAGGGCCAGGAATTCCCTCCTTAATAAGAGTACGGAAATACAACACAGAGGAAACCTGTTCTCTGATGCTGACATTCTCTGGGCAGCTTATTGGCACAGCAAAGAGAAGAATCTTCTTGCTTTTGTAGGAGGGTCTGTATTGACGTCATTCCACCCTGTATTTTGACTTTTACTGTTGGTAGGAGATGAGGAAAACAGAGCTTATAAGCATCACAGTTGTTAGGGGAACTAGCAACCATAGTAGGTAACTCAATTGTGGATGCCGTTTTAACTGTTGCTTTTGGCAAAAGCCAGTTTTTCAGCAAGGGTTGGTTTTCTGAGGTATGTGTGAAAGTTCCCTGAGTTCTTCTTCTGGGGGAAATAAAAATCCTTGTAAATAAAATAAATTAGAACACAGTGATTCCTAAAAACACATAAGGTAAATAGCTGGGTAAATAGCTGAAAACCTAAGGTTTTCAGATAAGATTTTGTTCAGTATGCAGGTGTTGAGCAGAAAATGACAGGCACACCTTTCTCTGTCATTTAGGGTGGCCAGATGGAAAGGAGGACAGAGCTCTTGCACTTTTAAGGCTTTCATAAAACAGGCAAATTCAGCAGGTGTTACCTGGGTGACAAGTTGTATCTGGTGAAGTTCCCTCTTCCTCAGAGCAATTAAAGATGAAGGGCCCCTTTCCTCTTTTCCATCTGTCCTCCTCACCGTCACTGTGCTTCCTCTGTTGAAGAAAAGGAGCCTAGTGCTGTTCATGGTTACTCAAAAGTAATTTCAGTTACACTTGCTTTGAGCATGTGCACATTTTTAACACTATGAAAATGTCAGGAATGCATCTTCCCCTCAAGTGCTCCTTTCAGTGAAGTCACAGAAGTAGGGGTATGCACAAATATAAGTTTCAACATTTTATTCGTAATGAATAGAATATTCAAAAATCTGAATTTATACAAATAAAGCAAAATGCAGGTCTGGGCTTTTGATCCAATAGGAATACATTTGTATATATCCGTTTGACTATCTGATACATATCCAATCATACGAATCTCGTACGTGTCCATATGCATCCCATTTTTATCCCTTATGTATCTGTACAAATGAGTAAAGATACACATAAGATGTGTACAGATACGTAAGGGATGCATATGTATCCATACACATATGAATGTAAAATTATTCATACAAATAACTCGATACAAATTGAACTGGACACTCAATTCGTATATGAATATCAAATTTGTACAAATAATGAATACTTAAAATATTAGTGCACAGCCCTACACAGAAGCACAGTAGCATAGTGTTCAGACATAACAACAGGAATGCCTCAAAGGTACCTCAGAGAGACAGAATGTGGCCTTCCTGTTCCCAAACCTTCACTAATCCACCTTTTCTAGCACAAAAGTTTCAGGCGAGGGAAAAGGCCAGACTGGTATGTAGACAATCCCATCTCAAAGCCTTATCTAAGTTGCCTCAGAGGTACCTCAGAGAGGCTCCCTTCTTTCTTTCTTTCTTTCTTTCTTTCTTTCTTTCTTTCTTTCTTTCTTTCTTTCTTTCTTTCTTTCTTTCTTCCTATTTTTTGCCTTGTCTGATCACAGCCCAGGAATGGGGCAGGTCACAGAATTCAGTTTCAGGAAGGCTGCTTGAATTCATTCAGCTCAAATGAATTTCACCCATTCAAATGGCATTCTTTGCAATCTTATTTCACGATTCTAATTAACTTATTTTTAATGGAAAATTTGGAAGTGTAGTTCCTAGTGATAAAAGACATGAAATTTTGTGAAATGTGAATTAAATCTAGAAAAAATCATTTCGATTGAAAAATCCAATCAATCAATGGATCCATCAGTCTAATTGAACAGAATCTGTTCAAAGCGATATCCCTTGAAATTCTTATCCATTTTTAGTGTCTTTGTGTCTCCTGTTCCCTGGATAACCAGTGAAGCCTACTTTAGTTTTGCATTCCCTTAGGGAAAAACGTTTTAAATGTTTAAATGAAAGATGAAGCACATGACTGGGATAAACATGGTGACTTTTGCTGAGCTATGCCACTTCAGATTGCAAGTGGAGGCTGCAAATCTGAATATTCACTAGAAAGAAAATCAATTTTTATTTTTTATTTTTTTACAAAGCTAAAGGCACTACAAGGAAGGCTTCTAGTCAATCTTCGAGACAAAAGAGTCTTGTAACTGTAAGAATTATGTGCAAAGGATCTTGTACTCCCTTGCCACCAGGCCAAAGTAATATAGCCACATATGCAGCATGTCTGCAAGCTGATGAGAGATTAACAAAACCAAGATTGTTGGCTACAACTCTATTTACCATAGGAGGTACATGCAAAATGTACCTACTGCCATGCTTTCACATGTGGCAGCATTAGGAGTCTCACAAAGTATGCAATCCCATTTGCAGGGGTGATTGTCATCCAAAGTGTCTGTTCTGCAGCATATGAATGTCCATCCTCACTCTAGCACCTCAGATTGCCACTTGAAATGGCCCCTCCACACTTTGAAATGGAGTAGCAATCATGGCACACACACACACACAGGCACACACACTGTAGCTGGCTTCTTCCATGGAATATCGACCTTTTTGCACTTACCTTGGTGAACATGGGGGACACTCCGGCACTGTGCCTGCCGGCATTCTAGCAGCTGGGCTGGGATAGCCTGACATGCTCCATCTGTACCTCTTCTGGATAGAAGAGGTGCAAGGGGAGCATGTTAGATGGAGGCATAGGTGCAATTGCATGCTTTATCATTGGGTTGCTGTGGCAACAGTGCTACACAGGTACGTTGATGGCTTTGCTGTGACAAAGCAATCACCACTGTAATGGTGGCAATTCGCACTTAGCTGGTGCCTAGTAAAATGCCAGCTAACTTCCAAATGCTTTGGGCATCCTTAAGTGCAGACACCAAAAGCATTCCAGAAATTTGCCTCCCTGGGATGGGGGGCAAAGTGTGAAAATGGCGTATATCAGGTAAAACCAAACAACAACTCTAAAGGATGAATTAATTAGAGATGTACTTAATATGCAGTATGAAAGAAGGAATAGGGATTGGACTCCATGCATCTTAAAGGGATACCAGGAAAACTTCAAAGAAATGGGAGCCTTTTTGGCCCACAGGCTTTCTTTGAGCAAAGGATTAGGGATATGCATGAATATTCAAATGCATTTGAAATTCAATTGAATCAACCAAATTTTGACATTTGAATTCAAATCAGATGTCCTTAAATTTGAATTTAAAGTTTTGACCCAAATGTCAAATTTCAGATCTATTCGTTCAAATTATTCTGACATTTGCATGTGTACTTGAAGATCTGCATCTTTCCCGCATCCGTACACATTTGTACAAATATTATACTGTACGGCCCAGTGAAATGCTGTCAGTGTTCTGACACACACATAAGGCGTCACTTGCTTACAGTCTCACAATGTGAACTCAAGTGAGAAGTTCAGAGAACAGTAACAAACACAATGAGGGAGCAGAACCTTGAAACAAGAGGCTGAGATAACTGGGTATGTTTACTCTTGATAAGAGACGATGACAGAGCAGTCTTCATCAGTTATTTGAAAGGATTTTGCAAAGAGGGTCTGATCTTTTTCTACCATCCCAAATGAAGGTATAAGTTACAATAAGAGGGGCATGATCCGCATGAGGGCTACAGGCAGAAAAAACTCCCTGAACACAGTACACTTCTCAAAGTGGCAGTATGTCATGTTTGCATGCCTGCTGCACCTCTCAGCCATGCAAACATCACAACCTTTTTACACTGCCCACTGTGAATAAGAAACATGGCAAACTACCTCAAAAATGAACTTCTCCAAGATCTGGATGGCATAGATTTTCTCCTCTTTTCCTCATGGGCTGAAGACTGCACACATCATATGTAGCCTAAGAAAGCTAATTGCCATATTCTCTGTTCCTGTGGCAAGATGTGGGAAGGAAGCTGACAGCTGGTGGAAGTTTGCACTTCCTGTTCAGTCCAGGGGATGGGAATAGTAAACTTCACCTAGGGTTTGTACTAGCATTTGCACTCGTGGATGCTAGTATATGCCAACACACACACACACACACACACACATGCACCCAGACACTTACCAGAGTGTGGATACATGGTCTGGGTGCCACCATCTTAGGTCCTAATGCTGGGAGTCACTGTGTGTGCACCATCTAGAAATGGCCCCTTCCCAATGCAGATGCTCCATCTGGGAGTGTACTGCATGCAAGCCATAGGGCCAAGTGCAGAAAGGTCCCAGTCAGAAACCCTGACAAGAGGTGCCTGCTAGGCAGGTTTGTCTGGATCCAACAATATCACATTGGCAGTGTGGAGATGTGATGGCTTCTCTTTCTGAGACAGCCCAGGATCCAGGCCAACACCACTCAGCCCTCTGACAATCTCCCTAGTGATCTATGGGATTGGGATTGGGAGTTGGCACTGAAGTATTACGATGTGCATCCATCCTTGCTCAGATGGTACA
Organism: Aspidoscelis tigris stejnegeri; assembly: GCA_023333525.1. Taxonomy (NCBI): domain Eukaryota; kingdom Metazoa; phylum Chordata; class Lepidosauria; order Squamata; family Teiidae; genus Aspidoscelis; species Aspidoscelis tigris. The sequence goes on from JALMGA010000001.1 coordinate 211,584,457, forward strand.
TTTGCAAAGAAATCCGTGTGATATAAAGATGCATTTATTTATTTATTTATTACATTTTCATAGAAGCCCAATAACCACATCTTCTCCAGGCAGTCCATAGTAAAAAAAAATATTAAAAAATACAAATCATTCACGTATATAAAACAACAATATATAAAAATAATTAATTAAAATGTAATCAAACATTAATTAACAAAACAACTAGCAGCAGTCAAGAACCAATTCAAGGGCTAAGTCTGAAATTGCCTAAGACTGATAACAGTACTTTCAGTAGTGATCCTTTCATCTCCATGATCTACAGCCAGTGAATGCATGGTCCATGAAGACCCCCAGGTGGGGTCTTTTTCTACCCCATGACCATTATAAAAGCCTTCCATTGGTCTCTGATGTATACTTTTATGATTGTTTCCTAATAGATCTGTGCTTCTGGAGAGAACTGATTTCTATTTTCCCAGCCCACCTACTCTGTATGATAGTGTGTGATACTTAAGACTCTGAAATAACTGGAGAGAAGGCTTATAGCAGGGAGGTCAGGTAACTAAGGATGAAATCCAATATAGACTTATCTGAAGTAAGCCCTGAAATTCAATAAGAATCAGCAACCCATCTGTGCTGGGCTCCACAAAGCCCCATTTTCTGCATGCCCTGAAATGAGATTGTGCTATAAATTCAAAACTGGGGGACTTTTATTGCCCGGCATTGACATTTGCAAGGAGAGAAGGCACTTGCCTTGAATACTGCACACACTGCCTCTGGGGCCAGAGCAGGGTCAACAATTTCCCGTTGGGGAACTCAGGCTTACTTTAGAATATATACTTGATCAAGTTTTCTGTATAATTTGAGAAGTAAACCCCCATAGATTCTGCGGGTATTTGTTTGGAACTCAAGTCAGAGAGAGGCAATTGAGTCATCAAGAGGAGTTTACATTTTATGCCTCTTTCCATTCTTAAAGTTCACACCATATTTTTTAACGTCTCAAATTTCACTCAAGCAAATTGCCAAATAAATGTGTTTGTCCAATTATTTGCCCCAGAGTGCTTGGCTGATCTCCCACTCTCAAGGAGCAAATTAAAGCTTGTAATTTGAACATGTGCAGCATAATTGGAGCTTGGGAAATATTTTTATTTATTTTGCAGTCATTGTAATCCTCCATGCCAGCCTCCTCCTAAAAGCTGAGTTTTTCAAATAAAACTCCTCTGCTCATTCCAAAGTTTGTATTTCTTTCTCTATCTCTTATGAATGATGTTTTAGAACAAAAATGTGAACTTGTTTACAATTGGGGAGGAAAGACAATAAGGCCAAGTCCCCACTGCGCAAAAAAGGTCAGGTTTAAATTTGGGTTTCTTAAATTAGCAGTGAAGTCTGGTTTTTCACATCCTCACAGTTATCTTGTAATGTGGACTCACTCTCCATTCTTCAGTGCCCGGCAGGGGAGGAACCCGGCAGAATCCCCTCCCCATGTGGTCAGCAATTGGGAATATTCATACTGTGACTTCATGGGGGGGCAGGCATAAACTTTCCCCTGCGTCAGATCATGGCGTCTTTTGTTCACCGCAAGGAAGGGATTCCTTGATACTAAGACTTCCCTTTGGAGTGTACACAGAGGAAGAGGTTTCAAGCATCGGAAGGAAGGAAGGAAGGAAGGAAGGAAGGAAGGAAGGAAGGAAGGAAGGAAGGAAGGAAGGAAGGAAGGAGGCTTTCAGATCGCTGTAAAATCAGACACTTTTGCTACATCCTACTCTCATGTCTTGTTACATCTTACTTCCAATATATTATTACAACTCACTCCTGATAAATCTGCTTCAATTTTCACCTCTTTCCCCTCTCCTTTCAACCAGCCCCATCAGCTGGGGGAGAGGAAACGATAAATCACAGCTTTCACTGGATCAGGGGAAATATGCACACACACACACACAAAAAAAAGCTTATGCACAGATCTAGTGCCCATTATGTCCAGTCTTTCTTTTGTGTTCTGGACAAGTTTTAAGGTTCTTCCACAAAAGGGCAGACTGTCACAGAGAGACGCCTTGGAGCTACATGTGGTTACATATCTGTATAATTCTTTTTATATGTATAAACTCATTATCTATACAATTCCTTTTATTTTACTATTGTAGTTTGCATATTGATATGTTCATTCATTCCTTCACTCACTCACTCACTCACTCACTCATTCATTCATTCATGGGGTTGCACCCTTATTAGCATCATTCTCCACCCATGTTTTGTAAGAGGTTGTTACACTGCATCGCAAGCATCAGATGATGGACTTCAAATTGAAACCATGTAGTGAGGGAAGCAGGTTAACCATGCGATTGAACACAATGCACCCCAATTGGTCCTACTTCAGGTAGATGAAAGTGAGTCTTTTCTATCACACTTTTGTAGTTCAAGTTGCAGCCACGGATTAGAATGCTTTGCTTAATCATCCTAGTGCAGTGCTTCTGACAGAAACTATATGTGTCAGAAAATAACTCCTTGGCTCTTTCCTGTGGCAGTTAACTTTTTAATTAAAAGGTAATGAGACATATTAATTATCAGTTTACCATTTTCAATCTCTCTGCTGACAAGGGAATTAACATCTTTAAGAAAAGCCTCCACCATTATTTCTTTAAACTGTAGAAGTCTGAAGCTAAAAGTACACCCTTTCTCCAGCTTCCACTGACTGACTCTGGGAAATATCAAGGCAAATTACTCTTTATCGCTTACCTTTCTTCTGCAATCTGAGGGCGAATTCGCATTCACCTCTTAAGCGCAGGAACGCTGCTACACGTTGCATTCACATTTCCTGGAACAATTACTGCATGCAATAGTATGTGAGACAGTAATGTTGCATCCACATGGATGCTTGTTGGAGCTGGGATAGGGAATTGGAAGCTCTAGGCAGCCACAGAGTTGTGTGCCACATGCCTTGCTGAAGATTCTAGACTGCTGCTGTGAGCAAAACATCTAGCTGCATCAGCAAGGACCAGTGGTGGACCAGAAATGGCACTGGGTAGCAGTTCTTTGAGGAGTGTGCACTGCGGTAAGTTCAATGACACGGAAGTGACAAGAGAGTCAGGGAAAAATTTCAGAACTCTTCCTACCACTGCCTTTATGGGGTGCTCAGGGATATGGATGGGCCAACCACAGGCCCATGCGGACTCCAAACTTGGCCAGAACACCCATTGCACCATCAGGATGCAGTGACATGCAGTCCCTGAGTCCTTGTGACACCTTCACAGACCCACAAAGGAACTATGCAAGTCCTTCCACATTCTCTTTGAGACCAAGGGCCTGTTCACACTTGGCTTTGTTCTGGAATAGACGGTATCTTGGAATAGGGGCTTGCTGATCACATTCTAGGGAGGCCTGCCAGAATCTGCATTAGCATGTGGACTACATGCCCCTATCCTGAGATATACTCCAGAATACAGCCAAATGTGAACAGGCCCTTACTCTGCAGAACAGGAGCAGCTCTACACTGTCTAGAATAAAAACTATCTAAAGCTTTATTGTGCTGCTTTTTTGGGCACACAAGAAACATAGTGATATGATTCAGTAGGTAGTTGCAAAAAACAAACAAGTAAAAGCAAACCAGCAAAACACCTTGATTTATTACACAGGAATCATTTGGAGTAAGACATTTTATATATAGCAATATTTCTGTGAACAGGAATGCATCCATCTCACCTGTTAAAATGACTGCCTTGAGATATATGTATATATTTTATACAGGTGTATGTGTGAAGGGAAGTAGCAAACCCTGTATTATATTTGCATTGGTTTATTACAGTAATTGCCTTCCAAGCAACCAAAGGTCAGTGGAATTTAACACCCATCGTTCTGGATATTTACTTTGTTGTTTCTTTACATTTAAAGTTTCAAGTGTTAAATCTTTAATGATGTAACTGTATGCAGATGACATCATCCGATACCTAAGATGACTGTTGAGTAACATACAGTACGGTTAATTCATGAAGGACTAGCAACTTGCTTACCTATTTGCTTCCAGAGCCTACTATGAAAAAGAAAACCTGTCTGCATGTATTATTTTACTCTTCAGCAGTGTGCTTTAGACATAATTTGTAACATGATCATACAGAATATAACAAAAGAGGAAACATGATTGTAGGTGACACATAAAGTGATTGAGTGCTCTAAATTATAAAGGCCAGTCCTCTGTTTTGAACTGTTGCCAGAAAGGAGCCCTCAGCTGTGTAGGGCTGGCTTAACCAACAAGAAATCTTCCAAATTATTTGTCAGCAGTTGTTCATAGTTTTCCCTAGTATAGTGAAATGTCTTTCTGCTAAAATTAGTCATTCATTCTTAATAAGATATGTACAAATGCATTGTTCCCGCAGCTGCTGGGCAACACAGCAGCAACCATGGTTGCACCACCCAATCCCATGCTCCATTCACCCTGCTAGTTTTTAGTTGCTCTACAGCTATAAAGCCAGGGGGACCATCCGGCATGCACAGAGTTGCTTGTAAGACAGAAGCAGCAGCTCGGTGCAGTGTGTATGCCCTGTGTCGGGGTATACCTCAACTTTCCCTGGAATCAAAAATCAATCTGTGAAAAGGCCCTTTGAATGGGGCTGCTGAGGTGTGGAGCATCTGGTGAGGAACTGGAGTGTTATATATATATTTTCTTTCATTTGTATTAATGGTATCTTGTTCCACCCTTTGGTGAAAAAGGGATTGTTAAAAACATCATCATCATCAGTCATCATCATAATTATTAAGCTGCCATATCTTAAACTGCTGCAAATGGTAGCATTACATGAAGGGAATCAGAGAATCTCAAGACCTGAGGCCTTTCTGCACTTACCTGATTAGATTGCCACGAACTAAGGCCAGTAAACTTCAGGTACAGGTGGACCATTCATATTTGCCAGGAGGAAATCTTCCTCAAAGTGTCCATTACAGGCCATAAATGAGAATGGTCCTCCTGTTTACCAGGCCATGCCGATGCAGAAGTCAGAAGTCCCATCTTCTTGCTGCCGCAGTTGGCCACTCAGGCACCGTTGCAAGAGGGGCATGTTCAATCATAGCCTAACCAGTGGTCGAATGCCCCTCTCCTGATTCTATGATCGATCCCAGGGATCAGAGGTCCAATCACAGCATGGGTGAGTGATCGATCAGCGCCAGCAATGCAGCTGTGCCTGTGCGGACACCACCTTCCCTGCCCACCGGCCACAGTCAACCTGTGTATGCTTTTCCCCAGATGTTCACTAGTTGTTGACTAGTGGCCAAAGTGCCTCTGGACAGGCCCATATGGGAGGAAGCACTCATATATTTGACAAGGCACTAATAGATTACCTTAAGTAGAGAAAAGCAGGCACACAGTCTTTCAGTGCAGCACTAGGTATTGATACATATTAAAATCTTTTCTACAGGGAGTTCTAAATAGCACAGTTTTGCACATATGAACTTAGCAATCACCATGGTAAATTTGGTATGATTAAAGGCATTGCACTTTATAAAGAAGATAAATGTGAAGGAAGTGATCTGGAACGAGACAGACCCACAGCTTAAACAGACCCACAGAGAGAGAACAAAGCAACCAGGTGCTGTTTTCAACTATTACAGAAGCCATTGGAAGAAGCTTAACCATCCTGAAATGTTCTTGTCTCAAATTCTTCCAAGCTGATTTGGCTGCAGTGTGAGAGGAACTTTAAAAGTATAGGCATAGTACTCATATTCATTCCTTCAGTTCATGTTTTTCTTTGCTGACCTGACAACCAAGAGCAGAGGAAAGCTGGAGCAGGCCCAGATACCAAAAATGGAATTGGTCTCCCTGAGCCCACCAAATAGAAGGCAGGCAGAACACTCTTCTGGACACAGAGTTTCACCATGGTGGACTGCCCTACACAGTTGTGTCTTTGCTACACAGACCTCAGGCCTATTTGCACTTAGGCCAATAGTCAACCATTAGTGAACATCTGGTAAAGAGCTTCTGCATGTGGAGTAGGCTGTTACTGCCTCCAAGCATGCTCTGCCTCCCCAGAAGTTCACTAATTTACCAACATAACAGAAAGTTTACCTGAAGCATCTAGCAGGGCAACAATTCTCTCTTCTTCTGGTTCCCTCCAGTCAGTGGGCAAGGGAGGCAGGGTGCACACAGGCACGGTTGCAGTGGTGGTCATGATTGATTGGTTGCCTCTGATGTGACCAGAGTGGCATCCTAGGAGTGGCGTCCGGTCATAGGCCGTATCGCCATGCACTCCGTTTAGTGTGGATTGGACTATTTTTTGTCCGGATGCAGGGCTGAGTTCGAATTGAGCCATCCCCATGTGTTTGCTGATAATGCGGGCTCAATTCAAATATGGGTGTCCCCATGTAAACTATGCTAAGCCCCTGATGGGGGAACAGCATCTTTTTCTCTCCACCCCCTCTCTCCCAATAGGAAGCTGGGCTGACATCACCAACCCCTGTGCTGCCCACTGTAGTGATGGCAGGGAAATGCCACCCAACACCTCCTTCCCCGATCGCAGCACACAGGGCTGAAAAGCAATAAAAATATGATGATAATAAAAATAATATGAAAAAGCCAGATTGTTCTGCAAAGCTGCTATGGGGTTTGGTGGCAGTTTACCAGAGGTGCGTACCTTTGCTCCACCCAATATGGCAGTTTAGCACTCATGTGCAATTTAGATTAAATGATCATGCCCGGCTTGGCGATTGGTGTGTGTGTGTGGAATAATGGTCATGGAAAGAGACTTGTGGGACGGCGATTGCATCTTTTGCTGTAAAACTGGGGCGCCCAGTTATTGTATGCTCATTTCAAAAGCTGCTGTTGGTCTTGCACATTCACCTGACTCGGCAATCAGGGAAAGGGGGTGGAATAATGGTCATGGAAAGAGACTTGTTTCTGTTCAGTCACCATTTATTGCCAAAAATGCCCAAACAGTTGCGATCTCCAATGCACAGGATAGGAATGGTGAGCAGAGGACGTGAAATCCGCCTGCTAATGATGCAAGTGTCAATCTCCTTCCCAAATAGCCCGGGAGCGTCCCCATGTGCAGACTCAGCCTCCAAAACAATGCGGCCTTGGGTCCCAAAGTGTAATGGGAATAGTTTTCTAGAGGACTAAATTTAGTGCAGATTTGGGTGATTTGGTCCGCATGTTACCTGGTTAGGGGGCTTTACATGGGGATGCTCCTTACCGAATTTAAATTTGATTACGGACTGTATAGTGCATGAGGATGCAGGCCGCAATACATCCCTGTGCTCAAACATGCCTCTCTGCAGTGGTGTCCTAACATGTCATGGAATGGCCAATCACGGCAGTGAGGAGGTAGAACTTCCGGCTTCAGACACAGTGGCATGGGCTGCTAAATGGAAGGACCATTCGCACTTCTGGCCGATAATGGACACTTTGGGGAATCTTTCTTTATCACAAGTGCGAATGGTTCATCTTTACCAGAAGTTAACCAGCCTTAGTTCATGGCAGCCTAATCAGCTAAGTGCAGAAAGGCCCCTGGTCAACCTAAGGAAGCGGAAGATCATGCGAGGTCAGGTGTCCTAAGTGGGCAGCTTAGGGACAAACATTTTCCTCCTTAGTTATTGCTACCCACCTCCTAGTAACAACTCTGAGTAAGAAAGGTGATATAAATTGTGAAGTGATCTTAGAACACTATTCCTAAGGGCCATTGCTTCAATGAGAGTTGAAATTTGTCTAACAGTAAAATCAACAACAAAATTGAAGCACCATCTGTCCACGTGATGAATAATGGCTCACATAGGATCGGGCAGTGGAATGCATAACATCACGCCACATATGACCACCCCTTGCCCCAATCACTGAAAGTGTCACTCTGGGGTTGGCCCTTTCTGCAGAGTCAGCATGGAGCCAACATGTGGCCATCGCATTGCCTGACACCAACTCCAACCTTAGATTTCTGGGTGCAACTTCTTGCCCAACATCCCAGCCCTAATCAGCGTCTCACCAGGGAGTTCAGCCTCTATTGCTGTGTTCACACATGCATTTTAATCCAGCTTCAGTTCACCTTCAGAATGAGAAAACACAACAGTAAAATGATATTTTCTTTCAGAACTATTTAACCCACAGGTAGATTTTTTTTTTGAGTTAGATAATACTGAAAGAAAGCAGGTTGTTACTATGATATGTCCTTTCACTCTGAATTAAAACTCTAGCTGGATTAAAACTTAGTTGTGAATGTCATTTTTCCACCTTCAGAAAAGTTCTGGAAACTCTAAGAGCTGGATTAGAACTTTAGCTGTTTGTCCTCTGCCCTCCCATCTCTGTGCTGGCAGTCCTGTCTGAAGCCAGTGCAGATGTAGCCTAAGAATTCTGATTTACTCTGTATCATATATTTTTAAGGCTCTGAATTACCAGGAAAGTATACTTCAGAAGAGTTTCAAAACTGAATACAACCCAAAGAAAACACTGAATTAAAATTGTTTTCCATTACTGTGGACTTGAAGGACAATTGAAATGAGCAAAAGTCTATGGACTGAGAACTCCGTGAGACTGACAATTGTCCATTTGAATCTTGAAAGCCTTGGTTCACATGACCCTCCAGGTACCAAGTCCCATAGTACCAGGTTTTTGTCTGCTGCTAGTTGAATTGTGAACATTATTATAGGGTAATCCTAGGACAATGAATATTGCTTGGCAGTCAACACTGGAAAATCACCTGAAGGCTCCATAAGAACAAATGGTCTTAGCTAATGCAGTTATGCGTCAGTTGCTGAGGACCAAAATAATATTTTCAGGGAATGGAACAAGGAAGATATAACTAGATAATTTGTTTATTTGCTGAAAGCTTAAGTTCTGAAACTATGTTGAAAAGAGATTTTTTTAAAAATTAATTTCCTCATGCCTCAGATAATCCATGTAGTTATTTATCACTAACCACTGTATAGAGTGGAGGTTTGTAGTTATTCCTAATAAAAAGCCCTGGCTCGGTGCCTATTCAAATAAGTGGAAAGAACTCCAGATATTCAAAACGGTGTGAAGGCCAAGTTTTATGTTTTTGTTTTTCAGTAGGTCAGTTCCTTCAAACTTCTTAATCAAACCAAAACACATTGTTACATTGTGTAGTCCTGCATGGGACTAAATCGAAATTACTCATTTACTTTTGAGCCTTGTTTTCATTTCCTCAACAACAGCAATTTGCCTCTTTTTCCTTTGGCAATATATTATTTGCATTTGTGATGCCTTTGCTTCAGAAGAATCCCGAAAATAGAAGCAAGGGGACAAGACTTTCTGCAAAGCAATCTGTATTGCTTCCAAAGTTTCACGATCCACTCCAAGGACAATTTAGAACAAATGTATTTCTTCCCTGGATTAAAAGTAAAGCATCAGTCTGGGACAGTAATAGCCAGTAAAATAAAAATAGTTGGGTGGCAATAAAAAGTGATCTGACAACCCATAAACTCTTGGCTTACCTGAACTGGGAATGGTGCTACAGCCAATGGTGGGTAAAGTAAAGAACACTCTAATCAGATTATTATTCTTTACTGCTAACTAATGGCTAGATGTAAGGGAAAACAGCATTAATTTTCTTACTGATAATGCAGTTTATAGCCATGAAATTACTTCACAAAGGTTCTCCTTTTTACATCCATTCACAAAGTACTGGTATACCAGGTAGGGTTGCCAATTTGAGAGTACATTAATGGGCACAAAGGAAGCCCTACAGGGCACTATTGTGCCTCAAGGCTACGACTGGTGGCCCTACTGTATGCCAAGTTAGCATTTTGTGTTTTCAAAAGGTTAACTAGATTACCATTATGGTCTCTCCCAACTCTACAATTTTATGAGTCTATGGTCCTTTTTGCACTCCCCTGTGTTGAAGTTAACACAAACAATGCAATCTTCTTCTGGGCCTCTTTTTGTCAGCACACTCTTGCACAATAGGGAGGCTCCACCCCTGCTAATATGCTCCATATGCACAAGACAGAGCATAATCCATATCATGAGGCCCAAAATGACCTCCAGGTCTGTTTTAAATCCAAACTACTGGTAGTTCCCCAATAAAAAGATCAACAGGCATACTAGGGTCAATGGGGACCCATTCTGGCAGCACACCTTGGGCTTCTTTGCACTTAGGCCTCTGGTATGCAATTAGGACAGCTCTGGTACAGATACTGCAAATAGGCCCCTTGTTGCACCACCTAAATGCAACCCCTGGGGGTCCTAAAGTAGTTTGAACCCTTTGTTCCTGGCTGTCGGGGTCAACTCTGAAGGTCACATAAGGATTGCAACAGCATGGGGACACAGATCCAGACCAGGTCAGAACCAGCACCCACAGTTCCAGTTCATGGCAGGTAAGTGCAGGTAAGCTCTATGTTATACATTTTGCATGGTCTGTTATTGTTGACTTTTTATGTACTTAAGTTATTTAAAATATTTCTCTTAGGTTACGTAATCCTATGTTTAGCACTGCATTTTCGTATGACTTACTACTTGTAAGTTGTCTTTACTAGTTTGCATTTCTGTGATCCCTTGTGCTTGATAGATCCTGAAATTACTGATGCCGATCAGTAGAAACATAAATATACAAATCATTATTCAATTTCCTGCAGTAAATTATCTTATAAAATATGAGTTTCAGAAGAAGAACCTCTGAATATCCATCACAGCTTAAATCTTACAACTGGACTACCTATAAACCAACATATTTCTAATCCTGTATAGGATATACTCAGGGTATGTGGTAGATATGCTGTTGCACGTATCCGGCTTACATGGCCTAAAATGGCTAGGGAGGGTGATCTGCAGCAGCAAGGGTTGCTGCTCTTACGCTGGATGTTGCGATAGAAAAGCCAAGCTGCTCTACCAGCAAGAGCCCTAGTGATCCACCATGTGGTAAGCCAGTAATGGCAGACCTGATAGTATGGAAAACAAGGAAGGGAAAGAAGAAACTGGGACCAGAGTAAAGGTAGAAAAAGAAAACTCCAGTTTATTCTTGCAGGGCTTTTTATACAGCAATCCCAAGGGGCGTGGGGGAAATCACATCAAAGCAGCATCAGGGGAGGTGATTGGAGGAAAGTGCTGTCTTCTGGGTCAGAGGTCCTTCTGATGTCACATGCTGTGGCCAGAGAGTTGTCCTTTTAAAGCCATGTGCTTTGCAGATGCCATAATGCCCAAAGGCCACTGCATGGAGTGGAAAGAATTCAGCTCCCTGGTGGTGCTGAGTGTATACTACAAGTTTATGGGACAGGAAAATAGTTGCTCCTTTTACTCTGGGGTTTGAGAAATGGAAGGCTGAAGAAAAGGAAGCCAGAGGAAAAGCTGTGCAGCTTTTGTGGTTGCTACAATATGCTTTAGTTTTTTAACTATTTTAAATGTTTGAGTCAGCAAAACACATGCTAATAGGTAGTTCCTGCGGGGGAACTCAGTGTTGTGATGCTGTACCTGAAATCCATCTATATCACGTGAAGTTATTATCCCCCTCTACTCTACCTTGGTCAGACCTCATCTGGAGTACTGTGTCCAGTTCTGGTCACCCCAGTTTAAAAAAGACACTGACAAGCTGGAGCAGGTTCAAAGGAGAGCTACCAAGATGGTGAACGGTCTGCAAACCATGTCCTATGAGGAACGGCTTAAGGAACTAGGAATGTTTAGTCTATCAAAAAGAAGACTGAGAGGAGACATGATAGCTGTCTACAAATACCTCAAGGGTTGTCACAAGGCAGAGGGATCAGCCCTGTTCTCACTCTCTCAAGGAAGGACTAGAAACAATGGGGTGAAACTGCAGGGGAAAAGATTTAGTTTAGATGTTAGGAAAAAATTTCTAACAGTAAGAGTGATCAACCAGTGGAACAGGCTGCCACGGGAGGTGGTTGGTTCCCCTTCGTTGGAGGTCTTCAAGCAGAGACTGGACGGCCATCTGTCTGAGATGGTTTAGGAGATCCTGCCTTGAGCAGGGGGTTGGACTCGATGACCCAGGAGGTCCCCTCCAACTCTACCATTCTATGATTCTATGATTCTATATATTCCCATATTCTTTCTCCTGACATTTAAAAATCCTTGCACATCTATGGATTTGTTACAAAATACAAGGTAGCAGTATTTTTTTACAAAACAAAAATCTAAATAGCAACGAAGTTGGTGTTTACAGTGATAATGCTTTTGGTTATGAACCACTTTGGAATCTTAATATAGGTACAAAAATAGGGGCACTGAGAACAACTTGCAGAGAAAAAATGTCTTCCTGAGCTGTATACCTGGTGTCTGGCTATTTTGTATCTTGTGATATTTGGTTTTCTCACTCCACAATGAATCTTGTAGTTATGAATGGAAATAATTTATGACCTGTAACAGTTCTTAAAACAAATGGGTATAGATGCAAACATACCTACCGTAACAAATTTCCTAGATTCTTAGGGAGAAATAAAATCAATAAACACAATGATGTACTTAAATTGCTGAACTACTCAATACAATATGTGTTCTTGTGTTATTTTCCCACACAGCTTCCACTCTAACATTATGAATTTTGTGCCTTGACAATTAATTCACCCAAGAGCAAGTGATACGTTTTTAGCTCGACAGAATAAGCTCTCCTGTGGTCATAGTACCCTGAAATTTCTCATGTAAGGTATCAGATACAAGTAGTGAACTGAATGTCTTTTACAAATTTTATTGGTACTAGAATTTTGTTTAAACTCTAGACTTTATCACTATCAGACAAGTGGTTTTGCTTAATTACTTAATAAAAATTGGAACTGTGGCACAGTTTGAAGACTTGATCCACAAAATGAGCATTAAATACCTACTACCAATATTATGATTAGGAAGCACTGGCGATCTTGAAATTCTACATTGACTTACATTTTGTACCCCATTCAATCTCTTGAAAAACCTCAGCAAAAGCCAAAGGTATCATTAACTGGTAAGAACCAGTCGATTTAAGCAACTATGTACATAGATCCCATGTTCTTATGGCCTTGGGATTTTCCACAGTTAGTAGTTGCATGGTCATCACCAGGATACCTGGAGCTGTCGACATGCTCTAGCATGAAACCTTGTTTTAGAAATTTTTACAACATCCAGATGACCTACCTACCTACCCAAATATTGTTCAATAAAGAAACAAAAAGGAATCAATTTATAAGTATTACAAAATGTAACATAATATCAACAATAACAATCTTTACAAAATAAAGCAAAAACGAAGGGCCTGTTCACCCTTGAACAATGGAATGATCCAGACCACTCGCTGGATCACTCCATCCATACCAGGAAGCCATAACAACTCACCAGATGTTACCTGCAGGAGTGATCCAGTCCACACACCTACCAGGAGCAGTTGGATCACCGCTGGACACTGCATTCACACCCTCTTCTGTGCACGGTGCAGTGGGTGGGTGTGGCAGTCACATGCAGCATCCAGATCACTATGGCAATGTCCAAGTGTGCACTGGATGTTGCCTCAGACACTGCCTTGGCTATCTGGCTAGCCCTGGGTTGGGCTGTTTGCACCTCAAGTACTGCTAGCCCAATACAGGGTTAGTTTAGCACTTGTGGTACAAATGGCTGCCACTGCCTTGGATCTTTACCAGCCTGGTATGCTATTGTTATACCATACCAGGCTGGCAAGTGTGAACAGGCCCCCAAACATCACTAGAAATGGTCAGCAGAAGCGGTCAGCTGCATTTAAGCAGTGTTGGTGGGGGGGTCCAGAAGGGTTTCAGAATGTGCCAACAGCAAAGGCATGAGTGGACAGAAGGATAGGGAAGCAAAAGGGAGTGATCCCATTTCTTTGTCCTGTTGGGTGCTGACAATGCAATCAGTCTCACATATTATTAGTGAGACTGCTAACATTACAAGCAAATCCTGAACTTAGGTTGACAGATTTTTCAGGTTATAAAGTCAGATTCCAAATTGAACAATCCACAGCATACCTGTTTTATAACCTTGTTTCAAATCTAAGAGATCTGTGTCTGTGCAGATACCCTACCAGATGACAACCTTAAGTCTTTTTTATCACAACTATGCTATCTACTCTGCGTAAATTAGAAACAAAACATTGCATGTCAAGATATAAAAATATTATTTCCCTTGTATCAAAAAATACTGTAAAAACCCACAATGTAAAAACCCACAGGTTGTCTTCAGTTCTACTTATAAATAAGTCACATTTTACATACTGGAGTCTATTCCCAGGTAGGAATGGCTGCATACACATAGGCAGTGTGGTTACCTCCTGCCAACCCAAGAGTGGGACATCCAAATATCTGGACGCCCCTTGGGCAGTGCACTTACATGCACCCACCCCTAACCTGCCACTGAGTCACTCCAACTGTCCCCAAAAGTTGACTTACCTACCAGGGTGATAGACAATTTTCAAGGCTGTTGTCAGCTCCCAAGCTTCCTTCTCCTCATCCAACTTGGTGCCTTGGTTTCAAGCCAGGCCGATTTTGTGTCAGACCAAAAATGTACAACTTCTGGGTCCATTTCTGGTCCAGTACAAAATGTTCTGCAGCTGACAGCTGGGAGACTCTTGCCCCAGTGGCAGGTTGCAGATGCTTCATTCAAGTCTCTTCTTCACTGGGCTTCATGCTACCCCCGAGTGGATGCAGTCTATATTTTGGTTAGCAATTTAACTGTGTGGTCCCATAATCTAATCTAAGTAAATCAAGATGAACTTGGGAGATTACAGGATCTGCACATTTTCAAATTTTATATTATTTTCTTCACAGAAATAGATTATGTATTCTTCTAAGTACCCCTTTGAAATAAATGGCAAAGGTTCTTAATGCAATTTCCAAAGTGATACTTGATTATTCTCAGATAAAACAGTAGAAAATGGCAGCTTAATGATGCTGAATCATGAGTCAAAGCAAAGTAGAATTGCAAGGAATAATATTCTGGAAATTTAGATTCTCAGAGGGCACAGACAAAGCAAGTCTTTTCTTATACATGTGTTACATTTCTTATTTTTTTCACATTCACAGGATGAGCAGTGCTTGAAGGAAGTGTTCTGCTGAAATATCCATTATATGGAACCTATAGAGATAAATAACAATCTGTTAACAAATGTTAAAGACAAAACTGCAGGCCTCTGGCATTGCTAAAATATTATTTCCATCATTTTTGCTTTGTCCAAAGTGGATGGGTGTCATTTGAGGTTTAGATCAGCAACATCTGGAGAGCACCAGTCCCAAAGGGCTAGAAATTAAAGTCCCGAATCTTCAAGGCCCACAAGAACACATCTTGGTGGTGCACCTTGGTATAGAGCCAAAATAAGCCCCTGGTAGCCTGGAACATGGTCCGCAGTTATCAAGAACTACCAGTCATCTAGATTAGGGCCTCCTTGATCTCTCTTAGTGACCTGCTGTTAGGCAGCGCAAAGGACCTTGGGAGATTGAGTCCTCCAAGACTCCGAGATTCCATCGTCTATTAAAGGGCAACTGAAACCTTATGTCTAAACCCAAAATACATAAGGATTTAGAAATAGGGAAATTAAAATAAAAACAATTGTTATTAAAGGTAATAGCATTAAAAAATCCAGCTCAGATTAAAAAAAAACTGTTAAACTGAATGAGCAACAGTAGTATGCCCAACAGCCCTATGAAGCATAGAAAGCCTGACTAAGGATCCCAGGCTAAGAACCAATCAGTCTATAATATTCCCTAAGGGGTTATGCAACCCAGTCTCACGTCTCTTAGGAGTCTTGTTAGATTTTGACAACAGAGCCTTCAACCTTAAAGACATATTGAGAAGCTCTCTGTCAAATGTGGCTTTCACAGTGACCGAGGAACAACTGAAGCACAGGGCAGGTGTGCATGACTATTTATGGAATTTTGAAATGTGTCCTGTATCCGTCGTTGTGGCTAACTGCAAGGAGGATGACCCACAGTATTCTTCTGGAGCCATCAGAGAACTTCCAGTAGTCTAGATTAGGGCCTCCTTGATCTGGGATCGAAAGTATTAGTGATGGACAGAAGCCCTTAGTGCACTTGCTGGAAAAGAATAGAAGCAAGTGCAGAAAGGCCCATAGTTTGGTCAACTCTGGTTATATTCAGTACAAATAAACACAGTCCACAGATTTGATCTAGTTAGAATTCATGGATATTTTAAAAGATCTTCTTTATTGCATCAAAGCAATACATAAGCAGCAAACATTTCAACACAAAAAGTGTTATCAGCAACACAGTACTGATGGTAATGCTTTTTTAAACTGAAATGTTTACTGATTGTGTATTGCTGTGGTGCAATAAAGAAGTTTTTTAAAAAACATTTCTGATGTTTGTACAATTCACATCTCTTTACCAGTATACCAGATTTGTATAGCTAAAACTAAAAACGTAAGGCCACTACCCTAACCACACTTACCAGGCAATGGCAAAATCCTTAGGCTGGAAGAGGCAGTGCCAAAAAAGAGTCTTAATGATTATGTGCCACCGTGCATCAGAAATGTGCTATGTGCCACTGGTGCTCAGCCTACACCCAAGAAGAGAAACTGCCCTGACGAAACACTCCTCCTGTCCTGGAATAAAGATTTGGGTAGCTGCCCAAAGGTTGCTGCCCTGCCAGCCATGAAGATCACATGCTCTTTGGAGCCAACCTCCATGTTCACTAATTTTGTGCACCACCAAAATGGGTCCCCCTGCCAAACTGGCCCACAGACGGTTGCAGACTTTGTTATGCCATTTGAGATAGTTTATTTGGGAGTATGACAGCTATAGAAGTTTCTAAGAAAGTCTACTGCTGTCTCAGTCTAGGTGGCCATTTTGGGGGCATGGTCATGCAGAAGACAGAAAAAGAGGTCCAGGGGTGATGCCAGGATACTGATTAGTGCAGAAAGACCCTTTGATGCTGGGGAACTTTCATTACCTGGCCTTTTAAGTTAGCACAAGGTATGATATACTGCCTGAGTGGCTAGTCATCTGCTCTGCTTCTGAGCCAGAGAAAGCAGTCTGACATAGGAGTTTTTCCCTCTGCACAGACCACACTGTATGTGTGGATCGTGTTAATAATCCCAATAAAGTCAAAAAGACTTAATTCTTTTTTAAAAAAATCTAATATTTATTTGACAGTAACCTACTTAATTTACATACATATATATATATACATACATCAAATAAAAGCATCAGTAAATAAATAAACAAACACAAAATGTACCAACACATCCCTTCCCCCTCCCCTGTTACAGACCAATTGTGGCTACTATCTCAGCATACAGCCATTTTAATAGAAAATTCTTTTCTGGGGTATATGTATTCATTTGTGCTAACAATCTTTCTATACATGGTTCCCATTTTTGGTGAACATGCTCATTAGTGTTGCTATCTTAGAAAGACTTAATTCTGAGCAAATGTGCCCTGGATCAAAGGGTATCTTATTGCCTGGGTTCTGATACACATCACTACTAAGTGACCAAATTTGTTTGCTTCATGATCATGACAACTAAAAATGCTTATTATAATGCTGCTATTCTGCCGCTGGTTTGCTTCCACAATACATATAAGTTAGACTAACAATAGCAATTCATGGCTTATCACATCAGAATGAATTTTAAAAAACTGGCTTTCATTATTAATAAGAGCCCTAAACCTGGGAAGAAATGATCATCCTACAAAGCCCACAATCCAATATCTATTTTATTGCTGCTGAAAACCACTGAATAAAATATTTCACTTTCATCCCAATAGAAATTAAAGTCAGTACTTGAGCAATGGCCAGATCACTGTGATTTCTTCTTCTTCTTCTTCTTCTTCTTCTTCTTCTTCTTCTTCTTCTTCTTCTTCTTCTTCTTCTTCTTCTATTTAGTGTTAGTGTTAGTATAGACTAAACCGTCATTTAAAAGTACTGAAATACTAGAAACTTTAAAATGCTAATTTTTTTCTACTGGCTCATAACAGATTTAAACCACTGTTACAAGTTTCACTTGTTTATGTTACAAAGTATATACACTACCTCAGCAAGGGTATACATCCTTGAAACCATCCATGCTCTGCTTTCTTTTCAGATCATACAAATCTTTTCAGACTGTACAAATGTACAATAACTCATGTGCATCCACTGTTTGAGTTAGTGCTATATGGGGGATTTTCCCACTAGCACTAAGGACCCATTAAGGACCCATTAGGCTCAGAACAGGAAGACCCCATTTCCACTGCATATCCCATTAGAGCCACATTTGTTTCCAACTGTACTAGGGAAATCCGGATTAAATGGGTCCTTCAGGACCTATAACCAGGATTTCCTGTAGACCCCATTAAAGGGGTCTACAATCCAGTCTTCAGCCATGAAATCTGGATTATAATGGTGTGGGTTCGCACCGCTATCGGGCAATTGGGTCTAGGGGCTGGTTCAGGGAGGGGCGGTGCCTAATCTCCGAAGATTGCTCCAAAGATTGCTCCAAAGAAAAGTCCAGAGAATGGCACAGACTTAAGAGCTTAGTCCATTTCTATAGGGCCTTTCTACAGAGCTTTGGCTAAGCTCCGAAGAATCTCCAGAGCGATTTGCCGCCATCTTTGAAGATTCTTCGGAGCTGCTCCAGAGAATCTTCAGAGATTCTCCAGAGTGGCTCTAGAGTTTGGCCCTCCCATGCTTCACCTCCCCCCCCAAAATGGGGTGACAGATGGGCCCAGTGTGGGTAGAGCCAGAATCGCCACATGGGTGCTCTGATGTTTCCACTGTGAGCATGCCTAGCACCATTGCTATTGGGTGCTACAACTCCCATGGAGACACATTGGGTACCTCCTTAGATATGGATCTACTAAATCTGGATTAGTTGAAGCACCCATTTCTTAGATCTGGATCGTCTTAGATCTGGATTAAGGGAGGTAAGTGGGGGGGGAACCCTAAAGAATATATATAGCAAATATCTTGATAACCTGTATTTACATTACTTCTGAATAATATATGCCATATCTCAATTATTTAATAAGATACAAGAAAGATATTAAGCAAAATAACATGCCCTTATGGCATATTTAGCTTGCAGGACCCAATGCAGCATCAGCATGGATGCCACACTTGTTCCTCTGTTATATAGCGCCACTACCTGAAGGGAGTGACCAGAATCCTCCACAGCCATATTGGCAGTCATCAATGATGTGAGAGGGCCACTACCTGTGTTCAGTGATACCTCCTGCCTTCAGGAGCTAAGCTGTGAATTCTCTGGCCACAAAGGACTACAAAGGAGAGGAGCAACTTCTGCCCACTCCCACTATCAAGAATGGCTGGGAGGGTAGCAATCTTCTTCCACTCCCAATCATCAAGATCTGCTACATCCTCAACAGGGAGGGACAGAAGCAAGCTCTTCCTGTTCCCACCCTCAAGATTGGCTGCAATTTTGATAGGGAAGGAGGGAAGCCCCCATCCCCACTGTGAAGGTTGGCTGTGATCTTAATGGTGGGGATGGGTGGCTGTGAGCTTGACAGCTGGTAGCCATGAAGCACTGTTGTTAATGTGCAGGGAGATCACTCCTTTCCTGCTGTGCATATTTTGCCATTTTCAGAACATGTGATGCACCACTGGCAAATGTTCAAATAACGTAGCATTTTCCTCTACAGTTTGGTCAAATCATATTGTTACATTCGCCTTTGTACAAAAAGTGACTTGGTGATTTCTTTTAGCGGCTATTTATGTCAGAGGAAACAGTTGAAAACATCTTCTTTTTACTTATGTAAATTATTTATTCTCTTTACTTATGTAAATTTTTTAAATTTACTCATGTAAATTAAATATTTTAAACTTATTTTCACTGGGAAAAACAATCAGGAGTGCTTTAATATCTTAGGGCAAACGTTTGATTGTTCCATGTATCTTCTGCCAAAAGACACCTAACGTATATCTATAGTTCTGCAATATTTCCCCTTTACCATGTTTAAAACACAAGTATTGGCTTGATTCCTCAGTTTGAACATGTTTAAAACACAAGAAACTATTTAAATAATCTATTGTTATGACTCATAACCCAAATATGCATTTCTTTCAATGCAACTACAAAAGAAAGTTAGCTAAACATTATAGAAGTTTACGGAGAATAGAGGTATACATTCATTTCATAACTAAATGCAATGTTTATTAGTGAGATTCAGATAGTGTTCTTCAGTCAAGGTGACAAGCCTTTCAGGTACAGCAAGGGTACCCTAATTCCTCTTATATCATCAATGAGATATACAAATTTGTGCATTTTTATTAGCCCAAATTCAGCAGACATTGATGTTCCAGCAGGGAGGCAAACCAGAGGACCTGTCAACTGTTACTGTCTCACATAAAAAAGCCAGTAAAATTGGAGGCTAAGAGTTTCTGTGTTTATTCTAAGTATGTGTTATCATTCCTAAAAGCTGTGGATCACAGATATATATGGATAGAATTTACTTTATGCCTCCTGGTTGTGTCTAGTGGGAGCTAGAGTTTAACAATATCCAGAGGACCACATATTCTTCATCTGTCCTTTAAATAAGTGTTATCTAAAGATGACATGGAACACACAGAGATGTGCAGCCCTATTGCTGTAGGAACTGAACTGTGGTAGCTGCGAGCCAATGGATTAGCCACCTCATAAGGCTGAAACATGAGGCCTTTTAGCACTATGGCCGGTAGTGAACGATTAGTGAACTTGTCATTTTCTTTTAACTTTTTCTAAAACCAAAGGTGCATTTTCCAAGTTAGATAATGCTGTAGGAAAACAGCTTGTAACTTTGCTGATGTGTTTTTTTAAGATGCAAAAGTTTGGAATCTATTTCCATGCCCTTGAGTACCAGTCCTGTGAGGTGTTTTAGATTGTAAAGAGATAAGAGAACTTGTATAAAACAAGATGAACTGAAAACAAAAGCAAAAACCTTCCTTGCTTTCACATGTCCACATTGCTATACTTAATCTGGATCATTTCAAAGTAAATGTAAAACAGCTAGATACATTTCTTGCAATAAATGATCCTATATATAGTGGGCAATAAACTAACTGCAGTCAAGCCTTGTCATATGAGATTAATTTGTTCTGTCAGAACTGTTCATATAGTAATGATTTGTATAGCAAATTCCCCTTGCTTTTGCTTCATTTCCACTGTAAACTCTTAGACACAAAAATCTGGGCCCTTTCCATAATTGGCCATATTTCAGAATATATCTCAGGATAGATGTCTATTGACCACATGCTAATGTAGACTATGGCAGGCTTCATCTGGGGCCTGTCATAGTCTGCACTAGCATGAGGATAGCAGGCCACTGTTCTGAGATATACTCCAGAATAAGGCCAAGTGCAGAAAGGCCCCTGCTTATCTTTTGTAAGGGAACTTTCATATAGCAGTTGCTTGTATAATACAATTAACCATCACATCTCTAAATACACCAGTTTGTGTCCTATTGGTTTAGGCCAGCCCATGTGACTGAACTGTATCTTCAACGTTTCTTATATCACATAAGCCATAGAATTCAAAACCAAGCTTGCTACAGCTCCTGGGGCATTTTCACATTTCCCCTCCCGTCCACTGGACAGGAAAGGAGCACAGTCACCCAATCTTGAGGGCAGTGCCCTCGGTGACTGCATGTGTGTCGGCGCTGTTGCCATGATGATGCTATATGCACTCGCAGCAGCTCTGCTGACTTCCTTGTCCAGCAGAAGAGCAAATGGTCTGCAGCTGGACATGTCAGGTAAGCTTTGGGAGAAGGTTGTGGGGCCAATTTCATATACCTAATCAACAATTAGGCAACTTCTGGGAAGGCAGGGGTCCCCTGGAGGCTGCGACAGCCTCCTTTAGGAGCAGATGTGCTTCCCCAGAGGTTGCCTAATTGTTGACTATGGGCCAAAGTGCAAATCAGTCCCTAGTCGCTGCTATAAACAGAACTTATGTTCAAATCTGTGAGATTTCCTCTGAGACTCACTTCAGAGCACCAGAAATTGCTCCAGAAGCTGCCCGTTTTGATGCTCTGCAAATGAGGTCTGGATGGAAGTTGGATGATCCCAGCAAAAATATAACTACTGTGAATAGAAGCTCTGCTCATTGCAGTGAATAAAGTCAAAGTGAAGTCCACTGTCACTCCTATACCTTCAGGCAACTCCTTCCTTCCTTCCTTCCTTCCTTCCTTCCTTCCTTCCTTCCTTCCTTCCTTCCTTCCTTCCTTCCTTCCTTCCTTCCGCTTTAACTTGTCTTTCTCTGAGTCTCACTCTTTTGGCTCATACACATAACTATTAAAAAGGAATGAGTAATACCAGATTAGGCTATTTTTATCAGAACTATTTTTTAAAGTGGATTGTTTTTCTCTTTCTACATCCCATTTAAATCACAGATGTGTTAAGGTGTTTGTTTTGTTTCTCATCTAATGACCGAACCACAGCAGTTACATGATAGAGAAATATGGACATAGAAACATGTTTTTTAAGCCCCTTATTTAGCACTCTGACCTTCTCTGCTTATTGTACTTATTACTTACAGGGATTTCCGAGTGTATACAACTTCATTTATTATATAGATAAAAACATTACAGCACACTACAAATCATAATGCGTTTATTTAGATAACCTTCCCCTGAAATGTCTGTAAAGCAGGCAGTATTACATCTAACGAGATGAAATATGCAACAGTTTACAAGCCACTAAACAAATTTGCTACAATTGGTACTTTCTAATTTATTGTAAGCATAGATTAGGATCCCTGGCCCTTCCAGATGCTGCAACATTATCATTCTTAATCACTGCACATGCTGGCTGAAGCTTGTAAGAACTGCGAAGAAAACAAATGTGGTATACCCTTGCACTACAGATCTGCTTTAAGTTTACCTTGCTGGCAAGCCTGGAGCTGGTATACAGCCAGAGCTGGCAGATGGATAAAGAATATGTGGTAAATACAAGCATACCGTACTAATATGTGGGCAAAAGGAGGAACATGATGGCTACAAATACATAAGTCAGCATTGTTCATCCATCTTGTATTATGTTTTTGTTTTTTTTAATTTGTGCCCTAGGACCAAGCAGGCCTTTTATTTTGCTATAATTTTTTTCTCTCTCTTTCTCTCCTGCCACTCTTCATACTGAGGTGGTGTGATCCTGGAAGCAGTTAACATAGGGATGTCTTTTATAAAATGCTGGGCACATTTGGCAGGACATGTGGGGATCTGGATCAGGTGATGCCTCCTTGGAAAACTCCCTTAGGTGTCTTTGTAGTAATTAATGGCTTCTCAAATCTGTTTCTCCTGCTTTACTAAAGGTTAGTCTACCGCCTGTTTAGGTCAGTCCTTTCAATCTGACTTTGCATTTATGGATATGAAATCAGTTTCAGATTAATAAGGAAATGTTGCTCTTGCTCAGCACCAAATCAGAAGTCTGTCTTTCCTCCCTACATCCTGAGGTAAAACATCCTCAGGTTCCTGGAAGCAACAGTGAAGCACAAATACCCCAAACCCATTAATTCTAGTTCCTCTTCTCAGACAGGTGGGGGCAAAACAAAACAAAACCAAGCGATCTCTTTTATGCAATTGGGTTTTAGTGTATCTGCACTCTCTCCCTTCCTTGTTCAGAGTTAACAATGTTCTTCGTCAATCAATACATATTCTGCATCGGTTCATCCTTACTGTAAAACTAATTGTTGGCATTGTTTTCAGTCATCTCTTCGTTAAATGGTAACTCAATAGTTTTGATCCTTTAAACTTTTCCTCCCTCTCAATGCCCCACTTGTAATTTGACCATGTTAATGACTTCTCATACTGGATTGTTACAAACAGAGATTACACCTTGAGGACTGTTCTTGGTGGAAGCAACTTTTTAGCATGCTGAAAAATTAAATTATTTGTGGGGTGCACATTAGGGTGTGAATGAATGCATTTTTTTGCATTTGAATTTGAGTTGATTCGGATTTGATATAGATGGAGCTATTCAGTTGAATTATTCGAAAATCCAATACCTGAAAATTCAACCAAATTTGTTAATTCAGATTTTTGAAAATCTGATTCAAATTTGAATGTCAATATTCGATGGATTTGAATTGGATTTTTGAATTTTTGAATATTCGTGCCCATCCCTAGTGCACATAGGCATCAGCATACTCTTAGAGAAATAACAAGTTTCGCCCCTGACCAAATCTAAAAGAAGCAAAGGATAGCGGACCCTCCAAGGACACTGCCAAGGACTCTGAAAAGCCAATGACTGAAGATATCCTTTATCCACAGATGGATGTAGCAGAATTGGAAAAAGTCCAAAAGCGAATGACTGAAGTGACCAAAGGACTGGAGGAAATCTATGAGAAGTTTGCATCATTTGGGACTTAAGGCTTTTTTGCAAATAAAAACTAGCTTGGATCACAAAAAGGCATGGTCTGGGATCAATCTCCAAGGTCTCCAAAGGGCGGATTGCAGAGTCACTGGGGAACTCATTTTGGCAGTGCACTGCTGAAATGGGTCCCCTTGTAGTCCTGAGGATGGAGGTATGCCTTTTGCTGGTCCAACAGTAAATCTGTTTACATAGGTCTACTAATTATCCAGATCGAGGGTGCAGACCAATAAGACCTAGAAAACAAATATGAGGATTCCTATTCTGAATTAAATGTGTGTGCCCAAAGGCCCTCGACTTAGAAAGAAGACAAGGGAGAAGAGGCACGATTTAGATGGCTACAATCATGCAAGTTGTGCATGAAGTGGAGAAGGAGAATACTAATTCCAAAATACTAGAACCAGGGGCCACTCAGGGAAGGTGAATGCTGGAAGAATCAAGATCAAATTATATATTTCTTCACAGAATACATAGCTAGACTTTGGGATTCACCATCATGAGATGTGATGCTGGTTACTAGTCCACAGGCAGTATGTTACCAAGGAAGGCAATGTGGAATGATCCTTAGAGATGGTCGCTCACGGTATTTGTTTTCTCATCCCATCTCTAAACTAAGAAACTATTTGCAGAACTATGTTATTATCTTCTTCTGTTCTCTTTCTGGCTAGTAAACTCAGCCTGAATAATTTCTGTCCCTTCATATATGGATTTTGGATCCCTTCCCCTTCTGTTCCCAAATTGCTTTGTATTAATCTATTACTGCAGTGCCATTTATAATAGTGCCTGAGCCTCAAGATTTTGTTTTCCCTTTGATATACAGTATTTTTATTTTTTCCTTAATTAGGTGTGCATTATTTTTATGTTACAAGAGCAAGAAAAGTAAGACTATCTGATGAACACTTCAAATCCATTTTGATTTGTTAGCTTAGTTGTCTAATAATTCAGGGTCCTGAAGGAAAAGCTGACTATAAATGTAGGAAATAATTTATTGGCTAATTTGGTAACAAGAGGTGCTTCCGCACTGGGTGTAAAAACACATATAGGCCACATCTCCATTACAAGCTTATTTAGGTTTCAAACTGTTTTCAATCCTCGCAGACCCCACATCAGTTTGGCTTAACACGCTTTCCACATGTTAAATCGCTCCAAAGCGTGTTAAATTGCCCCTCATTTCAACAGGTCTCACTCCGGATCGTGCACTTGATACGTGTTACATTTTTTACTGTGGGGACCCTACCGTTTTAAGGGATGAGAATCCATGTTTAGGGTTTCTCTCTCCCAATAGCTTGCTTCCAAAGACAGTGATTTCAGTGTAAAAATCCAACCTTCACAGCAGCCGCTACACTGCAGCAATCCAGGCACTTCACACCTGATAACAATGTTGCAATTTTGTACAATTCTAGCTCTTTGGAGTTCTGACCTTTAAAGGGGAAAGCAAAGCAGGGCAGGATCTGGGAGATGTGTGAATATTTAAAGCCCCCTTGCTTGAGTTGCCGCTGCTGCTGTGTGCCCTGGGCAATGGGGAGAATCACTGGCTGCCCGCTGCCAGTTTTCCTCCATCCAGGCAAGTGGCAGCCACCCAGCCAGGCTCGGTGTAGCCACTTGAGTCATGTACGCCACCTACAATCCTCAGAATCTGGATTGAACGTGATTAAGTTTAAAGTAACGGGAATAGGCAAATTCACGTTTGCATCCGCGAATTTGCCTGTTCCCATTATTTTGGTTTAGGGAAACCGAATTAAGCTTATAATGGGGATGCGGCCATAAAGACATATTAAAAACATATATAGAACACACACAGACTTGCCTCCCGCACTGGAAACCTCCTTCATGACCCTTTGCGGAGGCCGCTTCCACATTTCGACACAAGATCTCAATTTCTAAAACAGGTCTTCCCATCAAAAAATGGATTAAAATGAAGACCTCAAACCTTAGGTGTTCAATCTGTCCCTTCACCTGGATCAATGTGGAAGCAGGACACTTCTGCACATGACCAGGCAAAGTGATGGATGTCCCTGCAGCTGCCATCTTGGGGAGAGCAGAAGCAGGCCAATATACCTCCTTCCACCCTCCCCCATGCACTGCGCACCGCCGGAAACATGCAGTGACTGGAAGCTGCATGCTCCAGTCCTGTGGATCCAGGGGCGGCGTCAGTGGTGTGGGAGGCCGGATGCCCTTTGGAATGGGTGCTGTGGCTTCTGTGCAGCACCCAGGTGATCCAGCTGCCCAATCTGGCCTCCCAGCGTGTGTGCGGACGCGCGAGGGTCCTTCAGATCTGTCCAAAATAGGGACGGATCCTCAGGAGGTCAGATCGCTGAGAAATGGCTCTTCTCGGCAGCAAATGCAGAAGCACCCAAGGGTAGAATATTTTGGTTCTTGAAGATACCTGTTCATTCCTATTGTTTGATTAGATGAGAGTGTAAATATAACCCCAAAGCCCTGGAATTCAATGGAAAGTAATTCTGATAATCTTGGAAAGTTTCTAGACAATTGTTCACTGTGAAATTAGTGCAGCTTATTTATTTAGATTGTTCACAGTATCTACAATGTCATAAGCATCCAAGTATTAACCCATTTCTTTCCGGGGGAAATCTGTTAAAAACAAACTTATTATAAATTGTCAGTTTGTTCAAACATGACAATTTTCTGAACCTACTTCCTAGAACTAAAATTATCTCTCTCCTTTATGTATAAGGTCCTTTTATCATACTTAATTTCCTGATAATGAAAATACTAAATAGTACACCCTGAAAAAGATGAAAAAATAAAGTGTCATGAATGATGCCTTGCAAGACCAGGCCAGTGGTCTATCTAGTCCAGCAGTCTGTTCTCACACTAGCAACCAGTTGCATAGAAAGCTCTGGTCATGGTCTCTAGGAAGGCACACAGCCATCTGGACTATCAGCCATTGATAGCTTTGTCCATCTACAATGAACTGATCAAATCTCCCTCTGAAGCTTTCTAAACAGGTGGCCAACATCACAACATGTAGCAGATGTCAAAGTACTGTAGCTGTGTGTGTGTGTGTGTGTGTGTGTGTGAGTGAGTGAGTGAGTGAGTGAGTGAGTGAGTGAGTGAGTGAGAGGCTGCATCCCCAAAAGACTTATTTACTTCTCCACTGTCACTCTACTGTCACTCTATTGAAGTGGACTTTAAAAGTGCCATGCAAATCAGGAATAAGCGTCCGCATGAGGCTCAGGAAAATGCGTGTTTTTAACGCGCCTTCCATCCCCATAGGATCCGTTTTCTTTGCGCGCATCTTTTTCTCCCCGCCCCTGCTCTTGTTCATAGGGTGCCAGCGGGAATGGGGAGGGACTGCACTCGGTGTGGCCACAACCAGGAAGACAATCCCTGACAAGTGCAAAGGAGAAAAAGCGATCGGCTCTCTGTTCGTCTCCCAGATCTCCCCCCCCCCCGAAATGGCTTCTCGTGCTGGAAAACATTCACTGACAATCCCTGACAAGTGCAAAGGAGAAAAAGCGATCGGCTCTCTGTTCGTCTCCCAGATCTCCCCCCCCCCCCCGAAATGGCTTCTTGTGCTGGAAAACATTCACTCTCACCACTTTCCCTGTTATTGCTTTCAAAAATCCACCCTGTCCAGCGCACGATCGCTCATTCACTCATCACTTTCCCTGTTATTGCTTTAAAATCCACCCCTAGCAATAATCCACCCATTTCACACCTCACAGTGATTGCAAAAATGTTGCAATTCTGCGTGATTCTGGCTCTTTAGTTCTGAGCTTTAGAAAGTGAAGCTGCTTGTGTTTCTGCTGTGTGTGCAGGTGGCAATCCCCGCCCCTTTTGCCACGGAGCGTCCTCAAGGTAAATGTAGCGAGGAAAACCTGCGACTTACAGAAAGAGCGCTGGAAGAGTTGTTTAAAGTGCATGTATTTTGTCGCGCGATTTCCACGTTTTGTAGCGCTGGAACCTCGTTAAAAACCCTGGCTTGGGGGCGCTCAGAGGCAAAAGGAGAGTCTTGGCAGACTTTTTATTCCTTGGGGACAGGCCCAGAGAGAGTGTTTCGGATTTGCAAATGGGTGCTCCAGTGTTTCCACAGCAGGCAGGCTAGCACCCATTGCTATTGGGTGCTAGACCACCCATGGAAACACATTGGGTACTTCTACTAGATCTGGATTAAAAGAAGTACCCATTCCTTAGATCCAGATCTCCTTAGATCCGGATTAAAGGAGCTCAGTGGAAAAACACCTCTAGTGGAAACAGGCTCTCTATAATCCAGATCGGATGGCTGAAGACCCCATTGTAGACCCCTTTAATGGGATCTACAGGAAATCTGGATTATAGGTCCTGGAGGACCCTTATGATCCGGATTTCCTTAGCTGTGGTGGAAACAGATGTGTCTCTAATGGGGTCTGTAGTGGAAATGGGGTCATCCGGCTCTCAGCCAAATGGGTCCTTAATGGGTACTAAAATGGGTACTTACTGCCAGTGGAAAAACACCCCTAGTGACGTGTTTGTGGCCTCTAATAATGGCCACTTCCAAGGCTGTTTCTGGACAAGCCACAGAACCTCCCCAGGCTACAACTTCAGAGGCTGAGGAATTTCATTCCCTAGCTCCAAAGGTAAGCCAGGACTTGCACCAACCACAGAGATGACTAGCAGCACAACCTGTTCCTTCCTGTTCCATTCCTGTCCTGCTTAATACCTAAACTACCTTAGTATTGTCATGGAATAAAGTCTTGTGTGAAATCAGCCTATCACTTCTGATACTGTGTCTAGGCCAAATTAGCTGATGCAGAAGTATATTTTGCTGCATTCTGGAATGCATTTGTTTTCTCTACAATGCTAGATGGATCATGGAGGGCTTTTGAATTTTAATTACTCAGACTGGCGCACTGGTGCTTTAACTGACCATCAGTGTGCCAACCACCGGTTTTCTCTCTTTTGTGAATACAACTTTCTGGAGTAGTGGTGGTTCCTTGCTCTCTAAATTAGGAATTGCGGCATTGAATTGCATAGCTGTTGAGCCTTAGATCTGAATGTCTTTTAAAGAATAAAAATTAAATGGCACTTTTGAAATCTTGTTTAGTTGCCAAGAAGATTCCCAGCACCAGAATTCTTGTATCTTGAAGAAGGGCATTCACAGTTTGTGTTCTTCCAGCTTGCCCTGTGAAAGGCCACTGGCTAGGGACAGATTTATCTGCTAGCTCACCTAACTAGACACACTCTATATATTGTCTTGGCTAATCGTGCCACAGTGACACACAGTCCAGATTACTGGTGAGGAAAATGTCAGCTGGTACACAATGAAAATACATTTTTGAGTGAACAAGGTAGTATGGACATACAGCACTGACTGTAGGTATACTCCAGACAGAAATTAAGATGCTGGCATCAAAACAGAAAACCCTGAGTGCTTTGTGAACAGGTTATCAGCTAGCCTCCATTCTGAGATCTAGCTTCAGAAGATTTTTGTGTGTGTCAGGCTGGTGGGAAGGGATAAAAGTCTTTCTTTGCAGCCTGACAGTGAGGGAACTCTACAGGGCATTGAGAGTACAGATGGTTTTATTTAGCTGGTCCATTTAGGTTATCTGATTTGGCTGGTCACATGACTTTCGCCTCATCTTGGGAAAATAAGCATCAAGGCTCAAACCGGAATTATTACCCCCAGGGAAGAAGAGATCCACATTCTTTAATGTTTGTACTCTTGTCCTTAAAGAACACAAAGCCATGTGCTACACATCTTCAACGAGCTAATGTTTTCCAGTATCTTGGAGACAGACCTCTTACAACTTATATTAGTTTTTAACTCTGACGTCTGTTAAGATAAATTGAGAGAAATTAAGGGAAATGTGGAACTATGTGTGGAAATCTACTTATTTAGTGTAGTTCAGTATTAACACTCTCCATTTCTTGTTTATGGGGTATCTTCTAGGACTGCTTCTATTTACCTTTACCAAGTATGGCTGCTTCTATTTATCTTTACTAAGTACAGTTCAGTGTCTCAGCTTATCATCCTTACTTTGTTCTAAGATATTCTGATATTCCTTTTTCATTGGTTGCTTTTGCACAAATTACCCTCCCTTTGGATTTTTTTGTATTATTTCTAGCCATGTTGGCTTCCTCAAGTCTGCTGAAGCCTCTCTTGTATCCAGGTGGTGCAGTTGGCACCAAATGGCCAAGAACTGGGTATGCTCTATGTTTCTCTTTTCAGAAAAAAGAAAAAGAAAAAGCTCTATCTAGATAGCATGTTATGGCTGACACAAGGTTAGCCAGAGGCTGGAGCATCAACAAGTGGGGTCCTTCTACCTCATCTTCCAAAAGGTGAAATAAACTGTCTGGTCCAGTTTGCTTGGATCAATTTCAACTGCTGCGGCCTGAGAATGCGGACAAGCTGCTTGTGGGGGTGCGGCCGACGACATGCTCTCTGGATTCCTGCCCCTTGTGACTGATAAAAACTAGCTGGCAAGGTATCACTGGGTGGATCCAGGGAGTCCTGAATGCCTCTCTAAGGGATGGGGTGGTTCCATTGGCCCTGAAACAGCGTGTGGCGCATCCCCTCCTGAAGAGGGCCTCCCTGGATCCAGAGGATTTAAATAACTATCACCCAGTAGCCAACATACCTTTTTTTGGCAAGGTTCTGGAGAGAGCTGTCGCTGTTCAACTGCAGGCATACTTGGAAGAAGCTGATTATCTACACCCATTTCAGTCTGCCTTCAGGCCTGGTTATGGCACAGAAACTGCCTTGGTCACCCTGGTGGATGATCTCCTCCAGGAGAGAGACAGGGGGAATGCTACCCTGCTGGTTCTCCTGGACCTCTCAGTGGCTTTTGATACCATTGACCACGATATCGTTTTGGAGAGACTACAGAGTTTAGGAGTGGGAGGCAATGCTTAGCACTGATTCTGCTCATATCTCCAGAGTAGAATCCAGATAGTGGCTGTAGGGGACACTGATTTGACACCCTGGGAACTCACTTGTGGTGTCCCTCAAGGGTCAATCTTATCTCCTATGCTTTTTAACATCTATATGAAGCTGTTGGGAGAGGTCATCAGGAGATTTGGAGTAAGGTGTCATCAGTATGCAGATGATACCCAGCTCTATCTCTCTGTACCATCTAAATCAGGAGAGGCGGTTGAAGTGCTTGACAGGTATCTGGAGGCAGTAATGGGTTGGATGAGGGCCAGTAAATTGAAGCTGAATCCAGACAAGACAGAGGTGCTGTGTGTCACAGGATCTCGGGTCTGGGTAGTGGGAGGTACCCTGTCCTTGATGGGATTGCAATGCCCTGGAAGGGACAGGTGTGTAACATGGGGGTACTCCTGGACTCTGCACTGACACTTGAAGCTCAGGTGGAGGCTGTGGCCAGGAGCGCCCACTCCCAACTATGGCTGGTATGTCAACTGAAGCCTTTTCTGGATAGAGACGACTTGGCCACATTCATCCATAATCTGGTAACCTCTAGATTGGACTACTGTAATGCACTCTACATGGGGCTGCCCTTGAAGACGGTCTGGAAGTTGCAGGTAGTGCAAAATGCAGCCGCTAGAGTGCTGACTGGAACAGCTAGCAGAAGACACATCACACAGGTTTTTAAAGGGCTGCGTTGGCTGCCAATTTCATACAGAGCCCAATTCAAGGTACTGACTCTGACTTATAAAGCCCTAAATGACTTGGGCCCCAAATATCTAAAGGAACGCCTTCTCACCGACCTGCCTGTGCCTTAAGATCAAGCGGTGAGGCCCTTCTGGGCATCCCACCACCTTCAGTAGTGAGTTTGGTGGGCACCCGGGAGAGAATCTTTTCAATGATAGCCCCCAGACTATGGTATAGTTTCCCCCTCAAGGCACATCATGCCCCTTCCTTACATATATTTAGGAAGGTGGTGAAGATGCACCTCTTTGCCCTGGCCTTTGGCTGAGATGATTATATTTCCCATCCCAGCACAGATACCATCATTTTAAACATGCCGTGTCTTGTTTTAGATTTGTTGGGGTTTTTTAAGTGCTTTTAAGGTATATTCTGTTTTTAATCTGTTGTTTTAACGGTTGTTACCCACCCAGAGACCTTCGGGTATGGGGTGGGATAGAAATGTACATAATAAACAAACAACCCCTTGTTCATTCTGATTGTGCTTTTCTGCCCTTTTCCCACTTACATGATATACTTTCTGAGGTGTTTTTTTGTGTGCTGACCAGAATTGGACACAATATTCCAAATGTGGCCTCATCATAGATTTATAAAGAGGCAAGACGATGTTGCCGATTTGGTTTTCATCCCTTTCCCAATTAGCCAAAGCACTGCATTTGCTTTTTTCACTGATACCGTGCATTGGATCAATACCTTCAATGAGCTGTCCACCAAAATACCAAGGTATTTTCCTTGTATTTCATGGAAAATCCAGCCCCAATCAATTTGCAAGTGTAAATGGGGTACTTTGTCCCAGTGTACATCACTTTGCTCTTACTAAGATTGAAGCATATTCCCACTTGGATGCCCTCTAAATGTCAAGAGATCCCTCTGGAGCTCTCCACAACCTCTTTCAGTTTTTACTACCCTAAATAATTTTATATCATTAGCAAACTTTGCTACCTTACTGCTTATTCCTGCTTCTAGATAATTTATAAATACTGAACCTTGGAGGACCCCACTTTTTACTTCCCTCCAATCTGAGGATTAAACATTAATTACTATTCTGTTTCCTGTCCTTTAGCCAGTTACCAATCCAGAATAGGACTTGTTCTCTTATTCCATGACTGATGAGTTTATCCAAGAGTATTTGATGAAGGACTTTGATGAGGACACAATGTGATCAGTGCAGAAAGTTACCACCATTACAACATGCAGGCTCTTTGATTTGTAGGCTATTATAAAAAGAATACCCTGTCTTAGGAACAAAAGATATTGAAAAGGAATTAATGAGAAAAGATAATATGTGCCTATTGCAGCTCAGGAAGCCTGAAATACTTTGGGAGATGAATAGGGAGGCCTCTTTAACATTCACCCATTTCAAAGAGTCTGGGCAGGCACTAACAGATGGGCATGAAGAAACAAGATCAACCAAGGAGAAGATGCCCATCTCATAGCATAGTATACAGATTGTTGCTTTTTTAAGAGAGTTGAGGATCCCACTGCACAAAAAAATTGAGTTTCCTTTTAAAGTATTGTAATGTTCATTAGAAAAAAATTGTCCCCCAAATTGTTAGATTTAGATAAATGCTGTTACTGAGGCTGCTGCTTTTGTATGATGCAAGATATTAACTATAATCCTTGCAAATAGGAGAGAAAAAGCAAGACTTTCTACATTTATATCTACACATAGGAATTCATACGGATGCTAACAAGGATATATGAAGTACTGTTTCATTGATGGATGGCACTGTATAAAGAAAAAAAACCCTCCTTTGTAACCTACACCATCACCTGGACAAAAAGCAACAACTCCAAACCTGAACTTACAGAGCAGGTCATTATGAAATTGATCTGCCTTACTCTGCTTGATGCTTTATTGTTCTTGCAATTGCCTGACTCTCAATCAAGAGATGGTCTACAGTTAAGGTGACTTTGATCTGTTCTTTCAACGCAAATTGTTTCCTGCTCTAAATCAAGAAGACTAAAAAAGGTATACACTAAAAACAACACGATAAAGGAAACTGACCTCTGTGTTACTCTGAAAGGGAAAGAATACCAGAAAGATGAAGGAAGGAAGGAAGGAAGGAAGGAAGGAAGGAAGGAAGGAAGGAAGGAAGGAAGGAAGGAAGGAAGGAAGGAAGGAAGGAAGGAAGGAAGGAAGGTATTCAGATCTCAGGAACTTAGTACTAATCAAGAGAAAATATTCACAAATTAGGAACTTCCATAATCTGCAACAGCATAAGTGGCAGGTCCCTATTCCAGGATATAATCCAGAGCAGAAAAGCCTCTAGAATGTTCAAGACAGGGAGGAGAGGCAGGCTGGCATGTGAACAATCACACCTACAAAAAGTCTCAAAGCCATCATAAAGCCATCTCAGGGCCATGTTCCCACCTGGCAATTTAATCCAGTTTTAAACCAGTTTTTTTTTAAAAAAAATCAGCAGCAAAGTCTAGTTTTTTGCGTTCCCACTCTCCATTCTTCAGTGCCCGGCAGGGGAGAAATCCCCACCCCTTTCTCCTCCCCTCAGCAGAACTCCTCCAGCAATTAGACACTGCCATACACTGACTTCATTGGGGTGGACAATTCAAAACCTACCCTCTATATAAACTTGCCCCCCTGCATCAGATCATGGAGTTCTTTGGCAGCAGTTTTTGTTCACCGTTTCCCCCCCCCCCCCCATAGCACAGTTTCTTTCTCATATTAACAAGGCAGTAGAAAATTAAAGGTCACTTTCCCTTCTTATAATGGTGTTTTACACTAGATCAATAGATCAGAGCAGTGTGAAATGGCAGGGAGTCAGGAGATCATAGAAGGAAGGAAGGTGGGAGGGAGCAGGCAGCCTTTTACACAAAACTGACACACGGAAGTTGTTAACGTCTGATCGCTGCCAGAGAGTTCCTCTTATTGAAATCAAGCACTTTCACTTAC
Organism: Aspidoscelis tigris stejnegeri; assembly: GCA_023333525.1. Lineage (NCBI taxonomy): Eukaryota > Metazoa > Chordata > Lepidosauria > Squamata > Teiidae > Aspidoscelis > Aspidoscelis tigris. The sequence continues at coordinate 211,619,155 of JALMGA010000001.1, forward strand.
TCCCATCCCTGCTACATTTGTCTGATCTTGTTACATGGTCGTTTGTGCCTTACCTACTGCAAGCTCTGTTCATTTTTCCCTTCCTTCATCTCCTCTTTCAACCAGCAGTAGATTTCCTAGCCTGTACGGGGAACAGAGGACTACAGCAGAGGAAACCATGCTTTCTCATTGGGTCAGAGGAAACTAAAGCCTGGTTCCCTCCCCCAAAAAACTGCTTGTGTTCCCATTTTGCTAAATAAAGTGGAGTATTTCTAAATCCAGTAGCAAGACCTCTTTTGATCCAAATATGGATAATCCATGTTTTGGGACCCTTATTCCTCAGAAACTGCAGATTCTTTTAAAACTTTGGGAATTGTGAGCGCTCAAAATTGTCTCAAAGCTCATTATAATCAGTTTGGGAATGCACTGCAGGACAATTACATTGTCACATAGAATTTTTTAAAAAAATCTATGTGACAATGTAATTGCACTATTTATTAAGGAGAGAATATATTTAGATAGGAAAGATCTAATTCTAAATATATACATTAGGGATAAGGAGAGAAATACAAAGAGGAGTGAAAATATATGATGAAGAGAGAAGGAAGAAGGTTTAAACATTCTTTGCAGCTTATTTTCCTAATCCAAATTAATCTTCCTATGCTGCTTTGTCCTTGCATATATATTTCAGCATTGGGTAGAAAAATGAAAGAGAACTGGGGAAGGGGGGCAATTTGTAAGAAAGCATTTGAACTCCTCTGACTTCTCTTAGAGAAGTATGTCCTGTCTTTCATTTAAAAAAAATGAAGCCAGGCGACTGTCACAAGGCCAGCCATGCTGAGATGGTTAAGTGTGTGTAGTCTTAGCCCAAGGAATCAGTATTTAAGTGTATAGTCATATCTTGTACAATATGGTTTAGCACACTAAAATATGACTTTCCTCAGATAAAACATTTTTAATACAGGTCTTTCCATCTTAAACCAGTTCATGTGACGTCTAAAATGGCACCTACCTTTAGCACCATCTACCAAGAGATTTGTTTTCAAAAGTCTCCAAATTTGTTTCAGTTTTGCTGGGCTTCACTAAGAATGGGAGTCCAGTAGGTGAGCCACAGAGGCTCACCATTTTGGAAGAGGTGTGTATGAATTCCCTCTACACACTGATAATTATGAGCCCTTAGGAAGGACAATTTGCATTTTTTTATTATCCCAAAATCCAGAGGAGACTTTTCCAACTTACCTCTGAAGTAGAATTTACTTCTGAATGTTGTCTTGGAGCATAAAAGTTTGAGTTATTTAAAAACTGTGGAATTACTGTAACACAAGACAAAAATGTTCACAAGATTACTGTTACTGATTAAGAATGGTAGAAATTAAAAATAATTTCAGATCTTAAAAAATATATATATATGTATGTTTGGAAGTCCTTGCTCATCTATTTATAGCTAGTCCTTTGTTATCCTGTTAAATAACTAAGACAAAGTACCTTTCTGCACTTACAGTAGATCTGAAATAGACAGCAGCATGTTCTCTTCTGGGCCTCTTTTATCCACAAGGTGGGTGCAAACTAGAGAAGTTGTGCTCCTCTAGCATAGTCCATCTCTATGAAATAGAGGATATTTGGGATTAGGAGATCCAAAGTAGCCTCCTAATTTGCTTCTGGGACAGAATATCAGTAGACATCAATAATGAGATCTACCAGCATACAAGGGCCTACTAGAGAGGGGGCCTGCTGATGATCATCTACCCATGCATCATCTTGGGTGAGAGGAACTGTTAGCAAACCAGTTTTGGGTGAATTCAGATTTTGGCATGGCTGGTTTGGGATGAAGTTATTTCCCAGGTATCCAGAGCTAGGTGTTTAGAGGTTAGACTCAATACTTTGAATTTTAAAAATCAATTTTAAAAATGCAATGAGAAAAAGTTCCATTAAAAAAAATATTGAATGACTACCTACAGTTAAATTTACTTCCAAGTACACATGTATGTTTAGGAATACTGTGCATACCTGATTTTATATCAACTATTGTCTTTAATAGAGTCATATATGCCATATTAATGAGTTACCCAATGCCTTTAAACATTGTTCTCAAAATGGCTTATTCCCCATAATCCTCGGTCGGTGAGGATTGGATTTGCCAGCGGAATGAGGTTGGCCGGTAGTGGATGTGTTCCACAGTGGGACGCAAGATAGTAGGCTGTTCTTACACAAGTCTCTTTATCCAACAATGTTTCTCAAGTGATCAGCTTCTGAATGGGGGAGATGCATCTAGTAGCTTGCCAGTTCAAAGAACAAACTGATACTTCCTATCTTAACATGCCTTCTTTGAAATGGCTGTCTTCCGTGCCTGGAAAGGAACAGTTGCCTTTGGCACCTTGTTGTGTTGCAGCAGGTTGGTCAATGTCTATAAGGGTGAATTCCCACTCAAGTAATAAAACTGTTTCAGAACGGTTTGGATCCTCTTTGTCCCTGCTCCCCAATCATTTAAAGTGGCTTACAGATGGTTTGGATCCTTTTTGTCCCCATTCCCAATCAGTTTCAGGGGTATTTTGAGGATTATTTGGCTTAAAAACAGAATAAATAAACACCTGATTTTTCAGGTGTTTTTTTTCCATTTTGCTTTTAAAATGCTTCTTCCTTATTGCTGTGGGAACGCTGTAGTATTCCCCTCTACAGCAGACTGTTTCATAGTAACAATTCGGCCACTTCACACCTTATAACAATGTTTCCTTTCCCATCCACACAAGCCTAAAGATCAAGGAAAGAGACAGTCCCGTGCAATTCTGGCTGTTTCCCTCCTTCCTTGATCTTTAAAAGGGGAAAGGAGGGAAGCTGCTGCATGAAGTGGGAGATGTGTGTATGTTTAAGTGTGTGTGTAAAGGTGGCGGTGGCAGCAGAGCAAGCCAGCCAGGGTGCTTTTTTCGGGGGGAACCCCTGCTGGGGATGGTGGCTGTGGAGGTGGAGTGGGCGAACGGGGCTTGAGTTGCTGCTGCCGCCATGCACCCTGGGCAATGGGGAGAGAGGGGTGGGCAAAGCCTGAGGAGGGGAAAGAATCGCTTTCCCCAATCTGTTTTTGGAAGCGTTTTAAGTGTGGGGGACACAAAATCGGGGTTGAATCTGATTGCCAGATGCTCCTTGGCTTCCTTTTAACACATTTTACATAGAGTTGTAAATAGCTCTGTCAATTGCCTTGTATATTGCATTTTATTCCTTGAATGGGAATTCACCCTAAGATACCTTTATCTTTACCAGATGTAAGTCTTGCACTGTACACTAAAGCTGACTCACTGCCATATGTGCTGAAAGTAGCACTGCACAAGGGCCTCCAGGGAGCAGAATGGTTGTTCTCCTTTCATATAGCAGCTGCTTTTCTGTTCCCCTGACTGGCAATTCTATTTATTGTATATTTTTAACCACTTGCGGCCTTTTATATTTGAATAAAATTAAAATAAATAAAATAAAGATGGAATATGGGGTTGGAAACCTTCCATTGGCAGACCAGTACTTTTAGATACAACTCTATGGCTCATGAATGAAAACTGTACACTTTCTAGAAGTTCCTTCTAAGAGGAAAGAAGAAATCTTAGCCATCTGTTACTTGTTGCCAGACTCTAGCAAAAATATTTTATGTTATCCTACTTAATTATAGATATCAAACGTTCTCTTCTGAGGAAAGCTCACATTTAAACTATGTTCCAGAATGAAACGGAAGATACTTATGGGAAGAAATGTATATGTACCCATATGTATGCACACAGAAACACAATAATTCTCCACAATAATTTTACTCACCTGTCATTTGTTCTGTACCTGCTTTTCCCTCTGGAAGGTAGCCATGATTTTCCTTTCCAGTGAGAGTCCAAGCATCTACTTTTCTATTCGCAGTCTTGTTCTCAGAAACACTTCTGGAAAATAAAAATTAATTACATTTGTGTCAATAACCTCTGAAAGCACAGAACTCTCTCTGATGAGCTATATCCTGACAACCATAGCTATTGTGAATTTTCCCTCTGCCAGCTTAACAGACATAATAGCTTTCCTCTTAATGACATTGGAATCCCCCATTGCAGCTATTCTAGTTGCTAAGTCAGACTTGCTAGGGGTATAGTTCACTTCCACCCTTCACCTGACTGCAGGTAGAGGAAAATCCGTATAGCTTCCTCTGTCCACATTCATCCAGTGTTGTTCTGTATTGGGTCTTAATGAAAACTCCAGTCCTTGGATGGCAGACTGAGATCTTCAAAACAGGAAGGTTGGGACCAGTAGACACTTACTAGGAGATAGACAAGGACACTTAAGCTTCATCAAGGTGGCACTTACTTAATCCAAGTTAAAGTATGGATAATCTGGAATAAAATGTGTCCGAATGTGCTTTACTATGGATTATTCAAATAACCCAAATTAAATAAGTACTGTCTGGTTAGAGGTTTGGGGCCAGATCTGAAGTTGGTTGCTTAACAAGGCAAGGCAGGAGAGAGAAACAGGCATCAAGAAATAAGTCAAAGAACCAGCAAGATGATTAGCATAAACAAAACAACAACAGCCAAACCATAATCCAGGAACGGGATAATGCCAGGAATGTAGTTTGCTGCTGTATGATCTTGATACTTATATGTCTGGCTAAGTGTCAGGGGCCCATATGTTCCCTGAAGGTGAGCAGCCAGCTGCAACTGTGATTTGAAGGTAGTAATCAACAAAGCTGGGCTTCTACTAGAATGTTTCTTCCATGTAAGAGTGCTTAATGGAGTTCTTGGCCAAGAAATTACTCTCTTGCTAGCTGAGAGTATTTTTAAGCACTATTGTCAATAGACAGGTTGCTATGTAAGCCAACCAATGCTACTAGTTACTGTGCACCATCAGTAGACCATATGAGTTTAAGTTTATATCTTCCTGCTATCTCTTACCACCAGCCAAGCAACAAAACATTTGTACTGATGATGCTACCTAGCCCTGGTGGTAAAAGACCTGCAGAAAAAGAATTTAGCTTGGAGAACTCCTATGGTGTGAGATTCTAGGAAGCTGATGGGCAGGAGAGTTAAGACAGACAGCGTATTTTTTCATCCAGAGAGTCATTGGTCTATGGAATTCACTAACACAAGACATGGTGACAGCAACTAGCCTGAATAGCTTTAAGAGATAGGTGGGTCATAATGAATAGCTAGGTACTGCCTCCAGGTTGCAGAGATAGGCAGGATGCCTCTAAAGGATATTTGAAGGAATTGAGAGCCTGTGAAGGTTTTTACCTTTGCCTTTTGCTTGAGATGCCCATAAGCAATTGGGGGATGCTGGACTAGATGGGCTGAGGCCCAATCTGCAGGGTTCCTCTTGTTCTTAACATTCTAACCCTGAGTTACATTATATTATAGCAGCATTGTATTTGGCCAGGTCTTCAACTAACAGGCTTTGGATTTAGGAAAGACTTTTTATTTATGTATTTTATATATAATCTGTTTGGTCTAGTGGTTAGGGAGCTGGACTCTTATCTGGGAATACCGGGTTCGATTCCGTCCTCCCCCATGAAGCCAGCTGAGTGACTTGAGCTAGTCACAGCTCTCTGCTGAGCTCTCACAGCCCCACCCACCTCGCAGGGTGTTCTGTTGTGGGGAAAAGAATAGGAAGCTTTGTCAGCCACTTTGAATCCCCTTAAATGGGTGAGAAAAGCAGGATAGAAAAGCCAGCTCTTCTTCTTCTTCTTCTTCTTCATTTAAAATTAATGTTACTGGGCTCAATGGCTTTTTTGAATTTGTGTATTTTCATAGCAACAAGGCATTTGGTTAATTTTTATTTAAAGGCAGGGTGCAAGTTTATAAAATAAATGGATGGATGGTCAATAGAGGCTGTTTTCCCTGGCAGCCAAAAAGTAGCTTAAAAGCATGGTTTGCACCATTTGGCAGCTATTGTTGCCATCCCACTTCTCATCCATATTAAATGAAACTTGTCAAGTGCAGTTTCTGGCCTTTACTTGGCCATTAGAAGTTGGACAGGAACACTAGTTTGGAAGCTACTATTTCTAAACTGCTTTTGAGCTGCAGCAGTGAAAACATCTGGCTTAATTTGTTTAAACTATTCAGCCTTAATTTTTCCTGTTTTGTTAAACAGTGATTATGTACTGTCCATTTATTTTAAGTCTTTAAAAGTCTATCAAAGTCTTAATAATAGCTTTAATAAACATTCCAATTACACAAGATTGAAAGTATAGATCAGTAATGGCTCATACAGGAAAATGGGATGTGTAAGTAGTTGAGGAAGGCGATAGGCAAGGTGGCTTGCATTGAACAGGGTGCAGAATTGCCACCGATCTAGGTCCAATCGGAAAGCAAGCCAAGGTGTCCCTCATGTTCACCACCTCACTCCTTGCCTCCTAAAGTTCCATATAAGCCAATAGTGGCGTGCACTTCCCTTCTCTGGAAGAGACAATTGTGGCCCTTTCTGCACTTACCAGCTGTAGATCTGGATCAATAGGTCCCACATAACTTGACCAGTGTTCCAGATCACATGATGGTGTGGGGCAGTTCAGTGCCATCTGCACTGACGGTGCTGATCTGTATTAAGCTATATCATCCGTCCTACACCATCAAAGGCTAAGAACAAACATTTTTGTAGCCTCCAGGCCTGCGTGTGGATGCTTTTCAGCAGGGCTCTTTCTGTGTTCCAGAACAAGTGCCTGCCCCCCCCTGATGGAACCAACTAAACAGGTCCATAAGATGGTAAAGACAAATCCTGCTCCATCCAGTGGATCAAGGAGACCCCACCCTATTGGCCCTGCAATAGTTGGAGCAGGACCCATAGGGTGGGGTCTCCTTGATTCACATTACTGTGCAGATGGAAGTCCCAGAATGTGGCTCTTGCTGTACATAAGCCTTGTCTTCCACTGTAACAACTCTTCCCTACCACTAGAAATGAGTGGTCTGCACAACCTTTTGATTTCTGGTAGCTCTCTTTTCTGTGCCTCTCTAACTTTACTCCCACTGAGTTGCTTATTTCCCCTATCCTATCCATGCAGCTACAGTTAGTTTTGTTGTGCGGAAATCAGTTTTGAAAACTGGATTATGTAGCTTAGTTAGGAAGTGTAAAGGAGGACTTCTGTGCAAAATTGCAAATTAAAACAATAACAAAAGACCAAAAACAAACCCATTTCCTCCCATAACTGCCTGCAAGCACTGGGCTAGAACTCCGCTTCAGCATAAACGATTGGTTGCCTCCAAAAGAAAAAGAGGGAAGAAAGAACACAAGATACCCTCACCCTCCCCAGAACACCCAAATCCAGCTTCTATGGATCTGTTAATATTGGTATATCTAAAAGAAGAAACTGAACTGGGAGAGGCAACATGCTTTAGACACATAGAACACACTGCCAAAAACACAAATTAGAAGGAAAACCCTGTGACGCTAAATCTCACATTTTGATGTGATTTCCCCACAGCAGAAATAAATGCAACGGGAGGCTGAACGACCTCCCATACGTAGTTACACTAAAACAATTAGCATTCATGATGGCAAATGGTTTAAGTTCATTTTGCTAAGTTAGAATTTCTTACCAAGCATCTTACCTTCAAGTAATTCTTAGAAAAGCCAAAGGCATCATCTAAGTTGCCTAGCAGTTGGTCTCAGGTTATGTCTATCAGTCTGTCTCAGTTACAGTACATCAGAAACTCTATATTCTGAACCCTGTGGAATTGGCATATTACCGAGTGCAATAATTACTACTGCTTGAGAGATAGAGCTGTTCTGGTGCATAGTGACCTCCTGTGGTATCTGCAGGTACTAAACATTAACCCTGCATTAAGAAAGACCTGTGACAAAACAGACCTCCAATGAAGTACTGCATCAGAACTTCAGTTTGCAGACAAGTTCATTGAGATTTCCCGCACTCCTTATCAAGCAACTAATTGGGGAGTTTCCTGTATTAAAAATGGGCTAGTGCTCTTATTCCTGCATATTATTATGTTTCCCTTTCCACATTTTGTTTCCTTTTCCTTGGCTTAACAGAGACTACAGAAAAAAACATATTCATCATCAGAAGCCGTGTAACAGGGGTGTCCAGCCTACAGCTCACGGGTCACAAGAGGCCCAGGATGGCTATGAATGCAGGCCAACACAAAATCATAAATGGACTTAAACATTATCAGATCATGCGTGGACTTTTTTTTTCCCTCATCAGTTTTCGTCCAAGGCTACTCTTCTTCCAGTGTGGCCCAGGAACGCCAAAAGATTGGACATCCCTGCTGTATAGTGGCCTACTGATTTCTACTAATGCTAAAAGGTGCTGAACCTCATAATATGCAGATGCAACCAACCTAGGGCTTTTCTGCATGTAATTTTAAGCATATCCAGGAAGGCATCCAGAGGCCTCCCCTCTGCATGGTGGTCTGACTTAAGGAGAGGTCCTGCCTTGCCCCCCCTGGTAGGTGCTCTGACCCCGATCGGGTCAGCTACAGCTAGCAGGAACCCCCTACCTGGGCATCCCCTACCCCGGGACACATGCCTCCCCAGACACGCGTGAGCGAGGGACTTACATCCTCTCCACCAGAGTTTGAACTGCGAAGCCTGGGGGTGCGGCTTCCCAGCATGGTTGGTGTCTGCTTGCACCACCGCTCTGACTAGCCAGTAGCCCATGCCAATACCATGGGCCCCATCTACCACCTGGAGCAGCACATCTGCCAGTGCACAGCGGCAGATCTTTGGCCTTGGCAGGGCTCAGCCACCTAGATCAAGGTGGCTGAGCCCTGCAGACGCCCTCTGGGACCACTCCCAACCAGGGCTAGGGCCTACCCAGGGACTTACCTCCTCGCCGCCATAGTCCTGACTATGGGGGATCTGACCAGAATGTCCCTGTGCACTGGTAGATGTGTGGGGGCTGGCCCCACAGCTGTCCAGGAGGGAGAATGTGAATGCTCTCCCTTCTGTGCAGCTGTGGGATGGCCGGGAATGGGTGTAGAGTGCAATTTCGTGCTCTACACCCAGAATGCGAGTAGGCTGGCCTGGGACGTGCTGGAGCAGTTCCGAACGGAACCACCGGCCCAGCAGAGTGAATGCTCCATCCCAGGGTGTCCTACTCACATTCCAGAGGCCCTAGTGCAAATAGGCCTCATGTCTCTCTTGGCCAGTTTAGAAGAGGAATCAATTTCAAGAGCACACAAAATTGTACACAAAATGGGTCCCCCAGGGGCTACAAATTTTAGTTCCTAGCAACTGGAAAACACAGAGGGTGCGTTCCCACTTGACTTTTTTAGTCCTGGTTGGACCATTTTAGTCCCTGTTGGACTATTTTAACCCAGATACAGGGCTAAGTGCGCATTCAGGGCTGTTCCCATTTGCCTGATGATTAACTGGGCTGAACCCAAATATTGCCGTTTCCACTCACTGCCCAAATCCCCAGTACAGTGAACAGGGACTTTAATTCCCCACCCCACCCCACCACCACCACCACCATCACCACCACCACCACCACCACCACCACAAAGCCTGTAAACCTGACCGGGTAAAACAGTAAATGTGTGCTGAAACAGGAGATTGGAAGAACAGAGCGCAAGTGATTTCTCCCTTTCAGCTCGCATGAAGGGACACGAGAGAGAGGCTAGGCTAGAGGCTTGGCTTTTTCACAGCTCTCCAGCTTGATCCAAATGTATCCCATGTTAGCAGCTACTTAAATGTATCTCTTGTAGGGGAAATCAAGCCTTTGCCTCTCTTGATTGGGGCTCTAGCATTGTAGGCATGGCAAGGCAAGGGGCGAGAACTTCCCAGCTGTGAAATCCCACCCACATCTGGGGCAGGCATTAGCCAGAAGGAGATCTCTGCCCCAAATAGTCTAGGAGCGTTCCCATTTGGGGGGGAGCGGACTTCACTCCAAAAGGGAGGGAAAATCCAGTTTTCCTCAGGACTTTTTTCCCCTGGACTTTTGCAGGGTAGTCCTCATAAAATCAAATTAAAAATTGAATAGGAATGCTGGATACCAAGTTTGGATTCTATTCTGATTTATAGAAAATTAAATGGGAACTCTGAATACCAAAGTCAGATTCGATTCGGATTTAAACGCCTATGGGAATGCACCCAGAGGGTGACTCTAGAAACTGCACAGTCTTGGGGGGTCACACAATGGCTGTCCCAGACCATCTATCCAAATGTGGATAGCTTGTTTCGGAACAGTAAGAGTCATTGAATAAGTATGAGAAATTCTCTAGCTACATGCCTATCTGTAGCCACTGGGTCCCACGTCTTTGTTTGCACTGCTGTAAAGTGTGTAGCATTCTTTTGACCAACAGGGGAACATTTCTTCAGGTTTGGCTCACATTCTCTTTACAATCTTCATCTCGTGTCTTTATTTTATAAGTTCAAGCGTCCTTTGAGGCACATGAAACTGCACTCACAGCAATTTATATAATCTTTGCTCAAAGTTACTGGTGATGCTGTACTTTTTATCCATGACAAAAAGAAATAAAACTTTCATGTAACAGAAGAATTCTTATCGCTAAAGAACAGAATATGATCATTCTTATGGGCAAGAGCATTTTGAAAGAAAAATATGTTATTAATGGCAAATACTGTGAATTGTTTAACATCTAATTGTTTTCTCCCTTGGCTTACTCATTTTTTTTTTACATGTTTTAATTGATGCTTTTACTGTTTTACCCATGCTTTTAATGCTCTGTAAACCGCTTTGAATTTCTTTAAATGGAAAGCAGTACAGAAATGTAATAAATCAATCGATCAATAAATAACACATATAAAAGAGAGATATTTACTTTACCTCTTCTCTTTTTGATGTTGGAGCTCTGAAAAGGAAAAAAATGTTTTAAAATATCTTGTATGCTTTCAATATAAAAGATTTCTATGTTTTTTATATTGATGGTAATTTTGCTTTTGTATGGAAGTTTTCAGAGACTCAAAGGGAGGCTCTCAAAAGCCCGAATCATCTTCAGTCAGTTCAATACAAATTGTTGTTCAGCCCTGGTAGAGATACAAAAGCAAAGTTGCATAGGTCCACTTCACCAAGTCTGTTGGGGTAACTTACTCTCTGTTTCTCACAGTCCTCACTTTGTAACTCATGCTATCAACACTACACATTCCATATATAATTTTTAAACATAATGGTGCTCTGGTTGTCTCTAAAACGTGGCTTCAAGATTGCTCATTTTGTAAATGGGCAGCTAAATATGAAAAGGCTCAGCTAGATACTGTTATTTATTAGTTTTAAAAAATATTCTGAACTTTAGTTTTCACCTTGGTTTTGGGGAGTAGCTACAGTTCAATGGTAGGGCCAACTGAATGCAAAGCAGAGAATTGTAGGTCCAGTTTCCAGCCTTTCCTCCAAGGTAAGCAGTGGCAAACCACTTCTGTATTCTTGCTAAGAAAACTACTACAGGTATGTCCATGGAGGCTCCTGTGCAGTCCTCTATGAGTCTTGTCTGACTTGATGGAAAACAACCACAAGCTTCTTTTTAAATTATATTGTAAGCCACTTTTTAAGTGAAGAAATGATATTAAGTCTTCCTGTATGCGTATGACATGATACCTTTACAGGTGGTTCAGTTCCACTCAGCACAGGACAAGTCTGGCATCTGTATGGATTCTGTGCTCATTCTCCTCACTATGTTGCCATGAACACTGTTTGCAACAACCTCGTTCCCATATCAAGCTGAAATCTTGATGGCAGTGGAGAGGCAAGTAAAAATATACCACTAGCCTAAAAGTAATTTCTGTAGGCCTAATTTTCTTTTTTTTCTTTTTTATTGTTGGATGCAGAGAAATTAATTAATGCAATACAATACAATACAATACAATACAATACAATACAATACAATACAATACAATACAATACAATACAATTTATATAACTGTTTCCCTATAAACCATCATTTTATATTTCTCCACCCCACCCCACCTTACTCTACTGATATTATTTTTTCTATTTCTTTTTGGAAATCTCTCTTTATCTATTCCCTTTCTGGTCTCAATATTATTTAATAGTCAAGTTCCCCAAATAGAATATAAAAGATTAAAAATGAAACAAGGTGAAGAAGAAATTCAAGTCTCTGGGCCAAACTTCCCACTACTTAGAATTTAAAAAATTAAGACAAATCACCAGCTGCAAAAATCACACCTACCATTCTTTCTTTTGCAGCAGCAGCATACAATAAGTAGAATAATAAGGATCAGAAGCAGTAAACCAACAATCGACAACACCACTGCTAAAATGATAGTTTGGGTTCGCCAGTCTTCATTATTACCTGCTTCTTCTAAATAAAAATCAGTAAATAGTAAGGTAAAATTTGCATTTATTTAATATTTATTCATTCATTGAGGTTTCTCAAAGGCCTCAGGAGATATCAAAAGAGAAGGTGAAACAGGTAAAAATATAATATTTATAGTCAGCAAGAAATTAAAAGTGGTCAATGCACTTCTGTCTTAAAACTGAAAGAGGCAGAACTTTAAAAACCAAGAGACAGGGTGAAAACCTTGACCAGAATTCAAAAGACACTTAATGTTGGCAACTGATGTACCTGAGAGGTGAAACTATTCTACAATGAGGGTCACTATAGAGAAGGACCTACTGTATACTGCTACCCTTTAAAATTATAACATTGCCTTTATTTCTAAACATTTTTATCCTGTTTCTAACTTTCTCCCATTGCAGTTAAACATCATAGGTCTGGGTGAAACAGTCATCCAAAAGTATTGTTATTATTTTTATGCGATCCTCACGATATCCTGGTTTGCAAACAAGAAATTAATAAGTTACAGTTTACTGCTAGATGTAATGGGAAATTACATTTGTGTCAATGACTTCTGAAAGCACAGCTGTTTGCTTCATGCACAAGATGTGAAGCGCATTTGTGACTTTGTTGCCCATTAGCCCATCTGAAGCTTTTCACAGTCTCTTGCTGTTAATAATTTCGGCTGCATTCCCATACAAGTTTTCAGGGTCAGGAGATCCCATTTATTTTTTTGTCCCCAGACTTTATGAGGAGTATCCTGCAAAAATCCACAGAAGAAAAGACCTCACAAAAACTGTTCTCGGTCCCCTTTTGGACACCAGCCCACATTATTTTTTCACCTTTGGAAATGCTACCGGACTATTTGGGGTGGAGGTGCATCCTTCTGGCTAATGCCTGCCAGATGTGGATAGGATTTCACAGCTGCAAAGGCCTCCCCCCCCCTTGCCATACCTGCTCTGAACACACTGCAATTAGGAGAGATATGGTGGCAGGAAAAGTTTTTAAAAACACAAGCCTCAAGGGATACATTGTAGCAAGGCTGGCACAGCAGGGGAAAACTAAGCCACGAGCCTCCCTTTTACAGAGGGGAGGGAAACTGAAAGGGAGAGTAATAGCCTCTCTCCCCTCCCCCCCCCATGTGAGCTGTCTTTATTTTGAAAGGGAATTGCTTTGTGCTGTTGGTTCTTTCACTCTCCTGTTTAAGCACAAAACTGCTGCCTTCCCAGCAACGTGAATGGAGGGAGGGAGCTTCTGATTTGAAAGGGAGAATGTGAAAGGGATGATTGCTTCTGTTGCAGCTGATTCCATGGGGCAGGCTTAACAGGGGCTGGACAGGGACAGAGATTAAAAAGTCCTGTTTCTCCCTGCTGTTTTTTTTTTTTTGTTTGTTTGTTTGTTTGTTTGAGTGGGAATGCCAGTATTTGGATTCAGCTTGTGTTTATCCTCAAAGAAACAGGGACAGCCAGATTGCACACTTGGTCCTGAATCAGAATTTTAAAAAATCCAACCCGAATTTAAAAAGTTAAGTGGGAATGCAAGCCTTAGCGTTGGCGGCAAATTTTACTATCTCACTCTTCATTCCTACTTCTAGACCATTTATGAATACATTTTAAAAACACAGGTCACAATACTGAACTTGGGGGACCTTTCTCCAATCTGAGAACTGATCATTTATTACTTCTCTGTTTCCTGCTCTTTAGCCAGTTACCCATCCAGGACAGGACCTGCTCTCTTATTTCATGACTGATGAGTTTATTTGGGAGCTTTTGATGATGGACAGATAGACCATGTCAACTAGATGGTTTTTATCCACATTCTTATTAACACTCTCAAAGAATTTTAACAATTTAGTAAGACATGAATTACCTTGGCAGAAACTGTGCTAATTTTCTTTCAGCAATGCTTGCTCCTCTATTGTGTCCTAATTTTATCCTTAATTATGGTTTTATGCTGGAATTAATATTAAGGTGACTGATCAGCAATTTCCTGAATCACCCTGTATCCTTTTTTGAAGATTGGTGTTACATTTGTTATCCTCTGTATCTCAAGATTCACCATTATAAAAACTTCATCTGTGCCAACCCAGACAAATCATATATCATCTAACATTACAGAGGCCGTGTCTTCACGGCAACCTTATTTCGCTTTCCCTAAACCGAGATAACAGAACTGGATGCAAACGCGAATTTGCCTGTTCCCATTACTTTCAGCTTAATCGCGTTCAATCCGGATTCTGAGGACATATGTGACTCAAGGAGGGACTCCAGTGGCTACCTTTTAAAACCCGCTTTTCAGGGCTACCCTGTCCTCTTCCTCCTGCCGTGGACGTGCCACCCATAACAGACCCCTTCATGGAGCCTAGCTGGGTGGCTGCCTTGCCTGGATGGAGGAAAAACGGCAAGAGCAGCCAGCGATTCTTTGCCCTCCTCTCCCCATTTCCCAGGGCACACAGCAGCAGCAGCAGCAACTCAAACCCCCTTCACAGCCATGGCCTTTAAAACAGAAACTCCAGGGCTTTCCTTTCCTTTCCCTTTTTTAAAGGTCAGAACTTTCAAAGAGCTAGAATTGCGCAAAACTGCAACATTGTTATTAAGGTGTGAAGATGCTACATCGCTACAGTGTAGCTTTAAGGACTGGATTTTTATAGTGGCTGTTTTGAGGGTGGATTTTTTTTCAATGAAATCACTATCTTTGGAAGCAAGCTATTGGGGGAGGGAAACCCTAAACATGGATTCTCATCCCTTAACACGGTAGGGTCCCCACAGTAAAAAATGTAAAACGTTTCAAGCACAGGATCCGGAGTGAGACCTGTTGAAATCAGGATTGAGATTCACCATGCTTTGGGGTGGTTTAACACGGAGAAAGTGTGTTAAGCCAAACTGCTGTGTGGACTCCGAGGATTGAAAACATTTTGAATCCAAGATAAGGTTGCCGTGAAGACACGGCCAGAGTCAGCTTATTTGAGGAAGATGATAAACATCCCTGGATTCTCTGAGACTTTGCTTTGTGACATCTGCTTCCCTTTGGTTTCGTCACTATAGCAACCGAAGAATGTTTCTGCTAGTGGCAGATAGGCAAGAGAATTTATTCCCCCTCCAAATCTTTCTGATAAATCTACTTTAATTACTTGTTACTTAAAAAAAAAAAACCCTCCTACCCACCCATCCAGCCAAGGCCCATGCAAGGAAATGGTAACAAGCACTTTGCCTTATAAGTATAAAATATGGTGGAAGAGCAGTCATTTCAGCTATATTTATTCAGTACACACCCATTCTATAATATACACATGCTGTTCTTCTGTCATGCTAGAATATAATTCTAGCAACACCCAACATAATACTGGCTGTTGTTTGCAGAAGAGGAAGAGTACTTCAGTAGGAGAAAATGTGTTTTGGAAGCAGAAATTCCAGGATTTAAGTTAACAGACATCAGCTGTGGAAAAACTTTCCAGAAGTTATAGAAGTTACAGAGTGGGACACTATTAGAGCTTTTACAGACTTCCTGAGAAGTAGTTAAGAGGTGGATTTTCATGGTCACAAACAAGAAACCACAGCCCAATTTGCACTTGGCCCCATAGTTTGCAATAGGTGAACTTCTGGGCAGGTGTATCTGCACTTTCAGGAGCATTTACAGCCTGGAAATGCTCCCTGCATGCCCAGATGTTCACCTATCGCAAACTAGCACCACATGCAAACTAACCTTAACCAAAAGCTTACCTGAAATGTCCAGCCATGAGCATTTGCACCATTTCCAGTGGAAGGTATTAATTGAGGTGCCACACAAGTGTGCTGGCACTTCAGATGATCCCAAACTCTACTGCTCATGCACAGAGCATCACTGTTGCCATAGCAATGGTGCCAGCACACATGCAGGGCACTGCGGTCAAGATGGTGGCACCCTGTCAGTGATCAGACATGCACCCAGATGCATGGGGCTTAGGCTGACATGTACTAGCATTCCCAAGTGCAAATGCTACTACACATTAGTCTGTTATGCACTTTCCCAGTCCAACTGATGAGAAGCTAAGTGCAGAAACGCCACACATCTCTATCAGTTTGTAGCAGGAAAATGCATCTCTTGGACTATGTAGGTTAGGACATGCTGAAAATCTTATTCAAAAAGATCCAGAAGAAGCACCATGAGTGGTCTGCAATCCAAGCCATAACTATTCCTTCCAAAGGGTGGCCTTAAAAAAAACTCCCAGCAAATCTGAAGGCTTAAATATCTATGGTGTTGGGATGCCTCAAACATCACCTTGAAGTACATTTCACAATAGAAAAGAAAAAAGAAAGTCTTAGCACAGTCCAATCTTTCTCCCCAACTGTTAACTGTAGTTACAGAATACATGAAGGCAGACAGGAAGAACATAATATTGGTCAAAAAGGTTTAGAATTTGGTATGTAATCAGTTATATATTAAATCAGCTCAAACTGGGAAGATGGTGCCTGCATTCTAATCCTTTCTCACCTAACCTGAAGTTCCCAAGTGTTGAGGAACTACAGCCCTTTCTGCACTTGCCTTTAATCTGGACTAGAAGACCATGAAGTCAACCCATCCCCCTTCAACAACTTAAAAGAGCTGGGGAAGAAGAGAAGGCTGCTGGACTCCACCTGGGCTTCTGCCTGCCAGCCCATCCCCCTTCAACAACTTAAAACAGTGATGGTGAACCTTTTGAGCTCGGTGTGTCAAAATTTGCAAGAAAACCTAGCTTAACTTGGGTGCTGTGTCACATCTAGAAATATCCATAATTTTGTGATATTTGTAGCTCTAGTAAAAAAGTTATATTTTTGATATATGTATTTTATTAAAAGCAAAAACAAATAATTCTTTACATTTGCTAAATCTTCAATTGAAAGCTGGTATTTCGTACACTTCAAGAACAAGCAAGCACACACGCCCAGGTGCCAGGGTGATCAGGTGTGTCACCCAAAAGGGCTTGGCGTGTCACCTGTGACACATATGTCATAGGTTGGCCATCACCGACTTAAAAGCTGGTGGAGAAGAGAAGGACGCTGGACTCTACTTGGGCTCCTGTCTGCCAGCCCATCCCCCTCCAGCAACTTAAAAGAACTGGGGAAGAAGAGAAGGATGCCAAACTCCATCTGGGCTCCTGCCTGCCAGCACTTCCTCACCCACCCACCCTCCGCTTGCAGCCCATTTAGGAGTAACAGAGGACAAGAAGCATGCTCTGCCTGATGGGGTTTTCTTCCTTCTAGCACTAAATATTAGCGTGGAAAGGCATTGTGTATGGGTGTGTGTGTGTGTGATTTTAGATAGTACCGTTCTAATATTCCTCTCATCGTTTAATATTGTTTTAAATGTTGGGTGCGTGTGTGTGTGCATGTGTGTGTGCGTGCGTGTGCGTGTGCGTGTGCGTGTGCGTGTGCGTGTGTGTGTGTGTGTGTGTGTGTGTGTGTGTGTGTGTGACTAGCCAGCCTCTAGACAATACTTTTCTTCTTAACTATTATATAATGTTTTATTTGTTATAGTTATGCTATATATTGTTTGCTTATGTAAATTGCCGTAGGGAACAATTGTCTTGACTTAAGTTGTTGATTATATTTGCTTTTTAAAAAACGTAATGGCTGTATTTTGCTTTGTATTTTGATATATTGGCTGTATTTTGCTTTGTATTTGGTTTCCATTTGTTGTGAACCGCCTTGGGCAAGAGTTTGTTTTGGAAAGGCGGTATATAAATAAAAATGGAATGGAATGGAATGGAACTGTGAGACCCTGCCCTCCACTGGAATGTTCCATCTGCATTAGATGGAGTGTAGTCCCAGCCAGACTACACAAGAGCCCCAGACCCTTGGTTCAGAGCACAGCCTTGTTTTAGTGCAGAAAGCTCCCAAGAATCTCCTGGCAGCATATCCAACACTTATGTGTGGCAGAGCTTGTAATTCAAGACTGACAGTTCTACTATAACCAAATAAGGTTGCAGGTATAAGCTCACTATAGCAACCGAAGAATGTTTCTGCTAGTGGCAGATAGGCAAGAGAATTTATTCCCCCTCCAAATCTTTCTGATAAATCTACTTTAATTACTTGTTACTTAAAAAAAAAAACCTACCCACCCATCCAGCCAAGGCCCATGCAAGGAAATGGTAACAAGCACTTTGCCTTATAAGTATAAAATATGGTGGAAGAGCAGTCATTTCAGCTATATTTATTCAGTACACACCCATTCTATAATATACACATTTTAGGGAGACTGAATTGCCCTTCCAGCCAAATTACAGGCTAAATTTTCCATTTCCATTTTTATTTGTATACCGCCTTTCCAAAATAAAATTTTGGCCAAGGTGGTTTACAACAAACAGAAAGCATAAAATGCAAAGTAATAATGAAAACATAATAAAAATACACTGTCAGAACTGTACACTTCAACATTTTTGGTCCAAGACCTGCAACATGTTTTAAGTTTTGCTCTGAAAGATAGCAACTAATACCATATACAGGATGTCTGAGGATCTCTGGGTGGTGAAGTGCTAAGGGAAAACAAATTATGCCCAGTTTGGTCTAGTGGTTAGGGAGCTGGACTCTTATTTGGGCATACCAGGTCTGATTCCATCCTCCTCTATGAAGCCATCTGGGTGACCTTGGGCTAGTCACAGCTCCCTTCTGAGCTCTCACAGCCCCACCTACCTCACAGGGTGTTCTGTTGTGGTGAGAAGAATAGAAAGCTTTGTCAGCCACTTTGAGTCCCTTTAAATGCTTAAGAAAAGCGGGGTAGAAAAGCCAATTGTCCTTCTAAATATTGTTATGCTGTAAGTCCTGACAATTTGGTGCAGAATGAAGGCAGAAGGAGAGAAGGCAGAGGACTTATATGGCATGAAATAAAGTAGCATCTGTTTGACAAAGTCCTGAGGGAGTACTGGAGTTTCTAACAACAAATAATCCTGTGAAATCTTTTCTATATAAATGTTGCTAAAAGAGTTTGCATTAAAATAATGGTGTTTAGCATCATGACACAAAAGATCTATTGTGGAATAAATTTCTGCAGACTGAAGTTCATTTCACCAGTTTATAAAATGTAAATACTTCCTTCACACAAATAAAGATGTCTTTTGTGGGCTCAAATGGCACTGAAACACATGGACAGGACAGCTATGGGCTTGTCGTATTTCTGTGCTCAATTTTTATATATATACATGTATATGAGGTATAAAACTACTCACAAAAGTATTAATTTGCAGGAATTCAGCCTTATAAATTAGAATGAGTCAATCCTGGAGCACAGATTCAACACCTTTTCCAAGTGTTGTGTAGCAAGATGGCATAGCTATGTGCCTATAGCTGGACAGTCATGTGCAGCTACCAGATCGCCATGGCAACATCCAATCGTGGAGCACAATGGATGTTGGTTAGGATGTTGCCTTTGCAGTCTGGGGTTAGTTCAGTGCTTGCAGTGCAAATGGCCATCACCACACTCCGACCTTTCGATCTGGTATGGTATTATTATGAGTGCAAACAGGTCTTAAATATACACATTTTCAGTCCTGTGCCTTATATTTTCCCTTCCCTTGTTATTCCACTTCTATCCCCTTCACACATACACATATGCATGCATGCACACACTCATTCACTATATATGGCAAATCAGGATGTCACCATTTATCTATTTAAGTGGTCTCTAATTCACCATGGCTTGTGCCAAGACGAGATCTGCTTGTCTTTCACATTGCCATTAGACTTCTTAACTTTATGAGGAGAAAATGCAGACATAATAGGAAAAAAACATTCAGAGTGCATATAAAGTCTGCTTACAATAAGCAATATTTTTTTAAAAAAGAAAAGAACATTAAAACATCCAAAACTAGATGATGAAAATGCATACAAACCTTCAACAGAAAGAAATGCATACTGATTATCTTGATTCTGGAGACTGCATTTTATTTGGCCAGAATCCTCCGGCTGGGCATCAAAAATCATCAGCTCTGAAGTAAATGTTGAACCATCGTTATAGCCTTGCTGATCATATTTTGCAAATGTTCTAATGGTTGTTCCATTACTAAGTACGGACACTACAGGGTTTCCATCAAAAAGCCATATCAAAATTAACCATCCGAGTGAAACTGTACAATTAAATCGGGCTGTTGAACCCACTAAAACTGTTACATTTTGGGGGCCATCTATGATGTAGTAGGGTGGGATACCAATTGCCTGATCTGAAAAACAAAACAAACAACATCAAAAACAAATAAAACCGCCGAGGTTGAAACTAAACCACCACCAACAGCCAATACACCCATCCTCCTTTACACACATACTTGTTATATAAATGTTTTCTTATACGTTACAGTCTCAGTATTTACAGAACTAAATATCTACAGTTTGCAATCTGAGAAAATCTCCTCAGTAGAGATCTCCAGTGACACGTAAGAATTCAGCTTGGACCTGTGCTTGAAGCAATGCTTGGATGCTACTGGGGAGCTCGTGTTTACCACACAACTTGAGATGAAAATGTACAATCTGCCATTTCAAGCTATTTTGTACATATTTAACCTAAAATAATTGTGACTTCCATACTGAATGCGCATTTAAGGCCTGTGCAGAGATTTTAGGCGAATTCGCACTTGCCTGCATGGGGAACTCTAGGGATACACCTCCACATTGTACCTGCATTACATGGATCCACTTCTTAACCACAGCAGCTCCACAGGTGCAGGAGTTCCCCATAAGTGTATAGATGTAGAGCAGTTTCATCTGCTCTATATCCATCCTAACTGCCACCCATTGTGGCTCCACTGGCACCATTTCTAGCTGGACTAAGTTAGAACAGGGGATGGGCAGCGCAGCCATGTTGGGGCCATTGCCACAATGACATGATAGCCTCTAGGGGATTCACACCTCACCAGTACTTAGGGAAGTGCTGGAGAAGTTAAGGAAGGATCCAGCATCCCAAAGTGTGGATGATGGATCTATCCCCCATCTTCACTTTCCCAGGACCCTGTCCTGGAGAAATGGATGAGCAAAAAGGCCCGATAAAAGGCCTAAAAACTCAAAATGATGTACTCTGGACACTGCCAGAGGTTTCTTTGAGATACAACGGCTGATACATTCATATAAAAATTTGTTCCAGCCTATCAATGTTATTATAAATGATCTGTGCTCTAAAAACTAATGAATGGAAGAAATTGCTTTATGAGTGATGAAATTGCTATGCAATGGATTTTAAAATCTTTTTGAAACAGAACTACACTTTTTCCCACTGCTCTTGTCTCTAACCCATCAAGCTAACTAAAGTAACCATAATGACTGACATCCTCCTCATTTACTTCTCAAAGGAGAAGAGAGCCTCTGAACTCCTCTGCAGAAGGCCTTCTTCAGCCACATCTGTGTCCTCATGGGCCCTGTTCACACCTGGTTTGAAGATCACATCTGAAGACCATCGGTGCTTTCTGCCCATTTCAGGATTGTCTGCCTGGTCAGGTTACTCTGGTCCCTGGTCACACTAGTAGTTTAGGACAACCTCAGATTGTCTTCAGATCGTGCAACTCACATTATTTATATTTAATTCATTTTCCAAGCCAGCCCACCCCTGTTAGACCATTTTAATCAGAGTCCTCATTTTTGCAAGACTCAGCCTGTCCTGGCATTTCAGGCCATCTTCGCTTCCTCAGTTGTGAGCTGGGGTACAGGCTAAAGGAGGCTGAACCATGCTGTGGTGGGTGGGGTCCAGTCTTTCCTTCTGCCAATCAGCACATGCAGAGTTTGTGAGGCACCTCCCCTTCTCTCTTCAGTTTATGTGTATGATTCCTCTATCTAGCATTTTTACACAAATTTATTATTTTTTAAAAAAATAATTGCACAGAGGGAAAAAAGCACATAAAAAAGGAAGGGGGCATGAAGGTGGGGGAGCAGGCTTCAAAAAGAACCACAAACACACACCCTCACCCCCCTTGAGTGATAGAACAGCATCCAAACAGAAAGTAGATTTGACAGAGCAAAGGGGTGGAGAGCCAAGAGTCCCATGGAGGAGCTCAGGTTGATCATGGAGAAAGGTGTGACTGATGTGGGCCAAAGCAAGGATGGCCTGAGGACAATCTGGGTGTGACCAGGACGAGTACAACCTCAGTTCAAATTAATGATTAGGGCATACTGTGTTACACTTGTGTGACCAGGGCTCTGGTGTCAGCATCAGGGCAGAATTCTTTCAAGTGGAAAGAAGCAGTTTCAAGGCACTTCCTTCTATCTTCTTCTGGATTATGAATGTTTTGTGGCCACCCTCCCAGAGCAGTGGCAGAAGGTGCCATTTTACCCAATAAATAGTATCTTCCCTTGTGAACATCTACCTGGATGTTTGGGTACCTGAGCTAACCAGATGGGATGGATGCCTATTGAATTCCAAAAATTTCAATGGAATCATTTGTAATTCCCACAAACCTCAAAATAATTTGCAGCATACTGTCCCTTTCAGTAATTCAATCCTTTGTTTTGACAATGGAAGTTAATGTTTTACTATCACCATGGTAAAATTCTTCTTTTATAAGATAATTATGCCTGTCCTTAAAACTCAACTAAGATCATCATAACACATGTATATAATCATTTACCAGCCACTCTGAGATGAGCTCAAAACTGATAAAATGAAGAATAGGAAGCTGACTAAGTGAATGGCAAACACATTTCTGCAGATTGTTAAGAAGAGCATACATGTGGACATTTGTTCTGATTCTCATGGTGCAATCCTCTAGCTCAGAGCCACTCTGGAATGGGAGATGCTCCATGCTGTTCAGTTGCTCGAAACCAGACTTACCCAATAGCCAAAGTGCAAAACGGCTCTAAATCAGACAAAAAGCTAAAGTACCAGATTGAGAGTTCAGATTGCACAATATACCTGTCAACGGCATACACGCATTTTACTTTTTCCCTTGAAAGTGCATGTCACCTTTTCTTCTCTAATATACCTTAATTTTCTAAGGAAAAATTAAAAATGATGTAATCCTACCCCCCAAAAAAGGAAATTGACTGTCATTTCAGTTCCTTAGTTTTCTAGGGAAATATGCAATGCATTTTGTTTAACATCCTTTTTAGTCTACATTCTAATTTTTCTTCTCCCTCTGAGAACACGAAGCCCATGATGTATTGTTTCTACCAGCTGAAACACACATGGTGCAGCTGCTAATATTGGACTAGGAGCCAATATTTTAATTCTTGCTGGTTGACCCAGAACCAGTCACTGTCTCCTTGAACCCTCAAGGTAGAAATAGATTCAGTAGAAAATAATTATTACATAGAACCTTCAGCATATATATGACCTAATAATGGCCAAATAGATTTGTTCAAGAAAAGAGTGATTACCTTTTAGAAGGACTAAAAGACTCAAAGTTGACCAAATCCACCCTTGACATTTATCCATTTAGTTCTTCTCTTGGATCTGAAAGGAAAGGAAACATATGCTTCACTGTATGATTATAATTTCCTTCTATGATCAGCAAGGTTTGATCATAAACGTATGATCAAATAGAAGGAAAAGGAAATAGAGGGAAAGAGTTTAAATTCAGTCTAGAGGTCATTTGTACCCCTTAAAACAACAGAACAGGTAAGGGCAGCAGCTAGGGGCATGGCATGTGAATGCTCTGCCAAATAAACTGGAGGAAGACTTGTGGGGTGGGTTGCTGGCTACAAAACATATCTAGACAAGAAAGTTTTTGAAAGGTTGGAAGAGGCACAGGGCTGCACCTTTCCACTGTGTTGGTAATGTTCTCCTCATAGACGGGAAATAATCCCCCACCACCACCACTCAATAGAAGGAAAGAGTCAAGTAGAAGGAAAGTAAAATAGAAGGAAGGAGCTTAAGTTCAGCCTAGAGAACATTGTACAGCTTTCAAGAAAATCATACTATTCCAAGAAGTGATCTAGTATAGCAGTGGTTCTTAACCTTCCTAATGCCGCGACCCTTTAATACAGTTCCTCAAGTTGTGGTGACCCCCACCTAACCCTAACCATAAAATTATTTTCATTGCTACTTCATAACTGTAATTTTGCTACTGTTACTGTATGATTCATAATGTAAATATCTGATATGCAGGGTGTATTTTCATTGTTACAAATTGAACATAATTAAAGCATCGTATTCACATCAACCACAGCTGAATATAAAAGTTACCTCCAATACTGCTGCTTTCTACACAGTAGCTGCTCTCTACTGTATTTGTATGGGGTGTATGTGATGGGGTTGGCGCCATGGTGTCATCACACCAAGTACTCATATGTGGGCATATCTGCATGTGGGCGGACCTGCCTGGAGATGGATAGAGGAGGGGTGTCTCAGTTCCTATGGTCTTACACGATCCCTGTGAAAGAGTAGATCGACCCCCAAAGGGGTCGCGACCCACAGGTTAAGAACACTGTAGTGTAGGAATTGGTCTAGATACCAAATCAGTTAAGTAAAGCCCAGGAATATTTTCTTTTAGCACTGCAGGTTTTCTAAATGGCCTATACAATATGTCATGGTGAAGTTCAAAGTAGCTATTCTTTTTCCTATCACACACCTGAACTTTGAGGATACTCCAAGAGGCTGCTGGGCACAAGAGTTTGGACTGACCCGGGAATGAATTTGTTATTTTCATCAGACCCTCAAAAAAGATGGTGACAGCAACCATATTGGATGGCTTTTTAAAAGGTTAAATAAATTCATGGAGATCAGTGGTCCCAATGGCCACTGGAATGGATGCCCAGGTAGTGCCACCAGGCTGGAGAGAAGAATGTCAGGGAGATTTGCTGAGAATTGAGAGTAGCACGAGGTTCAGCCTAGGTTTTCTGCTTTAGAATGACCAGAAGCAATACGACAGTAGGAGCACCCAGATCTTTGGACATCCACTCCAGGGTCATACGGGGAGGACACGTTACAGTCAAGTCAGAAAGCCAGGGCAGAATAGAATCTTGCTTGTAAATCTAGACTACCATGGTTTTGTCAGCATCCCTGGCTTCTCTATTACATCACACATTAATAACAGGAGGCTGGATGTGCTCTGATACCCTGTGAGGACTGGAAAGAACATTGGCAGGTTTTGCATATGATGCAGCTGCAGTAAGTAATCCTACCTAGTGGAACCATATGCCAGGAAAGATATAAATATCCACCCATGGTACTCTTGTTCAGAGAAAAGAAAACAGACAGACACTACTTCAGCATGTTGGAGGGAAGTGGTTCTTCAACAATAGGGAGCGAGCTGATGTGCACTGCTATGCTAAAACAAATTTTGAAATGTAAACGTGATATGAAAGTACATGGGGGAAAGAACAGTGCGTCAGGGAAACCAAGGGATGCATGTGCCCTGTGGCAAAGAGTAGATGGAAGGTAATCCATATTCATTGTGAGTGCCCAAAATACCAGTCCAGTCTGCTTATTTCAGTTACACCCATGTGTTGCAGTAGTGGATTTTCAAGATAGAAAGAAACCATGTGTTGGGCATGGGATTTCCCTCATGAGGATGGGGTGTGTGTGGCTCCACCCAAGGCCTAGCAGAGCCCCTCATGAGGGAAAGGAGCACTAGGAGCTGGGAGAAACGCAAGAGTGGGTAGCCACAAGGTGATCACCCAGGAGTTTTGTAAAGAAGCTAGTCAGCTTACTGCTGAGTGGGACCAAGACTCGCCAAGAAGTGGGGAAAACCTCATCCAGTGTTCAGGGAAGAATGCCAAAGTAGCCTTCTGCCTGGCAGGATCCATGAAACGTGGTGGTGGTGGTGGTGAGGAACCTTCAGGCTTTCTGGACCTCCCTGTGTGTCTGTGTGCCAACGCCAGAGGAGAAAGCCCTGTACGTAGGTAGATTGAGAAGCCACAGAAGTGTTGATGTCCATGAGCAGGAAATGGGTTGTGCCAGGGGGAAGGAGAGCAATGGGTGTTTTTCCACTGGCACTAAGTACCCATTGAAGCACCCATTAAGGACCCATTTGGCTGAAAGCTGGATGACCCCATTTGCACCACAGACCCCATTAGGGACACATCTGTTTCCACCACAGCTAGGAAAATCTGGATCATATGGGTTGTAGGGAGCCTGTTTCCACTACAATCAGGCAATGGGGTCTAGAGGTGGCTTGGGGGGGGGAGGCACCCATGGGGGGGGTGCCCCAAAGTCAAGACTTCAGAGCCCCTCCGAAGCCAGCTCTGAAATCCCTCCGAAGACAACTTCAGAGATTAGCGCAGGCTCTGAAGAAAAAACCCTTGCAAGAGCAATGCAGCTGTCAAATGCTGCAAAGGTTCTGAAGGGTCTTTGCAAGCACGGTGGATTCCGCAAGTGGATCGTGATTTTGCTCCCTTTCCCAGGCAAGGGGAGTAAAGTCAAGGGAGTAAGGGGGTGCAGAGGCTTGAGTTTTCTCTCTTTCTCAGGGAGGTAACCTTATTGCCCCCCTGGAAGAGAGAATTTCAAGCCCCTGGAGCTGCCTGTCAATCAGCTCATGCGGAAAGAAGTGCATAATTAATGAGCTCCTTGCTAGCTCCTGCTCTTGCCCCATAATTCACATATATTTTTAAAAATCTTCCCCTATACTCACCTGACAGTTGCCCAGCTGGGTGCCCTATACCCACCAGTGGAGGGTGGGGAATCAAACCCAGTCTTCCCAGATAAGAGTCCGGCTCCCTAACCACTAGATCAAACTGGCTACCCAGTGCCAATCTACTGACATTTGCAGCAGCCATGCCTTCTTGACCTGTTATACTATGGGGGCCCTTCTTAGTGACATTTTAGTAAGTGGGCCTGCCCCCCAAACTAGTAGTGGGTCTGCCCCCAAACCAAAACTAGTTGGGCCAGAAACATTCACTCCCAGCCTTCAAGATCCACACTGCTGCCTCTGAGAGCTCTCCAAGGCCTCTTCTGGTACAGCATGGTCTGCCCTGTCCTGGAATAGTCTCCAGTCAGCTCCTTCACTATAGGTTGCAGTCATTTATTTATTTATTTTATATTATATTTATATTTATATCCCGCCCCATACCCAAGGGTCTCTGACAGGGCAAAATTTAAAATAAATAAATGGAGTTTACTGATTTATAAGTGATAGTAATGTCTTGCAATACAATAAATTTTACAGTTTATTGCTCTTTTTAGCACCTTTTAAGCCTAAATCTAGAACCTTTTGAAAATTTCAGTTGCAACACTATTGCCTTTCCAAGTACATTTCCTGGATCCGTGTGTACTAAAGTAAAGAAAGAAATTTTTATCAGACAGCAACATACTAGCTTACATACATACATACATACATACATATACATATATATAACAACAAAAGTAAATAAATAAACAAACACTAAATGTAGCTATACATACCCTCCCCCCTCCCCTGTGATAGACCAAGTCGATTGACTTAATTTTGGCTACAATCAAGACATACAGCCATTTTAATAGAAAAAATTTTTCTGGGATACATGTATTCATTTGTGCTAACACTCTTTCTATGTAGGGTTCCCATATTTGGCAAAAATGCTCATTAGCATTGTTATCTTCCAGCTGACACTGTTTACATTTGATAACAGTTTCAGAATTGTGCAAAAAGCATAGCATCAAGTTTCTGTAGAGCAGTTACCTTCTGCATATCTATGCACACACAATTGTATAGGTAATACAGGAGAGACCTAGTGTTAATGTACTTCCTGTTTTCTGTTCATGTTTTCATTTTGCTGTTTTTTGATCCTTTACCATTTGAAAAGTGGCATTTCCAAATATCACCGATTAGTAACAAAAACCTTTTCAGACTAAATTTATTTAAGAATCATTTTTCTCAGCTAAATTCACAAACACACATTAAAAGCAATTTCCTTACCTTGTTACTAGAAGATCATCATTTAATACCCAGAACAACAATCAACAGTGTCTCTTATGGGAGAGAATCTATTCTTTGCTATCATGTGAATAATTCCCTATAAGACACATATCCAAATATTCTGATTAACCATCAGGTAGTTTCTTCACAGTTTAGCAGGAAAAGCTTAAAGAATTTACTTCCGGTGACTTTTGGTTTCTTTCTCTGCGTTGTGTGACTGTTTTCAGCAACAAGTTATCTCAACACAGATAAGACTCAGGGCTGCAACCAATGTGATTACTTCTTACTTTTTAATCATTAACAAGCACTGCTATAGCAAAAAGGCAAAACAACTAAGTAATGCTCCGTATACATTAGCAAGATTCTTGGGATAAGCTGGATCCACCGTAACTTGTAGTACTTTCATTGGATAGGGACCAAGCGTCTTCTGCACACAGCAAAGCATTTCAGTGCATCAGGGGTACATCCCTATAGACCCACCTGGCATCACCCATTCCCACTATGGGGATGGCATTTTCCCACAAGCATCAAAGGTTCCAGATTACCTGGGAAGCCAGTTTTGTGAAGTTGCATAGTCTATATCTCCCAACCTCTGGTGTTTTGATCTGAAGCTGCTTTTCTTGACTCCATTGCTCATCAGTTCATTGCAGGAAGGAAAGAGTGACCATGGCAAATGCTAGCCAAGAGCTCAAAACATTAAAAAAAAAACCAAACCCACCCTTATCCACAACACATTTTGGTTTTGAGTCAACACGATCTTTCCACTTAAAGAGAGGGGGGATGCTATAACTGGTTTTTGTAGTTGTTTTTGGCACTGGCATACTTTCAGGACATGCATTCACAATAAGCCTATAGCTTCTTGAATTGTTTGCCAAGTTCTAACGGATGGGCAAGAACTGGGCTCTATTCCCTGTGGGATACAGGAAACTCAGGTGTATTCCCTACAAATTAATCCTACACAAGGAAATTGTACAAGCCTTCTGACAAAGGTGACTGACATTGGCAGGGTCCAGTCGGTCGCAATTGTCCAAACAGCGCAATTGACCGGAAGGATTGGTCGAGGAATAGAGGTCCGCATACATTTCCAGGATGGGAAACAAGCTTGTCTCCCTTATCCCAAGAAATTGGGAAATTGGAGAAGGGCTTTAGGGAAAAATGTTCCGGCTGTTGTCTGTAAGATTGTGGAAATATCAGATATTACCCCGGAGGATGTGGACCATGGTTATGATTTAAATTGTAAGGAAGGAATGGTTCACATTGCTCCAAGGCAGTGTATTTGTAAGGAGACCTCAACTCTCCTTCCACAGAATCTGAACAACGTCACAAATATCACTATTATATCTAATTCCAGGTGCCCTAGAGCTTTTGCTGAGGTACAAATCCATATGAAGAATGGTCGTTCCTGGTGTCTAACACCTGAATCCAAGTGGACAGACTGGTTAAAGCAAACTGATAGAGTAGTGTGTTTTTATATTAAGCGAGGCCCAGGACCTAGAGGGGCTGCTGTACATGATGAAGCTCACTCATATCCTAATAATGAACATCTTAATAACTCCTATGTGCGGTTAATGCATAGATTGGGTCATTCTTTGGATCATAAGGACTGTTGGATATGTACTCATGGACCCAAACATGTTCAACAGCCCTTTCCGATGAGGTCTATCCCTGAACCTTCAGATTGGTGGGATAGCAGGATTGATATCAAAGCATTTCACACTGGATATATGACTAATTGGACTGCTGAGTGGAATAGTACTGCAGCCAAACAAAACAAAACGCCCATAAGAAGAAATTTACCCCTAGAAACACTGCAGATTGAACGATTTGCGGTTGTGCCATTTGGAAAGGCACTGCTTGGTGTCAGGGCTTCCCGGACTGTTCTTTTTGCAATGTCACATCTAGACACGTGGGTAGGCAATCAGGAAAATTGTTTGTATATTTATTTGGCTAATCCAAATCGTACTTTCCCTAGTGAAATATCCCCAACGGCCGGGATCCACCCACATGAGACTAATTGGTTGGATAGCGAGGGACGCCGTATAATGCCTTACATGATCTTAAATTGTTCGGTGACAGAGGTAAAATCCACCTATAATCCCACACCTCTCAGATCACTATATCGTATTATAAAATTAGACATGGGTCTTAAAACTTTATATATTGCAGAATCAGATGTATGGCCTGAAATAATAATCTCTCAACCTACCTGTGATGCCATTGTGCAAGCAGAAAATGTTACTAAAATGTGGTCATACCCCCTGACTTGGATTGGATTGAACACTTATGGAAGGTTAGGGTTTTACAGTCATTTTCCTTTCTAATTTGAACCTACCCAGTTTGAGTATGAGCCAGTTGCTTTCACTATTACAAATGAAGGATTTTTCTGGTTATGTGGAAGGTCTGCTTGGAAAACACTTCCAGCGCAATGGTATGGGACTTGTACCCTGGGTAGTGTTGGAATTGGAGGGAGTTTGTACAAGTCTCTCCCTATTTCCCATGGCCGCAGATCCCGGGAGGTAACTAAGTGGAAGATGTTTTGGGGGTTTATTTTCCCTCGATATGGTGTAATGGCTGCCTTCTCAGAAATCCGGAATATTTCAGCACAAGTTGACCTGTTGGCTAAAGAAACTTCAGCTGCCCTTAGGGCTACTGCTGAAGGGTTAAAGGAACATTCTACCCTCCTGACTCAGCTAGTGCTCTGTATGGACTACTTGCTTGTGCAAGCCGGAGGATTCTGCAAAGTAGTAGGTCAACAGTGCTGCACCTACATAAATGAAACCTCCGAGGTTATTTTACGGCATGCTGACCTTATTGAGCATGTGAAAGATCACGTTCAATTGTCAGCTTCCCCAAACGGGAGTCCTGGAGACGGCTGGGAATGGTTGGGAGACCTTTTAACCTATATACCTGCATGGTTGAAAACGGTACTTCTTGCTGCTGTGGGGGTTATTATGGGAATGGCATCCGTATACCTACTTATACGACTGAGTTGCTTCCTTGGGATGCGGATATGTAGACATCCACGTCATCCAGAAACTATCCTGGTCGTACAAGAAAAATCCTGGCTAACACATACCGATAGTCTCCCTGAGCTTTCCGATCTAGGGGTCCAGGCATACCCCTAGCATTCTTTCCGTTCTGATTGATCTTTAAGGTGGATCAAGAGGGGGGAACTGTCATGGATATTTTAATCTGTTATGTATAATCTCAATTCAAGGCTTACATATAATCATTAGCTTTATTATGGTTAACCTTTGCCCTATGTATTTGGGTGCATACTAGGCTATGATTCATGGGGTTGATTCATGGGGTTGCAACAATACTTGTCAGGAGCTAGGGTACATAACAGGAAACAGGCTTCTGCGGTTAAGCTGTCTGGAAGAAAGGGGGAACCTTTCCCTTCCCTTTCTCAGTTTCTTTATGTCACAGTGGCCCTAGAGTTATTTTGGTATATACTATATGATGTTTCAGCATTATTATTTCAGCATTATTGTTGATTTTACCTTTTATGTACCTTTAACCTTTATGCCTAACAGTTTGGAGGGGTCATCATTTTTTTGGCTATATAAGTGGGACATATCTCTTGTATGTTAAGGAGTACCCAGGACTCCTTCCATGGCTAGTCATGTTTAAGTACTTTAATAAATCTTGATGAAGGAAATACTGTGTCAGATCTTGCTTTAACACTATACATGTGGGCAACAGGCCCTTATTTTGTGATATATCTCAGAATAGGGCCCAATAAAGAAAGGACCTTAGATGTGGTTTTGTTATAGTAGAAAAACATCAATATATGGCATTGATCCATTCAATACTATCTGGCAGCATCCCCACTTACCAGTTGAAGTGCCTCATAACATGGCTTCTGCCACTGTATTTTCATTTGCAGTGGCAGCAGGTGCCTTGCAGCAATCATGCTGTAACATTACCAAGTATGATTGCTCTCTGAGGTGCTATTTTCTGAGGGCATGATTTTGCTGCTCTCAATGCTCACAAATGGAGAAGAAGAGGCATTTTTGTGGCAATCAAATATTCCCACATGCCCAAGAACATGCCACCTCCCCTCCATTTTAAAGTGGAGTTATAGACTATTTGATACACTATAGCAGTTCCTTAGAAATTCTTGTTATATTCGCCACCAAATACACATTGCAGAAAACGATAGACATGACTGTGCATAGTTGATCATGATACCAGGCTTGACTATCCATAATTCACCATAGGGCTGAATTTGTTACCATAACCGCCACTTGTCAAACTTCAAACCATAATTTTTTTTTTCTAGAATTTCTCCTCAGCTCAAGTTCTATTACTGATAAGGGCAGCCAACAGATACTCTACAGACAATGCTAGAATATTTGGAAATCAGCAAGGTGTGCTTCTGAAATTTTGTTCTTGTTTTGAAGACATTGTAAACACATGACAAGGCTGTTTTTGCAGCCACAAACATACACTTTGAAGAAGAAGAGTTAGCTTTTCTATCCCACTTTTCTCACCCATTTAAGAGGACTCAAAGCAGCTGACAAAGCTTTCTATTCTTCTCCCCACAACAGAACACTCTGTGAGGTTGGTCGGGCTGTGAGAACTCAGAAGACAGCTGGGACTGGCCCAAGGTCACCCAGCTGTCTTTGTGAAAGAGTGCAGAATCAAAGCTGGTGCTCCCAGGAAAGACAGGGAAGGGTGATATGGAGGTGGTGTAGCCTTGTACATTAAGGAAGAGATAGAATCTTACAAACTGGAATGTCTAGGTGAGTCTGACTCTTCCACAGAAGCAGTGTGGGTAAAAATACCGAGCCAAAAGGGAAGCCTAACAGTAGGGACCTGCTACCGTCCTCCCAACCAAATGCCTGAAGGTAATCAACAATTGGAAAAGGAGGTATCCCATAAAGATAGGGTAGTTATACTGGGGGACTTCAATTATCCTCACATAGACTGGGTTAACTCCTGTTCAACTCAGGAAAGAGAGAGAAAATGCCTAGACCTGTTAAATGACTGTTCCATGGAGCAAATGGTCATGGAACCAACCAGGGGAAAGGCAGTCCTGGACTTGATCCTAAGTAATGCTCAGGACCTGGTAAAGGATGTCACTGTGGCTAATCTAATTGGGAACAGTGACCACAATGCAATAACCTTCAACTTAAATACAGGGCGTAAGTTCTTAATAAAGTCTAACACAGAGACCTTAAACTTTCATAAGGGAAACTTCCCCAAAATGAGGAAACTAGTAAAATTGAAAGGGAAAGTTAGAAGAGTTCAATCAATTCAAAATGCATGGAGACTACTTAAAAACACAATAATGGAAGTGCAACTAGAATGCGTACCTAAAAGAAGAAAGGGGATTTCTAGGTCCAAGAAGAAACCAATGTGGCTCACAAGTGCAGTAGATGAAGTCATAAAAAACAAGAAGAGTTCATTTAGAAAATGGAAAGCTTGTCCAAATGAGGAGAACAGGAGGGAGCATAGACACTGGCAACACAAATGCAAGATGACCATTAGGAAAGCTAAGAAAGATTTTGAGGAGCACATTGCTAAAAACATCAAAGGAAAGCAGTTGGACCATTAGATGTAAAGGACAGAAAGGGATAATTAAAGAAGACATGGAGATTGCAAAGAGACTAAACAATTTTTTTGCCTCTGTATTCATGGAGGAAGAGAGAGGATACATGCAAGTAGCTGAGCCTGTATTTTCTGAAGAATAAACTGGACAGAGATAACCAAGGAAGAGGTCCTTGCATCTCTTAATAAACTAAATGTTAACAAGTTGCCGGGACCAGATGGTATTCATCCAAGAGTCCTTAAGGAACTATAATCTTTCTCTAACATCAGGGTCTGTACCTGAGGACTGGAGGGTAGCAAATGTAATACCAATCTTCAAAAAAAGGATCCAGGGTTGATCCAGACAATTACAGATGAGTTAGCTTAATGTCGGTTCCCATGTAAGGTGATGGAAACATCATTAAAGACAAAATTAATGTGCACATGGAGGAGCAGGCATTGCTGAACAAAAGTCAGAATGGCTCCTGCAAAGGTAAATCATGTCTTATAAACTTGTTGGAATTCTTTGAGTCAATAAACGCGTGGATAAAGGTGAACCAGTAGACATTGTCTATGTGGACTTTCAGAAGGCTTTTGACAAATTCCCACATCAAAGGCTACTGTCCTGGATTTGTGACTGGCTTAAGGGCAGAAAGCAGAGAATAGTAACAAACAGCCAATTCTCAGGGTGGAAAGAGATAAAAAGTGGGGTTCCCCAAGGTTCAGTGGTGGGACCAAAGCTTTTAAATTTATTCATTAATTATCTAGAAGAAGGGGTACATAGTAAAATAGCAAAGTTTGCTTATGATACTAAATTATTTAGGGTAGCAAAAACCTAAAGAGATTGCCAAGAGCTCCAGAGGGATCTCTTAGCATTGGGTGACTGGGCAACCAAGTGACAAGTGCTGGAACCGCAAGCAGCATCATGGGCTCCCTCCCCATTTTCTCTCAGCTCTGTGTTCATGCTTTGGGGGCAGGAAAGGGGCAGTGGATCCCACCCACAAGAAATATTTGCTATGGCTAGATTATAACTGCTCGTATTGTCTAGCCCAGGGTTTGACTGACTAAGGCAGAGTCCTCAGTTGTGCATGCAAAAACAGAACAATCCTTTTATCTTTTTAACAGAGATGGTATATTTATATATACTATTTATACATCTGTCAAGATAGATATATATTTGTATATATAAAGTATAAATATATATAGATATAGATTTATTTGTGGCTATTCCATCTGAACTGGTGTACAGATGTACAGTATAAATTGCAATGCATATTATTCCCCTTCCATCTCTCTCGCAGGGAGAGACACAAAGACCCCTTGTTTCTTCAGTTTTTTTTGTAAATGCATCCAAACTTTTATTCTTTTCCTAAGGAGCATTTTTTGCAAGTCTGGATGCTCTTGCTTTGCCACAGGCTGTAATAATGTGTTGTTTATTGCCCAGTGAAATGAAAAGGCAGGAAGACCAGTATAAATTCTGGTCTTTATAATTATAAAGAATGTATAAATTATACATTCAAATAGAATGTGGAAAAATGGCTCTGCGAGCACCCTAAGGCTGAGTCCCCAAAAGACTTATTTACCTCTCTGAGTTCCCCCTGCTGTCACTCTAATCAAGCGGACTTTAAAAGTGCCGTGCACTTCCGCAATAAGCGTCCCCAAGAGGCTCAGCAAAACATGTGTTTTTAACGCACCTTCTGTCCCCATGGAAGCCTGTTTTCTTTCCCCGCATCTTCCCCCCCCCCGCCCCCTCTCTTCTTCAAAGGAAAAATAGCCAGATCTCCGTCCCCTGAAATGGCTTCCCATCCCGGCAAAGGCAGTGATCGCTCACTCATTCACCTTCAGCACTTACTTTCACTCTGTTCTCTGTTAGAAAAGGCTTCCCGTCCCTGCAAAGTCAGTGGCTGCAGCCATTGACAGCGCGATCCTTCGCTCATTCACACTTTTAACACTTTCACAGATCACCTGATAACAATGTTGCAATTCTGAGCAATTCTGGTTCTTTTTACAAAGGAAAGGAAGCACCTACCTATGCTTAATCCGTGCTTAATGGGTGTTAGTTACACACCACTTCTGAAGTGGTTTTGCGCCGTGAAAACACATCCATTTAGGATGTGTCCACACGGCGCAAGTGTAACTAACGGGGGCCCTCCCCCAGCTCGCCATGATTGGCTCGCTGGAGCCAAGCATAGCAAGCCGGGGGACCCTGCTGCTGCAGCTAGCCCTGGCCCCAGAAGCGGCAGATCACCGCTTCTGGGGCCAGGGCGAGCTTCCCAAAAGCCCACCCTAGCCCACCCTGCTGGGACCGTGGTGAAACCCCTCCTTACCTCTGCGTGGTTGTCTTCGTTGTGAGGGTCTTCGCCCAGGATGCAGCGCGCCTGCGTCCTGGGCATCTCCTGGGTGGCTGGGGCTGCCAGTAGCAGCCCTTGCCCTCAGGAGCATTCTGAGCATGCGCGTTGCCCTTTCTTCCTAGAAAAGGTAGCTTAGTGCCTAAATATTGCGTTGCTGGCACACTAAAACACTGCATGGACAGTTCTTGGAGAAAATCGAAGGCAAAATGGACATGGAAAAGACCTGGTCTTGGCTTACGAATGGAACATTGAAAAAGGAAACAGAAGGACTGATTCTTGCTGCACAAGAACAAGCAATAAGAACAAATGCCATCAAAGCCAGAATTGAAAAATCAGGAGAAGATCCAAAGTGCCGACTGTGCAAAGAAGTGGATGAAACAATTGACCATATACTCAGCTGCTGCAAGAAGATCACACAAACTGATTACAAGCAGAGACACAATGCTGTAGCACAAATGATCCACTGGAACTTGTGCCAAAAGTATCATCTGCCAGTGGCAAAGAACTGGTGGGATCACAAGCCAGAAAAAGTTGTTGAAAATGAACAGGCAAAACTACTTTGGGACTTCAGGCTTCAGACTGACTGAAAATTGGAGCAAAACACCCCTGACATTACAATAGTTGAGAAGGAGAAGGTGTGGATCATCGACATTGCTATTCCAGGTAACAGCAGAATTGAGGAGAAACAGTTGGAGAAACTCACCAGATATGAAGATCTGAGAATTGAACTACAGCGACTCTGGTGAAAACCAGTCAAAGTGGTCCCAGTCATCCTCGGCACACTGGGCACGGTGCCAAAAGATCTCAGCGGGCACCTAAAAACCATTGGCATTGACAAAATACCCATCTGCCAACTACAAAAAGCCAGTTTACTGGGGTCTGCTTGCATAATCGCCGATACATCACGCAGTCCTAGGTGCTTGGGAAGTGCCCAACTAGTGATATAATACGAAATCCAGCATAGTGATCTCGTTTGCTGTGTGTAACTGCTGTTTTTACATTATCATCATAAACATGTTAACCACCTTGAGCAATAGTTTTTTGAAATGAGATATACAAATAAATTGAATGAATTAAATTGAATGAATAATCCAGAATAAGGCCCAACGGAGAAAGGGCCTAGGTTTCCTATTACTTAGCTAATTGCTTTTCTATTAGTCGAATGACTTATGAACATGATTTCATAACTGTTATGCTTTACTAGAAGACTTAGATAGGGGACTTTATCAAAAGCCTTTTGAAAATCTAATTATTTAATTTCACCCTGATCCACTAGTTTATTGATACACTCTCAAAAAATTCTAGATTAATTAAATATGACTTTCATTAATTGAAGCCACATTAGCTAACTTTGAGCAAGCTCTGTGCCTCCAAATGCTTGATGCTCTTCTTTTTTAATCATAGCTTCCACGATCTTTTCTAGAACAGATATGAAACTGTTTCAGTCACAAATCTATTTTGTTTTGAATCTGACACTTATGCAGCTTCCATGGAAAAACAAAGGATCTTTGTGCATGTGTCTTTCTTTCTGTTAATAATGTTGGGAGGGAAGAATTCAACTGGGGGAAGACTTGGGTTATGACATCATGCCTTCAAAATTAATTGTGCCTGTCACGAGATCTGGCTGTCCTGGTATGACCGTAATGATTCCCTATGACAATCAAAGCCTTTCTAGGTTTGAAGCCACATTTCTTCCTAGAAAAGGTAGCTTAGGGCCCAAATGTTGAGAGAAGAAATTCAACAGAAAGCAACATATTTTTCTTTGATGAACAGGCTTTGACCTCACAGATGCATTAAGATCTTTAATGAGAACTAGTGAGCAGTCAATAGTAAGGCTGAAGACATCCCTGGCACTTGCAGTGTGAATGCAGGTCCCTGTCCCTGAATTTAATTGTGCTGGAAGGCCCTGTCCCCACCCAGTACCCATTTAAGACCCTATTAGGGCCCATCCCGAAAGACCTGTCCCCACAGGACCTGTCCTTCAGGCCCTTAAATTTATCTGGAACCAGTGTTGAATGATCTTTATAAACTTGCAAAAGACACAGTCCCGGATGGGGTCTTATATTAATTCCAAAACCGTTTTGCATTTCCAGCATTACTTTGTACCAAAATTTTGCTACTTTGTTACATGTCCGCCACATGTGGAAGTACATTCCCCTGTTGTCACATGAGTGCCAACAGGAGGATGAAAAGGATGGAATCATATGGGACAGCTGGATCGTGGTCCTGTACCATCGATATAAAATCTTCATATTCAGCTCTTTAATCTTAATATATTGAAATTTGTTAATTTCTTTAACCTTCAGTCTCATAACCTTCTGGTCTATTTGGAAGTCCATCTTCCATATATCCATCAGATACAAACTATGGTCTGTATTGTTCACTAATAGTTTATATATCCTGGCACAGATGCCTCTTCTAGCTTTTAACCTACTTTCTATTACTTCTTCCAGCCCCTTCAGTGAGTGTGTCATCACTTGCTGTATATTGTTCCTTCTCATGAAAATTTTAAAAGCTATTTTTTGTAACCAATGTTCCCTTCCTAGGGAATCCTGGAAGCATTTGTCTGATATCATCTCGTTTCTTTTGTTTAAAAAATCCTTGAAGTAGCCCATGTGGTTGTCCTGCAATTTGCGTAAGACTCGACTATTTAATACTTCTACCTTGTCATTAATATGGCTTATTGGGGTAAATCTAGACCATCTGTCTAACAATTTCCCTTGCCACTTTTCCATACCTTCAAAGTTACCTGTATGGGGCCAAATACCTTGTTTACCAATTTACTCTCCATTTTAGCAAAAACTACTGATCTGACTCCTAATTAACCCATTTCCCTTTTCAATCTAACCCATTTAGCCAATCTATTGTAGTCTAGTTCCAACAATTTTGTTATCTGATATGCCTCATAATAGTTCTCCAATGATGGCAAACCTCAACCTAAATTATCTTTTGTCGCATGCAGCACCTTCCTTCTAATTCGGGTTCCCTTTTTAAAAACCCATTCCAGGATTTTCCTGTCCCAAGCCTTCAATGTTTTAGCTAAAATAAATTTGGGAACACTTTGAAATAAAGATAGTATTTTAGGAATTATGAATATCTTCAATGCTTTTATTCTAGTTAAGATGCCCAATTTTTTTTTTGTTTCCATCCTTTCAGTTGTTTATTTATTCATTTCCATACCATTTTAAAATTGAAGTCGCCCATTTTTTGCACATTTTTCGTTAGGAAAACTCCCAAATATTTCATCCTTTTACAACCTCTATTTAAGCCAGTCAACCTTCTCACCTCCCTTCGTTCCTCTAAGGGTATATTAAGAAACATAATTTCAGACTTGTCTATGTTGATATGTAGACCAGATATCTTTTCAAACTGCTTGACCTTTTCCACCACTCCTTTAACCATTTCATTTGGCTTAGATGATACTACAATTGCATAATCGACAAAAAGGTTAACTCTCAATTCCTCTTGGCCTATCTGGTAACCCTGTCAATTTGGGTCTTCTCTCAACATATTGGCATGTGGCTCAATCGCCATTGCAAACAATATTGGTGATAGCGGGCACCCCTGTTTTACACCTTGCCCCAAAATTATACTCCTAGATTGTATACCGTTCACCTGTATTCTTGCAGTATTTCCCTGGTACATTGCATTCAACATTCTACCCAGGTTATTACCAATATTGAACCCTTCTAATACCTTGTTTAAATAACTATGGCTAATACTGTCAAATGCTTTGTAAACATCAAGCTTCAGAAGAACTAATTTAGAGTGCCTCTTAGCATGATAAATCACATTCATCACATTCCTAATTGGATCTGCAATGGTACGTCCCTGAATAAAACCATATTGATCTTCGTTTATCAGATGGGTCATAATTCCCCTCATATGCATCATTATGATCTTCATAATTAACTTATAATCATAATTAGCCAATGTGATTGGACGGTAAGAGCCTGGTAGCAGTGGATCTTTCTGGCCCTTAGGGATTGTAATTATTGTTGAGGATTTCCAAGTCTCTGGTATCACCTGGTGTTGTCATACAGCGTTAAACACCTTCTTCTGCCTTAAATATTTTATAAAAAGATGGTGTATATCCATCTGGGCCTGGTGATTTTCCTGGTTTCATTTCACCAATAACTTGAATTAAGGCTGGGTTGAAGGACACATGTCTGTACAACTTACCTGCAGATAGGGTTCAGGGACAGGGCCAGTAGAAGCAGAGCTGCATGCCCAGGTAGTGCCAGCAGATCAAGACGGGCCAGCAGCAACTCACCAGCTGGCAGGCATGATTCCCCCCCCCCCCCATTGAAGCCTCCACCACCT
Source organism: Aspidoscelis tigris stejnegeri (assembly GCA_023333525.1). Taxonomy (NCBI): domain Eukaryota; kingdom Metazoa; phylum Chordata; class Lepidosauria; order Squamata; family Teiidae; genus Aspidoscelis; species Aspidoscelis tigris. Next base: position 211,659,318 of record JALMGA010000001.1, read on the forward strand.
CCAACGCCCACCCTGATGCCCCATTGACGAAGCAGCCTTCTCAGGGGGACAGTGGTGGCTGCATTGACAGATAAGGCTGCAATCACCTCCTCTGTCGCCTCCACCACACCCCCAATGCACCCATGGATCCTTAGTACCCTTCTTGGTACAATATTCCAGCCAGTGCAGATTCCCCCTGTGTGTGCATTTGTGTGTGCACTCAAACAGGTCAATAGAATTCCTTTCAGAAAAGCTTCTAATACTCACAGCTTGAACAAAGGCATTTAAATAGCTTTAGTGCATAACTCAACTGTGACTAATTACTTGAGGCACTTCAAAGTTATGCAAAGCTTCTACTAAGAATTAAATGCCCAGTTGCCTCAGTACCTAATGAAAAGAAACCTGGCTCATTTAAGCCTATGGGAACCAAGTTTTTAATTCCAATAAGCATCATGTTTCCTTGTGGAAAATAATATTATCACTAGCAGGTACAACATTCAAATGAAGCAAACCTTTAGATTTTGTTTCACAGAGTGGAGCCTCTAAATATGTGCCCATCATTTTCTTTCTTTTATATATTGGCATTGCTTTGATACGTTGGTTCAAAACATTTATATTTTGCTTCCTATTAAAGAATCTCAAATGGAGTTTACAAAAACATGGGAGAAACTGTTGAAACTATATAATTAAAACATATTGAATATTGGGTGGGTGGGGAAAATAACTGTTCTCAAGAGGAATGGCTGGGTGAAGGGATATGTCTTCAACAGGTGCCTAAAAGCAAATATGTCTTCCCAATGCGTATCTTTTTATGAGGACATAAAAGAAGCTACATCACATTAGGAGTCACCAATTGGTCTGAGGAGAACTTTGCAACAGGTTAATATATACTGTAAAGAAAATGTCCTGCATATAAACAGTGAAAAATCTAAGACTGTGATTTTTGGAAATTCAAGAAAACAATACAACTGGTCTTTAAATGGTCTAGCCATCAAACAGGTCAGCTCATATGAGTATCTGGGTATCACCTTCTCGGCCAACAGATCATGGGCACCCCACATTAAAAAATGTCTAACAAAAGCCACACCTTCTGCCCATCAGCTCCACAAACTTATCAACTATAGATACCCTCGTACCATCAGACCTGCTTTGGGGGTCTATAAAGCAAAAGTCATGCCCATTTTATTATATGGTATGAGGGGTCATAGACTGAAGATGTTTTAAAGTGAAGATATAACCACAGCGTTAATGGTTCAAAAGTGTTCCTTGCCACAGTGGCCACTTTTCTTATTAAAGGACAGTGATTTTTCTAGGAGCACCCTTCCCCTCCAAAACCATGTCTTTGTTTCTTTGGGATTACTGCCCTGTCTCCAATTCCCATAACAGGACTTGTACAGCCTCATCTCATCTAGAAATGGCAGTGGTTGTTGTTCAATGGTAGAACATCTGCTTTGCATTCAGGTTTCTAGAAGGCAACAGCAAACCACTTATCTATTGTTGTCGAGAAACAATCGATATGGCTGAGTAATACTAAGTGTAAAGATCAGTAAAAGGGTATCTTTATCTAATCTAGATGTGGCAGAGAAATAGCTGAGACATCATCTACCAACTTAAGACATCACACTACAGATCTCCTGAAGATAGCGGCTTCATGCAGACAGAATGGACCTCTGGTGCCCATACTCAGTGTAACCGTCAGGTTTACCCGCTCTCCTGTTACAAGTAGAACTGCTGTAACATGATGCTTTAGCTTCCCTGAGCTGAGGGAAAATTAACTTTTCTCAGTTCTTTAGAAATTCTGATTATAAACCGCTTGAAAGGTCATCTCTGAGTTTGGTTTAGAACCAAATTAGAAGCCAACATAGCTGTTTCAACAATGAAGTCACATGCTCTTTCAATGAGTTCTTAGAATGCTTTCCTCCTCCACAATTGTAGGAAAATCTGTTAAATAATTTCTAAAGTGCTTTGAGAATTAAGACTGTTAATCTTTTTTATATAAGGTGGCAGGTCTGTTATTGCTTTCTGTCCAGTTCTCAGGAGTGAGTAGGAGAAGGAAATGGAAGAAAGAACTGCCCTGTAATTAAGGCTAAATCTAAGCCATCTTCTGGGCATCTATAGGTGGACAAATGCATCTGCTCCTCAACTTGGCCCAAGCCACAACAAAGACGGCCTATCTTTAATCCAATTATTCCAAGTTCAACTTTCAGGCCAGTTGTTTCCTGGCATCTGTGTAATTGTGTATGGAGGTCAGGAGTATGCTCAAGGGCTGAAAACATGTGAGGGACTCAAAATGTGGCAGACTTCTACCCACACGTCTGGTCTTCTGCAGCTTTTTTATTGTCTCTGTGGGCTGATATTTGCTCCCTTCCACTAAAGCAGTATTCCCCGGAGAGTTTGATCCATTCAGTTTTCAGTTCAGCAAAATACAGATCTACAAACACATCTTCTAGCTTTAAAAAAAAGGACCTCTAGGCTGCATCTCCACTGCACAATTTAGTCTGGTTTTAAATCGAGATTAACTTAACCAGCATAGAGCTCTGTTTATTCATGTTCCCATTTATAGACTTTCATGTGGATTTATGGGGGGAACCCCTCCCTGCTCTTTTTGCATCATACCCTGACTTTATGGGGCAGGGATCCAAACCCTGTAAGCCTGTCCCTGATTAATATCCTAGAATAGAGATAGCTATAGGGAAGGGAGCGAGGAAGGGAAGGGACAAAGTATAGCCTCATAAGCAATGTTACAAGGAAAGAAGCACAAAGTGGGTACCAGCTTTGCATAGAATCAGCTCAGCATGACAGGGCAAAGTCTTTCCAGTTGTTATCTCTTTAAAATCAGAGTCTCCCTGCATTCACTAAAAGCAGTGAGGGGAGGGGAGAGATAAAGCCGCAAAGTTAATTAAGCACCTGTCCCTGGAAACCTGGCATCAACAGCAGCAGCAGGAAAGGCATCCAGGAAATCTCTCTCTTTATATCTCTGTCTCGAGGCAAGGCAAATAGAGGTAAGCCACGATGGCAGTGACAGCAGCAGCAGGAGAGACTGGGCATTGTGCTCACAGCCTACCAGCCCGGAGCAGCCAATAGAATAAGAAGGGGGGGACCGAGAGGTGGGAGGAGAGGCCACCGGCTCAACCAGTGCACCCTGTCATTGGTGCTCACTGCTGCTGCCCAAAGGTTCCTTATTTGTGTTCAGTGCTTCTCTTGATTAGCACAGTTTCAGCACACAAGAATAGGGATGTGCACAGATATTCGTAACCTTCGAAATTCAGCCAAATTTGGACATTCAAATTCAAATCTAATGTCGGCACATTCAAAGATTAACATTCGAATGCAAATCAAATGTTTTGATACATTCCTGTGAAGCTTCTTATGGGATTTGTATATAGGATTCATATGCTATTTGCATGTGGGATTGAACATTCGTATCAAATACGAATCCTACCACATTTGAAGGGGATCTACTCGAATGAATACAAATTTTCTTGCACATGATTCAATACGAATCAAAGACCCTGTCCCCATGCAATTTAAAGTCTGCTAAAAATCTTCTTTTGCCTCTGAGCGCCCCCACGCCAGGCTTTTCAATGAGTTTCCAGCGCTACAAAATGAGGAAAATCGGCAACAAAATACATGCCCTTTAAAGAAGACTTTCAGGGCTCTATTTGGAAGTTGCACGTTTTCCTCGCAACATTTACCTTGGGGACGCTCCGTGGCAAAAGGGGCGGTGATTGCTTGCCTGCACACACAGCCAAAAAAGCATTCACACATCCCAGAAATGCAGCAGGTTCCCTTCCTTTCCTTTGTAAAAAGAACCAGAATTGCTCAGAATTGCAATATTGTTATCAGGTGATCTGTGAATGTGTTAAAAGAGTGAATGAGCGAAGGATCGCACTGCTGATGGCTGCAGCCGCTGACTTTGCAGGGATGGGAAGCCTTTTCTAACAGAGAACTGAGTGAAAGTAAGTGCTGAAAGTGAATGAGTGAGCGATCACTGCCTTTGCAGGGACGGGAAGCCATTTCAGGGGACGGAGATCTGGCTATTTTTCCTTTTAACAAGAGAGGGGGCGGGGGGGAAGATGCAGGGAAAGAAAACAGGCTTCCGTGGGGATGGAAGGTGCGTTAAAAACACGTGTTTTGCTGAGCCTCGTGGGGACGCTTATTACGGAAGTACACGGCACTTTTTAAAGTCCGCTTGATTAGACTGACAGCAGAGGGAATTCAGAGAGGCAAATAAGTCTTTTGAGGATTCAGCCAAATACAAAAAAAAAAAAAAATTGTGCACATCCCAGCAATGACAGGGTGAGCTGGCTGAGCTGGCAGCATCTCCTGCTGCCTCTCAACCCTCCCCCCTTCTTCTTCCATTGGCTGCTCTGGGTGGGCGGGCTGCAAGCAGAATACCCAGCCTCTCCTGCTACTGCTGTCACTGCTGCCGCTACTGCCACAACTTCCCTCTCTTTTGGCTCACCAAAGACATATAGAGGGAGAGATTTCCTGGATGCCTCCTACTGGGAAGGGGGTTGCAGAGGTTGAGAAATCAAAAGGAAAATATGGAAAAAAAATCACACATCTTTTGTTACAACTCTGCGGGCTGTTCATTCTTCCACCCGGTACCCTCCCCTCTGAGCCAGCCAGTAATCACACCTTCTCATTGGCTGAGGGGAACGCCCCTAAAAAAACTTCGTGTCCCCACTTGCAAAAAAAAAAAAGAAAGAAAGAAAAGGATTATTCCTGATCCCGTTGCAAGATTTCTTTTTATTCGCATACACAAAATCCACGTTTTGGGACCACCAAACCCCGTAGCGGCTTTGCAAAATGATCGAGCTTTTTCATATTATTTCTATCATTATCATATTATTATTGCCTTTCAGCCCTATGTGCCGTGATCAGGGAAGGAGGTGTTGGGTGGCATTTCCCTGCCATCACTACAGCGGGTGGCACAGGGGTTGGTGACGTCAACCTGACTTCCTGTCAGGAGAGAGGGGGGTGGAGAGAAAAAGATGCTGTCTCCCTGTGCAGGGGTTTAGCACAGTTTGCATGGGGACACCCGTATTTGAATTGAGCCCACGTTATCAGCAAACGCATGGGGATGGCTCAATTCGAACTCAGCCCCACATTCGGACTAGAAATAGTCCAATCTGCACTAAATGGCATGCATGGGGACATGTCCAGAGAGAGTTTCAAACCGACATTACAAGCTAGCAGAACCAATAACATCTGGCAGCACAATGGTCACTTCCAGTCCATTGTACCTTCTGGCCTGCTTGTCATAACATTTTTATCTACAGAGCTAGGGATGACATCATCCTGAGATTGCTACAGAGTCAAAATAAGGTCTATGTGTTTCTGTTGTCACTAGTGACTTTAAGACTGCTTCTAACAATGCATGTGGTAGAATTTCACAGCTTCAGGATCAGGTTGTCCAAACAAATGACTTTCTCTAAGCTTCCTAATTTATCAAGGAAGAATAATATCAACAACCATCCCAATTTGATCTCTCAATCACCTCAAAAATTGGAAACAATGTGCCTTTCATCATTATTTGTTGGACTCATGATTGAAAGACTTCTGTTGGGATTGGTGTCTGTTTGCCAGCTTCATCTGGGAAAATATGCTGCTGGATTGAATAAGTCCTTTTTTTATATAATTGGTCCATCAGGACTCTCCTTGGTTATACTCCAAAAATGATCTTTTGCAGTATAAGTAAAAAAAAAATCCCAATATAGCCCAAGAAGAAATATGAGAAAAGAAACATCAGTCTTCCAGAGAATAATTAGATATGCTAAAAGTTTATAAGTATCAACTAATGGCTTCCTTCAGAACTAATTTGTCTCAAAAAATAAAGTAAAAACTGATCATTGAAAATTGAATAATCACTGGCATACCTTCCTATATCTGCATGGACTGGTTTCAGAGAGACCATTTTAATGTTTTAACTTGCTGATGCTACAGTACTATGTAATTCCTTAGGAGCATCATTGTGCTTATTCCCAGGAAAGCTGCCATGGAACAATAGCCATAATCTACTTGAAGTGAAGCCACAGTGCAATCTAGTGGTAATTTAAAAAGTGAAATGGAGCATCCTTCATAAACACCAGACTGACCAAATCTTTTGAGTGCTACAGAAAAGCTATAAGAGATCCACATGTGGCCTGCAAGCTGCACTAATATAAACAAAATATCTCATTCTAGTACACTAGATTGCATAAAAATAATATACAGTATAACATCAGCAACAGCCTTTGCATTGGGATTTCAGGAGTGAAGAAAGACGGATAGGGTGCCAACTAGAAGCCTTTTGTGTTATTTCCCTGAACTGCATTGCTAGCCAGTCAGCTATCATTTTAGCATGTCAAAGGCTGTGATCAGACATAAAAAGGGGTGCCTCAGAGATGTCTCAGGCCGTGTCTTCACGGCAACCTTATCTCGGTTTCAAAACATTTTCAATCCTCGGAGTCCGCACGGCAGTTTGGCTTAACACACTTTCCCCATGTTAAACCACCCCAAAGCATGGTGAATCTCAATCCTGATTTCAACAGGTCTCACTCCGGTTCGTGTGCTTGAAACGTTTTACATTTTTTACTGTGGGGACCGTACCGTGTTAAGGGATGAGAATCCATGTTTAGGGTTTCCCTCCCCCAATAGCTTGCTTCCAAAGATAGTGATTTCATTGAAAAAATCCACCCTCAAAACAGCCACTATAAAATTCCAGTCCTTAAAGCTACACTGTAGCGATCTAGCCACTTAACACCTTAATAATGATGCAATTTTGCGCAATTCTAGCTCTTTGAAAGTTCTGACCTTTAAAAAAGGGAAAGGAAAGGAAAGCCCTGGAGGTTCTGTTTTAAAGGCTGTGGCTGTGAAGGGGGTTTGAGTTGCTGCTGCTGCTGCTCTGTGCCCTGGGACATGGGGAGGGGAGGGGAAAGAATCGCTGGCTGCCGGTGCCTGTTTTTCCTCCATCCATGGAAGCGGCAGCCACCCAGCCACACTCCGTGAAGGGGTCTGTTATGGATGGCACGTCCATGCCAGGAGGAAGAGGGCAGGGCAGCCCTGCAAAGCGGCTTTTAAAAAGTAGCCACTTGAGTCCCCCCTTGAGTCACGTACGCCACGTACGATCCTCAGAATCCGGATTGAATGCGATTAAGTTAAAAGTAATGGGAAAGGCAAATTCGCATTTGCATCCGGTTCTATTATTTCAGTTTAGGGAAAGCGAAATAAGCTTTCTGTGGGGATTCGCCCTCAGAGGCAACTCACAGAGACAGTGTGTGGCACTTGTTTTTACAAGCCTTCTCTAATCCACCCTTTTTAGACAGAATATTCAGGAAGGTAGCAGACTGGTGTGTGAACAATTCCACCTCAGAGTCTTCTCTGAGACTCTTCAGATATGCTTTTTTTTCTGTATCTAATCATTGACCTAGAACATTAAAACAATCTATATGCAAAGATGCAGAAAATACAATTTACCCAAGAGTAACAGAGAAACAAAGATCTGTGGTTCTGATGAAGCCAAGATTGATTTGCACACACAAACAAGATGATTTCATTATATTATAATAGTTTTCTCCCTGTAGAAATATTTACACATTCAGTAAAATGATGCCAAAAATACATATGCTTGGAACTGAACTTCATTAAAACTAATGATAAGATAAGGACAGCAAGCATATTTTTCATAATAACATATGATATTGGCTGAGTAAAAGGTTAACCAAAAGAAAACATCAGTTGACTATAAAGATAATGAATTTTTAAAAGGATAGATGGATCAATGTTACATATCTGTGCAATATGATCAATATTGGAAAAAGCAACTAAAACTGCTTTTTATTTGTTTATCACATATAACACAAAGTTATGGTGTTAGGACCTCTCAGATGTGGTGATGATTGTTTTAGAGGACAAAATTAGATTTCATGAAGGAGAAAGCTAACAATGGATAATTACTATGGCTATATGCTGCTAAGATGAGAGGCAGTGTGGGTATAAATGGGATATAGCACAGAGCTGATGCAGCTTCTGGGAATGAAATACATAATGTATACCATCTGCCTTTCAGTTGGTTGTACCCTGGGAACCACATTGCTTCAGGTGAGCCCATTTTCAGCAGCAGGTTTTTGCCTGGGCTACTATTAAGTCAGCCATTTGCAGGTGGGAAGAGGAGAGAGGAGGTGACTAAGGCAACACAACTACCCTGAGAGTTGTTTAAAGTGCATTTGAAGTAAAGAGCAGATGACACTTTCCAGACGCTGTATGTGTTTGTGATTGTACCACTCTAGGGATGTCCAGACTAATGTGTTCAACTAATATGTAAATAAATATCTTTGTAAAGCTGAAGGAACTAGGGGTATCTCATTAGTGATGTACAGCACCTAGAGATGTGCACAAACTGAATTTGCATGTTCAGTTTGCCATAGAACTGAACATCCATTTGTTCAATTTAGTGGGAAACCATTTAATCAAAGTTGTTTGTGCTCAAAGTGGAGCAAAAGCAAGAAATACAATTTTTATTGAAAAAAGCACAAGGCAAAAAAAAGTGAGAACAGCTTGACTGAATAATTCACATTTACAGACAGAGAACTAGTTGTTTGATCAAAATTTTTGATATTTAAACAAGTTTAGTGCAAATATCCATGAGTGTGAACCATTCAATTAAAATTTCAATAACAAACCAAATTTTCACATCTCTAATAGTAACTTGCAGCCTAAAGTTGACCCAAATAATTATGTGGAGACTGGCTGATAACAGAGAGAGCTAAAATGAGACCAGTGTGATCATGGCAGGGCCCTACTGCTGTTCACAATGGCCAGTGATAAATACATTCAGGCTCTGACTTAATTAGTTTAAATTAAAAAATATATTATTCTTTTCTACAGCAAAATACAACTTGTTTCCAAGTACTTATGAGACTCATCACACTTATATCCATGTTGTGCTGTTAAAAGAGAGAGCTGAACTGAGTTGTACTAGTGTGGGGAAAATATCTCTCCCAGTTCCACTCTCAGCATAGGACCTTTTGCATTACATGCAAACAATGTAATAGTTTGCATAATGGACTATAAAAAATGACAGAATGTAATTCACTAGTGTGGGGACACAGGGGAAAGGAGCAGAGAAAAGATCAACTCAAAAACAAGTAGAATTCCCAAGAAAAATTAGTATTTCTTTATTAAAAATCCAAAAAGAAAAGAAAAGAAACAATAGTGCAAAAATCATAGGCAGCAGAGAGCAAATGCTGTTTGAACAGCTGATTGTCAAATTCTCAATACAAAATTGCAATGTATCTGTGTGTTGGCTTGTTAAGTGTATTCTACCCTGTTTCTCAGTAAAGGGAAAAAAAGGGGGGGTTGGCTGGGATTTCTGAGCCTCAGTATCCCACAGAAGTAAGGGAGTAAAAACCTAAATACTGTTACTAAAGAGGGCTCTAAACTACGGGAACCTAAAGGTGTTTCTCACCCTCTGATGCGTTGAAGTCAGAAGGCAAGTTTTCTGCCTGTGAAAAGCCTACAAAGCAACTGTCAAATGAAGGAAGAGGTGAAATGGAAATTGGAAGCTGTGGATCTCAGCTGTCCGAGTTAGCTAGGTTGCTTTAACCAATGAGGTAATGATTCAGCAGGCAGGCAAAGGCGTATCAAGGAGCAGCCAGATGGAAGATTCAAAATGCAGTAAGCACTGAAACAACTGGATGGCAGCTGATAATTTTAAAGAAGCTCTGGGATGAAGGACCATGCTGTGACCTGATCCTAAACCCTTTTTAATCCCAATCCTGGCATGGGGGCTGTCAGTCAAAGTTAGGGGGACTGCTCTGGGCAGAGCAAAACATGTTTCCTATTGACTGCAACGTTAGGTTACCAATAGAACCAATGTGCTTTTTATACTGGGAGCAATGCTAGCAGGCTGAGTGCCAAGTAGTGATGTGCAGAAATATTCAAATGCATTTGAAATTCAATCGAATTGACAAAATTCCAGCATTTGAATTCAAATAGAACGTCCTTAAATTCAAATTTTGGATCTATTCATTTGAATTATTTGGACATTCGCATGTGTATGGGTTCATACATGATGCATACTTAAAGATTTGTATCTTTCCTGTGACTGTACGCATTTGTACAGATCCATACAGGATGAAAACGGGTCGCACACAGGATAACTACGGGATGCATATGGACATGTATGGATGTGTGCAGACCTGGGGAAGATGCGTACGGGCATCTATGAGTGCCGTTGATATTCATAAGTGCAAATTTGAATGAAAACTACAACGAATAGATTTGAATTTGCTTAATTCAAATTGAATTTGGCTAAATTCCAATTTAATAGATTTGACTCAAATCGAATTTTCAAGTATTTGATTTCGAATTGAATCCCGAAAATTGCATTCATGCACACCCCTAGTGCGAAGTTTAGTAACATGGGCAGAGGGGGCAGATGTTATATGCCAGCTGCAGGTAACATCTCTGGGTGACTGCATACTTGTGATAATGAGTCTTAGGTAGTCCAATCAAAGGACAACAATGGAATGGCATGGATAGAAGAGCTTGTCAACTGTTGATACATCATCCCCTTTCCCCAAATCAAATCACTATTAGACAACATTCCTGATGTTTGTACTTAACAATATACATCCTGATTAAACAAAGGATCCCAATGACAGTCAGGAGGACACATTTTAATATCTTTTATGACTTTGATTAATGTACCAGTTCTGGACAATTTCTAGGATTGCCACTCAGTTTGGATCAACAAGATATCTAGAGCACTGATTTTTTAATATATATACAAACCATTACTTTTGGGAGAGGCGGGGGTAAAAATAAGCCTCATGTCTGTATTTTTAAAATGGAGCTTTGTGGTTCAAAATGAAGTTTTAGAGTGACTGACCCAGGGGGGTGTTTTTCCACTGTCAAAACGTATCCATTTTTGCACCCATTAAGGACCCATTTGGGTGTGAGCCAGATGACCCCATTTCCACTGCAGCACCCATTTGGGACCCGATTGTTTCCACTGCCGTTAGGGAAATCCGGATCTAATGGGTACATTTTGGCCTTTAATCCGGATTTTCTATAGACACCATTACTGGGGTCTACAATGGGCTCTTCTGCCAGAAAATCTGGATTAAAGGGAGCCTGTTTCCACTGGAAACAGGCAATGCGGTCCAAAGGAGGCTAGGGGGAGGGGATGCACCTTTGGGAACCCCCCCCCCAACATTGGCTTCAAATTCAATTCAAATTCAATTCGAAGTCACTTCGAAGTGTTTTTGAAGTTAACTTCAAAGTGACTTCTAAGTAACTTTGAAGTTGACTTTGAAGTGACTTCGAAATGACTTTGAAGTGACTTTGAAGACTGCACACACACACCCTGCACCCCAAAACACCTGGGGTAATGGACTGACCCCTTGGGAGTAGATCTGGATTCCCCAGATGGATCCAAAGGTGTTTCCACAGCAGGGGTGTTAGCACCCATTGCTAATGGGTGCTGCACCTCCCATGGAAACACATTGGGTGCTTCCCTTAATCTGGATCTACTAGATCCGGATTAAGGAATGTACCCATTCCTTACATCCGGATCTAAGGGCTGCAGTGGAAAAACACCCAGGGTTTCCATGCATGATGGACAAGAGCTGTGCTTGCAATGTTTCATGATATTCATATTAATTAATTCTTGGCACAAAGCACCTCCATGCCTAATGTGTCAAACATATTTATTTCACATTAAATAAATGTGAAATCTGGTAACAATATTTTCTAACAATATTTTCTTTCATATCCAGCATGGGGACTATTCTTTCCTGTCATAAGAGTGGTAAGAGGAAGCCCTGAGCAAGTTGATGGCAGGTCAGTCCCAAATCTGGTAAATTTGGGGGGACATTAAAACAATTTTAGTATTTTTTTATTGTATTGTTCCTATCATTTAATGGTTTACTGTTTTATTTATTACATTACATAGAGGTGAAGGTCTTGCCTTTGTCTTTTACCTGGGAATGCCCAGGATGTGGGACTAAATGGAATAAGTTGCCATGGGAGATAGTGAGTTCTCCTTCACTGGAGGTCTTCAAGCAGAGGATGGACTTACATCAGTCTGAGCAGGGGTTGGACTTGATGACCCTAGAGGTCCCTTCCAACTCTATGATTCTATGATTGTGGCCTGATCCAGCAGGGCTCCTCTTATGTTCTTGTTATCCTGAAACTATAGTGAAAGGTATCACAGAAGTTCTATAATAAATACAAATTCAAGGAGTCCAAAGTTTGTGTAATCATTGTGTGATATGGTGAGCCCTTTGCATGTGTTTTAAGTAAGTGGAATAGCACATTAGATAGCACATGAAGGAGAAACTATTTGCTGGGAAAAGCCAAGAACTGCATGGCATGGGGCTAAATACACGGACTGTATTTATACCACAGTAACAGAAAGAGCCTTCCTTCCCCACCCCATAGTCATGATGGCTCTATGACTAGATCCATACTTAAAATATATGACTATACATTCAAGAACATATGATCTAAAATTTTAAATGAGGGAAGAAGGTTTTTGACTCCGTAATTCACCAATGAAGTAGCATAGTTGGACATTTAGAAAAGCCCACTTCTCTAAAATCATTAAGTCCAGAATTAAAAATCTCACTGCCCCATTCTTTATTATCAGTATCCCTCTAAATCAGCAATTCCCAAAGTGGTCCAGGTGGACCCCCAGGGGTCCATGGGAGACTCGACAGGGGTCTACGTTGGTGTGGAAAAAAAAGGGGGTTCACAAGTTGTAAGTGGTGGTCCACGAAAATTTATCCTATTAACAACAAAAAAAAAGGAGCAGATTGAACATCACAGAATGGGGAGATTTGCGGTTATTCCTTACAAAACTGAAGCCAAATATTGGTAATTTGCTGCCAATCCATCTAGTACATCCCTCCCATTAAAATTATGACTTTTTTTAAAAAAATCTTGATTTGCATTGTTGAAGTTACGTTATGTTATTAATGTTTAATTTTAATAGAACACAAAAAAATATACTATTTTTCTTTTTATTTTTACCACTCCGAATTTAGGGTTGGAACTCAGCCGCAACGCAAATTTCCATCATTAGATCTAATCTTCACATTTTTTGACAAGTTTTGGGAATACGGTAGAAATGTAGAAGCAGGGGGTCCACCGAAATCAGTAAAATTTTGAAAGTGGTCTATGAGAAAAAAAGTTTGGGAACCTCTGCTCTAAATGATTTTAGGATTTAAGACCTTTAGCATATCATGTTTTAGTTTTTTAAAGATCTGGCATATATCAACTATTGGGGCACTTTTCATCCTTAGATTCCTCCAGTTGTTTCCAGTACATTTGCATTTCATAAGGTTTCACATAATGGCTGGTCACAATTTCCTTAAAACGGCATGGAGAAAAATTTACCCTGTCTGGAAAGAATGTTTGCTTCGAATGGAGTTCTTCCAATTTAATCCCGAGTTTAGCCAAGCACAGACCTATGAAAACATCTTCCAGTTTAATAAAAGGGACTTCAGCAAAAATGCTGTGTATTTTATTAGCGACATCTGTAGAGAAAACATAACCAGTCCCTGAACAAAAGGGAGGGTATCTGTCTCCTGGATATTCCTTTTTACTCACATACCACTTACTGAAAATGTTTCGTATAGGACGCTCATTCAGTTTCAAATAGCCAGTGAAAAAATCAGAATTCTTGTTTTTTTTCAGTAGTAGTTTGATCAGGTAGTCAGTATTAACAAACATGTCAGAGTCTGTTTTCATTACAAAACTGGACCGCGCACAGAATTTATGGATCCATTTAATACCCATCACACTTTTCAGTGTTAAATTGTCATAAGTATCGATAAAGTCCATCTGAATAATGTCTCCATACTTTGAACTCTCATCCTGGAGAGAAACCTCTGCATCATGATTCAAAGCCTTTCCCAGAAGAAAATAGGTCACAAAGTGTTTGTTGGCTACTAATTTTTCTTTGCCCCATGTCTCCCTGATAGCCATCCGGGCTTTCACCTGTTCATGGGATGATGTTACAAGAATGATCAGAAATGGGGGATCCCTACTGCAATTTATGTGAGGAAGCTTCAGAAAGACTCCAGTATAACTCTTAAAGGAAATTATTTCATCTTTCATCTGACAGAAGATGCAAATTTCAGGACTCATCTTGACAAATAAGCAGAGAGCCGCAGAAACCAAAGCCACTGCGAAGGCAATAATCTTTCTGAGTTTCTTGGAAGGCATCTGAAACAAAGAAAAGCAAAATCTTATTTCAGAAGTTGAGCTGTTTGCAATCAATATATAATCATCCAACAGTTATTTCGCCCCCAGATTTACACATAGCTATTTGTGAATTAATCTGAGAGTAGGGATCTGCACAAATGAAAATTCACAATTCACAACTGAAACAACTTTCTGAAAATTCATTTTTAACTGAATCATTATTTTGAACTTTTCATTCGTGCTGAACATTTTTTTTCTATTGAAAAAGCCTATTTTTACCAGTAAAATACTGGTTTTTCATCTGTAAAATATTGCAAAAATGCACAAAGTTGATCATATTTTTATATTTGCAAGTTAGGAGCATTGTTCAATTCATTTGAAAGTCTGGACTTTTGCATCAGTTCAACGCAAAAATTTGCAAATTTGCAAGTTTAATTGAAATTTTCAAATACAAATTCATTTGTGCACACTGCTATCTGGGAATAATAGCACATGGAATTTGCAGATATCTATTTCATTTTCTGCAGAGCAGGATGGTTAGACACAAGACAGGAAATATTAATTCATAACCCTTTGCTTATTCTGTAAATCTTCTGGTATATCCCTCATATAATCGGAAACACAGGAAATATTTATCCAAAGGTTAATTCTGCTATATTCAGTCACAAGTATTTCAGGTGTAAATCTGGAATCAGCTGAATGATTTAAAAACTTTCATAGTTCCCACATTATGGTCCCAATCTACAGACCACTATATGCTTACATAATGTACATAGGAGTCCAACATATGTATGAAGCAAAAGCAAAAATTTGCTTACCTGGTTTTTACTTCTTTTTCATAAGGGCAAATTTTTAAACTTGTGTCCAATGTCACTACCACAGTCTAGCTGGAAAACTAGTTTTCTTAGATAAATGGAATAGTTGGGGAATCATGTTTATATAATAATGTAATTATATGGTAGGGATGCGGGGAAAGTTTGAATAGAATATTGGCTATACTTGAAGATTGACCTTTGCACACAAAGTGAATAATTTTGTGCCTTCATTCAAATCTTTTTTTTACATTTGCCAGCAGCATTTGGGCGTCAGCACTGCTAGGCAAAGCGTCTGCCCAGTCACCTTCAGAGTAGACTCAGAGGCGCAGCTGGTGGCAACAAGGACTGACAAACATTCAAAGTGAAATTGAAGCCCAGCACATTCAAAGTGACTCCATTCACTCCAATGCAAATTTCTGTCCCATTCTCTTCAGTGGGAACGAGAAGAGGGGGGGGGATCATGCACATCCCTTTTATCTGGGAGTAGAATAGATTTGGAAAGTGCGATGATATTTAACTGAAAATCCCCCTTCTGGCTGAGAAACTGTACAAATGCTTCCAATACTGGATCCCCACATCCAGCACAGACTTTTTATACAGTTCGGGGACAAAGGAGTAAGTGAAAGCTAAAGCTAAGACTGTCAATTTAAAATATGTATTGTAAAAATTGTTTTATATGATTTTAAACTATTGTGATTTGCCCCGAGACTTTCGATGTACTGTAGGTCAGACTATAAATGCAGATAAATAATGTAAGGACCTAACTTCCCTTAAGCTTTATCTTCCATTGCAAAATGCATTCTGCATGAAATCCACCTGAATTTTATGTTAAGGAGAGAACTGATCCAAAAAAGTTAATGCACATCCAGTGTCCTTATTTTCCCAACATACTAAAAGAGGATTGCACCTAATGCAAAAAGAGCTGCTACGCTCACTTCCTAAAGCTCTTCAGAAACTCTTTCCCACTAAAGTAATGATTGATCTACAAAACCAATGTATATTCAGAGCAGCCTTTTCCACTTTTATCTTTTCTCCATTTCTGTGGAAAAGATTAGAGGCCTTTTCGCATTGCAGCCGAATGGCTGTAATGTAGTTAGGCTAAGACAGTTTGGGACGCTTTCCCCATCTGCAAGCAGGCAGGAAAGAAACGCATTTACACATGTTCCTACCTGCCTACATGCGAATGGGGAAAGCGTCCCAGACTGTCCTAGCCTGAAACACCCAAGGGCGGGCAGACCTGTCAAGGCCCTTCCCCAAGTTCCTGCACATTGTAGGGGACCCGATCGAGTCCCCTACAGCTGGCAGGAACCCACCCGGGCACCCGCCCCGGGGCCCAGGGAGGAGCATGCGCACGTGCACCTACCTGCTGCCTGTGCTGGGTCCAAATGACCTGGCCCAGGTGGTGCTGCACACACAGTGCACCCTCTGATTGGAAACAGAGTCAAAATATTGGTGTGTAGACCAGGTCCACCAGGGGGAAACATTTAAAAGAACAATTAGGTAAAACAGAACAGTTCTGTATGCACTAACTACAAACATAGGCCACTATGAGTTTATATGAAGAAGTACATTGTCTAGTTTAAGCTAAACCTCTTTCTTATTTATTATTTTCAGTATAGGAACATTTGTCCACCTCAGACCTATATATCTTCTCCTTCAATTGCCTGACACTCCACACTGATCTGTTTGGCAACAAGCAAAAATGGGGAGTGTTATGTCACTGTGTTTTAGTTCTACAAGCCTTTTTAATTTATGTCTATCATAATTTGGAAACATTGCTTTATTTTTGATGTTTTTGATATCTATTAATAAGGTTCAGCTGATGTGCCAACTATGCCCCTACCTAGCTGAGATAGCCTGGGCAATTTCTCATTTCCTTTCCTGTGCCATGGACAGGAAACGTGCATTATAGACTAACACAGATAGCCCAATCCCTGCACAATCAATCACTTACCTGAAAAAGTGCAGATGTTTGCCGCTGGATGCCTCAAGTAAGCTTTTGGTTAATGTTTGTGTGTGGTGCATGATTTTGTGCACCACCACTAGGTTATGATTAGGCAACATCTGGGACGACAGAAGGCACTGGTAGGCTGTAAGCACCACCTGCAAGTGCAAATGCACTTCTCAGATGTTGCCTAATTATAAACTATGAGCCATAGTGCAAATTGGCCTCCGGTTAACACTGTGAGTTACCTCAGGCCTAGCTGCTCGAGATGCATAGGTAGGCTAATATTTTGATTACTGTAACATATTCTGTGTGACAATCCTGGTACCTGCTCCAGAAATTCCAGCTAATGGAAAATATAATATCCAGAGTGATGACTGAGGCTCCAGCTCACACGTCTACCACAACTGTATTTAAGCAACAACACTGTTGACTGATTGGCTAACAAACTAGATTCAATGTGCTTAACAGCACCATTTTTTTCAATTATAGATATGGATATTCTCTAAAACTGTGAGAGGAGGTCTTGCTGTGGGTACTACAAACTACTGAGTAGCATTGTCAGAATAACTTTTCCCAGACTTCATACATGGAATATGGGCATTAGCAAGTCTAGCAAGCTTCCAACTTTATTTAATAAAATTTCACAAAGCGAACTATACAACATAGAATAAATATAAAGCATTCTATTCCCTCCTATTTTCCACATGGTTCCTACCAATACCTCACTACAACCCTGAATTCCCAAACATCTTGTTGTTCCCACCAGTATACTATTAGCAATTACACAAATTAAGTACAACACAAAGGAAATCCTGCAGCTGTAATGAAAGCCATCAATGAGGACTGAGTGTAGGAAAGAGACAAAGACCCTTTCTGCTCTGGACTTTATTCTGGATTATATCCTGGAATAAGGGCCTGCCATTCACATGCTAGTGAGCCTGCCATAGTCTGCACCAGCACGTGAATGGCAGGACCTCTGTTCTGGATTATAATCCAGAATAAGGCCCAGAGCAGAAGGAACCAAAGATGGCCATAAAATTGACACAGTGCAGACAATTACCTTACAGTTACCTACAGTTGTTCCTTCTCAATGGTGAGATCTACTCTCCACAATGTTCTTCTGTCTGATTTTCACAGACCCTTTCAAACAGTCCTTCTCACCGCTACAGTGGTTTATTCTAACTGCTACAATGTTCTAAGGGAATTGGCTGTTTTATCTTTTTATTGTAAATCACTTAAACGTTTTCATAAAGAGAATGAGTGTGGAAATCTTTTGAATAAATAAGTAAACAAATAATAAGAACAGCAGTCTAAACTGGGTGTAGAGAGGATTCATGACACAGATGTCATTCAATTTTGGAAATTTTTCATTTGTTTGAAGTCACTACAATGGGAAAGATAAGCAACAAAAGTCATTGCAGGAAAAACAAACATCTCTACTCTTAGACCTAATTCAGGTGGTAAAGAAGCTCAAACAAGATATTCAACTGTTTTTCCAAATCCATTGCATGTATGACTGCTGCATAAATTGCATATATAGACCTCCGTAATCAAGCATTTTGGCTGTGTTTGATTGACATTTACTTAATACTCTTTAAGCACGGACCTTTAAGGACTCATGTAGCATGTTAAAACAGATCTATGAGGCCACACCTCCTGCTGGAGCACTCTTTGCATTAGACAAAGTGTGATACTGATTAGGGAGGCCTTAATTAAGGTCATTGGTAGACCTGTTTAATCAGGTCTACTAATGGGAGCAGTGCCCCTGATTCACAACAGAAGGGATATGCAGAAGATATGCCTGAAATATTCAGGACTACTAGAGGACACAGTACCACCAAAATGCTCCCCCAGCAGCCTTGAGGTACGGAGGTGCAGTCACAACACTGACATAAGCTTCAAGGCTGCAGTGTGAGCTAGTATGGACTAGTGTCATCATGCAGGCAGCGCTGATCCTGTCCCACCCCTTCTCCTGTTCACAAGCACTGAGTCTGGCTGTTCTGGATCCACTGATTCTGAACAAGGGCAGGTAAGTACAGAAACGGGTTTAGACTCGTTTCTAAGAACAAAACAAAAAAGGATAATGCTTCATGCATCCGTCAGCAGGCTAGAGCAGTGTTGGGAACAGGCTTTGTACATCCACTGAATAAGGAGCTACAGGGAGCAGGATGACCCTGAGTAGCTCTGTGCTTTCCTCATTCCAAGAAAAGCTAGAAAAGAAGGATTAATGTACCAGATGCAGCTTTGACCAGAAAATGGGATATTGGTGGACAGCTTGGCAAATGTGTTGACTCTTGGTTGTGTGTAGGCTTTCATGGCAAGTATCAGTCTTATCAGTAGCAGGTTGGAGGCTGTTGTGCCATGTTCCAGAGTTCTTCTGAGAATACAGTTCTTCTGCTCCCAGAAGAACACTGGAACATGGCACAACAGCCCTAAAACTGCTACGGATAAGATGTGTACACTTCATCCATAGCTACAGTATAAGGACATTTACATTCCATGTTAGGCTTCACATGGAAATGGATTTAAAATAAGGCAGTTAATATCATGGTCTCTTTTGACAAACCCTTAGTAGAGTACCATGTCCATTGCTGGTTTCTGCATTGTAGTTTAGGAGGAAGACAATCAAACTGACTACAGACATTGATATAACTTACACTTACAAAGCTTGAGACTTTTTTTAGTTTAGAAAAAAAAATAGGATGATAGAACTGGATAAATGCACTCAGGCCATGGAAAAATAAATGATGAATTGGCGTGAGGAAGCTGATACAATTTTAACCCTTCACAATGTTAGAACTTGGGCTCATCAAACAAAGCTGAGATGGATGAACTTTAAACACACAGTAGGAGGAACCACTTTGTGTTTGTTTCACTGAAGAATTTGCTGCTGAAAGAGATGGTAATGGATGACCAACATAGCTTTCAAAATGGGATTGGCAAATGTAGTGAAAAAGGTGTCCATTAGAAAAGATCAGGGCAGCCTTTCTCTTAAATGCCCATTAATGGAGCAAGAACAGGAGAGAGAGGCTGCACTAAGGCTTTTTTGTGAACACTGCAGGAAACGGAGGACTACTATAGGGCTGTTCTCATTGCACTGTTCTGCTCATTTACTAGCCTTTCCCTTCTGGACTCAAATGCACATCATTACCAGAAGGGAAAAGAGGAAATTATTATTACTTTGCTTTGCCCATTTCCTGGCTCTTTTACTTACAGTAAGGCCTCTGGGGACCAGCTTTTGCACTTGTATCCTGCCTTTCCTTCAGGAAACTGAAGACGGAGATCCTTGTAACAACAGTTATGTGAAGTAACTTAGTATCTCAATCAGTTTCTAAAAGCCACCTGGTGAGTTTCATGGATGAGGATGGGTCTGAATGTCAGTCTCCCAAGTTCACATCTGATTCTTTAACCACTACGTTGCCTTTGGCACTGATCCTCCTGACTGAGAGCCAGTCCATGACAGCTCATGTCAGAATATAAAACTTAGTAAATTCTAATACCATACAACTTGTAAAATAAGACACTTTGACTCACTCCCTGCTACATGGTGTAATCCATTGCTACATTGTTATGCTGATCTCTTGTTACAAAGTAGTGCAGGCTCTGTTCATACTTCACCTCCTCCCCCCACCCCCTTTTCAGCCAGCCTGATCTACTTAGCATATAATGGCAGAGTGCCTGGGAAGATGGGACTAGGGCAGAGGAAATCACTGCTTATCATTGAATCAGGGGAAATTGAGAATGCCCCTAAAGCATGGTTCCCTCCCCAAAGCTCCACTTGCATTCCCATTTGCTAAATAGTGTGGAGTATTTCTAAATCCAGCAGCAAGACCCCTTTTAATCCAAATAGGGATACTCCACCTTTTGGGACCTTTAGTCCACAGAAACAGCAGATTCTTTGCAACCTGTTGGAACAGGGAGAACTCGAGCCAACTTCAAGCTTGATTATATCCTATATCAGAATGCACCCCTAGAGACACACAAAAATTGTTTTCAGCTTCAGCCAGTTGATTATCCACTCAGCTTCCTCCTGGGACCACTGTCCTAGGGAGGAAACTCTGCAACAATGACTCCCCCATCCCCACAATTACACCTTTGATTCACGGGCATGCTGGGTATAAAAGCATCCGCACAGCACCCACTCCGATCCGTCTCCGCAATCCGTCCTCCCCATGCACGTGTGGACGCATGGGGTTCCCTCAGATCCGTCACAAATACAGACAAATCTACCAGGAGGGCAGATTCGCTGAAAAGCGGATCTATTAGATCTATTTTCTATTAGATCTGCTTTTGGCGGCAAGTGCGGAAAGGCCCCAAGGAAAAAAAAACCCAACAATATACAAAAAAACCCTCTTAAACCAAAAAGAGCCAACTATAATCTACCAAAAACTCTATAGGGAAAAAAAGGCTAACAAGGAAAGAAATTTAAAAAATACCTTGCATGGATTCTGTTCTACTCCTTGCACTCTTTAAGGCCGAAGTGAAACTGGAGAGGAAGCAGCAGCTCCCCACCCCAATTTTATTTGTTTATTGAGCTGGGCCACATAACGCAGCAGGTAACTTAGTTCACACATGCGTGCAGGCCCTTCAACATGTAGACCCTGAGAATTTTCCCTTTTAATATTAAGCATTAAAAAGTAGGGCCTAAACAAAAATTTTAGTGGTGAAAAACCTCCTTCACAATACTCCAAATCCACTTCTGCCATCACTAGCTTTCTTCTCTCCTATCATACCTCAACGCAAAAGACAGCACAATATGAGCCTATGGGATACAATAGGACATGATCTTTTCAGACCCGTCTCCCTTTTTGAAAAGGAAAGACAGATACACAATACTAAAAAGACCATAATATAACTTTAAAAAAAAAGTAGATATAAAATTCCAAAAAATAGAAGCTCAGCTACAATGCTATCAATAAAAAAACCTGTACAAATTTCTGGGAGTCTTGCAAAATTAAAAACAAAACAAAGGAATTGTAAGAAAAACATTTAAAGTCAGGTGTCAAAACAATTGCAGATGTGTTAGGAGAACTTTTTTAAAATTACAGTGTATACACATTTTCCAAATACTAATACAATTATATACAACCCTATGCCTAAAACCTGTAAGGATCTGGGGATCTCCAGCCACATTAGAGCAATTTTTCCCGTACAATTTTATACACTACTGTAGATGTTGCCGCTAGTATGCTTTTCTATATGATACACTATTGTTTATTCTGTTTTCTAGAGCATTTAAAAATGGTTCTGCTGAACAGTTCTAGCTGCCTACAGGACACTGAACTAAAAGTACCACTATAATTTGCAGCTCTTTAAAATTATGTTGTTAGTCTGTTTAATACTGTAGTGAAGATTACACTACAACAAAACTATAATCTTTGGGTTGTGATATTGTCTATACTATATTTTATATTCTACTATTTTATCCTTATAGTGGGTATTTAGAAACATACTATAGCTGGGTATGCTGCTTTAAATGAGTACAAAGTTTGAGCCACAGCATTTGAATCACTATATGTTGTACCATCAATTTTAAAAAAAATAAAATAGTTTGTTTTAGACCCTTAGGCTGTGCTTGCGTTCACACTAGTTTTAATCCAGTTTCAGCCTACTTCCATAATGAAAGAAAACATCAGCAAAATGACTAGTCATTTTCTTTCCACTTTATCGAACACAAAGATAAATGCCAAAAGAAAACAGTTTAATCTTTCCTGATGTGACCTTTCACTTTGAAAGTAGACTGAAATTGGATTAAAACTTAGCTGGGAATTCAATCATAGTAATATGGAATTGAGAAACCTGAAAGTATGTAGTTGTACTAAGAACCCAGTCCTAAAGATGCGTTCCTGATGGGACTGCTGGAAGGAAGGAATTCAGAATTCTAAAATGAAAGAACTTTGTGGACCTACCTGTAAGTTATTTAGTGACATTAGAAATAGAAAACCAAATATTTTCCCCAAATAAGTAGCATCCTCATAAATGCTGCTGCAGTCTTACATAAATTTAATCCCTATTCATCAAATATTTTGATAATGTACATGCACACACAAACATAATTTCAGTAATGTAAATATGTTAAATTCTTTCCAGCTACACTAGAAAACCTAGCTTTTGAAGTTAAAAAAGGAAAGCACAAACTGAACCATAAAATTCTGAATTTACCATAGAGGAGCCGGAGCCTTGAATCTTATGGTTCTGATTCAGAACAGTGCTCCTCTTCTAGAAAAAAAGACCCCCATTTATTTCAATTCTTTATGTAAAATAAAGTCACAGCAGCAGGAAAGAGTGAAAGCTACCTCCTATGCTAGACTTCCATCCATATCAGGCCTGGCAATTTGTGTACAGTATAAAAGAATCAAAAGCAACACCAAACATTCCCGTGCTTAAAAAAAACTACTATGAAACTAACTCATCTGCTTTGGCCCAGGGTGTCCATGAAAGACAGAGAAGCTTGCGTTCTTGGCATCTTTCTCTTAATCATAAGAATGGAGGGACCTTCCATGAGGAATTGACTCTGTTTGGAACAGCTTGAAATATAGTATAGTCTCCTGCAACTCCAGTATGCATTTGAGTGTTAAATACCAGTAAATTCACTGAGTTCAGCGTAACTAATCCAGTTTGAGGACCTTGTTATATCGAATCTCTCATTCTCTCTCCTTCCTCACATTTCTCTTTAGGTGGGGATTAGAAGTATCCACAGATTATAAAAGTTTATTTGATCAAAGTCTAATCTCCCTTTGAAGTGCACCTTCATTGTACGTATTTTAGACATCTGGTGAATGTGCACCTCTTTATCTTGGCCTGTAGCTGAATTGCATCTCCTCACAAACTAAGCACTGTTAGTCTTTGAACTAATTCATTTTATGTTTTTGACGTGACTTTATTATGATCTACCCCAAGACCTCTGGGTATAGGCCAGAACAGAAATACAAACAAAATCATAATTTCTATGGAAAGCTTGTGATATGTATTCTGATCATGCCTGTCAGCCAAAGTCATGACCAAACTTGAGCATGAACTGAAACTTTACAATATTGTTAGGTAGGCAGATGTTCATATGTTAACAACACATTTGGTTCTTGATAAGATCTTGTTTTACCACTGTAACAACTTCCTGTCTAACATGCCAAAAGTAGATGTTGTTGATATCAAATAACAGCATTTCTAGAGCAACCTTGCATTCACCAAAACATTTCTAACTTTGGCGTTTGCCTGCTATACTAATGCTGAAACTTATTGCATCCTCTATCAAGTTTTATTTTGACAAGGCAAATGGCAACTTTGTATAATAATTTAAAGAGAGGAGAAATACTGAGGAAAAGGATGGGGTCAGAAAGGTCTTCTCAGTGCCAAAGTCTCAATCCAGTACTTTTAAGTGCACACCGGTAAGAGTTTGTGTGTCCAATCTGGCCACAACTTAAGAATAAGCCACTTTGGTCAAAGATTAGTTGCATGATAAGCTATGAGAAAATAACTGATTTTCTGACAACTTTGACCCAGATGAAAAAATAATAAAAGGGAAAAAAGCAAACTATTGGATCTTCTACAGAGAGGGCTTCAGTAGATGTACCTTTCCTTACCTTTCCTTACCTGTCCAAGCTGCAGTGTTACCCCCAAAATGCCACCTTCTGCACCACAACTCAAGTTGCAGGATCTCTGTCCTTCCCATGCATTTAACTTAATCTTAGTCCTAGTCCTGGTTAGATGATATCGGACATTTTGCTTGAAGAAGCTGAATTTTCCTAGTTAAGCAGAAAGAGGTCTGCACAATAGTGAGACCCTGTTTCTCCTGAAAGCTTCTGGAGTGCTATTAAGAGTTAGAGAGAGGGAGGGAAGGAGGGAGGGAGGGAAGAAATAACTTACCATCCTCTTCTGCTGTTCAGCCTTACCATCCTCTTCTGCTGTTCAGCCCTTTTGCTTTTCAAGCCATGTTACAAAGA
Source organism: Aspidoscelis tigris stejnegeri (assembly GCA_023333525.1). NCBI lineage: Eukaryota > Metazoa > Chordata > Lepidosauria > Squamata > Teiidae > Aspidoscelis > Aspidoscelis tigris. Next base: position 211,684,196 of record JALMGA010000001.1, read on the forward strand.
GCTCCAGTGAATTGGTTCTCAAATCTGTCTTTCAAGGAAGAAATTTGTGCTTCTTTGTGCTCATTTCCAGATACTCCCTGTGCTATCAAAGTAACCTATTTGAACTGTGACAGCTTCCATGTGACCTGGTGACAAGTAGTCCCTGTGTTGTAAAGGGAATCTGAGCTGTGAATCTCTCATTCTCTCTCCTTCCTTCTTTCTCTCTCTCTCTCTGTCTGCCAGATAGCAGACAGTTCCACTGCAGTGCATTCAGCAGCAAAGGCAAGTTAGGAATCATCTCCAAATATTCTGATTCTGTGCTCAAGGAAAAAAAAAGAGGGAACGATGAACTTCATGCACTTTCAGCCACTGCGAGTCCCTTAGAAATATTATCTGAGACCTGCAAAAACATTTGGAAGCACCGTGATCACATCAGCCGTTGTCAGAGAATGATTGAAAAGCAGTTTCTGGGGCCTGTTTTCAAACGCTCCAGCAGCATAGGCAGGCTTCAAACGAGTATGATCTGGTTATTGTGAGGATAGCAAGGTTCACAGGCTAAGCACAGGTGCACAATTAACAACTTAATCAGAAAATAATGGCTTCGCAGACAAAGGGAAAACAGTTGTTTGAGGATTAAGGGAAAGTCTCTGAGAACCCAATCAACTCAAGCATGTGCAAATTCTTGGTTCCTGTATTTTCCCCTCCACAGTCACTGATAAACTAATTTTAGAATGTTATTTGCAAAGCCTGAGGATTATTTCACTTTTCATATGAGAATGTAGGTTATTTTATTTCAAAAGGTACAAAGCTAATCCTCATAAGTTCAGGGCTCTCAGCTCATACTGCTGAGTGCCACCGGGGACATCTGTTGAAGGTCCTGCCATTATAGGATAATATTTGCTGTCCTTTCACACAGAAATCTATTCCTAGGTCTCCTCTACACACACACACCAGAATATTTCTGCTTCAGAAGTGCATTTACACACAGACATTTTCCAAGGAAGAGATTGGGCCAATGTAATAAAAACAGAACTTTGAACTTTTTTAAAAAAGGAATATAGTGAATTAATAACTCTGCAGTTGAGGAACAAGGAAAAAATCTCTTTGTTGAATTAAAAGGATGTGTAGGTACAGTTGATAAAAAACAACCAATGAATTCCAAACCTGAAAGCGAGCAATGGGGAAACCCACACAGTGCAGCTATGTTAAACATTAAGGCTGCAGACATATTAAAATGTCAGTTTGAGGGCACAAGTCCATTTGAGGGAACTTCCAGTCAGGTCAGACTCTGCTGATTTTTCTGCTCATGTTTCTGTTCATGTTTGCTTGTCTACACTTTCCGAGACTCAAGCCTCAGACTTCTGACAGCATACTTTTTGCATCTCCATCTTTCTTCCTATCAGTCAGAAGTAGGTAAGAGAAGATACCTCTCTCTGTCCTTACACAGTCCAGTCCTGCCTCTTCTCCATTCTGTTTTTCACTAAGAGAAACTACTTTAGGCCTATTCTTGCAGGCAGCAGTAGCAGCAGGGGAGCAAAGAAGAGGGAGGACAACAAAGAAACATGGTGGTGGCCAACCCTGTCTCCCGCCAACCATCCCATTATGTCACCATACAGCCCTGCAGAAGCTGCTGCTTGCTCTTACCTTCCACCTTTGGAGGAAGTGGGGGTAGGGAATGAAATGAGGAGCCACAAGTGGACAAGAGACACCCTTCAAAGGCATCTCAAAGCAGCCATCGACATGCACCAAGCTCATATGTGACACGCATTGGCAAGAATGGAACTTGTGGGAGGGGGGAAGTGAAGAGAAAGGAAGGCTTGGGAAGCCCCTGCACATTCCTTCCCACTTTGGTTTGCTGTCAGGAAGAGAAGGATGGTCACACTGCTGCCAATTCAGCCTTCCCTCCATTGACACCCCACCACTCTTCCTATGCCAAGAGAGGGAGAGGGAGCCATGAGGCACACAGGAAGGGACATATGGGACAGTGTATTTGTGCATGCGAGAGTGAAACAGAGAGGCATACGAGAATGGCAATGCCCACAAGGTCAGGCATTGACAGAGAGAGGAAGGGATACCCTTCCTCTTAAGTCTAGTGACATCCAAATGAGTCTCCTTGCCAAATCACACAGCTGCATATATAAAACTAACCACTTTAAATGGCCTCAGACCTGGAATTATCCAAATGCAAAATAGTTCTTTTCAGGCTTCTTTAGTCCAGAAAAGAAACAGTACTGTAGGTGAGTTCTGTGGACCACAGTATCACCTAGAATTCTGATCCTACTGTGAGCATATAAAGCTACTCAAAACTCATAGTGTGGAACAGTTTTATACCTGTCCAAACAATGACAAAAAGGAGCAGGTTTTTGGTGTGGTAGGAAGGACTGGTAAAACTGACTAAAGTGATGTGAGATGCCTAATAAATTTAATTATGGTCCATATCTGAAAAAACTGGTAATAGGAATTCTCATTATATTTACTATACAGGTTTTTCTCTGTCCCCTAACTGAAAAAGTTATGTCAGGATTGATGTTATCAAAACAGGCTCTAGATAAGAAAACCAAGCAAAAACAGATGCATAATCAACACAGGTAGAAAAATCAGCAGTTATTAGCCAGCTAGAAGTGGTTTGTTGGCATTGTCACCAGCTGTTAAAAGGAAAGTTTTATGCCGTAAATCATAAAGGGAGACACTAAAAAAAAGTGTTAGTGGGAACTACAACAAAAAGGTCATGTTTTTATTTGTTAATGAAGAGATTTGAGATATAGCACTTCAAATTATGAAACTATCACAAAGCTAATATGACAAAGGTGGCATCTTAATATGTTCTACATAAAGGTCAGCAACTTTAAGATATACCGCTCTGATTGCAGAAAGTGAAAAAGAATTGAGCTCAACATTTTTTTAAAAAACTAAGATCATGGCATCTCGTGCGATCAATTCCTGTCATGTAGAGAGTGAAGAAATGGAAGCAGTGTCACATTTTATTTTCTTGGGCTCAAAGATTGCTGCAGATGGTGACTGCAGTCATGAAATTAAAAGACGCTTGCTCTTTGAGAGGAAAGCTATAGCAAACCTGGACATTGTACTTTTTAAAAAGAGACATTCTAGGCTATTTCAAACAAAGGTTTGTATAGTCAAAGCCATGGTTCCCCCAGTAGTAATGTATGGCTGTGGGAGCTGGACTGTAAGAAATTCTGAGTCCTAAAGAATCAAAACTTTTGAATTGTGGTGCTGGAGAAGACTTCCAAGAGTCCCTTGGACTGCAAGAAGATCAGATCAGTCAATACCAAAAGAAATCAATCATGACTGTTCACTGGAAGGACAAATACTGAAGCTGAAGCTCAAATGCTTTCGTTACATAATAAGAAAACAGGACTCATTGAAAAAAGACCCTGATGCTTGGAAAGATGGAAGACAAAAGAAGAAGGGGATGGCAGTATGAGATGGATAGATAGTGGCATGGGCACAAGGAACATAAGCTTGGGCAAACTCTGGAGGATTGTCAAGGACAGAAGGGTCTGGCATGCCATGGTCCACGGGGTCACAAAGAGTCAGATGTGATTTAATAACCAAACAAGCATCTAAAATTGTGTTCACATGGAGAGAGTAATAGCACCTCTGAAGAGATGGTTCTGATGTGGAATTGTTCAGATGCTACACTGTCCCTCTCCCTCTCATGAACATTCTAGGCTAGTAAAGATGGGCTAGAGCTGGCCGCATCCCCATGGCATGCGTTAATTCAGTTTAACAAATCCGAAACAACTGATCTGCGATAAATCCGGCTACACGTTTTGCAGTTTAACCTGGTTTGGAGGGCATACGATTCCAGCGTTAACTCGGATTGAGTCTTCAGAGACTCCACGGGCAGCATCATTGCGAGTCAATTGGGCCCACCCCCTCTCTTTGATTGGTGATCCCTCCCTTTGCGTCATCTATGCTTCGTCGGTGATCCCCTTCCTTACTTCCTGCCTGCCTGCCTGCCTTCTCCAGATGGTCTCCCCCACCATCCCTGGGCGCCCTTCTGCCGCTCATCAGCTGGGGGTAGACCCCCTCTGCTCCGGGGATTCCTGCCATCGGGGCGCCCAGCAAGCGGGCGCAGAGGGGAAGGCTCTCCATCCATCCATCCATCCTTCCGTCCGTCCATTCTGGCGCTGCAGAGAGCGGGGAGAAAGTTCCCCAGGCTGCGAAAGTTCCCGGGGGACGGGCTTTCCTTTCCGTTACACTGTAGCGAAGGAACCAGCTCACTCTCTTAAAAAAATGTTGCAAATTTCCGCAATTTTAATGAAAGGAAGTAATACAGCTGAGGGGCTTTAAATATTAAAGAGGCATATGGCTGTGGTTCCTTCTTCCTTCCTTCCCTCCCTCCTTCCTTCCTTCCTTCCCTCCTTCCTTCCTGCCTTCCTGCCTGCCTGCCTTCCCCAGATGGTCTCCCCCACCATCCCCGGGCGCCCTTCTGCCGCTCATCAGCTGGGGTAGACCCCCTCTGCTCCGGGGATGCGCGGGCGGCAGGCTTTCCTTTCCTTTCCGTTACACTGTAGCGATTTTAAAACTTCAGACCTTTAGAACGAAAGGAAGTAATACAGCTGAGGGGCTTTAAACATTAAAGAGGCATAGGGTGTGACCACAGCCTATATTCTCTCACTCTGAAAGTGGACTGAAAGTGGATTAAACCTTAGGTGTGACCACATATTCTCTCATTCTGAAAGTAACAGAGATCAGAACTTTCCCCATGCACAGAACTTTATTGACCCATGGCCAGGCCTGGTAGTGCGGTGCAGGATTTTGGGACATGATTGATCCTGCCCTATCGGATTTCCTAGTGGTCACCTATCCATGGTCCGCTTTGCCCTAATATCCTGGCAACTGGAATCTTATCTGGGAATTCCAGATTAGATTCCACTTCCCATCCTGAAGCAGGCTGCCCCTGGCCTCCCATTGCATCACCACCCACTCCTCCTGGGCTTGCATGGCACTGCCACCCCCAAACAAAGGATGCCCAATCTGGGGCAGAAGGCAAAAAAAGACACTTCTTTTTTTAACTGTATGAAAATGCTGCCCACATGAGATCTTTAAAACACTCTCATGCTCTGGTGCTTGGCCATTTAGTCAAGCAGAAGTGTTGTTTAGTTTAGTGGTTAGCGAGCCAGGCTCTTATCTGGGAATATCAGGTTTGATTCCACCCTCCTCCATGAACCCAGCTGGGTGACTGTGGGCTAGTTATGGCTCTCTTCTGAGCTCTCACAGGGTGTGGGGAGGAGAACAGAAGGTTTGTCAGCAGCTTTGAGCCTCCTTAAATGGGTGAGAAAAGTGGGGTAAAAAAGCCAACTCTTCTTCCTCCTCCTCCGTGAAGCCAGCTCAGTGGCCTTGGGCTAGTCACAGCTCTTACAGGGCATCTGTTGTGGGGTGAAGAATGGAAGCTTTGTCAGCCTCTTTGAGTCACCTTAAATGGGTGAGAAAAACAGGGTATAAAAGCCAACTCTTCTTCCTCCTCCTCCTCCATGGAAGCAGCTGGGGGACCTTGGGCTAGTCACAGCTCTCTTCTGAGCTCTCACAGGGTGTGGGGAGGAGAACAGAAGGTTTGTCAGCAGCTTTGAGCCTCCTTAAATGGGTGAGAAAAGTGGGGTAAAAAAGCCAACTCTTCTTCCTCCTCCTCCGTGAAGCCAGCTCAGTGGCCTTGGGCTAGTCACAGCTCTTACAGGGCATCTGTTGTGGGGTGAAGAATGGAAGCTTTGTCAGCCTCTTTGAGTCACCTTAAATGGGTGAGAAAAACAGGGTATAAAAGCCAACTCTTCTTCCTCCTCCTCCTCCATGGAAGCAGCTGGGGGACCTTGGGCTAGTCACAGCTCTCTTCTGAGCTCTCACAGGGTGTGGGGAGGAGAACAGAAGGTTTGTCAGCAGCTTTGAGCCTCCTTAAATGGGTGAGAAAAGTGGGGTAAAAAAGCCAACTCTTCTTCCTCCTCCTCCATGAAGCCAGCTCAGTGGCCTTGGGCTAGTCACAGCTCTTACAGGGCATCTGTTGTGGGGTGAAGAATGGAAGCTTTGTCAGCCTCTTTGAGTCACCTTAAATGGGTGAGAAAAACAGGGTATAAAAGCCAACTCTTCTTCCTCCTCCTCCTCCATGGAAGCAGCTGGGGGACCTTGGGCTAGTCACAGCTCTCTTCTGAGCTCTCACAGCCCCCCCCCCCACCTCACAAGGTGTCTGGTGTGGGGAGAATAGAAAAGCTTTGTCAGCCACTTTGAGCCCGTTAAATGGGTGAGAAACGCGGGTTAGAAAGGCCAACTTCAGCAAGTGCATCCTTCTTCCTTCCTTCCTTCCTTCCTTCCTCCCCCCCCACCTGCCTCGCGGGGTGTCTGTTGTGGGAGAAGAACAGAAGGTTGATCAGCTGCCTTGAGTCCCCTTGAATGGGTGAGAAAAGCGGCCACCGCTGGAAAAGGAGGAGAGCCGAGAGGCGGCGGGCGCAGTGTGCCCTCCGCGGGAGAGGGCAAAGGGGGCTCTCCTTGCTCACCTCTTCCCTCCGGGAAGAGAGAAAAGGCCGGGGCCGCGCGGGGCCGTCGGGGGGTGACAGTGAAGGAAAAGGTCGCGTGGAGAGGGAAGCGGCCCCCGGCCGGCTCGGCTTTGCCGCCTGGCGAAGGGACGGGAGGAAGTCCTCCGGAGCCGCCACTGAATCGTAGCTGGATTCTTTCAATGAAACCACGGTGTGAACTGAAACTGGATTAAACCTTAGGTGTAACCACAGGCAGAAGTAAAGTAGCCTCTGAAGGGGGCTCAAAGCGGCTGATAAAGAAAATGAATGGTCACTTTGCTGCTGCACAGGAGCAGCAGCAATGGCAAAGAAGGGGGGAGGAGGGCCACAGCTTTTAAAATACAGGCTCCAGGGCTTTCCTTTCCCTGTTTAAAGTTCCGAACCTTCAAAGGCCTGAAATTGCGCAAAATTGCAACATTTTTTAAGGTGTGAAGTGCTTACAGCAATACAATGTATCTTTAAGGACTGGAGGTTTATAGTGGGTGTTTGAGGGTGGATTTTTTCAATGAAGGAAACCCTAAACATGACGTGCTTCTAATACGTTCAGCCATTGGTTACAGTGCGATTGGGGGGGCGGGACAGCCTTAATACTGAATCTCATCCCAGAACGATACTGTCCACACAGTAAAAAATTAAACACGTGTCAAGGGCATGTTCCGGAGTGAGACCTGTTGAGATCAGGATTTATTTCAAATCGGGATAACGTGGTTTATCACGGAAATACCGCATTAAGCCGAAGTGACGTGTGCACGGCCCGAAATCAAAACGTTTTGAATTCGAGATAACGACGTCGTGGGGATGCGGCCAAAGTCTCTAAAGTGCTTTTGAGATACTTTTTTAGTACTTGTGAACACAGCTTAAGTTCAGTTTCTGGAATCTTCAGCCAGGGATGGGAAATCTTCTCTCCAAAATGTCTCTTTATAAACAGTATAGAAACTAATTTTAAAAAAACCATAGGCAACTGTGTTTGATGGTCAAGAAATGTGTTTTCTGTCACTGACCAGGAATGGGGGGATTTGGGACCCCAAATTGATGAGAGCATGACTATTTTTTATAGCCCATCCTAAGGTACTTTAAACTATAATGTTAAAAGGTTATAACTTACAGTAAGATTTGTAATAGGCTGTACTGCTTACGCAGTGAAGCAGGCAGAGTGAAAAACAGGAAAACCACGATCAGCTGCTTGCTAAAAACAAGAACTATCTAAGGTCTGCAATGTGTCACAAATAGAGGAACTTCAAGTATATTCAATGTGTCTGTCAAGGGAGACTCCAGTCTTTCTGCAAAGGTTTGTGGGTTTAGGGTGCCCTCGAATGTACCATTATAAAAACTCTGATATTGTTTTCCGTTTCAAGGAGAATAATATCTCCTTCCATGCTTGCATGTTTAATAAATTTGGAAATCCACGTAGGCTGTAGTATGGTCAGTATTTTTTTTTTCCATGACAGTTTTGGTTCCCTGACTGGGAATGGCCTGGTGGTCCAAAGGGATGCCCACACCAATCTGGCTATGAACTGAGTGGTTCAGCGTCGTGGATTCCAAAAGGGTTTGGGTTTAAGAATTGTTGTTTGTCTTATTAGTCTTGTCTGGAATTGGTAAAGGGAACACCAGTGGCGATTTGATCGCAGGGGTTGGTTGGACTTGTCCAGGGAGACCCTAGGTAAGGGGTCAGGTCCCCATAAGGGGAAGGTCAGTCTGCTCGAAGACCAGGACACCCAGGAAGGTGCAAGCAAACATACACATACCACACCTGCAAGCACTATAATTGGCTGGCTGTAAGAGGCTGCAACGGCAGAGGAAAGGCAACGGGAGGGGCCTGCGCGTAATCAAGAGAAAACTTTGGGAAAGACAGGGAAGGAACCTGCAACCTGAAAGTACTGGAGTTCGTTGGACTAGTGAGTATTAATGCTCCCAGGGTTGGGGGACGATGACTTAGAACGGCTTTGAATGGCTGGATGAGATGTTAGAATTTTTGTCGAAGCAAGAGTGGATTTGTCGTGGTGTGTCGTGTGTTGTACTCCTCGTATTTCTGAATGGACCGGACCCCTTACCTGTCCATCTGTAAAAAAAAAAACCTTTTTGTGTCTTGTTTATGTGGTATGCATGAAGCCATTGGATAGGTAAGAGGGGGAAAAAGGGGAAGGGCTATAGGCAGATGTGTAAGATTCAGATTGAGATATGGCAGTAATAGGAGAGGAAATTCTGTGGGCACTATGGGTTTTGTTATCAGCCTGGAGCTTGGTGGTTTGCAGATTTTGAGGAAGAGATAGAGTGAAAGAAGGGCTGGCAGCCCCAGCTGGTGCTTGCACCTGCCCAGTTACAATTGGGTTGGCTAAATACTACCTGGGAGCTGCTAGTCCAACATCTGTAGCCCAAGCACAGATGGAGGGGGTTGGAAGGAAACTTAGAATGGGTACCAGGTTGGAAAAAGGGGTAGAATATGCTGGTGTTAGAGTTTGATAGGTTAGATAGGAGACACAGAACTCATCTGTGTTGATTAGATAGGTAGAAATTTAAGGGGTGTGTGGAGAATAAGGACATAGGATTAAGTTTTAGTGATGTAGGTATTAGAACTAATATCGTATTGGGTTGAATGTTACTGATGATTGTTTGGGTGGCTTGGTTGTGATTGATGAGTGACAGGCCAACCAGTATGGGAAGCCGGGTTGTGGATTGTTTGTGTGATTGTTTAAGAGCTAGACCCAAGCCCATAAGGACAAAGGGTCTAGCCAGAAGATGGGGCCACAAAGAAGGCGGAGCAAGCTGCAACATTCTGGACTTGCCCTATTTATTGAATGCATAAAATCCGTGAAAGGGACTGACATGGTAATTAAGAGTGTCAACTCTGAATTGAGTAGTTCAGTATCCAGGCCTTTCTTTGGGGCGAATCCTTGATCTTAGAAAGAAAAAGATAATAATTTTTACATTATGTAAAAAATTTTTACATTATGTAAAATAGCAGTATCAAATAAAAGATTTAAAGGAGATTGAAACAACAGGGGACTATTGTGTGAGGAAAACAAACATATACATGCTACACTGGATTTCCCTGAAGCTGAGTAATATACAGTACTACCAAATTAATACTTTGCATTCTGAAATAGAATTTTGCTTATCTAATTCCTAGTTGGATGACTTTTTTTAACTAACATTCTGCAAGAGTAATTAAGTATGTCAAAGCTTACAATTTCCTTTAGTCCTGGGACTCATGATGTATCCATGCTGATATTACAGTCAACCTCCATTCTATGCCAACTTCACTACATAAAAGCCTTTGTTGGGCAGATTAAAACTCCCAGACTGAAGACTTTTGGATTGTGAAAAGTACTTCAGTTGTAACAAAGTAGTATCCATAGTAACCAAAGTAATGAAGCATTCTGCTTGAGATACAAGCCATATGAAGAAGAACAGTGGAGAAATGAGAAAGAATGGTCTGAAGCAAAAATATATTCCAGTGAAGTCCACTAACAATAGAGTGGTTGCAGGCCAAGTGGTTTTACCTGGGAAGAAGGTGTCATTTTAAAATGAGGATGGGAAGACATTTAAGGGTGTTGTTTTTAAAAAGGAAATTGAATATTGTTCATTGACAGCAGTATCCACAGAAGATTACAGAAGAAAGGAATGAGGCTTGGACAAAGACAATGCTCAGTAAATATGTACTTTTTGCAGACCAATTCAGATTAAAAATAATGAAATATATGTCCAATGTTAGGAAAGAGGCCCTTCTGGGTTGATCTCTTAGGGACCATCAGAATGGGGGAACCTGCAACTGCATGCCCATAGCTGTTCCATATGATGACCCTAGGGGGAGTTCCCATTACAAGCTTAAAACGGTTTCAAAACAGTTTTGATCCTCGCAGTCCCCACGTCAGGTTGGCTTAACACGCTTTCCGCGTGTTAAATTGCCCCAAAGCGTTGTAAATGTTAACACTCATTTCAACAGGTCTCGCTCCGGTTTGTGCGCTTGAAACGTTTTACATTTCTTGCTGTGGGAACGGTACAGTTTTAGTGGGATGAGAATGCATGTTTAGGGTTTCCCTCCCCCAATAGCTTGCTTCCAAAGATAGTGATTTCACTGTAAAAATCCACCCGCTAAGCAGCCGTTATGCTGTAGCAATCCACCCACTTCACACCTGATAACAATGTTGCAATTCTTCACAATTCTGGCTCTTTGAAAGTTCTGACCTTTAGAAAGGGGAAAGGGAGGAAAGCAGCTGAAGTTTCAGTGAGATGTGTGAATGTTTAAGCTGTGACTGTGGAGTGAGCGGGTGAAGGGGGCTTGAGTTGCCACTGCTGCTGTGTGCCCTGGGCAATGGGGAGAGGAGGGGGAAGAATCACTGGCTGCCCGGTTCCATTTTTCATCCATCCAGGCAAGCGGCAGCCACCCAGCTAGGTTCAGTGAAGGGGTCCCTTATGGGTGGCGTGTTCATGCCAGGAGGAAGACGGCAGGACAGTCCCGAAAAGTGGCTTTTAGAAAATAGCCACTTGAGTTTCCCCTTGAGTCACATACGCCACATACGGTCATCAGAATCCAGATCGAACATGATTAAGTTGAAAGCAATGGGATCAGGCAAATTCGTGTTAGCATCCGGTTCTATTATTTCAGTTTAGGAAAACCGTTTTAAGCTTGTAATGGGAGCCGGGCCCTAGAAAGATACATCTTGGAGTCACCTTCTAGATTAGTGTTGTATTCTTTGGCCCTTTCTGCACTTGGTCTTTTTTTGGATTATATCCTGAAATAGGGACCTGTCATCCAATGCACTGCTGTTGCTACTTAGATTAGTGAGGAAACATCTTCAACAATGAAATTCAGCTCAGAGAACTACCATAATGGAGTAGGTGTTTTTTTCATTTAATTTTCACTTGTTTTAATCCTGCTTTATCTACCTATATCTTTTAATTATGTTACCAACAGATAATCTAACAGAGAAATGAAAGATGCTCCAAAATACCTTTGAACCAAAAGATATTAGCTGTACAGTGGAGTGAAATGAGGAATCTGGATGTGCCTTTGACTTGGTGTATTTATAATAGAATCAAACCAAAGACATGTTACCTGTATCTTCCTTCCTCTCGTTTTATGTCAACATCTTGGTGCGCCTCTCTTTGCTTAGGATTCGAAGAGACAGAATTAGATTTGGGACATTAGCAATCCTGTAAAGGATCATAAACAAAACTGTCCACTAGAAAGGAAAACAAACTAAAATGCAATGACATCTATTAGGTAGGCCGAGATCCAGATCCAGATAAACAACACCTTTGTTACTCTTTTGTCCTTGATTCTGCAAGTGTGCCTAAACCAAACCTACCCTTGTGACAATTCAGTGCATCCTTCACAATTCCTTTTTCCAATACAAGATTATATTAGAAGTCGGCCTGGGAGCATTCTTTCGGCACCCCGCCCTCCTACTCGTATATCTGAGGGAAGGGACAGGAGACAAGAGCAGCCTGCCTCCATGTCAGCATCTCTGCCAGGAATGACCAGCATGGACCGGGGAGGGAGTCTCAACATTCAACCATCCCACCTGCTGCGAGAGCTACAAACCCTCGGCAGCAACCAGCCCCAACACCGGTATGGACAAGGGGAGGGAGGCTCAGTTGTTGGCTGTCCCAGCTGCTTTATACATTTTTATTAAAAAAAATTTTAACTATATAATGTATCATTTGTTATATTATGCAATGGTTTTTTTTTCTTATGTAAACTGCCTGGGGCAAAAATTGTTTTTGATGTAAGCTGTTGATTATATTTACTGTATTTCTTCATGTAATGATTGTATCTGTGTTGTGTGTTTTTTCCTATTTGTTGTAAACTGCCTTGAGCAAAAGCCTTTTGGAAAGGTGGTATACAAATAAAAATGGAAATGGAAATGGAAAATATCTGGCCATAATTTTAGAATTATTTTTGCTTCCCAACTAGAGAAGAGAACTCTTGTGTTTTTCTACTCAGGGTTTTGTTGCTGCTGCTGCTGCTGCTACTGCTGGCAATGATATAAGTGACATGTTACTTTTAAAGGAACCTCTTCTTCTGTTTGTGGTAACCTCAGACATTTGCTAGTGGCTGGCGTGAACACAGCTGCTTAACCAACAATGGGTTGGGATAAGCAAGTTTTGCTTCAAGCATTTCTTGCAAAGTCAGAAAGGACATGGACCAGTGGTGGCCTCTAGCTTGCAATGGGTAAGAAACAACTTGTCACACCTGAAGGAAGAGATTATGGACAAGAACACAAATTTGAAAAATGTGCTTACAAATTTCATGTACACATATTTCTAATGTCTGTGTTTGAGTGATGTGGAAGTTGGAGATAGCCCTTCCAGAATTTGAACATTTCATGCAGTTTTCTAAAATTATAAAACTGTACCACTTCAAGGGACTATTTAGGAATTAAGGCCCTTTCTGCACTTACTTGGTAATCCAGATCAAGGAGCCCTGTAGTCCACATCATTTGCAAGGGACTAGTGGTAAACTGGATCAGATCAGATCTGTATTAAAGTTGCAGTAATCTATAGTAGTGGTAGTTCTGATAAATCAGTAGTACAACCATACTAGCAGTCTGGTCCAGAAAAAGGATAGGACATAGAACAGAAGTAGGAAGATCATGGGCGTGGCACTGAGGAACATGTGCCATGATGGTGATACTGCAAAGGCGACTTCAGATCAAGGGCCATGTTGACAGCAATGGTGACTTGGCGTTGCCTGTGAAGACACCTCATATTTATGGTGAAAGTGTCTTCACATTGACTACAAAGACACTGTTCCAGCTATCTGGATGCAGCATTTGATGAACTGGGCTGTGGGGCAATTGCACCAGGTTTGAGAGGTGCTGTCACTGGCAGTTTGCATCCACTGATATGGAACAGGCCTTAGGTGTCCACATTGCATGTCTCTTTAGACTGCATTTGCAACCATCTCACCCACTTAATGCACATGCCTCTGCCTGTGGATGATCTGGATCCAGCTAATCTAGATTCATTAATCCAGATTAAGAAGAATTGGGGCAAAAGAGAGCCTTTTTCCATTTGGCCTTATTCTGGAATAAATCTCAGGATAGAGATCTTTTGCCAATGTGGTAATGCAGACAATGGCAGGCCTTGTTCAGGGCCTGCCATAGTCTGCACTAGCATGCAAACAGCAGGGTCCTATTCCAGGATATATTCTAGAATACAGTGAAATGCAGAAAGGCCTAAAGTATAAGTCTACCTTTCTGTTTCATGCAGCAATCTGAATTAGAGCATTTGCTACTGATGGATGTGTACTGTCCTTTTGAACACATTCCATGAAGAAAAGGCTGCCACTTCACTGGGCAACAGTTGAACTCCACTTATTGTCGAATGTATTTTTCCTAATACTCAAGCAATCAGAGTAGAATAATCTTCTGCAGATTTTTTTCCAGTTTGAACAATGCCTTCACATTCCTCCGAACTCTGGTTTAATCTTCCCAATCTCTCATAAGATATTGTCTCCAGTCTCCTTTACCAACTTCATAACATTTCCCTGAACTTGTTTTCTCCGATACATCTGAATCCTTTCAAAAGAAGTGAGAGGCATAGAACTGGCACACTTCCCAAGATGGAAGTCTAAAAAGCACTTAAACAGTGTTTCTTTCTTTCCATGCTTTAGAGACCATAGTACTACTGATGTAGTCCAGAAATGCATTTGCTTTATTTGCTGTCACTTCACACTGCTGACCTGTATTCCATTTGTGAGTGGCTAAAATTAACCCATACTGTCACCAAGATGTATAGCCCATCTCCTATATCTCTGTGTTGATTTCTCTGTTTTACGTGTACCATCTTGCGTTTATCTCTCTTGAATTTCATTCCACTGTTTTCAGTTCTCAAACCTAGTCTCTTGAGTCATTTGCAAAGCTGTAAAAATAATAAATTCATCAAACTTATTGTCCAGGACATTGATAAATATGTTGAAAGAAAGTGAATCCAGAATCAAAGCCTTTTAACACCTCACTTGAACTCTAATTTAAACAAACACTCCTGGAATTGTGAAGCCGCATCTCTGTGGACAGACAGAATACTGATTAGTCAGTTTTATCTTGTGATCTTTATGCAGTGCATAGGTGCTCCTTTAATAGTAACAGGTGTCTTGTTTATAGGCTGCCATGAAGGGCATCCTGGGAGATGATTTGGCTTGAATCTTGATTCTAAGGTATAGGTCATTTGTCCAGCTGTCAATTAACTAAGAATTGGAGAGAACTGCCATGCTTGACATTAGTAATGCATGGCAATATCACTGGAGAGTACAGAATCAGAGAGGCTAAACTTAACAGAAGCTGCACAATCCCTACTTTGTTGAGGAGTATAATATAGGGAAAATATTTAATACTTTCCACCATACCATTTTCTCAGTTAAAATCCATTCCTGGACAACAAACAAACACACTTTCACCAATCACTTAAGTTTCCTAGAAGGCAGACAGTGGATTTTGCAGATAGGTGGAGTAACGCTGTGAAAGAAACAGTCCTTCATTCAGACACCTCAGCAAGTCTGGCAAGCACTTGGATCCCCACTGACAGAGAAACCCAAGAGGTCCCCTGAAGGCAAAAAGGCCAGCGGTAGCCATAGCAGTGGGATTTCCTACTGGAAGAACTGAAGTCACTTTGTGCAAACCTAACATGATGTTACAAGAGGTGTGTTGCACCTGGGTGCTTCAATGAAGGATGTGACCAAAAGGCAGCCAATACTCTTCAGTCTTACGTATTATGAGAATCTTTATTGAATGCCTTGCTGAGTTCACATTTCCCTAAAAGGAGAAAAGGTTAGCAGTCATAAACAGCTTCAAATCTACCTGGAAGATAGCCTTCTATGAGGTGCCACAGGACCCTCCCCTGGGTCCTGTGCTATTCAACTTTTTTTTTAACCATCTGGATGAAGATGTCAAGGAGATGCTAATCCAATTTACATGTGATATAAAGCTCAGAAGGATGGCCAATTCTATGAAAGAGATTTAATACACAATGGGGAAAACGTGAAAAGTTGGTGAATCACAAACTGAGCATGCACCAACAGTATGATGTAGTCACAAAGAAGGCAAACACCATTCTGGGATGTTTAAGAGGACTGTAGAGTCCAGACCATGGGAGGTAATTGATCCTGCTTTGCTTTGCCTCAGTTAGGCCTCATTTGGAGTACTGTGTCCACTGCTGGGCCTCTCAATTTTAAGAAAGCATTGACAAACTATAACGAATTCCAAGGAGGGCTAACAAGATGATGAACAGGTCTAGAACCAAGTCTTATGAAAAACTGTTGAAAGATCTAGAAGAGTTTAGTCTGCAGAAGCGGTTACAATAGCTGTCTTCAGATATCTGGAGGGCTGACACACTACAGAGGAATCAGACACTGGGCCAATTCACCCTTGGCCCAGTAGTCAATGCATGGTTAGCTCCCAGACAGCGCATCTGCATGTGAAGGAGCTGTTCCTTTATCATGTGTTGACTATGCGTAGTGAAGGATTAAGTGCACCACACATGCACCAACCTTGCACTATGCCTGGAGCACCCCATCTATATTTCCGGGTATGCAGAGGGGGCATGTGATGTGAAGTCCACCCATGTGATGCAGTGCATCACACAGTTGCCCTAGCAATGCCACCACATGTGCGCTGGTGGCAGCACCAAGATCCAAAGATGACAGCCCTCTGCACTAGAGGTAAGTTTTGGGGAGGGTTGGAATGCATGAAGTGCATTCTGGGGCATTTCACCCAAAGCTTCCCACAACCAGGAAGCCAAGTGCGAAAAGGCCCTTATTCTCACTCACCCCAGAAAGTAGGAGTAGAACTAATAACATGAAACTTCAAGGAAGAACATACAGTTTAAACATTAGGAGGAAGCTGTCAGTCAGTCTAATAGGTTACTTCTTGAAGTGGTATGTTCCCCTTCACTGGAAGCCTTCAAGCAGAAGCTAGAGATAATCATCAGTCAGAGATGGTCTACTGAATCCTGGAGTGAGCAGGGAATTGGACTTGATAACCTCTGATGTACCTTCCAGCTCTATGATTCTATCAAACAGTAAATAAAAAAATAAATATGGTCCTATTCAGCCTTCCCAGTTTTCAGATCTCTTTGATCCTAGCTGAACTGCAAAAGGCATAGTGGGTGCTGTGATGTTTGTCTAATTCACCCTTACCTGAAAAACATTGTGCTTTTTTTGGTAATTTGAATCAATTTAGTTTTGGTTCTCAAAACAGGGTCTCCAATGACATAGTTTCTTGCGGTCCTACTATGAGATCCCAAAAAGATTGCAAGAGAAGAAGGGAAATATTTCTGCTTTTGCTCAATCACATAACATAACAAGAGCCAAAACAAGTTTTCCAGCAACATAGATTTCCACCTTTGTGATTAATGAATCTAATAATGTTGTTAGAAATCTAATAATCAGGTTAGCACACACATAAAAAGTCACCAAGAAAGAAAAAAGCTGTTCTGTATAGCACTTGTATTGAGTGAGTTTTCTAATTTGACTACTTTGTGTCTTATGAACAAAGTTATTATCTGTAGGGTACAGACAGACATTTGGCATGATTTTTTTAAAATTCTGATTTCCTGTACATTAAAAATATCACCCACAACAGAGGCAAACTGAGAAAAAAGCAGGTTATTAGGGAACATACAGAAAGTTCTCTGGTTTTCAGTTCTGAAGGGCTACCATCACTTCTAAATGGTAGGTACAATACACAAACATGGAGACTGAAAAAGAATCCCTGCCCATAGATACCAAAACTCCAACCCACAATGGTCAACAAGTTCTGAATATCTGAAGACTCGGCTTGACACAAAACCAGAATATCTTAGACAGGCAAACAATGGGCTCCTGCAGGGCTGCTTCTGTTGCAGGTCACATCTATGCCAGTATCTGAAGCTGGAGAGAAAAGGCAATGATGCTCTTCATGAAGGAAAAGTGATGCCATGAATTTCTGCTTCCTGTAGGGATAATGTTTAAATATCAGTGTTGCAAGACAAGGCAAAGATCACCATCAGGAACATAATTTTGCATCGGAGAATCACCATCTAATAACTCAGGCTACCTCCAGACTGTAAGAGGCAAGGCAGGATCTAAACAAGATCCCACCACTGCCTCTTTCTAAGCACCAATTTCAAACCATTATATTGTATGTGGAAAAATCAACCCTGTTGGAATAGCAATGCATAATATGAAATAACTGACAGAATGTGCTAAATGGTTCTCAGTCTGTATGCAAAATCTTCCCTGGAGCTCTGCGGCCTAGTAAGGGACTGGGGGTGGGGGAGGAATAGAAGAAAGCCTGGTACCCTGTTAACAATGTGTTCTACATCTGTAAACTACGTCTGTTGCTCATGCCTATTTCTTAGATACACCAAGCCGAGCTTTCTTAAGACTACAGAAAAGTACTTGTTTTATTTTTAATCTGAAATCTAGGTTGCCTGACCACATATCTGCCAATGGTTTAGCTCTCTGGCTGCATTCACACAAAAGTTTTAATTAAACTTCAGTCCACCATTAGAGTGGAAGAACCCATCAGCAAAGTGACTAATCATTTTCCTTCCACATTATCTAACCCAAAGGTGGATTTTCCAAGTTAGGGCCTTTCTGCACTTAGGCTTATTCTGGAACATATCCCAGGCCATGGCAAGCACCAGGTGAGGCCTGCTATAGGATGCCATAGGATGCAGACAACAGACCCCTATCTCAAGATATATTCCAGAATAAAGCTAAGTGTGGAAGGGGCCTTAGATATAACAGTTTGTTATTTTGCTGATGTATCCTCTCAGTCTGAAAGTGGACTAAAGCTGAAAACTGGTCTGAATGCAACTTCTGATTCTAACAATTCCCTTCTTCAGTTCTAGATTAAATTTAGCTAAGTAGTGGCAACTAGAGATGTGCATGAATTCTCATGTTCAATTTGCCATAGAACCAAACATCTGTTTGATTTAACAGACACTTAACTGAATATCCAGTTGTTCAATTTTGAAGTGGCTTGAAGACAAGAAATACAATTTTTCCATTACAAAGTCCTTTTCAAGGCAGAGGCACAACAAATCCAAGCAACTCCATTAAACAGTTATATTCACAAATGGGGAACCAGTTTGGTTTGATCTAATTGTTGGATATTTGAACAACCAGGTGTTCATTTCAATGCAAGCATTTGTGAATGCAAACCATTCAACTGAAATTTCAGAGAAACTTTGCGCACCTCCAGTGGCAACCACTGATACTGCAGGCTAAATCCTCTTTCTAAATATCCACAAACAGGAAAGAAGGAGAGAATCCCAATAGCTTTTACTGCCAGTCTAAATCTGTTTCATAAGATGCCATTCCTCCTTTCTCCTTTCAGGTACATATAATTGGTGTGTGTGTCTGGGTGTGCATTCTTATAAACACTCCTTAGGTGCTAAGCCTGTCTGTGAAACCCAAAGCTGTGTACCTTAAAGTCCATCTCTGATTGCCTTTTCTTCTTCTCTTATCTCTACCACCTCCAAAACTCTCTTTACATCTTCTCCTAATTTTCCCAATGATTATCTCCTTCCCTGGTTATCTGGACACCCAGATCCTCAGCACTTTAACCACCAGTAATTAAATCAGGAAAATTATTTAGGTACACATATACACATTAATCACAGCAATGGAATCCAGTACAGAATACATGATTGACCTTTCATGCTCTTAACTCTCCCATTAAAAACATTTCTACCTCTTCCTATTCACTTTTAAAGTTATGAAAATTGAGACAAACGGGATCTTCAGGCAGAGGTTGAAATCCGTTATCTATATAATTACCTGAATAATATTTGATGGAAACAAAATCGACGTAACGTACTAAGATTCATCCTCTTCCTCCTCCTCCTCTTCTTCTGCTTCTTCCTCTGCTTCCTTATTTACACAAAAAGATTTTTTGATAAATGTCAAACATTGGAAAAAGATAACCAGTGTAATAAAGGATTAAATCCAATTGACCTTGGATGAATCAAGGAATTAAGCCCAATTCACCCAGTTCAACTAGGATCAAATGAATGTCTTTTCCCATATCAATCTGTCCATGTCTTAAGGTCCTCTTGGTTGTATCACCACCTTCAGTAGTTAAAAGGATGGGCACCCAGGATAGGGCCTTCTCAATGGTAATCTCCAGGCTATGCAATAGTCTTCTGTCTGAGGTGCACTAGGCATCTTCACCTTACGTGTTTATGAGAGCAGTGAAGGTGCACCTATTTACCTTGGCCTTTGTCTAAGGAAATATTTCCCCTCCGTCCCCAATTTCAGGCACTATTTTTAGCAAGTTCATTTTTCATCTTGTTCTTATTGTTGTAACCAATCCTGAGACCTTCAGATATAAAGTACGAAAACAATGGAAAGAAAGAAAGAACGAAACCCACAGTGCAAAACGTACAACAGTTTCCAAGATAATGGGAATAGTAAAACCTTGTCTTCTGCTCACAGTGCCTTCCATAAAATGGGTAGTGTGCATTCAGACATAAGGACGTTCTGTTTAAATAGTTAAATACTTAGTTCTCAGTGAAATTAAACCTAAATTTGGAACTGGAACTACAGTTACACATTTGCTCACAAGCTATGGAACTGGAAGAAGTGCAGAAAAGGGCAATCAGACTGGAATATCTTCAGCCTTGAAAAATGGCATTTAAGAGGAGACTTGATTGCGATTTTTTTACCCAGAGAGTTATTGGTCTATGGAATTTATTACTAGAAGAGATGGTGACAGTGACCAGCCTGGATAACTTTAAGAAAGGGTTAAACAAATTTATGAAGGACAGGTGTATCTCTGGCTGTTAAAATGAATGCCCAGGTACTATATCCACGTTGGTGAGACAGTCAGGATGCCTCTAAAAGGTCATTTGCAGGGAACTGAGAGGTTCTGCTTGCGATGCCCAGAAACAGTTGGTGGGCCAGAGCAGGAAAAGGATAGTGGACTAGATGGGATGCGGCCTGATCCAGGAGGGCTCCCCTTATGAAATGCAGATACACTCGTTATTTGAGGATTTTACTGGCTTACAAGGATGCATTCGTGATTATTCTTTATTTCTGTAAGGGGTGGAAACATATGAATTCATGAACTGGGGGCAGTAAGTGGCTCCTAGTGTGAGGAGTGGGAAGAAATGGCCATTTCAAGTTCCCTTGCTAATTGTGAATTTCTTTTACTTGTGTAACTTCAGCAGAATGAAATCCTTGCAAACGGCAAGGACCAGCTATTGATCAAACCAGTTTGAAGGATTTGTGCATCAGTGATTCTAGCTGGGAACTCTTCGTTGCCTGAGTTCCTCCCCTGTTTTCTGCCTTCTTTCTGCTGCACTTAAAAACAACTCGTGCCAAGGACATGAGCAGAAAGGTAAAAGCCAAAGGGCTTTTTGATATGGGTGTCTTAGCCTCTACAAACTCTGTCCTACATTATGCTTAACAACAGTAACTGAATGAATGAATGAATTTAATTTAATTTAACATTTAATCCTCATCAGTACTTTGTACCTCAGTCAAGTGAAGATGAGATTATGTTTTGTATGCGGTTCAAAAATACTACTGCAGCTTTGTTTTAGGATCCGCCCCTCTCCATTTCCTTAGATATTTTACTATAGTTCAAGATTTACAACCACAGCATATCATCACCACAGACGATTAATTAGTTTTTTATTTAATAGAATAGTTTAATAGAATAGTTTCTTAATTTACCCTGTTGTTTGGCTAAAGAAACAACTTCTCCCCACTTTTCAGACATTGTTAATGTTCTTGATGGATTTCTTTTAAATAGTTTTTATTGTACTGAATGTACAGTACTTAGAAATCACCCCACAATTAAGAAACTTGAATTTGTCCTCATGGTTTGACTATCTACCTTCTGAAACAATTTTTCCTTAAATAATGGCATATGCCTCATTGCAAAACCTATAGTTTCCCCCAATAACATTATAAAAATCCTGTTGATTCTGTAAAAAGAAGATTGATCCTATCTTATAGCAACACTATAATTCTTGTACTAGCACTTCTACTGAATAGAAAATGAATCCAAAACGGAAAACAGGCAGGCAAAGACAAATGTATTTATACAAAATTCAATTTTTACAACAAAATTAAGGCTAGGATTTATAACAGTATCTTGAAATATCCACAGGAAATAGAAGGTAGCCAATTTTAATTGAAAAATGAATCTCTGTTATTAGATAAACTGAAATTTAATATTGAATGATATGAGCTGATTTGTTTTAATTTTTTTTACTTAAGTTCTTAACATGCCAAACAGGCAGAAGGAAAATCCACATAGAGAAAATATGCTGTCTATTCCAAGATGTTTCTAGCTGTCTTATTCATAGTATTTTTCTCTTTCTTTGTCTGTTTCTTACTCAGATCCAGTGGCATCTTTTATTATTTCATGGAAATCAATTTTCCACTAGTTTGTCTCTCATGTTATAGTGGACAAGGCCCTTAAAAATCTGAAAATTTACATTTGTTCTTTCTCTAGATCACTGGAGGTTCTACATGAGGGACCTAGCCCCTGGTTTCATACATGAAGGAACTGACAGAAAGACATTTTCAGTTAACTTTAAAACTATTCGTGGATTTGACTATAATTTACTGTTGCAACGGCCCTGGGTAATACCCTATATCCTGAATTGGGGAAGGAGGAAGAGAAAGAAAGCAGGGCTTTGAAAGACCAACAGTGTAGCTGTTGTAAGAAACAATCTTCAAAACCAAGTATGAGTTTGTCAACTTATGGCATGTTCAAACACACAAAATCGGGCGCATCTGAGGCTCTATGGACAGACAGAAAATATAAAAAAAGACACTTACCCCGCCCCAAGCCTCTTTTTGTGAGTCCTTTCTGCAGATACCAAAATATCACTCTCAGGGCGAGAAGTTAAGAGTCGGATGGGAAGGGAGGCTATGGAGGCTCCTAGCCAATCCCAGCCTGCTCCTGCCACCGACCAATCAGGTCCACAGAAAATCGGCCAGCGGCAGCCTATGGGAAGTGAGGAAGGAAGGCGACGAGAAGGGAAGGAAGAGCAGGTAAACTGCATGTTTTTTGAACTATGTGATGTGGGTTTTTTTCCCCTCGTCCACAAAGGGGTCGATCCCAGGAAAGGGACGCCCAGAGAACCTTCCATGTGATTCAACCCTTAAAATCCCTTAAGATAGGCCTCCCTAACTAGACCTTCCACAGCAACATTTGAGCAAGATTCCTGTAAGGAACTAGCTCCATATACATCTTACTTAACAGGTCACAGTGCCTGCCTGCCAGCAAGGTAATATAGTATATGGGAGTTGGCAGGGAAGTGATAAAAGTGCTAGTCTTCAGGAAGTTACCAAGGGATAATTTTTTTTTCTGGGTTAATGTGCAGGTAATTATCTATAGCAAAGCAACACTAAAAACCAAGCCTGAACTTTCAACAGTTATTTCTGGGGTGGCTACTTAAGTCCATAATGAAAATATGTCAATAAAGAATGTATATGAAAAGAAACGCCCTCCAATATTCAGAAAGAGAAATTCTGGGACATCTGATCCACAAACAATAAAATGGTTCCATGGAGTTTTAGATCACATTTGAGCAAGTTGTCTGCTGGGAGGTATCCAAGGTCCTACTACCTAAATGTTGCTTTCCACCAGACCAGCAGAGGCACACTGGGGACGTCTGTCTACTCTCCAGCCATAGACTTATAATTAGGAGACACCCAGACTTGCTTTGATGCATTATGATTTGTGTAAGTTGTTTATTAAAAGAGAAAAGTAATTAAAAAGTTTTCCTTGAGCGAAGTGGGATAGTCAAACCTG
This sequence comes from Aspidoscelis tigris stejnegeri, assembly GCA_023333525.1. Classification (NCBI taxonomy): domain Eukaryota; kingdom Metazoa; phylum Chordata; class Lepidosauria; order Squamata; family Teiidae; genus Aspidoscelis; species Aspidoscelis tigris. The sequence goes on from JALMGA010000001.1 coordinate 211,707,459, forward strand.
GATATAATTATCTTTGCTATTTTCTAATACTACTTTAGCTTTGTTATTTAAGTTGAAGAAAAGAGAATTATTAAAAGAAGCTTCAAGTTAGTCTGCAAACAAATAAACAACACTGCATAGTAAAGAAGCATTCAAGCATGTTACTATACCTCTGTCACTGACTCTTCTCCACCTTGTTCCTGAAAAAAAATATCCAAACAAAGCTATTCTTAAAAATAATGACTCATACAGGAAAAAAAAGAAGCAAAGATAAATACATTATTGGGTTAAAAAGTATAATTTTGAAACCAAAAAGGAAATTAAAATATTTACAGTGTATTGGACTATATTTTAAAACAAGCTGTCAGGCATTTAAAGATACTGTAAGAGCATAAGAGGAGCCCTGCTGGATCAGGCCACAGCCCATCAAATCCAGCATCCTCACCTAGTGGCCCACCAATTACTTCTGGGTATTCTCAAGCAGAAGACAAAGGCAAATTTTTCATCTGCTCTCAAATCCATGCAAATGGCCTTTAGAAGCATCATGTCTGTCTGTTCAACCTGGAAACATATGTTAGGCATCAGTTCTAGTACCTGCCCTGAGACCTCTGGGCACAGGGCAGGATAACAATGCAAATAAAGAATAAATAGTAGCCATTGATACACCTGTTCTCCATGGATTTGTCTAACTCTTTCTTTAAGCCACTCAGACTTGTTGCTGTCATCACCTCTTCTAGTAGGAAATTCCATAGGCCAATGACCCTCTGGGGAAAAAAAAATACTTCCCCTTGTCACTCTTAACTCTCCTGCCCTCAGCTTCACAGAGGGGCAATTCTAGTGTTGTGCATTACAGGAAATATTTTTTCTCATCCACCTTTTCCACACTGTGCATGATCTTATATAGTTCAATTTGGCCTACTCCTAAATGCATCCTTTCAAGGCTGACGTTCTATTTCTTTTTCCCTTTTCTGAAAATGCTACATATAAAGAAGAACAGAAAGGAGCACCCATCATGTTCTACTATTCAACCCACAAGAGCTAGAAAAGGTAACTGGTTGTTTCCCAGTTGCCCCATTATTTTCCATTGCCTGATCACACAAAATGTTCCATGTTTTGTTCCACTGGAACAAATGGCTTGGCTCATGTTCAGTCAAACCTTTTAGAGCTTGGAGCAAAATGCAAATACTTTCTGAGCCACATTCCTAGTAGCCCAGTAATGTATTTCTCAGATGATGCAGGAGTGATCCCGCACATACAGCCCTGCATACAATTACAAAGGTACTGAGAGCTAGTGATAAACACTTTTCAATGGATGAAAACAACTTTTATTTCAAAAGTTTTCTAAGAAGACCGGCTGTAAACATTACGTTAATTCACTCTCTCCTGAGCAAACCCACACAAATATTCCTCCCCTTCCAGCCTTTATCAAAAGAAAGTCATTACTTGCATTAGCACAACTGAATTAGCAATTTCATAGGAGAGATGGATTAGTACGCATCAGCGGGCTTTCCAGCTTGGTTGGTTGTACAGTGCCATTGGAGCAAAATGAGAAAGAGAAGTACCTATCAGGCCTAACCGGGTTCTAGAGGCTTAGGGTGATTCCTCACTGGCTGGTATATTGGACCAGTAATCATACTAAAAGCCTACTTTCCATATGCTTGTACAGTCTAAGGGAGGGTGGGAGCTCCCTTAGGCTGCACCACTGTGCAGAAGGAAGGTTCCTGGTATGCTTGCTGGTCCAGTATATTGGCCAGGGCAGAACAGTCCTTGCAGGAGTAGCCTTGGTCAGTATCTACCAAGGTTGCTCCCTAAACTCCTGTTGATTCTGTAAAAAGAATACTGATCTTATCTTACAGCAACTAGTAGCAATGTAAGTCTTTCAGATGAGTTTGCACACTGATTCAAAAGAGTCCAGAACGAGACCTAATGGAACTCTCTCTTCAACTTAATTACTTTCTTTCATTTCAACCAACTACTAGTTAAACCACAAACAACACACAACATTTTTCAGTTCTAGTAATGATACAATGGCCTTGATCACACCTTCACTTTAAATGTTCTTCAGTCCATCTTCAGTCCAGACTGCTCATACCTTTTCATTTCTAGCCGTTTTATTTGTGGACTTTCTAACCTCCATTTCTACTTTCTTGACTGGAAATCCACAAATAAAATGGATGGAAATGGCAAGCATTCAGCCTCAAGATGGACTGAAGAAGGTTTAAAGTGAAGTTGTGATCATGACCAATGGCACGTTTCAGTGTCCATGCTGGAGGTTTTAGCCAACGTTAAACCGTACACATATAAAAGCACGCTTATTTCTTTAAAGCATTTTATCTCATTTTTTCTGAAAATATACTGAAAAAGGACCTAAAGTTAGATAAAGTCCTGCTAAATGTGTGAGTATTCTCTTTTTGTTAAGCTGCAACAAATAATTTCTAAATAGGAACTTAGGATGTTGAAGAAATTTCAGGAGAAGCATGAACATTTTCTGTCTTACTGAGTGCTTGGTGAATAAGGGATTTCTTTGTAATTCCCCTCTTTGCATATTCTAGGTTTGAAAGGCAAAGCTAAACATCAGAGAATTGGATGAACAGGGAGGCTGTTCCAGAATCTGGGGACCACCACAGAAAATGCCCTCTTGGTAAGAATAATACATTTATTGATTAGTCCATTAGACCATATCAAAAATAAGTACAAAGGGACAATACACATCACAGGTACATAAAATTTGATCAAAAGCCTGGTGGAACAACAGATGGTACCCTGAATCTGATTATCTGCACACATTTTCATGGCTTTCAAGATAAAAAGTACAATTTTTAAAACAGACTGCATATCAGAGCCCCTAAGCATTATATGAAGTATCCCTGTATCTTCCAAAAACTTGTCATTATCTAGAAGGGGGGCTATGTAATGGCTCCTAATTTTTCATATAGATGACATTGCAAAAACAGACACATTAAGTAAAGGCCCTCTTGCAGGCCACTAACTCTTGTACTTCTGAAAGAGGCAGAACTATAAAAAGACTCTCCTTGAGATCTCAACACTCAGGTGAGTCTATATAGAAGAAGGCACTCCATCAGACAACTTGGGGCCCAGGCTATTTAGGGCTTAATATATTAACATCAACATATAGAGGATATTTTTTAAAAAGACTTTTGAAGATCTCAGGATTCCTTGGGTCTGCTGATACTCCCCCCACTTTTGTCACTTTGGCAGCTTAAGCAATTTTCTTCTCAGTTCTGACATCAGAAAACAGAGGAATAAGAAGTGGCTGAAAGAAAGAACATTACCTGTTGTTCTTCTGTTTCCACTTCTGCAGAATCAGCTTCTGCCTCTGCATTATCTTCTTCGTGAGCTTCACTTTCTTCAGTCACTTCAGGCTTTTCAGTCTCCTGGCAACAAAGGAACAAAAAGAATGAGTAATATTAAAAAGCAAGAGGAGGAGGAAGAGGAGGATAAGCTTAGTAAACACAAGCAGTGCATGCCCATCCTTCCCTTTTTAAAAATTTACCTCCAAAATCTTTTTCAGCTGAATTCATAAGATGACTGTGAACTATTTCTTCAACAAGAGACATTTGCTAAAAGTTTAAAATAGTTCTTGAGGGTAGGGAACCCACAGGCCTCCAGATGCTGTTCGGTTATTATTAATTTACTGAACTCATTGATTCTGCACTGGCTGGTACACCTGACCATCAAGCACACTAAGAGCCTTGTGGTCCAATGGTTAAGGAGCTGGACTCTTATCTAGGAATACCGGGTTTGATTCCGCCTTCCTCCATGAAGCCAACTGGGTGATCATAGGCTAGTTACAGCTCTCCTATAAGCTCTCACAGCCCCACCTACCTCACAGGGTGTGGGGAGAATAGAAAGCTTTGTCAGCCACTTTGAGCCCCCTTAAGAGTGAGAAAAGTGGGGTAGAAAAGACAACTCTTCTGCTTCTCCCTTCCACACGCCCCACCTGGGGGATCCCTGACACCATACCAGCATGTGGAAGGGGGGCTCCTAGTATGCTTGCTGATCCAGTATACTAGCCAGTGCAAAATCACCCTTATATAACTGCCAAATCAGCAAATATCTTTGCGCAGCTTCCAGGTATAACAGATATACCACTAACAGAGCAATAAAACAGAACAGATTTAAATCATTCCCCTTGGCTACTACATCAAAGGTCTGGGTGAGTAAAAAGGTCTTCAGGTGGTATCTAGTGATGGTATCTAGTGAAGCTTCTTGAGCTCCATGGACCCCATCACATGACATGAATGGGGTTGATAAGAGTTAGTGCTCAACTAAATCTAAAGTGGGGATGACATAGGAAGGCTATTCAGATCCTGTTGAATTATAACTCCCATCATTCCTTGCCATCTTCCAGGCTGGTTGAGGCTGATGAGAATTTTAGTTCAGCAATACCTGGGCAGGCCATACGATTCAGTGATTAGTTCATGTGCTCACAGTTTCACTTAGCTATTAGTGACAATCTACAAGCTCTTTCAGATCTTGCATTTTGCCAGCCACAAAAGTATTCAACTGCTGCATTCTGAAATGATGTGAACGTAAAATGTTTCCCAGCATTTATAGTGTACCTATAAAATACAGAAACAGCCCATCTCACACTTGCAAGTGGCTCCTTATGACACTATTTCTACTAGTAAAAGCTTAAAGCAAACATGTTAAGTAAATATTGTAAAATATAGGGATTTAATGGCAGGAATTACTTCTTCAGTTTTGTGTTCTTCACCCAAAACTTCACCATTTGGTACATCCGGTGTCTCTTCAGTAATTCTTCCCTCCTGTGAGAAGGAAAAGAAGGTTCCAGAGTTTTAACAGCATGGAGAGATAGAAAGATCAGAAAGAAATGGGATTTCATTCTTATATTTTACAAAGTTGTATATAAACAGGCAACACTGATCAATTTGATCTCCAGCTAAGGAATTAAATAAGAGCCATGTATCGTATTAGCCTCAGACCCTGCAGATGCAGAGTCAGCACATGTACTTCCCAAGTTGTAACCTAGAGGATATATTTTAATACTAACTGCCATGAGGAAGAAGAACACAGAAAAGGTCTGTCATCTACCCTTTCCTGGTCTTTTCAACTGTTTGCCACAGTGGCGGAAAGTATGAAATTACAGGTCTGTAGAGGCAAGAGAAACACAACATCATGTCTATGAGGGCAGTGTAGAATTAAAAAATTCAGTGCCCTTCTAGGTTAAATCTTGGCCATTTTGATCAAGATAGTTTTCAAACAACAATTCTGCTTCCACTGCATTTGGTTATCTATCTATGGCCCTTTCTACATGGATCCTTAATGAGATTAAGGGCCCATGTAGTATATATCCAAGCCTCCAGATCTACATGTTAATATGGATTTAGGAGACCCCATCCGCAGTTGATATGGATTTGTCTGCTTTAGCCAGAGCCTGATCCAGATTGGGGAGGTCTTTAATCTGGATCACTGGTAGATCTGTTTAATCCAGAACACAGGAGATGTGTAGAAGATATGTCTGTGTTTGGGACTACTGGGGGATACATTTCAGTGACATACCATAGAATGATGCCAAAATGTATCCCTCGGGCCTTGAGGCTAGAAGGTCCGAGGATGCAGTTGCAAAACTCATGGCAACTTCAAGGCTGTGGTACAGGCTGATCTTGGTCAGCATCACTGATGCACATGGCACTGATCCTGCACACACCTTCCCACAGTTGAGATAGGTGGGCCTAGCAGAAAAGGCCTATATGTCTGACTTATCAAGCACTGTTATTCTGTGGCCACGTTAATCAGGGGCCAGGGATCAATAATCAAATCATGATTTGAGGAGGTTAAAAGGACATTTTTAGCAGCATTTCTCTGCCTTGGGATCCCCAGCTGTGGGGCACAGTTGACAGAACCTTCTGAAGTCACTTGGAATATACTTGCATATAGAAAAACCTTTCCAGAAATTGTGTTTTACATCTTGACTCTTTTTAAAACAAAATTAACACAGCTTGACAATTATCTGAATTTGCAAACATGGAAAACAGATATATCCCACAACAGTAACTCAATAACCCAAAACAGAAATGTACTGTTCTATTTACTCAGATCCCAGTGGGACTTCTATCCAAATAACTAGGCTTTAGATTACAGTTCTAAACGTCATGATTAGGAGACAATTATATAATGTACTCTGAGGAAAATGCATTTAACTTCCGCTAATAAATAGAGAGAGCATATTATCTTGGTAGCATTCTATCAATTCCAACAAAACATTAAAAAATAATTAAAAACTAAGATGCATTCATACATTAACAAAATACCAATATTAGTTAAAGTTAGTGTCACTAAAGTTGATTAACCATTTTTTGCTATTATAATTCATGGCAACAGAACTATTTAAATTTATTATTATTTTTTAAAGTATTAAACATATAAAAGCCTAAGTATAACTTAATGAATATAAAAATTGAGAGAAACAAAACTATATTAGATATCCGTTACACATCATTTTAAGGTACATATCCTTTTCTTAAAGGGGCATTCACTTTGTACAGTAAAGTCTGCATTTATAACAATGAGACCTTATAAGAAAAACAATGTAAAGGTTAAAAGCAGAACTGATGTGTCATTCTGAATGCAGATTTCCTCTACAGCTGCCATGCCTATTGAGTTAAGCACATCTGTAAACTTTTTTCTTTTTTATTCAGTCATCTCACTCCTTTCTGTGGCAAAGGTAAAGTATTGTGTGTAGATGTGCATTAACAAGCTGCAATAAAGAATCCAGGCAACAGAGATGTCACTCCATCCTTTCAGCAAGCCAGCTGTCCCGCATATGCACTCTGCCTCAAATTACATATTTCTATGGAGTGGAATGGGAGGTCTCTGGAAGATGTCTCCTTTAGCACACTAACTTGGTGACATGTCAGATTATTTCTCAGGCAGCAATCAAGAGCTCTAGCGCATTCTGATCTCAGGGCTGCCTCAGAGAGCCAGTGGGTGGTCCTTGTCTTCCCACGTCTTCTCAATCCACCTTTTCTAGCACAGAATGTTCAAGAGGGGGGAAGGGGCAGGCTGGTGTGTGAATATTCCACTTTGAAGCCTCTTTAAGAAACCTCAGAGGCACCCTAGAGGATTTTCTTTTGGTTGGGTCTGATCACAGCTTTAGTACGCTGGCTTTAGTCTGTAGCTGGATTTTTAACACATATACTACTGTATTTTAGGTCAATACCTAAAATGTGTGCAATGTATTCACATGTTTCTTCAAGGTCTGGATTTAAAAAAACCATAACATTCATCCAGAGACCAGCTCTGTACTTTTAGCATATAAACTCATATATAATCTTAAGACATAAACGTGTTCACATGTTTAGGTCATGGGAAAACGTGTACAGTAACTACTTTTGTCACATAAGTTAGAATTCTAAAGGAGAATATTCTAATTTTTGTAGACCAAGAAAATGGCCTGCAAGGTGGAATAAGGTACCAGCTGAAAAGCCTTGATTTCATTTTTCAAAAAGGTAGTAGAGCTTTGTGTCCTGTTCTTTCATCCGGAGCCAATACTATATATATCAGAGATTTCCAACCTGAAGTGTGTGTATTCCAGGGGTACAAATCAGGACATTTAGGGGTATGTGAAAAAGATTGAATAATTGAAAAAAATGGTGAAATAACAGCAACTATTATGAAGGGTACAATTTATAGAAACAGGCTGCCAAGGGATATGCATGTGAAAAAGGGTTGGGAATTGGTGCTGTATATAGTTTCACATCAATGGCATTTTAAATTTGGCGACAAATATATGGAGGACTGAAAAAAGGTATATTGCTTTTGGAGAGATCACTAGAAAGCCCAGAAACATAGGAACACAGCGACAGTGGTGGCGGGGGGCAGCGCCATCCTTGCCTCCTCACAAAGGTTCGATCCACAGTGGCACCTTCCTTGCTTTCTCCCTCCCCCTTGCCCCGCCCACCCACAGCCCTCTTCCATCTTGCTCCGCGGTCCTTGAGGCTTCAAAGGGTCGGCCTTGCTGGGTATTGCAGCAGCAAGGCTGTGTCTGCAGCAGCCCCCAGTGAGTGCAAGAGGTTCAAGAGCAGGACAGAAAGGAGCTGTGGGCGGGGAAAGGGGGAAAAAGTGAGGAAGGTACCCACTGTGGATCAAACCTTTTTGAGGAGGCGTGGATGACACCTGTGGCCCCCTGAGAAGGAGGAGGAGAAAGAGGAGGGAGAAGAAACATGAGTGGAAATCCTCCCTGGCTGGTGCCCACCTGCAAATTATCAAAGTCCTGTTTTCCTCCCTGAAGGAGATAGTAGAGGAAGAGGAGGGTTATGATTGGATCAAGGGGAAACCATAAAGAACACCCCTAAAAGCATGGTTCCACCTCAAATAAACTCGCTGCATTCCCATTGATAAATATTCAGATTATTCCAGGATTCAGCAGCAAGTCCTGTTATAATCCAAACAGGGATTCCCCAGATTTTGGGACCTTTAGTCCACAGAAATGGGGGTTCCCCTACAAAGTGTCAGGAAGGCAGGAGGCTCAAGCCGAATTAAAGCCAGACTAAATGACCAGTCTGAACACATTCTTGATGAGATAAATGCTTTTTACATTTTCCGGAGAGATGGTTCGGCGAGCATATCCCCATACTGAAAAACTTACAGTTTAATTACTAATTTATAATTATTCTATATTATATTGAAAAGTCTTGGACAACCTCCTCAAATGATTGTTCAAATATAATGGTAAATATTAATTAAGTTGTATGCCAAAGAAGCTGCTTTTAAATGCATTTAAATCATGCATGTCATGACAGGTTCACATCATGTTAACTGATTAGGGTTTCTCTCCCCCAAGTATCATAACTACTAAACAGGGATTCTCATCCCTTAACACCCTACGGTCCCCACAGTAAAAAATGTAAAACGTTTCAAGCGCATGAACCGGAGTGAGACCTGTTGAAATGAGGATTAACATTTACAACGCTTTGGGGTGATTTAACATGCAGAAAGCGTGTTAAGCCAAACTGACATGGGGTCTGCCAGGATTGAAAACGGTTTGAAATCGAAATAAGGTTGTAATGGGGATGCGGCCTATATGTTGCAGACTACAGCAGGCCCAAGACTAGAATGTGGATGGTAAGATATAACACCAGCAGCAACCAAGAACCAACACAGTTAAAGAAGAGGGCATGGAGCAAGGCTTGGATAGAAAGTTCATTTAGTTCCCCTCAAACCAAGGTTTGATCTGTTGGATATCAAAACACAAGTGAAGAAGAGCAAAGGAAAAACTCATCACAGAAGTCTCCCCCCTCCACCATGAGGTACTATTGTCTAGCATACTGGTCAGCATTTGCAAAGACATTTGCCACAGCAGGCGTGTGCAAAATCAAAATGTATAACCTTCATTCTTCACATAAGTACATCAGTATCACATTTATTTCTAAATTAAGATGAACAAGTCCCAACAAAAGATATTCATTCATACCGATGAGCCTGGTGGAGGAGCAAGGCCGAGGAATGAATAAATAATATTTTCTTCTTTTGCACAGAAAAAGGAGTCAAAGTCCTAAAAGGAAAAAAAAGAAAGTAAACAAAAATAATATAATAAGTAGTATGTTCAGAAGATATAACAAAAAACATTAATTTATAGGTCTCTGATCATTTTGCCTTCAGATTAGTTGGGATATGGACTTCTAGTTACAAGACTACTATTGCTTTATTAATATTTTTAAAAATAAAGTCAGTCCAATTCAGTCTCCAAAGTATATGTTGTGGTATTCTTGCATATAGAATATATTCTCTTCACAGGGTACAACAATAATGAGACCCAATGATGTCCCCCAAGCTGCCAATGGCATTGCTGTAAAGATCCCTATGTCCTCTGACAGTAATACTAAGAACGCCATTGCTACTGCAGGTGATACTCTTACTAGTTTTACCTTCTCCCTACTTTATGCACTCAAAAAAACTAACAATGACAAAAGGGAAACACTCAGATCTGTGGAAGGATTCTTGAGATGGCTGAGATGGCTGTCCCCACGAGTAGTGAGCAGGAACCCCTGGACAGCAGAGGAGATGGTGGCCTGACAGTCCTGGACCATGGAGTTTTGCCCAGAAGCCTATAAATAGTGGCACCATTGCACAGTCTCCTCTGTAGTGAAAACACTTCTAACAGGGTTGTTTATGTACACTTTGCAGAAGATTATGCAGCTAAAGCTAGCCCTGCCTAATAGATCACTTAACCCAGTAAGGCTTCTGTGACAAGTAGAAAAGTGTTTTAAAATCAATTTCCCTGGATAGAGCCAATGAAGCAGAACTGCTTAGTCTTGTCTTTGTAATATTGTTGCAAAGTGTAACTAGAACCAGAAAGGTACCTCAATGATGCAGCTGTCATAGCTAATCACAAAATGGCTACTTATAAGACATAATAGCTCAGCAAAAAGCACAGAAAGCAGAGCAAACTCTTGAGTGTCAATTGCTACATCACATACTTACTGCATCAATCCCATCAAAATATGCATTTTGTGGAAAGAAAAGAGAGAACACAAGGCTAAGAGATCAGCCTATTTCCCTAAGAAACCAGCTCCTTTAAAAAATAAAACATTCTTTGCAAAAGTGAGGTAGACTGAGGTAGAGGTCTAGAAGGTAAGGACAGCAGGAAGGTTGAAGGCCTCACTTTCCCTTGTCTGACCCAGGTTGAGATCTGCAATATGCTGGAACCCAAAAAGCTACAGGAGTAAAAAAAAAAGGGGGGGGAGCTTTGTGGGTCACATGACTGACATCATAACAAGCTGTCAATGCATTTCAAAGGTCTACTTAAGTCATTTTTTATCAAGTCATCAAAAGCAGCCTTAAAAAACATTTCTTCAGAAAGAAGCTTCAATATTGAAGTCTACCAGGATACTAGCAGAGCCTAATCCAGAACACAGCCTAATCAAGTCAACAGGGGGACCCATTTCAGCTGCATGCCTTATTAAATGGGTCCTGCAAGGACTCTGAGGTCAGGAATGTCAGAGCCGGAACGTGCCAGCACGGTGTAGACAGTGTTGTTCCAGCCCAGAGAAACCTTGGGATGGATTGTTCTGTTCCTACCTTGCTATTTCAGATTCTGAAAGGCAAGTACAGAAAGGCCCAAGAGGTGCCTCTTACTGGTCCTGTTTTGAGGTTCCCTATGTATTCTACCAGGGGCGGGTTCACTTATGGGGGAGGCTTTTCTTTACTGAACCTGTAGGGGAAGTTGATTGTAATAGAGATTTCTTATTGACAGAGAGGAACTCTTTCCAATGAGCGTCATTTTGTTCTTAACATTTTCCTTAACTCTTCAGAACTGTTATTTATTGATAATGAATGGACGAACTTTACTGATTAGTCATATATGACTGTATCAAGTTTACAAAAGATAAAATCATATAAAATATACAAGGATAAAAACAAAAATAAAACAGAGATAACATTATTTGTCCCCATCACCCTTACAAGGCTCAATGAATAATTTCCTAAATCGGGCAGTCTTAACAAAAAACAAAGCTACCCTATGTCACCTGGAGGTTTTCTACATGCAGAAGGTAAGTCAACTTATGTACTGCACTCCAGTGGGAGACATTTTGTAAAAGGTGGTGGTGGGGGGACAAATTCTTATTGAAGAATACAAGGGACAGGTAAACCAGATATGGGAAAGGTCTTCAACCGTTGTATTGAACAGATTTCTCTTATCAGCTTCCTGAGTAACATTAATTGGCAATCTGCAATAAGTCACATAATCTTATCGTGTAATCTAAAGCTCAAAAGGCTTCACATAAAAGGGAGCTAGATCATAGTGGTCTTCTGCTGGAAACAATTGGTGGCCTCTGCCAGTGTTCCATTATTGTTGGTGATGCAGGTTGGAGCTGCCCATTTTCCTGTGGTCCTAAATGCAGGGGCCTCACCAGCAACTATTACTGTTCTTGGCAGATGCAGCAAGAGGAACGTGCCATGGGTGTGGAGGGATGGGCCCTATGAGAACAAGGAATCTATTCCAATCCCTATTCAGACCAAGGTTCTAGTGCGGCCCTAGGAAAAATTAGGTCCCAGGAAAAATTAGGACAGAACAGTAACAGTGCTTGTCTAGCTGTCTTGGATATGAGCTCGGGTCCAACCACCTGAACTCTGGAAAAAAATCACATCTTTTGACAGGTTTGACTTGTAAAGAAACAATTCAAGATACAGAAACATACCACATGGGTTTAAAAATCAAACATTAATGGCAGACTTAATTAATGGCAAATCTATACATATTCCAAAAATTTTAAATGTAACTCCTTAACCTTCATTCATACTTCAGATTCCTATCCCCAGGTCACCTGGAAAGATAACAGTTTTGTAGTCTTTAGACTTCCAGTCCTGTAAGTTATAGGATACTGTCAGGAACCCCCTTGGGAACAAACTCTGGCAACACCAGCTTTTTATAATACATGGTTTGACTTTCAGGAGGAAAAAAGTCTTCAAGATAGAAAACTCCCCAGTAAACAGATCTACTGCCAAACAAAACTTCTTTAAAAGCTGGTTATTCTGTGGTCTTTAATACCACAGTCATGTAAGTTTAGGAAATCCACATCACCTAGGAGCAAACCTTGCAAAAACCGGCTTTTTAAGAAACATGGTTCTGCTTCCAGGAGAAAACAAAATTGTGTGGGGGGGTGGGGAGAATATTCAGGGGGAAAGATCTACCCCTAGTTAATATAAAACATAGCTTTTCCACAGCATAGTTTTTGCTATGTTTTAAGGCTTATTTAGGTTCTTCTTGAGAGCTATTTGTATTTTACATATTTACATTCATCTAGAAGAGAAGCCATTAGCTGAACCAATAGCTTAAAAAAATTTTTTTTAGACCTGCAGGCTACACAGGGCAATTATTTCTAAAAGCTTATTCCTTTGGAGCCTCCCGGAACCTAACATTTTGTTTAACCTTCACATCTTTCTAACTCTTTCAGAGCAAGTTAACTCCTTGGCACTTTTAGGATCTTCCCCATGGGATTAAATCTATTCACCACTAAGTAGAAGGCTCCAGGATAACAAAGCTGAATGCTATATTCCTGAACGACTGTACTGAACTTTCACAAATAGGGGTGGTAGGGAACTATATACCTACCTCTCAAACCTGATTTTCTGTTGATTTTCCAAAAATCGTAAACCTGGGGTGGAAATGTCCTTCACAAATGTAAAAAGGTGATCTCCCCCCATCTATATTAATGTGGGTTAAACATGGTACTTTACATTTCTTACCCCACAATACTGCTCCTCGTTAAATATTTGTGGAGGTAGAGGAATTCCATTTTGTGGCTTCTTTTCACCTGGAACATTTTCTCGCATCCATTTCCTATTGTCTTCATCACAGGCGATGTCCATTTCCTTAAAGTCAATCTTGTTAGCCTCCAAAAAGCCTACTACCTCTTGCTGTTTCTTCTTAATCTGGTTAACAAAGAGATAACAGGACGTGTATTTAATGATAGTGAAGGAGGTGTATCCCTTGTGGCTCTTGTTTTAAAATGAAAAGCAGCAATATAAATATCTTAAATGAAATAAATAATAGTTTAATTATTTTTAAAAGAGATAAATGGTTTGCCTATGGCAGACATAAATGGAGGAGGCAAAAAGGGAAAGGATTGTGTATAATATTTAAATGCAAATATGTTCACTGAACTCACTGGAAGTCTTCAAGCAGAGGCTGGACAGACATCTGTCTGGGACAGTTTAAGAAATCTTACCTTGAGCAAGGGGTTCGACTCGATGAACCCAGTGAAAGGGAATAAGCAAACCTCTCCCATCCCCTTGCGAGGTCTTGGCATGCTAAGCAATGCATGCCGGGACCCCAAACCGTGCCCAGATGTTTTTTGGGTACCGAATTTGGTCCTGGTATGGCATGGGTTTGGGCGATTTGGTCCACAAAAAACGGACCAAATCAAAAAATGCATGGGGACTCCCCTTGCCGAAGCCGATTTCGGATAGGGACCAAACATGCATGGGGACGCACAATTACTGTTTTGCAAATATGTTTAGCATGAGGGTTAAGAAGGTTGTCCAGAATTTCTATTCTCCATGCCAAAAAAAAAAATCATGTCACACTGGGTGCAAATGGCACAGCATAAAACAGCACTGGAAGCTGACCTATCCCATACTACGGATGTATCAACTTGGGCAGCAAATACAGCAGTAATGAGCCATTGCCAGGCTGGGGACATGAAGGTGGAAGCCATGCACACAAGGTTCTGATGTTGATGTCCATAGCATTTCTGTAGATGAAACTCTTGGTTGCAGAAGCATAACACTCCACCATACACAACCAGGAATTAGGGCTTTTTGGTCAACATTGGGAAAACATGATGGACTCACACTGCCTCCATGGCAATTTTGGCAGAACAACGTGATTAGGACAAGAAGCAACCACATGTGCAGCAAGGACATGTGACCACACATCTTCTCAGGCGACCCAATACCACTTTCAATTGCCAGTGTGAGTGCAGCCTTGACCTAACATTTATATTGTGATCAGACACAACAAAGAAAAGCATCTCTGGGATGGCTTACAGAATGATTTGAGGTGGGATCATTCACACACCTGAACATTCTGGGCTAGGAAAGGTGGATTACAGAAGGGTTGAAACAGGAGGACCACACACTACTGTCTGAGGCATTTCCTCTTTTGTTATGTTGAAATGCAGCCATAGATGCAAACAACATAAGTACAGACTTTCTGAACAAGACACCTATGGCGTATCCGGCTTACGCCATGAAATGTGAGGGCTCCGGGAAATGGGGAGCAACAGCTGATTGCTGCTGCCCCTGAATGCCAGCTGTTACAAAAGTTTTTCCAGTTATCTGACCGGCCCAGACAACCGGGGATCAAGCCATGTGTCTGGCCTGACCCTGAGTAGCTAGAAAATGGGGGAGGGGGAGAGAAGAGACAGGAGGCACTGATCAGCTGGAGAAGAGGGACTTTATTTCTCTGCAGAGCTTTAAATAGGGTGCCACAAGAGGGATGGGAAGGCAGTGATGTAAGGGCATAATCCAGGGAGGTGATAGATGAAGCCGTGTCAGGTGAGCAGGTCAGAAGTCCTTCTGATGTCACATCCTGTGGTGGGAGGTGGGGAGGATCTTCAAACAGGAAGAGTTGTTCTCTGTGGGGACCATGTGGCTGTGGAGCCATTATGCCCCAAGGCTAAGAGTCCAGCACCCTCCTGGTGCTGAGTGTGTACTGCAAGCTTATGGGACAGAAAATCAGTTGCCAGTTTGGTCTAGTGGTTAGGGAGCCGGACTCTTATCTGGGAATACCGGGTTCAATTCCACCCTCCCCCATGAAGCCAGCTGGGTGACCTTGGGCTAGTCACAGCTCTCTTCGGAGCTCTCACAGCCCCACCTACCTCACAGGGTGTTCTGTTGTGGGGAGAAGAACAAAAGCTTTGTCAGCCGCTTTGAGTCCCCTTAAATGGGTGAGAAAAGCGGGGTAGAAAAGCCAACTCTTCTTCTTCTTCTTCTCTTTACTCTTGAGGCTTGAGAAATGGAAGGCTGAAGAAAAGGAAGCCAGGGCAATATTCCTGCAGCCTTTGTGGTTACCACAGACACCTTTACTAGTAGATGGCCACAGAGGTAGACATGGGTTAGTGACATTTCACAGTTACCTCAATTAATGACAGTATCAAATTCCCATCATTTTTACTGACTTTCAGACATGTTTTCAGCATACTGAAAGTGGTACAGTATGCAGCCATGCTTAGTTAGAATTGGGTTAATTTCTGCTACATTGCCACAAGCTGAGTGAAAATGCTAGTTGCTGTGAGATCATATAGTCATGAAGCCAGGCCTTAGATGGGCAGGAAGCAGTTGCCAGAGTCTTTAAAATTACAAGGAAGTGACAGAGGTGTGAATGAGTGCTGCAGGAGGAGCAGGGAAAACTATCAGATGGGTTGGTTGGCAGGGGTAGAGAAACAGGTGCTGACCTTAGGGAAGATGCCCAGTGCTTACTCTCTCTTGTAACCTATGCAAATCATTGTACCCAGCATCCACATTTCCCCCTCAGGACCAAAATAGATGTGACATAATTGCTTAAATGAAATTAACATTCACATCATTTGTTGTGTAAATCCCTGGTCTCGGGAAGCCTGAGCCAATGAGGGTGGATGAGAGAGAGAGGCAGAAAATACCTTAACTCTGTCTAGGCCCAGTTCTGGCAAAGACTTCTCTGAAACTGCTTTCCAGAAGGTTCTATTGATGCTAATGGCAGAAGATGCAGATTAGTCTAGCATTCAGAGGGGAGCATCAGGACGAAGAGAATTAAAATAATCCTTAGCTGAATTCTCTTGCAGAAAAAAATGATGGTTTAAAAGTGGCTTCGAGGGGCAGGTGGACACACAGTGGTATTTCCATAACACCTAGTGTAGATTACGGTGGGAGGGGAATAGTAGTTGCTACATGCTACCATTTCTGATTTTCCCCCCTGTGTGTGAATGCAGTATTTCTCAATGACAGGAGAAGTGATAGAAGGTGATGACAGGAGTGAATACCAAAAACTGATTTAAGTAGCATTCCTATGTATCATACACAAAGAGAAGAAAACAATGTAGACAGGCAGACAGAACTTGTCAAATACTATCCCTAGATAGTAATTCCTCAGATAGTAATTCTTAAAGCAACACTAATGAAAGATGTAGCCTTGCAAATCATTTGCCTAAAGTTAGAGCACTAGCTTCACTGAGTATACTTTGCCTTAAATCAATTAGCATTCTGGCTCTAGACTCAAGCAGAAGGTTAATGGAAAATGCCATTCTTTCTTTTATTACAGTATCACTTTATTATGCTTTATGTGTAATCTGTCAGACAAACTGGTGTTTGTACTGTTTACAAATGTGAGATTGGCAAGAAAATAAAATTTTGCAACATAATTTTTTCTTCCCCCACAATTTTAAAAACTGTTTGTCATTAGAAGGTTAGGATTATGCTTCTGAATTAGACACTTCTACAATGAGAACTGTGCTTGCACATAAATACAACTATCAAAATGGTTTTTCAATTTAAAAATAAGTAAAATGTGTAGTGTAACTAAGACTCCCATTGCTTGTAGAGCAGGAAAAGTAAGAAAGGGATGATGTTTCATTTCAGTGGGTCAGCAGTAGTATTCAACAGGGTCACTCTGTCTTTTTTAAAAAAAAGGTTATGGAAGAGATGCCATATTAAATAAAGATTTCTTGTTCAATCCTGCTCATCCAATTAGTAGCAACTCTCCAGATTCCAAGGAAGTATATTTCCCACCATCTGATTAGCCAAAGCAGTTGGATATGTACTCTGTGGCCTTCTACTTACAAACTATGTCATCTACATCATGAACCAAAACCTATCATTAAAGTTTTAAAAGATGAAATAAGAAATAACAAAATACACTACAATAATATATATATATAAAAAGGAAGTGAAGAGATTGGTTTAAGCCTACGTCTTAAGAAGGTGGATATAATATCAGCAAGAGCAACCACAAATTTCCAACAATAGAATGAAACCCTCAGTTGATGAATTCTGTCTTCTGGGATCCATGATTAACAATAACAGTCAGGAAACCTGACACCAGGAAAAGCAGCAATGAAAAGTTTAAAGGAGAAGATTTTAAAGTGTTGTAATGTCCCTATATGCCAAGTAAGAAGCCAGATATGTGTAGCTTCATATGTACTGGATCAGATACAAAGATCAGAATGGGTCACATCATGGGTTTTAGTGCTGTTCATATGGACACAAAAGTTGGACAGTGATAAAGTCCTTTTGAACGCTGGTGCTGGAGAAGGCTTGTCAGGGTATCATGGGTAACTAGAAAAGTCAAACAATGGATTCTAGACCAAAATAAACCTCAATGGGCTCATTCGCATGGCAAAGAGACTGCGAGGCAAAAGCTATTTCGCCTTGCAAGCGTCCACATGCAAAGCCCTAAATCGGGCTAATAGAGGAACAAAATCCTCTAATTTGAAATTTAAAAAAACCCTTTATAACAGCACTCACCCCAAATTATAGGGCAAGAGCGGGTTAAAAATGGGGCATGGGTACACTCGCGGGTTATGATCACAGCATTAGCGGGCAGGGCTTCGCTGTCCCCGCCACTAACGTGGTGATGGCAACTGTCCCCCCTTATGCTAAAATCCTTGCTAAAATCCTGTCATTTGCCTTGCATACTTCCTGGCTACAAGGCAGACCTGTAGCCAGCAAGTATGCAGAGCAAACAACAGGATTTTAGCAAGGATTTTAGCGTGGTAAAAACCACAAGTATCCCAATGCAGGGATTTACCATGGTTTTCATGGGGACGGGTGGGTTCACCTGGAATTTGTGTTGTCCTCCATTACCATGCAGACAGCTTAATGCGAATTAAGATTTGCATTAAGCTGTCTCGCTTCCACCCCGTTTTTTTTTTAACGCCATGCGGATGTGCTGTGCTTTAGAAAAACAAATGACAAGGCTTAAACTGTCATACACATCAGAGGATAAAGTGTCTTTCTCCATTTACCTTGTTTTGATCCAGATGAGTAGATACAGAATAACTAGACCTACTAATCCAGATGAACTGGAGGGATAGGCCGGATGATGTTGGTTTGGTTCCCAGCCTCACCTCCGCATACCCTCGACTGCTAGGAACTCAAGGCTTTGTGAGGGTGATTTTCGGTGGAGCCCTATGGTGTGCTGCTGAATAGCAGTCACCAGTAGTTCCAGATCATGGAGAAGTGCCATCAGCACACCTCCTGATCCAGAACAAGGCTCTTAGTCCCATTGGATCTACAACAGATCTGGATTAAGGGCTTCTTAATGGGGGGATGAAGGATGAGGGGATGAGGAGTCCCAAGATCTGGATAAAAAAAAAGTACAGAAAGGGCCAAAATTCCCTGGGAAGCATGGTGATGTTAGGGAAAGGAGAAGACAGTCAGCTAGTAGGTGGGTAGACCCAATTATGACTAGCAGCCCTAAGAAAGATCAGTCTGAAGAAGTTCAAGAGTTATTGTTGCCAAGGGTTGGTGATGACTATATGGCATTGAGCAAGCAAGCAAAGATTTACCATATGCGCTGCAAGCAGAATTAAATTAGATTTCCATTTCTTTCTTTCTTTTTTTGCTGGAATTTTAAGATTTGCCTAAAATATAAAATTGGTTTGCAAAAATTATGTAAAAAAAGCTTGTCTACCTATCAAATTTCCTGACCTCACTGCCACTATGAAACATCCCTATATAAGAAGCCAAATATGTATAGCTTGGTATGTACTGGGTCAGACAATGGAAGCATTTTGTATAAAAGAACTAGGATAATCAGATGAATCTCTCCAGCCAGCCTACCAATTAAAGCAATGTCCTCATGCTCTGAAAAATAATTATAATAATGGGAAATTCCTAAGCCAAATTCAGGGTAGGCGGCCTTTGCGTAAATGCTGTGACAATAGTTCTATGTAACCCTGAACAGAAGCAAATTTGAACTGCATGTCATTTATTCTGAAACTAAATCAGTCTCCTTGCCAGTTTCAGAACTTAATGTCATGATCAAATGACATTTTGAATGAAGTCAGAGAGACAATTCTTGCTTGTGACTCCTAAAACCTAAACAAGATGAGTGAATGACAAAATCATTGTGGTCACTTAAATGGTATGATTCCAAGCCTTCAAACAAACACACTAAAATTTTAGTTGACTTTCATTATTGCTGATTCACACAGAGCTCTACTTTGGGCTTTGAAAAGTACTGTTCTATAAAAGAATGGGAAGTCTTCTTCAGATGAAAGATGTACAAAGGGAAAATGAAAGACCAACTATAAATGCATCTCAATACAGGATAATAAAGAGATCATAAAAAGTATAAGTCTTATATGCACAGATGCAAATATTGGCAAACACACCACCATAAAAAAGCAGGGAACATGTTACAGTCAGTTATTGATGGGCAATTTGAGATCCATGCTTTTTAGAGAGTTGCAAAACAAAGTCCTTCGTTGTCATAAAGAGCCAGCTGTTTGCATAGGCTCTCCTGCAGTTTCCAGGCTCTTGGAAGAGATGTTGTGTGCTTACCTGCTATTTTGCTGCCCTATAGTTTGCACCAGCATGATAGCAGGCCCCTGTTCGTAGATATAATCAGAAATAAGGGCCTATGCAGAAAGGGCCTAATACATAATATTAATTGCATGATTCTGTTAGTTGAAATAAAAGAAAACTTAGAAGTCAAGTACATGTTTGATTAGTTTAAAATTGATGATAAAGAAATGGAGATAGTAGAAAAAACATACTTGTGGGCTCCCAAACAGACAAAGATGGACAGTGGACAGGAGAAATATGAAGAAGAACCATGTTTGGGAAGACAGCAAGCTGAAGATAATTTAAAAAGTGGCCTTTTCCCTAACTTCTGAAAAGATCAGAAAAAAATGAAGCAATTATATTTCTGGCCTTAATGTAGGACTGTGAAAACTAGATATTACGTGGGAAGCTACACACATTTACCACACATTCAATGAGAATCAGCTGAAGTACAATCACGCCAAAATATGCAATCAGGTGTCAAATGTACAGTATTTTCTTTCCAAGCAGACTTTTTTTTTCAGAGTGATTTTTTCCTCACAGATAACATGTTTCTTTGTCACATGTTGGTTTGTTTTTTAGGTGTACTTATACTGAAGATTTATACAGGCTGGATATGGGTGCTCCAAGGGAGAGCAAGATGGCAATTTTTCCCCTTGTGAAAGAAGCCAATCATTTATAGTGCTGTAATGTCAAGATCACCTTTCCCAGGCTCAAGAAGGCAGCACTTATTGATAAAAGGTAATGCACAAAATAGCAGCAGCAGTCACATATATCCTTCCCCATTCCTGGCAACCTTCAAATCAAACAAACCAGTTAACTCCCCATTTTCTCTCAGTCTGTGATTTAAATTATTTTCCAGAGGTTATTTTCCTTACATCTACAGTAAAGGAAAAGCAACATTAGTGAAAGATGCAAGCAGGTATGGGCTAATATTACAGAGTTTCAAAGATGGCAGAGCAGTTGCCAGACTAAATTATTCCCTCCAAGTGATTTCATTCTTTCCCCACCCCAGGACGTGATACACCTGAAGCAGTTGCAGAGAAAGAAACTAAGTGCCCAGTTTTTCAAGTAAAAGAGCATGAAAAGCATGAAGAAAACATTTAGTATTAACATCCTTAGCATCAACCTAGGAATGTTCAGAGGTGGGATATTCTAACCAGTGAATTAGGTATCTGAATTTATTCCAGAACATACAGCAGTCCAAAATTTCAGAAATCTCAAATGCTCATGTTCACCTCCACCATTATGGAGATGATAGAGTCTTCTTATGCAGAAGATTGTGGTAGAACACAGGGTGGGTTTTCATATGTTTGGGCAATTTAAGGTGAAAAGTCACTGGGTTGATTTTAGTCACCACTTTTAACAGTGTTGGATCAACACATTTTGAAATGAAATGATAATCCAGTTTGTTAGATGGGTGTGGCAATTTTAAATGACAAATGGAAAGGTATACTAAATCCACAACTTGAATGCCAGCGCTAGGGGGCTGAGATTTATTAGTGCAGCCTTCTTGGCATCATTAGTTAACTGAAGGTGAGGTTGAAGCTCAATCCAAAGAGATTCAGTGCTGTGAGTTCAATCCATTACAGAGCAAGGACACTGGGAGTCAGCAGGCGAGGATGGAAGTACATTGAGATCAGCTCTATAGGCAGCCTTCCCTGTAGGGAAGAATGTATAGAGTTACTATAAACAAATCCAGCCAAAGGCAAATACGTGAACCAATAATCATGCTGAAAGTTAATAGAACACTTCAGTGGCTCCATCAGACTGAAAGTGATAGGTGGAGGAGAATGACACTTCAATGTTTAGAAGTGAAGGAAAGGATTTCCAAAATTTGGCAGTCATTTGTAACCCTCTGTTGGAGATAATCTGAGAAGGCACCCTGTGGAGGCTGAGTATATGTTCCAGGAAAGGTTTAGCCAGTTGGGTACTGAAGGGATCTGTTTACATGGAATAAAATAAGCCATGGGGAAGAAATGATCTATGACAGTCCAGACAGTTGCAAATCCAGAGGAAGGAGAAAGATCAATGATAAAATCCATGGAGATTACTTCCCATGGATGAGAGGGTGCTGCAAAAGTGACTCAGGCTTGGCTGATACAGTTTTAGAAGCAGTACATACAGGGCAAGAATGGGCATGTGCATCCATGGCCTTGCACATGCCACACCACCAACAAAGATTTTTTCAGAGTTGGGAAAGTTTTCAAAAAAGCCAAAATGTCCAGTGGTGGAGTTGTTATGGTGAAATGGAGGGACTTTAGAGTGCAAGGAGTGTTGAATGTACAATCTATTGTCCATTGTATGGAAACCATTGATACAGATGTGTATAGAAGAGTTGGTGTTGTTCCAAGGATCTGAAGAAAGATCCATCTCTGGTTTGCCTAGAAATGGATTGTTTAATGTCCAGGGCAGCAGTAGCCAGACCCAGCTGTGGGTGAGATAAGGATAGTGGATTCAGAACGAGTCAGAAGCACGATACTGAAGTTGTGGAAGAGAGCATCAGCAAGGCAGTATTTCTCTCCTTTAATATATTTGAGGATAAAGACAACATGAGTGAAAAATTCAACCCATTGAAGTTGGGGCAGTGAGAGTTTGCATGGAGTCAGAAGAGGCTGCAAGTGTTTGATCAAAGAACTGTTGTGCACTTTCCAGTATGAGAGGGGGGAAGAAGGAGGAGAAGGAGAAGAGGAAGAAGAGTTGGCTTTTCTACCCTGCTTTTCTCACCCATTTAAGGGGACTCAAAGCGGCTGACAAAGCTTTTCTATTCTTCTCCCCACAACAGAGCACCCTGTGAGGTAGGTGGGGCTGTGAGAGCTCAGAAGAGAGCTGTGACTAGCTCAAGGTCACCCAACTGGCTTCATGGGGGAGGGCAGGATAGAACCTGGTATTCCCAGATAAGAGTCCGGCTCCCTAACCACAAGACCACACTGGCTCACTGCTCTCAGTTATTTGCAACCCTATATCACGTACGTTTGTTCTACAGGGGTTAACTGGTGGAAGACAAAAGTACAAGGGCATAGTTCTCCAGTTTCTGGGTCTGTCTGGAGTAAAACCCTCCTACTTGTGGCCCATTGCTGTATCACACTGAATGACAAAGGACTGAGTTGGGTCAGAATTGGCCACTAAACCTTTCCACCAGGGTGGATTCGATCTCACACCTGCTAGTTCTACTATCTACTAAGGCTGTCACTGTGAACTCACTAGATCTGGGCATCAAGATACGTAGATCCAACACTAGATGCTTGAGCAAAGCATTCCTGGTGGCATGGCAAGCTACAATTGGGTCCTGCCAATATTCTGGTCTTTGGGAAGAACTGGGACATTTCCAGACTTGATAGTAAAACCGGCTACACTGGAACTATTATCTGAGTCAGACACAGGAAGGAGCTCTGCTGCAGTGGTCACAGATTGTTTCAGTTTGGGTTTAGTCTTCTGAAGGTGGTTTGGAGGAAAGCACTTCCTTGGTTCCCTTAGTGGTGGAAACGGAAGCACTTTGCTGGCACATTCAGTGGCTACATGCCCCCCATCTTCACAATACATGCATAAGCCTTGGGAACACCTACAGTTTTTCTCTTGAGGTGCACTCCCCATCATGATAGGCAAGCTGCAGTGGGGGAGGTGGGAATGTGAAGCTTTACCAATAAGGATCTGCAGATTAGCTAGCTGCCTGTGTAGATGTGCTGCCAAATGTAGCACAAGCAGAAAGAATGTGAAGAGATGGCTGAGGTTAAATTTCCCATTAAAGGTGCTTGGGCAGCCAAGACTGGGTGCTGCAATATTACTGAGGCCAAGATCTGCCTGATCACTTGCAGCAGAGTGGTGTGGACAGGTTGCTGCACTGTTGTATGAAAAAGACTGGACAGAATAAATTGCTGGACAGAAATTGGGCTGGCTACTGAAGCTGTACTGGCCAGAATGGGTCGCTGGAGCTGGGCTGGGCTAGCTTACAGGAGTTGTTAAACACTCAAAGGGCCACAGAAGCTTACCAAATAAATGTCACAAGTGTCCATGTCCTGGGTGGTGACTGACACCCCACTTGCTCTACCACGGGCAGTAAGGGGGCTGTAAAGAATCCCCAGTTGATCCCTGGGGATTGCACCTTGAGATGCTCTTGTCTGACTCCTTGCGCAAGTGACTCATTTGTCACTTACATTCTCATGGTAGGCCTTCCGACAAGTGATTTATATCTACTACAGAGTCCAGGTGTCTCTCCACAGCCATCATCATGAATGAGTAATCCTGAATTCTGAATAGTTGCAAGGCCTGTGGAGTGGGGAGAGCTGGATGGGCTGAAGCACTAGGAAAAAGGTGGAGGGACAAGGGAGGGGGAGCTAGCGCATCCCTAGATGGGAGACATGAATGGACAGTTGTAACTGTGAAGACACCTCCAAAGTGCTTTGGGAGGTGCTTCCCAAACGGAACCCATCTCCTGCTATGCTATGGTATCCACATGGAATTCCAATTTAGCATGGATCTCAAGTCATTTCAACATTCTAAGTGTGGACATTACATCCTACATCTTGATCCCAATCTATATTATTATCCAAATCCTGCAATCACTGATTTCACTAATCTAGATCTACTTAATCTGGATGTACATGAGTAAGTGTGGAAAAGCCACAGAGTAATTTGCTACAGTAACCCATCCAGCTCTCAGGCTATCTCGGCTCTGGATTGATCCAGTGCATAGTCTTATCAGTCTATGAGGTGCCATAGCACTTTGACGGTGGAACCTGCTTCAGAACATTCTTTGCAGGGACTTCAGCCATACCTTGGGTTAGTGGTGATATTTTAATCTGTCAAGATCACATCTCCCAGGTCCAGGCTCAAGAACATGGAGACTTGCCTTAGTGGCAGAATTGGCAGCATTTACTGACAAAAGATCATGCAGGCAGTAGCACTGACAGTCACATACACCTTTCACCATTTCCCCACCAAGTTATTAGGGGCACCCCTCACATCAAATAACTAAACCTCGTTTTCTCTCGAGGACTTGGTGGCCTTGTCTGGTACCAATTATTTCCCAGAGTAAAAGAAGAGAAACATCAGTGAAATGTGCAAGCACATGTGGACTGATATTACAGTTTCAAAAACAACAGCACAGTAATCAGGCTGACATGTATGGACTCCAGTCCTTCTATTCAACATATTTCTGTTTGCTGCTGCTGTTGTTTTTTGCAGGGTTGTGTAAGAGGGCACTTAAGGACCTTGTCAGCAAAATATTCCTGCAATCAGCATGGATTTGAGGTTTGCCAGTTGCAGTCTCACACATGAGGACTTCGACACCAAAATATTCCTGATATCAGCATTGCTTTTCTCCATTAAGTAAAGCAAGGCAGGGTAGAAGCTCCAAAGCAACAAAGCTAAAGAGGAACCTAACTCAGGGCGTTTCTGCATTTGGCCTCCTTCTGGAATATATCTTGGAACAGGTGCCTGCTGTCCACATGCCAGTGCAGACAATGACAAGCCTCAGGCAAGCTCTGCCATAGTCTGCATTACAAATGCAGACAACAGAGCTCTATCCTGAGATATATTACAGAATAAAGCCAAGTGTAGAAAGGGCCTCAGACAACTCCTAGTGGACTAGGGCAGGGGTGAAATGGGGAATGGAAAGGAGTTCAAGTTGTGAAGGTCAGTAGACAAAAGGAAAATATCTGCACAAGAACAGTCCATAGGTCTTTGTAATAATATTTTTTGAATGTTTGACTACACAAGAGCAGGAAACAGTGGAGAAGAGCTGATGATGATTGACAGGTTGTGCTGATCAATCAATTTACAGTAAGGAGGAGGAGTTTTGATTGGATGTTTTAGGGAGCAGAGCATCTTTACTTCATTTGGGGCAAGTTCCCGTTTAAGGAATAAAATGGAACATACATTGAGATTTACATCAGGATTTGCATTGATATGTAAAGCACATTAAAAGGAAACAAAGAGCATCTGGCAATCGTATTCAACCCCAATTTTCTATCCCCACTCTAAATACTTAAAACACTTCCAAAAATGGATTGGGGAAAGCGATTCTTTCCCCTCCTTTCCCCACTGCCCAAGGCATACAGCAGCAGCAGCAACTCAACCCCCATTTGCCCGCACACCTCCACAGCCCCCATCCCCAGCAGGGGTTCCCTCTGGAAAAAGCACCCTGGCTCGGCTGTCGCAGCCGCCTGCACATACAGCCTTAAACATCCACACATCTTCCAGAACCTTTAGCAGCTTTCTTTCCTTTCCCTTTCTAAAGGTCAAAACTTTTAAAGAGCCAGGATTGAGCTGAATTGCAACATTGTTATCAGGTGTGAAGTGGGTAGATTGCTACATTGAAACCACTGCCGTACAGGGTGGATTTTTACAGTGAAACCGGTTGCTGTACCTTTTTACTGAAAGAGCTGACCTGCAAGGTGAAATCCTAATCCATTTCATGATGTATTTGCCCAAACACTGCTCTAGTGTTCCCACTACAGTAAGGAAGAAGCATTTTAAAAGTCAAACCCAGAAAAAACACCTGAACAATCAGGTGTTTATTTATTCCATTTTTAAAGCCAAATAATCCTCAAAATACACCTGAAACTGATTGCCAGTGGGGACGACAAGGATCCAAACTGTTTTTAAACTGTTTCACTTGATTGAGGGTGGGAACGGCAAGGATTTAAATAGTTTTTAAACCATTTTTAAAACATTTTAAGTGATAATGGGAACGCAGCCTTTGTGTGTCAGAAAACAAACACACTGGATATTATTTTTGGTCTGTTCGCCGCTAACATGAAACTCATGAGGATTTCATCCAGAATTAATTTAAGTGGGATGTATAACTTGTGTTAGCTAGAGCCTAAGAAACAGTGAGAGAAAGAAAATAGATGCTATCAGATTACGGATTTGGAGATAGTTACTAAGAATACCAGGGTCTGGAAGATCAACAAATGTAATAGTCCTTAACCAAAAAAACCTGACTGCTCCCCTGAAGCAGTTATTACTGAGACAAAATTCACACATTTTGAACATGTGATCCTAGCTAGTGAAGAATAAAATGCACTGTAAAGAGAAATGAGACACCATACAGTTCATACAGTTACAAGGGGTTTAACTTCACTAGATGGTGACATTATATGCAAGTTCACCAAAAGCACACAAGGTTAATAGGTTTTTTAATTTAAAAAAAACTAACCAGGAAGTCAAATTATCAGATCAGCAAAACAGTAGATTTTTAAAAATGACAAAGTACATCCTCAAACACCTGTAAAAAAGAAACTTGGAAAAAAGAGAGATGTTGCAGTTTCTTGTCATTTCTCACCTTCTTGTAGAAGTGTCATTATTGGTGAATATAAATAGAAATGGGAGGATATAGAAAGTGGGGGACCAGATACCTCCCAACCACACTCTAGAAATTAGTCTAAGTTAGAGGCCTCGTTGGCAAAATGCCCTGGGATGTGCTCATTCAGCCACCTGCTTCAGTCCCCAGACACAAGTGTATCTGGCAACAACTGGGTTTCGAAGCCAATCTATCATTTTAACTTTCCCATAATGTTCTAGAGCAAAGTTACCTGATGAGTTTGCCAGAAGCAGCTGCCAGACCTGGCTGCAAAGAGTAAGAATGGGTTCAGTGGGATAAGCAGAGATCATCAGCAAAGGAGAGAAATGTAAACTAAAGCCTGATCACTGAAGATAATTTTGAGAAAGAGTTGGAAACTAAAGAACATCTCCAAATGATCAACTGAGTAGGGATGTGCATGAATATTCGAAAATTCAAAAATCCAATTCAGATCCGATGGATGTTGACATTTGAATCAAATCGGATTTAAAAACATTCGCATTCAGACATTCCAAGAGATTTCAGATGTTCCAAAACATCCATTCGAATGTACAGATACGTATGTATATGTATGTACATAGTATCTGTACAAATATCATACCGTATTTGTGCTTATAATACGGGATGAAAACAGGATGCGTACAGGATAAAACGGGATGCATATACAAAATGTGCACAGATACATATAACAGATATTAATGTTGTCAACATTTGTATCTTTAAATACAAATCTAACATTCAAACAAATAGATTCAAATGTTACATATTCGAATTGGATTTTTTGATATTCGGATTTGAAACATTCACATTGAATAGAATGTTTTGACATTCTATTCGACTTAAATTCGAATGCAAAAAAAAACAATTTGTGCGCACCCCTACAACTGAGTACTTTGGACTGAACACTCTGCATCCTCATTTTTCCCT
Organism: Aspidoscelis tigris stejnegeri; assembly: GCA_023333525.1. Classification (NCBI taxonomy): domain Eukaryota; kingdom Metazoa; phylum Chordata; class Lepidosauria; order Squamata; family Teiidae; genus Aspidoscelis; species Aspidoscelis tigris. Next base: position 211,735,699 of record JALMGA010000001.1, read on the forward strand.
GATCTTTTTGCATTACCCAAAGTTCCATGTCTCATTGTTGAGATTTCTTTACAAATCACTGTTCAACACCATTTATAGTTTGGGACTTTGTGAATGATACTATGAAAGAAACCAAAGCAAATCATTGTTGATTATGTAAAAACAGGTATTAGTGATGGGAATCCTAAATGTCTACATAGTAAGCACAGATATATTGCAGTTTCCTTCTGATGCCTTCTTGACAAGAGAAATCTATACTAAAGCTGTCAACTAGAGGATTATGTCTGTGATTTAGCAATCCATTTAAGCACTGAGATCAATCTTAAGCATATGAGTGATTCTGCTGGTCTGGCAACATGACATGAGCAAGGGCTCTTTTGCACTAACCTTCCCTGTACGGCCCCAGCTAGAACTATTCCTACCAGAATGGTCCCTAGCTGGAGTGATCCTACTATCTGGAACAAGGCCACCTGCACCTGGGACAACCTTTGCATTTGCTGCAAGGGCTCCAACCTGAAGCCCCTGAGGAACCTATTTCTGCAGTGTAATCTGATGCACTCCTGAAATGGGTCCTCCTATTAAAACAGCCCATAGGGGCACATATCTTTCCTCATGCCTCCCTGGATCAGTTTACTCATGAGATTTTTACACTTTACAATGGGATTTTTCTCAAAGATCTACCGCTGTACCTGTCTAAGCGGCCATTTTGAGTCTCCTGGACCAATATACACTCTGTTCAGTGTAGACAGAGCATGCTAGCAGTGGGAATGCCCTCTCAGTTCCACATAAGAGTAAGCCCCAAAAGCCTTTCGCTATACCAGCCTTGCATTATACCTGTTTAGTGGTAAGTGTGGAAAGGCCCAAAGTCTATGAAGATACAGCTGTATGATATATTATGTTCAGGTCTAGAGTGTAATTGTGGTAAAAGATTTCCTTTCAGGATACCTTCAGATTATTTTGAAGTCTATTGGATGTTTGCCCAATTAACATACAGATAAATTTTCCCCAGTGTCTTTCCACAGAGTGCATTTTCAATACTATACAAGGAATGAATTATGACCTGTTTTCGCATACTGCTAGCCATTTCTTTACTGTTTGATAATGAATTTCAGTGTGGACTGTTACCAAAAGGGGCAGCTGCCCCAGCAGAGATCTCACTTTCAAACAAATGTGTGTTGGAAGCAGAAGGAATGTGAAGAGATGGCCATTTGTCAGACCCAAACAGGTAGAGACAGAGAACATTTGTCAGAAAGCCTCTCTACCCATTCTCCTTGTCTTGATTGAGACAGAGTTGCTGCAAGCCTCCTCCTTCATCTTCAGTAGAGGCAAAGACAAACCAGAGACAGGCTTTCCAGCAGGTATTCTCTGGTCTTTTCTTTACTGGGCCTTGTTCTGGATTGTATCTCACAATAGGGACATGCTGTCCACATACTAGAACAGACTATGATAGGTCCTAGGTGGGGTCTACAGTAGTCTGCATCAGCATGTGGATGGCAGATCTCTATTCGGGGATATCATCTAAATAAACACTGCAAGTTGTGGCCACTTCTAATGCTTGCTATGTGCATTTATTAAAAGGCAAGATCATTCCTGAAGCAGCGGCCTTTTTGACAACTTGCCTCCTACTTCAGAAGACACCAAATCTATTCTTGCACCCCCTCTCCAGGCCAAGTAGCCTCTGGTTTCCCCTAAAATTTGGATTTCAATTACTTTCAGGTGCTTTTGGGATAATGCCCCAATTTTTGGATAATGCACCAATTTCCAGGAACCTGACCCTGGCATTGTGTCAGGTTCTACTGTAGTGTTAACTGATTACTCACAGAGTTTAGCAGTGTAATGGAGTTAGAAGTTTCTTAAGCCCCATCTTCACGGCATCGTTATCTCGAATTCAAAACGATTTGAGTCCTCACAGTTCAGACGGCAGTTTGGCTTAACACGCTTCTTCCGTGTTAAACCACGTTATACCGATTTGAAATAAATCCTGATTTCAACAGGTCTCACTCCGGAACGTGCCCTTCATACGTGTTTCATTTTTTACTGTGTGGACAGTATCGTTTTCCGGGATGAGATTCCGTGTCCAGGCTGTTCCGCCCCCAATCGCACTGTAACCAATGGCTTGTCCGTATTCGAGGCACGTCATGTTTAGGATTCCCTCCCCCAATAGCTCGCTTCCAAAGAGTGATTCCATTGAAAGAATCCAGTCTCAAAACATCCACTACCTCCAAAGCTACACTGTAGCAATGTAGCTTAATAACAATGTTGCAGTTTTGCGCAGTTCTGAACTTTAAAAAGGAAAGGGGAGTCCCCGCGGAACTTTCCCAGCCCACTCTCCCCGCTCTCCGAGTTCCCTCCCGGCCCCCGGGGGAAGAGCAAGCGAGGAGCCCCCTTCGCCCTCCCCCGCGGTGGGCACGCTGAGCCCACCCGCCCTCTCGCCCGCCTCTCAGCTCTCCTCCTTTTCCAACGGCGGCGGCGGGCAACGAGGAGCCCCAGGGCGAAGCTGCCCACACCGCAGCGCCAGGATGGGTGGATGGATGGATGGATGGCGCGGCGGGCGCTGGAGCCGCCAGCAGGGGAGGCAGGGGCAGCCCGGGCTGCGAGCTCGCTCCGGCCAGCGGGGCGAAAGCCGCCGAGAACGCGGCGGCGGCAGCAGCGGTGGAGTGGGGCAAAGCGGCGGCGGGCACCGAGGAGCCCCAGGGCGAAGCTGCCTGCACCGCAGCACCACGATGGGTGGATGGGTGGGTGGGTGGATGGATGGATGGATGGCGCGGTGGGCGCCGGAGCCGCCGGCGGGGGAGGCAGGGGCGGAGTGGGGCAAAGCGGCGGCGGGCAACGAGGAGCCCGCAGCGCATGGATGGATGGATGGATGCTGCTGCTGGTGGTGGTGGGAAGGGGGAGGGGAGAGAATGGAAATCCCCGGCGGAGCATGGATGACACAAAGGGAAGGGAGGGTGGGATCCTGGGATGGAACACCAATGAGAGAGAGGGGATGGGCAATGGGGGGGAGGACAGGGCTGCCGTCTGGACTCCCAGGATTGATTCCAATTTAAGGCTGAAATCGGAATGCCACTAAACCGGGTTAACTTGCAAGTCGTGTAAACAGGATTAACCCGGTTCACTTATTTCGGTTTCCTTAAACCGAATTAAGGCATCCCATGTGGATGCAGCCTTAGTCTGCATAAGATTACATGTGAGATACAAAGTTTTTATTCATCTTCACCTTTAACTACTATAATGAACTCTATGTGGGGTCACCCAAGCTGATGTAAAATGTAGCAGCTATGTTTCTGATTGGGGCGCCTGCTTGTGTACAGGCTCTGCACAGAAACTGAATTGGTTGCCAGTTAGCTACAGTTCCAAATTTAATGTTCTGTGTTTAGCATATAAGGCCCAAACAGCTTGCAAAACAGGATGATTAACAGATCACCTTCCCCATTATAAATCTTATATGACGATCATCCAAGGAGATTATGTTGTGAATACCACAAATCAGCAAGTGTCATCATACAGTTATACCTTCTCTCTGTATTGCTCTCCATTCTGCTGTTTATAAAGCTCCTATTATTTGCTGGTCTGTCTGATGTTTTTATCCTACCCACTGCTTCAATACTGTTAGTAACACTGTTTTAGCCTTATTTTATATTAGGCCATGTTCACTCATAACAAAAACATCTCAGAAGCCCCTCAGAGTAAGTATCGTGTGACTCTTATGTTCTCATACCACCTCTAATCCAACTTCTGTAGCCTAGAATGTCCATGGGGGGTGGGGGGCTGGAGAGAGGCTAACATGTGAACAATCCCACCTCTGAACCATTTCAAAGCCATCTTTGAGCCAACTCAAAGATAATTTTATTGCATATTTTTAGCCATGCAATTTCTCTCTATATATTTCTTATCTCAAACCTCATTTTGGAAGAAGAAACTGGCAATACATAATCAAACAACCTTGTGGTTTTGAACAGAAATCCTTTTGGGTAGAGTGCTATTCTTACACCCGTTTCTCTAAGTCAGCGGTTCTCAACCTGTGGGTCGTGCCCCTTTGGCGGTCGAAGTACCCTTTCAGAGGGGTCGCAACGAGTCTCCCGACGCCCCTCCCTCCCCCTTCCCAGCTGCCCCGCCCCCATGGTTGGGGGTCTCCACAACATGAGGAACTGCATTAAGGGGTCACAGCATTAGGAAGGTTGCGAACTGCTGCTCTAAGTGAAGTTTACGGTACTCTGCTAGAACCGACCAAGCCCACTCAGCTAGGCAACCTGTGCATGTATCAAATTCCACAGCTGAGAGATCCACATTTGTGCCACCGGTATCACCTGTGCACAGCAGCTCCATATCCACTGGTCTTTCCCAAAAGGGGGCAGATTCCCTGAGGTCAATAACTTGCCCTAGGAAAAACCCATACATGCTGAATTATGACGATTATGGTACCAGCAAACTTGCATCTCAATTTTTATTCTTATTTGTTGTCTATTTTGTCTAAATAGAATTCCCCTGCAGTATTTAAAGTTGCATTGTAAATCAAACAATTCACTTCTGAACCTTGAACAGAAGGAAGCTTCACAAACTTCTGTCAGACTTGCTTATGAGTAGACAAATATGCATGTTATAGATTGCACCCCTTATAACAACAGTGCGGTTTGGGATTGTACTGTATGCTGGGGCAGCAAAAATACTCTTCTGTGCAACCTGATACGAGTACCATTAACACATTTCTTACTACAGAAAGTGAATAATAATACACTCCAGAAAGTGTGTATGTTTCTTACTACAGAAAGTGAATAATAATAATAATCCTTTTCCCTTAGTCCTTTTTCTTTCTTCTCTGGAAGCTTCTTGAAGCAGATTAGTATCAGCCAGTAAGCAATGCAATCAAGGGAAATATGCAGAGGCATCAGACGCTTGTGCAGAAGTGTCACTGTGATGGATTGCAGTGCGAAGCCTGCAATTTGAGATCATATGGGGACTGGATATAAAAGGAAACAGTTCATTCCCAGTTCCCTTCTTCCAGTTGCCTCTTTGCATGCCCCTTTTTCATTTCAGTCCAGACGAAGACTGATACTGTCAATCCAAAACTTACAAACAACTGCAAAAATAATGGATGAAAGATTTTAGTCAGCCTTTAAGATGCTAGGGTAAAGTTTGTGCGGGTTGCAGAAGAAAAGGGTTCTTCCTTCGTTTCACAGCAACCAAGCCGGACATTATTGTTAAAAGAAAGACAAAGAAGTTAAGAGGAAAGGCTCCAAAAATGAAGAATTTTTCAGACAAACATGTTTGTTTCTCATTTACATACGGTGTAAGTAGGAGGAACTTGCAAGCCTCGCGTGCACTTAAATAATTCAAATCAGTTCAATTCGGTTTACTTAGAGGAACAAGTACGTGCAACAGTTGTCAGGAAGCGAAGTGATAGAGCCCCTAGCAATATCACAGAAAGTCTTGACGCCCTAAAAATGTAGCATAAAATACTATATTGCATAACCTTTTATGGACCGAATCTTCCTTGCTCGGACGCGTGAAGCATCCACCTGGATTTCGAGAGTACCCAAACCCCGCTATCAACCTACCCCATTCGGTAGGTAGTAACTGGAGTAGTTCTTTAAAGCCAATTCACACCTTGTGAGCTTTCGGGACCACAGGTCTACCACGCCCCCTTCTTTCTGCTCGACAGGTACTGGAGGCTCCTAAGCCTCCGATCACACGTGCAAAAAAACAACGGGGAAAGACCTACCGCTGTGGAGCCCGAGGACGTGGCTACGAACACTTTTATCACCATTTTGAAGACCCCTGAAGGAAACGAATCGGAACAGCGGCGTCTCCTGACTAAGCGGCCGGTCGCGAGGAGCGTTACAGCGAGCCCAGCGCGGCCGGGGCTGGTCTTGCGCGCCGCCGCCGCCGCCTCCTGAGGCGACGCAAGAAATCCCCCACACACACACCGCGCTGGCGACCCGCGGCCGCCCCTTCCCCACAATCCGTCTGGCGGCTCCCCCTAACGCTCCCCTCCGCCCGCTCGCTCGCCGCCTTGTCCCGCTTCATTGGCTCTCGGGTATTTTGGGAGCCAAGACATGGTTGGCTGGCAAAAGTATCTATTACCGAGGGCCTGTTGCACCTGCCCCGGAGCTCGTCCGGCTAGACTGACGGCGGGGTGACGGCCCTTAAAAGGCCAAGGACTGGAGGGCACCAATCAGGCAGGATGAAGCCGAGAGAGAGAGAGGAGGAGGAGGAAGCGGCTCACATAGAGAGGGGGGGAAGTATTCCAAGTTTCTTGATATATACATCTATGTGGGGAAGACTCCCCCCCCCCCCGAGCACCTCCTAAGCAATCGGAAGAAAACAAAACGCTCCAAGATGTCAAGTTCTGCATAAACAATAAGACAAAGACTCCCCCTTTTTTTCTCTGCCCTCCCCCATCCAACTGCGAAAGGATTGTAGCAAACCCCTTGATTTGTATTTCGGAATCCTAAAACGGGAAGGACTCATGATAAAGACTGAATGCAGCAAAAAAAAAAAAAAGTAGCTTGAAAGTGGCTTAGAGGTGGTAGCATCCACACGCCAAGTGCCTCTAATTCACATTAAAAGCTGGAAAATGCAGTCTTTCGTGTCAGTTAAAGATGGAATGGGAACACAAGTAAATGCTTGGTATGACTTCTAAACTGCTTTGGAGCTGCTTGTGTAATGTGTGCAGATGCAGCCAGAGAAAGCTGATGAAAAGCATTAGTGCTTTGCAAAACTTTGGACATAAGTTCCTTCCATGTTGGGGTTTAAAGACTGCACCCACTAATGGACCGATTAGTTTTGCCCATCCAAACATCCATTGGCCTGTAGCTCACCGTACTAAGGTGGGAAACTGCAGGCAATAGGAAGCAATAAAGCACTAAAGCTGGGAATCCTGCAAGCAGCTCTGGGGTTTTCCACCAACAGTTAAAAGTACTTTTTAGGGATGAAAAAGTGGAGCTGTGGTGGGGTTGCCATACGTGACACAACCTCATTATAGCAGTACTGTAATGGCATTATATTTATATCTGAAGGCTCCCTTAATCAAAATCATCTCAAGTCTTTTTTGTTTCCTATGGGACAAACTGGAGACATTTGAATCCAATGGGTTTTGTCATTCATTCTAGTTAAAGTTGATAATTGCCCTTTGAATGTTATGGTCTCTGCTCTGCTCTGCATAGGATTTCAGTGCCAATGTGCTCTGCATTCATATCTGTTCTTTCTTCAGGGTGCAAAGTGACATCCTTTACTGCTCTGTTCTCATTGTACTTTCATAACCACCCCATGAGATGGGTTAGGCTGAGAGGCAGTGACTGGCCTAAGATTCTCCTGAGCATCCATGGCTATAAGAGAGAATTTGGATTCTGGAACTCAAGATGCTAGCCAGAAACTTGATGTAGCATTTTGTTGCCATTGGGTACTACACTGAGCCTTGGCTGACTCTGGCTGACTGTATGGACACCTCTATGCAGTTTTCTTGGCAGTGATACAGAAGTGGTTTGGCATTGCCCACTTCCAGGAAGAGATTGGGTATTGAAGGGGCAGCCCTCTGTTTTCCCAGCAGTTTGTTCTATCACTGAGGTGCTTTATCTACATTGTTTGTGGGTAAAAGAAAAGGCAGGCAACTCAGTCTCTACACTGCTCAGCTTTTAATTAAGAATCAATGAAATTTAAGGTTGGTATTGAAAGCAGCATTCACCGGCCTGATGCTTGTGCAATTCAAACCCAAAGTAAAGCACAAAAAAGCCCGAGAAGCTGCATATCTTTCCAGCACTCACATGTGAAAACAGCAAAACACCTGTACTGCAGACTTGCAGAAAGAGGAATTCATGTTAATTCAGCTGGAGCGTTTGTCCGGTGAAATTTGCCAAGGTAATGAAACTATTCCTCATGATGACAGGGAGTGGATGTTTCTGCTGATTGTTTTCCATAAGATCAGAAAAAGCACTGGCACCTGCAGAAGCTACTCTTTTTGTGGGTATATTATTGCAATTATACGTCACTTCAGTGTAAAAGGAGTTAGTTTTTTTGATAAGAATTGTAGTATGGTGTGGCGTTGAGCTGGCTCTATCTGTGTCTACGTGCGTGCGTCCGGCTCCCCAAGACACCTTCCCGATAGAGGACTCAACGCTTGTGAGGAAAATAAAACCCCTTTTCCCCACCACGTCTTCCTAAGCTCAAAGCAACTAGGCAAGACGCTCCGGAACTGTACAAAAAAATGTTTAATATAAAAATAAGCAAAGTAAAAGTACATGGAACATGGAACAACAAAATACAAGGAACAGAGATAAGGCTTGCTAGAGGTAGTAAAAGTAAAAACTTACAAAATGCTCGTTACACTCACAAAACGTCTGGCATGAACTTGGTTTCAGAATCCGGAATGACACACTTAATCGTGATGGATAAAGTGCATACTGTAAGCTAGAAAACGCTTATTTCTTATACTCTCCCGACGGCTCGGGTGATACCAATTAACCAATGAGGGTGTTTGGTTCCCAGGTGTAGTGAATCTTCCCTCTACATTCCTAAGTAACCGTTAAGGTCAGTATGAGCTCGTAAGTCTTGTCAGGACCCTGCCGTATGCCCTCTTGATTTACAAACCCATAGACCATTAGTAGATTGAGACCCCCGATAACCCTGCAATCAGGCTACACTGACCAGGTGGGTAACATGTAGGTGTGAACCATTAAATCAGTATGTTGCTTAGTTTGAGAAACGCTGAGAGGACTGTTTCTCACGGGAAGATTTTTACTCCTTTCCCTCAAAATGGTTCCTGAATCTTAACATAATACAAAATGGAGTTTATCTTGCTATATCACCTATAGCCTGATGTCACATATGGGAGCTAATGATTTGTTAACTCTGCTATAACAGTTTGTGTATCGCATGCTCTCTCACTTCAGCTAGTAGAAAGATGGGCTGTAGCATTTCTAGATATGTATATCTGATGTAAATAAGTTATAAGACTCACAAGCAATAGATAAGTAGTTATGTTGAACAAAACAAGAAGGTGTATGCTTCAAGTCTGTTCTTTGACATGCTCTCTGCCCCTCCAAGCCTTCCGGACGGTTAATTTAGATGCTGTGCCCTGACTAATGGAATGCATAGTACAAATGGAAAAGAGGTGGGGAACATGCGTAGGCCACGTTCAGACGGAACAAAAGGGGCGCCTCAGAGAGACAGTGTGTGGCCCTCGTGTTCCCAAGCCCTCTCTAATCCAGCTTTTTCTATTATAGACTGTTTAGGGAAAGGGAGAGGGGCAGACTGGTGGTGTGGGAACATGCCTGCCTCCAAATCTTATCGAAGCCACCTCAGAGGTGCTTTATTTTTGGCTGTGGCCTCACCTAAGTTTTAATCCAACTTCAGTCTACTTTCAGAGCGAGGCAACACATCAGCAAAGTGACCAGACATTGTCCTTCTACATTATCCCAAAGGTGAATTTTCTGAGTTATTTAACACTAAAAGAAAACAGCTTCTCACTTTGCTGGTGTATTCTCACCCTAAAAGTGGAGTGAGGCTTTGGATGAAACCTTTAGTGTGACCACAGCCTTTAGGTCTGGTCGCAGCCTCGCAGCAATGGAAAAGCGTCCGCAACATCTGCGACTTCATCCTTTCGTTCTGTTTCCGATTGTCTTACCTACAAGTCCCAGAATGCCCAGCGAAGGAACTCTCCGGTTGCTACAGTAACCGAGTTCTGTTGTCCCCAAAGGAACCGGGAGCAGCAGCGAACAAAGGGAGAAAGGGGCGTGGATGAGAAGCTTCTCTCTAAGGCCCAGAGGAGGGAAGGTGCGTTAAAACTGTCTGGAGTATTTTAGCGGGGGGAAAGGGCTTGCATTGCTTCTCCCGGTGGGTAAGAGAAGCTCCAAAGGGCCGAAGGGAAGTCGAGCATGCGGGGAATCAAAGGTTGCTTCCCTGGCTTCTGACTTTCCACCCAGACTAACCAGAAATCTCGTAACCACTGTCTGCACAGTGTGATTTACTGAAATTATGAGACAGTGGTACATTTTCTTTGCTAAATGCATGAAACGCCTTGGCTCTCAGACCCTCCTATTTGTTTGCTTGCTTTATTTCTTTTCTCAGATCATATTTTTGTGTCTTATCCCCTTGCACGCTTGTCTTTCCTGCAGTATGCTTTCAGGATCGGACTTCTCCATTTCACCTTTCCTTCGGGAGTCCGTTTCCTTTTACACGGTTTATGTAATCTCTGATACCAATTAACATTGTCTCTTTCATTTTCCTCTGTACTCTCCTATTTCTGATGCTGTTTCTTTTTAGTTTCATTTTCTTTAATTTAAGAAACTGTTCAGTGTCATAGAACATTGAACTCTTTGTGGAGCTTACTCTGGGCACATCTAAAAGGCTGTGTGAATACCTAAATGTTAATGCACTTTCAGAGTGAGATATTGCATTGGCAAAGTGACAAGTTGTTTGCTTTTGCCTTTAGACAACTCAGGAAAGACACCTCTGGGATAGATAATGTGGAAAGAAAATCATGAGTCACTTTGCTGATGTGTTCTCTCACTCTGAAGGTGGACTGTTGATTTGGATTAAAACATAGGTGTGGATGCAGCCCAACAGTAAGCAATAATCTGAAAAGTAATTCCTGGCATCTCCCCACATGAAGGAATGGTAACCCCTTTTCATGTTCTAGGCAAGGCAAATGCATGGATCTGTCTCTGCAGTTGGCCAACGCTCATTTATAAGGATGGTTGAAGTTTCCATACTCACAAGGAAATGAGTATCCAAACTCAGTTTAAGGCTTTTTTTATTTATTGTGTTTCTATGGTATCTTGTTACTGTAATCTTGGGGTGTACAGTCAAATCAATTAGAGAAAACAGGAAGACAGAAATAACAGTAAAATGAAAATAAGCATTAAAAGAATAAAAATAAAAATATCAGAATACAGAGACTGAATATAGAGTCCCATAACTTCTCCAAAGTCTCTTAATCCAGATCATAGGCCCTCTCATCTGCAGGTTGATGTAGATCAAGGAATTCTCCCCCCCCCCCCCCGTCCTGCTCTGTCTGAATAAGACAGAGCTATATCCATATTAAGATGGCCTTAATATGGATCACTTCTGGACCCATTTTATGAGGTCCACAAGAGGACCCCCGGCCTTGTTTCAGATCCTGGAGGTATGCAAATGGTACACCTCCAAGATTTTTTCAGCAGCACACGGTTGAACCACCCCCAGCCAAGTCCCAAGGTTACGAACTTTTGTTCCTAGCTGTCAGGGGTATACGGATAGTGGTTGTGAAGCTCACATGGATACCTATGCCTTCATACAATCCACATCAATGGGCTGGCCCACACTTCGACACAATTTGGATTAGTGGGTCCAGTTATTTCAGATCCACTAACCTGGATCAAACTGACGCAAGAGCAGAAAAAGCTTCAGTGAGGAGATGTGATTTCATTAGGCATCTAAATGAATCACTTGTGGGCTCCTGGAGAATATAATTTGGAAAGCTGTTGCATAGTGGGGGGGGGGGAGCACCACATTTAATGCCCTATTTCTAGCACTTGTCCTAGCAATCTCCTCAAGAGTGGGTGTAGCTACCAAGGCTTTACCAGAAGATCTTAGCAAACAGGTAGGTGCATATGGGAGCAGGTGACCTAGCATGTTACTGTGTTTAACCTGCCAACAGGTATAGAATTGTAATAACTAGTATTTAAAATATAAACTCACTGAAGGTGACTAATAGCATGTTAAGTTGGGCATAATTAAAAGGAAAATCATGTATACAAAGAGTTTCTTCAGGGTTTCTGCTGTATCAGTAATTTACTATTCACTCTGAGCTTTATATATTAAAGATACGTTTCTTCCTGGAAGCAATCTGGGCTATATAAAATGCTAATCCCATTAATTTTTACTCTTTGTTTTAATTCTTTGCCTGAAGTCAGAGGTCAAGAATTGCCCCATGAAGAATTCTACTTTGCCAATGAAAACCCTAAGAATATTATATAACCCATTCATAAATGCACACCACATTTTTGGGATCATGCAGTTTTCATGGTTTTAAATATAATTCAGAATCCTCCTGTGGATCTCTCAGAAATGGAATGATGACCTCAGATGATGACTTTATGAGTTTTGTAGATGAAGACTGTAATAGTAATTTTGAAGAACATACTCAAAGAGGAAGTCCAAATGATTCTCCTTGTAAAGACTGTAAGAGTTCCCAAAACAGGGATAGTAATAAAATTAGTACATCTTCCAGTCATTGTGGAAACTTTCAGCTTAGCTATTACAGTGACATTAAAGCTAATGTTTCCAGAAGAGCTAGAAGCAGTAGCAGCAGCTGTTCAGAACAGAACAACTGTGAGACATCTCAAAACTACTACTATGAAGACTTTGAAACAGATTCCTCAGAAATGTGTCTTAGTAGCAGCAGCAGCTGCAACAGTGCTGATGAACTACCCGAAACCAAAGAGAAAGAATTGCCAAAAAGGAAGAAGGAAAATCACCTTCAGCACAAAGGTAGGAAGATAGTGAGCCCCACTGATCATTATAAGGTTGGTTTATTGGTGGCCAGTTGGAAAACTGGAACTTATTTCATACTTCAAAGTGTTTTTGACTTGTTTGCTTTGGCTAATTAGAAATGTCCTGCCTGTAAGGTGTATCATTATTTCACTGTGTGCTCTGCTGTTCTTGATGAGCACACGGCACCCTTGCACAAGTGTCCAACTCCCAGTGCCCTAGTGGAGTCTACCATTCTGGGGGTCTAAGTACCCTGGGATGTTGTTTCATTGAAGGCATTAAATTGATTGTCATAGGCTTTTGTCTGCTTATGGCTGTCAGATAAGCTGAAAGAGAAGTCCTCCAAGGTAGGTAGGACCTGCTGCCATCCTTATTGTTATATCCTGAACCCTGCAGCCAGCCCTGGTTTTAATTATTTTCTATATGAGTGTAGAATGGATGTTGGTTTACACTTCATAGCCACAAAATACAATAAAACTTCCCCTAATAAAAATGCAATACTACCTTAACTTTTCTGAATATGTTACCTGCGCTAGGGGGATCTACAGACTTTGAATTCCTTATAAGCTTACACTTCTTTCGTATCTGATTCTTTAATGCTCACAAATTAAGAAACTCCAAGTGAAGCATCTCTAGATTTGTCCACAGATGTCAGTGTAAGCTTCTTAGTGTGATTAAGACCACCTCCCACTGAGTCCGAAACTATTTCACTCCTGCAAAGCTCTTGTCTAAAACCTGGCATTGGAACCTATTGGTATTGGAAGTGAAGTGCAAACAGGCTCTATGTCTGGTATTCCCAGTATAGTGCTAAGTGCATAGCAGACTATATAGCATATCTGGAGGTAGCTTAAAAGAGGAAATTAACATTTTCACATTTTTCACAGATAAGAGTATAAAATAGATGGAACATTTACTGTTATTCCCAGAATGAAGTTTTTTTTAAAAAGGCATCTCATAAAAAGGCAGTAGTATGTAGCAGCTAGGGTGAATTTCCATTACAAGCTTAAAACGGTTTCAAAACGGTTTCGATCCTCGCAGTCCCCACATCAGGTTGATTTAATACGCTTTCTGCGTGTTAAATCGCCACAAAGCGTTGTAAATGTTAACACTCATTTCAACATGCCTCGCTCCGGTTCCTGCATTTGAAACGTTTTACATTTCTTACTGTGGGAATAGTACAGTTCCAGTGGGATAAGAATGCATGTTTACAGTTTCCCTCCCCCAATAGCTTGCTTCCAAAGATAGTGATTTGTAAAAATCTACCCCTTACAGCAGCCGCTACACTGTAGCAATCTACCCATTCCACACCTGATAACAATGTTGCAATTTTGCACAATTCTGAAAATTCTGACCTTTAGAAAGGGAAAAGAAAGGAAAGCAGCTGCAGATTCTGGGAGATGTGTGAATGTTTAAGGCAAAGGGGGCTTGAGTTGCGCTGCTGCTGTGTGCCCTGGGCAATGGGGAGAGGAGGGGAAAGAATTGCTGGCTGCCGGGTGCCGTTTTTCATCCATCCAGGCAAGCGGCAGCCACCCAGCCACCCAGCTAGGCTCCGTGAAGGGGTCCTTTTATGGGTTCATGCCAGGAGGAAGAGGGCAGGGCAGCCCGAAAAAGCTCCTTTTAGAAAGTAGCCACTTGAGTCCCCCCTTGAGTCACGTACGCCACGTAAGATCCTCAGAATCCAGATCGAACGTGATTAAGTTGAAAGTAATGGGATCAGGCAAATTCGTGTTTGCATCCGGTTCTATTTCAGTTTAGGGACACCGTATTAAGCTTGTAATGGGAATGCGGCCCTAGTGTTCTCATCCCACCTCTAATCCACATTGTAAATGGTACTGTCTAGTCTTTAATGTGAATTAGAGGTAGGATAGCAACATTAGCATGTGATAGCTCCCACCTCGATGACTGTATCTAGACAGGGGAAATGTAGTTCCACTTATGGCTGTGCTATGAAGGGGTTGCCACACATATCTGTGACAAACCCACCAAAGCTGTGCTATATCCCCCTTAAAATGCATTATAGGCTATTGCTGGAAAACCCAGTGCTAATGGTGGGTTTTTCAGCAAATGTGCTATTGCTTACCTTTGTGGAGGGAGCCACTGGCATTTTTGTCCACTGTGCATGTGTGGGGCTGTGCACAGATGACTGGCCTGTTTGCATTCATATGCAGTAAGAAACAATCTGGGTTTCACTCTTTTGGAGGCAAGTGCACATTTTATTGTTTCTGTCTTGCATTATTTTGATTTGTTTTGATCTGAATATAGGGGGTAAACAGCTGCTGAAGAAAAAAAAGCAGCAAAGAACTCCCTTTAGTCGCAACAGTATTATCAATTCTCAGAAGAACACAAAAGTGAATCACCGCTTATTGTCAGCCAGACTCCATAAAATTAAAGAGCTACAGAATGAAATGTCAGTTGTGAAGAACAGATTGGAGGCAACCAATGCGGAAAGCCAGATCCTGAAGCAGCACCATAATCGACTTTTGCAAGCAATAAGAAAGTATGAAAAAGCAGAGACCAGCCTGCCTGACCTTATGGCGAAACACTACACAGAAGTGAAGACTTTGAGGGCGCTTGTGAGGAATTCTCAGGAGCAAGAGCGTCAGACAGCTAGGAGGCTCAGGCATGTTGAGGCAAGCTTGCTAGAAGAAAAGGATGCCTTGCGGGCACTGCAGAGACTTTCTCAAGACAAGAGTCTTGCAAAGAGAGGAGAACTTGCACAAAAACTGACCATCCATGCAGAAAGAATGGACGCCAATGATAAGAAAATTCAGGTACAATATAGTACACTAATGCGGTTTTTAGAACTGCAGCCAGAACTATAGAGTACTGTATATCAGGATATGTCTAGGTTTATAATTTCTTTAATTAATGCTGACTGAATGTACAGAAGGTTCCTTGTTCAGTTTAAGGATCCAGACAACTCTCTACATAAGTACTCATTGTGTATATAGAACTACCTTGAGGTTGTGAACTGGAAACCTATTCAGGAATGTTTCCAAAATGGTGCACATATGGAGCTTGAAACGGGAGCAGTTTGACTGAATGCCGTATTTTAGTTTTATTTAGGTTTCATTTCAGATTGATGATCACAGAGATTAATAGCTAGAAGTACACACATATGAAGGATCCCAACATTATTTTGCTTCCAGTTCTGTGAGATTGATGGCCTGAATAAAGTATAATGAAATCAGTGATATGTAATGATGTGCCATGATTAACATAAAACTACTAGGTAAAGATGAAGATGTCCTCAAGAAAGCTTGATTCATATGCCTATGCAGTTTTCTTAGTAGCATTACCAAAATGGTTTGCCATTGCCACCTTCCAGGAATACGGCAGGGATATATACTGGGACTTTCTGCAGGGGAAACACATACTCTGCTATTGAACTATGGCCAAGGCAAATAGAAATAGAATTCCAAAATTTGTTCTAATTAGAGCATCCTACCAGGGATACTGTCAGGAGCATCCCTACCCAGCAGCAATAAATGCCCTGCTGTCCAGAAGGCACCAACTCAAATGGCCTCCACCTGTCAGGCTGACAAAGAATGACCACAAGACTCTTGAAAAAGATGAAAAGTGATTTATTTCAGTTCAGCGTTAAGACATTTCTTGTTGGGAGCAACTTGGAACAGAAAGCCCAGCATATTTATATGTTTCATAGCTAGGCGGGGTTTGGCCCTTAACCAATGAGCAATAACTATTTTTCAAAACCAATTTAAACTTGGTGCCAAAACCTTCTCACACAAATGTATCACTTGGCATCAGCAGGGAGGGGGTGTCAACTGTCAGTTCCCTGCTGAGGCAAAACAACAGGCAGACATTATCTACTATAATATATACATATATACAGAATCCCATAGATGGCAGAGATCTTACATGCAGATATTATGGCAGGCAGCTAGCCCTGCCTGACACCACTCAGAAGCTTCTGATCCCTCTACCACCAACCTTATTTCAGCTGTTTTCAATAATTTAAAAAACATCCGCTAACAGGATCCCTATTTCTTGGCAATTCAAAATACAACTGAGTGTTGGGGGGTTCTGTGAAGATCCAATGTAGGGGCTGGGAGGTGATGGTAGCTAGGCACTTAGAGTGCATGAACAGAGGACCAAGAGCCCTGAGGAGATACATCTAGGATTCTACTGTGCAGAAAGGACTGTACTTATGAGAAATATACATTTAACTACTGTTAAGTCGCTTTGTCCCTTAGCTGATTCTGGAGCTCAGTTATCACCCATTTTCCACCATGGCTGAAGTTGGAGCTTCTCTCATTTCAAGCTTGCTTACCTGTGAAAATACAAACACTAACAATTTTTAATAAAAGGAAAGTGTGTCAGGCATGTAGAGCCCTCAAGAAGGATAAAGATTGCTCCCTAAAATGCAGTTGTATTCTCCATTATCTTTGTCCTTTCCTACCACAGACTAAATGCAGGCACCAAACTGCAATAGAGCAATTATCTGGGAGAGAGTAAGTAGTTCTGTGAAAATAATAAAGCTCCAGTGTCCTTGGGAGGAGTAATTATTTCACTGATCTTTCCCTTCAATTTCCTAAGTTAATCAAACCCAAAACAGTATTTTGGCAAGAAACCCAGACCTTTTTCACACTTCCCAGTTAACCAAAACAAGAAGTGGCCTGTGAATCTCCTTCACACCGGTGCAGTTTTAAGGGAGGTATTGCCCGCTTCTGATATGTTCTATCCACATAGGAGAGAACATAGACCACACGAAGGCACCCAAAATAGCAAACTGGTCTAGTCTGCTAGGACTCTTTAAAAGAGATCTTGTTCTGCACTGTGGCCCTTTTTGCACTGGCCCTTATTCTGAATTATATCATTGAATAGGGACCTACTATCCAAATGCTAGTGCATATTATGGCAGGCTTCACATGGGGTCTGCTGTAGTCTGCACTAATGCAGTTGGGAGATCCATATTCTAGGATATCATCCACAATAAGGCCCAGTGCAGAAAGGGCCCCAAAATTGCTTATCCTGAAACAGAGCATCTGGCTCTGGTCTGGTGTACTGCAAATAAATGTGGAAACAGACCAAGCATGCATTCTCACAGGTTATGCATAGTGTGGCAGGAGCTTCCTTAGCCCTGCCTGCTTGTGGTCTGTCCTGTAGGCTGCATACAGAAGGTGAAAAACATCTTGAAAGAAGTCAGTGGCAAACCGTTTCTGCATTTTTGCCAAAAAGAAAAAAAACCCCTCTTTGTAGATAGGATGCCTATAAGTGAGCTTTGATTTGAGACTATACTGTAAGACTAGAAAGACGTCGGCCGTATCCCCAAGCAACTTATTTGCCTCTCTATTGTCCCTCTATTGCAGCAGGCTTAAAAAGTGCCATTCAATTCCGGAATAAGCATCCCCATGAGGTTCGGTAAAACACGCATTTTAAACGCGCCTACCGTCCCCAAGGAAGTGTGTTTTGTTTGCCCGCATCTTTTTCTCCCCACCCCCTCTCTCCTTGATAGGGTGCCGGGGAGACAACCCCCAAAAAGTCCAAAAGAAAAATAACCATATTTACAAGTTCTCTGTTCATCTCCCCTGCCTGCAAAACCCACCAGAGCCATTTATCGCTTTGGGATCCAGAGCTTGCTTCCAAAGACAGTGATTTTACTGTAAAAATCCACCCTGTACAGCAGCCGTTACACTGTAGCAATTCTCTGTAATTCTGGCTCTTTAAAAGTTCTGACCTTTAGAAAGGGAAAGGAAGGGAAGGTGCTGCTGTTCTGGGAGAAGTGTGAATGTTTAAGGCTGTGTGTGCAGGCAGCCAGGGTGCTTTTTCGGAGATCTTGGCCGCCAATCCCCGCCTCTTTTGCCACAGAGTGTCTCCATGCACAGTGTTGCTCGGAATACCCGCGGCTTCCAAAAAGTGCTCTGGTAGTCTTGTTTAAAGGCTGTATGGACACCTCTATGCAGTTTTCCCGTGCATTTCCCTCCTTTTGTACTACTGGAAGCTCGGGAGAAAAGCCTTGCATGGGGCACTCAGAGTCAAAAGAAGCTTTTTAACAAGCTTTTTATTGCTTGGGGACGCAGCCTTGGAGTTGTTTACACTTCAGCAATCCCAGATTTCTGGGGAAAAATGCACAATTGTTATCTCTTCCCCAGTTTCAATATCATCTAACCTTTTAAAAAAATCAGTGGCACTCACTTGCTGAGCCAGTTTGGTCTAGTACAGTGATGGCGAACCTTTTGAGCTCGGTGTGTCAAAATTCGCAAGAAAACCTAGCTTAACTCAGGTGCTGTGTCACATCTAGAAATATCCATAATTTTGTGATATTTGTGGCTCTAGTAAAAAAGTTATATTTTTGATATATGTATTTTATTAAAAGCAAAAACATAATTCTTCACATTTGCTAAATCTTCAATTGAAAGTTGGTATTTCGTACACTTCAAGAACAAGCAAGCACTACATGCCCAGGTGCCAGGGTGACCAGGTGTGTCACCCAAAAGGGCTTGGCGTGTCACCTGTGACACGCGTGTCATAGGTTGGCCATCACCGGTCTAGTAGTTAGGGAGCCAAACTCTTATCTGAGAATACCAGGTTTGATTCCACCCTCCTCCATGAAGCCAGCTGGGTAAGCTTGGGCAAGTCACAGCTCTCTTCTGAGCTCTCACAGCCCTCTCAAAGGCATTTGGAGCAATTGGCTTGTGATAAGAAGATCATGAGCATACATCATGAACTAGACAGAAATATTTGCTTATCCTTTCATGCTATCCTTGAAAAAATTCTGTTTTGTGCTGTATTTTTAAATCTATAAGTCCCATGAAAGAATGTGCCCCAAATGTCTTGTAACTGATATAAACCGTGTTTGTATCAGACAGTACTCTGTAAGTCAAGATAAGAATAGATTTGTTAAAGGCAAGAAGCAGAGTAAGGTTGGAGACTTTTATAAGAGGAAATTAATATGTATTGTGGTTCTTTTCCTGCCTATAAAAATATAATACTATCTATAAGGATGTAATACTGTTTGTAAGAACATTAGAAGGCATTAAATTCTCAGTAGGCGTGAAGTCTAGTAGATGATCATACTTGTAATATCTTTAGGGTCTAGAAAACCGGCTGCGGTTGAATAATACTTCCTTTAGTCATCTGTTAGCTGCTGAGAAGAAAAAAAGTTTTCAAGCTCAATTGGTCACCATGAATCTGGAAATGGAATTCAAGATGCTTAACCAGAAAATTAAGGTATCCAAGGCTTATACTTGATCTTTCTGTAAGATAATTGACTTAGCAATTTTATGCCCCTGTTTTGTCTAGGATAATCTGCACAGAAGGCAACATGGAGCATTTTTTGTCTTTTTCCTGGACTTCTCCTTAGCATAATTTTTTGTGCACGGTAGCAGATTAGGGCCACTTCAAGGACGGCGCTTCTGCACAGGCTTGCGCAAGATCCATCTCTAATGGGGTCTAGAGGCCGTCAAAACCGGTTTTCAGGAATACCTGAAGAATTAGGTCTTCAAACTGTTCTTGCCTGCAAATTCCGGATCAAAGGATGATGCTTCCACACTGGAACAGTAAAGGGAACGGATGTGGGCGGGACAGGAAGTTGGCATGTTGAGCACTGCTGGGCAGCCATGGGATCTTAGGCATGCTGCTGATTGGTGGGCGGTCTGTTCCTGGCACGCCCATGCACAGTGGAAATGAGCGGTGACTGACAGCTGAGTGCTCCAATCATGCAGCACCTTGGGCGGCAGGGCCTCAGAGAGCCCTGGTCCTTCTGGATATTGGTGCTCCAGTGTCCGCACAGCAAACACATGATGTGTTCCTTGCTATCTGTGCTTCCCACGCAAGTGCAGATGCGTTAAGCCTCATTTGGATCCATCCTTATTTGAGACGGATCTTCCCAGGGACGGGATTTCAGAAATCTGGATTTCAAGCGGTAAGTGCGGAAACACCCCTAGACTCTGGATCTGGTCTAACATGGACCCAGCAGAGCAAACCTCAATTTAAAATGACTGGAAGTATTGTCCTTCTTGTTCACCACATGCAAAACACTTTAGAATGGGTTTTGGCCGTGATGGTAAATGATATTCATATAATATAATCTGTTGCCCTATTTAACCTATATATTAACCATGTCTCTATAGGAAAAAGAACGTGAACTTAGCATAAGAAATATTTATTCAAACCGGATGATTAAAGATCAACAAAAAAGATGTGATTCCGAATCTACCGCCAAAGGTAGCTTAACTTTCATTTACTATTTTAACATGAAGTGTATTGGCGTTACATTTTTTATATGCTAAAGTCTCTGTAAAATTGTCAGTGGTTTTTTTGTTTGTGTTTTCTGGAAAAAGAACACTAGTGTTTATTATAGGCTCATAATCTGGTGGATAAATAAACTGTGTTCTGACACAGATTATCATTGAGAGTGGGAGTGTGAACAGGGAAAGTATGACATTCCAACTAAATCAACACATAGTTAGCAATAAACCTTCATTTACATGAGCTGCCAATGGGTAGTTGGCAAGAAAGCCACTGCAACCATCCTGCAGGTGGAACACTACCCTGAAGAACTCAAAAGCAGCTGGAATTCCAGTCATGTGCAGGAAGTGCAGACTGGATTCTAGATATTTCAGTCAACATTAGTTCTGGCACAGTATGCCACATGCCAACCTGCGGTGACTTCTATGAAATAGGGGCTCTAAGGATGGAATTTCTTTTTCTTACGTAAATGTGTCTCATCTGGAGGTTGGGGGGGGGGGAGAATGACTGCCCCTGAAGCCTGGCCATTGCTTGTTCTGCCCCTCGAGGCAAGCAAACCTTGTCTTTTAAGCTATGTATAGACACAGCCTGACATATAATCAACTTAAGGAGGCTCACTTCCAACTAAAAATGCAGTGCAAACTGTATCTACTTGGAGATAATGCCATGGTACCAGTTTGAGTTATGAAGTTTACTGGGGCTACCACCACACAAGCCCAGGAGCAGGGGACTTGCTAGATTTATTCTATATTTCCTTCCAGCTTCACTAAACCATGGTTCCATTGTTGATGCTTCTAAAGCAGCAGAGTTCAACAATGCTAATTTACCAAACTGTTAAATCAGCAACTTAGCTGAAATTTCAGCAGTTTATTACAAGGGTCAAAATCAGTTTTATATTAATATATCACAAATATTTTTTCAATGGTTCTGGTTTTGAGAATGATTAGAGTGAAGAGCTGTTAAAAACTAAACTGCAAAAGTTATGGTGTGAATTTTTTTAAAGAAAAGAAAAATAAGAATTGATTGCATATACTAGTTTATATGTGATTTAAAGCTTGGCTACAAGTTCAGATACAGCTCCCCCTGGTTCTCATTTGGAGAAAAGTTAGGTAACTGGCTTCTTCCAAGCAATCAATTGTCTTTTTTTTTACTGAAACAACAACAACAAAAAGCTGTTGGCTCATTCCTGACCTGTGTGAACTTGAACCCATGAACACTTGAAGAATTAAGTCTTTTAAATTTCATTCTCAGAAATGTTATATAGCAGTGGTTCTCAACCTTCCTAATGCCGCGACCCCTTAATGGAGTTCCTTATGTTGTGGAGACCCCCAACCATGGGGGCGGAGCAGCTGGGAGGTGGGAAGGAAGGGCAGTAGGAGACTCATCACGACCCTTCTGAAAGGGTAGTTCGACCCCCAAAGGGGTCCCCACCCCCAGGTTGAGAACCACTGTTATACAGAAAATGAAATAACTGTTCGTATGGTGGAATGGCTTTTTTTTTCATTACTGTGTAATTACAATCGAAGGAAAACAAAGCTATTTCCAATCCAGAGACATTTGAGGTTTCTGTTATTGGGGTAATACAGTGTCTGCCAAATTTAAGCATGATGAATGATACACTATCTCCAGCCACCTTCTTCTGAACTTTGAAGTTCGGACCTTAAACCACAGTTGGCTGATATGAAAACAGATTTCAGATTACTCAGTTTCAAACGAAGCTGGCAGTGCCAGAAAATGCTGTACTTCTTTAGACAACAAATGAGACCTTCGCATTAAGCATCAGGCAATGAACCAGAGCCAGAAGGACAGTGAGTGAAGGGAAATCTGGCAGCTGGGAAGATGCGTTTCATCTCGCTGAACTGGCCTTTGATCTGTTGTGGATCAAGGTTAATCTGGAGGAATGAAAGCTGTTCAAATTAATAACATGGTACTGTACAAAGAAGATGCAAGTGATAGTAAACATCAAACCTTGGGCTGTACATGAAAAAGGACATTATGATGAAAAGAAATAGAGATCAGAACAAGTATATTAGCAAGAGAGAGAAAGATTTTAGAAGCTTTATACACACAGAAGAAGAAACCCTCAATTAACAACATGAAGAAAAGTCAGAAGCCCGGCAGAATACAGCCCTTCAAAAGGTATCAGGAAATCCCATGCTAGCGAAATTGATTAGGACCACTTGGAAATTTAAATAAAAATATGAGCTTTCTGTCAAGGGTATAACACTAACACACAATATTGAAAATAACACATTGGTCTCAGATATTTTTAACTGATGGTTTTATGGAGAGTGCAGAATGCTCTTAGTTACATTTGCGAAAAAAGTAAAATGTGCATCTATTGATGGCTGTAAGCAGAAACAGAAAAAAAAATCTCTGAGGTGGCTTACAGAAGGCTTCTAGGTGAGATTGTTCACACACCAGTCTGCTCCTCCCTTCTCTTATGAACATTCTGTGCTAGAAAAAGTGGATTAGGGAAGGCTTGGGAATATGAAGGGCACTGAATGTCTCTCTGAGGCGCTTCTGGGGTGCCCCTTTTGTTGTGTCTGAACACAGCTCATGTTTCACTGACTGTTCCTGGTAATTAGGCCTAGTTTGGGCCAAGGGCTTTCTGCGTAGCCTGGTGTCCTGTTCTGGCCCATTCTTGGCTGCTAGCTTTGAGAACTGGGCCCAGTCTTCAAGGCTGGCACCAGAGTCTGAAGGCCATGATATTTTTTGCTCTCAACTTCTGGTGATGCTTCCTGTTGTGCCAAAAAATACCCACCCAACCAATTCTTGATATTCTGGAAGAGTGGGCCATGTTCCTTCCACATATGGCTTACTGTTTTGGACTAGGGTTGCTAGTTCCCTGGTGTACTTCATAATCAAGATCTACCAGAAGAGCAGGATAGAGCACAATTTTGGTGTCCTAACTTGTTTTTGCAGACATATTAGAAAGGGCCAAGGCTTCCTCATTCCATATCCACCATGCACAGCCCACAGCCTGTGTGAGATTGGCCTTCATGCTGTGTTGTAAGCTGCCATAGCAAGGCAGTCTTCAAAGATCACCTATATGCATATAATCCACTTGCAACATAATCTGTGTGCAGTCCCCTTCTACATGTCTGCAAACTCTGTTAGCTTGGATAATATTTACACAATCTCATCAAAACAAATCTAAAAACTGTCTCTTTGGATAAAGATGGACTTCAGTTTTTCATCAAGGCCAAGTTTCACTTTATTGCTCCTCATCCAGTTTACCATTGATTTCATATGTTAACATATTATTGGGGAGAAGCTTCTCAGAATTTTCTTCTTCTTTATAGTTGTTAATGTCAGTACATCTGTACAAGTAGATATGATTGTAGAAGAAATGCCTCTTCAAAAACACTTGACAGAGAAGAGTCCAGTTTCAAAAGAGGTATGGTGGACTAGATCTGGGCAGTGTCTCAGTTCTCAAAAGCTGCATGCTCCTAACCAATTTTTTTCTGTGGTTGCTTTTCCTTCCTTTATGATCTACACCTTGGTTTAACAATCCTCAGATTACTGAATTCACAGTTACATAACAAATCCAAAATCTTCAATAAAAGTATATTGTTTTATTGCAAATTAAACCTTATCAATCTCAATATGTATGTTTATTAGGAAATAAGTCAACACTGTGGAGCTTATTTCTGGAAAAATAATTATTAGCTGTTTGCTATTACTATTTATATCATAATCAGACTAAGCAAAATGCCTTCAGTAGATGTGAAGACAGGGGTAAACACACTTTTTGATCTGAATTTAGAACTCCAGCTCACTTGATGTTTACACTTGCTTTATGAGGGTTTCTGTGATTTTGCCTGCCGGTGAAGGAAAGAAAACCACAAAAAGAAAGACAGCAAACCATTAAAACATAAGGGAAATTTGCACTTAACTTCCCTGGATCTTGGATGGGTGCCGGTGTTCACATCAAAATTCAGGCATGTCGGGAGTTGCCAAGTGGCTCTGCAGAGTGTGAACACTCCATCCTGGAGTATTTCCAGGCTGTCCCCACTGTCAAAGTGTGAAAAGGTCCATAATCACTCATAAAGTTTATCTGTCTCTTCTTCCTTCCTCAAATAGCTAGAAACACACCACAGGATTTAATTCTATATCCAACTTCTACCTTTCCCACATAAAAGATGTCAGAACCTCTGTTTATGAGATTAGTGAGTCATGGACCTGTCCTGAAATATAAAAGTCACTTGGTCCTTAATAATTAATTCCATCATCATTAAGAGAATATGTGTGGAGAAGCCCTCCTCTAATCTTCTATTACTCAGGAATAGCAACTTCACCCAAGATGAAGCATTTTTATATGCTGCTCAGTGAAGCAATCGACTTTGCCAGAATGCAAGTTGTGAAGTCCAGTCCAAATCATGATAAGCTAGCCCTCGGTTTCCACTGTCTTTCCCAGAACAGATGCTGGGAAGCCTCTATTTCTTTGGTCTTCTCTTCAACTCCTTTTAAAAATTTAAATTACATTAGTCATTCATTTGAGCAAGCCTATCTGAGCTTTTCTTTATGTGGACCTTACATAGGCTATGAGGTAAGATTTCTCATATTTTCATTTAATACCTTTTCCCATATTTAAAATAAACACTACTGATCACTATTCTAAAGTTTCATTCTCAAATGCATTTTAAAGAGACTATTTTTACTATTACATGATCTTATTCCACAACTGGTATTTTTCTTCTTCAAATACAATTTTTCACCAAAATCCTATTTCTTTAATATACTAACAACTTTTGTTGTTCCTGACAAGTTTTGCTATTTAACTTTAGTGAACATGTCCACTGTATTTATGCCTTGCTGTGTCATTTGTTGTTTCTTCTTCTTCTTCTTATGGATTGTTTTTTGATTGGCATGCAGACTTCATCGCTCCTTGATAAGGTTTAGTGTCTTGTGGGTATTGACTCTGCATTTGCTGTTGTGCTTCACTTTGGGTTTTCCCAAATATTGTCTTACAAAGCTGGTTAGCATGCTCTGAGCTTTGCATTGAAATTTGGCCTCCCTCATGAGTTATTATCAAGTGAACAGGATAGCCCCAGCAATAGGGGACTCTCCTGGTGCATAGTTTTGCAGATAGCATTTTAAATAAATTTCATTTTTCCAAGTTTTAGGGGGAAGTTCTTGGTAAATTGAAATTACAGAGTATTGATACTTCAACTATTTCTGGGTTTGGAGCTTTTTTAGATCTTCAGTATTTTGTTATAGGATACAAATGAGACTATAATGTCTCTCGACAGTTTAGAGGAGTTGGGACATCGACGGATATCTTCAAGTGTTACTGATACTTCAGGAATGGTTTCCACCCACTATGTAAGCAAAAGTTATTTTATGTTGTGTTCCTAGCCCGCTTCCAGGCCTCTTAATTTAAAAATAGTCTTATTTTGCAATTATTTTCATTATCCCATACTAGATCACTTAAGAGAAAATTCAGCTAACAGTGTAGCTATTAATGACTCCTAGTTCAAATGGGAACAGTATGTCATTTTGATACCAGCATTACTAAATCTAATTTTGGCTGGTTTTGCACTATCAATGAAGACCCCACTAGGAACCCCATAGGAACTCGACTGGTATGGATCTGTTACGTACCGTCCGCACACGAGACCCCTTAAGGACCCCATTCTGAACGTACTGTACCCACAAGTGCCAGTGAAATCTGGGTTTAATGGGGTCTTCAGGCCCTTAAATCTGGATTAACAGTAGACTCCTTTAATGGTGCCTTCAATCTGGTCTTCCGCCGTGAATACCAGATCAGAGGCTGCACGTCTGCAAGTCTACTGAGGCAATGGGGTCCAGGGGTGGGCATAGAGGCCAACATTTGGAGTGGGATGGCTCTGTCTCTGCCCCACCACTCACAGCTATGTAGGCCTGCATATCCTTTGTAGCTATCTACGAAGCTGAGCACCAGCTTCGTAGCATTTACAAAGCCATGTCTCTCTGCCACGCCCACTGTTACAGGAAGTGATCCAATTGATGGCTACATTGGCTAATCGCACAGTGCCACCAGCGGACCTTCCTGCTTGGGCCTAATTGGAGGCTTGGGATGGGTGCTGCGGCATCCACACGGCAGCCCTGGCTAGCACCCATTACCATCAGGTACCAGATGCCCCCTGTGGACGCGAGGGACCCTCACCTTGATGCAGAACTTCAAGGACCAGATTCAGTGGGGACTGCATCTAAAGATCCAGATCTTCTAAATCTGGACTAGCAGAGATGCATGCAAAAACAGCCTTTATGTCATTACTGCCTCTACAGTATTTTGACATTTTATAATGAAAAATCGTATAGTCTGTCATAAAAAATAGTAACAAATATATCATTAAAGCTTACAAATTCATGTTTTGAGAACAGCTGAAGTCTGAGACCAAGGCAAGAACAATGCTATCACTGTCCTTGAATAGTCAATGTAATAGGCATTCACTTTCCCCCCTTCTTTTTTTTAAAGGAGTGGACAAATAAAGATCTATTGGCAGAGGAGAAACAACCATATGATGTAATGCATAAAGAGATGGGATTAGAATCAGAATATCATCAGACTGAAAAATTACCAGTGGAGGATGATTCAAATGAAATAGATACAGGTATTTTAGATGTGTTTCAGACCCCTACAACTTATGAATATACAATAAGCATGGCTTGAAACAAATATTGGAAATAGTCCCCAGTCCTACAGAAACTTCCATGTACTGTTGCTTTCTCCTGAACTGACAGATAGGAATGTTCTCCAATTCTCAGGTAGCTCATTAAAGTTGCGGGCCATTGTTGTTTAATGGAATTTGTAGCTAATAAGTAATGTCTTCAGTATGTTTTGTTTCTTCACTATTATATAAATTATTGTTCTTTCTTATATTTACTTATGAATTATAATCTTTTGTAGAGCCACTGGAAGAAACGATAAAACCAAGGGCAGAGTGGCTAGAGGAATTAAGGGCAGAAGAATTGATGCAGTCAATATATGATGATCAACAAAAAGCAAATCAGCAAAAAATTGCAACTGAAGAGCAAGAAGATAGTAAAGATGAAGAAATAGTAACACAGAGATATGAAACACCTTCGCAGTTAAAGAAACATTATGTGTTTACAAATGCTATAGAAAATTTGCATCAGGGATATCCTTCAACAGGGCCCTTGTCCAATACAAACACCACCAAAGGTTCTAGACAGATAAATAGACAGCACAGCCAAATATTTCAGGCAAGAAAACCAATAAGTGCCTATGAACCATCATTTGGCAACATTAATAAAATGAGACAAAATGATATCACTCCAACATGTGGTGAAGACAAAATTCCTACTGTACCAACCAACAAAAAAATGGCTCTTTTGGAAGAACTCTTTGGTTCAAGCTGCATCTTGAAGGATATTAATTCAAACTTCAACTTAAAAGAAGTTGATAAGGAAAAATGAAAAGTTTATAAATAAAAAATGTATGATGACAGGTCATATACCAAGATGTTTGCAGTGTGGCAATTCCAAAGAAGCCCACATAATGTCTTCCATACAATTGCCTTCTTAGAAAACTTTAAATAATGTGAAAAAACTGGAATGATTATGCATTCTACTACAGATACTAGATGAGGAAATTTTGATATTTTACTAGTGAAAAGCATACTCTCAATTTATGCTTTGCACTTTTGCCTCATTACATAGTACATGTTACATAATGAAAAAATAGTGAAAAATGCATCAGAAGGAATTATACTGGATAGAGGCGAATGGAAAATATCACAATCATAAATAAAACTCTCTAGCTGCTCTAGATTTTTTGTTTATCTGGTACTTTTTGGTGAGGGATATTCCTTTAGTCATATGCAAATGAAAGGATAAATAAGCACAGCTACATTTCAGGAGGTTTTCAACATGGACCTTATTTTCACTTTAAGCAAAGGGAGCTTGTTCTTAAGTCAAAGAAAAAAAGGTAGACCATCATCATTGTCAATTTATTGATTACTCAACAGATTCTATCAAGTAAAAATAAACATATAAAATAATAAAAATGCCTCAAAATATATACATGTAAACAGCAGGCCTAAAAATCTAACTTTTAAAAGAGATTTTAAAATTTTGCATTGTCCTCCCTCAGAATAGTCTAAACCTATTTTTTCACTATAAGCAGCTTTCTTGATGAATAATGAAACCTTTTCCAGAGAGAACTGGTCAGATACTGTAGTAAAGAGTAAATCTTTGCTTTAATACAAGAAGATTTGAATTTTGCTAAGAGTTAGGAATTGATATCTGATGCTAGTGTGTAATTGGCAAGAGAGAATAAACTAGGCAGTATTTTCCAAGACAGGTACACTTTCATGATGTGGGAAGTTCTGAAAGGAGCCTGATTTCATCATTGTACTTGAGTAAATCTCATGTGCCTAAATAATTTGCAGAGTTACATTGGGATATTGAACAGTATATATTTTTCTAATTTTGTATGGAACTAGAAAGGGAGTAAATTTTGCACTGGAAATAATGTCAAATACTGTGATTTTTAATCTCCGTACCTATGGCCCTTTCCACATGTGTTCTTAGCACACTTGAGGTCTCCCTTTTGCACAATGGCATGGGATAAGGGAGGCCCTGCACCCTCCTAGTATGCTCCATCCACATTTTTGCTTTCTTTGTAATGTTAGTGAATAATAGCTAATTTCAATATAACTGGCAATCATACAATTCAAAAGAAAAAAAGCAAAATCATGAGTAATGTTTTTGCTTTTCACATTTTCATTTTTAAGGCTACATTATTATACTACTGGTTTAAACAGAACAGAACTTCATTTACACAAAGACAGCACTGCAATCTACAACTTAAATACAAACTTGAGGGTTATATAATCACATTTTTAAAAAATTAAAAGAATGTTGCACGTATCTGGCTTATGTGCCCTAAAACGGCCAGGGAGGAAGGTCTGCAACGGCAAGGGTTGCTGTTCTTACACTGGATGTTGCGATAGTTAAAGCCAGGCTACTCTACCAGCAAGAGCCCTGGTAATCCACCATGTGGTTGCCCAGTAATGGCGGACCCGGCAGATAAGAAATACAGGGAGGGATGAGGCTGGAGACAGAGATCAGGTGGAAAGTGAGCTTTATCTCCTTGCAGAAGTTTAAATATTCCTCCAAAATGGGGGCATGGAGGAAGTGACATCAAAGCAACATCAGGGGAGGTGATTGGAGGAAAGCTGCTGTCTTCCACGGCAGAGGTCCTTCTGATGTCACATCCTGTGGCTGGAAGCAGGGAAGATCCCCAAACAGGATGTGCTTTGCAGACACCATAATGCCCAAAGGCCGCTGCATGGAGTGGAAAGAATTCAGCTCCCTGGTGGTGCTGGGTGTGTACTACAAGCTTATGGGACAGGAAAATAGTTGCTCCTTTTGCTCTGAGGCTTGAAAAATGGAAGGCTGAAGAAAAGGAAGCCAGGGGAAAAGCTGTGCAGCTTTCATGGTTACTATAAAAGAACATTACATAAAGGTAATTCATACTTTATTATTTCAAAGGTAAACTTTGTTCACCTTTCATAGGCTACTACACTCCAGATATTGCAGTATGCATGTTGTTTCATAGAAAACAGAACATTGGACAGTTTAGAATGGTGGAAAACTTGAATCTTCTTCAGCTAAAAGAGTGAAGCATAATGGCCACTACTTTGTTGCATACCACCAACCAACATGTAATGCCAACGCCACCTAAAAATAGAGAGGTATGCTGTAACTAATTAGCCTTATAACTCAAAAACATTTAATCATTTATGCCAGAAAACACCACCCATTTCAGTCAGAAAACTGAGTATCAGAACAGTTAAAACATTCCCCAATAATTGAGGTAATCTAGAAGGAGAAAACTGATAACCAAAGGAATTATCAATCCAAATACACCAGCAATTAAAATCTGGATATTCACTGCAATGAATGGGAGCTGTTTAAAAATACTGCTGTTAGAAATAATTCTATTTGTTTTAAATAGAATTTCCCTGGGAAACTATACGCTGAATTACATCCCATATTAAACCATGAAAATGTAAAAATATGATCTGTAGCTTATTACTTTCATATGAGAAATACTTTAGCACAAACACAACTTGTATTGTTGCTATGTAATGTGAAACAATACAGAGATGTGAAAAACTGCTTGAAGACCAAATTACATATATCAGAGTAGTCCAAAATTTGCTTTCATACTAGAACATCTCCAGCACATGGCAGGGGGACAAATGACAGATAAAAAAACCACTGCCTTATTAAAATTAAGTGCTTTCTCAAGTGCAGGTCAGTTCAGACAAAGAAGCAGCAGCTTCCAAACAAAGTTTAAATCTGAAATACTGCTTTACTTTGGTCCCTGGCTACAGCTGTAGCTCACTGTCCTCCTATCTCTTCTTTGAGCAATCTGTCAAGCTCCTGTTCTTGAGGAAGCAAGCACCTTTAAAACAGGCAGTATTTCTTCCATACCAGTTTTCTGGATGAACACTCTGTACCTGCTGTAACCATATATGGAGATGAATTGGATGTAACCTTAAGCCACAGAAGATAGCCAAAGCAAGGTCATGGGAAAGAAAATTCATAAAATTCCTTAAAAACTTAAGCAGCAATAAATAGTACAGTCTTACCTGCTACTCCTGTTGGGAAAGCTACTAAACGTTCTAATGGGGCTAGCCATTTGCTTGGGACTACAGTAACTGGTTCAGAATAATACTTCCAGATCAGTGTGATCATCAAGGCAGCCTAGAATAAAAACAGACGAACATAAGAGAAGCCCTGCTGAATCAGCCTACAGGCCACTCAGTCCAGCATTCTGTTTTGCACTCTGGGCCATCCTTGCTTCTAGACATTCTCAAGCAGAATATTAGAGTGAAACCCTCATCTGAGTCCTTTCTGCACTGGGTCTTATTCCATATTATATCTCAGGATAGGGACCTGCTATGCACATATTAGTGCAGTGATGGCGAACCTTTTGAGCTCAGTGTGTCAAAATTCACAAGAAAACCTAGCTTAACTCGGGTGCTGTGTCACATCTAGAAATATCCATAATTTTGTGATATTTGTAGCTCTAGTAAAAAAGTTATATTTTTGATATATGTATATTATTAAAAGCAAAAACAAATAATTCTTTACGTTAGTGACTTTTGTTGCTGAATCTTCAGTTGAAAGTTGGTATTTCGTACACTTCAAGAACAAGCAAGCACTCCATGCCCAGGTGCCAGGGTGACCATGTGTGTCACCCAAAAAGGCTTGGCGTGTCACCTGTGACACGCGTGTCATAGGTTGGCCATCACGGTATTAGTGCATGCTATGGCAAGCCCTGGGCCGGGTCTTCTGTACTCTGAACCAGCTTGAGGATGGTAGGTTCCTAATCTGAGATATAAACCAAAATAAGGCCCAGTGTAGAAAGGGCCCTGCTCTCAACACCCAACAAATGCCCTTTAGAAGCTTCCTGCCTATCTAACAGAGAGGCCTAACTCCATTCTCCAAAAGCTGACCTCCCTCAGAGGTTTGGTTAAGAGGGCAATGGCATATCCCTAAAATATAGGCTTTGTTTTCTGACCTGATATTCTTACCGACAATACTTATGTGGAAGGGTCTGATTCACCTAGGCATTCCAGTTAATTAGACTGTATTTCTAGCATAGGACTATACCATTTCCAGTTTGCTCTTCCCTGTTCTTTGCAGAGTTTGTAACCTGGGATAACTGAATCTCATTGGTTTTCATAATTCCACCAGGTTTTAGTTATGCCAATAATATCTACTTTTTCATCCATCAGTATTTCAGCTCCCATAGTCTGGCTGGGAGATAGCCTTTAGATACTTCTCTGATAAATTCACTCCTGTAACACCATGTGAAGCCTTAGCAACTTTTGCCTTTAAGTGGGAGGATTTATAGATTGTTAATAGGGAATATTGAAAATATAGAGGGAATAATTTAACATTTGGAAAGAAGAATTGCGAATGATTAAAAGGGACATTATACAGGAAGTAAGAGAAGTAGGAAGCTGAGTAAAAATAGAATGAGGAAACTTGAGTTTAAAGATTCTGCATAAATTGTATCGTATACCAGCATAGTTGGCCAATATAAAAGTAAATATTAGCCCAGGTGTTGGCATGGATGTAATAAAAAAGCATATATGCAACTATTCCGGGAGTGTGTAAAAGTACAGAAAATTAATCTGGGAAGAGACAGCTGATAACTGAAATATCTACTTTGAGGATGAAAGAAGTATGTGTTCTACAAGTTCTACCTCAAAATCTTCAGCAAGAGGATTGATATATTTTGAAACAATTGGTATTGGCTGCCAGGTGGTAGTGAGAGGATGGAAGGATGCAGTGGTATGGACCTTAGATTACTGGCATTATGTTATACAGGGGAATCATTAAAATTTTATTTTCTTCACAGTGACAGAAGAGGTACAATGGAGAACTGTTAGAACTATGGAAAGGGAGTGGAGCAGTGATGAATTATGTAACTCAGGAGAACTGAAGTAATGAACTAAAAGATGTTATCCAAATGATTTCCCAAATAAAACAAAAATGTATAAATGCTGCCGAGGATGAGGGGAGGATGGATGGATTGTATTCAGTTGGATGTACTTAAGTTGGAGGCATGTAATCTATTTTGTTGAATATAAACAAATAAAATTTGCTTTCAACCCCATCTTTTACATTTCTAATAATCAAATCGCACACCATATTGTATGCACAAATTGTATATTGTAGAAAAATGCTCATTTTTGTTTAGTTGCATTTATGATACCAGAGGAATTCTAAATGTACATATTGCAATAAAATGACCCAGTGTTCACTAAGGTCGTAACAGTAGCCCTTAGGATCAGATTTTCTCTGGCCTGCATTTCAAAGAGCAATGAAGTTGATATTTTGTTTGGTGACTTCCTTAGTATACATGGTCTCAGGTTTTGTTTGACAAACAAAAAATAGAGAAAATTTTATGACATAGTTCTCTTAGCAACAGAAAATCTGTGCGGACTGAACAACTTTAAACTGTAGTTTAAGGTAATTTAATGCTCTCCTGATCAGAACAATACACCCTACATCCAATTCCTTCTGCATGGGGTATCTGCTTCTGAATATTATAGACTGCTATTACACAACTATGAGATCATATTCACATTAGCATTAATTTACAGTGTTTGTAAAACTTTCCCCCCCTATACACTATTTATTTTAATAAGCTGTACTCTAATAAACCAATTTTGCTTACCTGCAAAATGTAGAACACAATATTTATTACCCACTTTATTTTGGCTAGTTGAGCTGTCCGTGTTTTCACTGTTAAAAAAAAGTTACGATACATATTATTCAGTGCTTTTGTTGTAAACATACACTATTTCCACTTAAAAGATCCTTCTTTTAAGAATACCAATAGCTTTAAACTGGAAAAATATGTCCGCAAGAAATGCCCTGCTCACTTGGATAAATGGTCCATCTAGTCCAGCAGCCTGTT
Organism: Aspidoscelis tigris stejnegeri; assembly: GCA_023333525.1. Lineage (NCBI taxonomy): Eukaryota > Metazoa > Chordata > Lepidosauria > Squamata > Teiidae > Aspidoscelis > Aspidoscelis tigris. The sequence continues at coordinate 211,769,810 of JALMGA010000001.1, forward strand.
TGTACAGTGGACAACCAGTTGCATAAATAATTTCTCAGTTACCCCAGAGTGCCAAATGCGTCTCCTGCAAATTATTGTTTAGAATCATCCTGCTTCTTAAACTGGAATCAATCATATCTCTGTCCTAGTTCTTCCAAGATTCAGTTTCATGGGATTACTCCTGGATCCAGTATAGTAAGAAAGGAAGAAAAAACTTTGCCTTCTCCATATTTTCCACACTATAAATAATTTCATATACCTCAGTTATGTTGCCTTTATCAAGTTTCAGGTATTTCTACACAATCTGTCTCCTGGGGCAATTTTAAAACAATGTTTACATAATTATTACATTAAAGGATGTTTCCCTAACATCAATGCATTTCTGGCTTTTAACTAGAGGTCTAATGGAAACTTCATAAACAATGGTAGATCTCTCTTTACTACTATGAAACTCGGATACCAAGAATACCTCCTTCATAGATTTCTTTGCCCCTCCCTCTCCAAAAGTGGTTTACATTTTGCAAATGACACATAGGTAAAGACAAATAATGCATTCAGCTGACCCACAACTTTGGCTTACTTTGATATTGTATTATTCAATATAATACTTTGAAAAATACCAGTATATTGTACACAAATAGCAATAGAGATAGAATTACAAGATGATAATGGAGAACTAAAAAAAACAGGGTTTGCTAATGAATAACGCACAGTAATAAATAGTGAACACCAACCATGAGTCTTAAGCTTGTCAGTCATTTTGTTAATCTTCCTTTCCAGCCGAGCGTACCTGGCAAATTCATCCATCATACTAATAGTTGAAAGTTCTTGCTTCATGTTCTGAATTTCAGATCTCATCTGAGATTCCTGCTCAGCATCCTTTTGTAGCAATTTAGATATCTAACAAAGACAGAAAGAAATTAACAACTTCTGAAAAGTCATTTATTCAAACAAAAATACATTCAATTTAAATGTGTTTGCTTACTATAAACTGATTTCTCAAAAGCATAAAACTATCAAAATAGCATCCTAAAAACAAATGTATGCTGAAGAACCTGTCAGAACAATGATTATCAAAAAACAAATCATAATTAGGCCTCACTATTTCATACAAATGTACCTTCTACACATGATTAAAAAAACTGGAGGGTGCATGTTCTCTCAAAATGTGCTTTCTAATGTAAATATGTATCCACTTTGATATATTAAACTAGGTACAAGCCATACAGTGACACTTAGGAAACACAGAGGAAAGTTACAGTTTTGACATCCAGTTTAGTGTGAGAGGTGCACATATATCCCAACATAAAATGGTTTGTCAGTGATTTCAACAAATGGTTCATTGCACTGTTCTTTTAAAAATACAGCCTGTCAGCCTGACTGTAAGAACTACCGTTGATTAGGGATGTGCACAAATGGGTTTTTTGACATTTGATTAGTAATGAATTGAATGTTAGAAAATCCATATTCACTTGAATAGATCCCCTTCACTGTGGTAGGATTCTATTCAATATGAATGTATTTGTACATATTCGTACAAATCTCCAATATGAACAAATACATATCCGATGCGTATCTGCTATGTATCTGACACAAACACATACGTATCTGATATGTATCCATACCATCTGCACTCTGAAAGCATCAAATCTGACCGGAATCAACTTTTAATCCACTCTTGATCCATGTCAAATGCAATCTCGATCCGTTGCAAATGTGACTGGCACCTTGCCTTCCCACCTCCGGTTTAACAAATGTCGAACTATTTGTATGAATGTCTGAACTATTTCTATAAATATCCGAAACAGTCATATTTGTATGAATGTTAAAGTACAAATGTCGAAACATTCGTGTATGAATGTCCAAATTCTTCCAAATTAATGCGAATAACAAACGTTACGAATATTTGTGCACGTCCCTATTGATACATGACTGGTTACTGTGGAACCTTTTTCCAGTAGGTTTAAAGTGTGCTGATTATTTTGACTATTAGCTGTTTCCTTGCTGTGTTTGCATCGAAGCCAATGAGACTGACCTGCTACTGGCTGCAAGAGTCAAGAGATGAGGGAGCCTGACAGCAGAGAATTTTGATTCTACTTAAGGTGAGTAGTCAAGGGCCACCACTTTTCACTTTGCCTCACTTTTGCTTTATTTTTTGAAAAAGAAGAGTAGTGCTGCTGCTTTATGTTAATCCTGCCTCAAAGAAGCTTTTGGGAGGGCAGTGTGGTTCTGGTTGCTGGCATAAAGACTTTCCGAGTGAACCCAGATGATTTTTTGACAGATCAGAAGTGGCCCCAGAAAGAGGCCATTTTTGTTTATAGTCAAACATGCTGCTTGGCAGAGCTTAGTGAAGGGAGGCTGCACAAGTGCTTGAGGACCACAGCCTGCAGACTGAAAACTGATACCACACCCCTCAGGCTTATGAAGATGCTGGTTCTCCTGAGACTTCTTGAGACACTCCTGAGCTTGAACAGGAAACAAAAAATGTCAATACAGGTCCAATCCCCTTTTGACTGTAAGGAGGCCACCTGGGAAATAGAGAACTGGTGAATGAAGCTTTTAAACTTTCTATCACAAAGCTGTTAATTTATCTGCACATCCCCTTCTTGTAGAGACATAGACTAGCAGAGGAGCAATTCTTATAATCCCTTATCCTCTGGGCAGTTCAAATGTTGCAAACAGCAGTTTGACACATCTCTACCTTCACAAGTTGATTGTGTTTTTTTCATGTTGCTTCAGTTCACCTTGTCTTCTTTGGCTGCTCTTGAAGACAGCGAACGAAAGGAAAATCTAGTACCTTCCTACTCTGTGCCTGGGAGGAATTAGCTGATGTAAAAAAGGTTGAGACCTGAAGTGATGTCCACTACTCAATAACGCCTGCCCAAACCAGAGCCTGAACATCGAATGAACAGTCCCATTTGAGACTGGAGCAAATTACAGCATAGAAGCAAGGGCAAAAACATCATGTGGGTAAGCACTTTGCTCTTTTCCCCTTGGAGCAGCTGCACATGTATCCAATGGAGATCCCTGCCTTTCCAAAACTCCTCTTCTGTGAGAGTGTCTTGGGAATGTCTAGAAATACTGTTCGGGCCACAGACTGTAGCAGCCATTCCAGCCAAGTCTTCTTCCCTCAGTTCTCCCTTTCTGTAGGTCCTGAAAAGTCTTGCACACAAGATGCTCCTACTGAGTCTGATAACAGCAGCCTATTCCATTGGAGCATGTACCTGAAGCAGGGTTCTCCATAGGTGACATATATAGGTATTTACAGACACCCAAGGGTGAATCCCACATTGACTAGACCAGTTTTGCTAGTATCTGTACATAGCTGAACCTAAATGCATATGAATGTTGCTCTTTCTATTAACATATGCCAATCATATCCAACTTTTCTCCAAGAGAACATGGTATTCTCCTCCTCTCCATAAATATTCCCCCAACCCCTTTGAGATTGGCCATGCTGAATGGCAGTGATTAGCCTCAGTGGGCTTTCCTTGCCAAGTGGCAATCACTAGCTAAGTACTTCTCAGTTCTACCCTGACGCTCTAGGCAACACCGACAGTATTCATATACAGCTCATATAAGTAGGTACAAAAGCTAACAAAACTGAACATGATCCTTATGCTTGTTTGAACAAGTCACTGGAATAAAAGCTAAACTACAAATTTAAACATCCATTGATTTTTTGGGGTGCCCATCCCTACACATTGTTATGCATTACTGAGTCATAGCCAATTCCTGGTTAACTCTATGGGCGGCTCTAGGCAATTTTCTTGACAGAGATGCAGAAGTAGGCTGTCACTGCTTACTTCTGGGGATAGCTGGAGTTCAAATCAGCACCCCTCTGCTCCCTAGGAATTTGCTGCCCACTGAACTACAGTCACAGTACTCCTTTGTTCTCTCTAGCACATGAAAATAAAATTAACTTGTACATAGAGTTTACAACAGTATATATAAATCTACTATAATATTTACATGATGGAGATACATTTGCAGCCAATCCTAGTCTTTTAACAAATTCACCTGCATAGATTTTCAAAAAATCTTCTTGCAGTTTTAAGAAAATGATTAAAAAATGAGCAATGGATACCCTTTTCTTCTTTTGCTTTCCTTCTCAATGCTACCTATGTGTTTTATTTTTTTCTACAAAGGAAAGATGATGAGGCCTATACAAATTACTCTAAGGGATGCCTCCATCTGTGAAAAACAGTCACAAACCATTTTAAAGCTTCAGTCTATCTCCCAAATCAAACTGCTAAATAGCCAAAAATACTACAGTATACTAATCTAACTTACTAACACTATGAGTTTGTAGTAGGGATGTGCATGAATATTTGTATTATTCAGATGAATTTGGCTGAATTCAAATATTTGGATTCAAATTGAATATTGGCACCTTCGAAGACTAACATTCGAATTCAAATGTCTTGGAACATTCATCCGAAGCTTTGTTACATTCGTGAACATGACAGTTAGAGAAGCGGCTGCCCCAGTCACATCTGCAAAGGATCCAGAGTGGATCCGAAGTGGATTGAGAGCGGATTCAAAGTGGATTTGACACATTCCAAGCAGATATGCATCGGATTCATATCAAATTCACTTAGAACATTTGTACTGAATCAAATCCTACCACATTTGAAGGGAATCTATTTGAATACAGTGGTACCTTGACATACGAGTTTAATTAGTTCCGTAACCTTGCTCTTATGTCAAATCACTCGTATCTCAAAGCAATTTTCCCATTAATCCATTCCAGCTCCCAAAACACCACCTCAGTTGTTTTTGTTATGTACTGTACTGTATTTACATACTCGTATCTCAAATCTTGCTCTCATCTCAAAGCAAAATATCACTCGCTCGGCGGCTTGTATCTCAAAACACTTGTATGTCGAGGTACCACTGTACTAATTTTCTTGCCTTCAATTCAATGCAAATCAAATAAAAAACCATTTGTGCACATCCCTAGTTTATAGCTAACAAGCATCCACCATATTCTGAGCTAGTTCTCCTTCACTCTCTCAGTTCTGGCAATGTTACTCTGTAGATGAAGATGAAGAAGAGGAGTTGGCTTTTCTATCCTGCTTTTCTCACCCATTTAAGGGGACTCAAAGCAGCTGACAAAGCTTTCCATTCTTCTCCCCACAACAGACACCCTGTGAGGTAGGTGGGGCTGTGAGAGCTCAGAAGAGAGCTGTGACTAGCCCAAGGTCACCCAGCTGGCTTTATGGGGGAGGGCAGAATCGAACCCAGTATTCCCAGATAAGAGTCCTGCTCCCTAACCACTAGACTAAACTGGTTCAAGTAAGCCCTACTGGGTTCAGAGGGGCTGAATATGCACAGAATAGCAGTATTCTAGCATTCTTTTTCATGTAGAAGTCCAGCCAAATGCCTAGTAACTACAGAGACAGATCCACAGTTTTCTTGGAGATACAGGAGTAATGACTTGCCATTACCTTCTTCTGGACAGATACCAGGGATCAATCTTGTAACAATGCTTTCCAGTCATCTGCTCTGTTACTGAGCTAGATGTACTCCTTATCTAAAGCTCTACATATTCCACAAATATGAGTGCTTTTTGTCCCTGGCGCCACTTTTAGCCGTCTCTCTCTGTTCCACCATAATCAACGTGCATTAGATACAACGCTCATTGGTTGTTAATCATAGTGACTGTTCTATTAGATATTGTAGTTCTGTTAGATGTTGCGTGGTCTATTCTGGGACTATTAGGTAAAAGACACAATATTAATACTTGAATGAATAAACATGCACGTAATACATTTCTAAAAATGTTTAATATGACCTAATTACAGATATTAGCAGATATCTGCTGAGTTTAGGGTGACTCCTGGAGACTGCCCCAACAGACTTTAAGTACTCCTAACATTAATATGTAACCCGTTTTCCAGAATATTTTCCCATCTGCCTTGTCTAGCCAACTGGCTGGCATTCTTGTATGGTCTCCCTCCCATTCAAGGTCTAATCAGTTCTGGTCCTGCACGATCAGGTAAGATAAGGAGAAGCAGTTTAAATGCTGAGCTTTTATACTCTCGTAGCTTAACATAAATCCCCTCCTGACCTGTTTTTAAAACCCACACCCAGTAAAAGTGCTGATTTAAGCAGCGGCCCCGCGCAAGCGCACTCCGCCTTCCTAGGAGCTATTCCAAAGAATGAGACGTCATCCGAAACACAAAGCGAGATACAGCGCGCGCCTTCAGGTCAGCATCGCAGGCGCTTTGCCCCGCCCACTCCAACCGTCCCTTTAAACCGGCGGCCGTTTTAACGTCGTCGTCGTCTAGCGCGCTCTCCTCACGTATGTACACACGCCTCGCTCGGCCCCAGCCGAGGGGGGGGGGCTACCACGGCGCTGTTGTTATGGAAACTCAGCTGAATGACGTCACTTACAATGGCTGAGCAGGAGGGCAGGAGAATTTTGAGGAGGTTGCATAAGAACACGGAGCTCAGAACGAGAAGCCACGCGCCGCCATCCGCGGGGATCTCCGCCGCTTCCAAGCGCGCCTCTTCCATGTCTCGAGGTCCGAGGCGGCGCAGGAGGCAAGGAAGACGGGCAAAAAAGCGGCTATATCAGTCTTCCATTTCTTCTGTCCTCAGACAATAGCTGCGGGGCAAGGAAGAAGGGGAAGTGATAAGCTAAGGGCACTGAAGACGCTTCGCGTGACCGTCAAAGGCGCGAAGACGCGCGTCCCATCCTCAGCACAGGCGGCCGGGGCTTCAAGCCGCCCAGTAGCACCACTCGCCTCGGGCTTGGCTAGACCCCGCCTCCGTTACTTAGACGCATGCGCAAAGTTACTCGGACGTTTCTCCAGTCACGCGCCTAGTCTACTGTGACGGAAAAGTTAAGTCAGCCGCCGCCATCCTTTTTGGCCCCGCCTCGGGAGGGGGGAGCAAAACGCTGGGAAGTTGATGGTGGCCTCGAGGACGGAGTCCGTTGCTATTTAAACGGCGTCCCGCGAGCTCCGCTGCCCAATAGGAACGCGCGCGCCTCAGGAGGTGGGGGCGGCGCCGCCGGAGAGAGCGCGCGCCCCCTCCCCTCAATCCGGCTGGATCCTGTTGCGGCGTCGCTGGCGCTGCTGGGATGGTTGCGGGAGGAGGGGGGGTAGAGGGAAGGAGGGAGGGAGGCGGGCGGGCGCACCACTCCTGTGTCTGCTCCGTGTGCGCAGTAGTGAGAGTCGGACTCCCAGTGGGCTGAGTAAGAAGTCCCCGTCAACGGCGCTCGTGCTGCGAGGACGAGCGCTCCCGCCCGCTGCCTGACGCTGCTAGGGGAAAGAGAGGCGCAAGGGAAGCCGAGGGCGGCCATTAGGCATTGCCGCCGCTTGCTCCGCCATGCCGAAGAGAAAGGTTGGCGACGGAGGGACGGACGGACGCGCGCGCGCCGCACACTTTTACCGCGCGCAGAGGACACGCGCTCCCTTTCCGCTCTCCTATCCCTTTCCCTCTTTTCCCGCTCCCGTTTAAAAAAAAAAGAAAATAGGTGAACGGGCTCCCTTTCCTTTATTTGCTTAAATGGGGAAGTTCTTTCCTGTCCCGACGCCGTCGTGGAGGCCCAGAGCAGTGCCGCTCCGTGTTATCGATTCAGGAGGGGGAGGGGGCGTAACGGGTGCAAATGGCCGCGGCGGGCCAGTGTCCTTCAAACCCGGGGCCGCGCCGCTGGCCCACTCCGTATATGCACGCTGTGTCGGAGCAGGTCTCGCTCGGAGTTTAACCTCTGGAACTTTCTACACAGTCGTTGGCGAATGAGGGCCTCTCCCCACTCACCCGCCGCCGCGCGAAACCGTAGCAGGCGGTAGCGACCGGGGGGCGTGCGCTGGTGGTGACGTCACGCGCTCCCTCTTGGAACGGCGTCAAACGAGGCGGTACGCGCATGCGAAATGTGTCTTCTCCCTCGCCTCCCCCCCCCGCCCTTCTCATTGTGAAATATGTTGCTTTGCAGGTGAACGCTTCTGAAGAAGAGGTAAGTGCTTTTCCTGGGCAGTGAATGAAGGATCTGGTGAGAAAAAGGTACCGAAGAAGCTCTTAATACTGTGGTTTTTTTTCTGCCTTGTTTTGCTCCAGCCAAAGAGGCGATCTGCACGACTGTCGGCTGTAAGTAAGAAGTTGTGTTGATTTGTTTTGTTTGTGTTTGTAATTGGTGGAAGGGAATGAAAGAAAATCCATTTTTCCTCTTTTTAGAAGCCTGTCACTGCCAAAGTTGAAGCTAAACCAAAAAAGACAAGTTCTAAGGTGAGTTTTGTCAATGGATAAATGCTGCTTTTGTGATTTGTTTTGGAAACTGGGCTGATGAAAAATGTAAAACTAATATGGAAATACAACTGTTGATGGGTACTTGAAGAGTGCTGTTTTGCAAGTAAAAAAGTAAACTGCAAGTTGGAGCAGAGGTAGCTGGGGTGCCTCATAGTACAATACAGTTGTTTCTAACCTATTTATTTATATTTCTATCCCACCCTATACTCGTAGGTCTCAGGGCAGATAACAAATTTTAAAAACAGATTACAAGCAATATATATTAAAAGTGATATTGAGTTTAAAAACCCTAAGAAATCCAGCATGTTTAAAAGCATATGCTAAATATTAAAATACTAATATCTACGTTGGAGGGAAGATATACACACTTTAGCCAAAGGCCAGGGCAAAGAGGTGCGTCTTCACCGCTTTTCTGAATGTATACAGAGAAAGGGTGTGATGCAACTTGGGTGGGTGCGGGAGACTATTCCATAACCCGAGGGCCATTATCAAAAAGGCCCTTTCCCAGGTGCACCCGCCTCACTACTGAGGGTGATGGAACAACCAGGAAGACCTCACCTCCAGATCTCAAGGCCTGGGCAGGTTGGTATGGGAGAAGGCGTTCCTTTAGATATTTGGGGCCCAAGTCATTTAGGCCCTTATAAGTCAAAGTCAGTATCTTGAATTAAGCTTGGTATTAAATTGGCAGCCAATGTAGCCCTTTTAAAACTGGTGTGATGTGCATTCGGCTAGATGTTCCGGTCAGCACTCTAGTGGCTGCATTTTGCACTAGATGCAACTTCTGAACCATCTTCAAGGGCAGCCCCATGTTGAGTATGTTGTAGTACAGTCTAGAGGTTACCAGAGCATGGATAACTGTGGTCAAGTCGTCTCTGTCCAAAAAAGGCATCAGCTGATACACCAGTGTAAGGTGGAAGTAGACACTCCTGGCCACGGCCTCCACCTGAGATTCAAGTGTTAGTGCGGAGTCCAGGAGTACCCCCAGATTACACACCTGTCCCTTCCAAGGTAATGCAGTCCCATCAAGGACAGGGTGTCTCCCAACTACATGGATCCAAGAGCCTGTGACACACAGCACCTCTGTCTTGTCTAGATTCAGCTTCAATTTATTGGCCCTCATATAGCCTATTATTGCCTCCAGACACCTGACAAGCACTTCATCCACCTCTCCTGATTTGGATGGCACAGAGAGATAGAGTTGGTTATCGTCTGTATACTGATGACATCTCACTCCATATGTTTTTGGTTTTACACAATTGGTAAAATGCAAATTCCCTTCTATAAGCTTTTAATACCATTGTTTGCTTCTGCTTGGTTGGCAAAATGTGACTTTGTTTAGTGCAATCCTGATCTCTGAAGTGTCAGTGAATTAAGTTGATAGATAGTATTTCTCCTCTACAGTGCAATTAGCATGTACAGACTGGACTTCGTGGTTCTTGCCTTCACCACCATCTTTCCTATGTAATAGCTTGTATCATGCAGTTTTTTACTATAGCCTTCAGTTCCCATAAATGGATTATTATATTTTTCTGTGGTCACAGCATATCTCCAAAAAGTAGAATGTGTTTGACTGCTCAAAAAGATTATGCTTTTCACTATGGACATCAATGTGAAGTTACTTATATATTTTTCATTCAAATTTCAGTATTTTGTTGAAAAATCTCAGTTGTACAGATGTAAATATAATATTGTATTTGTATAATAAAAAAGTAGAATTTAAATTGGGTTTTGTAATGCTGCAGATAGAAACCATCAGAAATAAACAGTGCAGGTTCAATTCTGTTTATTTACAAAAAAACCCTTTGTCCTTGACTTTTGGGAAATGAGCTTGCCATATTCTGATAGTGTTCAACAGATCCCTAGCTAGCAATATAAGCACTGTCTGTGGGCATTTTTGCACTTCACCTTCCGTCTCAGGGAAGCAAAGTTTTGGAATGCTTTGGGTGCTGGCTATAGCGATCACTTTCTCAGGGTGAACAGATGATGTGATCATGCCTGTGCTGCCTGTCGTGTGCTCCCCCTGCACCTCTTCCACCTGGGCTACATTCGCCCTTCCAGTAGTACAGGTTTTAACTGCTTGGCCCCTATGCATGTGGGGGGAACTTTGGCATTCATGGGACTGTTTCTAGTAAAGAAGCAGCTCTGTGCAATGTGGATGCACCAGTGTGGGAATCCCCCTGTCTTTACCTGTAAGGTAAGTAAATAAAGGTCTTTGTCTATCTTTTAATGTTCCATAACTGAGACACTCAACACAACCGCAGAACTGGGTCCCCCACAGTGTTCTGAACTCACAGAGATGAGTGCGTAGCTTCATGGTCAAGTATTCAGTATCTGTTAAAATTGCATAAGTTATTATGAGCGTCTAAAATTAGCATATTAGCAAGCAATATAGCTTTGTCACATGTGGGTTAAAACTATTATACTTCACAGTACAGTACTTATGTTATTACTGCTTCTTGGATAAGTCAGAATTTCTCATTTTTCCCTCTTATCTCATAGTGCCTGAAAATTGATTGATGCTCTTGTTGACTTCTTTATTCCTTTGGACCAACACTAAATTCTGAGCTTAAGCCACTGCACAGAAAAGTACTTCTGTTACTAATGTATTTTTCAGGCAAATTTTATAGACCATCATGGGTCACTTCCTTAAGAAAAAATAGTGCTCAGAAATTATGTGCACATTCAAATTAAGTCCATGGTCTGTAATTTGAAAACGTCTTGGTTTAGTATCAAGCTGGTTTTCTCTTCCGTTTTTTATGTGATTTGATGGGTGGTAAAATAATTTAAATTTCACAAAGGTTAGTATATCCCATGGAGAATCATTTGCTGGGCTGAATTTGAAATAGCTCACATTACATTTACCAACATTCTGCAGTTTACTGATTTGTCATAATGTATAACTTGAAGAAATGTAATTTTCACTTTTTAAGAGAATAAGCTATTTTCCCAGGTAAATTAATAGCTATCTCTTTTTTGTAGAAAGCTCTTGACATCTGTTTTGTCTGTAAAAACCAGATAAAACAAATATTCTGGAGTGTTAATTATATTTCTGAGATGAGAGTTGAGTTGGGACGAATAAGTGTTTTGTCTGATGCAGAAAAAAACTATTGGAAATGGAGGGCAGAATTATACTCTGTTTATCTGATATTGTTCTACACAAGAAAATTTAAAGTCCATTGTCTGATGAGAGGGACTGCTAAAATACTTGGATGATCCAAGTATTTGCACAAATTTAGTACAAAAAAGAACACTACCAAAACTTCACTGAAATGTAGCACAGACATATTGTTGGTAAACTTCGTAAAGAAAGTGTTTTGTATAGCATCTTATCAAGCTGTTCAAAATTCAAGTAGTCTCTTTGATCACATAATGAACTTGATGCAGTCAGAAGATGCAACACAACCTTAAAACTTCTAACTCCCAGTATGGAATCTTACATATATTTATATTACATCATGGTTGTTAACTATAGATCACTTCTTCCGTTCTTCTGTGTCTTCTTTTAGTATCACCTCTTTAGTGCTCTCCACCAGTATTTTTTCTTTCTTTCAGCTGTCCTTTTGAATATAAAGTCAGTCAAATCCAACAGTTTTTCCTCCTTGTAGAAAATTGATAAAGGGTCAGTGTATTTAGCCAGCTCTCCACTGTGTTGCTGGCAGTTATGTTAAGTCTCATTTACGTCAACTTTGTATCCAGAATGGTTTATTTGTGTGCAGCCAATTTAAAAAGTTCCTGATAATCTAATTTTAATTGGTTACAGGAAAAATCTGAAGAAAAGAAAGCCCAATCAAAAGGGAAAAAGGGACCAAAAGGGAAACAAACTGAAGAGATTAATGAAGAAGTAAAGGATAACTTACCAGCAGAGAATGGCGAAACAAAAAGTGATGAGGTAAATCTGAAAAAGTTTTAGGGGTACAATACATTTCTCTCTGCAATCTGACAGTAAATAATATAGCTTCAAACAAAATACAGAAAGGGTTTTGTTTTACAAGCTGAAGAATATGTTATTTTTACCTTAGGCAAAAGAAGTTGAGGTAGTTTTTTGAGTTTTCAACTGCTCTGAATCCCTGAATCTAAAATTTCTGTGTCAATTGAGAAATCTTAACATAACTTGAACTATATTCAGAATTGTGCTTTGTTTGTAAAGTTAGTGATGTGTTCTATGATTTTGATAAAAGTGCAAAGCTGTGAATGAAATTAATACTTGTTAATTTGCTGCACTTGTCAAAAATCACATTCTGTAGCATAGTATGATACGAGAGCGGAAAGTGGAAATTCGCATTTAAATGCTTTTCAGTTAAAATGTTCCCCAGATGATGTATAAAAATACAACAAACAATACGTTCAAAGGGGGTGTGGGGGGGGGAGACCCTAAATGATATTACCTGCATATGGGCCAACTGGAGGTATATACAGAATAGTTCAATGTGAGCAACCCCTCTTAGCAAAGATCACCATGGTGGGTTTTCCACTGACCTCCCTTAATCTGGATCTAAGGTGATCCAGATCTAAGGAATGGGTCCTTCAACTAATCCAGATCTAGTAGATCCAGATTAAGGGAGGTACTCGATGGGTCCCTATGGGCAGTGCAGCACCCAATAGCAATGGGTGCTAGGCTGCCCGCAGTGGGAACATCGGAGCACCCATGTGGCAGATCCGGATCGACCCACGTGGGGCCTGTCCGTCACCCCAGTTTTTGGGGGGATGGGGTGCAATCTCTGTAGGCACTCTGGAGATTCTTCGAAGATTCTCTGGAACAATCTACCGCAAAGATTCTCCTGAGCCTTTGAGAAAGGCTCCATAGGATTGGCATTGCTCTTGCGTGGGGTCCTCTTCGGAGGATGTGCTGTTCTTTGGAGCCAGCTTTGCATCTGGCTTCAGAGAGTATGCACAGGCTCTGCAGCTTTGGGTTTTGGGGCATCCTCCCATGGGTGCGCCCCCCCACCCCGGAGCCCCCTAGACCCGATTGCCATGGAAACGCTCTCTGTATAATCTGATTTAATGCCTGTAGAACCCTTGAATGGGGTCTACAGGAAATCCGGATTATAGGTCCTGAAGGACCCATTCAGTCCGGATTTCCCTGGAAACAAATGTGGTCTGCACCTAATGGTTCCTTAATGGGTACTTAGTGCTAGTGAAACACCACCCCCACCCCCCAATGAGCCAAATCTAGGGAGCGGCTGCTGAGGCAGTTTGACCATATTGTCATCCACACTTGTGCCTTAGACTGACCCTCCACCCATATACCCGCAATCTCCTGTAATGGCCGCCTCTCAGTTGGGTAGCGATGTTATATATATCTTGACTTTGGTAGTGTGTTAGCGTTGGTTTTACTTTTTATATTAAAACTCTGTTATTCCCTTCCAAGAGACACATTTCATTTCCCTTCCCCACTATTAAGTTTGATAATAATGTTGCCACCTTCTTGGTGTTGCAGCATTCAGCCCCTTCCCCCACTCTGCCTCACAACCGGCAGTGGGCTAAAGATACAGTATCCCTTCCTTTAGAACTCAAGCTTACTTGACTCACTCTGTAAGCAGAGTAAAACAGATGAAGCCTCTTTAAAATAACAAGGAAACAAGTTTATTGTTTACAATTCAAGTTTCAAACAGTTTCTTCTTTGAGTTACACTCTGTTACTGCTGTTTAGCAAACTATTCCGTCCTTAGCTTTCCCACCAAGCACAAGGACTCTCAAAGTTCATAAAATACGGCAATCACTTCATATAGAGTGTGCTTACTTCCTATAACTTCCTCAACAATGAAAATCATATATTATTAGACTCAGGACTCTATTCCCCAGCTTCCCTAAGCTAAGAGCCCGTTTCCCTCCTCGTTAACTACCCTCTGGTCAGTTAACCCCCAGGCAGAGAACACTATCAATTCCCTCAGGCTCCCTTAAATACAAGCCTAGCCGGTGAGCTGCAACCTGATTGGTTGATGCTCCTCCAGGATTCTATTCCACCCTCTCTCCTGGAGAGCTGGAATAGCCCCTCCCTTTACCAACTTACCATTTCTAGATAATCCGCTTTGATGACACTTCTGGATGTATAGACAACCCGTTTTCACCTCACTTTGTAATTTTGCCAAAACAATTTTAGAGTGAGAGGTCCTTGTGGGCACCACATCTCCCCACTTCACACCTTGCACTGCCACCTTCCTGCTTTGTTCTGGGGAGTGCCTATTTGCTGGTCAAGCCCATTGTTGCTGGCCACGTTGTTCAAAGGGCCTTTTGGCTTCCTTTGAGATCCTTTGTCCTTATTTGAGTCTTTCAGGAGTGGAGGACAATAGGTCCTCCCAGCAGACCAAGAGTGGATATTGTGTGACTTTGCTTCTGGGTAGGTTGTTCATGCTTGAGGCTTTCCCAGGAGCTGTGCATGCCCAAGTCCAGACCCAGAGGGCACAGGAATGAAGTACCTGAAAGGGGTCTGAGTAATACTTTAAAGAATCATGTGGTTGGAGCCTCAGCTTGCACTGCACAGCAGGTAAGTATAGCATAGTGAAGCCAGGAAGAGATGGGTGTGAGGAAAGAAGGGGGAGATTGCTGGCTAGCTGGCTGTATGACTTGTAAACTGTTTCATAAATGTTTACTACCACACTGTAAGAGTGTCCCATGCAGACTTGATGGATTTATAGTGAAATGATTATCAGGATGATAAAAATTACTGAAGATTCATAGTAGTAGAGTTATCTAAGTAAAGGATATCTCATGAAGCAGCAGCAAAAATAAAAGTATAGATTTTGTCAATGTAAAACTGAATGTATTGTTTGCTTTTAAAAATAGTAAATGTATTTATTTCTACGTGAGGACTAAAGAACTGATCTCTTTTGGATGTTCAAACAGGCCAGTTCAAATTAGTTGACTGATTTTGTAACAGTATACAAAAATCTGTTATTGTATACATTTAAAAATACTTTAATAGTCTTTAGATACATACTGTACTTAAACTTTTAACAATTGTTTCTATTTAAAACATTCTTTTTTTTCAGGCCCCAGTATCTGAAACAGCAGGGGAGAAAGAAGCAAAATCTGAATAGCATCTTGTACAAAGTCTCATAATCAGTGGTTCTGATACCACCATCTTGTACAATTCAGAGGAATATTTTTATCAACTATTTTGTAAAATGCAAATTTTTTAGTGGTTTTAGAAAAGACATTTTTTAAACATAAGGCGATCCCCTTCCCAAAATATCCTGTTCAGTGTAGGTGAGTGTTAATGCTTTGTTTTTAAAGAAGTAAAGAAATCATGTACTGGTTGTCAATGCTCTTTGCAACCAGAAGTTTAATGGAATGTTAGATTAAGGAGACATTTCAAAATCTTGATTAGTTACACTGCTTATCCTTTGTAGTATAATTTAGTGGCACTTGTTCTTTAATGTATATGGGATTGCAGCCTTAACATTCCTGGGGGTAGACTGGGCAACTTGCAATTCTCACATGGCCCTATAAGATATATTTTGGCAAAATTTCAATTATCTTTTTTCCTTAAATCTCTAGCCCTCAAAATTATAGGGAGAAATATGAGTATAAAAAAGAATAAGATATTCTCAGTATATGTTCCACAAGGAAAGTTGCTCACCTTTGCTATAGGCCAAGGGTTTTTTTTTAAGTGAACAGACACATAGCACAGATAATATTTTGGCGTTGTGACAAGTAGAAAAATGTCTTAACACTTAACCCTCAATTTGTCATCAGTAGAATTCTTTGCTTTTAAAAAGTGTCCCTGGCGTTGAATCTCGCAGATCTGTTTTATCTGTGACAAGAATTATTTTTGGTAGTAGTAGCTTATTTTTTCAACAGCTTTGTAATGTGTTGTGAAAGGTTGGGAATCTGGGTGTGTAGTGTGTGTGGTGTTCAATTACTAAATAGATAAATTTTCCTGTTAAGCAGACATGACGGTTCACATGACAGTATTTGAAACACTGGTACTTTTCTACTTTCGTCTTTAAAAGAAGTGATATTAACTTGTTAGCTAACTGTGGTTTACATTCAACTTGTTGGGGGAAATTATGTACGTCTAGTGTGGTTCATCAAGCAAAGATCAAATAAAAGATTATAAACATTTTGGTGCATTTTCTGTTAATTAGGGCATCTCCCAATTCCTACCCAGAGAGAAAAGACTTCCTCTTTTTGTGTTTGGGGAAGGGGGAGAAAATACATTGATCTTTCTGAGGTTCATCAGCAACAACTACACCCTAAAATAAAAAGGAGGCCCTTGGGCTCTAATGTGAGAAACCAATAAGTGATTAGGTATCAATATTAGTGACTGAAAGCTGGCTGAGTGGCTGTGCCTGTTGGGTCGCACAAACAGTTTGAGAAACCAACCCTGGAAAAATGGAGGCATTTTGTTTAACATAATTGAGCCACAACTTATCAGTGATACAAATCAGTTTGGAACATCTCTAAAAACAACCACTCAGTAAGGGCTGCTGATTTCTGTGTTATGCACAATTGTACTGTGTTTGGGGTCTCAGCCTCCAAAGGCATGAGGGCACTGGGTTGCTTGCTTTGGTAGGGGCTGAAACAACCCTAACTGCACTCTTGTCTGGTACCATGGAATCAAGAATTACAAAGAGCCATTCAACCCATTAAGTTTGCTTTTATACTGGCCATTCTGGCACTGACCCTTACTGGATTCTATCTTAGGATAGGGACTGGGCATGACCTGCCGTAGTCCGCACCAGCATGCATATGTCTGGTCCCTATCCCAAGATATAATCTGGAACAAGGCTCAGTGCAGAAAAGACCACTATTGGTAAAGCACTGTTATAAGTACAACCTTGGACATGTAAACTCATGTTTGAGATTTTTATGGGACTAAAGATCTGATTTGACAGGTAATTGGCAGGTGATATTCAGGAAGGGGAAATAATTAGGCTGCTGTGAATAGAAGTCTAACAATAGGGACATGCTACTGTCCTCCCAAACATACGCCTGAAGGAGATGAAAAATTGGAGAAGGAGGTATCCCATAAAGATAGGGTAGTTATAATGGGGGACTTCAATTATCCTCACATAGACTGGGTGAACTCCTGTTCAACTCAGGATAGAGAGAGAAAATTCCTAGACCTACTTAATGACTGTTCCATGGAACAAATGGTCATGGAACCAACCAGGGGAAAAGCAGTCCTGGACTTGATCCTAAGTAATGCTCAGGACCTGGTAAAGGACGTCACTGTAGCTGATCCAATTGGGAACAGTGTCCACAATGCAATAACCTTCAACTTAAATACAGGGAGTAAGTTCTTAATAAAGTCTAACACAGAGACCTTAAACTTCCATAAGGGAAACTTCCCCAAAATGAGGAAATTAGTGAAAAGGAAATTGAAAGGGAAAGTCAAAAGAGTTAAATCACTTCAAAATGCATGGAGACTACTTAAAAACACAATAATGGAAGTGCAACTAGAATGCATTCCTGAAAGAAGAAAGGGGACTTCTAGGTCCAAGAAGAAACCAATGTGGCTCACAAATGCAGTAGATGAAGTCATTAAAAACAAGAGTTCATTTAGCAAATGGAAGGCTTGTCCAAATGAGGAGAACAGGAGGGAACATAGACACTGGCAACACAAATGCAAGACGGCCATTAGGAAAGCTAAGAAAGATTTTGAGGAACACATTGCTAAAAACATCAAAAGAAATAACAAGAACTTCTATAAGTATATCAGAAGTAGGAATCCAACCAGGAGAGCAGTTGGACCACTAGATGGTAAAGGACAGAAAGGGGTAATTAAAGAAGAAACAGAGATCGCAGAGAGACTAAACGAATTTTTTGCTTCCGTATTCACGGAGGAAGACAGAAGACACATGCCAGTAGCTGAGCCTGTATTTTCTGAAGAGTTAAACTGTACAGAAATAACCAAGGAAGATGTCCTTGCATGTCTTAATAAACTAAATGTGAACAAGTCACCAGGACCAGATGGTATTCATCCAAGAGTCCTTAAGGAACTCAAATGCGAAATTGCTGAACTTCTAGCAAAAATATATAATCTTTCCCTAACATCAGGCTCCGTACCTGAGGACTGGAGGGTAGCAAATGTAACACAAATCTTCAAAAAAGGATCCAGGGGTGATCCAGGCAATTACAGACCAGTTAACTTAACGTCAGTTCCACGTAAGCTGATGGAAACCATTATTAAAGACAAAATTAGTGTGCATATGGAGGAGCAAGCATTGCTGAACAAAAGCCAGCATGGCTTCTGCAAAGGTAAATCATGCCTCACAAATTTGTTAGAATTCTTTGAGAGTGTCAAACATGTGGATAAAGGTGAACCAGTAGACATTGTCTATCTGGACTTTCAGAAGGCTTTTGACAAAGTCGCACATCAGAGGCTACTGAGTAAACTCATCAGCCATGGAAAAAAAGGACAGGTTCTGTCCTGGATTTGTGACTGGCTTAAGGGCAGAAAGCAGAGAGTAGTAATAAACCGCAAATTCTCAGGGTGGAAAGAAGTAAAAAGTGGGGTCCCTCAAGGCTCAGTACTGGGACCAATGCTTTTTAATTTATTCATCAATGATCTAGAAGGGGTACATAGTAAAATAGGAAAGTTTGCTGATGATACAAAATTATTTAGGGTAGTAAAATCCAAAAGAGATTGCCAAGAGCTCCAGAGGGATCTCTTAGCATTGGGTGAGTGGGCAACCAAGTGGCAAATGTGCTTTAATCTTAACAAGTGTAAAGTAATGCACATTGGGGCCAAGAATCCAAATTATGTCTATAAACTGATGGGGTCTGAGCTTTCTGCAACACACCAGGAAAGGGATCTCGGGTTTTGGTGGACAGTTCAATGAAGGTGTCAACCCAGTGCGCGGCAGCAGCGAAAAAAGCAAATTCAATGCTGGGAATAATTAGGAAGGGAATAGAAAATAAGACAGCAAGTGTCATTTTGCCCCTTTATAAATCTATGGTGAGGCCACATTTGGAATATTGACTACAATTCTGGTCACCACACCTCAAAAAGGATATTGCGGAACTAGAGAAGGTGCAGAGAAGGGCAACCAGAATGATTAAGGGTCCGGAACACCTCCCTTACGAAACCAGGCTGCAACGTCTAGGCCTCTTCAGTCTGGAGAGACGGCGTTTGAGAGGGGACCTGATTGAGGTATATAAAATTATGCACGGTATAGAAAGGGTGGATAGAGAAAATTTCTCTATCGCACAACACTAGAACCAGGGGGCACTCTATGAAGCTGATGGGTAGGAGAATAAGGTCTGACAGGGGGAAGTATTTCTTCACTCAGAGGGTCATCGGCTTATGGAATGTGCTGCCGGAAGAGGTGGTGACAACTACCAGTCTGGATGGCTTTAAGGTAGGGCTAGACAATTTATGGGTGACAGATGTATCAATGGCTACTAGAACAAATGCCTAGGTGCATCCTTCAGGCTGTGGGGTGGGGGAGGAACTGGGGCACTTCAAAGGCCATCTGTTGGGACTCGAGAGCAGGAGAAGGTTTGTCCTTGTCTCTGCTTGAGATGCCCATAAGCATTTGGTGGGTCACTGTGTGCGACAGGATGCTGGACTAGATGGGCTGTGGCCTGATCCAGCAAGGCTTCTCTTATGTTCTTATGTTTTTATGTTTATTAAAGGGTGGAAAACATAACTTTATTACAAGGTAAAATTGACATGGGGAACAATTTAATTCAGCAGCATCAATAATGAAGTGAGCTCGAGTTGAGCAAACCCCCCACAACTGGACAGTAAAGTGTATCAAATGAAGAGGTTTTAACTGTATCTGTAACAAAAGTTCACTAAGGGTGCATCCCCATGCAATTTAAAGCCGGCTGAAAATCTTTTGTTGCGGAGCACCCCCATGCACGGCTTTTATCCGGGCTTCCAGTGCCGCTAATTAGGAAAATGTGATGGAAAAAAACAGCCCTTTAAAGAAGACTGCAAGCGCACTTTCCAGGAAGACATGGGTATTCAGAGCAACATTTTGCATGGAGACGCTCTGTGGCAAAAGAGGCGGGGCTTCGAGGTGGCAAGCTCTCTCTTTTTTTTTTTTTTTGCCTCTCATCCACAGCCAGCATTCACGATATGAAAACAGTAGGCAGGCATTCCAATCACAAAGAGAAACAGCAAGATACATTGTAATGAGTTGCTTCTGCCTGCAAGTGAAAGTGTATGAGCACAAAATCGCTGGCTGGGGGAGGCATTTTGGGGCCGGAGATAGCGTGATGAACTGCTTCTGCCTGAGAGCTGGCTGCAGCCCGGCTACCTTCGCAAGCAGGGGAGACGGAACAGAGAACTTGTAAATTTTTCTTTTGGACTTGTGAACGATCACACGATCGCTGGCTGGGGGAGGCGTTTCGGCAGCTGGAGATCTTGTACATAGCGTAATGAATTGCTTCCGCCCGAGCACCCAATGAAACAGCGAGGGGTGGGGAGAAAAAGATGCGTGTAAGCAAAAGACGCTTCCTTGGGGATGGTCAGTGCATTTTAAATGTGCGTTTTGCTGAGCCCCATGGGGACACTTAATTTGGAATTGAATGCGCATTTGTTAGATCCGCTGCAGCAGAGGGACCATAGCGACAGGAAAAAGTATCATGAGGATGCACCCAAAGGCTTTGAACAAAAGTTATGACCTCTAGCACCTACTGCAAGGCAAAGGAAATGGAGCAGAGAAGTCATTGAGGCTAGAAAAAGGAGCAGGAGGAATTACACTTTTGTCAAGGTCTTCTGGACTAGGGATCAGCTTTACAGCTTGGAGAGTGGGCAAATGTTGCCAAAATATAAACAAACACCAACAATAGGGCTTGAAAATGTTCTATAGCAGCATCGAGAGGCTCAATTTGGTGAGATGTTCACAGCACTTTGCAGAAATTTTTTAGGAGGTTGGCCCCAGCAAAGCAAAGGCAGAAGGTTCAGAAGCCTCAAGAAGCCTTGGTTGGTGCAGAAATGAGATATGAATGTCTGATTCAAACATTCAGCTAAGCATACTCCACTAGTACACAGCAGTACAAGTTCAGACCATCTCTAAGCTTAACAGCAATAAAACCATTTGAAGTATCAGAGCAAAAGAAACATCTCAGATCTCTTCCTTGGTGGTACTGTTCTGGCCTAGATAGTGGGAAACAAGGACTATGCTTTATTGTCTTATGTGCTGGAAAATCTAAAGATGTAGGTGTAAAAGAGTGGTTCAGAAGTTTGTTGTGTGTACTATAAAATGAAAACACTATTTGAACCATATTATTGGTGGCTTTTAATGTTATAAAAGTGATGTGGGTAAGTATGTAAAATATGTGCACATGGAAGCAAAGTGGCAAGTAAAATCCCCGCCCCCATGACCTCTTTGGCCCTGGCTGCATCCAGACCTGTTTATACTGTGCAGCAGAACATGCAGTTGCTATCGGGGTGTCACATATGACGATCAATGTGTTGTTGTGGCATTGCATTATCCAATAGCTACTGTGCACTTACCTTAATGCTGATTTAACAACACTTGCTGTGCAGTATAGAGATTCAAATTTTCCCACCAGTCTGGGCAGAACGGCGAGAAGAGATGAATGAGAGGCAGGAGTGCAGCTCAAATCTGATTGGCTGCCTCAGCCCGTGTGACCGTGCACGCTGACTCAGCTCTTGCAGCTTCTTATGTAAGCTACGGCACTTCTGAGTTGGGATGGCCAGTCGTTACTTCGCAGCAGTTTACATTTTGATCCCTTTTGATTGGGCTTTAATTGCAGATTTATTTTTGCAAGTCTGGAGGCAGTCCCTATCTCTTGTCAGAGCTATGCAACACGGTTACACCTCCACAGCTCACTGGGATTGTAAGATAGCATCCTATTCTGTTGCAGCTATGATAATGAAGCAGGTCTACAATCATAAGATTTAACAGTGAAAAGGCATTACATAACTGAAGCAGGAAAATGACGAAGCAACAGAAAACAGGAAAAGTAAAGGCCCTTTTTATCGATCTTTAACTTGTTTGGCAGCGCATAATGTTTTTTAGTCAGTACCAGGTTCTTCAAATAACCGATTCCAATTTTAGGATAAAATTGGCATGAGGGCAATATTATTAAAAGAAAAACATAAAAACAGCAAATATCAGCTTGTGTGCATTTCCCCCAGTTTCCATTTTAATAGTCTGGTTACTGTAGCAAAAAATTAAAATATTTCATTAAGGGTTTGTACTTCATTTTTCATCTCTCAAAATCACTTAACAGTAATCAACAACACAAACACACTTCTTGTCCTGTCTTTTATTCTAAAAGAATGGCTTGAGCTAAAAAGGTGGAGTGACCTTCTTTTCCTTCTGTCCAAAGAAATGCTGTCAGATCATTCTGAGAAAGTTGGTGTCTCAAGACAAACTTATTAAGGGTGCTTCCAGACATGAGTTAAAGCCCATGATTTTGGTAATGCCAATACAGTGCCTGACAAAAGTTTTGTCGCTTATCCATGTTGTTGAAACCAAAGCCTATAATCTGACTTAAAATTCATCCATTGGTTTTAAAAATGACTCATATGAAAGCTGAAACCCTCCCAAATGAGGTTTTTAAAAAGAAAATAAATTTGCTTCACTGCTGAAATATCGATCATTTAATGAAAACAGATAATTCACTTCAAATACAAAGATATGTTTCATAACATTGGTGAATGAAGTTGTGGTGCTATTAGAGCCACATTTAATATTTTGTGTGACTTCCATGAGCCTGAAGGACTGCATCCATGCGTTTCGGCAATGATTCATACAATTTATTGATGAAGTCATCAGGAATAGTAAAGAATGCAGTTTTACATGCCTCCCAGAGTTCACCAAGATTCTTTGGTTTTGTGTTCCAAGCTTCCTCTTTCATCCTACCCCAAACATGCTCAATGATGTTCATATCTGGTGACTGGGCTGGCCAGTCCTGGAGCACCTTGATCTTCTTTGCCTTGAGAAACTTTGATGTAGAGATGGATGTATGAGATGGAGTGCCATCCTGCTGCAAAATTTGACCCCTTTTATGATTGGGAATGTAAGAGGTAGCTAATAAGTCTTGATATTTTAGGCTATTGATATTGCCTTCCACCTTGCAAATGTTTCGCACACCCCTATACTGAATGTAACCCCAGACCATGATCTTTCCACCACCAAAGTTAACTGTTTTCTGGGTATATCTTGGATCCATACGGGCTCCAGTAGGTCTCCTGCAGTATTTGCGGCAGCTGTGGCGTAATTCAACTGAAGATTCATCTGAGAAATCCACCTTCTGCCACTTTTCCAGCATCCATCCGTTTAGTAGGCTGTGGGCCTTGGCAAATACCACATGGTTTTTTAATTGCCTTTTGTTTAGTGTTGGCTTCTGGGCACTGATTCGACCATGGAGGCCATTTCGAGACAGAATCCTACAAACTGTTCTAGTTGACACAGGGACTTGAGGTGACCAGGCCTGTTGGAGCTCTGCTGCAGTGGAAGAAGGGCTGGCTTTTGATTTTCGAACCAACAAACGTTCCTCCTGAGCAGTCATCTTGTGGGGTCTGCCAGACCTGGGCTTGTCAAAAACATCTCCAGTCTCTTCAAATCTTTTTGTAATTCTTTGTACTTGACGCTGAGACACATTAAAGGTGCCAGCCACCTCTGCAGAGGATCTGGTCTTCAGTCTCCTGATAATCAAGGCTTTGGTCGCAGGGTGGATTTTTGGCATGTTGTCAGAGGTCAAGTTGCAGTTCAAGTGAAGGTCTGGAGTGCTGGAGTTCTTTTTATACACACCCACTATCTGATCAATTAGTGAGCACAGGTGAGGCTGTAAACTAGGATTAGGTGCATTATATGACAAGGCGACAAAACTTTTGTCTAGCCAAAATCTGACCTTTCTGTGTTCATTAAATGATCAATATTTCATCAGTGAAGCAAATTTATTTTCTTTTTTAAAACCTCATTTGGGAGGGTTTCAGCTTTCATATGAGTCATTTTTAAAACCAATGGATGAATTTTAAGTCAGGTTATAGGCTTTGGTTTCAACAACATGGATAAGTGACAGAACTTTTGTCAGGCACTGTAGATAAAAAATTTGACCTATAAATTTGAAATGAAATTAGTAAAGTAATTAGTAAAAACATTAACTGGTATGGGGAAAATGGTATAATGTTAAGTTTTAAGGGACAACAAATTTGACATGAACCTTTATGTTCCTCTTGCTTAGCAGTAGTTTTTGCCTGGCAACTCTCCAATGGCTTTCATTCTTACCCAGAGTCTTTCTAATGGAAGGATCACAAACACTGACCTTAATTGATGTAAGTGAGGCCTGTAGTTCCATATATATGTATTATTTTTTGGGGGGGAGGGTGTGACTTCCTTGATGAGTCATCAGTGTGATATTGAAAACTTTTGGTTATCAGTTTTCTTAAATAAACTGAAATTATATATGTGCACAATATAAATGTATATGGTTCTAATATGCTCTGTAGAAAAGCTGTAGGTTCAGGGACCATCTTCCAGACCACCTTGATCAGTTCCCTTCTCTCCTTGCTATTTTAAGCAGTCTTTGCAAAAACTAACAAGCAACTGAAGCTACAGAATTGCTTTGAACAATGCTAATGACAGCCACAGTATCCTAAAGTTCAGTGCCTTTGTTTTGAGAACTGTAATCAAGCTAGCCTCACCGCTTGATGATCTCTAACTGAATTTGGGTACAGCTGCTGCAATGCAGTCAGTTGCTTTGTCATCACATTGCGATAAAACTTGATCAGTGCCATCCTTGGCAGTTTCCTACCTGAATGTGTTTCCCCCTCTGAATAATGTGAACAAAGCATACATGATCTGCTTAAAGTTACGTCTTCTTACCTTTTGCATTTTTGGAGGAATTCCTCAAACATCCTGCCACCTCTCTCCTTGTTTTAATTTGTATTGTGTTCTTAATGTGTTTTTAATGTTTTAATCTGTATTTTGTTCTTAATATGTTTTTAAATATGTTGTTTGATCCGTTGTTACACGCCCAGAGACCTTTGGGTATGGGGCGGGATAGAAATGGAAATAAATAAATAAATCTTCCCACAAAAGTTACAGAAGACACCCTATTTTACCAAGAACCCTAGGCAGCTATACACCAAGTGAAGAACAGAAGCAAGAAGAAACAAGGGCGCTATACACTTTTGTCCGCTACCCCTTTATTCTGCTACTGAATCACAAGACAGGGAGTCTTAGAACATAACATAAAAGAAGCCCTGCTGGATCAGGCTACAGCCTATGTAGTCCAGCATCTCGTCGCACACAGTGGCCCACCAAATGCTTGTGGGCATCTCAAGCAGAGACAAGGACAAACCTATTCCTGCTCTAGAATCCCAGCAAATGGTCATAGAAGCGCCCCGCTTCTCCCCCGCCCCAGCCTGAAAGATGCACTTAGCAGAAAGATGTCTTGAGCAGAATCTATGCCTTGAACTTGTTGGTCTCCCAACAAGACTTAAGTTGCTATGATTTTAAAGCAGTTTCACCCTCCCTACCAGGATAGATAAAATTCTTGGGATCCTCTAATCCAGTGGTTCTCAACCTTCCCAAGGCCGTGACCCCCCAATGCAGCTCGCCATGCTTCAGGGACCCCAGGGGCGGGGCCAGGCCCACTGGCATCGCGTTCGGTCTTCCGCGACCCGCAACTCCTTCGGGGGGGGGGCGACGCCGGATTCCAGCGGGCGAAGGGGGCGGGCGGCGAGGCGCCAGGCAGTGTGGGTCCAGTGCCCTTCACCACCATCGCCGCCCGGCAGGCAGGCAGGCAGGCAGGCATAGCACTGGGCGGGTGCCCGCTGTCAGTGGGGGGGCGGGGGGGCGGAGGAGTCCGCCGGGGTCCCGACGCCTCTTACCTCAATGTACCCGGCCAGGGTGGCTGCCGGGGCGGTGAGTCCCAGCAGCAGCAGCAGCAGCAGGAGCGGGAGGAGCAGCCAGCCGAGCCGCCCAGGGCTGCCCACATTTGCCGCCACCGCCACCGCCATCCTCCTCGCCTCGCTCGCCTCGCCTCAAGCGCCGCCGGGGATGCTCCCGCTGCCGCCTGGACGCCAACTGCCACCCGCCGACGCTGATCTCTCCTCACAGCAGCGGCGGCGCGGCGTGGGGGTGTGGCGTGGGGGGGTCTGCGGGAGATTCCGCGACCCCGCTCAAATGGCTAATCGACCCCACATGGGGTTGGGACCCACAGGTTGAGAACCCCTGCTCTAATCTGTGCCTTTCTGCTGCTTTCCATTGGGCCCTCCTGCTCTGGAGCACTGGCATTATTTTGTAAAGAGTACCTGCATTGTAACTTCAGGTTTGTCTTCTGCACGGGGTCAGAGACCTCAGAGAGTGTTAGTAGACATCCTAGACATGTGTTAAGAATATAGTGATATTAGCTAGTCTAGATGCCACTTATGTTTGGATCATTAGTGTGAAGGTTTTAATAATAAATTGGCTAATACTCTGGCAATGTAGACAGTAGGCAGAAGAGACTCCAAAAGGTAGTATGCAAATAATAGGACCCCAGTGGGGTAGGCATAATTCTCTGACCAGACAAGGGACATTAGCTTGGCACAGGAAAAAGTATCAGTAAAAGGGGTGATTTAAAAGCACACTTTTTGGCAATTCAGAGACATTGAGGAGGAAAAGGAAGAAAAGAACCTATTCTATGGATATCCCGTGCTATCTAGTTAGAGCAGCTGGTTCTCACCCATGATGACTTCTTCAGAGCAGGACACTGGATCAAAGAACAT
The DNA here is from genome assembly GCA_023333525.1 of Aspidoscelis tigris stejnegeri. Classification (NCBI taxonomy): domain Eukaryota; kingdom Metazoa; phylum Chordata; class Lepidosauria; order Squamata; family Teiidae; genus Aspidoscelis; species Aspidoscelis tigris. The sequence continues at coordinate 211,796,690 of JALMGA010000001.1, forward strand.
GTGTCAACAAGAAAGGCAGAGCATGTGGCAGGGGTAAGAATGGAGAAGTCACAGGGCCTCAAACACCACCCCTATGTTACCATCTGTTTTTAAAAAATCTGGTATATGTATTTGGAACACACTTCTCAGAATTCTATAATTTTTTCCCAAAAAACATTTAATCAGGGGACAATCCCAACACATATTGGTATAGTTCTGCATCCCTTTGAACATACTCTATTGTTATTCCTTAGTATACGTGCCATACTTTGTGGTGTATAATACCATCTATAGATAAGTTTAGTGGAAGTCTCTTTAGCTGAATACTGAGATGTAGCAACTTTGTTTCATATTTTTTTTGTTCCATTCACTATCAGATGGAATTTCAGTCTCCCATAGCGGCTTAAAAGAAACCATCTCCGTGTTCTGGGTGCCAAATAAAAGGGTACATTGAAAATTATGCTTTCAAGGACTCTTTGGCTTGTTTCAGAATTTTTTTCAAATTTACATATCAACCTAGATTTTAACATCCTTTCTACGACCAACCATATAAACCATTTTGATCTATTCTGAAATATCACTTCCTTAATTTCAGACATTCTTGTAGCTTTATTAGATGCAAATCAGTCCCATATAGTGATAAATCCCCTTTCTTCCAACCTAATACATCCCTTAAGTAATACCAAAGATATTTTTCTGGTGATAGAATTAATTTAGTTCTTTATAGTGATGGTATTATTTTATAGTTGTCATCATGTTCTTTTTACTTTGTTTTGTGTTGTTATTCTATTTTTATTATCTTTAATATTTGTCTCTCGACGCAAAAAGTCACTAACATTAGGAATGAAGATGGCAGGAATCTGTGAAATATGATGTGTTGATATAAGAACACTAGAAGCATATTTCCTGTGCCACTCCCCACTTTGGCAATAAACAGGTCCATCTATGGCAGGAGCACAATTAGAACAAGACAATAACACCCTGTATCCTCTGCTAATTTAGGTTTCTGAGAAAGACAGAAGGAGAGACTGAAAATGGCTTTGTTTATTGATATGCAAATAATGTTTAGTGAAAAGAATTGTATATCTTGCACAGGCTCCTCCTGGATAGTGTAGAATTTCAAAGGACAAAAGCCCTTTTTCTGAGCTGAAAAGAACAAAATCAGACTGTAACCATATTTTCTTTCTTTCAAACCAGTACTTTTAGTTACCTAAAAAACATAACAGCTTTCAGGCCTTCTAGACAGAACAGACTCCAAACCTCGCCTACTTATCAAGTAACATAATCAAGAAAGAAGTAGAAAACACAAGTATTTTTTTAAAAAATTCACAGTTAGCCAATACCTTCACTAAGAACAAGTATGTGTCACAAAATAGTGGCAGACTCTCAAGTTCCCTGGAGTACTTTATCGGATGAGATGAAGCAAGAAGTATAAAAATAAGCCCGACACTGAAGTTACAAGCTCAGCTTTTCCATAATGTTCTTATACAGAAAGCATGTGCCACCCAAATTTTATTCTAGGTTTGTTATTATACAGATGGCTATTTTTTTCTTTTTGTTTGCTTTCTGCAGAAGATATGGGTTAAACTATAGGACAGCTGTCCTTCTTTTCCCCCTTTACCTATACGTAGTGTGTGTCCTTTTTAGATGAGCCATGAGCCATTAATTCTTGCATTCTGTTTTCAATCTTAACGCTCATAGTGTTCAAAATCTGCTCTTTAGAAATATATGTCTTCGAGCACTTTGAGTGCTATTGGGCACCATTAATTTATTTACTATTCATATTATTGTATCTTATCCATTATATAACTTTCTCTCAGAACAATAAATCTTGTTTTCTACATACTATTTTTCCTCCACGCCCCTTTCCCCAGAAGTGAGGTTGGCCATATCATCAGTTACCTATTACAGTCAATTTGGAGATTACTTCAACAGTCCCTTGCAGAGCCAGCTAGAAATTTACTGCATTTATATCCTATCTTCTTTCAAATAACTCATGATGGAGAACATTAATCTTCTTCCCCCCATTTAATCTTTACAACAACCCTGCAAGGTATTCTAGAGTAAGAGGCAATGATTAGCCCAAGGTCACCCACTGACATTTCATGGGTCAGTAGGATTCAAAGTATGGTTTTATTCTAGTACTTTACCTACTACACTGCACTGATTCTTGTCACCACCGATACCTCTGTCCTTAATTTGCTCCTCTTTTGAAGCCATTCAGGTTGTTGCTGGTTATGACAGAATCTTGTAAAAAATCCCACAGCTCAACCACGTATTGTGAAAGAAACACTACTACTTCTCAATTTTTATTTTTTCAAAACCAGGAAACAGGTACAGTGGTACCTCGACATACAAGTGCCCTGACATACAAGTGTTTTGAGATACAAGCCGCCGAGCGAGTGATATTTTGCTTTGAGATGAGAGCAAGATTTGAGATACGAGTATGTAAATACAGTACAGTACATAACAAAAACAACTGAGGTGGTGTTTTGGGAGCTGGAATGGATTAATGGGAAAATTGCTTTGAGATACGAGCGATTTGACATAAGAGCAAGGTTACGGAACGAATTAAACTCGTATGTCAAGGTACCACTGTATTGCTTTTTTTGCTGCAGAATCCAAGACATTCAACTTGACTGCCATAGGACCTAATACACACTTACTCAGTTCCTAGCTTCCATTTTATGGGACTTTGGTTGGTTCTAATTAAGGTGTTGCTGAACTATGTTTTTAATAGAACAAAATGCCTACCTCTGTGGTTTGTGGTTTTTAGAATGGTGCTGTGTCAATAATCTTTAATCCACGTATGCCAAAATAAAACCTCATACCTCAGGCTCATATACACTGTACTTAGAATTAATGTAGCAGCTAGGACTTCAGGAATAATTGTGATCACATCTTTCAAAATAGACATTTAATGTGAAAAACCTTCCACATTTTGTGACTGAGTATATATAAATATTCAAATTAATATTTAAATTTTATCCTTCGGAAAGTCTAAAAAACAAATCCTTTATCAGAGAGACACAATGAGGGGCGGTAATCAATGAAAGATTTGTGTCAAAATACATGTGCTAGTTTTTAAAGATTATAATATTCTAGGGGTATTTTTCCACTGTCACTAGAAGTACGCATTAAGTACCCATTAAGTTCTTAATGCATACTTCTAGTGACAGTGGAAAAACACCCTAGATCACTTTTCTATTTCCACAGATAGCACGAACTGTGGTTATCCTTATTTGTGGCAGCACAAATCCATCCAATCCATTTTTCTTGCCAGATAGAGAAATGTTCTGCACAGGGACTGAACTTTCAACTCTCTACTTTTGTAGCCATGTATCTCCCAGAATTCCCAGCTTTGAGAGTGCTATGACAGCAAAGGCAGGGCTCTGCCAAGGTACAGACGTATATAGACTACTATATTGGACTTTATGAGGGGTATTTCATCGGCATATAGGTGTATGTACAGGCAATGATCAGGAAACTGATATCTCTGTACTAGACAAGAACAAAAAGATCCAAAATATACCACTACAAAACACAAATCTCAGTTTCAGTAACAACAAGGAAAAAGATTGCAAAATAGTTGTTTTTGCCAGAGTAGACTTGAAAAATTTGCAGGGACTAATCCCCTCAACTCTCTAATTCCAGCTATTAATAACCCTGCAGGGAAAAGTAAGGTGAGTATAATAAAACTATTTAACCAGAGCCCAACCTTTATTTACAGTAAATATCAGGGAGGTCTATCAGGAATGCTGGACAGAACCTGATGGGTTCAGATTGAACCACTGTTTTAACTTGATTGGATTACTGTCTGGAATGAATGACAAGTCATCAACTGTGATGCCACCACCAAAATCTTTGTCTGTGTCCTGGAGCTAAGAATACAGAGAGTCATGTACTGACTCTCTCTTTTTATTATTCCTACCAAGAAACCTGCATTAGGCTGAATGGAACCTTTAGCCCCTGACCCCTGGGTTGGACTTTAGGGACAGATTCTTCCCCCAGAATCTGAAATGTATATAAAAAAGGGATTCCTGGAGCAGTCCAGTATGGTTCCCCCATCCCCTGTCACTTCTATAGCTCTTTTCCTGCTATCCTGTTCTCCATGTTGTCTGGAAGAAGCATCTTCACTTCGCTATACTGTTTCTGCTATCAAGAAACTTTGTCTCAGCTGTTGCCATATGCTGCCTTCTCAGCTTGAAACTGCTCACTGCATTCAACTACTCTGCTGTCCGTGCATCCGACAGCTTGCTTACCAGCCTTTTAACCTCACTGCACCTAAGCAACGAGGCAGCACGCTCAGTTTTTGCGTAACTCTGCACCCCCATGACTCCATTAAAGAGGTTTCCCTATCTTGTACCCGTGTCCCATCAGCCTAACTCTGCTCTCAGCACATCTCTCCAGTGCTGTCAAGAGTGAGAAAATGGTTACTCCTGGAGAGCTGGGCTTTCTGGCGTAGCTTAAGGTATTTTAGGCTAGAATCTTTCTTTTCAGCTCCCGTAGTCACAACCTGCCAAAGTTCACCTCAGATCACCCCCTTCCATCTATAAAAACCTGTGTGTTGGGTTGCTGCTGGTCCTTATTTGGGTAAATCTTGCACGCTCTGTGCCTACTGGGAAGAACATCATGGGAATTTTTATTGTATTTTTGTCTCTTTGGCATCTTTCTGCCAAGTGCTTTCTTGAAATGGCTGTTTTGAGCTCTATTCCTTGTTTGCTACTGATGTTAAATAAAAACAGTTTTTGATTGAAGAAATTGATTTTGTAAAATATTTTCTTCAGCTGCCTGCTTTTTTTAATGGAATATACTGCCAATTTAACATCATTCAAACCTCTAGCACAGCTGTTCTCAACCTGTGAGTTGGGACCCCTTTGGGGGTTGAACTACCTTTTCAGAGGGGTTGCGACAAGTCTCCCACCACCCCTCCCTCCCCCTTCCCAGCTGCCCTGCCCCCGTGGTTGGGGGTCTGCACAACATGAAGAACTGCATTAAGGGGTCACAACATTAGGAAGGTTGAGAACCACTGCTCTAGCATAAACAATCCTTTGCTCAGGTTGGTGGCTGGGCAGAGCTAAATTCCCCAATACAGACACGCGTCAAGACCACAACCCATAACACTTTTGAGGCCCGCATAATCAAAGTATGGCTGCGAGAGCTGGACCATAAGGAAAGCTGAGCATTAAGGATTCAGGGCTTTCGGACTATGGTGCTGGAGATGAGTTCCGAGAGTCCTTTGGACTGCCAGAACAAATCAGTCAATATTAAAGGAAGCCAACCCTGACTATTACTCGGAAGGACAAATACAGAAGCTGAAGCTCAGATACTTTGGCCACATAAGGAGAAGGCAAAATTCATCAGAAAAGACAGTGATGATGGGAAAAACTGAAGGCAAAAGAAGATGGGGATGGCAGAGGAGGAGACGGATAGTCCAATGGACGCCACACACATGTAGGCTTTGGGGAAACTCTGGGTGACAGCAAAGGCCAGAAGTGTCTAGTATGCTGAGGTCAAGGGGGTCACAAGCATGACTGGGTAAACACAAGATGGTCCACTCTTGTAGTTAGTTTCTAGCAGGGAAAGTCGATGCACACAGCTCTGGAGATAAACCCTACAAATACTAGGGCGCGCTTACTTTCACCTATGCAAATACAAGCCCTGTGTGACGTAAGAGGGCATCCCTCCCTTCCTCCCTCCCTCCCGCTAATCCACCCCCCCACCGAGCTCGTGGCGCGCACGGAGAACTCACTGAACCTCCCCCTCGTCTCTTCACCTACCCGAAAAAACTCATCCGCGTCAAAAACAAGCCGCGAGAAATTCTCCTTCCGCCTCTCGTGCCCGCAAAACTTACTTCATAGGACCCTACAAATACTTAATAATTTCCGCCCTGTCCAACAAAGACTTTTCGGCAAGGCTTCGGTTAGGGGAGGAAAAACAAAAAAATCTCAGTTTCTTCTTTTATTAGAAAGGAACTATTTCTCTTCCCCCACCCCCGCCCGTCTGCCCGCCTTCTCTCCAGACGCCAATCAGTGACTCGTACTGTAGCGCCGTCGACAGCGCGCAGCGGCCGAAGGATTAATAGAACGCAGGAGCAGGAATCGAGGCGCGCGAGCGTGAGCGTGCGCGTGCCCGACGCCGCTCGCTCCTTCTTCCCTCCCCCTCCAGGACTACAGAGGGAAGGGGGGGAGGGGAAGCGCCGGGCTGACAGGATTATGTCGAGCCAGGCCTGGGCCGCCGCCGCCGCCGCCCCAGACAGATCGCTGCTGAGCCCTAATCTTGTTTTGGCGACTGTAGCCGCCGCCGCCGCGGATATGGCCGAGCCGGCCTCAGCCGGCAGCGCTTCTGTGTCTCTTATTGAATCAGGTAATACAAAAAAGTGAACACACCGCGAGGAGTCGAGGACGGGTTGGAAGACGAGCGCCCGGAGCCCCGTCCGCTTCCCCCGCCGCCATCTTACTGGTCCTGATTATGAATTACAGTCACTTCAGGGGATCCCCCAACCCCTCCCCGTTTTCACCGTCCCCCAGGCCAGGCCAGGCCAGGCCGGGACGAATTCATCTCTCTCTCTTTCTCTCTCCTTCTCGTAGAGTTGTACTTCCTTATAGCTCGCTTCTTGACCATCGGGCCTTGCCAGAGAGCCGCAGAGGTGAGTTTTACTCCTGAATCCGCACCCGGCACCCCTCCTCTCCCTCTCTCGCCGAGGGACTTCATAGCGCCCCCTCATTTCGGCCAGAAGCGGTGCTTCAGTTGTTAAAAAACCCTCCCCTCCTCCCACCACGTAAAAAAAACAAACCTGTTTTTTTTCTCCCCTCTCTCTCTTAGGTGCTGATTCAGGAATTGGAGCAGCACCAGGTCTGTACACAGCTCTTCCTTTTAAAATAAAGTTCTTTTTGGAGCCTCTTGGTTTAACCCTGTCCTTCCGGATTTAATCTGAATATACCTCACTGGGTTGGGAAGGCGACACTGCATCATCTGCACAGGCATTTGTAACGCTTTCTTTTCTTTTTTTTTTGGTCTCTTGTTTTGTTTCCCTAACAAATTTAGTTGCTTCCTAAAAGATTGGATTGGCAAGGAAAAGAGCATTGCAGGAGTTATGAAGACTTGGTGAGAGTTTGTTTGTTCCTCATCTGCTTCCTCTCTTTAAAAAATGGTGATGTAGAAAATAACAGGGTTTGTTACTTCCCACAGCAATCGTGTTTTTCTTTTGTTTTTCAATCACGGTTGGCTGTGCTCCCTGTATTATTGTGTTAGTCCAAAGAAACTGTACGGGAAGAGAGAGGATGTTGTCATCACATGGAGGAGGCGGGGGAAATTGAAATGTGTCACCAGTGGTTTTATGGTGTTCAGAATGCAGCAGCCTGCAAAACGGCTGTACCCTATTTCTTGATTTCTACAGATCTACTGATCAGTGTTACTGTATTTTTAGAATTTTGGAATCCTCCCCCCTCCCAAGTTATCCTTGAATAGGTTTTTCTTTTGAAAATACATGGCATTTGTTCTCAGTTGAGGAGTCTGAGTTGATGACTTAAGGTGCATAAAGTGCTAAAAACTGCCATGTGGATAGTGTGGAGATTCAGAACAAGAAAAAAGATGCCCATACACCAGTGGAAAGGGATAAAATACCAACAAATTTTTTTTTCAAGATGCAGTTTTAACATAAAGAACCCATTGAATTTCTGTCTCCAGTACAGTTTTTAAAGGCACAGAAGTAGGACTCCCCCCCCCCCCTCCCCGGGATCAGTTCTTAAACATGGAAAGAACTAAGGTGTCATAAATAACTTTCATCTTGGGTTGGTATGACTGTCTCACTAGTAAAATACTAACAGAAGAGAATAGGTCATATTTTTTGAACAGATGATATTGCATATTTCGACCACATCTCTTATCTTTAAGTATCTTTTAAAAAAACACTAAAAACCTACTGGCATGTGACATTTTAAACTTGAGTCGTGTGAGGCAAATACTAAGTGGTACCAATAATAAAATAGAGTTTGCAGTTTGATTTGGTGGGATCTCTCAAGAAACAGGAATACCAATCCTTGTAGGTTAATATTTGAAATGTACTTTTGGTTTGTAGCCATAATATAATGTAAAACATGAGAATTAGCTTAGGAAAATAAGAATTTTAGATCAGAAAGACATGATATTGAGCACTAGGAGAGCATCCTATAAATTCTGCAAGAATTCACTTGTTTGCACTCACTTTTTTGTGGATTAAGACACCATCAAAATTTATGTAGAAGTGAGATGACTTCTTGGAGAACTATTGTTTTGCCTTTGTTTTCTGCTTGATATGTCCACAAGTAATTGGTGGGCTATTGTGGGAGGCAGGATGTTGGCGTAGATGGGCTGAGGCCTGATCCAGCAGGGCTCTTCTTATGTTGAGGTTGGACAGTCGTTTTACTTGTAAAATCATGTTTCAGATATACATTAAATGTACTAACTACTTTTCATTCTGTTGATATAATAGGTCTTATCTAATAAACATGTGGCTCCTGATCACTTACTACAAATTTGTAGGCGGATTGGCCCCATATTGGATAAGGAGATTCCACCCAGCATTCCGAGAGTGAACTCATTACTGGGTGCAGGAAAACAGTCCTTGTTGAGAACAGCAAAAGGTATATTTTGATATTTATGTGTCATATACTGAAATTCTAATTTAAGGTACATTAGTGCTTGTGTGTTTGGGGGCAAGATTGTCAAATGTCTTGTGGCAATTTCTGATTCCCATTTTTTTTAAGATCTGTATTAAATTGGGACAAGGTGTCATTGGTAGTGCTACCTCTGTTACAGCTGAATCAGGTGAAATAGTTAGGGTGTTGAACTGGTACATGAAAGCTGTCTGGTACCTGGTAATCTGAACAGAATTCTAAAAAGACAGTGGTGTATAAGTATGATGTCAAAAAAACTCCTGATACCTTAATAACTTCTAAAGCCAGATGTCAGAGGAAGCTCTGTTGGTGGGACCAGTACTCTTTAATTGTGCAACTAATAGAATGTACAAATCAAGTCAGACTTCAGATTGTTTTAGCAGTCTCCTAATGTACCAATCTTACACAATAAGCAGAGTATTTGTGTACTAGGCCATTATTTCCATCATTTCTTTCATTTCACTTCTTTATCTCTCCAAACATTGCGTAAGTTCTGACATCTTTCCCTGTCAAATTATTAAGTAACTGTGTAGCATTCCTAATCTTTGTACATTTCTTAGAAACAAATGAACTAAGGTCTCCGTATTTTTCAGAAACTAGTTCTCTAGTTCACGTAATTATGTGAAGTTCTGACAGATAAAAACATGAAAATAAGAGCAAACAAATTTGCAAGGACGCAGAAGATGATAATTCTAGTAGTAAACAGGATAGTGTGTCTTAGAGTCAAGAGCTGAATTCCAGTGCTTGTAAATTATGACTTTATTCTGTGCTACGAATATAACCCTTGACTTTAGACAATTTTTTCATGATGCCATACTTTTTATGTTTTTGTTAATCATTGATTTTAGCTTGTATTGAATATGCTTCTGATTGTATTAGTTTGTTAATTTAATTTTTAAAAGTAATACTTAAGATAATTAGAACATTTTAAAATTAAAAGTAGAATATACGTGATTTTTAAAAATCTACTTTGTAGGTATTGGGAAGTCAGCTTCGCCTTTTTGTGTTTACACTTTTGGTTCCTGAATGTTTGTCTAAAGCATTATAAATCATTTTATATGCAACTTAAATTTATATTACAGATTGTAGAGGTACAGTTTGGAAGGGCTCAGTCATTGCTACTCTTCATAGAGGAAGACCTCCTGAAATACCCATTAACTGCAGTAAACCACCCGGTTTTGGTAAGTTTGCCTTTTCCGTGCTTTTTTTCCTAGCATTTTTTCTGGTTTTTATTTCTTTTGTTTGCCCTGCTGTGGTGGATTATACTTTTTCTGTTATAGAGTTGTAGAGGGCTGCAGTGATATTTGCAAGACACTTTGTAAAGTAATTGCCTAAGTAGACCAGATACAACTTTCTATAAGTTTTTGTTATATGCTGGGTATTCTATCATATGACATCTTTGTCGGTTGTAGTTACATCAGGATTGCATTCGTATGATGACTTTTTAGAACCATTTTGTTACATACTCTTACCTGTATATTTTTCCTCTAGTGGAAGTAAATTATGGAAAACAGTTGACAGGATCTGTGAGATCCAATTGGTTGTTCCCAGGAAACATGTATCAGCATCTAAAGATGCACAGAAGAATTCTTGGTCATCTCTCTGCTGTTTACTGTGTGGCATTTGATAGGACTGGCCACAGAATATTCACTGTGAGTTTGCTTCAGCGCAATTGTTTGTGTATATATTACATACATGAAACAAAAGTTTTCTATTGAACAATTTTGTTAGCTTATAAAGTGCTTTTAAATTAAACTGTTAAATTTAAGTGCAAGAAGATATCATTTCTATATTTCTATTAATAAATATATAAATAGTATTTATATATTAAATAAGATTACTAGGAAATAGGAGCTCAGAATACCACTTGTTCTGTTTTCTGACTCAAATTACAATTTACAGTACTGTTGGTAAGTTACTCAACCTGGCTTTTGGTATCCTTGATGATTATGTATGTACTGTTTTTTTCACTCCATATGGTACACTTTCCCCCCTAAAAATACCTCTAAAAATGGGGTACATCTTATGTGCTGGTATCTCCCCCTTCTGCCTCAGTTGGCTTCAGAACAACTGCAGCTGAAGGAAAAAGATGGGAATCCATAGCAGCTGAAGGCAGGAGGCAGCGGCAATGATGATTTCTCCCCCCTCAGAAACCTCTAAAAAGGGGGGCACGTCTTGTATGCTGGTGCGTCTTATGGAACGAATGATCTTTTATCTTTTAAATTCACCAAAGGTGCAAGTCCCCATCTGTAATTCTTTTTACCTTTTTTTCAGGGGTCAGATGACTGTTTGGTAAAGATTTGGTCTACCCATAGCGGTCGATTACTTGCTACACTAAGAGGTCATTCAGCAGAGATCTCTGATATGGCTGTGAACTATGAAAATACAATGATTGCTGCTGGCAGTTGTGATAAAATTATCAGGGTTTGGTGCCTCAGAACATGTGCTCCAGTTGCTGTTCTGCAAGGACACACTGGGTCAATTACATCTCTACAAGTATGTTTCTAGCTAGATTTTTATTTTTATATGCTTAATATATGGATGCTAATGTATACTGCAATTTTTAAAACATCTTGATGCTATTTTGGTTTCCTCTTTGACTCAGATGTATTTTTCCTCTTTAACTTGAAGGTTCCAAAACGTTTTCCAATATCTTATTCTTGATAACTTTGAGCAAGTTGTAATTCTTGTATTTGTGTATTTAAGCTCAAGAATAATAGTGAATGAGTTTAAAGGCAATTAATTTTTTTAGAAATTGTTATGCTAATTTGTCACCTATAGAATCTAGTTACTAATCTGTTTGAGAAAGGATTAGCCTGGTTGTGCAAGGCACAAGAGACAATCAGTGTCATGTGGTTATTGAGCAAGTGAAGCAGCATCTTATTCTAAATTTGTTGGTGGCTGTGAATTGCACAGAATGGTGTTTATTTGTGCACAATTTCTAGTCACATTTGTGTTCATATACATTTAGCAGACTGTAAAGAAATTCCAAATAGTGTGCTTTTTACGGGCTGAAGCTGATATTGTGCATTTCTAGAGCAGATTAGTTTCTGTGATTCTCTTTTTTAACATGATCTTGTAATTTAAGTGCTAAACTTGTGTCCAAACCCTTATTTGAAAATGTATTATTTATAGAAATTGTGGTTGGCTTTGAGCGTATACATGTCTCTCTCCTTCAGTACACTTGTTCTAAACTAGATAATGTTTAAGTAATAGAAGTTATTTATCTTTAAACTATGATTATTTAGAAAGCTCCATCATTTAAAATGGTAATCATTTAATGGCGACTCAAATATTTGCCATCCGGTATAAAATGTATACTACCTTACATTTGTTTTAATCTAGTTCAGTCCTCTGGTCAAGGATTCCATACGCTACTTGGCTTCCACGGGTGTGGATGGAACTGTTTGCTTCTGGCAGTGGGATACAATTTCTATGAAATTCAAGTAGGTTAACCATCAAATTTTATATCACTTCATTTTCTAACAGATTAAATATTATGTTGTGCAAAAGCATGAACTCCACATTGGTTATTAATCCTTACTATAATAAATAATAGAAAGCAGAAGTTAACCTATAGATTAGGGCTGTGCATAAGCCAACTATAGTTTCTCCCCCTTTTGTTTGTCCCCTTCCTCTTTTTTCCCTTGGTTGCTGCCTACTGCTGCCTCTAGCATTCAGCCTGCCTTTGTTGCTACTTGCATTTTCTCTCTTTATCCTCATTTTGTTTGTTCTCTTGCAGCTGCTTGCTTTTTCCTCTTGGGACATGGGGTCTCAACAGATTGTGCCAACCATATGCATAGTGCTACATCCTGTTCAGGGAAGGCCTTTCATCTAGTTGGTTACACAGAGCACATGATCTGTACCGCAGGCCGGAGGTGTTGCATGCTCCATGTAGCCAGTTAGTTTAGCGGCCTTTCTAGAATGGAAAGTGGTGTTGAATACATGGCCAGCATAGTCTGGGACCTGTAGTCACAGGAGGAAAAGCCAGGTAACTGTGGGAAGAGAATAAATGTGATGGAGACAAAGGTAGTAGATACAAGTGTCAGCAGGAGATATGGGATGAATGTGGAAGGCAGCAGAAGGTGGAAGATGGGGATGGGGAATTGCAAGCTGAGTTAAGCTGGATCATTAAGCCTCTTTAAAGTTCTGCTCACAGATGGGCTTTAGGAGTTTAGGAGTGAGAGGCAATGCGTGGCACTGGTTCTGCTCCTATCTCCGGGATAGATCTCAGATAGTCACTGTGGGAGACACTGTTTCGACACCCTGGGAACTCACTTGTGGGGTTCCTCAGGGGTTGATCTTATCTCCCATGCTATTTAACATCTATATGAAGCCGTTGGGAGAGGTCATCCGGAGATTTGGAGTGAGGTGTCATCAGTATGCAGATGATACCCAGCTCTATCTCTCTGTACCATCTGAATCAGGAGAGGCAGTTGAAGTGCTTGACAGGTGTCTGAAGGCAGTAATGGGCTGGATGAGGGTGAATAAATTGAAACTGAATCCAGACAAGACAGAGGTGCTGTGTGTCACAGGGTCTCGGGTCCGGGTAGTTGGGAGATACCCTGTCCTTGATGGGGCTGCAATGCCCTGGAAGGGACAGGTGCGTAACTTGGGTGTACTCCTGGACTCTGCGCTAACACTTGAAGCTCAGGTGAAGGCCGTGGCCAGGAGTGCCTACTCCCAACTACGGCTAGTCCGTCAACTGAAGCCACTTCTGGATAGAGACGACTTGGCCACAGTTATCCATGCTCTGGTAACCTCTAGATTGGACTACTGTAATGCGCTCTACATGGGGCTGCCCTTGAAGACGGTTCGGAAGTTGCAGCTAGTGCAAAACGCAGCCGCAAGAGTGCTGACCGGAACATCTAGCTGGATGCACATCACGCCGGTCTTAAAAGAATTGCACTGGCTGCCAATTCACTACCGAGCCCAATTCAAGGTTTTGACTTTGACTTATAAGGGCTTAAATGACTTGGGCCCCAAATATCTAAAGGAACGCCTTCTCCCATATCGACCTGCCCGTGCCTTAAGATCAAGTGGCGAGGCCCTCCTGGTTGTCCCACCACCTTCAACAGTGAGGTTGGTGGGCACCCGGGAGAGAGCCTTTTCTGTGATGGCCCCCAGACTGTAGAATAGCCTCCCCCTTGAGGTGCGTCAGGCCCCTTATATATATTTAGGAGGGCAGTAAAGACGCACCTCTTTGCCCTGGCCTTTGGCTAAGTTGTTAATGTTCCCTCCCTCAGTACAGACATTATCATTTTAAACATGTTGCATATTTTTTTATACGTACGGAAATTTTTAACGTCTTTTAATGTGTATTCTGTTTTAATTTGTTGTTTTAAAGTTGTAACCCGCCCAGAGACCTTCGGGTATGGGGCGGGATATAAATGTAAATAATAAATAAATAAATAATCCCTCAACCTTAGAAAATATTGGCTCACTTAGTGAGCTTACTGAACCAGGGCTGTTCAAAGGTGAGCCAGTTTGATGCACCTCTATTGTAGATTGTGTACTTGCAGTACTGTGTGTGTGTTAATAGTGAATGTGCTCAAGAACGTCATGGAATTTGCTGTGATGTAAATATTCAAACAATTCTTATTTTTTTCTAAAGTAACCGGCCACTGAAATTCACAGAAAAGCCGAGACCTGGAGTTCAAATGCTTTGCTCTTCATTTAGTGTTGGTGAGTATATATATAGTAGTAAAATAATATTACATTGTTTTACTTTTGCTTTGGTATGATGTTACATTCTTGCTAATTACTTTATAAGCATCTAATATTGTGTTTAGTGTTTGTTTTAGGTGACACATTATCCTCTGCTCAAACCATGCTGTAAAGATAGTAAATTAGGGTATTTCATATTTTCTTACACAACTAATTGCTGCATTTGACTGATTTGAAATGGTATTATATACCAAGTTATAATTAAATCAGACTTTATCTAGTACTCTTGGAATATGTGTCTGCCTGCAAAATTGTGTTTCAGAGCTTGGGGAGTATAATTTTTCAATTGAGTTGATATGTTAAAGGTGTACTGTATAGATTTGGTATTGATACCTAGATCATGTTTAGCATAGTGTTTAAGGCCTAAGAAATTTCCATGGAGAAATTTAAGCAGAATGCATCAATATTTTGTCAATTTCACATTTTACCCAAACGAATGAAAGGTAAATTAGTACTTCGTGGTTGTATAGTGTAATGAAATAAGTCATGTGAATAGGGGATTCTGTGATGAAATTAAGAAAGTTAGTACCTTTAGACTGCAATCTTGCCTTTGTGGTGTTAGTAGCCCCCACTGTGGTGGTGTTGGGGGATTTCAACATCCATGCCGAAGCTATGCTCAATGGGCTGGCTCAGCTGTTCATGGTCTCCATGACATGGGGCTATCTCAACACGTAACAGGTGTCCAACTCATACAGCAGGTCATACCCTTGGTCTGGTTTTTGCCTCAGAGCCGATTGGGGACAGTCTGTTGACAGGAGGGCTGGTTGTCAGCCCATTTTCGTGGTGGACCATTTGCTGGTGAGATTTGGACTTGCAGTGGCAACTCCCCTCTGTGTGCATGGGGGACCTGTTGAGATGATTTGCCTTGAGAGACTTATCGAATCAGCAGGATTGCTGAATGCCCTGGGGATTTTCCAGTTGGCATGGCTGATGCTCCTGTTGAAGATCTGATCTCTCTGGAATCGAGAGATGAACAAGGCTATTGACATGATCCCATCCAAGTGCCCTTGGCATACCTGTAGAATTCGTAAAGCATCTTAGTATACCATGGAGCTATGGACAAGGAAATAGGAAGGTTGATGGCTAGAGTGCAGGTGGTGTAAATTCCTCTGTGAGTATGACCGAACATGGGTTAGAGTGCACTATTATGCCTACCATGTGGTGGTGATGGTAGTTAAAGAAGAGCTCTTCTGGGTGACAAATGTCCTTATAATATCCAACCCAAGAAAGCGTGGACAAGGGTCATGTAATAGCTGCTGTGATAAATTTGCAAGGGAATTTGTGGGCAGAGTTGCTCAGATTCTTAGGAGATTAGATGTCACAATGAGGAATAGTCCAGAGGAGGTGTCCAGAGAACGTGTCTGGCCTGGTTCTCTTGGATCAGTTTCAGTTGGTGTGGCCTGAGGATGTGGATGAGCTGCTTGTGGGGTTTCGTCCAACAACATGCTTTCTGGCGAGGCATGACCGGATGGGTCCAGGGTGTAGTGAATATCTCCTTGAGAAACAGGGTTGTTGTTCTGGCCCTTAAACAGGTGGTGGTGCACCCTCTCCTCAGAATGACCTTCGTGGATCCAGAAGATTTAAACAACCACTGCCCAGTGGCCAACATATTTTTTATGGGCAAGGTAGAGAGCTGTGGCTATTCAACTTCAGGCATACTTGGAAGAAGCTGATTATCTAGCCCCATTTCAATCTGGCTTCAGGCCTGGTTATGGCACGGAAACTGCCTTGCTCACACTGGTTGATGACCTTCTCCAGCAGAGAGTCAGAGGGACTGCCACCAAGCTTGGCAGGGTCTTATGGCAGTGGGAGCGGGGTGTTACAGTGGCGGTGACTTCAGTTTCAGGCACATGGCCTCAATTTCCAACACACCCCCAGCGACAACTGCAGCGACAAATGGCTGCACCAGGGAGCTGGCGGCGGCAACAGGGAGCTGGCAGCAGTGACGTGGCAGGAAAGGTAGGGGGAAGCGGGGGGGCCTGATCGGTAACTACGGATAACTGAAACCGCGGTTACTGAATCAGCAGATACAGAGGTCAGACTCTATTTATTTATTTAATTATTTGTATTTCTATCCCGCCCTATACCCAAAGGTCTCAGGGTGGGTTACAATATTATATTAATCTTAGACAGGTCCCTGCCCTCAGGCTTACAATCTAAAGAGATAAGAAACAAAAGGAAAATGGTGTGGGAGGGAACAGCAAAAAGCAAGCACATAAGGTATTGTAATGCACTCTACATGGGGCTGCCCCGAAAGACAGCTTGGAAGCTGCAGCTAGTGCAGAATGCAGCTGCTAGGTTGATGACCAGGACAGCTGGCCGCACATCACACCAGTCTTAAAAGAGTTACACTGGCTGCCGATTCGCTACCGAGCCCAATTCAAGGTGTTAACCTTAACTTATAAGGCCCTAAATGACTTGAACCCAAATATATACACCTGTATTGACCTGCCCATGTCTTAGGAATCTGAAGGGGAGGCCTTCCTGGTTGTACCAGCACCCTTGGCAGCAAAAGGTGTTGGTACCCGAGAGAGGGCCTTCTCAATGGTGGCCCCTAGATAATGGAATTGTCTTCCCCTTGAGGTGCATCTGTCACCTTCACTGTGCATGTTTAGGAAGGCAGCGAAGAAGCATCTCTTTGTCCTGGCCTTCAATTAAATGGGAATAAACTTTTCCTTCCTACTTGCAGATGCTGTTGTTTTAATATATAGTGTTATTGTTTTAATATGTTTGACTTTAGATGTTGTTACCTGCCCAGAGACTTATGGGATAAAAATGCAAATAAATTAAATAAATTTGCCTTAGGGTAAGCACCACTGGACTAAATTGGTTTTCTTAGTTGACATGCATAGGGTCAAGTTATAATTTGATCCAAATAAATTAAATAATAGCAGCTTTCCCCCTCTCTCACTCCCTCTCTCCTGTGTTCTTTTAATGAAAAGAAGAAAACCTTAACTGCAAAATTATATCCCAGTAATTTTTTTGAAAAACAATAGTTTTGCTGTCAATACTGATTAAAGAATTTTGGCCCAGTAAATAAATAGTAAGGTGGAATTTTATATTTAGAAGGTGGATGAAAGGTTTCATTTATCATTAATTTAATGAATCAGAAATCGATTCAATTAGCCAAAATCACTAGTATTGAACTTTGCCGGCCTAGTTGGATCCAGTGCATATTTTAGGTGTTGATTCAAGACAAGATTTTAAACTAATGTTCAAATTTCCAGGTGGAATGTTCTTAGCAACTGGCAGTACTGACCATATTATCAGAATATATTATTTTGGTTCCGAAATGCCTGAAAAAATTGCAGAGCTGGAAAGCCATGCGGTAAGTAGAATAGCGTTAATTGTAGTTGTCTGCTTTGAAGTAGATTTATAAATTTCTGTTTTAACAATAATGGAAGCTATAATCTAACTGCAGCAGGGATAATTAGAGAGGGAATAAAATGAAGTGCTTGTATAATTTTTTGGTAAACATTTTGTGTGAAGTGACAGCTTTGATCCTTACACATTGGCTGCAACAGATTCATTAACATTAAGCACTAGAGTGTGCAAGGAAAACAAGGAAGGAAGCCACAGTTAACCACAATCTCCTTTGATATGCATCCAAACATTGCTTCTGAAAGAGAAACACAGATCTGACAGTTGTAGAAGAAAGCAGTTGTTCTTTGTGTTTGGAATATAATAGCTCTTCAGGTGTCACTAAAAATGGATAAAAATTTCCACACTTCCAAATGTAAAGGGCCTTCTTGTACCTTCTTGCTGGTTTGTGCTTTTCACCAGCAAATATCTATCTGTGGCTCCCTGATGCCTCCTATCATCCCTTACTGGTTTATAAAGCCCATGGCAACCACTGTCCAAAGACTGAAGAGGAGGGGGAACAAACTTGACAAAGTTCCGTTTGCCCTGAGGCAAATCCAGCATTGAAGGTCAGGTTTAGTTTATGGGCAAACTTGGCAAATAGATCCTGTGACCAGAAAACCAGTTTGCTGCAAACAGGGTTTGACATGTCTTTAATATTTATTTTCTTGTGGATTGGCAGGTACATTTGGAGTGATTACTTTCTTTTTTGTATAGAACAGAAATGGATTGACTTAGAATCTACGTAATTAACATTGTTCATATTCTCAATGTGCCCTTTTCTCTTTCAGGACAAGGTTGACAGCATTCAGTTCTCTACTAGTGATGAAAGGTACATTTAGAATAAAAGCAAAAAATCAACACATGAAAAACTTCAAAAGTACCATGTGCTTGTCTGTTAAAGAAGAAAAAAATACTTTAAACCAGTGTGGAACATGCTTGCTTTCTGCTCTCAGTTTTGCTGCATGCTTGGTCATGTCACATGTTTGCGGCAGTCATCTGCTGTGGGCCTTTCCATAAAGGGCTGCATAATGGTGGCGACAGTGATAATAGAAAGTGGGTACCTTCCCTGCTTTGTATTTCTGCTTGTGAGTAAGCACATCCATATTAACTAGCATAGGCATTGTTCAGGGTTAATGGGAGCTATCGTCCTGTAAGCTCTCCTTTATATTTTATATATTTGTTCCCAATTCTACCTTTGCCACAAAGAAATATAATCATTAAGATATTACTATTAGTTCTGCAACGATTTTACAGTGTTATCTTTTGAAAATGCTATGCTTCAAGAATTTTTAATAGCCTAATTGTTCTAACCTCTTCAGAGAAGTCTACTTAACCTTTTGGAAGAGAAAAATTCATAGAAGATGAAGTGCTTATCTTTAATGGGATGAACAATCTGATCTTTCAAATATGGATAGGCTATGGTTTTCATCATCCCTATTGATGGTCGTTGTGACTGTTAGGAATTGCACTCCAGCAGCTTCTGCAGTCCCACAGGTTCTCCAGCCATAAAGTAGGAAAAGGCACATCTAGAAAGCACAAAATTCAGATAAAGAAAATTTGACTGTTCAGCCTTTAATTAGTTACAATTGTAGACACCTCACAATCATGGTATCTTTTAAAGTGATTTTGAAGACACATCTTGGAGATTTTTAGGTGGGAAGCAATATAGAAATACTTCAGATAAATAAAGTATATCAAATACTATGTTTTGGGAAAGAGTCTTTTTGAAGGCCAAGTTGTTGATTGTTTTGATACGCTTTGATATCAGGTAAACACTGTTTCAGTGTTTCATTATAGTGAACTAACATGTTCTCTGACTTCATAAAGAGAACCAAACTGAGCGCATGTCATTAGTTTTGATTGCTGTGAGTTCCTTATGTATTGGTACTGTGCAAAGACTTAGAATCTTTTAA
Source organism: Aspidoscelis tigris stejnegeri (assembly GCA_023333525.1). Lineage (NCBI taxonomy): Eukaryota > Metazoa > Chordata > Lepidosauria > Squamata > Teiidae > Aspidoscelis > Aspidoscelis tigris. The sequence goes on from JALMGA010000001.1 coordinate 211,816,329, forward strand.
ATCACAAAATTATTTCTTCCATTTGGGAAGGATATTTGGGATGTAATAGGGTTACGTATTGTTGATTCTGTATGCAAGATACATTATTCAAGGACAAATAAAAGGTACTGTTTGCGTATCGTATCTCATAGTTTTCTTTTAAATTTACATCAAGGTTCATAAGTGGCAGCAGAGATGGTACAGCTCGAATCTGGCAATACCAGCAAGCTGAGTGGAAGAGTATTCTGTTGGACATGGCAGCCAAATTGCCTGGGTAGGTATAGTGTATTTGTATGTGGGTGACGAGCACCCACTTGTCTTATGTAGTTTTATTTATCTTAAAGATAAAAATATCAAACTTTTGGTTAAAGAACAGGGTATAGAAGTAGATGTAGGTCTTGTACTATTCTTATTGACAGCAAAGAGATGAGTGGTAAATCAGTGAGTGGAATCAAGGCCCTTTCTGCACCAGCCATAATCTGCACTAGCATGTGGAGAGCAGGTCCCTAGTCAGGAATATTATCTGAAATAAGACCCAGTGCAGAAAGGGCCCAAGACTACTAAACTGTTTCTAAAAGTCTATTGGTTTCCATCTTTCTTGGCACTAATTGTTAGTAGTAGTTGTTCAGGTGATTTTGGAGGTGGTTTCTGTGGTAGCAATGTAAAAGTATCTGGTGCTGTTGAGAGCAGACTAAAGTGTTAATTCAATCTTCCAGCATTTTCCAGTTTCATATGAAGTATCAGACAACATCTTCCAATTTCGAGAACATTTTCATGTGATGTCATTGGTAGTAGGTTGTTCTTGAAAGTCAAGAGTAAATGTTTTTCTTCTGGTCAGAATTGGTTGTTTATACTATACAAGGAAGTAGTAATTTCTGGTGTAATACCCGCTTTATTAAGATCATTATATGTCTAGTTTTCTGAGAACAAGTTGAATTGCAGTTATTATTTGTATTTCTATCCTGTCCTATATCCAAAGGTCACAGGGCAGGTAACAACATTTAAAATTAGACATATATTAAAACAACAACAGAATATGTTAAAACAGTAACAGTGTCTGTAAAGTGTCTATAAAGAGTTCTCCTCCCTCAGAGAAAAGGTAGGAGGACTGCATGCACCATGAGTGCACAGCAGTCTTTTAACTGCCCTCAAGATGATAGCAAAGAAGGCAAAGATCAAAATACTTGATTCCCTCCTTGTGTCAGGTTATCCCCTCTGTTGTTGCTCTTGGAGTAGTGTTATTCCATTCTTCCCTTGAATAAACTAATGGAAGTCTTCCAGAGTTAAAAAAGTAAAGCAACTCAACTGTTCTTGTGTGATGTGAACTATGCAATTTGATAAAGGGAATTTGCTGAAGAATGATCTTTTTCCTCTGATGGTTCTTGCCTGTCTAGAGGTTGGTAATCTGCAGAAGTGCTCTTAGTTGTCCTTCCTTCTATGGTGTTTGGCTAGAATGCCTACTCTGAAGGCAGTGCAGTCATTAAGAGCTTGCTTTAGTGTGACCTGGAAATGATGCATCACAGACATATAGAACATTAGAGTTGAATGGGGCAGTAGCAGTAGAGTGAGAGGCTGATAAGTCCATGATTGCATTAGAGGAGCTAGTAGAGGGTCTTTCAACCTCTTCTGCACCCATCTTTTCAATGCTAATCCAGCTGGTTTTGCTACACCATATTCCACACTGCTGCTCAGTCACTTCCTTTAAGTCTTATAGGGGCTATTCTTAGCCTATGCTTACTGTCCTATAGGGTACCTTAGAAGGTTAGAGAAGTCTTTGAATCTAACAGTTCCTGTTCTCTGCTACAAAGAGGGTGCCAAGCCAAGACACTATTGGCTGCACAAAGAGTTTGTGGAATTGGAACAGATTGTGTAGTTACAATTATAGTAGGCAGTCATTGGAGGGTTCCATTGTGTACTTAAATTGTTTCTAGCAGATCATGCCGCAAGGGGAAAGTATATGTCTCCTCCATCATGCCATTCCTTAGGTATCTTGCATAGAGGACATACTCCATTCTTGCAGTCCATTGAATCCTAAAACAGAGGTGCTATTCATAATCCCAGGTTTGAAAAGGTGTGTGTGGAAGAAACCACTTCTGACTTTCCCCTAAAGAACTGTAAAGTTAAATTAATTTTTTAAAAACCTATATTTTAGCTTTGTTTTTAACTTCTTGTGCATTGGATTTTAATTCATTGAAATTTCAAGACTTACTGTCTAGGGTGGAATATAAATGAATAAATAGGGGATTCTAATTGGGAAGAGATAAAAGACTTTCAAATTCTTAGCTGTCCACTATGTCAGAAGTATGGAATGTCAGGTTTTTTCTGTCCTCCGGAATTCTCATTATGCTTGCCTCCATCATCAGACTATACCCCTCCCTGGATTCCCCTACAACTTATGACTTGACTGATACTATTTCTTTGCTTGTTTAGGAGAGAGGTCTGTTGAACATAGATACTTATATTTGTGTGTGTTTGCAATGCATCATATGATAAAAAGATTAAGTGTTGTGGACTCTTGAAGTGAGATAGTGGGGAGTATCCTGTACTACCATCTCTTTTCCAATATTTTAAACAATCAGAAATTCATTTAGGGTGTTTTTCCACTGGCACTAAGTACCCATTGAAACACCCATTAAGGATCCATTTGGCTGAGAGCTGGATGACCCCATTTCCACTATAGACTCCATTAGGGACACATCTCTTTCCACCACAGCTAGGGAAATCCGGATCATATGGGTCCTTCAGGACCTATAATCCGGATTTTGTGTAGACCCAATTAAAGGGGTCTACAATGGGGTCTTCAGCCTTAAAATCCGGATTGTAGGGAGCCTGTTTCCACTACAGTCTGGCAATGGGGTCTAGAGGAGGCCCGGGGGGGGGGGCACCCATGGGGGGGGTGCCCCAAAGCCAAGACTTTGGAGTCTGTCTGAAGCAAGCTCTGAAATCCCTCCGAAGGCAACTTTGGAGATTACTGCAGGCTCCAAAGAAAAACCCCTTGCGAGAGCAATGCAGCTGTCAAAAGCTGCAAAGGCTCCAAAGGGTTTTTGAAGTTAGCGGCAAATTGCAGGAAAGGCTGGGCAGCAGAGGATGTGTGGCCAGGGGTTTCTTGCAAGTGTGGTGGATCCCGCCGGGATTGTGATTTTGCTCCCTTTTCCAGGCAAGCCGCTTCCTTGCCTCGAAAGGGGAGTAAAAGCAAGGGAATAAGGGGATGCAGAGGCTCTCTTTTTCAGGGAGGTAACCTTATTACTCCCCTGGAAGAGAGAAATTTCAAGCCCCTGCAACCCCTTGGGACTGCCTGTTAACTAGCTCCTTTCCAGAGGCTGACTCATTCATGCAGAAAGAGGTGCATAGTTAATGAGCTCCTTGCTGGCTCCTGCTCTTGCCCCCTAATACGCATCTATTTTTAAACATCTTCCCTGCTCTTTACAGCCAGGTGGGTAAAGGGCACCCAGCTGGGCAACTGTCAGGTGAGTATAGGGGCTGTAAAGAGCAGGGAAATTTTTTAAAAATAGATGCCAGAGCCCTTTAAAACAGACAGGCTCTCCCATCTGTTTTTAGAAATCTTCCCTTTCTTCGCTTTCTCCTTTGCTGCATTGTCAGCCACAGACTCTTCGCCCAGCTCCATCCTGGGTGCTTTTGGTGTGGCTAACTTCAAAGACCCTTCAGAGCCTTTGCAGCCTTTGACAGCTGCAGTGCTCTCACAAGGGGTTTTTCTTTGGAGCCTGCGCTAATCTCCGAAGTTGCCTTCGGAGGGACTTCGAAGCCTTTGCTAATCTCCAAAGGCAACTTCAGAGATTGCACCCCCTGTCCCCCAAAACACCTGGCATGACAGGCAGACCCCTTGTGGGTCAATCCGGATTTGCCACATGGGTGCTCTGGTGTTTCCACAGCAGGCAGGCCAGCACCCATTGCTATTGGGTGCTAAACCACCCATGGAAACACATTGGGTACTTCCCTCAATCCGGATCTACTAGATCCAGATTAAGGGAAGTACCCATTCCTTAGATCCAGATCTTCTTAGTTCTGGATTCAAGGAGTGCAATGGAAAACACCCTTATTTTAAAAAGTGAACAGTTGATGTTTTTTAAAACTTTCATCGAAAATTGTGTTTTAAAAGCTTCAGGTATGAATAGGTCACATAATTGTCTGAGTGTTCTGTAGGGTGGGGTAATAGGTAGAAGCTGTGCTCCCTTACCACCTTGCCCATTTTGCAAATCCTAGGCCTTGTCATGGGGAAGGAGGAACTTGAGAAACCTCTATTATTCTTAATGGCCATAATGTTCAGAATAATTCTGGAGCAAAATAATTCTGCAGAGCAAACAAGAATGTTTTGACAGAATGATTAGGATGTTCCAAATAATTGAATCTGTTCTATGTGTGCCTCCAGTTGTTTGTATTGTTTTACTGAGCCCCTTGTAGCAAAATCCATGGTTGGTTTTGTCTTTCTAAAGTATCAAGTTCCTTATATATAAATTTCACTCCCACCGGAAAAAAACAAAACAAAAACCATAGTAGTTCCAAGGCTCATCCCTGTAAATGGATTGTTATGGAGCAGATGCAACTTCTTTAAAATCAAGTCAGATATTAATAGAGCAATACTGTTTATTTAATGCAGAGAGCTAGGTTCTGATGAGGACAAGTTCATGAAGCCCAAAGTGACCATGATAGCTTGGAGCCAGAACGATAAACTGGTGGTTACTGCTGTGAACAATCATCTCCTGAAAGTGTGGGATTCTTATACTGGTCAACTTCTTCACGACCTTACGGTATGCCATGTTATACTTCATTGAGAAAGTAGTGTTTAATGCAAAACTTATTCTACACATACTGTATGTTTTCATAGCCTTATTTATATTCCACACTGAAGTGTCTATATTTTTAGTTACCTTCAAAACTAATACTGCATTTTTATTTTTTTCTTATTTAAAAAGGGGCATGTAGATGAAGTATTCGTTTTGGAGCCCCACCCTTTTGATTCTAGAATTATGTTGTCTGCAGGCCATGATGGCAAGATCTTTATCTGGGATATAACAAAAGGCATCCAAGTGAAACAGTATTTTAACATAGTAAGTACTTGGTTGAAAATTATTTGTTTTCCTTGTGTTCTGACTTCCTTATTTCTCTATCATCTATGCATATAGTTGAAAAAAGTCTGTAGATTTTTTTTATTGTGTGGGAAACATTTCCTAAACTGTAGAACTCAGAAATGCCAGAGGTAGATAAGAATTGTTCTCTTTGTCTTGGTTTAGAGTCCAAAGGCTTAGCAAACTATAACAATGAACTTTTTGCATCATTTGCAGGAAACAAAGGTAGCAGTGTAGCACAGCTTTTTAAAGACAAACGCAAAATCTGAGAAAATGACTTTTCTATTTCCAAAGATAATGTGTATTTGACATAGCTTCTCATGGTTAATGGCGAGTAGTTTGTGGTTCTCCTAAAATATCTATTTTTTTAAAAAAAATTCAAGCATCTGGTAGACCTTAAGGTCTGATTTTTACTTTCTATCACTTGTAGAAAGCTTATTGAAGGCCACAGTAATTTCTAGAAACCTAGTTAAGGTTTTTGTTTTGTACATAATTAAGCATTCTCTGGTGAGGTTTGGACTTACAATGGCAACTACCCTCTGTGGGGAAGTGGGACCCATTGAGATGGTCCGCCCTCAGAGACTTACGGAATCTGAGTGATTCCTGAATGCTCTGGGGGATTTTCCGGTTGACGTGACTGGTGCTCCTGTCGAAGCCCTGGTTTCTCTCTGGAATTGGGAGATGAGCAGGGATGTTGACACGATTGCTCCCCAAGTGCCCTTGGCATGCTTGTAGAGCCCGCAAAGCTCCTTGGTATTCCATGGAGCTATGGGCTATGAAACAGGAAGGTTGACGGCTAGAGCGCAGGTGGTGTAAATTCAGCAGTGAGTCTGACCAAACACGGTTAAAGCACATTATCATGCCTACCACGTGGCAGTGACAGTGGCAAAAAAGAGATTATTCTCTGCCACCATTGCGTCCTTGAGTAGCGATCCAGCAGAGCTCTTTAAAATAGTAAAATGGCCTGATAAGACCGAGCTCAAAGAAGTATGAGCCAGGGCCAAGTAATATCTGCTCTGACAAATTTGCGAAGCTCTCTGAATCCTTGCCCCTCCTGGCTGATAAAAACTAGCCAGTGAGGTATGATTGGCTGGATCCAGGGAGTAGTGAATGCCTCTCTAAGGGATGGAGTGGTTCCACCAGCTCTGAAACAAGCTGTGGTGCGCCCCCTACTGAAGAGGGCTTCCCTGGATCCAGAATATTTGACCAACTATCGCCCGGTGGCAAACATACCTTTTTTAGGCAAGGTTCTGGAGAGTGCTGTCGCTGCTCAACTACAGGCATGTTTGGATGAAGCTGATTATCTAGATCGATTACAGTCTGGCTTCAGACCCGGTCGTGGCACAGAAACCGTCTTGGTCACCCTGGCTGATGACCTCTTCCAGGAGAGAGACAAAGGGAATGCCACCCTGTTGGTTCTCCTGGACCTCTAAGTGGCTTTTGATACAATTGATCATGGTATCCTTCTGGAAAGGCTACAGAGCTTAGGAGTTGGAGGCAATGCTTGGCGTTAGTTCCGCTCGTATCTCCAAAGCCGATCCCAGATACTAGCTGTAGGAGATACGGTTTCGACACCCTGGGAACTCACTGGTGGAGTTCCTCAGAGGTTGATCTTATCTCCCATGCTTTTTAACATCTACACGAAGCGGAGAGGTCATCAGGAGATTTGAAGTGAGGTGTCATCAATATACAGATGATACCCAGCTCTATCTCTCTATACCTTCTGAATCAGGAGAGGTGGTGGAAGTGCTTGACAAGTGTCTGGAGGCAGTAATGGGCTGGATGAGGGCCAATAAATTGAAGCTAAATCCAGACAAGACAGAGGTGCTGTGTGTCACAGGATCTTGGGTCCGTGTAGTTGGGAGATACCCTGTCCTCGATGGGGTGGTTATGCCCTGGAAGGGACAGGTACATAATTTGGGGGCACTCCTGGACTCTGCGCTGACACTTGAAGCTCAGGTGAAGGCCGTGGCCAGGAGCGCCTATTCCCATCTACAGCTGATATGTCAACTGAAGCCTTTTCTGGATAGAGACAACAGTTATCCATGCTCTGGCAACCTCTAGATTGGACTGTTGTAATGCACTCTGCATGGGACTGCCCTTGAAGACGGCCTGGAAGTTGCAGCTAGTGCAAAATGCAGCTGCCAGAGTGCAGCTAGCTGGACACACATCATGCCGGTTCTAAGAGAATTGCATTGGCTGCCAATTCACTACCGAGCCCAATTCAAGGTGTTAACTCTGACTTATGGGCCCTAAATGACTTCTGCCCAAATATCTAAAGGAACGCTTTCTCCTATACCGACCTGCCCGTGCCTTGAGATCCAAGGAAGACGCCCTTCTGGTTGTCCCACCACCTTCGGTAGTGAGGCTGGTGGGCACCCGGGAGAGAGCCTTTTCAGTGGTGGCCCCCAGACTGTGGAATGGTCTCCCCCTCAGGGTGCACTATGCCCCTTCCTTGTTATCATTTAGGAAGGACGTAAAGATATACCTCATTGCCTTGGCCTTTGGCTAAGGTGATTCATTCTCCCCTCCAGTTACAGATATTATTAGTGCACTATTGAGTGCATGCCTTAAATCTGTTGAATTTTTAAGGAGTTTTTAACTGTGTATCTTATTTTAATTTGTATCTTGTGTTTTTGCTATGTTTAATCCGTTATTACCTGCCCAGAGACCTTCGGGTATGGGGTGGGATAGAAATGGAAATAAATTAATATGATCTGCAACAAAAGGTAAATGAGTCGTTTGTTGAAGGAATAGTAATCTAACAATGTGTGAGCTTATTGCTTTAAAAAGGTGATTAACATAAAGGCTGCATTTATTTATTTATTTTTGTATGTATGTATTTATGTATTTGTTTGTCTGGCTGTTCCGCCCTATACCCAAAGGTCTCAGGGCAGGTTACATAATTATATTAATCTTAGACAGGTTCCTGCCCTCAGGCTTACAGTCTAAAGAGACAAGATACAAAAGGAAAATGGTGTGAGAGGGAACAGGGACGCTTTTGCAGCAACAGTGTCCTTGCATTTACACTTTGCCTGTGCTCTAGAGACCATATCTATGTTTGGTGTGACCACCTAACTTTTGCATATATGTACATAAGTACAGAGCATTCATTCCATGGTACTGCGAAGATAAATTGCTGACCTTGTATCTGGGGAGGGGCCACTTGATTTCTCCCATTTGTGTGTTTTGCTTTGCTGAGAGGTTTCCATTTATTCTCAGTACTGTGCCTACAATTATAAACGGATCAACGATAGAGAATAAATTTACTTGGGGATCTCATTCTCCCTCTTCAGCTGAGGACTAGCTGCCCCAGGTTTAAGAATTCTTAGTTGGTTCTTATTCTGCTTCAGATTGAAGGACAAGGACATGGTGCTGTCTTTGACTGCAAGTTTTCATCGGATGGACAACACTTCGCTTGTACAGATTCTCATGGACACCTCTTGATATTTGGCTTTGGTTGTAACAAACCATATGAAAAGGTATTTTTCCAGTCTTTTTGAGTAAGAATTATAATATTCATTAATTTATTTGAATCCCAGTATTTATATCCTCTAAATTTCTTATGTACTTATGCCATTTGTATGCTGCCTTTTCTTCTGAGTAGACGGGTTAGTTCATACTGTTCTTCTTTCCTTCATTTTATCCTTGAAATACCTATGAGCTATATTGAGAGACAGTGAAGAGTCTTGAGGTCACTCAATGACCTTTCATTAATATGCCTGCATGAAAATATACTGTTTTCTAGCACTAAAAGTCCACATACTCTTTCTCTTTGCATTCTACTGGCATTTCTTGGCTTCAACTCAAAGCCTCTCAGGACTTTCTCACAAAAGCTTCCTCCCAGGAAATGTTGCAGGTCTTTTAGGAATCATGTATGTAAAAAGTACTTGAGGGAAATAATAATTTTAGTTATAGCCTTCTGCATGTTATTTTTTTTAAATGTTTTTATCTGGTATTTTGACCGTGTTCTTTCTCAAATTTGTACCACTGAAACAGGGACTATTCAAAAGCAAACAGCCCTGTTTGCAGTAGCTCTTTCATTTAGTTGATAGTGTAAAATTTGGTACCACAAGACATTTCTAAAGATGTGGTTTGATTATTTATAATCATTGTAGTCTTGAGCATTAAAAAACTCAAAAACAAAAAAATTACTTTGGTTGGATGCATCTTTGGCCTCACCTTAAAGTAATAAGAATTTTTCTTGTGTTCTTTGGTAGGAATCCATTCTATCACAGCTAAATCTTTCCTTTACCTGTGATTTAGGCTAAAGAAAAGGCATGTGCAATGTTCCTTTTCACAAAACATATAAAGCCATCTTGATATGTAAAGGAATTTGAAGGCCTGGAAACCTCTCTCTGCCTTTTTTCAGAGCCAGAAGGGGGTAGAACCAGGAAAGACCATGGCAAGCATGTGACATCACGACACAGCACAATATTTTCTAGCCAGATTGAGGTTAAAACAAAGACTGATCACCATCTGAAAAGTGTATTGTAGAAATACACTTAACATAACATGTGTCAAACCCTATCTCTTCAGATGTGGATTTTGATGATTGTATTTTCTTAATGTTTGTGATTCTCCTTCAAAATTGATGTTAGCTTCATTTCTTTCTAGATTCCTGATCAGATGTTCTTCCACACTGACTACCGACCTCTGATTCGAGATTCTAATAATTATGTCTTAGATGAGCAGACTCAACAGGCTCCTCACCTCATGCCCCCACCATTCTTAGTAGATGTAGATGGAAACCCTCACCCAACAAAATTTCAGCGGTTGGTTCCAGGAAGAGAGAATTGTGCAGATGAACATCTGATTCCTCAGCTGGGCTATATAGCAACAAGTATGTATGATAGTTTTCAACTACTTCACTCAAAACTTCAGAAGATCTTGTGACTTTATAGTTTTAAAGCAGTTGGTCTTATTGCTGTTATTTATATGGTTGGAGTGTTGAACATTTACTTTTTAGCAAGAGTATATATTAGAACTACTACAGTTCTTGATTCTCCTTTGAGTACTGAATCCCATTTAGGTAATTACCAAATTAGATTGGATATACCAAGAAATGTGCAGCTGGTGCACATGATCTTGTTGCATGACTCCATTACATTGCAGTTAAATTCGAAGCTGGCTTTAGTTATTGCTCTATCCTCAAATCCACCTACTTTAGAATGTATTGCAGTAAAGTAAAAGATTACCAGAGCTTGTGCAGTTGTTGCTAAGTATCTAAAAGTGGTCATGAGACAAACCATTCTAGAATAAATCTAGAACTGGTTGGTTGGTTTTAAGTACCAGTTTGTGGGTTTCTTAGATGGTTCATTTCTTTAAGCAATAAAGGAAACTCTGAAATTTTACAAGATAAGGCTGTGTTGAACCAGTTCTATTTAGAACTAATTCTGTATGAACCATGGAGGTTTGTGGGAGAGTTGTTACAAAACTGAACTGTTCTAAAAATTTGGGAGCTTAGTTCACAAGCGGAGCAAACTGCCCCCTTCTCTCTATCTCGTACAGCTTACATTCTTCCATGCTGTTTTTCCACACCCATCCTGTGTGCTTTAGAAGCCTACTAGATTTTTCTGTGGATTTTTGCTTCAAGAGGCTATGGCCCAGTGAGGGCCACCAGAGATGCAATAGGAGCATGTAAGTTGGGGACACAGTTGGGGATGGTCCACAACCCAACTGGCCAGTACTAGGTTTATGAGTGGTTCTGAGCATTTGCAGTTCAGGTTCAGTATAGGTTTAGAGCAGCAGTGTTTGTACTGTGTCCGTGCTTACAGCTCTGTGATGAGCAAGCAGAAAAGCATGCAACTGAATGCTGCTGTTAACTAATGCTGATAGTGGCTTTAAATTTCTGATGGCTATTCAGAATAGTTGATTAACTTTTTCCTATTTTAAAATTCTGTAAGGTGATGGAGAGGTTGTGGAGCAAGTAATAGGCCAACAAACTGCTGACCAGGATGAGCAAAACCTGGAACACAGAATACTTGATGGCATGATTAGACAATTACAACAGCAGCAAGACCAAAGAACAGGTGTCGATCAAGATAATGTTTCAGGAGAGCTACAAAATGAAGACGAAACTTCTAGAAGAGGTCAGTACTTTCCTGGATCTTAAAAAAAAAGAAATTAATTCTGCTCTGTTAGTGTTTTGTAACACGAATACAGATGCTTTGCCAGCGAGGATACCATTTGGTATTGTACTGATTTTTTTTCAGGTTTGAGGGAACAGTTTATCTAATATTCAAGTCCATGCTTAAATAAATCAAGAGGACTAATATGTCAGAGGTGCCTAGGGAATCGTTTGTTACAGTTAAGACATTTTCCTTTGTTAAGCAGTCTCCATATTTTTCAGGGAAGAACTTATAGCTAATTCCTGTCCAGTACTGGAACAGAAGCTTACTTAGTTTTAGTGCAGAAGCAGGAAGCAGAATATAAATCAGATTTTAAACTGCTGGTTTATACTTCTGAAATCCATCTATTGTATGGTGCTTGAATTTGAATTTTTATAACTTTTCTGTCATGCGTGCCAGGTGTGCACGCCTGGGCCATTGTCAATCTTATTAGAACTATTTTGAGCTTAATTTGCCAAAGTCTAACCCTGATTATTTTTTTGCTGCTTTTCTTTAAAATTTTACATTATGGGATTCAGGCACCTTCACTCTGTTGACTTGCCATTTAAACAATGATATATGGAACTCCTGATTTAAAAGAAGTTTGCAGTGTGAATGGGTTTCTTTTTAGAAAGGCTCAGCAAGTTGGAAACTTTAGACTTAATCTCTGCTACTCTGATTTTGTGACTGGTATGTGCTGCTGCCAGCAGGTGCTTTCTCATTCCCAGTATATGGATTTGAGGCCTTCATAGGTGCTTACAAAAAGTTAGGAATTTTGACTTAAACACATAATTCACTTGTGTTTTATGAATGTATGTATATTTATTCTTTTAGATTTCCTGAGGCCAAGACCCGATATCCACTCTCCTCCTAATATTGGGCTTAGGCGTAGCGGACAAGTTGAGGGAGTGCGTCAGATGCATCAGAATGCTCCAAGAAGTCAGATTGCCACTGAGAGAGACCTCCAGGCTTGGAGGAGGAGAGTAGTTGTTCCAGAAGTAGCATCTAGTCTCTTCAGGTGTGTGGACATATTAAACAAAACAAACAAACAAACAAAATCTCAAAAGCCAGCAAGTTGTAAGCAGTCACACATTTAATTTTTCGTGTATTGTAAGACTTGGGGTGTGGCAGCAATGGTTTAAAATATCCCTAGTGTTTCTTAACACCCACCCACCCCATAATTTTTATATTGAATTCTTAGAAGAGGAACTTTTAACTCATCTATCTTGACTGAAAATGGATGAAGTGGTGTTGCAAGAAATGGTCATGGTTTGCAACACATCTGCATTTAAACATGAAGCCTGAGCTATTTACCTTGAGACTGTGCATATTGGCAATCAAAGACTTAGGTCCAACTGAGCAGGACTGTCTTCTAGTACAAAATGACCTCTGGTGGAGTGAGAATAAGTCTCAGGAATTGCTTTCACATATGTCAACAGAAGCTTCATTGTTGGCCTTCCATGTGGGACTGTGGCCTGCTTTTCAGAGATGTGGGTGTGAATGGGTGGTTTCCTCTGTCTACTCTAAGCTTTCTAGGTTGTTGCTTGCATTGATTTTTTGAATGTGAGTTGACTGTAGAATTACAAACTGTTCCTTACAGATAAGATTCTGATTCTCTTAACAAGTTTTCAAAATCTATATTGTAGAAAGCAAGAAGAATACAGGATTGCAAAAGGAGAGGAAGAACAGTGGCTATATATGGTGGAACAGAAAAAGAAAACATGGCAGTTTTCAGATAAGGTAAGGAATACCAGGTAGATACTTTATTTTTTTATGAGTACCATGGAGATTACTCTTGGATTCTCTGAGCCATTTGTGTGTAAGAAAACTATGCCAACCATTTTGAATATAGTAGGTCTAAAAGGCAGAACTCATGTCCATCTATGTATATGATTCTCTTGATTCCTTTATATATGTTTAAATGATTACCCTGAATAACAGGCTACTAAAACATTTATTTTATATTTATATCCCTCCCTATATCCAAAGGTCTCAGGGTGGGTAACAACCTTTAAAACAACAAATTAAAAACAATTTTAAAACCAATAATATACATTAAAACATTTAAAAGATTCTGCATATTAAAATACTAAAATAATAGTATTTGCCATGGGGAGGAAAATATAATCACATCGGCCAAAGGCCAGGGCAAAGAAGTGCGTCTTCACTGCCTTCCTGAATATATACAGAGAAGGGGCATGATGCACCTCAAGGGGGAGACTGGGATGATGAAAACCTTAGGGATCATCCATTCTCTCTGGCCCGTCAATTGGTAACATTGGGTTGATCTCCTTCCGCAACCCCTCCACGACCGCTAGTAGGCGCTGTTTTTTCTTGCCCTATAAAGCCCAGCGCCTGTGTCACATTCCCAGTTCCACCTGGAGCAAACGACACTTCTTCCAAGCTAGACTGAGAACAAAACACACAATATAGTTAGTACTTGGGAGGGTCCACTTGACGGGCCGGAGAGAATGGATGATCCCTAAGGTTTTCATCATCCCATTCTCCAACCGGCCCTTACAATTGGTAACATTGGGACATACCCAAGCTAACCCACAGGGCGGGTCCCTCTTAACCTTCCCATACCAACCAAACCCCCTGTTAGGGCCCCAGGTCTTACCACCTCCGGGCCCCCGGAGGTTAGCACCCGACGGGCGAATTGAGCATCCGCCGATCGTGCCACATCCAGCCGATAATGCCTCGTGAAGGTGGATGGAGCGCTCCATGCCGCCACCTTGCATATTTCTTCCAACGAGGCCTCTTGGCTGAAGGCTGCACTCGTCGCCTGGGAACGTGTGGAGTGTGCCAGGATCGGTCCCGGTGGGGAAACGCCTTCTCTCTGGTAACACAAAACTATGCACTCCCTGACCCAGGTCGCCAGGACCCTGGCGGAAGCTTTTAGTCCACGTTTCCCCGCTGAGAACAAGACAAACAGGCTCTTGGACCTCCTAAAGTCCGCCGTCTTATCCAGATAAATCCTTACCGCCCTGCAGGCATCCAATGATGGCCAGTCCCAACCTGCCTCCCCCTGTTCACCTTCTATCAGCCTCGGGAAGTGAATGTCCTGCTGGCGATGAAAGGCGGAATCCACTTTGGTCCGGAACTCCGGGTCCAAACGAAGAACCAAGCTGTCCTGGGTAAATCTACATAACCCCGGATCGATGGATAAGGCTGCCAACTCTGACACCCTTCGTGCAGAACAAATTGCCACTAAGAAGGCCACTTTATAAGAAATAAACTTTATATCTGTTAACTCCAGTGGTTCAAACGGCTCTTTTTGTAACATGGTTAACACAAAATGTAAATCCCAGTTTGGATAACGGTGCTGGATAGGTGGAGCCCTGGCCTTCACCCCCCCGAGAAACCTCTTGACCAAAGGGTCCTCAGAGAGTTTTGGTATTCCCGAAAAGTCCAGTACCGCTGATATCGCAGACACCTGTTTGCGCAGGGTATTCAACTTCAGCCCCTTCCTGAGACCCGCCTGCAAAAACGACACCAGTTGTGCCGGGGAAGGCTTGTCAGGCGACACCCCCTCCCTCTGACACCAGTCCCAGAAGGCCTTCCAGGCCACATTATAAATCCTATAAGTGGAATCCCTCCTGGAAGCCATCACAGTGTCCACGGCATCTCTCTCAAGTCCCAAGTGTTGCAGGTACCCCCTCTGACAAGCCACGCCGTCAGGGCCAGCCAAGAGGGGTCCGGATGGATCAGATCCCCCTGCGACAGAAGGTCTGGAATGGATGGGAGGCACCTGGGAGGAACCAAAGACAGTGAGAGCAGCTGTGCAAACCACGGCCTCTTCGGCCAGAAGGGCGCAATGACGATTACCTGCGCCCCCTTGTCCTTAATTAACTGAATTACTCTTGGAATAAGAGGGATGGGGGGAAAGGCATAACCCAACCCTTCAGGCCACGCTGCTGTCAGAGCATCCACGGCCCAGGCTCCCTCTGTCGGAAACCTGGACAGAAACCGCTCCACCTGAGCATTCTCCTGGGTAGCAAATAAGTCCGCAACCGGGCGCCCCCACAATTTTACCAACCGTAGGAAGACCTCCTCCTTCAATTTCCACTCTGAATGTGGAATGAGTGCTCTCGAAAGCCGGTCCGCCACTACATTGGATTCCCCCTGCACATGTATGGCCGATAAAGAAGACAGGTTATTTTCAGCCCAATTTAACAATTCTGTGGTTAAAGACATTAAAGATTTCGACCTTGTACCCCCCTGTCGATTGATATGTGCTTTAGTTGTCATGTTATCTGTCTCCACCAAAACATGCCTTTGTCTGATCAAGGGGAGAAACTCTAAGAGTGAATTCCACACAGCCTTTAGTTCCAGCCAATTAATAGGATGTCTGGATTCCTGCGAATCCCACTTCCCTTGGGCCGTGCGTCCCTTACAATGACCTCCCCACCCACTCAAGCTGGAGTCCGTGGTGACGGTCACCCTGGGCGGGTCCCTAATGGGCTCCCCTTTCTCTAGATTTCCCCTGACCGACCACCACACCAGGGACTGCTGTACCCCGGCTGGAACGGACACCAGTAAACTCTGGGAGGCAATAATAGCCTCCATGAATGGGAGGAGGAACCACTGTAGGGGCCTCGAATGTAGTCTGGCCCAGGGACAGAGATCCATGAAAGAAATCATGGAACCTGGAAGTGAGGCCAGGGTCATAATGTTTACTCTGGCTGAATGCCGCACCGACCCAACCAGGTCCAGAAGCTTCTCCACCCTCTCGGGGGAAGGTCTGATGAGGTAGGTTACTGTGTCCAGGAGGGCCCCCAGGTGAACTAATGAAGTAGAAGGAGACAGTGAACTTTTTTCTAAATTCACCAGGAACCCAAAATTTTGTAGAGTCCTGAGGGTGAGGGGAACCGCCTCCCCCGCCTCCTCCATGGAACGCTCCACCAAAAGCAAGTCGTCCAAATACCCATACACTTCCACTCCTTGGATTCTTAAGTATTTTAGGACCTCGGCTAACAGTTTACTGAAAACGCGAGGGGAACTACTTAGTCCGAACGGTAATGAGCGGAACTGGAAGTCCCGCCCACCGATCCAAAAGCGTAGGAGGTGTCTGGACTCCTCATGTATCAATATGTGATTGTAAGCAGAGCAAAGGTCCAGAGAACTCAGGGCTACCCTCCTATCCAGATACCTGCGAATACTGTTCAAAGACTCCATTTTGAACCTTCTTTTGCGGACCCATTTATTAACTGATTTCAAATCTAGAATTCCTCTTAACGAACCATCTTTTTTGTCAACAAAAAACAAAATGGAATAGACTCCCTGGCCATGCTGATCTTCTGGCACAGGTTCAATGACCTTGTCTTCCAGGAGCTTGTTTATGGCTTCCACCACCCTAGTTCTCTTCACTGGGTGTCTAGGAAGGGAGGAAATCACCAATCTGTTGGGTGGTGTGTTGATCAGCTCTACCTTATATCCCTGGGCCACTATGGACAGTGCCCAGGGATCCGAACACACCTGCAACCAGAAATCGTAGAAGTGAACGAGGCGCCCCCCTACTGGCGGTACCCCTTCGCTAGTTGGCTTGATTTCCTGCTTTGTTGGAACGAAAGGAGCCCTTGGTCTGTTGTTGTTTGGGGCGAAACCCGGTGTTCCAAGATTGTTGTCTCTCCTTTGGGGGGAAATTAGATCTAGGAGGGGGGGAGGTGGGCTTTTAAAGAAGGAGGAACGTCGAGGATTGTAGCTCTGGCGTTGTTTACCTTTGTTCAAGTCACCTTGCTTGGTGGGCAGGGCTGTGGGTAGCACTTTTTTCAATAAGATACTCTGAAATTACATCTCCAAACAACTTTTCGCCTTTAAATGGAAGGGCTAGGAGCTTCATTTTGGAGTTGGCATCTACATTCCAATGTTTTAACCATAATGCCCTGCGGGTGGCCGTATTTGTCCCTGTGGATCTGCCACACATTTGCAGGGCATCCAAGGTGGCGTCTGCTGAGAAAGCCAGGGTCGCCCTGATGTTCCTGAGAGCCGTTTTAGCACTATTGGGGAGCCCTGGAAGGGCCATCAGGTCGTCCGCCAACTTAAGCCCCGCCCTCAATGCCATAGAAGCTGTGGCCGACGCCCTGCCGGCCATCGAGCATGATTCAAAGCCCCTCCGGAGCAAAACCTCCATGCGTTTCTCAATGGGGTCTTTCAGAGATACATCTGGGATGACCTGACTGGAGACCAGGGAGGACAACACAGAGTCAACTTCCGGAACCCTCCATAGAGGTGGAACAGACTCGGGTTCCCCAAAATATTTCCTGAGAACCTGAGGTAATTTCCTGCTAGAACAAGGCAGAGACCATTCTCCCTTCAGGATATTGGACAGCGTGGGTGGAATTGGCAAGATCTTATGGCTCGCTGGGGGGGCCATCATGAGCAGTTGTGCTTCCATGGCCAACTCAGGGGTCTCTGGTGGAGGAGGAGTAATCTGAAAAAATTCCATCAGAATCTGGAGGAAGGGAGGGTAATCCTCATTCAGGAAGAGCCTATTCTGTAAGGTGGCTGGTTCATCTGGAAAATCCGTATCTACTCCCTCTGGATCAAACTCAGAGTCTACTATCTCCCCTTCGTCTGAGGTGATAATCGGAATATTTTGACCTGAGGGGCCTGGGGGGCCCTGCTTTGGGGCCCCTTGGTCCGCTGAGGGGTCCCTAGGGGCACCCTGGGAAGCATGTGCATGGGTAGAGGGTGGGTGGGTCCTGGGCCTGGGTCCCTGGGTCCCTGGGGATGGAACTCGGGGGTCCCTATCCCTGGAGGATGATGCTCTACTGGAGGGAGAGGAGGAACGCTCTCTATGTCTGTGTTTGCTCTTTTTCTTGGACTTGCTCCTCCCCCTGCTGTGAGAGGAGGAGGAGGAGGAGGGGGAAGGTGAGCTGGAGCGGGAACGTGAGTGTGTCTTGCGTTTCTGATTCAGCCGCGCTTGGCACTCAGCCAAGCTCAGGAAAATCTCCTCCACGTCCTCTCTGGATAGGGGAGGGCGTGATTCCTGGGTGGTTGGAGTCTCTGTTGCTCTTCTAGTACGCCTGGACCCCGTTCCCGCTTCCGTAGAGGCCCGTCCTGACGACATCTCCTCTGTAGCCCTGTTACGTGAGGGGAAAGTGAAACCATCGCACTGAGGCCACGCGGTATGCTGGGGCCTCTTCCCTCTTCGTTTCCTCCCCCCATCCTCCCCCGCAGCCTAGCCTAGCTGGCTCCGTCTGGTTAGGGAAGGGGGGGAGAGGGGGCCGTGGCTCCCCTCTCAGACTGCGGCATCCAGCGAGTCTGTTTCCTTGGACGGATGCCCCGGGGGGGGGGGGAATGGCGTGAGGGACTGCGCCCGGCTGGGCCGGCCCTCTCTGTCTCACCCCTGGCTGTTCTCCGCGGCTGCGGAATTAAGGGTCGCCTCTTCCGCGCCACGGACCGCCGCCTCTGTTCGCGCCGACCGCCTCCGAGAGCTCCCTTCGCCTCCGTGCAGTCCCGGCGTTCTTCCGCGGCGTTGCGGGCGCGCGCCGGAGTTATCCGCCGAGGGAAAGAGCTCCGGTTGCGCCCGCAGGCAGCGCTGTGTGAAGCGCTGGAAAGCTGCCACCTCTTCCCGTCTAGGAGGGCAAAGCAGCTGAGCTTCAAGGCCTTTCGGCACTTGAAAATCCAGGCGAGGCCAGTTCACCTCCCTGCGTCTTCTTTCTTCAGGGCCGGCTTCCATAAGCCCAGCCCGCGTCGTAGAGGAGTGAGCGACCGAAAGAACTGGGAATGTGACACAGGCGCTGGGCTTTATAGGGCAAGAAAAAACAGCGCCTACTAGCGGTCGTGGAGGGGTTGCGGAAGGAGATCAACCCAATGTTACCAATTGTAAGGGCCGGTTGGAGAATATTCCATAACCTGGGGGCCATTTGAAGTATGACTTTCGCAGTTAGGCTTCCTTTGACAAAAATGACTCTCATAATTCACAGGTAATTTGGATTGAGTCTTAACTTGTTGGTTCTTTAACATCTTTCTTAGAGTGACTCTGAAGATTCACTGATACAATCCAAGAGGAGGCTTTATAGACGAAAATATGCATCATATCGAGCACGGAATAACATTGACCAATCTGATTCTTCTAGTGAAGAAACAGATAACTGCTTTGGGTTCATAAAACAGGTGAATTTTTAAAATTTCATTTTAGCAAGGGTCAATATAGCTGTTCGCTTTCTTAAGATGAATTTATATTGAATTCAATGTTTCAGGGATCAGAGGAGCAGCTGAACAGATATTTAAGTGTCTACATAATCATGGTTATGGTATACATACTGTATAGGGAGAATTTTTTGCTGTCTCCCATTGTAGATGCAACTGCCTGGTGCTTCTACAGTACATTTTTTAAACATTCTGTTGATTCAATTTTATTTATGAAATTATTTCAAAATATTTTCTGTAAATATTATTTGTAAACATCCATAGATGTAATAGCTTATAGTTTGATTGCTGTTAGAAGGTCAAGCCTCTTATGAGTTAGATTAGGTAGCAGATCTTGCCATGTGTTTTAGTGTATTAAAATAATAGGAAATGTGAACATGGGAAAAGTTAATAGAAGACGGAGTCAGAGAAGAAAAATACTGGTAATTTTTCTGATGAAATTCCACAGAGCTGCAGACTAATGTTAAGAAAAGAGTGAAAGACAGTATGTTAATATTCTTCCCTTTGGAACTTTCAATTTAGAAAGCAGAAGAAAGTGATGGATTAAGTATGTCTTCTCATGAGGAAGAATGGAAGAGTAGCAGTAAAACTAACAGTAATAGTTCCAGGTAAGCTGAGCCTTATTTGTGTCTTGTCTCTGAGCCATGGCAATGCTCTATTTTGCTTTATGCAAATGACCGATAGAAGAAAAAGGATATACTGTGTGCGGCTTCTTCTCTGAAACCAGTGCTATGTGCAATTTATTAGAAAATAAAAAATGTTAAGAAATCACACTTAATAAAAGCATAGTTTGATAAAATTAATTGCACAATTAGCAGTAAAATCTAGCACTGAAGTGGTGTTACTATGATAAGAAAGGATATTGCCCTCTCTCAGTACTAAACTATTGAAAATAAAGTTTGAAATGATAAATCTTAATGCTTCATCTTGTAACTGTCCAAAAAAATTTATGGATCTGACTATACTGACAGCCATTTAATGACCTACTGTAGTAAATTATTTCTCTTTGATATTCAGTTCTGGATGAGTACTAATAGAAGAATGAGCAATTGTTAATTTTGAACTAGTAAATGTCTTGTTTTTAACTGGCATTGTACCTGGATTGATGTTCTCCATCCTCAGTGACTCCTCAAGCCAATATTCTGATTGGATCGCTGATGCGGGAATTAATCTACAGCCTCCTATAAGATGTTCTCGACGTAAGACTATTCGATATTGTAGTTCTTCTGAAGAAGAAGTAGTGCTTGAAAAAAAATCTCCACCTACGCGACGGAAGAGAAGACAGAAGAAATATAAATCAAAAAGGAGTGAGGAGGTAATGAATTTTTAGATTAATTTTTAGATATACTTTTATTCATAGTGTAGCAAAGCCCTGCTGGATCCCTTATCTTGGTTGGACTTACTCTGTTTTTGCTCTAGCACTGAAGACCCCATTTGGAACCCAATTGGTGCATTATAGGTAGTGATCAGGTATGCGCTGTCCCCACGCAAAACTCCTTTAAGACTCCATTAGGACCCCATCCTGAAGAGCCTTTCCCCGTGAGTGCTGGGGAAAAGTTTTAGAAACTTTTGGTAGCAAAATAAGTTTGAATGCTACCAAGTGCTGCTATTCTTGGTCTAACATAGTAAAGTAAAAATCTTTATTGATTAGTCATTATGACCTTATCAAATATTAGTTACAAACCATATATTATGTTAAAAGACATAAAAAGGGAAGGGTAAAAAGAAATAAAAGAAGAGCTACAGCCCGCTTTTCACACTCCTCCTCCGAGGTTATGGTACTTGTCTCTAATCTTCATAGCCTTCAGGATGAACAGTGCCGCTCTGAGGGTTGTGTACTTATCTTGTACCCTAAGCAATAGGTGCAGCCCTGTCTTGCTATCAGAGGGTTGGTTGTTAGTTAAGAGGGGAACAAGGTAATAATCCCTGATATTATTGTATAGATGGCATTCAAAGAAAAAGTAAATCAAATCTTCTGGGGCAGTTGCTCCACATACACAGTTTCTTTTGTTGTAAGGGATGTTCTGGTAACGACCCAACTTACTCATTATGTCTAGTTGCTCAAATCTGGCTGTGGTGAAAATTTTACGCAGTTGATAGGGCATGATGTGAGCAAGATAATTCTCTATCCTGATGTTTTGTATAAAGGCGGCAAGATAGGGAGTGGCTCTTGCATTTGCGACAGCTGCCAGGTCATCTTGTGCTGTAATATCCTGGACCCACTGCTGAAAAACTGTCTTAGCTTTAGGGTCTAGATTGTCCAAGGTTCATAATGATAGGCCCAGTTGGTGGGTGGTATTAGCAAAGTGAATTAGCCATGATGTTTTATTTGGCAATATATCTTGCTTTTCCAGACAGAGGCTTGGGAGTCTCATAGAGTTCATTTGTTTGATTTTATGCCAGTAATTAAATTGTCTCTTTGTGACCTCACAGCTCAATGGAGGCATCCCCAGTGCTGCTCTTGTAGTGGCTAATAGGGTAGATTGATTTGTGCCTAGGTATAGATGAAGCTGTCGAGACTGGAAGCTCTCCAGCATTGGTGCCTTTTGGGAGCCCCAGATCTCAGCCCCGTACAGGAGAATGGGGAGCACCTTTGCTTTAAAGACTTTAGCACGGGTCTGCTAGAGCCTGGATACCTGTAATTGCACAGTTTTTGTAGGGTGCAGGCAGCATGTCTGGCTTTCGTCAGGGAGTATTTCATGTGTGGAATCCAAGTGCCTGTGGCTGAAAAAGTAATGCCGAGATATTGATAGGTGCTCACTTGCTCCATTCTGAAGCCCTCAAGCTGCCAGTTACTGGGTCTAATATAGTAGCCAGACACTCTCACCAGATTCCTAGACCCAAAGGACATACAGACACAATCTGCTCAAATATCTCAAAAACCTCCACTAACCATAGTCTTTTAAGATTCTCAGGCATCAAGTTCATAAAATTTATGAGGAAAACACTGATGAATAATGTGAGACTAGTGGAATGATTAAACTCTTTTTCATTTCTGGGTGTAATTCATTAATGTCTTTAGATCACATTTCCCTAATATCTATGCCCATGTGAACCTGCCCTGTGTAGGTTCCCCATAAGTTTTGGAAGTCTTTCCTGGGAGGTGAGGTTTCATTACCACTAATGATTTTACTTAAAAAATCATATTGAGGTTTGGAAAGTCTTTTTGAGTGTGTTTTCAAGACTTGTAAGATTCTGTAAGTTGCCTATAAGGACAATAAGTGACAGGTTAAAATATTTTCTATAAACAGTTAGTTAAACATACATTCTAATTTGAACAATCTTTTATGAGGATGCACAAATGCCTGAATGCCATCAGTCAGCAAGTGTAGAACAGACCTGTGACTTTCATCCTCCTGAGTGGATAACAGATACCCGGCTTCGAAGGTCTCCTTTTGTACCACAGATGGGTGATGAGGTAAGAGACTTCAGACTTAATTGTATCTCTTTAAAAGTAGCACAGTTGAACTTAGTTCTGTACCTAATCTGTTGTGCGTGTCATCTGAAAATAAGTGGTTAGTAAGTTTTAATCCTTGAGTTTCTACACATTTGAAACCCTCTAAAGCTTCGAGGACAGTCAGTCTATATCTGAAGCCTCCATAAACAAACAAAACAGCAGCATAGTCCTGGTTAATATCATATCAGTCTTTATGCACAGCTCTCCCCTTCTGTTTTAAAGGACAGCTGTTTCTGGGTTAGAAATGTATGGAAATGAAAGTATCATAGTGCAACTGCTCACTGCTTGACTTCTTATTGTATAGTAAATCACAGGAGAGAATATTTCCTTATGCTTGTTCAGCTTTGATACCCTTATGGCTGGGGAATGTTAGCAATGGGATCAGGCAGTGAGTGATTAATCCTACCAATAGTTAAACTAACGTTGCAAGAAGATAAATCATTTATAATTTCTAAGTTATAGTAATTTTGTATTGTCTTTGGTAATTCATTGAATTTTTTAAAAATAAAACTTTATTTTTATTAGGTTGTATATTTTCGTCAAGGGCATGAAGCTTATATTGAAGCTGTAAGGAAAAACAGTATTTATAAACTGAATCCTCTCAAGGAGCCATGGAGAAAAATGGTTCTTAGGGTAAGTAAGATTTCATCACTGGTTTTTCATGCTGTTTGACTTTAAAATTATTCTCATTGGTTTCAAGGAAACGGGTAGAGTTGATAAAAATAAAATGCATATAACACATACAGATAAGCCTAGTACATTTCATTGTTCCTTTTGGAGTTGGAATTTTAGCCCTTTAATTCCAGCTTCAGACCCCAGTATAATTACTTTTGGAATGTGCAGGGTGATTGGCTGACCCTTGCAAGACCTTCATTATACAGCATGTCAGTAAGTATTTCCTACTACATTTTAGATGCCACTGCATTCAAATGTTACAGTTGAAGGCTGTTATGCTGGTTTGTCAGCCTTCAGGTGCAGTGCTTGGACAAAATGCCACGTAGTCAGCACTGACTTATGGTTCTTAGAACTACTGATGAAAATAAATGCTTGTCATGCACAGATGGGGCAGGGTAACAACTAACCAATGAAGTACTGAGAATGTGGAATGACAGGTTTGGACTAGTTTCTTGTTAGCCTAAAGCTACAGATGGACAACACTGTGATTTCTGTCATTGGGTTAGTGCTGATAGTTGTTTTTATAATGCACTAATAAATTGCTTAAAATTTGATTATATAAAATGTCAAGTTTGTGAACTATTAAGATACATGGTGGTTAGGAGGATGTCAGGATAAAATGTCCTAAGTTTTCCTTTATGTTCTTTCTGGCAATGATTTGATATGTCAAGCACTCACTTCTGGATCTCCTTAAAATATACCTGTGCAGTTTGGCTTTTGCTTGTTGGTTAGCCCTTTGGTGCATATCTTCTGTCTGTCCAGGTGGTCTATAAACTCCTGTGGTATTATTGTTTCTGTTGCTTTCTCATTATATTCTCACCCAAACAATTTCCATAGGGCATCCATTCTCTGAATCTTGCATTTCTGTGGAGCTATATGTTTTCCTTTTATACAGTGAAATGCCCCCTTCTCTTTGTTAAGTTTGTTTCTTATACATAAATTGTAACCTTTGAGCTCTGACCAAGTTTGATTGATGCCTTTGATAACATATACTTATCTTCCTGTGTTAGGATCTCCAGTTATCTTTGTTTCCCATGCTCTGTGCATTGGTATCTTAGTTTGTAACGGGTATCCTATACAAATTTGGCTCCTCCAGTTTGCTTCCAATCTTTTTGTGTCCTTTCTTTCTATTTCTGATAGTATGATCATCATCTGTGTTCATTAGTTGTATATTTTTCTCTGGCCTTCACTTTCCTTTTCCTTTTGCTCCATGGAGTGGCATACAGTATATCTTCCATTAGGGATGTGTACAAACTGCTATTAGTAGTTCAACTAGTGAAACTAACCTTATTAAGTGATCTGGGTGAGAACTGAACCAACATGGGATGGGTTGAATCCAAGCCAGCTACGTGGGATAGATTTCAGGTGGTAAGGGTTCACTCTGCACCTTCTTCTGCATCACCTTTTGCAGCTTCCATCATGACTGCCATTCACTATTGCCATTCACTATTGTATATATTGTGGGTGATGTAGTTTACTAGGCTCATTAATTTTTTGTGTATGTATTAGGAACAAGAATTGGTAAAAATTGTTGGGATAAGATATGAAGTTGGGCCTCCTACACTATGTTGCCTTAAACTGACTCTTATGGATCATGTAACAGGAGAACTTCAGGACAAATCATTTTCTCTCAAGTATGTATTCCTTTTCTCTTTGAGTTTTTCATGTATGCTGAATGTAGGTACTCTACAGAAAACTAAATTTTACTCTTCTGCCTAGGTACCATGATATGCCAGATGTTATTGACTTCCTTGTGTTACGTCAGTTTTATGATGAAGCACGGCAAAGAAACTGGCAACCTTGTAAGTGTATGCTTTTCAGAATATGGAAATACTATTTCATGATAAAGATTGCCATAGGATGGCAATCTCCTGAAGGATTCTGATTGGTTGTCGGGCTGATTGGCAGCATTCTGAACTGTAGACTGATGGACTGGATGTTTTCCACAGGAAGACATTTAGTACAAATGCGCAGAGCTTGGTTTAAGTGGACAGTAAACAACATTTCAGGAGGATTTAGCAGCAGCACACCAGGGTAAGAGATGAATACATTGCACCTGAAAATTGGTTTGTGGCATACTCCTTTTCTGCTGGTGTTCTTTGGTTAAGTGTGTGCCAGCATAAAGTTGTGTGTAATTGCATAGCACTCATTTCTTACGCTTTAGTGTGGTGATGAAACTTCATGAATATATACTGTTGCTATTTTAATATATGCCTGATTTTAAATGTTACCCACCCTGAGACCTTCGGGTATAGGGCAGGATAGAAATATAAATTAATGAACACTACATATCTCTCATATTTAGCCTTTAGATGTCAACAAAAATATCAGCATGCAAGCAAAAGTATCTGTCACTAGCTAGAAAGAAGCACTATGTCTGGCTGCTACAGAATGCTCTATGAAATGAGCCTGAAAAGTCCAGCATGGTGCTGGTCGGGGCTGTGGGAACTAGAGATGGGCATGAGTACTGTGCCCTCTGTTCTCTAAATGTGTATAACCACCTGCTTTTATGTCTAATCTTACAGTGCGTATTCTTCTTTTGCTCTATGAGTTAAGAATCTAGGCCCAGCCAATAAGAGAGTAAGGCAGAATGTTGTTTTTGTGCCCTTCTTCTGCTCTTCTGTATTTCATGCACTAGATAAATGGCTGGTTGGATTCAGGAGGCATCTTCTTTGTTTTCAGTGATCTGTTTAACTAGGGCACAGGGAAAGCCTTAACTGGGCACGGATACTGCTCACATTTGAAAATGTCAGGGAGGGTCAGGGTTGCAAACACCTTGCAAGTCCATCTCTTTACAAAGGCAAAGGGCAGCTGAACATACAGTGAGGTTAAAGATAAAAGTTACCTGCTTCCATCAGTCTCCTGCCTCCTTGTTTCCACGCTTTGCAACCAGGAGAGAGGGCTGCCCAGGGCTTGCAATGACATAACTATGTGGCCAGCTGCGATCCTGGATTTGCTAGGTGTTTGTGTGACTGCTGCCAAGCCTGAAGTTAACAGAAGAACCTTTTCCCTTCCCATTCAGGCTTGACAGGGGATGTGTGAAGGCTTAGCAAATGCAGGATTGCAATGGGCTGTGTACTGATATCATCACAAGCCCTGCATAGTCCCCTGGCTGCAAAGTTTGTAAGGAAGCAATGAGGCTGGGGAAAGTGACTGAGACAGGTGAGTTTTATTTTTTTTTTAATTTTGGTGAGCCCCTCACCTTCATAAAGGGTGAAACTTATAAAACCGTGCTTCTTTGACGACTTGATATGCTGTGAACAGTGAACAACATGTGTTCATGCACATATCTAATTTCCACACTTAGGCACGGTGTTGGTGTTAATTCCATTTAGATAATGGGAGTGTAGAGTTGGGGCCTGCTCAGTCATTCTAGGCTTGATCTCTGACTTGCATCTCGTGAGTTCTGTCTGCTATGTATATAATTTAGAAAAATATTTTTGAATGCTTATTTGATTTTGTATTCAAATATATTTTACTGTGTTGTATATTGAATATTGATACTTTGTTTTTGGCTTCTGTATTTTAATTAGTTAATAACTGACTGCAGTTCCCTAAAGCTCATTGTTGAAAAGTGGCATGCAAATAAATCGATGATGATGTCAATATTGCTACTGGGCAAAAACCAGAGACTGGTTGTCTGTTTTGTGAAAAGTTATTTTGTTACATGTTGATGTGCCAAAAACCTGACTTTTCTAAACATTCTTCAGCACAAGCTTTACTGCAAATTCAGTGAATTATATTTTAAAAAGAAATCTGTATTCTATCATAGCAACATTTCATTCTGTTGACATGTATTGTTATATTCCTTGATACAGAAAATTAATTTAAAATAGTAGTATAATATTATGTTTATTTTGGTTTTGCAGATGATCGCTTTCGTTCAATTATTGATGATGCTTGGTGGTTTGGAACAGTTCTAAGCCAAGAACCATACCAGCCACAGTATCCTGACAGCCCTTTTCAATGCTACAGTGTCAAGTATGTGCACTTCCTTTCTTGCTTCTTGATTGTCAGTTCAGAGAGCACTCAGAATATGCATCTCTTGCAGAAAGAATAGCATGTAATGTTTCTGTTGGGTGCCATTGAGTAGATCTGATTCTTGGTTGACTCCATCACTGCCTCCATAGACACTTCTATGTACTTTTATTATGGTTTGCATTGCTGACTTTTAGGGGGAGTGGTGGGAATTGAATCTCTACTTTCAAAGGCTGCTGTATCCACTGAATAGCAGCCACATCCTACTGCAGACGTCCCCTTTACTGAAGCAATGCTCCCTACTAAAGATTTCTTATTTTCAGGAAGTGTAGGAAAAGCAAAACTACTGACATTGATCCCAAAAGAAAAAACCCGGTAACACATCTTTACTGGTGATGATGTTATAAATGAGTGACTCCTAAGGCAAGTCTAGAACTAGCATTTCACCCCAAGCCTGTCTAAATAGCTTTGTAATAATCTGATTTCTGTAGTTAAGATTGGTCTGTGAGACAGGATATAGCAAGAAAGTGTTAAAAACAGCTCACACCATTATCCCTCCACTCTGGTCCCCAAGTGTGCCCCCTGCATTTCTCAGGGAAATCAGAGGCCCATATTTTGAGAGAAACAAGTCTTGAGGAACCAGGAAACACACACATCTTTGGTATCTACCCAGGATACCAAAGCAGAAAGCAGATAGCCCATTAAACAATGTAATCAGTTTTTATGAATATAAGAATCCCAGACTACCGTATTTTCCAGCGTATAAGACGACTGGGCGTATAAGACGACCCCCAACTTTCCAGTTAAAATATAGAGTTTGGGATATACTCGCTGTATAAGAAGACAATACCCAGTGTATAAGACAACCCCTGACTTTTGAGAAGATTTTCCTGGGTTAAAAAGTAGTCTTATATGCCAGAAAATACAGTACCTTGCAAGCCACTGTCTCCTCAAACTGGAAGTCCAGAACTGGTCTATTCTTGTTCATCTGTCAGAAACTGTGTTAATGTGTTGGCAGGGAGAACGTGGAAAAGAAAGTCTTGAGCTACATGAAATGGGGTACAGCTACTGTTTTTCTTGATATTCAAAGTCCTTTGCTCTATTTCTTTGGAGAAATACTATAGCAAACATCAGCAAAATCTCTTAAAAATCTATACTTTGAACTTAAATATACTTTAATCCATACTGGCAATGTTTTCTATTTGAAGCTTTACTTAATACGTTATTACTCATTTTTCTCATCGTTAAACAGGTGGGACAATGGTGAAATTGAAAGACTTAGCCCATGGGACATGGAACCAATTCCAGAGAATGGTATGCAAAAATTATTTGCAAACATTTTATTTGATTAAATGGGGAATTGTTGTTACAACATTGAGTTCTAAAATGTTTGGCATGATGTCCCCTTTCTAGTTAATGACACGGCACCATGTTTCCCATTTTCAGTATAAGTGAAATTAACATCCATGTTATTAGTTTGTATAGCTATTTTACCCATATAATCATTTTTTTAGAAGTTAAAAATTCTGACATACACAGAGGGGATGGGGAGAGAGAAAGAACCTTACTTAGATCTCCTGTTTCAATTTTTTTATTGTAGGAAGTTCCTTGGCCTGAGGTGTGTAAAGATTACACAAATCAGTTGAATTTTCTTCAGTAATTCTTTCTTTAAAATGTGTAAAAATGGGTAATAGTTGAAGTAACTAATAGCACAGATGCTCCAGAGTAACCATTACTTAGCCCTATTACCCAGGTTAGATAGGGAGAGGCAGAAAACAGGCCTCTTTGTTTTCAGTTTCTTTCCTTGCTTGATCTGGGGAAAATGAGTATTTCAGTCTTTCTGATCTCTGCTATCCATATCTTTTTTTAATTTTACTGTATGTTGTTTTGTTTTATCACCTGTATTTGTTGAATATAAGTAGTTGATCAGCCTGAAGTTTTGGGAGCTAGTGTTTCTGTGACTGCTGAAGAAATGGCAAAACTGTTATACAAGCCTCAAAAGGGAGAATGGCAGGGGAAATCACAGCGTGAAGAATGTGAACGGATTATCCATGGAATAGATCAACTTTTAACACTTGGTAAGGATCTTATTATTGTATCTCATTATCTAATATTTCATACTGTGGTTTAAAAATGTAAAATGTAATTTGAGCAGTAAAGACCAAGAGTTCAATTTTTTTTTTAGTTTTCTACAGCAAATTTCATCCAGATAATGTATTAGAAATTTATTTAACTTACATTTACTACGATTTTTTCCCCCTAACAGATATTGCAGTAGCATTTGCTGGTCCAGTTGATCTGAACACATATCCAAAGTACTGTACAGTAATAGCTTATCCAACAGACCTTTGGACTATTCGGACGAGACTAGTCAATCAGTTTTACAGGTTAGTCTTTTATACTTGGAAAAAAAAGCTGTAAGTCATATAAAACTGTTTCAAAGTTAAACTGTTTCATTCACTGCATGAATGCGATTTTTAGCTCTCTAGGAATAGTATGTATCCAAAGCAGTCTGTTAGGCATGTCTGCAAAGTACAAATAAATGGAACAAAAAGGATTGTAAGGTGAAATGTGGAAATTTGCAGGGTTAGGGTTAGTGTTCCAGGATCAGAATGGTGAATTTTTTTCCTTCAGTGAAGTCCCGTTCTTGTGGAATGGTGGTAGATTATGGATGCATTATTCTGGCATGCCGGTTGCCAGGCAGCCGAGGGAGGTAGCCCCTCCCAACAAAAACAGCGGCCCTCCAGTTTTCCAAAGGGAGCTGGTATCCTGCAACACTGTCCTATAACCAAATATAAAAATTATTATTCATAGGGAGGGACATAATCTACTGCCATTTCATGAGAATGGCACTTCACATTTTTGGATAATATGGTCATTGCTAAGAAACTAGGAAAAAACACATAGGAAATATTTTATTTTTGGTAGTTCGTGCTTATAGTTGAATGTTTAATCTTGATGATTTTATACCTTAAGACTCTTTATATTTACTTAATCTTTAAATATAGGAGGCTGTCTGCATTGGTTTGGGAAGTAAGATGTATTGAGAGCAATGCTCAGACTTTCAATGAACCAAAAAGTACTATTACCAGATCTGCTCAGAAAATCACAGATCAACTTCTAGAATTTATCAGGTAAGCAGGATATCAGGATTTTAAAAATATTCACTTGAATGTGGAAAGGGTTGTTCTAACTGCTGTTTTTCCAGTTGTATGCAAAAGTCTATAGCTGTTATATTAACAGCATGCAGATCAATTCCACTACTTTCACAATGTTTATATTCTCAGAAGACCTCAAAAAAATTGGTACAGGAAGGGTTGGGCTCTATTGTTGCTCCCTCTACAGCTGACAGGTGGTTTCCAACGTATTCACCACAACTTTGCTGTTTTTCTTCTTAGCACTTCTTAGCACCTTACTCCAAGAGATCTCTAATGCCACAGACTAAAAGACACCTTGCATCTTTTTGAGAAACTATTGCATTGACCAGTACTGGTCAGTGGAAGTTGGCATCTAGTGGAAGGGTTCTCCAACAAATGGTTCTGGTCGTGGGAGGATGATTTTTTTCTCTCCTCTTTTGGAGGACCCTACCTGAGGGGATCTTATCTGTGGTCGCACCCTTAAGATGGAAGTTTTTGTATGCCCCTTCGTGGTTCAGTTTTTCTGAGGCCTTCTGAGAATTAAGTGTTACATGATGACTCATTCAAGAAATACCTTAAAACAAACTGGCTCCTCCCTGTAAATTAATAGTTTTGTGTTTTCTTTCTTCAGTCTTCACATTAATTCTTCAGGTCCACACTCCCTTATGCTAACTGAGTTTTGTATGGTGCATTTAGTTTTTGCAGTGGGCAGCATCACCTCTTCGTCATGAAAGGATGACCAGTAGACATTCATCCATTCTGTTACAATTTATTCTGAGGTGCTTCTAGAATGAACCATCACATGACTAATAATGTTTCAATTTGATTTAGATAAGCAGGAAAAAAGCACACACAAAATAACATTTTTGTTTATTGGTCCAGGGCTTACTGTACGGTGCCTTGTTAGAATGGTAGCTATACATTTAAAAATGAGATTCTTGGATAGGTGCCTCAGGACTCCTCAGCTGGGTTTAGCCTTGTTTGGGGTTTCCTTGGCAGAGAGAGAGAGAATGAATCTATAAAAATGCCTTCTGAAATGTCTTCCTCTGCCACAGGTATTCTTCGGCAAGGAGCATTGTTTTAGTTGTTTATTTTTCATTCCATACTTATTTTTAGTACAAATTAATTTACTTTGAAAAGGGATGACAGATTCATTTTTCACTTGTTTCATAAGACTGAGTGTGAAGGAAGGTTTCTTTCTCTTTGATTGTTGTATACTACTTAAAAAATTCTGTCATGTATATAAAGCCATTTCAGGGGGTGTGGCTTTAGTCCAGTGGCTTGTATTTATTTTATAGTTTTATGGGCTTTCCTTTCTGATGTGATTTATTCGTCTGAGATATTTTCCCCACAGTGGTTCTCAGCTTTTTGAACTCTTTTCTCATGAGCAGCCATGGGCCTCCTGCTTTTTACTTGAAGCTAGCTAACATTGTCTTCACTCAGTGCCTACAGAAACAGTGACTCTCTAGGCCCCTATTGATACACATATGATCCAAAGAAGCTGCTTGCTATTAAGATTTTTACCACATAGCTGCTCTTCATCACCGGCTGTGACAGCTGTTGTTCTAAACTTCTTTGATTTAATGGAAGCCAGTACTCAAGGTGACACAGTACAGCCTGGCTACATGGAGGGCTTTTGTCAGATGGTAAAAGTGTAAAAAACATAATGCTTTGAATCTTTCACTACCATCCTTTCTGGAAATCCCTCAGGATAGTTTGTATTCTGGTCTGATACTCAAGTGCTAACTTGCAACTACTGTCAGTCATAGATGTGTCAAGATTAAGTTCTCTTCAGTCTACTTATCTAATTTCTTAATTTCCTGAAAAGAGCCAAGGTTGTTTGTCCATCAGTGAGGAGTAGATTTCCAGCCTAGCATTTGAACATCGTGTTTCAGGTGTTTATGGTCCAACCTTTTTATCCCATCTAAGAAGTGTCTCTCAAGCCTTTATCTTACAAAGTTTATTTTTGGTTGCTGGCACTTAGGCACTCAGAGTGTCAGAGCTATCCACCCTGTTTGCCCAGGACTGTGTACTTTTTCCCTAGATTCAGTCTCCGTAACTCTGATTTGTACTTTTATTTAAAGGTAGATTTCCCTCTCCCTAGAGAGCAGGTAATTTTCTTCCTTTTGCCTTCACCCTTCTCATGAAAAGGAGAAGCAATGATATCGATGTCTGACAAGGGGCTTCCATCCAGCATATAAAGGACATTGAGATGATGGACTTTCCTGTTTGCCTTCATCCTGAGAAACCTAGGCAGAAGGGAACCAGATTGCTGGTGATTAACATTAAAAAGGTTGCAGAGCAGCTTTTAAACTGATCCCTGGGGGAAAGCCGACAGGAGCTGGGCAGCATCCGGTTCGGGAGAGCGCACCCTCAAGTGAGGAGGGCTGGAAATATGCAGAAAATGCTGAGCTAAGTGCGGGATTTGGACAAGAAGAGTGAATATAAATGTATATATGCAAACACCAGGAGCCTTCGAGCCAAAATAGGGGAGATAGAAAGCTTAGTTACGGAAAATAGGATTGATATTATTGGCATAACTGAAACCTGATGGATCAGTGAAAACCAATGGGATACAGTAATCCCAGGTTACAAACTGTACAGGAAAGACAGGGAAGGGCGACATGGAGGTGGTGTAGCCTTGTATATTAAAGAAGAGATAGAATCTTATGAACTGGAATGTCCAGGTGAATCTGACTCTTCCACAGAAGCAGTGTGGGGAAAAATACCAAGCCAAAAAGGAAGTCTAACAATAGGGACATGCTACCGTCCTCCCAACCATACGCCCGAAGGAGATGAACAGTTGGAGAAGGAGGTAAAGGAGGTATTCCATAAAGATAGGATAGTTATAATGGGGGACTTCAGTTATCCTCAAATAGACTGGGTGAACTCCTGTTCAACTCAGGAAAGAGAGAGAAAATTCCTAGACCTACTAAATGACTGTTCCATGGAACAAATGGTCATGGAACCAACCAGGGGAAATGCAGTCCTGGACTTGATCCTAAGTAATGCTCAGGACCTGGTAAAGGACGTCACTGTAGCTGATCCAATTGGGAACAGTGACCACAATGCAATAACCTTCAACTTAAATACAGGGAGTAAGTTCTTAATAAAGTCTAACACAGAGACCTTAAACTCTTATAAGGGAAACTTCCCCAAAATGGAGAAATTAGTGAAAAGGAAATTGAAAGGGAAAGTCAAAAGAGTTAAATCACTTCAAAATGCATGGAGACTACTTAAAAACACAATAATGGAAGTGCAACTAGAATGCATTCCTGAAAGAAGAATGGGGACGTCTAGGTCCAAGAAGAAACCAATGTGGCTCACAAATGCAGTAGATGAAGTCATTAAAAACAAGAGTTCATTTAGCAAATGGAAGGCTTGTCCAAATGAGGAGAACAGGAGGGAACATAGACACTGGCAACACAAATGCAAGACGGCCATTAGGAAAGCTAAGAAAGATTTTGAGGAGCAAATTGCTAAAAACATCAAAAGAAATAACAAGAACTTCTATAAGTATATCAGAAGTAGGAATCCAACCAGGAGAGCAGTTGGACCACTAGATGGTAAAGGGCAGAAAGGGGTAATTAAAGAAGAAACGGAGATTGCAGAGAGACTAAACAATTTTTTGCTTCCGTATTCATGGAGGAAGACAGAAGACACATGCCAGTAGCTGAGCCTGTATTTTCTGAAGAGTTAAACTGTACAGAAATAACCAAGGAAGAGGCCCTTGCATGTCTTAATAAACTAAATGTTAACAAGTCACTGGGACCAGATGGTATTCATCCAAGAGTCCTTAAGGAACTCAAATGGGAAATTGCCGACCTTGAGCAAAAATATATAATCTTTCCCTAACATCAGGCTCCATACCTGAGGACTGGAGGGTAGCAAATGTAACACCAATCTTCAAAAAAGGATCCAGGGGTGATCCAGGCAATTATAGACCAGTTAGCTTAATGTCAGTTCCACATAAGGTGATGGAAACCATTATTAAAGACAAAATTAGTGTGCATATGGAGGAGCAAGCATTGCTGAACAAAAGCCAGCATGGCTTCTGCAAAGGTAGATCATGCCTCACAAATTTGTTGGAATTCTTTGAGAGTGTCAATAAACATGTGGATAAAGGTGAACCAGTAGACATTGTCTATCTGGACTTTCAGAAGGCTTTTGACAAAGTCCCACATCAAAGGCTCCTGAGTAAACTGATCAGTCATGGAATAAAAGGACAGGTTCTGTCCTGGATTTGTGACTGGCTTAAGGGCAGAAAGCAGAGAGTAGTAATAAACGGCAAATTCTCAGGGTGGAAAGAAGTAAAAAGTGGGGTCCCTCAAGGCTCAGTACTGGGACCAATGCTTTTTAATTTATTCATCAGTGATCTAGAAAAAAGGGGTACATAGTAAAGTAGCAAAGTTTGCTGATGATACTAAATTATTTAGGGTAGTAAAATCCGAGATTGCCAAGAGCTCCAGAGGGATCTCTTAGCATTGGGTGAGTGGGCAACCAAGTGGCAAATGTGCTTTAATCTTAACAAGTGCAAAGTAATGCACATTGGAGCCAAGAATCCAAATTACGTCTATAAACTGATGGGGTCTGAGCTTTCTGCAACACACCAGGAAAGGGATCTCGGGGTTTTGGTGGACAGTTCAATGAAGATCTCAACCTAGTGCGCGGCAGCAGCGAAAAAAGCAAATTCAATGCTGGGAATAATTAGGAAGGGAATAGAAAATAAGACAGCAAGTGTCATTTTGCCCCTTTATAAATCTATGGTGAGGCCACATTTCGAATATTGTATACAATTCTGGTCACCACACCTCAAAAAGGATATTGCGGAACTAGAGAAGGTGCAGAGAAGGGCAACCAGAATGATTAAGGGTCTGGAACACCTCCCTTACGAAACCAGGCTGCAACATCTAGGCCTCTTCAGTCTGGAGAGACGGCGTTTAAGAGGGAACCTGATTGAAGTATATAAAATTATGCACGGTATAGAAAAGGTGGATAGAGAAAATTTCTTTTCTCTATCGCACAACACTAGAACCAGGGGGCACTCTATGAAGCTGATGGGTAGGAGAGTAAGGTCTGGCGGGGGAGGTATTTCTTCACCCAAAGGGTCATCGGCTTATGGAATGTGCTGCCGGAAGAGGTGGTGACAGCTACCAGTCTGGATGGCTTTAAGGTAGGGTTAGACCAATTTATGGATGACAGATGTATCAATGGCTACTAGAACGAAAGCCTAGGTGCATCTTTCAGGCTGGAGGGGAGAGGAACTGGGGCGCTTCAATGGCCATCTGCTGGGACTCGAGAGCAGGAGAAGGTTTGTCCTTGTCTCTGCTTGAGATGCCCATGAACATTTGGTGGGCGACTGTGTGCGACAGGATGCTGGACTAGATGGGCTGTGGCCTGATCCAGCAAGGCTTCTCTTGTGTTCTTATGTTCTTAAGGCTTCCACTCAGGTTATTTCCAGTTGGATCAAAACGTACATTGCTTTGGCTTATGAGTCACTGGGATATCTACTTCCACAAGTGGTGATAACTCATTCTACTGGGACTGCCACTACTTCAGTTGCATTATTTAGGAATGTGTTCATTTGTGACATTTGTAGAGCTGCCACATGGACTATTCCGTTGACTTTTACAAAGCACTACAAGTTTGATTTCTTGAGGTCAGCAGAATCTGCCCTCAATAGAAGGGTTTTGTAACAACTTTTAGTGGATGTAATTTAGTTCTGTTTTTCCTTGCCTGGTTCATTGGCCTGAGCTTCGGTACATCCCAGCTGTGGTACTGAGGCACTTCTCAGTACCACTGAGAAGGGCTAGTTGCCTATTTACCATGAACACTCTTTCTTGGTGGCTTAGGTGCTAAAGGTCTCCACTATCCACCTGAAAGAAAATCTTCTACAACTCCAGTTCTTAAGGACCAGTTCATGCACATCTAAGTTTTCTCTGGGCAGTAGAGATTTTTTTTCCTGTGAGTGTGTTTTCCCTCTCCGTTCTTTTTTGAGTACAATAAGCTTTATTAATGGACAGATACTTTGCTCTTGCTGTGGCTAGCTGTGTTATCTTGTCATCAAACTGCAGAAAGCATGTCTGCTGGACTATTTTATAAATTCACTCTCTGTCCCTCTGCCAAGTTAACCCCATTCAGGGCTAAACCTAATGTTCACTATAAGTAGTCAATTAGACCTTCTTAACTTTTTCCTTTTCCTTTTCCTAACTCAGCGTAATTAGGAAAAGAAATCAAACTAATATTTGCAATTTGAGAAGTGCCAACAGTTGCAGTTCTAAAAATGTAATATTTTTGTTTCCTAGGAACCCGAATTGTACAGATATTTTTGAATTATGCACTGCAAGAAATGAGGACAGTATTGATCCTGATGATGTGGTAATGAAAGTTATCTTTGTATTGCCTGCATAACTATCACCCCCACACACTTTGTTGCTTGTGTTTGGGTTGCTTATTTTTTAGTCAGTATCCATTTAGTTACGACAGTTATATCAGACAAGTTTCTAAGATTACTCTAAAATCTGATTGCATCATGGATGAGTGAATTGATCCGATGTGCACTGCTAATAGCTATGGTTGAGATGGGGTTGAATTTCTGGGTGTGTTCCCACACAAGTTTAAATCCAAAATGAATCTGTTTTTGGGATTGGGAGTTCCCATTTATTTTTTTATTCACATACTTTATGAGGACTATTTTGCAAAAATCCACAGGAAAAAAGTCCTCAGAAAAACTGTTCTTGGTCCCCTTTTGGAGCCCAGCCTGCATTATTTTTTAGTCTTTGGGAATGCTGTGGACTATTTGGGGTGTGGATTTATCCTTCTGGGTGATGCCTGACTGATGTGGGTGGGATTTCACAGCTGCAGAGGTCTCCCCCCTCCCCTTGCCATGCCTGCTGGCAAGAAAGGTTTTTAAAAACTCAATTCTCAAATGATACATTGTTGCAGTAAATAAGCTGAGAGCCTGCATTTTGCAGGGGGAAAAAGAAGGAAACTGAAAAGGAGAGTAGCTTGTCAGCCTCAGTTTTGAAAGGGAATTTGTGCTGTTGGTTCTTCTGTTTTAGCTCAAACAGAGGGAACCGGCAGGGAGGGAGCTGATTCCGTGGAGCAGACTTAACAGGGATTAGACAGGGGCAGAGATTAAAAGGTCCTCCTTCTCCGTGCTGGGGTGTGTTTTTTTTGTTTGTTTGTGTGTGTGGATTTGAGTGGGAATGCCAGTATTCGCATTCAGCCCCTGTTCTCTTCAAGGAAATGGGAACAAATGTGCACTCAGTCCTGAATCCGGATTTAAAAAGTCCAACCCAGATTTAAAAGTCAAGTGGGAATTCAGCCTCTGTCAGCTTTAGAAAGACTACCCTTTAGCAGGAACCTACCCAGTTTTCAGATTCTGAATGTCAAGAGAATAGAACGGGGCTTTCATTGGTCCACTTCACTACCTGTTTATCTTTGTTAGCTGGTGGAGATGGTGCTCCGGTAGACAGTCTCAGGACATTGTTCCAGATGACTAACATTCATGCTGGCACTAAGGAGTACCTAGGCCAAATTGTGACTGGTATGGTGACTGCAGCCATTCTTGTATAAATGTAGTCTAACCTCAGTGGTATATGCACTGTAAATGTCTTGGTTAGTTTATTGTAACACACATTAGAGTATATGAGGCTCTCCTTTACAATAGTTTTGAAGCCATAGTTAGTGCAAAATATGGCAGACAAGATGTTGTATGAACTCCACATATAACCGCATATCACTCAACTTCTGCATGTACTACATTGATTGCTTATTAACTACTTGTAAGGCATTTATTCAGTTTTAGAGGGTAATCTGTCAAGAGATCCTGATAATGCAGTAGGTGATAGAGATAATTCCAGAGCGTCAGTATGGCTCCAGTTGATTCTTCCTTGTTATTATGTTCTGTATTCTCAGTAGAAATTGGAGGCTTCTAATCAAGTCATTGTTGCTCTAAGCACCTTAACAGAGAAGAAGCAAACACTAAGCATTAAATAGTGTTCTTACCTCATTTTCCTAGATCTTCCCTTTGCCACTAATTTGCTTGATAGTGTACTTATCTTTGTGTGCAGCAGCTTTTGGATAAAGTATATTTTACACCTGATTTTGGAAAGGGGAAAACCCTGGAAAGTCCAAGTATTGGCCTAAACCTTTGGAGGATTCCTCAGCAGGGGAAATTTATTAAGAGTGCTCTCTCTCATATTGTACTAAATGTGAAATGAGCTAGAGCATTGATGGTGGAAAAGCCTGGGCCTTTATATGTGCATCTGTTGATACTTGTGCATGTTTTGTGTGGGTGACAGAACATTCATATTAGCATAGGTTCGCAGCAAGTTCTTATATTCTGTGAAATAATACTAACAGAACTTGTCTCATATTTTGTAGGATGATGAAGAGACATATGTTCCTAGAGTATCTTCTCGGAGAGTAAGTCAATCTGCCTCAAATCCTTTTGCTCATCTTTAAGATAGTACATGTTATATAGATAGTACATGTTATAATCTAAAGGGTGCTAGTGGCTTGGCAAGCAGTTTTTAATTATTAATATAGTTCGTATTTAGAAATGTTGTATTTGTTTTAAAGAGACAGGCCTTGAAGAATAAAACACCTGTAAAACCGAGTTGTGATGAGAATAGTTGGAAGAAGCAGTGTATGGAACTCGTAAATCTAATTTTCCAGTGTGAAGATTCTGAGCCATTTAGGCAGCCTGTTGATCTGGATCAGTATCCTGTAAGTTACTGCTCATTGGTAGAATCATATGCAATATGTCTCTTCTGTAGTGTTGTATTTTCATAATTGTGGGGAGAAAAGTGGGATAAAAATGTTATTTTCAGATGCTGTCCTCAAGCAAAATAAACTAGAGAGTCCATATATCAAAATTACCATAGGCCATTTTGCACAAAGTATGGTGCTCTGTGCGTGATATGTTAATGTATATAAATGAGGAATTTGACCTTTCCTTTGATTTGTAGCCTCTTAAGGAATAGTATTTCTATTTTATTATTTAGGACTACAGGGAAATTATAGACACACCTATGGATTTGGGCACTGTGAAAGAGACTTTGGAAGCTGGAAACTATGATACTCCAATGGAACTTTGCAAAGACATTCGATTAATATTTAGCAATGCTAGAGCATATACTCCAAACAAAAGATCCAAGGTAATATTTCTGTACTTCTTCCCCTAATTGTCTATTAAAGGATAATGGGAGTAAAGAAAATGTATACAGATAAGCTGAAGGATTGTTGTTGGTTGTTGTTGTTTTGCAAATACTGGTTCTCTGTCTAAGTATACTGACTGAATAGAGCAATCATGAAAGCAATATAAAGCACACAAAGTTTGCCACAGTTACATAGAGGTTGTTATATCAAGTCTTCATGTTAACATGAGCAAATCTGATTTTGTTTTATCTATCTTATATTTTAGTTTGGTTAAATAACATTGTTTGGGCAAATATTTTTTTCAGCAAAGCTATATTGCTACGTTTAATGATCTTGTCAAGGACTTATATACAAGAAATTCCAGATACGACACATCACCCTAATAACTTTATAGATGAATGGTGGTGAAAGTCTGTCCTATAATTTGCCTTTTTTAAAACATAAGGAGCTTGTGACGACCCGGGCAGCTCTGGTACCACCTGCCTCCTTTTAGTGTAGCCTGGCAGGCTAACAAACAGCCCAGGTGCCCATTCACTCTGCCAGATCCCCTTAGATCCTCAGCATAAATTGGATCTTCACTGGCCCTCTGTTTGCTACTTCTTTCTAGATGTTACGACAAACAGAATACTCTTTAGTTAACCAAACATCAAAGGTTTATTGTTACAGAGTAAACAGAATAAAAGGAATAAAATGTATGATTGAATCAGTTATGTGTCCTATAGTAAATGTGAAAGGAACTAAAATGGTAAAGGAACAGAGTAAGTCCTTTGCTTGTTCATCCAACAAAAGTTCTCAATTCATACAGTGGTTCCTGACTGATAATGGCTTCTCTCTCTTAGTCTGAGGTAAAATTCTTATGCTACTCCACAGCCTCTTAATAACTTCTAGCCTTTGAAACCTTTTCCTTTTGTTACAGCTTTGTTTTTCTCTTCTTTATATCTCTTAGTGTTCTGTCTCAAAATCTTGTCAGTTCTTTTTCTCCCTAAAAAACTTCTGTGTCTCTCTTAAAATCCTCCAGCTTCTTTCTCTGTGTCAGCCAGCCTGTCTCGTTTTTAGGCCTATCAAAACTCTTTGTGGAAAAAAACACTTTCCTCCTGCCCACTATTTAGTCTTTTATACTAATTACTTCTATTTCTGTTGCCCACAGGCCAACAAAGCTAAATTCCACTTGACTGGCTCTCTCCCTCTTTCTAACTTAGAGGTGAGGCCTACATAAACACACAGGCGCACTGAGCAACCCTCATCACTTTTCAAACCCCCAGCAGTGACTCTCCCCTAGCAGTCTCAACAGCAGCTAATATTCATCATGAATCCTGGCTGCTGATTGGCTGGAGAGCCTTGCTTTTTGGTAGGCAAAATGGAGCTTGCTGAGTCTCCTCCTCAGCATGTCAATCAAACACACAGCAGCAGCAGGTTAACTGTTTCCTGCCCTGTTGGCTGCTTAGGGGGCTTTACATCATCTACATCAGAGGTGTCAAACTCAATCCGGCCGAGGGCCGGATTAAAAAAAAAAAAACTGTGAGGGCCAGGGGGCGCGGTGGGGGGCGTGACCGGGGCACAGAGGAGGGGCCGGGGGTGTGGCCAGGGGCGTGGCTAGGGCAAAGAGGGGGCTCGGGGCGTGGCTAGGGAGGGGCTGGCCGTCCATGGCGGCGCCCGCGCGCGTGCTCACCTCGCCTCCTTCGCACCCAAGGAGGGTGGCGCGCGTCGGCGGGCCGTGGGCCGCGCGGGCAGGCGTTCCGCGTCGTCGCGTGGTGGGTCGCCGCGGGCGTCCCGCTGCGGGCTGCGTGGGCAGGCGGGCCGCGCCGCGGGCGTCCCGCCGCAGGCTGCATGGCGTCGTCAGGCGGCCCGCGGCATTGGGCCGTGGGCCGCGGGCCGCAGCGGCAGGCGGGCTGCGCGGGCAGGCGGGCTGTGGCCGCGGGCCGGATTAAAACGCCCCACGGGCCGGATCCAGCCCGCGGGCCGTATCTTTGACATGCCTGATCTACATGTTCTTCCTTTTATGGGATAAAACTCAACCTCATTAAATACATAATACATTGTAGCTTTGTTGGTGATTGTCACGACTTCTAACAGACCATTCAGTGCCTGCCCTCCGAAAAGTAGCTGGGCACTTTTAGGTTGCTGGAAGTGTGCATTAGGCCAAGTGAGTACTACAGGTCTAAAGCAATAAACTGGTAGCAAGCATTGTAATAGTAAACCAAAACAAGTTTATTAAGAATAACAATTAGAAAGGTAAGGGAGAAAATAGAAAGTTCAGATAAAGCAAGAGAAAGAACAAAGGTCTCTCAATAAAGCTAGCTTCAAGCAAACAGCTTTCTTAGCTTACAGGTTACCCGTTGCTTTTAAGTGGATGTGCCTATCCACTTCTCCCCTTTGGTTTGCTCAGCTTTACCCAAAGCCTCCCCACAGAACAGCAATTCATTCCCAGTTTCAGCAAGGCTTAGCACCTCCTTGCTATGCTGTGGGTTCCAGCCTCTGGTCAGTTATTATCTGAGCTCCTTCAGAAAATCAACCAGCCACAGTTGCCTCCTTCAGCACCCTGTCCCAAAGAACAGGACCAGTCCGATCAATTCCCCTCCAGAGAAAAGACCCTTGGTCAGTTGCTGGCAAAGTCTCCCTGAGAGACAGATCTCCGCTATCAGCCTCCTTCAGAAATTGCCCAGCCAAAAGACACAATCTGCTGTTTTCACTGCTTATTATACCCTTCAGCCTCTCGGGCTCCAATTGGCTGTAACCACTGGCAACCGAGGGAAACTCCTCCTGCTTGTCAATCAAGCCCCCAGGTCCCTGGACAGGTTTTCCCTCCAATTTGCCAGCAGCCAATAAATGCAACAGGACCCGGGCAAGGTTTCCCACCTTTTTGCAGCTTATAGCCAGGGCTTGCAAATGCAGTTTGCAAAGAGGCTTGCAAGGGAGTAAAGAAATATTACTGCCCATTGCAGCCTGAACCCTGAAACAGTCACAGTGATCATATCCTAATCATAGTAAAGACTGGGGTAACTGTGTACCCCAATTGCCTGAAAGTGGGGGATATATATATTTATAGGCAGTTTAGAAAATACATTGTAATACAGTTTAAGCATAGCTCCTTAGAAATAGTCTGCATGAAAATTCTGCCAGCCTTGTATACAGTTTGGCTACAGAGTTAAAGAACAAATAGGATTATCCTATAGAAACTTAAATGAGGATTCAAATGTCAAGGTTTGCTCCCTTAAGAGAATTAGTTTCTCATTAAAAAATTAAGTGTGAAATTTCTTGCTGTCGCCCACCTAAACTTCTACATGACCCATAAGATGATGTTGAAAATACACGAATGGTTGATGAAGAGAACATGATGTTAAAATGAGGGCTTGTGCTACTGTATGTGGCTTAGTAAGCTCTGTGGTGGATCAGTGGACATTTCCCTTCAATAAGTATGCATACTGGTGTAGCTAAAATGTAACATTCTATTAATATGAGTATGTGTCTTTTTTGTAGGTGGTGCCATTTTTCATTGTAAGCTGTAATAAAATGTTACTAATATGTAAATATATTACATCACTTGGATTACTGGGGTACCTGATTTTGTTTGAATAAACATTTTACAAGGACATTCACCTGGGCTAAATCTCTCATACTTTGTAAACTCCTAAACAGATTGAATATTTTAATAGCTTACGTTGTTGGCAAACTCTGATGCAATTAAGAAATTTTGTGCCAGCAAAGTTATCACTGCAGAAGATTCCCAGTGATTTGAATATAAGCCAGTGTTCTAGAACCATCTTCTGTACAGCTCCCAAAAAAGTTATATTGTGGGTTTCTATTTTAATGATATATATTTAATTTTTATTAGGTCTAGAAACAAACTTTCATTCATCCAAAATAAACTCGATTGCTGTATACCTTTTCTAATCTAGATATATAGTATGACATTGAGGTTATCTGCACTATTTGAGGAAAAAATGAGAAGAATAATATCTGACTTCAGAATGGCACAAAAATACAATGAAAGATTACGAAGAGATCAGCGATATAAGAGGAAGTTGCGAAGTCGAAGGAACTCTGAGCAACATTCTACTAAAATGTTCAGGTAAATTATCTAGCCTTTTTCAATTTGAGTTTGTGAGTATTCATCAGCATGTTCTTACTTCATAATGAAAATGTGACAGTACTTAACTTTCAGTGAAGGCTTGGGAACCTAAGAGTAATATGAAGTGTTTTTACCCCAGAATGATTTTGTTTGATTGTATTCTGAGTTAGAAGTGTAAACAA
Organism: Aspidoscelis tigris stejnegeri; assembly: GCA_023333525.1. Lineage (NCBI taxonomy): Eukaryota > Metazoa > Chordata > Lepidosauria > Squamata > Teiidae > Aspidoscelis > Aspidoscelis tigris. The sequence continues at coordinate 211,860,322 of JALMGA010000001.1, forward strand.
AGTGTGACTTTGTTACTTACATTGATATAGTACTAGAGTGGCAGAATTCAGATGCATCTTTTGTTTGTGGTAGAGGTTCTTATCTAGCAGGGCCTTCAAACACGTCAGTCTTACCTTGATGCTTTCTGTCACATTATTCCTTCATATTATTTATAAAAGGCGGCAAGGGAAAAGAATCAATGAAAAATAGATTGGATTCTCAGTACAGTTTAACGTAATCTGTCCAAGAAAGAAATCAGGAACCTTTTTGTAATGATTAATGCTTATTGCATGAAAATATGTTGGGGGAATTTTTTTATTCAGGCTTTTAAAAAACAAAAATTGCTACAGTCATGACTGGTTTAACATGGTTTGGGTTGTACAAGGCTAATGTGATATTGCTTATTTAATGCTATAAGGATCACCAGATTTTGATACTACCATAGGTTATGGATAATGTGTGTATGTCGGGATAATGTATGTAATGAATGTGTAGCCAGATGCATAGTGGGGTTTTTTCCCTTTGTAGTTAAAAATCTACTAAAATAAATCTCTGGGGGAGAGCTATTGTGCTCCCTCCACTATAAAGTGCAAGTAACTTAATGTCAGAAAGATTAGGGTTCAATTAGTGCAATTGAAAACTTGTTATTTGTTACAGCTAATCTGTATTTTTAAAATATCTTACAGTAGTTTTATTTTACTTCTATATTCTTATCAAAACTGTTAAATTTTCTGTTACCCCTTGGGCAGAGTGCCAGTTTTCCACAACACATTTTTAAGAGTCCTGGACCCAAGCTCCACACTGCTCACTGTTTCAAAGATTTTATTTTTCAACAAAGAAAATTGGCTTGGCTTTAGGTACCTTTCCTGGGTGCCTCATTGAGGAGCCCTGCAGAAATTTCGTGACAGTGATGTGAAGGCAAACTGAAGCTAGCCATAGATTGAGACCTGTAACCAAGATTAGGGAAGGAAACCTGAGGGTCTCCAGAAGCATTTTTTTAAAAAAAGATTCCCTTTTTATACTATTATTAAAATGTAATTTCACATATCTATTACAATTTTATGACTTGGTTTCTGCATCTCCCCTGACTTAACACTGATAGATTATGCCACCCTTCCAACAGTATCATTGACACACTAGTAAACTACTAGTAAACTACCCTCAACCTGGTTTTTGCTACAGAGTGTGAGAAGTTCTTAAGGAAGCTTTAGTACACCCACTCCCTAAGAACTCCCTGGATCCAGATGTAAACGCCCACTAACCAACATCCCTTTTTTGGGCAAGGCCTTGGGGAAGGTAGTGGCTATCTAACTGCAGGCATGTTTCGATGAAATGGATTACCTGGACCATTTCAATCTGGGTTCAGGTGGGGGTTTGGCACTGAGACTGCCTTGGTCACCCTGATGGATGACCTTTAGTGGGAGAGGGAGAGGGGCTGTGCTACCCTTTTTGGTTCTTCTTGATCTTTCAGTGGCTTTTGATACCATTGACAATGGTGTCCTACCGATACAGCTTTGGGGATTGGGATTGGGAAGCTCTGTTTTACAGTGGTTCTCTTCTTATCTCTGGGGCAGGTCTCAGAAGATAGTAATGGGAGACTTCAGTTTGATGCCCTGGGAATTTACTTGTGGAGTTGTATTGTCTCCTATGCTCTTTTTTCTCTCTTTTTTTTTAATTGAAATTATAAAGAACATAACAATCTACAACCACCAAATAACATGACAGCCAACAAATAATAAGAAAATCAACCATTGCCTGAAGACATTTAAAGAACAACAATTTCTGCGTTAGTGTTGTTTCTCCTATATCCAAGAATTAAATCATTAAATCTGGGAACAAAGATAGTAATTTATATTTTATAACTGAAAGGGAAAAAGAAGCAGAGGGACGTAAAGCGGGATTGACCTGGGCCTGAACAATAAAAGGTGCCCATTTTTTTTATAAATTGAGCTTGCTGTTCCAAGGCCTGCATTTTGTATTGCTGAGCCGTAATTAGCTCATTGACAATGAGGGACCAAAGATGAGTGATCCATTTCTCCTTCGACAGAAGATCGGGGATCTTCCAGTGAAGTGCTGTTTCAGCCTTAGCGGCTATTATCATAGACCTAATCAAATCCCTGCTCTTTATACCTACCGTATATGAAGCCACTGAAAGAGGTCATCAGGAGTTTTGGAGTGAGGTGCCATCAGTATGCTGCTGACACCCAACTCTGTCCATTCTTTCTGAGTCAGGAGAGGCAGTGGAGGTCCTCGATTGCTGCCTGGAAGCAGTGATAGGCTGAATGTGGACCAGTAAATTGAAACTGAATCCAGACAAGATGGAGGTACTGTGTGTCACTGGGACCCGAGTCCAGGAAGTCCAGGGGCACTCAGTTCTTAGTGGGGTTGGTTTGCCCCAGAAAAATCAGGAGACTCAATGACAGTGATGAATCCAAGAGAACTCCCAAGTCACATACCTGATTTTTTGGGGGCAAAACAACCCCACTAAGAATTGGGTGCCTATCATTATCTTCATTTAGTCCACCGGTTGAAGCCTTACCTGGATCAGGATAACTTGGCCACAGTGATCCCTGCTCTGGTAAACTCCAGATTTGATTACTGCAATGTGCTCTACCCTTGAAAAACAGTTCAGAAGCTGGAACTGGTGCAGAATGCAGCACCTCGACTGCTGACTGGAGTCTCTGGCCAGACTCATATCAAGCTGTTCTTAAAGAATCTGCATTGGTTACCTAATTGCTACCAAGCCCTATTCAAGGTGTTGACACTACCATATAAAGCCCTAAATGGCTTGGGACCTCAGTATCTGAAGGAGCACCTTCTCCGATATAGGAGAAGAAGAGGGCCTTCTTGTAGTTCCTTCTCTTGCAGAGGTACAAAGCACAGGGACTCACAAGAGGGGCTTTTCTGTGGTGGCCCCTAGGCTCTGGAACAGCCTTCCTTTTGAGGTTCGCCAGTCGTCTATGGTGTATAGTTTTCAGCGCCTGGTGAAAACATATCTTTTCACCCAGGATTTTGCCATTTAAATAGCTTCCTCGGGGTACTGTCCTATTAGAGAGGGAAGGTGGAGGTGGGAGGGAGGGTTATATTTTTCATTATGTTTTAATATTTGATGTTTTATCCTTATTGTAATTCGCCCTGGGACCATTTGGTGAAGAGCAGGATATCACTTCCTTAAATATCTAATCAGATTTATTTTATAGCCTTTGTCTCTCCTCCACACTGCAGCCAGCTTACTTTGGTTACATGTGTCTCGTGCCTGCAGTGTCAGTGTTTTTCCTAACCTGTTTCCAAAGCCACAGTTACTTGCATAATACGGTTTTTTGTTACAAGACAATTTACGGTAATCAAACTGTAGAACTGTGCAATGGATTCTGTACCTTTCCTAAAGATAATTTATCAAATTGCTATGAAAAGGCAAAAATCAGCACCTAAAATTAAAATGTGCAGCATTTTACAAAATAAACGTAGTATATTTTGTTAAAGGTTGAAATGCTATGCAAGTTACATAAAGAGCACTATTCTCTTTAGCTATTGAAAAGCTGTGAGATTGTTTTTGTTTTGGCATGCTTCTTAATTATTTTTAGTTTTACCCTTCACTATAGTTATATTTGATACCATATATCTTTTAATGTCAGGGACTAGATGATGGAATTTGATAAAGGTAGATCATAAATATGCAAAAAAGTTTTGAAAGTCATTTTCTTCCAGGAAACCCATCATAAGGATAGTGAATTATTTAAAAAAAAATCTATATTTTGGCAGGGAACTCACAAAGGTCAACAGATTACTCTAGCTTCAATTTATGCCCCCCACTAGGTATCTGTGTGCAGCATAGGGCTGTGCACAGAGCCAATTTCCATATTCAATTCAAGGTGAATAAAGTGTGGAAATATTTGGCTCTAGTTGAATCCCCCCCCCAGATTAGACACAATTTAAAGTTGGAATATTTACTTGGGAAAAAAGACTTATAATGCTCAGAGGTTCTATGGATGAGAATAAGGTCTAAAGATTAACAATGGAATTATATGTACCCATTTGTGATTAATTGATTGTATGTCACATTATATCTGTATTTTTACACAGTGGTACCTTGACATATGAGTTTAATTCGTTCCGTAACCTTGCTCTTATGTCAAATCGCTCGTATCTCAAAGCAATTTTCCCATTAATCCATTCCAGCTCCCAAAACACCACCTCAGTTGTTTTTGTTATGTACTGTACTGTATTTACATACTCATATCTCAAATCTTGCTCTCATCTCAAAGCAAAATATCACTCGCTCGTCGGCTTGTATCTCAAAACACTTGTATATCAGGGCACTTGTATGTCGAGGTACCACTGTATATAGAAGCAATAAAAATTGGAAAATCATAAAGAATGTATTTTTAAAAAAATGTCGGCATAGCTGGTACTTCAGAAGAAGAAAAGGAAGAGTTGGCTTTTCTATCCCATTTTTCTCACCCATTTAAGGGGATTCAAGGTAGCTGACAAAGCTTTCTATTCTCCCCACAACAGAACACCCTGTGAGGTAGGTGGGGCTGTGAGAGCTTAGGAGAGAGCTGTGACTAACCCAAAGTCACCCAGCTGGCTTTGGTATACCTACTTTTTGAATATAGCTTTAGCAGAAAAATAATTAAATGTAATATTATATAATATGCAGCAAGTACTGTAATAATTTTGTGAAGGTTTATGATCCACTCGTCTCAATAATAGAAGGAATAAAAGCTACATAATTTCCTTTCAAACAGGCTTTAGAAATATAGCTGAGGTAATAAAAAATAGGAAATAAATGTAAAGGGAAATTTTAAAATATAGTTAGATGTCTGCTTCTAATCGGTAAAGTTGATACAATAGTCTTCTTTCTATTCACCTAGCAACCTGTATTTTAGTTTTAATTTGTATGGTTAATGTTGTTGAGAAACGTCATTGTTATCAAGAAATATACATACATTGTTGTTAATTATGTTTGTAGGAGGTAAAGTAGAAATGGATTGCAGTAGAGAGACAAATTGATCTTAAAATAAGTATGGCGTATGTGTATTTATGTGGTTTTTAGTTAATTACAGATAGTAATTAATAGTTTTTAAAAACATATGAAGCATATTACACTGATTATTGAATCTTATAGTGCTCAGTTTTTATTAAATGCATTTATAGTAACACATTCTGTGTTTTTATTCTGTTAAGAAATGCAAAGCAGAAGCACTGGAAATCTCAGGTGAAAATTCATTCTGATCTGGAAGACTCATCTAATCAAAATACCTCAAAGAGAAAGTTCTCTGTTACAAGCCATAACTGTATTGCTAGCATATCTTCAGATTCCACCTCTGCCTCATCTTTTGGGAAAGGTTTACGGAGAAGTGGCAGAGCTACAGCACGTTATTCAGTGTCAACAGGTAATTAGGACTGTGAGTAATTAGTGGTTCAAGATGCCAAATGATTTATTCATATTCTGTCAATCTTTATGTTGCAGTCACTGCCTAATGACACTCTTAATTGTAAATTCTCAGGTGTCTTGCTCTTCAGATATTCTTAACAATGTTGTACTTACTAAAGGAATCAGAACAGATTTACCTCAACAGTTTTTGATCTGTATTGTAACAAGCCAACAAAGAACAAAGAGATTGCAACAGTCCCAAGAAACTATTAAGCAAGAGATAAACTAGCCACCCAACTGGTGTTTGGAATGCCCAAGACAAACAAAACACAAGATGCTGCACATGTACCAAATAGCCTGACTTCACCATTGGCCCCCTAATTCTTCTGTTATTTGACCAGAAGTATCTGTCCCTTCCCTGTGTTTAATATTGTAAAGCAGCTTATTACATTGATCTCTTGTCCCTTGATGAGTAGATGCAAGAGATATCAAGAGATACACACCTAGGAAGTTCATCCCTCTAAGATTCTGTTTTTAGCCTCTGTTATAGTTCAAAATCTGTGGCTCAGATTGACTTGGCTGGTGGATATATTTTGCAGTCTCACACTGTTCACACTCAAGGCTGCTCCAGTTCAAACTTGAAAGAATGCTTCTAGCTAAAGTATTTTACACACCTATTCTGGATGTTATAACAATAGTTTGAAGTCAGTTCTTGGTTACTCTAGAATGGAAGTAAATGTTTCCTGGTGCTGTGGCTGTGGCTGAATTATAGCTTCCATCCTCAGTCATTAACACTTTTGGCTGTGCCCTGTGAAAGCTGGAGTCTAGGACATCTGGAGGTGGGGTCAGAGATTTTATGCCACTGCCTTAGATTCTTTTGGCAAACATAGAAATAGAATTTGAATAGCTTGAGAGCAAAATGGATCAAGAAAACTGTCATATAGCCTGTTTGGGGGCATTTTGCTGAAATTATTGTATGGTGGTTATCTGACTTTTTTTCAGAAAGTGAACAAGAATGCCTAACAGCTGACTCATCTTCAAGTAGCTCAGAAGGGAGCAAAGAAAGTTCGACAGTGATCTCTTCTCCAGTAGATAAAGGAACATCCAGGAAAAAGAGAAATAACTTCAGAGTAACTAGAAATGCAGTGTATCAGCAAAAGCAAATGGGTGAGAGTAATGGGTGATTGTAAAACATGTGTCACTTTTCTGATTCCATGCTTTTGGGAATTTAATTTGAAATCTCTCTTTTTCTGTGAAAAATGTTAAAGGTGGGTATTATGCCTGGGTTTTAAAAGGTACCAGTAGTAAACTAGTTGAATACTCTTCCCCTGCTATTCCTGCAGTCTCTGGCCTTCCCTCAGTCTTTTTCTCTTCTGGTTTTCCTTTTCTGATCCCCTTTTATTATTATTTTTTAAATTCTCTGTTAAAAGTGCTTTTGTATTTTGACTTTATATGTTCCCTTTTTGATTTTCTGTTCCTTTTGCTCTTGTCTGAGCTAAGGATGGTTTAAAACAGGCATGTCAAACATACGGCCCGCAGTCCGGATGCGGCCCGCGGGGCGTTTTAATACGGCCCGCGGCCGCCTGCCACTGCTGCCGCCGCCTGCCGAGATGGGCCGTGCGCCGCCGACGCGCGGCGGGCCACTGCACGCCGACGATGCAGCCTGCCTGCCGATGCGGCCCGCCTGCCCCCGCACGGCTCGCGGTGGGCCGCCCGCGGTGGGCAGCCGCGATCCGCTGACGATGCCGACGACGCGGCCGGCCTGCCGACGCGGGCCGCTGCGCGCCGCCGTCCGCTGACGCGCGCCACCCTCCTTGGACCAGAAGGAGGCGAGGCGAAGCGAGCGCGCGGGCGCCGCCATGAACAGCCAGCCCCTCCCTAGCTACTCCCCCGGCCACGCCCCCAACCCTCCTTTGCCCTAGCCATGCCCCGGCCACGCCCCCAACCCTCTTTGCCCTAGCCATGCCCCCGACCACGCCCCCAGCCCCTCCTCTGTGCCCCGGTCACGCCCCCCGCCGCGCCCCCCGCCACGCCCCCTGGCCCTCACTTTTTTTTTTTGAATCCGGCCCTCGGCCAGATTGAGTTTGACACCTCTGGTTTAAAAGCTTTAATGAATAAGGGGAAAATCTGTTTTCCTTTCTTCAGTTAAATGTATCTCAGTAGTCTGCCTTAAAATAAGTGTCATTGGTAATAGCCTCATTGAAGGTTTTCATGTAATTTACCATCACACCTATTCTTCTTAGAGCCTAGCAGTAACCTAGCAGTCCTGTTTGTGTGCGCTTCTGAAAAAAACAGACCCAATAGTTCTCAAAGAGCATGAAGGAAAGGTACTACCTTTGAAGTTACTTGGCTTCGCATAGCTCAGTGCTCCAAGTTTCAACCTTAACTGCTGTATGGTCTGATCTAATAATCAAGTATAGGCAGAGGTGTTTTTTTTTTTTTTATGGGATCATTTATCAGTCTTGGAAAAGGACAACTCCCGTCTCATTTCCACCTTCATAAAGGTTCAGCTTGGGGAAAAGACCTGGCTGATAGGTGACAAAACTTGATGAATGGCACTTTGATACCCTTTAGAAACACCTATTGAAGATCCTCCTCTGAAAATTTTGGGAGGAATATTTTCTTTAATTTTTTGCATAAAGAGGGATTGTGGTATGAAAATTAATGTCTGCTACCCAAAATGGCAAAACTGTGGGGGGAAATTGGAGGCAGGTACTAGAAGTTGAGATTTTCTCCACTGCAAAAAATAATGTCTAAAAAGTCATTTTAAGAAAATAATAATTTGTATTTTGTCAAAAGAATTTAAAATACATGTTGATACAAAACATTAAAATTACCCAGTTGTTAATTTCTTCATAATAGTGACTACTTCGAGACTCCTTGTTTCATTGTAGCTCTAATAATCAGTTTCCCATAGATTTCCCCCTTCTCTTCCACTTGTTTCTTTTATTAGTTTGTGAAACCTGTAATTAGTTTGTGAAACCTATAAGAGGATTTTGTTGCCACTGTAAATAATCAGTTTTTATAAATTGTTCCATTGAATATTTTCTTATCAGATCAATTTATTTGTCCATTTCACCAAATTCCATCATCTTGAATACCCAATCTTCTGTTAAAGGGATATCATCTGTTTTCCATTTTGGGGCATATATAAGTCTTGCAGCAGTTACCATTTATTTATTGTATTAACACTATCAATGCATCTAGATTTTTATCAGTTAATCCTAATAGAAATTTCAAGTTTCCATCATAAACGTACTCTTTATGCTACCTGCATTTTTTAAAATGTATTTGGGACCAGAATTGTTTTGCTTTCACCACATATGATACATTGCTCCTATAACACTTTTATATTTCCAGTATTTATCAGAGATAACTACATACAGTTTTGACCATTTATATGAGTTCCATGTTATAAAAGCTTTATTTTATAAAAAGTAATTTCTGTTATCAAGCTTCTCCTGGATGGAATAGCCCATCTCTGATATTACCTTGTGGTAAACCCTAATAATTGGTGCCTATGGATAATAACATTCAGAAATCTTGAAAATCATATGAAGTGAAATTTGTACATCCAGTGACCCTAGACCTACGACTGTCAGTTCTCAGGACTACCAAAATGAGTTGTGGTATCAGAGTGGAGTATTCCGCTACAAAATTTTTAAAAATTGTGCCTTTGTCTCCAAATGCTTGTCTTAGAACATTGAGGGTTGCTGTGATTTCTGGATTATCCCGCATCAGCTTTATTTAAATTTTTATCTTGTCTGCAATGGTGTACAAGATTTCTTACTCAGATGTGCCTATGAGACTAATGGTCTGATTCTGGCTAAGTGCTATAATCAGAACCAAGGCAGAATCCAGTAGAATTTCTTCTGTGAGTGTCTAGGTCTAGTTAGCTTTAGTTCTTTTCTTTTTCTCAGAACTGCAGAAATGGCTTAACCAAGGGCTAGAACCAGGGAAAACTGGATCAGGGGCATAAGACTGACAAGGATGTATGCTAAATTTGCAGTCTTGCTATTTGTTTAAGTCCGCATTGCCAAGTTTAAGAAAACTCAGTCTATCACCACTCTCTGTTTCATAGCTGGAGTAATTGAGTGGCTTTTAAACTTCAATTTCATGCTGGTTCCAGTAATTAAAAGTGCATTCAGTACCCCAAAAATGCATTCTGTGTTTTACATTTTATATGTGGTATTTGCCTGTTATGTTCAGGAGTCAAAATCCCCCCTTTTTTTTTTAGCTTCACAAGAAAATGGAAATAGCCAAAGAGTTACCAGAAGACGGATATGTGAAAAAGAGATTGATAATTCAGAAGAGTCTCATGAAACTCTGAGTAATAGGAGTGGCAGACACCAAAAAATCCCACGTAGAAGTGCTACTGTGGCAGCTAACAAATTAAAACTGATGAGTGATGCAGAAGAGGAGCTCTCCAGCTCAGAAAGTGTGGAAGTTGGAAGCAAAAACAGAAAACTGCCTCATTGTAGTGCTTCTGCTACATCTAAAAAAGTTATGCTAAATGATTCTGAGGAAGAAAGTTCAGGACCATCTGAAAGCAACAAAGAAATAGAAAAATCTAATAGAAAGAAAAACTCTGAATCTCATTCAACACTTGATATTCGAAAAAGGCACATTAGTACATCTGAAAGCGGTAGCTCTACTTCCGAAAAAGACATGCAATCAACTCTGAAGAGCTGCTACATTCATATCTATAAAGAGCCGGATAATGCTTCCCATGGTACTTCTCCCAAATTAAAAATGACAGAGGAATTTTCAGAAGATGATTCCGAAAGCCATATGTCAAAGAATGAAGGTACTGAAGAAGCTTATTTTGAGGCAGATTCTGAACCAGATAAATGCAATGGTATAGAAAAAATGACCTGCAAAAAGACTTCAGCTCATTTCAGGAAAGCTAAAATTCTGAGTGATTCAGAAGAAGGAATGCACACTGGGAAGGAAGATGAAAATGTGAGTTTTTCAGGGAGCAGCAGTATTTCTGAGAGTTCAAGACATCTCAGAGGGAGGCCCAAGTGCTTATCTGATTTGGAATCTGGAAGTGACTCAGATACTGTATCAAGGCAGAAAAAAGAAACCATCGGGAAAGGTATTTATTTAAAAAGTGTTAAGCGGTTCAGACTCTTAAGCTTGAGATAATCTTATCCCATTTAACACCCTTCTTGCAGCTTTTTAAAGTGTAAATTTCTATAGGTTTACTTCGGATAATAAAACTTTGTCGGAGCATAGTCTGTTATTTAAGCTGTCAAGTAGTTTTTACAATTGCAACTCTTAAACATTTAAACATTAATTTTAAACATTAAGCATTGGAAGTATGTCTGATTTTAAACCATATGCCTAACTGAACTTGTTTTTAAGAAGTGAATATTATATCTATCTATCCACCCCACCCCACTCCCACCCACCCCTCTCCCATCCCTCCCTCCCTTTACCCAGAGGTCTCTGGGCGGGTAAAAACATCTAAAATCAAACATTTAAAACAAGAACAGCATCTGCCAGTGGAGAGAAAAGTGTGCCCCTATTTAGCTAAAGGCCAGGCCAAAGGGTGCATTTTCATTGACTTCCTAAACGTGTACAAAGAAGGTGATAGATGCACCTCAAGGGGGAGACTATTCCATAGCCTAGGGCCATCACTGAAAAGGCCCCCTCCTGGGTGCCCCCACCCCTTTTGCTGAGGGTGGTGAGACAACCAGGAGGGCCTTCCCTCCCGATTGTAAGGCACGGGCAGGTTGATATGGGAATAGACATTCCTTCAGATATTTGGGTCCCAAGTCATTCAGGGCCTTGTAAGTGAAAGCTAACCCCTTGAATTGGGCTCAGTAGTGAATTGGCAGCCAGTGCAACTCTTAAGACCAGTGTGATGTTTCATCCAGCCAGCTGTCCTGGTCAGCAATCTAGGTGCTGCATTTTGCACTAGCTGCAGCTTCCGAACTGCCTTCAAGGGCAGCGCCATGTAGAGTACATTACAATAGTCTAGTCTGGAGGTTACCAGCATGGATAACTGTCCACACCGAATCTGTCCAGAAAAGGCTTCAGCTGGCTTATTAACCATAGTTGGTAATAGGCACTCTTGGCCACAGGCTCCACCTGAGCTTCAAGCATCAGCACAGAGTCCGAGAGCACCCCCATAAATAATAAAAGCAGGGGATACCTAAATTGTTTTACGGTCTAGTCTGTATAGAGCAGAGCAATAAGAAAATAGCTGTATACTTTGTTAGTTATTGTAGTTTGTAGAGCATGGGATAATGATGACTTCATAGTAAGTATATTGTGTCTTCATGCTAGACTTGTCTGAATTTACTAATTACTTTGGTTATTCTAGGAATGTGCTTTTTTGCTTCCATTAATGGTTAATACTGTGTTGATTCTGTTTTGAATACAGTTACAGAATATATCATTCAAGAAAACGGATGCAGAAAGTCATCCAGAAAAAGACGATACAAAAGTGGCTCGGAAAACAAGGAAGGAATTGATAAAATAAAAAATAATGACCTTCATGGTTATCGAAGATTACCACGCAGATGTGCTACTGTGGCTGTTAATAAATTGAGATGTATGAGTGATGAGGAACCCCCCTCCAACTCAGAAATTGGAAGCTTGAAGAACAAGAATAGAAAACTGAACAATCACAGTATAGCCACTCACACAAGAAGGGGGCTAGATATCTCAGGGAATGGTGGCCAGCAGAATGATAAAGAAAAAAATGGACAAGATAACAGAAGAGAGTGTATTCAGGGAAGTTCCTCTGTTGTTGCTGTTAGGAGATATGACAGTGATTCTGGAAATGAAAGTTCAGATTTTGAAATAGCATCAAAAAGGAACAAGCCTCTTAAAGGATATCAGAACAAGCATAGAACTCTGTGTAATTCCTCAAATACAAATCCCAGGTTGGAAGTTTCAGGAAGAAATTCCAAAAGCCATATTTCAAAAGACAGTAGGTTTGATAAACTTTCAGCTAATATGAATAGTCCTGGAGCTGTTTCTGAATCTGAGGTCGATTCAGAGTTAGAGGAATTCACTTATGAAATTAAGAAGAAACCTAGTGGTAAAAAATCTGCTTCTTTTAGTAAATCAAAAGACAAAAGTCATGTCAGAGCCAAAATAGAATCCAGTGTAGAGCATAAAAGGGACAAAATAGGCTCTTTCTCATATGACAAGCAACTTCCAAGAAAACTCAACTCTAAAGATTCCAGTTGTCTTTCCGATTTGGAAAGTGAAGCTTGTTCCAGCAATAGTAACTTTGGTGATGCCACAGCAGACATCCAGAAAAAGAAAGGAAAAACAGACTTGATTAGGAAAGGTAATGTTTTTGATACTAATTAATTTAAAGGGTTAACAGAGAATAATAACAAGAGGTCTTCAACAACACAAACCATCAGACAGATATTATCACATTATGCACACTTTTAGTCTGTTACTTAAGTCCAAGCTGGAAATGAAAATTTTGATTATTTTTTAATGTTTTCCATATAATAGAAAAAACAGTACTCGGATCAGATTTCCAAGCAATCCTATGTGAAAATATTGGAGTACATTAGATTTCACAATATTAACAAAAAAGAAAGCAAAGTAGAATGCATTGACAAATCTTTCTAAATTTATGGTGAGGCCTCATTTGGAATATCCTCTACAAACCTGGCTACCACATCTCGGAAGGAATATGATGGAATTGGAAAAAGGGCAAAAAAGGGCAACCAGAATGATAATGAAATCAGATGTACAGCATCTAGGCCTCAATGAAGTGGGTAGACAGGAGAATTAGGACTGATGAGGGGAAGCATTTTTCTCACCCAGAGAATCATTGCTCTATTGAATGTACTAACGGAAGAGTTAATAACAGCTTTCATGCTGGATAGCTTTAAAAAAGGTATAGACAAATTCATGTAGGACAGATGTATCAGTGTTTACTAGAATTGATGCCTAGATACTACCTCCAGGTTGGAAAGACAGACAGGTTGCCCCTAAAGGCCATTTGCAGGGTGTTTAGAGCAGGTTTTCCTTTTTCTTTTGCTTGCGACTGTCCAGAAACAGTTGGTGGGCCACTGTGTGAGACAGGATGCTGGACCACATGGGTTGTGGCCTTTCTCTTACATGGGTAAATAGAAAACACGCAACATGTTCTAGTAGTATAGAAGATTGGGATGTGCACCAATCAGGCTTGCCTGGTTTGATTGTTAGCGCTTTGCTTTCCCCCTCACACTCAATGCTTTCCCTTTTTTCTTGTTCCATTGCACCTATTCCTCACCTGCCCATAATGAAGAATTAAGTATTGCATGGCTTGCACTTGGATGCTTTCTGCATAGACACTTAATCTGGATCAAGGGTCCGTGTAATCCACCTTCTGATCCTCCCGTCTGCATGTTAATGTGGGTCAAAGACCCCCGTGATCCTGATTTAGTGGCCCTTAATGCTGATCTCTGGTACATCTTGGTTGGGTTTGCCTGCAGAAGAGAGGCTGTAGGCTTAATGAGAATACGTTTGAACTCCCTAGCCTTGGGTACAAGAACTGTAAGACACAATAAATATCTAGGAATTAACTTTTGTGTTTTTATTTGGGAGTAGACATGGCCAATATTAGTCATAAAATCATAACAACTTGGCAGAAAAATCATATCAGTAAGGATCAATAATAGTGCCATTTGTGAATATTGGTATTGTTTTATATCTTTTTTTTTAATTTCTACAACCGAGTTGCATAGCATTAACCTAATTTCTGCAGGAACAGAACAAATAATCTGTACCTCATTTGTTAAGAACATAATGTAACTCTACCCATACTGACAAGAGTTACAATTTGGTTTCTTAATTTTTATCATACTATACTTTTTCCCATGCTGTATAATTGCAGTTGATTCCAGTTTATTTTAAGTATGAGACTCCAATATAAATAGCTGTTTTAAATTGCTAATGGATGAAGCAGTAGAGATAATATAGTCACTGTTGCTCATTTTTGGTCAAAAATTTTGTTTTATCTTTGTGTTTATCAGCACTGTTTCATCCAGTTTTAATGTTTTATTGATCTGAATGTGGCTGAATATAATGTTTTTGACACGAAGTAAAAAAAAAAAAGCAGAGAGCATTTACCTTAGTAGGAATGAGAACCTACTAAACTATATTTTTTCCTGAATTGCATGAGGTACCATCCAAATCAGTTTTATTTGCCAGTGTTTTTTGTGCTTGCGCCAAAGAAAGTAGATTTAGGTATGGGCACAGATGGGTTTGTTGTGTTGAACCTTTGAAAGATAGCCAGGTTTGCACGGTCTAACGTTGTACAACCCCAGCCCTCTACAAAGGTGGGGGCAAGTGACCACTCAGTTTGGTCTAGTGGTTAGGGAGCTGTACTCTTATCTGGGAATGCTGGGTTTGATTCCGTACCCCCCCCATGAAGCCAGCTGGGTGACCTTGGGTTAGTCACAGCTCTCTTCTGAGCTCTCACAATCCCATCTAACTCACAGGGTGTTCTGTTGTGGGGAGAAGAACAGAAAGCTTTGTCAACCGCTTTGAGTCCCCTTAAATAGGTGAGAAAAGTGAGGCAGAAAAGCCAACACTACTACTTCTAATTCATTGAGATCATGTGTAAAACGCACCTGCCTCCATTGCTTTCCCCAGTGTCCCTGCTTCCCATCTCAGCAGGCTTTGCAGACAGGAGGTGAGGACACATGAAGCTTGGAGTGAGGTCATGTGGAGCCCTTCTACCTCATGCATGAAACAAAGCTTTTTTCTGTCCTGTTCAATTTGGAAGGAATTGTTTGAAGGCGTGCACCTGTGGTATCGCAGTGGGCCATGAGGTGAAATCATTGTAAGCCCATACGCTCTCTCCCCCTCCTGGCTGCCAAACCTGCTGGAAAGGTGTGTTCACTTGTCCCTTACATTTGTAGATGGCCTGACTTGCAAAGTGTTAGACCTTGCAAACTTGGGCCTCTGTGACTGATATCTAGGTATCTGAAGGAGCACCTTCTCCCATATAGATCTGCCTGTGCACTGAGGTCTGAAGAAGCGGGCCTTGTACTTCCTTCTCTTAACAGAGGTACGAGGCACAGGGCCTTTTCTGTGGTGGCTTCTAGACTCTGGAACAGCCTCCCTCTTGAGGTTTGCCAGGCGTCTTTGCTGTATAGTTTTCGGCACCTGGTGAAAACGTATCTTTTTACCCAGGCTTGTGTTGTTTAAATAACTTCCGTAGGGTGCTGTCCCGTTAGGGAGGGAGGGTGAGAAGTGATTATTTCTTTAATTATGTTTTAATATTTGATATGTTTTATTCTTATTGTAACCTGTCCTGGGATCATTTGGTGAAGGGCGGGATATAAATTCCTTAAATAAATAAATAAATTTGCATGCTGCAAACAGCACAGTGGTTCTGATTTTGCACATGCCTAAAGTAGATCAAGGACTGGCACTTCACATAGGCTTGTACAATCCTAGAATCTTTTGTTGTTTATTTAAATACAATTGCTGAATGCAAACACAAATCATGGGTACATTAATGGGTACTTAATGGGTACTTCTAGTGACAGTGGAAAAACACCCCATATCGTCATCCCTTGTATAGTTTGTTGGTCCCATTCCAAAAACCACCTCATTGGGCAGATCACTTTTAGTGCTCCTTCGTATTGCCAGCAGTAAATTTCAACATGTGTTCTATACTACACAAATCAAATCAATAAACAAATCCATTGAAATATCTAGTCTTCATAAATCCCATAGACTTTGAAATTCTTTGGATGGCAGATATTTTAATTTTGAACTATTTGGGCAGAAAATCAAATAATCCTGCACTTAACAAAAGCTTCTAAGTTTTGTGTGTTGTTTTCTAGCTTATAGATTCTGCCCTTCCCCTATAAAGATGAATGTCTAATCTGTTACTTAGAAACTCTTGTGATATATTTGCAGTGTTGTACTATAACTTGAATTGCTATTATAAACATGGAATATATTTATTCCTAGATGTTACAATTCTCAGGCATCCCAGATGTGATGTTTAAGTTTTGTTATCATTTCTACTTTCTAAACATACCTGCCCAACCTTTCCATAAACTATGGCAGAATCACCATAAGTGGAAAAAAATCTATAGGAAACTTTTGTCTCCTATTGATAAAGTATAAAGATTAGATGCCAGAGATTAGATGCGATATGTTTCAAACTATTTTTCCTGATAATGAGAAATTTGCTCTTCTCTGTAGGTAGAAATAATCTCTTTATATCAGTTTTTGTCTCATAACAAAAATACATAAAATGTATTTGAAGCTTATAAAGAAATAAACCCTGAAGGGAGTCTGGGGAATAGTCTTTTGAATTTATGCTTTTTGAAAAAATAATAATAAAATAAAACCAACATACAGCTCTCATCTTCAAATGTTTTATAAGTATCTAAATTTTACTAGCAGTTCTATCCTCATAATAGCTTTACAGTTATAGGTGAACTGGTTTCTACTGAGAATATAGTATTTTAATAGATATATATTTGCTTTACAGAATCAGCTCAAGAGATGAGGCAAAGCCCAATAATACTCAGGAACAGAAAAAAACACAATCAATTGAGCAGTGAAGCAATAAATAACAACACCCTTAATGGAAAGAAGACTCCACGTCATAGTGCTACTGTGGCTGCAAGTAAAATCAAACTCCTCACCGATGCAAAGGAGGAGCTCTCAAGTTCAGAATTTCAGTGCCCTAGAAATAAAAACAGAATATTGCCACACCGCAATGCGTCTGCTGCAGCAAGGAAGATACTAGATGAATCTCCTTCAACCTCTGAAAGTGAAGCAGAATTGGTGTGTGACCTAAAAGAAAAAGTAGTTGAGAATTCTTACACATCTAAAAGATTCAGTAGAGAATTAGAACAGAAGCATTCAGAGTTAGAAAAAGACCATGGGTTGAAACAAAAGAGCCGAGACAACACTGCTCCTAGGGAAAGCACTGGTGGAATTGCAAGTAGAATATTTCCCCTAAATAAAAAACATGCAGAATTTTCTGACGGCGAATCCTCTAGCAGTGATCCATCTGAAGACCAGAATAAGTCAAGACACTCAGTTTTACCAGGAAATTGTGGTGCAGCAAACAACTCTCTTATAGATTCTGATTTAGAAAATGAGTATAGTGATAAAGATATAAAAAGTACAGGAAGAGCTTTAGAAAGAGGAAAGCGACAAGGAAGAAATGTTTTATCTAGAAGCCAGAAACCTGAGACCTCAAGAAGTTCAGAATGTGAAAGCAGTTCTAACTACTCTTCTGGTTCAGAAGCTCCAACAGAATCCAGAAACGTTAATGACTGTGGAAATAAAAAGGCAAAAAAGAGGAAGAGAGAGAACACTTTATATGAAGGCTTTTCTGAGTCTTACACAATGCCCCAGAGAAGGAAACGACCAAAAGTGGACGAAGAGAATGATTCTGAGGAGTTTGATTATACAAAATATAAAAGAGGCAATCGACGTTCTAAAATCAGAACTAGGAATCGAGGCAAGAGAACCATAAGATATGCAGATGATGAAGACGAATACGAATTGTAACCTTGACAGAGATATCTCACCTGCTTTATTTTTACTAGTTATACTAGAGTTAATTATATGTTGGATCTTCTCTTCCTATAATTCAGGGAATATATTTATATTTTTCTATGAAAAAGTTAAATATGGAAACTTTTCATAATGACTTGCACATGTCTGCCTATGTAGCAGCATTTAGCACATATGCCAAAATGTGCCTCATTATAGGGGCAAAACCTTGTCTTGAATGGTATTTTGCTAAAGTAAATGATGGGATGGTGAACAAAATGTTAGGCATCAAAAAAAATCTTCATATAGTAGTGTGGTGCTGCAAAGAGACACTGCTTATGTCATCCTGCATTAGTGTGCTTAAAGAACAGATAAATCTGATCACCTCCCAGAATTCACATCAGTAACAAACTCACTTCTAATACTGTATATTATAAAAATTCCAAGTGGTTACTGATTCTTCAGGATATCAGTATGTGATGGCTACTAAGTAAAGTAACACCTTGTTAAAATGAATGGTGCTATGTGTTTTTCAAAAAACAGAATTAGAACTAATAATTATGAAAATAATTATTTTATAAATATGTGAATAAATGGTTTTTCTGTTAAATATAACATTTATTACACCGTTTCCATGTTGTAAATTTCAGTCCATAAGAATACAGGTGACCACTTGAGTCTCATATTTTCCTTTTATGTGTAAATGTTATGAGCAGACAAAAAGATCGGTAAACATGTCTTATGTGTGTTCTTTTTCATAAAGAGATTATGGTTTTAATATTCAGAGTGCAAATATTTGAAGTGTTTTGCTAAGTTAGATGCCTGAAT
Source organism: Aspidoscelis tigris stejnegeri (assembly GCA_023333525.1). Taxonomy (NCBI): domain Eukaryota; kingdom Metazoa; phylum Chordata; class Lepidosauria; order Squamata; family Teiidae; genus Aspidoscelis; species Aspidoscelis tigris. The sequence goes on from JALMGA010000001.1 coordinate 211,879,005, forward strand.
TTCTTAGATTTAATTATTTATAACTTAAATCATTGGTGCACTTAAGCCACCCCACCTCCTAATTATTCAAAATGAAGCACCTTCTTCTAGGTGGCATTTAGGATGGCACTGATGAAAACTTCACTTTGTTATGGCTTATCGGGAGTGAAAGTACATGATGTAGAATTGCTTAATGATGAGATGAATCAAAATTCCTCTAAAGAATTCTACTCCATCTGCTTTTCCTTTTTAGGAGGGGGTGATATTTAAACTTGCCTTCCTGAGAATTTGTTACCCCATTTGTTCTCACTTCTGTGAAAATTCTGCATTAAAACGTAACAGGTATTTAATTTATCTTTGTTGGCCTTGTGAAATTTATTGTTTTGTGAGTGACTAATTTGGGGTTCTATTTTTAAAAACCAAATGGAAGAGAACTCTCAGCTCTCCTGTTCAAGAATGTTAGTTTTGTCTTCCTGATTTCTCAAGGTAAAACTTGGCTGATAACATGGTTTACTTATGAATAAAAACTGCTAGTGATCAAAATTCTTTATTTTTCTATGTTAAGTTAGGAAATGTGCTCTATGGATAAATTTGCACATTTTTGTATTTAATATGAAGCTGGAATATATTTGTTTAGGAGCTTTGGGACTTGTCATTTTGTTTCTGAAGTGAACTGTGGTAAAATGATAAAAGGGAAGCCCCCAAATGGCTGTTAATCTGAAGTGCTACAAAAATGAATTCCAACATGCAATTTTGAAACAGTGCTAATTTCAGTCGCTTGTCTTTAGTGTGGTGTAGTAAACCAGCACAACATGAAACAGTTTCATACAAACTGTATTTTCAAAAATTAGAAGGGTGATTGAATAAATAGAATGTTCCCAAGAAAGTAAATATTGGCATTATTTTTTATTGTAGTGGCTGCATACTGCCTTTAAAAGGGTGAAAGGAGGGAGGGGGAATATGTGTGATTTTATGGTCTTGTCTACTTTTACTTTTTAACATGCTATCTTGTAGTGCCGATTCACCATAATGCTATTTCCAGATTTTGGCCACATATCTCCCAAGGCATCTCTCTGATTCTGCTGATACTTTCCTCACTATCAAAGATCTTTTCTTTTTTCAATGAGAAAGATATTGAAAGTTCTTTTTTGAAAAATGACTTCTGAGTATGGTTTTGTATGTTTTAGTGAGTTTTGACTGAGTTTTGAGTCTAGAGTGTGTAGAGTGGAGTGGGTCATTGGTATATATGTCTTGGTGAACGTTGAGTGCTTTTTGATGATTTTGTTAAGTGTGCTTTGAATGGTTCTGTGTGCATGGTAGGAAGTGAGTCATTGGAACATATATTTTGTATGTGTTTCAGTACTCTTCATTATATGATGCACTTGTATTGGTGCTGTGGTTGGCGATTAAGTAATTTGCTTGCATGCTCGTGTGCAGATTTTTTTGGGGGGTGCACAGCTTTTTATATGCAAAAAGGGTTTGCATACAGTTTAGCTGTGCAGAATTTGCTGTGTGCAGCATTTTTGAGACTTTTAAACTGGCAACTATCTCTTCAAAGCATCCTTTGCAAAAACAAATGTAAAAGGAGAAAATGAAAGTCCCGTACCAAGGATTCACTGCAGTGGGAAGAGTCATTGGTACTGAACTCCCTTTCAGTGTGTAAGGAGTGTGTAATGAATGTTCAGCATTGCAAAATGTGCTAACATTTTTGTCTGAGTGTGACAAGTTCACATGCCACATGGCACTGGAATGTTCACTGCAGCATGTGCATACCTTGTGCGGGCCTGTGGGGGTTGGAATCTTGTGTGGAATCAGTATGCTTAGTATTGCAGAAAGTATAGCACCCTTGTCTGGGTGTGCCAGGTTGCTTCCCATGTGGCAGCAGTCTCTTCAGCATTGAACACTCTGAAAAACCTTCATCTCTTGAAGGGATCTTGCCACGCACCACTGTTATGCATTTCAGTCTGTGAAAGATTTTTGTTAGGTGGGGGCATTTGGACTGGCACTGTGGTGTTTCAGGCTTCATGCATGACATATGTGAGTTATGGCATTATCCTCATGGTAGATGCTCCTTGGTAAGGCTCTGGTGCAGTGGTTCTCAACCTTCCTAATGCCGTGACCCCTTAATGGAGTTCCTCATGTTGTGGAGACCCCCAACTATGGGGGCGGAGCAGCTGTGAGGTGGGAGGGAAGGGTGGTAGAAGACTCGTCACGACCCCTCTGAAAGGGTAGTTTGACCCCCAAAGGGGTCCAGACCCCCAGGTTGAGAACCACTGCTCTGGTGTGTCTCAGTTCAGGTTCCTTTCCTCCATTGAGTTGCAACAGGAACCGTTCCTCCAAGTTAGTATACCAGTCCACCAGAATATAACTCACTGGAGTTATTTTTGCCCTAATTCTCCACTGAAACTAGGTGATATCCTAGTGGTGGTGGTGGATACACCACTGAGTCATGGCTAATTCCTGGTTGACTGCATAGGCACGTCTGTGTAGTTTTCTTGGCAGAGATCAGAAGTGCCCTTGCCTGCTTCTGGAGAGAAGCTGGAGAAACTGGTGATCTTCTGCTTTCCAAGCAGTTTGCTTTATCACTGAGCAGCAGCCACTTTCATATTGAAGTCTCTTCCTCCACCAACATGGAATCTTCTTAGGTGCCATTTTGCCAGAATGGAACCATTGTGTTTGTGGAAGATCTACTTTGATGCAGTTTCTTTAACTACTAAACTGCTATGCATTCAGCCCTCAAAATGAAGACACAGACTTTCTACCAGCACCCCTCAAAACATGAGCAAAATATGAGACCTACCAAAAGCATTCTAATTTAGCTAACTTCTCTGTTGATTGCCCACTTCTGATTGCAAAACACTCCAAAATATATATTATTACTGACTCTATAACCTACTTAATTTCCTAAGTACTGTTAGTCTACCAGTTCAAGGGGGAGAGTGACTGGGTAAGCTATGTAAAAAGTATTGCATACATTACATAATACTTAAAATGAAGAGTGGTATAGTTTCATTCGCCTTAGAACCATACAAAGCATTTTGAACTTCCGCGATCTCTAATGCTTTGTTTCCTAGCATTGAAGAATAAACTTTTTCAGATTTCAGTTTGTCTGAATATATAGCTTTTATCTGCCAAATTAAATGCCTGGCTCAGCAGATGAAATCAACTCATGGAGGGCTACTCTTGAGAGATGGTAGTTTTCTGGCTTTTGATCAAGTAGTGTGAGGTATATAGACACATGAATTATTTCTGAATTCTAGATCACCCATTTAATTTTCTTTCTCTTGCTTTCTTTAACGTAAATATAAAGAAAGGGAAAATCAGAATAGAAGGAAAAACAACTAGAGGTGTAAAAGATTAAAAGGTGAGAGGGCTAAGAAGTGATTGAGGGCTGTTGATCCAAGGTGTACAGCTCGAAAAGAGTCTAGCTCAAAAGGAAATAACTTTCAAAAATGATTAAGGGGCTGGAATGCCACCCTTACAAAAATCAAACTGCAACATTTATCTATCTAGCTATCCCACCCTATACCCAAGGGTCTCGTGGCAGGTAACAATGCTTTAAAAATTCCAAACATTAAAACATAACTATATATATTAAACACTAATACCTACAACATTTAAAATCCAGAATGTTAAAACAAACCAAATATGTTAGAAACAGTACTACTTAAAAGTGTGTGTGGGGGAAAGTAACCATATTTAGCCAAAGGCCAGGGCAAAGGTGCATCTTTACTGCCTTCCTGAACATGTACAGAGAAGGAGCTTGAGGCACCTCAAGGGGTAGACTATTCCACAGCCTGGGAGCCATTATTGAGAAGGCCCTCTCCTGGGTGCCCACCCGTTTCACTGCTGAGGATGGTGGGACAACCAGGAGGGCCTCTCCACTAGATCTTAAGGTATGGGCAGGTTGGTATGGGAGAAGGCGTTCCTTTAAATATTTGGGTCCCAAGTCATTTAGGGCCTTATAAGTCAGAGTTAACACCTTGAATTGGGCTCGGTAGTGAATTGGCAGGCAATGCAACCCTTATAGAACTAGCGTGATGTGCATCCGGCTAGTTGTCCAGGTCAGCAACTTGGCAGCTGCATTCTTCACTAGCTGCAACTTCCGAACAGTCTTCAAGGGCAGCCCCATGTAGAGCACATTACAATAGTCCAATCTAGAGGTTACCAGAGCATGGATAACTGTGGCCAAGTCATCTCTGTCCAGAAAAGGTTTCAGTTGACACACAAGCCGCGGTTGGGCATAGGCACTCCTGGCTACGGAATCAACCTGAGCTTCAAGCGTCAGCGCCGAGTCCAGCAGTACCCCCACATTATGTACCTGTCCCTTCCAGGGGATTATAACCCCATCAAGTAAAGGGTGTCTCCCAACAACGTGGACCCGAGACCGTGACACACAGTACCTCTGTCTGGTCTGGATTCAGCCTCAATTTATTGGACCTCATCCAGCCCATTACCGCCTCCAGACACCTGTCAAGCACTTCAACCGCCTCTCCTGATTCAGATGGCACAGACAGATAGAGCTGAGTATCATCTGTGTATTGATGATGCCTCACTCCAAATCTCTTCATGACCTCTCCCAGTGGCTTCATATAGATATTAAATAACATGGGAGATAAGATGGACCCTTGGGGAACCCCACAAGTGAGTTCGCAGGCTGTTGAATCAGTATCTCCCATGACTACTATCTGAGATCAACCTTGGAGATAGGAGTGGAACCAATGCCAAGCATTGCCTCCAACTCCTAAACTCCATAGTCTTTCCAAATGGATACCGTGGTCAATGGCATCAAAAGCCGCTGAGAGGTCCAGGAGAACTAACAGGGTTGCATTACACCTGTCTCTCTCCCAGAGGAGGTCATCAACCAGGGCGACCAAGGCGGTTTCCGTGCTGTAACCGGGCCTGAGGCCAGATTGAAATGGGTCTAGATATTCAGCTTCCTCGAAGCATGCCTGCAGTTGAACAGTGACAGCTCTCTCTAGCACCTTGCCTAGAAAAGGTATGTTGGCCACCAGGTGATAGTTGTTTACATCTTCTGGATTCAGGGAAGCCTTCTTCAGGAGGGGGTGTATCACAGGCTGTTTAAGGGCCAGTGGAACCACCCCATCCCTCAGAGAGGCATTGACTACTTCCTGAATCCCCCTGGTCATACCTTGCTGGCTAGCTTTTATCAGCCAGGAAGGGCAAGGGTCTAGAGAGCACATTGTCGGCCGCACCCCCGCAAGCAGCTTGTCCACATCCTCAGGCTGCAATAATTGAAACTGATCCAAAGTAACTGGACCAGACAGTTCTCTGGACGCCTCTGGGCTATGTCCAATTGTGACATCTAATCCCCTACGAATCTGAGTGACTTTGTCCTCAAAGTGCTTTGCAAATACGTCACAGCTGATATTACACTTCCCCGAGCTTGGTTTTATAAGGCCATTTACCACTCTGGAGAGCTTCACTGGATGGCTACTTGAGGATGCAATGGCGGAGAAAAAACTTTTTACCGCCGTCACCGCCACCTGGTAGGGACGATAATGTGCTCTAACCTGTGTTTGATCAGACTCACAGCCAGATTTAAGCCACCTACGATCTAGCCATCGACCTTCCTGTTTCATAGCCCGTTGCTCCATGGAATACCAAGGAGCTTTTCGGGCTCTACAAGCATGTCGAGGGCACTTGGGAGTGATTGTGTCAATAGCCCTGCTCATCTCCCTATTCCAGAGAGAGACCAGAGCTTCGACAGGAGCACCAGTCATGTCAACTAGAAAATCCCCCAAAGCATTCAGGAATTGCCCAGATTCCATAAGTCTTCAAGGCTGGAGCATCTTGATAGGTCCTACATCCCCACAGAGGGGAGCTGCCACTGTGAGTCCAAAGCTCACCAGAGAATAATGTCCATGTATAAACATAGAATAAAATGCCTTTAAACACAAGGGACACTTTATGCCCATTGTACCATGACAGAATTGCCAACTGCTCAGTGTCAAGTTCTGCACAAAATGCTACTAGATTTGTATCGCTGATCCACAATGTTCCCTGGGCAGCTCACAAAACCAGGAAGTAAAAAGAAACTGTAAATAGACAGTAAAAATATAATTAGAAACGTTATGTAAAAAGCTTGTTGAAAGGTTCAAAACAGTAAACATACTGTTTAAAAAGCCTAGATAACTAAGATAATTGAGGCTGTCTGCTTCACTAATTTATTGGAAACCTAGCATTGTTCTGAAGGTGCACAACATGCAATTTCAGTAGATAAAGTTTTACTACCCATCCATCATGGCAGTAAGGGTACAAAAGAATAACCTGAAAAAGAAAATAACTTACTGAAGGATCACACTCGCATGCTTGATTTACTGAAGTTGTTCAACACTGTCTTCGTTCCCACTGCTCCAGGCGCAACTGCATTTTCATCTTTGCTATCTTCCTTTGTTTCCTTGGTGCCTTTATGATATCACAATAGATGTGACCAAACACTCTCCCACTTTCAATTCTGCATTCTCTTATATTAGCATATTGCCATCTGGGCACTTACCAAGGTTTAGCTTAGGGATCTTTGCAGTTGAACAGTCTGTAGATTATTCACCATTAACATCTTTTGACTATCTCATGTCTACTATCCTGTATGTAATCTAAGCACTTTAACTGGAATAAAGCTACTTAGGTTCTTTTATTTTTAATAGCATTGAGCTCAGAACTACTACAGCCCAAAACTGTCTCATTAAAGTGAGTTGATCATAAGAGTTGCCATTTATGGAGTTCCATTGTAAAGATTATGCGTACAAGTGAGAATAATGGAAAGATTAAGTCTTCCTTCTCATGGAATTTTCTTACCAAGTTGGGGCTCTTTAGCCCAGCCAGCCACACTGAGAACTGAGCTGCAGTTCAAATGAAAAAAGTTTGTGCTAATGTTAAAGTAAATATAATACTGAATAGTAGTGGACTGTTTAAAAAAAGGCATTAAAGTAAACCAAGTTTTGAGTGTTATGAATTTGATAGAAAAGTAGAGTGCATATTTCACAGATTTTTTTTCAGATCAAAAGTTCTGAAAATGGTTCCAGATTTCTCGTCAGCCACACTACTTAACAACTTTACTGTTTGAGAAAAATATAAACCAATCAGCTGACTACATAACTACAGTAATAAGTAGACAAAATGCATGAGCACTGGAAATAGCACAATCAGTGCTATTTACTTTTACCTAGATTTATATTTTTCTCATACCCTATATATGGAGACTGCAGGATAGGACACAATAATATCATTATAAAAATAGATAAGGTAAGGCTGTCTCTAGACATCACTGACCTATTCCACTGTTTTGGGATGGTCCAGAACAAAACATTCCTGGAATTATTTCTCTCTGCCCAGACATTAGGCCAATATTTTGCATTTCAGCATGGCACACAGCAACACAAACTGGGATTTGTCTACTGTATATTCAAGGACTGTATTTGGAGCACTATGATATAATGGGGTTTTTATCCTCTCTGGATGCAGCCTAAGTTAGCTAAAACAGTGACAGTGCCTGCATTAGGAGAGTATGCTGTTCCCTCAGCCAAAGATCAGGGTAAAGAGGTATGTCTTTTAAGTGGCCTCACTAGGAGTGGGCTAGCCATCAAGAATCTGAATTTCAGCTGCAAACATGGAAAATTCCAGAAAACCTTGTTTGGAACAAGATTTTATGTAAACCTGGCGGACTGAAACTTGGACCTCCCTGCCTGTGAACCTGGAGCAAATCCGGATTGCTCTGCTCCAGAGTAATCCGGGTTCTGCTGTGGGTTTAGCTGGAGGCCGGGAACAGTACCGAACATGCATCGGGCTGTTCCCAAACCTCACCCACGAAATGCGTGGCAGTTTTTGGAGGCTTGGCAGAGGGGAGCGGTGGTGGCAATGCCCTCATTTTAATGCTTGAGCGGTGCCGAGTCTGCAGCCTGCCTGGCCCCCTGGATGAGCGCGGACATCCTGTGAGGACTGGGAGCTGGGGGGTCCCAGTCTGCATGGAGATGCTCTGATGCTGGCACCGCTGGCTGCTGCTGCTACTTCCTTGTGCGGAGCCAGGTGGCCCTCATGAAGATGCTGCCATGCGGCACTCTTGTAACTAAACCCATTCCTTCTGTTTGGTCCAGAAGAGTTGTGCACCAATTCCTCCTCCTCTTCCTGCTCCTCCCTGCCAGCGCCACCACCACTATTGCTCCGTTGTCCCGGGTGCGATGACCACCTGGCTCTGCTGCCTCTTTCCGGGCAGCGGATCCCCCCCCCTCACAACCTGGGCCCATCGTCCTCGTTCCCCCACCTTGAGCCTACCTTGAGACTCTTGGAGAAATTCATCCTGCTGCTGATCCTCAGTGCCTTCATCACATTGGAAGCACCAGTTTGCCTGGAAAATGCGGGGGGAAAGAACTCACATGAGAACAGGGGGCTAAAATCAAGAATGGATTTGGAATGAATTCAAATTTAATGGGAACACTTGATGCCGAATCCACTCTGGATTTTAGTCCGTATGGGGATGCAGCCTTGGAGGCCTTAAGCCAGCGGATTGCCATGCAATAATACACGCTTCAGCACCTCAACCAACTGACTGCAGATGACCTTTCCACTGAAAATGAATCCATTAGAGCCCCATTTAAAGATATTGTGTACAGATTCTGCCAAAGTTTGGACAGGATGGATTTTCTGGCAATTTATCTCAACTGCAAAGTTACAATGTTGCATAGAATTGACATGGCATTGACCCTGCAGGCTGGTCAATTGCGTTTCTAGTTTATTTTTGGATGTTTGTTGTGGCTGTTTTTTTGGCAAAGTATGCAGCATCCAGATGTCAGTTCCTATATTTGGATATTCTGGAGTAACATATGGATATCCCAGAATATTCATGCTTTATTCTGGGATATCCAAATATAATGGAAAAAGTGACTGACATCTGAATAAAATCCATACGATATTGGTCTGAGTATTCTGTAGAACGCTGGCTGTTCAATGGAAACTTTGCAATATTCCAAATGTCTTAGAATTTTGCTGCAAGTCAGAATGAAACTCAAAATCTGTTTTGAATGTCCTTGGAAAAACTGGGAAATTATTAAAGACACATTTAAAAGACCAACATTTGCCCCAACAGTTAGCAGGAGCTGAGCTAAATTCAATGACTCCTAACAATGGCAATCATTAGTTTCCTTTCACATCTGTTTCTGGGAAATAATACACTACATAGTAAGGAATTTTTTAAAGGGCAGATAACATACAATGCAACCAAACAATGTATATTTTGGAGTAGATCCCATTTGTCCTCATTTTTATGTCCAGGAAATTAGTGTATGTTTGTATAACTTAGTGATGTCTGTGTAAAAAAAGATACCCCTGACCCTCCACTCACACATTACAACTTAAATTAACAGCAGTAACTATAATTTGCATTCTAGTTCCTATATGTAAAAGGAAAACAACAGAATATTATGAAAATAAAGTACAATGGCACAGAGATCGTAAATGAAGCCAGTACATCAGGCTAAAGGTTTTACATATCTATTCTCCCTGGCGCTGGATTAATTCATATAAATCTAAATACACATACGTGTAGATGGCTCTGAAGAATACCTGTTTCCGTATCTTTGACACTGAACAGGATGTTGTTCTCAGCCCATCTTGAAACATTGCCTTTCATGTTTAAAAGTGGGGGGAAAAAAGAAGACCTTGCTTCTTTCATCCCCATGTGGCTTCCAGACACTTGCACTGTAACTGCAATGGTTCTACAATCTAATTTGGTCACAAAAATGCAGTTTGGTGAATTTAAAACATATTTTAATCATTTTGCCACCCGAATGGTATCTTAATAGTTTTAAAATAGCCAACTTAAGTTCTTCTTAGCTTTTATTTGAAACAGATGTTTAAAAAATCTCAAGCATGTCTGACACGTTTACACATCACTGAACTTATTAAATCTGACCCTTGCCAAATAGGTTGGAGCCTAGTGTTGTGTAACTGGAGTTAGATAAGGGAAACCTTCCTATTTAATTGGCCAAAACTTTAAAAAAATACTCTTGATAATTTGTTTACACCTCAGCTCTGATTGTTTTATATGATTTTAAACTTTGTGTTCTGTGTGTAAAATATTGGGGCCATGGATTTGATTGGGGACCACAAAAATGATCCGAATGGAACCTCTGTCTGGATCTGAATTTACCCAACTCATTGTTCAAAGCTTTCCCCAAAAGCCATCTGCAGTCAGCTGAGATACTAAACAGCAATGAAAACAAATGTTATCTTATTGTGTTGAAAGGGATCTACGTGGTTCCATTGTGGGGCCATTAGCATACCTTGAAGGTGCAGAGTCCACACACCCCTGTATCCTTAAGGTGCAACGGATACACCACTCATCACAGCACACATCCTGCCACAAGCACTCTTGAGAGTGGTGTAAAGACAGAGCAGAATAAGCTCTTACTTCAAGTCTTCTGATGTGCTGTCACTATTTCCATTCTGCAGGCTTGCTTCAGTGTGCTTGCTTTGGACCAGATAATTAGTGTATGTTCTGTTTTTGCAAACACAGGAAATGGCCCACTTCTAGCACTAGTTCCTACATTTTTGTAAGCTCTCTCAGTCAGAAACATGGCTGGGGAACAAAAATTCCCTAGCTGTGATGTTTGTAAGTCCGCGAATGGTAGCAGGCGTGTGAACAGTATACAGTACTGCCACTTTTCTTCCTTCCCACCTCCTGCCTAGATTGCTTTCTCAGCACACTGCAAAACAAACTATAGGGATTTCATAAATATTGGTATGGAAGTTGATCCTGTTGAAATCAGGTGGCCATCTAGGAATGGAAGAGGACAAAAAAAGTACATCCCTTCTTTACATAGAAACTCTGACGTGGTCAGTAATTTAGAAAATCTGAACACAAATGAAAAGTGTTAACCTTTACTTATATAACCCTAAATGACTTGGGCCCCAGATATCTAAAGGAACCCCCTTCTTCCACATTGCCCTACATTTGCCTTAAGATCTGTAGGGCTGTACGGCCACCATCCTCAGTAGAAAAAGGGGTGGGCACTTGAGATAGGCCTTCTTAGTGATGGCTCCCAGATAATGGAGTAGTCACCCCGCCTCGCCCCGTGATACATCTGGCATCTTCACTACATGTTCAGGAAAGCAGTGAAGACACACCTCTTTGGCCTTTGACTAAATAAAGAAACAGGTTTTCCTCCCCACTTTCAGGCAATGTATTGTTCTAGTACAGTGATGGCGAACCTTTTGAGCTCGGTGTGTCAGAATTGGCAAGAAAACCTAGCTTAACTCGGGTGCTGTGTCACATCTAGAAATATCCATAATTTTGTGATATTTGGAGCTCTAGTAAAAAAGCTATATTTTTGAGATATGTATTTTATTAAAAGCAAAAACAAATAATTCTTTACATTAGTGACTTTTGTTGCTGAATTTCGTTTGCTAAATCTTCAATTGAAAGTTGGTATTTCGTACACTTCAAGAACAAGCAAGCACTACACGCCCAGGTGCCAGGGTGACCAGGTGTGTCACCCAAAAGGGCTTGGCGTGTCACCTGTGACACGCGTGTCATAGGTTGACCATCACTGTTCTAGTATGTTTGGTTTGTTAGTAGTTTTGGTTTTTAATGTTGTATCCCACCCTGAGAATTTTGGGTATAGGGCAGGATAAAAATGCAAACAGACAAATATGGTTCCATTTAATTTCAAAAAGGCACAGTCTAAGAATCAGTAGCTAAAAAGCAGAAAGGGACAGAGCTGAGAGGAACCACAGTGGTCCATTCAACCAGTATATGACAGTGGTACTTTGAAAGAAAGGTCCAACAATCAATTTATATTTTCTGCCAGTCTGTCAGTGGCACTGTGAAGATATAGTTATTTATCAGTGATCATCAAAAGCACTTCAGAGGGCAAAGCACATATCTGAAAATTTCCAGATTCCATCAAACAAGAAAATCACATTTTACCAATCATGTAATAGCAGTACCATGCTGTAGAAAACAGGTGTCATGTGGGAATGTCTGCTTGATGCCAGGAGAGCATTGGCGGATTCTAATAACTGGTGTTAAAAGTGGATAGCAGCACAAGGTATCCATTTAGATGACACAAGGGGGCAGCAGTACTCTTGCATTTTGCAAAGAGGCTGCTCAGAAAGTTCTCTGGACCATTGTGTGTGTGTGGGGGGATTGCACAGTAAACAGTTTTGTCCTCTTGCTTTTGTGATTCCATATGAACAGAATCATAATAGCATATTTGTTGGGGGCATCTGCGAATAATTTACACATTATACTGTATATGATCCATAAGAACACATTTACATTTTGGCTCAATGTTATATTTTCTTTGGAGGCAAAAACGTACTCTTGAATTAATTTGGGACTGTTCCAGTTTACTCATTTAAAAGCTCTTTTTGTATGTATTGAGGTCCTTGTCTCAGCATTAAGTAGATTAGAAACTTTTGCCAGACAAGCACATGCATCTTGCAACTTATGTACTTCAGATGTAAGTCTTGTTTTGAATCTGAATTATACAAATAGGTCAGCTTCACTTTGGGTTTGATATCCTACCCGTAAAACTATTTGTTTGTTTGGATCCTCAAAAGACTTGATCAAATTCAGTTCATTAAGGCTTAGACCATAGAATCTGCTTACTACTTGAGTATGTAGTCTCCCCTGTTGTTTGGTGGGAGATTCTGTGACTGTTATACATATATAGATTTGCTGCATAATCTGTCTTCTTAAAATGTTTGCAATCTATATTCTGTGGTTGAGATGATTCAGTGCCCATCTGCAGCGACAATCTCAGGAAGGAGTGTTGGTTGACTGACTCTTTCTCCAGGCAGCTAGGCTGCAGGATCCTATAAGGTGCTATTTTCTCATAGGTACTATGTAGCACCTATGTGAAGCCATTGGGATTGAACATTAGGAGTTCTGGGATATTACCAATATGCTGGTGATGACCACTACTTTTTCACCTTAACATCTGACTTGGGAAAGGCTGTGAATGCCCTGAGCTGGTGGTTGGATGTGGTGATGGGTTGGATGAGGCTCTACTGAAGCTGAATCATGGTAAGATGGAGACTCTGTGGGTGGAAAGTTCCTGGGTTTGGAAACTGGGGAAAGAATCTGATCAAAATGGGATTGCAGTCCTCTGTAAGGAAGAGGTACGTAGCTTGTGTATAGTTTGGACACTTTATGCTCTGGAGAACTCTGGGTAGAAGCGCCTGTTACTTGTTTCAACTGATATATGAACTGCCCTCCTACCTGAATAAGGGGGGAAATCCTGAAAGATTACACGCCAAGTTAAAACCAGTGAAAGCAATGAAAGTCTAAAAACAGATATAAAAATCAGGTGAATTAAGGGACAGATGTTAATTGGCACCAGGACTGCCTGGCTGAACTGATACATGTTCAACAGCTGCCTAAAAGAGATGATAATTGGTGCCTCAGGGACATCTGAGGGGAGAGCATTCCAGGGTGAAGGCACCACCACAGAGAAGCCCTGCTGCATGGCACTGCAGGATATTTAGGACTGTGAAATGGGCTGTGGCTCCACTTATAGTTCAAAGGCATCTGGGGGGAGTTCCTTCATTGCCATGGCCCAGCTGAGACATCTCCCTCTCTTCTTTGCCACTGGATCAGGACATGTTGACAGGCACTAGTGCCTCTTGACAGAGGACAACTTGGGCCTTTGTGTACAAGCACAATAGGCTCTTTGGTCACCACATGGGCTGTTGTAAGGTAATAGAAGGTTTTTAAAGCTATGAGGCAGTGAGTTTGCTGTCCTTCCACATGGCCTCACCTTAAGATGCCCTTCCTGGGCCCCTGGGATACTAATGCCATCTCCCAGATGCTTCAATGGGGGGGGGGATAATGGAGACTGGCTGCCCTTAGAGCTGGGATATTAGATCCTGAATTCTACACTATTTCCACCTTTGAGACCATATTCAAGGGTTGCCCCAAGTAGAACCAGATTACAGCAGTGTAGCCTGGAAGATAACGGAGCACTAATCACTATGGGCGTGTCTTCATGGCATGTGTTATTTCAGTTTAAAGAATTCGAAATAAAAGAAACGGAACAAAGCTGTCCAGACGACTTGCAAGTTGATCCGGTTCCGATGGCAGCCTTAACGCGGGATCAATACTCGGAGTCCACATGGCAGCATTGTCCTCCTGCCCATTGCCCACACTCTCTCCTGTGATTGGTTTTCCCTGCCAGGATCCCACCCTCCCTTCTCTTTGCGTCATGCTCCGCCGGGAATTCCCTGCCCAATCCACCCTCCCCCTTCCCAGCAGCAGCAGCAGCAGCAGCAGCAGCAGCAGCAGCAGCAGCAGCAGCAGCAGCAGCAGCAGCAGCAGCAGCAGCAGCAGCAGCAGCATCCATCCATCCATCCATCCATCCATCCATCCATCCATCCATCCATCCATCCATCCATCCATCCATCCATCCATCCATCCATCCATCCATCCATCCATCCATCCAGGCGCTGCGGCATGAGGAAGATGAGGATGGGGGGAGAGGGGGCAGCAGCAGCTGGGTGGGGGTGGGGAGGGGAAGGGAGGCATTGCTAAGGCACCAAGGAAAAGAGTCTTGGGGGGGACTAGCAAAGGGGGGGTGTCGTCCTTGCACAGACGGGATTCTAAAGTGAGAGAAGCCCCCCTTTCCCAAAAAGAGAGAGGGAGGAAGGAAGGAAGGAGGGGTATCTGAGAAGCCCCCCTTTCCCAAAAAGAGAGAGGAGAGAGGGAGGGGTTCCTAAGAAGCCCCCCCTTTCCCAAAGAGAGAGAGGAAGGGGGGGTATCTGGGGGGTGGGAGACATTGCATGAGCATCTCACGTCTCCCGCCCTCCCGAAGCTGGTGTATATGGTACACTCCTGATTATCAATGTTGCAAATTTCCGCAATTTCAATACAGCTCTGTATCAAAGGACCGGGGCTTTAAACATTAAAGAGGCATAGGGTGGCTGTGGTGGGGTGTCATTCATTCATATTTTTATCCCACTCTATACACAAGGCTCTCAGTGCGGGTCACAACACATTGGTTTTAATGTGTTCATATTAAACATATTAAAGCCATAACTTTGCCTGAACGTGGGGAGGAAAAAGCTGTTTCTTTAGTCCACCCTCAGAGCGAGAAAACATGAGCAAAGTGACCAGTAATTTTCTTTCCACATTATCTCTCCCAGAGGTGAATTTTACCCTAAAAGAAAACAGCTTGCCACTTTGCTGATATATTCTCTCACTCTGAAAGTGGACTGAAAGTGGATTAAACCTTAGGTGTGACCACATATTCTCTCATTCTGAATGTAACAGAGATCAGAACTTTCCCCATGCACAGAACTTTATTGACCCATGGCCAGGCCTGGTAGTGCGGTGCAGGATTTTGGGACATGATTGATCCTGCCCTATTGGATTTCCTAGTGGTCACCTATCCATGGTCCGCTTTGCCCTAATATCCTGGCAACTGGAATCTTATCTGGGAATTCCAGATTAGATTCCACTTCCCATCCTGAAGCAGGCTGCCCCTGGCCTCCCATTGCATCACCACCCACTCCTCCTGGGCTTGCATGGCACTGCCACCCCCAAACAAAGGATGCCCAATCTGGGGCAGAAGGCAAAAAAAGACACTTCTTTTTTTAACTGTATGAAAATGCTGCCCACATGAGATCTTTAAAACACTCTCATGCTCTGGTGCTTGGCCATTTAGTCAAGCAGAAGTGTTGTTTAGTCTAGTGGTTAGCGAGCCAGGCTCTTATCTGGGAATATCAGGTTTGATTCCACCCTCCTCCATGAACCCAGCTGGGTGACTGTGGGCTAGTCATGGCTCTCTTCTGAGCTTTCACAGGGTGTGGGGAGGAGAACAGAAGGTTTGTCAGCAGCTTTGAGCCTCCTTAAATGGGTGAGAAAAGTGGGGTAAAAAAGCCAACTCTTCTTCCTCCTCCTCCGTGAAGCCAGCTCAGTGGCCTTGGGCTAGTCACAGCTCTTATAGGGCATCTGTTGTGGGGTGAAGAATGGAAGCTTCGTCAGCCTCTTTGAGTCACCTTAAATGGGTGAGAAATGCCAATTCCTTCTCCTTCTCCTTCTGGGAGGCTTGGTATGGGGTAGCATTATTATAAAGAGGTATAGAAATCCAAGTCAAGGTTCCTATCTTTTTTTAACAGTTGTGCAAAGCATGGAACTTCAGCAAGTGCATCCTTCCTTCCTTCCTTCCTTCCTTCCTTCCTTCCTTCCTTCCTTCCTTCCTTCCTTCCTTCCTTCCTTCCAGCCTCGCGCCGAGGGAAGAGCAGCCGGCGGCGGAGGCGGCAGCGGTGGCATCCATCCATCCATCCATCCATCCATCCATCCATCCATCCATCCATCCATCCATCCATTCATCCAGGCGCTGCGGCGCTGCGGCGCTAGCGGCTTCTCCCTGGGGCTCCGCTGCTGCTTTTCCCCTGCTTTGCCGCCACTTTGCCCCGCAGAGGAGGAGAGCCAAGGGGTGGACAAGAGGGCGAAGGGGGCTCCTCGCTTGCTCTTCCCCCCGTGGCCGGGAGGGAACTCCGCCCCCCCACCTCACAGGGACCGAAGCTGGATTAAAACCTTGGCTTGTGGTCACACCTAAGGTTTAATCTAGCTTCACTCCACCTTCAGAGTGAGAGAACACATCAGCAAAGTGACCAGTAGTTTTCTTTCCACATTATCTAGTCTAAAGGTGGATTTTCTGAGTTATTAACCCTGAAAGAAAACCAGCTTGTCAGTTTGCTGGTGTATTCTCTCACTCTGAAAGTGAACTGAAACTGGATTAAACCTTAGGTGTGACCACAGGCAGAGGCAAAGTAGCCTAGAGGGGGCTCAAAGCGGTTGACATTCTGTTCTCACCCTTCAGGGGACTAAGTGGCTGACAAGCCTTCTCACCCTTAAGGGGGCTGAAAGCGACTGTTCCAAACCTTCAAAGACCTGAAATTGCGCAAAACTGCAACATTGTTTTTAAGGTGTGAAGTGCTTACATATTGATACAGTGTTTCAGCTTTAAGGACTGGAGGTTTATAGTGGGTGTTTGAGGGTGGATTTTTTCAATGAAGGAAACCCTAAACATGACGTGCTTCTAATACGTTCAGCCATTGGTTACAGTGCGAGTGGGGGGGCGGGACAGCTTTAACACAGAATCTCATCCCGGAACAATACTGTCCACACAGTAAAAAATTAAACACGTGTCAAGGGCATGTTCCGGACTGAGACCTGTTGAGATCAGGATTTATTTCAAATCGGGATAACGTGGTTTATCACGGAAATACCGAATTAAGCCGAAGTGACGTGTGCACGGCCCGAAATCAAAACGTTTTGAATTCGAGATAACGACGTCGTGGGGATGCGGCCTATGACTGTTTCAGAAAGGCTACAGCTGGTGGTGAACCAGCCAGTGATGGAAGTAAGCACTGCTGATAACTGAGCCTCAAATATCAGTGAGGAATCTAGAAGTAACACAAATTAAGCATGTGTTCTTGAGCAAAAAATGCTCTGTGCAGAACTGTGTATTTACTAACTTCCTTGACCTGAGACTCTATGAGACTCAACAGCTTCATCTTGGGTTTTTTCCACTGTCACTAGAAGTACCCATTAATGGGTACTTAATGGGTACTTCTAGTGACAGTGGAAAAAACCCCTTGTCTGTTTCAGTTTATTGGTCTACATCCAATGCATTACTGCCTCCAGACAATGGTCAAGCACCTGAACTGCCTTCCCTGACTGAGAATGAGTGGAGATACAATGTTAGGTATCATCAATATACTGTTCGGCAAAATATGTTGCACACTTCGGGCTTGGTGTCATAAGAACTGTCTTGGGGGCTGATATGTATCTCTGACTGAATGCAGTTCTTTTGAAGAGGTGGTGCGTGTGTGTATATGTGTCCAGCCACCCATACCAGCATGCTGTATATTCAATGTATGATACATGAGTTGGTTGTTGCTTTACTGGACACCTGTTAGTGGGCACACCTTTTGGAGTTTTTCAACAGTTCCCTTCCTCGGGTGTGATGCTGTTGACCGGCTCCAGTTTTATAAGTGTACAATGTCTCTGTTTTCATAGCATGTATATCCACTGTTCCATTTTTCAAGATCCTGGCTGAGTTCCCCATATGGTTTCCAGATGGAAACATATTGCTTTTGTTAGCCACCTTCGAAGCGGTCTGTCAGCCAGGTCCCCTCTCAGAAACAAATAAATGGTCTAGTGTCTACTGTATTTCCTTTCAGGCTGCACTCTCCACTTTAAACTTGGCTAGATTTCAGAGCAATCAAAATCCAATCAGCCGTTGTGCTAACTCCATATGTTTTATTTCCAGACTATGCAATGCAGAGGAAGCTAAAGGAATTTTCATTCTGTAGTTGCGTTCAGGGTGACATGCTGTGGAGCCCTCTGTATGTTTCCATTTGAATAGAAACCATTGAGCAGATCTTGGTTTTTGTAATACAAAGAGTGGCAAGCCAAATGCTGTATTACAGATGTTGCACGTTTTGTGTGTGAGATATAAGTCATACCTAATACAAAACAATTCGAGTGCAACCTACAACATGCTGGGCAGGCTAGAAGAAAGCAAAGTTCTACAGGGAATGAGCATCAGTGGTTAAACAAACTTGTCAAATTTTGCTGGTGCCATTTCCAGCAATAAGTGAATACTTTCCATTGTCTCTACTGCGTTTTTTTTGTCTCCTTGATCATTTATCTCTGTAACTGATTTAGGTGACTGGAAGCTACTTAGAAGCTACTGTGTGCTCTCTGCCATCACTCAGGGTCATTGTCACCCAGCCATAAGTTGAGACCAGTTCTAATTCTCACATGTTTCTCTGTGGTTCTGAATGCAGCCACTGTATTTATTGACAATTGTATAGATGGCATATATGTATAGATGGCACACTGAACATAAGGAATCCATGACCCTACAGATGTCAGACAGACTATGCACCAAGATTCTCCTGATCATTGATCCTGTACAGCATTCTAGGAATCTGATTAAAGTTTTAGGGTCCCAGAGAAGGCTGATGTCCATGTATGTTTGAACATCATGCCTGCAAAATACCTTTAATCATTAACCAGTTCAAGCTGTGACGTAACTCTTGTTTTACAGATCATAAAAATGAAACTGTTTTTAGTGGTATCTTTATTACATTGCATTCAAGTCACCAGGAGTGGCTTAAGAGTTGCCTTTGTGAGTGCAAAATTTTGAGGATGCTTCTGAAATGGATTTGGATTGTTTCCTGCAGCATTCAGGCTAACATAAAAAATATCAGCCCATTTGCCTTGAAGCCTACCTAGAAGCAGGGCAGAGTTGCCTGTCTGCCATGAACCAGATATTCTGTTTTGAACTTACTGGTTTGAATAAAAGACATTTAGAACCAGGCACGGGGTATGTGTGTGAGGCATTAATTGCCGTACACATTGTGTGCCAGAGATTGTATGTCTCTCTAGCTGCCACACAGTTAATAATGATGATAATGATGAAAACAACATTTATTTATAACACCCCTTTCACTAAAGGGCAGAACAACAAACATATCCGATCAACACAAAAGAAAGAAAAACATAAAATTGAACACACATGTGCACACACACACACACACACACACACACATATACCACACACACACATTATCAACAGCCCGTTTCCTCACCAGATGCTTCGTACCTCAGCAGTCCCATACTTAGACAACTCACTATGCTGATTCAAAGATAAAGGAAGTTAATGGGAGCAACAACAATATTTCCTTAGGGAAATATATAATGTCAAATTCATTCCCTCTTGACAAGGAGAACATGGTCTATCTTAATATTAGAATTTATTACAACAATTATTTGTATTATTGCATGAATCAGACTTTGTAGAAGCTTCATCCAGAAGTACTTACGAAATTCACATTATTTGGATAATCCAGAATTAAAGCATGGGTAATCCAGAGTAAAATGTGTCTGGATGTGCTTCACTCCAGATTGTCCAAATAATGTGGATTAAGTAAATGCTGTCTGGATGACACTTCTCCAAAGTTCTCTACCCAGTACCCATGTCCAACCACCGACTAGCTGTGTTCTATCCCAGAACTCATCCTCTTTCATGCTAGTTGGGTCTTGCTATTTAATTTCTTGACCCAATGTGCTATTTAAGGTCTGGGCTGATCCTAAAGAATAGATAAAATTATTACATAGTCAACATTTGAATTTGTTCTTCATCCCACAAACCTCCATTTTAAAATGCACAGGTCAAATCCAGAGAATGGCAGGATTTTTTTAAGAAAACATTTTCTCTCTCAGGACCATCTCTTACAATATGGAAAACAGCCTTTCAAACATGAAGGCGTAATAAGGATGATTTGCAATGTGGTGTGAGGGTGGTGATGGCTGTTTTTCAATGAAAATAAATGTCAAAACTTCCTTGGCCATGTCTAAGCACTTGGGTGGTATCTAAAGACATTCCCTGGCATATTGCTATTTTTGAAAGTATGTTCTGTACATTTCGAAGGAACTTCTTTTCTGCTGGCTTTTGTTTACTTGTGTTTCTATCCTACCATATTCCATAAGGTCTCAGGGTAGCTTACAGTAAAACTGATAATAGTAAATCTTGTGCGGGGTCAGGATGCATTTTCTCTCTAGCTGTAAAGCCATAGATTTTACCATCTACTGAAAGCTAAGCAAGCAAACAAGCTGACTAGAAGAACCATCCCACTTGATTGGACCCACAGCTCATCTATTCCAGCAGTCTATTATCATACGTTGCTTTTGCATTTCACACACTGGTGCGGAATATGGAGCTTGTGTCTGATCCTATCCAGACAATTTGGGCCAGATTAGTGAGGACTTTGCTGGCTGCCTGTGCCTTAAGATCTGGAGGGGAGGTCCTCCTGTTATCCCACCACATTGAGTAGTAAAAGGGGTGGGTACCCAAGTGAGGGCCTTCTCAGCGATGGCCCCTAGGCTATGGAATAGTCTCCCTCTTGAGCTTTTTCTAACTCTCAGTTATGTTTAGCTCATTTGGGACCCTAAAATGTACTATAGAGGTGATGCAAAAAAGAAAACTGTGTCCCTTTTATGTATCAGAACAACCAACTCCAGTATTTTACAAAGGGAAACTACGCTAACGGAAATTAGATTTTGAGACACATTTTGCTGGTTTCTCAACCCATTTCCTAGGAAATATAGTTTCATTTCAGACCTTTGGACTGCTATCCCAAATCTCTAAATCTATCCCAATGACTAGATTTACAAAACTCAACAGCACCTTCCCTGTATATTATGGGGTCGCTGTACTCTGGAAAGAACCACAGACTTTTGTAGTAGTTTAAGTAAATAAATAAGCAAGCACTCTTATCTCACTCCCTTTCCTATTCTAAGCCACACAGTATTTCTCCAAAATCAGTCCTTAACTGTAACTTCTCACTCATTTAAGAAATAATCTAAAAATTTTTGCTGTGCTATCATGCTGTTTCCTTTCCTTGGTTTTGTTTCATTCTTTCCAGTCCAGAAAGACCTGCCAGAGCCTCATCTTGCAGTCAGATCTGATCAGTCAGGTAAACCTCACATTATCACATTCATGACTGGCTGCAATCACTCCATAATAGAAGTGGGAAGATGCAATTAAGGGCATGATGGTGAAGTGGCCTGAAAGAGCAGCCACTCGGGAACAAGCTGGCTGAGAACAGAATGTAGTGTTGGGATTTGTGGGGGAAAAAAATACTCCCCCAACATTAGTTTTAGAAATCATTAATTGCAGCCCTATTCAACAGGGATTATTCAGATAAGATGACTGGTAGTTTACAATGGCAGATCTCACATCAGTAATGTGGAGTGAGAGAGGCTGGATAGCAAATGTGTTTGAAAATTTCAGTTCTATTCACCCGAGACAGGTTCTTGTCTATGGGACAGAAGAAGATCTGTTCAGATGGGTAGAAACAAGGCTCTGAATCATATCTTGCCCTGGCTCCTCCACAGATAGGACTGTATATTTTCATTAGAGATATAGCAGGTATTCTCAGCTTGACCAGTTTAAAGTGGATTTAAGTATTTCAAACAAGCAATTCAAGCAGATCTCTGAATGATGATGATTTGGGTTAGCTGAGCATGATGTTCTATTTTTTTGTTTGAAAAATCCTGTTGCTCATTTAACAGTGCTCATTGTTCACTGTTAAATAATAATAATATAATAATAATATCATATTAAATTGTTTGCATCAAAAATAATTTTAATGCTCATAAGGTCTACTGTGGTCAAAAGGTGTATTAAGGTCAAGGTACCAAGCACAAGACATAAACCAGTGCAATTTATCATACTATTGGTCTATTATTTGGGCAGGAAAAGAGTGGCAAGAAAATTGTTAGGAAAAATAAACAACATATTTACATGCAATTTGCATAAAGACACATATGTACATACACATACTTGCATTAGGCTCAAATGCACAAAACTATTCATTCCATTTCTCCACAAAGAATGGTAAAGCAAGAATTGAAATAGAAAATAGCTAGAAATGTGTAAGTATAAAACTAATTCAGTATTTTGGATTGTCTGTTTCCGTTTCTCATACCACATCTCATTTGAAAAGAATGGGCCTTGGAGTTAGGCCTCATTCAATTGTGAATTTACATTAGTTATTCTTAGATTTAATTACCACTGAATTAAAATATGTATGTTGACATCTAGAGTTAACTGTACAGTGAAGGACAAAGAAAAAAGGAATCGGGATGGACAAAAACAATGGGGCATTGTAGGTTAGAAAGAGACTGTCACTGATGTAACCTTAAATGGAAAAAAAATATTGAGACTGATTTAAAATAAGAGTAGCTATTTCAGTATGATATGAGTTTAATACTATCAGCTACTGTATATCTGAAGTGCTGGAGACATTACATCATGGTACATTGGTCTGGCCTGTAGCAGTAAATCCAGCAAAGAACCCCAGAGAGATGGCATCAAGCTGACAGACATTTGGCAGTACAAGTGTTGGGAGTAAATAGGCTTGGCAAAGGGTCTTACAGTGCCTTTGCCAGTGTTTCCAGTGTACATGAATCCTGACTAATGCCAAATCCTTCAGTGTGGTGACAGAGAAATGGCTCCATGCTGCTGCATTCTTCTGTGTGCTTAGAAAAACGCTGATGTGGTGTCCATAAAATACAGTGTCTGTTTATTCCTCAGTAAACCATAATGTTCGTTCATGCACCCAAACTAATCAACATAACATTTGGTCTCTATGAAAGGCTTAGACGTCTGCGCCTAACATTCATTTTGTGTGCCCTGACCTGAGCATGATTTGTGTGGCCTTCATATTTTGGAGCAGAGCAGAACTCTTGGAGATCCTGTTCACATTGTAACTATCAGTAGTGTCAAAGACCACAGAATGATATCAGACAACCAAACACACAGGAAGGTGCCTTAACCCAAGGCAAGACTTTAGTCAGTTTCGCTCAGAAATGTTTTTTTCCGGAAGTAACTTTGCTGTTGTTTTTAGTCTGTGAGTACTGCCTTTACCCTTGGCTAACCTTCCGGGACTGGGAGGCATACCAGTTGTGAGTATGGCCACTTCACATGCTTGTATCAAAAAGACCTAGGTAAACCAAAGGAGATTAGTTAACCCCCCCCCTGCTTTGTTCAACAGAATACCTAACAGACTACAAGTTAGACAATTTGCTATCAGCAACATTAAACATTTTGACCTATTCCAGATCCTAAATCTATTTTTTTTAAAGCTACCACTACCAAAATTGACAAGATACTTAGTAGGGCAAAAACTTATCAGAGAACAGAGGTTCCCATAGAGTATTAGCCACTCCTCATCTAGGGTTCTTAAATTTCAAGCCAAGGGTTTTTTTTTCCACTGACCTCCCTTAATCCGGATCCAAGATGATCCGGATCTAAGGAATGGATCCTTCAGTAGATCCGGATTAAGGAAAGCACCCAATGTGTTTCCACGGGTGGTCTAGCACCTAATAGCAATGGGTGCTAGCTTGCTCGCAGTGGAAACGCTGGAGCACCCATGTGGTGAAATCAGATCTACCCATGTGGGGCCTGCCCGTCACCCCAGGTGTTTTGCGGGACAGGGGGTGCAATCTCCGTACACGCGCCATAGATTCTTCAAGGATTCTCCAGAGCAGCTCCGGAGAATCTCTGGAGCTTTGCCATAAACTCCAAAGATTCTCCAGAGAATCTTTGGAGTTTTGCTATAAACTCCAAAGATTCTCCAGAACATTGTCATAAACTTCAAAGATTCTCTGGAGAATCTCTGGAGCTTTGCTATAAACTCCAAAGATTCTCCGGAGTTTTGCCATAAGATTTGCTGCAAACTCCGAAGATCCTCTTGAGCCTTTGACAAGGGTCCATAGGAATAGCATTACTCTTGCTTGGGATCCTCTTCCAAGCCTGTGCTATTCTTTGGAGCCAACTTCGGAAACTGTGCACAGGCTTCAGAGCTTCAGGTTTGGGAGCAACCCCCCCCCCCCATGGATGTGCCCACCTTAGACCCCATTGCCAGATTGTGGTGGAAACAGGTTCCGTATAAGCAGTATTTGATGCCCGAATAGGCCCCTTTAATGGGGTCTACAGGAAATCCGGAAATCCAGATTATAGGTCCTGAAGGACCCTTATGACCCGGATTTCCCTAGAACAGGTGGAAACAAATGTGGCTTTAATGGGGTGTGCAGTAGAAATGGGGTCTTCCTGCTTTGAGCCTAATGGGTCCTTAATGGGTCCCTAATGGGTACTTAATGAATACTAGTGCTAGTGGAAAAACACCTAAGAAGCATCTCCTTGACCGAACCCTAGGGTGTTTCTGCATTGGCTGTGGAAACCGGATTAACAACACATTTAAGCCCCATTTAAGACTCCTTGGTACTTACCTTCTGCACTGGAGACCTCTTCAGTGACCCTTCCAGGCAGCCACTTCCACATTTTGGTGTGTGAGATCAGTTTCTAAAATGGGTCTCACTGCCGAAAAACAGATTAAAATGACCTCAAAAATGAGGTCTTCAATCCATCCCTTCGCCTGGATCCGTGTGAAAGCAGGACGCTTCTGCACATGGCCAGACGAAGTGACGGATGTCCCTGTGGCCACCATCTTGGAGAGGCGGAAGCAGGGCAGTTTGCCTCCTTTTGCCCTCCCCCGCAAGCCACACGCTGCTGGAAACACGCGGTGACTGGCAGTTGCATGCTCTAGTCCCGCAGCTCCAGGGGCGGCGTCGGCATCGTGGGAGGCCGGATGCCCTTTGGAATGGGTGTTGCGGCTTCCGTGCAGCACCCAGGTGATCTGGCTGCCTGTTCCGGCATCCCCACGTGTGCGCAGATGCATGGGGCCTCCAAGGATCTGTCCAAAATAGAGACGGATCCTCGGGAGGTCAGATCGCTGAGGAACAGCTCTTCTTTGAGCTGTTTCTCAGCGGCAAATATGGAAGCACCCCTAGACACTAAAAATTGAACTCTGTATTTTTCATAAGCAAAATATTTACTGAGCTGCACTCCTTAGTTTTACACCCTTTAGAAGTAGTCTGCTGGAGGTCTCTGGAGCACTGTCTGGTCCGATTATAGTGGATTAATTTCAATTATTGTGGCCTGAGGAAGTGGACAGATTACTGTCAGGGGTTCAGCCAACTACTTGGCCTTTTCTATACTTACCTGTGTTAGATTTGGATCAGTGAATCCAGAATAATCAAATGGACTGTACTGGATCTTGTGGAGGCTGGACCCAATAGGAACTGCCTACACTGCCTGCACTGATCTGGACCATACTTACCCACAGCTGTAAACCTTCATGTGAACTTTGCATCCCACCCTCCACACAACTCAGAAGGCTAGGAATGACAGACTTTAGCCTCCTCAGTGCCTGGGTGGGTGGTTTTCAGGAGTGCACTATGGTGTACCACTGAACAGCAGCACCCAGTAGTTCCAGGTCATGGGGCTGCATCATCTGCATACCTCCAGTGATCTGGAACAAGACCCTTAATCTGATTGTAGACCTGATTAAGTGGGTCTGGGCACTGGACTAATGGATGGGGCAGGGCCACTAACTTATGGATGAGGAGGACCAGAATTGGGACCAGAGGCTCCTGGGTCTGGATCAGATTCTTGCCATTGATGTCTAACAGAAACAAGCTGAAGGGTACGGCTGTGTGGACCCAGGAAGTGATAAATGGCTTTTTTTTGGGGGGGGGAGAGGGAGAGGGGCCAGCAGTATTAAAGGAAGCTGTTGTACACCCCAACTTTAAGGAGGACCACCCCAGATCCAGAGATATTTTAAAAGGTGAGGAAGATGCTCTAAATATAAGATCTATCGAACCGTTTGTAATCTGGGTCCACATGTCCAGAAGTAGTCCATGTTGCAGTCTATGGAATCAGAATGTTTTTGACTGTCAAAATCTCCATGTGGAAATGCTGGAGAAAGAAAGGTTTTATTGTCAAGTAGCCTTCAAATATGCCAACCATTATGGCATGGAGTGTTGCAGTCCCAAGGGCATTGTACCATGTACTTTCTTCTGCTTATTTGAGTTGGCTTTCAAACATGCGTTTCACCAACAGCTCACAGCTCAATGTGCCTGCAGTCTCTTCATTTTAAACAGCAATAAATTTTTTTGGCTTGCTGTTCTTCATTCAAGAATCACCAAGGGCCAATAAAACATGCAATTAACTGTTGAAATAAACTGTACAGTGTACTGAAATTTTAATACACCCATAGCAATAGCAGTAATGACATTACTGTTAAAATTCAGAAGTGCAAACTAGCACAATCCAGTGTTCAGCTTCTTGAGATTCAAGGAGTAAGCAGGCGAGCCCATAGTTTTGAATGAATGAGTAGGCAATTGTTGTACTTGGGTAAGTATTCTTGTATTGACATATTCATGAAATAAATGCTTTAACTTTCATGCCAAGTGAATAAATGTGATCTACTCGCTTGGATTTATTTTCAAGTTTATAACCAGAGATGGGGGAAATGTAGTGCTATAAATATCTGTGCTATGATTGGATTACCACTCATATCTGTGGCAATCCCACTATTGCTCCGCTGTATCTCCCTACAATGCACTGGTTGAAGACCTGAAGGCACATGTCCCTACAATGTGTGAAGATAGTGTTGGTCCCCACATTGGCTAGCTAGCAAGTGATAATGGTGGAGGGGCAATACTCTGGATTATCACTTGCTAGCAGGATATCTGGCCAGAATCTGGAGCTGGCCAAAGTTAAATGTAGGTGGATTTTGAGAGGCTGAACTTGTTTGAGCCTCAGGGTTATGTTAGTTATAAACACCTGAGAACTTTGGATATTTTCTTCAAGCCACAAACTGACTTCATTTTCAAGAGCCTTAAACTCTGGAGCTCTGCTTCTATCAAGCAAATTACTAACAACGTGCCTTGTATTATTGCCCTAAAACTCTCCATAAAATAATATGGAAACAATATATTTCAACTTATGGAATGCCATGTGTAAATAATATCCTCTTTCTCTTATTTTTCACCTTGCTTCCATGGAGGCCTGTACTAGTTCAAGAGGAAGCAATTAAAGGGGATCAATAAATGTGTAATTCATGAAATGGCATTACCTCTGTGCCAGGTTTCTGAATTAAACATTATTCTGACTGTCACAATAAACTCTAAAAAACAAAACCAGTCTGATCTTACAGATGGATCTTGTTGCATGCCATATATTCTGGCAGTAATAGTTTTGTTTGTAAAACGGCATTTGCTCCCATGGCACTGCTTGATCCTTTA
Organism: Aspidoscelis tigris stejnegeri; assembly: GCA_023333525.1. Taxonomy (NCBI): domain Eukaryota; kingdom Metazoa; phylum Chordata; class Lepidosauria; order Squamata; family Teiidae; genus Aspidoscelis; species Aspidoscelis tigris. Next base: position 211,906,672 of record JALMGA010000001.1, read on the forward strand.
TAATAATGAAGTGCATAAATGCTTACAAGAAAAGAGACCTGGAACGCAAGCAGCTTTATTATTTGTCATATGCAATTTGTGTTTACAGAGAAGAATTAAAATTATAGTTTTGGTGCTTACGGAATAGTTTCCATCAAGAAGAGAGAAAAAGGCACTCAACTGAGAGAGGCAACTGCAAACAATTGGCAGCGTTGCAACCCACATGGGTGGTAGCGGCAAAGAGTACCCTTCACATGAGACATAGTTTGGCCATGTAGTAGAGTATTCTAAACTTGGCTAAGAAAATGCAATGGTTCCCCAGGCACAGTTAATATGCTGTACTATTGTTGTTTGAGTATCTTTGTGTTCTTTTAGGGAACTTTTAAACATAGTGTATTGGACCCATTAAATTCACACCAGGGCTAATGTTTCTGAAAAGAGCATACCTTTGGGGGAAAAGAAATGAGTGTTAATCTCTTCCCCCAGGCTGCGTTTCCTTGTCATGTTTAAATTCTTAGGAATCAGAGCAGTCTCTCCAAAGGCGTTAGGTAAAAGAGTACATAAGGAAAATGAAGAAATGTATGTGTTACTCTCACTGTGCAAATGTTGTGGATTTTCCATGGTGCTACTGGTAATTGCACAAAGGCCTTAAAAACGTAATTTGAAGATATGTGGACTGTTATCTGGAGTGAGAAAACAGGGTAGAAGGTGCTCCCAATTTGGATCTGTTTACCTGTGTCCATTAGCTTTATTAAATTTAGATCTCCAGGTACAGATTGTACAACCTCCGGGGAATCCTTAAACAATGCTGCTGCACTGGCAGTCTCTGATGCGTCTGGCTGCCTTTTCTTTGTAAGCATCACACTGTATCTGCCATCTTTAAACCCTCAGCGGATTCAGGGACAGTCTGAGAACTGAACAGGATAATGGGACTATTTGCAGTCTTGCACCAGCAGCATCAGGACTGCTAGGAAATGAAGACATGTCAAGGAGGATGACATGGGGTGCTATGGCAGCTAACAGCTGGTGGCAAGAAGGAGCAGGGCAAAATAATAACAAGGACCGAGCATGCAGATGGTGAGAAATGTTTGCATAAATGTTAGAAAAAGGGAAGACTCTTTTTTGCTGCCTGGTTGGGGTAGGGAGAAGAAAGACTTTCCTCCATCGTCTTCTAAAAAGGCCTTGTTCCTTTCCCTTTCCTCTAGAAAGTGTGTGCTTGAAAACTCCCAGATAGGCGAAGAAGAAAAACTTCTCTCCATATGTGTTTTGGTCTCCAAGGAGACATATTGCTCTTGAAACTTGGTGTGACACTCCCGTCCCTTCTGTCTCCTTGGGACCAAAAAGTATCTTCTATAAACTGCAGATGTCAAGGGCCTGACTTGGACCAGGATAGTGGCAGTAGTAAAATGTGAAATAGCTCGGTCCCTTCTGCCTGAGTCCAAACTGAGATCAATTCTAATCCCTGCAATTCGCTTTTGAAAATTCCACTCTTCCAATAGCTAGCATTAATATCCTGGTTAGTTTGGGGTGTTTTCTGCATTTACCATGGGTTAATCCAGATTGTGTGGAGGCACTGATGGTGCTGATCCAACTCATGCCTCCCCATAGCTTTGTGAAACTCTCCCCCCCCATCCTCCAAAGGTTAGGAATGACTGTTGCATGTTATGTCTCCAACAATTTGGAACAAAGCCTTTCATCCGCTTGTAGACCCAATTAAATAGGGCTACAATAGATCTGAATAAAGGGCCTGTTAATTTGGATATGGTTTCATCTTGTGTACATGAAGCTGAACTAATGGGGGACAGGGCTTCCATGTTCTGGATTAATGAGCAGATGGGAGGCCAATGATTCAGATTAAGAGGCTCCTTAATCTGGATTTAAAGTGAGTGCAGAAAGGGCCTTGCTTTCTGAGATGCAACAATCTGTCAGCATATATACATGGCTTTCTGGTCAACAAAATAATTTACACACTTAATGCTGGCATTTTCTAAATGTTGGACACATAGTGTTGCATAAATAATGCCATATCATACAATTTATGTAATGCCAATTTAAGACTTGGCTGGAGAAAGAGGTTTCCTTCAAATGGCTTTGAATATCTCTTGGTTTTCAGTGGGAAGGGAAACTGCTGAAAAGCTTAAATCAATATTTTCTGGTGGGAGACTGAAGAAGAATTAAGAATTCTCCCGGGAAAATCATTTGCAGATGCTAGACAGCTTAATTGCTGTGGTGAATTTGTCTGGCATGGTTGAATTAAAAAAGAGAGAGTGAGAGAGACAGACTTTGGGTGTTATACTAGTAATCCTCCCAAACTGGCAACAATAAGCCTGAATTGGTACAAACCCATGTATGTGTCAGAGTGGCAAATTGGTTGTTCATATTTCAAAAAAGGATTTCATCTGATGGTTCCCCATCTTTCCTACTTCTCCCCTCTTTCAGTCTGCCTGCATATCGCAGCAGTTCTGCATATACTATTTAAAGCAGAAAGCAACGGAGAAGTGAATTACGAAAGTAAGCAAATCAGCTTTCAGTATTCCTGTGCACTGAATGTTTTCTTGGAAAGTTTTACACTGTACACAGCTGCACAAACCTATTTGAGGAAACACTTGGAAGGAGACGATACCTTCTCTGAGTAACTTTACTGTTAGTGTATCTGTCTTTGTAGATATCCCTACACAGAATCTCCAAGGCTGTGTTCCCACTTAAGCTAAAAAACGGTTTCAAAACAATCTGAACTTTCTTTGTCCCCATTACCAATTCAGTTCCTGTGTTTTATGAGTGAATCGCTAAAAACCACAATAAAAATCCCTGTATTTTCAGGTGTGTCTTTTCCTGTTTTTGCTTCTAAAATGCTCTATCTTTATTCCTTTGAGGATGGTACAGCAGTATTGGGGCAGATCCGTCACCAAACAGGTGGGGTTTCACCCTGAAAAGAACAACCCCTTGCCAGATTATTAAAGTGCCAGAAAGCCTAAAGCCTTTTTCCTTTGCAGAGCACTTCACACGACAGTTTCATTTTCAGCCACTTCACACTCACTGAGAACAAGTAACAATTCACCCACTCCACACTGATAACAATGTTTCATTTCCCACCCACAGTTCCCCTCACTTTCTCCTTTTTCTGCTGAAAGAATTTTGCTTTTTCACATCTCCGAAAGATGAGCCCTGGAGTGGGCAGGGAAGGCTTCGGTATCACCTGCTTCTCCCCTCCGCCACTTGTTCAGAATGATTTTTAAAATTCTTGGCTGCCTGCTTTCTTTTGGGAAGAGTATTTTTATAAGGGCATCAGAGTTCACTAGGGTAGGCAGCTGGGGGCAGAGCCTCAAGAGTGTGTGTGTGTGCAGGAGTGCTTGGCTCCCCTTTATCATCCCTTCTTTATGAGAAAGCAAGCCTGTGATTGGGAGGAAGGAGATGGGGGTTGAAATCGAGGGGGCTCCGGTGATCAGGAGGAAGGACATGGGGGTCAAAATTGAGGGGGGTCTGTCTCCCCCCTTTTTTTTTTTTACAAATCATGATTAAAATAAGAAGGGCATCCATGGAGGTCTGTGGGAATCAAACAGGCAGCAAAAGCAGGAGGGAGGGGGAGCTGGGATTCCCCACCCTTGGCCACGTCATCAGATCAAACCCAATAGGGAGAGAGGGATGGGCAAAGGAGGGTGGAGAATCGCTTTCCCCAATGCATTTTTGGGAAGTGTTTTCTTTGGGGACACAATTCAGAGTTGACCACAATTGCCAGATGCATGTTTGCAACGGGTTTTGTTTTTTACAACCGTTTTAAACAGCTCAGGTGGGAACACAGCCTCAGTGTATTAATTCCTGTTATAGTGATTTGTTCAGATTTGAAACATAACATTCAGAGAAGAGTGTCTCTTTTTCTGCCCCATTTTCCCAATTGTTATTGCCTAAGGTGTGGTTTGTTCACTTGGGCAAAAGATATTTCTACAATTTAGCTAGATGTTTCTTCCACAAGACAAATAATAGCTTTAGAGGTAGTTCCATTGGGAAAGTAGAGCTGAGCAAAGGTGTAACCTCTAGAGCAATGCTGCTGAACTCAGTCACCTCATCTCAAATGACTGCCACTTAACCCTTTAAAAACAGCAGCCAAAGAACATTATGCAAGTCAACTTTCATAGCAAAGAAGTCCGTGTTTCATTAAGGATTTCAACAGGAACTTCATGTATATCTTCAATTTGCTTTCATGAAACTGTCATGGCAGCATCTTGAAGAAAAATATCTTCATCTCCACACACCGTCCCTCTTGACCTGACTTCTTTTTCCATCCTGTTGCCCACAATATCGGTCTCTATGCCCCCTCCCTCTTGCCCTGACTTCTTTTTTGTCCTATCACTGCTGCCCCATCCTGATTTTCCTCCCACCCACTCCTGTCATCTCGCTCCCCCTTATCCTCCCAGAATGCCTCCTCCTGAAGCAGAGCATTTCCTCCACCCACTCACCAGCTGAAGATTACCAGTGACAGCTGCAGGAAGGTGTTATCAAGCTGTTCCAGGCCAAACGCAGCTTGGATTCAGCTGCCTTCCTGATGAGGATTAAAATAGTAAGGTGTAACCGCGGCCTTAGACTGCAATCTGGTACACCCCAAGCTCTATAAGAACATTAGAGAAGTCCTGCTGAATCAGGCCACAGCCCAATTAATTCAGCATCCTATCTTGCACAGGGTTCCATCATTTGCTTCTGGGCATTCTTAAGTTCAGGATGAGGATGGAACTGTCATCTGTCCTCAACTCCCCACAAAAGGCTTTTAGAAACATCTTGCCTCTCCAGTCCAGAGATGCTACCTAACCATTCACTCTAGTAGCCACTAATATGCTGTCTTCCATGAATTTGTCAAACCTTTCTTATAGCTTGTCGGCTAATGGCCATTACCACTTCTAGTAGCAAATTCCACAGAACAATGACCCCCTAGGCTTACTGATACTTCCTCTTGCCAGTTCCAACTTTCCTGCCTATCAGCTTTAGATTTCTAGTGTTGTGCTATATTTTTCTCTATACATTGTTTCCACACTATGCACGGTTTTATAAACTTCAGTCACATCCCTTCTTAAACACTGTCTTTCAAAGCTGAAGAAGCCTTGATGTTGCAGCCTGATCTTGTTTCATCTTTCTGGGTTGCCCTTTTCTTCTCCTTTTCCAGTTCCACGATACCCTATTAAAAGCTTCGTTGATCTCAGTAGGTCTTGCCTCTGAGAAGACATGTGGAGAATTTAGTACGCCATGATAAATCTATTATTCTATAATAAAATGCCATGTGGATCTGTTCTACAAAGATGCACAGTGTTGCTGCTGGAATCTGCCCAAAATTTAATGTTCTGCAAATATTTTCTTGCTGGAAAAACACACACAGAGAGATTATGTACTAAGACAAGAATGCATGTGCCACATTTGGATTCATTCATTCTTTTGTTTTCTCTCATACCAAAATATCTGAAAGGCAGCAAACAGTAGCAATATGCTCTATTTGCTGAAGTGTTACAAAACCAGTATCCAGTTCTCACACTTAGGCCAATTTCCCACTTGGCAATTAAATCCGATTTTAAACTGGTGTTTTTTTTAAAATCAGCAGTGAGGTCTTTTTTTTTTGCATTCCTACTGTTACCTTATATTGCAGATTCTCCATTCTTCAGTGCTCAGCAAGCCCCTCTGTCTTCCCCTCAGGAGAACCCCCTCCCCATGCAGTCAGCAATTGGATATGGTCATACCCTGACTTCATTGGAGTCAGCAATTCAAACCCCACCCTCTATATAAACCTGCCCCCATATCAGATCATGGAGTCCTTTGGCAGCATTTTGTTAACCATTTCTCCCCCCACCGTAGCACAGCTTCTTTCTCATGTTAACAAGGCAGTAGAAAATTAAAGATAACTTTCCCTTCTTATAATGGCGTTTTGCACTAGATTGGTAGATCAGAACAGTGTGAAATAGGAGTAAGGCAAAAGGGATTGATGGCAGAGGTGATCGTAGAAGGAGGGAGGGGGCAGGTAGCCTTTTACACAAAGCCAACACATATTGCAACCCCATGATGGAGGCTGCTGAAGTCTGATCACTGTCAGTGAGTCTCTTATTGAAATCAGGCACTTTCACTCACTCCTATCCCTGCTACATTTATCTGATCTTTACATTGTTATGTGTGCCTTAGCTACTGCGGGCTCTGCTCATTTTTCACCTAACCCCCCCCCCCCCCCGTTTCAGCCAGTGGTAGATTGACTTAGCCTGTAATGAAGAGCCTGGGGAAGAGGGGACTACAAATCATGGCTTCTCATTGGATTGGAAAATGGAGGAGAATGCCTCTAAAACATGATTCTCTCCCCCCCCAAAAAAACGCTTGCATTCCCATTTTGTCAAATAAAATTGAGTATTTCTAAATCTAGCAGCGTAGATAAATGTAGATAATCTACATTTTGGGAACTTTAGTCCACAGAAACTTAGGATGCTCTAAAAACTTTGGGAACAGTGAGCACTCAAAACGGTCTCAAAGCTCATTATAATTTGTTTGGGAATGCAACAAATCCTTAGTGGGATGCTTTCTGCACAAAGTTCACATGCACTGAGCATGAGGTTCTCTTCACACTGTTGGGTTTGTGGTCATCTCCTACTCAGGCTGAGCTAGATTTCATAATATTTGTGGTGGAAAATTATCAGTAGATGGAACTGAGAACTGGCCGCATGCTGAAAGCTATAACTGGTGTGGCTTTTGGTGAAACGAACTAGTTGCCAAATTTCTATTGTTGTTCTATTCACAGCTGCAGCTGATTGCTGGTCACCAGGATATATAATGCTTCCTGACTCAGAACCAAATGCCTCAGAATCATGTCATTTTATTACAGAGTAGTGCTCTGTTTGGGTCTTTGTTTTGATTCCTGCCTTGACTTCAGTCTGGCCCAAATCTCCAGTAGTTCAGTTTTAGTACCAAGGTCACAATCTGATGTACTTTTTGTTTCCTGCTGCTTAATGTGGAAATATTTCTTGTTATTGTCCAACAGGATCTGGAGGGCCAAGTTTGGGAATCACTGGACGATGGTTTACCTGCTTAGCCCCAAGGAACTTGGTGCTTCTGCCTGAATTTTTGACCCTCTCTAGATTAGTCCTACAATCAGTCCTTTCCAGCACTGACTGTGTTCCCAGTTCCAGCCCAGGACCTTGAAATTCACATGTGTTGCCCTTTATAGTCTGCTGCTCTTTGTTCTCCAAGCTTAGATCCAATCTTGACTTTCTCCCATCTTATTTCCAGTTTCCAGTGTGGCCTCCAGCTTTCTGTTTGGTGTCTTACCTCCAAATGGTTGTGGTCCTAATCATCTTGGTTCTTAGTTGCCAATCATTTTTAGAATATTCCGTCTTTATTTTAGCACAGGTGTCTTAGACAGTCATGGCTGATCCATGGGCCTCCAGACGTTAGCGGTATTCTACCTCCTATCAGCCCCATTCCGAATAGCCAAAGGGCAGAAATTCAGAGGGCCACATCTAGCCATCATGGCTCTTTTTACATTTTCAAATTCAAGACATTAGAGTTCAAAAATATTGATTTTTGATTAATATTGATTTTCTTTAAAAAAAAACACCCTCTAATCTTATCAACATTCAGAAAGTAGTTGTTCTAGTTTTTGTTTGTTCTTACCAGAAAGAGAACTGACATGTAAATTGCTTTGAGATTTTTTTTTATGAAGAAGTGATACAGAAATATTTTAAGTAAAACTAAACAAATGTGCACATTCACTGATTAGTTGAATATTTTCTTTTTTCTGTCTACATGCATGAAAAAGGGAGAATGGACTGCTTCATTCATATTTTGCCTTGTACTTATCTTTTGATTCTTTTGCAAGTAAGTTGATCTGCAGATGATTGCCACCTTTGATTATTCATTCCACATGCATTTCAGTTGGGTAAGCAAGGATAATTATGAGATATGAAAGTCCTATATAGCTAAAATGTTTTTCAATTACTGTATTGAATTTTGAAGAATAATTGTAGAGGTCACAGAATATTGGGGTTGATTTTGACTGCATCTAAATGCATTTAAAAAGTGGCTCAATAGTGGCATAGATGTAATAGTATGTGGCAGATCATGTGTTCATCACCTTTTTAATCCCCCTTGGAAGTGGATTTTTAGTCCTAATTGTAGTTTAAAGGTGGGATAGAAAATCATAGTGTGCAGCACCTACCACATCTAAGCTACTTTTGAGTTGTGGATGTAGTCTTTGAGAAGGAACCATATTGAAAAGAAATAGGTGACGCTGACTTTTGTCAATGATTGCAACATTAACAGCAGATTTTGAAGTTAATATTAATAAACAAGTATGATAACTACAAGTGGTGGTAATCACAGGATGGTACATTGTATAGACTGTAGAGCAGTAATTCAACAGACAGAATCATTGTCTCAAGTCGTAAGTGGATACAATTGACCAAATGACTTATTTAACTGAAATTTAAGTGTTTTAAATCATAGTCAGGAACTTCAGCTCTATAGGCAATGTGATTGCAAAAATACCTATGGTACATGAGTCAGATTAATTTTATGTCAGCTGTAGTCCGATTGTAACAGCTTTCTAGCTTTCCACTGTGCACAGAGGTAATGATTGCATTGCCCCAGGCTTTATTGGCAATGTGGAAGGGTTATCAGAGTGAAGATCATGATGGTTCTATGGCATTGCTGTTTAACAGTTAAGCGTTTTCACTGCCAATTTTGTAACAAAATTGCTTGTGTAATTGATTTAGTAATTTATAGGCCATCCCATCCCAAAAGTTAGGCTCCCCTAATAAGAACAGCAAATAAATCTCCATTAAACTTTTCATTAGGAGAGAACGATATTAAATCATAGTTGCTATAGAAACCCCTATCCTCAAACCTAAATTGTTTTCATCCTGAACCTCTTCTACAAACAAGGCATAGTGGGAATGATGTTTTAAAAAGGTACTTAGGGAGAGACTGATCAGGGGTGTTCATCCACACACATCCACGCACACACCCCAGTTGAAAGTCCTCTGGCTATTCCTAAAATGTGGTTTACAGTCAGTGATTATAGTGGTATATTTGAGAGGAAGTTTTCATTTCATGTTAGTTCTGATCTGAACCCTTTTGTGCACCTGTAAATGTAATGACAGAACTGGTGCTCATAAGTTGGTTCTACTTGTTTAGAAATAAGCATCCCATACTCCTGTCTAGCCCGGCTTTCTATGTAGCATGCCTTTTCATACAGAAGCTTTATACATACGTCATACTTCACAGTCTCTTGTCCCATGTTTCATCCCACAGGTATGCAACACTTGTAGTGCAGTATTAGCACCCTTGGGGACATCTCCAGGTTAAAGTGGGGGTGGCTGCTTACTGAGTGCATAGGGAAGCAGTGTGGTTGCCACTTGAAAGGACACCTCATCTCCACTTCTGAGCGAGGAGACATTCTTCAAAATGATGTTTGAGTTTCCCCCAATGAGGGCAGCGAAATGGTGCCCCCATCACATAGGTGCCTTGGACGATGATCATGGCTGTAGGGGTGTGCACAAAGCCCGTTTACCCCTTTCAATTTGATACAAGCCAAAGGGAGGAATATTTGGCTTCGTGCAAAACCCCCCTTTGAATATGTAGGGCCTTGACTTTGCATGCAAAGAGAATCCCCAATCCCTTCTTTCCCATCTTGCTTTGCCCCCACTCATCTTTTGCCACTGTGGCCACCATGGCCTCCACTGCCATTATGCTCTTCTGAGGCTCAACTAGGCCTTGCAGAGGTGTGTGTGCAGCCGGAGAGGCTGCCCTTACCTGGAAATTGTGAGAAATCTCACAAGATTTCCCACAATTCCCAGATGGGGGCCGCATCTACTGTAAATCTGCACACACACTTCCAGAAGACCTAGTTGAGCCTTGGAGCAGGGCACGATGGTGGCAGAGGCCATGGCAGTGGTGGCGGCTTGATTTACAGGTAACGGGGGGTGTCTGGGGGAGGGGTCAGGAGCAGGGGGGTGGGCAGATCCAGCCATTGTAGAAGCTTTGATGAAGGCCAGATACATTCAATTTGTGGGTGAAGAGGGGCTTGCAAATGTAGGGGGGTTACAAATGAATTCATACAAACTGCGAGCATGACAAATATTTTTCAACCATCCCTACATGGCTTTGATCACCATGAGGTACTTTCTGATGCCACAAGGAGAAATGTAGTGGTAGAAGACATACGTATTTCAGGAATGGTGTGTGGAGCACCTGCCTTTCATGGGAAAGGTCCCAAAGGATTTTTTTTATTTGGTAGCCTATAACACGGAAGTGTTCTATGCTGAATGTTGTGTTCATTGTATAGTAATCTTTTCATTCAGCTTCTACCTTGTAGCTCAGTCTAATAAATGTTCTTCAGTGCCACTAGATGGTAGCTGTATACTAGGTATGACTTAAGCTTATTCTAGCAGGATAAATCTGACTCAATCTATTTGAGTTTTGTCAGTTTTTATCATGTATTTCTCCACCAAACCTAAGGAGGGCACCCAAGTAATGCACTAGTTCATATGATGCTCTGCTGGTGTTTACTCTGTACTCGTCAACATCTTCTGATGAACTAATTATATCACAATTGCTTATAAGCACATAGGAGAAGTGCGTAGGCTATGTAATATATAGTTCGTGCATAGAAATACCTATAGCATTAATTCTCCTCCCTTGACACATTTCCACAGCAACATGAATGCCGTCTTCATTCAAATGCTCATTTTGTGCTGATGTTACTGTTTTGTCAGAAAGCAAAGATGTTCCTCTTTGCCAAGAATTTTGGAAGTGTTACAGTTATGGCAGCTGGTCTGGTTCTTCTTTTATGGGCTGTTTCATGAATGTCAGATGTAGGATTTGATATGTTGCTGATTGTATTTAATAGTTTCACTACGTTTCACTGCAATTTAAGTACAGGGCCCCACTTTGGTGACATTTGCTGAATGGTTTTATAACTTTTAATAACAATTGCTTATTCTTCTTATTAGCTTGTTATCCTAACTGGGGGATAAATGAAAAAAAGAAAACAAATGAAATGGTCCATCAGTGTATTTTAAAGAAAAGTTCTTTCCTTGTAATAGGAAGTAGAAGGTTCATATTCATTTTTGTAAGTTATTTAACAAGTCAAAATGATAGTGTGCATTTTTGAAACACTGCTCATGGGACTTAAAAAGCCACCATCTAGGTCATCAAAACTACTCTCTGTATTCTTTGGGTGGTCCTATATTTGGTGATGCTGACTGACACAAGCCCACGCCCACGCCCACGCCAGCCATCCAACCTTGGAGAACAAGTAGGTTGTGAACTGTATCTGAAAAGCCATAAGGGCCTGTTTTACTTGGGGTAGTTCCACCTTCTTCAACTGGACAACCATTGCACTGAATGCAATATGACAAGCACGTGTTTGATGGGAAGGAACTTTCTGCTTCTTGCTGTCAGGAAGGAGCTGCTACTAAAAGCTGGATGGTGGTTGCTAATGAATTTGTTTCATCTTCTCTGCACCTCACAGGCCCAATGGTTCCTTAATGCTCTAAATGGTAAGAGTTGCATGAAACCTGGTGGCATTACACCTGGAGATAGTAGTGCCAAAAAGCCATTTCTCAGTTCTTCTGAAGTTGCCATTGCTGGTAATGACTGAGGTGGGTTTCCATTTATCTAGGCCTTAAGCCTATAGGGTTTTATAAGTAAGCACAAACATAAATGTACTAGTAGCTAGCTATCATACTACACAGAAAGCTTGGGGGTGATGTGGACCCATCTATGAAGTCCACATAAGACCTAGGATATTGATTGCTGCATCTACAGCTTCCAGCCCATCTTCAAGAGTAGATCTCAGCAGTGTGCACTGCAGATCTAACTAAAAGATTACTGGTGTAGGTACTATAAAGAAATGTTTCTTCAGTAGATATCTCTTGCGAGCACTGAAAGATAAGCATCTCATTTGTTGTCTGAAGACACTGGACCAGCAATGACTTTGCTAAACGTCGAGTCCATATTCAGTAGCTAAGAATCCCCAGTGTTAAGTTTTGCAAGCCGAGAGAGAGGTTCAAATTCCAGTTCAGCTATGACAGTTATTTTACTCCAGAATTATTTCACTCCAGATCTCCTGGGCTTTAGTCAGCATGGCCTATGGTAAGATACAATGGCAGCTGTAATTTAGGAACATGTGGAAGGCCATAAATTTCCACTCCTGATTTATTGCTTAACTCTGTGGAAATCACTTCTTCTCAGCTTTGCCTGAGTACACACAGGATGAGAATACTGAGAATACATTAAACAAGAGATGTATGTGATTACTTATTTTGGCTGAATTTACATGTACCTTGTCTGGAATGGTCTCTAAAGACCATTCTTGACCTGTGAAGAATGGCTGGGGTCATTTACACAGAGTGCTTAGAACAGGCCTATTTCTGTCCAGACACTCTAGCTATTTTTTTTTATTTGTGGGACCATCTAACATTGGACATCCCTTCCACTCCTTGCCATGACTGGGTGAGATGTTGTTGTCTCCACTGTGGAAGGATGAGGCAAGTCTTGAAAATCCATACCTAAAGGCCTCTTGTAATACCAGATTGGTGCAGAGGCACAGTGGAACATTAGTATTCAGATTTAGACTGAAGAATGCTAGATTGATAGACTCTTTCTCTTTTGGGTGTCAGAATCATGAAGTGTTTTCCTTTTGGTACATGGTCTGTGAAAATATACATCTTATAGAAGTGATGTTCAATATTCATTACAAAACACGAGGAACCAAATACTTGTGAATTGACAGAGAACTGTACATGAGCATGTCTATTTATCATTCCAAATTCAATATAAAACTATAACAAGGCAATTTGAAATCTCTGTTAGTTACTATATTTTGATGGCATCACAACATGCCAGATTAAATTGATTTGCTGCCTGAGTCCAGCTCTCTTACCAACACTTACATTTTCTAGTCTAAAGTACTGTATATATGTTTGCATACATTTTCCAGTCTTTGAATGAACTATTCTGTAGTCCTTTCTGCACTCACTAGTGATCTGGATCCTTGACCTAGCTGGTCCAGCTCTGTCTGCACTGAATGGAAACAGATCTGGAATAAGAAGACCCTTAATCCGGATCTGTTGTAGACTTATTTTATTCGGTCTATGTCTGTATGATCTGGAATAGGGATGTGCACGAATATTCATAACTTTGTTATTTGTACAAATTTGTACAAATTCAGACATTCATATACGAGTCGAATGTTACGACATCCGTATATTGACATTCGTATGAATATGAATGTTTCGGAACATTTGTAAAATGGGCAAGTGGGAAAGTGGCTGCACCAGTCATATCTGCAATGGATCCAGAGTGAATTTGACATGGTCTTTGGGGAATTAAAAGTGGATTCAGGGCTGATTTGACACATTCAGAGCGGATATGTTGTGGGATACATATTGGATACGTATTGGATACATATGAGTTTGTATCGGATATTTGTATGAACTCATATGGAATAGAATCCTACCACGTTTGAAGGGGATCTATTTGAACAAATATGAATTTTCTTACAATTGATTAGTTACTAATCAAATGCAAAAAAAAAACCCATGTGTACATCCCTAATCTGGAATGATTGGGGTGCTTTTACTTAGGTTCTGAGGCTAGGAATTGTCATTTCTAGCCTTTGGTTGTTTAGGCATAAGTTGGCTGTGAAGCATGCGTAAAGGTGTGGATCATATCATGGCCATCAGTGCAGACTGTGCTGATCTCGCTCATGCTTCCAAGGAATCCAGATTAGTGGGCCTCCACATAATCCAGATCAGTGGGACCCACTGATCTGGATTACCAAATGGTAAGTCCAGAAAAGGCCTGTGTTCACAAATGCTGCTTTTTTTCATACTTATGCAGAAAATTGTCTGGACAGTTTGTGTGGTGCTTTATCACTGCTGATAATTTTTTGCTACAGAACCAAATTATTTTTATTGTGAATTTTATTGTGAATTTTTAAATTACATTTTCTGGACCTAATAGCATCTGACTTGAATTTCTGACACACCAAAGTGACACTAATGATCTCTGAACTCAAGAAAATCTAGAAATTCCCATCTGACGTTGTTCAATTAATTACGTGTCCTTGGAAACATTCTTCCAGAAAGGCATAATCACTGCACTCTATAACTTGCAAGCAGTGTTTATCTGACACATCTGGCGATTTCCCATCATTTCAATGAGGTTTCATGCCCTCATAAAAAATGGTGAAGTCCCTTTCAAAATACTTTGCTATATTACAAAGTCTGTGATATTGGTACAGGGCATCCTTAGACATCACTTACTTGTTCAGCTGTATTTGGATATTCTGGGATAAAGAATGGATGATCCAGAACACCCATGCTTTCTTCTTGAATATTCAAATATTGTAGAATAAGTAGGTGGATGCAGCGTAAGACACAGCAAAAATGGCAGCTTGCTGTCATCATGGCTGGATCACGAGATAGCCCTGATGGCCTGTTGATGGTCCATTGACTGTAATGGGAAGTAAAAATAGTGTTGGATTTTTACTCTGTGGACATGATTTCACTTACTGTCATGCCTGGTGAGGTCCTGAAGCATTAAGGAGCTTGCTAAGTATGCTAAAGAAAATATGACAGAAAGACAGGAGAGGTGGGCATGCACTGAGCTCCTGAAAGAGGGTAGCGCAATACTGTAGCAGGAACGTGTCAGTGTTCAGGTAAGTGAATCCATACTAGGGAGGCCCTGCATGAGTCTGGTTACCTCTAGGGATGTGCACGAATGTATTTTTTGCATTTGAATTCAGTTCGAATTGAACATTCAAAAATTTGATTCGATTCAAATTTCAAAATTCCAGATTTTCAAAAATCCGATTCGGAACTGGATATACGAATGTCGATAAGTTTCATATCCAGTATACAAATTTGCGCAAATATGTATTTATCCCGTATGCATCCCATTTTTATCCCATATTATATGCGCAAATACGTATAATTTTCATGCCTATTCGTATACAATAGATACAAATCTACTTATTCAAATTATTCAAAAATCCATATCAGATTTTTGTAAATCCAAAATTTGAATGTGTAAATTCGGATTTTCAAAAATTCAATTCAAATTTGTTGGATTTCAATCAGATATTCAAAAATCCCTAGCTACCTCTAATCCCTAGCTACCTCCCTAGCTATACTCTAATGGTCCACAGTGAGAAGCAATGCTGGGATCTCATTAATATATGGCATTTCCTTTTGCCATCTGGAGGCACCTTAGGGCAGAACTATTATTATTATTGTTGTTGTTGTTATTATTTAAGAGTATATATTTGTTGGTGACCCATTTCTAACTCGCCAACAATATAAAAAAAGTTAGTTGGGCAAATATGATTTCCAGTCTCCGCTCCAGCACTTCCCTTGATGGATGAATGACCAGCCGATTGCACAATTGTTATTGGTATTTTACTACTTACTAATGGTGCAACCATCTTTCATGTCTTCAGCATTTCTGTTGCTTATAAAAAGCTTTTTTTTTACAAGTGAATAACTTTGTATTGAATTATATTTCGAAATACTGCTCATGTGAGAGACAGCTCATCGGATCCTTTCAGCAGCAGAACTTGTAGTAACTGCTACCCAGTTACAAACTCTTTGCCATTGCAAATTCCTCTTTTTTAAAATTGCTCATTGGAAGATTACATGGCTGATGTGCACATTAGAGATATGCATGGATATCTGAAAATTAAAAAAACCGATTCAAATCCGTCAAATGTTGACATTCAAATTTGAATCACAGTTTTGAAAATCCAAACTTACACATTTGGACAAATTTCAGATTTTTGAAAATCCGATACGAATTTTAAATAATTCGAATGAGTAGATCCGTATCTGTCGTATACGAATGTGGGCAATAATTATATGTATTTGTGCATATAATGCGGGATGAAAACAGGATGCATACAGGATGCATACGTGATAAAGAAATATTTTTGCAAATTAGTATATCAGATACAAATCTTATCAACATTAGTATATTCGGATATGAATCAGATTTTTGAAAGTACGGATAATCCGATCCAAATTGGATTTCTGAAAATCCGGATTTTTGAAACTCAAATATTCTATTCAACTCGAATTCAAATGCAAAAAATTCATGCTCACCCCTAGTGCACATCGCCTCCCAGTATTAAAGATCTCCTTCTTACTGTGACTTTTACTTGTCCTTAGGATGGCTGAAATGGTTACAAGTATTTTTAAGGCTTGTTTCCCTGATCTTTGTGGATAAGTAAGAAAATCATAACACACCAAGAAAACAAGTCATGTTGGACTCTACTTTCAAGGGTTATCTTGGCCAGGCCTTTCACACCATATAGTCAAGGAAGGAGAAAGGGTTTTTTTCAGTGAAAAAGAAAATATAAATTTATGGGGGAGTAAATTGCCCCTCACCAACTAAAATTGGTTACTGGCAATGGCAGACTTTGGGGAGGGATGTGTCCATGTTAAAATCATTCCTGCAAAAGGAAACAGGTTCTGTTTGATAACTACGATCAGAGGGGAATGTAAACTAACATATTATTTCTACACATTTGTTAAGGGTTACCCTGCCAGCTACTCTTCGTTTTGCTTAAAACTGGATAATTAAAATAGAGACATAAATTCTAATTGTGAGCTACAGCAAAAATGCTTTAATTTTTGGAATCTTGCTGAATTTGCCAGCTGGTTCTGCTCATCGTGCCAGAGCAAGGTGGCCAAGCTAAATAGACTTGCGATGCAGCAACATCATTCTGAAATCAATTTGTTTGAATTGTGTGGAACTTAAAGTGTATCCAAGCAAACTGTGGCTACAAATTGGCTCTTTTTTACTTAGGAACTTTTTGCACTTAGGTGATTGGGATGATGCGGCATGCTCTGGGACATTTCATCCCCACAGCATGGTGACACTTCTATGCCAGAGAGTCCCACAGGGTGCAAGGCTGTCCCGATCCTCTGAAGCTGTGAAGTAGTAAAAACTGCTCCACAGCTTCACCAGGAGCCACTCCTAGATGCAGCATTCACACCTGTGCCAATTGCAAATGCTGTGTGGGCTTGGGGAGACAACTGCACAAACATGTGCCTCAATCGCCATAACAATGGCCTGGTTTGCACCAAAAGGTGCTGTGGCTGTTGCTATGGTGATGTGGCTGGTCCAGGATGGACTGTCTGTGCTGTGAGGACCACTAAGTAAGTTGGGGACAGTGCCGCCAATCACAGTGCTTCACAGGTGGCTTTGTTCCAACACCAATCTGTCCCTCCCCCTCTCAAGAAGAAGAAGAAGAGGAGGAGGAGCTGTGACTAGCTCATGGCCACCCATGGCTTCATGGAAGTGTGTGGAATTAAACCCAGTATTCCCAGATGAGAGTCTGCCTCCCTAACCACTAGACCAAACTGGGTCACCTTCTAGGCTAGAAAAGGTGTATTAGAGAAGACTGGGAACAAAAGGTTCCTCACACTGCTTCATTTGCAAGTGTCATCAGAAGAAGCATCTGTTTTCCCACTCTGAAATAGAAACAATGAAAGGTCTTTGCAGTGCTGATTATGGGCCCTTCTGCACTTGGCCTTATTCTGGAATATATCTCAGGATAGGGACGCATGCTAGTACAGACTATGGAAGGCCTCAGGTAAGGCCTGCCATAGTCTGCATTAGCTTCTGGCCAGCAGACCACTATCCCAAAACATAGTCCAGAATAAGGCCAAGTGCAGAAGTGCCCTATGTGGCCTCTCATAGAGCTGGCTTTGCTGGTAAGTGGAGACTGAGTTTCAGTTAAAACAAGGCAGGTCCTAGCTGAATATATGGCGAGAAAACCCTTATAATAACTGTAGCTTAACAGTGGAAACTTTAGTAGATGGAGGCCTCTCCCTCAGTGGATGTTTTCAAGTCGAGTTGAAGGATTGCTGTTGGAGATATTTTGATTTGTATCCTGCATGGAGCAGGGCTGTTGGGCTCTAGTGGGGGTGGACCATTTTTCAAACCCCTTCATTGAATGGGTTTCAATGAACATAATGTAATGTGCTCTATATCATGTTCATATGACAACAGGTCAAGGAAACCTTATTAAAATAAATTAGTAATAATAATAAAAACGATGTACCAAAGAGCCTCACAAGTTTGCTACATCCCCCCCAAAACATTATTTTTTAAATAGCAGGCTTGTCAATTCCTTTTTGAAGTGCCTTAACATTTCATGAAGTTGAATTAATTTATGAAGGAAAAAGAATATCGTATTTTTAAAAGTAGGGTCTCTCTTCATCCCAGTCTCTTGTATAGATGAGCTATGGAATATATCAAATACAGTGCTGTTGAGAGACATTTCTGGGGATGAATAGCTTTTAAATGGTGTGGAGGCTTTTGGCCACAGCGTTGCTACAGGAAGCCTGGCAGAAAATTCCATCCCCTGACTGCTCCAAACCATCCTTCCTTATGTACAAAATGATTAATCTTTGATGTGGTTTTTTTCAGGATTATCACTCCTCGCTTACAAATTTAAGGATACTCATGACTGGAAGCCTTCTTATGCCTTCCTTATTATCTACAGAGTATCAGTGATTTTAAAAAGATATACAGGAAATGTTTTGTGTGAACTGATTTAAAAAAGCAAATAGATAAAAGACCAATTCCATGACACTCTCTGCAAGACTGTATGAAATCTAGGTTAAACCTTATTCACTCCATCTTCAGATCTGACTGCTCAGATTGGTCTAGTGGCTAAGGAGCTCGATTCTTATCTGGGAACACTGGGTTTGATTCCACCCTCCTCCATGAAGCCAGCTGTGTGGCCTTGGACTAGTCACAGCTCTCTTCTGAGCTCTCACAGCCCCACCAACCTCACAGGGTGACTGTTGTGGGGAGAAGAATAGAAAGCTTTGTCAGATTCTTTGAGTCCCCTTAAATAGGCAAGAAAAGTGGGGTAGAAAAGCCAACTCTTCTTCACACCTTTTCATTTCTGTCCATTTTCTTGTGAACTTTCTGTCCTCCATTTGGATTGCCCTGAATGAACAGTCCACAAATAAAATGAATAGAGATGAGAAAGTGTGAGCAGGTAGACCTGAAGATGGACTGAAGAAGGTTTAAAGAGAAGGCATGACCATGGCCCTTGCATGTTTATAGCCTGAAAATCTACACATTTTCTCGGTTACCATTTTGGTGACCTCAGAGTTCAAAATATTTCCTTATTTGGAATATGGAGCTTGTGATCTTTACTCACAATAGTCCAAACATGGGGCTTTCTTAAATTCTGCTTAGGCTGCACATCTCTCTTGTCCTTGTATAAGATTGGGACTAGTGCATAAAACTGGGAGTGGCTGTGACTCAGTAGTGTGGCAAACTGCCTGGAAAGCAGGGGTTCACTGGTTCAATCCCCAGCCTCTCCCTATAAGTAGGCAATGGCAAACCATGGCTGTATCTCTGCCAAGAAAACTTCATAGAGGTGTCTGTGCAGTCAACCAGGAGTTAGCCATGACTTGGTGGTACCCAACAACAATATCAAGTGCATAAAACTAGCAAGTAGGATCCATATAGATGCAGAACTTACCCAAACCATCAGTTCATTGGGTGATCAAGGCTGGAATTTTTCCCCATAAGTATCAGGAGGTCAGGAGCTGATAGGAACTGCAGGGAGCTACAACTCTGTGAACAATTGGTCAGGGGTGGGTAACAGGTTCTCAGTAAAATCTCTTAAGGTCTTTCATCATCTAATCCTTATGAAGATACTCCAGAAAAGGAGGAGCCCTTTCCTTCCCGAAATAAAGTCCATTTTTGTTTCACCACGTTGCTGTTCTCTCGGTTTTGGCTCTTTGGTTCTTTCTCTAATTTGCCCTTGGCCTTTTCATTTCTGGCTTTTCTTAGTTTGTTGCTGACGAGAGCCAAGTCTTGACCTTGAATAAGGTGAGTGGGATAAAAGAATACAGCTCACAAGACAAAGGCAGCAGCTTTTGCTTCTCTACTGAATCTGAACCATTTTTCTATGTATAATGTCAAAGATATTAGCACATTAATTTTTTCTGGATTTTCTGGCATGATATTGCCTGCATTTTTTTCCCACCCAGTCTGGCCTTCCTTAATTAAGTCTGCCTAACACCTCCTCCACTCCATCTTACAAAGCGGAACCTTCGGCTTTTTAGAAGCTATGCTCAGAACATCTCTTTCTTTCTCAGACCTCCCTCTCTGTATTTTTGTTTCACTATGTCCAGCAGGAAGGAAAGCACAAAAGTTAAAATTTTGAGTGAGAGCATGAGTTCATGCATGCACATATGTAGGAAGTGTGTGAAAACAATGAAGGGAAGTGGGCAGGGTGCTTCCTTCATACACAAACCTTTGCAAGAGCAGGGATTCCACGAAGAAAGACCAGACAAGGAGCTTTTTCTCATTACAGCCTTAAGGAAACTTTGGCGGAGGTGCTGCATGTACTATCTGCATTTCATGGAGCTGCATCTTCCACAGCACCTCCCTTGGAGCATGAAGATGTAGAACAGCTTTAGGTGCTCTATATTTACACTTCCTGCTGCCAGGCAGGGCTCCTTCTACTCTTCTTCCTCCAGAAGAGGGTCAAAGGGAGCCAGCGGAGGGGCTGCACAGCTGTGGTGGGCACCATGTCATTGTGGCAATGGTTTCATGCAAGTGTGTTGGTACTGTTGGTGCAGTGATGCCATCACTGCCATAATAGCGATGATCACACCTCACCAGTGTCTAAAATGTGGATGCCTGAACTCTCCCCTGTGTGCGACTTCACTCAAGGTAAGAGCCCAAGTGCCATTTGGCAGGTGATGACAGGATCTAAACAAGATCCCACAATTTTCTCCACTGTCTGGTGACACCTTAAGAATCCAGTATTTTCCCAAGATTTACTCCTGCCATCTGGCAGGGGTGGTGAGTGGTGATAGTGAGATCTGAAGAAGATTCCACAATTTCCTTTGGCGTTTGAAGGCACCATCAATCTAACAATGAGATTAACCTGCCTGCTCTAGATGGAATCCAGTGCAACCCAGACTGACACAGAGCAGCCCAAAGGGAAATTTTTGGAAGAAGTATCAAAGTGCTGAGTGCACTGAAAGTTCTGGACAAGCATTATTTGAACCACTCACCTGCTAGATTCATCCAAAAGGGTCCTTTCTGGTTGCATACAGGACCCTTTTGTTTCTTCCCAGCCCTTCCCAGCTCACGTGCAAGCTGGCTAAAGATGAAGTTTGAACTTCCTTTGGGGGTTGCTCTTCTGGTGGCTCACAGTTTTGTCCATTGCCTTCTTGAGACTGAAGCCTTCCGTGTTTCATTCTAGGAAAAACTGAGTGGTCCTCAACAAATGCCTGAACAACAGGAATTCAGCTGTGTTTCGAGTCATATGGGTGGCCTTAGGGAAACGCTCAATTTAAGCAGCACTATTCACATTAGAATGCATGAACTTCAACATCACATCCTTTTAACTCATTACTCAAAGACCACTGAAGTTTGAAGCAAAGCTGGTAGACGATTAGCATTAAATCATTTGCAGCATTAAAATGTAAACCTGGAACATAGTTGCTAGCAGGGCCTCTCTGATCCCCCCCCCCCTTGAAAAATGGTCTGTCTGAACTGCATTATATGTTCTTCTGAACCATCTGCCAGTAGGAGGATATTCATCATCGATGAAACCATGTGCATATGTTTAATTAGATATGCTGCTTTTTGTTATATTTTTAAGAAGTCTAGAGAAATACAATTGTTTATACAGTCAACAAGGATTTTGTTCTTGGCTCTGTTTAAAGAAAATGTATATCCTGAACTTTTACAGTAGAAATCTTCCAAGCAGCCTTAAGAATTTAAAAATTGCGTTGAAAAGATCCTAAATCAGAAACATGGTGAAAGTGATTTAAAATGCAATGATAATACAGCTGTAAGAACATAAGAGGATACCTGCTGGATCAGGCCACAGGTCATCTAATCCAGCATCCTGTCTCACACACTGGCCCACCAATTGTTTCCATGTATTTACAAGCAGAAAACAAAGGCAAAACCTTCACCTGCCCTTGAGTCCCTGCAAATGGTCTTTAGGGACATCCTACCTTTTTCTTCAACCTAGAGGATTTATGTAGGCATCTGTTCTAGTAGCCACCAATAAGCCTGACCTCCATGAATTTATCTAATTCTTTCTTAAAGCTATCCAGGCTGATTGCTCTCACCACCTTTTCTGGTAGTAAATCTGATAGACCAATGAGTCTCTGGGTGAAAAACAATAATTCCTGTGTCAGTCCTAACTCTCTCACCTATCCGCTTCATAAAGGGCCCCCAGCAAAAGCAACTCAGAAAAAGTCAAAAATATGAAAAAAAAATGGGTGAGTGCCTCATAAGAAGACATGGAGGAACAACTTCCTGGTACCTTCCGAGGTACCCTTTTATTTAGTCTGAACACAGAGACTTGAGAATCACTTCTCACGGACCAAAGATTTTGCACCTTTGAGGTTCATGAAAGCCCCTCCCTCCTCCACTGTCTCAGGCCTCTTTGGTCAGTGAAGGAGGGGGAGCAGTGGAGTCCAGTTACTTTCAGTGTCCCTCAAAGGCATTTTGGAGACAAACATTTTACAGTAGAATTATTTAACTTATCTGTTCTTTTTCTTTCTTTCTTTTTTAATCAAATGTCATTTTTTTTGCAGTGGGATGCTTATGCATTAGAAGTCAATCTTTTTCTTATATCTGAGCAGCTCTTGAGCAATTTAGGAATGCCCTCCCACATAAACTTTCATTTAGTCATTTTCACATGGTGAGAAGAACCCTCCATGGAAAATTCAAAATTTTTTGTCTGGTATGTCACCAGTTTTCAATTAACATATGACCGTATAATCTCATTTTCTGTGAACAAAATCTAAGGGCACATATACTTCTGACGCAAATAAGAGAGTTGCCATAAACGTAAAATAAAAATAAGTCAGCTATGCTCTGAATAACAGGAGAACATACTGGAAAAGGACATATTGGATTACAGGGCCAGTTTTCCGCTAAATGACCGATACCTGAATGTTTATTCCTTTCTTAAATCACTCTTTGATATATTGTATATACACATTTAAAACTTGGTATGTTATTGCTGACTTTTTCTTCTTCTTTTTTTACAGTTGGTTACTCTAAATAGAGTACTATTGTATTTCTTAAAACCGGGAAGTGTGCTTTGTAATCTGAACTTAATGTATTCTTACTAGTGACTTGGACAAGGCATTTCTTCATTCGCTTCAACCAGAAATGATTTGTTCAAAAGAAATCATGAAGCCAGTTTGTTGTGCTTGCCTGCTGAGTCGTTTTGACTGGGCATTTTGTTCTATAAAGAAGTTATTCAAAGCTCTCCTTCAGTCTTAATTAATTGCAGACCCTTTAGAACGCCTGCCCTGTGGGCGTAGAGAGGTTCCAGTCTGGTTTCCATTAAGCCAATGGGCTAAAGCTAGTGTGTGTTGCAAAAACCTGCCTGACTCTTTTTTCTATCCCTTTACCCCCTCCTCTCTTTGTCTTTCTGATTCCTACTGCTTTGTAGACTCTTGTAGCAGATTTACAGCTAATCACAAGGAGAATTGCTCTCATTTATTAGCTAGGGTTCTTGTTGATTTGATAATCGGAGAGAGGTTAGCACCATTTTTTAAAAATGTGTGCTCTTAAAAAGGAAAGAAGGTCTGTCCAACTTTTATAGTAATGCACTTGCCATTTACAAGATGGACAGAAAAGTCTTATGTAGGTTGCAGAACATGATTGGCTCTCTCTCCCACTGAATTTCTCTCCCATCATCCACTTGGGATGATTTTGCAGCCATTTTTCCTGCTTCATCATTTCTAAATGATACAGTATATTCTGGTGTATAAGACTACTTTTTAATCCAGGAAAATCTTCTCAAAAGTCAGGGGTCGTCTTATACGCCAGGTGTCGTCTTCTTATACAGCAAGTATATCCCAAACTCTATATTTTAACTGGAAAAGTTGGGGGTTGTCTTATATGCCCAGTCGTCTTGTACGCCAGAATACTTGCAAGGTAACACATGTGAAAACTATATGTTCTTCCTGCTTTTCATTTTATTAGTTCCAACTCATCCTCTTCCCTTGTTATTTAGACTTTATATTAAAATAGATATAAACAGCACAGAATACTGGCAGAGGCAGAAGAGGGTTAGGGTAGTGCAGCAGAAGCACCAGAGAAAATGGGCAGAGGATCTCTTTTAAACCAAACATTCACACATACATAGAAAGACAAATGAATACTGATCTATTATAAAACAACAACAACAACAACATCTGGGATGGAAGGAGCCCATGTGTTTGTAACAACTGACTTGGAAAATGTGTTTATAAAAGTCAAAATTGCAAATTGACTTGAAAAGGCTGTGACAGAAAATTGTATCATTCAGGAAAAAATAAAATATATCCAATTCTATAAGCTGGTTTTCTGACTGTAGTCACACCTGAGGCTTTAAAAAACCTGAAGAAATTCCTCATCTTTAGGGTTCACATTCAAAAACAGCCTTCTGAGTTTTATTTTGAGCCATTCCTCCAAAATTCAACCTATCTACCAATTAGTTTATTCCAGCTCTCAGACCTTTCCAGCTCCATAGTCTAGGTACCTTTTCAGGGTATGAACTTGGAGGAGGTATCTGACCTTTTCTGGGTGGGCTGAGGGTTCCTCCCACTTCCCCTTATCAATTAATGCTGGGTGTTAAGTGGTACAGTGCCATCCATTCCTATCTTCTCCCTGCATCTCCAAGGCAGCCTACCCCCATTAGATCCTCTTAACCATAGTCCTCATTTTTACAGGACTGAGGACTCAGCCTGTCCTGGCATCTCAGGACGTCTTCGCTTCCTCAAATGTGAGCGGCGTCGGTGGGCTAAAGGAGGCTGAACTATGCTGTTGTGGGTGGTGTCCAGTGTTTCCTTCAGCCAATCAGTGTAGAGTTCATGAGGCATCTTCCCCTTCTCTCCTCAGTTTATATTTATCATTCCTCTATCTAGCATTTTTACACAAATTTATTATTAGTTTTTTAAAAATTAATCACATGGAGAAGAAAAGCACATAAAAAAAGAAGGGGGGCATGGAGGTGGGAGAGCAGGCTTAACCCCCCTCCAAACAAACACTCTTGCTTCCCCTGAGTGACAGAATAGCATCCAATCAGAAAGGAGATAGATTTGATGCAGGAAGAGGGGTGGAGAGCGAAGAGGAGGCTCAGGTCAATCTTGGAGGTGTGACCGATGCAGCCCAAAGTGGGGATGGCCTAAGGATGACCTAAAACGATCTAGGTGTGACCAGCACTGGTATGACCGCAGATCAAATTAATGAATAGGCTGTCATGTCTTAAACTTATGTGACCAGGGCCCAAGTGTGCCTACTAAAATCTGAATCAAGTGTGTGCTAAGATCCTTCTATGTGAATGTGTCACGTTTGGGCTGAGCCCTTCCAAAGGAAAAATATATAGACCAAACAGCTCTAGTGTAGTTGAGGCCTGGGTTATTCTGAAACCTCCCTTGAGCCTAATTCTATACAATGAATAGCTGAAGGAGATGCTAGGAATTTTCTATCCATTTGAAACATGCTTTGAGTATCCGTCTGCGTGTTTCATCTCTTTATTTACTTTCTGTCCACCGCAGGATGTCAGAGAGTGATCCTGTCTAGTAGATCAGGTTTCCTGATAGGCAGATTAAATTCTGTGAGTGTCTGAAGTTCAAAGAGGGGAAAACAAATACATTGATAATGCTACAACTTTTCTAGGAAGAAATGTAAAGTGGAGCAGAAAGACTGACCAGCGGGCTTAGAGTAGTTAGGCCAGACTGAGGGGTTATTTCTTTTCTCTTTGATCTAAGGCAGGTGATCTGTACTGACAAAAGGGAAACACAAGAGCCATATGACTAGGAAAGGACTGTGGAGTTTACCTGTAAATAGCCATTTAAGTTAAATATTGTACATTTAAATACGTCAGAGTTCTGTTTGTTTTGTGTGAATTGACAGGGTTGGGTTTTTTCAATTTGATTATTCATTGTGTCCATGAACCCTCATACACCAGAAGAAATGAGTATTTGAGTTATGCTACAGAAGTGTTTCTAAGCTGAACTGATTCCTACATGCTCATAGAATATCTTGAAATCCCCTCCTAATAAGCTCTCTTTCTTTCCTTCTGCACCCTCTTCCCCATAAAATCATGCTCCTGTTCTCTTGGCTATATGTGTTCTGATCATGACCCTTCTAGCAATTGAAAGGGAATTTAGAGATTAAATGAGGAAGAAAACAACATCTTCACTTTTGGGCTTCACCAATGAAAATTATAGGTAGAAAGTTCAGGACAAGCCAGAAACGGGGGGAGGGCCGATCATGTTACTTCTGAGACAAACCACATTATTTATAATAAGCAAAGGATATTTTTGTCACTGCAAGATTGTTTTTGGAATGTCTTGATGAGTTTTAGCAATTTTATGGGTGATAAGTATGAATGTGGATGGGTGTACATGTGCTTGCTGTGATGTGCTCTGAGAATTTTGGTGAAAGGTGATGGCATCCAGTTTAACTGGCTTTGAAAGGCGGGTCCATAAATTTATGGAGGCCACGAGGAGTGCTAAACAACCTATGAATCAGTGCATAAGAGGGCAAAAATGGAGGGCAAGACCCACCATACTTTTTTCCTGTACTGTTGGAGCACCTTACCAGGAGATAGAGCTTGGCACTAGTTCTGCTCCTATCTCCAGAATAGATCCCAGATAGTGGCTGTGGGAGACACTGATTTGACACCCTGGGAACTCACTTGTGGGGTTCCACAGAGGTCGATCTTATCTCCCATGCTATTTAACATCTATATGAAGCCATTGGGAGAGGCCATCAGGAGATTTGGAGTGAGGTGTCATCAGTATGCAGATAATACCCAGCTCTATCTCTCTACGATCTGAATCAGGAGAGGCGGTTGAAGTGCTTGACAAGAGCTTGGAGGCAGTAATGGGCTGGATGAGGGCCAGTAAATTGAAGCTGAATCCAGACAAGACAGAGGTGCTGTGTGTCACAGGGTCTTGGGTCTCTGTCCTTGATGGGGTTGCAATGCCCTGGGAAAGGTGCATAACTTGGGGGTACTCCTGGCCAGCAGCGCCTACTCCCAACTACGGCTAGTCCGTCAGCCGAAGCCTCTTCTGGATAGAGATGACTTGGTCACAGTTATCCATGCTCTGTTAGTCTCTAGATTGGACTACTGTAATGCACTCTATATGGGGATGCCCTTGAAGACGGTTCAGAAGTTGCAGCTAGTGCAAAATGCAGCTGATAGAGTGCTGACCAGAACATCTAGCTGGATGCACATCACACCGGTTTTAAAAGTTTTGCATTGGCTGCCAATTTATTACCAAGCCCAATTCAAGGTTTTGATTCTGACTTATAAGGCCCTAAATGACTTGGGCTCCAAATATCTAAAGGAACGCCTTCTCCCATATCAACCTGCCCGTGCCTTAAGATCAAGTGGTGAGGCCCTCCTGGTTGTTCCACCACCTTCAATAGTGAGGTTGTTGGGCACCCAGAAGACAGCCTTTTCTGTGATGGTCCCCAGACTATGGAATAGCCTCCCCCTTGAGGTGTGTCATGCCCCTTATACATATTTAGTAAGGTGGTGAAGACGCACCTCTTTGCCCTGGCCTTTGGCTGAGCTGATTATATCCCCACCCCACCCCAGTCCAGACACTATCATTTTAAACATTGTGTATTGTTTTAGATTTGTTGAATTTTTAAAGTCTTTTAATGTATATTTTCTTTTTAATCCGTTGTTTTAAGGTTGTTACCTGCCCAGAGACCTTCGGGTATGGGGCAGGTTAGAAATGTAAATAATAAAAAAATAAATATACCAGCTCCCACATATGTGAGTAAGCAACATTACTAATACCCTTGCATTTTCTGAGCTGCTTCAGGTGATAGCGTTACAGATTTCCTGACTTCTTGGGAAACTTTAAAGATAAAGAGGTGAAGAATTCAACAGATAGTACTCTTTAGTTTAAATGTATATTTACATGTAAACTTACTCAGATAGGATCTACATGATGTTTTTATGGTTCTTTGAATGTGCTATGTGGCCACAACTTCTGAATGATGTTGCCCACTTGTGTATTTGATATACGGAGAGAGATGGTGTCTGAAGAGCTTTCAGAGGGCTTCAGGTTGACCTTCAGCCGACAGAACAACATCCCCAACCCAATGCAGACACTGTCATTGTTTTAATGAATTTAATTTATCTCTTTTTGTATTGATTTTACTGTGACCAACCCTGAGACCTTTTGGTGCAGAGTGGGATAGAAATATAAATAAATAATCTTAACATGTAACATTGATAGTAAATACTAGCCTTACCATAGAGAGTAATCCATCACCAAGGTTAGATTCGGTGTGTGCAAAAAAAAGTAGCTTAAGCCCTAGTGAATATGCAAAAGCTCTAAAAAAAGAAAAGAAAAGACTGGATTCCTTGGTCTGTAATAATGTCTGCAAAACCAGTTTATTATAAGCAAAAGCAAGGCAAAGCTGGAGCCAAGTGAAAAATAGTCATTAGCAAAGAAAGCCCCGCTGTCTTTGGAGAAGGAATTTTCTCTGAGGCTAATGAGTCACTGAAGATGATGTGCAGCTGCATGTCAGAGAGTCCTTCATAAAACCAACCTCACATGAGATCCAAAGTTGCTCTGTATTAGTTTTCCAGTCACTGCTGATTTATTAGCAAGCTATCTGTAAACAGTGGCTCTGTGCTTTATTAACAGCCTGCTCCTCCTCCTGCCCAGTTTAGTCAATGTTACAGCTGCCTTTGTGGTGATAAATGCTGATGTCACATAAATAAGAGGCTGTGCAGCATTACTGAATTAAGCAGCCTGAAAGGGAGCCTGTTTAAAGTGGGGGTTGAGGGAGAGAGTGGCGGGAAACTTGCCCTCATTCTATTTTGTCTTCGAGAAGTAGAATTACTGAGCAAAGTTGTAGAAAGGGATGGTGGATTTTTAAATGTAGCTTGCTACTTATCTATCTATCTGTCCTGTCCTTGAAGGTCTCAGGGTGGATCACACTAAAATCTGTAGAAAAAAAGATCAAATAGATGATCTAAAACATTGTGGATTGGCATGCGTGCTGTGCCCTTAGCTAAAGGCCAGGATTGAGAGGTTCATCTTCACTTGTCAACAGAATACATACAAAGAATGTCTCAGGCACCTAGGAGGGGAGACACTTCCATAGTCTGGGGGCTATCACCAAGAAGACCCTCCCACTCATCCCCAGCTCCTTAAGTGCCAAAAGAGGTGACACTGCCAAAAAGGCCTTGCTTTCAGATCTCAAGGCCCTGGGAGGTCTATATGGGAGGAGATTTTCTCTAAGATATTTGGGTCCCAAGGCTTATTCCCCTTCTGGCTTAAATGCTTTTTATTTTATTTTATTTTATTTATTTATTTACATTTATATCCCGCCCTAGACCCTAGGGTCTCAGGGTGGGTAGCAGCATATTTAAAAGACAAAAATATTTAAAATAAAACCATATATAAAAACAGTGTAAGACATTAGTATCTGCAGTAGGGAAAAACTGTGCCACATTTAACCAAAGGCCAGAGCAAAGAGGTGCGTCTTTACCCCCCTCCTAAACGTATACAGTGAGGGGGCCTGATGCACCTCGAGGGGGAGGCTATTCCACAGCCTGGGGGCTATTACTGAGAAGGCCCTCTCTCGAGTGCCCACCCATCTTGCTACAGAGGGTGGTGGGACAACGAGTAGGGCCTCCCCCCCAGATCTTAGAACATGGGCGGGTTGGTATGGGAGGAGGCGTTCCTTCAGATATTTGGGGCCCAAGTCATTTAGGGCCTTATATGTTAAAGTTAACACCTTGAATTGGGCTCGGTAACAAATCGGCAGCCAGTGCAGCTCTTTTAAGACCGGTGCGATGTGCGTCCGGCCTGATATCCCTGTAAGCAGTCTTGCAGCTGCATTCTGCACTAGCTGTAGCTTCCGAACCGTCTTCAAGGGCAGCCCCATGTAGAGTGCATTGCAATAGTCGAATCTAGAGGTTACCAGGGCATGGATGACTGTGGCCAAGTCGTCTCTATCCAAAAAAGGCTTAAGCTGACGCACCAATCGTAGTTGGGAATAGGCACTCCTGGCCACGGCCTCCACCTGAGCTTCAAGCGTCAATGCCGAGTCCAGGAGTACTCCCAAGTTACGCACTATCATTGTGAAAAGAGTAGGGATGGGCAAAAAATATCTGTTAGCATCAAATTTGCATCAAAAGGGGCTATAACTGTAGCCCCAGTTCACACACAAGCAATTGCTTTTGGTCTTCGTTGAAGCTTCGTAGAAACTTTGATGTGGGTTGGATCTGCCCACTCCTTGTGTTCCCCATGGCTGCACCACCTTACCTTTAAATATGCCTCTGCAACCACCACCATTGCACCCCCCTTAGAGGCTCGGTCATCCTGAAAGTGAGTCCAGGGACCTGTCCATTTGAACATCTCCACCAACAGCAGTGAAGTTAGGTAGCTACTTCAGAAGGCAGCCCCTTTCCTTGCTCTATGCAGAAACTGTGGTGTAAGGCTCTTACATATTACCTTTAATTGATTGACTGACTGACTGATCATAATACTTTGATATTATTTCCTGCTAAACAAATCTCAAAGTGATTTACAAAAGGAAAAAGATCAACATTAGAAACATGGATAGAAAAAGATTAAAATATGACGGTTTCGGGGGGGGGGGGGGAGGCATTCATACAAGGAATGCCTGGGTGGAGAGGTACATCTTTAATAGAAGCCTGAAATTTGTCCTTTTTGGTGCCTCGCAACTAATCTGCATTCCAGAAGGTAGGTGCCACCACCAAGAAAGCTTGGCTGAAGGAAGGCCATCAGTAGATGGAATTCTGCATTTTGAATGACCTGCAGCAGGATCTCTCCAGATGATATCAGGACTTTTCCAGACTTGTAAAGGAAGAGACATTAGGGCCTTATACTGGGAATGTGCATAAATGGTTTTTTTCCCCAATTCATGGTGAATTGAATGCAAGAAAATTTGTATTTGTTTGAATAGATCTCTTTCAAATGTAGTGGGATTTGAATTCGATACGAATGTTCAATCCCATACAAATCCCACATGAAGCTTCATACAAATGTATGAAAACATTTGATTCAAATTTGAATGTCAATCTTCAAATTCAAATGGCCAAATCTGACCAAATTCAGCCGAATTTCAAATGTTATGAATATTCGTGCATATCCCTACTTTATACACCCAGTGTAGAACAAAACCTGCCCTGGTTGCTAGGTCTGCACTCACAACCTGTAAAACAACAACAACAACACACCTTTCCAAAGCATGATTAATTTTGGTTTTCCAACAGTGTCATAGGGCTATTCAAAAAGCTTTTCTGAGCAGTTCTGCAGACCCCTAATTTGTATACTTTTATAGTTAGGAGGCTGGTGAAAAATGAATGTGGATCTTGGATCAAATATACAGTATTTCTACATCTCTGGCAGTGAAGAGCTAAAGGAAACAGGTACTGAATTTGGCACAATGCTTATGTGGGGAATATAGACAGGGAAAAGCACTGAGAAAGGAATGGTGATGTGTGCAGGTGGGGGCAGGTGGGGGGGAAGAATCAGGGAAAACCAGGGTTTTCCTAGCATTTCCAGATCAATTGCTTGTTAGCTATCAAATGTGTTAAATTGAGTGTTAAACTAAGGAGTTATGCTGATTTTATTTAATGCTTGTTTGGGTGATTATTGACAGATACTCTTGATTTTACAAACTGCAAGTGGCAGTATGATTTATACACTTGCTCTCTTAATATAGTGGAAACAATGGTCCCACTGAAGAGGGTTTAAAAAAACCTGCCAGCAAAATGTGAAAATAATCAGAACAGATTGAAAGCATGGGTTGGATGTGGGCCAACTGTTGAGATTGGCTTCAGAAGGAATAGAAGTCTGGCAATGCAGAACAATTAGTAAAAATAAATAAATAACCAATATAGGATCAGAAAGTATAGAGGGGCTGTTTAGTGCATCAAGTCCAATCCCTTGAGAACTCTGCAGGAATCCAAATCAAAGGCAGCTTCCACACGCTGTGTGTTGATGCATGCCACCAAAGCCGGTCTTGGCCTGGATTACTTGGTCTTGGCCAAGACTGGAGTAGTGCCTGGTGATGTGCGGCAGGAACTGTCATATGCAGCAGAGCACGTCCTGGAGCCAACTTCAGAGACTGGGAACAAAAATTCCTGCTGCAAGCTGCTGACCAGGGGTATTTTTGCAAATGGTCCGCGTTTATCAGAAGTTTATCAGCCTTGGTTCCCGGTCAGCCTAATCAGGTAAGTGTCAAAAGGCCCCAGGTCTCTGCTGACTGTGTAGAGACTGCTAAGTGAAGGAGAAGTTGCATAAGAAAAAAACCCAGAGAAGATTTAATGAAGAAGGTTCCCATTTGTATTGTGCAGATGATAGATATACTCTGCATATGAATGAATGAATAAGAACATAAAAACATAAGAAAATGAATCTTATTGATTAGTCGCTTGATCATATCAAATTTCAAGTATACAAAGATAAAAACATACAAGAAAATAAAAACATACAAAAATAAGGTTAAGAGCACCAGCCGCATCTGTTTTAATCATTTTAGCAGAGCTCTGCTTGTGCGCATGACAGCCCCTATACCCGCCTGACAGCTGCTCAGCTGACTGCAGGGCAGCTGTCAGACAATTGTTTGGGGTAAATCAAACCCTTACTTGGGCGATTAAGTGCTCAAGGAAGGGGGGACAGTTGCGATCATAACCCAGGAGTGTCCCCATGCCCCCAGGATAACTCGTTCTTGTCCCGTGATTCAGGGTGGGAACAGTTATACGGGGGGGGGGGATTTGTTTCAATTTTGGGGATTTTGTCCCTCATGCAGCCCGAATTAGGGCTTTGCATGGGGACTCCTGAGGCAAACTCACGTTCGCCACACAGTATCCTTACCATGGGGACACGGAGTAAGCTGGCAAAATGCCTCTGAGCTTTGATATTGACCTCCCTCTGCTGTTCTTCTTCCTGCTGCCATCTCATAACATGATCTGAATTCCATTTGAAGCACCTGGCTGCAGAACACTACACTTTCAATATACAGGAAAAGAAATAAATAAAAGGCTTAGAGGCAGGAAAACTTGGACATTACAGTACCCCCTTACTTGGCTATTTGGGAACACATTTTCTGAGGCTGGTGGAGCGAGTACAATCCTCCACACCACACTTTATATCTCCATATCTCTGTGGGTGGTCATTGAATATCTATGTACCAGAGGCTACTTTGCAGAGGACGAGGCATTTCAGTTGTGTGATCTTGCTGCAACATCACATGCAAAAAACACCAAGGCAAGTTGCATTTGCCTTTCAGCCACACAAGTGCACATCTTGCCTAGGTCTCCAATTCTTTGGAAGAGTGATCGGGCTGAGTTTTAAGTAGTTGTTTGCTTATTTGTTTAGTTGTTTGCTGATTCTATTGAATGTTGGACCTTCTCTGAGACCTTCTAGGGAAGGGCTGGAAACAAATAAAGTGGCTGTCAATACTGACAGCAGCTTGGACCATGAAGCCTCTGAAGGGTCATCAAGAAATACCGCCTTCTCCACAGGGACTGGCTGTAGACCACACCAAGGCAAAATTTTGCCTTCTTTCTGCAATTGTTTCCTTCTACCTCTCTCCACACACAAAAACACATCTCCGAGGCACCTCTGAAGAGACTTAGAAATGACTTGAGGTGGGATTGTTCACACATCGGTCTGCCCCTCCCCCTCCTAAACATTCAGTGCTAGAAAAGCTGAATTAGGAAGGCTTGGGAACCTGAAGGCCATGCACTGTCTTTCTGAGGCATATCTGGGTGCCCTTTATTTTATGCCTGAACACAGCCTGAGTGTTGACTGACTGAAGCAGACTTTCTTCTCACTCCACATGGTGCTACCTGCATTCTGGGTGTAATTTCAAGGACTCAAGTATGGGCAAAATGTCCAGTTGAAGCCACAGCCTGTTCCTCCTGTGGCCCATCTGAGTAATCAAGTGGCTGGGCCAGCAGGAGGTATTTCTGACCATTCCACAAAACCCATTTGTTCTTAATGCATACTTATGGGGTTTCCCCTTCCTTCTTTTTCAATGTGTTTTACCTCTTGTTAACTACCTCAACTAAGAAGAAAATGAATAAGTAAGTCGTTTCCATGGATTCCATGTGAATGGAGATTGTCTAGTCTGAGAACCCTTTCCTTAGGAAGTGTATTTTAGAAAAAAGCAGATCACCCTCAATTTGTCATTGCCAGTAATAAGCTCAACTAGTTCCAAAAATAAAGGTTTATATTAAATTTGGGCAGACGTCTATTCCTTAATTGCAAAATTCCGATTTGTAAGCGCGTGTAGCAACGTGCTTGGGATTTTTCTTTGGCCTTAGGACAGATTTCTGATTTGTTTTGTTTTATTGAAATAGGGTATGGTTATTACTTGCTAAGTTTAAGAAAGCAAAACCCAAGTGTCCTTTGAAATTAAATGCCCTCCCAATATTTTTGGAAAACAACTTCCATCAACCCCAGGCAGCATTTGACTGAGGAGCAAGAGGAAATAAATCTTTAGTCATACAAACCACTATCAAAGCTTCAACATGCAATCAAAACTTATGCTTAATTGGGTTTTGGAGTATTAATGCCAACTGAATTATTTGACTGGATGCCACAAACAGACATAAGGAGAGCATGCATCCATAAGTCCTAATTCCAGATATGGCAAGGTGGGAAAAGAAAAAATTGGCAATAACAAACAGAATTATAGCAGTTAAAATGATGATAATCTCTAGACTCTCATATTATTTTCGTACGATCCCAGAGATTGTATCTCCAAAAATTTTGTATGCTTGGAACAACTGTATATTCAAATTTGTGTTGGCAGGCAAACATAAAATACCAAAAAAGATTACCTATAA
The DNA here is from genome assembly GCA_023333525.1 of Aspidoscelis tigris stejnegeri. Lineage (NCBI taxonomy): Eukaryota > Metazoa > Chordata > Lepidosauria > Squamata > Teiidae > Aspidoscelis > Aspidoscelis tigris. The sequence continues at coordinate 211,941,536 of JALMGA010000001.1, forward strand.
ACATCAATCCAAGGGAGGTTGGAGCCTAACAAATTTAACTTTATATTATGAGGCCTTCAAACTACAACATATTTTTCACACCCTATATACAGAAAGAAAATGGTGGACACAAACTGAGTTAAATAAACTAAATATTACCAAAATTCACCCTCTATTTAAGAAGTTCATTAGTACTTTGGGACAAATGGAGAGCAAAATTACATCCATATTTATCCCAAGAAATGCCATTACACTATGTAATGGAACTAGCAGACCATGGGTGTTTTTCCACCGTACTCCTTTAATCAGGATCTAAGAAGATCCTGATCTAAGGAATGGGTACATTCCTTAATCTGGATCTAATAGATCCGGATTAAGGGAAGTACCCAGTGTGTTTCCATGGGTGGTCTAGCACCCAATAGCAAGGGTGCTAACCTCCCTACCGTGGAAACACCGGAGCACCCATTTGGAAATCCAGATCTACCCACGAGGGGTCTGCCTGTCACCCCAGGTGTTTTGGAGGACAGGGGGTGCAATCTCTGAAGCGGCTCCAAAGTCACTTCAAAGTCACTTTGAAGTCTGTGCAAAATAGCTCCTTTGAAATCTGTGCTGATGTTTTGTTTATGGGCTCTTCATAGGCTTATGGTTGAGAATTATAAGAGCAGGCTATAAGAGCTGTATTTCCTGCATTAATATTTGCTACAATATTGCGGGTTAAAGCAGTGCACCAATATATACAAATGCATTACTTAGTTATAATTTGCATTTGTATACCACTCTTTACCCTGAGGTCCTAGAGCAGTTTATATAACCAACATTCACTCTACAAATATTCAAGCTCTGACCCTAAATTTAAAGCAGTGGCTGTTCTGGGAAAGATGAAGCAATTGGTTATACTGCACATTCAATAAGCATCATTATATTCCACTGCAGGCTTGTTGCCAATCTCTTATGTTACCAGTGTATGTGTTCAACCAACCAGTATCAAATCAGGTGGTCTGGCCTGAGACCAGAATCTCCCAAGTAGAAAGCTGGACCTCAATTGTATTATAGCATGCAACTTTGAGTCCTGTAACAGTACATATCTAACTTTATACCTCCATAAGGCTTCACTGTAGTGAATATTCCATGTTTTGGGGGAATCTCCATCCCATAAACCATTCAATATTCAAATCAATGCCATTCTGTGTGGGAGGATATGGAATTCGGAATTCTAGAATTCTAAGTTACATAAAAAAATCAAGTAACACAGAACTGACATTTTGAAAAATTCTCTTCATGAAATAAATTTTATTTTGTGACTAGGAATTTGTTGTTGCTAGAAATAAAAATCAACAATTATTAAAGTGCTTCTTGCAAAGCCAGCTCAGAAAAGCTTCTTTCAATTTTGCTTGAAGGAACAAATAATGATGTCATTTCAAACAGTCTTTATAGGAAATACTAAAAGTATATCAAGCTTGTGTTTGGTTCAACTGCATGTATGCATCCAGTCAGCCGCCCACCCACCTTCCTTCAATCCTTTGTTATAATGATAGATAAAAACCATTCACTTTAACCTTTCTCCTTTTGCTTGAAGTCCAATCCATCTGTACTTGTACATTATGTTTATGTAATGTATGAGACTCAGAACTTTCTATTGAATATTTGTGTTTTTATCACATTGGCTCTGATGGTGTCTTGGTTATAATTTCTCATTCTAGTTTATGATAAATCCTTAATAATTGAAAGGCCATATTTCTGCCAGACATTCAAGCTTAGAGAGGTTTCTCTCATTTTGAGTGGATACTGATAACCCTTCAGGAAGTGCCAGATTGTGTTTCAAAAGACTGGGAAGATATCCCAGAAGCATTCAACCCAGATGGTTGGGTTCTGTTTATCATGGGGAGAAAGGAAGGTGACATTTGTTAACTTCACTCTCATATGAGATCTCAGATCTGCGAGGAAACTGCTTGTATTTCAGGCCCTGAGTGGTTCTAACAGAGGGACCATCCGTATGGTAAGTTAAGCATGATGCATTTAGAATGTCAAATGGGGACACATAAATGACATAAGTCCTCGTCCTGCGGCATTGGGTCTGCATTAATCTGGGAAGCTTGAAAAAAGATGGTTGTTCTGTGATAGCAGTCATTACTGCCAGTCCCTGCCACCTCCTGGAGAACAGGTTCTGTGACATACAGGCCACATTTCAATACAGCAAGGATAATCTAAATTCTCTGCAAATGAGCACCCAGTTTTAGATCATTCCCACAGTTGTCTTATAACATGGACTCAAAATGGACTTGCTCCATCCCCATTCTTCAGTTTTCCATGCTCAGCACAGGAGAACCTCCCTGTTTTCTCTCTTCCCCTCCCCCAAACCCCTCCCCATGCAGTCAGCAATTGGACACGTCTATCCACCATACCGTGGTTTCATTGAGGTGGGAGATCGAAACCCACCCTCCATATTTAACTGCCTCCACATCAGAACATGGAGTTCCTGGGCAGCACTTTTCATACACTGTTTGTCCCCCCCCCCCAATCTTGTATCCACTGTAGCACAACTTTCCCCCCCATGTCGACAAGACAGCAGAGCTTCTTCAAAGATTAGCTTCCCTTTTTTGTTAGAAAAGTGGTTTTGCACTAGATTGCTGTACCAAAGCAGTGTGTACTGATTGAGAGTGTAGCAAAAAGAGGGCTGTGACAGAGGAGATTTATATTTGTGCTCTTGAGGATAGAGTTTAGCAAATCACCCCTACTTCAGGTGCCCCTGGCAAGAAGCCCATGGGGGCTTGGGAAACAGCCAAGTCTCCCTTCTTTTTTTAGAATAGAGGTTTTGTGCTAGATTGCTATAAGAAAGCAGCGTATAATGGAGGAAAGCACGGGGAAGATGGGGAAATGAAAGAGGAAATAAACGCTTATCATCAGATAAGAGGAAATAGTAAGAACGCCCCTATAAAGAATCTGACAGTGGGGATTTGAGCTCAGGCAGAGGAAAACCCAGAGGTTTTTTTATACTGAAATGCTTCCAACACCCATTTTGGGACAGAATAAGTAATGTTATAGGCTACATCCAACAGGGTGTAAAATCAGGAAGTATGCTGGGGCTGTATTGGGATTGTCATATGTGCCCATGGCAATCCCAGCATAGTTCTGGAATATAGGAGCTATATCCTGCAGTACTGCTATAGCAGGAAAAAGCTCTCAACTCATGTTTTCCCACCATAGCTATACTGACTAACCTGTCTGGAGTCTGCTGCTGGGAACAGCCATCTTGATAATGGCCACCATGTATGTTCGAGGTCCAAAAATGGTAGCTGTGCATGCATGGTGGCAATCATGCACTTCTGGGTACTACACACTGTCAAAATATCCAGATGTACATGACACACCATTGTGGAAGCAAGCACCAGTCTATGTGAGTGGGTTTGGAAGGTTTGGGCAACAAGCAATTATTCTGGAGGAACTACTGTGGAGTACCACTCTATAGAGGAATTTTCAGGAATGTCTGGGGCAGCCATAGTCCTTGTCTTCTGTTGTTCATTGAAGTTACCTGCTATAATCTAACCTCAGGAGAGCATTCTAATTTGAGAGAAACTCATGGCTTGAAAACAGCCCAAGGCCTTTTCTAACACCACAGGCAAGTCCAATATTTTGAAAATCTGCTGATATCAGATGGATTTAAGTGAACATAACAGGGGTGAATTCCCACTCAAGGAATAAAACTGTTTCAAAACTGTTTGGATCCTCTTTGTCCCCACTCTCAATCAGTTTCACGGGCATTTTGAGGATTATTTGGCTTAAAAACTGAATAAATAAACACCTGATTTTTCAGGTGTTCTTTTCTGCTTTTGCTTTTATAAAGCTTCTTATTGCTGTGGGAACGCTAGAGTATTCCCCTCTGCAGCAGACTGTTTCACTGTAACAATTCAGCCACTTCACACCTTATAACAGTGTTCCCTTTCCCACCCATACAAGCCTAAAGATCAAGGAAAGAGGCAGTCCTGCGCAATTCTGGCTGTTTCCCTCCTTCCTTGATCTTTAAAAGGGGAAAGGGAGGAAGCTGCTGTAGGAACTGGGAGATGTGTGTATGTTTAAGTGTGTGCATGCAGGCGGCAGCGGTGGCAGCAGAGTGAGCCAGCCAGGGTGCTTTTTTTTGGGGGGGGGCCCTGCTGGGGATGGTGAGTGTGGAGATGGAGCGGGTGAACGGGGCTTGAGTTGCTGCCCCTGCCATGCACCCTGGGCAATGGGGAGAGAGGGGTGGGAAAAGGCTGAGGAGGGGAAAGAATCACTTTCCCCAATCCATTTTTGGAAGCATTTTAAGTGTTGGGACACAAAATTGGGGTTGAATCCGATTGCCAGATGCTCCTTTGCTTCCTTTTAATGCATTTTACATGGTATTGTAAATAGCACTGTAAATTGCCTTGTATATTGCGTTTTATTCCTTGAATGGGAATTCACCCCAGGAAGACCTTGTTTTCTGAAGCATTTTGTGTGGCCTGTTAGAGTAACTAGGCTTGTTAGTATTTGGATGGAATATTGCATGGTAGCTTTTGGTGCTGTTGGCTGGACTTGGAAGGTTAAAAAATATCCTGGAAGAATGGCAAGTTACTTCTGTATTGTTGGCAAAGAAAATACAAGGCTTAATCCATGCAATCACCAGAACTCACATCAGCTTGGAACTTTTATCTTTTTGGCAATGTGCCCTCTGGCTAAAAGCAGTCTCTGTTTTCTGGGTCATACTGGTTTATCAGCTATTTCCTCAGGAATAGAAATCCAGATCCATTCTGTTTTCAAGGTATAAGGGAAAAAGAAATGTATTGCTTTATTTAAGTCTATGTATTGAGCATCTGAAGAAAGTAAACCAAAGGTTTACTATAATATTGTTTTCCTTAATCACCTGCAGTGCCATTTCCTATGGCAATATTGTCGCTGTTTTGTCAAGAGGTCTGCAAAATCATTTATAACATTGCACACTATGTGTGCACAGAAAGGAACACTAACCACAGAAAACAAATTATGTTCCTAATGCTTAATTTGATAAAGGATAAAAGGAGGATGGTTAGTGATTTGTAAGCCAAAATGAGCCTCATAAATGGGATGTTGAAACTGCACCCAGAATACTTTCAGGCACCGTACTAGCACTGTTTAGATTATGTCCCTCATGAAAGGAGAAGAAAATGTTCACTATTTCATCATAGGGAGCCATTGAAATAAATCATCATATGATCTGGTGCATTTATGTAGAAGTTTATCCACCCTTTTGCTCAGCTACCTGCAAAATTTGTGCTTGCTCTGACTTCACCATCATATCACCATCATTACTCCCAACTAGGGATGTGCATGAATGTTCTAAACATTTGAAATTCAATCAAATTCGATCGAATGTGGACATTCAAATTCAAATAGAATGTCTACACATTCAAATGTAAACATTCAAACTAATTTCGAAGGTTCCAAAACATACATTCAAATGATTCAAAACATTCAAATGTACAGATAGATATCCTGGACTATCATTTTGTCCAATGTTGATGAAGCAGTGTACAGAGGGGCAGGTCTCATTGGTCTGCTCTAACGTGTGAACAAAAAAAGCCTAGATGTAGAAGATGGACAAGAACACAGGTAAGTGCTAAAAGGGCCCATGACCTCTGATTCTATGCACTAGTGTCTGGCATGTGTTTCTCTTTCTTTCCTTGCTTATCTTTACAGTTCTCTTCTGCCTTGTGAGTTCTTCAAGAAGCTCATACTGTGAATATTTAAGAAAACATTTCCTTCAGAAAAACACTGTTTTAAAAGCCAGCCAGAACAAGTTAAATCTAAATAGATAATCATAGTCATAGCAATAAAAGATCAGCCAAGATGGAATAATTAGCCATCAGACACAGAAATATCTTCTGTAGCTTTTCCAAAAAGCAGATGATCATCATTATCTGTTGTCAGTGAGTTCAGCAATATGGCTGAAAAGGGTAATTTCATAGTGGGAGTCAGCTGAGGCAAAATGCAAAGTTCTAAAGTACAATATCCCCAGGAAATTTTATCAAGTTAATTTTCAAGCATTTTCTCTTCCCACTTTTGCAAAAATTGAACTGATTGCAACTTGTGTAACATACTCAAGAGTTATTGTTTACAGTCAGTTCCAGAAAATCCACTTCATACCAATTTCATTGCCAAGCTATGTGTTTTTCTGTGTGCATTAGAAAAAGTCCCGAATGACTAAATTCTCATTCCAGAACATCTGTCCTCTGTTTATCATTGGGGTCAGGTAGTGACTGAGAAGGTATTTGTGTGGGAGAGCTGTTTATTTGGCATGATCAAACAGTAGAACTTGTTATTTTTCTGAAGACTACAGAGCCATGTTGGGTGTTTTTATGTTCAGAATCTAGAATCTCAGAAAGACCAATTGAAGGAACCATATAGCATTCATTAGTTTGAGTTTTAATACTTCAGAACTGAGTTTACTTTCAACATATGAATAAAATCCTCTTGAAAAATAAGCATCTAATTTGAAGATGAGAAAGAAGACTATATTCAGTTGTGATAAAAACCAAATGAGGTATCTGCTGGACATAATTTATTTTTTGACAAAAGTAATCCTCTTTTTTATTTCAGTCAGCATCCATACACAGTGAAAAATGGCTTGTAATCAGCTTAGGGGTTCACTACTGCAGCTAACTGACATTAAAAAATAAGAAAAGGCATTTTAAAGGCCTTTCATGTGGATTAGAAGTGGGATTGAGATCACTAATGTCTCCTTTTACCACCTCTAAGCTGCTTTCAAGCTATTTTTTTTCATGTGTGTGGATGAAGTAAAGTAAAAGCCAGTTTTCCAAAAGAATAGCTGTAGCTTAATGACAGACCAAGCTGTGCGGAAAGCAGAGGGTCGCCAGTTCGATCAGCCTCTTCCTTGAAGCAGGCAATGGCAAACTACATCTGTATCTCTGCCAAGAAAACTAAAGTGCCCATGCAGACAACCAAGAATCAGTCACGACTCAGTGATACCCAGCAACAGCTCTCCAAATAATGAATGAACACTATAAATTAGAATATTTTGAAACACCTTGATATATGTAACCCAGCAACAATGGTGTTTGGAAATTCAGTCTATTCCATGAGGCACAAATCCAGATAATTCTAATTTTAAAGAACACTTTCATATGCCTTATAAATATAGGTATTATTCAGAAATTTTGAGGTAAGAGCTCAGTCATGGCAGATTGCTGGGTCAGGCCATGTAGGCAAGCACTTACATAGCACACTAATAAACTACAATAAAAGCTGATGATCTTTTAGGACGAGTTGCAGTCTATTGACTTTTCAGACTTTTCCATCCTTAGCAATGACCCTTAGTATGCTTGGTTCACACAGTGTAACAGTTTAGTTGAATGCCCCAATATACCAGCCTATTTGCATTGGACCACACAGCAGAGTTGAGATATAATGACAAAATGGTGCTGTATCCTTCTCCATCAGTAAACTCTTTCTAAGTAGAGAGTGTGAAGGCAGTACTCCTTTCATGGTTTGGTATACAATGCCCAACCTTTTTTTGTCTGAACAGGTGGAGTTGGTGCTGAAATAGTATCACTTCTGCATGCATGACTGAAAAAGGCCCTGCTGGCAACTTTGGAGGCCAGGAACTTTCATTCTTAGCCTTTGAAGCTGGGACAGGACAGGCTGTCTGTAATGTGGGTAGCCCTAAAATGGCTTAACCTATCCCAATTTGGGATGGGTTGCCTCCACCAACCGTGTCTGGCTCACCAGAAGATTGGATAGCTGTTCAGAAGAGGGTTGTTTGTTTGTTTGTTTCCTGACATGTACTAGGATAGCAGCGTGCATTTGTCAAGGGGCATTTCTGCACTTAGCTTCCCGTCTGTTGGACGGAGAAAGTGCATTGGAGACTAACATGTCATGCCACCCTGTGCGACTGCGCATTGTCACAGTGACAATGACTCTCCTTACATACACAATCATGCCAGGGGTCATCTGAGGTGCCAGTGCACTTGAGTGGCACCTCAGATGGTCCCCTCACACCAGAACTAGTGCAGATGGTGCTGCCACAGGTAAGTTTTGGTCGGGATTGGAGACAATTGGGTTGCTTGTGGTGCACTATTTCATGCACCACAGTTAATATGCAATTAGTTAACATCTGGGCAGGCGGGGGGGGGGCATTTGTAGCCTGTAAACGCCTCCTGCAAGTGCAGATGCATCTGCCCAGATGTTAACTAATTGCATACTAAGAGGCCAAGTGCAAACTGGCCTAAGATACCAAAGCCTTCAGATTGAGCTCAACCCCTGGTGAGCACATGGGCACTTCTATGTACTTTTCTTGGCAACAATATGACTGCATTGGTGTGCCAACTTTTCTATTTGTGCCTGACAAAAAGAAGCCAAAGACACAGTGCCAAGGTATTTCAGGACCAAAATAATTAATGGTTTTGTTTAGAGGGAATTGAATCCTTGCAGTGGCAATTGAGAGAATGTCTTAGAGGCTTATAGCATTGATCCAAAGGTACAGGCAAATGGAGAACAATCATTAAAGGGTCGTGGCACAGCTGAAAGTTAGAAGATCTAATTGAAGTTCCTTCCAAGCAGGCATCTTGGTCCATAAGGGTAAAGTCAGCAGTTACCTCATTACCCCTAGTACCTGTGAGCTTGGGATCATGCTTCCTTTTTCTTTGTGTATGTTCTGATAAATTTAGTAGGGATAATTTTCATGTGGGTTTGTGCAGAATTGCAGCCTTATAGTGTCTCACCTATTCTGATCTTTGGCAAGATCCAAATCATGGGCAGTTCTTGTTGCTTCAATGGCAAAGCACTTCCAGTCAAGCTTTCTGTCTATTACAGTGGCAAGCATGGTCTTACTCTTGCATGCCCTTTACCACTCTCACCTGCGCAGGCATCACAGTTGAGGAACATTTGTTCCTCAGCTTTGATGTTTCTGGCTGGAACTACTTTCTGGAAGAGAGGAAATGGCCAAGAAGCTGGGCATTTCCTGTGTTCCAGAAAACAGGCCTATGTTGTTTGGCTTGAAGAATATGCTGTGGGTACTGCAGTGGCTAGGGAGTGGAGTGGAAAGAGTAGGAGAAAACACTCTTCAGAGTGTTTGTTGTTGGCTGATTGATTGATGAGTGCAGGACTACACAAATCCTGTGCTCCTGAAAACTTGCATAGGACCCTTACAGCATGGTGCAGGTCATACCTCTGCTACCTCTTCCTTTTTGGCTGTTATCCTCTGCTCCACCACCAACAATCAGCATCAGTCACCACTGGCATTTGAACTGTACTATAAACAGTCTAAAAGTGGGAAGAGTGGTTTTATTCTTCTTTCAGTAGTTGATGGAATGCTAATCATTTCTACATTCATAGCTGTTTTTGAGGTCTGATTCAAATATTACTCTGCCACTATGGCCACTATATAAAGGCAAGCCAATGAAATGCTACTCCACAGTGTTACTCACTTGGTTGAAGTAGTGATTATGTGGTTTAGATGTATATTAACTATGCCAAACACCCTTCTCATAAGTGAGGGTTGTCTTTAGAATGATTAAAATCAGAGCAAATCACATGAATATTCCTGCACATAAGTGGCTAACCACATGGAACAGTCATGGTGCCATCCAGAACCAGAGAGAGGAATATATGCTTAAATTTGAGACAATCTCTGGGCATAATGAAACAGCAGAATTAGAGTTTATCTGGAATTATTAGATCAATGCATGCACACTCATAAGGTTAAGATTTTCATTTTTTTTGGGGGGGAATAAATTTATGTAAACAAAATTCTCTGTATGGCCCTTGAAAAACTCACACAGTGAATATGAATTTGGAAAAGATAAGTGGTTCCCCATTCCTTGGAAAGCTATGAATTTGGAGGGAATGGCTATTTCAGGGGACAAATGAGTGGGAATGAGATAGGATCCATGAGAACTTCTGCTTAATATTTCATTTTAAAAGTAAAATATATCAAAATTCTATTTTACTCCCACTTCTATGAAAAGACTATAAGCATAGTACTGTATTTTAATCATAAGCCATTTTACTGCATAGTGATTTAAAATATTCTGAGGAGTGGATGTTTGTGTAGCTGTATATTAATGTACTTTTGCCCCATTTGCAAATAGTATGGGAACTGAAATACTTTTGCAGTGCATTTTGCTGGAACTGGGTCATGGATAATTCAGCAGTAATTGTATGGGTGTTTAATTGTCTTATTGTCAATATGCCTGCAACAGCAATTTAACTCTGTAGGTGACCTACTGTCCCAGAAGGTGGATACAGAAGTAAAAAAGCTTATGTAAACAGGTGGAGCCTACTTACCAAACCTGTACATTATGTGCATTAGAAAGTATGAATTAGGTATCTTGTATGTTCTGTCATATCAAGCAGCTTTTTACTATGGCTCCTGTTCAAGGCTCAGTGTTTATGAGGACAAATAATTGCAAGTGAAATAGATGTCTCAGGACCACTGGGCATAGCCTAGAAAGACTGCATCTACAAACAGCGGAGAGTGGAAAATCTAGGCCATGATTGTTTATGCCATTTGTAGATTTGACGGCCAAGAAGCAACTGGGATCTTCTGTACTGAAAAATTTTAAAGTTAAAAAAAAAGTCTTTTTTTTTAAATAGAAGGCAGGGACATAACCCATTAAAAAAAGTTTCCAAGGTTACCTGCATGGACTTTCTCTAACTTTAATGTCAAGTCAAAGGTTGGAGTAAGTGCAGGAATGAGTTGTATACGTGCAGATAATGCAAAATTAGGAGGAATTACAGGCACCTTAGAAGTCAAAAGATGGACATTTGATGAAGTAGACATTTACAAATGATGTGTTCTTGGAATAATCCCAGGTCTTAGCCATTGTTCTTGTGATCTTTGTGGCTCTGACTTTCTTTCCTTCCTTTGAAATGAAGATATGCCTCAAGAAACAGTTGTTTGCATGGTGGATCCATGAATCCCGTCTCTTGGACAGGCATTGTGGCATTTACATGTCTATGTGCCTCCTGTCCTTTCAGGCTTTGAGATCTGAGGGAAACTTAAGAAGTAGTCTTTGAAGTTTCCATCTGACCCCATTACAGGAAGAACAGGTAATACCTATGTGCATCAGTCATTTTCTGTCCATCCCTTAGTTAGCAGAGTAAATTGCTGCTTCTATCCCTATGTTATGGTGGTAGTGGGAATGAATGAGAATGGGAAGTTCCCTCAAAGTTATTTTTCCCATGCTGTGGGAAGGGTCATCTTTGAAGGCTTTCAGAGATGGCCTGTTGACCTGAAGGTGGCACCATTGTGGCACCTGCTCTGATGTCTTAGGAATTTACTGTTGGGGTGGGGTGATGACTACTAGCCTAGATGACTATATGAAGAGGTTGGACAAATTGATGGAGGACAGATGGTTAATTATTAATGGAATGGATACCTCCTCTAGGTTGGAGAGAAAGGCAGGATACCTCCTACCATGTCCCAAAAATGACAGGGCTATCACTTTCATAAATAGGTGCCACAGGGCAGCCATGTCAACACAGTGGGAATCTCTGATTAGTAATATAAGAAGGTATGGACTGTAATACCAGTGTAGTGAATTTTGGGGGGTTAGTTTCCAAGCTGGGTGGGATTTAAAAGTTTTATGAGCTCCAGCAGTGCTTCTCTTGTGTTCCTATGAAAGCCCCAGCCCTCAGGCCCTTACTGTGTGCCCTGTTTTGTGCATGTAGACACAATATCTGTAGAAAATTGATTTTTAAAAAAAATTCGTATGACACTTACACCGCATCCTCATTAGAACCTTAATCCAGTTTCCCTAAACTGAAATAACAGAACCGGATGCAAACACAAATTTGCCTGATCCCATTACTTTCAGCCAGAATCGCGTTCAATCCGGATTCTGAGGACATACATGACTCAAGGGGGGGACTCCAGTGGCTACTTTTTAAAAACCGCTTTTCGGGGCTGCCCTGTCCTCTTCCTCTTGGCGTGAATGCGCCACCCATAAGGGATCCCTTCACGGAGCCTAGCTAGGTGGCTGGGTGGCTGCTGCTTGCCTGGATGGAAGAAAAACGGCAATGGGCAGCCAGCAATTCTTTCCCCTCCTCTTCTTATTGCTCAGGGCATGCAGCAGCAGCAGCAACTAAAGCCCCCTTCGCCTTAAACATTCACACATCTCCCCAAACCTGCAGCTGCTTTTCTTTCTTTTCCCTTTTTTAAAGGTCAGAACTTTCAAAACGGCAAGATCGTTATCAGGTGTGAAGTGCTTGGATTGCTACAGTGTAGCGTAGCGGCTGCTGCTTTAAGGGGTGGATTTTACAGCTTGCTTTGGAAGCAAGCTATTGGGGGAGGGAAACTCTCATCCATTAACACGGAGGGGTTCCCACAGTAAAAAATGTAAAACGTTTCAAGTGCACGAACCGGAGTGAGACCTGTTGAAATGAGGATTAACATTTACAACGCTTTGGGACGATTTAACACGCGGAAAGCGTGTTAAGCCAAACTGACGTGGGGTCTGCGAGGATTGAAAATGGTTTGAAACCAAAATAAGGTTGTAATGGGGATGCGGCCTTAGTCTAGGTTGTTGACAAGTAATTTATGCTACTGTCTGAGTCCTACATGATGGACTTACAGTACACATTGCATGTCTGTTAACTTGAGAACAGCAAAAATGCAGCAAGGTTCATATTCTAGAAATATAACACAAAACAAGAAACACTGGGTAAACATGAAGAACAGAGAAAAAAAATCACCCTTCTATAAAAAGGAATGGTTTTAATAAAATTTGTTGTTCAACAAACCAATGTGTTTCAGAAAAGTTCCTTGTCAAGGGAAACTTCAAGATGTCATTAAAATATGTTCTTTCAATGACATCTTGTAGTTTCCCCTGACAAAGGAATTTTTCCAAAACTCATTGAGCTATTGAACAACATCTTTTATTTAAAAAAAACATTCCTTTTTAAAGCTCTGTAGATTTTTCCCTTTCTCTTCTGTGGTTTTTTACAAAACCATTAAAATGAAGGTAACTCAGCCTCAGAACAAAGCTAAACATGATCTAGTTTAAAATTTATCTGACATAAACAGGATTGACAAAGCAAGACATATTTTAGTAGTTTCTATTAGGCACTGGTAAATAGACATAATTGTCCAAATAAAGATCACACAGTTGCTAGGATCTGCATATAAACAGTCTCTTTATGTACTATCCTTTTACATACCAAGGACCTGGCACAGGCATATAGTCTCATATATGCCTTAACATGCACTTGAGGAAGAATGCATATGCTCCTGAGTTGTGGTTGTGTTCACAGTGACATACACTGAAGCATTAATAGTTTAGTGTGACAACTCGATTCCATTCCCCCCCCCCCCCCCCGTAAACTAGTATTGAGAGAGTAATGCAGGCAAGGAAGTGGCAGTCGGGCTGTACAGTCCCACTACCCACCAATGGGCTGGTGACTGTATATGAACCAGACCCCTACTTGCCCACGCGTCCCACTTCAAAGGCTTACAGCCAAGCCTTCTCCCTGAAGCAGCTAAATAAACACCAGTGTAATATAACACCAGCTGTTTATTATTTACAAGCAGATAGATAAATAATTAAATGGTAGTGAAATATAAAGGTTGCTCAATATTGCTTAAGTGGTCCAAAAGAACAAGTAATTGTAAATAGGATGCAGCTTAGCTCTCCCCAAGCTAGTCCCACAAAAGTAAAATGAATAGCAAAAGCTTCCAGCTCCTTAGGAACCTTTCAGGTGTTTAGCTCGAAAATCCTTCCTGAAATAAAGATCAAGCAGAAAAGCTAGCTGCTAACCAGGAGTCTATTTGCTCAAACCAGAGCCAAGAAGACCCTCTCCAGTGTCCCTCTATCTCTCCAGTTACGCCCTGAGGTCTACCCTTAAGATAGGCACGACCTCCCTTCTTCCCCTTGTTCCACCAGCAGTGAGCACAAAGGCCTATAAGGCTGAAGAGTTCAGCAAACTCGTCCCAGTGATCCCCCGCCCCAAAATCTGCCCAGAGAAAGGCACAGAGTCCTGGATCTCTGCCTTAAATACAGTGAGATTCTGACATTCTGATTGGCTAGGCTTTAGTGCTGACTGGGAGAACTCCCTCCTGTCACTCAATCTTGCAAAGTCCCTAGGGAACTTTCGCGCTCTTTTCAGCTAGCAGCCAATGCTTGCAAAGAGCCAGGGAAATATTTTCCGTTGAGCTTACAGAAGATATTTGCAAAGGGCTTGGGAATCCTTCCCGCTCTTTGCAGCCTGCAAAAATGAATCTGTCGCATTTTGGGTACTTGTTGAATTCTTAGAGTAAGGTTGCAGCCACACAAGCAGAGAAGGGCATATACATAAATGCAGTAAGTGTTAAAGGGGGACAATGTCTGCATGTTGCTGTTCCTATTAGACTTGCAGCTAACCTCCAAGGTATGAAATTCTCATGTGGAGGTGTCCTGAGTCAGAATATGCACAATTTTTTGTGTGTGTTTGATTTGTATCAAGTGGAATGAATGTGGTGGGATTTGAATTCGATAAGAATGTTCAGTACAAATCCCCACTACAGATAGCCTACGAATCGTCTATGTTTCATCTACGTATCCCCTATGTATCTGCTCTGAACGTGTCAAATCCACTTTGAACCCACTCTGGATCCCCTGCAGATGTGGCAGCTGCTTTCTCACCTCCCCAGGTTCACAATGTAATGAAGCTTTGTACAAATGTATCAAAGCATTTGAATTTAATTTGAATGTCAATCTTCAAATGTATCAACATTCAATTTGAATATGAATGTCTGAATTCAGATGAATTCGTATGCATTTTGAATATGACAAATATTTGTGAACATCCCTAGTCCTAAGCACCAAGTGAAAAAATCTTGCTACCATCATCATGTGCCCCTGCTACTGTAATATACAGAATGGTGCCAGTTTCCTGGGTAGCACAATTAAGTCTCAGGCAGAGAGAGACTGACTTTTGCTTTATTGTACCCAGTGTAAACTTCAAAGCTAGGCAAACTTTGTTCCCTGGCTTTGAAAGCTGAAATGCTGGAAGTTATGTTGCTGGTGTGTGTTGCATTTCTAAGGCTACATCACATGTTACTGTCCCTCGGATGATTTTTTCATAGCTGTGTGGATGCAGCTTAAGAGTGATGAAGGAGTCAGCTTTCTTAGTGCTGGGCAGAGTAAGATTTTAATAATACTACACAGCAATCTATTTGGTTAAATTATTTTCTTTTTCTTTCCAAACTGTCATCTCCAATCACCATCCTTTTTAACCATTGGCAGTTGCACAGCTTTGAACATCTAGGTTTTCATTCCAGCTCTGGAAAATTATGACATTTCATTTTCCTGCGTCCATACAACTTTTAAGAAAGCTATCATTTACCCTGCAGCTTGTGATAAACTTGGGCAAGCTGACAGTATTTTTGTTCACTGAAACTTTCAGAACAGATGAAAACTTAAGTCCTAGTAAAGTGACTGACTAAATCATATTTAGTTAGAGAGAGGAAGACAAAGAAACAATCAATGAATTTAAATTCATCCAGACTGCTTCAAGTCAATTTATTTCTAAGGGCCTCTCTGTACTTACCTGTTGATGGACTGCTCCAGTGGTACCAGATCAGCTCGAGTGGTCCATCTCCTGATCCAGTTCAACTGTCCTGGAACAAGACCATCCACATCCTCCAGGCTAACTCCATGCCAGCTTTGTATAAATGTCTAGGGCTTCTGACCTCAGAATCTCCAGGGGACCCATTTTGGTGGCATGTGTTGGTGCACTACTAAAATGGGTCCCACTGTGATCTGGATCACATGACATCTAGTGTAGACAGATCGTATGAAAAGGGACTAAGGCCCCCCTAATCCACAGCAGCGTATGGACAAAAGAGGTCCTGAGGAGGACTATGGGGGACCATAATACAGAAGACGAGGTAAGTGCTGAAAGGCCCTATGTTTTTACTCTGAGTGCAATATAGTTAAGTAGTACCCTTAGTCTTCAAGGCACTGTTTGCCAATATGGTGCTTAAAGTTTAATGAAGCCCTCTGGCGTTTTCTGCAAAATTCCCAAGTTCTCCATTTGTTGCTTGAAAGAAGCAGTTCCGGAAGTTGGTGTCCATTCAATGATAATGAAAGTTTTACTGTGACCTTGAGATCCAAAGGTCTGGTGAATCTGTTTTAAGGTGCTGTGTTTGCTATGGGACATTTACACCACTTGCAATGGAGGTAGGGGAAAAAGAAGAGAAACTTAATAATACTTAAGCTTGTAAATGTGCTCCTAGAATGAGAGGGATGAGAAATTGCATTTGGAGGAGGATATTTTCTAGTTGAGAGCACAAGAGGATGCAATACATATTGCAGGGAAATTCTTCCAAGCTCAACAATCTTCTTATCTCCTTTCTACTTCTGGTTTCCTGCCATGACTGTAGCTTTTAGGATAGTATCAAAAGTATGCACACATTTAAAATAGTTAAATGGGGATCTGGGTGTCACTGTATTTTCCAAGTCAGCTAAAAATAACTTTGTTGTTCATTTTCTTTGTTTTTTTAAAGCAAAACCTGCCTGGGGAGATAAGAGCCTGAGAGGAAGGAGAACAAATTAAGTAGGAAAGTGTTTTTAAAGGAACCACTTATGCAAAATGTGGCAATGAAGAATTGTTTTGCCACTAATGAGTCTATATAAATGTCTCTATTTGCATATATGCTTCAGGCACATCTACATGGAGTAATTGGTCTGTTTTGAGCCCACTTTTCATATGTACCATCTGAATGACCCAGGGGAAAACCATGGACATTTCTGCTCTAAAAGACCTAAAATGACGGCTCCAAAAGAGTGGGAAGGGCTGCCCCAAGGGTGCCTCATTCAGAAAAAAATGAGCATGTTTCTGGAAGTGCAGTTACCCTTGGCTTGAACTACCCTTCATATAGGGAATCGTCACACATAGACATATCCATATGTTTTAGGGAGCTCAGCTCATGGAAATCATCTTCTTTCCCACTACTATTTTTAAAAAAGAAAAGACACATCTCCATAGGACATTATAATACAGTATGGTAATGCCTGTAGACATATTAGTTTCTGGGCCTCCAAAACTTCAAGAAACTCTTGACTTGGCTCAGTCTTTAAAACAGCAGTTCTCAACCTTCCTAATGCCGCGACCCCTTGATGGAGTTCCTCATGTTGTGGAACCATGGGGGTGGGGCAGCTGGGAGGTGGGAGGGAAGGGATGTGGGAGACTTGTCGTGACCCCTCTGAAAGGGTAGTTCGACCCCCAAAGGGGTCCCGACCCTTAGGTTGAGAACTACTGCTTTAAAATATTGGGACAGAAGGGGGAAAAGTGTTTTTGCTTCTGTCATAGGAGTGTCTCCTCCTCCTCCTTCTTCCAAACTATACAGCTTAATTAGAATGCTCAGTAGCAGAAGTATGTGCAACTTATACTTCTGGCTGGTGAGAGGTTATAGCAAAATTCCTTTACTTTTAAACTGCAGTTCCCATGATTCTTATTCATTGCCCATTGCGATTCAGATTATGGCTAAAATTAGCACCTCTGAGGCATCTTTAAGGATGGTTTGTGGTCGGGTTGTTCCCACGCCAGTCTGCCCCTCCCCCCTGGACTAGAAAAGGCCAATTGGAGATGGGATGAGAACACGAGGAGCACACGCTTCCTTCACTGAAGCCCTTTTGAACCCTTTTTGTTTGTTTCTTATGTGTGAGCACAGGCTGAATGTACAGGGCGGTGGTGGAAATTCTGTCACTTTCTGTGTCTTATAATCACGTGAGGCACCTTCCTCGAACAGCTGAAAGACTGGCTGCTCGTCCGGCTTTTCCAGTCAGAGGCAGGAGGAGGGATAGATGAGAGAAGAACTGACATTCTGTGGCTCCTCCTCTCCTTCCTTCTTCCAGCTGACTGAAAAGATATCGGCTGAAAGAAGGGATGCTAATGAGGCAGCACAATCTATCCTGCACTCTCATCCCCTAGAAGGTGAGTGGGAAAAAGAAGTGAATGTGTGGCACCCACTGGTTCCATCTCTTGAGTGTGCAGTCCCTGTTCAGGAAATGGTGGAGGAGTGTATTTAATATGCTTCTCCAATTGTATTAACAGGTGACTTGGGGCACCACAGAGGCATGTGGAAGATCCCCTTCCATGGTCCACTTTAGCACATGGGGGCCATTTCACCAGGAGAACAAGGCATGCTGCTAAAATGGATCTCCTGGGAGCTCTGAAGGCTAGGAACTTTTATTTTTGGCTTTTGGAGCATTCAGAGGCATTCCATGCCAGCTTTGAAGCTGGCACTAGCTTTGCAGCTGGCACAGGGGCTGGCATGATACAGGTCATGCCAACGTGGATGGCCTTGTCCTGTGCCAGGAGCAGTCCATCCCAGCTTTGGACAGATTTCCTATCCCAGACTGAAGTGTCCCACTCTGATCCAGAATAGCGGAGTGTGGGAGGAGTGTGTGTGGGGAATGGTTTATTGGGTGACCTTTGGTTTTAGTATTTTTAGAAAGAGAGAAGAACTCCTTATCCATTCTGTTTGCCATGTGTCTAATTCAAGGACTGGAATGGTGCCAGTGTCTATTAAGTGAAGCAGAAGATTCCTAAATAATCAGAGAAAACACATATCCGAGTTCAGCCTCAAAGCTTTCTCCTCAGCATCACACATTGCTCTTTTGGGTCTTGCACTGCCAGATATAAATTACACTTTAGGGTGATTAAACACTTACTTGTCACAGCATTTCGTCTCCTTTAACCCAGGGATAAATTGATTCTTAAACTGTGGCCTTTGTCACACCAAAGCTTATCTTTCACATTTTTAAACATTTTAAAATTATAATCTTTTCATTTGTGAGTAGGACAATCCATTGCTTGGAGGGTGAATAAGATGCCAAGAGCCAAAACAAATGCTTGAAGTGAAGTAAGAACTCATCACTCCTATCGCTTCTTGGCCTGTTGCCTAAGATCTAGTATCTGTTCTTATCAGTTTAATATCTGATATCTCCTCTATTCGAGGTGTCTATATTATGTGGATTTTAATTTGTTTTTTTTAAAAAACCTAGACATTCCGTAATGTAATGATGAACTGTAAAGAGTTTGCCTGAGACCTGAACCTGTTGTTTTGTTTGTCTTCATGTCTCTAAAACTTTTTGTCCACAGGTTTCATTAGCTACAACATAAATAACAAAAGTGACGTTGTAAATCCAAGATGGTTGGGTGAGAGTGAATTAAATGTGTAGTGTAGAAGACCATTTATTTATACAATTTCTACAGTGTCCTATAATAAAACCCTCAGAGTCAAATTTGTGAAAACATTTAACAATAAGAAGCTATTTTTAAAAAACAAACTCATAAAATATCTCAAAAATAGCCAGGCACCCTCATTTTACATATTCAGGAGAGCCCTGGCCTTTGGCTAAATAAGGAAACAACTTTTCCTTCCCACATTCAGACCGCATCCCCATGCAAGTCTTTTGGTCTGAATTGGGCTCGTTTTAGCTCAGGTGCGGGGTCGAATTCGCATTGTGCCCATCCTCATGCCATTACCGGTAATGCGGACTGTATGTGAATACAGCCATCCCCATGCAAACTGCACTGAGCCCCTGCATGGGGAACCAGCATCATTTCATCTCTGCTCCCTCTCTCCTTATAGGAAGCCGGATTGATGTCACCCTACCCCTGTGCTGCCCGCTGCAGCGATTACAGGGAAACACCACCAAACGCCACATCCCCCTCCTTAAAGGCACAGAGAAGCTAGGGTTGAAAGGCAATAATAATAATTTTTAAAAGCCAGCTCATTAACCAAAGCCCTATGAGGTTTGGCAGCAGTTTAGTGGTTATGTTCACCTCCGCATGACCAAAAGCACACCTAGTAAGCATTCATGTGCAAAACCACCTTGGAATCAAGCCATTATCATGCCTGCCTTGGTGACTGGGGAAGGAGGGTGTAATGAGTGTCATGGAAAAGAGACTCATGGGACAATGAAGGCCATTTGACCCCCTCATCATTTCTGTTTTATCCCCAAAAAATCTCAACAGTTGAGATCCCCAACACACAGGACAGAAACGGCGAGCATAGGATGTGAAACCTCACCCCCCCAATGACGCCAGCCTCCATCTCCTCCCCCAGTAGTCTGGGACTGTCCCCGTGTGCGGACTCAGCTCCCAAACAGATGTGTACTCAGCTACCAAACCATGCTGAGAACAGTTTTTTCTTGGACTAAATTTGGTCTGTTTTGGTTCATGGAAAGTCCGGTAAGGGAGCTTTGCATGGCGATGGCCCTTCCTGAATCTGATTTCTATTCGGAGCAAAACCCACATGGGGACAGGACCTCAGTCACTGTTATGGTTTTAATATGTTCATTTTATATTTGTCATTTAAAGTTGTAACCTGCCCTGAGATCTTCAGGTATAAGGAGGGATAAAAAAATATAAAAAATAGGGCCTTTCCGCACTTATCGATATCCTGGTACAGTGTAAGGCCCTGACTCCTTCCAAGCCTCTCTCTTCTGCACTCTGGTGCAGACCAGATAGGCCCCATCCCTCACTAGACTGTCTGCATTAGACAGAGCACAGCCCACTCTTGGCCACCTAGAGTAAGGATGTGCACCAATGTATTTTTGACATTCAAATCTAAGTAGATTCAAATGTCAAAAAATCCGATTTGAATCCATAAGATTCGAATGTTAGATTCGTATTTAAAGATACGAATATCAACAACATTCATATCTATTATACGTACCTGTGCCCATTCCATCAAAATCCATATCCTTCCCATTTTAATCCCATATTTTAAGCGCACAATACATATAATTTTCACACAGCTTTGTATATGACAGATACGAATCTACACATTCAAATCATTCGAAAATCCATATTGGATTTTTGAGAATCCGATTCTAGTTTGAATGTCAACATTTGTCAGATTCGAACAGAATATTCAGATTTTTGAATATTCATGCACATCCCTAACCTAGACTAGGACAGCAGTGGACATTTCAAGAAAGGTCTACTGCTAGGTTACTTTAAGTAAACTGGCTCAGGGGAGTGTGCAGGTGGGTGCATGCCTCTGGGCTGGTTTAGTAGAGAGACCTATTTTGGTCCCCTTGGTCTCTGAGGCAAGAACTTTATTATCTGGCCATCAGAGCCCTGGCAGCAGGCTCTGATGCTCACGAGCTGTCCTGGAATAGGCTGTCCAAGTGTGGATGGCTTTGTTCCAGGACAGCTGGAGCACTCCAGCTAGAAACTATTCCAGTGCCTATAGTTTGAAATCCAAATATGAACAGGAGGGATCATCAAAAGATAATGAAATTGATGCTAGAAGAAATTCCACAGTTTGAATGCCATTACTAAGAAATCTCTTCCTTTTTCTCTGGTAGCATCATCTAACAAAAATTTCTGAAAGCACTAAGGGGGGAACTTCACATTACAATCTAAGGTTCCAGTGGTCACAGATATGAGGATATGAACTTTCAAGCAAACCTTTTGTAAGGTATTAAGGGCTTTAAAGTTCAAATAGCACGGGGCTTGCAAATGAACTAGAGCCATTTCAGTTGTTAGAGCAGTGGCATGCTATTCCATAGTATCTGTTTACTTTTATCAGTTTACTTTGGATTTTCCAAACCATTTCCATGTTGAACCCTGTATATGTACGGCAGTAATCCAACTGAGAAGCTATCAGTGCAAGCATGACCATCATCAAGCTATGCAAACTTCATCAACCAGACCTAAAAAAAAAAGGGGGGCAGTTTCAACTACTAGTAACACTTGAGCATTAAAAAACATCACAGAAGATGCCCTAGACTGCAAACCTATTCTTTCTGAAATAATGTACTTCCTTCCGGAATAGATTGAACACCAATAAAAAAGCCATGCAATGCTCATGTCAGCGTCAGTGGACAGCAATGAGGCCATACTCATACTTAGTGCCCCCTAATGAGTTAATAGGATCGTTTTTCTTCCCCAGGTTGACTTAAACACAATTATTCAGATAGGTGAAACTCCTACTTTCAGTTGTTCCACTGTGCTGGTGTCCCATTAGACATTCTTGGACCATCACCTAGACCATCACTGGATCTGATTTCTTGCAAATTGCTGGCTCAGCTCTGCCAAATAGGGTCAAGTTACTAGTTTATCTTCATAGACACAGAATGGCAAGCAAAGGAGCACCTGTTCTATCAGCTGGGAAATCTTCTGTAGTTCATAAATTTCCTCAGGTGTCATCTGTCTATGTGTTGGATTAGCATGTTGAAGTGCCTCAGTGTATTTTGTTCCACCATGCTTACCTGTGTCCATCTCTGTAGCTAAAAGCATTCTCAAACCAGTGCTCAACCTTTCTCCCTGAGATGACAGATTAGAGGTGACATTTGGCTTGTCCAGAAGCATCTGTAACTCAAGGAGTGGCTGCCTGCTGACACACATGCCAAAAGGGGCTTTCTCCGTCATTGGGTTAAGGGACCCTTAGGGTTCCCCTTTCTGTAGAATAAACATCAGACTCAAGAGTGTCACATTGTACCAGTCTGATGCCATACTTCTGTCCTTGGCTGAGACAGGGAAAAAACTTAATATACATCAGGTTTTAAACCCAGTCTTCCTAATTCAGAAATACTCAATTCCCTCTGGTCACTAAAAAAAAGAAAATTCAGAGTTCTCTAGTAGTTTTGTAAATATTTTCCCCATTCCTGCCAAAAAACTGTCTCTTAATTATGTTCCTAATACAGCACCATCTTTGATGTATGTCTATAGAGTACTAGATTTGCCTGCTCCATCCAGTCTTAAGTAAATGGGTGTGTCTCAAAAAATAAGAATAATGTCTTCTGAATCATAGTAATAATTCCGCTCTGTGTGGAAGTGCTTATTAAGTTGCAATGTTAAATTAAATGACCAAGCTGACTGGATGCTAATGATATCCCAAGGGGAATAGAGACATTTGACAGGGCTTATTGGGTTGTGCCAAATAATGCCATTCAGCCAATGAAGGGCTTGTGCCAAATATGCAGTTAGCTTCTGGGATGGTGTATTTTGGGCTCTGGGACTATTAATTAATTATATTTAGTCTTCCTTCCTTCCTTCCTTCCTTCCTTCCTTCCTTCCTTCCTTCCTTCCTTCCTTCCTTCCTTCCTTCCTTCCTTCCTTTCCAGCTGAATGTTTCAGGACAAATCACAATAAAATCAGGATAAAAACAAATAAAACAAGTTAGCTAAAATGGAGGCAGTGCCTGCATTGATAGAAGCTGTTCCCTTAGAGAAAGGCCAGGGTAAAGAAGTGCGTCTTCACCTGGCATCTGAATATAGCCAGTGACACACCTCACAGGGGAAGCTGGGGGCTATTAGCAAGAATGCTTTCCCATGTGTCCCCAATCCCTGAACTGCTGAAGGGGGTGGTACCTCCAAAGAAGGCATTACTGGCAGATTACAGGGCACTAACATGTCTAAATGGGAGGTGGCATTCTTTTAGATATTTGTGGCCCAAGCCCTAAGTTAAGATTAAATACCTTGAACTGGGCTCGGTAGCAAATTGGTAGCCAGGGCAATTTTTTTTAGGACTGGTGTGATGTGTGTTGAGCCAGTGCTAGTTATCAATCTAACTGCTGTATTCTGCACCAGCTGGAGTTTCCAAACTGTGTTCAGGGGCAGCCTCATTAAAATAGGCCAACCTGAAAGTTATCAGAGCATGGAATATTTTAGTCAGACTGTTTCAATCTAGAAAGGGCATAGCTGGAAAAGGGCACTCCTGAACTTCTAGTGTCAGCACAGGGTCCAAGAGCACTCCCAAATTATGTACCTGTCCATTCCTGTCCCCATTCAGAGCAGGATATGTGAGACTGTGTAACACATAGCACCTCCATCTTGGCTGGATTCAATTTTGGTTTATTTGCCTCCATCCAGCCCATTACTGCCTCTAAGCACCTGTCAAACACTTTGACCACCTCTCTTTATTTAGATAATGCTGGGTTTCTGTATACTGATGAAACCTCACACCAAAATTCCTTATGACCTTTCCCAGGGGCTTCATAGATGTTAAAGAATATGGGAGACAGCTCAATCCCTGATGATCCCCCAAGTGATTTCTCAGGGCATCAAGCAAAAAATCTTCCACAGTGACTTTCTGGCATCAGCTTTGGAGATAGGTGTGGAACCATCACAACATGATGCCTCCATCTCCCAAATTCCATAGGCTTTTCCGAAGGATACCATGGTCAATGGTATTAAAAGCCACTGAGTGATTCAGGAGAACTAACAGAGAACATCATCAGCAAGGTCAACCAGCAGCTTCAGTGCCATTAACTAGGCCTGAAGCCAGATTGAAATGACTTTGCAGAATCTCCTCAGATGACTTTATTGATTCCAAAGAGGAGAGTCCAGTTAAGACTGTGAAGTTGGATGTAGATCAGCCTAAAAGCTCTCTGTACCTTGATGTTGTTTTAAACTTAGGTCCCTATTTAGAAGGTTTGTTAATATAACTGTATTTTAATTAATCAAGATTGATTTATCTGGACTTTCTGAGAACTAGCAGCCTTGAAACAAATGTCAAGGCATTCTTAGGAAGTAACTCCCAAAGAACAAGGTATCCATACTGTAGACCAGGAGGCCATACCTTCCAGTAAGAACACTGCATCTGCATGGATGAGGCTTTGGAGTGGGCTCATTAAATTAACGTTGCTAACAGTTAATACATTTCCACAATGTAGCCCACTCCAAAGCCTCATCCATGCAGATGGTATGGCCTCCTGGTCTACAGTGTGGATAAGCCCAGTAAAGCTAAAACCTTGATAACCTTCTGATGGTGTGAACTACCTCTTCCATCCTTTCCGCTAGCAGAACAATGTTGCAAAACAATATTCAGCAACAGTGGGCCACTGTGGAACAAATTCTTGACAGGGACACATGGTTATCTTTGTTTACAGTCATCAAAATAGTAATCAGGGGAGGCAGACTTATTGAAATGCCAGGTCTTGAGAGAGCTGATAAGAGTAGGCTGTGAATTTAAATGGGGAAAGAGTGAGTCTACCCTGTCCTTTTTGTGGTTCAAACTTAATACAAACCTATTAGCAGCGCCGTAGCTAATTTCAAACTGAAAATATTTTGAGCATGATGCTTATAGATAGATATCCTCCATGAAGTCATCTAAAATTGCAGTGCATCATATGATAAATAGAAAATATAAAATAGCAGTACAATAAAGTTTGGTGGCTTTCTGAAAGAAGTTAACAAAATACATTATAAGAGCTGTATCTGATTCTGAAGAATTTATTTGAAATTGGACGCCATTTTGCAAGATTTTTGAATCTAAACCGGAAGGTTTATTTAGATAGAAAATACATGGGATTAGATGTCCTTAAACATCAGTGATTTCAATGAGGCTTAACTGTGTGCACTGGACTGAAGCCAGAACGCTTTACACAGTATGTCATAAAAATTATTCCTTATGAGGAGCAGATCTGGATAGAATACGGTGGTTGCTTTCATCTCAAGCATTTGCTGAGCGAGTAATTATCATTAGGTGTGTCACAGACAACCAACATCTGCTTACTGTAAATGACTGAACTGTGCTACGTGCCACTTTGACCATCAGAAGAAAGACTCTTTAATTGACTAGGCAGAAGAGTGTAGTATTTGTTCTGTTTCCATAGGGAATTTTATTTATTTATTTATTTATTTATTTATTTATTTATTTATTTATTTATTTAGAATGTACATTTCTTCTTTGTTTCATTGTCATACACCTAAATGGAGCTCTTGATTTCTCAATAACCACTGATTCAAAAAATAGATGCAAGAAGAAAAAAAATTGGAAAACGTTTTTAAAAACTTCATGCTGTGCACAGATGGTTTGTGTTCAATTTGAATTGAATTGAATGTGAGAAAATTTGCATTCATTTGAATGTGGTAGGATTCAGTCTGATATGAATGTTCGATACAAATCCAATTTGAATCCCTGCTGCCAGTCGAACCTATGAATCCACTGTGAATCTGGTCTCAATCCACGTTGAATCTGCTCTGAATCTGCTTTGAAACCTCTGGATCTACTGCAGATGTGACTGGGCAGCTGCTTTCCCATCTCCCCAGGTTCACGAATGTAGTCACATTTCATATGGATGAACAGAAATAGTTGATTCACATTTGAATGTCTGTCTTCAAATGTATCAACATTCGACTTGAGTTTGAATTCGATTTGAAATTTGTAATGTGATGAATATTCTTGCATATCCTACTTCATGCTAGTTTAGGGAGTTGGTTAGTCAAAAAGAAAAAGAAAGCCATCCTTATTTACTTTCCCGGATACCTCTATACAAGATTTATAACATGTCACATATTAAACTGATAGGTGCAAAAAGATTGATAAAACAAGCACAGGTTTTGGCTCAAGATACTTTTTTTTGCCAAATGTGGCCTTGGCACTGCTGACCAGCACTCCTCCATTTACCATGAGCTTCCTTGGGGCAATAACACCCTGAAGGAAGCTGTCATTTTTATTTCCCCCACAATTCTCCGAAGCTGTGCTAGAGTACCTATGCAGAGAGAGATGCAAATTTGGTTCAGGTTTGACCAGTTTGAGTTACTGTAAATAACACTCCCCTGTTCAAAAGGGGCTGGTTTGATTCAAACCAAAGCAGGGCTGTTTCTTTGAACTGGGCAGTCTGGATAGTTTGATTCAAAAGGTCCAAAATTGACCCCCATCTTTAAATAGGGTTTTAAACTGTATTTTAATGTATTTTTGCGTTTTATTAATCAAACTGTTTGAGGTTTGATTTGAACCAAGAGAAGCCTAATCAACCAGTTCTAGATCAAATTGAACTCACCGTGGTTCAGTTCAGAACAAAACTGCTCACAAACAGTACTACTGACAGGTGCTCCTCAGTGATGAAACTATTATTGAATTTCAAAAAACCTCTTGAATATCTACCATTACTGTCTTGAATTCCTTCAGCCCATCTCATTATTGTATGTATGTATGTATGTATGTATGTATGTATGTATGTATGTATGTATGTATGTATGTATGTATGTATGTATGTATGTATGTATGTATGTATGTATGTATGTATGTATGTATGTATGTATGTATGTATGTATGTATCCCATCCTATACCTGGAGGTCTTAGGGCAGGTAACATCTAAAATCAAACATCATTAAACATCATTAAAACATTAAACAATAACAGCATCTGCCAGTAGGAAGAGAAAAGTCTCTTCGCATTTAACTGAAGGCAAAGAGTTGCATCTTCACTGCCTTCCTAAACATGTACAGTGTAGGTGATAGATGCACCTCAAGGGGGAGACTATTCCTTAGCAGTAATAATTGGGAAAGTTACAATGGCAGGGCAGTGAGGTGCTCACATAGCAGGCAGTCCCAGAAAGCCACCAGGGCATCCTAGTAGTTATATATTTAATTAACTCTGCCCCCACATATGAGCTCAACTGCTAGGCTGCAGACAGAACTTGTTAGAGGTGTGTGCATATTGCTGATAGGGGCCTGGAGCAGATTTTATGCCCAGGAATTATAGGCAACCTGGCAAAATTTGGATCCCAGCTCCATATCTTGTTGAGAGGGGAATTTGAACAACATTACATCGGGGTGTTTTTCCACTAGCACTAAGTACCAATTGAAGAACCCATTAAGGACCCATTAGGCTCAGAGCAGGATGACCCCATTTCCACTACAGACCCCATTAGAGCCACATTTGTTTCCACCACAGCTAGGAAAATCCAGATCATATGGACCTATAATCTGGATTTCCTGTAGACCCCTTGGGGTCTACAATGGGGTCTTTAGCCTTTAAATCCAGATTATAGGGAGCCTGTTTCCACTACAATTGGGCAATGGGGTCTTAAGGAGGTTTGGGGGGGCACCCATGGGGGTGCCCCAAACTCAAAACTTTGAAGTCCCTCCGTAGTCCCTCCAAAGTTGCCTTCGGAGATTAGCACAGGCTCCAAAGAGAACCCCTTGCAAGAGCAATGCTGCTGTCAAAGGCTCCAGAGGATCTTCAAAGTTAGTGGCAGATTGCTCTGGAGATTCTATGGAGCTGCTCTGGACGATCTCCGAAGATTCTTTGGAGCGTCTATGGATTGCACCCTCTGTCCTCCAAAAGACCTGGGGTGACAGGCAGACCCCTCATGGGTAGATCTGGATTTGCACATGGGTGCTCCGGTGTTTCGACAGCAGGCAGGCTAGCACCCATTGCTATTGGGTGCTAGACCACCCATGGAAACACATTTGGTACTTCCCGTCATCCGGATCTACTAGATCTGGATTAAGGGAAGTACCTATTCCTTAGATCTGGATCTTTTTAGATCTGGATTAAAGGAGCTCAGTGGAAAAACACCCCAGGATTGATGTGAGGATGGCATCTGTGTCGTCATTTTCATTGCCCCTGAGCTCTCATGGTATGGGGAGATAAGGAATGATTAGATGGGGAAGAGCTCTCCAAAGTCAGGGTTTGGGAGGATGCTTAAATGTTTAGACAGGAGGCAGGGAGATGGATTGGTTGGGAGGGGTAACTGTTGCACTATATAATCATGTAACTGCAATTACATGTTCTTTTTCTCCGAATTCAGGTCGACTTGTCTCAATTACTTTCAGATCAACCAATCCCGAAGGAGGGAAAAGCCTTTTAATTTCACTACTATTATGTGGCTTCACAGTCAACAGATTGCCAGGGTCTGATGGCAGCATGCATGGCAGGAACAGGGAGCAGAGATGAAACCCTGCCCGTTAATACTGCAGCTGCCAAGCTCCGCCCCAAATAACCCAGGAGCATCTGCATGACCCCAGGACAATACATGTTAGCCCCTTATTTCAGATGCGGTACACTTGTTAAGTGGGGTTTTTAAAACATGTATTGTCTCGCATGGAGCCTGTATTAGGGCTTTGCATGGAGAAGCTCCCGAGGCAAAGCAGGGTTAAATTCAGAATAAAAATTGCATGGAGACGGGCCTCTGATTTGCTGGCCACACCAGTTGAATCCTGCCACTCCAGTGTTGCCATTTAACCAACTATAACAGGAACTAATTAAGGCACACCTCATTGAAAGATTTATTGAAGTTGTGTGCCACACAGTTTGAGTTAGTTTTCTGCAAAAGAGCTGATTTTATAGTGGTAGAAATCCTGAATAAAAATATGTAAACTGAAATTTAACATTTTTTCATTTTAAACTACTAATAACTCAGGTGATTGTTACGAATTTGTTATGCTAATGCAGTAACTGGTGTTCCAGAATTCAGATTGGCATGGTTCATACAGAACTGGATGATGGTCCAAGAGACAAAGCAAACATTTGCTTCCACATGAGGGAAATTCCTTTTGCCTCATTAATCTTTGGCTGAAGAAACTGCCTCCCCTCCCTTTCAAGCACAGTTATATATTGTTCATTTTAATTGTGGCCCCGTCCAGATGAGAGAAATATAGTGCCAATATGGCACTGCTGTGGTGGGTTTGCCACATGTATCTGTGGCAACCCCATGGAAGCCCTGCTTCTCCCCACCTCCCCCAAAAAAGCACAAAATACCTCTATTGCTGGAGAGTCCAGTGCTGGTTGCGGGTTTTCCAGTAATAGTGCTTAAAGTCCCTTTTGGAGACAGAGGCGACTGTTGCTCTATCCACCGTGAATCTGTGGAGGCTGAAACAGTCATTCATGCTTCCATTGTGGTGGTGATGCACACATCTGGGTATTCTGGATGCCCAGATCCCAGAAGGCTTAATATCCACTGTCTAGCCGGGCAGTGATAGTGGTGGGGAACAATAACCTGCATTATAGCTTCCTCACATGATATATCCTACCGTTGTCTGGAGGTAGCCTGTGTTTTTTATTTTGGATTTATTGTAATCCTCCCTGAGACCTCTGGATGTAGGCCAGGATAGATAGGGCAGAAGTAGGCTAAGCTAAGGAGTACCTGTGCACAGTCCTATTATTTTACAGCTGGTGGCACGTAAAATATTGTGCTACATGCCACTGTTATTGTAACAGCAATTAAATATGTGTTGCAGTGAATTTAATTAACGACAGTGTAATATCATGACTGTCAGCAAATGCATTTGAGGCCTACATCTTGTCTCTCAGCCAGTCTTATTATCAGGAGATGGAGTCATATACCATAGTATTAAGTGCCAGGCTTGACTGAGTTGTTCCTATTAACGTTTATGTAGCATTACTTTTACCTGGTTGATTACCTGTTCTGACTGCGTTCTGAACAGATTTGGTACATCTCCACCCTCCACATTACCCATTTATGGCCAAATAATCTTATCTTGGGCTCTGCCAGTTTAGAAATGTTCATTTTTGGTGAGAATAGTATCATGTCAAGAAGATAATACAGGCTGATTAGAATGGTGAGGAGATCTCAGCTAGGATATGGCTTGTTTATGCTTCCCTTTTCCTTTTATTTTTGATCAGCTGTTCCAGAGGGGGACACAAGTTAATTTTACTTCTGATTGCATAGACTGCTAAAAATGATTCCCAAAGCTATAGCTAATAGGGAGTTAGGAGGCTCCTAGATTCAGATCAAAGGTGAGTGCAGAAAAGGCCTCTGACATGTTCATCACCACAACATATATCTCTCTATAGGCAGAAGGCTAACAAACGTCAGCCCAAACTCTTGAGTTAAAGTTTACCACATGAAAAAAAGGACAGAGCTTCTATAACTTTAAAAGCTGTATAGAAGAGAGTATTTAGCAGGTGTTGCTTATATTGCAAGCAAGTCCTGTTTAAATCGTCTCTTTATACCCTTTGAAGTTATAGAACGGCTGTCATCTTTTTCATATAGTTGCCCTAATTTTACATAAACACTGTAATGTCGCAGAACCATATGTGTTCAGAAGAAAATCAGCCGCCAAAGGGTCAGTCCTAAATGTATTTCTTAGGGATGGGGGACAAATTTAATATCTTTTTGATTTCAAGTAGAATTCAGGAGATCCTTGCTGAATGACTTGTGTGGTAACTTTGAACCTATTTTTGAAACTGGAACAGAATCTGGTAAAATTAAAAATCCCGGAGTATGAAAACTTCATTTAAAACTTTCACTCCTCTAATTCCTGGTTCTGTTTTGTTTGATTAATAATTAGGTCTCTCAGTAATCTGGCTGGTATTCCTCTCGGAGATTTACAAGAATGCACATTTGCCTATGACCTTAAATTGACTTTGGTTGTTGTCAGGATGGCAAGTGACATCTCCAGAATCCCAACAATTTCAGATGAGACACTAAGCCTTTCTGGAAAGGTTGAAGGTAAGGAGGAAAGCCCTGTGGTGACAGTAGGTTAGCATCACTATTTTCCTTGGGTGTTGGTGTGGGATGGCCCAGTGTGAGCTAAGCAACTTTAGCTTCTCAAGTCTGGGAAACAGACTGGTTGAACACACTTAACAAGTTAGGCCATTACCCACAGCATGCATTGTTCTGCCTCGTCTTCTGAGGAAAACTGATACTGTTGCTTAGCTCTTGGCATACTATTATCATTGTTTGTAATATCTTTGTTACACTAAGTCTGGGTTCAGATATAACAAAAGCGGCAGCTCAGAGAAACACTGAATGAGCCTCATGGCTCCAAGCCTTCTCTAATCCACCTTTTCTGGCATAGAATGTTCAGGGGAGGGGAAAGGGCAAATTGGTATGTCAGGAATCCCACCTCAGAAGTGTTTTCTTTTGCTGAGTCTGATCACAGCCTAAGTTTTGGAGATTTGAGGACCCAATTCTTTTCCCTTGAAAAGTCCCTGCTAAAATTGCTGAGAACAACTTTCCCAACATGTTGCTTGCCATACATTTTAGACCATGTGCTTGCTGGAGCTGTTGAGTATGGGATTACAGAAAATCTCATGGTCAGCAGGTTAGACAAAATTAAATGCTGTCTCCAGCAGCCCTCAGACTGATCCGGGCAGTGGCTATCTGAACAGCTCCTTTGGAAGATGGATGCTTACCTGAGGTTGCCCCCCCCCCCCACAAGACAGGTTAGACAATGGACACCTAAGTGTGACTTCAGTATCTATATGATTCTTGATGGAAGAAGTTGTATCTCTTGTATCTTGTATCTCAGTAGTAATGCAAGAAGCCTAGAAAACAAAGGGTTGCGAGTATGATCCCTAGCCTCACTCCAAAAGTAGGCAGTGGCAAACTACTTCTGTATCTCTGCCAAGAAAACTGCATGGAGGCACCAGTGGAATCAACAAGGAGTCAGCCATAATTCAGTAGTACCAAACAACAACAAATCTTGATGGGCAATGGCTCCTACCTCAAAACCCAGATTATTACAAGATCCTGCCCTGGTCGGTTAGTCAATAGTTTATCGTGAAGTTATCAGATGGGGTAGATTTAGAGGTGATCAGAAACAACAGCTAATCTACCCTTAAAGTGCCATTGGGCTGGAGGAGTTTTCCTTTTGGTAATGATAGATGATGGTGGGAGAAGTTTAGTAATTCTACCTAGAGGTTATTTAATTATGAGACCTGAGTTTGTCCTTGTCTTTTTTTCTTCACAATTTTTCAGATAATATATCTTTAATCTGTTATTTTGTCTTTGGAGTAAGATGCTGACGCCTCCAACCCTGAGAGATACTCTTTGAGGCAAGTGGACTTTTTTAAAAAAAAGAAAAATGGTGGTATGGTCAGATTTTTTTTTTATTTACTGTATCGCTATTATATTTGTATGGAAGTTGAGTTTTTAACTGTATTTGTTTTTGTTTTTTCGGACGGGCCCTGAGAATACTGGTTAGAAGGAGAGATATTTTGCAGTGACTCCAAAGCTTTTTTATTTGCATACCCCTTGGTTGCCCATTTCCATAAACTGTACCCTCCATAATAGTTGCTATTACTTCAAATGTATATGTTATAATTCCCCCCCACCCCAAATTATTATTATTTTTTCACATACCCTTTAATGTACTGGCTCATAACCCTGGGAGCATGCATACCCAGGTTGGGAATCAGCCTTGAGACTTTTGGGTTTTAGTTAATAAATCAGGGAAGGTGCTCTATTGCAGCCCTCTAAATGTTCCTGAACTACAGCTCGTCTTGTTCCAGGCCTGTTGTAAATGCATGAAAGCAAATGAAAAGTATAGGGGATTGTTCTGTTTTGGAACCAAAGGGTTACAGCTTTTCTTACTACTTCCTGCATTTCAGGCAAGGTCCCTTGAGACCAGGCCCTTAAACCTTTCTATTTGCTTTGCCAAAAGAGGAACTATTAAAATGAGCAAATCTTTCTTGGAAGCCAAGGTGGTTGATGGTTGGAAAGAAAGAAGATGAAAAGTGTGTGCTTGTGTATGAAAGAAGAGGGAGATGGTGTTATGTATAAGAGTGTGCAAGTTGTCATTCCTTTTAGCTTATGACATCACCCGTTGCTATCAAGAATCCATATTTTGCCAAGAAAATATGGCCCATCGAGAACAAATATTTTCTTTTCCTTGCAATAAGGGGCTGTTCTGCACAGAAATGCCTATGTTCAGAATCATTTCCATTTTTATTTATATACCACCTTTCCAAACGTAAAATTTCCTCAAGGCGGTTTACAACAAATGGAAAAACAAAATACAATACAAATTCAATTATTACATCAAATAAGTACAGCAAATAAGTATAATCAACAACTCAAATTGAAGACAATTTTTGCCCAAGGCAATTTACATGAATCAAAAATACATTACATGTTGTAACAACTAATACATTATAGTAATAATTATAATTAGGAAAAAACCCTATAAAGCAGGTGGGACAGCTGGCTACTGAGTTTTTGTAGTCCTTGCAGCAGGTGGAAATGGTCGAGCACTGATTCTCCCTCCTCCCCTCGTCCATGGTGGTTTGGAACAACCAGGCACACTGATTCTTTACCTGGGGAGAAGTGGATGGGATTATTGAATGGACCTGCACAAAGGTGCTGGTCTAGACTAGCTCATTCTGTGGCTTTGAAGTGCACACAAGCTATGTACCTGCACTCTCATATTTCCAATGGCTTAGGAACAGAATTTCCTAGCCTTGGGGGTTCTGGGGGACGCATTTCAGTGGCACAGTGTGGTGCATCGCTGAAATGCATTTCCTGCTATTGTTGAATGGGATGCACACCTCCTGTGTTCCAGATTAGGGCTGGTAGACCCAGTTAAACAGGTCTACCAGTAATCCCAATTAGCGCCTCTCTGATTGAGATCAAGCTCCATCTAAAGCAGGTGGAGCTATACCAGTGAGGAGTGGGGCTTCATAATTTCACATTAATGTGCAGATCTAGAGGCCCAGATGCTTACTACATGGGTCCTTTGACATTTGTTGTTATTCTACTCTTAACTTTACTCTTGTTCAGCATACACTGTTGAAGTATGTGGAGAGATGTAGTTAATGATATCAAGGATATCATATCCCCTCACTGATAACCGCTGATGTTTTTAACTGTTTTGTACTTATAAAACTGTATTTTTAAATTTGTTTTATTTTTGATACTGTTTTTATACATCTGTTTTAAATGTTGTGAGCCGCCCAGAGACCCTCGGGTATGGGGCGGCATATAAATTGAAATATAAATAAAAAATAAAGGATTGGGCTAGACCTCTGGTACTGCCAGTTCATAGTCCACAGTGGATGAAGAAGCAGTCTTTTCCTTCCCTCCCTCTCTCCTTTTTGAATAAATGGCTTGTTTGGACCAGCTCATAGTGTATTTTCAAAGGCTCATAAGTTCTTCCTAAGTCTTTTAAATTAAGAAATCTATAGCTCCATTATGATGACGTCTTACATACCTGTTAATTACACTTGTGTACACACATACAAGTGTACACACATACACAAGAGTCACAACACTGGTCTTTAATCTATATTTCTCTATGAGTTATTGTCAGATGATTCTCCTTCAGCAAATATTCTTGGCTGCCTGGCAGCTACAGCTTAATTGCTCAAGATAGCCAACACCTGTTCTGCAAGACAAGGTAAAGTTAAGGAACACACCCTCTACAAACATCTGCCCTGGGCTTGTCAGTCATGAGACTTTGCATACCCGTGTATTTCTGTATCTACCTGGCTGAATACTCATAGCTTCCAGTTACTCAAAGAAGAAAAGAAGCTTTATATAGATGATGGATGGAGGGAAAAAATATATTTTGAATATTCCCTGTTTCTTTAGATGGAAAATAAAACCAGAAGCAGTATAATGTAGAGCCTACTTCAAGTTCTCCTTTTCCCCATCTCTTCATAGCACAAATATTCCGTGTGAACTCATTCCAAGCAGCACAGCTGATTTCTGACAACCATGAGAGGAAATTTTATCTTTTGTCAGTCACTGATTTTTGTTTTTCTCCAAAATGTGAGGAAATTTGTACTTTCATTTCTCTGGGAAATCATCCCAGGAATGTGAAGATCTGGACTGGATTGGGTGTTCACATTTCAAACATCCAGTCCACCCATAACTTGCCTGGCACTTCTCTAAGCGCCAGGTGCAATACTAGAGGCAATTGCCTTGTTGTGGGAACAACCTTGCACGCCATCTGTTGCCACGATGTCTGGGCAATGCAGTGTGCAACTGGGCTGTGCTACCCCATACCGCATACCCTTCACTCGGAAGAAGTATGAAGGGTGCATGCTGGTGTGTACTAGCCATATCCTAGCCACAGCTAGTATAGCAGTGGGACATGTTTTAGTACTCCACCACTATCCACCCTGGAGATGATCTGGCATGTGCAGGGAGGAGCATAGTTTTTACCTCCACCCTGGGCTTCATATATTGTAATTTCACTGAGGAAATGTAAAAAGATAACCCCACACAAGTTCTACCATGCTCAATGGGACCAACTCTCAGATACATGGACACAGAACTGCATCCATACACACTCTTTTTCTTTTCCTTACTTTCTTTAACTGACTAAATTGTAAGTAGGTAGCCCAGATATATTACATTCTAGCCTTCCACTCCGATGTGTGTTTATCCACTGCTTTATTTAACTTGCACTATCATATAGCACAGAATAGTTATCATGGAAATATCTTGGGCAACAAACCCAGTGACCTGCCTTGGCTATGCTCCAGCTCTAAAATTCCACCCTGTTACTCAGCAGTAGGTGCAACCAGTTAATGACGTCAGCGTTGCAGCCCGGAGCCGGTTTTTTTCTTAACACGTAATAATTTGCAGATGTTGGCAGCTCGTTGTGGTGCCTGAGCTGAAGCTCTGTCTGAGTGCCAAACCACAAAGCACATATCATTTTTACAATCTACAATTCCTGGAACTGAATGGTGCCTTACAACAGTCAATGTATAAAGATGAATACATAATATTCTTTTCTCGGCAGCTTGCCCGCTGCCATTGCTGCTTCCACAAGCCAGGGCATTGATGCAAAGTTTTCTGACCACATATCACATGGCATGGGACTCCTGTCACGATGTTGTCTTATTGTATGGGTGTATAATTCATAGGAACTTATGAGAATTGCTTATAAACAGAGGCAATGCGTTTTAGACTGGTGACAGAGATAACGCTACGGGTTTGCTTTTTCAATTAGGAAACAATAACAAAGCTATTGGCTTGAGAATGTCACATTATTGAAACTTTTATTGATGTTTATTGCAACTCACCCTGAAACTTTGGGTGAAACATGGGACAGAAGTGTAATGCTCCTTGCCCTGGGTAATTGAAAGATCACCTCAGGACAAACTATGGTGCAATTTGATGTCCTCCAGAGATAGTTCAGAAGAAGACTTGGCTTTTATGCCCTTTTTTTCACACTTTAAGAGGACTCAAAGCATCTGATGAGCCTTCTGTTCTTCTCCTCACAGAAAGAAAGCTGTGGTTAGGTCAAGGTCACTCAGCCCTAGCTTTGTGTAGGAGTTTTGAATCAAACCGGAAGGCTACTGGATAATAATCTGTCACTCTTAATGACAGGTACCTGTGCTCTGATTAACATTACTGTATATGTATGTATGTATGTATGTATGTATGTATGTATGTATGTATGTATGTATGTATGTATGTATGTACGTATGTACGTATGTACGTATGTACGTATGTACGTACGTACGTACATCAGGTGGGGTATACGTTTGGATAAATCAATAATATCCTACCCATGTTCATGCAAGACTTAAGTGTTTTTTCCCAGGACACCCATGGAACTTCAAAGTACATAACTTTAACTGCTATTTGCTTATTATCCTAACTAGTCTGCATCAGTTCCCTAATATCGCTATTATTTCTGACTATCAGAGATCATTTAAAGCAGTTGGTAGTCATTTTCTAAACTAGTCAGGAAATCCACAGCAGCTGTAGGGTGAGAAATGTTTATAGTAGAGTTTTTTTTAATCCTTCTAGAACATAAGAATTGGCATACCTCCTGTCAGTTTTGTCTACATCTATGTGCAAAGCCAAGTGCAGACTTACATTATTTAAAGACATACATTTTGGGTTGGGATGCCCTCCTTTGTGCTAGGCTATGGCAGAATCTGCACAGTAATTTTATGGCACTGCAAATGCACCATCAGGGGGCAGGACCTGCACAATCCTCTGCTTCCGTCCTGATGGAGGGGAGGGTAAGAGGCTTCTTCTACTCTCAAGATCACAGTAGGGGAACCCCTGGCTTATATCGTTATGCTAGTGGCAACAGTAGCAGTGTGCAGAGAGAATATGAAAGTAGCACGATTCTTGAAGTTCAGGGAGCAGAATGCTATGCTGGCAGTGTCCTGCTCACTCATATGCATCTTGCCTTAATTTTGTTTAAGGTTGTTTCTTCACTGCAGTTTGGGTACACCTTTCCCCCACCCCAAGGCAATGAATTTCCATGGATCCTCACAATGATGAGGCTACCACTTCAGAGGTGATGGAAGGGCATCTTAGTTTCAGGCCAGGAGTCTTCAGCTTTGAAGTTGCTCTCACCTCTTGATTCAGTCACAGTGCTTTGCAACACCCATGGAAATGCTGCATGCTAAATTAAGAAGATGCTGGTGGTGCCTGCACAGTGCAGCTAACTTGTGAGGAGGCTTGGAAATTTGAGGGCAACTTGGCCAATAGCAGTCAAAAGAACCTCCTCATTCCAGCCAATGTTCCAAGGGCAAATGGAGATATGACCTAAGCTACTACTGTAGATGCAATCCTGCAGAAGTTTCAACCAAACCTTTGGTTTTTCTTCTTGACAACAGAATGTTCAAGGTGAAACAAGGCCATGAGATTATGACCTTCATAGTAGTAAGGCTGAAGCAAGGTGGTCTTCAGATGACTTGGCTACAGCTTCAATTAGCTAGAGACATTCATGAACTACAAAATGTGATTCAGTTCAGTGCTAGCTTGGCTGTTTTGTTCCTGAACTGAACAACCCTCAGTTCTGACCCACTTTGAGCTAATCTTGAATGGGGAGTTGTGTGGGTCAGGCTCAAACTGAACCAGAGGGCACAAGGTTGGTGAAGAGTGCATTCATTCAACATTTCATTCAAAAATATTTCCAGCCACAAGTTTGATCAGTGATGATGATATTATTTGTTTCTTTCCTTTCTTCCATTACTTCTCCTCCCCATATTGCTCATGATTCTGAATTTTGGAAAGACCTTTTATATAGTGAGACCAGCTACCTTTGAGTTTCAGTATTAAAAAGATCTTTCTAATAAAGTAAAGCTGGTATTCTTTGATTGCAGTTCTATATTTGTTTACTTGGAGGTAAGATCAACCAAACTCAGTAGGACTTTTCCCCTTCCCCAGACAAACATTCTTATAATTGGTCTACTGTATGAATAAGGGATCTTAAATCACTGCCCCCAAATTCTAAAAATAGTATTCTTTATTGGCTGACCTCAAGAGGCCCATATCCTTGACTGTCTTAATGTGAGTCCAAATACTCTGGATGTTTGACCAAAAAGGCTGTAAAAGATGTCTGGATAAAAGTTTAATAATTTATTTTGACTTTTCAATGAAAGTAGTGTTTAATACAAGCAGTAGGAGGGATAAGATTATGGACAGTTTAGAGAGGCATTACAAGTAATCCATTGCCAGGCAGCCAATATAATTTGACGCTTCATCTTCTACATTGTTGATCTGCATTTGTGGAAAAGGTGGTGCTAAGAGTTGTTCTGACTGCATGTGGTTTTCTCTGATATAGGAGGCAGTGTGTCTCTGAAGCCCAGGTGAGTTTATGCCCTACTTGTAGGCTTCCATATGCAACTGGTTGCCACTATGAAAACTGGTTGTGGACTAGATGGACCACTGGTCTGATTCAGTATGACATTTCTTGTTTTATTATGCAATAGTGGCTGGTGGGACACAGGACAAAGCAGCTGGTATTGGAAATCAAATCAGGTAGAGATAATGGCAGATGAGACAATATAAGACTGCAGTTTTATTCTCATTGTGCTGGGACTGGAGGTCTTTGACTATTTCGTCAGAATAGCCCACCCAAAGATATCACACAAAAGTACAGCAGAGATGTTCACTTTATTATGCTCATAGTGAAAGACATCAGGATGGCTTTGCCACACCAAGCTTATCATCAAGGCCAAGCTTGAGAAAGCCTAAACTGTCCCCGTTGCTAGGAGAACACAGGGGCTGGCAAGAATGTGAGA
The DNA here is from genome assembly GCA_023333525.1 of Aspidoscelis tigris stejnegeri. Classification (NCBI taxonomy): domain Eukaryota; kingdom Metazoa; phylum Chordata; class Lepidosauria; order Squamata; family Teiidae; genus Aspidoscelis; species Aspidoscelis tigris. Next base: position 211,980,939 of record JALMGA010000001.1, read on the forward strand.
GAGCAGGCTGCTCTCACAGCATGTCATGGCTTTCTGTGGCATAAGGTGGCCACATGGCTCATACACCTGGGGTGCATCCCAGCAAGAACAGCAAGCATACTCCACCTCCCAATGACATGAGCACCAATCTCCACCCGGTTAGCCTGCGATCATCCCCATTCACAATCCCAGCTCACGAAGCAATGCGTCCTGGACCCCCAAACCGTGCCACGACTTGTTTTTTCAGGTATCAAATTTGGCCCTCTTCTGGCATGGTTTGGGGGGATTTGGCACGCTTTTTGCAGGCCAAATCCAAAACACATGGGGATGCCCCTTGCTGATCCTGCGTTTGGAACCATACCAACCTTGCATGGGGACACGACCCTAGTCTGCTACTGGGTGCAGAATTTGAACTAGGGAGGGCTCCAATGGGAAACTGCTTCAAAGTAGTTTCCCTGTGGGTAAAGCTGGAAGATGGTCCATTTCTGGGGCTGAGGGAAGTATACTTGGCCTGCTGCAACATTGAGGCTCAGACATTTTTGGCCCTTTCTGCACTTACCTGCTTGTAGTCAGGATCAGTGGATCTGGAATAGTCAGGTCCATTGATCCCAACTATAGGAAGGTATGAGTGGAGATTGGCTGTAAAATTTGTGTGCAACATCCCCAAAGGTGTTACTGGCAATGTGACTTTCCTGTTCCATGGATCCAGTCACAGATCACTCCTACTTAAGTGTATCTAAATACTGAAATGGTACAGTTTGGGATGGGTGGGGGGAAACCCTTTTGGCAATGTGTTCCTAGAGTGACTGTGTCTGGTTCTAGGCTCTGCTTTCATTTTTTGTCTTTTCAGAATATACTAAAATGTTATGCATAAGAATTGGTAGAATCATCATTGTTCCCAATTTGTCTCCCTCTCCCGGGTCTCCACAAAGCTCTTATCCTCAAGGCAAGGGTCTTGTTAACCCCATAGCCTACACTGTGAAGTCTTGAATCAGCTGGACAGTTTGCCCAAATCAAAGTGTGCTTATTGAACCCAAATGAATGGGAAAAGAGGCAGGGGTTGACGTGGGGCAAGGTGGTGATGCCACTGCTTCTCTAGAATGTCCACCAGATCAGGTATTGGATGGAGAGGGAGAGGGAAAGCCTACCTCTGCCTACCCAGGAATATACGACTACTGCCCCCAATAGTCATGTACGATCACCACCTTGAAAATATGATCGGACTAAGGAGTAGAAATGCCTTGGTGCTGGGATAATCCAAATATCAGGTGGAATGTATCTTTATAGCTCAAATGAAAATGAGAAGGACATTTTGGAGTGTGACCCCTAGGAACCAGAGACTTCTTCAGTCCGTCTTAAACATTGGGGATGACCTTGGCCTGAAAGTCTTATAAATTCACCTCATTTAGTTTAAGTCCAGATAGATCTTTCTGCAGATATATATAAATGAGTCCTGGGTATTGAAACAAGCTGAGGTCTGCTAGTGAAGCTCCTGTTTGAGGCTGGATTGTCCATGTTCACAAGTTGGATGGGTTAGTATGTTTTAAAGTTTCCTGTTTCTAAGATCCAAATCTAGGGTGCCTTTTTCTGTCTCTGACCTTTTTATCCAGTCCATGGGCAATGGAGAAGGGTTATGTACTTGAAGGATATCAGATAAGTGTTCATACAGCACATAAGAGGCAGAGCCATAACTCTGTATTGATGCACATGTTTCTCATACAACTTGATCCGTGATCATCTCCTAGAATCTTCATGGAGCACTAGGGAAAACAATGCACCTGGAATTCTGAAGTGCTGCTGCCAGATTTTGAGAATAATATTAAAGCTGATATATCAGACTTTTGCTAATCTACTGCAGTGATGTTTCTTGGATTCCTTTGACATTATTTCTCAATTTCTAAATCATTCGAAAGTGGATTATTGGAGAGAAGGCCAATACAAATGGGTTAAACTGGATTGGGGTATATAACAACCTTTGGAATAACAAGGGGGTTATTACTGCAAATATGACCATACGTTTAACTACACAAAGTTGGAGAGCAGGATATTTGAGCGTAGTTTTCCCTTGATTTTTCTGTCTTTTGTTCTTATAGGCATTTATAATCCAGGTAGAACTGACCGTCAAAGGGCTTTCATGCCATCTACACTGCCCATCTTTCCTTGTGGCTATAATTTTGTCCAAGAGACTTCTTTGCACTCACTCTGTCATCTTGCTTTCTGCTCTATCTGTTTACATCAAGTGGCTAAAACTTTGCAGTCCCTTAAAATCTCCATCAAAGCTAGTGTAGAAATGCTGAAACATTAGCTCCATTGAATGGTAAGTATCTAATGCCTTCCTCACCAATTTGTTTTGAGGTTAAAATACGGTATTATACATAGCATTAGTAAGCTTCCATGAAGTCTTCAAACAGATAATCTTGCTGTTTTGGTTTGCTGCGAATTATCATGTTGATGGTGATTCTTTCCATGTGCTAAATCAATTGCAAGTGGTTGCAAAATACTATTGGAATAGTTCCTTCTGTGACTGCCTTGCGATCAAAATGCTTCCAGATGGCTGAAATCAGTCCCAAGCCAACTCCACTAGAGGAAATCTATTTGCCACCATAAGCCACTTAGTAGAACAAATTCAAAGCAGTGGCTAGTCACAATTACCATAAAGGAGAGCAGATTAAGGGACTAGAAGTGTGCCATCTTGTATGGAGGAAACGTCTGCCCAGGGGATGGCCTTTGACTGAGCGGAGGCAAGATGATGGGTGGGAGAATTTCAGGAAACAGCATGGATCAAGCTGCCTCATATTCTTACCAGTTTTTACTTGGTGAAGTGGAAGAAAAGGGAAGAGGAAAGGGATAAAAAGGACAGTGGAGTTTCATTCCCTCTCGCCTTAAACCCTAAGGAGCCTAGAAGCAGCAGCTTGGAGGTATTTCATTGACAACAGATGGATGCCTTCCTTGTATAAATGCCTCCTCAGTGCATCAGTTCTCAGCCTTGCTTATCTGTTGAGATCCTACACAGATTAATTACTCATGCATGCTTATCGTAAAGCTGGTTTTAAAAAAGAATCACCTGTGAAACAGGAGCCCGATTTTCTGTTCTTCCTCAGTGGAGGGGAAACATTTTCTCCAGAGCTTCCAGAGAGAATTATTTCCTTTCCTGATCATACCAGGATGAAAAGTGAATTGAGAACCTACATGGAGTTGCTGGATCATAAAGAGGCTAAGGCTCCTGCACTCTGAATGAGTCTGAAACAGAGATTCAGCAGGTATTGCCTACAATACCTGCTACATTTAATCTGTGCACTAGTTAAAGATACCGGCTGCATTCACACCTAAAAGTTAATCCAGCTGCAGTCCACTTTTAGGCTGTGTCTTCACGGCAACCTTATCTCGGATTCAAAACGTTTTCAGTCCTCAGAGTCCGCACGGCAGTTTGGCTTAACACCCTCTCCCCGTGTTAAACCACCCCAAAGCATGGTGAATCTCAATCCTGATTTCAACAGGTCTCACTCCAGATCGTGCGCTTGAAACGCTTTACATTTTTTACTGTGTGGACAGTACCGTTTTAAGGGATGAGAATCCATGTTTAGGGTTTCCTTCTCCCAGTAGCTTGCTTCCAAAGACAGTGATTTCAGTGTAAAAATCCACTTAACAGCGATGGCTACACTGTAGCGATGGAGCCACTTCACACCTTGATGGTTGGAATAACAATGTTGCAATTTTGTGCAATTCTAAAGGATCTGACTTTAGAAAGGGAAAGGAAGGGAGGAAAGCAGCTGAATGTGAATGTTTAAAGCAAAGGGGCTTTAGTTGCAGCCGCTGCTGTGTGCCCTGAGCAATGGGGAGAGGAGGGGAAAGAATTGCAGGCTGGCTGCCTGCTGCCATTTTTCCTCCATCCATGGAAGCAGCAGCCACCCAGCCACCCAGTTAGGCTCGGTGAAGGGCTCCCTTATGGGTTGCGCGTCCATGCCAGGAGGAAGAGGGCAGGGCAGCCCTGAAAAGCGGCTTTTAAAAAGTAGCCACTTGAGTCACATACCCCACGTATGATCCTCAGAATCCGGATCCAACACGATTAAGTTAAAAGTAATGGGAACAGGCAAATTCGCATTTGCATGCTGTTCTATTATTTCAGTTTAGGGAAAGCGAAATAAGCTTGCTGTGGGGATTTGCCCTTAGAGTAGAACAACACAACAGCAAAGTGAGCAGTCATTTTTTCCCCACATTATCAAATCTAAAGGTGGATTTTCTCAATTGGATATTGCCAAAATAAAACAGCTTACCATTTTGCTTACATATTCTCTCATTCTGAAAGCAGACTGTAACTGGATTAAACTCCAGGTGTGAATGTAGCTGAAGTGACCTTGCTTTCTTGTTGATAAGACAACTATGGGTGAATTTATGTGATGTGATCCAAGCAAGCCTGGACCTTTCTGGGAGGTCACTCACTTAGGCCAATACAGTCTGATTATGTTTGGTGGTTTTGGTGGTGATGTATTAGGGCTATTTTCTGACCAATTGCAAATGCTGGCTACACTGTAAGGGTGCAGCGTTCTCTAGTCAATTAATCATAAATGGCTAAATGGTGGTTGTGGGCTGAATCAGGGTGCTCCAATAGTGCAAATATTCCACACTCATATCAAAGTGACCTGTCAGCTGCCTCAGGACAACATAGACAAAGAGAGCATTCTTCATTGGGATTGAACCTGAGCCGAGATGAGATAGATCTCTTTTCACTATACACTATTGCTCCTTCTACAAGCTTAGGATAAATTTTGTTAAAATCTCACATGTACTTTGGTTCTGAATGATGGAGTGAGTAATGTGCATCTACATATAAATCACCATATTCCCCCAGAAAAACCTTGAAAACATATGGCTCAGAGAAGACTTGGCATTCTTAAGAATCCCAAATGCAAACCAGCTTCATGTTCTGATTCTGTGAACAGCCACAAGCAAATTCCTGTTCTTTTCAGATGCCTTTTTTGCCCCCTTTAGAAGCCTTTGTACTCTTGGTTCCCACAGGATGACTTAATACTGAAGCATAAAGGCCAACTGCAGAATTGTGTTTCATTCAGGCACAGCTAAAAGAGTTCCTGGAGGCCACAAATGGGGCAGGTTGTGGAAAAAGCCATGCTCCAGTGGCAGCCAAACTTTGCCCCAGGATGGAAAGGTTTGCCCTGGCTGAAAAGTGGGACACTCAACTCTTAGACTACTCCATTTGCAGAAATCACCTGCAGGCTGGCATTTGTCATGGTTAGCCAGCCTGAAGATGTCTAGAGGTCTGGTGATTGTTCTGACTGTGGATGAAGTTTTATGGGTGTGATCAGATATGCCTAAAGGTGCACCTCCTGCAGGCACCTTACCATGGCCTGAAGCCTGAAAATGGGTGCCTCTTCCTCATATAGAAGACAATAACACTGAAAGCATCTCTTTCCTTTAGTTACACTGGGAGGGGATAGAAAGGAAAGAAATGTAGACAATCATAGCATGGGAACAAATGCTGCCAGCCAGAGACCAATCATGGCCCTAGAAAGTCATGCAGGCAACTGGCTAATTGATGGTGAACACTGACCAATAAATGTTGAGGTTTGTTGTTAGGAAGGTGTTGCCAGACTTAGAGGTGAAGGAAGTGCAACTTGTGGAAATACGAAATAGGATTATTCTTTTAACTGTTTGAATTCCTGATTTTTGTAGATGGTTACAGATGAAGTGCGCTTTCTAAAAGGGAAGATTGGAAAAAACCTTATCCAATTGTGCTCCTAATGGCTTTTTCAGTGCTCTTGGCTAAAGTTCCAGCTGCGGTTTTGTTCTGGCACCTGGGAAAGGCCATCTATAAGCCATAGACATCTCAGCAACATTTTTGCCCATTCAGACAAATCACTTTGCTGTTAGCCATGAGCCACCTCATCAGCAGCTGATGTGTGAGAGACTTTTGTTTTCTGTGCTTAACAAATGTCTTTTTTATTCCCAGGGCTCTGCACAAAGCTTTCTTCCTTCTTCTCCAGATGTTGCTAAATTAAAGTATTTATTTTAAATTCATGTTTACATTCTTTTCTATTTCCCGTGGCAGCCATTTTAAGAGGGTGGTGGCGACTGCTCCCTTTCATCTCCTTGATCTCTCCGATGTCTAGCTGATGTGGAAAAAGGAATTTTTAAAGAATGTGATTTCTGTGCTGCTGCTCAAACTGCCACAGAACAAATTCAAACAAATATTTTCATAATCTCTAGAAATATTTTTAAAATTGCAGCAACCAGAATGATGGGGTGGTGGAATATAAAGGGGAAGAAGGAAAACTATCCTGGCTATGGTTATCTCTCAGGAGAGAAGATAAAACAAATACATTTATTCTCAGAAACAAAATTGTTCTTTCAAACCTGTGATTGTTACACTATACAGAGACAAACACTGAAGCTCAGAATCCCCAAGACTCTTCAAAATCAGGTTGAAATAACTTTAAATAGGTTTTAGGAATAAATTGCAATATTGTAAAATATGATTCTCAATTTCTCTATAGAGGGATGTGCACAAATTTCTTTTTGCATTTGCATTTGCATTGAATAGAATATCCAAACATTCTATTTGATTCAAATGTTTAGAATCTGAATGCAACAAAATCTGATTCAAATAGAATACATTTGAATATATTCATTCGAATGTTAGATTCGAATCTGAAGATACAAATGTTGACAACATTCATATGTGTTATACATATTTGTACACATTTCATACGCATCCCGTTTTATCCCCATATGCATTCTGTTTTCCTACCGTAATATCAGCGCAAATGCGTACAGATATGTATGAGATTCATACAGATATGTATGTAATACATATGTATATATACATTCAAATGTTTCAAATCATTCAAATGAATATTTTGGAACATTCAAAATGCGTTTGAATGTTTAAATTCGAATGTGTAGACATTCTATTCAAATTTTAATGTCCACATTTGATTGAATTTTGAATGTTTAGAACATTTGTGCATATCCCTAACTCTATAAGACATGAACAATTCTGATTGAATCTGATTGGCAGATATTATAGCCAGACATTAAGGAAGGGTGGAAAGGGCCACCAGCAATGAAAGCACCACAGATCCTATACCACACAGTTTCTGACACAATAATCATGCTCAGATGACAAAAATAAACGATGCTCCAAAAGAGCTTTCTTTGCTTTCTGGATCCTTGACAAAAAGCTTGACTTGCTAGCCAACCCTTTTCCTGTTATTTCTGACCATTGTCTGTGGTCAAGTGTGTTGCACTAATCCAGTTAATAAGTTATTAGCACAATGTACTACCAAAATCAGACCTTCTCTGTCCAAGAATGGCTGGACTCTGTCATCAGAAAACTAGTCATAAGTGCTCCTAGTCACTGAGGCTATGCAAGCTTTCAGTAACACCTTGGAGGAGCACACCCATGTCCCACCCCATCCAGCATCAGAGTTAAAGGCAACTCATGGACTCATCATAACTGTCCACCCACAAGATACAGTTGCAGCCTGTTAATCCTCCAGGCCAACTCAGCTTGCAAGCACTGCTTCACAATTTGAACACTTTTAAGTTGGATGTGCTTCTGCACAGTTCAGATATTTTGTTGATACTGGATCATTTTTTCCTTGCCAGGATACCCAGAAGGTGCCATGTTAGTTTCCAACTCTATGAAGTTTTTTAGGCAGATAGATAGAAGTGGTTTGCCATTGCCTGGGGAAAGGCTGAGGATTGAACCAACAACCCTCTGTTTTCCAAACAGCCTGCTCTACCATTGAGCTACAGGCACTTCTATTTTACCTCTAGAATGAAGATTGGGCACAATGGAACTGATTTGACTGATCTCTGTCTTCTCTCAAGCCTTCTCTATACCATTATTAATTCATTTACTTATTCCTTTTAAAGACCAATTTTCCATTTGTTTTTAATGTTGCATTTTGAGATGTTGTTGCCTTTTTATTAAAGAAAACAATGTTCACAAACTGTGAGAGGAGAATAAACATGTCCTACTTTTTGAATCTGTATATAATTAATTGTTCTATTCAGCATGTTGTGTTCTTGGTCCACATTTGAAATGGCTTCTTCATCCAGATGGGAGGAATATAGCACCATGATGGCACATATCTGAGGCAACCCTACCTTACACTCACTTTTCCTCTCCTAAAAAGTGCTAAATGCAATTGTTGGGAAACCCAGTGCTGGTCAATAGTGCTTTTTACTTACCTTCATGTTGGTAGGAGAGAAGAGTTGGCTTTTCTACCCTGCTTTTCTCACCCATTTAAGGGGACTCAAAGTGGCTGACAAAGCTTTCTATTCTTCTTCCTACAACAGACACCCTGTGAGGTATGTGGGGCTGTGAGAGCTCAGAAGGGAGCTGTGACTAGCCCAAGGTCACCCAGCTGGCTTCATGAAGGAGAGTGGAATCAAACCTGGTATTCCCAGATAAGAGACCAGCTCCCTAACCACTATACCAAAGTGGCTCTCTAGACCATCATAGATCTGTCCACCATTGTCACGTCCCCTCACAGCCCCTTCTATGCTCACCACTCCTCAGAGGGGCGCAGAATAAAAGCAAGCTGTGGGGGCCGCCAGACCCTGCCAACTTTTCATTTATATAGCTCCAAAAAGCTGGCGCCCCACTTTGCTAGTCTGTCCTTGGACAGGTTTACCACAAAGCCGCAGACAATTGAGTAAGGATAACTCTTAAACTTTATTAATACAGTAATGAAATAAAATAAAGAAATAAGCTTAGGTCGAGCTTTAAGTCCTTTAGTCCATGAGAAAGGAACTAAAATGATAGGAAAACAGAGTAAAGTCCTTTGGTTATTCACTCAGCAAAAGTTCTCATTTAAAACAGTGTTTTGCTGTCTGAAAAGGGCTTTCTTCTCTTAGTCTGAGGTAAACTTTGTACACTAACTCACAGGCTCTTAATAGCTTCTGCCTCTTTTAAGCCCTTTCCCTGTGTTTTGTTAAAGCTTTGTTTCTCTGCCTTTTTTCTCTTAACGTTCTGTATCAAAACCTTTTGAATATATCTCCTCTTGACAAGTCTGTCTCTCCCTCTAAAACTTCTGTGTCTAACTCCTTTAAAATCCTCCAGCTTTCTCCCTCTCTGTCTCAGTCAGCCTGTCTCCCCCTAGCGAGATTCTGCAGCTACCATTGGCTGGAGAGGGTCATGTGATCCCTACTACTGCTGAAAGCAGCTTCTCACTCCCTCCCCCCAGCCTGTGATCGTCACAACCATGTATTCACGGAGGCCAAAACAGGTCTTGATGTATGTGCAGAGGTGATGACAAGCACATCTGGACATTTGGGATGCCGGAATGCATGTATCAGTTTAAATGTGTGCAGTGCTTTCCAGCTTGAAGGCAAGGATGTGCAAAATAACACTTGAATTTGCAAATTTGATCCTTTTTTTGAATTTGTGGCATTGAATTGAAAATTCATTTGGTCAGAAATCCAAAAATTCAGTCAAAGCGAGCAAAACTTCTGCAGGAAAATAAACAATTCAACTGAATGGGGGGAAAGTCACAAAAAGTTCAGAAAAACGTTTGAATGCAAAAATCAATTTTTTATTTCATGATTCAACAATGAACAAATATTTGGATGTTCAATTTGATAGTGAAATGAATCTTAATTTTGTGTGTGTGTGTGCACAGTCCTATTAAGTAGTGGAAATCGTGGAGGGAGGATTTCTCAACATTACCTTCTGGCTATATATCCAGCCTCCATCTGGAGGTGGTCCTTATTAGCTTGCAACAATTCATAGGAGCTTCCATTACTCCATGTATCTTGCTAATGTCACAAACTTCTTTTTTTTAAAAAAAATGTTCTTGATATTTTGTGATATCAAAAGTGTCATACTGAAACTGGAGATGACATTTACTAAGTCAGGAAATACCACCCATTCCTAGACCAGAAGGAGACTGTCTTGAAACAGATGAAAACAAAAACTTCAAATTACTTGCATCTGTTTTTTAAGCAGGCACAGGTTTGCTGGCAGCACTGCCAGTCCAGAGCCTGTCTAGGAATAGGAAAATTGCCCACCCTGCTCAAACTGCCTCTCCTGTCACTGGTATGTTCCATTTCCATGGTTACCATAGCAGTGGTGGCTGCTGGCAGGAGTTCTGCACTGGCTGTCCCAGCCAAGTTGATGCTGAACTCCTGACTATAGAGATCTTCCAATTGTAAACATATCTCAGCGCAACAGATGCTCCCTTAGAATTGCTCTCTTAGTGATCAAAGTACATAAAATATGCTCTGTATTTTATTGTTTACACCTTGTTAACAAACAGCAGATCTAGGAAATCTGTGAGACAATTCTGTCGAACCTTACAAAATATTCGTTCCATCACTCTTAGTAAAAACACTGGTTCTACAACAATCAGAAACTCTTTTATAGTTATAAAGCTTCCTGACAAGAATGCCAATACAGACAACCCCCTGTATCTGCTGAATAGGTAACTGTGGTTTCAGTTAACCGTGCTTACCTGATCAACACCCCCCACTTTCCCCAGCTCCCCCTTACCTTAAATCTGCCACTGCTGCAAGCTCCCCATTGCCGCAAGCCAAAGCTGGTACCACTGCTGCCGGCAGGCAAGCAGCCAGCCAGCCAAAGATGTTGCTCTTGCCATCACCAGCTAGCCAGCCAGCCAGCTGAAGCCACCACTGTCACTGCCACCATCCATCCATCCATCCATCCATCCATCCATCCATCCATCCATCCATCCATCCATCCATCCATCCATCCATCCATCCATCCATCCATCCATCCATCCATCCATCCATCCAGCCAGCCAGCCAGCCAGCCAGCCAGCCAGTCAAAGCCACTGCCGCCACTTTTTAGTGTGTTGGCTGGTTGGGTAGTTGGTTGGGTAGCTGGCTGGCAGGCAGTCAAACAGGAGGCGGGCAGGCACACACATTGCCTGTGTGCGTAGGGCCATGTGATGCTTTGCCTACTGTTCCCTGCCTTGCCTCGAGCCACTGCTGCTGAGAAAGTGCCGGCTTCCACCTCCTTCAAGCCCTGACCAAGCCCCAGTGGGGCTGGCCAGTGCACTATGGCTAGCAATGGCAGCTTTGGCTGCCTGCCTGCCTGCCACTGTTAGAGCTAGGTAGTGCATGGCCAGCAGGGCTAGCTAGCAGTGGCAGAGAGCCAGGGTGGCTTCGGCTGCCTGCCTACCATGGTTAGAGCTAACTAACTATGGCTGGCAAGCAGGCAGGTGTCTTAAGCCGGCAGCAGCAGAGAGCCGGCGGCTTTGGGAGCTTTGGGAAGCCGGCAGTGGCAGCTGTTCATGATTATCTGCAGTTTCAGGCATCCTTGGGAGGAGCTGGAACATATCCCCCATGGATACAGGGGTTCAACTGTAATTTCTAAAGAATGTGGGAAGAGATAACACTTACAAAATTCTACCAAAACTGTGACACACAGAAGAAAATCTCCAGCTTCTGGGGCCAGGGGGAGCTTCTCCGAAGCCCACCCTAGCCCACCTGGCGGGTGGGGAGCATGCAAAATCCCCTCCTTACCTGCTCGGCATCGCCCTGATTCTGGCTGCAGGGCCTCCTAATTGACCGGGGCTGCTCCTGGCAGCTCCGGCCTTCAGGAGGCATTCTGCGCAGGCGCGCAGCACCCACCTCAAATCCGGATTAAAGCCGTCCTTCCGCCGCGTGTGCGGAAGGATGGGGGTGGGTAGATCTCCATCTATTAGATGCGGATCTACCCCCGTAAATCCGGATCCACCGGGCATCCGGATTTAGTAAAACCCGGTCTACTGGAACCCAGTTTTACTAAATCCGGATGAGGTAGATCCGGATTTATTTAGGCATGTGCGGAAGCACCCTGATTGTTCCACCATTTATTTTTATGCCCGTGAAAGTGGGTTTGAGAAACTACAGAAGACATACACAGCATGGGTAGCTGTCACATCACAAATGCAGCAGTCACATTCAGAAGGTGAACTTACATCCACATGGCTGAAAAAAAAACACCCAGCTTGAGGAGCCAGTGTCCCCATCAGGCCTCCAGTAGCCCACTCCTGAGTTATCTAAAGTACCATTGGAGTTGCCCTGTATGCAGAGCATAAAGTGATGTATGCATCACTTATTTAAACGGATCTTACACCAAAGTAGAAGCTAGAGGTTTCCATTGTCTGGGACATTCCAAATTAAACAAGAAGTGGATAAATCTAGATCTCTTTTGGAATGTATATTAGCAAATTCAACCAAAAACCAAAGGTTTTGCCTTTGTCTTCTGTTGAGATGCCCAGAAGCAACTGGTGGGCCACTATGTGAGACAGGATGCTGGATTAGATGGGCTGTGGCCCAATCCAGCAGGACTTCTCTTCTCTTATGTAAACTGGGACTTAATCCATGCACATCTTCCAGGCAAGCAATAAAAATGTGCTCCTTGTTCCTCCTCCTCCCCCTGCAAATGCTAGTCTTGCTCAGTGGTGGTTACTATATGAACTGAAATGAGATATAAATGTTCTTAATCACTAAAGGGTATTCTTGGTACTTGGTGCTGTTAAACAAGATAACAGTGGGTGAGTTGGGCACAGAAGCATTTGTCATCAGTATGCTGGAAGGGATAAAGAAAAATACTTGAAACATTTTCTAACATTAAAAAAAAGAAACAACAACAATAGGCTTAAGTACTATTAAGCACTTAGATCAAGCAGGGTTTGCAAAATGAAAAGCATAATTCCTGCTAATAGCTAAAAAGGTCTTCTACAGGTAGCAGTTTCTTATGTGACAAGCAAACCTCCTGCATCTATTTTTAGCCACTTGGCTTGCCATTCATAACTAGGCTCAGCTACCATGAGGGGGAAGGAGAATGACTAAGAAGAAGAAATCCATCCTATACACACTGGGGGAGCTTAAAAGCAGTTTGAGAGCAGACCACTTCTCAAGTCCTGCTGCCACTGCTTCCAGTAGTGGAAGTAACACAGCACAGCAAATTCTGTTCTTATCCAGGTAGGGAGAATATAGCGCCATGATGGTGTCGCTATGATGTGTTTGCTTCACATATCTGACACAACTCCACCATGGTCCCACTCCTCCCTCACCCACCCCCCAAAAAAACACACACAGCAAAAGTTCTTGCTGGAAAACCCAGCATTGTTTGTGGGCTTTTCAACAATGGCACATCTATTTATCTTCTGGATGGAGCCACCATGATTGCTTCATCTAGTGTGCACACATGGAGGTGACAACAGGCACATCTGGGCATTCTGGGATGCCCAAATGCCCAGGTATGCAAATCAGTTAAAACACAGAAAGACAACACTAGCTGTGGTGCTGTCTGTCTAGAAGGTGGTAGTCATACAGGGAGGATTTCCTAGAGCAGTGATGGCGAACCTTTTGAGCTCGGTGTGTCGAAATTCGCAAGAAAACCTAGCTTAACTCAGGTGCTGTGGCACATCTAGAAATATCCATAATTTTGTGATATTTGTAGCTCTAGCAAAAAAGTTATATTTTTGATATATGTATTTTATTAAAAGCAAAAACAAATAATTCTTTACATTAGTGACTTTTGTTGCTAAATCTTCAATTGAAAGTTGGTATTTCATACACTTCAAGAATAAGCAAGCACTACACATCCAGGTGCCAGGGTGACCATGTGTGTCACCCAAAAGGGCTTGGCGTGTCACCTGTGACACGCGTGTCATAGGTTGGCCATCACTGTCCTAGAGGGATATCTGGCTACCATCTGGAGTTGGCCTCTCTCAGTTGGTTGCTGTTACTAGATAAAATCTGAAGAAATGTCTGTTGGGAATCTGTTTTAGACAATTTTGTATGAAATACATTTGTTCCCTTAAATGAATCCTCCTCCCCCCATGCCATGTTGCCAGTACAGAGTCCATTGTTGCATGCAGACAAAATACTTCTGCTGTAAGCCAACTGAGCTCTTGGCATCTGCCACTCATTGCCTAGTGGGTTTCCTCATGGCTGCCAATGCCATGTGCTGTGATGAAGCATGGACAAGTGGGTGCTTGCCACCTAATGGCTACTTCCCTGGTTCTGCATAAGAGGATCCCTGCCGGATCAGGCCACAACACATCTAGTCCAGCATCCCGTTTCACACAGTAGCCCACCAATTGTTTCTGCACGTTTTCAAGCAGAAAACAAAGGCAAAGAGAAAATTCCAGCAATAAGAAGCAAACAGAAGAACTGGAACTAAAGACCTCAAATGGCTTGCTTTTTGCTGTTCCTTGTTCCCTCCCACACAACTTTCCTTTTGTTTCTTGTCTCTTTAGATTGTAAGCCTGAGGGCAGGGACCTGTCAAAGATTAATATAATATTGTAACCCACCCTAAGACCTTCGGGTATAGGGTGGGATAGAAATACAAATAAACAAAATAAATAAATAAAACCTTCACCAGCTATCAGTTCCCGGATTCCTACCTATTTCTCCAACCTGGAAGATGTACCTAGGTACATCTTCCACCTACAATGGAAGATCCATTGTAGTAGCCATTGATACATCTGCCTGTCAGATCTTTTCGCTATTGCTGGTCTGTGGCAAAGGAGAAGAAGGAACCAGGGCCAACCTTTTCACTGGGTTCACTAATCCACAGAGTACCCCTACGCATTACTGATTTAAAAATGCAAATAAAGATACTCCATCTCTTACAACCAAGAGTGTTAATTAATTTTTAAAATAATAGCACTTTGACTTTCCAACCCACTGGAAATGTGAATAGGAGAGGTTGCATGGGTGAGTAAACTAACTACATCATTCATAGCTGCTTGCAAATAATCTTACCCAACATGCCACCCTCATCAGAAGACATCCACCCTGTTGGGGAAAGAGCCAATTCAGTCCGCATCATGGATAAGAAATTGCCACCTACAAAACAAAACAAAAAAATACCTGGTAATAACAGTTAATGTGACTTAAATGTGGGTGCTCTCAGATATCAGGAAAAGAGCAGCAGGTCAGATTTTTTAGAGGTGAAAGAACTGTGTCATGTTTAATCTTAAATTAATTGTGCTTGCTTATTGGGGATTGTGTTATAGAAAGAAATCTGATATAAGGAACTTTATGTTTAATTATTGACAGGCTGATGCATCTGAGACTACATCCTCATGGCCAGGAGATGCCTGCCTTTGTGGCTTTGAAGTTTCCACACAGCACAATTTATTGCCAGACAGGAAATGACTCTAGATGGAAGCCATTTTCTGTTCACTGCTAACTCACACTGGACAGAAACTGGACAAGACAAGCTAAGTCAGAAGTAAGGCAAGGTAAATTGTCCCCACGGTCATCTAGAGAGGTGGCAGCAACAGGGTGACTTATTTTGGCTGGTTTCCTTGTGGCATAAATTAGAGCTGAACAGAAAATGGCTGCCTACTGGGTCTAGTGTTAATCATGCTGGCATTGGGATTGCCCGTGTTAGGTTGCTTTCCCTATCCTGAAGGCCGCATCCTTCAGAGAGGCATTTATCACTCCTTGAACCCTCCCAGCTATACCCCCTCAGCCAGTTAGCTGAAATGAATGAGTACCTCTCCAGGTGGATTCCCCACTCTAGGAGCTGGCTGAAGGCCCTATTTATTTATTTATTTATTTATTTATTTATTTATTTATTTATTTATTTATTTATTTATTTATTTATTTAATTAATTAATTAATTAATTAATTAATTTCCTGCCCCAAAGGTCTCAGGGTGGGTAACAACATTTAAAATCAGACATTTAATACCCGTATTTTCCGGCGTATAAGATGACTGGATGTATAAGACGACCCCCAACTTTCCAGTTAAAATATAGAGTTTGGGATATACTCGCCGTATAAGAAGACAACACCCGACGTATAAGACGACCCCCGACTTTTGAAAAGATTTTCCTGGGTTAAAAAGTAGCCTTATACGCCAGAAAATACAGTATATAAAACAACAACAGTATATATTAAAACAGTATCAGTGTCTGTAAAGTGGGAAGAGACATTCTCACCCATATCTTACCTCTATTACATTCTAAATCAAGTAGTCTCACCAATTGTGATGTTTCCTGACAGTACATTAATGAACATATCCAAAGGATCTTGAATACTATAGTCCAAAAAGGGACTTTTCTGTTGACTGTTATTGACTCATAAGCAATCAAGTGTCTCTTGGCAGCATCCCACTTGTAGGCAAGGCCCATGCTTGCTTAACAGTGACTCAGAAATCCATGTATATTTGTATGTTTGTGTGTGTGTGTGTGTGTATCCTTAAAAAAAACCTTTCTTATGAGCAATAATGTGTGTTTCCATTCCTGAACTTATCAGGTGACTCAAATGAAGGCTTGTTCAGACACAAGGAAATTATTTATTAGGGAGAAAATAAAATCCCCTTTCTCTCTCACGGAGAATCTTCTTTTCCTTGTCATTTGGTGTAGATGGGATAAATATAGGTCCAGAATTATTATTTAAAACTGAATTAGTCTAGCAAAGCTTCTGTTTTCCATATTGAATACCATCTGCATAAGCTTTGAAAATACTCTTTAAGGCCATGCATGCAACATACATATGCCCCTTGCATATGCCTCAAGAAGGGCATTGTAGTTAGCATGGTCTGGCTGGTGGGGAAGGCCATCTACACAGAGACACTTCCCTAGCCAGCTCAGAGCTGTTGGTGCCTATGTGCAGGGGTTAATTTTTGGGTTTCCATGATACCACCAGCCTCTTGATTCAGCTTGCAGCTTGTGATATGGGCGCGGTGATCCAGATCAAAGTAACAGAGCTATTTAGAGCAGGAATACACCCCTCTATGGTTAACATACTGTCGCCTCTCTAAATGCCCCTAAGAAACTGTGGGGTGGTGGATCATCTACATTCTCCTTCAGATTGCTTCTTCCTA
This sequence comes from Aspidoscelis tigris stejnegeri, assembly GCA_023333525.1. Classification (NCBI taxonomy): domain Eukaryota; kingdom Metazoa; phylum Chordata; class Lepidosauria; order Squamata; family Teiidae; genus Aspidoscelis; species Aspidoscelis tigris. Next base: position 211,997,738 of record JALMGA010000001.1, read on the forward strand.
TTGATGCAAAGATGTCCTTCATGGATGTCTGGGCCAACATCTTGTTGCTAAAGCAGGTTTGGGCTTTTATACCAAGAACCTGGCAGGTGATGGCTGTAGTTAGAACTTAGCCAAAGTTGAATGAATTTCTTCAGAAAAAGTTTCTTCTTTGGACAGTCTTTCAGGAGACGAAGGGAGGGAGGGAGGGAGGGAGGGAGGAAGGAAGGAGATGAAAGTGTGTGGTTTTGTGTGGTATATTTGTATTTTCTACTTTAGAGATAAAAACTGTGTCTGAATTTAGCCTCACTTTCCTGAAATCTGCTTGAAATGTGGGGCAATCCAGGAAGCATTTCACTGTGGTCTCTACATTTACCTGATCCGTGTCAAGCAGAAAAGATCTGTGCCACACCCAAAAGGTTCAGGCTACAACAGTTTCACTGCTTCTATTAAAATGCAGAGGAGAAAAAGAACTTGAATGAACTGATAAGCTATATTATAAATGTGCAGTTTCCTGGTTGGTAAGAGCAGGCCAACAATGCAAGTTTTCCAAATGAATGTTTCTTCACCATTGGAAGATAAAGCCGTACCTCTTCATTTTCTCTCTTAACACATTATTATATAGGACTCCAGTCAGTATCTCTCTCTCCCTCTCTTCCACCCCCATGGAAAACATAGGAATCATTTTGGAGTGATCAGGGGTTGTATAAGAAAGCATTATTGCTCATAGATGGAACAATGCTTCAGAATATTTATGTAAAATACTATGGAGATTATTATTTAAACAATTGTACTGGACAATTCATTGGAAGGAAGGAAGGAAGGAAGGAAGGAAGGAAGGAAGGAAGGAAGGAAGGAAGGAAGGAAGGAAGGAAGGAAGGAAGGAAAATAAGTAGCAGTCATATGGGGCTGGAAGTACAAAAATAGTAATCAGATGTCTGTTCAATTCAAACTAATAATAGGCTACATCCAGACAACATTTATTCATTCTGTTTTATTTACATATTCATGCTTTATTCTAGAATATCCATATCTAATGGATGCAGTCTACAAAAGCCCTCCTCTTAACTGCTCTGGATCTTTCCCACATAGCAGAATACAATCAGTTTCTCATCTTGCGATGCAGTGAAAATTGAACTCCTGGCGATTCTGCATGGATCTCCTCTAAAAGCTTTTCAATGTATTATATTAATACTTCAGCAACAATGAGTAAAAGGCCAGTGGAGACATTAATAAAAATCAAGGCCCTGTTTCAGGTATTTTGACTATATTTTGGCATTTGCATCTCATTAAAACCTTCCAGTGAGCTGTGTAGACATGGCTGGACATGTTATTCCAAGCACACACAGAGGCATAATTGTGGTCACCCACAGACTCTTTGACTGTGTACTTCATAGCAGTCCTTGTTTCACATTATGGTTTCTCTTATTAGCCCTACAATAATTTAGCGGTTCTCAATTTTTCTTTTTCATTGAAAGCCAACTATTGCTGCTGCAGAACTGATGTTGTCTTGGGCTTTGGGCGATTCTGCACTGGCCAGTATACCAGGCCAGCAAGCCAGGGAGAGGCGTCCCAGAGTGGGGCTTCTAATATGTGAGGTCACACATGGGTCACCCCTCTTCCTTCCAACTGGATTTCATGAGAAGAATAACATAAATACCCCACGGAAAGAACTAGAAGAAGACCAGTTGTTAGACAGCTACCTTCCTCCTGTATTTTAGCAAGTGTCTCTCATCCTTCTTCTTCAAGTGTCCCCACAGCATGTTGGACAAGAACTCAGGAGCCCCTGGGTTCAGACCCCATTGAAGCATGAAAGCATACTATGGCTTTGTTCACACATAGCCTAAAACCCAGCCCTGCGTATACCATAGTCTGCACTAGTATCTGAGTAGCAGGTCCCTAATCTGAGATATACAGTAATTTACAGTTAGGCCCAATGCAGAAAGGAACATAGTTTAAAATCCGTATCTGAACATATTGCTGTTTGGAATGGTGTTTGACCAACCTCAGAAGAGAGACCATTCCATAGGGGACTATCACAGAGAAGACCCTTCCAGAGGTTCCTTCCCTATCCCTTTAGCTTCTGATTCTCTCATGGATACCCTCTATTAAGCTTACTTTGAATTATAATAAAAATATTTACTAAGTCTACACATGGTATTCTTTATTTTATTATTTTTCTAACATTTAGGTCAGTTTCCCACCACCACTCCATGATGGAATACAAGGCAGCACTCATTTGTTTCTTGGGAAGCCACTTGTTCAGGCATGATCAGTTTTAGATTTAAGGTGATGAATAATCTTCCTTGTCTCTAGATTTAAGTCTTGCACTCCAGACTAACCCTAACCTTAGGTTTGGAATAAAGCATAATAGCACTATATTACTGTCTTCATTCTTGCTTTGAAGGATATACTTACACAATTAACCAATTTACAGTTTTACTTTAGGGGGGGATCCCCACGGCATCGCTTAATTCGGTTTAAGGAAACCGAAATAAGTGAACCGGGTTAACCCTGTTTACACGACGTGCAAGTTAACTCGGTTCCGTGGCATTCCAATTCCAGCCTTAACCCGGAATCAATGCTGGGAGTCCAGGCGGCAGCCCTGTCCTCCCGCCCATTGCTCTCTGATTGGTGTTTCCTCCCAGGATCCCACCCTCCCTTCCCTTTGCGTCATCCATGCTCCGCCGCGGATTCCCTGCCCGATCCACCCTCCCCCTTCCCAGCAGCAGCAGCAGCAGCCGCCATCCATCCATCCATCCATTTATCCTGGCGCTCCTCGTTGCCCGCCGCCGCCGCCGCGGATTCCCTGCCCAATCCACCCTCCCCCTTCCCAGCAGCAGCAGCAGCAGCAGCAGCTGCCATCCATCCATCCATCCATCCATTTATCCTGGCGCTCCTCGTTGCCCGCCGCCGCCGCTGCCGCGGATTCCCTGCCCGATCCACCCTCCCCCTTCCCAGCAGCAGCAGCAGCAGCAGCAGCCATCCATCCATCCATTTATCCTGGCACTCCTCGTTGCCCGCCGCCGCCGCTGCGGATTCCCTGCCCGATCCACCCTCCCCCTTCCCAGCAGCAGCAGCAGCAGCAGCAGCCATCCATCCATCCATTTATCCTGGCGCTCCTCATTGCCTGCCGCCGCCGCTGCTACGGATTCCCTGCCCGATCCACCCTCCCCCTTCCCAGCAGCAGCAGCAGCAGCAGCAGCAGCAGCAGCAGCCATCCATCCATCCATCCATTTATCCTGGCGCTCCTCATTGCCCGGTGGCAGAGCCGCTCCGCCGCCGCTTTGCCCTGCTCTGCTGCCACTTTGCCCCGCCGAGGGGTGGACGAGAGGGTGGGCGGGCTCAGCGTGCCCACCGCGGGGAGGGCGAAGGGGGCTCCTCGCTCGCTCTTCCCCCCCGTGGCCGGGAGGGAACTCGGAGAGCGGGGAGAGTGGGCTGGGAAAGTTCCCCGGGGACTCCCCTTTCCTTTCCTTTTTAAAGTTCAGAACTGCGCAAAACTGCAACATTGTAGCTTTCATCGCTACAGTGTAGCTTTGGAGGTAGTGGGTGGATTCTTTCAATGAAATCATTTGAAAGCAAGCTATTGGGGAAGGGAATCCTAAACATGACGTGCCTACAATACGGAGAGCCCATTGGTTACAGTGCTATTGGGGGCGGGACAGCCTTAACATGGAATCTCATCCCGGAAAACGATACTGTCCACACAGTAAAAAATTAAACACGTATCAAGGGCATGTTCCGGAGTGAGACCTGTTGAAATCAGGATTTACTTTAAAACGGTTTAAGGTGGTTTAACACGGAAGGAGCGTGTTAAGCCGAACTGCCGTCTGTACTGGGCGGAGTCAAAACATTTTGAATTCGAGATAACGACGCCGTGAAGACGCGCCCTAGGTCTCCTCTACACACAGCATTTAATCTGGAATGCATTTGGTTGGATTGCTAATGGTTCTTACAATGCAGGCTAGTGCCACTGCCCATATAGGCTTAAAGGACAATTTAAGACCCCCTCACACCCAAAACCATGAAAATTCTGGCTTTAAAATACTTTGTTACCTGTTCCAATAGTTACTGCTGTTGCATCAGTAACTTCTGGAGAAGCCCTATTAGGAAGAAGAACTGCCCTGCAAAAAAATCCCAGGACTGACAGTGTATGAAATTTTATCCTCCTTCAGCACTGAATTGCTGGGTCAGGTTGCCTTCCAGGAGCTGCTATTGTGGCTGAGGCAGATTTGCCATCCAAACTACATGGCAAAAGGAGCCCTGTTTGCATTTACCTTCTTGGAGTGGTTCCAGCCACGCCTGGCTAAGTACATATACACACTGCACTACCTCTGCTATCCTATGGTGTCTGGGAGCATCTCAGGCCATGTTCCCATGCACTCCATTTAGTGCGGATTGGTTTATTTTTAGTCCAGATGCAGGGCCGAGTTGAGCTGTCCCCATGCATTTGCTGATAACGTAGGCTCAATTCGACTAAGGTGCCCCCATGCAAACCATGCTAACCCCCTACATGGGGAAACAGCATCTTTTTCTCTCTGCCCCCTCTCTCCTGATAGGAAGCCAAGTTTATGTCACCAACCCCTATGCCGCCTGCTGTAGTAATGGCAGGGAAATCCCACCCAACACCTCCTTCTCCGATTGCAGTACATAGGGCTGAAAGACAATAAAAATATAATAGTTAAAAAAAATGAAAAAGCCAGATTGTTCTGCAAAGCTACAGTTTACCAGAGGTGCGCACCTCTGCTCCACCCAGTATGGCAGTTTAGCACCCGTGCACAACTTAAATTATCATGCCTGGCTTGGTGATCGGGGTGTATGTGGAATAATGGTCATGGAAAGAGACTCGTAGGATGGCGATTGCACCTTCACTGTAAAACTGGGGCACTCAGTTATTGTATGCACGTTTCAGAAGCTGCTATTTGTCTTGCACCTTCACCTGGCTTGGCAACCAGGGAAGGGTGGTGGTGGAATAATGGTTGCGGAAAGAGACTTGTTTCTATTCAGTCACCATTATTGCCAAAAATGCCCAAACAGTTGCAATCCCCAATTCACAGGACAGGAACAGTGAACACAGGATGTGAAACCCCACCTGCTAATGACATGAGCATCAGTCTCCTCCCCAGATAGCCCGGGAGCGTCCCCATGCACGGACTCAGCCTCCAAAATGATGCAGACTTGGCTCCCAAGCCGTGCTGAGAATGGTTTTCTAGGGCACTAAATGTAGAGCTTTCTAGAGTTTTCTAGAGGACTAAGTTTAGTGCAGATTTGGATGATTTGGTCCACATATAGTCTGGTTAGGGGGTTTTGCATGGGGACGCTCCTTATCAAATTTGGATTTGATTCGGACTATATAGTGCATGGGGATGCAGCCTCACAGTTGCCCCAATCCTTCTTAGCTTTGGAGAACTAAAAGCTTCTCCACAACTTGACTGGAAGAGGCCAGTAGGCTCCTAATTGGTAGCATATGTACCTGATTCCGAGTGCAAAGCTGTGAGGAGATGGGGCAGTACAGGTGTGACTGAGCAACTGCGCACCACATTGCAATCACTATGGTAATGGCCAGGTGTGTGGTAGAAGTTGCCGCAGCCATTGCCTTGGCAATTTAAACAGTTTGGGATGGACCATCCACATCACAAGCACTGGTGGTCAAGTACTTATAGCATTCCAGGCAGTTAAGTGAGAACTGTCCATTCTATATGTAGATATGGTACGGCCTGAAATTACTCTTCCCTTTCAATTGAAAAGTAAGCAGTTTTTAAAACTGCAAGTGAAGCTCAATTTTTAAAATTTCTTTTAAAGTACAGCAGTGTTTACCTTCATTAAAAATTATCTACGGTCAGTACAAGCTTTGGATAAACTGTGCTTTAGAAAGCATTTGCATTTCTGACATTGGTTTGAAAAGGGAATTTGTATTCATGGGCATACTTTAAAGGCAATTTTAGTAATGTTTATGATTAAAATTTACTGGTAGTATATCATAGTTGAGCAGCTATTCCAGACAGTGAAAAGGCCATTTCTCTACTGAGGTAAGCCAAACGACTACTTCAGTGATAAATACATTCTGGTTTTTTAATATGTTTCTTTAGTAAATGATACAACTTACAGCTAAACACTTAATAAGATATGTTTACAAAGGCATTTTAAACTAAAGCCAAAAAATACAATCTGCCGCCTGGTATTTTTATATACCCTAAGGTGGAGTATATTCTATTTTTATGGTAAGCATATGGAATGTTGTTTTCTTTAGTCCGCCCTCCCCCCAAACCACTTTCATTAAACTATGGCTTTTTTGTTAATCTATTCCTGCTGTTACAAGGAAGAAAAAAAGCTGAACATGTTAACAACTAAATTTCTTTTGCCTTTGATGCACATATAAAGGCACTAGAATGTTTTCATGCCTTTGTGATCCTTATAGAAAGCTCGGCATTGCAAAGGTTGCCTTGGAGGCAAGCTGCAGGCCTAGCAGGCAATACACAGTGCAGCCACCACGTTCCATGAGCTCTGATGAAACAGCCAGTTCCAATGGTGTGGATGGACTCCTGGGGAATTTCCATCACCCTGACCGATCTCTTTCACATAAAGCTCAGACTAGATTGTGACACTGCTTTAAAATATTTTCAAAGGGAAAAACTATACATTGAAAAAAACATTTGTCTTCGCTATTAACAGCAGAAGAAAAGGTTGGAGGGGAAACATCTGGATTTCTTTCCAGCCTTTATCTCTATAGGAAAAGCTGGGACTGTTTCAGGATCACTAGTGATGGAAAGAAACTGGGGCCTATTTGCGCTACACCCCAGAGTGTATGATCAGGGAACTTCTGGGGAAGAGCATCCATACCTTGAGGAGGCTGTTATAGCTTCCTGGTGCCCCCTGCCTTCTGAGAAGTTCCCTAATCATGCACTAGGTCTGGAGCATGAGATCATGCTCCACACCATTACTAATCTTACCCAAGGACTTACCAGAAACGTCCAGTGGCAAGCATCTGCACTTCTGAGGCCTTTTTGCACGAACGCTGTAATGCACGAACACTAGGACACGTGGGGACGGAACGTGTGGGGACGCGTCCCTACCTGCCTAGATGCGAATGGGGAATCCCCCCCCCATGTGGCCTAGCCCAAAAAGGCTGGTGTGGGGGTGGGACGCCCCTCCCAGGCCTGCCACCATTGGCTCAGAGTTGACTCAGGGGCAGGCCGGCAGGCCGGTCCTGTCCCTTCTCCAGGCTCCTGTGGGCTACAGCTGACCCGATTGGGTCAGCTACAGCTAGCAGGACCCCCCCCAGGCAGCCCCCCCCCAGGACCACATGCCGCCCCGGATGCATGCGCACAAGGGACTTACCTCCTCGCCGCCAGTGTTCTGACTGAAAAGCCTGGGTGAGGGGCTTCCCGGCGTGGTCAGTGCAGATTGCAGCAGATCGCTCTCGAGGCCGAGCAAGGAGCATCCTGGGCCCGGCAGGGTAAGGTGATTGCACAGGCCTGCCAGCTGTTGGGCCGATTCCATCCCAATAGCAGCAGTGGGGGGCAGGGCCCGCAGCTGTTCCGGAGGGAGAGTGTGAATGCTCTCCCTCCCCTACAGCTGTGGGATGGCCTGGGACATCCGGGAATGGGTGTAAAACACGATTTCATGCTTTACACCCGGAATGCGAGTAGGACAGCTCTGCTATGGGCTGGGACAGTTCCAGCCAATGTGAATAGTGGTCCCAGAGCTGCCCTTCTCGCATTCCAGAGGCCTAGTGCGAACAGGCCTCTGGTTCTCTGGAGTCATCTGAGGTGCTGCGCAGGTACGCTAGCACCTAGGATGGCCATAGATGCAACTGTGACTGTGTATGCGCAGAGTGTCAACATTGTCATGGCACTGGCACTGGCACATATGCAGTCACAGAGGGTGCTGCAACCAAAATGGTGGCACCCTGAAGAGAACTGGCCCCAGCATTGGGCACAGGTGAGTGACCAATCATGTGGGACATAGGTGGTAGTTACCTAGTGTTCGCAAGTATGAGTGCTAGTTAATATTGGATGATTATACTTCTTTCCCATCCACTAGACAGGAAGGGAAGTGTGAAATCACCCCTGGTTTGGATAAGGCAAACAAAAGTTGTTGAAGTATTTTTCAGGAAAATTTCCTCTGAGATAAGCAGAAAATAAGGATGGGCAAGGAAGTGATTTGCCACTTGAAATTAGCAAATTGTGCTTTTTTTCCTCATTGCATCAAGTATCATTCACCAACATCAAAGTCCAGTAGTAAACTGGTCTGGCTATACTTAGGGGCCTTTCTGCACTTAACTGGCAAGCTCTGTTCCACTAGGTCTGGAACAATCTGGTATAGATCACTCTGAGCTGGAACAACGTTATCTGTATGGCAACAGTGTGTTCAAGACCAGCTCTTGTGCCAGCCTCAGAGCTTACTGATATCCTGGTATGGTGTGAGGCCTATTCTACTCCTGGGCCACTCTGCTCTCTTCTGCAGTCTGGTGTGGACTAGAGAGCCCTCCAGTCTGTTAGCATGCTGCTAAACACACCTCGCTTAGGTCCACCATTGGCAGCAGCTTGAGACCTCACCTCCCTCTTCTCTAAAGGCAAAAACCGCCCAATCAACACTGCTGGAGCAACACTTGGAGGACCACAGGTTCTCTAGGGATTTTCGCACTGCAACGCGTTCTGTTTGGAACGCGTGCAGGCGAGCAGCTTAAGACAGTTCCGGACGCTTTCACCATTCACACACAGGAGCGCCGGAACGCATATAAACGCGTTCCAGCGCGCCTGTGTGCGAATGGTAAAAGCGCCCGGAACTGTCTTGGCCGGCAAAGGCCGGCCAGGGGCGGGGATTCGGCCGGCAGCGCTGCTGCCCATTGGGTGAGAGCACCCAAGGGGTGGGCAGCGCTGTCAAGCCAGTCGCCGTGCTTCGTGCCAGCTCTACGGGGCCGGATCGGGCCCTGTGGAGCTGGCACGAACATGCCCGGGCACCCGGGTGCCCATCGGAGGACCCGGGGCAAGGTCCCTATGGGGCAGGATGCCTTTGGAGATCAGAGCCCCTGGCTCTGATCTGCAAAGGCTTCGCCCCGGCCCTGTTCCTGCCCATCTGCGGGGCGCGGGCGCCTGGATCTAGGCGTGGGCGCCTCGCAGATCAGTCACCCGCCCCCACCAGTCCCCCAAACCCCCACCCGCAACCACCCTCCGAGCCGGATCGGGCCCATCTTCGCTGTGTGGGTGCCTACACCGAGGCACCCACACCGCGAAGATGATTCCCCCCTCCCCCAGGGCCCCGGGAGGACGCGCGCGCGACGGAGGACTTACCTCGTTGCTGTCCAGGCTCAGAATGAGGGGGAGCATTCTGGGAGCGCGCAGCACGCAGCCCACCTAAGCCCCCTATTGGAAGCAGTCCAATAGGGGGCTTAGGTGGGCTGCGTGCTGCGCGCTCCCAGAATGCCCCCCCTCATTCTGAGCCTGGACAGCAACGAGGTAAGTCCTCCGTCACGCACGCGTCCTCCCGGGGCCCTGGGGGAGGGGAGGAATCATCTTCGCGGTGAAGGTGCCACGCTGTAGGCACCCTCACAGCGAAGATGGGCCCGATCCGGCTCGGAGGGTGGTTGCGGGTGGGGGTTTTGGTGACTGGGGGGTGGGGGATTGATCTGCGGGGTGCCCGCGCCCCGCAGCCGGCTGCGATGGGGGTGGGGGGGACCCTTGGGGGGCCGGAGCAATGTGTTCCGGCCGCCCAAGGGGTTCCTCGGCCCCAGCCAGCCCGGGATTGGCCTCCTGCCACCCCGGAAAGGGGCTACAGGACGCTGATGCTCCCAGGTCCCCGACTCCGGCAGCCGCAATGGGCCGCCGGGGCCGGGAAGGGCCTAGCTCCCCCGGTGCGGAGGGCGATCTCCTTCGTCGCCGGGCTGCAGGAGTGATCGGGCAGCGGCGGCGAGGTTGGAGATGTCAAGGGGTCCTACGATTCGAATCGTGGGCCCCTCGCTGCCATCCAGCCTCGCCGCGGCTGCTCGATCGCTTTCACAGCCCGGCAACGAAGGAGATCAGCCCGACCACCATCAGCTGCTGGGCCGATTTCCGGCCCATGCTGACGGCGGAGGCGTGGCCGCAGCTGTCAGGGAGAGAAGCATGAGCGAATGCTTCTCTCCCGGAACGCGCCGGGGCGGCTCCTCCGCGTTGGAACGGATGCAGAGCACTTTCAAGTGCTCTGCATCTCGAACGCGTGCAAGACAGCTCCGGACGCGAGGCGGCGCAAGCCCCGCTGGGGCAATGCGAATGCCTCATCCGGAGCTGTCTTGCACGCATTCCGAAAAGGCCTGTGCGAAAAGGCCTTCTCTCCCAACATAACTAAAATAGAACATGCTGAAATTCAAGCCGCACTTTTCTTGTCATTAAGAGCCATAGAGATGTGAGGACACTGCTGTAACTGCTGAATTTCTGCTTGGCATATAGTCATTGTAGAAGGTGGCCCCTGCCTTTCCAATGCTTGTTTACACCTTTACTGCACAAGCTAGGTGGTGCCCTTTTAAAAAGAATGGTAATGTAGGTTGACAAATGGGCACAATTAATGTTATGAATAATTCTTAGTAGCACGTGAAGAAATAATCCAAAGAAGATGACACCATAATAAAGGTCTGCCACTGCTGAAGAGGATCACGTCATTTGAATGGGAATGTTTGCAGTACTTACTGTATAGTGATCCCACTGAATCTATCTATCTATCTATCTATCTATCTATCTATCTATCTATCTATCTATCTATCTATCTATCTATCTATCTATCTATCTGTCTGTCTGTCTGTCTGTCTGTCTGTCTGTCTGTCTGTCTGTCTGTCTGTCTGTCTGTCTAATCTATTCTGACCTACACTATACCTAATGATCTCAGGATGTGTTGAAATAAAATCAGTATAAGGAGAGATAAAATAGGCTAAAATAATGGCAGTGCCTGGTCTGGAGGATGGGGAGGGGATGTTTTTCCCTCAGCCAAAGATCAGGGTGAAGAGGAATGTCTTCACCAAATGTATAAATATATGCACACACCTTGGAGAGGAGAGTGTTCCATAGCCTGGGGGCTATTTAATTATGTGTATTTCTATCCCACCTTGTGCCCAGAGGTGTGAGAACAGGTTACAATAAATCCACAGAAAAGATCCTGCCATTGTAAGGATCCTGCTATTCTAGTGAATATATGTAGCTCATGGTTCGAATACTACATCACAAGAGTTCTCTAACCCTTTTTCTTTTTCCAGACATTCTGCTTTCAGACTAAGCAACCACTTCAATTAATATGGTCTTTGTCCATTGGTAACAGGCTCTATCCAATCAGAGAAGACTGACCTCCATATTGTCTGTCACAGTGCACTGTGCAAAAGTATTCAAAGAGTTGGAAGGAATCTTAAAGTCTTTCTGGACTTACCTGGGCTGGGCTGCTCCAGCTTTTCCCATAACAAGACTGTCTGCACTTGGATGGCCTGTTCTGGAGTAGCCTCTGCACTGTCCTGAAATTCACATGAGCTTTGGAATCTGCCGCAAGGGATCTGATGGCCAGGCTTTGGAGCCCCAGGGGGACCTATCTTGGTGGTGCAGTCTGGGGTTCCATCAAATGAGTCCCCTGCTAAATTGGTCCTTGGAGGCCTGCTCCCATCCATCTGCCTCCCTGATCTGGTAGGCCTTTTAAAAAAACATCTTTACCGCTGTCCTGATCTAGGTACCTATTTTGGGCCACCTATATCAGGCTACACTTTATCTAACGTGGACAGAGTGCTGTAGCAGAGGTGGGATCTCTCTGGTCCACATCAGAGTATGGGAGAGAAATCCAGAAGGGGTCTAGGCCTCAAGGTCCTTGTACAAGTCCTTAAAGAGTATCTAGTTTAGCCTCCTGTTTGTGTACTAGTCTCTGCTAGAGCTTTAGAAGAGCATCTGCAGTCTTCTAAGGAAGCCCCTACCGATATGTACAATCATTCTGATATCCTTCAAACACTACTTCAAGTTAAATTACAAGTACAATAAAACTGGGTATTTCCATTCTCTGCTATCATGGTGATCAAAGTATGGTTTAGAGCTATCAAAGGTGAGATGCCAATTGTTGTTTCACTCCTTCCCTTTTCTCATCACCTGAGCCACTTGAAGGATAGTTATCATTAAAAAAAAGTGACTAATGCTGAGCCACAGCTTATTAGCATACTTTTAACAACCAAGGCCATTTATCTTCTTAGTGACTGAGACAACTTTGAACTCACCTCGATCCTTGAGCAAAATGACTTGTTTAACAGGTAAGTTCTGTGGGAACAAAACTAGGAAGGTGGAAGTAGGCAACGTGATAGCTATACCTCTGTATTCCTCATAAAACTTATGTCTACCCCCTCAAACATAGTCCTCATTTTTAAAATATCTGTGTGATGACAAAATTCAATGAACACAACCCTTTGCAGAGAAGAAAGAAGTATTAATATTGCCATGTTGGGTTTCTAAATGGTTTAGAGAATTTTTTGGCTCTAATTTAGCTCTATAGCAGCTTCTTCCTAGTTCTCCTTGACCTCACCAGATGTGTATCAAGACTGCAGTCCAAGTTTGTCCACGTTTGATTCCATTTAGTGGACAAGTAGTGACAATTCTGGTCACCATATCTCAAAAAGGATATTGTGGAACTAGAGAAGGTGCAGAGAAGGGCAACCAGAATGATTAAGGGTCTGGAACACCTCCCTTACGAAACCAGGCTGCAATGTCTAGGCCCCTTCAGTCTGGAGAGACGATGTTTAAGAGGAGACCTGACTGAAGTATATAAAATTATGCATGGTATACTGTAGAAAAGGTAGATAGAGAAAAGAAATTTTCTGTACCCACCTTTTCTATACCATGCATAATTTTATATACTTCACTAGAACCAGGGGGCACACTATGAAGATGATGAGTAGGGGAGTTGGATCCGACAAGGGGAAGTATTTCTTCACCCAAAGGTTCATCAGTTTATGGAATTTGCTACCAGTCTAGATGGCTTTAAGGTCAGGTTAGACACATTTATGGATGACAGATATATCAATGGCTAATAGAATGAATGCATAGGTACATCTTTCAGGCTGGGGGCGGGGGGAAGCAGGATGCTTCTAAGGCCATTTGCTGGGATTCAAGAGCAGGAATAAGCTTGTCCTTGCCTCTGCTTGAGTTGCCCATGAGCATTTGGTGGGGCACTGTGTGTGACGGGATTCTGGACTAGATGGGCTGTGGCCTGATCCAGCAGGGCTTCTCTTATGTTCTTATGTAGTAGTGGCAGGATCAACCCTAAGGCCTATTCACACTACAACCCATATTGCATGCTTACAGAACTTCTGGGGAACAGGATCCATGCTTGAGGAGGCGGTTACAGCCTCCATGCACCCCCTGCCTTCCCAGAAGTTCCCTAATCATGCACTAGGTGTGGAGCACAAAATTGTGCTCCACACCTTTACTAACCTTAAATAATGACTTACTTACAGTAGTGCGTGCAGCGGTGAGCATCTGCACCTTTTCCGGTGCTCTGGGGTCATCTGAGGTACCGCGCAAGTGCACTGGCACCTCAAATAATCATAGACACAACTGTGCATGTGCAGAGCATCAGCATGATCATAGCGATGGCGCTGATGCGCACACAGTCTCAGAGGGCACTGCAAGCACAATGGCAGTGACCTGAAGAGGACCGGCCTTGGGATTGGTCACAGGTGGGTGACCGATTAGATGCAGTTTGGCTGTAAGTGATTAACTCTCACAAGTGCGAGCGCTAGTCAATATTGGGTGATTGCACTTTTTCCCCATCTAGTGGATGGGAAGGGATGTGCAAAATGGCCCCAGGCCCTTTTCTGGAGCCAAGAAATATCATGCTGGGTTTTGAAAGATGGTCTAGTTTTGAGTCATGGGAAAATGTCCCCAGCCTGTAACTTCAGGGTCCTGGAACTCTTATTCAATGGCTTTGAAGTGAGTTTCCTATGGCTGATTGCCTGCATGCTTTGTGCTGTCTTGCTGCGTTCCTGGCCAAGCAACCAGGAATATTCTCTGTAGCATGCAACAACTGTATGCATGGAAGCTTCTTTGGGTCTTTATGGTTTCTAAACATGGATGGACACACAAGGCATGACTGGTCCATCGTTCCTATGGATGAAAAAGCAGACATCAGGATATGCAGAAAGGAAGCAATAAGTATGTTTATAAAAGAGCATGTTGAAATTTATTTTATATCTCCAAAAATATTTTGAAAGCCTATTAGAATCCCCCCCCCTGTGATAATGACAAAAAGACCAGTGTGATTTCTTCCTTTCTGCTTGAACAGAAATTTTCTTTGCCAAGTCAGCTCTTGGAGCAAACTATCTCTGCTTCTGTTGCCCAGTACCCTTAGATGAGGTGCCAAAAGTAGCCAGCCTCTCAGACCAAATTCAGCGTTTCACGTAACAGATCTGGCTGGAAACTTTGACACTGAGGAACTTTTATTCCCCAGTCTCAATGTTTGCATAGGCTGGGGGCATACAGGTTGGGCAGATGGCCGTTTTCCCCATTTTGGGGCCAAAGAAAGCCCTTCGGCTCAGCAGTGGAGCACTTACTGACCCTCCCGTATCCGTGAAGATCTTGTGAATCACATTGCCTATAGGTCTAGAAGACCCAACCCTCTGGCCTATAACCTCTTTTTTTCAGGCCTTCATACATACAAAAAAGTGTAGAAGGGGAACTTCATATGCTTATGGAGACTCCTTGGATGTTTTAGAATTCTGATGGTTCAGGCTGGACTTGCATGGCACTGAGAAAAGCCCTTTAAGTGTAGTACTCTTCTCTTTGTGCATTAAGGAAAGCACTGTGCTTATAGTGGTCTTCTTACAGTGGTGTCATACTGATCACATGCCTGCTAGTTGTGTGAACATTGCAGATGATGAATTTTCTTTCCTTGGTTTCAGTGTTCCTAGAAGACGATGTTTCTATGAAAGCAGGAAATGCCACATCATCATCAAAGCTGCAACAAATGTTACAAGTGACAGTGGCGGCGTACTGTAGCACCGGAAAATGCTTACTTCTGTCTCCAATGAGTGCTTGTGGTGGGATGTATGTTGGTGGAGTGCTAGCCCACGCAGACACCACCCTCAACTAGTGTATCTACTACACCATGAGGAAACAGGAGGCCTTTTCGCACTACAGCCGGAAGATCGGTAGTGCACTTAGGCTAGGACACTCTGGGATGCTTACCCCATTCACACGGTGGCAGGTAAGGAATGTGTCTACACACATTCCTACCTGGCTATGTGCAGATGGGGAAAGCGTCCCAGAGTGTCCTAGCCTGAAAAGGCCAGGACAGGGGTAGCCTGAAAAGGCCAGGACAGGGGTGGGACACCCCTCCCAGGCCTGGCTGCCATTGGGTCAGGTAAGACCCAGGGGTGGGCAGACCTGTCAGGGCTCTTCCCTGGGCTCCTGCACATTGTAGGGGACTGGATCGGGTCTCCTACAGCTGGTAGGACTCCCCCAGGCACCCACCCCCTGGCCCAGGGATGCGAGTGTGGGCACAGCACCTTCCTGATGGCTGTCTGGGTACAAAGTGGCCCAGCTCAGTCAGCGTTGTGGTGAGTCTGCATGCAGCACTGGCTGAGCTGAGCCACTTCATACCTGGACAGCCATCAGGTAAGTGCTGCATGCGCCCAAGCATCCCCAGGCTAGAGGAGTGGGGGCCCAGGATGGGGGGTGGTCCTGGGGGACATCTGCTGGGATCAGCCACCTAGATCTAGGTGACTGAGCCCCGCAGAGGCTGAAGATCATCCATGATGGACCGGGCGATGTGGTGCTCCGATGGTATACCGGGCCCACCCTATAAGCGCTTTGGGTGGGCCTTGTATACTGCCAGAGCAGCAGATCGTCTGGCCCAAAGACAGCTGCAATCTGACTTCTCCCCACCCTGGAAAGGAGTGAGGGGAGGCCAAACTGGGTGTTCCCCTGACTGTTGCAGTTGCGATGGGACTGCAGCAGCCGGGAGTGAGCCACCCTCCCCCCCCACCCGCAATGCGATATGCTGCAGTCTGTGCAGGTGCATGCACTCCCGGTAGACGGGACCCATGCGGTCAGCCTGGATCCCATCTATTGGAGTACACGCGCCTGCGCAGACCATGGCAGATCATACTCTGGGCCCAGCAAGGTGAGTTACTTGCACAGGCCTGCTAACTGTTGGGCCGATTTTGGCCCAATAGTAGCAATGGGGGGGGCATCCCACAGCTGTCAGGGAGGCAGGCAGGTGAATGCTTCCTTCCCTGAACAGCTGTGCAACTGCCATGGATGGGCTAGAACACACTGGGCTGGGTGTAGAGCACAATTAAGTGCTCTATACCCGGAATGCGTTGAGGGTGCTCTGGGCTGGGCTGGGGTGGTTCTAGACGGAACTGCCAGCCCAGAGGAGTGAATGCTCCGTCCCAGCATGTCTGCCACACGTTCCAAAAGGCCTAATGTGAAAAGGCATCTGGTTGGGCAAATCATGCACCCTCAAAGTCCACAGCGACACAAGAGCACCATGTGAACGCTGCCTTTGTTACAGGTTTTTGTGTTCCAAACATTCCATACTTTCATTATAATGGAACTTCATGACAATCCTGTAGCTTCTTCTTTACTCAGCCAATATTTGCATTCTTATTATCTAATGATAAGTCAAATAGCTCCCCAGCTTCTTGTCTTTGGGAAAACAAAATTAAAATATTTGAAGGGTAATAGAGTATTTCCAGATTGTACCCCAAATTTGCTTCAATTTTAAATTAGGCTGGTTGAAAAATTAGGGAAACACATAGAAATCTACACTGCTTGGTTTTGGAGGCAAAATATTTCACTACATGAGTTTGGAAATATGGTTTGGGAACATTCATGTGAAGTTTAACTGCTGCTCCTTTGGCCCCAGTTTACAGTCTGTGAGTTATTACTGTGCTAGGAGAAGATGAATAAAGTTGATTTAACAAAATAATAAACTTATGGATCTTTCATGGTCCATAAATGAGATATTTACTAGATGACTGCTGTGTTTTAAGGAAGGTCAAGAAGAAAAGGTAATGGGATTCATAGTGTTTTTCCACAGGGTGCCGCATTCATTCTCTGGCCCAGATCACATGATCTAGGCCAGGAACAGGGGCCACTTTGAGAAGGGTGCTGGGAGCTGACTATAAGGAAAGTACCTCTCCGGAGCTTGGCAAAATGGCATCATGTTCTGTGCACCGCTTGAACTGCTCCAGTACTTGGATGGCAGTGGTTGGAGTTGCTCAAGGCCTGGGAACTCTTGGCATGCTTCTCAGTACACTTTTTGTGCCAGGGAACACTCTACTCAAAAGGTCAGCAGTGTTTTCTGGCAGGCTGTGCCCCTGAGGAATGCTCTGGTGAGTGGGTGCTGCTTTCCGGGGCGGGGGGAAAGCAGCATCCAGAACCATGCCAAAACTACCATCCACCATAAGGTCCATCTGGAAACACCCTTAATTTACATGTGTTCTTCTCATTCCGATTATTAGAAAGATCGAATGGTGAACAGCATAAAAAAGTGAAAATTTTAAACCTAAGCAAATTATTTCCTAACATAAACTGCACATTTTTTGTGGTGGATTTTTTTTTCTTAACTGATCTAAAGGAAACTAATATTCTTTCTGCTTTCTCAGTCTCCACCTTTTCCATTCCAAGGGCTTGGATGAAGTTCTCTTGAAACTGAGATAAAACATAAGGGAAAGAGATTGCCAAGAGGAGAAACTTATCAGCCTAACCATCTTGTGATTATGCTGTTTCTACAAAGTCAGCATCAGTGACAAGGAGATTTGATAAAGCAACACACAGGAGAAGCCAGTGAGAAAGCACGTCAAGTGTTGTCTGTATCTAACACCTGATTTACTGGAAGTACGGGTGTTGAATGTTCATCAAGAGAACTGACTAATGCTAAAAATGTTTCTGTTTCAATTCTCATGGGTATAAAAAGCTTTAGTTGTGATAGGTTGTCTTTGACAACTAACTACATTGTTTGTTAGGAGCCATAGACTTCGCCTTGTAACTGCCTATAGTAATATCTCATAGTTCTTCCAATAATGTCCTAATAACCTCTGATTCCATCCAACTTGTCCAGTGTCTCCCTTTATTTATGCTTCCCTGACCTTGCCACTTGTGATGTGCATGAATGTTTTTTTGTATTCGATTCGTATTGAATTGAATGCAAGAAAATTTGTATTCATTCGAATAGATCCCCTTTGAATGTGGTAGGATTGAATGTTCAATTCCCTACGAATCCCATACGAGAGCATACAAATCCCATACGAAGCTTAATATGAATGTATCAAAACATTTGATTTGAATTCAAATGTCAGCCTTCGAATATGCCAATGTTCAATTTAAATTTGATTGTCTGAGTTGGGCCAAATTCATATGAATTTTGAATGTTATGAATGTATCTTAGCATCTGCCACCTCATCCTTACCTAATGATAGGTCTGACACTGTTTTTGCTCTATATCCAGGGCCTAAAAGTGCATGCCTCAGGTGAGCACATTACAAGTAACGTTATGACTCTGATGGGACAACTGAAACTTTAGAAGCCTAATGATTCTCTGTTGTCCTCACTAATGTGCTGACTCATTGGTTAAGAAGGACTCTAGGCACGTGCAAATTACTCCAGATAAGGAAAGGAAGACATTTTTAGGGGTGTTGCACTTTTCTTTGGTGAATTACAGTGACACCTTTCCTCTTGAGTGTCAAAGACGAGGGTGAATAACCTCTCATTGAAATGAATAGGAAAAGATGCACTCCACCCTCCATAGGCATGGAATTATTTACTATCAAGGAGAAGAGATCTGCTTGCATTGCTGCATTTAGGGCTAACAGATATATCTGGTGTCACTGAGGAGAAACATAGAAAATGCTGAAGTCACATTCAAACGTGATATATTGTAAGATGGGATTTTACTACTGCAATTCCTCATTGAAATATTAAATGTTCATTACTAATAAAAATATTAACCAATAAAAGTTACAGTTCAATACTAAGTGAACAGGAATAATAACCTCTGAAAGGGGCTGCCAGCCTGCAAGCCAATGCGGCCCACTGGCAGCAGCCCGGGGTGGGGTATCCACCCACCACCACCCAGCAGCCTTTTCGGGCTGGTATACTTGGGGACGGATTGACCATCCGCACGTTGGCCAGTAAGGGACTCATTGGAAATGTGTCCCTTACTGGCCAAAGCAAATGGTCAATCTGTCCCCCATGTGTATCAGCCTTAGTGCACTTCAGCTGTCAGGATGAAGTGTGAAAAGGCCTACATACTTCATCCTTGTTCCTCCTCAATACGGATTACTCCTATGATGTCTGACTGCACTCAAAGCATGGATTCACCAGAATGTGATTTACAAATTTCAACCATGTATCCCATAACCCATTTTTTTGAATGGCCACATTATGTTTTGTGACTGCCAGAGGCAGAGGTGAGAGGTGAACCTGCAGCATGCTGGGACCTTCTTGTTTTTTGGCAAAGTGTTTGGTGTGGATGAAAACCGCTTCTAAGGGTAGATTTTTGTGTTTTGATGAGTTTTGACTGACATTGGAAAGTTTTGTCTGGGTTTTGAGTGATTGTGTGTGCTTTTGAGTGCAGAATGTGGGGTGCATGGAGTGGGGTGAGTCACTGATATGTGTGTTTTGATGGGTTTTAAGTGTCTTTTAAGTATATTGCAAACCCTTCGTCATTCAAGCCAAAATCTGAACAAAGCCAGTCTAGAACAATGCGGTTCCTATAAATCCTGGATTTACATGAAGTCTATTGCTCCATAACACAGATTCTCAGAAAGCAACATTTTGTCAGAACAGAACCATTGCAACATAGGATGATCCATTGAACTTTCCCACTATTAGGCAGGTCTTTGTGAATATTTTGAAAGGATGTTGCCTTGGTTTTGGGAGATCCACTTACCAACAACACTACTTTTTGACTCCTATTTCTTTTCATCAAGAGAATATGCAGGAATATCAGATCAAAAGGTAATAAACGTATGCTCTATATACTTATAATACTAGCAGTGCTCTTTCTTGCAGCAGTATATCAGATCCTGCCCCATAGAGCGAGGGAGGAAGGAAGGGAAGGAGGGAGCATATGTCTTAAAGCAAGGGTAGCCACACCTTGGACTTACATGAACCCCAACCCATGATCTGACCAAAAAATGATGGGAGCTGAGGTTTACTAGCATCTGGACATCCATGTAGAGGATTGCATTGAAAAAAAAATCATGAAATGAAAACTACACTTTAATTGTGACCCTTTCCCCATGGGATGTTGTCCTATGATAGGAAGTGGTATAGAGTTTTCCATTCCAGACACTAGTGCAGATTATGGGAGGTACTGCCCCCTCCTAGCATGCTCTGTCCATATTGGATGCAGTGTAGACTGGACTAGGGCACCCAAAATGTCACCTTAGCTAAACCTCAGCACTGAGGTCTACCAATATGCTAGGAGGCTTGTGGATTCTGTGCCATGAAGGACCCTTTGTATTGGTGTGACAGGGTGTGTTGCTGAAATGGGGTCCCTGGGAGCTCCAGAGTCCAGGAACATTCATTCTTGGCCTTGGAACATTCGGAGATTCCTTTACCTGCTTCAGAGGTGCAGCAGGCTTCTAAGCCAGTGGCCGGGGGACAGTTCAACATGTGTGTAGTTGTTTCTAGGATAGAAGTGGATCTGGGAAGTGCATGTGCCCTTGCTGGGGCAAACCTCAACTTCCTCACTAATCGAAGTGTTTTCCTGGATATAAAGATTTTGGATTTTAGTACTGAGTTGCTTCATGGAAGTTAAGTATATGGACAGTGGCCCCTTCCAAACTTCACCCAGACTTACCTGGATGAAGTGCAGATCATCCCATCTGGGGTCATTTACTTTGCTGTAGTAACAGCCATGTGCTCCAGGTTGTTGCTACAGTAATGGGTGATGTTGCGCACCCTCCCCCCATGCACACAACCTTGGCATGATAGTAATGCGAAGGCTGTGTCCAGGATTGTATTAGGAGCACCATGGGTGATCCTAATGAAGCTGTGGAGCAGGTTTTGCTGCTCCACAGCTTCTGAAGATTGGGATGGCCACACATGCTGGGAGCTGCTCCAAGATGGAAGTGGCTCCATGAGGTGCACATGCTCCTGGTGGAGCATCCCCAGGCATCCCTGGGGGCCATGTGCAAAAAGGACCTTAAGTCTAACTGTTTCCATACAGCATTGCATTGCATAGGAAGTTATTTGAGCTTTTAGGAAATAAATTACATAATTACCGTGTTCTAGTGACACACCCACTTGTGGGGTTTACTAGGCAGGCACATTGCAGCTAATTCATCAGGGTGTTTACAGGGTGGAAGCTATTTTTTTTAAAAAAAGAAAACCCTCATGAATCGTAAATGAGGGCTTGGCCAAGTAGCAGGCTGATTACATCCGCCTCAAAGAAGCATATCCCTGGTCTCTGTCAATGAAGCTGCATTGTTATTAACTACTTCTATAGCAACAGAAGAGAAGTTACTTGTGCTGCCCTCTCTGGTGACTTAAGAGAATGCATGTCCCAGCCACTTTCCTACCCTGCTGTTCATGATTTTGGGCCTTTCCGCACAGGCTCTAAAAACGGATTTAGAGCCAGATGTGGAACAGATTTAGGGCCTTTCTGCACTGGCTCTAAAAACGGATTTAGAGCCAGATGTGGAACGCATTTAGACGTGGCTTCCGCATAGGGGCCGGAATGAGGACCCCTTTGAGTAAGCCCCGTCCGCATATCGGCAGGCAAAAATGGTTGTTTAAACTGTTTTTGCCGCCAAAATCTTACCCAGATGTAAGACCTGAAAAAATCAGGTCTTACATCTGGCTTTCCCCCTGAAAACGGTTTGGAAACTAACGTTTCTGCACCGGAGGGGGAAAAGCCGGATTTCCGGCGCATGCCCAGTTGTTAAACAGGGAGAGCGCATGCTACCGCCCTCCCTGGCTTTGCCCTGGCAAGAAAAGCAGGCATGATCCCTTATCTTTGCCAGAGAAGCCAAAGTAGAACCCCCCCCCTCCAAGGTTTCACAGCCGATCACGTCTTTCCCCTCAGAAGAGAAAGGGCCATGGCCCCTTCTCTTTCCAGGGGAAGCTGCAGCTGCCACCCCCGCACCCCACCCATGGCCACTTTTGGGGTGCTTACCTGATCACTGGTGGGGTGACTGTGAGAGCAGCAGGCCGGCGTCCATTGAGTCTAGGCGCGCTGATGCCTACATTTCCCAGGAAGCCTTGCGAGGGTAGCTGGCCAATGGGAAGGATTGTCACACATATCTGTCGCAACCCGATTATATTTCTGTACGGCAGTGGCAGTGTGTGTGTGTCCTTCGACATGCCCTTGAAATTCCACATGCATTCATGGACCCCAGAAGTTCAATATCCTCTGCTGGGAGCAAGCTTTAAAAAACTTCAAACACACACCCTTGCCTCCCTTGAGTGACATGAACAGCATCAAACAGGAGATGAAATAGATATAATGTAGCAAAACGGGTGGAGAGTCAAGGACTCCAAGGAGGAAACCCAGGCCGATCTCTACAGAAATGTGTGACCAAAGTGGTCCAAGGTGAGGACAGTGTCAGGATGACCGATATCAATCCACGTCTGACCAGCACTGGTACAATCTAAATTCAAACTCATGAACAGGCCATTCTGTGTTGGATTTGTCTGACCAGGACCTAGGATATATTCCAGAACAAGGGCAAGTGCAGAAAGGCCCTAGAATGCTTTTGTGCTGCATGATGCACTTTGCTTAGTTTTATGAGTGCAGACATGCTTATGTTGGTGAGAATGTTAGGCTCAGAAGGAACCAGAAGCTTGGTTGGTTCTTTTTAGTCTTTAGTTACAGGTACGAGCCCATCAGTGGCTCATGTGGGATCCAGACATCACTTACCTATTCTGTTATTTTTGGCTATTCCAGAATAAAGCACTCCTAGGGGAAACATTTTTCTGGAATATCTAGGCTTTGTTCTGAAATAGGTATATGACATCTGGAGACAGCTTTAGTCTGACTAGACTTTGGGTGCTGTTCTAAGGAGATGGTCAATTTTTCTGCTTTCAGGCTTCAAAGAAACTCCTGAGACCTGGAGCCAATTTTATTATGAATGATAAATTTTCATGCTAGCCTTGGAGGATAACAAAGTTAGCAACTGCAGGAACAAGAGGTCTAAAGAGATCAAAAGAAAAAATGTAGAAATAATATCACTAGTCATGGAAATTATAGGAAATATGCAGTCGAACCAAATTCTTGTTATTATTATTAATAATAATGAAACCACAGATTAAGACATAGTAAACTAAATACATGTTTTACGCATCTGACAAGTGAAAAATAAATTATTTTAAAATTCTTTATCCAGAGCACAGATTCTTCCATTCATGCATTTTAAAACTATGTACCTTACTGAGAATGTACAGGACAGACTGTTCAGTAATTAGATCCCTCAGCTGGGATTTGAAAAACTTTTACATTTTCTCCTTGCATTTTTTCTCCTTCACTTTTAGCAAACGTTTAAAGAACCTCTCTTTCTGTCTGTGTGTATGTAGGTATAGGATTTTGTTTTGGTTTTTTAAAGCTTCATGTGGAAGCTTTATTCTTATTTATTACAGAGTGCCTATGATGATTTCTAGAGTAATTGCTGCTTAATATGATGGTGACACTAATATCATTCTTCCTTCTGATAATGAGCATGCACACATTTTAAAAAGGAGAATGGGAACCTGGCTTCTAGGAAACTTATCTGCTGTTGCAGAAAAGCTTCTTTACTCCTTTTAAGAATAACAGTAATAGTGTATATTACTGGCGGTCTCTCCAATCAACATACTCCTAGCTGTCTTTAATGGCCAGGAAGGCAGTCTAGCAGTAAACCCCCAAGAAATGCGCTTGTGTAATCAAATAAAAGTGTGTTTACAATGACACATGGTAATCTGTACGCTTGTATATTAATTCACATGTCAGATGTAGCCACAAGCAGAACAGTGCTACAAGTCTCTAAGAATAATTCTCCGGTGAATTCTCCAATTCTACAGCAGCCGCTTTATTATTAAGAGAAAAGGTGGTATTTTTCTTTGTTTCTTTAAACAAAACTCAATTTGCTGTTCCAAAAATGGTGTGCCTAGAGGAATCAAATCACAGGTTTATTTATTTATTTGGATTTGTATCTCAACCTATACCCAAAGGTCTCGGGGCAGGTTACAACATTAAAAAACAGTGAACATATAAAGTGAACATATTAAAACCATAACAATGTCTGAATGCCCAAATGTGGGAAGGAAAAGCCATTTCCTTGTTTAACCAAAGGCCAGGACAAATAATAATAATAATAATAATAAACGTTTATTTATAGTGCCCCTTTCACCAAAGGGCATAACAACAAAACAAATATAATCTAGAATAAACAAAACAAAGAGGGTGCATTCTTCACAGCTCTCCTGAATGCTTAAAGTGAAGGTGCCTGATGCATCTCAGGAGGGAGACTATTCCACAATCTGCTGCCTCCTCCTCCTCTCCAGCGACTGGGCAGCGATCGGCCTGCCTAATCCCTGGAGAGCAGCAGCCACATAGTGAGGCGGGGCAGCCCCCACCCTGCCATGTAGTTGCTCCAGCAAAGGAGCTTTGATGACAGGTGGGTGCGGAGGCAACCTCTGCCCTTGCCTGTCATTGAAGCCCCATTGGCGCATGGAGTAGGATCGAAGGAGGCAAACCAGCCTGCTTCTGCCCTCCACAAGATGGTGAGCTCTGGGACATCCAACCTTCGCCTCTCCGTGTGCAGAAGCGTCCTGCTTCCAAAATGGATTGAGGTGAAGGGCCAGATTAAGACCTAATTTTTTAGGTCTTATATTAGGGTAGGATTTCGGCGGCAAGACCGGTTTTAGAAACCGGCCGTGCTCGCCGAAATCCGGAAGCACCTTCCCGGAAGGGCTCTAATCTGGCCTCCAATGCGGAAGGTAAGTCTAAATGTTGTCTTAATGTGTCCTATATGTGTGTCTATTTCCGTTTTTAGGGCCGGTGCGGAAAGGCCCATTGCCATTCTTGCATCATCATCTTCAAGGTGGGGTAAATATTAGGGATGTGTACAAATGGGTTTCTTGACATTTGCTTTATAATGAATCAACTGTTAGAAAATTTGTATTCATTGAGTAGATCCCCTTTGAATGTAGTAGGATTCTATTTGACACAAATGTATTTGTATGAATTTGTACGAATATCCGATACGTATCTGATACAAACAAATATGTATCTGATACAAATACGTATCTGATATGTATCTGTAACATATCTGAGCTTTGAAAGCATCAAATCTAACCTGAATCTACTTTTAATCCGCTCTCAGTCCATGTCAAGTGCTATCTGGATCCATTGCTCTTTCCCACCTCCCCAGTTTAATGAATGTCCGAACTATTCATACAAATGTCCAAACTCTTTGGACAAATATCCAAAACATTTGTATTCGTATGAAGGTTAATGTGCGAATGTCATAACATTTGATCCGTGTACGAATGTCTGAATTCGTATGAATTTGTATGAATAATGAATGTTACAAATATTTGTGCACATCCCTAGTATGTATTTCCAGGAGGTTTCCTAGACCTGGATCTGGTTTCATCATGGCATCATATGTGCTTTCACACCATACCTGGGGCTCTGGGGTTGCAGTTAACCCTCACTACTGACACCAAACCAGCCTTACCCTGGGCAGTGTTACGTTCCTTGAATGATACACTTTATTGCACCGTCACAGCCTTTTGGATTTCTTTTCTCAACTCACATCAGGGAGGTTTCTGGCAGACATTGTGCTGTCAATAGCTACAAATGACCTTGAATTTGAAACACGTTGCCATTCTGAAAGATAAAAACAGCCCAGGGTGGGGGGGGGTGTCTTTTTTTTTTCACCTGAAATAATAAAGCAAATATAGGCCTAAAGGACAAAGTTCTCTGTAGTGGTGATATGGCTCGTCTGGCAGCCCTGAACTTTTGGTTCGGGAACAACTCCTACGCTACTGGGCTGGCTGCCAAGGCAGCTGCACCCACATAAGGACTTAGCTCTGCCAAGATAAAAGAAATGTGCCTTCTACCAGTGTGGCAGGTTTTCGCCTCTCTCCCTGCTTTCTCTCCTTAATTTAATACACACAGAGATAGAGCTATTTTACCTCCCAAGAATTGTTGCTTTTTGAAACTCCTCAAAAGCTGTCCACTCCCACCCTCCCAGCCCTGGTTTGGAGGCAGTTCAGAAATACCAAAGAAAGGAAGGTCCATCCTGCTATACTCACAGTACTTTGCCTATTGCCTGTTGTAAAGTACGTCTGTCAACAAATACTCGGCAACCCACTCCCTCCTCAAGCATTTCTCTGCCTCCTTTTGATACATCTTATTGTACATCTGAAGGCCTCATACCTGCATATCTCATCTTTAAGCAGACGATGGTGAAATGCAGAAGGCAGATGACCTACATATGCAGGAGGCCTCCTAGACCTGGGGCCTATTTGCACTTAGGCCTCTGGTGTGCAATTAGGACAGCTCTGGTACATTTTGTACCAGAGCTGTCCTAATTGCATACCATTGCATACGAGAGGCCTAAGTGCGAATAGGCCCCTGGATTTAATTTCATTGTGGCATCACACGTGCTTTAATGCCAGACTTGGGACTCTGGAGCTGCAGTTCCCCAGGCTGTGCACACCAAACCTGTGTAGCCCTGAGCAGTTTTACTTTCCCTCAAACTCTACCCGTTATTGCATTATCACAGTCTCATGGGTTTCTTCTCTCAACACACATCAGGGGAGGTTTCCGGCAGCGGTGTACTTCTCTTCCAAGGTATTGTGTAGTTAATACCTCAAATGACCTTGCATTCAAGAAGTGTTACCGCAAGATAAAAACAGCATAGAAAAAAAAATGCTGCTAGGCGAACAGGGGGCATTTCACCTGAAACAATAAATGTAGGCTTAAATTGCAAAGTACTCTGTAGTAGCTCATTGTCTTGGGTTGAGTCTATAATTTGTGCATTGTCTATATCGCTGTCTCACCTGCCAAGAAATATGGGCAAATGTCTGTTAAAGGAAGGGAAATGTCAGAGGAATTTGGTACACTGTCAAGTTAGTTGTGGAGAGGAAGCAGAGCCAATCAACCCCTCTATAAACAGATAAATTAGACGCTTAACAGCCTGGGAATGTCAAGGAAAGAGACCAAACAGAAGTTGTTCTCTGCTGTCAATCAACAGCAAATAATAGGTCTAATAGGTAATAAGCATAGGGAGGAGGAAAGTGTACAGTATCTTTGTTATAAAAACAAGCAGGAGGGAGGAACCTACCCATCAGTTCACTTTTCATCAGTGCCCTGTAAATAGCATTGAAGATTTCAAATCTGACCAGTCATCGCTGTATCGTTTCTGAATCCGTTTGGTCACACATCAGTCTGCGTCCATAGTGATTATGTTCAGCCAATATAACTTACTGCAAGACTGTAATTATTACAAATTGAGTTAAATGAGTAATCATTTGCTGAAGTTGGCCTTTTCTAAAAATTGATTTTAAAAAAAACAATCATGGCCAAGTGCTTTGGTTGAAATTAATTTAGAAACTGAAACAGTGCAAAGCTAACTCAAGTCACAGTACTTTGTATAAAACTCTGTTCCTTATAGGAACTGGGATAATAATGAAATGGGGAGGTGCTGTATGGTAATAGACTGCTTGCTCATGGTGTTTCGCTTTTGTGAGCCTTTCTGTACTTCACAGAGCATAATTGAGATCCTTGTGATGGAGTGCCGGTAGACCTTGATATTGAGGTTTACTGGTTTACTAGCAGGACCTAATCTGGAACACAGAGGCTTGCAGAAGGATCACACCTCTGAGTGCTGGCTGTGTGCCATATTGTGCCATTGAAATGCCCCCCACCCCCCAACCAGAGGCTCCAAGGGCAGGAACTTTTGTTCCTGGCTGTCAGACCTCATGCAAGCTGGCTCTGAAGTTTATGTGAGCTTTGGGGCTGGCTCTGGGGCTGGCTGGAACATGCAGTTACTTAGCACTTAGTAGATCCTGTGGTATAAAAACAACCTGGAGCCTTTTCTCTGTCAAAGGGCTTGATTTGTCTTCTTTGAAAAACTTGTGTAATTAGGAGAGACAAAGACATTGTGGTGCTCAAGGAATAAATAAGAGGAACAGAAGGTTAAAGACAATCAATCATTCAGAAGAAGGTTGGAAGTAATCGATAATGGACAATTAAGGTACAAAGTGTACCAATTGATGTTGTAGATCATCTCTATGTAATAAGAAGTTTTATGCTGAATAAAAATCACTTCTTAAAGGTTGCACAATTTGTTGTTATTAACCAAGTGTGTTTATATCCTATCCCATTGGACATGTTCCTGAGCGTGATAGGGGAGGAGAGAAGGTTTGATTGAAAGCCCCCATGTGGTCTGCAGCTGATCAAACATGGTCTGGAGGGATCAGAGGGATCTTCCTATTGGAGCCTTGCCCTTCTCCTGCTGCCCTCATTTTCCCATTTCACAGGGCACAACTCGTCTACCTGTTGCTGAAGAACTCCAAGTGTGATGCATAATTCTGAGCTGCATACCATTTAACCATCACAGCAACTGTTTGAGGTAGGGGTTAGGTTGACAGATGGATCTAGTGGAGAATTTCAGCTGTTTATGGAAATTTGAACCTAGTTTTTTTCCTGCCCCAGCCTGATTTTCTAAGAATTACATGACATCTGGTAGCATTTACTTTTCTCATTAATTATCCTGTTTTGTGGTTTGCTGAAATGTGGGATATTTACACGGCTAATTAGTTTAAGCAGTTCCTAGTTTAAAAGAGGAATGGGGGAGCTGTGTCCAAGAACTCTTTCATGCTATTTTTCTATTTCTGTTTTTACAATAGGCTGAAAGATGGGTGGTAAGAATGAGATAACCAGCATTAGCCAACAAACAGCAATGCTGTGTTAGGCAGAATAGTTGTTAATTTTCAGAAATATGTGCAGGAAGAAATTGAATTGATTTGGTGACTCTTGGCTGAGGGCGAAATCTACCCAGTAGCGAGACATAGTGTTCTAAGTTCTATTTTAAAAAGTAAGATTTATGGAGCCTTTTTCTTGTTTTGGGGATTGATTTATGAAGCACAGCCGACACCCTGAGTAAGACTGCTTGCATGGAAGTTGTCACTACTTTCATAATTACTACCTTACAGAATGTGCTCTTGAACTTATCTTGTCTGCTCCTTTTCTTAGATCACTGCACCCCTTAAGCTGCCCCCCCCCCGGGCAGGTACATTGTCTATTCATTGCATTATATTTGATAATAGGTGAGTTTCCAGTAATAACTACACGCCGGAGGTTTGACCTCATTTATACTGATGTGTGTGTCTATCATACTCCATGCCAAGCCGACTGGGAGGAGTCTGTGTAAGGGCTGGCTGGGCTGGCTGGTAATAACCACAACTGAACTGACTACAAAGGCAGGTTAAAGTAGATAAAACGCACTGCAAGAGGAGGGGGTGAATGGAAAGGGGAACTTTTTTGGAGCATTCAGCTGGCTGACAAGCTTGGTGTTGTCCTAAATCATTGGACTCTGCAGATGATGTTTTGTCCCTCTTTGCATGGTATGAGGGACCCAACTTATTTTCTTTGCCAGGAATGTATTGTACCGTAATAATAGTCACGCCCTTGGAGGAGGAGAATTGTCATGTCCTTTAGGCCCCGTTCCCAAACAGTATATAGTCAGTTTAGAGACCATTTTGAGTCGTCGCTGTTCCCACAGTTTTTAAAGCATCAGTACTTTTTGTGGACTAAAGCTCCCGAAAAGAGAGTATCTGCATGTGGATTAAATGAGGTCTCAATGCTGTTCTGAGGATCAGGTCTGTTTTATTTTCCACAATGGGAACAGCAAAATGGACTTTTTTGGGAGGAAACTACTTTCAGGGGCATTCTCTCTGTTTCCTCCTATGCAGTTATAAGCATTAATTTCCTCTGATGTTCCACCCTTTTCGCTGTGCTCTCCGCCATTACATGCTGGTTGCAAAACCTCCATTCTAAAAAACAATGGAAGGAAGACCAGACTGTTTCCCTCTTTGCTAGTTTTTTTGCCCAAGAATAATACTTTGCTTCTGATGTGCCACCACTGCCACACCTTGTTGCCACATGTCCACTGCCACCCCTGCCTCTACCCTTGCCCCCCATTGCTATAGCAACCCCACTGTTGCTGTCCCCTCACACCTCTTTTCTGCTACCGCAGGAAGGTGTAATGAAGCTGTTCCAGTGAAAAACGACTTGGATACAGCTGCCTTCCTGAAGCAGATTTAAATGACAAGATGTAACTGCGGCCCTAGACCAGAGCTCCGTGGAGGGTTGGTGATCAAGACTGGAGTAGAAACACACAACCAAAGGAATGGCATGAGGGAGGACCATCAAGGAACCCAGAAAGTCACTGTTCCATGAGGGAGGTGCTCAGATTGGAAATCCTGCAGCAGTGCTCTTGCCACACAGAATGCGGAAGGGAGTGGTGGAGCCCACCGATGCCATAGCAATAAAGAAGAACTCTCTCAGAAATACGTTTTCCTCAAGCAGATGGGTCACCACCAGACGATCTAGGCCAGTGGTTCTCAACCTGGGAGTCGGGACCCCTTTGGGGGTCGAACTACCCTTTCAGAGGGGTCGTGATGAGTCTCCCACCACCCTTCCCTCCCACCTCCCAGCTGCTCCACCCCCGTGGTTGGGGGTCTCCACAACATGAGGAACTCCATTAAGGGGTCGCGGCATTAGGAAGGTTGAGAACCACTGATCTAGGCATACATGTAGGACTGAAGTAACCAAAGCATCACCGCATTTTTTGGTCTCCCAGCAGAGGAGAAACCATCGGTATTGCTGCCTTTCAAGAGGAGGGAGACCCACGGAACCAGCTGGGCAAATATAGCTATCCAAAACCAGCAACACTTATGCTGTTGTGTTATTGCACTGTAGTGCAAAGATGGGAGCAGCCCCCAAGGAATGCTTTCTGTCATAGGAATTGTTCATGGTATCAGGGGAGTTGGTGGGACTGAAGGGTGGAGCTAGAACTTTCCACCCCAGCTAACTCATGAAGAGTGGGTGCAAATCCAATCAGTGAGTTGAGTGGGAGGGGTACTATCCCCCCTAACAGGACTGCACCCTGAGGAAGCTAATTAAACAGCAAAAGCCTGGGTGAAAAGATATGTTTTCACCAGGCACCAAAAATTATACAGTGTAGGTGCCTGGCAAACCTTGAGAGGGAGGCTGTTCCAGAGTCTAAGGGCCACCACAGAAAAGGCCCTTCTGCAGGTCCCCATACTTTGTCCCTCTGAAGGAACAACAAGAAGGGCCTCTCCTTGAGATCTCATTGCACGAGCAGGTCTATATTTGAATAATATATTTGAATATTTGAACAATCCAGAATAAAGTTTGGATAATCTGAAATAAAATGTGTCTGGATTGCTTTTCTCCAGATTATCCAAATGATGTGGATTAAGTAACTGTTGTTTGGATGAAGCTCTAGCTTGCTCTAGTTCTGTCTGCTAGACTAAATTCATGGGCCAACTGTCACTAATAGACAGAGAAAGAATCCTAGACCTATGCAGGCACATAAGCATGTACACAAATACCTCCACAGATAGCATTTTTTCCACAAGTTAATGCAGCCATTTAACAGTATTGCCTCCCACTCCATATCAATGAATGTAATCTTTAGTTAATAGTATCCTCAGGTTTCAAATAAGGGGTTATGGTTATCATTCTATAATCAAAACTAATGGAAATTTCCACTTGAAAGAAATATAATCTGCCTCTTTCCATCTACCTCTAAGCTATGTGCGTGCACACACACAGACACACAGACACACACACACCTGGCAGTAGTAAATAAAGAGCTTTGGCTACAACATCCAAGGAGTACAGTGCAGCTGCTGAGTATTCCTGCCAGCTCTTTAACCCTGAAGGATTCCCGGAGCAGTTTATAGTGAATCAAGTTTTAGATTGTTCAAGAACCATTTGAATAATATATATCAAAATACTGTTTTACATTAGTAGGAATAGGAAACCCATGCGGCCAAAGCAAGCTCTGACTTGTCTGAAAATTAATATAACCTTGTACATTCAGCCTGTTCTTAACTTGCTGGAAATTGCAAGGGCACCGAGAAGACAAACAAGCCATTACAAGCAAAAATCACGTTGAGGTTAATATGGTTTTATTTCCCCCATCTCACAGTGGTATCACATGTTCTCTGAAAAGAGACGGGAATCTCTTGTAAGAGCTATATCAGATTTCCCCTCCTCCTTCTGCTAGCTCCAGTACATCAAGTTCAGTTAGGTTTTTGCTTAAATTAAGATGAAATTGGTTAAGAGCTGCTTAAATGGTTTGTGTACATTGTTTTGACACTCCTAGAGGGCATGAGAAAAGGCAAGAAAGACAATATACCATATTAAAGATATACATTAAAGTTGTTTAGCGTTGCCTTCCTGACTGAGTTAGATGATCTGCAACCAAAAAGTTTCTTGCATGATTCCTCTTTGGTAAGAACTAAGGTAGGCTGTGTGATACACACACACACACACACACGTATGCATGCATGCACGCACATGAACATGCACACACACACACATGGCACCAGAAATGACTTTGAGGTGGGATTAGTCACACACCAGTTCACCCCTCCCCCTCTCCTGAACATTCTGTGCTGGAAGGGATGGGAATACAAGAACCACGCTCTCTGTGGGTCCCTTTTGTCATGTCCGAACACAGTCTGGACATAATCTGCTTTCCAGATATGTCCCTTTCAGGATTGCAATGCCTAAAAGGTACAATTGTGACCTTGTCACTGACCACCAGTTTATTATAGAAGATTCTAAGAATTCTGTGTCAGAAATGCATTTGCATTGCAGAATTAATAATGGTAGGTGTCAGAACACAAAACATGGATCATATAAGTTGAGAGGTGGGGAGGCATTAAAAACACTGTTACAAAGATCATTATTTGAGTTGCGTTGAACTGGAAATAATCACAGGAGGGGTCCGGTGGTGGCAGCACCAATAGAATTTAGTCCTGGTTTGCTATACGGAGATTGAACTTCTGTTTCCACAGGAGGTGTAGCACCCATTAGCAATGGGTGCTAATCCCCCTGCTGTGGAAACACCTTTGCACCCATGTGGGGAATTTGGATCGACCTCCAAGGGGTCGGTTCATCACCCCAGGTGTCTCTGGGGACAGGGGGGTGCGATCTCCGAAGTCCCGACTTCGGAGTGATTTTGGAGTGATTTTGAAATCATTTTGAAATGACTCTAAAGTCCCTCCGAAGAGATTGCCAAGGACTTCGGAGAGACTCCGGAGCTGTCAGCGCAGTCCATGCGCTATTAGTGCAGACTGCACGGACTCTCCTTCAAAGTCCCTCTGAAGAGATCGGCAGAGACTTCGAAGCTGCTCCAGAGTCCCTTTGGAACGCCTCCAAAGTCTGTGCTGATCTCTTTGGAGAGACCGGCGGCAAGACTCCGAAGTCTCTGCCGATCTCTTCGGAGGGACTTTAGAGTCTTGCCGCCAGTCTCTCCAAAGACTTTGGAGGCACTCCAAAGGGACTCTGGAGTGGCTTCGAAGTCTCTGCCAACCTCTTCAGAGGGTCTTCGGAGTCACAATGGAATGATTTCAAAATGACTCCGAAATCACTCAGAAGCTGGGACTTCGGGGCTCCCCCCCCATGGGTGCATCTTCTCCCCCTTGCCTCCTCTAGACCCCATTGCCTGATTCCTGTGGAAACACGCTCCCTTTAATCCAGATTTTCTGGCGGAAGACCCCTTTGTAGACTCCATTAATGGGGTCTACAGAAAATCCGGATTAAAGGGCAGAAAGTACCCATTTGATCCGGATTTCCCCCAAGGCAGTGGAAACAATCGGGTTCCAAATGGGTGCCATGGTGGAAATGTGGTCATCCAGCTCACACCCAAATGGGTCCTTAATGGGTGCAAAAATGGGTACTTTTTGACAGTGGAAAAACACCCTTTGTCTACCATGCAGAAGTGTTCCCAGTTTTCCCCTTCAAAACCTGAAATTGCAGTCTATTCTACTACAGACTTTTCATCAACTGATCTTAGGCTAAGCCCAGATCTAGTATTTCAAAATGACTGTGTTGGAATGTCCAAAGATGCTTAATAGCACCCAACATGCAGGTGACAAGCTCTGGTAAATTTGAGAGCAAACTGTTTTTAGAAATAAAAGATTTTAGGTACTTTTGAATATATACTAATTAGAATGTCATTGTGACTGTTCTGGCATAACCTCTTTCACATGTACAAGAATCCTGGAATCTGGACCAAATGGTGCCAGAGACCATTAGAGCAATGGACGTTTGCACTCAGGTTAGAGTCCCTCTTCGAGAAATAGAAAGAGTGGAGTTGAAACTCACACTGTGGTTCACTGACTCAAAATCTTCAACAATGTCTGTTTTTCTTGTGAGAAGTTGTCTTTCTGCTACAACGTAATCCTGTCAACTCATTGCGGAAAGACTTTTAGTGAGAACAGCAGCAGGACTGGTGTGGGTTCCCAAAGTGATTAACTGATTGGATTAATGCAATGACTTGGAAAGTCTTAATGTTGCCCATTTTCCTTGTTTACCCGGTTTCTACCTGAAAAGCCCATTTTCCCATCTGGCCCTAGGTTAGATTTCTGGGTATAAGAATAGGTGCCCTTGCCCTCAGCATCCCTTGTTCTCTATGAGCTTCATTGTTTCTCTTGTGCTTCTGAAGTGTCCACTACATCCTTCCAGCAACAAGAGCTGAACTTCATCCTGAACTTCATGTGTTCTGTGTTTGAGTTCTAGAGATCTAAAATCACTCCAGAGATGAGGTTCGAACTCTTTCTCCCTTCCTACAGTCTTACTGCATATGAAGAGATCAAAGCGATTTGATCTCCCTGTGTACCATTGCCACTAGAGGGTCAGAAGTGGGGATGTGCACATTTTGTGTGTGTGTTTTTGATTCGGAGCAAAGTGAATGCAAACTGAATTCACAGTCATATGAATAGTGCCACTTTGAACGTGCTAGGATTCAAATCCGCTGCAAATGTTCTTCAAATGCTATTTTAATCTGATTCAACTCTCTGCCACCAGTCAAACCAAATCCCCTTCAAATCGGCTTTGAATCCACTCCGAATCAGCTTTAAATCTTCTCTGCATCCACTGCAGATGTGACTGGACAACCACTGTCATAATTCTTTCTTCCACTGTCATTAAAGCATTCCTAAAAGGGCTTACTGAGGGATGCTGACAAAATGTATAGAAATGCTGGCATTGTACCATGATATCAGTGTGTGCATCTGTTCCCAATCGCCTAGCTTCCACTAGCAATAAATGGCTCTTCATCTTTTGTCTGAACCCCTAGAGCAGCGATAGAGCAGTGAAAGAGAAGAACTTAAAAATGATTATGAGGACGACTTTAAACCATCCTTGTTTAAGAGATCTGTGATCATCGTTCTCTTCTGGGTTTCAGCAAGAACCTTCACATTGAACTTCCTGATTTCACAGAGTAAGGAACTACCCTCACTATAACTTCTTTCGTTAACTTCACTTCAGATCCTTTAGCCTGAGTAAGTTCCTCAAATAGCTCATACAAATCAGAGCAAAGGTTTTTGCTTTTTTAGAGAAAAGCAAGGACCAGAGACCAAGGGCCTGAGTCACTTGTCCTTTGCTTACGACATGTCAATACAACCTAATCATGAATCAGACTGAGTTAATGTTGCTAATGAAATACAGACTATTTCAAGTAGCACAATCCATATTTAGTGAAATCACACAGTATTTCTCAGGAGGTGGATGATGCTACTTGATCAGGATGGAGTCTTACATAACAATCACAATAAATGCAAATAATGACTCAGAAGGACAAACAAAACTCATTGCCCTAGGCAGTAAGATGCCTCTTTCCAAAATGAAAAAAGAAGTAAATTCATAGCAGTCTTCAAGTACCTGAAGGGATGCCACAATGCAGAGGAATCATCCCTATTCTCACTTGCACAAGATGGGAGATCTAGAAACAATGGTATTAAACTTCAAAGGACTCAATACAGATTAGATATTAGGAACACTATCCTGATAGTGAAGGTGATCAGTCAGTGGAATAGGTTGCCACGGGAGGTAGTGAGTTCTCCTTCGCTTGAGATCTTCAAGCAGAGGCTGGACCTACACCTGTCTGGGATGGTTTAGGAAATCCTGCATTGAGCAGCGGGTTGGACTCAATGATCCCAAAGGTCCCTTCTAACTCTATGATTCTCCCTAGAATTCAAAAGATCATATTTTGTGATTTCTGTGCTCATTTGGAAATCTGTATTAGTATGGTCTTTTACCTCTTCAATCCAGACCTTACATACAGTATTCTTGATAAGAGAATGTGATAATAAAATTACCAGGGATAGAAGGGATGACGCAGAGGTGATTACTTGTGTGCTAACAAATCAGAGACATAGGCAAGCCTGAAGGGTCTGTAAAAAAAAAAAAAAAGAGGGCTTGCAGCACTGTAACTGCAGATTACCATGTCACAGGGTTGATATAAGGATGTGCACAGACCTATTTTGGGTGATTTAGTTTGGTTTGAGCCTACACTCAGACCATCAGACCTTGTTTTGTGAAGAGGTCTGATGATTAGCAAACTTTCCATTGCTTACTTTCATGCCAATTTACACCATTGTATTCCCAGCTTCCTGTGGCTCATACTGTATGAATGTATCCCATCCCAATCATATCACATTCTACTCTAGCAAATTCCCACCCTGCTACACCCTACACTAATCATTTTGCACCTTGCCATGGTCCAAGCCTACCTCATAGAATACCAGCCAGATCACAACCTGCTCCATTGGACTCACAGTTTCCTACAGCCTACTTTATGATGCCTGTCAAGTCCTGGGCATCCCACTGTTCTTTCCTGCCTCACAGAGCCTACTCTGATGCCATACATAGTCTTCCAAATTGGATCACAGTTCCCTTAGCTTTTTGTGCCCCATCTTCCAGGGACCTATTCACACTTGGCTTTATTCTAGAATATATCCTGGAATAGGGGCCTGCTGTTCATATTCTAGTGCAGGCTTTGGCAGGCCCAAAGTGAGGCCTGCCAGAGTTTGCACTGGCACGTGGACCACAGACCCCTATCCTAAGATATACTCCAGAAAAAGGCCGAGTGTGAACAGGCCCCACGTGGCCAACCTGGGCTACTGC
Source organism: Aspidoscelis tigris stejnegeri (assembly GCA_023333525.1). NCBI lineage: Eukaryota > Metazoa > Chordata > Lepidosauria > Squamata > Teiidae > Aspidoscelis > Aspidoscelis tigris. Next base: position 212,034,875 of record JALMGA010000001.1, read on the forward strand.
CAACAGTCGTGCAGTTTGTTGGCAGTGTGGTCAGCCTGTTCTGCAATCTCTTAGGTCTTCTAGTTTGAAGACCAAGCATGACTCAACAATGATTGGCTAAGTTTTCTTACATGTTCAGCATTTTGTGGACAAACTGGGGCAACCATAGTTAAACAATATTTAGCTCGCTCTGATCAGGAAGGCCTCACAGGCTGCTAAAGGATGTTGATCAGCCTGCTGAAGAACCACAAGGCTACTGGCAGTGGCCCAACCTTGGCTGTTTGGGATATTGGGTGTGGAAAAGGGTCACAGACACAATTAAACCAAACCATAGTCAAACTGATTTAGAACTGACTCGCTCTGACAGAAATTCTGACACCAGGAATTTTTTGTCCCCCAGCTTCAAAGTTAGCATGACCCAAACTCTCCACCCAAACACTTTGGTCCAGGAACAGAGTATGCAGATTCTGCCACAGACACTTGCTTATGATTTCTCAGGTTCTTGCTTCTACTTTTCTTTTATGTGGCAATCAGTAGAGACTAATGAACTTGAGTGAGACTTCTCATTTTCCTGAATTGCTTATTGATCCAATGAAGGAATCAAAGAGAAGCCTTCAGCTGAAGCCCTGAATCTCCAGTGTCATCCCGGCAGTCCCAATCCATGGGTCATTACAGAACAGCAATACTTTCAGTATAAATGCTAAACATTGCTTGTTTTCAGGTTATATTGCTTATAGAGCAAAACTATATACTGTACAGATAACTGAATGCAATTATTTAGGGATAACAAAGTTGTAGTACAATCTATTCCTTTAAAATGCAGAAGTGGGCATAAAGAAGCTTGTGAGAAGCAGTAGAACATTAATGGGGCTTATGCTGTTCTGATTTTCTAAGGGGCCTTGCTACACACAGGTCTTAAGGTCCATTTGAACAATTTCCACCGTTGGAAAAAAATACATCTAAAGGGGATATTTTGTGACAAACTGAGGCTGTGGACAGGCCTAAGTTTTAATTCAGCTTCAGTCCACTTTTAGAGCGAGAGAACACAGGAGAGTGACCAGTAAATTTCTTTCCACATTATCTATCCCCAAAGGTGAATTGTCTGAGTTATTTAACACTGAGGGTGAGTTCCCATTCAGTAAATAATGACCTTTGAAACCATTTTGACTTTTCAAAGTCCCCACTATTTTTAAAGAATCCATAGTTTTTGAGGAGTAAATCTCCCAAAATGATTATCTGTATGAAGATTAGAGCAGCTCTCACCCCAGTTCTGATGATCAGATCGTTTTTATATTTCATCAATGGGAATGGCGAAGTGGAGTTTTGGGGAGGAAATGTTCTTTAGGCGTGCTCTCCCTTCCTCTTATCCAATCGTAAGGGTTGATGTTCTGACTTCTCCACTTTTCTCCATCATGGGGGCTGCTTGAAAAACCTCCATTCTAAAAGGTAAAGGAAAAGAGAACAGGGTGGTGGTGGTGGTGGTGGTGGTGGTGGAGGGGCTTGGCAGGGGCTTGTGGAGCTGAGGTGATTTGCCAAGCTCTAGCCTCAATAGTACAAGTATAGGTCTTCATTGTCCTCCCCTCCCTCACACACATGCTTGCTTGAAAGAGGACAGGGGTAAGGGTGGGAGAAGAGAGAGAGCACCACAGGGGGACAGAAATCACTATCTCTGGCTATCGTCAAGGACCTCACCTCATTCTGGCTAATACACACACATACAAAAGTAAAGAGGAAGTAATGTATCATGAATCCTGCTCCCCACCGCCTCTTCTTCTGCTTTATCAGGTGAGTGCAAAACCAAGGGATGGCAAGGGGGGGGGGGAGCCAGCATCAGATTGAGTACTGCTTGTGTGTGTGTGTGTGAAAGTGAGTTGCTCCCTCTCTCTTCTCCCATCTGTTCTTCCCCCTTCCTCTTTCAGACAAGCCTGGGTGTGACAGACTGCATGCTGCTTCTGCCGCCTCTTTCCCCCTTCCAATACTTTTCTGTTCCTTTTTAAGTCCACATTATAAGGCAACAGTAGGAACACTCAGAAATCAGTTCTCACTCCTGATTTTTTTTAAAAAAAAATCAATTAAAACTGGATTAAACTGCTGAGTGGGAACTTGGCCTGAAAGAAAACAACTTGTCATTTTGCTGATATATTCTCTCACTCTGAAAGTGGACTAAAGCTGGATTAAACCTTAATTGTGACCACAGCCATAGATTAATGCCCTTGTAATCCATGCTTGTTTTGTGCAGGAGCAAAGTCAGGAGACTGACAGGTTATCCGAACCAATCGTTTTACAGTTTTGGGGAGGCGTTTAGAATGGTGAGAGGTGGGGACAGAAGTGTGTTATGCCTTGTGTGTGTGTTCTTTCCTAAAACAAAATTCAGTCATCATTGGGTCATCTATTTTGAAGTTTGAGTTAAGTCTTCAGTGTAACGAGAACCAAAATCATATTGTTGTGGCATTACTTAGAAATAAAACTGCTGAAAATTTCCATTCCGTTTTGTGTTTCAAAACATGCTCCATTAGTTAAGAATTGTGACTTTGAAAGAGCATCGATGTTGCATGCTCTTGTCAGCTGAGATATCAATACAAGATATCTAGGTTGAAAACTTTGCCTCAGTCTACGGAGTTTGAGAAATACTTCAGTTATTGCTTCAGAGCAAATTTAAAAGGTCATGCAGTGCCTAAATATTCCAGTTTTTACATTGTTGTACGGGCAAAAAATGTTTGGCTGAGTTCTTAATAATTTCTACTTATTTTAAGCAGCAATGCAAATGGACATGATCTAGGACTATATGATGGCCGCAATCCCACCTACAGCAAACCTGGAGTGAACCCGGATTACTCTGATCTGGAGTAATCTGGGTTCTGCTTTGGGTGACGGTTGGAGGCCAGGAACAGCACTGAGCGTGCATCAGGCTGTTCCCAAACAGAACCCGCAGGTGCACACAAGCACACCTGCGAGTGGTGTGGTGCGGCACGGCGCGACGAGCCATGGCCACCGCCAGCATCCTCCTCCTCCTAACGTCTCTGAGCAAAGGAGGACAGCCAGTGGCTGGAGTGAGCGGGGTGAGTGGGGTGGGGTGCATGGAGGGGAGGCCACCCCTCAGATGCAGCAGCTTCGGGCATCAGGCAGGAGGGAGGGAAAAGGAAGGAAGGCAGTCGCACACACACCCCCGCTCACTCTCCAGCTCTTCTCTTACCTGGGGGGGGCAGGATAAGGAATCCCTCCCCAGGGCCCCTGCCTGCTGCCTGACAGATCCAAGGGGGGGCCTCCCCTCCATGCACCCCCTTGCTCACTTATCCCGGTCGCCGTCTGTCCTCCTTTAATGTGAGTCAGCCAGAAAACACCTATTTAAACAGGGGTTTTCTTTCCCCAGATTTCCCCCAGAAAATCTGGGGAAAGAAAACTGGCAGGGGAACAGGGCTGGAAAATCTGGAGTGGATTTGGAGTACTGGGAGATTTAATGGGAACACCAATGCCGAATCCGAATCCACACTGGATTTTAGCCCCTATGGGGATGCGCCCGATATATTTTGGTCAACAAAGAACTTCCCAGTTAATGGACTCATTAGGAATTGCACTGAGCTTAATGTCCATTAACATGTCTCTCCGCATCCCTTTCTTATTTCTTCAGTATAAATGAATGGTTGAAATTAGGCATTTGGAACAGCATTGGCGTTAGGAAAAAGAAAACTCCTTGCTGAATTTATCTACTTATACATGTGATCCACCATAGTATAATAACTAAAAAATCAGACTAGAATCTTAGATTTCCTGGGATTGGGACACTTTTTTGCTATGGGTAAATGCAGCCCAAGTGTACACATGGGAAAGGCAGGCGAGATACTACTCACCTATGCTTGCAATTGTTTCTTTGCCAAGTAACCATAAGTGGCAACTACTCTGGATTATAGGATTGTCAAATGGAGTCCAGGTTTATAGAAAGAACGATGTCGAAGTCAAGGTGAGTGAAAGCAGGGAAGTCTTTACCTCAGATATTCAATAGCTTATATTCCCTCTGCAGAGAATACTTTGTTATGGTTATGCCCCACAGAGATCATTGCCTAGAAGCATGCAGATGCTAGCTGGGTGTATGTGTGACATCCTTATGCACATCTATGCAAGCCCTGTCCTTGTGTATGCAAGAGAAAGAGTAAATTGGTCAGCACGACTTGTGATACCATCCTCTGCTGAGGTTTGCCATCCAAACAGAGGGGGTGCACGTATGCATGTCTGACCTGTAGCAGGACTGACTTGTGTACAGAATGCCCTCTACCACTGAGGTGTGCCATCCGAATGGAGGGGGCACTCCTACACAGGTTTTGCCTCCTGTGAGGCAAGGTCTGTCTGGGGACTCCTCAGCAGCACTCTAACAAAACCATGAGCTGCAAAATCAAGTCATAGAAGCAATTGTCCATTCATCAATGCAAATCAGTAACTAGAGATGTGCATGCATTTTTTTATTGCATTTGCATTTGAATCGAATATCCAAACATTTGATTTGATTCAAATGTTTAGAAACCGAATCAACAAAATCCGATTCGAATGGAATACATTTGAATCTGTTCGTTCGAATGTTAGATTCAAGTCTGAAGATACGAATATCGACAACATTCGTATTTGAAGAAACGAATGTCGACAACATTCATATGTGTTATACATATCTGTACGCATTTTGTATGCATCCTGTTTATCTTGTATGCATCCCGTTTTCGTCGCGTACTATCAGCACAAATGCGTACAGATATGTATGTAATACATCTGCACATTCCAAATGTTTCAAATGATTGGAACGAATGTTTAAATTCGAATGGGTAGACATTCTATTAGAATTTGAGTTTTGAATGTTTAGAACTTTCGTGCACATCCCTATCAGTAACTCTGCCACAGGGAAGCCCAGACTATCAGTGTGAGTAAATGATGCTGCTGAGCAGACACCAGCAGAATCCATGCGGCAGAAGTTCCTGGAAGCAGTAAGGTTGGAGCACCTGCTCCAGCCATGAAAGCAAATAACATGTTTGTGCATACTTTCCTGAAGTCACACATTTTTTGTACCTTCCAAAAGAGTTAACATGCTTTTTGGACTATTGGAAGCACTTTCAGGGAGGTCTGTCTGTATGGTGGTGGTGGTGATGGGGAGGCAGAGCAAAGGAAAGTGCTTCCCACTCCTTTATGGCAGGATGTGAGCTGGACGGGCACATGATTATGTTCTTTTGCGTCATCCATGCTCTTTAAGCATTTAAATATGAATAATCATTGCTGAGAAATCAGTGAAAGGTAATATGCCTTGGATGGAGCTGGACTCTTCAATCTGTATTTCAGAAATACACCCAGACATTTCCCTGGTAGCTGGATCAATGTCATTACTGAGATGCGAAACATATCTTGGCCGCATCCCCATTATAAGCTTAATTCAGTTTCCCTAAACCGAAATAATAGAACCGGATGCAAACGCGAATTTGCCTGTTCCCATTACTTTAAACTTAATCGTGTTCGATCCGGATTCTGAGGATGACTCAAGTGGCTACCTTTTAAAAGCCGCTTTTCAGGGCTTCCCTGCCCTTTTCCTCCTGGCATGAACCCCTTCACCGAGCCTGGCTGGGTGGCTGCCACTTGCCTGGATGGAGGAAAAATGGCAGCGGGCAGCCAGCGATTCTCCCCACTGCCCAGGGTACACAGCAGCAGCAGCAACTCAAGCAAGGGGGCTTTAAACATTCACACATCTCCCAGATCCTGCCCTGCTTTGCTTTCCCCTTTAAAGGTCAGAATTCCAAAGAGCTAGAATTGTGCAAAATTGCAACATTGCTATCAGGTGTGAAGTGCCTGGATTGCTACAGTGAGCGGCTGCTGTGAAGGTTGGATTTTTACACTGAAATCACTGTCTTTGGAAGCAAGCTATTGGGAGAGGGAAACCCTAAACATGGATTCTCATCCCTTAAAACGGTAGGGACCCCACAGTAAAAAATGTAACACGTATCAAGCACACAATCCGGAGTGAGACCTGTTGAAATGAGGGTTAACATTTACAACGCTTTGGGGCGATTTAACATGCGGAAAGTGTGTTAAGCCAAACTAACGTGGGGTCTGTGAGGATTGAAAACAGTTTGAAACCGAAATAAGCTTGTAATGGGGATGCAGCCCTAGAGGCGCATATCAACCACCCACACCATCTTTGCTCAGCTAGAACAAAGTAGTGCAAAATTGATGAATGTAACAAAGTCCCTTCACTGCACACATGTACCTTGATTCCTTCAATGACCAATGGCCCTTTTGTAATCCTTGCAGAGGATACAAATTGCAACCTTCCTGTTACAATTTCTAAATGATGCTCATCATTTACCTGAAAGAATAAAAGGTTTTCCATAAGGCAACTGAGCCAAGTACAATCCTAACCTCAGGCAGAAATGGAGGAAGTGTTCTTCTGATTTGTCCCACCATTAATGAGGCACCACTGCCAAGTTCTTTAGGTTTCATTCTTCACCCCAGCAAATAATACAGCTTTCACCCTAGACAGAAAGTCTTTCAAAAATGCAAGCACTACAGAGTCATTTTTTCCCACATCATGCCTCACCTTTCCTAGCCTAAGGCCGCCTCCAGATGTGAGGTAAAGCCCACGAACCTCCTGGCATTGTATTCGGATTGCCAAACATACAGTGCCAGTTGCAGCATGCGGAGAATGTATCACAAAGCTACCCCAGGAAATCCCAGCAGCAATGCCAGGTTTCCCGACATAGTCCTACTTACCTGTAGGAGCCAGCCGAGTGCATGAAAAACAGCAAAAGAAAGGGTACAGGTGTTGTGCAAGGTATTCTTGTATGCACCTTGAGGTTTGCGGCATGTATCTGGCAGGACACAATCACAGGATCTTCTTTGTATCCCATATCACTCTTTGGCTGTGCTCACACCTAAGGTTTAACCTAGCTTCGGTCCACCTTCAGAAAGAGAGAACACATTAGCCAAGTGTCGAGTAATTTTCGTTCCACTTTGGTTATCCCAAACGTAAATTTTCTGAGTCAGTTAACACTGAAAGAAAAGAGTTTATTGCTTTACTGATGTGTTCTCTCATGCTGAAGGTGGACTGAAGCTGGATCAAACCTTAGATGTGACGTCAGTAAGTGCTGAAGTCAGATCACGGGACAGCTGCAATGTCTTCTGTAATAATTTACTCACTGGAAATTCTACAGTCCATCATGATATTCATAAGGTTTTGAATTTGCAAAGAAATGTTGCTATTTTCCAAAAACAAACAAACAATAATTATTGTGGAAATGCTCAGTGATTTGCAGTAATGGGTCACTGCTTCACTGTGGGATTGTTTTCACTGCACATTTTACTCTGGGTTTTAATCCGGGTCTTGTAAATCAACAGGGAGCTCTGTATTTTTGTGATCACACTGACAGCTTATTATGCAGACTTGCAAGGGAAGGACTCCCTTCCCCTCTCTCTTCCCTCATACCCTGAGTGGGCATTCAAGCCCCACCCCCTATATAGGCCTGATTCAGATCTCCATGGGGAAGCAGAGAGGGAGGCAAAGGAGGGGCTGGAAGAAAGGGGAGGGGAGCCGGATCAGGATTGCTGGCAGAAGAGTCCCTCTTTGCCAAGCAGAGGGATGAAGTAGGCACCAGCTTTGCGTAGCATTGGCAGAGCATGAATGGCAGGCATTTTAAAGTCTTTCCGATGCCTGTCTAAGCAAAATCAGACTCTCCCGGAGTTATGGTCTAATAGCTCGTAACATTGTATTTCAATGCATCAATACATTTCACTCGTACTTTCAGCCAAGCCCGAATGTAATGGGGAGAGGGAGAAAAGGAGAGGAAATCACAGCCTTTTATGAGCAGACACACCTTTGTAACCCTCCAGGAGGGAAGCTGCCAGTTGGAGCTTCGGGTGGGAACCAAAAGGCAATAGGGTTCCTCTCACCCTCCCTCATTTTCTCTTCTACGGTTGAAAGGGGAGACAGAGTGCTGAACGGCACAATGCAGCCGGATCTCCTTAGAAAACAGCCAGGGGGAAAGGGGAGGAAATCACAGCTGATGATTGGATCAGGGAGAACTGAGGAGAATGCCCCTAAATCATGCTTCCATGCCTCCCAAAAGCCTCTTGTGTCCCCATTGACAAATAATGAGGAGTCTTTCTAAATCCCGCAGTGAGAGTTCTTTTGATTCAAATACAGATAATCCATGTTCCAGGACCTTTAATCCTCAGAAACTGTGGATTTGTCTGATCCTTTGGGAACATTCAGCTTTGCAAATGAATTCAAAGCTCTTTAAATCTTAAATGGGGACGCAGCCTGTTTGCCTTTGATGTCCGCTGCATCAAGGAAGTGGCCGTAGCTCAGTGGTAGAGCAGGAGGTCATTTGTTCAATCCCGAGCCTACCCATAAAAGTAGGCAATGGCAAACTACTTTTATATCTTTGCCAAGAAAACTGCACTCAACCTGCAGTCACTGATGTTTCCTGATGCACCTTATGGGGGAGACTATTCCATAACCTAGGGGCCACCACTGAGAAGACCCTCTCCCGGGTGCCCACCCCTTTTATAACTGTAGTAGTACAACCAGGAGGGGCTCCCCTCCAGATCTTAAGGTATGGGCAGCTCAGTATGGAAAAAGGTGTTCCTTTAGATACTTGGGACACAAGTAATTTAGGGCCTTAGAAGTTAAAGTTAACACTTTGAACTGGTGTTAACTTTTGAGATGGGAGTGGCTCTGCAGTGTGTGGTCACATCAACAACAGCCAAGTACAAAAAGGCCTTTGATCCAATGCAGAAGTAGGCACTTCTATTTCAGGTGGAAACAAATGATTAGCCACACAGAACAAGAGAGAAGCAGCAGTCTGTAGTTTCTTGAGAAAAACCCCCACAACTGAACAAAAACAAGTCGATAAAACAAAATACATGCTAAAAGTGCAATTATATTAATGACTTGCATTATATGATTTTTTCTCCTATAGTACAATAACTTTATATCATATTAGAAGAAGAAGAATTGGCTTTTCTACCCTGCTTTTCTCACCCATTTAAGGGGACTCAAAGCGGCTGACAAAGCTTTTCTATTCTTCTTCCCACAACAGAACACCCTGTGAGGTAGGTGGGGCTGTGAGAGCTCAGAAGAGAGCTGTGACTAGCCCAAGTCACCCAGCTGGCTTCATGGGGGAGGGCGGAATTGAACCCGGTATTCCTAGATAACAGTCCGGCTCCCTAACCACTAGACCAAACTGGCTCAATGGTACAAAAATTACAATAGCTGAATTACTAAATTAATATATGATTAGAAATTTTAAAAACAGCATAATATTCATATAACAATTTCTCCACAAAAACTGAAGGAAACGCATATGTTTTATTATACAGTACACTATAGCATCTAATACAGTGACAGAAATAGCTCATTCACATTCCATGACCCCAAATCAAGCAATCAGGATGAATATGGGATAATGTAAAAACTGGTCAGATGTGTTTTAAGCAAAAATGCATCTTCCTCAATGGCTGTCTTCAGAGAAAGTCATCTATTAGGCACCAAGCATCCATCACGGACCACCATGAAATTAAGAACATAAGAACATAAGAGGAGCCCTGCTGGATCGGGCCACAGCCCATCTAGTCCAGCATCCTATCGCACACAGTGGCCCACCAATTGCCCATGGGCATCTCAAGCAGAGACAAGGCCATACTTTCTCCTGCTCTCGAATCCCAGCAAATGCTCTTAGGCATCCTATCCAGCATGTAAGAGAATAATATATCAGACCATAGTAACACTAATATCTTCAGCATCCATTAAGGAATTTGTCGGCCACTCTTCTGCAAGTCTTAGAGTCATCCTTCTGTCAGGGACAGGGAGAGGGAGAGGAAAAATGGCAAAACATTATCTGAAGTCACTAACGCATTTGGATTTCCAGATTTGAATACAATGGTGACTGAAAACCCATTATGCATTGTGCAATTCAGCCTTTCAGTTCTTTTCCATGAGTTCAAACATACAAGCGTTCAGGGTGATTTCCCAGGCAAGCAATTCCTGTTCTTTGCATATTTGGTTCAAAGTGAGGTGCTTTTTGCTCCATGGACTAATTTTTAATGCCATCTGAAATTGTATGACAGCCAAAGAAATCAATTAATTTTTATGCTCTCTAGAGCCGATGAGAGTGCCTGATGAACAAAAGTGAAAAATTTGTATTTAATTACATGCCATATGAGTGAATGGCAACCAGAAAAATAAAAGCTCATCACTCTTTGGGACAGCAATACAGAAGTCCAGACCTTTTTAGTGCTATGATGTAACCAGCTCTTCTTCTTTACTGTAAATGATCACAAGGGTTTTCAATAGAGCTACAGCAACATTTAGGACAACCAGCTCACCACACTGTTGGCACATTTGCCTTCTAAGTCAGACTGTTTCATAACTTGTAGATTTGCATGTTCACACACTAGTCGCCTATGACTTAATGGACGGTTCAACTTCCGGTTCCTAAATTTATTTTTACCAAGTGGAAAGTTTTGTTCCCTCTGTGTTGGAGAACAGTGGCTGGACAATCGTGACAAGGTTGTCGTGACAATCCAGTAGAACTCTGCCCATATTATAATTTATAACTCCTAGTAAAGCACGCAAGTCCATAGCCACATAATGTATTGCATGAACCTTTTAAAAAACGCAAGGTGGTTTCTTGCACACTAGTAGGCCGTTTGCTTGGGAATGGATAGGAAGGATAGTGTTGTAAAGTTTGTGTACCATATAAATTACTGGGCTTTTTTCTTCCTTTTTTTTTTAACATTAGCAGCACTTGTGTCGTCTATTTGGGAAAGTGGCCACAAAGAAGTGAACCCATGTCGTAGCCAAGTCCTGGGAACAAATTTGTGGAGTTCCACAGGGCTCACTCCTTAACATCGGCACGTGAACTTTCAACATCTACATCTGTTTACCATCAATAGTCTGGTGGCACTGAAATGTACATTTCCATCCCCATTCATCCCAAGTGATGCTGCTGACGTGCTGTTCTGGTGTTTGGATGAAGTAAGAGGCTGGATGATCAGAAAGAACTTCAAAGCTAATCCTTCCAAGACTAAGGGACTTTTTGCACTTAACTTCCATGGGATACTATCCCATGGAAGTTAAATATAGGGACTGTAGCTGGTGTTTACACTGAAAGCACTGGCCTGTCCCAAACCTAACCCAGACTTACCTGGATCCTGTTGAAGTGCAGACAGTCCTGTCTGGGACTGTATGCATCGCCATAATCCAAAAATATATATTCCCATGCTATCATTGCCATCAAGGGGCATGCCATTAGGCATGGCAACCTGAAACCAACCCTGCTGCACGTTCAAGGTTTCAGCTTCTTATTGAACCAACCTCCCCCCCACCCATTTCAAGCCAAACCAATTAAAGTGGAATCAGTTCTGCACTATTCATTGCTAATTTAAAGCAATTGCAAAGCTGTCTGCAATTTTCTTTAGCTGTGGAAGCAGAAACTCCTGCCCTGTTAATTAGAGGAGTCCTCTAATATTTATTTTTATACACTTTGTGACGGATTCAAGGTGCAGATTGCAAAGCATGGGAATGTTTCCCGGGCTCTTCGCAAACATTTGCTGCAAGCTGCAAAAGAGTGGGAAAGTTTCCCAGGGACTTTGCAAGTTTGAATGACAGGAAGGAGGAATTCCTCAGTAAGAGCCAAAATCTAGCCAATCGGAGCACCAGGATCTTGCTCTATTTAAGGCAGAGGTCTGGGACTCTCAGTATCTCTCTCACCTGGCAGATTTTGCAGGAGGGTGATCATTGGGGAGTTTGCTGAACTCCCCAGGCATCTAGGCCTTGTGCTCACTGCTTGTGGGGCAGGGGAAAGAAGGGAGGTCATGCCTTTCTTAAGGGTTGGTCTCAGGGCGTAACTAGGAAGACACAGGGATGCTGAAAGGGATTGCTTGGCTCTGGATTGATCAAGTTAGACCCTTGGTTTGCAGTTAGCTTTTCTGCTTAGGATTTATTCTTTCTAGGAAGCACTTTCACACTGAATATCTGAAAAGCCCCTTCAGGAGCTGGAGCTTTTGCTATTCATTTTACTCTTGAGGGACTAGGTTAGGGAGGGCAAAGTTGAATCTTATTTACAATTTCTTGTACTTTTGGACTACTTAAGTAATACTGAGCAACTTTTATACTTCGCTACAGCTTATTTATCTATATGCTTGTAAATAATAAACAGTTGGCGTTATATTGCACTGATGTTTATCTTGCAGCTTCAGGGAGAAGGGTTGGCTGTAAGCCTTTGAAGAGTGATGCCTGGGCAAGTGGGGGGTCTAGTTCATATACAGACACCAGCCCATTGGCAGGCAGTGGGGCCGTACAGCTTGACCGCCACTTCCTTGACTGCGTTACTCAGTTAATATGAGTTCACGAGGGGGGAGGGATCAAGTCCTCACACGCTTCTACTCTGTCCATCACCTGCAAGGGTGGGGGAGTCTCAATATTAAACCAATTCAACTTTGTTATATGATTGGGTTGATTATAAGAATTTCAAACACAAGTGCATTTTATTTCAAGAAGCCTTATTTTTATTTTTTTTAAAAACCCCTCAAACTGTACATTTAGATTTATATCCATCTCAGATAAAAAATATTCTTTCTTACAAATCACAATGATTTCAATAAAGATTTTTCAGCAGTAAAAATAAGTACTACAAGTATTTCTCCTGATCTTTGAAAAGGAGTCAGAACAATTTCCAAAAATAGAATTCATATTTTAGGCTGTGTATTGTAGGTGAGAGCAAGATGTAAGGAACAACAACATTAAAAATCAGCACAAGAATACATAAGTTGTTTTGCAAGAGGACCTGCGCAGAAGAGATAATCCATCAATAAATACATTTTAAACATTTTCACTTTGCATTACAAGAAACTGTCTCAAACTGATCTTTAATCAAACTGATCTATTAGTCTCTTGCAAAACAAAATAAAGACTAAACCTCAGTTTGACAGCCAGGAATCATACGCCAGCAGAACACAGCATCTGACCTGTGCATGGGATATGTTAGAATTCCTTTAGTGCATTAAACACTTTTGGATATAGATGCTGTTTTTCTGAAATGAACCTTTTTTTGTTCTTTTAAATGTTTATATGAGTTAAATTAGAATATACAATATTTGTTAAATAGGAACATTGCCAGACACTTGTACAAACACACACGCTATGTACACACATACATATACTGGACACATGCATACATACCCGCACACAAACACTTACTCCTATACAGATTTTGAAATGATGTGTTTTTCCCTTCTCCATTACTCCTCCTGGTTCAACACTACACAACTTGGTTGTGCATGTGAAGCACATGTGCTTTGAGAGAATGCCCAATGCAAATTGGTCGTCACATCTAACCTTAAATAACAAGATAACTTTTTTCTCTTAATCACATATATTCATTTGCAAAGTTGCATCAGCAGTGCTGCTATTTTAAGGGATTCTGAAGTAATAAATACCAATGGTTATCAGCCTTTGGTATGGGCAACACCCTTAATTATATGGCAGCATACATAATCAGGCCTCTGAACTTCAGAGCACTTTCCTATCTGCTGATCTCCCTCAATGCTGTTCAAAAGTTTAGATACAGTAAGCTCTGAGGATGGTGGGCCTAAATCAAGGTCACTTTTCTTCCTTCAGCTTCCTCTGGTTATAAAGTCACTTCTTTAAGGTCTTTGAGAGTGTCTCACGCCAAACACTCAGAAGATAAACCAAGGGCCGCAGCAGAAGGCTCCAATTCACAGTTAGCATGTTGTTGCATTCTTCATCAATGCTAAACCACAAGATTGCAATGTTCAGTCCTCTGTATCTGGCTGCACACCTAGCATTGCATGAAGCTCATCGGCTGTATAGCCCAACAGGTTCTGCAGATCACATACAAATCGGTATACGTAACGTTTTCCGGAAGTCTTGTGAATGATGTTCTTGTCATAATAATAACGCAAGCCACGGCTCAGCTTCTCATAGTTCATTTTGGGTTTGTTTTTTCTCCTGCCCCATCTCCGTGCAACCTTAAGAAGGAAGAGAGTCCATTATATTCAAGATAACTTGCGAAGTATCACAATCAGCCCCACAAATTTTAAGGATTATTTTTAGGCCAATGCTTTGGTGTGTCCCCCACCCAAAATACCTCTTTATTCTGTTCCCCAGGCCCAGGCCCAGGCCCGGGCTCTACTGAAGAGCAAAGGGAAGGCTTGGTATGTTCTATTTTTACATCACACTAAAGTGCTGTCTTCCATTCTCAGAAATGCTAGTACACATCAGGGCAAGTTCACCACTGCCACACCCCCAGACAGGACAGAAAGTGTGAATCCGCCCCTGGTCTCTATTCCGGGACATAATCCAGAATAAGGCCCAGTACAGAAAGGGGCCAAGTCACCAAATCATTTTGATCTGCAAAAACCAAACTACTTACCTCATCCGGATCAGTAAGTTTAAACTCCCATCCATCTCCAGTCCAGCTAATGAAGGATTGGCAAGATTTGTCAGTCAGAAGTTCTAGAAGGAACTGCCACAGTTGTATAGGTCCACTACCTATCAATACCAAGACAAATATATTCATTAATATTTCAGGTATTCTTTTACTTTCATCCTAACACCCTTCCTGACTAAAAGTAAATCCCAACTAGATGCCATAAGTTGAATAGGGAAAAGAAAAAATAAATACCCTGGAGTTTTAGGAACTTTTTGCAGAAAAGCTGATCTTACTGTTTTAAAATTCAGAGTCCCTATCTAAAGGATGCTGCTTTCCTTAGCTACAGTTTTCATTTTAAAATGCCCACTATCAGAATGTAATTAAAGAAGGGAACCTTTGCTGGGTAAGATAAAGCTGAGAAATTCTAGGTCTGCTTGGCTTCTATACCTTATAGAAGATGGTATAATACAAAGTCTCAAACAATCCTTTGTTTTATCAATAATGCAATATGTAGATAACAAGCACATTGGATATCTACTATCCATATTCTATGAGTACTTCCTTCTTTAGAAGTTTCACTAGAACAGAAATTCAGCCTCGTGAGGCAACAGAGAGTTACTGGTGGGCTTGTTTGCACATAACTCAGTAGGATGGCCTAACAGTGGCCCAGCTTTGTGGAAGGCTGCCATGGCAACTGGCCCGTGATGCACGACTGTGCGGGCACATCATCCCACCCACTCAAGCGTTCACACCGGGAAAAGGGTGTTTATGCTGCTAACTGGGAGCTAGGAGCTGCTCCCGGTCAAACTATGGGCGGTTTCTAGTTCGGGAAAGCTCCTGGATGCTCCACATTGGTCGTGGCACGTGTAGACAGATCTGCCCCCCTTCCCCCCCCTCAAAAGCATCTGGAACTGCTCTGGAAAAGTAAGTCTGGACAGGCCCAGTCCCTGACTGAAAGGAAAAAAGAGTGTGTTGAAGCTATTATGATACTTGCCTGTAAACCCTGCTAGAATTGCTGCTGGTATAACTGGCTTCCCTTGTTCAACAGGATCACTTCTTTCTTGAATATAGTCTTTAAAGGACATTGTAGGTTTGTTCAGACACAGGGACTGGCTGCAGTCATCTTCAAAGCTCTCATAGGACGGAACACGCTGAACATCCACTAGTGATGACTGGCTGTTCCAGGACTGCAACAACGAATCTGAGCCTTCATAACTTTCTGTGCCGCTGTCACTTGAATCTTGTTCTCTGTGTTTACCTGAAAGGAGGGAAAACATGTTAAGGAGGGGCTAGAGTAGCTTCCTCTTAGCACTGTAGCTGAAACAAATGGGAAAGCTACTTGTTTAGTATTAAAACATGATGCAGAAAAAGATAAGAAAATAGCAACTTACTTTCTCTCTCCCCCTCCCCCCCTTACAATTAAAGTATTATTTTTGCTAAAATACCAGGAACTCTAAAATAGATTTCAGTGGATCACTTGAAGGTTCTTGCTTTTTGGAGGGCAATGTCACCAAAACCTTAACTGATGTCAGTAAAGTTTGTTTTAGTTAAACAAGCAGGCTGCAATAGGCTATGTTTATGAATCAGATAGTATGATCAGTGTTCATGAGTTCAAAATAATGGCTTAGGAGTCAATAATAATATAGCAATGGGGTATATTGCTGAGTAAAAAACAAGAAGAAACCCACAGTATTAAATGAACACAATTTCTCTAACTCCATTATACTAATAACACCATGAAAGCAACAAGAGTTTATATTTTTGCGCACAAGACAGCTGTAAATCTTACCAGTATTTTCCAGCAACAAATTCAGATTGTTTCTTGTGAAGTCCTGATTCATGGAGCAGTAGTTCACATTGACTGCTTCAACTTTTCGACGCATCTGAAATTCTTGTTTTAGATGAACTAAGTTAGGTCCAGCAGATGTCTGACATACATCATCCAGAAGGCTGGCTTTTGGATAGCTGAGAGTTTTTTGATAGCTTGGTACTTGAGCACAATACTGTGTTTGCTCAGTATTAATACCTAGGAAAAAAGTCAGTTAAGTATTTATTTTCGGCAACAGTCCTTGATCCTAGAACTGCATCTACTTTCAAATGGCTTTGGTTTTCCACAGTCAAAAAATTCCCATTTTTTAAAATTGGATTATATACGAATCATTGTTGGCAGTGGAAAACTGGCACTAAGGGCAAGAGTATTCATAAGCAAAACTGCCTAACATGATTTTGTACAATGTAACAGCTTGTTGGAGCCAAAGCACTGTGTTACATGCATGCTCTTTAAAAGACACATGAGTGCAACAGATATTGAGTCATTTCCCACTGGAATGTTTTTATTAATCTATCTATTCCCACCTCTAAAAACTTAATACTTCCTGGATCAGTGCATGTTGTAATCCACGTCAAGGTCTCTTTTGTTCACATGCTGGTGTAGACTAGATGGAGTATATCAGAAGAGGCACAGTCCATCTACATGAGACAAAGTGTATTCCAGATCAGGAGGCTGCAAATGGCCTCCTGGTCCACTTCTGGGGTGGAATACACTTGCTGGTCTGGTGTACTAGCAAGGGCAGAATCACTCAAATACTCCTAAAGGGAGGCTTCATGATTGTATGGTTGTGCTTTCTGACAACTTTGGCACATAATTTCTTTCTTGTTATCCTTAAGTAGAACACAGGTATGAAATTGTGCACCAACATTTTTTTAAAAAAAATTAATTAACTACTATAATTATCCTAATTAAATAAATT
Organism: Aspidoscelis tigris stejnegeri; assembly: GCA_023333525.1. Taxonomy (NCBI): domain Eukaryota; kingdom Metazoa; phylum Chordata; class Lepidosauria; order Squamata; family Teiidae; genus Aspidoscelis; species Aspidoscelis tigris. The sequence goes on from JALMGA010000001.1 coordinate 212,052,024, forward strand.
TACCTAATGTGTTGTTGTTCACCCAATGTTGGGATGAAGTGAGATGAGCATTTTCCATATACGGATCCTGTGGCTTTTCTTCATTGTCTGAAAGCAAGACAGGCATCACACATTTTGATAAGAAATTGTGCTCTGAAGCAATCAATGGAAACATTCCTAATTAAATATATTCCTCCCCAAAGTTTATTACACCAATCATTTTAATAGGCAAGAAACTCATTCTCAGTTTATAATTCTCCGAGTAAAGAATTATTAAAATGTGACTGATTAAACAGAGGTTTAACTATCCCCTTTAAATAAATGGGAATAAAAAACAAATGCTGTGTGAGCAAACGTTCTATTCCAGTAATAACAGATCAACATTTCCTCAAGTTCCTGGCTTTATTACTCTAAGTCTTAAAAGATTACATAAGGTGATTTCTTCAGATACATTCAGTAAGGACAGTTGTAATCAATGGCTACTAGAACGGATGCTTTGGTACTCCTTCCAGGTTGCATAGACAGGGAGGATGCCTCTGAAGACCATTTGCTAGGAGGTCAGGAACATCTTTTGCTGGAAATGCCCAGGAGCAACTGGTGGGCCACTGTATGAGACAGGATGCTGGACTAGATGGACTGTGGCCCAATCCAGCAGGGCTCATCTTATATTCTTAATTAGAACCTTTACATAACATTTCATCCAAGACAATATTTTACAACCCTATGCAGCACTGAAACAAAACTACCATTGTAGCTTTGTTTTGTTAATTTACCTTTGATCATCTGTTCCAGGTGTTCCCACAAAATATCACCCACATAATCTGGTGCCAATTCCAAGAAGTGCTCCTTTCCAAGGGTGCATAGTTCTTGGCCATTGAGAGAAAAATGCTCAAAATTCACATTCGTCAAATTGAATTCAGTGGCAGCCCAAAGGAGCCACTGGCACACCTGATCTTGTGTCCATAACCATGGATCTGTATGGAGGAAGAAAAATAAAATGAGCAACTTAGGCAACAACCCAACTCTCCTACAGTATTCTTTTTTTTCTCACCAAAGCCCAAACCTTCTATACCCACTATTATTTGAAATTAAATCTACCCCAAATAGGCCACAATCACTACTGAGATAAACAGAATTTAGAAACAAACAATGAGTTTAGGATAAGGGTAAAAATGGTAGAGGCTCCCTTTTTATCCCTAGACACAAGAGAACAATCTCATCAAAATCAACAAGCCCAATAGAAAAGAACAATACTTACTACTTGGAATGCCCAATCTGCGCTGCTCCTTTGTAAAGCCACTAAAAGTTGCTTTTAAGGCTTGACTCATCACAGCCTTACTGCATGGAGTTAAGAGAGGCAATTCACAGCTAGTTGATTCTGAAATGCAAAAGAGTTACAAGGTTTTGAAAAAGCAAAACTAAAGATCTGGAAACACCTTGAAGCAGTTTTCTTGGCAGAGACACAGAAGTGATTTGCCACTGCCTAATTTGATTTTCCATACTTCTACTACATATGGATCACTCTTCTGGAAAAATGATTTAGGTGCTGGTGCTCATCTATTACTAGGGCTCATCTATTGATATTTCATACTTTAAAGAAGACATGAATAAAAGATGAAGTGATGCTAAGTAGATAAACCCATATACTCTGAATTCCCAGAAGTGGGAGCAACAACACATTCATGCTACTCCTTTATTGGGCAATTAGTATCTACAGTGGACATCAACATGTGCAAAGTCTCCAAATATTCCTATTGGATCAAATGAAGCCACATCCATGCCTGTATCTGGCATTACTTATGAGCAGTGTTTCGATGCATTATCTACCATGATAGCTCCTGCCTAAATATAACAGAAATTAATAGCAGTTACGCATCTGAAAAAACTTGGCAGGCTGGCTCTGATTTTATTCTACCAAGGGCATAAAGAAGAAATTCACTGTAGAAGGTATCCTGACTAAGACCTCACACAGACGATTATGCATTGCAACTCACTGTAAATTATCCAAAGCAAGTATTTACCAAAAGAAATAGCATCGAGGCCTGTTGGCACTTCCTGGAGTGTCTGATCTTCATTCAAGGATGGGAAATACCCTGTAAACAAGGAGTTTGCACCTTCAAAGCTGTCAAAAGCAGGCTGCCGCTGAAAGGAAAAAGAGGGAAAACTGGTTTAATTATTTTATTACATCCCCAGCAACTGTAATATACTGCAATTCCATGAAGTAAGAACATTATGTTCTCAAATAGCAACTAAAACATAGGCTGTGTTTAGATATAAAAAAAGACAGGGGCTCCTTAGAGTTGCCTCTAAGAAGCTGAGTAGCTCTCATGTTCCCAGGCCTTCCTTAACCCACTGCTTCTGCCACAGATTGTTCAAGACTGGTGTATGAACAATCCCACCTCAAAGCCTTCTCCAAGTCACCTCACATGCACTTCAAAGATGCTTTTGTTTTGGTCTGTGTCTGATCATCACAGCCCCAATGACAGAAAAAATGTCCAGATAGGTAAACATGTTAATCTGCCACAGCAAAAGCAGAGTTTAGCTGCATTAAAAAAAATTTACCCATCTTGCTTGTAAACAAAGAACACTTCATTATTATGTGTTAGTGTTATAAAGACACAGGCTTCATCAACACCAAATCCAGTCTTTGGGGTATGGGGTTGAGTGACATCAGACACACTTCTAAGACCAAGCAATGTCATGAGGAATACTGCTGTGGGGCAGAACTGTTACTTACTACAGGGAAAACCCCTCTAGAAAAATGCAGGGTGGAGGGGGCACCAAAGATGACTGGGCATGGACACGTCTGTGGAACTGCCCTCCCCCTATAGTATCCATGTCTGGTTCTCAGCAAAGCAGTAGGGGAGGCATTTGATTTTGCTCCCATGGCCCCAGGTAGGCACTGCAATCCTCAGTAAGTGTGTCATGACAACAAGCATGGTAACACGACACCTGTGCAGTGCCCTAGGGCTTAGCCACAATCAAAGAAGCCTGGGAGAAAGAATTCACTACAATTCACTTCTATGTTTTTCACACACCCCTAAATTAACTCACAAATAAATGACTAAAATACAGTGCTCTAAAAGGGGAAATGGTTGAGTTGTTAACACACACTTCCCAAAACAATGTTTTAGTCTTTCAACTGAAATTATAGTGCCTTACCTTTTCAAATTTTAAAGCATCCTTTTATAGGGTGCACCTTATATTTAACGCTTTTAAAAATTATTTTATATACAGTATTAACACTATTACACTTTTACATTTTTAAATTGAGGAAAGCATGCCTACAAACAGGAAAGCTTTGGTATCTCTTGGAAGTGTTACTTTTAATAGCTAATATTAGTCCAAGATAAGCCATTCAGGCAAGATAATTTTTCAGGGTGATCTCGCTAGAACAAAGAAGCTCTTTGAACAGACCTTCAAGAGGTAAATTCAGCTTTAAGAACTTGCTTGGAAAAGTAGCTGTATAAATGAAATGATTAATAATAAACCAGCTGTCTAGCCTTCCAAGTTATAAATTCTTTAACTGTTAATAGATAAAAGGTCTGAGTCATCACCAATGCCTTGGGGAAAGGCCATGCACTTTCAACATAATCTGGAAACTCCAGTGTTTTGTGTAAATAAGCGACCCTTGCACTGAGTCACTGGAAAAAATGTAGCTGTGTAAGAATGAGTAAAAGCTGTGCTGTGTTTAAAAAATGCCGAATAATGTTTGAACATGAATCTAAACAGTACAATGAGCATGTTTGAAACACATGTGGATGAAAGCCAAACAGTCACATGAACAATTGCTTTTCTTCCATGTCAAACTGACTACAGAGCAAACCTGAATAGCTGGGAATAACCATAGAATTGCCTTGGAAAGAGTCTAACAACATGTTTTGTGAGAATGCAACCCATGTCTATAAGCAAAAGCATCTGTCATAAAGTTTATATTATTTATATTAAACTTCAGTTTATTAAGATACAAATAGTTATGTTTTACTGCTGAGTCATTCAAAACTCTGGAATTCAAGTACTAATAACAAGCTAAAATTCAAAACAATTGCTAATTTGATTTTTTTTTTAAAAGATACAATGCAGAACTAGACCTACAAAAATGCTGAACTAGCCCTGTACCTGCCCAGCAGTGTTAATAATATTAATGGCCAGCCTGGATTGCCAAGACAATGTCTAAACTGGCATCTGGTGTGTGGGTGGACATTGCCATGGCAATCCAGCAGCTGCATGTGACTGTGCAGTAGCAGTCATGGAGCAATGCCCCCCTGCCGTCAGTGAGCAGAAAAAGGTGCAGAATCTGCTTTTAAGAAGAGAGAGTTGTGACTAGGCCAAGGTTAACCAGATGGCTTCGTGGAAGTGTGCGGCATCAAATTCACTGACTACAAGATATAAGCCTGTCAGTCTAACCACAAGACCCAACTGGGTCAGAAGTGTTATTTGCTTGCGATCAAAAAGACCCAAAGAAACTGCTTCAAGCCAACCCAAAGCAAGCTGAAACTAACTGTAGCCATTTTAGTCTATAATATATCCTGAGACCTTTGGGTGAAGGGCAGCATATAAATGCAAATAATAAATATAATAAATAAGACTGGGTAGAGCATTACCTTAGAAATGAGGCAAAATTTACACAAAGTTTTGGTACCAATTCATTTAAGATTAAACTATTATTTTAAACGAGTGTTTTTCAAAGCTCACCTTGAGCACACCTCGGTATGCATTACACACAGGTGCTACCTGGTCCATGTTCTTGATTCCAAAGTCACCCATCTAGCAATGGAAACAGAATATGTAAGAACTTCTTGTTGATGGAAACAACATGTCTCAGTTCATGGCTAAACGTTTTACCTGTTATCATGTTCACTCACAAGGGACAATAAGATGAATCATAACCACGTGTCTGATTTACAGAAAGTTACATCCATGTTGCTATGGCGCTTACAGGTCAGGACCTGAAAAACTGCAGTAAATGGCACGTTTTCAAATAGCTCCCATCCTCCACCTTACGGAAATCACTTTCAAAAGTGAGGCAAATTTCACAAGGTATTAGTCTTGCTGTATGTAAGGACAGTGATCATCCAGAGTCCTATATTTCCTCTGAGATATCTAAAGCAATTATCTGCATTTTAACCACAGACTTCCAGGATTTATTTTACTTGACGCTTTCATTTCAGTGTCATATATTCAAATGAGGCATATATTGATTCAACCTAAAATTGTTCTAAGTTAACAGAAACTATAGAAAAAATATCTATGGTTGTGGTGCATTAATCAAAACTCCCAAATTATTAAACCCCAGAAAATCCTGCCTCAGGGACAATAATGGTTGTAGTGCAATTGCCGGCTAATGTAGCACATGGCAGTGTGAAATCCTGGTTCAGATTTCTGATCAGTCGTGTAACAGATGAGATAGCCCTGACCTGTAAACAATATCTCAGTCTAACCATTCTCACAGGATTGTCGTGATACTTTCTGTACTTCCTGTTAAAACAGAATAATATGAAGGCTGGAGTTCTGGGCCTCTCCTGCACTCTGGTGCAGACTAGGAGAAACCACATCCCCTGCTAGCACACTGTATTTGTATGGTATGCAGTGTAGCTAGATCTGGGTGGCCAAAATGGCCACCTAGATCAGGATACAGACCAGTTGCTCCATGGAGGTATGTGGGCCACGTTAGTTTTTGGTCTTGAGCTCCGAGACCATTCCTGCCTGTTGGAGTCCTCTCTGCAAGCTCCAAAGCTTGACTGAGTTTCCAAGCAGCTTGGGATGGTGGCGCCCTGGACCTTCTGAAGCACTCCATCCTGGAACCACTCCAACTAGAGAAGTTCCTGCTGGACTTCTCCATGCTCCACAAATGTGGAAATGGCCTTAGGTCCTTTCTCTGCATTTATTACCAAGGAACAAGCAGCTCCCTAGTATGCGTTGTCTGCTGTCCTGGCCCAGAACCATACCAACACATCCCTATTCCAGATTAGCTGTAGACATTTTTGAAGAAGTCTATACCCGTCCCAAGATGTCTTGCCCCAGTCCTGTTTAGAACAAGGAAAATGCTTGGTCCAGTACAGGCTGAAGCAGAACAGTTAAACCACTACAGGAAGGTGAATGTGGAAACACCCTTAAGACTGCTATACTTAAGAAGAACTGCAGACTTGCACTGTATCTACATAAACTATGCAGAAGAACACATTCAATGGTAACAGTTTTACTGAATTTTTATCCTTTTATAAGTCCTTTTTTAACTATAAAATTGTTTCAGAGACTAAAAAAGCTCTTAATCAGCTTCTCATTTCAAGTCACATTTCTCTGTTAGTGTCTCTCCTTATTTATTATGGAACTCACTTCCATGTAACAGGGCTTTATACTCTGGAACCAAGAGGTTTTTTAAAAAATGAAACAAAACACAGATTTATCATTAAACAAAGTAAATGCTGCTTCCTGGCCATCACAAATGCCAATTCCAATCTTGGTTACTCCAATAAGCCCTCAGATCCACTAACTTACAGGTTAGGTAAAGGGTCATTATGAGTGTATTCTGATGAATCCAGCTCAAAACAATGAAATTTAAATGTGCCTATGAGCCCCAAAGGTTGACGATCTACAGGCGAGGGGAAAGAAACTAAGGCTTAGACAACTCTTGTTAGGGTTGAACATCTAAATAGTTTTAAAATTACCTATCCATACTGCACGTTGGTTTGTTTGAAATGGATGACCCTATACAGATTGGGGTACACTAGCTGCTCATTTCTAGCATTAATAAACCAACTTTTCAGACTAAGCATGGCCTTTTATGCTTCAGGTGAAATAATTTTAAAGAATTCAGCAGCAGAATCCATTAAAATGGAAGAAATGATAACATATTCTATTTAATAGTACCAGGAAAGGTTTTGTAATGTTTCCTGACTTAATTCTCTTAAAATTACAGTACTGTGAGTGCATTTACTCAGTAAATGAGGTTCAAAGAAAAGGCTATAAAGCAGCCTTATGAGACGTTGTTCAGCTTGTTACAAAGAACACAAACATCATATGGACCCTTATCTAACATTATCAGCTCAGCAGAAATGACTGCACACCTGATGCTCTGTTCTTGAAAGCTTTATACTCTCAGCAAGCAGACAAATGAAACTACTATTCTTAACGAAGTTTTTCACATGAATATAACACATAAAGATAAGAGCAAAACCCCTTTATTTTTTCTTGATTTGCCATAGCTGACACTTTAAAACACCAAACACTAAATGGCAATCCATTTTAGATGAAGGGCACTTTAAGTGTTCATTTGCTTAGTACTCTAGATGTCTGACAGTGCTGTGCTACACTGTAAGCCATTAAAAATATAGGATTTGCAAAATGCACTACTCGTACATGGAAAAAAAGGTATGAATTAGTTGCTAGCCATTTGAAACACTGTTTGAAATATTGTACTTTTATTCTTCCTGCATCAGATATTAATCCAGTAGAGCTTTCTAAGGTTCAACCTCTTATTTAGCTTCTATGTACCAAAGGAGAAGTCAGATAATTAGCTGAATAGAAGAGAATAAACATTAAAGCTGTGGTCCTCCATGCACTTGCTTACTCCTCACATCGTTCAGTCCCGGACAGAATGGGCCACTGCCAGGGATTACTAGAATAACAGCTCTGTATTATTTGGAAAGCAACCAAGGACTAACTAGCCCTCATTCAGGTTAAGATAACTCCCTCCTAAGCCCCACTTAATCTCAACATTTTGCAGATGTGCACAGCTAAGGAACTGCAATGTGATTCAACAAAGCCATCTGCAAATTATATTCCTAAACTTCTACCTAAGTACAGGAAAATTCTTGATATGATTACCTGCTGTCTGTATGAAAACAATGTGGGAGGTGGAGAGGAAGGAAACGAACAGCCTTTCTACTTGCTATACTTGGTATGCCCACCAGCAAATAGCAGTGTGTGTGGGGAAAAAAGTGCTCCAGCTGGGCACTGGAGCTTTTTCAGGAAAAAGAACAGGATCTGATCACTGCACACTAGGTTACACATTCTTCATGCAAATGGTCTACCTGGATGTTTCATGGTACGGAGGTAAACATTAGTACAAATCTGGATGAATAAAAACCTTCCAGACTTCTGGCACCCTTAAGAACAACCAATGTGGTATTGCATAAGATTTCAGGGGCGAGAATAGGCCTCACTCCTTCACTATCATCACTGCATTATACAATATGTTCAAGCCAAAGGGCAATTAAAAATGAATTATATATAGCTGATGCCAGTAGAACAAAGTATTCATCAAGAGACACATCTAACTTTCTGGTTAACTCCCACGTCGTCATTAAAATCCATCTGTGCCAAGATCTTCCAGAATGACTCTAAAAGGAACCAGATATGCCACTATCATAATACAATAGGCTAAAAAAAAATTGTTTAAAATCCTAATGATCCACAATCAAGTGCCAGGACCTTCTCATGCAATGAAGGCCAATTCTGTGCAATTTCTTGCTACAAAGCTTGAAGGCCTAATAATGATGAAATGGTCCTGTGAATGAGTAATGCCTGCAGCCTCTTTACACCCACACAAAAGGGCTTATGTGATAAGCGGCCACTCTCTGGGTAACACTCAATCGCTGTAGGCAAATAAATATCTAAAAATGCCACTAACAAAGCGAATACCAGGTTTCTCGGGTAGTTTGATATGCAAAATAGTCAAGTAACAAAGAGGATGCCAGATCTGCCCAGGTGTGATGATTCTTTTAAGAAATGGAGAATGTATTGACCACATTCTAATAGTGATAAGAATTTTTTTTTAAAAAAAAAACCTTCAATAGTCCAAATGATGACTTAAGTGTCTCTCAGAAAGGAAGACAAAAGCAACAAAATCTTTGGAGAGGTTTTTTCCCCCCAAAAAACACCTGGGTTCACTTATTTATTTATCTGCATTTTTATCCCGCCCTATACCCAGGGGTCTTAGGGCGGGTTACAGTATACAGACGGAACACATTAAAACCAAAAACAAACGTGACCGTGTTTTGTAAAGCCTGGACTCTCCTTTCGTCTGCCCCGGGAAAACGAAACGAGCTCCACAAACACGAAGGGAGTCGCTCAAAAGCGCAACAAACATAAGCCACGGGATAGGCGCTCGAAAGCCCTCGGGGTCGGCAATGACCCTCGACGTCGCCCCAGCAGGAGGCGAGAGGAAGACCTGTCGCGCGGTCGTCGTCGGCGGAATCGGTGCGGACGGAGCGGCGTAAGAACACCAAAACCACCATCCGAGAGACAGTTCCGCCTTCGCCCCCAGGGACGAGGAGACCGACGGGGAGCGGCGGGCCGAAGACGCCATCGAGGCACAAGCCTGGCCCATCGAGGGGCTCCGGAGAGCGGCGCGTCTGGGCCAAAGCTTTCCCAGAGAGGACCCGACGACGCCGGTGCCTGTTCCCTCGCTCGCTCGCTGTGCCCGCCTCCTCACCCCCCTCCTCAAGCCGCCCTCAGCCGCCGTGCCAGGGCCCGCGCCGACTCGTCCCCGGAGGCTTCCGACCCTCTCCCCAGCTGGCCCAAGCCTGGCTCGCGCCCTCCTTCCGCGCCGGGCCGCTTTCGCTCTGCCCGCGCCTGCCGCTGCCTCCCCACGACGACGCCGGCGCGCCGCGGCCTCTCGTAGGACGCCTCACCTGGCCGCTGCGGAACTCGATTTCCCCAGAGGTGCGGCGGGCGCGGTCGTCCGGACACACACACGCGCGCGACCCGCTCTCCCAAAGCGGCGCTTTCGCCTCGACGTCGGCCGAAGAGCCCCCAAATATCCCGGCGCGCGGGTGCCGAAGGCGAGAAGAGGACGCGAAGCGTGCCGCCCTACGCGACGTTTATCCCAATGCGGCAGCTCCGAAGGAGGCAGCGGGAGAGACCCCGGCCGGGGAGAAAGGCGCCAGGCTTCCCGTGCGAACTCCGAGCGGCCCCGGGCTTCCCGACGACGACACCGCTGGTGGCCCTGGCGCGAATGCCTCCCGCTGGTGTGGGTCGGGCGGGCACGCCTGGCTCTTGAGGGGCGAGGAGGAGGGAGGCGGAGCTTGCTCGGTTCCCGAGGCCTGGCCCAGCCCGGCCCGCCTCCGCCCACCTCCAAGCGAGCAGGAGTCAGCGGCCGCCTCCCCGTCGCTCGCCGAGGCTGCTGCTCTGCCCTGCCCTGCCCTGCCCTGCCCGGCTGGGGCTGCGACGCGAGGGCCCCGTCGGTCTCTCCGTCTTCCTCGGTCTTGGAGGCTACGCGGACGGGTGGACGGACGGGCCTGTGGAGGAGGAGGAGGGGCTGCGGGGGAAGGGGCGGGGGGGAAGGAAGGTCCGGCAGTGGGAGATGTGCACGGAACAAGGGCGGGACGGCACACGCTTTAGCAAAGCTCCTAGAGGAGCGCCGGGCTCAAAACCGAACGACGTAGGCGTCGATACAGGGAGGAAGAGGGGGTTGGGCGGGCTCACCTGGGGCGGCTGGATCCTTCTATAGGTTTTCGCGGATACCAGAGACAAGGCAATGGTAAAGTGAGGACTTTCGGCTTCTCACCGCCTCACTGGCAGACAGATGTGTGAAAGGGTAGATGCTTCTCTTCTGCCCTGGCCGGTGTCGATGGGGCTCCCCTTGCGCAGCGACTGCCTAGTGTGGGTGGGGCGTATGCGTGCTCAGCCTCCATCCCCGAAATGTCTCTTTTGACTGAGATGTGGGCTCCCTCTGTGGTGCTTGCCAGTGGTGGAGCAAGTTGGGTGTGTGTATGTGTCCTAGGCTGCTCACCTAGGAACCCCACAATGGCTAACCGACTGGTAGGGCAGCAGATGCCATATTTGGTCCAGAGTGCCCACCCCTACTGCTCCCCTTGCAGTGACTGTGATGAGGTATGAGTGTCAATATATACACACACTTGAAGCCCAGCCCCCATCTGAGAACTCTGATAGGGGTAGGTGGGCACTGACCCCTCTGACTGATCTGACGGCTGCAGGGGGCATGTTGAAAAGGTTGTACCCTGCCCTGAGACATTTAGGTACAGGGCAAGATAAAAATGCAAGTCAGTAAATAAATAGAGCACTCCTCTGCCTGATTTTCCAGCACCCAGCAGGAGATGTCACAGCACTGGTCAGATCTCTGGAGGTTTTGACCCCGTCTCTTGTTGCCAAGGGCTGCCAGATCAAGTGGTTTGGAAGTTCCTGTCTCACTGCAGGCTTGCAGATTAGGTACTTGGCTAGCCTACCCCATTCCCACCATAGCAGGTGAATCAGGCTGTGCATGGCTTGGTGCTCTAACTCCCTCATCTTTTAGGAAGCGTCTTTGTGAACACGGTTCAGATTTCTGCTTTTACACACCTTGAAGAATGGAATCTGCGATGTTTTTCCTGGTTCACGCTAGGTGCGTCAGTGTGATGTGTGACTTGATGGAACTTTGAGAGCTAGAAATGATCAATATAGCAACCTTATTTTACTAAAGCAAGCTCATGGGAAGGATAAGGGAAGTGGTTTTTTCCATTCCTGGAGGCAGTACCTAGTTATCATAGCTAGTACACATTCTTACAATAGTACTGACTTCAGTAAATTTGTCTCATCTTGTAAAGATATCTAACCTGGTGGACCTCAGCAGCAAATTGTATAGTTTACTTGTATAGTAATTGTATAGTCACTTTCACTTGATGAGATCTTGCTTTGAAAGCAGGAAGAATATATTTCTTTATTCATTTTTGATACACCATTAATAATTCTTTTTACATCTTTGTCATGCCTTCGCTATGTTCTTTATTCTTAAACCCTAAAACCTACAAAAGCCCTTAAAAATCTTACTTTAGCACTTTGATCATGTTGATTGCCTCATTCTATTCTTTTTTTTCTTTTAAATGTCATTTCTTGAGATCTGGTGGGGTGGCTACAACCATAATACTGACAGTTATTTTCAATGTTATTATTTTTTAACAAAAACATTTCCTAATGATCCTTAGTATATAATTTGTGTTTTTTATTGGTGCTGTGTACTGGACCGGAGTGGCCCACATATATTTGGAGTGCAGGGCAGAAGAACAATGATTAATCTTGCTCTGTAGCTGCTGCTGCTGCTGCTCCAGTTTCTGCTTTCCAGCAGAGTCCCCAACATGTCTGAATCTTTTATTCATTGTCGTGCCTCTAGCCGAGAAGGTACAGAGAACAAACACATCCACTCGCACAGAACAGTAGCAGCAGGCACAGTAGCCAGTAACAGCAAAAGTCCAAGTCAGAGTACCTTGGGGGCTTGAGAGTTAAATGTGTAGTCAAAAGAGTTCTAGGGTTGAAGGTAGCAGAAGGTCAGAGATGGCGAGCAATCAACCACAAATCAAGGTCATAGATTTCCAGAGCTGCAGGTTTACAAGTGTTTGTCTGCAACAAAGCTTATCAGAATGTTCTGCCTTAAGTAGGCGGGTCAGAGTCATGACTCCTTTGCCGCAAGTGGCCGGGTAGCCTTTCTGAGCTTGGCTGGGCATTGCGACTACTCCTTCATCATCATTAAAGGAAGGGGTGCTGATGACAGGGGGTATGACATTCATGGTTGGATATAAATATGTCGTGGGGTCCTGATCTCTTCCCCATTGTATACCACTGACCAAATCTAGTTGTTTCATCTACCTTTGGGTGATTAATTTCCCAGGGCAAAAGAGTGTTCTGTCTAGAGGATGAGGCTCATTGACACATGCTTTCCATGGAGCACCTTTTGTTCTACCAAATTGCCTCTTGGTCTTTGCAGAAGTCTGCTAGCACTAAAAACAGCAGAACTATTATGGACGATCTTGCAGGTGCTACGAGGACATGGATTTGAGATGGGTCTCCAATAGGAAGTCTCTAGTTCATCTCCCTACACCATACTTTGATCCACATTGGATCAAAAATATATACATAGAGGCTAAAATAATGTATACTATGGAGGTCAAAACAATCATCCCAACAGTAACCCCATCTGCTGGAATTTCCTTCTTGGTCAGTCAGTGGCAATAAATGTGTGCATAAAATAGATTTTGCATTTTGTTCCAAGTTTGGAAGAAAAGACAAATGATGTGAAACATTTCAAACCTTTCTGTTACTAAGTGACGGTTCTGAAAGACTAAACTTTGAAATCTTTTTAAGTTTCCAGAAACAGAACTATACAAACCTGTTCAAGTTGTTTTGGCCTTGTGGGTACCCCTTAGGATCTCTAAAATGGATTAGCTAGAAGAAGATGAGTGCTGAGTACCACTCAGTTGACCAAAGCAGACTGGCCTCATGTCGAAGGGAGAGCTGGCAAAAAGTGTTTCCCATGAATCCCTATGGAAGGGAAGCAAGGCTTTAAAATGTCTTGAAAATCACATGATCATCTTCAAATGATGCTTGGAATACTTGGAAAGCTTCTTCCAAACCTCACTTACTTAATCTACAGCATTTGGTTAATTTGGAATAAAGCATGGATAATCTCCAATAAAAAGTGTTTGATTAAGTGCTTTCTGAGTGAAGATTATGTCCTAACTTGGAGTGCTCGAAACTGTCAGAACATGCCATTTCAAACAAAAAAAAATTGAGCACAAAACACCTTGCTCACCTCTGCTAGTGGTTAGTTAAGTTTTTAAAAATCTGTTTTGTTTACCCATGGTTTTCTTCTTAGAAATCCTTGGGGGGCAAATTAATAAAACATGTCTTCCAAATCTGTCAAATGGTTCTTGTTTATTTATGTGCTTATTGATATTCTCAGGTAATTCTTAGCAGGTAGGGTAGACTAACACACCTTTGCAGAAACTGTATGGGTTTTCTTTCAACAAAGTCTTTTCCTGATCAGATGCTGAATTGACCAGTTTTCAGCTTCTTGGATCTTCCCAGATCTGATATTTAAAATTAGATTCTTTTCAAACTTAAGTCGATCTTAGAGCAGTTTGCACTCATCCCTACAGTTTTCCCAAATGCAAATTTCAGATATTTTTCATGGAGGGTTTGTGACCCTCTATAACGATATATGACCCAAAACCACTTTTTGGAGGGTAGGGTGAGGAGTTGGACCAAGATTAAAATGTTTTAGAATGTATGCCATTAACCCTCTATATTTTCCTTTGATCAGTGATTTTATATCAGAATTTAAAGCTGGCTCCTGGAATGGTGATGTTAATTTCCAGTAAAACCTCACCCCTTTCAATCTCACTGTGATCTGTTAATTTGCAAGAAAAGAATATATATAACATTCATTGCTGATGTTATGTGGTTATGGTACCACTCGAAAGGAACAGGTATAAACATATGTTTCATTGGATTTCATTATTAACTTCTAAAACTTCTGTCAGGTTTTATACATTGTGCTTCTAAAGGTGGACTAAATACTTCTCTCTACCACCATAGATGAGTTGGTTATACACTAGGGAGTCAAATGTCTCAGACTGGCTTTTGGTTGACAACAATATGCTAACCAAATCTATATTATAAAGTTATATGAAGATAATACAGGAAACTTCTCGTGCTCCACCTGTATTAATAATAGGAATGATCAAAATACAGATTTTATTAATAAATGATTTGCTGAAGAAGAAGAGTTGGCTTTTCTACCCTGCTTTTCTCGCCCATTTAAGGGGACTCAAAGCGGCTGACAAAGCTTTTCTATTTTCTCCACAAAAGAACACCCTGTGAGGTAGGTGGGGCTATGAGAGCTCAGAAGAGAGCTGGGACTAGCCCAAGGTCACTCTGTTAGCTATGTGGAGGAGTGTGGAATCAAACCCGGTATTCACAGACAAGAGTCCAGCTCCCTAACCACTAGACTAAACTGGCTCACTCTTTTAGTCTTCTATGCTAATAAAATGAACAAAGACAAAACTCCTGGTTCATAGTGTGGTCACCTCTATGCAACTTTGTAAACAGAAATACAGAAGTGGATTGCCACTGCCTATTTTGGGGTAGAGGCTGGAGTCAAACCTGCAACCCTCTGCTTTCCAGGCAGTTTGCTCTATCACTGAGCTATAGCCATTCTCAAACAAAGGATTAGAGTATTTGAATTAAAGTAGTACTCCGTATTGGTGCAGGTATTTACAGAGGATATTTCCACACAACTATAAAGGACATTTTTCTGCCTATCACAGTTAAAACAACTACCAACAGATAAGCTCAATTCAGTGGCATCTTTACTTTAGGTTTCACTGTATGACTCATTTCTAGTACACACATATAAGATTTCATTCTACACCTAAAAACATTATATCCTTTTAACATCAAACAAATATTTAGTATGGCAAACATAAGTTAGGTCTATTGTATTGTTAAAGTTAAGAACTTAACATTAGAGGAAACCTGCTGGACTGGGCCACAGCTCAACTAGTCTAGCATTTCGTCTTAATGGCCCACCAACTGCATCTGGGCATCTCAAGAAGAAGACAAAGGCAAAACCTTCACCTGCTTTCAACCACCTGCAAATGGCTTTTAGGGGCACCTTGCCTGTCTCTCCAACTCAGAGGCAATGCCTAGGCATCAATTCTAGTAGTCACTTTCCCTTTTTCCATGCAAAGTCAAAGATCCGGATCTTTGAGATGGTGTCCTCCTGGAGATCCGGATCTTGAAGATGCCTGAAGACCCCATTGTGGACAGCTTTAATCAGGTCCACACGAAAGACCCATTAAATCTGGTTTCCTCCTGCCCTCATGGGTACAGAGCCTTGCAGATGAGGTCTTCAATGCTGTCCAGCTGGGGACAGGGCCTTACCAATTGGTACAGATCAGGTTCCTAATGGGGTGTTAGAAGGATCCTCAGCCCTAGTGGAAAAAGACCCATTGATACATCTCCATGAATTTTTCTAATCCCTTTTTAAAACCATCCAGTCTGCTTGCTGTCATACCTATTCTGGCATGAAAATTCATAGACCAATGACTCTCTGGATGAAAAAAAATACTTTATCAGTCCCAACTCTCCTGCCCTTCAGCTTCATACAAGATTTTGCCTTTGTCTTCTGCTTGAGATGTCCATAAGCAATTGGTGGGCCACTGTGTGGGACAGGTTGCTGGACTTGATGGGCTGTGGCCTGATTCAGCAGGGCTCCTTTTATGTTCTTATGACTGTCCCATGGTACTAGTGCTATACAACAGAGAAAATAATTTTCTATATTCACCTTTTTCACACCACACATGTTTTTATATACTTCAGTCAGATCACTTCTTAAAAGCCATCATTCAAGGCTGAAGAGCCCTAGATGTTGCAGCCTGATTTCATAAGAGAGGTTGTCCAGCCCCCTTGATCATTCTGGGAAGCACAATATTGCCACAGAATGAAGAGTGCCAAGAATAAATAGAGTGTTTTGCTGATCAGCTTTCTGTATTGTTTGATGTTATGGTTTGATAAGCTATGGGTTTGCTGTCTTATGACATGATTTTGTTTTTTGATCGCATGATTTCTTTTAATAAGGTATTTGGAAGATCTTACTTGCTATTTAGTTCTGTACCCATCTACTCTCACAGAAGTCAAAGGAGGTTCCTCGTACCCAAAATTACAACCCGTTAACTTGAAACAAGCATGTTTAGACTTTTAGTCTGCAAGTTTTGCTAGGAATCTTTTGGTGAGCAAGGAAGAACTGTGTAGATGATAATTTTGCTCTTGCTTACTGATCGTTTTCAATGTTATTTTATATTTTAATGAAACACAAAAGCCTGACTTTTGGGTTGCAGTATTTTGCAAACCTGAAGACAATAAACCAGCTGCTAAATTTCCTTCCAAATAAATAAGTCTTCCTGTGACATGCTTTATTTAAACTTCTCTCAGGGATATCGTGTGAGTGAAAATAAGATGGGTACTTAAACAGTTATTAATTTGGTGATATAGCTAATGAGTAGGAGTCTTGCAGCCATCCTGTTACCATAAAAACCCACCAGTCCTTTCTCAAGGGCCAAGGGGTTTATTTCGATTCAACTTCCTTTTTCATATAGCAAACAGTCCCCAGGAGGACACCAACTCTCATTATTCTATCTCAGGCTTTATTTTAATAGGTGTTGTGTTAAAGCCACACAGCTGCAGGGAACATAAAACATTCCTTGGCCTTTTTTGGAATTAACCATTATGACAGTAAGGAGCTGTTAAAATGACTGTGCAGGCTTATGGCGTAGACAGTAGGATGGAATGGATAATTGGAAATTCTAATGGTTTTCGATTAACTGCTTCAGATTTGCAGCATAAGCGACAGATCTTTGCAGGGGTCGCCAAAAGGTAGATTGATAGTGTTCTGATAAAATATAAAGAGAAGGGAAAAGAGAAAATATTTTGAAGCTGAACAACGTAAAAGTGGGGGAAATGATTTCGTTTGTATTCTTTTGAACAAAAAATATGGTATTTTATGGGGAAATAGTGCTTTCACATAATAATTATGGAATCTGTCAAATTCCATTTCTCGCTTTCTCATATGACCAGTTTAAAACCCGTTTTACCCCATTTCATCACAAGTGTGAATTTCTCGAAAGAGTTAGTTTTATTGTACACAAGAGGCTAATGTATACATTTTTGAAATAATTTTTCTTTAGTTCAGTGCTATTGTGTATACTATTATTCTTGGTACAATATAATGTTCTTTTTTTGTTAACTCCTTTCTCTAACTGGGCCTTTCCGTAACTGTGAGTCTTTCTGTACTTACCTGCTGACAGTGGATCAGCAGGTCTGGAACAAGCATTCTTTCTCTGAATGGAGACGGATTGCTGTGGACCAGAATAACACCATCTGCACTGTTCTATCCTGTTCCAACCCAACAAACACACTGGCCTGAAAGCTCAGGCAAGCTTCAGAACTGGTGTCCTGTCCACTTTGGATGCACACACACACGCATATGCCAGCAACAGCAACAAGGCAAAGCCAGTTTCTGGGAGAAGAGATCAAGTTTTAGAATCCATCAATGCAATCAAGCCAGGCCAGGGGTCAGATATCAGGGAGAAGACAAGTCAAAATGGGCGCTGCAGTTCAAAGAGTTGCCAGGATAGATCTGTTGTTTGCCACAAATGGGGATGGCTCATGCCTGCCTTTATGGGTTGTCCCTAAGGTGTTCCCTGCACACCAGATACTTCTCATGAAGTCAGAATGACTGGCGCAGCTGTGCCTTTTCCCTACGGAGCTGACACAGCCCTGGTCTACTGTCAGCCAGGTCCACTTGTTCTGGAGCAGGCCCAGCTTCTGCCTTGCCTGTGCTAGATTAGGCAGGTTCCAACTGTTCAGTGTCTGGAGGTACATCTACCTCTAATTGCTCATCTGAGAACTCAGATGGGGCACAGGGCATGACAGTTGGCCTCTAAACGGGCAGGAACGAAAGTTTTAGAAGGTGTGCTGCTGAAATAGATCCCCCTGATAAACTGGAAAATGGGGGAATGGGCCTTCTGCACAACTCCATGATCCAGATTTTCTTCTGCTAGTATGCTGTAGGCCTTAATATTGAGGCAGTTTTGTAACTGGTCTCTGGCTTTGTTTTCAGGGACCTTTTGCCTATCATTTGTGCTCTCATGCTAAGCCTCACAACAATTATATGTTTGAGCCTTTAGGGAATGATGAACCACTTCCCTATTGTACTGAGGGTCCATGTAGTCACCCAAACTCATACCAGGCCCTTGTGTGTCTTTATGGTTTCACCTTTGAAATGTCTCAACATTTGATTTGTATACAAATATCTGAATTTGCACAAATTTGTACAAATATCAAATGTTACAAATATTCGTGCACATCCCTAGCTTAATCGACTCAGCAAATGATAGGCTGGGTAGCAGTGATGCTCAGATTGAATGGCAAGTGTAGATAAGCCCACAAGATCTGAGATCTGATTCCTCGCTCCAAATGTGTGCAATCAAGAAGATTATGACAACAAACATTAACAGAAGGACACAAAAGTACTGATTAAGATGATAGCACTCTTTAATGCAGCAGGACCCTGATCTAATAAGGCAACATCTGTTAAACTCAGAAGGGAAGCCTCTGTAAATTGTATGTCAGCTGGATAGTGATTTTAATTATAAGACTGATGAGAACAATTATGCCACCCTTTATACTGAGGAAGCAGCTGTCAGAAAGGATAAGATGACAGAACGGAGCCTCTTTGTTCTGTGTCGCTTAATTTTCCTGCCTCTCTTATGTGATACTGTGGAAAACAAATGTTTAAATGTTCCAAGTTTTCCTCCCTTCTGCAAACCACAATCTCATATATTAGCTTCACTTTTGAAGTTTTGCAGGAGATGTTGAGGCAATGTTAAGTTAGTTTTGTGAAATTTATGCTCACATTCAATTTCAAATTTCAAGTCGGCTCACTCCATTAGAGGGCTAAGAAATGATCCACTAATTGTAGATTGAATTTATGGGGAGTTACTGTAGATTAGTGAGTAACTGTCTGGAAGGCAAGGGGTGCAGGATTGATCCCTGACTTCTCTCCCCAGGAGAAGGGAATGGCAACCTGCTTCTCTGTCTTTCAAGGAAACTCCATGGGTACACCCAGGTGGCCACCAGGGTAGTGTTCAGATGGAGGACATCTTCATGCCTGGAGTGAGAATCACAAAGTGTGGCTGAAAAGAAGGCAGGCACATTGACTTCAGAGCAGAGATTTCCTTCTCTGAAGTTGCTCTGTCCCTTTGATGTGGCCTATAGCCACTCTGTAGCTGCTGTAAGATGAATTGGGAGGCTTCCTCATGAACTGTGTGGCCAGCTAGCATGGATACTGAAAAATCAGTCTCTGTGCACAGGCACCAACAACCATTAAAATATTATGATCTTCTTCCCGAGCAGCTGGGTAACACTAGCAGTTACCTTAGTCTCCTTATCGGGGTGGGGGGTGCCCTCTAAATGTGTCCTAGTAATCAATCCTAACAGTCCTATACAAAACGTGATCGATTTATAGGAGGCTTTTGTGAGGTCCTTGTCATTGTTATCATCCAAGAATGGTTAGATGGTTAGATGGTTTGGGTGTGAGGATCATGTTCACTGTTCACTATCCACCAGGGTTAGGCACAGCCAAATGTGGCTCTGTCCATCCCAAAGTCTTGCACATGATATACAATGTAGACCCACTGAGGAAAGATCAATGACTTCTCTGTTTATTAAGTAACTTGATCTAATGACCAGGGAGTGGGTGATCTATGGGCAATTTGGTATTGCCCAGAATACCAGGCCCCACCCCTTTAGAACCTGCCCCTTAAGACCACCCCTGTGGCAGGATCTAGTATGCTTGCTGCTCCGGTATATGGACCTGTGCCAAATCATCCTATAAGTCCCTCAGAAGTTATGTTACATAATGATTTTTGCACAGCTCTTTTTAACACAGCACTGTCCATTCAGATGCAACTTACTACTGTATATACTGTGTTAATTAGTAGAATTAGGATGTAGCCTATGTATATTTAAAATTAATAATTCTTATAACAACATTTATGAGTATTTGGGCACCTAAGCTAGAATAGAGACTGTATTATTTTTAGATAAAAGAACCTCTCTCTTTTCTTTTTAAAACGGGTGTATAGAAGGTACCTTGACACATATGAATTGTACTGTACTGTAATTGAACAATGGCCTTACTGCCAATATTGTTGTAAAACGTGTTGAGAATGGTACTGTGGTGAAATTTGACTGCTGGTGGTTTCCCCATACACACTCTTTACCTTCAAAAATTTGCTTGCTCACATAATGGTTTTCATAGTATTGCCAAATGCCTGGAGTTGTGAATTGCAGTAGAGAGGAAGCAAAAAAGAAAAAAAAGTTGCATTATGGTTTACTATAAACTGCTGGGCAGTGGGAATTGTCCACCCATTTACCAAATACTTTTTTTAAAAATAAGGAGGCTATCCTTAGCATAAAATTGAATGTACCGATTTCCCAAGCCTGTGGTTTCCCATCAGCATTACCTCCAGAATTAAGCCTACAGAATCTTAGCTGCATACTTTTTCTTGTCTTTCAGTACAGTGCAGATTTTCTTTTGTCACAAAAATATACTGCTCAATATGAATTTATTTACTTATTTGTTTATTCTGCCCTATATCTGGCCTATGGTGGGTTACAAAACAATTTTAAAAGAACCCATCTAAAAAAAAATAACATTGGGTGAATTCCCATTACAAGCTTAAAATGGTTTCGAAACAGTTTCAATCCTCGCAGTCCCCATGTCAGGTTGGCTTAACATGCTTTCCATGTGTTAAATCACCCCAAAGCATTGTAAATGTTAACACTCATTTCAACAGGTCTCTCTCCGGATTGTGCATTTGAAACGTTTTACATTTCTTACTGTGGGAACCATACCATTTTAGTGGGATGAGAATGCATGTTTAGGGTTTCCCTCCTCTTATAGCTTTCTTCCAAAGATAGTGATTTTACTGTAAAAATCCACCCCTTACAGCAGCCGCTACCCTGTAGCAATCCACCCACTTCAAACCTGATAACAATGTTGCAATTTTGCACAATTCTGAAAGTTCTGACCTTTAGAAAGGGAAAAGAAAGGAGAGCAGCTGCAGGTTCTGGGAGATGTGTGAATGTTTTTAAGGCTGTGGTGGTGAGCGGGTGAAGGGGGCTTGAGTTGCTGCTGCTGCTGTGTGACCTGGGCAATGGGGAGAGGAGGGGAAAGAATCGCTGGCTGCCTTGCTGCCATTTTTCCTCCATCCAGACAAGCGGCAGCCACCCAGCCACCCAGCCAGGCTCCCTGAAGGGGTCCCTTATGGGTGGCGCGTTCACGCCAGGAGGAAGAGGGCAAGGCAGCCCCAAAAAGTGGCTTTTAGAAAGTAGCTACTTGAGTCCCCCCTTGAGTCACATACGCCATGTACGATCCTCAGAATCCGGATCAAACGCGATTAAGTTGAAAGTAATGGGATCAGGCAAATTCGCGTTCACATCCGGTTCTATTATTTCAGTTTAGGGAAACTGTATTAAGCTTGGAATGGGAATGCAGCCAGTGTCTGAAACTGGTCAGGGGAACCTGTTTTCTTAGCCCAAAGCCAGGGTATAACAGGTGCATCTTTGTCAGTCTTCTAAATTTATATAGTGAAGATGCCTGGTGCATCTCAGAGGGGAGACTATTCCATAGTCTGGGGGCTACCATTAAGAAGGCCTTATCCCTGGAATCACATGATATTAAACCTCATATGTATCAAACATTTCTTATTCCAACATTTTTGATGCTTACACGAAAATCCCCATTTCCAGTGCTCAGTATGTATTTGTCTACTTATCTGAGCCAATCTGAAGCTTTTAATAATTTGAAGTGATATCGCAATAAGGTACGGTTCCCAAATATTTAACTAAAATAACAGCAACCACTACTATTTTCAGTGTTTGCTTTTGTGGAAACCATTGACTTTGTAGAAAAGACATCCACTTCCGACTCCAAGAAGCAACTTACATGGATGAGAGCGAGGCATGCCAGATGGTTCAGTGGCCTCACCATGAGCCCACAATGATAACTGCTTCTTGTTCACGGGGGTGGCAGCGAGGGACATTTCCCCTGCTGGTTTCATTCCATTTGCCAAGCTGAATCATATTCTGGATTTAATTTTTACATGGAAAATATTTCTATGCCATTTTTTCGAGACATTGTCTCTTTTAAACATGGCTCACAATCATTAAGAATAAAACAACTTCCTGAACATCTTACGTTGACATGGCAGCATAAAACGTATTCTGGTTATTACTGACACTATGGTATTTGGTATTATATTGATCAGTCATTTGATTTTTTTTTTAATGTTGCAGGTGAATGTAGAGAAAAATAATAAGCAGGGTATGACTAGGTGGGTCCAGCTCTTAAAGAGGTGGTGGTGTGCCCCATCCTTACTAAGTCTCCCCTGGATCAAGCAGATCTAAACAACTATTGCCTAGTGGTTAAAATACCCTTTCTGGCAAGGTATTAGAGGGGGTGGGAACCACAGATAGTGTCTTCTCAGTGGTAGCCCCCAGACTATTGAATAGTCTCACCCCTGAGGTGCACCAGCCACCTTCACTTTATATGTTCAGAAGACACACATAGGCTGCATCCCCATGGTGGCCAGTTAGCACTCTTTGGGTGCTGTTTGGGCACACAGGGGTCGGGTGCGGTGCCGGGCATGCATTTCGGGCATCCACATGGGATGCCTGGCAACGTGCTTCGGGTTGGGGGCTCGACACGGATGGAGCTGTCCCCAAGCAAGCCACACCGAGCCTTGGCACAGGGAGCAGCTCTACCCCTTCTCTGCCCCCTGTCTCCTCAGCCAGGGTTGGGGTGTGCTTTTCGCTTCTTTTGCACCCCCGATTTTAAGTTTACGGTGTTCCCCATGATTTTTCGCTGGAGCAGAAGTCTATAACTTTAGCTTTTGATTTTTTTTTAAAGGCACTTGACTTTTCCACACCTCTGCTCCAGTGAAACATCATGGGGAATGCAAAAATCAAGCACCCTTTTTTAAAAAAATTAAAGCTAAAGTTATAGACCTCTGCTCCAGTGACATCCCCTCTCTCCTCAGAAGACACCGACAGCCAGGGTTGGGGTGTCCTTTTTGCTTCTTTTCCACCCCCGATTTTTGGTTTACAGCGTTCTCTATGATTTTTCGTGCCTTTAAAAAACAATTTTAAAGCTAAAGTTATAGACCTCTGCTCCAGTGAAAAATCACGGGGGATGCAGTAAACTTAAAATCGGGGGTGCAAAAGAAGCCAAAAAACACACCCCAACCCATGACGTGAGCTGGAAAATCCTCCCCGTTAGCCTGCAAATGTCCACATGTGGGTTCTCAACTCGCTAAGCAAGCGTGCTGGGGCCCCCATACGGTGACAAGACTCATTTTCCAGGGTGCCAAATTTGGTCCCCTCTTGACGCTGTATGGGGGGGATTTAGTACTCTTTTCATGTGCCAAATCAAAAGCCCATGCAGACAGCCAGCACCGATCCTGCTCTTGGCACCACACCTTTTTGGCATGAAGACGCCCCCCTACTTACCCTGGTCTTTGGCTAATGAAACAGTGTTTAGGCACTGTTACTGTTTCAGTGTGTTCATTTTATACTTTGTTAGCTGTAACCTGTAGACCCCCATATTGTGAAGAATTCTCTCATACTCTTTGGACCCTGGTCTGCATATGAGTTAGATACTGTTGGATTAGGGAACATGAAGAAATCACTTGAGGAAGTTTGAAAGAAGATCAAGATGTACTCTGCTAGCGTTGTGCAAGAACTATAGTCCTGAACAGAAATCTGAGAGGTTTTTCCTTTTTTCTTTTTTGAAGCGGGAATGTATTATGGTATTTTGCAATTGTCCCACAATTGCCTAGCAGTGTTAAAGTAACAATTTGTTGTTAAATGACATGAATTCTGCAGAGCTTTACTTTTTATACACAGAGGATTGCCCATCTTGGTATTGCAGTAATTACTTAAGACTGCTTGCTCAATGTAGATTTCTTTCCTTTGACCGTAAAGAAAAAGAAATAACCTAAGAAGACTATTAATGCAATAAGCAAATCGTTATACATACTTGTTCCTCTTACAGGTTCTCTTATTTAAAAGGTTGCAGTCCTATGTTTAATTACTTAGGAGGACAGATCTTTTAAAATTTATTTATTATATTTATATCCCGCTTTACACCTGAAGATCTCAGGCAGGTTACCGTAATATCACAGTAAAAACAGATAAAACATACAACCAAAACACTGACAGATGTTCCCTCAGCTGAAGTCCAGGGTAAAGAGGTGTGTCTTCTGAACACTTAAAATGAAGGTGCCTGATGTACTTTGGAGGGGAGATTATTCTACAACCTGGGGACTACAACTTAGAATGCCCTCCAACATGTTCCTACCCCCAATTACTGTTGGTGGTGGGACTGCCAAAAGGGCCCCATCAGTTGAACTTAGGGCATGAGCAGATCTATACTTTAGACCCTTTCTGCACTGACCCTTATTCTGGGATATATCCTGGAATAAGGGCATGCTGTTCACATGCTAGCAGACTATGGTAGGCCCTGTTCTAGCATATGAACAGCAGGATCCTGTTCTGGGAAATATCCCAGAAAATAGTCCAGTGACGAAAGGACCTCATTTACCCAGGAGTACATCTTATTGAATACGGTGTCGCTTAACTCTGAGTAAACACTGCTCAGGACTAAGCTATATTTTGCCCTTAATCCCTGTCACCTTATTCTCCTAGTTATCTCCCTTAAAAATGAGAGGCAAACCCAGACATCTGCTCTAATGGATGCTGAGAAGAACTGGAGGAAGAAAGAAAGCAAGGAGATTGTTAGCACAAAGGATGCTTAATGCTATAGTTAAAATAGCTGTCTTCTAGGTTCACATTAAAAAACAAGCATGGTGCTTCAGTATATATTACTCAACATGTAATCCCCCCCTTAATTTTTATGAATTGGCTTTAGCATTGTTCATTCATTCATCATCTCATTTAAGTGAACACTCAGCAGAGGTAATGGCTCTGACTCATTACCATCAGCTTTCAGATCCAGAAAGCTTCAAAAAATATTCAGCAAGTTTGTAGAACACATGGCTGTTGATCGCTACTAGAAGTTGTGTGATGAGTATTTAATACTGGATAGGGGATGGTGGTGGTGACCCACAGTCAATAGCCTCAGATACCTCCCTTTTGCCTCAAGTGTAGATAAAGAGTTCATAATCCAGTATTGTCAAATATCATGTGGGTTGTAGTCTCTTCCCTATTATTAATAGCACATATTATAACTGTTGTACCTCTTGCTTTTGGATGTCTTGTGTGCCACATCATTACTCTTAATTCACTATGGCCACAACTGTAGAGAAGAACATAAGAGGAGCCCTGCTAGATTAGGCCACAGTCCATCTAGTCCAGCAGCCTGTCTCAAGTCCTCTCAGCACTTTGCTTCTGAGCATCTCAAGCAAAGGATAAAGGCAAAAACTTCACTTGCTCTAAAACTCCATGCAAATGCCCTTTAAAGGCATTCTGCCTGTTTCTCCAAACTGGAGGCAGGACCTAAGCATCCATTCTAGTAGCCATTGATGCGCCTGTCCTTCATGAATTTGTCTAACCCTTTTTAAAAAGCTCTGCAGGTTGGTTGCTGTCATCCCCTATGAACCTCTAGGTGTGTACTACAGTAATCCTCCATGTACAGCATTCACTCTAACCCAGTTGACTGGTTGTGACCACTTCCATTTAAGGCAGCACTGTGGGCTGATGCCCCCTTCCCTTGTCCCAGTGTAGCCTGTTGAGGCCTTGGCTACCCTATTCCACCATGCCTACCCACTCAATGGGTAAATGCATCCTCATGTTCCTTTCCCCTTCCTCTCTCCCAGTTAACAGAAAGCCCTTGTGGTATAACTTGTTGTGCAGGTTGGGCAGAGAATTTGGGATGGTGTGCAGCAGGGAGGTGACCAGATAGATGCTGGTGGCAGCACAACTCAGAAGACTTTACATGTGCCCAGAGAAAGAATCGGCAATGAAGTGAGAGAGAGACTTATAAGGGTGCAATGGCAAGAAGTTGTCCCATTACAGGCCATAGTCTAGAAACATGTATTATGTGGGGAAATTAGTCTGACCATGGACTCAAAAAAAGATGTGCTTTTTTGGCTTTAGAATCAATAAATTGGCAAGTGCTCCAACAAAACTACACATGTAGCAGGCAAGACAAATTCCAGAAGACAGTTTCTTCAATAAAGGAACAGATTTTGTTAAGAAAGTAGCAGCAAAAGTGAAAAATGGCAATTTCAGGTGGACACTGCACAGACCACTGCTGAATGTATCAAAAATAGAGGTTTAAAGAATTGTGGCTTTAGCCTGAATTGGCATTGTGGTGAGGCTTTTTGCTGCTCTGGCAGGAATATAGGCAGCAAAGAATAGCTAGCTAGATCAGAAGCTTTCTTCAACAGCAACAGGATCCTGGACCAGCACTGATGAGCACATGGAGAACAGGAACTGAGATCAAGCAGCAGAGGTGAATGTGAGCTCAATGGACATGAGATCATGCAACCCCTGTAGCATTTGAGAACTCCAATTGTACCATTTCAGTGCCACCCAGATCCCGATTTAGTCATCCACTTTTTTCACTCATTTGTTCATTTGTCTGTCCATCCATCTATCCGTCCATTCACTGTTTCTCTTAGAGTAATTCTGCACTGACTAGTATAGCAAACTAGCAAGCATAGCAGGAGGCTCCCTACTGCATGCTTCGGGTGGTCTGTCTCACCACAATGTGCAGAATGGAGGCTCTCCTAGGCTGCATCCCCAAAAGACTTATTTGCCTCTCTAGTGTCCCTCTACTGTCACTTCTGGAATAAGCGTCCGCATGAGGCTCAGAAAATCGTGCATTTAAAATGCACCTTCTGTCCCCACGGAAGTGTACGTTCTTTCCCTGCATCTTTTTCTCCCTGCCCCCTCTCTTGTTCAAAGGAAAAATAGCCATCGGTTCTCTGTTTGTCTCCCAGATCTCTGTCCCCCCAAATGGCTTCCCGTCCAGGCAGAAGCCATCAGCCGGGCAATCCTTTGTTCATTCACTCTTAGCACTTTCACAGAACACTGTCAAAATCCACCCAGTAGAGCAGCAGTGACTTTAAATACGCCCACTTCACGCCTGATAACAATGTTGCAATCCATCCACTTCACACCTGATAACACTTCACACCTGATAACAATGTTGCAATTCTCTGCAATTCTGACTCTTTGAAAGTTCTGTGCTTTAGAAAGGGAAGGAAGGGAAGCTGCTGCAGGTATGGCTGTGTGTGCAGGCAGCAGTCCCTGCCCCTTTTGCCACGGAGCGTCCCCAAGGTAAATGCTGCGAGGAAAACCCGCGACTTCCAAAAAGAGCGATGAAAGTCTTCTTTAAAGGGCACATATTTTGTTGCGGGTTTTCCTGCTTTTGTAGCGCTGGAAGCTTGTTAAAAACCCTGGCATGGGGGCGCTCAGAGGCAAAAGAAGATTTTTAGCACACTTTAAATTGCTTGGGGATGCACCCCTAGTAAACTTGCTGGTCTGATATACCAGCCAGTGCTTGCCCTCAGTTAAAGATGGCTGAAAGTAAACTTCAGGCTCCTGGTAACCACAGATACTTCCGTGAAGTTCTCTTGGCAACAATATATTGATATTGGAATCTCCCAGGGAGATGCAGGGAACTGAATTAGGGATATTATACTTTCAAAGCAGATGTTCTACCACTGAACTACAGAGATCGAATGGCTGCATATCATCCATGTCCCTGTACAGAATTACAAGATTCCTCAAATGAGCAATTTCTATGAAGAAACAGAGCAGTCGTTAAGAGGATATCCACTTGCTGTGATCCAGCAGTAAAACCAATAATCACTTTTTTACACCATTACCATTCCAAAGCAAGCAAGCAAAAACTACTTTGGAAAAGGGCAGGTGTTATTGTAATTATCTTTGGCTGGAGCTCCAGGAATGCTTCATAATAATTACATTGTCAAGGCATGATGCATTTGCTCAACCATCCTGAGTTTAGCTTTAGCAAGATAAAACAATGTGTAAGGTGATTCATTTGTTTAGTAAAGTTTGTCTCTGCACAAACAACACATGCAATACCCAAGGCGTTTGAAATTATAAACTATGTAGCCATCTGCTATACCTTCAAACAGAATCTAGTGCTGGTTTTTAGAATACTTTCCAAAGGCAAAGCAGTCATCTTCCTCTTTGCTGCTTCTGGCTTGTTCAACAGCAGGCATATGGTATTTTTTCAAGAAACAAGTTTCTCAGAGTGCTACACATTGAGCCTTTCAGCCAGTGGTTCTAATCAGAGTTCTGAGAAACCTGTTGCCCTTGAGATGCTGCTGGACCAACTCCCATCAGCTTCAACCATATAGCCAAATGCCACAGGCAATGGAAGTTATAGGCCATCATTTTCTGGAGAGCCACAGCTATGACAGTCCTCTCACTTGTTGTAGTTTTGGGTTTGTTATACTGTGTTCCATCTGTTTTGAACCTAAGTTTCTGGATATGGCTAAGTTTCAGAATATATGACTGCTAGAGGAAAACCAGCATGTAATCCTCCACTCTTCAATTACCGCAGGCCTAACAGGAAATGTCAAATGCAAACACATAGAATATGCCTTCAAAGATTGTCCAGCACCTTTAGCAAGGATATAATTTAACTGTAAGACTTCTGAAATCAATAACAACATGCAAATGCCAATTGCCAACAGTTTACATTGGCCTCCAAATTGCTTCTGGGCTCTTTTCAAAGACCGAAGATAATCTTCAAAATCCTACAGTTTGAAGACACAGTATTTGACAGATCTCCTACTTTCAAGTGAACCCATCAGGACTCTTTGTTCTGCTTTGAGGACCATTATATGTGTTCCTTTGGCTAAATAGAAATATAGCCCTTTGATCTATGTATTTTATAATTTCTGGTGAACTTTCATTTCTAAATCAGAACTTATTGGCTAATATTGGCTGCCCCTGACTGGAGAAGAGCAATTCTGAGCCAATTTGGTAGTGGTTAGGGAGCATTGTGTTTGGCAGTTGCCAAAGCCTTGTGATACCATAGAATTTATAAGCCTGGATTTTTGGAATGTGCTATTTTATACAGCACCTCATATGCTCTGCACTTTCTTACTGTGATGAAAAACCATTTTGGTATGGTCTTGCTCTGTATAAATTGTTTCACCGCTACCACCAATGTGTCTTCATAAGAACATAAGAGGACCCCTGTTGGATCAGGCTGCAGCCCATGTAGTCCAGCATCCTCTTTCACATAGTGGTCCACCAATTGCTTCTGGGCATCTCAAACAGAAGACAAAGGCAAAACCTTCACTTGCCTGACTTCCTGCAAATAATCTTTAGAAGCACTTTGCCCATGTTTACACCTAGAGGCATCCATTCCAAGGGCCACTGATGCATCTGTCTTCCATGATTTTGTCTAACCCATTCTTAATGCTAACCAGGCTAGTGGGTGTCACCACCTCTTCACAACCTAATTCCATCAAATCATGGTCATTATTATCTTACTGTGTAATTCCTAAAGGGCAATTGCTGGGCAAATGTATAGGTAGGTAGTTTTCCCTTACATAGTTCTCTGCCTCTCCTCTAAATGTGGCTTCTTAACCTGTTTATGACATCATCATTCCTGTCACCAGTTCATTATTTACCTGGATAAGGAAGGAAAAGCTACGTGTTGTTATTGCCAGTGCTAGTACAGATGGTAATGGAATATGTTTAAATTGGTTTTACATTGTTTTGATTTGGCATTTTAAACAAATACATTACTTTTTTAAATTTTTCAGCAGATTCACCAGATATAATGTTTTCAATATGAGGAGTGCCAAGCAGTATTTAAAACTGCTGATTGGCAAATCAAATAGCAAAAGTAGCATAGCAGTTTGGTCTAGTGGTTAGGGATCCGGACTCTTATCTGGTAATACTGGGTTTGGTTCCGCACTCCTCCATGAAGCCATCTGGATGACCTTGGGCTATTCACACCTCTCTTCTGAGTTCTCACAGCCCCACCCACCTCACAGGGTGTTTGTTGTGGGGAAAAGAATAGAAAGCTTTGTCAGCCACTTTGAGTCCCCTTAAATGGGTGAGAAAAGTGGGGTAGAAAAGCCAACCCTTCTTCTTCTTCTTTCTGAGGAACAATAAAAACATCAAAAAGTAATGCATGTTCCTCTGTTCAAAAATTCTTCTTCTAGTTCTATATTCATGTAAACATGTAAAGCAAACAGAAGGATAATCTTATAGGCTAGCAGTATGATAGAAAAGCCTCAAAATTCATATTTTGCTGACAACTTTTAAATGGAATAAATGTGGCATTATATATCATGAAGAGATTAATCCTTTCCACAAGTCCTAGGCTGAAATTACTATAGACTTATTTAATCTGGAATAGTTTTATTGCATTTAATAGTAGCTTTATGACAAAATACTTTACACTTAAGGCCAAAGGAAACTCTTAATACAGTACTGTATATCTTACCCTTCATTGTAGTTTTACAAATATGCCATGCTAAGATTTCCCCACAAAATATAGGTGAATTATTTGTCCAAGATGCCACCATAAAATTACTGTGTAATGTGCATAGAGACAACAGCCTAAATAAACAATGATTTTTTAGGGTATTTAGCTACACTCAAGGATCATAAATCTGCACCCCAGCTTTAAGTACATTTATATTGATCTGAACAAATATCAGGAGTATGGCCTCACTATTGTGTAAAATTTTGCTCTCCTGTTTAGCAATATCATTCAGTAGAGGGGGGAAATGCCTGATAATTAATTTCATCAGTAAGCATTAAGGTGAAATGTAATATTGAGGTAATCTGAGGTGTGTCAAGGATCCTCCCTCTATACCATTAGGAAGACAGAAAAGACACACCTATTTACCCAGGCCTTTGGCTAAAGAGGCACGTACTGTATTCCCCTCATCTGAATGCTTTTTCTGCATTTAAATGCAGTTTAATTGTTTTTACCTGCCCTGAGACCCCAGAGTATAGACCAGGAAATAAATAAATAGTTCGATAGCTGAGAGAGCTACAGCCTCTAACGTATAGAGAAAACGTATATGTTTATATTACTCCATATTTGTATTACTTCTTATGCTCCTAAGAGAGTGTCCTTCCAGGTTAATTGGTCAATGAGCTATCCATCTAGAGAAGCTTTGCTGGACACTGAAAAACCTAATGGCAATATTATTTCCACAGTGGGTTCTTTCCTTAGGGTTATGAGTTGTATTTTATTGTTGAAATTATTTTGCCAAGGAAATCCTTCTGGACTGATGCACAGGAGAGGGCTGAAATAAAAATCAGTGTTGTCTGTGAAGACAGAGAACAAAATAAGAGTAAAACCACAAGCTTAACATATGTTTTTATGTTTATGAGAAGCATATTATTATACCTGACTGCAACCTCTGTGGGATTTCCTTGGGCCTTTTTGCACAAGCACTAAGACCCCATTAGGAACCCGATTGGTACCCGATTGGTACCAATCAGGAAGGCCCGGTCCCCACATGGACCCTATTTCAGGCCCCATCTGGCAGGCCCTGAACCCACAAGGGCAGGAGAAATCTAGATTTAATGCCACCTCCCCATGCAGCCGTAACAGGATGACCCCATCTCAAAGATTTGGATCTTCAAGATCTGGATCTTTGAGGCCCCGTGAACAAACAAGGCTTAAGTGAGTTTTTTCTTGTGGGAGGCAAGGGCCCTTTCTCCACTACGCTTTAAATTGGATTATATCTCAGAACAAGCACCTGCCACCTGCATGTGGGTGCAAATTATGGCAGGCATCACTCAGAATGTTCCTCTATAATGTTGGCAACGTTTTCTCCATCTTGCCATTGGCTTGTACCACAATATATTATCATATCACTATCTCTTCAGATAATTATTCTTCCTCTCTGATCCTCTTATACTGTTCGCATGTCAGTGGGAGTTGGATGGCAGTGGATTATATCCCCTATTGCATTCACACCTAAGTTTTAATCCAGTTTCAGTGCACTTTCAGAGTGACTGAAAATACCAGCAAACTGACTAGTCATTTTTGTTCCACTGTGTCTAACCCAGTGCCAAAAGAAAACAACTTGTCACTTTGCTGATGTGTTCTTTCACTTTGAAAGTGGATTGAAGCTGGATTAAAACTTAGGTCCAAACACAGCTGCAGTGCAGACCAAAACATCCTGATGAATGCCTAGTCCAAGATGTCTACACCAATAGCTAGTCTAAAACTAGTAAACAACTTCAGAGTCACTCCTAATTAGTGGGATTTAACTACCTGTCATTAACTCCTCCTCTTCACTGAACTATTATTTATAGAAATGATTGCTATGCTCTACTTAAAATTGAGATCCACACTTGATTTAATTGAGATTGAAATCTGAATTTGTCTGTAATGCTCTAAATTCCTCTTCTTACTCACTTAGCTATCATTCACAAAGATTATACATTTGAACGTGACGTGTGCATCATTATGTTCCATTAAAGCCACCTCCAGTATGCTGAAAGACAAGTGGTTAGAAGGAGAGCTAAATAATTAAACCAATTACCTAGGACTGGCTATTGCAGAGACATCTTGAAAAACATTGATGTAAGAAATCCTGGAACTCCTCATAGACACAGCATGAATGTTTTGGTTTGAATTAGGTAAAACTGAATTAGCTGGAATTGTTCTAAACAAAGAAAATCTGTTTTATATTGTGAATTCATCGCTTTCATTATAGGCCAGTTAACCTCAGAAAACATTTTATTTATTAACTATTTATTTACAAGGAATTTAATGTTAATCAACGTTAAGATGTTTAAGATGTTTAAAAACAGGTTGTTTTTAAGCACATGTTTGACATAGGGATTTATTTTTAGTGTTAGAACTGAATTCAGTTTTAATCTTCTCACACTTCCATACAAAGCTTCCACTGCTTCACCAAGGTTTCTGCAGTTCAACTTCAACATGGGGGGGGGAGGGGGATTGATTGTTTCAATTATTAAACAAATGAGGTTTCTAATACTACTAATCTCCTGCACATCAGAGATCTATTAGGCCTATCACAACCTAGTTTCCATTAAACCATAGCCTACTGGTCATCGTTTTAATTGAGCTGATGCTGCTAATCTAATATGCCCCCTCCCTCTGAATTCCCCCTTAACTCATGCTGTGGGGACAATTAAATGGATACTGTTGAATATGCAGCAGAGCAACAGAGTTCTCTCCTTTGACGTCTGTCAGCTTGCCTATTAATATTGGTAGTGGTGCTGATAATACTTGGGCCATACCTGGAGTCTGTTCTATTGTGGATTAGGGATGTGCATGGATATTTGTGCTATTCAAAATGCATATGAATTCATACATATTTCAACATTCGCTAACCCCCATTTCAACATTTGTAGCCCCCCATTCACCCGCAGATCGAATGGACTTTCTACCCTCCATTTGAACTTTCCTGAATGAAAAGTCCACAAATAAAATGGATAGAAATGAAAAGGTGTGAACAGCCAGACCTGAAGATGGACTGGAGAAGGTTGAAAATGAAGGTGTGAGCATCAACGTTCACCAAGGGAGGGTGTGACCATTGGCTTTTCAGCAATGTTGCCAAGAGCAACAATGTACTGGATAGCACAAGTAAGGGGAATGGGTACCAAAAGGAGAGAGTTCGAAACTCAAATAAAGAAAGACAAAGGGAACCTATGAATGTTTGTTTGGTCTAGGGCAGGAGTCCCCAACCATTTTTGCACCAGGGACCAGCTTCCTTTTCCATGATGTGGCAGGGGCGTGTCGTGGCTTGGGTGTATGGTGGGTGCATGGTGTGATGGGGGCGTGGGCATGGCATGGCAGCAGCGCCGCGGACTGGTGAACATGCCCCTATGGTCTGGCCCCGGTCCGTGGACCGGTGATTGTGGACCCCTGGTCTAGTGGTTAGGGAGCTGGACTCTTATCTGGGAATTTGATTCCGCCCTCCCCCATGAAGCCAGCTGGCTGACGGTGGGCTACTCACAGCTCTCCTTCTGAGCTCTCACAGCCCTGCCTACCTCACAGGGTGTTCTGTTGTGGGGAGAAGAATAGAAAGCTTTGTCAGCTGCTTTGAGTTCCCTTAAATGGGTGAGAAAAGCGAGGTAGAAAAGCCAACTCTTCTTCTTCAATGGATGATTAAGAAAATTAGTAATCACCTGGTTACTCATTTCTTTTGTTTTAGTATCCACCATGGTACCACTCAGCCCATGTCTTGAGTTTCCATGTGGTCATAACACTTTAAACATGAGATTTTCCCCCCTTCAAAATTACTGGTTTGACTGATGATCTGGTGAGACATTTGCCCATTTGCATTTGGTTCTAAAACTGCAAACGGAGAATATGCTATATTTAGTTTCACCGTTGAGACTTAGGCTGCCTCTAGACAAGGTATAAAACCTGGGATTTTCCTGGTCCTATATTTGGATTGCCACCCATGTCCATGATAATCCCAACATAGCCCTGTGATATTGGGGTGATATCTCACAATAACATTATCGTGGGATAGTCAGCTCCCAACCTGTGGTTTTTTTTTAAAGCAAACTGCTTAGCTTGTCTGAACAACAGCTCCCACAGTCTGCCATTTTGGAAATGACCACTTACACATATGGGGCCAAAATTGCAGCTGCACATATTCACGGGGCAGCAGTCTCAGGAACAAGTGTCCCTTAGACCAGGTAAGCGCTTTTGCTTATCCCATGCAGTTGCCCGACCTTCTAGGAAAATAGCAATTGTTCCAGAAGTGTTTTCTTCCAGAGCATCACTATTTTGTGTAATATTTAGCTGCTTCTAGACAGAGTCAAAGACCTGGAATGCACATCGGGACCAAAAATCCAAATTATGTCTGTAAACTGATGGGGTCTGAGCTTTCTGCAACACACCAGGAAAGGGATCTCGGGGTTTTGGTGGACAGTTCAATGAAGGTGTCAACCCAGTGCGCAGCAGCAGCGAAAAAGGCAAATTCAATGCTGGGAATAATTAGGAAACGAATAGAAAATAAGTCAGCAAGTGTCATTTTGCCTCTTTATAAATCTATGGAGAGGCCACATTTGGAATATTGTGTACAATTCTGGTCACCACACCTCAAAAAGGATATTGTGGAACTAGAGAAGGTGCAGAAAAGGGCAACCAGAATGATTAAGGGTCTGGAAAACCTCCCTTACGAAACCAGGCTGCAACGTCTAGGCCTCTTCAGTCTGGAGAGACGGCATTTAAGAGGGCACCTGATTGAAGTATATAAAATTATGCATAGTATAGAAAAGGTGGGTAGAGAAAATTTCTCTGTCACACAACAGTAGAACCAGGGGGCACTCTATGAAGCTGATGGGTAGGAGAGTTGTATCCAACAAGGGGAAGTATTTCTTCACCCAAAGGATCATCCGTTTATGGAATGTGCTGCCAGAAGAGGTGGTGACAGCTACCAGTGTAGATCGCTTCAAGGTAGGGTTAGACAAATTTATGGATGACAGATGTATCAATGGCTACTAGAATGAATGCCTAGGTACATCTTTCAGGCTGGAGCGGGGGGGGGGGAGCAAGACATGTCTAATGCCATTTGCTGGGATTCGAGAGCAGGGAAAGGTTTGTCCTTGTCTCTCTTTGAGATGCCCATGAGCATTTGGTGGGCTACTGTGTGCGATAGGATGCTGGACTAGATGGGCTGTGGCCTGATCCAGCAGGGCCTCTCTTATGTTCTTGAAGTTGTACCTGATTTGTCAGATGTGATCATGGTGTTCCCAATACAGTCCCAGAATATAGATCGAATTTACTGGGTTATTGTTATTCCAGTAAAATTATAGTAGCACAATATCCTCTTATTTCACAATTGCAGCTGTTTCTGGATTACTTGATGGGAAGTACAGTATAAGTTAGGGTGAGACTTGTGACCTGAACTGTCACTACACAGAAATACTTCATGTGTTACTTGTTAGATGGGGTGATGGTAGGTTTGGGTCAGGTGGAAATAAAATCTCATGGCTGTAATATCACTCTGCTGCAGCAGCAAATAGGCATGTGCAGGGATATTTGTAACTTTCATTATTTGTATGAATTTGTACATTTGTACACGAACTGAATGTTACAACATTTGTACATTAACATTCATACGAATACAAATGTTTTGGAACATAGGTAGAAATAGTTCGTACATTTGGTAAACTGGGGATACGTATAGGATGCTTATCAATATGTATGTATTGGTATAGGATACGTATCTGATACGTATTGGAGACGTATGCATTCGTATAGGATCCATATCCAGGATCTGTATGCATTTGTATCGGATATTCATACAGATTCGTACATTTGTATCGAATAGAATCCTACCACATTGGAAGGGGATCTATTTGAATGAATATGAATTTTCTAACATTTGATTTCTTACGTATCGAATGCCAAAAAAGCCATTTGTGCATATCCCTAGCAGCAAATGCTAAAACACAGAATATTGATTTAAAGTGAAGACAAAGTATGGTGATTCTGGATGTGCTTTAGACTGGTAAATCAATAAATTGCAGACTAAACAAAAGACGTCTAAAGGTGAACAAAGTATTCTGGGTCCCACACTACATAGAGCAGTGGTTCTCAACCTGGGGGTCGGGACCCCTTTGGGGATTGAACTACCCTTTCAGAGGGGTCGCGACGGGTCTCCCACAGCCCTTCCCTCCCACCTCCCAGCTGCTCCACCCCCATGATTGGGGATCTCCACAACATGAGGAACTCCATTAAGGGGTTGCGGCATTAGGAAGGTTGAGAACCGCTGACATAGAGGGAAAAGGAAGCTGCACAAAAGCTGAATTTGAGCTAAACAGTTCATATCTGTCTTGCGTAAAGCCATTATTTTCAAATATTTGTGTGAGAAAATGCATTCACTTTAGAATACATTTTATATGCCCTGAAATGCATAAAGTTATTTTTAATACAGTATTTTCAGGAAGAATGCATAGCTGGCAGGCTAGTAACTATTGGAGCTATTAGGGACAGCAGAAATATGTATCATAATCTCTAGCTGTAAATCTAAAGACTGCATCCTTTTCAGTAACAAGAAGAACAACTTCAGAAGGTTCCTTCTTGGAAGCATTTGCATTTTTTTGCTCATAAATTTTACAAATTTAGTTCAATTAAGACTCCCAGTTTTTTACCTCCAGATTTTTTGTTTTTAATTCCAGTCACTGAAAATTGAGGATAACTGTTCTTTATCCACAGCAATCATGTCTGTTAACTGTTGGCTTGAGTTCATCACTTTATGAATATGATACAACGCGGCAAGCTAACTCATGTTCTTTATTCCTCCCTTTAGGGTTTACTCACTCCTTATTTATTACAGATAATAAAACTTGAAAATGAGATGTGAGGGAATTTAACACCCACTCGTTGAAAACTCACCCCTCCGTCATCCCAAGAATAAAAACTTACATTGACAGCAATTAAATACAATTTTAGTTGAGAACAGGAATGTGGTTTGAATTATTTACTGTACTAGGATACTCAGCATAAGATCCAGTATCGATTGCTACTGGATCTGGAAAATCTGCCATCGTTTTCTGATTATGCTTCGCCCTACCCCAGCCTTCTAGAAACCTCCAATTTCCAGTTTCTAGGAACAGACAGGAATGCCAGGGTTGGTTATTTTTGAAAAATATGGGTATGGGTTACTAGAGATTCTTGAAGAGGCTGGTGTTACAGACTTCTGGTGTAATTACTCATCTACTTTTTAAAGGCACCATCATTTAACCCACAAGTGGATGGTCAAAATGTGTCTTAACTACCACGCTGTTTAGTGCTGCCATGAAAAAAATCAATTATTTAGAAAAAAAATTAACACAAACACAACCAATTCTACAGGTTAATACAGGAACTGATCTTGACAATTATTTTTTGTCTAGTAGCATCTTAAAGGGGTCTAGTAGCATCTTAAAGACAAACAGAGAGAAGAAGTTGTGGCATGAGCTTTTGGGGCTTTTTGGACCTTGGTCAGTAGGGAAGGTGAGGCATACCCCGGCATGGGCCGAACTGTCCTCCAAAACTGTGTTCTCCAACTATACTAGTCACAGGCAAATGGAGTGTGGGACTGGATGGTGTATTCAAAGATTGACATTTGAATTCAAATTGAATATTTTGATACATTTGAATGAAGCTTAGTATGGGATTTGTATGGGATTGAGCATTCGTATCAGATCTGAATCCCATTACATTCGAAAGGGATCTATTTGAATGAATACAATTTTACTTGCATTCAATTCAATATAAATAGAGTACAACAAACAAACAAAATTTGAGCACATTCCTAATTGTGAGCCCTGTCCCACGCCAAACATCACCCAGGCTTACCTAATGCGGACAATCCAGAACCATCTGCATCACTGTAGCAACATCCACGCACTCCAGGCCATTGCTATGGCAAACAGTAGCACAGCATGTGACTGCGCAGCCACAGACCTGCCACCCTACCCTGCCCCCTTGCAATGATAGCATAGGAAAATGTGAACATTGCATCTGGAAGTCGGCTAAGCTGTGGAGCAGATTTTCCTGATCCACAGCTATAGACAATCAGGATACCCCGGGGCCGTCCTGGGACAGAGTGGCACTGTGTTGTGTGCGTGCTCTGTACCAGAGTGTGCTGATTGCCAGAGTCTGAACAGGCCCTCTGGCTACTTCATCAGATGCATGGAGTGGAATGCCTAGGCAAGCTGTGTGTGAACAGCAGTAGAATAACAACAGAATAACTTGTGGTGTGAACACCAACAATTGTCCCTGAACGTAACTTCAATGGAATGCTATACCACTGAAGTTAGGTGAAAAGACCTTCTGTTAGAAGCACAACTTTGCAAATGTTGGGAGCACATATAGGCCCAGTCATTTCTTAATAACATACTTGAAGTCCTATAAGCATTTTTAACAAGCTGTTTTTAACCAGCTAAGAAGGAATTTTGCAATTTGGAGAAAAATTATTTGAGAGAAGCTAAGCTGAACTGTTTCAAAAAGAGGAAATGAAATCTTAAGGAAAGGAAGGGGAAATTATTGTAAACATACTTTTTTTCTCTTTATTTTGCCAACTTGTACCTTGAGAAGAACAAATGGTTCAACTTCCTTCCTATGTGGTCTTCTTACAACTTTTTTTAAAAATGGCTATTATGGCTCAGCTTCCGCTTTAAGGTCCTTATGGTGACACTGGGACATAAACCTGAAGTGTTAGTGGTGCTAACTCAGGGATGAGCCTGAGAATTATCGAAAGATTTTTTTAAAAAAACTTCTCAAGTTTATTTCCCATACTATAGTGTGGCTTAGAAGTGAAGCTTTGTCAATTATTTAGGCAGCATCCTCACCATCATCAAGAAGTCCATGGGCAAGGCATTCAGATGCTGGAGGTGCCAACCACGAGGGAGGTGCCCGAAGTCAGTTTCCCACATTTGATGTGAACTGAATGTGGAATTATTCAGCTTCAGCTGAAGCCCCCCCCCTCCAGAATGTGGGGGTGTTTGGCTTCGTGCATGAATATCTCACAAATATTAATGAATGAAGCAAAAAAAAAACCCACACCATTTCTCCCTTCACACTCCCCTACTCACCTGCTGCTGCCATGCACTGCGGACCACATGCCGCTCGGAGACTGAAATAGCCCTTCCAGGTCTGAATGATGGCAGATGATGCAACTGCAACCCCCTGTTCCACTCCACTGTACTATCTTATCTTTATGGAGGCCGTGGTTGCGTCCACCATCATTTTGGCACTGTTTGGAAGCCAAAACAGGCCTCCCAGTTCTGTGTGCACAGCTCTCCATCCAGGGGTCACAATCCCCAGGTGGAGAGCTGTGCATGCAAACATGGAAGTGCTATTACGCCTTCAACAGTTTTAATTTGAAATTTAAAAATGTGAAAAGGTTACTTTCTTTAAACAATTAAATCATTATCTTATAAATTGTTATTTATTAATCCAGTCCAAAACTGGGTTCTATTTTACTTGTTTTTTTCTTTAGAATGCATTTTAGAAAAATATTTACAGAATTTTTTTTTAAGAATTAAATATTTTATGTTTAAAAATTACAGCAAAATCAGGTTTTAAAGTATGATAGCTGTTTTACCGTAACTTTAAATGAGTGACCTCTACAGTAATTACTTGTATGACTTCTATGAATGCGGGGGGAATGCTATATTTAAATTGCTTCCCACAATCCTTGGGTTCAACTTCAGAGCCTCTACACTTTCACTTCCTTTCCTGTGCACACACTTCTCTGCAACATTCAGAATTAGCTGCAGTTAGACAGAGATCCGAAATTAATTGCCCTGATTTAAACTTTGCGTGCCTCTCCATAGAATGGTGTTTCCTGCACTCTTATTCATCCATTCTGTTCAGAGCTGAAACAGTTATTGTGTAAGGTCTCTTCCCTTTTATGGCTTAATGTTTCACAGAGCTTGTTGATAAGACATGAGCAGTAAAGTAAGTTGCATCATATCTAAAAGCCAAAGGCAACTGCTGAGGCAATAAAAATCATAAAGCTTTTAAGGGTCTGTTGTCAGCTTGACAGGTTAATAATTTACCACTGATACAGGAAAATGGACTGTTACATCGATTGGGTGCAACGGCAATCACTTGAAGTCACCTTTGTTGCTGTTTCAGTACAGGGATGTGCAAGAATATTCATAACTTCCATTATTCATACAAATTTGTATGAATTTGGACATTCGTACATAAATGTAGTGTTATATTTGTACATTGACATTCATTTAAATACGAATGTTTCTGGACGCTTGTATGAATAGTTTGGACAGCCGTTAAACTTTGGGGGGGGGAACGGAAGGGGAAGTCGAAGCAGAGAAGCAGAGAGGGAAGCAAAGGATGTGTGTGTAAGACAGGAGGAGGAAGCAGGATTGGAGAAGCATAGGGAGAGGCTAAGAGTGTGTGTAAGATGGGAGGGGGATCCATCTATGTTATGTTTGCATTTGTATAGGATCCATTTCCAGGATCCATACCTGATGTATATGCATTCGTATTGGATATTCATACGAATTCGTACAAATACATTCGTATTGAATAGAATCGTACCACATTCAAGGAGGATCTATTTGAATGAATACGAATTTTCTAACATTTTATTCCTTATGAATTGAATGCCACAAAATCCATTTGTGCACATCCCTATTATAGACGCATCTTGAACCTCTTGGGTTACTTCTTTTAGACCTCTTCCAGTAGTGTCTGGAACAGATGAGCACTGGAGGAAGCCCCTTCTACTTGCATTGTCACCATGCTAAATGAAAACCCAGAAGTCTCATTCTTACTGTATACATGGTTCACAGCCTGACTTCTGGATAAATATCTGGTTCTCAGCTGGGTTCCTCAGCCAGAAATTTAGCTCTACACATGCTATTACACACATAGAGCCGTTCCAGATGTCACAGAGAAGCTGGGTGGAGCATCCCAGCAGCCACTCATTACAGGCTTAGATCACTTTATTATTAGCAAAGCTATGCACAAGTATTAATCACTTTGCACCTTCAGTACTATAGACCACTAAGGACAAAAGGAAAGAAAGGGTCCCTTCTTTTCCTCCTTTTCTGTTCTGAGTTTGTCATAAATTCATAGATTGATAGTCCTGAAAACCATTCCACCTCTGCATTCTCCAGGGCTTGTTTTAAGGATGAGCTAATGGGACAAATTGGCTTGGGGTACCAAGGTTCAGATGCACCAGACACTTGGCCCTGGCACTGAGGGAAACTTGAGTACCCAAGAAGCACTTCCTTCCCCCCTGCCCTGCCTCCCACATTGACACTCATCTTCATCTCAGGCCATCCAATGCCACCACACTCCTACCCTGCCTCGTCCCTTCCACTCCATGCTTTGTGTGAGTATGTACATACTAATGTATGCTTCTTGCAAGATATAGTGGATCAGTATCCCCACTGGATACATGATAAATATACTGGACCAGAAAATGCTTCTGCCAGCCCTGATGCAGAAATGGGATGGAACACACTGAACCTGTAAAAAAGAGAACATGTAAAAAAGAGCTGGATTGGAAACAGGCTAATCCAACCAGGAAACATGTACCAACAAAATATCCGATACCACTGAAAAATGCATTTTATTCACCTCCATTGGGCATTTTTGCTGGTGCAGATTTGCTAGTAGCATTACCTGGCGATCGCAGCCTGAACAAGTTTTGGACAGGGCAACATTCTCTGCAAGGCTAATGGCACAAGTAGTTTCGGAAAGGGCTGAAACAATGGATCTCCATTTACTGCAAGGAGTGAGCAATTGTGACCCAAGGGCCCCTTGTGCAAAGGGTACCATTTTGCACTCCACAGAAGAGTGTCTAGATTGCTCCATCATCTGGTATCTCCAGACTTCAAAATGGAGCTGCAGAGGTGCCCCCAACGGAGTGAAG
The DNA here is from genome assembly GCA_023333525.1 of Aspidoscelis tigris stejnegeri. Classification (NCBI taxonomy): domain Eukaryota; kingdom Metazoa; phylum Chordata; class Lepidosauria; order Squamata; family Teiidae; genus Aspidoscelis; species Aspidoscelis tigris. Next base: position 212,094,710 of record JALMGA010000001.1, read on the forward strand.
GAAGCACCACTGCCAAGATTCCTGCCCTCATGCCTGCTCCTAGGATCCCAGGGACCACATCATAAAATGGTCTTCCACTTTTTTCCCAAGCTATCTCTTCCCATTCAGGACTTTTCTGTATTCAGATTATCACAGCACTCAAGATGATTTCTGTGCCCTAGTCCAGTAATTTTCTCATGTGTGAACAGGCAATAGGACTATTGGGGTGGTACCAGTGGTTTCCTGGGTGGGCAAAAGAATGGTTTCCATTTTCATCTCTCTGGTTAATGCCAGAGCTTGTAAGCATTTTAGAGGGGTAGTGTTTCATGTTAACACCTTCATCTTTTCTTCTTTTTCTTTGTTACAGCTGAGATGTTTGGAAACAGCAACAGATTGAGGCAGGCACATGTTGAGCTTGAGCACCTGTCCACCCAATACCAGATCTATTTGAGCAGCAAGCCCAGGGAGATGGCTGTGGCCACTATGAGCAGTGAAGTAAAATTCTACAGGGTAAGCATGATTTACAGCTGGAACCAGGCCATAGCTCAATAGGGGCTACTGGAAAGCATCCTGAGTGTTGCCATGGACTGGAGAGTGTGGCTGCAAAGAGGAAGACTTCAGATCACTTCAGATGTGTGCAATTACAATATTGTGCAGCCTTTGTGCTAGAGAGCTGGGCAAGGCCAATGAGGCAAAGCAGCAAGCTCTGATATCAAGTAGAGGAAGCAGGCTTCTAAATGCTTTGGAGAGGTTAGAAGAGGCATATTTTCCTTGGTCAAAGAGAAGCATCACATAAGTCTTTTCAGTACCAACACAGCACATGTATGTGCATATGTACACACACACAATACATGATACAGAATGTCTTTATTTTGTTTCTCAAGTTTCACAGACTGATGTCCCATGGTTCATCCCCTTCTCCCCTCCCCTCCCTTCTGCTGACACCACAAAAAAGGGATCTTGGGATTCTAATGGATAGCTCAATGAATGTGTAGACCTAGTGCACATCAGCAGTGGGGAAAAAAAACAAATTCAGTGATGGGGTAATTAGGAAAGGAATAGAAAGTAAATCAGCAAACATCAATCTGCCTCTTCGTAAATCTGTGGTGAGGCTTGATTATGTAAAATTATGGTGACCACTAGAAATGTGCACAAACATTTACCACATTTGAAATTTGTATGTTCTAATTCAAACTGAATGTTCGTTACATTTGAAGTTTGACATTTAAATGTGAAGTGAATGCTTATGTTCATGAATGTGAAGAAGTGGCAAAGTGGCCGCTCAGTAGATTCAAAGTGGATTCAGAGTGGATTTGAAGTGTTCAGACAGGATTTGTAGGGGATTTGTAAGCACCACTGGTGGCAGGGATTCGAATCGGATTCAGATATCATTTGAAGAACATTTGCAGCAAATTCTAATCCTACCAGATTCAAAGGGGATCTATTTGTACAAGTGCAAATTCCCTTGTGTACAGCTTTTGTCACCACTCCTCAGAAAGGATATTGTGGAACTGGAAAAAGTGCAGAAAAGGGCAACCAGAATGATCAAAGGGTGGAATACTTCGTATATGAAATGATGCTGAAACATCTTGACTTCCTCGGTCTTGAAAGATAGCATTTAAGAGGAGAGTTGATTGAAGTATATAAAATCATGCATGGTGTAGCAAAGATGGAGAGAGAGAGATTATTTTCTCTATTGTGCAACACTCATACTGTGAGGCACTCTAGGAAGCTGATGGGCAGGAGAGTTTGGTCCATCAAGGGGAAATATTTTATCATTGGTTTATGGAATTTACTACCGGAAGTGGTAGTGATAACCAACCAACCTGGATAGCTTTTAGAAAGAGACAAATTCATGGCAGACACGTGTATATCTATTAGAATCAATGCTAGAACTGCTTCCAAGTTGGAGAGACAGGTAGGGAGTTGAGAGCAGGTAAAGGTTTTACCTTTTGCTTCTGCTTGAGAATACCCAGAATCAATCAGTGGGCCACTGTGAGATGGGATGCTGGACTAGATGGGCTATGGCCTGATCCAGCACAGTTTCTCTTACGTTCTTATGTCAGGGAAAGGTGACTATACCTCCCCTGAGAAACCAAAATGTGATTGACAAAACTGTACCCAATCACAGAGGGAAGTGGGAGGAAAAAGGAGGCGCGGATATGAAAAAAAGTACCCTGGGGAGGCGGAAACATGTGGGCAAAGAAAGTGCGCCATTGCTCTGATGGCCCCAGCAGCCCAGGGATGCTCGGAAATGTAGTCCTGGGCTGCCTGGAGGGCCGCCAGTGCAATGGCACACACGTGCGCGATTGCTGCCGTCCCTCCGAGACTCACGATTGAAATGGAGGTGAAATGGAGGCGCTCAGGTACGTAGAAGGGGGCTGTTCGTGGGGTTGGGGTGACAGAAGGAGTGGGGGTGCCTTGCCCTCGCCAGAGAACGGAGGATTCTCCGTTCTCTGGTGAGGGCAAGGCAGGGAAGCTGGCTGCCAGGCTTGCCCAGCTGTCAGAATGGCAGAGCATGCACTCTGCCTCTCTCTGAGAGCTGGGTATGCGCCGGCAATCCAGCTTTTCCCCCTCCGGTGCGAAAATGTTCATTTCCAAACTGTTTTCAGGGGGAAAGCCAGATGTAAGACCTGATTTTTTCAGGTCTTACATCTGGGTAGGATTTCGGCAGCAAAACCGGTTTAAACAACCGTTTTTGCCTGCCGATATGCAGACGCAGCTTACTCAAAGGGGTCCTAATTCCGGCCCCTATGCGAAAGCCAAGTCTAAATGCGTTCCACATCTGGCTCTAAATCCGTTTTTAGAGCCAGTGCGGAAAGGCCCAAAATCTCTAGTTCATTCTTTCCTTTAATGTGTTCTTCTCACACAAATGTCTGCTCAGGTCCATTACAAACCTGTAATTAATCATCTCAAAACAATGATGCTAGCAGGCAGACTAGTCTTTTTTTTTTAATGGAATTGTTACAGCTGCATATACTAACTTGCTACTGCATTATTCTGCATGTAGAAAACACTGGTCATTATTACCCCAAATTAAAATCAGTTGTTGCTGTTGTTGCTGCTGTTATTCTTGTTGTTATTGTTATTATTGAAAAAAAATTAAAGAATTTTAGAGAGTTTAGAGGTGAGAAAGAGGCAAAGAGGGAATTCTTGATGGATCCAAGGTGTTCTGCCAGATATTGTGCAGTTTCCCTCATTTACATCTTTTGGGGCAATCTGAGGCTGAGCACAGTGGCCAACAACAACAACAACAACAACAACAAAAATCAAGTGACCAATGATGTTACTTAGGGCTACCTTATGAAAAAAGGGCAAGAGTGTTACACCTTTAATGGTTGCACAGAAGATGCAATCTGGCTGTCCTGCCACTCCTTTGCCACTAGCCCATTTCACACCTTCTTTCAGCTCTCAAGCACTAATTGCCATTTGCTTCGGGGGGGGGGGAGGGGTTGTTTGATGTTGTTTCCACCACACCCCTAACCATCAATCAAAAGCCTACAGAGAATGAAGCACACCCTAGAAAAACTTTGCATCAGCAGCAAAATGCAGATTCCAACAGTCTTTTTAGCACTTTTCATTTGAAACATCCACTGGTATTAAAAGCACAAACACTTGCACTTTCAAGGTTATAATCTTTTTCTTTTTGCATGAAACCTTTTCCACGTTCACCTTAATTCCAGGATAAATCTAATGCAGACTACAGCAGATGCCCCCAGGCCACACTTCATCTGCATTGGAGGAAGCTCTGGTCCACAACAAGGCATTTTCCTGGTCCTCCTGCAGAATTCTTTAAAGAGGTCCACAACATAACTAATGTCTGTATTCTGAGATTTTTCTGCACTTACTGCCCCTGCTGGGCTGAGCATAAACTGGACTAGATGGCTAAAAATGGTGACCTGCTCCAGGACACTAATAGATATTTCAGTGGGGGACCCATTTTGGCAGTGCACCAAAGCATGCCACTGAAATGGGTCACCCAGGATTGTCATTCCGGGTCATCAAAAATGTCAGGCTAGCTGTGGAGTTCATGCAAGTTTTGTATGGAATATGCTGGGGGGGGGGGATCCTTGTTGACAGCACCCCAGAAAGTGCCACCGGAAATGGTGCCAGAAGTTACACACCTCCAAAAAGATCAAAGATGGGTTAAAGTTCATGCCTACAATAAGAACATAAGAGAAGCCCTGCTGGATTAGGCCACAGCCCATCTAGTCCAGCATCCTGTCGCACACAGTGGCCCACCAAATGCTCATGGGCATCTCAAGCAGAGACAAGGACAACCTATTCCTCCTCTAGAATCCCAGCAAATGGCCTTAGAAGCACCCCGGTTCTCTCCCCCCCCCCCAAGTTTAGAGGTGAGGCTGTGGTACCTTATCTAGACCTTCAGATGTTGCTGAAGTTATTTCTAACTTTTGGCCTGATTGGCTGCACTGACAGGAATTAATAACATCTGGAGGGCAATAGTTAGGCCACTTTTATGAAGTTAAATCACTGTAAATGCAGTTTATTTGATTGTTTGCATTTTCATCCTTCGCTGTACCCAGAGATCTCAGGGTAGGTAACAATATTTAAAATCAACATATTAAAGCAATAACATATATATTAAAACAACAGTGTCTGCAAGTGGGAAGGGACAGAGTATCCCCATTTAACCAAAGGCCATCTTCACTGCCTTCCTAAACGTGTACAGTGAAGCTGATAGACACTAGGTATTTGTTTTTGTTGCTTGATATGACTACACATGATATCAATATTTCTCAGTTTTGTATCACTCTCCCCTTTAAAGTGCAATAGCTAGCTTAAGGATATTGTCCTGTAAATCTTGCAACATAAAGCTAGTCTCCAGGAAGATTTCTTCTCCTTTAAAGCCATATTAACAAAAATCACACCCCAAAAGAAATTGTGATAGCAATCATCCCTACTATCCAGTGAACAAGAGAAGGGGAATGATTGTAGTTACATCTTTCACTGGGCGTGAATATCCTCTGAGTATCCTCAGAACTATGTGGAACTACTTATTGTGTTGCAAATTGATACTGAATATGTATACCTTAAGAAACCTTATGCTGAGTCAGACCAATAGTACTACATTATCTGTATAAAATGATAGCAGCTTGTCAGTTTTTAGGCACAGGTGTGTTCCCTAGGTATGTGCGCGAATATTCATAACATTCAAAATTCGGCTGAATTTGGCCAAGTTCGGACATTCAAACTCAAACAGAATGTTATGATATTTGTATGCTAACATTAGAATGAACACAAACGTTTCTGGACATTAGTACAAATAGTTTGGACATTTGTTAAACTGGAGAAACATATTGGGTATGTATCCATTTGTACCAGATATGTATCTATTCTTTTCAGATACGTATTATGTTTGTATCAGATACATATCTATTCATGTCAGATACGTATTTGTTCGTATCAGATATGTATCCGTTTGTATTATCTATTCATGTCAGATACGTATTTGTTTGTATCAGATATGTATTCATTCATACCAGATATGTATTGAATGTTCATATGAATACGTACAAATAGATTTGTATCGAATAGAATTTTGCCAGATTTGAATATCATCTATTCGTATGAATAAGAATTTTTGAACATTCAATTTGTTTCGAATTCAATGCTCAAAAAACATGTGTGCATATCCCTAGTCTCCCCCTAACTCTGTCCCCCACCCCAGGCAAATCATTCCTTGCAAGTATGAAATATCAGGGAATTTAAAAGGAAACTTATATGTGTAAGGCTTTATACCAGATGAAGGCAACCTACTGCCTTATAAATTTACTTACGTATTTTGCATTTTTATGCTACCCTGTACTCAAAGGGCTAAGGGGAAGTAGCAACAGTAAGATATTAAAAAGAAGCCACTCCAACACCCAGTCACCTCAGCTAGCACATCCCATGGTTAAGGATGATGACCATCTACCAACATTTGGGGAACATGAGAGCATCTTCTCAGTATCACCACCTTCTACTTCTTTTTGTTATTTTCTCCTCTTTACTTCTTTTTTTCTTCTTAGAATTTAGTATTTTTCTACCGTAGAATGCAGTATAATTAAAAGAAGTGTTGGCTTTTCTACCTCACTTTTCTCACCCATTTAAGGGGACTCAAAGCAGCTGACAAAGCTTTCTGTTCTTCTCCCCACAACAGAACACCCTGTGAGGTCGGTGGGGGGCTGTGAGAGCTCAGAAGAGAGAGCTGTGACCAGCCCAAGATCACCCAGCTGGCTTCATGGAGGAGTGTGGAATCAAACCCAGTATTCCCAGATAAGAGTCTGGCTCCCTAACCAATAGACTAAATTGGCTCAAAAGAAGGCATGAAGTGATTCAAACAATTAATTATTGCATTACTATTATGTGCTGGTTGCACTGTCCACCAGAGGCGTTTTTGCACTACAGTGAAGATGCCTCAGAACGCTTCGGCCTGAACATGTTGAATACAGTTCCCCATCTGCACTGGCAGGTAAACAACATGTTCTGAACATACCCTTTCTCTGCCTATGCGTGAACGGGGAACTGTACTCGAAGCATTCAGGCTGAAGACCCTCCCCTGGCCTCCCCCGACTGGCTGCCTTGCAGCCAGGGGTGGGGAGGCCAGTCAGGTCCCTTCCCTGGTGTCCTGCCACCTGCATTGACCTGTATCAGGCTGATGGAAGTTGCGGGTCCCCCACCCAGCACCCCTAACCCACCCTGGGGTTGCACGTGCACGTGAACGGTGCTTACCTGCCGGCTCGATTCTGGCTGAAATAGGCCGGTGACGTTCTGTGCATGCTCGCGGGGAGGCCCCTCATTGTCTGGACACAGGCGCCTGTGCAGATGGCCAATTGAGCATGCACAGAACATCGCCAACCTATTCCAGCCAGAATTGAGCCGCACAGCAGCAGGTAAGCACTATTCATGTGTGTACGCGACCCTGGGGTGGGTTCGGTGGTGCTTGTATGGGCCTGATCCAGGCTGATGCAGGTGGCAGGGCCCCAGGAAAGGGACCCAATTGGCCTCCCCACCCCTGGCTGCAAGGCAGCCAATAGGGGGAGGCTGGGTGCGGAGCCCAGCTGTCATGGAGGGAGAGCTTGTGAACGCTTTCCCTCCATGGCAGCTGGGGGCATTCCAGAACACTTGGAATGCATGTAGAGCACTTTTTAGTGCTCTGCTTTTGGAATGTGTCTACAATGCGTCGGGACACTTGGGGCAGCCTGGAACGGATCTGGCCACCCCACAAGAGCAAATGCAGCATCCTGATGCGTTGTAGACGCGTTCCAAACACCCTTGTGTGAAAAGGCCTCAGATTAAGGGAGTGGAGTTTCATCATCAGTTCAAATCCTACCTAAAGATTTAGGAATCAGCAAGGTGTCCCCAAAGAATGTGACTAGGTCCAAATATTGATATCATGTTGCATTTTGAAGTATGTAACCATTATATCCAGTGACCTCTGATAACCATTTTGTCTGTCTTAAGTTTCCCAGTATTCCACTTAACTGGATGATTCCTGGTCCTGGTACTTTGTGAGGAAGATTTTCAATGTACGTTCTGTACATATTTGTACTTTTCTACGAGGGGATTTGTATTAGTTCATTAACAAAAGTAATACACGATGTATCAAAATAACCAAACATTGCAGTAAAGTTTATCCTGGCTGGTCAGAATGTTGGATGGTGGTACAGTGCATAACAAACAAGAATGTCACTCTTTCTCAGTAACAGAATCAAGTGTGGCATATAGGTCAGGGCTACAAGGTTGTAATATAAGTGGAAGTCACTAGAGTGATGTAGATAGTGGATGGAAATAGCTGGAAGGCAGCAAACTGGAAAGGCCTGGAGGAAACCATCTCAGAGGTTTGGAAAAGCAAGGAATCCCCCAAAATAAGGATTTTCTCCTACTTGGTAGAGTTGCTTATGTAGCACATCATTACTTTGAAGCATAGAATAGCTGCTTTATTTTACAAAAGCCCTATTGTTTAGTTATATTTCTTTGGAGCAATGAATAAGGTACAATTCATGATGACTACTGACCTCCTACTCAAATACCTTATGATTGTATGTAGTATTTACTACCCTACAAAGAACCTCTATTTCTCCAGAAGCCTTTCCTCGTACATTAATCTAAAGCCACAGCCTTGGAGCATTATAAAAACATGTAAATAATGTTGTGATTTCCTTTCACCATCCAATTGCATTCTATTTAATGTGTTTTGAGGTGTGAATTTTTCTCTAGTGTATGAATGAGTTCAGTTTTCTCATTTGATTTTATTAAGGAAATGAAGTCTTCTCCTTATATGGACATACATTTTAATGCACTCAGGAGATCTTTTGATATTTGTGTAGGTGTTTTTAATATGTTACATCCCTTACTTGTATTTCCTGTTCATTAAATTAGAAAAGCCGTGATTTGAGGAATTAATCTTTTGAGTCTCCTCAATCCTCATTTAAATTGTACTAGTCTTCACAGGCATATAATTTAATTAGATACTTGTAGCCTTCATTTAGAAGACAACTGCACATATTAGGGGTTCTTGTAATTTGCTTATTCAGATTGCCTATATGTTAAGGCCTGTTAAGATCAAAGCCTGCCATTCCCTACCATCACAACTGCTGCCAGGTATTCCCAATCTAATTATGAAGGACAGAGGAAGGGGCAATGGGGGATATTCAAACACAGGGAATGGTCCAACCTCTCCACACCCTGCATGAATTTATATACTTCAGTCTGGTCACCTCTAGGCTGAAGAAGCCTAGATTTTGTAAGGTAGATTTACCAACCCCTTCATCATTCAGTTGTCCTTTTCTGCACTTTTTCCAGTTCCACAATATCCTTTCTGAGGTGTGGTAACCAGAATTGCTCATGATATTCCCCTGGTGCTTCACCACAGATTTATGAAGAGGCACAATGACACTTGTCAACTTATTTTCTATTCCCTTCCTAATTATCCCTGGCATTTGTTTTGTTTGGGGTTTTTTGCACTGCTGCTGCCCGCTGAGCTGACACCCTTATTGAACTTTCCTGATCTATCACAGAAAGCTCAGTCCCCATCAGTTTATGAGCTTAATTGAGGTTCTTTGCATTTGCTAAGACTGATGCACATTTGCCACTTAAGTGTGCACTGACCCAATGTCACAATCTGTTTTTATTACCCCGAATAATTAACTGTCATCAGAAAACTTTGCTATCTCACTGCTTACCCTACTTTTAGATCAGTTATGAGTAACTTAAAAGGCATAGGTCCAAACACTGAACCTTTGGGGGACCCACTTCTCACCTCCTTATACTCTGAGAACTGCCCATTTATTACTACGCTCTATTTCCTCTTTTTTATTGAGTTACCAATCCAGGCCAGAATTTGTCCTTCTATTCCACAACTGCTTAGTTTATTCAGGAACCTTCGTTGGGTACTTTGTCAAATCTGAAAGTCCAGATAGACAGTGTCTACTAGATTGCCTCTATCCATGCACTTATGAGCTAGTTTGGTCTGGTGGTTAGGAAGCCGGACTCTTATCTGGGAATACCAGGTTTGATTCCGCCCTCCCCCACAAAGCCAGCTGGGTGAACTTGGGCTAGTCACAGCTCTCTTCTGAGATCTCACAGCCAAACCTACCTCATAGGGTGTTCTGTTGCGGGGAGAAGAATAGAAAAGCTTTGTCAGCAACTTTGAGTCCCCTTAAATGGGTGAGAAAAGTGGGGTAGAAAAGCCAACTCTTATTCTTCTTATGAAGACTCTCAAATAATTCTAACAATTTAGTAAGAACTCATTTGTAGCAGTTTTGGGGCTGCTATGCTGTGTTCCAGGTTTCTTCTTCTGTGAACCTAACCTTTCAAATATTGCTGTGATATCCATCTTCAGAGAATTTTTCTTTTGGACAAGTCAAAAGTGACTGGTAAGACATGATTTGCCTTTTTAGTTCCCTTTGGGCTTTGTGGTGATTCAGTGCAACCTTGTTGTACTGCATCCAGTGCTGGGCATAGAGATTGTGAAGTGGAGCAGATAGAGTGGAGGATTACTGAGAGAAGAGGTCTGGAGTCATGTGTAAGAAAGTTAGGCAGTTTAGTTTGTAGGAGAAAAGGCTACAGATGTGCTGAATTGCCATTTATTGAAGCACGAACTGATTTCAGTGACCTGGGGCTGTCAAGTGTTTTGCTGACACTCCTGGATACCTTCAGCACCTTTAAGTGACTCACAAACAGATGATTAAAAAATGTGCAAAATCCAATTCATGTTTAAAAATTCAATCCAATAGTTCATGAATATTTGCACCAAAACAAACATGTGGTTGTTTGCATATCCTAAAATTTTATTGAACTACTCTCTTGCTTGTGAATAATTTGATTGAACATTCATATTTGGTTTGGTTTTGACCCAGAAAAGGCCTTTTTTCCAATGGAAAAAGATTGGTATTTTTCTTATTGAAACAGTGCAACATTGAATGCAAACAAGCTTTAAAAAAAATTAAATGGCTTGACAGAAAAATGAACAAACAGGTGTTCACTTTGACAGTCAAACAAATGCAGAAATTTCATTTGTACGCATTCATAGTAGGTAAATTGCCTCCAAAAGATGTGAACTCATCATTCTCAGAGGTGCAGCTGCCACCATTATTAATCTCTCTGTGGGTGGGGCTGTGCCATGCATTGTGGGTGGGCCTGCATCATGCACTGTTGTGTGTCAACATGCATGGTTGCAATAATAGACAGTATGAACCTGTAATAATGGTACTGCTCATAGGCACAAAAGCACTTAGGAAAAAAAATGAATTACTCAACTTATGAACATCAGAAAATAAGAGGAGATTTAGTGGATTGGGTTGCAACCCATCTAGTCCAGCATCTTGTCTCACACAGTGGCTGACCAAGTCTAGAATCTTTTAGAAATTTTAGTCCAGGAAACTCAGAAAATATGAGTAACGAAAAGATGACACAAAGCTTAGGACAAATTAAAATGTGAATTACCCACCAGAAGTTAATGTAGAATGAGTTACATTTAAAATGAATATGATTGGAAAGGTTTGTTTTTCTTTCTGTTGAAACTGCCATTCTCTCTCTGCGTACTACACATTAAAATAAACTTATTAGCTTCTCAGTCTCAGTTCTATTGCATTGCTTCTAAAAAAATAGAATTGACCTGGGGATGCAGGTTATTATTGCAGTCCTTCTGTTAAATATTAACGTGACAGTGGTATGGTACAGACAGTGACTAGTTGCCACCCACACGGATAAATGCTGATTCTTGCCATTAGAAACAAAGAGTGAACATATTGGTGGCACAGAATAAAAGGAAATATTTTGATGGCGTAATGTATACTTTTAAAAAAAGCATTAAAGTACTACTGTTTAAGGAGAGGGAAAGACAAAGAGAGGTTTAATAGAACATATTTTACAAGGCAATAAATATGTTGACTTCCAAGTTAATATCAGCCTTTTGGCTGTTCCCAAAAAACAAACAGACTTCTGCAGTTCTTCTACCAATGTTGATCTCTTACGTGCACTCAGTACCAGGAAAATGATTTTATTCTTTTGTGCATACCTTGTTATTTAATTGGCAATTTTGTTTCTAGGAGTTGAACTTGTAATATATTGTACCTTTTTGTTTCAACGGTTACTGTAATTTTTATTGAATAGGCTTTATTTATCTATTTTATGGCAGCACTATGACGCAGTGGTAAAGCAAACTGCCTGGAAAGCAGAGTCATAAGTAGAGATGTATATAAACTTTTTGTTATTGCTCAGTTTAAATTGAATACTGAACTTGTCTGGAAAAAAATCCATTAAAAAGCCTTTTTATAAAAACCCCAGAAAACACAAGTGGTTTGGTTCAAACTATTCACGTTAAATTTATCCCTCTGCTTTTCAGTCAAAACCAACCCCTAATCAGATTCAAACTTTTTGAACCTCCCTGTTCAAATTGACACTTTCAAGCACCAAGTAGGATTTGCACACCTCTAGTCAAAAGTTTGACCCTCAGCTTTTCTCTAGGAGTAGGCAATGGCATACCACTTCTGGATCTTTGCCAATAACGTTGTACAGAAATGCCTATGAAGGTGCCCCTGCGGTCAACTAGGAATGAGACCCAGCTCCGTGGTTCCCATCAGCAATAAAGTGATGATACATTATGGTCCTAATTGGTAGTGATGCAATATATGACACCTAAAAGATCCAGCTGCAGGAGGTTAAGTCCCAGTAATCCCCAACAACAGATAACTACTAGCACTTCCTATTCTGAATCATATCATGCCACAAAGATCTTGTCATCCGTTAGCACTGGCACACTAATTGGCACTGCAAGGTACTGATGCCAGACCTTCATAGAATCAGGAAGACTGCAAATTCCTTTCCCTGTTATAGATTTTCTATTGCATTCATTTCAAGAGATTTTTCTACCTGAATTACTGCTAAAAGTGAATCTTTTTCAAGGCCATCAATGACATAACATCTTCTGTCACACCTGAGAGCAGCACATTCACCTAAGTATTGGAGGTCAGGTTTTGGAGGTCCACACAGCTCCGTCTTCCAACATTTCACTGTCACTTATTCACTCACTGCTTGTGACTCCTGTGGCTAAGGCCCTTTCTGCATTTCATCTCATTTGAGATTATGCCCTAGAATAGGGACCAGTCATCCTGCATGGTGATGTGGAAGGGGTCTGCTGTAGTCTACACTAGCATGTGGATGTGGATGAAGTCCTGAGATATAACCCATAATAAAGCCCACTGCAGAAAGGGCCCAAGAACTGTGTATAGTACAAAAAAAGACCCCTCCCACCCCAAAAAGGGAACTTTTCTAGACTCTGCCGACCAGCCAGTTGTTTGGAGCGACTGATCTGAATTGTCATGTTTAATTTTGTCTCTAACTATGTGCTGTATGAGATAGTAAAGGGAAAGATTGGCACAATTTATCTTCATGTTATATCAAGCTGCTGTATCCCTGACTCACCAGGTTACCCAGTTCAGTTGTTCAAACAACGCTTAGCCAGTTCCATGAACTGCCAAGCCAAGGAAACAGTGATTGTTGCAACAGGAAGGTAATGTTATGTGAACTGGTTTGCACTGGGGAAGTTAGCTTCCAGTTCACACAACTGGGAACATAAGTGAACTTAACTAGCTGGCATGGATTCCGAAGGAAGAAGGAGCAAAGAGAGAGCCCAAACCTTCCTAGAGTTTCCAACACTGAACAATTTTCAGTAAGAAAATGCCAAGAAAACATTTAATTTTTGTGAAACAGGATTGAAACCAGTATAGGACTGTGTTGGCACTGGAAACAGCAGTTTTCACAGGCAGGCAGGCAGGCAGGCAGGCAGGCAGCAATTAACTTGTCACTCAAACGCTGCTTGATATTTTTCAGTGGACTAGAGAATCCCACTTAATTGAGAGAGGATTAGTGGCTTAGAGCTGAGTTCCCATATCACAGTTGAAATCTGCAACCCAACCCAGCTGTACAAGCTCTTTGCCCAACCCTCAACTGACAGATTCCACGCTGTTCCCCACAAAGCCTCCCAAATTCATGCTTGCTCTCTCCTCAAAGCACTGACCTACCTAGAAACCTGAAAAGGACTGGGCAAAATCCCATCACTTGGAATCTTCATCTTGCATGCCATCTTCCAAGCCAAATTCCTCCTTTAACTCTTGAAGCCAGGATCTTTTCCCGTCACTGACCAAAACATAGGAAAAGTAGGCCAGGACCAGAAGAGGCAAGCAATTAGGGGTGGTTACTTGGGCCATCCTAGCTGGGGGAAAGGACAATATTGATTGGCCAGATCAGTTTCTCCTAGATCTGGTTAACTCAAAATTTGCTGAATTTTTATGCCAAGGATAATCACTGCAAGGTGCACAGCATTAGTTTTTCAATTAATCCCATTGTGTCTGAGCCCAGGCTCAGATTTACCTTCTCTCCCGAGTGTAATACAGAAACATCCATGCTTTAGAAGGCATTTCCCTTTATTGCAAATCCAGTATCTGTGGGCATTGTGAATCCAGTTGGAATGGTGAAGCTGGGTTCCTTCAACATAGGCTTTTCCTTTTTTACTAGCCAGAAATAGGATGGAATGATTGGCTTAGCCATATGACCACCACCTTCTACAGCTTTTGCGATCCTTCACATTCAAATATTCATGTGTTTATTCATAATCAGCCTTTTTCCTATCAGCCTCTTTCTCATGCCTCCTCTCTGCTCCCCAGTGTAGTGCACACAGCACAACTGTGGGACAAAAAAGGCATTGTGGTTCCTGCAGTGAGAACTTTCATATCTGACAGCTTACTATGTGTATACATAGAAAGCCTAAGGTTTGGGACACTGGGGGTGCTTCCGCAATGGACCTCCAAAATATGGATTTATTAGATCGGTATTTCGGAAATCCGTGTTAAGTAGATCTGTATCCAGTAGATACGAATCTACCACTACCCCTTCTGTCTGCACCTGCAAGGGTGGGACGGATTTAGATGCAGATTTGCACAGCACCCACCTCAAATCTGTGCTCCGAAGGCCCTTCCCCTGCCCGACATGATTGTCTCCTCCAGAGCAAGCATGGCAAGTCAGGGGTCTCCTATCTTGGGGCTGCCCCTCACCCCAGAAGCCATGGATTGTAGCTTCTGGAGCCAGGGGGGCTTTATGTACCCCCCTATCACACCCCAGGGGGACTGCGAGCGATCCCCTCCTTACCTTCAAGCAGCCAGGCCAATTCTGGCTGCTGGCTCCCGGCACACTTTGTGCGGGTGTGCGGCGCACCTCCCGATTGGCCAGGGCTGTGCCTGGCTTCAGGAGGCCCTCTGCGCATGCCAGGGCTGTGTTCCTCCCTATTGGCCAGGGCTGCATGCCTGCGCAGAGGGCCTCCTGAAGCCAGGCATGCCCCTGGCCAATCGGGAGGCGTGCTGAATGCACACACAAAGTGTGCCATGTCCCAGCAGCCAGAATTGGCCTGGCTGCCTAAAGGTAAGGAGGGGATCGCACTTGGTCACCCCCAGGGTGGGATGGGGATATAGGTGAAGCCCCCCTGGCTCCAGAAGCCACGATCCACGGCTTCTGGGGCGAGAGGGTGCCCCGAGATAGGAGGCCCCCAGCTCGCCATGATTGCTCCAGAGGAGCCAATCATGGTGGGTGGGGGAGGGCCCACTTAGGGACACATTCACAGTGTGGACACATTCAAAATGGATGTGTCTTAACTGTGGAAGTATACATTAAGTACCCATCAAGACTACTTTCAAGGTAGTCTTCTGGTAATCCGGTTTAAGAGCCACTTAACACACGTTAGAGACACAGCGCGCGAGAGCCAATGCAGACGCAAGTGTCTGTAATGTGTGTTGTAGTGCGGACAGAGTTTTAGAAACCCCTCCTTAATGGGTACTTAATGGCAAGACCAAATCACCATACACAGGCACTTTCTGACATGAAGAGCAAGTTCAGTGAGCAAAATTGAAATGCCTGAAAAATAACTCAATTTCTTGGAAGTTTAAAGGTGGTTAAACTTTGGAGATTTTAGCCAGACTTCAGATCAGCATATTTGCTCACACGCTTCTCCTTCCCTGCTTCCCTCATATTGTCCCAAATTGTTGTTTTGTTTCAAAGCTTTATGGCAAATTTCCTATTGTGTGGGAGGTATCCCTCCTGTGCATTGCAAGTGGAACTAATTACACAGTGATAATAACAGTCCATATTCAGCTGAATTTTCTGTTACTGCAAGGAGGGGAAATGAATTGTGAGGAGGGAGACACAACGAAAGTCTTATGAAACTCATGCAAGTAAC
The DNA here is from genome assembly GCA_023333525.1 of Aspidoscelis tigris stejnegeri. Taxonomy (NCBI): domain Eukaryota; kingdom Metazoa; phylum Chordata; class Lepidosauria; order Squamata; family Teiidae; genus Aspidoscelis; species Aspidoscelis tigris. The sequence continues at coordinate 212,110,419 of JALMGA010000001.1, forward strand.
AACTTGCGTTTTACAGGAGAGGTTGCAGAAAAGATTTATTATAGGAAAATGCAGATCTTATCCTAATCATTCTAAAAAGGAAATGATATTCTCTTTTTCAAGTATCTAGAATAATAGTAGATCTCAATAACTGCTGGGAGGATTTCTAATCCTAATTATTCCTGAGAGCAGCAGTTATTTCTTTTTCCTCTTGGGTTTTATTATCTCAGAACTGGTTTCTTCATAAAACCACAAGAATGTCATTTTCTTATTAGGTTCCTCTCCCCATTCACACTGGACAGGGATAGATTAGCATATCCTTTGATTAAACCACCACCCACAGTTCTCACTTGCCTGGATTTAAACAGTGGGTATGTTAGTGCAATTTTACAGCAGGTAGAAAGACAAATATCTGTTGAACTACGCAGACTGTGGCTGCAAAGAGTGACTGCATTCTCTCACAAATCTATGAGATGAGGTTTGATATCCTCCAAGATAGCACTGCATGGTGAGCAAATTGGCTCTGTACTATCAATTTATTTATTTATATGTATATTTATATCCTGCCCCATACCCAAGGGTCTCTGGGCGGCTCACAACATTTAAAAACAAACATATTAAAACTGTATCAAACAATACTAAAACCAGTACAAGGTTTAAAAAATCCAGCATAATAATAATAATTTTTTTTTTAAAAAAAAGGAATGATACAAAACAGTTAAAAACAGTAGTGTTTGCAATGGGGGAAGCATAGGGAGCATTTAACCAAAGGCCTGAGTGAAGAGGTACATCTTCACCGCCTTCCTGAACATAAACAGAGAAGGGGCCTGATGCACCTCCAGGGGGAGACCATTCCACAGCCTGGTCCTCTCCCGGGTGCCCACTTGCCTAGCTGCTGAAGGTGGTAGGATAACCAGGAGGGCCTCCCCACCAGATCTTAAGTCATGGGCAGGTTGATATGGGAGAAGGAGCTCCTTTAGATATCTGGGGCCCAAGTCATTTAGGGCCTTATAAGTCAGAGTTAGCACCTTGAATTGGGCTCGGTAGTGAATTGGCAGGCAGTGCAATTCTTTTAGAACCGGCGTGATATGTGCCCGGCTAGATGTTCCGGTCAGCACTCTAGTGGCTGCATTTTGCACCAGCTGTGACTTCCGAACCATCTTCAAGGGAAGCCCCATGTAGAGTGCATTACAATAGTCCAACCTGGAGGTTACCAGAGCATGGATAACTGTGGCCAGGTCATCTCTGTCCAAGAAAGGTTTCAGTTGATGCACAAACCGTAGTTGGGAGTAGGCACTCCCGACCACGGCCTCCACCTGAGCTTCAAGTGTTAGCGCAGAGTCCAGGAGTACCCCCAAGTTTCGCACCTGTCCCTTCCCAGGTATTGCAACCCCATCAAGGACAGGGTATCTTCCAACTACTTGGACCTGAGAGCCTGTAACACACAGCACCTCTGTCTTGTCTGGATTCATGTGCATAGCTATCAGACCTAGGCTACATCCACACGTTGGTTACTTATTCCACTATATTTGGATATTCCAGAATATCCATGCTTTATTCTGGGATATCCAAATATAGTAGAACAAGTAAGTGACATCTGGATGCAGCCCTAATATGTAATACAGTATATTACCAGAGTATCAGACACACAGTATTATACTACTATTAGACTGATTCTAGTATTATTCCAGGTGTACACACCTATCATTTAGCTGAATGTAAGACCTACTTAACTTAAGCACCATCCACACACAATGGAATGGCAGACAGGTCTGGATAAGAAGAGAGAAATCAGCAAGTGGCAATCTTTAGTAAAACCAGGATTAACTACTCTGAGGTCACTTCCTTTGGTGGTCTATGCCATGTTTTCACCTGCAGTACCAGGCTACGTACAGGATAAGTTGCCCAACTTCTAGTCTAGCTTCCAGTACAAGACTGGTGCATCCATCCAGGGAATTCATCTTGCAACCAGCATTCAGTTTTCAGAGATGAGCTGGAAGCCTCCAACAATTGCCAGTGCTCCCACCCCCCCAGCCCCCGCACTGGCTCCCAGGTGAGTTGACTCTATCCAATCCTGTACATCAAGCACTTTTTGGACTACACTTCTCATGATCCTTGGCCACGAGAGTAATAAGTAATGAATGAGACAGTGGGAAGACAGAGCTGTGTGTGCCTCCAAAGCTTGACCTACAGTATTTAAATGAATGCACAGCTCGTAGGTGTAGCAGCAGCTCTTGAGTCCATATGGCCAGAACCTGTGCTACAGTGATTCCAGCAGCAACTTTGTTTATACTAGGAATTGCCACAATCAAGGCTGTTGGGATCTCAGTCAGCAGGTCTGGTATCAGGATACACTAGATATCCAGGGCCATATCCCCCTGGATTCTGTTTTCTACTAACTGTATATCCATTTGACAGGCCTTCACCGTAATCCAATTTTAAGCTGTCAAACGCTATTGATGGTAACCCAGCCACACTGATGTAATTAAGGATGTATATGTAAGTTCATAGTCAAGAATTTGTGGATCACCCTGCCCGCACTGCATATACAATAAATGCATTAATAGATGTTGCAGAACAGAGGGCACTGAGTATTGTGAATCGTGGTGCCTTGGGAATATGAGACATTGAATATTTCCTACATATCCTGGCATTACAGTATCAGGATCCTGTCCACATGGATCATGCAGAAACTGAGGAAACTACATCAGGAAACACTGTGGCCAATTATGCATCTGAATTCTGAATGTTGGTGGCCAAAGTTCTGGACTTCAGAACTAAGGTATTCTAGAAAAGAATGAGTGCTAATATCCAAATATTGGCTGAACATCATGATGACTTTAGTATGTTGGAAGACTGGAGGGTTCCAGATTGGAGGAACAATTGGCCAATTTTCAAATCATGACAGGTCAATCTGTCATTGTACTTCAGGCACAGTTCCCACAACTATGCTTTCCCCTCTGCTCTCAACCAGTTGTGGTCATCTCACCAAGGAAGAACGCAACTGATGCAGGGCTCAAGGACTTTGCAGAAGAAGAAGACATGTGGTTGCAGATTCCCTGAATAAAACTACAATCACCCTCAACCCAAACCCATGAAAGTATCCAAACCTAAAAGGAAATATTTTGTCACAATGGCAGTAAAACAAACCCACCAGAACGATTTTCCAATACCAAGAACAGTACAGGCCAGGTAAATAACAAAGTCCTGCCCAAGGACAGGTCCATGAGGAGGACATCTGAGGCATTCCTGAAACATATGATTATAATCTGTCTACATCACAGTCCTGAGATCAAGTTCCCTCCCTCCAACTCCCCAGCGTCCTTCTCTTCCTGAGCTGACTCTGCTTCCACAACTTGAGCTGAACTTGAATCCACTCTTGAACTGTCGAAAGAAGCCCAGAAAACATCAACAGATCACTTTCATGCACCCAGGAAGAATATTACTGTTGGTGATTCAGCTTACCCCGCCCCCCCACTTGCCATGTTAAATCCCCGCAATCCTCCAAAGAATTAAGTTACCATTTTAGTAGACCTTTTAAAGTTGTTGAACAAATTAACCCTATCATCTTTCATTTAATGCTTTCTAAAGACAGGAACTGTCAGCTTTCCCACTTTGCAACATCTCCCCTCCCCCACCTTTCATGATGATTGAAAAACATGTACATTTTGAGAATTCTGAAATTCTTGACTCTTGCCTTTGGGGTGATCATTTTCAGTACTTGGTAACTGGACTGGATATCCTGTTTCTGAACATTCCTTGGTTAATGGTGATGATGTTAATTCTGATGATCTTCTGTGTGCTTTTCATTCCTGATTTCCTGATAAGCTTTCATGGTGTCCTTGAGGCCTCAACTTTCTTTCATTTTCCTCAAAGGCGGAAGGCTTACTTGGGGAGGGAAATGGTGTAAGGATGGCATTGGCTCACCCATCTTGCTCCTTACTTGAGATGAGGTCTTCACTATTAGTTTGCATTGTTCACCCAGCATTTCTCTGGTGCAGGGAGATAAACGGTAGTTAATTGTAAAGTAGGACTGGCCAGAGCATTTAAAAAACGGGAAATAGCTGGGAATGTTGTCATAATGGGAAGGAAAGTGGTCTCTGTCTGAACTTTCTCAGTGTGGTTTCATACCAATAAACTGACATACTATTGTTCAAGGGGCTATTTCATGATTTTTTTTTAAATTTCATTTGGGCCCAGAACAGTGGTCTTGACGCCATCTCTCCATTTAAACCCAAGAACAAACATACCTGTGAGGTAGATTAGGCTAAGAAGTTGTAATGGTCTCAAGGCACACAGTGCAGTTTTGTGAAAGAGTGGCTATTTGAACCCGAGAATTTCTAAATTCTAGCCTGGTACTCTAGACACTATGCTGTTCTGGACTGACCTAATAGTTTTCTATAAGTGCATGGCTATGCTTTAAAGATATTCACCATGCAGACTGGGAGTCCATAATAAAAATGGGACTCATATGCAGAACTGGAACTAACAAAGATGTCGTAAAATGCTTCCTTCCGAGGAAAGTTACTGATATACCTCCATGACATTTTATGCAAGCAGAACATGAATAGGTCCAAGTTCTTTTTGATAATGATGTTTATGAAGGACAGATGCCAAATAAATTTGCTAATTATTGGAACTGATATGATATAGTTAAGCTCTGCAGCAATAGTTATTTGCTTTCCATTACTAACCAAAGTCTTAGCTTTGTTTCCACTTAGCTGACTGGGACAACCATGCATGCTCTGGCATGGTGCATCCACACACTTCCATTCCAGAGCAGCTCAGTGTATGCGGCTGTCCTGATCTTCAGAAGCTGGGGTCATGGCTGTGACGGTGCGTGTGTGGGCTGCATTGCCAATTGCCATACCAATGACCTGGTGCTCATGGGCATTTCTATGGTGAGGTGGACGGCCCCAGATGGGACTGTTCACACTTCACCCAGACCCACATGGGGCTTTGTGAAGTTTGGGATGGACCAGCACTCACAATGCTTAACTGTCACCATCCTACAACTTCAGAGGCCTGGAAACATTTGTAAGCTTAGACAGGCTGCCATTGTGGACAGTTGCCAGTAGGCTCTGCAACACCTCATCTAATTCTTGACCTGATCAGCCAGGAATGTTCTTCGCATTATGCAATGTGGCATGCAGTAAGAAAACTACTTACCCTCCTAGGAAATCATTGAACAAAATCTCCCTAATGTTCATATATGAAACATATGCTCAAAGGACCCACATGGGAACATGAGGCATCAATAGTCAAAATGAGATCAGGAGAACTAAGCTGTCACCATTGACTCCTGTATATGATGTGTTGTGTTGTCTTATTACATCTGCTGACAAGGGGATTTGCTTAAACTTCAGCATTAAGGCTTGCCAAGAAGTCTGCTGTGTAAAATAGTCCAGGAGTGTTTCTAGGCAACTGTAGGACCTGGAGTGAAAGATATCACATGGGACACGTCTTAAAAGCTGTGTTAAAATGCTGAATTACACCCTCCCCCCAGACAGTGAGTATGTAGGACCAATTTTCTACAAACCAGAGGGGATTGTGAGATCAAATTAACCGTCACAAAATTTTGAGGTTTAAGTTCATTACCAAACCAAACCAAACCAATGGGGGTTCTAACAGAACTTCACCTTCCCTCCTGTTTGCCTGAAATCAGAGATGCCCAGTGTTTGGGAAGTGCAGGGAGGGATACTGTGCTAGCTTATGTGGCATTTTCCCTTTCCCTTGGATCCTTTTCGTCCTGCAAACCAGCCCAAAGCAGTTAAGAGATAATAACAAAAACATACAATATTATAACCTGACCTTATCATTTTTAGTCTTGTTTTACTAAGAGAAATCTGCCTGTTTTCAGGAAGGGCCAAAGGCAGCACTATTGTCAATGCCATTTACAGAATGATAATACAAATGTTCCTCACATCTGATGGGTTTGGGGCTGGAAGGATGTCAACCTCTTATATAAACTATGCCCTCCAAAATTATTCCCTGATTTTTGTTTGTTTTTTAAATTTAAGTCAGGTTACAATAAAGTAGGGATGTGCACAAATGGTTTTTTTGTATTCAGTTTGCATTAAATTGAATGCAAGAAAATTCATATTTGTTTGAATAGATCCCCTTTGAATGTGGTGGGATTCAAATTTGATATGAACGTTCAGTCCCATACAACATTTCATATGAATGTGTCAAAACATTTGATTCAGATTCAAATGTCTCAATTTGGCCAAGTTCATACAAATTTTGAATGCTACAAATATCCATGAACATCCCTACAATAAAGTCAATACAAAAATGCATGTTAAAATTTAACTTACGAAAACCATGGATAAAACAATAAGTGATTGCAAGGGTAGGTTATTTTCAGGGGAAAATGAGAGTTGTGCTGCTTCCGGAAAGGGGACAGATATTCTGCTAGAAGGCAATAATGCGGGAAATGCCCCCTCTGTAATTACCGCCTTCTAGCTAGAGACATACAGTCAGGCATTCAGTCATTCCAAGTGCCCAGAAGTGTGGTTCGTCATGTCCATGCATGTGTGGACACCTGTTTCAGCCTCTATGCATGTGCAGTAGATGGAGCTAAAATGGCGGCTCTGTCCAGAATGTAAATTAAAAATGCTGTTGCTAGAAAGAGGTTGCCACAAGAGGTACTGAGCTCTCCTTTGCTGGAGATCTTCAAGCAGAGGCTGGACCTACATCTGTCTGGGATGGTTTAGGAAATCTTGCATTGAGCAGAGTGTTGGACTCAATGACCCAAAGGTCCCTTCCAACTCGATGATTCTATGATAAGTATTTATGAAAGCACCTTGATTAAGTCAATGGTTTACAACATGGAAGTCTCTTAAAAGTGTTCTATTTATGGTATTTTCAGTACATGTTAATATGGAAATGATTTTTGATTAGCCACACAGTAAAAATTGGCATCAGGTGAAGAGTTCCACACATCACATAAAAAAGTAAAAAAATGTATTTTATAAAACATCTGACATTATATTCAATCTCAATAGCATCACCAGGTTTTGTACATTAAACAGACTAAGAAGCTCTCTCATAAAGACAAAATGGGTGGTTGTAAAATTATATAGCAGGGAGAAAATAAAAAGAAACAGCCGCTTAGAGTAAGAAAGCAAATAAGTGCTTGCTTTTACTGCCATCCGCTGGCTGAAAAAGGAACTTCTTGAAAGTTGCTTTGGCATTCATGTATTTTGTCTGTTTATATACAGATTATATATTGGTGTTTTTCCACTGTCACTAGAAGTACCCATAAATACCCATTAATGGGTACTAAATGGCATTTTTGTACCCATTAATGGGTAATTAATGGGTACTTCTAGTGACAGTGGAAAAACACCCTATAAGTTATTTGCATCTGTTAGAATCATGTCTGCTCAGAAATAAATCCCGCTCAGTTTATTTGGACTTAAGAATAGTAATTAACAGTAATATTAATTAATAGTAGCAGTAATTACAGTAGTAATAGAAATGATAGTAGTAGCAACAGTATCAACACCAAATGCCATGTAGTTATCAAAGGCATAAGCCACACACAACATATCCTGTTAGTTTTAGAGCCAAAGTGCTCTGACTTTTGAAGCTGAGAGTAAGCTGTTTGCATCTCCACCTCCTACTTGTGGCCATGTGAACACCAGATCTAGAGGACATTCATTTCCTGGCTTCATCAGATACTAAAGTGATGCTCCAGAAGTCAGCCATTTTGTGGACCTGTGATTATAGGACTGACTGGGCAGTGAAGCAGCCATGAAGTGATTCAAAGAAAGTCTGTATGGGGCAGTATAATAGGAGGACAGTGAGATAGGATCACCTATGTACTTTCTCCTTCTCTGAATGAGAAGCACTTCTGCCATGGTGAGATGGTGGCCAGATGGTTGCACGATCCACCAACCTTTGGCCATCGCATGGTGCCTCTCCCATATGGGGAGAAGCCTGACAAAGATTCATTTGTTCTGTATGTTAACTTGCTGTTTATTGAGCAAATCAGGAATCTGGGCCTCCACACTTCCTTCCCTTATATCTCAACACTTTTTTCCTTTTAAGGAGATTGATCAAGATCCTGAATCTTATAGTTTTTTGTAGGACAGGTGGAAGGAATCAAATTTGTGTTCTACTCATGAATTTTTCAATAGTTTCCATTTTGTTTAAACAGAATTCAATCCTTACAAACGGATCAACTCCAGGCTTTACAGTGAGGCCCAGCGGGGTGCAATGAGGACTCACTTTAATTCTGGCAAATAATGCTTTAATAAGTTGTGGGGGGAAACACCATTTGCCAATATCCAGCCTCAACAGTGAATCACCTCTTGCCCCTTTCCTGTATTCTCCTGTTGGAGCTGTCACTGAGGCTCATGTTTTCTGTTCCTGTGCAGTTTTGTTAGCTTATTTCCCAGTCCACATGGACTCTCAGCTACATCTGCAGGCAGTCTGTGGAAGAAAGCAGCTATACGTTGCATATGCGAGCAGTTGTGACCTTTGGGAGTGGAAACTGGGGAATATCAGTCCAAATGAATGGAATTTTGTTTGAATAGAAATTTATGAGTGAAACATAATCCTTTCAATGAATTCCTAAAAAGTCAGCTCAAAATTGAGCAGGGATTGAATTTGCAGCCCTTTCCTGCCTCATCACATATGCCCATTCAATTGTTCAGTTCTTAGGTTGTAGCACTAGTTTTAGCAAGGTAGCACGGTCCCTTTTATTATGTCCCAAATGCATAAAGCATGTAAGTAATATCTTGTCATAGAGTTCTGTGTATATCTGGTAGAAAGAAGTTGATGGAAAATACTCATAGATGGACAAAAGAATTAAGCTGTTTATTTTTTAAGTTATTTGGTATCCATGCAAAAATTCAGTTTTGAATCTTCATCTAATAATTCATTGGAATATAATGGTTTTGATAAATCTGATGCAACCACATCTACTGGAATCAATATGACAAAATTTTAGACCTTAAGTAGACTTTGAGATATGAAAAAAATGTTTGTGATTGCTTAAAAATCTTCCAGTGGTGGTCTGTGAATCGGGGATACAGGGCAGTGGGGAAGGGCAAAGGTTCAGCTGGAAGCCCTGCTTTTAACCTTTAAATGTTGGTTGTTTCGGCATGTGCAGAGACTGGATTGCTCCATCTGGACCTGTTTTTACAGGAACAGTTCCTTGCTGGAGTGGCCAAGTTATCCCAGAACTTTATATATTTGTAAAGCTATATATAAGTGTTGTAAGGTATAAGAATATGTATGTATATATGCAATATTGAAAATAAAAATTGGGGGGAAAAACAAAGCAAACAAGGCTGCCTACACTTAAGATGGTTGTTCCGGGACAGCTCCAGTGCTGTCCTGCACTGTCCTGAAGTTCAGACCAAGGGCTCTGATGACAAGGAGCTCCTGGCCTCAAGCAATTTTGTGTGCTGCCAAAAAGGATCTAGTTTGTTTGTTTGGTTGGTTCCACATCAAAAATTCCTAGTGGAACTTGCAGCAGTTTGAAAATGAACGATGTGGTGGAGACCTGAAAGGAAAATAAATTTGTATAAGTTATATAGATAGGCCAGTGAATAGCAGACTCAGACAGGACATCTGAATATTTTGCCTCGAACTCCAGCCTGTTTCTCTTTCAGCTGCACATTGTAGGGGCCTGTTGAGCCCATGGTTATATGAGGTTTTATGGAAACAGAAAGCACACTGGTATCATTGTATTCTCTCATTTAAAGCTGAATTACCTCATGACAGAATATTTAACTCTGCTGGCCTCCCTTTGTACTCATATTTCAACACAGCACATGAAAGAAATGAAGAATAGGTTTAAACTCTATTTCAACTGTTGGAGAGTTATGGGCCATTTTGCCTTTCATTTCAGTAACCTCTGGTTCTGGGAAAGCAATATAAGCAAAGAGCAGAAGCTATTTAAGGGGCGGTATCTCCCTCATGAGGTCAGACAGTTGACATATTTGCTTTCATAGAAAGGACAATGTTTTGCTTTGGCTTGCTGCAAATAAAGTTGAAATTTCTTCTCCAGTATCCACTTGTCTGCGCAAACATTAATTTGTATAAATATGGCCTATGCCATTTTCCTTGAGAAGAAAATACACAGTGACCTTCTGCTAGTTTTTCAAAAGGCTTTGCATTGTTAAATGTCAGTCAATTGTGTGTGTGTTTTAGCTGAAGTAATATTTTTCCAGGACCCCTCCCCCCTAAAAAAAAGAAAAAGCCCTCAGATGCTAATGTAAGAAAAACACTTTTTTTTTTTTTAGCAATGTGAAGAGGGTTACTTAAACTGGTGGCTATATGGTTCCCTACCTTAGACATTTCTGAAATACATTTCCCATCATTCCTTGCACCTAGTCATTGGCTACACTGTCAGGGGTAGAAGTAAATTTCAGCAACATCAGGATCCATTGTGATCCAGACAAAATGAGCTCAAATGATCCAAACAACTGAGCAGCTTCAGAGCAGCAAAAGAAGAAAATAAGTCACATTTGCATCAGTGTATTTCAAATCAATAATATTTAAAATGTATGAAAATTTCAGAACAAACATCTAGAGTATTTATTTGAATGACATTCATTTTAAAATTCAGGCAGATTTGCAGATTCATGAAAGATATACAAAACCAAAATATGAATGTATTAAAAATAAAAGAGGAGACATGGAAGTCCAAAATAACTATGAATTAATTTATGTTAGCTAATTTAATTGGTTTTGCACAACTGAAAATTGCCATGTTTTCACTAATAAAGCTATATTCTCCTCTACTTAATCTCCTACCATCACTTTTGGTAACGTTTTTATGCTTCTTTTAGAAAACATTTTTTTTAAAATGTCTTAGGGATGATTCAATTCCCATTCACACTTAAGCCTCATACCCACTCATGGAATAAAACACTATTTAAAATGTTATTTAAAACACTTTAAAACTAAGCAAATGAGCATCTGGCAATCACAGTCAACCTTGAATTGTGTCCCCACACTTCAACCACTTCCAAAAAATGGATTGGGGAAAGCGATTCTTTCCCCTCCTCACCCTTTTCCCACCCCTCTCTCCCTACTGGCTTTGATCCGATGAGTGGGGAATCCCAGCCCCCTCCTTCTGGCTTTTGCTGCCCCTGTTTGATTCCACAGAATAAACACCGTTTACATGTTTCACAAAATCATCAGCTCTGTCTGTTAACAAACACAACCCAAACAACCAAAGCAACAGCCAGCCACCCCTAGCCTCAGAGACACACAGACACAAGCACAGATAATTCCTGCATTTCAAGCAAGGAGAGAGAGAGAAAGACAGCCGGCTGACAGACAGCATGAGCTCTGCTGGGTGGAATACTAATCAGGCGGGCTCCCCTCTGCAGCGAGCGAGAAGTAACTTTGTTACCATTGTGAATGGGTGGAAAATGAAAGTGTATGGGATGAATTGTTACTTATTATCAGAAAATGAAATTGTGAAGTGCTCTGAAAGCTTTAGGCTTCCTGGCACTAAAAATCTGGCTAGGAACTGTACTGCAGGGAGAAATCCCACTCATTTCATGACGGATCTGCCCCTGTCTGCTGTAACATTCCCAAAGGAACAAATATAAAGCATTTTAACTGCAAAAACAGGGGGCAACACCTGAAAAACCAGGTGTGTTGTTTATTCTGTTTTAGAGCCAAAACCCCTGAAACCCCAATCGGTAATGGGGACAAAGAGGATCCAAACTGTTTCTAAACTGCTTTATTCCATGAGTGAGAATCTACCCCTGATCTGGATTGGAAATAAATTTATAGTAATATTAGAGAAATTTTAGGGATAGTGGGCTGAATAGCATTGTTGCTAACCCCTTTTCGGTAGTCTCTGAATATATTTATTTTGCACAAATTAATTTTTAAAATTCTTTAACATTGGTTGTGTACACAGTAGGCCAGTGGATCCCCTGAAATGCCTTGTCTACACTGCAGTATTGACTTCTTCATCCACACAGAGCAAGACATTTGAAGGCATGTACACTGTGAAAATGGTGTCATGGTCTGAGGCCCTTTCTGCACTGGGCGTTATTCTGGATTATATCCCAGAACAAGAACATACCACCTGCAGGCTGGTGCAGACTATGGCAGCCCCCAGGCAAGGCCTGCTGTAGCCTACACCGATCTGCTAATGTCAGTTCTCTATTTTGGAACACAATGCAGAAAAAGGCCCAGAACAGAAACAGCCCAAGGACCAATTCACACTTTGGCCTGTAGTCAACAATTAGGCAAGATGTGGGCAGGTGCATCTGCACTTGCAGGAGGTATTTACATGCTAGAAACACCCCCTGGCTTCCCAGAAGTTGGCTAATTGCACACTAGCTCTGGAGCACAAAATCGTGCTCCACAAGCTTACTGACCTTTACCAAAGACTTACCTGAAGCATCCAGCAGTGACCGTCTGCACCTCTGCTGGACAGGGAGGTCAATGGAGCTGCCATGCAAACCTGTTGGCAGCTCTGCTGATCTCCTGGCATGATACCACTGATGCATGCACGGTGGCAGAGGGTGCCGCACAGAAGATGGTGGTGCCCTGAAGAGAATGGGCAGGCAACTGAGCCATAGGCAAGTGTTCAATTGTAGTGGTGGGGGTGTGCAAATGCTAGTAAACCTTATTTGAATGCACTCCTTTCCTGTCCAGTGCCCAAAGTCTGGACTGCCTGTAAGTGGTTCATACAATATTCAAAGGTAGTATACCAGATCAATGGGTCATGTGCAGATGGCACATGAACTATGGTCTGGTGTGTCATGGCCAAGATGATTGGTGTGTTTTGCTGGGCAGCCAGAAATGGCACAACAAAGTGTGCTGCTTCTGGGTAACTGTCCAGAACAGCTTCAGCAACTAACTTCGGAAGCCAATAACTTTCACTCCTAGTCTCCAAAGCTGGGCTTGGCTGTGCCACCCATAGTACAGATGGCCCTTAGCACAAGCCATTAGTGGCCTGGTACATTATTGATCCTCTCTGCACCCAGGGCCAGCCATAGACTGAACCAGAATGTGGATAACAAGTCCCTGTTCGAAGATATAATCCAGAATAAAGCCCAATGCAGAAAGGGACAAGGACTGGTTACCTATTTTGGGACAAAGAGGCACAGGATAGACTGCACTATGCAAAAAGACCCACGGTCTCAAGCTGTTGGGGTGTTTGCCACTAAAATGTCTTTCCTACCAACATGCAGGGTCTACAAAAGTCTCGGTTTTCAAAGGTTATCTGCTACTTCTAGTGGAAATGGGTACACCTGAGCTCTGGTTCATGCCAGAACTAGAATTCCCAATTTTTAGGACCTAAAAAAAAAAAATAACATAAACTTAGGGAACAGATTTTGAGAGATTTGGGATATTTCATACTTTTCAGAATGAATGTGTTTAACCCTGTGAGTACAAAAATCCAGTCCTGGATCATGATAATTGGAGGTATGAACTTTTCCTTGCAATGAATTGATAGTTGACCCATAGCATCCCTGCCCCGGTACAATGTGGGAAAGTCATTCCACTCCAGTGGCCACATTTGCCCTCCCTGTGTGAATCAGAACTTGCCTATACCTATTTCAGCTGGAACAGTACACAAGCAATTTATGGAATGCGTCATTTAATGATATCAGAATATCAGCTCTGTTTAATAGATGCTGTCATTTGCTGCACAAATTTATGAGAAGTACATATTATCTTTTTTTAAAGTCCCTGTACCAGGCTGCCCTTTTTAGGAAGACCCTGCAGTTAAGCCGTTCTTTGGAATGACTTTTTGTTCTCATGCTCAGGTTGCTGGCCACATTTGTGTTAAGGTGAAAGAGTCAGCTAACAAAACATTGATGGCCTTTGAGGTTTGGCTTTGCAACTTATTAGCTTTTGCGCTGAAGGAATATTGTACGTATTTTTTTCCTGCATATTCATTTTAGTCAGTAAATAGATTCATTTTGGCTAAGTTTGTGTCCCTTTTCATGTTCTCTTTCTTTGAACATTTTACGTTATTGAGTTTCATTGGCACAAATTCATGGAAAGTGAATTTCAAAGCTGAATGCATGAACATGATTATTATTATAGCTTCCAGTAGCACCCACACTGCCATAACTGCTGAGTACTTAAAACATGAACAATGTTTTTGTGGCTGCTGAAGGATATAGTATTCATTGAAACTTGTGTTAATGCCTTTGCTTATCAGTGAAATGGTTAAAGTTAAAGTCACCTGTGTATTTCACCACAAAGAATGGATAGCTGACTTTTATCTTCAGTGGAATCACACTTGCTTCATTTCAAATATTCCCCTCTCACAAAATATACTTCACTTTCTAATGAATACATCATACAAATGGCAGGATTGAAAAAGATGGTAGCTGAAAATCAAATTGCACATTGAAACATTAACCATTTGAAGTATAAAGGTGGACAATGCAGTAGGAAATTAAGAATATTCCTAGTATGGACACGATCATAAGATATAAGGACATTTTGTTGACAACAAGCGGTGTTTCCGCATTGGCTCCGGAAACCGGTTTAACGTCCCATTTAAGGCCCATTTTAAACCCTTAGGTACTTACCTTCCACATTAGAGACCTCTTTAGTGACCCTTCCATGTGGCCGCTTCCGCATTTTGGCGCGTGAGATCCATTTCTAAATCAGGTCTCACCGCCAAAAACTGGCTCAACGGGAAGATCTCAAAAATGAGGTCTTCAATCCATCCCTTTGCCTTGATCTGTGTGGAAACAGGATGCTTCCACAAATGGACAGGCGAAGGGGTGGATGTCCCTGCGGCTGCCATCTTGGGGAGGGCAGAAGCAGGCCAGTTTGCCTCCTTCTGTCCTCCCCCATGTGCCGCATGCTGCTGGAAATGCACAGTGACTGGAAGCTGCATGCTACAGTCCTGCAGCTCTGGGTGCTGCGTCGGTGGCACAGGAATCTGGCTGACTTTTGGAATGGGTGCTGTGGCTTCTGTGCAGCACCCATCCGTCCTGCCGGATCCATCCTCCCCACACATGTGCAGACATGTGAGGGTCCTTCAGATCTGTCTCTATTTGGGACGGGTCTTCCGGAGGACTGTTCGCCGAAAAACAGATCTTCTTTGATCCTTTTTTTGGTGGCAAATGCAGAAGCACCCAAGGATTAGAATAATTAAAGCAATGTTCTTTCCCATACTAATGTATGGCTATGAAAACTGCATGTGAGAAACAGCAAGAGAATCTGAAGGTATTTTTAAAACCATCTCAGTAAGAATGAACACATGATTCACAGGCAAATAAAAAGCTTTCCAAACACATTTATCCAAATATATGGTTCTAAGCTTCCCTGAAGTGCAGCTTATTCACGTTCAACAGGCAACCTGCTATAACTGTAAAGGGTGTAGAACTGATTGATTAATCCTAAAGTCTCTTTGTCTGAGAAGATGATAATGAAGCAGAAATGCACACATTTTGGGCTTGTGGTGCAAGAAGATGAATGATTAGAAAAACTGTGTCTATCATAGCTCAAGGCAGCAAAATAAGTCGATAGACTAGATGGACAAGACCATAGAGTCTATTATAACAGCTTTGTCTATGATATCACAATAATACCATTCAAAATAGTAAACACCCATACAATTACCAGGATGAATTTCCAGCTGATGACAACTAACAACAAGCACTCACAAAACACAATAATTGAATGTTACTGGTTAATTTATACCAACTAGGAATGTGCATGAATATTCATAATATTCATTATTCATACAAATTCATACAAATTTGGACATTCGTACACGAATTGAATGTTAGGACATTCATACATTAACATTCGTATGAATACAAATGTTTTGGACATTTCTATGAGTAGTTCAGAAATTTGTTAAACTGGGGAGGTGGGAAAACGGTTGTTGTACTGTATCAGTCACATCCGCAACAGATCCAGACTGCATTCTACATGGATCAAGAGTAGATTAAAAGTGGATTCAGGTCAGATTTGATGCTTTCAGAGTGGAAATGTTACGGGATATCTATCGGATACGTATCAGATATGTACTCATTCCCATTGGATATTCGTACAAATTCTACCACATTCGAAGGGGATCTACTCAAATGAATATGAATTTTCTAGCATTCAATTCATTACTAATCGGATGCCAAAAAAACAATTCATGCATATTCCTAATACCAAGTTCTAATTTACCTTCTTTAAAGTTGGTATTTATTTCTCTTCCATGTCTAAGTCTTACGCAGATATCATCAGCAAGGTAATGGAAACATATGAGGGAAACAGTGGGGACAGATGCCCTTGCCCCCATTCCTTGTCTCAGATCCTATCGGTGTCTTCTAATTTATGGACGACAACTGTGTGGAGAGGAAGACGTCAGGGATCCATGCTGGCTCCTTGCACAATTAGAGTGCTGGATTTTCGTGGAATTTAAAGTGTACAACCATCACCAAATGTTCTAAGCTTCAAAGAATTGTCCTTTTATAAGTCTGAAGGCTACAAGAAGAATTGAGATCAGCTGAAGTTACTCTCTTCCTCTCATGCTCCTTACACATTCCTTGTTCCTATTGGGTAACAGAGGTTTCCAGACTAGCTTCAATGTTTGCATAGTTCTGTCACTTCACTGTATTGATTCCATATGTTCTAAGGCAACATTGTGGCATAAAAAAATTATATAAACTAGATAAAAACTGGTTATATATTTATATAGAAGAATAGTGTAAAAAAACCCCATTAATATAGCATGCAATAAAGGCATGGAGTAAAGTAGGCAGGTGGGGGAGATGAAGGAGCTTGGTAAGCCAGGACAAGCCAGCTCATTGAGCTGGTCAAACCTCAAAGGTTAAGCCTGCTTGTGATCCTAGTAAATGAGGGGGCCTTGTGGTAAGCCAGCTCCTAGCAACCTGGCTTGGCATATGCCAACTCAAGGATAGTAGTTATTAAGGCCCTTTCCACAACTGGTTGGTAGAATGCCATGACCACACTGCAGATAGCACTACAGATCCTATTACTAGAAAACGATGCCACCCATCAGTCCACTTTGTCTGCACTGGATGAGGCAATGGACTGAGTTATGGCATGATAAGTAGCACTATAGCTCACTTCAGGTAGGATCACCATCAGTTTCAAAGGTCTGGCTCAGCTTCAAGAGTTGCCCCAAGAGTCAGGGATGGTGTCTTTCAGCTACATTGACTCTCAGGGCAGGTGGCATGGCCCAGGAACCATTTAAGGGCATGTACACATAAATGCACCACCCCAGGGGTGTCCTGATGGAGGGGTGTACATCCTACTATGCCTATGTGGATGCTCCCAAAGACATAAGACACAAGATGGAGTTAAGGTCACATTTTATTCACTTAGAAGGACTTATTTCAGTGTGATGAAACTAGCATCAGAACTCTTCATCCAAGGACTTTAACTGCAGACAGCAATCTCTCATAGGCTGCAGAACTCATGTGTCTCTTGGAATGTTGGGGGTCAGTGTCTTTGATCATTTTTAGGCTGGTGCAAAAGAGAATTGGGGTATTATGTGGTTTAAAAGGCAAAGTAATTCACCTTATTTATGCCTGGATTTGTTTGCAAAAAAAAAAAAAAAAGGAAGGCTTGAGAAACTTCTTGTGATTGCATAAATATGTATATGTTTTACTAACAGGAATACTTACTCTATTCAATTTATATTCCATGATTCCAGATAGCAAATTATAACAGAAGAATAAAAAGGCTAATAAACTTATTGTGATTGCTTAAAAAAAATATTTTTTTTTTATTACCAGGAATTTTTATTCAATGCATATCCCATGATTCCAGGTAACAAACTTCATAGTATAACAATCTCAAGCAACTTGCTTAGAAGCTAATTATTTTCTACCTATACTGTATTTTCTGGGCCTGGAGCCCATGATGCAGACTTCAGCATATTACTTACACTCTCATTCTTTGGCTATTCTGTCTTTTCATGGCAAAGCTTATACAGAAACGCAAAGAGAGAACATCTAAATGTGAGAACTCCAGAGGAATTACATCAGTGTAACCTCTGTGGTACATTTTCTGTGTTGTTTTTATTCTTAAAATCAACAAACACTTTAGGGAAGAGAAGAAGAAGAAAGGAACCATACAGTAGTACACACAGTGTGTGGTGCTGGCACATTAAGGAGAGAGAGACGGAACCTGCAGAAAGCACTATGAACAAGCGAGTTATTTGTGCGGCCATGTGATCCAAAATGGAAGACATGTGTCACACTACAGATCTGTGTGACTTGGCAGACATGCATTAGACAGGAGCTGTGGGGCCTCCAGGGTTTTCCACCACCCTTCATATTCTTGGCTGTCATATTAATCCTCTTTAAAATCCACCCTTTCCAGAAATTTCATCCTGACATCTTTTTTTCATCTTTCAGAGCAGCCAGAATGAGCAGGATCTTGAGCTGCTGAAAGCTGTTCAGATCCAGAACTGCAGCGCAAAGCGCACTAAAGTATTGCCGTCTCTTGCAATACTCTCCCAGTCGGCAAGAAATGTGTCCAATGTGTTCTACCATCACTAGCCCACACAACATGGCTCCATAATGAATCTCCCCTTGAACTTAGAAGGAAACATGTCCCTTTAGCCTGACATTTATGAGAAGGTCCCATAATGTATGTGCTGTTGGAATATTGGTCCAAAACTGTATCCTATGGCATTTCTGCAGATTAACTGCACGTAGGCATGAGTAGATACAGCACAGTTTTCTTTATGTAAACATCACATCTTGGCTAAGACTGTAAGCAGACCCAGCAAAAGAAAGCACCTCTGAGGCAGCTTACAGAAGGCTTTGAGGTAGGATTTTGCATACACCTGTCTTTCCCTGGTCCTGGACCATTCTGTGCTAGAAAAGGTGGATTGGAGAAGGCTTGGGAACATGAGGTCCACACACTGTCTTTTTGAGGTGCCTCTGAGATGCCCCTTTTATTATGTCTGAATACAATCTAAGTCATATTTTACTCCTCTGGTATAACTTCCTTTTCTAATGTTCTGTCTTTGCTATTTGCCACTCAGTTTATTTGCTCTTCATGGGGACTTTTGCCTTCTATTGCAAAAGGAGATGGACTTGCTGATCTAGTTGTTTGAATCGAATATTCAAAAATCTGAATTCATAAAAATGAAGAAAAATGAATGTCTGGACACTTAAACTGATACAAATACATTCATACATATTTGTTTGAATATTCAATATGTATCCAATGATATAAATATCATACACGTCCCATATGCATCCTGTTTTCATCCCGTATGCATCCATATGAATCCATATGGATACGCACGTGATGTGTACATACCCATACACATAAGGATGTCCCAATTATTTCTACAAATAACTCAAAATATTTCTATTTGTACAAATACCAAAGTACAAATATCTGGAGATTCAATTTGTATATAAATGTCCAAATTCATATGAATTAATACAAATAACAAATATTTTGAATATTTGTCCACATCCCTAGCATAACTAAAGCATGTCTAAAAATGCACATTTTAAAACAGAGCTGTTCCTATTTGTGGCTGTGCATGCTAGGGTTTATAAGAATTATATTTCACTAACTTCTACAAGGGCATACTTTGGACATCCCTGTTCTAAAACACAATGCCAGCATTGCAATGGCATTTATCAAAGTATCCTTTGGTGGCTTCATTCTTAGATTTCTGGATCCAGGTTCGTTTATTTGGCAGCAACTGCAGCTTCAATCAGCTGTGTGTGGTTTAGGTTGCCTGCCTGCCTGTATATATGCCTGCCTGCCTGCCTGCCTGTATGTATGCATCTATCTATCTATCTATCTATCTATCTATCTATCTATCTATCTATCTATCTATCTATCTATCTATCTATCTATCTATCTATCTATCTATCTATCTATGTGACTGCATTCACGCCTAAGTTTTAATCCAGTTTCAGTCCACTTTTAGATTGAGAGAACACATCAGCAAAGTGGCTAGTCATTTTCTTTCCACCTTATCTAACCCACAGGAGGATTTTCTGGATTAGATGATGCTGAAAGAAAATAACTTGGCCCTTTGCTGCTGTGTTCTCTCACACTTGTGAGCCAGTTTGGTTTTGTGACTAGAGTGCCAGGCTCATATCCCGTACTTAGCAAGTTTGATTCCACACTCCTCCAAGAAGCCAGTTGAGTGACCTTGGGCTAATCACAGCTCTCTGCTAAGCTCTCGCAGCCCCACCCACCTCACAGGGTGTTCTGTTGTGGGGAAAAGAACAGAAGGTTTGTCAGCTGCTTTGAGCCCCCTTAAAGGTGAGAAAAGCAGGGTAGAAAAGCCAGCTCTTCTTCTTCTTCTGAAAGTGGACTGAAACTGGATTAAAACTTAGATGTAAACACAGCTTGTATGTATTTATTAAATACTCCCTTCAACATAAGCTGTATCCCCATGATAGGAATTGCAGTGAATTACTATGGGAGTGCTTGCACACTTCACCCCTTCACTCTTTTCAAAGCCTGAGAAAGGGAAGTTGATTATTTACTTACGTTGGTTCTTGATGGGTCCATGCAGAATACATGTGGGTTAGTCTTCAGCTTGCAGTTTGCCACATGACTGATAGAGGGCGCACCATTTTTCTAACACAAGCAGCACACAGCATGAAGCAGCCTATTTTCAGCGTGATGGGGAACACTTCCATTGCATGGCAGCTTTGTATCTGTACCACTGCAGCATAGTTGCCTGAGGGTGGCGGTGCAGGCCTCCAGTGTCCTCAGTCATGGGAAGGAAGCTACCAAGGGTACCAGTGAGTCAGAGAAGTGCTCTCAGTCTCAGGGGGATGCTCCACCCTCACAGCAAGCACTCTTGGAGGAGCTCCTGCACTCACAGGAATCTCAGGCATGTAGACACCACATTCCTGGGGAAATCCATCAGGGACCTTCTTCTGCAGGTGTGGATCTAGCTGATTTATTTAAAGTAAAACACACGGGGCAGGATCTTCATGGAGGCTCCCAGAAGTCATCCCAATAGATGAAAAACAAAATTTATTTGAAAAGAAAAAAAAATACAAAGTACATATCTACAGGCAGTTAAAATGTGAATAGCTATACACACATAACGCATTAAAGATAATTACACAGTGATTACACTGTGATATAAAATAAATATGTAAATTAAACTGTATTTATTTATTTGTTTATTTAAAATAATTTATATCCCACAATTCACTGCAGGCCACAATAGTAAAAAGTAAAATATCTAAAATATTAAAACATATTTAAAATATAACTCTCCATTCTTTCCACCCACCCTCCCTCACAGGACAACACTCAGAGGAAGTTAAGTATCAAAGGCCTGGGTAAAAAGCATGTTTTGACCCAACACGGAAAACCATATAATGTAGGTGCCTGGCAAATCTCCAGAGAGAAGCTGTTCCAAAGCCTGGGGGCCACCACAGAAAAGATTCCCCCTTGCTCCTCTGAGAGAGGAGGAATTACAAGCAGGCCCTCTCCTTGATATCTTAATACAAAGGCAGCTCTATATGGGAGAAAGTACCCAGGGCACAAGCCATTTAGGACTTTATATGCTAGCACCAACACTTTGAAATGGGCTGGGTAGTAAATAGAGAACCAGTGCAGCTCTTCCAGGACCAATGTCATGTGCATCTGGCCAGGGACCCTCATCAGCAGTTGAGCTGCTTCTGGGCCATTTTCAAGGGCTACCTCATGTAGAGTGCATTGCAATGGTATAACCTGGAGATTAAAAGAGCATAGATCACTGTGGACAAATTATTCCTATCCAGGAAAGCTGAAGGTGGCAAACTAGTTGCAGATGGAGGTAGGCCCTTCTGGTTATTGCTGCCACATGAGCCTCAAATGACAGTGACGAATCCAGGAACACTCTCAAATAGTACGTCTGTTCTTTTTAGGGCAAAACAACTCCATTAAGAATGAGTGCCCCTTAATGTCTTGAATGTAGAACCCTGTGACCCCGTCTTGTCTTGGTTCAGTTTCAATATATAGCAAGTATGCAGATTACGAACACACATATACAACTTCCATGTTTAGCAAACTGTCTCTCTAAGGCTGAATCCCCAAAAGACTTATTTGCCTCTCTGAGTTCCCTCTGCTGTCACTCTAATCAAGCGGACTTTAAAAGTGCCATGCACTTCCGCAATAAGCGTCCGCACGAGGCTCAGCAAAACGCGTGTTTTTAGCGCACCTTCCGTCCCCACGGAATCCTGTTTTCTTTCCCCGCATCTTTTTCCCCCCGCCCCCTCTCTTGTTAAAAGGAAAAATAGCCAGATCTCCGTCCCCTGAAATGGCTTTCCGTCCCTGCAAAGGCAGATGATCGCTCACTCATTCACTTTCAGCACTTACTTTCACTCTGTTCTCTGTCAGAAAAGGCTTCCCGTCCCTGCAAAGTCAGCGGCTGTAGGCATTGGCAGCGCGATCCTTCGCTCATTCACTCTTTTAACACTTTCACAGATCACCTGATAACAATGTTGCAATTCTGAGCAATTCTGGCTCTTTTTACAAAGGAAAGGAAGGGAACCTGCTGCATTTCTGAGATGTGTGAATGCTTTTTGGCTGTGTGTGCAGGCAGCAATCACTGCCCCTTTTGCCACAGAGCGTGCCCAAGGTAAATGTTGCGAGGAAAACCTGCGACTTCCAAATAGAGCGCTGAAAGTCTTCATTAAAAGGCATGTATTTTGTCGCTGATTTTCCTCGTTTTGTAGCGCTGCAAGCTCATTGAAAAGCCTGGCGTGGGGGTGCTCAGAGGCAAAAGAAGATTTTTAGCAGACTTTAAATTGCATGGGGACAGGGCCCATATATATCAGCTAGTTTTTTTATACATAATACATTCATTGAGTTGAATAGGGTGTCTTGTAAGGGTGATGGGGACAAATAATTATGTTATTTTTATTTTGTTTCTTAATTTTGTCCCTGTATGTTTTATATGATTTTATCTTTTTAAAACTTGATATGATCAAATGACTAATCAATAAAGTTTAAAATTTACATAATAAATTAACGAGGGCTGTGGCCATACCTTCCTGAAATTATCCATTAAGAAACAGGACTCAAAATGCACTAACTCCAGTCATACCGAGTCCCTTATAATCCTTCCTCAGTTTATCCTCAGTTTGGGTTGCTATGCTCACACCTTTCTGTCCTGAGACTCCTTTATGAGACTTTTTTAGATCTCCGCCATCGCAACACCTCCTGCGCTCCGAGACGATAAAAGTTCTGTTACTCAACAGCGTGTAATCACACATTGGGTGAAAGGGAAAGCAAATTCATGCAGTATCCACCCACTACAATAGGTTCAGCCCCCTTTAGTCCTCTTCCCTGATCACACCACCAAAATGAAAATGGATTAAACCCTATTCAGATCTGTAAAAATAAGGACTTGGGAAAGTAAGATGGAAGGGAGGAAAGGCCACAGGTAAGATGGATTGGACTAAACAAGTTTGAGCAGTAGGGTTCGAAGAAGGACTGGAAAGGGATTAAAGGGAAGGCATGACCACAGCCTAGCTTGCTACTGGGAGATACTGCAAGAGAGAGAGGTATAAATGTAGTGATGTCAAAACAGCAGCATGTGACTGCATGCCTGATGCACAAATATTACAATTGGGGCAATGGCACCAGTGATCCAGGGCTGCCACCAGCAATCCAGTAAGTACAGGATTAATACTTGGGGGAGCACTCATTCCTTCTTGCCATTTACAGAACTCTAGAGATTGCTTATGGCAGGGTAGCAGTTGGCTCCATGCAGCTCCATGTGGACCTGCACCCTGCTGATGTACTAACAGTGGATAGGAAGCAGGGCTGAGTGATGGTGCTGGAAGGACACTGTATGGATCCTGCCATAGTTACACTATGCATAAGTTTTTCAGTTTTTGGTTCATCACGTCTGATGTATCAACGCAGGATGCATCAAGAGAAGTATAGAGTCAAGAAGTAATTATTCCTCTTTACTCTACCTTGGTCAGACCTCATCTAGAGCACTGTGTCCAGTTCTGGGCACCCCAATTCAAAAAAGTCATTGACAACCTAGAGTACGTCCAAAGGAGGGATACCAAAATGGTTAGTGGTCTGGAAAGCATTTCCTATGAGGAAAGGTTGAAGGATCTAGGAATGTTTAGCCTACAGAAGAGAAGACTGAGAGGAGACATGAAGTATCAAACTTCAAGGGAGTCAATACAGATTAGATATTAGGAAAAAATTCCTGAAGTGAGGGCGATTAGTCAGTGAAATAGGTTGCCACGGGAGGTAGTGAGCTCTCCTTCACTGGAGGTCTTCAAGCAGAGACTGGACCTACATTTGTTTGGGATGGTTTAGGTCAGGAAATCCTGCATTGAGCAGGGAGCTGGACTTGATGACCCTAAAGGTCCCTTCCAACTCTATGATTCTATGATTCCATGTAGTCTTCTTTTCCTTGAAAACATTCTTGCCTTTTTGGCCAGGTTTTTTTCTTTTTAAATCTTCATGAAACCTTAGATGCATACTTACATTTCTCCTGCCTGCACATATGGCGGATCTTGGATGGCAGTCTTAGCGTCTAAATATTATTTTGATTTCTTCTCTGAGCCTTGTGGTTGATCTTAAATATGTTGACTTCAAGAGGATTTATGGCCAGGCTAATTGTGTGCAGGATTTCAGAAAATACTTTCAGCTTTGTCCATAACATTTACATTCTTACTTTAATTTTCTAATGTTTAAAATTCAAATTTGCTTCAAGTCTCTCTTTTAAACGTCAGACTTGAAAGGCTTTGGATACTTGGTGGATCCCTGAATTTTCTTATGAGTTGATTTCAGCTGTGGGGTAGGAGCCTTACTAATATATGTGCCCATAATGTCATTAAAAAGAAGTTTTAAAAAGCAGTCTAGGGTAGGAAAGCCCCATTACCATTCTGCCCTCTGAGACAAATTAATCCAAACCCAGCTCCACAAGATTTGTAACACTATGATCTGCCAGATTTGTAGTGTAGTTTAGAAGCACATTTTATAAAAGTGTGAACTGGTGTTTCATGAAACCCCTGGGATGTTTCATTTTTATACGTCCCTTGTATGGAGAAATACTGGATGGGCCTTTTGAGCTGCTTGTCTGCTGTTGAAAGGTCTTTTTAACTCTTATAATAAGGCCTTTATATGAGGGCACTTGCAAATATACATTTTAAAACTACACTACATAAAAGTAAAACAATAAACAAAAATTCAAGGAACTACAGCCTGTCTCTTAAAAAGACCGAAAAATGCAGTTTGAAAACTCCCTTTAAATAATTTCCAAAATGGGAAATCAATGATAAGAATGAACAGGAATAGAAGGAAGGAAGGAAGGAAGGAAGGAAGGAAGGAAGGAAGGAAGGAAGGAAGGAAGGAAGGAAGGAAGGAAGGAAGGAAGGAAGGAAGGAAGGAAGGAGTGGTTGCAGATTTATCTGACCCATTCACCATTGACTGGCCCACTTCAATGGGAGATCATTTGAAAGTGGTCTCTGAAGCTTGCATATGAGAGCAGTAAGCATTTGGACCATTCTACTAGATGCAAGGAGCCCAACACCATTTTACCAAGTTCCCAGCAGCAGTACCATAAGGACAATTGTCCATAAGTTCTGGACAATTGACTAAAAAGAGCCCTAGCTGGTAACTTCATGGTGGACACTCCTTTTATATTTCAAAGGAAAACACTACTACCTGTTGATTGCTGTGTCTATCTTTTCACTACCTGCTGCTTAATATATTGGAGTATCTGTACAGTGCCATTATGATGCTCTAAATACAGCATGAGTGTGGATGGTCTGTGTGACTCTACATCCATTCCACAAAGGGGGAACTGGCTCAATGCAGCATTTGGGCAGATCAGAACTCAGCCAATAGGCATTCTACCATAAGCACTTTATAGAGCATTGTGGCGTTAGGATAAGAATCCAATATGCCACCACCACAGCCACCTGTTTGACACATGTTGTGTCATACTCATTGACACAACATTGGTGGCCCTGTTGCTTCTGACAATTCAGGGGGCATATCCTGGGTAAGAACACCATGCTCAGGGAATGAACATTCCCTGTTTGTGATGTTCCTATGGCTGGAGATCATGGCGTTGGTGTAAGCAGCCTGTCACCACTTCAAGAAGACAACTGGTCAACTGTTGCTGCCTTTTGTTAATTCATCCCATTGAAGTGTCCTGTTTAATTTACAAAGTGTATAAAATTGATGTTTGATGCTAATGTTTAAAAGTATTTCTCCTGCACTGTCAGATCTTAATTAAAAGTTATTATTGAGGAGAAAGTTATATCTTTTTATCTTTTCCTATCTTTCCTCAGCTTCATCTACCCAGGTTAGAACTACTTTACATCTTGGGCCACATCAACTCTCTTTCCTCTACTCTGGTGGTGCATATTCATTGCTCAGTGCACTGAAGTGGCTGGGGATGGTCACGTAATAAACACTTAATTCATCTCACAGTGTGTTGTTGATATAGTGTAAAACAGCTCATGGGGTCACCAGCAACTGCACATGGCCAACATACAAACAGGCTAGATCATTCAGCCTTTGTGTGCAGACACCACCCTTTGTCAGGGTTACCTGTTTGGCAGTTGCCCTGGCCAAGACCAGCTAGTGAAAACATACCCACCTCACCCCAAAGCTGGTTTACTGGCATTAAGGGAGATTCCATTTCAAAGTCATTAGGCTACCCTTGTTGGGTACAGACTTTCAGAGGAGGGGCTAGACTTAACCAAATATCCACCAGGCAGTAGCATGATAACAAAGGCACAACATATTTTTAATTTTTTTAAATTATTCCTTTAAATGCTATTGACTTAACAGATTTCTTCTTTTCAATAGAAGATGCAGGCAGAGATTCCAGATGGTAGGTTTTGTTGCATTAAAACTATTAATATTTGTGTAAAAAAAAAACCCTTCTTTTAAAAAATACTTATTGCTCATTCTGTCATGCATATGCCCAGAAGATAAGATGGTAAAATTAATAAGATTGGTTAAAAATAACTCAGTCATGGGCAGAGATATTATTACAGGAAGTGGTATATTTCCTGTAGTGGCTCCATCTTCCATGCCACTGGCTTTTGAAGCGGAAACAACTGAAAATGATTTAAGGTATATCATAAGGAACTCATTAAGAGATTCATCTGCATTACTATGATAATATTTCCCACATCATATGGCTCACATTCACAGGGTCCCATCCCAATCACCCCACAGCCTTTCAGTTCTAGGTTAAGCAAATGGATAGATCAAGCCCAATTTCTGAAGACTGAGTTACACAGGATTTCAGGATACAAGGCCTTAAAATAGTGTTTATTTTCCTACCTACCTAAGCTTTCTCATTTTACCCCAAGAGAGGAAGGCAAATGAGAATTCATCTAGAAAAAAGTAGAAGGCAACTGGGAAACAGAGCTAGGCAAATGAGGATGCTGTTATGAAAGAACTTGGAGTTATTTTAGCAACATCTAGATGGCCCTTGTCTGTGCTGGGAGCCCTGATGGATTGGGCCAAGGGCCATCCAGTTAAGCATCCTGTCTCACACAGTGGCCCACAGATTGCTTTTGGGCTTCAAGCAGAAGACAAAGGCAAAACCATTACCTGCTCTACTTGTCTCTCCAACCTGGAGGATGTACCTATGCATCCCTTCTAGTAGTCATTAATACTCCGATTCTCTGTGAATTTATCTAATCCTTTCTTTAAACCATCTAGGCTGGCTGTTGTCAAGCACCTCTTCTTTCCACAGACCAGTGACCCTCGGGTGAAAAAATACTTCCCCTTGTCTGTCCTAACTCTCCTGCCCATCAGCTTGATAGAGTGTCCCCTGGTGTCTCCTGACTCCTGAGACTTCAGAGCTGAAGAACAAAAATGCTGCAGCTTCAGATTTCTCCCTGTTGCAGTTTAGCAACAGACAAGAAATGCCTACAGAAGTCAGCCACTTTAAGTCCATTCCTCCAATGCACCACTTTTGGGAAATCACACCTGTTGGCTGCCACTTTCTCTACATTGTGGCCATGCAAGAAGACAAAATCTGCCCTTGAAGTTGTTTATACATTTTACACATATGCTGCCTCCAAGGGCAGATTTTGCACTTCTGGGGATGGCTATAGGTCTAATGGGGATAGGTATGTGTGATCACCAGAGAAGATTATGCACTTCCCTTCCCATCCTGTGGATGGGAAAGGTGCATGATGAACCAGCATTTAGTGCTCGCACTTGTGAGTGCTACTTGATGACAACCTATCCCACATGTGATTGAGCACTTACCTGTATTTGATTGCTGGGCTGCTTCTCCACAGGGCGCTGCCATCACTACAGTGTGGTGTCCCACTGCCCAACACTGTCCAGCCACTGGGTTTCTATCCCAGTATTGACAGGGATCACCCCCCCACACACACACACACATTACCCCTTCTTGTATCTTGGATATAAACAAGAAGCCTTTCTCCCAGTTAGCTGCTGGAACTCTGTCAATATTGTTTCTTTCCCTCTTAAAGTCACAGTGCCCTTCTAAAAGCTTCGAGACTATACATGCACTCAGACCCACTTTAAGGAGAACAGACTATTAAAAGATTTATTGTTACAACTCTCAATATTAGGCAACAGACAGGAACTTTAATGTTGATAACTGAGGTAACTATGCATACAAGAATCTCAAAACACTCACACATAATATATCTAGTTGCGTGGTATGATGGTTGTTATTTACTAATTAAGTTTCTCAATAAGTCACATACTCAGGACTCTCTAACTACACTTCCCTCAGGTAAGTGTTTAGCCTGAGCACATTTCTCCCTGCCCACCCTCCGTGAGTTAACCCAGGTGAGAACCATAAACCCCTGCTGGATGGCCTTTTATAGTCTCCCCTCAGGATGCTGGCACACTCCGATTGGCTCTCACAAGGAGCACTCTTCCACCTCCCTTGGAGCTGCAGCCAGCCACTCCCACTATCCACCTTCCAGCATATATATATAGAGAGAGGACTAAACTACTTAATGCTAACTTGTTTGAATTTTTTATTCAAATCTGCACATGAATGTTGACAACATTTGTATGTGCACATACGCATCTTCCCCACATCTGTACACATCTGTACGCATCTGTAGGCATCCAGTAGTTATCCCTTATGGAACCCGTTTTTGTCCCACACGGATCCGTCCAAATGCATATGGATGTGGGAAAGATGCAGATCTTCAAGTACGCATCGTGTACGAACCCGAACACATATGAGTGTATGAATAATTTGAAGGAATAGATCCAAAAATGGAAATTCTATTTGAATGTTTAAATTCAAATTTGGGGACATTCTATTAGAGTTTGAATGTCAAAATTCGGCACATTCAATCAGCCTTCAAATGCCTATGAGTATTTGTGCACTTCCCTAAATTGTGGTGCACGAAATCATGCAGCACAGCTAGTTCACGATAGGTAAATGTCTGGGAGGGCAGGGGGTGCTAGTAGGCTGTAAGCGCCTCCTGAAAGTGCAGATATACTTGCCCAGGTGTTCACCTATCATGAACTATGGGCTGAAGTGTGAATCAGCCGCAGGCCTCAGGGGCTGTCATGTACTTACTGTGAGGTTGCAGCCATAGATAACCAAAGAATAGGGGTTTGCACAAATGCAATTTTCAACATTCAGTTTGCTTTGAATTGAATATTCGAAGTGTGAATTCATACGAATAGATAAAAACCAAATTTATTAAAATTCAAACAGATTTGAATACATTCGTATCTATTCATACAAATATTTGATACATTTTTGATACAAATGTCAACAATACTTGAACACATCCATACGCATCCCATTTTTATCTCAAATGCATCCTGTTTTCATCCCGTACGTTTCCATACAGGTGTGTACAGATACAAATAAGATGTGTATGGATATGTGTGTAATGCACTTTCAAATGTCTGGATTATTTGTAAGAATGATTCAAAGTATTTGTATTTGTTTGAATATTAAAAAACAAATGTCTGGACATTTGATTCAAATTCAGATGTCCAAATTTGGCCAAATTCAATCGAATAATGAATATTTCAAATATCCTTACACATCCCTACAACAGAAGATAGAAAAACTTCAGCCAATCTATCCTCCCATATGTGTTGAAGAAATGGTACTAAGTAGAGATATATTGAAGTGGTTCAGGTTCAGACTCATTTGAAATGAGCTGGGAGTGCTTGAAAGGGCCGAGTTCAAACTGAGCACCCTGCCTGTTTGAATTTGAACTGAAAAAGTGTTCTAATGAACCTGTCAAGTACACCGTGCTTGACCTTAGTTCACAAGTGTTTGAAGGTGTTTTAATCAAGCCAAACACCATTCCTGTTTGAAGAAAAAGTTTGAATTTGAACCAAAGAAAGGGGTATTTGGTTCAAACCAAATCAAATTTTTTAAAAAGTTCATACACATCTCTAGCAGTGAGGTTATAGGCTACATCTCCATTGACTTGACTGTCATCATCACCTGTCAGCCCTCCAAAGGACTGGGGACATGGGTAGGCATTGGTCAATGCATTAGCAAGGAAGGTTTCTTTCCCCCTCAGTTGCCAGCTGTTGTAAGGCAAATGCCATTTACCCACTGTGCTGCCACTTCTGGCCATCTCCTAGAGCTCTTGCTATGGGGGACAGCTTAATTGGCTGCAGTACAGATTCAGCCAATGTCTAAGCCTCTTGCTTCTAAACCTCAGTAAAGCCCCATGCAACTTTTGTTGTAGCTTACTGGGGCTGTTTTCATACATCCACCCCCTCTACTCAGCTTGAGTGGAAAGGTGCAAATGAGGCAACATGCCATGGACATTTACATGGCCACACTTTGAATCAGCTGGGGACGCTGCCAGTGCTTGTGTGGGAGAGCCAGTAGGCACCTCCTCAGGACAGGTGCTGGCTTGACTTGACTTGGATCAGAGGCTCATCAGAGCAGGAAACCTTACTCTGCAGTTGAGCCACCCTGTTCCTTTCCAGAATGACTTGAGAAAGCAAAAGGGCAAGAGAGTGTCTGATTGTCCTCCCCTGGCTGCTTCTCTCCCCAGGCTTCCTTTGTCAAAGTATGAATATAACCTCAGTTAGATAAGGGACTGTGTCAAATGGTGGCATGTGGAGTAGAACTGGCATGTGGAATAGAAAGAGCAGGAATCCGATGGGAGCATCAGTTTTGAGTTTGCTGAGCTGCAAATTGGTCCACAGTGAATTAAAACTCATTTTGGAAAGCTCATAGATAACAAAAGCTTTCCATCTTCCTCAGTGTCCAGTTGATTCCACTGCACGAATCACTGCTGCCTCTGGTTGCTGTTGGGTTTTAACTCCCACCAATTCCTGCCACCATATTCTGTGGTCAGGGATTGTGGGAGTTGTGGTTCAATATCTGGAGGCCTTCAGGTTCCCAATCCAAGCAGTGTCCAGCCATAACTTGGAAGGAATCCTGAGGCCATGTCTCCACTTAGTGGGCAAGACACCAGATAAAGCGTCTTCTGTTGCCACGTTTCCATGCGTTCTGTCAGATGGCGCTTGCACGCCAGACGCAGCTGCCTCCATTTTCAAATGGCGATGCGGACTGGGTTCCAGCTTTGACATAAACTTAGCTCCTTGTTTATCTTGGAACAGAGAGTTCTGTTCAGCTTAACTTGCTTCGCAGAGCTGCTGCGAGAATAAAAAGGGCAAACTATGTCAATGAGGAAAGAACTGTTTGAATATTTAATATGTAAAAGATAAACACAAAGCAAAAACAAAAAACGAACAAGCAAGCAATTTGAGTGAACAACTCATGGGGTGTTTTTCCACTGTCAAAAAGTATCCATTTTTGCACCCATTTAGGACCCATTTGGGTGTGAGCCGGATGATCCCATTTCCACCACGGCACCCATTTGGGACCCGATTGTTTCCACTGCCATGGGGGAATTCCGGATCTAATGGGTACATTTTGGCCTTTAATCTGGATTAATGGGGTCTACAATGGGGTCTTCTGCCAGAAAATCTGGATTAAAGGGAGCCTGTTTCCACTGGAATCAGGCAATGGGGTCCAAAGGAGGCTAGGGGGAGGGGATGCACCCATTGCCCCCCCCTAAACCTAGGGTCCGAAGTCACTTTGAAGCCACTTCAAAGTCATTTCAAAGTCTGTGCAAAATAGCTCTGGGGTGCCTTTGAAGTCTGTGCTGATCTTTGGAGTGAACTTCGAAGTGACTCCTAAGTGACTCCAAAGTCATTAACTGAGGAAAATCGCATTTTCTGACCATGTAAGACCAAATCTATGCTGTACAAAACCTTTTTGCACAAGGGAAAACATATCTAATTAACCTTCTATCTTTATGCTCATCCGCACAGGGCTTCTACAACTAGTAAGTTTGGAATGGATGGTCCAACACAGTCACTTGCTTTAGAAGTCTATGAAGCTGATGAGCAGGAGGAGTTGAGAGGGACAAATAAGAGGAAGTGTTTTTTCACCTATTTTTGTTTATTTGTTTCTCATCACCTATTTTCAGACTTTAGAAAATTATACGAACATACACTGTTTAAAGTTGCATAATAAAAGGAACATAAAATATTTGGAGTTTGAAATGCAATTTTCTGAAATGTCCCAGCCATGTGCAAAGTGCCTGTATAGCTGCAGTTCGCAATTGCCATCTGAACATCTATTTTTCCAAGCATTTAAGACGAGCGATGTGTACATTTTTCATGTGTAATTAGGCAGTGTAATGCGATCCCTTTCTGCAGTGAAGCTGCCATGTGCTGTAGTCACTGAATAGCTTCCAGATTTCAACCCAATCTCTTCTGTCTAGACTCTACGTTGCTATTCCCCCTCTTCCCCACCCCCTGCCTTCTGAGCTTAAAACAGGCTCCACACAAAATGCCAAAACCAGAAGTTTTTTGTCCCTCTTTCCCATAAAGATTTGGGACAGATCTCCCAGACCCAGACAAGGGCTGGATCCCAGACTTTTCAAGACACGTGTCATCTAAAACTGACATTAAAGACTCCGCAGGCTTTTCAGCAGGTCAAGCACACACAAACAATGGCTTTTAAAATATGTCTTTCATTAAAAAGTGAGTATTTTTAGAGAGGTGTGGTTCAGTTTAGATGGAAAAGGAGGGAGGGAGGAAAGCAGCTTCACAGAGGCATAGAGACAGGACTGCAACGTTATTACATGTAGATGTTTCTTTTCATAAAGCTAGTTCAGGAACTGAATTGATACATCTCGATCTAGAAGCTAAGATGAAAGCTAAGTATGGGGCACTCAAAACAAAGAAGGAAACACTAGTTTTTGCAATAACTTTACAGTTTTATAATGCAGCATGTCTCAATATTACACACTTAAAAGAGAGCAAATTGCATATGTTTGCGGGGGGGGGGGGGCTATTTCAAAATGCTCCCATAGAAGATAGAGAGCAATTGGTGATAATTCAACAACAATTTTAAACAGCACGTTCTGACTTTGAGGTTTTTCTCTGTGAAGTTTTTTTTAACCGCAACAGTTTTATTATTTTATCTAAAGCAGGCTGTATTTTTAACTTCATTTCGTTGGTAGTTGGCACTATTGAACACACTGATACTCATTTCTGAGTAGAAATCACAAGGACTGCACTGAAGGAAATTCCTGTGTTCCACATAAGCAAAAGAAATGTATGTTTGATGCT
Source organism: Aspidoscelis tigris stejnegeri (assembly GCA_023333525.1). Classification (NCBI taxonomy): domain Eukaryota; kingdom Metazoa; phylum Chordata; class Lepidosauria; order Squamata; family Teiidae; genus Aspidoscelis; species Aspidoscelis tigris. The sequence goes on from JALMGA010000001.1 coordinate 212,143,938, forward strand.
TCACCTCACTCCCATATACGTAAGACGTCTTACATACAAAACGGACAACGCAGTGTAACTACTTGCCATAAAATACAGATGTTTTTCTACAGTACTTTTTGAATATTTATCCTAAAACCTTTCAACAGTTTGAAATCCTTTCAAAGACCATGCCTTCCAAAAACTGCAGGCGTACAATGTTGCTTGTTTTGTTTTTGGTTTGGTTTGGAAGAGAGAACTGTGCAACCTTCACAGTTTTTTTCCTGTCTTTTGAAAGTAAAGAGGAAAAAAAATCCTTAAAGTTTTTTTAACCTCTTCTATATTATTATTATTATTATTATTATTATTATTATTATTATTATTATTATTATTATTATTATTATTATTATTATTATTATTATTATTATTATTATTATTATTGATGATGATGATGATGATGATGATGATGATTAATAATAGCCCTCAAAGTAGGAGGCTTAAAAAAATCTAGTTTATATATTGCTGCACTACTTCCAGGTTTTTTTAGTTGCATCACACGTTTGTGTGCTTAAAATTGAAAAATTGGTTTGGTGTTTTATCAGGAGTGTAACTAAGGTGGAATGTCTAAAGAAAGCAAAACAGCCTGCTTATGCCATATAGACAGACAGCAAAAACATGCACAGAATGGAATAATAAATACTCAAAGTCAGCAACCAACTAAATGTTCTCAAAATGGTGATTGTACAATTTTTAAATAAGCATTGAATTCCAGGGTAAGCACAGTTTAAGGCTGCATTCAGATGTCAGTTTTACTTATCCTGCTGTATTTGGATATTCCAGAATAAAGCATGGGCGGTGTCCCACAGAAGTTAAGTTCAGGGATGTGGTTGGCATTTTCATTACGAGTGCCAGCACTGTCTCAAATCTAACCTAACCTTACCTGTAGGTCCTCAATGTACAGACTGTCCCATCCCAGACCACCCACAACACCATAACAACAGCCATGCAAGCCAGGCTGTTGCTATGACAATCACTGACATAGCACATGACTGTGCAGCTGCTGTGAGGTCCCATGAGGCATATTTCAAACCCAATGTCATTTAACTTCTATATGAAGCCACCAGGAGTGGTCTTCAGAAATTTTGAAATGAAGTGTGTCACACCCAACTTTATTTCTTCATTACATTACAAGAAAGACCATAAAGATCCTGAACCAGTGCCTGGATGCAGTGATGGGCTTTATGAAGGCCAATAAATGTTGGATCATGACAAGACAGAGGGCTTTTGTGCACATACCACTTGTATTAAGTAAGACCAGAACAGAGCGATCTGTCCCAAGGCTGAGATGGATAGCTCTGGGCTGGAAAAATGCTGTCTGCACTGTGACACCATGTGACAGCCCACCTTGCATGAATTCTTATGAGCAAGAACAAAGGTTTCTGGCCTCAGTGCTCCTTGACGTCAGAATGGATCCCTCGGTAACTGGAGAATTGAAGGCACATCTTCCGCACACCACTATGTTCTGGATTAGGCACTGCTGGTACACTGGTAAACCTCAGTACTGAGGTTTACAATTAGGTGACAAAGGATTTTCCTCGGTGCTTGTTTTGTTCAGCCTACATGTTACCTCTTCCAACATGCCAAGGAGGTTGTCCACCATGCTTCTGAAAATTATTCTTACAAGTATGGGCCCAAACATAAGATAATGTGTCAGTACTTTTTTACATGGATATACCTATAATAAGATTAAAAGAGCCATAAACATATGCATAGGCCCTATCTGGACTGGGCCTTATTCTGGATTATATCTCAGAAGAGGGACCTGGGGCGATTTCACATTTCCCTTCCTGTCCCGTGGGCAGGAAAGGAGTGCAAGAGACTGTTGACTAGTGCTTGAACTTGCAAGCACTAGTCAACAGCAGCCTAGCCCCTGTGTGATTGATCGATTGCATAGCCAATCCATTCCTGGGTGGCACCATCTTAAGTGCGGTGCCCTGCATGACTGCATGTGCACCAGTGCCAACACTATGGTGACGCTGGCACTCTGTACAGTCACAGTCATGTCAGGGGGTTGTGTGAGCTGCCAGCATGTTTGTGGGGTAGCTCAGCCAGCTGGAGTGCTGATGGTCACCGGATGGATGTTTAAGGTAAGCTTTCAGTCAGGATTGGGGAGGGTTGGGTTGCTTACGGTGCACAATGTCATGCACCACAGCTAGTTGGCAATTAGCCAACATCTGGGCAGGCAAGGGGTGCTTGTAGGCTGTAATTACCTCCTGTAAGTGGGAACTCACTTGTGGGGTTCCTCAGGGGTCAATCTTATCCCCCATATTATTTAATATCTATATGAAGCCACTCGGAGAGGTCATCAGGAGATTTGGAGTGAGGGGTCATCAATACGCAGATGATACCCAGCTCTGTCTCTCTGTGCCATCTGAATCAGGAGAGGCGGTTGAAGTGCTTGACAGGTGTCTGGAGGCAGTAATGGGCTGGATTGGGGCCAGTAAATTGAGGCTGAATCCAGACAAGACAGAGGTGCTGTGTGTCACAGGTCTGTGCAGTTGGGAGACACCCTGTCCTTGATGAGGTCATAATGCCCTGGAAGGGACAGGTACATAATTTGGGACATTGCTGGATTTGATGGTGAAGCTTGAAGCTCAGGTTGATGCCATGGCCAGGAGTGCCTATGCCCAACTGCGGCTGGTGCATCAACTGAAGCCTTTTCTGGACAGAGATGACTTGGCCACAGTTATCCATGCTCTGGTAACCTCTAGATTGGACTACTGTAATGCACTCTACATGGGGCTGCCCTTGAAGGCGGTTCAGAAGTTGCAGCTAGTGCAGAATGCAGCCACCAGGTTGCTGACCGGGACAGCTAGCCGGATGCACATCATGCCAGTTCTAAAAGGGTTGCATTGGCTGCCAAGCCCAATTCAAGGTGTTAACTCTGACTTATAACGCCCTAAATGACTCGGGCCCCAAATATCTAAAGGAATTCCTTCTTCCATACCAACCTGCCCATGCCTTAAGATCTAGTGAGGAGGTCCTCCTGGTTGTCCCACCACCCTCAGCAGTGAAACGGGTGGGCATCCAGATGAGGGCCTTCTCAGTAATGGCTCCCAGGTTGTGGAATAGTCTCCCCCTTGAGGTGCATCAAGCTCCTTCTCTGTACATGTTCAGGAAGCCAGTAAAGATGTGCCTCTGCCCTGGCCTTCGACTAAATGTGGTTACATTCCCCCTTCCACTTTTAAGTAAGTAGTACTGTTTTAAAATATATATTTGGTTTGGTTTAACATCATGAATTTTAAATGTTGTAGATATTACTGTTTAACATATATTGTTTTGTTTTAATGTGCAGAATTTTTAAGCATTGTTATCCACCCTGAGACCTCTGGGTATAGGGTGGGAAATAAATAAATAAATAAATAAATAAATAAATAAATAAATAAATAAATAAATAAATAAATAAGTGTAGATGCACCTGCCCAGATGTTGACTAATTGTAAACTATAGGTCAAAGTGCAAATCGGTCTCTGTTGTCTGCATGCTGATGTAGACTACAGCAGACCCCATCCAGGGCCTCCCATAACCCACACTGGCATGCTGATGGCAGGTCCCTGTTCTGAGATACAATCTGGAATACGTCCCAGTGGTGAAAGGACCATAGTGTAAAAGCCTTTTTGCACTTGCCTATGGGGAGAACTCCGGGGGAAGTCCTGCACAGATCATCGGTATTGTATGGAGCTGCTGCTTCCTCAGACACACTCTGCACTTGCAAGGCTTCTCACAGAGTGCATAGATGTAGAACAGTTCTAACAGTTCTATGCTCCCGGCCACCTGGCGTTGTTTCATTCACACCTCTCTCTTCTGGGACAGGTTCAAACAGAGCCTGGCAAAAGACAGCACAAGTGTGGCTAGCATTGCATCATCCCATCACCACAGAAACAGTGAAACATAGGTATGCTGGCGCTAGTGCTGTGGTGCAGTTCTGTGATTGTCACTGTAATGGTGGTGATTCACACCTCACCAGCTCTTAAGGAAGCACTTCCAAGACTAGGGACAGGTCTAGTGCTCCAAAGTGTGGATGCCGGGACTATCTCCTGTCTTCATTTTCTCAAGAAGTTTTCCCAGGGAAGTGAAAGGGCAAAATCACCCTACGTCATTTTGATAATTGCTGTGACTTGATTGCTGCAGGTTCAGTGCATCCAAAAGTACAGTGACAAAAGACTGCACTTCCTTCCTTGTTTAACTATTGAATGATTTTATTGTTTTTTCTTACTGTTTAATTGGATTCAGGGGTTTGGTCTTCAGCTTCCCTAGCTTCTATGGGTGTTCTTCCAATGAGTTCCTTTAATCCGGATCTAAGGAATGGGTACTTCCCTTAATCCAGATCTAGTAGATCTGGATTAAAAGAAGTACCCAGTGTGTTTCCATGGATGGTCTAGCACCCAATAGCAATGGGTGCTAGCCTGCCTGCTGTTGGAAACACTGGAGCACCCTTTTGCAAATCCAGATTGACCCACAAGGGGTCTGCCTGTCACCCCAGGTATTTGGGGGGACAGGGGGTGCAATCTCCGAAATTGCCTTTGGAGATTAGCAAGGCTCCAAAGAGAACTGCTTGTGAGAACTGGCTCCAAAGTCCCTCTGGCTCCGAAGTCCCTCTAAAGTTGCCTTCGGAGATTAGCGCAGGCCCCAGAGCCTTTGACAGCTGCATTGCTCTTGCAAGGGGTTCTTTTCGGAGCCTGTGCTAATCTCTGAAGGCAACTTCGGAGGGACTTTGAAGTCTTGAGTTTGGGGCACTCCTCCCATGGGTGCCTCTCCCCTGAGCCTCCTCTAGACCCTATTACCCAATTGTAGTGGAAACAGTCTCCCAATAATCTGGATTTGATGGCTGAAGACCCCATTGTAGACCACTTTAATGGGGTCTACATGAAATCCGGATTATAGGTCCTGAAGGATCCATATAATCTGGATTTCCCTAGCTGTGGTGGAAACAGATGTGTCTCTAATGGGGTCTGTGGTGGAAATGGGGTCATCTGGCTCTCAGCCAAATAGGTCCTTAATGGGTCCTTCAATGGGTACTGGAAAAACACCCTATGAATCAACTCTTCTCAGGAGAATTTGGGCCTTTCCAAATGGTCAAAATAAAATGAAATATTTTTTTCAAAATGAAATCAATATTCCTGTTTGGTTTACTACAAGTGTCTTAAGCTAAACATCAGAATTATGGTCTGTTGTGTATATTAACTATCTAATACGGTTTTAACTCATCTACCATACATCTCAGATTGATTTTGGTCTCAGTGATTTCAGATTTATTAATAATTGGTTAGTCCAAATGCTATATTGTAAATAAAAAATGAAAAGTTTAACAAAACTATTTTTAACCAGGTAAAAAATGTAAAATACATAAGAAATTAAAATATATACATTGAAATACTGGGGGATCTCTGTGAATTCAGAAAGACTACAACAAGTAAGTGTCTATTAATCTTCCATAAATCTATATTTTTTTTATAAAAAAAATCATTTAGTAGCATACTCAGGCACTTTACTTTTAAGCATTTTCTTGCTGCTAGAAGGGTCAACATGTTATGTCTTTTACAACTAAAACCACAGTGTTTAGCACCTTTAACCAATATTAGGTACCATCAAGTATCTCTCCATTCCTTCTGATTCAGGAGAGGCAGTTGAGGCCCTTGATCACTGCCTTGAAACAGTAATGGGCTGGATGTGGACCAATAAATTGAAACTGAATCCAGACAAGACTGAGATACTGTGTGTCACTGGGTCCAGAGTCCGGGAAATTCAGGGGCACCCATTCTTAGCGGGGTTGTTTTGCCCGAGAAAAATCAGGTGTGTGATTTAGGAGTCATTTGAGTTCCATGTGGTAGTGACTGCTAGGAGTGCCCACCATTATCTTCATTCAGTCTACCAGCTGAAGCCTTACCTGGATCGGGATAACTTGCTCACAGTGACCCATGCTCTGCTAACCTTAAGATTAGACTACTGTAATGTGCTCTACATGGGGCTACCCTTGAAAACAGTTTGGAAGTTGGAACTGGTGCAGAATGCCCCAGCTCGTCTGCTAATAGGAATCTCTGACCAGACTTGTATCATGTCAGTCTTAAAGGATCTGCACTGGTTACCTACTTGCTGTTGAGCCCAATTTAAGGTGTTAACACTAACATTTAAAGCCCTAAACGGCTTGGGTCCTGGGTATCTGAAGGAGCGTCTTCTCCCATATAGACCTGCCCATACACTGAGATCTCATGGAGAGGGCCTTCTTGGAGTTCTTTCTTTTGCAGAGGTATGAGGCACAGAGACATACAAGAGGGCCTTCTCTGTACTAGCCCCTAGATTTTGGAACAGCCTCCCTCTTGAGGTTCGCCAGGCGCCTACATTGTGTACCTTTTGGCACCTGGTGAAAACATATCTTTTCAACTAGGCTTTTTCCATCTAAATAGTTTCCTCAGGGTGCTGTCCTGTTAGGGAGGGGGGTGGATGTGGGAGGGAGGGAGGGGTGATATTTTTAATCAGTGCATTGGACGTTACTTTGCTGAATGTCAATAAGGAAATTTTAATTAAGATATTGTTAAAATCATTATTTAGTGCTGGACATGAAGATGGGACATTAACTGGAATCATGTTGATGTGCTGGCAAGAAGGGAAAAGATTTATTTCCTTTCTGTAGAACTTCAGTAAGATGTTCACTAAAATCATTATGTCAATTCCTAGGTATGTTCGTGTGCTTAGGGCTACTGCTATGGCTTTAGGATTGCTGCCTGTGAATCTTTCTTTCTAGAATCAGTGGGTGGACAACTCAGTGTTATGTCCTTTAATTCCTATAAAGTAACTTGGAGACACTGCCCAAGTGTTCAACTTACTGGGGTGGGGGGCAGTTCCCTGAACAGAAAGGGATATGTCAATCTCTCATTTCCTCTGACTTAGTTTAAAATGTCATTTTCAAGACCAGGGAAATCTTTTAATGAATGCCATCCAAATGTACGATAGATGACATTAACAGAGACCCATCAGCTTTTCACAAAGCAGCTATGGCTTAACCATTTTTATAGGAAAATGTTAAGTCATTTGATTTTAGTACTCCAGTATAGACAACTACTGAAACAACAGTCTGTTTCACTAACCTCCACCCATTAGTTTTCTTAACCATAAAATTATGTTTTTCTTCTCTATGTCAAAATCTGCCATGTGGAATGACTTATTTATTTACTTCCAACATGCACAACCGAAGCTTGTGTTAAAAATTCTGTTTTAAAATGACATTTTTATGCACAAATAATATCCAGGTTCTTCTAAATGTTAAGCACAAATGCAGGAACAGCAAGGGAAACAGTGCAGAAATTCTTTGGTTTGTCAGTGGACAAAGAGAAGAGCCACCTTGCTACACTTAAAGAACAGTAAAACTGAAACAGTCATGAAACTTAATACCCAGCCTAAGCCATCACTATCCAAAGGTGTGCACACACACAGGTGCACACACACGCATGTACACACTATTAAGAAACTCATCCTATGTTTCTCATTAACCCCTCCACTATGCTAAAATAATCACCAATATGAATTTATTTCAGGTCAAGGGGCTTTGATGTACAATCTCAGCTATCCCACCCATACGAGTTCTCTTGTTCTTCCCTGGGATGATAAGCAGCTCTACTCTATTGGTTTTGTATGCATCCTGGTACCTCCTCTATTGTAATCAAAAGGTAGGAGCTAAATTTGTGTAAGGGAGCAAGCAGAGGATCATGGGCTGCAGTGAGTGTGACCTGGTTTCAAATTTTAACCCACCTACTCCTCCCAGTCCAGCAACAGGCATTGCTATGCGTGGTACTGCACTTTTATGAACTGCAGCTTCAGTGTTCACTAGGCACTGTTTCAAACTACATGCGTGCAGAATTGCCAATTTGTTGTGTTTGGCTTGGCCAAAACTCTTCGCTGTTCTTCAATTGTTCAGTTGTATTTGATTCCATGGAGCAAAGTGCACCAAGACTTTCTGACCTCTACTGTCTTCTAGAGTTTGCCCACATTCATGGTTGCTGCTTCCATGGCACTATCTACCATCTAATCCTCTGTTGTCCCCTTCTCCTTTTGCCTTCAGTGTTTTGCAGCTTTGGGGTCTTTTCAAATGAGTCCTGCCTTCTCATCTTATAACCAAAATATTTGAGCTTCAGCTTCAGTATGTGTTCTTCCATTGAACAGTCAGGTTTGGGCACAACATAAAGTGCGGCTAAATGCAAACAACAAGAAGACTACATGCAGTTCAGCAGCTCATTTTGTGGTGACTTTGGCTGCAGTCTTTGAGAAGAAACCAAAAGCCACTGGTCCGAGCAGACCTTATTAGGTACCTTCAAGAAGGGAAGAGACAAAGAGGTAAAACACATATAAGGAAATCAGATTGCCCCATCTGTCCCATTAAGCCAATTCAGCTTTTCAGTGTCCTGTCTTCCAAACCAGTGGCATCCTCTTGTGGACTTCTCCACACATACCATTCCAGAGTTCTTGCAGATGATCCAGGGGAGGCTTGTTCACACGCTGCACTGCTGCCACTGTCCCAAGGTGTCTGGGTGTTCCCTCTAGCTGCCCTGATCTTCAGTTGCTATGAAGAAGTAAAAACCTGTCCAGAGATTGATCAGAAGGAGCACAGTTTGCACCCTCTTCTAGAGGTGATGCTGCATGTGGGTGGGATGGTGTGGCTGCTCACCAAGGCAATGTCTCAGCACAAACCAGATGCTGTCACAGCTGTTGCCATGGTGATCTGGCCTGCCTGGGTCTGAGCGTCTGCACTTCAAATGCTGGCGGTCTGGTAGGGGAGGGTGCCAGCACTTGATGCATAGATGCTCCCTCCACACCTGATCTTAATTCCACTGAAGTTAAGATGAGGTGTGGAGGGAGCATCTACATGTCAAGTATAATAATACCATTCCACTGAGGAAAGTGTGAATATGCTGCTTACTCCTGAAAGCCTTACTTGTACTTCCTGCAGCTACCTAGTACAACTTGACCTTCCTGCTTTCCACAGACATTTTTCCTGTTATCCTTCTCTACAGTAATGGTATGTTACAGTATGTTTTGGAATTATACTGAAATGAGAAAATGTAGGACTATCCCTTCTTTCTATTTCTATACATGCTGTGAGCTGTGGAAGGAAAGAGGACATGTTGTTGCAAAGCGGAATATAATGTTGCAATCTCTCTGCTTGGCATTCCCATGTTTATTTTGGTACCGAAACATAGTTGCTTTTAAACTGAAACAGTGTGGCAGCTTTCCTTCTTAGTTTCACCAGACAGCATTTGAAAAACCATCTTGCCCAGGAGGAGAGGGAAAGTAAGCCAGTGAGCTCCCCTCTTACATTGCCAGCACTGGGCTTTCTAGCAATAGTATTTGCACTTTTTTTTGAGGGGTGGAGAAATGGGACTATGGTGGGGTTGCCTCATGGGGACTCAGTCTTCTTCAGTAGTTACTTATAAAACTATTGCAAAAGACCATGGTGTAAATCTCTCACTGATCTTTTCAGGTATAGGGTGGGATAGAAATATAAATAATAACTAAATAAAAATGTGACAAGAAAATGAGGGCAACCATCTTATTAAGCAAATTAAGGCTTAATAAGCATTTCCACTCACATTATAAAACACATTTTAAAATGCTACAATAAAACCCAACCCTGGCTGATCCCACTTCATTGACTTTAAAGTGCTGTCAACCCTGATTGATCAAAAATCTGCTGTTCCCACAGAAAACACTTCAAAGACGCATTGGGGAAAGGAGATCTTTTCCTCCCTGCCCTTTGCCAACTGGGTGCCCACCCCTTTCTCCCAGCTGGGTTTGATCCCACATGATGTGGCCAAGGATGGAAAACCCAGCTCCTCCTCACCTCCATTCCTGTTTTTGCTGCTGCTATTTGCTTCTGCCAAAGCCAAACTATCCAGCGAGCATGACCATGGGGATCACTTCCAGAACCCCCCTATCCCTCCTCCAATACCCCCTTCTCCAAGGACAAGGCTGCTGCAGCTGTGGTGCTTGGACTGAACAGTGGGCAAAAGAAAATGCTTCATAAAATGTGCCTCCTCCAATGCCCCATTTTACAATCTTGCGCAAAATAGCCTCCCTAAGCCTTCCCCTCACTTTCTCCTTTATTGCACCTTTCTCCCGCCCACCCATAGAGGAAAGAGCCAGCCCAGTCTCAAAAGGAGAAAGTGAGGGGAAGCAGGGGTGAGAAATGAAACTTTGTTATAAGTGCGAAGTGGAGTGGGTGAATTGTTACTTGTTATCAATGTGAAGTGGCTGAAAATGAAACCATGAAGTGCTCTGCCAAGGGAAAAAGGCTTTCTAGCACTTTAAATCTGGCAAGGGGCTGTCCTGCACAGTGTGAAACCCCACCCATTTCATGATGCATATGCCTCAATACTGCTGTACCATTCCCAAATGAATAAAGAAGCATTTTAGCAGCAAAAATGGAGGGAAACACCTGTATTTTCAGGGTTATTTATTGCGGTTTTTAGCAATTTATTCCTCGGAAAACATGGGAACTGAATTGGTAATGGGGACAAAAAAAAAAAAAAAAGGACATCACTTTCAAATCGCAGCCCAAGAGGCTTTTTTTATATAAGAAATTTTTATATGCCTGTATATTGCCAATAGGTTGTAAATTGTTAACCTTTGGTTTTCTATATACAGGTATCTTATGTATTATATTTGTATGCTATTGTCGTGTCCCACCGAGCTGTGGCCAACTCCCTGTTGACTGCATGGGCACCTCTATGATTTTTTTTTTTTCCACAGAGATACAGAAGCATTTTGTCAGCATCTACTTTTCAGGAGAGGCTGAGGATCAAACCAATAACCCTGTGCTCTCCAGGCAGTTTGCTCTTCTAGGCCCCGTTCCCATTAGAAAGATTCAGCACTTTAGAAGCGTTTTTGATTCTCAGAGTCTGCACTCGCCATTTGTTTCCAGAGTCTTTTGTGGAGTATTTGGCAAAAAATGGAATAAATAAACACCTGTTTCTTCAGGTGTTTCCCCAGTTTTTGGTTTTAAAGCATTTCTTCCTTACTGCAGTGGGAACACTAAATCAGTATTTGGGGAAGAATGCGTCTTTAGATTCCCTCCCCCAATATCATCCTGCCCAATGCTTGCCTACTTCTGGGCATGTCATTAAATGGATGTGGCTACACTCCCGGGAGGGGGAGCCCCTTGTCAGCAGGAAGCCCAATCAAAGAGAGGGAGTGGGCACCACGACTCACAATGGGAGGGGAGGAAAAGATGCACTTTCCCTAATGCAGTTTTGAAGGAAGCTCAGAAATCGGGATTTTCCACGCTCAAGTGGGAACAGCCATATTTGTTTTTTCCCCAGGTTTTTTTATTCCATTTCTTTTAGTGTTGTAAATAGCTCTTTTTTTAATTGAATGGGAACACAGCCCTACTGAGCTACAGCCACTCCCTATTCTATATTACTGTACACCTTTTATGAAATAGTTACACAGTTTTATTATTTATACCATTTTTATTGCAGAGGTATGATTGTGCATGTGTGTAGATCCTTTTGTTTTGTTCCATGGTCTTACTTTTGTCCCACCAAACACACACACAAAAATTCCACTCGCTAAAACACAATCTGCAAAGTATATACTATGCGTTTCAGGGAATATAATATAATCAATATATGCAAATATGAAAATGACAAAAACTACTTTTAAAATGAACTTTAAGATACTGAGTCAGTCATTTCATATTCCTTAGTGTACAGCTGCCCATATATAGTCCACAAGCTGCAAAATCTGCCTTGTGGTTTTCTTGGACCACCATCCATTCTGGGTGTTATGGACTGAAGATTGTTCAGGCTGTTGTTCGTGTTGTGCCCAATGTGTCCACACTTTTGCCAGACTTGTATTATGTTCGAAGTTCTTGCTGGAAATTTCAGTGTGTTAAAAGTTGGGATTACAACTACTTATTGAGATTGAGAAAGATGGTTATTTTCTGCTGACACTCATGCTGGAATTATCCAGTTGCAGGATAGCCCTATTAGAGACAGGAAAGCGCTCAGAAAAAATGGAAACACACTTTAGCAACTGGTCTCTGAGGAGTGAGGACAGTCTCCATCCTTCTTAAATATAAGATCTGACTGGGCTCTTGGTAGCAGTAGTTGTTGGATACTACAGACTTGGGTCTGACTCCTGGTTGACTACATGGGCAACTCTATGCAGTTTTTTTGGTAGAGATACAGAAATGGTTTGCTGTTGCCTACTTCTGGGGAGATGCTGCGGGGTGGAACCAGCAACCCTCAGGCAGTTTGCTCTACCACTGAGCTCCAACTACTCGCAGCTGAACAACAATCCAGCTTCAGTTCAGCAAAGTGACCAGCTGATTTCTCTCAGAAATATATCACTCTGAAAATCTCACTCTGTGTTAGTTAAAGTGGGAAAAATGACTTATCATTTTGCTGTTTTGTTCTCTTGGTCTGAAAGTGGACTGAAATTGGATTAAAACTTGGGTTAAATTTGTGCAAAACATCTCAAGCTTGGAAAATGTCAGTACAAAACTGGTTGTTTGATGCTCTAAATGAAACGGTCATCGTGATAACTGCCAGTTTTGAATGCTTTTTAGCTGTTTTGTTCTGGCATTCTGTATCACCTGAATATCTCCTGGGGATTTTGAACTGTGTGGGTGATAGGTCACGAAACCTTTTCCCCAAGCTTCAACAAAACCTTTTCCTCAGACTTTTGTAGAATTCCCATAGATCTTATTTAACACTTGATCCTAAAAGTGCATACCAAAACCCATTGAATGATTTCCTGTCCCAATGGGATCTCAATGAATGCAAAAATGTGAGCTATGTCTGATTCTCTTGATTTTCAAAATTGAGAACCTAGAAACATGAAACAATCTGCCTTTTATTTATCTTTTTTCTCACCTATGACACCTCCCCGTTCTACGAAGACTGCCTAAAGCATTGCATTTAAGTCCCCCAGTTCACCCAAATAAAAACTCCTTCAAGCCTAATTGTAAAAATGATTTGCTCATGCTTTTGATCTTCTTCAAGTTTTCTTGAACTAAAATCCTTCCCTTGTTTGTACCTATTTGATGTTGTTGTTTTTTAATTTGAGAAGGCCCAGAAAGAGTGAAGTTCTCACCCTGCCAGGAAGGGTTGGTTATATCTACTGAATATAGTGGAGCAGACACAGAAGAGATTTCACAGAAAGGGCTATGATCACAAAGCGCTAGTTTCAGGAGAGAGAGAGACCAAGAGCTTGGTGGGAGGGAGGGAAGGAGAAAGGAAGGAAAAAGGTCTCCCCAGAAGATGTTTTATATTAATTTAAGTATTTGTTGCTGGATAATGTCAGGCTCTCTCTCAATGAAATGTCTTGCGTGGGCTGCCACACCTGCCAAATATAACCCCCTCTTTCTTTTGAAATTCTATAAAGAGGCCTTTAAAGGTTTACATCCTCCAATCTGGAGGTTTAATTGCTTCATTTATAGTTTTTTTTAAGGGCTTGTAAATTTCAGAATTTTGGATATTTCAAAGATGAAGGGATTGTTCATTGAGGACAGGATAGGAGGGCTGAAATTGGAAACAATTCACTGTGTTAAATAGAGCATTGATTCCTTTATGAAAGTGATGTGAGGGAGGCTAGAGCTCCTGGTTCTAATTCTGCAAATACACTGAGAAGATATTTTGTGCACCGATTTCTTTTTATTATTTTTATAGCTTATGAGCTAATTCAATATGAATAAGAAGCATAGGTTGAATACAGTAAGTGCACACTAGGGAGGAAGCGATTGATTTTGTTTTTTATAGAGCTATTGAGAGTGATTACACGCACCATAATACTTTAATCTACATAAAACATAAATGTGCAGCACATAGTGGACACAACCCTCAAACCGCGTTAACAGAAAGCAGCACAAAAGTAGGCAGTGGCTGATAATTTTGTGTCAAGAAAAGATGCTGCCAATTAAAGTGATATTCAGGGGTGGTGGTGGCATTTGACATTCAGAAACAGCAAGTTATCAGGCTAACCTTTCTAGGGGAATCTGCCCTGCAGATGACTTAAATGCTCAGTATTGACAATATCTCAGTTCAAAGCTTATAACAAACCGACACAAATGGTTTAATTTATACTTGATTGCCCACCCCTAAACTGACAAGATTTCCTCTGGTAAAAGAGAAGAGTGCAGAGGCAATCAGCAATACTACAATTCCCTTGAACTTGTAAACTTACTGTCATATCACAACAGGACTGGCTAATGATGTCCAGAGAATTGTGGAAGGCATGGACTCCTAGATGCCCCAGAGAAGTTGCAAAAGCCTTAGAGAGACCTGTGATCTACAAGAAGTACTTGCTAAGGACAACAGAGCACTCAGTAGGCACCTTGTATTTAACATTAAATTCTTGTAACCGTTATTTATGGATGATTTTAATCAGCTTACACTATTTTTTAACCTGTCTTGTTTTTACCTCTTGTAACCCTCCCTAAGTGAGCCAGTTTGGTCTCATGGTTAGGGAGCCGGACTCTTATCTGGGAATACTGGGTTCGATTCTGCCCTCCCCCATGAAGCCAGCTGTGTGACCTTGGGCTAGTCACAGCTCTCTTCTGAGCTCTCACAGCCCCACCTACCTCACAGGGTGTTCTGTTGTGGGGAGAAGAACAGAAAGCTTTGTCAGCTGCTTTGAGTCCCCTTAAATGGGTGAGAAAAGTGGGGTAGGAAAGCCAACTCCTCCTCCTCCTTCTGACCTTTGGTAAAGGGTAGGATATAAATGGCAAAAAATAAGCAAGCAAAGGATCAAGTCCCTATAAAGAATCTATATACCAACGCTGTGCCTCCTATCTTTTTAGGGATTGACATTGTGGAATCCGCAGTCCCCACAACTTCAAGGCTTCACTCACCTTCCAAACATAAATTATCAACTACTAGCAGTACAAGAGAAACAAATCAGTCTCTATAAAAAGAAGAAATGGCAATAAATCTGACATCAGAAAAGGCAGTAGTTAAGAAACCAGTGTGAGAACATTTCACCCACCCAGAACTCTCTGCTGCTGACATGAAAGTGGCCATTCTTGAACTTCAAAGAATGATGGAAGCATGAAATTACGAGCATGAGCCTGGGCAAACTTTGAGAGACACTGGAGGGCAGAACTGCCTGGCGTGCTTTGGGCCTTGGGGGTCACAAAGAGTCAGACCTGACTGAATGAGTGAATGATCCAATCCAATCCAAAGAAATTGCTTAATTACAATTTATAAAGAAATTTGGTTGTTACCACCCCAGAGTTAAATAGTTCTAATGGCATTTTTATCCAGCTATGGAGCTTAATTTAATTTAGGAATGTTACAGTACTACTGCAAATTGCTGATGCTTTTAAATTTTAACACATCTGTCACATGCCTCACTTTTTGCATTCAATTTCTGACTTTGCATGTTCTCATGTATCCTTGCATATAAGGGTAATTTTTAACACAACCGATACAGGGGACTCTAGTCTTCAAGACACCACCAAGTTGTAACCCATATCCCAAATATTGATACACCTATCATCAATGAATTTGTCTAACCCTTTCTTAAATCTATCTAGGCTGGTTGCTGTTACCACCTTTTTTGGCAGCAAATTCTGATAGATGAAGTAATTCCCCTTGTCTAATCTGACTCCCCTGCCCTTCAGCTTCATAGAGTGACCTTCGAAATCAACCTCTGGAGTGGGGGAGAAACACATGGGCAAAGTTTTCCTTCATCTTATCCAAAGCAAAGATCGGGGGCTAAGGTGGATTAAGGGTTTTGGTGTTGCTCAAACAATTTGAGAGGCTGAACCTTGGGCAAAATTAAAAGGCAAAAAGGAAAGCCTGTGACTGACTAAAAGAGGTGGGCCTTGGAGTGGGTGGGGCTGCTTGGACCAAGTTAAGGCAGAATATACAGCACATGTGCTGGAAAGAGATGGCGGAAAGGAGAGCTTGAGGTGGGCTCATAGCTATGAACATTCCTGTGGCATAGCAGGGCTTTTTCTCGGCTTAGAAAACTTCAGGAATATAGTGTGTAGCTGAGCCCTGATTCCATCTAACTACTTTTGAGCATACTGCAGGGCGGTTTGGTTTACTTAAAAAGAGGGCTAACAATTGGGTCTTGCAAATCAGGGTGCAGTATTTTTTTTCCCCTTTATGGTGTATAATCTTGGGCTCATTTTAGGAACTTATGCAACCAAAGGAAAAACTCAGTTACAAAAAATTGCTAAGTTCTGCCTTTGTAAACAGCAGTGGGCGGAGAACACTTTAAGAAAAACAATATGGCAGGATTGTGACTGTTTTAAGATTCAGTAGGCATGATCTACACCCAGAGCTTTCTGGGGCAAAGAAAAATGAGATGTAGTATAGAAATCTGCACCTTGGCAGCCCCTTATACTGCTACGGTCAATGCGGATGCACAGCTGCACAGTTCAATAGTGCATGTAACAGAGGGACCTCGGATCTGCTTTGGTTTAGTGTAAATAACTAGTGCAGATACAAGAACGATATGCAGGCATCTGATGTGATTTGATGTTTGTCCTTTGTGGGCCATGCCTATTACCAGAAAGCACAGCTACCAGTTAGAATAGCCAGAGTTATTCTCAGAATTAGCTCTGGTATAGGGGAGTGTCTAAAAATCACTATTTGTAGGCCCACTTAATCTCCCTACCAGCTTTTTGGAAACAGGAAATGGAGTCCTGAAGTCTTTTGAACTAGAGAGAGTGGGGAGGGGGTATATAGTCCTCCGCCTGACCCAGACTTGGGGGTCTCTATGTGTGCCTGCTTTTTTTTAAAAAAATAAAAAAATCTACTCTTTTTTCTGATATTTTGGCAGACTTTTTGGAATGTCTGGGAGCTAAGGGCTTTGCTTCATGGAGCAGAATTCTGAAGCAAGAAAAAGAGAAAGTTATAGACTAAACCACAGAAATGTAAACACGTCTGCAGCTAAAATAACTCTACTTTCATTGAAAACAGTCCTCACTCACAATCAGACTTCTGTGTGCTATGCTCAATAAAAGTGCGTTAATAGCAACCAATTAATACATTATGTAACTCTGCTTTTTATTATTATTATTTTTTTTAAAAAAAGAAAAACCCTAGACGCTTTTAGCAGCTTTTTTTTTTCTTCTTAATTAAAGGACTACTCGAATTTCTTCTTCGCATGTTCGCATGAATCGCGATTCGCAGCCGGGATCCCGAGCAAGTTGGCGGGAGGGGGGTGGGCTGTCAAGAGAGGCAGGAGGAAGGTGAGGGTCGTCTCAGGGTTCCAGCTCGGGACGGAGAAGGGTGGCAAAAGCAAATGCGCGGGGCCCGCTGATCGAAAGTGCCTCGCAGAGGAAAATGCCGTGGCAGGGATCGCGGGAGAAGAGACGCGACGGTAAGAGCAGCCCCACTCTCCCTCCCCACCCCTCCCGCGTCTTCCTTTCGCAAATGCTCTGGCGGAACAGCGGTAGTTAGAAATCTGACACGTCCCAGATCCGTCGTGTCCAGAACTTTTCTTTACAAGCCGCTTTCGGAACCCCGTTGTGTGCCCCGTGGCGTCTCCCTCCCGTGAAGCACCCGGACGCCCCCGCGAGCCGCGCCGGACTCTACAGAAAGACTCCCTCGGCGTCCGTCGGCACGCGAAAACCTCCAGCGCTCCCTCCAGCGGGTTCAGGCGGCGGATGCTAGCCAGAGCAGGAGCACGAGCCACGTTTAGGCTCGGGCTAGCCGCTCTCGGGCCCTTTTCGAGCCCACCTCCGCCCGCCCGCCCGCCCGCCCTCCTGTGCATCCTCTGTGAGCTCTTGGCTTGGATCTTTCCAACCTCGGGTCGCGTCAGTCCAGGGAAAGCGGGAGGGAGGATCGCAAAGAATGAGTCTTGGATGAGCGGCTCAAACACAATCCGTAACAGGTTTTTTGCCTTGGTTTGGTTCCAGAGCCCGGGGTGGGGTTGGGGGGGGGGAGAAAGTGGCACTTCTGGAACTAAGTCGTCTAAGAGAAGCAGCGCCGCCGCCGCCGCCGCCGCCACCAGCACCGGCTAATCAAACCTCAAGCCCCTCGGGAGTGCCAAGGTGGAGCCCCCCTCCCCCTCCCTCTCCCTCTCCAGCCGCCCCCGCTTGCACGTGCGAGCCAAGGGTCCGCTCTAGCGCCCCTCCGCCTCTCTCGCGCCACCACAGGAATGTCAGCGACTCGGGGCCCATCTGCTCCCGGGAGCGCCACAAGCCACCTCCCCCTGCAGCCCGTGGCCCGACTCGGGCGGCCTGAGGGACCCGCGCGCACTCCCACACAGACGGGCCTCCCTGCGCTGAGTAAATAGGCGAGGCGGGCACGGCGAGCCTCCCGCGTGTGTGGCGTGCCGCCCTCGCCAGCCAGCCAGCCAGCCGGCCAGGCCCGCCTAGAGGCCGCCGCCCCCGCCGGCCGGGCGGTTGGACGTCGTTGGCGCTGAGGAGGGCGCGCAGGAGGCGGCGGCGGCGGCGGTCGCCGAGGGGGAGGCTTCCTTCGGCCACGACCGAGGGGAGCTGGGCGCGTTATGACTGCGGGCGGAAAGCGGCTCCCGCAGCCGGAGGCCGGAGTTGCCGCTCGGGGCTGAGCCCTGAGGCGACGCGGGAGCGGCGGCGGCGGCGCAACCCGGCCGGCCGAAGACAGCACGGACTCCGCGACGCCGTCGACCGGGCTCCGGGTCCCGCCGCTCGGTCCCGGTCCAGAGGCCGCCGCTGTACCGGCCGCCCCGCGCTCCTTCCGCTTCGGGGAGGTAAGTTCGCCCCCTCCCCCTCCCCCACCCCGCCTCCGAGGGGTGTCCTGCGTGGGGCACGTAAGCTCCTGGTGGGAAGGGGAGCGGCTGGGGAGGTTGGTGCGTGTCGGGGGCCATAAGCTCGACTTCGGGGCTGTATGGGCGAGGTGCGCCCTGTGAGGGGCGGAGAGGGACGGCAGCCCTGTGGTGTTGGCGGAGCCCTCGTGGGCGCGCTTCTTCAGCCCGCCGGCCGCCGCTCCCGCCCTCGCGCAGCCGCCGGTGGTCCCGAGTGAACTCGGTGGGCGCGCGGGCTCCGGCCCCGAGGGACGCGCCTCGCGCTCCTGACGCTCCTTTGGTAGTCCGAGCTTCGGTCGCTGGCTGGCGGGAAAGTCCTCTGAGAGGAGGTGTCAGCAAGTGGACGCCGCCCGGCCGCCCTCCTGCGCTCCTCGAGCGGCTCCCTCCGAAGTCTCGTCCTATCTGTGGATGGAGTCGGGAGAGAGGCAGCCTAAGGGCACTCTGCGTATGTTCTGAGGCACTCTTGGCAGTTTTTCTCCACAGTCGGAGAAGGCGAAGGCGAGCGTCGAAACAGGGCTTCGCGAGGAGCCGGGGCAGGTTTCCTTTGCGCTTTGGTTTCCTGCCTGGTCTCTGCTCGGAAACCTCGAAGGCTTTTGAAGTCAGGCGCCTGTCAGTGGGCATGTCGGGGACCGAGTCCTCTCGCCTGTGACGCTGCTCCTCCTCGGGGAAAGAAGCGCCCCGTTGTAAGGCGCTACATTTACACCCGGGAGCAGACGGAGCTGGTGTCGCGCGGGAAACGGCCGGCAGCTTCCTCTGAACCTTTGACTAGCTTGCGCCCTTCTTGTGGTGGACGGGGCTGAAGTGGGGCTGCTTTCATTTAGACGCCTTCCCTCTGCCCTTTCAGAAGCGCTTCCTTGAAGTAACCTACAAACGAGCCACTTTAAAAAAAAATTCGCCAGGAGTTAACCGAAAAAGAAGTTCAGTACACATGTCTGGGCAACAGCCAAGGCAGCTGTGAAAAACGCACAGTTTACATATTCCTTTTGCCACATGTGAAGTGGTCACAAACATCCTGCGCTTTTGAAATTATTACCTGGTTTTTCTCGTTAATTTCCCCCTGTGCTCTTGCCCTGTCTGCTTTGCCTTACTCGAATGTTTCCCTTGCTTTTTAGCTATAAAAGTATCCTTAAATAACCATTCATTACACTGAAGATCTGCATGTTATTTTTTTTGTGGATAGGTCCATTCACTTGTTGCACTTCTGAATCTCATTGCTTCTTCCCTCTCCTTTCTTTTCATTTTAGTTTCAGAAAAGTCCTAGTATTCATTCGTGGTCTTTCTGTCCCTGATTTTACCTATTCAGTCCTATCATTTCCTCATTGATTTTAATTGTTTCTTTTATGACCTACCTTCCCCACGCATTCACTGTTAACATTCTCATGATTGATACAGGCGTACTTTTAAAACCTCCCTATATCATTCACCCTTGTGTGACTGAAGTCCCCTTCCTGTCTGGGTTTACTCAGGGCATGCCCAGATGGTGTAAACTAATTTCTGTGATCAGGTAACTGCCAAGTAAAGGGGGAATCATTTTATCAGATACTCTCAGCATGTGGCAAAATAAACAACAAGAATTCATGAGGAATCCAGAGTACACTAATTGCTACATTTAAAATAAGATATATATATTTTAAAAAGCATTATTCTGGTCTAGCTGGCAGAGCTAACAAAACCTTCGTTGTCGGAATAGTAGTTTCTGTGGTGTATTGTTTTCATCTAGTTTGGAGCCCCACTAGGGAAAGTGGAACCGCTAGGTCTAAAGACTGCACATGGAGAACTGTCACATTCCTTCATTTTAACCCTATAAGCACACATCAGTGACTTGTTTGAAGCAATAGACAAAGAACGCTTTGAGTTCAAATAAAGAATAGCTCCAAAAAATGCCACTAAGGTATCTTTATCTGCAAAGTGAGTATATAGTTAAAGTTAACATAATGAAATCACCATCCTGCGCCTTAAAAAAAGGAAATCCATTTTATCCTTCACTTCAGATATGAAACAAAGCTTAGAGAAGAATACATTCTCAAGTGGTTTAGACTTTGAAAACTAACAACTTCATCTTTTTTTTTTGTAGTAGCTAGTTGTATGTGGGTCATATCATTTAAACAGTGTAGGAAGGTCATTGCTTGCAAAGAGGTGATAGGTTGAAATTGAGAGTGGTTCGAAAACCAGCTTAGAACTATCTCTGCCTCTCACTTCACTAAACTTGGTCCCCAGAGTTAAACATGTCCCAAAGTACTATATAGAATTACATGCGGCAAGAGCTGCCTAGATGCCACTGTTATGTCTGTAAATATATATTTCTTATTTTGCTGCATTTCATTATGGTTGATTTTGATACTTTTTTTTACAATATTCAACTGCTTTGGACTTTAAGTATAATTTCTTATCATCAGCAGATATTGAATTCTATTATCTCATGCTGAAACACTTTGAAGTGAGGTTATGTTTTAATCTTGTTTATCAGTGACATGCCTTAAAATAAAAACACTAATAGTCAAACTTCATAAGTGCTGCTAGCTTGTTAAAGGCATAAAATATTAATCAGTAAATTCACTAATCACATGTTCAAAAATAGGTTGATTTTAATCATAGCAATCTTTAATGGTGCTTAGGCCATTGTTCTGAGGAATCCATGTGCATCCATTTATTTAAACAACATATTTCAGATTATCTCCTAGGAAATAACTGTTCTTTATTTAGTCAGTGGAAACTGTTGTTATGTAGTATCCAAGCAGAAGTATTTAATTTTAATTTTTAATTGATTAAAAAGTCAAATACCTCGGTGTAATTCCATACTGTTTTGTGATTACAAGGTGAAAAATAAAAACAGCTGATCCATAAATAAATACATAGCTGCATCTATTCAGAAAAGCACTACTGGGATTAATGAAATTCTAAGTAAATGTGAGTAGAATTGCAACATTACAATTCTTTTAACTATGTTAATTCAGAAGTAACCAACATACATGGTCGATTATGCTTATTCCCAGAAAAGTGTGCTTTGTTGGTGCTTAAATTTGTTGACATTTTTAATTCATACTAAGACCAAATTACAGAGTATTTAGCCCACCATTAATTGACATCACTGAAAATGTCCAAAGGTTTATGGAGGAACATTTTTATATATCATAAATAATGTGCTGGCATAACATTTTTTTCCATCAAAGAATCTGTATTTGTAATTAAGTTGGTACAAATGTGAAATGTTTATGGACAATTCATTCGGCAACAATGACTGTTTTTTATATTTCAAAACAGAATGGGATATTTCACCTGTCAAAAGTGAAATGGCAAAATAAAAGGTTACAGAATAATACAGAAAACATTTATCAACCTTGAACAAAATTTCATAAAGCAAATTGGATTGCTATAATTGTGACAAATTATAGCAATTTGATTTATTTGAAAACAAAAGAAAACCTGATGTTATTTTAAAAAAGAATTTCTTCATGTATGGAGCCCAGGATGGCACAGATAATTCCTCTCTGAGTAATGAGACCGGAGTGTATAACTGATAGAGAGAACCATGTCAATGTTGCTAAACTCATCTTTGATTGCTATAGTTCGACTCTAGTACAAACTGTCCTCATTATTCTGCCGTTACTAACATGAAATACTATAGTACAGTAATTTTAAATGTAGTGTGTCATCTGCATAGCACCAGGTCTTGTGAAGCGGTAAAGTATTTGAGTGTGGTTTCATTTGTTGAAAGCATTGGAGAGCTAAACTGCCTACCATGCCATCTATCAAAATGCTGTTGTATTCAGCCTAAAGCTTGAGTTGAATTGATGCCCTTCAGTGCTACATCTTTGCTTTTGTTGGGAGTAGATAGAAAAAGAAAGCCTTTTCAGAGATGAAGTGAAGGTGAAATGGCAGGAGGGCCTTTCTAAAGAGTTGCAATGAGATCTTTTCCTAGCACCGCTGGTTGCCAGCTTCCATCTTGGAAAATAATAATGGGGACTTTCACAAAACACAGTATCTGCAGAAACGAGTTCTTGCTTAAAATCATAAAGACAGTTCTCTTCTGGAGTACTTCAGGTGCCTTTTAGTAATTCTGTAAGTAGCATTTAGATACTTCTTGTGTATCAGGGGTTCAAGCTGTGAACTTATAGTGGTAAGACAGAGTACTAATCTATTGGCTTAAGAACAGTACCTCCCAACCTCTTGAATCTGTATGGTTGTTTTGCAGTAAGCAAGTTAGGGGTTGAAGACTCAGCCATGCAATACGGTAGTCTGAAAATTCAGAATGCTTCTCCTTATAGAGCATACATACAAGGGCTTCAAGACCGGAAAATGTAGGTTTCTTATTTATAGGATAAACTTAATTGAATTTAGGGATTTTGTGCCACCACTTGTGAATTTTTTCAGATCTGCTTTTTCAAGAAGATAACTTCTGTAAAATAAACACCAGCAGGCTATTTTCTTCAT
The DNA here is from genome assembly GCA_023333525.1 of Aspidoscelis tigris stejnegeri. Classification (NCBI taxonomy): domain Eukaryota; kingdom Metazoa; phylum Chordata; class Lepidosauria; order Squamata; family Teiidae; genus Aspidoscelis; species Aspidoscelis tigris. Next base: position 212,167,119 of record JALMGA010000001.1, read on the forward strand.
ATCGTACAAAGTTATTCATCTACAGCTTTGTATTCTTCCATCGATACTTTCTTTTATGATTTACATTGGCATCATATAGTTAATCTGGGTGCAGAATCATAACTCTGTTCCCACTATTTCTTAATTTTATTTTATTTTTACTTCTGATAAAGGCAGATCACTCAGTGACATACTGTATGATTCTCTGGAAGTAATTTTTGAATGGCTTTGACAAACTTATATTTGATTTGGCATTCTGTAAAATGGAGAATAGGAGAACAACATGGAATATGTGACTAGCAGCATAGTAAGACTATTGTAGATAGAGAATGCAGGCTAAAATTACTTCGCTAAATATAAATGTAAGTTAAAAAGCAGGGAATTGGGGGAGGGGGAAATGAAAGGGTATATAATCTAAATAGAGTGTGTTGAGATGCATTTGCTGTAAATTACATTTTAACCTCTTCTATTTATATATTTATAGTGGTATGTTTATGGATGTAATCTGGAAAACTTGGTTGAATTTAACAATGAAAGCCAAAGGGTGTTTTCATCTTTGAACACAAGTATGTGAAGAGAGCCAATTGTCATGAATGTGTGTTTATAATGTAAAATTAAATAACATATTCCCTTGGGTCTGGCCTTTTTCACATTGAATGGTGAACTAAAAGGATACTTGATCTAGAATAAACATCAGTGACTTTGCCAAAAGTTTGGGCCTCGTACAATATCTGAAAGAAGGCAAAAGCAACCATTATTTTCAGTGGAATTTCCCCTGTTTGGGTTTGTACCCTGAAGGGATCGTTCCCCCTTTCAAAACTGCATTAGTATCACATTTTCAGTGCCAGTGTTTTGCTTTGTTTTCTAAAGTAGAGATTGTTGCTGGAAATATGTTGTTTCTGAATTCAGCTAATACCATTTAGAACATTTTGTCTCCAAAACTGGTATTGAGGCCACGGTCCTATGAAGCAACCTCTGCATTTTGTTTCCTGATTGAATATCCCTCTCCAGCAAGTACCACCTGATAACCTGGTCCTGAAAGTTTATGGAACTTCAGAAGTGGCCTTTGACACAGACCAAGGAACTGCTGTCAGGGCAAAAAAAAAAAGTGACAAATACCAGGACAGCCTCTAAAAGAGCTTCTAGGGTAGCAGCCCTGCAAATTGCATTGCGCAAAAAATGTACATTTGTATGATTCAAGGATTCCTTCATATCTTTATATTTGAATTTTCAACTGTAAATTACTAGTACATACCAAACTTCTAGTTCCAACACAGTAATTTAATACTTCTTTATTTGTAAACTTGTTTTCCCCCTATGGTCCTAAAGTGGTGTACATTAGAACATCTTTTAAATTGATATTCTTTACCCAAACTTTGTCAGGACTTTTCCCCAAACAAATACAGCATTTTAAGGGTTTTCTAATAATGTATGTCTGCAATAATTTCAGAGGTATACTGACATTTATGTAAATTATTGAATGCTTCATTTTTTTAAAAAAAAGATAGACACACTCAACCAGCAATGACATAATTTTTAATTCTCCTGAAAATTTTCAGTTAACCTCAGTTAAATTTGGCATTGTCACTAAGTACTAATAAGTCAGTAAGATATCTATCATACCAGATTCCCCATAATAGCAATGGCTCCCTAGGTGTCTGCCAGCTTGCTTTATTATTATTTCACTTGGGACCACCCAGAAGACAGCCAAACATGTGAAAACAACAAAAGAAAATTTGCAGGTGCTTCATGACCTCTGTATTGGTACAAGTGGAGTTATAATGAAATGAACCAGCAGACACCAGGTAAGCCTGCAATTGCCTCCCACATCTGAGATCTTGTGTTTGCCTCTTGCCATCTGAAAGCATCTATGAACTACTTCTGCATGGCTAGAAAACAAGGAGTCCCAGAGCTGCAGAAACTATCCTCAGAGTGGCTTTATCCTTAGTCCTGGACAAACTACTCCAAGGATGGTTTGTTAGCCAATTCAACACTGCTTCCTCTCCATGACATCACAGAGGATGGGAGATGCAAATTAACAGACATTTCTGCTCTTAACAGAAATGCTGCTCTTGCAATAGCACTAAAATGGCCAAGTTCTAGGGCCATTCCCCATTTAATGTAAAAGTAGGACCTGTGGAAACCCAGGAACTAGAGTTTTGTACCTGTGGGTTTCCACAGGTCCTACTTTTACATCAAATGGGGAATGGCCCTAGAACTTGGCCATTTTAGTGCTATTGCAAGAGGAGCCACGAGAGTGGGTCTTTTAACTGATGCAGTTGCTAACTTAATGGTGAATATCATGCTCCTAGCCCAAGAGGCAGCCAAAATTAGGGCATGTGAATGCAGCCACAGACAGACCTTGGAACAGAATATCCTAGCAAATCACAAAAGACCCTGATGATCTTATTCACAGGTTGTGATCATACAGGATATTTTTGGAATGTTTATTTCCAAAAGATTACCCTATTTGTGGTGCAGGGAAGAAAACCCTACATCACAGTTTTTAAAAGAAGCATCCCTAAACCTCCTTTCTGGGTCCCTGATTGGTCTGCCCATAACAGCCATTTCCAGTGGCTACAGGACTCTCTGTAGCTTGGGGATGGGGTGAGTATTATTTTTTAAATTTTATGTGGCTCCCTAGAGTCTCAGAATTGCCCCAGGGGCATCCAAAAATTTGTGTGTGGATATACCCATATATTTGGTAGAAAAAGATGTTGGTCAAATCTATGTTGACTGGTACAAGTTGAAGTCCCCTGCAAAAGCAATATCTCATCTAGAACATTTGAAAATAATTCAGCTATGCATCAAAGAAAGCCAGAAAATCTCTGCCAAAAGGACAAGAACATAAAAGACTGAGACCTAGAAAATATTGTGGAGAAGTCTATTTTCCAGCATTCTGGACCCAGAGAGAGATACATCCAGAGTATGGCCATTCTGCATAAATCATTGAATAAGCAGGAAAGGATGTGGGATGGCTTTCAGATATTTGTGGAAGGATGAATGTGGCTTTTGAGTCAAAAAGGATTATCTGTTGCTGCCTTAAAAATAAGTAGTGTAGACTGTAATAAAACAACTGCCTGTACTTCAGGTGCCATTTGAGCTTCATAGTAGCCATACCCAGTGGAACAAGGCATAAGTTTCACATGCCCCAACAATACTAATGCTGGTATCTAAGAACATAAAAGCTTAAATTCACCTTTTTCCAATTTGTTGTTCTGCAGAAACATGATGGACAAGATAGCTGAGGCCGAAGGATTTCTTTCTTGACATTTTTCTGCATCTCTACAAAATGAGGTGATAGGATAAAAATCTTTTCAGTGGTGACACCTGAGTTGAGGAGTGACCTTTGCTTGAGAGTCCTGTCTGGTGTCTAAATGATGGCCACCTAAGCACCACCATCTTTTCCAATGGTGTGATTTACTTTAAATCAAGGCTATCTAAATAAATATTTCAGCCTCCTTTTTAAGACATCCCAGAAAAGTTTATCTAAGGCCACATATATCTCCTTTTGGAGACCAGATAATGATCTTTTTCTTTTCTCAGGCAAATTGTTATTTTTAAAATTATGTTTTATTCAAAGTAGTATAGCAAAACCAACAGTACCCCAAACATAGCAAAACATGAGGCCTGTTCACACTGTGCAAAGATTAGGCACAGAAGAAGACATCCTTACTTGAAGTACTTGTGTACTCTCCAGCTGGACCACCAGCACTTGAAGTGCAGATGGTCTGTTCTGTTCTATCCAGATTGCCATGGTGATCACAATGTAGCATGTGATTGCAACTGCCCCCTCACAGCATTCACACCAGACAGAGAATTCTAAAGTTGCATCTGGGAATGTTCAAGAGCTCACTAGATGCTCCCAGATGAAGCTGTGGAGATATTTTACTTCTCCATAGCTGACAACGATCATGCTCTGGGACACTCCAGGTTAGCTGAGGTTACAGAGGGCCAATTCACACTTCGACCTGTAGTTGATAATCAGGCAACATCTGGGCAACTGCATGTGCACTTGCAGGAGGCGTTTACAGCATGGAAGTGCCCCCTGCCTGCCCAGAAGTTGACTAATTTATCAACTAGCTATGGAGCACGAAATCTTTACCCCAACTTACCTGAGTGCATGCAGCTGGTGAACATCTGCACCTCTGCTGGACAGGGAGGTCGATGAAGCTGCCGCACTAGTCAGCATTCCCAATCCTCTAAGCTCTGAAGCAGTTTTTACCTCTCCAAAGCATCACTGGGATCTGCTATGGAGCTTCTGGTGAGCTCCCAGATGCTACACAATTGCGCCCCCATAGCAATTGCCATGGTGGTGGTCCAGCTTGTGCCAGAAGCTGCAGTGGCCAGACCAGAACTGATCATATTTCAAATGCTGGTAGTCAGTTTCAGGATTGCCCCAGGTCTTTGAAGTGCAGAGGCATCCCTATCAGTGGAATGGTATTGCTACACCTTCCCACTAAGCTAAGTGTGAACCAGTCCTTTGTTTGAGAGCTCTGCTTCTGGTAGCATTGACAGTTCTTCTATGTTATGGACTTTCAGGAAACAGTCAAAGACATGTCTGTTTAGAAAGGCACTTCCTAAATCCTGAATTAGTCCACTGCACATTATTTTATTACACTGTTTTATATCATTATCATTATCATTGTTATTGTTATTGTTATTATTAATTTCTCATCCTGAACACCAGAAAGTAATAAAGATAAATTGTTTTGATAAATTGTTTATGACCTAGTATCTAATATTATTTTAAAAAATATTGTTACCTTAGTTTTTACCTTAAATGGCTTGGTTTGTTGCTTTTCATTTTCTGCTTCTATGTCAAGATGTAGAAACTGTAGCAATATGTTAGGAATCAGTAGCAAACAGCACAGAAAGGCAACATAGTTGTACACTTATTTAAAGTAAATACAAGAAAATGTTACACATTTTCACAGTGGCAGCTGGCATTGCAATTAAGCAGTCGTTGAGCCCTGGGAGGCTTAGAACTTTGTGCCAAAAGGCTGGTGCTGCTCCAGAGACTTTTTACAAGTCAAGTGTTTTTGAATTCTCACAATGCTGGGCAAGGCAACACAACATTCAAACTTGATCTTTTCATTTCATCTTCTTATTCCACCTGCCATTTTTATTTGTATACTGAAAGAGAAAGTTTTCATGTTCTTTCAATTACTGGTTGTTTTCTAAGCTTCCACTGAGTAATCCCAAATAACCCCAAATGTTGCAGAGGAAACTATCACTTTGTGAAGATGGTTTGGCAACTTTAAGGACTTCAGGTTCAAGGGAGGTGGTTAATAGTTTCCATTTTTTAAGAAGACTTCATTTGAAACATCAGTAAGGTTATATAGGCCCTTTCCGTACAGACCCTTAATCCAGACTGAGGGTCCGTCTACTACATGTACTGGGTGTCTGTATCTGCATGCTAATGTGGTTGAAGGAGAACTTGTTCCCCACTGGTCAGGCTTCATCTGCATTAGGTGGAGCCTCTATCTAATACAGGAGGAAGAAGGAGAAAGAACATCTGCTGGTACTGTGTTTGGGCTGTGCTGGGCGTGGCTGCTGTACCTTCCCCTTCACCAAGACATAATAATGAATATCAAGAGGGGGAGGATGTTCTACCTGAGACTCTGCCTACGCTTGCCCCACTCCCTCCCTCAGTTAGACTGGCTGATGCAGCAGAAAGGTTTCAGAAGGCCCATTGCTGGCAAGAAGATATCAAGTTGTGCTGCACCTCCTCCGGGGAGATAAAAAGAAGGAAGAGACACTTACTCCCAACTTGGCCTTCTATCTGCCCTGTGCTGAATTCCTAGAGGCGAGTATGAAGAAAAATGGACACTTAATCCACCTTTCTGTCCGACTGGGCCACGCCTTCCTCTTGGGAGCTGGAGAGGGGAGGGGGGACATTGTTTATGATATGTTTTTGATCTCTTATTTACTGAGATTTTTTTTACTTGTTGTATTGTTTTGTTGTATTTGTTGTATTTCCTTTTTCTGTTTGTTGTAAACCGCCTTGAACAAAATTTTGGTTTGTGGAAAGGCGGTATACAAATAAAAATGGAATGGAATGGGAGGATTTTCTTAATATGGAACTCTGGGAGTACCATTTAATCAGTAGTACCAGGGGTACCAGTGACTCTGATCTAGAACACAGAAGGCATGCAGAAAGCAGGGCTATTGGGGGATTCTTTTCAGTAGTGTGCCATAGCATGTTGCCAAAAAGCACCCCTGCCACATAGGCACTGAGACTGGGAACTTCCATTCCTAGGTTCCAGAAGCGTCTTTGAAGCTCACACATTTCCATTTCATTTGTATAAGGCCTTTCCAAAAGAAAATTTAGCAAGGTGGTTTACAACAAATAGAAAACATACTATACAAAATAATGATAATAATAATAAAAAATACATTATAAAATCACACATCATTAAAAACATTGCAAAATGACACAAAGCCACCCCCCCAAAAAAACAAACCTTAAGCAGTTGAGGTCAAGTGGAGTCCAGAGCAGCTGACAAGAAGCAGATTCTCTAGAATATCTGTGCCCAGCCAGGCTGGAAAGTCAGGACTAATGGCACAGTTCTCCTCCTCAGGCAGGGCTTCCCATGCTTCAAGGCCACACAGTGTGGGTGAACTGTATCAGCGCTGTCAGTGCAGATGGTGCTGATCCTGCCCACACCTCTCCATAGTATGGATCTGTGGGGTATTCTGGTGAGTGCAGAAAGGGCCATAGTTAATATTGCTCTTGTCTAAACCTGACACAGTTCAAAAGAACCTTTCACTGCCTCACCTAACTCCCCAGCTCCCTGCCAGAGGAAGCCTTTCCTTATACCTTCCTGCTTTTGAAGATGCACATGAAGTTTAATGAGCAGGACTTATGATTTTGGGGGGGAATGTCTGAGGGAATATCTTTGATATATCAGATCACAATTCAATGGACATGAGAGTATTCTGGCAGCATATTGCAAACATGGAAATCTTGACACAATCAGTTGTGTTATAATTTCATAAGTTTTATGAAGAAGTTAAATATTTAAACAGTTTTTTCCCCGATAACTTTATTGAACTTCTAAATTGGTACAATATAAAAATAAACATCATTAAATGCTGTACAGCCAACACAATAATAATAATAATAAATCAAAGATACTGGTGTGATAGTTTTTGATGAGAGATTTAATATTTTAATCTGAAATAAAATGTCAGATTTAGATGTTAAAAAAATGATTTTGACTTTTCATTTTTTAAAAAATTATTTTTCTTTGTAGCTACTCTATCTGCCTGGAATGTGTACGAAGATTTCTCTTGCATTTAACAACTTTATTGCATGGAGTCTTTAAAAAGTCTGTTCTAGACTTGTTTCATTCAGCCATTCATTTGCATTATTATTTTGTTTTATACTCATAGTTTGTAAACTGGGATGGTGAATTATGATTACTAAACAGATTTATGTTTAGATATCAGCTGAAGTTTTCAAGATTTTCTATTGTATTAGAGCAGTCAGATCTAAACAGTGTGTTATTAACTTTGTGTTGGTAAGATGGGCATTAAATCTAAACTCTGCTTTAACAAGTATCATAAAAGACTTTTAAATATTTGCACTAGCTATCTAGCTGAATGCAGACTTGCTTGCAGCATTAGGTAACTTTACTGTCCTCAAAAGAACTTGGGTCTGGAGGGTTGTAGCTATGGTGAAGTGCCCCAGAAGTTTTGTTGCTTCACTTCCACAGGTAACAATGATCAAGGTTCTAGCAATACCTCAGCCATGCTAGTTGCCATAAAAGGGTTTCCTTATTTAGCAGAATTGTAAATTCTGACATTTCTGCAAGCTAGAGATCTGGTTCTTTTTAATTGAAATATCTGCATAGCCTAATTAGTTTTATTTCAGTATGAGCTTCTGAATGCTGAAAACTATTTTGTTATAAGAATGAAAAGCTCTACGCATAGTGCGTATGTAGGAGTATGTATACAACCACTGCTGTGTTGAAGGTAAATTGTGATCTGCAAATAGAAGTTTTCTTATTGAGGATTTTTTTTTGTTTTTTGCTGAAATTATTATATTATGATTGTGCAAGTTTTTCTTTAAGCAATTTTGAAAACATAAATATACAGAAAATTATATACATATATATATAGGTGCAGGGAGGAAAAAGCATGTTAGTAAGGTCATACCCAAAAGACAATAGAAGTACAAATAATATATCCTGTTTGCAGAGGTGTGAGACATAGAGTAGGTGTCTCTCCGTGATTTCCCCGTAATAAAATCCTTGTCCAACTTTCTCATATAAAAGAGTGATTTTATTTAGTTAGCTGCTTTGTAAATGCAAACTGGGAATCAAATGCTGCGTTATGTGCCTTTTGGCTCCTACAGCACCACCGCGAGTAAAGCTTTTGCAATGGCAACTCAGCTAACAAGTCTCCTGATGATGCCTGAGACTAGCTCCTTCACTTCTGTTTTGGTAGTGGAAAACTAAAAAGGAACGAAAAGTTATAAAGACCTATTTTGGGCACTAAAATAAGCAGACATGACTCAGAATACTTTCACTGAGTAGAGTGGTGAAATAAAAAGGTGCCATTTTTACGCAGTCATTTTTTTCCCCCTAAACCATAATAGCCTTTTAAATTGCCATGAAATAGTATATTTGCTCAGGCACTTTTCTTGGAAAACTGAGTGAAAAGGAGGAGAAAACAAATGTTCAGGATCTGTACTTCTTATTTTCAGTAAATACAGAAGAGAATATAACATCAGGAAAGGACCCCTTTGAGATCACGATGAAAATGATTATGACATTGTGAGAGTTCTTCAGATTTGTTTTGGGAAATCTGCAGCAGTAGCAAGAATGGATAGAGTTGAAATTGTTCAGTGAATTCCATGCAATGTATTGGTGGGTGAACAGGGTTCATGAAGTTAAGCTGAAGATGTGCTAAATGACAGATTAAAGCTTAGTGGCTGTGGCCCTTCCTAAAGTTATCTGTAAACCAGTAGAGTGTGAGCCCTAGACCCCATTTGAGCTTCTCTTTTCCTCACTCTTAATCGGACCAGAATGGCCATGAGCCCTGCTAGACTGCTCTTTAGTCACTGGATGGAGGGTAGCACGATCTAGGTGGTCCAAAATGGCCACCTAGACAGAGACAACAGTAGAACTTTTTGAACAGGTCTACTGCTATCCTACTCATGAGTAAACCTTCTCAAGAAGTTACACAGAAGAGGGCTTGCTTCCCTGTTCCAATTTTACAGGGGGACCATTTTGGCAGTGCACTGAATAGTGCCACCAAAATGGATTCCGCCTGGGGTTCTGAGGCCTAGAACCTAGGTTCCTGGCCATTGGAACCCTTGCAGCAGGTTCTGAAGTCTGAACAGGCTTCAGGCTATAATGGCATCGTTGCTGTCACAGAACAGCCATTCCAAGTGAAGTGCAGATGTTTTGGGATAGCTGGACTGCTCCTGCCCGGAACCTTTCTGTGCAAGCAGTCCTGGACTGGTAAATGCAGAAAGCCCTATGTTTATATATAATGATAAGTCATGACTTATCCTAATCATGGTTTATTCAGCAAATCATGACCAGTTTCTCCACAGAATGTTTTGTTTTCCACCTGACTCTGCTTCCTGCCGATGTAACTTCACCAGTTTCTGAAAGGAGGATAGCTGTGCATGAATCTCAGCACTGTGAATTTTAAAGTGCAGTAATAAAAAGCATAATTACTCAAGAGTTTAAGGAAAAGGCACTATCCTTGATTGTAAAGCTGGCTTCACACTCCTTTAAATTTTCATTTGGAAATTTGTCAAGTTTAGGGGTGTTTACTCCCAGGGGTGTAGCCCCAACCCTGTGGAACACTCTCCCACAGGAAGTCAGGGCCTCTCCATCTTTGATGATGTTTAGGAGAGCCTGTAAGACCTGGCTGTTTGGGAAGGCCTTTGGTCAGGGTGGTTAATAGGCAAAATCGCAGTCAGTTGGATTGGGGTGGTCTTCGAAGGTTCCTATGCCCCGGTCAAATGACCCTTGAATTAGGGGAACTTTTTGTTAAATTGATATCGTCTGTTGTAATGTTTTTAAAGCACTAGAATGAAGTGTGTATTTTTAACCTTGTTAGCCGCTCAGAGTCCACCAAGGTGGAGATGGTGCGGGATAAAAGTTAAATAAATAAATAAATAAATAAATAAATAAATAAATAAATAAATAAATAAATAAATAAATAATCATATAGAATATTGCTTACCACTTTTGTTAGTATATTCATCTAGGAAATAATTCAAATACCCTCTTTTAACTCGTCGTCCCCATTTCCCTGTTTAAATATTCGATTACTCTTTCCCATTTTCCCTTCTATCTTTACTCAGTTAGTCAGGCATGTAATAATACCGTTGCCTGTCCATTTTGATGCATCCTTTATGAGTCCTAATAAATCTACTTTTGTTATACAGAGGTGTGCATTCATTGTTATGAAGAATACCATTTCTCAATAGAAGGCACAGGGCCTTTTTATACTCAACTTCAGTGGGATAGTATCACACCACAAGCACCAGCACCATCAGCATCTTACCTCTCTGTGCTAATGGTGCTAGTGGTGTGGATGGTCCAAATTGCCATAGCAACAGCCATGGCAACTTGTGGACCAGACTGTTGCTAAAGTGATCACAACACAGTGCATGACTGCACAACTATGCCTTACCTGCCCCCCCTGCATTTATGCCAGCATTTGTAGCAGGTCAAGCTGTGGAGAAGTTTTTACTTCTTCATATCTATGGAAGATCAGGGTGCTCCAGGACTCTCCAGGACACTCTTAGATGCTCCAGGACAGAGATTGTGGTCTGTTGTGTGAACAGAACATCCTTGAGCACTCTGATCTATGCCTTACAGGTAAGTGTGAACGGGCCTACATTCACCTTCAGTGGTATTGATCAGATATTACTGGAAGACTTCTCTTTCACCAGCAAGGCAATTGATGATGAAATTGCTGAGAGGTAAGAAGAGGGAGAAAAAATCATGGGGTGAGTTCCCATACAGTGTACAATGAGCTTTGAAACCATTTTGACTTTTCAAAGTTCCCACTGTATAGATCTTCCATGTCTTCCCCTCCCTCCCTCACACACATGCTTGCTTGAAAGAAGACGGGGAGAGGGACAGGAGAAGAGAGAGAGAGCACCATGGAGGGATGGAAATCACTTTCTCTGGCTATTGTCAAGAACCTCACCTCACCTCACGCACTCACTCTCTTTCATAGGGCGAGTTCCCATTTAAGGAAAAAAAAACCGGAACATACATCGAGATTTACATCGGGATTTGCATCGATATGTAAAGCACGTTAAAAGGAAGCAAAGAGCATCTGGCAATTGGATTCAATCCCAATTTTCTGTCCCCACTCTAAACACTTAAAACACTTCCAAAAATGGATTGGGGAAACTGATTCTTTCCCCTCCTCTCCCCATTGCCCAGGGCACTTGGCAGCAGCGGCAACTCAAGCCCCATTCGCCCACTCACCTCTACAGCCACCATCCCCAGCAGGGGTTTCCTCTGAAAAAAGCACCCTGGTTCTGCTGCCGCTGCTGCCTGCACACACAGCCTTAAACATTCACACATCTCCCAGAACCTGCGGCAGCTTTCCTTCCTTTCCCTTTCTAAAGGTCAGAACTTTTAAAGAGCCAGAATTGCACAGAACTGCAACATTGTTATAAGGTGTGAAGTGGGTGGATTGCTACATTGAAACCGCTGCTGTACAGCGTGGATTTTTACAGTGAAACCAGCTGCTGTACCTTTTAACTGAAAGGGCTGACCTGCAGGGTGAAACCCCAATCCATTTCATGACGTATTTGCCCAAATACTGCTCTAGTAAGTAAGGAAGAAGCGTTTTAAAAGTCAAACCCAGAAAAAACACCTGAAAAATCTATTCCGTTTTAAAGCCAAATAATCCTCTAAATACCCCTGAAACTGATTGCCAATGGGGATGATGAGGATCCAAACCATTTTACTTGATTGGGAGTGGGAACGGCGAGAATCCAAACAGTTTTTAAACAGTTTTGATAATGGGAACACAACCAAACACACACAATAGCAAAGAGGAAGTATTGTATTATAAATCTTGCTTAATTTTGTTCTTCTGCTTTATCAGAAGAGAGCAACATGGAGGGATGCTCTATTTATACTGTTCCCTTTTACATGCCATTTTTGGGGCACAGACCCTCCATGCAAGTTGATGTGTGACTGTGTTTTTATTTTATGGATCTGGGTGCTTAGAATACACTAATTCTTCTAGACCAGTGTTTCTGAACCTGGGGGTCGGGACCCCTTTGGGGGTCAAATTACCCTTTCAGAGGGGTCACGACGAGCCTCCCACTGCCCCTCCCTCCCACCTCCCAGCTGCTCCACCCCCGTGGTTGGGGGTCCCCACAACATGAGGAACTCCATTAAGGGGTCGCGGCATTAGGAAGGTTGAGAACTACTGTTCTAGACAATGGTATTATGTAATGTGTGAAGATGTTTTTAAAAAGATATCCAAAGATGCTTTTGATGGCTTCTCCGGCCGTACAGAAACTTTCTGAGATGGCCTCCATCATACATGGAAGGATTTTATTTTTTTAAAAAAAATGCAAGTCAATAGAGAAATCATCTTAATAGAAATAAGGTAACAATGCAACTTCCTACTGAATCAAATAAAGAGCTAAATTCAGTTTGAGATGCCATTTATAGTTGTTCAAATGTTTTAATGCTTAAGATGTCAGGGAAACATTGGGTTGAATTTCAACATTCTGTTACTTCAAGAGCTATTGATGATAAAATGTATTAAGGACATGGCTCACAACAACAGTTAATGCAAGGTTTCTTTTAAAGAGAAGAAAGAGGCAAAATCGTATTTGCTTCCCTTCCTTATTAGGTAGAGAAGGGAGATCTTTTTGCAACTTTAAACTGATTTTCCAGTCCCTTCACTTTTCAGCACATTTTCCTGCAGAAAGGTTCATAGAGTACACTGAGAAAGATGTTTTTGTTCCCCCACCATAGGTTTTTGTCCCAAGACTGCCAATTAAATTATCCCATAAATCCTTCATTATAGGTAGTAAAACCTAATTTTAGATTTCCTGCTCTCTACAGTGTCTTGCTTGATTGCTACCAGTTGGCTAGAAGTGCAACCTGTTAAGCAGACAATTGTAGAGAATCGCCTCGCCTGTTTCTTTCTTTGCCACATGCAGAGAACTGTTATTGCTGGGGGTTGCTTGGTAGATTTCACTGGAAAACTTTAACTATGAACCTCTAAAATATTTTGTGGGTCTTCAGCTTGGGTATCTGTAGGCATTATTTTAAGTAAAATATAATGAGGAAGTTTATAAAAATCTAGACTGAAATGGGCCCCAGGAATTATAACATTGCTTTCTCTTAAATAGTTATAAAGTACAAACATATTTTAATATGTGGTTATATAAAGACCTGTGATACAGAGTAGGGATGTGCATGAATAATTGTAGGCATTCAAAATTCGATTGAATGGGCCAAATGTTGACATTTGAACTCAAATAGAATGTCCAGAAATTCAAATTTTGAATTTCAGGACTATTTGTTCGAATTATTTGAACGTTTGCATGTGTACAGGTTAGTACATGATGTGTACTTGAAGCTCTGCACCTTTCCTGCATCCGTATACATTTGTATGGATCCATAGGGGATGAAAACGGTTGCAAATGGGATAGTTACAGGATACCTATGCATGTGTATGGATGCGCACGGATGTGTATGGATGTCGAGAAGATGCATACAGGCATCTATGCATCTTGTTGACCTTTGTAAGTGCAAATTCAATTCAAAAATTCAAACGAATAGATTTGAATTTGCTTAATTCAAATTTAATTTTGTTAAATTCGAATTTAAATAATTTGAAACTAATTGAATTTTTGATTATTCAAATGGGCTCAAATAGAATGTCAAGAAAACGTTCTTGCACCCCCCAAATACAGAGTGCAATACTAAAGCCTTTTCTGTACTTACCTGCGTTAGATCCAGATCAACGGATCTTGTCCATACTACTCTGTGGCTGCAAAGCTTGCATGAGCTTTGCTGCCACACACACACATCCCAATTGCCCCAAAGTCTGCTTGTAAACCCAGTTGAATATGTCTCTGGATTAAGGATCTCTTGATCTGGATCTAGCTCTGTTTTGTGCAGATGGAGCTGGACTAATGGGGTGGAGGGGTGTGACAACCCGGGCAGCTCTGGTACCACCTGCCTCCTTTTAGCGTAGCCTGGCAGGCTAACAGACAGCCCAGGTGCCCATTCACTCTGCCAGATCCTCTTAGATCCTCAGCACAAATTGGATCTTCACTGGCCCTCTGCTTGCTAGTTCTTTCTAGTTGTTACCACAAGCAGAATACTGACTCTTTAATTAACCAAACTCAAAGGTTTATTGTTACAGAGTAAATAGAATAAAAGGAATAAAATGTATGAATGAATCAGTTATGAGTCCTATTGTACATGTGAAAGGAACTAAAATGGTAAGGGAACAGAGTAAAGTCCTTTGCTTGTTCATCCAACAAAAGTTCTCATTTAATACCGTGGTTTCCTGACTGAAAAATGGCTTCCCTCTCTTAGTCTGAGGTAAACTTCTTATGCTAATTCACAGCCTCTTAATAACTTCTAGCCTTTGAAACCCTTTCCTTTTGTTTTGTTACAGCTTCGTTTTTCTCTTCTTTATATCTAGAATCATAGAATCATAGAATCATAGAATGGTAGAGTTGGAGGGGACCTCCTGGGTCATCGAGTCCAACCCCCTGCTCAAGGCAGGATCTCCTAAACCATCTCAGACAGATGGCCATCCAGTCTCTGCTTGAAGACCTCCAACGAAGGGGAACCAACCACCTCCCGTGGCAGCCTGTTCCACTGGTTGATCACTCTTACTGTTAGAAATTTTTTCCTAACATCTAAACTAAATCTTTTCCCCTGCAGTTTCACCCCATTGTTTCTAGTCCTTCTTTGAGAGAGTGAGAACAGGGCTGATCCCTCTGCCTTCTGACAACCCTTGAGGTATTTGTAGACAGCTATCATGTCTCCTCTCAGTCTTCTTTTTGTTAGACTAAACATTCCTAGTTCCTTAAGCCGTTCCTCATAGGACATGGTTTGCAGACCGTTCACCATCTTGGTAGCTCTCCTTTGAACCTGCTCCAGCTTGTCAGTGTCTTTTTTAAACTGGGGTGACCAGAACTGGACACAGTACTCCAGATGAGGTCTGACCAAGGTAGAGTAGAGGGGGATAATAACTTCACGTGATCTGGACTCTATGCTTCTCCTAATACACCCCAGGATTGCGTTTGCCTTTTTTGCAGCTGCCTCGCACTGTTGACTCATGTTCAGTTGATGATCTACCAGGACACCCAAGTCTTTTTCACATGTGCTGCTGCTCAGCCGAATTCCTCCCATTGTATATGTGCGTTTTTCATTTTTCTTGCCCAGGTGCAGAACCTTGCATTTTTCTTTGTTAAATACCATTTTATTAGTTGCAGCCCATTGTTCGAGTTTCTCTAAATCTTTTTGAATCCTCTCTCTCTCTTCTCTGGTGTTTGCAATCCCCCCTAGCTTTGTGTCATCAGCAAATTTGATCAGTTTCCCTTCAACTCCCTCGTCCAGATCGTTTATAAAAACATTAAACAAAACTGGGCCCAGGACAGAACCTTGTGGTACTCCACTTGACACTTCCTTCCATTTGGATGTGCAGCCATTTAAAGCCACTCTTTGAGTACGATTACTAAGCCAGTTTTGAACCCACCTTATAGTTGCCTTGTCAAACCCATATTTGATCAATTTTTCAATGAGGATCGCATGAGATACTTTGTCAAATGCTTTGCTGAAATCAAGAAATACTATGTCTACTGCATTTCCTTGATCAACCCATTCAGTGATTTTGTCATAAAATGAAATCAAGTTAGTCTGACACAACTTGTTTGATACAAACCCATGTTGACTACTGTTAATTATTGAATTCCTATCCAAATGCTGACATATGTGTTGTTTAATAATTTGTTCGAGAATCTTTCCTGGTATTGAAGTCAGGCTAACAGGCCTGTAGTTCCCTGGGTCTACCTTCTTCCCTTTTTTGAAGATAGGAACAACGTTTGCCCTTCTCCAATCGTCTGGGACTTCTCCTGTTCTCCATGACTTCTCAAAGATTACAGCAAGTGGTTCAGCAATTACCTCTGCTAATTCCTTCAGTACCCTAGGATGTAATCCATCTGGACCCGGGGACTTAAATTCGTTTAAGTTAGCTAAGCGTTCCCTTACTCTCTCAGTGTTGATTTTGTGTCTTGATTCTCCTAGTCCTTCATCAGTACAGTGAAGGACTGTTGCATGTACATTATCCCTCTTGGAAAAAACAGATGCAAAATAGGAGTTCAGAATCTCTGCCTTCTCAAGATCACTTTCGATCACTTCTCCATTCTCTCCCTGCAGACTTCCCAAAACCTCTTTGACTTTTCTTTTGCTGTTGACATATCCCCAAAACCCTTTATTGTTTTTAGTCTCTCTTGCAAGCCTCAGTTCATTTTTAGCTTTAGTTTTTCTGATACTTGCCCTGCAGATTGTACTGATTTCATTATATTCCTCCTTAGATATGTATCCCTCCTTCCATTTCTTAAACATTTCTTTTTTCTTTTTTATCAAGTTTTTAAGTTCTAGGTTTATCCACCCTGGTCTCTTTAGATGTTTTCCATTCTTCCTTCTTTGAGGAATTGTTAATGATTGCGCTTCTAATATTGCATTTCTCAAAATATCCCATCCTTCTTGGACATTTCTATCCTTTAGTACATTTAACCATTTGATCCCTCCTAACCTCCTCCGGAGTCCATCAAAATCCGCCCTTCTGAAGTCCAACTTTGAAGTCTGAGTCCTCTCATGCTTTCCTTCCCTTATTATCCAGAATTCAAGGATAACATGATCGCTGCCTCCCAATGCCCCAGAAACTCTGATATCCTCAACCATTTCCTCTCTGTTGGTAAGAATTAGATCAAGGATAGCCAATCCTCTTGTTTCCTTCACCACCTTTTGGTACATGAAATTGTCAGCGAGAGAGGATAAGAACTTATTAGACTTGTGACTTTTTCCTGAGCGAGATTCCCAACAAATGTCTGGGTAGTTAAAGTCTCCCATAATCACTATGTCATGCTTTCGTGCTTTCTCTTAGTGTTCTGTCTCAAAACCTTGTCAGTTCTTTCTCTCCCTCTTTTCTAACTTAGAGGTGAAGCCTACAAACACACAGAGGCACACTGAGCAGCCCTCTTCACTTTTTTGACCCCAGCAGAGACTCTCTCTCTCTAGCAGTCTCAGCAGCAGCTAATAAACATCCTGAGTCCTGGCTGCTGATTGGCTGGAGAGCCTTACTTTTTGGTAGGCAAAATGGAGCTTGCTGAGTCTCCTCCTCCTCAGCATGTCAATCAAACACACAGCAGCAGCAGGTTAACTGTTTCCTGCCCTGGTGGCTGCTTAGGGGCTTTACATCGGGCCTCCTGGATCTGCATTAATGTGCAAATGAGGAGGCCCAGAATCCACACCTGAGGTCCCTAGATCAGAATCAAAAGGTAAGGGCAGAAAGGGTTCTAGATCTGTTTGGAGCAGTGATTCACCCTCCATACAAATTTAAATCAATCTGAAATCTGTTTATCAGATTGAATGATAACACACATTTACCCAGGATGCCTAATAACAAGTGGGAGGTGAAATCACTTGTCTAATAGTGGATGCCAACCACAAAAGCAGTTCCATTTTTGCTTCCTCCTTGGATTGATCTTCTTTCTTTCTTTCCTTCCTTCCTTCCTGCACTGATACAATTTAGGCTTTCAGAGCTGGTTACCGTCTCACTTGCTGCAGTGTTTGGGTTGTTTTGCCATGTTGCTCTGTAGTTCGTCTGTGAACCTGAGCTTTTGGATATAGCTATGACATCCATATTTGGAGGACTTGACTTCTGGAAGGGTCAAATGCAACTGGTGGCCTCTAGAGATCTTGTTACCCTTCTTATACGTGTCTGCTGCTTGTGTCTATCTGTGATGTTTATGTTGTTTATTTCCTAGCAGTTGGTCTTTTGTGTGGTTTCAGGCAAGGAGGTATTAATCTTTTCCTTTTGTGGTGTAGGTGTTAATGGTGGGCTCTTGAGCTGTTCCTGAGTACTCTTTGTTTGCATAATTCCTGTTGATGACTGACAGTTGCATGTTTCTTCTGCTGTTCCTGGTTTGTTTCTGTATAGTGCTTTCCAAGTGCTGCCCTGAGGTGCAGACCCTGGTATCTGTTAAAACTGAGTAGATGCTGCTTTATTTTGATGGTTTACCTAGTAGCCAGTTCCTAGCTATTGCTTTTGTTTGTTCAGAAAGATTTTGTGATTTTCATACAATAAGAAGAGACAATCTAGGAGACCATAAGTTACACTTGACTCTTCTAGAAGCCAGATCCTCTGAAGATGGATATTGTAGCTATATCTGAAAGTTCAGGTTCACAGAAGAACTATGGAACATAGCAGCCCTAAAACTGCAGCAGGTGAGAAACTCCACTAAGTTTAACACGGGCATCCAATTGCATGGAGGTAAGTCCCACAAGAGTGCAAAGCTGAAGCTTGGCCAGAAATGTGCCAAATATTCTCAAAGTTGAATAGAAATTGGATGATACTTGTAGAATCACTTCGTTTTGCTCTTTGAGGTCCAATTTAAAGTTATCAGTCCCCTTCCTCTCAAAAGAAAAGAACTACCTGCAACAGTAGCATGTGAAAGGCATAAAAATAATCTAGCACATTTGCACACACAACTGACACCTCTTATAAATTTTCTCTAAAATAATAAGGCAATAAATGTATTTCCTGCAAAACTGTTTGCAATTCCTGGCAATCCCATGGCTGAGGACTTCTTGAAAGAGTACACAACCTAAAGATAACATGGTTACTAACTATATTAAAATTACTTAAATTTACAAATATAAAAGGTAAGAAATGAATATTTGAAGTTTTAGTTTCACATAGCAAGATTATGCTGAGGAGGAACTTTTCCCTATGAGATATTTTTTAATGGATCCCAAGATGGAAGTTTCTGCAAGAGAAATGGACAAGGCTCCCAGTCATAATAGTTGTGTAACTATTTTTGGTCCTAAAGGTGGAATTCCCTTTAATGCCCTCTGTTGGAAGATTGTAGGGAGAGTGTTAATGCATACATTGCTTCTATCTAGACTTTCCATAGGCATTTGGACTGGGATTAGATTGCTCATTGTTCCAGTTTTATGGGGCTCTTCTTATTCACCTGTATCAACACATATTCTTGGAAGGTGTAATACTGACTTTCTACTGTAATGTATTCCCCTTTCTCTTTAAGAGTTTTTTTTTTACCACCAAACCATTTGTTTTGTTTACATTTTTCCTACTTGAGCTTGCCCTATACTGTGTTTGAAGCAAAACTACAAGATACTTGAGCTATCCCTTACCTTTCTGTTCACAAGAGCAAAGAAAAGAACCTTTAATGACTCATTCTTCATTTTGACCTCCTGTGAATGCAGCAATGGCTGGTGTGTGTGGGCATAGCCAGAAGCCCAATCTCCCATTGCAAACTGGTTTGTGAGCTTCTTCTGAAAGACCATCTAGCACCAGCAAGTTCTCCTTCGATCCATGTCAAATTTGCTGGTGCAAGAAAGCTCACAAACTGGCTTTGGGTAAGACAAGGGGCTTGTGGCTGTGCTGCCTCACACACCAGTCACTACTGTAGGAGTATAATAGTGTTGCTGTGAGGGAGACACCTAAGATGGAATGTAATAGTTCCTATTCATGGTTTCCCAAAAAGAGCCAGGGAAGAAGGATGCCATCTTTAATCCGCCCAGCCTTGTCTTCCAAATGCAACCCACCAGTAGTTAGTTAACACCTTAAACATTCTGTGGAAATGTAGAGTTAGGCCAGTATCTATTGACAGGTAGAGCAGCGGCCATGGTTAAACTCTTCTGAGTTTCCATTATATTAATCCATTTGAGTAAGAACATTTTTAATTGAGAATCTACTTATGTTACATGTTGCGTTCTCCCTTCCCAAAAGTGCTACTGTGCTAAATCCCAGATGATGGCTTAACTAGTAGAAAGAACAGAATATACTATGAACAATTGTTTTGTGCATGTGTGTGGCTTTATACATGCCTGAAAGATTCATCACTACCAGTCATTCTGGTAGTGGTTGTTGCAGACTGTTGAAATGATCCAAGAACTGCTGACAGCTTGGATCAATATTTTGAGAGCTGTGAATTCTTAAGCGCAGAATCTTGGCTGTCAGCTCTCTTGGCGTTGCTTTTAAAGCAGTTGCTGCAAATGATACCAAGAGCAAACTTCTATTACTAGGAACTCTGAGAAAGTTAAAGAGGATAGTGGAAGTGGTCTTCAAAGAAATACTTTTTGGGATTTTTTTTTCAATTTGTCAGGTAACTTTTAAAATATCTAAATGATGCCCAGAACATTTGTATATAAATTTGAAGTTAATTTACCTGTAACTTTCAACTTGGGCTGCAACTTGGTGGAGGCTTACATGGTGTGGCATCTGCATACCAGTAGCACCCTGGGCATGCAGCATGTCTCTGAAGAATGGTAAGTGCCCTTGGAGATGCTTTCCTGCAAAGCAGGAACTACTCTGAGAGCTTGTGTGACCCTAAGGTACTCACACTGGCACCATGTCAATAGATGGAGGCCATATAGGGGACATACTTGACCCAAGCTCTGCCTGTGTTGTTTCTGAATCTTGGGATCTTCCATTTTCCAGCTCTAATCATAGCAAAAGGGGGAATGTGTGGTATAAAGACACCACAAGTCCTATTTTGGGGTGGTGGTGGCAGATGGTGCCATTGAGGCACTGCAGCCATCCATCATGGGTATGCAGCCTGCAAGTACAGGCTAAAGAAGGAGTGAGATAATTTACACCACAGTGGGGAGGGAAAATGGAGCTTCATCTTCCAGCTACACTGAAGCTTTACCTTACAATTAAAAATAGTAACAACTGTAATGGTGGTTGAATTTCACCTCAGAGGAGAAGACACATACAAGACCCAATGTAGCTCTAGTGCCTTTGGCCCCTTCTACACCCGACTTCACTGTTGCTGGAAAGGGTGAGACACAGTATCTCAGAGCAAGCAACTTTTCTGATACTGGGATGGATTGCTGCTGGATTGAAACACTTGATCTGCATTCAGATGCCCCATGCCCCATGCTCGTCCGCTGCTTTCCCTTGGTCGTGGAATCAAAGTTCTTGGTCTTCACAATTTCTGGTCTGGCTATCTTTGGCTTGGGCCCACTTCCAATTGTTTGTCCTAGAGTGACATCAAAATGTGTCCCACGTGATATATGAGATATCCACATATGTGCCATCCACATACCTCTGTGGTCCAGTACACTGATCCTGGGCTGGTTGTAGACCTCCTCATTAAGGTCTACAGTTGCACTGGGCTAAGGCACCATTTTGGGTACCCTAGCTCAGTCCACACTTCATCCAATGTAGATGAAGCATGATGAAGCCATAGTACACACATGGATGTGAATTTATTCTGGAATTTATCCTGGAGTAAGGCTCAATTCAGAACATAAAAGAAGCTGCACATCAAACTCAGGTCATATTGCTATGTGCCCTATCCCTCCCTATTCTAAACTCCTGATGTTCTGATGATTTGTCTACAGAACCTTTCAATCTCCTGGCTTTGATCTTGTGTGGAAAGAACATCCTCTCCCCTTCCTTCCCAAATTCAGATGCCTAGATACTTAGCGGAACTTTTGCACAGGAAAACAAATCCCATTACCACCCTTTTTTGATGACTGTTTTGCAGTGGAAACTGTTCATGTGTGCACTAAAATGTTTGTGTAGTAGGGTCCTTGAATAAAATAGGTGTGTTAAATGTGCAGCAATAATTTAGAGAAGCTAGAAATGTGGGAGTTGTGTCCCTTCACAGACAGTTGAAATCTCTGGTCTCCTCTAAACCTAAGCTCAGCAACCATCACCACCATCATTAAGGTTTGTGTTCTTTGACAAATTATACGGTCATATTCAAAACAAGATTAAACACATTTTATCAGCTTAAAAAAGAAAACAGTTTCTAGCATTGTGGCTTCCAGAAACCTGCATCTCTTTGCTGCATGAAATTAGCTTGAACTTGGTTTAGAGCACATGTATACTATATAGCAATTGAGTCTACTAGTATTGCATGAAAAAACTCCTTGTCTCTATGGTACTTTAAAAAGTGAAAGAACTTATAAGTTTAGTATTCTGACTGTATGTTATTAATAGATCAGTTGGATTTCCCATAAAGATGGTTATGAGTCACAGGAGTAAGTATTACTAAGTGTTGTATACTTATACAATTGTACATTTGCTGCTTATCTTATAGGCAGCCATGTGGATAAATTAATTTTCACAGGTCCACCTCAATTTCCTATAGGATTTAATTCATAGCAAGTCAAAGAAGAATTACAGAGATGTAAAACAGGGAGTGAGCACAAACTATACTTTCATAGCAAGCTTAAATGAAAACCTTAGTAATGAGAACCAAGAATTAAGTGGCAATCCAGTCAGAGAGATGTTATTTTTTACAAAGCTATACCATTTTGTATTTTTGTTAAGGGGATAGAGGGACAGGGAAATAAGGATTTAAACTCCATTCATTGTTCATTCAGTGTGATTTCAAATTGTATCACCTTCTATTTTCTCTTTTTTTTACCACTTGACTGCCCCAGTATATTAAATGAAATTACTAGAAATTACCAGGGGCCTTTTTGCCCTTCAGCCCGCAGTGAATAATTAGGCAAATCTGGGGAAGAGCATCTGTACTTAGAGGAGGCTGTTACAGCCTCCGAGTGCCCCCTGCCTTTGCAGAAGTTGCCTAATTATTCACTAGGTGTGGAGCATGAAATCATGCTCCACAGCCTTATCAACATTTCCCAGTTACTTACCTGAAGCGTCCAACTGTGGAGCATTTGCTGCTCTGCTGGATAAGGAGGTCAACAGACCTACCACACAAGCATGCTGGCAGCTCTGCTGCCCTCCTGACTCAACTGCGACTGTACAGAACAACAGTGTTGTAATGGTGACAGTGTTGATGCATGTGCATTTGTGGAGGACACTGTACTCAAGATGGTGGTGCCCTGAAGAGGACTGACTCCAGGATCAATCAAAGGCGAGTGATTCAAAGGGCTTAGGCTGTAAGTGACTAGTGCTTGTTAGTCAACGTTGGGTGATTGTGCTCCTTTCCTGCTAAGCGGATTGGAAGGGAAGTTCAAAAATGCCCAAGGACCCCTTCAACTGGTGCATACATGTTCTATAAAAAGTCTATTCCACACAAAGTTTCTGTTGGTTTGAGACTGATAAAGATCTTTCAAATGAAAAAACAAACAGAATTCACTCAAAATATCTGCACCTTCTTACAAACTAGCTGCCATACAAGAAACGCCATTTACTGATAGATAAAATTTTATTTGATCAGCCATATAGCCATTTCAACTAACAATACAATTAAAAACAGAAAGGACAGGAACAGAGGGAAAAGGAAGTGATCAACTTTCTATTTCTTCTTTTCTTTCAAAAATATCCTCTTTTGTTAAAAGCTTTTAAGATAAAAAGACTGACTCCAATTATGGAAGCTCTTTTTTGACTTTGACTATTCACTGTTATAGACAAGAACTGTATTAGTTTAATATGTTCTGTTGAGTAGAGCTTTTTTTGAGCTTTTTACTTTGTCTTCATGTTTTTATTTTCAGGAGAAACGTTCTTGATTCCAGTTGGTTTGGTAGTTCAGTGAAAATGATTGCCTTTAATTCACTTTCTCTGAAAGTTAAGAATTATTAAAGATTTCTCCAGGTCTTCTAGACATCAAGCCCCCAATTCCATATATGTTTTTGAGGAAACAGGATGGTGCAAATATACTTTTAAAATTTCAAATATTTTTTTTTTTAGTGTTTCACTTCTCCTCCTCTTAGTTTTTCTGTCGTAATTATTTGTTATTGACTGATGATGATGCTATTTTGGATCCATGACTAAAATAAATTTTGCAGTTACAATATTTGATTTTCTGGAGTACCAAATAATGCAATAAACTGTTTTGAAATGCTTGTAATGGGAAGCAGTATGCAAATAAATTTGGTAAAATTATAAGATTCTGAAGACTGGTAATTTTTACATAAGCATAGAAAAAAAATCTCCACTTACATTACATTTGGACCAGAGATCCTAACACTGTTCTAGTGAAAAGACTATGAAAAGAGATGTGAAAAAAGATGTGCTGAGCAATCTTGTAACTCAACTCCAAACTTTCAATGAACCTCATCAAGTTTGGTGACCTGCTTTGATGAATCCTTGTAATTAGGCATGGTGGTCTCTATTGGGCAAACTGAGTGGACAGCCCTCTTGAAGTACTCTGAGCCCACTGGGTAATGTTGGGGCCCAACTCTTTGTGAAGCGAGCATTTGCCGCTGGACTCCTGAACATTGCTAACTCTAAGAGAAGACATAGTGAGTGAGCTCTGGAAACATGAAATAGGGAACTGTCAGCAATACATTTCATGTAGCACATAACTCACTCATGAAGAAAAATGGTTTCAAGACCCACACAGGAGGTCCTTTTGACAAGCAGCCAAGAGGAAAACCAAAACATCCAGGAATGGCAGTGTTGCATATAAATATTCCTTTAAGGCCAGGGTGCAGCTTGCTTGATAATGGGGCAGCTGGCAAAATATTTATTTCTTAATTCTGTTCTACTAGTAATTCATAGTCTGCTGTGTTAGGCAGATGCGTTCCAAGAGCCATCAGATATGTGGTGTTTTTCCACTGTCACTAGAAGTACCCATTAATGGGTACAAAAATGCCATTAAGTACTCATTAATGGGTACTTAATGGGTACTTCTAGTGACAGTGGAAAAACACCCAAGTTCAGTTTTCCTGAAGCCTTTAATTAGGCTGATAAATGTTGTTCTTAACTATTCAGACTCTGCTGCTTGTGTAGCCCTTTCTGCACTTACTTTGCTTGATCCGCATTACTGAATCCAAATTAGCTAGATTAGTTAGACAGGCATCTGTACTGAGTGAGCTTTAGAATGGCAAATGTATGCTAAGGAACAATGAAAAATAAGTAATTAAGCCCTCTTCTGCATCAGTGGATGTGGGCTACTGCTGTGAGGACAACCCAAACTGTGATGCATTTGGCCCACAGAACCTCCAACCCCCAATGCAATTGACTCATGGGAGGTGCAAGCCTGGATGTATACCACATTTATTGGGTCTCCAACTAATCCAGATTGTTTATCTATTTAAGAAATTTATATCATACCCTTCACCAAAAGGTCCGAGGGCAGGTTACAATAGGAAATAATAAAGCATATAAAATATTATAATTAAAAATGCAAGCCTTCTTCCAAACACTCTGTCAAGTGTTTTCAGTTTGAAATGTATGCATGTGGCCTCTTGATTCTTCCAATGCTTCATGAAGATTTGTTAGCAGAAATCTCATACATATTCCTCTATTTTGATAACACCACTGGCTATGTGCCAGAGGTCTTACAGTGTTTTGACAAGTCTGGATTCAGGGAAATACAGGGAAACTGTCAACAGGGAGTTTCCAGTGATGCATCAGCTTAATATCCCAGGAATGTAGCCGGCATTCATCCATTGGACATCAAAGTGAAGGTCATCCAAAATGCCCCCAAATCAAAATGCAACCAAAATCTTCATGTTTTCTTTAGCTGTTTTCTCAGTTGACTAAACTTTATTTATTTATTTGCATAATAAAGCTACCTTGAAAAACCTCTATACCACTTTGAAGTGGCATAGCGTTGCTGAATGTCAAGAAGGTGCTGTTCTCTTTCCCTGTTCTGCATTTTGATGAACAAAGACCACTCTTCCTCATCTGAGATGCCTTACCATTTGGAGTGGGTGATATTTTTTATTTATTACTTGTATTTATATCCTGCCCTATACCCAAAGGTCTCAGGGCAGGAACACTTAAAATCAGCCATATATATAAAAAACCAGTATATATTAAAACAATAACTGTGTCCATAAAGTGAGAAGAGACAGTATATTTCCATTTAATCAAAGGCCCGGACAAACAGGTGCATCTTCCCTGCCCTCCTAAGCTTATGCAATGAAAGGGCCTGACCCACCTCAAGGGGAGCCATCACCACGAAGGCCCTCTCCCAGGTGCCCCCGCTTTTATTATTGAAAGTGGTGGAACAAGAGGGCCTCTGTCACACACTACCAGATGGCTGTGATGTATCTTTTGCCTTTTATTCTTGAATAATGACTTTCACCAAGCGAAATTTTGCCAGATGGACAATCATTGGCTATGTCTTTGGAAGCAGAAGTTTACAGCTTTGTTTTGAAAACCAAAGAGACCATAAGCTCCTCCTCAGAATATTCTCAAAGGAAAAATAATCTTAAGCCACTTGACCTTTCTAATATCAGATTATGTTATTTTGTCATCAACTGAAGTCCCTAAACTAGAAGCCAAGCTAGAACCTCTCCTGCATCCTGCATGTGCCTCAGACACTGAGGATGATTTTCAAAGGTCTTACCCTAGCACTTGCTCTTAAATGGACATTGAGACAATTGCTTTCTGATAAACTGCTCCATATTTTTGCTCCATATTTATCATGTATGAACTTTCAACCCATAAACACGTCTGTTGGAAAAATTGGAACAGCCCCTCATATTGGCAACACAGCATACATCATATTCTAGCATTATGCAGATGAAAACACTGAGCAGACTGTTGTGTTTGATGGCCAGGAATGAACTCTGACTTGTTGTAGGGGGAACATATTAAAAAAATGTGATATGCCAGGCAGCCTACACCATAATGTATTAAAAGCCTTGGTTTTCATATAGGAAAAGACACCTTGGTCACATATTCATATTGAGTTTGCTGGGTTTCTTCAAGTAAAATTTTTGACTGTTGGGCATGCATGTGGAAAATTGTTAGATGTTATAATTATATCAGGGATTAACATAAATGTGCCGTCACAGCTTTATTTCACATGTTTCTATCCTTGTTGCCAGAAGCCCTTTGTGCACGGATTGTGACAATGATTATAGCCACAATGGGGTGGTGGGCTTACCACAAGGGAAGACGTTTTCCCAGGTGAGTCCAACTCTAATTGGACATGTGGTCTCAGACCACCGAAGTGCACATCTGGAGATGATATGTTGATTAACTTCATGGTTAGTGTGTTGACGCCCTTTCACCTGAAATATTTAGTGATACCTTTCTACTGCTCAAAGTTTCCTGAGCTTTGTTGTCTTGCCCCAGGTAATACCAGCAGCTTAGTATCACTTGCAGTATTTGTTCAATCAAATCTGATGAACTGCATATGGATAAAACCCTTAGGAATGGTGTGCCATGAACTCTTGATGACATTTGAAAATGTCTCCCATGAGATATTTGTTGACAGAATGATAAAACATGAGTTGGCTGTGATACTACTGTTAAATGAAGCCATATTTGATTGATCAATAATTCCCAGAAAATGCTAATTAAATGGCTCTGTGTCATCCTGAATGAAGGGCTCAAGTTGAATCCTCTACAGGGCTCTGGTATAGATTTGGTTCAGCATTTTATAAATCATTTCTATGAGGGAATAAAGGACATTCTTATCAAGTGTCTTGTAGATGACAGAAAATTGGGATAGCTAACTAAAACCACATGTGTAATGGAGGAACTTATATCTAAAATTTGTAATTCATCAAGTTTTAGGAAGGATAAAAGCTTAGCTTTATTTAGATTTTTCTTTAAGTAATATATTTAGATTGCTATACCACCTTCCCCCTCCCTCCAAAAAAGAAAGATGTCAATGGAGGTTCACAACAAAGTTAAAAATACAGTAAGCCAAACATATACAATTCAATACATAAAAATTTCAGATATACGTTGCAATTTGCTACTGTATTAAAAAACTAATTGCAAACTATACAGTCATATCAGCAAAGTGATCGGTAATTTTCCTTCCACATTATCTATCCTGAAGGTGAATTTTCTGAGTGATTTAACACTGAAAGAAAACACCTGGTCCCTTTGCTGGTGTGTTCTCTCACTCTGAAATTAGACTGAAGCTGGATTAAAACTTTGGTGTGAATGCAGCTGTCTCACTTTTTAAAATACTTTCGAGCAAAAATATATAATCTTTCCCTAACATTGGGCTCTGTACCTGAGGACTAGAGGGTAGCAAATGTAACACCAATCTTCAAAAAAGGATCCAGGGGTGATCCAGGCAATTCCATGTAAGGTGATGGAAAGCATAAGTAAAGATAAGATTAGTGTGCACATGGAAGAGCAAGCATTGCTGAACAAAAGCCAGTATGGCTTCTGCAAAGGTAAATCATGCCTTATAAACTTGTTGGAATTATTTGAGAGTGTCAACAAACACGTGGATGAAGGCAAACAAGTAGACATTGTCTATCTGGATTTTCAGAAGGCTTTTGACAAAGTTCCACATCAAAGGCTACTGAGTCAGCCATGGGATGACAGGTTCTTTCCTGGATTTGTGACTGGCTTAAGGGTAGGAAGCAAAGAGTAGTAATAAACAGCAAATTCTTAGGGTAGAAAGAAGTAAAAAGTGGGGTCCCCCAAGGTTCAGTGTTGGAACCTATGCTTTTTAATTCATTCATCAGTGATCTAGAAGAAGGGGTACATAGTAAAAGAGCAAAGTTTGCTGATGATACTAAATTATTTAGGGTAGTAAAAACCAAAAGAGCTTGCCAAGAACTCCAGAGGGATCTCTTAGCATTGTGTGAGTGGGCAACCAAGTGGCAAATGTGCTTTAATCTTAACAAGTGCAAAGTAATGCACATTGGGGCCAAAAATCCAAATTATGCCTATAAACTGATTGGGTCTGAGCTTTCTGGAACACATCAGGAAAGAGATCTCGGGGACCTGGTAGACAGTTCAATGAAGGTGTCAACCCAATGCACAGCAGCAGCAAAAAAAGCTAATTCAGTGCTGGGAATAATTAGGAAGTGAATAGAAAACAAGTCAGCAAATGTCATTTTGCCTCTTTATAAATCTACGGTGAGGCCATATTTGGAATACTGTGTACAGTTCTGGTCACCACACCTCAAAAAGGATATTGTGGAACTGGAAAAAGTGCAGAAAGGGGCAACCAGAATGATTAAGGGTCTGGAACACCAGGCTGCAACATCTAGGCCTCTTCAGTCTGGAGAGATGGCATTTAAGAGGGGACCTGATTGAAGTATATAAAACTATGCATGGTATAGAAAAGGTCCACCTGTCTATCACCTGTCTTTATCACACAACACTAGAACCAGAGGGCACTCTATGAAGCTGATGGGTGGAAGAGTCGGATCTGACAAAGGGAAGTATTTCTTCACCTAGAGGGTCATCAGTTTATGGAATTTGCTGCTGGAATGAATGCCTAGGTATATCTTTCAGGCTGGGGGTGGGGGTGGGGAAGCAGGACGCTTCTAAGGCCATTTGCTGGGATTCAAGAGCAGGAAAAAGTTTGTCTTTGCTTGAGATGCTCATGAGCATTTGGTGGGCCAGTGTGTGCAACAGGATGCTGGACTGGATGGGCTGTGGCCTCATCCAGCAGGGCTTCTCTTATGTTCTAATACCTTTCTTCATTTTGTTATCATTAATATGATGTTCTGCCAGTTTAGCCAATTGAAATGCATCGTAGGAGATCTTCAAGGAAGGGACTCCTTACTCTTACTTTCATCTCTCCACAACTCTTTAGCTCTGTACCTTGGTTGTCTTTCTCCTCTAACATCCTGTTTTAATTTCATATCCCATCTCTTTTGTACCTTTAAGGGAATGTGTATTGGCAGCGCATGGAACAGATATATGAACTTAGAAATCATAAACATCTTAGCTGTTGCATTCCTATCTAAAAATCATACAGTTCTTCTCCCCCCCCCCCGCTTTTTGTACTCCGACTTCTTTCTTAAATTTTCCATAGTTTACTTTAAAAAGTTTATCTGGTTTTGTTTTTTGTTAAGATTGCCCCCAAATATTTTATGTTTTGGACTTTGTAGATTTTTTTCTACTGCTAGTTTTTTTTCCCCTAATGCTGGCATTAATATACATCACTTCATTTTCAGACCTGATGCTCCTCTAAGTGTGATAGCAACCTCTCATGGATTTGATGTTACAAGCAATTTTATGATACAGAAGCTTATCCTGTTGTCTGAACTTTTTATCTTTGGGTGTTTTCCCACTAGCACTAAGTACCCATTGAAGGACCCATTAAGGACCCATTAGGTTCAGAGCAGGATGACCCCATTTCCACTACAGACCCCATTAGAGTCACATTTGTTTCCACCACAGCTAGGGAAATCCGGACTAATGGGTCCTTCAGGACCTATAATCCGGATTTCCTGTAGACCCCAATGGGGTCTTCAGCCATCAAATCTGGATTATAGGGAGCCTGTTTCCACTACAATTGGGCAATAGGGTCTAAAGGAGGCTTAGAGGGGGCACCCATGGGGGGTGCCCCAAACTCAAAACTTTGAAGTCCCTCCAAAGTCCCTCCAAAGTTGCCTTTGGAGAGTAGCACAAGCTCTGCAGAAAAAAACCCTTGAAGAGCAATGCCACTGTCAAAGGCTCCAGAGGACCTCTGAAGTTATTGGCAGATCGCTCCAGAGATTCTACGGACCCTCTCCAGAGGATCTTTAAAGATTCTCCAGAGCGTCTATGGAGATTGTACCCCCTGTCCCCCAAAATACCTGAGGTGACAGGTGGACCCCTTCTGGATAGATCCAGATTTTCACATGGGTGGTCCGGTGTTTCCACAGCAGGCAGCCTAGCACTCTTTGCTATTGGGTGCTAGACCACCTGTGGAAACATATTGGGTACTTCCCTTAATCCAGATCTACTAGACCCATTTCTTAGATCCGGATCTTCTTAGATCTGGATTAAAGGAGCTCAGTGGAAAAACACCCTTTTATCCTTCCACCTTTTCATTGCATCTGATCATCTCACCAAGGAGCAAATTTGCCGATAAAAAAAAATAAAATTGAAAGAGGACATTCTAGACTAGTTCACTTTCTTATTCAAATACTCCTGGCAGCATCCTGTTTAAATCAACACTGGTTTTATTTTTTTCATGCATGGAATCCACAACTGCAATTATTTTGTCCCCTAAGTCGTAATTTTGTATTAGATCCAATGCAAGTACCACAAGTTCCCTTTTCATGCTTCTACATGTCTCACTACCTTCAGGATTCTTCTAAGCCAACCTGCACAGGATCTGCTGGGGAGGAATCCATCTTGATCCTCATTGACTATCAGTTTCACAGGTTCTTTCATCCCATGAGTATTTTATAATCTTGATTAATTAAAGATCTGAAATATTCTGGCATTTCTCCCCAGCTTTTTGATGCCCTCCATTTAGGGGGTATTTCTCTTTTCCTTAAACTAGTATTATGTCTTTAATAGATAATGTTCATTTCTTATATTTTTATTGTTCACGACCATTGCCTAGTTTTCTAAATTTCTTGTAAACTCTAAATCCTTCCTTATTAGGGTTGTGCACAAATATTCGTAACATTTGATGTTCATACAAATTCATATTTGGACATTTGTATCCGAATAAAATGTTACAACATTCGTACATTGAGATTCATATTCATACGGCTGTTTCAGAACATTCATACAAATGCTTTGGAACATTTGTGAACCTCGGAAGGTGGGAAAGTGTCTGTGCCAGTCACATGTGCAATGGATCCAGAGTGCATTCAACATGGATTGAGAGCAGATTCAAAGTGGATTCATGGCAGATTTAACACTTTCAGAGCAGAAATGTTATCGGATACATATTGGATACGTATCAGATATGTATCGGATATGCATGTGTTCGTATCGGATATTCATACAAATTCATTCTAAATATATTTGATTCAAATAGAATCCTACCACATTTGAAGGGATCTATTCAAATGAGTATGAATTTTCTTACATTTGATTTGATATGAATCAAATGCAAAAAAAACCCATCCCATTCGTGCACATCCCTATTCCTAATCCTTTTCCTTTTCATCTGGGCTTCCAAAAGCATTCCCCTGTAACATTTTAAGGCATTCCAGACTATCACTGGGGGAGTGAAATTTCATTTACAGTTTAAAATTATTTAATTGCATTCCTTAATCTCTCCTTCTTGACTTGTTTAATTGCATTGCCATCTTATCCCCTTAAACCTTGCCCTCTCACCTTTTTTTCACTGCACAGACTGCCGCATAATCTAAGAACCAAGACAGACCAATATTTAGTCCCTTATAGTATCTTTGTCAAAGTTCTGCAACTATTTGAATAATATGTTTATTTTCCTTTCCCCATTCTTAAGCTATCAATCCTAGTTTATCTATAACGCTTTTCATATCCATTTTTGTATCCATTATTAGCTTAAAGATTTTCTAGAAATATTTCCAGTTTTTGTTACAGATTGTGAATAAAATAATTTTGCTTCACATTAGGGACATATACATTAGCGTAAGTAGCTCTTTCCCTTTCCATACTCCCAAACCTTCTGGGTATCTCTTCTTGCACTTAAACATTAGCTCATGCCCTCTTCCTTATTTCTCTGTCTCAAAATATTTATTCCATTGCACTTAAAGTCACATGACTCAATTAATCTACATGCATGTATTTTAAAGATCCAACCTTCCTTTCCAGTCTCAATAGGATTGTGTATTCCCCATGAACCTGAAGTTGTCTTGATGTCTTTAAAGATTTCTAAGGAAGGACCTTAGCTCAGTGGGACTGCATGTGCTTTGCATACAGAAAATCTCAGATTTTATACCCATTGCCTATCCAAAACAAAGAGAGGGTAAATTATTTCTGGATGG
Organism: Aspidoscelis tigris stejnegeri; assembly: GCA_023333525.1. Classification (NCBI taxonomy): domain Eukaryota; kingdom Metazoa; phylum Chordata; class Lepidosauria; order Squamata; family Teiidae; genus Aspidoscelis; species Aspidoscelis tigris. The sequence continues at coordinate 212,199,890 of JALMGA010000001.1, forward strand.
GTAAAAAGAAGGTAATATGGACTAAAAAGAATTAAGCCTAAATTCTAGTCTTCAGCAGATAGTCATATTATTAATAATCAGATTCCTCCTCTCCTCCCCAGTTGTGCTGAAAACTAATTATGTTCTAGAAATCAGAAACTGGCTGTACTATTTATTTTATTTATTTATTTTATTTATTTATATTTATATCCCACCCCATACCCGAGGATCTCTGGGCGGCTTACAACATTTAAGAACAAGCAGACTAAAATTGTATCACACAATAATAAAACCAGCGCAAGATTTAAAAACCAACATTCACAGGTAAGAAGAAAAAGTAGGCACAGTCCATGATCCTTATTCTTGCTTGCCAGGAATGCAAAGATTTCTCCAAGGAAGGAAATTAATTTAATCTATTTCCCACAATCAGCATGCACAATGTCAAACAGCATCAGCTAATAAACTGATGAGCCAGTTTGGTTTAATGGTTTGGTCTAGTGGTTAGAGAGCCAGACTCTTTTCTGGGAATACCGGGTTTTATTCCTCAGTTCTCCATGAAGCCAGCTGGGTGACCTTGGGCTAGTCACAGCTCTCTTCTGAGTTCTCATAGCCCCACCCACCTCACAGGGTGTTCTGTTGTGGGGAGAAGAATAGAAAGCTTTGTCAGCCTCTTTTGAGTCCCCTTCTCCTCCTCCTCCTCTTCCTCCTCTTCCTCCCTGACTGGTGCCATACTTTGCATGCTTAATCCACTACCCCAAACTGGTCAACTCTAAGATGCATATCATGGTAATCTAATACATTAATCTTATATTAATCCAATCAAAAGATTCTAAAATATTATGTAGCTACAGTTTCAGGACTATACAGTATATAGCCCTTCTTCTGGACTCCCTTCTGGTCCTTGATTAGCATCCTGTCCAAAGAATTAGGGCTTTTTCACACTTAACTGTGGTGGGATACTATTAATAGGGACAGTGGCCATCTCATCCCATACTTCACCCAGACCTACCTGGGTCTGGGGAAAATGCAAATCATTCCATCCAGGACCATTGCCTTCTCCACAGCAATGGCCATGCACTCCTAGTATGGCTGTGGAGATGGGGAAGGCCACACATGCTTGAAGTCACTCCAGGATGAAAGTGGCTCCGCAAAGTGCACATGATCCACACCACTGCTTCCCCAATCATCCCCATCTTCTTAGTGCAAGAAGTCTGCCAGGCTTCTGTGGTGGCATTTTGCCCATGGAAACATTCAAGTGGATGCAGAGAGTCATGGAGAACCACTTAAGGGCATCAGGCATTTAGTCTTAGCCCTCTTGACCCCATCCCACCACCAGCAGCCATTACTTGGCTGGCAAAATATTTGAAAAAAGATGGTATAAAATATTTCACTGTATTTGCAGAAGCTGATACTTACACTCATATAAAAATCTTTGGAGTTCTCTTCTGTTACATGATTTGTGAACTCCTTCCTATAACAAGTAATGGGCATGAATGAATGTAGCTCTCCTGTATGTGTGTGTGTGTGTGTGTGTGTGTGTACAATCTTCCCTTGTTTCTAGAAGTTCACTAAAGCAACTACATCTGTGCAGCAGATGCTCTGCAAATCCCTGTTTAAAGTATGAATATGAGTGTGGAAGTCACATTTCCACACTGCAAATCAGATCAATATATTGCCTTATTTAAATCCTAACCTTCTTGTCTTCAGGGGGAGGGGGGGAAGACTAAATTCTGATCTTCTGTGGCAGGAACTTTAGGCAACAACCTGCAAAAGGCTGCTATTTAATCTTTTCATCTTCTTTCTTCTTGCAAGCCCACATGCTTATTCAAAGCTATGTAAGTTGGATTATGCATCCATGTGGAATGTACTGCAGCTATTTCTGGATCTTCCAGAACTTCCTTTCAAAAGCTCAGAATTCCCCCAAATGTATCTCTACAATCCTAGCCACTTATAAATGCAGTTAAAATTAAATTAAAAGAAAGGAGAACGGAAAGGAGACCTTTGAGTCACATCTGACACATTTAACTGCAATGACTTATTTCTACATTTCAAGACTTAGCTGACCAACTCAGTATTGAGATATGTGGTTTATCCTGATATAGAATCCATATGTACATGGGTGTGATGTTCAAGGAAGGATTAAAAAAATGCACATTCTCATTATGAAGCCACAAAATCCTGGGAGATCTGCTGCTCCTCTCTGGCTGCATCCACACAACCAAAATTAGTTGCTCTTTGAGTCCTTCCAAGGCTCATCAGACAAGCAGACCCACATACAACCAGGAAGAAGGAGGAGGAAGAATTGGTTTTTATATTGCACTTTTCTCATCCTTAAGGGGACTCAAAACAGGTGACAATCCTTCTGTTCTTCCCACAACAGACACCCTGTGAGGTAGGTGGGACTGTGAGAGCTCAGAATGAGAACTGTGGTTCATCATCCAGCTGGCTTTGTACAGAAGTGCAGAACCAAACTGGGAGACTAGGGGTGCTTCCACACGGGGGCAAAAAAATCCAGATCTCCGGCACCCGGATTTATTAAAACTGGCTCCCTGAGGAACCAGTTTTAATAGCTCCGTGTGCACAGTAGATCCGGTTTTGCAGGATAGATCCGGATCTAAGAGAGCGTGGCGGATCCCCTTCTTACCTGGACGCCGTCGCCCTGAAACTGAAAGCAGGAGTGTAGGACGCAGCGTGCCTGCGCCCTGCGTGCCACCTGAGTGGCCGGGGCCCCGCCTAGCAGCCCCTGCCCTCAGGAGGCGCTCTGCGCAGGCACGCTGCCAGGACCTGTGCACTGGCCAATCAGGCGGTGCGCAGGACGCAGGCGCACCGTGTCCTTTGCACCTGCTTTCAGTTTCGGGGCGACGGCGTCCAGGTAAGGAGGGGATCCGCCGCGCTCGCCCAAGGGTGGAATAGGGTGGGCTTTAGGGAAGCTCGCCCTGGCTCCAGAAGCGGCGATCCGCCGCTTCTGGGGCGAGGGCGAGCCTAAAGGTAGGAGCCCCCCGGCTCACCATGCTTGGCTCCGGGGAGCCAAGCATGGTGAGCCGGGGGTGGGTCATTTCTTAGCACACTTGCGCTGTGTGGCCGCATCCGAAACGAATGCAGATTCACAGTGCAAGACCACTAAAAATGTGGTGTGCAAGAAACACCCATTAAGCACGGATTAAGCATGGATAGGTGCGGACGCACCTACTGGAAGTGTGCTTAATTGCCCCCACTAATGTGAACGCGGCGGAACCAAAGCTGTTTTGCCACCGAAATCCGGATTAGAAACAGGCTCGCTGTGCGGACACGCCTTTCCAGAAGTATCCTAAACAGCGACCCATGTGTGGAGGCGCACTTTGGAATCCGTGCTTAATGGGTGTTAAAGGGCCTGTGCGCAAACACCCTAGCAGATCAGAGTCTGACACTCTGACTAGAAGACTAAGCTGGCTCCCTGGAGGATCCTCTGGAGGTCCAGAATCCACACTTGAAATCACTCTGAGGGCAGATTGTGGGGGGAGGGGGATCACCTGAAGAATATTTTTCTTCAGTCTACTCAAAAAAAGAAATACCTGTCAAATAAAGATTAAGCTTTTTAACTGTTACCAATGTGCAACATTTGGAGCAGACTGCATTAGAAATGCTGACATTTTTAAAATCATTTTATTTATAATACCTCATGTTTTCTATATATGTTATTTTTTGGCATAAACCCCTTATTTCTATTCGGCATTTTCGTGCTGGCACCTCAATTTAAAATGTATGAACTTTAAAAAGAAAAAAAAAACAGCTGTGCAAATATCAAATATTTTAGAAGGAAAGCTATTTTCAATGTGTGCTCAATCAAAGGGGCATTTTCCTTATTTGCGATCTAAACATGAATGAAAATGTTAATATACATTGCAAAGAAAAAGGTATGGCCATCCATAAAACATGCCCACTGGAAAAATTATCTATGACAAATAATTCTTTGATACCCAGGTTCCATTGTGCTATTTTTAATCTCATTTTAAGTACAGTTTCACAGTATTTATAAATAGCTTGCATTGTTTAAATGGATGATTTTGGCTTATCTCCACTTCTGTTTCCTAGGCTACATCAGCTTCTTGTATGTAAATCTAAGGTCTTGAAGATAATTATATATAACTGAGAATCAAGATGTACTGTACATAATCCATATTAAAATTTGTAATATACTGTAACCTTACTAATCTAAGAAGGGGTAGAGTCAAGAAAGAAGTTAGCTTATAGCACACATTTGACACAAATTGAGTTCAAAATTACTTTTAATTTCAGACATTTCTGTGAAATGCTCCTTGCTATTTAAGAGAGCAGAATTTGAACCAAGAGTCTTTTCGCACTTTGCCGATGGTAATGGCCTAGGGACATTCCGGCATTTAAGATCTTTGTGAATGTTTTCAGAAATGATAAGATAACAGTACTAAACTGAAGTCTCTCGAGTTACGTATTCATAATATTCCATAGCAGTATGCTTAGGCATTACAATGTACTAGCCTTTTGTTGTATTTGTGTACATATTTTAGCTATGAGTTTTAATGTTATAGTGTATGACTGCTTTGCATATTATCTCCGTACCACTTTAAGATGTTTTTTAAAAAATCTCCCAGGGTTCCTGAATGTTCCCACTTCTATAATGCTCCTACTATGCTATTCGATGTAGCCTTCACACCCACCTCCATGCGAAAGCTGGAAGGAGCTGGATGGCTGCAGGTGTGCAGTTGTGTACTGTATCACCAATTGCTGTAGCAACATCCAGCCATGCATGGCCATTGCTGGATAGATCCCAAGTAGATTTTTATATTTTTATTTATTTATATTTATATTTATATCCTGCCCTATACCCAAAGGTCTCAGGGCGGGTAACAGCTTTTAAAATCCAGCATATCAAAACAAAACAAAACAAAAACAAAACCATCCGTATTAAAATTTAAAATCAGCACATTAAAACCAGCACAGTATCAATTCAAGCAGTAGTGTGTGGCAAATATGACCAACATCTAGCCAAAGGCCTCAGCGAAGAGGTGTGTCTTCACCACCTTCCTGAGCCTAATCAGAGAAGGAGCCTGACACACCTCAAGGGGGATCAAATATGGGTTTGACAAGGCAACTATAAGGTGGGTTCAAAACTGGCTTAGTAATCGTACTCAAAGAGTGGCTTTAAATGGCTGCACATCCAAATGGAAGGAAGTGTCAAGTGGAGTACCACAAGGTTCTGTCCTGGGCCCAGTTTTGTTTAATGTTTTTATAAACGATCTGGACGAGGGAGTTGAAGGGAAACTGATCAAATTTGCTGATGACACAAAGCTAGGGGGGATTGCAAACACCAGAGAAGAGAGAGAGAGGATTCAAAAAGATTTAGAGAAACTCGAACAATGGGCTGCAACTAATAAAATGGTATTTAACAAAGAAAAATGCAAGGTTCTGCACCTGGGCAAGAAAAATGAAAAAAGCACATATACAATGGGAGGAATTCGGCTGAGCAGCAGCACATGTGAAAAAGACTTGGGTGTCCTGGTAGATCATCAACTGAACATGAGTCAACAGTGCGAGGCAGCTGCAAAAAAGGCAAACGCAATCCTGGGGTGTATTAGGAGAAGCATAGAGTCCAGATCACGTGAAGTTATTATCCCCCTCTACTCTACCTTGGTCAGACCTCATCTGGAGTACTGTGTCCAGTTCTGAGACGTTTTCGCACGGGGCTGAACGGTGCGCGTGGGAGACAGCTGCGGACACGGCATACGCATTGCCCGAGCGGGGCTTGCGCTCCGACGTGTCCGCAGCTGTCTTTCTCGCGTTCGAAATGTAGAGCACTTTAAAGTGCTCTACATGCATTCGAACGCGGACGAGCCGCCCGCAGGCGTTCGGGAGGAGAAGCATTCGCGCCTGCTTCTCCCTCCCTAACAGCTGCGGGCTTGCCTCCGACGCCGGCGCGGCTTCGACAATCAGCTGTTTGACAATCAGCTGATTGCCGATCTGCCTCCGCGGCTGTCTCCGCGCCCCTGGCCGGCCTTTGCCGGCTAAGACAGCTCACGATGCTTTGAGCATTCGCACACAGACGCGCCGGAACGCGTTTACACGCGCTCCTGCGCTCCTGTGTGTGAAAGGTGAAAGCGTCGTGAGCTGTCTTAATCTTCCCGTCCTACTCCCGTTCCAAATGGAACGGGAGTAATGCGAAAACGTCTCTGGTCACCCCAGTTTAAAAAAGACACTGACAAGCTGGAGCAGGTTCAAAGGAGAGCTACCAAGATGGTGAACGGTCTGCAAACCATGTCCTATGAGGAACGGCTTAAGGAACTAGGAATGTTTAGTCTAACAAAAAGAAGACTGAGAGGAGACATGATAGCTGTCTACAAATACCTCAAGGGTTGTCACAAGGCAGAGGGATCAGCCCTGTTCTCACTCTCTCAAGGAAGGACTAGAAACAATGGGGTGAAACTGCAGGGGAAAAGATTTAGTTTAGATGTTAGGAAAAAATTTCTAACAGTAAGAGTGATCAACCAGTGGAACAGGCTGCCACGGGAGGTGGTTGGTTCCCCTTCGTTGGAGGTCTTCAAGCAGAGACTGGACGGCCATCTGTCTGAGATGGTTTAGGAGATCCTGCCTTGAGCAGGGGGTTGGACTCGATGACCCAGGAGGTCCCCTCCAACTCTACCATTCTATGATTCTATGATTCTATGATTCTATGAGACTGTTCCATAGCCTGGGGGCCATTACTGAGAAGGCCCTCCCCTGGGTGCCCACCAGACTCACTTCTGAAGGTGGTGGAACAACCAGGAGGGCTTCCCCTCCAGATCTTAAGGCACGGGCAGGTCGATATGGGAGAAGATGTTCCTTTAGATATTTGGGGCCCAAGTCATTTAGGGCCTTATAAGTCAAAGTTAACACCTTGAATTGAGCTTGGTAGCAAATTGGCAGCCAGTGCAACTCTTTGAAGTGCATGTGCATTTGGCTAGCTGTCCCCGTCAGCACCCTAGCAGCTGCATTTTGTGCTAGCTGCAGCTTCTGAACTGTCTTCAAGGGCTGCTCAATGTAGAGTGCATTACAGCAGTTCAATCTAGAGGTTACCAGAGCATGAATAACTGGGGCCAAGTCACCAATGTCCAGAAAAGGCTTCAGTTGACGTACCAGCTGTAGCTGGGAGTAGGCACTCCTGGCCACGGCATCCACTTGAAGTTCAAACGTCAGCGCAGAGTCCAGGAGTATCCCCAGATTACGCACCTATTCTTTCCAGGGCATTGCAACCCCATCAAGGACAGGGTATCTCCCAACTACACAGACCCATCCCTGATCTTAACATCCCTGGGGCAGTATCCCAGGGAAGTTAAGATTCAGCAGCAAAACCGGTTTAAACAACCGTTTTTGCCTGCCGATGTGCGGACGTGGCGTCCTCAAAGGGACCCTAATTGGGTTCCCTATGCGGAAGCCACGTCCTAATCCTTCCCGCATCTGGCTCTAATTCCGTTTTTAGAGCCTGTGCGGAAAGGCCCTTAGTCTACCATCTGTTAATGTCCATGTGTAGAGTCACCTTGTGGACTGCTGAAAATGGATGTTAATGACCAGTGGGTTATTTTGACAAAACTTTACTAGTCTCTGGCCTGCTTCACTTTGTACTCCAATGCTAAGCTGTAGCCCTGTAAGCATTTACCTCAAATGAGCAGTTTCAACAGCTCCTGTGGAGGCCCATTCACATGCTGCTGCCACCCCAGAGATAACTTAAGCTTTCCTGAGGTGAATTTGCACTTTGACCTGTGATATGCAATTAGTCAACATCTGGGCAGGAGGTATTTACAGACTACAAACATCCCCTGCCTGCCCAGAGGTTGCCTAATTGCATACAAGCGGTGGTGCATGAAATTATGCACCACAAGCACTCTAATCTTAACTTAACATGACCAGAGGCATTTCCGCACTGCATCGCGTTCGAAACGGAACGCGTTCAGGCGGAAAGCTTAAGCCAGCTTCGGGCGCTTTCCCCGTTCACACACAGACGCGCCAGAACGCGTGTAAACGCGTTCCGGAGCGTCTGGGTGCGAATGCTCAAAGCACCCGAAGCTGGCTTAGCCGGCAAACGCCGGCAAGGGGCGCGCAGACAGCCGCGGAGGCAGATCGACAATCAGCTGTTTGACAAACAGCTGATTGTCAAAGCCGCGCGGCGTCGGAGGCGCGCCCGCAGCTGTTCGGGAGATAGAAGCAGGCGCGAATGCTTCTCCTCCCGAACGGCTGCGGGCGGCTCGTCCGCGTTGGAACGCGTGTAGAGCAGTTTAAAGTGCTCTACATTTCGAACGCGGAAAAGACAGCTGCGGACACGTCGGAACGCAAGCCGCGCGCGGCCAATGCGGATGACGTGTCCACAGCTGTCTTTTCCGCGTTCCGTTCAGCCCCGTGCGAAAACGTCTCAGGAATCTATCTGAAAGTGTCCAGTGGTGAGGATCTGCACTGTTTCTGGTCGGAGGGCCATGTGAACTGTCGCACAAGTGCGCTGGCAGCTCAGATGACCACCTCCCCCCCAACACGACTAAGCTTGTGGAGAGCATCAGCATCACCATAGCAATGCCACTGGCACATGCCCAGACACACAGGATACCGGAAGCAAGATGGAGGCATCCAGTGGAGGATCAGACACATGACCAAACACAGGAAAGTCTCTGATTGCATGTGGGCTAGGCTATCATGGACTAGCGCTCATGAGTACTAGTCAACATTAAGTCTTTTCTGCACCTTTCCCATCCCAACGTATGGGATAGCAAGTGGAGAAATGTCCCTGGTCTTCACTGGCTGTGGATAACTAAAACATTGTTGACAGCTGATTGAGAGCAGATAGCGTGCTCCCAGTCGGCAGTGTTTGCATTCTCTTCTGAGTGCAATGCTGTGAATGCACGTGGTGGTGAGGCTACGCAGCTGCATGTTGCATCCTGATCAACATGGTGATGTCTAGAGACGTTTTCGCATTACTCCCGTTCCATTTGGAACGGGAGTAGGACGGGAAGATTAAGACAGCTCACGACGCTTTCACCTTTCACACACAGGAGCGCAGGAGCGCGTGTAAACGCGTTCCGGCGCGTCTGTATGCGAATGCTCAAAGCATCGTGAGCTGTCTTAGCCGGCAAAGGCCGGCCAGGGGCGCGGAGACAGCCGCGGAGGCAGATCGGCAATCAGCTGATTGTCAAACAGCTGATTGTCGAAGCCGCGCCGGCGTCGGAGGCAAGCCCGCAGCTGTTAGGGAGGGAGAAGCAGGCGCGAATGCTTCTCCTCCCGAACGCCTGCGGGCGGCTCGTCCGCGTTCGAATGCATGTAGAGCACTTTAAAGTGCTCTACATTTCGAACGCGAGAAAGACAGCTGCGGACACGTCGGAGCGCAAGCCCCGCTCGGGCAATGCGTATGCCGTGTCCGCAGCTGTCTCCCACGCGCACCGTTCAGCCCCGTGCGAAAACGTCTTAGGTGTGTGCTGAATGTTGCTGCTGCTGTTGTGCTGGAGATCCAGCCTCCTTGGGCTGGACCGTCTGCACTTCAAATGCTGGTGATCTAGTTGAGGACTGCACCATCAGTTGAAGTTCAGATGACTCCCTCTACACTTCATTTTCACCTTGCTGGAATTGCATTATTATACTATTCCAGTGAGCTAAGTGTGAACAGGCCCAGTAATACTCTTTAATTAGTTTGGGCTTTGGGTGTGGGGGATTGCTGTGTTACTCTGTCTTGTGTTTTTGTATTTAAACTACTTTGGGATTCCAAAAAAATTCAATAAGCAAAGATTATTACGATGAACTCATCCTGATAATCTTTTAAATTGGAAAAATAAAGAAGTAGCTTATAATAGTATACAATTACTCATGCACTCATAATAAAGATTATTCATATATTATTCATGCATTCTTTAATGAAAAAATGAGCAACTGTGCAGCATTAAGATTGCCACATTTTCACATTTTTCCAGCCCTGTAAAAATGTTCCATCCAACTAAGAAATTGAAACAAATATTACAGACATGTGTCTAGATGCCTTTCGAAACAGTTTTCTGGCATCTGCCATCATTTCACATTTCCCAATTCATAAGTTTAGTATTTTAATGTGTGACACTGGGGGAGCTAAAAATTGACATCCAGCAAAATGCAACGGGTGTTTTATTACTTGTTTTTTATTTGCTTTTGTAGTCTAACCTTCTTTAAAGAGTTGCAAAGGATAGTTTTGTTGAATGCCTAAAAGGATTTTGCAATTAGAAAATAATGTAATTTGTGTTGCCTAAATGAGACCAAACTTATTTTTGTTTTAATTGACCATGAAACATTTTTTTACCCAAAGAGGCTGCCCCACTAGCAAGGTGGGTGGTGTGTACAAACTGAATAATTGTATTGGTTTTACAATGGAAGTTTACCTGTGCAAACTTTGGGCCTATTCTCACTTCCCTCACTGGAATGGTATAATAATAATAATAATAATAATAATAATAATAATAATAATAATAATAATAATAATAATAATAATAATAATAATAATAATAATAATAATAATAATAATAATAATAATAATAATAATAATAATAATAATAATAATAAATACCATTCCAGTGAGGCTAAGGTAAAGTGCAGACAGAGCCCTCTGTGTTTCAAGTGCTGATGCAGTCCTCAGCTAGACCATCAGCACTTCCAACATGGATGGCCTGGCCTGGGCAGGCCTGATCGCCATGGAACAGCTGCAGCAACATGTGGTGCTTGCCTGGACATTGCCATGGTGATTGGCCCATGGCATGTGACTATGCAGCTGCAACCACACCATCACACCCATTCACAGCATTGCATCCAGAAGAGGGAACTCACTGGCTGCTCCTGGCCAAGCTGTGGACAGGATTTTACTTATCCACAGCTAGCGAAAGCCAGGACAGTTTAAGTGATCTTTGGGACAGCAGCAGTGGTATGGCTTGTGGATGGGCCTCTCCAGGAGTGGCTGGAACCAATTCATGAAGTAAGTGTGAACAGGCCCTTTACTACAGTAAAGGCATAATTACATAATTATTGTCTTTATTATAATTGATAACATTCTGCATCCAGCAGATTGCAAGGGAAATGGCCTAGATAAGCTTCCAGATTTTAATTAAGTAAGCAAAAAAAAAAAAAAAAAAGTTCAATTAAAATGGAAAAGAGACTTGTTTTTGACCAAGGAAAACATCTTACTATTGCCAGATTCTTGATACCGTTCATGTCTATGTTATTTTAAAACAAAACTTAGTCATTCTTACATACTTGCACCTTAGTATTGCCCTCCCTGTTTTAGGAAAAGCCAAGTTGCATGCATTTTGCTGTAAAGCCTGTTCTTCCAACAGTTGTAGAGATGGAAAAACAAAATACTGTCGTCAAAACAAGTGCATCTAAAAGTGGAGCACAAGTAGAAACTATTGATGGCTACCTTGTGTACTACATGGCTACTTTGTGCCATGAAATATGTGGTGTAATTCCTATTTATTGTCTGGAAGCAGGAGTACAATACAATACAGTGTCTTTGGCTGCGTTCCCATGCAATAATAAGTCTGCTGAAAATCTTCTTTTGCCACGGAGCGGTCCCATGCATGGCTTTAATCCGGGTTTCCAGCACCGCTAATGGGGAAAACCCGCTTTTAAAAAATACCTGTTTAAAGCAGTACTTTCTGGAAGACGTGGGTTTTCAGCGCAACATTTTCCATGGGATCGCTCCGTGGCAAAAGGGGCGGGGATTCTCTCCCAGGTGGGAATTGCCGGCTGGAGAGATCATCTCTCTCTCTCTCTGTGGCTCTCTTTTGCCTGTCATCCAGCCAGCGATCTATGCAAACAGTGATCTAGGCAGGCATTTTCTCTTTGCTGTTTCTCTTTCCAATCCCAAAAAGAAAAACAGCAAAGATACATTGTGATGAATTGCTTCCGCGAAAGTGAAAGTGTAAAAGAGCTGGCTGGGTGGAGATCTTGTAAAGAGTGCCGGCTGCAGTCTTCGCAAGCAGGGGAGATGAACAGAGAAGTTTTAAATTTTTCTTTTGGTCTTTTTGAAGGAAAGGATTGCAGGATCGCTGGCTGGGGGGGAGGTGTTTTGGCAGCTGGAAATTCCTTCCGCCCAATCACCCAATGAAAGCGAGGGGCGGGGAGAAAAAGATGTGGGTAAACAAAACACGCTTCCTTAGGGACGGTCCGTTCATTTTAAATGCATGTTTTGCTTACCCCCTTGGGAACGCTTAAATCCGGATTGAACCCACTTTTCTTTAATCCACTTCAGTGGAGGGGCAATAGAGATACAAATTAGTACCATGGGAACGCACCCTTTGTTTTATTTGAGGTGAAATGAAGAAACAACATGCATTGGCAAAGACCTTAACTGCAATATCTTGTTTTCACAGAATATTCTATGTTCATTTGGAATGTGTTGGTGTCAGTGGGTATTTCTGCACTGGCTGCAGAAACCGGATTAAACATACATTTAAAACACTTACCTACTTCACTTCTGCACTGGAGACCTCTTTCCAGACCTTTGGAGGTGGCCACTTGTGCATTTCGGTGTGCAAGAGCCATTTCTAAAATGGGTCTCGCTGCCAAAAAACAGATTAAAATGAAGACCTAAAAAATTAGGGCGCCTGGATCCGTGTGGAAGCAGGATGCTTCCGCACATGGCCAGGCAAAGGGATGGATGTCACAGTGGCCACCATGTTGGGAGGGGCAGAAGCAGGACAGCCTAACTCAGAAGCCCTTCCCTTGTGTGCTGCGTGCCGCCAGAAACTCAGTGACTGGCAGCTGCCTGCTCCAGTCCCGCGGCTCTGGGGGCATGGGAAACCAGCAGACTTTTCGAATTGGTGCTGTGCCATCCAAACAGCACCCAGACCATCCGTCCTGCAGGATCTGGCTTCCCTGCACGTGTGCGGACATGTGAAGCCCTTCGGATCCGTCCCTATTTGGGACGGATCCTTGGGAGGTCAGATCACCGAAAAATGGATCTTCTTTCATCCATTTTCCGCCGACAAATGCGGAAACACCCAGTGATTGCATCAAAAACTGTGCCAGGCTTGTGAACACACTTCACACATTCCTGTGGAAGATCATTGTTTCAGGTTATTCAGGGTCAAACTCAATGTTTGTTTTATAGGTGAATTGTCACACTGAACAGAAATCTGGGTGTTGATAACACCATTTATTTTAAGGAAGGCCAAAATAGGCACCCTATATTAGTGTTGCTGCATAACAAGTTCAGCAGAAACAAACCAAAGTTCTTAAATGTAATTGGTCAATCTGTGGCCTCTGCAGAAAGCATATACACATCTTCTTAACTTCCCAACTGGACTATACATGGGGCTGCCTTGAAGTCAGTGTGGAACCTGCAGCTGGTGCATAAATGTTGTTACCCACCCAGAGATCCCTGGGTATAGAGCGGGATGGATAAACACACACACACACACACACACACACCAGCAAGACTCATAACTGAAACTGTTGATGAGATGTATGTTATGGGGGGCAGAAAGCAGTGCACTTCTAAGGTCATTTGCCGGGATTTGAGACCAGGAAAAGAACTGTCCTGCTTGAGATGTCCATGGGCATTTGGTGGGCCACTGTGTGCAATGGGATGCTGGACTAGATGTGCTGTGGCCTTATCCAGCAGGGCTCCTCTTATGTTCTTATGCTGTACCCTAAAGAACTTAATTGTTTTGCCAATTTGCTACTGAGCCCAATTCAAGGTTTTAACATTATAAGGCGTTAAACAGCTTGGCACCTTCCTCAACTGCATCCTTGCCTTCTTGGCTGTGCCACGACCCTCAGTAGTTAAAGGGGTGGTGAGGAATGGAGAGTCTTATAGGTTATTATGGAACAGCCTTCTAAAGTGTGTTAGGCACCTTAGATGTATGCATTTAGACAGCTCTTTACACTAGCCTTGGGTGGAAGAAATAGCGTCCCCTTCCCTTTTAGGCACTGTTATTTGGTGTTCAGATGAGTTTATTTTTAATTTAATTTTTATGTTGGTTTTACTGTAACTCATCCTGAGATGTATGGGTATAGAGTGAGACAAAAATACAAATAAAATAAAATGGATTTTTCACAATCCTTTATTAAAGTGGTTGGACTATGAAGCTGTTTTGCTTTTTAAATGCTATCCTTAGATGAATCTTTTTTCTTGTGTCTTCAGTTGTCTGCATGTCTGACCTTCTTGTACCTACGCTGGCAGTTAAAGGACATGATTCAAACTGTCCCTGATCCAGCAGCTCACGTCAAGGTAAAATTCATAATTATTTTATTGCTATGTTGATAGCTGTTTGTTTAATTATACCTTCTGAAAATACTGTTCTACTTGGACCTCATGGAGAGAATGAGGGAAGATACCATATAAGTCATTTTCTTTTTGCAGGTACTCAAAAAAGCAACAAACCCAACATGGGTAAAATTCTGCAGAATGAATATTAGGGCCTTTCCACACTTGGTCCTCCAAGACAGCTGCACATGCTCTAACAGCAGCGCATTCACATACTGTGGAGTGACTCCCAACCTGCACAACAGTCTCCAATCTTCAGAAGCTGTTCCATTGGACAAAATACTTAATGCCTTGTTCCTCAAAGCATGGAAGTTTTTCTGGCTGAATCTACAACTTTTTGGTACACCAGTATGATTCCATATCACAGTATCTTCTTGGCCTTTTGTCCAGACACAGTGTATTTATAAACATGGTCATCACTGCCATAGTCTGCACTAGCATGTGGATGGCAGGTTTCTAATCCAGGATGTAATCGGGAATAAGGGCTAGTGCAGGAAGCCCTATGGTACTGAGATCGTGGTGTAAAGCTAGCTTTTCTCCCCTTTGCCTCTCATTCTGTTGTAAAGATATGAAATTCTGTGTATTCTATCCTGTTTCACCTTTTCAGGTTGTCTATATTTGATTTGGTATGGTTTATATTTAATGTAGGAGGAGTGACAGCATATGAAACTGAAGTGCTGCACTGGCAGCACACTGATTTGTAGAGCACCTTTGATATTTTTTGGCAGCCTTGAACCATCTTCTCTTCTCCTGTGAATGAGAATACAGTTGTATTCAACCAAATATGCTGGGCCAGTTGCTGCAGTTACGGGAAAAGCCTCTTCATGTGTGTAACAGCATTCCAAGGCTTGCTTTGAGAGTTGACCACTTGTTGAAGGCATTCTTCAGGGAAGGGAACTGACTTGGCTGACTTTGTCCCTTTCTGCACTTACTTGTAGATTTGTATCGTTCATAGGATTGTTGCATTTGGATGACTGGCAATTAGGGCCGGGACATATGAATATTCTCAGGAGATCTCAGATATAATTTCTACAATTAGAAATATAGGGGTGCCAGAATGGCTGCTGCCATTTATTTGAATCATCTCCCCTCAGATGGACACAAAAATAATGGAATTTTTTGTAATCCTCAGCAGTAAGGGCAAAAAAATTGCAATCTGTAGACAGTGGTGGAGTTACGTTGTATCTTGTTTGTTTTTTAATCCCTTAGCCAAAACACATATGGTATTGACCTGATTTCTGCAGGAAGTTTTTCAAAGGTAGTGGTGGTATGCTAAGATTGTGCTACATAATCATATTTTTCAAACTCTACAAAAATATATACAGTATATCTGTACCAGTGGTCTTCCTAATGCCGCAACCCTTTAATATAGATTGGTGACCCCCAATCTAACCCTAACCCCCAACCATAAAATTATTTTTGTTGCTAATTCATAACTGTAATTTTGCTACTGTTATGAATTGTAATGTAAATATCTGATAGGCAGGATGTATTTTCTTTGTTACAAATTGGACATAATTAATGCATGGTACTTTCCAGTGGTCTTAGACGACCCCTGTGAAAGAATGGATCGAACTCCAAAGGGGTCGCAACCCACAGGTTGAGAACCACAGATCTATACCTTAATTTGGCTGGAGTACTAAATTACTAAACCTGTACTGGTAAGGATTAAATCAGAATTTTTGCACCATTTCTGACAACCTCTAAGCCACTTAAGAATTGTATTCAAATATGAGTCATCTCAAAAAATTGTATTTTGGCACCAATTAATTATTACAAAATGTCAACATTTGAACCCCAGTCCAGATGTTCAGAATAATCATTGTAACAAACAACTCTTTTACTCAGTTAATTACTTGAATATATTTGTTTAAGCAAAGAGCTTTAGTATACTTGTCTAGTTAAAGTGCTAGAGAGACCGAGTGGTAAACTAGGGTGTTTCCGCACTGGCCGTGGAAACTGGTTTAATGACGCATTTAGAACACATTTTAAATCCTTGGGTACTTACCTTCTGCATTGCAGACCTCTTTAGGGACCCTTCCAGGTAGCTGCTTCCGCATTTCAGTGTGTGAGATCCATTTCTAAATTGGGTATCGCCACCAAAAACTGGTTCTAAACAAAGACCTAAAAAATGAGATCTTCAGTTATCCCTTTGCCTTGATCCATGTGGAAGCAGGACGGTTCCGCACATGGATAGTCGAAGGGATGGATGTCCCTGCGGCCGCCATCTTGGGGAGGGCAGAGGTAGGCCGGTTTGCCTCCTTCCACCCTCCCCCGTGTGCTGCACGCCACTGGAAACACGCAGTGACTGGCAGCTGCATGCTCCAGTCCTGTGGCTCCGGGGGTGGTGGCGGCGGTGTGGGAGACTGGATGCCTTTTGTAATGGGTGCTGCGGCCTATGCACAGCACCCAAGGGATCCAGCCAGCCCGATCCGGCCTCCCCGCACGTGTGCATATGCATGGGGCCTCCGAGCATCTGTCCCTATTTGGGACAGATCCTTGGGAGGTCGGATTGCTGAGAAACAGATTTTCTTAAATCCATTTCTCAGCAGCAGGTGTGGAAGCACCCCCAGTATTATTTTGTACTTATTTGTTTGAATATGGTAGGATCTCCTACTGTATAATATGAGGGTTTCATTCTGGAAACACATTGCTTAAAATGTAAAGGTGTTAGAGATGGGCTGAACTCCTGTTAAATAAATTTGAACAGCACAGATACACCACACCATGCAAAGAGAACTCTACAAAGCACCCAAAACCATCCACAGAAAACACCATTGTCTGACTCCACTTCACGTTCCAAACTCAGAAGCACTAAAAAGTCACCAAAAGCCATTCAAAACTCACCCAAACACAGCAACTCACACAAACCCACTCCTTTCGTCACAAAGACAAGGGTCAAAGTGGTTACTGGAACAAGAAGGATGTTCCGCTATGCTGCAGGACTGACATCTCACCACAAAATGCACAAAAGAGACCAAGAGTGCCTCCAGACATGACCAAAACTCAGATTTCCATGCACTGCTGCTTCCCATCATTCTGATGGGATGATAGAAATTTGTGGAGGGAGTGCAGAGCTGCGTCCCGTCATCCAGATGGGATGATGGATATGTCGCTGTATCTTCCCTCCAGGTGACAGCAGCTTTTTACATTGCACTTTTGCTGCTGCTGCTGCTGAGCTGCCACTGCCAAATGATAGTCAAAAGACCAATCATATGACTGCAGTGCTGCAGCAGCTGCCAAACTTTCCCTGATATCTGAAGGCACTCCATCACAGGCTGTGCCCCCAGTTACCTCTGCAAGCATCTGTGAGAATGTCTTAGTGCATTGCCTGTCCAATTTTAGCAGCACAGCATGCCCACTGAAGATTGCAATGCCCACCAGAGGTACGTGGGTGTGAAGGCTTGAAATTGTGCTCTCCTAAGAAGTGCCTTGCCCACTGCTTCAAATGGTGCCCATGTTGCTGGACATGGATACAGGGAAGCACTTGGCAATGTGGGGAGAGGAGGAAACTTCCCCAAAGGTGCCTGGGGAACACACTTTCTATACCGTACATGGATATACAATCACAGCATCATCTAAAAGTACAACTTGTTAAATGTGTAATATCAAAAAGCATGTTAACATAAAACATGTTATATAGGACGTTTTACTGTATACATCAGTCAGGAATGTGTTTATATTCTTGAGAGTGTCTGAAGGTGAATTTTGTAGTCTTCTGAATTTTGTAGTCTTTTGTCATAAGCTGTGAATTGTAGTCTGTTTTATAGTGAATAATTGCTATTGGAATTAACTGCCCATTTCCCCCCTATTTGTTGAAGAGAATTTAGAAACATTTTACTAAATTTCTACCAGGAAGGGAAAAATCAAAAACACATTCTCCAACCTCATTCCCTGACTGCATCCAGACATCAGTTATTTATTTATATATGCTCCACAATATCCATACTTTATCCCAGAATATCCAAATGTAGCAGCCTATTTATTTTTCGCAAAGAAACTGCCCTCTGAAAATTTTTACGTGCCTTCTGCCATGCAGTTGGGGGAGGGACTTGGAAGGAGCATAGTTAGAAAAAGCAGAGGAATAATATCAAATACTGAAGGAAAAATTGTGACTTGAACAATTGCATTCTTGTCACTTCCTTCTTCTGGTCTATACTCAAGGCGGCAATTGAAAAGGTGATTTAAGATGCAAGCCAGAGCTCAGGTGCAGGGGAAAGGTGAAATAAATGTAGTCATTGTAGACGCCATTCTTTGGGCTACAATTTCCACTCAGTATGTGTTGGTTCCTACCTACCTTTCTTCTGGCCTTGTAACATTCCTTTCCCCAAGGTACATCTGCCTGTGTAGATGAGGCTGATACATTTAAAAGAACAATATTTCTGGTAGGCCCACATGCTGGAAGATATGACAAAAAGTCAGGGGAAAGAAATTATCATGCCGTCTTCTTCCCCTGAAGTATCTGTTCTGGCTGAAATATTCAAAGAAAAATGTTCTTCTCTTTGTAATTTGCTAAACCATTAGTTTAACAGGCATTAAGGCCATGAATGTCTCTGAAAATAAAAACAGGAAAAAATCAATTTTGCTGTTAGCTAGAGTAAAAGATTGTGGTGCTATTAAATTTTCAGTGAGAGCAAATAACTGATTCATTGTCCCTGGTATATACATTTGGTTTGATTCCATAGATTGATTATGGTTCTAGTGGAATTTCAAAAGAAAAATTTCTGAATACCATTGTGTCTTCTTTTTCTCTTGATTAAAAAGCAAAGCAAAGCAAAATAAAATTAAAACTTGATTTAAAAATGAAGCCAGAAAGAATTGTTTCTTTGTTTTATAACTCCCAGGATTTCTGAGCAGATCCAAAAATCATTGCCAACAGCCAGATGGGAAGCAGTGCTAATGATGTGTTCAAAGGGTAACATGTTACTTTAATCTTCTCTCTGAATTTGATATGAGTCCATTTATAGATTTTAATGATTTCTGTTGTATATCGAGTGCTGGTGACAATACCTTCAGTCCGTTTTTTGGTTTTGCATTACTGCTGGTACAGATATGATGGCATATGCTGCCGATGATAGCTTGTCTCATCATCACTTGTAGAAGGTGAAGGGCTGGTTTCCTTCGTCCAGATAGTTTAATTTAGCGCTTTGAATACATTGTATTGTTTCTGATAAACTGTTGAACTTTCTGTTAGTTGGCCTAAAGCCTTTGACTATTGCTTAAATATAGCTACAGATTTGTCCCTGCTTAATGGTATAAGCTTATTATAGCTGAAATGGACTTTTTGACAAAGTCTTTTTGAGGTTCTTATTGTGCATGAGTCTGATGTTTGCACTAACATGACAGCAGAATATAAAGTGGAAATAGACATCATGCCTCCATATTTTGGATTCAGGGGCCATAGAGAACAATTATTTTATGGAGGCCTTTTAAGCAAGGAGATAAGAAAATATTGTTTAGCTTACTGTTTGTGAGCTATGCCTATAACAAGGGGAGCTAGGTATAAATAGGAATTTAGAGGAAACTTCAGTTTGATCAGACTCACCCTTCGCCCAGCCCCAGGATAGAGCTGGGGACCCACACTGCCATCACAGTAGTGGTGGAAAGGCATCCTAGGCTCACAATGGAGATTTTCCACCCTGATGATGTCCTGAACTCTTAATTCACTGAGACTGCATCCCCAAATGATGCATTTGACTCTCTAGTTTCCCTCTACTGTGACTCTGTTCAAGCGGACTTTAA
Source organism: Aspidoscelis tigris stejnegeri (assembly GCA_023333525.1). NCBI lineage: Eukaryota > Metazoa > Chordata > Lepidosauria > Squamata > Teiidae > Aspidoscelis > Aspidoscelis tigris. Next base: position 212,219,865 of record JALMGA010000001.1, read on the forward strand.
AAGTCCCATGCAATTCCAGAATAAGGGTCCGCATGAGGCTCAGCAAAATGCGCATTTAAAATGCACCTTCTGTCCCCATGGAAGCGTGTTTTGCTTGCCCGCATTTTTTTCTCCCCGCCCCCTCTCTTGTTGATAGGGTGCTGGCAGGAACGGGGAGGGACTGTGCTCTGTGCGGCCACAACCAGGAAGAAACCCATGACAAGTTCAAAGGAAAAATAGCTATCAGTTCTCTGTTCATCTCCCAGATCTCTGCCCCCTGAAATGGCTTCCCATGCTGGAAAAGGCAGCGGCTGCAGCCATCGGCCACGCGATCGTTCACTCATTCACTCTCAACACTTTCACAGATCACTGTCAAAATCCACCTGGTAGAGCAGCGGTGACTGTAGCAATCCACCACTTCACACCTGATAACAATTGCAACAATGTTGCAATTCTGCACTATTCTGGCTCTTTGAAAGTTCTGAGCTTTAGAAAGGGAAAGGAAGGGAAGCTGCTGCACTTCTGGGAGATGTGTGAATGTTTTATGGCTGTATGTGCAGGCAGCAATCCCCGCCCCTTTTGCCATGGAGCATCCCCATGGTAAATGCTGCCAGGAAAACCCACAACTTCCAAAAAGAGCACTGGAACTCTTCTTTAAAGTGTACTTTTTTTGTCGTGGATTTTCCTCCTTTTGTAGCGCTGGAAGCTCATTGAAAAGCCAGGCATGGAGGCACTCAGAGGCAAAATATTATTTTTATAGGGCTTTAAATTGCTTCGGGAGAGGACCTGAGCATTCTGTGTAAATGCTTTGAGATGAATTAATGGGGTTACCAGGCCTGTGTTCAGAGGCTTACTCACAAGGAACATGGAGGCTACTTATGAGAAGTGTGCAGCTGCTGGCACTCTAAAAGGTGACCTGGTCAGAGGCAGTGGGAATGGCTGCCATGATGGCCACATGACACTGAAGAAACCTCACACCCTCAGACAGCTTACCAGGAAGTAAGTAGAGACATGGCTGTAACCGGATATCCTTTTTCAGCCTTCAGGCATTTTGATTGTGCTGAATTTGTCTTTCTCAGAGTTACAAAAAAAAAAAGCACTTTAATTTGGGAGGGAGTTATTGACCTTGAAGGAAAATGTAGGCAAAGAGTAAGGTCCCTGTAGCATTCCTTCAAAATTCCAGGGTGACCAGCAAGCTCCAGAAGGCAAGTAACCTTAATAACTATAATGTTGCAAAGGTTAGTCCAGAAAAAAACCCTGATTTTTGTGCATTTAGCAGCAGATATATTAACTACACTAATTATTATTTTTTGCACATTTAATGGTATTAGTTTTTTGGAAGTCTTACTTACTTCTTGTCCATTGTAGAAGTCATAAAACTTGTATAAAACATACTTCAGGTTTTGCTCTTCTGAAAGTTGCCAGATGAATTGGTTAAAAACTGCAGGCACCATTCATTTGAATAAAATAGAGCCACTTAACAATGTCCTCACCAGACAGTTTGTATAAATGCAACAATGTATCATGGGGTCCTCCTATTAGTTAACAGAAAGCAAGAACCATATGTGAAACCTTAAGGAGGGTGGGGGAGTAAGAAAAAGGATACAGACAGGCATAAATGCAGCCAGAGACAATATGTCTATCCTTAAAACTGGTGAGGTAGCAGGCACATTGTCTTCCCACATATGCATTGATTTGTATGCATAGTATCGTGTTAGCCAGATGCTGAAATGATTCCTGTACTTACAATTGTGCAGCCAAAATACTTTTGACTAAATCAAATTCCACTGCTGGAGTTAAGATTATCATACTGAATTTTTTAGAGTGAGACAATTACAAATGTTATTTATTTTCTTATTGTCACAATGGATGCGTGTGTGTGTGTATATACTCTCTCTCTGGCTTCATCTTTGGAAAACAAAAGTGGTTTCTTATGCCTTAGTTTATATTCTTTAGTTATGTTTATGACAGACTGTCTGGGAATAAGCAGTGATACACATTTCTACAACCATAAACTTGAAAATCAGATCTAGCAGATTGATAAAAAAGCTTTTAACACTATACTAAAAGGTACGACCTTTAGATCTATTTTGAATTTCTTATAGCACCATTTGTAATTGTGGTTATTAGTGAAAAAGTATCTTTGAAATGCTGATCAAAGTAGTCAACATTGCTTTAATATGGTGTCATCTAAAGAAGTAAAGCTGATGGTGTGCTATGATGAGATAACTACATTTTCTTAAGGAGTTCTATTTGTTTGAAAATAACGGTCTTCCCTTACCATATGCTTAACATTCTGCATTCCATGCAGAGGCATAACTACCATGAACAAGACTGTTTTCCACCTCACCAGGAGCTTTTTTGGAGCTTTTGGTTGGTTGCTGAGCCACCCTAATTAACTGCAATCCATTCACATTTACCCTCTTGCTGGCCCTGGTCCTCCAATTTCTATACCATCATATTTATTTATTGTTAGGTAGTGTAGTAGAACCACAGATTATAAGAATTTTGTGCACAAATCCTCATATAATGATGAAACTGTAGTATTTCAGCTTTCTAGCATATGTGTGTCTATCTGGCATCCATAGTTTACTGTAGTCAAAGAAATAAAGGCACAGGTTAAAATTCACTACATGAAGAGATATTTTCTTTAGTTTGTCTTGATTCTCCCACAGTTTAGCACCATTGGGTGACCTCTGGTTCTGCTGTGTTAGGGACAGCCTCAAACTTTACCTTATCTACTTTGTCCATACCATGAATAGCTTTATACACATTTAGTATGTCAACATTCACCATCCATATTCCAGAAGTTCACCCCTCCTCAAGAGGTCTTCCATGGATCCAGAAGTTTTAAACAACTATTGGATAGTAGTTAAATATACACTTTTTGGGCAAGGTATTGGGAAGGCCGGAGGCTGTTCAACATACTTGGAAGAAGTTAATTATCTAGACCCATTTCAATCTAGCTTCAGACCTGGTCATGGCACTGAAACTATGTCCCATAGGGTCTCAAGTCTGTGAAGCAGGAGGTTATATAGCCCTAGAAAGAACAGGAAGAGAAGGAACAGGCCAAGAATGCATACTTCCAGCTCCAGTTGGTTCACCAGCTATAGCCCTTTCTAGACAAAGACTATCAGATCATAGTAATTCATGCTCTGATAACATAGAGATTGAACTATTGTAATGCATATTCTACCTTGGGCTGCCCTTGAAGATGATTTGGAAGCTGCAGCTAATGCAGAATGCAGTAGGAATGCTGTTAACTTATTTTGCTGGCTAGATACACATCAGACAGGTCTTAAAAGAGTGGCATTGCTCAGGTTCAAAGGCAGAGGGAACAAAAATGCCTGGCTTCATGATCTGAGATGTGCATGACCATGTTTGTATGCTAGTTCAGAGCATATGACCCGTCCTGAAAGGGAATCAGGAAATCTGTTCCTCACAAGCCTATGATAGTGAGTGAAAAGGGGCGCCAGCCAGTGACATCACTGTACACCTGCCAGTGATCCTGTTGAATGGGGTGGAAAAAACAAGTTTCAACCCTATTCAGGTTTGCCCATGGAAAGATACAGTTAATAGCAGGAATGCTGCAAGGTGCAGTCTGACATGGGCATGCTTCTTCCTAGCTGCGAAAGAAGCTGCGAGTGAAAATAAGCAGAAGAGCAATGTAGAGAGGTGAGTTATCCCACAAATCACCATCACTCTCACTGTCCCTTAACATTTCCCTTGCTGTCATAGAGGGCCTCATGTTTGTGGTCCCCTTTGGGGGTTTTTGTACGTTTCAAATTAGCATATGTACGTGTTCATGCACATCTCTATTCAGGATACTTTGAGAAAGCAATATGGTAAGCCAGTGCTCATTTCTGAATCCATTCATTCTCAGATATCTGTTCATTCCAAATTTCCTGATGACCTCTGTGATGGATTCATGGTGCAAGCTGCAAACCGTGGGTTTATTTCCCCAGGATTTTGCAGACTAGATGGACAGGAGGGAGAAGCTGTCTCAAAAACCCACGGAATCACACCAATCAGAGTGGCCAGTTCTCGCTGTATTTAAGCCAGCGGTCTGGGACTCTGGGTGTCTCTTGCATGGCAGATTTTGCAGGGGGGAGATCGTTGGGGGAGTCAGCTGAACTCTCTAGGCTTCTAGGCCTCATGCTCTCAGCTTGGAGGCAGAGGATCAAAGGGAGGTCTCATCTCTTTGGAGGAAGATCTCAGGGCATACCTGGTTAGATACAGGAACGCTGCAGGGGCTGCTTGGCTCTGGTTTGAGCAAGTCAGACCCCTGGACAGCAGTTAGGTTTTACTGCTGGGGTTTATTCTTTATTTTAGCAAGAGCATTCACACTGAACATCTGGAAGTTTCGTTCAGGTTAAGGAGAGCTGGAGGCTTGGGTTGTTTAGTTTGCTTTCAGTGATTTAGCTTGGGAGAGCTAAGCTTTATTTCGCTTACAGTAACTTGTTTCTTCTAACTTCTTAAGGACTATTGAGCAGACCTTATCTTTGCTTCTATTTATTTATTTATTTATTTATTTATTTATTTATTTATTTATTTATTTATTTATTTATTTATTTATTTATCTGCTTGTATATAATAAACAGCTGGTGTTTGTATTATACTGGTGTTTATCATGCTGCTTCAGGGTGGAGGCTAGGCAGTAAGCCTTTGAAGTGGGACGCATGGGCAAGGGGGGTATAGTCGAGTTCATATATTGACACCAGCCCATTGGCAGGCAGACGGCCGCTTCCTCGACTGCGTGACTCTGCTAATACTAGTCCAAGGAGGCGTGGTGGTGGAGTCGAGTCATCACAACCTCTCTGTTAAGATCAAGCCATGAAGAACCTCATAGTATAGTTCCAAGGTGTCCAGCAAGAATCTTCCACAACTACTCTCTGGTATTGGCATTGCTTTCCAGAAGGATGCCAAAGTTGATGATATTAAAAGCCCCTTAAAGATCACAAAGATCCAACAGGGCAGCACTTGTCTATTCTTTCTCCCAGAGGAGGTCATCAGCAAGGGTGCCCAAGGGTATATGGTTTCAGTGCCATGTCCAATCCTGAAACCAGTTTGAAATTAGTCTACTGTAGATAATTAGCTTCCTCCAAGCATGCCTGCAATTAAATGGCCATGGTTCCCTCTAATATCTTGCACAAAAATGGTATGCTAGCTACTGGGCAGTAGTTTTTTAACTATTCTGAATCCAAGGAGGACCTCTTCAGAAGGGGGGCACACCACCACCACATTTAAGAGCTGGCAGTACTACCCCAAATCTCAAGGATGCATTCACCTCTCCCTGGGCCCATTCAGCCAAGAAGAAAAAGGATCTGGAGAGCCTACAGTTGGCAAAACCTCAGCAAGCAGCTTGTCTATAATCTTGGGCTACCATAATTGAAGCTACCAAAAATAGCTGAACCATATGATGCTCTAGACACTTCTCCTAGGCTGTTCTCAACTGTGATATCTAATTCTCTGCAAATGAGTAATTTAGCCGTCAAAGTGTCCTGGAAATTTGTCACATTGCATAAATAGCTCTGCTAGATGGCTATTTAAACATACAGCACAGAAGCAGAAAAATAACTCCTCCTGGCTCTCACCACTGCTAGGTGTTAAGTAATGTGCTCTTAACCATGTTTGGTCAGACTCAATGGCATGATTTATGGCAATGGTGCTCTAGCCATTGACTCTCTTGTTTTATTGCTCAATGGAATGCTAAAGTGCTCTTCTGGTTCCACCATGGCAGTGAGGACATTTGGGAGTGATTGTGTCAATGGCCCTGCTCATCTCACAGTTGCCCAGTGTGGCCAGAGCCTCTGCAAGAGCACCATCCAAGCAAACCAGAAAATCCCCCAGAACATTTGAGAATCTCTCAGATGCCATAAGTCTCTGAGTATGGACAATCTTCCTTGCCCTGTATGGAAGGAGAGCTGTGACTGTAGGTCCATGTCTCACCAGTCAATGGTATGTCCATGATAAAGGGTTTATTACCTTCTCTTCTGTCCATGGATGGTCACCAATTAGTATCAAAACCAGATAGATTTTATTTATGGGTATATGAGTTAGACTAGTTGCTCTACATTTAAGTTAGTCTCATGGACTTAATTTTTAGGAATTTTTTTGGGGCTGTATGTAATAAGCTTTGAGTATAATTTTTGCATTGTTATTGAGGCAAGGAAAACAGTTTTTACTGCTTGCAACTCAAGAGTCTGTGAATCGTGGGAGCAAAAGCTTGCAAGAACGTTTATCATTCTTGAAGCAAACATAGGAATGCTCATATGCCCCTAGTATCTTATACATAAAAAATTGTTGTATATTTTAGACTATGACTTCTAGTCCAAAAGAATTTTCGCCTATGTTGGAAGAATGTTTGCAGGAATGCTTTTCATAACTGTTTGTACCCTTCCATAAATTCACATTCATTTAATAATTTAATCATCATAAATAAATTGAAGGCAATTGCTAAATTTTCTTAAATGGGGCAAAATAATTACTGGTAATACCAGTTGTTCCAGAAATGCCCTCATTGAAGGAACTATGCGTAGCAAAAGCATTACTGGTGCATTTTAATCTCACAGAAGAATCCCACTGTCTAAAGTGGTGACCAGCATTCAGAAAGAGAATAATCTGCTTCCTACTCTGTCCAAATCTATGATAGACACAGTAAAGGAAATGACCAGATTGCTGTGTAGCCAATAAGTGTTATTGAATATGTAGGCTTTCATCCTCTGCATTTCATGTCCCATAAATATTCAAGATTTTAACATGCAAATGAACACTACAAGTAGCTTTAATATCAAAATTTTCAAAAGCATCTTTTCTTTTTCACTGATCAAATGTACACTTTGCCTCCCATCACTGAGAGGCGAAGTACTGGAATGTCCGCACCTGTGGACACCCAAAGCCTTCAAAACTTTAATTAAGTTCTGACTGAGAATAGCCACCATTACAATGGAGCCCCTTGTAGAGTCCCAGTGGAAGTACAAGCATGCCTGCATGGTACAGTTGCCGGGGCGGCTTGGTGACACAGTGGGTAATAGTGCCTGCACCACCAGACAGATGCTCCTCCTGCACTTCTTCCACCAGAAGATGTGCAGAAGAAGCATCTAGGACTTAACTAGCCCTGCTGCTATTATAGGCATGGCCAGTTTCAATTGCTTCACACTTATATGGCATGGGGGATGCTCTGGCACACTTGGAGCCAAGTCTGGTAAAGAAACAGCTCCATGAAGTGTGGACAGTCCATGCTAGGGTTCTCACTTGCACTTACATTATAAGTGTGAAAAGATTCAGTCTTAAACATGACCAAATACACAAATATTTAGCGACAGTTATTAATGCCTTTAAAATATTTGGAATTGTAATCAATATTATATAAATTTAGAATAACTGATTATTTCCAGGTTTCTGAGTGTCTCTTCCCCTCTCCATTTTCCTTCCTTGCAAAATCTTAAGGAAATTTCCATTCTTTTATCACAACCAAATAGAATGAGATAGAATACCTATGTGCTCCATTGGTGAGACATTGAAATATATAAGAGGAGTCCTGCTGGATTGGGCCGTAGCCTATCTTGTCCAGCATCCTGTCCCACATAGTGGTCCACCAACTGCTTATGGGCATCTCAAGCAGAAGACAAAGGCAAAACCTTCACCTACTCTTGAATCTCTGCAAATGGCCTTGAGAGGCATCCTGCCTGTCTCCCCTGCCTGGAGGGTGACCTAGGCATCCATTCTACTAGCCATTGCTACATCTGTCATCCATGAATTTGTCTAACCTTTTCCTAAAACCATTTTTGTAGATACATGTACAAAAACATATTGCAGACAATAATTAAAAAAAAACACTATTGGTTCTTAAGAGTAATTACTTAAGCAAACAACACTTCCAAAGATTAGGAGCTAATAGTTACTAATGCAGTATTTGTTTTTAATGTGTTAGAACTGGTATTCAGCTCAAAAACATTCACAAGTCAGTATATTTTATTTGAAGGATGCATATTTATTTGTTTATGTGTCTATGAAAGCTTTATTTTCTAGAATTTCTGGCTTTTAGCTCCATCCATAACCCTATTTTACCCAAATTGTTGGATCTCAGTCAGTTTTAAAAAGCAACATAAATTCAAGAACTTTGGCTTAGTTGTCTTGTGGATCGAGCCATATAACAGCAAGACTGTTGGTTTTAGTACTTTTGGCTTCAAAAATACAGGAAAGTTGTTCTGAAGCCAAAAGTGTGACTGGCTTGGCTCAGCACAGAGTTTCCTCTATCATTTTTTGTTTTTGTTTTAAGACAGCATGTGGTTATAGTTTAAGATCATTATTTAGTTGACAAGCAAAGCTCTTTCAGAAAAGAATATTTGCATGGGTCAAGACAGCTTACGTTGAGGTCTTGTTAAAGTCAGGACATAATGACCATTATTTGTTCGTATAGTCAGTAGGAATAAAAAATGACTCAGTGCCAGCTTCCCCAAATAGCTTTTATGTTATCTAAATATTTTATTGTGGAAAAGGAAATTCTACGCTGTGTGAAAGAAAGACAGAGCACCTGAAATTATTTTCAGAAATACCTCATAGTCTTAAACTGCTTTAGCAGTTAATGGGACCCTGGATAAAGCAGCTTGTCAGTTTTATTGTATCATTTAATGTGATATTAACATTGTTGCTACATCATGAGGATTTGCTTCCCAGCGCCAATTTGCCCATCATTTTCAGGCCAACATCCAATCACAGAAGCTGCCATTTGTTCGAAACCTTAACTGGGAAGGTACTCGTGGCTGCAAAGGAGCATTGTATGGTATTTCATCCCAAATGGAGTTTGATCATATGGATTCCCAACTGTTAACAGGACTCATCCGTGATGCCACTACTGTGCAAGCAGTTAAAGGGTAGCAGGATAGGAAGCCCAATTTTTACTCTATACAAATCATTCTCAACTTCCACTTTTGGAATTGAGAATATACCGTCTGTAACTCACTAGCAGAATTGTTATGGATCATGGCCTATGCAAGCATATAAATAAATGTTAACATTGATAATAAAAAAGAATTTCTGATCATGTTTAATATGATTTTGGATTTATTCCTACTATTATAAAATAATTTACTCTAAAGTTGTTAATTTAATTATGACTGTATAGACCAGCGGTTCTCAACCTTTCTAATACCGCGACCCCTAAATGCAGTTCCTCATGTTGTGGAGACCCCCAATCACTGGGGCAGGGCAGCTGGGAGGGGGAGGGAGGGGCAGCGGGAGACTCGTCACAACCCCTCTGAAATGGTAGTTCGACCCCCAAAGGGATCGTGACCCACAGGTTGAGAACTGCTGGTATAGACAGTTGTAATCAGATTTTTTAAATGAATTGTAAGCTATACTGCACTGATACCTAAAAGCCATGTGTTTAGTATATTAAGTAGTGGAACATATTAATCCACAACAGAACATACAGGAGATAACGTTTGTAGATGACTTTTTTTTAGGGATGTACATGAACAAAAATTTTGTGTTTGGTTTTGCCCTTGGCTTCTGCTTGAGATGCCTATGGGCAGTTGGTGGGACATTGTGAGAGACAGGATACTGGACTGCTTGGGCTGTGGTCTGATCCATCAGGGCTCTTCTTATGTTCTTATATATTAGGCTTGTAGTAGCAAAATTGTTTTTTTGTTGTTATGTAAATAACATGATAGGCATCCTAGATTTGTATCTGCTTTCACACTTCCCTTCTCCCTAGTGAACATATATAGAAAATTCTAATCTTTGTGAAATTATGCATAAATATTTTAAAGATACTTTGGAAGGCCACAGAAGTGGTGGTGAGCCTAAACATATATGGTTATTGTGAAGTACTGAGATTCACCCCCTTTCTTGGTGATTAGATTGATTTCCATTCATTTCAAATACTGAAAAGACCAGATGAGACTAGATTGCGGTTTGAGGAAGGGACAAATCTCTGGAACAGCATGAAAGGAAATTGTGCTTTTCTCCTTGATCACAGTGACAAATGAGGAGATTCCTGGCTTTAACGGTCAAACACTTTCTGGGGAATTGGTGCTTGATGAAGCCAGGCAAGAGGGAAAGTGTCAAAGGGTAAGAGAAAAAGCTATTATTTATCACTTCATCATCAAAACCATTGTTTTGCATTTCTGTTGTTATTTGTACACATAGCTTGCCTATAGGTCTGTCACTAGCATCTGATGAATTAAGTTTTAGTCTATGAAAGCTTACGCTACCAAATTCTTTCTCTCTCTTAGGCTGTGTTTAATCCTTGTTCGGTCCATCTCCGGCACCCACTACTCACACCTTTTTAGTCCAATTCTTTTTATTTGTGGACTTTCTTCCCTTCAGTTGTTACTTCCCTGACTCCTGATTTTACAGGTCTCAAGCCGTTGTAGAGTGTTAATCCACTTCCATTTTTTTGAAGGTCACAGAACATTTATCCTATCAGAGCACAGGGAGTGTTGTGATGGTACAGAGGGATGGAAATCGATAAAAGTCTTGTAAAGGAGTCTCGGGATGTGAACAGAAAGGGGTGAGCATAGTGACCCAAACTGAGGACAAACTAAAGCACGATTATCAGGTATTGGGTGTGACCAGAGTTAGTGTGTTTTGAGCCCAGCTTCTTAATAAGACAGACTATTTCAGCAAGGCACGACCACAGCTTTAGTATCTATGGTACTACTAGACCCCCTTGCTTATCAGTCCAGCTTGATATTCCTCATGGAAATGATGTAGCCTTCAAAAGTAGCATTCTGTCATGATGCACGTCTTTTTTGCTTTGCATAAGTGTTTTATTTAATGAGGTAGTACAGTACAATGCAGCTTATTGAAATCAAAAACACATGATATGCCCTAGGCGGAAGAAAGGCAATAACTGCTCAGATTTTTGAAGTGGACTCGTCATACCACAGGCTACCTTTTTTAGCAGAAAAACAACAAAAATTCTAATCTAGCTGTCTGCCCAAATATATTAATTTAAATTGCATGGATTTTATGATATTATAGCTGTAAGGCACAATGTCCTATTTGCAAGCATCTTCAAAACCCTTGTTTGGAACACTCTCCATGAATATGCTTTATATACCAGATTTTGGTGGCAGAATCCCAAATATGCATGCCATGTCCACCCTCTTGAGAAATAACATCTGATGATTTAAATGACATTTCTGGAGAGTGAGCCTACAAGTGGTTGTGATGCAAAATGCTAACTGGGAACGAGCTATTTTGATCATACTCGTTTTCAGTGAGGTAGTGGAATTGGCAGATTGCAACAAATTAGGTGGAAATGCAAGTGAACTACAAATTTCTCTCCTAACTAGATGAATCAACAGCAAAATGGCAAATTACATTAAATATAAGTAAAGATTAAGTAGGGGTGCAATGCATTTTAGAAGTGCAAGCTGATAGAAACGGAACTGCAATCCAGTAGTAGGCAAACATTCATAGGAAATGTTCAGTGATAATGCCATGACTGTTAATTGTTGACACTCCCATTATCATAGTGCCTTTATAGGACCTCTAGGTACATAACATTTTGATTTTCTACTTCCAGTTGAACTGGAATTAAGTGGCTCATATTAATTCCAGTCTTGTTTCTGCCTTTGATGTTACTTTCCTTTTGTTTCCTCATTTATGTGCTCTTAAACACACAAAAATCTGGATGAAATTTTTGATTATCCCCCACTTCTTTACATAAGAGACAGGTGCTTGGAGAAGCTGCTGCCCTGCTTTAAGCCTCTTACTTCTTCTGTGCCCTTGAAGTATTAATAGCTGCTTGGAGCAGCAAACAACTGCAACTGCTTTTGTTTGCTTTGAAGGTGGGATGACAGATGTTCCTGTAAGAAGAGGTGCCTTCACTCATTTTAAAAAAGAAGACACTGCCAGAGGCCCACCTTTTTCATGTAATGGAATGTGTATCTCACATGCTGTTGCGTTCATATCTACATAAGAAAAGCAACTGTGATGAGAAGAGGCTCCAGTGGGAAGTCTTCTTGTGATCCTTGTAAGCAAAATGCAGTTAGGAAAACTGAAAAGGAAGCTTCCAGTGGTATCTTATACTCTTTCTGCACTAGATCTATTATATCCCAGGATAGTAACCTGCTTTCTGCAAGCTGATGCCTATTTGCATTTTGGCCGGTAGTCAATAATTAATGAACTTCTGGTAAAGAGCATCTGCACATGGAGTAGGTGTTACAGCTCCAAGCATGCCCTGCCTCAACAGAAGTTCACTAGTTGTTGATTAGGCACAAAGCACTAAATCGTGCTCCACACCTTTACCAACGTTGACCAGAAGCTTACCTGAAGTGTCCAGCGGCATGACCGTTCCCTCTTTTTCAGGTCCCCTGAAGTCGGTGATTGGGGGAGGCAGCATCCACACAGGCACAGTGGCCTTGGTGGCCATGATTGATCACTGACCTCTGACATGACCCAACCACAAATCCCTGGGTGTGATGTCTGGTCATTGAGTCACGAGAGGGGCTTTTGATCAGCACCCCAGTAGTGGGCAGTGCATGTTCAATCAAGGGTGCTGATGTGATCAACTGCAATATGTCCCTCTGGTCAAACACGCCCCTCTGCAATGGCATCTGAGCATGCCACAGAACAGCCAATCACGGCAGCAAGGAGGTGGAACTTCCGGCTTTGGACATTCGCACTTTTGGTCGATAATAAGACACTTTTGGGAAGCTTTCATCATGACAAGTGCTAATGGTCCACCTTTAACAGAAGTTTACCAGCACGAGTTCATAGCAGCTTAATCAGCTAAGCACAGAAAGGCCCTTGGTGCAGACTACAATATAATAATAAGGCCAAGTGCAGAAAGAGCCAAAGTTTGGAATAAATCAAGTGCAGAAAAATCCTTACCTTGTTCTACTGCTGCTGCCCTTATGGGAATGCTTTGCAAGTCTCACCTGTGCTTTTAGTACCATCTCCAAGGACCTATTTATTGTCAGAGGTAACTAGGAAAACAATAAATTCCAGCCAAAGCTGTGGTACCTAGCTGTTCAAAATAGTTGCTTTCCATTTAAATGGAGTGTGTGTGTGTGCAGATAATTTACAAAACAGCCATAGGGCACTATTTGTTAGATGTGGATTCCTCAGTTTAATTTTGATATATACTGTACATACAGAGAGACAGAATACGGAAATTTATCAATGAAATCAGGCACTTGCTTGGACTGTATTAATAGAAAATTTTCAAAAAATGTGACCAAAATGACTGTTCGTGTTCAATTTTTCACTGGTTGAAAAATAGGGGGGAACCCACAACAAACTTTTACTTCTATTAATAAATGTATAAGCTCATAACAATTCCACACCTACTATATTTTGGTACAGCTTCATTATTTTCCTATAACAGTCTATAAGACATCTACCCTCTTACATTGTTCTTTACTTATATTCTTTGTTAAAATTCTTGCTTATAATATTTAAATATTAATGCTTTCTCCCAAGTTCTTAACAAATTATACTTTCCCCTTCTCTATAATGTCACAAACATCTATCACAAACCTTCAAGCACTCTGTCTTTCGACTCTAGTCTTAAATCTGTTCATCACCACTGTTTTGTATTTATAAGTGACATTATTTAGGTTGTATTTGTATGGTCTAGTGGTTTTTTCTACTTTCTTCAATTTAAGCCTGAATTTTGCAATAAGAAGTTCATTATCTGAGCCACTGTCTGCTTCAGGTCTTGGTCTTGTTTTGTTGGCTGTATAGAGCTTCTCCATCTTTGGCTGGAAAGTATATAATCAATCTGTTGTCTGTGGTAGAGATGCCTCTGGGGCTGTTGGAAAAGAGTGTTTGCTATGATCAACAAGATATTTTGACAAAACTCTACTTGTTTCTGGCATGCTTCATTTTGTACTCCAGGTTATTCCAGTTATCTTTTGATTTCCTACTTTTAGCATTCTAAAAGTGGTTGTAGTATAGACTTGGGGCCAGTTCATACTTATCACTCCAGGAAAAGCACATACATACTCTGTGCCACTAGCTGCCTCGATCACTGTGGGCTGTTGAGAAGTAAAAACTTCTCTGCGGAAAAGTAAAAACATCTCCACAGCTTCACCAGGAACAGCTGGTAAGCCCCTGGTCACTTCTGGATACAGTGTTCACATGCTTCTCAATTTGTGAACACTGCATCATGTTTGCCATGGCAACATCCTGGCATATGCTGATAATTGCTGTGACTGTTGCTATGGTGATCTGGCCAGGTGGGTCCTGACAATCCACATTTCAAGTGCTGGTTGTCAGATTTGGGACTGCCTTGGTACTTGAAGTGTGGATGCATCCCACTTCAACTGATCTTAACTTCAGTGGGATGTTATTGTTATACCATCCCATGAAGTGTGAGCAGGCCCTTGGATTACTGTGGTATTGAATGCTGATGTTGAACCTTGGAAGCAAACAGAAATCGTAATGACATTTTTGACACTGTAACCCAGGATTTTTTTTCACCCTTTCATTGACTAGGAGGGCTACTCCATTCCTTCTGAGATATCCTCGCCCTTCTCAATAGATATAATACATCTTCACCCATGTCTTTGATGTTTAGCTTCTTCTAACTGTTGTCCTGCCTGGGAGAGAGGGCTATATTGCAATGTATGTTTTACACTATTTTATGGTTTTTATCTTTTTATTGTTGTGTCTAGTGACAATTTGAATTAAATCCATCAATTTTAGTCCATTTTAGTTCGCTGACTAGCAAGATACCCATGTTTAGTTTTGTCATTTCATGTTTGACCACATTCATCTTAAGTTCATAGATCTTACATTCCCAGGTTCCTATGCAATATCGTTCTTTTCTTTTCATCATCAGACAAACCCACAATTAAACATTTTTTCAGCATTGACTTAGCTGCTTCACTCTTTCTGGAGCTACTTGTAGCTATCCTCTGGCTTTCCCCAGTAATGCACTGGGCACCTTCTGACCTAGAAGACTCATCTTCTAGTATCATATCATTCTCCCCTTCTGTATTTGTCCATATAGTTTTCCTGGCAAGGATACTTAAGTGGTTTGGCCTTTCCTTGTTCAGTGGATCATATTTAGTCTGAACTCTCCACTATAATTTGTCCATTTTAGATGGCCCTGCATAGCAAAGCTCATAGCTTCATTTAGCTAAGCAAACTTCTATGCAGTTAAAAGGCAGCACTCCATGAAGGGGACCCCGTAAGCTGCCTCTTTGCATTCTGTTTCAATTGGAAGAAGTATGTATTAGACCATAAAGGCAGTTGCCACGAAACTCAAGCAACCAGAAAAATGGAGGGAAAGAAAATAGATGCAGAGCGGAGCTCCAAAGACCTTATACTCTGTATAAGATTCTGAAAGGTCCCACACAAGCAGGGCATATATACAAATAGCTAAAACCAGCCAGCGTACCAGCTTGAAGCTTTTCCTCTTACAGTCTCAACCTTGGAGCATCTCTCTATGATAACTGCTGGTGAAATGAGTAGTTAGCATGTACTTCACATCTCGAGAATCACAGTGAAGAGTCTTTAATATTTTAATCATGTCTGAGGCTGTATGCACAAGATACCTCCCAAGATGTCTTGAGTGGGGAGTTGCAGCCAGTACAGCCTTGGCTGATGTGGGACACCGTTTACATGTCGGCTTCCCAGTCTGTTCAGAGGCTGCTGCTGGTATCTGTATATGAAGGGTGACTCCCCCTCCCCCCCCCCCAGCATTCATGACAGTAAGTAATGCTGTGCACGGACAACAGCCCTCTTGATTCAGCTTGCAGTGCTGATAATGGCTGCTATAATCTGAATCAAGGAGATGAAGCTCCTTCAGAGCAGGAAAGTCCCACTCTAAAGTTAATACACTCTGTCGCCGTTCAGAGCATCATAGTCTTAACAGTTCCATGGACATCTGAATGTGTTTTGATTTGGGTTTCTGGCTCCTAAAGACAACTAATTTTGCTAAATGATGGCTCATAGTCCTAAGTCTACCACCATCAACTGTGTTGTTTTTGCACTTGCAGATGTCATGTTCTTCTAGCAATGCCAACAAAATATTAGAAACCTGTATTTAATCGACATATTCCATAATGTGTACTCCTTGCTGTATAGCAGCTGGGTAGATGTCCAAAATCGTTTTCATGGGGAAAATGGCTTCTATCAAGCTATCTCTTCAACACGCCAGACTTGACAAGACAAATGTTGGTTTTCCATATGTTCTTATGTGATGAACTCTCTAAAGCTGCAAGCGCAGACATTATAGCCAGTGCTAAAGTGAGGTCACAGTTCAAAAGAAGAATGAAAAAGGTGTCATGCCTTTCACAATCCTAAATCTTTGTTGCCTTACATTTGCCTTTCACAGAAGCATTTCTGTGAGGCCATCAGAACTTTAAGACCATAAAAACATTATACCTTTTGTGTCACAGACCTTCTAGTTCAGTAATTTATCTCATGCAGTGGCCCACTAATTGTTTCTGAGGATTCTTAACCATGTCCCTAATATTAACCTTGCTTTCTGTCCTAGTATTCTTACCCACAACTCTTCTGAGGGTCTGATTTACTAGACATTCCAGTTTATGAGATTCCATCTCATCTTTAAGGTGCAAGGTCATCCCATCTCCGGTTCACCTTTTTCCATTGAGTTTGTAACCCAGGATAACTGTTTCAGTTAGGCCAGTAATACCTATTTGTTCATCTGTCATCAAGCCCTCCAGCTCCCCTAGTTTGGCTCAGAAGCTTCTAGCATTAGCATATAGGCATTTGTATGTTCCTCTCTGATGAAAGGTCACTTCTATAAGACCATGATAATTCTTAGACTTACCCTTACATCTTCCTGTTTCTATATTATTGACTAATTCCCACTCCACTTTGGACCATCTGCCTTATTCCAACCTTCTCTCAAATTTGCACTTTCCAACAGCTTCTGTTGGCTGTTCCCCAGGAATAAATATAAAGGCAACTCTGCAACATTGTTAATAATAAGCAGGAGTGGTCATGCCACTGCTAAATGAATGTACCCAGATGAGTGGTCTTTCACAAACTTGAAAACAAACTTACACTCTGGTCACACTGAGCAATTTTTTTTTCTTGATAAACACAACAAATTCTGCTGGCAATGCAAACTAGAAGCTGTATAAAGTAAAAAGTAATACTGGACTTTTCCTCTGGCATTTTTACATTGAAACCAGCTGTTGGAATAAAAGTTTTAAAAGGGCATTTCCTTAAATTTAAATGTGTGGTGCTAAATCCGCAGATTTAATTAATACTATCTATGTCTTTGTTTTCTCCTGAATTTCCGTTTCCTCCATGCATGCATTACTGATCACTAGACCTGCAATATTAGATTCTTGGGAATATATTTCTCCCCCTAAGTTATATGGATCTGCTGGAGAAAATTCAAGTTTGTGTTGGATCTGGGTGTTTTCCAACACAATAGTCTTGGTTATGTAGCCTGTTTGGCATTTATAAAGCAGCAGCTTCTTTTTTCTATTATTGAGGCCTCAAGCTGTAACTCTCTGTGGGCCACATCCCAAGTAGTAATTTCGAGGGCTTCCAGCAGCCACTGATTTGAATGAGATCAGTGGAAAATCCATCCCCTGCAGCATGGCATTTTCCTCAAAACTTAGTTCAGAATATTCTAAGATCTAGAACAGGAACTTAACAGCCACAAAATCCAACCTCTTGGTGATTGATTAAAATCATTTAGCAAATGTTCATGTTATTATGTGGACTAAGTCAAATACTCCATGTTTTTCCGTCCTGGAGACATTTGGAGAAGAGGCAAACTTGGCTTTGGCTAGTTAGATTACATTTCTAATATTTGGAGAATGCATTTGCTTAATAAAATACTGGCTTCAACTTATCCTGAAAAAGCATAGCTCTTAAAATCTAATCCTAAACCGCTGCTCTGATATGGCGGGTGATAACAGAGGACAGAAAGATTCTAGCAACAGCAATTGCCATAGTTACTTCTAGTCTTGTTTTTGTGCTGGAATTCAGTGCTTACTGAGCCCCTTGCCTGTGTGTTGTTGCCACTCTTTTTAACGTCCCTTTTGGAGGACCTCAAATCTCCTTTGGTAAAAGAATAATGATGTTGTCACCACCACCATCATCACCTGCGTTTTTAAGGGGCTATGCTGTAAATATTTGAGATGATCCCTCTCCTTTAACAGTGCAATGTTCTGCTTATGACAAAGC
Organism: Aspidoscelis tigris stejnegeri; assembly: GCA_023333525.1. Taxonomy (NCBI): domain Eukaryota; kingdom Metazoa; phylum Chordata; class Lepidosauria; order Squamata; family Teiidae; genus Aspidoscelis; species Aspidoscelis tigris. Next base: position 212,237,979 of record JALMGA010000001.1, read on the forward strand.
AGTTGTCTGAAACAACCAGAATATTTTGCATATTTTGTTGTCATGTAGTTTATATTTTGCGTAATAGAAGAGAAAGTGAAACTGCTTTTACTAGACTCGATCCTCTCTTCAGTCACAGTGCTCTTTATTTTTATTCTGAATTGTTATCCTTTTTTGTTTACATAGCATATTCAAAGACACTGTCCTGTCTGTATGCTCCCTTTGCTCTCAAAGTTATGAGAGGGTGCACAAGAACTTAAAGTTCATGTCAGATTAAAAGCAGGAATAGGCAGTTATTCTAATTTTTTTGGTTTCCTTTTTCTAATCCATAGTTCAGTTTCCCCATTTTGATATTTTGGGGCTGTTTTAAAATAAAAAGATCTGATACAGGCATACACATGCACTTTAAAAAAAAATCTGTTTGTTTTTATGCACATACTTTTCTAAAATTCTGTTTAATTGGTATATGCAGTACAAAATGCAGTACAAAATTTAGATGATTATAAATCCAAAGGATGCCTATTCAAATACTGGCTTGGGAAGCACAGATTTGTAATTTTACATTTATAATATGACATCTTCTTCCTTGAATATGAAAACTGAACAGAGGTTGAAAAGTATCTAGTAATTTCTTAGATGCTGCCTAGACTATTTTAGCTTTCAGTGTTAATCCGTTATAAGAATAAATTGTTGTCTCTCAATGCATGTAAGCAAACAATAATGTTATGTTCTGTTTTATTTATTATTTACATTTATATCCCACCCCATACCCGAAGGTCTTTTAAAAACAGGTTCTTGTGGCAGTCTCACCACAACCTTCTGTGCTTGAAAGCACTGCATTTTTAAAATAGGAAAATTGGATCTGTATGTGTATGATATGAGATACACAGCATGTGTGAAAGGAAAAGTTTTTTCAGTGGCCAAAGGAAGACAGCTTTGAGTTATTAAGAATGATCTGGATTGGTCCCAGTTTTTCTGGTTCACTAGGATCTATATTCAAATATTGCACATCTGTTTCATGTTTGCAGTCACTGAGAGGGGCACATGGTATCGTATCTATAAGACATCTGTCTTTTCGCATAAGTTATTTAGCTTGTGTCTCAATAACAGTAGTCATTCCTGCACTTTTAGATCTAAAGATTAAGATTGCAGTCCTGTGCACATTGGGGAACAAAATATTTCAGTGTAAATATGAATGTGCGTCTGCACACCACACAAATGTGGGAAAAGCAAAGGGTCATTAAAATGAATAAACATATATTTCCTGATTAGGAAAAAAAATGTTTGTCATGGTTTAACCTTATGTTTCTTCAAAGCATGAGCCTATAGAACTGTAATGAAACTCAAACTACTGTGTGACTAGGGAAGTATGGAAACTGGATTAGAGCACCTTGATATGGGATACAGCTCAGCTTTATAAGGCAGGAACAGTAACGTGTATGAAACAAAATTGCATCTTCATTTCACTATCAAAGTGAAAACCCATTAATTTGTTTCACAATCAAATTGTTAATTGAAAAACTGTTCTTTTGCATTCATTTTCACTTTCTTTTTGCAAAAGCAATTTTCATCACCAGAAACACAGAGGAACGTGAATGTTCAGGTAAATTGTTTGTTTCTGAAGTTTTAAGACGTGAGAAAAACTGAATTTTCATTTCAATATCTGTGAATACAGAATATTCAGGCAAATTTGAAAATTTTGTACATTGCTAATCAGGAAGAGCTTGGTTTTGTTTGTTTGCTTTTGTTTTGACTCATTGCTTATATTTATATTTTGTTTTCAGTCATTTAATGTGAATCTGCTGATGCTAGGTAGTGTGTTGTAGGCACATTTGCAAAACATATTTATAAGTTCAAGGGGGCAGATAAATAGTGAGAGCTCCATGCAACTGAAGTTCCATTTTTTCAGGGTTCCTAGTCTCATGGATCTTTCTCATCTCACATAAACATGTATGCTTGGATGGACATTGCAGAAGGTCTTTTTAATGTGGTGGACATTTACCATCCATACAGTGAAAGCTGAAATAATAGGAAATGAAAATCAGTTTTCTTTGTGTCCTACACCCTCTTCCAAAGCGTTTGTACTTAGTCTACTTTTTGGCCCCAAATTTCACAAATGATAAAAAGAACTGTGAACATTACTATAGAAAGGAAAACAGAACGGATATATATGTATAACATACTTTGACCCAGAAATTAAAGGGGAGAATGGCGCTGACCTTGACTTTCTTCCCAAAATGTTAAAGAGTGTAAGGGAAGTGGTACAAAACATGCAAGAGTCTGTTTCAGTCAGTTCTCTGTTGTAACACCAAAGCAATAGTTATGGGCAGGATGAAAACTTACGTTGACTAGGTAGAAAGCAGCTGGGTACAATTTGAAAATGCTAATGTGAGAATCCTAATGAGAAGGTAGAAGAACAGCCTGTAGGGCCCCATTTGGTATGTAAGACAATATTTAGCAAACAAGGCTGAGGGCAAGAAATGGAATCAAATGTAATAATGTTATAAGGAGAAAAGAATTACGTCCTTAGACCATTTAAATGGCTAAACCATTTCAAGGAAATCTTTCCCTTCTGTAGAACAGTGAGCACCATCTAGTGACTAAAATACGAACTCACATTTTAATACTGAATGTATTTGTTTTGGGAAATGATGAAATCAAGCATGGTTAGATCTGAGCATAAAAATTATTTATATAATGAGAGTGTTTTGTGCCTTTGAGTGGATTTTTTTTAATACTGTAAATATTTTAGTAGTATAGAACTTGGTAAGTATATATTGTTGTCCAAGTTCAGACACATTCAGCTAAATACATTGAACCAGTTCAGGTGCGATCCAGTTCAAATCAAACAGTTTCATTTTGAACTGAACAGCATGCCAGTTCAAAACAGAGTCTGAATGCAAACCAAACAAAGGAGTGTACCTTAAAGGATTCTGAGAAAAGAAAGTCATAATGTAGTATAACTGCAGGTTAGACAGATGAATAGAAAACCAGCTTGGTCTTACTCATTCTGCAGGAGATTAAGCAAAACATTAATCTTTTGAAATAGCATTTTTTTTTATGTACCAGACTGACTGCCCTATCCATATTTGTCATTATCAATCATAAAACACTGAATATCTGGATAGTAATCAGACATCTATCTGTGGGAACATGGTCAATGTGGTTTGTTTAGGATCAGCTACAATGTGAGCACTATGCATGATGCATAAAGCCTTCATGCCAGTTTGGTCTATTGGCTAGGGAGCCGGAGTCCGGACTCTTATCTGGGAATATTGGGTTTGATTCGGCACTCCTCCATGAAGCCAGCTTGGGCTAGTCACAGGTCTCTTCTGAGCTCTCACGACCCCACCTACCTCACAAGGTGTCTGTTGTGAGGAGAAGAATAAAAAGCTTTGTCAGATGCTTTGAGTCCCCTTAAATGGGTGAAAAAAGCAGGGTAGAAAACCCATCTCTTCTCCTTCTCCTTCTCCAGCATCATCATCTTGTGTGAAAGTGCCATTTAAATAATTTTTCACTAAATTTCCCCTTCAGTCAATTCTGTTATTTAGCTCTCTAACAGCTCTCATTAGCATCTCATGGTAGCCATAATATGAATTTTGCATTTCATTCTGGTATTTTTGTTCTAGCATCATGTGTCTTCTGTATGGTTGATCACTTGGCACCTGGCACTACCTTGTGACCCCTTACAGCCACACCTTCTGACCGTATATGGCCTTGTCTCTTGACCCCCTGTGGCCATACCTCTTTGGCTCCTCACCTGCACCCATCCAGAGTTTTAGGCCACCAGCTACCACTGTCCATTGGGGAGATTCTGCTACAAGTACCTCCAAGCACTGTCATCTTGCATTTTCTCACAGCAGGGCCTTCTTTCTTCTTTGGTTGTTCATGGGGTACCTACCATTACATTTTTTTTATCCACCGTTTGAAAACTCATCTGTTTTTCCCAGACATTCTCAGTATGAATGAATGTTTTATATCCAGTTTTTAATTGTTTTTATGTAGTTGGTTTGATTACCTTTAACTTTGTTCTGAAGTTTTGTATATTGCTTTGAAATTTTTAACTTGAAAAATGAGTGTAAAATGTTTTAAATAAATAAATATATACATTTGAAAAGTAACACGTGAACATTACAACCTTAACAAATGAAAAATAATTTCATCTTGTTTAAATTCTGGAAGGAATTTCCAACAAGGAAATGAAATACACTTCAGGCTTGGTCTCCATTATTATTATTATTATTATTATTTACATTTTTATTCTGCCCCATACCTGAAGGACTCTGGATGGGTAACAACAGAATATACATTAAACGCTCTTTAAAAATTCAACAAATCTAAAACAATACAGAGGAAAAAACAGTATCATTCTGTATGTTCAAATTTTCTTTTTCCCAAGGGTTTTTCTGAACCTAATCCCCATGCATACTGATAGATAACTATTTGTCTTTGAAGGACTGCTCAGCTGACGCAGTCTCACTAGAACAGTTTGGAAGTCATAAATGTAGAAATGACCTTAGTCTGATTTGACTACTAAAGCATGATTGTTGTCTGAAACTTCCTAGTCGATTCTTCTGGGAAACCTATGTCAGAAGAGACATAGAAAATGTGACCTTGTTGACCTTTATGAATTCTCCACAGCTTTCAGTAAAACTGCTACTACCAGAACAATTTCCAGGCAGTCCTGCCAAAATTTGAATCTCTGCTGTGCTGGTGCCAAAATTAAGACATTCAGTCTGCATATTCTGTTAGCCTAATATCATTAAACAAATTTCTTTGTCCGTCTGAATTGCTCAGCTAGGCAAATAATGATGTGGTTGCAAGGTAGGAATTGATCATAGGCCTTTTCGCATGAGGGCAAATGGAACACATGTAGGATGCCCTGGCACAGAGCATTTGCTCAGTTGGGTTGGCGGTTCCATCTGGAACTGCCCCAGCCTGTCCCAGGGCTGAACATCCACCCTGTGGCGTTCGTAGCCATCTCTGGCCATCCCGCAACTGTTCTGGAGAGAGAGCCTTCACATGCTCCCTTCCTGACAGCTGTGGGCCCTGCCTCTGGCTGCCCCCATTGGGCAGGCCTGTCCGGTCCCTTCCCCGGGTTCCAGGGGACCAGATCATGTCCCCTACAGCTCACGACCTCCCCCCCCCCCCCAAAGCATGGGCCCTGCCGGCTCTGGTTGGCCAGCTATTCGCACAAGGGTAGCTAGCCAATTAGAGCTGATGGGGCGCACAGGCGCACAGCATCGCCGGCCACACTGGCCACTTCAGAACCCGGCGAGCCTGGGGGGTGCTTGGGGGGGGGGTTCTGTACGCTGTAGGGGATATGATCCTGTCCCCTAGAGGCCACAGGAAGTGGGGAACAGACTGGACCCAATGGGGACAGGCCTGGTAGGGATGCCCCCCCCAAACCAGCCTTTTCAGGCTAGGACATGTGGGGACAGGTTCCCCTTTCACATGTAGGCAGGTAGGAACGCATGCCCTTTCGGCTGTAGTGCAAAAAGGCTTCATATTAAACTCTCCAGTAACCAGCTAGCATATGACTGAACCAATTAGAACAGGGCAGCTCAGTTTCAGTATCATATTGATGCCAGACAAGCCTGCCATTCTGTAGGCGATTTAATGTTATTTGGTAGCACTTTCTGTGTAACATCTATCCCTTAATTAGTGGTTACTTTCTTAAGATTTAAACTTCTATTCTTATTTGTGGTTTTTACTTTTTCAATGTATTCATTATATTGTGATTTATTAAGTGTTTTATGGCTTATGAGGTGAAACTACTGATTCTTAAAATGAACAAAAGTTAAGTGAATGTAAACATCTTACTGATTTGTACAGTGACTGCATAGAAACCACAAACCCCAACAGTCCAATCTTGCATTGTATATGCAGAAACTGTTACCACCTCTTATCAACCTTAATTGCCAATTTGAAATTAGTATGTGAAAAGTAGTTTTGATGTTGGCCTCTTCTGAAATTACTATCTTTTATTCAGTGGATTGCACAGACAGAGCAGATCAGCAGGAGACATGGCCTCATAGATCTGGATTAATAGCCTCAAGTGATTGACCCGTACAGTTTACAGCTCTTTCAATAAAAAATCACACAGAGAATTGAATTCACTTTGTATATTTTTGTAATACACCACTTTTATTAAGTGTTCATATGAGGGAGGAGCAGAAGCATTAAGGTTGCTTTGAAGTGCACCTTGGACAGCTCATTTGGAGTCCTCATTTGCCAGTATTTTTGCTGAAGTTTTACTGCTTTTTTTAAAAAAATTTTTTTGCTGAAGGAGTGACTTGAATATGCACATGCATGGAAGCATATTAAAGACATTTAATATGTACATTCCAATGTCATCATGTAGGATTGTGCCCACAGCCTGCACCAACAAACCTGGCTACCACTTCATTCATTTTACTCCTAGTATGTTTTGAGTCACTACAGTAAATATCTTTCTTTTCCTTCCTTAAAATATGTCTTCAACAGCAGGAAAGAGATGTCAGCCATAATATCTCTATGCCCAGAGCTTCTGTTAGACCAAATATGAAATGGTGAAGTTTGAAGGGGGGAGTGGAATCCACACTATTTCAGAAAATCTTTTTAAGAATTAGTGGTGTCTGGCAGCTGGGAAATGCACCAGAAAGTGCCAAGAAATGTAGCACACAGATTCATTTCTGAAGTCTGAAATGTGCCACAAATCTATCCTTGATCTGCTACACTGCAGATTGGCAGCATGTCTCAGTCTTCAAAGAAACATGATAAATTTGCTGACCCCCTGATGTGAGCTGCTACTGTCTAGATGTTTCTAGACATCATCAAAGCATAACTATTTGATGATAAGAATATTCAGATGCCCTTTTTAAAAAAATGGGAAGATATTTTTCTTCAGAGAGTACCAGTGGAGGAGAAAGGCTCCCTCTAGTGGGATCTTTTTGAGGATATTTGATACAACAAGGCTGTCTCCAGACGCCAGGGGGCAGTGTGGGAACTTGACATTGCTCCATGCTGTGGCCTGCAAGACTCGCACTGCAGTCCTGGAACATATTTGTTTACTGAGATGTTTTGCAAGGTCCACACAATTTTATTTCATTGAGGACTTCTGGGAGCTTCCTGACCCCTCCCTCCGTTCCTTTTGTGTATACTTGGTAAGCTTCCTGAAATTCCATGGGGATAACATTGCATAAATTTCACTGTATGTGCCAGTAAGTGGAACTATTTTGGTAAAATTACCATCACTGTTGGCTTTACTGGAATACTATTGCAATGTGTCCTGTGAATGTAGGGAGCAGCATTGCTTCGTGAAGACCTTGTAGTGTCTGGCAATCCCAACATACCTCTAGTTTAGAAAACTATTCTCTGTATTTCTAGTGTATTATTTTTAATTTGGCAAAACTGAGCTAAAAGGGCGCAGCTGTTTATTTTTTATATAAATAAAAACTTTATATTTCAAGCAATATGTGGTCCTCTCTATTTCATTTTATCTTCAAATGACCCAGTGAGGTAAACTATTTAATATTGTGCTAACCCAGGCTAGGTACTCTGATGCACACACGCTGGGCTGGACTAGCCCTAGTGTAGACCAATGCTGACCCTGCTGTGACTTCTGCCTCAGGCCCCAGAGCTTGGGAGTGAACCTTGCGGTTCAGGATGCTGGCCTTGGTTTGGCAGTGGACTTTGCTACTGAGGTCTACCAGTACACTGAGCTAAGGCCCAGTCTATGCTCCATCCTCTGCAGACAGAGCATACTAAGGGAGAGTGATCCCACTCCAGTGTGTGAAGGAAAGCTCCTAGACCCTTTCCTAGCACTGGACAATTTCCCATGATGGAACGGCCTGAGAAGATGTGGCTAGTTCAAGATCAGTCAGTGATCTTCACAAAGTTCAGTTTGGTGACTAGGGTTATAAACCCTTTTGTCTCAGATCCTAGGCTGACAGTCTACCCATCATCTTATGCAGGCTATTATTACTATTAAATGTGTCTCTGGCTGCATCTATACACAAATAAGTTGGCTCAAAAGCAGCTTATGGATGGTAGTGTCCATGTACTAATGCCATAATCCACTTATAAGGTCAGAAAAAATTGTTCTTCCAAAACGCATTCTTTGGCCTTCAATGTAGATTAGAAACGGGATGTGAACACTTAGCATCATCATGTTACCACTTCTAAGCCCCTTTTGAGCTGCTTTATTTAATATATGTGAGTAGGCCATTCTGTCCCTAGATGTTGGTAAAGTGCTATAGTTTACATCAGTCCAAATTTGGCCCTAAATCTTTAATTCCTTGGTGAGCTTCATATCTTATTTGGCCCAGTTCATGCAACATCTGCATCCTGCTCCAGTGTGGCAGACCATATTTACTGCCCATCATATCACACCTGCTGACATTGTGCTAGCCAATTGACATTAAAAAAAAAAATCTTGTAGCTGCATATCGTCAAGAAAAACAACATTGTTTTAGGACCTCTTATCTCTTAGTTCCCAAATATCCTGTTTCTTCAAACTGCAGTAGCCAGGACCAATAGAAACCTCTTCCTGCCACTGTCTGACTTCATTTCCCAGAGTTAGCACAATCTCATCCGCTCGAAATAACTTCATCAAAACTTCTTTCTGGTCCGAGTGAAGCAATAATTATTATTGACAATTATTAGTGATCAATAAGCTAGATCACATTATGGCGAGCACTATTAAGGTAAGGAAGGGATTTCCTTTTTATTAGACTTTCCTCCCGATTTTTAAAAAATTCCTTTCTAAACAGCAATAATGTAGTATTGGGCAACACCCCCCCAGCCACAATAGAGGACAAGAATATTTCCTTTGTACTGCCTAGTAAATTTCCTTTTTCCTACTCCCTGTCCACAAGCCTTAAAAACGTGAAACTCAGAAAAACTTGGGTGTGTGTGCTTTGTTTCTTTTAAATTCACTGTTGAGCACTGTGGATTATACTTGCGATGCCTTTTTGAGCGAAGACCTTCTGGATTTTTCTTGTAGCCATTATTTTAAAACCATTTTGGACATGTATCTGAATTAGACTGGACTGCTGAAAGGGAAATACAGTAATTACTGAGAATTTAAATGGCACATTTAAGAATAATCTGAACATTTCTGTTATGTGTATACTTTTGATTTGGTTTTGCAATTTTTTTTTAATTTTTCCAAGGTCTTTATTAAACATGATGGGGTGGTACCAGTGCAGGCTGACAGGTCAGAGTTCCATGTTTGGTTTTTAACATGATTGAAATCAGTTTTTGATTCTTCCAAGAATCTCTTGAAAATACTATTGTAATCTATCACTTTTGTGGGGATTAGAGAACTTTATTGTTAAGTAATAAGGTTTTTTTTTGTGTGTAGCATAGTGAAATGAGATTAATTGATGAAGAAATAATGTGTAATTTACAGCCTGATGACAGTGGAACTGGAATGTTCTTCAACTGTTGAATATTGCATTTACTGTTTCATTCATAGTGTTAGCTTTTTGTACGTTTTTCTGCGGCTAGAGAACTATATATAATATCAACAAAAATGGAACATTAATAGTATTTCTACATGTGTCTGTTCAGAAGCAAGTTCTCTGAGTTCCCTGGGCTTCCTCACAGTCAGTGTTGTCTTTTATAATTTAGTCTACTGAGGAGATATCTGAATTTACTTGCATTGAACACAGAATATGTTGAACTCATGCAACAAAAGAGAAAGAATTTCATGCCTGCTGATACTCCTGTCTGTATCAAAGCAAATGTCTTGCAGGTTAGCTTTAGAATGGAAAGCTTATGACTTTTAGAATAAGATTTACAGGTGCATAGTTTGGTCAAGTATTCTGCAGTGCAAAAGTATGCAGACAACATTTTGTACTTCGTTTATATTACATGTCCTCTTTAAAAAAAAAAAATCATCAAACATGTTAATCCAACTTTCCCTATACACTGATGATACATTTTCTAGACTTTGGTCATCTGTTTACTATTATTAGTATACAAAAATCTACTTTGTTGTCAGCTCATATCATAATATGATAAACATGTTTAGTTAGTTAATCTTTCTGTAAGTGCACAAAGTACTCTATTTTTTTCACCAACAAAATTGGTGGGTTTTACATATACCAGCAAAAACACTGTTAATTTTTCAGGAAGCAATTCATTCTTAATGGAAATTGTATATAATTATACATATGCATATTCACAATTTGCACATATTTGTTTGATATTTTAATAAGTATTCTGATCAGATGTATTATTGTTGTCCAGATTATTATTATTCTGTGTAATGTGATAAGCAGATATCCCAATGAATGACCCTTTAAAATAATTAAATCAATAAGCTATATGGTAATTAGAAAACATTAAAACAAAATAATACTATTTTGCTGCAGTGGTAATGGGAAAGATAGGGTGTTTTTCCACTGTCACTAAAAGTACCCATTAAGTACCCATTAATGGGTACGTAATGGCATTTTTGTACCCATTAATGGGTACTTAATGGGTTCTTCTCATGACAGTGGAAAACACCCATACACTACATAAATGTATCCTAATTCAGAATGACTTTACACACACAAGTAGGTGGTCATGTTATAGGTTTTATTTTTATAGATTAGCCCACTAAAGGCTATTCAGAGGGAGAGCTAAAGAATCCCCTGTTTGCATTGAAAATGTAATATCCACTTAATATCCACTAATCGGTTCACTTGATGGGTAGACTGATTAGTGTTATGTCATAAGTATTCATACTAATGAAGTCCTTGATTTTAAACAAAATGTTAGACATCTTTAAAAGCTTTATTTCAGTAATCTAAGTTAACAACTGCTGTTAACAGAACCAAATTGTCCCATATTAGAAACATAATGAGAATATGTGTTGTTATTTTTGTAATCTAATGTAGTTGTTGATGCTAACTGAAGACATCATCTTTCTATCTTCTGGGGAATGCAGTAGCCCTTTCATGGTCCAGATACTAACTGTGAACAGGATATATTTTCTTTAAAAAAAATAGAATGTATGCATGTTAGGTCTTTTTCATGTATGCAGGATGTCCACAAGCAGTGAACATCCTGTTTTCTCTTTAGACATAGAAATCCAGTTTTTATAACTGAATAGATTTTTTTCATATGTAAACAGAGAGGAATTTAAAATAAAATTTAAAAATTCTAAAATGCGTAACTTCAGATGACTGTTTATTCTGTTGTAATTTTACTTTCATAATAATTTTAAATTGTGCTCGTGCTTGTGAATATTTGAAACAATCACGCTTTGCATTCGTAACCTCAGGTTTTCTGGGAATAAGTACCACTGAATACATTACTTCTGACCAAACAAGATTAGGATTGCACTGACAGTCAGTACTGAATTGCAAATTTCCTTTTTTGTGGTTGGTTGAAACTCATCTATGGGAGATAAAAATATCTGCGAATTCAGAATAGGCATATTTGTGGTTTCAGTGAAAACTAGACTTAATTGCTTTCTGCAAAATTCCTGTTCAGACTTTATGGATTTGTATAATTAGTAATTAGATTAATAATTTAGGTAATTGAGCTTTTAAGAATATGAGGACTTGGATAATGTATTTGCTTTGATTTTGAACTGTAATTGGTGTGCATAAGTGACATTAAGCACATTATTTCAGCATTGCACTTGATATATTGCAGAAACAAATTGTTTAAAATAAAATTAAGGAATTAGACTGTACTGCTTCTGTCATATACAAATTGGGATCCTCCTTTGTGAGGTAGGGTTAAAAAAAATAAAACTGAGTCTAAAGAAAATGAGAAATCTGACAGAATATCAACAGGTAAAGATTTCAGTATTAGAAAGCATTTGTAATAACAGATCACTAGATAGAACTTTACTAGCGTAAGTTTTGGTTTATCACAACACTAGCCCCTGAACTGCGAAGCCGTTATCTAGGTATTTCATTAAGAAAAGCGATGTTATATCAGATTACAGAATCGTGCAGTCAAGAAAAATTAATATTTACAGCAGGTAGATCGTTGCGTAGGAAAGGAGATTATTGTGAGTTAGGCAAATAGGTGTGTCTTTTGGGGTGAACAAAATTGGGCAGACTGAACTACCAGGATGGAGACTCGGGGTGGGGGGACCTTTCTACCATCCAAGGAAATTTTCAAATCTGGATTCTCTCTAGAAACCTGAGACCTCCATCCCTACAGAGTTTAATCTTCTAGGGCAGCTCTACCATTGTAAAAATGCTCTCATTGAAATATCCTTGCCAGGAAGGAAAACACAGATCTACTGGCCCAAAACTGTGGCTGTCCACATATTTATTTATTTGGAAAAGGGTACCAGGCAACTTGCTTTATTAAAAATAAATACTCGTATATTCCGATGTATAAGACGACTGGGCGTATAAGATGACCCCCAACTTTTCCAATTAAAATATAGAGTTTGGGATATATTCGCCGTATAAAAAGATGACACCTGGTGTATAAGACAACCCCCGACTTTTGAGAAGATTTTCCTGGGTTAAAAAGTAGTCTTATACGGCAGAATATACTCCTTTTGTAACAAAAGTTTCAGACAAGCTGTATTGATAAGATTATGAGAAAGAAGATAGTGAAAACAGTGACAATAATCTATACTGTAGAAAAAGGTCAGAGTATCTTAGGTCATGTTTCAGCTTCTGAGGAGAAGCACCATAGATGGGGAGGTAGCAGTGGAGAAAAGGCACCCTCCTTGTCTGTGGAATTATACCTTCTCCATTCATGGCCAGTACGCAGTCTCCACGAGGTTCCATTGCCACCATAAATGAAGACAGGGGCTGTTTTTGCACTAGGGATGAAGACCCCATTAAGAACTCATTTGGAACCTGATCGGTACCTGATTGGTACTGATCAGGCATGCTCTTTCCCCACACAAGACCCCTTTAAGACCCCATTAGGGCCCCATCCTGAAGGTTCTGTCCCCATGAGTACTGGAGAAATCCGGATGTAAAGGGTCTTTCGGGCCCTTAAATCCGGATTTACTGCAGACTCCTTTAATAGTGTCCACAATCTGGTTTTCAGCCATGAAGACCGGATTGAAGGATGTGCATCTGCACTACTTACTGAGCCAATGGGGTCCAGGGGTGGGCCTAGCAGAAGCAGAGCTGTGTGTGTGGATGGTGACAGCTCTGCCCTGCCACTCACAGCTGTGGAGGACTGCATGGCCTCTGTAGCTGTCTGTGGACTTGAGCAAGGCTTTGTAGTTGCTGCATAAGCAGCTACAAAGGCATGCCTCTCCACCCCACCCTCTGTCGGCAGGAATACACCATGATTGATGGTGGCACTGCTAATTGTGCCGTGCCCCCGGTGGCCCTTTCGGCTCTGGCTAAACGGAGCATTGGAATTGGTGCTACAGTGTTCTCACAGCGCCCTGCTTGCAATGGGTGCTAGAGTGCCTATGCAAATGTATGGGGTCCTTGCCAAGATCTTTCAGGGCCAGATTCAAGGGAGGACCCAATCTCTAAGATCCGGATCTTCTAAATCCAGATTTTCAAACATAAGTGCAAAAACAGGGAGGGTGGCCATGGGCACATCTTGGGCCCATGGAGGCACCCTGAATTGAAAAGTGAATACACAGCTTTAGTTCAGCTACTGATATATCTTTGAAGGCTATGCAAAATACTTCATATTTGAAGCAAGACATCAAAGCACTCTGGTTGGATTGTCCTTCTAGTTTGTAATCAGTGAAACTGCAGCCTTTGTTTTCTCCTAGCAATTGTGTTCTGTTGTGTCATGTGTATGTGGGAACAATAGTAAGCAAAATTTCCACAGTGAACATTTTAAGAGTTGGAGAGTTTGTAAGAACAACACCAGGAAAACTTCATTCCTTTTTGCCACACGCCATTCTTCATGATCTATGGGTCCTCTTTAAAGCAAGCAGCAATTCATCTAGAAATACCACTAAAAGAAACATAAATAATGAGTTTGGTTTTCTGGGTCGCATGTCCTAACTGAGTTTTAAAATCTAAACAGATATGTAAAGGGGGAGGGGAAATCCACAAGTTTAAAATGAGTCATTTGAAAGGGTCAGATTTGTTTTTGAAAAAGTGGCAACCCAGGGTAGGATGACAGCCAAAAACGTTTCACTTTTGTAACACAGACCAGCTGACAATCTGGGTCTGGTTAGGCAAGTAGCACAGTTGTACAGAGATTAATCTTAACAGCAATTCTAGCATGAAAAGATGAAACCATAGTTTAACAAAAGAAAAATACAACTGAAAGAAGGTGCTTAAAGAAAGTGTAATACACAGTTGGGCACTTGGATCTATTCCAAGGTAGAGAAGAATACGTGGAATTCCAGGTGTGGGCAGGAGATATAATTCTGTATTTGTCCTGTTCACAGATTCATTTCATACACAGCTAACTGTATGGTGAACAAGCAGCTAAGGAGAAAACTATCAAGAGGTGTTGTTTCCCTTAGTGATGGCCCTAGGATATCCTTCAACTTTTGCTTTCTGGTTTTAGAGGAAAGTTTTGGTTAATAAATTTGGCTTCTTCATTGAATCAGGCCGTAAAACACTGAAAAGATAATTATGGTCCTAGCTTTAGAATGGGATAGAAGGGGAACTTTTGGGTTGCATCTACACAGGGAATGGAAAGCACCTGTAGCATCTGTATACCAGCAGATGTATAGCCAGTTTGGTCTTGTGGTTAGAGTGTCAGACTCTTAACTACTAGTTTCCTGAGGCCTTTTTGCACTACAGCCTCTAGTGTACAATTAGTGCATCTCTGGGGAAGAGCATATGCATGCGGTGTAGGCTGTTACAGCCTCCAAGCATGCCCTCCCTCCCTAGAAGTACACTGATCATTGTAGTGGTCCAACCTAGCAAACAACTAGGGAGGCTGGGAGCAAAAGTTCCTAGATTCCAGAGTTGCTGGCCAAGACTGTATTAACAGGGCTTGCAGAAATAGCACATTTGTCAGCCACTTCTGGGATTCCAGAAAAATGGTGGCAGGCTTTGTAAACCAGGTAGAGAAAGCAAATCATACGGTTCTGTCTGTACATGAGTGGCTGGGTCAGCTGGATCTATTAGAATGGATGCCTTCGTACCATCTCCAAGTTGGAGAGACAGGCACGATGCCTCTAAAGGGCATTTGCAGGGACTCAAGAGCAGGTGAAGATTTTTCCTTTGTCTTCTGCTCAAGAATATCCAGAAACAATCAGTGTAAGTCAGGATGCTGGGCTAGATGGGCCATGACCCAATCCAAAAGGGCTCCTCTTATGTTCTCTTGTGTTCTTAGTCTACCACCGTGGAATGCATGGAGGGCTGGCTTAAAGCAATCTGTTGGGACAAGCTCCAGTGTCATTTTCTTACTTTAGTCTATGCAAATACCACCGATGTCCTGGTAGATTAGTCTATAGTACAAAGGAGTTATCCCTTGGGGGCTAATGACGTCGACCAGCAGCCTTGGAAAGAGCCTTTTTAAGTTCCTGAAATCTACTATTGAGGAGATAGATACTTGGTATGAAATACAGGATTTATATAAGAGGATAAGAATGAAAAATGAAATAAAAGAGCAAACATGACTGTTGAATCTTAATTATTTTTCTAAACCATGTGGTAACTGGAATGCTGGAGGAAAAAAACTTTTTTATTATTCAGGAAACAGCAAAAATGCTATGATGTTTAAACAACAGTGTAAAGGTTATTAATAAGTAAGGAACGATTCTTCAGCGGAATTTATCGCTAATTTGATAATAAAAAATGCACACTATCATACCATTATGATGTTAATGATCCCATGAACAGTAACTTCCTGTTGTTGTTTCCTATTTTGATAGGTCACAAGATCTGGGATTAACAATACAGGAAGTTCCTTGTGTTGCAACTTCCTCTCCACTAATGCCAAATTAATTAAAAGTCTTTTCAGTATTAAAGTTCAATTTAATACTTACGTTTAGAAAAAAAATTGAGCAAAAACTGTATTAACTTTTGTTGGTTCACACAGATGATGTTGATCAGATGGACAGCAACACTAATAATTGTAACTGAGTCTGCGTCCGGAAGTTGGTTACTTATTCTGCTATATTTGGATATTCTGGAATAAAGCATATATATTCTAGAATATCCATAGTTTGTTCCAGAATATCCGAATATAACAGAATAAGTAACTAGCATCTAGATGCAGCCTGATTAATATAAGAGCTTCAGGCACAGGTTTGTCACAATAATAAAACAAAGTTCTAGGTTTAAGAGCCAGGGCGTCAGTCTAAAAACCTAGATGCTCCTAAATTCCATTCCATTCTTGGTCTTGAAATCTCACTGAGACTTTACCCAGCACAGTCTACCACACAGGGTTATTGGGAAAATAAAATAGAATAGATGATAATAGTGTGCATTGCCTTGGATTGTGTGGAGAAAAGATGCCACAGGCTGTCTTCAGAGATAACAAAAAAGGTGCCTCAAAATTAATTCAGAGAGGCAGTATGTGGCCTTCATGTTCCCAGGCCTTCTCTAATTGATCTTGTATCAATTGATTGTGTGTGAACAATCCAACTTTGAAAACTTCTGTGAGACACCTCAGAAGCAGCTTATTTTTTTTTACAGACATAGTTAGGTGGATAGATAAATGTGTTCACTTGAAACTAACTCCCAATAAAATGAATCATAGCAACTAATACCACAACTAAAATCAACAATTAGTTTTATATAAAAAGCAACAGCAAGTGGGAGCAAAATAAAAAGAAATGCCACTTTTATGGCATTTTCCAAAGAAGAGGCTACATGTGTTTCCCAGGAGTGAGATTTCCACAGGACTTAGAACTCTACAGTAGTTCCTAGAATAATACTCAGTGACCTCTCTTTACTGAAGGGCTACATTTACGTATGTCTGTATAAAATGATTTCTGCTAGGCTGTGGTCACAATTAAGGTTTAATCCAGCTTCAGTCTACTCTCAAGCTGCATTCACACCTAAGTTTTAATCCAGCTTCAGTCCACTTTCAGACTGAAAGAACACATCAGCAAAGTGACAAGCTGTTTTCTTTTGGCATTATCTAACTCAGAAAATGTACCTTTGGCTTATATAAAGTGAAAAGAAAACCATTAGTCTCTTTGCTGATGTGTCCATTCACTCCAAAAGTGGACTGAAACTGGGTTAAAACCTAGGTGTGAACACAGCCTCAGAGTGGGAGAATATATTAGCAAAGTAGCAAGCTGTTTTCTTTCAGTGTTAAATAACTCAGAAAATTCAACTTCGCGATAGATGATGTGGAAAAAAATTACTAGTCACTTTGCTGATGTGTTCTCTCACTCTGAAAGTGGACTGAAGCTGGATTAAACCTTAAGTGTGACCACATCCCTAGTGTGATTCCATAATGAGAGAAACAGCAATGTGTAAGCAATGACTGAAATTGAAACCTGGATGCAGTAATGTTAGTAGAAACTCTATATAAGAAGACTAATCTGAACTTTGCCACTTGGGCAGTGGGGGAGGCTGCTGGCAGGCAGGGGTGTTCTGTGACCCCATGGTGAAGCAATAGGACATGCTAGGGCATTGCTGAGGAAGCCTGGAATTAACCTCATCTAAGTCTCCTTTATACAGTTTTGACTGTCCATTTAGTCTGCCTTGTATTCAGCTCGAGCCCTCCCCCAACTGTTTGCAAGGGATCCCCCATTTCTGCGGACTAAAAATCCCAAAATCCCTGGAATCCCTATTCAGATTATAACAGGACTCAGTGCTGAATCCTGGAATAATCTGAATATTTATCAATGGGAACACAGCAGGCTTATTCAGGGTGGAACCATGCTTTGGGGGCAGGGCCTAGCAGGGAAGTGTTTAATTTAATAAAGATTGTGCATGGAGTGTAATAAAGATCATGGATATCTTTTTTGTTTGGGGACTGGAGATCGCTGGTGTCCCAAGCAGCCTGCTCATTGTTTGGGAGGAGGAGGAGGAGGAGAGAACCAGGTGGCTCCAGAGCAAGCCATATTGGCAGGTGCACTGAGAAAGTAGCAGTAGGTTGCTCAACGGGGAAAGCAGCAGGGGCAGGGACACCTCCTCCCTCCTTGCATGCTTCCAACTGGGCCCACTTGCCATACTGCCTACTCCCACCACCATGCTTAGCTCCTTGACCACCACCTGCCAGCTGGTGTGCTGGTGTGCCTTCCCCGCCTTGTTCCTCCCTCTCTTATTGTCTCCCACCATGGAGAGTGACACCACCACCACTTCCCAAAGGCCCTCCTCCTCCTCCTCCTCCTCCTTTTTCATGCCAGGGATGGCTGATCTGTGCACCATGAACCGCAGCCACAGCAGCCACAACCTGCTCCCAGAGATCCCTCCTGTTTTGGGCTCTTCTGATTTGCCTGTATAACACAAAACAGGCGGGACATGCATGGCCATGATCCATGATCTCCAGGAGCAGGTTTATGGAGGGGGCAGGGTTTGGGACACCCACCCCATGAAGCTAGAGTGTCCAATTGCTGACTGCATGGGGAAGGGGTTCTGTTGAGAAGAGGGAGGTGAGGTGATTTCTTCCCTGCAAGCTCACATTAAAACATGACAGTCAAGAATCAAGAATCAAGAATCAAATTTATTTGTACGGTCTACAAACCCGATGTAACCAATGCTAAAAAGTACAAGAATTTACAAAAAAGGTATATATATACACACACAAATTAATAGTTTAAAACTTGTGATCATAGCGTGGGTGATTTACTCTGTTACCGGTTTCATTTCCTGATTTTCCCTCTTTTTGACAACTATGGCCAAAAATTTAGCCACAGCTAGGGTCATATCAGCATTTGAATCGCTGAGGAGCAACTTAATGTATTCCGAAGCAGATCTTCCCGGAAATGCTCTCAGCATGGGATTCACCAGGTCCTGGCGTGCAGAGGTGTAGAAGCTGCAGGAGAGGAGAACATGCTCCACTGTTTCTACCTTTCCGCTTCCGCATGGGCAGGTTCTGTGGTTGAAAGGAACGTGTTGGAATCTGCCCCTTAGTACGTTTGAGGGTAGGACATTTAACTGAGCCTTTGTAAAAGCAATTCGATAGCTTTTTACATATAGGGTTTTTTGGTACGATGGCATGGTTAATTTATATCCGTAATTTAAGCCTATATGCGACAGGGAGCAGGTGGTGTTTGCTCTCGCGATAAGCTCCTGGGTGGTAATGTCCCAGATCCTCTGTTTAATATGCATAAAGGCGTTTCTTTGGCCCAGCTGGAAAATATAATCTGGGGATAGGCCAAGTTGGGCGATCTTCTGGGTTATGTTCTTATGCCATGTACTTACAAAGTAGTCATTTGTTAGTTCTTTTAATAGTTGATTTGTTGACTGGAAGATGTATATTTTAAACCAAGCTTTGATTGCCATGAGCCAGATTTCCACTTCCAATGGCAATTGCCCTGTTTCTAAAAAACATGACAGTTGAGATGGTAGAAAGGAGCTGCTGATTTTTAAAATCTGGGTTAAAATCTGGACTTTTTTGCCTAGTTGGAACTTGGCCAGTGACTTGTATTCAAGGCTGCATTATACCATGTGCGAGTTGAAAGCCTAATTCAGAAAATTATTTTCTCATGGCGCTGGTGCATCCCCATAACAGGGAACTGGAGTGACTTTGGCCGCATCCCCATTATAAGCTTAGAACATAAGAACATAAGAGAAGCCCTGCTGGATCAGGCCACAGCCCATCTAGTCCAGCATCCTGCCACACACAGTGGCCCACCAACTGCTCATGGGCATCCTAAGCAGAGACAAGGACAAATATATTCCTGCTCTAGAATCCCAGCAAATGGCCTTAGAAGTGCCCCGTTCCCCCCCCCCCCCGAACTGAAATAATAGAACCGGATGCAAACACAAATTTGCCTGTTCCCATTACTTTAAACTTAATCACATTCAATCCGGATTCTGAGGATCGTACGAGGTGTACATGACTCAAGTGGCTACTTTTTAAAAGCTGCTTTTGGGGGCTGCCCTGTCTTCTTCCTCCTGGCGTGAATGCCCCACCCATAACGGACCCCTTCACCGAGCCTGGCTGGGTGGCTGCCACTTGCCTGGATGGAGGAAAACTGGCAGCGGGCAGCCAGTGATTCTCCTTATTGCCCAGGGCACACAGCAGCAGCGGCAACTCAAGCAAGGGGGCTTTAAACATTCACACATCTCCCTGAAACTTTCCCTGCTTTCCTTTCCCCTTTAGAAGTCAGAACTCCAAAGAGCTAGAATTGTGCAAAATTGCAACATTGTTATCAGGCATGAAGTAGCTAGATTGCTACAGTGTCATGGCTGCTGTGAAGGTTGGATTTTTAGACTGAAACCACTGTCTTTGGAAGCAAGCTGTTGGGGGAGGGAAACCCTAAACATGGATTCTCATCCCTTAAAACGGTAGGGTCCCCACAGTAAAAAATGTAACATGTATCAAGCGCACAATCTGGAGTGAGACCTGTTGAAATGAGGGTTAACATTTACAATGCTTTGGGGCGATTTAACATGTGGAAAGCGTGTTAAGACAAACTGACATGGGGTCTGCAAGGACTGAAAACGGTTTGAAACCAAAATAAGCTTGTAATGGGGATGCGGCCTTTCAGTGGGGACACTTGCTTCTGCTCCAAGGATGGTGCATGCAGATGCTACCCTTGCTCTCTTTGAAGCTGAAGCTATGGACCTTTTATTCCCCAGACTTGAAGAAAGAGCACAGAGGATTTTCCATCACACTAGAAGTGGCCCAAAAAAAATACATCAATGTACAGAGAGAGCCAGACAAGTCACTCACACAGCCGCCATGTGTCTGCATGATGGCAGCTGGGCACTGGAGGGTAGTAAGTGCCATCAGTGTCCTTTATCTCACTCTGCAGGAGAACCAATTTCAAGGTTGCTTGCTGGCCACAAGTGCCCTTGGAGGGGCACCAAGTGGCCACAGCCACTCCACGCATGTAGATGCCACATCCTTGGTGACTCAACCAGGAGTTTCTCTACCCCTTGTTTGGATGCAGACTGGGCTTGATTGTGCACATGCTGAGTGCACAAGTAAGTCCCCATTTCTGCAAGTCTGCTTAAAAATAAATAAATCAAATCTCATATTTTCTGCAATGTGTGTGTTATTGGAAAGAAGTTCTAGACTTCTCTAAACCTAGAGTATTAGGTTTCATACTTAAATTGAAGTATGTTTTATTTTCAAGTAAAAGAAACTGGGAAAGATGTTCGGAACACCACCATCTTGCCTGAAGATTCAACGGACAATATATATTTAGTAAGTTCTAAGAAGAGATATTACAGCTCTGTCAAACACATTGTGGCCTCACATCGAAACAGAAAAGTATTTATGAGACCTGTTCAACCAGGCCATGTTTTGAACCTTAGTATGTTCTGGGAAATTAATTTAACAGGTATTCATTCTATGCTGGTGGTATGAGTTTTCATCACCAAAATTCTATATCTCACTGACTGTAGGAACTCAGGTTATAATTCAATGAAGTTTCCTAGCATCATTCAGTCCCCTCCTCCTCTGGAACTTAAGTAACTACTTCATGTTAACAGCCTCAGTACTGAAACGCAGTTGTGTATTCTGCACAGAAGTGGGGGCTGCCTTTAATGTTGTTTATAACAGTTGGACAGAGCTTGTCAGGTGAAGGTTAATTACACCCCAGTTAAAGCAGTTCTGTGCACAGATGGGTTATCAGGACTGAACACTCATTACAAGATTAATCTCATTTCCGACAAGACTTCCCTTTCCTTCAACTGATTTTGCTCAGGCATTGGACCTGTCATCAGCCGTTAAGAGAAGGGTGGATTACCTCTGGGATATTTAATGCTTGTGTACCATGAAACAATGTGTGTCATATCGGCAAAGAACATCTTTAGGAGACAGCACATTTTCATAGCATTATGAAGGTCAAGATTCATAAACAACTGAAACAATTGCAAGGGCTCTTAATGAACACACACTTAACTAGATTCGTCTTTGGACTGCCTTACAGATGCTAGTACTGTTCAGCACAGATTATGGTTTTATGAGATTTGTACACATTTCTTGACAAGAAAACACTTCAAAATTACTGAACTATATTTTTTAAAAAATGAATGATGGTGACCTCTGCTAAAAAATTGTTTTCAACAGAAACTGTTGTGCATGGAAAATAAAGGATGCCCAAATTTCCTCTTAAGAGGAATTCTTAAAAAGAAAATGATTTCTGTAGCAATGCTTTTAAAGTGTTCATTTTCTTTTTTTCTTCTTCTTTTTTGTTGTTGTTTGTTTTTGTATCGCTGTGACCAGCTCTGAGACCTTCAAGTACAGGGTGGGAAATTAATTAATTAATTAATTAATGCATTTGAAGAATATTATTAGTTCATATATCTTCTGGAGCTTTGTTTTCAAACTTGAAAGGCATTTGCTTTCTCCAGAGTGAATGTATATAATGGAAGTAATATTGATACAAAATATAAAGATTACAAAATACATGTCTACAAATGCACACCTGCATAAAGAGGTGAGAAACAAAAGTATGTGTCAGCTAAACAAAGGATAGGCATTAAGCATAATTATTAATTTCTAAGATACTCTTTCTCCCAGAGGACCTGAAAAACCAAACTGGCAACAGCAACGAAAACAAATTGTTATTGTTTTGGTCAGGCAGTTAGGCATTGCATTCTAGAGCTGGTAAGATCTTTTTTCCCCCCATCTATAAACTTAGTACGTAGCTTTAGGTAACCCATCTTCTTTCTCACCTTTGTCAACATAAATTATAAATTGTATATGCTCCCTGGGTACAAAGGCAGGATCTGTAGGGTGCCTTTATAACACATGACTGTGCCATAAGGAGGCCGGGTCCTCATGACTCTGTCCTTCATGACCTCTGCTGCCCCATATTCATCCAGTACATTAGGTGTGCTGGATGAATTTGGCAGCCACAAGGATTTGCGCTTGCCCCTCCACTTCCTTTTGGCAGCCTTGTCACCACCTCATCACTGACCTCAGGCAAGAAGAAGAGTTGGCTTTTCTACCCCACTTTTCTCACCCAGTTAAGGGGACTCAAAGCGGCTGACAAAGCTTTCTATTCTTCTCCCCACAACAGACACCCTGTGAGGTAGGTGGGGCTATGAGAGCTCAGAAGAGAGCTGTGACTTGCCCAGGGTCACCCAGCTGGCTTCACAGAGGAGTGCAGAATCAAACCCTGTGGCTGCGTCTCCATATACTCCATTTAGTCCAAATTGGACTATATTTATTCCGAATACAGAGGCGAGTCTGAATTGACCTGGCCCGGTGCAATTGACGAAAGCGCAGGCCCAATTTGAATGTGCCTGTCCGCATGCAAACCACGCTAAACCACTGCTTGGGGAAACAGCATAATTTTCTCCCCGCCCCCTTTATCCTGATAGAAGGCAGGTTGATATCACCAACCCTTGTGCCACCCACTGTACCGAGGGCAGGGAAATACCACCCAACGCCCCTTCCCTGATCGCAACTGCTGGACATTAAACAGTGATCAAACAGAAATGAGCCTCTTTGCTTCCATTCCTGCCCTGTGCGTTGGGGATCGCAACTGCTGGCCATTTTTAAACAGTGATCAAAAAAAGAACCTCTTCTCTCCGCAGTCCAGTCACTGGGCAAACATAAAAGAACTGTTCACCCCAGTTTGACAGGTAAAGATGCAGCAATTGGGGGGGGGGGTCATCTGGCCCTTGTTGTCCCGCAAGCCTCTTCCTGCAACTCTTATTCCACTCCTGCTCCCTGATAAGCAGCAGTTTAGCGGAGGAGCGCTTTCCTGCTAAACTGCCTCTAAACATTGTAGTGGCTTTGGTCAGCTTGTTCCACCGCGACTCCCCAATCGCCGTCAAGCAGCTTCTGAAGTTTGCCAGCTAAAAAGCTTACCAAAGCTGCCACAGTGTTTAGAGACAGTTTAGCAGCAAAGCGCTTCTCTGCTAAACTGCCTTTAAACATTGTAGCAGCGTTGGTTAGCTTTTTAGCTGGCAAACTTCAGAAGCTGCTTGACAGCGATTGGGGAGCAGGGGTGGAATAAGGGTTACAGTAAGAGGCTCATGGGACAGCAAGGGCCAGATGACCCTCCTCATCACTGCATCTTTACCTGTAAAACTGGGGCGATCAGTTCTTTTATGTTTGCCCAGCAATCGGATCGTGGAGAGAAGAGGTTCATTTTTTGATCACTGTTTAAAAATGGCCAGCAGTTGCAATCCCCAATGCACAGGATAGGAATGGCAGCACAGGACATGAAATCCACCCTCCCTAATAGCTTGGGAGCGTGTGTGGGCTCGTCCTCCAAAATAATGCGGGCTTGTCTCCCAAACCATAGCAAGAACAGTTTTCAAGAGGACTAAATTTAGCTTGGATTTGGGCGATTTGATCCGCATGTAGTCCAGTTGGGGGCTTTGCATGGGGATGCTCCCTGCCAAATTCAGATTTGATTCGGACTGTTTAGTGCATGGGGATGTGACCTGTGATTCCTAGACATGTCCGGCACCCTAACCACAAGACCAAACATGTTTAGGCAGACATGTTGTGTTGCTGAAAATGAAAGATCTATCAAGGAGAAAAAAAATGCCTGCCAGGTGGATGGTGTTCAAATGTGTGGGACTTCAGAACATGAAGGGGAAGAAGTACACAGGTCTTTTAGGAGGTGGGAGTATAAAAGTCAAATGGGGGAACAGGACTAGCTTCAGGTCTTTCCCCTAGGCCTGGCTGTCATGCTGCCTTGTAATTTCATTAAAGAAATGATATGTGTGGAAATTTTCACGTGTGAAAATGCATTTGATGATACCTGGGCAAAGTTAGTTTAGGACACACGAAATGAAATTATATAGAGTTTAAGTTATTTTCTTTGGTAGCTACCCAGAGTGTCCTTGAAGAAATGTGTAAAAGAATAGAATCAACCTACTATCTTCATAGATAGGCAACTTTCTCCAGTGTTCAGAACTCTTTAATAGTTCT
The DNA here is from genome assembly GCA_023333525.1 of Aspidoscelis tigris stejnegeri. Taxonomy (NCBI): domain Eukaryota; kingdom Metazoa; phylum Chordata; class Lepidosauria; order Squamata; family Teiidae; genus Aspidoscelis; species Aspidoscelis tigris. Next base: position 212,262,822 of record JALMGA010000001.1, read on the forward strand.
GTCAGAGGAGGCATGTCTTTAAATATAAACTACCTAGAACTTGGCTTATTTTAGGAGTACTGATGTAACCAAAATAATGCGACTTGGCAAAGTGTCTGCCTGTTTTGTTCCTTCCATGTGACAGAAAACAAAATATTAATAATACTAATCAAGGGGCTAGCTATTATGTTTACACAGAACTTCCTGCTATGAAGCTATCCTCCTTTCTAGAAGAAGCCTTTCCATTGACGTGGCTTGGGATTTGACAAGGACAAAAATATTGCAGGAGGAGAGAATAATAAGAGGAGAATTCTAGGCCATGCCTGTGGTTAGCTTTCTGTAAATTATTGTGAATAAAGACGCCAGGCCTCAGCAATCCACTGAAAATGGAGCAGAGCGTTTAAAAAACAGGAATGTCCCCAGGTCATTCCAGGTCATGCAATCAAATTGCTACAGTCTCCTACATGTTACCCTTTTAACCCCATGCCTTGCAATTTTCTTCTACGACTGAAAGATGTATTGCTGAAAGAACACATCCAGAAGCTCCTCTTTCTTAGGATTGCATTCATGTTGTAAGGGAGATGTTGATCTCTGATGCTTAAAATAATTACGTGCTGAATCAAATCAATGGGTATCCATGAATGGGTGTCCTTGCTAATATGTGCTAAATAGTGAAATCTGAAGCTAAGTGTTCATGCACAACTAGAAGCTTATTTGATGCCATCCCTACATGCAGAGATGGCTCTTGTGTACAGCAGACCTGAATATGGTTCAAGTAGGCAAATCCAACTACTTCCTTCAGTACAACATAAATCATATCCCTGAAATCTTTCACTGTAGAAAATGGTATGTAGCTGCTTCGTGCAGTGGGGAAGGAAGTGAGGGTATTGATCCTGGAGGTGATGAATGCATCCCTGAAGGAAGAATCTGCATCTCCATCTTCACATGGGTGGAAGAAATGAAACTAAGCATCAATATGTACTTTCAAAAGCCAGAAGCAAGAGGTCTCCGTTATTTTGGAAAACTTTTTAGGAACTGAGGGAGCAAGGTGCTAATTCTCTTCCACACAAAAACTTAACACTGGTTAATTCCTATGTGGCAACTGCATTTTTATCAAGTTATGTGAACAAAACTTTTTTTGCAATACTATTGTACAAAGATTTCTAGATTTACACATATAAAGAACACAGTAACTATAATCTATGCATAAAGCAAAATCACACTTTGTATATCTTAAGATTCCAGATATGAATAGCTTTTGAGTAATCCCTTCCAACTCTCTGATTCTCTGATTAATCACTCTTGTTAGTGGGTGTGGGAAACCTTGTGTAACACTATTACTGTTGCCAGTTGAGCAACCAGATCCAAAAAACAGTTAACAATACAGCTGTCCCTGATTTTAACCTTGAGGAAATCCAACAGGCTTTATCTTCAAATACAACCTGTCTTATACCAAGAACAACTGAAAACTGGATGGACTATCATCATAAACCTCTGGAGGTTTAATAGGCATGGTAGATCAAGGATGTGGCTGAAGTGGCTGGAACAGGTTTTGACTGAGGAATTCTAGAGACTGTGCTGATGGCCAGCAAGCTACAATGGTGGCCTAGTAAAGGGGTCAAGGTGCATGGAAATTGTGACCCTGACAATGACTTGGAAGAACTGGGCATGTCATTTAGTCTGGGAAAGCCCTGACAGCATTAGCATCAATAGCACTGAAATGTTAAATATCCTTGAAATGATGGTATTCAGAGAGAGGTCACTAGTTGCCCCCAGAGGGTTGAAGTTTCTAAAAAACAGTATAATCCTCTCTCCTTGGGCCAGTATTCTTCTCGTTCAATGTACCACAGACTTACCAAGAATTAGGATTTGGATGGCCTCCAAATCTGGATCCACTGATGAACCCAGGTCTTTAGAGGGACCTGTTATCAGTGTCTGCCAGCAAACTCAGTACTGTACAGTTCCTAAGTGTGGCCATCACTATAACCAACTATTGTCCTTAAGCTTCAGACACTGGTTGCTTCTATTCTGATAGCAAAACTTCAAGCATCCTTCTAAGGAGCTTTTTTGAACCAAGGTCAGATACTCCTTCTTCCTTATCTTAGTCTAAGAGATCCAGTTACTTATTTTGGCCGCAGAGATTGATTTTCCCCTATAATCACTATGTTGTGCTGACTAAACCTCTAGAATTTGCACTAAGATGTCTTGGATGTAATTTTCCATTAAATACTTTACTAATGCAAGTATTTTAAGGTAGAGGTCACATCTCTGCCTTCAGAATTCAATTGCATTTATTCTGGTGAATTTTATACTTGCACATCCATACTTGCTCAACGATGTGCTTTATAGTATACCAACTGTTTATTTAGATTACTAATGTACGTATTGCACTTACAATATTAAATGTGAACTGGTTATCACTTGGTTTTACTGGTTTTAAGACGTTTCTGGATGAACAAAAGGCCTAATGCACCTGAAAGCTTTTCAAATGATTGGTAAGCTACTTCCTGCAGATTTGGTAGCTACACAGCTCCTTTCATTTTATTTATTTTTTTGCGATCCTCATACCCCCTTTTTTCTGGAAGTCTTCTGGCAAAACCTAAACAAGTTTCCTTCCTGTTCTTTCTGTACCACATCATGCTTTGCAAGCCAGTTGCTTGCAGTTCACACTCTATTTTCCCGTTGCTTTTTTGGGAAATTAGCTGTTGTTCAAAAGATATAGGGCTGATTTGTAGGAAATGGATTTATTTGGAGAAGCAGTAAAATAAATAAATAAATAAATAAATAAATAAATAAATAAATAAATAAATAAATAAATAAATAAATAAATGTTTGCATGCTTCACCCCGTGTATATTTTAAAATACATGGCTTGCTGCAGTAATTTGCTGGGAAACATACTATTCAATGACCTGAATAATTTTGTCCAAAACGGCTTTCTTCCTTTCATTCTGAGCCTTCAGTTTCCAGCCTCGCTAGTTTTGGGGTTGACCCACTTCCAGTGGTGCTTTCTGGAGCTTTGCTGAGAAGGCTTCCCCATAATATACCAGACCATGAGGTCATGGCATCCCTGGTTCAGTTGCAGACCTCAACATTGAGGTTTCCACCTAAACCAAGGTAAGGTGCCATTGTTGGCACCCTAGCCCAGTCCATACATTGTCCAATGCAGGCAAAGTGTGATGGGGAAGGGTTTCCTCTGCTATCCTGCACTAGCATGAGAATGGCAGAGGCTTGGGTCAGACCATGCTCCTGTCATGTACCCAGTACGCGAAGCCCCCAGACATGAACCTAAAAATACAATTTCAGGACCCAGTCTATGTGGCAGAGTACAGTCACTTCTTGTACAGCAGGATTTTGTTTTGCATGGATTTGGAGGCATTCTGTAAAATGCAGCAAAGCTGAGCTGCCAAAAGCTACATCTACACAAGACAAATAAGGGATCACTGGGGTACTAAGAAAACATTTTGGTCACTTGCAGTCACTCAACACCATGCACTAGATCAGTGGTTCTCAACCTGGGGGTCGGGACCCCTTTGGGGGTCGAATTACCCTTTCAGAGGGATCGTGACAAGCCTCCCGCCGCCCTTCCCTCCCACCTCCCAGCTGCTCCGCCCCCATGGTTGGGGGTCTCCACAGCATGAGGAACTCCATTAAGGGGTTGCGGCATTAGGAAGATTGAGAACTGCTGCACTAGATCCATCAAAGAAAGTTTCATTTTGGCAGGATAAGATAAAGAGCTCTGAAGGTGCCTTTACAGTATTGAGAGTAATGGAGACAGTGCATAATGCTTTTGGGTATGGTATTCAGAGGATAGGCTTGCCTAACCTAGTGGGAGTGGTATAGAAGGAGGAAAAAGCCACTGGTAACATGAGCATTATAATGAACATATGTATCTGGTTTCCAAAGTCAACTGTATAAAATGAGGGTTTGCTTTGCTTTTTTTTTTGGGGGGGGGGTAGAGAGGAACACAAAACTCATGTTTGAGAAAAAGAAGAGAAACACTCTGCAAGTTGTGAACTGGTCACTCTCCAAAGGCAAAGAAACAGAATGGAGGAGAAAGATAATTTGACCTCCCCTCCCCAAACACAACTCTTTGTTTTCAAAAAAACAAAAAAACAAAAAAAACAAAAATGAAACAAGCAATGCAGTGATACAGGAAAGATGCAGTCAATCAGGTCAAATCGACAGATGTGCTGTTCTTGGGTGTCTGCTGTACCACCTCTTTATAATTTACTGTAGACAAGAATTTTGAGGGCACCTTCAGAAAATGGCAGATTACTGTACAGAGAAGCCTCGGGGGACCTGCATGTAGTTGGTGCCAAATTCACACTGTTCAAATAAATGTAAATGATGTGAATCTGGCAGTTGTAGAAAGTGGAACAATGCCAGTTTTCTTTAACACAATATGGCTGCGTCTTCACGGCATGCGTTATTTCGGTTTAAAGAATTCGAAATAAAAGAAACGGAACAAAGCTGTCCACACGACTTGCAAGTTGATCCGGTTCCGATTGCAGCCTTAACGTGGGATCAATACTCGGAGTCCACATGGCAGCATTGTCCTCCCGCCCATTGCCCACCCTCTCTCTGTGATTGGTTTTCCCTGCCAGGATCCCACCCTCCCTTCCCTGTGCATCATGCAAGCCTTTTTTGCCTCTTTGTTCTGATCAGCTGTCATTGGGACGCCCCCTGCCCAAATCCCTCTGGCGCACTCAGCTCCGCCGGGGACCCCTTGCCCAATCCGGCACCTTCTCTCCCCTCCCTTCCCCTTCTCAGCAGCGCACAGTGGTGCCCTGGAGGCGCCCCGAGAAGGACTTGTCCGATGCCGTCTCTCCTCCTCCTCCTGCAGTCGTGCATCGGCAAGCGGCCCCTCCACCGCCCTTCCCTTCCCTTCCCCTCAGCCCGGCGGACAGGCCAGCCCACCTGGCGCGGCACCATGCGCCCGTCTCGCCTCCAAGCCGTCCGCTTCTCGGCCGACAGCGGACGGACGGATGTGCCCCTCCGTTCTCATCCTTCCACCGCAGCGTTCCAGCTCACTCTTAACAATGTTGCAAATTTCTGCAATTTCAAAACCTCAGACCTTTAGAAAGTGAAAGGAAGTAATACAGCTGAGATTCTGTATCAAAGGACCGGGGCTTTAAACATTAAAGAGGCATAGGGTGGCTGTGGTGGGGTGTCATTCATTCATAGTTTTATCCCACTCTATACACAAGGGTCTCAGTGCGGGTCACAACACATTGGTTTTAATGTGTTCATATTAAACATATTAAAGCCATAACTTTGCCTGAACGTGGGGAGGAAAAAGCTGTTTCTTTAGTCCACCCTCAGAACGAGAAAACATGAGCAAAGTGACCAGTAATTTTCTTTCCACATTATCTCTCCCAGAGGCGAATTTTACCCTAAAAGAAAACAGCTTGCCACTTTGCTGATATATTCTCTCACTCTGAAAGTTGACTGAAAGTGGATTAAACCTTAGGTGTGACCACAGCATATAAATTCTCTCACTCTGAAAGTGGACTGAAAGTGGATTAAACCTTAGGTGTGACCACAGCCTATAATGGATTGAGACCAATAAAAACCAGGACTCAGGAAAGTATGCTTGAAGGGAAGAAAGTCCACAAATGAAACAGATGGACTAGTGGTTAGGAAGCTGGACTCTCATCTGGGAATACCTGGTAACCTTGATTCCACACTCCTCCACAAAGCCAGCTGGGTGACCTTGGGCCAGTCACAGATCTCTGCTGAGCTCTCACAGCCCCACCCACCTCACAGGGTGTCTGTTGTGGGGAGAAAAACAGAAAGTTTGTCAGCCGCTTTGAGTCCCCTTAAATGGGGGTGAGAAGTGGGGCAGAAAAGCCAACTCTTCTTCTTCCTCCATGAAACCAGATGGGTGACCTTGGGCTAGTGACAGCTCCCTTCTGAGCTCTCACTGGGTGTTCTGTTGTGGGGAGAAGAACAGAAGGTTTGTCAGCTGCTTTGAGTCCCCTTCAATAAGTGAGGAAAGCAGGGTAGAAAAGCCAACTCTTCTTCCTCCATGAAACCAGATGGGTGACCTTGGGCTAGTCACAGCTCCCTTCTGAGCTCTCACAGCCGCCCCCACCTCACAGGGACCGAAGCTGGATTAAAACCTTGGCTTGTGGTTACACTGAAGGTTTAATCCAGCTTCAGTCCACTTTCAGAGCAAGAGAATACATCAGCAAAGTGACAAGAAAATTCCCCTTTAGGATAGATAATATGGTAAGAAAATTATGCTCACTTTGCTGAAGTGCCCCCACCCCCGCTCTGAAGTTGGCCTGAAGCTGGATTAAACCTTAGGTGTGACCAGGGCCATCCATCCATCCATCCATCCATCCATCCTTCCTTCCTTCCTTCCTTCCTTCCTGGCGCTGCCGCCGCTGGCTGCTCCACACACTCAAGCGCCCGGGTGGTGGTGGTGGTTCAGGGGTTCAGCCACTTTGAGTCCCCTGAAGGGTGAGAACAGAAGGTTTGTCAGCCGCTTTGAGCCCCCTTCAGAGGCTACTTTGCCTCTGCCTGTGGTCACACCTAAGGTTTAATCTAGCTTCACTCCACCTTCAGAGTGAGAGAACACATCAGCAAAGTGACCAGTAGTTTTCTTTCCACATTATCTAGTCTAAAGGTGGATTTTCTGAGTTATTAACCCTGAAAGAAAACCAGCTTGTCAGTTTGCTGGTGTATTCTCTCACTCCGAAAGTGGACTGAAACTGGATTAAACCTTAGGTGTGACCACAGGCAGAGGCAAAGTAGCCTCTGAAGGGGGCTCAAAGCAGCTGACAAACCTTCTGTTCTCACCCTTCAGGGGACTCAAAGCGGCTGACAAGCCTTCTCACCCTTAAGGGGGCTCAAAGCGACTGACAAACCGGTTCTCACCCTTAAGGGGGCTCAAAGTGGCTGACAAACCTCCCATTCTTCTCCTCACAACAGAACACCCCTTCAGAGAAGGGGCTCCACTGCCGATGCCGCCCGCCACTCCTCCCTCTCACTGCCCTCCTCCCCGCCTTTGCCTTTGCTGCTGCTCCTGTGCATGATTGATCGGCCTCCTCCAGCCGAAGGAAGATGCTCCGCTGCCGCTGCCGCCGTCGCAGGAGCAGGAGCAGGTGGGATTGATTCAGCGCAGGGCTTATCCAGCACTACGAGGGGTGAATGGCAGGCACCTCCCGCCCGCAGCAGGATGGGGGGTGTCGCTTCATTTCCCCAGCAGCGGTAGGAGACGGAGGCGGTGGCGGAGAAAGGAGCAGCCATTTCGCCGGTGCTGACATCGGGCTCCGGTAGAGCGGCGGCTAAGGCAAGGCACCGGCCGCACATCCCCTACCGAGGCGGGGTGGCGGTCTGGTGGGGAAGGAGGAGAGAGGTGTCAGATGGATGGCGGGCGGGGGGCGCCTGCCGTTCACCCCTCGTACTGCTGGATAAGCCCCGCGCTGAATCAATCCCGCTGCTCCTGCTCCTGCAAGGCGGGCAGCGGCAGCGGAGCATCTTCCTTCGGCTGGAGGAGGCCGATCAATCATGCGCAGGAGCAGCAGCAATGGCAAAGAAGGGGGGAGGAGGGCCACAGCTTTTAAAATACAGGCTCCAGGGCTTTCCTTTCCCTTTTTAAAAGTTCAGAACCTTCAAAGAGCTGAAATTGCACAAAACTGCAACATTGTTTTTAAGGTGTGAAGTGCCTACATTGATACAGTGTAGCTTTAAGGACTGGAGGTTTATAGTGGGTGTTTGAGGGTGGATTTTTTCAATGAAGGAAACCGTAAACATGACGTGCTTCTAATACGTACAGCCATTGGTTACAGTGCGATTGGGGGAGGGACAGCCTTAACACAGAATCTCATCCCGGAAAACGATACTGTCCACACAGTAAAAAATGAAACACGTATCAAGCGCACGATCCGTAGTGAGACCTCTTGAAATCAGGATTTATTTTAAAACGTTTTAACGTCGTTTAACACGGAAGTACCGTATTAAGCCGAACTGCCGTCTAAACTGCGCGAACTCAAAACGTTTTGAATTCAAGATAACGGCATCGTGGGGATGCGCTCTATGTATAATCTGATGGTTTCTAAGACTGGAATCGCCATGGAACTACTTCTTCTGAGAGCTGCATGAAGACCATGTCCATACTCCTTCTATATTCCCTTGTTTAATAACCAACCACTTATGACTACAAAAGCCTAAGGCCTTTTCTGCACGTAGGAGCTTTAGATCTGTACGGACCACGATAATCCAGTTCAAGCCTCCCTGAGCCTGTGAAGCTAGCATAAGCTTTGCAGCTGCCCTGTCCCTCCCCTGATGGCTAGGAGTGATTCTTTTTTTTTTTGGCAGTGTGGAATAAAAACATCCAGTAATTCAGGATCATGAATTACGAATTCATGGTGACCTGGATTACAGTCTTTAGTTCAGTTGTTAACCTGATACGATACATATAAATCTGGATTAAGGGCCTCTTAATTGAATCTGGCTCCATTTTGTGCATACGGAGCTGGACTCGCAGGGATGGAGTCTCCTTGATCCAGATTAATGTGCAGATCAGGAGATCCAGGATCCAGACCAGTGGCCATTTAATTTGGATCTAGAGAGTAATACAGAAAATAAGGTTAGAAACAAATTTCAAAATCCAGGTAGAGCTGCAAGAAAAGGGAAAGGGGAGCACTAATATCCTGGATTGTGAGGTGGTGGTGGTTCTTTTTTAGCTCTGCAGGTTTTTCCTCATCCCTACAGTCCTGCTTGCTTTCAGATAGAAAAGTTTCTTGGTTATTGGGGGTGAATTCCTGGTCACAATGCACGAATATTTAGCATACTATGAAGCCTTTAGGGACCTTTGGTGATGGCAGGCACAAGTACAATGATAGCTATTTCCAACTGTTAAAGCAGCTGCTAGCAAATGGAAGGCAGGGTCCTCTAAGGCTGCATTAAACTTAAGGTTTAATCCAGCTTCAGTGCACTTTCAGAGTGAGAGAATACATCAGCAAAATTACAAGTGGCTTTCAGTGTTAAATAACTCAGAAAATTCACCTTTGGGATAGAAAATGTGGAAAGAAAATTACTGGTCACTTTGCTCATGCATTCTCTCACTCTGAAAGTGGACTGAAGCTGGATTAAACCTTAGGTGTGATCCAGCTAAATATTGTGTATGTTAAGGAGAACCCGCTGACTGCTCTCTAGGCATCCTGGTGGTGTGTGCACCAACACAATTTCCAGACAGCCCATGACAAAGACACCGTAAGTCTAGTATCAATACCATTTGTGAATGCAGACTCAGAAAAGAATGCTATAAAGTACTGGAACCAAAACAATCATTATTTTTAAAAGCACACTGGCCAAAGTTATGGAAGAAAATCTTGTGTAAGTAAATATTTGCTTAGTTGCAAAATATTTAGATTAACAAGGTATTGATCTTAAAATCATTCTTTTTGACTCCCTTCATTTTTACATTTATTTATTTCTGTGTAGACATCAGTAGAATAGAAAATTTTTGCATTCTTTGTTTGCTTGAGGCTTGATGTTGGTGATCAATGAAACTTCTTAAAATACTACTGAAAAGCTATACTTTCAAAATGTATTTGAAAGGCAGGGAAGCATACTGTAGCAGGTCATTTCACAGTCACCTAATTCAAAAGGAATGTGGGTGGTACATTTTTTATATTGAAGTGGCACAACACGAGGCTGTTTAATTTTCTCATTTTAACACCTTTGGTGAAAGAACCTGGAATTTTGTGAAATGGTTTGGAATTTTTCCTAAGGACACTCTGGAGTCTGGAACCAATTTCTACAGCTAGTACTTGTGTAATTTGCACTACTTAATTTTGGTTCTTCAACCTTTTATATTGCTTATTTAGGTAGAATTATTACTCACTAGGATTTGCTGCTGTTATTAAAGAGTAGGCAGATAATTTCTGAAACATCTAGGACTGATATAGTAGATGCCCATATATGTACTACACTAAACAATCTCAAGGGCTGCATCCAGACGTCGGGTACTTATTCCACTATATTCTGATATTCTGGAATAAAGCATTCATATTCCAGAATATCCAGAGGGGCAAAATCATCCCATGGTCTTCATGGTGTTTTTTTTTTTTTTAGACCTCTTCCAAATGGGTCATTGAGGCAGCTTTGAAGAAATGCCTCTCTCTCCGAAACCACTCCTCTGGAAATGAAAATTGCCTGAGAAGTGGAATAAGGAGTTCTGCATGTTCCTCCTTCTGTATTCAAAACTCCATCTTACCAAGTTCCACATCATTCCCCCACCATTCCCTGGGTCAGAAGTGTTCACCCATAGGATCAGTCAGATCTGAGAAGGTTAACATGATCAACATCACATTCATGGCTCCTGGATGGCTTCTCCCAACTTATCTTTTTGAAGTCAAGTTCTCCTTCCCCTCATACCTTTCAGACAAATTTTTGATCAAACAAGTTTTAGGAAAAGGAAGAGAGCAATGGAACATCCAACCCATTCACAAGCTTTTCCCATTCACAAGCTTTTTTTTAAGGCCTTCTCATTCTTCCTAAGAAAAGAAAACTCCCACAGTCTTATTCCAATGCAAACTTTAGTTGCTTCAAACTGGTCTGGACCAACCTAAGTCTCATTCTTGATTTCTATAACAACAACAATATAGTTCTTTTTTCTTAACAAAATGAACAGAATTTTGTCTTTAATAGTGCCTAAAGGAATGGTCTGAAGGGATTAATAGGCCAGACATCAGATATGAGAGGTAGCTGTTATTATCTATTTTGCAATCTTTAATAAATATTTGCCTAGTTTAAATTTTGTTTCTGTTTACAGAAACAATTGCAGCAATAATGATAAAACTAGTGTTTACTGTCCAGGAAAATACGTGATCTTGACCTTTAGAATGTGCAACCTAAGCATTCATAAATGTATAAATGTATAAATAAAATAAATAAATAAATAAATTTTACAAGATCTGACAAAGGAAACTTTACAGCAAAGAGAAACATTAAATCCAGAGCAAATTACAAAAGCAAATATATTATTCTGGTGTTACTGAAGTATAATTAAAATATACAAAGAAAGAAAATTATATCAAGCAAATGAGATGATAGAACTGCTACAAATGTTTCATTTGAATTCACCATGGGAAACCATTTGAATTTTCACATAGCAATAGTGAAAATTTTGCCTGAAGCAGTCATAGTAGAAGAATCCTGGAAATAAAAAAGTGCTCATTATCATAAAGAATATGAAAGAAAATGATTAAATATAAAGAAAATTATATTCTGTCTCTGTAACTTATGAATTCACATTGTGCTGTGTGCTCCTGAAAGTATTTTTTGGTATTTTTTTAATTATTTTTTTAAACAGAATACAATAATAAGTGAAGTTTACAAAAAGCAAGAGACCTCCACCTTCATTTCTCTTCACTTGTTTGCTCCTTAATGATGGGGTTTTGTATTTTTTTCTATTTTTATTTTGATGCTATTTATCAGATGCAGCTTTTGTTGATCAGGATGTTGTTCTGCTTCTATTTGCTTCTTAGAGCACTGGATCTCTTACTCCATGGAGTGTTTGGGCTATCCTAAATGCCACAAAATATATTGCTAATTTTGAGCCACCAGATCCATTTTGCAGTGTAGATCTATGTAATTCGGCTTTTATCTGTATATCTTTTTGCATGAAATATAAATTCTTTAATTAACTGATATGTTGTTTTCACCCAATTCATTAGAAGATTAATTGATAACAATTGAAATATGAACAGATTGTATTTTTTTTAAAAAAAATCATTTTAATTATCATTATTCTCCCATCATTGAGGATTTAGCCTGTTTATCAATGGGTAGTATTTTTTTGTGTATTATTTAGGAGGTGATGGTGGTAGGATAGTGCCTAAACATATTAGATTAGATTTTAAGTATTTTCTGAGTTTGCAGTTGGTCATACATTTTTAAACAGCACTTCAGATTTATACAGTTGAAGGATTATTATGATGCAGAAGGTACTCTGAAGACTTGGATACATTACAAGATGAATTACAATTAGGAATGAACAGTTGACTTCATTATTACCAACTTCCTCATTTTATCAATGAAAAAGAGATGACAGCAGCTAAAAGATTGTTAACACCTTATGAACATATGATTAATAAGATTGAGGTTTGGTATCCAAATTATAACTTGTAATAAGAGATGTACAAACTTCAGAACTGCAGATTTGGTGAGAGTCATGGGAGAGGAATTTGCAGGTTAAATTGGATGATAAAGAATGGAAACAGCTATTTTCAAGACAACAAGAAAATTCAACATATATGATAGAGAACGCTGACACATTTGTCACATTATTTGCTGGGACCACAAATAGTGCTTGACAACCGTTGGCTAAGGAGCAAACCTTTTTGCTTGCATTTAGAAGTGTTATCATTGTAGTGTAACCTCCATGGACTAAAACCTAAATAGAACATATATTTTGTACTGTGCTCATGATATTCCACTGATTGTTATTGTTACTTTATCTTTTCTGATTTCAGGAAGCATTATCAGTTGTGAGTGAAGATCAATCTTTATTTGAGTGTACATACGGGACTCCTCATCTTGCTAAGACGGAGATGACAGCCTCTTCTTCTAGTGAATATGGGCAGACATCAAAGATGAGCCCACGCGTCCCCCAGCAGGATTGGTTATCACAGCCTCCAACCAGAGTCACCATTAAAATGGAGTGTAATCCAAATCAAGTTAATGGTTCAAGGTAAAGACTAAAAATAATAACTAAAAAAAGCCCTCTGAATAAGGAATAACTGAAGATTCCAGTGAAGTGAGGAGAAGATTCAAGATTGGGTTTGCAAATATAGTGTCAGATTGAACTTTCTGCACTTACTAGTTAATCCGGATCAAGGAACTGTTTAGTACATGTCATCTTCTTGGGATTAATGTTAATCTGGATGAGGTCTCTACTAAGGAGCCATTTCCAAACATGGTACTAAAATCCCTCTGTCCTCCAATTCTTGAGTTCAGAGAACTTTTGTGCCTAGACTCCGAAGTTAGGTCAGGACAGGCAGCCATCCTGTGAATGACCAGCAACATGTTTCTCAGAGCACTTCCCATTCCTGAGCTAAAGTGCTTGATGCAGGCCAGAGAACAAACTCCACATTGGGCACCAAGGCTTATGGAAGCAGCCTGTGTGTCCATTTTAGGCTCCAAAAGCAAAACTGATTTTAGAAATCCATTGCAGTTGTGAGTCACAGAGAGTTCTAGTGATGTGATGAACTCCCTCTGCCCTTTTAAAAATCCATTCAATGGTTTCAGCAAATTTTTATTAAAAATTAGGTTTAGGATCATACCAGGTCTTGAGTCAAAAGCGTACACATGGTGTACCTTATTATAAATAGCAATGGGTGCATGTTTTTCCCCATCATCCAGCTCCAAAGACCCAGAATCAACTCCCAAACAGACAATTCACAGACCAGAACCTGCCTCCCAATATCTACTTCTTTGGGGTGCTCTAGATAGGAATTTACCTTTGTTATATAACAAACTTGGGGATGGAACACTAAAAAGTGCAGCCTAACAAGTCCACATGCTCTCACTTGTTTCTACACCCTTGCATGCTTTACTGATAGATATTTATTTTAGCTAATCAGTGTAACATAGGCTGCGTTCCCATTACAAGCTTAAAATCATTTTGAAACCTTTTCAATCCTCACAGTCCCCATGTCAGGTTGGTGTAACACGCTTTCCGCCTGTTAAATTGCCCCAAAGCGTTGTAAATGTTAACATTCATTTCAACAGGTGTAGCTCTGGTTTGTGCATTTGAAACATTTTACATTTCTTACTGTGGGAACAGTACTATTTTAGTGGGATGAGAATGCATGTTTAGGGTTTTCCTCCCCCAATAGGTTGCTTCCAAAGATAGTGATTTAGTTGTAAAAATCCACCCCTTACAGCAGTGGTTACACTGTAGCAATCCACCCACTTCACACCTGATAACAATGTTGCAATTTTGTGCAGTTCTGGAAGTTCTGACCTTTAGAAAGGGAAAAGAAAGCATCTGCAGGTTCTGGGAGATGTGTGAATGTTTAAGGCTGTGGCTGTGGAGGTGAGCGGGTGAAGGGGGCTTGAGTTGCCACTGCTGCTGTGTGCCCTGGGCAATGGGGAGAGGAGGGGAAAGAATCGCTGGCTGCCTAGTGCCATTTTTCATCCATCCAGGCTCCGTGAAGGGGTCCATTATGGGTGGTGCATTCATGCCAGGAGGAAGAGGGCAGGGCAGCCCCGAAAAGCGGCTTTTAGAAAATAGCCACTTGAGTCCCCCATTGAGTCACATACGCCACGGAAGATCCTCAGAATCCAGATCGAACACGATTAAGTTGAAAGTAATGGGATCAGGCAAATTCGTGTTAGCATCTGGTTCTATTATTTCAGTTTAGGAAAACCCTTTTAAGCTTTTAATGGGAACAGGGCCATAGATGATATGAATAAGTTAAATAAATTGGCTCTCATAACTAAGGAAACCTGTGAGCTCCACAAACAAGTACGAATTTGAACCTGGATTTCCCCTTTCTAATCTTAAGCACAAAGCATCACAAAGCTGACTGTGCAGAGATTAATTCAGTTTATGACTGGTGCTCTCTATTTTGGCTTGCAATTTCCTACCGCATGAAAAAGCCTCTGGAGGACTGTGGTTCCTAGCACACTCTTTCTATTTCATAGAACCACAAGCAAAATGAGCTTACAAGTTCTTGAAATGAAATACAACTTGAGAAATGTAATCTCTTGCCATTATAATAGTAACTTTATGAAGTAAAACAAGAGAAAAATGTTGCAGGCCAGTTGGGAATTTATTGTGGCTTCGGTTTGGTACCAGTATATCAGATTTCAGAATCTGCACAAATCTAATGGCAAATTAAGTATATAAGGAACATCATTTTACAGTTGGCAGTTAAAGCTTCCACTCTCTTAGCTCTTTCTTCACTCTAACCTCACACGCAAGAAATATTGAAGTGTCTGTTCTAATGGTGAAAGGATCATATGTAGTAAAACCTAAACCAGCTGTTTTCCTACACTGCAAAAGCAAAGAGCTGTACTGGTAATATTTATAATTTGTTTGGCCTCTAGTAAGCTACAGTATCTGCTGACGACATTAATTTTCTATGATGGCCTGAAGTTCAACACTGCGCAAATATAGAATAGAACTAAAGAAAGGTTGGATAAGCATGTGAAAGTGCTCTAGTTACCCAAACAAATTTTAACCAAAGATCACCCTATAGATACAATGTTTCCAAGGTCTTTGCACTAAACAGCTGGTCCTTAGTAGGACATCCCAAACCAATTCTTTCCTTTAAGAGTTTGAGGTTCATTCCATTCATCAATTTGATTTCTTCCCCATCACATCAGCCTACCCACCAGCCCTGATTACATGCTGGCTTCTCCTCTTTCTCAGTTGGGTTCTGCCCAACCCTGGGCCACACCTCAACATTGAATCAATGGCGTACTTGAGTCAACACTGAATTCAGAAGGGCTTCTTTGTGTAAAATGGATCAATTGTCCTACATTTTGCCTTAGAATAAAGGTGCGAAATGGAGTTCAGGTCAGTGTACTCAGCAGTCATTTTGGAGTGCAAGTTTTAAATAAAATAATTCTTATACTTCTTTTCTTGATGTTATCTTGCAACCTAGAAATGCTGTTGCTGTGGGGAGGAGTGCAGCAGTAGATAGCTAATCAATCAATCAATCAATCATTAATGTGATTTAGCTTAAAAATAAGGCTTTGCGCACTTCTACTTACAATGTCTTTAGTAGATGAACAAAAGGAATTTAAGCCTCTACTACAAACCACATCTGCTGAAATCCCCTCTTCTACACACCTATTAATGATAAAGACCTCTGTTCCAGATTTCATGTGACACCTTCCCTTGGAAAGCCCTTTTATAGCAGATGATGCTTGCATCCAAAGTTTTCCTGACTTTCAGGGGAAGCACATGTATCCATTAAGCCACATCTACATGCAAAGAAAAATCTGCAAAAAAGCTTCTTTTGCCTCAGAGGATCTCCATGCAGAGCTTTACTCCGGGCTTCCAGAGCCACAAAGGAAGAAAATCCATGGCAGAAAAACCTCCCTTTAAACAAGCCTACCTCTGCACCTTTGGGAAGCCGTGGGTTTTCCTGGGAGCATGGAGACATTTTCTCCACATTTTCTCCCATATTCCACTGAATTTTTAATCACGTTTTATCTCTGCAGAAGAATTGGCTGTCAGAATCAGCTGCCTGTATTCAGCTCTTTCAGCGCGGAGCTGCAAACTGTCACACTGGGTGTTTTTCCACTGTCACTAAAAGTACACATTAAGTACCCATAAATGGGTACGTAATGGCATTTTCGTACCCATTAATTGGTACTTAATGGGTACTTCTAGTGACAGTGGAAAAACACCCGTTGTTTCACTTTGGAGTGGGAGAGAGATTTTGTGCTTGCTAACAGGGAGATTGTTTCTCAGCAAGCAGATCTCCCCCCCCCCTCCTCATAATGCAGCCTCCGAAGTGAAACTAAGTTTCACTTCGCAGGTCTGGTTCTGTGCTAATCAGCAGTTATTAGGTGAATGTAGGCAGCTGAATTTGACAGCTGAAGGGAGCCTGCTTTCAGTCATGCTTGTGGCTGAGTCCCCAAAAGACTTATTTGCCTCTCTCATCTCCCTCTACTGTCACTCTATTCAAGCGGACTTTAAAAGTGCCCTGCACTTCCGGAATAAGTGTCCGCACGAGGCTCAGAAAACGCGCGTTTAAAATGCACCTTCTGTCCCCAAGGAAGCGTGTTTTCTTTCCCTGCATCTTTTTTTCCCCACCCCCTCTCTTGTTCAAAGGGAAAATAGCCATCGTTTTGTTTGTCTTCCAGATCTCCATCCCCCGAAAAGGTTTCTCGCATGGGCTGCAGCCATCCGCCGGGCGATGGTTTGCTCATTCCCTCTTAGGACTTCCAATCACTGTCTAAATACACCCGGTAGAGCAGCGGTGACTTTAACTACACCCAGTTCATATCAATGTTGCAATCCATCCACTTCACACCTGATAAGACTTCACGCTTGATAACAATGTTGCAACTCTTCACAATTCTGGCTCTTTGAAGTTCTGTGCTTTAGGGAAAGAGGGAAAGTAATGCTTTCTGGCTTTCTGGCTGGCTTTCTTGCAGGCAGCAATCCCTGCCCCTTTTGCCACAGAACGTCCCCAAGGTAAATGCTGTGAGGAAAACCCGTGACTTCCAAAAAGAGTGATGAAACTCGCGGGTTTTCCTGCTTTGGTAGCGCTGGAAGCTCGTTAAAAACTCTGGCATGGGGGCACTCAGAGGCAAAAGAAGAGTTTTAGCACACTTTAAATTGCTTGGGGATGCACCCTGTAACTATGTTGCAAGCATTATTTATGGAGAGAGTGAGCTGCTTTCAGTTAAATTGCTTTTAACTCTTGGCAGCCAAGTAAAGGGATGATCCGTATTGTGTTCTGGAGGTTCAATTGAGGTTTTTGCCTATCATCACTGCAGAGGGCAGGGGGTGGGGGTGGGGAGAAAAAGATACGGGCTCACAAAAAGCAGTTTGCATGGAGACAGGAAAGTACGTTTTAAATCCGCGTTGCCCCAAGCCACATGGGGATGCTTTATTTCGAATTGCAACCCGCATTTTTTAAATCCAACACAAGAGGAAAGCAAAAAGAGACCATGGAGATGCACCCTTAGATTCAGTGCTGGGGAAACAGGGTCAAATTATCTGCTGCACATGTGGACTTCACTTGAAACCTTTTGAATCTGAACTTCTGTTGCCTTATCATTTTTTTTGGTTGACTAAAAAGTTAAAAACTGTAGAACATGTGCTTCTAAATTCCATTGAGACATGCTAATTTGACCTTTTCTCTGTTTATATTCAGCTCAGAGTTCTACCTTAGCAATTTCCAGAATTCTGCCAAATATTGATTGTTACCATTCCATTCTTTCTGAAATACACTGAAAAATGTTTATTGTACTATTGATGTCTGACTGCCTGTGGCAATAGTACAGACTAAAACTGTACTTAATTGTTCTAGTACAGTGTTTACAGTCTCTACATTCCATGGTATATTCAAAGACAAGAAGTCATATTTGCAAGATTTTTTAAAAAAACATCAAATCATTCAATCCCCTTGTCACTTTTGGTCCTATCTGTTCCACTTATTTTCTACTTCACCATTAGCTTACTGAAGGAATAATATAAAGTACTTCTGAATTTTCTTTTTTTAAAAAAAAACAGTATTAAGTTATTGCATTGGTTTCAATTTCTTTTCTTGATTTTTCCACACTATTAATTTATTCTAGAAAAGATGCAATTTAATTATTTCACTGGGCTATGCAATGGAAAATGTCTAACTCTGCCATCCACTATTTTCCATATTATTGCCCTGTAGTTTTGAAGACACCTTTCTTGTTTAGGTGAGCAAAGACATTCTAAATGTTTCAAAAAAAAAAAGTAGTCTTCCCAGCATTCCTGGGAGATCAACTACCTGCCATGAGACAGTGCACAGAACCCCAAGCCATTTTGCCAAGCTTCCAAAAGAGGCCCTGGAAGTGTCTCAGAGCTGGGCTGGACTGGGCCATGGCAGAGCAGACAGCCCTTGACACATGCTGTTGGCTGCCACTCCAAGCAAAGATCAGCACGCACCAGTGCACCATGCAGAAGTTGCCCTAGGTGTTCAGAGGTGAGCACTCTACATACACATTTCCAGGAGCAGGGAATGCTGTTACACTGAATCTAAAGGAATGCTTTCTTTCATAACCTACCTGTGCCCTCGGATCTCTAGAGGGGATGCCCTCCTGGTTGTCCCACCACTCTCAGTAGTGAAAGGGATGGGTACCTGGAGGAGGGCCTTCTCAGTGATAGCCTCCAGGTTGTGGAATAGTCTCCCCCTTGAAGTGTGTCAGGCTGTTTCATTGTATATGTTTAAGAAGGCAGTGAAGACCTGAGGCCTATTCGTACTATGGCCCAGGAACTAGGGAAGACTCAGGGACACGCATTCGCTCTGTTGGGTGGGCGGTTCCATCTGAAGCCATCCCATCCCAGGGCGCAGGGACTCCAGGCCACGTGTCTGCCTTTTCGAGCTAGAACACGTGGGGGCAGATTCCCCATTCACACCTAGCAGGTAAGGGATGTCAGGGGGTATTGGGGTGTCAGGTACCCCCGTTGGTAATAAATCTTAGCAGATGCGCTTATTCGTGCTGGAAAAGACAAGCCTCTGTCTCTTGAAGCTGGCTGTCAGCGTCCTCGGCGCTGTCCAAAATTTCAGGAGGTTTCGCCCCCCTCTCTCCGCCCACAGTGGAAACAAACAGACTGAGGCAGATTCTCCGTAGAGGTTGTTTATTCATTAGCGGTTACATCCTTCTCCCTCTCCAGTCTCGAACAATCAACAACACACAGCAGTGTGTGATCACTTTTATACACTTCCTTTATCACAAGAAGGTGACTCACTTCCTTTGTATTGCACAAGGTGTTGCAATCCTTACTTCATTCAGCCTTCAGCAACTTGTGATAGTCTGGTGATACTTGTGACACTTAGTTACCTTTCTGCACACATCTCTACATTTTCCTTATATGGGCTTCCCAGCCTAACAAGGGACTCATGGGAACACATCCTTACCTGCCTAGGTGTGAATGGGGAATCTCACCCCACATGTCCTAGCCTTCCTGACTACAGCTGTTTGGCTGTAGTGCGAAAAAGACCTCTGCCTTCTTTTCCCTGGCCTTTGGTTAAATGGGAATATCCTGTCCCTTCCCACTTTACGGACACTGTTAATGTTTTAATATATACTGTTGCTTTAATATATGTCTGATTTTAAATGTTGTTACCCGCCCTAAGGCCTTCAGGTATAGGGAGGGATAGAAATACAAACAAACAAATAAATGTGGGACTCTTTGCTGGTCCAGTTCACTGCAGGGAGACTAGTTTAAAGATGTCTTCCCTTAGAGCAGGCTCCAGCGTGATGTTCATGCTGGGTCTGCTCTCAGACATGGTCCTATGCAGCCAGAGCAGACCACATAGAGCATGGCTGTCATATGTAGATCCGGAGTTCCAGTGAGGCAGCTAGTGTGACAATGCTGCCCTAGTGTTCTGCATGGCTTCCTACACTGAGTAGGCAGAGCTCCGGAAGGTCTTTTGGTGGGTGGTGCAGTTTGTTCACATCACTCTTTGTGGCAATTAGACTTCTCAGAGCAGGCTCCAGAAAGCAGGAATAATGTCAGTGAGCACTCCAGGAGTGGGGAAAGGTCCATTAGTATTCCTAGAACACTAGAGTCCTTGCTGATATGGAGAAACTGCTTAGAAATATTTAAAATGCCCTTTGCTCACTTCTGGCATCTTTTGATATCCACCCTAATTACAAATAGCTTTGAAAGATTAAATTCAAAATCATTTGCTGTCTCTGCCTGTTTTTCATTTTTATCCCACCCTATATCCAAAGGTCTCAGGGCAAGTTGCAACAGTAAAAACAGAATTTTAAAAACCTACTAAAAAGAGCATCAGAGCCTGAAAGTGACACTTCTGGCTCTGTCCTCTTGACCCCTCTGGCTGCACCCTTTTGACCTCATCTGCCCTTTCCCTCTTGTTCCTCCACCTGTGCCCACCAAAGCCTATAGCTCCAGTAGCCCCAGCCTCCAGCATGGCCTTATTGGTGGTAGCAGATGTGGTAATAACTGAAATTCCTTTATTTAATGCCAGGCTATTACAAAACTTTGGAGAAAGCCTCACTAGTGCCCAAAATCTGGAGGTGCACTGGAACAGCTGTGTATGGATTTGCTGCTCTTCTTTGAACCAAAACAGGGGGATTGACTTCTGGTTCAGAAGAACAAGCTATTTGTTCTGTTTGTGGAGCATTATCGTCTTTAGATATGAGCAGCAAGTCCACATGCAGTCCTTATCCTGAGTGCAGTCTGCTGCTGAAAAATCTAATGCATTAATATTTCTTTTGATGTTTTGGCTAGCTTGGTTAAAAAAAGATCAGTAACATGGTTTTATATTTTGTTAGTTTTTATAGGACTGCTTTATGCTACTATTCTTGTAATTTATTTATTTGTACACTTCGATAGAAAGCAAATATAATTATTTTTAATACTTTAAAATGATCTCTTTTTTTTACTTTGAATCCTAAATTTAAAGTAGCACCGAGTAATATCTGATTCTTGGTTGACTGCATGGGAAACTCCATGGGCCCCCTAGGCAATTTTCTACACATAGACAGAGAAGTGGTTTGCCATAGCCTATTTCTGGGGAGAGGCTGGGGGCTGAACTGTCAACTCTGTGCTTTCCAGGTGGTTTGCTCCAACACTGAGCTTTACTACTCACCTACAGATCGAGATTTAATCTCCTGGTATTTTTCAGTCTTTAAGATGAATATCCTAATATTTCAGAGTTTAAATCTAATGAAGTCTTCAAAATTGACATTTAAAAAAAATATTCTGGAGAAATACATTTTGCAGTTTATCCTTCTCCTGTGAAGGTTTATTTTTAGTGGAGAAGTATTCCTAGTTGTGCTATATTCATGTAGAAAACCTTAACTGTCTCCCTCCAGAAATTCCCCTGACAACTGTAGTGTGGCAAAAGGAGGAAAAATCACCAGCAATGCAGAAAATGTTGGAATGAACTATGGAAACTATATGGAAGAAAAACACATCCCACCACCAAACATGACCACCAATGAACGGAGAGTTATTGTTCCAGCAGGTAAGAGGATGACAGAATTATAAAATAGGAGATGCCCAGGTACTTGTGATAGTGTCTGTCAGTGAAGGTGTCTATCCAGTGCACAGCAGTGGCACAAAAAACTAATCCAATCCTAGGAAAAATTAGGAGGGGAATAGAAAACAAGTCATCAGGGGTCATTTTGCCTCTTTATAAATCTATGGTGAGGCCACATTTGGAATATTGTACGCAATTCTGATCACCACACCTCAAAAAGGATATTGTGGAACTGGAAAAGGTGCAGAAAATAAGCCCTAGTATGATTTTTCAGGATGCTTGAAATATAAGCCCTATATAAGTGTTATATAAAACATTCCCTGAAAATAAGCCCTAGCGCATCTTTAGGAGCAAAAATTAATATAGGACCCTGTCTTATTTTCGGGCAAACACAGTATTTCTTCACCCAGAGGTCTGTGAAATTTGCTGCCAGAAGAAGTGGTAACAGCAACCAGCTTAGATGGCTTTAATAAAGGGTGAGATAAGTTCATGGATGACAGATCTATCAATGGCGAAGTGGAGATATGTTTACAGGGAAATTTAGTTGAGGCTGAGACACTGAGTCCAGTGACTGATTGTCAAAGATGCATTTTGCATATCTTGTTTTCATGGGGAAGAATAAATTTAGGGACATTTTCTCTGCACTGAAAGTGCACTGAGAATCTCAAAAACATTGAGATTTCTGGAACTGAACTAAAATATGCAAAATATACAAATTTTGTACAAATGTACAAAATACACCATTGTTATGCCATTTACACGATGCATTCAGGGTGCAAAGCATCTATTCAGCCATCAGCTGATGTTCACGTATAGTTTGAAACTAATGAAATACATGCAGAAGCATTACTATTTTTGTCAATCACAGAGCATCTCTGCACTTAGGCAAGGATGAACAGGGCCTAGGCTAAACTATGGAAAAAAGCAGGTTGAATTAATTCCTTCTCTGTCCCTTAGTTATCCCTTAACAAAAATAGCAATGTATTCACTGTACTCTAAGCAAAGTTAATAGAACTTCTGCTGCATTGGTTAATTGTTTTTTACAGCTACATGGTGGCAAGAATTAGTAAGAATGCCAATTGTGGCTTAAACAGCAAAGTATAATTCTGTCAGTTATTTGTCAAGCTACATATGTTGCATAATTTTCTACACATATTCAGATAATTCCTTGTTTCTCTAAGCTGCACTGAACTAATGCATTGTATGATCAAATATTCAGAAACAGGTCATGAAACAGAACCCTTCACCTCAAAAGCAATGTGGTTGGAAAATTGGCCATTGATGTATTTCCCAGTGTTTGAACTGCAAATGATCATAAATAGCTTTCTCTTCCCCACATCTGTCTGAAATACATTTGGAAATAGATGCTAATGTTATTCAGGGAGCACAAGGTCTGTAGGCATAAACAGCTGTTTGCTGAGCTGCAAAAGAAATATTTGGGTAAAGTTCTGCTGTCTGAATGCCAGATGTTTTCATTTATACATATTTATTACAAATTGCAGGATGATGTGGCAAAGAAAATCATAATAATTTGGAGCTGAACTAACTCACTGTTCTTGGAGTCTGGAATTCATCTTTTTTTCCTTTAAAAAAAATATAAAAAGCAGTTATAAGGCTCCATCCTCAGAAAAGGCATTCATACTCTTCTGCAATCCAGTTGTCTACATGATAGAGGAGGAGGAAGGGTGGTCTTCCCCTTGCAGACAATCAGAAGTCCATGGTCAGGATAGATGCTTTGTGAACTGCATGTAAGCAATTTAGATTTGGAGTAGGATATAGCTATAGCACCAATTTGGTTCTGTATCCTGTTCTCAGGTTTTATCCTGTTTGAGCGAAATGGTCTGTTAGGCAGTGTGGCTTCTTAGCAGACCATTCCATAGCGTGGGCAACCTGTATTATGATTTCCACTGAGCCGGTCCACTGGCCCAGTATAGACGGGGACCATAGCTGCCTCCATCTTTGAGAAGAGTTAATTGGAGGTGGACCAGCATGAATTTAAACACCCAGAATGCTACTGGGTTCAGGGAATGCTACTCTAGTTATATCCACATGAGCATCATAAGGGTCCTTTCCCAGCTTCCCATGAACAGGGCATCCACACATCTGGATGTCCCTGAGCTTTATGTTTACATGCAACTACTTCTAGCCAGTGCCTGAATTGCTCCATACACATCTCAGGATAAAACTTACTTCCATGGTGAGTTTTCTGACTCCTGG
This sequence comes from Aspidoscelis tigris stejnegeri, assembly GCA_023333525.1. Classification (NCBI taxonomy): domain Eukaryota; kingdom Metazoa; phylum Chordata; class Lepidosauria; order Squamata; family Teiidae; genus Aspidoscelis; species Aspidoscelis tigris. Next base: position 212,286,712 of record JALMGA010000001.1, read on the forward strand.
GGCAGTTGACTGCCCTGAAGGTACTTTCTTCCATTTAGTGGGATTAAGAGTCAGGAAGCACTTTATATGCCCAGTTTATGTGGGGGGCTTCTTTTTTGTCAGACCAATAATGACTGGCTTCCATGGACATCATGCAAAATTGCCTCCCCCCAAGAAATCTTTCATTCCACAGCTGTGAAATTTGGGGGGCTTTTGTTCACTGTTCCTTTCCATGCTTCCCTTGCTCCATGCAAGTAGCTCCATCACCAGGCTGCATTCTACCCATGTAGTGCTGCAACCACCCACCTCGTTTGTGTCATTTGTGAAATAAGATGTGTCCAGTCCCTTAGAATATTCTTATATAAGATGCATAACAGAAAATCCAAGTGATCAAATATGTTTTGAATATGTGCCAAGCGATGTCAAAGTTTCGCTTCAGTTATATGTCAGAATTCACATCCAACTAAACTCACCTGAGCATACCCAATGAATTTAATGGAAATAAACTTCCAGGATTAATACAGTGAACCATAGTGGCACATTTGTTGTGACAGAATGCTCAGTTGATTTCATAATTTTCACAATGCTGTAACAATGTTCAGTAACCTTTCCCATAACATGAGCATGATGTTACTTTCTCAAAACAGATCCCACGTTGTGGAGTACAGACCACGTACGCCAGTGGTTGGAATGGGCTGTCAAAGAATATGGATTACCAGATGTGGATATCTTGTTGTTTCAAAATATTGATGGGAAGGAATTGTGTAAGATGACCAAAGAAGACTTCCAGAGACTCACACCAAGTTATAATGCTGACATTCTCTTATCACATCTTCACTACCTCAGAGAAAGTAAGTTGTTCTTTTCAGAGTATTTCCCACCATAATGGTTATTACAGTTGGCTCTTCATATGCTCTGCCCACAACATTCTCTAAGTAGACTCAAGGGAAACATTAACACTCTTAAACATGGCAAAGAGACCAGTCTGGCAAAGAGACCATCATTTACACAGGAATTTGTTATAAAGTTTTGTTTCTGGCCCCATGAAAAAAATATTTTCCACCTTATTGGAATGATAACAAATACAGAAGTTCCAGACAAAATTAAATACATGTTTTCAATATTATGCAAAATACAGCATTAATTATAAGACCCCCATGGGTCTTATAAGTGTTGGATTAATTCATGATGAAAAAAGACCCCCCTAAATATAAATAAGATGAAATCAGTAGGCAAGATTTAAAGAAAGGAGTGAATTAGTTATTTGAGGCATATAGAAAGATGTTGCATATCTGAGTATTAAAATATGGAAGAAAAAAAATCTATTTTTTATAATCAGGCAGTGCAACACCAAGTCCTTGTCTTTTTTCATAGACTAGTCAGTGTTATATTCTATAAATACCCTGAATTAAATTAGTTGCTTGTGTAGAGTAGCATCATAAATCCACCCCACAAAATAAATTAATAAATTAATGATGCTAGACTCACCAATAAATTAAAATGATTATTAATAAAATAATTTTGAGTATTTACATTTTTTTTAAATTTTGGTGTTGCTTTTTGTTTTGTAGCTCCTCTTCCACATTTGACTTCAGATGATGTTGATAAGGCCTTACAAAACTCTCCACGGTTAATGCATGCTAGAAATACAGGTAATGCCATCACTGCACCCCTTTCTGTAGGCCATATTTTTAGAATTCAGGATAACTATTGTTAACTGTAAATTAAGAATGTAGGCAGATTTAAATATTTGATACTGATGGGAATAAGAAAGAATGATATCCTACTCCATGTAGATAGACTCTACTTAAATTCCCCTGAAAGAAATATTAGGCCCTGTAAAAGACTGTTCTTGTCTGTATGTCCATACACGTGTGCATGAACTACATGCAGCCATGTGCACACGTAGATGTACATATGCCCACACTGTTTTCAAATGAACCAGTGGCTTACTGGAAAGCAAATGTCATGTAAATGTTTCCAGGTTGTACTATTTTAAGTTTGTCTTTGTATGCCTAAATGGTTTCCCATATTGAACATTATATAAAAGCAGGAAATTAGGGGAAATGGTTTTAGCCTAGTCAGGTCCTTGATATTTTAGGTCCTCTCTACACTGGGCCTTATTCTGGATTATATTCCAGAATAGGGCTCTGCCATCGTCATGCTGGTCCTGACTGTGGCAGACCCTAGAAGCAGAAAGGGTCTTAGTCTTGGCTATGTGAAATTACTTGATTAGATGTGACAGAAATTCATCTCTTTACTGAGAAAATCCGGGCCTGGAAAAAAGAGTAAAAAACAGCTCTGGAGGTGCGAGCTATAGCACGTTTTCCCAGGACTTCTGCAAGCTTAGCTCACACCCAAGCCAAACACAATTTGTATGTAGGATTTACTTGATTGTATTTCACTGATGATTGACTAAATTTGCAGAAAATTCAGTATAATTTATGGAGATGCTGACAGGGGATGTGACACAGGGTGCTTCCGCACAGGCCCTTTAACACCCATTAAGCACACATTCCAATGTGCGCCTCCGCACATGGGTCGCTAAATAGGACACTTCTGGCGAGGGGTGTCCACACAGCGAGCCCGTTTTTAATGCGGATTTCGGCGGCAAAACCAGTTTGCTGCCGGAGCGTCCGCATTAGCGGGGGCCAAGAAGCACACTTCCGGCACCTATCCGGACTTAATGTGTGCTTAAAGGGTGTTTCTAGCACACCACATATCAAGTGGTTTTGCGCTGTGAATCCGCATCCGTTTCGGATGCGGCCGCACAGCGCAAGTGTGCTAGCTGATGGCCCTCCCCCGGCTCGCCATGCTTGGGTCCGCACAGCACCCGCCTCCAATCCGGATCAGCGCCGCGTGTGTGGAGGCTCAGGTGCGGGGTAGATCTGCATCTCTTAGATGCGGATCTACCCCGTTAAACCAGATCTACCGGGTACCTGGAGCTATTAAAACCGGTTCCCCTGGGTGCAACGGATCCGGTTTAATTAGCCCCTGTGTGGAAGCACCCACACTGTCTAAGAAAGTTCACCTCTTGTGGGTTTTTTTTTTCCAGTGACAAGCAAAAGGCCATTTTATTCTCCTCAGGTTTTTAAATATTTTCTCACATTTTAGATCATTCTAATTTTTGGATAGTCTTTTTGTCATTTAGGTTACTTTAAATTTTGAGAGTGTCTGTTTTGTTTTTGGATTTTTTAAAAAAACTGTCTTAATTTTTACAGATTGATTTTGCTTTGTGGCTGCTGTCTTGATTTTACTGAACTTATAGAAACAGTAAATTACTTTTTGCTGATTGTTAGTTGTCCCTATAGCATCACTACTTAAAGTTCAGGAAATAAATGATGTAAAATATATACATAAATATATATACGTGTACATACTCTCTCTCTCTCACACACACACACACAAGAGCACAGATTCCCCATTTTTCTATAGAAGCTCACTGGGTCTTCCTATCTAAGGGTAAAATGGACTCAGTACCTTGTGAGTGCCATGGGAAGTCATAGGTTAAGGGAGTAAAGCCTGACAGATAATCTGCAATGGAGCCCTTAAGGTGGCTGCATGGACCACAGGTCATCTCTCTAGCAGCACCTGCGGTCAACCTGGTGACAAATGTTGTGTTTACCCTCCTGATGAAGCTGAGAGGGAAACTCAGAGGCCACCACCAGGTGTGCTTACCATAACCTATGTGCATGCATGGCTGACTCTTTCAGCCTCCACATATGCATGGTGGACGGATTTATGATGGTAGCTCCATCCAGAAGTTAAGTGCCCTGCCTACAATGGGCTATTACTTGAAAACCCATGGCCAGTGCTGGGTTCTTCAGCAAAAGTTTTCCTCATTTTTGGGGGTGGGGGGAGCGGGGCGATTGTGGGGTTGCTTATGATATGTGAGGCACCACAACCAGAGCAGTGCCATAATGGTGTTATTTCCCCGGTTTGGATGGGGCCAGAATTTTATACTTTCATGCCAGGCTCTTTTCAGAAACAGAGACAGAAGGGGCAATTCTGATTTGGCCAGTATACAGAAACAGCAAGCATTCAGTTTGGTCTTGTAGTTAGAGAGCTGGACTCCTATTTGGAGGTCTCCTGATTTGATTTTACACTCCTACACAATGCCTTGGGCTAGTCACAGCCCATCTTCCTGTTGTGAAAAGAAGAATAAGTTTGTCGCCACTTTGAAAAGTGTAAGGTGTAAAAGCGACCTCTTCCTCTGCCACCTCCTGCTCTTCCTCTTCTTCTTCTTTTAGCACATTGTGCAGTCTAGGCAAGGTCATGCCTAGGGTTTCCCATAGACCATAGCAGTGAGTAGAAAGAGGCTCCTAGCGCACTTGCTGGTCCAGTATACCATCCAGTGTGGAGTTTCCCAAAGATACCAACAATTGTCAAAAAATAAAAAAAAACCTGCCTAAGTACTACGCCAGTTGAATTTTTTCCATGCCAACTGTTACAGAGAATGCTACAGAGAATAATCTCTCCTCTCTTCTTCCCCACCTTCAACTCTGCCCCCACTGCCCATTCCCCATACTAATTGTACGTATGAAAAAATGTAGTCAAATTTATATAATTTGCACTGTCTTTGTCCTTTTCTTGCCCTTTATTATTTAATAAAACAAAAGTGTTGGCTGTTACATTAAGTAACTGCCACAAGTTACGTAACATATGGTGAATCCATTCCACACTGGCTATTATGCCTGTCACTGTGTAAAGGCAAGAAGCAGTCCCAGGAAAGCAGCCCTTATGGACTGCTTTTCATTTTTATTCTCATGAGAAGCAGAAGGGAAGGAAGCATGATTGACTCATGCTTCCTGGATTTATTCAAAACATGGGAAACATGAATCTTCCCTGTAGTAAGGTGCACATTCTGTCGATTTGTTTTCTTGCAAGGAATATTGAGGGAAGACCATGAATGGTCCCCCATAGATCAGACTATAAACTGGAGGGTAGGAGAAGGAATGTCTTATTTGTTCTAGAGACTGAAATTTTCATGTGGTTCAGAGTTAGATTCTAAGTAAAGGAACTAAGGCTATGTCCCCATGCAAGCCATTTGGCACACTTTGGGCACTGTTTGGGCATGCATGGGCTGGGCATGGGCACGCATCTTGGGCATCCTCATGGCATTCCCGGCAATCGGGACAGGTACAGGTGTTCCCATGAGAAGTGTGCCGAACCCTGGTAGGGGGAACAACGCCCCCTCCTCTGTTCCCCCTCTTCCCTCATTGGAAACCAGATTGCCTTATCTCCCGATTTGCAAGGCATGGGTGGGTAAGAAAGGGCGTGATTTAGCTGAGTGCACTCAGCTGAGCAAGATCTGTCAAGCCAGCTGTCAAGCAAAGAAGCTCATCTCTAGTAAAATAAGGGAAAATAACAGCCAGGGCTTCAGCCACTTTCAGAGGCTGCAGTGTTCTCCCTTTTCCAGGGGGGGCAACCTAGGCAGGAAAAGGCTTTATTCCACTTCTTCTGATGACCAGGAATGAAAGTTTCTGGACTGGGATCCCTGGATGGACTCACTTTGGTGGCATAATTTGGTGTGCCACCAAAATGGAGCTCCCTGCTGAACTGGAACAAGGAAACATGCACCCTTCCACACACCCCTCTGTTCCAGTCTAGCAGACCCTGGACTGCTTGTAGACATTTTTAAAAGGATATAATAAATATATATTAGGCCTCCAGTAGCTCTGTGGTTCAGAACTCTGAATTTTAAAAAAAGTCTATTGATATCCCAGTCCAGGCACCATTTTGGCCTTCCAAACCTGTCTACACACTGTTCATTGTGGACAGAGTGGTCTAGGAGGGGTGTGGCCTCTCTAGCCTACACCAGAGTCCAGAAAAGAGATGAATAGAGGTAGGCTAGCTCCTGCATTGTACCACGACATCAGTAAGTGCAGAAAGGCACTAAGATTCACCTCCACCTTCAACGTAAGATAAGGAATGAGCACCCTGTGGACCATGATGTTAGCTCTGAATGTCATTAAGATAAAAAATTTAACTTGCCTTTCTTCTTGTCAGTGCCATGTATTTAATCTAGAGTCATTTCTTCCTCCAAAGAATTTGGGGCAATGTGCATACTTCTTTGTGGGGGTGCAATTTGCCCATCTCAGCTAAAGCAACTCCCCCTACCACCATTTTTTCTCACAATATGCCCATGGCATAGATTAGCACCATGACTAACCATTGCTTCAAAATAAATTTCATGACCGAATGAGATTTGAACCTGGGTTTCCCCACCTCCATTCACCGTACCATGGGGAAGAACAATGAAAGGGTGCTTGTTTGGAATTCTCTTTACATTTTTCTCGTTGTCTGTTAGAAAGAGAATGCTTCTTCCATGACATACAGTCCAAGACTTAGCTGTGTAAAAGCCGAGTTTTGCTACAGCCATGAATAGTATATACAATAGCTGATACCTTAGGAGCAGCACTTACTTAATCCACATTATTTTGTAATCTGGAGTAAAATGTGTTTGGATTATGCAAATAATGTGGATTAATCCAAATGGTGCCTGGATGAAGCTCTTAATGCCTGCTAGGTATGAACTAACTGGAGAAGTTGACGTACCCTTGATAAGCCTTACAGACCTGATTCTGCAAAGGCAAATAATATGTGAAATCTACTGGAACATTAGCACAGTTTCCCCCAGCTGTAAAATTCCCCATCTTCCTTGTATGATTTTCTGGCAAAGTGGAAGCTGGAATTAACTTGTGTTTCAGATAAACATCTGGTAGGGATAGCAGATACTTTTATCTTAATTCATCTTTAACCCATATACAGTATCATAAGGTGTTTTTTTTTTCAAAAATATTGTCAATGCAAGTTTTCTTTACTTCTATTTCCTTCTTGTATTCAGGAGGTGCAGCTTTTATTTTCCCAAATACTTCAGTTTATCCTGAAGCAGCACAAAGAATTAGCACCAGGCCAGGTATGCAGTGCTACAATCTAGTTTACTGATCTGTCCCTCCCACCCACCCCTTGAGCCCAAAATATTAGTTGAATCTTCCTCAACTATTTTAGTAGTTTTGCATAGTTTTGCTCAGAAAAACTAAAAAAAAAAATCTGAGCAAGGACTGTTCAAATAAACAGGAAATGCCTTTGTTTTTCATCAGAAGCATCCATGAGTAAAGAACAAATGACTTGTCCCAACTGTAGTCTTGTAGCTCTTGCTGGTTCCTGCTGAAAATAGTGGAAGCTCCACACCAAATAAGGCTGCTTCAAGTGGCCAAAAATCCTGCTATTAAGTGATATTCCAGAATGAAGCTGTTATAAAATAATCCCTTGTTGTCCAGATGGCCTGGCAACAGTGGGGAGCAAGCAGACGTACCTATTTGGATGCTGTGCTCCTGATATTGGTGCACTATGTACATCCAAGTATTTTGCCCTTATGGACAAAATTGGCAGCCCCACACATGCATGGCTGCCATTTTGGGGTCTCGCACACCTGTGTTGGCCATTTTCAAGATGGTGGCTCTTAGGAGCAGTGTCCAAACACGTAAGTCAATTTCACTATAACAGGAAAAAGTGGACTGAGAGTCCTTTTTCCTGCTACAGTGATACCATGGGATATCACCCCAATATCCTGAGGCTATGTTGGTACTGCCACAAACATGTCTAGAAATCTTAACATAAGGCCCATGATACTAGCAGGTTTTATACCCTCTCTGGAAGGCTAAAAAAACCCTGAGTACAGAAGTAGCCATTTTTGAACTGCTGCTTGTTTCACTCTCCAGTTTATCCTAGGAAAGGAGCCATCACGGCCAAATCGAATAAAATAAGGCTGCATCCAGATGCTTGATGCTTATTCCACTTTATTTGGATATTCTGGAACAATGCATGGATATTCCAAAATCTACTGGAATTAAGTAACTGACTTCTGGATGCAGCCCATAGCTGTTTTTGCCTGTGTTCTAGCAAATGTAGATCTGCTAGGAGACTTTCAGCCTAATTGACCTCAAATAAGAATGCTCAAATAGATAATGGTGGGAAAGAGGCAAGACTCTGGTAGGATCCACACAAGCTAGCAGCCCCTGGAGAATGCCTTGTCCATATTTTCAACTAGTTCTACCAGAAGGTGATGTGTCCTGGTGGAACACCACATCTGTATAGGAGGCTTCACTGAAGTAGGCCCAAGTGAAATTTTTTTACTGGTACCTGTCCCAGTTGAAGACCACTTAAATGCAGTCTTCCAGATATTCCCTAGTGGTAGACTGAGTGGCTGAGCTATCAGGCACAAGGAGCTTGGAGCCATTTTGCCAGGCTCCTGGAAGCAGACCAAGAAGCCTGTTGCTTATAGGTGCTCAGATTTTTTAAAAAATAGCAATGCAAATAACCCTTATCCTCACCATGAGTCACCCTCTGATCTGGTGCATAATCAGTCCCAATGGCATGAGGTAACAGGCACTATGGAAAGATTGCCTCTGACTCAAAAGCTGTGTTTTGATTCCTTACGGACAAAACCACATTTTCAGGAAATAAAAGAGGCTTGCAACCAGTCTCTGCCTCCCCCCCTCCCAATGTCCTGGTCCCCGTTCAAGAGCTGCTGAGGCATACGGGTAGTTTGGATCACCCACCTCTGGTGACTCTTCCAACCACTTTTAATATGACTCCCACTGCAATCAGCAGTGGCTGCTTTTGGATTTTTTGGATGGGGGGAAAAACTAGTGTTGACTTTCTCTCAGATAAAGATGGAGATATCAAAAAGAAAGCTTTTTATTTGGGAAAAGAACTTAATTCGAAGTTACAATACAAACTATGTACATGTGTTTTGTTATTTTGTATTCAAAATGCCACCACTGGGAATTCAAAACACATTAAATCTTCCACTGTATTCAATATAAATGTGATTAGTATTTGTTGATGCCTTCTACTTGTAATTTAGAGTAACATTTTGTACTGGAAACATGTCACCTTTCTTTTAGGATTCAGTTGCTTTAGAAATAATGAAATTGTTCCCAGTGAAGCTTGCTTCGTATGGAACCATTTGCAAAATATTCTTGATGAGGGACAGAATCTGTAGGTACAAACTCTAATAATATTAACATTTAACTTTGTTTTAGAAGTAGCAAAAAATAAAATCTACCTGAATACATCATGGTCCAAAATTGTAAAGATCATCTGATACTGATAAAATACCTCAAAATGCTGCAGTGAAAACTCACAGAATTAACACCACAGGATGTACAGTAAACTCTTTCTGCTCTGCTCTGTAATCCATATTAAGGAGCCACAAAGCACATTTGTGGGCCTCATATTAGAGTGGAACTATAAGGCCCCATCCATCACTGGTATGCTTCGTCAGTGTAGAATTCAGCATAATCCCTGATTGGGATTAGCAGTAGAACTGTTTAGACCTGGGGTGTTTTCACACATAAGTTCCTGTCCTGTGGATGGGAGAGGTATGCAATGAACTAACATTGACCAGAGCTTGCACTTGCGATCACTAGTCAATGTTAGCCTCCCCCCACCCCCATGATCAGTCATTCATCTGTGATTGATTCCTAGGCTGGTGCCCTATGTGACTGCGCATGTAATGATGCTGACCCTCTGCATAGTCGCAATTGTGTTCGGGTCATTGGAGCTGTCAGTGTGCTTGCACGGCAGCTCCAATGACTTTTCCAGCCGGCAGAGGTGTGAATGCTCTCTGGCTGGATGCGACAGGTAAGGGTTAGGTAGCTTGTGGAACACGATTTTGTGCTCCACAGCTAGTATACAATTAGGCAATCTCTGGGCAGGCAGGGGCCATTTCTAGTCTGAACACCTCCTGACAGTGCAGATACACCTGCCCAGATGTTGCCTAATTCCATACTACAGGCTGAAGTGTGAATTCAGCCCTGGTCTTCTGGTCCCCTGGTAGACTTTAACAAATCTACCTGGTTCAGGACACAGAGGTGTGCAGAATGCATTCCTCCATGTTCAGGACTACTGGGGATCAATTTCAGCAGCATACCCAAGTGAGCCACAGAAATGGGTAGAAATGTTTGTTCCTATCCCTTTAGGGTGCTTGCACCCTAGCTCCAAAGCTCATGGTAGCTTTGGGACTGGATGGGGGCTGGTCTGGACCAGTACTGGGTGCACAGAGAACACTGTTCCAGAACATACATTTCCCTGGTCCAAACCAGCACACCTACTACTGGTTCAGGCAATGGACCTTTCAGTGTAGAAAGACCCTAAAGTGTACATATTTAGATTACTGCTGGTAGGAAGAGTAGATCAATAGGTGGCTATTTCATAGCAAATATATATTTTTATCCAATAGGATCCAGATATCCCAACCAATGAAACATTTGGGAACTTAAGCGTGAGAAGTCAAAAACATCTGAGCACACAATAATTTTTACATGTTGTTGTTTGCTACAATTTCTATCCCAACTTTTGCCTGTGGTGGCTTGGACAGATGATAATTTGAATCTACCAACAGAACCCTAGACTCCCCATCTCTAGCTTAGGTGGATGAAGATTAAGACGCCAGAAAGTGAACCTGATTTATAAATATAAGAAAGTATTCTTTTGCAGGATAACTATCAAGACAATAATACAGACTATTGACTTTACTACAATTCAAGCCATCATCTGTGATGTTTTACGAAGAGGAGCACTATATGCTTCAGAAAACATTATGTGTAAACATTTGGCTATTAGGAGAATTTTTGTCTTTATATCACATATCTGAGTTGTTTTGTCTTCTACACAGATATACCTTATGAACCAGCTAGGAGGTCAGCCTGGACAAGCCATGCTCATTCTGCTCCCCAGTCGAAAGGTAAAATATCCCCTATATCTTTTTATCAAACCACTTGAAAATGCCATAGTTACCGTAGTTAATTTCAGCTGTAGAGCAACCTACTGAAGACCCTTAATTAAAGAGATTCAAATCATAGGTCATATGTATACAATCATTACTTTCAACTGATTGAATTATGAAATATTTATATCAATTAATTTGATCTTTCCTATGGCGTCTATAGTATGAGCAACTTCAATAAAGTTCAAAAAAAAGTAAATATATTTATTTTGGTTTTTTCCTAGCTGCCCAAGGATCATCTTCAACAGTGCCCAAAACAGAAGATCAACGCCCACAGTTAGGTATGTCTAAAAGTTCAAAGTAATTTAATTGCACACATTGGAAGTGAAACTGTTGTATGTAGTGAGGGGGGTCCAACTATGATATTGCTGAATGAAAAATCCCATCAGCCCCAGTCAGCACAGGAAATGGCAAAGAATGTTGGAAGCTGCACAGTTCAACATCATCTGAAGGACCACAGTCAGATGACCCTGAAATAGACTCTAAACCTTTCAAACAAACTATGTTAAACCATTGGATGCAAATTATAAGGTACTGAAACGCAGTGAACAAAACCATAAAATAAGTGAAGAGAAGTGCATTGTAGAGCAAGACGCTTGGGAATGATAAAATAGCTGAACCCACCTGCTTGATGTTTGAAACTAATTTGAGTAGATGGCTTTTCTATATAGCTCCATGCATTGTCTCCAGCAAGAGAGTGGCTATCACACTCAGTGGTAGAGCATATTGGGTGCTGCCCCAGTATTAGGCAGTGGCAAACCATGTCTTTAGCTCTCTTGCACAAAAATGTGGCGTTAGTGGCATCTACCACCAGCAAAAACCATTTTTATTTTCCAAGCTTCACCGTCATTTGAGATTTTTAGTCCTGCTTTTGAGAAAGAGGAGGCTGTTTTCCTAGTTGTTAAAGGAAGAAATTGCAGACCTAGGGATTTTATATCTGTTTGACCATTTTCTGTCTTAAGTGATTGGTGCAGGGGTTGCTTCGAAGTCTGATGGAGTGAGTAAAATTGTTCGGATCCATGAAAATCTTTTTAAAGAGGTCAGGGTTTGGCTCATCTTGCAATTCCTGCAGGGCTCTGGATTCAAATTTACCTGTCGGCCTTTGTATAAAATTGGGCAAACTGTGCAATCCAGCTCCATCAAGTTTTTTTATGATTTCAGCAGTTTCCTCACATTTGGCATTCTTCATGCTCTGCGGCTTTTCCCAAGAAGCTGCCAGTGAGTCAGGGCAGGTGCTTATCCATTTTCTCAGCCCCGAGGTCTCTTGACACAGCTATGCGTAGGCCAGAGTCCACTTACACAAATCCAGGAGCTTGACTGAATGGTAGGGTAACCTGGCCACTGGGTTGCATTACCAGGCAGTGGGATGAAGAGGTCACATTAGCCTTGGAGCAATTCACAAAATTTACCTCAGGATACACACCACTAGAGATGCCAGTTCAAGTCTCCTTTTAAGCCACCCTCACACATCGGTTATGAGAAGTGTGCTGTTCTGGGCTTGACATGCTCCTTTTTTCTAGACCAGTGGTTCTCAACCTGTAGGTCGCAACCCCAATGGGGGTCGAACGGCCATTTTGGCGGAGTCGCCAAAGGTCCCGCAGGGCCCCCCGCGTCCCCCCCAGCCACGCCCCCACCACGCCCCCCGCCGCGCCGCGCCGCAAGATCGCCATCGGCCTGAGCGCGCCGTTTCCTTTTCCTCCTCCTCCTCTTGCTCCTTTTTCGGCGGCGGCGGCAGGAGCGGCGGCGGCCCGCGGCCGGCTCTCTCTCTCGTGCGCGGGCGGCGCTTGCGCTCGCCGCGGGGCGTCGACAAGGGTCACTGCCGCCCGCCTGGCTGGGGACTCTTTCCGCCGCCGCCGCCACCGGGGACTTCTTGGCCGCCGCCGCCCGCATGGGCTGGAAGCGGCGGTGGCGCGCAGGGAGGAGCGGGGGGCGGCGGGGGGGGTCCCCGGTCAGGCGGGCGGGGGCAGCTCCCGCTGGTGTCCCGCGGCAGGTGCCGGCGCCGCCTGCCCTGGGGGAGCCGCCCGTGGGCTGCTGCTGCTGCTGCTCTTGCTGCCGCCGCCACCAGCGCCACTTGCCGGGCAGCGGGAAGGAGCAGAAGCGGCAACAGCGCTCGTCATGAGTGCCAAGGCGCCGCCGCCGCCTTCCCGTGCCTCCATGAAGCTCCATGCCCTGTTCTACTTGGCCCGCCCCTGGCCCGCCCCTGGTCCCACCCCGCCCCTGGCCCTGCCCACACCCACCCCTGGCCCCACCCAGCCCCTGGCCCCGCCCTGGCCCCGCCCCGCCCCGCCCCTGGCCCCGCCCCTGGGGTCCCTGAGGCATGGCGAGCTGCATTTTGGGGTCTCAGCCTTGGAAAGGTTGAGAACCCCTGTTCTAGACTTATCTCTCTTCTAGAGCAATAGCTCAGATGTCACTGCAAGGATGGAGTAGGGACTGGATGTAAGCTGAAGCAAGAGATTTCAGCCTTTCCTGACTCAATCTATTGGTTCAATTCTGACCTCTTTTATAAGACGAACAAAGGGTGGTTCCGCACTGGATCTCCGAAATACGGATCTATTAGATCTATTAGCTTGACTGAATGGTAGGGTAACCTGGCCACTGGGTTGCATTATCAGGCAGTGGGAAGAAGAGGTCACATTAGCCTTGGAGCAATTCACAAAATTTATTAGATCCGTATTTCGGAAATCCGTGTTAAGTAGATCCAGATATGGATCTATTCACACCCTATTCCATCTGCACCCAAAAAGGAATTAGATCCGGATTTGAGGTGGTTGCTGTGCGAAAGCACAGCACCCACCTCAATCTGTGCTCTGAAGGCCCTCCTCCCAGCCTCCATGATTGGCTCCTTTCTATTGGCCAGGGCTGCATGGATGCATTGAGGGCCTTCTGAAGCCAGGTGCAACCCTGGCCAATAGGAAGGTGTGCTGCACACACGCGCAAAGCGTGCTGGGCCCTGGCAGCCAGAATCGGCCTGGCTGCCTGAAGGTAAGGAGGGGATCGTGCATACTCGCCCTAGGGTGGGATGAGGGAGTGTACATGAAGCCCCACCCCCCGGCTTCAGAAGCTGTGATCCGTGGCTTCTGGGGCGAGGGGGAGCCCCGAGATAGGAGGCCCCTGGCTCACCATGCTTGACTCCGGAGGAGCCAATCATGGAGGGCAGGGGGAGGGCCCACATAAGGACACTTGTGTCGTGCGGACACATCCTAAATGGATGTGTCTTTACTGCACAAATACCCATTCAGTACCCATTAAGACTACCTCTAAGGTAGTCTTCCCTTAATAGGTATTAAGGGCCTTTTAACACCTATTAGAGACCCATCATACGAGAGCCAATGTGGACGCATGGGTCTCTAATGGGTGTTGTAGTGCAGACGTGGTTTTTCAAATCTGTCCTTAATGGGTACTTAATGGGTATTTAGTGTCCAATGAGGAAGCACCCAAAGAGCTGAGGGAGGCTACATGGGAGATATGTGCATTACTCACAGGCAGTTTCAGAATGATAAAACTATGCAGTGTTGAAAACTTCATCAAGTCGTTCTGGAGGGCGCATAAACCAGCGCTAAACAAGATTGTGTAGAGGAAGTTCACCTCAACAATACAAGTGAAACTTATGGCTAGAATGGAGGGCAATAAACAAGAATAAGATAGAAATGAACCAGAGGTGATTGAGGTCTGGCCCTTTGGCCTAACTTTACTCATCCATCGCCACAGTGTGGTTTTGAATTTGAGATCATTGTTCCTGTCTTCTTAATAGCCTTTATCAGCTCAGCTCAGTTGGCAGTCGAGCTTCTGATGTTGTTGCATGAAGCAAAATGAGAGAATATTCAAACATCATATAGCATATTTTACTGCTAGGGCTATTACTTATAACTGAACCATTAAAATATCATTAAGCTAGATGGGTTCTTATTCAGTCTTATCATTCAGCCAACAAAATCCAAGGTCTGTGTCTATAATAAATTTTGAACCATATTCTAGGTTCTATCTATTAAAATTTGTTTTTATTGCCATAAAATACCTTACTGTTGTAAGGGATGTCTGCTAAAACTGATTCATATGTAATGGTTGTATCTTCATTTTTAAATCATTTTAATGCTCTTAACAACACATTTTTCTCTGGTTTGTTTGTTTGTTTTAACAACTTTAGATCCTTATCAAATTCTTGGCCCAACCAGTAGTCGTCTTGCAAATCCAGGTATGAAGAAATACTGCTGCTTTAGAATTTTATTTGATATTAGTTTGAAAACAAAATGAAAGGAATAGAAAAAAATCTAGTGGATTTCAGCCTTCCTAATGATTTTGTGCTTTGTTCCCCATTGACTCTTGACAGCATAACCAATAATTGTGAGGTATTGAACACCATCTGGAGGGGTTCATCTATTTCCAGTTCATTAAAAATAACTTGCACTCTACTGAAGTTTATCTTTTGTCAAAAACATGGTATTGTTTAATTAACTAGAAACAAACAGAAGAAAACAAGAACTTCAATACATCTTTAAAAAGTGGTCAGCAATACTATACTGTTTATCATTTTTGGCAGAATTTTCCCACATGAAACTTGCTTTGTAATAGCTCCAGCTGTAAGAATTTTATCACCTAAAATAGTTATTACAGTCCAAAAAATGCTGGTCAATAGGAAACTTTCCATTGAATGCAGATAACACGCTTCATAATAAATACATACTTTAGTACATCTAAAGTTAGTATATTGGGATCCTAGAAATATCTACTTAAGCCCCATTCCCACTTGACTTTTTTAGTCCTGTTTTAGTCCTGTTTGGACTATTTTTATAGCCCTATTTGGACTATTTTTAATCTGGATAGGTTGCCTGATGATTAATCCGAATATACCTGTTCCCACTCAGAGAACAGAGGCCTTTTCGCACGAAGGCTAGGACACGTGTGGTCGCATTCCCCTTTCACATATACGCAGGTAAGGAATGTTTGGGAATGCATTCCTACCTACCTAGATGCAAAAGGGGAATCCATCCCAGAGTGGCCTAGAGTGAAGAGACCGGTGCGGGGGTGGGCTGCCCCTCCCAGGCCTGCCGCCATTGGGTCGCTATCAACCCAGGGGTGAGCAGGCTGGTTCCATCCCTTCCAGGGTTCCTGTGGGCTCTAGGTGACCCTATCAGGTCAGCTAGAGCCCGCAGGAACCCACCCTGGGTATCCCCAACCCCGGGTGTGATGACTTACCTCAAGCAGCTTGGGGAGCGATGTGCCACAGTCTGCGCAGGTGTGCACACTCCCGATAGCTCAGCCCCACACTCACTTGACTTGTCAGTGTGGGGTCAGTCTACTGCAGCGCACACCTGCGCAGAGAGCAGCAGATTGCTATCTGGGCTGCTCGAGGAGCACCCTGCTCCTGGCAAGGTGAGTTAATTGTGTGGGCCTGCCAGCTGTTGAGCCATTTTCAGCCCAATAGAGGCAGTGGGGTGTGTGCCCCACAGCTGTTCAGGAGGGAGCGTGTGAATGCTCTCCCTCCCATACAACTGTGGGACAGTCCGGGATGGCCAGGAATGCGTGTAGAGCATGATTTTGTGCTCTTCACCTGGAACGCAAACAGGGCACACTCTGATGGGCTGGGGCAGTTTCAAATGGAACTGCTGGCCCAGCAGAATGAATGCTCCGTCCCAGGGTGTTCTACTTGTGTTTGAGAGGCCCTCATGCAAATAGGCCTCTGGACTTTTAAATCCCCCCCCCCCGCAAGTGCAAACCCGGTAAGCCTCCGATCAAAGCAGCCACACTTTCCCCTGTACTCCCTCCCTCCCTTTTAGCTGAAGCCAGAGGGCTTAAGTTTTTTGCTGCTGATAAATATATCCCTGTTTGTTCCGTTTTTAGTAGCTGCAAAGCAATACTCTCCCAGGCTGGCTGGTGCTTTTAAAAGTTTTTCTTACTTTCTCCCCTGTGATCAAAGCACACCTTCCCCTTTTCACACCCTCCCTTTCCCGGTAACATTACTTCCATCCATGTTACCAGGAAATGTGCGCTCAACCAGATCAGTGAAGGAGCAGAGCGCAATCGGAATGTGGGCGAGATCCGCTCACGGTTTTGCTTTAAAGCGTTTTTGCTGATATGTATCTTTCTGATGAGTGTTAGCAGCTACTAGGAATGTATCCAGCATAGCTACATTTCTAGTTGCTACTAACAATCATCAGAAAAGATACATATGTATCATGCCAAAAAGGTTTTAAAAGCAAAACTGCATCAAGCAGCTCTCCCCCCCCCCCTTTGCCTTTTTTTGATTGGGGCTCTAGCATTGTGGGCATGACAAGGGAGGGGGAACCTTTGCAGCTGTGAAATCCCACCCATATCTGGCTGACATTGGCCAGAAGGCTGGATCTCCACCCCAAAAAAGCTCAGTAGCATTCCCATTGGGGGGGAATGGACTCAGCTCCCAAAAGGTGGGGGGAATCCAGTTTTTCTCAGCTTTCTGCAGGATAGTCCTCATAAAATCTGTGAAAAAGAAATTGAATGGGAACGCTGGATACCAAGTTCTGATTCTATTAGGGCTTATACATAATTAAATGGGAACTCTGGATACCACATTTGGTTTCAATTCGGATTTAAATGCCTATGGGAATGTACCCTTAGAAATTAATGCCCTTTCTGTACCAGACCTTATTCTAGACTATATTCTGGAATAGAGGCCTGTGAGACCTGCCCTGTTTCAAGCACAGCCATCATCATGAAGATTTTGTCCCTGAAAACTCTTGCAAATGGAGAAATTGCGAATAAAGAATAATTAATCATATGAGAAACGAGGTATGGGAAACAAACTGTTTGCCGTTGGTTCTGTGCCACTGTGTTTCCTATGTGCCAAAAAACATAGCTGTTGCAGGAAGTAGTAATAGAAGCTGGGATAGCAGAAGCTGGAAATCAGGGACCGCACTTAACAATAGCCCTGAAAAGAAACTCATGAACATGAAAGTGACTTCCTTGTGAACAGCAAATAAATACAGAAAAATTACAAATGGTGAAGGATTAATGTAATAAACTAAGTGAATTTAAATCACTGCCATATAGGAAGAATTAAAGTATTGTTTGCTAAATAGACTCACTTTTCCCCCAAAATTAAAATCACCCTGCATCAAATTTTTTATCTTTCCTAAATATACTTTGGCAAATTATAAGTTTGTCTTATGTAGTGATAAATATGATAACAAGAATCTTCCCAAGAAAACCAACAAACATTATTGTTTTATTGTCCTACTGCAGACAATACAGTAAATTAGCAACAAAGAATTACTGTTTTGACGTCTCAGTTCTGGGACAATCTTCCTATATTTAGCAGCAGAATTGGCAGAAAAATAATAATAGGTCATTTCTTTACTTTTCCCTAAATATTGCAAATGGGAAATATTCTTTTCAATTTTAGATTTATAGTTCAATTCTAATGCGAGTGCCAATGGCGCTAACAGATTTCACATGTTCTGCTTTTTTCCAGTTGGCCCTTAATAAACAAACACATCCAGCCCGTTTGGCCCTGAATAAATTTTATATGGGATTGATTGTTAATACCACAGGACTTGCTTCTTTTTTGCTTCTAGAATTTGCTTATCCCTATATATGTTGTCCTGAGTTCTGTATGAGGGCTTATTTTGCATAAATTACCAGTTTTTATTGTTGTGTTTTTAGTTATATTTTAATTTTGATGCTTTTATTGTTTTCTTTTTCTTATTTGTGACTCATCTTGAGGCCTATGGATGAAAGCTTGCCACAGAAAGGAAATAGTGCATGATGACCAATAAAGCCTAACTAAATAGTCATGTCAGACAAGAGGCTCTGGCTGTGGTCACACCGTCAATTTAAACCTTCTTTAGTCCATCTTCAGGTCTGATTGCTCACACTTTTTCATTTCTATCTGTTTTGTTTGTGGACTTTGCATCCTCCATTTGGACTTTCCTGAACTGTTTGCGGCCAGACCTGAAAATGGTCTGAAGAAGGTTTATCATGAAGGTGTGACCATGGCCTAGATGAGGCTAGAAAACAGTCTTTCAACTAAATATCTAATAGTTACCAAGTGTTCCTGACTGTTCAAAGTGAATTGTCGCTAAGTATCACCGTCCTTATTCCACCTCTGTTTTTCTGCCAACAGGGAGTGGACAGATACAGCTATGGCAGTTCCTATTGGAGCTTCTGTCAGATAGTTCCAACTCTAACTGTATTACTTGGGAAGGAACCAACGGAGAGTTCAAGATGACCGACCCAGATGAAGTGGCCCGGCGCTGGGGAGAAAGGAAGAGCAAACCTAACATGAACTATGACAAACTTAGCCGTGCTCTCCGTTACTACTACGACAAAAACATAATGACTAAAGTCCATGGTAAGCGCTATGCCTACAAATTTGACTTCCATGGCATCGCTCAAGCCCTCCAGCCACACCCACCAGAATCATCCATGTACAAATACCCCTCAGACCTGCCCTACATGAGCTCCTATCATGCACATCCCCAGAAAATGAACTTTGTAGCTCCCCATGCTCCAGCTTTGCCTGTTACTTCCTCCAACTTTTTTGCCGGACCCACTCCATACTGGAATTCACCAGCTGGAAGTATCTACCCCAATACTAGGCTGCCAGCCACGCATATGCCTTCTCACCTTGGCACTTATTACTAAAATCAGAAGGGGGGGGAACCCTTTTGAAAGGACATTTCTCCATGAAATGAAGTGAAATGTAATTAATTTTATTGGAGAACATGAACAAAATGTGGCAAGATTAACTGGGACTGAAAGATGTCATATAATTCTTTTTTAAAAAAAATGGATTACAAGAAAAAGTGTTCAAGAATTTTAAAGATGCTACTATGTAAAGTATGTTGACACCAGGTCTACAGATCAAACTGTCTTGATAGAACTATATATTGATAAACTACAAAATAGGGGTCAAAAGGTTTTATAAGCTTTTATGCTATGTTTTAATATCATGCTAATTAATGCAAACTTGGACTCTTACTACAGCAATATAAGGATAATTCTATTATGAAATAGCATCCATTACATGCATATGTGATTGCATAAGGAAAAATACTACCTGTACTTGTAACAAGCAAAACAAAACAAGCACCGACAGAACAGTGTCATAGGTATTTATCCCAAGCAGAACCTGCTGTTTCATTTTTGCAGGGATGAATTGAAATCCATTCCATTATAAAGAGGGAGGGATAGGTATCAGCTGTTTCAAAACTGTGAAGACAATGTAAGCTTTATGATTTCTTGACAGTGTTAAAGAGCTCTGAGCCAAATATTGGAACTGGGAATGTGCTGAAGGGCAGGTGCATGTTTGTAGTCTGAGGGCACAACATAGAAGTCCTCCTGTGCACGTTTAGTCAAAATTAATGGGAACTGCACCAAAGGATTGCTGCAGCCCTGTGCCAGAAACACGAAGTGGAAAGGGATGAGAGAAGGAAAGAGTCATAGATGTGAAGAAGAGGAAAATTTCCCTAAATATGGGGAAAACTGGAAACTGGACAACATTTCAACTATGAAGGATTATTAGTTCGGACATGAGAATCAAAGCGTTGAGTATTACATCACTTCCAGTATTAACAAAGAAAAGACTTGATTTTATTTTAAAGTGCAAGAAGGAAAAGTAGCAGTATCAGAGTATACATCTCTTTATAAAAATGTAAAACTGGAATTGTCTGATATTTAAAAGTGACACTTAAGACCTCATTCTTCTTAAGGTGATTTGCTTTCTATTGGTTGAAAGTAAGAAAAAATCCCTAGTTGCCAAAGTCTGAAATCATATAGATATTTTTGGTAGGCAGTGCCAGTTTTTCTTTTCTGAGTCGCGAACGCTGTGCGTTTGTCAGGATGAAATATACGTCAACATTTTTTCTTTTTATATAATAATTATATAACTTATGCATTTATACACTACGAGTTGATCTCGGCCAGCCAAAGAAACAGAAAGGGACAATCAGAAATATTGTGGCCTTGAATTTTAACTCTGTATGCTTTATGTTTACATTATGAACTTAAACTAGTACTTAGAAAGCAGAATGTTATGTAATAAAATAAGCTTAGCCTGATATGGCTATTCAGACGGATACTGTAGTCTGCATTTTCATCTTTTTATGACACTGATAACAATTTATGTTTTGTTCCAAAAGTGTAATATTAGCTTTTTTCTTTTTCTTTAAAAGTTGTTTGGTTTCTAAATTTGGAGAAGGTCAACATTTGGCACATACTGTATTAGAGAAAGGCAAATGTTGCATGTGCTTTTGTGGGAGAGGGGGGTTTAATTTATCCAGATAGTTCAGCTTTGACAACAGTATAGCAATTTGGGAAACAATGACTACAAATTCATACTTTTCAAGCCTGAAACTTAGGCTGTGTCCAGACTTTGGAATACTGTGCATTCCGATACAGTTGGGGTGTGGGTGTCACACCTGACGCCCGATACTTCATAGTGGCGGCGCATTATGCTACCGCTACTTTGAATTTACCTACTGTGGAACGATGAGCATTCACTTTGCAGTATCAGGTAAATTTGAAGTTTCCCGCTGTCCTTACAGGATGGCGAGAAACAGTCAACATGAGCTGAGCCTGTAGCTCAACTCCCATTGGCTACCCCATCCCACGTGACACACCTCACCGCGTGCACCGCAGAAGTATTGCACTTTTCTCTGAGAAAGCTGTGGGGAGTTTCCTGGAGTCCAAACAGCCATTCGTAGCTTAGCGGCCGCGTAAACAGCGTATTTTGATATAACTGCAGATTTAATCCGCTAATCTGAACACAGCCCTAGTTACTTTCTGCAGTTGCTGGTATTCCTTATCAGCAAGTGCATTAAGGATCTCCATCATGTGTATACATGTGGAAAATGGGAGGCCCTGCCCACCACTAGTATGCTTCATCAGAACAAGAAGAGGCATGATCCAGATCAAGGGGCCTTTGATCTGGATCACTGGTAGACCACACTGAGGACTATCAGTGTAACAGCTTGGCCTAGTCCAGGGCATGGAGGCATCTGAACTACTAGGGGACTCATTTTGGCTTATAAGGACCCAGTTCAGTGGTGGCCATCTGCAATCTGAGTGCTGGAAAAACCTCATGCTAGGCCAGCAGTACTCAATGTATGAATCGACAGGGCAGACGGGATCACCAAGCTAATGTCCGAGGCAACATCCAGTGTGTGCTTGCTCATTGCCATAGCAATCTGAATGCTGCATATGGCTGTGCAGCCACAGTTCCACCACCATGCCCACTCACCACAACCCACATGGAAGAGGGTGTGGATGCAGCACCCAGGAACAATATAGCTGGATAGCTCTGATAACTTCTGATAAATTGCCACAACTTCCCAGTGTGGACAAATCTCACTAGCAAGCAGATTGGAGCTTGCTAGATAGTAAGTGCAAACAGGCCTATTAACTTCAGTTGCTACTCTGGGCCTCCATAGCTCCCCATTTCTCCATAGACAGTTAAATTGCATGCCAGTTTTAACACTACATACTAGGGGAACTGAGCCATAGTGTTATAGGAGGGATGCCTGCATGTAAATTGATGCCATTGTTTTCAAAATATTCTCATTCTGTTTTAACAGCTGCTGCCAGCAAGGCTGTGGAGATTTTTGGTTTGATGGTATCAGACATTTGGTTTTTATTGGGCATTACTGGGGAGCGGGGGGGGGGAGGAAAAGTATTCTCCCTATGTCTTTGCCCATACTAATTTTGAATGAATATACTAATAGCTACCTGTCTCCTAATCATCTCATTGCTTCATCTCAATTTACTACTTCTCATCAATAAAACAGCAATATTTTGCTCCTAATCTCCACTTTTTTAGAAATGTATTTTGTCTAAAACATACCGGAAATTTGCTGCTCTAGGAATGCTGTATAATGCCAGTCCTAATAAAAGCCCCCTCCACTGGCTCCTGTTGAGCCCAATTCCAGCTGTTAACATTAATCTAAGAGGGCCAAAACAGCTTGGGCCCCAAATATCTAAAGGAACACCTCTTCTCATGAATGTTTTAAGGACTCCCAGGGATGCTATCTTGGTTGTGCCCAAGTCCTCAGAATGTAAAGGGCCTTCTTGATCATAGTCCTCAAATGACAGAATAACCACCTCTCTGAGGTGCAGCAGTTACTTTCACTGTATGCTAGAGGCATGCACAAACATATCTGCATGCTAATTCAAAGTGTACAACCTCCTCCAAAGGCACCAGGAGCATGGGGTTTTATCTCTTGCAAGCCTGGCCCTCTATGACAGAGAAAGGAGAAGAGAAGGTGAGAGTTACAGTGATTAGTGGTAGACCTTACTTCTCTCCATTGTTTTCTTCTCTCGGTGTCTTTAACATCCAGAGCATTTGGGGCCACAAAGGGCTGACTGTAACATCACTGCTACTTTCCCCTCACCTTTCCTTAACTGTCATAGAGGATCAAACTCAGGAGGGATGCTACTCCACATTCTGGGTCCTCTCTGACGGGCTTGTTTGCTTCAAACTAACATACAGATGTAGTTATGCACTTCTCTACTGTGTACGTTTAGAACTTTGGTGAAGACATTCTTCTTTGCCTTTTAGGTAAATTGAGCAATCTATTCTTCCCTTCTGGGCACTGTTACTTTTAAATTTTATATAATTCTTGATCTTAACTTCTTGAATATTGGGTTTTGATTTGTTGTAATTCACCTTGAAACCCTGTGGTATAGGACAGGCTAAATAAATAATTAAATATTATTAATCCACAGCTCCCTTTATCCATGAGCAATGCCATGCAGGTGGAATTGGTGAGGCTACTGGAACATCTAATGGCGCTTAGGTTCACTATCCTTGTTCAGAAGCCTGCTAGAAATGAGATTTAGAAACATAGAGGGATGGGGAAAGAAGGGCCAAATATATTTCTTAAATATCTTCAATTTAATTGATGGCCTGTTTGCATGTACCTCATTGGAAAAGTATAATAATACTATTCCAGTGAGGTGAAGATCAGGAGAGGGAACCATCTGCACTTCAAGTGCTGGTGGAGTCTCCAACCAGACTACCAGCATTTGAGGTGCAGATGATCTGGCCCAGTCAGTTGGATCATCAAGACAATGGCCACAGTCTGGTGCATGCCCAGATGTTGCCATGGTAATTGGCCCCCAGTTCACAACTGCACAGCCACTGCTGAATTGCCATACTCTTTCACAGCATGGCATCTGGGAAAGGGTGTGAACGCTGCTGATTGGGAGTTTACTAGCTGCTCTCAGTCGAGCTGCGGACAAGTAAATTTTTGTCCACAGCTAGTGAAGAATGGGGACGTCTTGGGGAGCTCCACGATGCCAGCAGTGACACAACACGAGACACACCTCTCCAGGAGTGACTGGAATGCAGACAGGCCTTAAGTTTAAAAATAGAATAATATCTGTATTGAATATTTTTGATCCTTGAAAGACCAGATTTCCCTACTACAGTTAATAATTATATCATTAGCATTGTTCATCATTATAATTAACTGTGAATATCTCCCCCCTCCCAATATAAAGCATCCATTCATTTGTTAAGACATTTTTATACAGCTTTCCATTTTTTTTAAAAAAAGCAGTTTACAAAACATTAAATACAAGGGTAAAAACAAAAACAGCAGTTAAAAAAATCCCGTTCTTTCTAATGTCTCATTTACACTTTTGCCGTGAAATAACTCACAGGACTGAGCATCCATTCACAGGTGAAAGTTTTCTCTTGCGTGATCCAGTTTATTTTCACAATGGGCCTTTTTGCAATATGCGAAAATGGAAAGACAGGATGGTCCAGCAGACTGTTCACACTGCACAGAGCCACTTCTACACCAGAAGTAGCTCTGCATCTGCTGGATCATTCTCTGGCAAGTTATTCGTTTACACCTCTTCCAGGTGAACGGAGTGTGTGGTGGGGTGATGCAGGCACAGTTTCATGCATTGCCTGGTCACCACGGCAACGGCACTGCACATGCCCATTGCCATGGGAAGGCAATCGCCTAATTACAGACAATCACACATAGCCAGTGTTTGGGAAAGCTCCGGCAAAGTTTGGAATGGATCAGGAGTTGCAAGGTGCGGACACCCAAACCATTCCAGATGTGTGCTGGCCATTGCACCTGATAAAAATTCAAATTGGCCCAATGTTTTGTGTATATTTCTGAGTCACTGTGAAACTGAAAATTCACAAACTTAGCACACATTCAGCACAATCCCAGGCTGTGATTGCATCATCTGCTGAGGGTTTTTTTTAAATGTCTCATAAATTTGCTAAAACAGTATGAAACAGGTAGCTGTGCAATGAGCAAGATGTTTTGGCTATATCCACACACAGTCAAGCTAATTTTTTTTAAAAAAAAAAGTAGTGGGAAACAGCTTAGAGGTTGTAATTGACACATTTAATGTTCCCTTCCTGTCTCTAATCCATATTAAATTAAAAGCCAACAAAGTGTGTTTTCTAGCCTTTAATGTGGATTACTGCTTCTACCTCTTTTGAGACACTTTTTAAAAATACATGTGGATGAACTAAAGAGCTTAAATTTAATCGTGCCTTAGTCATGCAGACTTTACAAAGCTTTTGAGAAAATAGAGCTACATTAATGTTGGGCAACATATTTTGCTGCCTCAAGCAGAGACTTAAAAGCTTTTTCATTCATATACTAATTCTTACTTTCATCTCAGGTCCTTGCTTGTAGTGATGTCTGAAATAGTGTGCTATATTTTGCTTGGATCCAAAACTGAACCTTTTAAGAGTTGCTTCAAGTAATGACAGTAAATGGGAGGAAGAAAAATGTCTAGAACAAAGGCTCAGTCATAACTGTTGGAAATACAGCATTTCATGTGTATATGAGGGAGACAGGCAAGTCAGCCTAACCTGGCATAAAAGGGGGCGGACCTTAGCCTTCTGTCGGTTTGTTTAGTCACTTGGTTTATTATTATTGAGATAGCTGAGAACAGATCAGTCTGTACAATGTTATTCCTGCTGCGTTTTAAGTAAAGTTTAAGTTTTATTTTCACTACTCTTTTGAGTGGTGCATTTTTGGGATCACTGCAGAGTCTTACTCCGCAAACTCTGGGAAATCACACAAGGCTCATTTTTCAACAAGAACATCACTGTTGGCAGCCCCAGCCGCTCAGGAGGCACGCAGGACGCAGGCGCGCTGCATCCTGGGTTCCTCCTCTCACAATCGGGGCAACACTGAACAGGTAAGAAGGGGATTCTGCCGGCTCCCCCACCCCACCCCAGGCGAGCTAGGTTGGGCTTTAGGGAAGCTCGCCTTGGCTCCAGAAGTGGTCATCCGCCACTTCTGGGGCGAGGGCGAGCCGAAAGGTAGGAGCCCCCGGGCTTGCCATGCTTCGCTCCGAGGAGCCACTCATGGCGGGCCTGGGGAGGGCCCCAAGTAGGCACACTTGTGTTGTGCGGATGCATCCTAAATGGATGCGTTTTCACAACACAAGACCCATTAAGCACACATAATATGTGGTGTGCAAGTAACATCCATTTAGCACACTTTAGTGATGGATAGGTGCGGACGCACCTAGCCAGAAGTGTGCTAAATGGACCCGCAAATGTGGACACGCCGCTGGGAAAGTGTCCCGGATGTGTCCGAAACCGGATGTGTCCGAAACAGCAACACGTGTGCGGATTCGCCGCGCCAGATGTGTGCTTAATTGGTGTTAAAGGGCCAGTGCGGAAGCACCCTGAAATTGCTGAGTGTTTCAACCACCAATAATATTGGGGAAATTATTTCAAAGTCCCTGGGTGGGAATAAGATTACTTCCCAACCCTTGGAATACTAGGATAATTCAGTGATTGTTTATGAAATAGAGAAGGTTTTTAAAAGTTGCTTTGGAAGTGTTTTGAAATGTTAAAAATGCATTTAAAGATCACTAGAGGAAGCTAGTTATTTCATGCATTGGATGGGAGGTTGTAGACATTCTTCTTTACCACCTATCATTGTGGGATCTCTGGGAAGAATTTTGATAACATATTGTGATTTCGGGGAATTTTTTAAAAAAATATATTTTGGAAAAATCCTGTGGTTTGAGGAAGTGTCAAAAACTGGTCTGTTCAATCAGGGCTTAGTTTTGTTAAATTTAGATCAAGCTCTATTTTTCATGGTATTTAATTCCAAGTTCTGAACATCTGGAATAGCCTATTCCAAGCTCGGAACATTTTGCACATCCCTAATTTCAGCCCTGTTCTGAGGAACTAAGAAGCTGAATATTAAAGACTGCCCTTCCACATACCTATCTGGTGTGGTCTGAAACTATGTGGTCTTGAACCCATTTAATGTTGACAAATAAAGGGGGGGGGGTTAGCCTCAGATTCAGTGAGGATTAGGCCTTTAATTTCCAGAGCAGTGTGCTGTTGTTGTTTTAAATGCTCATTTAACATTGAAATTCTCCAGTGCCTGACTATGGGTCCTTGTTGTCTGTGAGAATGGTACAGCAGTGCTGAGGTAGTGCCAGGCCTCAAGAGTGCTTGATGTAGGTTTGCAGGCGGTGTGTCACTTTGGCCTTCACTGGGTGTCTTCCATTGCCCACAGAGATTCAGCCTGGGTAACAGAAAAATATAATTTTTTGCTATATACACCACCTCACAAACCTGGTCCTGGCAATGACTGTGTGTTGCACCTAAGAAACGTCAGTAACTAAACAACCTTCAAAAGTACTTTGATTATTGCCTCACCTGTACTCTACTACCTTTCTCATTTATTGCAATAAATATATATTATAACATTGCTGCTGTGCTGTTTTAAAACTGTTAACTGTTGAAAGTAAAATTAGAATGAATATATTTGGAGGGCAGTTCCACAGTGAATGGAAAACCAAACCAGCAAGGACTCAAAGCTGCTGACACACCTTCTCCCCACAATAGATACCCTGTGAGGTAGGTGGGGCGTGGAGAGCTCAGAATGACAGCTGTGGTTAGCCCAAGGTCACCCAGGTGGCCTCCTGCAGGAGTGTAGAATCAAACTGGGAGATTAACAACAAGACCCTTCTGCATGCTGGTATGGTCTAAATGAAGGCCTGGCTCAGTGCCTCACTTAGACTGCACCAGCATGTGGAAAAGAGGTTCCTAGTATGCTTGCTGGCTCAGTACATAGGCCAGTAAGAAACGACCCTGTGTCTCCCCTAATCCCTCTGCTCCTCCTTCTGCCTCTAGATTCTAGACAAAGTGAGGGGTATTGGTTCAGGGGAAGCAGTGGGTAATAGTCAAACCACATGTCCTCTGACTGTATATGTAAAAGGCATATGCAAATCATAACTAGCTGGTCCTGTTCCAGCTTCAGGGCTATCTCATGCTGAAACCAAAGGACTTTCCAAATTGCCACTTTGATTATAGGAGAAAACGACACACAGGAAACCGTGCTGACTCTTGGGGCATTTTCACACTACCCTTTCCATCCGCTAGATGGGAAAGGAGTGTGATAACCCAATGTGGACTAGCACTCACACTTGAGTGCTAGTCAACTTTACCTGTTCCCTCCCCCTGGGATCAGATAGTTACTGTAATCGATCTGGGGCCCAGTCCTCTGCTGGGTACCGCCACTTTAGCTATGACATCCTCTGCAACTGTGCATGCATCAAAGCCATCGCCTTGATGTCGCAGGTGCTCTGTGCACACGCAGTCATGTCTAATGTTGTCCAATGTGCCCGGCACCTCAAACAACCCCGGAGCACTGGCAAGAGTGAATGGTCACACTGCTGGATACTTCGGGTAAGTAATTAGGTAACATTGGTATTTCATGCTCCACACTTAGTCAACAATCAGTGCACTTATAGTGAGGGCAGGCATGCTTGGAGGCTGTAACAGCCTACTCGATGTGCATATGCTCTTCCCCAGAGGTGCACTAATTATGTACTAGAGGCCGTAGTGTGAAAAGGCCTTTGGCGACAGTCCTTCGTTGCTGGGTTCTGCGCTACCTCTTAATCTCTCCAAATATGCAAGTAGCAATAAGAACTAGGATGAGGAAGAAAACTTTTAATTTGCCTTGCTCTCTTCCTCTGCACATTTGTGTGCAGTTGAACCCACACACAAGACAAGCAAACGAAGATAGTGATCATGAGAAAAAAAGTTTGGGTTCACTAAATGTATCTTGCTCAAAGAGATACCTTCTGGGACTGCACCAGAGGTGAGTATTAAAATAGTACTCCTGAGGGAAATCAATGCCATTACAGTCTGTCTGCATTCTTTCTACCATTGGGCAAGTATTCATTTAAATTACTCTCGGTATATTAACCATAACTTCTAAATCTGACTTCAGATTTTTATTACATGGAAGCTAAGCAGCTAAGTTGTCAGTATTTCCCAATATTTCATAGAGGGAATGACTGTAATTGGAAGCTGTTCTCTAGATATGTCTTAACTAATATGTCAAAAAAAAAATTTCAAGTGTATTTTGTATATGGTTTTGAAATGATTTGTATATCTGGCTTTATCTTTGCAAAATCACTTATTAAAATATTCCCTAAAAATCACCCAGGCTACCTTATTCATGTTCCTATGGTGTTAGAAAATTCATAATATCGTGCAGAAAGGTGAGTGGTTTGTCATCTTGACTTTTAGTTAATAAGTTGACCCTGAAATGTTTGTATCAAGTCTGTAAAATTCTGTTCAACTTTACTATCCTTCCTTTCTTCCTTTTTTTAAAAAAGAAAATAGAAAAGCTAGCGAGGAAACCATTAGGGCAGTAGTAGGGAGTTACAGAGGTGGAAGTTCTGAGAGTCTTCTTACAGCAGAGGCCAGTTTGCACTTGGCCTCTTAGTATGCATCTGGGTGGGTGCATCTGCACTTGCAGGAGGCATATACAGCCCACAGATGTCCTCTCCCTGCCCAGATGTTAATTAATTGCACACTGGCTGTGATGCACAAATTATGGCCCACAAGCAACCCAACCCTATCCAACCCTGACCAATTCCTTACTTTTTATTTCCATGCGGTGACCATCTGCAGTGCACCTCAGATGACCCTTGACGTGACTGTGCAGGTTAAATGTCTAGCATTATTAAATATCTGGCAGAAAAATACCCAGGAAAGTGAAGATGGTGTGTGTGTGTGTGAATTGGGTGTCTGCACTTTGCAATGCCCGATTTACCCCAAACTTATCCAGTACGTCACCAAGTGCCAGGTAAGTGTAACTGCCTCTATACTAGAGATGATTGCCTTTCCTCAGGAAAAGCCATGTGCATTAGCTGTTGCCATGGCAACTGGGGTCCGCAACAGTCCTTGTTACATGACACACTGGCATACATGTAGACACTTCTAGTATAGAAGTGTCTCTGCACAATGCATGTAGCCATGCTGGGAGCATAACCAGAGTGTCCCTTTTCACCAAGTGCAAAAAGGCCCTTTGTCCCTGAAGTCCAGCTGCTGAGAGGCTGCAAGCAGAGCAAGCTGTATGCTCATGTGCTGTTGGTGGTCTTCTCTGTGCAGCTGGTTGATCATTGCAAGAACTGACTACTGGATGGGTGCTGCAGACCAGGGGTTTTTCTGCAGACCAGGGGCATTTTCACACTTCCAGTCTCATCCCGTGGATGGGAAAGGTGTGCAACAAACTAACCTTGACTAGTGCTCACACTTGTGAGTGCTAGTCAATAACAACCCATCCCGCTTACGATAGAACACTCACCTGTGTTTGTTCGCCAGGCTGCTCCTCTTCAGGTTGCCACCATCTTGAGACTTTGCCACCCTTTGCAACTGTGCATGCATCAGCACCATCGCTATGATGATAATCCTCTGAGCAGTCAGAGGTGCAAATGCTCATCAGCTGGACACAACAGGTAAGTGTCTGGGGAAGGTTAGCATGCCTTGTGGAGCACGATTTCATGCCCCACAGCATGCAATTAGCCAACATCTGGACAGGCAGAGGGGTCATCTAGTCTGTAAACAACTCCTGACAGAGTAGATGCACATGCCCAGATGTTGCCTAATTACATACTGTAGGCTGAAGTGCAAATTCAGCCCAGATTGCATTGCAGACAAAACATAACTGGAATGACACTAAAAGAAAATGCTAACAGCCACTAGATGGTGTAGTGGATCAGGACATTCATCCTTAGTTATTATTTTTTAATAGGTTTGACTTCAGAACCAACCATTACTACCATGCCATCTCTCCTGGTTTTAAAAAGTCACTTATTCTAAAAAGTCTCGGCTTCACAAAGCATAACCATGCTCTTACTTCACGCCTGAAAGTGACAGCTCATTTGGATTTTGTAATACAGGCATTACACTGCAGGAGGGTTGCTTGAATTACGGACAAGTTTACATACTTCCAAACACGCCTTGGGCATAAAATGGTTGTGTCCTTAATGAAATTACCTTCTCTAGAGCAGGCAGACACAGAGCAGTGCAGGCTCATGTAGGGACAAATGGAAATGGGTAGTCAGAAGAGGCACCTTTGCTTCCATTGTTTCTAGATGGCTCCCAGCAGAATGCACAATGGCTAGTCCTTATATCCTAACTAGCCACATGAACAATAGAGGGTGCACTCCTCTATCACACTCTTTGCACATGCACCCTCAAGCCTAGTCATCCTCAGTTGTGCAACTAGACAAGAGCCCACTGAGAGTGTTCCTGCCTCATGGCCTCAAGATCTGTGGTATCATGGCCTAAGAGGAATAGGATAGTGGAGTATGATAAAGAGTACCCCAAGATCCCTCTCTGGCCATCCAGGAGTCTTTTCCACTTGTTTCAATGACCTGGTCCCTCCCCTCAATGGAGTTGGAAGGCCTTTTTTGTCTAGCAGTGCTGGTCATCCTTACTATGAATCAGGTTGTCTGTGATTTCTATTAAGGTGTCAGTGCAGAGGCCCAGAAAGTATATTATATGAACCCTTAATGTGGATTACGAATCTGTGCAGAAAGGACCCATTTCTTCACTTACAGAGTCAGGTGCCTTGTGAAAGGGTCTTAGGTGTCATCTGTCATGTCTCCACATTCATCACCTGTGGAAGAGGGTGATACCTACTTGAGGTGCCCAGGGGGAAAGGGGGCAAAAATCACACTTTCTAGAGGAGCACCTCACCTGCCTCTTTGCCAGGTACCCAAACATGCTGAAATGGGGACCAGGAAATATCCAGTGATGTGGCAGTTTTTTGTGCTTCCTCAGAGGTGCCTGTTCCCAGGAACCACTCACAGTGACCATGGAGTCACAGCCTGCATCTACTATGGAAAGTGCACCAAATGAATTTCTCCCCCTTTCCTGACTACAAAATGAATGAATGAATGAATGAATGAATGAATGAATGAATGAATGAATAAATAAATAAATAAATAAATAAATAAATAAATAAATAAAAATGGGACCATGTTGGATTTCCTTAAAAACAACTCAGCAACTCGTACAGCAGCCGAACAATAGCAGAAAGTATGTTCCAGAAAGACAACTTCTGCCTCTGCCAGTCTCCTCCTATAAAGTTTGGAAACACATCTAAGACCGTATATACTCTTAAGAACTCCACTAATGATATTCAGTAGGTGTGATAAGTTCTCCACATGATGCAATATACAAGCCTAAAGAACAATCTTCCAAATGTTGCTAACTATAACCTAGGGATGTGCACAAATGGGGTTTGGGGCATTCAATTCGAATGTGTTAGGATTCTATCTGGTACGAATGTATTTGTATAAGTTTGTCCAAATATCTGATATGTATCTAATATGAACAAATACATATCTGATATGAACGATATGTGATATGTGTCCGATATGTATATGACACAAACACACACATATCCGATATGTATCTGATACATATCCCATAACATAAAGTGTCAGAACTGACCTGAATTCACTTTTAATCTGCTCTCAATCCATGTCGAATACAATCGGGATCTGTAGTGGATCTGACCGCACAGCCACTTCCCCACCTCCCCAGTTTAACAAATGTATGAAATTTTCGTATGAATTTCCAAAACATTTGTATTTGTACAAATATTAATGTACAAATGTCCTAACATTTGATTCATGTACGAAGAACAAATGTTACAAATATTCATGCACATCCCTATATAACCTCATTGTCTCTCGTCATGGATCAGACTAGCTGGGACAGACAGGGATAGTATTTGAGCAATATCTAGAGGGCCACACATTAGACACATCTGCCTTCCATAATGTTCAAGATCCCTTGCCAAAGTTCAAGCATTCTGTGATTGATGTGCAGACAATTATATGTTGATGTGAAAAAAAAAACCCTGAAATCTGTCAAGAGACATTGTCTGCAGCAGCAGCAAAGTCTTGTATAGCAATATATTGTGTTGGCATTTCATTCAGAGAAGTAGTCTGACAAACATATTTGGATTAAGCCAAGGATGCCAACTGGCTTAAGTTTACTACTCTGATCAAGCTGAAAATACATTTTTCCTGAATCAACATCTATGGGCAAATTGGGCAAAAGTCCACATACTAAGTATTTCTGTGTTCCAAATATGTTAAAAGCCAAACACAAAACAAGCACTATTCTCAGATGAGAAGCCAAGGCCAGCAAACACAATAACATGAAATAGGCCAATTTTATTGTCATGTTGATTGGCGGTGGAGCCCATGAGTGCTTGTTAAAAAGTCTCTCTGTTGGCAGAAAGATATAACAGTCAGTTTTTGGTTCTTGGCATAGGAAACTGCTTTATGCTGAGGCTCCACCTATTAGGCATGTGGGCAATTTCCTTCCCCCATTCATTTCACGTTGAAGCAAATGTAACTCACATTCATGTGAATTGCCCCCCACCATGAATGTTGGCAGTCTCACATTTTGATTGAACATTTGATGATCTCTTCCACACAAGGGAATCAGTCAGGGAAAGCAGTGAAAAGAGAAGTTGTTCCTGAAGTTGTGAACTGGTGCACCTCCAGGAATGCTGGAGGAATCTGAACAAAACAAACCAGCATGTTTATTTTAGTAGTAGTATAATTATTTTGGTTTATTACCTGCTCTTCACCTTGAGGTCTCAGGGTGGAAAAGCATTACTCACAGGAGGTAACTGCATCTTCTTCGACTCCAGTTGGTTTCTTTTGCATGTGTTACATGAGCATTTAACATATATGGTAACATTATTTGTAAAATTAACCCCATTTTTAACATTTTTTAATACTGGGTCTGCGTGGAGTGATAAAACTATATAATTCCACTTACAGTTAAGTTCAGGGACAGAGGGCTGCATTCGCATACCACAAGTGCTGGTATATCCTCCAACTTTACAATCAGCGCTCAGAGTGTGGACAGTTCATCCTGGACCATCCAAATCACCATGGCAACAGCCGTGGCAACTTCCACGACATGGCAACTGTGGCAAGCATTTGCATGGGCACAGCCATGCCACTCCACCTTCATGGAGTATTTGCACCAGGAGAAAGTGGTGCAGCTGTGGAGGTGCAAAAATCTCTGCACAGCTTTGGAGGACGAGGGAGGCTCTGAGGCACACTGAAGATGGGGGAGACGGAGCTGCACGTGGACAGAGGGCCAATTGGCACTAGGCCCACTAGTTCTCATGGGAGGTGCTTCCAGATGGAGCATCTGCATTGGAAGGAGCCATTTCTTTACCAGTTCAATTCCCCACATGAACTACACTTACCTTGCATCTGGTAAGGCTCTGGATGCTTCATCCACACCTCTTCCTGGTGCTGGAGGGACGTATGCACTGGCACAGCACCGGGACCCAAAGATGACTGCCATCTGGGCAACCATCCATATGTAAGTTTGGTGGAGGGTTCGACATCTGCAGTGAGCATCTGCAAACGCAGATGCTTTGAGCATATTTGGGCCATTTCAGCCTTTGCTTCCCAGGGATGAGAGGCAAAGTGCAAAAAGGTCCAGAGTGTTCTGTAGCATTCCAAGGGGTAAATGCAAACAGACCCAATGTCTATTATGTAAATATCACTCCATCCTTGCTGTTCCCTAAATGAATCCTGGTACTTGCATAATTGCTAACTTCATTTTAAGAAATAAATGAATCCTTACATTCCTTGGATTCACTGATCAGATAAATTGGAATTCCACAGATTAAGAGGGCAAATGAAGCATATTGATTCCTCTCTCCCTACATAGTTGTTCCTTTAATTAAGTTAGCAAAGTTAAGGAAGCCTATTGCCAAAAAAGACTTGCAAGTTAACACTTTTGAAAATTGTACTTTTATAAAATCTACAAGCAGCAAATACTCTTCCGGAGTAGCAGGGAAAGGGGGGGGGGAGCAGTTAAAGCAGGGATGAGAACAAATCGGTTTACTTCATCTTATAGATTCAAACTTGCAGAAACCTCACTTCTGAATCATACACAAACTAAAATGTATGAAGGGCATTCAAAAAAGTAATGAAATTCCAGTTTCATTTGTCAGCCCAAAAACCCTTGAGTGTACTGAATTTGTCCTAACAGTGTCCCACTGCTTTTATCCCCAGCAATTGTTCAAAAGGCAGCCAGCAGTCATGAAGTTGGAGGCACATGAAAATCTTGTTCTACAGAGGTGCTCTTGCAAAGTAAAAGCCAATGGGGAGAAGGTCTGGTGAACTGCTGTGAGTGGCAGCAATTGCAATGTGGCAGGTATGGCATCTTGTTCTGTTCACAGATGAGAGCAAATTCACACTGACCACATGTGACAGTTGTGAAAGCGTCTGGAGATGCTGCGGTGCACATTACACTGCCTACGGCATCAACCACTATGACCTGTTTGGTGGGAGGTGGTAGTCAGTGATGGTCGGGGAAGGCATATCCTTGGAGGGTCATGCCAACATCTGTGTGATAGCCAGCAGCCCTCTGACAGAAATTCTTAAAACTATTGCCAGACCTTATGCTGATGTACTGGTCTCTGAGTTCCTTCCGGTGCAGGATGATGCCTGGGTTCATGTGGCCAGAGAGTGTAGGCAGTTCCTGAATGATGAAGGTAGTGATGCCATTGATTGGCCTTCATGTTCCTCAGACCTCAATCCAATTGAGAACCTCTGGGACATTATGTATTGGTGCATCCACCACCACCAAGTAATGCCACAAACAGTCCAGGTGCTCACTGATGCTCTGATCCAAGTCTGAAAGGAGATCCCCTAAGACACAATCTCCTGTCTCATCAAGAGCATGCTCAGATACTGTCAGAAGTGCATACACCGTAGGGATGTGCATGAATTTTTTTTGGCATTCGATTCAAAACAATTTGAATGTTCAAAAATCTAGATTCGTATGAATAGAATGCATTTGAATGTGTTAAAATTCTATTTGATATTAATCTATTCATATGTATTTGTACGAACATTCTATATGTATCTATGACCAGATGCCACTCCCACCACAGCCAGGGCCAGAGCCGGTCCCAGGGATCAGAGGTCCAGTCATGCCAGAGGTCAGTGATAGATCACGGCTGCCACCGTGATGATGCCAGTGTGAACACTTCCCCCTCACCGCCCACTGGCCTCAGGCAACCAGAAGAAGAGTGAATAGTTGTGCCACTGGATGCTCCAGGAAAGCTTTTAGTCAGCATTGGTAAAGGTGTGGAGCATGATTTAGTGCTCCACACCTAATCAACAATTAGTGAACTTCTGGGGAGGCAGGGCATGCTTGGAGGTTATAGAAGCCTCCTCCAAGTGCAGATGCTGTTCCCCAGAAGTTCACTAATTGTTGACTACTGGCCAAAGTGCGAATAGGCCTCTGGTTCATGCATCACAAATAGTTCAAAGCCTGAACGTTCCTCCTTCCCCATTAGAATCATAAAGATAAATTTTACTCAGACATGCTCCACAGCTGTACTAGCAGCATCAACAACACTGCACATAGCTAAATCCTGCATAGAGCCTTCATTGCTGCAGTGAATGGGATGCTGCTGGATGCAGCATTTGCAGTTACCCTGCTACAGATTAAGTGCTTGGTTAAATTCCATCCCTGATCTTAACTTCCCTTTGACAGTGATTGTTCTTTTGCTGCACTTGAATCCTGTTTGAATATTCAGACATGCTCAATCAACTCCATCTATCCATACATACTTTGGAAGAGTCAAATCCACACCTTTGAATGGATAGGTAAAATGTGAACCATGCATGTGTTTATTTGAGCACAGCAATACTCCATTTGAAATGTTTGTAAATTACAATTCCATTAAATAGTTACCTAACTTGTGTCTATTCAACTGCATGCTTTTATTCCAGAGTTATTTTTCATGCAATGCCATACATTTTACTCAGCAGTTAAGTTCCCCTATACTCTGCCTCCTGACCTGATATTCAAGTTAGACCTTCTGTAATTTTGACTTGCTCTCTTCCCAACCAACACCAGTGGATACCAGTACTGCTGCTAAGTTTCTTATTATGTTTTAAAAGCAGATTTATTCTAGTTTTGTTTTTGTTTGTTGCTCTCTAGAAAGTATATATGTATATACCCCACCATTTTACAGGGCTGTGTGAAAAAAAGTATAACAGGTGTGCCAATATCAAGAGCTAAGGAGAAACAGTGAAACACATGCTCATAAGCGGACAAATACCTACAGAAGCGAACACATTTTTTACTAGAAAGGCCAACTGCTGACTGTTGAAGGTTGACACCTGTTTTTCTGGCCCTCTTTCAAATGCACAGTAGGTTATACTGCAGTGACTTCAGCCAAAATTTGCATGGTGGCATGCAGTTGAGCAAGGAAACATTTTGTTCAGTTACTTTTTTCCTCCTCCAGATGGGGTAATTTTAGATTGCAGAGGAAACCTAAAGAAAACATGGAAAGGAAACATGGTGGAAGTAGTTGTTTTTCATCTGGAGCAACGTGAAACACTGAACCTGCACAGTTTTGCCAGATCTGCACAGTTTTGCCAGTGACAGAATTGCTGGGAAATGTAAAAAGCTACAAAGAACCATGGCCTACACAGACTTCTACAGAAATAGAAATTGTTCCTGAAGGCTACACTGTGAAACACATATTTATTTATTCATTCATTACCTTTCTCTCTCAGTCACACTAAATTTAGGGCAGTAGTCATAGATGCACAAAATTATTCTTGCAACAGCTCTGTAAGAGAAATCAAGACTGATTCAGATTTTTCCAGCAACTAA
Source organism: Aspidoscelis tigris stejnegeri (assembly GCA_023333525.1). Classification (NCBI taxonomy): domain Eukaryota; kingdom Metazoa; phylum Chordata; class Lepidosauria; order Squamata; family Teiidae; genus Aspidoscelis; species Aspidoscelis tigris. Next base: position 212,324,448 of record JALMGA010000001.1, read on the forward strand.
GGCAGATCTAAGCCCTTTATGCATTTACCTATAGATTCAGATCAAAGGGCCTTGGTCCCTATTCTGGCATCCTCATCCTCACATTAATGTGAATCAAGTAGGCTCTGCAAAAGCAAAAGGCAGCATTGTAAAAATATATTCTGTTAGCTACATTCTTTCAATTAGTACAGCAAGCAAAGTTTCAAAAGCAAATTGCCAAAATATTTAATTCCTTAGCCCTGCATGAGCTTAAGCCCCTGCTGGGAGCTGATGGAGGATTTCCCCTGCTTGCTCTTTCTCTTCTGCTCCCCTAAAGGAAAGTAGCTTTCTTGGGGACAAATTAAAGAAGGAAAGGATGCTGAGGAGAAGATCAACAAGCAAGACAGCAGATATACCATGATTTTACCAATCTGATATTGAAGGAGAGGACCTCCAGACTTCCAGGACCATGTAAAATAAATGACCCATTGCACCAATCAAAGCTTCCCTGACCTTTTGAGTGCTTTTCAGGCCATGTCTCCAAGCACAAGAAACATCTGAGCCTGAACACCCCTGTGGAAGCGCCCATCCCCAGAATGATTAAGGGTCTGGAACACCTCCCTTACGAAACCAGGCTGCAACGACTAGGCCTCTTCAGTCTGGAGAGACGGCGTTTAAGAGGGGACCTGATTGAAGTATATAAAATTATGCATGGTATAGAAAAGGTGGATAGAGAAAATTTCTTTTCTCTATCACACAATACTAGAACCAGGGGGCACTCTATGAAGCTGATGGGTAGGAGAGTCAGGTCTGACAGGGGGAAGTATTTCTTCACCCAGAGGGTCATCGGCTTATGGAATGTGCTGCCGGAAGAGGTGGTGACAGCTACCAGTCTAGATGGCTTTAAGGTAGGGTTAGACAAATTTATGGACGACAGATGTATCAATGGCTACTAGAACGAATGCCTAGCTGCGTCTTTCAGGCTGTGTGTGTGTGGGAAGTGGGGCACTTCTGAGGCCATTTGCTGGGATTTGAGAGCAGGCAAAGGTTTGTCCTTGTCTCTGCTTGAGATGCCCATGAGCATTTGGTGGGCCACTGTGTGCGACAGGATGCTGGACTAGATGGGCTGTGGCCTGATCCAGCAAGGCTTCTCTTATGTTCTTATGTTCCTTTTGCTTGGTGCTCCCCCATATCCAAATCCAGTGACGCAGGTGCCTGATGAAGCAACAGTTGCGCACTTCTCCGGAGAGAGCAATTACATGTCCTTGCCCCCAGGCACTTTGTACAGGTGTCATACCTTTCTGCTTTGTCCCATGCAAAATAGAGACATAACACCTGAAGCAGTTCCTGCAGGCACCAGTAGAGATAAGTGGTGGTACAGCTCTGGTCCCCATGCAGACACTGTCATTGTTTTAGTCACACTTTTTAAATCTGTCTATATTATGATTTTATTATGATCTGCCCTGAGACTTTCAGGTATAGGGTGGGACAGAAATATAAATTAATAAGGTGGTAATGGTCTTTCCAAAACCACTTGAAATGTGGCGTGTAACTAACACCCTTTAGTCACACATTAAGCACAGATAGGTGCGGTTTTGCCACCGAAATCCGTATTAGAAAGGGACGCGCAATGCGGACACGCGTGGCCAGAAGTGTGCCAAATAGGCACATAAATGCGGACGCGCGTTTCCCAATCCGTGCTTAATGTGTATTAAAGGGCCTGTGCAGAAGCACCCCAAGAATGAAAGAAACCAAATATTCCAGAAGTGGCAAAATGGTGCAATACGTTGTGATGGCAAAGCAAATATTAAGAATAAGGAATAAAAGTGAGGAGAATTTTTAAAAGAACTGAAATCTTTATATAGAAAGACTACGCAGGTCAGAAAGTGCAACTGAAGGTGATCATCATCAAGGGAAAGACTGCCATTTGCTTTACCTGAAGATCATGTTTAATATCCAAGGATCCCTACTTGTACTTCATATCTTAGATTTTGTTTTCCTGTTTTCTTTTTTAAAGTATAAATGTATAGTAGTTATAACTATAGTGTGACTGTTAAAACTTTTACTTTTAAAAAAGTATAATAACTGACATATACTTTTTCTTCTTGCAGCCAAGCAAGAATGTAATGTTCCACAATAAACTTTATCATTTGGTCCCATCTAAAAGCCATATAAAGAAAATGTCTTTGAACACTGTCTGTAAACTATATAAGAAGAAATATTTATTTGAACTGTAGAACTGTATGTGTCACTAAGGAGGGGGGGGAGCTAGTCAAAGAGAAAACTTTAAAAAAAACCAAGTTACTAGTCAGGATCTGATACCTTTTAGATTTTGGCTGTAATGATTCTAGCTCTGATGAACCTGATGGAATTAAAAGGTTTCTTACAATCCCTGAAGAATTTCTCTTAAGCTATTAAACAGATCTTCAATGTTCCATTGTTGACTTACAACCTAATCTAAAATCTCCCTCCAGCTGAGATAAAGATTACTATTGCAGGGCTTGAACTACAGTACTATATTATAAATCTTAGACAGCCTTAACCTTGAGATTTTTATTTTATATTTTTACAAATTGAACTTTCAAAATGGTTTAGGAAACGTTTAATCTACAACTAATATTAGTATGCTTTCAAAGATAATAAATGAAAATCATGTAGAACTAGACAAAAACCAAACTCTTCCTGTCTTTTGTCTCCATTGAGAGTTCTTGGCCTTCAGAGTTTCCAGCCTGGCTAGTTTTGTGCCAGACCCATTTCCAGTGGTGCTTCCTGGAGTGCAGCCAAAAAGGGTTCCCCGTAGTAGTCCAGACCATGGGGATATGCCATCCACACTCCCCTGTGTCCTGATATGCCAGCACTGGACCAGCTACAGCCCTTCTACAATTATACAAGGCTTGAGTACCATTTTCAGTACCCAAGTTCAGTGCACATTTTGTCCAAAGTTGACAGAGCATGATTGATGATTGGGGGAGGGTGGCTACTCCATATCAGCATGTTGACTGCTGCCCTTTATTCCGGAAATCCAGAATAAGGGGTAGTGCGGAAAGATCCTTGCAGACTGTCCTTTGCAAACAATTGGTTTTGAGCTGCCCTTAAATTGGTGTGAAAACCACACACAGTGAAGTAGAGACGTTTTCGCATTACTCCCGGAACGGGAGTAGGACGGGAAGCTTAAGACAGCTCCCGGCGCTTTCCCCTTTCACACACAGATGCGCCAGAACGCGTGTAAACGCGTTCCGGAGCGTCTGTGTGCGAATGCTCAAAGCGCCAGGAGCTGTCTTAGCCAGCAAAGGCCAGCCAGGGGCGCGTAGACAGCCGCGGAGGCAGATCGACAATCAGCTGATTGTCAAACAGCTGATTGTCGAAGCCGCGCCGGCGTCGGGGGCGAGCCCGCAGCTGTTCGGGAGACAGAAGCAGGCGCGAATGCTTCTCCTCCCGAATGCCTGCGGGCGGCTCGTCCGCGTTCGAACGCATGTAGAGCACTTTAAAGTGCTCTACATTTCGAACGCGAGAAAGACAGCTGCGGACACGTCGGAGCGCAAGCCACGCTCGGGCAATGTGGATGCCGTGTCCGCAGCTGTCTCCCACGCGTCCCGTTCACCCCCGTGCGAAAACGTCTCAAGTTAATTGCTGGAGTCTAGCTATTTTAGTCACTAATTAGCTAACAGGAACAGTCACTGCAGCATGAGATAGCTCCACACTAGGAATGTGCACTAATGGGTTTTTTGGCATTCGATTCGTAATGAATCAAATGTTAGAAATTTTGTATTGGTTCAAAATAGGTCCCCTTCGATAGAGTAGGATTCTATTTGATACGAATGTATTTGTATGAATTCATATGAATATCGGATACATATCCATTTGTATTGGATACATATCCATTCATATTGGATATGTATCTGTTTGTACTGGGTATGTATCCATTCATATAAATATCTGATGTGTATCCCCAGTTTAACAAATGTATGAACTATTCATACAAATGTTCTGAAACATTTGTATTCATACGAATGTTGTGTGAATGTTGTAACAGTTTATTCATGTGGGAATGTCACAATTCTTATGAATTCATACAAATAACGAATGTGATGAATATTCTTGCACAGCCCTATTCCACACAGTATCGAGAGTAACCAGCAGAATCTTGCAAAGTACTTCTACAAGGTCAGTGGGGAGTAGGGATGTGCACGAATATTAATAAGATTTGAAATTTGTTTGAATTTGTATGAATTCGGGAGTTCAAATTTGAATCAAATGTTTGCACATTTGAAGATTAACATTTGAATTCAAATATAATGTCTTGAAGCATTCCCAGGCTCTGTGTAAATGAACTGTCTAACGAGATACTGTTTACTGATGTTTTATTGTTTTCTTTGATTTTAACCAATTTTTACTTGTTTATTTTACTTGCTATTTGTTATTATTATTGCTGTTTAGATTGTACGCCTTAGAAGGTTTGATATATTGTTTTGCTTTGTATGTGAAGCGCTGAGTACAGGGACAGCGTTACAGAAATTAATTAATTAATTAGTTAGTTAATAATAATAATAATAATAATAATAATAATAATAATAATAATAATAATAATAATAATAATAATAATAATAATAATAATAATAATAATAATAATAATCCCCCCGATGGGTGTGGCCTTGTTGTGGTGATGGGGCTTGAGTGCTCCAATGAAGCTGAGAGCTGGGCCGGCGGTAGTGCAAACTACTGGCAGGTTCAACCATGCCAGAGTGGTCAAAGCAGAGGAGCCAGACTAAGTGCACCCAACCCATTTATCACAATGGAGACACAAACAAAAAAGAAGTCTATACTGGCTCGGTCGTCGCCCAGGATAAAAAGGACCGCGGTGGTTGCTGAGGAACCTGGGCAATCGTCGACAAATGGGCTACAGGAACAAAATCCACAAACAAGGAAGCGGCAGAAATTCTCAAGGTCAGAGAATCGTGTAGTCATGAAGTGTTACTACAAATCAGAACCTGGAAAACGAGGCTATCAAAAATGGATGCACCAGCTATGGAAACAAGAATACCCAGATTCGAAGATAACAGAACTGCGGCTAGCTGATCAGAGAAGATTCATAAGCGGGACTAAAGTGTTCAGTGAAGCTGAACTCGAATAAATACAAAAAACTAATGAAACTGAAGCACCGCAGCCTATTGTGGCAGCAACAGAAGCACCAACAAGACCAGGAGTCACTGATCAACTTGAACCTGAAGAAAATCTGGAAATTCTGCAAGAAGAGGAAGAACAGCAGCATGAAGTCATGGATGAAACACCTGGCACATTGTCTCAAAGACACCAGGAACTGAAGGACAGAATAATGGCTCATATAGCATCAAGTACAGAGCGGAAGCGACTGCCAACCCTAAAGACTATAGGCAGAAAACAACTTGTCCCACTGATGAATGACATCAACTCTGCCCTTGTAACTGTTCATACATTTGTATGAACAGTTGATACATTTGTATGAAGCACTGTATGGGATTCGTATGGGATTCGTATGGGATTTGTATGCTATTGGTATGGGATATGGGATCCTATAGGATTCGTATAGGATTGAACACTCGTATACAATACAAATCCTACCACATTTGAAGGAGATCTATTCAAATGACATGACGGGTAAGTCTCTGCGAAAGGTTAGAAAGCTTGTGGAGCACAATTTCATGCTTCATAGCTAGTCTAGAATTAGGCAACCTCAGGGGGCTTTTCTCGTCTATAAACACCTCCTGACAGTGGAGATGTACTTGCCCAGATGCTGCCTAATTGCATACTATGGGCTGAAGTGTGAATTCAGCCATGGTTTGCAGGTGGGATTGTGCACATGACAGTCTGTCCCTTTCCCATCCCATGAATATTCTAAGTGAGAAAACTGTGGATTGGAGATGGCATGAGAACTCAAAGGCCACACAGTGCCAGCTTTGAAGGCAATTTTTGAGCTGCCGTAGTCAACTGCTGAATAAAAGTTATTATCAGTAGGCAGCTGCAGTACCAATTTAAATTTATTCAGCTGTAAACAGTTTGCAAATACTAAGCCTTGCAATTTTAAAAATGCAGTTTACTTTTAGAAATCGTTGCAAGTAGAACTGAAAAGTTATGGTAAAGCAAGGCTTTCAGCTTTTTGAGTTGGGAGACCCTTTATTTCACTCAAGTAATAGGAGCTGTTGGTTCTTGGCTTTCCTCAGAATTTGACCACGTCTCTCTACTTTTGGGGTGGCAGGTTCATTACAGGGGGATGGGGCAGCTGTTCCCACCCATGGTATCATCCATGTCTTGCAGTTTTGGGGAAAGAAGCACAGTTTTCTGCAGTGCCTCCATGTGGGGCAGGAAGAAGCAGCCCACATACAAGGTGCCTCAGAGGGCAGGCAGGTGTCTGGCAGAGGGGCCGGTGATCACCATGAGGTGCCCACTGCACGAGGGATGTCCCATTGCTTTGATTGTCCCCACAATAGTTCTGAGCCTCCTCTCTCAAATCCTGATTCTTCCCAGGCTCCATCTAATTTTGTGATAGCACAAAAAGTGTCTCAGAGGTGGAAAAGAAGATCCATAACATATCCGCTCTGAAAGAGTCAAATCTGCCCTGAATCCACTTTGAATCTGCTCTCAATCCATGCCTAATGCACTCTGGATATGTTGCAGATGTGACTAGCACAGCTGCTTTTCCACCTCCCCAGGTCACAAATCTTCCGAAGCATTTGTACAAATACAAATATCAAAGTATGAATGTTGTAACATTTGATTCGTATACAAGTGACCAAATTCGTCTGAATATTGAATACTATGAATATTTGTGCACATCCCAAATTAGGAACAACTTTTAGGTAGATGCACATTTCCTATGTTTACTCACTCCATGAAATTGACAGCAATTGATTATGGTAATTGCTGCCATTGTCCAGGAATAATGCAGAGAGTGCTAGTGTTGGAGAGCTAATTACACAGTGTGCCAATTTGGTACAATGGTTGTTTTGACCCTTGCTTAGGAGTCAGGAGAGTTCAAGAGAAAGAAAAGTAGATAGGAAGTTAAACAAACACAGAGACGTTATTGGGAAACACTTGCAACCCAGCAGCAAATAGGTTATGCATTTTAATGCCCAGTGTTACAAAGGTCCCCCAAAGGTCAAAAGAAGGTGTGTTTACTAAGCCAGTACTACTGCCTTGCTTTATAAGCATCGGTTATCAATAACATGCAATAGACCTCACCTAAAGCAATGGAACATCTTTCTTCCCTGTTGTAAATGTCTACTATCTGCTACCTCTTCATATGTTAGCTTGCATTGCTGAGCTGTTTGAAGACCACTGAAAGCTCTTCAGACAGCTCTTGCTTCATGTGCTACATTCACACCTAAGTTTTAATCCACTTTCAGTCCACTTTCAGAGTGAGAAAATGTATCAGCAAAGGGTCAAACTGTTTTCTTTCAGCGTTATCTAACTCGCAAAATCCACCTTTGGGTTAGATAATGTGGAAAGAAAATGGCCAGTCCCTTTGTTGATGTGTTCTCTCACTCTGAAAGTGGACTAAAACTGGATTAAAACTTAGGTATGACCACAGCCATGAACTACCACCAGTGCTGGAGGGGGAATTACTGGGTCCCTTGGCAGCTTCCGTGTATTCAAACACAGAGGATGGGCCCTGTGGCCATTTTCTATGTCTGGAAAGAATCTGCTATGAGACTTGAAGCTGGGAATTACCTTGCATTGATTCTGATGGTGGGATCAGAAGCATGATTTTGGTAGGCTGGGGAGGTGTCCTCGCCCTTCCTTCAGAATCAGCTGTTATTTTGGCACAGGTAGGGAGAACCTGCTTTTTTCTCCCTCACCCAAGTAAACAGCCTCAGGTTTGGGAGGGGGAGAGAAGCAGCCTCCTTCCTCCCATTCCAAACTCACAGCTGTTCTTCATGCGGGAGGGCCAAAGAAGGTTCCCCCACTTGCCAAAATTGTGCCCAAAGATTCCCTCATTGCAATTCTGACAGGAGGGGAAATTGAGCAGTGTGGAAACACCATGCTGCTGTTTTAGGAAGAACACTTGCTCCAAGGCTTTTTCGCACTGCAACGCGTTCCGTTTGGAACGCGTGCAGGCGGGAAGCTTAAGACAGTTCCGGGCGCTTTCACCATTCACACACAGGAGCGCCGGAACGCGTGTAAACGCGTTCCGGCGCGCCTGTGTGCGAATCCTAAAAGCGCCCGGAACTGTCTTGGCCGGCAAAGGCCGGCCAGGGGCGGAGATTCGGCCGGCAGCGCTGCCGCCCATTGGGTGAGAGCACCCAAGGGGCAGCAGCGCTGTCAAGCCAGCCGCCGCGCTTCGTGCCAGGTCTACGGGGCCGGATTGGGCCCTGTAGAGGTGGCACGAACATGCCCGGGCACCCGGGTGCCCGTCGGAGGGGCCGGGACAAGGTCCCTATGGGGCAGGATGCCTTTGGAGATCAGAGCCCCTGGCTCTGATCTCGAAAGGCTTTGCCCCGGCCCTGTTCCTGCCCATCTGCAGGGCGCGGGCGCCTCGCAGATGAGTCCCCCACCCCCCAGTCCCCAAAACCCCCACCCCAACCACCCTCCAACCCGGATCGGGCCGATCTTCGCGGTGAAGGTGCCTACAGCGAGGCACCTTCACCGCGAAGATGATTCCCCCCCCCCAGGGCCCGGGGATGGGACGCACGCGACAGAGGACTTACCTCGTCGCTGTGCAGTCTCCGACTGAGGGTGGCATTCTGGGAGCGTGCAGGACGCAGCCCACCTAGGCCCCCTATTGGACAAGCAGTTCATGTGAACTGCTTGTCCAATAGGGGGCTTAGGTGGGCTACGTCCTGCACGCTCCCAGAATGCCACCCTCATTTAAAGTGCTCTGCATCCGGAACGCGTGGAAGACAGCTCCGGACGCGAGGCGGCGCAAGCCCCGCTGGGGCAATGCGAATGCCTCGTCCGGAGCTGTCTTCCACGCGTTCTAAAAAGGCCTGTGCGAAAAGGCCTCCAGTTTGGTCTAGTGGTTAGGGAACCAGATTCTTGTCTAGGAATACCGGGTTTGATTCCACACTCCTCCATGAAGCTAGCTGGGTGACCTTGGGCTAGTTACAGCTCTCTTCTGAGCTCTCACAGCCCTACCCAACTCACAGGGTGTCTGCTGTGGGGAGAAAAATAGAAAGCTTTGTCAGCCACTTTGAGTCCCTTTAAATGGTTGAGAAAAGCAGAGTAGAAAAGCCAACTCTCTCTTCCTCCTCCTTCTCCTCTTAATTTGGAGGGGGAAGAAAAGTATGCCACTTCCCATGTAAAAACTACCTGTACCTCAATAGTTAAAGTATTTATCAATATTTATCTTTTTAAAAACTTTTTTTACTTGAAAGGTCCTTGAGTATAAAATACAACAGTGATAAATATAACCCTAGCAACAATAACAGAACAAAATGCCGCTAAGAATACTAAAATGCAATACTGAGCTGAGATCATCAAGAAAAAATGGAAGATCTTAATGAAAAGCAACTGCAAATGAATGAATCTGTTTCTCTTTTTCTGCTGAAAAGGGCCTCTCCCAGGAGCTGACACTGGAATGGCTTTTAGGAGAATACAAAAAAATGTGAATTATATTGCAAAGCATGAGAATTTTTAAATGAAGAAGCTGAATGAATGAATGAATGAAGTGCAGGAAGGTGGAACAGCAACAAGCTATACATAGGGATCCATGGGGAGGCAAGGGTGGGACAAGGCTTCAGATGATACTGGTTTACCAGAAGACATGGTGACAGCAACCAGCCTGGATAGCTTTAAGAAAGAGATTGAAAAGTTCATGGATGACAGTGTATCAATGCTTACTAGAATGAATGCCTAGGTACTTCAGGTTGGTGACACAGGCAGGATGCTTCTAAAGGCCGTTGGCAAGGATTCTAGAGCAGGTGAAGGTATTGCTTTTGTGTTCTGCTTGAAATGCTCAGAAGCACCTGGTCCAGTTGGCACTTAGGCCTCTAGTCAGAGGTTAGTGCAGCTCTGGCGAAGAGCATACGCACATCCACTGAGCTGCTACAGCCTAGAAGCATGTCTGCTTTCACTAGAGGTACACAAATTGTTAATTAGGTTTGGAGCACTAAATTGTGCTCTACACCTTTACCACCTTTAACTAGAAGCTCACCTGAAGTTTCCGGCAACGCAACCATTCGCTCTTCTTCAAGTTGCATGCGTGTGGTGGGCAGTGATGGGAGCATCTCTGCAGGAGTGATGGTGGCCGTGATCGATCCCATGATCATTCATATGGTCACAAGAAAGGCATTTCATTGGCAATGGAATAGTGGGCCCTGCATGTTCAATCATGGGTGCTGATGTGATCAGCTGCCATATGCCCCTGTTCTTGAACACTCAGCTGATGGCAACCAATTGCAGCAACAAGGAGGCGGGACTTCCGGCTTTGGATGAGGTGGCGCGGGCTGGTAACTGGGAGGACCATTTGCACTTCTGGTCAGTAAGGGTAAGCTTTCCTCCTGGCAAATGCAAGTGGTCCTCCTATACCTGAAGGTTACCAGCCCTAGTTCATAGCAGCCTAATCAGGTAAGTGCAGAAAGACCTACTGTGTGAGCCAGATGCTGTATTAGATGGGCTGTGCCCCATTCCAGCAGGGTTCCTCTTATATTCTTACCAAAACATGGCTTTAAGAATTAAATGGGTCTAGGTGGTGCAGGGAAAGACCATCTCCCCCCACCCTTTTTTTTAAAGGCAGCAAAAAAACGGCCTTTAGATTTCTGCACCCTTAGTGGCAGAGCACAGAATTATTAATCCAGAAACCTGGGTCCTTTCTGCACTGGGCCTTCTTCCGGATTATATCCTAGAATTGGGACCTGCTATCTGCATGCTGGTACAGACTATGGAAGGTCCTGGGTAGCAACTGCTGAAGTCTGTTCCAGCATACAAATGGCAAACCCCTATTCTGGGATATAATCCAGAATAAGATCCAGTGCAGAAAGGGCCCTGGTTGCTTCCTTTCTCCTCTGGACTGCAGCCAAGTTCCTAAATGACTGATCCAGTGCTGCATCAGTGCAGATCACTCCAGACAGCAGCAGAGTCAAAACTACATCAATGTTTTAAAGTCAGGGTTTTTTTTAGTGTGGGTGGGCAGAGGGAAGAAGGCCAGAAAAAAACCTGACACATCTACCATGGTGCCTGCAGGTTCCAGCAGCATGCCAGCATTTCTGAGTTGTCTGGTAAATCCTTCAGTCAGCCTTCACTTCACTGCTTCCTTCTTTCTGAGGAAACCACCCACAGGCATACTTGTTTAAGGTTAAGGAGTGATTTGTTACTTCTTTGGGGTGTGTGTGTGTGCAGTAGAAGCCCAAGGTCACCCAGGTAGCTTCATGCAGGAGTGCAGTCTTGAACTGGAGGACTATCGGGTAAGAATCCGACATTCTAACCGCAAGACCAAACTGGCATTCAGTCTCTTTACAACTACCTCACACTACTGAAATGACACAATTGAAAGCCCTTCCCTAACTGAGACAAGTGTAGGTGGTCTTCCTGACATACCAAAGTCTATGCTTCAGAGCAGAGTATGGCTTTTCCACACACACACAGCCAGTGATGTGATGCTTGGAAAGTGGAGGAAGAAAAAAAAAGTTGTAAAATAAAGTTATTTTAAAAGTACCTGTCAGTTTTCCCCAGGATATTTTCTTTTAATGTCATGCCCCAGAAAGGTAGGTATGTGCTGGAAGGTGCTAGGAATGATTTGATAGCTGTAAATCTCCTGGCACTAACTTAGGGATCCCGTGGGTTGCTTGACAGCCCACCGTTAAACCCTGCAGTTCTTTTACAGAGCTCACATTTTCCATTAGACTACAGCCTGCTATCTAGAGATTAAACTCTTGTATTTCTCCAAATGAAAACACAAATAACCATTTTAACTTCTGCTACTGACCATACTCAGGCAAGTGAGAACGAGTCATAACGATGTCAGTGAATTATGCCTCTTTTGGGTAGTTAAGCATGTTGTGGGAATTTGAAGGAAAGTATGTTTTACTTTCAAAGAAAGGCTGCTTGTCAGGTGAGCCCCTTTGGGATTTATTTCCAAGTCAGACTGGAAATTCAAGGCAACAGGAGTTTAGAGACAACTTGTCATCATTTGTCCTTTTCCTCACAGAACTTGCTGAAGACCTGAGTTATGTATCACCTTTGAAAACATTTCATTTCACCCAGTGTTTGGGCTATACGAGACAAGGCAGCAGTAATAAACTAAGGCTGGGAGATGTGGATTCCATGATACAGGCAGCACCCAAGCCCTGGGCCTTGGCTTTGCAAAATGAAAACTCATCCCTGGATTAGCTTTACAAGGGATAAACAAACTACAGAAACAGAATGCCAGCAGCACTAGAACCATGTGGCACTCTATGAAGCTTAGGGGCAGGAGAGTTAGGAGCAACAAGGGGAATACTTTTCACCCAGAGGGTCATCAGTCTATGGAATTTAGTACCAGAAGAGGTGGTGACAGCAACCAGCCTAGATGGCTTAAAGAAAAAGTTAGACAAATTCATGAAGGACAGGCTTATCAATGGCTACTAGAATGGATGCCTAGGTATAACCTCCAGGTCGGACAGATAGGCAGGATGTCCTTAAAAGCCATTTTCAGGGATTTGAGGGCAGGTGAAAGTTTTGCCTTTGTCTTTTGCTTGAGAATCCTCAGAAGCAATGGGTAGGCCACTGTGTGAGGAAGGGCATTGTTCTAGATGGGCAGGAGCATGATCCAGCAGAGCTCCTTTTATGTTCTTATGTTTAAAAAAGCATCCAGGTGATGAGCAGCAAGTTAAATGCAGCAGGTGTAGCCCTAGATAGGTGCAGCATGGTCTGTGGTGACCATGGGAGGTGGTGGAGGACAGTCGTTTGGGTTGCATAAGGCTCCAGTTCTATACAAATCTACATGACAATGGACACCTCCAAAGATGTTGGTTTATACATATATTAACAGCCCTAAATTGCAACTCACACTCTGACTTTCTGATAGGGTGACCGTGTTTCAGGAATAAAAGTATCTGATTTCAGGTTATTGCCAATGTATCATTGTTCAGTGGTTTACTGCAGAGCAGATTAACTACAGTTGTTGTTAACTTCACATATTTTATAATTTCCTTGTAGAGAAGCCAACAGGAAGCTTTCTGCTGCCTGTAACATGAACATAACTCCTTATAATACATTTCATATTAAAAATGTCATAGAATTAAAGCTCAATAGTTTCATGGATGCACTATTTGCAAGCTAGGATAAAAAGGGAATAATTAAGAAAAATAAAAAGCATACAGCCATGAAAGAATCTGTTGTATTAGCAGCACAATATGGGCACATACAGAAGTACTACATGCAGATTCATCAGGGTGATTTGCTACACAATTCAGGTTTCAGAAAAGCTTGGCAAATCTGAATGCAGCAGTTCCAGATGAGATGTGCCTTTAGCTTCCAGCCTCTCAGAAACTCTCAGCAGTCTTGATTACCCACAGATACAAATGTTTTGCTAGTAAATTCTTTGAAGGAACAGAATTGAAACTTATCCCATTTTCTCAGATAATTATCCCAGGATGCCCTATCCCAGGATGTGCAATATTTCCCATACTAAGATGGGTGGCCCCTGAAGCCAGATCTGGCTATCTACATTGGAACAGGTTGTCCCAGTCCTGGCTGCCAACTTTGAAGGCTGGGCCACCATTGGAACTGCTGCTGAAGCTTTCAAAGTCCTTGGTCAAAGTTATCCATGCTCTGGTAACCTCCAGACTAGGCTATTATAATGCGCTCTACATGGGGCTGCCCTTGAAGACATTTTAGAAGCTGCAGAATGCAGCAGCTAGATTGTTGACTGGGGCAGCTGTCCGGATGCACATAAAGCTGGTCTTAAAAGAGTTGCACTGGCTGCCAATTTGCTACCAAGCCCAATTCTAGGTGTTACCTTTAACTTATAAGGCCTTAAATGACTTGGGCCCCAAATATCTGAAGGAATGTCTACTCCCATATCAACCGTCCCATGCCTTAAGATCTGGAGGGGAGGCCCTGCTGGTTGTCCCATCATCCTTGGCAGCAAAAGAGGTGGACACCCGGGAAAAGGTCTTCTCAGTGTTGGCCGCTGGGCTATGGAATAATCTTCCCCTTGACATGTGTCTCCCACCTTCATTGTACATGTTTAGGAAGGCAGTAAAGATGCACCACTTTGCCCTGGTCTTCGTTTAAATGGGGATACACTTCCTCTTCCCACTTGCACAAGCTACTGTTTTAATTCCTACTGTTATTGTTTTAATGATGTTTGATTTTAAATGTTGTTACCTGCCTGGAGACCTTTGGGTATACAGTAGGGTGGGATAATAAACAACAACAACAACAAAAAATCCTCACATTGTCTTCAATATGTGCAATAACACCATTTGCTGAACATTTTTGTCCTTATGAAGAATGGCTCAGAGGGGGTTACAACAGTTTAGCTTTAGAACTTCCATGTTTTATGTTCCGTGTAATTTTGACACATGCATGTTTTATTGTTCATTTAAAAACGTTTTGTATTTCATCGTTTTGGACCTCAACCATATATAAATCTATAACACAATTGTGTGGGCCTGTCAAAGTCTGTTTATTTGGGTGATTCTTCATGAGCTGATATACTGGACCAGCAAGCATACTAGGAACCTCCCTTCCACTCACTGGAGAAGTCTGAGAGAGGCCCTGGGTGGGGCATGTGGAGGTCCCAGGGTAGGTCAAAAGAGAAGAAAAGGCAATTACTAAAACCTGCAGGACTACATTCAGAGGAACCAGGAAGCAAAGGCCTGGTAAAGAGGTACATTTTAACTATGTGCAGAGAACCATATAAAGTTGGTGCTTGGTGTACACACTTAAATGTGTGTGTGTGTGTGTGTGTTGTGTTAGAAGACTTGATCCAACAAGGATTGAGTCTGTTCCAGTGAATAGTCCACAAAACTGTCCAAAGTCCATATTGAACTCCAAGTTCAAAGAAGTATGATTGGCTGCTCTTGGATCCTATAAATTGTTATTTAATGCTACAAAGTTAATATACAACATGAAACTTAAACTCATGGTTTCAGTTAAACTGTGAGAGGTTCAGGATGCCAATTACACAAGTATCAACAACAAAACTAACTAATAAGTTGGACTACCAAGCATTCCCACTAGTCTGCTGCCTCTGTTTTATTAAAATTTGGCAAAACATGCACATGAAAATGATAACACAAATATAAATGGCAAAATTAAAAAAAGATCTGATGTGAAAGATCAGATCTTCAGATGATCCCTTTGGTCAAGTAACATGGCAGCTGTAGACAAAAAGAAAAAGAACATTGGGAATCTCTACATTTTATTATCTCAGCCCTCTTGAATGGCCACGTAATAAAGCAGTTAAAGCATTGGATGGCTTAAGGGAAAACAAGATTTGAATCCCTAAACGGCCGTTTATGATCCTGGCCTGATACTATTTCACAAGCAAACTTACCTCACTGCTATGCTGTGGGAGTTGGGGAAGCAATGAACATTCATCTGTGTTCCTTTTAAAAAGAAAGGAATGATATAAAAAAAACGATAATTTCCTGAAATTTAACTCCATACAGCCAAAGGCTGTCAGCTTAAGAAACCATCAAAAATAATGAATTTTGTAGAGCACGTCTAGTGACAAATGTAAAAGAAACCAAAATGGCAGTCATGGAAGGTTATCATAAAGTTACTTCCTCTTTTCCAGTTTCCTACTTATACTACATTGAGTCTGAAAACATTTCTTGGTTTCACAGTTCAATTTGGAGAAACCAGAAGAAACATTTCACAAAACAAATTGCCATGTATTGTAAGGGATTCTGAGAGGTTTTGACTGAGCAAAGTGCTTGGAAGTCTCAAGAAGCCATTGGGAAATTCAGCTTTTAAAAAGAAAATTTAAGTTTCCCAATCATGGTACAAAAGAAGCTGCCAGACTTCCCTCAATCTGTGCTGACTCAGCATTAGATGAAACTTACTACAGTGGTACCTGGACATACAAGTGCCCTGACATACAAGTGTTTTGAGATACAAGCCGCCGAGCGAGTGATATTTTGCTTTGAGATGAGAGCAAGATTTGAGATACGAGTATGTAAATACAGTACAGTACATAACAAAAACAACCGAGGTGGTGTTTTGGGAGCTGGAATGGATTAATGGGAAAATTGCTTTGAGATACGAGCGATTTGACATAAGAGCAAGGTTACGGAACGAATTAAACTTGTATGTCAAGGTACCACTGTACTTCTTTGCCTCCCCCCCCCATGTGCAGCAACCTTCCAGATGTCTGAAGAACTTCACTTGAAGAAATACCCCACTGGACTGGACTTACGGCCCATCTAATCCAGCAGCCTGCTCTTACAGATGACAGTCAGCTACACAGGGAAGCGCAGAAACAGGACATTTGACACAGTGAACCTTTTTGCACTAGGCCTACAGAGGAGGGCGGGGGATACTCCCGCACAGAGTATCTGCACCGCGGGGAGCTGCTTCCATCCTGGAAGTGGCTCTAAGTGTGCCAGACCATCCCCCTGCCTGGACAGCAGTGGAGCACTAAAAAGTGCTCCATGACTAATATACTCTGGCACATCTTCCTGGTGAAGGGTGAGTTGGTTGGGGTGGGGTGGGGTGGTGCAGCTGCAGTTGTGTGCACCACAATGTCTGGTCACTGCAGCAATGACTGATCCACATGGACATAGCTGCAGCAAAGGAATTGCCACTTACCCAGCATTTGTCAGGGATGGGTCAGGCACTCAAAATGTGAATACCCGATCCATCCCAGTTCTTCATTGTTTCCATGCATACTGAATGCACAAAATCACTCAGGTTGATGATCACACAGTCTCCCAACAGCTGGTCTTTGGAGGAATACAGCCTCCTGCTGCCATCAGGGCTAATAACTATTGTTAGCTCAGACTTCTGTGATCAGTCCAAATCTTTTTAAAAGCTATCTAAGCTGGTAACCAATACCACAACCTGTGGGAGCGAATTCCAAAGTTTAACTTTGCACTTTTAATTTTTTAAAAAAATCCTTTAGCCTGTCCTGATTTGTCCAAAATTTAGCTTCATTGGGAAAATTCTAGTAATCTGAGAAAGGGAGAAAAATGTCTTCCTGCCCAGTTTGTCCACACAGTGCACAATTTTATACACCTCTATCATGTCTCCTCTCACTCACCCCTTTCCAGTCTAAAAAGACCCAAACAGTGCAATCTTCCCTCATAGGCAGGCTCTTCTGCCAGCCAGCCTTGGTCATCTTAGACAAATCTTCTCCAATTCCACTATTTCCTTTCAAAGATGGAGCAATCAAAACTACACACAGAATTCCAGATGTGGTTGCATCATCATCAATTTGTAATAGAGTAGAGGTGGATGGCATGAACATGAAAACAGTCAGCCACAACTCAATGGTACCCAATAGCAACAATTATAATATTAGCATCTCTCTTTTCAATACCATTTTTTTTTAAAAATATCACTATTATGTTATTTTTAATAGTGGATATTTATTTATTTATTTATTTATCTTTTTATCCCTCTCTATAATCAAGGGTCTCAGGGTAGGTTACAGCATATAAAATGAACAGATTAAAACCAATAACACATTAAACATATTAAAACCATGGCAATACCTGAATGTGGGGAGGAAAAGGCTGTTTCTTTACTTAGCCAAAGGCCAGGGCAAAGAGGTACATCTTCACAGTTTGTCTAAACACATAGAGTGAAGGTGCTTGGCCCTTTCTACACATCTACAGACCCTTAATGTGAACGTATGACACCACCCCTACTCCCGCTGGTATACCTGTTTACTGGGGTGTACTAGTGGAATCAGTGACCCTGATCCAGAACACATGTGTGCAAAAGGCATGACTCCTATGTTCAGATCTAACAGGGGACACATTTCAGTGGTATACCATAGCGTGCCACTGAAATGCATCTTTCAGAGGCCCTGAGAGTAGGAACACTTTCCTTGTCCTCAAAGGCATGGAAGTGCTGCCTTAAAGTCTGCATGAGCTTCAAGGCCATGGTGTTGTCTAATCTGAACCAGTGCTGTTGTGTAGATGGCTCTGTTCCAGACCCACGGTTTCCAAATTAGGAATGTTACCCTCAGTGTGCATGATTTTACACTTGTGTACATTGATTGGCACTTGCCATTTTGATGCCCAGCCCCCAATATACAGCAATCTGGCAATCCATCTGAAGCTCTTCACAGCCCTTTTCAGATCCAATGCTGAGCTGATGCAGATGGCACCAGGCAGAGGCAGCAGGATTGTACTAATACTGTTAAGAAAGTGCAGGATGTGCCAACTAGAATGTGTTATGTACTGTACAGAAGAGGAGGTGTACTTCGAATTCCAGAAGAAAATCAATATAAAATAGTAGCTGTCCTTCAGGAAAGGATGAAATACAGAATTGGAAATACGGGGCCAGAATATTCTCCAGTACAACAGGGTTATTGGGCAGAGTTCCCTCCAAACTGTGGGCAAAACATGCAGATGATATGAGGAGAATATTCAGCACAACCAGCAGTGACAAGAAGTTATCAGAAGTTCTTAAGAGCTTAGTATCTGGGGGTCAGGAGAGGCCAGGCCTTGCATTGGGAGGGTCTGCCAGAGCGATACTGCCTGTAATATCACATCTGCCAAGTCCCTTCGTAAACATGCACAGTTCAGTCTGTGCACTCCAAAGGAACTTTATCTCAAATATCTTCTGGAAAGAGAGAATAAATTACCATTCCAAGCCCTTAAAGGGTTTGCCAACATGAACTCCTGCTGCTTGTGTCAGGCTCTGTAGTATCAGACAGTTGAATGATGTGGTGGAAGAAGAAAACAAGGGAAATGGTGCCCATTAACTCCCTGACTCTTGCAGGCTTAACAACATCCTAGAGAAGGAAGGCATGTCTCCACCCTTCCTCCTTTGTGTACTTTTAAAAGTTTTTCTTCCTTGTCCTATACTGTGGTATGTCAGAATGCCTGAAAATCTGGGATATTTTAATACACCTTTTCCCACTAGGAATTATCTAGTCACTGAATCATGGTTGGGTTTATAAACACCGTGTGTGTGTAATTAGATGAAGTTAAATGAACAGAAGAGAAAAACAATCTCCCTTTGATGAGCATGTCATATATTATACATATTTTATTGCTTGTTGAATTATGTGCTCTAATTATCCTTAGATCAATGCTGAGAGGTACAGCAGTTCTTCGTTTATGTGATGCTTCGTTGTTGATGTTTCCATGTATCTTCAGAAAACTCCATCTGTCCCAGCATATTTTGAAAGAAAAAGACTCCCAAAGCCCAAATTGATTTTGAATAGAAGCGTGTAAAAACACTATCTTGAATTGTTCAAGATGGCCATGAACCCATGAAAAGGCTGATACTTAAACTCTTCAAGTTGTGAAACATAATGATGCCATCACACAGTGATGTGTTTTGAGGGGTCAAGGGTATGTCTCCCCTTGCTTCTAGAGTCAGAGAAAAGCTCCAAGAGGGCAGAAAAATCATGGTACTGATGCATACATTGTGACACAAGAGCTTCACCTCACCACTACAAACCTAAGAGGCCTGAGGGGTGCAAGACTGGGCAAAGTGCAATGAAGTCAGTTCCTAAATATTCAGCCCCTCTTTTCATAGGATCATATAGTTGGAAGGAACCTCTAGGGTCATCAAGTCCAACCCGCTGCGCAATGCTGGATTTCCTAAACACACAGAGTGAAGGTGCCTGATGCACCTCAGGAGGGAAACTATTACACAGTCTGAGAACCACCACTGAAAAAGTTCTTTCCCAGGGGCCCGCCCTTTTTGCTGCTGTGAGTGGCAGTACAACCAGGAGGGCCTCCCCTTCAGATCTTAGGGTAGTTAGAAGAAAAGTAGAAGTTGAGGGGGCAGGTGGCCTCCATACATACCTGACACTGTTCACTTTCACTTGCTGGTGGCATGCTGTGTAAAGATCAGAGGATGAAGCTGCCCAATGGCCATGTCAATCCACAGCCCCTGCCACTGCTCCCTCTGGTTCCCCCCACCAGTGCCCCCCCTGCTGTCCCCCCATCACTGCCCTCACTGCAGGCCCACTGCTGCCTTTTGCACGCTGCTCGTGTTCTGGATCAGGGCCCTACTCCCTCCAGGAGTACCAATTAAATGATACTACTGGAGATCCAGATGAAGGATCTGTTCATCTGAATCAGGCCTTGTCAAATGCAGATGAAGCTGGACCATTGGGTACGGGTAGGTGGGGTTTCCTTGATCTACATTACTGTGTGGATTGGAGGCCCGGAGTGTGTATTAAATGGATGCTTAATGTGCATTAAGGGTCCGTGCGAAAAGGGTCCCTATTCTGTTTCCTCGCTATTGTTGGCAGTTGCACTAGGTGGATCAGATGGGCAAACAGGCAAGAAAGAAGGAGAAGAATCTCCAAGGGCTGCCGTGAAGAGCCAAGGGGGGAATCCCCACAGCAAGCTTATTTCGCTTTCCCTAAACCAAAATAATAGAACCGGATGCAAACGCGAATTTGCCTGTTCCCATTCCTTTTAACTTAATTGCGTTCGATCCAGATTCTGAGGATTGTACGTGGCGTACGTGACTCAAGGGGGGACTCAAGTGGCTACTTTTTAAAAGCTGCTTTGCAGGGCTGCCCTGTCCTCTTCCTCCTGGCATGGACGTGCCACCCATAACAGACCCCTTCACGGAGCCTGGCTGGGTGGCTGGGTGGGTGGCTGCCGCTTGCCTGGATGGATGAAAAACAGGCACCGGCAGCCAGCGATTATTTCCCCTCCTCTCCCCATTTCCCAGGGCTCACAGCAGCAGCAGCAGCAGCAGCAGCAGCAACTCAAACCCCCTTCACAGCCACAGCCTTTAAAACAGAACCTCCAGGGCGGACTCCGAGGATTGAAAACGTTTTGAATCCGAGATAAGGTTGCCGTGAAGACACGGCTAAGAAGATGTCGAGCTCCAGCAAGTTCTCAGTTAACACCACCCCTCTGTTGGGATACGTTGAGATTAATGTGTTACCAGAAATCAATCATGTGGTTCAGACAGCTAAACATTGTCAAACTATCCTTTTATAAATTAATAGTCAACAGTAAATGCTTCAGAAATCTTTATTTTGGAGCATTAAACATTAGTCCAAAGCAAAAAGGTCCTTTAATACACAGTAATGCTATATGCCCTTCATAAAAGCAAGAATGTTGTCAGTAGCATTTCTTCAGCAATAATTTTCTTTTTAAAAAAGAAACTGTTATAAAGCCTTTCAACTCCCTCCCTAGATAAATAGTAAAGCTTTCCTTTAACTTGTAAAAAAAAGAGAGAGAGATTCAAAATAAGCATTCTAAGCTAGAAAATACGTCTTCATTAAAAACAAAAAACTAGCTGATCCTGTGCTGCATTAAAAAGTGTGTCACTCCAGTTTGCTTTTGCCAGAGTAACAGGGCAAAGAGAGAAAAAATGCTCTAGTTGTTGGAGCCATTTTATTTTGGTTGGTTCCTTTTGTTTATGTTTTGTTTGGCAAAGGTTGTGAAGCAGGCGTTTTTCTTTGAGTCAGTGTTGCAGCAAGTGTGAGTTTCCTACTGAGCTCTGCTCTGGCCACAAAGAAAACAAATCAGGGAGCAGCATTGGGCCCTCATCTATTGCTGCCTTCCTCCTGTTCTGGAATGGCTTTTTAGTCTTTTCCTCTTTGCAGAGAAACCGACAGAGGCCAAAGAACATGCCTTCAGGCCCAGCGTGCTTAACCTGTGGCCCTCCACATGCCCCTAACTTCAAATTCCACACCATTCAATTCTCAGCACCCTGTGCCAGTCCAGCAAACTGCATAACCCTGGGACTCTAGACGAATGAGGACAACCCCTACACAGCTCACAGAAGAAGTTGGAGAAGAAGTTTATGTAGGCACAAAAGGAGGTGTGATACAAGCTCACTTTCCGAGAACCCATTCGCACTTCGAGGGCAAACAAGTAAGTAAAAGTCAAATGAACAATGAGAGATGGCACTCAGTGGTGCCTTCCTCATGCTAAAGAAGAAGTTGGTGATAAGAAGGATATCACACAGTGGTGTAGGAACAAAGTGGATGTAAACATGACAACACATATAACAAATTCCAATATTGAGCAAACAGCATACAACAAAGCATGAATGGGTGGCATAGTTCACACAATGTTTGTGCAAAAATGTTCAGTGTGGACAGGCACTAAGGCCCTTTCTGCACTCACTTTAGATTTGGATTAAGGAATTTGTTAATTCAGGTCACAGGTGTACCATCTGGATGTTATGGCCTTTCCGCACGTGCCGCCAGAAAACGGATCTCAAAGATCCGTTTTCAGGCAGAACGTTTTAAAAAAGAATCTGACCCAGACAGGGTCAGATTCCCGGAGGCCCCATGCGTACGCACACGCATGGGGCGGTAGCGGCAGGGCCGGATGGGAAAACGGATTGGGGTGGGTGCTGTGCGGACGCACCAGTACCCATCCCAAACCAGCCCTGACAGCACAAGCCCAGCTGTCAGAGAGGCAGAGCGCATGCCCTGCCTCTCTGACAGGTGGGCGAGTCCGGCAGCCAGCTTTCCTGCCTTCCCCTTGGCAAGAGAAATGGCGATCGGCCATTCTCTGGCCAGGGGAAGGCAAGTCCTACTCCCACCCCCACCCTGCCGAGGGTCCCACGAGCGCGCCGTCCGCCTTACCTCATCATCGCCGGTCCGATTCTGGGGCTGCCCTGGGCTGCTGGGACCGGCAGGGCAGGGGCACGCACTTGCGCGATCGGCGCTGGCCCTGCCAGCCCCAGAATCGGCCCGGCGATAACGTGGCATCCTCAAAGGGACCCTAAGTGGGTTCCCTGTGCAGATGCCACGTCCAAATCCTTCCTGCATCTGGCTCTAAATCCGTTTTTAGAAGCTGTGCGGAAAGGCCCTTAATGTAGATCAGAAAGACCCACCCCCTATCAGGCCCTTAATCCAGACCTGTTTAATCAGATCATGAAAGGTATGCAGATAGCACACCTCCATGATCCTGAACTACCTGGTGTTTCAGCAGTGCAGTATAGCACACAGTCAAAACCCATGTATCTTCAGGCTCCAAGGTTAGGAACTCCCATTCCTACCATTCAGAGACATTTTGGGCTGGAGATGACTGAGAAGATTTTGTGATCTCCACAGCTTGGTTGGATCAGCGCCATCATCATCTTCATCGCTCCACCATATGAACTCTAAGGCAGCTTTTGTTCTCCTAGTTCGTTGAAGTCTGCTTTCTCTGGGTCTTCCATAGCAGTGCAACTGTACTGAGTGCATGACTTCCATGTTCATTCTCTGCTTTCTCTAAACAGGACTTGAATCGCTCAATAACTGCTTCTAGTCAGTGTAGACAGACTTCTACATTTTCTATGTAACATTTGCCTTAGTAATAGTATTGGACATTCAAAGATAGGCTCTAATGATTAATAAAAGTTGATTAATTATGCCATCTGATAAACATACCCTAGATTACAGTTATTTGGGTAGGCCTTCTCCTCTCCATTTTGAGGAGTAAGGGGAAGACATGCATTATAAACATTTGTTATAGTACATAACGGTTAAGAACTCAGACATTGCTCTGCTGTAAAAACCTCGTTCTGCGTTCCCTCTCTCTTTGGTCTTCCTTTCTATATTGTTCTTCCAGTTTTTGCTTTTCAGAGTTCATACTATACAAGGTACAATCTGCACTCCTTCTGATTAGCTCAAACTGACTAAAATCAGCAACATATTTCCCATTCTGAGAGAGGGAGATCACAGGCATGAACTCAAAGCCCCAGAAGATTTCCTCTGGAATATATGAAGTCCGGCTTTGGCAGACAGCACTTGTTGACTCCACTGTGGCATTCAGGAGAACAACCAGCTCAAAATCTTTTTCTTTTAAGTTTTGAGGTGTAAGATCTCTTAAGGGGCTACTTTCATCCAAAATGTGATAAAAGGTCAGCGGTAAAATCAAGAAAGGGCTTTCGGATGAGGAGTCAACATTGAATTTGACACTGGCTTGGTTAAGCAGAATCCTCTCTCCTTCTTTGGTTTCATACGTCTGAAGAAGTTTTCCAGACAATTGGCATTGGATCAAAAGGCTCTTTCTCATATTCGCCACTCGAATTACAAGGCAAAGATGTCCATTGTGTCTGGTTATCACAGCACAATGACTGAATTTAATAGTTTCTGCTCTCTTTTTGGGTCTAGCAATTTTGGCCAGGAAGGTCCCAGTGATGAATATCTCAATCAATGTAGTAACAACCAACTGAGCAACTAGGAGGAAAATAGCATGAGGGCACTCCTCGGTGATGAAACGGAAGCCGTAGCCAATGGTGGTCTGGGATTCCAGAGAGAAAAGAAATGCCCCAGTCAGTGAATCTACATTCATGACACAGGGGACATGCTTGCGAGGGTATTTATTCCCTTCCAGATCTCCATGAAGAAATGCAATGGCATAGTATATAACGCCAAAAAGAAACCAAGTCATCACAAAAGTTGCAGCAAACAGGGTAAGTTTGTATCTCCACTTCATATCAATGACTGTGGTCCACAGATCCTGGAGATAGAGTAAGTATATTCCATCTACCTTGTCGATCCTGACATTGCTGTGACCGCTTTTGGACATCACGCGGGGCTTGCTTGCCTTCAGTTTAGCACCAATGCCACCATTCACTAGTGGAGTTTGCGACATGTTGATCTGTGTGGTTTCCATTCTCAGAACTTCAGATCTAAAGAGAGAGGGAAAACAGATTGTTTTTTAGAACAAAAAATGAACAAGTTTGAAACAGACTCCATATTTAAATTGACCAATCAGGATGACATTTCACTTTTGCATACACAAAGGCTGCTGTACTTGAATGCATTCCCTCCATAGGACGTTTACATTAAATTAGTTTCCTAAGAAGAAAGAAATATATTTATGTTGTTGATTTCCATGTCAGTATAAACGAATTGCCTCAAAGCTTTGGCAGAAAAAATCCCACATTGTGTTAAAACAAACCTCATTTTTTATGTATGGGAAGAATTTCCTGTATTGTCTTTATATAGCCATTTGCACACACGTACACACATGCACACACAGAGAAACACTAAAAAATTTAATAGGGTCCAAACCTTAAAGAGAATGATGTTTGATTAACATTATATTAGCTTATGTTGGCTCGCCAAATTAGTCCAGTATTTATGCCTTGCCTGGAAATGCTGTCAAAGGGAGAATAGTTATGGTGGGGTTTTGCAACTCTTCACTGACCACAAAGTTGAATTAGAGGAGGAAAGGAAAAGCAAGCAGTCCTTTGAAAGATAGAGCCAGAGCTTGGGAAAGAAACCTTTGCACCTGAAAACTCTTCAAGGCTGTTTACATCATGGGCCTCTCTAATTTCAAAGAGCCAGTTGCAAACGTGAGGTAATTCACAAATTCAGCTTTCTAGCATTAGGCCCTGCCCTTAAGCAAACACAGAAAGCTCTATACCACAGGTTTCTTGAAGTTTGTTTACTGTGCACCCCGGTTTAGTCCAGATGGAGATTAAATGTGTCTGTGTCCTGGAGTGAAGAAAGAACACAGCAAAGGAGGAGGAGCCAGTCTTTGCCAGAATGATGGGACAAAAAAAGACACGGTTTCCAGGACCAGACACTGGTTACGTAGCACAAGGCACGAGCAAATTAGCAGGAGTTTCCAATAACAAAACTTCCTGCTTTTAAAAGACACACACACACACACACACTGGAGAAAACCTTCCATCCTTTGTACTCTGGCATTGTTTTGTTCCATTGTTTTGCTTCAGGAGAGAGCTTTAATAAGTGATTCATTTTTATGAACCAGAGAGAGAGAATCACTTCTCTATGACAGCTACTTAAAATAAAATTTCTGGAGACCAAAGACATACTTGTAGTAGATATGTGTGCCAGCCCAGGGTAGCAATGCAATTATTCACTAATGAAACCTTCCTGTTTTGTCGGAAGAATATTGGTGTTTACACCCATAGCTGAGTAGCTCCTACGGGATGGAAGGTAAATTAACCTTTGTTAACATTTTCTTAGCCAGTTCACATACTATAACATTTAAGCTAAGAAGAAAAAGCCCTGTATGTAAACCCTGTAAAACCTGTTTGACTATAAAATTAATACATCTCATGCAGGCAGATGCAGATACACATATGTTGTAACTCTTCTCTCTAATAAACAGGAAACAGAGGCTACAAAGCACCAGTGATATGAAGTGGAACAATGCAGAAATGGACGCACTCACTCCATTAGAAAATGTCATATTGGGAGACTTAGCGTTCACATATGGAAATGAAGAAAAACGGTTTGCTAAGATACAAATTCCAGATACAAATATTCAAATATACTTTTCTTCCCAGGCCAGACCCAGGAAAAAGGTCATCTCTGAGGCTCCACTTAGGTGGCTCTGAGAGATTCCAAGGAGGGATTGTTTAAACACCAGTCTGCTCCTCCTGAATATTCTGTGCTGGGAAAAGTGGATTAGAGAAGACTTGGGAACACAAGAGCCACACACTACAGGCTCAGAGCTGCCCCTTTTGTTGTGTCTGAATACATCCTAAGGCTGTGGTCACACCTTCACTTTAAACCTTCTTCAGCGCTTACACCTTTTCATTTCAATCCATTTTATCTCTGGACTTTTTATTCAGGGAGGGCCAAATGCAAGGTGGAAAGTCCATAAATAACCTCAAATCATTCAGGTTTCAATCTCCAGATTAAATTCCAGTTGTCTTTTCTTTCAGACCCACTGTTCTTATGGTATACTTGCAAGGTAAGAACAGGTGTGAGAGAAAATTCATCCTTGGCCCTTCTATCAACTATTCTGAATTATTTTCTCTCCCTCTATTCAGTTCTTACATCATCATTGTGGTTGTTGTAAAGAGTCCTTCAAAGAATCACCAGATGTCTTGGCTTACCCATTATCCTTAATATGTTCCACATCCTGACATGACCCACACTTGCTGCAGTCAATGAAGCTTTTTTTATATATATATATTCTTGTTCTCTCTGTTATCCAAGAGTAAAACTAATAAGGCTTTATTTGGTTGCCAGTGTTTTCACTTCATCATGTTGATCAGTGGTTGTTGAACTGGGGTCCTCCGGATGTTCCTGAACAACAATTCCCTTAATTACACTCACACTGGAGCTCCACAGAATGCTGGGAGCAGAATGCTTAGGATTGTTCAGAAACATCTGTAAGACCATCGTTTCACAACCATCTATCTACAGATAGCTGTATTACATAAAGCTGTACATAGGTGCTACGCTGACTGACAGCCTGGTTATTGCTAAGCCCAGTTCACTATTGACCAAAGTACCTGAACATGCCCATCTTCCCAAGTCTTAAAATATTTGGTAGAGACCTTCCTCAAAGTATCTTCTTCTTAGAAAATACGTTGTGCATTCATTAAGGAAGGAACTTTTTCTAAAATTGGAATTCTTCTCTTATGGAGATTTAGCTGTTAAATCTGATGCTAAAACATTTCATCCTCCAATTAAGACATTTTATTTGCATTTTAAAGAGCTGGATGCTCAGCTTTAATACCCTTTTTGTGGCCCTTGGTCCTGTACTTGTTGAATGCATACTAGGATAGAGCCTGTTGAAAAGATACCCTGCACCATGGACAGAGCTGGTAAGGCTACACGGTAACCAACTGCATGCCTTCCAGATATGGAACATGTTCAGGATGGTGACATGATGCATTGCGCAAGCACGCTGGCTTTTCTACCCCACTTTTCTCACCCATTGAGGGGGACTCAAAGTGGCTGACAAAGCTTTCTATTCTTCTCCCCGCAACAGAACACCCTGTGAGGTAGGTGGGGCTGTGAGAGCTCAGAAGAGAGCAGTGACTAGCCCAAGGTCACCCAGCTGGCTTTGTAGAAGAGGGCAGAATTGAACCCAGTATTCTCAGATAAGAGTCTGGGTCCTTAACCACTAGACCAAACTGGCTCCCTGGTACCCAGACACCATCTGAACTTGGGTCAGTGTCCAGATGTGTGTAGGGAGGGATTGCATGTACTAAGCATTTACTTATTACACACATGGTTAAGTTCACACTTTGTTTCCCCTGGACGGGAAGCAAAGGGCATACTTTCCCTAATACCTTCTGTGCTGTGACAGATTTTGTCAGCTTCCCCTGTGGATGAAAAAAAGAGCGAGGAGCCCTTATGGTCAGATTCTAAGACAAACGCTTGAAGGAAAAACTGGTCCATGAGGCAGGCAGATATAACACTGGCTGCATTCTGATCTCAGATTGCTTATTCTGCTATATTTGGAGATTCTGGAATAAAACATGAATATTCCAGATTATCCACACTTTATTCTGAAATATCCAAATATAGCAGAATACAGAACTGACATCTAGATGCAGTCAAAGATGTAACAAAGCATCTAACATATGCCAAAACCCAGAGAATATCTGGGGATGTCACCTTTACCAGCCCACATCCATCTCTTCACTACACTAGCACATGAGGCTTCAAGAATCCTTAGTTCTTATTTTTACTCCAATCTCAAGATCAACCACACTGTTTCCACAGCCCCCCACCTCCTCTGTTGATAACCCTCCCTCTAGTTTCCATCAGAATCTCCTGCGGCATGTCTTCTAGAAACCATGTACACATGTATACCATAAGGAAAGATACCCCCTTCTCCCTTCCCATTAGTCAATGTGTCTTACTGCTTTATTTCTTACATCTCTTCTGGATGATAAGCTTCTCAAAAAAGAATGGAGCTGCAGGCCAGAGGAGCAACCAACAATTCTTTTCAGTGTGCCTTCCCTGCTTGAACTTTGATCTCCTATATTATCAGGAGCTCTTTAACTATCTAGTTGGGACACAGAAGAGATTTGTATGCCTGAGGCCTTTAGGGCTTTCACACTCATTTCTGACGCATTTAATGAGATCTGTGAATTTCCAAGAAAAGGAAAGGTATTGTTCATAGCATGCCCTCAGGGTTGGTAGTTTCAGTCCTCCTTCTGTAAAAAGCAAAATTTCAAGCAAGTTAACATAGACCTAACTCTCTCTGTCTAATTTCTTAGATCCAGTTGCATTTTTTAATATATACAGAGAGATTTACAAAGCTATGAAATTTTGGAGTCCTGGCTTATTAAGTATTAGAATAGTACCTCATGGTCCTTGGTGTCTTCCTCTTTCCATTTCTGTTTCTTTATTAGGTAACATTCACGTATCGGTTTAGTCACATCCTTTCTTATCCTGGAATTGATCCCATCCGATCCTGGCTTTCCCTCCCCCTGATTTCCTGCATTCTGCTTCTTTCATCATCTCTCTTCTCATGTGATCCTGAATTCCTGTTGTTTATATCTTTAAAGTCCACAGAAATGCATGGAGGATTCTTTTGGCTGAAGAACTATTTCCTTTCTTTTGTCTGCCATGCTTGTTAAATTAGGAGACGTTTGCCAGATGGACCACTGACTACTCAATTGTGTCACAGTTATGGTCGTCCTTACCAGCGGTATCGCAGGAAAAGACCCTGAAGCAGACAATATATTTAATTGTAGAGGCAATCTTCCTTTCTCTGCGATCTCTCTACAACTTGCCCAGTTTATACCTAGAAGCATGTATAACTGTATTCATTCCAAACCTCTGCTTGCTTGTTCCACTATCCCCTGCCATGAGACCGGCTATTCTAGTTACTGTTATAAAAGGCCAGCCGTTTTCCTAGGCTCTGTTCAGACATAATAAAAGGGGCACCTCAGAGGCTCCTCAGAGAGACAGTGTGTGATCCTTAAGTTCCCAAGGCTTTTCTGTCCACCTGTTCTTCTACCAGTTGTTTATGAGAGGAGGAGAGCCAGGCTGGTGTGTGAACAATCTCACCTCAAAGCCTTTTCTAAGCTGCCTCAGAGATGGTTTTTCCCCTTCTGTATCTGATCACAGCCCTAGTCTCATCTACGTTACTGGCACACAGTGGCCCAATGAATTCTTCAACCTATTCTTGAATTCTTCAGTCTAATTTTCTTTTCAGCACTTTCTTTTTACAGGCATCAAACACTTCTCTACCCAGCTCTCACTCTTGTGCTGAAGCATGAGGGGAACCCACAAGTAGCAAATGCATTAGCTTTGCTCTACAGTGTCAGGGCAAAACCAGATGAAATCTCCATTTAATGCAGTATTTTCTAGATTAAGAGTTGTGGGACTTCCCTGGCATTATAGCTGATGTGAACTGAAGCACAGAGTTCACATCATTCCTAATGTGTGGGTTTCATCTGTAGGGCAGGAAGGCACATTCATCTTTTTCTGATCTCTCCCCTGTGCTGTGTTTTTGGTACTGTGAACTGTTATTTCATTGCAGTTATCTTGCCTTCAAATAAATTGTAGGGATATGTTGATATTGCTTTTGGTACTCAAGATCTTAGTGGGAAGTAATGCAGCATATCTTCTGAAGTCAGTGACTCCCTTCTCATCTTTCTCTTTGGTCATGCTATGAGTGATGCTGATGGATGCATTGCCTAATGGAATTATAAGATCTTTGATACATTTTTTTAAAGAGCAAAAGCAAAGCTTTTACTATAAAAGTGAAATAATGTTATATGCAAGAAGTAATAATAGAACTGTCATCCCTTCAGATTCTCCACATTAGATGGTCACAGATTTCCCAGTGTTTGCCTACCTTCTAGACAGAGCTGTCATGGCTGCTGTACCCAGTGTGCATGCATGAAGGCCAAATAATCCAGCTATGCATGAGCAATGGTGGGGAATAGGCATTTCTGTGCAAAGACATCAGCGGCCATAGTGCTGTCATGACTCACAAGAGATAATATCAAGGATACAATATCTCACTTTATCTCTTGCTAGCTTTATATTCAGCCACCATCTGGAGGCAACCTGGATATGGTTTAACTATTAGGGCCTGTCATCTACTTAACCTGAAACTCATGTGATTTCATTTGTAATTCATTTTGAAGTGGAAAGTAAGGCATGTATGAAGCTAAGACTTCAGAGTAGACAAGGAAAGCACAGTGTAATTGCTTTCTTTCAGCACAGAGGAAAGTGGCCAGTTACATTTTCTTAGGATTTCTCCATCTCTTTGCTGGCAGCATTGAGAATGTATTGATATTCCTATGCCCCCATACCTTATCCCAAAGGACCTTAGTCACAGTTTTCGCAGAAGAAGGAACCGTTGTGAAGAAGTGTTATATATTATAATAATGTAGGAGTCAAGATGAACCAGAGCCTGATCTGACAATAAACATCAAAATTCTTGTCAGAAGTGCATAAGTGAAACACAAGCACAGGGCAACTCTCTTTACTCACCGTCTCCTTGAAGCTGGTCTTTACGTCAAGATACCTCTGACGTAATGGGTAGTGAACAATCATCTTTTGTTTGCCCTATCTTCTATAAATTTGTCAAAATTAAGGCCCCCATCTCCACTTTGGGTTGGAGGTGGTTCTACTACCAGAAAAAGTGGTGATAGTAACCAGCCTGGATAGCTTTGAGAATGAGTTAGACAAATTTATAGAAGATAGATTTATCAGTGAATGCTACAGTGGTTGTCTAGGTACCTCCAGGTTGGAGAGACAGACAGGATGCCTCTAAAGACCAGCTGCAAGGATTCAAGAGCAGGTGAAGGTTTTGCCTTTGTCTTCTGCTTGAGAATGACCAGAAGCAATTGGTGGGCTATTGTGTAAGACAGGATGCCAGCCTGATCCAGCAGGACTCCTTTTATGTTTTTATGTTCAGGTGGATGGGAGAGGTGTCCCAATCCACCATAAGAAAAAGGCCTCCTCTATGTTTCAGTTTTGGAGTGCATAGGTGCCATTTTCAAACAAGGTGCTTTGGATGGTGGTCACATCAGCAAAGGGGCCAATGCAATTACTATGAGGTACCTCCTGCCCCAAGAAAGAAGACATGGCTGTTATGGTCACTTTCTTCAGAGGCCACAATTGTCACCTCCACAAAGTAAGTGGAGATATGGCTTGTTTACGGCTGAAGTGTCAGTATAGTGATCTGTTTGTATTTCTTAAAATTACGCTTACCAAATTGTGATTTGGTTGTTCGAAGCATCTGTGACCTCCTATGTAATTTCCACCAGGTGTCTGTAGCAAGTAGCAGCTAATCTCAACCAAGAGATAAGCTGCAATGTTTAAATTCCTTTCCCCTTGGGCTTCCTTTCAGATCTATAAATTGCTTCCAACTATTATTTTGCCTGTTCCCAAAGACAGTAAATTTAAGGTTTCCTGCTTGGACATCAAAGGAGGTTTACATAATTTTTCTCAGATACTTCTGGTTGGTAGGTAGCCAGCGCATGATGATGCCTGAAGCAGTATATTCATAGAGATTTCACGTACAAAAGGTTTATCGTGAATGGCCTTTTCTCATAATAAACCATTCATCTTATGAAGCCATCAATGTCACAATGTCAATTATATTAGTGAATGGGTGAAGGTTTTTTTTTTAAGGTTACAGAGACAATCCATACAACAATGAAGTGTTTATTGAAGACTATTGTTGACCAAACAGTAAGTCTTCTTGATGCTTGCTGGTTTGAATTTTGCATGGAAATCAAGTTTGATTTAAATTCCAGCAACTTCATATCTTCTATTTTGTTTAACAATAGGAGTTCTAACAGTGCTGGTGGAATGGAGGCAAACTGCTTATGCAAGAATCTTCTCATCCTTTTGGTGTTCAGATTATTATTAATAATTTTTTTATGAATAACATTCCTAGCACTACAAAATGCTCAGGATTTATGCACTTTTCTTGCCAGGATACACTTTCCAACTTCCTCAAATTCAAACACCGCCACAGTAGATCTTCCAGGAGATCAGTGATTTTCCACCTTTTTCTCACCCTCTCCCTATGTGACTGTTATCTGCCTTTTAAAATCTCTATAAGTTTGGAACCATCATTAACTCATCAGGGGAATAAACTTTCTATTCCTACAAGCCTATGTGCCAGACTGAACCTGTGGGTTAAAAAAAGATATGATTGCCTACATATGCTTACAAAAACAATACCAAGTATTTTGACTCTGTGGCCCTGTCCCCAAGCAATTTAAAGTCTGCTAAAACTCTTCTTTTGCTTCTGAGCGCCCCCATGCCAGGGTTTTCAACAAACTTCCAGAGCTACAAAACAAGTAAAACGCGCAACAAAAAAGTGCCCTTTAAATAAGACTTTCAGAGCTCTTTTTGGAAGTTGTGGGTTTTCCTCACAACATTTACCTTGGGGACACTCCGTGGCAAAAGGGGCGGGGATTGCCTCCTGCACACACAGCAGTAACACAAGCAGCTTCCCTTTTTAAAGCTCACAACTAAAGAGCCAGAATCACGCAGAATTGCAACATTGTTGCAATCGCTATGAGGTATGAAATGGGTGGATTATTGCTAGGGGTGGATTTTGACAGCAACAACAGGGAAAGTGGTGAGTGAATGAGCGATCGTGCGCTGGACAGGGTGGATTTTGACAGTGATAACAAGGGAAAGTGGTGAGAGCGAATGTTTGCCGGCACGAGAAGCCATTTTGGGGGGTGGAAGATCTGGGAGATGAACAGAGAACCGATGGCTATTTTTCTTTTGGACTTGTCAGGGATTGTCTTCCTGGTCGTGGCCGTGCTGAGAGCAGTCCCTCCCCATTCCCCCTGGCACCCTATCAACAAGAGCAGGGGCGTGGAGAAAAAGATGCGCGCAAAGAAAGCATGGCTCCCATGGGGACAGAAGCTGCGTTAAAAATGTGCATTTTGCTGAGCCTCATGCGGACGCTTATTCCTGATTTGCATGGCACTTTTAAAGTCCACTTCAATAGAGTGACAGTAGAGAGACAGTAGAGGGGCAAATAAGTCTTTTGGGGATGCAGCCTGTATTTCTTCACATCTTCAAAGTGCCAAGCAAACTTTTTATCTGCAGTACAGAAGAAGTATCTGTGTCCCCATTTTACATAAATACATAGGAAGAAAGACTTTTAGCATGATTGCTGAAAAGCACAGTTAAAAGCAAATTGAAAGAACATCACAATCTCCTGCCATACTCTGGTTTCCTTCCTTCCTTCCTTCCTTCCTTCCTTCCTTCCTTCATTCATTCATTCATTCATTCATTCATTCCTCTTTCTACTGTGTGCACACAGGACTTCATAGAGAGACTGCTAGACTCCAGTCTTGATCTGTTAAGCTCTGTG
This sequence comes from Aspidoscelis tigris stejnegeri, assembly GCA_023333525.1. NCBI lineage: Eukaryota > Metazoa > Chordata > Lepidosauria > Squamata > Teiidae > Aspidoscelis > Aspidoscelis tigris. Next base: position 212,358,494 of record JALMGA010000001.1, read on the forward strand.
TATTCTGTCCCTTTTCAATTACAATCTAGAAAGATAAATGCCTGTTTTATCTACCTTCATATCTGGGCATCTTCCCAAGGTCCACAAGAGCACGTGACAGCAAAGAGATTTTTTTTGAACTTTTTTTTTCCTGCTTGGAAAGTCATAATAGCATAAATCAATAGTGAAGAAAACTAAGGCCCTTTCTGCACTTACTTTTGACTTTTTTTGCACTTACCATGCTTATTCCCAATTAGTGAATCCAGATAAGATTGATCCAGATCAATTGCTGTAAGAGGCATCCACATTAAGTGGGCTGGACAGTAGCAGGTACAGTCGACGGAGAGATGCAATACAGACACCTAAGCCCTTTTCTGTATCATGGATGCAAACTACAGCACCTCCCAAATCTGATACAATTGACCCATGTCCCTGTCAGTCAAATGCTGCATCTGGGTAGTGGTGTCTTCACAGAGAATGCAAAGCATCCATTGCTGCAGACTGCAGGTGTCTTCACTGGAAATGTGAAAACACCATTGCCATAAATGTTGCCTTTGTGGTCCCACCATCACAATGCATGTCCCCTGATCCCATGCTCATGATCTTTCTAGTTTCATTCTGAACAGAGATGCCCTACCTTGTTCTGGATCAGAAGGTGCTAGTATGGTTGTAGTACCTATTTATCAAGACTGCTGCTAACATGGATTACTGCACCCTTAGTACAGATCTGATGTGATTTATTACTAGCACCGTGCTGATAATATGAACTAGGAGGCTCTTGATCTGGATTACCAAGTTAAGGATCAGGATCATGCAGGCCATATTCTAGGCCTCCTATTCCACACAGTAATAAAGATAAAGGAGGTCCCCCCACCATTTGTTATGATGTATCTGCATTAGATGGATCAGGATCTGGATTTAGAGGCCCTTAATCCAAATCTCTTGTGGATCCATTTAATAAGACCCACCAGAGGAACCAGAGTCTTGTTCTTGGACACTGAATGCATGCAGATGGCATTCCTCCATAGCATGTTGCCAAAAATCACCCCTCTAGTCCCCAGCCTTTGGAGGCATGGAGGGATGGCTGCTGCAAAACTTAAGAGAGCTTTGCAGCCGTGGCATGCAGATCAGTCATTTTCATGCTTGGTCATATCACAGGCACATAATGAAATTGGCTGCATTAACACAGCGCTTATTTATTCTGCTATATTTGGGTATTCTGGAATAAACCATGGATTTCCATGCTTTATTCTGGAATATGCAAATATAGCAGAACAATTAAGTGATATCTGGTTTTAGCCATTACTGTTGATCACCTCTTCAGGTTTATTTTCATATTTTTTTGCTGAACAGGAAAACATTAACCAATGGCCTTCTATGTATATCCATGAAGTACTTGGATCATTTAGATCATTTTGTTGGGGCTCCAGCAGATTAACTGCACTCTGTCTGTTTGTCTGAATTCCCAATGTATGTGGGCATTATCTCCATGGTTTTGCAACCTATTCCTTACTGGACTGAAACAATATTCTTTCCCATACTACATGAGCTGTTCTGGCCAGTATTTATTTACCGTACTTAAAATACCGTATATTCCGGCGTATAAGCCAACTGGGCGTATAAGATGACTCCCAACTTTCCGGTTAAAATATAGAGTTTGGGATATACTCGCCATATAAGAAGATGACACCCGACGTATAAGACAACCCTCGACTTTTGAGAAGATTTTCCTGGGTTAAAAAGTAATCTTATACCCAGGAATATACAGTATATACATGCTGCTTTCCATTAAAATATAGAGTAGTTTAAAAGAATTTTAAAAAAACCCTAAATTGCAATAATTATATAAAAACATGATTCAAATCAAGAATGCCTGAATAAAAAGATTTATTCCATCAATGCCTATAAACCTACCAATATCAGAGGGGAGGTTATTCCAGACAGTGGGGGCCACCACAGCAAAGGCCCAACTGCTTTAAGTCACACGATGACATTCAGCAAAATCTCCACTGAATATCTCAATGATCTCACAGGTCTGTACTAAGTAGGTGGCCTGCTAAGTATGCTGGCTCCAAGTTGAATGACAAAGATAAAACCTCAAACGTGGCCTTGTAACTAACTGGCAAGCAATACACATGCATAAGCATAGGTGTGATATGAGAAGTGCCCCACTCAACAACCTGTCTGCCACATTATGCATTAGTTATAGCTTCTGGGTCAGTTACAAGGGCAGTTCCACATAGCAGTATTACAATAATCTAAACGTGAGGTTACTGGTGCATAGATGACAGTGGCTATGCTCTCTCTGTTCAGGCATGGTGATAGCTGGTGCAGTAGCCAAAGTTGATAATCGACACTTCTACCACAGAGGTCACTTGAGCTTCTATTAATAAGTTACTCAAGCATCACCCATATCTGTTCCTTTTAAGGCTGTGCAACCTCATCTAGAACAGACAAATTCCCAAGTACCCAAACATGAGAACCATCCACCCAAAGAGTCCTACCCCATCACTGCATCCAAACACTGTTTCAGGACACTCACAGTCTCACCTGATGTAATAGAGAAAAAGAAGTGGGTGTCATCTGCATACTGCATACTGGTGACACCTCAATCCAAAACTTTCTGCACTAGTGGTGATCGCTTCATGACAGCAACAGACATGCATGCTACCTGTTGCTACAGTGACTGGGTGGAGAGGGCTGCATACAGACGCTGGTTATTTATTCTGCTGTATTTAGATATTCCAGAATAAAGTGTGGATATTCTGAAATATCTGGATTCAGCCTTGGACTATAATGAATGGAGTCCTGGGGCATTTTCACACTGCCCTTCCCATCCGCTGGACAGGAAAGGAGTGCTAGCAACTAACATTTACTAGCATTCACACTTGCAAATGCTAGTAAACATTGGCCGCCACCACCACCACCACCACCACCACCACCGTGATCGAACAGCTTCTGTTAGATCACCAGCCGGTCCTCTTCAGGGTGCTGCCATCTTGTGTGCTGCACCCTCTGTGACTGCACATACATCAGTGCCATTGGCATGACGGCACTGACGTTCTGCACAGTCACAGTCATATCAGGCCGTCAGCAGGGAAGCCAGTGCACTTGCGTGGCACCATTTTGTGCTCCACAGCTAGTTGATAATTAGGCAACATCTGGGCAGGCAGGAGGCGTTTTTAGCATGTGTACGCCTCCTGCAAGTACAGATGCACCTGCCCAGATGTTGCCTAATTCTCAGGTACAGGCTGAAGTGCAAATTGGTCCCTGGTTTGGATGGGCGTAAACAAATATCTTATTAGACTTCATCCAGACATCAGTTACTTATTCTGCTATATTTGGATTTTCCAGAATAAAGCATGCTGCATAATCCCAATCTGCAGGCCACTGTTACTGGTGGAGATAAGAATCTGAAATCTTCTGGTGGTATCTCTGTAATACGTTAGAATGCAAAGATTTATCTATCACAGCTGAACACTAAGCAACTCAGTCATAATTACTGCAGTAATTACTAGTATTTATTCTTAGTAATAATCATGAATGTTTATTACATAACATTATAAGTTAGTGATCTTTATAGCATGCCATTCACCCCATATGGGCATGCCTATATTTTTATAGAAGTTAGTTATTAATTAATGTACTTCAAGCTCTATTATTTGTTTGCTGATGCAGCAGCAATGAGAACTCCTGTTGTTTTTAGTGGTTTATTTTAAATTTTGCTGTTTTTCTTATTTTTACTGTACCCCTCTGAGACCTTCAGGTATAGGGTGGGATATAAATATTAATCTATAAATACGGTGAGAGGGCACATTGCCAGGGTGCTGACAGGTTACTGGATAAACGAGCACTGATTAAGGATTGGTGAAAAATACTCATCAGCTTCAAATTCTCATTCAGATTTAAAGCTTCAGTCATTTGTGTGCAAATCGAGATGGCCCTAAATTCATAGCCCCTTTTTTGCAAGTGAAGCAAATGTATCACATTAGTATGCAGACAACAAAGATACATAGCTGAGATATAGTTGAGAATAAAGCCACGTGTAGAAAAGGCCCTGGACTCACTACAGTGTTGGCAGGCTGCTGGCATTTTTAAAACATCTGGAGATTCCATAAGTCTGCATTGGTTGGTAGAATCTACGTCCCTTCCCACACTTGGGACAGGGATCTGGAATATATCCTGGAATATGGGGTTGCTGACTGAATGCTAGTGCAGCCTCTGGACCCAGGTGAGATTTGCAATACTCAACATGCAGAAAGCAAGACCATATTCCAGGATATATTCCAGAATAAGGCCAAGTGCAAAATGCCCCAGGTGTTAGTTCTCTTATAAGTCATTTTCTAGTTCTGCTACCAGATACCCCCCCCCCACACACCATTTGTTCTACTAATGTGATATTATGCTGGTTAATATTACATTCAGGCTGTTTGTTCCTATCACACATATCTCTTCTTAACCTTCTGTATTTATAGCTCAGCTGATAATCTCAGCCCTTCACTTTGGCTGATTTACATTGCCAGACATTCCCTGATATGTTAATCAAGTTAGCGCTTTCTTGCATCCCCGAACTAGAGTCTGGTCACTCTTACATAACAAAGCCATAAAACAGTTTTTTCATGTTCCCGTTTACATCAGAGGGAATTCATCTGGGCCAGTTCCATTGAGAAGACCACAATGGTTTTGATTTTCACATGCCTTTTACAGACCACAGCTAAAATCTAAATTGGAACCAGAAGCCATCAACAACAGAACCTCAAAACCTGTTTACAGTGCTACCTCTGAACTGAAGGCTGCATTAAACAAATCTTACAAGAACAAGTCTGTTTCAGAGTACTTTAATCACAACAAAGCCTAACTGGGCTTTAATTAATCAAAATGGCTAATCTGACTCATTGGCCGCGTCCCCATGCAAGCCGTTTGGGTCTGATTTAAGTTTAACGAATTTTAAAATAATTTTTAAAAAATCAGAGCCGCTACAAGATTTGGTGGCAGTTGAGCGGATGAACAGTTTTGCACACCTCCGCTCCACCCGGGAACCGCAAGAACACCTGGCAAACTTATAAGGGAGAAAAATCAAGCCATTCTCATTGGCACTTGGGATATTTTTACTCCAAAGAAATCTCAGCAGTTGCGATCTCCAATGCACAGGGCAGGAATGGCAAGCACACCCCACATCCCAATGACACAAACGCCAGTCTCCTCCTCCTCCAGGACCGTCCCCATGTGCAGGCTTGACTCACAAAATGATGCATGCCGGACCCCTAAACCATGCCCAAACTTGTTTTTTACAGTACCAAATTTGGTCCTGGTCTGGCATGGGCTTGGGCAATTTGGTCAGCGGAAATCAGACCAAATAAAAAATGCATGGGGACACCTCTTGTCAACCCCAATTTTGGTACTGGACCAAATGTGCATGGGGACATGCCCATTGAGTTTAGCAGCACATAAAATGACTCCTTTCCCCCAAGTCTGAACAATGTGAATGCTCATTGCAAGGAGAGATGTAAAGCAACTATTTCAGAAGCATTTTCAATGCCTGTGTACAGACTTGTGCTCTAGAAACATTTTGGAAATTTATCCTCTGGCCACCACTCTTCAGCTAGAAAACTTTACATTACCTTCATATAACATCTTCCTTACAAATATGCAGGCAACAACATTGCAATTTTCCAGCTGCATGTATTTTTAATATTGCACAACAACCATCCACCTTGTATGTATTATATCATCCTGTGCAGTTGCTTGAGTGCCATGCAGCCGGCACTAATAATAGTGTCCCCACCTTCTGAACTATCTTTCTAGAAGCCTGCAAGCAGAAACAAGACAACCACCTTTTAAAAATGCTATATTCTTAGCAACATCTGCATAATCCCCAGATGGTGTAGTCCCCATGCCAATGTGCGCCACTGGAGGGAATGAGTTGTTGTAGAATGTGATGACCATGTGGCCTCTGTATCTTGCCCACTCCGAATTGCATCCTGGGATACTTTCACGTGGGGCAGACTGCGCCCCTGTTCCTTTCACTGCAGTGCCGACAGGTGGCAGCATTAGGAGCAGCCTAATGAGCTGCTGTGGAGTGCAACAACATTTATCTGGTCTCTGGAAGATGGCTTGCTCCCAGGGTTTCTTCCAGTGTGATGGCAAAATAAACCCAGGCTGGAAACTTGTTCCCTGGACTCAAGGACAGGCCAAGTTGGAATGGTCATCACGCAGATAGCTGCCAGAGCAATCTGCATGGCTTTTCCCAGGCCAGAATCATTATCCACAGTTCATATCTACAGGACATGTGCAGAAATTACCTTCATATCCGCCACCTGGACAAGATCTCCAAAAAGACTCCTGCCATCTCTGTGATTCTAAGACTAGACAAACAATTCTCTAAATTATAAGAAAGGTCAGTTTTCATTGTATTATTTTCAAATCTTTATAGTTGAACATACCCTCCCTACAAACTTCAACTTTACCATTTCTGAATGGGCATTTGCATCTGGTAAAATATAGGTGGCAAGTGACTGGAAAATGCTGTCCATCTTGTTCCAATCTGTCCAAACCACCACATGCAACTAGCTGTTGCAGACAGAGAGTTTGCAAGTACAGTGCATTCATTTACCGGCTGGTGCCTATCAACCTCTCCTATGACTCTCTAAACTCAGTGTTGGCTTGCAGCAAAGACCTTGCAGTTTTTTTCTTTTCCGTACAGGATAGATGGATGCAAGCTTGGTTAGAAATAAATCTATCTCTGCTCAGTAGGAAAAGCTTGTTAGAAGATGCTGAGCAGTGCAATTTTTTGTGTGGGTCTTGTTTTGGTCAGTTTACACCTGTATATTCCTTTCCGTTCTCAGTGGACCTTTCTCCACTTATCTGGTCTTATACCAGACAAATGGGTCTGAATCAGTGGTTCACTGGTCCAGAACATGGCAAGGTGTGGTCTGGAACAGTGCCATCTTCATGACAGTACTGGTTCAGCCCAAACCTCACACCAGCCCTAAAGCTCACATGAGCTTTGGGGCTGGGTTCCAAAGGGCTAGGAACCAATGCTCCTATGATAGGAGCCCATGGGGGGACCCATTTCAGCAATGAACCTTGGAAAACCACTGAAATGAGTCCCCTAGTAGTCAAGAACACAGCAGCATTTTTCTGCACACATCTGTGTTCTGGTCCAGGCCCAGCTGGTCTGGCAGGAGACCTCACTTTCAAGATCTACTGGTTATCCAGATTAGGGGTGTGCACTATTTTTTTTTTTTTTTTTTGGCATTCAAATTCGAGTTGAATTCGCATTTAAAGATACAAATGTTAACAACTTTCATATGTGTTATAAGTATCTGTACACATTTCGTATGCATCCTGTTTTATCCCATATGCATCCTGTATTATAAGTGGAAATGCATACAGATACAGATATTGTACAGATATGTATGTAATACATACATATCTCTATTTTTTATTGTCTAAATAAAAAAATAAAATTCGAATGTGAAGGCATTTGATTTGAGTTCGAATAGTCCACATTCAAGTGAATTTGATTGGATTTCGAATATTTAGAATATTCATGCACATCCCTAATCCAGATCAGGGCCACTTTGATATGAATTACACTTCATCTAATGCAGACAGGGTGTGCAGGTGGGTCTAGCAACACTTTGGAACACAGGGAAAGAAGTTGTTGGGTGTGAGCTTTTGTAGAAGCCTACTTCTTAGATGCCATCATAATGAATTAGATAAGATTTCTTCCTATACTACTGTAAGATGAAGCACCTGTGTGAATCCCTTCAGTATTGTTCTGGTCTTTGGAAGGGGAGAAAGGGTTTGAACAATTGCAAGCTAATTAATCACCAGTGCCCCTGTGAGCTGTAAAGACATAGGTTAATTAATGTTAATAGAGTATACAGTATTTGTGAATCGTTTAATTTAAAAGTAATGGAATTAATTATGTGGTTCTCTGTAAACTTCCTTGGCCTCACTAGATTCACACAAATGTGAGCCAGTTTGGTCTACTGGTTAGGGAGCCAGACTCTTATCTGGGAATGGTTTGATTCTGCACTCCTCCGTGAAGACAGCTGGGTGACCTTGGGCTAGTCACAGCTCTCTGTCTGAGCTCTCATAACCTCACCTACCTCAGATGCTGTCTGAGTCCCCTTGAATAAGTGAGAAAAGCAGGGTAGAAAAGCAAACTCCTCCTGTTCTTCTTCCTCTAAGGTGTGGACTGATGAACTCCTGAAACTGATTATGATGCTTCCTAATGCTAAACTAAGTACAGAAAGCCTCAATATTTTTTAAAAAATGAGAAGCCAAACTGAATTTGCCTCACATTATTTTATCTGCAACTGTATAAAAGGAGAAAAGGAGAAGAAGGAGGACGCTGAATAACACCTGGCACTGCCTGGCGGGACTCTTCCTTCTCCTCTGCAACTGCATAAAAGCAGGAAGGGATAGGAAGGGCGCCAAATATTTCTTGGTGCTACGTGATGGGACTTCCCCCCTTGCATAAAATAGGATCAGTTTTGAGAGGTGGTACACATGGCAGTGTGTGTTTTTAAATTTTTTAAAATTCTTTTCACTGTTTATAACTGTTTTAATTTGTGTGGGTGGGTATATGTGTGTGGTTGTGGGAGTGGGAGTGGTTGGCTTACCTTGTTTTCATGTGTGGGTAGGTGCGTGGGAGGGATTATGTGCCAAGGCCAAGCAAGAGGGAGATGGGTGCAGGAGGGGGGCACTATTGCTGTCAAAACAGGCAGGGGGAGATACAGCAGTGGAAGGTGGAAGAAACAAATAAGGAGAAGGGGTGTTAGATACCTTGAAGCTATCACCCCTTCTGTTCCCCCTTCCAGCCAGCAGAGTTTGGGGAGACCTGCCAACGAAAAGCCCCCTACTCTAGCAGTGTTACTTCTGAATGCCAGATAAGTCCAGAATAAAACATCAGATATCCGGGATTAAATTCTTGAGGAAAGGACTGATCTGGCATGTATAACTGAGACCTGGATGGATGAACTGGGTGGGCCTGGTCTGACCCAGCTTTGTCCTCCAGGTTACTCAGTGCAACACTGTTCTAGAATAGGGGGGAGGGGAGGGAATGTTGCTGTGGTCTATCAGACTTCCATCTCTCTCACCAGGCAGCCAATTCGCTCTGTTAGTGGGATTGAGGGCCTGTTTTTGTTGTTGGGCCACAGAGACAGAATAGGGATGCTACTGGTGTACTATTCACCAGTATCACCCACTGCCCAGTATCCTCCCTATCTGAGCTGGCCGAAGTGGTCTCAGATGTGGTGCTGGAAGCCCCTGCCATGGTGGTGTTGGGGGATTTTAATGTCCATGCCGAGGCTACACTTGATGGACCTGCTCTGTTCTTTATGGCCTCCATGACAACCATGGGGCTCTTTCAGTTTGGATCTGGTCCAACTCATATAGGCCACACTCTTGACTTGGTTTTTGCCATAGAGTGGATTTGTGAGAATCTGTTAGGAGGGCTGACTGTCAACCCATTGTCATGGACAGATCATTTGCTGGTGATGTTTGGACTTACAGTGGCAGTCCACCTCTATGGGGATGTAGGACCAATTGAGATGGTCTGCCCCCGGAGACTTATGGAATCTGAGCGATTCCTGAATGCCCTGGGGGATTTTCCAATTGGCATGTCTAGTGCTCCTATCAAAGCTCTGGTCTCTCTCTGGAATCGTGAGATGAGCAGAGCTATTGACAGGATTGCTCCCAAGTGCCCTCGGCATGCTTGTAGAGCCCAGAAAGCTCCTTGGCCCTCCATGGAGCTATGGGCCATGAAATAGGAAGGTCGATGGCTAGAGCTCAGGTGGCATAAATCCCACTGTGAATCCAACCAAACATGAGTTAGAGCACACTATCGTGCCTACCACATGTTAGTGATGGTGGTGAAAAGTAGTCTTTTCTCCACCACCATTGTGTCCTTGAATAGCCATCCAGCAGAGCTCTTTAGAGTAGTAAATATCCTTATAAAACTGGGCTCGAGAAAATGAGAGACAAGGTCATTCAATATCTGCTGTGACAGTTTTACAAAGCACCTTGAGGATGAAGTCGCTCAGATTTGTAGGGGATTAGATGTCACAATTGGACATAGTCATCATCTGAATCCAGAAAACTGTCTGGTCCAATTCTTTTGGATCAGTTTCAATTATTATGGCCTGAGGACATGGACAAGCTGCTTTTAGGGGTGCGACCAACGTGTTCTTTGGATCCTTGCCCCTCCTGGTTGATAATAGCCAGACAGTATGGTATGATCAGGTGGATTCAGGAAGGTAAATACCTTTCTGAGGGATGAGGTGTTTCCACTGGCCCTTAAACAGCCTGTGCCTTCTCCTGAAGAGGGCCTCCCTGGATCTGGAAGATTTAAACAACTATCACCCAGTGCCTCACATACCTTTCCTAGGCAAGGTACTAGAGAGAATTGTCACTGTTCAACTGCAGGCATGTTTAGAAGAAGCTGATTATCTAGACCCATTTCAATCTGGCTTCAGGCCCGGTTAAGGCACGGAAACCACCTTGGCCACCCTGGTTGATGACCTGCTCTGGGAGAAAGACAGGGAAAATGCTACCGTTTTGGTTCTCCTGGACCTCTCAGCGGCTTTTGATACCATTGACCATGGTATCCTTCTGGAGAGGCTACAGATTTTAGGAGTTGGAGGCAATGCTTGGCATTCTGCTCTTATCTCCAAAGCCGATCTCAGATAGTAGTTGTGGGAGATATTGATTCAACACTCTGGAAACGCACTTGTGGGGATCCCCAGGGGTCAGTCTTATCTCCCATGTTATTTAATATCAATATGAAGCTGCTGGGAGAGATCATCATGAGATTTGGAGTGAGGTGTCATTAATATGCAGCTGATACCCCTCTCTATCTCTCTGTATCATCTGAATCAGGAGAGGCAGTTGACGTGCTTGACAGTTACCTGGAAGCGATAATGGGCTGGATGGGGGGGTAATAAATTGAAGATGAATCCAGACAAGACAGAGGTGCTGTGTGTCATGGGGTCCTGGGTCCGTGTAGTTGGGAGATACCTTGTCCTTGATGGGGTTGCAATACCCTGGAAGAGACAGGTGTGTAACTTGGAGGTACTCCTGGACCCGCACTGACACTTGAAGCTCAGGTGGATGCTGTGGCCAGGAGTGCCTACTCCCAACTACGGCTGGTGCAGCAACTGAAGCCTTTTTTGGACAGAGATGACTTGGCCACAGTTATCCATGCTCTAGTAACCTCCAGGTTGGACATCGAGTATCATCTGGGCATTGCCTGCGAGGCCCCTCCCCACCCTGCAACAATTCAAGAGAGCAGAGGAACAGGAGAGACACCAAGGCTGCATCCGCACGGCATGCCTTAATTCGGTTTAACGAAACCGAAATAACTGAACCGGAACGAAACTGTCTCCACTGGCTTTCAACTTGATCCGTGTCAACGGCATCCCGCCGGCAACCTTATCTCGGATTCAATCTTCGGAGGCCCCACAGCAAGTCCTCCCTGCCCATTGCCAGTCAGGATTGTGCCCACCCCATTGCTGTTCCCTCCCAGGATCAGCCCCTCTCACTTAGTTCAAAGTAACAGAGATCGGACCTCTCCCTCATGGCTGTGCAGCTCTCTGCCTCCTTTCCTCTGCACCACCTTTCCCTCCCCCTTTTCTTCCAGCTTTGTGCTCTTCCCTCATCACCCCCATCGAAGAAGTCTGGATCCCCCTTTCCCACCCGTGCTTCCCTCGTGCCGAGAGGTTGGGCTGGAGGGGAGTGAGGGGCTTTTTCATTGCTCAGAGCACACAGCAGCAGTAGCAGCAGCAGCAAGTAAAGCCCCATTCCTTTAAACATTAAAACAGAATCTCAGCTGCTTCGCCTCCTTTCACTTTCAAAGGTCTAAACTTCTGAAATTGTGCAAATTCGCAACATTGTTAATCGGGAGTGAAGGGGCTTTCTTGCTACACTGTAGCGCTGCTCTGTGAAGGCTGCTCCAAGAAGTTCAGGCTTGCAAGAGAAAGGAGGGGAAGCAGCTGAGATTCTGTATTAATGTTTAAAGGAATGAGGCTTTACTTGCTGCTGCTGCTGCTGCTGTTTTGCTTCAGATCAGGCAGATCAGGCAGGGAAACACCCCCCACCCCAATGACGTGCCCAGCATACGGACAGCCATTGGATACAGTGCGATTGGGGGAGGGACACCCTGAACACGGAATCTCATCCCTTAACATGGTACTGTCCACACAGTTAAAAAGGAAACACGTATCGATGCACGATTCGGAGTGAGACCTGTTGAAATCAGGATTTATTTCAAAACATTTTAACATGGTTTAACACGGAAATAGCGTGTTAAGCCGAACTGCCGTCTGAACTGGGAGAACTCAAAACATTTTGAATTCGAGATAACGATGCCATGAAGACGGGGCCCAAGTAGCATCTGGCCACTACTTGCTGGGCCCTTCTCTCTCTGCAAGTCTACTTAGGAGTAGCAGGGGACAAAAGGAGTGCTCTGCCGGATGGGGCTTTCTCCCTCCTTGCACAAAATATGATTAGTGTTGAAAGGTGGTGTGCATGAGTGGTTTTTGTTTTGGGGTATTTTTTGTTGTTGTTGTTTTGAAATAGTACTGTTTTAAAACTCCTTTCACTGTTTAATACTGTTTTAAATTTTTGGGTGCGTGTTTGTGTGTGCATGTGTGGCTGTGTGTGAGGATGGTAGTTTTATAGCAGCCCCCAGGCTATGGAATGGTCTCCCCCTGGAGGTGCGTCAGGCCCCTTCTCTGTTGGTGTTCAGGAAGGCAGTGAAGACGCACCTCTTCACTCAGGCCTTTGGTTAAATGCTGCTTATGCTTCCCACACTGCAAACACTACTGTTTTAACTGTTTTTTGTATTGCTTTTATCGTGCTGGATTTTAAATGCTGTACTAGTTTATTATTGTTTTTGATACAGTTTTGATATGTTTGTTTTTAAAGGTTGTTAGCCGCCCAGAGACCCTTGGGTATGGGGCGGGATATAAATAAATAAATAAATAAATAAATAAATAAATAAATAAATAAATAAATAAATAAATAAATAAATAAATAAATAAATAAATAAATAAATAAATAAATAAATAAATAAATATTGTAATGCACTCAACATGTGGCTGCCCTTGAAGCCAGTTCAGAAGTGGTAGCTAGTGCAAAATGTAGCCGCAGAACCACCCCTATATGCTAAGCGATGGGATTTTACAGATATTTCAGCTACTGAGGACTTGATTATTAAAATGGTAGAGCTGGATAAATTAACATGCCTGTGACTTCCTTCATAAAGAATGGGCATCCTTTTATCAACTTTTTATAAAAAACAGAGAAGGACTTAGTAACCCTAGGTTTTGAAGACAGAGGGGAAAAAAGACTTCCAGTTTAACAGACAGATAGGAAGAACTGAACATTCATTGGCAATTGTTGCTGTGTATGAAACTGGGATTAAACTTTTTTATTTACTCTGTTTCTTTAAAAAAATAAATTTCTCTTCCTGACCTCATCTTGAAACACTTTGGCATATGAAATCTGCACACATGTGACAACTCCATTACTATGCCACTTCATTTCATTTCTTTATATTTCTAAGTTCCCATTTGTCAAGAGTAAATACCTTGGCTGAGTGCTCACTTAATTGTATATATAAAGATTACAAAAATGTTTGCTTTCACTTAACGTGTACAGTAAAGATGAAGGAACCCACAGAATGAAACACTGCTAAAGCACACAAAGAAGAGGGAATGATTAACACAACAGGTGGCATAAACCTTGCTGAGAGTGGCCTACGCCAAATGTCTGTATTTCATAATACAATATTGCTAAGAAGCAAGCTGGCAAATGAGTGAGACAATAGATAAGTACAAGACAAATGTTGCTGTTCTTTCCTATTAGCCTTGATCAATCAATTTCTGAGATGAAGGGAAAAGAAAGAACAATGAGAAATCATGGACCAAAGGGGGGGTGGCCAGGAGACCCCTCTTAGGCTCTGTAGCAAAGAATTTGAAGGGCAAGTACTTTGTTAGAAAGCATCCTCTGTTGGAGGACTTGTATAGTCCAAGACCAATTTAAAAACTAAGGGCCTTTCTGCACTTATTGCGAGTTGATCTGGGGTTATTTCCGCACTAGCTGCAGAAATGAGTTTAACCCCCCCCACACACCCTTAAGTAAGATTTAAAAGACTTACCTTAAACCGCTTCTGCACTGCAGACCTGATTGGAGAATTTTGGCGTGTGAGACCAGTTTTTAAAATCGGTTTTGCCACCGAAATCCAGAAAAATCAAGTCTTACATCCATCTCTTCACCTGGATGTGTGCAGAAGCAGGACGCTTCCGCACACGGCCAGGTGAAGGGACGGATGACCCTCTGGGCGCCATGTTGGGAAGGGTGGAAGCAGGACTGCCTGCTTCTGAAGCCCCTCCCCTGTGCTCCACTGGAAACATGCAGTGACTGGCAGCTCACCGCTCCAGCCCCGAAACTCCAGGGTGGTGTCAGTGGCGCCTGAGCCGGAGGACATTTGGAATGGGTGCTGATGTGGCTGCACAGCACCCACTCCATCCATTCGCCAGAATCTGGCCTCCCTGCATGTGTGCAGACGCGCAAGGGACCTTCAGATAGTGACGGATCCTTGGGAGGTCAGATCGCTAAAAAACAGATCTTTTTAGATCCATTTTTTGGCGGCCAATGTGGAAGCACCCAGGAACACCAAACTATTTGGCCTACAACTGTGTCAAATCACCATTAGACAGGAAGAGTACTATCTACCCATGAGGGCTGTTCCTGTCCAGGCTCTGCAAGGGCTCTGAAGCTTGTGTGAGCTTTAGAGCTGGCTTCTCCAAGTTCTGATCATCAGATACTAAGGCCCTTTCTGCATTGACCATAGATCTGGACCAAAGAGCTCTAGAGTCCAGATTCTGGGCCTCTTGTCTGCACAGTAATGTGAGCCAAGGAGGCCCCACACTCACTGGTCCAGCTCCATCTTCAGCAGATGGAGGGTGTTTCTGCATATGCCACTGAGAAACGGATCAGAGAAGATCCATTTCTCGGTGAGCCATTCTCTGAAGGATCCATCCCAAATAGGGACGGATTTGAGGAGGCCTTCTCACATCCGCACGTGTGAGGGGAGGCCGGATCAGCCGGCCGGATCACCTGGGTGCTGCGCGGAAACTGCAGCACCCATTCCAAAGGGCATCTTGCCTCCCGTGCTGCCGACACCACCCTCGGAGCCGTGGGACTGGAGCATGCAGCTGCCAGTCACTGCGTGTTTTCGGTGGCATGCGGGCGAGGGCAGAAGGAGGATCCCATCTCAAAGATCTGAATCTTGAAGATCTGGATCTTTGACTGTGTGTGGAAAAAGGGGGATAGTCTTTCCTACTCTAGAAGAGATACAAGTAGTGGTTCTATTGAAACTGTAGCCATTATTTCTCATTCAGACTGCATAGAATTAATGTGATATGCCAGTGGCCATCTTACCCACAGTGGGTGTTGGAGCCCTAGCATCTGTTACACTTTGGCAACTGCTGTTACTTGACTTTGCTGAAGGATCTGGATATACACTTGAACTCCATACAAGTGAAGACTGGCCATTTCATTTCAGAATAACTATGTGAATCAAACGTGTGCCTGAGCATATTGACCTCCCCACCCCTGCACTGAAATTACTAGGAAGCCCTTGCAATTAGAAATTTGATCTTTTCAGCTCAAATTAGATCAATTTTCAGCCACCAGCCAGAAAACATACAACTATGAGAGTATAAGCAGCAGCTCTCAGTGCTATGTTTTGAAAACCTGAAATGTTTCCAAAGTGGTGCATGGGTAAACAGAGCAATTGTTGCCAAAAGTCAAACTCCCAGGAAGACACATACAGACTGGCATTTGCCTAAAGGTGTTTTTTTTTTCCTTTAGATTCTGACCACAGTTCATCAAGAACTAGAGAGGAAACATAAAAGAGCTCATAAGACTGACTTGATTAAAAAGAAAGGCTGTTATTCATCCACCTCTTTCATTAAATGTGATGCAATCAACCCATCGCCATGCAGTGGCCACTTTTGCTGCAGCATTGGTAATAAGGCTGACCTTTTCTTAAGAGACCTCTTGACATTTGCATGTAAAAAAACTATACTTAGCCCAGCTACCCTTTAAAATACTCACAATGAAGAAACAAATGACAGAACGTGCCTTTTTTAAGGATGAAGAGGACTAAAAATAAAAAGGTTCACAGTGGGTATCTGATGCCTTCCTGCTGCCTGTTCACTTTGCTATTCATAACCATGTGCAAAGAAGTGTTGTAAGACATGGCTGTGAATCAGATCAATTTAGGATTGATCCGACTCAAAATCCATGGGCACAAGAGCACAATTTTTGAGATTCAGATTCCAATGCCTTGAAAGAGGTCAAAAAATTGTGTAACACCCAGGAGTCTGACCACTGAAGTGAACTCTGCTGTCCAATGTTTGCTTATACTGTTATTTTCCTTGGCCCACATAAGACCAAACATCCAAAAATTGAGAATGTAGTATATATAGATATAGATTTGATTCAGAAAAGTGAAAGGGCACTCTATGAGGCTGATGGGCAGGAGAGTTAGGACAGAAAAGGGGAACTATTTTTTTTTCATCCAGAGGGTCATCGGTCTGTGGAATTTACTACCAGAAGAGGTGGTTAAAGCAACCAGCCAGAGTAGATTTAGGAAATGGTTAGACAAATGTATGGACAACAGATATATTAATGGCTACTGGAATTGATGCCTAGAAACATTCTCCAAGCTGGAGAGGCAGGCAGGTTGCCTCTAAAGGACATTTACAAGGGGTTTGAAAGCAGGTGAAGGTTTTGCCTTTCTCTTCTGCTTGATATGCCTAGAAGCAATTGGTGGGCCACTGTTTGCAAGAGGATGCTGGATTAGATGTGTTGTCACCTCATCTAGCAGGCTCCTTTAATGTTCTTATAAACTTATGCTCTAATGTGGTATTTACCAGGAATGAGCATGCTTGAGGTTTGCAGTGATTATCTCCTTAAAAAAGAAAAACAGATACATGAACCTAGCTCCCTAGATTCATCAGTCACAGAGTTCAAAAGCCCAAACAAAAGAGAACTGACTGAGGCCAAAATCTGTGCTGCCTACTAGTATTAAACAAATCCCCCTCCCCCACACAAACTACTTCTAGTTAGTGAAGCATTTTAGCAGTGCAAAATAGCAGAAGGTAGGTGGGGAGTCATCTCTTTGTTGCTGCCCTTGTTAAACAGTAAACAATCAGAATTCCTTGCTGATTTGCTCCAGAGTTATACTAGCTGATCCAGATTTTAACAATCTCCCATCTGAAAGACATACAAAAGAATGTTTGCACCTAGTGACATCCCAAAAACAAACAGAAACTCTGAAATATTAAGAGACTGGTTTGAGAAATCAATTTTCTTGATTCTGGTATGTATAGTACATTTTACACTGATCTATTATGCCATCAAGGTGACTGTAGTTTGGTGACAGATTGGCTGCCCAAAAAGCAGAGGGTTCCAACTCCAATCTCTAAAGTGCTTCTGAAAGACGGTAATGGAAAACCAACTCCATTTGTATAATCCGAGGAAGGAAATAATGGTATAATTCTTGAAGAAGAATTAGTGTGAAATAAACTTAGGAGTGATGCAGTAATAGCAATGACCAGGAAGAGGGGTATTTGTCCATTCTTACATTTTGGAGCAGCTTTCACATGACTCTGTAACTTTGTCTCTTCCTTTCAAAATATTATTAAATCTTTCATAGTCTTTTCACAGAACTGAAAGAAGCTTATTGGTATTCCCAGTCTTGTTTGCTAGCAACTTTTTATGATCTCCTTCTAGATTATTATTCTTTTTTTTCTCACCAATCTACGTATGTGGTCAATTTATGATTTAAAAGACTTCTTCACACGCACACCCATATATGTTTTCCACTGAAGTCTGTGCTTTTTCCGAGACCCACCCAAATTCCAGTACATGGCTGGTAGCTGTGCCAAGATTTCTCGCTTTCTGAGCAATGAATGGAAAAAATGTACCCCTCTTTTTTCTTTCTTTCCATTTCTGCACATTCCTGAAGAAAGGAAGGAAAGGCCTCCAAAGGCATTTGATTATACCTGTTCTTTCAAAACGGAATACTATGTTAGACTTTCACAGCTAATGTAGATATTTAGTTGCTACCTAGGGAAGTTGGGGAAGTGTGCTGTAAACAACTAAGTATTATCTGAAATGACAGAGAAAAGATTGACTGTGTTTCAAAGTAATTGTAGTATTTGTTTCATTTCAAGACATGTCAATAATGTTCTCTTTTTTCAAAAAAATTGTTATGTTTTATGACGGAGTGAACATAGGGCTTGCTGTAATGAAATGACAGTTTTCAGCTGCAATTTCAGATCCTTTCTTTAAGAAAAAGCAAGTTAAGAAATTTTAGTACTTTTTGAGAGCCCAACTGCCTTTTCCATATGCTTGAAAATTTGAGACTTAGGATGTTATCAGAAACAGAAAAAATAACATCTCTAAGGCACATATAGACAAGGCCAGACAAGACAGAGGTGCTGTGTGTCACAGGCTCTCGGGTCCATGTAGTTGGGAGATACCCTGTCCTTGATGGGGCTGCAATATCCTGGAAGGGACAGGTGCATAACTTGGGGGTACTCCTGGACTCCGTGCTAACACTCGAAGCTCAGGTGGAGGCCGTGGCCAGAAATGAGTACTCCCAAATACGGTTGGTGCGTCAATTGAAACCTTTTCTGGACAGAGATGACTTGGCCACAGTTATTCATGCTTTGGTAACCTCCAGGTTGGACTATTGTAATGCACTGTACATGGGACTTCCCTTGAAGATGGTTCAGAAGTTGCAGCTTGTACAAAATGCAGCCGCCAGAGTGCTGACCAGACAGCTAGCCAGATGCATATCACACTGGTCTTGAAAGAATTGCATTGGCTGCCAATTCACTACCAAGCCCAATTCAAGGTGTTAACTCTGACTTACAAGGCCCTAAATGACTTGGGCCCCAAATATCTAAAGGAATGCCTTTACCCATATCGACCTGCCCATGTCTTAAGATCTGGAGGGGAGGCCCTCCTGGTTGTCCCACCACCTTCAGTGGCTAGGCGGGTGGGTACCCGGGAGAGGGGTTCCCAGTAGTGGCCCCCACGCTATGGAATGGTCTCCCCCTGGAGGCACCTCAGACCACTTCTCTGTTTGTGTTCAGAAAGGTGGTGAAGACCCACCTCTTCACTCAGGCCTTTGGTTAAATATTGCTTACGTTTCGCCCACTGCAAACACTACTGTTTTAACCGTTTTTGCATTGTTTTTATCATGTTGGTTTATAAATGTTGTATTGGATATTATTGTTTTGATACAGTTTTTGATATGTTCAATTTTAAAGGTTGCTACCCGCCAGGAGACCCTCAGGTATGGGGCAGGATATAAATATCAATCAATCAATCAATCTAGGGCAGCATAGAGATAGCTTTGAGGTGGAATTGTTCACTCACCAGTCTGTCCCTCTCTCCTCCCATGAAGATTCTGTGCTAGAAAAAGTGGATTAGAGAAGGCTTGGGAGTATGAGGGCTGCACAGTGTCTCTCTGAGGTGCCCCTTTTGTTACATATGAACATAGCCTAAGGCTGGCACAGTCTAAACAGATGGCCTTTTTGCATTTGCATTCCATAAGATACTGTCCCACGGAAATTAAGTATAAGGGTAGTGGCCAACATTCACATTGCAAGTGTCTGTCCCTCTGAAACATAACCAGACCTACCTGGGCCATGTTGATGTGTGGATGGTCCCATCACATCGCCATAACAACAGTCATGCACACTGAGCTGTTGCTATGGAGATCAGCCACCACTGCTTCTCAACTGCCTCACACACAGGACCATTTAGAGGATAAAATGAGGGGTGGTGAAAGATATATCTACCTTAAACTCAGTAGAAGCACAGTAGGATAACTTCAATTAGACAAAGGGGCCTCCCTTAGATCTTACCAGTGTATGGAATCAGAGTTCCATGTCCACCCTATATAGAAAATATGTTTCAAAGAAGTTTGAAAAAATTAAGGGATTGCAGGTAACAAGGGAAAGAGCAGAACATATATGCATGGAAATTCTCAGGTAGATCTGAGATGTGTGGAACCCTTTCTAAGGGAAAGACAAGGCAGTCAGAATACAACAAGCCAGTAAGGCTGCATTCAAATATAATAATTTTAAAAAATGCCGCCCTTGAGACAGTAGTGTATGGTTCTCATGATCTCATTCCATCTCTAACCCACTTTTTCTAGTCAAGGATCCATGAGCAGATTGAAATGTCAAGTCTCACCTGCAAACCATCTCTGACCTGTCACTAAACCCTCTTAGAGATGCTTCTTTTAAAATGTGTGTATATACAGCCCAAGGCCCTCTTTAAATGGACCCTTATTATGGATTAAGGGCCATATAGTAAGCATCTAGACCTCATGAGGCCATATCCCCTACTGGTCTACTCTGTCTACATTAGATGGAGCACGATGCCAAACATGGAACCTTGTAGACACCGGGAGAACCCTGTGTCTACCAGGGTTCCAGTGGGCCTGTTCCAGAATACCAAAGGCATGCAGAGGACATGCCTCCCGTGTTCCAAACTACTGGGTGACACATGTCAGTGGAGTGCCATAGTGAACCATTGAAATGCATGTTCCTGAAGTCCTCAAAGCTGAGGCAAGGACTGGGCTGGACCAGTATCATTGTGCAGGAAGTGCTGATCTAGCCCATGACTCTCTGTGGTCAGAAACAGCAGGCTAGCTGTCCTAGGGCCAATGATTCCAATCATGGGCCTTTCTGTGCAGAGATATCCTTGCAGGCACTATGGCTGAAGGAAGAAAAAAATACATATTGAGGCTAAAGTGCAAGCAGAATGTGTGTGTGTGTGTGTGTGTGTGTGTGTAAGAGCACACATTTGGTGTGCACCTTTTTATTTATTTTATATTTATTTATTTATATTTACATTTATATGCCACCCCATACCCGAGGGTCTCTGGGCGGCTCACAACATTTAAAAACAGACATTTAAAAAATATATCCACCATAAAATCAAAAACTTTAGAAAAATACAAAAATAGTTAAGGAAATGTGACTTATAGCAGGGACAGGAAGACAGAGGCAATATTTGCATGGAGTTACAGTGACAGCCTTAATGTGCTGTGAGTTTCTAGGGTCCACGTGTTTATGCACAACCATGTCACAGTGGGTGATCTGGAGGACTGAGGTGTCTGCATGGTCCGACACTCATCTAGCAGGCAACCTGCCATGAGTGCCCTCTAGAATGGTACCTAGGCAGAGTGGACATAAGCACTATGATACTGCTTACTTCTGTTCTTCAGCCACCTCTGCTCTTCTGACTTACCTTATTTCACATGATTTGACGTGGCTTCAGCAGCCCTGTTTCTTCAAACAAAGGAAATGGCCAACTTTCAGACCCATTTTCTGCATTTGATGAAACAGATCTAGACAAGAATATCAATGTTTTTGCATAGCCAGGAGTGGTGGCAGGCATACAAAGAGCATGCTGCTGTTTTAATTAGAGCTCTAGGGTTGCATCCAGACATTGCTTATGGTTATTACACTGTATTCAGATAGTCCAGAATAAAGCATATAATAAGTAAGTGACATATGAATGCAGCCTGAGAGAGTGCCAAGTGAGATGTACAAAACCTTCCCCTGAACAAAAGTGTTGTCTTCTTGAGCAGCAACCTTTTTTCTGCTGACCTAAATTTAGAGGGCCTGTGAATTTGAAAATAACAAATACCAGTAGTTCAAGTTGGTGCTCAATGTCCAGAGTTGTCTTTTTTAAATTATTATTTTAGATGATCCTCTTGGTTCTTCCTGCAAGGTGGCCCTTCCTAATGAATCACACATGATTGTCATAGGAGGCAAGAACATCCTATTCATTCCCCAGTCTAAAAGGGTCTGTACTGTATCTCTAATATTGATTGGGCAGGGCCGTTGACTAGTGAAGGAGTAAGAAGACATTTCTTGGGTACGTTTGGCTTCTCTGAGTAGGTCATCTGGACAGTGTGCAGACAAAATATGTGGCTTGTTTCCTCTTCTCCATATTTGACCTCTACAGCCAAGACAGCACCATGTGTCAAATACATGCTGCTAGTTTAAGAGCCATGAGTGACTTATTGGTGCCTCAATCCACATGGAAGTATTTTTTCATCAAATACTAGAGCCATTCCTGGCATAATGAAAAATGCAAAGCTGGGGAACTCTGGAGTAGAGTTGGCTTTTCTATCCCACTTAAGGGAACTCAAAGTGGCTGACAAAGCTTTCTATTCTTCTCCCCAGAACAGAACACCCTGTGAGGTGGGTGGGGCTGTGAGTGCTCAGAAGAGAGCTTGACTAGGCCAAGGTCACACAGCTGGCCTTGTGGAGAAGGGTGAAATCAAACCTGGCATTCTCAGATAAGAGTCCGGCTTCTTAACCACTAATCAAACTGGCTCATAAGGACAGAAGATGCCACATGCTTCATCCCTAGAGCAAGAACAAAACCTCCCTTGTTAAGTTCCTGCAAACCACCATGAGTATGGGTGCTGTCACTGCAGAAAGCCATAGTCCTCAAATCCTGGCCACAGAATTCATGTCCAAGAACTGTGAGATGCCTTTGGAAACATGACGTTGAGTTTCAGTGTTTGTCCCTAAAAATAAAATCCTTTATTGTAGAATTTTTTACCCTCCAAATGAAAGCCAATGAAAATTGCTTCATTATCAAGTATACAGAACAAATTGGTGTGGTGCTGGTTTATTTACATTCCATGTTATCTTATCTTGATTTTATGTCCTTTTACAGCCCTGTCTGTGCACAAAAGTTCAACAGCATTGAGAATGTCAAATGCTGAGTACTGAAATGATTGTACTAAATAATGGAGCATTTTTCTTTTCACTCTAATCAGAACCAGTGACAGCATGAACGTCTAATCATATTCTCATTGACTTTTTCAGACCTAACTGGAGACAAGAAAGCAAGTCACCTCTGCAGCAGCACAACAAATATTAATCTTTGCCAAAAACTTCAGTTGTGTAATTGATTTGTGAGAGATATCAAAGGACAAGGTGCAGGAAGGAATAGAATTTAAATCTATGGCTTCATCCAAGTGATCTTCCAAAGTGTTAGGATCCGGAGCAGAAGGCTGGAGGAGGGGGCACAGTAGAAGTGACAGAGCAAATGTCATGCACCTCGCATGGCTCATAGCACTGAGGAACCTAACATCAGTCCTACAAATGGTCCCAAAATAGGACAAGAGTTGGTGATTTTTCTCCCATCCCTGCCAGTCCCACAGGGCCTTTGGTCCTTGGGTTAGATCCTCCCTGTTCTCCATCCATTCCATCCAAGTGGAATCAGGAACCACATCTGAAGGACTACAGGAATCATTGGAAGAGTACTCTGGTGAGAGCACTTCAGACAAGGGGCTAATCTGGCATGCTAATCTGGGCACCAGGGTGGGACGATTAAGATGAAATCGTGGGTAAGTTTGGTAAGTATAGTGTAGTAAAATTAGTTGATAAAGGCAAGCCTGTGAGGGGCGAAGCTTACAGGCCCACAGGAGAAAAGGGGGCTGAGCAAGTTCTAGCAGCCTGACCAATCAAAGAAGGTAAACAGTGGGGGGGAAGGCTTAAATAGTGGGAGCAGAATCACAATTGGGGTTTGTTATCTTAACTACTGAAAAGCGATTAGGATAAAGACCAGGTCCCTAGGTACAGCCTTAAGGAGTTAATTAAGGTGTGGGATTCTGAAAGGGAGAAGTGAAACTGATTTTAGGGTCTCTGTTTAAATGAAGAAACTGGTTATCGTGTAACAATAAAAAGTATTTTGTCAACATTGAGGCTCAGGTTGGTTGCCTGGGTAATGGGCCTTGGATACAAAGTGCCTCTCAGAATAGTGACAGAAAACAGCTTGTATTTACTACTGAACACAGAGAAAGAAAACTAATTTATTCTGTGAATAGTTTGGAAGCTGGCTCTAGATGAAATAAAACCCCATAGAGGCTAGTGAAGCCAGGGGATGGGTGGGGTGGCCAGAGGTATAACTCCTCAGGTTAGAAAAGGCATGGCACAGGGGACCATGGCAATTGGGCATTTGCATGTCATGGCCTCTTCTTCCCTAACCTCTGTGTTGATGGCGGCTCAATCTCATAGTAAAAACCAAGTACAAAAGGAGTGGATATTAAGAATCATCAAAGATTTCTAAATATGAACTTAAGATACTTGAGTATTACATAGTATTATGATTTTATGCAACTCCCAACTCAGCATAGGGTCTTTTGTTGTAGAAGTTGCAATCCTGATCCCACATATCTTAAAGTGAGGTCCACAGAACTCAAAGGCACTTATCTCTGAGTTGACATGCATAGGATTATGGTGTACATTTTATTCTGTGTGCTTGTGTCATGTATAAGAGAGATAAGGGAAATTATCATAGCAACACTTAGGCTGTGATCAGACAGAGCACAGAAAAAAGCATCTCTGAGGTTGCTTTGAAAAGGCTTAGGGCTGGGATCGTTGACACACCACTCTGTCCTGCCCCCCTCTCATGAACATTCAGTGCTAGAAAAGATGGATTCAAGAAGGCTTGGGACCATAATGGCAACACACGATCTCAGAGGTGCCTCTGAGGCTTCACTTTTTTCATGTATGAACACAGCTCCAGTCTGCCTTCTGCATTGGAAGCAGCAGATTTTGAAATTCTCTGATGGTTTTGCCTTCCATTTACACATGCAAGATCACACCCCAACAGTCCACTGTTGGTAGCATTCAGTACTTAAGAAGAGTTGGCTTTTCTACCCCACTTTTCTCACCCATTTAAGGGGACTCAAAGTGGCTGCCAAAGCTTTCTGTTCTTCTCCCAAGAACAGAACACCCTGTGAGGTGGGTGGGGCTGCAAGAGCTCAGAAGAGAGCTGTGACTAGCCCAAGGTCACCCAACTGGCTTTCATGGGGGAGAGCGGAATCACACCCAGTATTCCCAGATAAGAGTCCGGCTCCTTAACCACTAGACCAAACTGGCTCACAAGGGTGGATTGCACACAGAGTTTACAAAGAGATAGCACAATATAACCTGAAGAAGCAAAAACAAAGAAAAACAATGAAGGGGAAAGCCCAAGAAAGACAATGGATCTACCTTCCAAGGTTATTTTAGCCTGATGGAAAATTCCCGCCTAGCACGGAAATATGGCAATCATTCACATGCAGACCAAAACATATCCATCATTTCTTTCTAAGAGAAAGTTCCCTAAGCATTGTTTTGCACCATTTTTCTGCCTCTGTAGCCTGAGGCAGAGAACTTAAATGCCCTAAATAACAAAGGAAACAAGCCACATCAAGCTAAGCAGTTCTGTGATTGATTTCAATAGGAAAGTTAAACATCTGTCACTGAGAGCAAAGGTCACAAGTTTGCTGGATTTTACCCATATATTTTTCTTTCTTGTACACATGCCATTAGTTCTAATGTGAATCATACTACAGATGAACTTATTTTCCTTTTGCTCTTTCTCTTTCTCTTTCCTTTTGTAGTTTTGTTTTCATAATGTATTGATATTTGGAAAAGCACTAGCCTATATACATGCAATTGTGTATCCAAAGGTGTTGAAAAGATATGTGCAAATGTACACACATAAGGCTTTCTCTCTATCCCTGGCTGTATCCAGACGTCATCCACTTATTCAGCTATATTTGGATATTTCAAAATACACTTAAGCATGAATATTCCGGAATATCCTCTCTTTTTTTTCCAGAATATCAAAATACAGCAGAATAAGTAACCGTCATTTAGATGCAGCCCCAGTCTCTAACAATCCTGCTTTCTAAAGGCTTCCAATCACATGTAGTGAACCTTATAACTGTGAAAATATACACTGTACATGGAAGGAAGCAGCCAAAGTAGAGATGTACATTTTCTCTTCCATGAGTTCAATACATTGTAGTGAAAAATATAATAAACGAGAATACTCAAGCAGACTCACTGCACACTGATCATTCCCTGAAATAAGAAAATAAGTGGCCCTCTGCCTACTCTGGAAAAACAAAAGAAGAGAGAAAATTGTATCCTGTAACAAATTGTATCCTGCATGGACTGAAAAATACTGTATAAAGAAAAGATACGTACATATACTTCCTCCTCCCCTCCCCATTCCAACTACTGGGGGGGGGGAGGTTCCATGGTGCAGACATGCTGAGGAATACTGATAGCATAAGGGGGCATTGTGTTGTATAGGTACTGGAATAAAAAAGCCCTGTTGGTCTCATACATCCAGGGTGCTTCTGCACAGGGGCAAATAAAACCGGTTTTATGACACCCGGATTTAGTAAAACCGGTTCATAAAAGAGGGGGATTCCGTAGAACCGGTTTGTAATAGATCCGGATCTACAAAGACAGGGTTGGGAGTAGATGTGGATCTATGAAAGCTGGTTTCTGCGGATCCGGTTTGCGGTGAACCGTTTCCCGGTAGACCCAGATCCGCCAGATGCAGATCGCCACACGCCACTTACGTCTGCACATGCGGGGACCGGGGGCTACTGAGGAACACATTCGGCCTGCGCTGTGTGGACAGGCAAGCACACATACCTTGCCTGCCACGCCCGGGGCTCGGCAATTGGTCCTCCTAGCCATCACTCACCACGCCTTTCCAGGCACCCGCAGCCTCGGCGGCGAGTGGCTGTGGACCAATCGGCAGCTTGTCCATCAATCACGTGCAGGCCAGGTGCAGTGGGCACGCGGCAGGGCACTAAGGCAGCATTTGACAGCTGTCGCCCCATCGGGGGCCCTCGTGGGTAGTTTGGGTGCAGTGGTTACCGAGGGTGTGCTCTGCCGGCCGCGCCGCTCGGGCGGCATGCCTTGGCTTCGGCGGCTGCCACCACCTCACATGGGCGAAGTGGCGATCAGCGGGATGCGAGGGAGAGCCGTGGGCGCACCATCGGGCCCATGGCCACTCGGGCTGCTGCCGGGCTGCGGGCGGTTCCACGTGGGTCATAGGCCTGTGGCCACAGCGGCCTCTCGCTAGCCCGCGGCCACACAGGTGGCATTCACGCTGCAACACCCCTCTTGTGCTAAGCAGCCAAACGTTATCAGTGATTGACGGCCTCCTCGGAGGTCTCCGCCATGCTGACCTGGCAGTGGCTCGCCTGGCCCCAGCTTAATACCGGACTTGAGCCAAGCTCCTCGGGGATAGCCCACACAATGGACTTCCCCCACCCTCCCCGGGCGCCAAACACCTGTGGCCACCGCAGCCCCATGAAGTGTGCTGCAGCCCCTAGCGGCGAGCAGCCCTGGCGCCCTGTGGCCCAAGTTCCCCTGGCCCCACCTTCTCAACATGCCGGCTCCGGGCCTCCTGGCACTCTCAGGAAGGCGACTTCTGGTCCCGCCCCATCCGTCCTCTCAGTCCCCGTGTGCGGCCATATGCCGCGTTAATGTGGATCTAGGGCCGAAACACCCATTAAGCCCTCCCTGGATGTGGTGTGCCATTAAACCCCATTAAGCACCAATTAGTGATGGATATGTGCGGACACGCATGGCCGGAAGTGTGTTACCAGAGCCCGCCTGTGCGGACGCCATTTTCGGAATCCGCATGTTATGTGCGGACACGCGCCGCCGAAAGGGTGCTGGAAAGACCCGCCTGTGCGGGACGCAGTTTTCGGGATGTGTGCTTAATCCGTGCTATGTGCGGACACGCATGGCCGGAAGTGTGCTAATCAGGTACGTATGTGCGGATGCGCGTTTCCCAATCTGTGCTTAATAGGTGTTAAAAGGCCTGTGCGGTTCCTGGTTTCTGGGATCCTGTAAGGCTTGATGGCATCTTCTTGATACTTTTGTCCTAATACATCTCCTCTCACTCAGCTCACTGGCCATTTTACTATGGACTGATGGGAGTTGGAGTCCAGCACCAAGATGGCTTTTGCAGCTTTAGGAATATGAATCATTTGCATTTATAGCCTACCCAGCATCAAACAGCAACAGTAACCGTTTTATCAGGAATGTGTGGTGGGATAGGTACTGCAGTGGCATATAAATTATGGCATATGAAAATAACCAAGACTATTTTCTTTATTTCATTGTTTATTTCGTTCAGTATTTAAATCTTCCTCTTCACCAGAAGGTCCCAGGGCTGGTTACAATATTAATAAAACAATAAAACTAATATACTATAACAAAGGCTGCATCTACACAGCCCTCTAAGATCTGAGATCTGGGGCAGGAAGCACTGGTTCTGCTAGCTACTGGGGCAAGCAATGTGGCATCCGAATGCTATTTTCCACAGTGCGAGGCTCAGAAGGCAACGGCAAATTGATCCTATTTCAGATTGAAAATAGGCAACTTCTACCGTGTTTCCCCCCTAGTTATCTGGTGCAGAAACAGTGGCAAATAAGTCACTCCTTCCCCCTCTGAGCATTCACATGGGGGTCTCAGGTTATTCAGCCATCCTAAGAGTAGTATCTCAGGGCTTAGTGGGATGAAACCAAAGCAGAGATGTGCATAAACCCAGGTTCCATGGTTTGATTCACACAAAACCAAATCTCCCTGATTTCTGTTCCATCTAGAATCTGGGTCAAACAGTCTGTGAACAGTTGGCAGTTAAAAGAAAAACTGACCATTGGAAATAGAAAGAAAAAAAGTTCTATTTAAAGAATAATAGAACAGTTTTGAACAGTTTTGACCAGGCAACCCCAGTTTAGTTAGATTCAAAGCAGCCTACTTCACACGCTTGAATCTGAACTGAATTTGCATGCTTCTAAGTGAAAGTCAAGAACAACATTAACAATAGCCAAAAGGCTTCACGGCAGCACCATAGCCAGACCAATTTTCCAAACAATATTTTAAACATTTAAATCTTACAACAACCTGGGGCTGATTTGCATTTTGACCCATAACTGATAATTAGGCAACATCTGGGCAAGTGCATCTGCACTTGCAGGGGGCGTTTACATGCTAGAAATGTCTCCTGCCTGTCCGGAGGTTCCCTAATTATCAACTAGCTGTGGAGCATGAAATCATGCTCCACAAGCTTACTAACCTTCCCCAAAAACCTAGCTGTTGTATTCAGCCAGTGACCGACTGCACCTCTGCTGGATGGCAGCTCTGCACTGACAGCTCTACTGACCTCCTGGAGCAAACATGATTGTGCAGAAGAGGACCAGCCAGTGATCAAACAGAAGGGAAGTGTTCGATCAGTCCAGGGAAAGGCTGACGTTTACAGGTGCAAACGCTAAGGACAGGACCAAGTGCAAAAATGCCCCTGAACTGGGCAGAAGGTAGCATTGGAGATGCCCCACTCAGGCTACATTGCATGGCTTAAGACATGTAGGCTGTAGTCTCCACTAGCATGTCGAAGACAGGTCCCCATTATAAGATATGATCCAGAATGAGGTTCAGTGAAGAACAGGCCAGAATTGGGGTGGGGGAGTGCAACCCAACATTCCTCCCACAAGCTGCTTTATTCTGATCTCTTCTAGTAGTCCATCTTGACGGGAAGCAGTTGTTGCAGGTTTCAAACAGGACTTTTCCCCAGCCTTACCTGGAGATGCTGAGATCCGGAGATGGGACCTTTTGCCTTCAGGTCATGAGCTGTTTCACTATGCTACACAGCCCAACTCCTGAAGGATCGTTGAAAGCTGGAACAGAGGGTAACCAGGGGGAAAGCTAAGCCCCAGCTATTAGAAGGTGAGCATTATTTTTAAGATGTTTCATTTACACTTTTTTCAGGAGCTCTCATTCTATTCAAGTAGGATTATATTCATGAAGGCTGTGTCTCCACTGCACAGCAAAGGCACTGTGACTGTGGTCACACTTAAGGTTTAATCCAGCTTCAGTCCACTTTCAGAGCGAGAGAATACATCAGCAAAGTGACAAGCTGTTTTCTTTCAGTGTTACGTAACTCAGAAAATTCACCTTTGGTATCCCACAGGTCACTTTGCTGAGGTGTTCTCTTGCTCTGAAGTTGGAGTGAAGCTGGATTAAACCTTAGGTGTGACCACAGCCCTTAAGTAAGGTCTGTTTCCATTACACCTTATTGGAGATGCAGTCATTCACTAGCATTTTGTGAAACCTTCTGTCAACTGAGTTTGAACACAGTTTTACTTTTTCACTCCCAAAGAGAATGGATATAGCTGTAAAAGGCAGTCCAAGCAAATATTAATCCATTTGAACATTTCATCAGCAAAATCCTAAAAAGAAATAAAGAAATAAAACTTAAAACTGAGTAGGAATCTAAGGCCCTTCTGCACTGAGCCACACTCCACATTATATCCTGGAGCAAGGACCAGTCATCTGCATGCTGCTGAAGACTAGGGCAGATCCCACCTGAATTTGTCAAGTCTGCACTAGAATATGGACAGCAAGCCCCTGTTCTCAGATATAATCCAGAATAAGGCCCAGTGCAGAAAGGGCTAAATTTTCTGCCCAGCTTACCGGTTCCTCCTATACGTGCAACTGTTTGCTTTATTGGAGAAAGTCTGAAGAAGACATTGTCCGCCAGTCTAACTCAGCACTGTATTAAAACAGCACAAGAGAGAATTCCCCCATGATTCGCCCCACAATTTTTCACAGTTCTCCAACTTGTATAAACAGACTGTAGAAGTGCTGCCTGAATTTGCAGTAACTCATTCATAAACATTCTTTCTTTCCATTAGATTAAGAACAGCAGGACAGCAGCCTTTAAGCACTTGACATTTAATAGAGCCTGTTGGCCTGCAAACTTTGGTTTTAACTCTTTCAGGCAGGAAACTTCACTTTGTGTAGCATACATGAACATTAGTACACACCGATTCAGATAAGCTATAATTCTGCATTTATGAAAAAATAAATATTTATCTGGGGTTTCAGAAACAAAACACACGGTCTCGGGCCAGTGCCTAAAACAGTTAAGCTTCTGTTCTTTTGGCTTGATATCTCAAGGCACAATCTGGTACTTGAGGTTCTAACTTTGTACTTCTGATCACAGACAGCAGCTAGTCTTAGCTAAAGATCGCTTGGGCAATAAAAGGAGAGAAACTGCACTATCTGTTAAGATCAGTAAAACAAAACAAAAAGAAATTTGGTGCTGCTCTAGGTTTACGATTGTCACATTGACTTGTTTCTTTGCTTGGCTGAACAAGTTTAAAAGATCTGCTTTAACCTGTTTTAACTAGGACTGCATGTAAAACCTGGACCTTGAACACGTCTGGATTCTATCCAGATCTACAAATGCACCTGGTCTTTGGCTGTGAGCTTGTACACTTGCTGAAAACAAAACAAAAAAAAGGGTTTTGCCAAAAAATGTAAATAAACAGGATAGAATGTGTCCCTCTTCCAAATATAAAAAGGCAAATATATGAAGAAATAAAGAAATAACTGAACTCTGGAGCAGTACAATTTCTAAAAGGATAGCAATACCCCACTGAGAAGTAACAAATACTGAAAATAATCAAAATCAAATAATATAATTTGAGTTCCAATATTTGTAATTGTTTTATGTTCTTAATATTAGATATCCCATCTATGCACCAGAATTTGAATGAATCAAAAGAATGATGTTCATCTAGAAAATGTTTTACCAATGGGGCTTCTATTTTATGGTTTTTGATACAACTTCTGTGATCAATAATTCGAGTTCTTATTGCTCTGCTTGTCATACCCACATAGATTAGTTTGCAAGGACATTCAATTATGTATATGACCAGTTCAGCTGGATATATAAGAGACTCTGGGAGCAGAAGAGCATTATTACCTTTGAATTGAACAGAGTCACATTGTGTGAGCTGAGGATTTGATATATTATATATATATATTGAATACTGTATATTCTGGCATATAAGACTACTTTTTAACCCAGAAAAATCTTCTCAAAAGTTGGGGGTCATCTTATACATCAGGGGTCATCTTCTTATATGGCAAGTATAGCCCAAACTATATTTTAACTGGAAAGTTGGGGGTCGTCTTATATGCCCAGTTGTCTTATATGCCAGAATATACAGTACTTACAGGCCACTGAGGAAGACGGTAGTCGAAACGCGTCTGGTCTTGAGTTTTGAAATTTTTACTATTATTATTTGATTTTGATTATTTTCAGTATTTGTTACTTCTCGGTGGGCTATTGCTACCCTTTTAGAAATTATACTGCTCCAGAGTTCAGTTATTTCTTTATTTCTTCATATATTTGCCTTTTTATATTTGGAAGTGGGACACATTTTATCCTGTTTATTTACATTTTTTGGCAAAACCCTTTTGTTTGGTTTTTTGGTTACATATCTTGGGGGTTTTGGCTGAAGGGACTTGTGTTGGTTCACTTGCTGAAAACAACTTATTTACATGTTGGACTGAGAGACAAATTGTGGTGTATCTATCTCAGTGATTTGATAATAATGCCTGGGTAGCCTGGGTATTTTTCACCATTTAGGTATTACTGCAGTAGTGAAAAAGGAGCCTTGATTCTGGGATAAGGGCTATTTAGTAAGCTTCTGGGCTTCATCAATCCATGCATTAGCACAGATCCATGAGGTCCCACCCCCCACAGATACGCATCATCTGCCTTAGATGGAGAATAATCCTGATTAGGGAGGCCTTGATCAGGATTATCAGTAAACCAGCAGAAGTACACCACTGAAATATTGGAGCCTGGCTTTGAAGTCTACATGTACTTTGCTGTTCCAGACCCGCTTATTCTGATCATGGACAGGTAAGTGCAGAAAAGGCCAAGGTCTACTGGCATGATAGGGCCATGGGGAACCTATTTTGCTGACACACCCTGTTGTGCTACCAGAATGGATCTCTTGGGGACTCTGAGGCTAGGAATTTTGTTCTGATCCCTCAGAGTACTTGGAGCCCAACTTCGAAACCTGTGAGTGCTATGATGCTGGGGTGGGAGTAGTCTGGACCACACCTTTATGGGGTTGCAACTAGCAGATCTGGTTGCCCTAGACCCACTGATTCTGACCACAGATAGGTAAATGCAGAACTGGCAATGATTTCAATTTGGTGGCATGCCTCATTGCGGTCCTGAAATGGATACTAAGCTAGGAACCTTCAATCCTGGCTGTCAGGGCTGTCTCACATGACCTTTGCTGGTGGCACAGGGCTGGTGCAGAACAGATCAAGACCAGCCCCTGTCTACTGATCCTGAACTGAACAGGGAAGTGCAGAAAGCCCCAAGAATACTAGGCCCCTTCCATTGACTAGATCATAAGAGCTGGTGGACGGTTTTTTCAAAAGTGTTTTCAGTCTCAGCTACCTTCTACCTATGGTTTACTACTTATTATTTATTGATCTATCTATCCTCTTGAAGGTCATAAGCACACATTAGAATAAGTTAATAACAAAACTTGTCAAGATACTAAAATAGTGGCCTTTTTAAAAGGACATTTCAGAATCAGAGGTCCATGTCCTTGGCAGAGAGTGTCCCCACTAGTTGCAACAGGCAAAATGATGAGAAAAGAAGAAAAGGAATAGTGGGATCAAAGGCTCTGTCTCTCTTCCCTCTCTCTGCTTGCTTCATTTCATGAGTTGTTAGAGCTGCTCTGTCTGTGATATCTACAGCGCTCCTTATAAACTTCTCCCACATTAGAATGTTCTAGCCCTGGGGGAGTAATTCTTCTCATATACAAGCACAGAGGCATATGTGCATCCTAGCATGTGCACCCTCACTCAAGGGATAGTATACATTTCAGCAGGGTGGCATAAAGACTGCATGAACGGTGTGCTGCTATTTGCATTTCCTTTGGGCCCAACCTTTTACAAAGTCTTCAGAAACAACGTTCATGAAAAGTGCCTTCTTGTGTGATAAGTGTAGTTCTGCACTTTTAGAGGCCACATGAAGGAGGCCTTGCCAAAGGACTTTAGGTAAGCCTAAACAGGGCTCAAGTAAGAAGTAAGCATTTAAAGTTAAACAGCTGCAATTTTTTGCCGTCCTGTTGTGCTTACGTTTTAATTTGTCACATTGATCTCAGGATACAGAATTTTAAAATTAATGGACAATACCTTTTACTTGTTCTATGATGATTTGTTACCTCTGTAGGTGTATCAGAATTCTAATGGCTTAATTTAACAAAATTCAAAGCTTTTCCCCCCAATCTTTTTGACACTAAAAGTACATGCTCTCAAATCTGCCATAGAAATTAATGAGGATTGGAAGCAGAATGTACACAAAGATATTTATTTAAATGCCTCTCATTTTGTTAAGTCTTATGGCTTAAACACACTTATTCAAAGTTGTTAGAAATTAAAAGTATTAAGATTTGAACCGTAAGGGGCATAATTAATTTTAACAATCACATTAAGTTAAAGTATCGCATACCTATTGAGATTTTTTGCTTCCAGGATTGGCACAGCATAGGAAATACTAATTCAACTATAAATCTATTTTCAGTCACACATTCCAATGGGGAATAAATGACAACAGATAAGCTAAATGAAATTGCAGGGAAGCAATAGCAGGATTTGTAGCTCGGGTGTCACCTCTCATAAATACAGGAAAAAGATAATTATATTATTCAAATAATAATGTTTAGTTAATACTCCTTATATTTTGTTTAGAATCTTTATTCATTATTTATTATTTGTATGTTTATACTGCCCTATACCCAAAGGTCTCAGGGTGAGTAATAACATTTAAATTCAAACATATATTAAAACAAGAACAGTATATATAAAAACAATAACAGTTTAAAGTGGGAAGAGGCAGTATATTCCCGTTGAATATGCCATGCACATAAGTAATAGAAATTGCACAGTTTTGTAATCAAGCAGAGAAATAGGAGAACAGAAATTATCATTTAAAAGAAAAAAGAAAGCATTACCAGAATTTTTTCAGCAGAACACATACCTAGGAGCCTCTTTCTTAAAAAACCGCTGCCCCAAGGAAAGGATTCACAAAGTAAAGTTCTTGGATTTATTGCCATCACCAGTCCAAAGAACACCAAAATAATGGTTTAAAAAAAAAAAACCAAACAAACCAATTACACCGCATGTCAGCAGAATAACCCATCAATCACCACATACCTTTATTATTTGTTTCCCTGCAGATACACTTTCATCAGTATTCAACCGGCACCTCCTCCCAGATTTCTTGAGAAACTTTCAAAGGGATGAAAAGATTAGTTAAGACAATCCTTAACCATCGTCTTTCTACTTCTGTGCAAAGTTCTGCAACAATTGTTGAGGAACTATGCATTCTCCTTCATAAGTTTCTCTTACCTGTAAAGGAGCAAAGTTCAGGCTCTTTTCTTGAAGTTATTGGCATCATAAGCCAGATAGTCCATTAAAGGAGTGCGTGTCCCTCAGGGAATGTATATATAGATGTAGAAGTACAAATGTGTGCAGGAGAGACCTCCTTGCAGTCGCTGTCAGTCAAAAACAAGTTAGTAAGAAGCTGAGTTGGAATTACCTGAATGAGGAAACCAGAGGGAGGGAAGGAATCTGAGAGTAGACTTTGTGATGTCAGTGGTATGTTTTAAGGAAACCTACAGTGAAGACCAGGAAACTGTATAACTCTATTAGAATTCAACACCCTGCTATGAGCTAAGCAAATACCTGCTTAAAAAGAAACTGATGTACTTTTAAAGGATATCAGTTAATCTTTGAAGAAACATGATCAAAGTCCCTTCAAGCTCTTATTGCCCAAATAAACAAAGCTAAAACACTTTTGAATGAATCTTGATATTATTTGTGAAGGAGGAGAAGAATAAGAAAATAAATTCAAGTGGGTAGTAAGTTAATTCCAAAACGAACAGGCAAGTCTATTTGAATGCTCTAATCATAGGCTGGGTTGATATCCCAGAATATCAATGGTTCCCAGCTGATTACTGGCATCATTACTTCTCTCTGAGCTCTCTTGTGTGGCATTTCCTTTGTTATTTAACAAGACATCAAAATTAAGTATTGGAAAAGGCTGAGTGCAAAGGGGGGGATCTATATTTTGCTGCCCTTAATGGTTCCAGTATGGCCTCAACACACTAAATTTCTGGGACTGGAGGAAGAATAATTAGAATGGAGAATGAGCAGAAAAGTAATTCACCTTGTAGAGATTCATCATCTTCTGGCTTTGTTGCATTGTTCACTGATACACATTTCTCTATATACTCTTATTTATATTTCCTCCTGTTTTTTGGCTCTAAAAAGTTCCTCACACCAGTAGACCATGTGAAAACAAATTGAAACCATCTAAAATATGATAAACAGAATAAAGCTATGTCACAGCTGTTCAAATTAAAAGTCAGGCTCACTATTAAAAGATCTTAGCATGCCTGAACATTAAGGGTGTGTAAAAGCCTTAGATGAAGTATGAAACTAAAGTGATTAGCCTTTTATTTATGTAAGATCTGTACCATACTGGATTACAGTATTTCATGGGGGTGACTAGTGAGCTGTTCACACAGCCACTCCTCTTTCCCCGCCACTGATGTTACTTCTGGCTGGATATATTTTGAAAGGTTTAGAAAGTCTTCAAAAATAAGACATGACAGATTGCCAAGAAGAACGTGGCACAAGAACATTTGCAGAACAGTGGTAGGCAAAGTGGTGGTGGAAAACACTGTCAGAAAGCTGTTTCCAACTCAGGATGGAAACATCAGGATGGTAGTCTGATGGGTACAGGACTGTGTGATGCCAACATCCTTGAGGCTCTTCTATGGTGCTATAAACATGCTATGCAATTCCTGCCTTACTCTGTTTTTCAGCCGGGATGAATCCAAAAATTGACAGTTTGAATTCAGAAATTCTGATAACTTGGAGATCATAAACAACTATGAAGACTCTATCACTGGAGAAGACAGTGGTTTGGAGACTTTGAAGTGTGCTAAACATTTCTCTCTCCAGCAGTTATGCTAATTCATATTAGATTAATATTAGATTAATATTCTGCTTCTTTCTATGTTTACCAGTGACACAGTATCTTCAAACTTCAAGGCATCGAGTCTATATTCCTGGACTATATTCTATTCTGAAATAATTATGGGGTTTTGACCCTGTCTGGATGCAGCCCTGGTTCCTGCCACTGGTGTGCAGACAGGCAGTGGCAGCAGGAATGATCCAGCCCCATAACAGAACTCAGCAAAATATATCTGTAAGATGGCCCTCTTCTAGGACCTTTTCTGGAGGCATAAGGATATGTCCACAATCTGCATCTTCAAGGTGGGTAAGCTGATGTTACTGGCCCATCTGTTTCGTCCAACATCATTAAATAATGGGGACAGGAAAACATCTGGAGGGCTCCAGGTTGTTAAAGGCTGTCAAATTCATTCATTCATTCATTCATTCATTCATTTCTATCCCACCCTATACCTAAAAGTCTCAGGGCAGGTAACAACATTTAAAATCAATATATTAAAACAATAACAGAATATATAAAAACAACAGGCTGCATCCCCATGCACTCTATTTAGTCCAAATTGGACTATATTTAGTCTGAATATGGAGCCGAATCTGAATTGACCCGTCCCCATGCAATTGATGATAGTGCGGGCTCAGTTCAAATACATCTGTCCCTATGCAAACTGTGCTAACCCCCTGCTTGGAGAAACAGCATCATTTTCTCTCTGTCCCCTCTCTCCTAATAGGAGCCTGGTTGACATCACCAACCCCTGTGCCACCCGCTGTAGCAAGAGCAGAGAAATGCCACCCAACTTCCCTCTCCAATCGCAACTGCTGGCCATTTTTAACAGTGATCAAACAGAAACAAGCCTCTTCTCTCTGAGATCCAATCTCCAGGCAAACATAAAAGAACTGATCACCCAGGTTTGGCAGGTAAAGATGCAGCAATGAGGGAGTCATCTGGCCCTTGCTATCCCATGAACATCTTCCTGCAACCCTTATTCCACCCCCATTCCCTGATCGCGGGCAAGCGGCTTCTGAAGTTAGAGGCAGTTTAGCAGAGAAGCGCTTCCCTGCTAAACTGCCTCTAAACATCATAGCAGCTTTGGTTAGCTTTTTAGCTGGCAAGCAGCTTCTTAAGTTTGCCAGCTAAAAAGCTAACCAAAGCTGCTACAATGTTTAGAGGCAATTTAACTTTGGTTAGCTTTTTAGGTTGGAAACTTCAGAAGCTGCTAATATTATGTTAGACTATAATACTGGGGAGCTTTGGGGCATAAAAGGACTATGGGAGACAGACTATAATATAACCATTGATAGAGAAGATTGGTTTTAACTCCCAAATAAGATGTATATTTCTTTTAAATTCCAAGCTGAAAGAGAACTCTCTAATAAGATTTTGTTTCATTGTATTATACCCCCATAACCCTCCATATGTTTAATAAAAATTTATCTCCCATGTGCTGGAACAAACACAGACCCAGAGACACTTATTTACGCATGTGGTGGCAATGTCCAAAAATCGAGGCTTTGGGGGGAATAGTTCAGTCAATGCTTAGTGAAATCACCTTTCAGAACATAACTCTCTCTCCTGCGATGGTTTTTCTGTTATATTTCAAAGAAGATTGAGCCACATCACGTAATAGAGCAGTGATGGCCAACCTATGACATGCATGTCACAGGTGACATGCCAAGCCCTTCTGGGTGACACACTGTTCCAGACCAAGGGGGAGGGGAGGAGGTGTCACTGTAGTCCATCAGACTTCCATTTCCTTCACCAGCCAATTCGCACTATAGCAGGGGTTGAGGGCTTGTTTATGCTGTTGGGCCAGAAAGACAGAATAGGCATGCTGCTGGTGTACCATTCGCCCCACTGCCCAGCTGGCTGAGGTGGTCTTGGACGTGGTGTTGGAAGCCTCTGCCATGGTGGTATTGGGGGATTTCAATGTCCACGCTGAGGCTACACTCAGTGGACCAGCTCAGTTCTTCATGTCTTCCATGACAACCATGAGGCTGTCTCAGTTTGTATCTGACCCAACTCATGTTGCAGGCCACACCCTTGATTTGTTTTTTGTCTCAGAGCAGACTGGTGAGTATCCGTTGATAGGAGGGCTGACTGTCAACCTGTTGTCATGGATGGATTATTCACTAGAGAGGTTTGGATTTGCAATGGCAGCTCCCATCTGTGGTGTGGGACCTATTGAAATGGTCTGCCCATGGAGACTTATGGATTCCAAGCGATTCTTGAATGGTCTGGGGAATTTTCCAGTTGACATGACTGGCGCTCCTCTCGAAGCCCTGGTTTCTCTCTGGAACTGGGAGATGAGCAGGGCTATTGACACGCTTGTTCCCAAGTGCCCTCAGCATGCTTGTGGAGCTCGAAAAGCTCCTTGGTACTCCATGGAGCTATGAGCTATGAAACAGGAAGGTTGACGGCTAGAGCGCAGGTGGTGTAAATCCGGCTGTGAGTCTGACCGAACACTGGTTAGAGCACACTATTGTGCAAACCATGTGGTGGTGACAGTGGTGAAAAAAAACTTTTTCTCCACCACCGTTGTGTCCTCAAGTAGCTGTCCAGCAGAGCTTTTCAGAGTAGTAAATGGCCTTATAAAATTGAGCTCAAAGAAGCAACAGCCAGGGCCAATTATCTGCTGTGACAAATTTGTGAAGCACTTAGAGGATAAAGTCACCCAGATTTGTAGGGGGTTGGATGTCACAATTGGACAGAGTCCAAATGAGGTGTCTTGTCCAGAGAACTGTCTGGTCCAGTTTGCTTGGATCAGTTTCAATTGCTGTGGCCTGAGGATGCGGACAAGCTGCTTGTGGGGGTGCGGCCGACGACATGCTCTCTGGATCCCTGCCTTTCATGGCTGATAATGCTATCTGACAATGTATCACCAGGTGGATCCAGGAGGTAGTGAATGCTCCTCTAAGGGATGAGGTGGTTCCACTGGCCCTGAAACAGGCTGTGGTGTGCTGCCTCTTGAAGAGGGCCTCCCTGGACCCAAAGGATTTAAATAACTATTGGCCAGTGGCCAACATAACTTTTTTAGGCAGTGCTGTTGCTGTTCAACTGCAGGCATGCTTGGAAGAAGCTGATTATCTAGACTCAATCTGGCATCAGGCCCGGTTATGGCACAGAAACTGCCTCGGTCGCCCTGGATGATGACCTCCTCTGGGAGAGAGACCTCCTTTGGGAGAGTGCTACCCTACTGGTTCTCCTAGACCTCTCAGCAGCTTTTGATACCATTGACCACAGTATCCTTTTGGAGAGACTACGGAGTGTAGGAGTGGGAGGCAATGCTTGGCACTAGTTCCGCTCTTATCTCTAGAGTAGAACCCAGACAGTGGCCATAGGAGACACTGATTCAACACCCTGAGAACTCACTTATGGGGTCCCTCAGGGTTTGATCTTATCTCCCATGCTTTTTAACATCTATATGAAGCCATTGAGAGAGGTCATCAGGAGACTTGGAGTGAGGCATCATCGGCATGCAAATGATACCCAACTCTATCTCTCTGTACCATCTGAATTAGGAGAGGCGGTTGAAGTGCTTGACAGGTGTCTGGAGGCAGTAATGGGCTGGACGAGGGCCAATAAATTGAAGCTGAATCCAGATAAGACAGAGGTGCTGTGTGTCATAGGGTCTTGGGACCATGTAGTTGGGAGATATCCTGTCCTTTATGGAGTTGCAATGCCCTGGAAGGGACAGGTGTTTAAGGTGAGGGTACTCCTGGACTCCACACTGACACTTGAAGCTCAGATGGAGGCCATGACCGGGAGCACCGACTCCCAGCTATGGCTGGTACGTCAACTGAAGCCTTTTCTGGATAGAGACAACTTGGCCACAGTCATCCATACTCTTGTAACTTCTAGACTGGACTACTGTACTGCACTCTACATGAGGCTGCCCTTGAAGAGAGTCTGGAAATTTCAGCTAGTACAAAATGCAGCTGCTAGAGTGCTGACCAAAATAGCTAGCCAGATGCACATCATGCCAGTTTTAAAAGGGCTGTTGATTTTTTTAAGAGTGCTTTTAATGTATATTCTGTTTTTAATCTGTTGTTTTAATGGTTGTTACCCACCCAGAGGCCTTCAGGTATAGGGTGGGATAGAAATGTAAATACGAAATAAATAAATAAATAAGTTATTTTAAGTGGACAGAAATGATTATGTGAGAGAAGAAGCTGGGCTGAAGCACTTCCAGGTGGACAACTGGATGCACCTTTTTTTGAAGGTGCCCACTATTTGGTTCAAATTACCATGGAGAAGGTTCCAAAAGGCCCATATCACCATAGGCTGAAGAAAGCACCAATCTTACACTGCATGAGCCCATTGTAATACAAAAGCATGAGTACATATCTGAGGCCCTAGCATTTACTCCCACTCACCCTTTACAGCACTCTAATTAATGCTTTTATGGGAAGATGGTTGGATGAGCGCAGATCCATCACAGGGACTACATTTATCCATCATACGAACATAATTAACAACAGAAGAGTTCTGCTGGATTGCTCTACACCCCTTCTAGTCCAACATCACGTCTCACACAGTGGGCCACCAATTGCTTATGGGCATCTCAAACAGAAGAAACAAGCAAAACCTTCACCTGCTCTCAAATCATTACAGATGGCCTTCTGTGCTATAAGAAAGCAGGGTCATTGGGGCCCTGAACCCTCAAGGATCAGTCAATGGTGCTGTGAGAACAAATCCCTAATTGCTATGCTGAGAGAGCAGTAGCACAAATACACGCCACTACCACTATTGTAGGAAGTGGGAAAGGAAGCATCGAAGGAGGGGAGTCAGTATTTTCTTTAAAATTATAAACAGCAACTATGACAATTGTACCAACACATAACAACAGTGTCAACATTCAGAAAAAATTGCTATTTTACCAAAAATACATTTCTTTCTTTTAAAAAAGGGGGGCACATTTATTTACCCTGGACTTTGGCTGAAGAAACAGCTCCCCAGCCCCCAGCCCCGTTTTAGGCGTTGCTACTGGTGAATTATAATCTCTTTTTACTTTTGTAGCCTATCTTGAGACCTTCGGGTAGGATGTGCATAAATGTCTTTTTTTAATTTTATTCATATTGAATTGATTGCAAGAAAATTAGTATTCGTTCAAATATATCCCCTTTGAATCTAGTGGGATTCAAATTCAATATGAATGTTCAGTCCCATACAAATCCCATACGAATATATACAAGTGCATATGAATCCCATACAAATCCCATGTGAAGCTTCATATGAATGTATCAAACATCAGTCTTCAAATGTGCCAACATTCGATTCGAATACAAATGCCCAAATTTGGCCAAATTCGTATGAATTTTGGATGTTACGAATATTCTACACCTTTGCAGGAAACAAATACAAATAACAGAATCTAACAAAAGATGGTTCTTCTAAAGTGTTACAGTCATCTCAGAATTAAGATGTGGTAGGTACAGGATTGTTGAGTACCACAAAGAACTAGGGAGAATATTGCCAAAGTGTTAAGAAGTTGATTGTACATCCCAGAGCTGCTGCTGTGATACATAGAATCATAGAATAATACAGCGGAAACAGACCTTCTAGAGTAATCAAGTCCAACCCCCTGCTCAGTGCAGGATTTCCTAAACCATCCCAGACAGATGTAGGTCCAGCCTTTGCTTGAAGACTTCCAGTGAAGGAGAGCTTACTACCTCCCGTGGCAATCTATTCCATTGACTGATTACCCTCACTGTCAGGAAGTTTTTCCTAATATCTAATCTGTATTGACATCCTTGAAGTTTCATACCGTTGTTTCTAGTCCTCCCATCCTGTGCAAGTGAGAAGAGGGACAATCCCTCCCCACCATGACAGCCCTTCAGATACTCGAAGACTGTGATTATGTCTCCTCTCAGTCTTCTCTTCTGTAGGCTAATACCTTCTGCACAAAATGCATACAGGTTAGGTTACTTGGCACACTGGCGTTTCCCCATTCCAGCCT
The DNA here is from genome assembly GCA_023333525.1 of Aspidoscelis tigris stejnegeri. Classification (NCBI taxonomy): domain Eukaryota; kingdom Metazoa; phylum Chordata; class Lepidosauria; order Squamata; family Teiidae; genus Aspidoscelis; species Aspidoscelis tigris. The sequence continues at coordinate 212,401,227 of JALMGA010000001.1, forward strand.
TCTTGCTCTCTTCTCTGTACCATATTGCTAGTGTACTCAACTGGACAGGGAGTGGGCTACATACGTCAGCTTGAGTAATACACAAACATTTTAGACAAAAAGAGAAAATGAATCACTGGAATCACTGCTCTTGCAAAGGTACCCATAGGTAAGAAGCACCCGCCCACTTCCATTACTTTTTTCTCCTGCTTCCTACCTATGGGTACTTTTGCAAGATTAATTTTCCACAAGGAAATGACAGACAAGACAAGCAAGCCGTCATCACAGAAAACCTGCTGTCAGAGCTGGATTTTCTGTCGTGCTTATATAGTGCAAATTCAAAATAATCCTGGGAAAATTGCAGTTTTTAAATTGCAGCTAGAGCCACCTACAACCTCCTCCAAATTTTAGAAATCAAAAGAGGTCAACAGGGGAGAAAAGAGTTCATATTTTAACTTATTCATGATGATCAGGTGACAAAGGTGAGATAAAATTACCACTAGAACTTCTTATACCAAAGACATTCAAGAATATTTACATTGTCAAATTGTTTCCATTATAACCCCTTGTTTTCTTATGTTCCCAAACACTGGAAAATATCGACCTTTCAAGTCACATATTTTCCATATTTCCAGGATAAAGGGTACATACTGTTTGGTCAAAAAACTTGTCAGGGTCACAGTTCTGGTTCAGGTTACTGCTAGACCGGTCCTGCAAATTTCCCATCCATCCCTCAAACAAAGTGGAAGCTTATTGTGAGACCAGGTGTCTCCTCCCTTGTTCTGTAAGCAACTAAAATCTTGTTTGTTTATGAAGTGTCTCTGTAAAAGAGCAGCATCGTTATTAAGTATACATGGGCATCTCTTGACAAATGGTGAAGGTCCATTTCTCAGGACCCCTACTGAGTGCTGGATCCTTAAAAATTTATACAAGTGTGCAGAGGCAAATTTTCATTGAACATGTCAGGGACTCTCAGCACTTGAAACAGGATAGTGTGAGGCCTGTCTTTGAGACCTTCTTCTCTGTATACTGGAGTGGAACAGAAAGGCCTCTCCCTCTCCCTGAGCATCACACACGATGACTGATGGATTGTTGTTGTGATGCATTATCCCATAGTTACTGCATATTTACGTTAATGTGGATTTAACAGCACTCGCAGTACAGTATTAAGATAATTCGAATCTTCCCACCAGTCCAGACGAAACAGCAACTGGGTGCCTCATCCCATATGACTGCATGCGCTGGCTCAAGCTCTCACAGCTTCCAATGATAACATAAGAACATAAGAGGAGCCCTACTGCATCAGGCCACCGCCCATCTAATCTAGCATCCTATCACACACAGTGGGCCACCAGTTGCCCATGGGCATCTCAAGCAGAGACAAGGGCAAACCTTCTGTTCTCGAATCCCAGCAAATGGCCTTAGAAGCATCCTGCTGGTCCACCCAGCCTGAAAGATGTACTGAGGCATCCATTCTAGTAGCCATTGATTCATCTGTCATTCATAAATTTGTTTAACCCTTCTTTAAAGCTATCTAGGCTGTTACCATCTCTTCTGGCAGCAAATTCAATAGGCCAATGACCCTCTGAGTGAAGAAATACTTCCCCTTGTTTGATCCGACTCTCCTACTCATCAGCTTCATAGAATGCCTCCTGGTTCTAGTGTTGTGTGATAGAGAAAATAAATTTTCTCTATCCACCTTTCTCTCTGAGGAAGCTACTGGTGGCTGCTTTAGTCTAGTTGTCTGGTTGCCACTTTGCAGCAGGGAAGCTGTGAGTTTTCCCTTAACTGTAAATTTATTCCACTAGTCTGGAGGGGGCCCAGACTAGATGAAATCTACAACTGGAGGAAACTGTGGAATGTCATATTATCTATACTTCTCCCTGGGCATTCTGATAGCACATCTGATGTGACGTGATTGCAGGTCACCACACATGCCAAGAGTATCAGGGTCTCCTTTGACATGTGGTGATATTCATCACCCATGTCTAGTTCTCACTCCCAGTTGTGGAATCCAGATATCTTGGAGCACTGTATTTGCAGAGTGGGAAAACCTATTCCGCAAATATGCCACCATGCAGAAAAGTTGCAGTGACAGAAACAGCATATTTGCCAGGCTCTGAAAATGACCCCTTCCAGGGCCTGTCAAAATGTCCCTGGCCATAAAGTGAAGCCAGGGCCAGACAACATTCCACGTGGGTGGCTGTACAGCCAACACCTGGCCCAGAAAAAAGTACTCTAGTCCAAGAAAGGTCCCCATAACATGCATTGTTGTGCACACACAGAAGTTGCCTTAGATTCCAATATCACATTTATATTTATCCAGTTTGTTTGTCAACAGGTTACCTATTATCATAAAAAAGGATTCACCCTGCACACCATATTTAGCATGAGGTACATATGACCTCAGTTCACATGCACTTCCAGTTGCATTTCCTGAGTTAAACTGCTGTTTAGTTCAGGTTTTGTGATACCTCAAACAAACAAGCAGAAAAAAATCCCCACATCTTCTGGTGCCTCAAGGACTATAGCTTTCATTTCTGCTGGGGGTCACAACCCTGCTCTGCTGTCATGGTGCTCCAGAGGCTCTAAAACATCCCTTTGCCTATTTCTACCACTCTCACTAAATGACACTTTTGCTCCTTTCCATTGGTGCCTCCTCCTTCAGAGGCTTGGGGTCTGGAGCTGTAAATTTGCATTCTCCCTCTGCTCACTGTTAACAGTGACACTTGTCTTTAGGAGCTTCTTCCCCTGTACTGATACAACGGAGATGCTGCCATGCGCTAGTGCTGATAGCAATGCTTGCTTCTGGGGATTCCATATGTTGCTTCCAAGGCTGTTGAAATCTGGCCATATTCAGACCAATTAAATGAGTAGAGCCATGCCAGCATCAATTGCAGCGTTGGAGCAACAAGGCTGCAAATGCCACATATATCTGGACCCACTAGCACAGTCTTGCTAACGATAGCCAATGTAGCTGTAGTCCAAAAACATCTGGAGAGTGTCAGGTTCACAAAGGCTGGCTAAAACCTTAGGAAGGGCCAACCTAAGGCATTCTGAGTAGGGAGGTGCACAATTTTTTTGGTATTTGATTTTTATTCATTTGAATAGATCCCCTTTGAGTGCAGTAGGATTCAAATTCAATAAAAGAGTTCAATCCCATACAAATTCCATACAAAGCTTCATACAAATGTATTAAAACATTTGATTCAAATTCAAATGTCAATCTTCAAGTGTGCCAACATTCGATTGGAATACAAATGTCCAAATTTGTACGAATTTGTCTGAATTTTGAATGTTACAAATATTCGTTCACGTTCCTAATTCTGAGCTGAGTCTCTGGGTACACTGCTTATTGAGTACAAATCCACAAAGCCTTTCTGTAATAGATGAAGGTTGGACAGCAGTCTTAAAGATGAGACTTGAGATGCAACATCTGAAAATTAGTTGACTTTTGGGGTGGGGGTGGAGTTTGATAGGATAATGTTACAAAAGTTTCTGCGTATATTTGCATTTTCACAGTGTGTGGCAAAATCTGTGTTTGCCTAACGGACTGCTGTGACCTCCTGCAAAATATCCGGTAAATAATATTCCTTGTCATTATCAGCAAATATGCCAAAAATAATGAACTGCATTTATCTTTTTGGCCTTCAGTGAATTGTATGGTACCATTGTACAGAGTCTTCTTTTTTTTTAGAATACTTTAAAAATGTGTCTTTTAGCCATTGGTATCAACATTCATTTCCGTTACAGGAGGTGAAGGGCAAGAAATCATGAAGTTTCATCCAACAGGCTGCTTTTCATTAACCATCACCTCACCTTTGAATATCCATGCTGTGCCAAGATATTATGGAGGAGATCATTTTCAAGATCTGTTACTCATCTTGAACTGCAGCAAAGTCTGATGACAAAGTTCTGCACTGAAACCCTGGAGAAAGTTTGCCTTGTTTTTCCATTGTGCCTTTCCTTTCACACGCTCATAAAATATATTTTATCGAGGATTTCTCCTCAAATACGCTATGGCAGACCCTGTTTTGCTTTGTGAAGAAATGAAGGCACCTGGTTCTTCTCCAGAGATGGGGCACATGGTGCCTTCACATCACATGCTCCACTTCTTCACAAATGGCAGAGAAGGACAGTTGCCAGGTTTTGAAATTATAGTATGGCTCTGTTTCATGCAGGAAATAGCCTGGAAGTTAGACATTTACTGCAGATCACAAAATAGGGCTGTGTGGATTCCAACATAGGTAAACCTTGTGCTGCTTTCTACATTTCTACAGAGGGGTCATGAGTATCTGAGGGTGGCATTCTTCCCATCCTGAAGGAAAGAGGCATCTAAAGCGCTTTCCAGCCTCTGAAGGCACATTGTAGGGATGCTGCTGGTAAGCAAATGCCACAAGTCTTGGGCCCTTCACCAGGAGCTTTGTTCACTTAGCTTGGATGCAGCTTAACATTGTGGAGCTGGTGAAAATTCATTTGTAGTCTCCCACAGCAGTGAACTAGGTTTAGTTCTCAGGTATCCATAAAGTGTTTTCTATAGATCTTCTAATGTATAAAAACTGGTTCCAAAGCAGATTGACTTGGAATTAAACAGTCAGGACCTTTTTACACTTACCTGGGCTGCATCCCCATACACTCCGTTTAGTCCAAAATGGACTATTTTTAGTCCAGATGAGGGTTGAGTTTTAATTGTGCCCATCCCCATGCAATTGCTGATAACGTGGGCTCTGTTCAAATACGGCTGTCCCCATTCAAACCATGCTAAACCCCTGTAGAGGAAACAGTACCTTTTCCTCTCCATCCCATCTCTCCTGATAGGAAGCCAGGTTGACATCACCAACCCCTGTGCCATCTGCTGCAGCGATAACAAGGAACACCACACACACCCCTTCATGGCACATAGGGCTGAAAGGCAATAATAGTATAAAAATAATATGAAAAAGTCAGATCGTTTTGCAAAACTGCTATGAGGTTTGGTGGCAGTTTAGCAGAGGTGCGCACCTCTGCTCCATCTGTTACGGCATTTTAGTGCTTGTGCACTAAATTAAACCATTTAAATTAAATTACCATACCAGGGGTCTATTCGCACTTGGCTTTATTCTGGAATATATCTTGGAATAAGCGTCTGCTGTCCACATGCTAGTGCAGACTATAGGATGCCCCAGGTGAGACCTGCCAGACTCTGCATTAGCATGTGGACAAGAACACCCTGTCCTGAGATATATTCCAAAATACAGCCAAGTGCGAATAGGCCTCTGGTTTGATGATCAGGGAAGAAGGGGTGGAATAATGGTTGTAGAAAGAGACTCATTTCTGTTCAATCACTATTTATTGCCAAAAATGCCCAAGCAGTTGTGATCATCAACACACAGGACAGGAACAGCGTGAAACCTGACCTCCTAATGACACCAGAGTCAATCTCCTCCCCAAATAGCCCGAGACCGTCCCTATGCATGGACTCGGCTCCCAAAATGATGCTGAGTCAGCTCCCAAATTGTGCCAAGAACAGTTTTCTGCGGGACTAAGTTTAGCATGGATTTGGTCAATTTGGTCCGCATAAAGTCCGGAAAGAGGGTTTTGCATGGGGATGGTCCTTACCGAATTTGGATTCTGTCCGGATTATATAGTGCATGGGGACATGACACTGGTGTGGTCCAGCATAATGAGTCAGAAACTGAGTGATTTATCCCAAGGTTGGGTTAGATCACTCTGGGCTCGAACAGCACCATCTACCCCTGTGTCTGCCCCTGAACATCACTCAAGCTTCAACCCTGACCTGCATGAGGTCTATGAAATGGGTCCCCAGGTACTCATGAACATGGAAGCATACCTATAAAGATCTACCAGTGAACCAGACAAAGAGCCCTTGGTCTGGATCATGCTCTGGCCTTTGTGGAAAGAACTTATCAGCAGTGTGTCAGGCCTCCTGTGTTCCACAACAATGTGCAAAAGGGAGGCCTGTAATCCTCTTTCTAATACTGCCTAAGTGCAGAAAGGTCTTCAGGTATCATATAAAAATTGCATTTCAGGCTAGAATGTCTAATAAAATGTTAATAAAAACGTAAGACTACACATGGACTGGTTACACCTAAGGTTTAATCCAGCTTCAGTCTAATTTTAGAGTGAGAGAACACATCAGCAAAATGACTTGTAATTTTCTTTTCACATTATTTTGAAAGAAAACAGCTTGTCACTTTGCTGATTTATTCTCTCATTCTCTCCCATTTGCTGATGAAAATGGACTAAAGCCGGATTAAGCCCTAGGTGTGCCCATGAGCCATGTGTAGTCTTAAGTTTTGCTTCAGGTGTGCAGCTTGGGAAAAATTAGTATAGAACAAAAACTCAAGGTTTTGTGCCAAACTGGAGGCCAATTCACAATTGACCCCATAGTTCATGATAGGGCAACATCTGGGCAGGTGCATCTGCACTCACAGGAAGCACTTACAACCTAGTAGTGCCTCCTGCCTTACCAGATGTTGACCTATTGTCAACTAGTAGTGGTGCACAAAATTTGTGCACCACATGAAACCCAGCCTTTACACCAAGCTTACCTGTTGCATCCAGCACCGTGACCATTCACACTATTTCCAGTGTGAGGGGTCATTTGAGGTGCCCCCCAAGTGCACTGGTTTCAGATAACCCCATAAGTGACTGCACATGTGTGGAGCATCATCACTGTCATGGCAACAGTGACACTGCACATGCAGTCACATCGGGTTCCACTGTCAAGATGGCAGTGCCCTGCTGGGGACTGGACACACACCTGGACCAAGGAAGGTTTCTGGCTGTGTGGGACTTAGGCTGATGTGTACTAGCATCCTCAAGAGCAAATACTAGTACATGTTAGTCTGTTATGCACTTTTTGCATCAACAGATGGGAAGCTAAATGAAGAAATGCTCCAGCATAACACCCAAGTTGAGCTGGGACACCTTTTCACATGCCCCTGCTGTTTTTTTTTATTCCATTATAGGGCATTGTAGATGCAATGTAAGTTCTGTGCATGTCAAAAAGACAAATACCTGCAGACTGTACAACAAAACAAAATAGCTTGCGTTCATTATTTGCAAAATTATTTCTTCTCCTCACTCCACGTGAATCATTATTGTATCCCTTCCCTCCCTAGCCAAAAAAAACCCCAGATAAACTCATATTTACTGTTTGTGGCGTTTACCAAACTATACTAATTTAGATTATATTTGAACTATGTTTTCAATATCAATATTTTATGTGTTTAAAAATATGGTTGGATTTTGAAATGAGCAGGTGTACAGCAATATGTTCCAGGAAGAATACATGTGTGCGTAGTGGGGTGGGGTGTGGAGTTATGGATTGCAGGTGGATGTTTCTGTTAAAAATAGTTGCATTTGAGTCTTCAAGCAGTCATATCCTCTGAAGATGGATATTGTAGCCACATGGGAAAGCTTAGGTTCAAAGCAGAACTATGGAACATGCCATAACAATACCCAAAATTATAACAAGTGAGATGAAACCTGGTCATGGAAGACTCCATTCTCCCAAAATAGCACAGTTTGGCCAGATACTGTAAAGATCCAACATTGTGCTGCAATGGAGAAATTTTTCCGCTGAATGCCACTTTTTTTTTCTTTTGAATTTGCACTTCTATGAAGTGACAAAGTCCATCTCTGGCCAGAGTTACACCTTACCATTTTAATCCACATAGTGTAGACGCCTTCCTGCCTCCCGCCGTGTGAATGGAGAAAGCATTTCCACGTGTCCTAGACTTCTTCACTATAGCCGTTCCGGCTGTAGTGCAAAGATGCCTCAGGTTGGAGAGACAGGCAGGATGCCTATTTGTAAGGATTCAAAAGCAGGTGAAGGTTTTGACTATTTCTTCTGCTTCAGATGCCCAGAAGCAACTGGTTAGCCAGTGTGAGACAGGATACTGGACTGTGGTCTGACCCAACAGGGCTGAAACAGTCATGGGGCAGGGAAAGGAAGGGAAGGGAAGGAAAGGAAAAGAAGGGAAGGGGAAGGAAAGGAAAGGAAAAGAAGGGAAAGGAAGGTGGTGTGAGGCTAACATGGCCACTGAGGGAGTCACCCTTGGCTGCCTGTCTTGTTGCGGTGCTAGGTGCATCGCCTCCCTAACAATGCAGGACTCTGCCTGCCTTGGCGTGAGCTGGGCTCCTTCGCCCAGCACCACAATAAGGCAAGCAGCCAAGGGAGAGTCCCTCAGTGGCCATGTTAGCCTCGCCCACGGCAAGAGAACCCCATGGTGGCCACGTGCGCACTGAGCCTAGGAAGGCCCAGTCCAGCACTGCCACGAGGGTGGTGTGCTCTCTCACACGAAGCTGGGAAGGCATGGCCAGTGCTGTTCTTTTTGCTACCAAATGTAAATATATTCAGGCCTCTTAACGGGAGGAAGGGGCAGAGAAAAAACCCCACCTTGGGCTGCAGGAGTGGGCTGCCATAGGCATCAGATCTGATGTGGTCTTTGCACGGCCTGGCAGAGCGATCTGCTGCTTAGTGCGCAGGCACACACTCCTGCAGATTGCCCCCACACTGACCTGATGTTCATCACATCAGGTCAGTATGGGGCTGAGCTACCGAAGTGTGCACCTGTGCAGAGAGTGGCGGATCACTCTTCCAGGCCATGCAAAGACCACATCGGACCTGAGGCCTGACAAGGTAAATGGATCGTGTGGGGGTTAAGGGGGTGCACAGACCCCTGGGTGCAAGTGAGTACCTAGGGATCCCTGGCAGCTAGCACGGCCTCGATCAAGGGTGGGGCAAGATCAGGCTGGCGGTGTCTTCGGCCTCCATGGTGTACCCACCCCACCCAGGGGCCTACTCCACCTGCCAGGCCCCCACGTGATCACTTACCTTTTTGGATCCTCTGGTCCAATGTGGTGGTCGCGTGGCCGGCCAGGGCAATGTGCTGCTATGTCAGCATGGGGTCAGTCTACACTTCCTCACAGAAGGGCACATTGTGCTGGCTGACCATGCAACCATCACATCGGACCAACTGCCAACACACCAGGGCGAGACTGGACAGTCCAGTCTTGGGCTTCCGCGTGGTGCAGTTGCCTCAAAGGCTGGTGCAGTGGTGGGGTACTCCTCCCAGGCCTGCCAGCCAGTGGGCCGACACCACCCAATGGCAGCAGGCCTGTGAGGGGCATCCCACACCTCCGCCAGGCTTTTCAGGATAGGACACGAGGGGGTGGATTCTCCATTCGCACCTAAGCAGGTAAGGGAACACGTCCTTACCTGCCTAGGCGTGAATGGGGAATCTGTTCCCGTGTGTCCATTCGGCTGTAGTGCGAAAAGGACTCTGGATTCTTGAGTCTGTTTAGGAACTTCCAAAGAGCACAAACATGTGGAACGTCCATCCCAGCCTCACAAAGGATTGCTTTTTGTAACCACTTTTTAGCCTGAATATTTGGTTTGGGTGTCCTGAACTCTGGAGCTGGACTTTGAATCTTGAAAGAGAATATGTGTCAATTTTTAGAAATGGATTGAAATTTTACTTGAAGCACTTTTCCCTCACTGATTAACTACTCTTCTTGAGTTTAATCCTACCCCCAGATAAGTCAGATTAAATTCTGAAAAGCTGCTTTTAATCCCCATGAAGTACCTATATTGGGACCTTAAAAGTGCAGTGCTTAACCAATATTAAGTTAATTATTAGCTAATTTGTGCTAATTAACCAAGATAAAAACTGCCTGGACAAGTCCTTTATCTTGTTCTTAAAACTGGTTGCATAAACTCCAACCTTCAGATGGCATTCAAACTTTATAGCTACTGTTTTGACTGATTGCCACTTCCAGCATTATGAAGTTCTTAGAGGTCACTTCTTCAGGTTAGAGAATAATCATGCAAAATGAATGCAGATGGTCACGTAAAGTATCATACTCAGTGAGTCTTTTGTTTTGGTTGTATGATATGTATAAAAAAGCTGTAAGTGGTAAAGTATTTCCTACGTATTTGCATCATGCCCAATATAACATTTTATATCAGTATACCATTATATACTTTTGGCTGCATGCATGCACTTTTTAAGTCAGAAAAAGAATCCCGTGGGAACTAGTGGGGCTGAATCTGTAGTAATAATGGACAGCATAGTGCCGGCCAGGGAGTGAGGCACTTTACAAGGACTCATTCCTGATGTAGACACCTCTGGTTCCACCCTCCAGGTATTCCAAGGTCACTCCCTTGGGAGGAGCCAGTGTGAGGGTGTATGTGGATTTCTACGATACCCTTCAACCAGAGGATCAGATAGAGAGGACTTTGGATAGAGAGGACTTGGCCACAGTCATCCATGCTCTGGTAACCTCTAGATTGGACTACTGTAATGCACTCTACATGGGGCTGCCCTTGAAGATGGTCCAAAAGTTGCAGCTTGTACAAAATGCAGCCACTAGAGTGCTGATCGGAACAGCTAGCCAAATGCAAATCACACCGATTTTAAAAGGGTTGCATTGGCTGCCAGTTTACTACCGAGCCCAATTCAAGGTGTTGACTCTGATTTATAAGGAACTTGGGGCCCAAATATCTAAAGGAATGCCTTCTCCCGTACTGACCTGCTCATGGATTAAGATTTAGCAGTGAGGCCCTCCTTGTTGTCCCACCACCTTCAGTAGTGAGGCTGGTGGGCAGCTGGGAGAGAGCCTTTTCAGTGATGGCCCCCAGACTATGGAATAGTCTCCCCCTCAACGTGTGTCATGCCCCTTCCTTATATATATATTAAGGAAGGCAGTGAAGACACACCTCTTTGCCCTGGCCTTTTGCTGAGATGGTTATATCTTCCTCCCAGTACAGATACCATCATTTTAAATATGGAGATGTGCTGAATTTTTAAAGTGCTTTTAATGTGTACTGTTTTTAATCTGTTGTTTTAATGGTTGTTACCCACTCAGGGACCTTCAGGTATGGGGCAGGATAGAAATGTAAAATGTATGTAAATGTACATAGTATGGAGCCCAACTAGTTATGAACTTCCAGTGCCCCTCAGTCAGAGAATACATCTCTGCAGCCAGCCAGGAGCATCACTCTGCAACTTTGCCAGGTTGGTAGAGACTTTCCCACTCTAGTGAATACCCACCTAGCAGTCAGAATCAAGATGCTGATGTCACACATCCCAGTATTAGCCATCATAAACAATAATCCAGTTTACTATATGAGACAACTCATTACTAGCTTCTTTCCAATGTTTGCTCTTGGCTTACCAATCACAATTTGTTTCAGACCAGTCAGTTACAATGAATGCTACTTTGCATGTCGCACTAAGCCAAAACCTATGGTTTATTGCTTCCATCCTGGCAGAAAGAGCACTGATATGCAAACATTTCAGCATATGGCTTATTCTCAGTCAGCTGTGGTTAATATCTGGTTACATCAATCTCAGCACAATCAGCATCAGAGACAGTTAGCACAGAGGGTTATCTAGAAGGACACAGATTAATTATGAGATTTTATGCTGTGAAAATGAGACCTGTATGTATTATAGTCTTGTAGTCACAATCCTTCCATAATACAAATCTAGTGTCATGAGTTTCCTTATGTAATGGAAGATTGCCAGAACAATGTGAAGAAGTGTACTGCATACACTCTGTGCTGAAAATGCCAACAAGTGGCAAAGCAGAACTGGCACCATAACCCCTTGTCAACCTTCTTGTTCTGTCTTTGCGTGTGTAGCCAGTGTCCAATGGATGCACATTTCCAGACTACTACCTTTTCTCCATGCTTCATGGACAACTTCCAAACTTTCATTCAACTGATTGGCCAATCAGACTTTGAACTAACTGCACAATAATCTGAATGCCACTCTGAATGTCACACATTGGGCTTGTACATAGTGTTATATAATCTGCTCCTTTCTTTTTCTTGAGCTATACATGTGAAACAAAGGCACTGGGATCTGTACTGGGCTGAATGGCACTAAGGATCATTTTCAGCAATGAAGTTTCCACTAAGGTCTGAGACCCATTTTAGTGAACAGAAAACTTGATGTCTGCACCCACCAAATCATGATGCACTTCCCACCCCAAAGCCCACTGAAAATATTTGATAATGATTGTTTTTCCTATCTAAACCCTCTTTTCTTAAAACCTGGTTTTGTACTACAAAATATTTAATCTTATCAACCTGTCATAGGAAGGTAACACTTAAAATGTCATACCTTGGGCAGGAACCGCTGCAAAGGATAATTGAGTGCCCAAATAGAATACTGTACTGACTTAGTACAACTTGTTCGTGTGATCTGGAAAGCCTAAACATTGCCCAATTTCCTTTTCCTGCCTGAACAGTCCTGTTTCTCACCTGTCCCCAGGATGTTTTTTTGGGAGGTATCAAACAAGTCCCCTTGTGAACTCAGTGGCTTCAGTATTCACTGGATCCGCTTCTACTTCTCTGGCTCTTATTGGGTCTACTGCTACATCTGAGGCTTCTAATGGGTCCGCTGCTATGTCCCTGACTTTTGCTGGGTCCACTCTGCATCTCAAGAGCTGAAATCAAGATCCTCAGTTCATTTGGGGTATTCCCTGCATCCTGCAACAAGAGCTGAACTTTCATCTTTTTTGGCCAAAGTCTGTGTGTGTGTCTATCAAATTTATATTCCACCCTTCATCCATGGGTTCTAAGTCAGGATACAACAATAATAAGATAAAATTTAAGAGTTAAAATTCAGCATACATACATCCCCGGGATTTGGTTCTCCCAAAGTTCAACGTACATCCTACCTGCAAGATTTATGTGTGTTCCTGTCTCTTCAACAGGAACACACTTTATGTGTTCCTGTTGAAGAGACAGCAAGGACCAACCTTTGAGTGTGTGCTCTTGGGATACATTCAAGCTAACTTTCCCCCTTTCCACTCCTGAGAAGAACTGCTGCTCCATGTTTTAGTTCCTGCTGTGCCTAAAATTCCTGCTGAAATTACTGTTTTTAAGCTAGAGAGAGAGGTGTGTGTACTTCCAACTTCTAAGCTTGCCTGAAGTTGGGCAAGGTCTCTGTGATCCAGAGTAATGTGCAGGTGTGGAGGCCCCAGATCTAGATCAGAGGTCCTCTGGATCAAGATGTCAGTGTAGAAAGGCCCTCTGTTATATATCAAAAGCTTCTTGACCAGACCCCCTGGCTAGCCAATTTTTATAACAATACCGGAGAGCAGCTGTCCTAAATAGGGCTGTGCATCAATATTTGCCACCTATAAAATCCGTTCAATTTAATTCAAATTTATTCAGATTTGTACATTTGAATTCAAATCAAATGTTGCCTACATTCAAAGACTGATATTCAAATGTGAAGTGAATGCTTTTGTGCATTCATTCAAAATTTCATTGCACTCATGAACGTGGGGAAGCGGCAAAGTGGCTGCCAGGTCACATTTCCAGCAGATCCAGAGCAGATTCAAAGTGGCTCCAGAATGAATTTAAAGCATTCATAAGGGATTCATAGGCGCTACTGGCAGCAGGAATTAAAACATTTGCAGGAAATTTGAATCCTACAACATTCCAATGGGTTCTGTTCATACAAACGTTAATTTCCTTGCATTCAATTCAATTCGACTCAAACTGAACACACAAAATGGAATGCCCTCGCCCCTGCAAGGAGCCCAGGCTAGCCACATCAATCCCTGCATTTCGTAGGTAGGTGAAAACATTTTTATTTTGGAAAGCTTTTAACTAAATAGTCAACTCAACCTGCTTTTAGTGTAAGTTATGGTGTTTTATATACTTTTATGCTATTTTAATATATTTTATTCACATTTTATTGCTTGTTTATATATATATAAACACTAACTTACACTATATGTATACTATAGTGTATATGTATACAATTTACATATGTATACTATGTGTATATATATGGGTAGTTTTTAATTTTATGTATTAATTTTTGCTGTTTAATTATGTATGTCACCTTGAGTTCCTGTTTGGGAAAAAGGCGGGATATAAATTGAATAAATAAATAAATAAATAAATAATACTCCTGAGGCCTTTGCAGGCACTGTAGGCCTCCCACCTGATACTTTAGTGTGGGAAGAAACATGCCGTTTTCTAATGGAGATTGTGCTATCATTTTCATTCTGTTTGTCATTGGAAGATCCTGGCCTTTCCTAAACAAAGAAAAATCATTCCAGTGGCAAATACTGTGATATATTTGAAGTGATGCCACGCCATGGGACACATTTACCGGCACATTTTAAAATCGTTTATTAGCATTAATCCTAACTCACCACCTTTTCCTATTTCTTCTTTTTAATCCTGAAGAGACTATTTTGTGCTACAGAGACTACCAATTTGCAGCTGTCTCAGAGGTAGAGGCTGCTGCTGATTTAGAGGCTCATTCTAGCCAACAGAAACAATAACCATAACCCTGACAAATACCTCGAGTCTGAAAGAAGGGCTTGTTTTACTCTTGGCACCAATCCACAATAGATCGATATATTTCTGGCACAATGCAAGCTCTCTGCTGTGTGTGCCTTTCAGAAGGTTTGAGATTTATTCTAAATGAATGTATTTTAATGCTTCTGACAAATGCTTCTTAATCCCTGGATGATTTTAACTTCCAGGGTTCACTAACACCCAGTATCTTTTGTAGTTTTCCATCCAATGATTTCCATTCCCTAATGTTCTGGAATGACTTAGCTTGAAACCATTGTTCCAAAGCTCATTCAGGCTTGATCTCTAAATAACAACTACAGCTGGAAGAGAAACTTGTCTGATCTTACCAGCCTCTACCCCTAAGACAGTTGCACATTGGTGGTCTCTGTAGCACAAAATAGTCCCTTCAGGATTAAAAAGAAGAAATAGAGAAAGGTGGTGGGTTAGGATTAATGCTAATAAATGATTTTAAAAGACCCTAATTTGCCCATCTCAAGTAAATCAAAAGGCAGCAGTAGTTTGGATTGTGTTTTTCTCCAAATTTTGTTTGCAGTTATAGTTCAAGAATACAGTTCAAAGTGAGAGAGAGAAGTGTGCCTAGAAATACATAATTTAAGTAAGAAATTGTTACATGCAAAGCCAGCATGGAATAAATAAAAGATGTGGCAGTCAGTGTGATGTAATGATTAGGGTCAGGCTAGGAAAAAAACCTGAGCCAATCTGAAATGAAGCTCATTGGTCAAAGGGTTTTGGCTCACAAACCTTTGCTGTGCTTTGTGTTAATCTGGGTCAGTGGGTCTAGAATAACTGGGCCCACTGATCTGGATTACATGGAGGCTTGGGCCCAATCAGCATTGTCTGGGTGCTTCCGCACAGGCCCTTTAACACCCATTAAGCACACATTCCAATGTGCGCCTCCGCACACTGGTCGCTAATTAGGACACTTCCAGTGAGGGGTGTCCGCACGGTGAGCCCGTTTTTAATGTGGATTTCGGCAGCAAAACCGGATTGCCACCGGAGTGTCCGCATTAGCAGGGGCTAAATAGCACACTTAATGCATGCTTAATGGGTGTTTCTTGCACACCACAAATCATGTGGTTTTGCGCTGTGAATCCGGAGCCAAGCATGGCGAGCCAGGGGGCTCCTACCTTTCAGCTCGCCCTCGCCCCAGAAGCGGCAGATCGCTGCTTCTGGAGCCAGGGAGAGCTTCCCTAAAGCCCGCCGTAGCCCACCCCGGGGGGAGCGCAGCGGATCCCCTCCTTACCTCATCAGCGTTGCCCCGAAACTGAAAGCAGGCACCCAGGATGGAGCGTGCCTGCGTCCTGCGTGCCCCCTGATTGGCCGGTGCGCAAGTCAGGGCAGCGTGCCTACGCAGAACGGCTCCTGAGGGCAGGGGCTGCCAGGCGCCGCCCCGGCCACTCAGAAGGAGCGCAGGACACAGGCGCGCTGCATCCTGGGCGCCTGCTTTCAGTTTTGGGGCAACACTGACGAGGTCAGGAGGGGAACCGCTGCGCTCCACCCAGAGTGGGCTAGGGCAGGCTTTAGGGAAGCTCACCCTGGCTCCAGAAGCAGTGATCCGCCGCTTCTGGGGCGAGGGCGAACTGCCACGGCAAGGCCCCCCGGCTCGCCAGGCTTGGCTCCGGCAAGCCAATTGTGGCGGGCCGGGGGAGGGCCCTCCATCCCGGATGGGAGGCAGGTGCCATGCGTCCACACAGTAACCGCCTCCAGTCCGGATCTTCGCCGCGTGTGCGGAGGCACGGGGCGCAGGGTAGATCCGCATCTCTTAGATGCAGATCTACCCCGTTAAACCAGATCTACCAGGGATCCGGAGTTATTAAAACCGGTTCCCCTGGGAGCCGGTTTTAATAAATCCGGTTGCAAGGGATCCGGTTCTATTTGCCCCTGTGCGGAAGCACCCTCTGACAGCAGTGAGGAACCTGGTTGGAAATGCATGCAGGGACTGGGAGAGCAGCAGGGAGTTGGTCACACTTTGGGTGCCCTGGATATGAATTCCAGGTGCAATAGTTGGTTCTTCAGTTGCCTCCTTTCCCTTCAGTGCATCCACAGAGACGATGGGATGGGAGTGAAAATCTCAGAAGAGTTTCAATTGCACTAAAGGAAGGCCACTTCATTCAGGCTTTGGGGCAGCTCAAGGGCCAGTGGAGTGCAGCAGTATTTGCCTGTCCCACTCCCTGGTCACCTGGAAGGGGGCCTTATATGCATGCGGAGCCTCTTCCTAGGGACGTAAAATAGATCTGTATTCTCCTGAAGTCACTTGGCCGTAGGGGTGTGCACAAATGCAATTTTTGGGATTCAGTTCAAATCAAATATCTGAAAATTTGATTCAATTTGAATCTTTAAAATTTGAATTTACCCAAATTCGATTCGAACTGAGCAAATTTGAATCTATTTGTTTGAATTTTTGGTTTGAATTTGCATTCACACATCTCGTCAACATTTGTATGTGCCCGTATGCATCGTTACACATCTCGTACGCTTCCATATGCATCCTGTAGTTATCCCATACGCAACCCGTTTTCGTCCCACGCGGATCTGTACAAATGAGTACAGATGCGGGAAAGATGCACATGTAGAAGTGTGCATCATGTATGAACCCGTACACATAAAAAGGTCCAAATAATTCGAATGAATAGTTTTGAAAATTCAAAATGTGTTTGAATGTTTCAATTTAAGTTTATGAATGTTCAATTTGAATTCAAATGTTGAAATCTGGACAAATCTGATCCAATTTTGAATGTCTTTGAATATTTGTGCACATCCCTACTTGCCAGACTTTCCCCTCCTGCTGTCATCTTCCTCATAAGGTTTTTTGATGATTAGTGGGAAGTAAACACAAGATGCAGCCTCAAGTTCCATACGAATATGATGAAATTAAAAACATAATTAGAAATATTTCATCTTGCAAGGATGGAACATGTATTTTTCTTGTAGCTCCCATTTCATTTTGCTCTAAAGGTCTCTGTGTATTAGGTCTGAGCCATAGTTCTGTGATGTCTCTGGTGGGTGTCAAATGAAACCCTCTAAACCTTTCTGCCATTGCCGGTACCAAACCCAGCTCTACGCGTTTATTATTTTACCAATGGCTACATATGCATGCAAAACCTAGAAAATGCCAGTGGTCACCACATAAGCTTAGCGTTTTTCATCAACAGTGCCTGAGATGGATCCTTAAAATAAGCTATCTCAACCGTATCACAAATTTATTTTATGTATTAATGAAGAAGTCATCTGCATAGCTCACATAAAATCATTCCCGAAGACTGCTGTGGTTAGGGGGTCATGTTCTACATATGGACAATGAGAAAATCCCCAAAACAGCACTGATGTGGGTACCGCCAGGTGGTCACAGGAAAGAGGGAGGCCATATTGTCAGAGCTTTAAATTATTAAAGTAGCTCTTGGGCTACTTGCCTGCTTGTAAAAAGTTGTAAAGTCATGCGCAGGCATGTCCTAGCCTTTCTAATCTAGCACACCTGTTTCAATTAGCCAGGTTGGTCGTGTATAGCACCTGGAGAAGGGTTCACTTTGGATTGGTCAGTTCTTTCCCCCTTTCATGACATCTCTTTCTGACCTGTATAATTGTCCCAGTGTTTGAGTAAGTTTCTGCCTTTGATGCCAAATACTTACCTTATACTTACCCTGCTGTTCCTGTATATACTTCTCCCTGCCTGTTCTGTACTAATTTGCTACTGAAAGAATAAACCTCCTGCCTCTTGGATGACAACTCCAGCCTGACTCCAGTCTGTGACTTCACTAAATGCTAAGCCTGCATGTCTACATGAATGTGTGGTCAACCCGGATTTGACACATATATAACACCTAACACTGAATATTTTAAAAGATCTTGAACATATGGGCATAAACTAGGAAGAAGCTGAAAATCTGGCCACTGACCAAGTCCCCAAAGTCCCTGGAGTCCTTGGAGTAGTCTTGTTGCCCAATATGCTACTTAACATGAGACTGTCTAAGTAAGTAAAAGACTCCAAAAACCTTAGACCCATTTTATGGAGACATAACATTTGTCTGTGTGTTCTCATGACTGTCAGTGGCTCTTTGTGTACTTGACCAGCATTTTAATTTCTGATTATTTTTTAAGTGAAGATGCCAAGGACTAGATGTATGTTATGGCTTTAATATGTTCCATTTATTTGGTCTTTGATTTTTAATACTTTAACCTGCCCTGAGATCTTTGGATATATGGCATGATAAAAATTTTAAATAAATAAATAAATAAAAATATTCTGCCCATATGTTTCAGCATTAATCAATAGATTGTTTCCACTAACAGGGTATGTCTGCAATGCCCATGAAGTGGGTAAGGGCTGGTAAATGGGAGCTTTGTCAGCCGCTTTGAGTCCCTTTAAATGGGTGAGAAAAGCAGGGTATAAAAGTCAACTCTTCTTCTTCTTCTTGTCCTTCGAATTAATTGTTTAGAGGAGATAGCTTAACTAAGGACCAATAGACTGAACCATGGGCCCTTTCCGCACTGGCTTTAAAAACAGATTTAAGACACGGCTTCCACATAGGGAACCCAATTAGGGACCCTTTGAGGAAGCCGCGTCCGCATTTTAGCATGCAAGGCTGGTTTCTGAAACCGGTTTTGCGGCCGAAATCCAGCTCTAATTTAAGAGGTTGGGGGGAAGGCCCAGCTGTGAAAGAGAGAGAGCATGCACTCTCCTTTTTGACAGCTCACCAATGGCTGAGGCCGGGGGGACAGCCTTTGGTGGCCGGACAGCATCCAAACAGCACCCACCCCAATCTGGCCTTGCTGCTGCTGCCTCACACATGTGCAGACATGGGACAGATACTTGGAAAAAACGGTTTGCCGGAAAACAGATCTCCATTTTCCGGCAGCATTTGCAGAAAGGCCCATGGTCTACTTTGGAGCCTCTTTCATCTACACCTAAGGACCTTTCTGCATTTACCTGGGACAGGTTGCTCTGGTCTGGAACAATGCCATCTGCAAGATCACAGCTATTCCAGCTCACCACCCATGCTGGCTCTGCAGCTCAGGAAAGTTTCAGTACTGGAGTTAGAAGGTCCTTCAGCCAGAAACTAAAGTTTCTAACTCCAGAACCCCCAGAGGATCAATTTCAGCATCCACCAGTGATCTCGATGGACTTCTGTGCTTTTTTCAATTGTAGAGGTCAAACAGTGTGAGATAATGATATAAGATTTCCTAGTTTCATATGCCAAAACTAATGTGACAGTCTCCTAAAATAATAGTCTTTAGAGGAAAAAAGATTAGAAGTGGATTTCATGAACCCAACTATCCCCAAAGTAAATGAGTTTGTTTTCCATAAGCCATTTAAGATAAGTTCAACTATGTACTTTATGAGATATTTAAAGAAAAACTTAACCCTTAAACAAACTGACCAATTTTGCTTTATTATAAAAATGCTACTAGAATGATTAAGCCTGTAATATTCATTCCGTAAAACCTGCAGGCTTATTATTATTATTATTTTGCCTTTGTTCTGAGATCACCAGGTTTTTGCACTTTATGAAATCCAAGACTGAGCAATGTGCCTGTCCAAGGGAGAGGATGTAAAATCCCATCCCACTGTGGATATTGCATGCTGTTCCATTGATTTTCAGAAGATTTGTTTATTCATAAGCTCCGTGTTTAACAGAGACTGTGGTGTATGAATGAATGGATGTCACAAAATGTTCTTGTGTTGAATATTCACAAGACTTATGGAAAGTCATGTTTTTGGTTGCATCACATCACTCTTTTATAATCCCATAATAAGCGTATATGGAAAATTTTGAAACTCTCCAAGCTGAGCACCAAAACCTCACTCCATGTTTTTTATCTAACTGGAATCAGCATGCTTACCAACTCCCCAATAGCTCAACAATGGGGGGGGGGGAGGAGGGAACATTACTTTTTTGTGGGAATGCATACACTAAGGCCGCATCCCCATGCACTTCATTTAGTTTGGATTGGACTTGGATTAGTCCAAATACGGAGACAAATTTGAATTGACCCATCCCCATGTGACTGCCAAAAGCGCGGGCTGAATTTGATTATGCCTGTCCCCAAGCAAACTACGCTAAACACCTGCATGGGGAAACAGCATCTTTTTCTCTCCACCCTCTCTTTCCTGATAGGAGTGCGGGCAGGGGAATCCCACCCAACGCCCCCTCCCGGATCACAACTGCTGGGCATTAAACAGTGATCAAACAGAAAGGAGTCTCTTCTCTCTGCGATCTGATTGCCAGGCAAAGATAAAAGAACTGATTGCCCCAGTAAGATGCAGCGATGGGGGGAGGGGGGGTCATCTGGCCCCTGCTGTCCCACAAGCCTCTTCCTGCAACCTTTATTCCACCCCTGCTCCCCGATTGCCGGCAAGCAGCTTCTGAAGTTAGAGGCAGCTTAGCACATAAGCCCTTCTCTGCTAAACTGCCTCTAAACATTGTAGTGTCTTTGGTTAGCTTATTCCGCCCCTGCTTCTCAACAAGCAGCTTAAGAAGTTTGCCAGCTAAAAAGCTAACAAAAGATGCTACAATGTTTAGAAGCAGTTTAACTTTAGTAAACTTCAGAAGCTGCTTGCCAGCTATAAAGCTAACCAAAGCTTTAAAATGTGATGGCAGGGCAGGGCCCAGGCAATTTGGTGGAATACCAGGAGACCAATACAAGAAAAACCCTAGTGTCTCCAAAATGATTGGCATGTCCCATCATCATCTGGAGGGCGTCTTTTTTTTTTTTTTTACCAAGATGAGAATACTGTGAGGGGGCAGTGCATCATGATCACTATGGCAACAGTTCGGTGTGCCACAGAAGTTTCTGCAGCTGTTGCTGTGGAAATGTGGATAGTTCCAGATGGACCCTCCACACTACAATGGTTTCCAGGTAAGTTGGAGCCAGGACCAGTACTCATTAACTTACATGGAATATTATCCCACAGAAGTTAAGTGCAAAAAAACCTCCTAGACTATGGATGACCTAAATACCAGCTTCCATTGGAGGACAAATTTATAGTTTGTTCCATAAGAACTCTACAACATAATCCATTGGCTTGTTAAGGATGCAGTTTATAGCACTAAAATAATTATCCCAAATCAAATTGCTACCTTTATGAAGTATATTAATTTTTCAATTCAGTCAGGAAAAAAAATATCAGATGTTTCAGTAACATCTTGTGAAGATTGCAGGGTAAGTTAAATTTTAATGTCCTTTTTATTACTATTTCCCTCATAAAGCCCAGAACAGTCTCATAATTACTTTATCTGAACAGAAAACTAAATAAAAACTGATAGGGATGAAGACATGGCAATAGATCTCTATTAATTATTCAATGCAAGCTTTAATTGGAGGTAAGTTTCTCATACGCTGTCATAAATGATTTTTGTTGCCTTGCTTAGAAGCAAGAGAAATTTCTTCAGTTTAGATACTCAACAGAAAGAATACAAAAAGTTTGTTTTTACAGGGTGAAATTTGAAGCAGAAATGTTTTTTTTTTAAAAAAAACTGACATTTGCAAGGTGCCACTATGGCACCATAAATGTGTCATAAGGATGCAAAATCCACACAACCCTGGTTTTGCATGTTGCAGTAGTGTGCTACATAAGTGTTACATTCCCATGGACCCAGAAATATTAAGCCATTTGTGATGCCCGCTAGGACCCCTCAATCCCAAAAGTATGTTTTTTAGTTTAAAATGCAAAGTGTGGCGAACACGGTAAGTCCAGACGCTTAAAAGTGTCGCCAAAGTGTATTTTCACAAGGGTAAGTAGCCTAAGGGAGGGGCTAGTTGAACACTCCAAGGGGAGGGGTTGAATTTGCATCCAGGCGGAGCTCAGCCAATCAGGGCGAAGCTAGCCAGCCAGGCCCATATTTAAAGGGGCCTGAGGGAACAATTTCTGTTCTCTGCCTGGGGTCGTTAATCAGGGAGGTTAACGAAGGGGAGAAACGGACTCTTAGCTGAGGAGGCTAAAGTTAGGGTCCTGAGTCTTTTGATATAAGATTGTTATGCTTGTGAAGTTATTTAAAAGGAAAGCTAACAAATTCTGAACTGATTGAAGTTTTATTCTTGAACTTGTAGAGTCTTTTGACTTAGGGTAAAAGTGAAAGACTGAACTGCTTGACAGCTAAAGTAACCACGTGTAACTAACTGTGAGAAGAAGCTGACTTTAAACTTCAACTGTATTCAATAAACACATGTTCTTGTTGTTTTAAAGAAGCTTCGTTGAGTTCTGTTTATAAAGGGAGCCAAATAGGGCCAGAGTTCTAAACAGTAACTGTATCCAACCCACTGCTGGAGACTGGCAGAGTGGGGGCAGGGTGCTGTCTGCTGCAGCATCAGAAGGGAGGCAACATTATTATCAAGCCTAAGAGTAGAGAAAAGGAAATGGAAGGTGCGCCTCTTGGAAGGAAATAACAGAGATTGATTTACAAGTAAACACAACGCTACCACACTACCAAATAAAGATAAATATATATATGAAATAGGTAAGGGTGGAGAGGCAGCCTTTACACCATTGTCCCAACATAAGAACATAGGAACATAAGAGGAGCCCGGCTGGATAAGACTGCAGCTTATCTAGTCCAGCATCCTGTCCCACACAGTGGCCCACCAATTGCTCATGGGCATCTCAAGCAGAAGGCAAGGACAAACCTTCACCTTAGAAGCATCCTGCCTGTCCCCCCGGCCTGGAAGATGTACCTAGGCCTCCCAGCCATACTCCTGAAGGAGATCAGCAATTGGAAAATAAGGTAAAGGAGGTATATAAAAAAAGGTAGTTATAACAGAGGGCTTCAATTATCCTCACATATCCTCTCTTAAGAGCGCTTGAAAGGCAGAGCACTTGAACAGTGTGAACACCTGCTCTCTTCGGTATGTAGCTGCCACTCAAGAAAGGCTATCTTGGTTTGTTGGGTGGCTCTATATTGTCTTCAAGCATAAGAAGTGAGCAGGGATGTGCAAAGTTCGGTTCACAGTTAAAAATTTGATCGACTAGTTCATGTTTGTGAATGTTCACATCAAATGAACTGATTCAATCAAATGGTCCGTGTTCACAATGCTTTTGCATTTTTCAGTGTAAAAAAGGCTATTTCTTGTTTTCAAAACCAGTTTAAAGGGTTGTTTGGTTCAATAGGGAATTGAACACATGATTCCAGTTGGTGGGCATCCCTAGAAATTAATGTTTGAATGTGGGGCAGAAAAGCTGTTTCCTTGTTTATCCAAAGGACAGGGCAAAGAGGTGTATCTTCTTCATAACTCTCCTGAATGCACAAAGTGACACACCTCAGGAGGGAGACTATTTCACAATCTGGGTCCCACCACTGAAAAGGCCTTATCCCAGGTGCCCACCCCTTTTGCTACTGAGGGTGGTGGTACAACCAGGAGCACCTCCCCTGCACATCTTAGGGCACAGGCAGGTCAATAGGGAAGAAGGCGTTCCTTAGATATTTAAGCCCTAAGTCGTTTAGGGCCTTATAGGTTAAAGTTAGCACCTTGAATTGGACTTGGTAGTGAATTGGCAGCCAGTGCAGCTCTTTTAAGGAAAATGTGATGTGCATCTGGCCAAATGATCTAATCAGCAGTCTAGCAGCTACATTCTTCACCAGCTGCAGCTTCCAAGCCATCTTCAGGGGCAGCCCCATGTAGAATGCATTACACTAGTGCAGTCTGGAAGTGACCAGGGCATGGATAACTGTGTCCAGGGGTGTTTCCGCACTTACCTCCTGAGAGCCGGATTAAGGAAATCCGTTTTTCTGAAATCTGTCTCTTGGAAGATCCGTCTGAAATAGGGATGGATCCAAGTGAGGCCCCACGCTTCCGCACTCATGTGGGAAGCACGGATACTGAGGCACACATCATGTGTTCACTGTGCTGACACTGCAGCAGCGATCTGCAGAAGCATCTGGACTCCTTGAGGCCCCGCCGGCCCAGGAGCTGTGTGATTGGAGCATTCAGCCATCAGTCACCACTCGGTTCCCCCCATGCGTGGGTGTGTCAAGGACAAACCACCCACCAATCAGCGGCACGCCTGAGATCTCATGGCTGCAGTGGTGCTGCTGCACTCAACATGGCAACTTCCTGTCCCACCCACATCTGTTCCCTCTACTGTCCATGTGCAGAAGCATCCTACTTTGATGTGGAATTTCCACGCAGGAACGAACTGAAGACTTAAGTTTTCAAATCTTGCTGGAAACCGGATTTAGCGGCACCTAGACCCCATTAGCACTGGATCTCGCGCCAGGCTGTGCGGAAGCGGTGTCCTCAAAGAGGCCCTAATTGTCCCGCTGTGCAGAAGGTACCTTGCACATGTGTCCCATATCTGTCCTTATTGTGTGCTTAATGGGGTTTTAGCAGCCAGTGCAGAAACACCCCAGATTACCTCTGTTCAGAAGGGGCCTTAGCTGTCAAACCAGCCATAGTTGGGAATTGGCACTCTTGTCCATGGCCTCCATCTGAGCTCAGCACAGTGTTAGCACAGAATCTAAGGGCACCCCTAGATTTTGCACCTGCCCTTCCAGGACATTACAACCCCATCAAGGACAAGGTGCTTTCCAACTTCACAGACACGAGACCCAGTGACACATAGCACCTCTGCCTTACCTGGATTCAGCTTCAGTTTATTGACCTCCATCCCATTACTGCCTCCAGGCACCTGTCAAGCACTTCAACCATCTCTCCCGATTCAGATGGCACAGAGAGGTAGAGCTGGGTATCATCTGCATATCGATGACACCTCACTCCAAATCTCCTGATGGCCTCTCCCAGGGTGTTGAGCACTATGCTGGTTGTGCTTTTCTCACTGCCATGAGTATCTTGCCAAAATCACACATTCGGCTAACCACTTGAAATATCTTCTTTTGACATACAGATGTCATGCAGTTCTGTTTTTTAAAGTACCTCAAGGGGATCTAGGAGATGGTTTGGGGGTGGTAGTGTCACACATACATGTGCTCATCTCACCCCTAATACATGTTAAAGGCTCCAAAAGACATTTCCAAAACATATTAGAGGTGGATTAGAGGACAGATGAGAACACTAGTGCCACAAGAGGTGGGTTCCCAAAGACACTAAAGTCTGGACTGGATTTGAATGAGCGTTTCCATTAAGCCAGCCAGTAATCTGAATCCAGGAAGGCTCGTTCCCATACCAGTTCTTTTCCCCCAGATTTTCTGCAGAATCCCTGGAGAAAACCAGGGGGAAAAACTGTGGATTGAAAGAGGACTTTCCAATCCAGTCTGGACTTTAATGTTGGAGAAGCTGAGAACTGGTGGCCAGCCAGGGCGAGCAGCCACAAATAAGTGAGCGAGCGAGCGAGGAGGGGAGACTGCCCTCGGATGTGGTGCATCGAACAGGGGGGTGCGGGGAGGAAAGGCCACCCTGCAGGCATGGGGGGGGGAGAAGAAAGTACCCAAGGATTGGAGGAGGAGGAGGAGGAGGAGGAGGCCAGCGGCAGTGGTGGCAGGCAGGGAGGCATGGGGGGAGAAGCAAGGAGGTTGCAGGCACCCAAGGATCAGAGGAGGAGGAGGTCGGCGTCAGGGATAGCAATGGCGGCTCCTGTCAAAAACCGCCACACTGTTCACTGCTGTGTTTGTGTGCATAGTTGCAGGTTCATTTGGGAACAGCCTGCAAGTGCACTCGGTGCTGTTCCAAGCCTCCACTCAAATCCGCAGCAGAACTCGGACCAGAAAAGTCCAGGTTTGCTGTAGGTGGGAACACACCTAAGCTATCACTTCCAATAAAGATTTTCTTTATGTGAACCCAGCCATAACCCACGAGTGAAATGCCAGGTGATAAAGGGATGGCCTTGTGTGGTGTGTTAAAGGAGGGATTTAGATTCTGTTGAGTGCATGTGTGCTGTTGCTGCTGCTGCTTTGTTCAGAAATATGACAATCTCCATAGCGGAACAACAGACAGTGACCAAAGGAATCTCTAGATTTACATGCTCTCCACCACTGACCCGCTGCATGGTTTTGATTCTTTTTATGCCACTTCAAGTAAAATTAATAAACTATATTTTCACACAATAATTTGTCTTGTCTCACCGCCTAGCACCTTTCAAGAACATAAGAACATAAGAGAAGCCTTGCTGGATCAGGCCACAGCCCATCTGGTCCAGCATCCTGTCGCACACAGTGGCCCATCAAATGCTCATGGGCATCTCAAGCAGAGACAAGGACAAACCTTCTCCTGCTCTCGAGTCCCAGCAGATGGCCTTAGAAGTGCCCCAGTTCCTCCCCCCCCCTCAGCCTGAAGGATGCACCTAGGCATTCGTTCTAGTAGCCATTGATACATCTGTCAAAATAGGATGTTTGCTCTGCAAATATGGGCAGATAATGTACAGGAAGGCTTAACTCTCCAGTTCATTTGTTCTTGGAACAACCAGTACATTTAATTGTAGCTTCAGATTTCCATATCAGTTATTAAGCACTGATATGAGAACAGCAGCTAGAGGACTTTGCAAAGATTAATGCCCCTTTGTCCTTAAGATAGTATATAAGCTATAGGCAGGAGAACACAGAATGTTGCTGAAATTGGCTCCCTCCCACGTGTTTATCAACTAAAGGCATTAACTTTCTTTTACCATTTTTGTTTTTGTTTTGTTTTGTTTAAGGACAACTGAATGGCAAAATAATTACACAGCTGACTTTGACAGCTAGTTCAAAACTGAAAGGTCAAAGAATAAGATCTGGATTGCAAATAATGCCATATGCTAAAATAATATAAATGTTGATCTCATGTTCTGTCATCAAGGTCTACACTGAAAGAATTCTAGTTCTTATCTTCAGCATTCCTGGGAGAAGCTTGTACTAAACTAGTACCTGATGTTTACTTGCTGGCATTTTCAGCAAGGTTTTCTACACTTTTCTCTTCCTTGCTCTATGACACACCTGAAAAAGATGTTGGCAGGCAGCTACTTTTTAGGAATCATCTTAGCACAGACTGTTCAGAATCAAAGATCATCATGCAGAGGAACTATTTTGCACCCGTTTCCACATATTTAAAACTGCAGATTTTTTTTTAAATAGTCCAGAAATATAACAGTAATTAAAGGGATTGATACTAATCCCCTTCCTGTTGGATCTAATATACCCCATTTCCAAACTTACTTGGCATATTCCAATACATGGCAGACTATCCTGTACTGGGATACACAATCTACCCCAAGATGGGGTACATTGCTCCTGGTGTAGAATAAGGCTATCCACCCTGCAACGGCCTGTTCCATGCCAGCCCTCTCACCATCTCTGAAGCATGCCAGTTTTGCAGCCAGCATGGGAGACCTCTCCAAATGTTTTGGTGGCCAGAAACAAAGGTTGCTAGCTGTCAGAGCACCCAGGGGACATTTCAAGTGGTTATGCCATAGGTTCCTCGTGGCATGCCAGACCACGGAGCCTTCTTGCCTGCATACCTCCATGCTCTGATTTACCAGTTCCAGTTCACCAGTAGACCTTGACATTGATGTCTACCAGTAAACTGGACTGTCTCCTTGCCTGGTCTACACTTCATCATGGGCAGACAGACTGGGCCTTTTCATACTTTTCTTCCAGTCCCTGGGAATCAAAGGTCAAAATGACCCAAGTGGAATGGAAAGCAAACAAATAAATAAAATAGATAAATACCACTGAAGGGCTCTTTAGAGCATTCGAACAGCAAAGCAATAGGAAAAGTTTTGACAGCTTTTCCTGCTGTTCTTATCAATGACCTTGCCACTCAAGGAAACACACCTATCTCCTCAGTGTTACAAAATTCTAGGAAAGCTGATGACTGATATTTCCTTAGCCAATAATCACATCAAGCTGAATATTTAAAAGCTTTATTAAAGGATAAAGGTTAAAGATATGTCACTACAAAAACAAATGCCTAAACTATATTCGAAACTCAGCATATACAAATAAACCAATTATGATGAAGATTATGATCAAGACATTAAGTCATATAACACAGCATGTAGAGGGCAAAGGACTCTGATCAAGTTGGAAGGTGCCCAAGATGTAAAGATCTTCCAAAGACCCAGCCCATTGTAAGGGTTTATATATTATTTTGTCCCAAACTGGAAAATTAAGGCTGTGGGCATAGCTCCCTGTTTTCCTGTTCTAGTTCAACATAACAGGGAAGTCATGTAATTAGAATAGTTAAGGTGACAGGATTCAGTGTGGTTAGCTTTGTAGTAAAGCACTGCAGGATAATCCAGTTAGCTTAGTAAAGACATCTGCCATAAAATCCCTGCTTCTTATCTTTCATAGATTTAAGATAAAGCTATGGTACTATGACCTGTACTGCTGTGGCCCATACAAAACATTGGACACAGGAAACAGACTGTGGAGTTATTCCCCGCATTTGATTACTCATGTCCCAGCTGTCAGCATCACGGCCAAGGAAACAAAGTTCTCCAGCTGCGATGTTACCATGTTTGGGGTAGGGAGTTGCATGTAAATAACATGCCACCACTTTAAGAATAGCCCTACAAGCGTAGTGATATTCTTAAAGCATAGGGAAAAGAACTATGCAGTTGTTAAACTCTTCTGCCTGCTTTCCAGGTCCTGCCTATCTTTCTCTTGGAGATGCCAGAGTACAAGGCTGAGTCCTTCTAGTACAGAAAACAGAGAATGAGCTTATGGCTCTGTCACAGCCGGGCCTCAAATTCTGCCTGACACCCCATGCACTCTGTCGCTGAAATACTGCTTTAATTCTGTTTTAAAAGCCACATCTGTGTCAGCAAGCAGCCCCTTCTGTAATATTCACCCTTTCCACTTTGCTTATCTCATAAAGCAAAAGGACTGCGGTGCTTTGCAGACTTTACTCTCACTTTTTAAAGAAACACAGCTCCTATTAGCCCTTTTTGCTATAGCCATTTTCCCTGACAAACTCCACCCAGACTCGTTTTAACAGGAATGAACAATCTTGCTTTTATTGTTACAGCTTGTTTTGTTTTTCAGTCTTCACTTAGTGTCATTCAGGTTACAACACTCTCTCTTGTCAAACAGTTCACTACAACATTAGGACCCTTCCCTATCTCTCCTCATAGACTGTCAAAGGACCTGGTTCTGTTCCAACCCACACCCCCATGAGCTTCTCCGATGAAGAACAAAGAACACAGAACACTTTTACTCTCCTGCCTTGACCTTTTATAGATTCCCCTATGCAGTCTGCGGACTCTCATTGGTCCGGCGTCTGGGCAAGCTTCACCCCCTCCCTTTGGGATCTCTTAAGCCATGCCCCCTAAATTCATAGCATTAACCTATCCTTGGCTATAATTTCCCTATTCCTGCTTACCTTGTCCAGGGGGTCACTACAGGCCCTTTCTGTACTTACCCATAGATCTTGATTAAAGGGCCTCTCATCCAGATCCTTGATCTCTTCACCTGCATGTTAACATGGATCAAGGAGGTCCCACTCCCTATTAGTAGTCTGACTAGATCCAAACAAGACAGAGCCAGATCTGGATTATGGGGGGATTACTCCAGATCCCTTACAGACCCATTATGGGACTACAACTGGATAGCCTTGATCTGGATCATGAAGGCACACAGATGATATGCCCCTGTGATCCAGAATTAACAGGGACTGCGTTTCAGCACTGATCCCAGCCAAATAACAAATTCCAACCAAGCCCTGAGGCTGGAACTTTCACTCCTAGCCATTGGGAGTGGGGTGGTAGTGGTGGTGGTGGTGGTGGCAGCGGCCAAGAATCTTGTACAAGCTTTGCAGCCACTGGATGAGGTGTGTGGCTTTGGGCTGGATTAGCACCATTAGTGCACACAGTGCTGATCTGGCCCATACCTGAGCCTTTGGTGAAATCCAAGGAAATGACGGGGGGGGGGACCTTGTCAGGACCTGTTTGTGGAGCTCTCACTTTTAGTAGAGGCAGTTTGTCAGATACACACCTGGCTAGCTGTGAATCCACATAATAGAGATACCATCCAGTCCACCTTTAATGAGGTTGCTCAATATAACACTAGGCCTTTTCACCTTTACTAGGCATGATGGCCAGCAAACCTCTAGAATGGGTTGGGCACCTGCACTTTGTGACACTCGGAGCATTTAAATCTTACCCAGCACTTCCCCAAGCACCAGGTAAGTATGATGGTTCCGATCACCTCCCTGCCACAACAGGAATGTGTGGTGCCATTGATACAGCAACCAGGAAATATAATGCACAACTGCATCTGTATCGCCCTAGCCCCATGCACCAGTTTCCCAGAAGAGGTGGGAACAGAGAATGCAGAGCTATGTTAGCTGTGGGGGGTACTCCAGCACATATGGAGAGAACAGTATTTCCAGAGACCTTTGGGTATGGGGCAGGATAGAAATGTAAATAATAAAGACAGGCAGGATGCCTCTCAAGGCCATTTCACAGGTAGTGGAGATTTGCCTTTATCTCCTGCTCAAGATGCTCATAAAAGCAATTGCTGGGCCACTATGTGAGACAAGATGCTGGACTAGGTGGGCTGTGGCCTGATCCAGCAGGGCTCCTCTGATGTTCTATTGGTCCTTCACAAATCATTGGTTGAACTTGCTGAAGGGCAGTAAAATTCAATCCACTAAGAAATCTCATCCTTATACTTATTTTTTTTCTAAATTCAAAACCTTATGCTGTTACAAAATTGGCATCTTAGCTATAACTGTATAATGAAAATTCATAGGTTAGAATCTGAAAGTTTGCAACATTTCTAAAATTACGCTTGTGTCAGGAACAGATTTTAAATAGCCAGTAGCACAGTTTTTACTGACTTCTCTTCCCTCCTAAGATCTAAGATGGAATATATACCTTCAGGTTGGCTTCAGCTCTTCTGTGTGGAATCATGCAGGTAATTATATCTCCTAGGTTCACCACTATAGGCGAGTAAGTTGCGCTAGGTCAGCATTTTAAGAAATTGAGGGAAGTCATGTCTCAGATTTTAATTGACCCATTTTTAACCCAAATAAAAACTCAGAATGGACAAGAAAGTGAAAGAAAAAAGAACTCTGGGGCATTTTAGTGTAAGTGTTCGCAGGTGAAAGTTGCATAAACTAAGCACCTCACCTTACTACTCACTTTTGCTGACAATTGCTGCTGGAAAACTTCTCTTACACAATTGCTCTTTTCACAGAAATTGCAACTTGGAATTTGGGGCAAAGGAGACTTTTCGTGTCTCTAGTCAACCATGGGTAATCATTTATTCCATGATTACTTTTTGAAAATTTCAGCGAAATAAAAGTGTATAGGAAAAGGTAGCCACACACTGCATTCTGTAAACGTGAAAAGAAGAGCTTTTTACTATGCCTACATTTGTTATCCCAGATTTTTGTTTGTAAATACGGGTCACCTTTTGGCCTGTGAAACAATGGTTCTAAAGAGCAAGTTGCACTGTAAAGTGCAGCCAGTAGCATGGAATTTAACTCTGAAGCTGTGGTCACACCTTCACTTTAAACCCTCTTCAGTCCATCTTCGGATTGCAACGCTCACACCTTTTCATTTCTATCAGTTTTATTTGTGAACTTTCCTGCTGCCTGAATTCTAGTGCATTCTATAGCAGGCCCCAAGTAGATTGTGCCATTGTCTGCATAAGCATGCAGATGGCAGTCCCTTGTTCCAGTATATAATCCAGAACAGAGCCCAGTGCGGAAAGAGCCTATGATTTGCTACCTCATGGAAGATGTGAGTAAACACATTCACTTCCGTGCACCCAGAAAAAAAGGCTGGTTCTGTTTTATACAAAACTAACTCTATGAGGGTGCATATAGAAGACAAATTACAGGAGAAATCACAATGGATTTTCCTCCCTTGGGATTCTTCCTGCACTTTCAGACCAAATAGCAGGTGTACATAACATCAATTACATTGTTAGAAAGTAATGCCAAATTGCCTAGATGGATTTTGCAAGAAAGATCAATAAGCAAACCTGAAGAAGAGGCAAGCATATTACTTGTAAATTTTTCTTGTAGAACCCATCAGATTTTAACCCTCTGATTTCTCTCCCCGCCCCCTTCATCAGGCATTTTTCAGAGGAAAATAACTGTAAGCCAATAGAGGCCCACACCTGTGGGCACACCTGAAAATACCCAGAAATGTTATTACCCTTGTTGGCATTTGCTTGAAGTCCACATCTCAGTGTTTCAGGTGCATTATGTGCCACCAACTGCTATAGCTGTTGGGTAGGATTAATCTGAATGCCTTACAGCTTTAACGGGCACAGCTAGAAGCAGCATATTCTGCAATGTATGTGTTATTTTTCTTTGTTAATATATATATACTTGCATGGCTTGTATGTAATAAAAAAGTCATGGGGCATGATATCCAATCCAGTCATATACATGATGACAAAAGAACTTTGAGGAAAGCAGGGGGGTGGGGTGGCATATGAGTACAGCAAATTATCCTTGGTCTTTGAAGTCAGGAAAACATGGCAAACAGAGCTTTGATGTGTAACACATCAATGTCCCATTTGCCAGCCAATTTCTGATTTCAAAGACTACCCACAAATTGCCAGTTAGTCCCTCCCACACACACTAGCAGGCCAGACATCTCTACAGGAAGTTAGGTTTTCAGGCTGCAATCCTATGTGTTTTACTCAAAAGTAGGCCTTATGTTTCAGTGAGCTTTTCTGGGATAGTGAACTTTTCCTCGACTTAAACACAACGGGTTTGTTTGTTTGTTTTCATATTTATTGTTACTATTGAGCAATATTTGGTTCAAAAAGTGAAGGACATACTCTTTTAAAAATCTGTGAATAGGCAAATGCTTTGGAAAATCCAGTTAGAGGGTACTCCTTCATTAGGACTCACCGAACTGCCATAAAACTGAGGCCCTTTCTGCACTTGTTAATCTGAATCAAGGAGTTGCTAAAATCATGTCATCTGCACAGGAGGAGAGGAGATCTGGATCATTACTGTGCTAAGGACTCAGTAATTCAAATTAGTGGTAGACAAGAAAAATGTGGTCTACATCTGTGCTAGCACTCTTTCGCAAATGTTTGCTGTTCCAAAGCTCACTCAGTAGGGAGGAGCAAAAAATATTTGTCTGCTTCGAATCACATTGAAATCTGAATCTTCAAGGACTCACATGTGAACAGTGAGAGGTCTACACTTGTAGCCCCCCCCCTTCACATGTGAAGCGAATATATTTGGTCTTCAATGAACTTTCATAGAAGCTTTGGCATGGCCTGATCCGCCCATCCCTCACCTTGCTCATCCCTCATCTGCCCATCCCTCACAGCTGCATCTCCTTATCTTTAAATCCGGTGGCCACCACCACCACCACCATCAGGCCCTCCTCAGAGGCTCAACAAGGCCTCCTGGAGGTGTGCATGCAGCTGGAGATGCAGCCCCCATCTGAGAATCATGGGAAATCTCAGAATCTTTGTAAGGAGAACAGAGAGGGATCAGCACATGAAAAGTATTAGGAAAGCTAACATTTCAGCCAATGTTATTTAGTCTGCAAGAAGAAATTCGGTACCATTGTTCTGTGAAAGGGCAAAATGAAACCTTTAAGAAATTTTGTGTGCATCCAGACTCGTTAATACTGTACAGCGGAATGCACAGTCATGGTGGGGGTGTCACACACGAACAATAGATTGTAGTGGCAATGTGTTATCCCATTGCTACTGCAAATTTACTATAGTGCACAATGAAGAACACTTGCTGTGCAATATTAGCTAAATTCGAATCTTCCCACTAGTCCAGGCAGGATGGCAAGAAGAAATGACGAGAGCAGGGAAGGCAACTCAAATCCTATTGGCTGCCTCATCCCACATGACTGTGCGCGCCAACTCAGCTCTCACAGCTTCAGAGGGGGAAGCTATGGAACTGCTTTTTAGTTAGGACAGCAGGTCATTGCTTTGCAGCAAGTAAGCTGCAATTTTCCCTTAACTGCAGATTTATTCCGCAAGTCGGGAGGAGGCCTCTATCTTCAGAAATGGATCATTATCTTTTTCCTGAAATGGAATGACTTTTGCACTTTACCATTTATTTTATCCACTAGATGGCATATCAGTTCTTCAAAACATCTATTTTCAATTGTATTTCTGCAGTATTTGCATAATCTAAAAGCAATACAGCATCTTTCATCAATAAAAGATTGTAAAATGCTTTCTTTGCCTATTGTCCCTTCGTAGATCCTTTTCCCTTTCGTTTTTGGAGAAGGGGTGAGTGTGTTATGTGTTTTTACAAAGTATTAAGGTCTCCAATGAAATGGTAATAGTATACTTCAGCTTCACATGATCACATTCACCTTTACTAGGAGGAGCCATGGACAGCAACCTGCCTTGATTAAACTACATCTCCACATATTTTAAAGAACCTGCTGCCACTATATCTCAACTTGCAGTGGTGATAGATACATTGTGGCAATTACACTGCCCTTTTCTCCAGGTTTCATCACCCTCAGAGGAACCAACTTTTCAGGGCACAGTTTGTAGCCCCGAACAGAAGCACTTCGAGCCACCAGTAAAAATGACACATCTATACTTGTCAGTGGAGTCACAGGGCCATCTTTTTCAGTGGTGGATCATGGCATCTTCCCTATGCATCTGTTTCAGAGCTGCATTGGCAGCTAAGTGGAGATATGGCCTACGTTGTCTTTCCTTTATTCACTCCAATCAAGGGCCCTTTCCACCCATACTCCTGGTGCAGTCCAGGAGAAGATCCAAGGGGGGTGGTGGCTTTTACATGTTATCCCTCCTGGAATACTCTATCTGCACATGATGGAACATAGATTGGAAAAGTGTATCCAAAATGGCCCCATATCCCATACTGGTTAATCTCAACATTGAAATCTACTAGTATGCAACCAACATGCCTCAGAACAGCGGCCCATATATAGAAGGCACATTGCCACCGCTTCTGGGATATGGGAGGCCATTTTAGGCAGTGCAACAGGGTGCAACATCATAAAGCCTCCCTACTCACCCAGGAACTCCAAAGGTCAGAAACTTTCATTCCTGGCTTTTAGAGTCTCCAGGCTGTAGTCACACCTAAGGTTTAATCCAGCTTCCCTCCACTTTCAGAATGAGATAACACAACAGCAAAGTGACCAGTAATTTTCTTTCCCCATTATCTATCCCAAATCTGAATTTTCTAAGTTATTTAACACTGAAAGAAAACAGCTTGTCACTTTGCTGATATATTCTCTCACTCTGAAATTCGTCTGAAGCTGGATTACACCTTAGGTTTGAGCACAGTCCTGCTCTGGTTCCATAGCTGGCCCAGTCTTTAGAGCCAGCAGCAGTTGCCAGTATGGGACAGGTCTTCCCAAGGTGGACAACCATGTTTGTTTGTTTGTTTGTTTATATTTCTATCCCACCTCATACCCAAAGGTCTCTGGGCAGGTAACAACAGTTAAAACAACAAAGTTAAAACAACCAAACAGGACCTGACAGTTCTCTGGACACCTCATCTGGATTCTGTCCAATTGTGACATCCAATCTCCTACGCATCTGTGTGACTTTGTCCTCAAAGTGCTTCACAAATTTGTCACAGCAGATAATTAGCCCTGGCTCGTGCTTCTTGGAGCTTGATTTTATAAGGCCATTTACTGCTCTCAAAAGCTCTACTGGACTGCTACTTGAGGACACAGTGGTGATGGAGAAAAAGTTCTTTTTCAATGCCATAACCACCACATGGTATGCACAATAGTGTGCTCTAACCTGTGTTCGGTCTGACTCACAACCGGATTTATGCCACATGCACTCTAGCCATCGACCTTCCTGTTTCATAGACCATAGTTCCATGGAGTACCAAGGAGCTTTTCAGGCTCCACAAGCATGCTGAGGGCACTTGGGAGTGACTGTGTCAATAGCCCTGCTCATCTTCCAGTTCCAGAGAAAAACCAGGGCTTTGACAGGAGTGCCAGTCAACATCAGCAGTAACCTGTTCCAGCCTGGGACTGTTTATGTATACTAAGATGGGGCAGCCCATCCACCTTTTCTAGCAAGAAACATTCTTAAGGGATAGGGATGCGCACAGACAAATTTGCATTCAAAATTTTGATCAAATATTCAAATTCACAATTTTTTGCATCAAAACAAATGTATGGACATTTGAAAGTACAACTGTTCTGACAAAACAAATAATACACCTAGCTCATGATTATGGAAATCTGATCAAATTTTTGCACTTGTGCAGTAATTTACGGATGAAAATAGGCTTTTTCGGTAGAAAAAAAAGCCACAAAAATGTTCCTCTATAATTGAATGATTCAATGACGGGGTGAATATTTGGATGTTTGATTCAACTGAAAAATGAACATTTTTTTTAATTCTGTTCGTGTACATCCCTAATAAGGAAGAGGGACAGATTGGTGTGTAGACAATCCCACCTGCTTTTTTAATATTGCTTGTGTGTTTGAGATCTGTGCAGAAGTGATATTCCCAGCACCATCCCCTTCTTGTCTCAGCTACAAGTATAGCACTGGCTCCTTTCCTCCCCTTTCTTTTGACAGTGTCCCTTTTAGTGACAGTTTGAATAAATGAGTTTACACCAGGCCCTATATGTTTCCTCTGCCATCTAAGGCCAGAAGTCATCTAGTAAATATGTAGAAGCTATTATCAGTTTCACAGCACCACTTTGGTGCACCCCCGTCAATGATCAAAGTACCTGCCTCCTGCCTCCTTCCCCCTTTTTCTCTTTTGTCTTCAGGATTCTTTGTAGTAATTTTTGAAAGGGGTAAGTTTAAAACAGAAATTACAAACACTCAGGTAACCTTTTTTTTTTCAGAGAAATCTTTGATCTCCCCTCACTCATATTCTGAAGCATGGCAGCTCCATATTTCAGGAAAGAGAGAGGAACTGGGATTTGTGGTTTGCTTAATTTGGCTAACAGTGAAGGTAGTTTGGGTGCAAGGCAGAGGCTGCATTTGCATGGTGCCCTCATTGCTGCATGGATGTATCATAAGGGGGAAGAATTGCATGACTTTGATACCTCGGGTGCATTAATGCATAGGATGAGTGCAGTATCCTCACAGACACTGCACTCATCACTCTGCCATGTTGCCTAAATGTTCTTAGGGAATGTTCCCATACAAGATTAAATGCAAATCCAGTCCATTTTTGGGATCGTCCAATCCTATTTAAGTGTTTATTCCTGGACTTTAAGATTGCTAAAATCTGCAGGAAAAAAAATCCTCAGAAAAACTGTTTTCGGTCCCATTTTGGTAGCTAGCCCACTTTTTTCCCCCCCAATGGGAATGCTACCAGACTATTCATGGAAGAAATCTTTTGGGCTGTCCCCCTCCCCCCATATCCTTCTGGCCAATGCCTGCTGCTGCTGTTGGTGCAGCCTTAGATGGGTGGGATTTCACATCCGGGAAGGTCTGCCCCTGTCCTTCCCATCCCTACAGTGTTAGAGTCCTGGAGATCCAAAAAGTGTTGGATCTTTGTACATAGATTTCCCCTTTCAGTGAATATGAGATACATTACATAGTAACAGCAGTCAGCAGAGGAAATCACTTTTTAGCCCTGCTCCATCCTGAGCAAGAAAAGGTTTGTCCTCGTCTCTGCTTGAGATGCCCATGCGCGTTTGGTGGGCCACTGTGTGCAACAGGACACTGGACTACAGTAGATGGGCTGTGGCCTGATCCAACAGGGCTTCTCTTATGTTCTTACCAGCAGCTCATTCAAAGCAAAGAAGAAAGGAGGGAATTCCTTCTTCTCTCTTTGAACCTGTGCAGGAACCACAATCCTCCTTCCTACCCCTCACTGATTTGAAAGGGAGAGATCGCTTTGCCCTGTCTGTTCTTTCACTCAGCGGATTCTGCACAAATTCGCTACCTTCCTGGTAACAGTGAATGGAGGGAGCATCCGATTTCAAAGGGAGAGTGATTGCTTTGCCTGTCTGTTCTTTCACTCAGCGGATTCTGCACAAATTCGCTACCTTCCTGGTAACAGTGAATGGAGGGAGCATCCGATTTCAAAGGGAGAGTGATTGCTTTGCCTGTCTGTTCTTTCGCTCAGCTGATTCTGAGCAGGGCAGGCTTACAGGGTTTGGACAAGGGGTGGAGATGAAAAGATCCTGTTTCTCTGTGCTGGGGATTTGGGTGGTTTGAATGGGAACTGCAGTATTTGAATTGAGCCCACATTATTGTCAAGCAAATGGGAACAGCCAGGATGTGCACTCAGTTCTAAATCCAGGTTAAAATAGTCCAATCTGGATTAAAATAATCAAGTAGGGACACGGCCTTAGAGTGCTTTAATGGTCATAGTGCCCCTGCTGTCAACATGCCACTGCTACTGCTATTCATGGGCCCCCACCTGTCCCTTTGGTCTGGACACAAATTAGTCTAGTTCAAAAGGGAACTTTAGTGCTTCTTGACATTAAAAACATTAAATTGGCATGTGTTCCATTAAAATCAAGCAATTGGGAAGTAAGATAGACTTCAGACACAGTCTCTCTAATAAACGGAAAAGTTTTTATTAAGAGATCAGTAGCAAAAGTCTCAGCAGAGCGCTGTCAAAAGAGTCAAAAATATAAGCAGAAGGGAATCTTTACAGTGACGTAGGCACAAGCCTCATCAAATAAGGAACAGTAGCTCTGCATGCAGGAAAATATCAATAAGAGGGCATCTAAGGCAAACTTCAGTAATAAAAGTGAAAGGGCTGAAGGTAAAGGAAAAGGATCTATCCTAGCAATACCCTACAGTAAAATCTAGCAGGAGCAGCAGATTTTTACCCTTGCCAATGTGAAGAGAACAAATGAACTTTACAGAGCAAACCACAGTCTGCCAGCATAAAAATGTCTTACCCTGATGCAACGGCAGACAATGCAGTGACACAGAGCTGACTTTCAAACAATTCTTTCCAAACAACTCAAAATGTTGTCTTTTGCACTCTGCAAATAAAGGTGAAAGGAGTAAGCAGTGTGACATAATACAAGGCTAAATTGATTAATTTAGGATGTGATCAGACAGGCTTAAATTAGTGTGTTCTGGGCAAATCTACATATATAATGACAGTCAATTCCCCCCTTTGTTCCCCTTACTCCACCTTGAAGATTTAGAAAAGTCATCTCATCATTCAGAATTTTATAGCTCTGAAGACAACTTTTTCTTTAAGCCAGAACTGAGCAGAAAGCTACTGTACATGAGCAAAGAGGTGGCGGGAGGGGGTTCTGCTCTTTGGCTAATCAATGGCTGTCCTCATCTGGGAATTGTGGGAAATCTTGCCAGATTTCCTGGGAATCATGGGAAATCTCACAAAATTTCCTATGATTCTCGGATGGGGGTGGCCTCTAAACCTGCACACATACCTTCAGAAGGCCTCGTTGAGCTTCAGAGGAGAGTGTAATGGCAGTGGAGGTGGAGGCAGTGGCAAAAGATGAATGGGGGCCAAGGTGGTATAGGGAGGAAGGGATCAGGGGTATCCTTCATGCACAAATATTTGACAGACGTTCATGCAAAAAACTAAAGCCACCACATTCACAGGTGGGGCAATGCACAAAGCCAATTATTCCCTGCTTTGATTTGTGTCAGACAGAAGGGGAAATGAACTTTGTGCACATCGCTAATCTAAAGAGAGATTGCCCAATTTTAAAATCTAATTTATTAGTGACCAATTTACTTATCAAGTCCAAAAATCCGTGAACAAACATAATGTAACAGCTAATTTAATTTGCTCAGTTCCTCCTTTACTTTAAAACAATTACTAGAAATAGAATATATGACAGCTCATGTGACCAATAAAATAACATCATATGTGGGAAGGGGATGGAGAGAAGACACAAAATAAAAAGGGAAGCATATAAAATCCTTTCTGAGGAATGTGCAGACTGTAATGTAGGAGAAACCAATAGACATTTGTAACCAGAGGCCTATTCGCACTATAACCCATAGTGCATGATTAGGGAACTTTGGAGGAAGAGCATCCACATCTTGAGGAGGCTGCTACAGCTTCCAGGCACCTCCTGCCTTCCCAGAAGTTCCCTAATCATGCACTAGGTGTGGAGCATGGAATTGTGCTCCACACCTTTACCAACCTTAACTGAGACCTTACCTGGTGTGTTCAGGCAGCAGACATTTGCACCTCTTCCGGTGCTCCAGGGTTGTCTGAGATGCTGCATAAGCACATTACCACCTGGGACAACCATAGATGCAACTGCACGTGAGCAGAGCATCAGCGTCATCATAGCAAGGGTGGCAACGCAAGCACAGTCGCACAATAACGTGGGACACTACAGCCAAAATTGTGGCATTCTGAAGAGGACTGCCCCCACAATCGAATTAAGGGAAGTATTCTATTGCGGGGGGAGGGGAATGGGTAACATTGACTAGAACTCAAAGTGCGAGAGCTAGTCAACGTTGGTTCGTTGTGCTCCTTTCCTGTCCAGCGGGTGGGAAGGGAAGTGCAATATCACCCAAGGTATAAGAACAAAGATTTTAGAAGCTATATACATAGAAAAGCTATAACCATCTATTAACAATAAGGAAGAAAAAACAGAGATACTAAAATGTGTAAGTACGTAGCAAGATACCTCCACAGCCACCAAATTACATGGTAGAGAATGGTTTCAAATGAGGAAGGTGGGTATATAGGGACAGCTCTGTGCAGCCATATTTTAAACCGTTCATGATGATGTATACATTGAAACTTCTGCTGTTATGATGCTTTTTGTAACTGATAATTTTAACTGTGCAAATAAAGAAAGACTTTTTTTAACATTACACCATAAATTAATTAATTTTAAGTAGTGGATTTCTAAACAAGTATTGGCATTGCCCCCTCTATATTTCATTGATTTATTAATTATATTTCTTAAATGAAAAGTCATGATGATGGCAAAATACAAAAGAACCAGTGAATTACTTTAAGTAAAGAATGCATGGAATGATAGTTTCAATGGCAACTAAGTGCTTTATTACAGCAGGACATTTCCTTTGAAATAAAATATCCCACCCCCAAATAAAGGATGTGTTGTTCTGTAATCAAGATCTGTGTTTTAAAGACATTGTAATTACTTTGATTTTTAAAGAGAAGTCCTCAAAAAAAATTGGAAAGATAATAAAGGAAAATGTC
Organism: Aspidoscelis tigris stejnegeri; assembly: GCA_023333525.1. NCBI lineage: Eukaryota > Metazoa > Chordata > Lepidosauria > Squamata > Teiidae > Aspidoscelis > Aspidoscelis tigris. Next base: position 212,442,513 of record JALMGA010000001.1, read on the forward strand.
ACCATCTGGTCTCATACTGGCTGGGAAAGGGATTTTTTTAAAGTGAGTTCATTTCCAAATATAATTTACCAGCACTAAAACACAATTTGATAAATTGCAAAAAATGTATTATTGGATCAATTCTGTACAAGAACAATGAAATTCAGAGAAATCAGAGCACAGATTTTAAGCCGTTTCAAGCAAATAAATATGGTATTTAAAAAAAATTCAAAAAAATCACATATTTTCATCCCATAAACTCCTCAGAGGAAAGAAGTGATTTTATTCTCATTAATTTTATTTCATTCTTTAAGTTGTCATCATTATCAGCTTCATTAATTTTAATATACTGTCTATCTACCACTGTGATGTTTTATCTGGTTAAAAGAAAAATTCAATGTGATCTACTGTAGAGCTCATATTGAATTTAAAGCCATTGAAAGTTGAAATGTATTAGGGCACCCAAGAGAGCAATCTGTCCAAGAGGGGGTGGGGCTGGCAGCTAACAAGGAGCGTGGAACGTTCAGCGGGGCAAGGAGCCAATCAGGCCTCAAGCAGTGTTTATGGGGGGCTATAAAAGCCCCAACAGAGAGAAACGGGGGTCCTTCTGCTGATCCTTTTATTCCTTGGTGGTCATACAGGAGTGGAAGTAGGAGGGGGAGGATCGGGCTCTGAAAGGGGCGAGTCCTGAGGAGAAAGTATATATGGAGTTTAGTGACAGTTCAGGAAAGAAACAGCTAGGCAGGAGGAAGAAAGTATTCATTTTACATGTTCTGTTTAGGAGAAAGAAAAGCCTCAACATTGTAACTGTTTAATCAACTGTTTGTGAAGAAGCTATTAAATAAAGTTTAAAGCTCTTTTCATGAGGAGGAGTGAAGGTGTCTGTGTATAAGAGGAAAGCTACCAGTCAGCTAATATTCGTTGCTGTAGCTGGCTGTGCTTGAGGGCGGTTGGTTACATTTTGATACATTTGGCCAGCAAGAGGCAGAAACCTAATAACGAGTCTGAGAAAGGATTCTGCCTGGGGCTGTCATGGTGAAGCGGATCTGCGCAGTTTCAGCTGGGGAACTGGTTGAGAGGGGAGAACCTCACATAAATCAACGAAGCAAAAATCTGGAGTGAGTGTGTTTTTGCGATAAAACAGTTGGATAAGGACATACAACTCTCTTTTGGATTATGATCATGAATTCATATGAATTAACAGCTCCACTGCATGAACAGAGCTTTTGAATCATTGATTCACTTCTATAGTCTTCACATTTCCAATAAAGTACATGCCACTAAAAAAATGCATGAAATTGATTTGGCCAAAGGCATTATGGCTGCATGTCTCCTGCCGCAGTAACTGTAATTGATTATCTAAATGGAGAGTTAGATTTCTCTCTCTGAAGCCATGCCTCTTTTATAGCATTGGCATCAAGATGCCATGTATCACATCACCCTGATGCTGATCCGTAAATACCAGTTCTGGGCTGTGTGAATGACTGCCAGGTCAACTTTTAGTCACTCCTGGTGACCCAACCAGGGAATCAGGCCTCTTCAGGTTTCCACACTGACTCTTTGGCCAAACCTCCAGACAAGAGACCAATGCCTGTTTCTGCATGCAGTCTACCAATGGCAGAACCAAGCAGAAACTTCAGCTTTAACAAATAACAATAGGATGAAGTGAGCAGAACAGATCCACAGCTTTATTAAGGAGCCCCAGCCTGTTCAGAGCATTTATTTTCCTTCTTCAAACAGAAGCTCCTTTTATTTACACATTTATTTGCTTAAACTTCTAAAGTATATTTTGTTCCTACATCTGCACTTGTTTTTATCACTTTTAGATAAATAACAAAACAAATGGATTACCGGTATGCTTGGTAACAGATGTTTGAAAAATACAAGACTGAGTGAATTCAGTCCACAGATACAGGAACAACATTTGCACTAGAGATGTGCACAAATTCAAAATCAAAGGTTTGGTTTGATTCAAATTGAAGTGAATCTTGTATTTAGTTTGATCTAGGACCCGGTTGAACACACTGACCTGGGCCATTTTTGTACTTCCCTTCCTGTCCTGTGGATGGGAAAGGTGTGAAATCAACTAATATTGACTAGTGCTCACACGTGTGAACACTAGACACTAACAGCCCATCCCCCACATGATCGAACACTCACCTCTGTTCGATTGCTGGGGCAGTCATCTTCTGAGTGCCACCATCTTGAGTGCAGAGCCCTCTGCAACTGCATGTGCATCAGTGCCATCACTATGACTACACTGATGCTCTGCCCATTTGCAGTTGCATCAGGGGGTCATCAGTCATTTTAGAAAGTTCAACCCAAACCATTTGGTTCAATCCTGTTCAATCAAATGCCCTGGTTCCATTAGAAACAAACCAGCCCCTTTTGAACAAGGCATACGCTGCATCCCTATTACAACCTTATTTTGGTTTCAAACCATTTTCAATCCTCGCAGACCCCACGTCAGTTTGGCTTAACATGCTTTCTGCATGTTAAATCGCCCCAAAGCATTGTAAATGTTAATCCTCATTTCAACAGGTCTCACTGCAGTTCATGCGCTTGAAACGTTTTACATTTTTTACTAAGGGATGAGAATCCGTGTTTAGGGTTTCCATCCCCCAATAGCTTGCTTCCAAAGATAGTGATTTCACTGAAAAAATCCACCCCTCAAAACAGCCACCATAAAAATCCACTCCTTAAAGCAGTGCTACACTGTAGCGATCTACCCACTTCACACCTTATAACAATATTGCAAATTTGCACAATTCTAGCTCTTTGAAAGTTCTGGCCTTTAGAAAGGGAAAAGAAAGTAAAGCAGCTGGAGGTTCTGTTTTAAAGGCTGTGGCTGTGAAGGGGGCTTGAGTTGCTGCTGCTGCTGCTGCTGCTGCTGCTGCTGTGTGCCCTGGGAAATGGGGAGAGGAGGGGAAAGAATTGCTGGCTGCCCACTGCCATTTTTCCTCCAGGTAAGCAGCAGCCACCCAGCCACCCAGCTAGGCTCCCTGAAGGGGTCCCTTATGGGTGGCACATTCATGCCAGGAGAAAGAGGGCAGGGCAGCCCCGAAAAGCAGCTTTTAAAAAGTAGCCACTTGAGTCCTCCCTTGAGTCACATATGCCATGTATGATCTTCAGAATCTGGATCGACCACGATTAAGCTGAAAGTAATGGGAACAGGCAAATTTGCGTTTGCATCTGGTTCTGTTATTTTGGTTTAGGGAAACTGGATTAAGCTTATAATAGGGATGCACCAGTTTGTTTCAAATCAACTTGAACAGAGTCAGATCTATATTCTGATTCAAACTGGTTCCAAAACTGAATTTGCACCGCTTCTAATTTGCATATATTAACAGAAACATCAGTGTATGGAATTTGTTGCCAAAGGAGGGTGGTAACAGAGATGGCAAAGCCTATGAGCATAAAGTCAAAACACAGAAACATAAGAATTTTTATCTATTTAAAACAACTTTTCTCCTTTTGTAATTTTTTCTTTTCACTCACTGTCAGTTCAGATCATATTGGCAATAGATGTAGTAGCTTACTATTTCCCCCCTTCTGCTTTACTCTTGTCCACACTGAAGTTTATTTGTCATTCGTTTGCCATCCTTGAGAGGTCTTCCTGATCAATTTTAGTTTTTATCACTCTTCACAGTATCGTATCATCAGCAAACATGGCCACATGATTGCTCACTCCTAACTCCTGTCCAGACATTCATGATTATGCACAAAAGCAATTTAAAACCCACCCAGAATCCCATATTCAGAACTATACTGCCATCAGTAGGGGGCCAGTGTCCAAGAGTGGGGGAGGCTCTCACTGGGAATCGGTCAATACCATTTGAGGTCAGGAAACTGCTGGCAAACAGGGCTTTGATGCACTCTTCTCCTCAGGTCCACTGGAAGAGCCACCTTGCCCAAAGAGAGAAAACAAACTAGGCAGCTCCTCCAGCAGCCTCCAGACATGTTTCCCTCCTCCAACCCCAGGCTTCACAGCAAAGAGATGCACATCATATTTTGTTGCATAAATCACTCTGGCATTGCAGGGTGAAGAGAAGTATATGAATATAAGAAATAATAAACAAATAATCCCTTTCTCTGCAATGTGCATATTTTTACACGTCTCCCATATGCCATATCTATATCTACCTACCTACCTATCATCTATCATCTATCATCATCTTCAGGCATGACAAAATTTCTACAGTTTCACTGACATTTTCTGCATTTTAAATATTAATTTATTTATTTTTGCAACTATAGAATCTAATATTTGAGATACGGCAACCAGTTAAATGAGAATAAATCCTCCAGCCCAGAGAATTCATTGTCATACTGAGGGCAAGAGGTCATGAGGTTCCAGTAAAGAGTTACGTGATCTTGGCAGTAATTCTCCAAGATACATTGCCATTTAATGCAGAGAAATGTATTCTAAGTGCATAGAATATTCCAAAGTAAAAAAAAGATAAAAATTTGGATATGAAATATCCAATGCTTCCTCCCTTCCTTTTTAAAAAAAGATTATTTTTTTTAAAAAAGTTTTTTACAAAAGTATATTTACAGTATAAAAATTGATTTGCCAGGGTTGCTGTGTATAATCATATCTAAACATACTGATCCTAATGTTGCTTTTTCTGAGTGTAAAAATAGTGATGCCTACACTAAAGGAGTTAGCATACCTTTCCCCACATTCCTGAAGTATTATAACAAGTGATAAGGCTGAGAGAACAGCTTAAAGATTCCTTCCTTTCTGGCATAAGGCAGTGCCTTGCCAAAGATAAGGCAACAGAATGTCGAGGTTGCTGAGATGCTGCAGCACACTGCAGCAAGCTGCAACAGAAGAAAAAGAAAAGAACATTTCCCCTGCAGAATTAGAGAAAAGCATTATCTGTCTGTACTGTGTAACCATGGAAGAACCACACTGTATCAAAACTGTATCCAAGGGTGGGGGAGGGAATGATCAATTTTTCACAAGGGCCAAATAACATAGAATCATATTTCATATTGGTTATTTGTTTGTCTGTTTTTCCTGTATGCACAAGGCTTCCCAGGTTTTTAAACTGAAAGCCTTCATCAGTCCAGTGCCTTCCATATTTGATAAACCACAGCCTCCATCAAGCCACGTTTTAGTGCAAAACATCTACAGGATGCCAATTTGGCAAAGGCTCCTTTAGATATGAATATTTTCCCAATGGACTCCTATAGCTGACATGTGTGCAGTAAATTTAATAGATCAGCCATCTAAACCTGGTGTCTTCCGGATGTTGTTAGACTTACACCTGCTACCACTTCTGCCCAGGGCATGGACCCAATGAGCCACAGGTTCCTGGAAGCTAAAGCCCAACATCAGCTGGAAGAAATCAAGGTGGAAAGGATGATATAGATCAAAGAAAAGCCGCTTCATCTTTAGCAGCAGCTAGTCGCTGTGCTGCAGTGTGTTTATTAAGTCGGTGTCAGGTTTTCCTCGATAAAGTCCTATTTCCAGTCGTTCAAAACTCATTGTAAGTAATTTGCTTCAGGCTGAAGCCTGAAATACAAAAAGAAAGGTGGGGGGGAAGAACTTGAGCTGCCAAGAAATCACACTGCAGAAATGGTGTTTTCAAGGGAAGGAATGAAAAGAATACAGGAAAGACTAGGAGTTGGACTGAAGCCCAAAATGGAGAAGAGGAGTGAAAACGAAAGATAATCACCAAGGAAGCTTGTGGAAGCGTTTTGCTCACAGCATCTGTGTTTTTAGTTACAACTGTATCAGTTCTGATATGTCATGAAAGGAGCTAATTTCTAGACATTAAAGGCTAATGCGTATAGCAATCTTTTCTGTTTTGATTATGATTATCATCATCATCATTATTAAAAAGAGTTTTTCATGTGCCTAAGAGCTAACTGATTTTCTGCTCAAAATTTCTGCCTTCTCTTGTTTTATTTTGTTAGCTTACTAAATGTATATAGATGCTTAATAAAGTTCGTTGGGTGGCTTACAAGTCTAGAGGCATTTCCGCACTGAATCGCGTTCCAGACGGAACGCGTTCAGGCGGAAAGCTTAAGCCAGCTTCGGGCGCTTTCCCCGTTCACACACAGACGCGCCAGAACGCGTGTAAACGCGTTCCGGAGCGTCTGGGTGCGAATGCTCAAAGCGCCCGAAGCTGCCTTAGCCGGCAAATGCCGGCAAGGGGCGCGCCGGCAGCCGCGGAGGCAGATCGACAATCAGCTGTTTGAGAAACAGCTGATTGTCAAAGCCGCGCGGCGTCGGAGGCGCGCCGGCAGCCGTTCGGGAGACAGAAGCGGCGCGAACGCTTCTTCTCCCGAACGGCTGCGGGCGGCTCGTCCGCGTTGGAACGCGTGTAGAGCACTTCGAAGTGCTCTACATTTCGAACGCGGAAAAGACAGCTGCGGACACGTCGGAACGCAAGCCGCGCGCGGCCAATGCGTATGACGTGTCCTCAGCTGTCTTTTCCGCGTTCCGTTCAGCCCCGTGCGAAAACGTCTTAGCTTTCGCAACTGCTTCTCCCAAGTGATGGCATCCAAATTCAGTACTGCAGCTTGTTGTGAATAGTGTATTATGAAGTGAGCAGTGTTTTTCCCAAAATATCTTCTGTAATGGCAAATTTAGAATGAGGCGTGCCATGGACCAGTGATTTTAATATATACATTAATCATGGGGTTTTTTTAAGATACTTCAATTCCATTGGAACAGAATTATGTTCATATGCAACTTTACTTTTCTGGTTAATACGTATGTGGAATGGCTGTAGTGCAGTAAGGCTAGGCCACTCGGGGACTCATTCCTACCTGCCTACATGTGAAAGGGAAATCAGTCCCCAAGTGGCCTAGCCCAAAAAGGCTAGCGCGGGGGTGGGACGCAACTTTGACCCAGGCCTCTGGATTTTATCAGCAAAGCACATATACAATATCAATGAAAGTTTCCACACAACAGCAGAGCGAGTCTGTTACAGGACTACAAGTTATGCTCACTGCCCAGATGAGTGCTGACTGAGTGGCAGCAAGTTGCTTGCATTCCTGCCACTGTTCCTGGCAGTGAAAATACCATGGCCAAAGAACCTTTGTCCACTGGCTTCAATCAAGTACAGTATATGACAAAGAGACCATTGAGTGTACCTGCCTGCCTGCCTGCCTTTCAATGAGCATCTTCCATGGTTCCTATTCAACCAGTTATGTGCTTGCAAGCATGCATTTGATGTTTCCTCCCCATATGAGGCCCAGTGGGTGCCTTGCGTCAATTCTATGCATTCAAGTCTATCATAGAGAAAGAAGGGACCCGGATGCCTCAAAAATTCCCAAGACGTAGCTTTTTAAAACAACCCTTTAAGCTTCTTTGAAGCTACTTTTGGCAAAATATCCAGCTTTAAAGGACCTGAGCTCTGAAAGTATGATCTGAATCCATACTATGTTTGGGAAATTCCCACTAATAAAATGTATCTGGTTCCATGGGCAGTCACCACAATTCATCACCACTGCCATTGTGAGATTCCTTTGAGCAGCTGTCCTCCAACTGACAAAACTGTGGGAGGACCTTTGGCTCCCACTGGAGTGAGAACATCTAACAGAGGAGGAGGATCTCACTCTCTCTTTTCTGAGAGTCTCTCCCAATTTGTAGTACCATCAGTGTCCATGTATTATTACTATAAGTTGAGAAGAAACTCTCAGGAGAAGCAGATCCCCCACTCTTAGCCAAGAAGGGGAGAATTTTCAAGGAAGCATAACATTTCTGATGTGGTTACTCATGTGTCCATCCCCTGAAAATTTTTTTTGCTGACTGTACCAGACAGAAATAACCCTGGAACTGATATCAGAGCATCTAGGGCCTTTTCTTCACTGGATCTTATTCTGGATTATATCCCAGAATAGGAACCTGCCATGCACATGCCAGTGCAGACTATGGAATGTTGAATCAATAAGGCCCAGTGCAGAAAGGCCAATGTGAAAAAAGCCCAGTTTTCCTCATCCCAGGTATTGACTGAGGATGCTCATAAGTTCGCAGCAGCAAACTGGCATTTATGAACATTCAGTACTGATCTGTTCGTTTGCAGCTGTGGCCAAGTAAGAGTGATTTCTGGAGAGCATCTTTCCTAATGAAGACAAATGTTCCTGTAAGGCACAGCTGGTGGAAGAGGTACGGACCTTTGCAAAATAAGTGGGGATGCTGTTTGTATATTCATTAACTGGGAAGCACTATGAGATTTATTTCACAATGAAAGCAGCTCAGAATTATTCAGTATTATGCAGCATGGCATGCAACATGGAATAGGATGCTGCCATGACAGTCAGAAAAACATAAAGTCACATGAAGACAAAGCAGGATTGTGAGGAAATGGTAGGATCACAAGGTTTGCAGCATTACTGTGTAAATGCAATAGAAACCTCACTGGTAGTTTCATCTCAGCAGCATTCCCCTTTTCCTTCATTGTCTTGAATGTGTGTCTGAGGTTCAGATTCCCACAGAGGACCCATACTGTTAAAGCCAAATGAAATGTCAGGACCTTCCTGCACTTGGCCTTATTCTGGACTATATTTCAGAACAGGGGTCTGTTGTCCACATGATAATGCAGACTATGACAGGCCTTGCCCAAGACTTGCCATAGATTGCAGTTGCAGACCCCTATTCTGGGATATATTCCAGAATAAGGCCAAGTACAGAAAGGGTCTCAGTATTTTTCCTTTCATGAGCAAAGCTTCCTGATCATCTCCAAACCACCCTATAAAATATTTTAGGGGCTTTGAAATAAAAAGGGTATTTTTTTTTCACTCATCAAAGACGTCTGTTACAATGTTATATTTCTGGATATAGTCAACAAAGTTTTTTTATCATAACAGTGCAGTGTTCCTGTTGTTAGCCATCTTGTTTCCTACTTGCTATTCAGAATCACTTGGTTGACAGCCTAAGTTATTTTGTGTGGGAATGCATATGTGAGACTGAACATGAAATATATAATAACCCTGTCTACCAGGAGATGCAATTAGCATGTTCACAATAGGAGTGTAAGAGAGTGTTTTGAAAAGACATTCTTACATAAAGTCTGAGGGTTGAAATGCTGCTCATGTTTGCTGTGTGTAGGCTGATTATAATGCCTCACTGTATATATTCCGAGAAGCAAACATGTTACCTCAACCACAAATAAAGTTCTAAGGTAGTCAGACTTCGAACAGAGAAGCTTCTAAAAAACTAGAGGCTAAATTATTGGGGGTGTGCAAAGACTACCGAGTTTCTGTCAGCATGAAGAGCAGACAAGTCAGAAAACAGCCAATGGTCAGAGTATAATAGGCTAATGCTGTCAGGAGTCTTAATGTGGAGCTGGTCTACAGGCAGAGAAAGCTATTTAAACAACAGAAGATTGTTTCAGGAAGCTAAATGAAAATTATAGACACTTTGCAGAATTTTGAGTGTGTATCCTCCCAGATCAATGGTGTAGTGAGGGATCATTATTATTGTTGTTGTTATATTAGTCAACATTGACCATATCAAACAAGGATATGCATTTAAAACCAGATATAAAGTATCAATTATAAAATCAATGTTCTCTCTCTCTCTCTCCATCCATCCATCCATCCATCCATCCATCCATCCATCCATCCATCCATCCATCCATCCATCCATCCATCCATCCATCATCATCATCTACAACAACAAATCTTGCTCATCCTTCTGGATTATGAAACATGGCTCAGGCCTTCATGCCCTTAAGCATGAGCAATGGTACTCTTAGGGTAGTATGCTTATCTAGTGTCAGGCAGGGCTAGCTGCCTGCCATAATATTTGTATGTAAGATCTCTGCCACCTATTGGATTCTGTATATATGTATATAATGGCTGTCTGTTGACAGTTGACTCCCCCCTCCCTGCTGAGGTGAAGTGATACATTTATGTGAAAAGGTTTGGGCACCAAGTTTAAATTGGTTTTGAAAAATAGTTACTGCTCATTGGTTAAGGGCCAAACCCCGCCCAGCTATGAAAAATATAAATATGCTGGGCTTTCTGTTCCAAGTTGCTTTCAACAAGAAATGTCCTAACACTGAGCTGAAATAAATCACTGTTCATCTTTTCCAAGAAAGAGTCTCATGGTCATTCTTAGGGGACATCTAGTCCCCTAAGCAATGTATGCAGTTAGGCATTGTTGTCAGATAATTGATGGTTCTTTAAGAGGGGAGTTAAGTAGAAATAACCTGATTCTGTTATATAGACAGTTTTCCAGAAAGAAATGTGTTGAGTCTTCCGGGATGGTGACCCTACATATACAGAATCTTTTTTGGTAAGGGATATTCTGAAAATGACCTGGTTTACCAACAGACTTCCTTAATGAGGCCTATAACCAGCCCAGAGCTCATATACCAGACCATGGAGACATGTGGCAGCATGCCCACAAGGTCAAGTAGACCATAGAGGACCCTTTTTTGTGGGACTCCAGAAAGCACCACTGGAAGTGGGTCCACCCCATGATCTGCCGGCTGGAGATTGCAAAGCCCAGGAATAAAGGTTCTCAGCATTCAGAGCCTCTGTGCTGACTCCAAATGCTTGTTGGAGGTTGTGGCCAGACTATGGAGCTGAACAGGCAATCCAAATGCAAATAGCCCTGTCCCACTCCTGCAGCAACCTGTCCTAGCATGGGATGAGTTGCTTGTTGTGTGATAGGGCATCCTGCCTGTCAGGGATCAGGGAAGAGCATAGAAATGAACTCAGAAGGCTTAATGGTTTTCCCAGGTCTTGGCAGAATCTTCAGAGCCTACAAAGCAGCTCCCTATGCAGCACTGGTGGGAGATGCAGTGTGTACACTGCCAATATCTTCCTCTCTTCTAGGCTTTGACACTGCAGAACAAAATTTCCACAACCTCAGAGCTTCCTACCAGGCCAATTAAGCACCAGATAGGAAATGACCTTGCAAGTTGGTCATTTTCTGTGCACCACTTAACTGCATTGGAAGAAAAAAATGGGAAAGGGTGGGGAGCACCTTCACAGTGCTTTGCCAAGGATTATTAACCTGAGGGTCTTAGGGCAGGTGACATAATAATATCATTATAAAAACAGATAAAAAGCATGACTTAGTGACAGTGACTGCATGGGGAGGAGATGTTGTTCCCTCAAGCAAAGGCCAGAGAAAAGAAGTACGTCTTCACTAGTGGCCTGAACACATAGGTGAGAGTGGGTGAACACGTACACCTCAGGGGGGAGACAATTCCATAACCTGGGGGCTACAACTGAGAATGCCTCCCACCCCACTAACTACTGAAGATGATGGGGCTGCCAAGAGGCAGGGAAATTCCAGAGGTGGTCTTTCCTAACCTAGAACTAACTGCTGGCCTGAAAGAGATGTTGACATGCAATCACCTTTACCAAAGTGATTTTTTGGGGCTATCTAAATGCAGTTTCAGTCTAACGCAGTAACTATTACACCATTCTCTCCACCACCACCACCACCAATACAGGTATAATGATGGAGTTCCATTTTTTTTATTTATTTTTTTCAATGGGATGATAGGCATTTTATCACTGCTTATTCTTTTAAATTCCCTTTATTTATGTTCCATCTTTAAATTGGAAGACTGGCTTACAATATACAGTCTTAGACAGTTCCCTGCCCTCAGGCTTACAATCTAAAGAGACAAGACACATAAGGAAAATGGTGTGGGAGGGAACAGGGACACTCTGACAGAAATTGCGTTCAATCCATACAATGGTAAAATACTTTTGCTTTTTCTCCTCCATTCCTCACAGGCAAGATGGTTCCTTCATAGCTTGTGTGGTGACAGTTGAGAGGTAGAGGTCAATGGTAGCTTGATGTAAAGTGCTCGCCTAGTGTCCTTATTTCTTCCTCTCTGCACAGGCCAGAATAGTTCCTTCATAGCCTGTGTGATGACAATTAGGAGGGAGAGTCAATGCGGGGAGCTTGGTGGAAGATGCTTACCCAGTTTCCTTCTCGCTTCCTCTCTCAACAGGCAAGATCGTTCCTTCATAGTGCACAAATGCAATTTTCAGGATTCAATTTGAACAGAATATTTGAAAATTTGAATCGATTTAAATGTTTAAAATTCTAATGCATTCACATTCGATTTGATTCGAATCAATTCAAATCTATTTGTGAGAATTTTCTATTCAAATTTGCAAATGCGAATGTCAACAATTGTATGCGCCCATATGCATCCTGTACTCATCCATATGCATCTGTACACATCTATACACATCCCGTAGTTATCCCATATGCATCTCGTTTTCATCCTGTACGGATCCATACAAATGCATACAGATGCGGGAAAGAAGCATACGGGATATATTGATAACATATTGATACATATACGTATGTCTGAATAATTCACATGAATAGATTCAAAAATTCAAAATTCATTCAAATGTTTACATTTGAATTTATGGACATTTGTTTCAAATTTGTCTAAAATTCAAACAAATTTGATTGAATTTTGAATGTTTCAAATATTCGTGCACAACCCTAGTTTGCACAGTAACAGCAAATGTGAGTGAGCAAAAAGATGAAAACAATAGATAGTAGGTAGATAAGTAACTTCTCTCATTATGCACTGATGTTGAATAAAATGGTCTCTGTTGAATGTGAGCTATGCAGAAGTCAAACAAAAAAAAATCCTGTTATCTGGGAGGTAAGGAAAGACAGTCCTATTGTAGTAAACGTGCTCAGAATCCAGAAACATCATTTCCTTCTCTGTAACTGCCATCCAAGGAAGCATAAAACATGGAGAAGCAGCTGTCATTGCAAAATAAGCCACAATAGCAGGAAGCATTTTCTGCTGAACTGCCTGATAGCATCTGTTGCTAAATATAACATTTTAAAGTACCTTTTTCCTTCCCTCCTTTTCCTCTCCTTCTCCTTCCTTTTGTCTTTGAGTTCAGCCCTTTGCTGCAAATGTTTATTGATGCCATATTATTAACTGAAAACATGCTCCACAGCTATCCAGGCCAGGGGATGGTAGATGCTTCTACATGGTAGATGTAGAGATGCTTCTGGGATGGAACCATCTCCACCCAATGTGGATGCTCCATCTCGGAGAAACCTCAGGCTTCCCTTGTTCGCCAAGCACAAACAGGCACTGTACAAACATCACTAATATACCTTTTATTGGATGGTGAGGGTCTGTGGAGGTGGCTCTCCTGCTGTATTTCTCATTAAGCTTGAGAGCTGGGTCCCCAGCACACCCCTCAATTCCTTAGCATACCATCTGTCAGCATGAGGGACTAACGAAACAGCTGTAGGCAGGTAAGTGCCTTATCGGAAGTATCTTCAGATGTCCGCACACCCTTGAAATGGAAATGGGGAAGAGCTCAGAAAGTCAATGGGAAAGGTATTTCCCATAAACATGACAACACAGACATGTAATTCTGCAACCCCTTTATTTACAATTAAAAACAATGAAGACCCTGCAGTATTTTTCTTTCTTTGAGCTCACATCTCCACGTATAGTGCTGCCTCCCCTTCATTTTCAACAGTAATGGCATCTCATAATGATCAATACAGCCCCCTTTCCATGAAACCTCCTTAGTTCAAAATGTATAAGAGGAGGCCACCTTTTCTCCATGGGGTTTCATCTGGCCACGCCACCTCCACAGACTCATTTTCTGATGAAAATTAAAGATTATTCATGTATTTATATTTACATCCCACCCTATAGCACAAGCTCTCAGAACAGGTTACAAAAAATTAAATGTACAAGCATAGCTACAACAGATTTAAAATTAAAAAATAATTTAATGTTAAAGCACCCAGAACTGAGGCAAAAATCAGGCACAGAGGGAGTGCTTGTGCTCTCCTCAACTAGACCACCAACACTTGAAGTGTGGATGGCCCAGCCTGGCCCAACTGGATCACCATGGCAACTGCCACAGCAACATCTGACATGCACTGGAACATTGCCATGACAATCAAGAGGCAGCGCAAACTGCCCAGCCACAGCCACTCTGCCCTGCCCACTCCCAGCATTCACACATTCTCACCTGGGTGTGAATGCTGCACCTGGGAGCTCACAGGTTTTTACTTTTGCACATCTACAGAACATCAGGGCAACTGGAGGAAGCTCCCTTAGGCTCAGGGAAAGTGGCAGCAGTGCATTGCACAGACAGACCTCTTCTGGACTGTATGCAACCACTTCATTAAGGTAAGTGCAAACAGACCCCAAAGGCAGCTCACTGATTGTCCCAGGAGATCTCCTCGCAAGGCATGGGCCAAACCTGCTTAATGTCAGACCTCTTGATATGACTGGCAGGGGATATAACTACAGTATAGAATTGGGCAAACGATGAGATAAGTAATATTTCAGAGAAGATAGCCTGCTATTGTGATAATTTAGAAAGAGGTAAACGGTAATAACTGAAAGGCTGTTATTGAGTTCAGTCCTTGGGCTTTCTAGAATCCACAGAGATCTACTTGCTTTAGGAAATCATTTTAAAGGATACAAATCAGCTTCTCCCATCCGGCATTTTACAGAGCTTGCAAAGGGGATTTAAAGTTAAGTCCTTGAGAGATTGCCTAAAGGCACAGCACAAGTAAAAACGAATAGCACAATCAGTTCAGAAAAATTAAAAATTGTTTAAGAATCAAATAAATGCTTACCATATTTCTGCATTGTTTTCTTCACCCCAGGGAAGCAAACAGATGGACAGACTTGGACTGCATCTTCATGGGCCCCCAAAGGGCCACCTTCACTAATTGATCTGTCACTGGGAGGCAAGGCATGTACACACCCAGTGCTTCCCAGCCTTCAGAGCTGGGTGGGAACTTTGGAGACTGCACAGTTCCAAGGTTTCCACAAAATGCAGTTAAAAGATGGCCAGGAAATAACCACAGAAGTCAGTCATTTTCTTTTTAAAATAATATTTTTTATTATAACACAACCTTAAAACTTCCCATTTTCAATATAAAAGCTTACATACATTAATAATACATCTTTCAGTTATTAGCTGTAGGTCACTTATTCTGTTCTTCTGGGTCTTCTTTCAGTTTCTCTCTCCGTTTAGTGTGGATTGGACTGAAAGGGAATAATAATATGATAATAATAAAAATAATATGAAAAAGCCAGATCACTTTGCAAAGTCACTACAGGGTTTGGTGGCACTTTAGCAGAGGTGCTGCCTGCTACAGCGATAACAAGGATATGCCACCCAACATGACTCTCCCCTTTCGCGGCACATAGGGCAGAAAGGCAATAAAAATATAACTGTAAAAAAGAGAGAGAGAAAGCCAGATCGTTCTCTAAAGCCACTATAGGGTTTGGCGGCAGTTTACCAGAGGTGTGCACTTCCGCTCCACTGGGTATGGCAGTTTAACACTCGTATGCAATTTAAATTAAATTATCGTACCTGGCTTGGTGATCAGGGAGGTGGGGTAGAATAATGGTCACAGCAAGAGACTCATGGGATGGTGATTGCATCTTTTGCTGTAATACAGGGGCACTCAGTTATTGTATGCATGTTTCAGAAGCTGCTATTTGTCTTGCACATTCACCTGGCTTGGCAATCAGGGAAGGGGGATGGAATAACAGTCACGAAAAGAGACTTGTTTCTGTTCAGTCGCCATTTACTGCCAAAAATGCCCAAACAGTTGTGATCCCCAATGCACATGGCAGGAATGGCGAGCACAGGATGTGAAACGCAAGCATCAATCTCCTCTCCAAATAGCCCGGGAGCGTCCCTGAGCCTGGACTCAGCCTCCAAAATGATGCAGACTCGGCTCCCAAACCATGCTGAAAACAGTTTTCTAGAGGACTAAATTTAGTGCGGATTTGGGCGATTTGGTCCAGATAGGGGGCTTTGCATGGGGATGCTCCTTACCGAATTTGGATTCAATTCGGACTACAATGCAGCCTTACTCTCTCTCTCTCTTTTTTTTTCTCTTCTCTGTAGTTTTTCCTCCTTTTAGCTGTCCACTTGTAGGTCAATCAAATCCAGCAATTACTATTCCTTCTTCTTGTAGATAATCGATGAAGTGTCTCCAGTCTTGTCCATACTTATCTATTGTCCTGTTTTAAAAAAGGTTGTTAATTTGTCCCTCTGCTAATTCAGTCAGTTATTTAGCCAGTTCTCCACAGAAGGGATTCCATCTTTCCATTTTTGTCCATATAGTATTCTTGCTGCTGTTGCCACATAGACAAAGGATTCACATTGTCTAGATTTTCATCTATTATTCCTAATAAAAACTTCTCTGGTCTGAATGGTACATATTCCTCGTTACAGTATGGACCTGTATTCAATTTTTTTCCTGCTTTTTTACAAGTCCACCACATATGATAAAATGTTCCTTCACTAGTTTTACAGTTCCAGCAAGAAATCAGTCATTTTCGTTCTGGCGTCTATTCATGCCAGACAGAAGACAACTAAGGGAAGTCATCCCTGATATGGGTGTTTCTCCAATCAGTGGCAGCAGAGGCAAAAGAGGACAGCAAGCCCCTCTGAGTTGCTTTTCTGACTCTGCATGGAAAACAGCTCCAGGAGACCTTTCTACCTTTTGGGGACAGGCTGCAGGCCTGATGTGGGCAGTGGCATGCAGGCATCTCACCATGAGGGACCTATTGTTGCACTGCTAAAATGGGTCCCCCAGAGGTTCCAAGATCAGTAACTGTCATTCCTGGCTGTCAGGGCTGGTGCGGAGGCTAGTCTCGAACAGATAATGATCAGCCACTGCCTGATGCAGACCCACAGATCTCGTTTCTCATTTTAGAGTTCAATGGAATATCCAAAAATTCAGTTTGATTCAAATCTTTAGAATTTGAATTCAACCAAATTCGATTAGAATTAAGCAAATTTGAATCTATTCATTGAATTTTGATTCAAATTTCCACTTACAGATGTTGATAACATTAATATTTGTTAATGTTTGTTAATCATGGTGGACCGGGGGAGGGCCTCCGGAGCATGGATGTGAGGCGGGTGCCGCGCGTCCATGCGGCGCCCGCCTCAAATCCGGATCTAAGTCATCCTTCCGCCGTGTATGCGGAGGGATGGGGGGGGGAGATCCGTATCTATTAGATATGGATCTACCTTTGTAAATCTGGATTTAGTGAATCCGGATCTATTCTAAACTGGATTTACTGGGTCCGGATGGGGTACATCCAGATTTACAGTGGTAAGTGCGGAAGCACCCTCTGAGAGAACTTTGATGTTTATTTATTTGCCTGTTTCTTCACAAGTTGTAAGCAATAAACATTTTTTCTTATTTATTTCAAAGAACAAAAAAATATTTGTGCCTGTACGCATTGTTATGCATCCTGGACGCATCTGTACACGTCCGTACGTGTCCGTATGCATCCCGTAGTTATCCTGTATGCAACCCATTTTTGTTCCATATGGATCCGTACAAATGTACACAGATGCAGGAAAGAAGCATATGTCAATACCTGCTAGCTTGGTATCAACTCTACCAGCTGCTGTCTGCATTGTGAGGATGGTTCACTGTTTGGTCCACATCAACAGTAGAAGCAATATATACATGCTAACCCTATTAAACTCCATTCAGCGGCATCACCAGTGTTACCACCACTCATACTCCATCATGACTGGTCCACATCCCTGCCACTCAAATGCTGCTTCTGGGATGAAATGGCATTGGTGAAGAATTCTAGGTCCAAAAGCCTACTGATGATCTCTGCAGCAATACACAAACAATGAATGCCCCTTGGTGTTACACCTGCATTTTCCTCAGATCTGGTTCACGTGCAGATGCACCGGTGCTTATTCATTAACAGACAGTGCCAGTATGCTTGGTAGGGATGTACATGAATATTCGTAACATTCAAAATCTGTATGAATTTGGCCGAATTCAGACATTCGAATTTGAATCGAATGATTTGATACATTCATAAGAAGCTTCCTGTGAAGCTCTGTATGGGATTCGTATGGGATTGAACATTCATATCAGTCCAAATCCTACCACATTTGAAGGGGAGCTATTCGAATGACTACAATTTTCTTTCATTCAATTCAATATGAATCCATACAAAAAAAATCCATGCACATCCCTAATACTTGGTGGCACACTATTTGATCCTGACTAAAGGGCACTTGGTCAAGATCAATTCCACATCAGTGCTAGTCCCATGTGGATGATGTGTGCCACAGGATGATTTCATCCAGAGTATGAGGTGAGTGCAGAAAGGCTCTAAGTCTAATTGAATTGTTTATGACTTACTTTTTGAGAGAACTATTGGATAGTTTGGTCATATATTTTGGAATGCAAAGATTTGAGGAATGAGATGAAAATTGTAACAATTTCCTGTGCATCCAACTACAATAACAAAAAAAAAGCTGAATAGGAGGAGGAGGAGGAGGAGAAGAAGAAGAAGAATAATTGGGTTTTCTACCCTGCTTTCCTCACCCATTTGAGGGGACTCAAAGTGGCTGACAAAGCTTTCTATTCTTCTCCCCACAACAGAACACCCTGTGAGGTAGGTGGGGCTGTGAGAGCTCAGAAGGAGAGCTGTGACTAGCGCAAGGTCACCCAGCTGGCTTCATGGGGGAGTGTGTAATCAAACCCAGTACTCCCAGATAAGGGTCCAGCTCTCTAACCACTGGACCAAATAGATACTCTCCTATCAAATTGGGACATTAAAAGATTACTTGGCATTGAAGGGGAGGCAAAATAGAACACACTAATTTTAATCACTAATACGATACACTTACTGTTACCCTGACAACAAGAAGGCTCCTTTTCAACAGCTGTAGGTTTGGTTACTTCCAAGGTTCTCATTAAGCTAGTAAATAAAATCTCAGACAACAATAACATGACAAATATAGGCTCTGTGCATACTAATAAAACTATAAGGTCTCCCTGCTTTTTTCCTCAGTAGGTTTTGCCCAAGTAAAGATAATGGCTGCATAAATATACAAGCTCTTAGTGTATGTGAGGAAAGGATAAAGAAACAAGCAAAAAAGATGTGTTCCTATTTCATAATCTGAAATCAGAATGAAAAACCTATACAAATGGAATTCTATATGAATAAAATAACCAAAACTGAGCAGGAATGAAAATTCTGGCCTGTCCTACATTCCTTTTTAAAAACCAAAAAGCATAAGAAGTTTTTTAAAAACTGGATTGTTTTTGTTTGTTTTTATTCATTGAGGGCCACCTCTTGTGACACAGTTTTTTTCACAGGATAACATTCACAAATCACATTCCATGCCTTCTATCCTGTTTCCATATTAAAGTAAGAATAAAGGGGCATGGAAATCACAACTATTTACTCACAGGATACATATTCTACACCATTCCTAGAGTTGCTCCTTTGATACACAAGGTAGGGTACACAAAGCACCCATATGACACCGTGGATGTGCCAAAGAGGTGGCAGGGTCCATGTGGCCCTGTCCCCTCATGGCCCACTCAGTGAGGGGTGATGGACGTATCTCCTGCTGTGACACCGTGCCTATAGACCAGTCTAACAGCAGAATCAGATGAAGAGCTCTCATATCTCTTTATCCTGCTTCTCCATGGCAATGGCAGTCCTCCTGCTGTCACAGTGATACTACTGTTGCTGCTCAAGTGGACTTAACAGTTCCTCCTCAACAGCTTTCACAGATTCATTGTACACAGAAAATGCCCCATGGATCATCTTGTGTTTGAAGAACCCAAGCAACAAGACCTAACCCAGAGATTCTCCTGGGGAAGTCCTCACCATTTGCAACCCAGAGCACAGCCAATCTTGATGCTGGAGTTGTTAGGCATTAAAGCCAGTAAAAGAAAATGTAAAGATGTGAACAGGATGCAAAAGGGTTAAAGAACAGGAGACAAAGTGTTCAAGGACAGCTATGTGTTTGGATTACGTAAGGATTGTGCAACACAGGCTTGTGCAACACAGATTGTGCAACACAGATTGTGCAACACAGATTGTGCAACACACAGGAAGTGAGTCACCATCGCTTGATAAGAAAAGGTATAAAAGTGCCCACACACTGCTGAGTGTATTGATTGCTGGTCGGGAGTTTGGATGGAGGGATGTATACTTGTACATGCAGCAACCTTTAAGAATAAAACCTCTGAGGAGAGAGATTTCGGCTTCAGTCTGTTCCTTACGCAGCGGGCAGGAGGGATTTCCTGATAAAGCTGGACAGCTCCAAGGACGTCAGAAGTTTCTGAGGCAACAGAAGATTGCCTTGCCGGACGAGTCTGGTGATTTACACCAACAAGGGTTATGGTTCCCAGAACGTTATCTCCGTGCGTGCTGAAGAGATCAACTGACTGTCAGTGCCGGAAGGCAGAATGGTAAGAACTTCGGACTGGTGTCTGTGTCTTATCACGTTTGACAGGAGAAGGTGGGAGAGCTGCCGAGAATCTATCTGTGCACTGCTTAATGATGGAGGTAGTAAAATTTCCCAAATTAGACAAAACTAACTATGCAGCATGGCGCTCCTACGTTGAAGCGTTGCTTGTCAGAGAAGGCTTGTGGGATGTTGTGGACAGAGGGCCCACAGCTGGCACTCTTGATCAAGATAGAAGAGCAAAAGCCACAATTTTGCTTACAATCACGCCATCGCAAATCAACCACGTCCGGGAGAGAAGAACCTCAGAAGCAGTTTGGAATGCTTTGAAGGAGATTCATCAATCCACAACGGCTCTGTCAAAAATGATTTGGTGCCGGAGATTGTACGCCTGCAAGATGCAGAAAGGTCAATCGCCCGAGAAGCATCTGGAGATCATGACTGATTTGTTCAACCAGGTACACGCCAGGGGAGTTGGCTTAGAGCTGGAACAAAGAGCATATGTTTTGCTGGGGAGTCTTTCTGATGAATTTGAAAATATTCTGTGCAGTCTTCAGTGTTTTGACGAAACACAGCTTACTGCGGAGCTGGTGGCTGCACGTGTCTTGGAAGAGACCCAACGCCGGCAGTACGAGGCGGGGCTACAGAGGCATGCAGGACCGAGGCAAACACTCCCAACAGGGGCTTTCAAGGAGTTGCAACCAGAAAAAGCAGCTGTGTCCAGGGAGAGAAAGTGCTGGTGCTGCGGGAAGGCTGGCCATTTCCAAAAGGATTGTGGGAAGCTAGCAGCAGCAAGAAAGAAACAACCCAAAAATGCTGGGAACAGCAAGAAAGGCGTTGTGGCTGTGGTAAAGAACAATGACTACAAAGCCCATCAGGCTGGAAACCCCATTTGGGTACTAGATTCCGGAGCATCGTCTCATATGATTAACTGTGAAAAGCTCTGAAAGATAAGATGCCTTCTAATGTACATTCAGTTGCTTTGGCTGATGGTGCATCGAGGGAGGCAAAAGTGATGGGAACTGTGTTCATCCCAAGTTTTGGAAAGGACTTTTCAAATGTTTTGTGTTCCTAAATTGCATAACTGTTTGATTAGTGTGTCTGAGTTAACCAATAGTGGGTATGCATTAAGTTTCAAAGGGGATGATTGTACTATTAGCATGAATGACCAAGCTTGTGCTAAAGCAATCAAAAGAAACAAGGTGTATTATATGATTGACAAGGCAGAATGTGCACTAGCTAACAATGTGCCTTTGCACTTAGACTGTGTTCATTACTACCACAGAGTCATGGGACATACAAGCTTCACAAGTTTGGGGAAGCTGGAGGAAGTGTGTCCAGAATTTAAAATGTCTAATAGTTCAAACCACTTGGATTATTCAGTTTGCAGCAAGGTAAAGCTGAAGGCTTTTCCTGTGGCCAAATTCAGTAAATGCACCACACAAAGACCTTTTCAGGTTGTGCATGCTGACTTGGCTGGCCCTTTAGCCAAAACCATGGGCAAAAATCAGTACTTCATGGTCATTGTGGACCGCCACACACGGTTTTCGTATGTGATGCTTATGAAAGAGAAAAGTGAAGCTGCTGAGAACATCAAAACTTGGGTCAATATGGTTGAGAGGCAATTTGATTACAAAGTAGGATCTTTGGTTACAGATAGGGGTGGAGAATTCTTGTCCAATAACCTGAAAAATTGGTTAAGGAAGAAAGGGATCCGCCACAATACAACAAACCCAGCAGTCCCCCGGGAAAATGGCTTAGCTGAGAGACACATTGGAGTCTTAAAGCAAATAAAAGACTGCATGATGCTGGATGCAGAAGCACCAGAGCAGCTTTGGGGGGAAGCAATTCTAACTGCCAACCATGTTGCTAATCGTACTTGGAATTCTTTTGTGAAGAAAACTCCTTATCACATGTTGTATGAGAGACCACCAAACCTCAAATACCTGAGAGTTTTTGGGCAGTATGCAAATGTGTATGTGCCTGTAAACTTCAGGAAGAAGGGGGAGCCTAGATGGAAAAGGTTAATGTTTGTGGGATATTCTGGCAACAGCTATAGATTTTACACAGGTCGTGGAGAAATCTTACTGTCTAGAAGTGCCAACTTTGAAAAACATTCGGGCTGGGAAAAGCTTCATGCTAACAAGGAGGTCTTTCTCAAGCTAGGGCAGAGTGCCACAGATACGGGAAATGGAGGGGCACTAAAGCAAGAAGCATCTGCAGAAAGTGAACCTAGCACTTCTGCACACAAACACACACAAACACATCCAATTTTACATTCACCTGTCACCACACAAAAGTTTGAAAAGGTGTCCAAGAAGCACACACAGGTACAGACTAGTTCTGACAGTGAGGATGAAAAAGGCAGGACAAAGGTAATTGTGCCAAGGAGAACTCAAAGAGTGAGAAAACCTCCAGATAGGTTTGTAATAAAGAGTGCAACAGCTTGCACAGTAATGGCAGATGAGCCGGAAAGTTTTGAGGATTTGCAGACATATCCTAAAGAGGAGCAGGAGAAGTGGTTTTCTGCAATGAATCAGGAATACTCGTCTTTACTAGAGAAAGAAGTGTTTGAAGTAGTTGAGAGACCTAGAGACCACAAGGTTGTAGGGTGCAAATGGGTGTTCAAAAGGAAGGAAATGCCAGATGGAACCCAGAAATACAAAGCTAGATTAGTTGCAAAAGTCTTTTCACAACAGAGGTTTGAAAATTTTGATAAAACTTTCTCACCTACTGCAAAGCCAGAAAGTTTAAGGCTGGTGTTAGCTTTAGCAGCTAGAAAGAATCAAATAGTGAGACACTTTGATTTTGAGACTGCTTACTTAAATGCTCATCTTAATGAAGAGATCTTTATGGAACAGCCTCAAGGTTTTGATGAGGATAGAGATAGAAAGGTATAAAAGTTGAAAAAGGCTTTATATGGTTTAAAGCAAAGTGCTCGTTGCTGGAACCTATGCATTCATGAAGAATTGATTGAACTAGGATACAAACGCAGCATTGCGGATGCGTGCGTGTATACAAAAGGTGATGTCATCGCAGTCATTTATGTTGATGATCTGTGCGTCACAGCAAGGTCAGAAAAAGAGATTGAATCAGTTCAGAAAGAATTGTCCAAGAGGTTTAAGCTCAAGGATTTAGGGAATCTCAGAACCTATTTAGGGATTGACTGGGCTTCTCCCAGCAACAAAATCATAGCATGGGAATCCCCAGCCTGGATCCTAATGCTGGAGGTAACAGTGTCATGCAGAATAGCACAACACTGTTCTTCATGCACATGCAGTACAGCATCACATTTATAGCACTCCACCCCCTCATGTGCAGATCTTGCTATAATTAGGCACATGTTAACACTTTTTGTGCCTGCCTAGTACCAGGAGCAAATTATACAAAAACTTTATATTGTTTGTTTTTAAAATAATACAGACTGTAGGCACAGGTCGGGCCATCTCTGTGCAAGAAGACAAATTTTCCATAGAAAAATACAGCATGTGCACACTGTAGGAAAGAAATTATTTCTGGATAAACAGATTAGTTTGCCAGCTTTTGACTTTCTAAATTTTCAATCAAACCATCATCATAAATATGCTTTAAAGCAACAAGAATAAAATTGCAGAAAATATGTTCAAAGACCTAGTCTGTAGTGGCTGACGGTATAGTGTCAGCTGAAGCTTTCAGAAGCAATGCCCCTCATTGGCTGGGCACCTGCACATGCTCAGATGGCCAGCTGAGACCAGGTGGGTGCCCAGCCAATGAGGGGCCACCCCCTCGAGCATGCTTAGAACAGCCCAGCCTAGTCTACACAGAATCAGGCCAGCAGGAGAAGGTAAGCTCCATTCACACGTGCGTGCGACCCTGAGGATGGGTTGGGGGCTTTTGGCTGGCATTCCTGCCCACCCCCGGAGCCTGATCTGGGGTTCGTGAATGAGCAGGAATGCAGGGAAGGAAGGCACCCAGGCTGCCCACACTGGCTCCATAGGAGCCAATGGGAGCAGCCCAGGGGAGGGGCCGAGCTGTCACAGAGAGACAGCATGCAAATGCTTTCTCTCTGAGACAGTTTGGAACACCCAGAGACAGTTTCAGAGCACTTTTTAGTGCTCTGAAACTCAAACGCATGGAGGGCAAGTTGGGATGCTTGTGGCCTGGAATGGATCCCACTGCCCACAAGAGCGAATGCTGCGTCCCAATGTGCCCTCCATGCGTTCAAAAACCCCTTGTGTGAAAAGGCCTCATGATAGTGAAAGCACCTTCCCCTAGATTTCTTTCACCACATGCATGGAACCATGGCCTTAGTTTCTAATCTCATCGTGTCACGCTTTGGACAATAACTATCTGAAAAATCTAATGCGGATACTTATTTGGACCCATTAGCTGCTACCTAAATGGGTGACAATCTGATACAATTTCCAGGCATTTTTCTGCTGCTGCTGCTGCTGCTATGGATACTTGTAAACTTTTAAACAACAAGGTTTAAATTATCCTTCAGGAGCTCATTATAGCCTGCCACAAGTGAGAGGCATCCATGAAATCTTTTTCTGAAATCTAGATTTCTTAACAGCTGCTGGCTTTGCTTGTAAAAAAACCCTCACCTGGTTTTAACACCATTATACCGACCTTATTTGTTTGTTTGTTGTTTAATCATTTTTATATAACTTCCCATTTTAAAATTTCAAAGCAGTTCACAACATGAAAAACTAAAATAACAAATGACCATGGAAAACATTGTTTAACTAGGTTAAAAAGTAACCAATTCATTATTAGGAGCAGCATTTGGCAGAGGAAAAGGCATTCATAGGCCCTTTCCGCACTAGGCCTTATTCTACATAAGAACATAAGAGAAGCCTTGCTGGATCAGGCCACAGCCCATCTAGTCCAGCATCCTGTCGCACACAGTGGCCCACCAAATGCTCACGGGCATCTCAAGCAGAGACAAGGACAAACCTTCTCCTGCTCTCGAGTCCCAGCAGATGGCCTTAGAAGCGCCCCAGTTCCTCCCCCCTATCCTGAGATACATTATTCTGTAATGTATCTCAGGATAGGGGTCTGTTGTCCACATGTTAATGCAGGCTATGGTAGGCCTTACCTGGGGCCTACCATAGTCTGCACTAGGATGCGGACAACAGGCCCCTGTCCTGGGATATATTTAAAAATAAGGCCAAGTGCGGAAAGGCCCATAGGGTCAAGCATCCTAGTCCTTTCATCAGTAGAGATACAGTACTGTCTCCTTCATGAGCGATATTGGCTCTTTCTGCGCTGGCCATTATACCATCCCAGCACAAGGCCTAGATCCCTTGTAGGCCTCTTGTTCCTCACTCTTGTGTGGAACAGAAGACATTCCACTCCTGCTAGAGCACTCCCTTAGCATTGGTTGCCTAGACTGGAATAACAATACACCTGTTACTGGCATTCCAGGGGCCTGTAGAACAGAACAGTGAGGTTTACAGAAGGGTATACACATCTCTGTTCTGATTTAGCAGTGGGATCTATTTCAGTAGCACACCAAATTGCACATCTGAAGTGGCTTCCCCTGGCACTCTGATGCCAGGGACCTTTGTTCCTGTCTATCAGAACCCTCACGGAAGGCTCCAAAACTCACATGAGCTTCAAGACAGCATGGGGCCTGTCTGAGGATAGGCCTTCCAAGTGTGGATTGTCTTGATCTGAGCCAGCTAGACCACTCCAGTTGGGAATCACTCCAGTCAGAGCACTTCCAGCTGAAGTGGTCTATCACAGGTGAGTATGGAAATAGCTATTGACCTGAACTTCATCCAGACAGCACTTAATTAATCCACATTGTTTAGATAATCAAGAATAAAGCATGGCTAATTTGGAATAGAATGTGGCTAGAGGTGCTTTACTCCAAATTCTCCAAGTAATGGGGATTAAATAGGTGCTCTGTGGCTGAAGCTTCAGTTGCTGTACATCATGCAGTTGCCATCTATTGTGCATATCCATCATACACTTACCCGCATGTGGCTAAGCAAACTGAATCAATGATGAGAGAATGGCTTCCACATGGCATTGGTGGCCAAGTCATTTGCTGCTTTTCCTTCCTAATTCTACAGCCTTAACTATTAAAGTTCATCAATAGGATCCAGCTGCCTGAATGTTTTAGAGAAATGTCTGTCATCAGTCTGACGCCTCCACATTTCCAAGTTCAAAATTTGCCTTCTAGATTATTGGCCCAAGAAGCAGACATGAATCATCTCTGAGCATATGTCCTCATCTGGCACTTCAGTCCATCACCATATCAAAATTTTGACATGCTCTGCTGCTACTTATCCCTTTCACAGTGTTAGCAATTACATGGCATTTACTTTCTGAAAACGGTATTCTTTTATTCACAGCATTCTCTTACCTATCAATTACCCATTTACCCACAATATATGTTCATTACCAGGCAAGTAAACATTATCATGTTATCATGTTCCCAGCTCCTATTTATATGCCTTATATTCTTAACAGTTGTATTGTTCATCAGATAAAAGCTGTCATGGATCATGAAACTGAACAGACAGTTAAACTGATCTTTTAATACTAGCTTTTAAGCTAAACCATTTCCACTTGATTTAGGGCCTTGAAAAGTACATAAATTCTCCATTCCAGAATAAATGAGACAGAAAAGAATACCTCTTCATTTTGAAAAGGGCCCTAAAAATTGATGAAATGTTGGTGAATACAACTTGTTTTAGAGCTAATTTACAGTAAAATCAGTGAGGTGTATTTCTGATTGACATAATCTCAGCCTGGAGTGGAGTGGAGATGAGTGATGCTCTGATATGCACACAGAGCCCCCACTGCCTATAAGGACATAGATGTTTGAGCAGCATATTTCCCACACAAACCCACTTGGGAAACTGAGCCTTCCAATGATGAGGTCCAGCTTTAGGACCATTCACATGTCAGCTTGCTCCTGGGCCAGGGTAGGGCATGTGACATCCACACACCTTGTGCCTTTACCCACATTCAGCTTCAAAGGCTGCGTTCACAACCTAAATTAAAATCGAGCTTCAGGCCATCTTGAAAGTGAGAGAACCCATCAACAAATTGACCAATTATTTTCTTTCTGTATTATCTATCCCAAAGGTAAATTTTCTGGGTTAAATAATGCCAAAAGAATACAGCTTCCGATTTGGCTGGTGTGTTCTCTCATTCTGAAAGTGGACTGAAGCTGAATAAAAGCTTAGGTGTGAATGCAGCCTAAGATTAGGTCTCCATTATACCAGAAATGAACCTAGAAGTGGGCCCTTTTCACCAAGAGACTCCACAAATCAGACACAATAAGACCACCTCCAAAAGGGGAGAAGAATGTGTGGGATCTAGTTTGGACCCCACAATTGCCTCTCACCTTGCATTCCAGGCAGTCGGGGCAGTGGGGGCCCTAATTTACCTGGATACTTGTTCCTGTGGTGGCAAGGTGTGTACTTTAAGATATTTTGATGGTGCAAAATACTGAAAGTGCACATGCTACCAACCTGCCCTATACCCTAAGGTTTCAGGATGGGTAACAGCATATTAAAAAACAACAACAGACATATTTAAGATAAAACCATATATATAAAACAGTATGAAACAATAATGACTGCAGTGGGGGAAAACTGTGCCACATTTAGCCAAAGGCCAGAGCAAAGAGGTACATCTTCACCCCTTTCCTGAATGTATACAGTGAAGGGGCCTGACACATCTCGAGGGGGAGGCTGTTTCACAGCCTGGGGGCCATTACTGAGAAGGCCCTCTCTTGAGTGCCCACCCATCTTACTATTGAGGGTGGTGGAACAACGAGGAGGGCCTCCCCCCCCAGATCTTAGGACATGGGCAGGTTGGTATGGGAGAAGGTGTTCCTTCAGATATTTGGGACCCAAGTCATTTAGGGCCTTATATGTTAAAGTTAACACCTTGAATTGGGCTCAATAACGATTCGGCAGCCAGTGCAGCTCTTTTAAGACCGGCATGATGTACATTCGGCCAGCTGTCCCTATAAGCAATCTCACAGCTGCATTTTGTGCTAGCTGCAGTTTCTGAATCGCCTTCAAGGGCAGCCCCATGTAGAGTGTGTTGCAATAGTCCAATCTAGAGGTTACCAGGGCGTGGATGACTGTGGCCAAGTCATCTCTGTCCAAAAAAGGCTTAAGCTGACCCACCAATTGTCATTGAGAATAGGCCCTCCTAGCCACGGCCTCCACCTGATTCTTCAGGCACCAATGTCGAGGAGTACCCCCAAGTTACACACCTGTCCCTTCCAGGTCATTGTGACCCCATCAAGGACAAGATATTTCCCAACTGTAGCAATACTGTAGGGTTCCACCTCTATATCCTGGGGCTATGTTGAGAATGCCACAGATACATATGGTAAGCCCAACATAACCCTGGAATAATTCCACATCTTAGGCCCTGTTAGGATGGAGCCTAGGTTCTCTCATCCATTTCATGTTTCTACGTGGTTGGAGCAAGACCACCATAGGGTGGTGGATACCCTTAGAGTTCTTTATTGGAATGATGCTGCAGAAGGCACTTGCAGGCCCTGCAGCAGCCTTGTCAGAATATTGTAGATAAGTGGGTGCCTCCAGATTTAGCCCTTGTGCCTGTGGGGTCTTTTCAGGGCATCTGCCACCATACATGCCACCTAGCTTCAGTGACCTGAAGGCAGAAAAGATATAAGGATCTCGCTTGCTTTCTCAACTTGTAATCTTCATTAATTCATCTGAATAAAGTCCTTGGTTGTTGTCTATGCATCTGAGATCTACCAAGGGTTATTTAGTCATCCCTTGTTTGTAGGGGTTTTTACTTCTAAGATTCACGTGTCTGTGAGTGACATATTCCAACTATTCACTATGGTTGCTGGAACTGGTAGAGGTTGAATTCCAATGATATCCAGAGTGTGCTATTTTGATTACTCATAAGGCAGGTTTTTTTCAGTGCCCTCCCAAGAAAAATCTGCTTGTGACATTCGGGGAAGTACTAAAAGTCTTCCTGTCAGTATTCTATGCCAATGATCTTGGTTTGGTTATAATTTGTGCTTTACCTTTTAGGCTCTAAAATCTGAAAGCAGAATACAATTCAGAAAAATAAATTATTTAGCAGAGTTGAGAAAACACTGACAATAACACATGGCACTGGTCTGTTATATCTGTTTGCAATAATCATTGTATTTTCAGCATTGCTTACTTGTATGTCTAAAATTTGGCCTTAGAGATGTCTTGCCGTTATGATGGCATGAGGAAATATACAAGGTTACTACTGCTCTTTTCTCATGTAACTCTGTTACTCACAAAATTCATTTCGTTGACCTAAACTAAGTTTGCTATATAGACAGTTATACATAATATACTTCTGCTATTAATTCAAGCCAGTTTCCAGTAATATTGTTCAAACTGACAAGCTGCCTTCCTTTTTTGCCAATTGCCTTAAAGGAGGGGTGGAATGTTGCCAATATGGTGAATACATAATTTATTCCTACCATGTCAGCTATTACAAGCTTGTTAAATCAGAAAACAGTCTGTTTGGAGTCAGAAAGTATAACATGGGAATTTTCAAAACCCAAGATAAAAGGATTGCAGCTACTAACTCAACTGGTTTCCACAAGGAATTCTAATCAAATAGGGGAATCTCATGTAATAGCTACATTGTTTCATATAATTTATGAATTCTCCTAAGTTCTGCATTCAACTACATTAAAAAAGAAGAACCATTACTCTAAGCAATGGGATGTGTATGAATATTTTTAAATATTTGATTCAAACCTACTGCAAATGTTCTTTAAATGCTATTCAAATCCCTGCCGCCAGTTATGCCTCTGAATTCATTCTGAATCTGTTCCAGATCTAATTTGAATCAGCTGTGAATCACCTTGAATCCACTCTGAATCCACTGTGGGTATGACTGAGCACCTGACTTGCTGCTGAAATACACAAAAGCATTCACTTTGTATTCTCCAGCATCTAAGATTTCCATGCAGGAAATCTCAGATTTTTTCAGGCACTAGATATGGTCCTAGAAGTCAGCCATTTTTAAGCCTGTCAAAATGCCATGACATAGGTTGGGTCTGCCACCACTACCCTTCTTCATGGTGGCAGAAGGAGTGAAAGTGGCCTATGCCATATTTGCAAAGTGGCTTTTCCTGTCCTCCAAATAGAACGTTTCTGGGAGGAGGAGGAGGAAGAGGAGGAGGAGGAGGAGGAGGAGGAGGGGCGGAGGAGAAGAAGAAGAAGAAGAAGAAGAAGAAGAAGAAGAAGAAGAAGAAGAAGAAGAAGAAGAAGAAGAAGAAGACACCCTGTGAGGTAGATGGGGCTGTGAGAGCTCAGAAGAGAGCTGTGACTAGCCCAAGGTCACTCAGCTGGCTTCGTGGGGGAGTGCAGAATCCACCCCCCTTGCCACTAGACCAAACTGGCTCTGGATTCTGCCCCCAGAGCTAGCCAGACATTGTATGCCAATCAAGCCCTTTTTGGGTATGCAAAAGCAGGTGGGCACCACACACCAGGTGTCCAAAGGGACTGTACAGATATGGCCTTCTACCCTCTCTCACTGCCCTTGCAGAACTCTTCTGAAAGGCCTTGCTCAAAACAGTTTGTTTGAAAAAGATCATCACCACCTGATGCTCTTCTGGCTCTTGAACCATATCACTCTCCCCCAAAAAGAGGTCCCTCTTGTCTAAGTGCTGGCAGTGATTCCCCTGCACACGCCCCTTCTCCCTAACTGCCACCAGGAAAAAGGTTCCAGTGGCCTCTCCTTTCTGCCTCTGGCTGAGTGAAGCTGTAATGTAACAAAGCTCACTGACTTTCTGTTCACTTCCCAGACTGCCTGACCAGTGTTACCTTGTTAATCATAGATTCTCACTAGTTTTGGACTGAACAGCAGCAAAATGATTTTATTATAGGAAACTGAACACTCTCTCAGTTGTAGGTTTACTTTAAACAACATTGTGAACTTACGCACATTAATTCTCTTCCAGCTTATGAGTCCTATAATATCTATCTCAGAGTTTCTGTACTCTAGCTGTCACAGAGCTTTCCCTAACCTGGCTCCCGCTGGCAACAGTTATGAACAGCCCCTTTTTCCCTGGCCTAACCACAGTCAGTTATTCCCCCAGGCAAGAACCCTTCACTAACTGCCCATCAACTACAGCTAACTAACTACCTCCTTCTCCAGGGTCATTACAAAGGTGTTATATTTTATTTTTAAATAAAAAGGGAAAGTGAGATTTACCTATCAGTAACCATGGACAGTTGGACATCGCATTAATTAGTACGTCACAAGCACAACTCATATTTATTTGATGAAGGCCACTGAACCATTTCGTATATAAAATGCAGATTACAAAATTTGCATTAACATCCCAGGAAAGTGTGATTCTGTACCCACTTAGTGTTTATTTGCAGTTTGAACAGTTTGTTTCTGGAAATGAGCTTTGTAGACTTGTCCATTATGTTATCCTACCAGCTGTCACCTTCTAAAAGATCTGCAGTTTATTAATAGAGTTGCATCAAGCTACTTTACTTACTTTACTTACAAAAGTTTTTACAGGTTCTTGCATTCTCAAATAGACCCCTATTGCTGTTTTGCTGTTAAAATGGCATACATTTCAAAATTCATTGTTTTCTCACCCCATTCATTTAAAACACAAAACAGAAAATTCTATGGGCTGAAACTCAAGAATTTATGAGCTTGTATCACATACAGCAAGGAAAGATCACAAACCTTCACCCATGAATACACAATATTTGCAATTTGAAAACCCATAAATATTAAGGGATGAGCATATTATCTCCACCAGGCCAGTAATGTGTTTCTTAAACTGGGGTGATGAATACTGATGGGTCATTGGAGAATCTCACAGAAAAATTCATTGGCTCTTTCTCAGCTGGTCCTTACTCTGCATGCTGGTGAAGATTACAGCAAAACCTGCCCGGGGCCTGCCATAGTCTGCACTAGGATGGGGACAGCTAGGCCATACAGGAACAGATTCCCCATTCACACCTAGGCAGGTAAGGATGGATGGGAACACGTCCTTATCTGCCTAGGTGCAAATGGGGAATCTGCCCCCACGTGGCCTAGCCCAAAAAGGCTGCCTTGGGGGCGGGATGCCCCTCCCAGGCCTGCTGCCATTGGGTTGGAACTGACACAGAAGTGGGTAGGATGGTACTGTCCAATTCAGGGGTTCCTGCGGGCTGTAGCCAACCAGATTGGGTTGGCTAAAGCTTGCAGGGACACCCTCCCCCCAAGGGCTGAGAGCTTCCCCGGAGATGTGCACAAGCAAGCAACTTACCTGCTCACCACTGTAGTCTGGACTGGGAAGCCTGGGGGTGTGGCTTCCCAGTCCGGTCGATGGCGGTGAGCAGGTAAGTCACTCTTGTGCGTGTCTCCGGAAAGGCCCTTGGCCCTGGGTGGGGGATGGTCCCAGGGGGCATCTGAGAGGCGCAGCCACTTAGATTTAGGCGACTGCACCCCACGGAGACCGAAGATCTGCCCCAGTGTGTTGGCAGCTGGTGCAGCCTGGATCGAGCTGTGCCAGCTGCCAGCCCCCCACCCAGGTGCCCACCAGCACCCAGGCGGGCTGTGCCTTCGCCCCAGCCCCGCAGTGACTTACCTTGTCGGACCCTCTGGTCCAACATGGTGGTTGCGTACCCGGCCAGGGCAATGTTCGGCTCAGGACAGTAGATGGGCCTCACGCTGTCAGCGCATCGGGCTGGAGGTGTGCGTGCCGGTACACGGGCCCCTACCGGCATGCATGCCACCGGCCTGATCTGCTGACAGCATGGGGCTCGTCTACCAGCGCCCACGCCTGTGCACAGAGCCAGGGGTTCACCCCACCACCACCCCATGCGTGCGATGCCTCCTTACCTCTCCGGGCCCAGAGTGCTTCTCACACAGCCTGGAGAGTGATGTGTCACTCTCCGCGCAGGTGTGTACGCTCCAGTAGTTGTGCCCCACACTGACCTGACATATCAGCATGGGGTCAGCCTACCGGCACACACGCCTGCACAGAGTGCGGCAGATTCCTCTTCAGGCTGCGCAATGAGCACCCCAGACCAGCAGGGTAGGTTAATTGCATGGGACTGCCAGCTTTAGGGCCGATTTTGGTCCAATGGCAGCAGCAGGGGTGGGGCCCACAGCGGTCCGGGAGGGAGAGTGTGAATGCTCTCCCTCCTGTACAGCTTTGGGACAGCCTAGGACAGCTGCAAATGGGTGTAGAATGTGATTTCATGCTCTATACCTAGAATGCAATTAGGGTGCCCTGGAACAGGATGGTGCAGTTCCAAACGGAACTGCCAGCCCAGAGAGTGCTGTGTCCCAGGGCTGTCCTACTTGCATTCTGGAGGCCTAGTGCAAATAGGCCTCAGGTCACTATTCCAAGATATAATTCAGAATAAGGACCAGTTCAGAAAGGCCCACTGTTTTCATAGGATGCATTAGTGCTCCATTTGTGTCTGCCTGGGGGACATTCTGGCACAAATGGAGGTGTTTCTAGGATGGAAGTGTCTCTGTGTAGTGTGTTTGCTCCACTTGGAATCATACTTGGAGCACCTACTGCACCAAGTGCAAAGGGGGGCCTTAGTTCTGGCATCCTGTCCCACCTTTCCTTCAAATGTCCCAGAGCGAAGCAGAGTAATCTCCTACCTTATATTTTGTCTTCACAACAACAATGTAAGATAGGTCGGTCTGAGGGTGATGCTTGCTAATTCAGTATGCTAGTCAGTATGTAATTGCCCTAGGAGTGAGTGACTGGCCCAGGGTCATTCAGTGGGGTGCATAGCCAAGTGATCATTTGAATCCAGTTCTAGCCTCTTACTCTGTCTGCTACAGTATTTCGCCTGATATATGCCAGGACAACTTGACATTAAATAATCACTCTTTGGACCTTTTTGCACTTAGGTTCCCTGGGACATGTGGCATCTGTGCACACCTCGCTGCAGCAGTGGCCATGTGCAGCTGTACTAGGGACACCAAAGGCACTCCTAGTATGTTGACAGTGAGGGACAGCCACACGTGCTCACAGGTGCTCCAAGACAGAAGCAGCTCTGCTGTGTGTGGATGCTCTGAAATGGAGTGTTCTCGGGCCATCCCACTCACTCCATGTGCAAACGTGCCCTTTAACTCTTTCAATTTTTAATAAAGGAAAAAATGACTCTTGAGGCCTAATTGACGTGTATTTAAAAGTTGGCTGAAGATAATTGTCAGTTACAAGCCAGAGTAATGTAGAGACTTGAGTTGGATTGGCTGAACCAGAGCTCATTGCACAGCTCTGCCATCAATCACAACTCAAGCCAAGTGGGGAAATCATCACAGAGCTGCTTATCTCACATCTTGGAAGCTTTCTGCTAGCAAAAACTCCAAGGGTTGCTGAAGAGCCATTTCCATTCCCTGATTCTGCTCAAAAAATGCATAATCTAAGGGAAATTAAGTTCCCTTGTGTCACCTTGGCCTACAAGGTCTCTTTGGACCAGTCAGTACCTTCAAGGCTAACCTTCCTCACAGGTTTACTATAAAGTTAAACTAGAAAAGAAAACTATGCCCGCTACCTTGATCTCTTTGGAAGTCAGGCAAGATACAAATGTAAAAATAAATACATATCAAAGCTTACCCACTGTAGAAAAAATGAAGCAGACTGTAATGTTAAGAAAAACCTGATGTGAGTGTAATTATATGAAATTAACCATATGGCGCAATAGGTCATGGCTTCTCCACATTTAATTGCAAGGGTAGGAGAACTAGAAAATAAAAAAAATGATCTTCCAAATGAAACGTGCAGGTCATGAATTTACTCAGCTCTAACTGTCTCTGCCTTTTGGTAACTTGAACTATTTAAAAGAAGAAACAAAAATGAACCCCAAGATATATCTATGAAATGAATCAAAGCCTTGCAAAGGTTAATATTTGCATATGTTTTATTCTTATTGTAACCTGCCCTGGGACCATTTGCTGAATGTGGGATATAAATAAGTAAGTAAGTAAGTAAGTAAATTCCAAGGTGTTTTCTCAACTTGGATGAAGTTTTTCTCGAACTTTCCCCAATTATTAATAAAGTTGCATCAAGGAAGTAATGAAAGGAACAATTAGAGCTCTCCAAACCAATAAGAAATTAGCAGATTTTCTAACATGTCATATTCTTTTACTTGATCCAGTAGTCAAAGAAGACATGCTTAACAAGTGTTTAGGCTCTTGGACTCATACACAGTTGTCCTTATTTTGCATATCCCCAGTTTTTTTTCCCAATCATTGTTGTGTTGACTGATACCTAAAATAGGGAAAACAAATAGGAAGATTATCTCAGGGCCTGCTAACCGAGGCGGAGATCAGGCACAAAGAGCATCCACATTTCAGGTTTTCCTGCACTCCTCAGCCAGGTGGCTTAGCCTAGGTAGGCCAGATCTCCATGGCAATGGTTGCTGCCCTGCCCCACCTAGCAGAAGAGGGTGTGAATGCTACAGCTGCTCCCAGTGAAGCTGTGGAGAGTTTTTACTCATCCACAACTATTGAAAACAGTGGCAGGTGGAAGAAGCCCCTGGATGCTCTGGGATGACAGCAGTGTGACAGTGTGGAGACTAGCTTCCCGTGGAGTGACTTGAACCACTCCAGAAAGGTAAGTGCAAACAGGCCCACAGACTTTTCTCAATACAGAACAAGTACAGAAAAGGCCTTTCTGTTATCAGCAGCTCGCAAAATCTTTCTAGCTGCTTTTAGATGGTTCCTAGTTATTTATTTTTAAAAAGAGGAAGACGAAAGGATTTTGTTAATTTCGTGAGATTCTTTGGAGTCAGATCTCCAGCTGATAACACAGCACTGGTGTAACTGTTATGCAGTATTTCACTGCTATGGAAATATTTACAATTATTTACAATTCCTCAAGAATTTTCTCCCTTTTCCCTCATCCCACAAACACTGATAACAGTTGATAGACATCAAGCCCACACACAATATGAAAAAAAACAGAGAATGCAGTAGTGTTTGGATAAGCCAGTTGAAGTTCAACTAGCACATTCTACAAATCACGATTCCTGTCCACACCATGAGCACCCAGAGGTAAGTTGAGGTCTCTGAACTTCACTGCAGTGGATATATATTGTTTTACCATCCCATAAAGTTAAGTGTGAACAGGTCCCGAGTCTTTTTAGCAATATGTTTACATATGTGAGACATGTGAAAGTACAATGGTGCATTGCTGTCAGATGGATGTACAACGATATAGCCTTTTATGGGAGTGTTTCGCCAATGTCACAAGTATAAGTATTTAAAAAAGTATGCATACAGATCAGCAAACTTACAGATGCGCAAAAGAAGTAGATGTTTATGTCAGAATCACCACCCTAGGGCCAGAGTCAGCAAGAAAGCAGCAGAAGTATATCAAAAATTGCAGCTCTTTCTTGTTTCCACATCCCCCTAACACAACTCAAAGTCTTAATAATATCAGCTAGGGATATGCAAGAATATTCAAAACATTCAAAATTTGATCAAATTTGACATTTGCATTCAAATTGAATGTCCAGACATTTGTTTTTAAACATTCACATGTATATGAACATTTCAATTCATTTGTACAAATTACTTGGACATTCATATGTGTACAGATACGGATGCAATACATACGTATCCTTATGCATCTTACTCATAGCCATACACATTTGTACCGATATGTATGGGATAAAAACGGGATGCATACGGGATAAAAACAGAATGCATACAAATGCGTACTGATGCGTAGAGACACGTACAAATATTGTTGACATTCGTATCATCAAATACGAATCGAATATTCATACAAACAGAAACAAATGTATTCAAATCGGTTCAAATTTGAATACGTTCATTTTTTCTCTATTCGTACGAATTTGGACATTTGAACATTCAATTTGAATCGAATGTCGAAAATTTGCATTCATGCACACCCCCAATATCAGTCTCTTTTCCAGGTTTCTTACCTATAAAACAACAAGTAGAAAGGTTGGATCTGTGAGAAATGCAAGCAGGCATTCCTCGGTTTGAGAGGCAGAGAAAGAGTAGCCATAGCACTGACTTTATTTATCTGTTTGTTTGTTTGTTTTGTTTCCCACCCTTCACCTGAAGGTCCCAAGACAGGTCACAGCATAGAATAAAAACACAAAACAGTAAAACATATTTAAAATATAACCCTCTCATGCGGGAAGAGCTTAATCCAGTGATGGCGAACCTTTTGAGCTCAGTGTGTCAAAATTCGCAAGAAAACCTAGCTTAACTTGGGTGATGTGTCACATCTAGAATTATCCATAATTCTGTGATATTTGTAGCTCTAGTAAAAAAGTTATATTTTTGATATATGTATTTTATTAAAAGCAAAAACAAGTAATTCTTTTCATTAGTGACTTCTGTTGCTAAATCTTCAATTGAAAGTTGGTATTTCGTACACTTCAAGAAGAAGCAAGCACTACATGCCCAGGTGCCAGGGTGACCATGTGTGTCACCCAGAAGGGCTTGGCGTGTCACCTGTGACACATGTGTCATAGGTTGGCCATCACCGGCTTAATCAATCATAATTGGTGCTAGGAATGTTCTACCTGAAATCAATGATCAGGTAAACATAAATCCTATTCTGCTGTCCCTTGTTGGAAGGCATCTTGGGCTTGAGGTTTGTCCAGTTTAAAAATTTATACTATAAAAAATACCCTATAAGAAAAGAGGAGGAGGATTTATTGCCAGAAAATGCTATATAGCAGTCATCATATCATAGTTTTCCCTGTCACTGGAAGCTGTATTTCTGTGTTATAGGCACTGGCTGCATCCAGATTACAGATTTTGAGTGCTCCTAGTGTGTCCTTGGGGCCCAGCAAACATGGGTCTTCTGACCATCCCAGGAGAGTGAAATCCAACCTTGGAACTACCCCACGTCTAGAATGTGATTAATAAATCCACCCTCATTTGTCTTCTCCATCACCACGTAAAGTCATAGGAGTGAAGGAGGTGAATTATCAATTTTTGGTCAGGGTACTTATCCCGCAGACTGAAAATTACGCATGTCTCAGGGCATTTCTGGTCTGATGTATAACAGAGTTTGGAAACTTTGCCACTCCAGAATTTTCACATATCCTGCCACTGAAGGACTTTCTGAACTGCCTCACCAAGATCTGGATCACTGGGGCTAGATCAGCAATGCCAAAAGATTTTGGTTATGGAAAGGCCCTGGGACAGCTTTTTCAACAGCTCTCTAGATGGAGCCTATATATCAGGATTAGCACATGAACATAGTATGGCACTCTGTTCTTTCATGTGTCTTTTCTTACTTTCCCCAATAGGGGTAGATAATTGTGGTTTGTATGTATCAACTTTGAACTAATATAGGATAATTTCCAAAATTCCTGAGATTGGTTGTCTCATATCTTAGGTGGCATTCCCATGCAAGATAAAATACGAATCCAGTCCGTTTTTGGGATCGTCCAATCCCATTTAATTTTTTATTTCCGGACTTTATGAGGACTATATTGCTAAAATCCGCAGAAAAAAAGGTCCTCAGAAAAATAGGTCTCAATCCCATTTTAGCGGCTAGCCCACTTTTTTTTCCTTTGGGAATGGTAGTGGACTATTTGGGGAGGAGATCTGCCTTTCAGGCTGTTCCCCCATATCCTTCTGGCCAATACTTGCCAACGTTGTCGATGTGGCATTAGATGGGTGGGATTTCATGTCTGGGAAGGTCTGCCCCCTCGTCTTTTCTGTATGGTGATCAAAATAACTGTTGGATCTTTGAACATAGATTTCCCCTTTTTGTGAATGCCCCTGTAATTATGAGAGATACATTACATGTAACAGCTAACAATCACAGAGGGAATCTTTTTTTAGCCCTGCTTGATCCTGAGCAGCTCATTCAAAGCAAAGAAAGAGGAAGGGAAAATCCCCTCTTCTTTCTTTGAAACTGTGCAGGAACCACAAAGCTGTTCCTGTTCCACTGTTCAGACACTTTAATGCAATTCAGAGATTGGGGACTATGGTGGGTGGGGGTATTAAAAACACCTTTCCCTCAGGAGTCCAGATCACATGCTGCAAGGTTTTCTTCAGAAAAATGACAAAAGAAGGAAAAAGCAACTTTCACGTCAAGGAAACCACAAGGACTCTCGGCTGCCGAGTAAAACCCTTCATCTTCAAATTCCCTCCGGGAGCACAGAGAGGGAAATATCAAGAAATCAGAACTTTTGGAGAGGAGAAGAAGTTGAGTGGGAAGAGCTCCACTTATGCTGCTGCTGCACGAAAAGGTGGTGAAAGTTGTCCCTGTCAGGGAGAGGAGTAGGAGGATCAAAGGACAAGGGGTGGAGATAAAAAGATCCTGTTTAACTGTGCTGGGGGTTTGGGCAGTTTTAATGGGAACTGCAAGATTTGAATTAAGCCCATGTTATCACCAAGCAAATGGAAACAGCCAGAATGCACCCTTGGTTCTGAATATGGATTAGAATAGTCAAGTGGGAATGCGGCCTTAGTTAATTTATGCTAGTAGTTTTCCTATCAAACTACACAGATAAAAGATGAAATTTCAGGTGTGCTGCTTCTCCAGGTGGCACCAATTCCCCATCTGTTCAAATATGACTCCAAAAGAAAGACCTTCAAGAAAACAGAATACTACTTATTTTCTTTTCACGAAGAACTGATTCCAGGATTCCATTTACACACCAAGGTCCTAAAATCAAGGTACATATCACTTGACTACAAAGAAGTTATATTAATCAAACTTTAAGCAAACACATCTTTATCATATATCAATATTTATATATTTCAGAAATTTGATGGGGTTTTAATTTAAAACTCCTCCTTATACAGTATTTAAACGTGACTGAGTTTCAAGCAAAGCTGTGGTGTTTTCTTCCTTCACTTTTTGCAATTCTGTTCTTCTGCCAAGTAATTGCATCTTATGGTATAAAAGATAGGCAATTAGGATGCTTCTTTTAAAATAAATAAGTAAATAAATCTGCCAGTTTGATCTTTGCCAAGAATAGTTAGGCCTGTGAATCCAATGCAGAACTTGTATGATCAAAAGGAATACCAGAAGACCAATTACTAGGTTTGATTGTTTTTTTACAGAAAAGGAGCTGTAGAACAATATGGAAAAAATGTGGAGAACAGAGAAGTTTTGTACCTGTTGAGGTTTTAAAAAGAAAGAAGGAAGGAAAATACCCGTGGAATGCCATTCAATACTTGTGGACAGCACCAGCTGTGGATCATGACCACAGGATGACAGAGATGGGATGATGCTCCAGCTGGAAGCCTCCCTTTGGTCATCCTTTGACCACACTAGAGGAAAACACAGTTCAAGGAAGTCAGGGAAGGCTTCCAGTTAGCACCTTTGCTTTCTGCTGTCACTGCCACCATATTGTCTCTGTCTGAGGAACACAAGTTGGAAGCAATCTGGAGACATTAGAAAGATGGAAAGGAAAATGTGGGAAGAGCTATAATTATTCCACTAATTTGGGGTACTAATTTTTTAAAATTGTTTTTCATAACTGCCTTGGAATTATGTTGTTGGCTTACATGTATTTTCCACTGATTTTGGATGAAAAGCCAATGAGGGCGCATCCCCATGAGGCTGCCCCTGATGCGCTGTGGCTTCGGGGCAGCCTTAATGCGAATTAAGATTCACATTAAGGAGTTCCCATGGCAATGGAGGACAGGGTGGGTTCAAGGCAAACCCACCCATCCCCATGAAAACCGCAACAAATCCCTGCATCAGGATGCCGCTGTTTTCTCCACCACCCCTCACCTGAGCGCTTAATCACCCAGGTAAGTGAAAACACTTGCCTGACAGCTGCCCTACAATCAGCTGAGCAACTGTCAGGGGGTTATAGTAGTTCTCATGGGCACAAGCAGAGCTCCACTAATGATTAAAAGAGAGAGGCGAACAAGGAGCTAGTATGCACCTCTTTCCACTCTTGGAAAGAGATGCATATTAATTAGCTCCTTGCCAGGAGGCTGGCTTATCCCAGCCTTGGAAAGAGGTGCATATTAAGGGGGCTGGAGGGGGGCATAAAGGTGATGAAAGGGGGTATTTGTCATCATGTTTTTGTGTCTAGGAACAACAGTGTTTTCCCCTTCCCCAGCCAGGATCTTTTTGTACTGTCTTAAGAAACAAAAACTGGAGATTTCTGATCCCCTCCTTCAGCTGATGACAGAGGCGAGCAGTTTTCCCCCTCTCTAGCAGCTGAATTTCAAGCCCATGTCACAGAGGTTTCTCTTACTTCTCCCCTGCAGCCGCAGCTTCTCCTTGTGCTCCAACAGAGCCAGGATCAAGCAGCTCCTCCTCCTGTCAAGCACACAATTGAAGCTGTGGCTGCAGGGAAAAAGCAAGAGAAACCTCCGTGACAGGGGCTTGAAATTCAGCCGCTAGAGACGCGATGTGGCTCTGATCCCCTCCTTCAGCCAATGACAGCATCCCCATGCTTAAGAATAATTTGTGCTTGGCTGCTAATTCGCAGCGAGAACAGTTGCAAAAGGGTTTTTTTTAAATGCGGATTTGTGTTTTTTGTCCCTCATGTAATATCCTTGCAATGGGGACGCCCAGTGAGACCTGTTACCTAGATCATTTATGATTTTTGACAAAATATTTAGACATTCTACTCTTTACCACCCACAGGTATCTAAAGGTAAACAGTATGTCCTCACAGTTCCAGTAATTAGTTTCAGCAGGTGTTCCTGCGAATGCCTCCTTCTTGTTGCATCTTTGTCATCATCCGAAGGACATGAAATTTCCAAATATTCTCCTGTTTCTGCAAGCAATAAAATATACCAGATTTCTGTTCTTCCTGTTATCTAACCATTCTCTGATCTGTACTAGCTGTTTCAAAATGTTACAATTTCTCATTTGATTAGAAACACAAACCACAAACCTAGAGGCCAAAGCAAATTTATGAATGAAGATTTTTATTCATTTGCTTATTTAAATTTGTATCCTGCCCTTCACCCAGAGGTCAGTGAAACAGCAATTTAAAATCATGACTTAGAATAAACGGATATGTTTTCCGCTGCCCTGCCACAACCCTTGCTTACTTTCAGATACATAGAAAATGGCCATTATTTTGCATCTCCAAAAATTGTCCCTGTCAGAAACATCAAAGCCGTGGAACTTTTGCTCTCAGCATCAACCTGAGTGCTGTCACGAGTGGTTGTGGGGAGATATGAGGAGTATATATTCTTCTTAGTCCTAAAATCAGCAGACTCTGTCTTTGCGCTATCCTACCATTCAGAAATAACTTTTGCAGGATATCCCAGGCCTCTATCCAAAACCACACCTGTGCAATGGCCATGTGTGCAAGCCTGTCCTGGCGCCTCTCCCTCTGGTCTGCATAGCAGCTTGAGAAGTAGGAAATAGCAATGGGGAACCAAGGAGGTGTTTTCATCATTTGATTTGCTGGCTTTCAGCTTCCCTTCATCTGTCCCCTACCTTGCCACTGATGCCAAAGAGGGTTGAGGCTGCGTGATGCAGCACCTAACCATCCTGGCACTCTTTGGGTGCGTCTTCATGGCATAGTTATCTCGAATTCAAAACGTTTTGAGTTTGCGCAGTTCAGACGGCACTTCGGATTAACACGGTATTTCCGTGTTAGAGGACGTTATCCCGATTAGAAATAAATCCTGATCTCAACAGGTCTCACTCCGGATCGGGCGTCGATACGTGTTTCCTTTTTAACTGTGTGGACAGTATCGTTCCGGGATGAGATTCAGTGTTAAGGCTGTCCCGCCCCCCCAATCGCACTGTAACCAATGGCTGAACGTATTAGAAGCACATCATGTTTAGGGTTTCCTTCATTGAAAAAATCCACCCTCAAACACCCACTATAAACCTCCAGTCCTTAAAGCTGAAACACTGTATCAATCTAAGCACTTCACACCTTTAAAACAATGTTGCAATTTTGTGCAATTTCAGACCTTTGAAGGTTCGGAACAGTCACTTTCAGCCCCCTTAAGGGTGAGAAGGCTTGTCAGCCACTTAGTCCCTTGAAGGGTGAAAACAGAATGTCAACCGCTTTGAGCCCCCTCTAGGCTACTTTGCCTGTGGTCACACCTAAGGTTTAATCCAGTTTCAGTTCACTTTCAGAGTGAGAGAATACACCAGCAAACTGACAAGCTGGTTTTCTTTCAGGGTTAATAACTCAGAAAATCCACCTTTAGACTAGATAATGTGGAAAGAAAACTACTGGTCACTTTGCTGATGTGTTCTCTCACTCTGAAGGTGGAGTGAAGCTAGATTAAACCTTAGGTGTGACCACAAGCCAAGGTTTTAATCCAGCTTCGGTCCCTGTGAGGTGGGGGGGTGGAGTTCCCTCCCGGCCACGGGGGGGAAGAGCAAGCGAGGAGCCCCCTTCGCCCTCTTGTCCACCCCTTGGCTCTCCTCCTCTGCGGGGCAAAGTGGCGGCAAAGCGGGGGAAAAGCGGCAGTGGAGCCCCAGGGAGAAGCCGCTAGCGCCGCAGCGCCGCAGCGCCTGGATGGATGGATGGATGGATGGATGGATGGATGGATGGATGGATGGATGGATGGATGGATGGATGGATGGATGGATGGATGGATGGGTGGGTGGATGGATGGGTGGATGGATGGATGGATGCTGCTGCTGCTGCTGCTGCTGCTGCTGGGAAGGGGGAGGGTGGACTGGGCAGGGAATTCCCGGCGGAGCATGACGCAAAGAGAAGGGAGGGTGGGATCCTGGCAGGGAAAACCAATCACAGGAGAGAGTGTGGGCAATGGGCAGGAGGACAGTGCTGCCATGTGGACTCCGAGTATTGATCCCGCGTTAAGGCTGCCATCGGAACCGGATCAACTTGCAAGTCGTCTGGACAGCTTTGTTCCGTTTCTTTTATTTCGAATTCTTTAAACTGAAATAACACATGCCATGAAGACGCGCCCTTTGAGGGCTCACAGAAAGAGGACTACAGTTTGGCACCAGCCTAAGTCTATAACGAAAAGGACAGAAACACATAGATTTTTTTTTCATTTGTTATAAAATTGAAAAATGGGTTCTTCAGGAAAATGGCACACATTTATGTGTTCTTGGGAAAACAGGAAGAAATGAGTGAAGGAGCTCTGAGGAGGAGATAATAAAGACCAATGTAATCTCCAGGCATATTTCAAAGAGGACAGAACAATAAAAGGAAATTAATATCACGCAGTTTGAATATTCCAAACATACAGTATATGACAGTTACTACCTGGTGCTGTAAAAAAAATTGTGACTGTAGTTAACTCCCCACCACACAGTTTCTGCCTCAGCCTGTGAATGTATACGAACAGATTGTAAGTTACTATACTGTAGTTCTTTAAAAATCATTTATTTTCCTTGA
This sequence comes from Aspidoscelis tigris stejnegeri, assembly GCA_023333525.1. Lineage (NCBI taxonomy): Eukaryota > Metazoa > Chordata > Lepidosauria > Squamata > Teiidae > Aspidoscelis > Aspidoscelis tigris. The sequence goes on from JALMGA010000001.1 coordinate 212,486,981, forward strand.
TTGTGTTTCTCTCCTGCTAATTATTTGTGTGCGTCTATGCATGTGCGTAGTTGCCTATACATAGCATATGGCATTTATTTACTCTAGCCCTTTTCAGAAATAAGGCTTTTTTTCAAAACAGCTGTCTTGAAAAGGCCTAACTGCACATTATGTCGTCTCACTTGCTGTGACATGAGGATTCCTCCCCCTTTAGTCTTAGACGGAAGGTAATTTCTGTTGGAACAGGAGCATGTGGGAGGGTGGTTAAATCGCTCCCACTACCACAGTCAAGACAAAATTACCTTTGTGTTGCAGTTGAAAACAAGGAGGGAGCTCTCTTTGACACCAGTGGATGGTTTGTTATTTTCCATTATAGGCTCGTTCAGTACTCCTTCCCTTAGTACTGTAATGCAATGGAAATTGGGATTCCTGCACAGAAATGTTAAAAAACACACACCCCTCTTCTGATGTCATTACAAGTGATTCATTTCAAATAACATATTAGAGAACAGTCTCTTGATGTCATAGTAAGCCTTCTTACATTTTCTTATGACTATGTAGGTAATATATTACAGACAGTTAATTCTTATGCAGGATGCTCCTAAAGCCCATTTGCAGGGACTTGAGAACAGGAATTCAGCTTGAGAATGCCCAGAAGCAATTTATGGGCTACTGGCTGAAACAGACAGGCTGTGGCCCACTTCGGCAGGGCTCCTTTTGTGTTTTTATGTTCTTATGTTCTGAGGCTGTGTCTCCATGTCCCTCTGCAGAAGTATCTGGATCATCATGGAGTATCCATATTCAGTGGCACAAAGCACCCACCAAAAAGCACATCACAAAATATGTGACCATGATTCCACATTAGCATCACAATCCCAGATGTCTCCTATCACAGACATGGAATGACACTTTGGGATAAGCAATGGCTAAAACAACTTACTTCAGTATCTTTATTTATTATTTATTAATTTATTTATCCCACCCTTCACCAAATGGTCCCATGGCAGGTAACAATGAAATTAAAACATATCAAACAGTAACCCAATGACACACAGTACCTACATTTTGTCTGGATTCAGTTTCAGTTTATTGGTTCACATCCAGCCCATTGCTGCTTCCAGGCAGTGATCAAGGACCTCAGCTGCCTCTCCTGACTCAGAAGGAATGGAGATGGCACCTCACTCCAAATCTCCTGATGATCTCTCCCACTGGCTTCATATAGATATCCAAAAGTATAGAAGAGTGGTCGGCAAACCCATTAGTCGAAAGAGACAAATATCAACAGTTCAGTGATTGAAATTTTTTCCGAGAGCCAAATTTTTAAAACTTAAGCTATATAAGTAGGTACGCTGTTATTAACTTAATTGGGAGAGCAACAATCAACCTGGGAGAGCAACAATCAAGGGGCCAAAGAGCTGCATGAGGCTCTTGAGCCATGGTTTGCCTACCCCTGGGTTAGGATTAGGGTTAGGGCTAGGGCTAGGGTTATGATTAGGGTAAGGGTTACGGTTAGGGTTAGGGTTAGGGTTAGGGTTAGGATAGGGTAAGGGTTAGGGTTAGGGTTAGGGTTAGGGTTAGGGTTAGGGTTAGGGTTAGGGTTAGGGTTAGGGTAAAGGTCAGGGTTAGGGTTAGGGTAACAATACGTTTGGGTTAAGGTTAGGGTTGAGAATCGGGTTAGGGTTAGGGTAAGGTTAGAATTAGGGTTAGGATAGGGCAAGGGTAGGCAAACCACGGCCCTAGAGCCACATGCAGCTCTTTTCCCCTTGATCGTGAGTCTCCCAGGTTAGGAGTACCCCAATTACGTTAATAACAGTGTACCTACTTATACAGCATAAGTCTTCAAAATTTGGCTTTCATAAGGAATTTCAGTCACTAAACTGTTGATATTTCGCTTTTTTGACTAATGAGTTTGCCAAAAATTGACTTTGCCATAACCCTATCCTAACTCTAACCTTAACCCTAACCCTATCCTAACTCTAACCCTACTCTAACCCTAACCCTAACCCAAACTGAAACCCTAGCCCTAACCCTAACCCTAACCTTATCCTAACCCTATCCTAACCCTAACCCTAACTATATCCTAACCGTATCGAAACCCTTACCCTAACCAAAAACCTAACTGTAACCCAAACCCGAACCCTAACAACAACCCTAACCCTAACCCAAACCCTAACCTTATACTAACCCTATCCTAACTCTAACCCTATCCTAACTCTAACCCTATCCTAAACTTAACCCTAACCCTACCCCTGGGCCTAACCCTAACCCTAACCATATCCTAACCATATCCAAACCCTAACCCTAACCCAAGCCTAATGCTAACGGAAACCCTATCCCTATCCCTAACCCTAACCCTAACCCTAACCCTATAATACCTGTAACACTATCCTAACTCTAACCCTAACCCTAACTTTAATCCTAACGCTAACGCTAGCGCTAACCCTAAGCCTATCCCTAACGCTAATCGAAAACCTAACCCCAAGCTTACAATAACCCTAACCCTAACCCTAACCCTAACCCTAACCTAACCTAACCGTAACCCTATGCTACCCCTACCCCTACCCCTGGACCTAGCCTTAACCCTAACCCTAAACGTAACCCTACTCCTACCCCTACCCCTACCCCTAAGCCTAACCGTATCCTAACCATATCCAAACCCTAACCCTAACCCACGCCTAACGCTAACCGAAACCCTAACCCTAAACGTACCCCTACCCCTACCCCTAACCTTACACTAACCCTATCCTAACCCTAACCCTAACCCTAACCCTAACCCTAACCCTATCCTAACTCTAACCCTATCCTAACCCTAACCCTAACCTTAATCTTAACGCTAACGCTAACCCTAAGCCTAACCCTAACCAAAAACCTAACCCTAACCTAACGTAACCGTAACCCTATCCTATCCCTACCCCTACCCCTACCCCTACCCCTGGACCTACCCAACCCTAACCCTAAGCCTAACCCTAAACGTGGCCCTAACCCTAACCCTAACTCTATCCCTATGCCTTACACTAACCCTAACCTGTTAAGGTTAGGGTTAGGGTTAGGGTTAGGGTTAGGGTTAGGGTTAGGGTTAGGGTTAGGGTTAGGGTTAGGGTTAGGGTTAGGGTTAGGGTTAGGGTTTCGGTTAGGGTTAGGGTTAGGGTTAGGGTTAGGGTTAGGGTTAGGTAAGGTTAGGGTTAGTGTAAGGGTTAGGGTTAGGGTTAAGGTTAAGGTTAAGGTTAGGGTTAGGGATTCGTTACGGTTAGGATAGGGTTAGGGTTAGGGGAAGGGGAAGGGGAAGGTTAGGGTTAGGGTTTGGGTTAGGGTTAGGGTTAGGGTTAGGGTTAGGATAAGTTTAGGGTTAGTGTAAGGGTGAGGGTTAGGATAGGGTTAGGGTTAGGGTTAGGGTTAGCGTTAAGGGTAAGGTTAGTGTTAAGGTTAGGGATTTGATATGGTTAGGATAGGGTTAGGGTTAGGGTCAGGGTCAGGGTCAGGGTCAGGGTCAGGGTCAGGGTCAGGGTTAGGGTTAGGGTTAGGGTTAGGATAAGGTTAGGGTTAGTGTAAGGGTGAGGGTTAGGATAGGGTTAGGGTTAGGGTTAGGGTTAGGGTTAGCGTTAAGGGTAAGGTTAGTGTTAAGGTTAGGGATTTGATATGGTTAGGATAGGGTTAGGGTTAGGGTCAGGGTCAGGGTCAGGGTCAGGGTTAGGGTTAGGGTTAGGGTTAGGGTTATAATAATAATAATAATAATAAAACGTTTATTTATAGTGCCCCTTTCACCAAAGGGCATAACAACAAAACAAATATAAACTAAAATAAACAATACATAACAGACAATACAACCAACACTACCCCCCGTAAAAGTACAAAATAGGATAAGATAAATAACTCCAACTGAAATTCAAAGAGAGCAAAACCATCAGCCGGCAGTTAGCTTATGAAACTGAACATATGCCATAACACCATCTGCCATCAGCTAATGGACTGGCTTCAGACTGAAGAATCGAAAAGATAAGTTTTCAGTGCTTTTCGAAAACGAAGCAAATCCTCCTCTAGACGAAGAGCAAGAGGAAGACTATTCCACAAACGCGGAGCAAGATCTTGAAAAGCTCTCAATCTGGATGGTGCTACTTTTGTAGATGGAACAAGTAACCGCCCCGTAGCAGCTGAACGCAGCGTCCTAACAGGGACATACCATGACACTCTGGCTGCCAAATAACTAGGAATCTTCAAGCGTAGAGACTTAAAGGTCAGGACTAGTAATTTAAAAGAAGCTCTAGCTCGAATTGGCAGCCAGTGGAGAGATCTACGTGGTATTGTAACATGAGAATATTTAGGTAAATTAAGAACCACACGCACTGCAGTATTCTGTACTAAGGTCAAGGGAAGAAGAGAACATGAAGGGAGACCCGCCAATAAACTATTACAATAATCCAAGCGAGAAATCACCAAAGCTTGGACCAGAGACTTAGCAGTCTCTACTGATAGAAATTTACGAATCCTCCTAATATTTAAGAGATGAAAATTACATGCCTTCGCTGTTGCAGCAATAAAAGGACGCAAGGACAAGCGATCATCTAACCAGACCCCCAGGTTGCGAGCAGTTGCCACCGGAACCACAGGACGATCCTGGAGGATGACAGATGAAGTAGACAAAGAAGCCACGGGGCGCTCAGGCTGGAACACTAAAATTTCTGTTTTGTCCATGTTAAGCTTCAATCGGTGTTCTGTCATCCAATAAGACACACTAGACATGGCTTAGGGTTAGGGTTAGGGTTAGGGTTAGGGTTAGGTTAGGGTTTCGGTTAGGGTTAGAGTTAGGGTTAGGGTTAGGGTTAGGGTTAGGTAAGGTTAGGTTTAGTGAAAGGGTTAGGGTTAGGGTTAGGGTTAAGGTTAAGGTTAGGGTTAGGGTTAGGGATTCGTTACGGTTAGGATAGGGTTAGGGTTAGGATAGGGTTAGGGTTAGGGTTAGGGGAAGGTTAAGGTTGGGGTTTGGGTTAGGGTTAGGGTTAGGGTTAGGATAAAGTTAGGGTTAGTGTAAGGGTGAGGGTTAGGATAGGGTGAGGGTTAGGGTTAGTGTTAAGGGTAAGGTTAGTGTTAAGGTTAGGGATTTGATATGGTTAGGATAGGGTTAGGGTTAGGGTTAGGATAGGGTTAGGGGAAGGTTAGGGTTACCGTTAGGGTTAGGGTAAGGTTAGGGTTAGGGTTTGGATTCTGGTTAGGGTTAAGTTTAGAGTTAGGGTTAGGGTTAGATTTAGGAAAGTGGTAGGGGTATTTGTAGGGGTAGGGTTAGAGGTAGGGTTAGGGTTAGGTTAGGATTCGGATAGGGTTAGGATAGGGTTAGGGTAAGGTTTTGTTTAGGGTTATGGTTAGGGTTAGGACAGGGTTAGGGTTAGGGTTCAGTTTTATGTTAGGGTTAGGGTTACAGTTAGAGTTAGAGTTTTGGTTAGGGTTAGGGTTTGGATACGGTTAGGATAGGGTTAGGTTAGGGTTAGGACAGGGTTAGGGTAAGGTTTGGTTTAGGGTTAGCGTTAGCGTTAGGGTTAGCGTAAGGTTAGAGTTAGGGTTTCAGTTAGAGTTAGAGTTTGGGTTAGCGTTAGCGTTAGCGTTAGGAGGTTAGAGTTAGGGTAAGGTTAGGGGTATGGGTAGGGATAGGGTTACGATTAGGGTTTCGGTTAGGGTTAGGGTTAGGGTTAGGACAGGGTTAGGGTTAGGGTTCAGTTTTATGTTAGGTTTAGGGTTACGGTTACGGTTAGAGTTAAGAGTTTTGTTTAGGGTTAGGGTTAGGGTTTGGATACGGGTAGGATAGGGTTAGGTTAGGGTTAGGACAGGGTTAGGGTAAGGTTTGGTTTAGGGTTAGGGTTAGCGTAAGGTTAGAGTTAGGGTTTCGGTTAGGGTTAGGGTTAGAGTTTGGGTTAGGGTTAGGGTTTGGATAGGGTTAGGATAGGGTTAGGGTTGGGGTTAGGCTTAGGATAGGGTTAAGGTAAGGTTTGGTTTAGGTTTAGGTTTAGGTTTAGGTTTAGGTTTAGGTTTAGGTTTAGGTTTAGGTTTAGGTTTAGGTTTAGGTTTAGGTTTAGGTTTAGGTTTAGGTTTAGGTTTAGGTTTCGGGTTCAGGTTCAGGTTCAGGTTCAGGTTCAGGTTAGGGTAAGGTTACGGTTACGGTTAGGGTAAGGTTAAGGTTAGAGTTAGGGTTAGGGTTAAGATAGGGCTAGGGTTAGGGTTAGGGTTAGCGTAAGGTTAGAGTTAGGGTAAGGTTAGGGTAAGGGGTAGGGGTAGGGGTAGGGGTACTGTTAGAATTAGGATAGTGGTAGGGTTAGGGTTAGGTCTAGGGCTGGGGCTAGGGTTAGGGTTAGGGTTTGGGTAGGTTTAGGGTTAGGGTTAGGGTAGGTTTAGGCTTAGGGGTTCAGTTAGGGTCAGGGTTAGGGTTAGGATTGGCTTCAATGTAGGGTTCGGGTTAGGGTAAGGTTAGGGTTAGGGTTAGGACAGGGTTAGGTTTAGGGTTAAGGTTAGGGTTAGGGTTAGGGTTAGGGTTAGGTTTTTGGTTAGGGTTAGGTTTTTGGTTAGGGTTAGGGTTAGGGTTAGGGTTAGGGTTAGGGTTAGGGTTAGGGTTAGGGTTAGGGTTAGGGTTAGGGTTAGGGTTAGGGTTAGGGTTAGGGTTAGGGTTAGGGTTAGGGTTAGGGTTAGGGTTAGGGTAAGGTTAGGGTTCCGGTTCAGGTTCGGGTTTCGGTTTGGCTTAGGCTTAGGCTTGGGCTTGGACTTAGGGTTAGGGTTAGGGTTAGGGTTAGGGTTAGGGTTAGCCTTAGGGTTAGGACAGGGTTAGGGTTAGGTTTACGGTTTAAGGTTTAAGGTTAAAAGGTTAGGCTTAGGCTTAGGCTTAGGCTTAGGGTTTGGGTTAGGGTTCAGGCTTGGGTTCGGTTTAGGGTTAGGGTTAGGTTTCCGGTTAGTGTTAGGGTTAGGGTTAGGGTTACGGTTTGGAGACAAGTCCGACCCCTGGGGAACTCCACAAGAAAGCTCCCAAAGCATCGAACTGAAGTCTCTCATTATTACCTTCTGGGACCTGCCCTGGAGATAGAAAGAGAACCACGGTAAAACAGAGACTCCTAGTCCCAATCCCCGAACTCTTTCCAGTAAGATACCATGGTCAGTGGTATCAGAAGCCACTGAGATATCAAGGGCCACATTCCCATTACAAGGTTAAAACGGTATGGTTTCCACAGTAAGAAATGTAAAACGTTTCAAATGCACGAACCGGAGCGAGACCTCTTGAAATGAGTGTTAACATTTACAATGCTTTGGGGCGATTTAACATACGGAACGCGTGTTAAGCCAACCTGACATGGGGACTGCGAGGATCGAAACCGTTTCAAAACTGTTTTAAGCTTGTAATGGGAATTCACTCAAGGAGAACCAAGAGGGTAGCACAGCCCCTCTCCCTCTCCTGGTAAAGATCATCCACCAGGGCGACCAAGGCAGTTTCAGTACCACACCCCCGCCTGAACACCCGATTAGGCATGTGTATATGCTGTATAATTCCTATGACATGCAGATAGAGTTTCTGCTCAATTTTGAGCAAATGTTTGGGATACAAGACCTGTATGAAGCATGGAGAAGTACAGCTGGATGTAGTACCTCCTGCCCCACAAGTGCTTCCTTCCCCTCTATGTAGAGACACAGAGCAGAAAGAAACCATTTTACAGGTCGTGAGTTGGGGTGGGGGTGCTTTCACACTGAATCAGTGGACCATTTCCTGTCTTCAGATGCAAAGATTGTGGGAGGCACTTCGGCACTGCATAGGAAATGGCCGAAAAAGCCACCCTAAACCTAATCTTAGCTTATAAATTGCTTCATACCTCTTACATCCTTAGGATCAATAGCCATCCAGTCAGATAATCCATCCTGCGAATAAGCTGACTACCGGAGTTAGTGGAGAGAGACTCAAACATCACTTGGGTGGATGTTAGTGCACTATTCTTGTAGTGTCCATATGTGTATGGGCCAGATGGAGAGCACACTGGATCCCCATGCAGATGCTGTCATAATCTGAGATATTCCCTCTATAATAATCTAGGACAACTTTGGTGATAATCAGTGGAGTAACAATGTGAGAATTTCTCACTTCTGTAATTTTCTACCCAATGCCATCAACTTTAACCTTACTTTGGTACCAGACATTTGTGTAGTTAAATTTATATATATATATATATATATATATATATTGAAATACAGGCATGGAGAATCTGTGTTCCTCCACATATCAGAACTTTAAATTCAATTAGCCACAACCAGTATGGCCAGTGTTCTAAGAAGATAAAAAGTAGAGTTCTGTAATAACTGAAGAGGCAAAGGTTCTCTATTCCTGAGGTAACCTGAACAAGAAGAGGTGCATTACAAGCATGCAAAAGAATCATTCATGCTCAGGAAGCCAGGGTAGTGTCTGGATTTTACTATAGCAAATAATAAGACAAGTTGCTTTTGAGTGTTTACAGCTGGGTTCTCATATTAATCATATTAGTTTCACAATGATGTTCCCAATATTGTATCAAGACCAAGAGAAGAACACTAAAGTGTTTTTTGTTTAAAATAAATGATATTTTGAGGTTTGAGAATGACACACATCTATTTGGGCAAGTGGGAAAACTGAAGAATTCCCCATAACTTCCTTCAGTTATAGAGAGCTAACCACAAAGCTAAGTAAATATATGAGAGTTTGTACAAACCTACTTTTGTACACCTCGAAAGTAGGTTTTGGATTTACAGAGAATTGGGAAATTGTGTTTAATGAAAGCTGGGGAAAGGGGAGGCTTGAGCATTCCAAACGTAATAGAGAAATAAATAAATTATTTTTATTCAAAAATATTGTCTCAAAAAGAGTCAAGCATGAGCTACAATAACAAAGTACTGTATTCACAGTTTAGAAAAAAGAAAAACTTGCTCTCAAATAAAAAGTAAGAGCTGTTTACTTAAATCAGACTGCTAAGCAATAATTCTCTAATAACTCTGGCTGGTATGATACATCAAAGAGGAGATGTCAGTGCCCCTATAAAGGAAACAGAAGAAATAATAAAGAATCTGAAGGTATATAAAGCATTGGAGGCTAATGGTCTCTCTGCACCTTCTATAAAACTTATAAAGAAATATTAATTCCCAAACTCTGGAAAGTCTATAAGAAAACATATAAGAAACAAAGGACCATTTTGCACTTACCAGCTGGAGCTCTCTGACCTGCTCGCTAATCAGGCATGTCAAGTACATGCCACTGCAGCTCACCTAGAGGTGCCTAAGCCCACCCCAAAGTGAACCAGCTATGGAGAACTAAAAAGCCCTCCACAGGCTGACTAGCCATTTCTGGACCATTCCTGGGAAGGTGAATATCTTTTCTCCCAGGCCTTTGCCTTTTAAAGCTTTCTCAAGTAGCTATCCTGTTAGGAAGGGTGGGTGGGGCTGGGAAGGAGGGGGTTATATTTTTAATTATGTTTTAACATTTGATGTTTTATCCTCATTGTAACCTACCCTGGGACCAGCTGGTGAAGGCCGGGATATAAATTTCTTAAATAAAATAACATAAAATAATAAGTGCAGACACCTAAAGCATGTCAGTATAATGTGGAAATCATACAACTCCTGGATTGTATGAGTAGCTACAATATGTATAGACCCATATAGAACCTCCTAAAAGAGCAGATGATTCTGGAACATCTCTAAACTGGATATAATCCCTAAAACAAAATCACATTAAAAAATGACCTGCTATTGTAAGGAAGCATTTCCAGAGCCACGACTAAGGTTGTTTAAAGGCCAACAGCATATCAATTTAGCTCCAGCACCACCCAGCTGTATGCTGGCCACCACTGCGTATCACTACTGAAGAATGAATAGATAGCTAAATGAAAGTATTCAGTGCTTAACATTGGGTGAACATCAATGTACACAATATAAACATTTCCATCACTGAAGAGAGATTATGCATGAGCAGCGAGACATCGCCATATCCAATAAATAAATAAATATTCATTTATAGGAATATTTATAGCTTGTCTTTAAGTCAAGATTTTCCAGGAAGCTTTCAACAGAATGCAATTAAAAGCTACAAGCCTTAAACTGAATGCAATTAAAAGCAACAAGAAAATAAATATGAACTCTACAAATCAAATAAACAGCCAGAAAAAAAAAAGAATACTATTTAAAGAAATGAACAAGTATTAATTAAAAGCTTAGGGAAAGAAAAAGCCTTGCCATCAGGAGACAAATTTTAAAATACAATGTTTTGCCAGACAGTGTAATGGGACTCTTGGGCATTCTCCTGGTGTCTACATTGACTGTGAATACACTGCTCAGAGAGTCCTCACTCACTTCCTGGGAGAGAAGAAGGGAAAAAAAGGAAATGGTACCTCCAATAAGGCTCAAAGTCCCAGATGTATTCAATATGGGACCAACTTGGGACCTCTTTTATAACAGACTTGTGAGATCATTAAGAACTTCAGGGAAGGTCTTGCTGCAGGTACCACAAATCACTAAATGTCATCTTACGACTAGGGATACAAATGTAACAAAACACATATCTTCAAAAGAGGTTGTTCTATCACATCAGCAGTGGTCCCCACAATGGACCATTTTTGATGCTATGCTTCCACAAAGCAGACAAGGTTCATCAATCTCGCCACCAGCTTGTGTTGACATGCCAGCCACAAGAGTGCTGGAATACAGGGAGCACTCTAAGAATGCTTTGTTCCACTCTGTAGTAAGAGGACACTTGACAGCCTTCCAGTTCCCTTGTCAGAGGCTGCATTTGTGGGGCCTTCTGCAGCTGCAGGAAGCCAAATGTGTGCATGCAGCCTTTGAGAAGGTGTGAAAGATCTCATGGAGTCATACCTTGGTGTCTTAAGATCTGGTGAAGTAATACCTTGGTGTCTTAAGGAGAAAAACATTACTAGGGATGTGCATGAATGTTTTTTTGTGTTAAGTTCATATCAAAATGCAAAAAAAAATGTATTTGTTCACATAGATCCCCTTTGAATATGGCAGGATTTGAATTCAATAAGAATGTTCAATACGAATCTGATACAAATCCCCACTATGAATCCCCTACATATCTGCTATGTATCCTCTATGTATCCCCCATGTATCTGCTCTGAACGCATCAAATCTTCTCTCAATCAACTTTGAATCTACTCTGAATCCACTTTGAATCTTCTCTGGATCCATTGCAAATGTGCCTGGGGCAGCTGCTTTCCCACCTTTGACTCAAAACTTACCTGTCCTGTCCACGCTGTGACCATTCGCATCATTTCCAGTGTGAGGGGTCATCTGAGGTACTGTGCAAGTGCACAGCTTTCTTCTGCCCACAGCAGCAGCAGCAGCAGCACAGCATCTGACCACCCCTTTGTCAACCAGTGGGTACATTAAGCAGCTGGGAGACTAGTATCTAGAACATAAAGCACACAAGAGGCATAATTAAGAATTTTGCTCTTCAGAACTTCACCAAGCCATTGCATTTCAACTCCCCCACAAGTTTTCTCTTTCATATTCAGATGCATTTATTTTAAGATTTGAAACTTTTTTTGCAGGGCAGCAGCCTTCTTCAGAAGTGCTGGCTCAATGTAAAGCATCAGTTATTGTGAAGCTCATCATCAGTGACAAACATGGAATGGCTGCTCAGCCAACAAGGATGCTGACTGAGAACCAGTCAGCAGAAGGAATAAACTTAACAGAATACAGTTTTCAGCACACATTTAACGTTTTAACTAGGAATTGTCCAAACCAATGGAAGGCAAGATCAGAACCACAGACAATTTATCCATTGCATATGTTTTGAGAGAAATAAATAAAAGACTTCATCCTGCCAGATTTTTTTTTATTTGTCTTGTGTATCTAGAAAAATTCCCCATAAGATTTTCCCTCTTAATAGTCTCATTAAGGGTTGCAGGGCCTTTTCTACACTTATCTGGATTAGTGAATCTGGATTAGGTAGATTCAGAACAACTAAAGCAGGAGGTGCTTGCATCAAGCCGGCTGGATGGCGGCAATTGCAGTATAAGGAGAGACCTAAGGCAGTCACATAAGAATTGGTCTGTATTCATGAATGCCAACTACTGTCAAGCGGATTCCCCAAACCCCAATGTAATTTGCCCACTTCCCTATTGATGTGGTGGTGAGGGTGAGGAGCCTTTGCAGGCAATGCAAAGACTCCATCCCCATGGGCATGAGGTGTATTCACAGGCAATGCAAATGCTCCATTGCTGTCAGCATGGCCATTGTGCTGAAAGGACTGCAAAGGCATTTTCACAGTCTTGCTGTCACAGTGCATGTTCCTCATAGCCACACCCACAATCTTCCTGGTTCCATTCTACATGTGGAGGCTCCATCGCTCATTGGATCAGACAGTGCTACACATTGGTACACAACTAATCCAGCCTACTACACCTTTAGTATGGATCTGATCCAGAATACCATTAGTCCCATGCAGATCATGTGGACTACAGAGCTCTTTATTCCAGATTATCAGGTAGGTGCAGAAAAGGCCTTTGTCTCACTTGGATGAGGCTGTGGTAGAACTACTAGTTCAAAGTTAGGTTTAACTGCTTTTCTCCCTTTTTTAAATTTTTGTTTATAACTTTCTCATTTAACTGCTTTTTCATTTCCATCCAAGCATTCTTCTGCTGTTTATGTCTTCTTTCCACTGCTCCAATTTATTTCAAATTTATTCCCCATCATTCCACCAGCAGTGCCCAAAGCAACTTACGAAAAAGTAATATGTACTGTACAATAAAACCAGGGTATTTAACCCTACCAGCTGTTTTAAAATTATCTAATTAGCTAATTAACTTCCTTGGCTGCACCAGCCTTTTTTAAGATAAGGGGGGAAACATTCTAAGTGTGCCTCCATGGTGCCCAGTGACCAGATGGCACAATTTCTATCAGGTCTGCAGCTATTCCCCAAGACAGGAATCCACTTTTGAAGGCACTCTGCAGGTAGAGGTCAAAGAAAAATTCCAAGGGCAGAGTTTTGCCACCTTGTGTCCCCTACGAATCTAGAGAGTGACATTGGGCAGTAGGCATATCCTAGCCAATTTCCCAGGCACGAAATGGACTTACCTTGACCAGTTTCTTAGGCACAAATTACTGCAGACAGAAAATGGTTGCCTTCTAGGGCCATTTCCTGCTCAGTGAAAATCAAAGAAGAAGAACTTGTATTTAAGATATTTTTATACTACTTTCCATTTTTTTAAAAAAGTTTCCAAAGTATTAACAACCAGAGGCCAATTCACGCTACAGCCTTAGTATGCAATTAGGCAAAATCTGGGTAGGTGCATCTGCACTTGCAGGAGGCATTTACAGACCAGAAATGCCCCCTGCCTGCCCAGAGGTTACCTAATTGCATACTAGGTGTGGTGCTCGAAATTGTCACAAGCACCCTAACCTCTACCTATCGTGACCAATTCCTTACCTTTAGGGTCCAGCCGGTGAGCATCTACACTATTTTAACCTTAGGGGGCCATCTGCCACTCAAGCGCGCTGGCAGCTCACATGACCCCCTCACATGACTATGCTTGTGCAAAGCATCAGCACTGCCATAGCAATGGCACTGGTGCACTCAGGGCACCAGACTCAGGATGGCGACCCCCACCCCCCTGCAGAGGGATCAGGTAAGGTGAGTGATCAATCGTGCAGGGGCTAGGCTTATTGTTGACTAGCACTCACAAGTGTGAGTGCTAATCAGTGTTAGTCAATAGCACACCCTTCCCGTCCACAGGATGGGAAAGCAAGTGCAAAATCACTCCTGCAAGGCTAGGAGGCACTGCTCACGTACTGTATATGGCCTGCCTCCCAACACAATAGCAGAATCAGAGGAAGCTGTGGCTATGGCAGCCATTTTCTTGGCCGTGAAGGTGTACACTAAGAATTTCCATTTAAATGTCACAGGAATAAATCAGTACCGAATTTCAGCATGGACCACCAAGCTTTGGGCAGTCTTTTTCACAGAACATTACATTTTCACAAATACACATAGTACAGTAATGTCTAGTGGACAGGTTGCCTATAATATAGTAAATTAGGCAAATCAAGGTGAGCCCATGAGTGTCAGACAAAGTCAAAATAATACAAAGGCAACAAAATAGTCTTATTATTGCCTCTTAATGTTCCACTGTTAGGCAGCTGCCTGGTGTATTGCAGTCTTAACATAACCATTTTGTTCAGATGTATTCCTTTGCTGATCTCTGTCCATGTTCTATCGTTGGATGTATTCTTTTAACTGGCTTTCAATAGTTTATGTGTCAGTTTCAAGCAGTGTGCCTGGTATCTGAGACCTCCTGTGTGGACACTGATTTGTGCATCATCTGCCTTACGAAGCCTTCAGTGTATCTTTCCATTAGCTGACATGATAGGGCTGTTTGTCACTCAATCAGATAAAAACTTAAAACATAATGATAGCATAATCTTCCATTCTCCCTTGTCATATCAGTTGTTTGCAGAGAGTTCTGCAGCAAGCACACTGTAAATCGACAGCAGATTGTAACTTATCAGCTGCCTCCCTGGGAATCCTCTTCAGGCCTTTGCCAGGCTTCAGAGGTAATCAGTAAAACATCATTCACAGCAGCAAGTGTATCTTCAGTTCATCTAACACTTTCTTGTTTTCCTTTGTTTTATTAATCCCCAAGAGTACATTGTGAATTTGTTTTGGTTGTCTTCCTGAAGAGAAGTTCAGGCAGATTGCCAAAAGGAACTCCATATATAATGACCCCTTGTGCCCAAGTCTTGTATGTTCCCACATGTCCAATTAATCAGAATCACAGGTGGAGAGTGCAGATATGCACCGCTGGATTCTGCGGAGGCTGCTGCTATGCGCACATTACCAACAAAAGGCAAGCATGTCCCATGATATCCATTACTGATTTTTTTTTCGCCTTTCCCTAAAAAACTGAGAGGCTGCAGCCTCAAGACAAACAGGAAGGAGCAGAATGGGCTGCGCTGGAGAATTATCTGGAAATTTCAGTTGATTGCAGACCTGTTTACCAACAGAAGCTGGCAGGATAGAATATGCATCTGTGCTTTTAGGGTCCTTCATAGGATACCAATTCATTCTGAGCACCATACAAAGTTCTTACCTATAGAGATTCAGGGGCCTTCTAAACTGAAAAGAAAGTCCCATAACCCATCAGTCAGCAATGCAATAAAAACATGGAAAGCATGCCACACGTTTTACAAATGAAAAGGAAGTAGTCAAGTATCTACCAATGATAGATAGATAGATAGATAGATAGATAGATAGATAGATAGATAGATAGATAGATAGATAGATAGATAGATAGATAGATAGATAGATAGATAGATAGATAGATAGATAGATAGATAGATAGATAGATAGATAGATAGATAGATAGTGTGTATGAAAAAATAAAAGGGATCCCTCTGCTGTTTGTCCTAGGTTGCACTTGTGGTTATGTAAAGTAATGGAATAGTTTTGGCTTACATCTTTAAAAAGAAGAGCTGCAGTGATAAATTGTATGGAAGCCAAATGAAGCAGCTTGAATTCTTGCAGTGTTTTTGGCCACTGCTCTCCGGCAGGCTTCATGCGTAATATTCTGAAAAAGAAAATGTGTGAGGATAAAAGTGCCACACTCTAAGGTTTTCTTATGATTATGCTTTACAAGCATACAAATGTGCCCGTGCACACATATACACACATGCATGAACAGTCACATTAACAGAGCGGAATGAATACATAAGACACCAATAACATCTCAAAACGTATTATATCTCTCCTAACACCTTCTAAGAGTGTTAGGTCAGCCCCAACACTCAAGGTCTGGTTTGGATGCAGCGTGACCACACCTTTCTATGGGCCATACCAGTGGGCCTCGCTGTTCAAACTTACTGGTTGGATCAGGAAAGGTAAGTGCAGAAAGGCCCTTATGCTTGCCTTTGGCTGTGGTAATCTGTGAATAGCATCCCTTACTGGCCAAGGTGCAGATGGTCAATCCATTCCCCGTGTCTACTAGTCTGAAAAGGCTGCTGTGGGGGATGGACACCCTACCCCAGGCTGCAGATCCACATATGGAAGTTGCCTAAATGGAGCAGGGAGAATTTGATCCTAGATAAGAGCTGAATCATTCATATTAATCTCCACTCAAAATTTGTAGCTACTTTTTATTAAAAAAAATTAATCAGTGAAACACTAAAGATGAATTATGTCAACAGCCCTTTCCTATTTGAGATTCATCTACTGTACAAAGATAAAGCTACCCATTATATAATATTTTAACAAGAAAAATAAATTGTTACAAATAATTGATATTAGTTTTACATAAAATAATATATATACCAGCAAAAGACTGTGGCAATTTACCAAGTTCATCTGTAGACCTCTAGAATTCATATTCCAAGCACTCTTCAAAGGCCTTATTCAGCCCCTAGCTTTGTAAATGGAACTGCACTTCTCTGTGCAGAAACACAATTTCACATCTCTGGTTATGTCAGCTAGTTCCATAAAATATTTCCATCCTTTTCTATAATTCATAAGAACATTTGGTGTCAAACATTATAAATGAGCTTGAGTCTACATTCATTCAAAGTGAGGAAATGATGGGAAAGACTCTTTATGCCACTTTAATAGGAAAATCCTCTTGTAACAGCAGTTTTCATACAACATTAACTTTGCCTATGTATTCAGTAATTCTCTTGTGTATAGAAAATGTATGTCAGAATCACAAGAAGACCTTCATCAATGCTATACTAAACCCTGGAAGCTGATGTTTTCCTAATTTCTTGTATTTCTCAAACTCAGCACTTCCTAATCCATTTCTTTTTCCTCAGTAGGAAACAAAATGCATTCTGAAAAAAACTAGCTTTTGGAGGTTCTTCCAGCAGTTTTCCCACTGATCCAACTGATGCACGCCTCCATACCAAACTCATTAACTTTCCTTTTTCTTCAGATCTACATAGGCAATAGGATAACAATTCTTGGCTAAATGCATTAATTTAGACTACAGGTAGACAATTAAAAAAAATTGGTAGCAGTCAGTTTGGTTTATTCACTGTTATGCTGATTTTCTATATATAAGGATATATATTTCCATCAATAATTTTCCACAAATAAGATCCTCCATCTGTAATTTAAAATGGTATACTCCCGTTCTATCATTTTACTGTGCTATAATTTTCTTCCTAACTCAGACTCTATGCATTCAGTAACCAATGTTTTTTTTTCCATTCTGCCATGAATTGTTTATTTCTTGCTTTCATGATTTATGATCCATCATGATAGAGTATGATATAAAAACACAATGAAGAATTGGTAGACCCCTGAAATAGCTCTCACAGAAATCTTAGAAAAACAACTCCATATTTTATTGAAGTCAGATCAGAAGATAATTGTTCTAGTATATTCAATCTATGTGAGCGTTACAACATTTACATAAAAGTAAATGTTCAGAATGCCAGACAACAATATGACTGAACAAATGGCATGTCTCTTTTATCCTCAAATGGTTGTATAAACATCTTGACATAGCCAGCACTATTAACCTCACACCAGAGATCTTAGCCATCTTCTTTATACAGTAAATGGCTCAGTAAATTTAGTTGCCACCTTCCAATTGTTTGATACTTGCCAATATTTTGCCAACATGTTATCATGATACAGGGGAGACTCATAACTATGCAGTTGTTAAATAATGTCAGGATTTTGTCATGTCTCTTCAGAAACTAAATAAAGGCTTTGGCTATTTTATTGTGACATTATTAACATGAGCCTGTAGTTACCACTATAAACCTTTCTTTCTTTCTTTCTTTCTTTCTTTCTTTCTTTCTTTCTTTCTTTCTTTCTTTCTTTCTTTCTTTCCTTCTTTCCTTCTTTCTTTCTTTCTATTTCCATCCTGCTCTATACCTGAAGGTCGCAGGATGGAATACAGGAAAATCATTAGAAGCGCAGATAAAATGGATTGACTAAAATAGTTACATATCCCAAGATGCTTACAAATGTTAATTGAAAAAGGAAATAAACACATCTACACAGGGGGAAATAATGCATCAAAATAAACTGTTGGTAGCACTTATAACAGAACAATGACATCCCAAAAGGACAGCCGGAGACCACTGAAGATGTACTGGAAGAATCCATCATTGCAAACTCACTACAAGAGGATATAAGTCACACTGCAAGAAGAACACTTCTCCATCTACATTTATGAAGAATGCTATGCTTGTTGTTGCTTTTCATAAAGTAGCAACATGCTGTTTGCATGCTGCATGCTGCCCCCTGTCACTGTAGCATTGTAGCCAGAGTGTAATATTGATGGCCGGGGGGGGGGGGGAGGGTGTGTGTGATAAAACATAGGAAATAGCCCTACATGTTGGATGGTCTGTAGGTTGGATGGCCTTACTGTAGCCATGTACTCCCCACATCCCTCACTCCTGAGTGCTGTGACAAACCTAGTTATGGGTCTGTGAGGCAAATACACCTTTCGACAATGTATAAAGTTATGATTGGCATATTATTATTGGATATAGGCTGGATGTACAGAATTATTATCAGATTTTGTACCAGGTCATGTTAAAAGATATAAAATATACTTTTAAGATGTACTAAAGTCAAGTCTCTGCTCTGGCTGTAATGGACAAAACAAGCTCCTCCCAGGAATTGAGCATCTGGATCTCTAGATTTTACTTTTAAAAAAATGACAAAGAATCTTCCTGCTGCAACCAATCTGATTGATGGAAGAGGGTTTTGTTTTGTTTTGTTTTTTCCCTTGTGAGCCAAGTAAATCCATCAGCCAGTCACATGACTCCAGGAAACATCTCCACCAGCCAATCACAAGGCTGTACAGCTTGTTGCAGAAGAAAGACCAGATCTGAAGCAAGAACATTCTTGTCTGTTGGCTTCCTGTTTAGAGGGACACTCTTCAATGTTGAGGAGCAATTCCAAATTATGATATCCCACATTTTGTCTGGTTCCTTTCACCTGCTTTCAGTTCTGTGGATATATGTGACAGGCTCCACAGCTTCCCCACTGCAGACCTCACACTTTACATATGTGAATGTGCAGTGTGTGTGTGAATGCTCAAAATCCACCTGAAATAAAAGTAGGCATACTCAGTACCAAATCCATAATCAACAACAAACATACCTGCTTTAAGTTCTGGGTTTCTTAACTTCTCATTTTTAATTTGTTTAAATAAATAGACTAATATACTATGCTACAGACTGGGATATAAATGTGAATAAATTAAAACTAAAAGCTTCAGTATATGGCATCTTGCTGCAGTGGTTTATCCTAGGTGGAAGGCGTACCTGGCAAACAGGAACTCTCCTCTATATCAAGCAGATGAGGGCTTTATTCAGACATGACAAAAGGGGTGCCTCAGAAAGACAACTGTAGCTGGAGTATAAAATGATTGGGAGATGGGGGAGGGGCAGGCTGGTGTGTAAACAATCCCACCTCAAAGCCTCTATAAGCCACCACAGAGATACCTTAGAGATGCTCTCTCTGTGTGTCTCTTTTTTTGTTTGTTTGTTTAACTGTGTCAGATCACAGCCTGAAACCACAAACAGGTACACAGAGCACCAAAAGATAAAGAAGAAGCGCAGCAGCCCAGCAAATGCTCCAAAAGGCCACTCTTTGCATCCTGGGCTATATATATATATTAATTTTTGTTGTACATAGTTTTATCAACATCCTCCTCATCATCATCATCATAATAATAAAATTGCTTATTTCTATACTTAGGGTGGATCCATCTTTTGATTACAATCTATGGTCAGGAAACTGCCCATCTGATGATATAGTAGAGATTGGCAATGAAGCAACATTAGCCTGAAATAGCTACTGAGCTATGTAAGAAATCATGAGAAAATCTACTACAGCCTTGCCATTATTTTGCCTGTAGGTTTTGTGATGGCACTTCATTTTGATTTCATTCATGCCAGCTATCATAATTGCAATCATATTTTCTAGTCGGATGCCTACCCTGCTAATTATCATGGAAAATGACACTTTTTAAGCCTTGTTAATCACTTAACTGAGACATCAGACAACGCTATTTTCCATTTTCTCCTTAAGGATTCACATCCCTTTCATGTCACAAATTAGAAATGCTGAATGTATGATAACCTTATTGCCTTGAATGGCTTCAGGGTCATCCAACATTACCCGAGGCTTATAGACCACTTTCATGAGGGCCTCAAGGAAGGGTGAAACACTGATCTCTCCAACCATGTTTTGATCTGCAATAGGCTACCACTGTATAAAATTATTACACACTCTGAAGAACATAAAAGCATAAGAGAATCAGGCCACAGCCCATCTAGTCCAGCATCCTTTTTCACACTGTGGCTCACCAATGGCTTCTGGACATTCTCAGGTGGAAGACAAATGGCAAAAAGTTCACTCAAACCAAGAAGATGGCCAACATTTGCATATGGTATTTCTATAGTTCTATACTTATTTATAAGCCCTGTACTCTGAGGTCACAGGACAGGTAACAATAAAAACACTTTGAAGAGTGCCACAAGGGTACACTTCAATTGATTTCTGATCATTGTTCCTCCCACTGCACTTCACATCTTTAGTTGTCTAACCTTATAGCAGTCGGCATTGTGGTCACTGGTAGTGTTGATAACTATGTAAGAGTTGGAAATTTTTATGAGCTACAAAGCTAGGTTTAAATTTATCCAGTGTTACTATAGAACTCAGCACATTACATGGCTCAGAATATTCATGATGGGGTGTGATTCATGCTTATAATGACAGCTTTTCACTTTCTGCTGCTTTCTAATACGAGTGTCAGCTATCTGATCCAGACTAATAATTGTAGTCTTCCAGCAAGACAGAAGGAATACAATGGCTTGAGTTGGTGCTTTAAAACAAAATCCTTACAGTCAGCACTTATTGAAACCCTATTATGTATTCTAAGAGATCTGCTAGCACTTAGCACAGTTAAGCTCATTGGCTAAGAGATCAAAAAAGTGACTCTATGCATGACTGCCTCATAAATCCATCCCACATGAGCACTCCCTTCATGGATTACTTGCACACAGGACATGCAAAGAATGGAAAACTGTTGCAAATTAGTACTTCATGTCAGAACATGATCCAGGAAGAGAGATGGGAGGATTCCAATTGGACTCTTATTCCTTCCTCTTCCCCAGGCAGACAATGACAGGGAACGAAGCAGGTCTTCATCTGTTGACCAAACTGTGCTAAATCTGTCACCAAGGCTGCTTCCGCACAGGGGCTAATTAAACCGGATCTCTGGCACCTGGATTTATTAAAACCGGCTCCCGGGGGAACTGGTTTTAATAACTCCGGATCACTGGTAGATCCGGTTTAACGGGGCAGATCCGCATCTAAGAGATGCGGATCTACCCCACACCCCTGCCTCCGCACACGCGGCATAGATCTGGATCGGAGGCAGGTGCTGTGCAGAGGCACAGCACCCATCTTCGATCTGGGATGCAGGGCCCTCCCCCAGCCCACCACAATTGGCTCACTGGAGCCAAGCCTGGTGAGCCGGGGGACCTCGCCGCCGTGACTCACCCTCGCCCCAGAAGCTTGCCTAAAGCCCATCCTAGACCACCCTAGGGGGAGCACGGCAAATTCCCTCCTTACCTCATCAGCATCGGATGCAGCACCTCCTGAGTGGCTGAGGCTGCTACTGGCAGCCCTTGCCCTCAGGAGGTGTTCTGAGCAGGCGCGCTGTCTACTAAGGGCAACGCACCTGCTCAGAATGCTCCTGAGGGCAAGGACTGCCAGTAGCAGCCCCAGCCACTCAGGAGGCGCGCAGGATGCAGGCGCGCTGCATCCTGGGTGCTGACCCTCAGAAACCGGCCAATGCTGACGAGGTAAGGAGGGGATCGGCCGCGCTCCCCCGAGGGTGAGCTAGGGTGGACTTTAGGCAAGCTCGCCCTGGCTCCAGAAGCGGCAATCCGCTGCTTCTGGGGTGAGGGCGAGCTAAGAGGTAGGAGCCCCCGGCTCGCCATGCTTAGCTCCGGTGAGCCAATCATGGCGAGCTGGGGGTGGGACATGGGTAGTTACACTTGCGCCCATTAGTCACATATTAAGTCCAGTTAGGTGCGGATGCACCCACCTGATGTGTGCTTCTTTGGCCCCACTAATGCCGCCAGAATCTGGATTAAAAACGGGCTCGCTGTGCAGACACCCCTCACCGGAAGTGTCCTAATCAGCGACCCGTGTGCAGAGGCGCACATTGGAATGTGTGACTAATGAGTGTTAAAGGGCCTGTGCGGAAGCACCCCAGACCTCCCTGGGAAGGGAATTCCATCCATGAAGAAATGCTATTGAAAGTCCAGTCAGTATCTGCTCACCATTCTCCCAATCCCTGGTATGACTTCCAGGTTGGATTCTTTAGGAACTGGCATTTCACCAAACATGAGAGCCTCAAGCATTGCATGAATTAGATTGCATCCACACCTTCTGTGGCAGGTATTCTGAGGAAGCCCTAGGAGCATGACAGTCAAATGCTGGAGGCACCCTCTCTGCCAAAAAGCAGAGTGAGAAGGCGACCTGAAGCATATTTCATAGCATCTTTACTGAGAGTGCATTTAGCTCTTCTCAGGGTGCCTGTTGCCTTCAGTCACTCTGCTGCCGCCACCGCTGCAGCTGCTGCTGCTGCTGCTGCTGCTGCTGCTGGATAGAGAAACCAGGGTGGTAAGAGCAACCTACACACTTGTTTTTTGCAGGCACTGCACTGACAAAGATCCGTTTCCTGATCCTATTCCAGCATGGCAGAGGAGCCTCCATATTCAAGAACTGACAGTTTAGTTTCAGAGCTGAGCTGCCAACTTCAAAGACTGTAAGGGGTGAGGCATGGTCTTTTGTCCAATGCATGTACCACCCTGAGCATGCCTCATTCCACTGAAGTGTGAATAAAGCCTTACAATTCTCTTCCAACATCAATGTATGCTGTAAAATTGTCAGTAGCTACATGTCAGTATAATTGACATCTAGCTACATAACCTTAGGTTGACTCCCTCCTCCTTTAGGGATGCCTGTCCTCTTGATTATACAGTAATCATGAAAGTCCACAGGTTCAGGATGGGAGGCATGGCTGGTCATTTCATGCACTGTCAACTTGCCCAAGAACCTGGGCAACTGGGTGAGACGTGTAATGTCAACAAAGCACCATGTCAGCCTCAGAACAGAAGAAGACAGGGGAAATTCCCCAGCTTAGGGAAACACACACTGAGGCTGGGCCCAATGCAACCTCACCATGCCTATTCCTCTAGCATGTATGCAAACAAAGTGAAATTAAATGTATGTGCAAACAGTCTTCCTCTGGGGTTGTTCTCTTTCCCTTGTTAAAGTTTATCATTTTGACAGGAGAAATGTCAGGATCCGTCCATGGATTTGAGATCAAGCTCAACAAGTATGCAATAATTTTGCTCCTTGCAGTTTATTTATTGTGACCTATCCTCTTCTTGAAGTGCTGTTTCTCTGTTTGTATCTTGATGTGGTTCAGCCACCAGCTGGAAATAACAAACTTTAAATTAGTGTCTAATTCATCGAGCAGTGACTACCACCACCAAAGAAGGGCTGGGAAAGCATATTATGCAGCAAAGTTTTCCTCATGTTTTTCCCATGAGAAATTTGCCATCATTCTCTCCCTCCTGTGAATCTGGTCTGTGGTGATTCTGTTCCCCACCCACTATCATTAGGAAGTCTTAAGGAGGGAGGGAGGGAGGGAGGAGCTCATTTGAAAAACTGCTGCCCCATATTTGCTTTTATAATTACTAAGGGCAATCCTGCACTGGCTGTTATATTGGTCCAGCAAATGTACAATGAGCATCCGTTCTGCATGATAGTACAATCTAAGAGAAGACCAGGTGTGCAGATGAGAGGGAGGTCCTAGTAAGCGAGCTGATCCAGTATACCAGCCAGTGCAGAATCACCCTAAAAGGCTCAGCAAAGAAGAGCTGAGTGATAACCCAAATTCTTCAGGGAGGGGCAGAGGAGCAGTGCTCAGGATAAAAGTGTCACTGTGCAGTAATTGTTGTAGGGTGTGCATGAATGCAATTTTTGGGATTCGATTCAATTTGAATAGAATATCCAAAAATTCAAATCAATTTGAATGTTTAAAATTCAAACATTCAAATACATTCAAATCTATTTGTGCAAATTTTCTGTCTGTATTTGCAAATCCGAATGTCAACAACATTCATACGTGCCCGTATGCGTCTGTATTTATCCCATATGCATCTCATGTTCGGCCCGTATGGATCCGTACAAATGCATACGGATGCGGGAAATGTGCATACGGGCAAGTATGCATCATGTATGTATCTGTATACATACAAATGTCCAAATAATTTGTACAAATGTTTCAAAAATTCTAATTTATAGACATTCAGTTCAAATTCAGATGTCCAAATTTGAATTAATTCAATTGAATTTCAAATGTTTTGAATATCTGTGCACATCCCTAAATTGTTGTACTAAGTGCAGGGGGAATCTCTTGGAGAAGGATGCTTCGCATTGTTTATCTTGTTAAAGAGCTGGCAGGGAGATTGCTTCTGAGCGTGCAGTCCAGTGCGACACACTTATTTTCAAACGAGCCACATTAGAAGTAGCTGTTCGTACTTCAGAATAGGAACATGTAACATTGTTCTAGGTAATTTGTATTTTTACCTCTTTTTGTTGTTTTAATTTTTATGCTTTATTTTCTCTATAAATCATCTTGTGTGTCTCTGATTAAATAACAACCACAAGAGTTAGGAATAAACACAGTAATTATGGTCTGCAAAGGCTATAATTAAGGCAACTATTTTTCAGAGAAAAAAATCTGTGCTGACACAGAATAGAAAACCCACATTAAATACATTAGCTTACTGATGAGCCAATCAAAGCTTATGTGCTAGGTGTAAAGGGGGGGAGGGAATCCATTTATCTCAAAATTTAATGTTCCCAAACTGGCACTCCCTCAATCAATATATAAAGGTTTTGGCTGTTTTTTGTTTTGTTTTTTAAGTGTACTAATTCAGATTTTTCAGTGCTGTTGATTAATTTAAAATACCTACAGAAATGCAAATCTTAGAAAACAAATCTTCATATTTTAGTGAAAATTGAAATACAGGGAAAATAAACTACAAATTAACTGTTTATATTGTTGTTGGATATTACCTAGTTGTAGCCAACTCCTGGTTGACTGTATGGACACATCTATGCAGTTTTCTTGGCAGATATACAGGAGTGGTTTGTCATTGCCAGCTTCTGGCAACGATCTGCTTTACAAGTAGTTTGCTCTACCACCGGTCTATGGAACACTTCCTCCTGTTTATAATTGTGTAGCAAAATAAATATAGTTTTCCTTGCTATTTACCAGAGTCTGGGTCTACCAAAGTGATACAGATTCGAAAATTTGCAAATGGGAAAGTAGAAAGCAAACAGTATTTTCATTTCTTTTGTTGCAGTTTTGGAGTTGTTGTGGCATGTTCCATAGTTCTGCTCTGAAACTAAGCTTTCAGATAGGGCTGCAATGTCCATCTTCAAGGAATATGACTGCAAAAAGAATCAAATGCAACTGATGGTCTCATGGGCAGGGGGGTGCAGGAATATTCAAAAGTATTCAAAATTCAATCAAATCTGGCTGAATTTCGACATTTGAATTAGAACCAAATGTCCATAAATTCACATTTAAAGATTCAAACAAACTTTGAATTTCAGATCTATTTGTTTGAATTATCTGGACATTCGCATGTGTACGGGTTTATATACAATGCATACTTGTAGATTCGCATCATTTCCGCATCCGTACGCATTTGTACAGATGTGCACAGATGTGGGAAAGATGCACATGGGCATCTACTAATGTTGTCAACATTTGTAAGTGCAAATTCAAATAGAAAATTCAAATGAATTTGCTTAATTTGAATTGAATTTGGTTTAATTTAAATTTTAAAGATTCAAATCAAATCTCAAAAATTGCATTCGTGAACACCCCTACTCATGGACTTTTGTCACACTTTTTATGGATGCTGGAGGATGACTGTTACATTGATGGTATGCAATTGTGTTGTTTTGTTCCGGGCCATTGCTCCTTTGTATGGTTGTCAACAATGAGTCATTGGCCCTTTCCTGGTTGTTCTCTATTAGCATAATCTTTAATGATGGGTTGCTTTTTCCAAGCTCCCTTGCCATCTTAAACCCAAGAAAAGTACTAATTTTGAATGTCAACTCAGATGTGTAAATTCTTCTCACTGTTTTGTTGATGCAAAGAGGAAGATTACAATGTGAAATCCTCACTTTAAAGACTCTGAGGCACCATCCACAGGGGGCTTAATGTACTGCCCTTGTGACAAGAAGTTATACCATCCAAACACCATGCCACACTTGTCCCCAGGCAACCAGTTAGGTAGCCAAGAGAGCCCCACACTTCCACAACCCATCTGATGCTCCCTTACCAGAATGCTGTTTCAATGATTCCCATAGCACTTTGGACATGGAGCATTCACCTCCTCCCTCATGCAGATGGATAAGGGGAGGAAGCAACTGAAAGCATGCCAGGGCTCATATGAACTGAGTCAAAATAGCTGGTTTGCATTTAATTTACACTTTGTTCCTCTGAAGGCGGACCCTCAATGCTGCGGGAAAGTGCCTACTCACAAAAGGGTTGAACTTTTGCTCACTGCCACAGTTGCCTCCACAGCAGCTCCTCAGTGTCCCAACCTGGATTTAAGACCTCCCAAGGGCCATACAAATGAAGCTTAAGTAATGTGAGAACTCCTTTTAAGAGCTACCTTTATTATCAAACATGCACAAGTTGATGAAGTAATTGGATGAACAAAACTTTCTTGCTTTATTCAAGTATCTTTCATTAGAACTCAGCAGTAAAACAATGACATTGGGCAAATTCACTCCTTCACTTCCCTGGGAAACTGTTCCAGGGAAGTTAAGATGGGAGATGGATCAGGTGTCTGCACTTTGCAATACCCTTTTGATACCAAGCTTATCTGGTGCTTCACAAAGCACTAGGTAAGTGTGATTGCCTCTACATTGACTGCGATTGTGTTATCATAACAATGGCAGTAATGGACATGCACACACAGTGACTTGACAATGTGGCACACAACTATGGCTGCATCACTCTGCCCTATGTACCATTTACCCAGAAAGGATGTGAACAGGAATGCAGGGCTGTACTGTCTACATCACAGATCTGACTAGTTTAGCTGTGGAGTACCATTATCCAAGCCAGAAGATGGTCTGGCATGCACAGAGATGCTTCTGGGATGGAAGCATCTCCACATAGAGTGTATGCCCCGTCGTGGGGCACACTTGGATTTCCCCTTTTCATTAAGAGCAAAAAGGCCCACTGACTATTGTAATGGCAAGAGACAAACTAAATTGTGACATAATAATCATACCCAAGAAAAACACTTCACCCTACTTAGCTATAATTTGTTCCATTTAGGAGCATTACCAAGATGATAAAAACAGCATCTTGTTGAAGATGACACTGAGGTATAATTTTCTGAATAATTTTCCCAGGAAAGAAGTGCAAGATCATTTATTAAGATTATCGCTGTAATATTGTCTGAGCCAAACCAGGTTAGTTCCTGCCAGAGAAAGGACTTCATTGCATAAAGCTTATTAAGCGATTAAGAATTCTGATTGATTACAGGCTACAGGTCCTCGTCAGAATAGGGAGCAAGGGCTAAGATTCATTGCTTCCCACAGGAATGGCTATTGCTCTTACCAAACTAGACATCTGCCCATCAACACAAAAAGTATCAATAAGCAGGTCATGAATACTACTTAGCCTAAGGAAATAGTGGAAATGAATGAATAACATTCATAAACAGTTGTCACCAAGAGTTTTCTCATACCATGATTTTCTTATTACTGCCCATAAAAAAAAAGTGAACTGTCTTCTCCTAGGACAACCATTTTATATTATTAGGCCCATTGTGTGGTGATGTGTATGTGTATAAAAGGCCGAAACTTACTGATGAAGCGCAATGCATGATAAGATGGAGACCTGGCTTCTCAAAAGCAAGGATTTCTTAGATTGATGGGAAATTTGGCATCTAAAGGCGAGGATTTGTGAAGATGTTCACAACAAGAAGCTGACAGGTAAATGACTGATAACAGACTGATGATGTTCACAACAAAATGACTGATAACAGACTGATGATGTTCACAACAAAAAGACTGATAACAGACTGATGATAATGGAGTGATGCAGACATAAAAAATATTAGACAAAGAACTTGGAAGTACGCATGCGTTGGAACGTCACCCCGAAAGAGGATATAAAGAAAGACTCTGGAAAGTACATTCACGCTTCTCTGAACCAGCTGTGATGAAGCGTCCACCGCCTCTACGTTGGACTGATCACCCATCGGGATTAGACCGTGTGTGTGTGAGTATAGAATGAATGATGAGTGAAAGAGGATCCCTCTGATTGTATGCTTAAATGATTTAATAAATGATACATGCATAGTGTTAAAAGCAAATCCAGATCTGGTCTTCTGTCTTTTTAATGGGCTTGTTTGGCACTAATCCCAAGCATCCACTCCTCTCTGGATATGTACTCCATGACCCCCATGACAATTGCCCATCACAGTTTCTGAAATTTATAGACCTTTCTGCACTTGCCTGGTATACCAGAACAAGCTGTATCCTAGTACACTTCTTCTGCACAGGAAGGACCATCTTAGTAGTGAATTTGTTTAAAGGAGTCCACAACCATCGCAATGGCATCTGCTCTGATCCAGGCATTGGAGCTTCCATATGCTGTAGCTCATGCCTCAAAGCTTTCATAAAATGGGATTATAGAGTTTCCCAGTTTTCATGTGCAGGCTTTGAAGATCACAGCACTAAATGGCAGGGGGAGATATGGCATTGGGAGGCAGAACAGACCATGTCGAGAAGGGGTGTTAGATTTTTGGAAGCTATCAACCCTTCTGATCTGCCCCCCAGCTGGCAGAGTTTGGGGAGGCCTGCCAACCAGCCCCCTGCTCTGACTGTGCTGCTGCTGAATACTAGATCAGTCCAGAATAAAACATTTATCTAGGATCTAATTCTTGAGAAAAGGGCTGATCTGGCATGTATCACCAAGACCTGGTTGGATGAACTGGGAGGCCCTGGGCTGACCCAGCTTTGTCCTCCAAGTTTTTCAGTGTAGCATTGTTCCAGACCAGAGAGGAGGGGAGGGGGTGTTGCTGTAGTCCATCAGACTTCCATCTTCCTTACCAGATGGCCAGTTCACTCTGTAAAGGGGGTTGAGGGCCTACTTTTGCTGTTAGGCGAGGGAGACAGAATAGGGATGCTTCTGGTGTACTGCTCGCCCCACTGCCCAGTATCCTCCCTATCTGACCTGGCTGAGGTGGTCTCAGATTTAGGGCTGGAAGCCCCTACCACGGTGATGTTGGGGGATTTCAACATCCATGCCGAGGCTGCACTCCATGGGCCAGGTCAGCTCTTTGTGTCCTCCATGACTACCATGGGGCTGTCTCAGTTTGTATTTGGTCCTACTCATATGGCAGGCCACACCTTTGATTTGGTTTTTGCCACGGAGCAGACTAGTGAGCATCCATTGATAGGAGAGTTGGTTGTCAGCCTGTTGTCATGGATGGACCATTCACTTATGAGGCTTGGACTTGCAGTGGCAGTGCACTTTCCCCCCACTTTTAGGTAGTACTGTTTTTTAATATGTATTTGCTTTAACATGTTGGTTTTTAAATGTTGTAGATATTACTGTTTTAATATATATTGTTTTGTTTAATGCAATGAATTTTGTTACCTGCCCTGAGACCTGTGGGTATAGGGCAGAATATAAATAAATAAATAAATAAATAAATAAATAAATAAATAAATAAATAAATAAATAAATAAATAAATAAATAAATAAATAAATAAATAAATAAATAAATAAATAAAAAACTTGGAAACCCCAATTAAGGAGTAGTTCAGGTAAGGTATGTCTCACTGCTACCAGTGTTGGACCAGAACAATGGTGTCTCAGACCTCACAAATGCAGTTACTATCTGCTGGGCTTGGATTGGTACTGGCTGAAGGCAATTAGTCAAACTTCTTCAAGGGAGGTAGGTGCAGAAACAGCCTAGAAAGTATACCAGATCAGCAAGGGGCTAGGAGCCTCCCAAATGTTGGTGCAATCTAGGGGAGGCCCTGACCCATCCTACTACACTTTGAGCAAATTTGCACTTCTCCACCCATCACTGGGAAGCAAAGTACTAGAAAGCTTCAGCTGTCTGCCCTTGCAGATGCTCAAAGCATTTGAAACTTAGCTGCCACTTGACTAGGAGTTAATGGAAGCCATTGCAGAGTCCCAGTGATAGTGCCAGTGCATCTGCATGGCACCATTATTGGGGTGACATAGCAACACAGTGCATAATCGCATCTGCACCACTGACAGGTGCTCACCCTTCACATCTTCCACCAGGAAGAAGTGAAGAAGGAGCATACAGGTTCTGCCACCTGAATAGGCATGGAATAATTTTAGCTGTGCCATGCCTATACAATGCAGGAGTTGATCCAGCACACACAGAGCCATTTCTGGTAAAGAAATGGCTCCAAGAATGTCCCCCTCATGCACTTACAATGTAAGTGGGAAAAGGCTCTCTGTCTGCACAGGAAGGAGCATAGGCTTGTCCCAGGAATCAAAATGGCTCCCTGGTCTCATTTACTGGTAGACTTCTTTAAAGAGGTTTACTAACATAGGGCCTTTTTGCACCACACCTCAGTCAACTTAGTTGCTGGTAAGCACTAAGCATCTGTATTTGTGGATGTTTAGAGCCTACAAATCATCCCCCAACCTGTCCACAACTTACTAGGCATGTGGATGAGTGTCCAGGCAGAGCCATCTATGATCCCAGGTGACAGCACCAGTGTGGCACCATCACCAGAGCAACCTGGCAATACCACACATCATCACATGTGTACCACCAGGAATATCACACTCTGGCACCTCTTTCAGACAGGAAGAGATGTGGATGGTCCAGTCAGAGCCTTACCACCTCTGGCGCTAGTGTAAGATAGGTGTACATGTGGCACAGTTAAACCTGCACCACTTGTAATGCACACCTGGTAAGCTCTCGTACAGAAGGACCGAATTGACCCATAGAGTAGGTCCAATCAGAGCTTAACTGTTCTTCCTCTTCCTTGGCCGTCCCAATTCACAGGCTACCCAGAGGTGAAATCAACTTAGTTCAATGGAAATTTCATGCAGGTATATCACTATAATCATAATCATTTGAATGAATACTTTCTTCTGTGTTTTGCATGATGACCTCTATGATCACAGGAAATCAAGTTCTCTCTCTCTCTCTCTCTCTTTTTTTTTTACCATTTAGAGATGATTAATTCCTGCCCACCTCACATAAAAGGGAGGAAAGAAGTGTGGGGTTTTTGAGTAGCTCCGAGAATTTGTAATTAGCAAGGATTACTGATTTTTCCAAACATAATTAATGTGTAGGTCCATTGACTCATATGGTGTAGGCTTCTTGTATTATTTTTTCATTTTATTCTAAAACTCCTGTGTTACTTCATATAGTTTAGTATGTTCATTGTTCATTAATTTTATTTTTTCTGCTTTGATTTACATCCGCAAAGTAACAAATTTATCTCTACATCAAAAATTACACCTCCCTTGAACACAGATATATGTCCCCTGTCAACATTTTAAATTATTATTTTTTGACAAAATGCCAAATGATTTTTGTTTGTTTTTTTTAAGGTATTTGATCCAATTTTAATTAGTTGCTCATATTGTGAAAACAAGCATAATCTTGGGGAAGGATGCTTTTTTTTTCATTTTGTTACTTTAATTTCACTTGTTACTTTTTACTGTTATACAGTTGTACAAGCATAGAAGATTTGACACAAGGGAGTATATACACCTCCAATTGCAACCAGAAGGGAACATGGTGCTAGGATCTTATTGCAGGAATATGGACTTGTTTCACTATCTATACCCGGGCCCTTTCTGCACTTACCATGCTCAGTCCATAATAGAGAATGTGGATTAGCTTGATCTGGATCAGCAGCCTCAGGAGGCATCCACATTAAATGGACTGGATGGCAGAAAATACATTCTAAGGAGAGAGACAATGGATGTTTTTCCACTGTCACTAAAAGTACCCATTAAGTACCCATTAATGGGTACATAATGGAATTTTTGTACCCATTAATGGGTACTTAATGGATACTTCTAGTGACAGTGGAAAAACACCCAATGAGGACGCACAATCCACTGTTCTGCAATAGTGAATGGGATCTACTGGCAACAGCACCTCCCAAACCCAATGCAATTGGCCCCATCATTCAAATGCTGCACATGGCTAGTGGCCATGAGGCATATCTATAGGCAATGTGGAGATAACATTGCCATGGACTATCAATTCATCAGTTGTTCTGAAGGAACCGCAGAGGTATTTTTGCAGTGTTGCCTTAACAGCAGATGTTCCTTGATGCTAGAGGTGTGCACGAATGTTTTTTTTTACATTCAAATTTGAGTCGAATCGAATGTCAAAGCATTCTATTCGAATGTTTAAAATCGGAATGCAACAAAAAGTGATCTGAATCCGATACATTTGAATCTATTCATTTGAATGTTAGATACAAATTTGAAGATACGAATGTCGACAACATTCATATTTAAATATATAAATATCAACAACATTCCTATGTGTTATACGTATCTGTATGTGTTTCATATGCATCCCGTTTTATCCTGTATGCATTCTGTATTTGTTCCATATTATAAGCGCAAATGGTTACAGATATGGATGATATTCGTACAGATACATAATGCATACGTATCTGTACATTCAAATGATATGAATCATTTGAACAAATGTTTTGGAACATTCAAAATTCATTTGTATATTTAAATTCAAATGTGAAGACATTTTGTTTGAATTTGAATATCCACATATGATTGAATTTGATTGAATTTTGAATGTTTAGAACATTCGTGCACATCCCTACTTGATTGCCATCCCCATACTCTTTCCTATTCTATTCTATGTGAGGATGTCCCATCCCTTGTTCTGGATCAGATGGCAATAGTATAGCTGTGGTACCAATTAATCTGGTCCACAACTTCCACTAATCTATTATCAAATTCTGACACCTTAGTATGGATTTGATCTGGATTACCATTAGTCCTGTGCAGACCATGTGAACTATGGTGCTCCTTATTCCATATTACTTGGTAAGTGTAGAATGAGTAACAGATACATACTTAACATTGTCCATTAGTGCTAATTCTCATCCTATTATTGCTCCAACTTCTGAACAATGATAGTCACAGGCATGCACATAAGATATGCTTTAATATAAACTACTCATGTATCAGTTTGTTGACTATTTAGTACACCTAACTCAAAATTTCCCATAATTACCTTGTTTCAGTATTGAAATCCAATTTGAAGCTGAGAAACAAAAGCTTTAGGTGCAGCTTCTCAGTTTTCTCAATTCTCTAAATGTCTTTCTCCTAAATCATACGTTATTAATTACACAAGGTTTACATGTGTGATCAACATTTATAGCATTACATAAGCAGTTACAAGAAACCAGAAACTACAGCCCTTTAACAGCCAACTTCACATAGTTCAGTGAAGCAAAATATTACTGAATAAATCATCCATGCTGAGATGCACATTCTTAATGTTGTCATATTTGTTTATTTAAGGTCATGTGGTATTTATTGATTCAATAAATTATATTTTTAACAGGTTTGTGGCTCAAACTTTAAGACCTATAATATATCTTCCTGCATTTTCTATACATCAGATATCATACTTTGGGGTGCTGAAATGATTAGGTTGGTGTAACAATCTGTCATACAAGCACATTACTCTTCTTCGGTTCTTCAGTAACATAAACAAATCATCCCTTTGGACAGAGCATGGTGGTGGAATGAAAACAGCCAAGAGACTAGAAGCCATCAAAGTGTCAAGCCTCTCTGTCTATTACTGGCTGTATATACAGGATTTTGCAAGACAAAGAGCCTTTCTGCACTGGCTTTTCTTTTAGATTATATTCTAGAATAGGGACCTGCCTTCTACGTGCTGGTGCAGACTACAGCAGGCTCCCTCTGTAGTCTGCCACCAGCATATGGATGGCAGATCTCTATTCTGGGATATAATCCAGAAAAAGGCCCAGTGCAGAAAGGGCAGAAAGTGTCTAGCGCAGAAAGGGAAGGAAATGCCTATAAATAAATGCAGTTTAGAGATAGGCAAAGAAAAAATAACAAATGCCTTGTGTTTATATCGCACACTTCACCTACAGGCTCAGGGAGTAGTTTACACATAAAATCATAAAATTATAAAATGAATAAAAAGGCAACTAAAATAACAGCAAGCTAATGCCATACCTCCACACCTGGGTAGAGCAAACTAGAGCGCAGACCACCATGTGCCTTTGCACCTGCATTTTGGACCGCGGAGAC
Source organism: Aspidoscelis tigris stejnegeri (assembly GCA_023333525.1). Taxonomy (NCBI): domain Eukaryota; kingdom Metazoa; phylum Chordata; class Lepidosauria; order Squamata; family Teiidae; genus Aspidoscelis; species Aspidoscelis tigris. Next base: position 212,521,369 of record JALMGA010000001.1, read on the forward strand.
ACCCTAGGACATGGCAAAGAAGGCATTTCTACTGAGGGCAGTGGATCACACCTTACATTGGAAGGCACCTATTAACAGGCACAGCTCCCTTGCCACAGAGCACCTCTTGTTGCCACAGATGTAGCTGTGGCAGATACATCCATGCACACCTTCTGAGGTACATGGTTTTTAGGTGCCAGTTGAAGACTTACCTTTATACCCAGACATTTCCAGAATGAGTGTGTGCTTGTTTGTTTTTCCCATCCTTGAATTTAACTATGTTTTTCTAGAAGTATTATTGTTTTGGCTGTTTTTATTCTTTGTACACCACTTCAAGTTTATATTTTAAAGGGACGTGGTATATAAATATCATAAATAAATAAGTGGAAACCCAGTCCAGAACACTGAGCTTATATTTAAAAAATCTGAGTGGGCAAAAGGGCTTGGATGAAGAAGTTTGCCTTTGACTAAACCTACGATCATGGTTCTACAGCTGCAGTGTTTCTGACCAGGCCATTTTTATGCTAGACCAGAAGGCTACTTCCATACCATGTTCCTCAATGCACAACGTGAAGACTTTAAAGTGGCCACTCTCAGGAGTACCTCCCAGGCACAATCTCCACACCTGGGAATGCTCCAGCTACCATTCTAATGTAGCCAGCAAGTTCACTGGTAGGCCATGCAGACAGTAGAGGCAGGTGGTACAGACCAAATGGAGCATGTGGAACTGCCAAAATGGCCCCAGAAGTTGAATGTTTTTGGCCCAATGCGAAAGCAGCCCAGCTAGTAACCAGGCTAATAAGTTACCTACTCTCTTGTTTTTAACATCAACACAAAGAAAGGAAGGTCCCTTAGGAGCTGATTACTGCCTCAAGAATCAACTATTTCACCTACAGGTGATGCAACTTCCAGAGTGGCTGGGTCAACCTAGTAGCTGGTGGAAAGTGGGTATATGTAAGCATACTTCTCCAGGGCATCGGGACACTTTAACAGAAATGTGCAGTAGTTAAAATTTGTTGTTTGGGTTCAAATAAACCAAATCTTATTGAGTTCAGTTTGATCTAAGACCACAGGCCTTTTCATACTTAGGCCAGTAGTGAATAATTAGGGAACTTCTGGGGAAGGGCATCTGCCTCCAAGCACTCTCTGCCTGCCCAGAAGTTCCCTAATTATTCATTAGGTGTAGAACACAAAATTATGCTCCAGAAGCGTCCAGCAGCAAGCATCTGCACCTCTTTGGGTGCTTCAGGTTCGTGTGAGGTGCCGTGCAAGTGCACTGGCACCTGAGATAACCATAGACACAGTTGCATGTACGCAGAGTGTCAGTGTCATCATGGTGACTGCACTGATGTGCACATAATCATGGAGGGTACCACAACCAAAATGGTGGCACCCGGAAGAGAACCAGCCCAGGCATTGGTCACAGGTGAGTGACTAATCATGTCAGGCATGGGCTGTTGGGTTAACGTTGGGTAATTACACTTCTTTCCCTTTCCAGTGGATGGGAAGGAAAGTGCAAAATCACCCCAGGTCAAACAAGCTCAACCTGGTTTGAAATGAATCTTGAAATATTCAGTTATTTATTTAATAAAGAAAAGATAAAATAAAATAAAAAGACTAGATTGGGGTTGAATAAAACTGGTTCAAATTGAACCAGATGGTTTGATTATCCATTTGATTGAAGATCCCCTCATTTAGTTCAAAGTGATCTGCCCCCTCCTAAACAGGGGGTGGTTTGGTTTGATTCAAACCAGATCAAAGCAGAACTAAACTTGCACGTCTCTGTGTCTGGGTTCTCTGCTCCAGGGTCAGCAGGCTCAGATTGCCCATGTGGCTGCAAGGTAATTATTTAAAATGTCTGATAAAGAATTCTACACAATGGGCATCACAGTTGAAAATACTATTTGGTGAGCCATCTTCAATACTCACTGAAGATGGCTCACAAAAAATTCAAAAATCCAATTTGAATTCAACAAATATCGATATTCAAATTCAAAGTGGATTTTTTAAAATCTGAATTTCCAAATTTGTTTGAATTTTGGATTTTTAAAAATCCGATATGGATTTTTGAATAATTTGACTGAATAGAATGTCGTATATCGCATCCGAATATCAGGTCTATTTGCTCTTATAACACGGGTTGACAACAGGATGAAATGGGATGAAAACAGAATGAAAATGAGATCCATGCAAATTCAAAAATCAGATATGAATGTTCCTGACATTTGAATCATCCAATTCAAATCAGATTTTCAAAAATATGGATTTGGATAATCCGGATTCGAATTGGATTTTCAATCTTTGAATTAAATATTCAAATATTCGAATCGACTCAAATTTGAATGTAAAATATACATTCATGTACATCCCCAGTTGGAGAACTCCGAGCAAAATAGACAATAGCACTAACCTTAAACAACTCATAAGTATAGTTGTAACTGCAAACTCAGAGTAGATGACACTACTAACAGATTGTGCTTGCGTTTTCTTCACCAGATCTTAGTCTGTCTGCAACTGTGTGGGCATTTTTTAAAATGACTTTTAATGTTAGTTAACATATAATCTGTACATTTAACTTCATTCGTAATGTAATTTGTGAAATTATGTGTTATTTGTATCAATAGCTGTAAGGGAAACTTTGCTCCATCTCCTCGCATTTATCTAAGTAAATAACTTAAATTGTAACAAAATTAAGTAAATGATGCAATGAATAATGTTACCAAGTTAAGAAACAGAACAAACTGTTTTAACTCTTGTGATTTGCTGCTTCAGTAACAACAGAGGAATACAATGGGTAAAAGGGAAAGGTGGTTAAGGGACAGAATAGCATCCTGAGAAGGACCTGGTTGGAGTATAGTAGGAAAGGTGTCTCATCAGATCATTTTTCCCTAAGTCTGTTTGGATAGTATAATAACAGCTGCATGGTCCTTCTGGACCATGTCAAATGTGGTATGGGGCCAAGGGGTCATGGACAATACAATGGCCACACAAAAGCCATCCCTGGTGCACTGCCAGGTGCAGAAACTGTGCCCGGGAGCATGTCAGTGATAGACTACTTTAAAGTGGTTTCATATTAGCAAGCCATGTGGACCAGTGGCAGCAGAATCAGCCCAAACTCTATTCCAAAGTCCAGCAATTTTTTGCCAGGCTTCAGAAGACAGACCACTTCTGTGACCATTTGCAGGGCTGTGGGGAGAAGTCCCCAGCCTGCATCTCTGAAGCTAGGGAACCATAAGGCAAAATCTACCTTTTGGCAAAGGCCTAGTAGCCAGAGGTTGATCAGAAAACACTATAGGTGGGCAGTTAGACCTGATGTGTCTGGTTTGGCTAGCTACTGAGCTTGCTGTTTATTGATTGTATTGAGATCTCTACTTGCTTTCTTTACTGGGGACCCATTTCACCTTCACTACACCACTGGACAGAGCTAAGGGTTTCATTTATGTCACTCAGTCCCACAGCTGTTATATCTGTGGATTTTGTTAGATATGCAGCAGCAGAAGAGTTGGCTTTTCTACCCCGCTTTTCTCACCCATTTAAGGGGACTCAAAATGGCTGACAAAGCTTTCTATTCTTCTCCCCCCAAAAGAACACCCTGTGAGATGGATGGGGCTGTGAGAGTTCAGAAGAGAGCTGTTAATCATCCAAGGTCACCCAGCTGACTTCATGGGGGAGGGCAGAATCAAACCCAGTATTCCCAGATAAGAGTCTGGCTCCCTAACCGCTAGACCAAACTGGCAGCAACCAGGCTTGGCTAATCGTTCATTTAAACCAGATTTTTTCATGCCAGAGGGTTTTGTATAGTTCAGTGAAGCTGTGAGCTATGTTGTGCAAGACAACCCAAGATGGACAGGGCATAGAAAGTTCTGACAAAAGTTGATCCCTGGAGAAAGAAACACCAAGTCACTCCACTATCCTTGCCAAGAGAACCTCATGGACAGGATCAAAAGGCTGGAAGATATGACACCAGAAGATGAGCACCAAAGGCTAGAAGATATCTGGTACATTACTGGAGAAAAATGGAGGACAATCAGAAGTAGCACCAGAAAGTGTGAAGTGGCTGGGTCAAAACCAAAAGCTGTGAAAGTGTCTAGTAGTGAAGCAAAATCTGATGCTGTGAAGAACAATGTTGCATAGAAGCCCTGGAATGTCAAATCTATGAACCAAGGTAAGCTAGATATGGAAAAACATGAGGTAGCAAGATCAAACATCGACATCTTGGGAGTCAGTGAATTAAAGTGGTTGGGAATAAGGATGTGCAGAATTTAAGAATCACTTTGTAAGAAATGCATTATATAAGACTTGGTTGAAATATAAAAATAATATTTATATGAAAATGCCATTGTGGGTATCACCACATGAAGGTTTGTTAGAGGAATTTGGGGGAGGAAGAAGGTGGCTTAAATATGAATATATATAAGAAGGATGATCTTAGTTGATATATTAAAACAAGGGAACAGTTAAACCAAGAGAGTAAAAATGTACAACGGTTTACATATGCACAATTGGCAAATATATATAGAAAAGATAAAGAGTGACTAAATTTTGAATGGGAAAAACAGGCTTGGGAAAATAAGTTTAAAAAAGCAGAAAGAGGAACGATTGGTATTATATATAAGGTTTTACTTCAGATCGAAATGGAACATGAACAAGTCAAAGAATGTATGATTACATGGGCAAGAAATTTTGGATATAATATTCAGATGGATCAATGGGAAAAATTATGGACAAATGATATGAAATTTACTACTTGCATGTTATTAAAAGAAAATGCTTATAAGATGATGTATAGATGGTACTTAACACCTCATAAACTGGGGAAAATGTACAAAAATATGTCAACTAAATGCTAGAAATGTAAAAAAGTGGGGAAAACTTTTTACCATATGTGGTGGACTTGTGAAAAGGCAAAAAAGTACTGGATACAAATTTATAATCTGATGAAACAAATTTTAAAGAGAAATTTTGTATTTAAACCAGAATTGTTTCTGTTGGAAATTGTAGATAATACTTTAATGTAAGCTCCCTAGTTTTGTACATGGTAATGGCAGCCAGACTATTGTATGCACAAAAATGGAAGGAAGAAGAGATACCTTCAAAGGAAGAATGGTTAATGAAATTGATCGACCTGGCAGAAATGGACAAATTAACAAAGTTATTAAGAGACAAAACAATAGAGAAGTTTGTGGAAGATTGGAACCCTGTTATTACTATCTAAGAGAAATAGGAGTGATGACAGACAGTTTTGATTAAAACTTAGAAGGCAGTTGAAAAACAATAAAAGACATTGAAGTGAAGCAAAGAAATAAACAAGAAGAGAAGTTGGAAAAATGGAGGATGTCACATATAAGTATCAAAAGCAATGTAGAAATGTGATAAGATAGAAATGTAAGAAAGTGTTTATGTTGTTTTTAAGTAAATAAAAAATAATAGAACAAATAAATAAAAATAAAAAAGGAATAAAGATGTGCACGAATGGTTTTTTTGCATTTGATTTGTATCAAAAAATTCATATTTGTTTGAATAGACTCCCTTTGAATATGGTAGGATTCTATTCAATATGAGTGTATTTGTACAAATTCATATGAATATCCAATATGAATGCATAAGTATCTGATACACATCCATACTTATCCGATATGTGTCCAATATGTGTCTGATACACATCCTGTAACATAACCACTCTGAAAGCATCAAATCTGCTCCTAATCCATTTTGAATCCACTCTCAAACAATGTCAAATTCCCTCTGGATCTGTTGCAGATGTGACTGACCCAGCTGCTTTCCCACTTGTCCATTTCACAAATGTTCCAAAACTTCATACAAATGTTCCAAACCATTTGTATTCATACAAATGCCAATGTACGAATGTTATAACATTTGATTTGTATACAAATGTCTGAATTTGTCTGAATTCATACGAATAATAAATGTTATAAATGTTCATGCATATCACTAGTTGGGAATGGTTGAATCTAAGGATAACTAGAACAACACACAGGTTTGGCCCCGAGTACAAAATGAAGCAATGCAGAGACTAACTGAGATTTGTCAAAATAACTCATAGCAAATACTCTTCTCCAACAGCTCCAAAGGCTACTCTACACATGGACATCACCAGGTGGTCAATACTGAAATCATACTTTGTAGCCAAAGATAGAGAAGATCTATACAGTCAGAATCTTTATACAGCCTGGAGCTGACTGGATCTCAAATCATAAGCTTCTTATTGCAACATTCAGACTTAAATTGAAAAAAGTAGGGAAAAGCACTAAACCAAACAGATATGACCTAAATAATATCTCTTATGAATATGCAGTAGAAGTGATGAATAGATTTAAGGGATTAGATCTGGTAGACAGACTGCCTGAAGAACTATGAATAGAGGTTCATAACATTGTGCAGGAAACAGCAACAAAAAACATCCACCCCAAAAAGAAGAGAAAGAAATCAAAATGGCTGTCTGACTTGGCTTTACAAATAGCTAAGGAAAGAAGGAAAACAAAAGGCAAGGGAAAAAGAGAAAGATGCCCAACTGAATGCAGATTTCCAGAGATTAGTGAGGAAAGATATGAAGGCTTTCTTAAACAAACAGTGCAAAGAAATAGAAGAAAACTATCTTCAAGAAAATTGGAGTCATCTAGGGAATGTTTTGTTCAAGCATGAAAAACAAAAATGGTAGGAACCTACCAAAAGGTTACCACAGTGGTGTGGTCACTGACCTAGAGCCAGACATCCTGGAGAGTGAAGTCAAGTGGCTCTTTAGGAAGCATTGCTAACAAGCAAGTCCAGCTGAACTATTTAAAATCCTGAAAGACAATATTTTAAAGTGCTGCATTAAATATGTCAGCAAATTTGGAAAATTCAACCGTGGCCACTGGATTAGCAAAGATCAGTTTATTTGTTTGTTTGTTTATATTTTCATTTCTATCCAGCCCTATACGATAAGGTCTCAAGGCGGGTAACAGCATTTAAAAACAGACATGTTAAAATAATGTCACATATATAAAACAGTATAAAACAATAATGTCTATACAATAATGTCATTTACCCAAAGGCCAGAGCTGTCATGCCCTGTTCAGCCTCCTTGGAGGAGGAAAGCCTGCCTACAACGCCACCACAGACTGAGAAGCAACCACAGCAAAGTATTACAGACATTGAGGGGTTAAGGCCAGTTTCAGGTGAGCATGCAGACAGCTCTGATAATGAAACCACCAGCAGTGAGCCTCATGAAAGGCCCTCACCTCTCCTCCTGGGACAAAAGAAGCAACTGAAGTGCAGATCAGAATGATTAGCTCAAATGGACTTTGGCCGGGAAAATGACTCCTCTACTTATTGAGCAAACAGTCCTTGCTTCAGTGTTGCAGACAACTTCATACAACTCCGTATAACTCTGTGCTTGTGCTCTGACTTTGGACTCCTTGTGACTTGCTGACCCTTTGGACTGACTGACCCTTGTTGACTTTCTGGACTCCTTGACCCTGGATTGGAAGTGACCTCGAGTATGCCTGAGCCTCTCTGGAACTAAGTAAGCTGTGCAAGTGTTTGCCTGTTTGTCTTGCCTGCCTGAGATGTGGCAAGAGCAAAGAGGTGTGTCTTTACTGCCTTCCTGAACATATACAGTGAAGGAGCCTCAATGGGGAGATTATTCCACAGCCTGGAGGCCATCACTGAGAAGGCCCTCTCTCGAGTGTCCACCCTTCTTACTATTGAGGGTGGTGGGGCAACAAGGAGCACCTCCCCTCCAGATCTTAAGGCATGGGCAGGTCAGTATGGGAGAAGGTGTTCCTTCAGAATTTATGTTCCAATCCCAAAGAAGGGCAGTGCCAAAGGAATGTTCAAACTACGAAGCAACTGCACTCATTTCTAGCAAGGTTATGCTTAAGATTCTGCAAGCCAGACTCAACGATATGCAAAATGAGGACTACCAAAGGTGGTGCAAGCTGGTTTTTGAAGAGGCAGAGGAATGAAAGATCAGATCACCAACATTTGCTGGACTGTGAAGAAAGGATGTTATCAACAGTGAGCAAATCTGGTCTGTCGTGGCCTGGCCATTTGTGCTATGAGCATGACTGGGCAGGGACAGGGCTAGTTTAGCACGTGCTGTGCAATAGCTGCCACCTTGCTGGATCCTTGGCAGTCTGGTATATTATTATTATCCCATACCAGGCTGGCAAGTGCAAACAGGCACCATGCTAGGGATAGCCTGAACACCATCTATAGATTTGAAGCAATCCTCCTTTTCAAAGGCAAACTGAGACATTGAACATCATTGAAAATAATCTTTCAATGTTGCATCAAAGCTGGGAAGTAGAAGGGTTCTTGCTACCAGCCCTTGGAAAGAACTCTTTTTACCAGTGATTCAATACATCTACCTGCCAGCATAGATCACATTCTTGACTTAATTCTCCATTGATGTGAAGCTTATTTTGATTAAAGGAGCCAGCAGGATACATCCCCAGCCAAGCTGCCAGTAACATTTTTATTTCTCTCTTCATGCCTCTAACCCAGCTTTGTAATGGTAGACAGAAATACTGACAGGGTGTTGAAGGTCTCTTGGGAAGTTTTCTGAACTACCGTATTGCTGTAGCAGGAGCTGTTGACATTGGACTTCTGTTTTAGGACCATAAACTGCCAAGTTTAAAAATCTTCTCAATGTTTACTCCTGCTCTTGAAACCAGATGTGGATAGGTAATATTATTTTTCCTACTATCTATGGTTTGACACAATGGCGTTACTTACTTGTAGATTATATTAGACTACAATGACCAATAACTTGCATATTGGGATAGTAAATGGTTTTGCAGGGCCAAGAAAGTACATGTAATTTAATTCAGATCCCCAGCTATGCAGGAACATCTAAGGTTGAACATTCATCTTACTTACTATTTATAATGACATATTTCCAATACCTAGAGTTCATACTAATACTTAAAATGAGGAGCAGCATCATAAGACTTTATAATCTTATAAAGTTATAATCGAACTCGTGCCACTTCTGATCTGCGAGCCATCCGGCGGGATAGGGGAGAGATTGCTTTACCTTTTCCGACACTGATGCTATGCAATGCCAGGTCTATTAAAAATAAGATTGGAATTTTCCATGATATGGTGAAAGATGGAAAACTGGGCCTAGCTTGTGTGACCGAGACCTGGGTTAGGGAGGGGGAAGAAGGTCACCTGATGCAGGCAACACCGGTAGGATACTCAGTCCAGCATCAGTCGCGGACAAGGGGCCGGGGTGGAGGTGTGGCTATTATTCACCAGGAGGCTTATTCCCCCAGGACAGTACCTGTTCCAGAAATAGTGGGAGCAGAGTGCGTGGGCCGGGTGTGGGATGCGTTGGAGGGTCTGGCCACTCTCCTGATCTATCGATCGCCTAGTGCACCAAGAGACTGCCTTTCTCGGCTCCTGGAGACGGTGGCGGACTGGGCGTTGAGGTTCCCCAACCTTATCGTGCTGGGGGACTTTAATGTCCCAGTGGACGTCCCCTCTCCGGGTGCAGAGGAACTGGTGACTTCCATGGCATCACTAGGGCTCTCCTTACTCGCAACGGGTCCTACGCACTCGGCTGGCCATACTTTAGATCTAATTTTCTGGTCAGGCGCTGCCGTGGCCTTAACTGAGGTGTTCTCAGTGCCTTGGTCTGACCACTATGTCCTGAAGGCCCGGTTGCAAATTGCCACGCCACCGTCGCTGGGCGACGGTCCTATTTATGTCCGCTCGCGGAGCAGGATGGACCCCATGGGTTTCCAGAATGCTCTGCGAGATTATACTCCCAGCAACTCTCTAGATGAGCTTGTGGATGACTGGAATAACAGGCTTTCCACGGCCATTGACAAGATTGCGCCAAGGCGCCCTCTTAGACCCCGTAAGAAACCGGCCCCTTGGTATACTTTGGAACTGAGGGAGATGAAACAGGGCCTAAGACGGCTAGAGAGAACATGGAGGGCCACTCAAAGCGAGGCTTCAAAATCAGCCTACAAGACTTCTATGCAAGCCTATGAGAAAGCAGTGAAGACAACAAAGAAAAAGTTTTATTCGACCAAGATTCAATTAGCTCAGTCACGTCCAGCACAATTATTTAGCTTAATCAGACAACTAACGAACCCAAGCGAGAGGAAGAAGGGAGATGAATTGGCTCTGAGCTGTGACACCTTTGCGACTTGCTTCTCTGATAAGATCGAGAAGCTCCGCAATGACTTACCAACTACAGTTGATACAATAAGTGAATTGGAGGCTCTCCCTCGCCCGACCCCGGGTCCAATATTAGACAAATTTAGCCCACTTTCTCAAACATCAGTGGAGAGAATCCTTGCAGCTTCTAGACCAACAACTTGCCCCCTCGACCCCTGCCCGTCTTGGTTGGTCAAGCAGTGTGGGCCCTCTCTGGCAACCCAATTGAAGGACATAATCAATAGCTCCCTTGAGCAAGGAATCTTCCCAGCTGGGTTGAAGGAGGCAGTGGTTCGTCCCTTGCTAAAACGTCCTGGCTTGGATCCTGCCGACCCCGCCAACTACCGTCCAGTATCGAATTTGCCGTTCCTGGGCAAGGTACTTGAGAGGGCAGTGGCAGAGCAGCTGCAGAAATTCATTGAAGAAGCAAGTATCTTGGACCCTTTTCAATCTGGTTTCAGATCTGGACATGGGACTGAGACAGCCCTCCTAGCCATGACTGATGATCTCCGGAGACAGTTCGACAGAGGCGGATCAGCGCTGCTGATTCTTCTAGATCTAACAGCAGCGTTTGATGTAGTCGACCACGACCTTTTGGTCCACCGTCTCTGGGAAGCTGGAATACAGGACACAGCCTTATCGTGGCTGGCCTCGTTCCTCCTGCTCCGGGGGCAGCAAGTAGTGGTGGGAGAGGGCAGGTCCCAGAGGCTCCCACTAAAATGTGGGGTGCCCCAGGGAGCCCTGCTGTCCCCACTGCTATTTAACATCTTTATGCGTCCCCTCGGCCCTCTGATTCGGAGCTTTGGGCTAAGTTGCCATCAATATGCTGATGATACCCAGCTCCTACTGTTTATGGAGGGGGAGCCGTCTTCTGCCCCACCAGCACTGGCCAGTTGCCTGGAGGCTGTTTTAAATTGGCTGAAGAGCAGTCGATTGAAATTGAATCCAGCAAAGACAGAAGTCATGTGGCTGGGTCGGGGAGGGGGTGGGGGCAATTTCGGCCTGCCATCTTTGGAGGGGGAAGTTCTTCGAATATCCCCCTCTGTGCGAAGTCTGGGTGTGTACCTGGACCCGGCGTTGAATATGGGGATCCAGGTTGCACACACAGCCCGCATGGCCTTTATCCACCTGAGACGGGCCAGACAGTTGGCCCCCTATCTATCCAGATCTGACCTAGCCACAGTGATCCATATGACGGTCACCTCCAGGTTGGATTACTGCAATGCCCTCTATGCGGGCCTACCCCTGAATGTGATCCAGAAATTGAAACTGGTTCAGAATGCAGCTGCCCGCCTCCTAGAGAGATCCAGGAGAGATGTCCATATAACACCTGTTTTGCGACGGCTGCACTGGTTGCCGGTAGAGTACCGGATCCAATTTAAGGTTCTGGTGCTAACTTTTAGAGCTGTACATGGCCTTGGTCCCACATATCTTCGGGATCGTCTTCCTTTATACATCCCTGGGAGAGTCCTGAGGTCAGCCAGCCAAATAAAGCTGGCCACTCCCAATCCAAGGGAGATACATCTTGTTCAAACTAGAACCAGGGCCTTTTCTTGTGTAGCCCCAACCCTGTGGAACGCTCTCCCACAGGAAGTCAGGGCCTCTCCATCTTTGATGACGTTTAGGAGAGCCTGTAAGACCTGGCTGTTTGGGAAGGCCTTTGGTCAGGGTGGTTAATAGGCAAAATCGCAGTCAGTTGGATTGGGGTGGTCTTACGAAGGTTCCTATGCCCCGGTCAAATGACCCTTGAATTAGGGGAACTTTTTGTTAAATGATACTGTCTGTTGCAATGTTTTTTTAAAGCACTAGAATGAAGTGTGTATTTTTAACCTTGTTAGCCGCTCAGAGTCCACTAAGGTGGAGATGGTGCGGGATAAAAGTTAAATAAATAAATAAATAAATAAATAAATAAATAAATAAATAAATAAATAAATAAATAAATAAATAAATTGACAAGAAAGCCAGAAACTATTTCTCAGATTACTTGCTAGGATGAAATACCTCACAAAATGAAACTGTTTTCTCTGTCCACCAAGGCAGTGAAAAGGCAGGCAATAGCTGATTTGTCTGAGAGACATCTGATAAAGGCAGGATCTGCTAGAAGGCTGCAGCAGCAGGCTGAGAAGAACATTGCTGCACGGCACGTCCTCAGAGCGGTGCCATGCTGCCACAACTTCCAGGCACACAGATGTGACTACCAGAGAACTCCCATTCACCAACTGCAATGATTCCAACTGAGGGATGTTTTCATAAACACAGGAAATGGTCCCATGTTCCCCAGGCCAAATAATGCAACATGAGTAAGTCAAATATGCAGGGAGAACATAACAGAAGAATGAGATGCCATATTTGCACTAATGGTCTTTATCTCAGGACAAGGTAGGCTGCCCAAACTGGGCCAGGTTACTTCTTGCATGGGACAAGGCCACTCACATTGGAAAAGCCTCCTGTCTCGTAGCAGCCCCCATGCCAGCTCTGAAATCCATGCAAGCTTCAGAACCAGCATGTGAAACCTCCAGTATTTCAAAAGTCAGAACCATTGCCATTATGTGTGCTGGTTGTCCCTGTCCCTTGTTGCACCACTGAAATGGGTGCCCTGTGGTATACCAGCCCATGGAGCTATGCAGTCCACATGTCTCTGTGATCTAGTACACCACTCACTAGACCTTGAAATGAAGAAGAAGAGTTGGCTTTTCTATCCAGATTTTCTCACCCATTTAAGAGGACACAATGCAGCTGACAAAGCTTTCTATTCTCCCCTGTGAGGTAGGTGGGGCTGTGAGAACTCGGAAGAGAGCTGTGACTACCCCAAGGTCACTCAGTTGCTCTGTGGAGGAGTCAAGCCTAGTATTTAGGAGTCCAGCTCCCTAACCACTAGACCAAACTGGCTCACTAGGTCCTTGCCCTAGCCCTGTCTACACTCCATCCTGTGAATATAGAGTAAGCTAAGAGGGGGAAGAGACATGACTTAAATCACATTGGCCTGGGGGAGACCCATAGGCCCCTTCCTGTCTTCCACTTTATTTCAGTGCAGGACAGCCAACACAAGTGAGTTGAAATACAAATTCCTCCCCATACTATGCAGACTCCACGGACTTTGAAGTTCTTTCACTGCTAGCAAATCTTCCTTTCTTTTCACCTGATATATATCAAATCAAAGGAAGATTTGTTGGAGGCACATGAAATTCAAACATAGCCTGTGAACCAGGGCAAAAACAGGGGAGGAGGTTCCATTTGCACCCATTCATGCCAGCCAATTTCAACGTAAAGTAGTGATGGTCTATGGTCTATGGACTGATTTATCATGTTACATTTCTTTGCCGTAGTTTCTCTATATTATTATTTTTCTTCTTCTTCCATGATGTATTCTTCTGATGTTATCTGAAGGCAGTATAGTTGAAATTTTTATGTTGTCAGCCTTACTACTTGAAAGAATGTCTCTTGTTTTCCTTACTTGATTATCTACTAGCTTTTTGCACAGAACTTACAGCAAGCACGCTGCTACCTCAGATGACCCTTGACACAACTGTTCATGCACAGAGCAGCAGCATCGCCATAATGATGATGACAGTATATGCACTGTTGTGTAGGGCGTCACAACCAAAATGGCAGTGCTCTGCGGAGGGTCGGTCACATGACTGGACACAGGTAAGTATGTGATTGCACGGGGCTTAGGCTGATATATACTAACGTTCCCTAGTGCAGATGTTAGTACGTTTTAGTCTCTAATGCATCTTTCCCATCCAACGGATGGGAAAGCAAGCACAGAAACACCCCAGTTTTCAATGTAGGGAGGAATAAAATTCAAAGGCCCCATCTTTGTGTGTTTTTTAGTCTCAGTCATGTCTGCTTCTGTTTTTCATAAAATCCAATGTTTCTACTTGTTGGATAGATAGAAAGAGACTGATATATAGCAGCTGAGATGGGTTATGGGGTGTAAGGAAGAATTGAGCTGTGATGCTTCACAAACTAGATGCTTCCTTACAATACCTTATTATATTCTATCATAATAAAGTGAAGAACAAACTAAAGCTATATTGTGCTTTGTTGCTGACTCCGGGCCTAGGGTACTCATTCTGACACGTTGAGTTACAATGTAGTTCTAGTTCTGAGGTTGTTCATGAAAGAAAAAGATGACTGTTTCCTTCAAGCATTATTAAGTTCAGGCCCAATTTGAGCTGCAGGTTTTCTATTATTCTGAATGGACCTCTTGAGGTATTCCCTCAGGCCCTTTCTACCCTTAGACCAGATCCTGGGCATCCTCATCTGCATATTAATGAAGATCAAGGAGGTAAAAACCCCATTAGTCCTGCTCCGTCTGCAGATGATTGAGCTACTGTATTAAGAGACCCTTAATCTGGATCTCTCATGGACCCATTTAATCAGGTCCACAAGAAAACTTTAAGGCCTTGTTCCAGATTAGAGCTGTGCAGATGGAATGCCTCCATGAACCAGAACAAGTCCATGATCATGAGCCAGTTTGATCTTGTGATTAGGGTTCCAGATTCTTATCTGATAGTCACTGGGTTTGGTTTCAGACCCCTCCATTAAGTCAGCGTGGTGACCTTTCTTCTGTGCGTCCCTTATGCAAAACTTTCAGAAGTTGCTGAATTACACCTCTTATCATTTCTTGCCAATGGCTATGCTAGTACCAGCTTTAGGGAGGAGGGCAGGTATAGGCAGTTGTCAGACATGTAAAAGTACTAGCATCCTGTCATATGGAGGCCAGGCCAGAAGACTGACCTAACACTGTGTCAGGGGTCTGCCAGCGTTCTCCACCGCCATCCCAAAAATTCAAATTTAAGAAACTGCAGGAGGGCCTGCACATTATCTTAAAGGCTATTTCTTTGGCTGTGGTCACACCTAAAGTTTAATCCAGCTTTAGTCCACCTTCAGAGTGAGAGAACACATGCATCAGCAAAGTGACCAGTAATTTTGTCTCCATATTATCTCTCCCGAAGGTGAATTTTCTGAGTTATTTAACACTGAAAGAAAACAGCTTGTCACTTTGCTGATGTAATTTCTCATTCAGAAAGTGGACTGAAGCTGGATTAAATCTTAAATGTGACCACAGCCTTCCTTGTCTGTGCTGCTACAGGCTGTCCAATGCCAACACTGTGCTAAATTGTCTGGAAATTCTCATCGACCTAGAGAAAAGGAACAAAGTCCCACTTTTCCCCCAGGCCTCTGTCAGTCTTTTTTGAACTAGTATGGGGAAATGCTGGCTCTCTTTTCCCCAAAAAAGTGAGCATCTCCCTCTGCCACCTAGAAAGACCCATACTTAACATCAGGAGGACCATCTTGTTCCTATCCCACAGTCCCTTAGTGCAGGACTGCCTGGGCCAGTGCAGAAATGGAAAAAGTGCCTTCCTTTCAGGAAACCAGGGTGGTGGTGGTGGTTGCACTTTGGCCCATAGTTAATAATTAGGCCACATCTGGGGAAGAGCATCAGCACCTTGAGGAGGCTGTTACAGCAGATGCCCCCACTTTCCCAGAAGTTGCCTAATTATCCACTAGGTGTGGAGCAGAAAATTGTGCTCCACATTTTACCACCCTTCCCCAAAAGCTTACCGTTTGCATCCAGTTGGTGACCATTCACTCTTCTGCTGGATGACAAGGTCAACAGAGCTGCCATGCAAGTGCTCTGGCAGCTTTGGTGACCTCCTGACATGACTGTGACTGTGCAGAGCATCAGCGTTGTCATGGCAATGGCGTTGACGCATGTGCACTCATGGAAGTTGCTGCACTCAAAATGGTGGCACCCTGAAGAGGACCTGTCTCTCAATCAAACGGAGGTAAGTATTTGATTGAGAGAGGGGAGAGACCAACATTTCCTAGGACTCCCAAGTGTGAGCAGTAGTCAGCGTTAGTTTATCACACTCCTTTCCCATCCAGCGGATGGGAAGAGAAGTGTGAATTCACCCCAGCTGAGATCCAGCACAAACGATATTCCGGTTCACTGAAACAAAGGCAATGTTCTGAATCATTGCTGTTCCCCTCCTGGTGGGAGCTGTCCTTCACCTCCACTTGCTTGTCCAGGTAGAGGTTGGTGGGTTAAAATGATTGTGCTTTTCTATCATGATTATTTTAGAGTGCATGAATCTTTTTTGTTCAAAGGCAACACCCTTACCTTTTCAAGACTCTGCCTCCTTATCTGGCATCGCATTGCCATGGCATCAGCAGGTCTGCTTTGCTCCTCATGTTTCTGCTGGTTCTCAAACTTTATCCACATATGCACTGTGACATTAAAAGATGTGTCAGATGGTACAGGAGAGACAGAAGAAATGGGAGCAACACAGAATAGAAGAGAAAGAAATTGCCATTTAGAAAGGAAAATCTCATGAAATTAGAAGAGTGTGACCATTTAATTTTGTTTTAACCTTGCTTTCTGATATTAGCAAAGGGCAGAAAGCAGAAGAAAAGACCGAACGCTGAGTCAGACGGTGGGAACAGCTGTTTTTGCACCTGCTATTTTCTCTGACTTCCACCCTACACAAAACTGCATTTCAGATATGTAAAATGTCCTCATTTTAATAGCCCAAACAAATAACAATACCTTGCAAGTTAAAAATAACATCTATTTAAAAAAAGATTTTAAAAAGCAAATGCTTTCCATGGTGGGCTGCTGCTTTGAATTCTGAACAATGGTTACTTCTTTTTGTTTAGGGGCTTCCTCCCCTCCCATCTCTCAAGAGAAATATAACAAAGACAACTACTCTTTTTATTTTCTTTCTTTCTTTCTTTCTTTCTTTCTTTCTTTCTTCTTCTTTTTTTTTTTTTGCTATCTTATGCATAAGCTCCATAAATCCATACTAGAAAACATGTAATTGCATTGGTAGAAATCCAGTCTCAGTTGTAGCTAGATAACGGGTGTGCTTCCAATCTAATGAGTGTTGGATTGCTGGGAGATATGCCATTATTCTCTTCTTCCAAGCATTGGAACGGTGTTTATTGTGACATGAAAATTCCAGCCCTGGAACACTAATTCATAAAACATCAGCTTTTCAGTCACTGCATGTAAATGGGCATATTCTGTGCACAAAAAGTAATATATCTACTATTTTAATCAAAGGAGAGAACACAAATACTTTTCCATTGTATTTGTGGCCCTTTCCGTATGGGCCAGTACAAGGTTTGTAAGGTCACTACCATCTATATGCTGATGCAACCTAGCAGAGGTCCCCATGCCTGAAGGCACAGGATGGAGATATGGAGCGAGAGTTAGTCTTAAAATGATGCCAAATATTTCACCTCTGGCAGAATTGCCAGGACAGAATCAGGCAAGATAGAATCGACCCAGTAGCATCCTGTCCAACTCAAGAGGCCAATTTGCACTTAACCCCATAGTTCATGATAGGTTAACATCAGGGCAGGTGCACCTGCACTTGCAGGAGATACTTAAAACCTAGGAACATCTCCAGCCTTAGCAGATGTTAACCTATCATCAAACTAGCTGTGGTGCACAAAATCATGTACCACATGCAACCCAACCTTACATGAAAACTTACCTGTTGCATCCAGCCCACAACCATTTGCATAATTTCTGGTGCAGGAGGTTATCTGAGGTGCCACACAAGGTATATATCTGTTTTAACAGGTCTACCAGCAGTCCAAGGCCCTCTAGGCTAGGTCAGGGAGGCATGCAAAAGGGTGCATACTTCCATGGGCTGGTGTAGCATTTCAGCAACACACCAAATTGTGCTCCCAACTTTAGTTCCTGGTAATCAGAACCCTTGCAGCAGGCTTCAAAGCTCACATACTTTGGCGCAGCATGGGGACCTGTCCCATATCAGGCTGTCCAAATGTGGACAGCCATGTTCCAAGTTAGGTGGACCATTCCTTGCCTGGAACTGCTCTAGATGGAGCAATTCAAACTGAATCACTCCATCCTCCCACAAGTGTGGAAGTTGTTGAACCTTCCCTAGGGAAAGCCTATATAAAAAAAACAGGTCTTTAATAGGTGCCTATAAAGTTGAAAGTGCAAACGTCTTATGAACAGCTGGTTGGATCTTTGGACTTATGAAATGCAAGCTGCCAATCATTATTCCACCTCTTTGTCACAGCCTTGAAGGTTTCTACTGTCTACATCTTCAAAACACTCTTTGCAACTGAGCAGGAGAAAAGAAAAACATTTCAATTGGTGTCACCAGCCCATAACTGTGTCCGTAAGGATCATTTGCACTGGTGGAACAAATAAGGCCTCTATTTTTATGTTTAAAACACTGTGTTCTCTTTATGTTGTCAATAATGCAGAAGATTTTCGGCACAAGAAGAGCTGGGGGACCAGCATAAATCTTTTCTTAGAGATAAGAAGAATAGTGGATTAATATACTAGACAGTGAAGAAGAGAGAATATCATTGTGTAATATAATTTCTAAAGTTCTGTTTACATGAAACACAACCCTGGAAGCAATCAGATTTAATCAAGAAAAATCATAGTGTGGCTCTCATTTTATATGCCAAAGGTAATTAACGGGGAAAATGATGTATAGATTTGTGTTTTCAGGGAATTCAAATTGTTCAAATATCAAGCTGAGCATTTAACAGTTTAAATAGCTTTTCTAATCTTCTGTTTCAGAACAAGGAACAACATCTTTTCAACCTGATTTTGTTAGAAACTCATAGTTAGGAATACAATCATTTCATGTAAAGTACTAAGAACTTCCTTGCCTTCTTTGGATGCATTGAGAGCTATTATTTACAAACAAGTAAACTGGTTCAATCAGTGCTGTACTTTGCAGAATTCTCTTTGCATACATTCACTGTTGTGGCGGGGTTGGTTGAAAGATAATAACAAAATAAGTATATTTTTCTTAGTGAAACTGGTATGGAATGCTGGGAGTAGAATGCTGGGAACTGTAGTTCAGGAACATCTAGCAGACTCTACCCCTGCAATGAGGTAACTAGCTGTCAAATAATTCCTGTATAAAACTTAGCTAATTCAACTCTTACACTTCTCTCTGGCCATTTTTGCTCCATCCAGTATTGGACACCAAATCATATAAATAGCAATGGGTGTTTTTCCACTTAGCACTAAAGGACCCATTAAGGGTCCTTAATGGGTCCTTAATGAGTACTCTAGTGCTAATGGAAAAAACCATAGCACTAGAGTACCCATTAAGATTAAGGGTCCTTAAAGGGTACTCTAGTGCTAGGTGGAAAAACACCCAATGACACATCCAATACCAAAATGGACCCAGATAATAATTTGCAAGTCCTGTACCAAAAAATCATAGATACTTGAGATGATACATATCTAGAAGGCTATGAGCCCAGATGATCTCTGGGGAATTTGCTAAGGAATCCAGTAAATTTTTTAAAAGCTCATTGTAGTAGGGGTGTGCACGAATGCAATTTTTGGGATTCAATTAGATTAAAATAGAATATCCAAAGATTCGTATTGATTCACATGCTTAAAATTCAAATGTATTCACATTCTCCCATACACCTTCTCCCATACCGCCCTGCCCGTGCCTTAAGATCCAATAATGAGGCCCTCCTGGTTGTCCCGCCACCTTCAGTAGTGAGGTTGGTGGGCACCCGGGAGAGAGCTTTTTCTGCAGTGGCCCCAAGATTGTGGAATGGCCTCCCCCTCGAGGTGTGCCATGCCCCCTCCTTGTATTTATTTAGGAGGGCCTTAAAGACATACCTGTTTGCCTCGGCCTTTGGTTAAGGATTTATTTTCCCTCCACAGTTATAATGGCATCATTTTAATGCACTACGGAGTGCACAGTTTTAAATTTGTTGAATTTTAAGGTGTTTTTAAGTGTGCATCTTGTTTTATTTGTATTTCATTTTAATCTGTATCTGTTCTTAATTTGTATCTTGTTCTAATCTGTTTTAACCTGTTGTAATCCGCCCAGAGACCTTCGGGTATGGGCGGGATAGAAATGTAAATAAATAAATAATTCTATTTTATTCAAATACATTCAAATCTATTTGTATGAATGATTCGTATTTGAAGATACGAATGTCGACAACATTCTAATGTGTCCATACGCATCCGTACGCATCCGTATGCATCCTGTTTAATCCCATATGCATCCTGTTTTGTCCTGTACATATCTGTACAAATGCGTACAGATACGAGTAAGATACGTATGGATACCTATGTAATGTGCACATATCCATTCACATACAAATATCCGAATAATTCATACGAATGATTCAAACGATTTGAAAATACATCCAAATGTTAAATTCGAATGTATAAACATTCAGTTTGAATTCGAATGTCCAAATTCAATCAAATTTGATCAAATTTTGTTTTGAATATTCGTTCACATCCCCACATTGTAGAGAATCTTATTATGTCAGGCAGGCTGTTGCACTACCTAGCTCTTAGAATCAGAAATTCTTTTCAGATATCCAGCCTGAATCTCCTGATTCCAGTTTTATCCTATTGCTACTAATTCTCCCCTCAGAGATCATAAAAGACAAATCTAGTTTCTCTGTCACAAGGTATTTGTCAGAGGATGTACTGAAGCCACACTCCAGTGAATGTTGCTTGTATTAGCGTAGACATTCATCTCTGGGACAGCAGCCAAAAAAAAAAATGAAACCTCAATTTAGCATAAGAGAAGATAAGGGGAGCCCCATTGGATAGGGCCACAGCCCATCTAGTACAGCATCCTGTTTCACACAGTTGTCCACAAATTGATTTGGAGTTTCAAGCAGAAGACAAAAGCAAAACCTTCATTTGCTCTTGATTCCCTCAGATGGCCTTGAGGAGCATCCTGCCTGTCTCTCCAACCTGGAGGCAAAAGCTAGGCAACATGCTACAGAGGGAACTACTGAACCTCTCCGTGGAGGGCAATAATTTTTTAAAAGCAACTTCTGACTGACTTCCAGTTTCATCTCCAAAATGCAACCAACTTTAAAATCAGCACCTGAGGAAAAATCAGCTTTGAACATCTGGTATCAGAACAGATCGCAACAAAATCCTCTCCCAAAATTTGTGATACTCAGGCCCCACCCAGTGAAGGAGATATATAGTGCAATAATGTCAGGGCTGGGGTGGGATTGCCACACATATCTGTGGCAACCCTATCAGAACCCCGCTATATCACTATGAAAATCCCCTAATATAGGTTTTCCCTGCATAGAGCTGTAACCTGCCTCTGGATGGAGCTGCCATCTCGGTGATCATCATCATGCATGTGTTGAGTTGTGCATGCATGGTTGTGGTGATTGTGTACGTCCAGCTATTTTGTACTTTCAAAATATCCAGATGCATCTGTCACTATTTCTGTGATCGCACCTAAGGCTTAATCCAGCTTCAGTCCACCTTCAGAGTGAGAGAACACGTCAGCAAAGTGACCAGTAATTTTATTTCTGCATTATCTATCCCCAAGGTGAATTTTCTAAGTTATGTAACACCAAAAGAAAACAGCTTGTCTCTTTGCTGATGTATTCTCTCACTCTGAGAGTGGACTGAAGCTGGATTAAACCTTAAGTGTGACCACAGCCTATATTGCACACAGACAGCACCAGCCTTACAATATCAAGTCAATAAGCACTCACTCCTGAGAGACTTTTCTCTGGAGTATCACTCATTAGTGTGTTATTGGGTGGCCTCACTGCATCCTTAGACTCTGTCATGCCCCTAAATCAGGTATGTCAAATTTAGCTCCTCTTTGTGTATGCCACACTTAGACATTCTTGCACAAGATGTTTGGAGATTCAGGGTAAGGAATCCACTTGACCTTTTTGTTCAAACTACCATCAAAGATAAAAATCACATAATGTACAGACAATAGAAAGACCAACTCATGCAACAAGTCTAAACCATTGTTTCTGTAATAGTTTGTCCACAAAGAGACTCCCATGAAAATGAACGCCCCTAATTACTTTCCCTAGCTGCTTAAGATACATCTTTAAAAGCAAAGTGACAGTTTGCTGTCCAAAGCAAAATCTCTATTTGGAAACCTACCCAAGACAGCTGATGCAATCAAATGCAATTAGATCAAAATGTTAGAAAACTACTGAGTCTGGGGGTACTTCCGCACCTGACGCTGGGAAATGGATTTAAGATTTTTATTTATTTTTATTTATTTATTTATTTATTTTTTGCAATCCGGCCTCCTGAGGATCCATCCAAAATAGAGACGGATTTTTGGAGGCCTCCCATGCATCCGCACACGTGTGTGGGGGGGAATCGGGTGAACAGATCTCCTGGGTGCTGCATGGGGGGAAAGGGTGAAAGAAGGCAGACCAGCCTACTTCTGCCTTCCCAAGATGGCGGCCACTGGCAAATCCAGCCCTTCTTCTCTCTGGGTGCAGCATCCTGCTTCCAACTGGATCAAGGTGAGGGGCTGGATGGAAGACCTAATTTTTGAGGTCTTCCTGGAGGTTGGATTCTTCAGCAGCAAGACCCAATTAGGGTTGGATCTTGCATGCTGGAGTGCACAAACAGCCACATGAAGGGTCCCGGATCTGGCCTCCTGCGCAGAAGGTAAGTAATCTATGTGTTTCATATGTGTCTTACATGGCCGCATCCCCATTAGAAGCTTAATCCACTTTCCCTAAACCAAAATAACAGAAACGGATGCAAACGCGAATTTGCCTGATCCCATTACTTTCAGCCAGAATCGCGTTCAATCCAGATTCTGAGGACGTATGTGACTCAAGGGGGGACTCCAGTGGCTACTTTTTAAAAACCGCTTTTCAAGGCTGCCCTGTCCTCTTCCTCCTGGCGTGAACGCACCACCCATAAGGGGCCCCTTCACCGAGCCTGGCTGGGTGGCTGCTGCTTGCCTGGATGGAGGAAAAATGGCAGCGGACAGCCAGCAATTCTTTCCTCTCCTCTCCCCATTGCTCAGGGCATGCAGCAGCAGCAGCAACTCAAGCCTACTTCACAGCCACAGGCTTTAAAACAGAACCTCCAGCTGCTTTACTTTCTTTTCCCTTTCTAAAGGTCAGAACTTTCACAGAGCTAGAATTGCACAAAATTGCAACATTGTTATAAGGTGTGAAGTGGGTAGATCACTACAGTGTAGCTTTAAGGAGTGGCTGTTTTGAGGGTGGATTTTTTCAGTGAAATCACTATCTTTGGAAGCAAGCTATTGGGGGAGGGAAACCCTAAACACGGATTCTCATCCCTTAACACCGTACGGTCCCCACAGTAAAAAATGTAAAAGGTTTCAAGCGCACGAACCGGAGTGAGACCTGTTGAAATGAGGATTAACATTTACAATGCTTTGGGGCGATTTAACACGCGGAAAGCATGTTAAGCCAAACTGACGTGGGATCTGTGAGGATTGAAAATGGTTTGAAACTGAAATAAGGTTGTAATGAGGATGCGGCCCATGTGTCTTTATATGTGTTTTAGGGCCCTGTGAGGAAGCACCCTGGCTTCCTTCTTCAGGGGCATTTTGTCTGCATCAGGTTGAATATTCTTTATACAGTTTGTAGTCCTTTTGGACTACAACTCCTGTGATTCTTATCTACAGTGGCAAAGAGCACTCTGGTAGGTGTACTACTAGGCCTTATTCTGGGATACGTGCGGCCTTGCTATCCATGTGCATAGTGCAAACTATGACAGGACAGGTGAGTGCATATATTATACCACAAAATTTGTGGATTAAAAGCCAAAATCCTTTAATTGAAGAAGGCTGTGGCCAAGTAGAGGTGGTTGGTTATTGCTGTTGTTTTGAAGTCTCACAATCTGAGAACTTCAATGCAATGAGAAGAAACTCCATTTTATGTTTTGTTTGTTTTGCTTTATTTTCCTGGCTGTTGCTTGGTCACATGCTGCACAGAAGAGCTTTACAAAGTAGCCACTAAAGGATTGAAAACAAGAAAACCAACACAAATAACTATGCACATCCTTCTAAGTGAACTGCCTGATGGAAAAATCAATACTGGATTGCTGTGGAGATCTTCTTTGTGATGTCTTTGAGGGCCACTCAGGTGGGGTTTTTGCAGTATACTGCAAATGTATCAAGCAAACAGAGAGCACAAAACTAAAAAGTTGAAAGGAAGCAAATGGATTGGAATTTGAGAGAGAGATCACATTCGCCAGCACAGTCTATAGCAGGCATAATGCAGTACTGTGTGGGCGTCTGGCTGGCTGGCTGCCTGCCTGCCTCTGTGCTTTCCTGCCATCCCTCACACACAAGATGTACAATTCAAAGTCCTCAATATAAGGTACTCAGACTGAGTGACGAAGACTGTTACAGACTTCAAGGAACCTGTACAGCTTTATTAGGCTGGTAGACAGTTTGTGTGCTCATTTTATGTGTGCCCATTGACAAACCTTCTGCATTTTTTAATAATGGCTTTGCTCAAAGAAGATGAAGTGGTGCTTGGTTTCTGGGAGCAAAAGGAACACTGTGATAAGAAAATAACAATTTTGCAACTATAAAACTGTAGTCCTCTTATGTTAAGGGACAGAAAATGAAAATTTATCCATTGTTAGTTCTAGAAAATATTTATATAGTCAGTCTTACTTACTTGCTCCAAACCCAGAAACTGGTACTTTCACAAAACCAGAGAGTGGTACTGCTTCAAATGCTACAAACTTCTAGGCCACTTCTGAACTTTTCAGTGATCTGGTGAAAGGAGCCTCTAGTCTGGATGCTGGGCAGCCTCATCTACAACCTGGAGGTTGTATCTGGGTACCCGTTCTAGTAGCCATTGATACATCTGTCCTTGATTAATTTGTCTAGCCCTTTCTTAAAATTATCCAGGCAGATTGATTGTCTCTTCCTCTTCTGGTAGTAAATTCCATAGACTGATGACTCTCTGGGTAAAAAAATACATTTGTTTGTCAGTCCTAACCTTCCTGCCCACTATAGAGCGCCCCCTGGTTCTAATGTGCAACAGAGAAATGTGTGTTTTTTCTTTATTCACATATGTCAAT
Organism: Aspidoscelis tigris stejnegeri; assembly: GCA_023333525.1. Classification (NCBI taxonomy): domain Eukaryota; kingdom Metazoa; phylum Chordata; class Lepidosauria; order Squamata; family Teiidae; genus Aspidoscelis; species Aspidoscelis tigris. Next base: position 212,546,384 of record JALMGA010000001.1, read on the forward strand.
CAGATCACTTCATAAATGCTGTCTTTCAAAGCTGAATGGGCCTAGATGTTGCAGCCAGATTTTCTAAGAGATTTTCCAGCCCCTTAATCATTCTGGCTTTCCATTTTCTGTACTTTTTCCAATTCCAGAATTGTACACGGTATTCCAAACTTTTATAGAGAGGAGCAATGATGCTTGCTTACCTTCTTAATTACACCAGCTTTCAATTTGCTTTTTTCACTGCTATTGTGCACTAACACCTTCATTGAGCTGTTTACCAGAACCCAAAGATCTCGCTCCTGATCTGTCACAGAAAGCTCAGTCACATCAATTTGAGATATAATTGGGGTTCTGTGCCATAATGTGCATTTGCCGAAACTGAAGCACATTTGTCATTTCGGTGCCCACTTAACCAAAGTTAAGAGCTCCCTCTGGAGCTCTTCACAATCTCTTTCAGATTTTACTACCTTGTATCATCAACAAACTACCTACCCTACTTCTAGATAATTTATGAATAAATTAAAAAGCACAGGTCCCAATACTGAACCTTGGGCAATCACACTTCTCACCTCTCTCCACTCTGAAAACTTTCCATTTATTACAACTCTGTTTCTTGTCCTTTAGGCAGTTACTAATCAGGGAGTGTTTTTGTACTTCCCGTCCGTTTGTCAGGAAAAGGGCATAATAGACTAACATGTACTAGTGTTCACACTTGGAAATGCTAGTACACATCGGCCTAACCCCCACGCATCTAGAAACTTATTGTGGTACAAGGTGCATATCCAATCACTTACAGGGTGCTGTCATCTTGATCGCGGCACCTGGCTCAATTGTCTGTGCGTCAGCACCATCATCACAGTGACGACGATGCTCTGTGTGCGCATGAAGGCATGTTTGGGGTCATCTGAAGTGCCAACATGCTTGTCTGACACCTCAGATTACCCCTTGCAACAAAAATGGTGTGAATGGTCACTGGCTGGATGTGTCAGGTAAGTTTCTGGAAAAGTTAGTTTGCATGCGGTGCATGATTACAAACCTATTACAAACTACAGGGCCAAATGCAAATTGGCTTCAGGATATATTTTGAGTTCCTTAAGAACCCTCAGATGAATGACATCTGGTTCCAGTGATTTGTTAGCATTTGGTAATTTCACATTGAGTTATTTAAGAACTCCCAGATTAATGTCATCAGGTTTCTAGTTTTTTAAAGACATGTGAGAACTTCTTCCCTAGTTACCCCTATCTAGTTTACATCTTCTCATTCCCTCCCTGGAAAAAATGGTTTGGCTACAGGAAATGCTCCCTGTCTTCCTTATTGAAAATAGGAGCAAAGAATTCATTTAGCCTCTCTGCAGTCTCCATAGGCGTTTTTGCACTAAGGCGAAGATGCCTCAGGATGCTTTGGCCTAACCGCATTGAGTACAGTTCCCCATCTGCACTGCCAGGTCAACGACACATTCTGAACACGTCCTTTCCCTGCCTACATGCTAACGAGGAACTGTACTCAACGTGTTCAGGCCAAAGACCCTCCCCCGGCCTCCCCTGATTGGCTGCCTTGCAGCCAGGGGTGGGGAGGCCAGTCGGGTCCCTTCCCTGGGTTCCTGCCACCTGCATGGGCCTGGATCAGGCCCATGCAGGTAGTGGGCCCCCACCCAGTGCCCCCAACTGACCCCAGGGTCATGCACACACATGAACGGCACTTATCTCCTGCTGCCGGCTCAATTCTGGCTGAAATAGGCCAGCAATGTTCTGCACATGCTCGCGGCGCAGCCCCTCATTGGCCAGGTACTTGCACCTGTGCAGATGGCCAGTTGAGGCCAGGCGGGTGAACGCTTTCCCTCCATGGCAGCTGGGCGCATTCTAGAACACTTGGAACGTGTGTAAAGCACTTTTTAGTGCTCTGCTTTTGGAACATGTCTCTGACACGTCAGGACACTTGGAGTGGCCTGGAACGGATCTGGCAGCCCCACAAGAGCAAATGTAGCATCCTGGCATGTCGTAGACACGTTCCAACCCCCCTCATGTGAAAAGGTCTCAAGTTCTCTTTAATTATTCCTCTCTGCCCATTGTTATCTCGTGGCCCAACTGTTTTTCTGGTTGGACTTCCCCTTTTGATGTAATTAAATAAATTTTTATTCTTTCTTTTTGTATTTTTAGTAATATGCTCCTCAAACTCATTCTTAGCATTTCTGAATGACACTTTGCATTTGTTCTACCAAAATTTATGTGCATTCCATTTTCTAAATGAGCTTTGCTTGCTTTTAATGACTTCTCGTACTGCACTATTAGGTCACCCTGATGTCCTCTTGCTGCACTTCCCGGCAGGATCTGCTGTGATATAGAATCTGTTTTTGATCAAGATTTGATCTTCCTTGGTTAAATCAAAGGGGAATTTTCACCTGGAATGATACTACCTCAACCAGGAACCCACAATTTCCAGGTTCTTCCAGGTTTTAGGAATTCCAATTTATATTTTGGATGTTGGAAGATAGAGGCACACAAAATAAAACATTAAGAACAAAACACAAAGGGCATGCTGCCCATGGCTCTAATATGCTGGTATACCTCATTTTGAACATCTGCAATATGCTCCATCATGTGCAGATGGGGCGTACCCGTGACATCTAATTGTGTCAGGGGCTCTCTAATCTGCACCACTGTGTAGACAAAAGAGATCCAGGAGAGGAATACCATCCAGACTAGAAGTAAATGCTGAAAGCCCCAAAGTTTACACTCCAAAAACTGTATGCTTTTAAAGTCGAGAGTTACGATGAATTAGAGTTCAGCAAAAGCAGGAGAACAACTTAGAATACTTGGGGTCCTTTCACTATCTCACTAGCTTTGAAAACCACTATTGGAGCAGGAAAAGGACACACAAGTCACAGCTCCAAGAAGTAGTGTCCAAAAGCAGCCTCCCTCCTTCCAAGACCTCTCTCCTAGGGCTGGGTAGAAAACGTTAATCACCTCTGCAATTTTTGTGAACTGTATTTGGAAGTTTGCATTCAAATTGAATATTGGCTATATTTGAATATTGACCTTCGCATGAGAAGCAGAAGCATTTGTGCCTTTGTTTGAAGCTTCATTACATTCAAAGTGGCTGCCCAGTCACCACCAGAGCAGATTTGGATCGGATTCGGATCGGATTTGGATCGGATTCAGATTGGATTCGGAGGCACGATTGGTGGCAGCAGGGATTCAAAGAAAGTGGCTCCATTCACATGAACGTTAAAGTCTGGTGCTTTTAAGCTTTAAAAAGAAATTCTGTTCTTGTATATTTTTTTTAACAGCTCTTTTATACTCTTCTCCTGTGAGCCCCCAGATACCATACAGAGTGGCTATATAAACAGAGGTAATCAATAAAATAAAATCAATGTAACCACTGCCTCACAGTGGCTATATAAACAGTGTTAATCAATAAAATAAAATTAATAAAATCACTGCTTCATAGCTCTGCTTCTTGGAACAGTGTGAAGCAACACATTCCTCCTATTAGTGCCATTTTCCCATTTAAAAAAAACCAAATAAATAATTGTAAAGGCAATTCAGGTTTTATGTAGGCTATTTGCTTTAATTGAAATGGTCACATAAAATGTGAAAGCCAAATAGCCCACGTAAATGCTGAATGGAACCACTGCAGGTTTGTGGAAGGTTTCTTATTCAACACATACTGTGCTTGTTCAACTAGATAGTTGATGTGTTCACACAGGAAGGGTAAAATGTTGTCTCTGGACTATTACATCCAAGGGTGGTTTCAAACAAAGAGATAAACTTGAGCTACAGAACTTTGAGATAGACAGAGAGAGAGATGCAGTGGGACCAAAAATTCCCATCTGAAGGAAACAGTCATTGGCCTTTTCTGCATTTACATCTGAAGTACTACGGATATACACACACCAGCTAGGAATTTTCATTCCCAGCCTCCGAGCTTAGGAGAGTTTCAGCAGTACAATATGGCACACAGCTGAAAAGCAGTCCCCCCCTCACACCAGAGTTCCAGATCATGGAGGCATGCTATCAACACACCTCCCGTGATCCGGAACAAAGCTCTTAATACCCTTGTAGACCCAATTAAATGGGTCCACAAGAGATCCACATTAAGGGTCTCTTAATGTAGAGCAGGACTAAAGGGGGCCAGGATCTCCTTGATCTGTATTGATGTGCAGATGAATAGGTACAGGATCTAGTCTAAGAGATTTTTTAGACCAGATCAAACATGAGCGCATAAAGGATCACTGATGCTGGTTCTAATGCATCCTTGGACATGCATGCAACAAATCTGTGTGTGGACAAAGCAGAATGAAATGCAAAGTGAGGGTACTCCCAAATCCATATCAGCTACAACCTACATGATTTGGTGAAGACAGTCACGTGAAATTTGGGCAACTGATGAGAACTAGTGAGCAGTTTGTGCAAGTCTGATGACAGCCTCAGTGTGGACAAACCCTAAGGCATACCTGAATGGACAGGGTTCAGAAATCCAATTATTTATGTATTACTTATATTTCTATATCACTTCTCACTCTGAGGTCTCACAGTAGTTTACACAATGAAAACAAATTACTGTACATAGCATGAAAACAAATTATCACATACAGCATGAAACTGAGACACTAGTGAGAGCTGACAGAGGGTCTTCCGAGCTTTCTCTTTCTCCTCCATTTCCCTCTAGTATTTTGCACTTATGAGAGGGTCTGAGACAGAAGTGAGTTGCATCAATCTGACAGTAACACCTATGGCCTTGGGAAGTATCTGTATTTATGCTTAGCTACAGGCCTTATAGCAACTTTATCACTCCTTGCAGTTTTATGCCAATGTCTGAAAGAGCACCTTTTCTCTTGCTTTAAGTGGGAACTTTCTTGAAGTTCTTCTATCCTCAGAGGTTCAAGGGCCTCCTCTGTGGTGTCTCTTGGCTTAACTTCCCTATATAGATACAACAGGCAGCGCCAACTTTTATAGTTCCTCTGAATGTTGTCGTGTCAGAGTGAGAGATAGGGAGGTTGGATGGGTTATATTTTTAAATATGTCTTAAGTAATTATTTTATCATATGTCTGACCTGCTCTGAGACCTCCTGGTGAAGGATGGGATAAACATTTTATGAATCGAAGAAAATTTTAAAGTAAACTATAGAAGTGAAATTACAGATAGGAAATGACGTGGTGATTAGGATGGGCCTGCCAGCATCTACCATTCCTGCTTAAAGAGATACAAGGTAGTCCATGGCTCCGATATCCTAGTATTTCAAAACAATAAATAAGAGTAGTTACTAAGTTATACTACAGAAATGGTATTATTTCCATCTTTGATTAGTACCATCATACCAGGTATATCCACTAAAGCTACTATTAAACAAATCACGCAGATGAGATTATTCCATTCTCTTTCAATACAAACATGTCTTAAGCCTAAAATAAGAGTTATTGGCACATGAAGCAACTATGGCAAATTCTACCCTTGTGCCCTAGTCACATGCTGCAGAGATCATGCCTGCCCAGAAACAGCATCCCTAACCAGGAACATAGGAGGTAGTGAAGCTCAGGCTGGTAGCTGTTTGCTCAGTGGTTGAGTCAGGCTGGCCTAGCCTCAAGTTTAGGGAACAAAATTTCCCAGGTTTTGAAGCAACAACCCTAGAACACTTCAGAGCATCCTCAAGAACAGACCCAGAAGTAATCTACTTTCTGGGATGTTACTGGTATCCAGGACAGGATGTGGGCCATTCCAGCAGTAGGAACCAAGGCCCAAATTTGCCCATACAGGAACCACTTTTAAGTGGTTCTTCATTAGACCACTGTTGTGTGTGGCCCCTACCAAAACTTTGGGTCTTGGACTGGATGGTGCAGAGGCCATTTTCAGCAATGGGGCTTGTATCTAGAGCCCTTTTTGCACTTACTTATTAATCCAAATTAAGGAGCTGCCAAGAACACATCATCTACATGGCAATCTGGATCAAGAAGCTACCAAGAATGCATTGTCTGCATGGGAATAAATTAGACCTAGATCAGAACTCACTAATCCACATTAGTGGCAGACCAGATAAATGTGGTCTACATTCGTGCTAGCACTCTTTTAGCACCCATTTGGTGTTCCAAAATCCATTTAAAGCAAATGCCTCTGCTTGTGGTTGATCCAGACCTAGCTGATACAGATTTAGCTAGTACGGATTAACTGAGGTAAGTGCAGAAAGGGCCTAGGTCAGGCTCCCAATCCAGGAAATAAGGACTGCTACCCTAAATCTTCAACTCTTCTTGTTTTTCTCTCAAAAAGGCTGTTTTTATGTCACAGCCTAATCCTATCAGCCAGCTGCAGGAATGTGACACTTAAGCTGTAAAGGTTTCACATCTCGGGCAACAGCAGCTGCAAGATTGGCATAGTAATGTGGGTGCCCAAATTGAATACTTGATTGGATTAAGACAAGCTGTTTACATGAGCTGAATAACCTGAATATTGATGAATTTCCTTGATGACTTCATTTTGACAGCCTAAACAGCTCAGTTTCCTGTATATTCCAAGGGCAGGATTAGGAGTATAAGAGGAAGAAGAGTTGGCTTTTCTACCCTGCATTTCTCACCCATTGAAGGGGACTTAAAGCAGCTGACAGACCTTCTGTTCTTCTCCCCACAACAGAACACCCTGTGAGGTAGGTGAGGCTGTGAGAGCTCAGAAGAGAGCTGTGACTCGCCCAGGGTCACCCAGCTGGCTTTGTGGAGGAGACCGGAATCAAACCCGGTATTCCCAGATAACAGTCCACCTCCCTAACCACTAGACCAAACTAGCTTCCCTGCCCACTCAGTGTATCTAGTTTACTCTGGGGTTCACTACATGTCTTTGGCTCAACCAGGCAGTCATCTTCAGGATTCACAATGTCTTTGATTACCTCTAAGTCCAACACGGCATCCTTCATCCAAGATTGGAAGTGTGGTTCACTCCTGGAAAAAGCTGAACTTCATTTGCTATGTACTTGCGTTTCGGGCAGCTGCAGGCTTGCTACTTGACTGAAATTTCCCCAGAGATTAGTCAATAATTCTCCTTTTTTACACATTTGTTGCATGTTGCTGGATTGAGGCAGCTTGATCCTTCCATGTGCTGTTGCCACAAGGAAGCAAGGGCTAACTTCAAACTGAACAAATAACCAGACTTAAAATTTGACAGGGCAGAGGTACAAGGGTAAGCAAGACTGATTAGTGTACTGAGTTCTGGGCTCCTGTACTTTGTTTTGCTGCTACTGAAAGGCAAGGAGTTAGCCAAAGTCTTGGTGTTTCTGCCTTCTCTACAAGTCTGTCGTTCTAAGCACTGTGATTCCCCCCCCCCACTAGCTCATTTGTGTGTGTGTGTGTGTGTGTGTGAGAGAGAGAGAGAGAGAGAGAGAGAGAGAGATGTCACCTTAATACATTTGGTAATTCTTGAGATCATCCCTGAGCAAGAGAAGAACCCAAGAAAGGTATACTTCCCTTGCTTCCTGAAGTCAGTTGCCTCTACTCCTCTTTTCACTGCATTACTTCTCTATTTGCATTTCAAATAACTTCTTTCCCACTTCTGTACTTTAAAAGGGCATCTTCTAATTGAAAAGACTCTTTGTATAGTGCAAAGGCAGATTGTAGCTTGATGTAGTTACCCCAATTCGTTTCTGAGGGCAGAATTGATTTGTTGTGTGGGGGCAACAAATAATGAAATTCAAACAAAGAGAATCATGGGGGATGAGCTTATTGAACTGAGGAGCCCTGACCTGCAGCACCACCGTCCCCCAGATGCAAAAGTGTTTGAAACATACCCTTATCATCCTCTCACTGAATTCCACCTGCCCACGCTTAGCAACCAAATTCTGACTGGCAAGAAAAATTCCCAGGTGACGCACCTTGCCAAGACACTCTTTTTCACTTCCTTAACAAGCATTCTCCTGCTTAGCATTAAACGTTTACTGCATTCTCAGAGGAAATTCCTGGTTCCTGGTAAGCTAGAAACTCTGTGTACCTGCTGTAGGCACAGTTATTTCTTCTCCTCAGTTCATGTTAGACTACATCTTTCCCCTCAATAGCAAGTGTCTCCGTAATTCCTGACATTTTGACTAATTCATCCCAAAGAGAAAGTGTTTCAGTGTTGCTGTTTTGTCCCTTGCATTCTAATACAGTTAATTCCTGTGTGCCTGTACATTTTCAATCAGCCAAGTGTTTCCCCTTCCCTGGAACCAGTTCCAGACAATTATAGTCCTAAAGATCCTGCATGTGTGTGGGAATAGTGCTTAGTATATGTACAGAAGTGGTTGATCCCAAGCACAGATTCTGCAGCAGGGGCAGGCCAGGGGTGAGGGTCACAGAGCAATCATGTGGCAAAGGAGGTCACAATGCACAGTGGCTTGCAAACCTTACAATCCCCATCAACATTTGGACAATGTGGGTGTTGTCTTCTTTTTCATCCCCTTGACAAAATTATCCATTTCTAAGCTTACCAGTATTCTTTGCAACTGAACTACTGAAAACACATCAGCCCTCTAATGGGACAACATTATAGCCATTGCAAACACTGTGAGGGAGTGTCTGAATTTCCCTACCGTATACATTAGAACAGCATGTAAATTAATGGATTTTACCTTGAAGTAATATATTAGCTTGCATTACTGTATGTTCCATATGTGTGTGCATGAACATGTATATAATGTTATTATACCTGCTACTATTGACTGACAATTGCCCCCCAAAAGAGGAAATGTTTTTTTAAAGTGTCATGTTGTAACAAATTAGTGAAAGGGTGAAAGTTGACTTTTTGAAAGCATAATTATCTATTTTGACTGTTTCTCAATTGCTGCATTTAGGGAAACACTTGTAATTTCTTTTATTATTTAATTCAAGCCTCCTGGTGATGAGTAAAACAGAGCACTCCAACAAGTTATACATTAAGACCCTGTTCCCACTTGTCTCCCTTAAGCGGAATTAACAAAAATGGATGAGAATGTCCCATTTGTATTTGCTAATTCCACTTTAAAGCGTAGCATGGCAGCAGTGTGGCAGCAGTAGCAGCAGCACCTGAAAGGGAGGGAGAGAGGGCAGGGCTCACTCACTCGCTCACTCACCTGCCGTTCCTCCTCCCTTCACCTCAGAACACCACAGCTACTCAGCGGGAAGTTGAGCGAGCAAGCAGGGCAGCAGCAGTGGTGCACTACCACCCAAAAGGCTGGTGGCAGCCACAATGGCGGTCAGGCAAGCCAGGTGGGCAGGCAAGCAGCTGACCAAGCAAAGCAGCAGCAGCAAAACTGGTGGGAGTGCAGGCAGGTGGGGAGGCAGGTGGGCAGAAGAGGCAGCCATGGTGCTCCCACTGGGAAAATAAACCATGTTATTAAGAAAACTGGGGCGAGAGTTGTTTAAAGGAGTGTTTTATTTAATTTGTTTTCTCCCAATTACTCTTTTTAACTCGGAAAGCCACTTTTCAATGCATTCAGAGTGTTTTCAAACCATTTTGAACACTCTAAAAAGTCCTAGTGGGAACAGGGCCTAACTGTGGATTAGCAAGAAAAGGCTGGCAGTGGTAGCTTATAACTCCATGAGTTAATTTGGAAACAATCTCCACTGAGCTCAATAAAGGTGACAAGCAAGGAATGTGGATTGCTTAGTGACATTTTTTCTAATTTGCCAAGATGACTGTCAGAGTACCTTGAGGCTCTCAAACAGAAGTTCCAGTACATGGAGCTAATGAAAAATTTCAAGTCAGCCCCATACTTAGGAAAAATGAGAAATCTGTTTCAGGAAACAGATTATAATGGGCAGTGGCCAAAGAAATCTTTTGGTGTTCTTCTCAAGTTCCAGAATATATTTTTTGTTGCATGCACAGTCCTGATCCCACAGGTACAACAGAGGACACAATCCCAGCACCAGCATGATCTAGAGGTGTGCAAAGTTCACGTTCAAAAATTCCATCAAACAGTCTGTGTTCAGAGCTGTTCACATCAAACCAAATATATGGTTGTTCAAATATCAGGAAATGTGAACAAACCAAACCATTCTTCCACTTGCAAAAACAAACTATTTGATCAAACAGCTCATGTACAATTTTACATCAAACAGTTTTGGCCCTTGAAAGGGTTCTCTTTTTTCCACTGGAAAAACTGGCTTTTTTTTTTTCAAACACATCAAGAATAAAATCTGAACAACTATTTGTTCAATTAAAGAGAAACTGAAGCTGCTCTTACACAAAAAAGAGTTTGAACCTAAGAATTTAAGAGGAACCCTGCTGGCTCAGGCCACAGCCCATCTAGTCCATCATCCTGTCCCACACAGTGGCCCACCAATTGCATGAAGCTCCTCCCACACCCAATTTCTGAAGGCACTTTTTCCATTCTGTATTGAAGGGAAGGGAAGAAAGAAAAAGAAACTGGAGATGATGTTCTGCAGTTCCTTTCAACTGCTTTCAACTTCTGGGAAAAAAGGAAACCTAGTGTAGTAGAACAGTTTGTGATACCTTCTTACCACCAAAGAAGGTAAATGGGAGAGGAGAGTTCACACAAAGAAGTGAAAATGCACCAAAGATTGTGGCAGGATCTGCACAGCACCCTTATGGAACCTTGAAGGTGCAGTGGGGGCACAGAATCTGCATGACCCTGCTCCATAATTTCACATTTAATGAAGAAGTAGAGTGATGTGTCCACACAGACACCAGACTCACACCAAGCACCATTATGGCACTTCTGCTGTGAGGCTGTCTAACAAGTTCTGAGAGTCCTTCAAACACTTCTTGGTTGTGGTCACTAAAGGGATCCTTACTGGTCTCCTCAGCAGTGTTTGTGAATCTGAATGAATACAGAGGCGTTTTCGCACATGCGGTTTTGGAACGTGTGGAAGACAGCCCGGAACGCGGCATTCGCATTGCCGCGGCCGGGTTTGCATCCCAGCCCGTTCCGGGCTGTCTTCCGCGCGTTCCAGATGCAGAGCACTTTAAAGTGCTCTGCAACCATTCCCACACGTACGAAGCATCCCTGGCCATTCCGGGAAGGGAAGCATTTGCACATGCTTCCCTCCCTGACAGCCGCGGGCACGCCCCCCCCCCCCGCCAGCATTGGCCGAAAGTTGGCCGAACAGCTGACCGAGGTCACGCTAATGACCTACCTTGCCAGGCTCCAGCCTGGCAAGGTAGGTGACGGCCTCGTGCAGGGGGAGATGGGGCCCTCCCGGCCTTGGCTCCCAGGGTTGGGGGCACCGAGATCGGCTTCCCCTCGCTCCTTTCTGGGGTGTGAGGAGGCCGATCTCCGGCCGGCCATGGGGCAAGGACTGTGGGACCCCTGGTAGACTGGACCCCGTGGGTCCGATTGGCCAAGGAATCCCCCCACCCCACCCCTGTTCGCCCTCCACTCCCCTAGCCCGGGGATCAGCCACGCACAGTGCGAGCATAGCCGTCTTACCTTGTCAATGTCCAGGCTCGGAATGAGCCGGGGATGTCGGGAACACGCCACGTGGGCGTGCCTCAGCTCCTGATTGGACAAGCAGTTCACATGAACTGCTTGTCCAATCGGGAGCTGAGGCATGCCCACATGGGCGTGTTCTCGACATCCCCGACTCATTCCAAGCCTGGACATCCACAAGGTAAGACGCCTGTGCACGTGCCCGATGTCCGGGATGGGGGACGAACGGGGGGGGGATTCCTTGGCCATCGGACCCACGGGGTCCAGTCTACCAAGGGCTCCTGCCCCATAGGGAGCTGGCCCCACCCCTGGGGTGGGGGGTGCAGGTGCCAGGGAGGGGGCTCTGCAGGGCTTAGCCACCCGATTGGGGTGCCGAAGTCCCACAGAGGCCCCCCACCCCTCCCGCCAGGAGATCCAGGTGGGAGGTGCTTTTACTCCACTTCCAAAGTGGAAGCAGGAGTAAAATCATACCTTCTCCCTGCCAGATCACAAGCTGGGAGGGGCCAGGGGGCGCCCCCCATGCTCCAGGTGGGCACCCCCGGGGCCCCTCAGGAGCAGGTGGGAGGAGCCCCACACCCCTCCCCCTCGGCGATCTGGCCGGGTAAGACTTTACTCCACTTTGAAGACTTTACTCCACAAATGGAACGGGTGTAGTGCGAAAAGGCCTGAGGTTATAGCCCATTCACCCTCCACAACCTTCAGACTTGAAGCTGATCCTGAGGGACAGGACAACCTTTGTCCCCACTGGCAAAAACTTCAGCAAGGGAATTCCTGGGCACAATTCTGATGGATGAGGGACACTTTCTCCCTCCCCATTTCAGAATCATCTATGATATTGGCATGAGAGAGGGAAACTTCCATTGTCCAGCCTGAAAGTCTCAGCCAGTCCTGACAGAAGGGGGGAAGGCTCTCTTCACACTTAACTTGGTGGTGAACATGGGGAACACTCCAGCACAGTGCACCTGCACTTTGTGGATCTGCTTCTTTACTAGAAATGACTTTGTGCATGCCAGAGTTCCCCATGCACAAATAAGCATGGAGCAGTTAAAACTGCTCTGCAACCATACTATCAGCTGGGCTGGGATAGGGAGACACACTTCATCTGCATCTCTTCCTGATGGAAGAGGTGCAGAGGAAGCATCTGACCAACAGTACAGGCACATTTGCACACTGCATCATCCAGTTGTCTGTAAACTCTAACACAGAGAAGAGGTCTTGCCATATCTTTTTATCGTTAACAAATCACCAGGACCAGATGGCATTCATCCAAGAGTTCTTAAGGAACTCAAATGTGAAGGTGCTGATCTTCTCACAAAAAATATAATCTTTCCCCAAGATCCAGTTCTGTGTATAAAGTCTGGAGGGTAGCAAATGTAACAGGATCCAGGGGTGATCCAGGGGTGATCCAGGCAATTACAGACCAGTTAGCTTAACGTCGGTCCCATGTAAGGTGATGGAAACCATCATTAAAGATAAAATTAGTGTGCACATGGAGGAGCAAACAAGGGTAAATCATGCCTTACCAACTTGTTGGAATTCTTTGAGAATGTCAACAAACATGTGGATAAAAGCAAACTAGTATATGTTCTTAATTGCCCTAGCAGTGGCACCACACAGGCACATCTTTGCTGTGGCAAAGCAATTGCCGCTGCAATGGCAGCAATTCACACTTAGCCGGTACTTAGTAAAGCACACATCCTAGTAAGTGTGGGTGCTTGAAGCATTAGAGAACTTTGCCTCCCTGGGACAGGAGATGAAGTCCAAAAACACCCAAAGTTTATGCCACACATTAAAATCACTGCTGGGGATTACCTTGCTGCAATTTTTACAGGTGAGGGCGTCTAAGTGCTTTACGCAGCAGAGTAATTTCTTTTCTGAATTCTCAGAAGGAAGGATGCTGTGTGTGCAGGGCTCTTCCTCTGTGTCATTACAGTAATGCATGCTGGCTGCCCTGAGGCCCTGTTTTAGGCACCTTTTTTGTGCCATGGAAAAGCATCCTTATGCTCCAAGGCTGCCTCTCTAAAAGGAAGTGACTTTGGAGCAGGTAACCATTAGAGTTTTTTTCTACAAACTAATATTGTAGTAAGCTGTTAATTCATTGTTAACACGGCTGCTGCTCATCCTTCTTGCTTCTCCCTTTCCAACATAGATTAATCAGACGGCCAGTTAGAGAGCCACATAATCTGGTTTCCAACTATCATAGAGCAGCGGCATGCCACTGTACCATCAAACAACCAACCTGACCTCTGCCTTTTGCGGAAGAAATGAGCCAAGTGGAGCCTGTAAAACCAAAGCAGTTTGGCATACATCAGTGACTGAACATTATAGCCTCCTACAGCCATTACCCCATCATCTATAGTCATTGGGCTGACACAGGCCCTGGCTGAATTTCAGCTGGATCTGGGAAATAGGACACATGGGAACATTGTTATTAGGAACTGGTTCTTTATCAGGTTTGTTTCTCTTTTGTGTGTATTCTGTTCATTTTATTTTACATCCTTTAATTTTCTTTTTATTATCATTATTCATTCATTCATTTGGGAAGGTTAAAATCGCAAAGATTGCAGATCATTCAAACAGTCTAAATAACCAACGAACACAATAGTTATAGCTGACTCTCTGGTTGGAGTCCTTTTAAAAAAATGTTCCAAGGAGCATTAATCATTCATTCTGCAATCCAGTTCAGGAGTAGTGTTCAAGCGTTCAGAGCAACTCACGTGCCCATAGTTTCATTGCCTAATGGGAGGGTGGCACAAAATCACCCAATAATGGCATACGTTGTAGTAGAGGCTTCCAATCCCCTTTCTGAACTGGGCTTTATTCTGTATTACATCTTGGAATATAGGGACCTGCCTACTCTTGTTTGCCCTAGCATGTAGATGGCAGGTACATACTCCCGGATTTGATCCAGAATCGGTCCCGACGCAGAAAGGGGCCAAGTATCAATAAAGAATGTTTGATTCTGGTTGCCATTGATATCATTAAGTTGTTGTGTTCTATAGTCTGCTATCACTATATCCCAAAACCTATCATGCAATCTTCCTGAGTTTAATGTTACATTTCTATTTTTATTTTTTCCAGCTTGGGGTAATTGCTAATCTTCCTGCTAATGTTTCTTTCCTTTAATTTCTAATTGCTTTACAGCTTATGCACTCTTTAGGGACCCTTGGGCACTCATAAATTAAATACAGCTGTTATTTATGTATTATCAAAGGAAGGGGAAAAGTAAAGAGAGAAAACCACCTAGGTCAAATATACCTGCAATTCAAAATGAGGCAGCAGCATTACACGAGGTAAAACAAGGCACATGAACACCTAAGAATTTTAAAGTGAAATTCCTGTATGGAAGTGTTTTTCCAAACTGTGCAGTGGACTAGGAGAAGAAAACATATTGGAAGGATAAAAGAAAGAATATGCCTAGATATCAGAAGGTAGACAGATTTTATATCAGAATCAGAGGGGCATGAGTAGCCACTTAAATCTGAATCAGGCCCTTGAACTCTTTAACCACATCTGCACTGGGCTGGTAGACTGATATACTAGACCATTTTGTCCACACCATGGTGTAGAAATGCAACAGTCTAGTAAAGGTCATCCCCTGCTAGAAAACTCCATCCACACCAGATGGAGATTTGGAGCAGGCTTCAGTGTGTGAAAATGGTGCTCTATCCTAGTACATGGAGCATTCTAGTGGATATACTGGATCATGACCTAAGATACACCAGCCCAGGACCATTTGGCCATTCATCCAGAAGTGATGTCAGAAGCACGCTGCTTCTGGGCATCCAGCTGAACACACACACACCCCAGCCAGCACATTTGAAGACTGGGAACTTTTGTTCCCAGCTTCCAAAGACAGACTGGAATGGGTTGTCTTCTGCATTGTGGACAGTCTTTAGAGATGAATGCCACTGTGCAAGATACTCCATGAACTTGAGAAATGAACTTTGCTTCAGCAGTGCTTCCCCAGAGAGTCATTGGCTTTGCGGGGGTTCAGGCAGGCATCCCTTCCAGACTGAATCTAGGATACCCTGCATACAAAAAACAGTTGCTTCACAGCTGAGGTACTGCCAGACTGCCTATACCAATGAGAGTTGTAGTCACAAACCTTTGGAAAGCCAACAATTGGCAAAGCCTGGTATTTACATTCATAGTGAAAGGTGAAGATGCCACACAGTTGAGCTCACTTCCTAGAAAGTGAATGGACAAAAGCATGACATTTCAATGAGCAACAAGGCACATTTCCCACTTATTTCCTAAGAGCAGATCCTTCTTCAGGAATGGAGAGAATGAGGATTTGCAACCGGTATGTAACGTCTGAAAGAACATCAGCTACAGTAGAATCTGTTGGCTGCATCTGCACATAGTTTTAAAAAATAATGGTTCAAAAGCAGTTTAGAAGTGGTAACTATCACATGCTAGTGACTTAATTCTCTTTAAAATACTAGAAAATGCACTTCCAGCCTGCTTCCTCGTGGCCTTTATTTATTATTTATTTCATTAAAATATCTGCATACCACCTCCCTTTAAAATGTAACCTCATAACACGGGGAATAAAAACAGCTAAAATTGTAACAAGTTATATAAAAACATGATTTAATGTGGATTACAAGTAGGATGAGAAAACTAACATCCACAGACTACCACCTATAAACCGGTTTTGAGATACCTCTCTTTCTTTCTTTTTTAAATGTTTGCATGGCATTGTTTACTGTGTAGCATGTTCTGAGCAGGATTGCCCTGATCTTCTTGTCTCAGCCTCATAGCCTTGATATTTCAGCTGCAGAATATCACAGTAGCTGGGGGAAAAACAGTGAAGAGACGACAAGGGGGATTTCCTTCTGGAATGACTCAAATAACCATGCTTATTTAGCTAACTACCACCTACTCTTGTCTCTGTTCTCCTCCCATTCTGACTCTGCAGCTTGCTCTGAAAATTCTCCAAACAGATGGCTTGGTATCCTTGAGACGCAGGAGTTGCCTCCACAATGGCAAAATGTGACCCTTTCTTTTAATTTCTCAAATGAAGCTAAAAATGGAACTTCTAGAGGCAGTGATGAGAACAAAGAAAATACTTGGTGAAAACATGTCACAATTCTTATCAGTGGGTTTTTTTTTCAATTTTGATGCAACTTCAATAATTCACAGGATACAAAGGAGCTTCCTGAAAATCCTATGAAAATGGGGGGTGGGGGGGAGAGAGAGATCTTGAAGACCAAGATCCTCTATAAGATAAAAGGCAGTGGTCACCAAACAATTGAAAGAAATGCCTGGAGAGGATTCCCAAAAGATTGGTATTTCTCATTACAGCCTTTAAAAAAGCCATTCATTAGCATGCACCATTTCATAGGCTCACAATCCATTGCTGTGCTGGCACAGTCCACCCCAATCACAGCCTGCCCTGCTATAGTGAAAGGGAATGCCAGCTTTTTAAAACCCTGCACTTTCGAAATCCAATTTATCGGATGGACCAGAGGGGAATGCCAGCATTGCAAAGGACTAATTTGGCGGTCCCAGCTTCCATACAACTGGAAGCAAGATTTTTGCAACATATCATTAAAGCAGATGTTCAGCATGTAATAGAAGATTTCAGGATACTTGCAAGGTACTTGAGTAAAACAGTCATCTTCTGATTAAAAGCAGTCCAATCAAGTGTCAACTTCCACTTTTAAACATGCAGATCTCAGTCCTAATTCAATCAAATAAGTTAGTGTTCACTGCAGGTATGGACTGGGGGTTCTGAACCATTCATAATGCTGTAAAATAAAAGTGAAAGTGTTTTCCACTAGGCAACACAGTTCTGCTCAAAGTTTCAGCATGCTTCTATGAGCAGCAAAAGGCAAGGCAGATGAACAATGTCCAAGAAGTGTAAGCAGACCGACAGTCCAGTAATTTGCCTTGTGCCAAACGATGTGCACCATTCACTGGACTCACTTTTTATGCAGTAGTTGTGAGCTGGTCATGTGAATTCACTTTTTACACAGAGCCAAATGAGATTCATTTTTCAAGGGTTACTTTATGGCTGCTGCTGGACTGACCCTCCAGTTTACAAAAACTCTGATTTATTGCTAGAAGTGGGAAATAAAGAGCACTTCAGCCATTATTGTCCCAAAAGCACAAATGTATAAAAATTAGCATGTCATGAAGAATATAGTATAGTTTTCTTCAAGTTCATGGTGAGGCTACAGCATGTAAACAGGCTACATAGTTGATCTAATCCGGAATGTACACCAAAGATTAATTCACATCTAACAATAGGCAATAAATCCCAATCTTCCCATTAGCAAACAGTACACATCCAGGCAGTGGTGATTCTCAATTACAATTATGCTGCAAACGTTCTTCAAGAACCTCAGAGCTCATTACATTTCCGAATGGCTTCCCATTTAACATTAGCCAATATATCCATACAGGGATTAATTGTCAACTTCTCCTGATCTCCAACTGCCCCTTTCTCCCCGCCCCCACATTTTTCTTGTATTTTCTTTGAAAATGTTCTTTTTTCAGTTATTTGTCTCGATTTGATTTGTTATTACCCCACACTGAGTGTGGTATTCAGAGATAATGAGGCAAAGTCCAATAATCGGTGTCATATAGGGCCTTTTTGTAAGGACCCTTCATCTATATTAACGGTCCATATAGTACCCTTCTAGACCTCATAGAGTCGCACATTAATGAAAATCTATGCGCCCATGCCCCCTGCTGGTCCATTTAGTCTGCACACGGCATAGTACGATCCTTTCCCTTAAACACCTTCAAATAATTTGCCACAGGTTCCACAAACAGAGCATCTCTGTCCTATCACGTCCATTCTGTATTCCGCTCTTGTTCTGTGCCGCATTCCTTTACTCCAGATCTCTTTCTTGGGGCTATAACCATGATTCACTGGCAGCCCTCACAAAAGTCATCCCGCCCCAAGCATCAATCGAACAATATTCCCTTTCCTTTTCCTAAGGTGAGCTTTCAGTTCTCCTCCCTCAACCCAATATTTAAATATTCATATTCTTTTATCTCCCTAGAAATACTTGTGTTCCCAATGACAAAGATTTCTGTTCTTCTCCCCACAACAGACACCCTGTGAAGTAGGTGGGGCTGTGAGAGCTCAGGAGAGACCTGTGACTAGCCCAAGGTCACCCAGCTGGTATTCCCAGATAAGAGTCCAGCTCCCAAACCACTAGACCAAACTGGCTCATTAGTCGTAGTGATCCATATGTCTTTAAGAGGATTCTAGACAGATGAGGAAGGACCCACCATCCTACCTTTTGGTTGGTCTCAACTGACTAAACAAAAAATTAGATACAGTGCCACTGGACATGGAAGCACAGAAATGAGGAACCTATCATCCAATGCATAGTCCTTTCTGCAGTGGGTCTTATTTTGGATTATATTCTGGAATAGGTACCTGCCGTATGCATCCCAGTGCAGACTACGGCAGGCCCTTGACCTGCATGGACTCACAATTGGCAGGTCCCTATTCCAAAATAGGACCTAGTGCAGAAAGGGCCAGAGTCACATGGGCAACAACTGGAAAGGTTATTTCATTGTTCAGTTTGATGACCTTATAATATCCCCCTCATTGTCTCCTCTTGTCCCTTTTGTAGGGAAAAACTTTATTTTTGAAACTTCCAGCCATGGACTTCATCCTTCCATTAGACAAAGTGAGGAACATGCTCTGAACAGGCACCAAATGGTTAGCGCTTTTTTGTTTTGTTTATTTATATCGCATTTTAACCGCCAGGGAGGACGGGAAAAGTGTGATGGGTTTCTGCCTCCTGTGCCTTAAACGTTCTTGCTGATTATGCACCAAAACATAACAGGGGAGAGAGGCAGGCGCTGCTCTCGTGGAGCAAATGCCTCGAACTAACCCTTGTTTTCATATAATACTGCAAAAATAAAAACAAACAAAAATACAGCAGCCAAGTTCCCGCAGCCAAAATGCGTGTTCAAAAGGATCCACTTCTGTCCATTTTTGCTCTGAGAATTAGAATTCTGTTCCTAAGGAACAAAGCAAGTTTAGTTACACAGACCATTTAGCCGCGTCTCGTAAGCTCAGAACGAAACATTCCCTTCCCGGACTAAATGAGCATAAAAATCTTCCCCACCTCGCATTTCAGCTTGCTGCCACTAGATGGCACTACGCGAGGTTTTATTCCCTCTTGTTTTGCTTCGGCTCTCGCCTAAGCCAGGCTGAAATTGAGTAGAATTCATTGAAACTGCAGGCTTTCGTGACGTGTCCCTGAGTGGTCCGTCAGTTTTCTGGCTGCCAGGGTTTTATTGTTCTTGCTCCACTCTGATCCTGGTGTCTAATTTCTTCGACATCCCATTGAACTCTGCCAGCCAAGGCAAAACGGGCACCTCTTCAACTCAGAGAGCATCCCTGGCTGCGATTGTGGGGAAAGCGAACGGGATCGAAAAGCAGGTGAAGAGCGTGGAGCATGGCAGCTCGAAACAGAAGCTCTGGGTCAGTGTAAAAACTGGACCTCTCTTCCCTCCCTCCTTCAAAACGGTATTTATTTTAAACTACTCAGTTATCCTTGAGTGAACAACCGCCCGACAGAATACAGCTGGTTTCCCAAGGAGGGAATCATGATCGAGTGAGCGAAAACGTGCAAGGACCAGGTAAGGAGATGCAGTCTGTTATAGTCTTGTGTAAACCCACCAGAAATCCAACCTTTGCCCCTCCTCCCCCCTTCCCAAACCCCACCGCACACGAAGGTAGACATTCAGAAAGTTGTGCTTTTAAGATCGAGGGGGTGCCAGTTACATAACAAAAAAGGTGATCGGTTTCCTGCCTTATTATTAACGAAATTATTTCTGAGGCTGAGAAGCCGTGAAATGCATCAGGCAGTGACGGGTTTTCCACACTGCTCCTGTTTCGGTTCTGCGTGCTGGATAAATCGGTTGAATCCGGACTATGTGTGTGCGCGTGTGTGTTTGGCTTCTTTTGTTGTTTCAGAAAATCGATTGGTGGGTTCAACGAACTCTGAATAAACAGCTTCTGTTTACCAAGGAGGAAAGGAGGTAGCTTCTTAAGTTGGTTCTGCACAGCGCAATTACATAGGAACCCTAAAAGAAACTATAAGGGGGTGGTAAATAACACGCAGCTCTGAAATTCCTGAAAGTTGTAGCTTCTTATTCCTTCTCTGAGAAAACCTGCTGGCTAAAAACAGACATGTGTGCCGCTAAAGTTATTGCTGTTGCATGCAAACATAGGTAGTTAAAAACCTTTAATTCTCTTCCCGTTCAAACAATGTTTGTTTTGGGTTGATGTTATTTTGTTTTTGACAAAAAAAAACAAGTAGCTGTGCTTGCTTGGTTCACCTTACAAGATAAATCATAATTTAATTATGTAAGTATTCGGAGTACTTATTTCCACATTTCAAGCACTTGGAGAAAACAGTCTAATGTTCGCAATAAACAGCAGCCTGATTGTGCCCATGGGCCAGAAAAGAACATTTATACAGAGCTTTACTTGGAAAATGCAGGCATGGAAGTACCATTCTTCACCCCAGAGGCAAATTTCTCCCTGATATTGGTGGCATAGAATAGCAGGCTCAATCTTATCATAGCAGAAAAAATAAAGAGACATACATGGTATTGTGACGCAATGCCACACAAGCATTCAGAGGCACCCTTTTTCTTTCTGAATCTTTCAAGGAGGAATAGTTCAGTGATGTGTGGATCAGCTAGCTCAAGAAGTCTTCAGGCTAATGAGGTGATGCCTAATTTGTCTTGCTCAGAGGAACAGAGCTCACTATCACCATGGCGACCCAGGGAATATTAATTCTAATTCCACAGAACATGCAGGGGGAAATCTTCCCCAATTGTAAATTGGAGAACTGAGATCATGAATGATTTAGTAGATAAAGTTTAGGGATTATTTGTTGCAACAAGGTGACATCCGTCCCCAAATGCATTGCCTGGAACTGAGTGGCAATGCTTATGAATTAAATTTCAGCACCCTGGACAGGGACAAAGACAACCTGGATGTGTGCTGTAATCACCCAATTGAAAAGTGGCTGCTGCTTTCTAAAGTTTTCAAACTTTATGTATGTTGGTTAAAAAATTAGTAGTTACCTGGAAGGGTATTATTTCAGATTATTCATGTAGCTTTGCAAATTTATATACCACCCAATACTGCATCTTAACTTTGTGCATCGTGGTAGACCTATATCAAAATGGTCACTTAAAACAAAGAGCAGTTTCAGTGGCTAAGAAGTGAAAATACCATCAATCATGCAGCTTTAAGAAGTTACTGGAAAAGAGTAGTGGGCTGTTTCTTTGGTGGCTGAACATGCACACCTTTATGGACACAAGCTGGAAGGTACAAAGTTGCATTAAAACTGGTGTGAAGTGGACAGTGCAGTCAGGAAGAAACAGCTGTGATCAATGAGCATTTCTACACTATAAATCATGCACTGTCTTTTCGTGGCAATAACATCTACATCGTGATACCACTATTAGTAGTAGAATAATTACAGAAGCTTAGTATTACAAGAAAGTTTTACTTAGGTGTCTTCTAGCTATTGTGGATTACAGCTTCCATAAGCCCTAACCAAAGGCTATCCTAGCTGGGCCTTGAATAAACTGGAATTAGTGCACAATGGGCATCAGATTGAGGAAGCCTGCCACAGAACAAGGATAGCAAATAAAATCTGAATCACAGAAACAAAAAAATGTTATGCAACACATCCAGAGCAGAAGAGTGGGGTTCTTTTTAAAAATAGGCGAACAAAAACTCAGCACTGGTCATTTGTAAACTGATGCTTGCAAGCAGCTTGTGTATGATTCCTTTGTCTGAAAATGGAATAGGGAAATATGCTCTTGATTCTTTTTTTCTTTTTTAACACCTGCAACTTTACCATACCTAGTAATTTCCAAATGTGTAGGATCAAAGTTGCAATCTGCAAGACATCAGCTGGGAGAAAGCGGATTTATCATATTTAAATTTTTCTGTATGTCTATTAGAGCAATGGACTTCAGAATCAATAGACCTATTTCTTTACAAGAATTACTGAATTCTGAAGGCAGCCACACTGCAGCCAACTATGGAATAAGACATAAAGCAGTCCCCTACTATATGAGACAAGACAGGATATATCATTGTTCTACTGGCAGAAATGACAGTGTATCCAATGCATGCTTAAACCAAGAAGGAAGGAAGAATGATTGAAAGAGAGAGTGGGGGATTACAGTATATGTTATAAAATTTCCCTCTCTCACACACACACATATGCACACACAGCATCCCTTGGAACACTGCCAGTGTCTACCAAGCAGAGACTGTAATACCCACATTGATCACTTTTGTCAATTGTAAAGAGAACAGAGAAGTCATGGGAGAGAGTTGAAGCAGTCATACATTGTGGCATGAATTCCCCCACATTTTCCTTGCTTATCTGTGTAGGGTACTCCATAGTATATACTAGAATACTCCAGACAGTCTGGGCCTTGCTGTTCACATCTGAAGACTCAAAGAGAGGTACAAATTAGGTTTGCAGGCAAACAGGTGATAGGAACATTCTCAAACCCTAAGATACCTTGGGAAAGATAACTATGAGGGCACATCCATGCCATTTTCTTGGCAACAATATGGTTCCTACCATTAACTTCTTCCAGGGAGATCTATGTGATACCAGCTCATTTTGGACAGAGGATATCCTTTTGCCATAGGTTCAACCTTAACAGAATTTCTTCTTGTCAGTTCTGCCAACGAGAAGCTTTTGAGAAAGAACAAATACAGTGGGAGTGTGTGTGTGATGCAAAGCCAAAGTAGCCTATTCAGTGATATGAGTCATGGCATCCCTGTGCAGAGTTTATATACTGATGGTACTGTAATCAAATGGCTATTTAAATCATATCCAGTCATTTGTAATGATTATTTGATGTGGGTCAATGGCATGGGGATAGATATTTTGAGTTGTATCTATCAAAATACCTTCCCATTATAATCAGTGAAGGAAAAGCCTGCTTCAGTTTTGGAGCTGCTAGAAAATTGCTCCCTCATGCGCTGTACATGATACAGCACAAATCTGTCTGTGCCTTCTGCCATCCATAGCTTGGTTCCATGGCTCTGCCACATGTTAGCCACTCTGCTAGTGCAGCCAAGCGTAACGGTGGCAGAATCCAGCTTCTTCCATGTTCTATAGCCCCACTCTTCACAACTGCATCTCAAAACCTAGAATGCATTCTGAGTCACAGGGAACTTTCGTCATTTTTGTAGAGCTGAAAACAAATCAAGCCTGCCTGTATCTCCATACTG
This sequence comes from Aspidoscelis tigris stejnegeri, assembly GCA_023333525.1. Classification (NCBI taxonomy): domain Eukaryota; kingdom Metazoa; phylum Chordata; class Lepidosauria; order Squamata; family Teiidae; genus Aspidoscelis; species Aspidoscelis tigris. Next base: position 212,570,006 of record JALMGA010000001.1, read on the forward strand.
GGTGGATGGGTTGCACCATATGTGTACTTCATTATTCACTTGGGAAATTACAAACTGCCCACATATCATATTGTTAAGTATAGGGATTTCGTCCAGGTTATGTATTAGAAGGCATGCTGAGAAAGTATTGTTAGAGCTACTTTAGTGAATACAACGACAAAAGCAAACTACAATACTGAGCAAGCCAAAAGGATTGTCTTTCAAATCCCTTAGGGCCATGCCCATAGCTGTAGCCCACAAAGTATATTTTGCGGCACCTTGGAAATCTAAAGATCACAGCCCACCCACTCCACTAGAGAGTTGATGAAAAAGCTAAATGGCTTTTTGGATACAGGCTAAGTGATGATTTTTTGTCAAAGCCCACAGAAATGATATGTGATAAGGGTCCTAATCCTCTGAACTCTGATCTGAGAGGTCAATACCATTGCACATAGTAAGACATCACAAATAATCATACAATCATTTGGGAAAAGCTTTCTGGATGCTGCCTACACTTGTTGTAGGTTGGAGATAATACTAATCTTGGCAGGAGGAGGAGGAGGAGGAGCAAATACTGTATACAAAATTCACTTGCATTTTTAATATTGTGCAATCTCTTTTGCATAGTGCTTCCCTAAAATATAGCCATCTCTAGAAGTATTGCCTCTCAAAGACATTTTTAGTTCTATTTCTGTATCTTTGCTATCATTTTTCCTATGAGCTGTTAGAAATGCAGGGCAATCAAGACCACAAAAGAAATAAAATAAAATAATTGTGTTGTTTTAGGAGAGAAGTGTTTAGATGAGTATTTTTCATACCATTTCTTTCAACAATGTGCTTTTTATACTTTTTGTTTTATTAACTTCTGTTAGTGTTTCCATAGTCCTACAAAACAAAAAACTGTACATAATTTGGAACAAACTGGAAAATCAAAATTGTATGTGTCACAAAGTGCAACTTTTTTAGCATAACTATAAGTAATGAGGTTAATGGTTAAACTATCAGGTTAACATCTGAAAGACCTTTATTTATAAAGCTCGATCAGTTAATTTGGATCAGTTACCAGCAATTCCTTTACCTTCATCATTGGATTGTTCTGAAGATAATAAAGAATGAGGAAAAGTATTGTAAGCAAACTGCAAAGAAAAAAATGGAAATGCATTTACTTCCATCCAGTGATATGTCACAATACCCATGTTTAATCAAATTCTACCCCGAAGGGTAAAAAATGCTTAGAGTGACTTTACAGTGGCTTCTTAGCTTTTAGAGTCAGTGATGTACATGTGACACAGCACAGCTTTGTCAAGTCAGACCCAGCTAGTGGTATAATTTTCTCTATTAGAATCAGGAGTACCAGTAAGAGAACAGGAGAAACACACAAAGCGTGTCATAACACTGAGTCTCTTTATCCTTTGCGGTGTTTCTTGGGAATTATGGACTGGTCTTCTAACCTAATTGTGAGTAGCTAATGTTAGCTTTCCTTCTACAAATTCTTTGAAAATAAAACAGAGAATCTGGGCCAATTGCCTTTTCTCAGCTGTGGTCACACTTAAGGTTTAATCCACTTTCAGTCCACTTTCAGAGTGAGAGAAAACATCGGCAAAGGGACAAGCTGTTTTCTTTCAGTGTTAAATAACTCTGAAAATTCACCTTTGGGATAGATAATTTGGAAAGAAATTTACTGGTCTGTTTGCTGCTGTGTTCTCTCGCTCTAAAAGCGGACTGAAGCTGGATTAAACCTTAGGTGTGACCACAGCCCTTGTCTATCCACTGGGCAAACCTGTGCAATAAGAGTGGTGAAAATACAAAAATCCTATTACCTGCAAAACTTCTGTTATCTAAACAGAAGGGGCCTTTTCACACGTAGGCAGTCAGAATGGCCACACACACTGTGGGTGTTGCATCCACATACCATGGTGCTGCCTCTGTTTCAGAGCGGCCCAGAGCATACAAGGGCATCCCAATCCTGCAAAACTGTGTGTGGACTAGTAAAAACTGCTCCACAGAAGTTCCTAGACACAGTATTCACACCTACATCAGTTGCAAATGCTGAGTGGGGCAAGGTTTCTCTGGTTGCGGAAATGCATGCTGTATCACAATCATCATAGCCAGGTCAGAAGTTGCCATGGCCGTTGCTGTGGTAATGCAGATGGTCTGGGACAGATCTTTCACACAGTGAGGCCCACGAGGTAAGTTGGAGACAGTGCTGGCACTCACAGTGCAAATGCCAACCGCCCCCCCTGAACTTAACGGCAGTGGGATGCTATCCTACTACAGTCACAATTAGGTTAGAAGTGTGAAAAGGCACAATGAGCCTGTGATCACCCCAGTAAAAAATAAAAAAGCATCTTTGAGACATCCATATGTAAATTACCTGTTCCACTATATTTGGGTATTCCAGAATAAAGCATGGATATTCCAGAATATCCAAGTAAAGCAATACCTGAATTAAGCCTTAGAGATGATTTGCATGTGTGATGGTTTATACCCCACTCTTCCCCGCCCCTCTCTTGGGAACCTTCTAGACTAGAAAAGGTGGCTGATAGGTGGGAGGAGAATACGAAGGCCATAGAATACCGTCCCTGAGGTGTTTCTGAGCTGCTTGTTTTATTAAGTGTGATCACAGCCTGACTACATAAGAAAGCAGGAGAGAAGGGAGAGAAGACCAGATACACACAGACAAGCTCAAGGGTTGGCAACAAAATTATTTTTAATTATTATTATAATTTAATATACCCTTAATCTTCTAGAAAAAGCATATGCTGTTACAGTTAAGGTCTACTGGAACCGATTTAAGAAAGGCAAGAAATATTGCTGCAGTCATTTCAGCTGTTCATGGTAAAACTCATTCAGACGGCTGCTATGTTTGGATATTCTGAAATAAAGTATGAATATTCCAGAAAACCAATGCTTTATTCCAGAAAATCAAAATATAGTGGAATAAATAACAAATGTCAAGGTGCAGCCTTGTGTTTAAGAACATGTTCAACAGGTTTGGTATGTAACTTGCCAAGATACAATGACTTTTCCCGACAAATGTTTAAATCCCTTATTGTATTAAATTATTTGTTCAGTTGGGCTTTCGTATTCATTATACCCACAGCAAACTATTCCAAAGGCAAGATAATTAAAATGATTTAAGAGGAATGCATTTCTTCCCCCCCTACATCTCTTAACAGTGCCCTCACATCCAATATTTGGCCAGATAAGATGAAAATTATACTTTAATACTTGTTTCTGCTAAATTTATTAAGTATGTCTGCAGGAAGCTTGCATAAGGGTCAAATGGTACAGTGCATCATTAAAATATCTCAGTAATCTGTGTATGGTTTCAATGTTATGAATTTAAATAAATCAGATTAAAAATAAATGTTAAAAATTCTTAGCAAAAGAACCGTAAGCTCTGGTTAAAGCAATTTTGCTAACCTGAGTTTTAATTCTATTTTTTATCTATTGCTGTAGTATTCTTGACTATTCCTACTAAATGCAGAAATTGGAATAAAGTGGAATACTTTATGGATACTGTTGGATACAAATTCCTGGTAACTCCAGTTGGAGTGGCCAAAAGTCAAGAGCGACTGGAGTTGGCAAGCATAGCTTGGGGAACACAAAAATAGTTTTGTCATTACATGCCTAGGAAGCTTCACACTGAAAGGGAAAACAAAAAGGCCAAGATAACAGAGGATAGGAAAATAGAATAAATCCACCATCTGCCTACCTGGAAACTAGGTAAGGAGGGCAGTTAGAAATAGTACCTGCTGCCAACTCCTCCTGGGCTGCATTGATGCCAGTGGGGCTTTTCATACTTAACTGCAGTAACTGAGTATCCCATTGCAGTTACATTCAGTGACGGTGGCTGGTGTTTGCGCCACCAGGGCTGACACTGTCCCAAACTTAACTATCAGCCCTCACAGTGCCACATGCTAGGGTACTGCTATGGTGATTCCACCATGATGCTCTCTTGGCACAGCCACACCTACAGTTTTTGCACAAGGAAACAATATGAAGGCTGTGGGTCTGTTCACTTTGCCTCTGCTCATTAGAAGGCAAAGCGCTTGAATGCTCTCGCAGATGGCTAGAGCATTCCAAACCTAACTTAAATGAGAATGGCCACCATTATGGTGGCCGTCACAGAACCCTGGCAATGGTGCCAGTGCGCTGCCTGTAAGCCACCGTTGCCAGGGAGCCCAGGCACTGCAGCACATCATCACAGGTGCACTGCCAGGCATGTGCTTCCTCTGCATCTCTTCCACCTGGAAGAGGGATGAATGGGAACTTGTCGGGCTATCACAGCAGCCCAGTGGCTAGTATAGGCACAAAACACTTTAAAGTGCTCCATGCTTATGCTGCTTAGAAGATGTTCTGGGACACGTGGAGCTGTGGATGCACTGTCCAGGAGCTCCCCCTGCCTCGACTATCAAAAGTGCCAAAAAGGCTCTATGTCTGGGACTTTACCAAGAGCACCCTAAAAACTGTTCCATGACTATTCCAAGGATCAGGACAGCTGCAGACACTGTGGGCCACTCAGGAACAGGAATGGCACTGTGGTGTGTTAACAGAACCTCCCAGAGCATGTGCAGCCATCATGATCACCTAAGCGCAAAAAGGCCTTGAGTTTTAATCCAGCTCCAGCTCACTTTCAGAGTGGGAGAAGACATCAGCAAAGTCAAAAGCAGTTTTCTTCGGAATTCAGATATTCTACATTGGGTTGGATATCACAGAAAGAAAATGACCTGGTCTAGTGGTTAGGGGGCCGGTCTCTGGGAATACCGGGTTTGAGTCCGCACTCTTCCACAAAACCAGCTGGGTGGCCTTGGGTGAGTCACAGCTCCCTTCTGAGCTCTCACAGCCCCACCTATCTCACAGGGTGTTCTGTTGTGGGGAGAAAACTTTGTCAGCCACTCCTGAGTCCCCATAAATGGGTGAGAAAAGCGGGGTAGAAAAGCCAAGTCTTCTCTTTTTCTTCTTTTTCTTTGCTGATATGTTCTCTTACTCTGAAGGTAAACCGAAGCTGAATTAAAACTTCAGCGTGAACCCACCTCTAGAGACATCGTATGTTTTTTATTGCGGGGGGAATGTGTGTTCTGGTCAAACCTATGTGAGCTCTTGTGACATTACAAAGCACTGAAGTTACAGTTGCTATGGAGTGAGCATGTTTCTTTCCTGGTGATGACATCATCCCCTCAATTGCTGAGGACCCAAGCTTGGTGTGCGTGTGTGGGTGTTCTGGGACAGCAATGCTGCTTTGTACTGATAGGAACAAATAAGGAAACAAGAAGACACTTCTATGGTCCCACACCAGGGTAGAATATCAGCTCTGGGAACAGCCAGAAAGGTAGGTGGTGGGTTTGTTTTTCATGTTGTTTTTAAATGGCAGTTCATAAGATTTTACTAGACCAAAGGCAGCAATGGTGTACACTATATAGGGAGGGGGGAAACTCCAGTTGGAAGGGTTCAGTCACCCTCAAGCCCCTTTCATCCAGCTGTGTATTAAAACCTGAGATTGGGAAATGAAATGGAGTCTCTCAATTGGATTCTTCCTCCTCCCCCCACCACTTTAACAGCCCTGATCCAGCAGCCACTGCTGAAGATTTACAATTAGTGTCCACTCAAGATTTGTTGAAATTGGTATAGAACTTGAGAGTGCTGATTCCACGGCTGGCCTTCCAATTACAGTCCATGCATCTCTGTGGCCTCACGTAGCCCCAGGCACACTCCTGTACCCCAGGTGGAATGGTGTGGAACCACGTCATTTCAACAATGATTTATATATTTATCACATGAAATATTTACCTTTCTTTTAAACATGTTGTACCATGAGGCAAAGTGTAGTATATGATACTAGTTATATGCAGTATGTGTTCTTGTTGTGCAATTCTAGTTGTCGCTCGTCAGAAAGGATATTGTAGAAATTGGGGGAGGGGATGCAGAAAAGAGCAACCAGGATGATCAGGAAGCAGAAACATCTCCTTTATAAGATCAGGCTGCAACATCTAGGCCTCTTTAGCCTTCACATTGGCATTTAAGGGGAAACATTCATGATATGGAAAAGGTGGATAGAGAAAACAAATCTCTTATCACACAACACTCTATGAAGTTGTTGAGCAAAAAAGTTAGGACTGGTAAGGGGAAGTATTTTTTCATGCAATGGGTCATTGTTCCATGGAATTTATTGCCTGAGGGGGTAATGATGGCCATTAGTGTGGAGGGCTGAAGAAAGAATTCAACAAGTTCATGGAGGTCAAGTCTGTTAATGGATACTAGAATGAATGGCTTAATACTATCTCTGGGCTGATGAGATAGGTTGGATGCTTCTAAAGGCCATTTGTAGAGCGTTGAGAGCAAACAAGGGTTTTTCATCGTCTTCTGCTTGAGAATACCCAAAAGCAAATGTTGGGGCACTGTGAAAGAAAAAAATGCTGGACTAGATGGACTGTGGCCAGATCTTCCGTTCTTGACTGGTCATTACTGTGTCCTTCCTAAGGATCTGAGATGATCAGAAGTACCTTAAAAATATCTGCAATTAAGTAGTGTCACCAATTGCAATTGATAAATGAAAATTCTGTGAATTTTTATGGTGCTAAGGTATCTCTCTAAATCTTTCAGTATGGGATCCGAGACACCAGTCATTACTGACACTGTAAAAACTGCAAATGGTGAAAATGATACATCATTACTGCTGCTGCTGTCATAGTATTTTTATGTCCAAGGCTTGGAGAGTCTGAGGAGGGTGTCTTAACCTCAATTTATTATGCATGTTCATACTGGGATGAGGGGGAACAAAGTCTTTGACCAGCTGTGCTTCTAAAGAGCCTCTGTTTCATCCTCCAATGAACTTTGTGGGTATTGTAATGTCAGATCTCATTAATGTATGATCCAAGATCACATTAAAAGAGGGAAGTTTCATGCTATACAAGAGCACATTACATATGAGATAACAGTGCATCAACTCCAGCATGCTTCTGATCATTGACTAGAGATCACAGGTGACAAAAGGCCTATTTGGCATTTCTTTGACCACTTTGAGAAGAAGCGGTTGGACAGGATGGGACTTTGGTATGATAAGAACATACAAAATGCCCTACTGGTCAGGCCAGTAGCTTACCTTGTCTAGCAACCTGTTCTTACAGTGGTCAACCAGTTATGTGTGAAAGGCCACTGTCTATCAATGGCTGAGCTTTAGGGAACCAACTTTAATATCAGAGGACATCATACAGCTATCAGACTAGAAATCACTGACAGCTTTGTGTTCTGTTAAAATCTCTGATCCAGCAAAGTATTTATTACATTCAGAATTGACCATTTAACTTCCTAGCTAGTTAAATTCAGATTTCAGCCTTGGTCTCCTTGATCCTAATATGAGGTCCTAATCTCTGCTTCATGCTGATATGGCTTTAGACAGAGGTATGTTTGCATAGCAGCTTAGGTTTTCACCAACGCTGCCTATCTGAAATTAATTTTAAATGAGAAAAATAAAAACCTTACATGTTTATTCATTCTACCAGAATATATTTGGATCTGCTCATAGTCTTGCTGTTACAGGCAACATTTCAATGGAGAGAGAATTATAACACTTGTGGATTTTCAGTCTCTGTATTAGTTAACACCAAGCATAGCCCCACAGAGTAGCCAGAATGGACATGTTGGTTGTGTTGAATGAAGCTGTTTTGCCTAGAAGCTTCTGGTTGCTAATTCATTTTGTCACAAAGCGTCATTTCCCTGCCTTGCTTTATAAATGGAGTTGCTACTTAATGACCACATTCTCACTCGAAAATGAATCTTGTGACTATGGATACACAGGAAAGTTTTATCTGTTTACTGTGACATGTAAAACAACTGATTGAGTTATGCATGTCCTTCAGCACATAAGGCCAAGATGAAAACGAATGAATAAATAAATAAATCATCAATCAATCAATCATCAATCAATCAATCAATCAATCTGCAGTATTAAACAAATGTCATCTGTGCAGGTCCAACACAGCTACACTTGTTTGCCGTGAGATTTCTAAAAGTTGCTTGGCAATAGTTGAGTTGCAAAACAGGTTCAGAACTAAGAATGGAGAATTGCAATTTTGTACTCAGAAAGTCATTCCCATTAGCCAAAGGTTAATGTAAAAGTGAAGCAGGGTGGGCTTTTACAAAAGAGAGAGAAAGAGAAATGCACACCTACTGATCCGTATAATGATAGCAGGTACTACAAAAAAAATCATGAGCATAAGGGCTTGTTCATGCTACTGCCTTGTTGTACAAAGATCACATGAATCATATGGGAAGACTTCCCAACATCTACATGATTTTCATGGCAAAGAGCGCACCTTGTGCCTTGTGTGTTACAGCACCTGTGGTTTGCACAATCTGCTTGCTTTAGAGGTATTTTCATAAAACAATAAGTTCTGTGACAGCACAGCAGTATGCAATATGAGGAGGTCAGTGTCAACAAAGCCACTATGAAATAAAAATAAGATGCAGTGAAGTTTTGAGGGTGCCAAATTTATCCAGTTTCATTCAGCTGATGCCCACGTTGACCATGGCACCACCTACTTTGCTTGATTTTGTGCATGTATTTATAGCTAAGGATGTGCACTAATGTTTTTTTTTTGACATCCTATTTGAGTCGATTCGAATACTTGGAAATTTGATTTGATTTGAATTATTTAAATTTGAATTTAACAAAATTCAATTAGAATTAAGCAAATTTGAATCTATTCGTTCAGATTTTTTATTCTAATTTGCACTTATGAATGTCGACAACATGCATAGATACCTGTATGCATCTTCCTGACGTCCGTACACATCCATACGTGTCCGTACACATGCGTATGCATCCCATAGTTATCCCGTATGCAACCCGTTTTCATCCTGTATGGATCCACACAAATGCGTATGGATGCGGGAAAGGTGCGGATCTTCAAGTCACATACGAATATCTGGATAATTCAAACAAATAGACCCAAAATTCAAAATTCGGTTTGAATATTTAAATTCAAATTTCAGGACATTCTATATAAATTCAAATGTCAAAATTCAAAGTTCGAATGCCTATGGATATTAATGCACATCCCTATTCACTGAAACTATAAAAATACATGTGTCGACAAGCATGTTGATGGAGGTCTTTAATAGGATTATATGGAGCATAAGATATTATGATCAGAGCAATGCTAATATTAACAATGGCGTTCACTTGGATTTGATTCAGTTTTGAAATCTCAGTTATGTGCTAACAGTTGTATAACAAATCTTACACACGATCCGCAGTGCGTTTATGGTTCCACAGAGGAGCCCAAAGTGCATGAGGATTTTGTGATCCTGCACCCATTGCACCACCATCCCTTCACACCATCAGTATTACTTTTCCTGCAGAGTGGGAAAAAGATTTTGACATCATTGCCTCTGCGTTGTGAACTAATCCATGTTGCCCGACTGGCAACCTACCTGACCCTACTTTCAAAGACACACAAAATGGCCGAGTTCTGCAGCCACTCTGTTCTCCTTTCAAATTAGGTCCAGGTGGAAACATCAAAGCGGGAGGATGAAAGTTCCCCAGCTTTGTCTTTAGAATAGTCAGAGCCAGAGAGGTATACAAATTTCCAGCCATTTCAAGCACCCTGACCATAATAATGGCCAAATCCACCATCAGGTGGATCTGTGGCTTAGTGGTTCTCTCTTGGCTGCATTCAGATGGGGGAAATCTACTGCCATTATACCTCCAGTATATGGTGGGATTCCCACATATATCTGTGGCAACCCACTGTAGCTCTACTATATCCCCCTAGAACAGACAATTCCCTATTGCTGGAAAGCCCCACAGCACTGGTGCTGGGTTTTCTGGCAAAAATGCTATTACTTATCTTCTGGAGGTAGCTGCCATCATTGCTCTGTCCCCTACACGTGTGCAGGGGCCTAAACAGATGGCCATGTATGTGCAGTTGTGGAAATGCACACTTCTGGGTATTTTGTGCTAGCCAAATATCCATATGCGCATATCACTAAAATGCACAAAGGCAACACCAGTCCCTGCACTGTCTGTCTAGCAAGGTATAAAGCTAGAGGGGCAATACTCTAGCTTATCACTTGCTAGTGGGATAATCAGCTAGTGCTTGGAGCCAGCCTTGATGTATTGACAGCTGAATTGTGTCTGGTGTGTATTTTACTCCAGATTTTACAAATGTCTGTGCTACTACTAGATGTAGCATGCATAAAACTCTCAAATGACTTTGCTGTTGCTGTTGGGTACCATGGGTGACTGTCAGTTGACTGCATGGGCACCTCCATGTGCGTACCTCTATGCAGTTTTCTTGGGAGAAATAACAGAAGTGGTTTCCCATTGCCTGCTTCCAGGCACTTTGCTCTCCCACAGAGCTGCAGCCACTGCTCCACAAGCTACGTTAGAGGGGAAAAAACAGTGGCACCAAAAGATGTTGATAATTCATGTTATATTTAATGAGGGAGATGTGGCCACTTCTCCTTTTCAGATGCATCTCTGCCTATCTGGTTGTGTATGAATGATTTGTAAGTACCTAAATGATGGCATCTAAATCTGATCATAGGAGAGAGACTCAGTATAGCAGTCAACTGGCGCCTATAAAAAGAAGAAGAAAATATCCATAGATGCTGAATGCCAGTACTTCTGCTTAATTTCCCATAAGATTTTTCTCATGGAAAACACAATGATGTATAGATTGAAAGAAAGACACAGTAGGCTGGGATGAGAAACAAAAATGGCAAGAGAATGAGCTAATTCAATGGCATAATTAGCTCTGTTCTGCAGTGCTTCATCAGAAATGCTCTCCATTCATTTATTCAACCCAGATGTGTGTCACAGCAGTGCAGGACATCTTATGGTTTATTCCCCCTATTGCACTCTGACCTCCAGTGATGAGAGCGGTCACATTAAAAAGAAAATAAATAAAGGAGAGAAATGGTCAGCACCATTTCACACATGACACAGTGAATTTGATGCTTTAAGTGCTGACAACAAGGATTTACATTATGATGGCTTTGCCATATCTGCGTGCAGATTAGCTTTGGACTTAGATGACTGTTCTCACGTTCACAATTTCTGAGTGCCTAAAAGTACTCTCAAGGTATCAAAGACCAGTAATCTGAGAAGTGATACTCTGAATATACCTGCTCACAGATTCATTCATGTGTTCATTTGTTTAAATGCTTTCCTTGTCTTTCTTTAAGAAAGGGGCAGAATGAATTCCACAGATAGGGTACCAACTAAGAGGACTCTCTTTTTATTAAGGGAAATTCCAGTCTCCTTAAAGATAAAGGACCAGAATAGATTAGCATCTCCTGGTTCTTTATCTTGTCAATTGATGTTTTTTAGAAAGTGACGGTCTGAAAGAAAAGATTCATTTAATCCTTTCCTCTAGTGCTCTTTTCCTAACATGAGGCCCTCTATACTATCCTCAAGAATTTGTTGATATTTTTTTCTCCTTATGGAACTAAGTAACAGAAGGGACATTCATTAGAGAGACTTTTCCTCAGCAGCCCTTAAAGAGATTTTGAGAAAAGACCTCCTAGTGAAGGGTGCATGTTACCCTAGAAAACTAAGAGGTGACTTTGAAGCCTCACTTCCAAATGAGGCAACATTCCCATGGAGCTTTGAGGCACTATCCACCTGATGCCTTAAGAAAAGCCAATTTGGTCTAGTGGTTTGGGAGCTGGAATCTTATCTAGGAATACCAGGTTTGATTCCGCCCTCCTCCATGAAACCAGCTGGATGATCTTGGGCTAGTCACAGCTCTCTTCTGAGCTCTCACAGCCCCACCACCTCACAGGGTGTCTGTTGTGGGGAGAAGAACAGAAAGCTTTGTCAGCCGCTTTGAGTCCCTGTAAATGGGTGGGGAAACCAGGGTAGAAAAGCCAACTCCTTTTTTGTGGTCACTTCTGGGGGTTGGCTGTCCACAGTCCTGGGTACTACATGTGCCTGCCCACCGCAAAGACAGCTTACTAATGAGCTGTGTTCTTGCATCCACAGAGTGGTATTTGCTGCCTTGAATCACTCCACCCTGCATAGGCGGCAGTGGAGGAAGCTTACAAGAATCTCAGCAAACCCATTCAGGTCTGGCCCACTGTTCACCACACCAGAGGGATTTTCGCACTGCAACGCGTTCCGTGTGGAACGCGTGCAGGCGGGAAGCTTAAGACACTTCCGGGCGCTTTTACCATTCACACACAGGCGCGCCGGAACGTTCCTCACCCCCAGCCAGCCCAACATCGACCTCCTGCCACCCCAGAAAGGGGCGACAGGACGCCGATGCTGGTGGCTCGTCGGCTTCGGCAGCCCCATTGGGGCTGCCGGACCCGGGAAGGAGCCACGTCCCGGCGGCCGTCGGAGGCGACAGACGGGACGCACCGAATCGGGGTTCCCCTGTCCCATCTGCCAGGGTCACTGACCCAGGCAGATGGGAAAGGGGAACCCCAATTCGGTGGGTCCCGTCTACCGGCTTCGCCGCGCCGGCGCGATTGCCGGCCCAGCAAGTCGGGCCCTGGGGGCGTGCCGACGGCTGTCAGGGAGAGAAGCGTGCGAACGCTTCTCTCCCGGAACGCGCCGGGGCGGCTCGTACGCGTTGGAACGGATGCAGAGCACTTTAAAGTGCTCTGCATCTGGAACGCGTGGAAGACAGCTCCGGACACGAGGCGGCGCAAGCCCCGCTCGGGCAATGCGAATGCCTCGTCCGGAGCTGTCTTCCACGCGTACCGGAAAGGCCTGTGCGAAAAGGCCTCAGGACTAAGGCAGCCTTCTGGCCATACTTGCAGCAAAATGTGGCCCAGACAGGAGCATCACTGCTGCAAGAAACATTCCCTGGCAGCAGCTTTCTCCTGCTGGGCAGATGCCACACTGAAGTGAATGTCGTATGCCCATTTGGCTTCTGCCCTTGCACCACCTCCCAGGCAATTCATGCTACCCATTCCCAATCCTGGCTGCATCCAACCCCTGTGGGTATGCAGCTTGAGAAGGTTGCTTTCCACCCATGAAGTACAGCCTTGTACTCCCATCAGACAAGGGAACTAACATTCAGAAGGTGGGTCTAGTGCACTTGCTGATAAGGAATACACAACAAGTGCAGAAAGGCCTTGAGACCTGGTAATATTAAAATGAGGCTTTCAAACAGGACTTTGTGATGCTCCCAAATTTTCTCATGGATGTACCCACAAGGAACTTCTTATCCGTTCATGCTCATGAGGCCCCTGATACTACCACACCCAGATTCAGTGTCTTTTTCATCTTGGCAGAAAGATGCTAAGGGTTACGCATTTTCCCTTAAAAGGACTGCAGAGCTGGAAGCAGCAGCTAGAAAAGCTTTCAGGCCTCTTGAATTACTTTGTGTTCACATATAACAACAACAATAACAAAAAAGCCATTCAGAAGCACATTAGAGATAGTAGCTTGTGGCACCTGTGTTCTCATCCCATCTCTGATCCATCTTCATGAGAGGGGGAGGGACAAACTGGCCTGTGATTGATATCATCTGCCAACCAGCTGTCTCTGAGCCACCTTAAAGGTGCTTTCTTTTCTTTTCCTCCCCCCCCCCCCCCGCCTTTACTGAGTGCAAATGCAGCCTTGCTCTTATTTTTCCATAAACTTATTCCACCAATCACCACAAAAACCTTTCAGCACTGGCATGCCACAAGACTTGGGACCAAACTATGGCTCCTTAGAGTGCCTATCTTGTCTTGTGATGAGAGGGACATACTTATATCTTGTAGGCCCTGGGTGTGATTCCGCAATCCTCCATGAAGCCAGCTGGGTGTCCTTGGGCTAGTCACAGCTCTCTTTCTGAGCTTTCACAGCCCCCCCCCCCCTTCACATGGTGTTTGTCGTGAGGAGAAAGCTTTTCAACTACTTTAAGTCCCCTTAAATGGGTGAGAAAAGTGAGGCATTCTTCTTCTTCCTTCTCCTCATTATAAACCACAAAACTTTCTGGAAACTTCAAGGTCCTTACAAATCTATCATCCAATAGGAAACTGAGCAGGGAAAAGGGAAAGAAAGAACCAAAAGAGAATGTATTCATGGTGGTTCCCCAGAATTCCAAATGTAATCAAGTAGAGCAACTACTGTTTGCAACCTTCTCATTTTTTAAGGCCTGAACACAAATTGTTAATTAAAGTTGCAATTAGTAAAGTTTACTGTGTTTTCTCACTGGGCAAAGGCCTGATGAAAAGCAATGGTCAACACACCTAAGAATTTTATTTTTATTTTTATTTAAGGGTCCAGAAGCATAGTTTGTATAATATTTTGCAAAAAAGGTCCTGAGTCGTGTGAGAAAGATAAACCATACAATCTGGCTTATTACAACTTCTACTAAAGAAAGTGAATTCCTTTCTTAAATTCTTTTTTATTTGTATGACAGTCAGAAGGCAATAAAGACTGTAGAGACTCTTATTCAATTGCTTCCAAACAGGGCAACTGCATTGCTCCCTTAATAAAGGCATTCAGTCTCCCTGGAGTTTGATGTTTATGAAGCCATTGCGTAATGATCTTTTAAGGAACAGAAATCATTTCCATTAGCTGTCTTCGAACGTGGTGCTATGCTGCCTCACTGGCTTGCACTGACATGACAATAGCCTCCCTGAAGAAACTATTACTATGTCCAGTGTAGTAAGTAAAAGATGAATAAAAGTGCTCCTTCCAAGTAAGGACCTACAGTTTTCCCTTACAATACATGAAACTCAAATTTTGCAACTAAACACCTCTTCTCTCATCCCCCCACGCAGACCATATGTCCCTCCTGGTCTGCATTCACACTGAAGTTTTAATCCAGCTTCAGTCCACTTCCACAGTGAGAAAACATATCAGCAGTAGGGGTGTGCACTAATGCAATTTCTGGGATTTGAATTGAACAGTCAAAAATTCAATTCGATTCAAATTTTTAAAGTTTGAATTTAACCAAAGTCAATTCAAATTAAGCAAATTTGAATCTATTCATTTGAATTTTTCATTCGAATTTGCTCTTACGAATGTCAACAACATTTGTAGATGCCTGTACTCATCTTCCCCAGGTCCATACACATCCGTATGCATCCCATAGTTTTCCCATATGCAACCTGTTTTCATCCCGTACAGATCCATACAAATGAGTACAGATGCGGGAAAGATGCAGGTCTTCAAGTACGCATCACATACGAACCCATACATATACGAATATCCGAATAATTCAAACAACTAGATCAAAGTTTGAAATTTGAATTGGATCTTTAAATTCAAATGTAAGGATATTCGATTTGAATTCAAATGTTGAAATTTGGTCAATTCAATCAAATTTCGAATGCATTTGAATATCCATGCACATCCCTAATCAGCAAAGTATCAAGCTGTTTTCTTTTGGCATAATCTAACTCAGAAAATCAACATT
The DNA here is from genome assembly GCA_023333525.1 of Aspidoscelis tigris stejnegeri. Classification (NCBI taxonomy): domain Eukaryota; kingdom Metazoa; phylum Chordata; class Lepidosauria; order Squamata; family Teiidae; genus Aspidoscelis; species Aspidoscelis tigris. The sequence goes on from JALMGA010000001.1 coordinate 212,585,356, forward strand.
TGGGTTCAATAGTGTAGAAAGAAAATGACTAGTCATTTTGTTGATGTCCCTTCTCACTCTGAAGCTGGACTGAAGCTGGATTAAAATACAGGTGGGAACGCAGCCCTATAGAACTTTTTTGTGGAACCCTCAGCTACCTACAACTATATCTTGCTTAATTTTTGTGAAATTGAAGTTTGAAAAACTGATCCTATTTATTATTGTGCTTTGCTTTTGTGTTGTTGTTTCTGGAATCTGGAGGGGATCTGTGCACTGCTGTTATGTTTCTAGAAACTGTTTGTTTCCGGAAGCTACTTTTCTGTTATTCCCATCTTGATGCTTGTCTGAATCTGGGGGCTCTTGGGCACTGCAGATTATTTTCTTTGTAACCTTGTGGTGGCAAAGATCCTTTTCTCTCTGGGAGGCATACTACTGTTGTGTTGGTGTGTAAAGTAGATTCCCTAGTGTAGCTAAATTTTTCCCTTTCTTTTTAAATCTGTGTAGTGGGTTGTTGAAGTTAGATAGGGTAGACACTCCATACATAACGTAGGGATTATAGAGGCCATTTAAATTAAAATTTCATTCCTATTCCCTTTATATAAAACCTAGAATAGAGGGTTAATTAGGGTAAGTGACGGTACGTTTCAGGTCAGGGAGGGACTAATTGTGAAGGCCACCCAACCCCTGTTCCTGTTCCCTTTAGTTTTCTCCTCTTATGGAGAATTCTAAATTCTTTTGAGATCCCCCCCCCCGAACATAAGTCTGCTGCTTGGATAGGGGGGGGGGTAATTTGGCTCATCCAGGTTTGTGAGAGGCCATAATACTGTACTGAAATGGACCACACACATCCCTCTTAGGCTTCCCCCAAACCTTCCGGGCTCTTACCCACACTGCCCCTGCTAGTATTTAGGGACTTAGGCTTTTCTTAAAATCATAGATATCTGGTAAGGGCATAGGCAAAGGGAAGGCCGTTGGACTCAAAGGGAGCAAGGAAGAGAGAAGTCATTGTGCTGGCCATGGCAGACTGGCATCTGAGGGGCCTACTCCCTGAATCCATTCTACCAGGAGACCTTTGAACATGCAGTGAAAAGGCTTGATCTTCACACCCAGGAAGCTGAGCCAGGCTATCCCAGTAGGCCAAGTGCTGAAAAGCCCTAAGAGCCTATCCACCTATCTGGAATGGCTGTGGCTGCTCCAGAGGAAGTGTCTTTGCATGCCATTCTGCCTCCACCGTCCTGGAGTGTCCAGGAGTGTGCCAGCTGCCCCAATCATTGTGAGCTATGGAGAAGTAAAAATGTCACCACAACTTCTCCAGGAAGCTCCCAGATGCAAGGTTCTCACTCTCGTCCAGGTGCAAATGCTGCAAGGATGTGACATTGCTGCAGCTGAAGATGTGCAACCACACACTGCCTTGCATTCACCATGGTAAAGGCTGGGTGTGCGGCAGATGTTGCTTGGGTCGCCATTTGCCATAGTGGTCCAAAGTACTAGTGATCCATTGGGAGGATACGCCAGCACTTGAAGTGCAGATGGCTCCTCTTTGGTTGGTCTTTGCTTCACTAGAACACTATAATAATACATAAGAACAAAAGAGGAATCCTGCTGGATCAACCACAGCCCATCTAGTCGAGCATCCTGTCCCACACAGTGGCCCACCAATTGCCCATGGGCATCTCAAGCAGAAGACAAGGACAAAACCTCCACCTGCTCTCAAATCCCAGCAAATGGCCTTTAGAGGCATCTTGCCTGAAGGGTGTACCTAGGCATCCATTCTAGAAGCCATTGATACCATTCCAGTGAGCAAAGTGTGAACAGGCCCTAATCCTCAATTAAGCTGTCAAATGCCCCTTCATATAAATCTGAACTCATTACTTCTAGTGCCAGTAAATTCCATTATGCAATGTGCAAAGACATATTATGCTTTCTACGTCTTGCATCTACAAGTTATTAATTTCATGAGGGTGATCTAACATCTTTGTGTTAAAAGAGCAGAGAAATGTTTGTCTCCATCCATTTACTCCATAAAATCCAGCCATTAAAGTGGTTTTAACATAGGCCCATGATCATGCCCGCCCAGAAGTAAGTGTGATTGTGCTCTTTGAGACTTAATTGCAGTAAAGTGAGATTAGGATGACTGCTTCCTTTTCATTACCCACCATAATTACTGAAGCCAAATTCTTTCTTTCACATGGTGACCAAGTGCACTGCATTACAGAAGACACTTTGGTTTTAACGGGCTGCCAATGAGCAGGCTACTATCAAGCTGCATCTAGACAGCAAGAGCCAATGTGAGATCCAAAACTGATCCTGCAACTGCCTCTTGTTGCCCATCACTGGATGTGAGAAGCAACCCTACCTTACCTTTTGTGTCTGCTGGCCCATATTGTTATCTTGCATGGGACATGGGACTACTCAGAAGACAGCTGAAAGTGCACCTACAGCTTTTTGTTGTTTTCCCCACATTTGGCTGGCTTCTGGGTAGGCTTAAGTGAGATAATAATGAAGTAAGCTAGCAGACACATATGTAAGCATCACTATTAGGGGAAACCCAGATTTCCCATAGTATTATGGGTTATAGATGGACTAGTCAAGGACTGTACTGAGAACGCTGCAATTACATCTAGCATTCCTGATTAGGGGTGTGCATGAATGCAATTTTCGACATTTGATTCGTAAGGAATAAAATATTCAAAAATCAAAATTGGAGGCACCTTCAGAATGGCTCAGTTGCCCAGTCCAGCATTTACGGAAAGAAGGGAAAGCTCCAAGACTGTCCAATAACCATTATCAGCAACTGGATGGCAGACAAAGAAAATACATGAGATGTATTTCAACAAAAACAACAGCCGCAATTCCTAGGTAACACGTGCACACTTCACGCAAGTCTCCATTCCCTTTCTCACTTTCACTGTCTCTGGCAATGCACCAACAGCAATTCTTTCTTCTAGCCTCACCCTTTTAGACAAAACTTTGTGTTTTTATTTGTTTGTTTATATCCTGCCCTTCACCATATCATCCCAGGGCATGTCAGTAAATATAATAATAAAAACATTAAAATACAATATAATAAAACTACAATCCTCCTCTATCCTCCACCCCCAACCTTAAAACATTTCCCACACAAACTGGACCACATCCACTCCATATAAAGGAATCAATGAGTCTTTACCAGCCCCCCCCCAATTGTATCTTTAATACCTGGTATGCCTCTAGTGGAATATTATTTCAGAGCTTGGGGGCTGCTACAGAGAAGACCCTGTCCCTTGCCATTGCCCCTTTAACCTCTAGGAGTGTCAAGACCTCCAAAAAGCCTTCTCTTGCTAACATCAGTATCCTAGCAGGTCTGTATGGGAGCAGATAATCCTTCAGGCATTTAGGGCCCAAGTCATTTAGGGCTTTGTCTGTCAGTCAACACCTTGAATTAGGCCTGGAAGTGAAGAGTTCACACCCACTCAGGTCTCTATAATATATACTAGGTCAACTTGTTCATCCACAATCAAACCATGGATGAGCGATATTTGAGTCTCACTTGGCACTTACTAGCAGCAGTGCTAAGTCAGTAGGAAGGCTGGCAAACATCCATAAATTGTAATGAATGGAAGGCAGAGTAGAAGGCCCAGTCTAAGCCCTTCACTAAGCAATTCTTCCCCTCCTTCCAACCCCATGGTTCCCTCTACCAATTACTACTGGAATGGGGATTTCCAAGCCTTCTACTACTCTCTCTCTCCTCCAGGCATATGACTTCCCAATCTACACTGGCAGATCCAGTTCTCACAGCAGTACACTGTGGCAGGTGAAGAAGAGATGGACCCAGGGGCTGAGCTGGATAGAACCACTCAGCAATGGCTCCATCACTTTGAAATAAAATGTCAGGAGAGTTTGGCATATTTCATATGTCATTGCATCAAAGATTTCTGCAGAAGTATTTTTCCTCCACTCTTTCCTAATAATCCAAAGAATAGTACCTGCTTTCACATCCACAGTGCATTGTATTAGCATTATCACCACAATATCCAAGAGTTTTCATTGTTAGCAATAACCAGATCGTATTCATCCAGCGTCCATATGGAGTGTGTCTGTGTGTGCATGCATGTGTGCAAGCATTGACTGTGTGTAGTGTTGGTGGAGAAACTTCAACATGTATAACTCTCTAAGAAGTTCTTCATCATCTCTTTCAGCATCTGGAATCCTTTTCAGGATCTAGACCACTTGGGTTCCCCATTGATTTCACTGCCAAACTAACTGCAAACCATATAAGGTTATTTGTGTTTACATTAAGATGTTTTTGCCTTGCTTGCGGCTGAAAAATTGTCAAGAAGTGGCTTATAGTGATTTATAACAATAAAGTCTCTTTATTACATCTTCTAAAAAGAAAAATGCAGGTGGTAGAGGGCGAAATGCCTGTTACCAGATCTGCTTTCCAAAGTTCTTCTTTTCTGATGGGAGTATGATGGGCTGTTTCAGGCCATATAATGGCTAATAAATGCCAATAAAAGTCCCCAAAGGATGGCATTGTTCTTGTACTGCAAAAATTGTTCATTTTCTCCTATTAGAAATGTGCATGAACTTTTTTTTATTTTTTATTTTTTGTATTCTATTCATATTTGAATAGATCTGATTGTCAATATCTCTTTCCATGTTTACAATATTTGGGCCTTTGGTGAGAGATCTTAAGAAGGGCTTTCTGAGGAACTAGACATTTGTGATGTCCCTAAGAATGCTCTCTTTGTTATATGACTAGGCATTCAATATACTCTCAATTTGTTAGTAATTCTGGATCCATTTTAGTTCCCATATTCTCATGCTCAAATGCCTTTCTGTGAAGCAAAATGAACCACTTGGTTCTACTGCTGCCTTCCTCCTCATTCTTTCCTCTACATGCTGTGCTGCTTCACTGTTACATAACCAGCCATGTGCAGAAGCTGCATGCATAGGCTTTTTAGCCAAGATTAACTTGCTTGTTCAGCGCAAGGGAAACAGATCAGAAAACTGTTATTTAAATTGTGAGGAAGAAGGAGCCACCCACTGACCTCCAGTCCTTGCAGAGTAATGATGTTGGCATTCCTTGCTCTCATATCCTACTGCCTGACAGCTTGTGCCAGTATTTCCCAGAATTAAAATATCATCACATCAGTATGTTCTGCATTAAAGCAAGCTATAACGTCAGGTGCTGTTTGAATCCCACTGATTTGGATGGACCTGCACAAAATGTGAGTGATCCGTCCATCAATCAAAAGGATACACTGCTTTTCTGATTTTGGTCTTGAGGGAATGTTCTGTGCAATTCATTCTCAACTCATTTGATTTAGCATTTCAAAAATCCATTATAACTTTGCTGAGATGGTGCTTTCAGCACAATGATCGGAAGCAACTTCAAGATGAGATTAAAAACAAAAAAAATGAATAAATGCATTTGTTGTTCGTCTATAAGACTGAGTTCTATAAGCCTTCTGCTGAACTATTTCATGTGCATAGGTCAAACATAAAAGTTCTTAATGCATTTAGAAAAAAGGAATAATTTTATTTTTATTTTTTACTTTAAAGAGAATGCTGAGGTGTGCAGAAGTATAAAACATTTATTAAAAGTTTGAAGAAGTCTAGGTTATTTATTTATTATTTATTTGTATTTCTATCCCACCCTATACCTGAAGGTCTCAGGGCGGGTTACAAAATTATATTAATCTTAGACAGGTTCCTGCCCTCAGGCTTACAATCTAAAGAGACAAGATACAAAAAGAAAATGCTGTGGGAAGGAACAGGGACACTCTGGCAGCAACATGGTTATATGCCTTATTAGGTTTTTGTTAAAGACAAAGGATGTAAAATGTGCTTGAAACTGATCTACAGTGCCGTCTATAGTAACCCTGTGGAAAATAATTATTCTTAATTTCAGCTGAACTGGCTGTCAGGTGAGAAAATATAAGACTACCAGTTTGGGAAGGAAATCAATATGGATTGTCTTTCAGTTTCTATTCATACCAATTGGCTTGCCTTCCATAGAAACCCCAGAGAAAGTTCCAGAGAGATTCTACTTTTGTGCCTGATTTGTCACATTTTCCCTCTTGTTTAAGTGCAGAACTCCCACTGAGAATTTAAGCAACATTTAGTGAGAACATGGAGTGCTACAGGAAGCTGAATTTTCCACTACCACCACCATTTGAAATCCAAATCCCTTATGGTGTCCTCTTCTTTTTCTTTTTATTATTAGCTTCCTCTCATATCAGCACTATTTTTACAAACATATTTGTAATATTTATAAGACAGCACAAAGCAGGCAGTTGATGATAGTTAATTTATGGTAAAGCAGCAAAGGAAAAAAGAAAAAGAAAACTGATGTGTTGCGATTAAAACGAAAATGGTGATTGACAAGTTACAATAGCGTTTGGTGTCATCTGCGTCAACAAGCGATATAAAATCAGATGCCAGTGCAATTTCTTGATTGCAATTGAGGTTTGCAAGGCTTTGATTCTGTCACTGGCAATTGCTAGATCCTTGTATCTCCCCTTGAGGCAAACAGAAAATATGAGGAATGTAATTGGATTCAGTGGGACCACAAATTTATTTGGGTGGAATCTAACTAGGGATGTGCACGAATATTCATAACATCCATTATTCGTACGACGAATTCATACATTCGTACACAACATTCGTATGAATAGTTCGGACATTCGTTTATCTGGGAATACATATCGGATACGTACGCATTCATAACGGATATGTATCCGTTCAAATCAGATACGTATCCATTCATATTGGATATGTATCTATTTGTATTGAATAATCGTATGAATTCGTATGAATACATTTGTATTGAATACAATCCTACCACATTGGAAGGTGATCTATTTGAACAAATATGAATTACGAATCAAATGCCAAAAAAACCCCATCTGTGCACATCCCTAAATCCAACCTGTCCAACCAGCTCTTCCTGACGTCTTCTGCCAAGTCTGTAACCTCATAGCAGTCTGGTCAGCAATCTCCACCTAGAAACCCTTTCACTTCTATGTTTCTGCTACTTTTTCTTTTTCTTTCTTTTTTTTTTTTTTGCATCTTTTAATTGTTAGCTGTCTACATCATTAAATTATCCAGGCTCCATAGACCTACCTAAATATTAGAATTCTAACTTGATGGTAAGAAATCATTTTTTACTAAGAGCTTTTCAAATGTACACTGGGCATTATCAACTCCTTTTGATAGGTGTTTAATTAACATGATATGCTCCACAAAAATCTGTCACGAGCTTGTCCTCTCTGCATAACTCCCAGCGGGACTGGGCGTTTGGCAGTTTTCCAGAATTAGACAGGCATGTTCATTCCCAGAGAATATTGAAAGCAGAAAATACAATTCCTTAGCAGTTGCTTTAAAGTAAAATCTACCTCATGGAAGCTTTACTTTTCTCATTTTAAGGAAATCACAACTTGTTTGGGTAAAAGAAATGTTCTAAGAGAGAAAGGAAAGATCGGGCCTACAATATCCATTGGGTCGATTCACATTTATAGAAAGCCTTGCTGAGCAATAACAGATGCACAGCTAGTAAAGAAGTTTATCAAGAATTTGTTGAAATTTGTAGTAAAATCTTTCAAATCTCCTCTATGTAATATCTTAACCTTGATAATAAGGTATCAAAGAATCTGCAGAATTGCAAAACAAGCACAAGGTACAGTCAGACAAAGAATAAATCGGAAGCTTATAGGCTAAAGAGAGAGGTTAGAGACATGAGAAGAAAATATAATTACTACGATTTTGGCCTGATTTTGGCAAAATACAGCATTTTGGGAAATAAAAAGTTTAGGCTTTTAGCAACCAATACTAGAGGAGAAGAAAAACTTGATAAAAGAGAAAAGATGCCTGAAATAAAATAATCCAAAGAAAGTTTGCAAAGCCCTTTGTATCAGCACTTAGTTTGTAGAATTCTGTGCCTAGACTTGAGTTGTGTTTCCAACCTGGCACTTTATTTGGTTTAGTGTTTTTATTTGGTCTACGCCAACTATAAAAACCAACAGCTGAATATTCAGTTACCTCTTCACGCTGTTCAATGTTTCAGAGCTCACAGCAAGTGGCTTTGTCCCCAGCTGAAACCCAAATCTCTCAGAATACAGTTTTCTGATGAATTTGAGGAAGTTGTCTTTTCAAGTGGTTCCTAGACTGTTGGAAAAATCCAACTTTTCCTTGAAGAATGCTTCACAGAATTAAAGCACTTTTGTCAACCCAGTTGTAATGTTCCTTAATATTTGGGGCACTGAAGGAAGCAATTGCCTTTCAGTCCACCTTTCACAGTCCATCTGTTATCTTCCACTGGTAGCTGAATTATAGGAGCCATCATCTTTGGCCTTGCTGTAAGCAAAAGTTATCATCCCATTTTCTCTATTTTATAATTACTGGTATGTGAATGTGTAAATGACAGAGAAAAATTGCTGATTATTTGGGTCCTACAATCAGTGAGGGTTTGCAGGACTCTTTCATAGGGATGATGGGAACAAGGTGCAGTACTGGCTGGAAGCCTCACTTGAATCTTAGGGCCTGTTCACACTTAACAGCATGGAATGGCATCCAAACTGGCCTTATTTCCCTTCCCTGAGCATTGGTTGCCAACCTCATGGTTATTGAATCAAACCGTTAGTCTTATAAAAACACTGAACATGAAAATGCTGTTAGATACATGCCTAAAGCTGTCCTTGTAATGAAAAAGTGGTAAATCACATCCCCCCCGCCGCCCCCCCCCTCCCCGCCGCCATCAAGATACTGGCTAGAACTTGAAGACCTTTTTTCTTAAACCACTATATTCCTGTATTTCCCCTCTGCTTGCACCTATGCTAAACTGTCTGAGCAGGGACACTGTATTTTTCCACCTGACCTATCTTTCATAGAAAATATTTCCACAAGGAAAGTCATGACGGAATTATGTTTCTGCCTAGCAGAAGCTGGAGTTTCAGGACTACTGAGGCAGCAGAGAAAGGCTTCGATCAAATCAAACCATATACGAATCTGCTGCAAACCAAAATGTAGTCCCACAAAGGCCTGTTTGCACTTATCTTTAACTAGTGGTTCTAGATGCCCCAGGGGAGGTCTGTCCATGCTTTGCACCGCGTTCATGTATTATTCTCCATAGTTTGCATGCAGTATGCTCTCAGGCGGAGCATCTTCAGTTGAAGGGGCCATTTCCAGCTCAGAAACAGCTCCTTCCACGCAGGCACGTACTGCACACAAACTATGATTTTGTGCTTCATGACTTACCTTGACCAGAGACAGTTTTTGCCATCTCTGGTAAAGCCCATTTGCACCTCTATGGTACTGGCTGAGTCATTTGAAGTGCCACACTAGCACAATGGCACCTCAGATGACCCCAAACACAAGTTAACATGCATGCCGCATCACTGTCGTCCCAGTGACGGCACATGCGCAGTCATGCCAGCTCCTGGAATATGATGGCAGTGCCCAGGTACACTTCCACACCTCAGGTAGGTCTGCAAATGTGTAGGGAGAGGAAGGGATGGCATGCTACCATACACCAGTGGGACAGGATGGAAAGTGCAGAAAGGCCCCTGGAATGCCTTCTTTGTAATGTGTCTACCTAACAGAGAGAAAGACTCTCAGTTGAAATAACGGCCCTTTCTGCAAACACTTCTAAAGCCATTTTCTGGGATTTGAGAGCAGGAGAAGGTTTGCCTTTGTCTTCTGTTTGAGATGCCCATAAGCAATTGGTGGACTACTGTGTAAGACAGGATTCTGGACTAGATGGGCTGTGGCCTGATCCAGCAGGGCTCCTCTTAAGTTCTTAGGGTCTGCCATAGTCTGCACCAGTGTGAGAATAGCAGGTCCCTACTCCAACATATTTACCAGAATAATAAGGCCCCCACTGCCTTAGAATACAACCTCCACTTTACTCACCTCTCAGGAATGTATGTCTTTATTTTTTTTCCCATTAGCCAGCATTTTCTCTCAGGCACTCCGTTACTCTTCTGACGTTTTAGCTTTCTTATCTCCTGTTCCAACATCCTGGAAATCAAAGGCTTCCTCCAACATTGTGACAGGAAACTGGAATTCCTTTCTTTCAAAATAAGTCTGTGTGGTACTGTCCCAAAAACAAAGGCAGAAAACATGACAGATACATTTAGCATCTTAAAAATGGACAATCTAAATACTAAAGCAAGCAATATACCAGACAGCATCCTCTCCAGTCCTTATCAAAACAGCTTTCTTCAGAAATCAGCCTGGATGCCATAGGACACATACAAAAACCAAAGGCCTGTCCCTTAATTTAAAATATGCAGAATACAATACTTTTGACTAGGAAAACGCAGAGCTCCGGTTAAAGCAAGCATCATAACAGAAGAAGCATCGTACAACTTAGTTTAGTAGCTCTACTCAGCATATCATATTTGTATTCAGTAAATGCTATTGTAGTTACACATCTTTTACAGAGTTAATACAAATGAATCTGTGATGACTTTCATTTAGGTCCTTTCTGCACTTGGGCCTATTCCAGATTCTACTCTCTAGAATTATAAACTTTTTTGCTGTTTAGTCTTTCAAGCTAAAAATCACTCAGTGTGCATTAAGCCACAACTGAATACTCAATAACTGAAAATGCTATAAATCCTCTTGCATTTTCACCAACTTATTGACTCTCGTTAGAGTTGATGCAATTGTTTTTAGAACTGGTGTTTGTTCTGGAGTTTCTAAAGTAGGACAAGGTGTAGTTTTCAGTTACATTCTGTGTATATATTTGCAAAATCAAAATATATTGGATGCATTGAGGTTATATGAATAAATGCTCAGGTTCCCATACTTGTTGGCGAGAATTAAATTTTGAATAAGCAGCTTTATTACCTGTAACTATGGACCATTATAGTTTAAATACAGACATTGTGTATATTTCATACAAACATAAATATAAGCTAAGCTTTAGAAGCTGTTCCATTAGCTATACCCAGGTTTAACTGAGGACTTTCCTGGAACTATATTGTCAAAAAGCTGTTGTTTTGAGGAATAAAAAATTGGATGATATATCCTTTCATGATCAGGGGAGTGCAATTTTCATATTTTTGTAAAGGCACAAAGATTGTTTTAAAATTGTCCTGGCTCTGCTCCTTGAATGTTTCAGGTACTGTTAACTCCTTTAAAGTATTACCCTGTTCTGAATGTTGCCAACTGATTTTCTGATGCCAGCCTGCCTAATGGCCCTCACAGTGTCGACAGTTCTGGACCATCTGCATTTCCATAGCAATGCACATGGCAATTTCCAGCATACACTGGGTTATTGCTATGGCAATTGCAACAGGGTGTGCATTTGTGCAGCCACATCCATAGCCATAAGCATAAGCATAGCCACAGCCACCATACCCCACACAACATTCACGACAAACATGAGTGTGAACGTGGCATCTGGGAGCATTCCTGGAGCATCACATCCTAGATGCTTCTGGTGAACCTGTGGAGCAGTTTTTAATGTTCCACAGCTTCAGAGGATTGGGATGGCCTTGCATGTTTTGGGCCACTCTGGGATGGAGGCAGCACCACAATATGTGGACGCAGCGTCCATTAGCATGCTGTGATGCCCCAGTTGCCTAAGTGAAAACAGCCCACAGGTTCATAGCAGGTATTGTGCCTAAGAGGCAGCAGATCTAATTAAAACAAATGAGGAACCACCTAGAGAAGGGCGTTACAAGCAAACTAACACAATTCAATGTAGACGATGTCGTTCTTCTGGCCTATAACATGCTTGAAGAGTTGCAGTCCGCAACAAGGAGATTTTGTTGCTATAAATCACTTTGGGAGATGCACTCATGTCATAAAAAAAGGAGTCTGCAGCACACGTTCTTCTGATTATGCTTACCCAACTCATTAGATTCCAGATTCATCTCACACATCGTTTATTTATGCACACCTCTGCTGGTATGATAACTCAAAGGAATTACTTTCAAAGAACTTCAAAGGATCACAAAAATTGACAATTTAGGGTAACAAATTGATATGATGGGATTATACTAAAGGTGGATTAGGATGGATGTTGCTGTGATTTCTCAGTCAGGCATATCAAACTGTTTCAATCAATACACAGCCGTTCTACAGTAACATCTTTATTATTGGCTGCACACATATCTATTAGTTCCAGTGCCTTAACAGTGATATTCATATCAGCCTTCTCTTAATTGTAACAGGGGTTTCCCCCCTCTATTATTTTGCAATCTCATGCTCTTTATTATGCGTGCATATATCCCTGTCCGCTGGGTGTGATAAGAAATTCAACTCTGACATCACAGATCATTATGAAATATTGCACATGTATTAAAAATGCACCAAAAACCCAAAGTCTGTATGAATAAAAAGGATGGCAAATAAGTCTGTTTCATAATTGCCATGCCCCAACCCAAAATTTCCTTCCTTAATAACCAGCCATCTCATTTCAACTGAAAGAATAAGAAGCAATCAGGTAGATATATATGGGGGGAAAGATGATTTCCTAAGTAAACGAGCCTGGATCATCAAAGGCTTTAAATATTAAAACTAGCCCTTTCAGTTCAGGAGATCATATTTCTAAATCAAGTATCAAAGATCTAAGCCAACCTATTTTTGATAAGGCTGAGAAAGCATTTTAAAGAAAAACATCATCCATATGGGTCCCAGCTGGGCTCACTGACTGTGGTGGAGATGTAGATGGTGTCCCAGGGGCAGAAATCACGGTGAGCACATGGGATTTCCCTCTCTGCAGCTCCCAAAATGTCACTACAAGCTTCTGTGTCTCTTTGGTAGTCAGTTGTCCAGCAGTCCAAAAGTGGCTGGCATCCGGTCATTTGTCCTACTCCCTGGAGTTGTGCTGGTGGTCAGGAAATGGCACCCAGTGAATCACTTCTTCCTCCTCTGTGGCCCCACACAATAGGAGGGAGAGACTCAGCCACAGTAACCTGCTCTGAGAATACTTCAACCCTGCTTACAGAAAAGCAAGCTCTGGGGCTGGCTGCAGGGGTTCAGGGACTAATCAGGCATGACAAAATTAGACATTATACCCTGGCGTATCCAAGGGGATGCATTGTCAGCCCATGTAGGCTGCAGCCAAAATGTGTTAAATTCTCAAATTTTAAGAGAAATGGTTCCATGAAATGATCTCCAAACTTGGTTCTTAGCTCTGTTTTGCTTACTGATCTTACCCTACTGTAAGCACATCCGCAGCAGGACTAGGAGCTCAATAGAAGTTATTTCTGATTAAAAATTCATAAGACACCAATATTAGACATTGATTTCCACTTACTCCATGCCACAGCATACACAAAAACAACATGCAAGGCCTTTAAAACCCTTATTTTTGCTCCAGATGATGTATCCTTCAGGGGAGGGCTGCAATTTAGAAACAATAAAAAAGGGTATGCACTCAGAACATAACATTTCTGTTTTGTATAAAACAAATTCCGTAGAAGGTTACCCTGAAGCTTGATATACTTGACAAGATTTTTTTTTTCAATCATTGTTCTTTTTTATTTTTTTGTTATGGAGTCTTTAATGCCTGGAAGATTTGTCTGACCATTCTGTAAAGTCCTGGAGTTTTCTCTGAAAGTTTAATTTTCAGACTGCAGTGTTCAGTGATCCCTCCGCTAAAGCAGCCATTGCTGGAGTCCTCATCAATGTGGTAGAGCGCTGATTTTCATGGATTAAAGCAATTTAGTTTTTTTCCCCCTGCTATCCCATTATTCTCCACATCTTAAATGACAATGACAAATCATGCCCTTTATTGAATATCACATCAGCAAGGCAATTTATTACATAATACAAGATTATGCTTCTTTCTATAGACAAAAACTTTGAATTCAGAGGCTGAAATACTGACAAAGCACAGACATGACATTTTGTGTGTGAGAGAAAGGAAGGACGAGGGGGTCCAAAGCTCAGGCTCAGAAGAAACGAAGCAGAAAGAAATGAAACTGTCCATTAGCTACTGAGTGGAGGAGTAACGCCGCATGAGAAATATTGCTTCACACAATCCATAACTGGTGTCTTGAGTTTTAGACGGTCTTAAAAGGAGCTGCAGAAAATCCGTAGGGGATCACGGCTGTTAGTTATGCATTGCCTACCCTTAAATAGGAATCACTAGGTGGTACAACAGAGGGGGAGAAATACTGCCTTTGTTCCCTCATTTTGAGCTTAGAATAATTAGTCATCACAAAATAGGAGATAGATTTGTATTTTTGCTTGACAGACTAGTGGATCGAATTCTCCTTAGCCTGACTCATAAGGGAGTGTTTTTCCTCCCTCCAGGGTCTATAGGTAGGGGAGAGGACTTGTGAATGGGTGCCATTTTGTTTGGACAAATATACTCCAGCATTTTTTCATACAACATAAAGCCTTTCGCAAACTTGGAGTTGTTCCAGGATAAATCCAAGAACAAGCGCCTACCACATGTTAGTGCGACCATGGCACATTTTGTCCACATAGGAGGAAACACAGACTAGGCTAATATACCTAAAATGGCTCAATAAAGCTGTAGACCTAGACATCAAGATCTACAACCAGTTGAGGGTCAGCATGTTCCAGTGATCCATTTATACAATAAAGGACCCATTTCAGTGGTGTTCTAGAAAGCCTCACCAGAAGTAGGTCTGACCTGAAAATGGCCACACTGGAAATTGCAAAGGCCAGGAACCAAAAGCCTCAGCAATGCCTCTGAGGTTCCCCAGAAGCAGCAATAGGACCTGGAGTGGAATAAACCATACAAATGTGGATGGCCCTGTTCTGCTTCAGCAGTATCCCACCTCAAGATGGGATAGGTTGTTTGTTCTGGGACAGGGCATTCCACCTGACTCTGGAACAGTGACAATAAGTGTCAGTGTGTAAAGGTCCTGAATTCTATGAATAGATATTTAAAAGCACTATCAGTTTAAAATGCACAAAAATATATCATTTTTGTGGAAGCATGTGTGTGCATGTGATGGTGAAGAGCTTCTGAGAGCCAATTTTAATCATACTCCTCCATTTGTGCTTAATAAACCAATTTTGGCATTATTTCTGCCTTGTGAATAGAGCAAAGGAGTTCAAAAACATAAAAAGAGTCACTGTAGGCCAAAAAGAAGACTGGTTCCAAGGTGCTGGGTGTCTCAAAGGACTAGTAATAATATGAGATGGCACTTTTATGGGATCTGGCGATCTGCACTAAAAGCAATTAAAGCCTGACACCTAACTATGTACATAATGAATTGGTTGATTCCAGTAGGCAGGTGTCCACATTAGAAAAACTGTCAGCTCAGCACTAATTGGTATTCTCATTGACAACCTCAACAGAGAAATATATGAGCATATGAGCAGACAGCAGTAGGCTGCCAGTGATAATGGCACACATATTTATTTTAAGATTTTGAATTTTTCCATTAAGGAAAAAACTAGTTGTTCTGATAATTGCTCAAGCAAAAGAATCCTAGATTTTTAGGCTGCATCCACACATATATTTTTGAAGGGAGGGGGGGTGCTCAGAAGTTACTTAGAGATGGTAGTATGTGGATTGTAGTGTTACCATCCCAATACACAATGAAGGGCAGACTAAGCATCCTGAAGTGCATTTACTGGCCTTTGACTTGGATGAAAGGTGGGATGAGAATACTGTCATGATGGAGTCTGGATCCAAGGCATCTTCTAATGCAAACACATAGTTCTACCAGGAGGCAAAGCATAAATGGTAAGAGACCCAGAAGGTCCACAAAGATATGTACTACCCTGAAGAAGGATGGACTCAGCTGTCAAGCAAAGGGCGAAGTTTTACTCCAAAAGATGAAAATGACCTCAAGCTTGGCTTTGATTCCTAGAGAAAGCAATGACAAACCCATGCAGTTTTTGGGACAAGGATATAGAAGCAGTTTGCCATTACCTTCTTGATTTAATTTAATTTAAGAATGCATATCTCCCATCCTTCACCAAGTAATTAAAAAAATAGAAAAGAGTTAAAACATATTTAAAATATGATCTCTCCCCATCCCCTTCCTGGCAAGAGAAAACCCAGAGGAAGTTAAAGCGATAAAGGCCTGGGATGTGATGTCTTCCAGAAAAATAATTTCCTTTTCTGTGACATTGATTTCGTTCTCCGTAGATCTGCATTAAAATAGTACAAATAACAAGCTAGATGACTAAATAAATAGGTAGAGTGATTTGTGCATCAATGTGGGATGATTCAAACTGATAATAATGGGCCCGTGCAGCAACCTTCAGATGACTAATTACAATGCAGGTAAAAACCAGTATCAATATTTAGCTTCCATATCATCAACCCAGACTAGAAATATTTATCAATAGGGAGCAGGCCGTCTCCAGCAAGAAGAAAAAAGAAAGGAAAAATCAACTGAGTTGAGTCTTGAATGCACACTTTTACACTGAGGGTTATCAACCAGCTCCGTATGCAATCCACAGCCAGAATTTCACATCCGAGTGTGGGGGCTGCAAAAAGTGTTGTAAGAGCCAAAGAGATTTCTTTCCTTTCTGTTTTCATTGAAAACACTGCAAGTCCACCCTTTGCAGTGTCTGTTACTGCATACATCCTGGGAATGTGCAGTGCCAGGGTCACAGTACCCATTTAACTTCTGCTTATGACAAATTAGTCACATTAGTGGGCCTGTAAGTTGGCACGCAGAGGGGAAACAAATGACATGCATTTGGGAACACCTAAAGCAAGCCGGCAGAGAAACACTGAAGGAGAGTTAAAATTCTGTCCCTGAATTTTGCATTTTGACGATTGTCTGCCATCTTGTAACATGTTTCAAGAATGTCTGTGTTTTGAAATCAATCCAAGCCAGTCAAGATGCAGAGAATATCCATGGTGATTCAGCTCAAAAAACAGAACCTTCAACTATTTAGTAACCAAGGGTTGGTGAGGGCCTTTCTGCACTTACCTTGAGGAGCAATCCAGACCACTTACTGGATCACTCCATCTGCACCAAAACTCCCCCAGAGCTGCCCCAGCCCTTCCATGAGCTATCCAGTCATAGTCTGCTGAAAAGCAGCCCACAGGCTGACCAACAGTGACCGGGTCACTTCTGGGACAGCAGATCCACATCTTCTTTCCAGTGCTGCATGGCAAGGGGGCATGGGTTGTATGCTGCAGATCAGATGTCAGTTTGTACTTTGCCATGGTGATCCAGATGGCCATTCATACTGCACACACTGCTGAGCCAGGTAGGAGGCTAGCTCATTGTGTGCAGTGTGAATGGCTGCCACTGCATCTCAACCTTACCTGCTTGATATGGTGTTACTATACCATGCCAGTCAGGTAAGAGTGAACAGGCCCTCAGTGTCTTTCAAGGAAGCAGAAACAGCTTCTCTGACTAAATCTTTAAGACTCCACTTCGCACAGTAAGGTGTGCGAAGGAGGTGCTGCTCTAGTGGACCTTGGTCAACGCAGTCATACATTTTTGCAGTTGCTGGCAAGGGTGCATTGACTATTGCACATCAATGGCTACATGCAGGGAAGGCAGCCACTCAAGTCACCTTGCTGCATGTCCATGAAAAACAGTGATATAACATAAGAGATTAAGGTGCGAGTTTGCAATTTTGGTGCCATTCTTGTTGCTCTGACCCTAAGACATCCCACCTCTGGAGATATGAGCATGGTCCCTAGATGATTCCGGGCAGGGATGAATGGAAACACAGCCCTAGAATGGGGAAGGGTGTCTCTACTTCATAACGAAGACATGGAGCAAATTTGTGCTTCCCTTTCCATCCATGGGATGGGAAAGATGAACTTGCCCACATGTGTACTAGCATTCACACTAGTGAATGCTAGTTCACACATTCCTCCCCCACACACATCTGCAGACTTACCTAAATTGTGCTCCATGCATCACTGCCTTCCAGTTTGCTCCTGCATGGAAGGAGTCGGAAACAGATCCTTCAGGTGCAGATGATCTGTCTGGGGGTGCAATGGAAGATAATGCAGAAAGACCCTTGCTCTCTGTTCAGCCCATTTCCATCATAAACCTACTGTGGTGATCCTCTGTCCAACTCTATACAGACCCTTGGTATCAACCCTGAATCTATCTGATTCTAGAATACCCTGGCTCAGAATTAGCAGAGTTCACCCACATCAACCCCTTCTTGCTCTAAGAATGTTAGCAAGAAGCTTCTCCTCCAGTGGTCTGCTGGCTTGTAACAAAATGTTCCTTTCTCTCTTAAAGCCACAGTGCTCCCTACTGGATACTTTGTTGAAGCCCAAAAGGCATAGAAAGTACCCACATGCACTTTCAAGAGGAACAAATATCTTTATTTGGAACTTCAGTGATGTACAACTGAGGTAATGAACTTGAATTTACAGTATCAATGAACACAGTTCAAACTAGGATTGAGCCTTTCAAATACCACTTATACGTTCTCAACTTGTTACAAACTCAGGACTCCCTGTCTAGCCCCCTTCAGGTAAGTAGATGTTACGAGCCCGATTCAGTGAGTTACCCCTGGAAAAGAACCTCGAACTCTCACTGTAAGGGCTTATATAACCTACCATCAGGCTGCTGCCCTGTCCTGATTGGCTCTGGCAAGGAGTAAACTTCCCCCTCCCACAGAGTCACAGTAAGTCACGCCCTCCAGCCACTTACCATCAAAAAAAGGGTTAAAACTACATACTACAAACCTACCTTCATAATGCAGTTGTCACACCTACTTTTTCCTTATATGAACACATAACAGTCAATATTTTACTGTGGTGGCAGTTAATTGCCTAGTGACAGAAGAGGAAAGCTTCATGGACTGACCCTTCACCTCTGACAATGAAGTGCTGTATTTCTGGGGCTACGACAGCACTATAAGTTAAATTAATTGAATGGCTGTACAGCTCACTTGAGGACATCTCCTGCCTATTTATGAATTGTCCATCCTGGAGCACAGGCAGGAGTATTTAGTCAGCAGAAGGATCACATGCAAACCTTCTGTTTTGATTCATATTGGCTTCTAGTCTCCTGAAATTCCACTTTATAATCCCCATAAATATCCATAGAGAGAGCTACCTGTTTATTAACACCGAATGTTAACAGTTCTGCCACTTCATAAAACATTAATTTCCTCCAAGATGAAGTGATAAATATCTCTGACATTATAAAAATCAGGCTGGATTTATTTTGAATGTTTACTGCTGGTTGCCCTAGAAAGTTCTTTCCACCACATATGGTGTGGAAGATCACACAGGTGGAGATCAGCCCCATTTAAAACTCCTAGAAGATGCTGAATTCTGAGACCACATTTCCATGCACAATGAAGGCATCATGCGCACAGACCTTCCACATTCATCAGCAGGAAGCACCTGCCAAAATGCATGGTGCCTATCACAGGAACCCAGGGGCAAGGACATGAAGTCACTTCATGTCTTACAGACCATATTCAGGGGACACTATTTACACTTCTCATTTTAATTACTATTTTCTTACAACATTCTTTAGATGCCTGGGTATCTCTGCTCAGAAGTGGATCTACTGTTTTTTATGAGGTTTACACATAAGCACAGCCTTAGAGTTGGAGGATTTTGTATTCATGTAGGGTAGCCCCAGCATTCATACATGAGGTTAATTGAACCTTTAAGTCAAGCTTAACTCCTGGTAATTATATAGGTACATTCACTTTTTTCCAGAAGTAGTTTGCCATTGTCTTCTTCTGGGGAGAAGCCAGAATTCAAACGTTAGACCTTCTGGATGACAAGCAGGTGTTGTTCTACCACATCTGCTATGATTTGTTTTTGTATTTATATCCTTCACTTTACTTGAAGGTGTAACAACAGTAAAAAGATAACATTTCTAATAGGTAATCAGAATAAATAATAATATTTAGCTTTTCCTCCACACCTGGCAGGACTATAGGGAAGCAAGCCATCAAAGGCATAGGTGACAACCCAAGACAAGGGGTGTGTACAAATGCATTTTTGCATTCAAATTCAAGTCAAATTGAATATTCAATTCAATTTGAATTTTAAAAATCCAGATTATCCGAATCTCTACTTTCAAAAACCCAATTTGACTTTGAAAATACAAATGTCGGCAGCACTCTTATCCGATTTCCAAATTTGTGTGCATCCCGTTTTCATTCCATATGCATCCCGTTTTCATCCCACATTATAATTGCAAATGTGCATTATGTTCGTATGTGATATTTGTGGGTCTTTTCATTAGAATTATTCAAAACTCCATATCAGATTTCCGAATATCCAAAATTCATTCAAATGCGTTAATTCAGATTTTTGAAAATCCTATTCGAATTCAAATGTCAGTATTTGTCAGATTCAAATCGGATTTTTGAATTTTCGAATATCCGTGCATATCCCTACCCAAGACTGGGAGGCTGATCCAAAGTCTGGGGACCACTTGTCTGCTGCAAACTCTTGGATCTCTGAGAGTAGTGGAATCAGAAGAAGAGCTTCATTTTGTAATCTTAAATCACAGATAGATCTATATGGGACCAAGAGCTCCTTCAGGGTCCAAGCCATCAGGGCTTTATAGGTCAGTGTCAAAACCCTGAATTGGGCTCAGTAGTGAATTGGCAACCAGTGCAGTTCCTTGAAGGTCAGAAGGTCCTATCACTAGCTGAGCTGCTGCATTTTGCACTCCTTCAGCCTTGCAGTCCATCTTCAAGGGTAGCTCTATATAGAGCACATTACAGTAGTCTAATCCGGAGGTTACCAGAGCATAGATTGGTACAGCCAAGTTTTCCCTATCCAGGAAAGGAAAAAGCTGGAGAACCAGATGGAGATAAGCACTTCTGGCTACAACTGCCAGAAGTTTCAAGTGACAGCAATGAATCCAAGAGCACCTCTAAATTGTGTACCAGTTCTTGCTGGTCAACTCCATCCAGAATTGGACGCCACTTAACTTCCTGGGCTCAGGGTCCCTATGACAAATAAATACCTTGTCTGGATTCAGTTCCAGTTTATCATCCACATACAGACATGCAGAGTTGTCCTCCTGAATGACTCCTCATTCACACATACACATGTTCATTGCATAGTTACTTGTTCCGTCACATCACTGCAAAGATCATGTTTAGTGCCATCAGAACCATTTGTTTTGTACTTACTCCTGTGTAGTGAAAAAGGGGAACAACCTGTTCAAAAAATTACAAGCTTTAGTTCGGTAACTGCACACTCATATCCACCCCCTGTATTGTGAGCTTGGTGGCAGATAATGAGTATTTTTACACAGCAAAGAAACAGTCTCCATATAATTGCCTGAAAACCTCTGGCAATCTTAACACAATCACTTAAGTAAAGGTTAAAGTCAAGAGGGCTGCCATTAGCTGTCAAATCTATTTCTAAATAATATTTCTGTACAGTGCAACTGGTCCTCCTATTTACAGAGAAGAGAAAATCTTCAAATCAGAAAAAAAATTAAAAGTTTAAAGTAGCTTGGATGCTGAAATTGTCAGCAAAATAAAGACTTCACTGTTTTATTGGAGGAGAAGCAATAATTTAATCCACATAGGCAAGATGTGGGTATTATTGTTTTTGTTTTGTTTTTCAGTGCACTGAGGGTCTCTTCCTTTTGGTAATATCACCCAAATTTAGAACATAAGAACGTGAGAGAGGCCCTGCTGGATCAGGCCACAGCCCATCTAGTCCAGCATCCTGTTGCACACAATGGCCCACCAAATGCTCATGGGCATCTCAAGCAGAGACAAAGACAAACCTTTTCCTGCTCTTGAATCCCACCAAATGGCATTAGAAGCATCCTGCTTCTGCCCCCCCTCCCCAGCCTGAAAGATATACCTAGGCATTCATTCTAGTAGCCATTAATATGTCTGTCATCCAAAAATCTGTCTAACCCTACCTTGAAGTGATCTAGAGTTCCAAATGTGCTGGCACCCTGCTCAGGCAGTTAACCCCACACATCTTACTGGGGTCATGTAATTTTGCTGCCCAGACCAGACTCCTCATGTGTAGCCATGCACTGGGGACATATCTGCTTGGAGACAGCCTCCCAGACATGTGTCTCCCAGATCTGCAGAGCTGAATATATGGAGATAATCAATACATAAGAGTGACTTCAATGCATGGAAGCCTTGAGGACAGACTTTTTGAGGCCATTTCTGCAATTATCTTACTGGCCCAGTCCAGATTGGACTACTACTACTATCCCTGGAATCTTGGACTTGATCCTAAGTAATGCTCAGGACCTGATACAGAACGTCACTGTGGCTGATCCAATTGGGAACAGCAACCATAATGTAATAATCTTCAACTTAAATACAGGGAACAAGTTGTTAGTAAAGTTAACACAGAAACCTTAAACTTTCATAAAGGAAATTTCCCTAAAATGAGGAAACTAATAAAAAGGAAATAGAAAGGGAATGTTAGAAGAGTTCAATCACTCCAAAATGCACGGATACTATTTAAAAACACAACTGTAAGCCTGAGGGCAGGGACCTGTCTAAGATTAATATAATATTGTAACCTGCCCTGAGACCTCTGGGTATAGGGTGGGATAGAAATACAAATAAATATATAATGGAAGCACAACTAAAACACATATCTAAAAGAAGAAAGGGAACTTCTAAATCCAAGAGAGAGAAATGGGGTTCACAAATGCAGTACAAGAAGTCATTAAAAACAAGAAAAGTTCATTTAGAAAATAGAAGGCTTCTTCTAATGAGGAGAACAGGAGGGAACACAGACACTGGCAACACAAATGCAAGGTGACAATTGGGAACGCTAAGATTTTGAGAAGCACATTGCTAAAAGCATCAAAATAAGTAACAAGAACTTCTATAAGTATGAAGTCTCACATCAAAGGCAACTGAATAAACTCATCAGCCATGGAATAAGAGGACAAACTCTGTCCTGGATTAGTGACTGGCTTAAGGATAGGATAGTAGTAATAAATGGCCAATGGAAATTTTCTGGGAGGAAAGAGGTAAAAATTGGAGTCCCCCAATTGGGACCACTGCTTTTTAGTTTATTCATCACTGGTCTAGAAGAAGGGATACTTAGGAAAATAGCAAAGTTTGCTAATACTAAATTATTCAGGCTAGTAAAAAATGAAAGAGATTGCGAAGAGCTCCAGAAGGATCTCTTGGCATTGGGTGAGTGGACAACCAAGTGGCCAATGTGCTTTAATCTTAATAAGTGCAAAGTAATGCACATTGGGGCTGAGAATCCTAATTATGTCTATAAACTGATGGGGTCTGAGCTTTCGGCAACACACCAGGAAAGGGATCTTGGGGTTCTGGTGGACAACTCAGTGAAGGTGTCAGTCCAGTGTGCAGCAGCAGGGGGGGAGGATCTAATTCAATGCTCAGAATAATTAGGAAGGGAATAGAAAACAAGTCAGCAAGTGTCATTTTGCCTCTTTATAATTTATGGTCAGGCCACATTTGGAATATTGTGTACAATTCTGGTCACCACACCTCAAAAAGGATATTGTGGAACTGGAAAAGGTGCAGAAAAGGCCAGCCAAAATGATTAGACAGCTGGAACACCTCCCTTACAAAATCAGACTGCAACATCTAGGCCTCTTCAGCCTGGAAAGGCCAGATCAGACAAGGGGAAGTATTTCTTCACCCAGAGGGTCATCCGTCTCTGGAATTTGTTGCCAGAAGAAGTGATAACAGCAACCAGCCTAGATGGCTTTTAAAAACTGTTACACAAATTTATGGATGATAGGTGTATCAATGTCTACTAGAATGGTTGCCTAAGTACATCTTTTGGGCTGGGGGGACAAGCAGGATGCATCTAAGGCTATTTGCTGGGATTCAAGAGCAGGAGAAGGTTTGCTGGATTAGATCCAGCAGGGCTCAATTTATGTCCTTATCCCAGACATTGGGAAGTTGTTCTGAGTTACCCCTATACTATTCAAATGACTTAAGTTTCCCTTATCTTATTATTATACCTATAGCTGCACCAGTTAAATCCAAAATTAGATATCCTTTTATTACATTTTCAAAAAAAAACCCACCCTTCTTAGCTAGAAATCTCAATTTTTTACCACCAAAATAACTTTCCATTAATCTTTTCCCCTTCTTAATTTTTTTCTTTTGCCAAGTAAATTTTGCTAGATCTCTCCGCTATCATTTTAGGTAACAATTAACTAAGACACCATTTTCTGTAGCATGTCTACAAGAGAAATCACACTTATTTTTGTCTTTTTGTCACTCCTATCTGGGTTATGTTGAAACAGCATAAGCAGTCACTCCACCACTAATATAACTTATAAAACCAAGCATGAATAAATATCCTTTTCTTGTTGCTGCTCTCCTATATCCTCATTTCCCCCCCTTTTCTTGAAAGTTCTGTTGTTCATTAGTTGAATTTGCCTGTGTCAAGGGTACAGTACTGTTGTAATGCCATTTATTTATTTATTTATTTATTTATTTATTTATTTATATTTCTCTCCTCCCCTATACCCGTAGGTCTCAGGGCGGGTTACAATATTATATTAGTCTTAGACAGGTCCTTGCCCTCAGGCTTACAATCTAAAGAGACAAGAAACAAAAGGAAAATGGTGTGGGATGGAACAAGGAACAACAAAAAGCAAGCACTTGAGGTCTTCAGTTCCAATTCTTCTGTTTGTTTCTTATTGCTGGAATTTTTCTATTCTCTTTACTTTGAATTTTCTCTTCATTGATGACAAACGGGATGAGGGCAGAGATGGTCAGCTGGCATCTACTCAGCCTTGCCCTGCTCAGCCTCAGGACCAGAGGTTTTCTCAACTGGTGGATTGGTTGCCATAGTCTCTTTGCCATCTTGTGATGAGAGCAGTTGGAAGAGGGAGGGGCACTGCTGGGAGCAAGATGACAGAGCCCAGCCTGCTGCTTCTTCTCCACTCCTCTCAGGCAAGATGGTTCGCAGCACCACATCTGAATGCAACACATCTGAGGAAACACCTGGCATATGCTTGAATATCATCATGGCAATCTGAATGCTGCACACAACTTTGCAGCTGCAATCGCACCACCATGAACACTCATGATGCTGCATCCAGAAGAAAGTATAGACATTACTGTCCTGGGTACAACTAAGCTCTCTTGGTCTCTCTGGGTTCTCTGGAGAGGGGCTATCCTAGGCTGTGTCCCCATGCAAGCCATTTGGCACACTTTGGGCACTGTTTGGGCATGCATGTGCCAGGAACGGGAACGGGAACACATCTCGGGTGTCCTCATGACATTCCTGGCAACGCAGGACAGGTACAGGTTGGGCACGAATGGTGGCATCTCCATGCAAACTGTGCCAAACCCTGGTATGGGGGAGCAGCGCCACCTCCTCTCTGCCCCCTCTCTCCTCATTGGAAACCGGATTGACGCCAGCCCACTTCTGTGCTGCATCCCCCCTCCCTTAGCGGAACTGACAGCCAGGACTGGGGTGGGAGGCATGGAAACAAGTAAAAATAAAGCTTCATACATAAAAAAATAACTTTTTTAAAAAAATTAAAATGCCGAAAGCTGTTATGAGGTTTAGCGGCAGTAGGCGCTTGAGCAGTTTTGTGCACCTCCGCTCCACCAGGGACGGCGAGAATGGCTGTAAACTGAAAATCAAGCCTTTATTTATGATCGCCTTGCAGATCAGGGAAACAGGGGTTGCAAAAGGTACAAAAATCAAGCCATGATGCAGCTTGCCTTGGCATTCTTGAAAGGGGGTTGGAATTACCTCTGTGGAAATGGCAAAAAATTAAAAAAAACAAAGCCTTTCTCCAGCCTGCCTCTGCGATCAGCGTTTTAAAAAGTCAGAGTCCACAGTCTTCAATGGACAGGGCAGGGACAGCAAGTACATCCTCCTTCCCAAAGGCATGACTGCAAATCTCCTCCCTGTTAGCCTGCAAGCGTCCCCATGTGCATTCCCGGCTCACTGAGCAATGTGTGCCGGTCCCCCAAACCATGCCGAGACTTGTTTTTTCAGGTATCAAATTTGGCACCCTTCTGGCACGGTTTGGGGGGGGGGGGGGTTGGTATGCTTTTCACAGACCAAATCCAAAACCCATGGGGACAAACCTTGCTGATCCCATGCTCAGAACTGCACCAAAGTTGCATGGAGACACAGCCCTACTCTGGGGCAGTGGCAGCAGAGTATGAAACAGCCTTATCTAGTGAGTAGACTATCATTTACTAAAAGATAAAGTGCAAACAGGAGCTCTAACACCCTCTACTTACTTGCCTCTTTGCTAAACTCATTTTCATTATCAAAACTTGACTGAGAAGCAAAGCATCTTGAGAAGCTAAACCCATGGGGGAGCATTATTAATGAGTCAGCTGTTCTTGAAGTTAAAAATACTCTCTCCTTTGATATGATTGTGGCGCCCCATATTTAAAACTACAGTTTGGCTGCATGTATTACCATCATATAAAGAGTGGCATCCAGAAATTGGTAAACCAAAACTATGGTACAGAATTGGCATAGTAATGGTCAGCTCTTCACTTGGTTATGATGTTGTGGTGACTGCCACCTTTAAATGGGATTTAGAGATATTCTTGGAAGATATGGTGGAGCAAAAAGCCATAAGGTGCAAATATTGCCTCCACAACACCAAAGACAGAGCAGATGGAGGATATGAGTGGGAAAGGAAGCTTCTCCCATGTTCTGCTTGTGAGCTTTTCATCAATGTTTCATTTACTCTCGTGGGAAGCAACAGACAGGACTACATGGGCTTTGGGCTGATCCAGCAAAGCTCTTCTTGAATTCTTAAGAATTCCAAATTTCTGTTTAGAGTTCCATTTGAGTATAATGTCCCAAAGCCTTTACCCTGAAGACAGATATTCTATGGAAATATCTTTTAAAAAACAATTATCAACCTAGTCAAAATCATCTCCTACTCAAATAGGATTTTGCTTTCTACAGCTGTGTGTAGGCTAGTGTTGAGTAAGAGATAATGATGAAAGCTCTGTGTGCCTGCATAACATCATTGAACAACCCCTATCTAATTTGCTGTAGTAAAGTATTTAAGGATGTCTTGAGCATGAAAGGTACTATATAAAGTGGAACTCTGTTATCCTCACCTGGCAGTGTATCAGGCATAAAACCATTTCCATGTAGCTTGAGAAGCAATTAAAGCATCCCAAGACACAATTCTATGAGCTAAAACTTCAGAGGAGGCTTTCTCTGATCACACCAAATCAGCAGCTAGTGGCTGAATTCTTATTGCGAAAAAGAACATTCACGGAATGGCAAAGCAGTTTCATTATAATTGCTTTAGAAAATAACTAATCATTTATCTGATTAACAGTCTATTTCTCAACATGATACTAGACATAAATGTACTTTTTTAAATGAATATATCTGATGCAATTTGGTTTTCAGAAGTTATGCAGCCGCTGTGAGCTGAATCAGGGGGCAGGGAAGCATCATGGGAGTGAAAATGTTTCACTGTTTGCTCAGCCTGTCCTGCCCACTCCCTCAATGCAGCTTTTGAGGTCCATCATGGAAAGATGCATAAATGCTTCAGTCTGGGTTCTACTTCCCCTAGTCCAGGATGTGACCTACAAGGATGTCTGAACGTGGCCCAGCTGATGAGTTCACTGGGCACAAGGGTTCTGTTTCCTCCAACTGTGGCAAATGACTGAATAGCAAAAGTCCTGTCAAGGTCATTTTTTTTAAAAGAAAATGCACTGGTATAGTTTTGTTTAGCTGAAAAATTCAAGGTTAAGGAAATCCACTGTGCCAAATAGTCTGTACCATTTTCATTCCTAGAGTTTGTGAATTCTTCTGCATTTTCTGTTATAATTGGACATCACAGGTGTCAAACTACTGGGACACATCAATCAGAAGTATCCATCAGGAAAATGTAAGGAACACGAATAGTTTAGTCATGATTTTAAAAACATTAGAAAGCAGTAAAACTATCAGGAGTAAAATAGCCAGGAAAAAGTAAGTGAATACTCAGTTTTCCTATGAGATATAAAATCAGCAGGAGACGGTGTGTGCATACCCATGTATGGGGTATTGACCTGGTAGACTCTTACATTTTCTTCAGTCATTGCTAATGTTAAAAAAGGAATCAGATATAGCAGAACAACAATTTAGGGGCCTCCCTGACAAGTAAATTAAAACCTGGTGATCACCAGTAGAAAGATTTGGGCTTAAAAAACAGCCAGAAATGGCAGTAACATTTTAAAAAAGACAGACAGCAGCAAAGTAGTCCCCTAATATACTTTGATAATAGAATGGAGGAACTCCATTCAAAACATAGAAATGAACATGAAAAACATTAAAAGAAATGTCACAATAAAAGATGTACATGTAGGAGTCTCAAAAGCACTGCATAACTCTATTAAGAATTTTAAGGGAAAATGCAGATGTTACTTCAGATCTCCAGCAAGAAGAGGAAGTCATTGATTTGCAAAATAGATTGTGCAGATCAAATCTTCACTTTAGAGCTTTAAGGAGTCAATCAAAGGGAATGACTTACAGTTCTTTCTTATTAACTGATGGGCTTCTAACATTCCCCATCTGAGTATTGCACCCTGTAATATCTCAAGAGAGCATAGAAGTACTAATGAAATAATTAACCTTCCTATGGCATAAGTGTTGCTTCTGAAAAGTTTTCCAAAAAGGTTCAAGGTATACTAGGCCCGAAGATCAAAGAGAACTTCCGGTTTGAATGAGAAACTGTCTGGTTTTGCAGGATTTGGCCCCAGGAAGCCTGCAAAAAGAAAGAAAGAAAGAAAGAAAGAAAGAAAGAAAGAAAGAAAGAAAGAAAGAAAGAAAGAAAGAAAGAAAGAAAGAAAGAAAGAATCTCCCAGTCACAGTTGCCTTGCAATGGGCAAACATTTGATATTGATCAAAATTTCTCTGTACATTAATAGTTATTCAGAATGGAAAACGGCTGCAGGCCAGTACAAAAGAAGCAGTGGAGAAGCTCTAGGGCTTTAACTTGTGCTTGCCATGAGAGAACAAAGATAATCCACAAGGAGATTCCACTCATTATCAGTGTGGCAAGAGTGACTACCAAATGACATCAACCCAACTGAGCAAATCCCGGCCTGCAAAAGGTGTTGTCGGACACCACTTCTCCATCACAATTGAAAACTGACAAAAGCCCTGTCCCCATGGAATTTAAAGTGTGCCAGGACACTCCTTTTGCCTCTGAGCGTCCCCATTCCGGGCTTTACAAGGCGCTTAGGGAGCTTAGCAAAGTGAGACACCCGCGATAAAATACGTGCACTTTAAAGAAGAGTTTCAGTGCTCTTTCGGCGATTCGCGGGTTTTGCTCGCTATATCTGCCTTGGGGACGCTCCGTGGCAAAAGGGGCGGGGATTGCTTGCTTGCACACACAGCCAAAAAGCATTCACACATCTGAGAAATGCAGCAGGTTCGCTTCCTTTCCTTTGTAAAAAGAGCCAGAATTGCTCAGAATGGCAACATTGTTTTCAAGTGAAGCCTTAAAAGAGAATGAGCGAAGGATCGCGCTCCCGATCCTCCAGCCGCTGACTTTACCAGGGCAGAAAATCCTTTTCTAACAGAGAACAAAGTGAAAGTAACTGCTGAAAGTGAATGAAATTGACAGAATGAGCGCTCATCTGCTTTGCTGGGGGGGGGAGCAGTTTCAAGAGACGGAGATCTGGCTATGTTTCCTTTTAACAAGAGAGGGGGCGGGGGGGGAATGCCTGGAAAGAGAAAACTGCTACCACGGGGACGGAAAGTCCGTTTAGATCGCGGCTGCCAGGGGGACGCTTATTCTGGAAGTGGAGGGGACTTTTTAAAGTCAGCTATAACAGAGTGACTGCAGAGGAATCTGAGAGGGGCTAATAAGTCTTTTGGGGATTCAGCCAAAGCAAGATCCTCACACACTCAAACGAGATGGAACACCAAGTACCCCAGGTGGAAATCCCTCTTCTTTTTAGTTAGAGAGGATAAGAAAAGCTAATAAAGCGGGGAGGGTGATGCTCAAAATGTTGATTGTCGATGGACAAAAATGGTGGCAAAGGGATGGAATTCTACATTCTCAATATTAATTGCAGCCTCACCTTGATAATTATGTCTACCAAGGGACACAATATTGTTATGAACCAAACAAAAACTCCTAATGTGAGATTCAAAACCAAAGGTATCCTGAAAAAGAATGTCCCAAAAGACTTGATATATTGTATAATTAGAAACAGGGACACTATGGCCATAGCCATATCTTAGATTTTAGGAGGACAAAGGCCGTATTAAGTCCCTGGAGTCCAGGCACCAAAGTGAGTTTCTGGTTTTTCTGAGGGTTTTCCTGACTAGAATGCGACTATTCTGTAATGAGATAATCCCAGCACTGAGTCCATTTTAGCCAGAAATGGGCCCAGGCAAAGTGCTACCATCTAAGCCAGCTCAGGAGCTGCATGGAGGCCGCCAGTAGAGTGACATGAACTTGTCATTACCAGCTGCCCACAAAGCCACCTTAAGAATTCACTCACCTGTGAGGTTCCTCAGGCCTCAATTTTATATCCCATGTTCTTTAACATCTATATAATGATGACTGTGAGAGAGTCGATCAGGAAATTTTGGGGGAGGTACTCTCAGTTTGGAGATGACACTCAGTTCTGTTCACTCCATCTGAATCAGGAGAAGTGGTTGAGGTGCTTGACAGGTGCTTGGATGAAGTAATAGGTTGGGTGTGGGCTGGTATATTGAAACTGAATCCAGACAATACAAAGGTACTGGGTGTTACATGGTCTTGCATCCACAAAGCAGAGGGGCATCATGTTCTTGATGGGTTGTTTTGTCCTGAAAGGATCAGGTGTGAAATCTAGAGGTATTCATAGATTCTCCACTGACTTTGGTAAAATCATTGGTCAAGAGTGCCTTTTTCAAGCTCCAGCTGGTTCATCCAATTCAAAATGTCAGTATTTAATCTAGATGGTCCTAAATGGCTTTGGCACCTAATATATAAAGGAATGTCTTCTCCCATGAGACCTTCCTGTGCCTTGAAGTCTACCACAGAAGCCTTCTTGGCTGCAGCACCACTCACAAAAACTAAAGGAGCATCTTCCCTTTAAGGTACATCAGCCACCTTGCTTGTACATGTTTAAATGGTTGTGAAGATGCACCTTTTACTTAGACTATCATCCCCTTGTGAGCACTGCACATTTAATTTTTTTCCCAACTGTTATTTTATGTGTGATTTTTAAAATCAGCTTTAGTCCAGTTTTAACCTGTTTGTCTTGCTTTTATCTCTTGTAACCCATTCTGAGACCGTTGGCATAGGGTAAAATAAAAATGTCTCCAAATAAATAAATTATTTACCAACAATAATGTCCCGTAAATTGGAATAATCAATTAATGGGAACCTCTGAAAACTGTAGTGAGAAGGATTTCAAGTCAGAGGACCATTGGATCAGGAAAAGTACAAACAAGCTTGGGAGATGATCTTACTGCTGATATATCTAAGCTTGAACAACAACATAAAAATATGGGGTCCCAGAAGACCTATCAAAAGCTAATGGCTAAAGGAAAAGAATTAGAATTAATGGACTCACATAAGATAGCCAAAATGCAGCTCTACTTTAAACAAAACTATTATGGATGGGAAATAAGAATTCAAAGCTCTTAGCAGTTCGATTAAGAATGAAAACAATTTAAAAGTCTAATGAGACTATGAAATTTTTAAAAAATGATAAAAACTTATCATAGAAAAATATAGAACATAGAACAATCTTTATAGGAAGGTGTATTAAAAAATGAAGCAAAGACCAAAGATACTACAGAATATCTGGAAGCCACCAATTATCAGGGAGGGAAGGGGGAAAGTAACTTTGTAATGTAAAATGCAAAATATAAAAATTAATAAACAATTTTTTAAATGTAAAAAGGGGAGTGAGAAACTATCAGGTGAGTTTTCCTTTGTGTTTGACAAGAGTTTTTGAGATGCCATAGTACCTCATCTGAATTCTGTTTCACTTTATTTTAGAAGAAAGAGTATTGACTATCACTTGGAAGGTCTGCCTGCTAGTCAAGAGAAAGCCCCTTGAAAAGCTAGAGTCATGTCCTTCTTAAACCAGAATTTTTAAAAAAGATATATATGAGCTAAAAGATTCACGTAAGATCCACTCTGGAGCAGGAAAGAACATTACAAGTGTACTGCCGTCCCTAGTTCAAATTATGAGCACTCCTACAATAGTTTCCTCTTAAAGCAGCCATCAGGATCACTGCTGGAGAACATTTGTTCCCCATTGGTCATTTCCTGTGTTTGATACATTTCCTTGAGCAGTTGTGCCTAACATTAGGGCTACTGAAGGCAAGCAGGAGGAAATACTCTTAGGGCGCATCCACATGGAGTTTAAAGAAGTGGGGTAGAAGCGAGACAGCTTAATGCAAATCTTAATTTGCATTAAGCTGTCTGCATGGTAATGGAGGACAATGCAGGTTCCAGGCGAACCCGCCCATCCCCATGAAAACCGTGGTAAATCCCTGCATCAGGATACTGCGGTTTTCTCCACCCCCTCCACCCATTGCCTGAGTATGCAAACACACACACACACACAGGGTAGAATCCCTCCTGGAGGAACGTCTTCCTCCTCCCCTCCCCTCTTTTTCTCTCTCCCTTCTCCACACACACATAGAAGGTGGAATCCCTATCAGAACCCCGATAAAATGTCTTAAAAGAGCAACAGCTTTCGTGACTTTCACACCCAGTTTTCCTCCTTCCCTTCCCTCTCTCTCTCCCTCCTCCAATCCCTGAGCCCTTCTTCACACACAGACAGACAGACAGACAGACAGACAGACAGACAGAAATCCCTCCTGAGGAACATCTTCCTCCTACTCTTCCCCCCCCCATCCCTCCTCCAGCCCGTGGTGAAAGCTCACTGTCTCCTTCCTGCCTTCTAGCCAGGAGGTATGCAGGGCAAATGGCAGGATTTTAGCAAGGATTTTAGTGTAAGGGGAACAGTTGCCATCACAGCGTTAGCAGCAGGGACAGCGAAGCCCCGCCCACTAATGCTGTGATCATAATGCGCAAGTGTCCCTATGCCCCCTTTATAACCCACTCTTAACCCCCTAATTCAGGGTGAGTACAGTTATAAAGGGGGGGTTGTTTTGAATTAGAGGATTTTGTTCATCTTTTAGCCCAATTTAGGGCTTTGCATGTGGACGCCTGTGAGGCAAAATAGCTTTCGCCTCACATTCTCCTTGCCATGGGGATGATAGAACTCTTCTTTCTCTTCTGCACTCTAGCACCCTAAGAAACATTTATGGTGAAATGACATGTAGATGAGTGCAGGTTTATATGGACACCACAGTCATCCAGTGCACCCAAAGCACCATGGGATGTAGGGCCACAGAGACCATGCACCTTGTGGCACATTCATAGCACTATAAAGGTGCTGTGAAGATCCTGCCTCAATCAGATTATATCTACACTAATTCTTGAAGACACCATAAAAATAATCTTAACTATTATATCTTATAGCATCTAGCAAAAAAAATTATCTATGCTCTCTCGAGATGCATATAAACCCTGTGATATAGTTATCTATGGTTTATAGATAACCATGATTCAGTTGCTTGAAAAGATGCAACCTGGTGCCAATTTTGTTACTTTGATGCACTGAATATATGAAACAGGTTTATAGGCAGATGATCTTAAACAGAAATCCCTCCTGAGGAACGCAGGAAAGGCAGGTAAGCGTGTAGTTAAAAAGGTACTGTTTATCCAGCATCCTTTTACTTTGCAAGGTGGGAGGGAATGCCACATTTTCAATACGCAGTGCAAATAAAATTTTAATTGTGAGAAACGTTAAAAGGAATTTAGTTCCACAGATCAAAGGTTGCAGCTGTCTACAGCTATGCTTCAGAAATAATCCCAGCAAGGAGGGCTGGCGTGTCCTGAACCTAGAACATTAGAACCGTTTCTCACAGGACTGCTGGCCCAAGCGTCAACCTTCGGGAATGTAATATCCACATTGTGGATTAGTCTACTAGGAAGCACAATCTCCCAATAGAATACTGCACCTGCATGGAGGTGATGTTGGGCCAGTCTATAGTGTTTGAAATCTGTCTCTGAAGAATTCCCCAGCAGTAGACAGATGACAGAGAGTGCTTGGACCAGTCTACTGAGCATGCTTTCACTTCTGGGTGCCCAAATCAAAAAGCTCTGGCTGGCAACATTTCTTCCAGCGCACTGAGATCATCCATAATGTGGACAAACCTTGGCACAAGCTGCCTTCCAACCTTGGGCTGGATCAGACGATATGGCCCAAGATTGGACCTGCACAGCACAGGATAATGCACTGCCATATTGGTTGCTTTCACACACCCAATGATCTCTTTTAGCCTATATAACAGATACTGTTTTCCCCTCATGTTGTTAAATTATTTGTATGCTGATTAGGAATATGCACAAATATTTGTAACATTCACAATTCATACAAATCAAAATGCTTTGGAATATTTGTATGAAGTTTCATTACATTCATGGACCTGGAGAGGTGGGAAAGTGGCTGCACCAGTCACATCTCCAGCAGACCCAGAGTGGATTGAGAGTGGATTCAAAGTGGATTTGGGGTGGATTTGATGCATTCAGAGCAGATACATATTGTATACGTAGGGGATTCATAGGAGATATGTAGGTGATTCATATGTGATTTGTATCAAATAGTATGTGATTCATATTAAACATTCATATTAAATTCGTATCAAACATTCGTATCGAATTTGAATCTTACCACATTTGAAGGGGATCTGTTCGTACAAATACTAATTTTCTTGCATTGGAATTTATAGGAATTGTGCTAACTATGGAGGTGTAGTATAGGCTCAAGTTCATGGAATCTGGAACTCCTGAATCAGGCAGGAAATGTTGCTGGGTATATAAAATCTTGCTAGAAGTCTTGCTGCAGAGGTGATTAACCTTAAAAAACAAATTCCAAACTTGTAGTCCAAATGGAATGAACTTCTAGTCAAATCTAGATAATCCTCAGATAGGTAATATTGTGCAGATACAAGAGAAGATGCTAAGCACATTTGCATCTTGAATGATCCAAAATCTGCTGTAAATGTTGATCCTGCTGCATACTCATTAATGCTATCTCTATCTTCTGTTACTTTGGGTGATAAAGACTAGAGCTGGCAGATGGAAAAAAAATGTAGCCCCAAAGGGTCAGTCACAACATACCAGATGTGTCCCGCATGGACAAGCAACATATAGCTGTTACTTAAAGTCATCTGTGGATTCCCTGGTGCAATCCACATTCTGTATAGGCTTTGTATCAACAAACTCTTTGTTATTTCCTCTGTTCAGAATTGCTATTACAAGATTGCCTGGTAGATTAAATTTCCACAGCTTAGATCTCTCATGGGTCCTCTCTAACATTATTATTTGGTATTGCATACAGTGCAAACCAGTTGCAACATTTGCTTAATTTAGGGTTTTTTTAAAAAAAAAAGGAGGGAGGAATAAAAGAGTTTTACACAGATATATATGTTCTGATTTATATATGGTTAGTAGCACAATAGTTTTGACGGCAAATAGTTGGCTTGTTATTGATATGGTTTGTTTTGTGTGATATTATTGTCTGTTTTAGTTAACATCATTGATGTGAAATTTGGTTCCCAACATATATATTTATTAATTATTTATATTTCTATCCCGCCCTATTCCTGAAGGTCTCTGGGTGGGTAACAACCTTAAAATCCAACATATCACATATATAGTGTTCAGTCAGTTGCATTAGTCCCAATTCCTGATTTCTGAAGCTGATCGTTTCTCTGCATGCTGAGTATGTATGATTACTCATTTGTCTTTATCTCACTCTGTCTGTTGTTGATGACATTGCCTCACTGATACGTAGTACTTCATTGGATGCCGCACTATGCCTGCCTGCGCTCTGTGAAAACCCTATTCTGGAACCCACAGCAATTTGTGCCATGGAAACACTCATGAAAGTGTCAAGGACACTTTTTCCAGTAGAGTGACTCAAGGCTGGAGTTTGCTGATGCCTCCATTATTCTATTTATTTGTTTCCTGGTTCAGGTAGTTACAAACTATGAGCATATCCAGTGCCAGCTTTCAGCTTTAACTCACCTTCTCCATGTCTGCCATTAAAGTACTTACTTTGAATGTTAATGGTCTTAATAGTTCTACTAAGAGGAGCAAAGTAAGTTCCCTGATGGCTGATTACCCACATTTTCTCTTTCTTCAAGAAACTCATCAAACCCAATTGATGAAATCTTTATTTCAGTACCCCCTTCTTTTCACTTGGCTACATAGCTTAAAAACCCACTCTGGAGACCTAGTATCTATCCTGGAATTGCTAACTGAAGCCATATTAGATTTTTATAAGGATCTATAATCTGTCCCTTCTACCCCCAACAACAGTTCTAGCTATTTTAATGCTACTCCCCTTCCACAATTAACCAAGACATCTTAGCCCCTTACCTGTTGAAACTCCATAATTGAATCCTAGATGATGGAGTATTCCTGACCCATGATGTACCTCCTTATTACTTGGTTAAAAAAGAGAAAGCCTAAATTGCTGATTATTTCCTATCGTGCTATTTCTTTCTGGAACCAATATACTAGCCAAAAGCATTAACACCTTTCTTTTGAGTTCAATAGGCCCTGAGCAATTTGGTTTTATGCCCTGCAGGTCAACTACTGACCTCATCTGTATTGCACTGAGTGCTATACTCCACAGCTATCGCTATTTTAAATCACTGACATTAATCAGTTTAGCCATATATAAAGCATTTGACACTGTTAATCATTTCTGTTTTGGAACACATGGGCTTTGAGGGTATTTACTTTGTTTCTCTGTGTTATGTATAGTAATTTGCTCAGTCAACTTCAAGTTAACAACTTGCATTCTTCTTTTAGATTAACTAGGGACACTCACCAAGATTGCCCCTTGTACCTTTGTTCTTTTTCTTGATTATTGAAGTATTTGCTTCTTGTCTTAAGATTAATCAGAAGCTAACTGGGTATGATTTTGGTACACAGAGAATCAAGTTTAATCTCTCTGCTGATGATTTAGTGTTATGAACTGACAACCCAGCTTCTGCATTACAGGTTTTGAAGTATGAGTTAGATTTGTTTGGTTCTCACTTGTGTTTACCAATTAATTATGACAAGTCAGATAACTTGTTTTTGAACACCCATCCTTCTCAGGAGCAGATTATAAAATGTCAATATGGTTTTAACATTGCTTACTTACCTAAAAATTTGAATAGGATCTATACTATAGAGACCTTCGGGTATGGGCGGGATAGAAATGTAAATAAATAAATAAATAAATAAATAAATAAATAAATAAATAAATAAATAAATAAATAAATAAATAAATACTAGAATTACTCCCTAATTAGGTAGTTTGCACCCTGGAAGAAAAAGCCCCTGTCATTGACTGGTCAGATAGCAGCTGTCAAAATGTAAATTCTCTCCTGACTCCCTTATCAGTTCAAAATATTGTCAATTTATCTACCTATGAGCCTGCTGGAGAAAAAAAAAACCTATAGCAAAATTCATTTCTTATCAAAAAAGAGTTTGTTTAGTTAAATCCCTCTTAGTTAAACTATTCAAAAGAGTGGTTGGGCTCACCCTTTGCTCTATTTTTAATCCCTTTTGAATAACCTTTGGACCAATTTGATGAGTCTAAGAGGAAGGTTTCCATGATACTGTACAAAATACTACTTGACTCCATAGCTTCAAATCACGGGAGTTGAATTAAAATATGACTTTCTCCCTGGAGGATTGGACGAAGATTCCTGGTTTCTTTTATATATGTTTAAAATCCCAGCATGCTCTGGAGTAATTTTAAAATATCCTCTATAAATGGTATTGTACAGCAGTGTTGCTTTATCCTAGAAATCAGGCTGTATACAGCTTATATTGGCATGGATGCGAATGTCTTGGTATATATTTGTTCAAGAGCCTGATTTTCCCTCAGAGTCAGAGGTGAAGTAGAAGGCCATCCCACATTTTCAGGGCTCTCTGAAGACAGAGATCTGGCCAACGTCTGCTCCAGTGCAGAGCTATTATAGCCTTCAAGCGATTGGGAATTTGGCTCAACAGTGTGACTATGGTTAACTGTGGCTGTATTAAGATCTAAAGCAGCCATGCGGTAGGCAGGAGGCACTGTGGCCCCAGCAAGATCTCCAGGAAAGCTTTCAGGGAATCGGTTGCATGAAGAAAATAGATGGGAAGACTGAGGCTTTACAACAAAGGCTTAATTTGTTCCAAGGCCATGCCATCATAATTTCAGGCTTTGCAAGAGAATGTGCTTTAAGCCTTTGTTCTAGATTTTCTCATGTGGGCAGATCTAGGTTTTTAGCAAAATCTACCCATTGTTTTAAGATAGCCTTGGCTAGCCTAGTCAATATCTTTTTTTGCATCTGTAATCCATGTTTTAATAATAAAGAGTTAACTTCTCACTCAAGGTGGGCAGTATTCTTAGCTTGTCCATTTCCCATAGTGATTGGAACAACAACAGAGATAAAAAGAAAAAGTTGGGAAAAAAGAGATAAGTAGAAAAAATAGATATTGTACTTGGAGCTTTTTCCCATCTCATTTCATTGACGGTGTGCAGTCAGGGGGCATACCAATTCCTTCTTTCCACTGGCAATCAGCCTCTTGATGGTTGGGGTGGTGATCCTGGTTGGATCACAGGGAGCTTTGGTTCTTTTCAGCCCATGTTGAGGCACCCCTTATAGAAGCCACAGTCTTGTAGCCAAAATCCAGGGGCCTTGGGAAGCAGAGGGAGGCAGCTGTGAGGCTGCTGGATTCGGGATAGTGGCTTAAGAGCCACTACGATGGTCAATCTGTGGTCCTTGTTCTCTGAGGTTCCCCACGTGTGTAATGGCGGATCTGAACAGCTAGAGATGGTAAAAGATCAGGCTGGAGGCAGGGTGAAGGCAGAAAGACGAAGAGTTTATTCTTGCAATGCTTTTTATACAGCAATCCCAAGGGGCATGGGGGAAATGACATCAACGCAACATCAGGGGAGGTGATTGGGAAAAAACCTGCTGTCTTCCGGGTCAGAGGTCCTTCTGATGTCACTTCCTCTGATAGCAGGAAGAGAAACTGTAAGCCATGTGC
This sequence comes from Aspidoscelis tigris stejnegeri, assembly GCA_023333525.1. Taxonomy (NCBI): domain Eukaryota; kingdom Metazoa; phylum Chordata; class Lepidosauria; order Squamata; family Teiidae; genus Aspidoscelis; species Aspidoscelis tigris. Next base: position 212,624,271 of record JALMGA010000001.1, read on the forward strand.
TTGGGACATGTGCTTTTTAACACCAGGCATTTGCAGACTCTATAATGCCCAAAGGCAACTGCAGAGTGGACAGAATTCAGCACCCTAGTGGTGCTGAATGTATATTACAAGTCTATGGAAACAGGAAAAAATCTTATTCCTTTTACTCTCGAGGCTAGAAATTAAGGTATGAGCTGGAAGGAAAGCTAGGGGAAAACTGCAGCCTGGAGATTACTACAATCTATAAAAGATGAAAACAAAGAATTGGATACACATACTTTTTGTGTGATTCCTTTTTTTCACATGGTCTGGCATTGCATTTCAGGAAACAAATGAGAAAAGGCTTGCAAAGTTAGGTGCAAAGTATGTATTACAGTGTTCCATAGAGATTTTTTTTAAAAAAAAAATTGATTGGTTACCTTCCGTACTTCAGTTACGTTGTCAGATAATAAGCCACCCACACATGCTGCCATATTAATTGAATTGCTCTTATAAACAAAGCACTCTCATGGGGAGTGTGTTTCAAAAAAAGAAAGACTTCCTCCCCCAGTTTAATTCTGACAAAACAGTACGACTGCTGTACCTAAACTCAATATACATATTTACAGGGTTCTGGCTTTAAAGGATAATAACAAAACAGAACTTTGAGAATGATTTCCAAATGTAGCTTTGGTTAACAAGAGAACACTGTAGAAGCTTCTGGAATGCTTCAATATTTCTAAATATGTAGTCAATGCCATTTGTTTTCTGTGACTCAGAGATGGTCTGGAGGCAGTAACATAATTCTGTCACAGAAGCTAATCAGGACGTGCCCTGGAGAACATACGTTAGTGAGCTTTTCCCAGAAGTTGTGGCATATAAATGTAATAAATTAATGTAAAATCACAAGTTGGGCAGGGATTGTTAGTACAGAAGGTCAGAGTCTTGGAACTCTGCACTTCCTTTCTCTTTCACAGAATATTACAATTCAAAGTCAGCTTTCGTGTGTGTAAACACAAATGTTCACCGGGGCCATTTTTAGGATAGTTTGCTCAGATTTGTAGCCTCAGGTTGCATTCTCATAGACTGAAAAAGATGACTCAAAATTAAACCAATTTGCACTTGTCCTCATAGTGTACAACAGGTTAACATCTGGGCAAGCAGAGTGTTTCTAGGCTATAAACGCCTCCTGCAAGTGCAAACGCACCTGGCCAAATGTTAACCTATCACAAACTAGAGGCGGTGTACAAAATTGTGCACCACACTCTAACCCTAACCGAAAGCTTACCTGAAGCATCCAACATTGAACATTTTTACTATTTCCAGTGCGAGGGGTCATTTGAGGTGCCACACAAGGATGCTGGCACCTCAGAGGACACATAGCAATGGCGCCAGTGCACAGACAGTCACATCGGGCACCACAATCAAGATGGTGGCACCCTCCCCACCTCTAACCCACTTTCCAAAGTCATTTGGGTCCTTTCCGCACTCATGTGTAGTGTTCCAGGATGGGGTGGGCCCACACATTCTGTAAAAAGCAACTCTTCCCTAACTGGGATGGGTTTGCAGTGAAGCAGAATAGCACCATCTGCATCTGGACAGCCTGTTCTACTCCAGTCCTTGCTGCTGCCTCCAGAGAATCATTGGAGGCAGCAACAGGGTTCCACAAAAACCTGGCCTAGCTGCTTTTGCAGCAGACCCACTTCTGGCAGGACTCCCTAAAGCAGCATCCCAAAGAGACCCCTGTTCCATACCAGACCATGGAGATATGCCACGTAATATCTCTATGAGCCAGTATACTACTACTGGGCCTACACCTATACCAGACTAGGGCATCATTTTCAGCATCCTTGTGCAGTACACACTTTTTCCAAGGGAAACAAAGGGCAGAGTGCTGCCCCTTATTCCAGAATTTGTTCTGGAATCAGGGACAGTGCAGAAGGGGCCTTACTGGCCTCTAATGTGGATTAGTAGCAGAATGAGAACTCTAGCATCCTCATGCTACCACCTCTAAGCCACTTTTAAGCCACTTGCTTTAATATGTGTGGATGAAATATAGGCTATATTTGTATTTAGGTATGCCTGCCCCCACCCTGAGCTAGGACATGGGGTGTCCACACATCCTATATCTCACACCCCACCATCTTTGGAGCTGAGTTGTCTGTTCCAAACACAAAGATACCTTTGCATGCCAGAAAAGGCTCCAATGATAGAGGTCTTTGCTGAGGTGCATCTGTTCTGCACACATACCCCATGTCACTCTCACCACTGCCATGTGCCTCCAGGGTCACAGCAAGAGTGACCTGAGGGTGGTGGGCATCTTCTGAGACATATTTCCCCACTCTGGATAAGGATGCTGTGGAGAGCACATGTAGGCCCTCCACCACCCTCCACTGCTCTGTCGCTGGGGCTTCCTGGTGGTGGATGCTTCTCTAAACTGCCTTACCTACCATTGTTATGTAAAGATTATTTACGGAAGGACAACAGCTCAGAAGCAGAATCCATGCTTTCCATACTGTGTTCAGTTCTTGGCATTTGCGGGCAGGGAGGGGAAAGACCTCTATCTATAATCACAGGGCAAGTCTGCACTGGATGGTGAACCAGACCAACATGCATACTAGGAGCCTCCCCTCCACATGCAGGTGTGCTCTAAGAAAGACCCCATCCAGGACTGACCTCAGATCATGCAGAAAGGAGACTTGCTGTTCCAGGATACCACAGAGACAACTGCTGCCAATCAGTGCAGCTAATATTGAACCCTCTCAATATAAGGCAGCTTTCTAATGTGCAGAGATTATTATTTTTATAATTTTATTTCTTCCTCTAGGAAACATTCAAGAGACAGAAAGATGGCCAAATTGACAGAGTCAATGAGTAAGTACAATAGATGGGCAATCATGGTCCCACCACTAACTGGTTTACTTGTAGAAGAACATTTACAGGAAGTTGTCATTCAGCCTTTTTTTCATTTGTATTTCCACTACATGAATCATGTCCATTGCACTAAGGCAGTCATTCTGTACATGTTGAATATATGCACTGATTAATTTGCAAAATGATATCTTCTGAGCACAGCTGGTGATAGCCATGAGTCAGGTGAGCCACTGGCTTGGAGTTCGTGAAGGTTTGGGCATGTCTTCCCAACCATGCCACAGCTGTTGCTCCTGCTGTTGCTGTGATGAGACTTGAGTCAACAGAATGGTCAGAAAAAGGAAGTCCTGGAACTGATGTTGGGCAACTACACATACTCATGTTAGTTCTACCTCATCTACACAAGTTTCACCTCCTCTGACCACCTCATAATTTCCTCAGATGTTAGGACACTTTTGCATCCCATCTGAAGAGTAAAGAATAGTATCCCTCTTCCAATACCACGTTACCTTCTTCCTCCCAAGGAAAGCATAAGCCATCTTCCTACCAAAAAGACAATAAGCCTGTTTCACTGATGAATATAGAGCATCTGTGCATTGTTCCTGGACTAGTGGCTGAGGCTTCTATTCCCTTGGGAAAAGCAACTCAGCAGAGGACTGAGGGTTCCACTCCTAATTTTGATCCAAATCTGAGATCAAAGGCTTCCATGTCTTGTGTCTCCACCCCTGTGGCAGATTTGGGTTTCTGCCAACCTTTGATCATTAAGGGAAACTACCTATGGCATGTTTTTTTTTTTGCTCTCTATCTTTTTCCGCTCAGATTCTCCCATCCCTCCTCTTTCTGTCTTTTCCCTTTTTCAAAATTTATTTTTAGGCTTAAGAATGAAGGTATCATTCCCCTCACCTGAATATAATTTCATTCATCCGAATGAGTATTTGGGTCAGAATGCAGCCCGAGGTTTAAGATGCTTTGCCTTGTCACTCAAAATTAACCTAAAAAGAAGGTGACCAGGCCAGCAATTTATTCAAAAGCCTAATTGATATTGGATGAGAGGAATCAGGGTAGAGAAGAGCAGCCAACGATATCTGGAACTGATAGACAAAATGTGGCCAAACTGTTACCTAGCCAGGTGAAGTTGGGCTTCATTATAAGAAGACCTGAGGTAGCTGTTCATCTGATATAGCTTCCAATTCCTAATTGGTCAGTAAAATCCCCAATATTCAAATTTTCATTGCTATTGTGGCATGGCCCAATCTTCATGGCACTGAGACATCTCTACTCATACACTGGTCCTCCTGTAAATCCTCACAGAGTAGCAAGACTGCTTTACAGCCTTTCTCCAGCCACAGATTTTTGATGCTTTGCCCATGTGATAAACTATCTCTCGCCTCCTATGGGAGTTTTCCAGTCTCTTGCCTTTCCCCCCTAGTGCTCTCTGTTCCACTCTTCTTGTCAACTAGCTTCCTTTTCAGCATACACAAAGCGGTAAAATTGCCGCTTTCTCAGTTCTGTCCTCTCAGGCCTTCTTCATCTCCAGTCTAATTGCAACACTGTATTTTCTTTCCCTGTCAGTACCTTTTGCGTCCTAGAATATTGTGAATTGCCCTACTTTAAGAACATAAGAATCAGGATCAGGGCACAGTCCATCTAGTCCAGCATCCTGTCTTACACAATGGCCCACCAATTGCTTCTGGGCCTGGTCAAGCAGAAGGCAAAGCAAAGCCTTCACCTGCTCTCAGTTCTTGGCAAACAGACTTTAAGTCATCTTGCCTGTCTTTGCCATTTCTGTTTAGGAACAATAGTTTCCTCTCACAGTGAAACTGCCTGAGCTCTTGTGTAAATCATACCTGAACCTCTGATCCCTCTGATAGTTCACTGATTGTCCATGTGAATGTATTAATTGCTTTCTTTGCTGTAATAAAGCTTTGACTGAGAGCAAGCATATACAGTCTTCTCCTAACGTGCATCTCTTCCTGGATTTCAACTTGGACAGGAAAAAAAAAACACTATTGAAACCCTCAGTCAAAGCCCACCCTAAACCTCAAGATTTTCTAGGCATGCATGTGCAATTAAAGAAATATCCAGGGGACACGTGCTTCTTCTCAAAAAAGTGAATTGTATTTGTCTCTAATCAGATGAATTTATCGAGGAAGGTGCTTATGAAATAAATGTTTCCAATGCAAGAGAACAGCTGTTCACTGTGTATTTGTGCAGAAGTATAATCATCATGCATACTCCTACTTGGAGATAAAATGATCTGAAACATATTCTTGCATTAATGGCAGCCAAATCTTTCTCATAAGAAGCAGTGACTAAAAGGCCGTTTTCCCAGTGCACACACATACAAAAGGCTTCTCTGCATGATTTAATATTTCTAGCAAAGCACAGCTACCATCACTGTACTCTCTTAGAGATAGTATTAAAAACAACAAACTATATTTGATTTAATAATCTGAACGGGAACAAAGCTCCACTTGGCTATTTTGCTTCACTCATGGTCACTCATAAGGGCAAATCTGAGCAAAAGATGAGTGTATAGAATTTTTTAATATACATTCTAAAAGTGAATCATAAAATCATAGAATTAGTAGGGACTTCCAGGGTTATCAAGTCCAAAACCCCGCTCAGTGCAGGATTTCCTAAACCATCCCAGACAGATGTCTATCCAGTCTCTGCTTGAAGACCTCCAGTGAAGGAGAGCTCCCTACCTCCCATGGCAACCTACTCCATTTACTGATTGCCCTTAGTGTCAGGAAGTTTTGTCTAAATGTCTAATTTGTATCGACTTCCATAAAATTTCATACTTTTGTTTCTAGTTCTCCTATCTTCTGTAAGTGAGAATAGGGATGATCCCTCTGCACTGTGACAGCCCTTCAGATACTTGAAGACCACAATCATGTCTCCTCTCAATCTTCTCTTCTGCAGGCTAAGCATTCCTAGATCCTTCATCTGTTCCCCATAGGGCATCATTCCCAGACCTCTAAGCATTTTGGTAGCCCTCCTTTGAACTTGCTCTAGTTTGTCAATGTCTTTTTTTTTTTAATTGGGGTGCCCAGAACTGGATACAGTCCTCTAGATGAGGTCTGACCAAAGTACATGAACATGTCTTAAAACAAAACATGTCTTAAAATCATCGAAACTGCATGTAATGGCATGTTCAGATTAAACCATGCTTAGTCTACAGTCGCTGGTTTCAGTGAATTTGGTTACTCTCTATATTTTCATTCTGGTTGAAAACTGGTGTGGTAAAGTGATTGTACTACGAGTGAGAATATCAAGCCCCAAATGCTCAGTTGGTCAACTTGTTTTTAGGTGACTTTGGCCAAACCTCCTTGTGTGTTTGAAAACACACCTCAATGCATGCAGTTCTGGAATTCATTATAAGAAGACCTGAGGTAGCTGTCCACCATCACCACAGTGCATAGGGTGCACCAAGGTGGAGATGCTTTCTCTTACCCCATGGTTTTGTGTATGGCAGCCAAATGACCATGCCTCGCCTCTCAGTGTCTTTGAAGTTAACATCTGTGGTCTGGCACTAAGCTTTCAGCTCCGAATAAGAAGGGTCCTACATTAGACCATGAAAGGTCACAAAAGTGGACCTTTGCTGACACAGTACCTGTTCAATGTATGCATGTAGGTTAGGGATGTGCACAAATGGGTTTTTTTTTTTTGTATTCAATTAGTAACAAATCGAATGTAAGAAAATGTGTATTTGCTCAAATAGATTCCCTTGGAATGTGGTAGGATACATATCTATGAATGTATAAATTCATACAAATATACGGTACAAATGCACACTTATCCGATGTGTATCTGATACATATCCAATACATATCTGATATATATCCCATAACATATTTGCTCTGAAAGTATTAAATCCATCCTGAATCCACTTTCCCACCTCCCCATTTCACAAATGTTCTGAAGCTTCGTACGAATGTTCCAAAACATTCGTATTCATACAGTGTACAAATGTCATAACATTCGATTCGTATACGAATATCTGAATTTGTACTAATTTATGTAAATAACAAATGTTATGATGTAGGGCACTGTCATGCCTCTGTAACAAGTTTGTTTATGTTAATTAGAGTTTGAGTTGTTTATTGGAAGTTTTAGAAGAGAATGTTAGCCTGTCACTTTAACAAGTGGGCTTGTGGATAAGGAGGGTGGAGCATTAGAGCTTACAGAGAAGAGTTACTTCCAGTTTTCAGTCTGCAGTCAGAGTGGAAGGTAGCTCCATTCTTAGAAAAGCAGGAACTCCTCATAGGCCAGTTAGTGCCACAGCAGGAGAAAAGTAGAAATTCCTTCTGGACCAGCCAGTGTCACAACAAAGAAGGGAAGAAATTTCTTACAGGTCAGTCAGTGCTTCAACAAAATAAAGTAACAGGAGAAGCCCCGAAGAACTGAGACCTAAGACCAGGGACACTCTATTTGCACAGAGTGAACCAGAGTTTACATAGCCATCCTAATCCTCCAAAGCTGTGAGGAGCTTTACCAGGAGCATCTAGTACTTTCCCAGTAAGCTCCCAGATGCTGCATCAACACAACTTCCTAGACTACACGTTGCATGGGGGAAGGAAGGAGCACCTGTGGCTGCAGATGTGTAGTTGTGCACCATGTGGTGATCACCATAGCAACAGTCTAGCATGGGGTGGAAGTTGCCACGGCTGTTACTATGGTAAAGCAGATGGTCTAGAACAGACCATGTGCAGTTCAGGGGCCAGTAGAGAGGTTGGGGATAGTGCCAGATACTACCCCACTGAAGTTAAGTGCAGAAAGACCTTCTATCTTCACTTATTAAAGAATTTACACTTGCTAACAGCACCCAATGAAGGAAAGAAAGGAAAGGGGGATGCTTACTCATTTGTTTACTTTCCTCACCCCCATTTGTACAAGGTTTTTTTAAAATCCCATAATAATGCATTGTCCTCCTCCTTGAACCTTACTCCTCTACCTAAAAGGTTCAGTTGCAAGAGTTGCTGTGCATTCTCTTATTTGGTTTTTGAAGTTTTTTTTTCAAGCGCCCCCCCCCCCAACAGCAACAACAACTTCTCTCGATCTGGAGTCAGAAGTCTGATTGTGAAACCTGGTAAATGTAGCAATTCTCTTTGTTCAGCACATCACTGGTTTCCATTGGATTTATGGATGCCTGTAAGAGGAGAAGGCTGTGCCACTTGTACCCTCATCTTACCCCACCTGCTGCTGATGCAGGTTTCCACCCAACCTGACTTCAAAAAAGAGAGATGATTGTGGCGCTTAGGAATCTCAAACAACAATGAGCTGACCTTTCAGAGGCTTTGAGACCAAAACAGCCCATGCATTCTCAATTATTTTCAAAAGAGCAGATTGAATCTATGGCTAAAATTAAGGTCCAAATTACATACCATTTCCATCAAATGCCATGTATTCTTTTATCCTTTTCTATTATGCACTATAGTATTGTAAAATGCTTGAGATTTCATAAAAAGAGGAAATATTTTTTAAATTTTAAATACATAAATATAACATGACCGTTAGACTAATGATATGTACCTTATTAATTGAAAAACTTGCATTTCTGATATGGGTGGAGCAGGTGATCAAAATAGGAATAGGGGGACTTCACCAAAAAAACTTATTTCCCTAAATATAATGCTTGGCCTGTGAAGATTATGTGAGGTGATGATGTCTAAGGAAAGCAGAAGCTGATATCTAGAACCCAGGGAGGAAGCATTCTCAGTAGTGACCCTAAAGCTTTGGAACAGTCTCCTGCAGAACTATGCTAGGCAACACGCAGGAGGGAACTGAATGTGAAAACATGTACCATTGGGATGTTGGTCTAGTGGTTAGTGAACCAGACTCTTATCTGGGAATACTGGGTTCAATTCCACCCTCCCCCATAAAGCCAGCTGGGTGACCTTCAGCTAGTCACAGCTCTCTTCTGAGCTCTCACAGCCCCACCTACCTCACAGGGTGTTCTGTTGTGGAGAGAATAGAAAAGCTTTGTCAGCTGCTTTGAGTCCCCTTAAATGGGTGAGAAAAGCAGGGTAGAAAAGCCAGCTCTTCTTCTTCTACTAAACTTCTTTTCCTGTGAAGATGATTTCACCAGTAAGGAGGGGAACCGCTGCTCTCCCCCAAGGGTGGGCTAGGGCGGGCTTTAGGGAAGCTCGCCCTGGCTCCAGAAGCAGCGAGGTACCCCAGCTTGCCATGCTTGGCTCCAGCAAGCCAATTATGGCGGGCTGGGGGAGGGCCCTCCGATCCGGTTTGGAGCCGGGTGCCGTGCCTCTGCACAGCACCCGCCTCCAATCCAGATCCACACCGCATGTGCGGCGGCAGGGGTGCGGGGTAGATCCGGATCTCTTAGATCCCCGGGGAGCCGTTTTTAATAAATCCAGGTGCCGGAGATCCGGGGGGGTTTTAGCCCCTGTGCGGAAGCACCCTTTGTTGTCTTTTTAGCATTAAAGTTCCAAGGCAACTAGCAACAGTCTTGTTAAACATCCAATCCATAAGACAATAAAAGCCAATAAAAGGTGCAGAAGAACAGCAATTGACAGGAAAGATAGAACCATAGGGTCAACCTTCAACACCTCAAAATAATAAAATTGCCTACAGTCATGTCTAAAAGCTAATAAAATGGGCTTCTTTGGAGTACACCTGGGAATACATTCCACAGAGTGCCAAAAACAGTGAGAAAGCTCTTAGACTTAAGGGCTACATCAGACTGCATGAGATCACATCCTCTTGCAACTCATTGTGGCAAGCTGTTCTGGAAATGTTCTAGTAAGAAGACCTCTTGAAGACTCATCTGCATTTCATTCCATGGGGAAAGAGGTGACTATCATCACTAGACCTCTCACCATTGTACTGAGGCAGGCATGTAGAGGAGACTGATTATTTTGTTCCTGGAAACTTACATAATGAAAGTGTGTCAGAAGGCAGAGATCACTCATTGATTATGCCATACAGCAAAAGGCCAGCAGATGCTGTAAATTATTTTTCACAAAATGAATAGCCTTGTGTTCAGTTCAGAAGGCTCAATTGCAGGGCATTATTTTAGGACATAAGTTTAAGTAGGTCTTTGTTTACTCAACCTGTTTAATCAGAAGACTAGCCTGAGAAACATGGAAATTGCAGCATTTTTGTCCATATGATTATTCTAAAAAGAAGTACTAAATTTTCCTCTTTTTAAAAAATGAACATATAGACTAAGTGGGCATCCCCATAGCGAGGAAACTGTGAAGCGAACATGAGTCTGCCTCGCAAGAGTCCCCATGCAAAACCCTAATTCGGCCTATATGAGAGACAGAATCCTCCAAATCGAAGTAAAAAAACCCACTTGATAACTGTTCTTGCCCCGAATTATGGAGCAAGAACGGGTTATCCTGGGGGCATAGGGACACTCCTGGGTTACGATGGCAGCATTAGCAGGCGGGGTTTCACTGTCCCTACCGCTAATGCTGTGATTGCAACTGTCCCCCCTTACCTGAGTGCTTAATTGCCCAGGTGAGCCTGACAGCTGCCCTGCAATTAGCTGAGCAACTGTCAGGGGGTTATAGCAGCTCTTATGTGCACAAGCAGAGCTTCGCTAATGATTAAAAGAGACAAGCAAGGAGCTAATAAATATGCACCTCTTTCCTAGGCTTGGAGGTAACAGGCAGCTAATTTGCTTCCCAACGCCTGTGAGCTCTGATGAGTCAGCCTCCCAGCAAGGAGCTAATTAATATGCACCCCTTTCCAAGGCTGGAGGTAACAGGCAGCTTGGAGCCTTGGAAAGTGGTCAATCGTTGAACCACTGTCAATATATACCAGACCACAAAGGGCATGCTGGAAGCAGACATCACTGATCTGAACATGGGAGTATCCCCATGCCCCCAGGATAACCCCATACTGGGGCAGGGGACTTTTTATTGGTGCACATTGACTCACTGCCAAAATTCAGTGTGATACCCAAAAAGTCCCAGCTGAGATCTTTAAAAGCGAGAAAATGTTTGTTCTCACAGCCCTCAGGGAGCATAGCAGGTTGTCAAGTTGTGAGCAGCCCATAGAGCAGGTTTCCTCTAGTCTGACCCAACATGGGCAGGATTCATGGGGCTACACAGTACGGTCCTTAGATTTTATGAATGGTGATCCTAAATCTACAAGTACTCATTTGGCTGAAGAAAGAGCTTCGCTTTCCCTTCCAGGTACTGATATTTGTTGTTTTAATCAGTTTCATGTTGTTTTAAATCAGCATTTTTCTTATAGTTTTATTATTTAAAATAGTACGGACAAACAGAAAATAAAGTATAACAGTAACAAAGAGAACAATAAACAAACAAGATTAATACAGTAGTTAAGGAGGAAATATAATATTTTACATTAGAAGCCAACTTCTAGAAGCCTATACTAAACTCCAATGGTTTTTACCAAAAGAACAAAGAAATGCAGATCCTAATACTTGGTTAAAGCATTAGTGTTGTTATGATTGAAATAGTAGTATATTATATTGGATTTGCTGTGATTTGCCCTGAGACCTCTGGGTATAGTGGGGACAGAAATACAAATAAATGTATATATAACTGATAACACTTTCATCACACCTCAGTTTGGACTTTCCTTAATGGTTTAATAAATATGCCATTCTGCTAAGCAGGTAACACCTCACATCTACCTGATGGGTCACAGGTCAAAAAGAGAACCATACCCTCAACTCCATGATGCGGCCAGTCCAGACCACGTTTGTCTTTTGGCATATTCCAGAATTTGATCATTAAGCAGTTCTGAACTTGGTTTTGATTAAGTAGCCTCATATCTTGTACATTTAGTCATGCTTAAGAAAAATTATACATTTCATACCTTTTAGGATCAAGCAACTACTAACACCTTTACAACACTCCCTATTAAATTATCAAATATCTATATATAGGTAATCCCTACTATGGAAATCTCTAGTATCTGTAAAGGAGCTTTTTAAAATATTAGCAGCTGCTATGATAAGAATTCTGTCAGAAGAAACCAATTAAAAATTAGGCCATGCCTCCATTTTACCTATCAAAGACAGCTGGGGCAGGCTTCTTTGTCAGAGTGTCTTCCCTAGTTACAGCTGGTTCACCAGTTATGTCCCTTTCTGGACAGGGACAGTTTAACCACAGCAGTCTATTCTCTGGTAACTTCCAGACCAGACTGCTGTAATGCAATCTACATGGGGCTGTCCTTGAAGATGGTTCAGAAGCTGCAGCTGGGATAGAAGGTAGCAGCTAGAATGCTAACTGGTACTGCTGGCCAGACACAAACTAAAAGGACTGCAGAGGCTACCAATTGACTACTGAACCCAATTCAAGGTATTAACATTATAAGGCCCTATATGGTTGGGTCCCAAATATCTACAGGAACGTTTCCTCCCAAATGGATCTGCCCATGTCCTAAGATCTGCTGGTGAGGCCCTTTTGCCAGCGCCTCCCCCTTCAGCAGTTAAAGAGTAGAGATGCTTGGGAGGGCATTCTCAGTCATAGGCCCCAGGCTATGGAAGAGTCTCCCTTCTGAGATGTGTCAGGTACCTTCTTTATATGTAGACAGGTGAAGATGGACCTCTTCACCCTTCCCTATGGCTGAGGGAACAGCATCCATTCCCACTGCAAGCACTGTCTGTTTCAACTAACACATTTTATCTATTTCCATGCTGATGAAATTGTGTCCTGCCCTGAGACCCTTTGAGTGTAGGGTGGGATAGAAATAGAAACAAATAAACAAAATTCCCTCTCTCCATTATCATCACCTGAGGCCATGTTAGGCAGCCTCTGTGCATGCAGGCTGATGCCAACCTCTGTGGACACGCTTGGTTACCTCCAAATTGTTGCAACCTTCGTCTGTCACGTTGGAAGAGTGTTAACTGGGTCTCATCAGTACATGAAGGAATAGCCTCTGTGTCATTCCTTATTCCGTGCACTTTAGGCACCTTTGATAGACTTAGATACCTCATCAGGAGGGAGATATGGAGGCCTCCTGCTTACTGATGTCCATACCTAGCAACTACCATCACCATACTTTCAAGCAAGCAGGATCAGAATGGAAGATCTCTTCTTACTAGAAAGACTCAAGCATGGAAATTTTGGCTTCTGAAATAATATAGCCCATGCTATGATACAAATATAGCTCAACTCTTTGCCACTGAGAGATCAGCGTGAATCAAGCTATTGCTCTGGAAAACAAATGAAATTATCAGGAATTTTGGGCACATCCCCATTAAAAGCTTAATCCAGTTTCCTTAAACCGAAATAATAGAACTGGATGCAAACGCGAATTTGCCTGTTCCCATTACTTTTAACTTAATCGTGTTGGATCCGGATTCTGAGGATTGTATGTGGGGTATGTGACTCAAGGGGGGGCTCAAGGGGCTACTTTTTAAAAGCTGCTTTTCAGGGCTGCCCTGCCCTCTTCCTCCTGGCATGGACGCGCCACCCATAAGGGACCCCTTCACGGAGCCTAGCTGCGTGGCTGGGTGGCTGCCACTTGCCTGGATGGAGGAAAAATGGCAGCGGGCAGCCAGCAATTCTTTCCCCTCCTCTCCCCATTGCTCAGGGCACACAGCAGCAGCGGCAACTAAAGCCCCTTTGCTTTCAACATTCACACAGAACCTCAGATGCTTTCCTCCCTCCCTTTCCCTTTCCCTTTTTAGAATTGTGCAAAATTGCAACATTGTTATTCCAACCATCAGCATGCAACATTGTTATTCCAACTAGATTGTGGAATAGTCTTCCCTCCTGGGTGCGCCATGCCCCTTCCCTGTTGTCATTTAGGAGGGCTGTAAAGGCATATCTTTTTGCCTTAGCCTTTGGCCAAGGTTGACTCATTCCTCCCTTGGTCACAGTTTTAGTAATAGACCCCTAGATGTAGGGCTTATATTAGAACTTTTAATTGTATACCATAGCTTAATCTGTGCCCTGTTTTTAATACCTTGTTTTAATTATTCAATTTTAATATGTTTACCTGTGTCTTGTTTTTAATATGTTTTTAATTGCTATTGATTTGTTGTTACCCGCCCAGAGACCTTCGGGTATGGGGCGGGATAGAAATGGAAATAAATAAATAAAATAAAATAAAATAAAATAAGGTGTGAAGTGGTTCCATCGCTACAGTGTAGCAATCGCTGTTAAGTGGATTTTTACATTGAAATCACTGTCTTTGGAAGCAAGCTATTGGGAGAGGGAAACCCTGAACATGGATTCTCATCCCTTAAAACGGTACTGTCCGCACAGTAAAAAATGTAAAACGTTTCAAGCGCACAATCCGGAGTGAGACCTGTTGAAATCAGGATTGAGATTCACCACGCTTTGGGGTGGTTTAACACGAGGAAAGCGTGTTAAGCCAAACTGCCATGCGGACTCTGAGGATTGAAAACGTTTTGAATCCGAGATAAGGTTGCCGTGAAGACACGGCCAATATCTTGTTACTTTATCCTAGGTTTGCATGAGCTTGTAACCATCTGGGGGATGCCCAATGCACTGTCTACAGCCCCTACAGCCCCAGCTGACAAAATCAGAGAGCAGTCAATACGTGATCCAGCAGCACTGCCTGTCTTAAGATATACAGAACAGATGCTGTGCACACAGGTTCACTGTTTATGTCTGGCAGCTATTATTAGAAATACGTGTTTCTGTTACCAATGTTTGTCTCCCCCCCCCCGCCCCCTTTAACATCCCAGAATTCAGACTGGTCATAGCAGATCACTGGAAAAGCTTGACAGATTGCTCTAAATGTGCCGTATTCTAGTTATGAAATATAAGTGTCATGATTTCATCATTTAAGCCGAAGAATGGTTCTGCCAGAAAATGATATATTCAGAATTTATACAACTCAAGTTTCAAATACAAAGGAGGTTGCTTTTAAAATGACTGGTACCATAGAACTACTAGCCGAGTATTATTTTTTTTCTTCTTTAAAGGAAGAACTTTGCTTAAATTACTGTATTATTTGAGTTCTGAGAAGGTCAACATGTCACCGTGACAGGATAAAGTTGAGTAAAGTGGTCCAGCCTTCTTGGGGGGGGGGGGGTAGAGGGGAACACCACACATTTTGATGGATAAAAGCCCTTCATCTCTGTGTAAAGATTACAATTTTAAATTAAGCCAGTATCCTGTGTTACTATAGAAACCCCCATTTGTGACATGTTTGCAGGCAAAAAGTCAAACGATGCATTTTAATGAGAGATCAGGAGAATATTACCTTCTTGGGAGGTTTTTTTATGTGGTTTTTTTTAGAAACCAGGATTTCTTGCAGTTCTGGGAAAGGCAAGCTAATGAATAGTCTTGCGAAATGGACATTAAATCCTGATATGACATATATCAGGTTAATTTTAAACAGCAGTCTCCACCTTACAGCTTATGTATTAGGTAGGGCATTACAGAAGCCTGAAGGATAGAAAAGCATGTTTCCATGGAGATATATGCTGCTTTGCTGGTATTCCCTACAGAAAGTAAAGGATTTCTTTACCCACCCTCCCAGTTAGACAAATTAGCTATATATAGCAAGGAATGTTAGAAAACTCAAAACAAGAGTCTGGTGCAGGGGGAGGCCAAGTGAAAACCTAGCATTTATGAGCTTGGAGAAGTACCATACTTAAGAACTATTTAAGAGGATGGAAAAAAGAAAGGCGTGTATATCATTTATTTATAAGTATTTCTCCCTTCTTGAATGGAGGATGGCATAAAGAAAGAAAGAAAAAAGACAGTGTTGCCTGAGAGGGAGCTATGGCTGTCGTTGGTTTATTCTGCATGAGCTCATATATAGCTAGAGGCACAGCTAAAAGCAAAAAAACTCAAGTGGGTAAAGAAACAATAGCATTTATTGTGATCAGAACTATCTGTGAAAATGAGTTTCAGCTCCAAATATTGGAACTCTGAAATCAAGCAAAATGTATAGGATCCGTGTTTAAGGCCCCACCAAAAGGTCCACACTCTATTTTCACTGAAACTAATAGGACAGCAGTCTAAGGTACTTTCTGCACTGGTCCATATTCTGTATGGCCTCCTGAAATACGGACCTGACTACTCTACCAGTGTAAAAAGGACTTAGGCTGACTAACAATTTCAGCCAATCGAAGTTCAAGGTTGGTGGATCCAAAAACTGAATCTTGTCTTTCAAACTTTATTTTGTCCACAATGTTTTGTATTTTTATGCAGATTTTCTGGGCTTTGTCAGATAGCAGTACATACATCCATTGTGGTAATTATTTTTGGCTATTTGCCCATACTAAAGCTGTGGCTCTACCACATCTAGGCCCTGGTCACACAAGTGTAAGACAGGACATCCTATTCATTAATTTGAACTGAGGTCATACCAGTCCTGGTCACATCACCTAGATCATCTTCAGGCCATCCTCACTGTGGGCTGCATCACTTACACCTTTCTCTGCAGTTGACCTGGGCCTCTTCCACAGAACTCTTGGCTCTTCACCCCTTTTGCTGTGTCAAATTATTATTATTATTTTATTTCTATCCTGCCCTATGCCTAAAGGTGTCAGGGTGGGTAACAATATTTAATATCAAAATATTAAAACAACAGTACCTGCAAGCAGGAAGGGACAGTGTATCCCCATTTAACCAAAGGCCACAGCATCTTCACTGCCTTCCTAAATGTGTACAGTGAACGTGATAGATGCACCTCAAGGGGGAAGACTATTCCACAGCCTAGGGGCACTGAGAAGGCCCTCTCCCGGGTCCCCACCCCTTTTACCGCTGAGGGTGGTGGTTCAACTAGGAGGGCCTCCCCTCCAGTTCTTAAGCCCTGGGCAGGTTGATATGGGAGTAGATGTCCTTCAGATATCTGGGGCCCAAGTCATTATTAGGGCCTTATAAGTTAAAGTTAACACCTTGAATTGGTCTCTGTAGCAAATAAGCAGCCAGTGAACTATTTTAAGACTGATATAATGTTCATCCAACTAGCTGTCCAAGTCAGCAACCTAGCAGCTGCATTCTGCACTAGCTTCAGCTTCCAAACCATCTTCAAGGGCAGCCCCATGTAGAGGTTACCAGAGCATGGATAATTGTGGCCAAGTCATCTCTGTCCAAAAAGAGGCTTCAGCTGGTGCACCAGCCATAGTTGGGAACAGGCACTCCTGGCCACAGCCTCCACCTGAGCTTCAAGTGTCAGCACAGACTCCAAGAGTACTCCCAAATTTTGCACCAAATTTAAGCCTGCTCACCCACCTCCGCACCCCCTTCCTTTTGTATGTGCTTTTCCTCATGCAATTATTTTTTAAAAACAATAAATTTGTGGGAAAACGCTAGATAGAGGAATCATACACGTAAACTGATGAGGGGAGGGTGCCTCACAAACTCTGTGAGTGCACATTGACTGAAAGGCAAGACCGGACCCATCCACCACAGCAAGTCCAGCCTCCTTTAGCCTATTCCCCCGCTGACACTGAGGAAGAGAACACAGCCTGGGGTGCCAGAATGGGCTGAGTCCTTGTCAGTCCTGTAAAAATGAGGACTCCAGTTAAGATGCTCTAACGGGCTTGGAAAACAAATTAAATAAAAATAATGTAAGTAACATGACCTGAAGACGGCCTGAGGTTGTCCTAAACTACTAGTGTGAACAGAGCCCCAGCGACAGTATGCTCCTTCCCCCTTGTCATTCCCTACCCATCTGCCCCCCGCCAGGTCTACTCCATTCACTTGTGTACTTCATGGCCAGCCAACACCACACTTCACCCTTACTTGATTAAGTACCCTGCCGACTGCCAGTTCATATCCCTCAGACTCCTCTCACACCCATTCTACCACCCTTGCCAAACCCTCTGCTTTCTACTCATCCTACTACCTGGCTGGCTTTGTTTTTTTTTTGTTTTTTCAAAATGAACACATAGCCATCCATCAACCAACCAACAGCAAGTCAGTTCCAAGTGCCTGGCTGGAGTTGCTGAGGGGCTTGGGAATTCACTGGCTGCTTAGGTCCTGTGCATCTACCATGGGCCACAGGCTGCCTCCAGATTGGAGACACAGGCAGGATGCCTCTGAAGGCCATTTAGAGGGATTTGAGAGCAGGTGAAGCCTTTGCCTTTGCATTCTGCTTGAGATGCCCATAATCAATTGGTGGGCCCCTGTGTGAGTCAAGACGCTGAACTCACTGGCTGTGGCCTGATCCAGCAGGGCTCCTCTTATGTTATTATGTTATTATGACAATGGCACCACTGTCTGAAATCATCTTAAATTGCTAAGGATTATGCAGTGGAAGTGCTAATGTGCAAAGGACTGAACAAAATAGCTTTGGTCATACCCTTTGTAGCATGTATCTGGCTTAATCAAGCTCCCCAAAGAACTGTAATATCAAGTTGCTCAGAGCTTTGTGTATTTCTCTTCTTTGATGAAACTTATTTTAAAAAGACTCCCACTATATGGCACTTTAAGGACAAGTATTGTCTGATATCATTTCATGACATTATGATGCGACTGCACTGCAGGCCTTTCAATGTTCTATACCTTTCCTTCCAATTTAGAGGCTGTTTAGTATAAAAAAAGCCAAGTAGCTGCCTTTTATCCAGGAATTCTTTCAGTTGCTTTTACAGGGTCTAAGAAGCATGCTCAGGTAGTAACTAGGGATATGCACAATTTTTCCCCATTCACTTTGCATTTGTGTGAGGGGGGGGCTATAAATGTAGGAGGCTTCGACTTCACTTAAAACCTTCACTGAAGGTTCTAAGTGAAGGGAAGATGGGCCCTTTCTGGAGAAGTAGCTGGCTCCAGGCAGCAGTTTCACCTCCTGTAGTGGCTCCAGTAGAGGGAGGTGGCCAACTGGGGGAATTATCTTGCAAGCTTGCCTGCCAATCTCAACTCTCAGAGGGAAGCAGCTGGCTAGAGGGAGGTGGCTGGCTTTGCCTGGTGGCCTTGCTACTACTGAATATAACAAATAGAGTAATTTATGTGTGAAGATTGGCCTACAAAAGTAGGCCCATTCAGTTTCACATGTAAAGCCTTGGACCTTTGTGATTTGTACAAATTGCAAAGATGTCAAAGCTTTTCAGCACATCCCTAGTAGTAAGCAAGTTCCATAAGTATACTACTGCAGAAGCTCCAGGCCAACCCTTCCAAAATATGTTGAGCTTCTTGGCTTGGGCATCAAGAATATTGAGGCCAACCAGAATGGGAGGATGAGCCCCATTTAAAACCCAAGCTGAATCCCTAGGGAATCAAAGGCCTGAATAGACCAGGAGGTCAACCAAACTACTCTGTCTTTCAACATTGGTCTGTAGGTTAGTGTATGCAAGGCCTAGACCCCTTTTGGGTCTCTCATTCTGCACTCTGGAGTGGAACAGAAGAGGTCCTGCCCCCTGCTAGGCCGTTCTATCTGCACTGTACAGAGCACAGCCAGGGGGCAATTCACACTTGGCCCCATAGTTTGCAATAAGTTAACATCTGGGCAGGTGCAACTGTATTTAAGGAGGCATTTACAGCCTAGAGATGCTCCCTCCCTGCCCAGATGTTAATCTATTGCAAACTAGCTGTGATGCATGAAATGCACCCCTCACAAGCTAACCCTAACCAGAACTTTACCTGGAGTGTCCATGCCACAACCATTCACACCATTTCCAGTGCGAGGGGTCATCTGAGGTGCCGCGCAAGCAAGCTGGCACCTTAGATGACCCCAAACATGACCGCGGCACCCTGTCAGGATCAGACATGTGACTGGACAGAGGTAGGTGTCCATTTGCATGGGGGTTAGGCTACTGCATACTAGCATTCCCTAGTGTGAGCACTAGTGCATGTTAGTCTGTTTTGCACTCTTCCCATTCCACAGATGGGAAGCCAAGTGCAGAAATGCCTAAGCAGCCAAAATGACCACCTAAACCAAGATACCAAGTAAATTTGTTTTAACAGAGTGCACGCCTCCCTATTATTTTTTTAACAGAGCACAAGTTTCAATGGTGCACCAAACTGTGTGCCACAATTGGTCCCCCTGGGGCTCCAAGGCCAGGAACCTTCATTCCTGGCTGTGGGGCCCTTGCAGCAGGCTCTGAGGCAGGGAGGCACAGGGCCTGTTTTAGAACAGGCCATTCAAGTGTGGACAATTTTGTTCCAAGACTGTTGGACAGCTTCAGCAGAGACCCCTTCTAGTTGGAGTAGTCCAGCCTCCACAAATGTAGAAACAACCATATTCTTAAGAAAATGAAGGCAAATAAAAGTAGGAATATTAACAAAATCTCCCCGAAACATTATTGCAAATAACTTATTGTATCCTCCAGATCATCCATTATTGGACTAAATGCATGGTATTATGTAATGCTGAATTGTTGCAAATCAGTTTAAATTTCAGTGTGTACCAAAATATACATCTATTTAACAAAAATGCATTCTCTTGTAGAACACTGTACATTTTTTAAAAAAAAATCTATTGCATAAAATTCGTATTTAGGATTTATATTAAAGCAAGCTTGTCTTTTTAAAAGTCAGAACAACATAGAGACATAATTCCTTGCCAAATGTGAATGGAACAAAATGCTGTTGTTTCATCAAACCCTAAACTGTCATCATCATGAGGTTTTTAATGCTTGCATTCAAAGTACAACATTTTTCCTCTGAAAATCTCATTATTTATGAGCTGCATCCACTTGTTCCTACATATTATCCAAAATATTCCTACACTTCCCTAGAGAAAAAAATGTTGTACCTGAAATATTCCACACAAGCATCCTTGAAGGGCAAGTCTATACTAACCGGTAGACTGGACCAGCAAGGGTACTAAAAGCCTCCCTTCTTCATGCTGTTATGGTCTATGGGGGGATCTGAGTACTAGGGGCCCCAAGAAAAGGGTTCCATGTGAGGCCCTGGAAGGCCCCAGGTGGTACACTGGATCAGAGCAGAATTGTCCTAAATTCTACTCTTTTTAAAGATAGACAAAGCCAGTGGTTTATTCTCACTACAGTCTCTAGTGCATAGCTAGTGAACCTCTAATGAAGAGCATACGCATGCAAAGTAGGCTGCTACAGCCTCCAAGTTTGCCCACCCCCACCAGAAATGTGCTAATTATTGGTTAGGTGCTCCACACATTAACCAGTTAAAATTGTGCTCCACATGTTAAGCTATGTTAACCAGAGATTTACCTTAGGTGACCAGGCAGCAACCATTTGCTCTTCTTCCGATGCTCTGGGGTTGTCTGAGGTGCCGCGCAAGCGTGCTGCCACCTCACATGACGACAGATGGGACTGAGCATGTGCAGAGCATCAGCATCATCAGGGCAACAGCGATGACACGCATGCAGTCGTAAAGGGCCCCACAGCCAAAATGGTGGCACTCCAAGTTTGAGTGCTAGTCAACGTTGGTTAATTCCGTTCATTTACCATCCAGCGGACGGGAAAGGAAGTGTGAAAATGCCCCGGGATCTGAATTTTGGAAAGTGCATGATATGGAAAAAGCATATATGTGTAGAAAAACAACTAAAGTTTGATGCTGGCATCACCTTGACACAGAATTACATTTCCTTGAGGAAGAGAGCAACCGGAGTTCCTAGGCTAACAAATATGTGTTCACAGAAATCACAGACAGTTATTTTATTAGTAAGTCCTTCAGAGAAGTGACTGAAATCAGAGGTTTTGTAGCACTGGAAAGATACTAGGGATACAACAGAGAGAGACTTGGAAGTATGACATTTTCTTCCAGTAAGGAAACTCCTCCATGAAGACACCTCCATCCACACATTATGAACATGTCCAAGTTCATACCCCACCTTGCAAGACAACATTGACCAGGTCATCTTCTTTCACTGTGCAGCTATTTGCTGTATCACAGCAGCCATGCCTGCTGCTTCCATTCATCCACTCAACTAGTGCAGAAAACCTTCCAGCACTTTCTCCCAGTCCAGCTCTCCAAGCGAGAATGAAAGGGAAGGGCAGTTGTGCAGGCAGCAGCCCATTCTCTAAGCATTTGTGCAAAATTCCTGCTTGAGATTTTTCTTTTTAATCACCTCTCCTGGCAGCCTGCTTCCTGTCAGGCTGCAGGAAGAAAAAGGCACTTGCAGCTGCGGCAGCTTTGGCAAGGAGAGCAGTGGGCACTCTCATGCACCTGGCATCAGGCAGCTGCCCAAGCAAGCACACACTCTGGCAGGGCACACACTTTGCTCCCCTGCTGATCCAGCAGGGCTTCTCTTATGTTCTTATGCTGCCTCTCCAGGTCTATCACTTGCACACAAAGCAGGAGGTTGAGGGAAAGATTGCTGCAAGAACAAGCAGATAATAATAATAACTACCAAATGCCGTCAGACATTTCTCATAACCCATGGATCTTGCAAAAGTAGCCACGCAAAGTCTGCACTGTAAAATGAAATAATAACATCCAACAGCATTTTTTTTTTCCATTGCAAACCCCGGGAAAGTTATTAGAAGGGCGACCTCTATTGAACTCTCATGATCTGGAATCAATTTAGAGTTCTTTTCTCATTGGGAACATTATAATTTACAATCTGTCATGTAAATTGTTCTTTGGTGGTGAAGTATCGACTGGCTGGATACCGAGAATAGACAGAAGTGTGGGAAGTTCCAACTTCAAAATCATTATTCATGGGCAATAGACATGTTTCCAATCAGTTCATGATTTAATTTATCTTCCTCATAATATTCCGAAAGCCAGTTTTTGGCAGGACCAATAATAATGTGTGAAACATTTATTTTCTTTGTACACTTATCTTGGGAAAAGAAAGCAGAGCACAGACAATTATACTTGGCATATTCCTGCGGCTTGATATCCCAATTGTAGGCTTCGGGAGAACAGTAGCTATATACTTAAGGCTTGACAAGGCACAGAAAAATGGACAGTATCAGGCAGAACAGAAACTTGCTGAACGCAGTAAATTATTATGTAAATTATTTCCTAAGATATCATATAGGTGAGACCTCCTGTTGTCTCCTCCTTATATACATCAAAAAAAATTATGTTTCATGTCCCAGAATTTATTTTTGCTTCTGAAGAGGCATACTATTCTAGAAGAACTATATTGTGTAGCATTATTGTTGTCTCCACACAGGACAAATTACTTTTTGCCATACAAGTCCCATCTTGGGACAGATCATAGTTGCTTTTGAGGCATCTCAAGGGCATCAACCCAGGTCTGGACATGGCCTAAGGGAACAATGGGCTCTTGAAATTTCTGCCAGGGTAAGTGAGACTGACAGAATTATCTCCCTACCACCAGCAGCTTAAAATAAACTTTGTCAGATTATCTTGGGCTGTGATCAGACCCAGCAAAAGGAAAAAAAAAACATCTCTGAGTCACATACAAGGTGGCTTGGAAAAGGCTTCAAGGTGGGATTGTTCACACACCAGTCTGCTTCTTCTCCCTAAAGGAGGATTAAGAAGGGTTGGGAACATTAGTGCCATACACTGACTCTCTTGACATACCTTGACATGAACCAGTTTGGTCTAGTGATTAGGATGCTGAACTCTTGTCTAGGAATGCCTTGAAGCCAGCTGGGTGATGTTGGGATAGTCATAGCTCTCTTCTGAGCTCTCACAGCCCCACCTACCTCACAGGGTGTTCTTTTGTGGGGAGAAGAATAGAAAGCTTTATCAGCCACTTTTGAGTCCCCTTAAATGGGTGAGCAAAGTGCGGTAGAAAAGCCAATTCTTCTCCTCCTTTGTGGTGCCCCTTTTGTTACATCTGAACACAGCCTTAGTTTTGTTGTTCCTTCAGACCTTTTAATCTAAGGTTCACCTTTCTCATTCATAGCTGAATATCAAGTAACTGGGTCTTTAGCGAAGTAATTTCATCTTTAGTTTGTTCAAGGCAAGAATTGTTATTTGTGGCTAGGTTTTGATGCGCTGGTAATCAGGAACATGGAACTAGATACTGCTAGTACACTGGTAGACCTGAATATTGGGATTTATCAGTGGTGTAAATCAAGGAACCCTTGATCTGAATCATGCTGTGTCCTACATGGACAGAGCATGCTAGGGCAGGAGGGATCTCCCATATCCTGCATTAATTTGCAGAAAGGAGGTCCATAGTCCAGTTGCTGGTCCTGCTTAAGTGGCAATGCAGAAAGGTACATATATGTCATGCTTAAAGGAATTAGGCTGGTTCTACTCGCTTCTCAGGATTTTTTTCAAGATTTCAAAGCAAACACATTTAAGACAGTGACATTTTGGTGTTTCAGCTGAACTGGTATTCTAGGATAGAAGTGATGTAATTTTCATCTAGAGAAAAGAAATTAAAAACCCACGATGCATATTTGATTTATAAAAGAAACTCAGTAGCACTTCTCAACACTAGCAGTATGAAGAATGACTGAAGAACCTTGGGGAAAATACTCTGGAAATGGAATATTAGTGGTGATAGTGAAGTCAGATAGAAAAGCTAGTGGATATGGAAGAAAGTGGAATGAATTTCATTCTTATTCTTGCAAATACATCGCTTATATTTTTGTACACACACACACAAACACAAAAAGAAATTGTTATAGTCACTCAAATAACAAAAGAAATACAGTCAAGAAAAAGAGAAAATCATCATTAAAAAACACCAAAACATTCCAATCAAGCAAAAACATTTAACAAATGAAGAACATGCCCAAGAAACACTCTTGTGAACTACACAAATGGCACTGATGGATATTCCCGATAGAATGCTCATCATACCACCAGTCTTAGAGAACTATCCTTAAGGTTGCCTTTTCTCAGCCATATCTATTTGCAGAAATACTGTTCTGCTGGTTCATACGTCAGAAAAGTGGTACCTCAAAATCAAAGCAAAGCGCCTAGACTTGGAAACTCTGAGGGACCCATTTCAGTGGTGTGCTTTGGTGTACCACTGAATAAGTCCCCTGGGAGTCCCAATCATGGTGATATTCCTTTTGCATACCTCTATGGTCTGGACCAGGCCCACTGATCTGCTTGTAGACCTGTTTAAACAGCTCTACTGATAGTCCTGACCAGGGCCTTCCTGGCAGGTCTAAATTAGTGCAGAAAGTGTGTTCCAGTGAGGAACAGATTGAAGAGGCCCAGACGTGGACTTTGTACCTTCTCAGTCTGAACAAAAGATATGAGTAGAAGCAGTCACAGATTCAGCAGGCAAGGGAAGATCTACTGCTGCTCACCAACAAGCATGAAGCTGGGGAATCCTGTCTGTGTTGGCAGGAAAAGTGTTCATCAACTACAGAATATGCCCTCATAGACCACTTCCTGTATCTGTTACTGGTCTCACTGTGACTACAGCAGGATGAAGAGTTCTTCATTTTGCTCTGGCATTACAGTGCTCTATGAGCACCCATGGTGGAGAGTTGAGTGCAGTATCCATGAGAATGCCACACTCATCCCATGCATTGAATGCAACATGGGGGGCAAGGTTGTATGGACCCAGGACAATACACTGGACCCATAATGCAACAGGGGACCTCCAAGGGAATTTCTCCTAGCTTTACTTTTTCTTGAGGGATTTTGTAGGACAACTGCTAAGAATAGGGCATTCTCTGTAGTGGCTCTTCTGCTATGGAATAGCCTCCCCAATGATATTTGTCAAGTATCCATTGATGATGCAATTAAATGGCTGGTGAAATTATATGTATCCATACTGACCTCTGGGGAGTACTGGGATCCTGTGTTCTGATTCTTAGTATAGCTGCCTTCGAACTTAGAGATTTTATTTCCATTTTTATTTTTTACCTCTTTTATTCTTAAGTTATATTGTTATTTATTTTTATTTTTACTGTTTTTCTTTATGTACTTGTTTTTATTGTACACTGTCCTAAGGCTAAGGTTATAGACTAGCATAAAAATCAAATAAATGAATAATAAAGGTGTTATGTGGATACTGCTTCTGACTCCTTAGATAGAGGTAGAACAGTAATCAGTAAGCCTGCACTGGGTGAGGGACCAATGCCACTAGTCCTGTGGTCACACCTTCACTTTAAACCTTCTTCAGTCCGTCTTCAGCTCTGATTGCTCGTAGATTTTCATTCTTATCCATTTTATTGTGGACTTTCCACCTTCCATTCAGACTTCCCTCAATGGAAAGTCCACAAATAAAATGGATAAGAATGAAAATCTGTGAGTAGTCAGACCTATGGATGTACACAAATATTCGTAACATTCAATATTCTTACAAATTCATAAACAAATCAAATTTTACAACATTCATACACTGACATTTGTATGAATGTTTCATAACATTTGTACAAATGCTTTGGAACATTTGTGAACCTGGGGGGTAGGGGTGGGAAAGTGTCTGCATCAGTCACATATACAACAGATCCAGAGGGCATTCGACATGGATTGAGAGCAGATTCAAAGTGGACTCAGGGCAGATTTGATGCTTTCAGAGCAGATATGTTATGGGATACATATTGGATATGTATGTGTTCATATCAGATATTTGTACAAATACATTCATATTGAATACAATCCTACCACATTCGAAGGGAAGCTATTCAAACAAATATGAATTGTATGCAAAAAAAAACCCCATTCATGTACATCCCTGGTCAGATCTAAAGGTGGACTGAAGAAAGTTTCAAGTGAAGATGTGACCATGGGCCAGGACACTCAGGTATACTTGTAGCCTGACCTAGGCAATTTATTCATAAGCACTGAATCCAGAAGGACTTGCACTGGATTTTAGTTTTCATTCTATGCCTTGTACTTAAATACTCATCCTCTTGTGGGGTTAATCTAACAGATTCTTTAATGCAATCTTTAACTGATGCATCAAGAAGAAATGTATAAAGCAACTCAGACAGAACACGTCATTAGTGATTATCAAAGAAAGGCACACTTTTGGCTCCAGGGCTGTGCCTTGCACATAACTTTCTTTCTTTCTTTCTTTTTCTTTCTTTCTTTCTTTCCAAAATAGTTGAGAAAAAAAAATTCAGATTTTTCCACTGCAGCACCTTAGAACATAAGAACATAAGAGAGGCCCTGCTAGATCAGGCCACAGCCCATCCAGTCCAGCATCCTGTTGCACACAGTGGCCCGCCAAATGCTCATGGGCATCTCAAGCACAGACAAGGACAAACCTTAGTCTATCATCAGCTATTAGACTTGGCAGTTTGCAGTCAAAGAATCTTAGTGGCTCTAGCAAATCCAGAGAAAAGAATGTGTCACAACATTCCTTACCTAACGTTCTTTATACTCAAAAAGTGCTTTCATAGCTCTCCTAAAAGTACCCACTATTTACACACAGAGCGAGACAGACACAGTGGCTCCATTGCCACTCTTCTGCTGAAGAAGCATCTCCAGTGAAATCATGGACTTAAAACCGCCCCATTTTCACTGATCTCAAGCAACTACGTACTTTCTAGTTAGCAGTTGGAGTCTGCTTGAGAGGAAGGAACAAAGTGTGATTCCATCTCATTTTTTCCACCATCCTTCCTGCTGTTTCATCTATAATTTTCATTAGAAAAGGACACCCCACCACTGCAACCCAAGCAGCTTTTGGAGGAGATTGAAAATGAGAAATATTGGCACTTCCCATGCAACAAGGCGCATCCTATAGGAGACTTTTTCCTTGACTGAATACATTCTAAATGTGGCCAGAGTTGTCTGACGCATTACTTGTGCAAAGGACCTCTTCAAACTACTTTTCCTAGACTTTAGAAGAGTCGATTTTTAGGGACATTCTGAGCCCCTCTTCTTCAGTCACTCTTTAAGCACATTGACATGAAGAAGTGAGCAAAACTATTCCATCTGTTCCTGCAGATGAAGCCACCGGTTATTGGTAATATTTTGGAAAGGAAGTGAAGCTGCAGGACTGGTTTTCAAAGAAGCCTTAATGGTATAATCTATTGGAGGAAAAGGCTAGTTGATGGACTCTAGAGATTTGCATGAATATTCGTAACTTTTGATATTCGTACAAATTCGTACGAATTTGGACATTTGTATACAAATCAAATGTTACGACACTCATACATTGACATTCAAATTTGTACAAATGTTTTGGCACATTTATATGAATGCTTCAGAACATTCATGAACCCAGGGAGGTGGGGAAGTGGCTGCACCAGTCACATCTGCAATGGATCCAGAGTGCATTCAACATGGATTGAGAGAAGATTCAAAGTGGATTGAGGGCAGATTTTACACTTGTACAGCAGGTATGTTATGGGATACGTATTGGATACATATCGGATACATATGCATTCATATTGGATATTCACACAAATATGTTCGGAACATTCGTATCGAATACAATCCTACCATATAAGAAGGGAATCTATTTGAGCAAATATGAATTTCTTACATTTGATTTGATTCAAATTGAGTGCAAAAAAAAAAACCATTTGTGCACATCCCTAGTGGACCCTCCTTGTTCTAACTAGTTTACAAATGCTGTTGATTTACAGCTCCCATCATTCTACCCACTGAACCATATTGACTGGGATGATGGAGGCAGGGAAGTGAACAAATATTCTAAACATTCAAAATCCGATCAAATTCGTTTGAATGTGGACATTCAAATTTGAATCGAATGTCTTCACATTAGAATTTAGACATTCGAATGAATTTTAAATGTCCAAAACATTTGTTCAGATCATTCAAATCATTAAAAATGCCATTACGTGCCCATTAATGGGTACTTAATGGGTACTTTTAGTGACAGTGGAAAAATACCCTTGAATGCGAATGCCAAAAAACATTCGTGCACACCCCTAGTTGGAGGCAGCTGTATGACACCATAACATCTGCAGGATGCCATATTGACTACCTCTGGCATGAAGGAAATTAGAGACCACGGCTGACAATCAAAAGCAAATTGGATACTTCTTTCCTTTCCTTTGATCCAAATTCACACTAACAATCTATTAAGATTTTTCAAGGTTGCCTTGATTTCTAATTAAAAGTGAAACATTTTATTCCAGCTGGCTAAGAGCCCTCTCTAAAGATTCAATGTGTTTTGCAAGCTAAATCAACAGAGTTAGAAGAAATCAGCCCTGAGTTCACTAGAGCTTATTCTCACATAGCTGTGCATTCTCTTTGGCCTTTTCCACACTTAGATACTAGATCATAGCCCTATTCGCACTACAGCCTCTAGTGCATCATTAGTGAACTCCTGGGGAAGAGCATACTCACATAGAGTAGGCTGTTACAGCCTCCAAGCATGCCTGCTCTCCCCAGAAGTTCACTAATCGTTGATTAAGTATGGAGCACAAAATCGTGCACCACAAGTTAACTAACATTTACCTAACATTTACCTGAAGCGTCCAGAGTCATGACCATTCACTCTTGCTGGCACTCTGGGGTCGTTTGAGGTGCTATCTCAACTAAAAACATTTTTATTCTCTATGGCCTTTGGCCCTGACGATTGAACTTCTTCACCTGGTTTACTCTAATGTGTTTATGATTATACTGTGTATTATTTCAGTCTTACTACTCTAGTGATTTTAACTTTCTTTATGTTTCTTGTTACTGTATTGTTTTTCAATTTTGTAGTCTGTACAGTGCTATGTACATTTATAGCGCTCAAGAAATAAACTTTAATAATAATAATAATAATAAGTGTGAGTGTTAGTCAACATTGGTTAATCATGCTCCTTTCCCATCCAGCGGATGGGATCAGAAGTGCAAAAACGGCCCTTGTTTGAGTACCAGGTTCTGCTATCCACAGGCTGGCATGGGCTATGGCAAGCCTTGACCCCATCACACTGCATTGGATGAAGCTTCAGTCCAGAATAAGATGGCAAACTGGCACCTTAACCCAAACCTGCTTCAAAGATGTTCACAGTAGTACCAAGGGCCATATCTTGGGCTATGAAGAGCATGCACTTATAAGCTAGAATACAATGGGGCCCTTTTCAAGTAGACTCCAGGAAGTGCCATATAAAAAGACCCTCCCAGAAATAGTGAAGGCAGGAAGCAAATGCTTTCAGGCTTTGGAGGAGGCTCAGTGCTGACTCCAAGGCTTCTTTAGAGGAAAAGGGTGGAGCAGGATAGATCACCTGAGTGTGCACACCTCTCTCCCATCCAGCAGCAAACTTTCCAGTATGGAACAACAAAGGTGCTTGCAGAAAGGGCTTTGACATCTCCATACTGTATAGAAGAAAAAGAAGAGTGGCTTTTCTACCCTGCTTTTCTCACCCATTTAAGGGGACTCAAAGCGGCTGACAAACCTTCTGTTCTCCCAGCAACAGAACACCCTGTAAGACGGGCAGGGCTGTGAAAGCTCAGAAGAGAGCTGTCACGAGCCCAAGGTCACCCAGCTGGCTTCATGGGGGAGGGCGGAATCGAACCCAGTATTCCCAGATAAGAGTTCAGCTCCTTAACCACTAGACCAAACTGGCTCACTACAGAACCACCTAATTTAGTAATGCAGCCTTTATGAGTTACCTTCATTTTTGGCACCTTTTTTTTAATGCAGTTTATGTCATAATGAGTTCCTGCACTCAGGAATTGTATCCATGTAGATGATGTGTCAAAGAAGAAACAAGATCACAGTACGGAATGGAGATGTAAAATTCTGAGAGTTCTATCAGCCCAAGTAGAACATGATTCAGTTTGGCAGGATATTATTTTGTAACAAAATAATCTTTGTTTCCTACTCACCCTTCTCCTTCAAACTGGGCAATTTGGACAAAATAACTGCTTTTAGGATCATCGAGATTCTTGGACGCCTTTAAGGCTAAGAGGAGGGGAAATTATTTTAATATGGTCAAATAGCCCAGTTGACAGAAAGTTAATATTCTGGCACTGCAAGGACATGAACTATGCTGGCCTCCATGTGAGTTTTCGCTGCGTTCCCTTTGGCTACAGAAGTGCCTAAGAACATTAAAGGTAATTCATTGTTGACGCTGACGTCGAAGCCTGCAGGAGTGTTTGTTTAATTAGGCAGGAGAATGAGCAGAGCCAGAAAGACAGAGGCCACTTTCTAAGATGGCTTGCCTGCTGGGTTTTGATATTTAGAATTGATTTTTTCCCCCTTTAATGAACAGTTAAGCATTTTGGGAGAGGGAGGGAGAAAGAATGGAAATGGAATGTTCTACTAATTCCACAGTATGCAGCCAATGGGCAGAGTGTTTATTCATTTGCTTACAGCAAAGCCTTTTCTCCCCTTCTATTGGAAATAGCACAATTCTCTGGACCTCCTATCACTGAATTTGAACATAGATTTATGTTTTAGTGCTTTACAGAATGTTGTAGCAAGCCTGGATCCACTGTGAAGTTCAACTGTAACAAATAACCTGGAGAACTGATAAAGAAGAACAAATGTGAAAATATGTCTGTGTGGAGAGGAGGAGGAGGAGAGTCCCCATTTAAGGGGACTCAAAGTGGCTGACAAAGCTTTCTATTCTTTTTCCCACAACAGAAAACACTGTGAGGTAGGTGGAGCTGTGAGAGCTCAGAAGACATCGTGAGGGGAGCAGAATCAAACACAGTATTCCCAAACAAGAGTCTGGCTTCCTAATCACTAGACCAAACTGGGTCTCCATAGAGAGGCTCTCCATGACTGTTTCTGTAAAACTGAGCGCAGAATGTGGAATTAACGAATCAAAGAACTCAAACACATAGCGGTGCCACTTGGCCTGTCCTACACACTTTATATATCCAGTCACTTGGTATATCCAGTGGGAAAAGTGTTAGAAAACAGGGAATGAACTGGTTTCTTAAGGAGAATTGCTCATTCCAGTTATTCCTGCAAGATCTTGGCACCTATAGGTTGGTTTAATGAACTGCTCTGAGGCAGATTGCACTTGGTTGCTATGTATTACTCAAGGGAAAGGAGAGAAAGGAAGGAGTTCCAAGGCAAAGAGAAGCAAAACAACAACCTTTATGAAAAAGAAAAAGTAAAAGGCAATTTACACAGCAGCTGCAATAGCTGGTAACAAGGCAACTGGCAGTAATACAACAAGCAGGCAATTCAAAGGCACAGAGTTACAATTTAGCACACAATGGCAAGAGCTATTATCCATGTGGTACTGCAGTCGGGCAATGGATATCTTGGGCTCCTAGGTGTGTGGGAGGGGTGTGTGTAAAAACTAACAAGGCTGCCTAACGGTTCTAAGCTAGGGGTGTGCATGATTTTTTTTTCATTTGAATTCTAGTGGAATCGAATGTCAAAACATTCAATTCGATTCAAATTTTAAAATCCGAATGCAACAAAAAAACAATTCAAATCCATTACATTCAAATCTATTCATTTGAAGGTTAGATCTGAATTTGAATATGAACGTCAACAACATTTGTATGTGTTATACGTATCTGTACCTATTTCGTATGCATCCCATTTTATCCCGCATGCATCCAAAGCTTCTAAGGATACTGGATTATCCGACTCGTGGATGGATAGGGCCCTTCAAATAGGGCCTTCTTCAATCCATCCATGAATCTTCTTCAATACATCCATGACGTATTCGTCCGGATTCTTAATGTACAAATAATTTGTGTACATCCCTAATAAGTGTACACATAGCTCATTTAACAAACAGGGAAAGCAACTAGTAGAAAGTACATTTTTCCTCAAAAAGTCTGAGACATCATCTCTACTGCATTGTAATGGCATCTTAATCAGGCCTTGAGGGCTGCCAGGCTCCATTAACAGAGTAATTGAAACTGGCCTCATTTAAGGTACCTTTGTTGTGTAATGGAGACATGGCCTGAGAATGGCTGATGGAAGGTAGTGTCCAAAATATCTGGAGGTCATTGAGGTGCCAAAGGCTGTCCTAACAAAGAGATACACAAATGTGTTGGACAATTATAAACAGGTATAATAGTTTCACCAAATGTAATTAAAGTGGAAAGGGGCAAGGTATTTCAGGTTAACTAGGACCAAACCAGACATAACATTAGATGTGTTCACTTTTTTTAACATACAGATTTCAATTAGTAAATAACAACCAACAGGTGATTATTACTGGCATTAGATGATAGTTCAATTTGCACATGGCCTCTTAGTATGCAATTAGGCAACATCCGGGCAGGTGCATGGCACTAGCACGAGGCATTTACAGCCCACAAATGCCCCCTGCCTGCCTAAATGTTAACTAATTGCATACCAGCTGTAGTGCACAAAATCGTGCACTATAAGCAACCCAATCATCCCCAATCCTGGCCAATTCCTTACCTTTTCCATCCACATGGTGACCATCTGCACTATTTCCTGTGCAAGGGTCATCTGAGGTGCCTCACACGCACAGTCACACCGGGCACTGCAACCAAAATGGTGGCACCCTGTGGAGGATCAGATGCACAACTGGACACAGGTGAGTGTCCAATCACACAGGGCTTAGGCTTACACATACTAGAGTTCACTAGTTTTAATGCTAGTTCACGTTAGTCTCTAATGCACTTATGCTGTCCAGTGGATGGGATGTCTGCAAAGATAATTTAATCTTTTCTTCTACTGCTGTTAACCTCAATCAGGACTTTCCATAGTTGAGCTATAACTCTGATCATCCCAGACCACTAGCTACACTAACAGAAAGGATATTTCCACACTCACTGGTGGCCTGGACCAGAGAGGGATCCAGAGACCTTCCCTACATACACTAGCATGGGATAGGAGAGGCTACTACCCCTACTACTACTCTTTGGACAAAGACATGGACCAGGTTACCAGTAGACTTTAACAATGAAGTCTATAACCAGACCAGAGTCTGGAGGACCTGTTTCTGTAGGCTTGAATACAGTGGGGGACTCATTCCAGCAGCACACAAGGAAGTGGCAGTGGAAGATGGTGTACTCCATAACCAGCAGCTGGTGCTGGCCCAGCATGAACCACCCACTATGTAGATGGCCCATAGCTTACACAAGGGCTAGTCCAATCCAGTGTGGGTTGGATTGTCTAGTGTGGGACAGGATAACACATGCCATTTAAAAGGGAGGACAGAGTCCAATTGACATCTTCAATAGCATGAAGAGTGTGGGATGGACAGACGGAAGGAAGGATGGATGGAAGGACGGAAGGACAGATAGATATTCAGTGAACATACCTTTTGGTTTATAAAATAAGGGATCATAGGTTAGAGCTTGAATGATGTACCTTCATTATAAAATTGCTGAGTTATTCAAAAAAGTAAGTTAGGTAGCTGGCAGATGCTTAGAAATCTAAGTAACAACCCACATTTTGGGGACATTTTGTTTTTCAAGAGTTCTTCTGGTAGCTATTTCTGACGCAAGCGGTAAAAAAAATAATGATCATGATAGTTGACATCATGGTCAATGATACTTGCTTGAGTGTTTTAAAATAAGTCTTTCAACTAGAATAGATTTGCCACAGGACATTCTTGAGTTTCAATTGGGGTTACATTTATGGGTGATCTTATATAAGGATAAAGAAGAACAAGGGCTGCAGAGATATAGATAGATCCAAGGATAGGCTGAGGGACCTGTTCTTTTCAAATGAAAGGACTGGAATGTATTTTGGCAACACTGATCTAAGTAACTGAAACTATAAAATCATATCTCTGCATGATAGAGTGGTAACTATGAGCCACTGGAACATCAACAAGTGATATTATTTACCAGTGTGCAAAAACTGGGAGAACAGATTGGAAAAAGTAAAAGTAATAGGAAAAAAGAGACCAGTATATTATGGGATTTCCAACTACAAGCTGATGTGCATCTTGCACAAAATACTATAGATGTAACTGTGGTTGAGAAATGTCATGTATAGATTATTCATGTGGGAGAACCTGGTGATAGTGAAGGAAAAGCAGCTGGAAAAGGTCACCATATACAAAGACCTGAAAATTGAAATTGAGTGTCTATAGTAAAGGAAGGTAACAGTTGAGCAAATAGTTATTTGTGCCATTAGTGCAGCCCCAAAAGGCCTGGAATAGCATCTTAATACCTTGGGAATTGATAGAGTCACTATACATGAGTTATGGAACTCAGCATTACTAAGACAATGCACATTCTGTACTGATGCTCTGATTATCATAGGTTTTTGAGAAGGATCTGATTGTCAAAGTATCAAACCATATCATTATTCTTCTGTGTCAGAGAGAACTGGAAAAGGAAATATAGGACCTTTTCACACTTGGACAGTTTTTGCATTATGAACGCTGGCCCTGTCAAATGGCTAAACAGCATTTACGTTAGTGCCATTGAAATGTGGACATTCTTGTCTGGAAGCATTTGGTACACCACAGCAATGGCCATGCGCACCAGTTTCTAGCCACAGGTCAGTGGGGGGGGGTGTTGATTTTTGGAAATCACTTCTATGAAATCCTGATCATAAAGGCGTGCCATCTGCTTGCCTCCATGATCTGGATTACAACCCTCAGGCTGGATTGTGGAACACATTAATAGGGTCCACAGTAGATCCAGATCGAGGGCCTCTCAATCTGAAACTACCTTTGCCCAGTGTGGACAGATCAGTCTATGCGGGCAGGGCCTCCATAACCTTCCTCAACATGTGGATGCAGCAACTTGGATCTGGATCAGAGGCCCTAAGCACTCATGCAGAAACATTCATTTTTAATTAAATAATAAGTGTGATTCTTTGAGTGAACAATGTGAGCAATGTTAATTGGCTTACAGTTATTAAAATATTTTGCAGATCATTTTGTCAACATGTTTAAAATGTTTGTGCTGTATTTCAGTAAGGTTAAGTTATTGATAAATATTTTATTGGGTAAATTAATAGAAAGTACTGTTGTAATTTTGTATATTAATAAAAGCAGGAAAAGCTAAAATAAAGAGGAAGGAAGGAAGGAAGGAAGGAAGGAGAGAGGGAAGGTCTGATTCCTTTATCTGGCTCTGGAGCCTGTATAACAGTGCAAACTTTAGCCTGTTGCTGTTGGTGGCTGTGACTGAAAGTACATTGTCTAAAAGAAAATGTTGTGTAAGCTTAGGTTACTGTAGCACCTGAAATTAAACATATATATCACACTGAAAGTGGCTTTGGAAACACAAGGCATTAAACAAATAGCTTAATTGGAATAAATGCTACCCTTTCTTTCTTCTTCACTCCTATCATAATTCTCTCTGAGACCAATAGCCGGCTAATTTCATTGGCCATGGGTTAAGGAAAAGGGCAATAGGTCTTGTTATTTTCCAAGCACTACCAGAACTTTGTTTCTTGCTGCTGTGCAGTTCTGGACACATAACTGATTGATAAATAAGCCATGCTGAGCCGTTTTGCAGTAGTGCTAAATTGTACCAAATATGTTTGGTAGAAGACTCCATAAAAATCCATTTGCAGGATGGATTCACTTCATTAATGGAGGTTCTGTAATTGGTAGAGCTATCCACCAAGTGAGACCCTGGGGCTCCAAAATGTTTCTCTCATCTCCCTTAATATTTACACAGTCGGATATACAGAAATCATCAGGTGTGCTATGGGTTGAAGTACTTATTTGATAGGTTATAGCAAATAAGGCTCCTGTTCAGTACATTCACAATTACCTTGCTCATTTTTACATCATATGCTTGATGTACACTCACATTACTACTCTGAATTCTGTGGCTGAACTAATCATGAAATTACAGCTCAATTTATTATAAGCTAAATGTTTCTTCTTTGAAAGCCATTTATACAGCCTATTATTTTATAAAGCAACAGAAGTAGCCTCAGGATAGTGTATAATGTATTTATTTTCTACTACAAAACATCTTACATAAAAGGACTGGAATGTATTCTCATTTCAGAAGAATTCAGAACTTCCAGTTTTGAAACAGGATTCTATATAACCTCATTCCCCTTATGTAGACAAACTCAGGCTGTCTGGTATCTTAGCTATTCTCTTTTTCTAAATTATTTCCTTGATTTGTTTATTTTTTTCTTTCACTAAGTCACACTTCAAGCATATACTAACTAAAGTTCTAAGCAAGATCTCCACTGACCTCTGGGACCACGACAGCAGCTCCCAGGGACACCAGTCTATTGGAAGGCAAACACCATATCTGCATGGGATGAGCCAGTGGAAAAGATCTCAGCAACAAAATGGCCCTGGAGCCTACTCCAATAGAAGACGGTGCTGAAGTGGTCCCTTAAGTATTTCCCAGTCCTAAGCCAACCCAGTCATTTAAGTATGGACAGTAGTGAGTGGGTAGGCCAGTCTATCAGGCACAAGGAGCCCTGTATCATTTCACTGAAGGAACTCAAGAAGTCTGCCACTTCTGGGCATCCAGCTAAAAATATCCCTGGCTGGCAACTTCAGAGACTGGGAACTTTCAATCCCAGCCTCCAAAGATAGGCTAAGATGGGCAACCATAATGCAGCCCTTCGCCCATGCCACTGACCACCCATCCAGTCACTTGATCCAGTTCAAAATCAGACCTGCATGGCACAAGATAATGCATACTGTACATAAGATCAGAAGAGGCAGCCTGCTGGATTGGTTCACATCTGGTCCAGCATCTTGCCTCACACACTGGCCCAAAGGCAAAACCTTCATCTGTTCTCATCTCCTTGCAAATAAGATTTAGGGTGCATCCTCATGGACATTTAGTCCAGTACTGAAACTGAACTCGGCAAGGGGTGTCCCCATGTGTTTTGGATTTGGTCCAGTTTCCGCGAACCAAATCTCCCCAAACTGTACCAGACCAGGACCAAATTTGGTACCTGGAAAAACAGTTTGGGGTCCTGGCATGCATTGCTTAGTGAGCCAGGACTGCGCATGGGGACGACCCTGGGCTATTTTGGGAGGAGATTGGTGCTCACGTCATTGGGAGGTGGGGTGTGCTTGTTGTTCCTGCCCTGTGCACTGGAGATCACAGCTGCTGACATTTTTTGGAAGTGGAAAAATCCTGATCGCCAAGGCAGGCAGGATAATGGCTTGATTTTTGTTCCTTTTCCCAAATATTCCACCCCCATTTTCCGATCGCCAAGGTGATCATGGTTGCCAGGCATTCTGATGGTTCCCGGTGGAGCGGTGGTGCGCAAAACTGCTCAAGCACCCAACTGCCACTAAACCTCGTAGCGGCTTTGGGTCTTTTAAAATTATTTAAAAATTTGTTGTTGTTGTTGTTGTTGTTGTTGTTAAGCTTTATTTTAAAAAAATTTCCATGCCTCCCAGCCCAGTCCTGGCTTTCTGTGCCACTAAGGGAGGGGGGGATGCAGCATTTGCAGCTGGCAGCACAGGGGTGGGCTGACGTGAATTGGGCTTCCAGTGAGGAGAAAGGGGCGGAGAGGAGGTGGCACTGCTCCCTCATGCCAGGATTTGGCACAGTTTGCATGGGAACAGCTGCATCTGTGCCCAGCCCACACCCAGCCTGCATCACTGGGAATGGAAGGGGAATGGGCAAGGATCAATCTTGGACCTGCTCCTGGTCCCATGTGTGCCCATTCCATGCCAAACAGCTTGCATGGGGATGCATTTAGAGTCATCCTGCCTGCAAATATTGCCCTTGTTATTTTTCAGAGGAACAGAAAGCAAAGTCCACCTTATAGATTCCACCCACCATGTCAGCCAGTGAGGAGGGACACAGGCAGAAACACCTCTCTGCACCATGCTGATTTGCCAGATTTGTTGAAGCCCCCATAGTGGCATTCTGCCATTGTGGGAACTTCAAAAGAGCCAACAGGTCAGCATGATGTTGGATAAAGGGCTTCCATCCGCAGTCTTCCTCAACAACCTCCACCATCAACTGGACTGGAATCCTAGGGGCAAGTTTTCCATTTTTCCCTACCCCAGCTCACCATATGAATTCTGCTCCTTGCATAGAGATTTTCTACATTGTAGCTCATGTGAAGGGTAGCCAGTGACAGAGAAAATCACCATAGGGCAGGCAGGATTCATGAGATGAAGTTTGTCACAAGAATGCCAGTCTCAATGGCACATGTAACATCCAGAACAGCTATCACTGTTATTAACCCATCAAAAAACCTTCAGAGCTATACATAACATACTGTGGCAGTACTACCGCCTTTTTTATAAAAGACTTTGTCTGAGTCATTAGACTTAGAATGTACCTTTGCCTGTTATTACAGTCATAAATAATGTACACTGAGAACACAGAGGAAACAGTGATTTAAATTATGTCTTGATTATTACTGTACTGAACAGTTAACGAATAATAAAGACAGGAAGGGTCAGCACCAGAAGAAGAAAATACATTATAAACTATATTATTTAATTTATTTCTTCATCTCTCAATTAACAGCATTTCAGTTGACCAGCTACACAGCCAGTCTACAAAATCTGCTGTAAGTTTAATCTTCATTTTCTTGTTGGTAGAAGAACAATTTGCCTAGTTACGTCCAATTTCTGTTTTACATCAGGAAGGTTTGCTTATCTGTTTTGTTTTTAATTGAATCCTTAAATACAAATTCATATTTGGGACTTTTCTGCACAGATCCTTAATCCAAATTAAGGCTTGATGTAGAACCCTTCTAGGTCATATTGGTCTTCGTGTTAATGTGATTTTATGAGGCCATGCCTCCCTTAGTCCTGCTCCATCTGTATAAGATGGAGCTAGATCTGGATTAAGAAGGGCTTTAATCCAAATCTCTTGCAGACCCATTTAATTGGGTCCAGAATAGGACTAAGCTCCATGATATGGAACTACAAGGTTTGTGTGAGGTTCAGAGCCATGGGGAGACCCATATCTCTACACAATCTAGATCAGTGGCTCCAGTTAATCCAGATCAAAATGGAGGTAAATTCAGGAAAGGCCTTAGTAAGATTTTATTACAGAAAATGCTGTTACAAAACTCCCACCACAACAAATCACACAGGATCTTGTGTGGGAACAGGATCTTACTGATCAGTACCAGTTGGGTACCGATTGGGCACCTAATGGGTTCTAAATGGGTGCTTCCTGCTAGCTGAAACCCTCCCCCCCCCCCCAAGACTTCCTGATCTGGATGTCATGCTGATACGTGGAGACAAGGCCATGGCTTTCTGGCATACATCCCTTCATCTCTCAATAAGTGTGTGAACTGCTGTTGACTCTTGGAACTACTTTTCATTTCTCCAGATCTTTACCATTCACAATTTATCAGTTCAAACTGTCTGTGGCTGTCTCCACAAGGCATATGTTATCCCATGCCATACTAGGCCAATCCTGGGACAAATCGAGTGTCCTGGGCCAGGGTCAGCTGGAAGGGCATCAGCCTGCACCAAAGGGATTCTATATTGCAGATATACTTAAAAGGGTTAAAGAAAGATTACCTATTGGGGAAGAAGAGGCAGAAGGCTGGGGCTTATGGGGTATGGGCATTGGCCCTTCCTGCCCCTTTGGGGACCAGAGCACATATGGTGGCACCTATATTAGATCTGTGCTGACTTCAGGCTTCCATGGTATCTTGCCATCATTTGTTCAGCAACCTGTGTAGAACTGGAAAAGCAAAAATACAAAAGTGACATTTATCACATGGCTTGGTCTTGAGAGTAAGCCTTGGCGTTTTCAAACTGTTAATTCGTTTAATCTTGCTTTATTATATGTGATGTCTACCTTCCTCTTATCCATTGAATTTGTTACTACACCATGCCATGTGCTGTTGGATGGACAGTATGAAAACAATAAAGTGCACAAGTTCTTTGTGAAAATTAAGTTTTCAAGGGGTAAGTAGTGAAACAGCAAAGTTTGACAACACTAAAATTTTCAGGGTGGTAAAAACTGAAAGTGACTGTTAAGAGCACCAAAGGGATCTCTTGACATTAAGTGACTGGGCAATGAAGTGGCAAATATATTTCAGTAAGTGCAAAGTGATACACATTGGAGTAAAGGACCCATTATACCTATAAACTGATGGGGGCTGAACTTTCTGTGACATACCAGGAAAGGGATCTTGGGTTTTTGATGGACAGATCAATGAAGGTGTTGACTTAATAAGCAGCAGATGTGAAAAAAAGCAATCCAGCAGGGTTCCTCTTATGTTCTTACTTGAAAATTATTGGAATCCTTGCTTTGTGCCTGAATTATTAATCCATATTCTGCCAATTTGTGTTATTTCTTTTAAAAATGGCATGCTGTTACTCAAGACAGAACTGCCTCACTACATGGCTTTATGTTTTATTTTGCTGTGACATGATATTTTCAATCTATGAGGAAAGAACACCCAGTATAGATATTTGGCCAACATCATCAAAAGTATAAGCCTGACAAACCACCAGTAATCCTTCAAGGAATAAAAATCTTAATATGCCCACTTGCAGCTTAGTCAAATAGATATTCTAGATGAATTATCTGTTTATCTTACTGAAAGGACTGAGTTAATACAAAATATGGGAATATGATTAGTTTTGAAAATCAGGTCTTGATCCAAATAAATTTCACATTTAATCAGCATAAACAAATATTTGCATTCTTTTTTGTAACAGCACAGTCAAATCTAGTTTACTAATGAGAATGTTCCCTTTGAGTGTTCAAAAATATTGGACTTTTCCAAACTTCTCACTGAAATGGGATAGTGAAAGGCTTTTACCTTTTTGGGTCCCTCTTTTCCATGTGCTGGAGCAGAAGAAGGAGGTCATCTCAGATCAATTATGTTGCTGCAGATCTGAAATGGAGTTTCACTTCGAAAAATTCAAAGTCACCTAGGAAGGGAACATTGGTTACAAATAATAGCTTTAAAAAATTTCATGAGAAGGAACAATATACGGCAAGTGAAGACACACCCATTGAAGGGGCTGGAAAAAGTAATAGAAAGTAGGTTAAAACCTAGAAGAGGTATCTGTGCCAGGATATATAAACTATTAGTGAACGATACAGACCATAGTTTATATCTGACAGATATATGGAAGATGAACTTCCAAATAGACCAGAAGGTTATGAGATTGAAGGTTAAAGAAATTAACAAATTACAATATATTAAGATTAAAGAGCTGAATATGAAGATTTTATGTAGATGGTACAGGACCCCGATCCAGCTATCCCATATGATTCCATCCTTTTCATCCTCCTGTTGGCACTCATGTGACAACAGGGGAACGTACTTCCACATGTGGTGGACATGTAACGAAGTAGCAAAATTTTGGGATGAAGTAATGCTGGAAATGCAAAATGTTTTTGGAACTAATATAAGACCCCAACCGGGACTGTGTCTTTTGCAAGTTTATAAAGATCATTCAACATTGGTTCCA
Source organism: Aspidoscelis tigris stejnegeri (assembly GCA_023333525.1). Taxonomy (NCBI): domain Eukaryota; kingdom Metazoa; phylum Chordata; class Lepidosauria; order Squamata; family Teiidae; genus Aspidoscelis; species Aspidoscelis tigris. The sequence continues at coordinate 212,666,005 of JALMGA010000001.1, forward strand.
GATAAATATATAGTAGATAGAGTGTTATGGGCAGTTTTATTAGTTACAGCTGCGGGTTGGAAAGATAAAACAAAATGGTCTCGTGAGAGATGGTATAGTAACATTCTTGATATATATAAATTTGATGCCCTTAGACACCAGCGGCTCTTCTACTCTGGAGAAAGTCATCTTCTGGATTTACAAAATGCTTGGAGCAAATTATATACAGCCTTTATTAATGACACCTTACCTATGGAAATGAAAGAAGGACTACTGAAATTGTGGACATATTTACCCGTGACCTCTGAGGCATAAAGGAGGGAGGGTAGTGTTGACTATGTGGAGTTAATGTGTTACTGAAATGTGAGAAGCATGTGTGTGTTGTCTTTCTGTTTGTATTTTTCTTTTCTTTATGAAAGCAATAAATAAAAATGTTTTTACAAAGTCACCTATGGGTGCAATCAGATAGGGCTTTTTAAAATATCCCTTTAAGAATAAGCATTCCTTCCCTAGACACACACAAAAAGGTCTTCCAAACAGATGAAACTAAAGATCTGTCTTATTTTGCCACACTGCAGCCTATATTCACATCCATGTCAGACCGCCTACCTGACTACAAGGGTGCTTTCCATTGATTGGCTACACAGTGGCCAATGCTACTTTTTTGCTTATGTAGCTTCCCTGCCCAACCTGGCTTAAGGCATGAGAAACCTTCAGATGTGCAACATTTCAAATGTCAAAGAGCCAACTTTGCTAAGGTTTAAATTCAGGGTAAGGTGACTGCAGGGCAAAAATGTCTGGTAATGTCAACACCTATTTTCCCAGTAGGCACCCTTTTATGCATGTCTGATTGCACCCTATATCTCTCAATCTACTAGAAGAATGAGTTATCACTACTTTATATATTTAAGGAATTAGATGAAATTTAAAGGCTTAGTCCTAAGAGAACAAAGTTTTTGAGATTTCACATAAATGCAGGGATTTTATGCAAGCAGTTGTTTAGAAGACAGCATGTAGATTACTTTTATTTATTGATAAAACTGGGTGGTTTTTGCAGGGAAGTAGAGCTCCCTCTTCTGAAACAACGAAGTACAAAATATTCTGTGGAAGACTACAGCCCATGGTTGTTCAAAAAGGAAAAAAAAATCTTTTTTCTTCTCCTTAAATATGCAATACTACCCTAAGCAACTTTAATATAGTTGCCCCGTGCTAAAAATATCTAAAATGGTCACAGGAAATTATGACATAACTTCCTGTACAGCTATATGATAAAAGAATCTTTTCCCTATGCAATAAAGTAAGCTATAGATTAGCCTCCTTGTTCTCCATGAGAATATCAAAAGCCATGAACAGAACTATAAGATTGTTTGCTCTTCATTAGCTAATTTAAACAAAATTCATTCAATATCCAATTTGATTTATTTCATTGCCACCCCATTCTTGTCTCCAGAAAAGTTGCAGATATGTCTCTCAAAAAATGTTTGGAATGTTTAGAAATTTTACAGCTTATCTTTTGCTATTCAGCCAGAACAGAGTATAGAACATATCATTTAAAATAACTATAGCAGCACAAGCTTTCCTGTTCATTTGGGAGGAAACTACAGAACTATGAAACAAGGTACTTCCAATCATCTATGGAAGCTAGATATATATGACAAGTATTATATTCACATGCCTTAAATAGATTGATTAATCTAATTTTACTTATATGTTAGATTATACATACAGTGTCACATAAAAAGTATTTCCCCCTTCCTGATTTCTTGTATTTTGACATATGTATCACACCTTAATTGTTTCAGGTCCTAAATCAAAATTCAATAAGAAATGAGCATTTACCTGCAGTATCCTAGAATAGGGTGACTTAGTTGATGACTGAATCATAGAATCATACAGTTGGAAGGGACCTCTAGGGTCATCAAGTCCAACCCCCTGCTCAATGCAGGATTGCCTAAACCATCTCAGACAGATGTAGGTCCAGCCTCTGCTTGAAGATGTTGCCGGGGCAGGATAGGGCTGTCCACATTTCAGACAGGCCAGCTTCAAAGGCTGGACCCAGTCTTCAAAGATTTTGAAGGCCAAGAATTAAGATCCCAGTCTTCGTAGTTTCCAACCAGGGACCTTTCAGTGTGCACCAACTTACATTGCTACTACCAGAAGTGTTTCCTTGTGCTCCACCGAAAAATTCCTTTGGCTCACTAAGAATAAAGTGCCTTCTGTTTGGAATGCAATCACATCTCTACAACGTCTGCTTGTGGTTCCAGTGTTCTACTCATGTTACACTGTGCTATCTGCCATGTGCAGTTCTGCTGTCTTACCAATAAATCTCAACATTCTAGACTATGGGTGTTGGGTGCTGTCTCCATGTCCTCTGCAGTCCAGAATGCAAACAGTGGCCCACTTGCAGTCTAGTTTAAAAAGGTCCAGCGCAGGACCAGGATAGGTTGCCATTTCATCCAGTGCAGATGAGGTGTTCTACAGATGGGAGGGGCCTCTCTTGGCAGGAATTGCAGCAGCTTGGAGGCTGACTAGGGAGAGGAAACACCTGGGTGCATAAGCTCCTGGGCACTGACCCCAAGATACTGGGAGGGGGGGCACATTAGTTGCCTGTGTGAATGACACCATGGCTGTGGTTACACTTAAGATTTAATCCAGACTTTCAGAGTGAGAAAATACATCAGCAAAGTGACAAGCTGTTTTCTTTCAGTGTTAAATAATTCAGAAAATTCACCTTTGGGAGAGAGAGTGTGGAAAGAAAATTACTGGTCACTTTGCTGATGTGTTCTCTCACTCTGAAGGTAGACTGAAGTTGGATTAAACCTTAGGTGTGACCACAACCCATATAAAGGATGCCAGACACATCTTGCAGCTTTTAAGAGACTTAGAAGAACCACATGCATTAGTTTATTTTGTATTTTAGTCTAACATTTTCCTCACTTTAACAAGAAAATGTTTTAGGGACCTGCCATCCACATGCTATGTCAGGCCCCACCAGGGGGCTAACATAGTCTTATGCTGGCATGCAGATTGCAGATCCCTATTCTAGAACCTAATTCAGTGTATAATAAGACCCTGTTTATAGAAAGAATTCAACAGGTGAACTCTTGGGAACCGGATGCCTGAAAGAATAGATATTTTGCCATATGTGAATTGATTCCAGGTGGTTAATTTTATGGTCATTTTTTAAATGAGTGGAAAAATCTCATTTTGCTTCACTGCATTGTGTTAGCACAAGCTTTTAATCGCTTTAAGATGAAAATCAGTTCTGCCACTAAACTGTCCCTTCCATTTATTATTCTAAACAGCAGTTTGATTTTATAATGTACAGCAAGTCAGAAACAACCCAAGCAATAAAAGAGGGCTATTTTATTCTAGGAGTTAAATTGTTAAACATCCTCTCATTCCTTGTCCCCAAAATCCCAACTGACATATAAAGTACGACTTGTATAACTTAAATAGCATTGCTGTAGGTAAAGACAGGAGTGGACAGAAAGAGAGCATGTTTGTTAAGCATTCAAAAGTATACAATGGAAACTTTAAATATTCCAGCCTGGAAATTGTTGTACATGCATATTTCACATACAGAAATTAGCTCTTTCCAAAACTGAAGCATTGCTTATAGAGTATCCTTTATACACTGTATAGTCTTTCTCAGTACCATAGTGCCTGGACAGAATATCAGCACACCTTGACACACACTGCAAGAGTCACTCTAGGCCTGGCTAACTCAATCCAGGCCAAGACCAGTAGTGGATGCCAGGAACCACCTGTTTTACCACAGCCCTGCCCCATCCTTCTTCAGAAGCCAAGGTAAAAACTCCGGTTTCCAAAGTTGCAGGCTAGGTAAACTTTAGCAGCACACCATGAATAGCCAGTTTTCAGAGTCATTTCCAATGTTATGCATGTTGCTCCAGCACTCTACATGTGTAATAGCTTTGGGATCTTTCTAAGACTTTTGGCTTAGAAAGATCTCAAAGGATCACTGGTGGTTGATCCTTAGGTGAGGGGAAAACAACCACCTAGCTATAAGTTTCCTTAGCTAGTGAAGTAACCAGTTTAGCAAGTAGCAATCAATATGCATGAAGGCAGCAGCAGTCAAAAGTAAACTAACATTTCCTCAGGATGTGAGAAAGAAGCTTGGAAGAAACCATAGTACAGAGAATGGGGGATATTAGCACTTTCCAGCCTGGTATGATACCAGCAGCCCTTTAGGTGCAACTGGCCAGCCTGGAGTTGGCTGGATTGCCAAGGCAACATCCAAGGCAAGATCCAGGGCATGCTCAGCCATTGCCATGGCAATCTGGATGCTGTTCACAACTGCACAGCTGCATCTGGAAGAGGGTGTGGATGCAGCATCCAGGAGCTACACAGACAATTCCAGTAAATGTGTGGTCTGCTTTTTAACAGTCCACAGCTGGATCACTCCAGTGGAGCTTGGATCAATTTCTGGGCGTAACCATGGCTCCTCAGTACAGATGGAACAATCCAGTGAGCAACCTGGATTGCTCCATCACAAAAGCACAAACAGGCCCTATAATCCAGAAATCAGTGTAGCAAGTTTAATTTGAATTAAAGAGGAGCCTTGCTTTCAAATCTTCTGCAAAATTGATTCCCAAAGATTCATATTTGCCTGTTCTGAAGACTTCCAAAATGCAGATAGTAGCCAGAAGTGGAAGCAGGTTGCCAACCAGCATTCTATGTCCATGTGTGGGTGTAAATGAATGTAAGTGGACATGTGTGTGTGCACATGTGTGCTTGGGAAACTGGGATCCACTCAGTAGAGAAGCTGTGCTTCCCAGGAGATGCTTTAGCCTCATGGATCTTACCTTTGGAGTGCTGGCACAAATATTGCAACAGATAGGACTCCAACAGAAGACCACTCCAAAGCTGTCTTCTGAGTGTTCCTAGATGTGGGTCAGTTGAGCTGTCCTCTGTGTAAGATGGCTGCATCAGTCCAAGTGGCTTGTAGAGCTTGGCATCATTTTGCCAAGCTCCACAAATGTGCCCAGAAATGGGCTGTTTGTGGCGCCCCACAATAATCCCCCTCAGACTGTGACTTCCGAGTGTGGAAAACTCCCATTCCCTGCCTCCAGACTTAGACTGGGACTGGCAGCTACCATGCCAGTCAATGGCCAGACAGACAATCTTTGTGTTATTCACCAGCACAAAGAATGAGGAAGCAACCTAAAGTGCTTTGAAAAATCACTTACTTATTATTCAGGCCTCCCCCCTGCACTGGTGCATGAAATGAGCTACTATCAGATTAATAATGCTGCAGTCATGATCAGGAAATATTTGTAGAGATGAGGAATCCAAAAGAAGGTTAGAGAATGTTAGATAATATTGCTTAGAGAAGTTGCATTTTTCCTTTTAAGGTTACATCTCTTGAGCTCAGGTTTTAAACACCATCAATAATACCACATTACAAACTTCTACAGCCTGAATGGATCACTCCTAATCCCTAATCTAATTTCCTCTGAGGCATTTTCAAAAGGCAAAAATCCCCTTATGTTTCTGTGTACTGATACTGATGCTTTTTTTTTCTTCCTGAAATGTATTACGTTTTGAAGTTTTTTGTTGGATTTTTTTTTTTAATATAAAGCTTTTGAAACAATGTACTTGCTTTCATATTGTGATAGTTTCATGACCCCATTCATCTTAGCAATGAGAAATTCCAGGGACAACAGTCTCCAAACCCTGGAGATATATGGCATTTTTGTAATATATGCATTTACAAAACTACAAGAGAACCGCAAATCAGCAAGTAGCAAGTCTACTCTTAACTGGTTTTCTTATATTAGTTCTCTACATGAATCCATATTGGAATATCTTAAATCACCAGCTAACTCCAGGTTAATTTCTGCTGCTATCTCCAAAATGTCTCCTTTGGCATTTTTAACCATTACAAATAATTAAAAAGTTGGCAGTACTTTGAGGAATAGTTTTTCAATACTAATATTTATTAATATTAAGAAAAAGAAGAGTTTAGAAATAATTTGAACCACATCAAAAAAAAATTACTTTTAACTACCGGTATTAAGGAAGTGACCGGAAGTCATTTTCAGATCGTTTAGTTCTCATTTACTGTAGGTCTGTTCACACTTAACAATACCATACTAGTCTGGTAAGGTTGTGGTTCAGTGGGAGCCATCCATACAAGTCAGCCCAGATCATCACGACAAGAACCATAGCAAAATTAGGGTCTCACATGGATATCGCCATGGTGGTCAGGATGTGGTTCACAGTTGCACAGCCACAGCTGCACTGCCACACCCACTTGCAGGGTCACAGCTGGAAGAGGGCACAAATGCTGCTGCTTGGGAACCCCCTAGCCATTCCCACATTTTATCTACTCCCGTTATAAAGAGCATTAAATCGTCTGTGTTGTTCTGGTCTCCAGAAAGCTTAGAGAAATCTCCCTTGTGTTGTGCCAAGCCAGTGTCTCTGTAGCGTAGTTCAGAGTTCAGATCAGCCAGTTTGATAGCCAGGCCATGCTGAACCAGTTCATACAAGGCCAAATCAACTTAGTGTGTTTCAGGTAGGCCAAACTATCAAGCTGGAGAACAGAGACATGGTGTGATGTAAGAGTAGATCAGATCAAGCCTTTCTTTAATGACCCAGTACAACCCACACCTGTAGAGCATTAAAGCCAAGGGAGAGGGACTAAGGCCAAAGCACATTTCTAGAATCCCTCCCATCAGCATGGAAAAGAAAACACCAGCTCATTAAAAGGGCTGGCATGAACACAACAGAAAGGGAAATGATCACCAGGCCACAGTGCCAAATCAGACAGTGGGGAGTTCACTGTGATGGCCCCTTCTCTCTTGTGTATCTGTGCCTCTGTGTGTTGAGATCCCAGATGCCCTAGTCTGAGATTGTGCTGATGCAGCGTGCGCCTGCCACCAGATCTTTCAGCAATATGTTGGTGCTTTTGTGTGGCATCAGGTCTGCCTGTCATCGCCGCAGGGATGCTGGCATAATGCTGCCACCCTTCCTGCATTTGGCAAATACCCTAGTCATGGCCCATTATTTAAAGCACTGCAAGCAGATCAGCAGAAGGTAGCAATTAATTACAGACTTCTTTTAATTCTGAGAGGAGTTCTTGGTAGATGAAAGTCTAATTTTAAAAAGCAATTTAAAAATACTTCAGGGTACTTAAAAGAAAAACAATGAATCTTCCTATAGTCCATTGTGAATAAGCCCATTACAATAATTTAGAAGCCTTGATTTAAGCCTCACAGCCCTGCTCAATTTCTCCCCTTTTTAATTTCTCACTTCAGTTCTCTATTTGAAAAGGAGACAGAAGACTATCTGTTCCTAGTCTTTGATAAAAACACATTTGAGTTGCATTTTAATACCTAGTTGAAACCACTGGGACAAAAGGAAACTGCACAAGTAAGCCTCCACCTATGAAGGATACCATAGTGGAGAGGTGGAAAATAAAAATCTAAAATAGAGGATGGTGTCATTTCTGCATGCTGCAGGAAGAAAGTGTACTAGAGCAAATGGAGCAATTATCCTCCTTCTCCTTTGCCTGAGGACTTGTTCATGCTTACCTTCCTCGATCAATTCCAGGCACTCTAGGGAAGGCCCGTCCACACGCTGTGCCACTGTTGCTGCCCTGGAGTGCTCTGGATGTCCTCTAACCCCCCTAATATTCAGTAGCTATGGACAAGTAAAAACTTGTCCACAGCTTCACGGGGAGCAGCTGGTGAGCTCTTAGTTGCAGTGTTCACACTCTTTTCTGAGTGCGACACCTGTGTGGGTGGGGCAGCATGTCTGGGTCTGTGGCTGCACTATCACCACAGGCCAATTGCCATGGCAACAAACCAGCACAAGCTGCATGTTGCCACAGCCATTGTCATAGCCATTGTCATTTTAAGTGCTGGTGGTCCATTTGGGGAGTGCAACAGCACTTAAAGTGGAAGCCTCCTTTTGCATCTGAACAGGCCCACGGCTGTTGCCAAGCCACTCAGAAAGTGTGGCAGTAAAGGTGGAGAAAGTTCAACCAACTACAAGTGACATGTCAGTGTCTCCTCCCTGTCACCATTCTCTGCTGCAGTTGGGGTGGGTGGGTGGGTACTGAATGAGCAGGATGCAATTCCCCATTGGATATTGCAAGGCAGAAACAGTGTAAATCCTAGTGGGATAATCCAAACTAGGATATTGCAATAGCTACTGTAGCACCAGTTCTATCAGTTCCAAGGCCTTCATAAATAAAAATGTTCAAGTCCTATATTTTCCCATAGGATGAAGGGGAGGCAGCACCCTGGACAGCTCCTCACACCATGAAAATTTGGCAGGCTTTAAGTGATAGTGATGCTTGTAGTTACCAAGGTCAGAGGCATGATGATGATACCGTCATAAATGCAGATTTGTCTATTGGCTGGTGGGATGGGTGCTAGGAGGCACTATGAGAATCAGAATGGTGCCATGTGTTATGGATAGAGACATGGACTGTAAGAAAGTCTGCTTCTTAGGCTACTTTCATGTTGCCTGGGCAGCTGACTCTGAAGTCTAGGTCAGCCCTCAGAGCTGGTGCTGAAGGCTACAAAGGCTGGGAACTTTCCTACCCAGCATTCTAAGTTTCCAGGGGTGGCCTTTTTGGTGCCACTTCCTGGAGTGCTGCTGAAAGGGGTCCCCTTTTGTATCTATAGCTCTAGCAACTTGCATTTATGTAAGGATTTTCTACACTCTTGTTTTATGGATATAAAATGAAATGTTTACTAGATGGTTTCTCAGGGAATAAACTGTGATCTCGTTAGCACAAGTTTGTGTCTTAAACCAGGAGTTGAACCATTTTGCACTTCCATGATTTACATTTGGCATTTGGTATATGCAGGACTTTGAAATGATCATAGCAATTACAGTCAGATTTACAGTCATAAGAACATAAGAACATAAGAGAAGCCCTGCTGGATCAGGCCACAGCCCATCCAGTCCAGCATCCTGTCGCACACAGTGGCCCACCAAATGCTCATGGGCATCTCAAGCAGAGACAAGGACAAACCTTCTCCTGCTCTCGAGTCCCAGCAGATGGCCCTAGAAGCGCCCCATTTCCTCCCCCCACCCTCAGCCTGAAAGATGCACCTAGGCATTCGTTCTAGTAGCCATTGATACATCTGTCATCCATAAATTTGTCTAACCCTACCTTAAAGCCATCCAGACTGGTAGCTGTCACCACCTCTTCTGGCAGCACATTCCATAGGCCGATGACCCTCTGTGTGAAGAAATACTTCCCCCTGTCAGAACTTACGCTCCTACCCATCAGCTTCATAGAGTGCCCCCTGGTTCTAGTGTTGTGCGATAGAGAAAAGAAATTTTTTCTATCCACCTTTTCTATGCCGTGCATAATTTTATATACTTCAATCAGGTCCCCTCTCAAACGCCGTCTCTCCAGACTGAAGAGGCCTAGACGTTGCAGCCTGGTTTCGTAAGGGAGGTGTTCCAGACCCTTATTCATTCTGGTTGCCCTTCTCTGCACCTTCTCTAGTTCCACAATATCCTTTTTGAGGTGTGGTGACCAGAATTGTACACAGTATTCCAAATGTGGCCTCACTATAGATTTATAAAGGGGCAAAATGACACTTGCTGACTTATTTTCTACTCCCTTCCTAATTATTCCCAGCATTGAATTTGCTTTTTTTGCTGCTGCCGCACACTGGGTTGACACCTTCATTGAACTGTCCACCAAAACCCCGAGATCCCTTTCCTGGCGTGTTGCAGAAAGCTCAGACCCCATCAGTTTATAGACGTAATTTGGATTCTTGGCCCCAATGTGCATTACTTTACACTTGTTAAGATTAAAGCACATTTGCCACTTGGTTGCCCACTCACCCAATGCTAAGAGATCCCTCTGGAGCTCTTGGCAATCTCTTTCAGATTTTACTACCCTAAATAATTTAGTATCATCAGCAAACTTTGCTATTTTACTATGTACCCCTTTTTCTAGATCATTGATGAATAAATTAAAAAGCATTGGTCCCAGTACTGAGCCTTGAGGGACCCCACTTTTTACTTCTTTCCACCCTGAGAAATTGCCGTTTACTACTACTCTCTGCTTTCTGCCCTTAAGCCAGTCACAAATCCAGGACAGAACCTGTCCTTTTATTCCATGGCTGGTGAGTTTACTCAGTAGCCTTTGATGTGGGACTTTGTCAAAAGCCTTCTGAAAGTCCAGATAGACAATGTCTACTGGTTCACCTTTATCCACGTGTTTATTGACACTCTCAAAGAATTCCAACAAATTTGTGAGGCATGATTTACCTTTGCAGAAGCCATGCTGGCTTTTGTTCAGCAATGCCTGCTGCTCCATATGCACACTAATTTTGTCTTTAATAATGGTTTCCATCACCTTACACGGAACTGACGTTAAGCTAACTGGTCTGTAGTTGCCTGGATCACCCCTGGATCCTTTTTTGAATATTGGTGTTACATTTGCTACCCTCCAGTCCTCAGGTACGGAGCCTGATGTTAGGGAAAGATTATATATTTTTGCTAGAAGGTCGGCAATTTCGCATTTGAGTTCCTTAAGGACTCTTGGATGAATACCATCTGGTCCCGGTGACTTGTTAACATTTAGTTTATTAAGACATGCCAGGACCTCTTCCTTGGTTATTTCTGTACAGTTTAACTCTTCAGAAAACACAGGCTCAGCTACTGGCATGTGTCTTCTGTCTTCCTCCGTGAATACGGAAGCAAAAAATTTGTTTAGTCTCTCTGCAATCTCCGTGTCTTCTTTAATTACCCCTTTCTCTCCTTTACTATCTAGTGGTCCAACTGCTCTCCTGGTTGGATTCCTACTTCTGATATACTTAAAGAAGTTCTTGTTATTTCTTTTGATGTTTTTAGCAATGTGCTCCTCAAAATCTTTCTTAGCTTTCCTAATGGCCGTCTTGCATTCGTGTTGCCAGTGTCTATGTTCCCTCCTGTTCTCCTCATTTGGACAAGCCTTCCATTTCCTAAATGAACTCTTCTTGTTTTTAATGACTTCATCTACTGCATTTGTGAGCCACATTGGTTTCTTCTTGGACCTAGAAGTCCCCTTTCTTCTTTTAGGAATGCATTCTAGTTGCACTTCCGTTATTGTGTTTTTAAGTAGTCTCCATGCATTTTGAAGTGATTTAATTCTTTTGACTTTCCCTTTCAATTTCCTTTTCACTAATTTCCTCATTTTGGGGAAGTTTCCCTTGTGAAAGTTTAAGGTCTCTGTGTTAGACTTTATTAAGAACTTACTCCCTGTATTTAAGTTGAAGGTTATTGCATTGTGGTCACTGTTCCCAATTGGATCAGCTACAGTGACGTCCTTTACCAGGTCCTGAGCATTACTTAGGATCAAGTCCAGGACTGCATTTCCCCTGGTTGGTTCCATGACCATTTGTTCCATGGAACAGTCATTTAGCAGGTCTAGGAATTTTCTCTCTCTTTCCTGAGTTGAACAGGAGTTCACCCAGTCTATGTGAGGATAATTGAAGTCCCCCATTATAACTACCCTATCTTTATGGGCTACCTCCTTTACCTCCTTCTCCAATTGTTCATCTCCTTCGGACGTATGGTTGGGAGGATGGTAGCATGTCCCTATTGTTAGACTTCCTTTTTGGCTTGGTATTTTTATCCACACTGCTTCTGTGGAAGAGCCAGACTCACTTGGACATTCCAGTTCATAAGATTCTATCTCTTCTTTAATATACAAGGCTACACCACCTCCATGTCGCCCTTCCCTGTCTTTCCTGTACAGTTTGTATCCTGGGATGACTGTATCCCATTGGTTTTCACTGGTCCACCAGGTTTCAGTCTCCCAGGAGGTGGGTATGGTTTGTCAAATTACAATCCAGGAATTCCCCCTTTCTCTTTAAAGGTAGAACTACTGATTCAGCTGCAGTTTCTCACTCTTAGTACTTCTCTAGTTCACCTTTCTGTACTTTCATCATCCTAAAAGCAAAGGAAGTAAAGAAAATGGAGTTGATACAAAATATTTCTTGTATAATACTTTATTCTTTAGGGGACAAAAAAGAGAAACCTTGCAGAGTCTAAAATATATCACACTTGAATTTTCCATGTGCATACTGCTACAGAAAATAAGGCTTTGTGTCAAAAGATGAATCATTAAGCACTTGCTGAAATACAGTAACTTAGAGGACCCCCCATGGCAAATGTTCTCTGCATGGGCTGCTGGCCAGAAGGGCATAATAAACTATAGACTGGAATACTTTAACCCTAGCCCAGCACTGTCCCTACTCTCTTCAACCATTCGAATGGTTGCCTGAGTAGAAACACTTCTGCCAGACACTTCAGAAACAAGATTTACAAGCTTCCACTGAGGCTGTGATCAGAAAAAAGCACCTCTGAGGTGCTTCAGAGAAAGCTTCAAGACGGGATTGTCCACCCACCAGCCTTCCCCACCTCTCCTCATGAACGTTCTGTGGCAGAAAAGATGGATTAGAGAAGCGTTGGGGGCATGTGGGCCACACACTGTCTCTCTGAGGTGCCTTTGAGGTGCCCATTTTGTTACGTCTGAATACAGGCTGTGACAAGCAAAGCCAGAAACACAATGAAATGGTTAGGCCTGTGGAATTGCACAGGCTGTACCACTGTAGTTTATGCCTTTCCAGGTAGGCAGGAACAATTTGACCGCTTTCTTATTAAAAACTCCCACATGCTTTCGCTTGCGTGGGGCAACAGGAGTATGAGTTGTGTGTAGTGGACTGCACTGAGTGCCACAGGTACAAGTATTCAAAGAGACAGTGAGGGAAGCAAAAATAAAATTTGAGGATATTGCCAAAACTGAAACTCTGTAATGTAAGGACTGTTAATAATTGCAAAGTCATTGTAAATTTGTAATGACTGATTATAAAAGATTATTCAAACACATTAGAAGAAGAAAGCCAGCCAGGGATGTCATTGGTCCTTTGGATGTTCTAGGAGAGCAGGGAGGGGCAGACTGGGGTGTGAATAATTTTACTTCAGAATCATCTTCATGGAGTCTCAGAGATGCTTTAATTGCTGGGTTTGATTACAGCCTCATACAGGGAATAGTTAATGAGATGGACCTTTAACAGATGTCTAAAAGCTATAAGCATAGGGACCTCATACATAGTGAACATTCCATAAGGAAGGGCCTACCACAGGGAAGGCCCAACTGTGAGCTAGTATAAGGTAGTATTCTGTATTTTGTGGGACCCTTAATAAGACCTCTCCTAGATTTTATTAAGGAGAGACCTAAGTTTTGTTAAGGTCCAGCATTTGAATCCCTTTCAATGCCAAAATTCAGTATTAGAGCCCATGAATTAGAGAGAGGGAGAGGGAATCACTCAATGGGCCAAGTGCAAAGTGCCTCCAACTTCTTGTTTGGATTATTAGAGTCAGCTATAATTCATTGACAAAGGCAGACACAATTTTGATTGCTGGCATCTCCCCAGCAATATCTACATGCCAAATAAACTACATGAATGTGTCCACTCAGTCATGAGGAAAGACACAAGGTCTTTTCACACCTTAGCAAAGTACAGAAAACAGGGAAGGTCTGGAATGGATCAGGCAGGCAGTTGCATTTCCAACATCCAACTATCGCAAAGTTAACTGCAGCAACTGGGCAATGTAGCAGACAACTGCCTCTCCCCCACTCACCCTTCAGTGAATGGCGTGTGCTGGAATTTACTGGCCACATCCTAGATGTAGCTAGTATAGCTGTGGAACACTTTATAGTAGTGTTCCTCTGCCATCCAACCTGGGGATGGTCTGGCACACTTGGAATTGCTTCTGGAAGTGGCTCCTCCACATAGTGCAGATGCTCTGTGCTGGAGCATTCCTCAACCTCCCTTTTGGTTCAAGTGTGAAAAGGCCCAAAGTTTCAGTGCTTGCTTGTTTGCTTTCCTGGCACCTCTGAGATTTAGAAGGAAGGGAACCCATGTCAGAATCCATGGCCCCTTCTGCACTGGCCCTTATTCTAGATTATATCCCAGAACAGGAACCTGCCATCTACATGCCGGTGCAGACTACGGCTAACTCTGCTTGGGGCCCACTGTAGTCTGCACCAGCACATGGATGGCAGATCCCTGTTCTAGAATATAATCCAGAATAAGACACAATGCAGAAAGGGCTCATAGCTGCCAGGCAGGCTCAGCCTCCAGCGAGTTTTTCCAAGCTCAGAATTAAGACAGAATTTGCACACTGGAATAAATGCATTTTGTGATCTCTATAATCTGCACGCATCAACCATTCCTTTGTGCAAATATAGTCTGCAGAATTTCGCTACATACATTTATTGAAATCAAACAAGAATAAATGTATGCAAATCAGCAGTAGCAGCTACTTTTACACCCTAGTAAAGATGCTTTATTTCTTAGGAAAATTCTTTGTGCATGAAGGTCTGTCAAATGTGTGAGAAGACAATTACTGCTCAGAAAGCCTTTTTGGCAGAGATATATGTGGCAAAGCACTGGCAACAAACTGACTTAAGGGCTTCTGTGATCAACCTATTTAAACAGATACTCCTGTAGTCCAGTCTTTGATCCATGCCTCTAATATGTAAGAGAACAATGAGTGCTTAGCAGCTTAGTGATGGTGGCATCCACAAGCTAGCACCTCTGGTCTACACTGAAGGACAGAAAATGCACTTCCAAAGTGCATTTGTTGGACTTCAGTGTGAATTAGTGGTGAGATGGAATCGCCAGTGTCCACATGCTGCCACTTCTGGGTTGTTTTTGAGCTGCTCTTTCAGTGCAAATTGTGAGCTCCTTGCATGATGAGATGCTGGACTAGATGGGCTTTTTTATGATCTTAGTAAGGAGAGGAAAGAACAAAAGTGAGGATGACGGTGTAATTGTGGCCCTTTTTTACTTACCATCCTTTGATCTAGATCAGTGGGTCTGGAAGGAATACCTGGCCACTGATTTGGATCATGGGGTGGCACTGATGCCACTGACCCAGCCCACAACAGCATGCTGTGCTGCACCACTGGAAAGCACCTTCTGTAGTCCTGGAACACAAGAGGTGTGTTCTGTGTCCTTAGTCCCTCTGGAAGTACCAAATAAATGATACCACCAGAGATTCAGATTAAGGGCCTCTTAATCCAGATCCTGCTCCATCTAGTGCAGATGGATTAGGGCTAACAAGGGTTGATCAGCCTTAACATGTGGATGAGAAGGCTGAGGATCCAGACAAAGAGCCTGTTCACATTTAACTTTGTGGCATGGATCGCCCACTTCCAGGTGCACAGGGTGTCCAGAGGCAGGCTGGAATGGGGTGGAGTGAAGAGGGGTGGTGGGGCTGCAGCAGTGCAAATGTATGCTCTGTTGTGATCACCTGCCAATAGCTGGGCACACAGCAGAAGTAGCCAGGGCCTTTGCCATAGCAATTCAGACAATCTGGTATATTTGCACCATGAGTGCTGGTGGTAAAGTTGGAGGATACCATTGCTCATGGTACAAATGGGGCCCTCCATCCTTCTACCTAACAGCAATGGAATAATATATCATTCCATGCAGTTAAGTGCAAACAGGCCCTACGAGGTTCTTATTTAAGATTAAAAGTAAGAGCAGAAAGGGCCAATCTAAACTAACAGGCACCTGAAGAGTCCAGTCCAACAGCTACCAAAGTCCTCTCCTTAATAAAATGCTATCATCCTGAGAAAATATCTTTTCCATAGTCCATTTAGCTGTGTATGTTGGAAAATTAAGAAACAAGATACTAATGGTGCAGCCACTCTCTCTATGTTGTTACCTATGTGTTCCGCAATTCCTTTCTTAAGAGGTCAGATTTGCCTATGTAGATTTTCTTACAAGGACACTGAATAAGATAAACCACGTGAGAGCTGCTGCAAGTAGTAAATGACTTAAAAGTTTATGCTTTGCTTTTATTACTGTTTTCGAAGAAAGTCTTTATTACTGTGTTTTTAAAACACACAAAGTAGCCATATGAATCCTGTAAAAAAAGTGCTGTCTGGCAAATAGAAAGTGAAGATGGCTTTATTTCTCTGTACTCACCTCTAACAAGGATTATCTTTCTAGAGTTTTTTTTTCTTTAAAGGTTATAACAGGTCTTTCTTGGCAGCCCAATAAGTTACTCAGTATGTGCCAATATTTTGTAATGGCTTTTTATAAATGGTTGGTAACAGGATTAAAAGTTAAATAACAATCTATTTGGTTTTGTAATAAGTGGTTAATTACAGATAATGAGTATCCTCTTTGTAAAGATCATCCTTACAAAGTATTTGGGTGGAAGCTCCACAAATAAAACAGATAGAAATTAACAGGCGTGAGCAGTCAGACCTGAAGGTGAACTGAAGTGGAGGTGCGACCATGGCCATGGAGGTGAATCCAAAATATCTTCTTTTATCCACCCTGATTTGTCCAGGATCCAGCTTCTAGTCCTCTCCGAAAGGGAGAGAAACTCCTTCCTATCCACTTTGTCCAGACCATGCATGCTTTTATACACCTCTCTCAAGTTTCCTCTCTAACAGAGGAAAAAGCATCACCTGCTGAGTTTCCTGGCCTCAAGCTATTAAGGGGGCACAATACAGTGGCAAGCCTAAATGTGTGAATAAGGAACGAAGGCTGTGAAAATAGAAGAATAAAAAGGAAACAAATCACAGCAATATTGTTTCAAATGATCAGACAGATTAAAAGCAAAAGGTTACCCATTTAACTGTAGCTACTCCAACAGGAACTTGTCTGAAAATTTCCATGTGACTGAGGCTGAGAGTTTGATTGCCCCATACCAGGTCAACCGTGTAATGCTATAGTCAGTTGCAGCTAATAGAAATTCATCACAGTCAGCTGTTATATTAATGGCTTGCCAGCTGTTGTTTGCAGAACTTGAAGAGGGATATATTTATATACCTACGAACTGCAGACAAGCAGGGTAAATATATGGAAGTAACCAAGGTGTGCCAAATGTCATTTTCTGAGAACACCATCTGCTCCATCTTCCTTGGACACTTTCTCTGCCTTTGAGTAGGCACAGTCTAATGACAGATTGTGTTTGCTTAGAGACTTTCACACCAGATATGAGCCTGAAAAGCCATTATCATAGCTGCAGGATCTACAATAAGAAAAAAATTAAGGTGAACTGAAAAATCCTCTAAGGACAACCTAAATTATTCCCCTTATTTTAGCCTTTTATTTAGGGTTTTGGCATGTTCTGCTTTGATTTATCCTGCAGCTAGTGCTAAACCTATATTACTTACCGTTCATGATACGAGAAGTTATTACTATTCTCAATTTATGTAGCAACAGCTGCACCAAGTAGGGATGTGCACGAATATTTAAAACATTCAAAATTTGATCAAATTCATTCGAATTCGGACATTCAAATTCGAATCAAATCTCTACCCATTCGATTTTTAATATTCGAGCGAATCCGTACAGATGTGTACAGATGCGTACAGACACAAACGAATGTTGTTGACATTCGTATCGTCAAATATGAATCAAATATTCATACAAATAGATACAAATGTATTTGGATCAGTTTGAATTTGAATACATTCATTTTTTCTCTATTTGTACAAATTTGAACATTGGAATATTCCATTTGAATCGAATGTCAAAAATTGCAATCGAACACACCCCTAGCACCAAGACGTACTTATTCCACTATATTTGGGTATTCCAGAATAAAGCATAGATATTCCAGAATATACACGCTTTATTCCAGGATATCCAAATATAGTGGAATAAGCAAGCAATGTCTGAATGCAACCAACACCTCTGTCCCTCCAACTGTGCAGACTTACATTTTTAAACAAACAGACAAAACTATCTATTACTATCTTCAATAATGTGTCACACTTTTTTTTTCCTATTTGATTTCACAAGTCAGGTTTTGAATGTCATTTTTAAACATTTTCCTCCATAAACAACTCCCTGTAGCATAGCAGTGAGAAGACAAAATCAGGGCCCTTCTGTCTGATACACTAGCTTTCAGTGGGCAATGATCTATGGATCTATGGTACTTATCCTGAAAACCTAAATGGATTTTTGGCACCAGTCCACACGTGATCAGATACATCAACAACCACATTTACTTTGAAAATACTTGTTTGGCATGCTTAGAATGAGGTTAAGGTGGTTAATTATGGTAGATTGCAACAGCACTATCTGTTTCAGTTGGTGAGAGTGAGTTGGAAATGATGTTGACTGTGTCTTTCTAATTAATGTTTAATTAATCTGTGTTTGGGATGGAGAACATTCTATTTTTGCATAGCATATTTGCAGACTTACATATAAGTAGATGGGGATAAGTATATAGGAATATTTTTCTCTTCTTACATTTGGTGTTTACATACCAAAATACCAGCCTTTACGACTGATAAATATTTATCTTTATTGTGATTCAGTTTGCACGTGCACATCTGAAAATACTGATTTCTCCTTTTGGCACTGAAGACAAGACCGGAGCAGGTTGATACCGAGAATTTTGGGCTAAGGAGGTGGGAGAGTTCAGCCACGCTCCAGAAACACAACAGATGAGCTGGCTTCTGACAGGAAGGCAGGAGTCATGCCTAGGTTATAAAAACAAAGTGCTGGCAAGAACTGCTTTAACTCCTGAGGCTGTTTGGCTCCCTACCAAACTGTGAGCCAGTTTGGTCTAGTGGTTAGGGAGCCGGACTGTTATCTAGGAATACCAGGTTCAATTCCGCCCTCCCCCATGAAGCCAGCTGGGTGACCTTGGGCTAGTCACAGCTCTCTTCTGAGCTCTCATAGCCCCACCTACCTCACAGGGTGTTCTGTTGTGGGGACAAGAATATAAAAGCTTTGTCAGCCGCTTTGAGTCCTCTTAAATGGGTGAGAAAAGCAAGGTAGAAAAGCCAACTCTTCTTCTTCTTCTTCTTCTTCCACCACCGAGTTCTGATGTTGCCAAAGTGACTTTTAACACCTGCAAGAAACTGACCTGAGATACTTGAGCAGGGGCAGCAACCCCCATGTATATCCCTATTTTGTGGTTCCCACTAATCCATTTTCCTCAGTAGCTATGCAAATAAATCATGAACAAAGTGTACTGTAATAGACTAAATAGCAGTTGCAAGGTGGACGTATGCTTCCAGGGGAAACATTTTCTGACACTTTTGAGTATTTTGGTGGGTAATTGTGTAGACTCCTACAAGGTAGGACATGATGCTAATGGAGGCAGAAGTTCTCAAAAATATGTGAACTGTAGCATCTCCATAGGCTAATATAACAAACTACTGATGAAATTCCAAAGTGCATGTAAACTAATGACTGAGGTGGTGCTACATCAGCCAACATTAAGCGCTGTCAAAAGGAAAGCACAGCAATTCTGAAAAACAAAACAGATATGCAAAGCTAGAGAATCTATAAGTGACAACTGAGTATCTTTTATTGAGGTGAAAACTATTTTGGCATCCCACTCCACAGCAAGAGAGGCCTTGGGAAGGGTGCCTCCACCAGAGACAACTTTGATGTCTCTGTTGCCAGTACCAGTAGCACTGCACACAAGCTCATCATACTTCACCGCAGTGAAGGTCTGGTTCAATACTCAGGAGATTATTTCGTTTTCATGGAGAACAGGTATATCAGTGGCTACTAGAATGGATGCCTAGGTGCTGTCTCTGGGTTGGAGGGACAGGTGGGATGCTCTTCAGGGCCATTTGCAGAGAACTGATTAAAGGTGAAGGTTTTGTCTTTGTCTTCTGCTTGAAATCCAAAAGCAATTGGTGGGCCACCGTGTGAGACAGGATAGTGGACTAGATGGGCTGTGGCCCAATCCAGCAGGGCTCCTCTTATATACTTATGTTCATACCCGTTTGGTAGAGAGTGCTGTCAGGATTAGTTAGACACTTTGACCACCTTGGGTAGGCATGGCCATACTGGCACTAAACTAATAAGATCCCAGAGGAAGAAGCTGACTTTATTTCTACATTTATTTATTACCATCTTTATATCTTATCAAAAGAGAGTTTGTTTGGGCTGAACTCATTATTTTGAAGTTCCAGGAAAGAGGGATATAGAACTGCTACTACAGCTGTGATTGGGTTGTTGCTATGGCTGTGGTCACACCTTCACCTTAAAACTTCCTCATCTTCAGATCTGACAGCTCACACATTTTCATTTCTATCAATTTTATCTGTGGACTTTTGACCCTCCATTTGGACTTTCCTGAATGGAAAGTCCACAAATAAACCAGACAGAAATGAAAAGGTGTGACCTGAAATAGTTCGACTGAAGAAGGTATAAATTGAAGGTGTGACCGTGGGTTGTGTGGCTTAGGAGGGTATATCACCGACTTTTTGTTTAAAGGAGGAATATAGGAGGAATAATATAGATTATTTGGTGTTTGTTCTATTGTACATTGTGGCCCACCCTGGGACCTCTGGGCGAAGGGTGAGATACAGATGATGGATGGATGGATGGATGGATGGATGGATGGATGGATGGATGGATGGATGGATGGATGGATGGATGGATGGGTGGGTGGGTGGGTGGATGGATGGGTGGGTGGGTGGGTGGGTGGGTGGGTGGGTGGGTGGGTTGGGTGGGTTGGGTGGGTGGGTTGGGTTGGGTGGGTTGGGTGGGTTGGGTTGGGTGAGTTGGGTGGGTGGGTGGATGGATGGGTGGGTGGATGGGTGGGTGGGTGGGTGGATGGATGGATGGATGGATGGGATTAATTTGTCTGATGAAGAAACCCAAAGGAATATTTAGTAGTATATGCTGCAAAACCCATTACTGTCGTAAAGCAGTCAAAAGCCACCTGTTTTAAACTGGACTGCCCACAGATCAGTTCTGCAAAATACCCATGCCAAATACAGATCGAGAGCCATTTGTAGTGCTTCCACTATTTGTCACACCTTGCATCAGATATTCATACAGAAATGACAATGCAGCAATCATATTTGGATCCACTGTTAGTATCCACAGAAAAAAAATATTAAACACTATTGGGGGGAGGGCACAAATCCAAACATAAAATGGAATCTATCATCTACACCTGAATGCAAATGATACAAATTAGGCATGGAGCACCAAATGCAGATTTTGTTAAAATACAGCACATAAATCTAGCAGATTGCTGAAACCTAACTGAAGTACTAAAAACTGTAAGAAGCAGAACCAGGTCTTCTTTTTCTGTCTAGAATTCATAAAACTGTTGAAGCTTTGAATTATTTGTGCTCCTGCTGGGCTGCACTAGATATCTTTTAAGATGTACTGTATAGGCTAAGCAAGTTGAAAAGATCATGCATTAATATGAAATGAGGATGATTTTCAAATATATCAATTCATCCAGTTCGCTGTGTGAAAAACTTAATTCACCCCTGGGAAAGGGGGCTATTTTTAGAGAAAGCAAGACGCTGCAACTTCTTAGCTTCCTATGTGTTATAATTCTCTAATCTATCTGGTTTTACTAAGTTGCTTTCTACTATCTCTTCCTTATCTTCTGAAGGATAAGGTGCCAATTTGCAGCTAATAGTTAGATTTGTGCACAAGTGTAAAAGCTGGGGCTCAGCCCCAGCATCGCCAAGCTACCTCAGAGTGCCTCACCAGGGCAGCTGATCAGATTGAGCTGAGGTCATTAACTCTGAGGGGTGTGGTGGTCTTTTACAGCCACTTCATAGCTCTTTTACTGCCATGATGGGCCTTTACAAAGCTTCTAAAGGCTGCATATGTCATAAAAGTGTCACAAAGAGGTCACAAACACCTGCCATTTTTAAAGAATGAGGCCTACTTGCCCTGTTGGATCAGGCCACAGCCCAGTTAGTCCAGCATCCTGTCTTACACAGTGGTCCACCAATTGCTTCTGGGCATCTTGAGCAGAAGACAAAGGCAAAACCTTCATCTGCTCTGCAAATGGCCTTTAGAGGCACCTTGTAATTCTTTCTAATATAGAAGTGGCCACCTGGTCTTTGCCCTCAGTCACTGTGGTTGCTGAGGCAAGGGTCACCTTTGAGATAAGCCAAAAAGAGAAGATCTGGCTTAGTTCAGGGAAGACACAGAGTGCTCATAGAGAGCCTTAGCTTAGACAACAAAAACCATGGATCAATGTGGCCGCATGGCCTGTATCAAGGGAGGACTCAGTTGCTTGACTAAGTGAAGGTGGCAGTAGGTGGTCTTGACTACCATTATAACCTGGGTTTCAAGAGGCAAAGATGAACCCAGGAGCATGTCCAAAACTTTGCACCTTTTCCTTGCAAATGAGTGCAACCCTGCCTAGAAAAGAATATTTTCTCACTTCTTTTTGTTATTTCGTACCAATAACACTTTTGTCCTATGACAATTATGCTTCAGTCTATTGAACTGCATCCAGCCCTTTCAAGTTTCCAGGCACTAGTCCAGGATCTGAAATGCTTGCTCCAATTCAGATGGGACAGAACTGTAAAGCTGAGCGTCATCAATATATTGATGGCCACTTCATGCCAAACCACCTGATAATAATTCCCAATTCCGTCAAGTGAGGAACATAAGCCTGCAAGTGTAATCTGTGGTGCCTATCACAGAGATTGGCTTGGAACCATTACAAAACATAAAAACATAAGAGGAGCCCTGCTGGATCAGACCACAATCCATCTAGTCCAGCAACCTTCTCAAACAGTGCCCCTGATTCCTAAACTCTGAAGTTAACTGTGTCCTGATTCCCAAACAGCAAATGATACCATGGTCAACATTATCAAAAGTCAAGGAGAAGCCAAGGAGTGCCAACAGAGTTGGGCTTCCCCTGTCTCTCTCCCACTAAAGCTCATCTGTCAGGATGACCAGGGCAGTCCTAGCACTGTAGCCATGCCTTCAGCTGCACCATCCCCACCCGCCAAAGTAGTTTGGTCTTCGGGTTAGAATTCCAAACTCGTATATAGTAACTGAGTTTGATTCTAAACTCCTCCATGAAGCTAGCTGGGTGACATTGGGCTAGTCACAACTCTTTTTCTGAGCTCTCACAGCCCTACCCACCTCACAGGGTGCTTGTGGGGAGAAGAACAAGAAGCTTTCTCAGCTGCTTTGAGTCACCTTAAATAGGTGAGAAAAGTGGGGTATAAAAGCCAGCTCTTCTTCTTCTTCTACTTCTTCTCTTCCCAAAATGAAGATTAGTCCCTGTGTGACAGTTATTACAAACTTCCAGGTTCCTGAGAATTCCTCTTAGACAGCAGGTACACCACTGTCTCCTTAAGTGCCCATTAAACTTCCTCCTGCTCCACTGAGTTATTAATCATTTACTGGACTCAGCAAATGCCTCAGATGCAGACAGCAGTATCTAACCACCACAACCAGTAGTCACTGATAAGATTAATTTTTCACCAAATGTGTTAAATTCTTTTCTGAAGACATTTAATCCAGTGGACTTCAATGAAGCTTCTTCCACAAATAATCTTTCATAAATTTCCTAACAGCTAAACTGAACATGACATTGTAGTATTTCCTTGGAGGAGCAGAAGGGCCCTTTTCCAGCTCTAAAATACCCATTTTGGGATGTATATTTTTCTCATTAGGTAAGAAGGGATAAAATAGTACTTATTCAGAAAACCCAGCTGGTATCATCCTCTTGATATGGAATCATTTCAAAACTGGCAGAGTGGCGCAACTCTGAGTGTTCTTCCAGATCCACAGTGCCCTGCCAAGGCAAAGCTGGAACATATGCAGACAGTTCTGAATGGAGTGAGGAACTAGTCAAAATGTACAAGCAGAAAGATGTAAGGAATACTCTTATAGGTTTGCATCAGACAAGTACATAGAATTGTCTGTATGCTAATGCCAGATGCCCTGAACCAAACCAGTGGACCTGCAGTGTTTGGTAATGGATGAAAAATTAGATGTTATTGGCTTAACTGAAACCTGGTGAACTGATGAAAACTTGTCCTTTGGTACAAGCTCTAGAGGCATGGTGGGTAAGACTGTAAGGCCAGAAAGCAAGCTTTGCCCTCCCAATCAAACTCCCCATTTGGAAAATGAGGCCTTGGAGGCATCCAAGAAGGAAGTGATTTTTGTAATGGAGGAGTTCAACTAACTTCATATGTAATGGGTGAACTGAGCAAGTTCCATGTTAGGGATAATTATGGAAATGAAAATGAATCTGCAAGCACCATTGTTTTTCTTTACAAATTTATGGTAAGGTCACTTTTGGAATATTGCGTACAATTCTGGCCACCATATCTCAGAAAAGATATTGAAGAACTGGAGAACATGCAGAAAAGGTCATCCAGGATGACTGAGGGCTGGAACACCTCCCTTAAGAGATGGTGCTGTTTCAGGCTGCATCCAGGTGTTGGTTATTTATTCTTATTCCACTATATTTGGATATTCTGGAATAAGGCATGGATATTCTGAAATATCCATGCTTTATTCCAGAATATCTAAACATAGTGGAATAAGTAACCAAAGTTTGAATGCAGCCTAAGAGGAAAGCTGCTTCAAGTTTATAAAATCAGGGATGAAGTGAAAAAGGTGTATAGAGAGAAATTATTTTGTCTATCACACAACATTAGAACTAGGGAGCACTCTATGAAACTGGTGGGGGTGACAAGGTGGCCGACAAGAGGATGTATTTTTTCACCCAGAGGGTAATCAGACTATGGAAGTTACTACCAGTATATATGGTGACAGAGCCTAGCCTGCACAGATTTAAGAAAGGGTAAGGCAAATCTATGGAGTTCATGTTGCTACTAGAATGGATGCCTAGATACTGTCTCCAGGTTGGAGAGATGGACAGGATATCTTTAAAGGCATTTGCACAGAGCCAAGAGCAAGTGAAGGTTTTGCCTTTGTCTTCTGCTTGAGAATGGCCAGAAGCAAGTGGTGAGGTACTGTATGAGAGAGGATGCTAGACTAGTTGGACTGTGGCCTGATACATCAGGGGCCCTTCTGCACATGGCCCTGTAGTTCACTTCCAGTGCACTCCCACAAAGGGCGTCTGCACTGGAAGGGGCTGTTTCCAACTCAGAAATGGGCCCTTCTGTGCAGGAGCACACCGGAATCAAACTATGTGTGGAGCACAATTTTGTGCTTTACATGTGCACTTACTGCATCCAGTTGTGTCCTGCTGCATCCTCCGCCAAACACACCCACACCTCTATAGTGCCTGGACGGGCACATGATACATCATGCTTTCCCAGTGACAGCACCGGCGTACTGGCACTGGTATCCAGAGACAAAACAGCAGTGCCTGGACCAAGCGTCTGCACTTCAGGTAAGTCTGTGGACATGTGTGTGTGGGGGGGGGGGGGGAAATAGAGTGTACTAGCATGTACTAATGAATGCAAATACTAGTACATGTGGGAGCAAGTTCACCATTCCTGCCCCTCAGAAGGAACAGGAAGTGAAAACTTCCCCCAGGTCTTTTGCTATATTCATATCAGAAAGAAGAATTCTAGGCTAGCCTTTTTCTTAATACAATACTTGTCTGAATGGAGAATTTTTCTCTACGTGTGTCAAACATGAGATTCCCATCTGCATTCTTAAGTGGTACAAGACAGAAAAAGAGTGGAGCAAAATACAATCAATTATTGTCTTTCTTGATCTCAATAGTGAGATTAAAAAGAAAAGGAAGATGGCATCTTTGTGATGATAAATACTATTTTCAATTGTGTAAAAACAGTTTACTTGCTGTTGTTTATTTTTAGAATGTTGGGCAATGAATAAAGGCATTCTCACATTTTTAGTGCATCTAATAAGCCAGTGAGCTCATGCATACAATATCCATTAGGAGCCTCTATACTTCCTGGAATAACGGGGATAACGCAATCTAGTTGGAAAGGTATGGCTCCCCCACCTGGCAAATCCAAGGTTGGATTCAAAAAGGGCACAAAGTACATCTGCTTTTCCCCCCAATCTTAAACTGAGACGTATTCCTCTTTGCTCTTGAGAGTGAAATTTATTTGAAGCTGCTAGGGACTCCCCCGCCCCCTCTTAAATGGAAGTACATCATAAGACAAACTTTCAGTACAAGTTTTATCATTTCTTCTATTTTATTTTGAAAGTTAAAAAAAAATCTAGACCTCAAAAGCAAAAAGAGTTCAGTTCTTCAACAGCCATCTGTTACATAAAAACTCCACCAGGTGGGGATTTTTCTGGTGTGGAAATGTCAAACTGTTATTTGCATACAAACACTTGTGCTATAGCTCAATGTCCCTTTTAAAACAGAAATACTGTTTCTGAAGAGGCTGTTTGAAGCTACAAAAGGAAAGGAGTCTATTTAACTCTTTCCCCACCTTGCATATTAATAGTATAGAAGAAATTTCCAAACATACTGTTAACAGTATTAACAGTAGTAGAAATCTATTTTGATTAAAGATAGGAACAATAAAAAGAGACTAAAACAGCAAATGAAATAGAACTACAGATAATAAACTACGAATTCTAGGACTATAAAGCAACAAAATAAAGCAATGTTAAAATGAATAAGACCATTAGGATGACATAGCTCTTCTTGGACATAGCATTCACACTTACATTATCCTCACCAAGCTCAGATGTGCTTTGTTTGTGGCGTTTAACAGGTGCAACAGGTTCTCAACCTGTAGGTCATGACACCTTTGGGGGTTGAACTACCCTTTCAGAGCAGTCGCGATGAGTCTCGCACCACCCGTCCCTCCCCCCCCCCAGCTGCCCCATCCCCATGGTTGTGGGTCTCCACAACACGAGGAACTGCATTAAGGGGTCACGGCACTAGGAAGGTTGAGAACCACTGGTATATAGCAATGCTATATACAACTTTAGGGCTGTGTTCCCATTACAAACTTAAAACGGTTTCAAAACGGTTTCGATCCTCGCAGTCCCCACGTCAGGTTGGCTTAACATGCTTTCTGCGTGTTAAATCGCCCCAAAGGGTTGTAAATGTTAAGACTCATTTCAACAGATCTCGCTCAAGTTCGTGCGCTTGAAACATTTTACATTTCTTGCTGTGGGAAGGGTACCATTTTAGTGGGATGAGAATGCATGTTTAGGGTTTCCCTCCCCCAATAGCTTGCTTCCAAAGATAGTAATTTCACTGTAAAAATCCACCCCTTACAGCAGCGGTTACACTGTAGCAATCCACCCACTTCACACCTGATAACAATGTTGCAATTTTGCACAATTCTGGCTCTTTGGAGTTCTGATTTTAGAAAGGGAAAGAAAGGAAAGCAGCTGCAGGTTCTGGGAGATGTGTGAATGTTTAAGGCTGTGGCTGTGGAGGTGAGTGGGCAATGGGGGCTTGAGTTGCCACTGCTGCTGTGTGCCCTGGGCAATGGAGAGAGGGGGAGAAAGAATCACTGGCTGCCCGGTGCCGGTTTTCATCCATCCAGGCAAGCAGCAGCCACCCAGCCACCCAGCTAGGCTCTGTGAAGGAGTCCGTTATGGGTGGCGCGTTCATGCCAGGAGGAAGAGGGCAGGGCAGCCGCGAAAAGCGGCTTTTAAAAAGTAGCCACTTGAGTCCCCCCCTTGAGTCACATACGTCACGTACAATCCTCAGAATCTGGATCGAATGCGATTAAGTTGAAAGTAATGGAATCAGGCAAATTCATGTTAGCATCCGGTTCTATTATTTCGGTTTAGGAAAACCGTTTTAAGCTTGTAAGGGGAACCGGGCCTAGGTTTCTTCTCTGATAAAGAAAACCAATATTATCTGAATGGCCAAACATGCAGTATGTTTGGAGTTGCTGCAATCCAAAAATGAAACTTTTTCAAACTCAGGGTTACACCAAATACAATCATGGGAAAATCTAATCAGAATTTATCTGTTACCCTCAAAATAGAGGCACAGAAGAGATTTCTCTTTTAAAAATCTTCACCTAATGGAGCTTTTTACAATAGGTGCCTGATAAAATGTTGCTACTTTATCTTTTTGCTTTTGGGATCTCCCTAAGTTGGTACCCTCCAAATTTTTAAGACTGCCCATCAGCCCCCAAGTGGCAAAGTCACAGCTGTCTGATAGGCCACCACCAACTCCAAACAAAGTCAAGGAGATGGCACAACCTTAGATATCTTACTCATCCCTCCAATGTGGTACATATTGATTACATGAGGTACACATCAATTACAGCTACTATGGGGTTTCTGAGGACACTCAACAACTCTAAGGTGTGGGGAGATGTGGGAAAGGTGCCTGCTTTGCAGCCTGACCCTTCCCTTCATGTGTCCTGGGCTGCCCACACTTGTGCACAGCAAATGGCCAACTCATGAGGAAGGGTGTCAGTCTTGGCTTCCATGAGTAGTCATTCATGAACACAGCCTGGCCTGGCAGCAAAAGAGAGAGATTGCTTTAGTTAGCACACAGCAAAGCTGCCTCAGAGAAGAAGAAGAGTTGGCTTTTCTACCCCACTTTCTTCACCCATTTAAGGAGACTCAAAGCGTCTGACAAAGCTTTCTATTGTTCTCTGCACACCAAACACCCTGTGAGGTAGGTGGGGCTGTGAGAGCTCAGAAGAGAGCTGTGACTAGCCCAAGGTCACCCAGCTGGCTTCATGGGGGAGGGCAGAATCAAGCCCAGTATTCCCAGATAAGAGTCTGGTTCCCTAACCATTAGACCAAACTGGCTCACATTTGATGCTTTCAAAAGGTTAGTGAAGCCAAGGCCTTGATTTATTAAACACTAAGTCCAATTGATAGTAAACCACACAGAACAAAGTCCACTGTAATGATAGTTGTATTGGACTTCCTGGAAAACACACATAAAGACATAATGCACTTCTAGTGTGTTTGTTCTCCCAACACGCATAAAAGAAGTTCATGATGACATTGCTGTGCCCCGACCCCACCTTGTTCTAAACTTCTTCCCAACACTGTAATTAGTCTACACAGCCTATTAATCTCCTAGCTTTGCTCATGCACAGAAAAAAAGTCCACCACCAAAACCCCAAGAAAAGTTCAGCTGTGTAACTGCCTAGATCCTGATTAGCTGCTGTTGTGCAGGAAAGCAAAATGTATTTTCAGATGGTTTGGTGCCAAAGTTCATGTGTCTAAGAGCATTCCTCCACAAAAATAAAAGGAAGCAAAGAAAAAGAAGCAACCAGAATCACACACTACTGCACATAGCTAGTTGACCTGACTGAGGGAGAGGAAACACCTTTCCACACAACCCTCTACAAACCTGCATTTATGGTCACAACACGAAAATGAAGAAAAATAATACTTCTCAAGCATGTGGATTACAAGGGCTATAACCCATATTTGCCATGAGATGTCCCCTTTTGGTGTGATTTTTCCACAGCAGAAATTTCTGAAAAAGTATATTGTTTCTCATCCTTTCTCTTTCTCATCTTTCTGTTTCCACCAAAAACCTTTCTCACTTAAGCCTCTGCTCTCTAAAGAGAACAGAAAAACTGGAAATTCAGACTTCTTTTCGCTTCCTTTCTATTGTTTTTTTCTTAGGTCTCTGTGGATCATAATTTCATTTAACTTATAAAAGTAGAAATCATGAGAAGTGTAGTTTCAGAAAACTGTTTGGATTCTTAAGGAATATGACCAGGGACTTGTATTCATCCTAGTAACCCCAGGCTTAGAAATCCCAAGCCCCTTCAATACGAGACAAAGAAACTTGAGTTCTAGAAGTTCTGGCAACACCACCATATATGCATAACAGTCTGTGAATTAGTCTTCCACCAATTCCCTAAACAATCAATAGCATCAAGGGCCATGGTCACACCTTTCCTTTAAATCTTCAGTCCATCTTCAGGTCTGACTGTTCACACCTTTTCATTTCTATTCATTTTATTTGCAGGCTTTCCATTCACAGAAGTCCAAATGGAGGGTGGAAAGTCCACAAATAAAACAGAAATGAAAAGGTATGAGCAGTCAGACATGAAGATGAACTGAAGAATGTTTAAAATGAAGGTGTGACCATTGCC
The DNA here is from genome assembly GCA_023333525.1 of Aspidoscelis tigris stejnegeri. Taxonomy (NCBI): domain Eukaryota; kingdom Metazoa; phylum Chordata; class Lepidosauria; order Squamata; family Teiidae; genus Aspidoscelis; species Aspidoscelis tigris. Next base: position 212,695,748 of record JALMGA010000001.1, read on the forward strand.
AGGAAGAAAAGTAAAAGCCCACAGGTTTAGTCTGTCTCAGTAATGAGAAGTAAAAACCACATTCTTTTCTAACAAAAAAGGTCTGTTTCCCCTGATAACACCCTTCAGGTTAATAGGGACAAATTAGGTTAATCAAATATTGATATGTGTGTTTATTGTATTTGCACTGAACTGAATTATGCTTACTATAAATAAAAGGAGAGATATTTTATTTTTGTTTAAATTTAAGGTACCAACACATGTTTGTTTTATTAAAAGCGGTATCATACATTGGCATACAACTCCTTAAGCAGAACTTAAATAGTCTAAGACTTAAGTGTGCTTTGACTTGGTAAAAAATCAAATGAACTACGGTAAATAAGGTCAGAAATAATTGCAAGGTTAAACATTTAGGTATTGTTATCATTAAAAATAAAGCATGAGCATAAAGCTGGCTTTCACATGAGACAGTAGAGATTACAGTCCCATTTTCATAGAATTATGCTATTCATTCTTGGGATACAGGAAGCTGCTTTTTTGTCCCAACTATTTCAGTATACATTTTAAATTACTGGCAGTGGCTGTTAAAGCTTTAAGATGAGATAGAAGATTTACCAGCCCCACCAAGAGGTCCTGGGGATTGGATTTAGGAACTTCTTCTTATAAAGCAAGGAACAACAAAAGCTAATATCTTTGGCAGATTGCATGTTTTGTAGATTATTAAGGTCTACAGAGAGAAAGAGAAGGTTGTAGCTTGAACTCCAAAACTCACTGTCATCCAATCTTTGAAAGGCAGCTGAATGTTGAAGCACTGTTTGTCACAACATGAAACACTGTGAAGAACTGGTTCAGATACAATAACCTGAAACTGCATTTCACAAGTATGAGGTCCAAATTTGGATTTTCAGTCACTTCTCAGTGGGGCTTCAAATGCCTTGAAAAAGCAGTTTCATCATTTGTAGACAATCCTATTAATTCTATATTGATTTCTGCACTAGAACCCACTGAGTACGGAAAGTCATTCATAGCACCAAGAACAACTCCTGCTAAGCAGCTAAGGCTGCCTCCAGATGATGGCTTGATATCACACTAGGAAGTGATAATGCAGGGTATTGCTCTCCTGCCATTATTGCTTCCTGGCTAGACAGCATGGTGGCCAGAACTGATTTAGCACGCTTTAAGTCACATGCACATCTGAGCATTTGGAATGCCCAGATGTACTTACAGTAACCTTTATGCATATATGGATGTCTGTTTCAGCCTCCACGCATGCACAGTGGATAGAGTAATTGCAGCACTATCCAGAAGGTAAGTAGGTGGCCTAAAAGCCCTATTGCTGGGATTTCAATGGCTACAAGAATGGATGCCTAGGTACTGCCTCCATGTTGTAGTGACAGGCAAGATGCCTTTAAAGGCCATTTGCAGGGTACTGAGAGTAGATAAAAGTTTTGCCTTGGTCTTCTGCGTGAGATGTCCAGAATTAACTGGTGGGCCACCGTGTGAGGCAAGATGCTGTGGCCCAATCCAGCAAGGCTTTTCTTACGTTCTTATAGGGAGAGATTAGAACTTTACTGTATCTGTCCACTATGCATAACTATCACATTTTGTTTGTTTGTTATGGTAGAAAGAAAATGAAAGAGTCTATTCTGTTTGTAACGTCAGTACCTTGTAAACACGACCTCAGAGAAGTAGATTGCAGAGCAGCAAAGTTACTGGTCTAGAGTTCTTCAAATCTGAAAGAGGGTTGGTTTCAGGGTATTTGATTAGAACACTTTAGGGATGTGTGTGAATGGAAAATTAATGTTTGTTTTGCAATCAAATCAAATGTCCAAAAATCAATTTCATAATCAAATTGCTATTTCAAAGTTTTGAGTATTCGTATTCATGGCCGAACATTCTTCATGGCCTTTTTTTTTCTATTGAAAAAAACTATTTTCATCAGTAAAATACTGCAGAAGTGCAAAACTGCAATTTAATTTTTGTATACGCAAGCCAGGAGCATTGCTTGCTTCATTCAAGTGTCCGTAAATTCATTTTGATGTGAAAATTGAGAATTCAAATAGTCAATCAAATTTTCTAATGTGACTTTGTTCATGCACATGCCTAATTTAATATTCAAATAGCTTAAGCAAAGTAAGCAGACACTTTAAGTAATTTGTTGTGGGTTAAAGGACAAGCTGACACATTTTGCTGCCTGAAGTAAATGATATACTGTGCCCCTTCCTTATCAAGTACAAAGGAATTTTGTCCACAAACTAGAAAACCAACAGTGTTTCAAGTCAGCAGGTAGCAAGATGTTAACAATGAGTAGGCTTGAGTGTTAAGCTCAGTTTTGTCTTTTCTTCGACATGCTTTTTTTTTGTCTTAATAAAATAACCCCTCAGTCTTTTAAGCTTTGCCACCAAATCCAAAGTTATCACAGACATTTTATAAACAGACTGACCATGCTGCCTGAAATTTATGAGAGCCATGCAAGGTTGTGGCAATTTGCCTTTGAATGGGATAAACGGGAAGAAATTACTATATGTATGTTTCCGTATGGAAAACAGACTGACTAATGGGGAGAGCACAAATGCTGTTTCATGCTTTATTAATAAAGTTGTATCTCCTAAGGCCCTGCCAACACAAAGTTCATCCTATGGCATGGGCTCAAAGCACAGTCAAGAACTCACATGGTTATTCTACAGTGCCGTAGGTGCTGTGCAGCTACTGTCTTTTTGCTATGTGTGAACATAGCCTAAATTATAGATAATATAAAGGTATTTTTTGGTATCATCACCATTCTGACAGTTTATTGATATTGTGGTGCCCAGTTTGTTTAACTTAGAAAAGCCTTATAACTATAATGGATATTCTGACCTTACCCAGTTAGTTTCAGGCACTAATACCTAACATATATATTAGTAAATAAAGTTAATATATTTGTTTCATAGAAAGTAGGATGAAGTACTAGTACATGATACTGATCTAAGGAGTATCTTCACTTTCCCCTCCATATAATCCATATTTGTCTATAGATTTATTCTACTCTCAGAGCTTAAGAGAAATGATTAGTTACTAATGTGCTTCAAATTAGAGTTCACACATTAATTTTGAAATTCTAATAGTGACAGCAGAATTGAGGGGAAACAGTTGGAGAAGCTCACCAGATACGAAGACCTGAGAATTGAACTTCAGCGACTCTGGCGAAAACCAGTGAAAGTGGTCCCAGTCATCCTCGGCACACTGGGCGCGGTGCCAAAAGATCTCAGTGGGCACCTAAAAACCACTGGCATTGACAAAATATCCATCTGCCAACTACAAAAAGCCACTTTACTGGGGTCTGCTCGCATAATTCGCCGATACATCACGCAGTCCTAGGTGCTTGGGAAGTGCCCGAGTAGTGATATAATACGAAATCCAGCATAGTCATCTCGTTTGCTGTGTGTAACTGCTGCTTTTACATAATAATAATAATAATAATAATAATAATAATAATAATAATAATAATAATAATAATAATAATAATAATAATAATAATAATAATAATAATAATAATAATAATAATAATAATAATTTTATTTTGATCAGTCTTATGACCATTTCAAAATTCAGTAAAAAGCAATAAAAACATTATAAAACAGAATAAAGGAAAGCAGCTGACATTCTATTTGCAGGTAGGTTCTTGTTTTCCCAGTTGTTTTTCCAAGAAGCAGACTCTTTTCTTTGTGGCTTTCAGAATAAAAAGGCTTACTCTGATTATTGTAGATCTTTCTCATCCTTGCAATAGGAGTCTCAGAAGTCTCTGTTATGGGAGCTAAAATTAGCTGTAATTGGGTACAGGTATCTGCGTCGGAGGTCAGTATAGGCTGAGCATTCGATTAAAAAGTGTTCAATATCTTCAACAATTTGGTCACCCCAAACACAGAGTCTCTCACATCTTGGTTAAGAAAGGATTAGACAAATTCATGGAGAACAGGTACATCAAAGGCTACCAGAATAGATGCCTAGGTAGTACCACTTCCGGGTTGAGGAGACAGGCAGGGCCACTCTAATGGCAGGGAGTCAAGGTTTTGCCTTTGTCTTCTACTTGAGGATGCCCAGAAGCAATTGGTGGACCACTGTGTGAGACAGGATGCTAGACTAGAAGTGTTATTGTCTGATCCAGCAAGGCTTTTCTCATGTTCTTTATTTCAAATCTTGTTTCTTATCCCCACTAAATCAGACAATTGTCTGAGCAAATATCAACCAGTTATAAAAGGAGAGGTAGAGCTCCTGCTAGGAAGTGTGGATTTGATTGCAATAAAAAATTGTAACACCTAACAGTCTGTTTCATCTATTAAACAAAAGAAAAAATGATGCATTTAATTTTCCCTCCTATAGAATGTATGATTAATATTGGTACCATCTGTTTGTACAGTTAATTGCTATTAATGTATTAATTATCACAGTCTTTTCTTAGAAGAGATCTAGTGAGCATTCATGTGTTGCTTGATCACTCACCTCTATACGCATCAGTATTTATGTTCTCTTTTGATTTTATGGCAGCTAATGTGCTGGAAGGAGACTCAATGGAGCAGGACGTGGAAAGCCCTGTTACAATTCTTCCAACCAAATTGCCCAAACAAGCCAGAGAAGATCTGCCAAAGCACTTAAGCAAAGAATGTACCAAGAGGAAGATCCAGAGGTATGTAAGGAAAGATGGAAAATGCAATGTCCACCATGGCAATGTGCGGGAGACTTATCGCTACCTAACTGATATCTTCACAACTTTAGTTGACCTCAAATGGAGATTCAACCTTTTGATTTTTGTCATGGTTTACACTGTGACCTGGTTGTTCTTTGGATTCATCTGGTGGCTAATTGCTTACATCCGAGGAGATTTGGACCATATAGCAGATAAGAAATGGACTCCATGTGTCAGTAACCTCAATGGGTTTGTCTCTGCCTTTTTATTCTCCATAGAGACGGAAACCACTATTGGATATGGCTTTCGAGTCATCACAGACAAATGTCCCGAAGGAATTATTCTGCTTTTAGTCCAGTCTGTTTTAGGATCTATTGTTAATGCTTTCATGGTTGGCTGCATGTTTGTAAAAATATCCCAGCCCAAGAAGAGGGCAGAAACCTTGGTGTTTTCCACCAATGCTGTCATTTCTATGCGAGATGGAAAGCTGTGTCTGATGTTCCGAGTTGGGGACCTTCGGAATTCACACATTGTGGAAGCATCGATACGAGCCAAGCTGATTAAGTCAAAGCAGACAAAAGAGGGGGAATTTATACCACTTAATCAGACAGACATCAATGTAGGATATTACACTGGGGATGATCGTCTGTTTTTGGTTTCACCACTGATCATCAGCCATGAAATTAACCAACAGAGCCCTTTCTGGGAGATATCCAAAGCCCAGTTGCCCAAAGAAGAATTAGAAATAGTTGTAATCCTAGAAGGAATGGTGGAAGCAACAGGTAAGGTTTATCATTCTTATATCTTTCATATTCTTAATAAATGCTTTTAATTTGAAATGGCATAAAGTATTGTAAGAGACAAAATACAGTCAAGGAGGCAATCAAGGTACCAAAGAATCTAATTCTGTCACAGTAATTCTCTTTGTGCCTAAGCATCCGAGGCAAAAAATGGCCAGCAGTAAACTAATCTTAGAATATTCGTTATTTTCATTCGGTGGGGCAAATGGACTGAAGATATTCAGTAGAGAAGGCCTGAGATGTCACTGAAACATTCTATAAGCATCTAAGCAAAGAGCAAGATGTGGTTCCTAAGAAACCCAGCCCACTCTTGAGGCATAACTGATTAGAATATCTCCCAGGGAATTCTGATTTTCTAATTGATAATGTATCTGGGTTAGGGGTGTGCACGAGTGAATTCACATCCGAAAATGCAACTGAATATTCAAATTTGCACATTTTTCACGATTGAAGGTACATTTGAATGTCCAGAGGTCTGAGTGAATAAAACAGTGCTCCCAGCTTGTGCATACAAACATTTAACCAACATTTTGCACTTTTGCAGTGTTTTACCCATGAAAATAAGCTTTTCCAATGGTAAGAACTGAGAAAATGTGCAGCTGTGAATTTGGCTGTACATTCGCTTTGATTGTGAATTTTTCTTCACACACATGCCTAATCTGGGTGCCTCCGGACATGCAATAAGCTGCGCTGCTCATGCACAGCTTTTTTCAAATCACACCATTCTATCACAAGTGAAAAGATGCTGATTTATCAAGATCTTTTTACTTTGCTCTTACCTTAGAATGCTCTGCTACTACTGCAGGCAACAGAGCGTCCCATCTGGTGGACAGGAAGCCACTGAGAAGGGGTGCCACAGCTTCTGTGTGAACTGTCTGGCAGACTGGAAGCAGCTGCAAAGGGCGGTGCTGCTTCTGTGTGGCCCGTCTGGAGGATGGGAAAGGGGCGAGAAGGGGTGCTGCAGCTTACTGCATGTCTGCAAGCACCTGCTTTCCTAAATTATTTATAGATGTTTGCATGCAATTAAAATACATTCTGCTGAAGAAGTGGGAAGAGGATATATTTCATTTCATTCCAAGAACCAATGGTACATTTGTTTGAAGTCCACATACTTCTAGATTTTAAATCCAAACAAATTTAATTGCTGGCTCAGATCAATTCAGCATTTTCTGATATTTTTACATTTATCCGAGTTCTATCACACATTCCTATACAGATATATGTATAATAAAGGCCCATTTTAACCGTTTGCACAATTTCAATATAACATGATTTACTAACTGTGAGTTTGTATTGGTATTAAGCCTTCTTATCATAGAATCATAGAGTTGGAAGGGACCTCCAGGGCCATTGAGTCCAACCCTCTTGTTGCAGTTTGACTCGGTTTTCCTAGCATTAAAAGTCTATTAGTCATTTAATGCAAATTTGTTTTAAACAATGACTTAGCAGAATGGAACCTTCATGTTAAATAGGATCCTAAAGTAGTCCAACTTTGTTTCATTTATGTTTCATTATTAGGCATGCCTCATCCTGATTTTCTTATAATGCATTAGAACTTGCATAACATACATGTTCAGTGGCATAATTTTCATTGTTTTCTATAAGTATTTTATGTTACTAAAATATTTCTGACATGAAATATACATATGATGTACCAAAAGGCATGTTTTAAATAAAATGCATATTGCATTTTTGGCACATCAAAATTGAAATACAAAATCCATAATTTGTTCAAAATTATCATATTCTGGGCATTCAGTTTGATGGCATATCCACAATCAATGTCTGTGAAACGTGCACAATGTAGCATGCATTTCTTGAAGATTCCTCCAGTAACTAGAGCCATTAAGGCTAGAGAAAAAGAATTGGGGGAAGTGGGAACATGCAGTTTTTTCCTGGCTGTCCCTCCAGCTGTTGGAAGGGAAGTGCAGTTGGAGAGAAAATATGTAATTTTCAACTTTGTTGTTTTCCGCTCAAGATTTCTGATGCTCATATATTATGATAGCCTTTGTATCATGAATGCAACACTGGTGCAATGTTGTTGTGTGATTCACAGTGGAAGGCAGACATCTCCTCGACCATCAAGCCATTCATTCAAAATTACCTCACGGCACCTTTGCTGGCATCAAATATTAGAAGTACAGCCACAAAATAATCTGAGATAACTTTGGGAGATGGAGAAGGAAAAAATGAGTTAACTCCAAAGAAGCTCAGTTTGGTTAGCAAAGCAGTCCATTGATAGTGTTGGAAAATTACATATATAAACAAGAAAAAAAGGCCAAATGGTTACCATCAGTCAGATGCTCCTCTATTTATTTATTTATTTATTTATTTATTTATTTATTTATTTATTTGTTTGTTTGTTTGTTTGTTTATTATTTTTCTATCCCTATACCTGAAGGTCTCTGAGCGGGTAACAACCTTAAAGTCCACCATATTATATAACAATATATAATAGAACAATAAAAAACCATCACAACATCTAAAATCCAATATATATCAATTAAAAAAACAATGGTGTTTACAGTGGGGGAAGCATAGCTGACATTTATCCAAAGGCCTGAGTAAAGAGGTGCATCTTCACTTTCTTCCTGAACATGAACAGAGAAGGAGCCTGACGCACCTTGAGGGGAAGACTATTCCACAGCCTGGGGGCCATTACCAAGAAGGCCCTCTCCCGGGTACCCACCAGCCTTGCTGCTGAAAGTAGTGGGACAACCAGGAGGGCCTCTCGTGCAGATCTTAGGGCATGGCAGGTTGGTATGGGAGAAGGCGCTCCTTTAGATATCTGGGGCCCAAGTCATTTAGGGCCTTATAAGTCATGGTTAACACCTTGAATTGGGCCTGGTAGTGAATCCCAACAGAAATGCCTTTGTAAAAGCAGAAGGTCTGCACCATCCCACCAAAAATTATTATTTCCAAATGGGCGCTGGATATGAAAAAACACATTTCACCAAAAATTCATAGAGGCAAAGCACAAGAGAACAGTGACAGAAAAAGCAAAATCATAGGTGTGCTTTTTGAAAACTATGCTTCCATAGTAAAAAGAAAGGCAGACACAAAACCTTTTAAATGTTAAGGCAAAAACACAGATGGCCAATAAAGATAGAAAGATTTCAACTGCATGTTGCTTCCAGAACCTGGCAGGAAACAAAGCCTGAGAAATGAAGTTCTAGATTGACAGTACAAGGTGATCCAAAAAGAAGTATTAATGGGGGGGGGGGAGGGTTGTACAACAGACTTTTTTAACAGTTGGGCTTATTCTACACTTAAATCGCACATTTTTTAAACTCACCAGCTGAAGTGAATTGAGATGTTACCATGTGTGTTTGTGTGCTCACAGATGCATGAAAGACAGCAGGATCCTGCTGTCACTACTTAAAGATAGGTCTGCTCTGCAAAGAAAATAACAGGATATCAAATAGAATCCAGACTTACAAAACTGCAGGCTGGAGGGCATGCAGAAATGTGAATCCATACTGTTAGACTAGACTGGGTGTATCATAATTCCCTTATTCAGTAAGCATTTTCTAACATAACTGAAGTCAAACGCACAGAAAGCACACTTTTCTAAAACAGAAGGAAGGGAGGGGGGATTAGATTCAACCTGGAGATAATCATGGAACATTCTCTAAGTCAGTGTAGGTGTTCTTTCTTCTGTCTGGAATGCCTGCTGTCAAGGGAGGTGCATGTGGCCAGGAAATCAGTGGCAGTAGCAAGGTGGCACAAAACTGGATCTTGTGCCATTGGTAAATCCCATCCGCTGCATTCCATTGTCACTTTTTTAGAGGAGACAGAGATCCCATTATTTGCCTGGGATGTCAGAACACCACAGAGTAGTCCCGATATGGGCTGCATCAATGAGAGAGCAGATCACTATGGCTCCAACTGTGGTCATCAGCTTCAGCAGACAGTCTGTTTTACCACATATCCCACCAGATTAGTCACAAGCTGGGAGTGCAGATTATTCACTGCATTTATAGTTCATTCTTCACCAATGACATCACAAGAAGTTAATACAAAACTTTAAAATCATCAAAAAATATATTTTTAAAAGATGAAAACATTACAAAGTCTAACGCTTGTCTACACCAACTGTGATGAACTCATCCTTCAGTGTGTCCCCTCCCACTGTCCATGTCCTGCATAACCACACACGTCGCTCCAACTGAAGAGGAAATTCAGCACATACAAAAGCCTTCAAAGGAGAAGTAGATTGCTCCTCTGGTCTCCCTCTGCCTTGCAATACAGCATCTTCAGGACAGGTGCAGGTTCTCCCTTCTTGCACATGGACAGTCCACTCAGCGTCTCTTGGCTGGATGCCCAGGCATCTGGACATCCAGGTGCCTTCAACCTGGAAGAAAGTTAGAGAGCACTCAAAGCACTATAGCAAAGCTTCACATGACCACCACACTTGAGGTTTAGATCCACCCTAGAAGTTTAAATGCTTCTCCTAGCAGCAGCTGAACTGAAAACAACCATATGTCTAACATAGACCAACAGAGCCTCTTAATCAGCCAAGGCAGTTCATAGAAGAGAGGCTCTTTCTACACTGAGAATTAACCCAGGTTATATCTCGCAATAGTGCAGACTATGGCCCACCCTGAGCAGGCTTTGCTGTGATCTGCACCAGCATGAGGATATCTAAGGCTTACGACTTGACCGTAAAGACAGGAAAAGTAACAGAAAATGCAAATAAAATTACAGAGTACCTGATAGACAAGGTTATGGGACTCGAGAATAGACTAAGATGAAAAAACCTAAAAAAAAATTGGCTGTCCAACTCAAGCCCCTCAACGAATCTGCTGGAAACCTTGGTGGGGTGGCTAACATCCTTGGGGATTGAAGTAATGCCAGAGGAGGTGGAAAGAGTACATAGACTCCAAGGGAGGAGAACGGGAGATAAGCAGGACTTAATAATTGCCTTTAATAGAGAAAGAGAGACGAGGTCTACAAAAAAATAAGAACCATTCCAGACTTAAAATACAATGGAATCACAGTTAAAGTGGTTCTGGATTTTGTGGCGCAAACAGTGGAAGACAGATTGAGGCTACGCCCGTATTATATGCAAATTATTAACTTTGAACTGACATTTACATGGATTCTGCCAAGTACAATAGTAGTATATAAAGATGGAAATGCACTGAAAGCCAGCAATGAGGAGGAAGCGGAAAAACTCTTGAAGGAACTGGGTATAATGGACCAAGTTGGAGGAGACGAGGACAAGGAAGAAGAAAGGAGAGAGAGAGAAGCAGGAAAAGAAAAGGACAAAAGAAAAGATAAGCAGAAAGTCAACGTGAAGAAAGATCAGAGGACTGAAGGACTGAGAGACATTAGAATGATGCTGAGAGAAAGGAAAAGATAAAGTGGCAAACTTGCCTCCGTCTTTCTTCCCTTTGATTTCTTATTCTGGGACTAGGGTAGAAATAATGAGATGCCCTAATAAGGAATATGATATAAAGTCATAAAGAAGATGGATAACTTGGGGAAAAGAGAACAAAGATATGTGTATAGTTACATGTATAATTATAGGCATATGTATGATTATGAAGTAGAAACAAGGAAGAAGCACATAAATAGCGTAAGATATAGAATAAACTTGAGATGGCAAAGTAAAACAGTAATTATTTTAGGAAATTATAGAAATTTATGAAGGGAAGTGTATATATAAGAAGTAACGGTGGAGGAGGGACAGTGCATTCCACTAATTTGTTTGTTTTCTTCTTTTTTCTCTCCCCTTTTCCCCCTTCTTTTTTGGCTTTTTTCTTTCTTTTTTCTCTTGGTTTTTTTTTCTGTTGTGTTAGGTTGGCTAATTCAAAAACGCCATCATGGGGAGAGGCAACCATTTAATGGTTTGCCCTCTCCTTCCACTTAATAGAGGGGGTGGAAGAGTCACAAAACCAAAGGGGGAGGGGCGTTTTGAGTACCTGGACTCATAGAAAGAAAAGATTAGTAAAATAATGATTTGGGACCATTACATGAAAGGACTGAAAGTGATGACAATGTCAATGGTCTGGGAAATGTGGTTAAAAAATATAGACTGCTTAAGCTGCTGAATGATAAAAAAATACAAATTGCCTTCCTGCAGGAGACCCGTATGAGAAGGGGTAAACAGGAAATATTTGAATCTAATAAATGGATTCAAATAGAATCCAGGGGAACACAGCATTCGTGAGGGGTGGCAGTATTAATAGCCTAAATTTTCAGATATTGGATATAAAAAAGGCTAAAAAAGGAAGGTACATGGGGGCTAAAGGAACTTTCATGGATCCAAACTCACACTACTATCAATATACGCACCAAATAGATTGCAAAAAGATTTCTTTAATAGAAGTATGGGTAAATTACAAAACTTCATGGAAGGTGTCATAATTATTGCAGGAGATTTAAATAAGGATATAAAAATAATTACACTAAAGTTTCAACCAGATCCAAGGTCACGTGTGAAAGAAAAAAAATAGACGTAACAAAATGCCATTTGTTGGATGCATATGATAAGAAGCAGATAGGGGTAAAGGCACCGACTCACTATTCACATAGACATAGGGTCTTTATGACAATAGATCATATATTGTTTAATAAACTGTTTAACATGACTATAGAAGGAATTAGCATTGATAACATTTGGATATCTGACCATGCCCCCTTAATGTTACAAATTAACTTCAGAGAGAAAAAGAATATAAGTTGAAGGTTTGACCCAATAATAGTAGTGGAAGAACAAGACATGAGAAAATTGCAAGGCGGGATTATACACTTTTTTGAGACAAATGAAGATGGTAGCCTCTCACAGAGTATAATATGGGATGCCTTTAAGGCTACAACAAGAGGAACTTTTATGGAGATAGGATATAGGAGGAAAAGGAGAGATCATCAGGAAAGAATAAGAAGACAAATAGATACAACCTATAAGGCATACCTGAGAACAGGGGCAATAAGACTTAGAAGAGAATGGGTCAAATTAAATAAAGATCTGGAAAAAACAGAAAGTGTTAAGCATCCCATATTATACTCTGTGAGAGGCTACTATCATCATTTGTCTCAAAAAAGTATTTCATCATCCACACAACTTTCAGTGGCTGAAATTGTTTTTTGATATTTGCCGTTCTACTGCTGTAACTTCAAATTGTTGTGGATTTTACAATGTTTACTGTATTTGTGTTTGGTTAATTCAGAATAAGGGGTTGCATTAAAAGAAGACCCAAAATTAAATTTCCCTGGAAATTGTACAGATGTTATTCATTTTCTAATGAACTAATCATCCAGTCCTATTTATAGTTTCATTATATTTCCAACAGATAAGTATCTCCAGAGAAATGTTTACAGAAGGGTTATGGTTACATAAAAAGCAAGCTCACCAGCTGTGGAAAATATATTTGAGAAGCAATAAACTGTATAAGCAAAATGTTGTTTGGATACTAAATTAAGGTGTCAAATAGATTGTCACCTTCTAAAACGGTCAAAATCTTCACTATAATTCCACAAATTTATTATTTTCCCTTTGATGCTGTGCTAATGAATGGCTTATTCTTTACTATCAAAACTATGTTATTTATTTTTTTAAAAGCCATGACATTCTTTATCAGGGTAACTCATAGTTTATAATCTGTACAGAATTTTCAAGTACAATTTTGGATTCCGATATTTCATTTTGATTTTCCAAAGGAACAAGAAACTACATAATAATAGTATAATCTTTATGGATCAATGCATCATCCAGCCATGACTTTTATAAACAGCAGCAGCAATGTAGCCATGGGATAGCAGGTTTGACTATTAGATTTTCTAGACCCAGTATACTTTATAAGGTGAGGGATGCTCCACCCGCAAAGGAGGACACAGATTAAAAAGATAGCTCCATTGATGTGTTATACATGCATTGACCAATGCTGAATTGAAATGTGTGGGAAATTGAACCTCTGAAAGCTGATGGGCAGGAGAGTTAGGACTGGCAAGGAGAAATATTTTTTCAACCAGAGGGACATCAGTCTATAAATTTACTACTAAAAGAGGTAGTGACAGTGTTGCGGAAACTCCTGCATCTCCTAATAGTTTCAGCAGGCATAGTATGCAATGCCAACTTGGTTATAAAGCAAATGCATGGGAAAGCAGAAGGTTGCAAGTTCAGCTCTCAAGTTCTCCCCAGAAGAAGATAATGACAAACCACCACTTGACGCCTGCAAAGAAAATTGCATAGTTCGTGCAGTAATTGTGAATCAGCTGCAACTCAATGGCACTTCCAGCTGCAGCAGTTCAGCTTTCTTTTGCAGGTGATTGCTCCATTTGTAGATAGGTTGAAGGCTCTAAAATAAATCACCAGCACCTCAAAAGTGGCAAGATGTCTGAGGGATAGATCTCCAACTGATGAAGGGTTTTGTAACTGGGCTTCATACCTGAAAAAAATTGTCTACTGAATTTCTGCCCACTGCTCTTAAAGGCATGAGGCTCTTTCTAATGCCAAACCTAAAGCATAGAGAAACTTCAAAGCAAAAGGGACTTCTACATCCATTATACAATCCACCTTTAAAAAGGCTTCCTAGTGAAAGAACCATATTTATTGCCTAAAAAATACATGTATTTCTGCATTATTTTATTAGAAAACACTTCTAATGAAAAGAGGTTTTGCATTTACCTCCTGATGCATATTGTTGGGAGGGTGTTTTTTTTCCATGCAGGCCTTTAACGGTGGGGACATGGGAAGGGTGAAAGGCATTCCTTTAAAAATCACCCCAAACAATACCCATCTGCCCACCTCTGAAATGTCACCCAGGCAAAGCTGTGGGTACCAGCTGCCTTTCCATGGGCTGTAAATTCCACTACCCCATCCTTTTACCTCTGCAGCTATGCTCCATGAAATCTTGGGCATGGTGGGATTCAACGATTTGAACTGACTGAATAGTGTAGGTGGTGAAGAAACAAAGGTTATGCAGTGCAGTAGAGTCAGAAAAGCCATGTTCTTTGCCAAAAATGAGCACCATTTTCTTTTTACAAATTGCTGTTATTTTCCTTTTCATTCTTTTTTTTTAAAAAAAATAATTCTCCTCTTGTTCTTAATAAAACCAAAAGAGAGAGTGAGTAGTATTAGACAGAATGGCTATGTGACAGAGTGTAGACTGGGGGAGGGCCCCCAAAATGCCATCCTATAGTTCACCAGTAGACCTTGATTTAAAGTTCTGCCAGTATTCTACAAAGTGGAATAGTGGGCCACAAAATCATATAGACAGCACATTTGGTGATCTTGTATATCATGGGGTGTTGTTCCTTGAAGTTGTTGTTATGCCTTTCTTGGTGCATTCTTGAATGTGGAGGGAAGCCCTTTCTGGTTTATTTCAAAGGGAACCACTCAGTTTGAAGCTTTATTTTGCTTTTTTTCCCGTGTGCTTTGCTAAAAGGAAACAGAAAATGGAGAAATTCAGGACATTTAAGAGAAGCAGTATTTTTTTCCAAAATGAAGATGCAAGATAGGCATGCATGTCTTACCAAGCCTAAGTCTGTGAACATTTACCCTGTTTTGCCACTTCATGGTGCTTTTGGCAAAAGCAAGGCTGTCTGCACTGGGATAGCTTATTCTGTACCAGCCACCATGTTGACTCCAAAGCTACTGCCAGCTTCAGAACTGGCATGGGGAGCAGCTATGAATGCTCCAAAGGCCAAGAGTGAAAGATCCAGGCCTTCAAAGCTCCCTGGGGGGGGGGCATTTCAGTGGTGCCCTAGACTGCCAAAACAATTAGAAATGTAAAGGTACCACACGTGAAGAGAGAATAGAAGGAAATGAGCTCCCAGCTATGCCTGACACTCTCCCACCTGCATCTAGCTGAAGGCAGAAAGTAATCACATAGATTTGTTGCCTCTTTGCCCTACAGAATATCTGCACCTGGCTTTGACTCACCTGGTGGGACCTGCTTTGACAGGATTGTTGCTGCGGTGGCAGCAAATACTGTAGTAAGTATTTAGTTGTTAAGAGAACTGCAGCTATTGAGGTTTGAGGAAAGCCTATTCACCACTGGTAGTATCCCAGGGGGTAACATCCATCTCTGAATTAAAAAGTGGTAGAGAGTCTGATTATTCTTCTCAGGGTTCATGGTACCACAGGTTACTTGAACTCAGACCAGCTATCAAGCAAAAGAGCTTTTGAAAGGTGTTCTGGAGCCTCATAGTCCATTCTCATGTTCCTCACTGAATGATGCACTAAAAGGGCACATCCAAGTCCCCCTGCCTACAGCAATCATGTCAGCATGTACACTCACAGACACTGACCAAAGAAGGAAAGGGAAACTCTCCTTTGGCCCACACAGGAAAGAACAGGTACTGCCCCCAATAGTTCTCTTGTGAGCAAGTTTGGTTTAGTGGTTAAGGAGCCAGACTCTTATCTGGGAATGCCGGGTTTGATTCCGCCCTCCCCCATGAAGCCAGCTGGGTGACCCTGGGCTAGTCACAGCTTTCTTCTGAGCTCTCACAGCCCCACCTACCTCACAAGGTGGCTGATGTGGGGAGAAGACTAGAAAGCTTTGTCAGCCACCTTGTGTCCCCTTAAATGGGTGAGTAAAGTGGGGTAGAAAAGCCAACTCTTTTTCTTCTTGCACAATCACACCCTGAAGATACAACTGGACCAAAAATTGCTATCAGAACTGGGATACTCCAAAAACAAATAGCTTAGATGGGGGAAGGGGAATAACTCAGACAAAAATTGGAAGAGCAGAAAAAATTGGAACCTCCAGAAATAAAAATGTAGAGAGAGATGGAGGGCTACTAGAAAAAAACATTTTAACATTTTGAAATGTGGAGATAATATACCTCATCACCACCACTACAAATTCTGTTACTGTATTTTCAATGTTTCCCACTACTACTTGCAAAAGGTACTATGAGTGTACATAACTTATTGCTGTCAGTGCTGCCTTCCCAGCTTTGGTTAAAGATGGCTAGAATTGATATAAATCTCATAAAAGAACATGCATAACTAACCATAAGATCTCTCATATCGCAGAGTCTTCTTAAAAGCCTTTATTTTATAGCATAAACTCAAAAGTTATATTGTTAAATCCATTTATCCTGATTTAGTAACTTCCAGAAATCATTTTTAATTGGCTTAGGCGTTTACTAGATTCTCAGACTGTAGTGCAACAAAGAATTAAGCCTTAATATATTTTTTTTTTCTGTTGGCAATAAGTATTATAATAAGAAACTCAGCCTTTCTGGAAGATAATATAAAATATGTTGGGAAACACAATCTTAAAAAAAAAATAATAATATTTCTTTTCCTCCTACATAACATCCACCTTAATTGTCTTACACCCACTTATCTGACTCAATGACACTGTCTCCTCTGCTAGCTTGAGAAACCCTTACATATTTCCATGATAACTGAAAATGAACAATTTCCAACTTAAGTTGTTACATTCCATATACTTGGAACATTTTGTAGGTGTTGCATAGATTGGCATAGAAGGATGGAGATGGCAGCCACCCACCTACCCTGGGTGTGCATAAATGCATGTACACAACACACACTTTTTAGGACAAGCTGCTTGTTTACTCAGAGACTTGCCTAAATGATCTTTGTGCACGACAGGCTATAGCTATGAAAATTACACATGACAGATGCTCCTCATGCCCAATCATTCCAAAGGCTTCTTTAAAAAATCAGCAAAAACAGGAGGCCCTTGTTCCCATAAAGTCTCTAGACAAAGGCAGCCAGGTACATCTGATGTTAGAACCTAGGCCTGATGTTCAAACCACAGCATTCACATCTGCTGGACTAGCCATATGGTTACTTCCAATGAAACATTACCAACAGTCTCATGCTTGGGTGTACTAGAATACACACCTGTTAATATCTGCTGCCTTGTTACCAGCACCAACCTGAGGTAAAATTCTATGTGCAGAAGAACTGGGACTTGGAAAACCGGCAAATTATGTAATGTGACATCAAGGCCATAATTAATTTGATGGAGCAAAGGGATGGATAGAAAAAAAATTATTTGGGAGGAGAGATGAGGAAAAATGCTGGGACAAAGCACTGCTATTCCTTGATACTCTCAGTTGCTGTAAAGCAGTGGTTCTCAACCTGGGGGTCGGGACCCCTTTGGGGGTCGAACTACCCTTTCAGAGGGGTCGCGACAAGTCTCCCACTGCCCTTCCCTCCCATTTCCCAGCTGCTCTGCCCCCGTGGTTGGGAGTCTCCACAACATGAGGAACTCCATTAAGGGGTCGCTGCATTAGGAAGGTTGAGAACTGCTGCTGTAAAGAGTCCACCAACTATCTAGTTCTGCTGGGGACACATGGGCCATGGAAAGGAGAAGAAATAGCCATTATGTTCTTCGCCTTTCAACAAATGAATTTTGCTAACAGAATTAAGGTTCCTAATCAATATCCTTAAAGTTCCTGCTGGTTTTATTTTCCTTTTGTTTCTGTTTATCATGCTAGTTTATTTTATTGAAGACTTTTTAATATTAACACAGCTTTTCATTTTAAAAATCTTAAGGTTAGACATTAAAACAAAGGTCAAAAACAAAGTAAAAACAGCAGTTACATTAAAAAACTAGCTGAACAAGGGAAGAAACAAAGGCCTGTTTGCACTTATCTCAAGGAAAAATTTCAGCTGCTCCTGGAGAGGCCCGTCTGCACCACTGCCACCTATCTCAGAGTTCACTAAGGCTGCCCCAGTCTTCACTAACTGTGAAATGTTGTCTACAGCTTGATAGAAAACAATTAGTGCATTACAGGTCAGCAGCATTTGCACCCTCTTCAGGTGCAAGATGGTGGGGCAGCACACATGTGGCTGCAGCCACACTGCAGGCGTGGCGAGTGAACGTGGTGATGGGTCAGAGGCTGTGCAGTCATGTGCTGCGTCCCCATCCACCATGGCAACATTTAGGCATACACTGGATGTTGCCACAGCGGTTATCATGGTTATTTTATTTATTTATTTATTTATTTATTTACATTTCTATCCCGCCCCATACCCGAAGGTCTCTGGGCGGGTAACAACATATTAAAATATAATATACATTAAAAGACATTAAAAATTCACACACGTGTTATCTGGCCTAGCCAGGCCTAGCCATCTGTACTTCAAGTGCTGGTGATTCAGTTCTGGACTGCACTAGCACTTGAAGTCTGGATGGCTTCCTCTGTTTTTCATCTTAGTCTCACTGCAAACAAGCCCAAACGTTCATATGGGAAATGCCTGAGTAGAAAGACAAATCTTTAATAGGGGACCAAATGCTGTAAGCGTAGGCAACTCATGAACAGCAAAGGATATTCCAAAGGGAAGGTGCTACCATTGGGAAGGCCTGACGGCAGCTACTGTAAGATGGCATTCTGTATTTCATGGAACTCACCGAATGATGTCTCCAGGAGATCTCAGGGTTCTTCCAAGGTTTTAACAAGGGAGGCTTTATATTATTATACCTGCCTTGAGGCATTCAAAGAAACAAAAAGGAAATAAAAATTTCATCGTCAAGCAGGGTTCAATGAAACTCAGTGTGCATTTACACAGTTAAAATAAGTGACTTAAAAGTGGCTTAGAGGTGGTAGCATCCTCACACTAGTGCGTCTAATGCAGTAGTTCTCAACCTTCCTAATACCGCGACCCCTTAATGGAGTTCCTCATGTTGTGGAGACCCCCAACCATGGGGGCGGAGCAGCTGGGAGGTTGGAGGGAAGGGCGGCAGGAGAGTCTTCGTGACCCCTCTGAAAGGGTAGTTCGACCCCCAAAGAGGTCCCGACCCCCAGGTTGAGAACCACTGGTGTAATGCATATTAAAGGGCAAAAAATGCACTTTTGAAGGCCTTTTATGTGGGACGGCAATGGTAGTGTCTCCATGTTACCACCTCTAAGCTGCTTTCCAGCTACTTGTTTTCATCTGTGTAGATGCAGCTTTATGTAACCTGATGATTTCTACACTTTCAAGTCTCTAGACATGCTACAGTTTTGTGCAATCATCAACACTGCTGCTCTCCCTGATTATCCTTTCTCACCATTCTGTATATATGGCATGGATACAAAATCACAGATTTGTTAAAAAAATAAAAAAATTAACAATATTTATGTAATTTGAACAGATTAGAAATTTGGGAAGCAAAAGTAAAGTGAAATGCGTCTATCAGCTTTAGAAAGAGCTCTTACGAGGTTGGTACTAAGCTTTGTTCTCTCCCTCAGAGCACGCAGTACTTTCACCTCCCATAGTAATCTGTTGCTCACTTTCACCATATGCTTATTATAGCCTGATCTATCCGTCATGTCATACTTGTTCTCTTGAAGCAGAATCTTAACTGTCCAACTGCTTTCTGCAGTCTGATAAATTGACTCCTCTGCTGCTGACAGTTAAAATTTCCTTCTGCTTCCCACAGACAATAGCAATTTTCAAGTTATGATTATCAGTCCATTACATTAGGTACTGAAAGAAACCAGATGGTTTCTGTGGTGAAATCCAGGTAATAATCATTATTTAAGCCAAATTTATACTCACAATCCAAAACTTTCAACAACAACAATAAAAATCCAGTACGATATCCATGAAATTCATGAAATTCAATAAATAAAGTAACATGGAGTACGTTCAGGCTGTGTTCAGACACAACAAAAGGGAAGCCTCAGAGAGACGGTGTGTGGCCCTCATGTTCCCAAACCTTCTCTAATCCACCTTTTCTAGCACAGAAAGTTCAGGAGAGGGGAAGGGGCAGCTTGAAGCCTCCTCTGAGGCACCTCAGGGAAGCTTTTCTTTTTCAGTGCCTGGTCATAGCCTTAGAGCAACCTCTGCCATCTGGCTACATATATTTGTAGCTATTTAGTGTGGCTATAGTAATACAGAACATTCATTATTACTTCAGCTGTTAAGAAAGAAAGCCATCAATGATAGAATATGCAGAGAAAAATGTCAAACAAAGAAGCTGGAATCCTCTGAATATGATTGGCAATTTCTCCTCAAAATGTGCAAAACAGCCCTTAAAAAAAACTTAACTAAGACATTCTTAATCAAAGAACAATCCTTTAATCAATTAACCATACCACTGAATTGATTAAATCTTACAGGCTTATTCTTTTCACATAGTGGTGACAACATAATGTCAGAATAATTTTAAACAATAAGGGGTAAGTTCAACCCTGGGCTGAGTATGCTAACCCATGCATCGACATATTCCAAATTACCACGGATATGGTAATTGTAATAGGAAAGAAAGTATGTAATTGCTTGGAATTTGTTAGCATTAATGCCATTGTATGGCAGTCTAAGATACCTTGAGCAACAATAGCATATGCAAGTGGTAAGGAAGCCTATGCACAGTACACACCAAAATTCAACTTTATCCAAAATATTTGTTCCATTCTTTCCCTCCTCTTCCTCAAAAAAAAAAAAAAAAAAAAAAAAACGAAAAAATCCAAACCTGTTTTTCCCTGTCCCCATTACAAATTTCACTGTAAGCTTTACAGGACCTCTTCCCTTTTTTTGTGCTGAACAAGTTTTGCTTACACTGATAAGGACTGCATCAGGAAAAGTTAAAAATAAACAACCAGCACATAAAATCTGAAAAGAAATGTACCAAAATTATTCAAAGAGTGCATCCCGACTTAAGCTTTTTTAGTCCTGGTTTAGTCCTGTTTGGACTATTTTTGGGACTATTTTTCGTCTGAATAGAGTGCCTAGCAATTAATTTGAATATGGCCATCCACACATAAACAGGACTTTTGCACCCTCCCTCCCCGCACAAACACTGCCTGCAACCAAAGCAGCAAAACTTTCCCTTCACTTTCTAAGAGCTGAAGCCAGAGAGCTTAAATTAAAAGCTAGCACTTGGGGGAAAAAAATCTAAACCTGATCACTTTCTCCTTTCACATCTCTCCCTTTTGATATTACCAGGAACTGTGCACTCAAGCAGATCTGTAAAGGAGCGAGAACAGCACAATCAAAGCTGCTTTTTGCTGAGCCTTTTTGCTTATAAAATGTATCTTTCTCATAACAATAATCAGAAAAGATACAAATGTTTCCAGCAAAAACGATTTAAAGGCAAATCTGCATCAAGCAGCTGTCACCCCTTTTTGCCTTTTTGATTTGGGCTCTAGCACTGCAAGCATGGCAAGAGGGGGGGAGCTTTGCATCTGTGAAATCCCACCCACAACTGGCTGCCATTGGCCTGAAGACTAGACCTCCACCCAATACATAAGTAAATGGGGACGCTGGATCCCGACTTCAGATTCAATTCAGATTTAAATGCATAGGGGGACACTCCCAGAATCTTCTAGCTCAACAAATTCTAAAAGCCTGAGTAAAACCCATGCATCTGAAACTGCCCTTTCTCTTCTGAAGAAACAATGCAGAGTTCATTAGTATTGTCTGTGGCTTCATAAAACTACTTAGAGGTTTACAGGTGAGCACCAGCATCTCAAACTGGGGTCAGAAAATGATCAGGCAGGCAATGTAATTCCTTTTTAATAAAACACAACCTAAACCAGCCATATCTGTTGCAGCTAAACGCTGCACTACTTACATTTCTGAATCATCTTTAAGTGCAGTTGTATTCAGAATTAATAGCAGTTATCCAATCTAAGTGTGGACCTCAAGGATTTTTTGTTGTTGTTGTTGTTGTTAGGTATCACCAAGTTGCAGCTGACTCCTGGTGACTGCATGGGCACCTATGCAGTTTTCTTGGCAGAGATATAGAAGTGGTTTGCCATTGCTAACTTCTGGGAAGAGGCTGGGAATCGAACCAGCAGCCCTCTGCTTTCCAGACAGCTTGCTCTACCATTGAGCCACAGACACTGCTGCCAAAGCATGTTAGTTTTGACCATTAAGAACCAGAGTTGATGACCCAAATAATGTTGACAGAAGGTATTTGCACCTCAAGGCCACTTGCCACACTGTTGTCAGACTTGGTAGGATTTAGTTCTGTGTATGCATGCATGAGATTGCACGTTGAATCTTCAGTATTTTTCACTCTTCCACATTACCTGAAATGACAACATAGTTTGAAATGTTCTGCTGGACTGAAGTCAACGTGAAAGAACAGCAGGCTTCCATTCAACAAGAAGAAGAAAGGAGGAGACGGAGGAGGAGGAGTTGGTTTTTTGCACCCTTTTTAAAGAGGATTCAGAGCAGCTGACAAAACTTTCTATTCTTCTCCCCACAAAAATACTCTGTGAGGTAGTTGGGGCTGTGAGAGCTCAGAAAGACGGGAGAACAGAAAGCTTTGTCAGCCACTTTGAATCCCCTTCAATGGGTGAGAAAAGCGGGGTAGTAAAGCCAACTTTTCTTCTAGATAGAACAGAACCAATGTTTGACTCTAAAAATTCAACTGTATCTTTCATTATGCTGTAGTCTATTCCATACACATCTGCAGTCTCCCCATTGCACCTACCGCCCCCTTACCTTCTTACACCTCATTTTCCAGGAGGCCCAGGCTGAGCCACTGCCAGTGGCCACACAGTTATAGAGGCGAAGCTGTTCCACTGGCTCTAAAAGAGGCAGTGGAGTGCCCCATACTTAAGAGGTCCTCCCTTGACCCAGAAGTATTGAAAACATATCACCCAAGTGCTAATAAATCCTTATTAGCAAGGTTCCAGAGATGGTAGCAACAGCTCAACTTCAGGCAAACTTGGAAGAAGTTAATTATCTGGAAGCATTTCATTCCAGCTTTCAATTTGGTTATGGCACTGAAAATGCCTTGGTCACTCTGGCTGATAAACATTGTTGGGAAATGGACAGAGCAATGCTACCTTGCATGTCCTCCTGGATCTCTTGGTGGCTTTTGATAACATCAACCATAGTATCTTCTTGAACAGGCTTCAGAGACGGAGAGTTAAGAGGTACTGCATTGCATTGGTTTCATTCTGACCTCTGGGGAAAATACCAGAAAGTGGTCAAGGAACATTTATTTTATTTATTTGAATTTTTATCCAGCCCTATACCCAAAGGCCTCCAGGTGGGTTACAAAATTACAAACCAATGAGCATATAAAATAAACATTAAAACCATGACAGTGCCTGAACAATGCCATTTCATTGTTTAGCCAAAGGCCAGGGCAAAGGGTACATCTTCACAGCTCTCCTAAATGCATAAATTGAATATGCCTGATGCACCTCAGGAGGGAATCTATTCCACAATCTGAGAGCCACCACTGAAAAGGTCCTATCCTGGGTGCCTATGAAGGTGATGGGACTACTAATAGGGCCTCCCCTCCAGATCTTAAGGCACAGGTAAGTCGATATGGAAGAAGACGTTCCCTCTTGTGGTTCTTTGTGGTTCATCTCTCTTGAAGTTAACCTGTTGGGTCCATTAGGAGTTTATCACGAATACTTTTTAGTATCTGTATGAAAATGCTGGGAGAGGTTATCTGAAGGTGCTATCAGTACACTGACAATACCCAGCTCAATCTCTCCATTCCATTGGAGTTAGGAGAGCCAATTCCAACTACTTGACTATTGCCTGGTAGTTGTAAAGGGCTGGTTGTGGACCAATAAATTGAAGCTGAATCTAGACAAGATGTAGGTACTGTGTCAAGGTTCTCTTGTCTATTAAATGGAAAGCTATCCTGCCCCTGCCCCTTCCCCCCACGGAAAGGCTCTAAATCTTCCCCACAAGCTGCAAAGCACAACAGAGGTTGCCAGAAATATATTAAAGCCACCCCAAATCTCTCTGTCTCTTTTTATTTTTTCAACTTGAGATTTTTGTATAGTGATAAGTGTGTGTAAAATGTTCTGTCAGTTACATGAACCTTCCACCAAAAATATCTGTAAGACTATATCTAGGCCACTCAAAATTTATCCTGAAAGTGGGTGTACTGTCTGCTTTTAAAAGTCAGCAGAAAGAGAAGTAAAGCCAAGCTGATGACAAGTCGGAGCCAAATTGATTAGTCTGGCTAGGCAGGGTTTTGAGGCCTTAGAATTCATCAGCAGAAGAACTTGGATCATCTGTCCATCCAATGTATCTGTTTTAAACTCGAAAGAAAGCTTAGACTGGGTATCAACACACATTGTTCTATACCCTATTCCAGGGCTCTCCTTGGTCAGAGAAGCATCTAAAGAGAACTCAGGTCACTCAAATGGCATTTGAATGAAGGCACCTCACCCTCCCCCAAGCCTTTGTCTTTCCTCTGAGATAGTTGTCACCAACCTTGAAAGCCAAGTTCCACCACTCAAGTTGCTGTGCCAGAAGAGGGATCAGCCAGCTCCAAAGCAGTGGCAGCACAACAATTGCTAGAAGGTTTATCACACACACACAATGAGGCAATAATCCAGAAACCTGGGCAGTGGCCAATCAGGTGTTGCTCTTTCCAACTGTCTTAAGTCCTTGTGTCATAATCACAGCCATGTGTATAGGGCAGGTTGCCCCCCCTCCCCCCATTGCCAGGTCCTTTAGAGGGCCCACAGATCAGTACTGTAGGTAGGGAAAGGTTGGGTTAGAAGCTTCTGTCTGAATGTACAGAAATGCATTTTGATCCACAGTGGATGAGAACATGGTTTGGTGGGATCGAGATGAGACACCCAACCAGAATCTCATCTTCTCCCACTACGTCACTGAAGTGCTCCATTGGGCACTACTGGTTTTCACTGCTGAGTGTTTAATGCTGTTAAGAGAAGTAAGAACATAAGAGGAACTCTGCTGGATCAGGCCACAACCCATGTAGTCCACCATCCCATCTCACAGAGTGGCCCACCAAATGCTGCTGGACTTTCTGAAGCAGAAGTTGAAGGCAAAACCTTCACCTGCTCTCAATTCCCTGAAAATGGCCGTTAGAAGCATCCTGTTAAACACTCTGCCTCACCCTCTCCAATGTTCTGTATAATTTTATGATGTATTATCTCCTGAGGTTCTTTGCTGTAGACTGTCTTGAACAATTTTTTGGAAAGGAATATACAAATAAAAACCTTAAAATAAATGGATTTTTAAATAATTAAGTTGCTTTGGGCCGTTGAAGTTTAAATATGTGCTAGATGACAACAGTGATAATATGGGTTAATGCACTGTCATTTTTTCCCTGTCCACACATTTCCTTGTATCAACACAGCTGCACCTTACTGACCAAGTGAGTCTTGAATACTGCCTAACATGCTAATGCCTCTTCCAGAGGATTTGGGTGCATGTGAGTGTCCTTGTGGTTGTTTACAGGTTTCCCATAATGTGCAGTTGCAAGCTGGAACTCACTTTTGCCTAAATCCAGCAAGGAGTTTTGGAGAAAAAGTTCCCCACCGTTACTGACCTTTTCATACTAAAGCCCCTAATAACCTCTTGTTCTGGGCCACTCAGCTTGTGCCTCTCCAGATGTTCCCAAACTATAACTCCCAGCATTCCTTTCAGAATTGACATGTAATTCTGGGAGTTACAATTCAGAAACAACTGGAGGACACCAAGTTCATCAGCCCTGCTGCAGTTTTTAAGGAGGTCAAATGTATTCAGACGCAACAAAAAGGGTGCTCAGAGAGACAGCGTGTGGTCCTCATGTTTCCAAGCCTTCTCTAATCCACCATTTTTAGCACCGAATGTTCAGGAAGGGGGGAAGGGCAGACTGGTTTGTGAACGATCCCACTTCTCTAAGCTGCCTCAGAGGCGCCTCAGAGGTGCTTTTTTTTGCTGTGTCTAATGACATCCAAAAATACCCTTCACTTCATTCCTTGCCTTGATCTCCTTGCTCCTTGAGAATGGCTGCTGTTGTAGAGTTCCTTCTGAGTATATACCTCCAAGCACATTTCCGTCACTTTAAAATGGCAGTGTTGCCATACCTCTCTGACTGACTGACCTCACTAAATGGCAGATTTTGCTGCCTGCCATGTATCCAAACGATCTAGGGAGAAACAGCACATCTTTGCTTTCCGCTACATTTCCAGACATCATGTCTCATTAACATCTGCCTGGTTGAACAAAGCACTTTGCGCTGCAGAATTGATGAAAGCCAGCTTTGGCTGCAGGACTGTCCCAGACCACAAACATGAAAGGAAACAGCCTTGACCTGACAATGGCTCTCACTGATCCGCAACACCCTTGTAAATCTAAGTGCTCTCCAAATCAAGCTTCGGGCACCTTCTGGAATCCAGACATATTGATACAACTGACAAGTTAACTCCCCCTGTTGTCAAGTATGTATGACACAAAAGTTGAAATTTTATAACGCTGCTGGAATTTCCCTAGTCTTACACACACACATTTTCCCCACCAGGTAAGTTATCTATCCCACAATTTTTTAACTGCCTTTCCTTAATTACTCACTTTGGTGGAACCTTTCATAATACATCTCCAGATTGCAAATATGGAGAAACATTACCAGACTACCACACCACGGGAGCCAACACAAAAGTTTGTTTTCAGCTGAGATGGTCAGCCATAATGCTAATGTTTGGAGACACCATGAAATGGCTGCTCTGGGGAAAAACCCCCACTATCTTCTTTTGAAATTGTGTTTTTGATAAATTAAGAGAAGCACAGTTCTCACTAGAAGCCCCTGGATGCATCCAGACATTGGTTATTTATTCCACTATACATGGACAGGCTGCACTGGAAGAGGAAAGGGTCAGAGATCACCTAGTTAGAAGTTACTACATTTTGTGTTTATTTTGAAAAGGGTTCTTGGCTGTGGGTTTGAGGCTGGCAACCTAATTCTCTTTATTATTATTTTTTTCTTGTTGATATTTTTGCAACTAAGGGAAGGCAGACTAAACCTTATTAATTCTGTTTGATCTATGTTCTTTTCTCACTTTTGAATTTTTTTAATAAAGAGTTTTCACTTTTAAAGCCTACTTTGCTCCTTGGAGGAGGGAAGCCCTGGTCACTTGCTTCTATGGCACAGTCATATTGCTTAAACAGCATGATTTTCAGAGGTGTCAAGAGGTGGTCTAAGTTAAAATTATTCCTCCACAGAAACTCAGGTGATGGCAAGGCATGCCACAGAGAACACCACAGCCTCACCAACCACATAGGCTTCTAGTCAAGATAAAATGGAAGGGAGGATAATGCAATGCATTGGGCTAATTGGAGGAAAGGCAGGATGTGTGGTAAATCCTCTTAAAAGTAAATCATCTCTATACATGACAACAATATGTGGTACGATTGTGGAAGCTATTGATCTATTTTATCTCTTTTTTCTTGCCAGGGATGACATGTCAAGCTCGAAGTTCGTACGTTACCAGTGAGATCCTGTGGGGTTATCGTTTTACACCTGTTCTCACTCTAGAGGATGGATTCTATGAAGTTGATTACAATAACTTCCATGAAACATATGAGACCAACACACCACCTTACAGTGCCAAAGAACTGGCAGAGATGGCCAGCCGTGCAGAATTACCCCTCACGTGGTCTGTGTCCAGCCAACTAGACCAGCATGCTGAAATGGACACGGAAGAGGAGATCAAGAACCATGGAGAACAAACTGAAAGGAATGGTGATGTTGCCAATTTAGAAAGTGAATCCAAAGTTTAGAACTCAAAGTGGGATAAAGAGCCACACAACATTGTTTAAAAGAGGGGAAGGAGGAGGAACATTTAAAGAGAGCTATGCCTTCTTGCCCATAAGATAAGCAAAGAGTTGGGTGGATGCTGCAATATTCCTTATCTTACAAAGAAATCTCTTTTTAGAGATGCCAACCTTTCACATACAGGTATGGGATTTGGGGTTCAGTTTTAAAGATAAAATTAAAGGGCAGAAATATATTAACCAGGGCCATAAACCGTGGAACTGGTTGTTAGTCATGTTATGTCCTGAGCTTTAATTCCAGCTTTCTTTCCTTCTCTGCATTCTACGATTATTTCGAGATGTCTGATTTGCAGCTTTATAACCCAACGTGAACAGAAAATTCTGCAGTTCAATGAGATACTGTACATATGCCTTATGTATTTTCTTTCTCTTTCAATTTAGTAATAAACCCAGCATGTACAAATGTACTGTAGTAAAAAATAACGCTACTCTAAATAATGTACATACATCTGTAATTAATGTAGGTTTAGATATATAGTTTAGAAACTAATAGGATGCAAAAATAATAACAACAACAATAATAAATCCCACCAAGCAGAAGGCGTTTTTTCTTCTAATACCAGAAGCTTATTAGAATTTGTTGAGCTACCCATTGGTAACTGGTCCACTAATGCATGCCATTTTCCTCGCCACACCAGACTGGCAGCTATTTAGAGTACCTCACTATTTTTCTTAAAGTGATTATTTAGCTGACTCTAAAAAGCCATAGGTCTGGAGGAGTAAGGGCAGAGAAATTACAACACAATTCCTGACAAACTGTGAAGCTGTTTACAAAAAGATCCTTTTGTTCATAATGCTATATGGTAAATATTATATATATATTTTAAAAAAACATGACTTGGGGACAGAACAGTTAGAATTTAACTACTGTAGATTCTTGTCAAAGGCAAGGATTTCTTTGTATGGCATTTGTCTATAAGAGATGTTTGTGTGGGGCTATTACCCTTTAAGTGCAATACTTTGAGAAACTCTTTGGTTTTCAAAACACTTTAAAAAAACATACTGTGTAGTTTGATACATATGTAAAGATCTTTAACCTATATAAGCCATGGAAATTTTTGAATGTTATACCTAGTTCAGGAAAGAACATCTTCAGCTGGAGTTTTTTCCAAAAGAAAACTGTTGAATTTCAACAAAATTTTGTTATTAATTTGTTGTAGGTACTCCATATGTCTTGAACATCCACACCACCCCAAAG
This sequence comes from Aspidoscelis tigris stejnegeri, assembly GCA_023333525.1. Lineage (NCBI taxonomy): Eukaryota > Metazoa > Chordata > Lepidosauria > Squamata > Teiidae > Aspidoscelis > Aspidoscelis tigris. The sequence goes on from JALMGA010000001.1 coordinate 212,724,853, forward strand.
ATCTGCACTACTGCTTCGCCCTTACAAAGGCATATCTCATGAGATGCCAGCATGCCGGCCTTGCACATAAGTAGTTGCTGTGATGTCAATGAGCACAATTGGTGGGCCTCATTCTGCCATCTTTACTTATAATGAGTAGTGCCTTAAGTACTTTCCAATGTCACATTCTCCCAGTGGTTAATAGCTACAGGGTCTATACTAAACGTACAGCCACCAGCGCATGCATACAGAGCTGAATCATCCTTTTGAACCAGGAAAAAAATTGCCCCAGTTACAGTATGAAACACTACCAAGCTCATTCTTGTGTTACTTATTAGCCTTTCAGTCACGGCAGAAATTGCAAGCTGGTCAATCAGATTATGAAGCATGATACCAAGAAACAGAACACACTTATTTGCATGTATATTGGCTTGTCCATGAATTGGTGGCTAACAGAACAAGTTTCTGTAGCCCACTATCAAAAGAGTATTTAGATTAAAAGGGGATTTCCATACATAAGGTATGTTAATTAAGGCACTGGGCATTTCCCTTTTGAAGGTTCTTTAATATTCTAATTTTTAATTAAGAAAACATCATGTATGTAAAGTGCCAGCATCACAGTCCCAAAAAGGCAAGCAATGGCAATAGTGCCATATAGAATATGACTACATTGACAACCATTGAGCTTCTTCCAAAGCAGCACTTATGAATCAGTTGGGAGTGCTCCAGACATGAGGAAAGCTGTGAATTCCCTTTGCAGCTGCTTTCTGTCCAACAGATGGGATGATGGGAAGCTGCAAAGGAAATTTGCAGCTGCTTCCTGTTGAACAGACAGGAAGCTGCAGAGAGAATTTGCAGCTGCTTCCTGTCAGTCAGAAAGGAAGCTTAGTGTCCCCGGAATCTCCAAATTAAAAAGCTGCTGTTTAAACAGAAGCTTTTTACTTCAGGGGTAGTTGTAGGGGATCCTGCTGTCAAGCAGCAGTCTCTTTGCTGATCTGGTGCAAGTCTGGAGGCACTCGATGTCACTTTTTCAAATCATTCTATGACTTAGAATATAAGAACATAAGAGGTACCAAATTGTATCAGACCACAGCCCATCTGATCCATCATCCTGTCTCACACAGTGGTCCATCAATTGCTTATGGACATTCTCAAGGAGAAAACAAAAATAAAACCTTCACCTGCTCTCAACTCCCTGCAAATGGCCTTTGGAGGCATCCTGGCTGTGTCTCCAACCTGGAGGTGGCATCTAGGCATCAATTCCAATAGCCACAGGTACACCCACCCTCCATGACTTTGTCTATAGAATATAGGAAAAACACTGCTAGATCAGGCCACAGCCCATCTAGTCCAGCATCCTATCTCAAACAGTGTCCCACCAATTGCTTCTAGGCATTCTCAAGCAGAAGATGAAGACAAAACCTTCATCCACAAATGGCCCTCAGAGGCATCCTGCCTGTCTCTCCAAACTAGAGGCAGTACCTAGGCATCCACTCTAGTAGCCATGGGTATACATGTCCTCCATGAATTTATATAATCCTTTAAAATGAGGAAATAATTATGCTGAAGTTTAAAGGTAAGAAATATTTGACTCCCTGGAGAAGTAGCACCAAATAACCATCTGGGAATTGCTCTCAGAACACATATTTAGATACCATACTCATGCCCAGAAGATGCCTGCAGATGTTATTTGGTAAGCAGTTGCAACAGAGTCTATGTGTATGTCTATGGGTGTTTTTCCATGGTCACTTAGTACCCATTTTAGCACCCATTAAGGACCCATTTGGGTGAGAGCCGGATGACCCCATTTCCACCACGGCACACATTAGGGACACATTTGTTTCCACCGCACCTCGGGAAATCCAGGTCATATGGGTACTTTTTGGTCTTTAATCCGGATTTTCTGTGGACCCCATTAATGGGGTCTACAATGGGGTCTTCAGCCAGAAAATCCAGATTAAAGGGAGCCTGTTTCCATGTTAGTTTGGCAATGGGGTCTAGAGGAGGCTAGGGGGAGGGGGCACCCTTGGGTTGGAGCCCCAAAACCTAAGCTTCAAAGTCATTTCGAAGTCACTTCAAAGTCACTTCGAAGTCTGTGCAAAATAGCTCTGGAGCGTCGTTGAAGTCTGTGCTAATCTTCGGAGTGAACTTCAAAGTGACTCCCAAGTCACCGCAAAGTTTACTCCGAAGATCAGCACAGACTTCAAAGATGCTCCAGAACTATTTTGCACAGACTTTGAAGTGACTTTGGAGCCGCTTCGGAGATTGAACCCCCTGTCCCCCCCAAATACCTGGGGTGACAGGCAGACCCCTCGTGGGTAGATCCAGATTTCCAAATGGGTGCTCCAATGTTTCCACGGCAGGGAGGCTAGCACCCATTGCTATTGGGTGCTAGACCAGCCATGGAAACACATTGGGTACTTCCCTTAATCCGGATCTACTAGATCCAGATTAAGGGAAGTACCCATTCCTAGATCCAGATCTTCTTAGATCTGGATTAAAGGAGCGCAGTGGAAAAACACCCATTATCTCTCATCAATATGGGTGAAAAATTATGCAGATTTTCCCCCTGGGATCCTAAAATCATAAAGTTATACTACATAATCATATTTTTGAATGGTATACAAGCAGTACATTAAAAAACATATGAATATACCATGCACTGATAGTATCACAACCTGAACTACTACCTTTTTGTCACACAAAAAACATGCTTGAGGCCATGTATTACTATTTATGTGTTGCTGACCAATTTTGCACAATAATCCAATGATGTATTTTCTGATGAACATGTCTGTTCAGAAATTAATGTTGCATTGACTCAGCTTGTTGCACATTCACAAAATACTGAATTCATGAAGTGCTATATAATTTAACATTTCCCTCTTACAGGAAGCCCATGCCATTCATTGTGTTCCCTTCTTTGGTAAGACTAGGTTATAGCAGAGCAATTAATCCTAACTAGTGAATGATTTGGTAGCATTCAAAATATAACTGGCTGCTCAGTCAGAGTAAGGCTGGCAAAACTAAGATAACTGTTGTAACTCTATAGCGCAAATGGCCATTCACCCAAAGGTGACATCTACATGGCGGTTTAATGGGCATCCCAGCGACAAGGGACCAAGACATCCAAATGTCTGGATGCACTGGGATTCACCCAGATGTTCCTGCCCCACACCACAACCCCTTATCAAAGTGCTCCTACTGCTATATTCTTTGAACAGATCTCACAGCACTTCAAACAGGAGCACGCATTCTCCCCTGGGTAGATGAATGGGGGGGTGAGGAAGCAACTTGAGGGCGAACAGCCTTGCCAGGACTTACAGAGATGAACCAAAAATGGCTGGATTTTGGTGCCTGTCTATCCCTGACAGGGCCCTTGCTCCTGCTGTTGACCCCTCAAATCATGCCCCTAAGTAAGACATTTCCCTCAAGCAGAAAAAAAATAGCCTTAATTTTGTGTTATGCCTGCCTAATTTGGAAATTCAAAAGATCATCAAGAAGTTGTGAAATTGCTTTTTTGTACCAAAAAATACGTATGAAAATATGTTTTAAAATATACAACTCAGGAGAAAAGCAAGTGAGCAGGTATAAATTTTTGCACTGTGATAGATCCCTCCATATATTTTGCATTGGTGTGCTGACTGGTTGCTGAATATACTTCCAATCAGAGTTTTATAGTGCAGTGGTTTTCAAACTGGTCTCTAGAGGTTCCTGAACAGCTCCCAGCATTCCATGGGAGTGGAACGATGGGTGTTAATGTTCAGGAACCTCTGGAAGACCAAAGTTTGGTAACCACTGTTATAGAGTTATAACAAATCTGTACGTTGCAATTCATAAGAGCTGTGCTCCTTTCTAGGCTAAGATGTTATACTACTGGGCTGAACTAATAAAAACATTTTGCCCTCCTATTTGATGGATTTGGAAAATACTTCCTTGATACTTTTATAGATAGATGGCTTTCACATGGTTTCCACTACCTTGGCACTTTCCCAAGAGGTGTTCTTGTGTCTTTATATATCAGGATGAAATATTTCACCAAGAGGGTATATAGAAATGCTATTTTCTTTTGTTTCCATATTTAAAATAAAGCTTGTTCTGTTGTAGATAATGTCAGTGTGTAGTCAGAAGACCTTTGTATGCTGTCACAGTGTCAGAATATGCTGGTTATTTGTTCCCACACCATGTCCCAATTCTGCCACAATTCTAGCAGAACTTTATTAAGCACAACTAGTATTCACTATGATATCCATCTAATATAATGCACAGATGTTGAATTCACTGGGGGATCATTTCAATCACATCTCTTCCTTGCTGGATAGGGGCACTCTTCAATAAGACTATGCTTGGTGCCACAAGGTTCTAGCATAGCAGAAGAGGTGGTTAAGTTGACATCAGAGGAATGTCCACAACAGATTAGGTCCTGCAGGGAGGCAGCGGGCATAGTAATGGGAAACTCTAGCTGTTGGTACCCGATTTCTGTTCCAGTGTGCAATAGATTGGGACATAGTTTGGGCAAGGGAAAGTAAGACTTCTAACCACTTCATCCCACTTCCTCTGCCCCACAAGCCTGATCCACAAACTTTTTGGTCATCACCTTTGACCCATAGTGTGGGGTTAGGAGACAGCACAGGAGATCATGTAATTGTCTGAATTATTTATGACAACCATGGCTTTTGTTATGCCTGATGCACATAGGTGCTGCCAGAAGCACCTGGAAGCTGGAATAGACTAGATCAAAGGGAGATGTGCCACCACACTGTGGGCTTCAAATGAGGGCAACAAATTTGCGGTAGCAACCTTGGGCATTTGCAGTGCATCACACACCGCTGGCTGCTACTGCCTTGATGCGAAACCAAACTATTTTGTACCTGTATCCAGCCACAGCTTTGAGAACTGATATGGCGATGAATGTACATAAAATTTCTAGATAAACATTCGGCGGCTGTATAGCAGGCAGCTAGAAGTTAGAACAACAGATTAGAAAGAGGAGGGAGGAGTTGCAGAAAGTTGCAGTGCAGCTATAGTCAATTAGCTGTACTAATAAGAATGCACAGAATAAGGCAAAAAAGAATCCCTTCATAACAGATGTTTTTGAGGAGTAAGCAACTTTTTGTTCTGGAGGGATTTTTCCAAAATCAATTGTTAGTTTCAGAAAATGGAAAGTATAAATGAGATGAGTGAGTCTGGAGGTCCTAGTAAAACTGCCTTTGTACCTTTAGCACAGAAAAATAAACTGCATTATTCTGGCACATGCATGCTGCCCTGCTGAGAGTAGGGCACGAAGCTTCAAAGTCTCTCTCAAGCTGTCTTTGTTATTCTCAGTGAAGCATCCAATGTAAAGTTTATGGAATCTTGGGGTTTTTTTGTTTTTTTTGTTTTGTAATAAAAGCTTTTAAAAAAATCAAAAGCTCCTGATGCTTTTAGCAAGGAAGCATCATCAAAATTTTGTACTAAGAGTGTCCCACACAGTTCTATTTTTCTACAAGGACTGATTAAGAAGTTTAATGATGTATTTTGTGTCAATTATTTCCACTTGAAATGTTGAAAAGCAGAGAAGAATGAAATGCTGTTGACTAACAATGGATTTTCAAAGCTGATCAACAATGACTAGCGTGTTTCATTCTTTCATCACAAACACACTGACCTCACAATTTCTCACAATTATTTTAAAGCTCACAGGGCTGCTTAAGATGTTCACAACACTGATTAGAACAGTAAACAATCCATAAGGCAACAAACAAAAAACAAGCTCAAATCACAACCGAGATATTAAGATCACAGAAGATAAAAAAATCAAACCAAACTAAATTACCACGAAACAAAAGTAAGCTGGCAGCTTTTTTGTTGCTATTGTGGAGAAATACTGCAGACAAAGAAGTCTCATTCGTCTTACTTGTTGGCAATGGCTGAAGCTCAGTGGTGAGGCACCCACATGGAAAGAGAAGAAGCTGGTGGATTTGTTCCATGCCATCTCCCACAAGATATAATGCATCCACGTAGTGATGTGCATGAATGAAAAATTCATGTCTGATTCGCAATCGAAACAACTGTCCAAAAGTTCATTTCTTCATTAAACCATTTGTTTGACTGTTTGGACTTTCGCATTCGCGCCAAAAATATTTTTGCCGCTTTTTCCCATTGAAAAAAAAAGCCTATTTTCACCAGTAAAATACTGCAGAAGTGCAAAAGCTCTATTGAATTTTCATATTCATGAGCTGGGATCATGGTTTGATTCATTCAAATTCAATGTAAAAATTTGTAAATTTGAAAATTTAATTTGCAAGTGTGAATCCATTCATGTGCATCATGAACTCATCTGAAATTTAAGATGGATTGAAACAGATCCTGGTTCCCAAAACTGCCCATCCAATGTTTACCCATTCTATACCTCCTTAATCCAATCTATTTTATATTTAGATTGCCCCAGCACTGAGACTGTTTCTGTTGCATAGTCTGGCTATATTGTCAGAGGATCACTGGAGGTGTTATCCAAACTTTCATGGGCAGGCAGAAGGAGGGTTTTCCTTCCCTTCTTTAACCAATGCTGGAGTCTGTGGGTGTTAAGTGGAACAGAGACATCTCTCTGTCCCTTTCCCCTTACCCAGTGTCTCCAGCTTCCTTGCCTTTTTCCCCCCCTAATTAAGTCCATAATCTTCAGATACGCAATTCTGCACTTTCACATGCTTGCTTAGGGTGGTATATTTCCATCCAGGCTACACTGAGGGGGGTGGGGAGGGAGGCTTGGTGAGCCTCATAAAGCATAAAGCACTCCATCCTGAAAGAGAATGTTTGCAGGTGCTCTTTTCTGCCAAAGCTTTTTGGGCATGATCAGCTTCTTAAAGGTCTCACTTTTCTTTCAGCTTTCAACTGCCTTCTCCTGCCACCTACGACGTGAAATTATTCATGCACTGATGTCTTACATGTATGTATATGTGAGATTTAAATGCAGCTATAAATGTGCTCGGACTACCTCACAGATTTACTTGCTTTTTTTCCTGCTCAGCTGAACCATACTAAGTGGACAAAGGCGACAGCAGGGCCGCAGTGGGAGTGGGATTTAACTCCTTCTGAGGCTGGGCATTTTTAAAGAAAGCCAAGCTGACCACTGGGGAACCATGATGAATAGAGACTCCCCTTATGATCTTCCCCATGCCCCACAAGATCTGCCCATTGTGCAAAGAGATACCAGAGCTGAGCATCTCCACCATTTATTAAAAAACAAAATGCTGAACCTGGTTACTAATCCTTGTGGTTTCAACAGGCTCCAAGAGTCATCAGTAAGTTGACAATACCAAACCACAAATTATGCATTAAATGTGTACTTGTATGTCCCACACACACAAATTCCCCCCCTCCCCCAAATTCTATCATATGTTAAAAACTGGAAGCCTAGACATTATCACTGTGTCTGCACCAGGCTGCTGGCCTGCACACACCAGATCCAGTCTTCAGGGTGATCATATCTCCCAGGAACCAGTCAATCTGCATGGGACTAGGTCTTCAAGTGGCCTACAGTGTGAAACCTGTGCCATAATCTACTCAAAGATGAGTCTGCTTTAAAGAGGTCTCTCACACATTTCCCAGAAGACTGGGTGCTCATTTGCAGATGGCAGCAAGTGTCTAGTCCACACTACCAAGTGTATAGAGCCAGCAATATTTCAGCAGGCTCTGTCCAGGTGCCTGACTAAAACAGCCCCACCCAACAACTTTAAATGCTAGGAACATTCATTCCTATCCTCTGGGCTGAGGCACCACTGCAGTCTTGGGCTAGATTGCTCAGTGTATCCCAAGTCCAGCACGCAGACCCAGCCTATAACTCTAAACCAGCGGTTCTCAACCTTCCTAATGCCGCAACCCCTTAATGGAGTTCCTCATGTTGTGGAGACCCCCACCCACAGGGGCGGAGCAGCTGGGAGGTGAGAGGGGAAGGGCTGTGGGAGACCCGTCGCGACCCCTCTGAAAGGGTAGTTTGACCCCCAAAGGGGTCCCGACCCCCAGGTTGAGAACCACTGCTCTAAACCCAGGAGCTTATAGCAACTTTTTCTGTTGTTCCAGTCCTTTCCTTGGGGAATCACACTAGTACTTTTCAATAAGGATTGTATTTTATTGTATGAGTAGCCTTTATGCAACCATTTGAAAATGTACAGTTTTTGTAAGATAGAAATTAGGCCTACTACAGAAATGATGTCTCATACTTCTGACCTTTGGGCTGCCTTCGACATCAGGAATTTGTAGCATGATACCTCCTATAGTTAACTCAACATTAGAATTAGGATCTAAGCAAACTCATTTCTAGATTTGAGGAGAGTCTGAAAAGAGTTTCAATTAAGGAGAGACATCAAGGTGTCTCGACAAGCCAGTTCCCCCAATACATACACATGCGGTATACTGATTTAACAGGAATGATCACACAGCACTGGTGGTATGTGAAACAGTAATGTGGTCACCATGACTTCTGGTGGCTACAGGAATAGTCTCCCCCTTGAGGTGGATCTATCACCTGCATTGTACATATTTAGGATGGCAGTGAAGATGCAACTCTTTGCCCTGGCCTTTGGTTAAATGGGGATACACTTTTCTCTTCCCACAGGCAGAGGCTGTTATTGTTTTAATGATGTTTTATTTTAGATGTTGTTGTTACCAGCCCAGAGACCTGTGGTTATAGGGCGTGATAAAAATCTAAGTAAGTAAATAAGTAAATAAATAAAATCATAGGAGTCCCATGTTTCCCTCCAAGTGCCAAGATTGTGCAACCTTCATCTTTACTCCTTTTAAAGAAAAAGCAGCAACAATATTGCTCATGGTCTCTTGTGTGTCTATAGACATTCATCTTTATGTAGGCCTAGGTGGAATTAAAAATAATCCAAGAATGTAACTAAGAATAAACTTCCTTGCTATTATAGAAATTTCCTCCTCCATATAAAGTTGCCTTAGTGTTTTTACTAAAGTATTATCTGTCTGTCTGTCTGTCTGTCAGGAATGTGCATGAATATTCATAGGCATTCAAAATCCGATCAAATGTGCCAAATTTTGACATTTGAACTCAAATCAAATGTCCCAAAATTCAAACAGTCAAACTGAATTTCGGATCTATTTGTTTGAATTATCCAGACATTCATATGTGTACGGATTCGTACATGGTGCATACTTGAACATCTGCATCTTTCCCACATCCGTACACATCTGTACAGATCCGTACAGGAGAAAAATGGGTTGCGCATGGGATAACTACCAGATGCATACGGACGTGTACAGATGTGTGGGAGATTTCTTCATATCAACATCCTGAAGCCATTTATAATAAAATTTAAGAACAAATTTAAAAACAGTCTAAAACAGAACATAAAAACACCAGTAAAACTGAATGATGCACAAGAAGCAGAAGTTGTCATACCAGGAATGCCTGGATCACATAACAGTAGACCCTTCATGAACATCTGGAGGGGAGAGCATTCCAGACTCCAGGTGCTTCACAGAAAAAAACAACAACTGCTGTAAGGCAAGGCAAAATTACATTCACTGATAGCGCACCTGCAATAGAATTCCTCCAAATGATTACAGCCTAGTTTAGACAAGGCGATCTAGAAAGTACCCTGGTCCCATGTTGTTTAGGGCCTTTTATGACAAGCATAACACTCCTTAAGCACAGGTGTTGTGCACCAGTTGCAGATTCCGGACAACTTAGAAGGCCAGCCTCACACACCACATTGCAGTAATCCAAATGTGAAGTTACCGGGACATGATTCCCTATCCAAGAAGTAGCACAGCTGGTAGACAAGCAGGAGCTGGTATTAGACATTTCCTGTCACAGTAATGATTCCAGAAGTACCCTCAGGGTATGTATTTGTTCCTTCTGAGGGAGGGCAACTCCATCTAGAACAAAATTTCTCAATTCCTGAACTTGGGAACATCCTATCTCAAGCTCTTGCTCTAGTCAGGATACAATTCCACTTTATTGGCTCTGACAAATAATCATTACACCTAGGCACACAGCCTCTTTTGATTCAGATGTTAAGAAGAAATAGAATGGTCATATTGATGACGTCTCACCCCAAAACCGATTACCAATCCCAGTAGCTTCATACATAGCTGAAAATCATTTTTATGTTACTTAGCACAGGTGACAAAATAGCACCCTGGATACCCTAGCTACCAGGGCACAGAGGCAGAGTTACCTAGCGCTGCTTTCTGAGATCTTCCCACAATTAGGACCTGAATAACATCAATACACTTCCTCCAAGTCCCATCTTCAGGAAGCAATCTAAAAGGATGCTGTAGTTAATGGTATCAAAAACTGCTGAAAAATCAAGCTTCAACAACTGAATTGCAGTCTGTGGGATCCACCGCCCATCACTTTCCTGCCACTTGGTATCTGTCCCAGGATCTCCCAGAATCTAAATACCTTGGCCAAGAATTGGCAGGGATCTCCTACATACTACCCCTTCTTGCTCCTTCAATATAAGCAAGAAGCCTCTCTTCCAACTGCCTGTTGGAACTTCGCTTTAAGTTTCTTTCTCTCTTAAAGGCACAGTGTCCCACTACTAGATACTTTGTTAATGCTTTGAGGCAAAACAAGCACTCAAGACATTCTTTAAGGAGAACAGAATACTAAGTACTTTTTAATAAATTGTTATTGGACTTAAAATCCCTGAAATATTTGTGTGTGTTTTGGATATAGAGACTTTTTAGCTTTTTGTGTCTGTATATCTTCATGACAAGTAGGGCACCATCTGCACTACAGCCATCTCTTGCTCTGTTCATACTTCAGACGCCCCAGAGGCAACTCTACAACTTGAGTCAATAGTATTGATGCATGTCAAGTACTGTACCTTTTAAAGTCAGGCTAGATTTAAACATTTCCTGGTTCAAAACTGTTCTCCAAAGAGAAGTTCTAGAAGGTTTACAGACACCCTCTACGAACAAAACATAGTACTACACGAACTATATCATTTTGGCATTGTAGCATACTTTGTTGCTGCCTACAAGAGTAAATTTATTACTAAAACATGCAGTCATCAAACGAGAAAGGCTTCATTTCACTGGAGTTCAGATAGTTTCAGGTTAATTAAGAATGATTGTGCTGCTTTCCTTGTTAAAAAAACCAGACTGTTCATATTCTTTGGACCCAATATTGTTTTATAATAGCATGTTGTTGTTTTTCTTCACCAGTTAGCATCTGTTCAATAGACATATTAAATATTTTACTAATAGAACCAGGAAACAATGGTTTCCACTAAATACAGCATTTGCTGCAACAGTATTTGTCTAGGTATCCTGTCAACTCATCTTCATTACACTGTATCATTGAGAGAACCAGGAGACCCTCTCTAACATGGCAGGTATGAATTTGTTAAGATAAGGGTACTGCATGCTGAGATGATTTGCAGAGAAGCAGTAGCAGCAGACAGAGGAGAATATGCAGTACAGCCAGTTCCATGTGCCTGGCTTGCAGATACAAATCTTCCTGGAAATGTTCCTGTTTATTCTATCTCCACATTTCAAACTCAGTACTGGTTTCATTGCTTTTTGTTCCTGAGTGCTATAGGGAAAAATAAACAGTGGTGAAAAACATTGAAGAGCATTAAATGGCTACTTCTTAAAAACACTAGCAGGCTATGACTTTTTAAACCTGTTGTGTAATATAAATTTAGTGTGAAGGAAGTGTGCCCGTATTAGGTGAACCTCTGAAATATCAAATGAAAAAGATACTCTAAATTAGTGATTGTCAACCTGTAGTACGTGTGCCCTAGGGATACAAACCCGGGGTATGCAGAAAAAAATGAATAATGGTGGGAACTACCAAATGAAAATAGGATTACTGTTCTAAATCCAACAGCTGCTCACAGCTCATCATTGGTATATAAAACTTCTCCATTTTTATAAGAAAATGAGAAAACTATGGGGAAACTAGCATTCTTATACAGACCATCAGATTTTAATGATTAATGTCCATCGGTTACCCTTCAGCTGACAAGTAAACTTTTTTGTCTATTTCCTTTAATCCTGTGGCAGAATACCCTGAGTTTTCACTGTATTCAAACCTGTTTGCTGAAATCTTCAGAACAAAAGTCTCTTGACAAATTGGAAAGTAAATTGTAACAAAATACAGAGGCTGCTTGAAATTTAAGCAAGAAAACACATTTTTAAAAACTGGGAAAGAGTATACGGAGTCTATGAGTGGTGGCACCAGTGGGAATCTGCTGCCTGATTGTTTTCTCTTCCCACCCACCCCAACACATACTCTAGGGTTCAGGGTGCGTGCCTTTAGTGCCAGCTAAAAGACGATTGTCCTGTTGCTCAGCCAGCAAGCCTAGAACTTCCTTTGCTGCTAGTGGTAACATAGCAGCAGAGCCACTGCCCAAAAAGCAGAAGGTTAGAGGTTCTATGCTGAAATCACTCTAGAAGCGAGCAGTGGCATGGATAACCTAAAAGAGAAATGAAGCAGTAGAAGACTTTGGGAAGAGCCAAGCGGTATGGTAGGGCCTACTATCCACACCAAATTTTCTTTATTAGAAAAAGACTGTTTCTATACAATTGGACAGCTTATTTTGTTTAAGATTCAAAAAAAAAATGTAAAAAAATGTTAGAAGATAGCAAAAACATGGATTTGTGTAAAATACTTGAAGTTCTCATATGTTTAATTTGGGGGGTAGAGAAGTGAAGAGCCTTTAGAACTCATGGAATTCATTTGTACCTAATCTTCCTTAAACAGAGGCTGTATCTACACCAGTGCCTGATTGCTTGGCTCCACTACCAGCCAAAATTGGTGCTCACACGTGGACCATCACGCCAGGGCAATCTGCCACCAGGGCGCTTGGGCATGAAAGCTCTTCAAAAATCTCACATTGTGCCGAAGTCCAGTTGATCAGGAAGTAATCAATCACATGTAAACATTACTGCTCATAGCAAGTTAATCAATAAAACACTATGAACAGTACAATATGAATAGTGATCAGTTGTCAAGCTGCCTCTGCATTCAATGGGTGCTGACCATGTGGTCAAACCTCTCCCCAGAGAAGGATACAAAACTGGGTAATCTTTTGAACATAATATTATTTACTGTATCCAATACCACATTTTCAAAGAGTCAGTACTATCTGCAGAGATTCCTTCAAGTCTCCCTTCCTTTTTGAATCAAAGACATTGCAGATTCTGGTCTGCCCTTGGAACTGCAGAGATCTGGAACAGATCTGGGGCATTTTAGTTATCTGCCATATTTCCAATCAGCACTTCCCCCATTCTTTCACACTTTCCTGGGTTAACGCTGGTTTTAGAAATGACTCAACAGCAAAGAAATCTGTCATCGCTGGCACGAATATAATGAAATTGAGCCCAATAATGTATTGGAACAATGTGAAATACCATCAAATCTGACACATCTTTATCTGCTTTTTCCTTTGAAATAGGAACCCTTTCTGCCTTATTCCAGATCATATCCTGAAATAGGACTTGCCATCCACATGCTAGTCGATGGCAGGTCCTTACTCTGGGATATAATCCAGTATAAGGTCCAGTGTAGAAAGGTCAGGGTGATTGCAAGCACTGATTGAGGAAAGGAAAGTATGCCTTTAGCCCAAACAACTTTTGTGAGCTGCTTCAATCAGCAACTACCTTCACAAGACAAAGGATGCATCCATACACTGTAGCAAGGAGTGGCTTGAAAGTGGCTTAGATGTAGCTCTAATCCATAAAGACTCCCTCCTTCCTCCCTCCTTTCCTGCTCAAAGATCTTTAGACAGGTCACACATCTGATCCCTGGACTTTCTTTTAGCTACTTGGCCCTGTTTCCAAGCAGTCTCACTGGGCACCAGCAACCACTGACTTTGCCAAAATAAGTTCAGGAATGTCTTCTCCCATATCAACCTGCCCGTGCCTTAAGATCTGGAGGGGAGATCTTCAGCAGTGAGGTGGGTGGGCACATGGGAGGGCTTTCTCAGTAATGGGCCCCTGGCCAGGTCATAATAGATATAAGATATTCTTAAAACATCCTTAAAATATAACCCTCCCTGCCTCTCACCCACTATTTCCAGCAGAGCTATACCAAGAGATAGCTAAACATCAAAGGCCTGGGGTGAACAGGTAATGTTTATTGTTGGTTGTCAATTGAGGTTTAGTATTAAGAAACACCAGAAGGGTAGCTAGCGTAATAAAGGTTTTTTTAGACAATGGAAAGAAGAGAGCAAAGATCAAATCGCCTTCAGAGAGCAAAGGTGGAAGAGGTGGATGCTTCAAAGTAGATGTGGTTACAATCTGCCCGTCCAGATTACTATCTACTAGAATGGAACTAAGACTCCTGTCATTCCTGGTATAGTGAGATGTTTGTTCAGAGACTTACCTAGCCAAACTCCAAGGAAGGCAATAGCACATTCCCTGCATCCTTTCCCAAACTGCACCGTGATACAAGGATGAAGGAATCATTTCTTTTCAGTCCTCAAGTAATCCAAGGTCTTTGGTATAGCAGACAAGTATTTATGAAGGAGATGAGTGGAAACGAAATGAATATCATGCAAAACACACTATTTGTTTGCACATCTCAGAGCCTGGTTCTGGTTTCTTCAATATGGCATTGTCAAAAGAAAGTCACTGAAGTCTGCCTGTCTCCACAGTACCCCATGTCAAAGGGGCCTGAGGGCAGATGGAAGGTCTTAAATCCCCCTCCAACTTGCAAAAAAGGCAGCGAACAAAAAGCAACTCTGAAGCTGCTTCTCGTGCTCTGAGCCAGGTTTTGTGCAAGCCACCTGCACCTGCACATGGAGAGTGAGCCATCAGCTGTCCAAGTATGAGCATGTAAGACTTCAATCCCACAGCCTCAACTGTGGAACTTTCAAACCCCTCTCTGTCTGATGCCTGTAGAGAAACCCCATCCAGCACCAAGGGTGGCACTGTGGAGACCCACCTTAGATTTGTTGGAACCAGTTGAAGAAAATTCTCGTTTTGCATCTCATGTGTAAATAGGTTGGTTAGACCCTAATTATTCTTTAAATTACGTTTTTGAAAAAGTACCAAAATCCTGAAGTTTGTATTTTAGAAACAATGACTAACACATGTGTTCTAATCAAAATAATAAAATTATAAATATAAAAGATTAAAGGGGAGTGAATGAGAGAAGAGACTTGAGCCAGTTTGGTCTAGTGGTTAGGGAGCTGAACTCTTATCTGGGAATACCGGGTTCGATTCCGCCCTCCCCCATGAAGCCAGCTGGGTGACCTTGGGCTAGTCATAGCTCTCTTCTGAGCTCTCACAGCCCCACTTACCTCACAGGGTGTTCTGTTGTGGGGAGAAGAATAGAAAAGCTTTGTCAGCCACTTTGAGTTCCCTTAAATGGGTGAGAAAAGCGGGGTAGAAGTGCCAACTCTTCTTCTTCTTCTTCTTGAGGAAAAACAATAAAATATTCTGTCCATCCCTAATCATGATGTAGATTTGGGTAGCTCCAAATCTATAGTCCATGAGGATTATAGGGGTTGTAGCACATGCAGCCTTTCAAGGTGGGTGAAATCCTCCAAAATTCTGGTACAGAGCTGCTGCTTATGAAGTCCATGTAGCAAATATTTTTTTGTGTTCTTAAAAGGACAGTATTAAACATCCTCTCTCAGAATCAAGAGCTGCTAAGGTCATTGGGACGCATTCCCTAGTAAGGAAATTCAGGACTATTATCTTAATATCTTAATATTGGGAATCAGTTACCTGCTGTTTGCTTACAAGCCACTTCTGCATTTCACAATTGTGACTATGGTGCCTGGCCATAAACACCATGGATTTGCTCCCACTGCTGAAAGAACCTGCTGAATTTTCACTTCTTTAATTCTAATGACTCAGAGGCAGAGGCAGTGACAAACAAAGAGCAACTATATGAAAACATTAACAAGAATCACTGGGATTGAAAAAGCAATTTAGCATGGCAAGAAGAGTAGCAATATCAAACTTTAATACATTCCATATCTAAAATCCCACCTACCTTTTTTATGAGATGCAATTTTGGTAAGGTACTAAGGATGTGAATTTTAAAAACTGACTTCCACTTTAATTCAGTATGGAAACAAAGGCAATGGCACCGCAGCAATAAAAGTGATTCAGTCCTCTTCTGGCAACAGAAATTGAACATATTTTGACACATACTCATAATGCTGTCAGTAGCTTTTCTAACACGCTTCCTTTTTCTGAAAAGAAAGAACTAGATACATATATTTATATCACTAGTTATTAGAAAAAGTGTATCATTTTACCTGCCAGTATAAGTGTTCGAGAGCGCCTTCAATGATCTGCTGCCCTACCAGTGTTTTCAACTATTCTTTCCAGTTCCTTCAGCCAGATGGCAATGGTGAATATGGGAATTACAAACCAAACCTGGTTAGCAAAGTCTAATGCCCACTTGCTTGCTCCTCCTCCATTTAATCTTGACCATGTGAAGGATTCCAAAGCATCTAAAGGTGTGCCTCTTTCCTTTCACAGTTAAAATCAGCAGTGGGGAAGCCCTTTTGGTAGTGTCACCATTATTAACAGCCGAAACTATAAGAGTATATGAGAGGGCTGTCTGTGGCCCCATCCGCCTCCTAAGGTGTGTCTAGTCGTTCACTCTATATATTCTGATTTAAAAAACAGCCTCAGGTCCTACGGATTGTTGTTTTAGTCAATTTCTTTCTAATTTTTATAATGCTTTTACTGAAACCTGCCCTCAGACCTCTGGGTTAGGCCAAAATGGAAATAATCAATCAATCAATCAATCAATTCCTGCTGGCAGAGGCAGTAAAATATTTATATTTTATTTTAGTATTTAAATCCCATCACTTTTCATGTGATTTTCTCTTCCTACTGCAGCCCCAGAATTTTCATGACATTTCAGAAGACAACCCAATTCTCTGAGGTACATTTTCAAGGCACGTTGAAAGAAGGAAACAGGTGAAACCAATGAATACCTCAAAAGTGTCCAAATGATACCTTAGTAGCCCTTTGCAAGCTGAATGGGACAGGACTGGAGCCAAAAGACAAGTGGGCACTATTTCATCTGGACTGTCCCTTTTTCTTTCCCTCAGGGATGAGGGATGATGTCAACAATCTTCTGGGATTCGCTTGAATTTTTATGTTCTAATACTGTTTGTTTTTAGAAATGTTTGATGTTACCTGCAAGCCCTTGAAGAAAGATGGAAAGCAAGTACAACAAATAATATACAGCCACTATTTGAGAGATACCAAAGCAAATTTAAGGGAGATAAATCATAGAGCTTGCAATCTATACAGGCATTCAAAAATCCTCCCATTAGATAATGGAACACGATAATTAAATATTAGTAGTCCCATTGAATCTTAAAATCCTTTACTCCATTTTCTCACAATTCAAGTAAATAAGCAGGCTTTCTTGGGTGTTCTAAAGAATAACACAGCAAAAGTTGACTTTTTAAAAAATGGCTCAAGGAATCTATGTTTGAGATAGGCATTGTTTTATTCAAAACCCAACAAATCAGACCATCAGTTCTCCCTTCTGTGCATCACAGATAATCTACCCTGTTATCCAAATGCTTATAATCCTATAATGTTAAATAGTACCAAAATGGCATCTAATGTGTCTCATATTTTAGAATTTATCTCAGACCTTAAGCAACATATCACAATGATGATGATAACTGAACAGTTCGATTTGAAAGGGGTACTTGTGAGGTAGGATGCTTAAGTTGCTCCCTTTGGGAAAAAAATCGATATCACTTTTTTTATCCTTAAGTCTTTTACCAACTCATCCTCACAACACCATGAAGCAGGTAAAAAAAGTATTACATGAATACTGAGACATAAAACTAAAATCTTCTACCCACCCAAGTGGGGAACAAAAGAGATGAGACTAAGGTGTGATTAAAAGTATCAGTGCCACATACTCAAATTAGTTACTGGAGTGACACATTTAGGTAACTGATTTGAACAAATGGAACCATGGCTTACAATCATACCCTTGCACAGAGCTGCACTTACTACAGAGCTGAATAACAATTAAAAGCCAAAATTGAACAGACCCCCTGCAATCATGCTGGGAAACTTCAAGCCAGTAGTGAGGCCCTCAACTTGATGACTGAACATCATTTAGGATAAGGCCCAGTGCAGAAAGGGTCTTAAACTGCTGCATTTTAATACTGGTTTAAAGGGGAATTCTGACTGTTAGTATCACAAGAACCACTGAGATCTAAATCAAGACTAATATGCCACAATGATTTCAGAGGATTTTAGTGGCAACAATAATCCTGAAGCAAACCTCAAATATGGCTAAACAAAACCTAGATTTCTGGTCAAATCTATTCTCCCTACACTGATCAAATTTTATTGTGGCAACCATGAAGAAAAAAAAAATAGTGCAATAAATTAAAAAAAAAGTACTAAAACATAATTGATGTTTTTTTTAAAAAAATGTAGTGCAGCTCACCTCTGATCATGACCACAATCATATCATTTTTAGCAACTAAAAATTTTTCATACAGATTTGTTGCATTCACAACAAAAACTGAGTATAACTCTACCATTTTTTTTCTGTAGAGCCCAGCAATTCTTTTAAAAAAAGAAAGATTAAATTAATACTATTCAAAACACAGGTAGAGCATTCAGTAGTAATGTTTTTTTGCCTGGTTAACTGATGAAAACTACTTCACACTACTTTAATGCACCCTCATGCAAGGTGAAGCAATTACCTTTAGATGGCAGTAGTGAGGAGGCACATAGATATCTAACAGGAGGCAAGTATTTAGAAAATAGATCTCAAAAAAGTTGAAATCCTTCTTAAAAATAATTTTTGAGGGCACTTTAATAATAATTTATCCTACGGAGTGTAGGAGTGTTAATAGCTTTGCATAACTGGATAAATCCTACAAAGAGACGAAAACACACACACTTGTGGAAAATGTAAATAACATCTTCCATTATAATACATGTGTGCATGTATGTGGAGAGAACGCGTTACATTAAACAAAGTTTACAATGTGTTTTTGTTTTGGGCACTGAGGCAAAGTAAGGCTGACAAAAGAAGTTTCCTATTCTCAGCCTGGAATTACATTTTTTAGCTTATGTTTTTACTAGGAAAGCTTTTAAAGAACAGTTTCAAAAATGTTTATCTGCTCACGTGGTGACTACAGAAACTGTTTTTAATTTTTAAATATAAATGATAATTGATCCATTGTATACTGTCATAAAATCTTACACTGCCCTGGAATACAAAAGGTTATCCACTAAGTCTTTTTAATATGATAATGTCCAGAAAGTTGTCATATTGGGAAGAAAAACCAGCTTTGTTAACAGGAATATTAGAACACAAAACTGCTCTGCTACAAGCATCTGTAGAGCTGTAAATCATTACAAATGACTATTTAAACAAATTGATAGCCATCTCCCTATAATTTGCTATAGGTAAGTTGAGAATTTAGGGGGCTTAATTTACTGAATTGGCACATACATAGAACCCCTGAAATGTTCTGCAGAAAGAAGCTATCATGTTCAAAGTTATTTAATATGCCTTCTCTCTTCCTCTTTACTTTTGCCGTGTTTAGAATAAAGTTACAAGCAGAAACACTTCTTTAAAAACTCTTCACTAGCTAGCCAAATTAATTGTCCCTCTACAAGTCTTCTACATCAGACTCTCAATAAGACATAGGATGATCCATTGCATCAGTTATAACTTTGTCATACTTAGGAGTAAAGTCACAGAAACCAAGGGAACTGAAATCACAGTGCAATCCAAATCTCATTTGGATCTGCTACCATATTTGCATTGAGTAGTTCTTTATGATGGCACATTCCACAAATGCTGTGCAAGCTCCTAACCCCAAGGAATATTGCTTGGGTATAGACCAAGAAAGGATTGTTAACTGGGGTGGGTTAGGTGTATTATAATAGAATCTATTTAACCTGAATGTCGCTTTTTCACGTAAAATGATCAAGGCAGCACTCTTGGTCACTGAGGACCTTTAGTTCCATTGACTTCAACAAACTTTCTCCAAGTATGACTAATTCTAGATCAAATCCTATGTATGTAATTAAGATGGGGGGTAGTGGTGAATTGCTCCAGAACCTAAACTGGGATTGTACGTGCATTATAGGTTTGTACATACTGAGGGAGAAATAGAGTTATCATTCTCCAAGGTTTATTAACTGTCCTGCCACAGTGTTTGGTTTTACATATTTTATGCTGTTATTAACTGTGTCCTGGAAAAGGTAAAACTAGTCCAAAGGAACAAAATCAGGGATATTAAATGTGTCCCTTTGGGCACAATGGTTCTAACAGAAATAAACCCACATTCAAAGTTCTGTTACTTACATGGGAGGATAGGTATTTATCTACATAACCATTCCCATATCCTTTACAAAAACACCATAGCAGAAAGGCGCTATGTTTAGATATATGGTAGTAAAAGTTTGTTTTAACTGCATGATTGTTTCACTTTTTTTGTGAGTTGTTTTATTTTAGTAATTCAGCCAGCAAAATACTTATTTGTTGTAGCCAAATAGTATTGTATTAATAAAAGATGTATATACCTAATTATATTTAAAAGGAAAACTCTACACCTTTTTACTTCAGCCATTTCATAACCTGCACTGGTAATTTCTGAATCAGAATACTAGAATGCATTGTACATAAGAGTTCCTTTCAACAGACTCAGTTGGATCAAATGTTAGTGCTGGACTTGAAATAGGAAGGGCATTGGGAAAAATATACTTGTGGCCAAGATAATTAGGATTGATTATGAAATATCTGGGTCCTGGAGCTCCTTGACAACCATGCTCCTTAACAACAATAAAGCAAAAACAAACAAAAATCCTTAACAGCATGCAATATTAGTTAAATGGGCAAAACACTGGGGAATTATCATCATTCAAAGTTGCCAAATAGTATCCTATGCTTTATCTGGAATGAGAGATAATGCAATGCTATAGCTATTCTGAGATGGAATTGCCATTGTTAGGCCAGCTAGAAAGGGCAAATAAATAGAATTTTTGCAAGATTTTGAAAAAGGATGGAAGTCTTCTTGTGGGAAGAACAAAGTATAGGAATACAGAAGTGAGTTCTTGAAAGAAAGGAATTGGCATACTCTGTTAAAGAGAACAGCAGCAAATGTGGGAATACAAATGCAATCTGGAACTCTCTATTATAGACGAAACTGGATTAAAGACAATAAACATCCAATTTGAGGTGTGGGAAGTTTCAAGTCTGGGACAGATGGCAAAAAAGGAAAAAGACTCGGAATGTATCATTAGGAAACATGTTAAGACTTTTAAGTTCTTTGAGGATTTGAATCTCAAAGCCAGGTGGTACTAGTAGTCCAACATTAAACTTTCTATCGCTATCAATTTGGGGGAGGGGCACACTACCATATAACATTCCTTCCTTAGCTATCCAGTGGCATTTTTAATGAACATAAGTTACAGATATTATTAAAGTCTAACCCTTCGTATAGTTCCCTATTCATTATAGCCTCTTCAACATTCTGTAACCCACTTTGGATCTGTGCTATACTTTCTTCAAGTAAGAGTTTGCTCATTGACCAAGTTCAAACCCTGTCCTTCTAACATAACCCACCTCTGTGCAAAGCTAGATGGAAGGACTAACAATGAACCCAGTATTGCTGTGCTCTACTCCATTCAAATGAATCCAAGTGCTATCTATAACCCCATCTACCCATCTGATCGGACGGAAGACTTTTCCTGTTTCCTGACCATGATCCAGCATTACTCAGCCGGATGAGGGTGCTGCACAAAATTTACAAAATGGAGTAGGAAGGTTTAAAGCTGAACTTAAAATGGTTGTTCTGAGAAAAGGCCTGAAGAGCTAACTTTTTATGATGGGATGAATTAAATTGTTCAATGTAAGGTAGTAAGATGCTTTTTAACAATTTCAAAAAGTTCTTCTTACTTTGTTTTAGTATAAAATACATATTATAAATATGGGCACATATATCCCTGTAATTCTGTGTTCTTAGTTCGAAAGCCTGAGGACAGGACCAGTCTTGTTTATTATTCAGACGCTTCCTAAATAAATCATTAAGTATCTAAAAACTAGTGAACATGAAAAGGAATACAATTTGCAACTAGAAAGAATACTGCCTTTCAATTAGATTTAGGGAGAGATCAAAGTGTGGCAATTTCTTAAATACTTTGCTATTTCAAGTAAAAATTCAAAATATATTATACTGTACCTCTAACTTTTACTTCCATAATCTTTCGAAATCTGCATCAAATGTATCTAAGCACACGTTGACTATAATCATACCTAGCAGACCAGGCCTTGAAGTAGGTTAATTGCATAGGAAGTTTTACTATGTTTACATTTTTGTCTTAAATTATTTTTAAAGCACAGTAAAGAGTCTGAGGACAAATTATTCAACTGTTTATCATACATAAGACTGCATGACTATAATACAAAGGGCTTGTCTTTTCATTTAACGTTACAATATACACAGCAAGTCCGGACTAGATCTTACAATCTGAACACAGGTATTTAACCTTTTCCATGCTGTTTATGTTTACAATGCACAGAAGTCCTGTAACCAAACTGTGTAGTAAAGCACACAAAACTGGACTGTAACATAACACAGTATGCAGAAGCACTGGAGTTTATGATTTTTCATTATGTATAATTAAAAACAGTATTAATTTTTGGTGCTTGCTAAGGTGTGGCAATCAGCACAGGAAAAAAAAGGTCACCCATTTCTGTAATCCCTGTATTCCTGGACAGCTGTAAGTACTGGATCCTTTTTTGTTGTTTTTTGTATTGCTAAGCTTACAATCCATTTCTAAGATGGCAGCCTTTCACTCAATTTCTTTGAACTAAAATAGCTCAAAAACAATTTAATTCATAGGCTTGACACTTCAGTACAAAGGAAATAAGGATCCTCTATTTAAAAAATTGATCTACAAAAAACTGGTTAATTCTTGAAGTATTCTTTCTGCACTGCCATTATGAAGACTGGATTTTAGAAAAAGGAAAAAGGAAAACCTTTTTGTTCAGAATAACTGACCAAGCTGGCCACATGGAACTGACTAATATGAAATACATGGTTTTCTGTTGAATGAACTTTTAAAACCGGTTTACTGGCAGAGGTAGATTACTGCTTTTGTTAACACTAAAGGGCAAACAGTGTTAATCTGGGAAAAATAATCACTTAATTATCCCAATTCCTCAATTTTCTTCACTGTGTTTTTATACATAATTTTTTAAAAAAATTGAATGGGTCCAGAAATTTAGCAACTGCCAAGCGGACTGTGTTATACTAAGGCAGCTGAACCCAGAAATTAGGCACCTGTTAAATAGAGCCTGCTAACCTCAGGTCTCACATAAGCTTTTTTTCCCCTTTACTCATACTAGTGTTTTGGACCTGTTCATGCAAATCAAGGTCTTTGCCTTCGAGTTTACATTTATGCTAATAAGGAATACAAGAATCAACTGCTGGTCTCACAGCTTCCAGATCTAGTGTCCCTTTTACTTTCAGAAGCCTGAATACATTTATAATGTAACAGATGTTATTATAGTTTTGAATTAGCTGTCAACTCTATCAATGTTCATTACACAAATTGTTGTAAATGTATTGGCTATGACTTCAACAACAGTTCCAGTTTTGTTTAAGCAATAGTACAGCCATAATTTTCAACTGACATTTAAAAATGGTCTAGTTACACCTTGTGTCAAAGTGCAGAACTGCTACATTATTGGTTACAGACATCTATGTGCTATAAAAACAGCTTTGGTACAATAAATTATCAAAAAAAGAAAATAAATTTTTGTAAAATTCACAGCATAATTGTGAGGCAAAAAAGCAGTCACATAAAATTCTGCATTTTAAAAAATGTTCAGGATGAACAGAAGACATCTTTGTGCAGAAGTAATGGTGGAGAAACCACGTGCCCAGAAAAAAGCAAAACAAAACGAATTAAACAAACAGAAAACAAACAAAACAAAAAAGTAAAAAGCGGGGAGGGACACAGTTGTAGCTATTTCCATCAAAAGCAAACCACTACTCCTGTGACCTTCAACCAATAAGGAAGTCAACTTTATGATACACTCAAAGTGACCTTGCAATACCTTACAATTAGTGGGTCACAAAAGTCTATTTTAAAAGAAAGGCCTCTTGAATTACCCATTCTGTGTTTTCAGCATTAAGGACCGTCTGCAAAAGCATGTCCAAAAGTGATTGCATCTGAAATGGTAGGCTCTTCTAACTTAGAGTCCAAATCCATAAGGCCAAAGGTTATCCCAAAGACCACCACTTAGACTTCCCCTTGACTGGCCAAGACCAACCTGTTGA
The DNA here is from genome assembly GCA_023333525.1 of Aspidoscelis tigris stejnegeri. Classification (NCBI taxonomy): domain Eukaryota; kingdom Metazoa; phylum Chordata; class Lepidosauria; order Squamata; family Teiidae; genus Aspidoscelis; species Aspidoscelis tigris. The sequence goes on from JALMGA010000001.1 coordinate 212,749,101, forward strand.
TTGCTTCTCAGTGCACCTTAATTACAAGACCAGTCATGTTTCAATACTAGCTGATTGTGGTCTCAATTATGAGAGACACAGAATCCCATTATAATTGCTGCTTTGATTCTCAGTAGGTTCAGGTAAGGAGAGTCCTGATTACCGCCACTAAGCATACTAAATGCACCTTGTGAACAGCATTACAACCGTCCCTTTTAACAGCTGAAGATTATACTGTAACTTTTATAATCAGAAGGTCCCTCTTTCTTACAGTACTGCCTTTTCGTGCTCCTGTATGTTCTGGGAAATTAAAAATCATATGACTCTCACCCAACCTGCTGTATTAAAAAAATGCCCATGTATATGATTTTGGGCAGTGCCTTTAAAAAGCAAGTTTGCAACTAAGACCAATATTTGAACAAGTACCCTCCCAAAATGAAGGGAAAAGGAAATTTATGACTGTTGTGGTACTTAAAATAAGGGAAGCCAGGTGAGAATTCACCTCAAAGCTATCTAGGATAGGTATAATGGCTCTAAAAACTTCACTGTCCCTTTGCAATCTGTTCAAGTTTAAAAAATAGTCAGCTTTGCCCTCTTGTAGCGGTTCAGTAAATCTATCTCCTTCCGATTCAAGCAGCTTTGCATTTTTTTTGGAAAAACACCACTTCTATAAAAACACACAAGAAACAAACGTGTTTCAGTTTAGTCACGAGCTAGCCACAGGACTTTGCTGCACACAAACTCCTGTCATGGGAGACTCTTCTCTATCAATTCCCTGCCTCATTGCAAGGTGTCCTTCAGTCATGTAATGAGCAGGTCCTGTATTAGCGGAAAACTGGTATGTTGGATGTCCTGCTATGCCAGTTTCTTGGCGTGGATTAGAGTAGACTGTTAAATTGACGTCCATAGCTCCATTTTGTCCAAAGTCCAATGAATTAGCAGCCACTGGGCGGTTCTGATAGGCTTGATTGCCTTGATTACCAGTTGAGGAGGAAGATGTAGACGAAGAAGTAGTTGAGGAAGACAGGGATGTCATGGAGTGGTGACTATGACCCACCTCCATAGAATCCTGGGTAGAGGAGCTGTTTGTTGGAGAATTGTAGACCCTAGGCCTGGTCCTACTACCCAAGGCCTGCTGTCCATGATGATGATGGTGGTGGTGGTGGTGGTGATGGTGGGAAGTGCTTCCATGATGATGATGTAATGCATTCGGTTGCTGAGGGGTTATGTGGAAGGAAGTTTCTTGAACTGGGTGAGTTTCAACAGTGACTTGTGTAGGAGCTTCAGTACCCGTCCAGCCAAGTGGAGGAGCAAACTGTTGCCGAACCTACAAAAACAACAACAAAACCATTTGCTGTTGTTTTATGTTATACTCAAGAGAAACTTAAGACTAATTTTTAGATAGATGGAAGGATAAATGCTAGCATTTTGCTTTTTTTAAAGTAAACTTCAACAGAATGTTTTAGAATGATACACTTTGATTTACTATGCACCAATCCACAGTGCCTCACTTTACAATATAATCAAAGCCTATTTCAAATTAGCGCATAAATATTTAGAAGGGTATATATTAATTAGACACTCCTAGATATAATATCTAGATATTGCTAAGTGGCGTTACTGACGTAGAAAGAAACATTGGTTGCCTTAGCAATAATTTAAATTTATAACTTATATAAGCTGAGTGTATAAACAACCCAGTGAGTTGCAAAAGTGATAAATGCCACTGATTCCAAATTGGGTTTTTAGAGAAGAGATACAATCAACCAGTATAAAAACTGGATTCTAATGTGAGATATCATAGTTCAAATCATCCCATTACCATGAACGTGGAAGGTGGCACGGGTGCAGCCACTGAGGCAGGTTGCCCAGCGTATGTTGTTTTGTCCTACCCAAATCAATAGTTGGAATTAATTTAGGAAGTTGTACAGGGTATGCTGTCACATACCACTTCCCTGACCATGGAGTGAGGGAGGAAGGAAGGAAGGAAGGAAGGAAGGAAGGAAGGAAGGAAGGAAGGAAGGAAGGAAGGAAGGAAGGAAGGAAGGAAGGAAGGAAGGAAGGAAGGAAGGAAGGTAGGAAGGAAGGAAGGAAGGTAGGAAGGTAAGAGAGGGTTCAGTTGGAATGCTTTAAATGGATCCTTCCACCACACCAGGATCCCTTTCGAACCTTACCTGTGGACTGTGTGTTTCACAATCCATAGCTTGCACAGCAGCAGTGAAATGTCCACCACTATGTCGATGCTGGTGTGTAGGATCTGACCGTGCTCTTCCACTGTTGCTTGTCCCAGAAGAGCCACCTTTTAATTGTAAGCAAAACATACATACAGCAAGGAATAAAAACAGATTTCTCTACATAAAGGCTAAATTTTAAAGTTCTTCTCTGATTAAGAGAGAAGAAACTGATACAGGAAAAACAGGAAATGTAACTAATGGAGAGCTTTTGGGTAAGGCAGAATTAAGTTTATGAAGAAGGCATATTTTTATCTATGCAGTAAATGTGGAAGGAAGTTTCTTGAACTGGGTGGGTTTCAACAGTGACTTGTTTTCTAAAAACAGTGGAAGGAAGATTTCTAAAAGATAATAATGGAATAATCAGAATGTACCTGATTTCTAAAAGACAATAATGGAGTAATCAGAATGTACCTGAGCTTGAAGATGTGCTAGAAGTGGTTCCTGAAGACTGAGACTGCTCCATAGCTGGACTTGTAGATACACTGTTGCTTGTATTTGTACCTTCATCGGCTGTTTTCTTAAAGAAACTATGCTGCAGGGCATAATAAGGTTGAATTCGGGTCTTCGGATCATAGTCAAGCATCCTTAAGATGAGGTCTTTGAACTTCAAGTAGTCAGCTACGGTATGACCCGATTCCCCAGCACGACGCCCTCCTGGCCCTCCTGTTTCAACTCCAAGTATATTGTGAAGTTTACGGGTTCCAGGTGGTTTGTACTCCTAGTGAGAAAAAAGAATTCCTTACTTTTAATTTAAAAGCATGAGGCTTTGCCGGCAATTTCAATCATTTTCAGAGTTTCATGGGGTGATGGTACATGAGCAGCCTTATCTGAGACAGCTCCAAGGCTAAGGAATCTCCTCTCCCTAGCGACACCTTTTATATCTTTCAGTGATTGGTGAAATTACACTTCTTCATGTTCACCTTTGCCTACAGAATAAAATTATCTTCCTTCTGCTACCAGCTTTTAATTGTCGGTTGACGGTTTCAATAAAAATTTAAACTACTCTTGCACCTCACCCTATATATGGTGGGACAGATACCCTCTCTCTTTCCTAACAGCTCCACATTCCTACTTACCCTTTTCCCATCTTTGGTCTTCTTTAAGTTCCAAGTGCCATCTGGCAACTTTTCAAAGAACTTTCTTGCTTTTGGTGCTTGGTCAAGAATGTGAGCAGGTGCTACTCCCAAAACTTCCACTATTTTATTCATTTGATCTACCTATTTAAGGAAGAAAGAGAAGTCAATTGTGGGGGGGGGGATCTATAAAAGTTAAATATTAGAACACTAAACATAAATATACACACAATTCCTATTCCAAGTAGTGGAGGTAACCAACGCAGCACAGCATGAACTGATTTGGAGAATCATGTATAACGCCAGTTCTAAACTCTGCAGTATCAGAATATTCAAAAAGGTCCTACTATCTTTTATAGAATTACATACCTCATTTGCTCCACTAAAGAGGGGTTCTCCAGTGTGCATTTCTACTAAGATACAGCCAAGGGACCACATATCAATCGCAAGATCATAAGGCATCCCCAACAGCACCTCTGGTGATCGATAAAAACGACTCTGGATATACTGATATATCTGTATGTGGAAAACAAGATTTGAATGAATATTACAAATAGCTTATGTTGATAAAGGTTGAAGAATCATTACACATCAAGGGTTTGCATGAAACATTTTGTAGGAACAGGTGGTTGAACTGAAAATTCCAGCACAACAAAGTCTGAAGCACTTTCCAGTCGCAGGGGAAAATGGGGAAAGTTGAGACATTGAAATGTTTCCCACAGGTGGCTCCCTGAGTCACCAAAATGCTTTGGACAGTAGGCCATGATGGTACAGTCTACCAATTCCATGGAAGTAAAGTTTCAAAAACTTCCCCTGTCAATCAGTGAGGGGAAAGAAGAAAAAATGCCCCCAAATGACATTTTGAAATGCTACAACAAAATCACCCCAAATGATTTTCTTTTAAGCTTTATAGAGGACCTAATTTTCATTACTGTTGTATTTCACAATTCAACCATTTGTAACAGACTGCTTTAAGTTAAAAAAAAAAGTACATCCTTTCTGAACATTTTTATACTTTGAAGCTTAAATAACTTAATATTAAAATTAAAACTCTCCAGAGTTAACTTTTAAAGCTAGCATTTGTCTGGCTTTGACTCCTTCCCTAAAAAATGGGACTATATTCTTATCTTTTTAGAGAAGCAAACTACTGACACAATGGCTATGATGTAGCATAGATGACAATCGGCTAAACTAAGGTTAGTAAATACTTGATTTTAAAAATATATAAAAATTATTTCTTCTCAAGATATTCTGTTTTAAAAAGTTTAACTTAGGACAAGGTGTGGAATGTCTAGTCTTTAAGACAAATATGATTCTTTTTTTTCCCAGCTATCTCCCAAGACCCGTGCCCTTTCATGGGCCTGCTCAGCACCCTCATCAAGTGTTTTTGCTCCTTGTTCTTAAACTGTGGTATTTGATCTTACTAACCTGGATTTTGCATACATGATTGCAAAAATCTCTAGCATTTGTGAAGCTGGAATGTAGCCTGTAAAATAAAGTTGTATTTTTTGCTCCATGCTCTTTTGCCTTGCCTCTTTTAGTATCTGACTCCAGTACTGTAGCCTCCAGAGAAGCTGTCTACAAAGGAATGAGGCCTTGGGCTGAAAACGTTGCCCACCCCTAGTTCAGAAAGCACATGTAGGAAACAATAGCATTCCTTTTACAGTTGAAGGAAGATGTACTTAAATCTCTCTTCTGTATAAAAATTTTGAATCAAACATTTGTTTACTTACTGCATTTTACTGAACAGAATGATCCAACACTCAGGAGTTCTTGGGATATATATCAATTTTAAAACTGTTCTATACAAAAGATTACTTATGAATACTTACCCTTTGTCCAAGTTGGCAAGAACTGCCAAAATCAACTATCTTGATAGCGCTTCGTTTGGGGTTACAGAGCAAGATATTCTCAGGTTTTAGGTCACAGTGAATGATGCTAAGTTCAGGAGTTGCAAGAAAAAGCAGCGCAGTACACATCTGCTGTGCAAACTTTCGCGTCAAATTCAGTGAAACCCCTCTGAAGTTTGTGTTCCTCAACAGGTCATAAAGGTTGTAAGACAACATTTCAAAAACTAGACAGAGATGATTTCGAAACATAAAGTGACGCTTCAAATGCACTAAAAGGAAGAAACAAAAGGATCAATTGGAAGTTATTTTCTTAAATTAACATAATTTAAATAATCTTTTTTATACTGTACCAAACTGGCAGGTTCTTAAGCAATTATTAGAGGAATATTTACCCTTTGGGAAAAATATCTGAATATTTTATTTATTTTGGATAAATGCACATCATCAGTACCAATGGCAGTAGCATTAATAAGCTTCCTTTCTACTATTAAGTGCTGTAGGTCTGAACAATACTGGCCTCAAAGTGATCACACTGGTTGTTAAATAGAAAAATAATTATCATTTTGCTTCCACAAATGGCAACAATATTAACTTTTGGAAGCTGCCTAGAAAAAATCTTCACCTAGTAGACAGCTGTACAAGCCTTTAACTTTTCACAAAGTGAAACTTTGGTTACCGACACTGAGAAGTCTAAAACTTATAAGATCTAGATGCTGATTCTGCAATACTGAGAAGACAAAATTGCCATACATACAGGATACTTTTTGCAGATAATATAGTACTCTCAATGAAGCTGCTAAACATATGAACTATTCCATCTTCAAACAACTTTCATCATTATTGGGCATTAGGGCTATTCAAAACTTAGAAGCTGACCAGGTTCAGAGCATAATGCACAAGAAAACTATAACTCAAGTAATTTCAGTACAGATAAGTAATGTTCCACTAAACCAGTTTTTCCAAAATACAGATTAATAGCAAGAAAGAAAGAAAGAAAGAAAGAAAGAAAGAAAGAAAGAAAGAAAGAAAGAAAGAAAGAAAGAAAGAAAGAAAGAAAGAAAGAAAGAATTTAGGATCTACTGTATTTTCTAGCGTATAAGACTACTTTTTAACCCAGGAAAATCTTCTCAAAAGTCAGGGGTCGTCTTATACTCCGGGTGTCGTCTTCTTATACGGCGGGTATATCCCAGACTCTATATTTTAACTGGAAAGTTGGGGGTCGTTTTATACACCCAGTCGTCTTATACGCCGGAAAATACGGTACTTTAAATGAAAAAGGAAACACAATGCTCAATTATTATGATCAAGGAACACCATGGAGTTATGAGGTTTCTTCAATATTAAGTAAACTTAAGAATTAATACCTATATAATATTTCATTTCTGTGTCATGTTTGTTCATGAGCTCAAGAAGCCGCACTTCAATCTGGGCTTGATTTAGGAAAGCCTTCTTGTTCTTTATAATTTTAATAGCTACCCATTCCTGTTCCACACGGTCATATGCCTTCACAACCTGCAGAATAAAAATGATGCACTAAGTATTGCCTTATCTTTATATATTGAATACAAATGCATATACACAATACAGAAAGAAAAAAATAACATGAGATAACCGGGGTACATAACACTTCACACTTGAAGTAAGGGTCCTTCAGTTGGATTATCTGACTTTTTAATTTTAAAAAGATATTCATTACCTGTCCAAATGAACCTTTTCCTATTAAAGAGTCGATTTCATAACGATCCATCCACTTTTCTCCATTTTTCACAATGTAATCATAATTATCATCATCATATCCATCATTGTAAACCTTTCGCTCCTTTTTGTGACTAGAATCATCACCTTGGCCCTGTTGATGCCGCCGCTTCTTTTTTGCATAGTAAACCTATTATTATGAAACATTATTACAGAATAAAACAAACTTGAATCATAAACATTATACAATACAGATTAATGTTGTGGTCCCTATTCTCCCACAAATATATTTTGCTGCTATTTTAGAATATCTCTTAACCTAACTTTAAAAAGATGTACAGATTTGCATAATCAATCACTTTGATACTGAACTCAATACCCAGTGTCAGTCACTCTGAAAGCAAGACAAAGACACTAAAATAAAGAGACTGTCACTAATAATAATGTGGCTTGGAGACAAACCAAGAAAAAAGTTTGAAAGAGGGGTTTATATTTAGAGATAAGTAGGGATGTTTAAGTAGGAATACAATAACCATCTGAAGGGCTCTCCTTTGGCAGAGATTTTTACACAGAGGCACAACGGTTATCACTCAGGGATTTTCTGCATTGTATCTGAGTACTTCTAAGATCCTAACTCTACGGTTCCAGGAGCACAGAATCTAGATACACACTCTCATTTCTCTACTACAATGACTAAAGGGAAGTCAATTGCTGATATCAGTTCTGTTATCAGGTAGATCAGAGGTGTCAAACTCAATCTGGCCGAGGGCCGGATTAAAAAAAAAACTCTGAGGGCCAGGGGGCGCGGCCGGGGGGCGTGCCCGGGGGGCGCGGCCGGGGGCGTGACCGGGGCACAGAGGAGGGGGCTGGGGGCGTGGCCGGGGCTGTCTGTCCATGGTGGCGCCCGCGCACTCGGGCACTCGCCTCGCCTCGCTCCTCCTTCGTGCTGAAGGAGGACCGCGGCCGCGGCGGAGGGTCCCGCCTCGCCTCGCTCCTCCTTCAGGCCCAAGGAGGATGGCGGCGGCGGCAGGCGGCGGGTTCCACCTCGCCTCAGCTCGCTCCTCCTTCGGGCCCAAGGAGGGTGGCGGCGGCGGCGGGCGGCGGAGGAGGGTCCCGCCTCGCCTCGCCTCGCTCCTCCTTCGGGCCCAAGGAGGACAGCGGCGGCGACGGCGTGGATGTGCGGCGGCGGGCCGCAGCGGCCGCGGGCCGTATGTTTGACATCCCTGAGGTAGATGTTCTGAAGAAAAGGCAGCATGACAGAAGAGTACTGGTCTGCCACAACTGTGTCAGTATGTGAAAACCCTTCTTAAAGCAAAACCGGCAACGAGATGGAGAAGTCATTCTTCGTACTCTGCACACCAGAAGAGAGGGCCAACCAGTTTTTCACCTTACAAGAATCTACTGTGAATGTTTGTGTGCGGCTGCTGGCAAGGGATGTTTGTCTGCTCTTTCTCTGGCTTAGAGAAGGCTAGAGAAGCCTTCACTACTTATAGGAGGCAGCAACCTACTTTGGAAAAGACTCTAGTAAGCAATATTTTCCCACATTCCACCTGCTCTAGAAAAACTGCAGGGAATAACTAATCCACAGCATTATTGCACATCAGATGCAGTTTGTAGTGTGCCGTTCAAAATATGTTAAAAACTATTTCTGGATATAAAAGCTCCTTACCTATTCCTTTTATAATAATATGTAAGTATAAGAATGAGGTATTTTACCTATCCTCAATTATAAAAGATCAAGTTCTAATTTATCTGTGGTCATGTGAAAACTGAGCAATGAAGTACAGCAATGAATATAACATATGTCAAGTAACCTTGAAATGTTATTCATATAGCAAGCAGCCCCCAACCCCCCACTTCTCCAAACTGTTCAAAAGAAAGCTCTACCCTCTGCAGTTTTGGAGGGCATGCTTAAGGCCAACATTTTAGTAGATTAAGCCCATAAGACTTAATCGGCAACTTTTACCACCTTTAATGCAACACAGTCAGGAAAAACAACACATTTTGAAATGTTACTCAACAGTGAATAAAAATATTTGTATCCAAACAGGACACAGTTTAGATGAGTATTCTATTACCTCATTAATATGCTTGTATGTTTTGATCAGATCCACAGACAGTTTCCTCAGAGGAGCAGTTGCTGGATCACGGAAAGTTTGGGGCATCCGCCTCTATAAAAGGAAAAACAGGGAGAGTTCAAATTTAAGAAGCTGGAAAAACTTAATGTAATACCTAGAACTAATGCTTGGACTACACCTTTGTGCCATCAACAAAAACAACAGATTCTTAAAATCATATAATATTACTAATAAAACTATTATTTCTACTAAGGCATACTTCTATTAAGAGACAGAATTACCACAATCAAATAAACACAACAGGATTAGTAGGGATTTTTAGTCCACAAAAATTGTTATTTGCAATATGCAGAAGGAAGAAAGCCTTGTGCTTGGCATTACCCTTAGCTAGTAAAACACATTTTGTCATATTATATGGTGAGAGTAAGTTGTAGTTTTAAACATCTTTAGTTAGGACATCACGGAGTAAGGCTCAACATAATTTTACTGAAACATTGTACTTCTTCTGCATGTATTACGGTCATAGCAGAGTGATGGCAGAAGTCCATAATATAATTCAAGGTGATTTTTTTAAAAGAAACTCAATTTACATTTCAAAACAGTTAAATGCCCGATGTTCTTGATACTGCAACAACAGTGCTTTTAACAACAGAAATTAATGAAATCCCACATGATCCACTGCCTTTAGCTGTCATTCCCAGTTATAATTATTTTCTTCGGCTAGATGTTTATGAGAACAACTCTAGTATATCTGCTCATCCTATGCAACCTCATAAGAAGGTCTGCTCAGATACTAGTAATGATTTGCATAAGAAGCAGTTAACAGTGCCTCCATGATGTCAATAGCCCACAACTTCCATTATTCCTTGCCATTTTCTATGCAAGCAGAGACACCTGGCAGGTGCAGTTCAACAACATCTTGAAGGTCACAAATTAAATGTTTCAAAATACAATACCAATGCCTTACACAAAATGGTGACTATACTAGTTCCTTTTGCTAATCTTTGACAAGATTTTGCAGTTCATTCACAATACAAACAATATATTAAAATAAATTCTGAACCATTAAAAAAGAGAATGTATACCACATGAATGTTCAAACTATGACTGTAGCGACTCAGCCCAGCCCCTCCCTTCTCGTCCTCCACAGAGCAACGCAGGAAGTGAGTGAGCGGCTGAACATCCAGGTCACCTACCAGCTCTGGTGGGGCTGTATGCCAACCAGTTTCCCCCCCACTGCTATCCTCCTTTATATGTCTGTTTATCAGACTCCCTTAAAGAAGCAAACTGAGTTGTAAAACAAACACTTATAGTTTATTGTTACAAAAGGAAAAATAAAGAAGCAAGTTTATAGTTCGACTTAAATGTTCTTCAGTTGCTTGAAAATAAAGATATTGTAATTAATAAACTGTCCCACTCCCTTCACTAAGCTCCACTGTAAGCCAACAGTCCCTGGTAAGCTATACCGTAAGTACAAACAGGTCTTTCTCCTTCCCTCTCAGGCTCTTCCTTACCCTGAAGTAAGATAAGTTCCCAAAATAATAAAGATAGCCTTACAGGAGTCCCAGTCTGCCTCCCTGGGCTCTGCTCTACTCTGTCTCAGAGAGGAGAGACATGCACACACACATGCACACACACGTTAACTTGCGTGCCCCAATCTCCCTCTTCACAAGAGGAGAGATCGAGGCCTAATACATACTGGTTTGGAGCAATGCTCCCTGATCCCCCTTCTGCCCAAGATGAGAGACGAAAAACAAGACCACTTTTTATAGTCCGCGATTTGGCAATTCTCACTGGTCCGATTTTGGCAGGCTGGCGTGGCTTTCTCTGATGCTCCTCCTCTGCTGTCACTCTTGGAGCTCAGAAAGCCCGTGAAATGGCTGCCTTGTCACTGCCTGCCTGGCATGAACGCCACAATGACCCTCTAGACTTTCCATGATTCCTTGCCATTGGCCAGATAAGGTTTGACCTTCCCAGATATGGATATGGATTACAAAAGATAAAAAAACCTAGTTACATTATTCATGCTATTACTCACACCCCGATCCACAAATCTTACTAAATATATGACTATCCATATCCAAAACGAACAGTGGAAAGGAAAGATATTCTAAAATAACAAAATGAAATGTTTGATATTTGAAAGACAGTATTGAAAATAACAAAGGTACGTTTTAATATTTTCACATTATGAGAGAGACAGATGGAAGAACATAGACTAAAACCAGCTATCTTATATTAGCACTAGAGATGTTAACAATCTTGAAAATTAAGTTTGATTTGAGTCAAGCTGTTGTGAACAATGCCTATTCTAATGTCCTCAGCTGATTTGTCAAGGTGGCCAAAGAAGGTGAGGTTCACTGAACAGCCCATTTCTTCTCTCACGCCCATGGCCTCCCTGTCCCCAATTTAGCCTCTCAAAAGGACCCCTCAAACAAACCCCAATGAATAGGCTGGACTCAATAGAAGGAGGCAATCCTTTAACTATTTGGGGCCCAAGTCATTTAAGGTTTTCTAAGTCAAAGCTAGGACCTTAAATTGGACTGGGTAGCAAGCTGGCAGCCAGCGCTGTTATTTTAATAATAGAATGAACTGTGTCCCATCCAGAAAGATACCATGGTCAGTGGTATCTAAGCTACTGAGAGATAAAGAAGATGAAGGTAATCAGTGAAGGTCATCAATCAAGGTGACTGTAACAGTTCCAGTGCCATACCCATGCCTGAAGCTAGAACGGAATAAGTTCAGACAATTTACTTCCTCAAAGTATGCCCATAACTGAACTGTCATCACACTACCTTGCCCAGGAAGAGTATCTTAGCAACTGGGTGATAAATTGTTTAACACTTTTGGGACCAGAAAGTATATGTACCACTACTGCTCAAAAAGCTGGTGGAACAGTGCCCCCCCAATGAGGATTCACCTGAGGGCATGGGTTAAGACACCATGTAGCTGGCTAGACCATAGCAAACATTGTCTTCATCCTCAGATCACAATAATGAAAATGACCCAACACGCTTGGAGCAGATGGGTCCCTAATAATAGCATCCGAGTCTATAGAAATATTTTTTTAAAAAAACGACATAACTTTATCGGCTAACTTGTCTAGGGGCATAGTCGTATAGGCTTATGATACACTTTCAGTATTTTTTTTCTGTCACGAACAGTAGTTATGCACCTATAATCTAGAATGTTAGAAAAAGTAAGTTTAAAAAGTTGCAGGGTGATACAGGAAACCATTTAAAGTATTTTTTTGTTCCTATGAAATCAACTAGAGGAAGGGTTCAGAGTAGATTTGGGAGGGCAGCACATGGGCCAGTGGCTGGGATGCTTTTATTATAGGTTTCTATTTCAACAACACTTGCAGTCACCAAGCAATAGCAATTGATCTCTTCTAGCTTGCTGTCACCATGCTCTGGGCTCATCTTTACCAGCCCTCAAAATAGCTGCTGCCCCAGAAGGTGATTCTGGAGCAAAAACTGTTGCAAACAGCAAAAAAGGTGTACATGACGGATGACCCGCACACTTGCCCAAACCAAAAAGCACCCTGCAAATGCATGAATACCAAAAAACACTCCCTACTCACTCAGGAATCCAGTACAATCACCAACCACAAAATATATACAATACAGTACACAAGCAAAAGCACTTAAAAGGCCACAGAAGGACACAAATGAACAGGAAAACAGGAAAAACTCACCGAAACAGTTAAATATACACGCCAGTGACATACTCCACACCACTCACTTCACATTCCACACTCAGAAGCACTCAATGCTACACAAAAGAAATCACAGGCATTCAACATTCACCGAAAACCCAGTCAAAAGTCACCAGAAGACACAAAACCATAATCAAAGGTCATACTTCATAAAACAGCTGTGCCAAGTATCTTCCTCACTGCCAAAAGACAAGTGGGAAAATGGCAGCTGGACCAGGAAGGAACTTCCAGAATGTTGTAATCTTTATTTCTGATTTTTGGTAGCAAAATCTTTTATGAGTTCTAGAAACTCATTAGAAGAAAAATAGTTTTAATTTGTAAAATGTGTAATAGTAAATTAATGCTAGGAGATTACTGTACTGTATTTTCAAATTAAACTGAAATACTGGTCTGGGAGAAACTCCTCGCCAAACAATTCCTAATGGCACAGGAAGAAGCTGATGAATTAATGGCTGCTGTGGGTGTTTTAAAGAGTATAAGAGTTCCTCTGCCATGGAAACTCCACAAAGAAATTTTATTCCAACAACCAATGAGTCCTCTGATGATGCCCATTCACCAAGAACACTGATGCACAAAGGCAACGGTACAGGCAGACATCAACAGCTAAAGATGGATGTGGATTGGTTAAAGGTTCTCTTATTTCCTTTCTTGAAGCAGTAGCATGTACATTCCTCATTCCAACATTAATAGAAAACTACAACTGGTTGTCTTGGAAATATTAACAAATATTAATAATATGGAGTTGTCACTGAAACATTATACAAAAAGTTATGGCTAATAGACTTGACCTAAAGATCTTTCTCCATAAGTTCCCAGCACTGCCTCCAAGGAAAACCATTAAACCACTGCACCATTGCAAGTGCAAGCAGGTTCCTAAGCTGCTTCATCAATAAAAAGCAAAGAATCTTCACACAGTCATCAGTTATCTTATAAATACTGACTAATGCATACTTGTCCATCTGACAAGTCAGGTAATTTTTCAGTTTTTGTACATTAAATATGTTCTGTTCAAACATATTTTCGCTATAAAACATACATTATAACACTTTATCACACCGTATTATTGCACCTGACAATATTCTATTCACTTCTCTGTAGCCTGTATTATCTATTTCTCCAAAGGTTTCAAATATCTGCTAATAAGCATGTATAATAATTAGAAATAAATAACAGTGCCTCTTATGGAAGAGATTAATTATTAGAAGCTTTAACAGTTCACAGTGTGCATGTTTTTCAAAAATAAAAACACTTTCCAAGAGTGCATCCCTAGAGTCCTATCAGTTTGCAAACATAAACATAGGTTACCATCAATATTTATATCACATGTCTTATAACCTAAACTACCCCAGGATCCTTTTTAAAGCAACCAAATAATGATTATCACAATTTTTTTATAGAATTGGCAAATTTTAATTTCTTTAGAATAATATAAATGTTACTGTTAGCAGTGCCAGAAAATCCGATAGCAGTGTGCAGAAATGTAAGTGAATTTTATCTGGCCAGCAGATGGAGTCTAAAGCCTACAAAAGAAGTTACTGAATGGACTGAACAGTGTATTTTGTGATTAACACCACTCTAACAAAAATAAGAAATAGGTTTTCACAGTCTTACTCACCATGCCCCCTTAAAGTCAATGACTCTTGAAGGAATCACATTAAAAACTCTTTGAAGTTGCAAGAACATTTGCAACATTTTCATAAATGCCACAGTAGCACAACTTTAAAAATATATATATAAAAGCAATGCAAATACAATAGTAGTTGATGGTAAAATTGATGGACCACAATATGATAAAAAGTGGAAGGATTACTGAAGAGATGGAGACTGCAGAAAGTGCAATAACCTCTTCATGTTTGTCTCCAAAGTAGAAGGCACTGAATAATACATATGCCTGAATTTATTTTTTCCCAGGAGAGCACTACAAGAATTAAAAAACAGAAGTTATGATGTCTGAAATTTCAAGGGGAAAAAAAGAAACTAACAAGTCAGTTGTTAATTATTAGCCATTAGAAAACTTTTAAAGCTTCTAATAATGAATCTCTTCCATAAGAGGGCACTATTATTTACTGCTACAATCTAAGACATGAGTATTGAATTGTATTCCTATGATACCCCATATTTCAGTTTAATAATGAACTGAAATAAAGTTACACAAGCAATAAGTAGAAAAAGTTAAGCTATCAGGAACTGTACATATGTTCCTATATCAGTTTATCGCTTGATCAAGATTTGATCCAAATATCTTCCACTTCATATTTTTAGACCAGAACTAGATGTTACCTTAAATTAGAATTTTCCAATATCTGCTATGATTTTGCATTGAAACACTATATCAACAGAATATTTTGTTTATTAAAAACTGCATACCTGATTGGCGAGCGGCTGCTGAATCTGGTCAGCATATGTTAAGGCAGATACTTGTTGGTCATTTAAGTTCTGCGGCCGACGATCACTATACTGCTGATGTGAATGGGACATCTGTCCAGCCATCTGAAGGCCAGCAGCATGGAATGAAAATGACGGTGCGAGCCGAACAGATGAAGGTTTGCATGCTGAAGTCTCTCCTCCTAGAAAAAGTGACACAAGAGTTTATTACAGGTTTCATACTTCAGTTGAGCTCTGCTTTCAAACCAAATGTACAAGTAATCAAAGAGAGCGTTTGGAAAATGTAGCTTTCATTTAGGAAAACAAATAACATAACTTCAGATTACAGAAATGAACAAAAAATGAGAAAAGTGAAACATATGTACAT
The DNA here is from genome assembly GCA_023333525.1 of Aspidoscelis tigris stejnegeri. Lineage (NCBI taxonomy): Eukaryota > Metazoa > Chordata > Lepidosauria > Squamata > Teiidae > Aspidoscelis > Aspidoscelis tigris. The sequence goes on from JALMGA010000001.1 coordinate 212,764,480, forward strand.
TAACTGAATATTTTTTACTAAGAGAGAGAGAAGTCTACAGAAAAAAAGCTTCTACATTTCTTTTCTGCACCATTTCTTCAAAAAAGTTGCTTTCTCTTCAAAAGCGCTTAAAAGTGAATCACAATGTAATAAAATGTAATAATTTTAACATTATAACTTGATTAAAAGAATTCCCCATCACTCACCCTAGGCAGAGCTACATTATTAAGGAAGTGCTTACAGAATCTCTGCAAAGGGGTCTGAGAATAAAAATTACTTCACTTTGCATTGAATCTTCTGCTAGAGAAGCACAGGAACCTGACCAATTTCCGTTGACAGCCTCCTGGAAATAGAGGTATAGTATAGTGAAGAAGGCAAATTGAGAAAAAAGGCCACATGCTCGACAGAGAAAGGTGGGCAACTGGAGTACAAATGGGGGAAGTTATGCGCTGAGTGGGGAAGTGTGGCAGGCTAAGGGAAGTCAAGTTCTCAGAAACCTATACTATCCATCCATCCATCCATCCATCCATCCATCCATCCCATCTCACATCCCAAGATACTTTTGAGCGGCCAAGTCTGGGTTTGCTACAAACTGAACAAGGATTTTATGTTTGTCCATGGATGTTTTTCCACTGTCACTAGAAGTACCCATTAAGTACCCCTTAATGGCATTTTTATACCCATTAATGGGTACTTAATGGATACTTCTAGTGACAGTGGAACCTCCCCCCCCCCCCATATCTCTATTATACACATCATGCTTGTTAGACACAGTCTCATTCAGGACTGAGCCTTACCAATCTGGGTGGGCACACACAGTAGCACCACATAAAATCTATCCAGAATCAGTTCCACCTCCTAGTCCTCTATGACTGCAGTGGATCAAAACACTGGTTGGAGGAAGTAAAGACAAGGCTTGAACTCAGATCCTCACTCCTTACATCTTCACTCTAGTCCACCACTGGACACATTATCGCATGGTATAAAGGAGTTAGAAGTTGCATGTCATCAGCATGCTGATAACACAATCCGTATTTAAGGATCATTAGACCAAGAACTGACTTTCCACTTCCATCCTCTGACAATACGTAGAAGCAAAATGATGGCAAACCAGTACTAGATATGCTGATCTATGAAAACTAGCTCATCACCACACACATTTATGGTACATCAAAAGTCACTTTAAAAACCTGAGACACATTTCTCTTTTCACTCTCCCAAAAGAGATCAGTTACTAACATTATTTTAGTGTCATATTTAATCCTAAATGTTGACTGTGATGATTCTAAATAAACAGTGTTATCTGAAGGTACCTGGATCTGATTTGCAACCAGAGTCTAAGACTTTCCCAATAACAAGAATTAAGAGACCCTGCCACAAAACTGCAAGTGTCAAGTCCCTGGAAATAGCTCTTTCCAAAACATACTTTTGAGCTTTTTCTTTTTCTTTTTTAAGACCCCATTTCTTCTTTAAATCTGAGGCCTGACAGAAGAAACAGAAGCAGCAGTTTTGCACAGGAAAATAGGGGGAGCAAACTAGGCAATGTGAGCTGATGTAACTGATTAAAACAATTTCCCACCACTGATGTCTTGCAAATATTAGGAAACTGTTAAGACCTCTGCTTTTGCAACCATTAGCAGCCTCAGACTTGCCACAGATTCTAGATCAGGATTTCCCAAATCCCTTTGCTCAATGTCCCAATGGAAATGTACAAGGATCAATGAAAATAAATTACATCAAAAATTAATTCTCGTGTCAAGGGAAAAAAAGCATTTGAAGAGAATAAATAAATAACACTAAAACTTTCAGCAAAATATTTTTTAATACTGATTCCCCCTCAGCTCTCCTTGACTTCAGGAGCAGCAATGATTCAACTCTTTCATCTTCTACCTGTCTGGCTCCAAGAAACTACAACAAAACAATAGGAGAGAATTACAAGAACTTCCCCTGTCCCCTTGGAAGAGAAGCAGAGCTACTCTTAATCCCATACTGCAACAGGTAGATACACTTTCTTTCTACATAGCCTAAGGAAGCATGGAATCCATGATATGGACCCTGTCCATAACAGTAGAAACAATTTCTAGCTGTACAGGACAGTATGGAGTGGGTTACTCCATCTTCTTATGACCAAGGTAGGCAGGAAAATCCTTTCTGCTAACCTTGGCAGAGAAAAAAAAAGACTTCAAAAGATGTGCAAAAGGACACTGTCAGTAAAGGATTCAGTCTGTGCAAGCAGTGGTGTACATTTACCAAGCTTCTGTGAGCAGGGAGATACACTTGTCTGACCAAACCTGCACTCATCTGGCTTTCCAGAACTTGCAGAAATGGTTCAGATATCAGAATGGCACCTTCTTCCCTGCAATCATATCAGTGCACAATAACAATATCATAAGAGCTCCGCACCACCTCTGCGGGTAATCCCAAGTAATTAATACATATTTTTTTGTTTAATACTGACTTAAACAAAAAAATATTGATTACTAAGACAACTTGTCTTCAATTTTGAACTCTATTAGCTTCAAAAGTGAATGCTTTAAAAATATCTACTTATCAGTCAATCAGTTTTGTACTGGCCTGAGGATAGGTTGCCCTACTCATTTATAACCCCACTCTCCCCAAAAATACCTTATTAGTTTGTCTGAGGCAGAAGAGATATACATGGTAAGGGTTGAACTGATGAAGCAACACAACGTGTGTGAAGGGGGGGGGGAATGAACCCCCAATCCCACGTTTATGTCACCAAACCACTACCCAGTACACCAGAAACTGGCCAGAACTTCACAATACTGTATTATTTCTGTGTGGGACTTATTGTGGAGATCGTTCGGTGGTTATAACTAGCACAAAATACAGAAGCTAGGTTAGTGACCGTGTCTAGATCTGTGCTACCTTCCAGTTAAGAGTCTGAGCCCAAGTCAAGATTCTAAAGCCTGTGCATAAAGGTCTAAACAGCTCAGACCCCACTTATTTGAAGGAACATCTCCTCCCATATAGACCAGCCTTTTGCGTGAGATCAGGAGACTCCTGCCTAATCAAATGATGGTCAGGGAATGGCTGCTAGGAAGAGGATTTTCTCCATAATAGTTCCTCTTTTATGAAACAATCTCCCAGTGGAGATGATACTTTTAGGCACCGGGTAAAATTACACCTTTTCTCCCAGACATTTAGCAATTAGGATGCTCACTGCAGTATTAGTATTTGTATAGTACAGTAAAATCTAGAACCTAATTATATTTTAGCTAGATTTTAATAGCTTGTTTCTTTCTTTTACTTAGATTTTACTTTCTTGGTATTTTTGTGCCCTTTTTTGTTTTTATACAGTTTTACTTTTAAATAAATTCCCTACTCAGACTATCTACTATGTCTCACTCTGTCATGTTTTACTTAACAGAAAATAATCTTTACTTATTTCAATGATGTCCAAATTCCAGACTAAATACAGCATGGAAGACGGGATCAGTGTTGCCTACTGGATTATAATCAAATAACAAAACCTAGCATGCATTAATTCAATTTTAACATGATTGACCATGGTATCCTACTGGAATGGCTTCGGGGACTGAGATTAGGAGGCTCTGTTTTACAGTGGCTCTCTTCCTATCTCCAGGGCAGGTTCCAAGGTAGTAATGGAAGATTTTAGTTCAATGCTCTGGGAACTTCCTTGTGGAGTTCCCCAGAGATGGGTCTCATCTTCTATGCTTTCTAATATAGATATGAAGTAGGGATGTGGACGAATATTCGTAACATTTGTTATTTGTACAAATTCATACGAATTTTGACATTCATACACGAATTGAATGTCACAACATTCGTACATTAACATTCGTACAAATATGAACGTTTCAGAACATTAGTACAAATAGTTTGGGCATTCTTTAAACTGAGGGATAGCAGGTCAAGAGAAGCAGAGGAGGGTGTTAAAGACAGGAAGGGAAGCAGTTTCAGAGAAACAGAGAGATGTGTGTGTGTAAGACACTAGGGGCAGCAGGATCAGAGAAACAGAGGCGAAGTGTGTGTGTGTAAGACATTAGAGGCAGCAGGATTGGAGAAACATAGGTGAGGGGTGTGTCTTTAAGACAGGAGGGGAAGCAGGTTCGGAGAAACAGAGAGACAAGGTGTGTGTGTGTGTAAGACAGGAGGGAGATCCATATCCTGACTGCTGACAGGAATCTCTGGAGGATCTGCACTGGTTACCTATTCACTACCACTCCCGATTCAAGGTGTTGACACTAGCGAATAAAGCTCTAAACGGCTTGGGGCCTGGGTATCTGAAGGAGCACCTTCTCCCATATAGACCTGCGAAGGCACTGAGATCTCAGGGAGAGGGCCTTCTTGTAGTTCCTTCCCTTTCAGAGGTACTAGGCATAGGGACTTGCAGGAGGGCCTTTTCTGTTGTGCTTCCCCCACCCCCAAACCTCTGGAACAATCTCCCTCTTGATGCTCACCAGGAGCCTTCTTGTATCATTTTCAGCATCTGATAAAAACATATCTTTTTACCCAGGCTTTTGCTTCTTAAACAGCTTCCTTAGGGTGTTGTCCTGTTATTGGGGAGGGGGGGTAGGAGGGGGGGTTATATTTTTAGTTATGTTTTACTATTCAAAATGTTTTAATTTCACTGTAACCCACCCTGGGACCATTCGGTGAAGAGCAGGATATAAATTTTCTAAATCAAATGAAATAATAAATAATCATAAGGTAGCAATGCAACAAGTATTTACCAGACAATGTTATAATTATATAACAGTGTTAACTGCCAGTGTTAACCACTATTTTATCATATCTCTCTTCAGAATTGTTATTCCTTCATCCTGTAGATACTCTCTATAGGGTCTCCAGTCTTTTACATACTTATCTGTTGTTCTGTCTTTTAAGGGGTTCGTCAAATTGTCGATCTTTGCAAGTTCAGGCAATTTGACTATAGGGGAGACCCTATAAAAGACTGGAGACCCTATAAAAGACTGGAGAACCTATAGAGAGTATCTACAGGATGAAGGAATAACAATGGTTGGATTTGACTGATATCAAGGGGGTCAGTGGAATGAGAAGATATTAACAGAAGATCCCAAAAAAGTCATGTGTAATTAACAACCAACTGATGTATGATTATTGTATGAAGAGGCAATAATGAATTTTGAAGTTTTAAGATGATGACGATAATCTTGTTTGCTGTGTGTTAGTGTTGTTTTATGTCAATAATATAATATTCTACAGATTCTAAATTAAGGAGCTGCCATGCAAAACAGAACTAAAAAGCTCACTCATGTTGTTTTAGCCTGGAAGGAATGTGTGAAAAATACATCCAAGTAGTGCTTTATTTCTATCGTTTAAAAATACCTGGAATTATTATTAGCATTCTGAGTAACTAAAATTAAATGCATAGGAACAATGGCAATATGGATGGAGCAGATAGATCCTGACATACTTGCCTTGAAGGTAAAAGAACTGAAGAAAATGAATCACATCAGGACTGGGTCCCTCTTGTCAGCTGCTCTGTACTCCACCTGGTCTCAGCTAAACCAGAGACCATAAAGGACAGCTGCCTATGGCTTTAAGCTGCTGGAAGCCCTGCCAGAGAGGAGGAGAACCTTGCCATCCCTCCAGGGGTGGTATTTCAGTGGTGGCAGCCTAGACCACTCAGCCTCTGGATGGGCCCTGATCATTTGGAGCTGCTTCCTTGCAGGACTGGATCCCTCTTGTTAGCTGCTCTGGACTCCACCTGGTCTCAGCTACACCAGAGACAACAAAGGACAGCTGCTTATACCATCATTCCTCTGCCCTCTGGACGACTTTCCAGCCTGGCTGGGCACCGATATCTTCATGGAGATGATTCTTTGTGGGACTGGGACCTTTTGTCAGCTGCTTTAGACTCTACTTGGCCTCAGCTGCCTCAATTTGTGTGTGTGTGTGTGTGTGTGTGTGTGTGTGTGTGTTTTGGCTTATTTTCTAATATTTTGTATGACATACAATTTTTATATTTTAATTATAATGTTTTGGTTATTACTTTGCATTGTATATTTTCGATTTGCTGTACACCGCCTCGGGCAAACTTTCTTTTGGAAAGGCAGTATACAAATAAAATGGAAATAAAAATAAAATAAAAAAATAAATCAGCAGCTCCACCACTGTTGTGACTGGTAGATGATGGAGAGGAGTAATAAAAAGAAGCCAGAGAAATAATGTCAGGGAAGTGTTTAGGAAGATGATTATGACTGCAGCAAGGATTTCTAGGAAAAGTTTGACAATCATTGAGGGAAAGCTGTTTGGTGACAAGCAATCATGTCTGCCATGAGAAATGGTGATCTAGTAGCCCTAAACTAGGAAAGATCCTGAAGAAGCTGACTTATCCTAGAGGTCCGCAGAATAAGGAGTGGGATCCTGTCTAACCAGAGATAGATATGACAAATGTAAGCCAATCCAAGTCGTTCCTATTATGAAGTTTGAGAAACTGGATGCACATATGGGTACATGTGTTTATCCATAATTTAACGAGTAAGGGGAAAAACTGATGGCAAAATATTCCTCTTCTTACAATTTTCAGTGTCCTGCATGATTACTAAGAAGTCCCCAAGTAAGTATGCACAGACTTGCAGTTCCTAGTTATTTTAAGGAATTAAATATCCATGTTCTCTCTGTTCCCATCTTCTGAACATTTAGTTGTACTGCTCTGGGAAAATAAGAGTATGAAGAAGACCAAGAGATACAATAAAGTCTACAGTATTTTACAGACATAATTCCAAACCCAGAAAAAACTTTAGGGATTAATTTTTTTAAAAGCCTTAAAACAAACAGTGAACGTCCAAAGGAAGAAAATATCAGCTAGTACATTTCAATATGAAACTTACAGGTCAGTGATCTAAGTACATAACTTAAATTATTAAATGGACTCGTAGCAAGTTTGATTCAATGGAAGAAGTCTGAAAATGGCCTTTGACGAATTAATACATAACATAACACAGCACAGGCCTAGCCACAGTTGAACTCATAGTAGTACATAATGCAGCGGTTGTTCATTGTCAATGTCAGACTTGCTGAAACCCCTCAACTTCTTCAGTACAAACAAAACTGTGTTACAATATTATACAGTTGATAACTACTAAACAAGTACAGAAAAGGCTTTAATGGGAGATTATGTATTTAGTGCAGCTGTTGGAAGTTTCAATATTATGCAGCAAATATGTACCAGTTGGTCATCAGAAAATGGTAGTATGAAGCACTGAAAAGTCAGATTGCTCTGTTCCCCTTCCTATGGAACAAAACAGATTGACAGGGAGTGGAATACCCTACAGTCATCTATCACTACTATCTGATAATCAAAAACATACACAAACCTTCTACATAATATTTAGACTTTTGGGCTGTGCAAAGATTCCCACTAAAGCCCTTGCTGCACATGCTGAAACAAAACCAAACATGCTAATTCAAACCTGAGTTGAGAATACTTCAAGACTAAATAATAAGATTTGCATGGCATCCAGTGAAAAGTTCAAAAATGCTGCTGATATAAAATGTAACTGCTAGTATAACGAAGACCATGAACTACATTCTATGTACTCAAAACTATTGTAATTTCTATTTGGAACTATAATATCAGCATTCAGAAATACAAGGGGGAGGGGAATATTCATTATGAAGAATGTCCTTCTATTCTACTTTTCCACAATACGATTGTTACTTCTGTCAGCTGTACTACCCTGTTTCCCTGAAAATAAGACCTACCCTGAAAATAGGACCTACCCTGATTCTTCCAGGATGTTTGAAATATAAGCCCTATATAAATGTTATATAAAACATCCCCTGAAAATAAGTCCTAGTGCATCTTTAGGAACAAAAATTAATATAAGACCCTGTCTTATATTTAATGATTAAGAACAGACACACACAAATTGGATTGTTAAAAAAAAACGGATCCCCCCCCTTTAGGGTGGAGAGGTCCACTAGAAAGGCGTCAAATATAAAAGATGCGCACTATTCCAGTGTGCCAAAGAATCACTGGATCAGACATGTCTATCGTAGGATAGAGTCACCAGATCAGTTTCTTGAATTACTAGCAAACTTCAGGATCTCACTGTTACACAGTGAGGCAAGCAATAAACAATTTGCACATCTTTACTTAACTTCTAATACAACTTGTAAGAGTGCCTTACAAGCACTGAAAATATCAAGTTCAATATTTAAAAGAAGACTCCAAACAACAGATTTTGTAAGGACTATATAGTCAACAAACAACAGATTTTATAAGGACTACAGAGTCAACTATCCAAACATTCAGAAAAGGTGCACTGACAGAATTTTTTTTACAAATGTTTAAAATGACATTTACTTTATTTTTGAGAAACCAAAGCATTTTGTTATGTTCTTTTTAGCACTCAAAAAAATTCCATAACACATTCTTCCCCACAATTTTTTTGAATGTTTTCAAAGTCTTGAACTACAGAAGTCTTTCATTCTTTCTGCTGTATCTAAGTATCCCCAGTACAATTACTTGTAATATAATATTGAATCAACTCAAATTTATTTAAAATGAAAAATGTTTATCCCAATAACAACTAAAATCATCTTCAGTCCCATCCATGGTACCCAAACAATGGCTTGGGAAATAATGCATAAGGAAAAACAAATTCATCACAAATAACTGGAGTGGAACATTGTGGGAACTGATCTAGACAGGGATTAGAAATGCGAAACAGCTTATTTAATAGTCCCACACACACTGCAAAGGATTCTAAGCAAATTTCACCTTATATTTGCTAACCTGCATTAAAAGTACTAAGACATCAGGTCTATAGGAGGTATGAAAGTGTTCTGCCTGAAGCAACAAGCAGGATGAGAGTACTCATGTTTACATCACCCTGGCCCCAGCACCCTAAGATTGTTATGTTGGTGAGAGTAGATATAGGAAATACCTAAAATCTCACCACCAGAACTACTATGGGATATGTATGTTGTTGGCAACTGGTTACTACAAGACTGCGATAACCCCCAAATTATACCACCACCACTGACAATGTTCGTACAGATTACCATTCTGTAAGCAATAGCTACTGCCAAAATTAAGTCAGATATTTATTGTTGCAGTTGGTACTGGAAACAAAATGCTTTCTTTCTCTCTGTCTCTCTCATGCATACACATGCACACACACGGTATTAATAAAAACTAGTCATGTACTTCAGTTCAGTGATCTTAAATTGCCTTGTTCTTACACTCTGCAGGTGCCAGCTTGGCTGCAGAATAAAGGAAAAGCTAGGCACAATCTATCCTCATTTCATACAAAGCCACTGTGCCCCTAGCTTAGTGGCTTGACCCAGTCTGTTAGTTGACCTGGATCAACTACTAAACCACAGAGGTGGCAGTTTGACATATAAGGGCATGAAAGAAGCCATGGTGGATCAGGCTAACAGTCCAGTAGCCCATCTCCCACAGTTGCCTATCAATGGCTTCTAGACACCTACTCTTAGCTCCCTGCGAGTTGCCATTAGCAGGATCCTGCCTACTACTCCTACTCAGAGGTGGCACCTAGGCATTTCTTCTAGTAGCCATTGATATACTTGATATAATTTGTCCACCTCCTTCTTAAAGTCATCCAGGCTACTGGCTGTCACCATCCCCTCCAGTAGTAAACTGCTCAGCCAATGATTCACTAGGTTAAAAATACTTCCCCTTGTTAGTCCTAACTTTCTTGCCTACAGTTTCACAGAGGGCCCTTAGTTCTCATGTTGTACAACAGAGAAAAGATGTTTTCTCTCATTTTTTCCATACCATGCATGATTTTATAAAATTAAATCACATCCTCCCTTAAATGATTTTTTCAAGGTCGAACAGATCTAGATTTTACTGTCTGATCTCATAAGGAAAGTGTTCCAGCCCCCTAATCATTCCTCATACTTGGGAAGTAATATAACTGAACAATTTGGAGAAGAAGGTCTGGAGCCTCCGCACACACCTAACTGCACCACTTCATAACAATTTTCCTTAAAGGCGTTCTTTAGAGGAACACCCAGGGCCAGTGGCAGCCTCTACATTTAGGCAGATTAACACATTTTCAATTGCTTGGAAGAAATCATTTCAAGAGAGAATGTGTTCCTTTCATTTTTTTTTTCAACCCCTGCCCCTCAAAGTATCAATTCTGCTTAGCGCTATGGCAAGATAAGAGCAGCAACACACCTCAAAAAGTTAAGGGAAAGGCCAGGCACAGGAATGTTGACTGATGTAGTAAAGATCTAATAGGTAAGTTGCCATATCAGTCTTACTTCTACAACCACCAATCTCAACCCAGCCATCAGTTCAAGATTCCATGTCAAGGCCTGCCTTTGACCATCTCTACCACTTAAGTTACCCTTTCAAGGGCTTGCACTGGGCTTCAGGAGAAGAAGCCACAACAGTGTGGCTGTTATCTCCATCTTTCAGCACTTTCATCTTCCTTCTATTCTACCCAGTCTCGTGAATGCAAAGCTCAACCCTGGCACAGCCAGGCTTTGTCACTGCAGAACCACTGCCTCAGTGAGGAGAGTCAAAGTCAGCTTGGAGCACCAGGGTGGGTAAAGGGATAGCTTTCGGTTACCCTGGACAGTATGGGGTTGCAAAAGATTTTGCCAATGTCTCATATTCTAACAGTCATCTTACAGTCATCAGAACTGAGAACAAAGGGGAAGCTCCCCTCTAGCTGGTAAAATACGTTTTAAAATATTTTACAAGATTTTTGAAAACTTCCATCTCTGCCCATATACATAAATTCTAAATCTATACATACAGTGCTGTGGAAAAAGTATTTGCCTTGCTGCAAATTTTCTTCTGTTTTTCCATATTTGTCACAACTTGTTTTAGATATTCAAACAAAAGTAAATATGCGATAAAGTCAGCCTGAGTAAGTATGAAATGCAGCTTTCAAATGATCATTTCATTTACTGAAAGAAAAAAGTTATCCAACACTTATAATCACCAATGTGAAAAAGCAATTGTCACCTTAGGTCCTCAGTCAATCAATCAGCCAAGTTTACTTGATAATTGGGTTCAATCAAACCAGACACAACCAGGCTTGATTAATGCTGGCCCAGTTAAATCCAAGCATCACTTAAATGGAACATTTGGAGCACTGTGGTGTAGGCTAATGGGTCTCAATAAACAGCACAGTATGCTGCAATCAAAAGAGATAAGCAAGAAAATTATTGAAATATATTAAGTCTGGAAAGGGTTACAGAGACATTTCTAAGGTTCTGGGACTCCAGCAAGTAATTTATCTCCAAATGGAGACAATCTGAAACAGTGATGAGTGGCCTACCAAAATTTTTCCAACAGCACACTGACAGACCCATGGAGATGTTATGGCAGGACCTTAAATGGCCAGTTCATGCTTGAAAGCCCTGTGTGTCTAAAATAAAGACATTCAGAAAAAATGTTCCTGAATAAAAACATGAAAGACAGATTTCTAGTTATTAGAAGAGTTCGGTTGCAGTTACTGCTATTAAAATGTGGCACAACTGGGTATTGGTTTAGGGGGGTAATTACTTTTCCACATACATTATAGATGTGTTGGATACACTTTTTCCTTCAATGAAATTATAATTTGAATGCTGTATTTTGTCTTTACATGGGTTGTCTATGACTCATATTAAACTTTGAGTATCTGAAACAGTGCCAAATATGCAAAAAAAAAAAGAAGAAGAAGAAGAAGAAAATCAGGAAGGGTAAATACCTTTTCATAGTATTGTCATGTGATCTCCGATTTAATAGTGTATGTGGTGGGAACCCTTGTCTATTAAACTCAACAGTCCATTAAATCCAAGGGAAATTTAAAATATTTATACTAAATTTAAAAACTCCATTAACTCACCTGTAACACACAGCAAATAAAATCAAAGAAACTATCTAGGACAGCGGTCCTCAACCTTCCTAATGCCACGACCCCTTAATGCAATTCACCATGTTGTGCAGTCTCTCAACCATGGGGGCGGGGCAGCTGGGAGGGCAGAGGGAGCGGCGGCAGGAGACTCGTCACGACCCCTCTGAAAGGGTAGTTCGACCCTCAAAGGGCCCGCGACCCAAGGTTGAGAACTGCTGATCTAGGACCTTCTTTTGAACTCTAAACCTTGCACAGATCACAGAAGAGTTACTTGAAAATGTAGTCTTTAAGAAAAGAATCATCTTTGGTTGAGTGATCTACAAAAATATGTCCATTCAATTAGAGGTCTGTTAAAAAGAAGTCCATTAAGTTGATGGTTCACTGAAATTGCTTTGCATCAATTTCCTCTCTTAATTTGTCACTGCTTCTAATATTTGACAATGATTCATCAGAAAAAGAAAACATGGGGAAAAGAATGAACAGCTGTGCCTACTTCTGTTACGATATTCTATGAGGCACTAATGTTTGCCTTCAAAAAGATGTAAAATACTTTATCTCATCCTAGAACTACGTTTCATAAGGTTCTGAGTGTGACCGAAGGACTAGTAAAGTGACAGCTGCCCTGTTCTCTGGCAGTGGCTTCTGCTTCAACAACATTATGGCAGTGTACTCCCCCCATCCCCATGCTAACTCCTCTTGGCTCTTGTAACGCCAGGGAAAAATAGACTCAAAACTCAAATATCTCAATCACTTATTTTCCCAACGTTTGTCCTCAGTTAAAATTCCAAATATATTATAATAAAGCTTCTTGCTGCCACCAATGTTAAATGTTAAATGTGCTGCCACCAGTTGTTAACGGCCTGTTGCTCTAGTGTTACAGTAATAGTTATTTTATTGTTTGGGTAGCGTGTTGTAATATCCTAAACAAGGATATAATGTCAGAACTTCCTTTTAAAAGTATATTTCTTCTCTGCCCCTATGGGCTGAATAATAACGTAACAAGATGAAGTCAGATTCACCAAACTTCCCTCCCCCTCTAGCTCTACCTAGCTAGGCAGGGATATTGTGTCTCTCAGTTCCTATGACAACGGAATGTACCACCCGAAGTCTTCTTAAAACAATAAGAAAATGTTTTTATGAATACAGATAAAGTTTTTAAAGTCAGCTTCTTCTTAAAGTTACACTTTGTTGCTTCGTTGACAACTGCTCAGTCTTTAACTTTTACACTAAGTCTAAAGACTCTCCAACTTCATGAATAAAACTTTCAACCAGTTCAATATATGTTAGCTTGCCCTAAAATAGCTTCACAAACTGAATCAAACATATACAGTGGTACCGTGACATACGAGTTTAATTCGTTCCGTAACCTTGCTCTTATGTCAAATCGCTCGTATCTCAAAGCAATTTTCCCATTAATCCATTCCAGCTCCCAAAACACCACCTCAGTTGTTTTTGTTATGTACTGTGTTGTATTTACATACTCGTATCTCAAATCTTGCTCTCATCTCAAAGCAAAATATCACTCGCTCAGCGGCTTGTATCTCAAAACACTTGTATGTCAGGGCACTTGTATGTCGAGGTACCACTGTACTATTAGACTCAGGACCCTAATTCAAGCCTCCTCAGCTAAGGGCCCGTTTCTCCCCTTCGTTAACCTCCCACCAGGATTAACGACCCAAGGCAGAGAACAGAAATCGTTCCCTCAGGCCCCCTTAAATATGGGCCTGGCTGGCTAGCTTTGCCCTGATTGGCTGAGCTCCTCCAGCATTCTATTTCACTCCTCCCCTTGGAGTGCTCAACTAGCCCCTCCCTTAGGCTACTTACCCTTGTTAAAACACACTTTGGCGACACTTTTGAGCGTCTGGACTTACCATGTTCGCCACACTTTGCATTTTAAACTAAAAAACCTATCTTTTGGGATTGAGGGGTCCTAGTAGGCATTACAACCCTATATAAGAAGAGGCTCCCACAAGTTCAGGAAGGTTTGGATTACTCTGTAATTTAAGCAACACCACTGTCACAGAAAGAGCATACAAAAATCAAGGAAACCAGCTATATAAACTACAGAACAAAGCATTAAAATTACAAAGATATATAAGTATTCTTTTCTTTACACAAGGTTCTTTTTCTCTGAATACACAGGATAAAACAAAAACAAAAACCAAGGCCAGTAATGATTGAAGTAGGATATGAGGCTGAGCTTCTTATGAGGAATTCAAGGAATACATTCAACAGAATTGGGCAAACCATTTAAATGGGAATAATTAATACAGAAAATTTGGCATCATCATCATCATTCCCATTTTAATAACTTTGTGCAAAGCTGAAGTCAACAAATGTCAAACTACAGCTCTGCAATTCCCAAAATAAAATAGGAGGAGGAGGAAAAATGAGAGAAAGGAGAATTGAAAGGCACAGGGGCAAAATTTGAAAAACTCTTTGCTTGAGAGAAGTTAAGGTCTCCTTTAGCTCTAAAACGTATCTATCCAGCCTGATTGTTACTAATCATGGAGCAAAACCTAATTATACCGATATGCTTAAGCGCTGACATTCTAACTTGGGTCTACATTCTTGAGATACATAAGCATAACTTTTTAAGGAAACTAGTGCTAAAAATGGGTTTTATAAAGCCAAGAGTGATTACTGCAGCAACCACACCATCTTAAAGACTCCTAAGTTAGTATGTTGTCAGCTATTGTGGACCCTAGTGATTAAGGACAACAGAGACTCAAAACAATGGAACAAATAAAAAGTGTGAGACACTCTTGAGAGGTCCCTACAGAACATGAAGTACTTTGACCTAAACAAGACAATCTAGGTAACACAGGTTAAAGTGTTCACATTTTTGGCATTTAATTGTAAATTACCATTCCTTGCCAACAGGCTATGCTGGTTAATTCTGATGAAGTTTAAGCAACAATTGTAAGGCCAGAAGACAGCCACCTCTAAACTACGCAATGAAATCAGTGTTCTCCCAACAGCAGCTTCAAGTGTGTCTGTAACATAATTACAAACCATTTCCTAGATAAATTAAGGTTACAGACCAGAAAGCTGTTGTTATTACCAGGAAACTCCATAATAAAGAAATAAAAACGAAAGCTAGTTTTTTTAAAAAAAAAGACTTTAGCGGCTAAGTATCAAAGAGTATCACCAAATAATGTTATTTCAGAATAAGTAAAAGTGCCAACATCTGATGGCCACTTAGATGAAATTATTTAGTAATCTTGGCGTTAATGCAACTCATGTTTACCATTGTCTTTTTCCAAGGTACTTTTTGACTTCCCAGTATACTATTCCTGATATTCCTAGGAAGTTTAATATGGCATATTTAGCATCCTAAATCTGCTTGTTTTCTGAAATCAAATAACACTGGTGTGGGGCAGCAGAAATGCTAACACTGTTTAATAAGACCGTGATTGTGATCATTTGCAACTCTGGAGAGCTAACTGTGCAAGGTAGTAATCTGCTCACAATGTTTCTTGTTATATAAAAGGAAAACCCATCTTTCAAAAACTGGTCTATAAATGTTAAGTGTCATTTACATTTTATTGGTCTAATTAACTTAAGGCTTATGAAGATAAAACCCATTTGCCTTAGAGCTACAGAAGTGCCACGTGCCAATCTATGAATGAAAATAGGCAGACATTCATATTTACTTAATGCGCTGAAGTCTACAGAACTCTGGATAAAGCTCATGAAACTGAATAGAAAGAACATTTGATGTATAGATTATCCCTACTTATTGAATATATCCTTGAAATTTACTAGGCTACCTGTTCGTGTATATATGCAAATACCACACTCTTGTAACCTTTTGGTAGTCTGGAAAAAAATCTCCCTTTCAAATTACAACTTGCATGGACACCTGAAGAACTTCCTTACTTGTTACAGGCCATCAACAAGTGATTCTTAGAAATCTGGATTATCATACAACTTGTGCAGGTGTAAGGAGGTATAGTGCAACTGCCTCAGTCGAAACCTTATTGAACCAGCAGAACACTTTAAAACAAGCAAAAAAACATAAGGTTGATACATGATGAAGAACACTAAAAATCATAATTGTACAATTGCAGTTCTGTTACCATACATGGTATTTAGTTCTTTTCCTTCTACCTACATATAGAAATTCACATTTTTTAAGCACATTGCAATTTCAAGCACTCCAAATACTTCAAGAAGCAGAAAAACACTGGTAAATATTACAGAATAGCCAGCTGATAATTTAATTCTTAAATAAAAATGGCTCTATAAAAGCAAATCCAGCAGCATTGTTTTTCAGACTGTTCTATCTTTTTTTTTTACCAAATATCTCTGCAAGTTCATTATGAACAAAGACAATAAAAGGATCATTCATAGCTATGAATTTATAACATACTACGGAGATATAGTAATTGGCCCACAGATGAGATGGGAAGGCAGGACTAGTATAATGTGATGTATGTGTGGCTAGTACATTGCGAAACATGATTGGAGAAGACCTAGCATAGACATCCTGCATTTCCCCCATAAAACTCAGTCAAACAGGGTATGTTAACAAACACTCTAAATATATATAATGCATTTTTTTCTTGACATAACTGCATGCAAATGCATTTGTTTTACACAGATTTCTATCTGACTCAAATAATCTCAGGTTTTCATATTGCATTACAATTTTCAGACACAAGAAGCAATGTCCTTAATTTGATACGCTTCAACACTGGCAAAGATAACGATGCAACACCCTTTTCCAACACACTGTACTTCTAAACGTAAAATCATATAAATTCACATTTAATGATAAATAATTTGTTTACATAAAAATTATAACATAAAGATTTAACATATCAGAGTTTTCACTGTAGGTAGGTAAGAGAAAATAAAACCTTATTTTCTACTTCTGTTTTAAAATCTGTGTCTGCCTGCAGTGAGTGGAAACTGCTGCAGATCATTAAATACTCATTTATCAATGTCTCTCACTAGGCAACACAATGCAGCAGAACAGCACAGAGAAACCACCCTGAACCCCAGCAACAGCAGCTAATTAGCATAGCCTACCACTAAAACGACACCATATGATTGGCCAGCTCTCTGACTAACTCTTCCAATCAAAGCAGGTTATGCAAATAGCAAGCTTCAGTTGCCAGGGTAGAGCTGCTTCCCACTGTCCAATAGGAAAACAAGCAATAAACAAGAAATGAAATTGAGCTTTGTCACATTTTCAAGTTGTTGTTAACACTTTCAAGTTTAAAGCAAAATTAGCCACAACGGCAAAGGATTAGAGCACCGTTCTACATTTCACCCACAAATAAAAAGAGCAGCAGCACAATAATGCTACACAAGAATTCGAGCTAAGTACTGCGTTAGGAGTTAAATTTCTCTTTTCACAATCAGCTGTATTATAGCATGGTGGCTTTAAAAAAATCTTGCTGGGTATTTTAGAGCATTTAATTACACCTAAAACATGGTGAAATACCTCCTAACAATTATTAAGATGAATAAAACACTAAAGCCTAAGCAGAAAGCATGGGAAAAAGAGATCATAGCTTGTTCTTATGAAGGAAAAAAAAATTTTTTTTTTAGACATCTGCACTTAGAAAGTATACATGCTTTTTTGTTGTTTGAAGTATGCTATTTTAAAATGTCTCTCCTGCATCTACCATCTACACAGAATCAAGAATGAGACCTAAGCATATAATGCAGTGTCTTTAGATAATTTTATACACTTACAGTTGATATCATGGAAGAGGATGAGGATTATCATCCCCCTTTAGGAGGTATTAAAAAATACTGACAAGAGATTGCTGGAAGTGTGCCATCCCATGTAGGTATGTTTCTACGCAATAACATGTAAACTAATTTAACATTTATTGTGGTTATCAGCAGTTTTCCAGATTCCTAAATGAATTATGTTTCTTCCTTCAGAGACAGCCTTGTTATAAAACACACAGACTTCTAAAGCTTTTTTTCTGACAAGAAAAAATGTAATGCATCTGCTGAATTTTGTACCAAAATTAAAACTAAAATAATATTTAGGGTATTTTATTGTAAAAGGTTCAAGAACACTTAAATGTATTACTGGACATTTGTCAACTTAACTGACTTCATGTATGGTGTGGCTAGATAACTCTAAATCTCTCTGAAAAGCACTAGGCAATCATATAAAATGGACATAAAAAGACTCTGTACAGTTATCAATTACATTATAAACTTTTTTATGATACATTCTATGTCTCTCGAAATTTGTTCTGCTTCCATAAACATTAACTCAGATGGGGTCATTTCATTCAAGAAATGGTACTGGTACATTCTGCATTTTATTATAACCAAAAAGTTTTCTAAGTTCTGCACTACAATACACGTTCTTAGTACTTAAAGTAATTAACAAAGTTCACAGAACCAAAAGCTGGAGCTCCACATAGTAGGAAACAAAACAAAGCAAAACTAACACAGGTTCAGAAATTCAGATTTAGTTCAACACTAGGTTTCTAGCCTTCACTTTTTTAAAAACAAAACTTCATCAGAATAAAACAGGAAGCAAACTTGTTGCTCGTTATTCGCTATGGTTAAGTTCCTAGAAAATATTAGAAATTTTAATTTAAAATCACCTCTGTATCTCTGCCAAGAAAAAAAAAAAAAAAACACCAGAGGTGCCCATGCAGTCAAGCAGGAGTCAGCGCGGACTCGGTGGCATCCAACATCAGCAACAACACATGGGGAAACAGGGGTTAGAGGGTGTAGCATGTGAAAACTCCAGGGGGGAAGGGAAGGGGAAATACAGCTTACTCCTAATGCCTCCCAAGGAAATTACTGCCAGATAGATGCAGCTGAATTCCTTCTGTTTCAAGCTCTCTTACGTGCTATGTAAGTAGAGCCAGAATAGGTAATTCAGCTCTTCAGCCTAGAAAGACGGCGTTTAAGAGGGGAGCTAATTGAAGTATATAAAATCATGCATGGTATAGAAGAGGGATTCAGAAAATTTATTTTCTCTATCACACAACACTAGAACCAGGGGGCACTTTATGAAGCTGATGGGTAGGAGAGTCAGATCAGGCAAGGGGAAGTATTTGTTCAGCCAGTGGGTCATCGGTCTATGGAATTTGATGCCACAAGAGGTGGTAACAGCTACTAGCCTAGATGGACTTTCCCTATCATGGCATCAACCCTGTAAAATAAAGCTCCACCTGGTATGAGGGAAACTTCTTCTGCATGTACAGTTAAAAATAGGAAAATATTTTTGTTCACCTTCATTTTAAAGAAATATTTTTAAGACTGCATACTCTAATTTTAAGCTACCTCTAAATGCGTGTGTATGTGTGTGTATGTATTGTTATCATTATCATCACAGGAAAGCAAGTTGAATCTTTTGAATGGAAGAAATAAAAGCTGGAGGAAAGTTGAATGACTATTTCACATCTGTCTACTATGGGAAATATAAGGCAGAGCCTACACCTGAACTAGCTCTTTCAAGAATGCAGTGCATGGGACTGAGGCAAAAAATAGACATGTAACAAAGCATTAGAATAACATCTAACAACTTACTTCTAGATAGCTTCCAACTAAGAGTTAAGAACTTAAGTGTGAAAGTGCTGACCCCATAAAAATGTATTATGTTCCTGTGACTGGCTTCAGCACCTTGAAACAGGGCAATGATTGATATTAACAATATTTTTAAAAAAGAGAGATTAGGGGGATGGGTAGAATCCTGGAAATCATAGTCTGATTATCTTGGCATCTGTTCCCTTTTCTAAGCATACAGAACATAATTGTCAGTGCAGCATCTGAGGGCTTACCTTGGTGTTCACAAAGCTTCTAAGCCACTATGTGAGACAGGTTGCTGGACTAGATGGGTTGTGCCCTTACGTTCTTAAGCCCTATCTCCACACTGCTGAAAGAAAAAGCCAATCAGCAAGGATAAAACCCACAGAATGCTTCCCTCATGTTTAAAGGCACCAAAATATAAGTGATTTCTCACACAGATTAACAAATCTTGTTGAAGAAACAGCACACTTTCTACAAAGTCAAGTGCAACTAATGTTTCTGAATTATATCGAGGGCTTTAGTAAGCACATACACAGTAGTCACTGGGCTTTTTCTTTCACACCTTGACTGTGTTCCTGCATGCTAAATAATGAGTTTAGAAATTGGTTTAAGACTTCTACTTCCCAACACTTCTTAAAGATCCCATACCTTTTGTGGACTAAAGTTCCCAAAAGTGAACTAAACTGTATGCAGATTTCCTCTATCATTCCCCCTGTTTGAATTTCCCACCCCAGTGAAGTCACAGTTTGAAGAATAGACCAGTGTCCAATTGCTGGCTGCATGGGAAGGGGTTTCTGGTGAGGGGAGGACAGAAAACAGTGGGTTTCTCCACACCGAGCATGGGAAGAATAAAGTGGTAATGAGCAAGTCCATTTTGAGTCTAAGGCAACTGTGGGAAAGACCTGAAATCATACAAGGTGCTACAAGGTGCACATTTGCAGAGAAGTCGGATTATCCTTGCTGTGTCAGAATGCAGCCATAAAGTCTTTCACGAAGATTGCTAACAGAACTTTGATGAGCATGGTTCTATTACGGATATGTAGCTGGTTAAAAACTGAAACATGGTGAAGAAATAAATGGAACTGTATTAGGGAAACTGCTTCATTAAGTGAACGTAAGCAATATGAACATAGCAGTAAGCACTGCTGCAGTTAAGTTTCGATGATCTCAAACTCTTCAGAACTGCAAAAATAAAAAAGTATCATAAGACAATCCAAAAATAATTACTCCAAATTGGACATGCAAACACACAAATGGCAAAATAGGTAAAAAGTCAAACTCCATGTATGTTTTTCATGCATATCAACATGCACTTGATCAGGAAACAGATCTTGTAATCACAATGGCTACCTGGCTACTGAAATTTAAATGTTGACCTAGTGTGGGTAACTAAAGTACACTCTGTGAAAGAGATAATTTCAAATGAATTTATGATAAAACTGTCAATAAAACAATGCTTGGAATCCTGCTTGGAATTACCACTGCTTTGCAAAAGGGAGGTTTACCAGTAACTTGTTGATCAGAATTAAAGTGGCATGGCAATAGAAAAATAAGAGGGAAGAGGGTAGAAAACAGTGGATCATATGAAAGAAAAAAGAAATAGCAAGTCATTTTTAAAATTATATTTCACTATTTGATATGTTTTATTCTCATTGTAACCTGCCCTGGGGCCATTCAGTGAAGGGAGTGATATAAATTTCCTAAATAAATAAATAAAGTAAAATATATTGAGGAAGAAGAAAATGGAAATGGGAGAAGAATGAACTTGGAAGCCACTGAGGTTCCTATGAAACTCCATAGATGCTAATGCCAGACACAGCTGGGTCAGGGACAATGGAAGAGCTCTTCTTCTTCTTCTTCTTCTTTTTTTTTTTTGAAGCATATGGAGACTACTTGATTCTGTGCTCATGGTTTAGAATCTCCTCGGGGAGACAACAGAAATGTATAAAATAAGTGTAAGGAAATAATATTTCATGTTTTCTCCCATAACTGCTAGATTCTGAACCCATCCAATGAAGCTAGATATTGGAAGACTCCAGAAAGGTAACCTGAAATGAATGGTGTAATTTGCTACCATGTAATTTAATAAAATGCCAATCTGGATTATTTTAAAAGGTACTGCTAGTATATAACCTTCATAAATAGATAATGTATCTACACAAAATTAGGTTCATTGAGTTCTCAGGTAAGTTGTTTCTTTTAGCTATTGTACACTCTAGAAGTAGTCTTTTACTTGAAGTCTACTAACCAACGTCTCTACATTTTTTCTGATGGCTTAAAAAGTCAAGGATGTTCACAACAGACAGAAAAACGAATCCATCCAAAGGATATAAAAACAGGAAAAAGTATGACTATAAGAAACAGCACGGTAGCAAATTATAGTGCAACCTCACATACACAAGAGTTTGGTTCTTCCAAAATGGTGCATTGTGTGAAAATGTGCAATAAGAGAAAGTGAAATAAATGGGAATACAGCAGTTAGAAGAAACTCCCAGAGGCCCAGTGGCTATGTGTGTGTGTGTGAGAGAGAAGTGCTTGAAGGGGCAGCTGCCCCAGGAGGGATTTCACTTTAGGAAGTAGCAGAAGCCAGAGGAGGTCATGAATACAGCATGGGAGTGAAATCAGAGGCACACAGAATGCAGAACGAATTTGCCAAAAGTTTTCTGCTCTTGCCATGACTGGTCAGGCCAGTGAGGATGTCTATTTTTTTTTTCTCCCTGAGCTTCAGGTACTCTTGCCCACCAGTGGTGCACGTCAAAGAGTCCTTAGTAGGTACAGTAATACCCAAATAAGTCATGTTGCCAAAGTTAATTAATCATCTGCCTGTCATGCATCAAATATAGTACTATCAAAAAATTATCTTCTAATACAGTAAGAACCCAGGAATGCACAATTCATACTCAGAATGACCAAACTAATTTATAGGCACATATGCTAAAATTATTTTTAAAAATTAACCGATCACCCATAATGAAACATTTGAAAAAAAAGTCTGCCAAACATGTACTCTTAAAGAATGTGCTTGATTGCGTCTCATTGATACATGAACTGCAATTAGAGGTCCAAAACTGTACTTGACAACACCAGGCTCTCATCGCCACCTTTATGTGACTCACAAAGAGGTGAACCACATCAGTGGTGTGAGGAACTCACCCTTTTCTGAAGCTCCCACCCCTATAACCCCTACCATGAACAAGGCTGTGGTATGTGGCACATGACATCACTGTGGACAGGCGCTGAGAGCCTTCATGCACATCTGCATCTGTGTAATGATGTCATGTACACGTGCAATGACAAGCAATGACACACATCACAGAGGGGGCCATCATGGCAATAGCCATGCTCCCAAAAACAAGTGAGTTCCCAACACCTCCTGAATGCAACTCACTATCTTACAGATTATGTAAAGATGCTGAGGAGAGAGCAGATCCTTAGCAACTGATTTCTTGCTTTCATCCTCGTATCTTGAATAGCTATATCCTCCTTCGAAGTTTAATTTCCACTTATTCCTGACTACATTTGCTTAGATGGTGGGTACAGCTGAATTTCTAGAAGATTCTCTGGCACAGCTGGCGCTATGAGATTACAGCACAGCATAACTGAAAACATAATTTCCAGGAGGCAGCAAGATAGTTCTTACAGTAACTTCTTACAAGCACACCTACCTTCTGCAATAACAAAACATTTATTTTTTTTAAAAAATGTACCGTATGACTCTCTAACTAGTATCTTTTTAAAAACAGGTTTTGTTTTGTTTTGTTTTTGGCTTTACAACTCTGATTGATCACCTTATTTTGCTTCAGTAGATTCTTAAATGTTTTGAACAAACTGTACAGGCTATGAGAAAACTTTCTGAAAATAGAGTAGTAGCTTAAAAGAACATTTTAAAAATATTTGTCAATATTAAGATAGCAAACTCTAGGAAACAAATTAAACAAATATTACCATGCACCAACAACTCATTCAACTCCACATATTTAAAAGCAGCCCAAACTCACCAAAACTATAAAAGATACAATCAGAACTCATTATCACTCAATGATAAATGAAATGACTTCCTTGATGTAGAAATACAAATAAGAAAAAGCTCCTGAGCACAAAGAGGTTTCCAGCATGGTGCAGGACTAAAAGCTTCAGCAGGAAACTCCACCAATTCAGCTTCACTCAACTTTACACCACTCACCTGCAGTGAGAGGCCAATTCACCATTCAAGTTTATGTAACTGTCAGGAGTTGTTAGTCAACCCTTTCCTTCACTGATTTGCATAATATACGAACTTGGTGCTCTTTGCTTTCCTATTATCATACTTCCATGATCCACTTTGCTGAACAGGAATGCTTTCGTTGTCTTCCAAAGAAGCATATGATCCATCATATTGTTTTTACTAGTAATTGCTTTGATATATTTCCTTGATAACTCCTCCCATTGATGGTCCTCAAATATTAAACTATCAGAAACTTTTAGCTACTGGCTTATGTTCTTTGACTTCCTAGCATGCTGAGCATACAAGCTAGAATAGGGTGGCACAAACTATAGCCCTCCAGATGTCCCAGAAGCAGAGCCCCATGATGGGTGTGCAGAGACCATTAAGATTCATTGCTCTCTTTTGATGTCTATTGAGAATTACAAACCAAATTTTGATTTGATGAAGAAGCAATTCATCTCCAAATAATGTCTCATATATTTCTTTCCACCGAATCTCAGCATTCCACATAACACTGGCTCAGCCAAATCATTGGCACAAGCATAAGAGCTAATAGAAGTTCAGGTACCACTCAATGACCTTGGCTCTACCCCTCTGCTTTCTAAGATATATCAGGACCCATTGCTCAGATCAGCTCATCTACACACCATAAATCAATGTGTGCATCACAACACCTCAAGCTTACTTGGTTTTATCACCTTGATAACTGACCCTCATTGCAAACAGCTCTTCTACCGGCCAGCATCTAGAATCCCTGACAACCTTTAGGCCCTTTTAAGATAATCCACAAGATTTCCAACATCTATTCAGATTCTGACACCTGAAGGATTGTGGGTCGCAATATCATCGCTCTTGGCACTAACTTTTCAGAGTTTCTCCCATTATCAGTCCCTTCTCTATAGTTTTGTGCTGATATCTACAGCGGTTGACACTTGCGTTTAATTGGTTTTCACTTTATATTTGGTTTTATTTGCACATTGTGATTTTAAATATCTTTATGTGCTTGCTGATCTATCAGGATCTTTATAAGATTTTATGTAATTAGTAGATTTATGTACTTGTGATGGGTATTGTCTCTTTGTATTTTGGTATATGTATACTTGTATTTTTTGATATGTACTTGACTACTGGACATATCAATGGTTACAACGGTATGGCTTCTCTTGCTACAGCCAAACAAGTACTCATCTTAAAAACATTGTGACTTCACTTTGTTAAGCATTCCATTAATAACTGTCACTCTAGCTTGATAAGATTTACGTTCTTGCTTATTTCTGCACCATAACAATACATCAAAGTCATGAATAGTCACCTTATTTTCATTAGAAGTGTACCATTCTCTGGTACTTTTCATGGGCTGGTGAAACATCCAATGGTAATCTTTTTAACACCTGGACAAATTCCTATTTTTTTTACCTTAATTTCCACAGTTACTATAAGACTGGTTTCCCTACCTAATTATTCCCAGCTATTTCATATGTTTAAATTCTTTCCCTTTCTCTCAATAAGAACGCTTCAGGAGACCCAAACCAAGCAAGTGGATTGGACTGAATCACAGTATAATCCAGTTCATAAAGCTGCTAGTATTCTGATTCAATATTTCAGTCTAAAACGATTTTTTTGAACCCAACATTGGAAATCTCTGCATTAAGTCTTTTTCTTCAGCAAATAATAAACAGAAAAACAAGAATTTGTATTCTACATTGTTAACTATTTCAGTCTTTTTAATAAATGTAAGCTCATTATTTATCTTGGGAAGAAATAAAGGCATTTCTGCTTTTTCAGTTCTAACTTATTTCTCTATTTAGACTGGGTTAGCTAAAAAAATCAATGCCTAACAGAAAGGCTATTACGGTTAACGAGCTGGACCACCAATTGAGTTGTGTTTGAGCACATATCTTAAGTGGCTTACTGGTGCAACTTCCTTTAACATTCCATCAACAAACACATGGCTCCTGAACTGGCCACTTTTTTGCTTCAAAATTTATTACAACTGTTATTAAGGATGAATATGCCTTTGTCACAGTTAACTTCTTCAAGAGTTCTATATTTATCCTGAGAATATTGACAATGTTGGCACAAAAATAAGCTGGAGGTAGTACATGTTTCTTTTTTTTTAATGCCTGCAATTTAACTCAGTACTTGTATATTGCTGTTTTCCAGACCCTATACCACACAATGCTGCCAATACATCACAGAATATAACTAGACATCATATAGTCAGTATTTATTATAGAATCTTCAACTTATGTGCACCTTTTAGATTTTTTTTAAAAAAAATGAAATCCAATTTAAATAAATGCAGTCTGATTTAAAATTCATTTAAAAATTATTTCTTAAAATTTTCAAATATTGGTTTTCCCCTTCTCCCCAGCACCGTAAGACACAATCCTTGAATAAGAATGTTTTGCATGAGCTTCTAGCACTTCTGAAGTCATGCTGTTAACAGTTCAAGCAAACATAAAATAGTTAAGACAAATTCAGAAACAGCACCGTAAGATACAAATAACTTTGGTGCTATTAAACATCTCCCTGCTTATAACTCAGTCACTAAAATTACTTTACACAAGAGTATTCTTTTTGTCCCAAGTATCCTTTTATTTATTTATTTGGTTTTTTACACCACCATATGCCTAAAGGTCTCAGGAGAGATTATAACAGAAAAAAATATTTAAAAGAACCCATAAAAAATTTTCTCATTAATAGATTGAGACAATTGTTAAAAAGCAATATTCTATGAGGGCTGACAATTAAATTGTATAAATTTATTTACATGACTTAATTAATAATGTAATTTTATTTTAAATTGTATTTAAACACTATTTTAAAATTGTTTTAAGCCAATTAAGTAATAGTGGTTCCAGACAATTTTCCAACGCTTCAAAAACAAGTACACAAAGTCAGAATCAAGATTTAAGAGTCTCAATTATTCACACTCTCTGCCCCCAATGTGGACTAGTTCACACTAAATCATATTTTCCTCAGTTGATCACTACGGTTTAATTTCATTTAACAAGCCAGGCTTTCTCATTTCTGTCCCAGTACAGACCTCTGGCTTAATATAACCCAGAAATGAAATACCAAAGGGAGGATGAAAGCTGGTTCAGACTGACTACACAAGGCCACTAAAAGCAAATAATAAAACCAGAAAGACAGTCCGATCTTAAAACTACCGACCACAGCAGTGGGGATTACCTAGTACACAAGCACTTTGGGGGCCATGGAAAAGAAGAATCCTTGGATTGCCACATGTCATTTATCTACTGACTTTTCTACCCTGCTGTTCTACTTGAGTGTCTCAGGCCACATCACAAGGAAAATTAAAAAACAAAATGTAAAAGCACAGTAAAAACACAGTTGAAATACTATTGAAAACTGACAATAAAAACACACAAACTATAACAAGCCTCTCCCATTGCGCTCAATCTTCCTTTCAACCTGCATGACTTCAGGATGTGGTGGGATGGCTGCTCTGCCTTGACAAACATCACCACTGGGGCAAGTTATAGCATCAAGTTCTCAGCTATGAATCTGCTGTTGCAGAGGGAAAAATAAATGTCTTTCTTTAGCACTTACATTAGTTAAAAGCTTTGAATATTCTCATCCTTCTCATACTGATTTAAAGAGTAATTTAGATGGCACTGTAAGTATGTAAAGTCATGCCCACAACTACAGTTGTGAAAAGTTGTACAATATGTCACGTTTCACATTTTAAACTCAAAAGGTATTTTATCCTTTCAGCAACAGTACCTTATTTTACATTTTTTTAAAAAGGTAGATTCCAAACTTCCCAAGTTTTCTTAAGTTTACAGTGCAAATCAAACATTCTTACCTATGTCTGTAAAGTCTTAAATCAAAATCAAGCCCCTTCTTACTTGTAGATATATAGACACAAGATATATTTAAACAGTTGGTAGAGGAAAAAATGGCAAGCATCTACCCTATCAGTGTACAGCAAGCATGCCAAACCATTACAGTAAGAGCTAAACAAGGGATGGCTATATCATGTATAGTACCCACAATACATAAATACTTTAATATCCTTATTTTTAAGAAGCCTAAAGATTGGGTGGGTGGGGGAAACTACGGCTACTCTTATAATACAATATGGGAAGTTTTAAAATGAACTTTGCCATTTTGCATTTTTGTTCGGAACAGTCCTTCCAAAGCCTGCACTATGACTACAGAACTATTTCATCATTCAAACTTCCACTTACATAAAATCTCTAAAACACATTCTACTGCTTTATAGAAAAGCTTTCATTTCACAAACTTGATTCTCCTCCCTCCCTTACTTTATTTTTTTATATGTCATGCGAAACTATAGGAAACAGGAAGTTGTCTACTTACATGAACTTCTGTTCTCGATGAATGACAGAAGATGTTACATAGGGTGATGTCCAGAGTGGCAGCTGACCATGACTGAAGGCGGAGCCAACCAGAATTTCAAATGGCAGTGCCCTTCCTGGTTTGACTCCAGTTCATCCGAAGGTTGAACAGAAGGTAACTACGAGATAAAATGAACAGATTAGTATTGGGTTGGGTCAACTGCTGTCATCCGTCGGGAATGGGAGCTCACATAAGTAGACAGCTTCCTGTTCTCCAAAGGATGCAAGCAGATGTTACATAGGGATGTACCAGAGATTCCTATGGGCAGGGTAATAAATATAAAAGGCTCACTGTTCTGGAGACCACATGCCGGAGTACCTATCTCCCAAAGGCTGCATCCGAAGACTTATAAATATCCATCTTGTAGTATTTGGTGAAGGTGGATGGTGATGCCCATGCAGCTGGTTGGTAGATTTCCTGAGGGCTAGTATGTGTAGATAAAGACAGTGGAAGTGGCTGCACTCCTGGTCAAATGTGCCTCAATGCCCTCAGGGGGAGGAACCCTACGGATCTGTGAGCCAGTTTGGTCTAGTGGTTAGGGAGCCGGACTCTTATCTGGGAATACCGGGCTCGATTCTGCCCTCCCCCATGAAGCCAGCTGGGTGACCTTGGGCTAGCCAGGGCAGCACGTCTGCGCAGGACGCCTCTTGAAGGCTGGAGCTGCCAGGAGCAGCCCCGGTCAATCAGGAGGTGCGCAGCCAGAATCAGGACGACGCCGAGCAAGTAAGGAGGGGATTTCGCGCACTCCCCCCCCAGGTGGGCTACGGAGAAGCTCCCCCTGACCCCACAAGTGGTGATTTGCCGCTTCTGGGGCGAGGGCGAGCTGCAAGGTAGGAGTCCCCCGGCTCACCATGCTTGGCTCCAAGAGAGTCATATTCAAAAGAATGTTTGAGAAGAACTTTGAGCTTTCGATCAGTATCGTCCTTCAGTTCGGCACCAGTTGGGATGAGGTGAGTAGAAGCTAACTGTAAAACAGGGGAGTCAACTCCGGGAACTGCCCAGATAGATGTGGCGTGATCAGCCAGTAGAAAAAACTACTTCAACATCCCTGGTAGCTTCTTAATTGAAAAAGGATCCGCCCATTCCTGCATCAAAAGGTCCTGGAACAATAAAGGAATCAGAAGGACACGCTCCTGTGGTGGTGGGAGCATCCGGAGGTCCTTTGCCTGCTTGATTTTCTCATCAGGGATGTGCTTGTCCAGAGTGATATTAAGTGTATCAACAATGTCGCTCAGTACCAAGCTGACATGATCATTATCGAACAGCCTTGATGTCATTTGAGAGGATGTGGCAGTGGAGGACTGTGGTTCTTCTTCATCAGCGGAACTGGTTGCATGCTGAACTGCTACAGGTGAGTCAGGAGCGTGCACTTCGTGCGTGGGATGTGTGCTGGACGAAGCAGTGGATGCGTCAACACCCAAACTTGCAGGAGCGGTGGCACTAGTAGAGCTAGCAGCCACTTGGCCTGACCTGGCAGAAGTGGACAGTGTGGTATTTGAAGGTTGTTTACTTTTGCAGGTGGCAGTGTGTTAACTGTGAGAGCCACGATCCACTCGGCTGTGGCGATGCTGAAGACTTTTGGAAATCCGGGCTCGTTTTTTAAGGTGAGTGGATTTATAATAATCATGAGGTTTCTTATGTTTTCTCTTCTTGGAGCGACACTTCATTAAGGATTCTGCACAATTGTAACTAATTGGATTCAGGTGGGAAAGGTCCAAAATGGAGTGAGATACAAGATAGAGTATGACAGAGACCAGACAGGAGGCAGGTAAGGTTTGTAAGGACATATGAACAAGACTAACAAAGGTAAAAATTATAGCTGTCAGACTGGAAAAAATATTAAAGTCGGAACTGTAAAAGCGAGTGAGACGATGCTGCTATTTCCTTGAAATTCTGAAGAGACAACCAGAATTTGGCTATTGTTACACATGTTCAAAGTCATGATTTTCACATTAAAAATGAGATGTTTGAGCTAGTTAACTGAGTCACCTGTTGAAGAGACTGTAAAGTGTAAAGAAATAAAAGGCTCTCTTTATACCCCATTTTTAACTCCCTAATTCTGCAGCGTACAGCTATTTCTGAGTTGGATGGCTAGCTACTTAATAAGACAGGAAAGTAACTACTAGCATAACATGTTTTAGCATAGCATGACTAGCACAGGATGGTGAGCATGAGAGCCCAGAGAGAAAACACTGGATGGGATCTAGTTCATTCACTTTCCCTTATAAAGGAAAACACCCCTTTGCAACTCTTTAAGCAGTCCACAAAAGTGGGTATAAACTTTTAACCTCAAGCCTCTCTCCAGTATCAGAAGGAACTGACATTTCCAGTAGAAATTGTAAACTTTGTGATTATACATTCACACCTGAGAGGAGACTTCAGGAAAAGTAGAAAAACAACCCTTTTTAAGCATAGTCCAAACAAAGCCAAAAGTAGGTGGGGGAAATGAAAAACATTGCAATTTGGAGCAATAAAAATGATGGTAGTAACTTCATGTGGGGCTCAATTCATAGCCACCTGACCAAATTAATATATTTAATCAAGTGGTCAGGGATGGAGAGAAGCTCACATCCAATTTACTACGGTGTTGGATATTCGGGAAGGGAAGTTCATTAAAATCTGGAGGTCTTTTTCATTTGAGCTACAACATCTCAAGCTTTTGAATGTAACTTTCTAATTAATTACATATCTATGAAAATAAACCCAGAGCTAGATTTGTAATAAATATGTGAAAACCAATGTGATTAGTCTGGATGAGTTTTCATAAAAGTAACTGTGGAAGCTTATAGTGTATTGCATTAAACACATGCATTCATGCCTTAATAAAGACAGTATTACCATGCAGCAGCTTACAGAACCAGAAATTTATGTATTAATTTCCAAAGAATAAGTCAAGTCTCTCATGGCTAACTATTACAGGTATACTTTACTCTGCTACACCATTATATCAAGTCTTAACAGATTCAGTTCCCAGACAAGAGAGAGTTTGGGTGCCAGCAACCTACAGAAGAATACAAATATAAAGATTTAAAAAATAATTTTAATTAAACAACCGTCAGTAATCAGTTAATTGGTGGTTGCAATGTGATAGCGCTGGCTGTGGGCAAATAGGCCACACAACACACTGCCTTCTCTACTATGAACTAGGATATCTCCATATCAATTCTGACAGTGGCTTCCTGGTTATGGCAAACATTTCTCAGAAAAATGATCGGATGTTCTGGCATTCCCTTTAGCTTCAACATGATCTACACCACACCAAAGGCCATATTTAAATCAAGAAATAAAGGTAAATCTTCTATGAATATTCTCTCCATTAGCCAATTTACATAAGCTGTATGATTTGCCTTTCTAAAAACTGAGCAGCTCATTAAGCATTTCTTTGTATATATAGTTCTTTCCTTTGTTGTGTCGTAAGCAAGAGGATTTTCCTATCATATTCATTCTTAGGATCGCTGGAGCTACAGTACTGTGCCCATGGCAAGGGCTAACCCAATAAGAAACCAGTATACAGGCCCATCACTTAACTCAGAAGAAATCAGCTTTATAGAATTATTACAGATCTCAAATCTTGACTGATAGCAAACAAGGGAACAGACCACAAAAGCCTAATATATTGTTTCTTTTAAAATCCTGGCAACTATCAAAATTAAGAATCCTAAAATGCAAAACTAAGCAAGCATTTTTGTCATCCCAGAATCATCCAGTCAAACGAAGAGAACATGAAGCTGGTATTCTCTAACTGCCCCAGTTAGAGATATTACACAAATATTACAGATTGCAATCAATTTAAATCTTTTTTAAATACATATGAGCAGACTGGAAAAAGTATTTCAATTTAAGTATTTTTAAAATAGAAAAAATCATATGAGGGGACGTGTTCAGAGGAACTACTTAATATGCAGAAACTATATGGAACAAACCCATAATTATTTAGAATCACTGCAAAATCCTACCTTGGTCCATTCAAATTCTACCAAATAGAATAGAAGTTTTAAGTTTAAAAAGTCAGCGACCAATTCTGAGTAAAATTTCAGGGAGCCAGCTGCTGCAGTCATAGATACTGATTAGTACAAACCAGTCTAGTATACAGTAATCAGAAACATTCAAGCAGAAAATTGGTACAAGTAAAAACTGAAGAAAATGTATTCGAAAACAAAATAGGGCAATTTAAACAAGTAGCTGTGTTTGGATCAGGAAGCAAGGGTATCTACTAGCACCCTAGAGAGTTGGTAGGATGAGCTTTTGGAGACTATGCCTACTTCATCTTGCAACTAACAAAGTAGGCTTAATTTACTAAAGCTCATGCAGTCAATTTATTTATCTCTTTTAGTCTCTAAGGTACTACTAGACCCCTACAAGAGGGTAATGTGAGCTGTATCTGCAACTGGTTTAAAGCTGTTCATAGGCTAAAACCCATAAATAGTTTCTTGTAAAAATCAATTTGAGAAAAGCAAAGCAAAATATATCAGAAGTAGTAATCATAAACCTACT
The DNA here is from genome assembly GCA_023333525.1 of Aspidoscelis tigris stejnegeri. NCBI lineage: Eukaryota > Metazoa > Chordata > Lepidosauria > Squamata > Teiidae > Aspidoscelis > Aspidoscelis tigris. The sequence goes on from JALMGA010000001.1 coordinate 212,796,904, forward strand.
TCGAGAAGCAAGAAGCCTAAAATCAAACTTTTCATTTGTATCTTTCTCTGTGTGTGCACATACAAACAGACCTATATCCAAGGATATATACTATCACACAAATAATCAGAGATGAAGTTGCTTGCATGAAAAAATCACTAACACAGAGTCCAAAGAAACAGATGACTTTGTTCCTCAAAAACTGATCTCATCAGTTCTGATTGATTTTCTTTTTTCTCCTTGCTCACAACAAAAACCTATTTCTGCATTGGAAAACAGTAGGTTAAAGAAAAAAATAGGGATTAACTGGGTACTTACCATAAGCATTCTTTTCTGTGGATTATTTTATTTATTTGTAGAGGATTTGTACACTGCTTTATACTTTAGTTTCAGGACAGTTAACAATAGGAATTTTAAAAATAGCATTAAGAGCCAAACAAAATAAACTTATTAAAAGCGAGATCAAACAAAAAAGCTTTGGGCCACATCCAACCCATCAATGCCCTCATACAGTGGTTAAGAGCCTGGATTGCTCCACCTGATTCAGATGGTACTGAAATGTTCTCAGATGGATGCCAGCAGCCTACGACAGGGTATTATCCTGGTGCAGGATGCTGGCACAACCAACAGGGGGCTCTTTTCAGAGGTATATAAGCAGTGCCCTCCTCCACCGAGCCAGTCTTCCTTCAGTCGTGTTGCTGGCTTGACCGCTGCATGTTTGAAGGGAGGCTTCTGTCAGGAAGCAAAGTAACAATGTCATTGGCTTTCTCAGTTTCATCAGATGATCTGGATTCTGACAGGGGTGAGCAAGTTAAAAGTCTCTCCCTGAGGCAAGGAGGAACCCACTCTGCACTAGGAAGCAGGACTGATAGCCCTTTAAGCACTGCTGAACTCCTATTAGAAGATCCTGCCTTCTAGCTATCAGATGAGGGGAGTTCAGCCTTCGAGGGTTTATCCTTCACGGCCTGGGCATCACCTACCGAGCAGGGTCGTGTTGCCTCATCCCCATTCTTAGGACAGAAGGCTTGCCCCCAGGCCCCTGCCACCACCACCCCTGCATCGGCATTCAGGTAAGGGCTCCATTCTGGGAGGCTGTGCTTTCTGGAGTGGAGCTGGAGGGTGAAGGGGCCCAATTCTTACCGGGCATGCTTGCCTTATGTCTTTCAGACTCACAAGCAGCAGCTACTGGGGAGGCCCGGGTATCTCCATGGGTGAAGAGGCGGCTGTCCCTGAGATCCCGGCAAAACTGTGCCAAAAAGCCAGAGCCATGCCTACAGGCTGTTCACGCTCCTTTTCCCGCCATTTGTCGCCGAGTGCAGGCGATCGGAGCCCAGCACCTCCGCCGCTTTGCCAGAGCAGTCCGCTTAGACCGCCGCCTCCCCCGCCTCACCAACACAGCCCTCCTAGGCCTCTGTCAAAGGGCGGGAAGCAGATTATTCCCCCTCAGCTGCACATTCCTTCCCTGGTGGCTGGGGTGCAGAAAAAGAAGAGCAAGGGGTGGGGCGCTCACACCAGCACCATTTTGAGCAGGAGGTGAAATAGTGGAAGCCCATCCTGTCGCAAGCATGCAAAAAAGCATTTAAAAAGGAGAAGCAGACTTCTAGTCCAGAGAGCAATACGCAGCTGCTTTTACTTTTGGCTAAGAAGCTCTCTGAAGTCACCTCTAAGAAAAAGGAAGAGAAAGCCCCCCCTCTGAGTTTAGCTCTTCTAGTTCCTCTTCCTCCTCCTCTTCTCCAAGTAGGGGTCGCCATAGCAAAGGGAAACACTACACATGCCTATTACAAAGATCAGCCTTTTACTTTTGGACAGGCTGGAAAACAGCAGAGTCAGCTTAACATAGGAGGAGCTCAGCTGGTTCAATGCAACCCACAGGGGTTTTCTCAAGCTTTTTCTGTGACTGGAGGTGGACAGGATGCAAACCAGCAAAGCCAACTTAATTTAGGAGGGGCTCAGCTGGATCAGGAAAGTCAATTGGAACATAAGAGAAGCTCAGGTGGATCAATGTAACCCAATGGGTACATCTCAACCTGAGACTGTTAATGGGACTAGAGGTGGATTGGAAGGGGCTTTGGGTAAAGGGGTCATGGATACTACCCCTAAACCTTCAGTGGATCCTCAAGGTGTAAATATTGTAAATAATGTAAATATTGTTACCAGTGATTCTGCAGGGGTCCCTGTTAAGTCAGAGCAGCAGCCAATTCTGGAAGGGGATGGGGTTAAGCTGGAGGATGTTCCTGCATCCCCTACCCCAAGATTATTTTCATTTGATTTGATACCCTCAGTGGTCTCTTACAGCTAACCTGAATTTACAAAAGGCATCACGAGATCCCAGAGGAACAAATTAAATTAGCCAGGGACACGCTCATGCCCTCTCCCACTAAGGACATAGTAATTCCGATCCCCCCTATCCTGGAACAAATTTTAACCCAGGAGTGGTCAGAGCCAGCTACATCTATAAGATTGCCTGGGCCCCTGAAAAAGCTATTTTTTCCATCATACCATGCCACATCCATCTGGTCTACATTTGCAATTGACACTCTGATACTACAAATGCTCTCGAACCATATCTTGCCCCAGGATAGTGAACACATTCTGAAAGATGCAAATGACAAAAAATTGGAGAGCATGCTCAAAAAATGTTTTGAGGGTGGTTCATTGGGAGCGAGGTGTTTGGCCACGAATTCTTTGATCTCAAGGGCCATAATAAAAGGGGTTCAAGGAGATTTTGGTTGCCCCCACATTGTCAGGGGACTTGAAGCCTTGTCTCTTAGAAGCAAAAAAAAGTGTTAATGCTCAGCGCAGATGCAAGCATGGATACTTTGAAACTAGCTGGCAGATGTACAGCTTCAGTGGTCGCAGCAAAATGGGCTTTATGGTTACGCAACTGGCAAGCAGATTTTCCTCCAAACTGCAACTTATCAGCACTCCTTTCAATGGCAAACTCCTTTTTGGTGAGGAAGCTCTTCGGGACATGCTGATCGAAAAAAATAAATGAAAAGTCATGCCCTCATCCTCAAATAATAATAATTCGTCATCTTCTAAGCAAAGAGGTACAAAACAATCATATTTTTCCTCGTATTCTTCCTTTTCCTCTTCCTACAGGAAAAAGCAGCCCTTTCAATCCAAGTCCCCTAGAGGTGGCGGCTCCTGGGGGCGAGGTCTGTCCGGAAATAAACAACCCCTTGGGAGGGGAAGAGGAAGACAATTCTCATATAATAATTAAGTCCCTTATTTTCCCCATTTTGGATGAATCTAAGGTGGGAGCCCATTTACAACTCTTTTCAGGGGTTTGGTGTCATTCAGTTAAAGATAAATGGGTTTTGGATACCATCTGTTATGGTTACGAATTGGAATTTTCAAGTTTACCTGTTCCTCGTTATGTGAAGGTACCTGTTTCAAAGAACCCATTAAAAAAGAAAGCCTTGAATGATGCCATTCATGAATTAATTGACATGCATGCGGTGGGGGAAGTTCCCTGGAAGAACAAGGTCGAGGGGTCTACTCTGTCATATTTTTGTTTCCAAAAATAAGGGGGGGACAAATGGAGGAATGTTTTGGATTTGAAGTACTTGAATAAGTCCATGGCCAAAAAGTACTACAAAATGGAGGGCCTTTCTTCCATCAGGGGTCAGTTGGAAGAGTTACAATTCAGATTCAGACTGAGGGCTCAGCCAAAGTAACATGGAAGGACCGTCCATCTCTTTCACAATTGGTAGAAGGTAGACACCCTAGAATCCCACTGAACCAAAGAATATGTTCATGTAATAACCAAGAGTCCAAATACATTTCTATTATATAGCTACCAAGACAGAGTTAAGATCTGCTGCTGATACTGCCAATGTTCTATCTCTATCGCAGAGTTTCAAAGCTCCTGATAGGAGAGGTCATAATTCAGGACCCTTGTGTTAACTTTCCCTTGCTCTAATAAGGAGTCTCCAAACAACTAGAAATATGCTTCTTATCCCTGTTGCATTATTGGTGTGTTCAGCTTTGCAGTACTTACATTCATGCAATACTTTGCCTGAAACTATTTATGAGGGAAACGGACTTCTCTTTTAGCCTTAGTTCCTCTCATATTGATGTGACAACAAAAGTATAGCTTGCACTGCACAACAGAGAAACAATTTCCAGAAAAGTTTTGCAATACCCTGCAATGTTCAAAAAGGTTCTCAAATAATCTGGAACACTCAGGAAACTTTATAACATTCAGGTATTCCCTAAAATTTGAAAATATGATAATTAAGGAGCTAATGAAAAATGAAATGTTCTCAAAAACTCTGAGAATTTTCCTTTAGAGAACATTCTCTGGGTATTAGAAAGATAACCTGGCTGTAATAACTCATGTAGTATGTGAAATGCCAATCTTGAGAACATTCCCATCTTATATCACCAAATAGAATGTGGTCCAGCTATCCTGATGCATGGCAGATCTGAAAGTAGGCAACCCTTGTCATCACATCTTTTTGGACTTTAAGGACTGTCCTAGACCCAGAATATCTTCCTTCAGTATTTGTGTACTCCTTCAAGATAAGTACAACCCCTTCCCCTTCTGTTTCCCTCAGACAGAAAACCTTCTACCTGGTGGCATCTCCAACTTGTGTCTCATTGGAAGATGTTTCACAGGGAACAGCAACAAAATTTCATTTTAATTTTTTAGGAAAAAATTAAAAAACCCTCTCAGCCAGGATTGCCATGAATTTGGGAGAACCTTAACAATGGATAAGAGTTTTACTGAGTTGAAGAATAAGTTTAGGAGCTTTTAACAATAACACACATATTTTGTATGTTTTTCTTTGCTTGTTTTTGTAAAAAGACACTTAACTGCAAGTTATTACATTAAGATATTTCACTCATCTATTTAAAAAAGCATAACAACAGCAGCCTTGACAAAACTGTTACCATCTAAGACCCTGAAATGTGATTTGTTCTCAGTGGTCTTCCTTTCATGAACTGTATGTTCTTTTTGATGCTTAGTCTATGATATCACTGCCTCCATACAGTGGTTAAGAGCCTGGATTGTCCCATCTGATTCAGTTGGTACCATAAATGTAAATGTAAAAAATATTTTAGATTAATTATAACTGCAGCACAAGAGTGATACATATACCAGAATCTATATACCAGTCTGGCTATAGCATTCTGCAATAGTTATAGTCTCTGAGCCCTCCTGCATGCCACAGTGCACTGCAGTGATCCAACTGAAAGGTTATCAGTATGTACTGCTGGCAGCAAGTTATCTCTATTCAGGAATAACTGGAGCTGGCAGAAGAACTAATGTTGTGCATTTTTAATTGCATCTTCATCTGTCAAAAAAGGCAGCATGTCAGCTATTCTACTACATTTACCTACTGTGAATATGTGCTAATAAATACTGCTCAGAACAGGTACCACTTTGACTTAAGTTAAAAAAAAATCCAGTTAAAAAAATTTCTATATATAAGCAGTGCAGAATAAAGTTGCTCTTACAACTTCATTGAAACAGAAGCCAAAGATTAGGACTAGAATATACCTAAGACTTTCTGGTATACATGGCATTAGTGCCTCTTAAATTTCCAAGCACAGGATAGTTCCTAGGTTTGTATTAAAGCTGATTATTACCTTAGAAAAAATTTAAATTTTTTAAATTTTTTATCTCAAGGGTTCGCAAATCACTTCTCATCTAGATACTTCATTAATTAAAGACATACTGTATTCATGTCCTCCATCTGTCCCACAAGCATTTTTGCTTCAGTAGTTCTTAAATACTGTTATTCTGAATTAACATGTTTAATAGCCAGTAATATACATATTGGTTATCTAGAACATGAGTACTTCAAGCCACTGGAAGTAGGAAACCAGAAATCAAACATTTTGGTTCCCAAGACTCAGGCCATCCTTGGGGCTGGTCCAAAAAATGGCCTGGAGAGGACTGTCAGTTAAATTCCCACACACACAAACCCCAGAAGTAGGTAATGGCAAATGACTTCTGTATCTCTGCCAAGAAAACTTCACAGGGGTTTCCATCCAGTCAGCCAGAAGTCGACCATGACGCAGTTGGTACCCAACAACAGGACATCCCTTAATACAACTATATAGTTCATAGCTTCTATATTTGGTGGAAATATTTGCCAATCTGGCAAACTAAATATGTTAAACCATTACAAGTCTCTGGAACACTTTGCATATTAGAACTGCAGATCAACTTGAAAAAGAAATGAAAGGCTAACACTCATGTTGAAACAAGGACAGATTCAAATGGTTAACGTGGGAGTTTTCCCCTCTATGTATCTGCAGCATCCTTTGTTTTAAATGGTTTTGTTATCAGCTGTGTGTGGACACATACACACAAGTTGCTCATGGAACCTAAATTAGCAAAACCCGTATTGTTGCATTCTATATACGCTCCCTTCCCTCTTACCCCTCTCACCTGCCATTTTTCTGGTAATAACTCTGCCTAAGATATCAGACAGGCAGGCAGACAAATATGAACTTGAATGACATAAAACTAAACATGTATCAATTGTGTTTTCCCTTTGCAAACTACATAAAGTATATCTCTATATTCTCTGTATTTCAGCCTTTTTTATGGCAGGGGAGCAATGGTCTACCTCACCAACACTGTAGGGAAAGTAACAAATCTCTTTCAAAATGTGAAAACCACATATATCTTCAGGACAGTAAACAAGAAGCACTGCTGTCCAGAAAGTATGATGGATATTTTCCTTATCTTCATTTCCTATAATTATAGAGGCAATATGTTCCAAATGGAAAATCTAAGAACAGGTTTCCCCCTAATCCTGCTTCTTAACCTTACTATCTGGATTTTCACTTATATTACTTCATTTCATTATACAAACCAACATTATTAAGTCTGCAATCTGAGTAAAGAGGTCTCTTTCCTTTCTTCCATGACCACAGACCATGAACAGAAAACTTTGGTTTGGGTAGCAAAATATGGAAGGCATCTGGCAAAATCTTGACTTTTTAAATTGATCTCATTTTGTTATTGTTATTCTATCTATTTTATTATGATACAAACAATAAAATAATCAATACATATACCTCTTTCCAATCAAAATTAACTTATGTCATCCATTTTAAATCATATACTTTCCCATACATCACTTTCCCCATCCTATCTTCATCTGGTAAAGCTTTGATATATATTCAAAACCCTTTCTCAATCAACTTGAAAATTACTTTTATGGCATCACCTAGCTCTTTGTCCCTCTTATTCTGTAGCCCATACTTTATTACTTTCACCCATTTCATCTATACTTCCTTTCTTTGCCCTTACATATTGTTCTCTCTTCATTATCAAAATAAAGAAAAAATGTTGTATAATAAAACCACTTATCTCTTCTCCTTTCACTAGAATCTTTCCAACCTTTGACTGCTTGCACTGCCATAATCAGTTGACTAATTTACAATGGTACACCTTCCAGATTTTTTGTCTTAAAACTTTGTGACACACACACTCTCTCTCTTTTTTACTTCATTGGTTCAAACATCAGCTTCTATCTTCTTCTTTTTTTGGAGGGGGGGGCTCCAAAAATTTTGATCTATTTCACAGCCTTACTACATATGTATATACATACCTTTCTGGTTACAGTTATGCTCAAATGTTAAGTTTACACTGTTAATCATATGAGACAACTGGTGGGACGCTATATACCATCTACTATTCATTATTTTCAATCATTTCATTCTATTGTTCTTTTATTTTCACATCGTCCTAATGCAGTCTCAAATCATTTAACTTACCAACTTCTGAATCATTTTTCCTTTCTCTTAAATTTTGCAGAGTGGCTACACTACGGCCTTGTTCTTTTCACCTGAGGAACAAATCCCTTCCCCCCCCAAAAAAAAGGTTTCTCTTGCTCTTCAACCATGACTCACCTTCTTTTCTGAACTATCCTGGCAATGTGAGGAATGGTAGTGATAACAAGGAAAACAACTTCTTGCAGACTTCCTTGGAAGGACAGATTCAAGTCAACTGCATTTCTCAGGCCCTGGTGGAAGGAATGCGCATACTACTGATGCTGGACTAGCTTAGAAACAGAGTCACAAATAATAATGGCTAATATAACAAGCACTAGCCCCAGTTAGAAATTAAAATCTACAAGGGAAAGGGGAAATGCAGGAGAAAAACAAGTATATGAACAGATGTTTAAGAGCACCATTCACCAGCTTTACTTTTGAATGAGTTCTGTCTCCCAACTGGCCATACAGCTGGAAGTGGGAGGGGCAACTGCACCACAACACAGGCCATGAAAATGCCTGTATTCCGTGGGCTTTGGCAATCCTATGAGGAGTAGACAAAACCTCAGAAAAACGGCAGGAATAAAGCACTGCCTTGGGCTGATTCCATAGGAATCACATGGCCCCTCCCAACTGAAAGACCAGCCAGGAAACACAACTCAGAACAAAGAGCTGGTGAGTAACGCATTCATTGATTCGCGACCCATTGAACATTAAAACAGAAAAGGCACATGCAATAAGAATAAAAGTATATACAACAGGAATAAAATCATACAAAAAACAAACAGAAAAACAGAAGTGAAACATAAAAGTTCAATACAATAATTCCAGTAAAAAGAGAACTCATAAAACCAGAAAAGCTCAGGAGTGAGAAAAAAATCCTTGCACAATAAGTAGGTAAATTTTTGCTCACATACCTGTCATGCACCTACACCCTCTCCCTTGTTATGGTAGAGATATGGCGTGTATGTGCACAAGCACACACACAGAGATTCTTACAATCTCCTTTCTTTGGACCATTTGAATGCTATGCAGTTCAACACATCTCCACAGCAGAATAACAGTATGTCATTCATAACTGTTGTTGGTCTCACTGTGTCCTCAAGAACACTAAGACTGGTGAATATCAAGGGAGGAAAGTTCACTATTTACAACTCACAAATTATTAGGATTATTTGCGAACACTCCTCATGAATACCTGAAACACATGGATAACAAACTGGTGAGATTTGAAAGGCTGCTGTATATGTAAAAAGTTACTGTGGTACCCAAATGTAAAACTAGTGCCTTAATGAACTAGTGCCTTCGTGTGCAGGGTGGGATAGAAATATAAGTAAGTAAGTAAGTAAGTAAGTAATGTTGATTTTTGCTGGCTTTCTGTACCTAGGACTAAAGGAGACAACATATGGAAAACTAAGCAGATTAAAGACAACTCTAAAAAGAAAATGCTAGAAAGCATTATTTAAGGTTAAATTATCAAGCATGTGTGCCTTGCTGAAGTACAACAGCATGGCTATCACAGAATTGTATCCAGCTTTTACAGTATTTTGTGGCCATCGGCACTATAGATAATTGACTAGGAAATGTCTACATGCACTGTCAATTTTTAAAAAATAAAGTCATTAACAAAAGATCCTGAAATAAGCTCAGCAGTCTCAGAATGAACTGGAAGATTACAGAATAGGAACCAGAGATTATGTGCAGATCTTTCAGCATGGGAGGATGCAAGATCTGTACTTTGCAAACATCTATACTAGGACTCAGTTTTGTCCTTCTCCCATAACAGTCAAGAGTGAAGTTGTGGAACTTCCAAGTTAAAAGTGATCAGGGACTGTCACTGTTTTAATGAATGCATTTTATCTGTTTCTATGCTGATCTTATTGTGATTTATCCTGAGATTTTTGAGTATAGGGTAGGGTAGCAATATAAATAAATAAATACTCCAAGAAGCTCTCTCCAAACTGGGTTAATGGGCATCAAAATGTCAAATGCATTTTAATGTAAAGAAAGTTTAAGTGATACACGTCTGACCACACAGAATCACAGAATTGGAAGGGACCTCTAGAGTCACTGAGTCCAACCCCCTGCTCAATGCAGGATTTCCTAAACCTTCCCGGACAGATGTGGGTCCGGCCTCTGCTTGAAGACCTCCAACGAAGGGGAACTCTCTACCTCCCATTGCAAACTATTCCACTGACTGATTGCCCTTACTGTCAGGAAGTTTTTCCTAATACCTAATCTGTATTGACTCCTTTGAAGTTTCGTACTGTTGTTTCTAGTCCTCCCATCTTGTGTGAGTATAGGGATGATCCCTCTGCACTGTGACAGCCCTTCAGATACTTGAAGACCACGATCATGTCTCCTCTCAATCTTCTCTTCTGTAGGCTAAACATTCCTAGATCCTTAAACTGTTCCTCGTAGGACATGGTTTCCAGGCCACTAACCATTTTGGTAGCCCTCCTTTGGACTTGCTCTAGTTTGTCAATGTCTTTTTTTAAACTGGGGTGCCCAGAACTACACTCAGGACTCTAGATGAGGTCTGACCAAGGTAACGAGGAATAATTACTTCTTGTGATCTAGACTCTATACTCCTCTTAATGCACCCTAGGATGGTGCCTGCCTTTTTTTTTGCAGCTGCATCATAATGTTGAGTCATGTTCATCCTGTGATCAACCAGTACACCCAGATCCCTTTCACTTGTGCTACTACTCAGCCTAATTCCTCCCATTCTGTATTCGTTTTTATCATTTTTCTTACCAAGTTGTAGGACTTTGCATTTGTCCCTATTATATACTGTATCATACTGTAAGTTTTAGCCCACTGTTCAAGCTTATCTAGATCTTTTTGAATCCTCTCCTCCTCCTCTCAAGTCATAACAGACAACTAAGTAAAAAGCTGGGCCACTGTCTGATGATAAACAGTAAATCCTTTATATAGATTGTTCCTTAATATATTGTTTTTCTTATGTATGTATGAGCAAACTGCAGCATCCTTATACACACAGATTTAGAATTTTCCTTATATACAGCCTGGCACCAAAGCAATCAGATTACAGAGCAAATGCAAGATGTTCTGAGAATTTCTTTTTGACCCAAGAGCTATTTTCCCCTTTATGTTTACACAATGAGGAAGTTGCTTTTGCAAGCAGAGAGAATACATGTTCTGCATGTGGCTTTGTGTGATTTGGTGAGCTGGACTTCTTTCAGGTTGTCAAAAGGGAGCAAATATCCTTCTTTCTACTGTTCCGGTGTGCAGCTTTGAACTTCATGGGAGATCCTGTCTGTGGTGACTATGATATGCTCCAGGCCAACTTCATCCCAGTTTTGATGAGTGGCACTAGGAAATCCTGGCTCGGATGGCCCTGAAGTGCTGCAGCCTAAGCCCTTGGTACTTCAGAGATGTTGAATTATATTTCATGGGAAATGTTTTTATACATTATAGAAACTTACAGAAATGAGATGAATTCAATTAATCTTAGGCCTGTTAGCAAAGGAACTGAAAATATCAGTGAACAGCAAGATGAAGAGTTCAGATGAAGTGAACAGAGAAGTGTTCTGCACATGTGGATAAAACACCAGAACCTAGGTAAATAGAGTGAAGCTCAATGCTGAAAAATTTAGGAATAGACAACAGGTACTTACTTAAAGTATATAACTGAATGATGGAACTCGCTGCTATAAAAGACAGTGAATGCTACGAACCTGGAAAGCTTCACCTGAAGATCAAAAAAATTACTGGATGACTTGGTTACGAATCCAAATAAATTCAGTGTGCCATAGAAAAATGCAACAGTAAACAGAGTATGCATGGAGCTAATCGCATAAGAGATTATCAAAACCGATATACACATTTGTATAATTTTATATAACTGAAGTCAAAGGGAAGAAAAACTCAAGTCTCAGTTATTGGCTAACGTTAGCTGTCAAATCAGCTACCAGTAAAGTCCCAAGTCTAAATCTGAGACTTAATAAATATATACACTAGAATACTAAAGCCATTGCATTTAAAAAGACATGTAATTTACTTTTAAAATAGTATGCTGTTTCAACAGAATAGACACTGCCAACCTACTATTCAAGTAATACAGATTTCTGTTTTTAATGAGAATGAAAATATGTTTAATGTCTCTAGATACAAACTGCCTCAATAAAATGTCATAATGAATAATAATGTGAATAATGCTAAAAGAATCTAGCTATGATGACAGTGAGCTCTGAGGACTTAAGAATCATGGGAAATGACAGAGGGTGTCTGAAGGATATAAGGGTAAGGGGATTGAGGAGCCATGGCAATATATGGTGTGTGGGGAACAAGCTAGAGGCTTTGAGGGAATGGGATGCTAAGTGGGGGGAATTTAAGAGCTGTAAGGGGATGAGTTGATGGAATGGGGACAACTCTGTAAATACATACATGCGCATTGAGTTTTAGCAAACTGACTACATTTCACATTAATATATAGATTTTGTCTTGTCAAAAACAAGAACTTCCGAAGTTGAAATGGAAAAAAAGGCAAGAAGAAACCCTATATATTATATTGTTTCAACTAATCATTTCATATTACAATGGCAGCCTAACAGCTGAACAGTAATGCTGTCAACCAGCCTATGTAGTTAGAACACAAAGTCAAAGCTCATTCAGGTAGTGCCACTACCCCAAAAATACTGTTTACTTCTTATTCAGCTGACACAGGTTTGCCAAGGACCCTGTCAGGAAGCCTTGGATGGAGTGAACCTCCAGCCCATCGCCTTCTGACCCCAATACCATAGTCAATTCTAGAGCTATGGGAGATCTGCAAGTAAGGTGAGCGTCATAATGTTTTTCATGACTGTCTGTGCGTTTCTGGCATAAGAATGATAAAACCATATTATCCTTCTGGTAAGCATAAGGCTACAGAGTTTGGGAGTTGTAGGCAGTGTGCTGCATTACTTTTGCTCCTGTCTCCAAGGCTGATCCCAGAGAGTGGTAGGTCGAGATTCTTGTCTGATATCCTGGGAACACACTCAGGGGTCAATCTTATCTCTGCTGCTCTTTAATATCTAAATGAAGCTGCTGGGAGAGGTCATCGGGAGATTTGGAGTGAGGTGTCATCAATATGCAGATGACACCCAGCTCTATCTCTTTATGCCATCTGAATCAGAAGAGGTGACTGAAGTTCTTGATAGATGCCTAGAGGGTGGAACAGACTGGATGGGAGCCAATAAATGGAAGCTGAATCCAGACAAGACAGAGGTGCTGTGTGTCACAGGGTCTTGAGTTTGTGAAGTTGGGAGACATCCTGTTCTCAGTGAAGTTGCAATGTCCTGGAAGAAACAGGTATGAAATCTGAGGGTACTCTTGCACTGTGCTGATGCTTGAAGCTTAGGGTGGAGGCTGTGAGCAAGAGTGCCTATTTCCAACTACAGCTGGTTTCACAGCTAAGGCCCTTTCTAGACAGAGATTATTTGGCCACAATTATCCATGCTCTGCTAATTTTCAAAATGGACTGTAATGTACTCTATATGGGGCTGTGTCTGAAGATGATTTGGAAGCTGAAGCTGGTAGGGTGCTGACTGGAACAGCTAGATGGACACACATCACACAGGTCTTAAAGGAGTTGCACTGGCTGTCAATTCACTACCAAGTCCAATTCAAGGTGTTAACCTTTACTTATAAAGCCCTCGGTGACTCAGACCCAAAATATTTAAAAGAATACCTTCCATATCGATCTGTAGGAGAGGCCTTCCTGGTTGTACCACTACCTTCAGTTGCAAAGTGAATGGGAACCTGAGATACAGCCTTCTCAGTGATGGCTCCCAGATTATGGAATAGTCTCCCTCCTGAGGTGCATCAGGCACCTTCAGTTTATATGTTCAGGAAAGCAGTGAAGACGCGCCTCTTTGCCTTGGCTTTTGGCTAAATACAAAAACATCTTTCCCCACCACTTTCAGACACTAAATTGTTTCAGTAGGTTTATTTTCATATTTGGGCCTCTGGGTACAGGGCAGGATAAAAGTGCAAAAGTAACCAAACAAATCTAACATCCAAAACAGTAGCAAGTAAGTGACTGCATCCAACTGTATTCACTGCAGTTTAATCAGACGGCTCCAGCATATCATTGTTCCTAAAGATATTTGAAACACAAAAACTCAAAATGGACTACCTACACTCAAAACAAGCCATTTCAAAATCAAATGGCACAGTCCTAAAAACCAATAATCATATTTTAGTCTGTTTTGTCCTAACCTTTTGAAGAACCATTGTGGAGCAGTTTCCCTCATCTCTTTTCCCTTACTGATCAGTAGAACATTCTTATTTTTTTAAAAAATCACTTTTTTTCTTTTTAAAATCACCTAATTGGCCATTTCTTTTTGGATGAAACAGTACCCATCATGCTCTAATTCCCAACCTACTTTAGTATCTCTGAGAACAACTCGGGGGCAACAATGAGCTGTTACAAGTTTCCCCCATGCCGCCTATGACCCCAACGTAAGTTTGTTCTCTTTCAACCTCAAAACAAAATGCAGAAAACTTCTTATAACTATCACTAATAATTGTTTTATCGAAACCAGAAGACAACTTTCAATTTTAGAACAAAAAAACAAATGTGATACAAAGATGTATTGTCACCCACCACTCGCAAAGCACGAGAAGAAATTTAGCTAAGAGTACTGTAAGACACACCATTCATAACATTGTCAGAAATAACTGCTGTTATAGTTTCTCTTTCTTGTGTTGGTGGCAACTTTGGTCAACAATTTCAAAATACTCAACTATTATTATGCTGTCTGAGTTTCAAAATAGAAATAACTTTTAAAATGTCACACAGCTGTTCTGAAACTTCCAACTCTCAGCATTCCAGACACCTATCATTCCAGTTCATCAAACTCTTGCTATAATAAATATATTTTATTCTCTGACACACATACAGCAAACAAAATTTATTATTAAATGGGCCAATACTGTCCTCTGGTTTCTTTGTTAACCTAACAAAAAGTCCTATTCTGGTAGCACATAAAGGAAGAAAATAATAAACCTCAATCTTGTTAGTATCTTTCTCAGGAATGGAAACAGACTCTTTTTTTCACTTTCACCCATGAACAGACTCTGTATACTTGATTCTTAGGCTGTGAACACATCCAGGGTTTTGGGAGGCATTCATTTACTAAGACTTTCTCTTTGTCAATGAAGGGAGGAAAAAAACACATCACATTTTTTTTTTTTGAAGATGAGTTATTCTACTTTCCTTCTTCAGTTTCCCCTTCCTTACATGCTTCCTACTGGCCACCGCTGGTGTGATTTTACCTGGATCTGACTGGCTGGCAGCCATAGCAAGATTGGTTAGGACCTTCCATAGCCAGCCATCTCATCCTCCAAACTTTGTTTCACCCCGAGAGTAATATTTTTCCATCTGCAGAAAGGACCCACAAAAGGAGACTTTTTTGGGGGGGCACACACGATGACTAGGTAAGTGTCTTTTTAATATCTTCTGTCTGTCCATAGAGCCTTAGATGTACTTCAGCAGCTTTCCTTTTTGTGGCCATTGTTTAGGCAAGTTGGTCTTCAAAGTAGCTAACAAACCATTTAATATGGCACACAGATGAATATTTGAATATATTTTAGAAAAAATAGGCTGATTTTATTATTAGGCAGTAAATACAACTTCAACTTGTCCGGAGATATGGCAAAATTATTAGGACATTACATGAATCACTATCACTGTTTAATAAGCACCTATTCTTAATAATATGACCGTGATTTAAAAAATGTAGTCAAAACACTGAAATCTATAACTTTGGAATGCAAACAGTTACATTACTAAACTTATTTCAATGTGAGCTATAAAGTAGGTTTACAAACTTTGACTACTGCACAAAAAGTGATTATGTCAAAAGAATTTTGCTTGGACCTGACAATCAGCACCAAATGTATAATCATCAGGATATCTTTATCTGACACTATTCTACATTCTAAAAACCACAGTCTTTTAAGTTTATTCAAAGGTCAGTTATTATTCTCCCAGTTTCTGGAAGGTCCAGGTGCAAAAGCTGCCAGGTTTTTGGGGTCCTGGATGGCACATGCGAATGAGTCATCTCTCTTTTAACATCTCAACAAAATTCCTAATTCTTTCCTATCCATTCATTCACTGTTGGTATGATGTAAAAGAATTATTTTCCACTCCCTCTTACCATACATGAGATTAGCACTTAATGCTGCTTTCCCATATTTAGATGCTACTCATCCAGAATACACTAGTCACTGCACACCAGTAAAGCAATGGAAAAGCAATAGATGTTGTCAGGAGCAAGCATTTTACTTAGACAATAGTTGAAATACATGGCATTTTAAGATACAGATATCTTCCTGGACAGTATTCCCCACTCACAAAGGATCAATAGAGAGCACGAAGAGGCCATTCCCCCACAGACAATTTCAGCCTGCAGCTGCAAGAACATAGCTTGCTGTTTTAAGGTCTACTCTAGTACTACTTTAGAGAGAGCCCCTAACCCTTGGAGTAAACATTCCTCCTACTAACATATTCCCACATGCTGAACTAGCCCCTCCCTCTTCAACAGCTGTCAGACTGTCAAAGCAAACTGGCCTACCATCCACACAATTCACACTCACAGAATTTGAAACTTGGGAACCTTTAATGGCTTATTTTTTTATAAAAGAAACTTGCCCTATTTAAGCTAGCTCCAAAATATTTGTTAAAATACCTGTAGGAATAGACAAAACATTATTACTATCAATGGTAATTCTAGTTTTACAATGGCTGTCAGAAGAGAAAACAGTTTCAATGAAGAAGTAATGTCAAGTAATCGAGGAAAGCATGGAATAGTCAGTCTCATGGCACATTTGCAGCTATGCCATCAGATGCAGATTATAACACAGGGCTTTAAACAAATTAGTCACACTGCAGAATTTGCAGATACCAGTCTGGGGACAGGCTCCTGATGGCTACATAGATGTATCCATATAGGTTTCTTGGCAGATACAGAGGCAATTTATCTAACCCTACAATCTTCCAGAGTAATGCTGGAGATCAAATCTGCAATCATTTGCTTTCTAAGCAGGTGCTCTACTACTCAGCTACAACTATTCCTTCAGTACTATTCAAGTACTATACAGCAGTGCTCCCCAACCACTGGTCTGCGGACCAGTGCTGGGACGTAGGGCTTTTTTGTCGGTCTCTGCCGTTGGCACCGCTGCCGCCGCTGCCGCCACCACCACCACACCACGACACGCCACACCCATGCTCTGGAAAAGGAAGCTGGTCCCTGGCGCAAAAAAGGTTGGGGATGCCTGCTATACAGTACCTTCTTAATATAAAAACTTCAAATATTGTTCTTTTAAAGCCAAATTATGAACTCCAATAATTGCAAGTTACCTTGTTAAGTAAGTGCAACACATTCAGCAGTTCTCTGGCTGCCAAATAAGAACCTCTCTTATTTTTGGCCCTCTAATTGCCTCCAGCAGCCACATCTGCACATGCTCACCAAAACAAGAGGATTGTTTTGCTTATTTATTTGCTTCATTCATATTGTGCCCTATACTGTGAATTCTCAGGGAAGAGTGCAATAATTAAAACACATATAAACAAAACAAAATTGGAAACAGATTAAAATAAACTGTAACAAAGAAGAGGTACCTTTTTAGTCAAAGGCACACATAAATATCCACTTTCATCAACTTCCTGAGTGTACAGAGGCATGGTGCTTGATGCACCTCTCAGAAGCACTTGATGCATCTCCTATCAAATGATCTGTTTAACCTCTAAACAGACATTAAAAAGTGTGGGAGACAAGATCTACCCCTGGGAAAATACACAAATTAGTTTAATGTGTTAAACAAAAATTCCCCAATGTCTGGTGTTGACCATGGAGACAGGAACAAGCCTGCCACAACCAAGGCAGTTTCAGTGCCATGCCTGGAGATGCCAGGATGGCTCACAACATATGGGAAAACAAACACTAAAACAGATTTTAAAATAATGTTATCTAACCCCCCCTGAATGCCTCCAATGGAACTTTCACCAACCCATCCAGAAACTTACCCAAGAATAATATATTATCAAGTGGGCAATGGCTGTTGAACTCTTCTGGGTCTAGGGAGGTCCCCCTGAGAAGGGGGCACATCACTGCCTCCTTAAGAGGCAGCAGAATATCCTTTTCCTCAAAGAGATATATACCACTCCATAAAACCACCTGACTGCATCTGCCAGAAGTTTTTATTAAGCCAGAATAAACATAGCTTGAGGGACTATGTAGTTGATTATACCTCAACAAGTAGACTGTCCACATTTTCAGACCACAACAAAAGAAAACTGATTCAATATAATTGAATCCTAGACAATTCTGTGGCATCCAATTTCACACAGATCTTTGTACTTTTATTCCTAAAGTTGAACCTGCAGATCCTTCCTCCATTCTGATGCTGTTAGAACAATCACTACTTGGAAAAGCTCTGCTGGACAGCTATGCAAAATTGCAATGATAATGAATAAGCATTTGCACTAATATTGCTGCCCCATGGTAGGCATGATAATGTGGTTTAATCTGTGTTCCATCACACTAATAAATGGAATTCATACCACTTGTACTCTGTTGTTACTTCTATTTCACCACAAGATCTGAGAAATAACAAGATGCTGGATGATTGCCATCGAGGCCCTGACAACCACACCAATAGGCTAAGATGTTGAAATTCTCTAGTACTACTTTGGAGAGAGCCTCAAACACTATATCCAAGATACCTTATCTTTCTTGTTCCAGAAAGACACTGTTGCTTTGGGGCTAAAGCAACAGTACTGCATAAAGCAAATACTAACCGTATCAGCCCAGACCACCTCACAGCAATAATACTGAAGACTGGAGGCAGAAATCTCTACATGGAAAGCCACACCCACAATAGACCTCACCAGCAGTTTGGTGTACCTCAGTCTCAGTGACACTGGATGCTCATAGGCAAAGCCCTCCTGCCACTTCATTCCAACCCCACTTTGTGAAAGTAAAACTTGGTGTCCCATGAATGGCTCAAGGTAGACTCATGTTACTGGCCAACCGAACTGCCATACATGCATTGGAAAATGGAGGCTTGCATTAAGGAACAGCAGTCAGCAGTAGAAACGCAAGACAGACCTGGTGCTTCCTGTTACACCTTCTGGACAAGGTGGACAAGCCAGGAAGCCAACTCTGGACAGCAACAAACATCATTCCATCTGATTTAGGATCATCAGTGTGTCAGAAACAGCAGTCATGTATCCATCTATGAGGGGAGCATGTTTCATCCATTTGTACATAGCCTCACATATAGCTAAGTTAATCATTTGTTTATCAATTATTTGTACATCATTTTCCTTAGCTGGATGGTTGGAGCAAAAGCTCCTTCAGTTCTTATAACCATGTTTCTATTGACAAACGAACAATTAGAGATTGTTTTTCTCATTGGAATATAAACATTTAAAGCTAAGAAACCAACAAAGTTGAAAAACAGGAAGATCTGTGAGTAAAAGAAAAACAACAATGGGTATGGAGAAATCATATACTAATTTTTGTGCTATTATGATAGTTCACTTTGTTTAAAAAGCTAAAGGACAGCAACATTTAAGGCCGACAGTACCACAACTATTAACTATTTAAGATTTAGTTTAATAAAGCAAATGATATGTTGTATTTGTGAATTCTTACTCTTCTGAATTACTGTACATCTGTTGGCATAAAAGAAAGGCATTACTGGGAAAAACATTAGTCTACATATATTCTATTATGTAAAGCAACATAAACGGAACACTTGATTAAGTAAAAGATTTACATACAATTTTCACTAGATTTACTTCAATGAATTAAATCAATCCCTCTGAAAATTAGTACTCTTGTAAAAGTACTAGGGCTGAAAGTACTGATTAAAGTATGATCTACCAATTAACATATAAAGAAAAAAATCCCTCAGGTTCATTGGTACAGATGCAACTTGCAAGATTCATGGGTTTAGAATGCTTGAAGCTCTGCAGGCTTGCTTCTCCTTGACCCAAAGTAGTCCCTGAAGTAAATAAGATATTTAACAATTAAGAAAAAAATTACTATATATTATTTTTTAACTTAATTATATAATTCAAATGAATCTAGGTGATTTTGAATCTTCCAAAAACCTACCTAGTTTAATGTCTGATTTGTAATATATTAAAGTACAACCAGCTCTTAAAACTAAATTGGTGACCCTCCATAAACAAAAATAGTTAGCAGCTTTTTTTTTGGTATGTAGAAGAAAGAATTATAGGGGAGGGGAGAATAGTTACATTGTAGTTTGCATAATAATTCATATATCCTTTGCCATTTTTAATGGCTTTTTACCAACAAATTTGCCTATGTAATTCTTATTCTCTGGATTTTACACAGTCCATTCAAATTATAAAAATGCATAGACTTTTCATATTAAAAATAATTAACTAGCATGCAATTCATTTTCTATCCCAGAGGTCAAAAAGATGACTTGCATTAAATTATATCAATTTTCACTCTAGCTGAAACTCCATGTGCCTCATCAATACTTTTGAAAATCTGCTAATCTTCAATAATACAAAGAAAATCTCTGTTAACTTAATTTTGCCTCCCTGAACCCAAACCAATTGCAACAAATAACTAGCAATCCTTAAAGATCTTAGCCATTGACATTCAAAATGTACCAATTGAATACAACAGTAACTCCAAAATGCATAACTATTCTTAACATTCTTTAAAATATAAATTTGTCTGTTTTCAAATTTGCTCCTTTTAATTTCTAGGAGTATCAGTCCAGTAGTTTAAAAAAATTAGTCTTCCTTGTTTTGGGACATATTTCCTCCTGTCTTTAAAACCAATTACTATATTAAGGAAAAATTGTTTTCTTCTAATTTAGTAGTAAAAGTAGTTCAAAATGACAACTCTAAAAATCTCTGTGGGAATCACTGGGACTATCTGCTGAATGATCAGAGCTTACTGCTTACTATTTAAATATACAATCCATCCTACAGAGCAAGCACCAGAACAGGCAAAAATGAATAAAACCACACTCAAACAATAGAAGACCTAACAATGAAGCAATAAAACTATTTAAAAGTAATTAAATCAATGGTGCAATACTAAGGCCATGATCAGATAGCTTTTTTAAAGTGACAGGCCTCTGCACTCATAACTTATGGTTCATATATGCATGTACACTTACCATCTGTGCTTTCCTGCAAAGGCGCAGGAATGTACAAGAGAAGAACATGCATTCCCTAGGCACTTTGACTACACTGGTCTCCTGTGCCAATTCGGGCACACACCTGATGGCCATTCTGGCACCCAGCACAGCAAACAATCAACTATACTGGCAGTCATAAATCATCCTGCATGGCCGGAAAATGTCACACAGCTTCACTTCCTTATCTGTTCTAACCTTCTGTAAATCATAACAACATGAGAGGAGCACTGCTGGATGAAGCCACTAACTAGTCCAGCATCCTGTTTCACACAATGGCTCAGCAATTTCTTCTGGGCATTCTCAAACAGAACATAAAGAAAAAATCTTCACCTGTTCTTGAACTCCTGCAAATGGTCTTCAGAGAAATCCTGACTGTCTCTCCAACCTGGAGCAAGTATCTAGGCATCCATCTACTGATCTTATCATACTGCTGCAATTACTTAAAGCTCATTGCTGGCTCTCTTATCAGTTCAACTACTGAACAGTACATAATTGTATAACCAGCCTTGTACCTGAACTAATACAAAGCAATCCTGTATAGAAAGTGTAACATACTGAGAAGATAACAGATTCAAACTCTGGGAACTTAAGGTATCTTTAATTTGTTCAACTACCATTATCTAACACTGTTTATCTTGTTCAGATGTCAATATTCTAAGAAACTGACAACATTATTTAAGTTATTCTAAAAGTATTTAATACGAGAAATAGAAGGAACTAGACTTTTAACCCATTTTTTTGCCAGACTCATTGTTATAGTGTGAAGTCAACGATTCTAAAAAAAATTATCAAGACTTTGACATCTTTGACTGGAGGAAATCCAAAGATGAGAAAATGCTTCAAGCTCTAATCCAACCTCAATGACAATATGCCAAAAATGTTTAATTTGAATCGTACCAAATAAAACAAAATACCCACTTTTAGCCTGTGAGGTTACACATATCAATTGTGTTGATATTCTTTCAATCTTTCACTAAATTACTCTACAAATCTTACCATCCTTATACAGCATCTGCTTTGCAACACACTGCAGTCCTTAAGTAGGGAACATTCAGGGCTTAAAAGAACACGTTTGTTTTCTTTTTAATTGCCTGCCATATATTATTTAGCAACAGTTAAGTAAATGAATAATCACTTCTAAACAGTCTTCTCATCTACTTCTCATTCCAAAATATCTGCATGCGGCTGTGCATTATTAAAAGAGATCTTTGAACTGAATGACAAAAACAGTTTAAATATGTTAGGTTAAATACTATGTGACCATATTTATTAAACTTTCTAGCCACATATGGGAGACGTGAGACAGGAGGAAATATTAAGAAATGTTTGCAAACAGAATGGAAGGGGGAGATATAGGGTGTTTTTCCACTGTCACTAAAAGTACCCAATAAGTACCCATTAATGGGTACGAAATTGCATTTTTGTGCCCATTAATGGGTACTTAATGGGTACTTCTAGTGATAGTGGAAAAACACCCATAACAAACAACTGAGGTCTATGGACTACCGAAACAGTAGCACTCATGTCATAATCATTTCAGTAATAAGACAGCAAAGAATAAAATGTAAGGTCATTCAAAATGCTATAATTCTCCAGTACACAAAAGTAACCTCTATGTAAAACTTTGAAAAGAACCATAAGTTGGAACATAAGAGAAGCGCTGCTGGATCAGGCCACAGCCCATCCAGTCCAGCATCCCGTCGCACACAGTGGCCCACCAAATGCTCATGGACATCTCAAGCAGAGACAACGACAAACCATTTCCTGCTCTTTAAGGAAAAGACAGATTCTTCATTTTAAACACTGAACTTCAAAGGTACAGCATATGACTCAACAGATGGAAAACTATCTATAAACTATAAAAAACTCATAGGATAATCACAAACTTTTCTAGTTGTATTCCATTTCAAGAGAAATCACATTTATTTTAACATTATGAATTTGAAGGCTACAACTCTAACTAAAGAACTTATTAAGAGAATAATAATTAGGACTTTCAATAAAGGAAAACGTGGAATAATGCTCCAGAGAATCTTTAAAATGTTTTAAATCAGATTCAGATTACCCAGAGATCTGAAAACACCAATGCTAACAATTCTGCAGGCAATTAGATTTCAGTGGATCTCAACCTTACAATAAAGGTCATAATAAGCAGCACAAACAAATGATTAAAAGCACATCTAAAACACAAATATTCATTAATCTTAATTACATTAAACATCTGGAGATAGGGGAGGACCCAAATAATTTAGGATCTGTTGGAGCCACACCTGTTACAAGGGCTACAAGTTCTCTGAAATAAAATATTGTTTCCTTTATCTAGAGATGTTAAATCTGAAATTCTTATAAAACTTTTCCACAGAGATAAGGAATAGGAAACATCGCTGAATAACTCTTTGAAAAAAAAAAGATTAATTCAACAAAAATCTGCTTTATTTGTCATTTTTAAAAACCTGCATTATGAAATAACTAATGTGTCATACTGCCAAACGTATGAAAACAAAGAATTATTCACCCATAAAATAATTAAATTCTGCAACTTTCAGTTGCCAGCACATTAATACATTTTTACTAAAATGTAAACAAAATAAACTGTAAAATAGAAAAAAACATCGAATAACAAAAATAAGGTGTGTGCGTGTGTGTGTATGTGCGGAGAGAGAGTGTTCCTATTAAGCATATATTGAATTTTATTTCCTTTGGGCTTAGAACACCCATTTTGTCTTCATATGAATGTGTTGACAAGTATTAATATAGTACCCTTTAGCCTAGAAAGACTCTCAGAGGAGTTCACAATACATAACCTTAGACAAGTCCCTGCCCCCATGCACAAAGAAAAACAAATCCATGTATTTTACACAGATTTATATACCGTGCTACTAAAGGTAAGTATTTGATATATTAAACAATTAATTTTCTTTAAATGTCCAGACAAGTCTAACCAAAATGTTTTGGCATTTGTTTTACTTAACTTTATTCAAAATTCCAATATATGGATGCTGACCAAACCTGCTGGTTTTTATATTATTTTAAGAAAAACTTCTGCATTGTCATATACTTGCTTCTATTTTTTTTTAAATACAGTATAATATCAAAGTAATTTTTACTCATTTCATCACTCATTTTCACTCAAAATCTCCCTAATCTGTGGCATATCCACCAAAATACCAAAGAAGCATTCTAATACATTTCTCTTGAAAATCATGTTGTTTGGTTACCTAGTTTCAGTCTTCGGTATTGACAAAAGTTGCATCGTGGTACCCAAATGCAAATGCCAAATTGAATTTCAGGGGAAGATTGTATCTTAGATGCCCAGTTTATTCAAATAGTGGTTACATGTCTGACTTAATAAACTCAGAATACAAAGTAATTATGGAAGATGGATAGCAAAACAAAATGCTTTCTGAAAATGCAGTGAAAATTGAGTATTACCTGTATGCATCGTCTTCTTTCAACTCTCATACCATCCTGCAGGGTGGGTGGGAGAGGAGAGACCAGGAGCAAACCCTGTCAGTATAAAAAAACCTTTAATTAGATTGTGCTTGGAGTCATACATGCAAACTCAATATCATACTTTCATGATAAAATGAAACAAAAACAAATTCAATTAAAACATTCCTATACTAGAAATGAACCAAAAGCCTAATATACTGTCAGCTTCCGTAATACACTCATAGTCAAAGTTTATCCTGTTCTCTAAAGTATACAAAGTGTATATATAAAAATACAATTAGAGAAGTGATTTGCTGGAAGTATCACAAATTACCTGACCAGTTTAAAGCCTATCTTATAGTATTATAAACAGTGAGTATAAAGAACTGAATTATTAGCCTAATTTTATCATATTATGGTTAACTACAAATTGTTGTACAGTATTTCAAAGCAGGAGATCATCTACAGCTAGTAGAATTTACTTTCTTGTGTGTGGCATTTTGAATTTATTATGCTTTGCTTTATTTTTATGATTTTGCATATTATTTTCAGAATTCATTGAACAATATTCATTGACCAATAAATTTACATAGTTACATTTAACAAGCCATTAAGCCTTTTATACTGAACTGATTATAAAATCATTTTAATAATCAATTGCTATTATCTTAAATAGTCTTATGTTTAATTGTAAACTCTATGAGGCTTCTGAAGAAAATAAACGTCTGAATGTCTACTCAATTAAGCCTTCTGAGAGGACTTGCAGAAGGTCTACTAGGCTTTGAAGAAGAACACTGGATGCTGCTGTTTTCCCTGTACCACAGGGAAAGAAAGACCACCACAGGTTCGTGAGGACCAGGGAAGTATTCTGCAACCACAATGGGGAAATACTGAGGCACAGCCTGGGGGTTGGCAAACCCAATGGAGGAGGCCAGGACAAAATCTGGGGTTGGGGCGCTAAGGCAAATCAACAGATGAACAATAAATGAAATGCCCTAGCCCAGTTCAGAATTTTTTTTATTTATACCAGGACCTATACTGTAGGCTTAGAATAACTTACAATAAGAAAAAGATAAAATGGAAAGTTAAAGTATGTCCAAAATACACTTACAAGATCCAATGCCAAATTAAACAAATGCAACTTGACTGTTCAATGACAACGACTCACTTTCTTTGCCTTGCTAACTTCTGCAAGAAGATGGTTCCACAGCCTGATGGTCACCAGGAAGAAAGTTCTTTGCCAGGGGCCTGCACTGAGGATAGCCTCAAGTGATGGAACCACAAGGACAGCCTCTCCTAGGGACCACAGTTCCCAAGCCCAGTAGACAATCTAAAAAGATTCTGTAGTCAACAGTATCAGAAGCTGCTAAGAGATGAAGGAAACCCAGAAGGATATCTACTCTTCCTTTTCCACCTGTTCCCTCCCAGACCCGCTTTCTCTTATATATAGTCTTGTTAGATTGTAAATCTGAGGGCAGAGACTTGTCTAAGATTATATAGTGTAAACCACTCTGACAGTCTTCTAGCTTAAGGACAGCAGGTTAATAAATGGAATAAATAAACGAAGATGATTAAGAAGGTCTCAATGTTGTAGCCAGACCAGAATAGTTTTAAGAAATCCACTTTATTCTAGCATGCCTGCTGTTGAACTTTCTTTTCAAGAACCTTGAGCAAGAATGAAAGATTTTTAATTGGGTGGTAATTATTTATGTGTTCTTGGTCCAGAGTAGGCTTCTTGACTACTTTTCAAGGATTCAGATCCCCCTCCCCAGTTCTCCGTGGATGTCAGTTGACTAACTGGTGGGGTTTATCAGCCTGCAGCTTGCCAAGCGACTGAGAGGTAGCGTCTCACCTTAAACTCCCCCCCCCCCAGTCTTACTCAGTCACAGCGATTCCGCCTCTTATTCTTGAGTTTTGCCCATAACTGTTTAGGGCAAGAGGTTTCAGTTATAACCTTCTCTAATTCGATTAAAGAGTGTATCACACTAGCTTACAAGGTCAAGGGTCTTTCAGTGCCAGAAGTGATCATGGCACATTCCACAAGATCCACAGCCATGTCAGTAGCCTTCACAGCTTCAACTCCTATACAAGATATCAGCAAGGCAGCGGCATGGGCGAATCACACGGCCTTGACCAAACATTACAGGATTGATATTTTTTGGTCCAAAGAGGCTTCTTTTGGATGATGGGTGTTGCACACTATCTCATCCAGTACGGTAAGGTGTAAGATATCAGTAAGATTATGGCCCTCCCTGGGTCAACGTTGTGGTACGTCCCACCAGTTAGTCAGCTGCCATCCACGGAAAACGGGTAGCTGTTGCTTATGTAATTGTCCATTCTCGTGTGACGGCAGATGATTAATGACCCTCCCTAAATTTAATGATGTTTATTTTTAATTTGTAGTCTACGTCGGTTTTGTAAGACTAGAGGAGCTTAGAGGAAGAATTTATATGGTCGGTGAGACGCCACCTCTCGGTCCCTTGGCAAGCTGCAGGCAGATAAACCCCACCAGTTAGTCATCTGCCATTGCATGAGAACGGACAATCATGTAAGTAACAACTACCCATTCAGTTCAAATGGAACCAGTTAAGCACAACTCTATCAAGTTTTTAAAAGAACTCTGAAACAAAGTTGTAGAAATGCAAAGACCAGGGTAGAAGCACTTTAAAAATATTCATAGCCCTCAAGGATTCTTAACTACAATAAATAAATGGACTTTGACTAAAACAAACAACTCCTCCAAAGCAGATGAATAAGCAAGAACACTGAACAAAGAGACTACCAGGAATCCAATGGCAATTTCTTAAAGAATCACTATCAGAGAAATGGCTGTGTTAGTCTAATTCGAAAAGTCCAGCAAGGTAGCACTTGGGCTTGCTGGACTTAAAGAATCACATCACCTTATTGTTACTACTGATCAAAACATTGTTACGAGAAAATCTGAAGCACTCCACTACTCTTGCCTGTATGGCAGGAAGGTAAGAAGGAAAGCACTGAATTGCATTTGAAGCACGCCAAAAAATCACTGAAAAAATCTACAACCTTCTGCAAGAAAGCTGAAACTAAGACATTTACCTTCCAGGACAACAACCCAAACCTACACTACAGCTGTGTTCTTATTTAAAAAGGTATGTGTCCATGAGCATTCTAGTCAGAATCCCCATCTAAATAAAGTCAATCAATCAAAACTTTATTATACTGTATATTCTGGCGTATAAGACTACTTTTTAACGCAGGAAAATCTTCTCAAAAGTCGAGGGTCGTCTTACATGCCGGGGGTCATCTTCTTATACGGCGAGTATATCCCAAACTCTGTATTTTAACTGGAAAGTTGGGGGTCGTCTTATATGCCCAGTCGTCTTATACGCCGGAATATATGGTAGTCTCAGTCCCATACAAGAATATAACTCCAAATTTATAACATCAGGAAATGAAAAGTAAAAACACAAATTAAAATAGGTTAGAATTAATCAATTTAAACAGTTGTGAAAAGGAAAACAGAAGCAGATATTTTAGATAAAAATACAGAATTTAAGGCTCCATGACAGTATGGCATAGATCAATGATGGCCAACCTATGACACGTGTGTCACAGGTGACACGCCAAGCCCTTTTCGGTGACACCCCCGGTCACCCTGGCACCTGGGCTTGTAGTGCTTGTTTGTTCTTGAAGTGTACGAAATACCAAATTTCAATTGAAGATTTAGCAAACAAAATTCAGCAACAAAAGTCACTAATGTAAAGAATTATCTATTTTTGCTTTTAATAAAATACATATATTAAAAATATAACTTTTTTACTAGAGCTACGAATTATGGATATTTCTAGGTGTGACACAGCACCTGAGTTAAGCTAGGTCTTCTTGCGAATTTTGACACACCGAGCTCAAAAGGTTCACCATCACTGGCATAGATCTTTGCTTAGTAATGCACTGTTTATATACCAATTCTGTTGCACCAAGAAACTTCACTTTAGTTTGTGTTATTAATTTCCCAGTATAGATAAAAATAAGGTAATATACCATTGCAAATATTCCCCTGGATAGTTATTCATTAATGTCACAGTCTCTTATATTATTGATTTAAAATGCAGTTGAGCAATAGATGCAATAATGACTTTGATTCTCCAGAGTTGCACAGGCCTAGTTTTTGGTCATATGGAATGTCAAATTGTGTTCAAAGAATAGCTTTAGCCAGAGTCTTCCATCTTGCCCCAGTAAATTGTAGTATCCAGAGATGGTAAAATATAACTATTTCACAAAGGTACTATAGTGATATATTTGTACTTGTCGAACACCAAATAATTTTTTCCCAAAATAAATAATGAAAATAAATTGAATGCATTCCCAAACCAACGTCAAAACACATTTTTAAGACAAAAAGTAAAAAGATAGAAAGTGCAATTCTTCCTTGGTTTCTACATATTCAGCTCCCCTCTCTCCAGCAAGCTGGGCACTGCCATCATAGAGACACCAAAGCCTAGAATGAAGGGTCCTTCAATTGCCCTTTTTCTCTATAGTGTTCTACTCTATGGTCATCTTCTACTCTGTTTCTGAGCAAACAGGAGTTTCTGTAATGAGGCTGCATTGACTTGGAAAGAGATTTAAACTACAAGGTCCGTGAGGAGAGGGGGTAATGAGTCATAAGGCATGTTAAATACCAAACAAATGATGAGTACTGGGACAAAATTTTCCATCAAAAAGCATTGAGTGCCAAATTTGAGTTCCAAGGCAGTTGAGTACCAAGGTATCACTGTTTATTTGGAACAAAGGGTAAATAGGGAACTGGGAAGTTGTACCCATCTGTTCCCAGTATGGGAAGATGGGTTGCTCATCTCTTTGTCCCTGCTCCTCCTGAGATTTGCTGGACTTCTCCTATCAATTTCCGGAACTGCTGGCTCTGGGAGTTTGCTACTTCTTGGTAAGGCTGGGCTCTACCACTGGCAGGTGCATCATACCAAAGGGACAGATACCAAAGTTTCCAGTTATTTTGGATGTTTCAATTGTTGCAGCCTGAGAATGTGGACAAGCTGCTTGCTGGGTTCCGCCAAGCAAATAGCCTCTGGATCCTTGTCTTCTTTCACTATCTGCCCCTGCCCATCAAGTGATCACGGCAAGCTCAGTGTCATAACCTTGCGTAAGCCAGACTGGAGTAGGTCTAAGATGACCCATTTCCTTCAAGAATGCCTGCAGCTGAATGCTCTAATACCTTGTGCAAAAAAGAATATTAACAACTGGCTGGTAGTTACTAAATACTTCTGGATCAAGGGAGATCCTCTTAAGAAGGGGGCAAGCCAAAGCCGCTGTTACCCCCCAGTTCTCCAAGGAGTCACTAATCACTCCCTGAACCCACTCAAGCCTTACCCTTTTGGCATGATGGACATGACTGAAAACAGCTTGTCCACTTCATCAAACTGCAATTATTAAAAATATCTTAGCATAACAGGAATAGATACTGCTTTGGATACTTCCATGAAACTACTCAGAACTTGTCCTGAAACTGCCTAACAAACTTTTCACAAAGACAGTAGCCTTTTAGCCACCCAGAACAGTTCTGTTGGACAATCATTTAAGGATACAATGGAGGCAAAAAAGTAAACTTTATTTGCTGTCACCACCACTAGCTGGTAGGCACAATCATGTGCTTTTACCTATGTTCGGTCAGATTCACAGTGGAATTTATGCTACTTGCACTCTAGCTACTGGCCTTCCCACTTCACTGTACACAGCTCTTTACTATACCAGGATGCCTTATGAGCTCTGCAGGAACTCCAAGGATACTTAGGTAAAATTGATTTTCTTATATTTTAAAAATTAATGAATCAATGAAACACTGTCTCTACTGCTCAAGAATCTTACTTTAAAAAGAAAAATTATTTCAAATAAACGTGTTGGGTTTTCACACATAAATTAAACATGTAGTTCACCTATCTATTTCTACTTCTGTAAGGCTTTACAGTCCCTTAAATGTGCTGAAATCCTCCAGAAATAACACAATCTAATTCTAATCTCCTACGGCTATACTCCTGGCAGGCCAAACTTGGATATTTGTGTTCATCTTGCCTGCTTGGAGGACTAGAAATCTGGAAATGTTATGAAGTGAAGCAGGCCAATTCATGAACATGCCAAAATTCAAATCCTTGATTAGACCAGTTTCTTTGCCAGTAAACCTAATGAAAAAATGGGGAAATTACTGCTGAAGAAGGATCAATAGGATACAGAAGGCCACACCACCTGGGGCAGTTTGTCACCAACTTCAACCTGTATGCACAACACACTGACAACCAATCACATGCCCTTACAAATATATACACTAAGAGAGGGAGAGAGACAGAGAGATCAAGACCAAATACAAACAGGGTGGTGTCACTATGATCCATGTAAACTTCTGCTTCATACCACAACCCTCTGTTCTGAAAGATATTATCAAGTCTACAAGAGATAGATGAGGAACACACCTACTATATTGTTCCCCCATACTGCAGCACAGTTTTCGCAGTCCTCATGAGAATCTCAACCCTGTAAAAACTTGTCTTCACCTCAATGTAGAATAAGACAATGATTTACTCTTCATCTTAAAATGTCAAACCTGAACTGAACCAGAAGGCATGCAGTCCAATAATTTTCTAAGTTGGTCTTATAGTGGTCATTATTCCTGTAAGAGTACAGGAAACACTGGGAACTTGGAAAATGTTAGATGTACCTGAATACTCTGAAGGATTTCTCAAGAGGTCAGAGCTGTGGATCATATCCAGACCACAGTCGCAGTCTAGTCAGCTGCATCAAGCTCTTGTCATACTTGCAGCTAGGGTGTTATCATACCAGTTATTCTAGGGAGCTCACAGTAATAATAAAGCAGTCCAGATGACAGCTGCTGCATTAATGGATTATTAATCTGATGAGTTACACACCATTCTATATATCATACCTCATGTACATTAGTAAAGACATTCTGTCTCTGACTCATGAGGGGCATTTCAAGTGAGGTGAGATTTGTTAGCATCTGTGCAAAGTGGAACCTTTGGAATCCCTTTTTTGCTAGGCCCTTCAAGAATGCAGTCTATGACCTCCTAGTACTTTGGACAGTAATGTGATCACAGACATGAAGAGGTCCACCTCATACTCTTCTAGAGCAGCTTTAGAGAGTTTCCGTTTCTGAGATATGAAAACATGAGTAGGATGTACTTGTTTAGTCAACTGCAAGCCCTCTTGATGTTTTCATGTCATACCTAATTCAAAATCAAAATATCTGGAATACGCAGTTCCTTTTCTTTCCTATAGGTCAGTGATGGCCAACCTATGACACGCATGTCACAGGTGACACGCCTAGCCCTTTTGGGTGACACACATGGTCACCCTGGCACCTGGATGTGTAGTGCTTGCTTGTTCTTGAAGTGTACAAAATACCAACTTTCAATTGAAGATTTAGCAAATGTAAAGAATTATGCTTTTGCTTTTAATAAAATACCTATACCAAAAATATAACTTTTTTACTAGAGCTACAAATATCATAAAATTATGGATATTTCTAGATGTTACACAGCACCCGAGTTAAGCTAGGTTTTCTTGCGCGAATTTTGACACACGGAGCTCAAAAGGTTCGCCATCACTGCTATAGGTTCTCAATTCAGTAATAACTGTCTTTGCATACTGTGCATCACTCTACTTTTATTTTAAACTCACTATAGCTATACTATCCTTTTAAAAAGACCATTCAGATTTAGATTAGGGGCTTCCAGCATTATCTCCTGCCAAATCCTTCTGACTTATGTCTTCTCAACAGCATACCACTTTTTATCAATGGTTATCTAGTTGAAAAGCATCAAAGTTTTTGGTGTGGTGTGCTCTTCAAACACATTTGGAGAGGCTGGACTTGGGCATGGCCATAGCCAAAGCAAAAACACACAAACAAAAACCCAAAGCCACTAACTGCCAAAATGTGATGGCTAATCACATTATAAAGCTGGGGAAATGGACAGGGTTAAAGAGCAGAATGGAGGCAGGGTATACAATGCATTACTCCCAGTTTTCTCTGAGATAGTTTTCCAGCTGCAGTTACCCAGCACACTCTCCCTTGATAACTTCCCCTGGCTCACTGAAAGAAAAAATCTCTTTCACTCACTATAATAGGGAGCCACAGTACAAAAATGGAATCCAAAAATTCCAGCAGTTCTTCTGAAGAATTCCTTATCTGCTCTTGCTTTAGGCTCTCACAGACCTCTTCAGTACTGTCATATGCAACTCCCAAACTCTCTTACAATTTCTATCTTTTCTCACACCCATTCCTCAGATGTAGCTACCACTGAGTTAACCTCATACTGCCAAATTCAGTGCTCCATTCCCTCTGAGCCAGCTTCACACACTGACTTTTGATCTGGCTTCTTATAGCAGACTTCGCCTTCCCATATCATTTTATTTTACTTACAGAATTTCTATATTATCCATAGTTCTCA
Organism: Aspidoscelis tigris stejnegeri; assembly: GCA_023333525.1. Lineage (NCBI taxonomy): Eukaryota > Metazoa > Chordata > Lepidosauria > Squamata > Teiidae > Aspidoscelis > Aspidoscelis tigris. The sequence continues at coordinate 212,829,705 of JALMGA010000001.1, forward strand.
GTCTACAAAGCACTCTACCTTCTATGCAATTTTCACTGTCATTACCATGTCCCCCCAACTTGTTTCAATCGTGCCTGTTCCCTTATACACTTCTAATCCATGTCTGACAACAGACAACAATTCAGGACAATGAACTTGTGAACTAAATTCTGAAGAAGGAAAACAAATTAAGGAAACATACAATATATACTTTTATAAAAGGATTAGTTTCCATTTGTCTATTGGAAGTGCAGAAATGTTTATTTTTCTTAAAACAGAGTCTTTATACCATCTCTGTGAGTCTACAATCTATGCTTATTGTACCTATATGCCTTGAGCAGTAAATGCCTGGGGCACTAAAACCTGAGAAAAGGGGAAAGTTCCGTTTAGAGTAGCAGCTACAATATGCAAGAGGGCTGAAAGCTTACTGAAAGCATAGTCTAGTTCTTTATTCTTTTCAACACATTTGGATTATCGTTCACTTTATATGCATTGGAACTATTATAGAAACATTTAGGAATCAAAGGTTTTAACAAATTTTAGGGAAGCCAACACCATGGTTTACGCCTGGAAAATAGTTTCTGTAGGATTACACCATGATGTCCACTTCTTTTTTCTTTAACCTAAGCTACATCATCCAAGTAGAAACTAATGTCCATTATAGCATCTGTACTAAAGTCTACTACTGGAAATGAACCGTAATATAGTATTATCGCAGTCTATTAATTTTCTCTTAAATATTTCACAGCAGGATGGTCTAGGTACCATGACTACATAACACAATGCTGGTTTTAGTAATAATATCAACACTGAGCAAATAAAGTTGATTATACAATTTGCTAGAAGCCATGTAAATAACACTTTGAAAAAAATGTGGTCTACTGTCTCATGCATTTTGTAAAGGCATTCCTTGAAAGCAACTATTCACTGAAGAAGTGAAAAATTTACATAACAACACTGTTAGGAGTAACAGAGGTGTGTATTAAAAAATCAGTGAAACCCAGCATCATCATTTCCTGTTAGTACATAGACAAATCTGTACTATATCTAGCTACTCTTCTTTGTAAAAAAAACCCTGAAGTTACTGCCCCCCAAAATATATAAATTTACCTGTCAAATAAGATTTACTTCATTATACCTCCAAACTATTGTTCCTCTAGGAATCAAGATTTTTTGCACTGTATGCTATATCCTATAAAGAGAAGCCTGATTTACATATCACTCTTAATCATGAGTAGCGTTATATTTATCTTTGTAGACAGTTACTACAAAAATTTAGGAAGGTATCCCAAGCAACTTCATAAGTAGAAATCATGGGCACAATCTGCATGTGTGTGTTATCCAGTATCATCCAAATCTGATCTTGGGCTGGATTGAACAATCTGGCCCAACATCAGAGGGGTGTGGCTAGGCCAGGGGTAGGCAAACCACGGCTCGAGAGCCACATGAGGCTCTTTGGCCCCTTGATTGTGGCTCTTCCAGGTTAGGAGTACCCTAATAAAGCGTACCTACTTATATACCTTAAGTTTTAAAAATTTGGCTCTCAAAAGAAATTTCAATCACTGAACTGTTGCTATTTGGCTCTTTTGACTAATGAGTTTGCTGACCACTGGACTAGGCAATATCATGGTGTCAGATCCCAAGCCTTTACAGTTGCTGGTCAGGGCTTTTTTTTACTAGGCACCCGGAAACAGAAAGTATCCATAGAAATTATGAAAGAGAGTAGTTTGTTGTCACCTGCACATAGGTCACTGCAGCAGTCTACCACCAGGGAACACAAGGTCTCCCACTGTAGTGGGCTCCAGCACCATTCTCTCACTGAGGTGCGCTCCAACTTTACGCCTCATGTGGATGCAGTATTCTGCCAGGAGGCATGGCTTTTTGGCAGTTTGCTGTAGAATGTGGGTGCAGTGTTCCCCAGGGGCTGCTGCTGCAGTCCAGCAGCCCAGTATAGATCATGACATAGAATCTCCGAACATAATAAGCAGCCTTATACTATTTAGGCTGTCAATCATTGGTTCATCATACTGAGTGACAAAACAGCAGGCAGTAGTTCTAAGGGGGCACAGAAATCTTTCTGACCATACTTGGAGACGCCAAAATAATTGTTATAAGAACTGGAAGGAAGGTGGAATATGAAGAATCACAGTGTAATTCAGCTTTTAACACCTGTAAGAAGCACAGACTGTGCAACTCTGCAGGACATTCCCATTCTTGTATTACATCTTTTGTACATCCATGAGGTCAATGATTATTCCTGTAAAATCAAAGACATGACACTGACTTTCCCTTAGCATCATGGATTAAACATTGGGTGAGAAACCCATGAGAGTTATTGACTCTCAGCAAAGAATATTATTTGAACATAGTCTCTGGTAGATGTGGAGACTGGCAGGAAATCAGCAAAATACACTTTCTGTTTTCTCTCAGTTTCTTAAACTGTTCTCCTCTATAGTCATAGGACAAATTATTTTTCAGTTTTTACAGTACTTTTAGCTAACACAACATGGGTTCTCAATACTGTGCCAGGAAGTCTTGAAACTGTGCAGTCAGTGCTGCATTTCTTACAACGGTGCTGCTCAAAATATAACTTCCAGATAAAATATAGGGTTTCTTCTAAAGCACTGTATGGCTTGGGCCCAAACTTACTGAGAAGGCAGTTCAAGCTAATCAACCATCATTTCCTCCCTATTCCAAACAGAAACCACAGTTGCCATCTGATGTTAGGTACTGTCATGCATGTGCCTCAGAAACAGAGCCACTACATCAATACTACAATAGAGCTTACACAGTATTTTTTTCTCACTGTACAATGTTGTTGAAAAGTATTTGACCCTTCTAGTTTTTCCATCTATTTTTGCAGATTTATCAGAGTTAACTGTTTCAGAACTTTCAATAGAAAATAATAAGACAAAGACATCCTGGATAAACATAAAATGCAGCTTTGAAGCAATCATGTATTTTACTGAAGAAAAAAGTTATCCGATACTTATTATTACCCATGTGAAAAAGTAATTGCCCCTTTAGTTACTCAGTCAACCAACGAATCAAATTTCATTGATAACTGGGTTCATCCAGACTGGACACACCCAAGACTTGATTACGGCCAGTTCTGCTGAATCCAACCATTATTTAAACAGAACAATGTGGAACAGGCTAAATGGTCTGAACAAACAGCACAGTATGCTGCAAATCAAAGTAAATTCCAGAAGTGATCAGAAAGAAAGTTATTTAAATATGCCTAGAGAGTTTTACAAAGCCATTAAGGCTCTGGCACTCCAGAAAACCACAGTGAGAATCATTATGTTCAAATGAAGAAAATCTGGCTGACTCTTCCCAGAAATAGGCAGTCTATTTCTCTAAGAGCACACTGACAACTCATCCAAGAAGTCATAAAAGATCCCAGTCAACATCTAAGGAACTGTAGGCCACACTCATCTTAGGCAAGGATACTGTTCATGATTCTTCCTTTAAAAGACACAGGGGGAAATGGTGTCCATGGGAGAGTTGCAAGGCGAAAACCACTGCTAACCAAGAGAAACATAAAGGCTCATCTCACATTAGCCACACACACACACACACACACAAAAAAAAACATTTTGATGACTTCCAAGCCTTCTGGAATAATATTTGGTGGACTGGTGAATGAAAGATGAACTGTTTTGGAAGACTTGAATCCTGCTTCATCTAATGTAAAGTTAACACAGAATTCCACAATAAGAACATCATACAAACACGGTGGCGATAGTGTGATGGTGTGGGGATGCTTTGCTGCTTCAGGCTCAAATGAAATGCAATGGCAAGACCTTAAATGGACAGTTTGTGTTCAAAAGTTCTCTAAAGCAGGTGAATTAAAGCGATTCCTCAAACAGGGGTCCTGAATACTTCAATAGCAATGTGAAAGACTTATGTCCACTTAACACAAGTATTTGGTTGCAATTCTTGCTGCTAAAGGAAGAACAATCAGATACAAGGTTAAGGACAGCAATTACTTTTTCACATGGGTGATATAAAATAGGTGTTGAAGAACTTTTTTTCCTCCAATAAATGACATGATCATTTGAAGGCTGTATTTTGTGTTCACTCAAGTTCAAATTAAATTTTGTTTAAAGATCAGAAACAATCTAACGTGTCAAATATGCAAAAACAGAAGAAATTGGAAAAAGATAAAATACTTTATGATGCTAGTGTATGTAGTTTAGACTTGCAGGCATCCTCTGATCGAACTTAACTTTCCACATAAAATTAAACCTATTTTAAATTTATATACATTTTAGTTTTCACTATCCATTTGAAAATATCAGGAAAACTACTCAAAGGAATCCCAAAGCAAGGATGTAGTTTTTACACTACAAGTCTCTTTTGCTTAATTGCTTGGGTTTAGTTGATTCAAGATTAGCTCCTTCAAATGATATAAATGAGAACATTTGAAGAGATACAATAGATACGCTGCAGTGGCAAGAGCATCTTAATTAGTAACATTCTACAAAAGATTTGGTGCAAGTTTAATTAACTTTCTGTGATACAAAACTAAGTTCGCTTTTAAGTTATTTTGTTATCAAATAACTATAGCAAATACTGTATTTGTATTTTTAAAGTTGGTGAATTATTAGATTATTGTCACTGCCTAACCAATTTATTGTGAGCCAGTTTGGTCTAGTGGTTAGAGAGCCGGACTCTTATCTGGGAATACCGGGTTTGATTCAGCCCTCCCCCATGAAGCCAGCTGAGTGACCTGGGGCTAGTCACAGTTCTCTTCTGAGCTCTCGCAGCCCCACTACCTCACAGGGTGTTCTGTTGTTGGGAGAGGAATAGAAAAGCTTTTTCAGGCACTTTGAGTCCCCTTAAATGGGTGAGAAAAGTGGGGTAGAAAAGCCAACTCTTCTTCTTCTTCCTTCTTATTTTTCTAGTAATGTTTGATAATATAGTGAGCTTGCCAATATATACTGTAACTTGAATATATTAGTGTGGATGAGGCTTCAGAGGCTGGATTCTTAAAATCTGATTAGTCATTGAAGACGGCTGGCAAAACAGCAATGATGAAAAAAGGACTCAACAATGTTGATCACCAACAGCCACAATATTATTTTCCAAGTATGTGCACGAACACCTTAATATGCTAGTTTGAAGCAAACCAATCTGTCAAAGAGGGCCAAGATTGTGAGGATCTGCACCAGGCAAACCTAGCCTTCTATGACAGAAAAGGTGAAGGGAAAATGTGGGACAAATTAGATTAACAGAGAGTAGTATCAGAACTAACCTGTTTTTGTGGCTCTCCACTTTCCTTGTTTTCGCTCCCAGGTGTCTTTGCAGCCAGGAAAGGTAATGAACACACAGGGCTGCTGATGAAATCACTGCACACCCTGCAGCAATTTTGTGGTTCCGACACCTTTGCCCAGCCCCTGCCAAGCCATAATATGGCAAAAGAAAAACCTCCTGCCCCATTCTGGTTTGGCGGGAGCCAGGGAAAGGCACAGGAACTGCAGAACATATACACTGCAGTTTTTCTGCACTAACATCCATATGTGTCCACATCTATTCTCCAGTATATCCTGCTAAGTTGAATTACATACATTATATAGGGAAGATAAATATACAAAAATATATGCAAAAAAATTAATAACTATTAACCCTTAATCAACAGGTAGGGCTAAATACTTTCTGAAAATATGCACAAAACAAAATCTGGGTCAATCTTTCATCTTGCTCCACACCAGGTAATCTATGACCACAATACACAGTGTTTCACAAAAATCTACTGAAATATGATGCTCTCATTTCCCTTTTCTTTTCTACATTTCTAATCAATCTTATTCTTATGGAAAGAACTAGAAATACTACAACAGCAACAAGGCACTAGGAACCAACAGAAACTCAGAAAACACTTTTCATTTTTAGTACTCTTTGTTAGTGATGCCATTACACCTAAATCTGAACACAGGTTCACAGGTTCCTTCTAGAACCCCTTTCATACCGCCTAAAGTAACTTATAACACCTAAGGAAAGTTGTAGGAGAAAATGCCGAAACTATACACCCCTGTGGAGAAGTTCAGGAAACAAGCAGTAAGCACTGGGGAAAACTGAATATGTATTTGTTGGTTCTGCCTAGTGGGAAGTCACAGAATAACAGGCATGGCCAGTTATGACCAGGCAGAAGTAAGCCAATGGATGAAGGCAGGCAGTGAAGGCAGGAGAAGCAAGCACTGCTTGGCAACAGATAGAAGATGTGAGCACTGCTGAGTGGGCAACAAAGATGCATGGTCTACTGTACAAGAGACAGCGAAAGGGTTTTTTTCCTCTCATGCCTCTCACTGAGCTCCTTTGGAAAAAGGGCCACTGTTGGGTGGGGATCCTAAAGCAATCAGGTGCAACTCAACCCCCAGAGTTGGCAGCATCTCTGCTCACCTGTTAGTTACTCACCAGGAACAGTCTTTCTCATCAGACCTGTGCTGAATGTTTCCCAGAAATTTGGATCATACTGAATCATATAAAAAAGGTTCCCTAACCACCTTGGTCCAGACTTCAATGCAGAAGAACTACCAGCCAAACAGGTCAAAGAACCAGATCCAGAGACCTTCAGATTTTAAAGAGGAGGGTAAAGATATCTACAGTACAAGTACACTAAACAGGACCATTCACAATGACTATCCAACTGGGTCTTCTCAGTGCACTAAATGCCGAAGGCCTCCTACATATCTGGAATGTACCACAGCTAACTACAACCTCAGAAAGGGAAGAAGGCCAGGAAGAAGAATGGAAAACCTGTTTAAGAGCCTGCCTACCAAAAGCAGCACCAGCTTATGTAGTCAAGGATGGTTTGCCAGCCCCAGTAACAACCTCAGCCCATATTCACGTGCCAAAGAAACCCCAACAGGAGCATGGCCCCAAATGTACAGGAGGCCTTCAACACTTAGTCCACTCAAAATCTGTTATTTCCATATCTTCTTTAAAAAGACAGATTATGAAAAGTTACACACATTACTAAACTATCTCACATTTACCCAACTATTCTACAAGCCTTGACTAAATTTGTTTGAAAATCATCTTATGTCCCAGCAAAACTGACTTTTCCTGGTCAGTTAATTTTACACAATACTTAGTCAATTTTTTGTATCCTTACAATACCAGTTACTTCTGCAAATGTTTGCAAGCTAGTAGCCCAAACTCTCACTTCACTAGGTATCCAGATTTAAAGAAAATGCTCTAGAAAGGATGATTAGATTATCCCTTTATGCAAAATGAGTGCACAGAGTTGCCATGAAACACCTCTCTAGGCAGACATCTTCAGCTGCTTAAGGATGTGCAAAACACATCAACTGAATATTTCAAATTCACATCAAATAAATCCATTTTTTAGTATCCAAAAATTTATTTGAAGTAAATTAGTCTCCTGCTTGCAAGACCAAACAATTCGATCCAATGTGTGTATTCTGCTATGTTTCTCATCATGAAAAATGACTTTTACAATGGGAAGAAGTTCAAAAATGAATGTGAAAATCTGGCTTCTCAACTTTCCTAATGCTGAGACCCTTTAATACAGTTCCTTACGTTGTGGTGACCCCCAACCTAACCCTAACCCTCAACCATAAAATTATTTTTGTTGCTACTTCATAACAACCCCTGTGAAAGAGTAGATTGACCCCCAAAGGTATCGCAACCCACAGGTTGAGACCTGCTGCTCTAGCTGATATATAAGAACAAAAGAAAATCAAAATCAAAATTTCTCTAGAGTTCATGACCACAGATTCATTTTTTACTTTTACTTTTATTGTTTTCAGATTTAAAGAATTTGAATTATTTTTCAAAGAAAAGAAGCACAATAATTCTTAAATGTGCAACAATATCATCTCACACCATAATTCTGGTCTGGAATAATTTTGGAAGCCATTTTTGTAACAATACAGTAAAACAAAGATGGTACCAAACTTCTGACCAACATTTAGAACTATAAGAGCAAACAATGATTAAATGCCAGACAATGCCTACGACAATATCTAGGTTGACTGGAACCCAACAAAACTGTGCTTCCAATTCTGTTGTTTTAACAAAAACAGTAATGGCAGGATAATTAGGGGCTGGAAGCTCTGATTTTGCCTGTCCCAAATTGCATTCAATTCTGTTTCATACTGCTGTTCAATCTAGAAAGGTAAAAATTAAGTTTTTAAATCATCACTGGGCTTCCTCCCTTTTGATACAAATGGAAGCTCATCTTTACCCCAAATCCTCAAATTTTGCTCTTAAGCTGAATGCAGCTGACTGAGGATGTCAAGAGTACTTGCTTCTTAGAAGACACCTACTGTACTTTTTGTTATATAAAAGTCATTTTCTTTTTTAAAAAAGTCTCCTAAGATCAGCCTGCATCTTATTTTTCATTTGTTTTTCACAAATATAACTTGCCAAACTGCAGATGCCAGTGCATCTTACACAGCATGACAAAAGGTATACACAGGATTGTACTTTATGTCACATAAAAAATAAAGCATACTGTATAACAGTGTATAACTTCTTCTAAAACAGCAGCGATGTCAGAGTTTCTAGTGCAGCCTTTGAGAAGATGTAAAATCTTATTTTATTATAAATCAATTGATTTTATGCTTACATCAATTAAATTCATCAAGGAAGAACTTATTTCCAACTTTCTATTCAGAAAGTAGCTACCATGAGAAGGGGAAGTTTTTCAGTCTGAAAATTCCACTCCTTCAAAGCACATCTTCTAATAACTGTGACTCAGAGCACAAAAAGCTAAGATGGATACTTATAGTGAATGATCATTCTCAGTGGATGTAGTGACAGAGGTCTCAAAAGTCCACCCAGACAGTTATAACAGGCTGTGGTAATTAGTTCAATTAGTTGTTCTCCAGGAATGTTTCTGACTCACTCTTTCTCCATACTTTCATTTTTCCTCTGGTTTCAAATTAGGGAATTTTCACTGAGGAATTCAGAGTCTTTTCCTGCCCTTTAAAACACTGCCTGATAATGTAATCCTAACCCCAGAATAGAACCAACATCTCACAAGCACAACCCTTATAGGGGTGAGAAGAAGGTAACCATAGACAGAGATTACAGGTAGCATTCACTTGTTCCACTGCTCTCCTCACTATCTTCTATGGATATATCAAACCAATTTCTTATGTACTGAGTGTATACTAAATTGGGTGGTGGGGATGGGGTTCAGCAGTTCACTTCAGATGAAACCTAGCTAGATGTTTGTGGTTTGGTCTGAAAAATGAACTCGGGGTGGGGGGATGAATATTTGCCAGCTTACTTTTCCCATACACTGTACTTCACCATCCCTTTTTCTCCTGGATTGTGTCCCACCATCCACCAAATCAAACTATGCCATCTTCGACACCTTCATGCCCAGATCAGGGCCCAGCAGAGAGATGGCAGGGCATTATCTGGAATATGAAGGGGGCCAATCTGGGAAAAGATAGGATAGTGTTGCATGAGCCAGGAGAAAGTGGGTTACTAGGGAAGAAGTAAGCACAACAGGCAAAGTGGGTGATCTTGCAGAGAGTGATTTTGCGGAGTCATTAGCCATCTGATGAACACACCAGCCAATTCCAGATTCTACAGTTCACTTGGATTGTGGTTTAGGCTTGTTATGAACCAAACCACAATTTTTAGTTTGTGAGCATTTCTACTTTCATTGCTTCCTCTTTCAGCCTAGCTTCACAACCAGAATGGATAGGTGCAGCATGGGCTTGATAGTTATACTACTGTGCAGTTCATACAGCTACAAACAGTTTGGAAGGGGTAGTGAACAAAGAGATGGAAGCATGTCTCCTCCCCCAGCTTCATAGAGATCTGGATTTCTGATGTGTTAATGCGTACAAGCCCAGTCCCTTTTTGACAGATTTCTATGCTTCAAGTAACATACAAACCTGTTTGAGGGACAACGTATTAGCTTTTTATGCTAACCCAGAATTACTGGGCTGGGTAGGGATACGTTCACATAGATTTAACCTGTACCACTGTGTAAAACAAACAAACAAACTTTATCAAGAGCAGGTGGCCCTGTAAGCCTGTACTTCTTACTAGCAGACACTATAGTTGGTGGTAGTGACCACAGCAATGGGGACATACCTAGATAATATTGGGTCACTTGAAGTCAGTTCACTCCTTATTAAATATCTATTCAAGATGCAACCAAGAGACTCACATCTGTCCCAAAGTATTATCTTTTCAGTTGCAGTAGCCAAATGAAGATGCACCTACTTAATGAGTTGTGGAAACAGCTTTCTCTCCTCACTTTCACATGTTATTATTTTTAATGGTTCTGAGACCTTCAGGTTTAGAGAAGGATAGATATACAAATAAATAAATTTGGAAATGTAGTATTTCAAGGCCACTGCTGGCATTTAGATTGTTCAATAAATTAGGACTTTCCATGACCTAAAATCAAACCAGCCTAGCCATTTACTTTCAAAAGCACATTCATTTTTATGAAAAATGACTTTTAAAATCACTTAGTCATACCACAAAGTACAATATCATTTGTCACTAGTACTAATATCACTAGTATTCATCACTTGTCAGAGTTTTGGACAAATAAAAAAGAGTTCCTCGTAGCCATTGACAGAACTTTATTTCAGGATCTAATAATCAAATATAGTAATCAACAAACAGAAATTTATTACCGATGCACATGAGAATGTTTTGAAACTATTCCCTATCATCTCATCCAACAGAACCTAGTCTACGATGATATGTTATTCCATGCAAAAAAAATTCTAACACTACTGCTTTGACTTGTAAACTGATAAACTGCTTTGTGTAAGAGCTACGATAGGTTACCTCTGAAGAGAGGCTGAAAGCTGCACCTAGTGCAAAATGTAACAGTTTACTATGCAGCATTTCAAAGAGGAACCATATGAAACTGACTCTAAAAATTATTTGAAAGCTACATTGTTGACAGCAAGGCTGGCTGACCCTTGACTCAAAATAGTTGAAAATGTACTTCTTCCAACACATACTGGACCAAGCCTTGTCCTCTGCCATGGTACACCAAAGGAGTTTGTCCAAACCAACATGACAGAGGGATGTGTAGTCAACTTCAGTGATAATCTTAAAAAATTAATCTACAATACAATATTCCCAAACACTTTAGTATAGTGCCATGGCAAGAGAGTCACACCAGGAATGAAGGGTTCAAACCTCCAGTCAACCTTGAAAGCTCACTGGGATACCTTACTTGAACCACTAATTCTCAGCCCCATTTGTTGCACAAAGTGTTATGAGGATAAAATGGAACACACACATTGGACTCTTTGGAGGAAAAATACATTGTAAGTGGAATACAGAAATAAATAATTCCAGGTGCCAATATTTTGCCACTGTTGATATAGTTGGCAACATTTTGCAGACTGTTGCTTTCAACATGTTAGGAGTTGTGCTTTTTTATTTTCCACACTCCTCAGTTGCATTTTATTAACAAAAAGATAGGTAACAATCATCTGTTGTATTTTTATTGGTGTGCTTTGTAAGGTATCTTAGCTGTGACAAACAGACTAGTTTAACACACACTGTACAAAGGTCTCCTTATGCTGCCAATGAAGAGATCACAGACTGAGCAACTAAAAATGTTTTCACCTGTCTAAGCAATATCCTGATACACAGTAAACTATCAAATGTTTACTGAAAGCTTCCAAAAACCATCCACTCCATTCTATAGCTGCTTTGCCCATCAAAATAACAAACAAAAGCACAGCTTTAATTTTTTCCCTACTATATAGTCCTATTTCCTAAAGCTTTGGGCAAATGGAACCCCATGGACAGCAACTTTTCTACTAGACACATCAACCTGACTTGTTACTGTTGTGAAGAAATGAGGCATAGCAACCTTGGTTATGTTTTGAGTTCTATTCTGCCTGTTTTATTTGTTTTGTATGCACAGGCTGAGCTTGTAAAAAGTTCTCTGTTCTAGCAGAGACTGCATAGAGCAGCAGTTCTCAACCTGTGGGTTGCGACCCCTTTGGGGGTCGAATTGCCCTTTCAGAGGGGTCGCGATGAGTCTCCCGCTGCCCCTCCCCCCCTCCCAGCTGCCCCGCCTTCGTGGTTGGGGGTCTCCACAACACAAGGAACTGCATTAAGGGGTCATAGCATTAGGAAGGTTGAGAACCACCCGCATAGAGCTACAAGAGTGGTAGCACTCTTCTTGAAGTGGTGGCATGCTGACTGCATACCTGTCACTGCCTTCAGCTGCGTTAACATGGCAGTCGTAAACTGTTGCACCCCTGCTACAATGCTGACTGTCTAGGTTCTTAATACAGGAAACATCTGTATTAACTGCTGCCCAGCCAAGGTAGGTCTGTCTGAATGGCAGCAGAACAGCCACCGAAGGATAACAGGAATAGATACTGTTTTGAGTGTGTACTCCCATTTTGTTTTCCAAGTGCTCCAAGAAGTTCTTATAATGGGTCATTGGCTGGATCTGTCTGGGTCTGTGTGGATGGTGCACTTGTCAGGTTCTCCCAATGCACAAAAAAGGAGTACGGAAGTAAGAACTTTGCTTTTTATGGTGCATTCACTGAGCTTTAAGAGCATTATGCAGAATGCTGCATCTATTCTGTAGAAATGTTAACAGCTGACTCTTTGGTTTTATTTGATTTATATTTTTGAAAATGGAGGGAAATTTTAGTTTAGTTTCATTGGTTGCTTTGATTATTGTTGGAGGAAAAATTGTCAGAGGCTGGAAGCAACCTAGAGAGAACATATATAGTAAACCCAAGGAAGTCGACAAAAAAAGGAACAACAAAAATTGTGGCAGAATGATGGAATCAGAATCACTAGATGAAATCAAACAAGCTGAAACCACAGAGCTATAATCTCTGACTGAAGCTCGTGGTAAAGTAGTGAAAGCATAAGCCACAAACGAAGAATGAAGAGGGACACTAGTACAGTGGTACCTCGACATACAAGTGTCCTGACATACAAGTGTTTTGAGATACAAGCCGCCGAGCAAGTGATATTTTGCTTTGAGATGAGAGCAAGATTTGAGATACGAGTATGTAAATACAGTACAGTACATAACAAAAACAACTGAGGTGGTGTTTTGGGAGCTGGAATGGATTAATGGGAAAATTGCTTTGAGATACGAGCGATTTGACATAAGAGCAAGGTTACGGAACGAATTAAACTCGTATGTCAAGGTACCACTGTAGAAAGCAGTCCTTAGTCTTCTAAAACTTTGGACTCTAAGAACATACCAAGGCTCTGCTCATCCTGTTTTTCCTTTTCTGAACTCTATTAGCTCTTAAGCTTTTTTGCCTTAGTACTTATACACTCTATGAAATTTATTTTTTCTTTTTAATTTCATTAAATGAGGCAGTAATGGGCTGGATATGGACCAATAAATTGAAACTGAATCGAGGCAAGACAGAGGCACTGTGGTCACTGGGTCCTGAATCAAGGAAGTTAAAGGGCATCCAATTCTTAGAGGAGTTGTTTTACCCCAGAAAAAAACAGGTGGGTGATCTGGGAGTGCTCTTGGATTCATCACTGTCATTTGAGTTCCGAGTGGCAGTGATTGCCAGGATTGCCTACCATTTTCTTCAACTGGTCTGCCACCTTAAGCCTCACCTAGATCAGGATAATTTGGCCACAGTGATCCACGCTCTGCTAACCTCCAGATTAGAGCACTGCAATGCACTCTCCGTAGAAACTGTTTGGAAGTGAGAACTGGTGCAGAATGCAGCAGCTTAATTGCTGATAGGAGTCTCTGGCTGGATTCACATCACATAGATAAAAAGATTTGCACTGGTTACTACCAAGCCCAATTCAAGATGTAGACACTAACATATAAAGACCTAAACGGCTTGGGCCCTGGGTATCTGAAGGAGCACCTTCTCCCCTACAAACCTGCCTGCGCACTGAGATCTGAAGGAGAGGGCTTTCCTGGAGTTCCTTCTCTTTCAGAGGTACAAGGCATAGGGACTTGTAGGAGGGCATTTTCTGTTGTGGCCCCTAGACTATGGAACAGCTGTATACTTTTCGGCACCTGGTGAAAACATATATTTTTACCCAGGCTTTTACTGTTTAAACAGCTTCCTCAGGGTGCTGTTCTATTAAGAGAGGGAGGGAGTTAATTTTTAATTATGTTTTACCATTTGACATGTTTTAATTTCATTGTAACCCACCCTGGGACTAATCAGTGAATGGCGGGATATACATTTTCTAAATAAATAAATAGTTGGGACTTTCTCTAAAGATATTTCTGATGCTCTTCCCACTTCACATTTGGGGCTTCTATGCTAAGGCAGAAGAGCAGAAGCACCAAGATATGGTGATTAGAGCCAGTGAGAGCAAGGTTGTAACATCTGGTGCTATCTGGGATGAACCTTTCACACTGGTATTTAGTTTTAGAAGTCTTAAAGGATGCACAAGTACTTTAATTAGCAATATCTGCTGCAATGACTTTAAAAAAACTTTTGATTATCTTTTGTATCTCACAATTAGCAAAAAATTCTCTTCTGCAATTAAATCTTAGGAATTTTGTGGACACAAACATAATGCTCAGGATTATCTTCACTTGTTATCATAATCCTATGAAGGAGAACACAGAAGTATTTTCAGGCTTACCTGCAATGTTACCAACATGCTCAAGTTACTATTGCAAATTCCTATTGTTTGTTAACTTAAATTAATTCTGGACAAATACTGATTTTAGAAACAAAACTTTGTGCTTTTATTCAAACACAAGTTTCAGATGCACTCAGATTCATTCACCGCCCTCCAGGTATATGCTTCTTGCCCTCAGAAACCTGAAATTTGTAAGTCGCCCACATGCCTACATGATCCTTGAGGAAGATACAAGCTCTTGCTTTTTCTCACCACGTTAGCCACACAAAGCAAGAAATACTTTGCTTCTCCTTGAAATTCTACCCTTATACTGACAACAAAACCAAAGCAGTACTCATTGACTTCTGGTTCTGTTCTTAGATTATCAAAACTGGATTGCTGGTTAAAGCAGGGAGCAAGTGCTTTAAAATGCAATCCAATATGCAATTGTTCAGAAGTAAATCAAGTGTATTCTCAAGAATGTGTGTACACGGTATCATTAATTAAAAATTCATTCATTAATATCCAAGTCAAACTTAAGAATTTTATCTTACTTAGAACTTCAACTTTACTTTTTCCACATTTGCCACAAAAAGAAGCAATACATAGAATTCAACTTTTACCTCTTAAAACACAATACAAAGGAGCAAATACTAGAGAGTTCTTCCTTTTTTGTACAGGGTGATTTGGTTCGAGCAAACTGCCATCATAAGCCAAGGATGCCCAGTCTCCCAATCTAACATAACAGCATTGCTGACCATGTTCTTCCTAACCCCCAGCTTTCCATAAGCAGCAATTACTTAAACATGATTTTCAGCTACAAACCTGATGCACCACTACGTTCAATATGCCAGTGATGTTAAGAGTAAAAAACATGTTATTTAAGACTAAATAAAATGAGGGAGAACTGTACCATTTATTTTACAGTGCTTCTAGACAATTCTTGCGACCACTTATACAGAAGAAGAGTAGCAGAAAGAAGAAAAAGAGGAAGAAAGATGCTGAATTTGTATTTAGTAAATATTCCCTTGCCACACATCTGTAATGTCAACCATAAACAAGTTTTCTTCTGGTTTTCAATATTTGATCTGTTTTCTGGTGAACTAGAAAGAGGAAGTATTCAGAGAAGCAAATTCAGTAGTGCAAGACCATATTATACAAGTAACTATCACCTACAGAAAACTGGGGGTTTAGGGAAATTAAAGCAGATACTAGGTTAAGTCAATAATACTGCTGAGCAGATATCCAATCTACCAACTAAAGGTAATGGGAGCACAAACAGCAGTCTACTCATGTAAGTCAATGGTGTCACAAAGGAAGACAGATCCAATAGAAATAGCACCACAGAAGCTAAATCATGCCATACCAAGTTTCTAGAATCACACTGGGGAGGGAGAGTTGATTATAATGTATGATTAAAATACAGTGTCATATATATTTTGAATATTATCTCTTGCATTATTTCCCTAGTCATCAGAGTACATTTGCTGACTAATGTAACTTTGAAATACAAATGGATGCTTACATTTTTAAATAAAGCATGCAGCTGTTTAAATTCCTCTCTTTTAACACTGAAGCAGCTGCAGCTTGGCCAATGGTGCCAAGCTAAAAACAATAAAATACTGAAGAGTAATAAGCATTCTTTACAAGCAGAGCTTTTTTTGCTGCTTTCTAAAATCGTTTGTTTTCTGACTAGCACAGTTCTAATCAAATCAAAAGTTTTCACTTGCTCTTTCACCCACACAAATTATAGAGATTTTTAATACATATTTTCTTGCTGCAAATGTTTCTTCTACGTTACAGACTCTAAACGTTTCACCCATGCTTCACTGTAGCATTTTTATACTAGAGTTCAGGCAGTTCAATTCTCGCATCCCACTAGTAAGAATACCTTTAAGAAATTTTTAACAATCCTCAAGAACACTTTTTGAAACACTGTATCTTAATCATAGCTTCGGTGCATGAAAAAGGAGTGAACACTGTAAAGGAGTCATTACAAAATACAGAAGCAAAATTAACTACTTTGTGAATAGAATCAGACAGCATTTTGAGAGAGAAATGAACTCTTAACGTGATTAGAATGAAAACTGCAACAACTTTAAACTATACTTAAATGTTCAGTCTGTGAAACTGTAGTATTAGCCATTAAAACAACTGATCAAGGACTGCAATTCTACCCACATGTACTTGCTTTGAAGTAATCACAAAAGCTGGGAAATTCAAGTCAACACTCCCTGGATCAGACTGTAAACACTAGAATACCAAGATCTCAATTTATGGACAACTAATAAAGGATAGAGAGCAAAACTGGGTGTTTAAGAAACACTGCTCTTTTTTTTAAAAGGTAGTATTGAGAGACATTCTCTCTCTCTTTTTTTTTTTTTGCTAAGGTTAGCTTCCTACAAACTTTGTGAATTTCCAATCTTTAAATATTAAATCGTTCAGTCAACAGTGCCAGAACCCACCTATGCCAAAACTCAGAAGTATCAGAACTCTAATCAGACCAAGGTTATGACTTTGTCTCCTGAAAAAAGACATGGAAAAGCACTTGTGAAGATGCAAGCCAAGGATAAAAACAAACAAACAAACAGTGCAGCAACGGCAGATACAAAAATTTTAAATGTAATAAACCTATGAGTAAAAGGGATAACTGTAATTCTAAGCCAATTATTCTTTCAGCCTTTGCCCTTCTTGTCAAGCAATATGACTTGACCCTTACTGGTCAGGCAAGGAAAATCTTTCTTCTCACTGTCCAGACAGTGCAAAAGCCAAAAGCAATTTCACATACATAGGAATGGGGAACCAAGTAATAGAAAAGATATCCCATCATTATTCTTTTTTTGTTATTGTATATTTTGAACAAGGTGGATAATACACTGTGCTGTTAGAACAAGTTAGGTTTGAAACGAAATGCATGAACTTGAGTAATGAAAAAAATTGTATTGTTACTTTCTTCTTACACAGAACTAACTTGGCACAAACAGTGAAGCTGGCACACAATTACTTAAGTATTCTATAGTACACTTCTGCTTGCATCAGTGATGCCATTTTAACAGAGTCAAGCATTACTATCATCAGCATTACTGATATTCATGACAGAAGCAACACTAACAAGGGTCATGATAACACTTCATTTGCAGAACTATGAAATTCTGGGCCTTCTTGGAGGACTTGTAATCTTCCAATGCTTGAATGCCCCAGGAAAATGAGAGTCACTTTCCTGCCAGTTAATTGGAGCTCTTGAGGACCACATGGCTGGCTACAGCAGTCTGGCTGCATCCAAGAGGCCCACTACAGCCCGGCCCAGCAGGCAAATGCAGCACAAATGAAAGGAGAAGGCCATGGGTATAAGGGGGACATTGTGGGCATAAGTGGAAAAGGGGAAGGATGCAAGCACAGAAGGGGTTTAGCAAACCTGAACAGTATGGCTGATCCTATTTTTGGTAGTAAATGATTCATCCAGGGCCCAGTTCAAGTTCACAATAAACTGAACCAGGTGAACCAGAGCTACAGTGTCCAGAGTTTAGGGGAAATGAGACATGGAAGACAACAGTGAAGCCACAAAATATAACTAAATGAACACTATTGGAAGCCACTAGTCCATATGAATACAATCATAGTCTATGTCAGTGATGGCCAACCTATGACACGTGTGTCACAGGTGACACACCAAGCCCTTTTGGGTGACACACATGGTCACCCTGGCACCTGGGCATGTAGTGCTTGCTTGTTCTTGAAGTGTACAAAATACCAACTTTCAATTGAAGATTGAGCAAATGTAAAGAATTATTTGTTTTTGCTTTTAATAAAATACATATATCAAAAATATAACATTTTTACTAGAGCTACAAATATCACAAAATTATGGATATTTCTAGATGTGACACAGGATCCGAGTTGTTAGGTTTTCTTGCTAATTTTGACACACCAAGCTCAAAAGGTTCACCATCACTGGTCTATGTAAAGAGACTGTTTCAGCTTAATGACAACAGAACTCTTTACATATAACAGTTGCAGTTTTCCAAACTACTTTGCAGATGTAACTCTTCAGGTCTTTCCCAAACTGGACACCATTTTCAGCACAGTGCCTACAGTGGAAGTATCTAAAATCTTGTTTGTGGGCTTTTCAGAAGCATCAACTTAACCCCTATAAAAATAAACTCCTGGAGTAGATGGGCCATTGATATGCTCTAGCAGGGTGCTTCTTCGGTTCAGCTTTAACAAAAGCTACTGGTTAAGTTTCAGTAGTACAACAAATAAAACCTTTGCTTCAAAGTAAGCCTTTCAACAAATACATTCCCACACAGTTGTAATGCACTGGTACTGTTGGGCCCCCACATCCTCTCCAAAATGAAACCACACTGACCCCAGAGGTAAGCAGAATAATCTATGGGACACTGTTATTTAGGTAAGGTAAAAGCAAATCATGAGCATTCCCCAAGCTGCCCCCTCTATTCTGTCTTTATATTTTAACATAAATGAAGAGAGAGTGATAGACCTTTATTTAGCTGTCCAAATACTGTTGACGCGAGTATTCACTCTTCATCTATGATTATTAAAGTTTGTGTGAATATGCTATTATTTAAAAATAATTGCAGTTCGTTATCTTTAAATATTAGACTACAGAGCCACATTTGGAAGATACCTCCTGCTATTTATACTATACTAGTGAATCAGAAGCTTTCGCCCAGCACTCCATTCCTAGCCAAAGTAACTTGATAAATATATTAGCTTTAGGCACATTTTGACTCAACTCTTCTGCAAACTACTTGGGGCCAAGCTGCAAAAATAGGACTACACTGCAAAAGAACAGTCCACTGACTGTAAAATCAGTAGTTTCCATCATAACCCACCTAAGTATCCTTCTGGACCACTACCTTATCTTGGGAGTTTGGTAGCTCAACTTCTCTCTTATAAGACAATTATAGAAATGCTATACAACTAAGAAGATATACGAATAGTTAAGATTAATTCTACAGAACAGTTCCTCATATCTCATGCTTTTTAACACCTCCATTATCCACACTACTGTTTCTTTGCATTGAATTAGGTACGGTGTAATTCTTTATGGACACCTAATGCCTCTAGTTAACTAAAATGGATTAATAAAATTAACTCCATGCCCAGCAGGGACAGATGTGAACTGTTAGTAACCTCTCTTCAAGATACTGTTGATTTGTTCCCATGTGACTTTCAGATTAGCACTGCTCCTAAAGCAAGAGACATGCAACTCAATTCCACTGTCTTTATTATTTCATCACAAAAATTGTTTGGATGTACCAATTCTGCCAGAAAAAAAACTGACCTCTGACATACATGATCTGTTAATTTCCCACATGAACTACTGTAGTATGATGTAGTAAAGGTCCTACCTTAAAGACAGCTTAGAAAATGCAACTCATCTCAAGGGCTAGTATCCAACTACAAATTCAAGGTACTTAGCAAAGACAGATAATGCTAATCAAAATTAATGGGGCATCAGTTTTATCTAACTACATAGTACTAAAGAGTTCTATTTTACAGTTTTATGATTTTACATTACATGCTTATACTCCACTCAGGGATTATTTTATAACAAAGAACAGCTTTAAAATTCTACAAATAATTAAATCACCATACCTATAATGGTTAAAGTCAACAGTGACTTAATGGTACCCAAGAAGTAGTAGCAGATCTGAACCAAGACCTCCCACCACAGATCCTAAATAACATGCTTCCTGTCCTACACATTATCTCTGAAATAGTATTTCAGGTATCACTCCCAAGTTTTTTTAAAAAAATATTGGAATTTACATATCTGGTTAATACAATATTTGGTTAAGCATGTTGTGGCTTCAATATCTATTTTTTAAAGCAACATAATTTTGGAGCTTATTACTGCAATTTCTAGTTCTGTATGACTGCTCACTATCTTGCTATAAGCAGTCTCAAGGCCTTGAAACAAAGTATGAGGGAGTATAAAACATCAGTTGTCGCTATCACTACAGAGTTTCAGCTATTAGTAAGGAATATTGAGGTGAACTAGACCCAAACTTGTAATTATCAATGTTTTTGTCAAAGATCAGTTAATAATATAGAAGATACTAAAAAACAAATTTATCTCATAACAGTCAGGTTTATGCCAGAAACCTCATTTCTTTATCTCAAAACCAAATCTATTTCCTTCATATTTACTCTAAGACAGAAATACACAAATAAACTGCATAGTAGTTGGCAGATACATCAGCCCTGGTTGTCTGTAAACTATTCCAGTTGCACAGTCAGGACACATTATCTTGTTTTCCTTTATAAGTTACACTGCAATCTTGTTTAAAGCAAAACTACAATGAAACTCCTTAAATAGACTAGGAACTTGCCAAATCTACTTGGTAAATTGCTATCATTTTCTTCCATAGTCTAATCAAGGCATGAAGATTAAAAAAGAGCTTAACTGGGAACAGAATTTTTAAAACACGACTTAAGTCTTCTTTATCTTCAATGTATAGCTTTACTCAAATGTGCAACAGGTTGAACTGCAAAAAAAACCAATTATAAAATATAACTTACATCAAATGTTAACAATCTCAGAAGACTCCCAGAATGTTTGAAAACGAATGCATTTTCCTATTTTTTTAGGCAACCAGCAAATTTTAGCCCAGCTTAATCACAAAAATCTCAAATATGTTATGGGTTAAATCATGTAACAAATTGTCTGGATGAGTTTGTATGCTCCTTTCATTTCTTTTCTTTCATGTACAAATGAAAGAAGATACAAGTACTCTCTTTCACTTTCAAACCAAATTTTCACAATGTCTGTGAACTCTCTCAAGAACATAAGAGAACCCCCACTGGACCAGGCCACAACCCACCCAGTCCAGCGTCCTGTCGCACACAGTGGCCCACCAAATGCTCATGGGCCTCTTAAGCAGAGACAAGGAGAAACCTCCTGCTCTTGAATCCCAGCAAATGGCCTCAGAAGCAACCTGCTTCCCCCCATCCACCCCAGCCTGAAAGATGTACCTAGGCATTCATTCTAGAAGCCATTGATACATATGTCATCCATAAATTTGTCTAAGCCTTCCATAAAACCATCAAGATTGGAAGCTGTTACCACCTCTTCCGGCAGCAAATTCCATAAACCAGTGTTTCCCTAAGTGTGGTACGCGTACCCTCAGGGGTACGGGAAGAGTTTGGTGGGGGCATGCGTGTATGTACCAAAAAAAAAAATATATATATTTTGATTTTTATTCAAGCATATGTTTTTTATGAGAGATACTCAGCATTACGAAAATTATAGAAGGGGTACACATATGTCAAAAGATTGGGAAACAATGCCATAAACCGATGACCCTCTGGGTGTTGGATCCGACTCTCCAACCCATCAGCTTCATAGAGTGCCCGCTGGTTCTAGTGTTGTGTGATAGAGAAAAGAAATCTTCTCTATCCACCTTTTCCACCAAAACCCAGAGATCCCTTTCGTGGTGTGTTGCAGAAAGCTCAGACCCCATCAGTTTATAGACATAATTTGGATTTTTGTCCCCAGTGTGCATTACTTTGCACTTGTTAAGATTAAAGCACATTTGCCACTTCATTGCCCACTCACCCAATGCTAAGAGATCCCTCTGCAGATCTTGGCAATCTCTTTCAGATTTTACTACCCTAAATAATTTAGTATCAGCAGCAACCTTTGCTATTTTACTATGTACCCTTTCTCTAGATCACTGATGAATAAATTAAAAAGCATAGGTCCGAACACTGAACCTTGAGGGACCCCACTTTTTACCTCTTTCCATCCTGAGAACTGGCCATTTATTACTACTCTCTGCTTCCTGCCCTTAAGCCAGTCACAAATCCAGGACAGAATCTGTCCTTTTACTCCATGGCTGATAAGTTTACTCAGTAGCCTTTGATGTGGGACTTTGTCAAAAGCCTTCTGAAAGTCCAGACAGACAATGTCTACTGGTTCACCTTTATCCATGTGTTTATTGACACTCTCAAAGAAGTCCAACAAGTTTGAAGGCATGATTTACCTTTGCAGAAGCCATGCTGGTTTTTGTTCAGCAACGCCTGCTCCTCCATGTGCACACTAATTTTGTCTTTAATGATGGTTTCCATCACCTTACATTGAACCGACGTTAAGCTAACTGGCCTGTAATTGCCTGGATCACCCCGGATCCTTTTTTGAAGATTGGTGTTACATTTGCTACCCTACAGTCCTCAGGTACAGAGCCTGATGTTAGGGAAAGATTATATATTTTTGCTAGAAGGTCAGCAATTTTGCATTTGAGTTCCTTAAGAATTCTTGGATTAATACCATCTGGACCCTTTGACTTGTTAACATTCCGTTTATTAAAACATGCAAGGACCTCTTCCTTGGTTATCTCTGTCCAGTTTAATTCTACAGAAAATACAGGCTCAGCTACTGGCATGTATCCTCTGTCTTCCTACTGTGCCTGTCCTGCCTCTCCAACACCCAAGCCTGGCTCACTCAGTGCTGCAGTCACAGGCAGATGAGGAGAGTCATCTAGAAACTGTTTGAAGAGACATCATCGCCCAGGATGCATGAAATCCTTAACTGATCTGCTCTGTGCTGATTTTCTCAAGCTAGACAAGTTTTCTGCCACCACCACGGATGTTATTAAGAAGAGAAACTGCTGAGTCGGGATCCTAGTGCCAAAAAGCACACTCCGTATGGCACTAGGACCCAAACACAACATAACATAGAGAAGACTGAGCCAATCTTGGTTCAAAAGACAACCTGGCAGGGGAAACACATTGGAGAAGTTTGGGGGAGGGCTGAAAGAAAAAAATCACTGGTAGAATGATCCACAACTGAGCCAAATGTTCTACTCTCATAAATCAGCAAAATCAAGGAATATCTATACCATATAGAAAACCAGATTTTTTTTAAGCTAAATAGTTTTGATGGTCACGTTACTTAACCAACTTCTCCAACAAGAAGGATTACTAACTTTTTACTAAACCTGGGTCAACAACAGAAAAATCTATGATCACTATTCACATTAAACATTACTTCCTCGAAAAAGTTAGTCATCCTCTTGTTGCCTCTATGAAGAGAGCAAGAAAATGCAAGTGTGCCCACCCCTGATACAGGGTGACCAGGTCAACTCTACTTCAGTTCTGTGCATGGTGCTCAGGTATATACAGAAGAATTCCTTCCCAATGATGTCCTTGCATCTAGATGTCACTCTTTAGATCAGTAGTTCTCAACCTGGGGGTCGGGACCCCTTTGGGGGTCGAACTACCCTTTCAGAGGGGTCGCAATGAGTCTCCTGCCACCCTTCCCTCCCACCTCCCAGCTGCTCTGCCCCCATGGTTGGGGATCTCCACAACATGAGGAACTCCATTAAGGGGTCGTGGCATTAGGAAGGTTGAGAACCGCTGCTTTAGATGATGATAGCTAGTACACAAACCCTAAAGGGGAGGGGTACTAGGGCTGCCATGCAACAATGCAGTAGGACAGTAAGGATGTAAATGGATATTCAAAAATCCAATTTGAATTTGAAGAATACCAATATTCAAATTCTAATCAATTTTCCAATAATTAGACTGAATAGAACAGCGCATATCACACCCAAATATTGGGTCTATTTGTGCTTATAACACAGGATGACAATGGGATGCAAATGAGACGAAAACAGGATGTGCGCGAATCTGAAAATCAGATACGAATGTTCCCAACTTTTGTATCATTCGATTCGCATTGTATTTTCAAAAATATGGATTTTGAAAATTTTCAATTTTGAATTTTGAATTGAATATTCGAATCTACGCAAATTCGAGTGTAAAAAATACATTCACGCACATCTCTATAGGACAGTAACTAAGATTTTCGTTATATATAAAAGCTTTCCATACAAACAACACATGAAGATTTCTATGTAGGACTGGAAGTTTATTCTAGCCTTCTCACTTATGTATAGTTTAATCACTTACGGAAGTGACATAGTACGAAATGTAATTCAGTAACATGTTTACTATCTCAGGGAAAAGCAGATCAATATTCCACAAAGCATGAACTAGACATATTTATGTATCAATCTATTTACGCTTGTCCTTGCTCAGGTTCCCATGACTGAAAGATCTCTGCTGTCCCATACCACCTTTCCACACACATCTTTCTGAGCTGCCTTCCAAAATTTAATTTGGAATTGCTTTTCCTACCAACAATTTTGGCCCACCTTTCAGTGAGATACTTCAGTTGAATCTCTAACCTCACAATAAGCTAAATATCTTTAACAGCTCTTTCACACAGGAGAAAAATAAGATTTTTTAAAAAATAACATAGATCTAACCATCTACAAATAAGCGTCACATAGGTGAAGGAGCAGTCAAAGTTTACAGTAATTATTAAATCTTTAAACCATTTCTGCTTGCTGAACTAAAAATTTATTTTGCAAAAATTTGCAAATACAAATAAAGCAAAGTTCTGAATGACTGATAACAACTGCACCCAAAAATACTGCATGCTTGTATATGTCCACAAAAGAACTAAGTTTCATTCATACTGAAGCAGCAACTGGCCTCTCTCTTTAATTTATTAGCTACAGTTTCATACTCCTTTCTGTTCCTAACCAACAATCCTGACTACCTCCAGATTAAAGAGACAGGCAAGATGTCTCAAAAGGCTATTTGCAGGAAGTTGATAACAGGTGAGATTTTCCTCCTCACCTCCTGTTTGAAAAAGCCCAGAAGCAAACAGTAGGCCACTGCGTGAGACATGATGCTGGACTAGCTGTGATCCGATCCAGCAGGGTTTTCCTTATGTTCTAAAAGTGCAAGGAATTCCCCAACAATCAATCTACAAAGAAGAAACAAAGAGTAATGAGACTTAAGAATACAGAGAAGGAGGGATAACTAAGAAAGAACAGATGCCACAGTAAATGGGTAGGGAATTTATCACGAAGGTGTTTTCCGCGCAGCAGGGGCTATTCCAGCCCATGTAGCACAGAACAGTGGTCAAAGCCCATCCTGGAACAGGCTGTCCACACTCAAGACAGCCAATTACAGCTCACCTTCATCCCCAAAGAACGCTTGGAGGCAGCAAAGACATTGCAAAGGCCAAAAATGAAAGTTCCTGATCTTCAGTCTTTCAAGGAAGAATCTTCTTGGTAGCATGCCACTTCCTGTCACTATTCCATCGGGAAGGCCCTACAATAGATAAGGCCCAACTGTAGGCTATTATGCAATGAGATTCTATATTTAAAGAGGTCCACAGCAGGACTGTGGCATAGTGTTATTTTGTCACTGTATCCCACTTTCCCCAGAATAAAGGTAGATGGGGAATAAAACTAAGTGCCTCAAACACTTTTCAGTCTTTTAGGACAATCACATCCTTACTAAAAACTTAAGGCTTCCATCTGATATCTTCATAGTCTATTTCTAGATACAGGTCAAATAAATTTTTTGAAAATAAAGTTTTGAAAAAATTCATGCTGCAAGTGGTCAAATACTGAACTAGAATTTGGGCCCAGCTATTTTAGCATCTTCTTGCCACAGTGGCCAGCCAGATACTTCCTAAAAGTTCATCAGCACAACACAAAGGCAGTATCTCTTCCCAACACATATTAAGCTACATACCACTGATTCACATTGACCTCTCAGCTTGATGCCATTTATCATGATTTATGTATGTATTTTATATAGGTTTTTCCCCACCCTACGAACAAAGGTCTCAGGACAGGTTACAGCAGTAAAAACAAATTAAAAAGAATGTACTAAAAAGAATACAGGGCCTAAATGTGAAGAGGGGAAACTATTCCCTCAGTCAAAATCCAGGTAAAATAGGTGAATCTTTACCAGTCTTCTAAATGTATATAATGAAGATGCCTGATGCACCTCGGGGAGGAGACTATTCCATGGTCTGGTGACTATCACTGAGAAAGCCCTATTCCGAGGATCCACCACTCTAGCTACTGATCTGCAGATCTTAAGGAAGATTCAGGTTGATGTGGAAGAGGTTGTCCTCCTAAGGTGCCTTTGTATTTTAGGAGCTGGAGACTCACTGAGAACTCATCCTACCCATAGAAAGGGCTCCAAAGAATGAGTTAGAAGATGGCTAATTGGGCCCTTTGCATTTGTTCTTAATAGTTCTCCTTCATATTTATTTTATTCAAAAATATTACATAAGTCTCATTATTTTCTAATTTACCATGCTGTGTATCTATGTCTTTCCTACCCCTAGTATGTTCTTTTTGAACTGCAGAAGCCAAAATGGTACACCAAGTATGTCAACACAATCAATTCATGTAGGGACATTCACTCACTTTCAAACAGGAATGACTATCTAGGTTGTCTGTAGTTGGGCCTTTTCTGTCAGAGAACCTTCCCTATGGAATTCTCTGCCTTCTGCTACGGTATTAGCGATGTCCCTATGCTTACAGCTTTTAGATGGTTATTAAAGACCTCTCTCCTTCCTCAGGCATTCCTCATGTGCATGCTTGTTCTTTCCATAACCCATCCAGGTTTTAGGTGTTTGAACTGTAGACTTTGGTGTATGTGGCTTTATTCTCGATTGTAAACCGCTTTGACTTTTTAAAATGAGAAGTGGTACATAAATGTTTTCATTAAATTAAATAAAGGCACAGTTAGATGATTAGCAACAAAGTAGTTAGATCATTTTACAAATATATCCAACTAAGTAGTAATACTAAAGATATATTCTAGTGGGGAGACTCTGCTGTCTTATATGGAATGTCTTCCAAACCAACCCTCCTTAACTTTAGCTTACTTTGAAACAGATTTTGTAAGGTTCACTCTGCATTACCTTCTAACTGCTATGTAAATACAATTATCCTTTGTATAACTTAGAAGTTCCATTTCCTGAAATCACTGAATTGTGTAAAGTGAATTAGGGAAAAACAATGTGTTTGTTGCTTTTTCTAACTGCTGGTTTTCAGTTACTGGCTATTACGTGCATAATGTGAACAGCATAGTGCTGTTCTGTGTTATGTTATAGTTGCATTTTCTTTTCCACACATAACTAGGGATGTGCACGAATATTCGTAGGCATTCGAAATCCAATTGAATGTGCCAAATTTTGACATTTGAACTCGACTAGAATGTCCCAAAATTTGAATGTAAACATTCAAATCGAATTTTGGATCTATTCATTTGAATTATCCAGACATTTGTATGTGTACAGGTTTGTAGACAATGCGTACTTGAAGATTCACATCTTTCCTGCATCCGTGCGCATTTGTACAGATCTGTACAGGACAAAAATGGGTTGCATACGGGATAACTACAGGACACATATAGAAGTGTACAAATGTGGGGAAGATGCATATATACACATACAAATGTTGTTGACATTCGTATGTGCAGATTTGAATAAAAAATCAAAACAAACAGATTCAAATTTGGTAAATTTGAATAGAATCTTGTTAAATTTGAATTTAAAAGATTCAAATCGAATCAGATTTCCAAGTATTCAATTCGAATAAAATGTAAAAAAAATCTGTGCACATCTCTACACGTAACAGGAACTATTAACAGAGGGACAACTCTGCTTCTTATGTAATTCACTAACTTGAATTCAGGAAGATAATTTTTTATTTTCTTTCTGATAGCTTAATCACAGAATAATGTGCATTTTACACAACAATTTTGGAGTGTAGGGTTTTGCTGTAATGTCTCATAACAAAAATATATTTCTGAAACCAGTGTTGGCTCCATGCTGAAGCTCACTGGCAGATAGAACTGTGGAATTCTTACTGCTGAACTGCTACGAAAGAAGAATTTAAACTCAATTTTGGTATAGTTTTAAGAAAGTAAATATTGACGGAAAATGAGGTTATAGTTGTCAGCACTGAGCTCATTAGGCACTGCAGCCTTTTTAATGTTCAGTATTGAATGGTGTGTATAATAATTGTTTCAAACATTCATTAAGGGAAATCAACTTTGATGTATAATTAGTTTTACCTTTTATAGGCAGTGGTAGCAAATTTGTGTTTCAAACCTCCCGAGAGGGATATCTGTTTGTACGTACTCTTGAACAGATCCTGATTAATTATTTATTGTTTTTCTATCCTGCCCTCTACTCACAGTTTCAGGACAGGTTAGAACAGAACCAATATCATAATTCTGTTAATTAAAAAAACAGAGATATAGTTCCTAAAAAGGCAAGGTAAGCTGCTTCTTCAGCCAAAGGCTATGGTAAAAAGATGCAACTTTACCTTGTGTCTCAGAATGGACTACCTCCAGAGCCTGAGGGGTCGCTATGAAAAAGGACATCTCATGGGCTCTTGCACCTTTAACTGCTGATAGTATTGACACTATCAAGAGGGCCTCTCTTGAGATCTTAAATCAGTTATCTATTATCTTGAAGTCAGCGATAATAAGTTATATTAGGTTGGATCCAAACAAGAACATCTACTTAAGATGATCTTAAACTGCAGATCTACCTATGCCTTCCCGGTAAGTCTTTTGTGCCCAGTGGTGTTTAGTCCTAAGAAAGTGAAGTTTTTATAGTGTTACTGAATTAGCTGACTATAGGAATAAAGTTTAAATTAACATTCTGTTTGAGATGTAATTTTTAGAACATTTGATTGTTGCTTCCTTAAAAACATCTTAAAGTAGTTTACAGCAGCCTAAAAATAATAATTAATAAAACTGAAATCTTAACTGGCCTGCCCAGCTGGTGTCAGTTTATTATTTGCATTTTATTCCACTCTATATCCAAAGGTTAAGATGACAGATGTATCAATGGCTACTAGAACGAATGCCTAGATGCATCTTTCAGGCTGTGGAGGGGGGGGAGGAACTGGGGCGCTTCTAAGGCCATCTGCTGGGACTCGAGAGCAGAAGAAGGTTTGTCCTTGTCTCTGCTTGAGATGCCCATGAGCATTTGGTGGGCCACTGTGCGCGACAGGATGCTGGACTAGATGGGCTGTGGCCTGATCCAGCAAGGCTTCTCTTATGTTCTTAAGGTTGCAGGACAGTTGCAACACTAAAAACCAAATATAAAAATGAACATACCAAAATAATTACAGTGTCTGGAAGTGGGGAGAAAAAGCTGTCCCCACATTTGGAGCTAAGTTCAGCCAAATGAATTTGATATTTAGTCTATTAAAAGATCTACAGTAGAGATCTCCCACCAGCACTTCACCAAGTACCTGTGCAGGCCCTTAACTACCATGAGTAGCCATTACTGTTGATGATAATCCTCACAATACGGACAAATCATGTGACAGGAAGCACAAATGCTTTTTGATGGGGTAAGGATACACAATACTTATGAGGGCACTCCTGATCCCAGGACTGCACTATTCCACATGTGAAGAAGCAAGCTTCTCTGGCTGCACCGAGATTACACAAGATTAGAAGTTAACTAACAATTCTATTCCTTATTAATTTCATAATAATTCAGGTTTGTGTTCCAAAACATTCACATATTCCTCATGAAAAAACTTGAGCTTTGCAGTCTGTTGCTACGACTGTATTCTGAAACAGTCACAGTGAACTTAGTACAACTTAACTTCTAAATAACTAAAAGCCCTTAGAACTGCACTGCAAGCATCAGTGTCAAGCCAATGCCTACCTTCTATTATTACCCTTAATTTAGATTAGAGACAATCGCATGCCATACTTTTCAGAAGGCACAAAAATAAAGAACTCTTAGAATAGTTGTTTACATTCACCTGAAAAGCAAGATCTTTTAAACTTGCACCCTAACTTTTGCCCAGTCTTCTAAATTCCAGAATCATTGGGTCACATCTCACCTTTCACCTAATTTAGAAACGTTTTCTAAATAATCTACTATTACTTGATCTGCTTTCATCTGACAAAGCAGAACGGTTTTTTAGCCTCTAAAATAAGAAAATACACACTTTATAAATTTAGTCTAAAAACTTAAATCATGCTTACTGAAGATTTCCAAAATGAAAACAATGCATTTTACTTGCAAGTACACATCCTTTCTCCAATGGTTAAGTATTTTAACTCTTCCTTCAATGTTTTTACAGATTAAAACAGTAAAAACTTAAAACAGAAATAGAATAACTGAACTCTATAAGTTATTTACAGTAACATTAAACTAAATGATCTGATACATACAGGCCATTCACAGTACATTCTCCCTCTAGTCAAGAAAAAATCCAGCTGAGTTCAATGTACCTTACTTCCAAAGAATGTGTGTTTAGGGCTGCAATTTCTGCACAAAATGTATTTCAAGCTGTCCACATTGAAATATTATCCAAACTAATGACTGTTTAGGTTTAAATACTCAATATATCCTACCTTTGAAATCACTCTTCCCAAAGCAAAAGTCTACAGATACATCTAAAACACAATCAACATTTGAATTCAAAATACTGTACTGCAGCACACTGTATTTTGCAACACAGACCTTTGCAATTTTTTTTCTATCAACATAGCTTCAAAATAATTTCTTGAACACTGAGGTACACTCACCCACCCCCAATGCCGGTGTATTTCTTCCAAGACTTCTTTTTGAACTTTCAAAGAAGAAAGTAACTCAATCACAAAACTTGCTTTACTAGCAAATATCACTTTGCTGCTGGTGTGGTTAGGTACCACTGAGTCAAAGTAGGCTATTACTAAC
Source organism: Aspidoscelis tigris stejnegeri (assembly GCA_023333525.1). Lineage (NCBI taxonomy): Eukaryota > Metazoa > Chordata > Lepidosauria > Squamata > Teiidae > Aspidoscelis > Aspidoscelis tigris. The sequence continues at coordinate 212,860,807 of JALMGA010000001.1, forward strand.
TACATGGCCAACTGCATGCAGTTTTTCTGGACAACAATAGAAGTGGTTTGCCATTACCTTTTTCCAGGGAGATGCTGGGGATCAGCTTCTGTGTTTCAAGCAGCTGCTCCACCAGTGAATTGTGGCCACACAGGATGGAGTAAACTGCTATAACACAACAATATCTCTCATGACACTAGGTCAAGAGTGTGATCAGATACACTAGATCCAAGGTTTTAGAACAAGACACCAGCTTTTCTGTCACAGGACAAGTTTTCTTCCATTCACACTGTCAAACTCAAGTTCTCTAAAGCTACAGACAGAATCACATTCATATTTTAACTAATTTTCTGCAGTAAAGAGATAAGCCTATAAGCTTCATAACATTTGACCTCGATATGTCAACAGTCCAATCACATACGTATGTACTCAAAATAAGCTTCATTCAAGTAAATGAGACTTACCCTCACTACATCCTAACTTTTGCACGTACAGAATTCAGAGACAGTACTCATATAGCTAGGCCTTCACTATATGCATATGTTTACTTACACTAAAGAGCGCACATTACCATAGCACTGATGGTGCACAGATTATTCAAGTTTATTAATGTATTTACTGACTGGGGTACAAATGTCTTGATGAACAAAACAGATTTTCCAGTGACTGAAACACAGCAAGAAAGCTAATCCCAAAGGCTTGATGGGAAATCCAGTTAGCTAAGTCTTGGTGCAGGAAGCAGACTCTCAACTCTAAGATAATGTTCAGTATACTCATTTAGAAGGAAACCTCTGCAAGTGATACTAGTAACTTGAACAAACTATTTCAGATTGTAATGAAACAGAAGTAAGTGAAGAACTAAAACGGTAGCTGGGTCCTACTAATTTTCTCTTCACCCAACAAATCCGGTATTCCTACCAATCTTGTTAGTTTCTTTAGCAACAGAATGAAACGCTCTATAGGCAAGACAGAAAGTACTGACAGCTTATGCCCCCCAAATGACAGAGCTAGAGAGACCTCCACTACCCATCCAAGCAACCAGAAACCTAAAGCCGCCCGTCAACAGGTGCCACCTTAGAGATTTCCGACTTTCTGCCCACCTGCCCGAAGGGGCTTGCGAAGATAACTTCTTGCACTTCCACCGCCGGCGCCCCACCACCTCCTCCTCCCTCGGCCCTAGCAGAAGCAATGCAAAACCAATCCGTATACCAAGCAGGAAGAGTCTCCCAGGCCTCAGCCGTCACATTCCCGACTCAGAACATGGAAGCAGGGAATCCATCCCGGGAGTAGCGGTCAAGTAGCCGACGCCTTCTTTGCCTTCCCTCCAGCGGGTCGGCCACCTTTTCCTCTCCGGCCACCGGCGCCGACCGGGGCGGCCCAGGCTCCCGCTTCAAGATGGCAGCGGGCCCTTCTCTCTCTCAGCCGTTGAGCCGGCAGCCCTGTCGCCACAGGCCCCACCACACTTACCCGTGTCCGGGGCGGTGGCCGCCTCTGGTTCCCGCCCGAGGGGCCGCAGTCGTCCTGGTGCTGAACGAGGCCTCCTTTCTCGGGATGCGGGGAAGGAGAGGTGGTCGCGGCGGCGGCGGCGGCGGCGGGTGGGTTCAGTTCACCCCCCGCCTGCCTGCCTGCCTGCTCAGCCCGCGGCCCAGCCCAGTAACGTCTCCGCAGTCTTCTCAGCCGGCTGCTGGCCTCCCTCAGCCCGCCACGCCGGCCGGGCCCCGCGCACAGGAGAGCCGAGCCGAGCCGAGCCGGGCCTCGGCCCCGCAGCGGAGCCTAATAGTTCTCGCGCCTCCCTCTTGCCTGGAGGAGGAGGACGACGACAGCAGCCCAGCCCGACCCGGCGGCACGGCGGCGGGCGGATCCGTGGCGGCGTTTCCTTGCCGGGCAGATTTTCTATCGCTCACAAAATGGCGCGCGTTCCAAACCTGCGCAGCGATCGGGGCCCGGACACGACACGGCGGCGGCGGCAGAACAGGAGGATGCGGCGGCGGCGGCGGCGGCTCCGCTCCGACTGCTCCTTGAGCCCAGGCCAGGCTGAGCGGCGAGGAGGAGGAGGGAGAGAGCGAGAGCGAGAGCGGCGCGGGCGAGAAGGGGGGCGCAGCGCAGCGCTCAACCGACGAGCCCCCGGGAACTCCAGCTCGCTCGCTCGCTCGCGCCCCCTCCCTCCTGCCAGCCAGCCAGCCAGCCAGTCAGTGTCCCCACACTCTCCGCCCCCTTCTGAGCGCCGCCGCTACGGCTGCTGCTGCTGCTGAAGCCACTGAGCCGGCTTCTGTCTCGGGAACTCTCCCTCCCTCCTCCCGTCTACACGCGCGCTGCTCCTGCCGCTGCTCCTGCTCGCCCCATTTCGCCGCCTCGCTCCTGCGCGGGCGGGCGGGCAAAAGGGTGAAATCCCTCTCGCCAAACCTCAACGCCCTCCAATTTTTTTATTTCATTTTTTTAAGGGAAAGAAAGGGAAAAGGATACAGATAGCCAAAATTAAATAAATAAATAAATAATCCGACGGGATATATAGAATTACGAGGCGTAAAGTTATAATTCAAAGAGGCGGGAAGGCAATTTTTTTTTTAAAAAAAAAGTCCAACGGACAAAATGGCGACTGGAAGATCCTGTTACTATGGCAACTGTCAATCAAGCAGCAAAGAGCCCCGCCTCGGCAAGGCGGGAATCTGTGCCGGTGGGAGGGGAGAGGGGAGGCCGGAGGCGGGGCTCGGTCGCCTTGGTGACCGTTGCTTCATCACTGCCTGCCTTTCGCCCCCCCCTCCCTCCGTCATCCCGTGATATTATAAATTCCGAGGCGCGCGCGGGGCGGCGACGCTATTGCTGCTAATAGGGCTTGCTGGAGGAGGCGTCTTGGCTGCTGCTCCTGCTCTCCGGGAGTCCTTTGCGGGAAAGAAGCCCATCTGTGCAGCGGAGGCTCCTCCGAGGTGATACGGCGGCCCGCGCGAGCCTCGGCGTGACCGGATGAGCCCTTCGGGGACCCAGCGCCGTGTGTGGACGCCGCCTGCCTCGTGCTTCTCAGCTTCGAGCCTGCTCGGGGGAAGCAATCCGGATTCACCCCGTGACCTGCACGATCACAGAGGCTCCAACGTAGCGAGATCAAGCGAAGGCTGCTGGATTGCTTCCCGCCGCAAACCTAGGAGTGTGGGGTTCCCGTTGTTTTTATCCTTCTGCTCTCCTGGGGATTTTTAAAGAATTGGGAGGGCAGATTAGCTTCTGGTATAAAGTCACTTATATTTACGATCTGACGCCTCGGGATCATCTGAAACTTTCGTAAAATTTTGGAATTGACCATTCTAACTGAGTGGCAAAGCACGAAGAACTTCAGCTAACGCCCTGCCTTATTTTCCTATTTACCAAAATCCCAAAAGTTGGATGCTGGAGACAGCCTATAGCAAGTTAATTTGATCCCCGTTGCAGCCGCCTTCTCGAAGACACGAGGAACTTCCTTTGCTGTTTAATTTTTCAGGAGAGCCTTAATACCATCGATCATTTTAACTTTGCCCATTGTTTGACCCAACTTTTCATAAACCTGATGTACCTTCGCTTCTTCTGGTCAATTAATCTGTATGCGCTTGGTGGCTTTTGTGGTTTTCCTCGACACCCTCACGTGTTGAGGAAGTCTTGAGAGATGGAGGTGTACCTAAGTAAAGCCAACAAATAAATGAGCAAAAGGGAATGGGAAGCGAGGGGGTAGTTGGATCCTTTGGGGACCAAGGGAAAGGCGGCTAAAGGAACTGGATTCCAGGAATCAGAATAAGGTAGATCTTTGTTGTTGTTGAGTACTACCAGTCAACTCCTAGTTGCATGGGCAACTCTATGCAGTTTTCTTGGCAGAGACAGAGAAGTGGTTTGCCTTTCCCAACTTCTAGGGAGAGGCTTGGGATTGAACTGATAATCCTCGGCTTTCCACACCATTTGCTCTGCCACTGGCCTACAATCTCTTCTAGTCTGAAGTAAAAGACCATAAAGCTAGAATTCTGTGCAAATTATCTAAAAACCAAACCCATTAGCCAAGTTGGATAGAAATATGTATCAATCTGGGCTGCGCACTCAAGCTCTGAGCAACTGGATACACCTGATGAATACAAGGAAAAACTATTTGTGAAAGACTGGATGATTGAACAATGACAAGGTCTTTGCATTCCCCTTTTCCCTTCACCCTAGAGAAGTTTGGTATCCATATTACATTCCATTAAACCATCATCTCTTTTCTAGCTCTCCTCATTTCTTCTTACTCTTACTTTCCAATGCCGTCAATCTTCTTAGTTGCTCCTACTGTTATAAAATAATCTACATTAACTATAGATCTGTCTTTTCCTTTCTCTCTTCAAACTACATGCAAAATCATTAGAATACTTTGCAAGGCTGGCATAGCCAGCTACAATATCCATCCACTGCAATAACAGTTTAATAACAATGGTGTTCATCATCATTGGCATAGTAAGTAATCTCTCTAAAAAAAAAAAGGATGGTAATCAATTTTTCCCCCGTGAGTCTTGAATTAGAAAGATTACACTGCTCCCTAATTTTTTATAGTAAAACCTTAGATTATTTTAATAAGGAAAACAAATTTTAAATCATGGAAAACAAAAAGTAAATATAATTTTTTTCTCCATACAATAGGAATTCTTTTCCAACTTTTATTTAACTACATTCATAAATGAGTAATTGCTGTGATTGCGGTTATTAAATGATTGTGGTACTAAATGCAGGTGAGGCTCACAAAAAAGGCATGTTTGTTTTTACTCCTGAATTAGCTTTTGCAAATCTTCAGCCCTTTGCAATATACAAACCTTTGTGGTGATTGCAAATCAAAATGCAAAAGAAAGTAGGGGTGTGCACGAATGCAATTTTTTGGATTCAACTCAAATCGGATTTCCAAAATTTCCATTCAATTCGAATCTTTAAAATTCAAATTTACCCAAATTTGATTCAAATTAAGCAACTTTGAATCTATTTGTTTGAATTTCTGGTTTGAATTTGCACTTACGAATGTCGATAACATTCATATCTGCCCATAAGCATCGTTACACATCTATACGTGTCCCATACGCAACCCATTTTTATCCCGTCCAGATCCATACAAATGTGGGAAAGATGTGTATGTGCAAGTATGCATCATGTACGAACCCATACACATACAAGCGTCCAAATAATTTGAACAAATAGATTCAAAATTTTGAAATTTGTTCAAATGTTTAAATTTGAATTTATGGACTTCAATTCAAATTCAAATGTTGAAATTCGGGCAAATTTGATCAAATTTCAAATGTCTTAGAATATTCGGGCACATCCCTAAAAGAAAGGCTTGGCCCTCCCTCTTATGTTCTATGCCTGTTACTGCTGGGAAAACCAGGGGGCAGCTATAAATGACATGTGGGACTGTTGGGATCACAGCACCTTGAACTCCTTTTGGGGTTTTCTGCTTCTTGGTTGGCTGCGTGTTGTACCAGGAAGCGGACGAAAGACTTTGTGCAATCTGCCCTTGTGTCACACCAAGCTGTTGTCTCCCCAGCATGGGATTCTGCCAGTTCAACGGATCCTACCATGAACATTTATATTCCTGCCCACTGCTCAGCACAGCAATTCAAGGGGGTGCGAAGAAACCCTCAGGTCGCAATGGTTAGCTGAGTAGGCTTTTGTATCATGGGACATGTTGATATTTTGTACTTTTTCCACATCTGTTGGATGGGTCTCACTAATCCCTAGTAAATCAAATCCCCAAATATCAGATGGAGTAACTGTGAACTTAGGTTGAACCATACATTTTTAGTCAAGCCATGAAAAATGACTTTGCAGTTTTGTAACCTTGGAGTGAAGTATCACAATAGGTGCCTTTGGTTTGTTTCCGCCATTGAAAACCTTACAGTGAAAGCTATAATGTAATCGAGAAATATATACCAGTAGTAACTAGGTGGCTTCTTTAGATTGATTTCTAGCCATAATTTCCACTACGGCAAAGCAGGTAAAGTAAATAAGGTCTTAAGTTTGATGCTCAACAGAAGCTGTCTTTTTTATTAATATTTTAAGTGACAAAACAGATCAATACATTAACAAAGAGGGTGTAATTATGTATAACAATTCAACTTGAGATCATAAAGGCAAGAGAAGTATTACAGTAGCCAAATGGTCTGGCAAGTTAAGCAAGAAAGGTAGCCCAAGGATGTTTTCACACTGGCCGTGGAAACCACATTAAAGACACATTAGACACACTTAGAAACTTACCTTCTGCACTGGAGGACAGATGAAGGGCCCTTCCAGGCAGCTGCTTGTGCACAACGGGGCGCGAGATCTGGCCTTAATGGGGTCTTGCTGCCAAAAAATCCATCCTCTGCGAAGACCTGAAAAATTAGGTCTTCAATCCGTCCCCTTGTCTCGATCCATGTGGAAGCAAGATGCTTCCACACATTAAGAGGTGAGGGGACAGATGTGCCAGCGGCCGCCATCTTGGGAGGGGTGGAAGCAGGCCAGTCTGCCTCCGGAGCCCCTCCCCCACATGCTGCACGCTGGTGGAAACGTGCGGTGACTGGCAGCTGAATGCTCCAGTCCCATGGCTCCAGGGGCGGTGGCAGAGGAGGCTGGTTGCCTTTTGGAATGGGTGCTGCGGCCTCCACACAGCACCCAGAAGATCCGTCCTACAGGATCTATCCTCCACACACGTGTGCGGATGCACAAGGCCTCTTCAGAGCCATCCCTATTTTGGACGGATCCTCCAGAGGATGGATTGCCGGGAAGCAGATTTTCTTTAGTCTGTTTTTCGGCGGCCAATGCGGAACCACCCAAAGACTATGATAGTTCAGCTGTAGAGATTGTTCTTGTATTTTTGCATGGAGACTAGTTTAGCAAATTGCCATAGCCGTTTGTACCAGAAATGCACAGTTATAAGTGTTTGGTCTTTCCAACCTAGGGCTGTCCTTTGTTGAGCTGCAGGAAATCGTGCTTGGCACTGCAGAGCTAGTTTCTGGTCCAAAGCTGTAAAAGGCATAGTTCTGGGATAGGGGATAAGTCCAAATTAAGAACAGCCTCAATTGTCTTGAATATAGAATGCCCAAATTTTTGAATTACCAAACAGCTCCATGACATGTGGTAACAGAACCCTTTTACCTTTATTCAGTGCCAGCACAGTGGAGAAAGGGTATGACAAAATACGGGAAATTCAGATAGAAGTACTGTACCATTTATGCAGGATTTTTTTATTGGTTTCCATGATGCTTGGGGCCCATGAACATGGTTTATTTATTTAGGAAATTTATATTCTGCCCTTCGCCAAATAGTCCCAGGGTGGGTTACATTGAGAATAAAACATATCACATAGCGAAACATAATTAAAAAATATAACCCCATCCTCCCTCCCAGGACAGCACCCTGAGGAAACTTTTTAAACAGCAAAAGCTTGGGTGAAAATATATGTGCCGTAAACTATACAGTGTAGGCACCTATCATACCTCAAGGGGGAGGCTGTTCCGGAGTCTAAGAGACATAATCAGGTGCCAATCACTGTCTGCTAACAGTCTAGGGAATTCGGAATCCCAGGTGAGTTTTAAAGATGTAAGTCAGTTGGGGACTATCTGTCAAGATGTTAACAATTCCTGCAATTCTAGGCTGTCCAATTGTTGATTCAAATTTTGTTAGGTGTCTCTTGTGGTTGTACTGGATTCCAAATAGTGGAGAAAGCTTTGGCCCATTAGCCAATTTGCAGGTGGGGCTGGAAAGAGGTTTATTATTATTTGCCAGTTTATCTGCCCAGCTGGAGTGAAGAAGTTGCTAAAGGTATAATACAGTGGTACCTCGACATACAAGTGCCCTGACATACAAGTGTTTTGAGATACAAGCCGCCGAGCGAGTGATATTTTGCTTTGAGATGAGAGCAAGATTTGAGATACTAGTATGTAAATACAGTACAGTACATAACAAAAACAACTGAGGTAGTGTTTTGGGAGCTGGAATGGATTAATGGGAAAATTGCTTTGAGATACGAGCGATTTGACATAAGAGCAAGGTTACGGAACGAATTAAACTCGTATGTCAAGGTACCACTGTAACATTTTTAAGCAGTTTAGCACCTATAGTTTTACTTAAAGTTAGGCATTGAGTATGCATTTCTAGGACTTGAATAATAGGTATGGGTGAAGGGCTAAGTTTTTTCCTTCACTTGATCCAAGTGTACAGTAGGTCCTTACCCAAGGATGTTGTAGATTTTAATGTAGGGTCAATGGGGCAAAGAAGGGAGAATCTTAAAAATCTGGCAGTTCTGCATACTGAGCTGGGGCCCATAGAATGGTAGGCTGTTGGCTTAATAAAAATATTTGGTGAAGGTTGAATGCTTATAGAAAAGGGAACCAACTATCCCAGATACTTAAGTATTTTATTTGCAATGTTACACTGTGAGCCTCTCTTAACAGCTAGTTGAACTGAGAGAGCTATATATTGATACTGCTGATTTATTTGGATTGACTTTCATATCAGAAACTTTATGAAATGTATCTAGAATACTGCAGAGACCTGGAAGAAATTGAAGAGAAGCACTGGAAAATAGAACATCATCCTCAAATAAACAGATTTAAACTGAGAATCATAGTGTGGTCTTTCATTTCACTGGAGTTTTTTATTGCTAATGAGAGGTTCTATGGCTAGGAGGAAGAGGAGGGGCGAAAGAGGGCAGCCTTGGTGTGTACTTTTCCCAGTTGGGAAACTACTAGTAAGTGCTCTATTAACCTGGACAATGGTATGCACATTTTTATAAATGACAGATAAGACGGAAATGAATTCGTGACCAAAATTATATTTGTGCAGTAAAAAGAATAATTGTGGTATAGAGCACAGATGTCAAACTCAGGCCTGCAGGCCAAATCTGGCTCGCAATGTAACTATATTTGGCCTGGGGGTAAATACCAAATTTCTACTAGCACTGGACTGCTGGTAGGCAGCACATGCACCACCAATACTACAAATCCCAGAATGCTCTGCTGGTGTATTGGTGCATCAATCGGGACCCACAAGCACCCCTCCCCTGCTGACATTCATTAGCGACCTCATGGTACCAGTCACATTGGGCCACCCCTCCCAAAAATGACCAAATGAAAGTGGAAAACAAAGCCTTTCTAGAAAAGTGAAGGCCACAGATGTGTCTTTTATTTGACATTTTATTTCACATGTATATATAGTATTAAGCCGGTGATGGCCAACCTATGACACGCGTGTCACAGGTGACACACCAAGCCCTTTTGGGTGACACACATGGTCACCCTGGCACCTGGGCATGTAGTGCTTGCTTGTTCTTGAAGTGTACGAAATACCAACTTTCAATTGAATATTAGCAAACGAAATTCAGCAACAAAAGTGACTAATGTAAAGAATTATTTGTTTTTGCTTTTAATAAAATATTACTAGAGCTACAAAATTCACAAAAGTATGGATATTTCTAGGTGTGACACAGCACCTGAGTTAAGCTAGGTTTTCTTGCGAATTTTGACACACCGAGCTCAAAAGGTTCGCCATCACTGGATTAAGCTCTGCTTGTTCCAGATTCAGTGTTAAAGCAAAATTTAAGTTTTTTTCCATATGAAAAGGTTCATCATTATATCTAGTGAGAAGAAAAAACTTCAATTGTAGACATTTTTTTAAATAAGTATCAAGGTTGGCCCACGACATTGTCCCAGATTTTAATTTTGGCCCACTGTGTGTATTTGAGTTGGACACCCTTGGTCTAGAGAGTTGAATGCCTTGCACAGGTCAAGGGAAAAAACAGAAAGGGGTGACTGAGAATGGTGGCTGTGATTGATTATATTCAGTAGGATTCTGATTGGGCCAGACATTTGTCTCTATTGAATAAAGGAAAAAAGTGACTAATTTGAAGTCTTTTGAAAGTATCTTTTCTTTGAATATTTGTTACTTGAGATCTAAGGGCACTTTTTTCAATTTCAGGGCGAGATATTTAGAGCACCAATTATCTTCCCAACTGAAGTAGATTAGAAGCAATTTTATTGATGTCCCATTCATCTGGCTCCCTTCGTTTTAATAGGATTTGCTTATAGATTGGTTCCCAGTAGCCATGTGCTTTTTTTAGGAGGTGTAGTTCAGATAATATTTTTATATTTGTGGTATTGAGCAATATAGTGCCCTCCCATCTAACAGTATGGGGAATGTCTAAATGTGTGTTAGTCTGAAAGTAAAACTGTAATCTTTGTTCTAGTTGTTTGCAGTGATAGAGCTTAGCAAAGCTGAGGGGCATTTAATAAGGTCATTTTTTAGCAAAGAAATTTAAGCCACAATAGGAGTGTGGTCTGATAACTCCATAATACCTATATGAATCTGGGAAACCTAGTGAAGAGCTGCTTTACCAGTCAAAATACAATCAATTTGGGACTGTGTGATATGCCTAACGGAGAAAAATATAAATTATTTTGAAGAGCTATTGAGCTCTCTAAAGCAATCCACCACCCCAAATTCATCTAGTAAGGGCTCAAACTCAGGACAGATCTTTGCATTTATGTCCCTGAGACAATATAGGAGATTTATCCCACTTAACATCTGCCACGGCATTCATATCTCCACCCACTGATACGTCACCTTGGGAGAAGGCAACAAGCTTATTGAAAATATTATGAAAATGAATGCTTTCTGGTAGGAGTTGGGAGCACAGAGGGAGGCAAGGGTGACCCACTTTTTATTAATAATACCCTTTAAGAATATACATAGACCTCTGTTAAGATTTGATGTAGTTTTAGCAAGCAATCTTGCAACACTAAAATAGTCACACCACAGGCATTGGAAATGCCCAGGGCTGAGTGTTCAGTATATTTCTTAGGGAAAGAAAGTACACTTTTGTTTCCTAAAGAAACATGGGTTTCCTGCAAGCATAATATCTGAGGTTTCACTCCCTTCAAGAATTGATCTAATTTCTGTCTTTCAGACCAGTGTTCAGACCCATAACATTTAAAGTTACCAGTTTGCCCTCCATGAAAAAAATGACTACTTAATTTGGTCACAGAACCGCGACACACAACTATTGGAACATACAAACCCAAACCACTTGATACAGTCATATGACTAATCAATAACGTTTGTTCATTTGTATAAACCCAAACATAGGTAGCAAAAAAAGCTTTCTCAGGATAGTCCCTAGAACAACTATTTTTGGTCCTATGCATCAATATTGAGGCAACCTCCTGCAAACGTGGTCATGCATTTACGCTGATTTACCTTGCAAGCAGATGTACTTAATTTTCAACTTAACAAGATAACTATGTCTAAATTCTTTCCTTTTGTTTTCTCAGAATACCACATTACAGTAATATACTTATCAGTAAGATAATATATCTAATAGAATGCAGAATTGCATCGCTAGTTCTTGGAGGTTTTAATTTTTTGTTCGTTCCAGTCTTAACAGTTCAGGAATTGTTCTGTCTCTGGTAGTTTAATTTTTTTTTTCACACATTAGATGTGCTAATGTATGGGTCTGCCAACGTTGAGGTTGCTGGGAATCTAAACCAGGCATGGAATCTCTCTCCTGTGGGTCTCTCTCATGGGTATTGCAAGAAATTAAGTAGCTCCACTGCTTCCTCTTTTGGTGAAGCTGTCCAGCATTTGACCTCATGCATCACAAGTATAGTAGCTAGGTATCGTAGTCATTGGTCTAGTAGCCATTGGAATGTGAAACTGGGTGGAATGTGAGATTCACTAGCTGAAGGGTTGAAGCATACCATGTTGCCAAAGCATTTTGGGGGTCAGGTTCTGCAGGATGATAATATCCTGATTTTAAATTTTCAGTGGCCACTGATCAGATTTCCTCCTTGGTCCAATGCTGTGGTGAGCAATTTCAATTCTGAGCATAATCTTAGCCCACCAACAGATAAGGAATGCTTCTGTTCTGTCACATCCACACCCATGAATATTGCAATGGTGCTGCCTGTTCTGAAGGTCCACAATTTGGTTTTGCATGGTGAGTAAGTCTTTTTTCCAAGTTTGCAATGCTCTCTTGGTTGGTAATTGGGTTGTCTATCGTTCCCAAGGCCCTATGCGTAATTTCAGATACTTCTCCTTTAAGAGAGTTAATATCACTTTCATTATTTTTCATTCCAGAGTCTATATACTTTAGAGCTTTTTTCCATTCAGCCACCAATGATGGTTTTAATTGTTCAAACTGTGATTTAATAATAATAATAATAATAATAATAATAATAATAATAATAATAATAATAATAATAATAATAATAATAATAATAATAATAATTCTGGGTGACAGCAGAATTGAGGAAAAACAGATGGAGAAACTCACCAGATACGAAGATCTGAGAATTGAACTACAGCGACTCTGGCGAAAACCAGTGAAAGTGGTCCCAGTCATCCTTGGCACACTGGGCGCGGTGCCAAAAGATCTCAGTGGGCACCTAAAAACCATTGGCATTGACAAAATATCCATCTGCCAACTTCAAAAAGTCACTTTACTGGGGTCTGCTCGCATAATTCGCCGATACATCACGCAGTCCTAGGTGCTTGGGAAGTGCCCGACTAGTGATATAATACGAAATCCAGCATAGTCATCTCGTTTGCTGTGTGTAACTGCTGTTTTACATCATCACAATAATAAAAATAACAGCTACAGCCAGGAAAATCGAAAGATATGAAGCAAGAATCATCCAGTACAGGCAGAACCAAATGTTCCAGTCTAATCAGAGGCAGTTCTACCAGAGCCGGCATGAGCAAGTAGACAAGAAAATGGAAAAGCCAAAGAAAGAAGCAACAACCAACTTCTGGAAAGATCTCTGGGAGGCTGAAAAAGAATACAACAAAACTGCTGGGTGGATAAAGGATTTCGAGAAGAAATTCTCCAAGAACAAAATGCAGCAGCTGGAAATATCACCTGAAATGGTCATGAAAAGAGTGAAGAAAGTGAAGAACTGGACATCCCCTGGCACTGATCAGTTGCATGGCTTCTGGCTCAAATACCTGACCAGCCTGCATGCAAAAATGGCCGAACTGTTTAATGAAATGCTGCAAACAGGAAACATCAGTGAATGGCTAATAACTGGCAAAATATACTTAATACAGAAAGATGCAGCAAAGGGAGCCACACCAGGAAACTATAGGCCGATAACTTGTCTACCTACTATGCTCAAGCTGCTGACAGGCATAATAGCAGACAGGATTCAAGACTACCTCGAAGACAACAACATCATGCCAGTAGAGGAAAAAGGAAACAAACGGAGAAGGAGGGGCACAAAAGACCAGCTACTAATTGACAAAATGATTCTGCAGAACTGCAAAAGCCGAAAAACAAACCTGCATATGACTTGGATCGACTATAAAAAAGCTTTCGATTCACTGCCACATGGTTGGATCACAAAGTGCCTGGAAACCATCGGGATCAGTCAGAACATCACAAAATTTATAGAAAGTGTGATGAAATGCTGGAAGACTGAGCTTTTTGTTGGAAATGAAAGCTACGGACTGATCAACATCAAAAGGGGCATCTTCCAAGGGGACTCATTGTCCCCTCTGCTTTTCATCATCGCTATGATCCCGCTGTCACTCATGCTACAGAAAACAAACCTGGGCTATCAAACTGCCAGGAATTCACAGAAAATTTCACATCTACTGTACATGGATGACTTGAAGCTTTATGGAAAATCTGAAATCGAGATCCAGTCATTGACCAACACAGTGCAAATATTCAGCAGCGACATCAGTATGGAGTTTGGCCTGGACAAATGTGCCACAGTGGCACTGAAGAAGGGGAAGATTACTGAAAGTAAAGGCATTGAAATGCCAAATGGTCAAGTCATCAGGTCCCACCAGTCAGAAGCCTACAAATACCTGGGCATCCTGCAACTGGATAACATTAAGCATGGCCATGTGAAATCTGTGGTCAGTAAAGAGTACATCCAAAGGACTAGAAAAATCTTGAAAAGTAAACTGAATGGCGGTAACACCATTAAGGCCATAAACACCTGGGCCATACCAGTCATTAGATACACTGCAGGAATTGTGAACTGGACTCAGCAGGAGTTGGACAACTTAGACAGAAAAACCAGAAAACTGATGACGATCCACCATGCACTACATCCTCGTAGTGATGTCGACAGGCTGTACTTGCCCAGGAAAGCAGGTGGTAGAGGACTTTTGCAAGTGAAGCAAACAGTGGAAGAAGAGAAGCATGCATTAGCAGATTATGTGGCAGAAAGCAAAGAATCAGCTTTGATTGAAGTCAACAACCAGAAGCTTCTCAAAGTGCAGCAAACCAAGAACCAGTACCGGAAAAGTGCAATTCAACGCCGAACAGACAGCTGGCGCAATAAAACACTGCATGGACAGTTCTTGGAGAACATCGAAGGCAAAGTGGACAAGGAAAAGACCTGGTCTTGGCTTACGAATGGAACATTGAAAAAGGAAACAGAAGGACTGATTCTTGCTGCACAAGAACAAGCAATAAGAACAAATGCCATCAAAGCCAGAATTGAAAAATCAGGAGAAGATCCAAAGTGCCGACTCTGAAAAGAAGTGGATGAAACAATTGACCATATACTCAGCTGCTGCAAGAAGATCGCACAAACTGATTACAAGCAGAGACACAATGCTGTAGCACAAATGATCCACTGGAACTTGTGCCAAAAGTATCATCTGCCAGTGGCAAAGAACTGGTGGGATCACATGCCAGAAAAAGTTGTTGAAAATGAACAGGCAAAACTACTTTGGGACTTCAGGCTTCAGACTGACTGAAAATTGGAGCATAACACTCCTGATATTACAATTGTTGAGAAAGAGAAGGTGTGGATCATCGACGTTGCTATTCCAGGGGACAGAAGAATTGAGGAGAAACAGTTGGAGAAACTCACCAGATATGAAGATCTGAGAATTGAACTACAGCGACTCTGGCGAAAACCAGTGAAAGTGGTCCCAGTCATCCTCGGCACACTGGGCACGGTGCCAAAAGATCTCAGTGGGCACCTAAAAACCATTGGCATTGACAAGATATCCATCTGCCAACTACAAAAAGCCACTTTACTGGGGTCTGCTTGCATAATTTGCCAATACATCACACAGTCCTAGGTGCTTGGGAAGTGCCCGACTAGTGATATAACACTAAATCCAACATAGTGATCTCGTTTGCTGTGTGTAACTGTTGTTTTACATAATAACAATAATAATAATTTATTTCTAAAGCGCTGTATGTAAGTTGCTGCTCTGGGGTAATCACCCCCTGCTGATTAGACTCTGCAACTTGTTCTGCTGCTATTTTAGCACCAGCACTCCAGCACCAGCATTCTTCTTCAGCCCGAATTCCAGCCCATTTGGTTATAACTTTAAATGCCAAGCAGGCTTTTTTGTGGATTTTCCTCCCTCTATTTGGGTTTTCCTTCATTCAGGCTGTGGCGCCGCCCATCCCCCAGTGTGAGCCAGCTTACACTCTTCACCCCTGTCTTTAAACACAGTAAAGGGGCTTTTATAATTTTAGAATTTTGGTAGCATGTTTTATATATGTTTCTGGTAGCGTGTCTATATACTGGTTTTAGCCTCGCACCCCACAAGCGGACACCAACAATCGTTTCTATGTTTCTTCACTTGCCAGCCTCTATAAACTTCTGGCTGCTGTTTTATTTTAACTCCTCCCAGCTTCCTTGGTTGTTCTCTATAGAGATCTATGCTACTATAACCCCTTCTGAGTTAGAATAAAGGAAAGCTGGCAAGAGACTCTTCAAAGGAATAAATAAACAGGTTTTTATTCTTAGTAACAGGAAACACAATAAAAGTTCTGAAGATGAATACACGTCTGTCAATTCAAAGCCACAACCCTTAGTTCCTAGATTTCAGATTTAAGTCTTAACTTCACAGTTCCTTTTCTTTTCTACCCCCTTCTGGCCTTATTCTCCAGCTCAGAAGTTCGGGACCAATGCTTGGTTCTTTCCCTGAGGTACAGAGACAGTCTAGCCCGTCTTCCTCCCCCAAAACCCAAAAGCAAGGACAAATCTTTTCTTCTAACAGGCGGGTTTTATATTCCTTCACTAGTCTAAACTCGACGCCTGATTGGTGGAGTGCGCTCCTTCCCCTCCCATTATGCTAATTAGGGAGGCTTTGCCCCCTCCTTACCTGTTTAAGCTGTCAGTTTAGACTCTCTTCCTCAAAGCACATTGAATACGCTTTCATTACACTTTTAAAATTTCTTCTCCCAGCACTAAAATTTAGTGTGGGCACCACACAGGCCAACACAGCATTAAAGTTTTAACCTGTTTTCAGGAGGACTCCATTCTGGCTCCCTGCTGCCCTGAAAATTATGGAATGGGAACATTAGTTGCGATGCAACTTTTATCATTCAAAAATAATCTTCCTCTGCACCTTTTTTTTTAATTTCACCCATGCCAGATTTTCAGATGTTTGAGTCACCAAGGTTCAATATTGAGACCTATGCTTTGTGATTTATTCATAAATTATCTAAAAGTAGGGGTAAGCAATGAGATAGCAAAGTTTGCTGATGACACAATTATTCAGGCTAGTAAAAAGTGAAAAGAGATTGTGAACAGCTCCAGCAGGACCTCCTGACATTGAGGAGTGGTGAACCAAGTGGCAAATGCGCTGCAATTTTAGTTAGTACAAAGTTATGCACGTTGGGGTAAAGAACTCTGATTACACTTATAAACTGATGAGTTTTCTGTTATAGAAAAGGAAATAATGAAGATGTCAACGTAGTGCACAATAGCGTGGAAAACAGCAAATTCAGTGCTAGGTGTAAATAGGAAAGGAACTGAAAATGAACTGGCAAGCATAGTGTCTCTTTATAAATCTATGATGAGGCCACATTTTTAACATTATGTACAATTTTGGTCATCACACCTCAGAGAGGGTATTATGGAACTGGGAAAATTGCAGAAAAGGGAAATCAAAATTATAGGAGTGACAGAACACCTCTCTTATTAAATCAGGCTGCAATGTTTAGGCCACATCAGTCTTGAAAGATGGTATTTAGGAAGTGGTCTCATCAAAGTATATAAAATAATGCATGGTGTAGAAAAGGTGGATAGAGAAAAATTATTTTCTCTATCATACAACTCTGGCACCAAAGGTTACTCTATAAAGCTGACGGGCAGGAGAGTTACAACTGAGAAGGGGAAGGTTTTTTTTTTCCACCCAGAGGAGCATTGGTCTATCAAATTTACTACTAGAAGTGGTGGTGACAGCAACCAGCCTAGATGGCTTTAAAAAAGGATTAGATAAATTCCTGGGGGACAGGTATATCAGTGGCAACTAGAATTGATGTGTAGGTACTGCCTCTAGGTTGGAGAGACAGGCAGGATGCTTTTAAAGGCCGTTAGCAGGGTATTGAAAGCATGCTACAGTTTTGCCTTTGAATTCTGCTTGATAATGCCTAGAAGCAATTGGCGGGTGAAACAGGATACTGGACTAGATGGGCTGTGGCCTGATCCAGCAAGAAACATAAGAGGAGCCCAGGGTTCCTCTTATGTTCATTAAATTCTTATGTATCAGTGTATCTTATTCTGGCAATAGCTTACTTACCTCCTTCCCTATTTGGATAACAAAATCAGTTGAAAAGTTATTTGAGGAGATCAAGTTATTTGGTTTTATTTTTGTCCCCCACCAAGAACATTAAAAAAGGATGAGGTTGCTGTTACTTCCATTCCCGCAATCAGCCAATCCTGAGAGAAGGACTGTAAATAACTGGGTGGCCACATACTTTAAATTACAGGCACACTTATACACTTTTAAACATACCAGAGGGTCACAACTGTGAGCAGAGACAAGCCACATAACTTTAAAATTGGTTAAGTAATGTTTGAATTATCATCAATTCTCATATACCAAGATTGTTTCCTTACTACAACCACTATGATTTGATCTCTTGCAGTTTACATTTGCAATTTAAATAATGCCTATGGAACACTTCAGAAAGAAAAAGCAGAACTAAAATCATGAATCAAACTTAATATAATTTTCCCCATTACTTTACAGAAAAGCAAACCAGGCACAGAAGGCAACATCAGGAGGTAGGAGGCTTATTTTTATATTGTGTTACACACTTAGTATGTTTTATATACTATAGGGTACTCCTTGATGGAGGAATGCCCTAAAACTGCCTTGTGGAATCACAGATTAAGATTTTATGTAATATGCTGCATACTCAATGAAAATCACATATTCAAGGATGGTCTTCCCTCTTCCATTAGTTCAAGGCAATCAGCATTATTGTCCTTTCCTTCATTTTATCCTCATAATAATCATGAAATAAGTTACCGAGTTAGCATCAGTGACTAGCTCAAGCAAGCAAGAAGCTTCCATAGCTGAGTGGGGCTTTGAACTAAGGCACTATGCTGATAGGCCTTCTCTTTGATTCTGGCACCCATCCAGGAACAACTGAAGTAGATGAAAGGAATTGGGATTTCCCTTACATTCTAATCATGTGTATCAACTGAATTAGGTATCATGAAGGTTGTTTTGCCAGCCATGCCTTCATCTGCAAAGTGTGTTTCAAGAAACAACGATATATACACTGACAAAACTTTTCATGGTTTGCATTTTGATTATAATTTTAAATAGGAAAATGATTTGCACCTGATCTGAGATACCTTAAAACTTGGTACTGCAGGTAAATACCTAATTCACTCATATGGTCTATTCAGCATCGCAGATTCTAAAGACCCAACTCCAAGAGCAGGGGAAAGTTCCCATGTTGCTTCCCATCTTTAGGAAGCAAAGGGCAAACTTGCCCATGTGTGGACTAAATATCTGCTTTAGTTCATACAAACCCTCCCCAAGACAACTGGACATTTACTGGAAGTGTGAATGGGTATCTGTGTGCCGTTCTGCAGCCTCAGCACTGACAACGGCGTGAGTGCACTGTTGCCATCTCTGGAGCAACTGTGATGCTTCATCATATTTACATGTCACATCATGTGACCATCTGACACGTCTTCCAAACCAGATGATGTGTGAATGGTCTGCCACAGCTTTACTGCCTCTGGCACCAGTCAAGAAAAGTGCACACATGACTAGTGGGCCAAGTGTGGAAAGGCCCCAGATATTTACTTAGCTCCTTCATCTAAAAGAAGAAGAAGAGTTGGCTTTTCTACCCCGCTTTTCTCACCCACTTAAGGGGACTCAAAGCGGCTGCCAAAGCTTTTCTATTCTTCACCCCACAACAGAACACCCTGTGAGGTATGTGGGGCTCTGAGAGCTCAGAAGAGAGCTGTGACTAGCCCAAGTTCACTCAGCTGGCTTCATGGGGGAGGGCAGAATCGAACCTGCTATATTCCCAGATAAAGAGTCTGACTCCCTAACCACGAGACCAAACTGGCTCACAGGTTAAGCAGAGCATCAGGGCTGTCAGCCACATCTCATACAACATTCAAAGGCTGGGTAGATAATTCACATCCACATTGCACTATAATGGTAGATCAGTTGGTCAGAAAGTGCAAACATCAGGTACAATGACTGAGATATAAAAATATGTTTTATTTATAATGGCATGAATCAAAATACTCCATCTTTTTTTACTTAAAGTCATAAGATAGGTCTTGAAATGTTCTGACAGCCAATGTGGTACAGCCAAAATATTGGTCTTGTATTAGAATGGATTAAAATTGCTATAGGTGATTGGATGGCAATAATAATTTTTCAGGACTTTTACAATATGCATGCCAGGATTATATTGGGAATTGTGTTCTCATCAATATGTCACCATTGGAGACTGTAATGCTTCCAGAATAGGTATTCATAACCATTATGTACATTATTAATTCCTGATAGTATATAGGGTATTCTCCACCCCATCATTGGATTCTGAAAAAAAAAAAGCTCAGAACTACCATTACAATTATGATACAGTCCTTTTAGTTGTGAATTGATATTACTGCATCATTTGATTTGGAACTGACTGGTTAACATCCTTGGTTACAACATATAATAGTTTATTTCTCTATTACCCATTAGGGTCTTATCTGCCTTTGCCTCCATCGTTATTTGTTGTACAATTAATCCATTACAATTTGCATACAGTATATGTTCTCAAATCTGCTCAAGTTTTTTCTCTTATCTTTGCATGTCATTTGTTTTGTGTACTTGGAGACATGTGAAATGAAAATAAATGTCTCATTTTCAGAAGCCATGATATTAGACGCTTTTATGGGAAATAGGACCCAGAAACTTCAAATGTAGAATCCCTTTTGCAAGGAAATGGGTGGCATTCCTCTAGTTTAGGGTTTCCCAAGGTTGGTGATTCATGATCCATCAAATAATGACCTGAACATTTGGCACCAGCTCCTGCCTCATTGGTGTGGAAAATATTTTCATATAAAAAAGTGGTGGGTGATTGTTCTGTGACTGCTGGCCCATGTTTGCTATAGTCCACCTATTTTTTTCCATGACCCATGAGTAAGTTGTGACCCATACCCTTGAGAAACCCTGCTCTAGTTGGTAAAGCATTTCTTAATCAGGCAGACTTTTTATATCAGTAAGATAGAGTAAATTATTGAGATGTCTTATTAAGGACAAGTCAGAGTGATAACCACTCACCCATTCACAAACACACTTGAAATAGAAAAGTCTCTTAAAGTAGCACTTGCCCCACAAGAAACATCAATCAGTCAATCTGCCAATGCCTGCCTTTGTCCCACAGATCTTCCTTTCACTTACTCTTCTACTAGACTAGCTAAAGCTACTGATGGCCAGAATAACTAGCTAGTTAAGTACAGTGGTACCTCGACATACAAGTGCCCTGACATACAAGTGTTTTGAGATACAAGCCGCTGAGCGAGTGATATTTTGCTTTGAGATGAGAGCAAGATTTGAGATACGAGTATGTAAATACAGTACAGTACATAACAAAAACAACTGAGGTGGTGTTTTGGGAGCTGGAATGGATTAATGGGAAAATTGCTTTGAGATACAAGCGATTTGACATAAGAGCAAGGTTACGGAACAAATTAAACTCGTATGTCAAGGTACCACTATATATGAAACGATATGTCACTGTTGCTTGTATTTTGCTGAAGTGTGGGGAAACCCACCATCTCCATCTGTATCCAAGGTATCACTCACACTACTTGGACAATTTATTATTGCTACTCAGACTCAGCTGTACTTTTACAGCTGTCCCTGCCTGGATTTCTTTGAGAAAAAAAAATAAGCAAATGTTTGAATTGAACATTTGAGACTGCCAAAATTCGGGGGGGGGGGGGGAGTAATTTGAACAAATGTGGGTTACACTGACATTTTCTTCAATGGGAAGAAAATGAAAAAAAAAACATCCCTAATCTTAAATACTAAGATGATATTTTAATATCTAATCACTGTGTGCTGTCTCATAACAGCTGCTGTGGCTGATTCTATTATTGTTTCTTGTTATACATCTTACAAGTTCATATTTCAACTCCTGGGAAAGAAACAATTTAAGTTATCTTTTCCAACATAGCATTTGTACTACAGATGAAAAGAGATAAGGAATGTTCTACATAGTACTATGCTTTTCTTTCCCAATAAGTCGTTTAGGATATTTTAAAACTTCCTAGGAAGAATTATCTTTGTGTCTACCTCTTATAAATGCAAAGTAAGGATAGCTGAATGGAGCTTCCTTCCAAGTAATGGACTGTAGATTTCTTGATATAATGGTTCTGCAAGCCTACTGGTGAGTCACATCAAAATACACAAAGAATCTTATATTAACTTTAAAAATAACAAAAGTATTGTGGCATTTCTGTGGCTAGACTAACTAAACTAAGAGGAATATGAGCCCTGTGCAACTTTAGTATCTGTGTAAAAATTGAAATTTCAGCTTTTTATTGTGAAGCTTTTATTCACATGAATAACTGCACTTGGGAAATGCATATACACTCTGGACAATATACTTGGTCAGTTTATCTTAATATCCTGCATTGAAGTAATCTTAGTGCACAAAAAACATAATTGCATGCATATATAAGTTACTTTATGTTCAGTAAGGTTAACTTTGATATGACCACAAAACTATAAGCCTGTTACTCAGAAATAGGTTATTGTCGTCAACAGAAAGGATTGACTATATGTAAATTGGCCTGCTGGCTTGGAACACTTCCTAATAGCTTAGTGTGTTGGACAAACTGTATTCATTTCTGGGTATAGTTATCATTTTTCAATGGCCTATGCCCATTAATTTCACAACTTCATTACTATCAAATTTGGATCTCTTTTTGGAAGTAATTTGTAAATTCCTGTTAGTTCAAAATGCTGCAGTCAGTTTATCAGCAAGGAGAGAGCAATACCAACTCATAAATAAAGAGTGGCTCTCACTAATAGGAAAACAGATGAGTTAATTTTATTCTCTACATTGAATAATTATGAGTTTAGAAGGCTGAGTATTTTTCAGTAAGGCTGCATCCAGATGTCACTTACTTATTCCACTATATTAGAATATTCTGAAATAGAGCTTCGGTATTCCAAAATATCTATGCTGTATTTCAGAATATCCAAATATAGCAGAATAAATAACCAGCTCATGTCTGGATGCAACCTAAGTCCCAGTGAACAGGGTTTTAAACTCAGAACCCTATTTCTGCACTAAGAACATAAGAGAAGCCTTGCTGGATCAGGCCACAGCCCATCTAGTCGAGCATCCTGTCGCACACAGTAGCCCACCAATTGCCCATGGGCATCTCAAGCAGAGACAAGGGCAAACCTTCTCCTGCTCTCAAATGCCAGCAAATGGCCTTAGAAATATCCTGCTTGTCCCAACGGCCTGAAAGATGTACATAAGAAGACAAGAAGAGCCCTGCTGGATCAGGCCACAGCCCATCTAGTCCAGGTGACAGGACTTTTCATAGTCTGCTCTGCACTGTCCTGCGGATGGCAGGACAGGCCCTTATCCCAGGATATAATCTGGATAAGGCCCAATGCAGGAAGAGCCGAACTCTTTTAAACTTCTGCAGCAGGATTTAGTCATTCCACACTTGGCTCCTACAACGGTGTTATTGAAGCTGCCCATCCCCGCACAGGTAAGCACTGGGCAGTGATTTGTTGTTTTCTGGCCCTGTATGTACACCTGCTACTGGCATCTGAAGGTTTATCCCTCTTAATAATATCGTTTTTATGTTTACTCAGAAGTTAAGGCCGCTTTTATTTATGCATAGAATTTATATACCGCCCCACACTACAGTCCCAGGGCGGTTTACACTAAAATTTAAAACACACTTAAAGCAAAACAAATAAAATAGTAAGCTAATTTTAAAAAGCTAAGTGAAATAAATAAGTTCAGTGTGACTTCTTCGTACCTCACGGGGAGATGAGGTTCCTAAACTATCACGGAATCCAGCTTTTCGGTCCTCACCATTTTTTAAAAATCCCACATTTCCCGGCATGCAAAGAGACAGAGGAGCGGCTATATATATATCACGTTAAATAAAAATTATCTAGAATCTAGAAAATGTGGATCCCGATTCTTCATTCTTGCTCCCAAACGATTTTCGCCGCAGTTATAGGAATAAAATCTTCATTAAAACAAGCAGGCCCGCCCCCGGCCCTCACTTTGTTGCTAGGCAACCGGCGAGACGAAGGCCAAGGCGGAGGTTTTAAAGTCAGGCCCCTTTGAATGACGTCAGGGGCTGCGCGCCCAGTTTTAAAAATAAACGACGCCCGAAGGTGTAACGTTACTGACCCGGATGTGACCGCCGAAATCGCCAGTCTCTTTCTGAAGGCAACGAAATGGGAGGGAAAGCGGAAATGACGAGGCGACGCCCAGCGGCTCCTTCCGGTCCCGCCCGGAAACAGCGGCCGGGGCGTCGCGGGTCCGTCGTCATCGGCCAGCACTCGGGGCGTGGCTGGCTGGGGAGAGCGGCGGTGGTGGCCGCAGAGCCTAGCAGCTATGGCTGCCGCGCTGGATATCAAGATCAAACGGGCCAACAAGGTGTATCACTGCGGGGTGAGCAGCAACCTTGGCAGTGATGGAAAAGGATACAGGAGCAGTGGGAATGAGGCAATGCCGGATTGGCTGCTTCGGTGTTTGTTGTTTCGAGCTTCTGTTTGTCTCCTGGGGTGTGAATCCGTTATGCCTGGACTTGCATCTGAGGACCATTAGGGCCGCCTCGCTGCGGGCCCTGCTTGTCTTCGGTGGGCCTTGTTTGTGCCATAAGGAGGCGGGTAGGCTGAAGGGCTATGCTGGTCGTCCTCTCGGCGCACAGCTGCAAGGTGGTGATACGTTATTCTTCCTCCCCCCCCCCGTTCCTTCAGCCGACGGCTCCCGTCACTGTGCCGTCTCCATAACGTCTTCACTCCAGCCCTTCAGCCCACCAGCCGGTATAATTAATGGTCGGAGAGGGCGAGAATTCGACGAGAAATGAACACGGGACACGACAAAGACGCAAGTCTCAGCCCTCCTGCTTCGCAAGGGTTATTCCCTTCCGATGAAAGATTTGTTAAAAAAAGAAATCTGATCCTTGTACTACATCTAACCTTATTATTTCCCCGTGCTGTTCTCAGCGAGGAAGTTGTTGACGTTTTGTGGCGTGTATCAAAGTACTTCTATTTCTGTTGAACTGCAACAACTAATTCATATTTTCCAAACTTGAATGCTGAGAGATGCCCTTATCATATATTACATACACAAGTGGGATGAATGAGACAGAACAGGAATAACTAGTATGCCAAGAAACATGCATTAAAAATAGTGAAATAGCAGTGTCGGGAAACAAGTATTATTTTCTAAATATGGTGACCTTCTGTAAGATCTCTGAATATAGGGTGGGATAAAAAGTAATCGTAAGCAATAGGTTTTTCAATAATCTTAAAATATTCCTGTCGACCATGCAGGACATGGGGATGGATATTTTGTTTGAGGTGCTTCTTGAATGGTCTGGCATTTGCACTTCATCCAGACCGTGGTAGGTAGTTTTGGGTGAAGTTTGGGAAGGGGCTAGTGTTTACAATGCAAATGTCAGCCTCCATCTCTGATCTTAATTGCTGTGATCATACAAGGCCCCACAGTCTTGTTTCCTTGCCAGTCTCGAAGGTTTCTGGCATGGCAAAAATCAATCTGTATGGACAGTATCCCAAGGCAGTGGCAGTGTGAAGAATTTTTTAGAGAATTATATGTAGCAGCACTGTTTGAGATTTACCTTTAGATGAATGATGGGGAATGGACTGTTAAAGGAAATTTTAGCTTATTTAACATTGTTAAATTTTTCATACATTTTTAACAGGCAATTCTAAAGCACAGTTACGGTGTTACAGACACATCTCTTTAATTATTAATCATAATCCTAGTAATCCTTGTGATCGCTTTTCTTAGAAAAAGCAGTTTACTGGCACTATCAGTGGTGGCACTATTTCATTTATGCTGGCAAATCC
The DNA here is from genome assembly GCA_023333525.1 of Aspidoscelis tigris stejnegeri. NCBI lineage: Eukaryota > Metazoa > Chordata > Lepidosauria > Squamata > Teiidae > Aspidoscelis > Aspidoscelis tigris. The sequence goes on from JALMGA010000001.1 coordinate 212,886,106, forward strand.
CAAGTATGTTATTGAGAAACATAGATGAATGAAGCACAGCTGCATTGTCAACAAATCTGTTAACTGTCTAGCATGGTTGCATAATACCAGCAACTGTTGTTTCTCCTCTGTGAATGGCGCTTTTGAAAAACAGGAGTGCTGTTTGTTTATTTTTTTAAAATGGTTTATTTGTTGATATTTCTCCCTTACCTAGGAAGTTCTGACTGGAGTGGTGGTTGTAACAAGTAAAGATTCAGTCCAGCATCAAGGAATCTCATTAACAATGGAAGGATCTGTAAACTTGCAACTCAGTGCTAAAAGTGTTGGTGTGTTTGAAGCCTTCTACAATTCTGTGAAGGTACGAACCGTCATTTCTTTGTATACCACCTTTACAGGAAAGGCTGAAGGCAGTTTACAAGTTTTAAAGAATTAACCAAAGTTTCCTAACATGTTCTGTATTCCTGTTAAGCGTAAATATCTCCTGGTTCCTGCTGGTAGTTTTTGTTTTAAGGTATTTTAAGGTTTCCCTGTTTAAATTGTTCAGTTTTAAAAGTATTAGGGACCTATGACCCTCTAGTGTTGTTGGATTCTAAAACAGGACTGAATTTCCACAGTCCTTTTATAATTGAGGCTGACAGCAACACTTGGAATGTTCAAGAGTTTCTACCTGTGAAACTTAGTCAGTAATGAAGCCAAGATCATTTAAGATTTCAACAAATGATGCCATATTAAGCTGGCTTAAAAAAAAAAACAGATAGCCCTAGTGGAAGTTGATTGCCTATGTGAGATGCATTGCATGCTGATACAGTATATTGACATTTGTCATTTGGTAAATGTTGGGGGAAGAGGTTGGGAAAAATGAGTTAAAAGATTTATTTATCACCCTTATGCTGGGCTCTAGCTCATTGTCCTTGGGGAGGTACCCAAAGATGGCACCTGTAACTCTAGTCTTGGAATCATCATCTCGGCTGCCTTAAGGACTCACCTCTATCCCCAGCTGGACTCAATAGTTTGGTTTTCTGGATTCTGAGTAAACAGCAACATTTCAATTTGGTTATGCCCATATTTGGGTTGCCATGAGGCTCTTCATGAGACTAAAAGAAAATGTAGCTGTGTTCAATAGCATAGCAGAGTTTCCTGTTTGCTTTTAATTAGGTAAACCACACCTAAATTTCATCCCTTCTCCTCTCATTTTTCATCTCAGTATCCAGTTTCTGCAAACCCCCCCCCCATTGGCTCTTTGCCATCTCTTAGTTGCCATAATAGGTAGTATCAAATGTTAGACTAATAAGAATCTAAGATAAAAACAATCCTGTTGTGTCAGCCTAGTGAAAGGGATAGATTAAAAACTCTACTTCACTGTCTGGTAGTTATTGCACTTGATGTCCCTCAGAGAGAAGGTAAGGGTAGGCACTCCAGAAAACTCATGGATTTACAGAGAATTGATGCAGTGAAAGAGAAAATCTTCAGCTTCTGATTGTTTAGTACTACAACTCCCATGAACCCCGTTTAGGATAACCAGTGATTAGAACTGTACTTCAGCATCATAGTTATTCTACTTCTTCTGTATTTATCGTTCCCCCATATATAGCACCATATCTGTAGGCTTAGAACCAAGTTCTGCAAAAGCAAAAGGAGGAGAAAATATCCTTAGAAAATGCCAGCAAACACTTCTTGCCACTGAGAGATGGTCCTAAATCCAGGTGCCATGTTGGAAGGTTGCTAAGCCAACCCAGCTGCTGAATGGTTCATGGTAGCTTGGCAGCTTCTAAGTTTGGCTCTGATCTAGTGCTAGCAAGGCATGCTTATCTTCCCTTTGTTTAAAGAAACACCATCCTCTCATGTTTGCAGTGCCTGGCCTTGTTGAAAAGCATGGAGGCATCTCCCCCGTCCCCACAAATTCTTGGTTAAGAAGGATGATTTACTAGTTCAACAACATTGTCCACCCCTGCAATAAAATAGACCAACTTCTCAAATGAATAAATACAACGTAGATATTCAGTATTACTTGAAATGATATTTGCTGTCTTGAAGACAATGCCTTCTACAGATACTTATTTGGTATATATGTGAGTGTGTGTGTATATTCCTTCGCATTTTTTCGTTGTTGTTGATGCTTGAAATTGTTATAAAGGCCCTCTGAGCCCAGGTAAGTGCAGAACTGCAACCTCAAAAGGCTTAAGCTAAGTAAGCAACCTTTCTTGCTCCATTCTTAGTAGGCAAGTATTTTGAGAAACCAAGACTGTTTACTGAGGTCGGTTATGGACAGCGTGAATGCTCTAAAATCTGTCTCCCTTGTGTTCATTCTCTCTGGTTTTTGTTTTTAGCCTATCCAGATCATTAACAACACTGTAGAAATGGTTAAACCTGGGAAACTGCCAAGTGGCAAGACAGAGATTCCTTTTGAGTTTCCACTGCAGGTGAAAGGGAACAAAGTTCTATATGAAACCTACCATGGAGTTTTTGTCAATATCCAGGTAGGAGAGACTTTCAGCTCAGTAAGTATGTATGAGAACGTTCAAGCATTGCTGTTAATAGCAATATTACACGTTACTGTTTTTCTCAAGTTGGCTTTGCATTTTAAAACACTGTTTACATTAGGAAATAAATAAATGGTGCAGTTGTACCAAGCAACTTCTCATCTGTTATTGGAATGAGCAACTTTGCCTAAGGTTCTCCTCTTCTGTATCCTGGGCAGGCTTAAAGAAAGCTAACTAATTTTGATCTCTACCTTACATGTCAGTCCACGAAGCAAAGTAAGGCAATTGTGAATGTGTGATAAAGTAGTGTACACTCAGTAATAGTGAGTGTGTGATAAAGTAGTATACCTAACAGGAATTTTTTGTATTTATTATTTGTATTTCTATCCTGCCATGTACCCAAAGGTCTCAGAGTAGGTGAGAATAAAATTATGCCTTGGGTGCTGTACCCTTCGCCATAGGCCAGGGTGAAGAGGGGTGCCTGACCCATCTCAGAGGGGAGACTATTCCGTGAATGCTCTCCTGAAGTCAAGAGGACCTGCCTGGCAGATCTTAGGACACGTTTAGGTCTATATGGGAGGAGGAACTCCTTTGGATATTTAGGGCCCAAGCCATTTAAAGTTGATCTTAATACCTTGAACTGGGCTTCGTTGCAAATAGGCAGCCAGTGTAGTTCTTTCAGGACCAGTGCGATGTGCATCTGGCCAGCACTGCAGTTAGCAGTCTAGCTGAATCTGTATATGTATCTGTCTGTCTAAGGCTACCTTGAGTGCCACTAAAAATAGAAGCTTCTGTACAAGGTTGTTTCCAGACTTTGGTTCTCTTTGCCAATTTTGTCTTTAATGAGGTTCCTTTTACCTAGTCTTGGCTCAAGCAGCTTTCCAAATAGAACATCTGCTGCAAGGAACAACATAACAGCAGCTGTGCCAACAAATAGGTTTTAATTAGTTCCCATAAACGTTCTAGCTTAGAACTGATGTGCCTGTTGATTCTTGGGCCATTTTTATTAGAGCGGACCATAATGCAGCATTTATTGGAGTTTTGACATTGGATAAAGGGTGCATTTTTGCAAGCATTTGAAGAGCAATTTACTTTAATCAGTTATACAGATTTGGCCAAGGACAGTAATTTATCTAGCTTGCCCTTTGACCCCTCTTTATATTATATTTTTATTTCTGACTTTGAATATGAATTAAAACGATTATGGTTGTACTGTTGTGAGAGGTCTGTTCCACCAAATAGCACAAATAGTGAAGAGGTCTGGAAACAATCTTTTCTGATTCTTCTAATTTCACCCTAGAAAGCAGTTCCTGTTCTTTACCACCAAATCTGAAAATATTTGGGGGCTGCAACTAAAAATAAAGTATATCAAATCCTTCAACACAAATTAATGGGTACCTTCTAGTGACAGTGGAAAAACACCCTTAATCTGAGTGATAGTACTACAGATTTGAGGTTATATGGTACTTTTCGCAGCTGCATAAGAAAAAAAAAGTTTGCTAGTCCAGTTTAAATGAATTTTGTTTTTGTCTGAGATGCTTCTAAAAATCCACTTGCTCCTTCCAAGATGTTCTTTGACTGAAAACAAAACACGCACATTGTCTCAAAATAAAAACAGTATATTCTGGCGTATAAGACTACTTTTTAACCCAGGAAAATCTTTTCAAAAGTCGGGTGTGGTCTTATACGCTGGGTGTCGTCTTTTTATACAGTGAGTATATCCCAAACTCTATATTTTAACTGGAAAAGTTCGGGTCATCTTATACACCCAGTCGTCTTATAAGCCAAAATATATGGGTAATTAAATAGTGTTGCTTAAAATGCTTAAGTCCAATTAAAACTTGTTAAATCTATTTCTCAGGTGAATTGATTAAATGTCACTGTGTCTCAAGAATGGACTTTACATTTGTTTCAAACCATTGTTAAGATTAATATCTGTATTCTCCATTTTAATGTAACCTTTTGGCACAAATATCAAGAAAAGTTTTCCTGCCTGCTTTTGGCAGCATAGTTGTGTTCATCAGAAAGGAAATAATTCCATAGAGAGCAAACAAGTTTAAATTCTCAAAACCCTCAATAGGCTGATGCATGCGACTAAGCTGGTTATAACATGGAACTAGAAGACTGCGGATACATTATTGAGGGACAATTGGAATAAAATTATTCGGGAGGTGATAATACACTAATTAAGACTGGCATATAACAGTAGATGAAAGGTCTGGAGGAGAATAATATACGGTATTTTCCGGCGTATAAGACGACTGGGCGTATAAGACGACCCCCAACTTTCCAATTAAAATATAGAGTTTGGGATATACTCGCCGTATAAGAAAACAACACCCGGCGTATAAGACGACCCCTGACTTTTGAGAAGATTTTCTTGGGTTAAAAAGTAGTCTTATACGCCAGAAAATACAGTATTTGTACGGACCTGAATCTCATTATTAGAAGCAGTCTCTGAGTTAAATCATTTGGAAGTTCCTGAGAAGTATATTTCCCCCGCTGAAATGGTGTATGTGTCTTCTACAGTGGTGCAAGCCTAAGCCAGCCAGAGTAATATAAATTACTGCTCAAGGTGGTGGTGATGGAGTAAGAATAACAGTGTTACATTGTAGCTTGTGGAATGCAGTTGGAGGGGGGCCTTGGGATAGAAGGTAAAGGTGTGATGTGTATTTCATATTCTAGAATTTAAAAATTACACACACATTCTCAAAACCCTAAAGGAATAAAACATTTAAAAATAAATACAGTATTTGATTTGCCTGCAGTTTGATGGGAAATGTTGAGTAACCTTTTAAAAAGAAGTAGTCCTTTGCAGTTCATTTTACTTCCTTGATTATTAGCTTTTATATACCCAGAAAGTTCTCCAGAAATATATTTTTATTTAGAATGCTCAGGAATTGCCCCATTCCAGAGAGGGAGAAATGACTGTGTTTTCTTTTGAGGCAGTATATTCTTCGGTGTGACATGCGACGCTCTCTACTGGCTAAGGATTTGACAAAGACCTGTGAATTTATTGTCCATTCACCAGTAAGTTGGCTTTCAATGATGTGAAGCTATCTTATGAGACTTGTGTTCAGTGGTGTTGGGGAGAGGTGAGACAAAACATGCGTAAATCTCCTCCTGATGCTAACAGTTAATCAGCTCTTCGGTTCTCTCCCCCTTCCCCCCCTTTCTGGAATTTTGAATGCATATGATTTTGAATGCATGTGATTTAGGATAAATGACGGTATTTGTGCAGTGTAGCCTGTAGAATCCCAACATAGCAGATGGTTCTCCCTAGTTTCCCAGTTCTGGTTTGTTTCAGCAAATAAAACCACATCTCTAGTTTTGGTGTGGTGCTCAGCTGGGGGTGTTGGCTTTCTGCTCATGCTCTGCAAACTTAACCATGGTCTGATTAGTTTCTTGAACTAGCATCATTCATTAGGAATCCTCAGCTAATTGACCAGAATCCAAAGAACTTTGGAGACTAGTTTGACAAGCCCAAAGAGGCTTCAGCCATGCTTTATGCTGGTGAGAAATGCATGATATACTATTACTTACAGAGGGCCAATTGCAAGTGCTGGCAACTCCCTTCTGTCAGATCATTCAGTTGTTAAATAATGAAATAACTGCCTTGGCCCCACATTAGATTTCTCACTCTGAACCTCCTTTTCATTGTGTTGCAGCCACAGAAAGGTAAACCAACTCCAAGCCCAGTGGACTTCACTGTTACTCCTGAAACTCTGCAGAATGTTAAAGAGGTAAACCTCATCTTATTCTAAGTCAGCTTTTGTCAATACTGTACCTCATGCTGGCTGGGGCTGACGTGGTACCACTCATCTGGAATGTACCAGATTGGTGAAAGCTGTTGGATGCAACAATCGTGCATTTGAGCCATACAGAAGAACATTTGAGCCGTGAAGAACATTTGAGCCATGCAGAATGCCTCTAAAAGTTATTTGTGAAGAATCCAGAGCAGATGAAGTTTTTGCTTAATCTTCTGCTTGAGAATGTCCAGAAGCAACTGTGTGAGGTGGGATGCTGGACTAGATGTGCTGTGGCCTGATCCAGCAGGGCTCTTCTTATATACTTATGTAATTTTAAAATAAGCGACATTTAGCTTCTTGTCTCATGCACTGTTTTTCCTTTTAATTTCAGCACCCACAGTGAGGAAATATTTACCTAATGAGCCAGTTTGGTCTAGTGATTAAGGAGCCAGGACTCTTATCTGGGAATACCAGGTCTGATTCCGCCCTCCTCCACCAAGCCAACTGGGGTCCTTGGGCTAGTCACAGCTCTCTTCTGAGCTCTCACAGCCCCACCCACCTCACAGGGTGTCTGTTGTGGGGAGAATAGAAAGCTTCGTCAGATGCTTTGAGTCCCCTTAAATGGGTGCGAAAAGCGGGGTAGAAAAGCCAACTTCTTAATGCAAAAAGACAAATTCTGTTTAAATGGTAGCATATGGAAAAGCTGTAGTTTGTGCTATTCATAGGTCATGGTTGGGCTATCAAAACAGAACAAACCGTAGAGCGCAGGGGCTAGAACATGAAACTAACGTTTGATTTTTTTTTTCAAGAGGCTGCTTTGTGCTATTAGGAAACAGAAGCTCAAGATATACAGAGGCTCAAGATAAAATAAGCATCGAAAGCAGTTCCATAAAGCCTCTATAAAGAAAGAGAAACCAGTGGAAAGGAAGAGTGCATTTTATTTATTCTATTAGAAACATTTTTTATACAGGGCTTTGAACCATCTTGCCTGAGAGGAGTGGAGAAGAGGCAGCAGGCTGGGCTGCTCTGCCATCTTGCTCCCAGCAGTGCCCCTCCCTCCTCCAACGGCCATCGCAAGGCTGCGAACCATCTTGCCTGAGAGGAGCAGAAGAAGCAGGTTGAGGAGGTCTGCCACTTTGCTCACAAAAGTGCCTCCTCCCTCTTCCAACTGCTCCTGTCACAACATGGCAAAGAGACTATGGCAGCTGACCCTCTCTACCATCATCCAGTTTGTCATCAATGAAGAGAAAATTCAAAGTAAAGAGAATAGGGAAATTCCAGCAATAAGAAATGAACCGAAGAATTGGAACTGAAGACCTCAAGTGCTTGCTTTTTGCTGTTCCCTGTTCTCTCCCACACCATTTTCCTTTCGTTTGTCTCTTTAGATTGTAAGCCTGAGGGCAGGGACCTGTCTAAGATTAATATAATATTGTAACCCACCCTGAGACCTTCGGGTATAGGGTGGGATAGAAATATAAATAAATTTCTCATTTTACAATTTTAAAGTATAGAAGTAATCAATGCACATAGAAATGATTAAATAAATTGGGTGGGAGAGAAAAAGCATTCATATTCATTAGGCCTGGGTGAAATGGAATACCTTCAGTAAGTGCCGTTTTCCAGTGTTTGGAGGGTGAGGTTCCTGTTATTATTTAGCACACCTTCTCTTCATGAGTCTGGCCACCACCCTTATTTCTTTCTCCATGGGCAGGGCCATGATATCATGAACACGTGTGGCCATACTTCCATCAAAGGTGAGTTCCCTGCACTTGTCAGTGGAACTCATCTACTCATGAGTTGCTACAAGTGCCAAGGAGAGCACAGGGTTCTGGGCCTCCCTAAGCAGATTTGTAAGAAACTTCATACAAACTGTAGTTCAGCACACCCTTATCAGGTCACTTGAAATAAGTTTTAGGAAGAATGATTTAGGCTGTAATTCTCACTTGCAAGACAGGAATAGGATATGAGATATGTGACCTCTGGTCAGAGTTTGGATTGACAGAATTCTTACAAACTCTTAAAAAAATATAGAAAATGTTAGGCATCTGGGAGGAGAAAGATGGTAAGTTCTTCCGTTAATTCTCTGTAACCTTTTCTTTTAATTTTACATTTAGAGGGCACTACTTCCAAAGTTTCTCATCAGAGGCCATCTTAACTCCACAAACTGCATCATCACGCAGCCCCTGACAGGAGAGCTTGTTGTGGTAAATTCAGATGCTGCAGTTAAGAGCATTGAGCTTCAGCTGGTACGGGTGGAAACTTGTGGTACGTATATCAATATTCAGAAAGTGTGAATTTAAAACCAACAGGCATCAGTTGCTTTTTAAATTTATAATTCAAACTGGAATTAAACATTCTTGGTTTAGTACACTAGCCACTTCATAAGGCAAGAAAATTCTGACACTCCAGACAATTTTATGTAGAAAGTAACATTCTGGATCTGTGTGTAGCCATCCTAGGTGCATTTCTAATAATTCAGATTTGTGTTGTCTCCTTAGGATCAAATCTCTTAAACTCTTATCCTATTCATACTCAAAGGGATTTTCCTAATATGATATAAATCACACTGAAATGCATTCAGGAACTGGTGTTCCTTTAATGCTCTTTTTATCCTATTTTTTCCCCAAGGCTGTGCGGAAGGTTATGCTAGAGATGCCACTGAAATTCAGAATATTCAGATTGCTGATGGGGATGTCTGTAGGAATCTTCCTATTCCAATCTACATGGTATTCCCCAGGCTCTTCACCTGTCCTACTCTAGAAACCACAAATTTCAAAGTTGGTAAGTCAAGTTGGTTTGAAACGGGAACTGAGGAAGTAACTGAAACTAATGTGGAATACAGCCATTTCCTATGTCACCAGGGCCAATTTGCAGTTTTCCCAAAGAACAAACAAGGTACAGCCTGTAATAAGGCACCCTGCCATAAGTAATAGTTAAATTGGACTTTCAAGAGTACAACTGCTTACCTTTAGTAGGTACCAGTGGGAGAGCTAAGATAGTTTGATCTTAATTGCCGTGTGCTTTGCTACACAAGTAGCAGAAACTATGTGGGCAAGTTCCAGCTCAGGCGGTAATAAGCCATTTTTACCTTATGGTAAGATAAATGTGGTCCTTGCCAATCTACTAAATACTTACTTTCCCAGAAAGGCAAGAAGGCTAAGGCTTGTATTGTTTGGTATATATGCCCCATGAAAACTGACCAGGGGCCTTTTCGCACTTCAGCCCGTAGTTAATAATTAGGCAACATCTAGGGAAGAACATTTGCACCTAGAGGAGGCTGTTACAGCCTCCAGTTGCCCCCTGCCTTCCCAGAAATTGCCTAATTATCAATTAGCTGTGGAGCATGAAATTGTGCTCTACAACCTTGCCAGCCTTACCCAAAAGCTTACCTTTTTCATCCAGCGGGTGACCATTTGCTCTTCTGCTGGATGGGGGGTGGGAGGTCAGCAGAACTGCCGTGCTGGCAGATGTGCTGCCCTCCTGACATGACTGTGACGGTGCGGAGGGTGCTACACTCAAGATGGTGGCACTCTGAAGAGGATTGGTCCCGCAATCAAACGGAGGTATTTGATTGCAGGTGTGGGGACCTGATGTTAGCTAGGGCTCCCAAGCGTCAGTGCTAGTCAACGTTAGTTCATTGCACTCCTTTCCCGTGCAACGGACAGGAAGGGAAATGCAACATTGCCCCGGGACTACAGTAGTTGAGCATTCCTCCAAGAGAAAAAGCTAAGCAGGAAATGACTGGTACTGTACCTTGACATTTATTTAAAGTAAATAATGGAAAAGGGCACTTGAGCCCATTCTTGCTACTTCGTAATGCAACTTGGAGTTGGAACAAGGTTTAATGTTACTAGAGTATCATTCGTATGTGTGAGTATCTACTTGATTTTTGAAACCCTTATTATAAGCCATGAGTATACTTCCAACAGGTACTGGGAGTTGTGCCAAAGCGGTATTTATTCTGGTACTCCCTTAATAACTAGGATCACTGTTTTTGCTCTTCTAGAATTTGAAGTGAACATTGTTGTCCTACTACATGATGATCACCTCATCACAGAGAACTTTCCACTGAAGCTTTGCAGGTTGTGACTGATTAAAGAGTTGTTGTGGGACCAGATGCCTCCCTGTCACCCGTGTAATATAACAACTAACTGGCACTGTGTAATCACCACCTTGTATCTTTGTCTTAGGACCAGCAAGACTGTAATTAGGTGGTTTAAATAGTGGAACAGAATTTTGTATACTATCACTCAGTTTCTTCCAAAGTCCACATCTAAACCAGAATTTACCTTGTTTGTCACAGAGAAAAATATTTATCAAATGTCTCTTTTTTGGCAAATCTACAAATTCTACTAAGTTTTAAATCAGTATATAGTAGAAGGATGAGAATTGCTTTTAACAAAGAAAGTAACCAGCAAACTAGAAAACCACTTAACCCAAGTGCCTCCTGGAAATCTCAACTTTCTTTGGCAACGCTTTGGTGGCAGTGTCACATTTTGCTGGAATACTGCGGCTCCTTGATGTGCACGCTGCTAAAACAAATCAGCACATACAGCTATACAGGGCCATAATTTCAGAGTAACTAATCTAAAAGCTAGTCACACACTGTAACCTAAGCAAAATGCATCTGTTTTTAAGAAGCCTGCGCTAAAATCCTGATGCAAATTCTACACAGAAAAACTCACACTGAGACTTCTGTAGATAAAAATAGACTGGGAACCAAGTATTCGAGTTACTATGGACTGAATCAGATAATATTAAAGTACAATATTTTCTATTCACGGGAAGCCTAGGGTGAGAAAACAGACCAAGTCTAAAGATGTTCTTCCAGCTTGTGCAAGCAAACCATGAGAACTGTAACAGGATCAGCTAAAGTACTGTACAAATTGTTCAGATAGGTTTTGCACAAACATCTGTTGTTATTTATCTTTCTAGCTCAGTTCTTTGGATCCCACACACAATCTTAATGAAGGATCGAATGCTAACTTTTAAGGGTGGTGGTGGGGTAATGATTTGAAAGAAGAATATTTAGCTTCACTGATCGGCTGAAGTGACTAAAGGAACCTGGGGGCGAGCATCTGCACCTCTTTGTGGTCAACTCTGGCTTTCTTGCATGCATGCATGTGACAGCCCCTTGAATTACTGTGGTTACTGTGGCCCATAAGAACAGGCCCCTTTGAGGTAATGAGCTACTTCAAGGTATGAGGAGCAAGCTGAGAACTGCTACTTCACTCACTGACCTTTAGCTCCCTTTACCAAGATGCTAGTACAGTCTCCAGGCTTCAGCAGAAGAGAAGACTGGCTACCCTCTTTGGTGCCTAATAGGAATATGAGAAGATGAGATCACCTGTCATAGAATGATCAGGAACCCAGTTCCCGAGTTACTGAGCAGTACCAACCTCTCTTAACCAGAACCCTGCATTCAAGTGATACAAGAGTTGTACTGGACAAGAGAGAAACAAATCCATGCTTTGTCATTATTTTTTATTAATATATATAGTATCTTTGTTCAACAGAATTTAATTATAATTAGATAAATTGTGAAGGCTGTTAAAATGTATTTTGCTGCAGTGCAATCAAAAGAACAGAAAATAAAATTGAAAATCCATGAGAGGTTTCACAAATGGACAAATTGGAGATATAACTCATTTGGCTCCCTCTTGGAGAAAATGGCAGTATTTGTAAGATTCAGCATATCTTATGCTTATTAACATTTGAAAGCTATTGTCTACTTACTGATTACACCTAACATGCAATACTGAATGATCTAAAATAGCAGGCAGACAACATGTTACCTTCTATTACCATGATTCTACTTAATTATGCAGGGGAGGGGGAATGAATTCATGTGAAGTGTACATTAAAACATCTAGGTGTTTCTGTTTCGTCCTGGCAGCTCCGGATAGTCTTCTGGTAACAAAACATGACGACGACACGTTGGACACGTACTGTGTTCCTTAATCCAGGGACCAATGCACTGTGGGAAACATGGGAATGTTTTAGAAATAATATAAAAACAATAGGGCTGTGGGATATTAGCACTAATTTGCCATTTTCTGCAAAACCAAGAATAATTAAGACATACTCTGTGGAGTGTTGGCATATGTTTGGATCTAGCAAGATGTAAACACAGCACATCATTTTTGCACCATGCATCTATCTTATACCCCAAAGACCTCTCTTGGTAACACTGCTGCCTTTTACCAGATCCAAATCCAGCTTAACCAAAAGAGACATCTGGACTAAGATATAGATAAATGTATGCATTACATTTTAGAAATAATAAAAATGAGACATATAATACATCTCAGCCTTGTTCCTCTTCCACAGCTATTTCAGAATCAACAGAAACAGGAGCTTACAAACCACTGAGACCTGAAAAACCTATCCTCAATTAAAATTTGTCTAGAACATTACTGATAATAACTAACCGGTTACTTTTTGAAATTTATTTTTGAATTTTCTTATACAATAAGTATATCCATCTAAGGTTTATACAATACATAAATCTTGTGACCTTCCATTACCCTTTGGGATATCATTTTATACACACATTTCCTCCCTCCCTCTCCCAAGATTGCTTTTACCGTTCTTTGTCCTACTAGGTTCCTCACTTTTCTCCTCAAGTAGTCCTTGCAGGTACTGTAATCAGGCACTCAATATACTGTACTCAGCTTTCTCTCAGGAAATCAAAGAGCATTTTGTTCTGCTATACAGTTATACCAGCAACTAAGATGGCAGCATCCAGACACCCATTTGCTCCCATAAGTACAAATGCTTAGTCCATGCATGGGCAAGTTTGCACTTTGCCTCCTGCGAAAAGGAAGCAAAGTGAGAACTTCCCCCAGGAAAATGGCAGCTCGCCTAGTGGAATCTAAGCAGCTCTTCCCAAGCCCAGGGGAAGAAACAAAGTGACAGCAACTCCACCTCCAATTCCAAACTCCGTACCAGAAAAAGTTAGTCAAAATGGCTTCTGATCCACTCCATTGCCTAATCAGTTAGAGATGATATGACTGAACCATTATTAGTAGCAATTTGAAATACGTTCAGTAATTTTCCTAGGCAAAGGCATGTGATATACAGTATTGCCCCTGAAAAGAAATTACTACATAGTTACAAATGCAGCCGTTTTAAAAAACATAAGTTTATGTGACACACTGGAAGTACTGCATTTTGAAGCTGTTGATAGCAGCTGTTATGTTGTTGAAGACCAAAAAAGCAAGCAGATTTTGGATAATGGTCACCTCGTAAGTAGGTGTGATTTTAAAATCCTCAGCCATGTTCAAATACAAACTTTTTGGGAACCAAGAGATTTTGCTCCACGTTACAGAATGAAGTTTATTTATTTGTATTTTTATCCTGTCCTATACCTGAAGGGCTCAGGGCAAGGTTACAACAAACAAAAAAGAACCCACTAAAAACTACTAATGCTTACTGGAGGTGGAGAGGGGAAGCTTTTTCCTCAGTCAATGACCTGGGTAGATAGGTGTGTCTTTGCCAGTCTTCTCAATCTATATAGAGAAGATTCCTGGTGCACTTCAGGGGGGAGACTATTCCAAAGTCTAGGGGCTACCAGCAAGAAGACCATATCCCAGATACCCAACCCAAGAGGGCCTCATCTTCAGATCTTAAGGCATGGGCAGGTTGATATGAGAGAAAATGTTCCTTTATATATTTGGGGCCCAAGGGCTTTATAGGTCACAGTCAACATCTTGATCTGATTCATTAGCAAACTGGCAGCTAGTGCAGCTCTTTTAAGACTGGCATGATGAGTGTCTGTCCAGCAGTACCAGTTAAAAGTCTCACATTCTTAGGTGAATTCATACCACAGCACAGTCCACAGAAGGTTACCTAAATTAAAATTAATTCACAACCAACAATCCCATAACAAGGTACCTTTCTTAGCTGACAGTTCAGCTTACCCGTTTATGAAATCTGTGTCCACAGTCTAATACGTGCAATACTTCTGAACATAATTCTTCATGGCATATTACACAGGGGTCATTATCCTATAGAAACAAATCTATTTAAGAATGTATTTCAAATTTTAGAAACAAAAAAAATTCCAAAGTATATATGAAACTGCTATTTTCTGGAAGACATTTCATACTTGGGTAGAGCGTATGCCAAGTGCTTTCTATGATAAAAGTCGTCAGGATTTCCTATTAACTACACAAAGCTTAGTTAAAACCTTCCACTTTAACCTCAGACAAATCTAGGGATGAGCATGGAATATATTTTGACTTCTGTTCCAACTTAGAACAAAATGTGAGAAGTCTTGGAAAGGTCCAAGTATTCTATTAAAGTACTCAGCTATTCCAAAAAATAATGCTTTTTAGTTCTGATGTTCCAACTTCTGGAGAGAAAAGTGGAAGCTGCTAGAGACACTGTACCCCACCCCAAAATAATTCTTCCCATTTTTCTGATAGCAAAGAAGTCTGCTACCAGGTCTGAGTAGATGTACAGAACTGTCAACCCCTATGGCTCAAGAAAAAACACCACTCCCCCTGGCATTTTAGCATCAGAAGGAAATTGCTCCTGCTTTGAATTTTAATTTTTTAAATTATTAAACAGCTTCACTACTCAAATACCGTATATTCTGGAGTATAAGACGACTGGGCATATAAGATGACTCCCAACTTTTCCAATTAAAATATCGAGTTTGGGATATACTCGCCGTATAAGAAGATGACACCCGGCATATAAGACGACCCCTGACTTTTGAGAAGATCTTCCTGGGTTAAAAAGTAGTCTTATACGCCAGAATATACAGTATCATAATCATTCCAACCCACATAGCTTTTACAAGGAAAAAAATCACCCATGGAAGCATCTTCAAGATGCAAGCCTCTTTTGGAGTTTTTTCTTGGCAGTAGGGCTTCTATGGATCCAGTTCTTCACCTCTAATTATTACAGTCTACTTCCTATGTGAGGCAAGTTCCTTTAGGAAAATGAACTGAAGCTGTAAGCCTAAATATTTAGGTCTGAGAAGTAGTAGTTTCTCTGAGATCTCAAAACTTTTGTTTAATGGGCTTTTCTTCTTCAACTTAATTTTAAGCACATTTCAATTGCAGTCTTAAAATTATCTTCAACTTAGCAGGTCTGAAAATTAGATTTTGGGATTTGTGAAAATTTATATATTAAACAGTTCATCTTTCCATGATAGGTATGAAAAAACAGCAGAAAGGGGCAGAAGTCAGATTACCTACACACACCAGTTGTAGCTCTTCCTTAAAATACACACTTTGATTTTCAAAAAAGACTTACAGTAGCATCACTTGATTTCTTCCACTTTGATTTTGATATTCCTCCAACAGTTTTCCAAGGCACAGAAGCTGATGAAGGTGAAAGAGTTGGTTTCTTTGTTTTTTCACTAGCAATTCCAGCCTTCGATGGATTAGGCAGGCTTCGTTCTGGCAGCTTTGATTCTTTATAAGTCTGAATTCCACGGAGTCCTGAAGCATTCAGAGTTGGCTTGAAACTTTTTCCAGAAGTTGAAAGAACCTTACAAAGAATAAAAGGAAAGTTTTGGTATTACTTTATTAAGTAATAGCAGACTATTAGCTGCTTTTAAGAATAAAGGAAGATTAAGATTAGTACCCTTTACATTATTATGTTAAGATACATTTAAAAGGGGGGGGGGAGAACAAGAAGCAAACAGATTAGCTGTACTGCTATAAGGTAACTAACACTAAGTAGTTAATTAAAGCAAATGTTCTTTGCATCAACTTTAAAAAGCCTACTTATAAATTTCGTGCATACCTCCGCACAAAAAACTTTTGAATCTGAACTACCAGGAAAGACTTCTGTGCCACTGAATGGCATCTTTTTTTGTTGTTGTTCCTGTACTTATACATTTGTATCTTCTTTTGCTGCAAGGAGTTTAAGGAGACAGTCCTCCTTCCAATTTTATCCTAAAGATAACCTGTAAGGTAAGTTAGATGGAAAAGCACTGGTTGGTGTAAGGCGGCTAAAGGCAGCCTCTTAAAAAGCATACCTGGTTAATCTGTAGGCCATACAAAGTCCCCTCATGACATTTCAACAGAGACTTTTTTGGCCCCTTGTCTGTGTTCTCCTTAGCTATTTCTGCTGCTTGAAAAATGTTGTCAGAAACTGGTACCAATAATTGTACCAAGGAACAACTACTTCAAATCTTTGTTCCCAGAAAATTTCAGTACTTCTCAGTTTGGGGACAGTAACCATAGCTATAATCTCCACTTCTCCAGTCAAAAATCGCTTCAAATAACAGAATTCCCTGTCAACCAAGTATGTGCAGTGACATAATAAACCCTTCTAAGAAGTACCCAGGGACATTATTGACTATTGAAGTACCTGGGGAGTTGCCGTGGGAAGAGGGAAACATGAAAGAAAGCGAGTTTAATACTTTGACATTAATTAAGAGAAAGATGGGAGGCAACTACAGTCACAGATTGTAAAAAATGTGTGTTTCTCATTATTTTTGATGCCTCTATTGATTAACCACATTCACCAATGACATACAGCCAGGGAGTGGAAGAGTCAACAAGTTTCTAAAAAGATAATACCATCACCTAGTTCTGACCCACCCACTACTCTGACCCTCTGCACATTCCACCTGAACGCTCTTAAACTCAAAAGAGTCCCACAGGATAGGTCGAACACTGGAACTCAACAAATAAATTTAAAATCCTCTGCATCAAACATAAAAAAATACGCTTAACTTTCAGAGTAGAAACTACACTGATACAACCTACACTTGTGGCAAAAAGGGAGTGTCGGGTTACTGGTGAGCACAGGGCTCTGCCTGAACTGCTCCAGCATTTAGCCCCTTCTCGGGTGAAGTGGCTTCCAATAGTTCTGCTACCAAAACCTTGTCTGGCAGTACAAGGGTGTTTTTCCATTGTCACTAAAAGTATCCATTTCGTACCCATTAATGGCATTTTTGTACCCATTAATGGGTACTTAATGGGTACTGCTAGTGACAGTGGAAAAACACCGCAAGTCAACTTTTTCTTCAGAGATCTGAAGGAACGCCAAAGGATAAACCGTCCTCCCCCTGCTCTCCTGAATGGTTTAGTAGGACTGATGCTAACTTAGTTATTGGTAGGAATATGCTGTGGAGACATGTGACCAGGGCTTTCCTTTCCAAGGAGCAAAACAAGCGTTAAAAGTTAAAACGTTTTATTCTAACAAAATTAAAAGCCATGAACAAAGACAGCATTAAGTAAAACCAGCAAGCTTAACACGGAGGCTTTACAGAGTCACTCCCCTTAGCTGCAGAAGATGAACAACTTGTCTACAAAGAATAAAAGAGTTCAGTGGCCAGTCTCTTCCCTCCCACACACACACCCTAGAACCCCTTCAAAAAGTCCATCTTGATTTCTCTTTTCTCTTATAGAAGAGCCTCTGCCTTGGCTCAGGCTGCCCTGGCTGCTTCACT
This sequence comes from Aspidoscelis tigris stejnegeri, assembly GCA_023333525.1. Taxonomy (NCBI): domain Eukaryota; kingdom Metazoa; phylum Chordata; class Lepidosauria; order Squamata; family Teiidae; genus Aspidoscelis; species Aspidoscelis tigris. The sequence goes on from JALMGA010000001.1 coordinate 212,903,733, forward strand.
GACTGCCAGGCTCCAGCTTCACACCCTCTTCCCTCCTACTTCTTAACCCTCCTATTCCCCCCCCCCCCACACACACACACCAAGCTGAGCCACCTTCCATCTTCTCACTGTCTAATCCAGAGACATCTGGGTGCCTGAGCAACTGTCAGTCCCTGGTGAAATGAAGGCTGGGTGTTAAAGGATAAAAGAGTTAACTCCTGAATCTCTATTCACATCAAGGAAATCAGAAGTGGTTAAACTATATACTAAATCTTCTGTTAAGATTTAGGGAAGGTGCAGTTTTTTTCAATAAATGTTCAGCACCTCTCTGATTTTATGCTGATTTTTAAAATATTCTTTTAAGTTTTGTCCTTCCACACTGCTTTTATATTTTGTGAACTTGTTTTGTTAACCTGTTAGATTGTATTTCATCTTCAAAAGCACAGTACTTCTAACTACATCTCGGGAGAGATGAGACCAAGTGGCTGATCTCCACAATTTATTCTGCTGCTAAATCAACAACTATGGCCACTATGGCTGAAACTGGTTCCTTAATCTAGCTGCTTGTTTCAAAGACCAAAGGTTTTTTGTAGGTGCAGTTTATACTCTTCATGGATGAAATGTGAAGCGGGAACTATCTAAGTTTATATTAAAATTTCCATTCACTTAATGTGGTTTCAAAAGAAAGTGTTTCTATACCGCATATATAACACAAAATTGCCATAATTTGACTGATGTCCTATGTTTTCATAGGATCAACTAATTTAAGCAATGTACCTTTTTCTTTTTTGGATGATCCAGAATAAATTCTGTAACTCTACTAAGGAGTTCATCTGTGCTCAGCTTGTTTTTATTCTTGACTTTTACTTCTGCAATGAAGTTCTCAAAATCTGAACTACAAGAGAGAAAAAGTTGTTATCATAAGTTCTGTAAAAATACAAAACAACATCACTTCTTTGAAAATGTCTTTTTCTATACAGTATTTATACAAACCATCAAACCTACTGTTCTACTGTTTCAGAAACTTCAATATCTGCCCCCCTACCTCTGGATTTTCATAATGTATTTCTTCAAAAATTGCTGCAATGACTCAGCTATAATTTCTTTACCAGAAGATAACAAAAATGGATTAATCTTTATTTTGTCAGAGGGCAGGTTCCATATCAAATCAGCCAAAGTCTTACTTCCAAGTTCAAAATTCAACCATTTAAGCCTACAACTTTCTGCTATTCTTCCAAAAGAACTCATGCAAATTTCAGATACTTAAAAAAAATCTAAATATTTATCTCCTGCTTTCCACCCAAAGGTCTCAGGGTGGTTCACAATGTTCAATAAAAACATTAAAAAAACATGATTAAGATCAATAAGATACTTTTGGCCACACTGGCACTGTAATTAAAAACAAAATGGTATTCCATGAGAGTTTTGAGGTTAGACAATACTAAACTGTAATAAGAAACTACTCAAAATATTTATCAAATCCATCAAATATAATATACTGTTTTATCACTCTGCAACAAAGCTAAGAAAATTAGGTAGCTTTATTTAATAGTTCTTTAGATAATTGTTCCAAAAAAGGGAAATAAGTTATAGTCCAGTTCCACGGGTAGTAACTTGACAAATATGATTTGATACTAAGTTGTAGTCCAAGGTTCATGTTCAAAACAAAATTAAAACCTGGGATACACTGAGCTATATAATGATGAATTTATTCTATATTGAAGACCGTCTCAATAAGAAGCAATAATTTACATTGTATCTATCTTTATATTACTTATTATTATTTAAGATCTGTACATTAGGGATATATTCACAACATATATAATATGGTTATCCTTTCCACCCACTGTTCTACCACCTTTCCTTCTTGATTCTCACTCCAAATGGCACATCTTCTTTCTTCCTCATCACAACTCAGGATCATCACAACTGTTGTTGTTCAGGACTCAAATTCAGACCCGCTCATTTATTCCTACTCACACAGAAATAGGAACTTGAGCTGGGTTCTTCCTCTTCCCTGCGTACTCAAGCCAGCTGGTCAACTCAGCAAGATGGCTCTTTTCTTCACTGACAAATCCTCAAGCTACCTTGAATGATGCCACAGCTCAACTTTATATGAAGAGTACTGGCCAAACCTGCCTTGTAACTACTGCTCACTTGGATTAAAAATTGAAGTGCCAGTTTCCCAAGAAGCTTTATATGACAACAGGAAGAAAGATAATTTCAGTTTTTCTCCAGGTTTTAGCAACCAAAGCAAACAAGTGTGAACTGTTCAGCCACATTATCTTTAAATAACATATGCCAATGCTTTTTAACATTTAAAAACAAAGAGAAAGTAGCAATCGTAACAGGAACCGTGAATAATCACCCTTCCGTGTTTTTCTGTATGTAGAAGTACCTTGTATAGTGGGGAAATATGGTTCTGAGCTGGTCAATGATGTTTTCAGGTTGTTGTTTGGAATGGACTGGCTTGGTGGCAGCTTTAACATCGTTGAGCTTTGCAGCTGCTGCAGATTCCTCATGGGTGTTGTGTGGTGGCTGCGTAGTCCGAGTGTGTTTTCTAGAGTTTCCAGGTGAACGAGGTAGACATATGTTATCAGAAAACAAATTTCCTCTGGAGTCAGAGGATGCTTCTACAAAGTCTTTTGTTCCAGGAGGGGCCCTAGAACTTCTACAGGAACTTGTATTTTCCTTTTGCATGTTAAGTGTGGGCTGCAAAAGACTCTTGCTATCACTGTTTGGAACAGCAGCAAACAAGCTGGGGTATATGTGTGAAGAGGCAGTTGAACACATAACAATTGCTGGATCATTAATAGGAGGTCTCTCTTGTGCTCCCTATGGAAAAAGACACCAAATGTAGACATATTTTATTCAAGTAAAAGTTTTAATGTTTTCTTTCATTCAAAGGAGTTAATACTTTGTTATTAGGGGACATTATTTTGAGTGCTCCATTATAAAACTACTTGAAAAAAAAAGGATAGAAAAAAATGCACAATTTCAACTGTCACAAATGTTTAAGAGGCAACATCATGATTTTCTTAACTTTGTGCTTGAGAAAAGGAAGATTTGACGAAGTCCTCCCTTTCTTCACGTAATCCAAAATTATAAACAAAAAAAAGGCTGAAATTTCCTCCTAAAGTATTTCAGCATGCTATCATACCTTTCACCCTGCTGTGTGGCATGGAGAAAATTCTTAACTCTCTTCACTACATGCCTATAACTTTACCTGAAAATTCCAACTTTCACCTTAGAAACTAGCTCCTAAGAGCAGTAGATCAAAATGAAAAAGTTTCACCTACAACGTTCTGCAGTATCTACATTCTGGAGATTCAGGTGAACAAGCTGGAAGTAGTTCAGTTCATTTCCTTTTTCATGGGTATGTAAACGTATGAAACATCATTGCTTCAAATTCACAATGATGGGGATCCAATAGTCTATTATACTTTGGATACAAACCACAACAAAATACTTACAGACAGAGCAGTAGGAAACTGAAGCTCTTTAATCTCCACTTTAGAAATACTATGGAGAAAAGCACCATTTTTAACCATACAAATTCTCTCCTCAAACTGGGCCTAGGAAAAAAACAGGGGTGGGAGGACAGAAAGGAGACAGATTTAACTCTTTGGATGTACCCCACTCTTCTTCTGATGGTTTAAGAGCACATCATAACATTTTATAAAACAGTATTGAACATTTATAAAATCAGTAAAACACTACTAAATAAAAAAGTAATTAAAATACTACCCTTCTACCCTAGAAGGAGTATATTACGAATGTACTGAACATCAAATACCTGAGTGAAGAGGTAAATTTTAACCAGATGCCAAAACCAACATTAGTGCCTAGCTTATTTCCACTAGAAGGAACCAGAGGAGCACCAGAAAGAAGGCCCTTTTATGTGCCATCACCTCTCAAATCTCTGCAGATGGCAAAAACACAAGAAAACCCTTCCCCTTTTGATTTTAATACTTGGACAAGTAATTTGGGCTCAAGCCACTGAGGGCTTTATATGAGGGAATCAACACCTTGAGTCAGGTTTGGTAGTGAACAGACAAGCAGGGCCGATCTTTTAAGACCAGAGAATAACAAAAGTCAAGGAGACAAATGGTCGATTTCCGGCAAGTAGCTTGATCACTTCTTCAGATCCAAAACTGAAACTAATACAAATTAATAGGACCAGATGGTGCTCCTGATACCTCCCACTGGACTACTTCCAATTCGGGAGTCCAATGGCTTTGTCCTGCAAGTGCCTTGCAAATTTAGTATGGCGGACCTTCAAAGGTAGCACAGATGGATCCTTATGGCTAGATGACAATACACCATCACCATTACCACACGATAGGCACCATAATACGTTCTTGCTCAAGTTCGACCAGATTCACACTGGGATTTATGCCACTTGTGTTCCAGCCATCAGTCCTTGGACTTTATTGCTCTGCAGGATCTCTCAGCAATCAATAGCTCTACTCACCTCACTATTCTAACCTTGAAAACTCCCCCAGAGCAATCAGGATTCCATTAGCTACTGTAAGTCACCAAGGGCAGACCATCTCAAGCAATGTTCTGTTATACAATATTTGGTTTAAGACCAGAGATTCAAATCTCTAACAATAATATCCTTATAACAGAAAACTGATCTCATGAACAAGTGTAACCTGTTGGTATCTCTCTTCTTCATACAGAGGGCTAGCGGGTTCAGACAGGACTCTACAAAAGCAGAAGCTTGGCTATTGTTATGATAAAGCAGAATAAGAATGTGACTTTCCAAATGTTTTTTTAAATCAATATTATAATCCACAAAGCCAGTTAATTCATGTACATCAGAAGACACACATAAAATCTTTTAAAAACATAGAAGCATACCTCTGCTTTTTTAATTTCTTCTTTGATATTAGAAACAAAGGACTCCCAAGAATCAATCTGTAACTTTGACTGAGGCACTGAGGAATGGCTGAAAAACGTAACTAAATTTTAGTTCTATAGTATTGTTAATTAAGAAGACTTTTAAAAACTAAAAAGCTTCGAAGAAATAAACACATAGTAATTTAGTCCAAATAAATAATTTTTAGTGGCAAACCTAGGAAAAATCCAAAGCAACCTGGACTAACTTGAACTATTTGAATTTCTGACAATTTAAAGTATGTCCCAGGATTTCAGTTCCTTCAGCAATAGATCAAAAGCGGTTTTATCCAATTAATTCCAACTTCAAATATCTGCCCTTCACCAAAAGGTCTTAGGATGGATCACAATAAGAAAAAGATAAAATATACAATGCACTCTTAAAACATATTTAAAATATAACCCTTCCTTGCAGACGTCTAAATATCCAAGGCCTGGGTGAAGAGAGATGTTTTAACAAGGCACCAAAAACTATAAAATGGAGGGAGGATGTTCCAAAGTCTGAGAACAACCTCAGAAAAAGCCCTCTTGTATGTCCCTACCTTGCTCCACCGAGTAAGGAGGAAATATAAGAAGGCCCTCTCCTTGAGATCTCAATATCAGGGCATATTTATACGTAAGAAGGTACTCCTTCAGATAATCAGGACTCAAGATGTTTAGGGCTTTGTATGCTGACATCAACACCTTGAATTGGACTCAGGAGTGAGCAGGCAACCAGTGCAGATCTATGAGGACTGATGTGATGTACATCTAGCCAGAGGCTCCCATGGCATGTGATGTACATCTAGCCAGAGACTGCTGCATTTTGTACTAGTTCCAGATTCTGGACTACTTTCAAGGTAAGCCCCATGTAAAGCACATCAAAGTAGCCTAATCTGGAGTTTATCAGAATGCGGATCAATGTGGCCAAGTTATCCATATCAAAGGAAGGCCAAAGCTGTAGAGTCAAAAAGTTAGGTAGGCATTCCTGGCTGTCGCTGCCATATGGGTCCCAAATGACAACAACACACCTAGAAGTACCCCAAGACATGCACCTGCCCTTTCTGGGGCACAGCAATCCTATTCAGAACTGGGTGCCTCTTAACTTCTTGGACTCAGGACCCCATGACACACAATACCTCCTTCAGGGAGGGAGCAGACAAAAAAAGGATAGGGTAGGAATTCCTTGCTTAAAAACAGTTCATATTTTAAACTGCCTTTCCTGCCTTCTCTAACATGAGCAGTGATAAGCCAATGACTGTCACCTGGGCGTCAAAGCTATCAGTCTTTCTTCTCATTTGGCTGATTATGTTATTAATCACTATAGGATATTTAATTGCACTAATCTGTAAACATTTTTGACTGTGTTTTATACTACAATCCTGAATTTTCTAGTAAAGGCAGGGTACAAGTATAAATGATTAATACCTGGTCATGAACTTTAAATATTTAAGATTAGTTTCAGCATTTGTTGCTCTTCTGTTTAGTTTATATAATTCTGCATCTTTCCAGTTTTCAAGCACAGAGACCTAAAAATAAAATTTACTTGGTTTAAATGAACAGATTAAGTCTGACAAAATAAGAATCACTGAAGAGTAAAAAGACATCTCCAACTTGGCTTTTAGTTACTTTCACTACCTAATAAAGCAGCTAAAATCAATCTCTATGAAGCTGATGGATAGGAGGGTTAGATCAGACAAGAAGTATTTTTTCACCCAGAATGTCATCAGTCTATGAAATTTGCTGCCAGAAGAAGTGGTAACAGCAAACAATCTAGAAAGCTAGATAAATTCATGGAGGACAGGTATATTAATGGCTCCTAGAATGGATGCCTAAGTACTTCCTCCAGCCTGAGAGACAGACAGGATGTCTCTCTAAAGGCCTATTTGCAAAGAGTTGGGAGCAGGTGAAGGTTTTGCATTTGTTTTCTGCTTGAGATGCCCCATAAGTAATTGGTGGGGCTACTGTGTGAGACAGGATGCTGGAACAGATGGGCTGTGGCCCAATCCAGCAGGGTTCTTCTTATGTTCTCATGTAGGTAGAGGAAGGAAGATGGCGCCGAGTGAAACAGCCTGTTAATCAGTGCTCCGTGAGAAACTGTATGTATTTTCATATTTTAATCTTATCAGAGGAACAAATGCACACTAGCAAGATAATTTTGACTACTGTGAAGGGAAAACTCACTTTTAGTGGACTGAAGCACCAAAGAGTATCTGACTGTTTGTTTTTAAAAAAAGAACTGGAGTCTCTCTGAAACTTCACCTCCCTTCAATCACCTGTGAAAGGCTGGAAATTCTTTTTTACTATTTTTACTTTTTAATCCTGTCCGAATGACCACGGTGCCAGGCAGCTGTACCTTATTTGTTATCTTATTTTTTTTTTTTTAAAAGATTGAAGCAAACAAACTTTTGTTGCTCGTTTAAACGTACCTGGTAGCCTGCTCGAGTGCCTTCTTTTAAATTTTGTAATGGGAAAAAGGAAGAGAGAACGACGGTCTTCTGTAGGTACGCAGAATGATAAACCAAGTAAGCTGGCAAAGGAGGACTCTTTATCTGACCTCTTTTGCAAAAACAAATATGAACTGCTTCAAGGAAACGCTGAGGTTAGTAGCTCGGAGGAGTTAACAGAAGATAAGGGGAACACAGATCCCAAATGCACTGTTGAAATTAATTCTCTGGAATCTAAAGAGGACTTATCAGTCTACGAATTGTTTGCTAAGCAAGTCTTTTTAACCCACGACACCCTGAACTTACTATGCACTAAATTAGACGTTATTCAAGAACAACTAAAAGATATTAAAGCCAAATCAGATGAGCTTCTGAAGGCTACAACTGGAACAATTCTTAAAGAGCAGCAGGTCTGCATAGACAAGTTACCTATTATTACTCAGCAAGACCAATTGACCAGACAGCATTTTTCACCAAATAAAGGACTTAAAACAGGGATTTCTCCTGAAATAAGTCATCTAAAATTGAACCCCTGCAAATTGGAATTTTGTATCTCACTGAATACGTCAAACTGGAATAGATGGGGATGCAAAAAACAAGTGTTACGCTCCCTAAGTCTCTTGTTAAACATTCCAACTTCACAGATACATGTAAAGTCTCTGTTTTGGTTACCAAAAATGCAGCATCACAAAAGACTCATAATATCTTTCGCCAGCGTCGAAATCCCACAGACACTACTCTCCATGCGCTCATATTTGCGTTATAATTATGGAATTTTTATAAATAGACTGTTTGAAGAGACTGGAATAAGACCGCTCATTGCAAATTACACATCAATAAATAGGACAGCATCCCCTTCTTTAAATTGCACCTTTAAGCCCCAGACAAAGGTCCTGGAGAAAGTACCTGAACAACAACTCTCTGATAATTCCTACCGGGAAAAACTGTGTTTTGACACTAAAATCCCACCAAATTCGGAAAGCGTTCCGCCATTAGTCACCAGGACAAAAACGATTTGGGATGAAGAGGAAATTGCCCTTTTGAGAACTTTTCAAAAATTAAACAAGGCAGAGCAAAAAGTAATTACAGAAAGGCTAGAAGACTTACTTAACACACTAAACGGCTCCTTGAAACTACCGGCACCCCTGCCCCCCATACTACAAGCTACAACATTTAGTCAGGGTAAACCAAGAACAAGACCAATTAAATCATCTAGTGGCCCTAGTAAAAACAGCAGTAAATACCAAAAGAAGCCACAGTGTAAGATAGATTCCTTTCTTAATTTAAGAAAGCAATCTTGTGTCAGCAGATCAAATACTACAATAACATCAAATGAACAAAAATCATCCCCAAGTACTGAAGAGAAATCGACCAACAAACAGAATGAGCACAGTACGCATACCAACAATGAAGGAAACAATTTAACGAATAAAGTGCTAAAAACAAAAAACTGGACCAGACAAGAATATTTGAATTTTTTATACCTCGAACCCAATGAGCTAGGACAAAATGATACCAACACTTGGGAACCTGAAACCAATACGAACATTCCATACAAGCATAATAAAAATGGTAGCATTTGTTGGGGAACTGATAAAATTACTAAATTAGAAGACTGACTAAATTGCCTTAAAATACCATTTCCCAACCTGATCACATGGAATATAGCAGGATGGGCAGGAAAAGTTAAATGCCCACAATTTCAAGATTTCCTGGCTGAAAACACAATTGTCGCTCTACAGGAAACCTGGCTTCTAGCTTCAGATCACCCAATTCAAATCCCTGGTTTCGCTGTTTTTACAAAGCCTGCAGTAAAAATTGCAAAATTCGGTAGGCCATGTGGAGGCCTAGGACTCCTGATTAAAGGAGAACTAGGCTGGACTGGAGAAGAAATCTCATTCAAAGACCTGCCAGAGCAGCCAAATATACTTGCAGTAAAATTCTCAATCAAAACCCCGTATCAACAAAGCAAGTTTTTTCCACCTAAGGTCGTAATTGTAAACGTATATATACCACCTATGTCATCTAGATCTGCTCAGCGGTCCATATGGGTATCACTTGAGATTGCGCTTGAAGAAGTCCTTACTGAACACCCAACAGCATTACTAATCCTAGTTGGTGACTTCAATGCGAGACTAGGGAACTCAGCGGACAAATTGTCAGAACTAACTGGGATCCCTGTGGAAGACCTCCCTCTCAATGCTGGCTGGAACTCCCGAGATACAACTAGAAACAAAGCAGGGATTGAACTGATTTCAGTATTGCATAAATTCAACCTATATATACTAGGCGGGGACAGTACAAATTACTACTACCCTTTTACTTTCCATTCGAACAGAGCCAGTAGTTCTCTAGACTACATATGTGTTCCAAAAGAATTCACTGAGCTCTTCTCTGAGGTCACAGTCAATCCGAGGGCAGATAGTGATCACCAGCCGCTGTCGGCAGATATCTACTGTTATTCTGACTTGCGACCTATAAATTGTACAGAAACAAAATTTACACACTCTGTGTCTATTATACAATGCAAGAGACTGAAATGGAAGGAAGTCAACTTAACTGCAATTGAAGAATACCTGTGCAGTCCTTCAGCAGTTGCATGCAGTCAAGAGATAAAAGCAACTACATCTAACCCAGGACAGGCTATTCAAGCTTTTACTGCCCTGTGCACCGACCTTAAAGGCCTGCTCACATATACTCCAAATAATACGAGAGAAGGCCCCACTGACAGATCAAATCCTTGGTTTGATCAGGAGTGCAAGAGAATGAGGAATGCTCTAAGAAAGAGCATGAAACGAGCCATACGAAGTCCAAATAAAGATCTACACAACAACATGCTAATCCTTAGAAGGACATATAAAAAATTGATTGTCCAAAAGAAATCTGCATACAATGTAAATATTTGGCGTGAACTGGACACAGCACTACACACTAAGAACTCTGTGGTATTCTGGCACCTAGTAACATCAAAACTGAAAGAAGTCAAGTTTGCAATAGATTCTCCAATTCCTGCATCTCATTGGGAATCCTTTTATGGAGACCTTTTCAACAAGGCTGATAACAACCAGACTACAAAGCAGGGAACAACATTCTATAATCCTGCTTCCCTCCCGGTCTGGCCACAAGTTGAGGCACACGAAGTTATACCTATTATTAACGCCCTTCAGAATAACAAAGCTCCGGGGGAAGACTTTCTGCCGGCAGAACTATTTAAGACCAACATTGACTGGTGGGCTGAACTTTTGGCAGGGCTGTTCTCTCACATTAACAGTTCTTGCACTATTCCCAATGGCTGGCAAATGAGTATTATTGTCCCTATTTATAAAAATGGAGAAAAAAACAATCCAAAGAACTACCGGCCCATAAGCCTGATTGATATCATAGCAAAAATATATGCAAAATACCTCCTAATTAAAATAGAGCATTGGTCAAATGCGAATAACATCATCTGTGAGGAACAATCAGGCTTTCGGCAAGGACGATCAACATTAGACAACTGCTTTGTACTCCAGCACCTAATTCTTAAGTACAACTCAAGGGGAATTAATCTGTTCACAGCCTTTATAGATCTTTCATCAGCATTTGACACTATCTGCCGCTCTACTTTATGGGAAAAGCTGGCCATCACAAACATTGACACCAGACTACTAGCCCTAGTCATCAAGCTGTACTCAGATACAGTATTGAAAGTCCGGCTAGGAAACAGCGGAGCCCTGAGCCATGAAATCAAAACCACAACTGGCGTGAGGCAAGGGTGCATACTAGCCCCCTTCCTCTTTAACTTTTACGTCAATGACATCGTGAAATCATTAACTGCTGATAATTTACATGGCCCAAAGGTTTTGGACAGAACTATCAACATCCTGTTATATGCCGATGACATGGTGATTATGGCTACAACTCCAGTGGGACTGAGAAGATCTTTGAAAAGATTTAATATGTACTGCACGCTAAATTCACTCACTGTGAACAAAGATAAATCCAAAATCATGATTTTCGGTAACAACAGGAAACAGTACAAGTGGTCCCTGAATGGTGTACAGCTAGAACAAATTAATAGCTATAAATATTTAGGCATTATGTTCTCAACTTCTGGCACCTGGGGTAACCACATTAATTATAGCACCCACAGAGCAACCCACACTGCAGGTTCGCTATATAAGTTATGCCATCATAGATATCCAGGTACTATAAGACCTGCCCTAAAAGTTTTCAAGGCCAAAATAATTCCCTCACTTTTATTTGGGGCCGAAATCTGGGGCAATACCAACCTGACCAAAATTGAAACCTTTCAAACCAAGCATCTCCGTATCCTATTGGGCCTTTCTAGAACAACCTTGACAGCTGCAGTAAGGGCAGAACTGGGAATGATCCCACTAAAAGCCCTAATATTAAGGAGGCAATTTAATTACTGGGTAAAAATCAATCAGATGACCACAAATAGGCTCCCCCGCTTATGTTTAGAGGAGCAAATCCTGCATCAACACAACTCATCATGGACAGTGGTCCTGAACAATCAGTTGGCTGGTATTGGCCTTCCTTTACAATTCCTCTACAGCTTAGGCTCCAGGGCAAAACAAGCTCTTATACAACGTACCACTGATATTTACTCTCAAATGGATATAGCAAGCATAGCTAATTCTACTGCCACAAAGTTCTTAGCCGCTCACAAATCACATACCAGCCTAGAAAAATATCTGACTATTCCACTTCCGATCCCTTTAAGAAGAATTTATACTAGGGCAAGATTCGAACAAATCGGAATCATGACGCAAACTGGGCGCTATTATAATATCCCTAGCAGTGAGAGACTCTGCGTCTGGGGGGAACAAATCGTGGAAGATATTGAACATTTTCTAATTGACTGTACAGCATACTCTGACCTCCGTTCCAGATATCTAGATCCAATATTAATTAATTTCAGGTTCCACAACAGAAAGAACCTCTTATCCTTTCTCCTGCAAGGACAGGAAAGAGCTACAATAATCAGCGTGAGCCTTTTCATTCTTAAAGCTTTGAAGAAAAGAGCACGTTATCTGGAAGATAAATCGGGCAATTAAGACCTTGATTGTAAATAGATGGTCGATTGCTCTCCTTTGCCTTCTTCTGTTTTATTTTATTTGTATAGTATTTTATTCTACTTTGAAATGGTCAGATGACTAGTCAAATAAATAAACATTGATGTTCTCATGTAAAAACTGTGGCCGCTTCCTTTTATTTTTGTCCTCTATCTACAAAAACACTTGAGTGTTTCATTAAAGATGGGGCCTCTGCCAAGAGCCTTCTATAGAATGTGACTCTTAGAAAAGGTCCAGAAATGAACATCTGCTATCTCTAGTATTTCATTTTAAGACTAAAATAGAGACAAACCTCAATGTGAATGCTAACCTAAATACTTTCTTCTACTTTGTATTTTTTTTTACTATCTAGCCTGACAAACCTAAGGGTAATGAACAGTGGAGCATAGTATGGTCTACCTCTGCTGCAACCGCTCGCTTAATACACTCTTGATGGTCATCATGGCTCTTCTTTATAAGCTCCTCCATTTTCACTTTTTCATTTTCAAACTTATTACTGTGGAGAACATGCAAAAGGTTAACATATATTGTACAGTATCTTCCAATACTAACAAAACACAACATAACATTTGATTTTAAAAAATCTGTCCTCTATGATGTCTACTTTATCTTCTAGATCATTCAGTCAGTTTTCAGGTATGAAAGGGCTAGACCCAAAATACGATGGATGACTTAGTTTAACTAAGCGATAAATCAAAGACTTCCAGGTTTTTAACAGCTATGCATTTGGTTTGCCCTTCTTTTTCTATTCAGAAAATATTGTGAAGGGATTTATACAATGTATTGAAAAAGCACAGCAACAACAGTTTCTCTGCACACTTTTCTGCTTACCTCTAACCACTTCATGTAAATGGTATATATAATAAGTAAATTGAGGGATTCTTTGCAAAGGAAAAAGAGAAAGAGAAGGAAAGAGAGAACTGCTCACTGATACATCCCCTTTACCCTTTGTTATTTAGGTAAGCAAACTAATGAATAAATGAATTAACTTTGAAATTTAGGGAAGTCAACAAGAATTAAGAAACACATACATTCCAAATTTGTTAGAAATACTAATAAAACTAAGCTTACCTTATTTCAAGGAATTCATCCAAGCACTGTTTATACTGCTTATCCTTCTCATCAATGTTTCTCATGTATCTGTTTTATTATACCCACAAATTTTGGAGGGAAAAGTCAAAAGTCAGACAACAAACATAACAACATACGCCTAACCATGTTTCATGTTCATCTTCATGTTAGTAACCAATTTTGTGTTTTCCTCAAATTTGATGATTATAAGATAAACAAGCATTCCGTATCTGGAGGTGTTCATTGTATGAAGGCAGAGACCAAAAATATTAAAAGGTTTTATTAAGAAAGCAGATAGGTATAAAATTGGGCACTTGGCTAATTTGGGAACTGAGCCCCTAATTGCTAAACTGGCTGGGGGTGGGGGGAACTCACTGAGGCTCCCCTGGCTTTGACCCAGGCCATCCATATGAGGGGTGGTGGTGTGGTGCAATGGCCCTTTCCACCTACTGCTACTGTCATCCTGCTTTGTACCACTCCCTACCTTGCTCGAAGTCTATAGCACCTCTGCTTCACCCTTCAGGCTTTGCTATCTTCGTGCTGTGCCCTCCTGCCTGCTAACATTGCTGCCCTGTTGTTCTCTGTGAGTGGCAGTAGATTACTGGTGGGTTATCCCAGCATGCCTGCTGCACAGTGCCTGTTCCAAGTGACCTCCTACAACTGGTTGTGCTGAGCATGTAACCAAGAAGCATTCTTATCTGCTGAGATTTGTAGGTCTATTATGAGAAGGTGCCACTTAAGGCAGTTTAATCATTGCCTCAATTAAATTTAAGGTAAGATTTGAACATGGTTGGACAGCTTGACATAAAAGTAAGGAGACCAGACTAATGAACAGTAATCAATTAATAGCAACAACTGTTAGGTAAGAATATAATATATAATGCTTGGATGGAATCTCTATTTTCATTACCTATTAATTTTAATTATGCATAGTTCAAAGAAGCTTAGTTTCAAAAACTACAGGTTGAAAAACAAACTTCCAACTGAAAATGCATCCTATAGCTCATGATCTGCTCATATAGTATTAGGAGTTGTTTTTCGTAAAGCATATTTATCATCTGTTCTTCATAAATAGCTAGACAGCAACATTCATTCAGAGTTTAATGTGGGTTTTTCATTTTTATTTTTCTACCTGTGCTTTTAATGCTCTGTAAACTACTTATAAATTTTTATTGGAAAGCAGTACAGAAATGTCTTAAATAAATAAATAATAAATATTCACTGGCTATTAGGAACTTTTGCAGGTCACAACTCTGAAGAGGCTAATTCAACATATCTCATGAAGCAAAGCTCCACAGTCAACTTACTACAAGTAAAGCCTCCTACAACATGCAAACTAGGTATCCTTCCCAACACAATAATTTCATTTTGTTCATAAAACATGCCTGAGTTGGTTCTGCATACTATATAGGCTACACATCTTCTAGATATATCTTGCCAAGTTTTTTTTTTTCTATTAATATTTTTTGGGGAAGAAAATCCAAAGAAAACAGAAAGATCAATCCAGAATCATCATCTTTCTCCAAATCAAATGCATTTTAAAAAATGAACACTAATATCTAGCCCCATCTTTATCATTTTTCATTTTAAGAGTAAACTTACGTTTCATTGGTTTCTGTTAATTTTTTAATTTTATTTTTTCCTGCTTTTAATGCCTCTTGATTTTCTTTTTTCTCCTGTTGCCATCTCTTTGTCTCCCCTTCTACATTTTGGTGAAACCAATCCAATTCTCTCTTTGTCAGCTACGAAAATGAACACATTCATTCTGAGAGTCAAAATAAGATAGTACAATTTTTCTTGAAAGAAAGATTACCCTCAGAATCATAAAAAGCAAAAAGAAATACATTTAAGGAAGATTTCAATTACCTTGTTTCCTTCAACAAGTGGTAGTAGTTCATCTTCTAAAACTTTGATTTCTTCGGAGCTTCGACTTTTAAGCTGTTCAAATTTTTCTCTTGCTTCTTTAAGCTGTTCTTGAAGTACCTGATACTCTTTTTCCATACGTAGCATATCACCCTGAATTAGGATACACATAGTATGATCAATGTTTTAACAAACAATTTATACTTAATACAACTATAGAAACATCAACAACTGGTAGAAATAGTTTTTGTTTCCTGCATGGGTGGCAGACTGTGACCAGATAAAAAATGTGCTCCTTCTGCAGGTGGGTTTTTTTTTTTTGGTAAATAAGACCAAAGCAAATAAAGTTCTAGAAAAATAAGCGCTATAAGTACAATATTTATAATAATAGATCCTCTTATAACACCAAGGTTCTGTTCCTGGAAAACGTCACTTAATGAGAATCCACTTTATGAGGCCAACAGACTTTAATATAAATCTGGAGGTTAGGGGAATCACAGCTGAGAGCTCCACTGATTTACACAGTGATTGACCTGCCCTATGCAAAATGCTGTTGACTTAAACGGGAGGGGCTCCCAATGCAAGTCAACAAAGGAAAGGAACCTGCATTGAAACTGCCACAGCAGGGACAATTTATCAGAACCCACAGATGGCATGCTTGAAATCTCTATCACACAGATGCCTGCCAAGACATCTGCATTATTGCTCACTCACATGCTCAGACAAGGGTTTTTCACAGACTGTAATGAAGAACCCAAAGATGCCAGCCTCCCCTACATCAAGTAACACAACTTCCACAGACTGCACTTCTGAAACATTCACTTGACCTCTCACCACATCAAAGCAGAAAGCACTCAAAACCTACTAAATCAAGGAACAGAACACCAATGACCCATTTCACTCCAACACTCCACACCCAAAAGCACTGAAAGGCACACAAAAGCAACCACAAGCATCCAAAACTCACCCAAAACCAGTCAACCGTCACCAATAAGATACAGAAGTCTTTTTTTTCCCCCAAAAAACAGCTATGCCAAATACCTTTCTCACTGTACAAATAAAAGTGGGGAAATAGCTGCAGGATAAAGAAGAGTGTCTCAGCATGCACTTCAGACCTCAGACTTACAGCAGTGCAACAGCGAGTCACAGAGTTGCCTAACAAGAGGTATAGTTGCAATTTGTTGTATGAGTAATAGCAAATTTGCTTTATAGGAGGATCTACTGTGTTTTTTAAAAAACTCAATAGAATACCAATGTCTGTACAGTACTGCACAAAATCTTAGCTGTTATATGCTTCAGAATATAACCACAATGAAAAACCAACTAAACACAACTACAAAATTAAGAGAGAAAAACGATAGGAAGCTTATAGTAACAGGAACATTTTTTTAGGTACAAAATTGTTTAAATTACTTCCTTACTAGATCACCTGTCAAAAATCTACCGATTCACTTACTTGTTGAGTTTCATACGGATGAAGAGGCAAAGTGTTAATACCAACTTCTACTAGTTCTCGATTTACCTATAAAGCAAAGTTAAAAATTATGTGTAAAGGAGTTAGCTATATCCTTCTAACCCATGGACAACATCATTTCTAAACAATTATGAGCTTTATTACAAAATACATTTTTCTTGGCTATGGCAACACTGGTTTGGGGGATGTGGTTCAAAATCAATGATGCAAACATGGCCACCACCATTACAGTACAAAGAAGTCTTTCATAACAGCAAAATCAAAGGGGTAAAAGGTTTTAGCCACTGAAAACTGATGTAGAAAATTAGTATAACCCAGGAATATGCTTTTCTGCCATTTGTCATGTTTTCATTATATATGCTTACACAGTCACAAAAGAGGAACACAAATACTGTCACAGATGAAGGTCACATGATGTTCTATCAATACAGTATTAACACTGGCTGTAGTTTCTTAAAGAAAATTACCCCTTCCCAAGAAACACAAAAGTCCTCCTCATATCCAAATATATACTTGTGTAAAAGAAATGCAAAGTGGTGCTTCTACTCAGTGCATCTGAGTCTAGAGGCAAAGTCTGAAACTTATGTATACTCTAATTTCTTAAGGAATGCACCCAACTAAAAAGACAGCTAAAACATGGAATTGATTTTTTACACTGTTTTCTTGCATCTTTAAAGGAAAGAATTATCTGTATAGGTATTAGAGTAAAATTTAAGAATTTAGCTAACCAATTTGCATTATACATGGCATGTCAAAAATGCAAACCTTTATCAATTATGTATAATGTTATAATGCTGAAAAAAACAAAGCTGAGAGTATACCTGGATAGCAATCATTCTTGAGCGGGGATGTTTTTTTGCTACAGACTTAACCTCTGATTCCATTTTTGTAGCATGGCCACTTTTGGCCTCATCGGTGGGTTTATCAAATTCATCAGGATTCTTTTCACATGGGAGAACGTAAGGTTTTGCTGACACGGACTGAGAGTTGTGGAAGACCTGGACCTGATCACTTGGCACAATATTACCAAAGCTGCACTCATATTCTGATACCTCTTCTGGAATAGTATCAAGATAATAATCTGTATATCTATAATTGGACTGCTCTGTAATACTGGGTGTAAGCGGTATTTCAGTAACCTCAGCAAAAGTTCTCTCGGTCGGATATTCTGAAGAAATTACATTCAAAAATAGAGGACTCTTCTCAGGTACAACTGAAGGTACGGATATGTTCGCCATAGGAAGTGATGACATCGCTGGGTCAGCAGTCTGAGCAGTAAGATTATATGTTGGCAGAAAAGGGCTAAAGGAAGAATTATTAATAGTCATATATTCTAGAGCGCTGCTGGCTTCTGTCGTAGTGGGTATAGGCACAAAGGGCTTATTAATATAAGAGATGGGTTTGAACTCCTTAGCAGCTGGGTTTAAAGGTAGTTTGTTTGGGGCATTATTTTCTTGGCTAAGGAAAGAGGCTGCGTAACTCTCTTCATCTCCGATTCCTTCTTCAATTCCAACAACATCCACATTTTCCTTCAACAGAACTGCATGTTTCATCAAGCCAATAACATCACCCATCATAACAAAACGTAGAGACTGAAGCAGGAAAGATTTCAGACCACCAGCATTTTCCACAATCTTACGCGTGTCTGCAGGAAAGTGTTCATATTCTCCAATTAGAAGTGGATTATCAATTTTCATAGGTCCGTGTTCTTCTAAGATCTGAGAAAAGTAACTGCGAATATAATCAGAAATCTGTTAATTCAATAGAAAGATGCACAATCAAGATCTACCCTTTTACAGTATGATAAAAATGAAGAAATCTATCAGGAAATTCAAAGCAACTCCGGGCCACAGCACTGATTTTCAGTAGCTCATATTTTATATATACAGTAGTTTCTAGTTGAACTGAACGCTGTGGCTTTGTTCAGATTACCACACCATGAAATAAAGGCTCACTTTACAATGTAGAGAAATAACCCACAATCCCTCATGCAGAGGCAATACTAAATCAGCAATAGTAGCTTGTCTTTCCATAGTTTAGACAAGAGAAACTAAAGTGTCCATGGACTTGAGCATGGTAACTATGCCTTATTGCTTTTGTGTGAGCAGAAATGCAGCCTAAAGAGCTGATCATAGAATGTAGAAGGGAAGAAAATGAATATTTGGCTTGTACTTGATAACAAAGAAGTTGCCAGCCACACAGCAAGCCCAAGCAAGTCTTCTGCATCTATGGTCAACTTCCAAGAACTCACATGAACATAAAAAGATTAAGTGCATAGCCATTTTGACAACACATGTGTTTTGTGGCAGAAACCCATTTGTACTTCTGAGCATTATATGTTACATCTGCTGGAGAAAAATACAGAAAGCTACAATTGTACTCTTGCAGTCTGCTCTCTAAGGTCCCAGGATTTAAAATAATTTCTCTATCTTCTAAGTGAAAAGGTATTTGCTAGCATTCTAGATAAATGTATCAGGATGGCATAATTCAGTGATTCCCAACATGGGGTACAGGTATCCCCAGGAGTACAAGCCAGGATATTTAGGCATATGGTAAAAAAAATGCACTTAAGAAAAAAGCACTTGTTACAACATATAAATTTGAAATAACAACAACTATTATGAAGGGTTCAATTTATGAAAATGGACTGCCAAAGGGTTCACAAGTGAAAAAAGGTTGGCAATCACTGATATAATTACAGCAAATGAAGACTAAAATAGGTGATGTAAAATTAATAAAAGACAAAGGAGCTTTAGAAGCCCAGAAAAACATTTTACATAAAATAAAGAAGCTCCTCAATGTTTTCTATGCCTGTGCTCTTTCACATTTACTTGCTCTCTTTACTTCCAGATGGAAAGTTACAAAATAATTTGTTAAATAGTGGAGCATCAAACAGAAGGTGCTAAGTCTAACAAAAATGATATCAAGACAGTCTAAGGTTACTGTTCCTAATTTTAATTGCAAACAGCTATACATTAAACTTTCAAATTTATTTTGAAGTCCAAGAAATGTATGACTCAAATTGATGTCTTTTTGTGGGAACAGTTTTGACAGAGAATTTTTTCAACATTTCATTGGGAATACAGATTATAATTCTAACAGGGAATGATAAAATGTACAGAAGTAAGAACAAAGAAAAAAGCAAGTTGTAGAAGAAGAGGTAGAAATGAGTAATTCTCGGACAGATGCCAGCAGCCTACGACAGGGTTTATCCTTGGACTGGTTGCTGGCGTGACCGATAGGGGGCTCTCTTTTGTATATAAGGACACAGGAGTCAAGTGAGATCCAGTCTTCCTTCGGTCGTGTTCCTGGCTTTACCATTGTCCAGGGGATTGTGAGGCAATTATAATTTTCCTCACAATGTCTTCAGCTGATTCAAGAGTTTCGTCGGATGGAGAATCAGACAGGGGTGAGCTGCTTTGTCTGGTCACCAACAGTTTTGTGAGTTCACTCTGGACTCAAGTTATATTGCAAGTGGACCCTCTATTCAAACCTAAGGTGGACTCCAAGTTTCATAGGGCACAAGAGTTATGTTTACCTGCCCTAACCCCTATTGGTGCTAATAATGAAGATTGCTTAGTAACATACCTAGACGTTAAAAGGGCTCTACTTGAATATTTGCAAAGCCCAAAGATATAAGAAAATCTACATCTTTGTCTGTTTTCATCCCTCTTATTTGGGAAAGAAAGCTTCACCCAGGATTCTCTCCTCATTGATTAAGTCGTGTATCTCTCTAGCATACGCAAGCAAGCAGTTGACCCCTCTGGAGGGCATAGTTACTTGTTCCACACGATCCTGTGTGGTGTCCAGAGTGTATGCGGGGGCGGCATCCATGGAGGAAATTTGTTGAGCAGCCACCTGCTTTTCTCCGTCCACCTTCACACGCCACTACTGCCTAGATGAACTCAGAGCGCAAGATGCAGATTTTGGAAGGAAAGTCTTGCAACAGACATCATGATTAGAGGTAAGGACTGTGTTGAGGTAAAGCTTACTTGCTGTATGTTCAAGAAATAGTGGAGGTAAATGTATGGCACCCACCCGGATAGGATAGCTGTGATACATCCCTGTTGTAGGCTGTTGGCATCCATCTGAGAACGGCAGGTTGATTATCTCGTGAAGATCTGTTCTGGATTGATTACAGCAGACAATGCCCCTCCCTCTCATATTCTTTATCTTAATGCTTGTTTTTTCTTATTACAATGGCAAGCTGAAAATGCACATTAACACTCCCTTCAGAAGACTGGCTCTCATGTGACTCCTGTGTCCTTATATACAAAAGAGAGCCCCCTATCAGTCATGCCAGCAACCAGTCCAAGGATGTACCCTGTCACAGTCTGCTGTCATCCATCCAGAACAGATCTTCACAAGGTAATCAACCTCCCAATTTCTACTTCTTCTACAACCTATTTTTCTTTCTTCTTTTAAGCTAATATTTATTTATTCAATTTATATATTGCAGGTTTCATAACTTCATATTGAAGGAAACAGAAACATACTCATATAAGTTTTCACAAGTTGAGTCTGGGTAATTGTCCAAAATTCTCTGGTAACTACTGCTGGAAGAACTATACAAAGCTTCAAATATTTCCACCTGTTCATTAAGATCATCTGGGATTCTGAAAGGTTCACATGGATCCATAAAACTTCTGCACATAAATTGAACAACAGATCATGAGAAAACAAATTCCTTAAAACTCTGAAGTTTTATCATTCGGAGTCAACAGTAAGAAGTGCAACCATTAACATAAGCTGAAGAGTCAAAAAGAATCCTGAACAAAAAAAATCAACAGCCCCACAAATGTTCTCAATTGTTCTGAATGGTATATAACAGTGGCATGAAATAGCATTTATGGTAGATTCAAACGCAATTAAGATTTGTAGGCTGTTCAGAGCAAACAGGGCAGGGATCACAAGGATCAAACAATTTGCAAGCCCAGCCCTCTCTGAAGTGAAGGGAATGATGAGGTAGTATGACAGAGATCACAGACAGGACTTTCCTATTTCCATTGGTCTTCTCATCTTCAACTTAGCTGCCTTTGCTAGGCCAGCAATGCCACCATGCAGTCTCTAGTGATCCCCTGGTTCCTTCTCCTAGGCTCCTGCCAAGCCTGAGCATAGGAAAAAATAATTTCCTGCGCTATCAAGGCTTGGTAGGGGCCAAGGAAAGCCCTAGGAACTGTGGAATTGCTGAGGGCCAAATGGTGATGTCATCACCAACCTTGCATGCACGCACACCCAGTCATAAAGTCACTTGAGAAAGAAGCAAGAGTGAAAGCAATGGAAACAGGCAACTCCTCCTGTGCTCATCTTCCCATCACTTCGAAAAGGACTGGGATACGGGGGTGCTGATCATCAAGAATTTTGCTCTCTTTCGTAGGCTCCTATGCTCCAGAGAACATGCAAACACAGTTCCTACACAAGCCTAATCCATTAGAACAAACAACTACTCTGACTTATTCAATATGCAAGCAAACATTGTGGTTTCTGCCCATTCTACCAATTCGCTAAATCCATCAGCAAAGAAATATTTACCTAACGTCTTCAGAGAGCACAGTGAAACATACTTATGTGCAAATCCAAATACAAATTAAAAGCAGTATTGGACTAATGCTTGTCAGAGACTGCTAGGCTGTGTTCCCACTTGACTATTTTAGTGTGGGTTATTTAGTGCCAGACTATTTTAATCTGAATATAGGGCCAAGTGCACATTTCGGGCCGTTCCCACTTGCCTGATGGTAAACCGGAATGAATCCAAATAGTGCCGTTCCCACTATTCGGCCCAAATCCCCAGCACAGAGAAACAGAACCTTTTAATCTCTGCCCCCCCCCCCCAGCAAAATATTGGCAGAAGAAGCTCAGGGGGCTGTCTCTTCACCCACTTCCCTCCCCCCCTCCACTGCCTCCCCATCAAGTCTCTGCAGTGGTGGGGCGCCTCCTTCCTCCTCCTCCACACACACCTCAATCCATAATACCTGGAAGAATGCATCTGCACAGAAGCAGATCAGCAGTTTTGTGGGTGGGGCGTGAGGAAAATAAGGTTGTCAACTCTATAAGGTTGTCAACTTTTGTTGGTGGGGAGGCGAATATTTTAATTTACTAGTAGTGTGGGATATATCTATATGGTGTGTGTGTATATATAAACTGTCCAGTTGGCTCTCTTCCTGACTGGCTGGCAGGCAGTCTCCCTTCTCCGCCAGAGGACCCTCAGGGGTGGCCTCTTCTCTCTCCCTCCTTCCTTCCTCCCTTGCTGTTTTCCTCTCCCTCCCTCCCTCCCGCCAGCCGGCCGGGCAGCGCTTCCTCCTCCTCTCCAGCACCACCATCTGCTATCATTGCGGGCCCGGCAAGTTTTAAAATCCCACCCACAGGTGGCTGGCATTGGCCAGAAGGCTACAGCTCTGCCTCAAATAGCCCAGAGCGTTCCCATTTGGGAAAAAAAGCACTCCCAACTCTGAAAGGGTAAAAAAGTCCTGCTTTTCTCAGGAGTTTTATTCCTCTGGATTTTCACGGAACAGCCCTCATAAAATCCGTGAAAAGAACTTGAATGGGAATGCTGGATGCTGAATTTGGATTAATTGCAGAAGTATTGGGAACGCCGGATACCAAAGTCAAATTCAGTTCGGATTTAAATGCCTATGGGAACACAGCCCTAGTGGCATCTGTTCAATCCTGACTATATTAAGTCCACAGGGGGAAAAGGCAAAGGTTCAATATATAGTATTAACCATTAACATGACATAACTGGACTATTTTGGACTTCAAATAAAAACAAATAATAGTTCTACTCTCTGACTGGTACCCCCCCCCACACACACACACACAAAATTCTTTATTCATTACACCTTTAGGCTTAAGAATTAGACATGTACTTTATGGCTGAGATTCACTGCATATAGAAAGTGTCTTTTAAAAGCAGCTTAACACATGTATGGTGCAGTATACAAGCTTACTCTCGGGTAAGTCTGCAAAAGGTGTGTTTATTGTACTTTTAGCAATATGAACTACTTTTTCCCAAAGAAAAATTCTATCAAATCACCCTACATCTAACTTTTGAATTTACTTTTCCTATATATTCCTTGCCAAATTAGAGATGTGTTTTATATGCCAGTGCATCTTATAAGGTACAAAAAACTTACAAGGTACTTTCTTCTGAAAATATACTGTCCTCTTCTCGAGGTAATGTACCAACTCCACCAGAAAGAACTAAAATAGTCTAAAGCAGCGATAAAAAAATAATAAAGTTTTTATAAGCAATGCATCATTAGAATGTGACAGATTCTCATTTATATAACTCTTCTGTCAAAGCTTCTACTTGTTCAGATGGTCAAAACTTTGAAGCTGATTATAGGGTACCAAACTTTCCATAAATTAGAAACTGACAAAGGAATGTATTTAGTTACATACTTAACTTTTTGTGAGCAGAAGAATGCAACATTTTCATTAGGCCCATGTAGCTCAAGGAGTTTGTACTCCAACAAGCAGCTAACCAGATTTTATAAAATCAAGCACATAACAGGACATGCTTTGATTCAAAAATGAATAGGCAAGCTTTTTCCTACACCCTTTTGCATTCTTCTTCATTCCTTGTTATCTCTAAAGACCTGGAGAAGTGTGGATTTTAAGGAAAAAATACGGAAATGACAAAATAACACTTTGCAGTGCAATAGATAAAGCTATTTTCTTCTCAAAAGCAAACTTTCACCAATTTATATCAAACAAACTTTACACTAATAATCAATACAGCACTCAAGGCCCCAGATCTGCCAGAAAATCGGAGTTCTCCATCAGCATATTTCTTCAGCACGAAATCCAAGATATGTAAAAGCTAGCATATTAAAACAGATAAATGAGTGGCAAACTCTTTTGTGGGGATCTGGAAACGGACAGATTAAATGGAACAAAAAGTGAGCACGTATTAACTAAATTTACTATACAGTACTGCTATCAACAAACAGGATGTATTTTCATTTCAAATAAAATCATACCTTTGATTCCTTTGCTTTCTTTCGATTTCTGTTTTTAACTTTGATAGCATTATTCTAATAGGAAAAAGAAATCAGGAATTGATGATCAACTAGCATGGTTATCACCACTTGCAAGACTATAAATACAAGGCTCTTCTATATTTCCATTTTGTAATTTAACTGGCAGATACCGTATTTTCCGGCGTATAAGACGACCGGGTGTATAAGACGACCCCCAACTTTCCAGTTAAAATATAGAGTTTGGGATATACTCGCCGTATAAGAAGACACCCGGCGTATAAGACGACCCCCGACTTTTGAGAAGATTTTCCTGGGGTAAAAAGTAGCCTTATACGCCAGAAAATACAGTAAGTCATGTCAGCATTTTTTTTAATTTCTCTGCAGAGCACTAAGAGGCCATATAGAGCAAGTTCAACAGACACTAATGATGACATTCAATATAAGCAGTGCCTCCTGGCCTTCCTGATGGGCTTGCACTGTTACATTCCATGGTAAGTTGAAGACCTCTAGCATCCGGGCCCACCAAGAATGTCCACCAGGATACTTATAAAAATGGTGCACTTCAGCTGATTTCTATGGGAAGACTTCAATTCATCACAAGTGATATTTCTTTGGGATTTCCCTGTGAAGCAAAGCTAAACATATAAAAGCTTTGCCATGAGCATGCTCAATTTCTGATGATATGATTGACTTGTTCTGAGGTGGACCTACTGTGAAACTTATGAAGTTTAAACTTCAGGGTCCCTAATACAGAAGGAACCTCCAGATGCTTTAGTCCATATTGTTTAAAAATTGACTGCAGAAATTCAGTTGGCTCTTTTTTTTTTTCATTTTCCTGGTTGATTTTCACAGCCATGACTCCTGCTTATCCTCTGCCCCATCCTAGTTCTATTCCCAACCCAGCCAGAGGGCTAAAACCAAAAGTGAAACTACCTTCTAGCAGGTTGCACCTCTGGCACAGAAAGAACAAGATAGTGTTACCCAGCAGGTATAGGTATCCTGGCTACATAACTAAATTGATGAATTTTATTTAACAACCCTGCAAGCTCCAGGGCCCACTGGTCAGAAGTGAGATGAAAAGAAAAAGACTCATCAAAGGCCAAAAGGCACAGGCAAAAAAGGATATAAGGAGAAGGAGCATCCCTCTTTTGACATCAATGTAGGTGTAAAATTCTACAGGGGCAGTCTACTGTAATGCACCATTCAGAGCAAGTATCCAACTAGACTTGCCAGGTGAGCCAGGCTCCTGGAGGCCTTCAAGTCACCATGGGATGTACCACACCAGATCACCCAGGATGGCAGCAAGTTTGTCTGCCTGTCTTGTCCGTCTATCCATCCTTCCATCTATCTCTTAACACTAGTTTGTGCTGTTTAGAGAAAGCAGAAAAAGAAGTTCTGAAAAATCTTGTGGATTAATCATCAGGATGCAGCCAAGGAGTTACTGACATGGTCGAGTGGGCCATGACACCATGCAGAGGTTCCTGAGCCTAGGAACTATAAGCTAGTGAAATATAAACCTTTCACCTAGACAAAGAAACATCCAACACTGAGAACAAAATAGCAATTTCCCTTTTTAAAGCACTGAAGTGAGGCCTGAAAATAACCTTCCCGAATGACTTCAATGATGGAATGAAGGCCAGCTGTGGTAGAGATTATGTATTTCCTATATCATCTCATGGAAGCCTTCCATTTGATCTCATATGTGATATGCACCACATGGAAAGTCTTCAAGAGGCGAACAATGTATCTAACATCTTATCAAAGACACACAAGTCCTTCAAGCAAATACATTTAATGACCAGCCTGAGATGTGGATGGTCCATTAGAAGTGGAAGCCAATATCATTGAGGGATCAGCATGATTTGAGCTCTATTCCTTCAAATTCTTTGGATGTCTGATGAGAAATGTCTTTGGAGGGGAAACACAGAGAAGACTGGATGGCCAGAAATGAGAAAGTAAACTCCCCCACACCAACTCTGGCTTTCTAAACCTCAACATATAAAGAGGCACTTTCCGACTGATATAGGTTACAAAAAGTCCCACCAATACACATTTGTTATGATCAGTTCTAGACAAGAAACAAGGATGGTAAGATCTACCATAGGGTGCCAAGATATCAGCAACACCTTGGACAGTATCTGTCAGAGGAGGTTCTAATTAGGCCTGTAAATATTTCAACAAATGGGATGGGGATGGATGATTCTTGGAGTAATTTATCACAAACAGTAGGCTGGAAAGCTGGTCCAAGGTGCACTTCACATGACCTTGAGCTTAGATGAAAGATGGAGCATTGAGGAGATTGTCCAAAAAGAAAACTGAACAGTTGTAACAGACAGACTGACAGATAGGGTGACTCATGGGCTGAGCTACACTTGCTGAGCTACACAGGACAGAACAGAGGGGTGGGACCCCCAGCAATGGCTGTCAGAAAAGTTGTGAATGCCTCTAGTTCTTATTCCGGGGGGGGGGGGGGGTAGGAGGACAAACAATTAGGAAAGATTTCCATTCAGGCTGAAGGAGAGATGTAACTCAAAGAGACACCATACTCCAATGGAAAGGGTCTCTGAGGCCTGATAGACTCCATTAATAAATAGCTCAAAGTGACCTCATCGTGAAATCATGAAATCAGTGATGATCTGCATAGCTTTCCTTGCTGATCTGTTAGATACTTTAGAAGAACAAACCATGCCAATTACAAAAGCCGCTGCCTCAAGGACTTGCCATCCAATTCCCTGCTCCACTGCTCAAAAATGATTGGCTAGACTGAAGGTGACGTGGGTGAGATGCAAGAAACATTTTGGTACACAATGGTGGGGGAGATCACACCTAAGCAGCAACCCTTAGGTTTGGAAATCCAAAAAGCTGAAGCAATGTAAGAGTAAAGGAACAAAATTACGGTATATTTACAGTATTTACAAGTGATGTCTCTAGAGGACCAAAGCTAAGCGTATATAAGCCCACCACCTCAAACAATCCTCCCTCTGCCAGATAAATTTCCTTACAAAGAGATTGGATTACCAGCAACACTCTTCTCTTCGAAAATACCAACCTTAAAAATAATAGCTATGAGGAACTTGTTATTTTGTGGAGTATAGGTCTTTTTTGTCACTTGTTCAGCGGCAGAGGAGGAGCCCTTTTGATGCAACCTCCCCACCTCCTCTGCCCTCTGCCCCTCTACTCATCACTACTAGGAGTTATTTTCTTTCCTCCCCTTTATGACTCAGTATCCCATTTCTCTGCTGATTGCTATTATTTTATTACGCAGGATGTTTGTTTTTTTCTGTGATGTTATCATGCTAATATTGTCAACTTCAGTTATATCAATATTATAATTTTCCATTTCAATAATTTATTAACCTTTTTTTCTAAACCCAGGAGCATGTAAATCATGGAAAAGAGGGTGATAGGTACAGACCAATGTCAGTTAGTTTTTGAAGTTTTATTAGCATACATATTTGTATGAACTGATATCTACTTTGTTTGTTTTAAAGACATTAATAGCCCATGAGTTCAAATCCCCATATGGGAACAGAACTTGGAACACAGGCTGAGGGCACCTGATGAGCTGCAAATACAGTGAAACCGTTTGTGCCCTGCCTGGGCCAGTGGTGGTCATGTAATGTACATTAATATCTGTCAGTAGTCAACAAAATTTCAAAACCCCACTTTCCCCAAATATATTAAAACAAAGCCTAATGAAATGTATTAATATTTCAGTTTCGACGCACATCAACATTAACCTCCCCCATCAAAACTTACTGAAGTAGCTTCAGTTTCCTCCTTCCTTATTACAGTAAAAGGATTATCTAGTAAAAGAAATTAAATTTATAAAACAAAATCTCAGTTTATTCCACTTGATTCAAAGAACGCTAATATTATAAAAGAACTCACCATCTCAGCCATGCATATACATAAATACTGCAAAATATGGAGCTACTCAATAGTATTTGCCATTAATTCTGCCACTTGGGAAAAGGACAGAGGACTTCTGGACTGATCACTAACCAACCATTTCAACTGAATAACAGAAGCAACCTAGCTTCCCTTGTGCTAAAACAGCAACCCTATGATGCCTATAGAAACCGTTAGAAGACATGGCCCCTTCACTGCACCCTCATTTTAAATACAACAAATGAAATTCTGTACTTTCTTTCCTTTGTGGGCTAAACAATATACACAAAACCTACCTTCCATACAGTTTTATATCCTTTCATAGCAGCTCTCCCCTCTTCCTCAAAAAGCCTATAAAGTCTATTGAGACCTTTAAACAAAAGCAGCAAATACTGCTGCTCTTCATTCTACACAAGGTACCTTAAAACCTTTTCTAGAAACAAGATCAAACATGTACTGTACAAGGTTACATTCTTAAGTAAGTATGTCACTACTTTGCTCATCTTTGTATACTTACCCAGGTTATCAAAATAGTCATCTAAATACTGATGAAGAGATGGGAAATGTTCTCTGTTCTCTTCTAATAGCCATATAAAACATCGAAGTTTCATGAATGAAAGGTCATCTAAATAATCCAATATTTCAAGCATGTCTGGAGATGTGCAGAATGTCCTGCCTAGTTTCATGCCATATTTCTCATTCCAAAGAACTGCTATGAAATCAAGATCGAGTTCTAGAGTGTAAATTCCATAATCAGTAAAAAATAATTTTGTAGCTTTCAAACCTAAAGAGTAAAAGTATATAAATTGGAAAATTATAAAGTTGATCATATACAAACATACAATGCTAAACCATTTTACAACTGAGGTAGAATTTTGATGTACTTTCATTTACCTGAGTAGTATAAATATGCCCTCAACTGGATCCAATAGCTAGGTCATACCAAATTATATCCATAATAATGGGTCATGTCACAAGGATTTTTTTCCACCCAAACTAGCTATATGCTAATAATGAAAAAGCAAATATGCCACTTTGAGCAGCTACTATCATGTAGTCTAGCATTTATTTGCAACAAATAAATAGCAATAAAGAACATATATGAATAAAATGCAAGAAATTACTGCCTGACTGTCAAAACAAGAAAGAAGGGTGGCAGAATTTTCATTTCTCTCATTTTTCCTTCAATAATTTAACTGGAAACATGTTAAATAAATTGCTTCATTTAAGGAAAACAGGCTCAGATTGAAAAGAGGCTATCTACAAAAAACATTGCCAAAGATTACCACTTTGCCATGGCAGGAGTGTTTATTAATTGCAGTGACAATGGCAGGAACAGAAATTGACAGTAAGGTTACAGGAGGAAGGGTAAAACTAAGGGTGATCATCAACGGAGGTGAAGGCAAGTGATGCACTACATGAATGAAGGACTCCAGCCCACAGGTAGAACATCAAAGAAACTTCCATGCAACATTTTATTTTGCTGTCATCAAAGAAGATGGGAATACTCTCTGCTTTCTCTTTTACATCAATTAATGCCCAATAAAATTTCCCAGCTATTCCCCCTTGCTCCCTATATTTTTCCTAATATATTACCAAACTGCATATTTGATTTTATTTCTACTTGCATATTTCTAAAATTAATGTACTTATAACCCATTCTTATTTTCAGCCAGTTTTCATTCCCTAATTTTTCTTTTTGATTTATTATTGGGTTTGCATCTGTACCATATAAATCTCCTATACTATAATATTTACTTTTCTCTTCCTTTAATAGCCTCAGGTCTGTTATTATTTCGCCAGGTCTTAAGTCACAAATGATAGCAATCTTTCATGAGTAGATAAAACTCAATCAAGTCTAGTCATAGACACTGAATGACGAATTTCTCATCTCACTAGCAGAACATAAAATGCAAGAAGCTTAATGCAAAGAAAACTCAAAACAAAAACTACATGCATCAGGTTGGACAACTTCAGAATACATCCACTCTGGTAGAATGGAATGAGACAAATTAATGCAGATAACTGTATTATCTACAATCCAAGGTATAAGTCCATACAACAAAATTGTGAACCAATGGCACTCAAAGAGAACATTGAAAGTGACTGTATATGCTCAGCCACAAGCCAATAATTAGAACATTAAAGTCAGTAGATCACTAGTAAGTATATACATAATACATGTATATGCATGTAGTATCAAGACAGAATGCTCAAATACTAACTGGTAATTTCAATAACAAACTACAAAAAGTGAAGGAACTCAAGCTAACAAGATTAGAGTTGAAAATATACAATAATAAATTAACAAGAGTTTTAAAATACTTCTTTATTACTAACACCTTCAAGTAACCTAAGCGCAAATTTTACACATAGACTTCACTGGATGTATGTGTAGAATCAAAATAAAATAGCATAGGTAAATGGGAGCAGGAAGACAAAGACATCCAATTCAATCAGCTAGAATCATAGAATCATAGAATGGTAGAGTTGGAGGGGACCTCCTGGGTCATCGAGTCCAACCCCCTGCTCAAGGCAGGATCTCCTAAACCATCTCAGACAGATGGCTGTCCAGTCTCTGCTTGAAGACCTCCATCAAAGGGGAACCAACCACTTCCCGTGGCAGCCTGTTCCACTGGTTGATCACTCTTACTGTTAGAAATTTTTTCCTAACATCTAAACTAAATCTTTTCCCCTGCAGTTTCACCCCATTGTTTCTAGTCCTTCCTTGAGAGAGTGAGAACAGGGCTGATCCCTCTGCCTTGTGACAGCCCTTGAGGTATTTGTAGACAGCTATCATGTCTCCTCTCAGTCTTCTTTTTGATAAACTAAACATTCCTAGTTCCTTAAGCCGTTCCTCATAGGACATGGTTTGCAGACCGTTCACCATCTTGGTAGCTCTCCTTTGAACCTGCTCCAGCTTGTCAGCATCTTTTTTAAACTGGGGTGACCAGAACTGGACACAGTACTCCAGATGAGGTCTGACCAAAGTAGAGTAGAGGGGCATAATAACTTCACGTGATCTGGACTCTATGCTTCTCCTAATACACCCCAGGATTGCGTTTGCCTTTTTTGCAGCTGCCTCGCACTGTTGACTCATGTTCAGTTGATGATCTACCAGGACACCCAAGTCTTTTTCACATGTGCTGCTGCTCAGCCGAATTCCTCCCATTGTATATGTGCTTTTTTCATTTTTCTTGCCCAGGTGCAGAACCTTGCATTTTTCTTTGTTAAATACCATTTTATTAGTTGCAGCCCATTGTTCGAGTTTCTCTAAATCTTTTTGAATCCTCTCTCTCTCTTCTCTGGTGTTTGCAATCCCCCCTAGCTTTGTGTCATCAGCAAATTTGATCAGTTTCCCTTCAACTCCCTCGTCCAGATCGTTTATAAAAACATTAAACATAACTGGGCCCAGGACAGAACCTTGTGGTACTCCACTTGACACTTCCTTCCATTTGGATGTGCAGCCATTTAAAGCCACTCTTTGAGTACGATTACTAAGCCAGTTTTAAACCCACCTTATAGTTGCCTTGTCAAACCCATATTTGATCAATTTTTCAATGAGGATCGCATGAGACACTTTGTCAAATGCTTTGCTGAAATCAAGAAATACTATGTCTACTGCATTTCCTTGATCAACCCATTCAGTGATTTTGTCATAAAATGAAATCAAGTTAGTGTGACACGACTTGTTTGATACAAACCCATGCTGACTACTGTTAATTATTGAATTCCTATCCAAATGCTGACATATGTGTTGTTTAATAATTTGTTCGAGAATCTTTCCTGGTATTGAAGTCAGGCTAACAGGCCTGTAGTTCCCTGAGTCTACCTTCTTCCCTTTTTTGAAGATAGGAACAACGTTTGCCCTTCTCCAATCGTCTGGGACTTCTCCTGTTCTCCATGACTTCTCAAAGACTACAGCAAGTGGTTCAGCAATTACCTCTGCTAATTCCTTCAGTACCCTAGGATGTAATCCATCTGGACCCGGGGACTTAAATTCGTTTAAGTTAGCTAAGCGTTCCCTTACTCTCTCAGTGTTGATTTTGTGTCTTGATTCTCCTAGTCCTTCATCAGTACAGTGAAGGACTGTTGCATGTACATTATCCCTCTTGGAAAAAAACAGATGCAAAATAGGAGTTCAGAATCTCTGCCTTCTCAAGATCACTTTCAATCACTTCTCCATTCTCTCCCTGCAGACTTCCCAAAACCTTTTTGACTTTTCTTTTGCTGTTGACATATCCCCAAAACCCTTTTTTATTGTTTTTAGTCTCTCTTGCAAGCCTCAGTTCATTTTTAGCTTTAGCTTTTCTGATACTTGTCCTGCAGATTGTACTGATTTCATTATATTCCTCCTTAGATATGTATCCCTCCTTCCATTTCTTAAACATTTCTTTTTTCTTTTTTATCAAGTTTTTAAGTTCTAGGTTTATCCACCCTGGTCTCTTTAGATGTTTTCCATTCTTCCTTCTTTGAGGAACTGTTAATGATTGCGCTTCTAATATTGCATTTCTCAAAATATCCCATCCTTCTTGGACATTTCTATCCTTTAGTACATTTAACCATCTGATCCCTCCTAACCTCCTCCGGAGTCCATCAAAATCCGCCCTTCTGAAGTCCAACTTTGAAGTCTGAGTCCTCTCATGCTTTCCTTCCCTTATTATCCAGAATTCAAGGATAACATGATCGCTGCCTCCCAATGCCCCAGAAACTCTGATATCCTCCACCATTTCCTCTCTGTTGGTAAGAATTAGATCAATGATAGCCAATCCTCTTGTTTCCTCCACCACCTTTTGGTACATGAAATTGTCAGCGAGAGAGGATAAGAACTTATTAGACTTGTGACTTTTTCCTGAGCGAGATTCCCAACAAATGTCTGGGTAGTTAAAGTCTCCCATAATCACTATGTCATGCTTTCGTGAAAGTTTAGCCATCTGGTCTAGGAAGAGGTCATCCATATCTTCTGTTTGTCCAGGGGGGCTGTAATAGACTCCTACAGTGGTATCCTTTCTGTTGCTCTCTCCTTGAATTCTTACCCATACCGATTCTACTGAGCTTCCACTCTCTGAAACTTGAACCTCTGAGGAGACAATTTCTTTTTTAACATACAGCGCAACACCCCCTCCTCTTTTGTTAAGTCTGTTTCGCAGAAACAAGTTGTAGCCTTCAATGTTTGTGTTCCATTCATGTGTGTTATCCCACCAGGTTTCCGTAATACCTATGACATCATATTTATCTACCTGGGTCAGGATCTCCAGCTCCCCTTTTTTATTTCTCATGCTTTGGGCATTGGTGTAGAGGCATTTTAGTTTGTAATTGATATCTATTGTGAGCTTGCCTCCTCTGTTTTCCTTACAAAATTTATGCGTTTGTTCATTGGAACTATTTCTGGGAGTAAGAATATCGCCTGGTTTGATTGACTGAGTATTTTTGCTTGACTTTTTGTTACCCTTCCCCTTTTGTTTTAGTTTAAAGCTCTCCTAATAACCGAAGCAAGGCGCTTCCCGAATACATTCTTTCCTGTCCCTGTAAGGTGCAACCCATCTCTTGCAAGGAGTCCGTCATATAGGTAGTTTTCTCCATGGTTCAGAAATCCAAATCCTTGCTGCCGGCACCACCGACGTAGCCACTTGTTCACCTCAAGAATCCTATCCCTTCTACTTTTATCGTGATCATCCACCGGAAGGATAGATGAAAAGACTACTTGTGCTCCCAGTTCCTTTACTTTTCTGCCAAGGTCTTCAAAGTCTCTGTAGATGTTTTCAAAGTTTTACATGTATGAGTAATAATGGGTAGTAGTCTGTAGGACTGAATAGCCTCGATATGCTATCAGTTACATCCTTGATTCGGGCCCCTGGGAGACAGCACACCTCTCGTGAGTTTCTGTCAGGTCTGCAGATAGTTGCCTCTGTTCCTCTTAAAAGTGAATCTCCTATGACCACTACTCTCCTCTTTTTCTTTGCAGTACCATTTCTTCCTCTCCATTCCAGAGGTTTCTCAGTGCCTATTGGAGTAATATTTGTGGACATTGTCGTCGACTCTTCAGATGTGTTGTTCTCCTGACTGAGTATCTGGAACTGGTTGTTTAATTGCAAGGGTGCCAAATGTCTCCTGTTCTTCCTGCTCCTTTGGGTCACATGCTTCCATAACTCAGTTTCTGCAACTACAGAACGATGTTCTTCTATCCCTTCATTTTGAAGTGTTTCCTCCATGCTGTCGAGGAAGTTCTCTTCTTCTCTAATCTGCTTCAGTGTCTTGACTCTCTCTTCTAGACTTTTAACCCTTTCCTCCAGGAGAGCCACAAGCTTGCATTTGTGGCAGGTAAAATGTGGCATCTGTTGTGGTAGGGTCATAAACATGCCGCATACATTGCATGTGACAATACAGGTGTTCTCGCCTTCCATATTGCTTTTAGGGTAAGGATTTTAAAGATGTGATGCTAAGGTATGAATGAAATTTTTTTTTAATCCCACTGTACCTTTTTTATTTTTTTTTGTTTTTTTTTTGGTTTTTGTTTGTTTTTTTAAATTTCGCGCGCTGTTAGGCGCTTGGGCCGTTTCTATTTAAGCCCTGCTGAGCAGAGTAACTCCTCCTCCCTGAGGGTGTGGCTAATTCCTATTGGTCCGTTGCTCTGATTGGTCTGAGAAAGCTTCTACCTCACGCCGTGTGCTCTAAGAAAAGGTTCCTGCTCCTATCTCACGCAGTGTGCTCCGAGAAAAGCTCCTGCTTCCACTTCACCCAAGCTGGAACTGACTAACTCCTCCCACCTGAGCTTCTATTTAAGCCCTGCTGAACAGAATAACTCCTCCTCCCTGAGGGTGTGGCTAATTCCTATTGGTCCACTGCTCTGATTGGTCTGAGAAAGCTTCTACCTCACGCCGTGTGCTCTAAGAAAAGGTTCCTGCTCCTATCTCACGCCGTGTGCTCCGAGAAAAGCTCCTGCTTCCACTTCACCCAAGCTGGAACTGACTAACTCCTCCCACTTGAGCTTCTATTTAAGCCCTGCTGAGCAGAGTAACTCCTCCTCCCTGAGGGTGTGGCTAATTCCTATTGGTCCGCTGCTCTGATTGGTCTGAAAAAGCTTCTACCTCACGCCGTGTGCTCTAAGAAAAGGTTCCTGCTCCTATCTCACGCCGTGTGCTCCGAGAAAAGCTCCTGCTTCCACTTCACCCAAGCTGGAACTGACTAACTCCTCCCACTTGAGCTTCTATTTAAGCCCTGCTGAGCAGAGTAACTCCTCCTCCCTGAGGGTATGGCTAATTCCTATTGGTCCGCTGCTCTGATTGGTCTGAGAAAGCTTCTACCTCACGCCGTGTGCTCTAAGAAAAGGTTCCTGCTCCTATCTCACGCCGTGTGCTCCGAGAAAAGCTCCTGCTTCCACTTCACCCAAGCTGCAACTGGGGCAGATTGCAGAACAGATCATGAATTACTGGTGACAAAAATAGGTTTTAAATTTGGAAAATTAAAGTGAGGAAGTCTGCCAGCATGATATGACTTGCAGAACACAGATTCAGAACATAAGATCAATGCAAGGAACAGATTTGTCGCACTGACAAAGAAACTGAAAATCTTGATCTGTTCAAGTTAACAAAGTGAATGGCTCATGAGAATGGCAGGACTGGAAGATAAGATAGCTGGAATGCAGACTGGAAGTCAAAATATTATTGAACTATTCAGTGAAAAGTACAGATGCTGGCCAAGGTCAGACAAGGCTGGGAGAGGGAGCTGACAGCAGAAAGTTGCAAGCGTCGAACAAGTGAATTTGAATCCTTGGTACATAGAATGGGTATGACTCAAATGTGTCTAGTGCTTTACTCAGTATGTATCAATTACTATGTATGCTAATCCTAGATGCCCTCCTAGTTGTTCTTCCACCTTCAGCAGTGAGGTTGGTGGGCCCCCGGGAGAGAGCATTTTCAGTGGTGGCCCCTAGACTGTGGAATGGTCTCCTCTCTGGGGTGCGCAATGCCCCTTCCTTGTTATCATTTAGGAAGGCTGTAAAGCAGCGGTTCTCAACCTTCCTAATGCCGTGACCCCTTAATGGAGTTTCTCATGTTGTGGAGACCCCCAATCACAGGGGCAGAGCATCTGGGAAGTGTGAGAGAAGGGCTGTGGGAGACCTGTTGTGACCCCTCTGAAAGGGTAGTTTGACCCCCAAAGGGGTCCCGACCCCTAGGTTGAGAACCACTGCTGTAAAGGCATATCTTTTTAACTTAGCCTTTGGCCAAGATTGATTTATTCTTCCCTCAGTTACAGTTATTTATTAATTACAGTTATCATTAATACACCACTGAACACATGGCTTAAATTAGAGCTTTTAACTATGTACCTTGTTTTAACCTGTATCTTGTTTTTATATGTTTAATTGTATCTTGTTTTTTAATATGCTTTTAAAATGTTGGTTGATTTGTTCTCACCCACCCAGAGACCTTCGGGTATGAGGCGGGATAGAAATGGAAATTAAATAAATAAATAAATAAATAAATAAATAAATAAATAAATAAATAAATAAATAAATAAATAAATAAAATACTATGCATATCAATCCTCAATTGATTCCAGCATGCTTGGTTAATTCAGAGGAAGAGAAGGAGACGAGTAGTAGTAGCAGCAGCAGCAGCAGCAGCAATCTTTATACCTCACTTTTCTCATTCACTTCAGGAGACTCAAAGCAGCTGCCAAAGCTTTCTGTTCTTCTCCCCACAACAGACACTTTGTGAGGTAGGTGAGGCTGTGAGAGCTTATAAAGAGAGCTGTGACTATCCCAAGGTCACTCAGCTGGCTCATGGAGGAGTGCAGAATCAAACCTGGTAACTATGAGGTATGAGTCTGGCACTCTAACCACAAGACCAAACTGGTGAAGGGAAGGTACTTGACAGTTCTGTTCTCTTAGACTCCCAAATGGAAAGAGATCAATGTGCTGGAGAATTAATGAGAGTAAACTTAGAAAGAATGTGAAGACAATTTTAGGCAGTCTCAGTTCACTAAAACTTGGCTACTCCCTTGGCTAAAGACAGGCTAAATGAAGGGCTAAAGAAAAGCACTATCCTTGACAAAGTTGATAGAAATAAAAAGTCAAAGACAGTACAGACAAATAGATGGATCAGATCAAAGACACTACCAAAATGGGCTACAAGACCTCACATTATTATTGATTGTCACTGATTATTGCTGGGAAAGTCTCCTCCTTTTCCCCTGATCACCAGTAGGCTTTTTTTCTGAAGTTCTCACAGCTACTGCCTCCCTTCCCCTTTCCCATTTAGAGGTGGGCATTTAGGATATTCTTCCTCTACTCCATCTCCCTGCAGCCTCCTCAGATCAGCAACCTCAATACAATTACAAAAAGGGCAAGAAAAATTAAAAGGGAACGAGTCAACGTGTGATTAGTGTTTCCCTTCTTCATTTTTTCCAGTGCTGTAAACTCTCTCTTTTCTTCAACGTCATCCACTCCCTAGTTTTAAAGCCATAACACAAGGCATAATTTGAAGGTACACACTGAACCTGCTCAATTTTTCTGAACCTGAGCTCTAGGATTTGTTCAAAGTATATCAACAGATAAGTTCAAAGCGTTAAAAGTCCACAAATAAAACTAAATCATTACTTTATCTGTATCATCATCATCATCATCATCATCATCACCACCATCATCACTGAAAACAGTCTTACCATTATTATTCAGATGTTTCAACCAGTCACGTAGTTTTGGATCCACTTCTTCAAATTCACTTAAAACATGAACAAAAACTCTTGTCTTCACTCTATTATTTTTATCCATTAAGAACCGTATCAGTTGATTCATAACTTCATTTGATGAAACACAACTTGTAGAAAATAGGGTGTAATCCTTTTCATTAATTACCCACCACGAAAGCAGCTCATTAAGAAGTTTGAAGGCATCTTTTATACCTGTTTCAAATTTTTCAGCATTCTGTACAATGAGCTGTAAGACTGTGTCCCCAGGAAAAAAATTCTTCTGATGATAAAAATATCCTAAGATTAAGCATAAACCCAATGACTGTTAGGCTCCACAGAGATACAAAATCATTTCACAAAAGAATAAATATAAATGTACTTTCAAGCATCCACATTTATATACCTTCACGA
This sequence comes from Aspidoscelis tigris stejnegeri, assembly GCA_023333525.1. Classification (NCBI taxonomy): domain Eukaryota; kingdom Metazoa; phylum Chordata; class Lepidosauria; order Squamata; family Teiidae; genus Aspidoscelis; species Aspidoscelis tigris. The sequence goes on from JALMGA010000001.1 coordinate 212,942,503, forward strand.
GTAACAGTATCTGGCGCCCCATTATTAGATCTGTGAATAACTTCTGAAAGGTCTCTTAGTGACAATGATATAGCCTCCTTCATGAATTTTCTCTTCAACTTTCTCTCCTGTTTTTTTTGTAGATTCCTAGAACTGATATAAACAGCTTTTGAAGACAGTTGCCTATAAATCACGTATCCAGCATTAAGTTAAAGATCAAGCTTATCAATATTTCAGAGCAATTCGTTTTTATTAGAAATTCCCAAAACAGACACCTATGTTGGATCGTTAACAATGTGCCTAAACACAAAAAGCGAATAAACACTGCTGATAATACCACTTCCCACATCAAACAGAATTCAGCGAGATTGCCATATGTAGTGTAAAGGCAAGCTGATGTAGGGAAGAGCTAGAATGATGGGCTAGAATCTAAGTCCTTAGATCCACACTCAGCCACGAAGACCTTCATTCAGTTATTGCTTCTCAGCCTAATCAACCTCATAGGGTTGTTGAGCTAAAATGGAAGAGAAGAAAATGGTGTATGCCACTTCAGGCTCTTTGGAGGAATGGCAAGATTTAAATACAATTCTCCAAATATAAATAGAAGGTTAGGAGGTAACTCAGAGGGAAGTAGAATCAACAAAAAATTGCTTCTACATCTGTAATTGCTTCTACATTTCTATAGGATACCATACTTGATAGTTATTTAACAGTACCACCATTTTTTGGCACTAATGTTTGTCTTTTTATTCTGGCTGGTACCAACCATTTCTTGGGGTTATGACACATGCAGATGCACCCCATAGGCTGCATTCCTCCCAGGGAGACTCAAGAGAAACTCACACCTGAAACTGCCAATACTGTATTTTAAGCAAAGGAAGCAGGTAGGCCTGACTTCAGCCATTGCTGGATAAGAAAGCCTAACCTCAAGATGCTCATGTCTTGATGACTCCTTGTCTATATCACAATGTACTCTAGTGGGAGCTACCTCATGAAAGTCCAGAAACTGCAAAAGGTACAAAATGCTGTTGCTCAAGGTCTGACTGGAAGAATCCTACAGGCACACTAGCTATCAGATAGTACATTAAAACAGCTCCAGTAGTTGATACAGGTCCACAATTCCCCAAATTGGTTAGAACTCAAGAGAATTGTGTGAATACCTATCTCAGTATCTTCTATTAGCTGGAGGAGCTCTGCTGGTGCTCCACCTACTGTATGTTGGTTGTATTAGAGCAGTGGTTCTCAACCTGGGGGTTGGGACCCCTTTGGGGGTCCAACTACCCTTTCAGAGGGGTTGCGACGAGTCTCCCACCACCCTTCCTTCCCACCTCCCAGCTGCTCTGCCCCCATGGTTGGGGGTCTCCACAACATGAGGAACTCCATTAAGGGGTCACGGCATTAGGAAGGTTGAGAACCACTGTATTAGAGGATGGGGGAGACATGTGTAAAGGATTTCCTTGTAAAGACAGTCCAAAATGATGGAGATCACACTCTGTTCCACAGTGTTTGAAAACAGTTAAACCATTTCTTCTCCAAATAACTTGTAACAATTGAGTTTCAAGATTTTTTAAAAAAGAAATTAAGCTGTGTATTGTTCTGAGCTCCTTTGAAAATACAAATTAAAATACAAAAACTTTAACATCTACTATATTGTATTTTCTCTTATATTCTTTTATGCACATTTCTTCAAAAGAGTTCAAGATGGCAAACATTATTCTTCCCTATGGGTAGTCACTCAACTCTTAAGTTCTAGTCTGACACTCTGGTATACAAAACAAATCCATTTACAAAGAAATTTCCTCATCACTTTAGATACTGATCTGTCTAATCAATCTTGCCCTTTTTCCTATGCTCATCTTCCACATTTGGCTTGCAGCTTGAATTATTGCAAGGCAAGTTTTTATGAGAAACAAGTATATTTATTTTAATTTCTAATCCAAGGTCACTTTCACTGTAGAAAGACATAAACAAAAATCCAGTCAGAAACTAAACACAGGGCCTCTCCTCTAATACGCAGTGTGCGTAACACAATGTACTACATTACTGGCCATTATCTCAAATATAATTGTTCTCTAGAACCTACTGCTCTGTTTGGTGGCCAGGAGAATTAAGGGAATCTTGACTTCAGAGGCTTCTCATTCTAGGGAACTGCGTTTTTCAATGAAAATTCTTATTCTACTTGAATTTCTCCTGAAAAATTAATTGCTTCTATCACTTGGACATCTATAAAAACTTACCTTGAACATTTTTGTTTAACAACAGGATGTGGGGCATTCTTTGTTTTTATTTTGTGTTCAAACTAAGGAAGAAAGAGAGACAGCTTCAATTATTTTTTCCTAAATATTATTTTATCAGAATTGTAGGAAACAAAATACATTGCATTGCTGTTACACTGATGTCCATAAATATTATATGCCATGACATAGAAAAGAAATTAAGTGCTACAATTAAAAAATAGTTACATTACAGGAAAAGGTTTCTTTTAATAAAATCCCATTTTTAAAGCATTGCTGTTCTCCTCCCTCCATTTTTTTTATCATCTTCCAATTTCTGTTGAAAGAGTAGCACTGGTTACACTCTGTCAATACTCTTTCTAGAGAAAGAACTCAATGAGTTCATATTAATATTTTTTTTATTGCTATACTGTGCCCTGAGACCTCTGGGTATAGATGCAGGAGAAAAATGCAATACTGTTCACTGTCCACTTTATTATTGTATCAATTACTATTTACGCCGCATCCAGAATTATGCGTCCTATTTCAAATTTCCATAATGTTTTTACTTCTGCCCTATTTGCAATTTATAATATAAGAGCACAATGTATATTTTAAGTAACAGATCTTTTGCTTCAGTTTTGTCTTCTCATATAAATTTCTTCCTGTTTCATTAGTGATTTAAAGTTCTAGTGTCCTCTTGAAAATAACCTTTAGATACATAAATTCTTGCTGTTCCACAATTTGGGTGAATTCACACTTTGCCTCCCCTCTCTGGAAGCAAAACAGAAACTCTTTCCAAACATCTCAGACATTAGGAGGCAGTAGTCTTCCTCACCTAAGCAGTCAGATTTGATAGGCAACATCGCATTGAAAACAGTAGTTTTAAGACAGTTTGCAAACTAGATGTGCAAAAGTCCTGTAAATCAGACACCAACAGTTGTTTAATTGTGCATCCATATCTTCCTCTAAGGCTATATTGTTTCCTCCACTTCTGGGGACTAACCCAGTGAACCTCTTGCTGGAGTCACAAAACAATGCCCTGTTTGGTAGGAAATGAGCACACTGACTAGGGTTATGCTTATAGTTACAGTTAGAGTTTTTAATGCTTGCAGTCAAGAGTCTTGCTGGTCTTTCACTCTTGTCATGTCAGACAGCCTAAGCTATAGCCTGGATCCAGATTAGTATGGTGTGAAACTTTGTAAACTAGACACTTCCACAGACCCCTTAATGGAGTTCCTCATGTTGTGGAGACCCCCAACCATGGGGGTGGAGCAGCTGGGAGGTGGGACGGAAGGGCAGTGGAAGACTCGTCGCAACCCCTCTGAAAGGGTAGTTCGTCCCCCAAAGGGGTCCCGACCCCCAGGTTGAGAACCACTGTTGTAGATGATTTTTGTTACTCTACAAGTGCCTCATAAATATGCAGAGGTGAGGATCCGTAGCAAGCAATGCATCCTATCAATGGAGAAGGACACAAAAACTACCAAGCACATCTACTCTAGCAGAGATCCACAGTTCTACCACTACACCCAAGTCTCACCTAACCTGAGATAGCAAGGTATGGCTTCACCACTAGTGACCTTACTGATCTTTGTGTAAATGCACATGTGCACATTGTTTCATACAAACATGAACCACTTTCACTTCAAAGGTTAAGAAACTTTTAAATCAAATACTGGAGTTTCTCTCTAAACCAGAATTATGGTTACTTAGCTCTGTTTTTATTACCACTAACCAAAAATTCTTACCTCACATTTAATAAGACCAGAAGGACTGAAAATAACGATTTTGGAAATGAGGCCTCTACAATCTGGGGTGAAACATAATTCTCTGAGAAAATCCTAGGAGAGACAGCAGACAGCATATTTGTGGATATAATTTCACAATAAAGATTTAAAATATTGCATTTTACTTCTATGAATAGGACTGAAGCATTGCTTGAATGGCTATATTTTACACACATTTGAACGTGGAAAAGAAAACAAGTTGTGAATATTCACAGCTATGAAATTTTAGCTTATCATTCATGCCCAGATCTCAGGGAAGATTATAAAATTGTAATCTATAATATATGACTACATAAAACAAGGAATAGGGGGTAAAATATGCAAAGTTAAACATCAAGCAAAGATTACAGTGTTTATGGTAAAATCATGATATGAAAAAGCAAAGCAATTATACCAAAGGCTTTGGATTTGACCCTCAGAGTAAAGGACCAAGTTAGGATGTTCTTAGGAACAGATAAATTCCTAGCCAGGATCTGTCACCAGTTTGACAAATAAAATTTTCCATATATTGGCGCAGCATCACATTAAGTAGCTCCACAGCCTGTAACCCCTCAAGAGCACAAAAATGGTTTATGCTGCAAAGTTTTAGAGGTTTTCTGTGACTCATCTTCTAAAAATCTCCCTTAGTATGATGGGTACCATAACAAGAGAAAAATCATTCAATATCACCCTCAACGAGCACCAACACAGAACATCCAGAAGCAAGATTTACCCTGTCATTTTTGTCCGGGTATTGCATTGTTTTCAGTTTTTTCCAACAGCTTATATGAAACTCCACTTTACATTGTTCACAGCAGGTAACCCGTATGAAACCCTGGAGATAATAAAGAAAGTTAAGAACAAAACACTAATTTACTGTAGTAATAGTCACAGTGTATTTTGTACAGTTTTCTTAAAGCAATTCAATATAGAACAACCATAAACATCCCATTATATTTACCTTAAAATCGGGGTCACTGAAATAGATTTTGATTTTATGTGCCTGACACTGTTGATAGCGGCACACTGCTTCTGGATTTGGAGGAAACTTGCATTCTTCAATACAATCTTCCAGCATAACCTATATGCCAACAAAATGAGAGCTAAAAATACTAAAAATAAACTTGTGTATTAAAGGTCTTTAAAATGCTTAGTTATTTTCAAAACGCTAGCTTCTATCCATGACACAATTTTACCTACATTTTGTTTGCACATTCATTTGTATCTGGAATATACTACTACTCAGCAGCTAACTCAGTCGTTCCCCTCCCACCCTTCATCTGGACCTACGAGGAAGGGGCTGCCACAGAAAGGAAAAGAAGCCAACAAATCATTGGCCAAGAACAACCTGGAGCACAAGCCCTCCATGAGCCTTGTAAGAGCTCCGGACAATTTTTTGATCTTGTGATATTTTTGAATTGCTTTTAGTTGGACAAGGTTTAAGCAGTCAACTACCTAAGTCAACGAGGATTAGAAAGAAAGGTAGTATCTAAGGAAAAGAAATTGTGAGGATGAATTGCTAAGACAGCCTGCTTATTTGGAGAAGCTGGGACAAACTGGACTCTTTCTAGTGGATAAAATAATTTCCAGATAAAATCTGCCTCCTGAAACATACAGTATGTACAATGTCCCAAATCTGAGGACACATATCTTCTCTGGGCAAGAACGCAAGCTTCTCTGTGGATGGCAGTAGCTTACTTGTGGGTTATCCCAGTGTGCCAGTTGCCAGGCGACCGAGGGGGAACCATCCCTCCCAATAAAAGTTGATCTTTCTCCAACTGTCGTCCAGTCTTCCTTGGTCGCTCTACCAGGCAACCATAGATTTTGTTTGCTGAGCTTTACCTCAGCAAAATAAAAAAGAAAACAGAGACTTCTGGTATGAACTTACAGTATAACATGAGTGCGTGAAATTATACCGGTTATGTCTTGTGCTCCGTTTCTGGCTTTTGGCCACTTTAAATGTGAAAATGGCTTGATCTTATAAAGTGCCATATTGTCATATGGTGATCTGAGTTTCCCCCCAGTTGGCTGAACTGTGCTCTGATATTTAGTGGCATGTTCAATTGTGCGTTGAAAATAAGGAGATATTATTGCAGCCACTTGGGGGTTGTTGCTCTAGGCAGCTGGAATGCCCCATGATTACCTCATGGCTGTTACTCCCACCCTAAGGCTAGCAGCCAGGGTGTCTACTTGAGGCAATGTTGATCTTTGGCTCTGGGAGCACTTTAGTTTTTAAAAATGTGCTAGCCACAAGACTGCTTTTAATTTTAGTGGCTGCCTGATAGATCAGTGATTGCTGTTAGTTGTCAAGCGGATGAGGTTGCAGGAGTATAACGGCAGATTCCCTGATGCTGACAGGAGATGAGAGGCATCTGTTATCAGCAGTGCTGACATATAGAAGAGTCAGGATGGTTGCCAGGTCTTGTGAGATGCTAGCAATTGTAGCCATTAAGGACATTTAAATGCTAAATCACCTCATAAGCTGGAGATGTGGTCTGCTGCCTGTCTTTCCTTTTGCTCCCGGAAGAGAAAAAATGGCTTGCCAGCCGGCTGCTTTACTGCCACAAGTGTGAGGCAACACTCAATGATTACAAGCCTCTACCTTTTCCTTTTCCCACAACCCCAGCGATCTAGGCTGTATGCCTCATTGCCCCGACCTAGGTGGTGAGTGCCTTACAGGGAACGCCTGTCAGCAGCCATTAGGGCTGTTTGAGTGCTGCTGTGAACAGTAAGGACGGTTACCACCAACCCGCCAGTAACGCTAGTAATGGCTTTGTGCCCTGGCCGCTGTTTGGGTAGTTTGTGCTCTGGCTGCTGGTAATGGCCATTACTCCCTGGGCACCAGTAGAACTGTTTACCCTCCGGCCACTATTTGGGTGCTGGACTGGTAGCTACTAGGCAAGATGGCAGTGGCCAAGCTTGTGTTGTACCAATGCCCTGACTACCAGCTACTCATATAGGTCTGGTCACCTTCAGTTCCAGCACTCATAGGAGGCAAGGCCTGGTGACATTCTAATATGCCCTCATGTGAATCACCTGCAGAATTTGAGGGATTTCTCCCCTCATCTTGTCCTCAAGCAAGATGGAGTCTGGACTTCACGATGAGGGAACCCATGATGCTCTCAATCAAAATACAGATAAGGTAACAGCACCTCCTGGTGGCTAGCTGTCTGCATGGGCTGAGGAATCTGGGGAGGCATCCTTTGGCAGGAGAGTTCTGCAGCAGGTTGCACCAGTAGCAGTAAGACCTTCCCATTATTTGTTATAGTTCCCTCCCTAGGAATGAGAGCTTTGGTACGTCACACAAGTAAGCTACTGCCATCCACAGAGAACAGAGAACTACCGTTCTTGTGGAATGGCAGTAGTTTACATCCCTCCCTAGAAGTAATAATTTTTATGCTTCTTTATAGGACACACCGATGCAGGTTACCAGCTCCGTTAGGAACACTGGACAACAGATGGAGAAAGATCAGCTTTTATTGGAAGGGACAGTTCCCCCTCGGTTGCCTGGCAACCAGCACGCTGGGATAACCCACAGGTAATCTACTGTCACTCCACAAGAACAATACTTCAAGTAAATAAAACAATTATGTTTTCTGCTTTCTCCAAGACGTACTGAAACTGGTTCTCTTTAAAACCAATTCCAGTGGGGACTGCCCAGAAATGACAGAGTAAAGGACCAAGTAAGACCAGGGTGTGATGGGAGCAATGAAGAAGGGTGGGAGGCCACGGCACGACTGGAGAAAGCTGGACTTATTGTCTGATCAACTAGTCATTCAGTTTTGAGTTCTAGGTCAAATAGTTCAAATCCAGTTCATATTTGTTATCAAATTGAACATTTAACATCGTGCACAGATCTGCTGTTTCTTGTTGCAGCCTTCATGACTGAATCCTGAATGTAACCTAATTAGTTATCACTGACAATATTATATGAATGGAGTATTGTTTTTGCTTCTTGGAGAGATTTAGCATTCTTACTTGAAATTTCTCTATCCTTGTCTCTTCAACAACTATTGAAGTTGTGGGCCATGTCAGTACACCAGGTACAATCTTATGACTAACCATCATCTTGGATTTCATGAACTGATTGAGAGCTTCTGAAAACCTACAGAACATGTAAAAAAACTTCAGTCACAGATCACATTTGTGTCTTTATACTACAGGTTTTTTGCACTCCAAGACATTATGAAGTTTTTTTTTCACATTCCTACTTCCAGTTTAACACAGTTCAAATGTTGTGAATGCTCCTTATAGGATTTTTATTTATTTCCTAACTCATTGTACTTATTTACGTTTGTATCACTCCCTATACAACTAAGTCTCACGGCAGGTTACACTAAACTACAGTCCAATACACAAAAAGTCAAAAACAAAGTTAAGAGATTTTAAAAAAATTAAATTAAAATAAATTTATAATTATAGCATCCAGTCAGAAAGAACAGACTGCTTGGTTTAATTAAGGGCTTGGGTAAAGAGATGAGACTTCATCAAATGTCTAAATGTATACAGCGAAGGTGTTCAATGCATCTCAGATGTCGCCACATCTTTAAATTCTGAGGGTAGTGGCACAGCCAACAGAAGCCTCTCTGAAGCAGGTCTATATGGGAAAAGAGATTCCTTCAAATATTTGGAGCCCAAGCTGCCTTTTACATAATAGTTTTCACAAGTTAGAGTTCATACATGTATTTTCTAATTGAAGGAAAGCAAAGTTTCCTCTAGACCAGTGTTGGCAAACCTTTTGAGCTCGGTGTGTCAAAATTTGCAAGAAAACCTAGCTTAACTCGGGTGCTGTGTCACATCTAGAAATATCCATAATTTTGTGATATTTGCAGCTCTAGTAAAAAAGTTATATTTTTGATATATGTATTTTATTAAATGCAAAAACAAATACTTCTTTACATTAGTGACTTTTGTTGCTAAATCTTCAATTGAAAGTTGGTATTTTGTACACTTCAAGAACAAGCAAGCACTACATGCTCAGGTGCCAGGGTGACCAGGTGTGCCACCCAAAAGGGCTTGGTATGTCACCTGTGAAACACGTGTCATAGGTTGCCCATCACTGCTCTAGACTCTACACTCAATCCAGTAAGACTAATTCTCTGCATTTTTGCTAACTCTTCTTGAGAATTCTTGGCAGCCACTGTCGTCTGATTTACTGACTCTCTCCTTTCTAATAATTTTTAACAGTAGTTTTTTTTTCTTTAAGCAAATGAGCAGACGCAACCTTCTTTCGGGTAGTTTTTCACAAAGGAAGCACATCTATTTGCTTGGGGCAAAAACTGCTTCTCGGGCTATATGAAGTCTAAACATCATTCCTTGCTGGAACTGCCAGGAAAAAAAGAGGAAAAAATATGCTATTTTAACATTCCCTGCATAAATCTAAATTTTCTTCTGGGGCTCGGAATGATCAAATGAGCTTTCTGCATTTATACCAAATGTCTGTGCTTCTCCCCCATTTAAATGATTAGTCTGTACTGTTCCAATAAATGTTAATAGTATCTATAAAAGTCTCAACAACCAAGTGCCATTAAGAAAGGACTTTTAAGATGCATAAGGTTATGAGTTAAGATGCTAAATAACTGAATTGGACTTATTTATGAACTTTTTTTTAGAAAGCAGCAAGTTACTTACCTATTTTGTCTTAAATATACTTTTCCAATTCCATAATATGCTAAGCAATCAAATCTTACTTTCTCATACTGCTCAATTATGTTATTAAAATGGTCTTTGGCTTTGGTGAGCTCCTTTAAAAAATCAGATAAAGAAAAATAAATGGCATAAAATTTAGGATAAAATAAGAGCAACATTAGATATGTAGGCTTAAACTGTTGCACATAAGGGAGAAAACCAAGAAGAGGGATTTTGTGTGGGAGGGTAGTGGGTTCTGGCATTTGTCATACAGAAGAAGAAGAAGAATTGGCTTTTCTACCCCATTTTTCTCACCCTTTTAAGGAAACTCAAAGTGGCTGATAAAGCTTTTTATTCTTCTCCCCACAACAGAACACCCTGTAAGGTAGGTGGGGGTGTGAGAGCCCAGAAGAGAACTGTGACTAGCCCATTGTCACCCAGCTGGCTTCGTGGAGGAGGGCAGAATCAAACCTGGTATTTCCAGATAAGAGTCTGGCTCCTTAACCACTAGACCAAACTGGTCTATATATCATTCCGGTTTCAGAGTAGTTTCTTTCGTCAGTCACCATCATTAGAAAAACAGACATTATAATTTAATTGTGAGAGGAGCAGCCTACGCCCTTCAGTCAGTTCGCAGAGAGTTCCTTTCAACCATCTCCTAAAACAATGCTAGCAAATTACCAGGGCTTGTATGCTGGAGTGTATCTGTGCTGTGGTTGGTGAGTAAGTGACTGGCATCTGTGAAATGGAGGTTTCATCTGGTTCAAACTACTAATAGGATCCCTCCCTGTCAGCTGTTCTGAGATAAGAAAAGGTTGTGGGAAATGCGTAAAGAATGGAAGGCATCATAGAAGTCCACTAACAATTGTAGTATCTAGTTATATTTCAGTTTTTAAGCATGTATCTGGCTTCAAGGGTTAAAAAAGCATTTATCACTATGATATGATATTTTGTGTCGGTGTCAGACACCATGATAACAGCCATGAAAGTTCTATAGTTCCCTGGTAATACTGATTCTAAAAAATAATCATGTGAATCAACAAAAAATCCTCAGCATGGCTGCACTTGAAAGTTCAAGCTCATAAAAATATAATGATGACACAATATATCTGCATGTGGATCAAAGCATTTTAGTCTTGTGATACTGATGCATAAAAACTGTTTCCAATAAAACAAATACATTAATGTTCTCTTTGTCATGTTACTTGGTAATATACAGCTCAGTAAAGTACAAGTAATCCACACTTATGTAATTAAGTTACATTCCAAGTTATTTTAGAACTTTGTAATAAACTACTGAACGCATAATAGTCTAAATCTTAAGTCTTACCTCAGGCTGTCCTATTCCAAGAAGAGCAGTAGCATATCCATATATGATTACAACATAATCAATAAGAGCAAGATTCAGGTACTGAAAAAAAAAGATGCCATCGGTCCTGGGGATGTGTCCCATTTAGTTTATTAAGACATGCAAGGATCTCCTCCCTAGTTACCTCTGACTTTCTCTTGAAAAGATTAGCTCAAAAACAGAGGGAAATAATTAATTTAGACTCTTTGCAATCTCCATGTCCTCTTTAATTATCCCCTTTCTGTCCATTGTCATATAATGGTCCAACTGCTTTTCTACACAAAATGAATACAAACCATGAAAATGCCTCAGGGCCATCTTCACACACTAAAACATTAGTTTATACACACCTTACTCTGTTTGGGGCACATCTTAATCTGCTTTGTAATGTCCACATAACGTGTTCAGGCTTGATATTTTACCATCATCTGTTTCAAAACACAGCTTCATTTCCTAATATTTGTTAACTTAATTTTTAACCTATGTTCAGGTATTTTAATTCATCATTAAATAGTAATCCAGATGAAAGATGAAACTTTACAGTATTTTGATTTTAATTTAAGAAGCAAGAAGCTCTCAAATAGCTGAGTGGCATATAAGGCTTTTGTTTGTGCCCTTCTTGGAGCATGCGTATCTTATAAGGAAGATTAAGATTAAACTTAGGTTGAATCTAAAAGTGAAAACTATTTCAACTCGTTTAGTTTAACTTCTCCAGATTTTATTAACTTTTTTCAAAAGTATACGTTGAATAGCATTTTACCAGAGAAAACAGGATTTGCTTTGGCGTTTCTCTAACAAGAATATTAAAGAAATGGTGAAAACCCAGGAAGGCTCACAGCAAATCGTTTAAATCAATTCATACTTCCCCAAGAGATAAATGTTCACTGTTTAAAAATTTTACTCCAATTCATATAGTAAGCATTTTTTGCCAAACCAACTTTCTAAATACTTTTCAATAAAAATATCTCCATTTATCTTTGATCACAGGAAACTAATAAATGTGTTTTTTAATACAAGAAGTGATATATTGTCAGGACCAGACCAATCTTCAGCAACACCACACAGAGGGGCAACAGAAATGACAGCATCCATACTGGTAAGGTCAGGTGAGTTCCCTTGTAGTCTTTGAGGCACTCACCTGTTCCTTAATAGCCTAAGGGTCTTTCTGCGCTTACTTGAAAATCCAGATCTAGGAGTTACTAAGAACACATTTTCTGTACATAATTAGCATAGATCTAGATCAGAACTGTGCTCAGGGCTCACAAATCCTGATCAGTGATAGACCAGACAAATGTGGTCTACACACATGTTTGCAATGTCTAATCCAGATCAAGGATGGGGCATCCGCACACAGAAAAGATCTAGGTAGAATGTGGGTGTGATGCTGAGGGATATGCGCGGTTACAACACAACTGCAAAGAACCTTTACAGCGCCTCTGCACAGCAGCTGCACTGATGGCATAGTATCTTCACGTTGCCTGCAAAGACACCTCACATCCACAGCAAAGGTGTCTTCCCAGGGCCAAGCGCATCAGGTGTTTGGGGTGCTGTGGGCCAAAAGCAATGCAGTGTAGGTGTTTTGTAGGGATGTGCAAGAATATTCTAAACATTCATTATTCGATCGAATTTGGACATTCAAATTCGAATCAAATCCCCGGACATTTGTTTTTTAATATTCAAATAAATACAAATATTTCAAATCATTCGTATGAATAATTCAGACATTCGCATGTGTATGGATACATACACATTACATACATAACCGTACACATCATTCTTATCTGTAAGCATCTCTATGATTAGTACAGGATGAAAACAGGATGCGTACGAATGCATACAAATGTTGTCCACATTCGTTTCATCAAATACATATCAAATATTCATGTGAATAGATACAAATGAATTGGTTTCAATTTTAATACATTTTTTTTCTCCATTTGTACAAATTCGGACATTCAAAAATTTGAATTGAATCGAATCTCAAAAACGGCATTCGTGCACACCCCTAGTGGTCTGTACAGAGGTATATCAGATCCACAGGTGCAGAACAGGGCTCAGGTATCTTAACTACATCACTCTTTAGCGTACATCTGCCATTCTAAAGCCCATTCAGTGCAGGTACTTGGGCTGTGGTTGATCCAGATCTAACTTTACCTAAGCCGTCTCAGGCCTTTTTACTCTTCTCTGAACAGGCTCAAAATTTGTCCTCACCAGCCTATTTTTAGGTCTTTACTATTTAATTAAATAACTTTTATGTGCGATTATGGTACTCTGAAGTACCCTTACTACCAACTTAAAAGTCTTTTCTGATTTAAGATTAATAAGGGAAAAAATAATTCACAAGTCACTTACCTGTAAGTTGGATGGATCTAGTGTATTCAGTAACTGGAAAAAGGATTGTTTAGCACTATGAAAACGTTGATCCATCAAAGATGTGCACCCGTCATTTGCCAAAGTCTTCAGTGTTTCTATAGATACTACTGAGTTTTCCTGTAAAAGTGAAGAACAACTGTTTTCATCAGTGGAGGAAAGCATTCCGTAATAGTACATCAAAAGAAGAAAGCAACTATCAATAGCTTAAGCTGTAATAACACAATGAATTATGTGAAGTTAACAAACTAGTATGAAGATATAAAAAATGAATCTAGCGATTCCCAAAATCTAACAAAAGAACACGAGGAACAGAGTCTAGCAGCTACACAAAGAAGCCTATTAGCAGGACTTGAGCACCGAAGTCCACCTTGGACTCGTAATACTCAAAGCAGAACGGTACAGAAAGCAGCATACATGTTTAGGAGGGCAGTGAAGACACACCTCGTTTGCTAGATGAGAATATAGCTTTTTCTACCCACTTTTCTGACACTTTTATTGTTTCAATATGTTTATATTTGGTTTTAAATGCTGTAACCTGCCCTGAGACTTTTGGGAATAGGGCAAATAATGGGTGTTTTTCCTCTGTCACTAGAAGTACTCATTAAGTACGCATTAATGGGTACAAAAATGCCATTAAGTACTTAATGGGTACTTCTAGTGACAGTGGAAAAACACCCAATAACTAAATTTTAAAAAACATTCTATTAATGTATATTTCTATCCCCTTCTGCATTCAAGGATCTCTGGGCTGGTTATAATAACTAATAAAAATCTCAGTTAAAAATGAAAACACTAAAATAATAAATAACAGTACCTATAAGGGAAAGGGAAGCTTTTTCTTTTGCTAAAGACTAGTATGAAAAATTGCATGTTTACCAGACATATATAGTGAAGGTGTTTGACAAACATTGGAGGAAAGTATTATCAACATTACTTATTCAGATGTATAGCAGGCTTCCATACAAAAATTGCAAGGACTCATGGCACCATGGATGTTAAGGCTGTATGAGGGGCTGACTATAGATTGCTATGAAGGGCATACTGTATACAGTCTTCTTGGACTAAGAAATAAATTGCTGTTTTAAAATAGATTCCTGTCCACCACCTGCACACACACACACACAGAACTGCCTCAAGATTTCAGATGCAAAAGGACAGAGCTACAAGTAACAAAACAAGTAAACAAGGACAGTAAACAAGAAAAGCTTCAGGCAACCAGTTATGTGCAGTTATCTCTTTAAAAGATTTGCACAAAATAACTTTGGTTTCTAAAGCAACCAGTACAGTATAGCTATCATGGAATTGTAACATTTTCACCCTAGATCAGGGATGTCAAAGATATGGCCCGCGGCCGCCCCCCACCTCCACCGCCGCCCCTGTTCTCCTTGGGCATGAAGGAGGCGAGGTGAGCAAGCGCGTGGCGGGACCCTCCACTGCCCGAGTGTGCGGGCGCCGCCATGGATAGCCAGCCCGTCCTCTGTGCCCTAGCCACGCCCCGGCCACGCCCCAGCCCGTCCTCTGTGCCCTAGCCACGCCCCCGGCCATGCCCCAGCCCCTCCTCTGTTCCCTGGCCACGCCCCCGGCCACGCCCCCTGGCCCTGACAGTACTTTTTTTTTTAATCCGGCCCTCTGCAAAATTGAGTTTGACACCTCTGCCCTAGATATTACACAGTGTTTCTCTGTTCTCAAGACCTGGAATGTTTTATTCTGAGCCATTAAGCCAACTGAATTAACTCACTGTCCCTTCATATGTATTTTTACTTGTCAACAAACTATGAACATGCTGTGTATCTTTCTCTTGTCCTACCTTTGTTCATCACACTTCTTTACTAAAACAAACAATAATTTTAAATTCTAAGTCTCAGGACACCAATAAAAATGGATTGAAATCTTCATTTTTTTAAGTAATCCCCTAGCTCACCCCTTTCCAAACTTGACAGAAAGAGTACAAAAGCCCCAGTTTTCCCCATTCTATATGTAGGCTTCCCTCCCTCATCACTGCTAACAGTGAAGAAAGATAAACAATAGCTACTTTCAATAATGAAGTGAGAGGAGTATTTTTCTGCCTCTTTGTTTTGGCTTCTGAATTTGTGTGTTTGGCACCAAATCTCTATGTGTGTAGAATGCTGAGAATGAGAATCCCCCCTCACCCTATGGCCTGGCAAGGATCGCCATATAGAAGACTTCGGATGGTGAGAACTCATTCTTATCCCTACTTGTTCATCATTTTATCCTGTAGTGCTAATATCTAGCTTAGAGACATGTCAGGAAGATTTTTAGCTTTGCATCAGACAATTACATACACTAGAAGGGTCTTCCTGCTCAGTGTAAGATAAACTTTTTTTCCTTTCTCCTTACACTAACAAGGATGCTTAATCCAATCAATGGTTCTTACTGCTTGTTACAATTTAACTAGCTTTTGGTGTTCCATTCTCTGCATTCCCTCGGAAACTGGGTCACGATAGGGTTAACGCCTGCTGCTCCTAGCAGGCTGCCGAAGATTGGCGCATGCCAACATCAAAAAGAAAACGAAAGCGCCTCTCCTCCCTTCCCCAGTATCTGCTTTTCGCTCCTGCTGGTTGCCTCGTGCCAGCAGTTCTGCGGCCGTTAGGCCGCGGCTTACCTTTTTACGGTGTGGCCTCCGGCCACAGAAGAGTGGGCGCCCAGCGCCCCATGGAAAGAAGCCCTCGGGGACCCGACTGCCTGCTCCCCGAGGTGAAGATCTCAGGCTTGGAGGGGGTGCCAAGGAGGCTGCGGCGCTGGATATCGGCCCGGCCCTCCCCCCTCCACATCCGAGCGCTTCAGGCGCTTGCGGCGCGCGTGAGGGCAGCCTCAGAGCCGGCTCCCTGCCGAGAGGCCCCTGAAGCGCCGGCTTTTCCATCGCCGCCGCCGCCGCCGTCCAAGCCGGCGCGGACCCGGGAGCCTTCTCCCGCGTCCGAGCTCCCTGCAGCCTCTCCGCGGTCATCATCAGGGCAGCGGGAGCCACGCACGGTGGAGCCGCTCCAAGCCTCGGCCCCCGCCGTCCCCGAGCGAGCGCGGGCGAGAGAGAAAGGGCAAGCCAGCCCAGGGAGAACCGGAGCAGCGGCAGCGTCCTCGGTCCCCACACCGGGCGCGCAGCAGCTGCAGAGCCTTTTGCAAGGCAAGAGCCAGGGAGCGGCAGATCTTCAGGAGGAGCGAACCGGCGCTGTGAGCAGGTCTGTTCATCTCCCCCCTCCCATCCGGAGAACCAAGGACGCGTTCCCATCCACCTTTGGTTCTCGCTTCTCGCGCATGCTCCCTTCTTCCCGACCAACTCAGGCTACGTCCCCATCCTCCTTTGACTCCATTGCTATTACGTCAATACCACCTGTTCAACCGACCAAGGGTGCGTCCCCATCCTCAAGTGATTCCAGCCGGTTTAACACATCACTACCGTCTCAAGTGACCAGGACCCTGTCCCCAAGTGAACTTTTTCCTCAAGTTAACCTGACTTCACTGGTGACACCGGTTTGCAGTATGGATCCTTCCATCACTCAACCTCTAGCACAAGGGGCTCCCGGGACTTCATCGATTCCGATGGCCCCCCAGGTCACCTACCCGACACCTTTGGGGGCAGTCCAACCAGGGCTGGTTGAAACCATCAGAGCCGTCCTGAGGGAGGAAAGGAGCCTCAAGAAGAAGAAGAGAAGACACTCCTCCTCATCATCTTCACGCTCACGCTCCAAGAAGAAGAAGCGCAGATCGAGCCGCTCCAAGCACTCTAGGGGACGTAGCCACAACAAGCGCGGAACTCCCAGAGCTCCTTCAAGTCAGGGGACCCAGACGGAGCCCCAAGCGGGTCCCTCCAGTGGACAACGTTCCGTCTCTGACCGCGCCTCAGGCAGGGGCACCGAGGAGTCGGAACTAGAGGAAGGGACATACATTTCAGAGGAGGAGCCAGACCAGGAAGGACTGGGATCCTCGGCTGCACCATCGCCTTCCACCACTCGGTTGTTCCTTCAGGAGGAGCTGGCGCTGATGGTGGATGGAATGGTAGATCTCCTCCACCACACCCCGATTCCGCAGGCGCCCTCCACCTTATCAGAGGAGGTGCAGGGCCTCATGCTTGCTCAGCCCCCATCAGTGAAGATTCTCCCAGTTCCTGCTTCATTCCAGAAGCTGCTGGACCTTGAATGGCAGACACCAGCGGCTCCCAGGAAGTTACCTCTCTTCCCTCGCCAGCTATGTACCACCACGGAAGACGGTGCTTCCATATGGGCGGTTCCTAAGGTGGACGAACCCATCGTGGCCCTGATATCATCGAATGTCCTGGTTCAGCAAGAGGCCCAGCTGAAGGAGCCACTAGAACGTAAGCTGGAGAGCTTCCTGAAGAAGGAGTTTGAGACTCTGTCTCTTACATCCAGAGTGGCCTCCTCTGCTTCCTTATTCGCCCGGGCAGGTCTGCATTGGCTGGATCAGCTCGCGCTGGACCCAGATATCCCGGAGGCAGTAGGCGAATTACTGCTGAATATCAGAAGAGCTCTCGCTTTCTGTGCTGACACCACGCTGGATATCTTCCAGTTATCTGGCAGGGCCTCAGGCCTGAACGTGGCAGCGCGTAGAACCTTGTGGCTGCGCCATTGGAACGCAGATGTCTCTTCCAAATCCCAACTCATCGCCTGTCCGTTTAAAGGCCAACTTCTCTTTGGGGAACAGGCACTCCAGCCAGTGCTCATTGAAAACAAGGAGAAGAAGAAGGTGATGCCGTCCGCGCACCAGTCCCAATCCTCCTCAAAAGGCAAGGACAAGAAAAGGTTCCCTCCCAGGAAGCCCTACTACAGGCAGCAGCAGTACCAGGGCTCCTTTCGTGGCGGCAGAGGCAGAGGCTGGTCTCGCCAACCTTCCTCCAAACCTCCTCCCCCCAAGCCTCCCTTTAAGCCCCAGTCCAAGCCAGGGACCTCAGCCTGACCCTCCCACCTCGGTGGGGGCGAGGCTGATGGAGTTTGCCCCGGTCTGGCTAGCTCACACTCAAGATCCTTGGGCTAGACAGGTGATCTCTGAGGGCTTGAGGTTGGAATTTTCGTCCACCCCCAGGGGGCGTTTCGTTGGTTCTCCGCTTTCAAACAACCCCGCCAAGAGACAGGCGGTTTTGAGGGAGGTGGCCCACCTTCTAGCTATTAAGGCTATAGAACCCGTCCCCGTGCAGGACAGGGACAAGGGGTTTATTCTATTTTGTTTGTTGTGCCTAAGAAAGGGGATGCTTGGAGGGCCATCTTGGATTTAAAGTTTGTTAATAAATATCTTTCTGTTCATTCGTTTAAAATGGAGTCTTTGGCCACTATCAGGGGGGGCCTTAGCCCAGGGGACTTCCTGGCCAGTCTGGATCTTAAGGAGGCCTATTTTCATGTAGGAATCCACCCAGATAGCCGGAAATTCCTCAGGTTTGCCCTGGGGGGGCAACATTTTCAGTTTAGAGCAATGCCTTTTGGGCTCTCCTCAGCTCCGCGTACGTTCACAAAACTGGTGTCCATCTTGGTCCAAACCCTCAGGCTCCAGGGGGTGGCGGCCTTCGCATATTTAGATGACATCTTGGTGAAGAGCCCCTCCCTGGAGGAGGGAAGGAGAGCAGTTGATAAGACGGTGGAGGTCTTTTCCTCCCACGGCTTTGTCATTAATGAGCCCAAGAGCTCATTGGTCCCATCTCAAGTAATAGTCCATCTAGGGGGCCTGATTGACACCTCCAGGGACAACGTTAGACCCTCAGAGGAGAGAGTGAATTCCCTAACGTCACTAGCCTCCAAGATCTCCTCAGACAGGTCTTCGGGCCTTCAGGAGTTGGCCTCCCTGCTGGGCAAGATGACCTCGGTCATGGACCTAGTTCCATGGGCTAGGTTCCACTCTAGACTGCTCCAGTGGTTTCTTCTAGATTACATGGACCAAATTACCTTGTCTATCCCCCTCAGTCTTTCCCTCCCACAGGAGGTGCGTCTATCCCTAGCCTGGTGGCGTCGTAGGGCGCATCTGGTCAAGGGCTGTCCCATCAATGAGCCTGGGCGAGTGAGGCTCACCACGGATGCTAGTAACCAAGGTTGGGGGGGGACACTGTATGGGCAGGACTGCCCAGGGTTCGTGGACTGACTCCGATAGGAGGCACCGCATCAATTGGCTGGAGCTCAAGGCCATCTTCCTTTCGCTCCAGGCCTTTCTTCCGCTGATAGAGCACCAGCATGTCCTGGTGGTTACAGACAATGTAACCGCCAAGGCACATGTAAACCACCAAGGAGGCTCCAGATCTAGACACCTTATGGACTAGGCGAGGGATCTGTTTGAGTGGGCGGAGCTTCATGTTCTTTCCCTGTCTGCAATTCATATCCAGGGATTGAACAATACGCTAGCGGATGGTCTCAGCAGAGTCCGGCTCCCCTTCGCAGAATGGAAGTTGGATCCGGAGATCTTCCAGGACCTAGTTCAGCGCTGGGGAGCTCCCCAAGTGGACCTCTTCGCTTCCCCGGAAAACCACCAGGTCCCCCTCTTCTTCGCCAGGCACCTGTCGCCGGGGGCCCTGGGGGCGGATGCCCTCTCGGCTCCCTGGCCCCCTCAGCTTCTGTACGCCTTTCCCCCGCTCCCCCTCCTGAGCCGTTTTCTCCGGAGGGTGCGCAGGGAGAAGGCGCAGGTCATCTTGGTGGCGCCTTTTTGGCCCAGGAGGCCCTGGTTCCCAGCCCTCTCGTCCATGCTGACAGAACCCCCAGTCCGTCTTCCAGTTCGGGAGGGTCTCCTGTCCCAGAGAGGGTACACTCTTCCAGACCCGGGGTGGCTCTCCCTAGCAGCCTGGAGGCTCAGCGGAGAAGGCTACAGGGTATGGGACTTGACAGCGGAGTGATTGAGACCATGATGGCGTCACGTAGGGACTCCACCACTCGCATATATGAGACCACCTGGAAGGTTTTCTCCAAATGGTGCGTGTCCCAGGGGGTGGACCCACTGGGTCCTTCAGCAGAGGAATTGGTCGCCTTCCTTCAGGCAGGGCTCTTGAAGGGCCTGTCATTTAATACTCTCAAGAGACAGGTTTTTGCAATCTCTGCCACACTTGAGTTCTACCCAGTCCCGAAGTTCAGCTCCCATCCCTTGATTAGGAGGTTCTTGGCGGGAGCTAAGGCTAAGTTGCCCCAGGTGGTTCACCGCCTTCCGGACTGGGATCTGCATTTGGTTCTCTCGGCCTTGGAAGGTTCCCCGTTTGAACCTATAGCAGAGATCTCGATAAAGCTTCTATCCTATAAGGTAGCGTTCTTGGTAGCCATCACCTCGGCGCGTAGGGTCTCGGAGCTGGCGGCTCTCTCAGCAGAGGACTTCCTTTGCACCTTCACGCCAGATTCAGTCATCCTTAGACTAGACCCTTCATTTAAGCCCAAGGTGGACTCCCTGTTTCACAGATCCCTAGAGCTACACCTCCCCTCGTTCTGTAACAGACCACAACACCCCTCGGAGAAATCTTGGTGTAAGGTAGATGTTCGCAGAGCTCTTAAGGCTTATCTTACACGGACGGCCCCTTACAGGCAGTCCTCCTCTTTGTTCCTGAGCTTTCACCCCCCTACCCTAGGTCAGAAAGCCTCCCCTAGGGTTATAGCCTCTTGGATTAGGGCTTGCGTAATGACAGCTTATAAGAGCAAGAACAGAGAGCTTCCGGGGAGGGTCCTTGCTCACTCCACCAGATCTGCAGCAGCATCCGCGGCCATATGGAGGAATGCTTCAGTGGAAGAGATCTGTGGGGCGGCGGCTTGGAGGAATCCTTCGACCTTCACCCGTCATTATCGCCTGGACCAATTTCGATCGGCTCAGGCCGCCTTCGGACATAGGGTCCTACAGCAGGTGGTTCCGGGAACGGTAGGAGATCGGCGTTTGCCGCAACTTCTTACGTACGGCCCCCTCCCCCGGGGGGAAAAGGGGGGAAGGGACAAGGGAGAGGTAGGAGTTGGCCCTACCACTCCATTCTCTTATTTCCTCGGACCGGAGGAGGGTTCTCCTCCGGAGGCTGGGTTACGTAGGGGACACTGAGACCCTCCCTATTTTGGGGAGCTTTGGTACGTCCCTATCGTGACCCAGTTTCCGAGGGAATGCAGAGAATGAACAATTGGTTACTTACGTGAATGTTCATTCTTGTCATTCCAGAGGAAACTGGGGCCCACCCTCAGTGTCTCTGTTCTAACTGGTTGCACCTCTCCTATGTATTTTTCTTTTCTACCTCTACAGGCTCCAGGCGGCTCGGCACAGTAGCAGTTCGCTCAGCCGGATACTGGGGAAGGGAGGAGAGGCGCTTTCGTTTTCTTTTTGATGTTGGCATGCGCCAAACTTCGGCAGCCTGCTAGGAGCAGCAGGCGTTAACCCTATCGTGACCCAGTTTCCTCTGGAATGACAAGAATGAACATTCACGTAAGTAACCAATTGTTCATTTTGCCTGACTGGACTACTTTACTAAGGAAAACCTTTATGCTTCCCTTTTTAGCCAGTTGTTTCCTGTTGAATAAAAAGTGTTTATTATTTTGTTTCTTTAATAAAGGTTGTCAATTAGAATTGTACTTCGACCTCTGACCCCTTCCCTCTCCACCTTATTCTTGAAGTAACCATGCCAACCAATTGTAAGCCACCACAGCAGTTTGTGAAACTTACGTAATATCCCAAAAATTGAAAAATGTCAATTTAAAACACCAAACAAATCAGGCTCAAAACCAGGGCTTATTTGCACTGACTTGAAAACATAACAACATAAGGGAAGCCCTGCTGATCAAGCCACACAGCTCATCTAGTCCAACATCCTGTCTCACCAATTGCTTTTGGGCATCTCAAGCAGAAGGCAAAAACCTTTACTGGCTCTCGAATCCTTGCAAATAGCCTTTAGAGGCATTCTGCTCATCTCTCCAACCTGGGGGCAGTACTCAGGCATTGATTCACCTGTCCTCCATGAATGTACATAATCCTTTCTTAAATGACTCAGGATGTTATCATTAACAATGGTTTCCAGTGTCTTCCCTAGAATGGATGTTAAGCTGTCAGGCCTATAATTTCCCAAGTCTCCTTGTAGTGAGATTTTAAGACCTACCATCCTTACAAAATCAAACTCAGTCCATAGATCTGTCTTCTCAACTGAAATCTAAAAACTGCTATTAACACAAAGTGCAGATGCTATTAGATAAGGAAAACAGAGCTTGCACAAGGCAAGTTCTGGAAATCACTGAACAGGAGCAGACAAGGAAACTCAGTTGCATTTCAAGTAGAAAGGTTTATTACTTAGTGAGTGTAGGGTAAGCACTGACTAAATAACATGCTTGGATAAATGCTGGATATATGCATGGATATATGAAAATAATACATGGTTAACAGCTTAACAGCTAATTATGGCTAAAACCCTACGTCTTGGCTATAGAGCATAACAGACACACAGATACAAACTTCTCATTATGGATTACATAGCTAAGCAATTATACTTGTGGAAAGCTGGTGATGTCATAGAGAAAGGATCATGCGCATACACTCGGCCTATCTTGGTGGACACAGGCTGGTGCTGCAACGGTCTGCAAAACTTTAAACACCCCCATGCTTCCCATGGGAAAATATACTCATATTATGGCTAACAACAGGGATAGCAGTACAGCTGTAGAGCTGTTATTTTCTTATTCTGCAGGAAATGTTCCCAACACAGATACTTATTTTTAACAAACCTTGACAGTTTATACATTCAATGAATTCCTGCGCATGCAATGTCACATTCTGTTCAATAAATTACAAGAAAAATATTTCCATGTTTTCTTACCTGTCGTACAGTACTATAAGCTATCTTCTGTTTGTCCAGACATTGCTCAGAATCTGTTTTTGAACTTAGGTGGTCTCTGTAATTTTTTTTAAAAAAATAGGACTCTGCATTAAAAGTGTGAATCCTTTTAAACAATCTAAAAGAGGCAAATTTAGTTCCTCAGATTTTCTGCCATTAAGTCTTATGATCTGGTGCCCATACTGACTGCTATTTAAAACAATTTTTTTACTCTCTTTGAAGGCTACCTAGTCTTTCTGAGCAAAGTTCACCTTTTCAAAGTGATTATCTTCAAAGAAGAGATACTTTTAGCTTTTGTTGAGATACATATATTTTGCAAAAGTACACTTACATTCAAAGAGTTCTTAATATTCAAAACACTGTTTAAGTCAGCTAATAAAGTCAACAATGCATTCAGATTTTCTGATTATAGGCCATCACACACAGAAAATGGGAGGTTAAATACAAAGAATCAAGTGTGATAAAAACTGGCAGAACTAAGCACAAAAAGAACTTAAATGAAGCCAGGTGAGAGAATTCAAACAGCATCATTACCTAGAGCTAATCAGTCAGTTGTTTGGGCCACACATAAAAAACAAAAGCAAAAATAACTCAAGCAATCAAGGTGTCTCTAACAATATGTTTTCTTATAAAATCAGGTTTCCATATCTTCATTTCTTGCAAATGTAAAGAACCTAATTTTTTCATAAAACAAATATATATATGTTTAATATTTTATATATATATAATGTGTGTAAACATAGTGAAAACATGATTTGTTGAAAAGAAGCTACATGGCTTTAACTGTATTCATTGTATAATACAGAGAGAAAATTACCTTAATTTTTCAGAATCACCCATTTTACTCCTTGTCCTTCCTGGATTTTCATTTAGCCCTGAAATGATAAAATATTACTTTGAATATTATTAATGACCTTTAAATGATAAGCTTATATTAGCTTTTCAAGGAATCGTGCCCAGAAACAATAAGAGGACAAAGAAAGAGCACAATGGAAAAAGCAGTGTCAAAAATATAAGCATCACAGTATAACCCCAAGTCATTTAAACTGCAGAGATTTCAATCTGTCCAGGTAGGAAGCATAACCAGTAGTGAATCAAGTTCATCTGCTTTGGTCCAAATGACAAGCCCCCAAATAGGGAATGATTTTGCATGTGGCAATACAGACAATATTATCTCAAGTCTTGACTGATCCTTCTCTACTTTTGCTAGTATCCTTGTCCCTATACTGGTAGCATGAGGTGATACTCGCAGCAAAACAGGTTGTACAGATAATCCATCTCCTCCAAGACTGCACACCCATACATGTCATTACAATAAGGTTTGGTGTGTCCCCTAACACTGACTCAAAAGCATGGAGCAGAGTCCAGGACATGACCCATTACACAAGGAGAGTTGGACAGGGATGCAGAAGGGCATCAACCCCAGTATCAGACCTGGTATCTGCTTCTCTGTGCCAGGAGGAAGAGGAGGAGCCCTTTAAAATGACCTCCAGTAAGCTACTGATGTGGATGTTTCTGACTGAACTGAAAGAAACGGACTCCATGAAGGTGGCCTAAGTAACCAACATCCTGTAGAGGGACCTGTGCTCACAGTCTAGCCCTGTGCAGCACAAAAGGCAAGGCACCTTAATTCAACATTTTATAATTTTCCCATTACACATAGGACCCCACAATTATTCGAGACTTCCTCAGTATGAGCATATCAGGGAACCTAAGGGGAAGATTCAGCTATGTGCCGAATCCCCTGGGATAGCAACTCTAACCTACATGCTGCAGAAGCAGATTTCTCAAACTAAATGGTGATTAGTCAACTCAACAACTTCCAAATTCAGTGCATGGATTTATTTTTACCTAGCAACAGCATTTTTAACGCTAATGCTTTGTTTAAGGAAGCTTTCATCTCCTTCCATTTGTAAGGGCTTGAATAAGCATCAAGCCCTGCCTTCCTGGACGATTTAGACAAAATGACCCCAACCTCTCCCTGTTAAAGCTCAGGCAGCTCAACTGTTTTATTTAACTTACCAGAAACGTAATCAAAAACCTGATCTTTGTTTTCTTTGGTTAGTGTATTAGTAGCCACCTGTTAAAACAGAAAATGTAAAACGTAAAATTCTCTATATTTGAGATAAAAATACATTAGATGTATTTGCACCTACAGAAAACAGAAAGCTAAACTCCACATATCGTAAGTAAAACATTTTAGCTAAAGACATTCAATGACTGTATATAAATGCTAACAGTAGTATGAAGCTTCTGATATTTTGATACTTATCAAAGGGAATTTGTTTATCATCTTTAGAAGACTTGCGGGGGTGTGGGGATGGGGACTACCAACAATTTCAAAAGCAAGCTATTTAATTGCACAAATCATTTGCCTGTGGTGCCCTTGACTTTTATCTTCAATTATTTGATGAGAAAGGGCTGAGTTGATACAGAGAGTTATACACACTTGTTTACAGAAAGGACAGCTTGAGTTATTTCTATAAATAACTAGACTCCAAGCTGCAAAATCAACATAAAAGTTCTTCCCAGTCAAGTTTTGGAACACATAGCAACAAGAAACTGTCTTATCACAAGAGTCACTTAGAAGAATCTAAAACACAGGGCATTTTTTTCTGCAAGGTTTTGGGTTTGAATAAAATGCAGTAACTCTTGGAAAGTTCCCAGTGTTCAGTCAAAATGAAACAATTGTTGTGACAGAACACTCAGAACCTCCCAGTTTTTCAGCCACAGGTAACAATGAGATATATTCTTTGGAGTTCCCTGGTCCTTACAGTAGGATTCTAAGGACCCAAAGAGGCCCAATTCTAGTCCATCCTCATAGCAATCTCCTTGGCTGCCAGAAAAAAAAAGAGTGAATCAGTAACAATGGCTCTTGAATGGGAAGGAAAGAAACTCTTTTTTTCTTCTCTTTCAACAACAGCAACTGCTGCTGCAGGAAATAAAGTTAGGGTGTTTTTCCACCACGCTCCTTTAATTCAGATCTAACAAGATCTGGACCTAAGGAGTGGGTACTAGATCTAGTAGATCGGTATTAAGGGAAGTACCCAATGTGTTTTCATGGGTGGTCTAGCACCCAATAGCAATGGGTGCTAGCCTGTCTGCTGTGGAAACACTGGAGCACCCATGTAGCAAATCCAGATTGACCCACAGGGGGGTCTGCCTGTCACCTCAGGTGTTTTTGGGGATGGGGTGCAATCTCTGAAGCTGCCTTCAGAGATTAGCAAAGGCTCCGAAGTCCCTCCGAAGGCAACTTCGGAGATTAGCTCTGTCCTGGGTGCTTTTGGTGCTGCTAACTTCAAAAACCCTTCGGAGCCTTTGACAGCTCTCGCAAGGGGTTTTTCTTCTTAATTAGCTGTTCAGCCCAAAAGCCTCATTTCTTTCTCTATTTTCTTTCAGTGGTAGCTGAAAGTAGAGAAGAAATCCTCTGCTTCTCAGCTATCTGTCAGGCAGCGGAAATGGCAGTTTGTTCCATGTCTAGGGTACCCAAAGCACCTTGCTTTGACTGCAAAATGTTCTGCTACAGAACATTTTGTGCATTCCTACCAATCTCTTTAATGACGGGCTTATTAAGGTTATTGGCGTACCTGGAATGGACAGACTGATGTAAATCTGTTTAACCCTGGGCAGGAGTACCTGCATAATTGCTTTTGGCACGTAACATAATTTTCTTTGGCATAGTTTTCTTCTTAGTGGCCAGCACATGGGTAACATAATTAGCCTAGCCTACCTTTTGACCCTGGGAGAAGTGCATCTTCACACTTGGCATATTATAACCTTTCTTAGAAGATCTCTTTACTTACAGCCCAACATTTTGGGCATCATAATTGATGTGACCTATCTTTTAACTCCAAATAAAGTGCATCCTTATACTTGGCAGGGAAGAAAAGATGGGGGAAATTATCAGGCAAATATTAGACTTCAGTCAAAAGAGAAGTTTAATTAATGACCAAGGCCATCTAAAAAAAGGAGTCCTGCAGTCAGCCTCCTTGGATCAGATCATCTGGATGTGCCGTTCAATTTGCACGGGATGTGTTTGCTGACGTTGCAGGGGTTCCTGACAGCAGCAGCAGCAAAAGAAGAAGAAGAGTTGGCTTTTCTACCCCGCTTTTCTCACCCATTTAAGGGGGCTCAAAGTGGCTGACAAAGCTTTTCTATTCTTCTCCCCACAAAAGAACACCCTGTGAGGTAGGTGGGGCTGTGAAAGAGCGGTGAGAGAGCGGTGACTAGCCCAAGATCTAGTCAATCTAGACCTTCTGTGGGAGGGAACATGTGCCAAGGCTGGGCAAGAGGGGGAGAATTTGAACAGGGGGCAAGTATCGCAAAGGTAATGGGTAGGGGGAGATATGGTGATGTGAGGCAGAAGAAACAGGTTAGGAAAAGGGGTATTAGATACATAGAAGCTATTACACCTTCTGTTCTGCCTCCCAACCAGCAGTGTCTGCCTTCTGCTGACCGTGCTGCTCTTGAATGCCAGATCAGCCTGGAATAAAACATCTGTCATATATGACTTGATTCTAGAAGAGGGGACTGATCTGGCATGTATAACAGACACCTGGATGGATGAACTGGGTGGGCCTTGTCTCACCCAGGATATTCAGTGCAGCACTGTTCTAGACCAGAGGGGAGGGGGTGTTGCTGTAGTCCATCGGATTTCCATCTCCCTCACCAGATGGCCAGTTTGTACTGTAACAGGGGCTGAGAGCCTGTTTTTGTTGTTAGGCCAGAGAGACAGGATAGGGATGTTGCTGGCGTACCATTCACCCCACTGCCTGGCATCCTCCCTATCTGAGCTGGCTGAGGTGGTCTCGGATGTGGTGCTGGAAGCCCCTGCCACAGTGGTGTTGGGGATTTTAACTTCCACGCCGAAACTACGCTTTGGACTAATTCAGTTCTTCATGTCCTCTATGACAAACATGGGGCTGTCTCAATTTGTATCTGACCCAACTCATATAGGAGGCCACACTCTTGATTTGGTTTTTGCCTCAGAGTGGACTGGTGAGTATCTGTGGATAGGAGGGCTGATCGTCAACCCGTTGTCATGGATGGATCACTAGCTGGTGAGGTCTGGACTTGCAATGACAACTCCCATGTGTGGGGTGGGACCTATTGAAATGGTCTGCCCTCGGAGACTTATGGAATCCAAGTGATTCTTGAATGTTCTAGGGGATTTTCTGGTTGGCATGACTGGTGCTCCTGTCGAAGTTCTGGCCTCTCTCTGGAATCAGGAGATGAGCAAGGTTATTGACACGATCGTTCCCAAGTGCCCTCAGCATGCTTGTGGAGCCCAAAAAGATCCTTGGTATTCCATGGAGCTGTGGGTCATGAAACAGGAAGGTCAATGGCTAGAGTGCAGGTGGCGTAAATCTGGCTGTGACTGTGACTAAACACGTGTAAGAGCACACTATTGTCCTTGTGGCGGTGATGGTGTCGAAAAAGGATGTTTTCTCCACCACCATTGCGTCCTCAAGTAGCCGTCCAGCAGAGCTCTTCAGAGTAGTAAATGGTCTTATAAAACCTAGCTCAAAGAAGTATGAGCCAGGACCAAACATCTTCTGTGACAAATTTGCAAAGCACTTCAAGGACAAAATCGCTCAGATTCGTAGGGGATTAGATGTCACGATTGGACACAGTACAAATGAGGCGTCCAGAGAAGCGTCCAGTTTATTTGGATCAGTTTCAATTGTTGCAAATTATTGTTTCTGATAAAGGTTCAGTTTGTGTATGCATCTTCGGCAAGCTGAAGGACTTTACTGTCAGATTTATTGCTTTTACCAGCGGCTTGTTGGAACTTTCTCCTGCTGCTCGCGTCTTGCTGGAATTTGCTTTCTCATGCTTCGGAGACAAGCTGAAGAGTCCTACCCTACCTCAGCTATTTCAGTTCTTCTACGTCCACGGTTACCTGGGCCTAAACTCTTTAGGAAGCAACCTCGGCCTCGTTGTTTGGTTCCTATTCCCACGTCTACGCTTGCAGAAAGTCTACCTTTCCTGTTGTTGGTCTGGAATGCTCGCTCCTTGGTATCAAAAGCTGGGTTTTTATCAGACTATATGCTGGATAATAAAATATCTTTAGCCGTTGTTACTGAAACATGGCTTACGAAAGACGACTTGGTCCCGCTTGCTACACTGAAAACACATGGGTTCTCCTGTGTACATTCACCAAGACTGCGAAGTCGTGGTGGTGGAACAGCAATAATCTACAAATCTTATCTTCCTACTAAGCCCCTCGCGTGGAATATGGAGACAGTTCCGACATCTTTTGAAGCATCATCCCTACAGATTGGGTGCCCCCTGGTGGCAGTGGCAGGGATTTATAGACCTCCTGGATTGAACGGAGATTTTTTAGATGAATTTTCTAACTGGCTTTCATCCTTCGTTTCGGCCCACCCAATCTGTATAATTTGTGGGGACTTTAATATCCATAAAGATGACTCTTCGTTCTCTCAGAACTTTTTCACACTATTGGAAATGTTCGGTTTAACTTGTCTCGATACTCCTCCAACCCATGTAGCCGGTGGGATATTGGATCTCTGTCTATGCCAAAATATACATGTGGAGTTTATGAGTGCGATGGATGTAGGTATGTCTGATCATTTTATGTTGGCTTTTAATTTGGGGACTGTGAAGCACCCCCTCCGTGTTACCCAAAGGAAGCTTTGTAGGGATTTTTCAAAATTATCATTGGACTCGGTGGCACATGCTCTTAATTCCTCTGGTGTGGATCTTTTAAATCCATCGGTCCAAATGCAAGAAGCCAGTCCAGATTTGCTGGCGGATTACTTTAATAACTCTACTAGGGCAGCCGTAGAAGCTGTTGCCCCCTCTAGAATGCGCTTAGTGACACAGCGTCAACCTCGGCCTTGGCTTCATGCGGACTTGCGGCTGGAACGTGCAGCAGTTCGTCGTCTTGAAAGACAGTGGAAAAGGAATCCTTCAGCTGCTTCACTCCAAACCTGGAAGACAGCGTGTAGTCTATACTACACTCATCTCGATGCTTCTCGACAATCATATTTGCAAATGAAAATTATCGCTCAAGCCAAGATGCCCCGCCAGTTATTTTCCACATTCAAGGCACTACTATCTCCAACTACAATCTCTGACGGAGGCTCTCAATATCCCTCTGCTGGTGACTTAGCCGTTTTCTTCCAGCAGAAGGTGAATTCGATTGTTGATTCCTTCTCGGTGAATGGTCTCAGACCTCCGTTGCCTTCGGCTGACCTGCCGCTTCCTTCTGTTGATTCTCAGTTCGATTTTCTGCCAGTTACAGAATCAGATATAACACAGATTGTATTATCATCCTCTCCTACATCCTGCTCTATGGATCCGTTCCCCTCATTTCTGTATGCATCTCTTTTGCCTTTGTTTGTGACGTTTATTACACACTTGGTGAATCGTTCTTTCTTAATGGGGATCTTCCCAGCATGTTTTAAACATGCAGTGCTCTGTCCTTTGTTAAAGAAACCTGGGTTGGATTCATCTATTTGTGCCCATTATCGTCCTGTTTCTCGTCTTCCTTTTCTTTCTAAGGTTCTAGAGAGAGTGGCTCTATCCCAATTACTGCCCTACTTGAACTCGTGTAATTTCTTTGACCCATTTCAATCCGGATTTCGGAAAGGTCACTCTACTGAAACGGCCTTAAACCATGTACTGAATGAGATCTTGTTGGCAAAGTCGCGGCGTCAGACTTCAGTTTTAATTCTGCTTGATTTGTCTGCTGCTTTCGACACTTTGGATCATCAAATTATGTGTTCACGTTTGGCATCATTGGGCATACAGGGCAAGGCTCTCAGTTGGTTTCAATCATTCCTATCTGACCGTTCTTTTTCTGTTGCTTTTCAAGGAATTTCCTCACACACGGTTCCCTTATTGGCTGGTGTCCCTCAAGGCTCGGTGTTGGGTCCTCTTCTTTTTTCACTGTATACTCTTCCTCTTGGTTTTCTTATATCTAATAAAGGTTTTCAGCGTCATATTTATGCTGATGATGTTCAAATTTTTCAAAGTTTTAATGTGTTGGATTCATCGTCATGGAGTGCTATTACAGATTGTCTGTCTAGTGTGTCTTATTGGATGACAGAACACCGATTGAAGCTTAACATGGACAAAACAGAAATTTTAGTGTTCCAGCCTGAGCGCCCCGTGGCTTCTTTGTCTACTTCATCTGTCATCCTCCAGGATCGTCCTGTGGTCCCGGTGGCAACTGCTCGCAACCTGGGGGTCTGGTTAGATGATCGCTTGTCCTTGCGTCCTTTTATTGCTGCAACAGCGAAGGCATGTAATTTTCATCTCTTAAATATTAGGAGGATTCGTAAATTTCTATCAGTAGAGACTGCTAAGTCTCTGGTCCAAGCTTTGGTGATTTCTCGCTTGGATTATTGTAATAGTTTATTGGCGGGTCTCCCTTCATGTTCTCTTCTTCCCTTGACCTTAGTACAGAATACTGCAGTGCGTGTGGTTCTTAATTTACCTAAATATTCTCATGTTACAATACCACGTAGATCTCTCCACTGGCTGCCAATTCGAGCTAGAGCTTCTTTTAAATTACTAGTCCTGACCTTTAAGTCTCTACGCTTGAAGATTCCTAGTTATTTGGCAGCCAGAGTGTCATGGTATGTCCCTGTTAGGACGCTGCGTTCAGCTGCTACGGGGCGGTTACTTGTTCCATCTACAAAAGTAGCACCATCCAGATTGAGAGCTTTTCAAGATCTTGCTCCGCGTTTGTGGAATAGTCTTCCTCTTGCTCTTCGTCTAGAGGAGGATTTGCTTCGTTTTCGAAAAGCACTGAAAACTTATCTTTTCGATTCTTCAGTCTGAAGCCAGTCCATTAGCTGATGGCAGATGGTGTTATGGCATATGTTCAGTTTCATAAGCTAACTGCCGGCTGATGGTTTTGCTCTCTTTGAATTTCAGTTGGAGTTATTTATCTTATCCTATTTTGTATTTTTACGGGGGGTAGTGTTGGTTGTATTGTCTGTTATGTATTGTTTATTTTAGTTTATATTTGTTTTGTTGTTATGCCCTTTGGTGAAAGGGGCACTATAAATAAACGTTTTATTATTATTATTATTATTATTATTGCAGCCTGAGGATGTGGACAAACTGCTTGTGGGGGTGTGGCCGACGACATGCTCTCTGGATCCCTGCCCTTCATGGCTGATAAAGACTAGCCGACAAGGTATGACCAGGTAAATCCAGGAGGTAGTGAATGCTTCTCTGAGGGATTGGGTGGTCCCACCAGCCCTGAAACAGGTTGTGGTGCGCCCCCTCCTGAAGAAGACCTCCTTGGACCCAGAAGATTTAAATAACTATCGCCCAGTGACTAACAAACCTTTTTAAGGCAAGGTTCTAGAGAGTGCTGTCGCTGTTCAACTGCAAGCATGCTTGGAAGAAGCTGATTATCTGGACCCATTTCAATCTTGCTTCAGGCCCAGTTATGGCACGAAACCGCTTTGGTCACCCTGATTGATGACCTATTCTGGAAGAGAGACAGGAGGAATGCTACCCTGTTGGTTCTCCTGGGCCTCTCAGTGGCTTTTGATACCATTGACCACGGTATCCTGTTGGAGAGACTACGGAATTTAGGAGTGGGAGGCAATGCTTGGCATTGGTTCTGCTCCTATCTCCAGAGTAGATTCCAAATAGTGACTGTGGGAGACACTGATTCGACACCCTGGGAACTCACTTGTGGGGTTCCTCAGGGGTCGATCTTATGTCCTATGCTCTTTAACATCTCTATGAAGCCACTGGGAGAGGTCATCAGGAGATTTGGAGGAAGGTGTCACCAATATGCAGATGATATCCAGCTCTATCTATCTGTGTCATCTGAATCAGGAGAGGTGGTTGAAGTGCTTGACAGGTGTCTGGAGGCGGTAATGGGCTGGATGAGGGCCAATAAATTGAAACTGAATCCAGACAAGACAGAGGTGCTGTGTGCTACAGGCTCTCGTGTCGGTGTAGTTAGGAGATACCCTGTCCTTGATGGGGTTGTAATGCCCTGGAAGGGACAGATGCGTAATCTGGGGGTACTCTGCACTAACACTTGAAGCTCAGGTGGAGGCCATGGCCAGGAATGCCTACTACCAACTACAGCTGATGCGTCAACTGAAGCCTTTTCTGGATAGAGACGACTTGGCCAGAGTTATCCATGCTCTGGTAACCTCTAGATTGGCCTATTGTAACACGCTCTACATGGGGCTGCCGTTGAAGATGGTCCGGAAGATGCAGCTAGTGCAAAATGCAGCTGCCACAGTGCTGACCGGAACAGCTCGCCGGATGCACAACATGCTGGTTTTAAAAGAGTTACACTGGCTGCCAATTCACTACCGAGCCCAATTCAAGGTGTTAACTCTGACTTATAAGACGGGCCCCAAATATCTAAAGGAATGCGTTCTCCCATATTGACCTGCCCGTGCCTTAAGATCAAGTAGTGAGGCCCTCCTGGTCATCCCACCACCTTCAATAGTGAGGCTGGTGGGCACCCGGGAGAGGGCCTTTCCAGCGATGGCCCCCAGATTACGGAATAGTCTCCCCTTTGAGATGTGTCATTGCCCTTCCTTATATATATTTAGGAAGGCGGTAAAAACGCACCTCTTTGCCCTGGCCTTTGGCTGAGGTGATTATTTTCTCCCCTCCCCCCCAAGTTACAGTCACTATGAATGCAATATGGAGCATACTGTTTTAAATTTGTTGAAGTTTTAAACTACTTCTAATCTGTATTTTGTTTTTAATGCTATCTTGTTTTAATGTGTATCTTGTTTTTTATCTGCTGGTTAATCTGCTGTTACCCGCCCAGAGACCTTTGGGTATGGGGCAGGACAGAAATGTAAACAAACAAATAAATAATAAATAAGGTCACCCAGCTGGCTTCATGGGGGAGGGCAGAATTGAACCCAGTATTCCCAGATAACAGTCCAGCTCCCTAACCACTAGACCAAACTGGCTCACATGCTTGGGAAGGAAACTGCTCAATACATGTACATAACGGGGGCGCATTTATTGTTTCTAAAAAACACTCTTTTTAGCTAACTGAAGCTATTCTCTTCTTATCAGCTAGCAGCAATCTTGTAAGCTTGGTACAATAAAGTTCCTTCTCTTCAAACCTTTCTGCTAACTGCCTGGAATCCAAACAAACACTCACCAGTAGATGCTGAGAGAAGAGAGGTTTAGATCAATTCACCAAAAAAACTTCTCTCTCCTTCAGCTAATTATGAAGAAAGTTTTACCTTCACTAGGTGTTGTGCAATTCTGTAACAGCTAGTTGCTTCCCTCTTAAAGGAACAGCTTCCAAACCACCACATCTTCCCTTCTACTATTTGTGAGGTAGCTAAATGTATAGATTTTGGAAGCCTATTAAAGATTTTGTTTCTCAAGGCATTTCCTATATGATTGTTTCTTTCCAGGGCCACCCCATTTTTAATCTTTTTTTAATCACTGGTTTTTCCAGTTATATGGGTTTTACCCTTGTATTTAATCTTTCTTTGGAAGCATTTTAAAGTGATTTAATGAGAAGTAATATAATAATGTTTTAAATAAAACATATGCTTTTTACTGCAAGTGCCCAAGGACAAATCAAAAATTGTAAACAGGTGAACTTCAGTGAACAACAAGAGAAAAGGCTATTGGGGCCTGCAGTCTCCAGAAGGAACACATCTCATGTGGACGGTCTTGCTTTTGACGCCCCTACCCCAACCTTGTCAGCAAAGAGCCAGTGTGGGCCTAAAACAATGAGGCCAGATCTAAATTTGATTATGGGTGTTTTTCCACTGTCACTAGAAGTACCCATTAAGTACCCATTAATGGGTACTAAATGGCATTAATGTACCCATTAATGGGTACTTAATGGGTACTTCTAGTGATAGTGGAAAAACACCCTATAACCAAAAGGTTTGTAAAAACATTAGCACTCCACCCACCCTCTCCACAAGATGCTGATTAGTACACCTATGCCAGATAAATGTTTAACAGAAGAGCTATTTAAAGCTACACAGCAGGACAATATCACAAGCAAGTGTCCACCTTCCATACAAATTGCTAAGACATACAAAATACAATACACAATTTGAACATCTTTTTGCTCCCCCCCCCTTTGCTTATATCACTACCAACCATGAGTTCCATGGCACCATCCACAATCTCAACATTTGTAAGCTATTAATTTTTCATATATTTCGTATATTAAAGAAGTCCAAATCTAAAGCAAGACCCAGAAAATAAGATCAGTGATCTCTACATACACTCCAATCATTATTTGTTTGCCCTGTTCAATGCCCACCACTGGATAAAAACAGAGCAAGCTTAATTACTTAATTACTAACATAGAAAATGTTTGGTGTGTGTTTGTTTTTCAAATGCCCTAACAGAATGAATGGAATCTCTCCTGACAAAAAAAGGCCTAAAATAAATCTAGTATGTAAATATAAAACAAAAACAGTATTAACAAAAGAGCTGGACTGAGCTACAGTTCAGTGCTCCTTGTTTGAAACTAGCCCCTACTAATAACTCACTAGAAGGTATTTATCAAGCTACTCACTTTCAGCCTCAGCCCAACTTCCCCACTGCCATCTTCAGCACAGAAATAATATCTCTATTAGAAAGATATTAATGCAACTGTAAGACAATGGACATTATGAAACATCCACAAGCACAATATAAAGGCTGAATTTTATAATCCTACTCTTTTCATTCCAGAGTTTCCAAGTTTTCCATGCTCAATAGTCACCCAGTATCCAAATCAATGACTACTCAAAACTCCATTGTTTTAATACCTTCTTCCTTTCTTTACAGAATATTCCTCCCATCGAAAAGGAGAACCGATATTATACTGAAATCTCAATCCTTTTCTTTAGTTTCATTTCTTTAAGTTTCTGAATGACTCATTTCCTGCTTTACCCTTAATGAATTACTGTCATGCTTCCAGCTGACTTTGCTGAGCCAATCTCCAGTCTCTGTCTCATTTAACATTTTCAGGCAACCTAATGTTGCAGTAGTCACTAACAGCCACAAAGGTAACTAAGTGCTGCATTGAGCGCTAACGTAACATAGATATTTAATAAACAACGACACTAAAGTGCAAGAAAAGTAAAAGGCGACTGAAGTATCAAATGGGTCCCTAGTCATAACTAACTTGTACTTTAAAAACGAAACAACTTACCTTTGCATGTTTTTGCTTGCAAAAATAACTGTCAGGCAGCATTTTTTTTTCATTGTCAGATTTTTTTGTCTCTTGGGTATTTAGTGAAGCAAATTCAGAGAACCTAACATAATCATTCAAATTACAGAAAAGAAGTTTTTAAAAATACAACACACACAATGCTCTTTAAAAACCCATGGTTTTGAACTTTACCTATGTAACTACTCTTTAGACAAATTTATGGATGACAGATGTATCAATGGCTACTAGAATGAATGCCTAGGTGCATCTTTTAGGCTGGGGGGGGGGGGGAAGCAGGATGCTTCTAAGGCCATTTGCTGAGATTCGAGAGCAGGCAAAGGTTTGTCCTTGTCTCTGCTTGAGATGCCCATGAGCATTTCGTGGGTCACTGTGTGCAACGGGATGCTGGACTGGATGGGCTGTGACCTGATCCAGCAGGGCTTCTCTTATGTTCTTATGTTCTCTTTACTGTGAACTTGCAACCATTATGAATGATACAGTTTATGGAAATGGACTGCCAAAGGCTACACAAGTAAAAAAAAAAAAAAAGTTAGGGAGCACTATTATTCTA
Organism: Aspidoscelis tigris stejnegeri; assembly: GCA_023333525.1. Taxonomy (NCBI): domain Eukaryota; kingdom Metazoa; phylum Chordata; class Lepidosauria; order Squamata; family Teiidae; genus Aspidoscelis; species Aspidoscelis tigris. The sequence continues at coordinate 212,979,309 of JALMGA010000001.1, forward strand.
GAAGGAGAATTGAGGACTTCACTCTTCCCTATTGAGAAAACCACAAAGAGCAACAAATGTTAACTGCACTCCTCTACACAACATGATGCTAACAGGATACACACCTGCCTATGTACACATTCTGATACTGTATAATCATGCTGAACACAATTGTAATGTAGATGTGAAAGCACTCACAACTTCAAATCTAAAGAGTTGTATAAAAGTCTTGCTTAAGGAGCACTTCAGCTCTAGTAATGCGAAAAGAAAAAAGCTCTGTCCACAGCATAAGAACTGCATCATCTCAATTGTGTGAAACAGTTTTAAAAAGCAGTGGAAAAGAAAGCAGGGTTGTGTAAGTTTTCAGAAAGAAAAAGGAAAAAGAGGAATGTAACAAAATAAAAATTAAATGGAGAACACACTATTATTTACTACACAGTATAAAACTGAACCTACTTTTTCTGAAACAGTGGCTTCTTAAGTCTGTGCTTATTTTGTTTTACACCTAAAAAAATTTAAAAACAAAAGTAAAATAGATCACTGAATGAAATCTGCAAAATGTACTGCTTTCATTTTAATGACAGGCTTTCCAAAACGTACCTTTCATTTCATCCATTTGTTTTTTCAGTCTTTCATGTTGTTGAATAAGATCCTTTATGCCTTCAGGATTATTTTGGCACAATACTTGACCTCTTTCATTGGCCTCTAGTGCTTTTTTGTGTTCTCCTAAGAGGGACAGTGCATCACAAAAGCGATAATGTCCCTGCAAAATATAAAATAATTAAAGCAACCTTAGCAAATAGCACCACTTCACAAGTTGTTATATAACATGTTTATATGCACACATGGGTAAGCAAGATTGTAGCTCAAATACAACACTCTTTCTCTTATTGTAACAGACCAAGACATTCAAGCAAATAGGTATTTAGACATGCAGCATTTTATCTTCCACATTTGTACTGGTCCTACAGAATTCAGATAGATGGGACTATACCTACTACCTAACAAGATTATTCTAAATCTTGCACTGAAATTACTTATTAACAATATAGTAATTTTGCATGCTTCACGAAGATTTGTAACATTCAAAATTCATACAAATTTGGCCAAATTGGACATTTGTATTCAAATTGAATGTTGGCACGTTCAAATATTGACATTCAAATTCAAATAGAATGTTTTAATACATTCATATGAAGCTTCGTATGGGATTCGTTTGGAAATGAACATTTCTACCTAATTCGAATCCTACTACATTTGAAAGGGATCCATTTGAACAGATACGAATTTTCTCGCATTTGATTCAATACGAATCGAATACAAAAAACTTTTTTTGCACATCCTTGCTCTCTTTCTCTATACTAATAATGAGTTGGATCCAGCAATAACCTCTTGTTTAGAGAAGAAGTGAAGCTTTTTTGGTCAATTTTTCTTTATCGTGCAGTCATTCATCCAGCCATTCATGATGTTGCAAGATTCTGGATGCATGTTCAGAGCAAGTTTGGAGAACTGGCAAACCTTTATCCTCTCTCAATCAATAAATGAATGTTGGGAATTCCCCTTCTATGCAACTTCACTCAAGGAACTTTTAGTTCTCTGTGGATGGCAATGGGCTCTTACAACTGGGTTTTCAATCTGCCATCAGCCAGATGACCAAGAGGGGGAGCATCTGTGCCTGCCCAGTCTACCTCAGTCATGCTAGCCAGACAACAGTTCAAAATGTTCTCAGACAGCGAGGCAAGACAACACTCAGGTTCTTCTGGTAACACTCTTTTATTTGGACTAGCTCCAATCTACTCTGCACCTCGGCCCCAGGTGCCTGGTCCCTTCAGCATTTAGATCTATTTACGTGAGGTTTTAAAGTTCAGACCCCCTCCATGTGGTTTTTTGACATGTTCAATTGCGCCCACCATTCTGACTTTTCTTGGATCTTCTCACTTATTAATGAATCTTAGGCCCTGTCAACTGGTGCCCTTGCTGGGACCCCTTCCATATCGCTCTGTCTGTATCGCCCTATCTCCAGCTGACATCAGGATTGGCGCTTGGGAAAGCATGGACAGACCAGTACAGCCATTTCTACCTCCCACCACGCCTTTTTTACTCTCAACACTTGCCCTCACACCCTGTCTGATGCCATAATATAGCCTCTTCACGGGGCTAAAAGGGGGTTTGCTGGTTCAGCGCCAACTCGGCACTCAGATAGGCAATTTTTCTCTCCAGCCCTCCTGAAGCGCCGCTTACCCAGACAAAATTGTCCATCACACCTGTTCTCTGCCATTTTCTTCCTCACCCCAATGTTGTGTGGGGGCCCTCCCCACTATTTGGGCATTGCTGGTGAGGGAAATATGTCGGCCTCTACCACCAAAGGATTGCTGCGGGCGGGCACCTGAAGCCCCTTTAGACCCGCAGGATGGCGTGATTGCCCACAGCCGAGGTATATCGGTGAGCTGAGCTACCGGGTTTTATCTCGGCTGCTGAGGTGGCCACAGCCATGAGCTGTCAGTGTGGTCACATGACTGCAGCGAAGAAGTCAGCCCAAAGGGCATAGCCTGATGGGTCTGTCCTGTCACGTGACTGGGGCAACACTGTCAGCCCAAAGGGCATTGACTGCTGAAATAGCTGTGACGTGATGGAGTGACGATGTCAGACCAAAGGGCATTCTTTCCTGAAGCACAGCTGTCATGTGATTGGAGCGCATATATCAGCCCAAAGGGCATCACCTGATAAATTAGTGTACTTTAATGCTATGGTACCCTCTGCTGGAAGTTTTTTATGCCTGCATCTGCAGCTTCCTCTGAATGTAAAGGTTTCCCATCTTCACCCCAAGCAAACACTACCCTGACACAGGCCCAGGTAATTCATCAAATGCAGGACACAGGTAAGTCAGGGCCCTGGGCCATTTACATCATTAATTGACCTTTTTTCAATTAAAAAAAATTATCTAGCACTTGTCTAACTGGCACCTGATTGGATATTTGCTTGCTGAGTATGATATCCTTGTCCTTTAAGTTCTGAACTGGAAATACAAGAAAATCGGGATGTGGTTACCGAATCAGCTCAGGGGTCTTCTTAACTGCTGCATGAAAACACGCAAGGACCATCTCAATCCAACCGTACTGCAGCATCTAAGGATAGGGCTCAGAAAGATAACAGGGGCAGGTCTAAACATTGTAGCAGTAGAAAAAGGTCCAAGAAGCATCCCAGACCCAAGCTTTCGCCCAAGTCCAAGCTGGCCACTAGTACTGTCAAAGCAATGGCAAACGTAGGGTTCCTAAAGAAAAGAGACATTCTTCCAGATTCGAGCTCTAGTTCAGACTCACACAGACCTAAATGCTCAAAACACAGATCTTTTTACAAGGCTTATTATAAGAACAAATATGGTCCCAAAACTCAGGTCCAGGACCCTCAAACTGGGCAGGATCAATCTAAAGTGACAGTTGCAGCCAATTGTTCCAGATCAGAAGAGTGCTCCCCTCCTAAAGAGGATCATTAAAGGAAACTAATTCCTCACTGCCTGTCCAGGCAGACCATACGGAGCTCCCACCTCAGACAGCCCACGAGGCGGATGCTCAGGACCTCACTATAAATGCTGATGAACAGCCACTGACTGCCAAAACCAATAGGCTCCTACAGATTGAATCTTTGCAGGCGGTTTTTGTGTCCATCACTTCTGCCTGAAATACACCTTTCAGGCCAAAATCTAATGAAGAGAGAACCAAGGAAGCACAGGACTTGCTAATGCCAACGCCTCAAAAAGAGCTGGTCCTTCCAATCCCCCAGGTTCTGAAGGACATTCTTTTGGGTGAATGGTCAGATTCTTATTCCTCAAAGAGGATTCCTTCTGTTCCAAAGAAAATCTTGACCTCAGCAGGCCACTCCTCATCCATATGGGCAGTACCTACTGTTGACTCCCTGGTGGTCAACCTCATTTCAAACCAGATGATCCCCCATGATTCAGAGACTCTTTTTCCGGACTCTACCAACAAGAAATTGGAATAGTTACTCAAGTGTTGTTTTGGAAGGGATTTGTTAGTGGCTCAAGGGGCAGCTAACACTTCTATGGCCTCCAGGGCAGTGTTGAAATAGGTGGAGGAGCTGATGGCACATCCACTCATGCACAAAGAGTTGAAGCTGAAAATAACTGAATTTCACAACACCTGGGGTGCTAGGGGTGGATTTGGGCATAAGACACTTTAACTAATTGGAAGATCCTCTGTGGCGTCTATGGCTGCGAGGAGAGCATTATGGCTACACTCTTGGCAAGTGGATTTTCCATCTAAGCTGCAGGTGGTTGGTGCTCCGTTTACTGGAAAGCAACTTTTCGGTGAGGACAACCCCAAAGATATTGCAGTAGAGCAAAATAAAAAGAAAGTGATGCCCACCCAACCGAGTAATACTCAGAGTTCCTCCAAGGTTCAACCTTTCCAAAATAGGAAATTCAGCAGGCATTCAAATTTTAGGCAGCCCTTTCAAGCCCAGCCCTTGGGAGGCTGTGGCTCTTGGGGTTTTCCTCAGATATCACAGTAGTTTGGGGTATGGTAGCTCAACCCAAAGGTTTTCTCAGATATCACAGTAGTTTGCCGGTTATAGATCTGTTTGCATCCAAATGCAACCATCTCCTCCGAGCCTACATGTCCCAAATCAAGGATCTCAAGGCAGTGGATGTTGGCGCACTATGCACACTGTGGATGGAGGAGGCAGGACCTTCTGCTTCAAGGAGGGAATCACCACGACAATGTCCGGTGGCTTGCCTCAGCAGCATGGACAATCGGTAATGTCTCCTCATGGAGGCCAGTCTGGACTCAGAGGTGATCAATACCATTCTCGCCGCGAAGCATCCCTTCACATGGAGGTTTTATAACTCCACATGGAGTTTTTTGTAGATAGTATTCCACTGTAGAGGTGGATCTGTCTTCGCCTTCACTTGAGAATGTCTTCTCTTTTCTTCAAGATGGATTTAACAAGGCTTGTCCCATAATACCCTGAGAAAACAAATCTTTACCTTAATGGCAGTCACTGAGATCCAAGGTAAGGTGTCCTTGCTGGATAGTTCACTAGTTAAGTCTTTCCTCTTAGGAGTCAAGGCACGCTGCCCACCAGTCTCTCATAGGTTCCCCTCTTGGGACCCCCATATGGTCCTGGAGGTATTAACAGGGCATCCCTTTGAACCAATTTCTCAAATCCTCATGAAACTTTTGTCATGGAAAGCAGCTTTCCTAGTGACCATTACGTCCACTAGGAGAGTTTTAGATGTTGCAGCCCTGTCTATTGCTGAGCTCCTCTGTTCCTTTACACAGGAGGCTGTTGTCCTGCAGTTAGACCCCACCTTTGTTCCAAAGGTGAGCTCTAATTTTCACAGAACGCAGAAAATTTGTCTCCCATCTCCCAGTAACAGATGAGGAACGTAGGGCTCATTGTCTTGATGTAAGAAGGACAATAAAGCAAAATATTGAGAGAACCAGACCCTTTAGGAAAGTTCCAGCTTTATTTGTTAGTTTTCACCAAGCACATTTAGGAAGGACGGTGTCAGCCTCTAGCCTCTACACTCTCCTTATGGATCAGATATCGTATTCTGATGGCCTACAAATTGAAGAACATGCATCCCCCAGAGGGCATTACTGCACATTTGACTCGCTCAGCTTTCACCTCTGTGGCATTCACAACAGCAGCCTCCTGTCAAGAAATCTGTGCGACAGCAGTGTGATCATCTCATATGACCTTCACCAGGCATTACAAGATGGATATTTTTCATTCCAATGACACAGCCCTTGGCAGAAGGGTTCTCCACCAAGTTAACCAGGTCTCAGTAAGAAGGTTCTTGTTATACCCTTTTGGGTCCTTTCATGGTTGGTAAGGAAGCTGAGGGGGGAATATTAGTTATAAGGTTACATAGCACCCTCCCAGTGAACTAAAGAGCCCATTGTCATCCACAGAGAATGACAAATTGTTTATTCACATGAAGGTTTGTTCTCGTAGGATGGCAATGGGCTCTCAACCCACCTGTTTAATTGTTTTATGTTAAAATTTTTCAGTGTCTCAGACAGGAGAGCAGCTCCCTTTGGCAGACTGGGCAGGCACAGTAGGGACAACAATTTATATTAGGAGATGTGCCCCCTCTCAGTCGTCTGGCTGATGGCAGGCTGAAAACCCACTTGTAAGAGCCCCTTGCCATCCTACGAGAACGAACCTTCACATCAGTAAACAATTTGTTATTCTTGGTCAATGTGTATTAACAGCAGAAAGTGCTAAATATGCAACTTTTTAAAATATTACAGATTTAGCAGGACAGTACTAATAAAAGATTTCCTCCAACTTCTACAAACAAATTAGCTGAAAATTAGACTTTTATCAGTATCCTTTTTTACATAATAAATTCTAACCTTTGGCCAGTTGGGCTTCAAAATTATGGATCTCTTTCCATCACACAGGGCTTTTCTAAAATAAAAATGAAGTACAAATAAGAAAAATATAAGCAACAAAATGTCCTTACTCAAATTTGAGAAATTTTCAAGAAAAATCCAAGTATTATACTCCCTCACACATAATACAGATCTCATATTTCCCCAACCCAAACTATCTTTCTTTAGAAAATGGGAAGGTTAGAACTCTTATAAAACTGCAGGACAGGGCATTTCTGTACTTTCTTTTCTAATAGAACTATAATTCACAGTGCAGAGCCTTTTCAGGTGTAGGTTTTGACACTGCCTTAAAAGGAGAAAGTCATCTCCCATGAAATATCCAGTCTAAACAGCAAATTCAGGCTTCAGTTTCAAATTCTAACTTCATCAGCACCATCTCTTGACCTCACATCAGGGTACAATGAGCAGCAGTAAGAGAGAGACAAGCTTAGGAACGTCCTGCTGCAGCCTCTGGAAGAGAGAACTGTAGCCTCCTTTTGACCAGATCGGTGGCTACTGTGGCCTCCTACACCAAAATGGGCAAAGCTGTTGTAGCAAGTTTCCACGAGTCTGTGAGGGGCCCGTGCCTATCCCAAGGAAGTTAGAGATAGGAACAATACTGGCATATCCCACAAAGGTTGGAGACAAATAGCCAACTATGCGATTTTTCAAACTAAGAATATATCATAAATGCATTTTCCCATACAAAAATAATGTTGCCCCATCAGCCCATCTCTCAGGGCAATGCTCATTCCCCCTTGCGCTAAACCATAGTTTTATGCTTTATCTCAATGCGACAACAGGAAAAAGCATACTTACTTATATTGTCCAGTTCGAAGAAAACAGAGGGCCCGGTTGCCATAAAGAATGTGATTTTCAGGCCTTTAAAAAAGGTCAGATTGCATTTACTTAATAAAACTGAAAATTCTGTCAACAGAATTCCTAATATGCCCATGAATCTACAAGGCCAGGTAATCTTTACCAGAAATTACCACTATTCAGGAGTCCACTAATGAGAACTAGAAACAAAATTATCCATATGAAAGCAAATAAATCATTTTAAGCGAAGTCAGGAATTCTCATGTTTCAAAGAGCATCAATAATTCGGACTTTCATGGAAATATTGCAAACTAGTGAAGAACGCGTTCTTGAATTTTTTGGTGCCACAAACCATCACAAAACTGCCAAAAGTATGACTGTATCATTTAATCCCCCCATCCAGCATTAACACCCTCATCAACACCAGCAACACAGTATCAAAAATATGGCCCCAGGCCGAGCTGCAGAAAAGTACTTGTACAACCAATACATTTTAATGAAAAAATGGCAAACTGCTCAAGGACCTTATCCAAGTACTCATTATCTTGATAAATTTCAGTCTCCAAATTCAATCTTCTGACACTTTTTACAGATCATCTCAATGAAGCTTGCAAAGCAAGAGCAGACTAAAGACCAAAGTTTTAAAAATTCAGCCTTTTACCACATTACACACTCCTTAACTATTTTCCCAAAGCCCTACATTTATAATATTTTATCCATTAATCTGTTCCTTACCATAATTCTATAGCTTTTGTATAAGAAGCGACAGCAACATCAAACTTCTCTTCAGCAAATGCTTCATTTCCCCTCTTTTTCATGCTTTCACTTTTCTGTGACAAAATACAAAAAATGCTAAGATTAACTTTAACTGTAGGGTGATATTTGGCAGTTTATGGAGTTCATCTTGAAGTGTCCCTTAAAATAATATAAAAATTCTTATGCTCCCCAAAACTACATTTGGATGTCCAGGTCTCACATTCATCAACAATGTGCTGTCCCATTGTTCCTCCTTTCACAGAACAAAAGACAAGTGCATAAAAATATTTTCAATGAACTGAAATTTGTCTTCTCATGTGAACTATCTGGGAGCAAACTAAGATATTGAATATGGTCTGGAGAAGCTGATTCAATATCCTGAACCTTTCTGAACATGGACAATAGAAATGGCTAATTAGTGACTTTGTTTAACTGTGGTTAAGATGAAATATGAGAATACTAGGCTGATGATATCCAGGGTTAAAATGAGAATAGTGAAGATAGTGCTGTTTGTATAACTACTACCGAAAGAAAAAAATGCTAAAGTCAGTCCTTCCATTTTAAAAAATATATATCAAGGTTCTGAACATTCATGCTGGATAAGAGGTGTTAGAAAATGTGCAAATAGACTGCTGACTTATTAAGTTCCCTGTTGGTTCAAAAGAAACAAGGGAGTCCTCAAAACCTATCTGTGGAACTGTGTTCACCTTTTACATTGGTATATGCCAAATTTATCATATTTGTCAAAATATCTGATGGAACCAGAAAAAGAACAGAGTTTCAGGATTATAACTAGCCTCTATAAAACTGTATGTCATTCTTTAACTTTACCTTCATACAGCTATCACAATTCTGAGATTCAAAGGCTTCTATTAAATTGTAGTCTTCCAGTACAATTCTGGTTATATGGAGCTTGTCTGCAAAGAGTAATAAATTCAGATAAAAGACTAGGCTATTACTGATACAAACAGTATCACTATATGCTAAAAAGATTCACTGATCAGATGAGATGAAACACCTTTTGTTTATTTTTGAAAAAATTATTTTATAAGAAAGTCATTACAATAGGAAACGTAGATATGGATACAAATCAGAAACAATGCTAAATTTAGGTCCTTGCTAAATTTAAGGAGAACAAGAAGGTTAACAGGTTATATCAGGACATGAAGTAATATCCTTTAATGCAATGCAATCAAACAACTTGAGAAAGTCAATCTAATTTATTCAAACTTCGAATTTAAAATGTTGCTTGATTTGTATATCCTCAAAGTGAATGTAAAGAGATGATTTTCATGAACCATTCTTTAACAGGCAGTGATGGGAAAAGATGGAATTTAATAGTTTTTTGGTGACCTTATAGTTTAACAGAAGCTGACATATGTCATTGAACTCTGCAACAAATCCTTGACCTTTTATTTGAATACTTTGTGCCACAAGGGTCCCATAAAAGTATATAACAGTACTTTAAAGTTGTTACAATTTTTTTAAAAAAATCAGTAGTATGCTGTTCATGATAAAAAAAATATGGAAGATAAAAACAAGCTGTTTCTTGGCAGAAAAAAAATCCACAAATGTAAACATTACTTTCAGCTTAGCCCAAACCAAACCACTGCCGTACAAGACTAAAAAACCACACAAATATAAAATAATCCCTCAAATACTTTGCATACTTACATTCAGCAAAGAAAATTTCTAGGAAAGGCCAACAGTAATTTCCAAGTTTTTCCAATTTCTGTAAAATACCAATGTCATCTGCATATTTCATCCAATCAAGAGCATCATGAATATTGAAGTTTCTCTGTTAAAGCAAAGGAGAAGCAGTTACATTTCCTTTTGCTAAATTATCAACTACCATGCAGAGTAACTAGAGTAACTAGAATGAAATAAATACATGAGAATCCAGAACACTTAGCTAACATCCACTTGCGTTGTGAATACGACAACTACTGCTATCACCTGAAAAGTCATTTGCTCCAAACACGACTAAAGCTATATTCAAACATAACAAAAGGAGCAGCTTGGAGGCACCTCAGAGAGACAGTGTGTGGGACTTGTGTTCCTAACCCTTCTTTACTCCACCTTCTCTAGCACAGAGTATTCATGGGGGGGGGGGGGCAGTCTTCTGCAAGCCAACTTAGAGATGGGTTTTTTTTCTGTATGTGATCTCAACCTTAAGCTCATGAGAGCTACAGTTCAGTGATGTGAGAGAATAATATGCTCTGAGAGTGAGAACATTTTAAAGTTATTCTTCAAAAGAATATTTTGAAGGAATTTTAACGAATTTTCTCTATATGATTCTTGGTGTCTCGTTAAAGCATTTCTCTTCACTGAGGTCTTTCAGAGTGCTTTGTATATTCATTTTCTTCTTCTAAACTGCAAAAAGAACTTTTGTTGAAAGATAAGAAATTCTGAAATGAATAAATAAATTTTAACCTAAAACTGTATGTTTATGATGCAATTGTGAATTACAGAGTAATATATAATATTGTAAAATTCTCAAGAATACAGTTTTGGAGAAAATTCCCAATAATATTCTCCAACCCAAGAATTTCGATAATATATAAAATTTCACTGTAATATAAATGTCTAACAGTTGTTCTATGCAACTGACTCATTCTCTAGATTTTAAAATCTTTGGCTACGTGAGGTATGAGGATCAGAGTTAAGAAGATAACTTTCTTAGCTGCAACCCCTGTTCTTTGGAACTCTCTTCTAATGGCAATCTGAGGATTCCCTCACTGATGTCATTTCTAAAAATTACTAAAAACATTTCTTCACCTGTACCTTTGAAACTGCTTAATACAGTTACCATGATTAATTCAACCCTTTTGTTTGATCTGTTGTTATTCTTGCTAATGTTCAGCTTGTAAATGTAGAATTGTTTGAAATCTGCAGTATACAAGCCAAATCAATAAAAATAGGAAATTCAAAATTAGCATTTGCAGAAAGCATTGTTTTGAAAAATATCCCAATAACTGTTTCATTTTCAGAGAATACTCCATGGAGAATTGCACACTACTACTCACTACATGTGGTTGCCATTAAGTCTGATGATATAGAAATTACATGGATAAAAAAATATGGTCCTGGAATCTCACTTACAGTACATTTACATTTGAAAAAAATTACTTAACCTAGATTGTTACCGAGACTATCATAACTGTTTTAAATTTTTGGCTTTCAATTTGCTCTGATGAAGGACTTTTTGAGCCTCATTATATTTTGAATCATTAAAAAATGAAGAGAAAAAAAGAATAAGCCAGCAGTTTCTATAGACTTTAATTCCACAAAAATCAGATAAAAAAGATTTGCATGAATACGACAAATCAAATATTTCATAGCGTTTGAACACAAATGAAATGTTTAAAAGAAACTCACATTATCTATTTCAGTTCCAATTTTTAATATCCCATTGATAAAACGCGGAACATCCTGTAGGCCATAGGCAGAGGACAAAACAACAATTTCTGTTACATCTTGGCTTATGAAGATACTCAACAAAATTTACAGAAAATATGACAACAAAAAACTTAGCACACAGTTTATTAGAAATAGTAAAATCATCCCTTGTTTAACAATGGTTTAGTTCTAATTAGCAATCATGCTATGCATTATAAACGTAGTTGCTATCTATGGAAATTCAGCAATTATGGGAACTACAGCCATAAGAGGCCAAATTTTTCTCAGCCCAGAAAATTACTTCCTCTGCCCCCGATTAACAACCACAGAAAAAAATTCCCACACACAAGAAGGTGTTCACTATTTAAGAACAAAGTGAGAAAAAGCTCTGAAACCAAAACAGACTCCTGCAATCCCTTCATTCAACTTCTGACTCCTTATGTTCCCAAATTTGGGAGGACTAATCCACCAAAGAAAGCCAATGAGTTCATCAGGATACAGTCTACACACCTAAGTCAGTGGAGTCAGAATGTCTGGACTATTTGTGCACATGGCTAGATAAATGCTCAAGAAGCAACTGATAGAAGATCAGGGAGCCAAGAGCCCCACGGTACTAATGCAAGTCACTTTGCCACTGGGAACCCATTCGCAGGTAGACACATTGGGATTAGTTATTATAAGAACTAGCCATAAAAGCCAATTAAGCCAGATTATCAATGCAAGTCAATGGATAAATAGAATGCTCTCAAACACAATGGGGCTGAAGTAGCCAGCATGTCCAGGATACCCATGCACATTAGAAAGATATGTTGAGATCAACCACTAGACTGCTAGAAGGGAGAGGAGGAAGGCTTGTATTTTGAAACTTGATGTATATAAAGCCTTTGACAAAGTTTCTCATAAATATTTATTTCGGTTATGTAGAGAATTAAATATGGGTCCAAGATTTTGTGATATGTTGCAGGAAATATATAAGGAATGTATAGCATATGTAAGGGTGAATGGAGAAAAAACAGAAAGATTAAGTATAAAAAATGGAACTAAGCAGGGATGGCCACTCTCTCCTGGGTTATTTGGTTTGGCAATAGAAGTATTGGCAAACAATATTAGAGATAATGTGCAATGGAAAGGATTTAGAATAGGAAGGGAAGAAGTAAAGTTGAATTTGTTTGCAGATGATGCAATGATTATAACTGAAGAACCTCAGAAAATGATAGAAGTGATAATACCGACATTGGAGAACTTCAGGAGGCAGTCGGGGCTGTTTGTGAATATACAGAAATCAGAAATATTATTTTGGAATACACCACCGAGAGAGCAATTGGAAATAAGGAAAAGGACCGGATTGAAGCTAGGAGTTAAAAAAATAAAGTATTTAGGGGTATGGATATATAGGGACCCCTGTAAAATAATGGAAGGAAATTATAAAAGAATTTGGAAACAGATTGAAAAATTATTGAAAAAATGGAATGTAAAATTTTTGAGCAGGTTAGATAAAATAAGAGTGTTAAAGATATTTATAATGCCCAAGTTATTTTATTTGTTTCAGACACTCCCTATAGCAGTATCAGAGAAGATGTTAAAAAATTGGGATAGAAGAATTAAAGTATGGGTGGCAGATGAGAAAAGACCGAGATTGAGATATAAGTGGTTGACGACAATAAAGCAGGAAGGTGGATGGGGAATACCTAGTATAGAGGGCTACCATGATGCTTTTCAGATACAAAGATTATTAGAATTACAATATGGAGAGTCTAAATGGGCTAAATTAGAAAAAAAAATAAACAACATAGAAGGAAAGGAATTAATATATAGAAATTGGTTACCAAGAGAACAAAGGAATTGGAGTAAAAAATTTTTGGGCACAATGAAAATATGGAGTAAAAGGAAAAGAAAAATTGCACAGGAGGAAGGGAAATTAGCTACAATCTGGAAAATAAATGTGGGAGCTGAGGATGGTTTACAATGGGCATTAAATAGATTATATAGGAGAGGAATAAAAGTAATTGAAGATTTATATGATACGGGACGTAATCCCAAAAATTTAAGCGAATTAGAACAATTATTGGGAGGAAGCTGGCTGCAAGCGAGGGGAATAAAGACTTATATAGATCAAGTAAGAATTAGAGAGATAGTTAATAAGGAAGATGAAGTATTTGATAAAATAATAAGAAAAGTGAGGAAGAGTGAAAAAGGTATTGCAGGAATTATATATAAGGGGTTAATGACAGTGGGAGAGGAAATATATGAAGAAATAAGAGGAATATGGAACGATGATATAAGAATAAACAGAGAAGAAGTCAAAAAGGAAATACAGAGAATGGAAAAAATAAAATATGGACGAATATGGGAAACAAGAATGAAAATAATACATAAATGGTACAGAACACCAATACAATTGTCGCACTTCTTTCCAAATGTAACCGAAGAATGCTGGCATGGATGTCAAGAAAGAGGAATATTTTTACATATGATTTGGCATTGTCAGAGAGTTCAGGTGTTTTGGAAAGAAGTAGAAAACATGATCAATAATATATATGCACTTAATATTAATTTAAATGAAAGGATAGTAATATTTCAATTGGATCTGGAGAATATAAGGCCAAAAGAGACTAGGGAAGTAGTTTGTTACATACTTAGGACGGCTCAATTGGTAGTAGTAAATGGATGGAAGGATGCAACTAAATGGGAGATACAGAAACTGTATGAATATATAATAGCCTCGATTGCAGTAGAGGTTCGAGAATGTCGGGAAAATTTTGAAAATGATTTAGTAAAAATAAGAAGGTGTAAAAACAAATGGAGGGAGGTTAAGAATTACCTGGAAGCGAGTGTCAGAAGTGAATTAGTTAAATTACAGTTAAGAATTGTATTCCAAATGTAACCCTTAGCTCATAAATGTTATTGAATATTCATTATTTAGGGGTGGGGGGGGAGGGGGGGGGAAAAGGGAAGAATGTATAAGTGCATAAGTATGTAAAAATTGTTATTGTAAAAGTTAAAAAAAATAAAAAAAAATTTAAAAAAAACCACTAGAACTGGATCCACCAAGAGAATCAGCAAGCTTAGCTTAGGGAACACATAAACTGGTGGAGGCTGCATTTTGCTCACTAGATATGAACAAAGCTGCTTTGTGCAAAATCTCATTACACAAAGGATGACAGCACAGAATATCTAAAAATAAAAATTCAGATGGCTTTGCACTTGTGGAGAGCATTTCTGGTTTCATAAGTCTACTATATTCATTTTAGCCAGTATTTTCTATCTATAGCAAATTTTGATCCAGACAATTTTCAGTCCACAGACACATTTTGAAAAGTATGTAGGAATGGCAGTAATCCATCAAACCTAGTCCTCTGCCCTGTACAAGCAGAAATGCTTTCAGTGTCACAAAGCATCACTGTTACTGTTACAAAAGTGGGAATTTTCTAGTTTCCAGCAAAATTTGAAAACAAATAAGGCTACAAATCTAAGCATAGCAGTAGCACTTTTTAACCATGTAGGACTAAATGTATATTTTTGTTTAAAAGCTCCAATGACTAAAGATATGTTAGTTTTAAAATATTACCCAATATGTACATTCTACAGTAGGTTAGAACAAAACACATAAAAAACTTACCGCAAACTTTTTGACTATATCAGTAACATCTTCTAAAGTCTCGATTTCATACAATCTTTCCAAATTTAGCTCACCAACTTCACAATCACTTAAACGTGAATAAGACAAGGTTAAAAATATTGTTTTGACTATGATTTAATAAATAGCAACTTACAGAAAATAACTACTTTGTCGAGAAACCACAGACATTCCAAATTCATATAAAACACTAAATATCAATCCTGCCTATGTGGTAGTAAGTCCAAATAAAATGTAGATAATTATTTATCAATACTTCTATCAGAAGTGTTAATTCCTCAACAAAAGATATTAGCTGCTCAACATTAGTCTCATATCTTTTATTTAACCTGTTATCATTGCTAAATAAATCAATGCTGAATTTTCTCTTTTTTTGGCTTTGTATAACCTCTGATCTCTGTATATGGCAGCTAACTGGTGGGGTTTATCAGCCTGCAGCTTACCAAGCGACTGAGAGGTGGCGTCTCACCAAGACTATAAATTATTTGTCATCTAAGCTCCTTCTCCAGTCTTATTTGGTCGCGCAACCAAGCAACAGATTGGTACAACCCCTTAGTCTTTAGCCAAAACCATCCATCATTACTTTTAATTCTTGTAAATAGTTAATGAAGACGCTCCCATCTTTCCTAAACTTATCGATTGTTTTTATCTTTAAGTTTGCCGATTTATCCATTTCCACCAAGTCCATCAATTTGATTAGCCATTCTTCTCCTGTAGATATCTCTTCTTCCTTGCATTTCTGTGTATATATTAATCTAACTGCTATTACCATATATAGAATCAAGGAGTTTATGCTATCCAAACGACCCTCCCTAATTTTAATGTTGTTTTTTATTAATTTATAGTCTACATCAGTTTAGACGCTGCGCTCCCTTCATAAGACTGGAGGAGGAGCTTAGACGAAGAAGAATTTATACTCTCGGTGAGACGCCACGTCTCGGTCAATTGGCAAGCTGCAGGCTGATAAACCCCACCAGGTAGTCATCTGCCATCACACGAAAATGGACAATCACGTACATAACAACTACCTGTTTTCTGTTGTTGAAATAGTCACAACTGTTTGCAAAAAGAAAGCAAAGAAAACATTTAATTTTTTAAAATAACTTGTTTACCTGGAATCGTGACATTTTTTGGTGTGTTTACACCCAGGTTCAAATAAAAACGGCCAAAAGGTATATATTTTAATCACATCACAATACTTGTGCAACTCAGAAACTGGCTTACTGCACCAAATTTTACAGATATCACCTAAAGAATAAAAAGGAAGAGACAGCTCAAAATTCAAGACAAATTTCTATTCAGTCCACCCCCCAGTTCAAAGTACTGCTCCACTACTAGAACACTAGTGTGCAGCACCACAAAGCAAGGCATTAGAGTAGATGTGCCAAGCTGGCTCACTTTGAACTGGCTTGCCTTGACCCTTGATTCACTAGGCTTGTTGATCCTCAAGGAAGCTTGACAAACCAGCTTACTCTTTCTTCTTTGGTTATGCTGCACTGCCATCTGCTCATTTCATCTGCACTGCTCCTGCCTGTCATGTTGTTCTGAAGCACCTCTCCCAGCTACTTGCCTTCTGGGACTACAAATCCCAGCAGACCTCTTTATCAGAAAGCCTACAATACTTATCACATGCTTGGATGACAATAACATTCACAGCCTTCCAGAAAAGTAAGCCGCACACTCTTAAGTAGCACACTATGCTTGGACTTGGAATTCCAGCATGAGAAGAGAAATGCCTGGTTAGTGGGTGCACATTAGTAGAAAGCATGCACCCAATTGGCAGTCACAGGCCCAAGGGAGAAGGCAGCGCAGTGGCCCAGAAGGTGGGCATGCAGCTTTGGAGAAGGCAACAGCACACTGTGGCAGGACAGGTAGCGGCACATACACAAAAGGCCACAACATCCTCCTCAAGGCAGGCAAGAAAGTTTAAGCCAGGGGGCCTTCAATAAGCAGCCTTAAGCCAAGCTTTGATTACTTCCCCTGTTGTCCACCAATATTCCAAGTCTTCTCTTACTGCCTCATTTGGCATAATATGGCAAGAGCACCTAGCTATTGCTCCTTGAACAGAACACAGAGATGAAATGAGGAAAGCTGGAGACTTTGACATCACATTTCAAATGCCATATCCAATGAATTGTTTGTAGAAAAGGCAAGTATTCTACCCTTTAATTCTTTCCCTTCTGTGTTGATGGGAAGTTGGTGGGGAGAAATATCCTGTAGATAGATGGAATCTAAAAAAATCCAGCACACAGCAAGCCCTAAAATTCCAAATGCGCAGAACACAAATGACTAAACTCTAGTCCATCACTATAGTTTTACTTTCCCACCTCAGCACTCTTGTGCTTTTGGCTGATTTAGGGTCAATAATATAACCCTTCTAAGGATTGAAGACTATAAAGCAATTGCACAAACACAATTTCACAGTAGAGGGAGCTACATATCCCCCCTTCTGACTGGGAGGAGGGAACCTTCAGGCCATTCTCTATCCATGTGTATTGATTACTTTGGCCCTGTGAATTGCAGGCATAAAAAGTGTTATCTGAGTTCCTGCTACAGAAAAGGAAGCAGGTTTTTTTTACTTGCTTTGATTGTCAGGCTACATACCTGGTTTATATTTCTTTGAAGACCAGCTTCCAAATTTTGCACGAGCCTGCAAAACAACACATAGGTAGTTACTGTTCTGAAACTATAGTTAGTGCTCTGAAACCAAGTATTTTTCTCTAGGTTAAAAACAAAATATGTTGAGACGAAAGTGTGTGATCTATCCCAATAAGAAATTTTAAATGAAACTTAAAACCAAAGCATAGCTCAGTACTAAAACATGTTCTCATTTTACAGCGCATCCTCCTACCAATTGCCTTCTCAAACCAAGTTGGTGTAAGAAAAGGTTCTCTGCCCTGCAAAGGCTCTGATTTGTTAGGTACCCAGATAAACTTTGCTGTAAATGTCATACTTATCTTGCTGCAAGAGAAAAAAAACTAACTAACCACACAACGAAAGAAGCACAAGTCAAATCCTTTATGATAGGAGATGGAAATCATAAAATGCAGCACAAAAGGGGGAACAGAACTTTGTTAAGACCAATCATTAGTTTACTATGATGTAACAATACAGGTCTTCTATACAGAAAACCTCTTAGCATGAAATTGCCACAAGAAATATAATCTTGAAACAAAACTGTAGAACTGAAATGGCTCCAAAGAATTAACAAGATACCTACTGTGTCCACTGCTTCCTGACTGCACATACTTCATTTCCAAGGTTAAAATGTTGCTTATTCTGATCTAGGTATATCCTTTATGCAGATAAAACATACATGTCTCAAAATGCCAATATATCATTCACCTGAATCAGTACGAAAATCAGATAATGTAACTCACCAGTTCACAGCATGGTCTAATAAAAGCACCATACAATGCAATGTGGTCAAAATCTGGTTCAAATGTAGGATTTTCCATACTGCATGATCCTAAAACTCACATAAGAAAATAACAAAGAGAAAAAAAATATCATACACCAACTAAGATTTACCTCTGATGTTCTTAATACTATATAAACAAGAACTATAATTTCCTGAAAGCCTAAAATATAAATCATTCAGAAGTAGCTATAGTTTTTAACGACTGACACCACTGATTCCAGATTCCAGAGAAAACACATAGGCCTAATATCTCCCCCTTTTTTAATGGATCATTAACCATGGAAAGGACAGGAAAGAAATCTTTCTAGTCACTAAATAATCTAATGGCATCATCTATCACTTTTGTTAGCAGTGTTTCAGATGCCAAGATTACACATGTTAACTGCATACATAACTAAGCACAAAACCTAGTCACTTTCAGCCAGATTATTTGAAACAGCAGAATTATTTTACTGATTTTAAAACATGCCAGGAGATCAATGATAATTCTAAAAACAGATGTACAAGATGGCAACACTTGGTGATCCTGAGAAGGCAGACCAGTATAATCTTCAAATTGTAAAAACCAACCCAATCTGAATTATAATTAGTTGTATTAGTAAATTAAGTGTTCAAACTGAAGAAGTGCATACATAGTTCTATTCAGAAAATTGACTTGTTCACATTTTATCTTTTATCACAACTGGCTGACAGTTGCTTCTAACCAAGAAGCAGTGAACAAACTTTTGAATTCAAACTCTGTATTAAGATGTTTTTGAAAGTGTGGAATTAAAGCCATTCGTCACAGAACAACCACAAAACCTTCAACTATGTTTCCAGGAAACATCCTCCTTTATTTTTGTTTATTTTCATCAATTTCCTCTCTTCTAACACTACAAGATGGCCATTGTACAGCTATTATACTTGCTGGTAACTATTAAATGATATGGCCCATCTGTACCTGAAAAATACAACCACCCACTTGTAGGTTATAGTAAAAACAGTATAAATCATTCTGAGGTCTGCTTCTGTATTTTTGTTAATTTAGAAATTCTACACCAGCCACAAACAAGCCTGGGTTATATAAAAGAAACCTCACTAAATCTAACCAAGTAGGGGTGTGTTGAACTAGTTTTATGGTATATGGTTCAAATTAAAATTGAAACACCTACCAGTTTGTGACTTTGGTTCAATGCAAACTGTTGAACGAAGTGACAAATTTGCCTAAGGTTTGAAACAAATGTGTTCATTACGCTTCCAATTTGATTTGATTCAAACTAAAAAGATGTTTGTGCACACCCTTATATCCACATTTAAGTGCCCAGTTTGTTGGAAATGAGGTATTTGCTGACTTTCCTTGAAAGAATAAGTTTTTTATCATGATCTGCTTCTGGATCAGTATATGGTTCTCAGATGATACAATTTTACCAACTCACTATTTTACTACTACATCTTAGCCACAGTTAAACAAGTTTTATTAACATCAGAGTTTAATCACCAAAGCATATTCTAACCGGCATATTCTTGATTATAACTACTTGAGACAAAAATGTAACTGAGAGAATTCTAACTTTGGGCTAGAAAACCTGTTTCTAACCACAGGTCCCATCATACCCAACCATGAACCATGTTGGCCAGGGACAATGAGACTAACTCCTTGATATGGAAGTTAGCAAACTTGTAATGGGCAAAATAATTTGTTTCAGGTACAAGCTTATCTTAAATTGAGAGGTACTTTTAGCAATCTCTTTAAAGCTATACAAACAAGAAAATATTTCTATTTACAACTGAGGATGCTTCATTTTTGTTCTGCTAAAACATGTTTAGTAAAAAAAAGCAAAACACACTATTACAGAAAACACGAACTTTACACATGAATGCTTCAAATACGTAATCATAAAAATGCACTCTACATGGAGCTATCCTCAAAAACTATTCGGAAGTTGGAACTGGTGATGAATGCAGCAGTTCCAAATGCTGATGGGAGTCTCCAGCTGGACTCATATTGCAACGGTCTTAAAGGATCTGCACTGGTTACCTATTCACTAAATCAGCTCAGAAGTGGCATTGGTAGAACAAAAGATAATCTTGCTAAATGGAATTTTTAGAAGACTCTTCCATTTTATGTGAATGTGGTCCTGAACAACCCATCCAATATCTATATTCCTGTCCAAAATGTCCTGTCTCATGTACTATGGAGGAAGTCCTCAATGCCACTGATAATGCAGTCGCTGTTGCTAGTTTTTGGTCAAAAATAATTTTATCATTATTTGTCTTTTGTATTTTATTGGTACCATTTTATCCAATTTTTAATGTTTTGTTGATCTGAATGTTGTTTTTAAACTGATTTATACATTATGTTTGTTCCTTTTACGGCTTGTTTAGCTGAATGCAATGCTTTTGAGATGAAATAAATAAACCTATTCGCTACCAAGCCCAATTCAACATATAAACCCCTAAATAGCTTGGGCCCTGGGTATCTGAAGGAGCGCCTTCACCCATATAGACCTGACCAGGCACTGAGATCTCAGGGAGAGGGCCTTCATGTAGTTCCTTCCCTTTCAGAGGCACTAGGGATAGGGACTTGCAGAAGGCCTTTCTGTTGGGGACCCTAGACTCTAGAATAGCTTCCCTCTTGATGCTTGCCAGGTGCCTTCATTGTATAGTTTCTGGCGCCTGGGGAAAACATATTTTTTCACCCAGGCTTTTGCTTCTTAAACAGCTTCATCAGGGTGCTGTCCTGTTAGGAAGGGAGGGGTTATATTTTTAATTATGGGTGTTTTTCCACAGGCAGAAAGTACACATTTTTGCACCCATTAAGGACCCATTTGGGTGTGAGCCAGATGACCCCATTTCCACCACGGCACCCATTTGGGACACATTTGTTTCCACTGCCGCTGGGGAAATCCAGATCATATGGGTACATCTCAGCCTTTAATCTGGATTTTCTGTAGACCCCATTAATGGGGTCTACAATGGGGTCTTCAGCCAGAAAATCCGGATTAAAGGGAGCCTGTTTCCATGTTAGTTTGGCAATGGGGTCTAGAGGAGGCTAGGGGGAGGGGGCACCCATGGGAGGGAGCCCCAAAACCTAGACTTCAAAGTCATTTCGAAGCCATTTCGAAGTTACAAAGTTACTTTGAAGTTGCCTTCGGAGATTAGCAAAGGCTCCAAAGACAAAGGGAGAACAAAGCGGACTGTTACCTTCAGCCATGGAAAGAGGTACATATTAATGAGGCTGACTCATACCTGCTCACAAGGAGGTAATTAATATGCAAGCTCTTGCAATGGGTTTGTCTTCGAAGCCTTTGCTAGTCTTCGGAGGGACTTCAGAGCCTTTGCTAACCTCTGAAGGCAACTTCGGAGGGATTTTGGAGATTGCACCCCGTCCCCCAAAACACCTGGGGTGACAGGCAGACCCCTTGTGGGTCAATCTGGATTTGCAAATGGGTGTCCCGGTGTTTCCACAGAAGGGAGGCTAGCACCCATTGCTACTGGGTGCTAGACCACCCATGGAAACACATCGGGTACCCATTCCTTAGATCCGGATCTTCTTAGATCTGGATTAAAGGAGCGCAGTGGAAAAACACTCAATGTTTTACTATTAATATTTTAATTTTACTGTAACCCATCCTGGGACCATTCAGTGAAGGGTGGGATATAAATTTTAAACATAAAATAAATAAAATTCTTATCTATATTCAAGACAGAACAACAAAAATTAGAAACCCACTGTTTTACAGTACACTTACAGCCAAAAGTGTGTCTTGATTATTTTTCACAAATATCAAAACAGAATAAGGCAGTGTAGAGAATATAGGAACAGCAATAAAAACAGACATGTTTAAAACTATTAAACACATTTAAACAGTCAGGATACTGTTTCTAAAGCTACTTCATAAAAATTCAATTTGAAGCTTAGATTCTAATGAAAGTTCCCCCCCACCAAAACTGATGAGTATTACATAGCACAAAACATGAATCCACAGGATGCATCCTAAAGACCTCCATAAATTTTGTATCAGATGCCTTCTAACCAATAATCAGAAACACAGACAACACTTGTATTCATGGGTTGCACTGAAAAATCATAACCTGTCATCATATAATGTCACTATGGCATATCATTAGATATCCACAGCAAGCATCCTTACAATCAGGCTGTATTTTTACCCTGGCTGGTCCCTCTTTCAAATCATTAGAAGAGACCATAAGAACCACAGATCCAGCAGTTTTCATCACAGTCATGGGTCAAACGTGAATATTCAAGAATATTCATTTTAAAGTATTGCTTCCCTTCCCTTCCTTTCCATTTTATTTATTTATTCATTATTTGTATTTCTATCCTGCCCTACACCAGAAGGTCTCAGGGCAGATAACAACACTTAAAATCAGACATATATTAAAACAACAACAGTATATATTAAAACAGTAACAGTGTCTGTAAAGTGGGAAGAGACAGTATATTCCCACTTAACCCAATATATTACTTAAGTAAGGAATGAAAATAGATTTGCTACTTTGGTGCAAAATGTAGATAGAATATTTAAAAGTCATTTGAATTCACATATGTATTTCCCTTAAAAGAATCAACTCTTTAAAATAAATAACATTTATATCTATTAAAATGAGCTCCTGCATCTTCTAACATAGCACAAAAACACTGATTCTAAGCATGGAGATGCACAGAACTTTCAGATACTAATAAAAACAGTCACTAACAATAATATCATATTTACTCCCATTCTTATAGACAGGTCTATAACTGGCATTTTTAACTGAAATCATGGCAAAACACCTTCAGCCAAGACACAGTCTTATTGTGTTTAAAGATCTTCTCTAGCATCTTCAAATAAAGTCTGATCTCCAAAACTTTTGCACACATCTGTCAACCGACCACACTCCTATTCAACACTTGCATTAAAAAAAATATGGGGCCTAGTGCATTAACATGGGCCCAAACTAGAGTTTGTTAAGTTAATGCTAGATCTGTCAAAATGGATAGTACCATAAAAAAATTAAACTCCCCTAGGAGGTTTCACAGTACTAGCATATGGATTCTATGGGTTTTACATGATCACAAACTATCACTGAATTAAAGATAGTACTCTAGAGTACATCATTCCTTCAATACATCAAACTTCACTATTGTAGAATAAGCTTATTGCCTGATAAATTAAAGAATCTTTGTGATTAAGGCAGGAAATCGTAAACCAGTTAAAACAAGAATCTTGTTCACCTAATAAACTAAAATGAGTTGAGTTCACCACAGGTACAGCTTGTACACACTGATGCAATAATTGCAGCTAAATTCACACTTAATTATATCTTGGATATATGCTGTGATGCTAGACCAGCATAAAGCACTAGAATTGATCACTAATATTCTGGTTTTCAGAGAGTTCTCTTTCGCTCCTTTTTTTTGTATCTAAAAAGCAATAGCCCATGTTTTCCTTTTGAAAGTATGTAACTGCCTGAAGGAAACTAAAACCACAAGACTCCTCCTTGGTCTAGCGGTTAGGGAGCTGGACTCTCATCTGAAAACACCGGGTTCGATTCCGTCCTCCTCCACAAAGCCAGCTGGGTGACCTTGGGCTAGTCACAGCTCTCGTCTGAGCTCTCACAGCCCCACCTACCTAACAGGGTGTCTGATGTGGGGAGAAGTACAGAAAGCTTTGTCAGCCGCTTTGAGACCCCCTTAAATGGCTGAGAAAAGTGGGGTACAAAAGCCAGCTCTTCTTCTGGCCCCATTCCCTGCCCTGCGTGAGGCTGAATCTCTTGTCACTTTGCCCCACAGCTGACAAGCCTCGGCGGGAGAGGAAGCTGAGGGAAGGGCGGCCTCCCATCCCTGGCGGGTCACCCGAGGAGCGATCCAGAAGGGGGCTTGTTTGGCGCCTCCAGAGCGAGCAAGGGAGCATCCTCGGGCGGGGGTGGAGGGAAGGCTGCATGCAAGCGCAGATGGGGACGGAGAGATGGGGGGCAGCCCAGGAGACACACACACACACACACCCGCTGGCTTCGTTTTCTCCCTCGCCTTTCCGAAGAGATACGAACACGAGCGCCGCAGACAAAGAGCCCGACGAGGGGCCCGGGCTGGAGCTCCAGCTGCGAGGAAGAAAAGGTCCCCGGGAGGGTCGGGAAGGGCGCGAAAGAAAGCAGAGCTCACCGAGGCAGCCCGTCCAGCGCGGCAGGCGGACGCTTCGTCGCGGTCTCTCTACCCTCTTCTTTCCACGTACTACGGACTCGTCGCGCTCGCCCTCGCCCGCCGCCGCCCCTTCGCTTTCCGCGGCTCCTGCTGGCCGCCGCTGCTGACGAACGGACTGGTGATTCGCTTCCTCGGAGCACGATCACACCCACTCCAGCGCGCCCCGATATGCTTTGCGCCTAGTGACGTCATACACCCTTCCCCTCCCAGTCGCATCCCTCCTTCCGCCTTCCTTTTTTTTACCCAACCAGGCAGGAAATGGAGGCCTTCTGGAGCGACGCAGCACCATAGAGACGAAGGTATCACCCAGTGGAGCGCGCTGAGACTCTTGGGGCCCATCTATACCTAACTTTTAATCCGGCTTTAGTCCATCTTCAGAATGAAAGAACACTTGTCGTTTTATTTCTACATTATCTAACCCGAAGGTAGATTTTCTGGATTAGATCTCGCCAAGAGAAAACAGCTTGTCATTTTGCTGATGCAACATCTCACTCGGAAAATGGTCTGAAGCCGAATTAAGATTTAGGTGCACGCAGGCCCTCGGTGGTTTGATTTTGGCATGAGTGTGTGGAAGCGGTTTGCTATTGCCCTATTTTGAGATATTTCAACTACTGTACAGCCTACGATATATGATCTTCCAAGCCAAACTGTTCCACCTTAATATCATCCAAATTTTTAAGTCTATATACAGACGGAAAACTAAAAACACAACATAATACTAGAGATGGGAATTTCTTGATTCCTTTACAAAGTATATTTATCCTGAAGGGTTCTTTAAAAGTAACAGTTTAAGGATGTAGACTCACAACTGCCAAACTCATTTTTTCCTTACAGAAAAAAGTACTTAAAAAAATTAACTGCCTCATTTTGTGGACCCGAGGAAAAAAGTGAAGGAACCACACCCCAAGAGAGGTCTCAAGAAATGAATACATTCTTAACTCTTCCTTTCCTTTATCTTTAGCCAAAGTGGCATTTCAAAAGCTACTTTAATACACAATATAAATATGGTTTGATTGGTGTTTGGGGCCATTCTGCTTTCTTCCATATTGGTGTGTTTCTTCTGTGTGTGAACTAGTTGAAAGAAATGGAATAGGTCACTTTCAAAGATGTTTTGAAATTTCTCAAATACACTACTTTCAGCATCATTATTATAAAGATATTACATTCCTTTCTGCTTGTGTCTTTATCCTGTTTCTATCATACACACCCATACCACACCAGCAGCTTTCATAGTCAATTCAAATGACCAAGACTATTATTGCACTGCAGGAGCTAGCAAATCAATATTAGAACATGACATTTTTGTGAACGAATGTCCATTTAGATCTTACAATTCTCATCAAATATCATAGAGGCAGGAGGAAGATGGAAAGCATGTAAATTTCAGTCAGCTAGCATATATGTTTAAAAGAGCGGTTTTTGACAAAGGTGGAAGACGGGTCAAAAATGAAATGTTTTGAAACCAAAACTAGAATCACTTTGCTTGTGGGGGCACATCCGGAATTTTGAGGACATGTTTTGAGCATCACATTTTCTCTGGTTGCTTCTTTCCCCTAGGTGGTAAGTGGAAATGCTCAGAAGCTTTATAGCTGCCAAAGAATTCATCGGGATCCCCACTGCGCCATTAAGAATCCACAAATGACCTCCACCTAGGTAGGGTAACATCTGTCAGGAACCATTAGCGGCTTCTGAAAATGGGCTAGGCAGTATTCAAAGCTTAGGTTCCAAGAGTGATGTTGCTTTGTCCTTTAGTTTGAAAACCCACCCCGTGGGTTAAGGTTGTGATCAGACACAGTAAAAAATGCAAACTCTTTGGCAGCTTAGAGAAGGCTCCAAGGTGGGATTGTTCAGACTAGCCTTCCTCTCCATGTCTCAGGACGATTCTGTGCTTTAAAAGGTGCATAAGCGGACGGTTGGAAATATGAGGGTCATGCACTGTTTTTCTGAGGCACCTCTTTCGTTCGGTCTGGACACCTGGTCCCTGTAACAGAAAGAAATGATAAAAAATCTAGAGAGGGGGACTGTGGGCTGAAAATGAGTGTCTGCATGCTAGAATAAACCCTCAAATCGTTGTCCATTTCCCTCTAACGGGGGGGGGGGGGGATCCCACGTCCTCTGCCCACAGCCCTGCTTCCGGTTGGGCTTCAAAGTTTTCATTGGATAGTTTGAAGTGGTAACGCTGTCGGGTGGGGCACCTATGGGGAAGGCCGTGTGGATTCCATCCGGAGAAGCGATGCATGCAGGGAAATGAATGTTCGACTCAGATGACCTGATTCTGGTGCGCTGTTTCATAGATCCACTGAAATGCTTGGAAAGGAGTCGAGACAGTGTTTATGTATACAGAAATCTTTTCACCACGAAGTCCCAAAGACAGTAGAAATTGATGGTGGTATTTCTACTGCCCAATTTGAAATTCCTGTGAAATGCTTAAGATTGATATACAACACGAACAGTTTGAAGTGTGATGTACAGTTAGTGAAACCAAGGCAGGGAAGATACCAGACCAAGATGCAAGGCTCAGCCATGGGTATTCTGGACTAGACTAGGCACAGGCTTTTGGATAGTCAAAGGGAACCCAAAGTAGCCACCCACACTGGACGACAAATAAAATTATGCTACTTTCCCGACTCCATTTTCAAAGACACATAAAGATTCAGGTAAGAAAGTCCTGATTCTTTAGCTTCCACTAGCCAAGTTTTGCCTGAGCTTGGAAATTAAGCAGTTTCAGGTGTAATTCTGCTATAGATGGAAGGCTGCCTGGGAATACCAGCAGCCCTAGGCTAGGCAGGAAAGTTTAAAATGTCCTTTAGGAAAGCAAATCAGGTACCAAAAATTAAGGAAGACTCAATGATCATTTTTCCCCTTCTCCTACCTAGTGGTAGGAGGGCACTGCCTGGAACAGTGGTTATGGAAGAAAATATCCTATATTTGCCCTCACATGTACCAAGACTGGTAGTTTCTTTCAGGATATAGGGAACAGATGGACACTAGCAGACCAAAAAGAGTAGTAGAGAGGATTATGGCTCTTCTGTGACTGAAGTAAGTTTAAAAATAAAGTTCTAAATAAGATCCGGCCTTTATTCCCACCAAAACATTATCAGCTAAATTGCACTTCAGTAAAGCATCATTTAAATATGGGCTTATCACAGAATTGACATGGTCCTGTTCTCAATATCAGAACAAGGCTGCAAGTGCTTTTTGCTGGTGAATAGGCAATAGTGTGCTCCTGTATTTATTAAAAATCCCTTCACTGTTAGAATTTAATGTAGATGAGAGCCATTGTGCATCTAAAGCCCCAGCTGTACTGAAGCTTTTATCTACCTTCAGAGTGACAGAACTCATCTCCAAAGTGTCAGTTTTTCTTCCACATTATCTATCCCAGAAAATCCACCCTTGTATTAAATATTGCAAGATGAAACTATTGTAATAGTAAACTTTATCTTTGAAAAAAATGCAAAATGAAAACTGTTTGCCGCTTTTGTGGTATCTTTGGAGGTGGGCTGAATGACATTAGATGCAGCTGGTCCCTACCCTTTGAAATTAAGAGGTCTCTTTAAAAAGTGTTTATTCTTGGACAAGTATGATAGCTATTACTTAACACATTGATTCAAACAAGGTTTAATAGTAAAGGTTTTTTTGGGTGGCTCAGTCTTAAAAAGAAAGAGTTTACATTTGTTTTTAGTCTGCATTTAGACTCTTGTTTAAGTATGAGCTGCTTTTACTGCCTGCATGTCTGCTCTGTATTTGATCACATGCAGAGCAGACACACCTTCAGAAACATTCCATCATAAATAGCAAAGAAAATTGAGACAATATGACTGTCTTTTTCTTTTCTCTCCTAAGATTAAACCAAAGACACCATAATGGTTGAAAACTCACCAGCTCCGTTGCCTGAAAGAGCTATATATGGCTTTGCTCTTTACCTAGGTTCTCAGTTTGTCTTTAGTAAGTATCCACTTGAGTAACATTTAATATTTCTCCCATGGGAATTGAATATGCATAGTTAACATGAGCCTGCAGTCAATGTCTTCCATCTCAGCACTTGGTTTTATATACCCTGCTGTGCTTTGATTTTAAAATGTTTGGTACAGTTAAAGGAGGAAAAGAATGTTCTGCAGCACTCTCATAGCATTCAGTGATTTCAATCACTTGCATAGTTTCTGGCAGGAAAGGCCAGAAGTAACAAGATGCTATCCCACAGATGTCTCTTTTCTGTGTTTGACAATCCAATTCTACTTATCTGAAGTACAAATAACTGAAATTAATATTACTATTCATAATGCGGGTGACTTTTGCATTTCAGTGGCTAAATGCAAGCATTCCTAAAAAATATAGTGAAGTGTACAGTCATGAGAAAAACAAAGTACACTCTTTTAATTCTATGGTTTTATACATCAGGACATAATTTAAAAAAAGCTTTGTAGAAGGGATTAAAATTAGGTAAATACAACCTCAGATGAACAACAACACAAAACAGATTCCTCTGTTTTCTTTTTTTAATGAAACACGTTCTTTACAGCCATATATACAGATATTAATATATGCAAACCCAAGACAGGAAAGGTAATGAAGAGCAAGGAAGAGCCCCCCCCCCAAAAAAAATCGCTGTCTAAAACTATTCCAGAAATTCTCTTTATTTGGATAGCAAGTAATGGATATAATGACTGAAAAAATGAGAATGTGTGAAAATTGATATAAGCAATCCTTAGCACCACAGTGTGGTATGGTGATGTATAAATAGGAATAAATATGCTATCAGTGCCCACAAGAAAAATAAGAGTTCAGTTTGGACTGATATGACCACAGGTACATTATTATAGTACCTAAGCTTCTCTAATTTGGATATTGGATAGACCCAGTGGCCTAATCCAGATTTCAGCCCCAAGTAGGATGCACCTAGGCCTCCAGATCTAGGAAATTCACTGGAACAGTGTCTACCATTTTTTAATATTACTGGGAAATTACATCACATTTGTTATTCAACTTCATTTTTCTTCCTTGTTTTCTGCATGAAGTTCTGTACCTTGTTTGGGCCTACATACCTGAGTCCTGGCTATTCTCATTGGGATTAACATATTGGCCTCAAAAGTAAGTTGAGCAAATCTTTCATTGAACATTTATTATGCTGATAAAATTGAGTTATGTAGAGGATTGGCATCCTATGTCTGCACTGTAATTTCATGCAGTGAAATTCTAGGTGGTTCAGAGAGGTAGTGAAATATGAAATATGCTGTCTTGGATAGTTATTGATAGCATTCTGGAATGCAGTTTGACCTTTTACAAAAGTATTAAGTAATCACCACCACCTCAACATGGAAGGGTACCTTATATTGAATCAGACTTTCGGTCTATCTAGTTCTTTATCATCAACAGTGGTTTCAAGAGGTAGTAGTCTCTAGTCCTTCATGGGGATGTCAGGAGTCTTGCATACACAGCAGGTAGTGTTCCACTCAGCTTTCACCCTTCATCTTTCCAATGAAAAAAAAATAGCCTTCATATTCCATATTCTGAACCTTCTATCAGTCAGAGTCAGTTCTAGTGTTAAGAAGAGGAAGGGCTTCACATCCCAACCTTAGCATTTCCTCACAAGGAAGCCTAGTACCTTTTTTCAGTAACTAAAAAAACCTAATGCTGTGAAATAGGCATGAGCATCACTTCAGTTTGCCATCCCATTCCAAACCACCCCATTTTTCTGTTTCTCACACGTGGACGCTGCTGGAGAATGAATCAACAGCTTGGTGCAGTCTCTTATGTTGGTGTGCCATGGTTCTTGACCACTGCACAGGCCTATTGTGGATGGGGCATAATAGGATTTAACGTATGGTTTGAAATAATTTTTGGTGTGTATTTCTTTGTAGTTACAGCACCACTTAAGTTTTTTGTATATGTGTGTGTCTTCTAGGTTCTGGGCTGTCGCTTTGCCTGTGTATCTGTTGGTTAGTTTGGGAATAGGCTACATACTGCTTTTTGGTGTAAACATGATCAGTACTGCTCCACTGAACTCCACACATACTATTACAGGTAAGAACACTGCCAGTCTTACAGAAGCTGCAACTCCCTGAAAAGTAATTAGAAAATGTTAGTGATTTAGGTGGATTTACTGTTAACTGTATAAAAAGAGCAGAAGTACTGTGTTGTCATATTTCTCCTAACAGTCAAACTGAGTTAAAAAGAGCTCTGAAACTTTATATATAAGCAACTCAAATATTTAGGAATATTTATCACAAATGCTTACTCATCTAGCCAAAATTACAAATTTGGTATAAAATTCATTGTGATTTAAAGGGTATAAAAAAGGTGTTTTTCATGGGAAGAGTCGCAGGTTGTTGAAACTGTTGTATTAATGTTTTTAGTATATCTTTCAATACAATTTCTTGTGAAATTCCTGAAAAGCAATTGTAAACTTGTCAAAATCTAATTAGTCAATTTATGTGCCTCAGAAAGAGATCTTGTGTTAACAAATGCTATATCATAGAATCATAGAATGGCTATATATTTTGCTTCAGAATGGTATTTGGGCAATGCTTTGTTGCAGTGTCTTCATATATTGACTGGTACATTCACTAGGTAAAGTGGATCACTTTCCCCCTTTAAATTATTTGTCTTGATCAACTTGTAAAAAAAATCAATCTTCCTTTTTTTCACATGGCAAGAAAGATCATTCTATATGAAAAGCTACTTTCTAGTAAAAGTTCCTTTTTATTTTATCGGTGTAAGAGAATGACTATATATGGTTTTAGTGGTTACAAATACAGCCTGTCTGTAAATACAAGACATTTTACATCAGGGTGCTTGAGGAATTGGGGTGCTTCCAAAGACGCTCCTTGGGAACAAGAATGTGAAATCTCAGGCACAATCATCAGCCATGCCTGTTGGAGAGCTGGGGTTTGAGGCCATGGGAACATCTGCTGGAAGAATAAAGCTTGCCCATTCCTGCTATCAGTGGATGTAACTGCACAAAAACATCAGGGCTCCAGCTAGTTATCATTAATTTTTTTCCTCTCCTAAAACATAACTGCTACCCCACTGAATTAGGTACATGACCCATCTGATTTAACAGTCTGCTGCCACAGTGGCCAAACAGGGAAATCCATCAGCAGTACAAAGCACATTGCTTTCTCTGCTTCGAGTCTCCCAGTAGCCAGCCACTGGCAGCAAATAATGTCCTACAGCCATGAGGTAAAATGGGGAGAAAGGTTTTAGGCGCTAGTTTCCTATTGAAAAAACAGAAGGCCTTCCATGTAGAAACCTTTATGTTCTTAAAGTCAGAAAATTTAGGACTGACAAGGGGAAGTATTTTTTCACCCAGTGAGTCATTGGTCTATGGAATTTGCTGCCACAGGGGTGGCTTTAAGGGCTAAGTATATCAATCTGGAGGGGGTGTTTTTATATTTTTTTCTTAAGAGAAATTGCTGCCCTATGAATGCCAAAAGGAAAATGTGGATTTGTTTCATCTTTCCTAACTTCTTTTTCTTCCTTTTACAGATCATTATGCAAAAAATCAAAAGCTAAAGAAACCACAAGAAGAAGCTATTCCTGCATTAAGAGATATTCCTATCAGTGAAGTAAACAAAATGTTTTTTCTGACTAGCAGAGAGGATTCCCCTGGAAACTGATAGAAGTGGAAGTATTTTTTGAAAAGCACATTCATAAAGAAAAATAATTCTCTATTGCTGAGTTGTAAAACATTTGACAATAAAGTGCAAAAATTACTGATTTCAGTCAGTTTAAGTAGATGTGGTTCTAAGCTAAGGCATTGCTATTCAGGTGTATGCCCAAACTTAGCATCTTGCACTGGTCAGAGCAGCAAGTACATCTTTCAGTAATTTATACTGCAGATGCCACTCATCTCTCCCTTGCTTACAGGACAGATGAAGGAGACTGAATGGATATAAACACCTCTTCTTGCTTACTCTTTGTCACCTTCAAAAGCTGGAGGGCAGTTCTGAAGTGAGAAGCCTTTTATCACATCTTCAGCATAGGTGTGATAAACCAATTGTATAGCCTGTGTTTAGTCTGAATTT
The DNA here is from genome assembly GCA_023333525.1 of Aspidoscelis tigris stejnegeri. NCBI lineage: Eukaryota > Metazoa > Chordata > Lepidosauria > Squamata > Teiidae > Aspidoscelis > Aspidoscelis tigris. The sequence continues at coordinate 213,011,926 of JALMGA010000001.1, forward strand.
GTTCATTCTTGGTGCCTGGGAAAATGGCCCCTGGCTCTGTGCACCTGCTAGACCAGCCAACGCACTTGATGCAGTCCACGCTCAGCTGCCTGTGGTAGTCTACCACCAGGGAATGCCTGGTGGACCACTTTTAAGCGACCTTTCACTGGCGTGGGCTCTAGTGCCATTTTTGTGCTGGAGCTCATTCCAATGATGCATCCATAGTGATGCATGTTTCCCAGGAGTCGTGGCCTCTCTGTGAACCAGTCCATAACAAGAACATGGTGTTGCCCAGGGGCTATTGGCATGGACTGCAGCGCAGTGCAGAAACAGTTGTAGTTCCCGACCTCCAACCCACTTAATATTTTAAGCAAATGTCCTTCATCTGAAGGGAATAAAAGCCAACAGCATCTACAGTAATTTTTGAGAACGGAATAATAAGAGAAAGGAACTGTTCCTCAATTAGAAATAAAAGTAATTTTCTTGTTACCCTCTTGATAACAAATTTCAAATCTGATGCAGGAATTCTCTTGGGGGAAGACAGAACTCATGTTCATGGGTGGCTTATATCATGGGCGCAGGTTTCAGAGATATGATTTGTACTTTTTAACATACTAAAACACATGAGATTCTTATTAAATTTGCAGATGTTAAACTGCAAATATTGTTCCCAGGTAGCAAATATTACAAATACTCATAACACATTAAAATGATCTTGATAGGTTAGAGACCTGGGCTTAAAAGAAGGTAATTCAGAATGGAAAGACAAGAGAGTCAAATAACCACAAACTAAAAATTAGTCTGCAGTGAAATGTTGGACTGCATCAACAGTTATGGTCTGTTAAAGGTTTCTATCCAGATAAACATCTGTGATGTGTTAATTAAATACTCAATTGTATCAACAATTGTATAATGCAATAACTCCAACTCCCAAACAGATAGCCTTTCCAAAAGACACACACTTTCCCGAAAGGGGAGATGATGGCATCTTCCAGCTCTGGCCATACAAGCCAGTGTGGGTAAAGATTCTTCTTAGACAAGGAGCCATCTTAAAACCTAGTTTTTTCTTCTGGTGCAATTCAGCCTTGATTTGTGCTGGCCATTTTAATGATTTGCTGTTAGTCAATATGGCTGTATCATTCTGGGCATTGATGCCATGAATTCTGTTTGCAGCTTGCCTTGGCAGTCTCACCTAAGTTACCTAGACCCTAGATCGAACTGCCTGCATATGTTATGTTTTGGGGTGTTTTTCCACTGTCACTAGAAGTACCCATTAAGTACTTAATGGCATTTTTGTACCCATTAATGGGTACTTAATGGGTACTTCTAGTGACAGTGGAAAAACACCCTTGGATGAGGTGTATGTACCAAGAGGCGTTTGATTACCGTATTTCTTCAACGCACTACCTGGGGATTCTCTTCATATCCATTTATTTTAATTCCAATTTCGGCTCTTACTCCACTGGAAGCTATTGTTTTCTCGTACAAAAAGCTTCTCTCAAAAAGCAGGTCTGAGCTTGGTCCAAAGCACTAGTATTAGTGAAACCCCAAATGTCTGCTCCATAGGTTAGTATATGCCTTGACAAAGGAGTCTGTGGATGGGTGATTTAAGAAACTGAATCCTAATGAGGAGTGCTGTACCAATCTCCTGATGTGATGAGATCAGAAATTTGTTCTTGAAAAAACAATTCTAAGAGACGGAGTTGACTTGCTCTATCTTCTCCCCTTCCAGAGACCAATTGTGCCAGGCCCAGCCCCACTCAAAAAGGACTAGCTCCTTGAGATTTGGTCTTGTTGATGCTGGCCAGTCCTCAATATGGACAGGATAGTTAGAACAATTAAGCCTAAAATTGTACAACAAAAGTACTATTCCCAAGAAGAGTTGGCTTTTCTACCCCGCTTTTCTCACGCATTTAAGGGGACTCAAAGTGGCTGACAAAGCTTCTGTTCTTCTCCCCACAACAGAGCATCCTGTGAGGTAGGTGGGGCTGTGAGAGCTCAAGGGAGAGCTATGACTAGCCCAGGGTCACCCAGCTGGTTTTGTGCAGGAGGGTGGAATCAAACCCGGTATTCCCAGATAAGAGTCCAGCTCCTTAACCACTAGAACATAACACAAGCATTAAATTTCAGCTTAGCCCACTTAGTTCCCAATAATTATGTTGCAAATGATGTTCGCCAAAGCAAAATAGCCAGTGGAGATATAATGTCTGGGAGCTCCTATTTAGAATAGAAAACACGCCACAAATATGGAACATTCTCATAAGCAACACTCAAACATTATTTATTCATTTGTATTTCTATTCCGCCCTATACCACGAGGTATAGCCTAATATTCTATACAGCTTATCCAGGAGGGAATATATGAAAATGCCTTGACTTGTGATCTGCTGCACCTGGGCTCATTACAAGCCATTTCCTTAAGTCACCAGCGCGAAAGACGACGTAGGAATCAATCCAGCAAAGACGAGTTCAGGGGCTATACTAAAGAGTTTGAAGGACAAAAACTCTCGCCTTTTTAGAAACCATACTCTTACTCAGCACCCTCAGCAGCAAGGACTCCTGTGGAGCAGGCAGGCAGGCGCGGAGTGTGGACAAGCAGCAGCCCACGTTCACACTCACGCCCGGGAAAGTAGAACTGGAAGTCGTTTCCGTTTCCGGCTCTGCTTAGTGCGCCTGCTCCACATTGTTGGCCAATCAGCGTGAAGCGGGGAGTGCCCGTCAACCAATCAGGAAGCGAATTAGTCGTGACTCCATCATCATCACCACCACCACCACGCCTATTCCGAGCCGCCGAGTTCGGCGGCCAGTCCGGGCCGGGGGTTGGGGGCGAGCGTGAGCGGCGGTTAGAGCCGTTAGCGACGCCTGGGCGCGTCGCGCGCGCGCCATGCTAATCACGCTCTGTTACTTGTACCTCTGGGCTCGCTGGGGGACCCTTACGGCGGGCCTCATCCGTCGCACGGTGCACAGGCTGCACCGAAGCCGCTGTTCTTTCACGTTCTCCACCACCTTCGCTTCCTTCTCCTCCTCCGGGTGCGCTCACCAAGCTCTGCACCGGCCGCCGCCCTCCCGCCGCCTCCCCCTCCACAAACAGAGGCTTCCCAACCCTGACTCTGAGGAGAGGATCTACCTGAGGGTGGGAGACAAGGTTTTCTTCACTGGCGAGACCCAGGTGCGACGGGACAGAGATAAGGAGATTCGACCTCCAGGAGGCCGGCCCGGAGAGCTTTAATCCAAGCGCAGGCGTGCATGTGGCCTGGTGGCGCCGTGTATAAGAGCTGGGGAGCTCGCATGGGTCGCTGCGTTTTGCAGTCTTCCTTTTAACAGCTGGTTTCATTACAGCCTTTCTTGACTGCGATGGCAATCAAGAAGGCAATGACAATTTGCTTAAAATTATTTTCACCTGGAAATCAGCCGGACAGGTCTGCAGTTTACAAACCAGATTTTTGCATTTTCAAAGAGTGCTGTATTATGCAGCTGTTAAAATGCCTTTTTTTAACTATAAGGCCTGTGATCTGTAGCTATGATAGTCTTCGTTTTGTTTAATTTGCACCCTGCCTTACTACTGTTGTAAGCCAAGTCTAAAACATTAATATAAGCCATAAAAAGAGAATTGCAGACCTATAAGAACAGTTTTAAAAATTCACTGACTGAAGGCCTAGTAACCTTTGTTACCTGACCTTCAGTTGATAGTTGAAAGGCAAGTTTAAAATTCTGCTAATATGAATATATAAATAAGGTTAATGGGAGCTGTAAAAAAGAACTCCAGGATAGAAGTATGCAAAGATCTCTTTTGCTAAGGTCATTGCAGAGCATAGTATCCCTATCAGCAGTTCATTCCCTTCCCTTCCCTATATGTTCTTGGGCATAGGCACATGTTTCTCTGCTACCAAGGAGCTGTTCTGCATCAACAGTGGGCTGTCACTACAGCTTGGAGCTTTTTCAAATATTTTGGAAGAGCATTTTTGCACACCTTTTGTTCCAGGCTGATGTTTCTAGATAAAAGGCAAACTCAGCTCTTGATGGACACATGGTTGTAGTTTTCTTGGCAACAGTGTGGGCATAGGCTTTTTCTGCACTGGGGCTTATTCCAGTTTATTTGTCAAAACAGGGACCTGCAGTCTACATTCTAATGTAGAATATGGCAGGGCCTGGTTGAGTCCTGAAAAAACCTGGGCCAGCACGTGCATGGCAGGCCCCTATTCAGATATAACCCAGTGCAGAAAGGGCTATAGCTAGTTATTGTGTTTTTCGAACAATGCTGTGGATTAAACTTGGGATCTTCTGCGTGGAAAGCATATGCTCTTGCTCAGCTGTGGCTATGCTTTAACTTGATCAGACCAATTAAAATAATTCACCTTGTGAGCAAAACACTAATTAAAAACATGTACCCTGAATTCTGTGAGAAATGAACTCAGATCTTTTAGAACTTTGCTTATTGTTTCATATTTTTTCTGTGAGTCATAGATGATTGTAAAGGAGAAATATGAGAACTAGAGGTGTGTATTTCAACATTTTGAATGCTCTGAAATGGCCCTTAAAAGTTGTAGTGGGTCATGTTCTTAGGCCTCTCAAGCAGAGGCAATGTGCTTACATGCTCACATGTGTTTTTTGGAGCTTGTGTCGAGGGGGAAAACTCTTAATAGGTGTCCAGTGCAGTGCAGTGTGGTCAGGTTACATTCATGCAGGCCTGTTGGAAGCTTCTCCATTCCGAGTAAGCTTTGAGGAGCCCAGAGTACAACACAAGGTCAGGTGTGAGCAGGTCAGGGTTTCAGTTTTTTTCAGGGGAATTTATTTTTCCCTATCAATTTTTAATGCTTGAGAATGGGTGGGTTATAATGATACAGGTAGACGTAGGGCACACATAGTCCATCCTTCTACTCATAGGCTTCAAAGTTGTAAAATATGTATTTTCATAGGGAAAATAATATTTGTTTGGATTAGGGCATGTATTTGTCTTATTTTATACCATCCTACACCAAAGCCTTAATGAATAGTTGAAACAAAGATTAGATTAAAACAATTTAAATTTAATATTTTTAAAGAAACCAAGTAGCTTTGTTGAGGTACGGTGATCATCAATAAGAGGCAATACCCTTTAGCAGAATCCTGGTAAAATAAAGTGTGGAAAATAACTTACATTTTTCTAAAATTATTTAAGAATGCTGCCCTTAGAGAAAAGTAAAGTAAATTTCCCAAAGCATTTTGAAATAACTAGTTTTTCTCTTTTTTTCTTTACAGTCCCTTGATGACTTAAACAAATGGAAGCTGCTGATTCTATCACCTTTTAACTACTTCAACAAAATACTTGAATCAGAGCACATCACATTTGTCACTGAAAGTCATTCCAATCAAACAGGTAGTTCACAGTCTGTGACTTGCTCAAGAGAAAAAGTAAGTGTTTTTAAGCAGTTGGATAATGCTTCTATTTTTAAATTATAGTTACATGAACTAAAAAAGAAACAATCTCTTGGAATCAGAAAATAATTGTTCAGGGTTGTAACATCTGCATTAACCAGATAGTGTATTAGTGTTTGGGCCCCAGCCTTGTTGCTGGTAAGGAAGGGCTAGTGGGCATGGCTGGAGGCAACCCCAGAGAGGAGAAGGGAATGCATGCTCCTTGCAATAACCAATCAGAGTTCCCTTTCACCCTGACTGGAAGGCTATATAAGATGTTCTTTCCTGGGGTACTTGCCGAGGGTGGGCAGGGACAAATGGGCTCTTGTTAGTGACAGCTTGAGGGGGCCTTAGTAAGAGTCCTGATGTATATGCCTCACTGAGAAACTAACAGTTCTGAAGAGGTGTCTAAATGTATTAACGTTCATTGTGTGTGCTGTAATAAGAAACATTAAGACTTGCATATACCTCTGCTGTAATAAAGTTCAAGACTGTTACTGTTATCGAATATTGTTATAATAAACCAAATATTCTTCCGTTCTCTTGAAGTGTGCCGAAGTCAGTGCTTTTCCAAGAATCTTATACAAAGTATTCAAGGGAGAGGGAGGCACCGGGCTTTAAGAGGAATAGATACATTAGAACTACATTCCAGCAGACACCTGGGAAGAAAGCCCCTGGTTCTTTTTATTCTAAGGAACTTGGAGGAAGGGGGGGTATGGGGTGAACGTTGCCAAAGCTGAGCCTAGTTGTACAGAATTGAAGAGATTCGTAGTCAGATACTAAGAGGCTGAGTAGTGTTGGGCAGTGATTCACAACAGGTGTGTATTTCCCCCCCTTTGTTTATTGTGCTGTGAGATAAGGCTATAACTTCTCATTCTGATGCCCCATTGAAATGTGAAAATCCTCAAGAGCTTGTTAGCTTCTTACATAGCTTCTGTGCTTTTTTAGTTGTGATTTCATGAGAAATTAAAAAGTGAAATCACTGAAATTTTTAAGAGCACAATAAAGTATTCCCAATATCCTTATTTACCTTTATCGTTATTAGTTAGACTTTATTAATATTTCTACTTAATCTTTGATGTAATTTCATCTATACTTTGAGCTTCTTTTGATTGCTACTATAAAAGGCTTAACTCTGGAAAGCGCTCAAGCATATCAAATAGATAAGAATGTATGCTTGAATTGTAGTAAGATTCTGTCAAGTTCTGAAAAATATTTTTTAATTTTTTCAGATTGTGAAGTGGTCAGACTATTGTTCACCTTTGGCAGTTAAACCAGGAGAACCTTATATATTATTTGCTGAAACAAGCCTTGATAACTTCAGTAGCCTTGGAATAGCATTCATGGAAGACAGGCTTCAGATGGATAATGGAATGGTGCCACAAAAGATTGTTTGTAAGTATCTGAACAGTATAAATGTCCAGAATATAAGCCTGTGGCATGTTAACTGGAAAGAAACAGCTGTAGCAGTAGGATAGCGAGAGGAGGCACTTGAAGGAGTTTGGCACAGTGGTGGCCGTAAGCATCATGCTGAAAGATAGAAAAGAGATGTCATCAGAAGTAGGAATATGAGTCCCTTGGCTTCTCCATTTGCTTTCAGAGGTTGATATAGACCTTGCAGAAGTGATTGGGGAGAGACGATGACCTTCCTTTTCAGGTCTCTTGTAACGAGGTGCAAGAAAAGGGTACCACCTTGATGTTGGAGAAATGGCAGGCCAGGAAGAAGACATCTTGTAGCTGGTGTTGGAGGTAACTGTTGCCAAAAGCTAGTGGAGAAAGAGGTGCCAGAATGCAGAGGCAGCTGTGGCAACTGGACACCTGGCAGCACATTTCAGAAAGACTAGCAGAATTGAGGGCCCACACATGTGAAATGAGGAGCTGAACATTCTAGAGCTTACAAGTAAAGGTTTTACAAAATGGTGAAGACAAGGCTCAGATGTTGCAGTCTTGTAACAATGAAGCTATCTGAGCTATCTAATTATTTATGATGGAGCACAGCGATATACAAACAATTAAAAAGAAGCAAACTGAATTTGTGACAGTATAATCAGAGAAGCCTCCAAATCAGTGCAGTCAAAATCTGTTCAACAAGAACTCTGCTAGTAGTGGTAAGGGGAGCTTTTTTGTGGCATTCTCCTACTTTGGAATAGCCTCCAAAGTGCTAGGTGCACTTTGATTTTGGTGTCTAGTTAAAACATGCTCTTCGTGCAGGCAGGCCTTTGACATTTAGTTTCCTGTGAATGTAATTCTGCTAGGTTTGGGGTAGAAGTTACCATATATCTTAAATACATTGTAGTCTTTTGTGTTTTTATTGTTTGCTGTGACCTGCCCTGAGACCTTTGGGTGAAGGGCCAATATAAATTTTAAAGTAAAAATATTGCCATTCAACTATTTTGCTCAATATTAAGTGTTTTCATTTTGCTGCTTCCTATTTAGAATTGCTGCTTGCACCCTTATAAAGAACATAAGAGGAGCCCTGCTGGATCAGGCCATAACCCATCTAGTCCAGCTTCCTGACGTACACAGTGGCCCACCAGTTGCCCATGGGCATCTCAAGCAGAGACAAGGGCAAACCTTCTCCTGCTCTCAAATCCCAGCAAATGGCCTTAGAAATATTCTGCTTGTCACCACAGCCTAAAAGATGTACTTAGGCATCCATTCTAGTAGCCATTGATACATCTGTCATCCATAAATTTGTCTAACCCTTCCTTAAAACCATCTAGGCCAGGGATGTCAAAGATGCGGGCCGGATGCGGTCCGCAGGCTGTATGAATACGGCCCGCCGCCCGCCCCCGCTGCTGTCCTCCTTGGGCGCGAAGGAGGCGAGGCGAGGGCGAGCGAGCGCGCGGCGGGACCCTCCACTGCCCGAGTGCGCGGGCGCCACCATGGACAGCCAGCCCCTCCTCTGTGCCCTAGCCACGTCCCGGCCACGCCCCCAGCCCATCCTCTGTGCTCTAGCCACACCCCAGCCCCTCCTCTGTGCCCTGGCCACGTCCCAGCCACGCCCCCAGCCCATGCTCTGTGCTCTAGCCACACCCCAGCCCCTCCTCTGTGCCCTGGCCACACCCCCGGCCACGCCCCCTGGCCTTTTTTTTAATCCGGCTCTCGGCAAAATTGAGTTTGACACCTCTGATCTAGGCGATAGCCACTTGCTATTTATTTTTGCCACTTGCCTTCTAATTAATGTTATTTCTTGTGTGGTTTTGAAATTTCAATAAAGCATCTTTGAATTAAGTTCAGCTAAGAGTTTTTCCTTTTCCTTAGGATCTGGTGTGATCTGTTACCAGTTAAACCAAACCAATAGTTCTTACAAATCCTGTGTGTGTGAATGCTGCTAAAATCACATTTCTGGAGCTGTTCCCACAACAGTCTCCTTCTCAAGAGTTCTGAACAAGCAGGTCAAAGGTCTGCTTGACCTTGCAGTAGATCATTTGGGTAGAAATGCCTTACAGTGGTGGCTACAGAACCCACTCATAACCTCCATATAGGAGGCCCACTAATTTCTCAGCGTAGTATGTTATTTTTAATTGCATATTGTTTCTGAAGATTTGGCCAGTTAAGTTTTTCTGTTTTAGCTTCTAAATATTTATTATTCATAATTATATCTTACCCTAACTCCTACAAACAGTAGCTAAAATACTATTAAAATATTCTTATTCAAAATTTTAAATAGTACTGATATAGTTATCATGTGATTGCAGAATTAACACATGTCGCTCTTGACAGTTAGCATTTGATTAAACCTAACTTTATAACATAGTATTTCAACTTATCAGGATTTTTAGAATAAGGTTATGAGTTAAGATTTTTCTAAAAATAGTATTATTCAGCCTAGCTGTGTTTATGCATTTTGTTTAATAATTTGTACTACAATGTGTCAGCTGTGCATCTGCAGAAGTCAGCTTTTGAGAAGCTTGAACAACTGGTGCCAAATGCCAAAATGGAGGAAGATGCTAATGACATACAGCATGGTGACCTGCTTCAAGATTCTACTTCTGAGACTGCTACTAAACCAGAAGAAAATGCTGTTGATTGTATAGGAAGTGGTGATCAAAAAGGTGAAAAAGAAGAATACAAAGTTACCCTGCAGAACAGAAATGAATATCATGAACAACTTGAACGAACATCTGACAAGGAAACTGGTAATGGCGAACATCATCACCTGCATCTTTCTAGCTGTAATGAATGCTTGGAACTGGAGAACAGCACAATTGAATCAGTTAAATTTGCTTCTGCAGAAAACATTCCAGATCTTCCTGATGATTATAATGGCAGTTTGGAAGATAACAGTGAGTGCTATCTAACAAGAAAGCTGGAAAGAGTATGTTTTCATGGAAAACCTCCTAATATTTTAATCTATGTCGGTTCTGGATCTGAAACAGGGAAGTTTGAAGAAATAAAATCCCTCATTATGGAATGTGTTGATATTAATACCTATACTATCTATCAGTTGTTAGAAAAACAAGTCCTGACTGTTCCCTGGGTTGAAAACACATTGTTGTTGATCGTTGCTACATCAGAACTTATTTCGGAGGCTGTGTATAAACAATTTCTAACTTTCATGTCAAAAGGTGGAAAGATTTTTGGTCTTGCTACTACTTTCACTTTTGGTGAACTACAGCTAAGGAATAAAAAGGAACTGAAAGACAGAATACAACCCTTGGTCTTTTCAAAAGATGAGACTGAAGAAGTCAGACTAAATATTTTTACTACAGGGAAGGTTTTTGAGAGAAAAAAAGACAAGGAATGTAGCTCCGTGAAGCTGCTAGGTTACTTGGACAGTCCAGACAAAGAGACGATGGTTGTCTATCAGTTACATGAACGTAGTGGTGGAGTAGCCATTCTTTGTCAGGTATGGTTTTTTACTGAATCGTTTTCTAAGGAAAATTGCAGATTTGTGAACAAAAAGGTGATATAAAGAAATATAATTTTTTTCCCAAGTTAACGTAATTTACTACGCAGGGGTGATATAAAAGGTGACAACATATACTGTATTTTCTGGCGTATAAGACTACTTTTTAACCCAGGAAAATCTTCTCAAAAGTCGGGGGTCGCCTTATACGCCGGGTGTTGTCTTCTTATATGGCGAGTATATCCCAAACTCTATATTTTAACTGGAAAGTTGGGGGTTGTCTTATACGCCCAGTCGTCTTATACGCCGGAAAATACCGTAATTTTGACATCTAGTGAGTTATAATTAAGATTCAGACATAATCAGGCTGTTAGTGAAAATTTTACTTGAGTTAATGGGAATTTGACAGTGTCAGCAACATGGAAACTTATCTTGTCCTTGTTAGTGCCTCTTTTAAAAGCTTAATGTGAAGCAGAAAACAATAAAATGTCTTACTGTTATGTTGTATCTAAACACTTGATTATGTAGTTAAGTGTAGAAGTATCATGTTTCCCTCTTATGTTCCCAGGCACATTTGGAGGCAAATGTGAAGAATGTGTCTAATTTGGGTAATGATGATTTCAATTTGCTGAAAATAAGTAATTCCCAAAGATACAAGGTTCTTGTTGAAATCCTCAAACTTCTTGGTCTGAGCTGTGGACTAAGGGAACTCCCTCCATTAACTCCTCTATATCTACTCTCAGCTGAGAAGGTGAGTTTGCTTTTAATTAAAGGTAGTATTCCAAAATACACCAGCCTGAGACCTACGGGTGTATAAATGAATGAATGAATGAATATGCTGTGTTCAAAAATGTCTTAAGACGTCAGCAGTATGTTTATAGGTCATCTAGATATTGTGGTCTGAAAAACTGAATTTTTTTGCAGCTTGTGTATTTTTCATTTTTTAGAAAACAACGATCAATTCTCTTTGCATCACATAGAAATAATAAAAACTTGTATCAGGTTTTCTCAAGTGTTACACGACATGAATTAAACAAAGTGAAAAGTGAGATTTAAAAAGTCCCAAAAAAGGACATTTGACAATATGTGTTGGAGGTTTTGGAATGGGAAGTGAATGAAGGGTATTTCATTCAACATCATTACTGTAATAAATGCAACCATTATAAAAATGTGCTCTGGAATGTATTTCAGCTTTTTACTTTGAATGTGACTTGCAGAAAAAGGATGTGGATGGAACCTGTGAACATACTGGAATTCCTGTGTCTTGTCTTAAGGTGGCATTTCACTTGATAGCACAAGTCAGTGCCTGTTTACTCAGAAGTAACTCTTACTAAATTAAACATATTTAACTGTTTGAAGGTCTGTGGACATCCTTTATGCCAATGGCAGTATAGATTATAAGTAAGGTTGCAGAAAAGTCTTATTCAGACATATTTCTGTTCATATGATGAGGGGTCTGGTGGAATAACACTCAAGAGAAAGTCTTTGTATATTTTTGAAATTCCAAAGCAGCTGAAAAAGTATCAGAGCCATTCAAAGAAACAAATCAGTTTAATTGATGTGCAGATCCTCAGAACTTTCCTAAAGTCTTTCCCCTTCAAGATACCAATAGCTTTCAGTTGCTGCAGAAATAGATAAGACAAGAACAACACTACATGCGGTGTCCTGTAAAATAAAAGAAATGCTGTCATCCTGTTGGAAGGGTCCAGAAGCCAAGCCCTCTGAAGACGGATATTGCAGCAATATCCGAAAGCGGAAGTTCTCAGAAGAAACTTAAGAGTGTGGCCTAACAGCCCCCAAACTGCTACAAATGAGATTGAAACCGGCCATGAAAGCCTACATACATACCTGTTTTTATTGGAAACTATTTTGAGGTTTTGGTACGGGAAGTGAATGTCAGTATTTTAAATCAATCAGTCAGTGTGTATTTGTTAGCAGCTGTAACTAAACCTGTTTTTAATCACTTTTCCACATGATTAGATTATAAGCGTTCATTACAAGCTGACAGCATTATGTGTCATTTAGCTTGCTGCAAGAATAAATGGAGTTAATATTGACACAAGTTGATTTGTTGTTTTGACAATTCATTGTTCTTATTGGCCTCTTTATTTTCCATCTTTTTAAATTTCTACTTAGCCTTGTTGTCATTCTGACTTATAATTCAATTTCATTTTGAAAACTGTTATGTAATACTATCTTTAATCTCAATATGTCTCATGTTTCATTTTAAGTAGAAACAATTATTCAATTTCTAAGTTTGTTCGGATCCAAAAGTATCTTATAGGGACCGTATGAGGATTTTAAGGTATTTCTTTCAGTTAACCTGTATAAGAATTTTACATTAGGCTTTACGAAATATTTTTTAGTAATTCCTTGAAATTTTGATTTGTCTGCATCTAAGTCAGTTTGGTACCATATTTGTACAGTACGTTTTAATACTGCTGTTATAAAAACCTAAAATGACATTCATGGCAAGGCATTTAAACATAACTTCTAGCAGTTTTACCACATGGTGGCACTTCTGAGCTGTTTTAGAGCTTATGTTTTGCATAGTGTATGAGTTTTAATAGAAGTCACTTATTTTGTTCCACTTGTGCCAGTAGTGGTGATGATGATAATAACTGTAGAGCACTGAATAGATGTTGTTTTTTATGGTTATAAATAATGTTAAATGGATCAACTTCAGAATAATGAACTCTTATACTAACATTTAGAACATAAGAATATAAGAGAAGTCCTGCTGGATCAGGCCACAGCCTATCTAGTCCAGCATTTTGTCACACATGGTGGCGCACCAAATGCTCATGGACATCTCAAGCAGAGACAAGAGCAAAACTTTTCCTGCTCTCAAATCCCAGCAAATGGCCTTAGAAGCATGTTGCTTTCCCCCTCAGCATGAAAGATGTACCTAGGCATTCATTCTAGTAGCCATTGATACATCTGTCATCAATAAATTTGTCTAACCCTACCTTAAAGCCATCTAGACTGGTAGCTTTTACCACCTCTTCCGGCAGCAAATTCCATAAACCGAGGACCCTCTGGATGAAGAAATACTTCCCCTTGTCGGATCCAACTCTCCTACCCATCAGCTTCATACGGTGCCCCCTGGTTCTAGTGTTATGTGATAGAGAAAATAAATTTTCTCTTTCCACCTTTTCTATACCATGCATAATTTTATATACTTCAATCAGGTCCCCTCTTAAACACTGTCTCTCCAGACTGAAAAAGTCTAGACGATGCAGCCTGGTTTCCTAAGGGAGGTGTTCCAGCCCCTTAATAATTCTGGTTGCCCTTTTCTGCACCTTTTCCAGTTCCACAATATCTTTTTTGAGGTGTGGTGACCAGAGTTGTACATAATATTCCAAATGTGGCCTTACCACAGATTTATAGAGTGGCAAAATGACACTTGCTGACTTGTTTTCTATTCCCTTCCTAATTATTCCCAGCATTGAATTAGCTTTTTTTTTTGCTGCTGCTGCACACTGGAACTCCTCACAATCTCATTCAGTTCTAAATTTCCTGAATAATTTGGTGCTACGAGCAATCTTTGCTGTCTCACTACTTATCTCTTCTACTGTATTATGTATTAATAAAATAAAAAGCACAAATTCAAATACTGAACCTTGGGGGAACTCCACTGTTTATTTCCCTCCATTTAGAGCAGTGGTTCTCAACCTGGGGGTCGGGACCCCTTTGGGGGTCGAACTACCCTTTCAGAGGGGTTGCGACGAGTCTCCTACCTCCTTTCCCTCCCACCTCCCAGCTGCTCCACCTTCATGGTTGGGGGTCTCCACAACATGAGGAACTCCATTAAGGGGTCGCGGCATTAGGAAGGTTGAGAACTGCTGATTTAGAGAAATTGCTCATTTATTACTATCTCTGTTCCCCACCCTTTAGCCAGTTTACAGTCCAGGGCAGTGCCTTCTTATTTCATGACAGATGAGTTTATTCAAAATCTTTGATAAGTGACTGTCAAAAGCTTTCTCAAAGTCCTGATGAACACTTTCGATTGGATCATTTTTATCCTCATGCTAGAACAGTTAAGGGAAATTTCAGAGAAGCTAAACAAATTGCTAGTAACTGTCTTAATGATTTGGCGCGGTTTCCTGAGCCCAAGCTCATTTTCTCAGAAAGAGGGTTAAAAGAAGTGAGACAAATGGTATAGACAAGAAAGGAACTTGTTAGCCAAGAATTTCTAAAGATTTCAAAGATGGAATTGCAAATCTCTGAACAGAAATACACTGCTCCATAAATTTATCTTCCATATCTTGTAGAACAATACAGCATAAATTTCTGATGAGAGCCAAAGGGATCCTAGGAAATCTAGATGAAAAAAATTGATTAAATATAAAATTACCAAATGTTTAGAAGAGCAGGTTTATTTCAGGGAGAGCCAAGATGGCCTCCACAAAGGACCCATTTACTTCCTGGAGTTTTTTGGAGCATCAGTAAGCATGTAGATAAAGGATCCAGTTGATATTGTCTGTTTCAGTATTCAGAAACCTTTTGATAAAAAGTCTCTCACTCTGGCATAAAGGACAGGTCTTCTTAAGTAGTTGGTTAAGGAACAGAAACCAGAACATAACTAAACTGGCATTTCTTGTAATGGAAAAATACGACTTGGAGATGAAGGAGCTTTGGTTCTGAACTGAGTTGAGTGGTTTTCAGCTTACTGGTAAATGAGCAGTGAATTGTCCCCGGAAAGGTTTAATAAAAATAACGATGCACATTTTTGCAAAAAAGGTTGTTCTAGCTATGCCTTATACAATAACTAGATCTGAGTTGGCAGTATCTTGCTGAAATAGTGGTAAATGGTTCAATGAAAATGTCAGTCCAGCTTTTGCCAGCTGTGAAGAAAGACAGTTCTATTTTACAGATCACTAGGAATAGAAAATAAAATTGCCAGTATTAAATATACTGGTAGAGTGACTATATTTACATTTTTGGTTGACATGCTTGAAGAAGGATATAGCAAAGTTGGCAAACATTTCAAAAAGAGTACTGTAACTAAAAAAATGGGACTATGGCAGCTCGTGTGAGGAAAACAAACAATGTGTGGGACATTTTAGTTTAGCAAGGAAAGGGAGTAAAGGGGAATGTGGTAGAGGTCCAGAAATTCAAATATGGTGTGGCAAAAACTGAGAGCCAACATTTGTGAGAGATCTGGAAAGCTCTGCATCTGAGAAAATCTATTCTTACATAACAAATAGTTGAACAACAGAATTCATTCCTACCAAATGTTGTGCTGTCAGCCATCTTGAATGGTATGAAAAAGGACTGATGCATTCAGTGTGGACAAAGTTATCTGGAACTAAGGCTTAATGGCTCTAAAACGGTCTCCAGTACTGGAGGTAACATATCTCTGTAGATCAGTTGTTAGGGGAACGTGCATTTGATTCTTGTTTTTATCCTTGTATGTTTTATATGATCTGATACAAGGTTGGGATAGAAAATGGGCAGCAAGAAGAACCTAGTCCTGGTGCACTTACGTTTGTGTAAAGAGCCCTTTAAGTGAAATGCTGAATAGGAACGATCAGTAAAACAAGGGGAAGAAATCACAGAAATGTTTGAACAATCCAGTTGCAGTTGGAATTTTCTGTATTTCATATTTTATTAGTGTTTTATAGCATAATTATCTTACTTTTTTATATTGATATCTAATATAGTGCCTTATATGTACCCGTCTCTTCATTCAGGTATAAACTGTCTGAATTTTTTTTCTAATATACCCAGTTTTAACTTTTGAAAGAACAGTTTAGATAAGGTTACAGTTTTATTTTTGTTTTATATGTTACTTTGTAAGCTGCTTCAGGATGTTTAAAATAAATGGTTTTTAAATGTTTTAAATAAATACACATTTAATGGGATACAGTCATTCCAGGTTACAAATTACAGGAAAGACAGGGAAGGGCAACATGGAGGTGGTGTAGCCTTGTATATTAAGGAAGAGATAGAATCTTACGAACTGGAATGTCTAGGTGAGTCTGAATCTTCCACAGAAGCAGTGTGGGTAAAAATACCAAGCCAAAAAGGAAGCCTAACAATAGGGACATGCTATCATCCTCCCAACCAAATACCCAAAGGAGATCAGCAATTGGAAAATGAGGTAAAGGAGGTATCCCAAAAAGATAGGGTAATTATAATGAGGGACTTCAATTATCCTCACACAGACTAGGTGAACTCCTGTTCAGCTCAGGAAAGAGAGAGAAAATTCCTAGACCTGCTAAGTGACTGTTCCATGGAGCAAATGGTCATGGAACCAACCAGGTGAAAGGCAGTCCTGGACTTGATCCTAAGTACTGCTCAGGACCTGGTAAAGGATGTCACTGTGGCTGATCCAGTTGGGAACAGTGATCACAATGCAATAAGCTTCAACTTAAATACAGGGAGTAAGTTCTTAATAAAGTCTAACACAGATACCTTAAACTTTCATAAGGGGAACTTCCCTAAAATGAGGAAACTAGTAAAAAGGAAATTGAAAGGGAAAGTTAGAAGAGTTCAATCACTTCAAAATGCATGGAGACTACTTAAAAACACAGTAATGGAAGTGCAACTGGAATGCATACCTAAAAGAAGAAAGGGGACTTCGAGGTCCAAGAAGAAACCAACGTCTAGGCCTCTTCAGTCTGGAGAGACGGTGTTTAAGAGGGGACCTGATTGAAGTATATAAAATTATGCATGATATAGAAAAGGTTAGGCTTAGGGTTTTCTGTTCCTTAACCAACTACTTAAGAAGACTTTGTGCTTTTTTAATTTATTAATAAATAATGCAGTAGAAGGGATAAGTAGTGAGACAGCAAAGATTGCTCATAGCACCAAATTATTCAGGAAATTTAGAACTGAAAGAGATTGTGAGGATTTCTAATGTGCAGCATCACACAACCCTAGAACCAGGGGTCACTGCATGAAGCTGGTGGGTAGGAGAGTTGGATCCGACAAGTGGAAGGGTCCTCAGTTTATGGAATTTGCTGCCAGAAGTGGTGGTAAAAGCTACCAGTCTAGATGGCTTTAAGGTAGGGTTAGACATATTTATGAACGACAGATGTATCAATGGCTACTAGAATGAATGCCTAGGCACATCTTTCAGGCGCGGGGGGGGGGGGGAAGCAGGACGCTTCTAAGGCCGTTTGCTGGGATTCGAAAGCAGGAAAATGTTTGTCCTTGTCTCTGAGAAGCCCACGAGCATTTGGTAGGGCACCGTGTGCAATGGGATGCTGGAGTAGATCGGCTGTGGCTTGATCCAGCAGAGTTTATCTTATGTTCTTACATACTGCTGATGCCTGAAATGCAAGAACAGTTGGGTTTCAACTGGAGGCATAAAGAACATGCCATATTTAAATCTTCTTAAATGTTATGGCTGATATAAACATTAAAAATATTGCTACCACACTTTCTGTCAGTTTGTTACTGGAGATTTGTCTTAGGGCAATATTTTACTGCTCAAATGCTACCGTGTACTTTTTAAAATTATACAGTTCTAAAAACATGCTGCGTGACAGCTTTTTGCTTATGTTGTCATTAAAATTATTGTTGTAGATAGTTCCATAAATATCTTTTTTTGTCAGTTACTGATAGCTTTTCCAGTACTGTGAAATGCTGTTGTATTTTGCTGAAATAGTTGTGGTAAATTTTAAGCCTGTATGGTGGCAAGTCTCCAGCCTTTAACCAAAAGAGATATCACACAGAAAATACAATAATAATAATAATAATCTTTGGAAGTAAAGTTATATTTAGAACAATTTAGAGTGCCGTTTTATTTTGGCACTATTTTATAAATATTGAAATGATATTGGCAGTTGCCTTTAATATAAAGATTATATGTAGCTACACGTTCACATACAGGATACCATTTGTTTCAGTGGATGTATGAGTATTTCTGAAATGAGTATGGTTCTCTTGTTTTCTTATGCATGAGCAGTATTAATTTTTTGTAGTGTATGTTTTCAGCTTAGGATGATGTTTAACCCTTGACCTATCCACTTTCTTACAATAAACAGTTTGTTGATGAGAGCAGCTGCTAGGAAGATTACTTCCAGACCGTTCTCATAGCATTGAAAGAAAGAAAGTAAACCAGAGTGCACCTTACAAAGACCAGGCACCTCAAAAACATCTTTACTATGGTTCCATTATAATGTATTAACATCTGTGTGTTTATACACTGAAATACTTTGCAGCATGGTTGTGACTTCAGAAATAAGGTGTTGAAAAGATCTTTATATGCAAAGAATCTAAGGCAGGACGCATATGTAGTGCTATTGGGCTCTTGGGTAAACTCTGATTGAGACATACAACATGGAATTGTATTTAAGGTAGAAAAAGGTACAATATGTGCTCTTCTGTCACAAGTTAATTTCTAATGTAGTACTTTCTAACCTGTAGTAATAATGCAGAATATTTGGCATTGTAAGGTGAAAATTGATTATGACCTTACCTGCCTGCCATAAATACTCACAGTTTGTAGCTTGTGTCCTTAGAAATGAAAATTCTTGCATAATTTTGACAATCATCTTGGGGTTTTTTTTCTCTTTTTTTAAGCATTGGTGTTTGACTGTTTCATCCCTCTTTATTTTTTGCCTCGATGTAAGCAGGCATTTAACTTAATTTAAAATATAATTTTATTCAGAAAACAGGACAGCACAGACCTTGAAAAATTCTCACTCAGAGACATTTGCAATGGATGTTCTTTGCATATCATTTTCTGCCCTTTAATAATTTAAGGTATTGCATGTTTGGGGTGCTAGAGTTCCCCTTATTTCTTCCTCTTTGGTGCCCAAGAGACTCCTGTTGCTATCATTTTAAAGGTAGTTTGTTTGAACTGGAAGGATTATATGGAAGGTCTCCAAAGGACATTCCTCAGCTTGTTAATTTATTTATAGTATGAAGTCTAGACCCAAAAAGTAGTGCATCTTTTTTAAGATTTAGAATAGAGCAAGATTTGATCCATGTTTTTCATCTTTAAAAAAGCTCAAAAAACAACAGTTCAAGTTATATAAAAGTGTGGTATCCTTAAAACCAATCTCTTTAGAAACTGCAGTTCTATTATTGTATACAGTATAAGGTTTAGCTGGCAGTTTGCAAGTTTTGGTAATTATTTCACATTCAACCAAAAAGTACTAAATTCTATGTATTTATTTCAAACATTTACAGTATATACCACTTTTCAAATAGTATTCTTTTAAGTTGACTTACATTTTAAAATTCAAAAATGCAGTGAAATTACTGTACCTCCAGGACAATAGGCATTTTTTTTTTAAAAAGAAGTTCTTTAAAGCCCTAGGCCATATATCTCTCAATCAAGAAGAGTACTGATGGATATACATGCATTCAGTGACCAGTTTGAAAGCAGATTTTTGAACTTCACTTCTCACTGGTTACCAAAAGATCTCTTTACCTTCAAAATTGTGAGGTATGAACTTAAAAATCATAAACTCACATGTTTTGGGGCTTTTCCTAAATACGGGCCAGAGGCATCAAGCTAACAAATCCTGACCACATAGTACAAAAGGTCCCAACAAGCCTATCATTCTACAGAAAACAAAATGATGTCACACCAAAATGGCACTGCTTAGCCAGAAGGGTTGCCAATACAGAACCCTGATTACTCTGACCAAAAATGTTAATTAAGTCCAAGAGGCATCATCTTTGGCACTGAATAATGAATTAAACAAGGAACAATCTGTGCTCAAACACAAGGTATAAAACCACAGCACCCTTGTAAATTCCTTGTTCAGGGAACCCCTAAATCCCTTGAAGGAACAGATATGGCAGAACTGCTACTTAAATGATGGACCAAAGTCATCCTAAGTCATCCATAGATCAAAGGAGACATGAAATCCAGAGTATCTCTTGTAGCTCAGGGTAAAAACTGAGGGCTGAGCAGCTACCATGATATCTTGGTGGGTTTTGGTGTAGTGGTTAGGGAGCCGGTCTCTTATCTGGGAATACTGGGTTTGATTCTACCCTTCTCCATGAAGCCAGCTGGGTGACCTTGGGCTAGTCACAGCTCTCAGCCTCACCTCACAGGGTGTTCTATTGTGGGAAGAAGAATAGAAAGCTTTGTCAGCCACTTTGAGTCCCCTTAAATGGGTGAGAAAAGTGGGGTAGAAAAGCCAGCTTTTCTTCTTTCTCTTCATCAGCTTTTACAAGAAAATGTATAAGACTCTCTGAAGTAGAGATCACTTTTCCTTTAAAACAGCTAAATATAGGCCCTCAGCTTAAGAAATACTCTGCCAAAGAGGCATCCCAAGACCAGCAACAATCCAGCTGTA
Organism: Aspidoscelis tigris stejnegeri; assembly: GCA_023333525.1. Classification (NCBI taxonomy): domain Eukaryota; kingdom Metazoa; phylum Chordata; class Lepidosauria; order Squamata; family Teiidae; genus Aspidoscelis; species Aspidoscelis tigris. Next base: position 213,032,419 of record JALMGA010000001.1, read on the forward strand.
TTACGAAATACTAGATTCCACTGGCTATATCCACATTTAACTGCACCTACCCAAGAATAGTAGCTCTTGTAAGATCTTCAGATGCCAATCCCTAGAGAGCTGTCAATCAATAGCAAGAATTCCCTGCATCATTTCTGACACTCAGACAATAAAAAGGGGAAACAAGACAATCAAAAGAGACAGGTCCCAGATGGGGCTTGCCATAGTGTGCACCAGAATGCAGATGGTAGGTCCCTATTCCTAGTTATAATCTGGAATACAGTCCAGTGCAGAAAAGGTCAGAGACTTGCAAATGCTGGTTGTCTTGGAGCTTTTTTTCCTTTCAGTCTTCTTCCCTGTGTGAATGAAGTCTGGAGAGACTGAAAAAATCTGATTCAAATTCAACGAATATCGACATTCAAATTCAAATCAGATTTTCAAAACTCTGAATTTCTGAATTCGATCAAATTTTGAATTTTCAGAAATCCGTTACTGTTTTTTGAATAATTCTACTGAATAGATCCGTTTATACTGCATCAGAATATTGGGTCCATTTGTGCATATAACACAAGATAACAGTGGGATGCAAATGGGATGAAAACGTGATGTGTGTGAATTCGAAATCAGATACGAATGTTCCCAACATTTGCATCTTTTGATTCAAATGGGATTTTTGAAAATATGGATCCAGATAATCCAAATTCGAATTGGATTTTGAGTTTTGAATTGAATATTCAAATATTTGAATCAACTTGAATTTGAATGAAAAAATACGTTCATGCACATCCCTATGAGACAGCACTAGTTGAGGTCATAATATTTTACAGGACTAGGATTTGGGTAATTCTATGCTTCTGGTCTTGCTAGATCTCTCGGTGACTTTCTGCCGTATCAAACATAGTATCTACTCAGACTGACTGCAGGAACACTGTTTTACAGTTATATTTTTTCACTAACTACTGTTCTAGCGATGCTGCTGGTGTGCTAGTCCAATGTCTGGAGGTAGTGAAAGACTGAATGCTTAGAAACAAGTGCAGGCACAATCCGTTCAAGAGTAAGTCAGTATAGCTAAGTACTCCTTCTGGCCTGGAAAAGGTGCATGATCCCTCCTCCTGCCTGAATAGCATGTGGAGTCAGTTCTCTACTTCTGTCTGAACAGTAAATAGATTTGGTAGCACATCTTCATCTACTGCAACAACTGTGATCTTGACCATCAGTTGCCTCAGTGCCTTACACCCATGTTATCTTGTACAGTGGTACCTCGACATACAAGTGCCCTGACATACAAGTGTTTTGAGATACAAGCCGTCGAGTGAGTGATATTTTGCTTTGAGATGAGAGCAAGATTTGAGATACGAGTATGTAAATACAGTACAGTACATAACAAAAACAACTGAGGTGGTGTTTTGGAAGCTGGAATGGATTAATGGGAAAATTGCTTTGAGATACGAGTGATTAGACATAAGAGCAAGGTTACGGAACGAATTAAACTCGTATGTCAAGGTACCACTGTATTTGGACAACTGTAGGACACACTACCTGGGCCTACCTTTCAAGATTATTCAAAAGCTTAACTGGTTCAAAATACAGTACAGCAGCCTATGTACTTACAGGAAATAGGACAGGATGATTCCCCTGATTCGGTCAGTGCACCACCAGTTTGTTTCCAAGTCCAATTTAAAGTGTTGGTATCAACCTTTAAAGCCCTAAAGGTTTCAGCACCTGGGTATATCTAAACTCAGTTAGGACCTGTCCTGTGCACTTAGCTCATCTGTTGAATCTTATACACATCTTTGGTAACAATGGATGAGGTGAGCATGATTAAATGTAAATGTTTTATTCTTATATTTATTCTGGGTTTATATTTTGCTTGTAAATTATATAGAAATCTTAGTAATTAAGCTTAATAGATGAATAAATAAATCTCCCTTGGGTACGTGATCATACAGATTATATCGATGATTGCAAAGTGTCTGGCCTTGAGGCACACTTGCAGCAGTTTAGTATCTTTGAGCTGCTATAGCATTCAGACCACACGTTATAATTTTTGAGAAATTGACTTCTCAAAAATTGCCCTATATCTACTAAAGTCCTTAATAGTGGCCGGTTAAGGAGAAAGTACAGTTATAAATAGCCATCAATAATCTGAGGAGGAACCAGGACAAGCAAGAATAGGCTTGAGATCTGGAAAGTCCTCTGAGCTTTTGCTTAAAGTAGGGTCATGTCAGGCAGGGCTAGCTGCCTACCATAATATTTGTATGTAAGATCTCTGCCACCTATGGGATTCTGTATATATGTATATAATGGCTGCCTGTTGACAGTTGACTTCCCCATCCATGCTGAGGTCAAGTGATAAATTTGTGTGAGAAGGTTTTGGCACCAAGTTTAAATTGGTTTTGAAAAATAGTTATTGCTCATTGGTAAAGGGCCAAACCCCGCCCACCTATGAAACATATAAATATGCTCGGCTTTCTGTTCCAAGTTGCTCCCAACAAGAAATGTCCTAACACTGAGCTGAAATAAATCACTGCTCATCTTTTTAAAGAAGGAGTCTCGTGGTCATTCTTTGCGAACCTGACAGGTCATTCTTATATAGGGGAGTCAGAGTCACACTAGTTTCTAGGCTTTACAGCTTTAAAAAGTGATTTAGGCATCTGTTTCATTCAGAGGCAAGTGGGAACCCCATCACTCTTTAATCTCATAAATTCAAGTGAACTTAATGAAGGAAATGGTAAGTACATTAACTGCTTGTCCTGTGACCTATACCCTGAAGGAATGAATTAAAAAGTGGCTGGTCTAGTCATGCTCCCTCTTTTTTTGGTCACTGAAACATGTCATATGAAGAGAAGAAACATGGGGTTGGAGAAGCGAAAGCTAGGCAATAGCTTTTGCTGCATGACTTGTAAATAGGAGGGAGAGCAGATATTCAGCATTAAGGATTCAAAGGAAACAGAGTATGCTCCAGTGAACTGAGACAGCACAGTCTCCTTGTTGAGGCAAAGAAATCTGAGCAAGGGTAGTCTGAAAATGTAGCTACTGGAACATAGAAATAATTTTCAGAGTCTCAGCCCTTACAAGTGAGGGTTATTAATATCGGTTGGGCTTGCCCAAAGGTTAGAGCCCTGTGACCTGCAGCCTTTTAGATCCAAGAAGACTTAGTGATATGTTGGCCCAAAACTCTTTTACTTTTCCACCTGGAGACGCTATCTTCCCGACATAAGTCAGCCAGACACCACACTCAAAACCTAAACTTTTCTTTAGTTAATAGCGTATTGTTTAATTTAGGAAATGATGTGAGGGATCAGGTAATAGTATCACCTAAGTCTCAATGTTTGTTTTTACTTTATGTAATATTTCTGACAAGCTCTTTAAGGGACAAGGTCAGATTTTGAGCATTAATACTGTACACCTTTCATTTGAATGGCCACTAGAGGCTGCCACAAAGCAATTAAAAATAGTTTTACATATAGATACACTGGTTTCGTTTGTATCAGTATAATTATCTTATCAATTCTCTTCATCATATTAATAGCATTAAACCATAGAGGAATGGCAAAATACATCTGTAGGTGCATTTCAGACCAACTTAGCAACTTTTTCTATTATACTGTAGTAAGATGAATACTACTAATGTTTGAAAAGCTAAAATAGATGGATAGATCAGAAAGAAAAGATAATTTCTTGTTGATGCTCTGCTGACCTAAGGACAGTAAGCCTCCTATAATGCAATATTCTGTTTAAATACTGTCACTTCTTTAATGCACTTAATGTACAATCCTATGCTGACATAAATGATATCATAAATGATCTTGTGTGGGGTTGCTGTCAAAATCTGCTCAGTCCAATGCTGCTACTGAATAATAAAAATAATTTCTTGTGGTATCATTATCTGTTACAGAGCATATCACAGCGAACACCTGTCCTGGACTGCATGAGACCACCTCTGTGGTGGCTTAGAGACACTTTGCAAGTGGGAGGGTCACATGCTAGTCTGCCCCTCACAAATGTTCTAAGCTAGAAAAGATGTATTAGAGATGGGACCAGAACACAACTATAAGGTGCTTTTGAGCCACTTTGGGGGGGGGGGGGTATGTGTGAATGATGCCCAAGCCGCTTTGCTGGGATGCTGCTGGCACGTTCACTGGAGATCTACAACTGCTGTAGTTAGTGATATGTTTTGTTGGACTATGGAGATTGTGAATCTTTGCAAAGGAGTCAAACAGTCCTTTGTTCTAACTCTCAAATTCTGGTGGATCAGGGATTTAAATTTCTGTCTTTTTAAAATAGTACTTCACTCTCTGAAATACGTTTTATATGTCTAAAATTCAAAATAAAAGCAATCCAATGTTGTAAAATTCATTAAGCTTAATAAATCTGGCTGACAGTAACTAGTTTAAAGTAGTTGTGGGGTGTTTATGTGTATGTTACCTTTAAACCTCAGCTATGGAAACCTTTATTTCTAAAATGTATACACATCTGCTTTGACAACACTGCTTTGAGTCCCCTTAAAGGGTGAGAAAATGGGTATAAAAGCCAACTCGTTGTCTTCTTCTTCTTCCTCTTCTTCTTCCTCATCATCATTAATTTGGACCAGAAGATCATTTCATAAAAGCTTGCTTTTGTTTTGCTTTGTTTTTCATAAAGCAAAGGAGAATTATAGCTTAAGATTTTATTCTTTGATGAAAACAAGCTCAATGACCAGTGCATCAAATAACTGTTAATTATTTTAAATTCAGAACTGGGAAAACAGATGTGCACAATGTGTAAGTAAAGGATCATAATGGTCATTTTAGTCATAAATGTAGCATTTCAAAAATACGAGATCTAGGCTGAAGATTGGAGCTTTAGGATATCCTCTATTCATTTTTATTTTATTCAACAGGAGCTCCATAATTCTCTTTTGGAATGGCTTGGAAAAAATGTGGATGCAGATGGATTAATTACATCCAGCAAGGTCTCACTCAAATTTGAATTCACTTGCAGCACAGGAACAGCTGTAACACCTTCATTTATGCCAGTAGTTACTGAAATGGAAACTTTCTCATCTAAAAATTTCAGCCTTGAGATTTATAAGCAAAATCTTCACACACGGAAACTAGGGAAAGCAGTCCTTTTTGCTGATGTTACATCAACCACAATGGATCTTCTTGATGGGTAAGAGATTATTCTCGTGATAATTTCTCTTTTTTTATATATATTAATTTGTTAAAAGTATTTTTGCTGCATTTCCATTCTTGACATTTATGAAAATTGGGGCATGCATAGCAGACGTTGCCGTCAGCCTAAGAGATAAGACAAGTGCTCAGATATGAAAATATTCTTTTCCCAAGCTAATATAATACACAGTACTAGTAGAGAGACTATTGTATATATTTTAAAAATGGATACACAAGCATCAATTCATGACGACAGGTAAGGAACATTTGACATTACACTGGCTGTAGCAGCGACAAGGGGCTCATTCACACTTACTAGGAACTGCTTTTGAAGAGCCTGTTTTGTTTAGTCCGGCAAGTTGGAACTTCTACAGCATGGAGCATCATGTGAAGGAGACCTTTCAGAAGCATTTTGGAATAAGTATGAATCACAAAAAATGTGCATTTGTATCAAATGATCCTTGACCAAGTGGGAATAATGGGAACTGTTTACACAAATGTTTAGCAGTCTGTATACAGTTGAGTCGGGATAGGGCTCATGGATTGCATGAAGCATTTTTGCAATTAACGTAAAGTGTAAACAAACTAGAGACACATCCTTTGTTCTTTGCCTACCTTCATTTGTTCGTTTAATTTATGTGTGTGTCTGTATTTGCATCCCTCTTAAAAATCCATAGTAAGTTGCAAAAAAGTGTGGAGTGAGGGACAACGTACATAAAAATTGTGTGCAAGCAGGAAAGCCATTCACGTTGTGAAGTCCTGATGAAAATAATGTGTTTAATTTCAAAATTGTCAATTTAGACACCCTATAAATATCAGTGGAAGGGCATTGCAGAGGGCAATAGCCACCAGACTGCCTGTGAGTGGCTACATAATGGCCCTCAGTAATTTGTAGTACCTACAATTGGAACTCCCTCTTGTAGAGACCAATCTCCTGTAAATGTCGTATTCTAGAAGTACATAAGAATGATCTCCAACCTATGATCACAGCAGCATTTGCTGCATCTAGGACTCAGTTCATACCAGTAGCCTAGTGTTTTTGTCTTCTGTATTGTTCATGTGTACCTGAACAAAGGATCAGAATGGTCACTACTTTGTAATGGCAACTAAATTAACTTTAGATTTGAATCAGAAGAAGAGGATATTGCAAATGTACAGTGTATAAATTACAATGTAAGCTTACCTATGCACAAACCTTTGTAGGGCAACTGGCCCTTTAGTCTAAAGCAAATAGACAAAACTGGTTTGGGGGAGTTGTGGGTTGCATATTCATTCCACTGCTGCTATGCTAAATAGAGAGGAAAGATCTTACCAAGGCATTTCTCCTAGCTGTTGTACTATACAGAGAGAGGGGTATCTTTTCACCTTGCTATTGTACTATGCAGCTAGAGGGGTATCTTTTCGCCCAGAGAAAAGCTTACAGTTCCTTTGTGAAACATCCTCTTTTTCTAGCCTTGCACTATAATGAGAGCAAAATCTTTTTTTTTTTTTTTTTTTTTTGCTGGTTAATGAAAGAGGAGAGCTGGCTGAAAGTCTACTAAGAGTCTGTGTGGGAGGATTAAATCTCTGAGTGCCTGTGCAAGTCATTGTGCTAAGTGTATTTGTTTTGCTTATTTACAATTATTCCACTTAGTCTTAGTAACAGCTTAAAATTTGAGTGCATGAAAACATATATCTGTTACTGAGATACAGTCACATATTATTACAGTTTCGTGTAGTCCTTTGAAATGCTTAAATGCAATGTGAATTAATAAATGAAATATTAAGGTATCACTTGAGATTGCAGATAACATTTAGTGTTCAGATAGTTAGCATACAAAATTTATTTTTAATAAGCTGCCAAACTTTCATGGAAGCTGAATACCAGACCTTTTATCCCTATCCCCGAAATATACATATCTCCCTTAAATGAAGACATAGGAGAAAGTGGGCTGGAACCAATTTAATGGCTGAGTGACCTCACAGTAGAGAAACAGCTAGAGTCTAATAGAGGTCTTTGTCTACATTTCCACCCTGGCTGGTAACTTGCCAGTCAAAAGTCAAGCAAAAGAAACAGGTGGGAACTATTAGACCTGTCATAAAGTTTGAAAAATTGATTCTGGAATCTAAATGAATAGATTGAACTTGACAGTGTTGTCCTAAAGATTCTAAGAAAAATTCTATAGTTTAATTTGGAGTCCCTTGATTATTCATTAGCTCTCCAGATGGCCTATATAGCTGTATCATATATTATTATGCAAGCTATGTTATTGTTGGCATATATTTGCATGTACAAGCAACAAGCAAAGTGTGAATATCTCTATTAGTGACTATGAATTAAGGGATATTAGTGAAATGGTAAAATAAAGATTTGTTTAATATTAAATAATTTGGAATGATAAATGTAACTTGGCAATTACAGTTGTTTAAATCCTATGAGCATTGTCATTCTGAAATAATTCCTTAAATTGTGATTGTCATGGTTATAGAAGCTGAATAATAGATTTATCATTTTATATTGTGTGTGACAGATGTATTGCCAGTAATAGAAACTATTCTGCCATAAGACAAACCAGGTGACTGCATGAGGATTTATGAGTGCAAAGGACTTTTAGAAGAATCAGTTTCTTTGCAACCATTAGAGGGAGAATGCTACAGGGTGGTCAAGGAAGGTCATGGTGTCTTGGATTATAGGCATACCAGTGACAACTTCCCAGGTAATACGTCTCCTCTCTCCATTGAGCTCCAGTATGTTTGCTCCTAGTTTCAGTTAGGACCTCAGGCTGTCAGCTGATCTCAGCCATAAGGACACAGTATCTAACCTTCCTGCTAAAGAAACCTAGACTATCTGACCTTAAAACCAAAATGACCTTCTTCTTCCAAGGCACTCACCAACATATTACTGTAAGTGCGGCCTCTTTTGTCTTTAAACTCTCAAATAATTTAAACATTCTATTTACATCAAAAAGAGGTTCTGGGAAAAGGATTGTGTATTATTTAATGGTATTTGGGTTCGTACAGTAGGTTATATTAAGAAATGGCTTTACATTTTGTCAATTTTTGTTTCTGGGCTTCAACATTCTATATCATTTTTGATGTTGTCTTTTTGATTAATCAGAAGTCATTCTCCTATCTTATCACCTTGCAAGATTGCTTAGAGAGACCTGGGACTATCACCTGCCTTTCCTGACAATCCCAGGCTCTCTCAGGAGTAGACAAGTCCTATGTTAAAGATGAGGGAACACAGCTGCCACTATTCTCTATGTGGATGAGGCTACATTGTAATCACACTGGTGTGTTGGACTCCCTGTGCCTGCCTTATCACTTTGCATTGTTTGGATGTGACTCTGCCCACAGGAGAAGGACAATAGCAGTAACCACATTTCTCAGAGAGAAGAATTTCCTGCTCTGTTGCTTAGGACTTTCATACTTCCAAGAAAGCTCTGGGTGCCACGGAGAGCCTGGGACTCTTGGTAAGGCACCTGGCAGTCCTATGCTGCTCTGAGTACTTGATCAAAAATGAACTTCTTATGAGCTTCATCACTAGTCTGAAATAAGAACATATTTTCACTCTTTGATACTTCTAGTAAGTTGTAAACCTTTTAGCATTTCTTTTAGGATTCTAGCTTAAATATATTACTGCAAAGTTAAGAACATAAGAAGGTAAGAGGAACCCTGCTAGATCAGACCACAGCCCTGCTGGATCAGACCACAGCCCAGCTTGTATAGCATCCTGCCTCACCAACTGCTTCCGGTCATTCACCTGCTCTCAAATCCCTGCAAATGGCCTTTAGAGGCATCCTGCCTGTCTCTCCAACCTGGAGATGGTAGCTAGACATCACTTCTCATAGCCATTGATACACCTGTGCTCCATTAATTTGACTGATCTGCTGCTTGCAGGTGGACAAGCTGCTTGCAGGGGTGTGGCCGACAATGTGCTCCCTTGGACTGATAAAAGCTAGCCAGCAAGGTATGACCAGGTGGACCCAGGAAGTGGTGAATGTCTCTCTGAGGGATTGGGTGGTTCCAGTTGCCCTTAAACAGGCTGTGGTGCACCCCCTCCTGAGGAAGACCTCTCTGGACCCAGAAGATGTAAACAACTTTCATCTGGTAGCCAACATACCTTTCCTAGGCAAGGTGCTAAAGAGAGTTGTTGCTGCTCAGCTGCAGGCATGCTTGGAAGAAGCTAATTATCTAGACCCATTTCAGTCCGGCTTCAGGCCCAGTTATGGCACGGAAATTGCCTTGGTCACCCTGGTTGATGACCTTCTGGAGAGAAACAGGGAGAATGCAACCCTGTTGGTTCTCCTGGATCTCTCAGCAGCTTTTGATACCATTGACCACGGTATCCTTTGGGAGAGGCTACAGAGTTTAGGAGTAGGAAGCAGTGCTTGCTATTGGTTCTGCTCCTATCTCCAGAGCCCATCTCAAACAGGGGTTGTGGGAGGTATTAATTTGACACCCTGGGAGCTTACTTGTGGGGTTCCCCAGGGGTCAGTTTTATCTCCCATGTTATTTAATATCTACATGAAGCCACTGGGAGAGGTCATCAGGAGATTTGGAGTGAGGTGTCATCAATATGCGGATGATACCCAGCTCTCTCTCTCTGTGCCATCTGAATCAGGAGATGCGGTTGAAGTGCTTAACAGGTGCTTGGAGGCAGTAATGGGCTGGATGGGGACCAATAAATTGAAGCTGAGTCCAGACAAGACGGAGGTGCTGTGTGTCTCAGGGTCTCGGGTCTGTGTGGTTGGGAGATACCCTGTCCTTGACTGGGTTGCAATGTCCTGGGAAGGACAGGTGCATAATCTGGGGGAACTCCTGGACTCTGCACTGACGCTTGAAGCTCAGTGGCCAGGAGTGCCTACTCCCAACTACAGCTAGTACATCAACTGAAGCCTTTTCTGGGCAGAGATGACTTGGCCAAAGTTATCCATGCTCTGGTAACCTCTAGATTGGACTACTGCAACGCACTCTACATAGGGCTGCCCTTGAAGATGGTTCAGAAGTTGCAGCTAGTGCGAAGTGCAACCGCTAGGGTGCTAACCAGGACAGCTGGCCGGATGCACATCATGCCGGTCTTAAAAGAGTTGCACTGGCTGCCAATTCGCTACAGAGCCCGACCTATAAGGCCCTAAATGACTTGAGCCCCAAATATCTAAAGGAACACCTCCCATATCGGCCTGCCTGTGGGGATCTGGAGGGGAGGCCCTCCTGGTTGTTCAGAAGCAAGGCTTGTGGGCACTTGGGAGAGAGCCTTCTCAGTAATGGCCCCCAGGTTATGGAACAGTCTCCCCCTTGAGGTGCATCAGGCTCCTTCTCTGATTAGGTTCAGGAAGGCGGTGAAGAGGCACCTCTTCAATGAGGCCTTTGGCTAAATGTTTTCTATGTTTGCCCCCCACTGCAAACGCCACTGTTTTAATTGATATACTGCTGTTTTTTAACATGTTTTAAAAAAATTTATATTGTTTCTTTTGATATGTTGGTTTTTAAATGTTGTTACCCACCCTGATACCTTCTGGTATAGGGCAGGATATAAATATAAATAAATAAATAAATAAATAAATAAATAAATAAATAAATAAATAAATAAATAAATAAATAAATAAATAAATAATCCTTTCTTAAAGCTATGCAAACTAGTTGCTATCGCGACCTCTTTTGGTAGTAGATTCTGTGGATTGATAACACTGTGCATGAAAATAATACTTCTTGTTGGTTCTAATTCTCCTGCTCATCAACGTCATAGAATTCTCCCTGGTCATGCAACTGATAAAATAATCTCTACGCATCTTTTTCAGAGCATGCATGATTTTATTTCCTTTCTGAGATGTGGTGTCCAGAATTGTATACAATATTCCAAATGTGACCTCACAATAGATTGAAGTACATCTGAAAGTCTAGATGGACAATGATAACTCAATCACCTTTATCCATGTATTTATTAACACTCTCAACACACTGTGATGGTTTTCTTTTAGCAGTGCTTACTCTTCCATATGCATACTAATTTTATCATTAATGATTATTTCCATCACTTTTTCTGGAACAGATGTTAATCTAACTGGTCTGTCATTTCCAGGATCACCTCTAGACCCTTTTTTGAAGATTAGTGTTACTGTCCAGTAACACATTTGCTACTGTCCAGTCTTCAGCCCCTCTAAGCCTGATTTTGGAAGAGATTATATATTTTGACTGGAAAATCAGCAATTTCACATGTGAATTGATGTCAGGAATAATTCAAGAGTTGTGTCAAAATTGCTGGGTGTCCCCAAGTGCATTTAAATTATGACTAATATCAATGAATATGCATCAGTTGCTAGAATAGTTTAAAGTATCAAATTGTAGCTAAACATTATCTTTGTGTTACATGGTAACACACTCCCAAGTGTATGATTGTGCAGTTGCTGTGCTTATTGTAGTGAAATATGAAAATATTGGAGTTATGGAAATGTTTGCGCTAGCAATAGGAATGTCCAGGATCTTAATGCATCCTTTTTTTTTGCAAACAGGAAAAGCTTACCACAAACAAACAAAAGCTATTCTTCTGCAGGTAGATGTGGAAATGGCTCTTTTTCAAATAGTGAAGTTCTTTGCATACTTGACTATGCCTACTTGAAAGTTGTGTGTAAACTGTGAATTTACAGAGCGATCCTAATCTCCCCATCTGTGTGGTACGAACACAGCATAAATGTCATGCTTGTTTCTTCCACAGGAGAGTCACAGGTGGAAAGGGAGGAGCAAAAATATAGTGGGGCACCACCTCAGCACAGATTTATTACAGTAATTTTATATGTGGGTTGTGGAGGGGGGTAGGGAGGCCAGGGTAATTATTCCATGAAATCCATGTTTTTAGCACAGTGTGATGGTAAAAAAAACTTCCTTATTTTGGAGAAGAGCATAAGTGAGTCAGAGAGCAAATTGAGTGGTCCCGTTGAGTGGAACCATACTTTTGAAGAGATTGTCCCTGCTTGGGTTATGCTGTTAATCTGTTTCTCAATGATTCATGCCTTATAAACAGAAGGAGCATAGATCGAGAGTTGTGCAGGCAAAGCCTACATCAGCCAAGAAAAAAGGTCAGAATTTGTGATGGCAGAAGGCCAAGAGACAATCACCTCCCACAATTTCCTCTGGCATTTGGATTGAACTCTTATTTGTATTTATAACTGGAGTTGTGAATTAACCATTTAAAAAGTAATTTGTGCTGCAGAAATAGTGTCAGAGTGTATCCACTTAGTCAGTCCTTGATGACAGCCTTTTTGGATGATCATTCTCAAATTTTCATTTCCTCAACCCCAGTTTGTGATAAGAATAACTTTTACCATTTAATTCTCTTCTGGGTGTTTTTGATGGCACAGAGATAATAATGCTTATCCTCCTTTTGAGGGTACGGCTAAATGTTCAGACATGCTTCTTGATATTGACAGGAAGTAGTCTTAATTTAGTGGACTAAAGATATTATGTAATGAGTAATATGTAATCTAGAAAATCACACAAGATGTACTGACGGTTGGGGTTAGGTCAGGAAAAGACAAAAGTTTCTGAGGTTTATTATATACATCTTATCCTCAGCAGGTGGGAGCAAAATGGCAAATCAGATCTGTGTTTTAAACTGGAAAGTTAAAAAACATCCCAGAAAACATGGCAAATCACTTCTTACAATTGTCATGAGAACCTGTGGATCAAGCTCAGCTTAGCAGCATCTAAGCTGTGTATACTTGCTACTCTTTTTACACACCTTAGTCAACTTTTAGGCTCCTTGCTCAAATGAGAAAAATATTGCCGTAAAAGTCAAAGTGAAAATGTTTCAAATTACTTACAGTCATTGACTTTATGTCAGTCACTGAACAAAATATAATGGTGGTTTGAAGGAGCCTTTAAATCACAGTCCTATAGGGTAAGCATTGTTAAAACAAGCAGCAAAGCTTTGCTGAAGTTCCACATGAAAGAAAAGTGGGAAGAGAGGAGAAGGAAGTTGAAAGCACCAAAGAACATAGGCTCAACTTGCTCTCTGTTTATTTGGTATGTTCGGTATATTTCTGTCCTATCCCCGCCCAGTTGTATGCTATCCCCATCAGTATCATACAACAGGGAATAGACACACTGGGGACATCTGAACTTCACGTGCTCTTTTAAATCTTTTATTATCTTTGGTATAATTTTCATGCATTCCAAGACAGTTCTGGTGAGAAATCTTGAAATTTAAGCAGCTTACAAGTCATCATTTAAACTGCTTTCACTGTGAAAATGAGAACATCAGTGCTTCTTAAAGCTATTGTTTCCTAGATTAGAAATGAGGGTACAGTACAACACCTATAGGTATATAGTTCTTGCAGTGTTACTGATCACAATTCTTAAAAAAAAAGGTCAGCCAAAATACCTCTTAAATACCATGTATAAACTGCATAAGCAGATGTTGAGGGGTAAGAGAAATAACTGCTTACCATCTGCTTGCTATATTTTATAGTTCTGTATGACTTCTGATGTAGACTTGAGAGCATGTGTTGATAAGGAATAGTCATAAGACTAGTCATGGTGGGCTAGTAAGGATCACTGCCTCTGGAATGTTAGCCTGTCCATCATGTTGTATCCATCTGTTTTGAAGGAATAAGGATAGATTATTAGTATTATTGCTATTCTTAAAAGCTAAATACTGTTATATGGAAGTATTGTCCTCAATCTATACGGTAACTAGATCTGAGATAATTTTATTGGAAAATTATCAAACTAGATAATTATATAGCTGAAATTATCTGTCATTGTATTACAATGATAGAAAATTATTCATTGAGATTTGGGACTCTCTGTTCCCCATCTTTTTTCAACTATTTCCTTTTTTTATGTAACCCAATTAAAATTAGTGTTTGTTCATACTGGTAAAGATCTCAAGCAAGAGTTGATTCTGGTTCATACGCAAGGGGGACCAGGCATATGTTAGTTTCTAGGAAATGGACATTTCCACACCCAGTCTTCCACTGGTACCCAATGCATGGGCAGGTGAATGGCTTTATGGGGACCACTCAAACTGCTTTTTTGGTAGTTGTGATCCTGGAACCAATACCCAAGCTGCTCTGTTATGTAGCATCAAGTCATAGTCTCACTCAGATGATGTTGAAATGTTTGCTACATTTGAATTAAAATTCATTTTTTCACAAATAGGAAAGAAAAGAGAGAGTATCTTCTTTCCACAATATTATTGATAAGATTTGTCTCATTTTGACATCCATTAGACTGGATGCTTGGAAATAGTTTATGAAAACATTGCTTGTACTGTAATTACAGAATCGTTTTGGGGTAATATAAACACTATTCTAATATAATGGGTCAGTATAATATATTGCTTTGAATGAACTGCTTTTGTATTTTTTTTAAAGGTTGATTTTTTTATAGCTAAAGAAGTAACATTTAAAAATAGAGATGTTAGAAATACTATATGGGGGAAACACTGCCTTTCTATCTTGGTAAGAATTTGTTTTACTCATCTTTCGCCATTTAACTCAGTAAGTATAGCTTCACCTAGACAGCTACTATCAAGCTTATATTGCCTGTGTTTCTTTGAGTTTGTCAGTGAGTTATATTGTAATTTGAAGTTTGCTCCAAGGAGCATCAAGTGATAAATAGTTTTAATATTCTTTGAGCAAAAAGAGAACTTCTTAACCAGAATTCTGTATGTACCTCTCTTTTAGCTGATTTTTGATATAGAAACTTAAACGCCACTTCATGTAAACTACCCTGGAGCCCCTCCTCAAAGTAAAGTGAGTACATTTCCTGCTGCTTTGTCAGGAGACCACTGCTGTTACTATAGTTTTCTAGAATAAGATGAAACCCTGATGAGAGAACAAAACATTTAGTTTGTTCAGAGCCATTATTTCTTCATTCTTGTTAGTCATCTAGGCTGATGTCTATTTTGGTTCTTTTTTTGTTTTGACAACCTGATAGAAAATGTGCATTGATTAGATTTTTAAAAATATGCCAGTTAGTTAAATGGGAAGATTTTAAAAAACCAAACTATTTTCTTCCCAGGATTAAAATCCTTTTTCAATAATTGAGTGATAATTCATAAGCAGCATAGTGTTAAAGTAGATAAGTGCTTCCCTACTGTGGCTAAAGTGCTATGCCAAAGCGTAAAGTGCTGAGGTGTTTATTTTAACACTGGGAAACATATTATTGCAAGCATTCCTGGTTTATACTTAGTATCTGTTATGCCAGATGTGCCACGTACAAATTAGACATGGCTCATAAAAGGTAACAATCCCAGGTTTCTTTAAGACGTAATAAAAACTCATTCTGTTTTATCACTAATAAATTTCTCTGCCTTCAGTGTGAGGGGCAAACTGGCCAATGAAGTCTGTTAAATATATTAAGAATGTTGCACTGAGTTTCACTACATTAATACATTAATTCAGTTTTAATTTCATCATAATAACAAATGTTTGAAATTTGGTGTAGTAATGGCTAGATAAATGTTAAGTATATCTATAGGCTGCTAAAATGATCTGAAAATTTCATCTTTCTTGTAGATTTCTTCATATAACAACTAATACATAAGGAAAAACCACATTACTGCAATTTCACAAACTTGAGGTCATCTGCATTTATTGCAAGAATGACTAACCTTTATTGATCTAAGTTCATCGTCACCTTTTGGTATTCCATACTTTCTAATAATCAGATCCTGGAACCAATACATTATTTTCCACCCTTAGAAGTTACTTAGAAGTTCCCACATTTTTTAAAAGAAGCAGTACTAATGTTCAACCTCTAATCAGACATATTAATTTGTCTATTTCTGCCAAGTCTGTCAGCTCCTTTAGCCATCCTAGCCAATCTTCCATCATAGGTAACACTGAGTTCTTCCTTTCTTATGCAGAAAGCGATCATGCAGTCATAGTCATGTACAATAATGAATCCATCAAGCAAATAATAGAAAACAGTTTCAGCTGTATATTAATCTTTAGAATCCTGTTTTATCTGTTGCAATTTTGTAACAGTTCCATCTGTCACCACCACCACCCCATTTGATTTTCTTACATTTCTCTCTCAAATTTGCTTAAGCACTCTCTTGTATGAAACCTAGTCAAAATGTTTTTGGTTGAAACAAGATCCTTCTCAGCTTGACTCTCCTTTTCGTACAATATTCTGATACAAAAATCCACTGGAGACTGAGGAATCTTCTCTTTAATATCTTCCTCCGATTCCTCCAAAATCCTATTGGAACTGAAACAGAAGTCTTTTTTTCTGTTGTTTTTTTCTGTTTAATAATAATTTCAAAATATTAAAATCTTTCCTTATCTCTTCATTTGTAATTTCAATTTTATCCCATCTATTCTGGGTTTGCTTCACATCTCTAGCCCACTGCCTTACTGTTTCTTTCTTGGACCTCATAGTTAAGATCTTCCTTTAACTGCCTTCAATCTTTACCTTTTAAGTTCTCATTTCTGTACATTGCAGTATCTTTCCATTTCTCAGAGTTTCAAACATTCTCTGTAAACTTTACTGGGAGCCCAAACCTTCTGAGATCATTCTGTTAAACCCCTTCTGATTTCTGCATTTTAAGGTATTTTTCTTGTTGTCATATTTAAATTTTAAGATGTGTTGAGAGAAGCCAACTTAAGACCTTTCTCTCTCCTCCCCCCATTGGGATGGAAAAGGCATTCTAAAACAGAGATGCCTGATCCATTATAGTTCTTCGCTAGTTTTCACACCAAAGCAAGTTGTAAAAGCATCCTTAGTTCCAATGTCACAGTGTCATTGTTCTTGCTATCCTTATCTTCTTGTTATAACATTTAGTCCAATCAAATACCATCTCTTAAACTAATCAAAGTGCTTTCCCATTGTCTTAGTTTCACTCCAGGAAGTTTCAATTCCAAAGCAGATTTGTCAAGAATAAAGACTTTCCCTTTTAGTTTAAAAAAAAAAATCCCTTCACAGTCCTCTCAACTTCCTGTAAATGATCTTTAGAGGCATCCTGCCTATCTCACCTGCCTATCTGGAGGCAGTGTCTAGACATCAATTCAAGTAGCCATTGATTTACCCCCTCTCAGTGTCCACTAAAGAGATCTGCCAGACTGCAGTTCACAAGAAGTTTGTTTCTTATGAACTGCTCAAAGAGGCCATTAGCAGGGAGTCTAGAGTAGGTAAAGGAATGCTCAGAAGCAAGTGGTGGGCCATGCGTTTGGCAGGATGCTGCATTAGACGGGCTGTAGACTGATCTAGCAAGGCTCCTCTTTTGTTTCCTTGGAAGAGACTACTCCTTTGAAAATGTCAAGATAGCTTTATCTTCCATTTCCATTTCCATTTTTATTTATATACCGCCTTTCCAAACAAAATTTGCTCAAGGCGGTTTACAACAAATGGAAGAACAAGGTTCTTGTGTTGTCTTCATGTCAAAAGAGCCATGTTATTGAAACAGACCATATTCTTCCTTTTATATCTTGTGAATTGAACAATTGCAATGTAAATATATTACTGTTTTCATATAATATAATCATAAGAGTTGGAAGGGACCTCTAGTGTCAAGTCCAACCCCGTGCTGAATGCAGGATTTCCTAAACCATCCCAGGCAGATGTAGGTGCAACCTCTGCTTGAAAACCTCCAGTGAAGGAGAGCTAAGATTGGTTTTTAGAGGGCATTTACTCAAGATGAACTAACATTGTATTGTTTGCTTCGAATTTAATCTGTTAAGTATTTTCCATACTGTCTGTTAATTTGACCAGATACAGGAGTGTTCATAATTAAATTAGAGGTTAGGCATATCTTACCTCTCTTCACTGTTTATACAGTGAATTATATTTTATATGTGGCCGGTAATTTGGGAAGAAAGAACCAAGCTCAGAGTTTATAGTCAGTCATTAAATTGTAATAGTTAAATCCAGACTGGCTGAGAGAAATATATTATCAGTCTATCATGATAATTCCTCGGCCAGAAAGTACAAAAGCCCCCTTCTCCCCATTGTGTTGCTGTGATTGACCGATGACATGTAGGCATGGATAGTTGCGAAGAGAAAATAAGCCTTTTACTGTTAAGAGTTAGAGGCTTTTATGCCCTGCACACAGCTCAGTAGAAAAGTACTACAGGATGTCCATATTTAGGTGGCGGGGGGTTGGGGGGGGACTGGACTGAACCAGATAGAACAGACTTACAGCAAGGATATTGCTACAGGAAACACATAGGAAGTGCCATATATGGTGGAAGCTTAGGAGCCAATAGAAGCCTGTTGCTGGAGCATGCTAGGCTTGTGAACAGCTATGTAGATCATCTCTGGCTACTGTATGTTTATGAATTCTTCCAAGAGAGATATGGACAAAAGTCATTTTGTCCTGGTATGCAACCTTTGTCCTAGTTGCTTCTTACTTCAGCTGAAATGGGCAAAAATGCACCCCCACACCATTGGATGGGGTCAGGAAGTATAGCAATGGCGTCTTCTCAGAACTTCAGTGTGACCAGAGGTTGTGCATTTCTTCAGGGTTATTCTATACAGTGATTGACATTGCACTTCTTCTTGAGTGAGGACAGCCCAGAAAGCACTGAAAGATGTTGACTTCACAATGAGATAAAAATGGCTACTGGGCAGAGCTAGGATTGATACTTACGACAGGGATATGAAGACACAGCAGTGGGAGAGCATGGTGTGGGATTCTGTGCCCATATCCTAAGGACGAGGGCCATATGGTTAATCTGCAGGGATGCAGGTATATTTGGTAGAAACTTTATAATTTAAACTCACATTTAAGCTATTTTTGGCATCTATACCTATATTTTATATTTCTTTGATATGCTCCATGCATTTATTTACAACTGGCCAGATGCATGTCACACCAATCTTAAAAGAACTGCACTGGCTGCCAGTTTGCTTCCGAAACCAATTCAAGATGTGAACTTTAACCTTCTGTAGGTAAAGGAGTGGGGACCCCAGATTGGACCTTTCTGGTGGTAGCCCCCAGACTGTGGGATAACAGGCACCTTTACTATATACATTTAGTGAAGAAGCAACTATTTACCCTGACCTTTGACTTTCCACACACACATTTTAAGGTGGTGTTATTGTTTTAATTTGTTAATTTTACATTTTTTTATACTGCTCTGATACCTTTGAATATAGGGAAGATAAAATGCAAATTAATAAAATTAATATTAGAGTGTAGGATTGGCTGTCGGTGGCAGTGGAAGTGTGGTGACAGTAGTTGCTGGAGGTAGAGTGGGCGTGAGCTTTAGTGTTTTTAGTTGAGTTTATATGGTGAGCACTTTTGGAGAATACAATTAATTAACCACTGAAACAACTAAGGAGTAACAAAGAAGTTGACATCAGGCTCAGCAGGTATGATGAAGTTCATCAGAGTGCAACAAGTCCATATGTCTCTAGTTAGCTGTCTGCCTAAGCTGTTTTTCTGATAAGTGTTTATTTAAGTTAATTCTGTTTTCTTTTCTCCTTTTTCATTGACAAGCTTCCCTAAAAATATTGTTGGCATGCAGAAAGAGGGAAAGGGAGAGGAAGGGAGTTGCTTCCAAGACAAGGGATGTTTTTCTTCAAATAAGGAATATAATCAAAATATATAAAGACAGATTGTTAAAAATAGCTTTGTTCAGTTTTTAGGGGGGGAAATTCTTACATGCAAGAGAATTGAATTCTTCTTTTGCTTTGCACAGCACAAACCTTTACATTTTCTTCTGTTTGTCTTTTCAAGAACTTTGAAGATTTCACAGATCAGTCTAGAGTGTTATGCTACCATAGTGGAGTGACTGAACGTAACTTCACTCTGGTAGCTGAGTAAAGACTTTTTACATTAATTTTCAGTGTGGAAGTACTACATATGTGGAAGTATAACAATAAGTAGTGTACCTCCTGTTTCCTCTCTGTTCAAGAGAATGAATATATTTTTTACTGTTAACGCCTTGCTATCTCCATTTCTAATTTCCAATCAAGTTTTCTACCAGGAATGGCTTGTAGAGAATTTCCACAAGGGCAGTGGAGCAAACACTTACCTGCCTCACGCAAATGTTGTGGATGTCACATACCATCTAGATAGGTTGCTAGACAGTGCTGGGGAAGAATCAGTAGTCATGGTGCATGCAGGCACCAATCCTGTACTGAAATGGAGTCAGGAGGTTCTGCAAGCTCAGTTTAGGTTGCTAGGCAAGAAGCTGAAAGCCAGAAGTTACAAAATAGCTTTTTCTGAAGTGCTACTTGTTCCATGCTCAGGACCAGCTTGACAGGCAGAGTTGAAATGTCTCAGTCTGGATGAGACATGGGTGCTGAGAAGGAGGGCTTCCTATTAAGCATTGGAAAGCATTTTAGGACAAAATGGATCTGAAAACGAAAGATGGGCTCCTCTTGAAGCAAAATGAGACCAAACTGCTGGCACATAAAATTGAAAAGTTGGGCAGAGCGATCTTTAAACTGATATCAAAGGGAAAGATGACATGAGCACAGAACATCTAGTTCAGAAACCATCATTACTTAGGAAAGGGGTTGGTAAGATTTATATATATCCTAAAGAAGAAATGGTAGAAATAGGCAGTGAAATGTAGTGAGATGTGATGAGTGTTCTAGGACACCCAAAGAAGCCAGGTAAAATTTCAGTAGTTACAAGGGTACAGAGAGAGATGTTCTGTTCTAGAATCCAAAATGCCAAAGAATATAGATATAGTGGGCATGACAGAAACACAGGGGATGAATAAGCATCAGTGGGCCATAGTTATGCCTGATTACAAACACTATAGGAAGGATAGAGAAGAGCATAATAGAGATGTCATTTTGTATGGGGAAAAAAAATTGGATTGAGTTATCCAGAGATTCCTGGAAGGGAAGGTCCCAGAATCACTTTTGAGTAGGAATAACAGGTTATAAAAATAAATACTGGGAGTATACTATTGTCAAGGCACTTAAGAAGTCCTAGAACTGAAGAAGGAAATAAGAGAAGCAGCCCAAATTAGAACTACTGTGAAAATGGGAGGTTTCAATTATTACACACACACACTGGCAGAGTAAATGTTTGTTCAAATCATGACAGAGAGGTCAGGTTCTTAAATGTTATAAATGACTGTGAACTGGAGCAGTTGATTGTGGAACCAACAAGAGGTGAGGCCCTACTGGACTTAGTCTTAAGTGGTGCTGAGGGCTTGGGGAGAGAAGTATGTGTAATAGACAGCTGATTGGGTAGTGACCATAAAGAGATAAAATTCAATATACGTAGAAATAAAAACATTCATAGCAAGCCCAGCATATTTACTTTTGATTTGGAAAAAAAAAAGGAATTTAATAAATTAATAATGGCAAATTCTCTCAATGTTTGGCTGTTGCTTGAAAGCATAATAATAGACAGTTATAATGTATTCCTTAAAAATAAGAAGAGGCCTGCATGATTAACTAATATGGTCAAGGAATCTATTAGGGACAAGAAGGGTTTTTTTAAAAAGAAAGGCTTCTCCTAATGAGGGGAGGAAGCAACACATGCTTTGGCAAAAGAAATGTAAATAAGCAATGAGAGACAAAAAGTAAATTTGAGGAGGTTGTTGCCAAAATTGTAAAGGCTGATGATAAAAGATTCTTGAAATCCATTAGAATCAGAAAGTCTGTCAAAGAGACTGTTGATCCCTTGATCAATGAGTAAGTCAAAGGTGTACTCAGATGAAGAAAGGAAATTGCAGAGAAGCCAAAATAATCCTTTGCATCTGTCTCCACAGAAGAAAATTTGGGGTAGATCCTTGCGCCTGAGTTCCTATTCTCAGGAAAGGAGTCTGAGAAGCTAAGGTATATGGTGTTGGCAAGAGAAGAAGTAGTAGGCTTTATTGACAAAATAAGCATTAACAAATCACCAGGCCCTGATGGCATCCGTCCAAGAGTTATTAAAGAACTTAAAGTTGAGGCTCCTACCCTCCTAACAAAAATATGCAGCTTCTCACTAGGCTCAGCTTTTGTAGTTAAGAACTAGAAGATGGCTAATATAACCCTAATTTTTAGAAAAAAGTTCAAAGATTTTCTTCCTTTAAAATACTAGAGCTAGAGATCACCCAGAAAATCCAAGTCCCTGCTACAAGATGTGGTGTTGGCCACCAGCCTGGATGGTTTCAGAAAATGTTTGCACCAATTTAAGGCTATCATTGGCTATTATCCTTGCGTAGCTAATCAGTCACTGTGAGAGCAGAGAGCAGTGGGGAGGAGTTTCTGTTGTCCATAAGAATTTAAAAAATTCTGCATGTGATGATGCTAGTATCATATTTATCTTTTTAGCAATTGACAATGAGAAAAGATACTTACTGAAACAGTGAGCCAGTAGGAGAGGATTTTAATCAAAAGGAAAAGTTTGAAGGTTTATGTAATTTAGTTGATGTTTAAACATGCCATCTATTTCTGTGTGTTACTATTTGTAGTACATATATGATATGACATTGTAATTTTCTTCTTTTACATTATAATGGTTGATGTTCATCGTTAGACCTTGTAAATTGTCATTCTTCTATAGCATGGTTTTAGTTGTATGTGGGAAGCAAAATGTGGCTTCCAACCCATAACAGGAAGTCACACTATATGGACTGCATTACGCAGATCAATGCTAGCTTTTTAAAGAGCTGTGAGGGATGGATTCATTTTTGAAATTTTACAAAAAATTAAATCAGGGCCTGTTGTTTGTGTATTGCACTCACTAGAATTCTGTGGAAGCAAAAGTAAATACTGCTGAAATCCTCACAGTCGGAGTAGAGAGCACAAGAGCCCTGGTGGTGCTTCATCTTGGTATAACTTTTCATATAACATTAAGCTAAACACAGGGACCCTTTATTTCTCCAGATATTAGACTCTAAGCCACTAGTCAACAGGTAAGAGGAGGTGGGTATCTAAAAGCGTTTTCAGTACCTCAGTACATTCCTCATTTGTATGTAATAACGTTCAAAATACTGTCAAAAATAAAATGGTTCCAAATTGTAGAACACAATTATATGTTTATCCATCTTCTTGATCTGAACAACCTGTTGGATTTCTTCAAACCCCAAAAGACATGACTATTTGGTATAATGACTGAGTCTTAAATGTATCCTTTTAGAATTTGTCAACACTTTTAACTTAGGCACAGAAGCCAAATTCTAGTTTAGGTAATTGCATCTTGGATAGCAAATGCTTTCTTGGTAGTTGTGTATGTACATTATTGGATAGCACTCATAAATTTGTAAAACAGCTTCCACTGGATGAAGTAATCCTTTCAGATATCTTAGATGGCACTTTTCAAAGAGAGAGCAAAATGACTGCTCAGGATGTCTGAAAAGGTCAAAGCACACAAACCAAATAAGAATTGTTAGGATATACACACTATAACTGAAAACCATATAGCAAGTGTACAAGGAATCTGAATTAGAAGGGACAAATGTCCATTGAAACAGGTAACCTGTCCCTAGGTCAAAAACTATCATAGTTGGCTAAGCTTGGTATGACCCAGAGAGTCACCCTACAAACACACTTTGATCCACTGACTCTCTGCTTCCGACCTGAAAAATCCCATTGTTTAACTGATTATACCGCAGGACTGACTTAATTCTATCAGATTGGGACAAAAGAGTAAAATGCAGCTGTGGACATCTAGGCATAATAGATAATTTAATCACTACTTTGTTTACCTGTTCTAGAAACTCATGTTTACAAATCTTTTGTTTGTGCCCCTGTTTCCTCTCAAACATCTGCCTTCACATTCTAATTCACATTTTGGAATATAAGAACTGGTGCCTTCTTCCAGTGTGTGCTCTTGCCAGGGTCCATCGGAAGACAGTGTATATGTGTGTATGTTGCACCATAAGACTGGTGCTTGGTCCTGCCAAGATCCACAAAGAACTGAACTTTGTGCGAAAGTTTTTTGTATGAGTTTTTGCTGAAATTACTATGGAACTAAAGAAGTCTGAACTGTCTCATCCACACCAAGGCTTTGAGATGTTTGTTGCTGTTAAGTTGTAAAGTAGCTTGAATTGCTGGGTACTAGTGAGGTACAGGTTTAATTAACTGTTCATGACTTCCAGCTTTGGCACAGGCTAAGGGGACGTGCACAGCTGACTGTCCTTGAAGGTTGTCAAACGCCTGCCTTTTGCTGGCATCAGCATATAGACAAAGTTCTCCAGAGTGTCAGGAACATCTCACTCAGTTGAGCCTCTGACGGCTGCTACAGAGCTTGTTTTAGTTTGATCACCAGTGTAAATATGTGTACACGCACTTCAGCAGTATCTGCCCACTTCCCAATCTGTGAAGCCCATCCCCAATCAAGAGTATGCCCCGAGAAAGGTGTAATTCTAAACCTATTTGATGTATTTTTGCTGAAGTTACAGTTAAAACCTCTCCAATTGATATATGCCACTATCCAGTTGTGTTTATTTGCTTTGATTGCCTCTGCTTGTCACATGCTAGGCAAATGCCAGAGTTGTTTTCATAGCATTATTAGGAGAGAAAGCTGTCTGTCTGTCTGTCTATCTATTTGAATTTTTATCCCACCCTCTACACAAAGGTCTCAGGGCGGGTTACAACATTAAAAACCAGTGAGCATATAAAATGAGCATTATATGATAGTTCTTTCTGGAGGGTGTCTAAAGAATCGCAGCCCACCCTGCCTGATGGATGGCTTGTATGGCTTGGTGGTTGTTGGTGGTTGTTTTTGTTTTGTCACCTTCAGGTTTCTGGCTCATGGTCATGAGGATCTACACCTCAGCCAAACTGCAGCCTTTTATATTGAGAGCTTGCAATCAGAGGCAGAGCATCCCTAGGATCGCAGATGCCGCCGGTCACCCAGCCCCCTGGAAAACCAGAAAAAGTATAGTTTCAGCCAATAGGAAAAATGCTGGAACTATACTGTATCTTCACTGGAGGTGTGACTTTTTAGCATGCCCCAAGAGGACCAGCAGTCAAGCCAATGGGGTGTGCTAAAAAACCATGAGCTCCTCCCTCAACAAGTACAGGTGCGGCTTAGCCTGCCATTACTTGTTGTGACTCTGAGCTGAGCTACCCAAGGAAAGAAGGTAAGCCCTATCCCCTCCTGCGCCCCCCAGCCCTAACACTAAGGGGAGATGCCACCTCCCTCTCTCCCCGCCTGCGCCTCTTTCCCATTCCTCTCCTTGCCATTGCCCCGGGCACTAGGCTGAGGGCTCTAGGCTGCCGGTGGGCAGCACGTGGCTGCCATGTGGCTGCTAACCAGGCAGACGCAGTAGTGCTAGCCACGACCGCAGGCTGAAGCTGCCAGCACTGACTGTGCCAGGTCTGCGTCTGCCTTTTGCCGTTATTCAACACGGCCACTGCGGCCTAGGCCGAGCAGCCATATTGAATAATAATGAAAGGCAGACGCAGCAGCAGTGCCAGCCACAATCGCTAGGCAGAAGCTGCCAGCGCTAACTGTGCCACCGCCGTGTCCGCCTTTCACCGTTTTTCAAGGTGGCCACTCAGCCTAGGCAGTAGCCTAGGCTGCCGCTGCGACCACTGAGCCGAAGCTACCAGCACTAACTGTACCACCACCATGTCCACCTTTCGCTGTTTCTCAACATGGCTGCTTGGCCTAGGCCGCAGCCTAGGCTGAGCAGCCACGTTGAGTAACAGTGAAAGGCAGATGTGGTGGCAGCAGCACTGGCCATGACCACTAGGAGAAGCCGCCAGCATTTGCAACCCATTGATTGCTTGAGGTTGAACAAGCCAGCACAATTCACAAGCACCATGATTATTTGGACAGTCTTCAGAAAGGGCAGTTTTCCTTTCCCATCTATCTGTCAAAAGTGCTGTAGTGAATACCCAGGTGAATATAATAGGGTCAAATGTGGACAATCCAGATTTCTCTTTCAGATATTTGGTTTGACTTTAGTAGCTTCTTTTTTGGCTTTTCTCTTTAAAAAATGTGCTAGCATATTTGGTGCTAGCATATTTGTGAGTAATTTCACCAGAACTGTTACACTGTTTTGTGAATCATTATGTAGACAGCGGTTTACCACTGGATTTTTTACATGACAGGTATAACTCATATATTATGGCTTTACCCCAAAATAGACATTTTTAGGTCTATAGCGTAAGTGAAATTAGAAACATCATACATGAAATAGCTATAACATTATGTTAAATATAGTTCTAGCTGAAAATACTCATGGTAGTTGCTGCTTGCATAGTTATAGTTACAAATAGAGCAAGGAAGAACCTTTCCACTTTATATGAATAGCTTTGAAAAACACAGTATGATACATATGATCAAGCTAGATAATAATAAGGCTATGAGTTTATTGAAAATTAGGCTTATTTATTCTATAATGTAGTAGTGAAATTCATGATGCAACCAAAGCTTTATTGTTAGAGGTTTTTTTAAAGGAACATGACCATTTTTTCATTGTCTATTTAATTTGCATTATTAATTTTTGTGTTTGTGTATGTGTTCCAATAATTATTTTATAATTTATTATAATATTCCTAATTATGCCAGAAACCCTCCCTCAAGATCAAATTTAAGGAAAGAAATTTTACACATGTTTATGCCAGATATTTTGCATGTATTGCTATAGGATATGAACCTATTATAGAACTCAGAATCGAGTGGAGAAAGAAAAGAAAACTTGAAGGCTAGAGGAAGAAAACGAAATATATTTCCTAACTATATTTGTTCAGAGGTATTGCATCTAAGAGAAATAAAGGTTACTAGTTTAGCTGAATTTGTCTTTTAAAAAATATTTAATGTGGACATAATAGAAGAAAATAAAGTAAAAGGTTTAAAATGTGACTGCTTTTCAGGCATCTGTTTCTGGAAAATGATTTGGCTAGTAATACAAAGATATGAAAGAAACTGATCTGGAAACAAATTATGACATTGCGAATATCCTTTAGTGATAAGTTACAGTCAAGATGGATGAGGTGCTAAATGTGCAGAACAAGTGACATTGGGCCAAGCTGAGCAAAGACAGCTCCTAATTGATGGAAATGTTTTCTCTGAGTTTTTATGTTTGCTTTCAGATTTACCTGTTTGGTCAAGGAGGCCTTATGTTCCTCATTCAGATTTCAGCGAATGTAGTTTCAAGGTTTTCAGACCCCAAGAATATAAAACCATTTTGTAGGATAATCAAGCATTATCAGTGTTTATTCCACTTATAAAGTCTATGGGTTTAAGACATAACATTTTATATCACTTGTTGTTTGTTCAATCTATCTATTAACAGCATTTCACAAGCATAATGTATTATAATTTCCTCAGAGTTTAGGAAAATGAAACTAGTTGTCCCTGTATGAGAATCTGTGTGATTTCATATTTTTATAGTCTGGCAAACACAGTTGTGGATGAGATTGATTTTTTAAAAATATGATTTACTCACATTTCATCAGTGAAAAATCCTTAGCAAGATAACTGGTTATGTATGAATTCTAATAGTTATTATTTAAATTCAATACAGCTGTCCTATGTATAATACAGACATTAATTCACTTAGTGTGGTATGGCAACACACTGACAAACTGCATTATTAAAAACAACAACATATCAGTAATGATAAACTAGCAGCTAAAATTGCTTCCAGTTTCTCTTTGAAAATTTGTATAACTTGCTCATCCCTGGAAACAGAACCATCACATTATGCAAGGGACATTTGTAATTTCTACCTGTAGTCGGTTCAGATACAGAAAATCTCCAGATCTTAATGGGCATTCATGACATTTGATGTCAGGCAAGAGGCAGGCATTATGTTCAGAGCCATCCATTACCCAAGTGATCCTGCAGCCTTTATATCTAGTTGTGCAGTCCTCCAAGTAAATTTCTTAGGCCTCTGAAGACTTGACATTTGGATAGCAGAAGGAAAAGTAAATATAGTTTAAACAAAATCTCTGCTAGAGAAAGTGAGGAGATTTAAAGCCTAATGGGGATTAAATTTGTCCCCTGCCCAGTTGTCAGAGCAGTTGTTTAATAGAAATGGAGGGGTCATATCAGCCATCTCAGATTGTCTGTACTTGAGAGTGCGGCTGCAGACCCTATTGAAATATACTTCCTCTTTGATGATGAAGGGAAGGTTAAATATACTTGCCACTTCTTCTCTAGCTTCAGAGATAAAAGAGGGGCCTTTGCCAGCAAATCTTTTCATCTAGCTCAAAGATTTGGTGCAAATTTTTGGACTGTTACATCCTTTAGAAGTTCAGTACAAAACTGGTACTGTTAAAAACTGGTTCACTACAAAATTAAGTCACAAGGGATGCATATTTCCAGAATGCACTATTGGAACAGTCAACAGTCAGTGGCCTGCAGTGCTCTCAGGCTTCTGCCATAGGAAACCATGTAGGAACTATTTTTAATTTTCTGTTGCTTATCAGTAGTTCCTAGCGACAGCCAAGTGTGTTGGGGAGTAAGACATGATGGCTCCTTCCTACCACTTGTCCACCAAAAGTAACCAATTGGAGAGAAGATTTTAAAAAAATTCCTCATAGGCAAAAAGAGAGAAAGAATCATAAAAACTTATTCTGTACATCTCATCTCAAGGGAGTTGCAAGAAGACCCAGATGTCTTGTCCAGATGTCTGGGAAAGTGGCAGAAGTAATAATCTGCTTACCCAAGTCTCCTTGCTCTGCAGAGCAGCACAGGACCCTGCTGTATTCACTGTGTTCCCTTCCAGCCCCAGCGGGTTTCACAGCAGAAACAGCAACACTAGTCAGCTCTTCGAAATATTTATACACTGAACAAAGGAAATTAGATATCATTTTCCAGGGGGACTACTAAATCTGGATGTCTAACACACGAAACACCTGGAAAACTGGCCACCAAATTGGTTGCTGACATGTTTGGGATTGTTTTGTCCTGGCCTCAGAGCAGCCTTTTCTACTAAGCTGTTTCATTTGGGAGTTGAAATTCGAAGTTTGGAAGGCTCAAAATGGGCCATTATGAGCCAAAATGTTTAGACCTGAGACTGTTTTATTTCCCTAAATTTTAAGTAATTTGAGGTATCAGGAGCAGTCATCAAACTCTGATAAAGCATCTGTGATAAAGAATAGTGAGGGAATTACTTTTACTTTCCCACAGGCATTTTGGATCATATTTAGACCATTCATAAAACTAAGTACTGAATGTTACAGGCTTTGAATTCTAGCTAGTTCTGTTTTGAAGTCTGAATGTGTAACAAAAGGCTGATACTTTTTTGGGGGAATGGATTGCTGTAACAAAAACTATTGTTAATTAAAAAAACTGCCCACCCAAAGGTATGTATTCCCTTTGTATCTCTCAGTTCGAAAAGGTTTGTTGATCTTTCTGAATTCAGATTTGAACTGTTACAAGCTCAAAATTTGTTCCTGAACCCAGCTGTAAAATAATAGATAAAATGTTGTACCTCTTAACAGTAAAGGTTAGGGTCCACATCCTTCCTGTATTATAGAACTGGTGTACAAATCAGTGAGTCACTATTTACCAGCCTATGGCGTGGATGTGAGTTACATTAAAGTAACAAAAATAAGATAAAATTATAATCTCAAAAAGATGAACCCTAAAACTACATGTGTACTATTAAAATATTAATTAAAGCCATTATTCAGTATGAGTATTATGATTATATTGGGGAAAGCCTGACAAATATTTTTCAGGATCCATAATTTTGATTGTTAAACAAAAGAAAGCATTTATAAGTGTAATCAACTGGCCTATAACTTGTGGCATAAAGTGGCAGTATATCTTAGTGAACTTGGCAGTGTGCTGTAGGTATGGAGGAAGTGGAGGAAGGAAAATAGGTTATTTGGTGAAGCATAGGGCATTTGATCAATGTTTGCTATTGTATAAAATCACAATCAAAATTGGCAAAGTTGCTATTAAATACTATTTCCTGTGTTAAAAGAGAGTCAGCATAAGCTGAAAACAAACCTGTAGCAGTGGATTTGCACATAGACTTTAATTGGCCCAATTGACCTTCTGTGCTGTATTTACAATTGCCTTCAAATTGTAAGCAGATGTTTGAAAAGCCCTTCATTAATAGGTCTTTAACATCTGTTTTACCCACAATATTGCCCACCAAAGCAGATGTGATTATCCATGTATTCCACAAATCTCTTTATATTTGCCTTGAATGGTTACATCTCATTTCAGTATTTGCTTAATTTTTTAAAAAAGAAATTGCCCACACATTTTCTGCCAATAAAAAATTATGATACACATGCATCCTTTGGTTTTGGGTTTGTTTAAAATGTCTTCTACTGTAACACTACAGTTGTCCTTCCTGTAATGCTGTGGGTCCATTCTCAAAAGCCACTGCAATATGTAAATCACATTAGAAGACTCAGAAATGAACCCTGGTTTCACTAGGTATCAATTCTCAATAACCAGGAATGATTTTCATAATGTGGTTCCATGTTGTATGTTTCTGCTGCTACATTATGTGTAGGGAACAGCATTCTAGCAACCGTACATAAGCACAATTGTGCTATATGGGAGTTGACTGTGATCCTTTCTGCACTGGGCCTTGTTCCAGATTATATCTTGCAATCCACATCCTGTTGCAGAGAAATGAAATGAACTTTATTGAATAGTCCTTTGACCATATTAAGTTTCAAATCTGATGCAGAGTATGGTAAGCTCTGAGCAGGGCCAGATGCAGTCTCCACCAGCAAGTGGATGGCAGATCACTATGTTGGGATATAATCTAGAATAAGACTCAGTGCAGATAGGACCTGTGTTAATTTTTGACAGAAGAAAGTAGTACATAAATTATCGTTGTCATAGAGAATTGTAAGGTATTTCAATTACCTCTGCAAAGGTAAGAGAAAGTGCCAGAATGGAATGGGAGGCTGCAGTGGTGTCTCCAGGCCATTTTGGCACTCTTCGGAGGTAAAATCAGCACTCCCAGTTCTGTGAATGCAGCTCTCCATTCAGGGATCGTGCAACACAGTGGGAGCTGTGTGCGCAGAACCAGAAGGCCTAGGAGGAAGGTATCGATTACTTAGTAAATATGAAACTGATAAATGGTACTGTATTTACAGATTTTTCTCCATGTTAATAATCCCTACACATCAGTGGCACCAACCAGGGTCACAGTCTCCCTCATGAGTGCTGTTATTATCCTCTTTACAATGAACATACAAGGCTGCTACCAGCAGTCAGTTTTTCTTTTTTGTTTTAAAGAAGTAACTTGTGCCATTTGTACTGAACCTTTCACTGGAAGGCTTCTAAGAAGCCATTCTAGGAAGTGTGCTTTGGATAAGAATAAAAGTCATACGTTCATTCTCAGAATATCTTATTTGAATTGCACCTTTTGCCAGGATTCATTTTATTTGGGACTGGATCCAGAGTTGCAAAAGTAGATCCTCAAGAATGTCTTGTGCTGAGAGGCTGCAAGAAGACCTAGGAGCTGATAAATATCAAAATAACATACAATCTGAATGTGCCGTATGGTACCTGCTGCTGAGGACCTTTGGCATTGCAAGTTATCATTGCTCGTAGGTGCTAACTAAGCTACTTAAATTTTGTGATGGAACAAAACTGGGATTGCAGTCTTAAGTAGTCTAACCAACAAAGAACTCATGTTTCCACAGTGGAAATAAGAACAGATATTATTGTGTAAATTTAATTGGTTTTAAAATATTTCTGTAACTGAAGGGCACAATGGTTTATAAGACCTGAAATTCATTCCCTTTCTAAACCTTTCTAAAAATGCATGTATTTTTGTTGGTTTGTTTTCTTAATTAGACTTTATTTTTCATCAGTTCCAGCAAAAAATAATCTAATATACCCAAGCAGCACCCACTGGTTATATAAAATATACTAACAAATCTCTAATAAAGAGTACATTCCCAACTATACCACAACCAATATGTATAAAATAGAACGTGTCAATTAATTAGCATTAATATATAGTGGCCTATCAATATTTGACGCATAATGTATGTTTTAAGGAATGAATGAATAAACTTTAGTGATTAGTCGCTTGCCCATATCAAGTATCAAGTATACAAAGATAAAACCATACAAGAATAAAATCAAAATATACAAGAGAAAAATCAAGTCTGTGTATATATCATCATTACTTATTCTCATCTCCCTTACAAGGAATTCTTAAGTAAGGATTTCATCGGTTTCTCATTTTTAACTAATTCTGTTAGGAACATGCTGAAGGCATTTTCATTTTATCAAAACCTACATGAGTTCGGTTTTGTTTATAGTGTGTCTTGAACAAAATATGTTATTAGGAAAATTTAAATGGGTGGATTTTATAATTCATTCCTTGTTCAATAAAATAATCCCTTTCAAGATAATAAATAAAAAGATACAGACATTTTAGTGCATACAAAAAAAGTATTTTTTCCAACTTAATACCTTCCTCTGCTTTCTCAAACCCATCCCCATCAAATGCACAATGAAACACTAATGCATATTATCTGAATCACTGGTTTGTAATTTATACTAGCTTCCCTAAACCAAATACTAGCCTTAACTATTTAGTTATAACAAAAATGCAACAAATATATACCATATTTTCTGGCGTATAAGACGACGGGGCATAAGACGAACCCCAACTTTCCAGTTAAAATATAGAGTTTGGGATATACTCGCCTTATAAGAAGACGACACACAGCGTATAAGACGACCCCTGACTTTTGAGAAGATTTTCCTGGGTTAAAAAGTAGTCTTATACGCCAGAAAATATGCTTTTTTCAACCATGCCAAAGTTATATTTGATGATAGTCAAGTTGTTCTGATTCAAGGAATGGCATTCAATCACTGTCAGATTATAGTTCTTGTTTTTCTGCTTTTACCAATCTCCTGTCAATGATCAGTCTCTGCTCTGAATTAAGCCCTTCTATTAATATTTCCCATCCTTTTTTTATTTATTATCTTAAAAGGATATATCAAAAACTAAATAAATTACGGTTGATATTAACAGCATAATTCAAATTACAGAACCAGTTTATGTGCCTTTCACAGGTCTACAAATTAAAATCTCCTGTCAATGATCAGTCTCTGCTCTGAATTAAGCCCTTCTATTAATATTTCCCATCCTTTTTTTATTTATTATCTTGAAAGGATATATCAAAAATTAAATATATTACTGTTGATATTAACAACATAATTCAAATTGCAGAACCAGTTTATGTTCGTTTCACAGGTCTACAAATTAAAATCCCCTGATTGCCATTCATGAAGGAATAGCTATTCCAGATATAGGTGAAGAAAAAACATACTGCATGTCATGAGAACAAGCTAGTAGGGATGTGCACCAATGATTTTTGGCATTCAACTCAAAACGAACAATGTTAAAAAAATCCATATTCGTATGAATAGATCGCATTCGAATGTGGTAAAATTTGTACTTATTCATACAAACATTTGATACATATTGGATACGAATGAATACATATCTGATACACATAGATACACATCTGATACAAACAGATACGTATCTGATACATATTTGTTCGTATCCGATACATTTCCCCAGTGTAACAAATGTCCAAACTATTCATATTCGTTTGAATGTTAGCATACGAATACCATAACATTCAATTCGAGTTTGAATGTTACAAATATTTGGGCACAACCCTTCAAGCTAGTATCATGAGGGGGGAAAATAAGTCCCAGAACACTGTGAATTGTCCTTGGAAGAGCTATGAGATGCTACAAAGGATAGGTCAAAATGGCAAATGTTTGGTAATGCAAGCACTGGCAGTCAACAACAACAATTGTGTAGAACTTTATGACTATGGGATTATTAGTCACTTCCTCATCCATAACAATTTGAATCAGCTCAAGCTTACTAGAAAACACATTTCCCAAATATATTATTTACTAAATACTTTGTGAATTGCACTGAAATTCTTAACAAAGTGTAGTTAAAAATATTTTAAGGGAATATATACTAAGCATAATATAATTTTCATCTCCATCACAAGAGATCACAACCTCAACATTGCTCAACATTGGGCACTTGAAGGGCAATATTTTGCACCATAGTTGATGTTGCAAATTGTGGAACTGATCATGGGAAGTCATCATGGAACAGCATCCAAGCAAATCTGGTTCTGTGAGTATCTTGAGCCCACGGAACCTGTTCTGTGCACTAAAATTTGATTTATTTATTTAAGAAATTTATATCCCACCTTTCACCAAATGTTCCCAGGGCAGATTACAATAAGAATAAACATATCAAATATTTCAACAATTAAAAAATATAATCCTTACCTTCCCGCCCTTATGGGACAATACCCTGAGGAAGCTATTTAAAAGGCAAAAGCCTGGGTGAAAAACATAGGGTTTTTCCCACTTACCTCCCTTAGGGTGTTTTTCCACCACGCTTCTTTAATCCAGATCTACAAAGATCCGGATCTAAGGAATGGGTACTTCCCTTAATCTTGATCTAGTAAATCCAGATTAAAGGAAGTACCCAATGTGTTTCCATGGGTGGTCTAGCACCCAATAGCAATGGGTGCTAGCCTCCCTGCTGTGGAAACACCGGAGCACCCATTTGCAAATCCGGATTGACCCACAAGGGGTCTGCCTGTCACCCCAGGTGTTTTGGGGGACAGGGGGTGCAATCTCCAAAGTTGCCTTCAGAGATTAGCAAAGGCTCCGAAGTCCCTCTGAAGGCAACTTCGGAGATTAGCACAGGCTTCAGAGCAATGCAAGAGAGGTGCATATTAATTAGCTCCTTGTGAGCACCAATGAGTCAGCCTCATTAATATGCACCTCTTTTGCTAATCTCCGAAGGCAACTTCAGAGGGATTTCGGAGCTGCCTTCAGAGGGACTCAGAGGTATTGATTTTTTTGGGGGGGGGCCATGGGTGCCCCCCCCCCGAACCTCCTCTGGACCCCATTACCAGATTGTAGTGGAAACAGGCTCCATACAATCTGGATTTTCTGGCTGAAGACCCCATTGTAGACCCCTTTAATGGGGTCTACATGAAATCCGGATTATAGATCCTGATTATAGGTCCATTATGATCTGGATTTCCCTAGCTGTGGTGGAAACAAATGTGTCCCTAATGGGGTCTGTGGTGGAAATGGGGTCATCTGGCTCTCAGCCAAATGGGTCCTTAATGGGTGCTAAAATAGGTACTTAGTGACAGTGGAAAAACACCCTTGATCCAGATCTAAGAAATGGGTCCTTCAACTAATCCGGATTTAGTAGATCCAGATCTAAGGAGTTTTAGTACCCAATAGCAATGGGTGCTAGGCATGCTCACAGTGGAAATGTCGGAGCACCCATATGGCGAATCTGACTCTTCCCACATTGGGCCCATCTGTCACCCCATGTTTTTTTGGGGGGCGATGCATGGGGGGGGGGCAAACTCTGGATCTACTCCAGAGAATCTTCGAAGATTACAGCATATCGTTCCGGAGATTCTCTGGAGCTTGGGCAAAGCTCTGTAGAAAGGCCCCGTAGAAATGGCCTAAGCTCTGAAGTCTGTGCGGTTCTCTGGAGCTTTCTTTGGAGCCATCTTTGGAGATTAGGCACCAGCTTCAAAGCTTTGGGTTTTGGAGCCCCCCCCCCATGGGTGCCTCCCTAACCCACCCCTAGACCCCACTGCCTTATTGTGGTGTGAACACACACTATATAATCTGGATTTCATGGCCGAAGACCAGATCGTAGACCCTTTTAATGGGGTCTACAGGAAATCCGGATTATAGGTCCTGAAGGACCCATTTAATCCAAATTTCCCTACTACAGGTGGAAACAAATGTGGCTTTAATGGGGTCTGCAGTGGTAATGGGGTCTTCCTGCTCTGAGCCTAATGGGTCCTTAATGGGTCCCTAATGAGTACTTAATGAGTACTTAGTGCTAATGGAAACACACACACACACACGTTTTCACCAGGTGCCAAAAACTTTTCAGTGTAGGCGTCTGGCAAACCTAGAGTCTAAGGTCACCACGGAAAAGTCCCTCTTGCATGTCCCTATGCCTCGTACCTCTGCAAGAGAAGGAACTGCAAGAAGGCCATTTCTTTGATGTGACTATTGCCTAGAGAAATCATATTGCAAGACTTGTCAGTCATTTTAAAAATAAAAAGGTATGTTAGTATCTTGCACACATTTATGTTTTTGTAAGAAATAGATATAACTATATACTTTTTATATTGTTTTCATCATTTTCAGATTCCACATATCATTAAATAAACTTAAATGAGAAGTTTATCACATGTTTCCTAATCTTGGTAATTTTACAGTGGAAGAAAAGGCTATACTGACATTTTTCCAGAACAGATTTATTCCAATGAGAATTTAAATGGTGGAGTAATAAAACGTTTTTAGAAGGTTTATAACAGAAGGGAGACTTGCACTTCTACTAATGGGCACTAGTGCAACCCTTAAACAAAGCAATCTCAACATGTCTAACAAGAATGTAGATTTTTATAGCTTTTTCCCCCTCCTAGCAAAATTCTAACATGTGAGAGTAGCTAAATATTAGAAAGATCAATAGAGGTCAAACCCACAGAAATGAATGACAATTTTACACATTGATAGAACAATTTCAGACAAATTTGCAAGTCATCTGCAGTCATGAGCATCTTGTAAGTAATAATGACTGTTGCTGTTCCCATACAAGCTATTACAAATCCATGAAATTCTAGTCATATGCTCACATTTTCTCCCCAACATAACTAAGATTTTTACATAGCAATCTTGAAGCCAAGCCATGACAACATAGCAATAACCTTTCTAAAGATTGTGTATTTTGAAATTAATAAATGTGTCTTAAATAGCTTTGAAGTAAAGTAATGGTTAATCTATATTTCTGAATATTCTTTTTATGAAGAGCTGCTCCATGTACTGAATTCTCAAGTTACATTCATTTGTAATATGGTTTGATTGCTGCTTCTCCAGGGTCTTTTATTGTTGTGTTAAAATTTAGCATGGCAAACCATGTGGTCTATTATTGGCAACACTAACTTAACTCAGTAATCTTTATTTTTTGTTTTTGCCCTATACCCAGAAGTTTTGGGATGGATCACAATAAAACCAGTCTAAAACAATTAAAAATTATTTGACTAGAACAACATAAAACAGTGTCTGAAAATGAAGAGAACATTTTTCTTCCACTGAAAGCAAGGGTAAAGAGATGCATCTTTACCAGACATCTATATGACTACAGTGAAAGTGCCTTACGCACATTTAAGGAAAGTCTCTTTGTGGAGCACATTCTTTACATGCAGAATGTTCTGAATTCAATCTCCAGAGAAGACTAGATAGGACTCCTGTATGAAATCCTACAGTCATGTATTTCCCAGAATCCCCTGCTTTGAGAAGACTGTGCCAACAAAGGCAGGGCTCTGCAATGGTACAGAGACCTCTTGATCACAATACTGGACTTCATAATTGGCATTTTGTTGGCACATGAGTCACAAGTATAGAGAAAAAACAGAAACCTGAAATTCCTGTACCAGAGCACAACCAAAGATCCAAAATATACCATTTCAAATGCAGTCCACCATTCCAGTAAAAACAGGCAGTGGGGGATAACAAAATAATTGTTTGCCAGAGCAGAGGCTTGAAAATCTCCATTTGAAAAAAAGACTAGCCAGAAAAGGTAATCCTTTTAACTCTGGGATTGCAACTGTGAATAGCCCTGTAGAGAAAAGGAAGACACAGAATAATAAAGCTATTTTGCAACTGAGACCAAATCATATCAAATACCAGTGAGATTCTTATCAGAAATGATAGGTTCAAATTGAACTATTGTTCTTAATTTGATTGGGTTATTGCCTTATTTGGGTTGGTGACTGGGCTGAGCTAAATTTTCCCAAAAAGACAAAGTGTCTAGACTACAACCCATAATAGTTCTTCTACATTACTGCCAGAGATGGACCTATGCTGTAATTATATTTTTATTTTAGTTGAAGTCTTGCTACATTTCCCACCTCCAGTTGCTCAGGGAATTGTGTATAAAAATTCAGTTCAAAAACTTAAAGCGTTGTGCATTGATGATATTAACAATAAATCAAAAGAAACACTAAAATCAGCCCCTGTCAACAGCAAAGATAAAGGAAAACTTCACAATACTTAGAATATTTTCAAATGCCCCTTAGCCACTCAAATGTAAAGGAAAATGGGTGAATTCATTTATTTCATTTGTTCTGAGACGTAATAGGAGAGTTGCAGAGATTAGTCATTTGTTACTAAGTTACAGTTATAATTTTTGTTTCTGGCATATAAAGCCCTAAATAGTTTGAAATAAAGTTATCCAAATAGCTCACCTAGGGAATTTCCGCACTGGCCACGGAAACTGGTTTAGCGACCCATTTAGAACACATTTTAAACCCTTGGGTACTTCACTTCCGCATTGCAGACCTCTTTAGGGACCCTTCCAGCCAGCCGCCTCTGCATTTCAGCATGCGAGATCTGTCTCTAAATTGGCTCTCGCCGCCGAAAACTGGTTCTAAACAAACACCTAAAAAATTAGGTCTTCAGTTTGTCCCTTCGCCTTGATCCATATGGAAGGAGGGCACTTCTGCACATGGACAGACAAAGGGATGGATGTCCCTGTGCCCGCCATCTTGGGGAGGGCGGAAGCAGGCTGGTTTGCCTCCTTCTGCCCTCTCCTGCGCGCTGCGTGCCGCCGGAAACGTGCGGTGAATGGCAGCTCCGTGCTCCAGTCCCATGGCTCCAGGGGCGGTGGTGGTGCAGAAGGAATGGGTGCTGCGACCTCCGCACAGGACCCAGGGGATCCGGCCAGCCCGACCCGTCCTCCCCACGCATGTGCAGATGCATGGGGCCTCCGAGGATCCGTCCCTATTTGTGATGGATCCTCCCGGAGGTCGGATCGTCGAGAAACAGATTTTCTTAAACCTGTTTCTTGGCAGGTGCAGAAGCACCCCTAGTTTCTTTATCTTGAGGAAGAGAAGTCCACAGTTCCTTCCTCCACATAGCTTCCACGTGCCTATGGTTTCCTTTAGCAGTAGCACTTTATTGGATGTGCAGTTTAGGAGTACAGGAAGCTGTTCTATGTGAAATCAGATCCTACAGGTTGCTGATCAGCAGTGGGTCTTCAAGTTCCTAACTGTTCTTTCCCAATCCTAATGAAGATGCTATCATTGAGCTTGCCTTTGAGGCTTCTGCTCTGCAAAAATGTGCACTATTATAGTAATCAGTCCTGTCCATCTATCTTATCCATTGCCTTTGCTTGCTCCTTCCCTCAGCTTGTGAATTATAATGCTTTTTTCTAGTCTTTCATTGGCTTGCATCTATGCCCAAACTATGTGAGTTTGGCTCAGTTCCCTCATATTTATAGAGCCCCACCTTGTGGAATACTCTTAGCTTTATATTCTTACTTTTTAAACTATACCAGCTCTTCAATCATTTGAACTGTTTAGGCTTCTCCCCACAACAAGGTAATGATCCTGAGGAGAGAAATAAGTATAGTTTGGAGCTTTTAAAAAAAGAATGTAAATGCAGTATATGTACCTCCTCAGCCTGCCCACTTACCAATTAAGCTAAAATATAGGCAAACTCCCTGTTTTTTTAGTAAATTTTAGAAGGCTTTCACTTATAAACATACACAATTCAGATTCAGAGAAAAAAGGTATCAAATTTTAGATATCTCAATAACTGCTGATGTGAGGCTTCAGACTGATAGACTATTCTTTTTTTATGCTTATTCCATTTTCTAGTAAACAAGATTTACTCAATTTATCAAATTTACTGATTAGCTCTTTATTGATCAAAAATATTTCACGCTTAAAATCGATGGAAATGTATTTAAAACTCTTAAATTTTTAATCCTTTAAAAAAATGTAACATTGATTGGTATAATCCTTGCTAATATAGACTTTAATAGTATTGAAATTGTAAAGTACTCTCTGATCCTGCTGAATGCACTTGCCGAAGTAAACCAAGGAGCAAAGGAAATTTTTATGTTAAAAATACTCTGGATTTATAGCATAAACTCCAGCATTGTCTCTTATATATTGCAACTAAGTTTATTTACCATAACTGGGAATAAAAAGGCTGATAGTGCAAATCCAGTTTACTCTGTTTCATTGTTCAAAACTGTTTATAATCTCATATACTAATCAGTTTGTTTTGAAGAAAAGTGCCTCATTTGCATTTGCCTGCCTGTATTTATTTAGGAGCAGGCAAGTAGCCTCTGTTGTTATTGATGCACATTTAGATTTGTGGGGAGGAAGGCAAAGCATAGAAAACGAAGTGATATCTGCAGTCAGAATTGGCAGTTTATGATCCATGAGTCTTTGATTTTATGTGAAACTAGATGAAAATTAACCCCACTGAAAATAGTAGATTATGTATACATTAGCCAGCTCTAAACTAAAACATGCATGAAGAAGAACGGGAGTCTAGACTCAAGCTTTACTTTACTGGGTGTGGTAGCGTGCTGCTCACTTTGTCATTAAAGACCTATCTTACTTCTGAATATCATTGTCAGGGCTGGAATCTTTTCAGCATATACATTAAAAAGAATTGTTTATGCTAGTTAAGAACCCACATCCTAGCTTTATTTCTGAAACAGGTGAAAGAATGTTTGAAGTTGCTTTATGTGCTTCAGTTTCCCCTGTCCAGCAACTCAGTTAAACAGTGAGTCCCCGCTTTCTGTTCAGCAAGAGAGCAGAAGTTTGATGTTATGTCTGATCTTGTAAGATCAGACGTAACAGGAAAGTACGTTAAGGAGTAGTAGCCGTTATGTGGGCTTTCATGGTCATATAGCAGTTATGGGGCTGTTCTGAAAACTTAAGCTTTTGGATACAGCTGTGATATCTGAAAGTTTACGTTCTCAGAAGAAACCTGGAACATGGCATAAGAGCCCAAAAACTGCTACAAATGAGACACCAGGTAGTACCCTGAAAACTGATACCTGAAACACAAAGGGAGTATTGCTGAAAGCCTGTCTTTCACTTCCCTGATTTAGGATACACAAATCTAGACCTTGGACTGCCTCTGGTGAAGGATGCAGGTAGCCTTCACTTACGTTGACAATTCAGTTCTAGCAGCTACAGCTCTGTGTGTAACTCATTTTCCCATAGGAAATAAATCTGGTACTGAATTGCTAGGAGCCCTTTTCTCACATAAAATTCATGTATATGGGTTATATCAGTGTTGTGTACACCTTTGTGCTGTACTCCCATTGTGCATTGCAGCAAATTGCTGTTGAAGCCACCAGTCCTGTGTTCTAATCCTGATATATATCACCGTGAGTGGCTGGAAATCAGCAAATCAGTGCGACGGTATTGTGATAGCTTACTTGTGACTACCAGAGTTTGCCTGTACAAGACCAAAACCAAACAAGCCAGGCAACTGGAAGTGTGGCCTCCCTCAAATGGCAGTGTCATCAGTGCTGCACCACCTCATTGGACATTCGTTATTCATTATATGATGTTGTCAGCCAGCCATTTGCTGCACTACATGAGGGGTACATTGGAGAAGTGACCAAACAACAGAATTCAGTGAATGCATCGAGGAAGTGCTTACTAGCTTATTTCTGGCCAAAGAGGAGAAGATCCTTGCCAAGATAACAGTGGTCTGTTGTAATGACATTAAGAAGAGGCTGATGTTAAACAGCTAATGCAACAAGTGGACATACCATAATGAAATAATTGTCAATGAGAATGGCCACCTTTCAAACATCATTTGGTCTAAATGCAGCCTTTAGTATTCATATGAATACAAGCTATCAGCAGGATAGCACCTCACCCTACTTGAATGCACAAAATTGAAGTGAGTCAACACATAGGAAGGGATCCTGCGAGATTTGCCAGGCCTGCTTTTTCACTCCAGCTGCTTCTGTCCTACTCCACTGACCACTGGAAACTTGCTGCTGCTACTCCACTGCCAGGCTGAGGCAACCTGAGGCTTCTGATCATGCTAAATGTTTTGCAGAGAAGAAACAAGTATTTCTGCTTCCCTGTATTTATTTAAACTCATTTCTTGACCTTTATGTTTATTGATAAAGTTTTTTTTCTCTGGTGGTAAACCACCTTGAGTTTTTTTGTGTGTTAGGAAGGTGGTATACAAATACATGAAATGAGATGAAATATTTGTTTGCATGCTCTATAAATTCTAGAAACGGAAACATTACGCCTATATTACTTGTATTGCTTTCTTTATATCCAACTAATGTATGGAAATGGTGTGAATTTTAAAAGTTTCTTCTCTGATCAGGCAGGTTTCCATCATTTAGATGATAAATCTGTCCTGCATTCTAAATGTAATGTTTGTTGTAACATAGCTTAGTTGCAAATGACAAGCAGTCATTTGCAATAGGAAGAAGTATATTGTTCTAAGAACATATTGATCAACTCATCATCTTAGAGATTATTGTGAATTGCAACAGCTTCAAAACATAAATGTAAGAAAAAAATGACTTTTTAAAGCTTAAGTAAGAGGATTCTGAGTTCCTGTGGTACTTTTAATAAGCTTTTCAAAAAAAAGTTTTATTGAACAGCTATTTCAAGATCACACAAACTGTAAACAAAGAAGAATCAAAATCTAATAAGTAGTTGGGTGGGAGATCTCCTGGGAGCCACATGTTTAGATCACTGGTATATATGTGCATTAAGGCTCTGAAGCACTCTGAAAACAATAAAAATGCCTGATCAGCACATATCGCCCATCTCATGTCTGCAATATGTGTGACCATCTTTATACATAAGGCTGTTCGATAACACTTAAGTCTGTAGGTTATGATGACCTCTTTCTTCGTCACTCTGAATGTAGTATTCTCTAATTGGCTTACCTTGGCAGCTTGATAGTAATTGATATTCTGCGCTGGAAAATTAAGTGCAAACTTGCTATAATTCCAAAAAATAGAAGAGGTCCAGTGTTGCATGTACATTGAAAGAATTTACTCTGATTAAGTTTATGCTTTTTTACTTCGGACCATAATATTCTCAATTTCAGCTATAGTTTGTCATTTTGAACAATTTCATTGCCTTCCTCGGCAAATATGTTTATCTGCTAAAATATTGTTATATTGTGACTATTATGCTTATTTAGGACATTGCAAGGTCATTTGGAGGAGTTTCTAAAGTGGAGTTAAATTGTCCAAGCATTTCTCTTGCATGTCCTGTATAATGTGAGTCATATGTCCATTGGAGCTGTTATTCATTTTTATTCAAAGTAGATTTAGTAAATAAATTTTATTACAGTCTGTGATCAGCTTAAATCTTAAAAACTAAAATGTAATCCATAACATAATTTGTAAAAATTTACAGTAGTTTGATAAACTCACCCATAGCTTGTTTGTTGGGCCGCAGAACTCAGCTACATTATATATTTGTATGTTCATATCTGTGTCATGACAGGTTGTATAACAGAAGTTTTAACATTTGGTTCCCCAAATCATAGTAAAGGAAACAATATTTAGTAGTACTTGCTCAGTAGATTTTACTACATCCTTTCTGTAAAGGTATAGATGTTCTCTAATTGATCTTAAGTACATTTTGTTGCTCACCATACAGTTCTAACAATGTTTTGTTGGGAGGGCTCACTGTGTTTAGTAGTGCTTACTATTAGAAAGTATGATTAGGAATACAGGTTCAATGAATTATACAGTTATTCTATACTATATATCCTTTGAATGAGCACCATATGCATTTAATAATTTAAGGTATAAAAGTATCAAAAGCATAGAAGTGCATGTTTACAATGTCTGTTTTTTACTAGTAGCTCCTTATAATTTTGTGTCTTCCTAATTACCACATTTCAAGATGAAAATGTTTAGTGTTTTCTAAATGAGTATTTTCCTGCTAAATGTATGTAAAAATGGTCCTTTTAAGACCTTGTACTTTTAATGAACCGACTTAGTGTCGACATTCAGAATCCAATAGTGTGTCTTTTGGTGACGTTGTTTAGAATTTTAATGCATTTTAGTTCTCATTCAGCACGGCCTATGTCCTCCTCACGGGAGGGCCTTTAGAAATAGGATTAACTTCTAGAGGAATGC
The DNA here is from genome assembly GCA_023333525.1 of Aspidoscelis tigris stejnegeri. Lineage (NCBI taxonomy): Eukaryota > Metazoa > Chordata > Lepidosauria > Squamata > Teiidae > Aspidoscelis > Aspidoscelis tigris. The sequence goes on from JALMGA010000001.1 coordinate 213,076,370, forward strand.
ATTAGCAATGCCACAGAAGTAGGCAAAGCTGTAACCAGCCTGATAGATTGCTCTATGCTTCAAATCCTCCTAACTCTCCCCCCTCGTTTTATTGACAACTTCTCATTGAGCTTCTGGAAGCATTAGTGTATTTAGGAGTTAGATGTTTTGTATGATCCTAGGCTGATCTCATATTCGCTTCTGAAATTAATTCGACACTACTTTACATGTTAATCCGCAAAGGATTGATTTTGAGAAGGTCAGAACAGAGCAGTCTCAGAAAATGGAAGAAAAGCTCTACTTAAAACAGCTCATTTCAGTTCCCAGAATTACGTCTAGCTGCCTTTTCATTGTGACACTTAGCTGGCTGTAAGAGCCTTGGTCCTTTTGCAGAACATATCAAACAACATTGTTTGATGTGAGCTGCAGAAAGTTGAACTAATGAAGTTTAGTTTCATTAACCAATTGCAGGTTGCAATTTGCACAACTATACTCGAAAGCTTACAATATAATAGATTACCCAGTCTTCTTTTAACCATAAATCTTAGTAAGTGAATTGTATTTTAATAACAGTATGAATAGAACTTTTTAAAAAACTTGCACCTGAGTCTTTCTCTGGTGAGTTGCATAGTAACTAAAACATAAAGTAGATATATAACAAAAAACTTCATAACATGCAGCACGTTATTAGTTTGTTGGAGATAAGAGTCACCGTTTATCATAATGATTGAATTGGTGACAAATAGTTTGTTCATTGGCAATAGGATTCTCAGAAGCCTCAGAAGCAGCATGTAATAAAGAAAAATATAACTAGGAAAGTATCAAGCATCAGTTCAAAAACTGTTAAGATTAACATATTGTATAATTTGTTTTAAGGAAACTGCTTTACGGTAGTTTATGAAACACTGAAATGTCATCTAGAGTTGATTGATATATCAATTTTGCATTTTTATCCGATTCTGTACCTGAAGGTCTCAGGGTAGGTTTCGGCAATTAAAATAAATAAAATGAGCACACTAAAAACAATGGTGCCTAAAAGTGGAGCAGTGTTTCCTCAGCCAAAGGCCAGGACCAGTAGTTGTGTCTTCACCGATCTCCAACATATACAATGTATACGTATATCATTCATTTAATTGTAAAGGATTTTATATAAGTTCTTAAACATTAATGAGAACTGAAGAATATAAAATGTACTGATGGCCTCTTCAGAGAGAGTTTTAGACAGATTTCCATTTTAAAAACTAAAAAAGTAACAACTAACTTTTGGCTTTCCTGGGACATCTGTCTGACCACTTTGGGGAACAGGCTGATAGCACAGAACAATTAGGTGTCATTTAGGAGCTGCAGGAATAAAGAGTATATCATAAAAACAATAACATTCTATACTTAATGCATCTTCCTTTTGTTGATGATGATGAAGTGGTGATGATTTTACAAACTAAAATGCCTCTACACCAATGCCCAAAGCATGAGAAATAAAAAAGGGGAGCTGGAGATCCTGACCCAGGTAGATAAATATGATGTCATAGGTATTACGGAAACCTGGTGGGATAACACACATGAATGGAACACAAACATTGAAGGCTACAACTTGTTTCTGTGAAACAGACTTAACAAAAGAGGAGGGGGTGTTGCGCTGTATGTTAAAAAAGAAATTGTCTCCTCAGAGGTTCAAGCTTCAGAGAGTGGAAGCTCAGTAGAATCGGTATGGGTAAGAATTCAAGGAGAGAGCAACAGAAAGGATACCATTGTAGGAGTCTATTACAGGCCCCCTGGACAAACAGAAGATATGGATGACCTATTCCTAGACCAGATGGCTAAACTTTCACGAAAGCATGACATAGTGATTATGGGAGACTTTAACTACCCAGACATTTGTTGGGAATCTCACTCAGGAAAAAGTCACAAGTCTAATAAGTTCTTATCCTCTCTCGCTGACAATTTCATGTACCAAAAGGTGGTGAAGGAAACAAGAGGATTGGCTATCCTTGATCTAATTCTTACCAACAGAGAGGAAATGGTGGAGGATATCAGAGTTTCTGGGGCATTGGGAGGCAGCGATCATGTTATCCTTGAATTCTGGATAATAAGGGAAGGAAAGCATGAGAGGACTCAGACTTCAAAGTTGGACTTCAGACGGGCAGATTTTGATGGACTCCGGAGGAGGTTAGGAGGGATCAAATGGTTAAATGTACTAAAGGATAGAAATGTCCAAGAAGGATGGGATATTTTGAGAAATGCAATATTAGAAGCGCAATCATTAACAATTCCTCAAAGAAGGAAGAATGGAAAACATCTAAAGAGACCAGGGTGGATAAACCTAGAACTTAAAAACTTGATAAAAAAAGAAAAAAGAAATGTTTAAGAAATGGAAGGAGGGATACATATCTAAGGAGGAATATAATGAAATCAGTACAATCTGCAGGGCAAGTATCAGAAAAGCTAAAGCTAAAAATGAATTGAGGCTTGCAAGAGAGACTAAAAACAATAAAAAAGGGTTTTGGGGATATGTCAACAGCAAAAGAAAAGTCAAAGAGGTTTTGGGAAGTCTGCAGGGAGAGAATGGAGAAGTGATTGAAAGTGATCTTGAGAAGGCAGAGATTCTGAACTCCTATTTTGCATCTGTTTTTTCCAAGAGGGATAATGTACATGCAACAGTCCTTCACTGTACTGATGAAGGACTAGGAGAATCAAGACACAAAATCAACACTGAGAGAGTAAGGGAACGCTTAGCTAACTTAAACGAATTTAAGTCCCCGGGTCCAGATGGATTACATCCTAGGATACTGAAGGAATTAGCAGAGGTAATTGCTGAACCACTTGCTGTAGTCTTTGAGAAGTCATGGAGAACAGGAGAAGTCCCAGACGATTGGAGAAGGGCAAACGTTGTTCCTATCTTCAAAAAAGGGAAGAAGGTAGACCCAGGGAACTACAGGCCTGTTAGCCTGACTTCAATACCAGGAAAGATTCTCGAACAAATTATTAAACAACACATATGTCAGCATTTGGATAGGAATTCAATAATTAACAGTAGTCAACATGGGTTTGTATCAAACAAGTCGTGTCAGACTAACTTGATTTCATTTTATGACAAAATCACTGAATGGGTTGATCAAGGAAATGCAGTAGACATAGTATTTCTTGATTTCAGCAAAGCATTTGACAAAGTGTCTCATGCGATCCTCATTGAAAAATTAATCAAATATGGGTTTGACAAGGCAACTATAAGGTGGGTTCAAAACTGGCTTAGTAATCGTACTCAAAGAGTGGCTTTAAATGGCTGCACATCCAAATGGAAGGAAGTGTCAAGTGGAGTACCACAAGGTTCTGTCCTGGGCCCAGTTATGTTTAATGTTTTTATAAACAATCTGGACGAGGGAGTTGAAGGGAAACTGATCAAATTTGCTGATGACACAAAGCTAGGGGGGATTGCAAACACCAGAGAAGAGAGAGAGAGGATTCAAAAAGATTTAGAGAAACTCAAACAATGGGCTGCAACTAATAAAATGGTATTTAACAAAGAAAAATGCAAGGTTCTGCACCTGGGCAAGAAAAATGAAAAAAGCACATATACAATGGGAGGAATTCGGCTGAGCAGCAGCACATGTGAAAAAGACTTGGGTGTCCTGGTAGATCATCAACTGAACATGAGTCAACAGTGCGAGGCAGCTGCAAAAAAGGCAAACGCAATCCTGGGGTGTATTAGGAGAAGCATAGAGTCCAGATCACGTGAAGTTATTATCCCCCTCTACTCTACCTTGGTCAGATCTCATCTGGAGTACTGTGTCCAGTTCTGGTCACCCCAGTTTAAAAAAGACGCTGACAAGTTGGAGCAGGTTCAAAGGAGAGCTACCAAGATGGTGAACGGTCTGCAAACCATGTCCTATGAGGAACGGCTTAAGGAACTAGGAATGTTTAGTCTACCAAAAAGAAGACTGAGAGGAGACATGATAGCTGTCTACAAATACCTCAAGGGTTGTCACAAGGCAGAGGGATCAGCCCTGTTCTCACTCTCTCAAGGAAGGACTAGAAACAATGGGGTGAAACTGCAGGGGAAAAGATTTAGTTTAGATGTTAGGAAAAAATTTCTAACAGTAAGAGTGATCAACCAGTGGAACAGGCTGCCACGGGAGGTGGTTGGTTCCCCTTCGATGGAGGTCTTCAAGCAGAGACTGGACGGCCATCTGTCTGAGATGGTTTAGGAGATCCTGCCTTGAGCAGGGGGTTGGACTCGATGACCCAGGAGGTCCCCTCCAACTCTACCATTCTATGATTCTATGAGCAGGGGGTTGGACTCGATGACCCAGGAGGTCCCCTCCAACTCTACCATTCTATGATTCTATGATTCTACTTATAGATCTAATTACTTAGGAGCATTATTTCATGCTCACAGGATTGATCCCAATAAAATTCTGCTTAAACCATTCTTCTGGTTTTTAATGACATTGGCTTATAATACAGCATTTCCAAATAGATGCATTGAAATCAAGATTAATCACTGTTTTGTAGTATAATAATGTCTGTTACTTTGATTTCCTAAGTCTGACAGCTATGCTTATCCTCCAAATAAAAGTATTAGACACAGTATCTCTTTTATTAGAGATATAATAATAAAATATATTTGCATAAAATACATCCTGTTGCATGATTATCTAATCCAATGCACTGTACCCAAACTGTATCGGTGATTTTACTTCAGATGCTTTACTTCAGATTATGCATATAGACAAGATACAGGAGTTTGAGTAATACCTTGAACCTGACGTCCTTGGCATCATCAAAATCACTGTCAGTGCAATTATAAATATAATAGGTAGTAATGGTCAGAGTGTCATAACTCTGAAATATACCCCTTTGAGGCTGAGTCCCCATGGGGCTGCCAATGCCCCACGGTGGATTTGGGGGACTCTTAATGTGAATCTAATTTGCATTAAGGAGTCCCCATGGCAATGGAGGACAGGGTGGGTTCAAGGCAAACCCGCCCGTCCCCATGAAAACCACGGCAAATCCCTGCATTGGGATGCCACGGTTTTCTCCCCCCCCCCTTGTCTAAGCGCTTAATCGCCCAGGTAAGGGCTTGATTTGCCCCAAACAACCACCTGACAGCTGCCCTGCAGTCAGCTGGGCAACTGTCAGGTGAGTATAGGGGCTGTAAAGAGCAGGAAAGATTTTTAAAACAGATGCGAAAGCCATTTATAACAGACAGGCCTTCCGTATCTGTCTTAAAAATCTTCCCTGCTCTTTACAGCCCATATACTCACCTGAGAGTGCCCAGCTGACTGCAGGGAAGATTTTTAAAAACAGACGTGAAAGCCACAGCTGTTTTAAACAGCTCCTATATTCCCCTGACAGTTGCTCTGCAATCAACTGTCAGGCAGGTATAGCAGCTATCATGCGCCCAAGCACAGCTCTGCTAAAATATTAAAACAGATGTGAAAGCTGCTATTCTTGACCTGGATACTTTCTGTCAGAGTCAGGAATTTAGATAGTAGTTTTGGGCAAGCTCCCTGCACAGCTAAAATCAGCTGAACACTGTTAAGCACAGTTAGGAAAAGCCAATACAGTTTGGTCTAGTGGTTAGGAAGCTGGACTCTTATCTGGGGATACCGGGTTCGATTCCGCCCTCCTCCATGAAGCCACCTGGGTGACTTTGGGCTGGGTAACCTTGAGCTAGTCACAGTTCCCTTTCTGAGCTCTTACAGCCCCACCTACCTCACAGAATGACTATTGTAGGGAGAAGAACAGAAGGTTTGTCCACTGCTTTGAGTCCCTTAGGGGTAAGAGAAGCGAGGTAGAAAAACCAACTCATCATCATCATCATAAACTGTGTTATCGAGTATCTTACAGAGTCAGTTCAGCAAACTAGATTTCTAAATACAATGAAGGAGACTTGCATTAAAACCTCAACAAGAGGTTCATAAAACAATGGTTTACTGAACTAAATCTAGGGACTCTTGAGGTAAAGAGAAAAGAAGTCCCAGCATGTTCAAATGGATGAGGTTTATTGTACAGGAATAATAAAAATTTGCAACACTTTCAGAAAAGCCAAAATAAACACTTTGTTCAAGTGGTAATATCGGGGCTACAATGAAGGTTTCTTAACATGGTTCTAGCTTGGATGAGTGGACAGCTCATTTGATTAATCAATTCAGAACTACCACAAACTGAATGAAGTATCTTCCCCATTTTGGCAGTCAAGTGGCCTGAATTCTTATTCATTCCCATGATCCTGCTTCTTCATTCCTTTTATACTAGTAGACAGCAAATATTGAACACCTGTTCTTAGTAAATTTTTTAGCTTGTATGTTGCATGAAGGGATGGGTTGGATTTGAGGGCCCAGCACAAGGTTGGAGAATCCACAGGTGGCCAAGGACAGTAGGACTCTTATCCTTTGGGTTTTGATGAATCTAAGCACCGACACTCTACAGATGGTTCCCTGGCCAATAGTGCCACGATAGACTTTCTTGTTCTTTTTCAACTGGAGTCTTCATAATCTGAGGGTGTTTTTGAGGCTCTGACAGTGAATAGAGGCCACCACGAGCTTTTCCATATGGATCCTGTTATCCATCAGCAGCCAACATTGCTTTCCAAGCTTCACCAGAAATGATTGCCACAGGGTTATAATTTCTTCTTCCGCTATATTTAGGGCCTGTCTGATAAATGTCCTCTTTCTGTTATTAGTACAATAGGTTCTTCAGTTCAGAGTTTGAAGTGCATCTTTCTGCTTTTACTGTGAATAAGACAGTATGATTTATTGCATGAAAAAGCACAACCTAGCCTGTGGTAGATTGCAGCAAGCGAAGGATGGATTGCGTGATGCGAACCTGGGAAGCTATACTTTAATTATTGATTATATATAATTTGTAAGTGTTTCAGTACTTGTATACATATATATTGGCCATTATGCTAAATGTATTCTTATCACTTTGATCTAGTTCTCTACTTATAAGTGTGCATATATATGCATAACTCTCACCAGTTGTCTAGATCAATAGAACAATCCCTGATCAACTGTAAGGCTTCAAGCAGTCCCCCCCAAAAAGCTGCCACATTTTCTAAGAAGTCTTTGATGATGGATGGGGCCTTTGTCAAATAGTTTTTGAACATCTATGGAGACAGTGTACACCAGATTGCCTTATCCACATGTACTTTCTATTCTGGAAATGTTTTTGGCTATCATTGAGCAAGACCTGTGTATCTAAACATGTAATAGTTTTATCTTCAGTAGCGCCTTCAACTGGCTTCCCAGCACATATGTGATGGACTTAAAATTTGCTTGGTTTTTCCTTGAGCTATTTTTTATATTTGAGTTTTAGTGACCACCTTCCTGTACTTAGCTACAGAAGCTAAACTTTTAAAACTAAATTTCATATTTTTTGTTAAGAGGTTTGCAGTATCACTTTTTACCAATTTGGTAACATGTGGTGAATGCCATTTGGGCCTAGTGATGTGTTGGAGTTGTCAGGCTGGCAAAAAATGACCACGAAACTCTTTCTTGAAAAAGATGAACAGTGATTTATTTCAGCTCAGTGTTAGGACCTTTCTTGTTGGGAGCAACTTGGAACAGAAAGCCCAGCATATTTATATGTTTCATAGCTGGGTAGGGTTTGGCCCTTAACCAATGAACAATAACTTTTTCAAAACCAATTTAAACTTGGAGCCAAAACCTTGAAACACAAATGTATCACTTGACCACAGCAGGGAGGAGGGAGTCAACTGTCAGTTCCAAAACAACAGGCAGCCATTATATACATATATACAGAATTCCATAGGTGGCAGAGATCTTACATACAAATATTATGGCAGGCAGCTAGCCCTGCCTGACAGGAGTTTTATTTTTCACTGAAACTAACAGTTATCATCTTTACTATTTGCCTCTATGTTAGCTTCCATTTCTTTTAAAAATAAGCTTAAACTCGGGAGTCTGCCCTGAGGACTCTACAATAAAGAAAGATGCGTAGAATTTAATCAGTTTCTCTACATTTTTCTTTTTCCTCTTGAAACATGTGTTTGTCTTCCTTACTATCCAAATATTTTTATAATATTGTAACCCGTCCTGACAAGAACTTCCCTAGCCAGAGTCTTCCATCTAATGTACAATATTTAAATAATCTTTTTAAATTATCTATGTTTACAGTTCTGGCAATAGGCTCCTCAACTTTTTCTTTCGCATTTCTCAGTATCTGCAATCCATTACGCAGTTTTGCAAGCCTGACACTCGTAGGTTGCCTCATTTTGAAACTGGAAAGCTCCTAATGCTGGGTGCTTTCAGCTCCTTTCAGAAGTTGTCCCAACACCTTGGTTGTCTTAGCTGTGCTTTTCTGTGCCCTTCTGATTTAAATGTTCTCTTTTCTAAGCTGTATGACTCAGAATTGAGGACTATATGCCAAATATGATTTTGCTATGGATTTATGTAGTAGTAGTATGATAATAGCAGTTTTTCAACTGATCTTTAATATGGAATTGAGCTTTTCCAAAGCATCCATATGTTGGTTCACTTTCAACACACTGTACAGTCTGAATTTATTTATTGGTTCTTCACTAAAGCACAGTCTTGTTCATTTATATGTAAAACCACAGTCTTTTGTTCCATGCATATACTAGTTTATGCTAGCTTATGCTGAACACTGCTTTTCATTTTAATGCCCATCCATTAGCATCCTGCTCTCAGAGAGCTGACTTTAAAAGTGTGAGGTAATACTTGACAGTCTAATGTTATGTCTTCAATCAGTAGTGATACTATTCATTTTGGCACCTCAGGACTCTTCTGTTTTGTTCCTAACTCATTCTGTTGCATGCGTGGCTCATGCTCCTGTCTTGTAACTGATTGGGAAAGGGAACAAAGTGTCAAGCAAGCGTTATGAGGAGCACGTGGTCTGTTTTGTGATGGTCTGTTGAACATAGCTGTGAGCAGAAATCATAAGAATTTATTTTTTAAGAAATGTGCATACATGTGTGGACAGTCACATGTTGCTTGCTCAAAATATATTTACTTGCTTTTCTTTGCTTTCTTCATTTGCAGTTCATATTTTTTTTAAAGTAAGATTTCACACTTTGTAATAAAGCTAAATATTCGGTACAGAAATAACTGTGCTGCTTCCTATTATGTAGTTCTATTTGTATAGTCCCCAGCTGTATTATCTAACTCCAGTGAACAAAATTAAGTCAATGTAAAAGTATACTCTGTTTTTTTATAGAGAGGTCACGAATAGTCTTTCTTCCCTTGGTAGTCACCAGTGTTCTTATTACACTTCATTTATATAGTTGAAGGACTCAGGAGAACCAGCTGGGCTCCCTGTCTACACTCATCAAGTGTTAATTTCTGAAAGAGGTATTGCTGTCATGAACAAGTGCCGAAGGTACTCTGGTGGTCCTGCCAAACAACAAGAGCTCTTAATTAGCACCAATGTTCAATCAGGCTGCTTAACCTGCCATAGAGCTGAGGAGGTCATGTTCCTTCCTGCAGCACTGCTAACAGAAAATACTCAAGAACTAACCCTAAATGTTTCTTTTATTATAAGATACTTGCTAAAAACAGCCAACCCTGAAGCCTTCATATGTGTAATGTGCATTTTGAAAGCAGTGTGCCAGAGGATTGTATACATACTTGAAAAGCTAAATTTCTGGATCATTATTCTTCCAAAGATGTTGTGAATAGTGCTTTTATAGTTATCCAGTTTGAATATAATAGTTTGAACATTTACAGTCCATTATTCCTAGTTCCGTTGCTAAAAACTACAGAATTTTTTTTAAAATCCCTTTTTTGTTCTGTACTTCACAACCTAATTTTGTATTTAATCCTTTGTTCTATAAATCACTGTTCTTAAAGAATATAATAGAAACTAAATTCAAATCACATCACGGGGGTGTGTGCAACTTTACATATTAGATCAAAGTAGTGAAACACCAAGAATCCTTAAATTGCAAATATGTTTTCCAAAATGCTGTTGATTGTTTTTCTTTAACACATAAAATGTTACAATCGAGTATAGTCGTTCCTCAGAGGTTGCAGTGGTTCCGTTTCAACAAACTACTGTATTATGCAAATTGTCAGCTTCTTCTTAACAGCCATCTTGGCTTTTGCTGCAGTTCTTACAGAGTACAGCTAGGTGCCACATGGAAGGACTGTGTTCTACAAGAAAGTATTTCACATTCTCTCCATCGCTTTGGGAAAGAAATGAGATTTCACTAACTGTAATTCGAGTAAGTGATATTACTATTAGAGTGTTCATATATGTAACATTCAAGATAACCTTCCACATTCACCTCAGATCTCTAGAACTTTCTTGATCAGAAATATATATCACATATTTGTACTGTTAATGTTAAATTTGTTTTTTCTGTCTTCTTTTTTCCATTCTTCTTTTGTGAAAACTGCCCCATACATCCACGTGGCTGCTTAATTTTTTTTCTGTAGTGGTTATGGCAAGCTGTACTGACAGCATAGTTATAATTTATGCAGTCCAAATTAAACAAAGCAACTGAAAGAAGTAAATGTTTTTACGTAAATTCCTTTGAGGTTTTTTTTAAATATAGGAAAGAGTATATAATGAAGTAAATAATGTCAAAAATCTTTATAATAAATTAAACAAGACAGAATTATAAAGAAAGAAATAATACCTTTTAGTTGAAGCAGAGAAACAAAATGTACAGTTCATATATGAATATTACCAACATGGTTTTATATTATTGCATTTTTACAATTAATTTCCAGTCATAAGACATAGCGTATCATATGATTATGACTGGAGATCTGTTGAAAAAGTTATCCTTCTCGTCTGCAGTAGCAGATTCCTGCCTAGATGTGTCACAGACTACACCAAAATGCACATAGATCTAAATTGAAGAAGTCTACTCCCCCTCATGACTTGACAGATTTTCATCAAGGTACACGCAGAATCACCTGAAGGAATGTCCTATTCAAGCTTAACTACCTGGAGCATTTGAATTTCCTCTACAAGGGCAGTTTTTACCCTCCATGGAATGCCTGGGGGAATAAATGGACTTTATTTTTTGTGAGATGAGCGAAGATAATGAACTGAGTCTGTATCCATGGAAACTCAGTTGGCTCCGTTAACTTGCCTATAAGCTACTTTGAAACTTGAGGTCTCTAATTTTTTTAGATTTCCAGAAGCAAAGGTTATTTAACCTTTTCTATATTTCCTTAAAATGTTTTTTTTAAATGTACTTACAATAACTGTTAGCTCAGGATCTATTTCATCTAGTCTTATCCTAGACCACCCGCTGTATATGCTAATCTTAGTAACAAGAGTCTGTGAACAGATATAAATTAAATAAGTAAATATATATTGGAGCCAAATCTAACAAATACTGTCAGTTGTCTGCAGTGCTGTAGTGATGCTGCAACATTGGGTGTTTCTCCACTAGCAAGGAAGCACCCATTTAGAACCCATTAGGCACCTGATTGTTACCCAATTGGTACTGATCTGTCAGACCCTGTTCCCATGCAAGGCCCCATTAGGACCCCATGTGTTCACACTAGCATAAGGGAAGTCCGGGTTCAGTGGGGTCCTCAGGCCCTTAAATCCAGATTTCTCATAGAACCCTTTAAAGGTGTCTTCAGTCTGGTTCTCAGCCATGAAGACTGGATCAGAAGACACGTGTTCACACTGCAATAGGGGCAGTGGAGTCCAGGGGCAGGCTTAGTGTCTGCCATTTGCAGTGCCGAGGCTCTGCCCCCCTGCGGGAGGCCAAAGAAAGGGCGGAATCCACCGAGACACGTCTGCTTCAGGAGAAACAGATCTTCAATTACTTTTGAGCCCCTAAATGAAGGGATTGAGTTTAAAAAATGCTTTAGTTTCTCAAATTTTTATGCAGTCATTTTGTTCAACCCAGTGAATTAAAGCTGAAAGTCTGAACTTCAACTGCATCTGAATTTTGTTCAAAATCCATTGTGGTAATGTATAGAACAAAAATTAAAAAAATGTTGGCTTTGTAGAAATATTTATGGGCCTAACTATAGTTCAGTCTGGTACATATAGCTGGCACCAGGAAATTACTACTAAATATTGACTTTTGATAGCCCTACCTAGATGTTATCTGGAGCAATTGCATACTTGATGATCCATTGTCTATATGTTAATCAGGTTACCTCTTGATCTGTTACAACTCTGGTCACCCCTTTGCCTGCAAAATTTTCCCACTTGAACTTCTTTATCCCCCTTCTTCCCATCCCTCCTTCTCACTGTTTTCATGCCTTGGAAGCTTGTGCCTCCCTTCTTGTCCCTTTTGCATTGAAAGGTATAGATACCACCCCAATCTTCCAGTTTTTTAAGTGGGATGCCACACAGCTAAGAGTACATGCTTCCTTGCTGCTGAAATCACTATCTACCACTCAGTAGAATTCTTGCTTGTTGCCTAGTCTTGCTGTCTGGCAATATATCCTTTTGCGCTACCAAATTCTCTGCTTGGGTGTCGGTGAAACTGTTCCCCATCCCTGTGCCTCACCCACATGGGAACTTCTGATCTGTTTCTCTAGTTGTATTCTGTTGTACCCTTTTGTCAGGGGACAGAGCATTTGAAAGAGAGTCTGTTCTTTCTCCTTCATTCCATTTGTTTTGTATTGGGTCTGCCCTAGGGCAGAGATTTGAGAGGGCAATCTGTTTCTCCCTCTCTTCACTTTTCCTCTCCTTACAACTTTGCAAAGATTCCAGATGTACTTTCAGAAGGATTAAGATATTTGGTACCAATCAATTTTCCTTTTTTACCAGAGATAACACTTCAGGGGAGCAGATTGTCAAGTTGGGTGTAGAGATTTATCACTTGATTTTGTGAAGGGTATCAAAGCACAGTTAAGTTCAGTGATGAAATTTCTGAATTTCTAAGTTTGGAAGCAGGTTATTAGTGGGTTAGAAGTGAAACTTAGTGTCAAAAATCACATAGAGTACTATAGAATTTATTGTTAGTGTTTTGCAACTAAGTAACAAATTAATCCCTCCTGACTGACTTCTACTGTAATTGGAAGTTGCTGGCTCTGCTGTATTGTATGCTTGACTACTGCTATGCTGTCATTTTGCCTACTGCCTGAATGCTGTGATTGTTAAATTTGGGAACTCCTGGTATTTTGAAATCTGCTTTCTACTTCCATTACCCTAATGAACCCATGCCAACCAACTGTAATTAACAGACAGAAAGAAAATACCTTTATACATTGAATAAGAACAAAAACCTAGTGAAATTCCAAACTATTCAAGAAGCTGCAAACTAGTCAGTCTAACCCTGAAGTCTGGAAAGATTTTGGAGCAATTATAATTCTTCTAATTATGCTAAAAAGCATTCCTTACATATTAGAGCCATCTCATAAACTAGTCCAATGGAATTCTGTTTTTGTGTTTGAATGACTTTGCTGGTGGCGTTTGTTCTGAAAATACAGTTGATATTCTTAATCATAATTTGAATCTCTGCTGAATTAGCTGATTAGGTATGGCCTAGATAACACCACTACCAATGCATCTATAGGTGACTGGAAAATGGTGTTCAGCAAATTATCTTCAATGGCTTCCTGGCAAACTAAAAGGAGATATCAAGCAGGGTTGCACAGGGTTCAGTGCTGTGCCAAATGCTCTTAACATATTAATGATTTGAATGGTGAAGTGGGTAGATAGAAACGGAGTTCAGAACAGTCGTGATAAACTAGAGGAGTATAATAGAATAACAGGATAAATTCAATAGAAATCAAGACAAAATGCTTGGCAATAATATATGTGGGGAAATATCTTGGAATTTTAATTGATCCTGGACTGGCCATGTGGCAGCAGTGTGATGTGGCAGTTAGGTATCTCACTTAAAAAAGAATTAAGGTAAAATGAGCAAAGAGCAAAGAATGAAAATGATCAGCAATCAAGAACAAATCCTGTGAAGAGAGACTGGAATGATCATTCCATCGATTTTATTTGTTACATCCATAGAACCAAAAAGGAAACACTCAATAAAACAAGTTAACACTGAATAAAATCACATGGCACTAAAATCACCAATAAACAATTAAGTTTCCCAGATGAAATGCAATGTTGGCTACTTATCTGTTCACATGCTTTATTCTCTACTGCTAAGAACTTAGCAGCTATTCTCTTACCTCTTTTTCACTGCCTTCTAAAAGTCTTGTCACATACCAGTTGTTTGAATGACCTGAATGTTTCTTTACAAATGGCTCAATCAGTCTTCTGTGTGCATTTTTATATAATGAACAAAAAACCAACAAGCTTGATTCAGTCTATTCTGACCCACAGATATAGCATGCCTTTAACACAATCTTATCAATAAGCATTATCCAAAGCCTTCCACCTTTTCCTTCTGAGTAATTTTCTGCAGTGAGGGAAGGTTAAGAATTTTAAATATTTTGCAGTTCCAGATTAAGATTCCAAGGAGAGGAGAATATAGTGGCCTAGTGCCCTGGTTTTAATAATCGAAGTATCCACCTTGGCCACTTCTCTGCCATCTTCAAAGCTCTGTGATACCAGGCTGTGCCTGTTCGCATATGTCACTGTTGGAATGGGAAATAATTAGACTTGATTTTGTCTCAAGGCCACCTGGAGCCTGAGGAAAAAATGGGGAGTGAATTTGGGTGCTTGATGTAAGGGTTGCCCATACCAACTTTGGTGAGAATGCATTGAGGGATATACATGTGTACTGGATTTTTTTCCCACTAGCACTAAGGACCCATTAAGGACCCACTAGGCTCAGAGCAGGAAGACCCCATTTGAACCCAAATTGCTCACACCTGTTCTAGGGAAGTCTGGCCCTATAATCTGGATTTCCTGTGGACCCCATTAAAGGGGTCTACAATCCAGTCTTCAGACCCCTCAGCATGAGTCTCCCCCCCCCCCCCAAAAAAATATGGCTTGAAGGACATGAGCGGCAGCCAATTGCTCGACCCCGCTTTCACATCTTCCACTTCGGGGCAGACAGATGTTCCACATGGGTGCTCCAACGTTCCCACTGCAAACTTGCCTGGCACCCATTGCTATTAGGTGCTACACCGCCCATGGAGATGCATTGGGTACTTCCTGAGATCCGGATCTACTAAATCTGGAATAGTTGAAGGACCCATTTCTTAGATCCAGATCATCTTAGATCCAGATTAAGGGAGGTGAGTAGAACACACACACACCGTGCTATTTACATGTGATCTTTTACCAATAAACACTGACATGCTGCTACAGAGACAAGTTTTCTTGATCTTAAATCTGGAACTGTGAATGTTGATCTTGACAAAAATGCATTTCGATAGTCTTAAACCTCTCATTCCTTGAATCACCATTCACCTAGCTTTAAATTGCTTTAAAATAGATTGAAAGCTCTATGTATGTTAAGGATATGCATAAACCTAATTTCTGCAGTTGTTTGTTTGAATTTCTATCCTGCCCTGTACCTGAAGATCTTAGGGCAGGTAACAACATTTAAAATCAGACTTAGATTAAAACAACAACAGTACATATTAAAACAGTAACAGTGGCTGTAAAGTGGGAAGAGACAGTATATTGCCATTTAACCAAAGGCCAGGGCAAACAGGTGCATCTTCACTGCCTTCCTAAACATATACAGTGAAGGAGTCTGACGCACCACAAGTGGGATACTGTTCCATAGCTTAGGGGCCATCACTGAGAAGGCCCTCTCAGGGATGCCCACCCCTTCTGCTACTGACGATGGTGGGCCTCCCCTCCAGAACTTAAGGCGCAGACAGGCTGTTATGGAAGAATGTGTTCCTTTAGATATTTGGGGCGTAGTCATTTAGGGCCTTATAAGTCAAAGTTAACACCTTGAAATGGGCTTGGTAGTGAATCGGCATCCAATGAAACTTTTTAAAGACAGCTGGTGCATCTGGCCAGCTGTACCAGTCAGCAGTCTAGCAGCTGCATTCTGCACCAGCTGCAGCTTCCGAACCGTCTTCAAGGGCAGCCCCATGTAGAGTGCATTACAATAGTCCAATCTAGAGGTTACCAAACCATGGATAACTGTGGCTAAGTCTTCTCTATCCAAAAGGGGTTTCAACTGAGGTATCAGCCATAGTTGGGAATAGGCACTCTTGGCAGCACAGCATCCAAGAGCACCCCCAAATTTCACACCTGTCCTTCCCAGGACAGGGTGGCTCCCAATTACATGGACCTGAGACCCAGTGATACACAGCACCTCCATCTTGTCTGGATTCAGCTTCAATTTATTGCCCCCCATCCAGCCCACTACCACTGGGGGGGTGGCAGTGGCAGCGGCAGCGGCAGCAGCAGCAGCAGCAGCAGGGGCTTTCGTTTAAACCAAACCAAACCATAAAAACAACAAAGCTGTTTGATTCAAACCTCAATCTGATGGAGTTTGTCAGTTCTTTGGACTAGTTGCTTTAAAATTCTTTTAAAAGTACTTTAAAAGGGGCAGAAATATTGCCAAAATTGGTTCCCTTTACGAAGAACTTAAATCACTGTTGATTCAATGGTGTGAGAAAAGCCATGAGAAAAGAAAACAGGGATGGGTACGACAGCGCTCTTAAGAACAAAAAAGGGAGCTGCTGGATCAGGCCACAGTCCATCCAGTACAGTATCCTGAGACACACAGTACCCCATCAATTGCTTCTGAGCACTCTCAAGCAGAAGACAAAGACAAAACTTTCACCTGCTTTGAATATTTCAAAAATATTTGAAGGAATGTCACAGAAAAGATATTCATGGGCTATTCTCTTTCATCACAGAATGAAAGTCAGAGAGTAATAGACCTGAAGTAACAACAAGGCAAAATCTGGTTGAATATCAGGAAAAAGTTCTTTAGTAGAAGGGAAGATCAATAGTGGAATTGATTACCTGGAGGAGGAGGTGTCTTCTTCTTTACTCAGCATCTGTTAGAGATGCATTTCTTTGGAGTTCTCTATAAAGTTGTGTTGAGGGATGCAAAAGAAGAGAATATAAAAGAATGAAAGATGTGATGGGGTCAAAAAGACTAATGTCCTTGGAAGAATATTTATTTATTTATTTGTATTTCTATCCCGCCCTATACCCGAAAGTCTCAGGGCGTGTTACAATATTATATTAATCTTAGACAGGTCCCTGCCCTCAGGCTTACAATCTAAAGAGACAAGAAACAAAAGGAAAAGGGTGTGGGAGGGAACAGGGAACTGCAAAAAGCAAGCACACGAGTCTTCGGTTCCAATTCTTCTGTTCCTTTCAAATTGCTGGAATGTTCCTATTCTCTTTACTTTGAATTTTCTCTTCATTGATGACAAACTGGATGATGGTAGAGATGGTCAGCTGGCATGTACTCAGCTCCGCCCTACTCAGCCTCAGGACCAGACGTTTTCTCAACTGGTGGATTGGCTGCCATAGTCTCTTTGCCATCTTGTGATGGCAGTTGGAGGAGGGAGAGGCAGTGCTGGGAGCAAGGTGGCAGAGCCCAGCCTGCTGCCTCTTCTCCATTCCTCTCAGGCAAGATGTTTCTCAGCCCTGTGATGATGGCAGTTGGAGGAGGTAGGGGCAGTGCTGGGGGCAAGATGGCAGAGCCCAGCCTGCTGCCTCTTCTCCACTCCTCTCAGGCAAGATGTTTCTCAGAATAGTATAATATTACTACAAACTAAGCCTGTGCACTGGACCTGGTTCAGCAGCAGGCCAAATGAAGTAAACTAAGTTGAATCTCAACTGTTCTTTGTTCGGTTTAATCAAAGAGATAGATCATGCTAAGCTTTCCGTTCTTTCCTTGGCTCAGTGTGGAGCAGACTCCAAATGAAGCAAGGCAGGTGTTTCCTACTGAACCAAACCAGTTTACATGTTTAAGGTAGATCAGGACGGCAAGTGTTTGTGCATATAATCACCAGAAGAGGAACCTGACTTGTTGGCACCTAACAACAATCAAGGGCAGTCAACGAATTGGATCATTGTGCAAAGATGCTAATACTTTGTAATTACAGTTCATTTCATTTTCATTGTGTTCCATAATTTATTAATCTTTAAATTATTTTTACCGTCTGCTCACAAAAACTTATGTGTCCTGTTTTTCATCATTCTCAGTCCTTGTCTCAGCTCCTTGTCTAGACCACATTTTGATGTTTTCTAGCACTGCTATTCTTGATCTTCCTTTTGTTCATGATCTACTCTGGTACCTAACGTGATTTCTTTCTTCAAATGCAGACAGCTCTTTCAGAATATATGACTGAAACCTTGTAGCTTTCCCTTCAATTAAAACATTTCATCTTTCTGTCTTTTTTCCCAACATCACTCACTAAAGTTTTGTTTATGTCCAAGCTATTACTGCCTAGCTTCCAATTCCATAGGTATCTGGTTACACATAGCATCCTGATCTTTGTCTTTGCTGACCTGTCATTTTTCCAGTTTTCTTCAGCAGTGAACTAACAATGTAGTGTTTTGATGTTATTTATATTCCTTTTCTAAACTCAGCATCACACATAAAAAATAACATCCTGTTCTAGTTGTAGTATAATGTTACATGTGGGTCCTATGCACTAACTGTTGATGTATATGTGCCTCCAATATTTATTCTCTAGTTCCTTATGCCTCTTCTATATTGTAATCCTGCTTGTTCATCTTCTGCTTCTATGTTTCTTTGTATCTGTATCCTCAATAAAATAATTTTCAGTAGAATCTTGCTTGTGTGTGTTAACTATGGTTTTTATTTTTTACAGTATATTTGCTTGTGTGTGTGTGTGATTGGAATGAATACAGACCTGCCAGTCACTTACAGGAGATATGTGAGAGGGCCTTCCTTGTGGTAGCTCCCAGGCTGTGGAATGTACTCTGGGATGTATTTAGCTCCATAACTGCACACATGTAGACATATGGTGAAGATGAATTATTTGTCTTAATCTCTGGTTGAAAGAAGTAGCTTTCCCTGTCCTTTCAGACAATTTTGTTTTAATGAAACAGATTGTAATTGTATACTGTTATTTTATTGTGTTGGTTTTATAGTAACCTACCCTGAGACCTAAGGGTATCAGGCAGGATAGATAGAAAGAGAGAGAGAGAGAATGCTGAATCTGTCTAGAATCAGTTTACATGTTTTCTACATAGTTGCACATACAGTGGTACCTTGACATACGAGTTTAATTCGTTCCGTAACCTTGCTCTTATGTCAAATCGCTCGTATCTCAAAGCAATTTTCCCATTAATCCATTCCAGCTCCCAAAACACCACCTCAGTTGTTTTTATTATGTACTGTACTGTACTGTACTTACATACTCGTATCTCAAATCTTGCTCTCATCTCAAAGCAAAATATCACTCGCTCGGTGGCTTGTATCTCAAAACACTTGTATGTCAGGGCACTTGTATGTCGAGGTACCACTGTATTTTCTAATAGTGTCTGTAGCCAGTTCTCCTCCTGTTTTAAATATCTTGGCTGGGACTCTTGTATTTACTATACCTGCAAGCTATTGAAACTTCATTTTTTCACCACAAAAAAATCCTAAAAAGCGCTGTTCTTTTTTACAAAAACAAAACGTATTTTTCTTAAACGTTTCTCGTCAAATTATAGGTATGTCTTATATGTTAGTGCATGTTATATGATAAATAAGTGATTTTAGAAAGCAAAGAAGTTCAATATGAATTTAAATTAGGAATGTAAAACAACTGAAAAAGGTAAATAACTTTTGTTTGTTTGTTTTTAGAGTTGGAGATCATATCAGAAATTTTAAAGATCTGTGCAGTAGCAATATCTGCTCACATAAGCCTTTTTCTTTTAAAAAAATGCTTCTTAATCTGTTGAGACAATGTAAAAAAATCTCTTCAATATTTGTGTTTAATAACTCCAATGTACTTAAATACACTTGAAATGAACTCCCAACTTCCTTAATAGAGACACAATAAATCATTGAAGTTGGATATATAAACTGAGTTACTTTCTTTTCAGCAGTTTTTGTTGTGTATGTGAAGGTGCGCAAAAAGATTACATAGTAAAAGATGATTGCCTACTAGGACCATTCTTGCCTTTTTCAGAGTTAAAACACATTGGAATGCTTTCTGGTCTTGTGCATGTAGAAGGATGGCATGCTAATCCTTCTATACGTACAGTAAATTATATTTCCCACCCAGGACAGACACCATCGTTTTAAACATAATGTGTGTTGTTTTGAGTTGTTGAATTTTTAAAGTGTTTTAATGTATATTCTGTTTTAATCTGCTGTTTTAAGGTTGTAACCCGCCCAGAGACCTTCGGGTATGGGGCGGGATAGAAATATAAATAATAAATAAATAATAAAATGCTTAACATGCCAACCACATTGTTCTGGTGCTTTCTGCACAAGCCCCCCAAAATTGAATGTATCTGTTCAATAAGGGGGTTATAAAAGATTGTTTACTATCTGCCTTACAGAAAGCATGCTATGTACAGTGTTCCTTCCTTTTTATTTATTATCAACATACCCTGATTTTATGTAAACTTACCTGGAGAATGTGGGACTAAAATAATTCCTATATTTGTCTGCATTTGTCTTGAACTGAAGTATGCTGCTTTTGTAGAATACATATCAAGTCTATCCAAGTTTTCTTGATCATTTCTGTGATAGCTGGTATCATGAGCTGAGGCACCTTGTTCCCATTGGCAGAGTGAAGTTTACCAAAGCCTTGGAGACTTGATCCAACCTAACGTCTCTTTCATGGCTAACTGAACCACACACCTCATCTGAGTGAGTCCTGAGTATGTGTGTGTGTGTTTCTTCAACTTGAATACTTAATGAAGGATAGTGTAGCTCCCTTCATTTTCCTTTTCCGTTTCTTTCTTCTTTAAATAAGATGATTTTTGATAGGAAAAGAGGACTTGGCAGGTGCCCCAGTTTATCAGGCATAATTCTTTGTAGGGTGGCATCCAACTGGGGAAATAATGGAGATCAATTCATTGGGGAAGGGGGAACTAATTACTCCCCAGCAGTTTAAGCAAGTATTTTTGCCTTCAGTTTTCTCTCTGAGACTACTGGAACCATTAAAATCCCTTCTATAGTTACCTTTGCCGCTTGCCATTTGTATTATCATTATCAATTTCTCATTTTAACTTACTGACTTTAAAAATTGTTTAGGCTTTACCTTACTTTAATAAATACAGTGATATCAAGCCTTGCTTATTTTCCCTCCCTAAGTTTCAACTGCTGGTAAACCTAACACTTAGTTTCAAAGATCCTAGATCTCTAAGCATGTACAGAGTGACAGAATATATTTCATATTGGTGGGCCACAATGGGCTGTCCGATATTCCTATGTCAGTCTGTTAATGAAGCCAAAACATGTCTGTCTAGCCCATATTATTGGTAACTTCTTCTGACAGAAAGCTCTAAAGATATTCAGAGAAGCAGAGATACATCAGTTCAGGCTAATGATACATTTACTGTCTTGCACAATAATTTTAAATTTGCATTACATATTTATCAATATTTTAAGGGCCTTTCCGCACTTGGCCTTATCCCGAACTAGGGGGCTGCTGTCCACATGCTAATGCAGACTATGGCAGGCCCCAGGTGAGGCCAGAATAAGGCCAAGTGCAAAATGGGCCTAAATTTATTTTCTACTAATGATCAGGTTTTGAAAGAAAAAAAAAAGTGTCCATTTAGCTGTGGGAAACATGAAATAAACCTTGACAAGTATGATAAAGAATGTTTAAAACAAATACATTTAGATCTTCAATTTGGTATGATACACTCAAAGGCATACTTACAATGCAGTTCCTTTGTATCATCAACACAAGAAGCCAAGTTCCTTCTTGGTATTGACCTACAGACTGTTGATCGCTCTTACTTTAAAGATCAGAGCGGCATCAGAGTTGAGTGTTTTTTCAATACCCAGTGAAATTTGCCAGGTCTTTACTTGTTCTCAGGAATTGTGTTATCTTCTGGTTTTAGATTGTTTTGTCTTGATTTTATTGTTAACTTTATTGTCTTTGTTAACCTCCAGTGAACTCTTTTAAAGGACAGAATAGAAGTCTTACAGAAACATACATTTCATTGAGTTATATAACACCTTTTTTCTATAAGTGATATTTGATTGCAGTGTTAAAACGTTATTCTTTACTACCAAATAAATGTTTTTACAGTTGTAGTCCAAGGGTAATAATATAGATGGAAATTGCATCTTTTTAAACTTCATTCAAAAAAAAAACTTAGTGTATTTGATATCATTGTTTTCAGTTCAGATGCATACACTGTAAATAGAAGGACATTTTAAACCAATCATAGGAAAAGTACAACTGCTAAGAATAAAGATGGTAAAATCACTTTTGACCCTCAGGTTTTTCAACATCTGGAATGTAATGTTGCTTTTTGTAATGCCTCTGCAATACCATAACACAGCAGGGTGCATTAATGAGAGTTTCAGTTTGAAAACCACAACATCAATGAAATTTATAGATGGCATGTCATTAACATTAGTCAAACATAGTTTCTGTGGTTTTAGTTCCAATTTTAAGTAAGTATAATAAAAGTCATTTACTGACTATGAGAATTGAACGTCTTTAGACTTGATGAAATTTCAGTTAACTATTCCACATTAAACTACTTTCAGTCTATGTTATGAGCATCTTTGTGGAAAGATTAAACTATTTAATATGCTATAAGTGTCGTCATGGAAAGTCCTTAATGGGTTGATAGAGCACCGTTTTAAAAGTTCTATGTGTTTTCATTATTTCCTCTAGTATATAGGAGTTGAATGTAAACCTCAGTGCTTCAACCTTTTTAATATGAAATAGCAATTGAAGGATATTTTGAACATGGCATCCAAGATTTCAGATTCCTGTTTTGTCTGTTCTTCTTCTTACTTTAATATGTGGTTCTTCAGTAAAAACTCACGATGCTTTATATAAAGTCCAGCATACCAGTAACCATTCTTAACAATTTATTGTATATGGACCTTTGAAAAACAGAGAAAAGGAAAGAGTGTCACTCAGGTTTTATACTCTTTAGTCTATATCACTATATGTGGTGCTTTGTGGTGGGGGTTGTTGTTTGTATTTTGTTTTTGTACAGGTATTTTATAAAATACTACTGTGGATGAACTATGAACATATATGCAGCATTTTTTCATGATCCATAATGAGTTGTGAACAATTACCATCATAGGTAGCCTCAGATATTATGTCCTTTTATTGGACATTGAGAATGTTCAAGCTTTGCTTTTGCTTTGGGAAACAATAATTTAAAATCACCCAGTTGAATGCAGTATTAACATCCTAACCATCATACCCAAAACCTCTGGTACAAAGCAATCCCCTCTAGCCATATTACACAGCTGGCACTGTGTAGTACATCACAAAAATTTTATTCTAGCTCTAAGACATCTAAGCACATGTTACTGGATAGGGTGTAAATCCACTAGAAAAAAAAGTTCTTCTTGTGTTGTACTTTAAAAAGTAACACTATTCTGGAATTAATGTTGCAAGAAATTTGCTATGTTACTCAATAGTGAGGAAAGGAGTTCTCTTCCTTAGCATTACTAATCTAGTTTTCAGGACAAGAAACTTAATTTTCAAAATTCTAATTGGCTTCACACAGCTAGAATAACCAAGGCCTTACTTAACTTCTTACAGCTTTACTGTTTTTTATTGTCTTTGTTGTTTACCCTGTACACTCTTGTGGAAGGATAGTTTAGCAATTCTATAAAGAAATAAAATATAGAAAATATTAACCAATAGAGCAAGACTAGCTAAAGGTATTATTACAAAAAAAGTCATTGTTTTAAATTTGAGTTATTATATTTCAGACAGACATATTAACCTATAAATGGCTGTATTGTAGGTTATTTTGGATAGATTATTGTATAAGGCCCCACCATTAAGTTCTTAGAAAGGCACAAAAATTATCCAGCCACACTTAATCAGCAATATCTTTTCCAGCTAATTTTTATGTTCAGACATGATGCTCTCGTTTGACTTGCTTCATCTTTATTATTTTTATTTTCTAATATAAAGGAAAAGGTTTTCATATATGTTAATACTTGTGCTCCTGTATGCCTGTAAGTTCCGAAAAATAATAATATTTACACACATGCATGAGCTGATTACAATCTAGGTTTCTGCACAAATGATTGATCTTTTTCTTTTCCGGCATTCATATTTGCCTGAATAAGAGTCCTGTGACTCTCAAAAGCTTGCATTCGTTTGAATTGTTATATATTAAAGCATGCTTTTTTAAATCTTGTTTATGTCAGTATTCTTACAGATGTTGCCCTGTCCTGGAATAGCTGGACCGTAAAATATTTACAGTTGCTTCTTTCTGTTACAAAACGCTTAAGCTTTATTTTCCAAAAGCTTGAAGGAAAAAAATTCTAAAATTCACAAGCACTTTATTAGAGTCTTGGAATTGTGTGGTAATGCCCCTAGAGCTATCTCAGATAGCATAAATAAATCTGTCTGCCTCCACTGGTCTCAGCCTAGGTATTAGCCATTTCTCTGTAGCTGTGCTCCTCTGCACAAAATTTCCCCCCTTTAAAAAAACTTGGCCCTCAAGAGCACAAGAGCTCAGCCTTGTCTTTAGTATATACCTCAGTAATGCCAGCCAAACCACTTAGCAACTTCGTGCATATGTTTCCTTAATCGCATCGTTGTTCTAACGTTCTGTGTTTGGTTCATACTTAATTTTTCTCCTCTCCTGATTTTTCTTACTTTTGTAACGTATGACTTGCTTGTTAAGTAAAGCCTAGACAGAGGGTGGAAGGATTGCCAATTGCTGCAGCTATATTTATAATCTGTCCATAGCACCATTTCCAGATTTAAATTAGGTTTCCTTTTTTGTCATATGAATGCGGCATTGAATCCCAAGCCACGTTTGACGCTTACCTGCAGAGTTTCTACAAGACAATATTAAGCTTAAATGGATACAAAGAACCTCTCTCAATCTTTCTTCCAGCTCCCAGCAACAGCTGATGGTAGATGGTCTCAATAAGCAATTCATAGTGGCCAAAAGAAACAATTATCAAGTTGTATTTAATGTATAATGGAAGTAGCACTGGCAAAGAGACCTCTGGCTGTTGCTTAGAAAAATTACTCTTGCTGAATCTTGAGTTAAAGTGAGGAAAACAGTGCCTTACCTCTTCTGTAGATCAAGAATTTGTAGTCACAAAAGGCTCTTTTGGACTTTCTAACTTATTGCTTTTACAAATTACGGTTTCATAGTGGAGAGAGATTTCAAAATCATTCTGATTCATGTTCCGTGTCCTTCACGTTTTCTTTATCAGGCCAGAACTGTTTATAAAATACAGTCCCTGGATCCTCAGCAAAAGTGAATTAGAAAGCACCCTCAGTAATGGTAGTCACAAACCAACATGGATGCCCAATGAGCAGTTTTGCTCCTCTCAGTGTCAATTCAAATTATTGAAGTCCTTTAATACAGCAGAGTATTATTATTTAATTTTTTAGAAAGGTATTATTATACTA
This sequence comes from Aspidoscelis tigris stejnegeri, assembly GCA_023333525.1. Taxonomy (NCBI): domain Eukaryota; kingdom Metazoa; phylum Chordata; class Lepidosauria; order Squamata; family Teiidae; genus Aspidoscelis; species Aspidoscelis tigris. Next base: position 213,101,710 of record JALMGA010000001.1, read on the forward strand.
CTTGCTTGTCTGTGGTTTATTAAGCTAAATGATCTCAGTGTTAAAAATGAATTTTCATGGAGTTTGCCTTTATAATTTATGCCCTGATCTATATGTCTAATAATTTGTAATTCCCCCCTCCCCCATTAAATTCCCTTTTCAACAAAACACACAAATAAAGTGATGGTAGGGTGTTAGCACTGTTCAAAAATTACCAAAGCAACTTTAGTAGTACTATTGCCACAAGATTTGTTTAAGTGAACAGTGAGTCATTTGGTGGTGTTTGAGTATGCTTTAGTTTCTATATCCCCTGTAGGAAAGCTGTATTCTTTTAAGGGAAACAATTTTAAAAGCAGAGCAGAAGTCTAAAATAAGCCTGTGTTCTCTAGAGTTCTCAGAAGGTGTAGATTTATTTACTGTAGTTAAATCATAATTAGTTCTCAAGGGATAGTGTCTTTTTAAAACTGCTTTATTGCCACCATACTGGTTTTCTAAATAATCAGAAACTGCTGCTATTGCTTTATTCAAAAGCACAGCCATGAATTTTCTTTAAGTAGAAACAAATGTTTGGAATTGTCAGATGTCACTTAACAGAAGATAGTGAGCCCTTCAGTGAGAAAACACATTTTTTTAAAGTAAGAAATGCAGTAATATTTGTATTAAAATGTATCTTGTCTATCATCGTACATTTAATATTTTCATTTGAATTCATTTCTGTGAATTTTACCATTTCCATTTTCTTTGACCCTTTTAACCTAAAGCTGAAACAATAATCTAAAAACCTGTACAGTGTTTTATGAAAGCAGCAACTGTTCTAACAAGAATTTTCTTCTTTTATAAATTGTAGGTTGATGTACAAGGTGCCACAGGAAATAGGTCTGATAGCGATTGCAGTTCAACAAACTCAGGGGAAAGGTGAGTTGATGTAATTCCAATCTTAGAATGAAATGTAGTCAGCAATAAAAACTCTTATACACAATCCATATGTTCATAATTATAATTTTTAGTAGCTAGGGAGCTAATTTTTGCAGCGTGTGAAACTATCCCGAGTTGTTAGTGTGTATTTCTGTTACTTTTTTCTTGCTGAGTAGGGATATATAAAACATTCATCTTCAGAATAAGATGTCCCAGGTGTCCCAAATTTATGAAGGAAAAAATGAAAAGGGTTTGTTCAGAGTTCAGGACAAAATTCATGTCTGTTCTATTGGAATGCAATGAGTTCCAGTAGCCCATATGGTGTCTTTAACCTCCTTGACAATCAGCTGATTATAAGGTGGTGAAGACAGCAGGAGCATTGCAAAAATGGAGGAATTTCTTCCCCTTCTGTAGTGCTCTGATTGCAGCCCTTCCGTGGACAATCAGCTGGTTAGACTTTCTCCTCCTGACAGTTTCACTGCCCAGAAGAGGGAGATGAGACATTTTATTCCCCTTGGAAGCAGTGGTCAGGAGGATCATTGCCAGAAAAAGAACCAAAACCCAAAAAATCTCGCTATTCCTAAAGTAAGAGGAGAGCTTCCTACTCATTTGGAGGGGACTTCCCTTGCCGATCAACTAATTAGGGCCATTTTCCTGTTTTTTTCTCTCTACTAATTGATGATAAGGGGTCAGTCAAGGGACTCCTTCACTATTTCCTTCTCCTTTTTCTATTCACTGTTCAGCAAAAGCAGGATCCCAACAACCTTTTCAGTAATGCTGCTGAAAAGATAAAGTGTATCATGAAGATAGCTGGCTATTCTTATAATAGTGATGGGAATGGTGATGATTTTCTTAATGTGCTTCTGATGGTTTTTCCTATTAATTGTGGGTGCTACTGGACTTTGAACATTGTGCATAATGGCCTCTCAAAATTTTCAGTCAAGGGCTATTTCTCTCACTTGAATCAAGGAAAGTCTTACTTTTTTGGTAGAACACTTAAAACATTTGATTTTTTTTTAGTTTTATTGACACTGGAACAAAAGTAAAACATTGTTCCAAACAGATATTGGTTTTATTTCTATCATTAAGTAATACATACTCTTCCAGATATTTCATGTCATTGAAATACCTGGATGTATGAGCGAGCGCAGCATCATGGGATCCAGCATCTACATCACCAAATGCTTTTGCTTTCCCACATTGTTGCCCTGATAATCTAGGAGATGCATTACTTCAGAACAGCACCAAATAGCAGATTAAGCTGTTAATGTTTGGAGGTGGCCTGAAGCTATGATCCTACCATTTGAAAAGTACAAGGAGCTGCTGAAGGAAGCTGGAAGAACTGTGCTTCTTTTTCATTATACATTTCAAGGCTCAGTCTCTGCAATCCTAGAATGAGTTTTGGTATAAATACTGGAAGGAAAGAGAAAATTGGAAGATCAATGTCATAAAGGTGTTGAAAAAAAGTGCATAACAGTGATGGCTCCTTGTAATTCTTCTTTTCGATAAAATTTTAAGAACTAGATAGAACCTGATATGCTGAATTGTAAAAATAGTTCTCCAGAACATGTCAGTTGTGCTTCATCTTCTAACCAAAGCAGGCATACTGTACCCGTGGTAAAGCAACCTGCATACCTTTTGTTATTTGCATAGCATATAGTTGGATAAAAACATTTCTGATTATGGATTTTTAAATTTGTGAGCCTCATAGATACCGGAAAGTAAAAACAAAAAGTGGCCATGGACATAGCAGAGCTTTAAATCGTAAACCTCTTAGATATCCTCAGAAGGTATTAGCATGTTAAAGTATCCTTAGAAGCTAAGTGGTCTGAATACAGCTTTGCATGTGTGAATCGTGAGGCAAGATATAATCTGCAGTTAAGCCGTTTTTTAAAATGGATTCCCTTTTTTAAGGTCGCGGTGGAAATGCCTGGCTAAGTCCTGTGGGAGCAGCTTCATATACCCTACATACCACCATTCCTTTATCTTCCCAGTTGGGACAAAGGATTCCATTTATTCAGCATTTGGTTTCTCTAGCAGTTGTGGAATCTGTCAGAACCATCCCAGGATACCAGGTATTGCATTTTCATGCTTTCATTCTATTATTTTTCAATATCCTTTTACCTGAAATGACTGGAAGATATTCTTAGTGCCTGACTACTGTGGGACTGCCACTCATTTTCCTTCAGGTTTATTTTTGGCTCTTCATATGTAAAAATCAGTGTTTCCATAGTGAACAAAATATTATGAGATTGAGACTATCAAGTATTTTGATTTAGTATATTGTGTATTGTTAGCCCAAATTTCAGTAATCAAGATGGATAGGTCTACTTCATTCTACTTACAGACCTGATGAGGGAAACTCAGTGGAAGAAAAATAATTATTTTTGACCATTACAATTGGATATTTCATCCCTTTTTAAAGTACTTTCCAATATTTTTTAATATTGAAAACATTTACCCCAAGCCCTGCAGGAAGAGGCTAACCATATCCTCTTAGGAGGCAATCTTGTGTCCTGTCATCAGTGCTCAAATTACAAACCAATCTTCTTTAGCACCTCATCAGTTTCCTTTGAATGTAACCAGTACTTAATATTGGCTAACTGTAAAACACTTGTATTTTACAGGACTAGTCAGTGAAAACATATGTTTCCTATATTTCACAAGATCTCTGCCTTGCACAAAGTTACACATGAGTTTCATTAGGTCATTACCCGGTAGCCTTTTGTTTATTTTAGGGTATGTCTTCTATTAACACTTTCCAGTGTCAGGTTTTCATAAGTTTAGTATAACAAATGCTTCACAATGGGAAATAAAGTAAAATATAGTTTTCTGTGACTTAGAGCATTAACTGTTGAAGGTAACAGGCCCTCAAGAAAAAAAGTAGTACTTTATGGCAGGAATAAACAAAACTTGAGGCACAGTGTCAGATACTCTAGACATTTCCCTGTCTGATTCTCAAAATGTTCCTCTGGTTGTATCTATTCCTTTTGGTCAGTTTCCTGGCAGGGTGAGGCATTTCTTCGATCAGAGGTGGGTTCTTATGGCAAGTTCTTTGGATCCCCTTTCAGGATATGGAGGCACCTGAAGTTTTCAGAGTTGAGTTTTGTTGTGCTCTTTAGCCCAACTATTTAGCCCAACTTTAGTCAAAAGCATGTCCAGGAAGGTCAGGAGTAAATTAGACTTAAATGAGTGCTTCTATTGATAGCATATACTTTGGAAGCCTGCTGGCTGAAGTTAGGGCTAACCATTTCTCTGCTCTTGGAAAGACAGAGATGGGTATAGATCCAGGCTTACACTTGAGTCCGAAATGACTACTGAAGCTCTCCCAACGACAGTGCCCTTTGAAGAAGAGTAGGTTGAAACCTTATTCCACTTTTTCTTTTGTTTTGTTCTGTTGTTCTTTTTACCAGAGAATTATCAAATCCTGTAATTACCCAATATTGTAACAGGTAGCTTGATTGTTTTTTGAAATTGATTTTAAGAGTTACCAACCAGAATTTTTTACCTGTGGCTAAAAGAGCAAAGTTATTTTTATCCAGTTAAATACTGATTAGGCTTTAAGGATTCAGAATGAACTGTAAATTGTAATTTGTACATGAACATGTAAACAGTATTGTCTATAATAAGAATATCCCATGTACATTCAAGGGCAGGCGTTGCCTCAGGACCTCTGGCTGTAACATATTTTTATCTATCTAGTTATGCTAAACTTAAATAATAGCACTTTTCAATTCCAGTTTTAAAAATTATCTGGTTTATATCAGACTTTTAGTCAATAATTTTTTAGAAACCAGTTCAGATGCATTTTAGACTTTTAAAATGAAAATGTTCTCAATGTTTCACCAGAAGAACCAGTTCTGTGAATCCTAGCCAGCCAAAAGTAGGTTGGGTGGTAGGTCAGAAAGGCTACTAACTATTGCCCAACTAATCAGCTGGTAGAGAAAAGGATAAAGAAGAGGAGCAAATTCTCCTGGCTGCCCTTCCTCCAATTTACAAATAGCTGATTGGCACACAGTGGTTGGATCTCTGCAAAGATTCCCTTAACGAACAGTTATTTTAACTTACCCTCCACCATCCACACAACTTAAATTACGATTGTCGTTTCTGAGTTGCTCAAAATAAAGCGGAACACATGAAGTCCCATCTTGGGGCAAAATATTTGTTCCAGTCTTATCTAGTTCATAGTTTTCATTGGAAAAACAAGGAAATCAAAGGGACCACTGTGCCTAAGCCTTCCATTTCCATTCCTCTGAGAATTGTTAAGGCCATATCCCCATGCAAGTTTGGTGCGGTTCCAAGTGCGGGTTCGGTAAGGTTTATCCCATGTGTTTTGGATTTGGTCTGCGAAAAACATACCAAATCCCCCAAAAACCGTGCCAGAAGGATGCCAAATTTGGTACCTGAAAAAACAAGTCTCAGCACAGTTTGGGGGACCAGCACGCATTGCTCAGCAAGCCTGGAACGCACATGGGGACGATTGCAGGCTAACAGGGAGGAGATCTGTGCTCATGTTATTGGGAGGTGGGGTGTGCTTGCTGTCTCTGCCCTGTCCATCGAACATCACAGCCACTGACTTTTTAAAATGCCGATCGTAAAAGCAGGCTGGAGAACGGCTTGGTTTTTTTAATTTCCTGCCATTTCCATGGAGGTAATTCCAACCCCATTTCAAGAATGCCAATGCAGGCTGCATAATGGCTTGATTTTTGTTCCATTTGCAACCCCCGTTTCCCCAATCTGCAAGGTGATCATAAATAAAGGCTTGATTTTCAGTTGACGGGCATTCTCACAGTCCCCAGTGGAGTGGAGGTGCGCAAAACTGCTCAAGCGCCTACTGCCGCTAAACCTTGTAGCGGCTTTTGGTGTTTTAAATTTTTTAAAAAGTTATTTTTATGAATTAAGCTTTATTTTTACTTGTTTCCATCCCTCCCACCCCAGTCCTGGCTGTCAGTGCCGCTAAGGGAGGGGGGATGTGGCTTAGGGGTGGGCTGATGTCAATCCAACTTCCAGTGACGAGAGAGGGGGCGGAGAGGAGGTGACGCTGCTCCCCTATACCAAGGTTTGGCATGGTTTACATGGGGATGCTACCATCTGCGCCCAACCCGTATCTGTCCCCGCGTTGCAGAGAATGTCATGGGGACGGCCGAGATGCGTTCCCAGTCCTGTGCCTGGCTCATGCCTGCCCAAACAGCGCCAAACCAAACGGCCAGCATGGGAACACGGCCTAAGACTCCCTAGTTCTTCCCTTATCACTAGGGAATCAAACAACAGTAAAGCCTAGAGTGGTGCAGTTCAGTTATTGTGCTTGAGGATAATCTTTGGTGGTGCAATAACAACTCATTTTTAAAACTGTATCACCAAGGAATATGCTAACGGATGACAACTGGGTAAAAACCAATTATTCATTGTCAACAGCCACACAAAGAACCACCTGCCAGGAGCAAAATAACACAATTGCATACCTGCATTCTGACAGTCATTCCCAAATATTTATTAGATGAATCACTTGAGAACATCAGTTGCATTTGACTCTTCCAGCAGTCATATGTCTGAAGATGGATATTGTAGCTGTACTCAAAAGCTTAGGTTCAAGCAGACCTATGGAACACAGCATAACAACCCAAAACACTGCAACAAGTGAGACTGCATCCAGACAGTTAGTTATTCCAGTACACATTAATATTTTGGAATTGATATATTCTTCATTCTGGAATATCCAAATACTGCGGAATAATTAAGCAACATCTGGTTGCAATCTGTGGCCCTTTATGCACTGGACCTTATTACAGATTATATCATGTAATCGGGATCTGCCATCTGCATACGACTGGAAATTATGGCAGGACCATTTACACAGCAACATGCATGAACACACACACAATCTACTCTTCTGATGCACCCAGGTGGGAGCACAATGGACACCGAATGGAAAAGGGCATCTAGTAATATATGCCACAGTGTTCTCTCAGGGTGCAAGGCTAGATGTTTGGGGGTAAACAAGGGTAAACAAGATTTTAAAACATTCAGGCAAACCGTTCAGCTTACGTATCCATATTTGCATTTTAATCTTGCTGCTCTCTTGCATGGACATTGCTAACTGAAGTAATGTCTTCCTGTTGCTAACTGATGGGATTAAGCTGCTGTTGTAGCACAAACACATAAAAAGAGGTGTTTGATCAGGTTGTGTGTGTGTGTGACTGGCTCACCGCCTCCTCTGGTGGCCACGATGGGGTCTGATAAAGGTGCAAGTGCCATCCTTTTAATGGTTACTTGTCTCTTCTAATCCAAATTCCTGCTCTCTTATTGCACACATCTGGTTTTAAAAATACATGTTATAAAAATACATATCTAGAACTTGAGAAGACACTAAGACAGATACTTCTTTTTCTAGGATATTGATCTCCGATTGAAATGGCCAAATGATATCTACTACAGTGATCTTATGAAGCTTGGTGGAGTTTTAGTTAATTCCACCCTAACAGGAGATACATTCCACATACTTGTTGGTAAGACTATAAACATTGAATGGTATTTTTGTTTGTTTAAAGTTCCATCAGACTGTTGTTGACAGTAGCTTGAGTGGAGGGATTCATGTTATTTCATTTGTCATGATCAGATCACTTCCCACTGATGTTGGGATCATTCCTGGATTATATCTCTCCCCTCCCCCCGCAATACAAACATGTTATTGTTTTGGTTATTATATATATGTTTGATAGTGATTTTATTGTGACCCACCCTGAGACCTTCTATAGGGTGAGATAGAAATATAAATAATAAACACACAAGAAAGACAAATAATAAACAAAATGTAGAACCAATCAAGGTGGTCTACCCAGAGAATGGTGAGTTCTGGAGACCACTTCAAATAATTGTTCATGAACATTTTCTTCAGTACCATAGATGCTCTTGTAATGGTCCTTGGTCTTCTAAATAGTGTGAACTAAAATGCATGACAGGAAATCTGGTACTGGCTCAAAGATTTTGAAGTATATTTTGTAACAAAAAACTCTAGAAGAGCATCCTTAGCCTGTCAGAATCCTTCCTTCTAGTATAGGCCCTAGTGGAAGAAAAACACTAAAACATGAGAAATTGCATTTTCTATAACTTCTATAAGTTTTATTTTAAAGGATGCAAAATGTCAAAGCTATCAGTCACAAGTGTACTGAATTGAGCTCGGACATGCCAAAAAAAAAAAGGTTATGGAGGAGTTTTTTATATAAAATCGCTTGGGTGGAGGCAACTTTCTGAATTGATTAAAAAAAGTTTCTAAAACATTGGGATAAGATCAAGGATGTAAGAATGACCCAGTTTTGTAATTCCCTCCCCTCTTTTAAAACTCCTCATCATTACTCTGGCTTTTGGTGACTACTCAAAAAATGTTTAAGTAACAGTTATTCTGTTGGCAGGTTCTAGTTCCTTTTGACTTCCATAATACTTTAAACTGCAGGGTTTAACTTATGTAAGCTGTCCTGGATCCTCCTTATGTGTGTGTGTGAGGAATAAATAAGTAGAATAAACATGCACCAGTTGTCTTCCAGTCTACCCAAGAGTGTCATCCAAACTGGTTTGAGGAGTCAAACCAAGTCCGATTTTACTTTGATAGCACCCATTTATTGTGCCATCTAGCATCAGCAGGCATGTTATTGCTGGACCCCCCCTTCACTTTCCCTGTGTGTGCTGAGACTGAAATAGCTCTAGTAAAGAATTATTATTTCAAGAGCAGAATCCGCACACCTCTTATTATTAATTGATTACCGTATTTTCCGGCGTATAAGACGACTGGGTGTATAAGACGACCTCCAACTTTTCCAGTTAAAATATAGAGTTTGGGATATACTCGCCGTATAAGAAGACAACACCTGGCATATAAGACGACCCCTGATTTTTGAGAAGATTTTCCTGAGTTAAAAAGTAGTCTTATATGCCAGAAAATACAGTATGTTGTCTAGCTGTTTCAGACCAATGCTAGATATTTATATTGAGGTAAAAAAATAGTCACAATCAACAGACTTCCAAACTTCCAGTTCCATGTTCTCAAGCATTTCTGCTTTGGAACTGGACAGTTTTAGGAGATGATCACAGAAATATTTAGGCAAATATGGTGTGTCACCCCGCCTTGAAGGGAGAGCAGTTTTCACTGAAAGAACTGAACTGAAAGAAATTTTAGGATTAGAATCCTTCACATACCCAAAGAAAGAGATTTGAAATGACTTGTGGTTTTTGTTCTGTAGTAAATGACTTTTTTTTTAAAGTGATGTTGGTTTTTGCTTTGTACAACTGTGCAGTTGCAAGGTTACAGTCTTAATCAGCATACTTAACACCCCACACTGAATAAAACTGGTTTGCCGGACAGGAAGTACTGTTAGTTCAGTTCCAGTAACTACAAATTTGGATTTTAAAATTAATATCTTCCTTGGCTTAGTATATTCTCAGAATCACATGCAGTGGCTCATTGTTTTTAATCAATTTACAGTTTACACTGTTAAGAGTGTTCTGTTTACTTCAAGGTATGCATATACTACAGTTTCCAAAATCCTGTGTCGAGCTTGTTATCTGCTCACAAAAATTATTTGGAGAATAACTGTCACACATTAGAAAAATCGCTCCATCTTTCCTGAAGACAGCAATATTTAGCCTTACTGAAATCAACATCTTCAAGCAGTAACATTTAGTTAGTAATCCACAGAGCAGTGATTTCAGTAGATTATTTCCTAGCCAGAGACATTAAATGGAAGTATACTTGATAAGTTTAACTGTGTCATTAGCGTCATGAGTTGCAGAAAACCTACAGTGCTAAGAAAGGAAGGAAAATAAACAGGTAGTACAAGATTTGTGTGTACATTTCAGAGAGTTATTTGCAGGAAGCCTTGATCAAGTAAGTCCTGAGTGCTGTATTTAAACCTACTGGCTTACTGCCAATAATATTATTCCTGGTAGAAAGCAGACTGAGAAATGAGGCTTCAAAGGGAACCTGGCAAGAGAGAAATCTGAAAGGTGATTTAAACATGGAATCTTTTAGACTTCCAGTTACTCCTTCTGAGTAATGTTCTTTTTTTAAAAAGAAGTGGGAAATAATCACATTTTGTAATCAAATATTTCTTAAGATTCCTACCCATATCCATCCAGATTTGTTCGTGTGGGAATAGGCTTTTTGTATGGCATAGACTATTCATTTTCTTATAGGTACATATAGACCAAAGGCTCCTTTCTTTCTTACCCTGTACGACTTCAGAACAGACCTACCTGTGTGTTCCTCAGGCAAAGAGGCAATTTTGTGATAATGGGGCATCACGTAAGCAAAGCACTTTAGCAGCAGTTCCAAAAAGAGTGGATGTCAGAAAGTGCCAGAATTGTGCATCTGGTCAAATACAAATGGTGGACAATGTGAATAGTTCACTTATTTTATGTTTTGTTTCTGCAACAAATAATGTGAACAAAACCAAAGAATGAACACGAAGGCTTCTTTCTTTATTGAAATGTAACAGTGCCAGTCTTGCAGGAGGGAGAGAAATTCATTTCTTGCTGAATAATATGCAACAGAGTTTTTAATTACTTTCATCAGTTTTACTGTGCCAAAAATTTACTCTTAAGAGGGTTTCTTTTTATGTGGACTAGTCTGGAACTGTTTCTGCTGGCTTTAATCTGAGAGGAAAATGTGCAAATGCTGATATAAATGTGAGCCAAGCTGTCTTGTACATAACAAAGGAGATGGATTTGAGTTTGTATAAGCTTGTGTCATCTTTCATCATGATTGAAAGCAAACTTTCCTGGAACCTGTAACATTTCACAGCTGCCTAGATGAATATGTTTATTATTTGCTAAGAAAGGCTTTCTCAGAGAAACTGTGCTACACTTTGTTTTATTTTTTCCCTCCAGGTTGTGGATTTAATGTGAACAACAGCAATCCCACTATATGCATCAATGATCTCATTATGGAGCACAACAGGATCAATAATACAAAACTGAAGCCCTTAGCTGTTGACTCCCTCATTGCAAGAAGTGTGACACTGCTAGAGAAATTGATCAATATCTTTCAAGAGAAAGGCCCTAATGGAGTTCTTCCCATGTATTATAAGTACTGGGTACACAGGTAAGCTCACTTTCGCTTTTAGTAAAGTGGGTTTTCATTCTTTGAATCTGACCTAGCCCCATCATCCAATATATTAACATTTTTCTTTTAAATAAATAGCGATTGACCAAAATTATTTTACATGTTAAGCTTATTTTTCTTTATCTCTTATTATAATTTGTATTTGTCTGGACAGATTGTGTAGATAGATTTTAAACATTTATGAAAAAAATCTAGGAGGATGCTTAAATTCAAATTAAAGCTAGATTTCAAATGGCTAACTTATTTTAAATGCTCAGTGTTGCAAAATATTGAAACAGATTTTTAATAGAAAAACGAAGAAGCTAGCAAATAACAAAACAAAAAACAATACATTCCATTCAGTGTATTAGTTTCTTTATTTCTGTTTTAATTTCTAAAGTAATTCTTTCCCTGAATGTATTAAAAACATTCAGAAGACTTTGCTGGTTAGATGAATAAACTCCTTGGGACAATGGCTTACCTTAAATACTCCCATTAGAAGTGAATATTTTATACAGGATTACATGTTTTGGAAGTTATACAGAAACTTAATTTGCTGTGTGAAATTGTGAAACTTCTTCCAGTGTCATTGCTTTCAAGAGCCATGACAGTCTCTTACAAGCAAAAATTGGCTTTTTAATGAATCTGAGCATTGCATATAAGTCTTCCATAATGCTTGTATAATGAGGGGTTGCTTGTAATCAGCCATCAAGTGTATGTTTACTGGAGGGAGATTCATGTGGCCTTTATTTACATCCACTGGATCTTCCTATAATGCTAGGGATTCCATTCCCAAGAAACATTGCTTAATGAGAATTCATTTTATGAGGGCAATAGACTTCTGTGTACATCTGGGGGCTAAGGGAACCATGGCTGAAGGATTCTTTGACTTACACTGTTGTAGACCAGTCCTTTCAAAATGACATTGGGGTAAATGGGGAAGGGCTCACAGTGCAGTCAGTGGAGGAAAGGACACAGCAGAGTCCCCTCAGGGAGTATTTATCATGAGGGCAATGGTAACACAAAGTAATGTCATTCCTAAAACGTCTACCACATAGATGCCAGTCTATATGCCTGCATCAGTGCTCACCCACCAGACAAGGGCTTTTCACAGACTGCACAGAGATGCCAGCTTACCTCCACATCAAGGCACAGACCTTGTACGGCCTGCACTCCCAAAACACTCTGATGCCACCTCCCTGCTACACCAAAGCAGAAAACAGTGAAAATCCACCAAACAGCCAAATCATCCCAGAGAACCCATGTGCCAGTAACCCAGTTTACTCCTCATTCCACACCCAAGAACATTCCAAGGCACATAAAAGCAGTACTAGTTATTCAAAATTCACCAAAACCCAGTCAAAATAAATGAAAAATCACAAACGCACTGAGAAGTATTTTTTTTAAAAAAGCTGCACCAAGTACATTTCTCAGTGCAGACAGACAAGTAAGAAAGTTAGAACTAGGCAAAGAAGATATGTGTGGTTCCCCTTAAGCCTCAGATATTTGGCAGCAACATTTACAATAGCGAGTCTCAGAATCACTTAGTAAGAAGTAGAATTGCAATTTATTAGGAAGAATAGCAATTCCACATTAAAAGGACTCACTTTATAGAGCGAGCTATATTTTCTTCCAAGATTTTCAACACCACCTTTCAAATTCAAATCAGCGTTTTCCAAAGGCAGCTTACATCATTTTGTATTTTATATCTTATTTTATATTCACAATTCATAACTATATGAAACTTGATACTTTGTGTTATCAAAGTAACTGATTGTTTCTTTGTCTATAGTGGTAAGCAAGTACGACTTGGAAATGATGAAGGTCCCATGGCATGGATTGTTGGATTAGATGATACTGGATTCCTTCAGGTCCACACAGATGGCACAGAGGTTGTGACTGTGCACCCAGATGGCAACACCTTTGATATGCTGAGAAACCTTATAATTCCAAAGTATCGCTAGTTTTGAAATATGGTGGAATGGCTGATGTCTAAAAAGACTATTATGTGTTTGCTGCTTAGTTTGGCTGGAGACAATGTATCATGCTGAAATTTTTGAAGATTATTGAAGATTGAAGAATAAAAGCACGATATGCCAAGCTAAGTACTGCATATTGCGTTGTACTTAATATTCCTGGAGTTTTATCCCAGCGTGTCTGCACAGTACCAGCTGCACTGCTGGAATGGACTTCCCTCCAGGTCTCTCAAGGATTCAAGGCCTTTGATGACTCTACAGCCATCTTCTGGGCTGCCATTCTGATCCCTTTGCACTTACGTTTGGAGGGGCTCCCCACCCTCCATGCACAGTTGCAGAAGGCCTGAATGACAGTGGTGTGTTTCGCAGTGATGAGGGTCTGGCTTTTTCTGCACTCACATTTGTGCATCTTGGGGGAACACTGAGGTCCTCCCAGGGGCCTTCATGCCTCTTTGGTGTGGGGTGCTGTGGAGACATGGGGGGAATCTGGGGGGGGAGATTAAAGTTTGTTTTCCTCCCTGTCTGGATGTGTGGTCTACATTAGGGGATCTGACTTCTAATTTTTGGACTTGTTCACTTAAATGGAATTTGCTCTAAAAGATTATGCAGTCTTGTTACTTCAAAATTTTAATGCTTCTCTTTATGGCAATAGTTTAAAATTAACACCCTTAATTTATATGTTTCTAGAAGAGGGAGCAAGTAGGATAGTATGTAGGATAGTAAATTGATAACAGTGCCTCAGTTTAAGATTTCTTTTTTAATTCTAATAAATAGCATTGTACAAAACAAAGCTGTTTTGAAATTACTCATGATGCACCGTTGCACCTGCATTTTTTTCACACCCAAAGCAGTGATCAAACAGGAGCATAGCTTTTGTGCTGTTTTGGGCTGGAACCATAATCTGTGAGGTGTTTCTGCAACTGACCCACATTTTTCCTCCTGTTCATCTATTGAGGGCGTTTATGTACCACTTGATCAACTAAAAATGCAAAGCAGTATATCGTATAAAGCAGCTGAGTATTAAAATCAGAGCTAAATCTGGTGGGGTAAGAAAACAGACCCTCATTCATGCTGGGAATGCCTAGTTGAACAAATAGATTTTCCATGAGCGCCTAAAAGATGTGATTGCGGGAACTTCATGAGCGAAGAGCATCACAGAGAAAACCCTGCTGTGAGACACTGTAAGATGACATTCATTACTTGGTATTACCTGCAGCAGTATTTTCCCTGACACTGGTCTTATTGGTCTATAATGGGGAAGATCTAGCAAGTATCCGGATCCCAAGTTGTTTAGGGCCTTATATGCCAAGCACAGGACCTTGAATCTGGTCCAGTAGCTAACTGGCAACCAGTTTAGCTGCTTAAGCACTGGTGTCCTACTCAGCAACCTAGTCCCTGCATTATGCACCAGTTGCATTTTTCCGGACCGGCTACAAAGGTAGCTCCACGTTGAATGCATTACTGTAAGTCTACCAGGACATGGACAGTGGCCAGGCTCTTCCTATTCAGGTAGGGGCACAGGTGGTTCACCACCTGGAACTAGTTATCGGCCCTTCTGAGCATAAGTGTCTTAACACATTGCATTATGCCCAGGAGCTAGGGATCTTTAAGACTAAGGATTTAGTGTGACGAGCACACAATTGATAGATGATTCTCAGGAGGGGAGCACAATGGCTGAATTAAAATTGTTTATTTATTGAAGGAAACTGAAGACATAGTACAGACTGTTCACAGAATCAGTGAGAATCAGATGGCAATAAATAATATACAGTATAACAAGTGGAGACTTCAAGTAGCTTGGAAAAAAGAAACAGTAACAGATTTGCAGCAAGCAGAGATGTCTCCAATTAACAGGGCACAATACTTAAAAACAGGATGAAAAGGCTAGGGGGAATGAGATCACACCTGTCAAGGAATATTTCTGTTATAAAATATTACTAGCAGCAGCCCAGTAGAAAGCAGAGAGTCTTCATAGAGAAGGGGAGTTGTGACCCAGTTTGCAGGTGGATAAAATGGAAGTGTGGGGAGAAAAAAGCAGGATGCAGAGTTTGAATACCTTTTTCATTGATTCACTTATCTCTTGAGTTTCTAGGGAGGACAGGCGGTAGTCTTGGCAAAACAACAACAACATAACACTTCAGGATGGATAAAACAGCTCAGACCACTAGTTCAATAGTGATTTCTGTAGTGATCTTAAAATTAGGAACCAACTCACAGAGCAAGCACACAAAGTTCACTTCCTGAGGATCTCTTAGCATAGACAAAAACAAGAAATTGTGGCACTGGTAAGTACACACACCTGAAACAAGGAAGAAGTCTTCTGGAGCACAGACTGAGGTGGACCTTGGGAAGAGGGGAGTACAAGGATATTGAATAGAAGAGGGATCCTACTTTTGTGTCCCAAAACAAGCTTTCAGGGTAGAAGACCAGATGTTTGGAGAAGAAAAAGGAGTGATATAAAGATTTCTAAACATTCCTGTGTTCCAGGACAAGTAAACAAGGTGCAGTGGGTACTCACATTAGCATATTAATCCTGCAGCTCTCTCACCCAGGCCAGCTAGCTCAGGTAGGGTCTTCCTGTTACAGACTGGTGGGAGTAAAATGCCTTGTGGCAAAAAAAAAAAAAACCACCACAAAAACTAAATAAAGATGTTTTCATCAGAAAGCAAACAATATTGAGCGGTAGAATCACCAGATAACATTTAACATCATGGCTATTAGACATCATCTAATAGCCATGATGGATTCTGATCTCAGGGCATATCCCATGCTTTCAATAGTCACATAGCTCTTCTGATCTAAATCCTACACTCTTGCTACATGTGTCTACATTATAAAAATGACATTCTGCAACATCACAGAGATCACTTGAGTTTCCAGTGGTAGTAATACCTGTTCTTTCTAGCAGAGTGCAGCCTCATCTAGCATGAGCAGAACCCTCAGTTCTCAAACTTTGAGCCTTCTCACCAAAGAGAAGATTCAGCTTCAGTTTATTGGCACCCAATTGACTCATTACTACACCCAGCCACCAATTTAGGATATTCATGGTCCTTGTTCAGACCTCGTAGGGAGGAGCAGTCTCCTCACTAGACAACTGCTTCCTCAATGGGTAGCTGTGGGAACTCTCCAGAAATTGCTGCAGGCCCCCCCAAAGCCCTCCAATAGTAGATTGCTAAAAAGCAGTCCACAGCTTTAAAAAATAATAACTTTTTTTCTCTCAAAAGAACTTAAAAATATGCAATATTGAAAAGGATTAAAAATACACAATTGTTAGTCTCTTGATTTCTTATTTGATGACTTCCAGTCTCTTTGTTGTTTCACTGTACCTCTAATGTTCTGCTTCCCCAAAGTTTTTTCTCCGCTTCCACTTCGTCTAGTTTTTTTAATTAGTCCTCAAAACTGTTATAACTTAGAACAGTTAATAAAAACAAAGTCTAATACCAATAAAGGACAGGAAAAATTCATTTAATCTGCTGTCTCACAAAGGAGGAAGCTCCATAAAGATTTCCAAAAATGGAGCCAAGTTGTAACAACAGCAGTAAAAGATCATGCAAAAATCACAACTCGAGTAAAAAAGTGAATCAGAAGTCTTGTCCTATGACAAAAATACAAACATGCAAACTGAAGTTTGGAGCATTTCAGCTGGTAAGTCCAAAACCCTCCCCTGTCCCAGCAAGGACTGTAGAAGCCATTAAACTGGCTTGGCTCCCTCACTGTCTATGGGACCAGTGGCCTCCATAGCTGGCTTTCTGCTTTTAATATATTAATATATTATTAATATAATAATAAATTGCCAAGCATCTGAAGAATTTTTTTAATATATATATATTATATTAAATATATATTAAAAAAATTCTTCAGATGCTTGGCAATTTACTCATATTTTCTAGTGCATCTCTTACTGTCTGCTTTCAGGATTTTTTTAAACTCAAGTTTGTGTTCCTTTTGATATTTTTAGTTAGGACAAAAATACTAATCAATTGTAAAAAAAAATAATAGAAATATAGGCCTTGTTCAAGGTTAGCCAGTTTGGTTTCTGGAAAGGAAAGAACTGGCTCAGAAAACTTTTTGTTGTTGTTTTATTAGAGAATAGACCAAGTATTTTGCTAAAGTATTTTTGTTGAACTAAACAACCATGGAATTAAAGCACAAGTCCCTCTGGTAAGCAACTGGTTAAGGAACAGAAAGCAGAGGACTGGAGTAAACGGATTATTCTTACACCAGCTGTAATAAGTAAAGTCTCCCAAGGTTCTGTACTGAAACCATTGCTTCTTAACATATGCATACATGATTTAGAGACAGAAGTGAACGATCAAGTGCCCAAATTTGGTGATGACATCAAATTCCACAAAGATTCTCTGGGAACTGGGGAAATGGGCTTCAAAATGTTAAATGCTATTGCATGTGAAGACAGTATATAAATACTTGGATGGATGGATGGATGGATGGATGGATGGATGGATGGATGGATGGATGGATGGATGGATGGATGGATGGATGGATGGATGGCAAGGAGACGTGATAAACTTGTATAAAATTTTGCATTATTTGAGTGGAGAGAGAATGAGAAATTTTTTTCTATTCCCCAAACACCAGAATTAAAGGACACAGAATGAAATATCTCTTCTACACAGCAGATAATTAAAAGTTTGGATTTCTCTACCATGAGATGTGATATTGGCCGTTCATTGGGAATATTGAATAGAATCAGTCAATTCACAGAAGACAAGACCATCATGGGTGACTGGCGTTGGGTATAAGACTTAAAGAGCCAATGTAACTTTGAAGGCCAGCTGCTAGGAGATTTGTGAGCAAGGAAAGGTACAGTGGTACCTCGACATACAAGTGCCCTGACATACAAGTGTTTTGAGATACAAGCCGCCGAGCGAGTGATATTTTGCTTTGAGATGAGAGCAAGATTTGAGATACGAGTATGTAAATACAGTACAGTACATAACAAAAACAACTGAGGTGGTGTTTTGGGAGCTGGAATGGATTAATGGGAAAATTGCTTTGAGATACGAGCGATTTGACATAAGAGCAAGGTTACGGAACGAATTAAACTCGTATGTCAAGGTACCACTGTATGTGTTTACACCCTGTTTATTATCTTCCATAAAGCAATACTGTGAGAAGAGTATTCCCATATACTGTGAGAAGAGGCTTGATTCAGTAGGGCATTTTTTATTATGTACTTTGGCATAATTAAACTGTATTCGCTTCAACATTATAAATTTTATCTAACATTGGGTTTTGTTAACTTTGAAATTTAAATATTTTAATAAGGAAATAATGTTAGATTTTTGTGCCTGAATAATACAGAATGAAAAACTTTGATGTTAAAAAAAAGGAGACAGAAAGATTTTTAATACAAACAAAACCTTTGACTTTTGTATCAAGCAATGGACATTTTTGTCCAGGGAAAAAAATATCATTGTGAATGAAAAAAATATTGTGAATGAAAACTAATGAAGTATGGACAAACTAAAGCACAAGTAAACTAGGCAAGATTTTTTTAAAAAAAAAATGTCCAGTTTCGTTATATACAGAAAAATATGTCTTGAATGAATGTGAAAGAAACACTGGTGTTAACTATGTACTGTCACCTGCTGTACCTGATTTTCTATACTCATGATACATCAAGGAATAATTTATATTTCTTACTAAAAGTTGAACTGTGTTTTATTGACTGGTCAAGAATTCTCAGGAGAATTTCTGTAGTGCTCCCAACTAAAGTGTACATGGAAAGTACACCTGGTAATCACATTGTGTTCTGCATCAAACTTGGCAACTACTTCACTATTTCTGTATGAAAAACATTTTATAACTGTGCTAGCAACTGTTGTAATACAGCAAAATGTGTCTGGATAGAGGCGGCTGTCATCCATCTTGGAATCCAGAAGGGTCTATTGAAATGTGAAATGCTATGAAAATGTCCAAGTTAGTAAAACACCTTTTCCACTGTGTAGCTGATGTCACCTTTCAGACAGTTCTCTTGATGAAGTGGTTTAAAAAATATTTCATTATGGTGTTTTTTTTCAGTAAATTTTTCCTTGAGACTTAGCTATATAACTCCTCATTATATATTAAGAAAATATCTACAGATTATTTATGGTCAAACACCCTACTTGAGCAATTTTGATGTGTTCATGCACAGATTTAAAAAGTATTAGGAACAGAATAAAATCCATGGAGAAATGATTATCATTCCAGAATTAAAGTTTCCACTAGATACACAAAGAATAAGCTTGTGTTCAAAGTTGATAAGACTCCAAACATTCAAGAGATGTCATGTGAAACCACATTTTGAAATTCCAGCGTTGTCAATGAAGAAGACTAGCATTGGTACAAGAGCTTATCTTGCAACATGATATCCAGATTTGAAGATTGGTATTACCAATTAGAAATTACCAATTTTTTGGCCTCCATTTTTAATTTAAAATGAGAACAAGTGCATAGCAAGAAACCAGTTGTGCCTTAATAGCCTTCCCTTAAAGCTTGGTCCCGAATCAGTTTACTTATAATTGGGCTGGCCTCATCTTAATCCTTAACTCTTCTGTCTGGGAATAAATTCCCAATATATTAGAAAATTACCTTGTATCTTGTAATTAATTAAAATGGAGTTGGAGGATGGGAGATCGTGCTTGATGCTGAGGCCGTATATTAAACTGCAGTCTTCAATTGGAGCATAGGAAGAGGAAAAACGATTTTACTTCAATTGCGCTTAGGACAAATGCAGCCCCTCCCCTGTGCCTAACCACCACCTGTTATCTAAAGTGCCTCCATCTTTTAGTGACACATATAGGTTCTCAAGAGGCAGAATTTTTATATAAACCAATAGGTTTTTAATAGGTAAGGATATAATAATTAGCTTTTATGTCAACCAAGTTAGGCATTAACTTAAGAGGTGTATTGGGTAAAAGGAAATCTGAACCATTAATTTTTCTGAGGAAGTGAGTGAGAAAAATTAGAACTTCAAATAATGGCACCTAATTTTTATACTTCACTGAATTTTCCAAGGCATGCAGAGAAGGAAAAGAAATTCATTTGACATTTGGCATAAGGATAAGGGGAGATCTGGGTAATAGATAGATCTTATTCTTTAAAAATCAGGGACCAATTACTGCCTCCTCCTTTGTTGTATTCTAGGGTTGTTGTTGTTTTTTTTTTTTTTGCATTTTTTAATGTTAATGGAACTTTATTCTGTTACCCAGTACACTTGCCATACCTTAAGGTTGGGGAGGAGCATTATTTGTAGTGCATAGTGCATTCAGGTATATGTTTATAAAGTGATACAGAATTAACAGAATTACATTCAAAATAACAGGTAAGTCTTTACTGAACTCCTGTGCAGAGAGAAGTGAAACATTAACAGCATTATCTGTCTAAATTAGCTATTTTACAATAGTAAAATCAAGCAAACAATAAAAGTCAATTTATTCCTTTGGCTACAGTATTTTATTTAACATTTGTTTTACATAATAAATAAGCAAAGGAAGGTTTACAATTTAAGGGAGTAATAAATGTGATCCTAAGCAATAATTGTATGCGTTGTATCCTTTTCCCATATAAGTTTTCTCATGTTTATTTCTGAATCACATAAAAAAGTAAATAGTAATGTTCCAGGAGATGTAAACAAAACAACTTAGAACCAAGCAGGAAAAAGAGAAATCACCTGTTATCATTTTGAACAAACTGTAGTAAGAATTCCATTCATTTATATCATTTTGAATGTAACCTCAATGTAAAACCAAAACTCTAAACATACTTACTTAGAAGTAAATCCCAGTGAATATAAGGACTAACTTCAAAGTAAACATAAAACTGTACTAATTGCTGATCCCTGTTTAAGAAATCGAATTTTCACTAGATTACTGACTGAGGAAGAAGAATCAAGAAAGTTGTCCTTAGAAGAACAATACGAGATGCATTATTGTGTGACATTTCTTCTCATTTAAAAGAAATCTAATATTAGGTCTTTTTAAGTCTTTCTGCTGAAATTCCCTTGTTTCTTACCAAATGTGTGGAGGCAAATCGTAGGACTTGGGGACCAAGAAAGACAGTGGCAAAGTGGGAAAAAAACTCCATTTCAAGAGCTCAGTTACCATTTGATATAAATAAAGTACGCTGTGCCTTTAGGACTAACATCACAGCTTGTGTAATGCTATAGTTCGACTTCCCTCAGAACGCCACGTAAGCCAAAACTGTGTTCTGCAAGTAACTGATGCATATGGAAAACCAGGGGTTAAGGGAACTGGCAGAGGCCCAGTCCATCTACATGGACGGGTCAGTGGCATCACAGAGAAGAGCAACCATTTCCTAAAAGCATGCATTAACAGCTATTTCTGAACATTTGAAAGAGCATCTTAAACATGGCCCTCAGTATTGTGTCCACTGGCCTTTACTGAACTCTCTAGGATGGAGAAGGAGCCCTTATCTGTGCTTTTCTCTGTGTGTGTGTGTTGTTGTTTTTTTTTGCTCATCTTTATAATTTTCAGCATACCTTAATAAGACATAACACACTGAACAAGTGTGCTTTTCTGCATTGAACACTCCCTTCATGCCTTCTTGAGCTGGGAGGCAGGGGAGAATGAACCCAAATTGTACAGCATCACATTGTACTTCATCGTATGCAGTTTGCACTTTCTGGAACTTGCGTCTGGGGAAGCTCCAAGAGGCATGAAAATGATGTCATGATACCACAGATTCCACCCTGAGGACCCAGTGAAGGCACAGAAATGTGCCTAAATATTAGGTCCTTGTTTGTGGCTGTCTCAAAGCAGCCATTTGCACACCTACAGTCTACCAAGGTATTTAGCCAACAGTACCGCCTGCTATTAAAAATTTCCAGGAAACCATGAAATGGGAAAACTGCATTTTACCGTCTGAGTAAGAGTAAAACCAGGCTTTAAAAAACTACACTGAACTTTACTGACTGGGAGAACAAAACTGCGCTGTGGAAGAAATGACAGTACTATATATACTTTTGCAAACAAGGTTTGAAAAAGGACTGCAAACGGGAAACTGATTGTAGTTATTGGGTGTTTTCCCACTGTCACTAGAAGTACCCATTAAGTACCCATTAATGGGTACAAAAATGCCATTACGTACCCATTAATGGGTACTTAATGGGTACTTTTAGTGACAGTGGAAAAACACCCATTATTTATCATGCAATCAGACATACTGGCTGGACCTGGAGGGGGGCAGAAAAGTCATTCTGCAAAAAATACTTCTATTCACCTCCAGACTTTCCAACTGAATCTGTAAAAATCAGAGATGGAGACATAGAACCAGCACACATGCCCCTCTATGTTCAGCATGGATGGAAGTTAAGAATGTTTGAACAAGCTCTAGTAATTGCCTGGGGTTTTGGTAGATGCTATATTGGGCCCAGTTCCCATTGGCATTTTAAAACGGTTTAGAAATGGTTTGGATTCTCTGTGTCCCCATTACCAATCCATTTCAGGAGTATTTTGAGGATTCTTTGGCTAAAAAACAGAATAAAGTGTTTTTTCAGGTGGTTTTTTTCCTTTTTTGCTTTTAGAACACTTCTTCCTTATTGCTGTGGGAACGCTACAGCAGTATTGGAGCAAATACATCATGAAACGGGTGGGGTTTCACCCTGCGCAGGGACCAGCCCCTTGCCAGATTTGTTAAAGCACCAGATCCATATACAGCAGAGAAGTAACAGTTCAGCCTGATATGATGTAGCAATTCACCTACTCCACACTTCACACTGATAAGATAACAAAGTTTCA
The DNA here is from genome assembly GCA_023333525.1 of Aspidoscelis tigris stejnegeri. Taxonomy (NCBI): domain Eukaryota; kingdom Metazoa; phylum Chordata; class Lepidosauria; order Squamata; family Teiidae; genus Aspidoscelis; species Aspidoscelis tigris. The sequence continues at coordinate 213,124,434 of JALMGA010000001.1, forward strand.
TTTTACACTTCTCCTCACTATCTCCTTGCTGGGAAGCAGACACTGGAGGCACCTCTTTTGCCTTGCTGAGCCTTGGGAAGGAGAGAAGCACCTCCTCCCCATGCCCCACTGGTGACCGCGGACACGCAGCTCCCTCTCTGCTGCTGCTTTTTCACTTCTCTGCATTTGCGGAGAAGCGAAAAAGCACCAGTCCTGAGTTTACGTGTGTGTGTGTGTGTACACCAGCCGGTGCTGCTGGAGATGGGGAGGGGAGGAGAGTGAAGGGGAGGAAGGGGTGTGTATGATTGTTTGTCTATGCGTGCATATGTACAGGACTGGTAGGACGTCTTTTGCAAAAGCATGAGAGGGGAGGAGAGGAGAGGATGGTGCTGCAATTTCTCACCTTCTGCCATGTCACTGTGGGATCCAAGCGGCAGGCAGGGGGTGGGGCCCCGGCTGGCAAGAAGGGGGAAGAAAAGATTCCCTTTCCCTAATGCGATTCTGAACCGTTTTGGGTGGGGACAGCAGAGGGGTTGATAGCAATTTAAAGCGATTTGAAGCCACTGAAGTGCGGACTGCCAGAATCCGTGTTTGAATTGTTTTTTTTTTTTCATTTTAAAACCGTTTTAGGAGGCATGAGTGAGAACTGGACCGTAGTGTATTATATTTCTGAATACAGCAAAATATGAAATAGGAATATGAAATGGAAGTATTCATTTCCTAAACTAAAGTATCTTGTGAGTTTAAATTCTTTGTCCTGCTGAATAATTTAAAACAGTCCTCATTCAAGCTAAAGGCATAGCCTTAAAAGACCTCACCAGAATGCAGAGATATGAAACACACACCGGCACCTACAATTATAATCATACAATCATATTATGATTTTTAAAAGTTCTTTTCCAACAAGTTACTCTCAAAGGAAGAGCGCTGGTCCTGTTTTCAGCAATAATAAGGTGATTCTGAATGGCATCCACATGTACAAAATCCTAGAAATCATTCTGTTGGCTGTTGGAAAGAAGAGCTCTTTGACCTGGTACACGTTTATGAAACTGCGTATCTGCTGCTAGGAACTGAATTAACTGTCCCTTTGTGTAAAATTTACCAGCAAGGGGCAATCTCCATATGATTTCCCCTTCTAAAAGGAGCCATAAAGACAGCAAGGCCTGGGGTTCTCCTTGATCTACTTCCATTCGGGACAAATCTGTCATAAGAACATAAGAGGAGCCCTGATGAATCAAGCCACAGCCCATCTAGTTAGCATCTCACACAGGGGGCCACCAACTGCTTTTGGGCATTCTGAAGCAGAAGACAAAGGCTAGACATTCACCTGATCTCAGAACTCTGCAAATGGCCTTTAGTGGCTTTCTGCCTGTTTCTCCAACCTGGAAACAGTATCTAGGTAGCCACTGATAAAATACCTATCCTCCATGAATTTATCTATTGCTTTCTTAAAACTATGCAGGCTGGTTACTAGTCTTCTGGTAGTAAATTTCATTGTCAAATGACCTTTTAGAGGAAAAAATGCTTCCTCTTGTCAGTCTTAATTCCTCTGCCTATCAGCTTCCCTGATTCTAGTTTTGCACGATAGAGAAAATAATTTGTCCACCTTTTCCACACCATGCATGCTTTTATATACTTCAGTCAGGTCACCTTGTAAATGCTGTCTTTCAAGGCTGAAAATGCCTAGACATTGCAAGCCTGATTTCGTAAGGTGTTCCAGCCCCTTGATCATTTTCAGCAACCTTCTTCAACCAAGTAGTCTTCTGTCCTATATCTGATACTGTAATGTTTCAGAGGATTGTCCAAACTGGAAAATCAATTGATTAGGATGAACTGGCAAGAAAACCAAAAGCCTTCAAGTAAGCACTTCTGCCAGCACAAAGTTATCATTGGATACAACCAATACAGCATAGATTCAGGTTATGACTCTCAGAAGCTAGCATGGTGCACTAAAAATCAGGCTTTTCTTGGGGGAAAAAATATTGGGTGGTTTATTTGGCTGAGTTTTACTAAACTTGCAATCGATTCTGAATACGACTGGGTTTTTCTAGGAATTTTGTGTTTCACTTTTAGACAATCCATAAACTAAACATTAAGCCTTGATAGAAACCATAAGCTCTCACCTCTCTAAATTCCAGCAAACTGAAACTGGCTTAAATTTAACTGAATTATTCAGATTTAAACTGGCACTGCCCATTAAAAGTCATATTTATATGTGCTTGTTACTCAGTTGGACTACACCTAGAAGACAACACTCCAATGATTCAACAACTGTCAGTCTGCTCTTTGAATGTCATGTGTCTAAATCTTACCATTGCTGGTATAATTCACACTGAATCTGTCTCAGATATATAAACTCTGTAATGACCCAAAATGGCTTGTTTGAAGCTCCACTAACTTGAAACCCATCTTATTTTACTCACGGTTGATCCTACTCAACTCAGGAGATATTATACATGTATATCCAAATATAATTCATTATATTTATTCAAATACAATTAAACCAAAGAATGGCAGCCAGTTCATCTGGAAGCACTCTCTTTTGTTGTCACCTGAAAGATCAAACAAAAGATGAGGAAAGTAAGGCTACCAAAAGAAACACTTGAGCACAAAAAAATGAGGGATGAGAAGAAGGAAAGACTAATTGATAAGCGTAAGTAATGGAATAAATCCTACAATGTTGCATCTTCAGATGAACCTACATTACACGTGGAGATTACTGACTTCAACTCAAGGCACACTTATTTTGAACTTTCATGCACACTTCTTTGGTACTGTTTTAAAATGTGCATTCTCAAAGTAGTTACTCTTCAAGGCAGGATACTACTACACATAAGTAATTATTCTTTGAAAGTTTGCCCAGGATAGTAGGAGAGAGAGAATAAATTGTACTGATATGCCAAATGCAGATGGTGGTCTAATTAATACAATTAATTATATTTTAATTATGAGACATGAGAAAGGTGCAAAAGGTGAGGATGTTTCCCATATTGCACAAGATAAATTAGATGCAAGTTCTTGGGGAACTTGAAACAACAGCAAAAGGCTCATCTGGTTTTTGAAGCAAGAATTCCCTCTGCCTCACAATAAATTTTATACGTAAGGGATATTTTACAAGCTTTCCAACATAATTCAGCTTTCAACAAAGGTTTAAGAAACAAGTGCTGATCAATGTGAATTAAAATACTGTATACACCTGATTATAAAGTTTAATGAACTTTAATGTATGTATACGTATGGGTACATTAGGAGCTTTTTGTTCTGCTAGCAAGAGAACATGTTACGTGTGGATCCACAGCTAAATTGAGGCGGCAAATGCCAACAGGCCCTTACACACAAAAGAATCATAATGCATGCATACGCACAGACACACTTTCATGTAGTCCTTTGTGCTATTGCTTAATTTGTGTTTTAGAGCATCCACAGAGGTCTGGCTCAGATCTGGCTTTAAAAAAAATGGCAGAAATCTTCGCAAAGACTCTCCAGATTCAATATCAGAGAATGAGATCATTAATATACTATGTGCGCTACTAAAAATACAAAAGTGCCTGAGGATTCTCATCCAATCATTAGTGCTTTTGTGAATACACTTTTGTCTTGCTTTAACCATGCTAGAACAACCCTTTCCATAGAAAACAATCATGCTGAACGTAGAAGGCTTTTAAATATGAGCAGCCCAAACCAAAGAACGTCACTATTTTCTTCAGCGGCTGACAGAAACAATTTCAGGTATATTCTTTACTAAAACGTATTTGAGAACAGAAATCCTTTTTTCCTCTAGCTTTCAAGGCAACATTTTAAAAAAGGATTCTTAATGACAGTGCTTAGTTTATAATATAAATACTATCAACTCTTTGGCAGATATTCTGAATATTTTTGGAGTGGGTGGGGGCTAATTGCCTGAAGATGCACAGTAGCTATGCAGCCTTCCCATTCTTGACCAACTTGAAAACGGATGTATCAAAATTTAATTTTGGTTTCATCTCAGGGACTGAAATCCTAAACACGTCCCCATTTGAGACTACCATAAGCACCTGTCCCTTAGCAAACTGTCCACTTCTGAAACAATATTTAGCTGATAAATCATTGTGGAATTGTATTTAAGAAAACAAAAGTCAATCTTTGTACCAGCACGTAAGCTCTTATTAATTAACTTGCACACTATAAAAATAACAAAAGTATGATCTGTTTCATGGCTTCTTAGTGGCAGAGCCAACCGCAGAGATTAATTGGTAACAGCAAAGCACCGCAATCTAGATGTACAGTATTTCTCTTCTGACCTCAAAGGTCCAGTTACACATGGCTTGCCAAAAATGCATGCAAGTTTGTGTGTCACTGACCTTAAACCATGCTCACTAAACACAATCATGTATTTCCATGCTCTTTTGAGAACATTCTACTTGCGTTTATTTTAATTTTAAAAAGACCTTCTGTTATTATCACCTTCCGTTGGCTATTATCACAGAAGTTCCAATATAATGGGGAAGAGCGGCTTCCTTGTGCAACTCTGGGGAAGAGGCTGAAGAGGGGCTTTGGTTTTTGTAAAATGTGTTCACTTCTTCAGAACTGTGTCCATAATGTTCAGTCACATGCCCTGTTGCAGGACATGGAGAAGTTTGAAAAGTTCCATGTTTGGCTAAAACCCGGTGGTAGTTTAGAAGTACAAATGGAACTTGCCCCGAATGCCTTACATCCACCGGGTGACTGGTTTCAGCGTCATGGTTAAACTTCCCAGCCATTCTTTCTTCTGTTTCCAATTCACTTAGATTTGTTGCATGATGAGCAACATGCTCATATTTTGGTTCTTTTACACAAATTCTTCTTGTCTGCTCATACACCGTAGGAACTGGAAGAAGGTGGCTTAACTGTCCAAGAGATTTAGACTGGAAACAATCTGATTTGGATAAAAAGGAGTTAGAAAAGGAGTTTGAAAAGGGCTTTTCACTAACATTCTTTTCTTGCAAGTCTCTGCTGAAAGCTAACTTGTTTTCTTCTTTAATGAGATGATGTGCTGGGTATGTTCTACTTTCGATTTTGTTGAGTTTTATGATGTTGGAATCATAATTCTCCTCCTTGTATCTGCTATTAGGTGTTAGAGTTGCACAGCTTGCAAAGTTGTCTGGTGTATCTTCTTGGCTGTATCTTCTGTTTGTTAGTGGCACTTGGGAGGAAAAAGAAAATCATATATATAATGGCAGCAACTCAAGCAATGAATGGAAATAAACACAATCATTTAAAAATCCAAAATGCATACAGTGTAGTAGAATACTGAGCTACCTGGTTGGCGGGTCTCATCTGGCTTTTGTCAAATTCTAACAGTGCTCAAGATATGTAGAAGAAAAGGAAGATGAGGAGAAAGAACATGGTTGTAGTAGAATTTGGTTGTAGCAGGGAGGGAATAGACACACTTTACAGAGTGCTGTTTTCAGTTGTGTGAATGATCTACACATACATCTACGATGGACTTCTGAAGAGGAGATCCAAGTGCTCTGGAAAGCATACTGCTCCACTTTAGTGCTTCCCAAATTTAAGTATTCCCTGAACACTCAAAACATTAGGGAAGATTCAACTGTTCCATCGTATTTCCAGAGCAGCCAGATCCACAAGGGTTGGGGAATCACAACTTCTCCAGTAGAATTTTAAAGCAGACAGAAGTGATATTGTGGGTTAAAAAAAGGACCGAACCATAGTAAAGGTGTTGCAACTTGTACTGAGGTGTGTGTGTGTTCACTCACGTAAACAAAAAGAGCACTCTGGACTATCACTTTAATTTGTTGAACTTTTCTGTGAAGCTTCTGCAAGGATCTGCTCTGCCTCACAGTCCCTTAATCCCTTGCTATGGAGACCTATGGCGGCATTCAGCTGAGCTCCCCTTCATCTTATTCCCTTCTTGCTAACACAATGGAAACTTTGGTTTTGCACATCATTTGATGTACATTTCAAACTCAATGTATGTATGCCACATTGGTCAATCAGCAGTATAAACTTGTTAAAGTTTCTTGTCGGTGCTTACCAGAATCACTGCGGTTGATTACCTTGAATGCTAGTTTCATTTTAATTTTTTGGCAATTTTTGAGAAGCAACTATTAGAAAGACTGCCAAGGAAACAGAAATTAGCCACTCACTACTGGCTTTGGCTCTAATAGGTATGTGAGAAGAGAAAGGGACCACCTAAATTAAATACTGTAACCTGCCACTATGATACAAACTTGCTAAAGGATTTTTAAAAAGAGAACTTAAATGTTCTGGTGAATAAAGGAAACTCTGAGGGATAAAGCCAGCAGATGGAACCTTCTATCCATTCACACATCTCACCAAAACTTCAGCTGCTTTCCTCCCTTTTCCCTTTCTAAAGGTCAGAACTTTCAGAATTGCGCAGAATTGCAACATTGTTATCGGGTATGAAGTGGGTGGATTGCTACAGTGTAACGGCTGCTTACGGGGTGGATTTTTACAATGAAATCACTATCTTTGGAAGCAAGCTTTTGGGGGAGGGAAACCCTAAACATGCATTCTCATCCCACTAAAATTGTACCATTCCCACAGCAAGAAATGTAAAACGTTTCAAGCGCACAAACCAGAGTGAGACCTGTCAAAATGAGTGTTAACATTTACAACGCTTTGGGGCAATTTAACATGCGGAAAGCATGTTAAGCCAACCTGATGTGGGGATTGCGAGGATCGAAACCGTTTCAAAACCGTTTTAAGCTTGTAATGGGAACTCCTCCAAACTCTAATCCATTTAAACAACATGCAGGATTAGAAGGAAGCTAGCGATGACAGTCATTCAACCATGTTTAATGCTTTAAAAAGGTGTCTTTTAGTACATGTGTTTGCAAATAGAATTTAAATTACAAGTATAATGGTAACAAAGAGGGAGAAGAGTTTGCTTCATCTTGGCCTTCTTGGTGACTCACACTTGCATTCCTGAATAAGAAGAGGCCAGCCCCAATGCGGAGGTCTCCACTGAAATTCTCTTCAGCCTTGGTGGATTGTGTATGAGTGTGCTGTATGGTGTGTGCTGAGAACTGATTGTGTTACACCTTTGATGTGGAAATGCAAGTTTCATGAGAATATATCTTTTTAGATATATTCTAAGTAACTTAAAGAATTACTTAAAGTGTGGAAGGATGGTAGGAAGAAGGACGGGAGGAATTCCACTTCCTGCCTGCAAGTCCCCCTCCCTCCAGTAACTTAATAGAGTGGGGGAGAAGGAAGGATGCTAACCCTACCTGGGCTCCAGTCTTCAAGCCCGTCCTCCCCTGCAACTCATTTAGGAGTACAGGGGACAAGAAACGTGCTCTGCCTGGTGGGGATTTCCCCCTCCTAATGAGTGTTTGCATGTGTGTGTGTGTATAATTTAGACAGTATTGTTTTAAAATCTCTCATTGTTTAATACTGTTTTAACTTTGGTGTGTGTGTGTGTGTGTGTGTGTGTGTGTGTGTGTGTGTGTGTGAGGGTGGTGGTTTTACTTTAGCTTTTGGGCTAGTGGGTGTATTTGTTGTGGCTGGTTGTCTTTGTAGGGGGGGAGGGACTATGTGCCAGGGCCAAGTAAGAGGGGGAGGACTACAGGTCACAATTCCTGTTCAGACCGGCAGGGGGAGATATACCGCTGGGAGACAGAAGAGACAGACAAGGAGAAGGGGTGCTAGATACCTTGAAGCTGTCGCTCCTTCTTTTCCGCCTTCCAACCAGCAGAATCTGGGGAGACCTGCCAACCAAAACCCCACTACTCTGGCGGTGTTGCTTTTAAATGCCAGATCGGTCCGAAATAAAACATCAATTATTCATGATCTAATTCTTGAGGAAAGGGCCGACCTGGCATGTATTACTGAGACCTGGATGGATGATCTGGGCGGACCTGGTCTCGCCCAGCTCTGTCCTAAAGGGTACTCAGTGCAACACTGTTCTAGAGTAGGGGGGGAGGGGGTGTCGCTGTGGTCTATTGGACTTCCATCTCCCTCACCAGGTGGCCAATTCATGCTGTTAATGGGGTTGACGGTCTTTTCTTGCTGTTGGGCCAGAGAGACAGAATAGGGATGCTGCTGGTGTACCGTTCACCCCACTGCCCAGCATCCTCCTTGTCTGAGCTGGCTGAGGTGGTCTCGGAGGTGGTATTGGAAGCCCCTGCCACGGTGGTGTTGGGGGATTTCAACGTCCACGCCGAGACTACACTTATTGGACCAGCTCAGTTCTTTATGGCCTCCATGACAACCATGGGGCTGTCTCAGCTTGTTTCTGGTCCAACCCATATAGCAGGCCATACCCTTGACTTGGTTTTTGCCTCTGAACAAATTGATGGCTATCCGTTGATAGGAGGGCTAACTATCAGCCCTTTGTCATGGACGGATCACTCACTGGTGAGGTTTGGACTTACAGCGGCAGTCCCTCTCTGTGGGGTCAGAGGACCTATTGAGTTGGTCCACCCCCAGAGACTTATGGAATCTCAACGATTCCTGAATGCCCTGGGGGATTTTCCAGTTGGCATGTCTGGTGCTCCTGTTGAAGCTCTGGTCTCTCTCTGGAATCAGGAGATGACCAGGGCTATTGACACGATCGCTCCCAAGTGCCCTCGGCCTGCTTGCAGAGCCCAGAAAGCTCCTTGGTACTCCATGGAGCTCCGGGCCATGAAACAGGAAGGTCAATGGCTAGAGCGCAAGTGGCGTAAATCTGGCTGTGAATCTGACCAAACACGAGTTAGAGCACACTATCGTGCCTACCACGTGGCAGTGACGGTGGCGAAAAGGAGTTTTTTCTCCTCCACCATCGTGTCCTCGAGTAGCTGTCCAGTGGAGCTCTTTAGAGTAGTAAAGGGCCTTATAAAACCTGGCTCGATAAAACATGAGCCTCAGCCATCTAATATCTGCTGTGACAGTTTTGCAAAGCACTTTGAGGACAAAGTTGCTCAGATTCGTAGGGGATTCGATGTCACAATTGGACTTAGTCCAGGGGAGGTGTCCGGAGCACTGTCTGGTCCAATTAATTTGGATCAGTTTCAATTACTGCGGCCTGAGGATGTGGACAAGCTGCTTGCAGGGGTGTGGCCGACAACGTGCTCTCTGGATCCCTGCCCTTCTTGGCTGATTAAAACTAGCTGGCAAGGTATGACCGGGTGGGTCCAGGAAGTGGTAAATGCCTCTCTGAGGGAGGGGGTGGTTCCATTGGCCCTTAAACAGGCTGTGGTGCGCCCCCTCCTGAGGAAGGCCTCCCTGGATCCAGAAGATTTAAACAACTATTGCCCGGTGGCCAACATACCTTTTCTAGGCAAGGTTCTAGAGAAGTTTGTCGCTGTTCAGCTGCAGGCATGCTTGGAGGAAGCTGATTATCTAGACCCATTTCAATCTGGCTTTAGACCTGGTCATGGCACAGAAACCACCTTGGTCGCCCTGGTCGATGATCTTCTCCGGGAGAAAGACAGAGGGAATGCTACCCTACTGGTTCTTCTGGACCTCTCAGCGGCTTTTGATACCATTGACCATGGTATCCTCCTGGAGAGGCTACAGAGTTTAGGAGTTGGAGGCAGTGCTTGGTGTTGGTTCCGCTCCTATCTCCAGAGCCGATCTCAGATAGTGGTGATGGGAGAGAATTAGTCGACACCCTGGGAACTCACTTGTGGGGTTCCCCAGGGGTCAATCTTATCTCCCATGTTATTTAATATCTACATGAAGCCGCTGGGAGAGATCATCAGGAGTTTTGGAGTGAGGTGTCATCAATACGCAGATGATACCCAGCTCTATCTCTCTGTGCCATCTGAATCAGGAGAGGTGTTAGAAGTGCTTGGCAGGTGCCTGGAGGCAGTAATGGGCTGGATGAGGGCCAATAAATTGAAACTGAATCCAGACAAGACAGAGGTGCTGTGTGCTACAGGCTCTCGGGTCCAAGTAGTTGGGAGATACCCTGTCCTTGATGGAGTTACTATATCCGGGAAGGGACAGGTGCGAAATTTGGGGGTACTCCTGGACTCTGCGCTAACACTTGAAGCTCAGGTGGAGGCCGTGGCCAGGAGTGCCTACTCCCAACTATGGTTGGTACGTCAACTGAAACCTTTTTTGGATAGAGATGACCTGGCCACAGTTATCCACGCTCTGGTAACCTCCAGGTTGGACTATTGTAATGCGCTCTACATGGGGCTGCCCTTGAAGACGGTTCAGAAGTTGCAGCTAGTGCAAAATGCAGCTGCCCGAGTGCTGACCGTTACAGCTAACTGGACGCATATCACACCGGTTCTAAAAGAACTGCACTGGCTGCCAATTCATTTCCGAGCCCAATTCAAGGTGCTAACTCTGACTTATAAGGCCCTAAATGACTTGGGCCCCAGATATCTAAAGGAGTGCCTTCTCCCATATCAACCTGCCCATGTCTTAAGATCTGCAGGAGAGGCCCTCCTGGTTGTCCCACCGCCTTCAGCGGTTAGGCGGGTGGGCACCCGGGAGAGGGCCTTCTCAGTAGTGGCCCCCAGGCTATGGAATGGTCTCCCCTTGGAGGTGCGTCAGGTCCCTTCTTTGTTTACATTCAGAAAGGCGGTAAAGACGCACCTCTTCACTCAGGCCTTTGGCTAAATGCTCTTTATTCTTCCCTCCTTCCAAACACCACTGTTTTAAACTGTTTTTATATTGTTTTTATTCTTATTCTTATTATCATGTTGGTTTCTAAATCTTACGCTGGTTTTATTATTGTGTGATACAATTTTAGTGTGCTTGTTCTTAAATGTTGTAAGCCGCCCAGAGACCCTCGGGTATGGGGCGGGATATAAATATAAATAAATAAATAAATAAATAATAAAGCAGTACATAGACTTAGTAAGTATTATTCCTATCAGGTAGAAATATCAATTATTCAAATGCAGCACTGAAGTGTAGTAGAAGTGATTTCTGTCTTTAAAGTTTTCTGTCCTTCCTTCTTTCATAGAAGGAAAAATTCTGATTGCTCAAAAAAATTAAATAGTGATGTGGATATATGAACTTTTAAATTCTGCTGCAAAAGGAGCTTTACCCAAGGAGATTTCCAGTTCCACCCAAGACACCCGATTAATACCTGAAAAGAAGATGTAAAGTGTAAACATCTTTAGAGCAGAGCTTCCTAGTTGTTCTTGGAATACACACCTTCGTAGTTCTGCAAGAGACCATGGCGAAGGTTGCCTGCCGACTGATCCAAAGGGCTCTTGGATGGCGAGTGGCTGCTTGGGACAAGGGAATTGGCGCAATGCCACTGGCACTCCCCACTTGTCTGCAGTGTGCTTAAGAAAAACCGAGCTACTTCGCAAGGCGTTCCTTGAGGCTGCCCAAATTTAGAAGGCAGCATTTGTTTTTTGCTACCGAAGACATGAGGGTCTATCGGGAAGTGTCCATAATGGTAAGAGAAAGGTAAGCTGTATGGAGGGCTGTATAAAAGTTCGCTGTTTTCTGAATGGAAGGATTGTTCTTGGATGGTGGCAGAATTTGCTGCCGAGTTGGATCTCCAACTTCCAACCTGGCCACATTCCAGTTTGTCTGTCTGGAAGGAGCTATATTGCTGAAAAAGCAAATAAAAAAGAAAGAAAAGTGTTTAATAGCTGACTCTGAAATCTGTCAGTATAACAGACTAGCAGAGCGCAAGGCGGCCAAGTACCACCTTGAAGTACAATAATACCAGTACATAGAAACTAAGAGGAGTTGGCAGAGTTTAATTTCTAAAAAGAGAAATGGGGGCTGGGACCCCACTGGGACCCCCAACCATTTGCTATGGAAGTGCCTCTCCTTCATCCTGCGTTCTTGCTGTTAGCAGCAGACACTTTCTGCACAGCTTCAACCCTTTCTAAAAAGGGTTTCACCTATCCTGTTCAGCCCTGATTCTGAGAACATATTTCCACGCTGAGCCCTGAATCATCTTAGAGTACAAGAAAGTGGGAGGCTGAAAAAGAAACTGTTGCGATGCAAGACATCAACAGTTCAAATGGCACCCTCTCTTCACAGTGAATAGTGAATAAACAACTCAGCAGGCCTACAAAATCAACCTTCACATATGATGTACCTTTCAGGGAAAGTTTTGGGGAAAAAATAGGTTTTGAGCCTCAAAGGTGGGCTTCCTACTTTAATCAGGATTGACCAATATCCACTGCCTCTATAGGAGGAGGTTACAGTCACACCTCAAAACAAGATCTGATGCCAACACATTGTACATATCCTTTTATATACATATTGGATTATTTGTATGTTTTCTAAGCTTAAAAAAAAAAAAAAGATTAAGGGCACGTTCCCATAGCGGCTAAAATCCAGAATGGATTCAGATTCGCCATCAAGGGTTTCCATTAAATCCCACAGTAATCCGAATCCATTACAGATTTTAGCCCCCTGTTCCCATGTGAGTTCTTTTTCCCTGCATTTCCCCCTGAAAATGTGGGGAAAGAAAAAGCCCATTTCAACAGGGGTTTTCCGGCTGACTTGCATTAAAGCCGAGGGAAGGAAAACAGCCGGCAGCCAGGGCAAGTGAGTGAACGAGTGAGCGTGCGCTAAAGTCCTCTAAAAGGTAAAGGCTCTTGTGATTTTAAAGTATGTTCAGCTTCATAGCCCTGTGAAAGGGAGAAGGGAAAACACCACCCTCAGTGTAAACATCACAAGACATAAACTCTTCTTCCTCCTCTCTCACCACCTTCTTTAAGCGGAGCCAGCCAGGCAAGACCCTTCTTCCCATTCATCTCCTGTCCAGAGCCTGGCTTCTCTCATGTGCTGCTGCCACAAAGAGCACAGTTAAAGCTGTGGCAGGCAGGTACCCAGTGACTGTCATGAAGGCCAAGCTTACAACTGGAGACGTTATTTTGCAATTGGTGGCAGCACATCCAATACCCAGGGCCTGGCAATAGGACTTGGGGTGCCACAGGCACAGAGAAAACGTCCCCCTTGGTAAACAACTTCTTGCATTGCTTGAAGAAGCCCCGGCTTCCCTTTGGGTTAGGAGGAGGAGGAGACCAGCAGCAGTGGCAGCAGCGACGGTTCCTGCCCAAAAACCACCACACCATTCCCGGGTGAGGTTTGGAACAGCCCGAAGTGTGTTTGGTGCTGTTCCTGGCCTCCAGCTAAACCTGCAGCAGAACCTGGATTACTCCAGGCCAGAGTAATCTGGGTTTGCGGTGGGAATGCAGGTAGGTGGGACTGTGGCCTAAGGGAAATTGGGAAATTCTGCTTTTCAGCTGCCTGATCTTTCAAAAGTTTTGGTAACTGTTTTTGCAACTGAGTTTTAGCTTATTAGTAGGTGTTTTGCATAATCCTATTTTTGTAAATGGGTTCTACAGAAATGCCATTAATTAAAAAAAACAGCAAAAAAGACTGCTAGCAAATGCAGTGAGAGCATCCATCACTGAATGTAAGGGTATCTTCACGTCCCCATTTTTCACATCATAAAAGATACACTGATGCATAAGATGCACATATAGGTGCACCTCTGAATACCTTAAATGTGGCCACACACCCCTTGTTGACCATAACCCACCTGTGAAGATGTTGATGCAGATGCTGCAGCCTCACTAGGGTCTAAACCCATCAGTGCCATGAAGGCAGCCAGTGCCCTCATCTCTTCATCAGAAGAATTAGGGTTAGATAGCAGAAGGGGGTGAGACAGCAGCTGATCCCAATGAGAAAGGAAAATGGCAGCATGTAGTATCATTTGTGCTTGTTCCACGTTTCTGCCTAATCCCACTCTTATCTCTACACCATCAATTTTTTTCTACTAACCTGTTAAACTACTATTCCTAATACTGTGTGTAACTCTTCTAGAAAACCTGCTAGATAAATCTGTGGCAATCCCAACATAGCCCCAGAATACTGGAGCAATATCCTGCGACGTTGCTATAGTGGGAAAAGGACACTGCCCATTTTCCCCATTATAGGGATATTCACTTATCTGTCCGGACATTGCTTCTGCGAGCCACCATCTTGAGGATGGCTACCATATATGTGCAGAGGTGGCAGTCATGCACTCCTGGATATTTGGGCCTTTGAAATTCCTTGATGTATCCAGCCCACCGATGTCAGGAGCATGGTGTTCAGACAAGTAATTTCATTTGCTTGTTCTCTACTTGTGCCCATCCATCTGGACAACAAGCAATTAGTAGAAGTTTTGGCTGCTGGAGGCGGCCTCAGGTGAAAGAAGAAACAGACTTCCCTTGACTACTCCAGACATAGACTGGAAAGAAACAGTGTGAGGGAAGGGTGCAATGGACTCACTGTAGCTGTACATCTACCTGACCCAAACTCTGGATCTATTAAAGCACCGTGTGGTGCCACTGAAAGGCAACATACTCATAGGGACTGGACTCAAACCTCCTCCTGTAAGAGAAGGTTGCTGCTCTTGAAAAAAGCAGGAATGCATTGTCAATGTTTCCTTAGTTTTCTTTAATGTAGCTATTACTGCATTCTAAACTTTTCACAACTAGTTCCAGCCTGCTTATTTTCTATCAGTTTTTGTTACGTTAACAGGCCTGAAAACAAACAGATGCCAGGGTTTGTTGGCAAAACATATTATTATACCAGTGCAATTTCCTGGTCTAGCTGGAAACTTCTGCGCAATGACACTGCACTTAGCTTACAGCCTTTTTTTGTGATCTCAGTAATTAAGATAAGAGAAGGGGGGATCAATATTTTCAGCAAAGAAAAATACTTTCTATTCTTAGGGTATGAGTTGCAAGACTACTACTGCATACATAAAGTGGAAGTTCAGTGGGTGTCCACTTTAAAACAATTTGGGGGAAACTCCACGCTCCACATCTAGCCCATTCAACCACAGTTCATGTTAAGAAGAGTCCTTCTAACAGAAATTTCTAACAGAAAATGGAAGGCAAAGAAAGGGAGAGAGGAACAAAACATCTCTTCCCATGCTCTTCTGCATTCCTCCACCAGCCTTCTTTATCTTTGCTCCTGATGAGCATTCAAAATTCGATCAAATCTGCCTGAATTTCAACATTCAAATTTGAATCAAATGTCCATAAATTCAAAGGACAGATCTGAGCGAATTTTGGATCTATTCGTTCAAATTATCCAAATATTCACATAAGTACAGATTCCTACATGATGTGTACTTGCAGACCCGTATCTTTCCCGCATCCATACGCATCTATACGGGTTGCATACAGGATAACTACAGGATGCATACGGACATGTATGGATGTGTATGGGATGCGTAACAATGCATACAGGCACATACGAATGTTGTTGACATTCATAAGTGCAAATTTGAATTGAAAATTCAAACAGATTCAAATTTGCTTAATTCAAATAGAATTTGGCTAAATTAGAATTTTAAAGATTCAGATTGAATTGAATATTTGATATTTGATTTGAATCAAATCAAATCCCAAAAATTGCATTCGTGCACACCCCTACTCCTGACAGAGTAAATGACGGGCAGTTTTGCACCATTTCAATTGAGACCATTCCTTAATGCTTCTATGCAAATGCCATTAGCTCCAGCCTATACCTTGATGTATCTCATAATTTCAATATGAAATGCTCTGAAAGGGAGAAAAAAAGGATTACCTGTTGTGGATAAGGAGTTGTTCTTAGTTTTGATTTGATTTTGTTACTCCTGGGTTTTGTAACTTTTCTCGCTTCTTGTGAGGTAGACAAAGAGTTTCTGCATGAAAACTGTGATTTAGAAATGGTGACCTGGTCCAATGACAAGGGGAGTTCCTTATATTCTATATCTCTGCAAAACAACAATATTTTAACTGGGAAATGATTCTCAAAAGTCCCTTTGTTCTCTCTCTCATCACTATGAGCAGAATTAACTATACTAGCAAAGACGTCACCTTCAGATTGTTCAAACAATATCCTCTTGGGAAAAAATAGAGGAAGAGAGTGGTAGCCATGAAACTGGGCCAGATGTTTCACTGGACACATTCAAGCTGAATGTTATTAATACTCCTAGGCTGGCATCTTTCATCTACAGCGAGTCCTCCTCTGAAGTGGAATTTTACAGTACGGTTTAGTTATGCTATTTACAAATTGCGACCAGGGATCTCTAATACTGTATGTTTCTGAAATCTGCCCAGTGTGTTTTTCCACCGTCACAGACTAAAGTCAGAGAAAAACCCTGAAAAATGCTTGTAACTTCTGGATCCAGCGGTCATTTTCTCACTTGTTGCTCAGCAGTGAAGAAGGTGTTTAGCATGGCTCTCTTTTTTTGTATGGTTTGTATGGTTTTGTCAGTTTTGCCTGGATTTTGAGTGATTTTAGGTGCATCTGAGTGCATTAAGTGTGGGAATGGGGGGGGAGTGTTTCTGGTCTCTGTGTTTTTGTGGGCTTGAGTGAATTTCATCCGGGTTTAAGTGAGTTTTCACTGAGCATTGAATGGTCTTACATGCCTGTGTACTTTTTTGAGTGTGGAGTGAGGGGTGTGGATTTTGGCAAATTTTAAGTGATTTTGCTTGTGTGCTGTTGTGTATCTGTGTTGTGGTTTGGTGACTGAGTGGGTTTCTGAGTGAGTGTAAGAGTGCTTTTGTTTGGTGTGGTGGTGTACAACTTTTTGGTGTGTCTGTGTGCAGGTTTGTGTCTTTTGTGGTAAACTGTTTTTACTGTGTTCTTTTTGCTGTTATTTGCTAAAAGTTTTCCTCTGACTTCTGGTGCAGAGGGATTTTGTCTTTGGCCGGCACAATGGGCTCCAAAGTGTGCTGGCAGCAAGGCAGCTTTGATGAGGTGCTGAACATCTGAATGGAGGACTGAACCCAGAAGGGGATGCCCTGGCCTTGACCCTCCAAGTGAACTGTAATAAGGCCAAGGGGACACTGAACAAGGAGAGGTGGACTGGCTGGCCCCCAAATATAAAAAAAGTTATGCCCTCCATCAGGTTTAGGTGGCGAGAGAGACTGCTTTAATAGGCACAGAAGTAGCAGAGATGTTCCCAAGGAGAGATGGTAGCACCATTCCTGGCCATTTCTCCCAAGCATCACCCCCACAACACCCGTTCTATGCTGTAGAAGGGGAACTCTGTCTACCACAGGAAACTTGCTCCTGGCCCCTGTTCTGCACTCTCAGGAATAGCAAATATCACAATTTCATTGCCAATATACAAGTAAGACAACCTTTGATCCAATAATCTTCTGTCCATGGAATGGACCTGTATCTTACTTTCAGAAGTTTAAATATTACAGAAAACAGCTCATATTTAAACGATTTAAAATCTAAACTAGGCTGAAAAACAGCTAGCTTCTTTTATTTCTAAAAACTACCTTTCTATAATACCTGAATTAAGTATAATTCAGATATTTGACTCGTGGGTGAACCTTTTAAATATGCTAAGCCACACGCTTGGTGAGAGGTTATAGCAGTCACAAGATTTTTCTTGACGTCTGTTGGAAAAAGATGACACTCACTACCATTTGATAAGCATTAGAAAACACAACAAAAACATGCATATTAGCAACAAACCTGCTTAAGCATCATGTGGGAAAAAACACAAGGCATCTACAAGCAAAATGCATGAGATACACAACGGTCGGAAATATATACTTACGTTAGGACATAATTAACGCTCACTATGCAGTGAGGTCGTGATGAACGGCTGTTGTGTACAATGGTGGCATAGCTCTGCACCCAAACCCAGCCACCATTCTTTGACAGCAACCTATAATACTTGGTGGTGACCTGTCCTTTTACCAACACTATAAAACATAAGACAAAAGGAATTTTAATTGCATTTATATGCTGATTTGTCTGCAAAAAAAAAAATTGCTTATATAATTCCTAGGAAATCTGCCTAGGCACTCCAGAGGCCTATTCGCACTTAGGTCTCTGGTATGCAATCAGGACAGTGCTGGTGAAGAGCATACGCCCTCAGCAGATCTATTCCGATTGTGGATAAGGTGTGGAGCTCAAAATCATGCTCCACACCCTTCCCAACCTAAACCCCTGACATACCTGGAGCATCCACCAGTGAGAGCATTCACTTTTCCTCTGGCTCACTGCGGAAGTCCTGCCCCCTGGCTGGCATGATTGGCTGCCACTGCCTGTGTCACACATTCTGTGACATGCTGGCTGCCAGGTGGCTGATTGGGGGTGGGAGATCAATCTGACCCAGTGGCACCCCTGGATTATGCCCCCCATGCTGCCCTCTCACCATGGCATCACCCAGGGGGCATGCCTGGATGGCCTCCTGCCAGCCTCCCCCCTCCTCTCAGTGATGACGGTGCTTCTCCAAGCAAGGAGGACAGAGCTTTGAAACAAAAACTTCGTCCTTCTTGCTTGGAAAACCTCTGCCTTGAGTTGGGATGCCCAGTCATAGCTGTGCCGTAAGTATGCTGAGCTTTTATATTTAACTGACAGCCATTGTTTCCAGACACAAAGCAATTTAAGATTTACTTACCAGCTTCAGCAAATAAGTAGATAAATAAATAAAAACTGATTAGTTAAATTAAAAAAAAACCTGATTAATAGTGCTATATACCCTCAGATCATTTTCTGGGTTGCACAGTGAAAAACCTGTGAATATCGTTGTGATAAATTACTTCCACGCTTTTTAAAACTTTTTAGTTTTCGGTACTTACAGAGATGGTGAGCATATCGTAAGTGAAAGACATCACAGCCATGCACATGATGATAAAGAGTTTTCTCAATTAGATCCTGTGGCTCGTATCCAGTTAATTCCGTTACTCTAAAAAGAGTTAATATGTCCAATAAGATTCACAATCATATTGAACTGTATTTTCTTCCCAGAAATCAAGAATTTTCAAAGTCTTATTTTTCAGGTACAAGGTACACTGGGACTCTTGGTTATACCCAGATGCACACCATCCTCTGTGTCGACAGTGTTTCCAAGCTTCTTACATATTGTTTGCCCTTCAGATGCAGGGTTTTGGTTTCTGCCTCCTTCCAGGTTCCAGAAAGAAGCCAGAAGCTAAAACCATCTGTGCCACTAACTTGCCCAAACACCCAGGTAACTGGCTGTGGTCTGTAACGCAACCAGGTAGCAAATCATTCACAACATGGAAGAAAGTGGAGCAATAGCAAAACTCGAAATCTCCTATAAGAGAGAAAAACATTCTGATCCTGGTCCCAATCCAGCATGAAGGTGTACATTCCCAGCATCCAAGTGGACAAAACAGAATTAAACCCAGGGGAGAATGGTTTCAAACCCACTTGCAAACCTAGATAAATTCTTGTAACAATATTCTGAAGTACCAAGCACTACACAGCACTTATTGATGTGTCACTGAATTTGTCCAGCCCAAGAGACTAATAGATCCAAAAGGCTTCCCATCAGTCTGGGAAAGTGTCCCGTTAATATGGCCAGTGCTGCTGTTGAAGCTTTAAATTATGTCTGAGACAGGGGATGGACTTAGATGGTAGACACAACTGTTCTTCCTCTTGTATCCTTCCATGTATATCTCAGAGGTGGAGAAGATGAAACCAGGGGACAGGCGTGTTTAAGTGCAAGTTACAAAATTATGAAAGAATGAAGATCTGGGCCAGGGCTCACTCTGCAGACAAGTTGCAGTGGAGTGTCTCACAAAGGCTGTAAACTGTTCACTCTTAAAGAAACCTTACCTAGACCATCATCCTATTGGCAAAATTTCCTACCTGGGAAAGTTGTTGGAGTAAATGTTTTGGCATGGAAACAGCTCTGGTGCTTTGTATGAAGACCTCTGCCAGGAGAGAGCCGGGGGAATATTACTCTGTTGATTCTTCCTGGACCTCTCTTAGCTTCACAAACTAAACATCACGGTTTGGTTCTTAACCAACCAAAACTTCAAGCCAGGCAAAGCATTTGACCATCAAAAACAGACTATGTCCATGTACCAGGACTTCTGGGAAGACTTGTAGTCCTCCAATCCAAAAGGCCGCAAACCAGTCAGGCTGAAATCTTTAGCATCTTATGCCTGGGTTTTGTGGCTATTTTACGTATTAGAAATTCTGTTGTGTTTGTCTTGCTTTTAATATTTATAACCTTTGTAAATTGCCTTGAGGTTGTTTTGTTTTACAAAATAACAATAATTGTTCAGATGTAACAATTTGCTATTCCTCAATAAAGAATTTTAGAGGTTTTTTTTAAAAATCCTTATAAATGACCTAAGCCTTAGTTTCAAGACATTCTAAAAATACTGCTACTGCAGTTATATAGTCATCTGTTCCTTTACTAATGGTTTCCCCATTATTTGTAAGCTATTTCCTGCAAATCTGTAACAAACATATATGAAGGTAAATACATAAATATCTTTTTCACTTACCTGGAATCTAGGAATATTAATTTTAAGTCCAGGCTTGCTCTAAACATAAACATATTGCTATGAAGCTTGATCTCAGTGATTGCACTTGGAGGTAATGATTGACCTACAGCAACCAGACCCACAATTTGGTAACAAGTGTCGTACAATGACATATCCAACATATACTGCCGTATCTTCAAATAGCCACTGCAGTGGATAACCTAGCACCGTGTAAGGAGAAAAAGGAGATGTAAACTTGAAATGCATAGCCTCTTAATAATACTGTTTAATAAAATGCAAACCAAAATTTATCCAACATTATTTTCCTTAAAACATTTTTTAGATTGTCTTGTCAGAGTTCTGTCTGCAGATAAAGAATAAATTTGTAAGCAGACAACACACATACCACATGTATTATATTCCAACTCTGGCTGACACTTATAACCGATTCTCCTAAGAGAGTAATCAATTGTACATATTTTCTTAACACATACTGAAGACATCATGAAATATTCAGATAAATATTGATGTCATTTAATTAACACAAGCGTGCATGAGTATACGTTTGGGTGTAAGGAAATTTGATGTTGAATCAGTATGAGAGAATGTTTAGCATTTTCTTAAATAGGATTTTTATTAAACTTGTTTCTTTATTGTAAACAAGATTCCACAAGTTTTACAATTGG
The DNA here is from genome assembly GCA_023333525.1 of Aspidoscelis tigris stejnegeri. Lineage (NCBI taxonomy): Eukaryota > Metazoa > Chordata > Lepidosauria > Squamata > Teiidae > Aspidoscelis > Aspidoscelis tigris. The sequence goes on from JALMGA010000001.1 coordinate 213,145,270, forward strand.
AACTTCAAGATTTTACAATGGGAAGTGGGATAAAATATTTTAAATAAATGAATAATGAGAGTAGTAAACTCTTCCTATAAGCAGGATATACCGTGTTTCCCTGAAAATAAGACAGGGTCTTTTATTAACTTTTGCTCCTAAAGACACGCTAGGGCTTATTTTCAGGGGATGTTTTATATAACACTTATATAAGGCTTACATTTCGAGCATCTGAAAAATCATGCTAGGAAACAGGGTAGGGAGGAGAAAGCAAGAGACAGTGAATGATGGATAAAGTTTACACAAGTTTGTGCAAATTGAGCAAGACATCCGGACTGATTATCTACAGTTTTCACAATCACTATCACATTCTGCGCACTCTCTGTGCAATGTGTGTGGGATGCCAACAATTTGGTTACATCTCTTCTTGCCATCAAGCCTGAAATATGAACCTATGCAGCAATACTTCATAGGGAGCCAAAGAGCACAAAACAGGGCACCTTCTTTTTCCCAGATTAAGATATGGGGACTATACGTAGCATGAGGGAGTGATGAATTACTTCTTTCTCTACGAGTATTCTTTTTAATGTGAACTCTGGTTACAGGTTCAACCGATTTATATTTATTCAAAGACTCAGTTTCAAAGAAACTCACAGATAAGAAACTGTTATGGGCCAGTTCACACTTGCCTCACTGGAATGGTATATTACTACTATCCTAGTAAAGCTAAAATGCAGTGTAGATAGATCCATCCACACTTCAGGTGCTGGTGCTGTTCCCAATTGGCCCACCAGCACTTGTGGCCACCAGTGAGCATGACCAAGCAAGCTGGATCATCATGACAATGACTGAGGTTGCCATGGTGATCGGCCTGCGGTGCCCAATTGCTCAGCACAGCCATCCCCACTTCACAGCGTCTCATCCTGAAGAGGGTGAGGACACTGCTGACAGGGAGTTGGTCAAGCTGTGGATAAGATTTTACTTATCCACAGCTAGTGAAGACCAGGGACAGCTTGAGGAACTCCAGATCAGTGGCATGTGTACAGGCCTTCCCAGGAGTGATTGGAATCACTCCACAGAGGTAAATGCAAGCAGGCCCTGCAATAAGCTTTCAGTGCTCTTTCAGAGAAGAGAATATGAACTGATGCAGCACACTCCTACAATCAGTATTTCAGGTATCTTTGCAAACTGTTATTTATTGCAAAAGATTATAAAATGGTCACTGGAAACAGAGATAATAAATTACTTGTTTGTAAAGTCATTATCACTCCAGACTGGTTTGGGGGAAGAAGAGGACTTTTCTGAGTATAGAAAGCATTAAAACTAAATAAATAACATTGACTATTCACATGTAAGTTTATCGCTGAGTAAAAATATTCAGGAACAGGTTGCAAGCCTTATTCACAAGTGGTGCACACATGTACAAAATGCAATGGATATGTAAGGAAGTCAGTGAAAGGTGTGGCAGAAACACGCACGTCCAGAAGCTGCAAACTTTGGGCGGGTCTTGAGGCTTTTAAGAGCAATAATTTCACTGATCAGGGTGAAACCAAAGGGAATATTTGTTGTAGGGAAATGCTGCATGTTTACCCCCAATCAGCTATATTGCTTTAACAGAACACAGTTACAAAAGGGAAAGTGAATTCTTACAAAGAAAGCAGATTGGAGGATTTTCCAAGTTTAAGGATCAAAAGAGTTTGCCTCAAAAAAAGATACAATGTTGCAAACCAGCTGTAACCCTAACTGGAGGAAGGTCATACAGCCGGGGGCTATTTTACTGCCCATGTGCATGCTGTGTGAGGATTTCTAAGAAAGGAAGCAGGCAATCATTTGCAAAAGTCCAAGAGAAGGCAAAATATTAAATCTCACTTAAGCAAAGCATAATGGATCTGAGATTAAGGAAAGCTAGACAGTTGGCTTGGTGTTCTTGTGTGGAATCCAAAGGCAAATGACAAGAGTGTAAGTGTCCTGATGTTCAGATGACAGTGTCGTGACCAGAACCATAGTTACCTCAAACCAGGGAAGTCTAAAGTTCTTAAAAACTGATTTGAATCTCAGGCCCTTTCTGCTCTAATTTTAGATCTGGATTAAGGAACTTCTTAGTCTGGATCATGGGTCTCCTGCTTACACATTGATGTGGATCAAAAAGCCCTGTCTCCTGTTACACCTGCTCAGTCTCTACAAGATGAAGCTAGATTTGAATTAAGAGGCCCTTAATCTGTATGTCTTGTGGACCAATTTAATCAGGTTCACAAGAGGATCAAGGGCCTTGTTCCAGATCACAGGAGGTATGAAGATAGCCATAGTGCATTACTAAAAAAAAACCCAAGCCCTAGGGCTAGGAAATTTTGTTCCAAGCTGTCAGGGATAGGGGGAGGCTGTAAAGCTTGTGTGAGCTTCACAGCTGCAGGAAGGCATGGCTTGAAACTGCACCACCAGTGTGGATGATGCTGATCCAGCCCATTCCTCCACATGATCTGGATCAGTGGGTCTGATTATTCCAGATCCACTGATCCAGATCAACCTAAGGTAAGTGCAGAATGGGTATCAGTTTATATTGGGTGGACTACCATCTCAGTCTTCTGTCAATGAATTGCAGAGGTTCGAGTTTGCTTGGCCACCCTGTTAATTCACTTCTGACCTGTCTAACAAGGGCAGCTATCAATTGGTTTATCTTCCTTCCCCTGATTCTTCTGAGTCTAATTCAATACCAATTAAGCTCTCAAGAAAAAACCTGCCTACAGACTCTGAGCAGTTCATTCACCTTTTTACATTAAACTTTGAGTAGCAAGGTGCCAGAGACTTCAGGTCTTCCTCAACTTGGGAACCCACTCAGCTAAGAAGACCAGTACACAAACACACACAAACTGCATATAGCAATCTCTTCTATCAAACCTTATATTTAAAAAAGATGGAACAACAGAAAAAGGATGGAAAGGGAAGAGGGGGGTTTCATCTCTTTCCACAGGTTCTGAGATCATTTTGGCAATTCAGGGATTCAAATCTCACATTGGGGTGACAAAGGAGAAAGAGAAAGCAGGAAAATGTGCTCTGGGGTTTGCCTTGATGCCTGGGTCTGCCAATGATACACCCAAGATACAACCCACAAACCCAAGCTGCAGTCCTATAAAACCCAGAAGCTCAGAGCAATTCACTGCCCTGCAAAAACATACTTGATGGTCTATTCTCTCTGAGAAAGTAGACCTCTTGTCTATCAATCTGTGCCCAAGCTGCAGAAGCCATATGCATACTTGGATCACTTGATCAGTGAGGACAGGTGCTTCCACAACTTCTGTACTGTTAGGGAGTGCATAAGCCCAAGACTTGAAGAGGCTGAAGACTGGCTCCTTTAGATTCTGCAGTCTAATGGCTGATGCATTACAGTGTGGGACTACAGGCACTTATGCCACCCAGGTTCTGAATAGGTAAGCCAGCTTGGAAGAGCTCTCATGAGAAGGCTTCACTGTTTCAGAGAGAGAAGGGACAGACCCTCTGGTTAACATGACAGATCCACAGGAAGAAAAATGAAGACACTGTCTCATGCCTTACCCTCTCTTTAGAGGGAAGGGGTACCTCCAAAAGTAGCAGAGTGACTACTCACTCTCACCCCTCTAGAAAGGTATTCTGGGAAGAGAGGCAGAGGTGTTTGTTGTTCAGGTGGGATGTGAAAATGTCCCGAAATCAACAGATTTTTGCAGGAAAGACCTGACATGGACATGATAGATCTAAAATGAAAGATAGTAAATGCTCAAGGTCAGCTCCTGGTGAAAGAACAAAAAGTATTTTCTGTCTTCCATCCCACTATGATTACTTTGATTCAGTCTTAATACCATCTGCACTCTGCAGGAGTCACTACTACTTGATTAGATTTGACTTATACCTGTCCAGTTCCTTTATCCAAACCATAGGCCTTTCCGCACTGGCCACCAAAAAACACATATAAAAGACACACCAGCACCCATTCCAATCCATCCTCCCAAGATCCTCCTCCCGGCCTCCCCGACTGGCTCCTCTGGAGGCAGGGATTGGTAGCCCGGGGGCCTGCTTTCCCTGGGCTCCCCCTTGCCCCAGAAACCACAATCACCGGTTCTTGGGTGAGGGGGACCTGCACCCCACTACCCACTACCCACCCTGGGTCGTGCATGCGCGATCGCAGCTTGCCTGCTCGCTGCCGGGCTGATTTTGGCTGCAGGAGGCCAGGCGTGCTGTGCGCGTGCGTGCGGCACGGCTTGTCATTGGGCAGGCACCCTCCTGAGGGTGGCTGGCCAATGAGAAGCCATGCGGCATGGACACGCACAGCACACCGGGCTCCCACAGCCAGAATCGGCTCGGCAGCAAGCAGGTAAGGATGCAAGCATGAGTGCATGACCGGGGGTGGGTAGTGGGTAGTGGGGTGCGTGTCCCCATTACCTGAGAAGTGGCAATCACAGCTTCTGGGGTGAGGGGGAGCCCAGGGAAGCCAGCCTCCCCATCTCTGGCTGCAAGGGAGCCAGTTGGGGAGGCCAGGGAGAGGGACCAGCTGTCAGAGAGGGAAAGCTTGGAATGCAGCCTCCTGGGTGGGTGGGGATCAGGCAGCGGCAGAGTCGCCACTAGACTACCCCTGTCCGGGGAGGCTGCCCTGTCGCTGGGGAGGTAGCAGTCGTGGCAGGGGTGGGGTGGGGGACAGAGGTAGCCTCCCTCTGCGCCCTCTCCAAGCCTGATGGCCGCCGCTGCCTTCTCCAGGGGCAGGGGGAATCTAGCGGCAGCAGAGGTGTCTCTGCCACTGCCCAATTCCTCCCCCCCCCCCAGGAGCCTGGGCATGACAGGTGGTGGCTGCGGCAGAAGGGCAAGGAGGAGGCTCTGTATGTGTTCTATATGTGTGTCTATTTCCGTTTTTAGGGCCTGTGGGGAAAGGCCCCATGTCAGTCTCCCAGCTCCTCATTTCTTTTTCTGATCACCTTTACAAAGACAGACAGTGAAATAAGATTAGACCAGAGAAAAATGGTCATTTGATTCTTCCCCTCCTCCCGCAAGCCTTACAGTCAGGAAGTATAGAAGTATAGAAAAGCAGGCAAAATAAATATACGCTGGGGAACTTGCATATTGTAAGGAAGAGAAAAATCACATAACAAGAGCTGTACTTTGCCGTGGAGATGGTGGGGCCCAGAAAACTGTGATCTCGTCAAATGACTGCACAAAGAGCAGCAGATAAAGGAAACAGCAAACAAAGGGTGTTTTTCCATTGTCACTAGAAGTACCCATTAAGTACCCATTAATGTGTACAAAAATTCCATTACGTACCCATTAATGAGTCTTAATGGGTACTTCTAGTGACAGTGGAAAAACACCCAAAGTCCACTTTAGTACCTGCAGGTATCAACCTGCCAGGCTCTACAGTAACCACTGTAGCATCCTTCCTTTGTTAGCCGGTGATCAACTAGACTTACACCATGCTATTATTTTAACTTTTACTCTTTTTCTTAACTGTCTATATTATATACCATCCCCTCCCAATGCAGGCACTGTCACTGTTTCAACTAACTTTTAAAATATACCTTTATACTTATTTTACTGTGACCTGTCCTGGGTATAGGGCATGATAGAAATATAAATAAATGTATTTAGCATTAGGGCAGTATTCAGGTCCATAATTAGTTTGCTTATTAATTTTAAAATGTATATGTCACTATTGAAACAACAGCACAAGTAAGCATATTAGCATAAGAGGGGCTGGACTCTTACAATCCTGGAGGTCCCTTCCAACTTAATTCTGTGATATTTAAAAAGAAAGCCTAAATACAATTGTAAAGGACATGCTAGACATAAATTATGTTAAGATTAGTTTTATACTAAGATTGAAAATGAAATGAAATGAGCAAAAAGTGAAGTAAACTTTATATGACATCTACTTCTACAAGGTTAAACTTCTTCCCTTCTTAATCAGTAATGTCTATTTTGGCTGGCAGAACCTGTTCTGTTTCTCAGGCCACCCTTTGCTGCCTCATTTTCTATGGTAGAAATGTGAACACATCTGATAGCAAAGCATGTCCCCTGCCACTAATTCCAATATAATGAAAGACAAGGGAAGATTTTTTTAAAATGTGTTAATTTTTTAAGAAAAAAACTTTCCAGCTTTAAAGCTACTAACAATTAGGTAGTCATCTAGAAAGCACTTGGTTCCAGAAAAAACTTAAGAGTCATTTATATTTCTAAGGAAAAGCAGGGTTGGATGGGGAGAGAGTTTTGCCTCCCAGCTCACACCATATCCCTGTCTGCGTACTGCTGTGGTCACATCTAAGGTTTAATCCAGCTTCAAACCACCTTTAGAGCAAGATAACATTTCTGCAAAGTGGCCAGTAATTTTCTTTCTACATTATCTATCCCAAAGATTAATTTTATGAGTTATTTAACACTGAAAGATATCAGCTTGTCACTTTACTGATGGATTCTCTTACTCTGAAAGTGGACTGAAGCTGGATTAAACCTTAGATGTGACCACAGTCAAAGTTGTTTAATCTGAAGCTTTAGCACTATGTTTTAAATGGCATTCCTTCTCCGGCAGCCACAGCAAAGTATAAGCAATGTCATGGTGCTTTTGGACAGTGGCAGCCGAGTGGTAGAATTCAGAAGCTTTTTAAATCCCTTTTCCATATTGTCTCAGCCATCAATAAATTGCACTTTAGTATTGTAAAATATGTGTTTATCTTAAGGTTATCTTGTAAAATTAGCAAGCATTCTGTAAAGATGGCAAAGGTTAGAGCACTTTACCTTGTAACCACTACATGTTAATCCCGCATTCCGCTTGGCCAAGACACACTTCATTCGTAGAAAAAAAGATCTTTCTATTTCATACTCTGAAAACAAAATACAAATGTTTCAAAATGCTACACAATATTCTCTTGCTTCTCTAGGCAGCTTCCAATATAATAGCTGCATTTCATCTATATGCTTGCATGCTTTAATAGATGTACATCAGCAAGAGTGTAGAAGTAACCATGCTGTCATATAGGGTGCAAAATTAACTTGCGTTCTAACTTTTTTTAAAAAATACTCTTCAATTATCATTAATGAGCTGACAACAAACATTTTAACAATTTTAAATCACCTCTACAAACAAAGCCTGCCCAGTTGCAATAAAATCAATAATCATTCAGGTGTGTGCAAGTGTATAAAAAAGAAAGAAAAAAAAAGTACCTTTCTAATTTGACCAATTACAATAGTTGCACTATTAATCTCCGAGGGACACTTAAAAAAAAAGTTCTACTAGGCCTTATTACCAGGCAAACAAACAGAGAATTTCAGAACCAGTGATCCTCATGGCCAAAGTTACTGCAAAATAGTGCACCAGGTGTAGAACTACTGCTTGGAAGAAAAGCACTGCAAATTTGATCCCTAGCAATTGTTCAAATGAAGATGAAGTCAGGCCACTTCTGTATCTGTAAAGAAATTCACATGTGCCTGAGTCAATGCTGTCTAGCAGCAACAGGAAAAATGGGGAAGGCGATCAATTTTATAAACCTTTATTTTTTAAATATACGTTTGTTTGCATGGTTCTGCTTTGACGGAAGATTCTTGTAAGGAAGTCCATAGGCAAAGTTTGGCTCCATATTGTAGAACAGCCTATAAAACACCTACTGTAGTTTTTTTGAGACATCAACGCATATGCCCACTATTTCAATAGGTAACTGTGCATGATGCAAACAAGACAAACACACTTGAGGCCACGCATTTACACGCGTTCCTACCTGCCTCGTGTGAACGGGGAAAGCATCCCAGACTATCCTAGCCTGAAAAGGCTGGACAGGGGCTGGGACGCCCCTCCCAGGCCTGCCTGCCATTGGGTGAGAAACCCAGGGGCGGGCAGACCTGTCAGGGGCCTTCCCGGGGTTCCTGCATTTTGTAGGGGACTCAATCAGGTCCCCCCCCCACTGGCAGGAACCCACTCGGGCACCCACCCCCACCCCAGGGCCTGGGGAGGAGCACACGTGCATGCACCTACCTGCTCCCTGTGCTGGGTCTGAATGACCAGGCTCAGGTGGCACGGTGCACATGCGTGGCCTCTGATTTGCCGGCCAGCCCACATGGGCTGGCTGGTGAATCAGAGGCTGCATGGTGCCACCTGAGCCAGGTCATTCAGACCCAGCACAGGCAACAGGTAGGTGCATGCACGCTTGTCCCCAGGCCCCAGAGTGGGTGCCCAGGGTGGTGGAGGGTCCCGAGGGCCACCTGCAAGGCTGAGTTGAACTCTCTGTCCATCTTCCTTTCTCCTTTGTGCATGTTTCAATTCAGAGTTAGTTAATATCTGCATAATCCATCACCTTCACTGGAGTTAATTTTCAAATGGGTTTGTAGGGAATTACAACCTCATGGTTTCTTGTCAACTATTAACTCTACCTTTACTGATCCACAGAATCACTTTCTTTTAGCAGTCTTGGTTTCCACTCCACCAGCTACAATGGGCACCAGTCACTAATGTTAAAGTTCCTGTTCATACATTTAGAAGAACTCACTCTGCAAGCATGGAATACTGCCTCCTCCTTTGCAAAGAGAACATTCTAACTGAATAATAAACCATCCATGATTGCTGGCATGATTTCTTTCCCTCAAAAAGCAGCATGTAAGTGTATATCAGACACTTGGAGAGCCAACCCAAAAACTTTTCTGCCACATAAAGATGAAGGGCTCTTTGGCAATTCAGTAGCATTTACCGTTCTGGCTGAATACTATACATGAATATGTACTTACAACTGATCAGTGTTGTGTGCTGTCCTACACCAATTTTCACACTGCTGGTTTTCTTAGTGATGAAGCAGTAAAAAATGAAGTAGGAGTAACCTCTTAGTAAGCAGTAAAATTCTAGAGATTACCAAGTGTTTCAAAATTATTCTTTAAAAAGCTGCATTAATAATACTTTTCTTTTAAAAAATATTTATTCATTACACTGCATCCAAAACACTCAGATTGGCTTACTGAATTGCATCTAGTGTATTGCTCTCTAGCAACACTAGCAAAAAGGAGCAGTTCACAGTTGGGTCCTTCAAAGGACCATCTAATCACTGGTCTTAAGTCCTTCCAACATTTGATCTGGGGTAAAAAAGATCTAGCACTTTTTGGTGTCACAATACTGAAAAAAATATAGCTGTAAAGTACAAGTTTTATTTTTGTATTATAGTAATACAGTAAAGTGTGGTTCAGTTATTTCTCCCTCAATCCAGATCTGTGCCCACTAATACAATGATCTGGGAAACTTCTATTTTTAACAAAACCCAAAGATCTATTATTTCATGTTCCCTATGGGTTCTTTTGAAAGCCATGGGATTTAGGACAATCCTAAATCACCAAAACACCAAGCAGGTTCTATTTACAACCTAAATGAAACAACCTGGGGGATTGAGGGACCTGATTCCAAAACAAAATTCACTCACACCTGCGGGGTCCAGTTTGGCACCAAATTCAGAAGAGGCAATCAAACTGTTTGTTTGGGTCACTTCCCTTCCCACCTTTTGCTTCACATGTGCAGGCTTCCCTAATCATTCTTGAGCCTTCTCTTCATTGTGCCCCAGCAACCTCTCCACTATGCCCTGGCCCCTCCCCTTCCATCATGCATATGGCATTACCCCATTGCCCCCCAGTATCCTCTCCACCCCGACCATAGCCTTACCTCTTTTTGTCACACCTCACTTTCCAAGTGGCCTGCAGCAGGCCACTAGGAGGATCTTTGGTCCTCCACTTCCAGAAGGCAAAAAACCACACAGCCAATGGCTGCAGGCTGCCACAGGTTGCCTGGAAAGTGAAGCACAATTAACAAGTAAGGCTGTGGCTGCAAAGGGGGAGAAGCCATACTGCTTGTCTGTGTGACAAGAACAAGGGGAAAGGCTGGGGTGAGATGGGGAGGGGACATGCATGCAAGAGGAGTTAGTGAATTACTTGACAAACTGGCCAGTTTGGGGCTGTAGTTTGAACAGGTTGTCTTATGGCCAGCTTAGAGTTGTTATGACCCAAATCAGCCACTTTATGTTTGTGCGCATTCCAACTTCAATGTATATGATCTGTATATGAAATATATTTGACAATGGTTTGACAAGACAATACACACCAGGCATCTTTGAAAGCATAAAAATCGATGTCGCAGATCTGTATCACATATACATATTTTTGCACATATGAATCTGAGATTTTTGCCATTATGTCCATAGACACAGACGTTATCAATAAGTTAATAGTGATTTTGTAAGGATCCCCTGTGAAAAACAAATATGTGGACTTTATACTCTGTTTTGCATCAAGGTGTGATGATGTACGGAGTCCTATGATTCTAATGTATACTTTGATGGTATCATTTTCCCATTTAGTTTCAGTCTTGGGACAAAATGTGAAAGCTGAAAACACTTTCTTGGAGCAGATGTGACTGACTAAAGAGGATATCAAGCATACCATCCAGGTTTAAGTCAAGGCTCAGACCAGGCAAAAAGCTGTACAGTTGAGGGAAAAAATTGGTATTGACCCTCTTTTCCAGGTAGCTTCAGGAGAGTGCTATCAACTAAGCAATCAGCTCCCAAGAGATAATTTATCTGGAGATCAGGATCTCATCAAGATCATCACTCCACAAAGAAACCGTGTGGGATACTATTCTTTAACAAGCAATTGCCAGTTACCTGAGGTCATGAAATGATTGAACCAATAGGATGGCATGCAAATGCATGTGGGTTTTTTGTGCCTAACAAAGTCTACCTCACCTACTGTGTCAACCTTTTTTGTAACTTGCTAATTATTTGTATACCATTCCAGCAAGGGGTCCAGTATAACACCCTCTGCGTGCTGGAGTGGTAGATAGAAAGGCATGCCCCCTGCTAGCATCCTCTGAACACAGAATAGCTCAATCTATGCAGCCTTTTTTAAAAAAAGATCTGCCAATTCATTCAGGACCCCTAGAATTGAACACAGAGGTGTATGGAAGTTGCATGCTTCTTTATTCCAGTTTAGCAGGGGCAGAAGTGCGCCAAACTGGCACCCTTGAAAAGGGTTTCCTGGAGCTCCAGGGCCATTGTAGAACTCCCAGTAGGCTCCAAAGCTCATCCTGGAACTGGCTGTCCAAGTGCAGATAGTCTTGTTCCAAGATAGCTGGACTGCTCCAGGAGGGAACCATTTCAGTAAGAGCAGCTCCAACTGGAGTGGTCCATGTGTGCAGAAATGTCCAGAGATAAAACCACTGCAAAAGAGAACACAGGAGAAATTCAGAACACTCCACTGCCCTATATGGATAGACATCAAAATGGCTTTGGTGCTAAGTGAGTTTTCTGATGATTTTTATATCTATAGAGAAGTTTTAATTCCTCCTCAAACCATTTAGGAATCCCCTACAAATCTACAAAATCTTACAAAAGGTAAAAACTCAACATCAAACCAGTGTTCAAAACACTATAAAATAATTCAGAATGTGCCTAACTCTTTCTTCAAGGTGCTTATTTATTTATCTATGAATTTATATCATCCTTCACAAAAGGGTCTCAGGGTTGGTCACAATCAGAAAAATATATATATACAAAGCTTGGGGACTTGAATATGGCAACACTACATTAGGGGAATCACATCCTGCAATATTACAGAAAAGATGTTAATGGATAATTGTTATTTTTTTTATATATATGAGTGGATTGGAATTAATATATCAGCCTTGGCTGGGTAGCTAAAAATCCTTTATGGACTCTCTAGCAGGAATGTGCACAAATGGGTTTTTGGCCTTTCTAATGAATTGAATGTTAGAAAATTTGTATTTTTTGAATGCGGTAGGATTCTATTTGATACAAATGTATTTTGTGTGAATTTGTACAAACACCCAATCTGAACAAATATGTATCTGATACATATCCTGTAACATATCCACTATGAAAGCATCAAATCCAAGTTGAATCCACTTTTAATCTGCTCTCAATCCATGTCAAATGCACTTTGAATCCGTTGCAGATGTGATTGCTGCAGCCACTTTCCCACCTCCTCAGCTTCGCGAATTTCCAAACTATTCGTACAATTGTCTGGAAACATTCGTATTTGTATGAATGTTAATATACAAATGTCGTAACATTCCATTTGTGTACAAATGTCCAAATTCAGCTGAATTCATACAAATAATGAATGTTACAATTATTTGTGCACATCCCTACTCTCTGATCTATAAAAGCAGTAGTAGATTTGGAAACTGAATTTTCACATGACATACATCGTCGGTGAATTGATTATTTAGGACGTTTTATAGCCTTTCCACAAATCTGATGACAAACAGAGACTGAACTCCAAGAATGTAGCATGCAGGATTAAACAGAATCAAGAAGAACACCAAGACCGTGTCCCCATACAAGTTTGGTGCGGTTCAGAGCACGGGATCGGTAAGGTTTGTCCCCATGAGTTTTGGATTTGATCAGCAAAAAGTGTACCAAATCCCCCAAACCATGTCAGAAGGGTGCCAAATTTGATACCTGAAAAAACAAGTCTTGACACAGTTTGGGGGACCGGCACGCATTGCTCAGCGAGCCAGGAACACACATGGGGACAAACGTGGGCTAACAGAGAGGAGATTTGCGCTCAAGTAATTGGGACGTGGGGTGTTCTTGCTGCCCCTACCCTGTCCATTGAAGATCACAGCCACTGACTTTTTTAAATGCCAGTCGCAAAGGCAGGCTGGAGAACGGCTTGGTTTTTAAATTTTCTGCCATTTCCACAGAGGTAATTCCAACCCTGTTTCAAGAATGCCAAGGCAGGTTGCATAATGGCTTGATTTTTGTTCCATCTGCTACCCCATTTCCCCAATCTGCAAGGCGATCATAAATAAAGGCTTGATTTTCAGTTTATGGGTGTTCTCGCGGTCCCCGTTGGAGCAGAGGTGCGCAAAACAGCACAAGCACTCACTGCCTCTAAACCTTATAGCAGTTTGCAGTGTTTAAAATTTTTAAAAGTTATTTTTATGAATGAAGTTTTATTTTTACTTGTTTCCATGCCTCCCATCCCAGTCCTGGCTGTCAGCGCCACTAAGGGAGGTAGGGATGTGGCACAGGGGTGGGCTGACGTCAATCCAGCTTCCAATGAGGAAAGAGGGTGTGGGGAGGAGGGGGGGTGCTCCCCCATACCAGAGTTTGGCACAGTTCACATGGGGACGCCACCATCCACACCCAATCCGTACCTGTCCCACACTGTCGGGAACGTCATAGGGACACCCGAGATGTGGTCCTGGTCTTGGTCCTGGCCCATGTGTGCCCAAACAGTGCCCAAAGTGTGCCAAAAGGCTTGCATGAGGACACCGCCTAGAGCATAGCTGCCACTAACTCATTTCTCCAAAAAAGAGAGAAAAATAAAAAAACTTTTACTCCAAACTCCATCAAAGCCACTCAACACAAAAAGCTATGAAAATACTAAATAAAACTGAGAAAACTTAGAAAAAGCAAACTTTCTAAGTTTCACCTCTGGCTTAGAAACCAGAGGCCTATTTGCACGAGAGCCTCTCTAATGCATGTAGGACACCCTGGGATGGAGCATTTGCTCTGCTGGGCAGGCGGTTCCATTTGGAACCACCACAGCCCGTCCTAGGGCGTCCTACATGTGTTCTAGGTGTAGAACACAAAATCATGCTCTACACCTGGCCCAGGACATTTGCGGCCGTCGCTGGCCATCCCACTGCTGTTCAGGAGGGAGTACAGTCACACGTTCCCTTCCTGACAGTTGCGGGCACCATCTCTGGCTGCCCCCATTGGGCAGGCCTGTCACGTTCCTTCCCCAGTTTCTGCGGATTCTAGGGGACCGGATCCAGGACTCTGCAGGACACACACACACACCAGGCATGGGCCTATTCAGGGACGCACACACGTGTGAGGCACTTATCTCATCACCACTGGGTTCTGAAGTGGCGAACCTGGCCGGTGGCATTGTGTGCCTGTGCACCCCGCTGGCTCTGATTGGCCTGCTACCCAATCTGGTCCCCGAGAACGCACAGGAACCAGGAAAGGAACACAACAGTCCTGCTACCCCTGGATTGAATTCGACCCAATGGGGGCAGGCCTGGGAGGGAGGCCCCACCCAAACACGAGCCTTTCGGGCTAGGACACATGGGGACAGGTTCCCCTTTTGCACGTAGGCAGGTAGAAACATGTTCCCACACATTCCTTACCTGCCTAGGTGTGAATGGGGAAAACATCGCCATGTGTCCAAGCCTTACTGCACTACAGCTATTCAGCTGTACTGCGGAAAGGGCTCAGCCTACCTACACATAAAATGCTAGATTGGAGTAGTATCAACAAGTTCTAGCAACTTTTCAGATTGCATAAGAAAGCTACAGTATTTGCATTAAGGTAATCTGATGGGCAGTGCAAGGAAGAGTTTGTCTTCACAACATATGCTTCACTCACTTCAGTGGAAGAATCTATAAACTAACATGTTTGCACTGACTTTCTTCCTCTACATAGGAAAATAAGCTTTGTTGACAACATAATATGCAGCAGTTTGCCAAGTCTTTTCATATCCTACCCATGTATTCACTTTGAAAAATTGTATTTTGCCTGTCAAGTGTAAAGCATGATGTAAAGCATACATTTCCTTGTTTAGCTCCAGCAGCTAAGGGAAACCAGCACAGAGGAGAAATGTTCAAGCAGCGCAACAGAGAGGTATTGCAGAAAAAGGAGCATTACTGTTTTCTATCTGTTGTACTTCCTTCAGTATGAAAATTCAACCTCTCCCTCATTAAAACAAAGAAATTGCATATAAATTCCAAATTAAGAAATCTGACAATAAAAACAATGATTAAAAACAAGATTAAAATTATGCAGCCCAGATTTTATTATAATATGCAAAAGCCAGTATGTATGAGTCTATACTTGCCAGCTGAAACAAAACACCACCATCACCCAAGAAACCATTCTACTAGATCTGTAATAAAATGGCTGCCTTCAGAGCAGGCAAACTCAGATCACCACTTACTGTTCAGGGAGTTGAAGGGACAAGGCAGCGATTAAGAAACCTTGGATACCTCAAACTAGACCTTTACATGCAGTGGTTCTGCACCCAATTTAAGTCCTAGGACTGCTGAATCTCTCCAGGAGGCTGTTTCAAAGCCTGTTCTATTGTCAATCAGGCACACAAAGCCTGCTGGGTTTGGTCCAAAGCTGATTGGTTTCCTGGGGCAGGAGCTCCATGGCTTCAACCAGGAAAACACTAAAATAGCCCAATCCCTCCTCTGTAACCTAAAACATCCAAATTCAGTTCCATGAATATTTCATTAGCATGGGTCCATTTCAACTTCATTTTGTATAGATTTCTAAATAGCAGACAGTTTTATAGACCTTGTTTCATGATACAGTATAATATTTTCCCCCAGAAAAAGACATTTTAATATAAATAATGCAGGTTTCTTAGTGTAAAATTCAGATTTTGTGTATATGAGTATGCACCAAAATTGAAACAAACAAGACAGTATTCCAAACCCTACTGCAGTATTTCGCATTTTTTCAGTCATATTATCATTTGCCTCCTTTAATTTCTTTGGTTTATAACAATGTACTTTCTCAGGTTCAACTCTATAAACAACATTCTACTCAAACCACATTCAAACACTTTGAATAGCCACTTTGTCTACACAGTGATGATCCACACCATAGGTGAAAACCTCACTTCCATCCACCTGAACCACAATTCAGTTCACAAAACAGCCAATGCCAATCTGAGTGAGTGAAACCAATAATTTCATTTACACAGCTGCCCCACCTAAACCACACCATTGACCCAATGCCCAGAGGGGCATCTGTCTCTACAGTGCTGCTACGTTGGCCTTTTCTTTCTGTAAAAAGGCTGTATAAGCATTTATTGTGTTTCAGTGGCCCCTTTTGCACTAAGATTTATTCCAGGCTATATCCTGTAATAGGGACCTGCCGTTTGCATGCTCGTGCAATATAAAGTAGGTTTCCAGACACTGCCAGAGGCCATTTGTAACAACTGCACTTGCACTCAGGCCAGGATCCTATTCAAAGCAATAGTGGCGGAAGCCACAGTGTCCCTTGACCTCCCTCCTAGAAACACTGACTCTGAATCTTTGACCTTGCCTGTTTTTCTTGCTAAAAGTTGTTTTTCCACAAGTGCGACAATTCTATTAACACAGTGAAGAAGGCAACATTTAAGCTGTTAAGAGTTCACACCTTGGGTAAGGATAACTCAGACCAAATACCTGATTAGATTAATGCAACTTGACTACAGCCCATATGTTGCCTACTTCCCTGTTTACCCCACTTTGTTTTCCACTTAGCTCAAGGCAGGATTTGAAGTAAGAGTAGGGCCCCCTATCAACTCAGTGTACCCTTCCTTTAGAGGATTGTAGTATGACAACCCAGAGTACTGTTGCTACCAAGGCAAGAGCTAACCATGAATCAATAAAACATACTTGATATCTTACAAGGCTGAGTCCTTGAGGGAAAGATGAAAATTTGTATTCATTCAAATAAATTTGAATTCGATACAAATGTTAGATACAAATCACATATGAATCCCATACAAATCCATAACGAAGCTTCATACAAAATATTCTATTTGAATTAAAATGTCCCTTATAGCTTTAAAAACTTGTCTTAGTTAGAGAAACTCTTCCTTTTGGTGAAAAAGGAGATTGTAGCTTTATGTGGTCACCCCAGTTCATCACTGGGGCACAGTTGATGGTGAGGAACAACTGATGGGATTCAAACCAGGGAATCATAGGAGGGGAGTTCACTGAATCCAGGGCCCCGTTTCCATTACAAGCTTAAAACGGTTTTCCTGAACCGAAATAAAAGAACTTGATGCAAACACGAATTTGCCTGATCCCATTACTTTTAACTTTAATCGCATTCGATCCCGATTATGAGGTATCCCAAAAGCACTTGAAAACTTCATTTGGGAAAGCATATTTTTTTCTCCCCCCCCCCCCCCCATTGCCAGTCATGGTGCCCACTCCCTCTCTCTGATTGGGGTTCCTCCTGGCGCAAATGAGTGTAGCCACACCCATTTAATGACATGCCCAGAATGTGGACAGGCATCAGGTAGAGTGCTATTGGGGGAGGGAAACCCTAAACACACATTCTCATCCCACTACAACGGTACCGTTCCCACAGTAAGAAATGTAAACCGTTTAAAATGCAAGAACAGGAGCGAGACCTGTTGAAACGAGTGTTTTATTTACAACGCTTTGGGGCGATTTAAACACACGGAAAGCGTGTTAAGCCAACCTGACGTGGGGACTGTGAAGATCGAAACCGTTTCCAAACTGTTTTAAGTTTGTAATGGGAACAGGCTGCAGGAGCTTCAGCCAACAGTGCCATCACTCCCCAGAAAAAAATCTTAGCCTTATTTTCTTGCTGAGTTCTGCCTGCACATGTCTAGCAATCAGATTTTGACTGGTCAGAAAAATCCCCATGCAAAGTGTGTTGCCGATTCTCTCTTTTCTTTTTCCCTTTGCAGCAGTTTCCTCCTCAACACTAAGAGCCTCAGTGCAAGTCGAGTTGCTGCCAACCATTTTGATTAATTTGGTCCCAACTGAAAGCATTTCATGATTGTTATTTTGCTGACTGTATTGTAATAAAGTCACTTCCTGTGTGCCTTTTACATTTCAATAAAGAAACTTTACATTGAAATCAGCCCAAGTCTTTCCTCTTCTCTTAGGATCTGCTCCAATCTGTTATTATTTAAACCAGCCTCACAGTTCTAAAGATTCTCTGCAAATGCTGCTAAATATACGTGCCCAGAGCAGGACTAGGGGGCAATGAGAGGCATTGGGTTCCTCTCTCTTTCTCTTAGGACTAGGAGTTTAGGACTAGGAGTTTGATTAGGAGATGATGTTCTGGTTCGCCCCCAGATTTTGAGAAAGGGCTTGTCTGTAGACTTCACTTCCTTTTCTTTTTCCTGGGTGGAGGTCCCTCTTTTGTAATACAGCACTGGCCAGTTTGTACAGGTAAGTTACAGCAGGCTTAATAAAGAGTTAAAAATGGCAAGCAATATGTAAAACATAAAGCACAGTTTTTCATAATAGTTTCAGAGTTTTGGACAAGACAAATGATGTTACATCAGTGTTGCAAAAGGTGACACTATGGACAAGGATACCCTTTCATATTTGCAAATAGCAGCAACTACAGCACAGCCAAGTACCTTGTAAAAGATGAGGATGGAGAGGTTGATGAGCTGTTAGAACTGCTGTCATTTCATCATGGTCTGAAGGATGGATATATTCATAAATGCTATTTCCAGTGAGTTCAACCTATTAAGAAGACATTTAATACATTCAGATGTGTTTTAGTTTATTCTTCAGGTAAACCTGTAAGCACAAATTGCACTATGCCATTTCTGACATCCAGATGACTTTCCTGAGCCAACAGTTGGTGATCAACATCTAGTAATGTATATCACCTTTGTGTTTCAAGGCATGGCTTGAGGAATATGGTAACTGCTACACTCAACAACGAATAATCATTTTAAAATAAAAAGAGGAACCGTTTGCCTGTACAAAGACCATATTAGCTTCCTTGTTATTGGACTGTCTCCTGCATAAAAGAGCCAGGCCCTTCTAGCTCCAAACATGATTGGTTCTCTGTTTCTTGAATTAAAAAACCCTGCCCACCACCCTTCCTTCAGCTCCCAAATGTTATTGTTTTGATATGAAGCATTTCATAAAAAGTATACATGTGTAAAGCTAAGGTATAGGAACCAGAAGGATAAGTAACCGCTATAATAAATATGACTTAATCTCAGGCTTCAGAAGACCTGCTTAGCTCCACAGCATAGAAAACAATCATAAAATGCCTGGAGCTGACTATGCAATCCTCTCACCTGCACTGGGTTCACATCAGACATTTGTCTCTGGCCTCTCTTGAAAAATGTAAAACTATCTTGCTGGTTGTGCTTCCACATCTGAATAATCGTATCACCCTGGATCAGGACCACTCCAACTGCCAAATCAAGCATTGCAACACAGAATCTGGGACATAATGCAACATGGATTGGGGTGGACACCTTTTATTTACTCCTCCAGGAATAAACTGGAGTGGACCTTGTCTATTGTTAAGAATTTGTCTCGTGCAACTTATACAGGAACACTACCTTAGGATGCACTGGTAAAAGAACAGGACTCTAGGACAAACTGCGTCATTATCTGCTTCAGAAAACCTAATTATGTTACTGTTGTGTGTGTCCATGTCCATATGCTACACCAGAAGACTGTGTGCTCCGCTGGAGTCTACCCAGAGCTAAATTGTATGTGTGTGCCCCTACAAAGGGCCACCATTTACATGTGGTTTCCTGTGTGCCTGGATTCCTGTTTCTTTGAGGTCTAGGATCATCTCTGAAATCATCAATGAATCAAAGGAATAGGTCCAAGCTGTCTCTCCCATTCTGAGACTGGCCCTCTCTGCACTTACCTGTAGATCCAGATGTAGGCGCCTCTGGTCCAGACCTTGGGCCTTCTCATCTTCACATTAATGAAGATCAAGGAGGCCCCAACTTGTTAGCCCAGTTCTATCTGCACAAGAAGGAGCCAGATCTGGATTAAGTGGCCCTTAAGTCAGGTGTACAGCTGGATCACAGAGGTATTCCTAGTGTTCAGGGGTAGAGGTGGGCTGCTATTTAGTATGCAGCCCACCTCTACCCCTGCATGTCATAGCACACCTCTGAAAAATACTCCCACAAATCCAGAGGCAAGGACTTTCACTCCTAGCTGTCAGGGGGAGCTGACCTTCATAGTTTCAAGGAACCAAGGACCAGATCAGCACCATCAATACATCCCATACCTCCATAAGATCTTGATTAGTAGGTCCAGTCATTCCAGATCTCTGATCTGGATCTAATACAGTTAAATGCTGAAAAGGCTTTTGATTTGTTTTGCTGCTGTTAAAAGTCTGGGGCAGTAGAAGACAAAGGCAAAAGTTTGAACTGCTCTTGATTCCCTGGAAATGGCCTTGAGAGGCAACCTGCCTATCTCTCCAACCTGAAGGCAGTATCTAGGCATCCATACTAGTAGCCACTGATACACCTGTCCTCCATTACTGCGTCTAACCCTTTCTTAAAGTTATCCAGGCTGGTTGCTGTCACCAACTGCTTCAGGTAGTAAATTTCATCAACTGATTATTCTCTGGGTGAAAAATACTTCCCCTTGTCAGTCCTAAACTCTCCTGCCTATCAGCTTCATAGAGTGCCGCCTGGTTCTAGTGCTATGCAATTTTTTTTGTTTGAACCTTTTCCACACCATGCATTTTATATTCAGCTTCATTCTGTCAATCACACAAACAGTCTTTTCCTGTGGCTCAGAGAACCAGAAAGTTTCCTCTTTTCCCCTTTTTTGTTTCTGCTGGTTACAAACAAAGAGAGGTAAAGAAATTTTTTGAAAGGGCTTCTCTCTTGCATCGGATTTTAAAAATGCAGGTTGTAATTCAAAATAAAGCGTCCCCATGTGGTTTGGGGCAATGTGGATTTAAAACGTACATTCCTGTCCCTATGCAAGCCGCTTTTTGTGAGCCCACATGTTTTTCTCTCCCCCACCCCTGCCCACTGCAGTGATGACAGGCAAAAACCTCAGTTGAACCTCCACAACACAACACAGATCATCCCTTTACTTGTCTGCAAAGAGTTAAAAACATAACTGAAAGCAGCTCAACTCCCTGCAGTTGCCTGTGCACAGAAGCTGTCCAGTGAACTCTCTCTTTCTTTCACATTATTGGGAGGGGAAGAGAAATTCTGTGCTTGCTATCAGGGGAAAGTGATGCTAATTATCTTAACAACTGAGGGGGAAACATCTATTTTAAGAAGAAAGAGATTGGTGGTCTGTTTGTGTGCTTAAAAGGAGTGATGTGCTTTTAGTTATGCTTGTAACTATGTTACAAGCATTGGTTATGCTTTTAACTCTTGGCAGTGAAGGAAAACACACACGTAAAGAGCAAGAAAGATTAATGTAGCCGGAAAGACACTTTAAAGAAATCTTTGTGCACCTCCATGCTCCCCGGATAATCCGACATTTCCCCCAACATTGGATGTACTACTGTTTGAAAGGGTTTTTTTCTGCCGCGGATTTTCGTCCTTTGCGGCTGATGTAGCCCGGAGTAAAGCTGTGCCTGGAGACTCTCTGAGGCAAAACAAGCTTAAATCCGGAGTTGGCATGTATATGTGCCCATTGACATCTGTCCAATAAATAGCTAACTAAAGCTCTGCTTTTGTATGGATGCACACAGAGACTCTCTGCTCCAGATGCAACTCTTCTCTGAAAGCTTCTGCAGGCTCTGCTACAGATCCCAAGATCAGTTTGGGTGTTCGTTTGTTTTTAAGGATCTCTTTTGCTCTGCCCTCACCTTCAAGAGTCCACATGGAAGCATATATCCTTTTAACTATGCACATCTGGCAGAAAATACCACATAAACACCAGGATTTTAACTAGTATAGCTTGAGTCCACTTATGCAAAAGAAGAAGTAAAATTTTTAAAAATAATAAGAATTAAGACCCAACTTAAAATTTATTCTCCTACATTCCCCAACCACTACCCCAAAGCTGTGTATCATCTTCCCTGAGGAGGAGGAGGAGGCTTTTCTGCCCCACTTTTCTCACCCATTTAAGGGGACTGTGTCTCAGTGTGGACACAGTGAGGCCACATGACACTACCTGAGCTGGGTCACTCGGACACAGCACAGGCAGCAGGTAGGTGCACGTGCACACCACCCCAGGCTCTGGGTTGGGTGCCCAGGGTGGGTGGGTGGGGGTCCTGAGGTCCATCTGCAAGGCTGAGCTGCCTAGATCCAGGCGGCTGAGCCCTGCAGAGGCCGGCAATCTGCCCCGATGGGCTGGGGGATGTGAAGTCCCTTGGCAGACTGGGACGAGCTGGTCTCAGTCTACCAATGGATCCCACATCCCCCAGCCCATCGACAGGTGGCAGTCCGACTTCTCCCCACTCTGGAAAAGGGAGAGGGGAGGCTGAACGAGCCACCCTCCCCCACCACATGCATGATCACTTAACTTCCCAGCCCCAGGGCTGCTATCTGCCGCAGTCTGTGCAGGCGCGTGCGCTCCCAGTGGATGGGACCTACGCAGTCAGCCTGGGTCCCATCCAGTCCGTGCGCCTGTGCAGACCATGGCAGATGAGAACCCTGGGGCCGGCAAGGTAAGTGATTTGCGTGGCCCTGCCACCTGTTGGGCCGAATTTGGTCCAATCGTGGCAGGGGGGCATGTCCCACAGCTGTCAGGGATTGAGGCATGTGTAAACGCTTCCCTCCCTGGATGGCCAGGGACGGCCAGAATGCACTAAGATGCGTGTAGAGCAGTTTTTAGTGCTCTACATTTCAAATGCACCTAGGACACACGGGGACACCTGGGGCGGTCCGGAATGGATCCAGCTGCCCCAAGAGTGCAAATGCAGCGTCCCGGCGATTCCTAGATGCGTTCCAGACCTCCTCATGCAAAAAGGCCTCTGATTGGCTGGAAATTCCCCCATGTACTTATAAGTTTGGCTGATCTCTATTCCGTTTCCCTGCTTTATTTTAACTTTTAGAGTTGGAAATGTTTACTTTGTGTTCTTTTTGCTGCAGTTACAGTTAAAATTCTCTATGTTTGATACAAGTTAATATTTGTTTACTTCAGAAACCTGGCAATTCATGTTTTTGCTACTATTTGACTAATTCATTTCACTTTAACATTGTTGCCACTTGCTGTGCCATAAAATTATTTTCTCAATGCATTAAAATCAAACGTATCAAAGTCAATAAAGCCATTTCCCCATTCCCTGTGAATTGGTTCCAACCTGGTCAACAGTCAAACCAAACCACTAATCTTTTAAAGATCCTGTTTGTGGGAATGATGTTAAACACATGAAAGAAAGTTGTTCCCATAATATTATGTTTATAAGATATGCTTCTGAGCAGTTGCTTTTATAGCTTTTAACTGATTTGCTATTGTTACAGCTTTTATTTGTGTTTTACTGCTTAAGATACCAGTATTTATTTATTTTTGCTTTGCTACCTATCATAGAACTGTCTGATACAGATTGGATTATAAATAAAAACAATAACAGCCTGTCCCCACTAGGACTTTTTTGAGTGTTCAAAATGGTTTCAAAACACTCTGTCCGCATTGAAAAGTGGCTTTTCGCATTAAAAAGAGGAGTAAAACTGATCAAACGAATTAAATAAAACACCCCTTTAAACAACTCTCGCTCCCTTTTTTTCTAATGAAACTGTTTATGGGGCATTCCCACTTGGATCAGAGTGTTTTGAAACTGTTTGTAAGCAGAAGCCCACCTGCCTGCCCGCTGCTGCCTTGCTTGCCTACCCAGGTGCTTGCCTGCCTGCCTGCCTGCCTGCCCACCTGTTATTTTTTGGCAGCTGCTTTGTTTCTGTCATTGTGGCTGCCACCGGCCACTGCCGCCGGCCTGCTCACTCGCTCCGCTTCCCGCAAAGCAGCCCTGGTGCTCCTGAGGCGTAGAGAGGATGAACGGAAAGCAGCCGGCGAGCGAGTGAGCGAGCTGCCCCTCCCTGTCGGGTGCTGCTGCTGCTGCACTGCCACTGCCATGCTCTACTTTCAAGCAGAATTAAGAAAAACAAATCGGAATGCAAATAATGTACATTCGCATCTGGTGTTTTTTTTTTTAATTCCACTTTAACGGAGCTAAGTGGGAATTCATCCCAAATGAGAATAGTACACAAATTAATAATAGTGTCTCAATGACTGTGAACCTAAGAAGTACATATGAGTTCCAAAGAGAACGTAGGATAGGGAAACAAAATAGCTTTAAAAGCTTTGTGACATGACTGGTTACTAAAAAGGACTAAATATAAATTTGTGGTTGAATCTGCATGCTTCTATAAGCACATGTCATACTTTATCAAATTAAGGCTGAGCTGAAATTAGAGCCTGGAATAATGACTAATTTACAAGTGTTTAAGGCTGTCACTTACATTTTTTAACCCAGGGAATAGCCTTTCATCTGCTTAAAAACCATATGCAGCAGTACAATAAGGGATCATCCCTGCGGCTCTAGCCAGCACCCCCGGCCATCCAGAGTCTGCTGGATGATGACACAGTAGCGGCCCTGCTGCACACTGAAAGCATTGAAAGTCACAACAGCCTTTCTTTTTTAAGAAAACTGTTTTGTACTCTAAGAAAGCCAGTTCTATATGCATGTAGTTACAGAGACCAATCACTACTGGTTTTGGTTTTAAACCATATTGTCCTTTTCTAGGGCAAAAATAACTATAATCTGCCAAATCAGGAATGCTGTGATGGTTGAAAAACAAGAAATAGGGTTGAGGGGCAAATATTAATTGTGCATTTCATATCTAACTTTATATATACAAAAGCAGTGCCCTGGAAGTAAAACATAGAATGTAAAATTATGCTGATGCCATAGTGTGTTAATGTTTCCCAAATATATTAGCTACCTGTATGATTCAGTCCTGTCCTGTCCGTACTCACAATTCATTAAACTGAAGACAAGCACAGTCATTAGACAGGGGATATTCACTGACATGGATGTAAAAAATAAGCCCCTAGAAGGAAAAATAATGATCCTGATCAAGTACCAACTCTCTTGTTCTGATTTTCTTGGGACAGACAATGCAGAGCTCTTCCTACAATCCTCCTTCCTACACAGTTTTCCTCATCTGGTGCTCTCAAAACTAAGAAAAAGTCATACACAATGACAAAATATAACAAATGACTAAAAGAGACAACTAAATTGTTTCCGCACAGAAAAACAATTAGGCCACATCCCCATTACAAGCTTATTTCGCTTTCCCTAAACCAAAATAATAGAAGCGGATGCAAACGCGAATTTGCCTGTTCCCATTACTTTTAACTTAATCGAGTTCAATCCGGATTCTGAGGATCGTACGTGGGGTACGTGACTCAAGGGGGGACTCAAGTGGCTACTTTTTAAAAGCCACTTTTTGGGGCTGCCCTGCCCTCTTCCTTCTGGCATGGACGCGCCACCCATAAGGGACCCCTTCACGGAGCCTAGCTGGGTGGCTGGTTGGCTGCCGCTTCCATGGATGGAGCCAGCAATTCTTTCCCCTCCTCTCCCCATTGCTCAGGGCACACAGCAGCAGTGGCAAGTAAAGCCCCTTTGCTTTAAACATTCACACAGATCCTCAGCTGCTTTCCTCCCTCCCTTTCCCTTTCTAAAGGTCAGAACTTTTAGAATTGCGCAAAATTGCAACATTGTTATCAGGTTGAAGTGGTTCCATTGCTACAGTGTAGCACTGCTGTTAAGGGTAGATTTTTAACACTGAAATCACTGTCTTTGGAAGCAAGCTATTGTGAGAGGGAAACCCTAAACATGGATTCTCATCGCTTAAAATGGTACGGTCCCCACAGTAAAATATGTAACACGTATCAAGCGCAGGAACCGGAGTGAGACCTGTTGAAATGAGGATTAACATTTACAATGCTTTGGGGCTATTTAACATGCTGAAAGCGTGTTAAGCCAAACTGACATGGGGTCTGCAAGGATTGAAAACATTTTGAATTCAAAATAAGCTTGCTGTGGGGATGCGGCTTTAGTGAATTAAGAGCAGATAGTGCAAGCACAGAAGATGGTATGAGAAGTCAGAGCAGAGAAAGATATAGTAGAATCTGGAAGCAGACAGAATTTGGAAAAAGATCTCTCAGAGGGACAGGTCACATCTTAAGCTTCCAGCATCTCACCAGATGTACCTAATTCTGTCTCTGTTTACGTCAGATTCCCCAACAACTGAGGAAGCTCTTCTTTCCTACATATCAAATCAGAGGGGGGGGGGAGTTGTTTTATCAAGTGATTCCATCCCCTTCATAGCTTCTTGATATGCAAGCAGCCACAGATATGTATTATCTGTTACTACAACCACAATCGGTTCCTGCTTCCCTTTTGCCATGTAGGAGACAACCGTTTTCTCTGACTTTTCATTCCCAAAGAACCTACTCACTTTGTTGTGTTTGAACTCATCTGACAGTATACAGACAAAAGCAGACATATAAAAACAATCCAAGTATTTTTGAGAAGGAAATACTACTAAAAAGGTAGTAACAAAGACTTTGTGATCTTTCAGTTGCTAAGCACAGTGCTTTCTCATGTGGCAAGTGTTGTTATTGCCTCATTCCAAAAAAAGATAATCCTGAGAAGTCAAAGATCAATAATAACTCTACAGAAACTCTTCATCACTTGTCTGCCAATTGTCACTGAAGAAGTAACAGGGTGTTTTTCCACTGTCACTTGAAGTACCCATTAAGTACACATTAATGGGTACAAAAATGCCATTACGTACCCATTAATGGGTACTTTTAGTGACAGTGGAAAAACACCCACAGACTATTCTTCTATTGCTCCCCAGTTCCTCTGAAGGAATATGAAAAGCAGCTACTTAGACACTATGGTCTCAGCTCCTTGCTCATGTATGCAGACAAGACTCAGCAATTAAATACATATTTAGGCAATACATACATAATTTCTAAAACGTCTAAACAAAATGGAGATACTCAACTCTAATTACCACAGAAGACACAGAAACTTAAAGTGATAGGGACAATATTAATCCACTATAGCCTTTAAAGACTCATACAGGAGTATTTTACAGGAGGTCTTTTGTGTATTAAACATTCTCTTCACTTTAGGAAAACAAAAACTTTCATAACTGTGGGACCATCCATGGGATTAAGTCACTTACTAATTATACTCCTTAAATCAGCACCTTGCCTGGGGGACACAGTTCAGATTCTGCTTCACTTTCTCACTGCTTTACAACATCAGCAAAGATTTTTACAAATTGCTCTGGGAATCTTTGAGGTATAAAGCAACATATTAACTGTAAAAACAAAATAACTAGAATTCACACTGATTGGAGCTTATTGCCAGTTACCCAGTACCAGACTGCAAACTGAAGATGCTAAAGAATAAGGTATTTTGTCTGTTGATAAGTTAGATTTGTCATCTTTTTAAAAAGCTGGATCCCTTCCTAGTTCTATTTGCTATCACATACTGAATACTTGCACATTAATGTGAACCCTTGTTATTTGTAGTTACGTTTACATTCACAAAACCATGCTTAGGACTGTGGCTAGAATTATATTTAAAGGGGGGGGGTAGCATTGCCCTAAAACGCCAAAACACTAACTTTTGAGCAGAACAGTAGTAAACTCAGTTTTACGAGTTTAACTAGAAACATATAAAATGCTTTACTGAAAAGGCCACGAGGCTGGCAAAACTCAGGAAAAATTACCCTGAATTCCATGTGAACACTCATAAATCTGCCTCCTTTTTATTTTTTCTGCAAGCACATTTACTATAAAACTCAGGTTTCCTCTATTTTCACAGCAGCTAATCCTGCTGCACACTATCTGAAAAGGAATTGAAATCTTCATTTAAAGTATATTCTGAGCAGTTATACTATTGCCACGATTGCATTGGCCAATTTGTAAAAGCACCCAGTCAGGAATAAGCAGGAATAAACTAAAGCTGCACCCAGATATTGATTACTTATCCCATTAAAGTTAGATATCCAAAAATATCCATGCTTTATTCTGGGATATCCAAATATAGCAGTATATGTAAACAGTGGCAGAATAGGGATCTGCCATCTGTAAGCTGGTGTAGATCGAGGCAGGCTTTGCCCAGGACCGGCTCTAATCTGCACTAGGGGTGTGCGGGAATGCAATTTTCGACATTCAACTTGATTTGAATTGAATATTCAAATATTCAAATTTGTACAAATAGAGAAAAACCAAATGTATTCAAATTTGAACCGATTTGAATATATTTGTTTCTATTCGTACAAATATTCAATTTGTATTTGATGATACGAATGTTGACAGCATTCATATGTGTCTGTACGCATCCGTACATATCCCATTTTTATCCTGTATGCATCCCCTTTTGTCCCACAGATCCATATAAATGCGGACAGATAAGAATACGATGCGTACGGATATGTATGTAATGTGTATGTATCCATACACATATGAATGACTGAATAATTCATATGAACGATTCAAAGCATTTGAATTCATTCAGATGTTAAAAAATGAATGTATAGACATTCGATTCAAATTTGAATGTCCAAACTTGAACAAATCTGGAATGTTTAGAATATTCTTGTATATCTCTAGTCTGCACTAGCATGCAAATGGCAGGTTCCTATTCTAGAATATGATGAGGCCCAGTGCAGAAAGGACCAATGCCTGGATACAACCTATGTCACCATGGACTATGCTGTAGTATTTGGAATTTACAAATCCTAGTGAACGATAGACTGATAATTGCTTTCAATTTAGGTGATTAATTTCTAAAGATGTGGAAGTAACAAGAAAATACAAAGGTACCCTTTACAAAGATAGCAAGGTGATATTAGCCCCTGTCACTTTAACAGCAGCATTCAACAGAGGGACAAAAGATTGATCCTACCTGTGACAGACCGAGGTGAACAGAAGCGGTTTCTGAGATATACATTATTTTCCCATCAGATGCTACTACAAACACAAACCCATCCAGCGTCTGTAAAACAAGGAACAGAAAGTCATCTTACCACTTACAGTTTATAGTCAAGTTTCTCGTGAGAAGTTTAATTTCTCCCTGCAGAAGAGCATATATTAAAATGGTATTAGCTATAGTGGCCTGATGCTGAATATTACACACAGACTATAAAAAGTTTAACTCATTCTCCTCTTACATACACTTTTTACAACAGCATCCCTTGGGTTAACAATCTCATGTTGATATTGGTTATTTTTGTGCTTAATACAAATCCCAAGTTATGTGGTTCTTAAGGGGAAAAAAACATTCCCACTTAACTGGCAGAAACAACTTATACCTATTTATATTTTAATGATATTTTGACTGATGTTTTATATATATTTTTATTAAAGGCTTTGTGAACAGAGGATTACCTGAGAAGTGGCTCCTTTAATACTGTAAAGAAAATAAAAGGAACATGAATGTTTCATAAAATAAATTTTATGAAACCATAATTTCAGGACTTATAGCAGAATAGTTCCTTGAAACTTAAAGATACTACCTATCACTGTTAGCACATTTGCAATCTGCTGGCTTGACTTCTTACATCGAGAAGATAAAGGGCCATATCTTGGGGCAAAAGAAAATGGCAAATGTTGAAGAAACTTATAAAGTTCCCATTTGAGGTGATGTAGGAGGCCATGATTAATTATAATTGTTTCATGTTTGTATTTATTCTAATTTATGTTTTACTTCTAAACTGTATGAAGTCTTTAAAAATCTGCAGTAAACAAATCAATCAATCAAGTTCTACTTCACTAAAGCTATCCCGTCTTAAAGCTGAAAACACGTGTTTATTTCAAGGCTCCATCAATTTCAATTTCTTCCAAGTAGGAAGAAGAGTGCTGTGGTTGCTTAGTACCACTGAGTTGTGACCAACTCCTGGTTGACTGCATAGGCACCTCTATATGGTTTTCTTGGCGGAGGTACAGAAGTGGTTTGCCATTGCCTACTTCCGGGGAGAGATTGGGGATCAAACTGGTGACCCTCAGCTTTCTGTGCATTTTGCTCTACCAATGAGCTACAGACACTCCCGGAAAGAAGAGTAAAATATTTCAATCCTAAACCAGTAAGAGTGTCTCATTATCACAGCTGATAAGTGGTCACTGAGATTTGTTAAAGTGCAACAGAAGAGTGTCCAAGATCAGTTGAAGTTCCACCAAAGAGTAAGGCCCTTTCTGTACTAGGTGTTATTCTGGGTTATATCCTGGAACAGGGATCTGCCATCCACATGCTGGTGTAGACTGCAGCAGACCCTGCCCAGGGCCTGCCATATTTTTCCCTAGCATGGGAATGTGGCCCAGTGAAGAAAAATCTTAGGCCGCATCCGCATTACAAGCTTATTTCGCTTTCCCTAAACCGAAATAATAGAACTGGATGCAAACGTGAATTTGCCTGTTCCCATTACTTTTAACTTAATCGTGTTCGATCCAGATTCTGAGGATTGTAAGTGGCGTGCGTGACTCAAGGGGGGACTCAAGTGGCTACTTTTTAGAAGCCGCTTTTTGGGGCTGCCCTGCCCTCTTCCTCCTGGCATGGACACGCCACCCATAAGGGACCCCTTCACGGAGCCTAGCTGGGTGGCTGGTTGGCTGCCGCTTCCATGGATGGAGGAAAAATGGCAGTGGGCAGCCAGCCAGTGATTCTTTCCCCTCCTCTCCCCATTGCTCAGGGCACACAGCAGCAGTGGCAACCAAAGCCCCTTTGCTTTAAACATTCACACAGAACCTCAGCTGCTTCCCTCCCTTCCTTTCCCTTTCTAAAGGCCAGAACTTTTAGAATTGTGCAAAATTGCAACATTGTTAATCAGGTGTGAAGTGGTTCCATCGCTACAGTGTAGCGCTGCTGTTAAGGGTGGATTTTTACACTGAAATCAATGTCTTTGGAAGCAAGCTATTGGGAGAGGGAAACCCTGAACACGGATTCTCATCCCTTAACACGGTACTGTCCACACAGTAAAAAATGAAACACGTATCAAGAGCACAATCTGGAGTGAGACCTGTTGAAATCAGGATTGAGATTCACCACGCTTTGGGGTGGTTTAACACGGGGAAAGCGTGTTAAGCTAAACTGCCGTGTGGACTTCGAGGTTGCTGTGAAGACACGGCCAGAGTCTGAGAAAGCCCTCTGGCTAAAAGCTTAGGACATCTGAAAGGAGCCAGCTCTGTGTGAGAGTGATTAGACAAAAATAAGACTAGAAACAGTAATGACAGGGTAAGGAAGAAGTCTACTTAAAAACAAAAGTTGTTTCTGAATACCAAACAAACAATTGCCTTTTATATGGACTAATTCATATTTTAAGGGACTGGAACAGGAGAAAGCAATAAAAGACTACAACAGAGGGGTAAGTTCCATGTTACCCCAATAAAAAATATTCCAAATTATTCTCTGACCTACTCTACTTTTACAACATGTAATTGGAACCAGATTACTCCTTGGTTTCATTTCTTCCTTCAGAACATAAACAAAACTTTGTAGCGGTATTAACATAAAGAAGAAATCATTGCTTTCCTAAATAAAACACTGCTTTAAAATATTCCTCATAAAGCACCAATTTGTTCTCCAATGTTATAGTTAGGCTGCATCAGCACTTCCATTAAAAAAAAACTTTCGTTTTAGTGATCATTTAAATCCATGCCTTTTAAAATGTGTACTGGGGAGTGAAAGAATACACATTTCATTAGATTAATTATGTATTTTAAAGTTAGAAATCAATTACTGAATATAATATTTTATACTTTCTGAGTTTTAGAAAACATGAGTAGATTAATGAAGAATACTTTAAAGTTAAATGATATTTACAGACATTAGAACATAAGAACATTGATAGCGGACAGCGATCTCTAATACAGAAAGCTGAAATACAACGTTTTAAATAAACAATAAATTAGAATTAATTAAAATTGTGTCAACATTTTAGTTGTGGTTAACCTTTTCTTAATTTTTGGAACAAACATGGTTTCAAAATGCATTTACCATTACAATTAAATATATTCATTTGAAAAGAAAGCACTTTATATTATACATTATCATCTATGGACTTGTAAAAATAGATATTGTAATAATCTATAGCCCACCTTTCTGCAAAAACTGGTGAAAATAATTATTAAGAGAGTGATGTAACAATAATGCAATGTCATTTATGTCTGCTGTTAATAGTTCAGAGGGCTCTAATATTCTGAACTAGCTGAAAATATTAAAAATCAAAATACAAGGGAAACAATATTCTATCCCACCTGACATTTTCCCAGTCTTATCAGCTAATGAGAAGATACATTACACATGATAAAAGTTACATGCATTTTCACATTAAATTTTTCAGTTTCACTGAAGCAAGGTTGCATTTCTATGTAATATCTTATTTCTTCCCCAGTGAATCTTTAAGAACCACAGGTTACACAGTACTACTAAATATCGGTTTGCCATAATAAAACTTATAAAATACTGTAATATAAAATCAGAACAGAAGGTGAAGGATGGTGCTTGCTAGGCAGAAAATGTTTGTGAGACTAGAATACATAGATATCTAAACCCTTTGCTGCACTGGGACTCACACAATTGGGAGCACCAGAATTCCAAAGCAAATCAACCAGATTTTGGACAACTGTATTTTCAGGTGCTAACGTCAATGCCCGATCTAATCCAGATGTTCTTGTCCCACTACTGGAGCCATGCATTCCTTTAAAGATTTCCCCAACTGAGCAATTGAGAAAACTAGAATCTCCCATTTAAAATACACATTAAGGGTGTGGGAGCACACAGGCAAAGATCGAAGTCTGTTAAACACAAAGACAGATCACCTGTAGGAGTTGCTACATAAATACATACAGAAGGTAGCAGCTACGATCATTTTTGGTGACTATTTATTTCCCCTGATTTACAGGTGTACCCTAGACAGAAAATCAACTCGTTCAAAGCCACATCTGCATTCTGTAGTCCACCTAACCACAGATTTTCCTCCCTACTTTCAGGCACTGTTATTGTTTTAGTATGTCCATTTTATATCTGTTTTTTTAATGTAACCTGCCCTGAGACCTTTGGGTATAGGGCAGGATAAAAATCTAAATAAATAAATAATGCATTCCATGCAAACTAGAAACCTCAATTAGCTTATAAAACTGTGTGTTTGTGTGGAGATTGAGGGGGGGAGAGGGGGGATATTTGTTGATTAAAATGTGTTACAGGATGAAGTGGCTGATCTCTGTTTCCCTGTCTTACTTGAATTCCTTGAGCTTAAAATGGCAAAGTTTTGCCTTATTGACTGACTCTAAGAGTAGATGGAGGTGACCAAGATCGTCAGCAGGAGCCACGGGGACAACGGAGAAGATCCCGCTGCCTCAAGACGCCGCTGGAAACAACAAATACAACATTGACAGCAGCAGCATCACGATGAATTGCAAAGACTCTACCTGAAGCAAATGCGAGCCCAGCTCCTTGGCGACATTATCCAGGGGGCCTAATCTGCTCGGCTGCCCCCAGGCATCTCCCAAACCTAGAAAAAGGAACCGAGAAGGTTCAGTTAAGGCACAGACCAAAGAGGGAAGGGTGACCCAGGAAGGATGCAAAATGGCCACTGGCGCTGTAGAGGAAACAAGAGGGAAAGAAGGGGCCTTTCTGTACTTGGTCTTATTCTGAAATATAACCTGGACTAGGGACCTGCTGCATGCTTGCTAGGGTAGACAATGGCAGACCCCAGGTGAGACCTTCCATAATCTGTATTAACCTGCAGACAGTATACCCCTATCCTGAGATATATTCTAGAATAAGGACAAGCGCAGAAAGGCCCAAGATCTCATCTGGGGGAGCGTGTCTCCTTGCTCTGCTGCTTGTGTAATCCTCCCAGGGGGTTTCTCACTGTCTGCAATAGACTTTTCTTCTCTGGAATATCATATCCATGACGTTCAGGAGTAGTTTGGGGCCTGGCCTAGTGAGAAGAAGCTAGACTGAGAAGTTCTGACTTCGTGGTTGGGGTCACAAATTAGGTTTAATCCAGCTTCAGTCTACCCTTAGAGCAAGAGAAAACCTCATCAAAGTGACCAGTAGTTTTCTTTCCACATAATCTGTCCCAATGTGAATTTTTGGAGTTAACACTGAAAAACAAAACAAAACAGCTTATTACTTTGCTGATGTATTCTCTTGATCTGAAAGTGGACTGAAGCTGGATTAAACCTTAAGTGTGACCACAGCCAGTGAGATTAAATTTTTGGATACTGGATTTCTTCCCATAAGCTTTTGCAAAAGGACGCCACAGGCAGGCTTCAACAGCCTCTTTTTGAGGGAAAACTCAACTTCACTTGTGGGCTTCTTGGCTCAAGCATGTTAATCTAGTGCTGATATTCCTTCAACTATAGACTGAGGGACAACATTGTATGTTTCTTTATGACTGCAGGGTTGTTGTTTTTTCAAGCCAGGTTTCTGGCTATTCCCGCCTAATTTCAGGAAATCCCAAATCCCCTACTAGAAGCTATTGGAAATTTAAGGAGGGGAGATACACCTCCTGCTTATTTTAAGAATATTCTACTAAACTCTTAAATATCTTCACATCCTATTACATTATTTTTTAAATGAAAATAGTTGAAGGATTGGGAAAGAAACTGCTCCTTGAGCCTGGACTTCCTGACACTTAACCTGCTTATGGTGACTGAGTATGAGATGATGGTAGTAAGAAGGAAATAAATAAATATTAAAGAAAATACATAAGGCAACAGCAAACCACAAGGCTCACTGGAGGTCAAACCTGTATTCACACACAGCAAAAAAGAAAAAAGCAGCAGCTTTGAGGTGGCTTGCTGGTGGGATTGTTCACATAATAGTCTCCCTCTCCCCCTCTTAGAAATATTCTAGGCTTGAGAAGGTGGATTAGAGATTCACCATGGCTGCTTTAAAAATTAGAATTGTGACTGACCCTTATTCCTTCTAGAATGCCTCATAAGCTAACGTCCTTCCATGTTCTCAGGGTTTTGATTACAAAAACCTTCAGATCAAAGTGTGCTACACACCACCACTTTCTCAATGAACTCTTCCCCATGACCATTTTCCTTTGGGAAATAATGAAATATACAAGACCAATCAGTTAACTTTCATATTATATCTTGTTTTTGCAACTACTGAGTTTCCTTCTGGTGACTGCATAGACACATATAGTTTTCTTCACAGATTTGACAGTTTCAGAGTTGAGAGAAGCAAAAAGTCAGGTTGCCTAGGGACCAGTATTGGGACCTGTGCTTGTCAATTTACTAGTAAATGGTCTAGAAGTAGATGTAAGCAGTGAAGCAGCAAAGTTTTCTGATGACATTAAATTATTCAGGAGAGTAAAAACGGAAAGAGATTGTGAAAAGCTCCAGGGGGATCTCTTGACATTGGGTGATGGACATGCAGTTGCCACTTTGTTGCCCAATCTTAAAGAGGGCAAAGTAAAGCACAACGGGCAAAAAACTGATGGGGGCTGAGCTTTTTGTGATAGACCAAGAAAGGGATCTTGGGATTCTGGTGGACAGCTCAGTGAAGGAATGCAGCAGCAGTGAAAAAAGCAAATTCAATGCTAGAGGTAATCTTAATATTCTTAATCTTTATTCCCTTAATAAATCTTAAGGGAATAAAAAATAAGTTGGCAAGCATCATTATAAATCTATGGTGAGGTCACATCTGGAATATTGTGTACAGTTCTGGTCACCACACATCAGCAAGGATATTTATTGTGGAACTGGAAAAGTGAAGTCAAGGGCAGCCAGAATGATCAAGGGTTTGGAAAACCTTCAGCCTTGAAAGCATTAGAACCAGGGGGTGCTCTATGAAGCTATTTGGCAGGACCAATGAGGGGAAAGATTTTTTCACCCAGAGGGTCATTGGTCTCTGAAAGTTACTACCAGAAGAGGTGGGTGACAGCAACCAGCCTGGATAACTTTAAGAAAGGATTAGATAAATTCATGGAGAACAGGTTATCAATAACTACTAGAATTGATGCCTAGCTGCTGCCTCCAGGTCTGGAGAGACAAGCAGAGAGTTGAAAGCAGGTGAAGGTTTTGCCTTTGCCTTCTCCTTGAGAATGCTGACAAGCGATTGGTGAACAACTATGTGAGACAGAATGCTGGACTAGATAGTCTGGGGCCTGATCTAGAAGGATTCCTCTTACGTCCTTTCTTATACCTCCATGGAGCAATATTTCAAGCCTACTCAATGAACCCTGGATATCAAAGGCTCTAAAATGATGCTCTGCTGAGATCTCAGAGATAGGAATATGCATGTCCCTTTACTAGTAAGAACTGGAAAATGCATTACTTTCATGTTGTCTTGATGTAAAACCTAATATTAATGCTATGCTCTGGTAGGACTTTGGCCTTTTCTGGTCTTATTCCAGATTATATTCCAAAATTGGTGCCTGTTGCCTGTTTGCTAGTACAGACTACAGCAAGGCCCTAGGTAGAGCGTGCCATAGTCTGTACCAGCACATGGCTGACAACCTCTTATTCCAGAATATAATATGGAATAAGTCCTAGTACAGAAAGGCCCTTACGGATCGAGTCCATGTGGTACACTTCTAGGACTCATAGATAAGCAGAATAATGCAGATATATAAGGCCACACACCCTGCTGGTCCTTCTTGTCCGTGCTGGACAGAGCATAATCTCGTATTCAGAACTACAAGGAGGCACTTTTCAAAAGTGTGTCATAGTGAATAACTGAAAAGCACTCTGAGAGGTGCATGATCTGGATCAGCACCATTGGTGCAGATGGTACTGATCCAGCCAGTGGCTTTCCGAAATCCAGATCAGTGGGCTGTTCCCACTGGGACACTATTCTGGACCCACTAATGCAGATTAACAGAAGATAAGTGCAGAAAGGGCCTCAGTTCACAAAGGTGCATAAGCCACGTAGGCTATATGGTACTGCATATAAAATTTGTACGTAACACAATTCTTCTCAGCTCCTTCCCAGGCAAGCTTAGTATTAATGAAGTTTTGTCTCACCAAAGAAAGATTTGTTTTGTTAAATACCATTTAAAATCCATCCATCTGTATGTTATGATCAGCTTCTAGTTTTGAATTAGACACAATAACATACAATTCATATCATTCCTCTCAATAATTCATACCATGATTGTAACATCTAAACTGTAATAAGGAGAAAAAGCAGGAAAATTATAGTGAAGATGCATGCTCAGATTTCACAAGCAGTTATTTAGAGCATCTGCTTTATTTAAACATAGTGGGTGCGCATTTCGTTTGTCCACCCTTAAGAATAAAATTCAGTCATTGCTCTGTTCAGCAAAGTGGCCAAAGAAACAAACAGTGGTCTCTATGGCTTGAGGGCATCACTTCCCTGGGAAAGACAAAAGTTTACCATAGATTGTGGAAAGGTCATCTAAAACTCCACTTAACCTATGTTTGTGGATCTAGCCTCCATAATACACGTAGCCCCATACAGCTACTCCAAGAGGCGATGGGATTTGCTCACAGCCACCCATTCTTTCTGCAGTTGAGCCAGCCATTGTTCCTTGGATTTTCCGTGCCTGCATAGAATACAGCTCACAGGCTTGCTACCTGGCTTCTCTATGGCTGTACCGTGCCTGCTAATGAAACAAGTAGATGCAGAGCCATGTGCACCTTTTTGTCCCTTCCACTTTTTCTTGGCTGTAATGGAAATACATAGGAGGGACGGCAGACAAAGGTATACCTTTAGCACCTTATCTTGGACAATTTATGCTACAAAAATATAGACATGCAAAGCCTGCCTTTCGTTTTTATTAAATAAAGGATGCAGTTCTTTGCACAAGTACTGAATGCACCGAAGCAGAGCTCACTGGCTGCGTTGTGTGTGCTATAGGAACTGCCAAGTCCCTAAACAAGGGAGGTGCCAGAGAAGGAAAGTGAGCATCAGTTTATATTAGATATATGCTGGTTATCTGTTTGCATATCTATTGTGCTGTGTACCCTAAAGTTTCAGGGTGAATTACAACGCAACCAATATTATAAACAGACTTAAAATTATAGTAATTAAAACCCACAAATAACAGTGTATGAAAGGGGGGAACATCACATCCCCTGGATGTAAAGGGGCACATCTGTACCATACATCTGATTGCCTACAATGGCTGGGCCACCTCAAAGGGGACCTTATTGTACAGTCCAGGGGCCACCGCAGAGATGGCCTCTTCTGTAGATCTTAAGTCTCTGTTGACTGGCAGGGAGGTGCATGTTCGCAGCTCTGCTGGCCTTTGAACTGCCTGTTTGCATTTTGTTTTCCTTGGGCTTTTTTCCCCATTTGGTTTTGGTATGAATGCATTAGTATGATCAGAGTTCTTTCTACAGGCACCTTGTGTTTGAGTAATTACTGTCTGGACTTCAGTAAATGGTGTGCCAGAAATCTTTTTGCTTTTAAGAATCAGTCAGGATCGCTGTACTTTGATGAGGCTATAAATCTATCATTGCATTTCCTAAGAAGCATAGTATAGATTTATTTGCTACTGTTCTTTGCTACTTAACTCTAACCGTTTTCTGAGAGTTACAAATTCCATTCCCACGTATGCCTCATTTGCACTTTTCTTTGCAGAAAATGCTATCTCCTTTGGGACAGTTTGGGAGCACTCAAAACCCTTGTCTCTTTCTTCCTTCATTGTGACATCCAAACAAAACATGAGCAGTTAGCAGTTTTGGCCTTACTGCGATCGTCAGTTAATCATAAGATCAACCATTTCCGATTTAGCAAAATGTATTCAGTCTCCATAATTGCTTTGAAAGTTCTACTATGTCTATTGATAGTTGGAAATAGAAAGTACGGCTGTTCTTTGAGCCAGAGATCGTATGAACTCCAGCTGGTTCCTTTTGTATTCTGTGACATGAGTTTAAGAACTTTTATACTTTGCAAAATTCTGTTTGGTCTGGATGAAAGATAAAACTGAAGTTGACCAATCTTACATTCTCTTAGATAATTCCACTCACTGGTGCAAAGGTCAAGAGCCTTAAAGCTGCAGGGAAAAAAAAGGCCCCAATCATAGCAGGGTATTTTCAAGTCAATGGATATAGTACTTGTCATAAAAGTATCAAACCCAGAGTGTAAAATCAATAGATCCCATCCTCTATGCTATGAGTACAGCCAAATTACAAGTAACATCCAGAATAACCTTAATGCCTCACAGACTAGTCTGCCCCACTGGGTGATTCTGAGGGTAACAGAGTGAAGGGAGAGAATGTTGTCCTGTTCCTTCTCCTGAGCTCCTTGTGTAGAACTACAAAATTGATTTATTCAAAAAGTGTGTGCGCAGGCTGAATGATCCCGATACAAATGAAGCTGACACTTTCCAGGCTTAGCTGCTTGACCTTGGTTGCTTACTCTGTGGATCTTCATCTTTTTACTTGGAAGCAAGTCCACGGTGTAGATATGTGCACAAATGTTGTTGTTGTTTTTTGACGTTCTATTCAAATCAAATCCCCCCAAAAATCCAATTCGATTCAAATCTCTTAAATTCAAATTTAACAGGATTCAGTTTGTATTTACCAAATTGGAATCTCTTTGTTTGAATTTTTGATTCGAATCTGCACATAGGAATCTCGACAACACTCGTATGTGCATGTATGCATCTTCCCCACATCGGTACACATCCATACGTGTCCGTACATGTCCGTATGCATCCCATAGTTATCCCATATGCAACCCGTTTTCATCCCATATGGATCCGTACAAATGCGTACGGATGCGGGAAAGATGTGAATCTTCAAGTACGCATTGGGTACAAACCCATACACGTACAAATGTCCAGATAATTCGAACGAATAGATCCGAAGTTTGAAATTCAATTCAAATGTTTACATTTGAATTTCGGGACATCCGTTCGAGTTTGAATGTCAAAATTCAGCACATTCGATTGGATTTCGAATGCCTACGAATATTCGTGTACATCCCTACCACGGTGTTTAGTGGAGCTTACTCTTGCATAGGTATATACTGAAATAACTGTTGGTCTGTGCTTGTATGTGACTTTGGATGATGTTGATCAACACTAATACCTGTAAATACAGGACATGAAGAGAAAAGCCAGCTTGTTTCAAAGAAATTGGCTTTCAGACACAATCAAGGAGAAATTGCCCCTCTGCTCCTCCTGCTCTCCATTTGTATAAATGATGCTCTGTGAGTAAGGAAGACATTTTAATCTAGCTCTCCACGTGGGTTAGTGTGCAGATACAGATGTCTCCTCCTTTACTATAATGGGCATGCTTTTTAAACCTACAAGACAGAGTCCTTAGTAATTTATCTAAATAAGATAGCAAATGACGAACAGCAGTACCTTTAGGATCTTCTCCTTTGGTCAGCATTGCAAATCAATCAATGAAGTTTATTGTAGTCAATATTGACCATACCAAAGAAAGTTTAAAATTTAAAAATCAAAAGTTATCAAAATTCAATAAAAAAAATTATATAAAATCAACGTTTTGTGTATCTCCCTCAACCTTCCAGATCATAATACATGGCTGAAATCTTCATGGCCTTAGGAATGAACTGTGTCACTCTTGAACTTGTATATTTGTCTATTCCCTTAAGTAGTATAGCACTGCAAATCTTAAAGGCATGTGGCATCCTGGTGGTAGATGCAGCTGGTCAAATCTGTGTCGTGTGAAATATTCATCTTGTATTTTACATCCAAATGGTATTTTAGTCCAGGTCCAAAAAGCCACCAGGTTCTTCCCCTGGGTTAAGGGGAGAAAGAACAAATGCAAGCCTCTCTTCTTTGCTGCTAAATTGGGAGTCCCTTGCTAAGCATCAAGATTTCTTACAGCAGCTCAACTTCCTCCCAGATAAATGTGAATTCAGGCTGGAAGCAGAGGGCTATCTCTGTTTCTCAGGTAAATATTGCACATAAAGTATATTTTACAGCAGCCACTTATTTACACAGGGATGAAAAAGAGAGACAAAAAAAGATAATAAGCCTTGAAAGTTGTCCAGGACTTACTACCCAGTTATTTGAAGAATTACACTACAGGCGAGCAACAATCAACCCACTGGATGCAGAATTACAGATGTGCACCTTGACCCATCTCTTCTAGGGCCAGATTTTCATTGGGTCTGAGCAGTACTGTGCCTTTGTATGGGTTCATATGGTGGAATTCATTTCTACACAGGAGCTAACATTCCTTCACAGAGAAAGCCAGTATGTTTTGCAATGGTATTTAGCTTTCTAAGAGCCTCAATGGATTGGCCCACAGTCCATCTAGTCCAGCATCTTGTCTCGCATGGTGTCCCACCAATTGCTTCTGGGCATCAAGCAGAAGACATAGGCAGAACCCTCACCCACTCGCCACTCCTGCAAATGGTCTTTGGAGTCATCTTCCCTGTCTCTCTAACCTGGAGGCAGTATCTAGGCATCAATCCTAGTAGCCATCGGTACACCCGTCCTCCAGGAATTTTGTCTAATTCTTTCTTAAAGCTAACCAGACTAGTTTGTGCCAGAACAAGGAGTCTGACGAAGCTTTTAGAGTGAGAGTAGTGTAGTAGGCAGTGTTAGACCACAACCTGATGGCAAATCTTGTCTTTGCCATGAAGATTCCTAGGTGACCTTGTGCCTCTTAGCCTGCCCTTCTCCACCGAGTTGTTCTTAGAATAAATAGGAGATGTAAAGAACTGCCTTGAGCTCCTTGGAGGTAAAGTAGGATACAACCACTAAAAATATAAATCAGAATATTTATGGTGCTCAGATGTGTCTTGCATAGGTAGCATTGTGAGAAGAAAGCCTAAAACATACTCTGTAGCATAAGGTTCTCTCCACATAAGAACATAAGAGAAGCCCTGCTGGATCAGGCCACAGCCCATCTAGTCCAGCATCCTGTCGCACACAGCGGCCCACCATGCAACAGTTTTGCCAGGTGCACTAGGATTGGTCTAACTATTATTTGTACTGTCCCCGTCACTAGGTATTCTTCTGACAGACTCAGTAGTTCATGAAAGAGTCGGTAAGCCAGCCATTTGCTCCATAATAAAAATCAGCAGTAAATAACATGGGTATTTAACGATATAAAATAATCTGTGACTATTCATCTAAATTAGTCAATTGCTGGTTGGTCATTGTGTAGGTATGTCAAGTAACAGGAGGCTCAGCATAAGATTAAGTAAATTGCCACTTATGTGTCTTACAAATGGTCCAAAGCTGTCCATTTTTATTTCAAAACCAATAGATCTAGAAGGATGGAAACCCACAATTATAAATCCCACGAACATGTTCAGCAGAGTCAATACACTTCAAGTAATTTGTTCCCTCTAAGCCGTGATCACCAGTTTGGGCAGGAACATTTTGACACAGAGCCTCACCCTTGTGCTCCCAAGAGCCACAAACTTCAGATGAGACTTTCAGACCAGATGTGTACAGACTTGCTCCTCTCATTAACTTATCAGATTAACTGACCAGCTGACCAACTAAAAGTCTAATTATCTGGCCTGTAAATATTTAATACATGAATTAATCCTCATCAGAAACAGAGCATGTGGCAAGCATTGTCTTTGGGGAAACATCCCCTTCCAGGCCTGATGAAGATGAAAGTGTTACTTTTGCAGCAGCAAATAAGCTTACAGGGCTGCACTCTGCACAGTGAAATACGTCTCTCCTAACCCAACTATCATTTAGAGACTCGCTCAGACCAGATGCACCCTGGCCTCCCTTCATCCATGGCGGTCCTGCAAGGGTTCCAGGAGGGCAGGGGAAACAGGAGAGCAAAGCAGCTGGACATGGTGGGGAGAGGAGGGGAGGAGAAGGGAGGGGCAGAGCGCCGGTCTCACTTACGTATCACCCATAGCGAGTTAAATCTGACGGAAAAAAACTGCTGATATTTTTGTCACTTGATCCTAAACACAGTTTACTGCATATTTCAGTTAAGATTCCTAGCTTTCTTTTTGTCTGGTAGGGATACGGAGCAGTGGGGAAGGCTCAGTCCTTCACATTTCTGTTGATCATATTCAGACACTGGAAAACATAGAAGTTTTGGCAGAAACCATTTTAAATGAACACGAGTAGGGAGTTTCCTTAGGCCTTTGAATAGCAATATAATACTGCTTCTTTGCCTTTGTGCAGGGTGTGCATGTTAGAACTGATTCCATCCTAAATGTCTGTCGTACTCTATTCTGTATTACTAATTTCGTTTGAAACAGTACTGTACTTGTCTTTTCCTGAAATAACCAACAGGTTGCTAAATAAGCATCAAGCAAGCAACATCTCCCACCTTTACTCCCTTGCAGTACCTCGCCCAATACTCCAGCACTTTGGGGGGTTGTCCTCATGGATCTGAGAGTCTTAATGGACACAGACCCAGATTTTACAGGCCAGAAGTGATCCACAAGCCAACAACCATGCTTTGACTTAAGGCATCTAGGATTACACCACACGCCTTTATAATGCTGGTGTTGGGCTGCCAGGTTACAAAATCTGCCAGTTAAAAAGCTGAATTGAATATTTAATCCTCCATTGTATTAAGTGAGTCTCTGAGAACAGTTGGACCCTAGACTACAGGGGGAAGTGAACTCAGGATCCAAAACCCATTGAATCATATGGATTTCAAGGATTACCAGATGGTTATTATTTAAGACTGGGGAAGGCATATTAAATATTATAGCATTTACTGACTGATTGTTTGATAGAAAGAAAATGGTCTGACTGGATTGTAGCTCCTTTTTCTTCTACAGCAGCACATACTATCACCAGAAATTATGGGAGGAATTATATTGCTTGCTGTCTAGTGACA
Organism: Aspidoscelis tigris stejnegeri; assembly: GCA_023333525.1. Taxonomy (NCBI): domain Eukaryota; kingdom Metazoa; phylum Chordata; class Lepidosauria; order Squamata; family Teiidae; genus Aspidoscelis; species Aspidoscelis tigris. The sequence continues at coordinate 213,188,456 of JALMGA010000001.1, forward strand.
CCTGAGTTCTTTCAAGCATATATTTAAAACTGAATCACCTTTATGTTTAATTATGATTGCTACTGTCTTAGTAGAATGGCTTGAAAACACTTTAAATGGCAAACCTTTCCAGTTTGGAGTTTTAATATTCACATGTTCATGTTTTATTGCAAAGTGTTGCTGATTTTACAGGACGCAACTGTAAACTGCCTAGACATTTATTCGAGTGGATGAAATGTCGTCTTGAAATCACATGAATCAGCACTTCCATTTATTTCCCGGTGAATTGTCTAGCACAATAGAAGACAGTGCTAGCCTGATGGCCAAAAAAGCACCATCACAAAACTTGAGCAAGTTCTGTTACAGAGAGCCTTGTTGTATACTGGCTACAATGGGATATTTAGGATCAGGGAGACTGTTTTCCAAATCTCTGCTCAGTCATGAAAACTCAGAGGGGGCCCCCTGGCAGGCCATCATTGTTTCTCTGCCTAACCTACCTTACAGGGTCATTGGAAGAGTAAATTGGAGGGGAGGAAAGTTTTGGAGGAAGGTTGGCTGGAAAGCTAAAAACAAACAGACACAAATTAACAGCGCTGTGGGCGTTGCCCAAAGTAGCTGTGAGTGCATTCAGCTTGCCTTCATACAACTGTGTATAGACTGGCAAAGCATTTTTCTCAGAGTTCTTTTCTTTCTTCGATTAAGGTAACTCGGGTGCTTGCTTTTTGTTTTGCTAAGTCATTTATTAAGCGAATCGCCTCCCCTTCAGGTTTAATCATTAGGAAGTGGACAGTTTTCAAGGGCCATTTTCAAGGCCACTGGAGTCACAATTTAACTGTGTTGTCCCAGGCTGGGCAGGACCACAACATGGACAAAAAATGATTCCCCCCCCCTTTCCTTTCCCCCTCCACAGTGGAAAAAGAAAACCGAGCAGGCAATGAGAGGAACAGAAAAGAGAAGATGGAGGAGGGGGGGGGGAGAAAGCGTAAAGAGCAGAGGAAAATCTCTTTTTATGTTTCTCCAGCAGGAGCAGACTGAAATAAAAGAGCAGAAGCAAAATCGAAGGGAAAAGGCATGCAGGAAGGGGAGAGTCGAGAAGGATCGTGTATCAACGCGCCCCCTCCCCAGCTTAGATCCTGACAAGCTGAACAGACCTTCAGGTTGACTTTCACTCCTTCCCGGGGACCAGGTGGAAGGTCTCAGGCAGGGCTTGGGGACTCTCTATGCGGGGCCAGCGTCAAATCCTGAAAGCATTGACTGAAAAAAACCCAAACCCTCCGTCTGACCCTCGACTGTGTATAACTGAAGAGCTAGGATTTATGTCAGTCGGCACCTGGAGGCTAAACACGCCGTAAACGCCGTTCCTTGGGAGTGAGAAACCGGCGGAGCCTCAGCGGATTGGCCCCCGTTACCGAGCTGGAAGAAGATCGAGGGCGAATCTGTGTCGACTTTCCTGCCGATCGAGACCTTCAGGAAAGCTCGTGTGGAAAGTGCGCACAGCGGTACCAAAAGCGAGAGGGTTGTTTTCTATCTCGCTACCGCTACTCAGGTCCTTAAGTCGATCCCGCTTTATCTTCCAAGCCCAAAAGCGGCTGCCAGGGTGTCCCCAAATTCCGGCTAGCAAAAGAGAATTTGGGCAGATTCTTCTGGGGAAAAAAAAAACCTTCTCCGTTTTAGTTTCCACGGCCAGGGAAGGAGGCAAACGAGAGGAAAGGTCTTCCGCTGCGATTCCGGTGCATCGCGTAAGCGACTCGAACTTTAACTTCAGTTGCGTCGCTATTGCGTTTTCCTTGCGCTGAAGACACCCGTGTGGCCTCCGCTAATTTTTTTCCAGCCATGAAAAAATTCACAACCGGAGAAAGTAGCCTTATTACTATTTTTAACTACCGTTTTGGAGGCCTTTAAACTGTGAAACAGGGCACGCACACCCAAACGCACACGAAAAACCTATAGGTCATGATAAGCAAGGGAGAAAAATTATTCCGAAATGGTAGTTTCCTGCCTAGGAAATCCCGCAATTTTTTTTAAAAAAAATACCGAAAACAAAAGGGAGACCACTAACACCCTTGAAAAACAGGGAACCCAACAATTAATAAACCTCATTACAGTGATTTATAGTCCTGAAAAGGGTTCTCTCCCTGTGCTGAAATGTGGGAAAATATTTATGCCCCTTTGCCCCATAAATCCTTGGTTTTTTTTCATCGTTCCTAAATGTTCCAGTATTTAAGAGACTTAGAGAGAGAGAGATTAGCTGAAAGGACTATTTTGCAAAAATTTACAATCTCCGCTCTTAACAATTCCAACAATCCTTTCCTAAAACATTTGTCTTTTTTCTTTCATTCAAATCTGCTTTATGAAAGTATAATAATTGTAGTTGAAGACGAAGGAACCGTTAGGCTAACCTCTCTTCAAATTGTAGTTTGATTCATCTTTTGAAAGATAAATGTTTTGATCTCATAGCGCTGATATTTCTTGGTCTTAAATATGCCCTTTGTGTTATGAAGCACCAGTGTTATCTGTCTGATCTTATCCATGTTTCATGGGAAACAAGTACTACGAAAGTCACTGAGACTTATCGGTTAATATAAATGGAGCCCAATGCGCCATTGGGCTACACTGAATACTTTGCTAATAAGCTCCTTTGAGTTCAGTGGTACTTCTGAATGGAAATACAGTAACTAGGATTACAGTATTACAGGGGAATCATTTTGTCACCATTCTGTTTTCTGAGCAGAATATCATCTTTTACTGGACCTGAATTAAAAACTGGGTTCCGTGTGTTTATTTTTCAGTCACTGACACTGTACAGTCTACAAAATTTCTCGCACAGGGTTTAATTTGAAGCACTTGGTAAACTCTTTCAAGATTGTCAGTTCACGATTAGAGCTGGAGTCTTATATCCAATTTCCTGAGAATAAGGCTCGGTGGAATTTACTGCATTTCCCAAAACAAAATACTCTCCGTGATCTTTATGAATTGCAAGATAATAAGAATGGACATTGGAGTCTCCAGAAGGGAGCAAACCAACCTTAATTCTGGATGAAAATTGGGTTATTTTGATTGTTTCCTACGAGGACAGCACCTGGTGTCTCAGGCAGCACTGAAAGGAGCAAATCTGGGCACTAGTTGAATAATTCTTCAAAATTTAACAGGCTTGTAAATTTAAAAGCAGAAGGAAACTAGAAATAGCAGCTCTGCTTTATTCCCATGGACCATAAAAGATCAGCTTGATCATTATTAGTCCATCTTTCATTCTCTTGTTGTTTAATTTCTCTGTCTTCTTATCAAGACAGACAGTGCGTGTTTTTCCACTGTCACTAAAAGTACCCATTAATGGGTACGTAATGGCATTTTCGTACCCATTAATGGGTACTTAATGGGTACTTCTACTGACAGTGGAGAAACACCCAAGGTGAAGGCACCTTCTTTATCTGCACAGTTACCAATTCCAGAAAAAAATGCCTTAAACGACTCCCACCCGAGTAATAAAGAGCCATGGTGGAGATTATTTAGCTATATGAATAAACCGTGTTGGTTTTAGATTACTGAGAGCAAGATTTTCAATTTTATTTTGTTTGCACAACTCTATTCCTACTTCCCTTAATCTGTTCTGGATTGTACTGAGATCACACTGAGATCACGCTAAGAGCAACCAAATGGAATAATTGGTGGATTTTATTGGATAAAGTAAAGAAAACAAATTCCTCATTTGGGGGAAAATGTCTCAAGTTCTCTGGATTCCGTTCATGGCTGATTGGAGAGTTTTTTGCTTTACTGAACTGGGCTTCTTTACTCCTGATACCAGGCAAGGTTGTTTTTGTGTCTCCCAATGCCCGCAATGAAGAATTTGAAGCCCCTGGGGACTGGCTTGAGAACACAGAAGTTGTATCGGCTATACCAGACCTAGAACCAGACGATGTACCCTTTGCTTTTTTGGAAAGGACAGGACAGTCCTGTGAATCTTTGCTGAGAAGAGCCTGCAGGACTGCAGCCTCTTTTAATAATGTACCTCCACTGAGACCCCGTGATGACACCTTAGCTGAACTTTGCATTTCAGAAATCCCAAAGCCATGTAAGGCCCTTCAGGGCAGGGTGGAAGGAAGAATCGTGGAAAGCAACTGGTTGCTTCTGGTGCTGGGAATTCAGATACTCTGAACACAATGTGCTCTAACAGCATCTTGGGCCGTGGTCTCACCTAAGTTTTAATCCAGCTACAGTCCACTTTCAGAGCGAGAGAAAATGCCAGCAAAGTGACCAGGAATTTTCTTTCCACATTGTCTATCCCGAAGGTGAATTTTCTGAGTTATTTAACACTGAAAAAAAAACAGCTTGCCACTTTGCTGATGTAGTCCCTCACTCTGAAAGCGGACTGAAGCTGGATTAAACTTTAGGTGTGACCACAGCCTTGGACTAAAGGGCGATTCCCACTGACCGGTATCCTGGACCAATAAGCACACCGGGAGCCTCTCTTCTGCGTACCCTGCCCTGGGCTCCCTTAGACCACATCAGGGAGCGGAAGGGAGGCTCCTAGAACCCTTGCAGGTCTCCTAGACCAGCCAGGGTTAGGTTGCCTGGCCTGAGATCCCAGACAGAACGGAGATTATTTTAGCAAAAGGTAGATTACTGAAAAAACAAAGTAACTGCGCTTGCTGCTTCCCCTCCCCGCACACACTCCCGGACTCCAGACACAAAATGGGACAGGATCCCGCCCATCCCGTCTCTCAGTGAACAGGTCAGTTCAGCCACACTTGTTCACAAGGACCAGATACGAGATTAACCGCCCTCTCCCCTTTTCAAATGCATTTTTTAAAAAAGATTAGAATTGGAATCTGATATCTTTCTATTGCAAATTCTCCAAGGGCTTCCACTAGTTTCTCCATAAAGCAGTTGGATACCCAACTCTTACGCTATAATCTCCAGTGTTTCTTGCGCAGAAACACATTACTTTGGAAATAAAATGGATTTTTGTCTAGTTAGATGTCCGTCTCTTCAAAGTCGGTTGATCTACTCATGGGGAAATGATGAGAGATTTCTAAGTGAAGTAGATTCAGAGGGGTGGCTTAGGGCCCTGCAGTTAGTAAATGCTGATAACTTGCCACCTACAGAGAGCAAATCGTTTGAATGAGGACTGGCGTCCCCTCTTCCGCTTGAGGATTCTGCTTCTGGAGTGAATGGGACTGCTTATAAGCCGGTTTGGTCTAGTAGTTGGGGAGCCCGACTCTTATCTGGAAATACCAGGTTTGATTCCACACTCTCCACGAAGCCAGCTGGGTGACCTTGGGCTAGTCACAGCTCTTCTGAGCTCTCACAACCTCACCTACCTCACAGGGTGACTGTTGTGGGGAGAAGAACAGAAGGCTTGTCAGCTGCTTTGAGTCCCTTAAATGGGCGAGAAAATCGGCGTAGAAAAAGCCAGCTCTTCTTCTTCTTCTTCTTATCAAACGACCAGCCATGGCCAAAAATTCCTAAATCTGTTTTGCTGGGAAGGCGGAAGGGGGATGCAAGTCAGAACTGCAACTGTAGGCGTTCCTTCCTTTGGGGCTCCTTCAGAAAAGAGTGCTGAACAACCACAGGGGGAAAAATTCAGCTTCCGAAGCAGGAAGCCAGCTGACTCAGGCCTGAAAGCCAAGTCGCAGGCGATCTGAAAGGTCGCCCAGCCTGTCTGACTGAGCCCGGGGAAGCCGTCCGCCGCTCCCGAGGGCTGACGTTGATGGCCTGCGGCTTCGGACGAGCAACTTAGGTGGGCCTTAGTAGAAGGGAAAGGCCCTGCAGATTAATTTTAAACAGGCCTTCTTTCCCTCCTTCCTGTTGCTGACACTTTATTTTAATTTAAAGTATTTCGGGCAACAAGTTGGTGCAACGTGCGCCCAGATTGCTGTTCAGCGGCTGTCCGCGGGGCAGAGGGTGGAACTAATTTTATCTTCTGCTGTCAGCTGAAGGGTGTTTGATTTTCGGCTGCCGCTGCCGCCGCCGCCCAAGCCGAAGCGGCGTTTGTTGACTGCGGAGCCCGGACGGAAGCGCCTGGGAGGAAACAGCGGCGCTCGCACGCGAAACCCGCGACCGGGACTGTGCGGAGGCAGAGGAAGAAAGCGGGCAAGAGTTTCCCCGACTCCGACCCTGTCCCTCTGCTGACATTTAATCGGACCCTGGAGCCAAAGCGTCGCTTCTGCAGCCGAACCGCCTCTTCCCTAACACAGCCACTGACCCGTCAGCCAGAACCCCGCATGTCAATTGGGCTTCTTTTGAGAACCGCAGCCTCGAAGCCCCAACGAACAAGGAAGTGCATTTAGCTCGAAATCACCCGAGATCCAGACACGCGGGACCGAGTCTTCCTGCCTCCCACATTACGATTCACGCCTATGTGCGTTCGGTTATATGGGCTTGCAAAACCCGAACGTGCGGGTTTGGGAATAAACCTCACTGAAATGAAATGGTACTTCTGAAGAGCGGCACGTAAAGAGGCAAAATCGCTTTTGTTGTGTTGTTCCTCCACACTTGGGTGCATGCCCTACATTGCTTTTCTTTCCTTATTTCAAGCTAAGCCTATTCGGTTTAGAGGCTGAAAGGAATCTCGGCCACCCGAGGCCTCCTCTTCATGTGAGTTCTTATTCTACTAAATCCTAGTTTTTCTAGGAAAAAATGAGGATCGACGAGGGACTCTCTTCGGCATGCAGCTGATACACGGACCGGCCAGCAAGCCTTCTCAGTGGCTACTACGAGGCCTTCGGCTTTTCAAACTCGCCTCGTCGGAGGAATCTTTGCGCTACATACGGTTGCATCCAGGCCTAGGAAATTAGTCTCCCAAAAGATGAATTTTGAACGTATAGTTCGCTTTTGTTAGATGGTAGAAATCCCTGCAACCCTGCCCACAACTTGCAGCCTGCTTCTTGCTTACACCTCATTTCCCCCTTAAATATTGCCCGCTAGCTAAAATCCTTTCATTTTATATGGAAGAGGAAGTGCGGTAGAGATAGGCAAATTAAGGAAGCTTTTATTTAATTTGTTCCGATGCTCTCCGTGAAGAAACATGGCTCTTATCTTTTTGTCGCGTTCATGACAAAGTCTCTAGCTGGAGCTGGCATGCTGAAAGCATCGTTTGTCTAACACGAGTTGCCTTGCGCTTGCGAAGAAATACGAATTACCGAGGAAAAGGGCCATTCAGTTCCTTTCCGGGAAAAACTTCGAGACACGATCTACAACTTCTATAATCCTAGAGCCTGGGACTTAGCCGCGGAACAGCAACACTACGGACGTAGCGTGACATCGCGCCAATACTCAGGGTGCAAGTGAAAAGCCGGGACCCGATTCTCAGCCTCTTGCGGTCGGAGGAGGGGGGGTCCGAACTTAGTTCGCATTAGAAGAGGCGGCTTTCTAAAACTCTGCAAGCGGAGCGTGGTTGGCGTCCGCTTAGAAGGTGCTCCTGGGTTTCTGTGAAGGAGGCCACGGAGACAAACCTAAAATGCCTCCTCTCCACGCAGTCCCGAACGGTCTCCAAAGCGCCTTCGGAAGAGATTCTTTCTGTCACTATCTGAACCGATAAGTCTTGCTCGTTTAAACCCTGGAAGCTGGGCTGGCATTTGCAATGAGCGAAGGGTGCCTTTAGGGAGAGATCGTGGGGTGTGTGCTGGGGGGGGGGGGAGAGGCAGACATTCAGCTGAATGAACGTGAGCCTCCACCCACCCACCCCGAAAGCCGCACAGCTGACCCATCCCGTCCCATTTTGGAACAAACGATCCCATCCCACCTGTGGAGGAAACTCCTGTGCCCAGAGTCCGGCATTCCGGGTTATCTCACCGTACACACACACACCTCCCTCGATCTGGAAGGGGAAAGGCCAGAAGAGGCTCCCTGGGGCGCCGGGGTGGTGGTGGTCACCCATGGCAGCGCTTACCTTCGGGGAAGACGGCTCTCATTTTCAGGTAGCTGGTGGTGAGGCGGATGATGGAGGCTTTGTCCAGCTGGGAGGTGATGGCGGAGGGCAGCGGCAGGAGCTTGGCCAGCTCGTAGAATTCGCCGTTTTCCTTTTCCCTCCGCGTCTTGGCGGCGTTCTTGGACTTCTCCTTCATCGCTGCTCTTGCGCGGCAAGCGGGGAGGCGTCACTGGCATATTAGCCCCCCGAGCCGCTGCGTGGCCGCCAGCGCGGACTTTGACCCCCTCGGCGGCGGCGGCCTTAGGAGGGCCCGAGGAGCGAGCCGAATCCGGCGCGCGGGCGCGCGGCGAAGCGCCGACTTAACTCTTGGTCGCTTGTTTTCGCTCGGGGCGTGCAGAGAGGCGAAGGCGGAGGGCGCGCGAGCTCTCGAGTGCCGGTCCCCAGTCTCGTCTGAGTCGCCTCCTCAGACAGCCCCCACCCCACCCCTCCCCTCCCCCACCCCTCGCGACCGCGCAGCCTTCGCCTCAAGGTCACAGAAGCGGGCTGCGAGGAAAGGAAGGGAAAGGTGCCCGCTTCGGGTCTCAGACCGGTGGAGGTCGAAGCAGAAGCGAGACCGAATCCTGCGCGCTGTGGCCGGGTGCCTCTCGCTCTCGCTCTCTCACCCGCCCGCCCGCCCGCGTCGGAGTCCCCCTTGAACCAGACCGAGGCGAGGCAATCGCTCCCCTGCGAGCCGGGCGAAGAGGAGTCTGTGGCGCGCGCCCCCTCCCCTCCCCTCCCTCTCCCTCCCTCCCTCTCCCTCCCTCCCTCCACACGTGTGCACTCGCGGTGTTTATTTTAGATCCTTTCGGGATGAACCGGTTTGGCTTGGGCGTCACCCAAGCCCCTCGCACGCCCCTCGCGCTGGGAGGGGCAGGGGAAGGAGCCCGGCCGCGTCCCCTCCGGATCCCCAAACTGCCCCCTCGGCACCTCCGGAGAGCCGGGCTTTTCCCTGGCGTTTACTCGGAAGCTGCCCGGGAGGGAGGCGGGGAGGCGGGGCGCGCGTCGCGAGAGACAGACGGACAGAGCGACGACAGAGCGACGCCGGTTTCCCTCAGCGAAAGGCCGGCAGCCCCTCTTCCCACTGCCGCCAATTGGCGAGGGGGGAAAGCGGGCGAACAGGCGAAGAAGCCAGACGGCTCCTCCCTCCCCCGCCGCGGCCCTCGGGGCTTCGGAGAAGACGGCGTGGCTCCGCGGCGCACAGACTCCGGTTCCCTCCTGGAGCCCCGGCGCGTCTCCTCAGGAGCTCCGGGGTGGAGAAGAAGCTCTGAGCGGCCTCTCCAGTCCACGCCTCAGCAAAAGGCCGAAGGAGACGGCGGCGGGGGGGACGGGACGAGGCGAGTGACGTGGGTGGCTGCCAAGGCCGGCGCGGCGGCGTCGACTGGAGCGCCAGCCAAAGACGAAGAAGTCCCAATTAGCGCTCGACTATGGCGTGTGGTGCGCGGTGGCGGTGGCGGGAGGGGGCGGAGAGGAAGGGGCTTGGAATCCCCCTCAGCACCGACGGGCCTCGTTTCCTCCGCGTCTCCCTCGCCAAATCCCGAAACGTCAAGCCAGACCGGCAGAGAAAACAACCCGTTGCCGATCCGCTCGCCGTTCGCGCCTTTTCTGAACGCGCGAGCCGTCCGCCCTACAAACGCCTTGCGAGCAAATGCTGCCCGCTGTCGGCGATTCAGACGTCCAGGAAGGTTAGTTTAGGCCGCGGCCGACTGAACAGAGAGACCCCCTAAGGGAGGAAAAGAGACCCAGGTGGCTTTTGGAGTCAGACCCGCGGATCCACAGGCCGGTTTATGTATGATGAGAGATCCTCGCACAGGCGCCCCAGAAAGCCTGTGATTCCTTAGAAAGTCGGTCGTTCAGTCTCAAGAATGTACCGTCTATTATTCCCTGGCATCGGAAGAACGACTGGAACGAGTATGTGGTGCGTTCATCACAAACTGTAATAAAAAGCACCTCTGGGGCAGTTTAGAGACAGTTAGCAGGCGGGATGGTTCACACGTTAGTCTGCCCCTCCCCCTCTCGTGAACACTCTAGGCTACAAAAGGCGAATTAAACATGGAATGAGGACCCAGGAGCTACATGCTACCATCTGTAAGATATTCTTGAGCTGCTTTCCTTGCTACCTGTGAATACAACCTGGCTCTTCAGCACCGATGTAGACTCCTAATGAAATCTGTTTAAAAATAAAATAAAATCAGAATTCTTATTATTATTGTAACAGAGAGGCGGGGGGGGGGGAACAGAGGGGAGAGGGCTTAACTCCCTCATAGGACCCTTTTGAACTGAAAAGTGCAAATGTGCTTCAGATCTGAGCGCTGAGCAGCTTTCAAGCAGAACTGACCCACGGAAACAAGTTATTGTATCCTCACATCCAAAAGATCTGCGGTTTCTGATCAATAGGATCAACTCATCGGTTAAGTAAATAGGAATGAGTTATTCATAGAACAACAGGCAAGTTAAGGAGCAAGCGTTAAGTTAGGATCAGTTCCAAAGAAACTGATATCTCTGAATCTAGAACTACAATGGTCGAAATGCAACTCAATCCTAAGAATGTTTAGCCAGAAATGAATCCAGGATGATTCTGCATTGGGCACTATATGAGACCAGAAGCCTCAATTCTGAACTGCCCTGCGTGTGACTTTCATTAAACCACTCCAGCATGTGGAAGGTCCAGTATATGGCCCAGTTGTGGAATCATGTTAACTGTGTACAATCCACCTTCTGCATACACAAAATGAAAGATTTGGCCCCTTTTGCACGGACCCATATTCCAGGATGTAATCTGGAATAAGGGCAGACCATCTACATGCTAGTGCAGACTAAGGCAGGCCCAGACAGGCCATGAGACAGTCTGTACTAGCATGTGGACAACAGGCCTCTATTCCGGGATATATCCCAGAATAAGGCTGAGTGTGGAAGCGGCCCTTCTTTCAGGAGACTCACATCCTCATTATTAACTAAAATAATAATGGCTAAAATAATAATCCATTTTGAAACGGAGCAGCACTAATAAGCCCTAAAAGGTTTCTGAGAGCAGAGACCAACAGAAAAGCACCCAGAGTACCTCCTTTAAAGTGGCACAGGCAGTTCTGTGAATTTTGACAAGAACAAATCTTGAGAGTGTTCAGCAAGGCTGCCTCTCAAGTTTGTGAGGAAGTGGTTACAGATAAGCTCCATTCAATGAGCAGATAGATACTGGGTGGCATTTTTATGTAGCTAGCCTGACTATCCCTCCCCTTTTGTATTCCTGAACACTAGCAGGGGTTAGAAAGTCAACAATTCCGTAAAAACCTGGAATCACTTCCATGCTCCAGTATGGTGGAGGTGCTGCTAATTTATTTATTTGACTTATATACCACGGTTCTATGAGAAGGCAGATGAAGATCAGTCAGAGGTAACCACTGAGTTTATTTTGGCAAAAGTCTTGGCCTTCTCATCAGTTCCTCCCACCCCAAAACAGATGGTTTTATCCGCCCTGTTAATCAAGGTGGCTGCCAGTCTGGTTTGGAAAGCCTGGAACCCTTAAAATGGAGTAGGAGGCATTGTGCCTCCTGTAGGAAACAGAAATTTAAGAGGTATCAAGAAGGCCCTTCTGCAGCCTGCAGTAGCATGAGGATGGCAGGTACCTATTCTGGGGTATAATGCAGAAGAAGGGCCAGTGCATAAAGGGTCCTAGTCATTTAGGCTGTGTCTCCATTCAAACCGCATTGGAGGGGCACTGAAGTCTGCACATGGACAGCAGTCCATCTGCCAAAGGGCCTCAAAGGTGCATGCAGGAGCTTCAATATTCTCCAAAGTGCATATAGGGGCTTCAGTACCCCTTGGAGATTGCAATGGAGCTGACAAGTTCCTCTCCAAGGTAGCCTGTGGCCACAAAAGCAGCTGGGCCAGTGTAATAGAGGCAAGCCTTTCTCTCTTTGGGCCTTTCTTGTGGTTAAGAGAATTTGGGCAGGAAGATCGCAAGCTTAAGGTGCTGTTGCCCCATAAGGATTCTAGGCTGGCATCTATAGGTCCTTCCCAACCTTGGTGGCTACCTAAAGAGAGCCCCTCTCTTTAATGGGACAGAAGAAGGTATTCAGGACAACAAGGAGAACTGGAGGAAAAAGTGCTTTCTTTCATGGTGGAGGAGTAAAACTGCTGGGGTGAAAGCAAAGATAGAAAGTTTCTGAAAAAGGAAATTTGGAGGTGAGGAGTTGGAGGGAGGCATTAGGAACTCTTGGGCAAGGAAGCAAAGCTCTGTAAAAGGAAGGCTCAGGGAATCTCCCGGTTGCATTTGGGGTACCTGCTGCACCCCATTTGTACAGGCAGAGCACCCACAGAGGGGTGGCAAGGGCATTTTTGGTGATATAAATTCTTAGATTTACAGGACATCGCAGCTGTGTCCAACAAGACCCCTCTGATGGGTCAGGCTGGGTGGGTATCCATTAGCCCTCCCTGGAGAGAGAGGTCCTTTTAACAGCCTTCATCTAACTTTATCCTTGCTTCAGGTCTGGCCAGAGATACTGTATTTACACCCTTCTGGGACATTTGCATGCCCCAAATTCCAGGTTTTCTGGAACTGCAGCGGTGCCTTTGGCTCCAAGGGCAGCTTGAAGGCAGAGTACCTAAGGGGGGGGGAGAACCAGGGGCAATAACAGAGTTAGAGGAAGCGGAGGGCTATGTGGTCGCAGTCTGCTGGAGCCACACGCAGGAAAGCTGGCTTTGCTGGTCATGATGCATAGGGGAAAGTGAAGAAGAAACGGAGTGAATGCAGTTCTGACCTGGCCAGTGTGTGTTGGAGCCCACTCTGGTCTTGGAGCCAGTAACCACCTATAAGCAGTTAATGCTGGTAACTGGCTTGGGAGTAAAGCCGGTGGTTTCCTCCAGTAGGTTTTGATGACTTTCTCCTTGGAGTTGTCTGTACTTAACAAGCACACAGAACAGGTCCATTGGCCTTCTGCAAAACAGTGAATGCTTCCAGTCCGTCTGGGACCCAGGAAGTCCACACAGGTGAAAGCTCCTTGTCTTCAAATGTCTGGGTAGACATAATGATCCTGGCCCAACACAGGGATGTATCCCTGCTGGAACTCTCCCTACTAGTCCAGATCCTTTACTCAAAGGGAACGAAGGCCCTTTCTTGCCTGCCCCAACCTCATTTCTCACACTCTGAAATCCCACAGACCTACCGAGGGCGTCTTGCATGTCACTCTGTTCTAAAAACGACTAACTCCCTTGGAAATAAAAGCTCAGCTGGGAAAACCTGAGCCTTGCAGTCCAAACCGACCACGGTTAATAATTTTGAAGTTCCTCCACAGGGTTCAGTGGGGCTTATTTTCAAGTGAGTGCGCCTGAGATTACGGCTTTATTTCCAAGTGCTCGAGTGCTCAGAACAAGCATTCTAATCTACCATCTATACCCAAATCTCCACAATTGTCAGCTGATGCAGCTCAGGCTGGAATAATCACAGGTCTTTGCTGTCCATGGAGCATGAATGAATAACCACACAGGAGATTGTGCCTGCCTGTTGTCTTTCCAGCCTGTAGTTTAGGCTTAGGACTGCAAGATGGGCTGTGTGTACAGTATGTGGAGTAGTGGTGCAATGAAATTCAGTCCTCCCTTGCTAGACTTTTCGTTGGAGGATGGCAGGCCCTCAAGGGTCCGCCTGGTTGTTGAGCTTGGTCTCTGTTATTACACCTTATGCATGCTTGGATCTCTGGCTGAGCCATACCAGGGACGTATTCAACCCCTTGTTGCTTTCCTGCACCACCGTAAGTGGTATTATAGCTCCAGATTTCTTCCCAGCAGCTCACTGCTTCTTTCCAGTCTTCCAGCAAAGGCTTTCTGTGATAAATTCATAATGCCCTGGCTTCAGCATGAAGACCTTGCCGAGACAGTTCTTGGAGCTTGCAAAAGAACCACATGAAAACCTGCAAGAAGCTTCTCCTTCATCATCCCAGGTTTCAACCATATGTTCCCTTCAGGTAAGCCTGGTCAGTAACCTTCACCTCCAGGGAAACACCATATCCCAAAGAAACCTAGCATCTGTGCCTTTGGATTTCAGGACTCAAAGGAGGCAGCAGAAAGACATGGCCCCTCTGTTGAATAAGCTGTTGGTTGCTCCAGTTCTTCAAGCAGCCTGCGGAGTAAAGCTTTGATGTTGCTGGGTACCACCTAGTCATGTCTGCATAGGCACTTCGTCTATGCAGTTTTCTTGGCAGAGATGCATAAGTGGTTTGCCATTGCCTACTTTGAGGGAGAGCCCAGGGATCAAAGCAGTGAGTCTCTGCTTTTCATGCAATGTGCTCTACTGCTGAGGTTCAGCGAAGCTAGTCTCCTAAAAACACAGAGCAGGTTTAGGTTCTTACACAAGCTACTCTCAGGAGAAAAATACTGATAGCTTAATGAAAGGCTATCGAAAGTTGCAGAACTAGCACAATTAGTTGTACTTCTTTCTTTCTTTTTAACGGTTGGAGAGCACAAAGGGGCCAGACCTATTCTGTCTGGAAGGGATCATCCTAGGTTTTACAAAGGAACTGGAGAGATGGGAAGTTCTGGTTTACAGTTAAAAAAAAAAAATAGCTTCTTAGGGGCAGCTGTCGCTATGCAAATTATAGATCCCCTAAGTGTTATTTTCAGCAAGGAAACTACCTTTGTCTCCCAGGGGGTCAGAAACAATTTATCTGCTCTTTCTTTCCTCGCAAAGAGAGAAGTGTCGGCTATAATCACAAGCTCTGCAAATTCAGAATTACTCCTTCTGATCCATAATTAAGCCAAGCCCTTAAGCTGGACAGCATCAATGCATTTTTATATCAGTTTTGTTGAATGTGCTTTTTCTCTGTTGTAGGAAACAACTGTTTGCTTTTATCACGGAATAAATGTTTGGGACTTTTTCTTGAATTCATTACTGACCTTATATTCCACAGCAGCTTTTAGCTTCTACCAATATTGATAAAATATTAAATCACTTATATAAACTTGGATAATAATCCACAGCTTAAAGTCCAGTCCAAGAGTCATCAAAAAGCAGCCCAGCTAATCAGGATGAAGTCTTTTTTTCATATCGGGAGAAGAGAGGACAAAATGGGGTTATTTGTTTTTTCCGGGAAACTTTTAAAAGGGCACAAACAGAATACATAGAAATATAACTGCTGAGATATATAAACATACATTTATGCGCCAGCAAAACCACATCCTATCATCCTTTGCTAGCCTCCTTATCTAAGTTGCTTCCCTGTGCTTTGATTTGGGAACAACTGGTGGTGAATCTCATCAGGTATTGCATACTGCATACTTGCTTATCCGAACTCTCCTCCAGAGAGAAGCAGTAAACTGTCTTGTATAGCCAAGAGAATCCCCATCAGAGACCTTCAGGTCTCCTCCTGATCATTGTCTAAACATTTTATGCTTTCCATGCCTTTTGGAAGACAAAACCCCAGCAAGGACAGTCTTCAGTTGAGACAATCTTCCCACTGCTGGGTGTGAAAGAGTAACAAGTTTTCCAGACTGCTTAAAACATAAACGTTCTGTGAGATTCTGTTTATGGCTTGGAAGTGGCCACCTGCAAGCCAGAGGGGACTATAGGATGTTGCATTATGTTTAGATCAGACCATTGCAAGATATTGACCATCCAGTCACAGCACTAACCACCTTACAACAAACACCAGGATACATTGTTCCAGATATCGGAGCAAGATAAAAGCAGTAATCCTAGCCTAACAGCTATTTGTAATGAAAATCTCATGCTAAGCTTGATTTACTCACAGTCCATTTGCTTGAACTCAGCTAACTAACAGAAGGAAGGAAAATGCAATGCAAAATGTCCTTAAAGCGAAGTAACCTATTTGCAAGAACACAAATACACTTGCTCCTGAGAAATCCTAGCATACTTCACTTCCGTGGATTGCACTGGCTGGTTGTCTGCCAAGAGCATAGAAATCAGCTGACTTTCTTCTCCTGGTAGGACCTTTAGGGCTTCAAGATCCATTAACTTGTGTTCTGCCCAGCAGCTGGGAAGCAAAGAGATCCCCTATTTCCCCTGCCCTGGGAAAGGCTCGCTCCCACTTCCTTGCCGTGGACACATCGAATTTCCTCTCCCAGTTGCCAGATGCAACATTATTCATAAAATAGGACCTGGGAGAAGGTGAGTCTGTCCACTTCAAGAGAACTCCCCCCCAAAAGGACTTCTGTTTTTTAGACTCGAAATAGCCACGAGTGTTGACAAATCCATTTATCTGGAGCATTTCAGTTTAAACCGCTTTTTCCTGGTCTACCTCAGAAACAGCCTGTATGAGTATGACCAATCGGACTACAGAGCTCTGGCTAAAAGCCTGTCACTTTTTACAAAAAGTCCCTTTTTGTTCACATGCCACTTGGAAAACATTTGTGAACTTTTCTGCACCCTTGAAATATATCCTTTGTTCACACGTGCAGGGAAAAGGTTTTGTGGATTTTTCTGCACTATCACAAGGGACCTTTTGGTCGGCCAGACCGTCCGCCCGTCCCTTCGACTTGGAAACCAAACCTCTTCCAATTGCCAACTCGCGTTAACTGAGCATTCACACGTGACTCAGAGAGAGAGAGAGAGAGAGAGAGTGAGAGAGAGCTTCCAGTTAGTGCACAAACAATGTAACACAAGATGCACTTCTGAAGCACCTTCGCCAACCTACAGTTGTATCATTTATTTTAAACAGGGAACCATTTGCAGGTTGTCCACGGAGCGAGGCAAACATGATGATTCCTGGATAAAATCCCCGTTTCCATTTCTCGCCTTAGTGATCCTTAGGCGCTTATCTTACACCCCAAAACAAACCACTGCAAAATAAACAAAAGGCTTCCTGAAAGATTGTAGATTAACAGGCGACCTCAAACGGGCTTTCCTGGAAGGAAGCCTCCTACCTGGGCCAAAGGAACTAATTTTTGCGCAGGATCACTGCTGAGGTCAATATAAATAAACAAGCGAAACCCTGTAGCAGAGGAAAGACCAGCTTCTTCTAAAACAGGCAGGGACCGTCCGGGACCACCGGTGCTCCCTTCTTGCCAGGCCCCATCAGGCACAAACGGATTGCTTCGAATTAAACGTGAGCTAACCTAGCTGAAGAAATGGACCGCTGCGATCCTTCCAAAGAGGAGTTTGCAGAGCAGGAAACTGTAAGAGAACAAAAGAAACAAAGGCAGAGTTTCTCTAAGGCAAAATCTGAGCACCGTCTGCCGGTGGCAGCTGCGATCACCCGAAAGCGAGTTAGATCTCCATGAGGTCTTGGGTTACAGTAAAGTCTTTTTCTAGGCGCAAAGTTTTCTGCCCCTCTTATCTGATGTATCCGGTTTATAGTCGTCTGGGGGGCATTTTGGCTGAACCCTGACCGAGACCGATGTCGGGTCTTAACACAAGTTCCCCATAAGAGCCGCCTGGCCTCGCTCTAGGCGCAGCTCCGGGGTCCGAAACTGATCCCCCTGATTCGGTGTCGATAGGGCTCTTCCGCATTCCCCTTCCCCCCCTGAAGGTCTGGGCCACCAAACTGGTAGAGACGGAGGGAAGCAGAGCCCAACTCCATCGTAACTATTCCGGGAAAACTGTTGACTACTTTTACTTTAAAAAGCCATTCACACCTAGGGCGAGCAGGAGCGCGTTCTGCATGCGCTTCGCACCCCGGGTTATTTAGAAGAAGAGTTGGCCTTCCTACCCCGCTTTTCTCGCCCATTTAAGGGGACTCAAAGCGGGTGACAAAGCTTTTCTATTCTTCTCCCCACAACAGAACGCCCTGTGAGGTAGTGGGGCTGTGAGAGCTCAGAAGAGAGCTGTGACTAGCCCAAGGTCACCCAGCTAGCTTCATGGAGGAGTGCGGAATCAGACACGGTATTCCCAGATAAGAGTGCGGCTCCCTAAACCACTAGACCAAACTGGCTCAATTTAGGAGAGCGAAACCTGTTTGCCAGGTAACCCAGTGATGGCCCCGAAATATTTCCTCGTCCGCTGCGGACATTAAAACTTTCCGGGGAGGGCTTGACGGAACCCACTGAGACGAGCTGGAAGGAGGGCGAGCAAACCGGCTGGCAGGATCCGACCCTGCAGAGGCAGATTCTCCCTCCGACCTCTGCGGGTTTTCTCCATCCGTTTTCCTCTCTTGCTTTCCCCCCTGGCAGCCTGGACCCTTTCCTCCAGTCTGCCTGCCGGAGGCCGTGAATGTCCCGATTAAGGAAGCGAAGCGAGGAAGGCCCGGGCTGCCCAAAAGGAAAGGAAGCCCCTTTTGCTTTCCCTTTCCAGGTAGCTGCGGCCGCGCCAGCTACACCCGCCTCCGCCTACAGCCGAAATTTCGCCCTCTGGCCCGCAGCGACTGCGCTGGTCTGTCCGATGCCGCGCAAAGGTCCCCTGGCAGGAGCGCTTCTGCTCTTCTGCCAACGCCTTTCCGATCTGTGCTCGGGTCCCCGGCCTCACCACCACCACCACCACCGGGCATGGAAAACTTCAGATCGTCTGCTTTTCCCCCCGCGAATGACATTCCTCAAAGAGTCCCACCGGTTGCACAGCGGGGGAGTCATTGGGTGAGCTAGCTGGGCTTGAAGAAAAGCAAGAGCAAATTTGAAACTTTTTTTTTTAATGAAAATAAAAAAAAATTGGCTAGAAAAGGATGCCCCGATGGTTGCCCTTGGAGCCTGGCAGTCTGCTTCCAGGCCCCCACATTTTGCCTTGGAGGATGTGGCCATCCAAACGCCTCCTGCCCTTTCTCCGGATCCTCGATAGATCTACTCCTAAATAAACGCCGCTTGGTAAGCATTGTTAGCGAAAAGGCAGCGACAGCTGAGAAAAGCCTCTTTTTCTCGGCAGCTGCGTGCCGATGCTTAAAAGCGAAGCGGGTTTCTCCGTATTCCTTTGGCCCCAGGGAACTGGCACGGGATTTCTCGACCTGCTCCGCTGATACGGAACCGGCGCGCTTCTCCTTCCCAGCCCCTGCGCACGTTGCTTTGGCCGAGAGGGAGTTTCCTTCCAAGTTTGAGGGAAGCGATCCGCGTTTCCACGAACCGCCTGAAGGTGAAGAGGGGCTGGGGGTGGATTCGGCATGGCTTCTTGAGTTCACTGGCGATCCTAAGGATCCCCAGCTCCGAAGTGAGTCCCTAAAAGTAAGCACGCTACTGCTGCTCTTCGCAAAGCCAGGGCGCTTTCGTCTGGGTGGCAGCTGCGGGGCTCTTCGGATCGCGGGAAAGGCAGGGGCGTCCTTGGGCTCTGCTGCTGGCGGCCGCCTGGGCGCATCCTTGCACTTTTCTTGGCAAAAGATGCGGACACGGTCCTGCCATTGCCGCTTGCTAGAGAGACGACGAGGCTACGCCAGGCAGACGCTTTGCCGCGGAGCGAGGGCGACTCCGTCCCGACGAAGAACAGAAATCGGCGCCGATTTCCAATCGCGCCCACTAGCTTCACTTTCTTGGAGCGGCTACTTCGCTTGGAAACAGCGGGGCTTTCCACACGCAGCCGGGGATCGAATCCCTTAGCTCTAACGGGGCCTTCAGTGCCACTACTTCTTAGAGCCCCGTCAGGTTGACTTACTCCTGAGTAAACCGATCCAAGCCGATCCCTCTCCGGCGGGGTCCTATGAAAAGACGGGACATAAACTAAAGCGGACTGGGCAGATCTCCCGTCTGCGTCTTTTCTAAGAACAGGGAGGATTTCGAATTTCTTTCTTCACCAGCTTTCCCCCTAGGACGGCTGTTCCAGGAGGGAGGGAAGGCTTTGAACGGAGCAAGGCCAGGGTCCCTCGGCCACTTTGCTCCCGAACTACTCTGGAGAGAATCGGGGACCTTTTCAAAGGGAGCACATCTGGAGGCGAGCGCGGGAACAGCCGGCAGGTGGGGGAGGAGGGATCGTGTCAAGTGAGTCGGGATTTCGACTTTTTCTCTCCCAGGGATGGAGCGAGTCGCACGCAGTTATTATTCAGCCCGCGTCCGCTCCTCCCGTCCAGCCGACTCTCGTAGCGCACCGACCCCGAGAGAGGGGCCGGAGAGCCCCAGATGGCTACGCGCTTTCCTGACCCGAGTAAGCTAAGACCTGCCCTTCACATTAACACGTTAATCGAAAGAAAAGTGACCCGAAGGAGCCTGGCGAGGAAACGTGAAGAGTTTAAAAAGTCGGAGGGGCAGGAAGGAAGCCGGTTTGCTTTCCCCCGACGCCTCAGTCCCTTTTGGCTTCGAAACGCAGGTCTCCGCGTAACAGAAACGCTTGCGCAAAGTCTGAGCAAACCGGGAGCCGAGAGGGCGAGGAGAAGCGTCCAGCCAACAGCTGTCATTATGACCCCTTTTCTGGGTCTTCCTGTCAAATCCCGACTTCATGCTAGGCTTAGGGCTTCTCCTTGCCTCCCTTTTGCAAACTAACTTCGGTGAGGTGAGGTCTTTGCACCGTGTGTAGAGAAAGAGTAAGACGGAAGGTAGAAACAACACACACACACACACCCTGATACGCGGTTTTGCCGCATTTTTAGCTGCTGCTTCTCTCCCTGATATCTACTATAATTCGATCTGGTAAATAATTAGCAATTCTAAAGCCAGGATGATTTGAAACAGGGGGAAATGGAAGGGGGGAACCATATACAGGAAAGAGTTTTGCAGATTTTAACAAAGGGGAAACCCTTTGTTAAAATCTGCAAAACTCTTTCCTGTATATTTGGAAGGAAATCCAGCGGAACTGAAGCGCTTTTTCTTCTGAGCCCGCCTGCGGATTTCATAGGGCAGAAGTTCTTAGGGTTGGTTGAGTTCCTTGAAGATGCCACCTTCAAGGTGTTGATTTGAGCTGATTTTATTCCCTTCTATGGTAGAGATTCTGTAGAGACTTCTGCCTGGACAAGGCTTGGGGCCCTGAAAATAAGGGGATAAAAATTCTAGGGTACGTTTTCAATTGTCAACAGCAGGGTCACATTAATTTCAAAAGAACAGATCTTCTCCGTTACAGCAGTTTAGGGTCACAATGTAATTCAGGGACACTTCTCAGATTTGCCCGGTCAAAAGACCCAAGATCTGGAGATGCCTTTCTTTGGGGTCTTCTGGACAAGGTTTTCTTTTCAGATACTGACACCACTAGAAGATCTACACGTCTTTTATTGAGACCCCTTTGAAAGGCTGATTACTTTACACCAGGGCTGCTGAAATGGGAACCCTTTAGGTGGGATGCGACTTGAAATCACCAAACGGACAAGAGTTAGGAAAGACACTGAAGAGTGGATTTCGGGGTCTGCTTCCCCACTGAAAAGCTGCTTGTCCACCAAGCTCTTTGGTAAAATGTCAAATTTTAATTACGTTTACAAGTTATGCTATGCAAAATTTCTCTACTTGGCACGGTCTAGTTACATTCAGAGCTAGCTGTGTTCTGAGGTATTAATCTGAGACGCCTATAGATTGGGGTGTTGTCCTTAGCAAGCCATCTTTATGCCTCCCACAGCCAGGCAAGTTGTACAGTTACCCTTTCCCACTTCCCTCGCCTGCTGTATCCAGTTCTAACCGGAGCATGATGTAGACAGGGCTTTAAAAAATAAAGTTTCCTGGGAAGCATGAGACTTGGACTGTATGCTAGGGCTTTATTTGCTTATGGTGGTTAGAATGGGGACACTAGACCAAGCAACAACCCATGATAAGCAGTCTGAGGTCTCCCCAAAAGCACTTTTTCTTGTGCAGATATTGCAGGAGGTGCAACTGGAAATTATTTAGGGGGGGGGAACCATACAGACATTATCGTTGCCTGATGACTGTTATTTTCCTTCTACTCCAAAGGTTGCTGTTATTTTACCTGAGGCCATTGTTTCATTTATGCAGCATACTAAAATGTTGTTTAATTTCCAAATCACTCCTACTCCTGTCTTGCTAATTATAATAATGTTTAGGTCAACTAATGGTTAAAAGATTGATGGATTTTTCCCCCTGTGGACTTTATTTATTCCAAAAATACAATGCATTCAAAATAGAGCAGATAAAACCTAAGTGACATTTACATCATTTAAAGAAGAATGGATAAAGGATTCCAGCATTTATTATGCCTGAAATTTATGGCACCTTCCACATGCGTTTTTTTTAAAAATGGTTTAGAAGTGGTAACATCCTAAGGCCTCTAATCCGTATGAGAGGCTAGAAAATGCACTTCTAATGTGCTATCACACTTCTGACCTGCTGTTTTTACTGCTGTATGTTCCCATGATAATGAGAAGCATTGCAAGGGAATTAGCATAGAAATCCAGAAACCACTCTAGCTTAGGGCTACTGGACAGATGAAGGAACCTTCTGAAATTTAAAATATATTCATACATTACAAATTCAGTTTGAATATGAACCTGTGTGAATGCACCAAGAAGCCCCTTGAAAATGGCAGAACAAAACTCAAATTACTCAAACTCAGGATGGTTTAAGCCACTTCATACAAATACCTCAAACAGGCAGGGTGTTCAAACGTGAAACTTTCAGGCACCTTTTGTCTGAACTGGAAGGCTTTCAATTTGAACTTCGCTGGTACATCTCTAATCAATAATTAACATGTATTTGCTGGGCTTCAGGTGGCTATATCAATTGCTTATTTTCTTTTGGCTCTGGAAATTGTGAAAATTCACAATTCCATTCTGCTGCCATTTTCTCTACTTAGCTGATTGTTGTGGCAACTATAATGTAGTTACTACTATTGTCTTGCATATAATGGTCATAGATGGTTCAAGGAAGACAAGGGTGTTTTTCCACTGTCACTAGAAGTACCCATTAAGTACCCATTAGTGGGTACAAAAATGCCATTCGTACCCATTAATGGGTACTTTTAGTGACAGTGGAAAAACACCCCAAGATTCCTTTGTTTTGTGAGCATTGTTGATGGGACAGAGTTGAAGAATATGAAATACCTGACAGGATACATTACACACCTCGATACCAGAATCCCAGGAAACAACTGAGAAGCTGGAGGAAATATACCAACATGCATACGATATTTCCTACTTGTGCTTGCTTTTGAACATGAAGTTCGCCTTTTTGTTCTCCGCCCAGACATCTCCTGCTTTCTAGTGAAGAAGATGAAGGGAACCATCTTGATGACACTTCTGGCTGGCCAGTAGCATATTAGTCCTGAAACATCACTGATTTCCATGCTACTAGGGAATCTCTGCTCCCAAAAATTCTCCTCAAGGATCTTTGAACCGGAAGTCATTGTCTCCTTTAGGCTTTGTAGTCCTGGTACAGTTAATAGCATTCTTGGCTAAACAGCCTGTTTAGGTCATCTATACCCAGGAAAGATAGTAGGGAACAAATCATCTGTCTGACTAGGAGGCCCTTCGCTGGCTGTCCACATTGCTGGGTACATTCCTGGTCAACAGCAACAATAAAAGTGAAAGCAGGAGAGGGATACTTTAAAGGAAGGGGAGACACAATTCCAAATCCTTCTTTAGTAGGGATTATTGAGACTCACATTCCATTGATGGAAAGCCAAAAGCATCCTAAGGACTAGACAAAACCCAGGGAATCTTTACAAATCATTGTTGATGTAAGTGAGCTAGCATTGTAAAAGTTTCAGTATAAGAACAAAAGAATAACAACAAAAAATATTTCCTCTTAGCCTCAGAATGGCTTTCAAATCATACATATGAGACTAAGTAAATGCATGCTCAGGCCCAAAGAGAAACCTGTTGCAGAATGATCAATTCACTCCTAATTTTGTTTCTTTGAGGCCATATCTCTTTTTACCAGTTAAGACACCCATGGGCTGTCATATTTCCATTTGCAGCAGCAAGAGGCGTCCCATGATGAAACTAAGTGTGAAAATGCCATCTGAGACACTTCTTAAAATTCAGCATGCTGCTTCAGCCTAAGGCTTCAGTCCTTCAGTATATGCAGCCATTTCTGCTCCAGTCCCACACAGGAAGCAGACATGTTATGAGAACTGCTCTAGACCTGTGTTTTAACAGCATTCCCACAAGTAAGCAGGGTTTTAAAAATATTATTGGTTAGATTTAACTGATTATGGGGGGCAGACTCTTGGCTAATCGCAATACAAAGTTTCTTTATTATTATTATTTTTAAAGCATACAAGGGATAACTAGTACATAGCTAGTGGCAATAATATTCAATGTTTCAAAGTTGGGTGAATTAGTCAAATAGTAAAGCAACTCAAAGAGTGACGTTCCTAAATTGTAGCAAGAGAAATACATTTCACTGTTCCAAGAGAAAAAGATACAGAGTAAAAGTAATGTTCTTGTGGTCTTTTCAGACTTAAGTGAGAAATAAAATTGAAGAGGGGGAAGTAAAGTTAGTGTGAAGTATGGAGGGAAGAGGAGTGAAGAAAAAAAAGGAAATGAAACTAAAGCAGGAGGCAACAAGAATTAATTCATGGGATCTTCTCTTGATTAGGGATGATTTTAAGAGGAAAAAGTGCATGCATGGGCACACATGCAAAACCAGGGCTTTTGCAAAAGAAACACAATCTCTGGAGTGATTTCCCAGCACTCTGGTGAACTCAGTCTCTCCAAATGCATGGGGAGAGGCCAGATGTTCTGGGACTTCACTTAGCAGTTTAGTTCAGAAGTGGGAGATCACAGGCTTACTCTCACTCACACACCTCTCTTTCTAGCTCAAAAACAGTGCTTACAGCAGGAATTCTAGATGCAAAGCCCAGGAAAGAACAGAAAATGACACACAGAGCAGTTGTGTCTTTTGGGAAATGGGAGTCAGCTTGAATTAGTCCTGTGTTAGTTTCAGCAACAAGTGATGCCTCTCTGGGTAGCAGACCCAGAGAAAGAGAGATAGAAAACACACAGAGCTCAATGGGCACATGAAGTTCAACTTGTGCTGAAATGAAGGTGGGATGCAGGGTGAACTCTGGGGGAACCAAATACCCACAGTCCTGATTTTGATGTAAAGATGGAGTGGATTCTCAGCAAAATCAGAAGACCATTGAGTCCTGTTGTCTGCATGCTACTGCAGACCACAGCAGGGCCTGCCACATTCTGTACCGGCATGTGAACAGCAGACTGCTATTCCAGAATATAATCCAGAATATGACCCAGGGCAGAAAGTGCATCAATAGTGTCATTGCAAGGATTAGGACTCTTGTAGGAGCTGGGGAGCCAAGTGTGATTTAAAGTCTTGTTTTGCTCTCTCCAAACTGTGTTTTGGTCTGTTGCACCAAAATGTGATTCAGATTGTTTAAAGAGGGGCTTCCAATAATTCTCTGTCACATATCTGCTGCTCCCTGGGCCCCAGGCTGTGGGTGGCTGGTGAACATAATGGTTGATGCCCTTAACTGAGTTCTCTTTTATTTCTAGAATCAGAGTATTCCTAAATTGTGTTTTCCTGGCCTTTGCATTCAACTTGGCTTTAAATTGCGGCACAGCTATTTTAAAAACAAATCCCAGATCTTCAGTGTAGTAGTAGGTAGCAGTATTACTTGAAAGAATATCCCTTTGCTTCCAGTCAGTTGATAGTACCCCAGAAGCATTTGTGTATTTGAGGGAAATAAGAAGCTTTTTTTCTGTAACGGTATGTTAGTTTTTATATCATGTTGCCTTAGCAAGTGAAGGAGAAAGCTAAGACGGCTGACTTTTTGTATGCGTCTCTGAGGAAATTGTTCACACATGTAACTAATTTGAAATACATACTTCATAGGTAGATTACAGTTCAAATCTGCCCAGCTTTCCCCCACTGTTTCTTTGACCAATGTTAGGTTGTGACCTCTGGGGCTGAGCCAACAGGTGCGACCTCAATAATACTCAGGAAATTGCCAATCAGTTTCAGGTAAGCAAACGGTTCTGCTTGTCTCCTGGGGCAACCTGCCTCCCGTGTGGGGGAGGTGGTGGTGAAATTGTAGGATTAATGAAGTTCTACTTCTTATCATTCTTTATTACGTTGGGATTGTGTCGATCTCCATAAAACTGTGTAACGCTTGCCTAACCCTTTTCAAGGAAAATGGATAATGACAGTCCAGTTGGCCTGGTCTCGGCAGAGTTGGGTGCGCCTTAAGAGGCAGGGAACCGGGCTGCAGTCATTTGCAGACTGCAGAAAGGGAATGTAGAGAAGGAAGGGAGGAAAAGGAAGGGAGGAGAAGAATAGCATGCAAACTTTGTGATTTGGTGTTCACTTTGCAGACAATGAATGCTCAGTGCCATTTAGGAGAAGCGTCTTCTGCAGAAAGATGGAATTCTTGGAGTTTTGCCCCAATGACATCAGGACACCATTTAAGGGCAAAGGGAGAGTGTAATTATTTCAGTGGTGGTGGCCCTGGGTGAGCTTTCACAAAGGTCACGGAGGCAGAAGACTCTGGTTAGAAGCCTCCCTTTGATTTTATTGGACTGTATTTTGATCTACTGTGGATCAAAATGCAGTTAACTAGGATCAAATCGAGATTTCCCACCAGGTGTGGTAGGCTCATGAGGGCAAAGGGGCAACTCCACCCCCATATGCAGCAGCTCAGTTTCAGTGCAGGGTTAGCTAACATGTGCATAATCCACTCTGTTCAGTACTGCCAGCTTTCACATGGGATGCTTGGTTTTAAAATACACAGTTTCCTCATGGATTCCCAGGTAAGAGAAGCAAGGTAAAATATTTATAAAATCTTTCAGGAGTGCATATATGTATGAAAAGCAATTTCAGCAATATAATTTATCTTGTCTGCCAATGTAAATATTGCCATGTTAGCGTGGCAATCTTGTTTTAAATCTCCAGATTTAATAATTGAAATAAAAAATAGCAGCCTTATAGTGTTTGCTCTACTATTAACTTTGTCTGCTCTGACCTATGGTACGACTTCCTTCTAGCTGCCTTCCCCTCTGCTCCATCAGCTGTAGTAGACACCCCATAGCAAGTGAGTGTGTGTATGGGGAGCTGTTGCCGTATGATATTATAATATATGGGGAAAAATAAGCTAGACATCAGTGCGATTTTTTTTTTTTTTTACAAAAAGCTGAACATGTGGCTAGAAAGGCAAGAAAACTTTCTTGAAGAGTGAGACAGCTGTGAAATGAATTTACTTACAAGTAGTAAAAGTGCATGATTGTGAGTACGGAGTCAGAGTATGGAGGTGGTAAGACGAAGGTCTTGATAGGAAGAAATAAATGGAAGAGCAGATTTAACTTGGAAAAACAGCAAGAAACCCAGAAGGTTCTGCAAATAATTTTTGGATGCATCTTTTGAAAGGCTGGAGGAGCACAAAGAACTCTAAAATAAAGCCAGAAGCTCCCACAAAGCACAGGCATAGCAAAGACAACATCTTAAATAATGCAATAATGCTCTTATCTAGGAATGACGAGATAGTATACATTGCACACACAGAGGGGCATATGAAGTAAGGCAAAGCCAGCTCTTCTTTAGAAGACTTCATATATAGCCACTGAGGCTACATTCAGACATACTTGTAAGTTTTTATCCAGTTTCAGTCCACCTTCAGCATGGAAAAACACATAAATAAAGTGAACAGTCATTTTCTTTCCTCATTGTCTAACCCAAAGGTGGATCTTCTGAGTTAAATAACACTGAAAGAAATCAGCTTGTCACTTTGCTGATGTGTCTTGTAACTCCAAAAGTGGAGAGAATGTAGGAGTGAACACAGACTGAGTGTAAATTGCAAAGTTTGTTATCTCTACCAGTTCCCTCAGTGCTTATCCCAATATCTGAAATTATTGGAACAAATATTGGGACAATATTTGCTTTCAACTTCCTTGGGGCAGTGTCCCAGGGAAATTAAGATCAGGGATGGAGGCCGGCATTCACACTGTGAACGCCATCCCTGTCCCAAACCTGCCTGAACTTTACTCTGCAGTGGTGCAAGTGCAAATGTTGTCACCTGGCAGTGTTCACCTTGCTGCAGCAATGGCCATGGGCAGCTGACTATCGCTATGGCAATCGGGTGACATTAGCACATGACTGTGCCCCCACCCCTGCACTGCCTCCAAGCAGACTTTGCATGGAGGTAAGTGTGAAGGCTGCAACCAGGGCTATACTAGAAGCACCATCGACACTCCTAGTATAGCTATGAATCAGTTTTTACTGCTCCACAGTTATTGAAGATGGGGACATTTGGGCATGCTAGGAGCTGCTCTGGAACAGAAGTGGCTCTGTGATGTATGTACACTCTGGACTGGCAGGTGCCCAAATGTTTTCATCTTCCAAGTGCAAAAAGGCACAAAACATCAGTTAACTTGGAGCTGCTCATGTACCATCTTTCCCTCTTACAGGCATTATTTGTTCCTCTGTATGTATAAAATATAATAATAAGGACAGAGGACTGGCATTTCTTCTCTTAGTACCCTGATGCACATGAATTTGACCCACCTTCAGTCAAGAGAACATTCCAGAAAAGTGATTAGCCCTTTTCCTTTTACATTATCTAGTCCAACAGTGGATTTCTGAAAAGTGGATAAAATTTAGTCGGAAAGCATTTTTACTCTTAAGTAAAACTTAGTTCTGTATGTTGCGAGGCTGAAAAACAAAACAAAGTGAGTGACTGATTAAAAAAAAAAGGGATGGCTAATCTTATCACATTGCTGGGTAGCAGGAACTAGGGAAAGCTATTTGGGACAAGGTGCTGGAAAGAAAGCAACTCACACAGCAAAATGTATGGGTTGTTGTTGGCGAAGTGCTGTTTGAAGCCTCATCCTCGATCCTGTTAAATTGCATTTTGATCCACTGCAGATCAAAATGTGAATCATAAAGGCCAAAGGAGTTGCCTACTAGTTCTGCTATGTGAGTTGCCATTAAATAAAATAAAAGCTTTAGCAGTGATGTGATTCCTGAAAAGCTGTGGCTGTGATGTGATTCCTAAATTAGTACCATTTTATATCATCATAATTACTTTTGTAATTGGTTTACATTTGTATTACATTGCTTTGCTATGTCCAAACTTTTCTTCACACTCTGTAAAAGCACTGCATTTTATATGAAAGTAATGTGGTGATGAACAAAAACTTTTCTCTTTCGGTTCCAATCTTGTGTTTGTGCTCATTTCTCATTGGTTATGCTTTACTTCCCGATGCTCTGGATGGCTAAAGGACCTTGATTATATCAAACCAATAAAAATGAAGAGGAACATAGTCATTTCAATATGTGTTGCATCTGTCCAAAATAATTTAATATTCTAATATTAGAAATGCCAAGATGAGCATCATTAGTTTTTGTAGCTTTGGGCTGTATTCACATGAGAAAAAAATAAAACAG
The DNA here is from genome assembly GCA_023333525.1 of Aspidoscelis tigris stejnegeri. NCBI lineage: Eukaryota > Metazoa > Chordata > Lepidosauria > Squamata > Teiidae > Aspidoscelis > Aspidoscelis tigris. Next base: position 213,217,464 of record JALMGA010000001.1, read on the forward strand.
CAGCATGTCAAAAGTGGCTGAGAGTTGGTAGCAGCCACATTAAAGGCCAGAAAGTACCCTTCCAAAAAGTATTTAATGTGGGTTACAGACAGGAAGAAAGCACTAGCTGCCACATGGTCCTACCCACAAGCCACTTTTAAGTCACTTTTTTCCTACTTTGTGAATGCAGCTTTGATCTTTTTGCAGCCACTAAGAATGTGGAAATAATTTCCATAAAAACCTTTTTGTGCTCAGAACACTGTGTTATGAATGATCCAAACTCAGATCAAAACATTATTTAAAAAAAAAAAATGCTTGTTCTGAGTTTGCAACAAAACCAGGTCCTAAAGAATCTTCTAAATTCCAGTGAAACAGGACCTGTTAGGGTGAATTCCCATTACAAGCTTAAAACGGTTTCGAAACGGTTTTGATCCTCACAGTCCCCATGTCAGGTTGGCTTAACACGCTTTCTGCGTGTTAAATCGCGCCAAAGCGTTGTAAATGTTAACACTCATTTCAACAGGTCTCGCTCCGGTTCGTGCATTTGAAACATTTTACATTTCTTACTATGGGAACCGTACCGTTTTAGTGGGATGAGAATGCATGTTTAGGGTTTCCCTCCCCCAATAGCTTGCTTCCACCCCTTACAGCAGCCGCTACACTGTAGCAATCCACCCACTTCACATCTGATAATAATGTTGCAATTTTGCGCAATTCTGAAAGTTTTGACCTTTAGAAAGGGAAAAGAAAGGAAAGCAGCTGCAGGTTCTGGGAGATGTGTGACTGTTTTTAAGGCTGTGGTGGTGAGCAGGCGAAGGAGGCTTGAGTTGCCACTGCTGCTGTGTGCCCTGGGCAATGGGGAGAGGAGGGGAAAGAATCGCTGGCTGCCCGGTGCCGTTTTTCCTCCATCCAGGCAAGCAACAGCCACCCAGCCACCCAGCTAGGCTCCCTGAAGGGGTCCCTTATGGGTGGCGTGTTCAGGCCAGGAGGAAGAGGGCAGGGCAGCCCCGAAAAGCAGCTTTTAGAAAGTAGCCACTTGAGTCCCCCCTTGAGTCACGTACACCACATACAATCCTCAGAAGCCGGATCGTTGAAAGTAATGGGATCAAGCAAATTCGCGTTTGCATCCGGTTCTATTATTTTGGTTTAGGGAAACCATATAAAGCTTGTAATGGGAATGTGGCCTTAGTTTCCAGCTTCAAGCACAATCTATTTCCTCTTGTCTAATGTCTACCAATCAACTGCTGATGGAGGCACTTTGTTTTTCTCTCTTTTCTGCAGCCATGGAAATAAATGTGGGAAAAGAGGGGAAAAGGCACAATCCTCTCTCTTTTGGGCAGGAACCTTCTACAGTATGAGAATAAAGGAAGGCCTTTCTGATCATGAAAAAGATCATGAGAACCAGAAGATTTTTTTCTCCCTCTTAGCAGCAATGAAATGGCCTTGTGGTTAGAGTGTCAGAATCTTATCTAGAAGCCTCCAGGTTTGATTCCACACTCCTACATGAAGCCAGCTGGGCGACCTTTGGCTAGTCACACCTCTCTTCTGAGCTCTCACAGCCCCACCTACCTCTTAGGGTATCAGTTGTGGGGAGAAGAACAGAAGGTTCGTCCACTGCTTTGAGTCCCCTTAAAAGAGTGAGAAAAGCAGGGTATAAAAACCAACTCTTCTTCTACAGAAAAGGGGGGAACCACTGATCAACTAATGGATAGGAGGGATAGGATCACTGGAAAGACATTTAATCTCTGCCACAAAGGAAAATGGAGGAATCTGCTGATCAGCTAGCTGGTGGTAGCAGTGGAAGGACATGTTCCTCTGCCCCATCTTCTGTGGATAATCGGCTTGGAAGAGGGAAGGGAAATTGTGCCGTATAGTGAATAGTATAATCCTGGTATGCACAAGTCATAGAATAGCACATCACATAGGAAAACCTGTGGGCTTTTTTCTCTAAGAACACTTATAATCCCAGTCTTTCTTCTGGTGTGATTTTTTAGCGTTTGACTAAAATGCTATATTTGCATTAACTCTATGGAAATCCTACAGAACGAGTGCACTCAGATGTAGTACAGGGCATATAAAAGGGGCTCTTTAGTGGGATCCCAGGCTTCAATGTGCAACTTCATGTACACAGATATAGAGTGTGTTTCTTTACTGATAAAATAAAATAAGGCTCTTTTTAAAAATAGAACCAACACTGCTGTTTTGTAAAAATTGACCCTTTACCTGAAAAGTAATTTGGCAACTGAATAGCAAAATAACATTAACTGAGCATAGATGTGAAATTCTCTCCTGTTGCTTTGCCATTTCCAGTTCAACCACCTGGCAGAATGCTGTCTCAGGAAGAATTTTCTGTATTTGTCAAAGGCTATTTTAGGCCAGAAAATATTTGCTATTCAATAAAGGTAGCTTTAATGAATTAATCAGCCCCCCATTCACACACACCGGAGGAGTAGTCAGCCTTACTGAATGAATTCAAGGTATGATTTGGAAAACATAACATCAATGTTTACATAGAATACATATATATTCAGTCCTTCATTCTCAGGCCAAAATCCATCATTCCATTCTAGTTTTATATTTTAGCAGTAAAGTCAATTTCTTACTCTGGTTGTAGCTAACTTGTTTGTTAGGCCTGGTTCATGATTAATATTCTGAAAGTATTACAAAATGGGACATTAATATTAATTATCAAGAGCAAATGTTAGCCCAGGCTCATTCTGGCTACAAAGCAATATATCTTTTATTTTTATTTTATTTTTTTGCGGGAGTAAATAGTTTAAAAGGTGAAGGTCTTCCTTGGGAGATGGGGAGACAATATATCAATCATAGGGGGGAAATTTCCATGCTGAAGAAATAGGAAAAACCCATTTTGAAAAAAGTATACACTGGAGTATTTTTGTTCCATTTGTCTGAAAACCCTTAAACACTATGAAAACCAATGTAACTATTTTTCTAAATGATGCACAGTGACTTATGCAAGTTCTCCCCAACTGCGGTTCTTAACTTGAATGTATACTGTGACTAATCAAGCGGGAATGAATAATAGTTCTTCAAGGAATACAGAAGTTTTAATACAAACTTTTTCTTTCTCAATTTACGATCACCTGGAGGCATTAAACAATGGTTGTCATAGGAACTCTGGAAATCATTTTTAAAAAGTTTGCCTTCATGACTTCTTTATTCATAATTTAGAAATGATGAATTTAAATGTTGAAATGTTGAAATATCATAACCTGATTTGCTTTGTTTTCAAAGGAACGAATAAAATATTAATTTTAGGTTTGGAAAGCATGCCTAGAAATTATTGCACTATCCTGATTTTCAAATGTCTGCATTTGCAACCTTCTCTAAGGGTGTTTTTCCACTGGCACTAAGTACCCATTGAAGGACCCATTTGGCTGAGAGCCGGATCACCCCATTTCCACCATAGACCCCATTAGGGACACATCTGTTTCCACCACAGCTAGGGAAATCCAGATCATCTGGGCCCTATAACCCAGATTTCGTGTAGGGTCTACAATGGGGTCTTCAGCCTTAAAATCCAGATTGTAGGGAGCCTGTTTCCACTACAATCCGGCAATGGGGTCTAGAGGAGGCTCGGGGGCGGGGGAGGCACTTATTGGGGGGGTGCCCCAAAGTCAAGACTTCAGAGTCCCTCTGAAGGCAGCTCTGAAATCCCTTGAAAGGCAACTTCAGAGATTAGCACAGGCTCCAAAGAAAAAACCCTTGCGAGAGCAATGCAGCTGTCAAAGGCTGCAAAGGCCGAAGGGTCTTTGAAGTTAGTGGCACCAAAAGCGCCCAGGATGGAACTGGGTGAAGAGTCCGCAGCTGTCAATGCAGCAAAGGGGAAAGCGAGGAGGAGGAGGAGGAGGAGGAGGAGGAGGCAGCACTGGTGCTGGTGCCCCATGAAAACTGCGGCAAATCCCAGTATTGGGATGCCACAGTTTTCTCTACCACCATCCCGCGGGGATCATGATTTTGCTCCCTTTCCCAGGAAAGCCGCTTGCTTGCCTCAAAAAGGGAGTAAAAGCAAGGGAGTAAGAGGGTGCAGAGGCTTGAATTTTCTCTCTTTGTCAGGGTGGTAACCTTATTGCCCCCCTGGAAGAGAGAAATTTCAAGCCCCTGCAACCCCTTGGAGCTCCTTGCCGGGAGGTTCCTTGCTCATGTCTCCTGCTCTTGCCCCATAATTCACACCTGACATTCAGAAATCTGTATCATAAATACACCATTGCTATGTCCATGGCTATATGCTACAATAATTCTTATATTTCCATTGCATGCTAAATTGCATTGCAGTTCTGGGCACCCAAATTTTAAAAAGACATTGACAGACTAGAGCAAGTTCAAAGGAAGGCTACCAGAATGGTTAGACGTCTGGAAACCATGTCCTATGAGGAACTATTGAAGGATCTAGGAATGTTTAGCCTGCAGAAGAGAAGACTGAGAGGAGGCATGATTGTGGTCTTCAAGTATCTGAAGAGCTGTCACAGTGCAGAGGGATCATCCCTATTCTCACTTACATAAGATGGGAGGGCTAGAAACGATGGTATGAAACTTCAAGGGAGTCAGTACAGGTTAGACATTAGAAAAAACTTCCTGACAGTGAGGGTGATCAGTAAATGGAATAGGTTGCCATGGGAGGTAATGAACTCTCCATCGTTGGAGGTCTTCAAGCATCTATGTCTGGGATGGTTTAGGAAATCCTGCATTGAGCAAGGGGTTGGACTCAATGACCCTAGAGGTCCCTTCCAACTCTATAATTCTATGATTCACCAAGTGCTCTTAGGCAACTTTTGTTTCAGGTATTATAGTATGTGCCTTAGAGGACCAAGAACAGGGATAGGGACAGGCAAGGGAAAGTGCACCAGTGTCCACATGTGTTCAGCAGCCCTGTCCTGGAGCCTTTCTGTGCTTGGCCTTATTATGGAATATATTCCACAACAGGGCCTGCTATTTGCATTTTAGTGCAGCCTATGGAAAGCCCCAAGTGAGGCCTGCCATAGTCTGCATTAGCTTGTGGCCAGCAGACTGTTATCACAAGATATATTCCAGAATAAGGCCAAGTGCAGTAAAGGCCCTGGTCTATATTCAGAGTTAGGAAATGAAAGAGGTGAGGAAACAAAACAGAAGATACAGGCAGGATGCCTCTGAAGACCATTTTTAGGGATTCAAGAGCAGGTGAAGGTTTTGCCTTTGTGTTCCGGTTAAGATGCCCAGAAGCAATTAGTGGGCCACTGTGCTGAATAAGATGCTAAACCAGATGGTCTGCTGCTTGATCCAGGTGGGCTCCTCTTATGTTCCAAAGGTTAACGGTTGAGGGGAGTTCTGTGCTGTACCTGGAAAAGCCCCTGAAACAATCTGTTTCTATAGCCCAACAAAATGTCCCAGAGCCTTAGAGGGCCCCGTGTTCCACTCCAGCTGTCCCCATGTGGCCACATGACAGTGGCTGGTATAAAACATAACCCAGGAATTTACCAAAATTTGTTTAAATAAGTATTCACCTATGAATAAATCTTGCGGATAAAAATGTAAATAACAAAATTTCATCAACAGTGGCTGAAGTGCAAATAATGTAACAAAAAGAACACATATGTACCCTTAGACATGTAGAACTGAATAGCTCACTAGAAAATGAGAAAACTGTATGGAGTCCGTTTAATTAAAAAAAGAAAAAAGAAAGAACGAAAAGCAGCTTCCTGAGGGAACAAATTTTATCTCTTGATCCAGAGCAGCCTGACATGTAAACAATGGCTCCATGGTGTTTACTGCATGCTATTATCTGTCTAAATACTAGGATTACTGTTTCCTTTTGTGCGGCAACAGGCTGGTGGTTCTCACTAATAGCCATTATTAGTAGCAGTGACACATTAATTGAACTTTTCTGCTCCCATGTGTGTGGCACACTCCAAGGTCACTCAATGCACCGGAGTTTCATGTGTATTCAATTACTGTAGCATTATGAAAGAATGTAACCTGTCATACACTAGAAAATATCACTTGCTATTCTTTATGGCATAGCTGGTAACCTAAACCACTTGATTTTGCTGCGTTGCTATGCCTGTTTCTTGGGTGCTATATAAATTAAGAGATGAAGGAGAAAGACTTTTATTTTTTTTAAAAACCAAACATCCTTCCACAGAAGACAGGAAGATAAATCCTCTATTGACACCCACTGTTTACATACGTTGCATTCTACATGTAAACAATAACCACTTCCCAGTTTCCAGCTGATATGCCCATTCTAAATACGTACACAGAAAGACGTCCCACTGAAATTTGATGTGGCTTCCAATCACTTGTCAGGGTTTTTCTAAACGTGAGGTAAACCCTGAAAATGTCACGGCATTGCACTGGATATGCCAGTCATCCCCATGGTATTCCTAATTCAATGCTGCTTGAAACATGCAAAAAATATGTTGAGAATATTGGAAACATTTGAAATTTGATTGAATTTGTTTGAATTTGGGCATTCTAATTCAAATCAAATGTCTATAGTTCATTTTTTAACATTTGAACGAATTTTGAATCTTTCAAATCATTCATATGAATTATTTGGACATTCGTATGTGTATGGATACGTAAGCATTACATACGTATACATACACATCTATTCATATCTGTATGCATTTGTATGGATACATACAGGTAAAAAATGGGATACATATAGTTTGTGTATGGATGCGTATAGACACATACGAATTTTGTTGACATACCTATCTTCAAATACAAATCACATGTCCGGGCATATAGATTTGAATGTATTTGAATTGGATTCGAATTTGAATACATTCATTTTTTCCTATTAGTTCAGATTCGAACATTTGAATATTCAATTTGAATTGAATTGAATCTGAAAATTGCATTCACACACACCCCTAATTACAGCAAATCTGCTGTTGCTGTTGCTTTTCCCATAATAGAGTTCCTTGCCTGCATGTCTGGCAAGCAGCATACAGTGGTACCTCGACATACAAGTGCCCTGACATACAAGTGTTTTGAGATACAAGCCGCCAAGCGAGTGATATTTTGCTTTGAGATGAGAGCAAGATTTGAGATGCGAGTATGTAAATACAGTACAGTACATAACAAAAACAACTGAGGTGGTGTTTTGGGAGCTGGAATGGATTAATGGGAAAATTGCTTTGAGATAAGAGCGATTTGACATAAGAGCAAGGTTACAGAACGGATTAAACTCGTATGTCAAGGTACCACTGTATAAGATTGGTCAGGTGGGGACTTTTGAGAGCCAACTAATATTGTGTGAAAAACAACAACAGAAAGAGGTGGGCATTTGTTGGATCGCAGTTATCCTCAGCTGGCTGGCTTTGTGTGCTGGTAGCCAGATGTGCAGATGTTGTTGCTAACCCCAACTGGTATTTTTTTTAAAAAAGGAAACTACCTTTCTGCTATGTCAATTATTGACAGTTTAAATCCAAGGCTACACCTAGCAAAGGTGACAGCATTGTTAGCTCCAGACAGAACTTGGAAGTTCAGTGGCTCTCTTTGCCCTGCTCATGGTCAGGGAAGTTTTTGAAATTAGACTTTTAGGCAAACTTCTTGCCATGATTAAAACACTTGGAAAAAAACATCATCATCAGCCTGGGATGAAGTTTTAAAAAGAGTTCTCACACCTGAAGACTCTGGCAAGAGATCACTAGAATGAATGCTCTAGTAATGGTGGATGTTCATGAGCCACTGGAGAACCCTTCCAGCAGCAAACCACCAGGCCTGTTTCATCACAGGCATAGAGGTGGCCTTAGAGCATAATTTTCTAAAGTGATGGGTGTCAGGACAACTCTTGCTTAGAATATACCCTGTTTGAGTCTGACTCAGGCCCTGTCCCCATGCAATTGAAAGTCTGCTGGAACTCTTCTTTTGCCTCTGAGCGGCCCCATTCCAGGCTTTACAAGGCGCTTAGGGAGCTTAGGAAAGTGAGACACCCGCTATAAAATACGTGCACTTTAAAGAAGAGTTCCAGCGCTCTTTCGGCGATTCGCGGGTTTTGCTCGCTATATCTGCCTTGAGGACGCTCCGTGGCAAAAGGGGCGGGGATTGCTTGCCTGCACACACAGCCAAAAAGCATTCACATATCTGAGAAATGCAGCAGGTTCGCTTCCTTTCCTTTGTAAAAAGAGCCAGAATTGCTCAGAATTGCAACATTGTTATCAGTGATCTGTGAAAGCCTTAAAAGAGAATGAGCGAAGGATCACGCTGCCGATGCCTGCAGCCGCTGACTTTGCCGGGGCAGAAAGCCTTTTCTAACAGAGAACTGAGTGAAAGTAAGTGCTGAAAGTGAATGAATGAGCGATCATCTGCCTTTGCTAGGGGCGGGAAGCCGTTTCAGGAGACGGGATCTGGCTATTTTTCCTTTTAACAAGAGAGGGGGCGGGGGGGGGAAGATGCGGGGAAAGGAAACAGGCTTCCTTGGGGACGGAAAGTCCGTTTAGATTGCGGCTACCATGGGGACGCTTATTCCGGAAGTGGAGGGGACTTTTAAAGTCAGCTATAACAGAGTGATGGCAGAGGAAGCCGAGAGGGGCTAATAAGTCTTTTGGGGATTGGGCCTCAGTAACTTTCCTTCCTGTTTCAGATGTTTGAGGAAGCTACTTTAGTTACAGCTGGTCAGCACTTAGAAGGATTCTCTCATCACAGCATTATTCCATGTCATTCTAGTATCAAGACCACTGGTGATGAAAACAGATTCAGACTGAGCTTTGTAGTTTTACCTGTCAGCTGTTCACCCAGCTATATTAATATGAAGCTGAAAGGTTTAGTTCCATTTTGTCATAAAGAAAGAGCACCTCAAATGCAGTTGTTTTTGTATTTATTGCTACACGTATTCCACACCATATGAACATAAGAAGAGAAGAGAGGCCCTGCTGGATCAGACTCCAGTCTCTCTAATCCAGCATCTTGTCCCACACAGTGACCCACCAATTGTTTATGGGTATCCCAAGCAAAAGACAAGGGCAAAACCTTCACCTGCTCTTGAATACCCTCAAATGATATCTTGGAAGCATACTGCCTGTCTACCCAGCCTGGAGGATGTACCTACCTAGGCATCCAATCTAGCAACCATTGATACACCTGTCATCCATGAATTTGTCTAACTCTTTCTTAAAGCCATCTAGGCTGGTTGCTGTTACCACTTCTTCTTTCACAGTCTGATGACCTCCAAGTGAAGAAATACTTTTCCTTGTCTGATCTGACAGGTCCTAATGCTACAGATGACTCATATACTCATCTAGATATTTTAGACAGTTTAGTTTATTGTTTCAATTTTATTTGGCTGTTTCTGTTTGCTTTAGTATATTTTAGATTTTAATTTATGGGGAATATTTTTTGTAAGCCACTTAGAGAACTTTAGTTATTGAGTGCCTATATAAATTCACTAAGGGTGCATTCCCATGGTACTAACTTGTATCTCTATTGCCCCTCCACTGAAGTGGATTAAAGAAAAGCAGGTTCAATCCGGATTTAAGCATTCCCAAGGGGGTAAGCAAAACATGCATTTAAAATGAACGGATCGTCCCCAAGGAAGCGTGTTTTGTTTACCCGCATCTTTTTCTCCCCGCCCCTCGCTGTTTCATTGGGTGATCGGGCGGAAGGAATTTCCAGCTGCCGAAACGCCTCCCCCGCAGCCAGCGATCCTGCAATCCTTTCCTTCAAAAAGACCAAAAGAAAAATTTAAAACTTCTCTGTTCATCTCCCCTGCTTGCGAAGACTGCAGCTGGCACTCTTTACAAGATCTCCACCCAGCCAGCTCTTTTACACTTTCACTTTCACGGAAGCAATTCATCACAATGTATCTTTGCTGTTTCTCTTTGGGATTGGAAAGAGAAACAGCAAAGAGAAAATGCCTGCCTAGATCGCTGTTTGCATAGATTGCTGGCTGGATGACAGGCAAAAGAGAGAGAGAGAGATGATCTCTCCGGCCGGCAATTCCCACCTCGGAGAGAATCCCCGCCCCTTTTGCCATGGAGCGATCCCATGGAAAATGTTGCGCTGAAAACCCACATCTTTCAGAAAGTACTGCTTTAAACAGGTATTTTTTTTTAAGCGGGTTTTCCCCATTAGCGGTGCTGGAAACCCGGATTAAAGCCGTGCATGGGACCGCTCCATGGCAAAAGATTTTCAGCAGACTTATTATTGCATGGGAACGCAGCCTAAGCAAGTAAGTAAATAATAAAGGTAGCTTTTTGGAAATGTGAATTCTGATCAAATTTTCCTCATAGCATTCAGTCTCCCGTCAATGTTATGCAAATACATATACAGTATTAGATCATAAAAATAATTATATCACAAATTATTGAATAGAATCAGAGTAACTGTGTGTGTCTGAACTCCATGTTGTCTTAATGACTGATTTTCACAGCACTTAAAAAAAGAAAGTTCAAGATTAGTACCATCCATGACCTTTGGAGATATATGCTAAATTTACACCAATGTAGTTTATTTTTACATTTTGTACACAAAGGCATACTGTTTTAATAGACATTCAAAGCAGTCGTTTAAAGATCAATTATGTCTACCCTGTGAATCAGAATTAAGATTAGTAATATAGAAAACAGAGTTCAATGGTCTCCTTGACTGAGTTAAGTGCAAACATTTTGGCTGCGTATGCAAGGCCCAAAAAGGCCACACAGAAAGGGCCAAGGACTAGGGTGAAGATATGAAATGAGAAAATCATTCCAAGGGCACTTGCTGCCCTCAGTTGCTCCTACCTCTTTGCCCTGGCCTTTGGTTAAATGGGGGTACACTTTCCCTTCCCACTCGCAAACACTGTTGTTTTAATATATACTGTTATTGTTTTAATATGTTGATTTTAAATGTTGTTACCCCACCCTGAGACCTTTGGGTATAGGGCAGGATGGAAATACAAATAATAAATAAATATATTTGGGCAGCAATGGCAGCAGAGACCTGTCTGTTCCATTTTCTGACTAGTACTATTGTGAGCTGCATAGAAAATGGTCCACTTGTGGGATGATTTCTTGTGCATCTCTTAATGGGCTTAGCCAGAAATTTTGAAGCAGGGAACCTTTTGTACCCTGGCTTGAGAATCTGTGAGACCAGGAGGAATGTAGATCTTGTAGCTCCCAATTCTGGGGCTGGACTAAGCATTCCAGACCAGAATAGCCCTTCCCCCACCACACGGAAGCAGCCTTTGGCCCTAATTATAATTATAACAGTGGAAATGGTATAACAAGATTGAAAAACTAAATATCATTATGAATATTGCAAGGAACAAAAAATAGAAAGATATATGGAAACCCTTACTTGAATCTGCACCCAGTATTAGAAATAATCATCTCCCTGGAAAGATTGCATTACAAATATTAAGGAAACGCGTTGAAATATCTAAAGAAACAGCTCCTCCCATACAGACCTGCCTATGCCCTAAGATCTGCTGATGAGGCCCTCTTGGTGGTCTCATCACCTGCAGTAGTTAGTAGGAGGGCATTCTCAGTTGTAGGCCCCAGGTTATGAATAATCTCCACTCTGAGGTGTGTTAGACGCCACTGTATGTGTTTAGAAGACAGGTGAAGGCACACCTCTTTACCCTGGTCTTTGGCTGAGGGAACAAGATCCCCTCCCTATAAAGGCACTGTCATTGTTTTAATCATACTTTATCTGCTTATCTGCTTTTATTATGATATTATTGTAACCTGCCCTGAGACATTCGGGTATAGAGACAGGAGAAAAATAATAAAATAAAATAAATTAATAAGAGAGAATAAATTTGTCTACAATGGTCAAAATATAGTAAACTGCTATAACAGAATTATGGATCTATATGTGTATTTGTGGACTTTCTTCCCTTCAATAATACTTTCAGGTCTCAAGCTGTTATAGAGTGTCACTCTGTTTTCATTTTGGGGGTGTGATTGGGGAAGAGTATTAAAGGGGCTAAACTGTACTATACTGGGTGGATCCTGTATGAATTTGCCTTCCTTTCCCCCCACTGTGTGATTACACAAAATGTTTATCCTAACAGAGCACAGGGGGCGTTAAGATGGTGGAGAAGGGTGGGGAACTAAAAAGGTATTGAAAAGGAGTCTTAGGACAGGAATAGAAAGGGGTGAACATAGCTGGGTAAGAAGGGATTCCTGACTATAGAAAAATAGCCTGTCAATATACAACCAGTCCCAGGCCCTTCCCATTGAGCACATTTCTTTTTATGTGTACGAATATTCATGACATTTGAAATTCCTATAAATTTGGCCGAATTTGGACATTCAAATTCAAATTGAATGTTGGCACATTCAAAGATTGACATTCAAATTTGAATAAAATGTTTTGATACATTCATATGAAGCTTCATATGGGATTCATATGGATTCGTATGGGATTTGTATGGGGTTGAACAATTGTATTAAATACGAATCCTACCACATTCAAAGGGGATCTATTCAAACAAATACAAATTTTCTTGCATTCGATTCAATATGAATCAAATAAAAAAGAATTCATGCACATCCCTATTAGAGATGCGTAGATCAAGAAAAAGTGAAGCAAGCCCTGCCCCTAATTACATATAAAAGAAAATAAAATAAAAACAACCTGACTCCGTCATATTTGCTGCATAAAGTAGACATCAAGGTTGAAAATGCTTTCTTTTAAGTGAGATTTTTGGCAAACAGGACAGTCCAGAAGCAAGTACTGTTACATTTAGATGGACCTACCCCCTGGTTAAGTACATATGCTGTATGATTGCTTTGCTAGTATATTAAATTATGTATGCTGAATGTGATCATTTATTGCACCATTGTGAGAAATGTTGGTCCTTTCTGCACTGGGTCCTATTTCCAGAATAGGGGTCTGCTTTAGTCTGTGCTAGAATCTGGAATAAGTCCCAGTGCAGAAAGGGATATTATTTTATTGCACTAGAAGATCTTCCAGTATCTTAATGTGTTATGATGAATGTTTCACAAAAGCTGGGGTATACATGCTTTTGTTATAAATTGCCTTCACAGTCAAGGGGTCTGTTTATACTTGCCTTAAGGGATTGGTTCTGGATGCTCTGTGGGAGGTCAGCCCACCCTTTGGACCATTGCTGCCACCACCATCACCATCTTGGAACATCCAGGAGCTCCCTCCAGCTGCCCCAATCTTCTGTAAAAGCCTGTCCAGACAAGCCTGGCTGTGAACACTGTGAGTGGGTGGAGCAGTTGCGGACCTCAAGGTCTTGGGCCAGTCACCATGGCAATATCCCATCATGCATAGGATGTTGTTGTGGCCATTGCCATGATGATTTGGCCAGGCTGGGCTGGGCCATCTGCACTTCAAGTGCTGGTCATCAGGTTAGAGACTGCACCAGCTCTTGAAGTGTAGAAGCCTCACTCTGATCCTGATCTTAACCTCAGTGGGATGGTTTATGTTTATACCATCCCACAGAGTTGAGTACCAACAGGCCCAAGGTCATCAGTGTTGAAGTCACAGAGCTTTGATAGGTTTTTTCACTTGGAAAAAAGTGAACCATGTCTCCCCAAATCCCAATACTAAACTTTACCACCCATTCACTTTCTCACCTTTGCTTTTATGCTGTAATTGGCATTGTGCTAGTACACACACACACAATTTCTTCAAGGTTTTGTTTCCTTTTATGATTCTCTAGCATTGTGTGAATGGTGATTACTCTTTCTGAAGTCACAAAATTTGTGACTGTCCAAAGGTAGCGCAAAAACCAACAGTTTTATTATTTAGAGAGAGACTGACATCAGGATCAATAAATCCTGACAGGAGTCATTTACATTTTAATGAGTTACTCTATAACATTGTGAAAATAGGTTGGCAAGTCCTCTGGCCTGGTGCTTAGAGAAAGAATCTCTAGGTACTATAAACAGTTATAAAAATCATGAAAAAAGATGATCCGAAAGTCATTGACCATCTAGCAAAATGTAAGGGCTTCCATTTATTATTATTAAAAAAAAAAAAGCAAGAACTTAAGTCATGAATTTCATGATCATTTTTCATGATCTGCAAAACGTCCTTGGTGCTTAACTAGGTCAGTATGTGGCAAGAAGGAAACGGAGAAAGGATTCAGTAATCCAGTCTCCTACAGAGATTGGTGATGGATGTTCTTTAGCAATATGGCCTCCTTCAGATGTGAGGAGAAATTTTTCACCAGTCCTAGGCAGCGTAAGCAGTTATAAGGGATTACAGAAAATGTGGTTGAAAATATATAGAAGGAGCCAGATTTCTTTTTGCGGGGGGTAAGGAGAGAGTTAGCTAGCTAATGTATATTATCACTTACGTGTGGATGAAAAGTAAATGTCTGGATTTAGGGAATACAAATTAAGTCTAACTGATTTGCTTATGTTTTCAACAGAAATCGAACACTTCCAAAGAGAGTGAATGAGGCTTCCTTATCTGCAAGTGCACTAAGGGCTTCCCTTCTGCACGTTAGTGCAGCAGACAGAAGGCCCTGGCCATCTGCACAAGATGGAGCATGATCCAGATCAAGTAATTCACTCGCTCCTGGTTGCTAGATCCACGACCCTCTTCTGCCCTGCTCTAGCTGTCATTTGAAATGCTGCTGACCTGATATGAGGCTGTGAAAGCATTTTTTCTTAATATCCCACCTAGAAACAGCAATACTATTGTCGTGTCCAGAGGAGATGGTAACAGCAAAGGATTCACACACACACAACTATTGACAGCAAAATGCCAAGTCATTTACCAGAGTTCTTGGGGATATAGAATACACGGAGTCAAGCAGGTCAGGAGCTGGGATTCCAGTCAGTTGTCGTAAGTTCGAGAAGTCCAGTCAGGGTTCACACAAGTCACCAAGGAGATTCTTTGTTTGCAACAGCGAGTGCAGAGTTGGGCGTTTCTTAAGTGGAAGATGGAGAGTCACACCCCAGGTGGCACAACTGTTTTGCATGGAGGCAAGCTGAACAGTGCAGCTGTTGTTCTCTCCTGAGAGAACTCGGCTCAGGGCATTGCGTATCGTCTGAGTCCAAAGCAGTTTCCATGTTTGGCCCCTGAGTGCACCTCCCTCACTTCAGCTGGCAGGAGTGGAACCTTCCTCCAAGGAGCTGGAGAGGACATGAGGCATGGCAACTATTGTGTAGTGATTAAACTATCTTACTTGTAGGCTGCTTAGCTGGAGGGCTATACTGAGCTTAGAACAGCCCTTGGAACAAAAATGTGACTGCACCCTGTCTCTGTTCTCATCATTTTGTACCAAACTAAGAAAACCTATAAGGATGGCACTGACAGATAATGCAATAAGAAGATACACCACTAATGTTTTGCATGCCCAGGCTGAAAGACTGATCAGCTGCTTTAACTTAACACATCAACTCAAAATAACAGTTATGCTCAATACATTCAGGAATTAGTTCATTATTATGAATTAGAAGCAAAGCAGTGCCAGCTTTCAGCTTTCAGAAGAACCTGAAATATATTTAATGGTCTTGTGATTGAGGCCCACATTATGGCCTAAGGCAAACTCTCCATGAATGTCATGTTTTTCAGTATCTTTCACACACTGCCAACTTACTAATAGTTTTGCTGTAAGGATTTCTGGCCCATAAGGGCAAAGTGGGTACCTTCCCACCATGCCACTTTTCTCTGTCACACATCCTTTAGTTTAGGTCAGCTAACGTGTGAATAATCCATTATGTTCAATGAGGTCAGTTCTGGTATAGGTTCATTCATTCTTTCATGGTTTGCATGGATGATAGGCTTTCAAGCTTTGCACTTTTGGCTATGCCTGTTCCAATCCTTCCCTTTAGCTGCCTTTTAACCACCCTACCAGCCACAGTAGAAACCAGCTTCCACTGTTTAGTTGGGCTGACTCCTGAGCACACCCAAACAATCCAGTTTGCTCTTCTAGTTTTGGGCTTCCATTAACAATCAATAATGAATGATGTTTTTGGTATACTTTGTGATCTAGCTTAAAAGTTGTCTTGAAACCTGGAGTTTCCCAAAGTCCACTGGAATGTTCTGGATAAATGTATTAAAACAGTGGAGGACCATGGGTGTCAGAAGCAAGGCAAGGTAGTAGGCCCATTTCGGCATGATTAGAAAGTTACATCCACACACCTTAAATTCAAGGACTGAGGTTGTCCTCATTCTTCCTGGACCAGAGGTCAAAGTGCATTTCCTGTTTTTCTTAAGACTTTCCTGGTTGGAACGGGACTATCCTGCAATCAGATAATCCAGCACTGAGTCCTTTTAAAGATCTCCATCCCTCTCCACCATCACGGCACCCCCTGTGCTCTGATAGGATAAAAGTTCTGTCACTCAACAGTGTGTAATCACACATAAGGTGAAAGGGAAGGCAAATCTATTCAGCATCCACCCATTATAGTACAGTTCAGCCCCCTTTAGTCCTATTCCTGGTCACACCCCAAAAATGAAAACAGATTAACATTCTATAACAGCTTGAGACTTGTAAAAATCAGGACTCAAGAAAGTCTGATTGAAGTCTACAAATAGAACAGATTGGACTAAAAAGATGTGAGCAGTGGGGTATACTGAGGAAGCATTAAAGTGAAGGTGTAACCACAGCCTTAGAGGAACAAATTATCTTTGGAAGAGCATGTGGAACTTTGCAAAATGTGATAGTGAATATTTTGCTGTGACCTGGACCCTTTCTGCACTGGCCCTTATTCCGGATTATATCCCCTTGGTAGTACACACTACCAAATAAGGCCCAGTCCTGAAAACACCTTACTTAAGAGAACAACCAATAAAAGCACAAAACATACCCAGACAATGAATTGTATGAAGACCACCACATTGGGCTGGGGTGAGGGGAGAGATTCAGTGGCTTTGCTCCTCAAAATTCTGCTTGGATATCAGTTTCCTATCAGACAGCAGACCCTTCAATTTCCTGTAAAAGTTGTCTTAAGAGTTTATGTTTCAAAAAATTACCCAGCCCATATGGCCTCAGCTTTCCTAGATTAGATAAGATGTAGTTTTATGGTGTATTTAATGTCATGATGTTTACTTTTTGATTATCTTTGAGGAAAAAAATGAATGATAGTGTAGGACTTGATATATATATGCGCCAAATATGCAAGATATTAGTGGAAAATATTTATTTAGGAACAGACAATAATTATGCTACTTTTTATTTCATTATAGAAATATATTCCATTGCTGAGTAATAAGTCCCAGACTTTTGATGATGTATTAATGCTTTCACATATGTAAATATCTACACTATAGTCCCCAGACTACATCTTTCCTGTAATTGTGGATCTAGGTTTATTGACTCAATAAACAGCTCAGGAGTCATTAATGTAGGATCCCAGTTTTATTTGCACCGTCTATACAGGGTGCTCCTAGTGTCCCCAGGGCCTGGAGAGCAAACATGTCTGCTCCCATCGGTCCTACAGGCAGCCCTCAAGGTGAGACCTCTACCCTTGCACGGAGTACAAGAAACTGCTAAAAGGGCAGATTTAGTCCTCAGTCAACCTCATCATTGCTGTATAGAACAAGGGTCACTAACTGACAGTGGTATTTGTTTGGTGTCATTTAGCACCAGACTGAAGATGGCTGGCTTCTGGGCCATTTCCAGTATGGCACTAAACCACAAGGAGAAAAAATTTCAAAGCTGCAGGATTTGTATTCTGCAGCTTTGAACCTTTGGAGGTTGGGAGGCGCCAGCCATGAAAACAGCTCATTTCCTGCCCTTGTGGTGGGATTGGAACCTCCTACTCCAAAGCTGGCCTTTGTAACAGCTTTCCAGGGGCAAATTAAGGCTGTGATCATATGTATCAAACAAACAAACAAACAAACAAACAAACAAACAAACAAACAAACAAACAAACAAACAAACAAACAAACAAACAAACAAACAAGCATCTCTTAAGCCCAGTTCCCACTCAAGGAATAAAGCGCTATGTACAAGGCTATTTACATCGATATGTAAAGCGCGTTAAAAGGAAGCAAAGGAGCATCTGGCAATCGGATTCAACCCCGATTCTTTTGTCCCCACACTTAAAACACTTCCAAAAACGGATTGGGGAAAGTGATTCTTTCCCCTCCTCAGCCTTTTCCCACCCCTCTCTCCCCATTGCCCAGGGCACATGGCGGTGATGGTAACTCAAGCCCTGTTCACCTGCTCCACACCCACACCCACCATCCCCAGCAGGGGTTCCCCCCAAAAGCACCCTGGCTGGCTGGCTCGCTCTGCTGCTGCCACCAACTGCGCGGGAGCTGGGCAAGTGAGTGAGTGAGCAAGCTGCATTGCCACCGTGGTGGGCGGGTGAGAGGGAGGGAGGGATAGACTGAGGGATGGACTTTACTTCCTTGCTTCTCCCAGTTCCTGCAGCTTTCCTCTTTCTCCTTTTTAAAGATCAAGGAAGGAGGCTGGGAGGGAAACAGGCATAATTGCGCAAGATCATTTGTGAAGGGCAAGAATCCTCTGTGCCTGTTTCCTTGATCTTTAGGCTTGCATGTGCATGAGGGAAACATGGGTGGGAAAGGAAACATTATTATAAGGTGTGAAGTGGGTGGACTGTTACAATGAAAACGGCTGCTCTAGAGGGGAAACCTGGCATTTAAACTGAAAGGGGTTGTCCTGCAGGGTGAAACCCCATCCATTTCATGATGTAGTTGCCCAAATATTGCTCTAGTGTTTCCACAGCAACAAGGAAGAAGCGTTTTAAAAGCCAAGACCGGAAAAAACACCTGAAAAATCAGGCATTTATTTCATTTTTAAGCCAAATAATCCTCAAAATGCCTCTGAAACTGAATGGGAATGGGGACAAAGAGAATCCAACCCATTTGGAAACCATTTTAATTGATTGGGGGGTGGGAACAACAAAGATCCAAACTGTTTTGAAACAGTTTTAAAGTGGCAATAGGAATTCAGCCAAGGATGGTAGTGTATTGTCCTCATGTTCTCATCCCACCTTTCCTAGTTTAGAAGTTTCATGAGATGGGGAGGGCGGCCTGGTATATCAATGATCCCAGCTTGGAACCATCTATAAATCATAACTGAGTAGCCTCAGAGGTGCTTTTTCACTGTGTGCGATCACAGCCTTTCCCCCTTTGTACAGCTTGCAGTCCCCATGGACATGCATACATTTAAATGCCTCAAAATTGTCAAATAAATATTAAATATCTAAACTGCAAGTCATGGACCCATTTCAAATCTAGTAGAGTCTGACTTCTATAAGGCCTACCATGCATTCCCCACTCTGTATCTCTGGGGGAAGGAAGGAAGGAAGGAAGGAAGGAAGGAAGGAAGGAAGGAAGGAAGGAAGGAAGGAAGGAAGGAAGGAAGGAAGGAAGGAAGGAAGGAAGGAAGGAAGGAAGGAAGGCCTCCACTGGATGTCCTCAGAATTCACAAATGTCCTCATGAGCTCCAAACCTTTGGATTCTTCAGATACAGAAGATCACGAAACTTCCCCTGTGCTTGAAAGCACTGCACTCATGGCTCCCAATTTTTTGCTGCAGTTTTAAATAAACACTTTCTTGATCATTTCAAATCATCCAGAAAAACCACTTCCTATTTATTTAAGCTCGGCATGATAAACCTGTAGTTTTCTGAACTGGAACTCAGTAGGTACTGGCTGAGTTTCAAGCGGGATTAACTCTCCCTCCTAAACAGGGCATGTCATAAAAAGGCCTTTTATTCTGATATGCAGTTTAAAAGTGTGATATTTTGAGAAGGAGATGCTAGAGGAGTGTCAGTGCTTGTTAAATTCCCCTAAGCTAAAGGAGAAATAATTATGTCCATCACTTTTCTTTCTGACTGTGTATGTGGCTCCTCTCACTCTATAGGGCTGAGAAGGAATTGTCTCCTGACTAATCCAAGGGTTCAACCTCTCCAGATGCTCCCAAACCATGACTGTCACCATTCCACTCTTAACATTCTGTCAACCTCTAGGGCTGGCAGGGAATGCTGGGAAGTGTAGCTCAGGAACATCTGAGCTCCTAAACTAGAAGCTGATGGTTACGAGAGCTGGATCAGAAAAAGGCAAGTATTTCTTCACCCAGAGAGTCATCGGTTTATGGAATTTGCTGCCAGAAGAGGTGGTAACAGCTACCAGCCTAGATGGCTTCAAGGAAAGGCTAGACAAATTTATGGACAACAGATGTATCAATGGCTACTAGAATGGATGCCTAGTACATCTTTCAGGCTGGAGGCACAAGCAGGATGCCTTTGAGGCCATTTGCTGGGATTCAAGAGCTGGAGGTTTGCCCTTGTCTCTGCTTGAGATGACCATGGGCAATTGGTAGGCCACGGTGTGCAACAGGAAGCTGGACTAGATGGGCTGTGGCCTGATCCAGCAGGGCGCGTCTGATGTTTTTATGTACTGTGGCCAATGATGGCCAATATGCCCAGTGTGCCAGTTGCCACTGACTATGACTGTTGAGCCACCTAAACAGCTAAGGCACCTCCAGATGTCTCATTTTTAACCCAGTATATAGCAATATCTTGGAGTATGCTACTTATGGAGTATGCCCTGAGGGTACTTATCAGTCTGGATGCTTGCTCTCACAACAGGTATTTTGATAATGTGAAATATCCAGAAGTGCAGGATCATCACACTGCATCCATGAATACACAGCTGCCATTTTTAGCCAAGTTTAGCCCTGCGTATGTGCAGCGGCTACTCCCAAGATGATGGATCACACAAGTAACTGTCCAGACAAGAGGCCTTTTTGTACATGGGGTTTTGGAGCGCGCGGAAGACAGCCCGGAACATGGCATTCGCATTGCCGTGGCCGGGTTTGCATCCCAGCCCGTTCCGGACTGTCTTCCGCGTGTTCTGCATCCATCCGTGCGCGTTCCAAGCATCCCCGGCCATTCGGGGAGGGAAGCGTTCCCACACGCTTCCCTCCCTGACAGCCGCGGGCATGCCCCCACCACCACCAGCATTGGCCGAAAATCGGCCTCACAGCTGACAGGGGCCGCGCTGATCACCAACCTTGCCGGGCTGGCGATCGCGCAGGCATGCCGACGCCGGTAGACAGGACAGGGTCCTATCTACCAGGGTCACTGCACAGCATAGGTGCCTAGATCCAGGCGCCTACACCCTGCAGAGGGGCGCGATCGGGGTGGGAAGCCTTCGGAGACCAGAGCCACGTGCTCCAATCTCCGAAGGGGTCCTGCCCCATAGGGAGCTTGCCCCGGGCCCCGCGATGGGTGCCCAGGTGCCTGAGTACCTTCCTGCCAGCTGCACAGGGCTCGATCGAGCCCTGTACAGCCGGCACGAAGCGGGGCAAGCGGCCTGACAGCGCTGCCCGCCCCTTGGGTGCTTGCACCCAATGGCAGGGAGCCTTGCAGGCCGTATCCTCACCTCTGGCCAGCCTTTCCTGGCTAAGTCACTTCCGAACGCTTTCAGCATTTGCACATAGGTGTGCAGGAATGCATTTAGACACGTTCCTGCATGTGAATGCTGAAAGCGTCCTGAAGTGACTTAGGCCACGTGCACTACATCCATTCCAGATGTAGCGCGAAAAGGCCTAAGGTTCCTTTCTGCACTGATTCTTCTTCCAGATGGTATCCCAAAACAGGAGCCTGCCATGAGCATTCAGGATACAGACTATGGTAGACCCCAGCCTGGGCCTGCTGTTGCCTGCATCAGTATGTAGATATTAGGTCCCTATTCCAGGATATAATCTGGAATAAGGCTCAGTGCAGAAAGGGCCATAGAAAAGAAAGGAATCTTCAGAGGTACAGATTTACCCCAGGAACAATTTCAAATCCTTCCCTGATCAACAGATGCTTCTCAGCGACCTGTTTTCCCCCAGCTTAGATGCACCCATTCTACAATTGCTTCCAAGCTGGTAACAGTCTTTTTGGTGATAGGCAGAGGCTGTTTTACCAGGTGCTTCTATTCAAATGAGCAAAGGAAACAGTGGTCAATGGTGAAATTTCTAAAGGAGTTTTCCATTTTAACATGAAGAGGGTCTAAGGTCATTTCTGCATTCCTGATGCCATTCTGACATTCAGGAAGGGCAGGATTCTTGCTAGGAATCTCATGGAGTAGCAGAAGCAAGTGGTGATCTTCTTTGATGCTCTCTGTTCCACCTATCACAGTGCCCTTAGCAATTCAGAGTGGTATTTTGGAGGGTAGATGGTACAATCAGTGAACATTTTCTCCAGTTCTTCTAGGGAATATGCCCTTTAGCCGAAGCCTAGCTAGGGCTCAAATCTAGGTAGAACTGAGTCCAAGTAGACAGATTGAATTGAATTTAGGCTGTAGGGCTCAAATAAAAATTGTAAAGTGCATTTTAAAGGAAATCAGTATACCAAAACACAAAAATAGCACTCTAGTTAAGTTACAGTTTTCCAGCATTGCCGCTAAAAGCTAAAGAACAAGGCACAATTCTTATATCATCCTCTTTGGGCATATACCATGAAATCCATTTCAGGCATGTAGTCTCAGCCTAAACAGCAAACAATCCTCCATATGTTTCACAGCAGGGCATGTCTGCTTCTCCAAAAGCAACTTGTTGTAATGGAAAGATGTGCTATTTTTAATAATAGGCAAAACAGACATAATAGAGGAAGTCTGTGATAGGATTGATTGGTGCTTAAAGCAACCACAGAACATGCCATGGAGACATGCTCCACTTCTGTCTCCTACATGAACCAAGCTCCATGGAGGGAAAATACAGGGACAGGACACTTTTGGCAATGGCTTCATGATCCATGAAGACTATTCCAGATGAGGTACCCAGACTGTGGGGTCCACAAACCAATGCATTGTTTGGGAGAGCATATGTTGATGTGGAATGCGGTGACCACATGCGCCTGGTGTGCTCCCAGGAATGGATATTGTGCCTGGGAGGGCTCTAGCAGGGCACCAATTTAAAGTGGTCTCCTGTCTGGGCCTGCTGGGTCCCTTTTATTGCCACCACTGTGAAGGCAGACTAGGGTAGCAGGAGTGGTTCAGGCCTCATTCCACTGCCCAGCAACATTTCACCAGGATCTGAAAGACAGACCACTTTCAGTCTGAGCCTGCAGTTTTGAAGTGGGGGAACTTTGGTTCCACAACTTCGAAGTTAGGCTGGGTTGAGGTGGCTGAGATGCAGGCAGCTGCTTGCAATCTTTATGCAGCCCATCATGTTTCCTCGGCTCAGATGCTTTCCCCAGTACTGGACCATTCTCTGCAGGGCATGTCTGTGGTGTGCAGTGCATGCGCCATGTCCATTGGATGCAGGATTTTTTCATTCTGTTGGGCAGTATGTTATTCAGATCCAAAACCCAAACAGAAACACTTTACTACCTTAAACCTATGAGTCAAAACGAGTTCTCTCTAGCTGCTTGAAAGTTTTAAAAAATACAAATAATAATTTAAAGAAAATAGGATCCAAATGACAGATTGCATTCAGTCTTAACATAAATCTCAGTTAAACAGTTGCAAAGTCAATTTTAATTTACTGTTTTTAGTTTTACTCCTCTGTTTTTATATTGGATTTTATTATTATTTTTAAGGCTTAATATTTTTGCTGTGTAAGCTGTCCAGAGAACCACGCTTATCGGTTGCCCATACAAATGCCGTTAATAAAGAAAAAACTGGCAACCCCATTGGACAGGCAGTATTAAATAAACATTTCAAGTTGCATTTCAAATTGGACAAGTGGCTTGGGTGGTTCTGCACTGGCCAGTATAGCAGGTCAGCAAGTGTAATAGGAGCCTGACTTCTGCATTCTGGTATGGTCTATGGGAGGACACTGGCAGAGCGCGTGGAAGGGAAACTCCCAGTACACTTCCTCGCCTGTTATACCAGCCAGTGTGGAATTGTTTTAAGTACTGTACATTGAATTGTTGTTCAGCGTAACTGACTTGCCACCACCAGAACTTTATGTGATGCTTCTTTTGGTGCCACCATGCCCTGAGGAGCTTTATATGGGGGTGGGAATGACGATCCCATTTAGGGATGTGCACGAATATTCATAACATTAGAAATTCATAGAAATTTGGCTGAATTTGGACATTTGAATTGAAGATTGACATTTGAATTTGAATCAAATGTTTTGATACATTTGTATGAAGCTTTGTATGGGATTCGTATGAGACTTGTGAACTATTTGTATGCATTAGTATGGAATTCGTATGGGATTGAACATTTGTATCGAATACGAATTGTACCACATTAGAAGGGGATCTATTCGAATGAATATGATTTTTTTTTTGCATTTGATTCAATATGAATTAAGTACCCCCCCCCCCCAAAAAAAATCCATGCACTACCCTAATCCCATTTCTCAACTGTAAAGTTCAGGTAAGGTGACACTTCCAGAAGTAGTGTCATGAAGTCTCAGAGCGGAATTATCCTTACCACTAAATAAAGTGTGCTAGGGGAGGAAATGTGTGGAGGCTCCCTAGCAGGGGTTCCATCTGAATTTACAGCCTGAAGTAGGAAGAAATATCTAAGCTCCTAGCAGAGTTGCAGGCCCATTCTGCGTAAAACAGATGCGGATAACAATAGAGTCACTTTTATTTTTGAAAAGCTATAGCTGTATAGCATGTAAAATGGAAACATGGCAGGTAAGAAAGACTTTTGTTTGAGCCAAAACAAAATTCAGGGATATAAAAATGTACACCTGTATTTTGCCTAGGTTTTTATTAAAGTTTTTACACCTTGAGATTCTTGTTGTGCCCATATAGTGCTTAATCGGGATTTGCAAATTTGCAAATTGCTTATTACTAGAGTTAGTACTTTCAAAGAGGAAGGATTTTGGAATGAATTGTCTGGGTCTGGAATTTTTTCCTGTCCAGAGTTATTTTTCACTTCAGTTATGTGTCAGAAAATGTTTATTGACTCCCAACCTATTTTATTGGATAATGAAACACTTAGGGATATAAAGGAAGAGTAACTGTCTTCACTAGTTTTGCATTGCGTTCCTAGTGCTGCATCAGCAGCACTTCTGAATTACCAGAATATTGTTACATCCAGAGGCCTATTCGCACTATGGCCTCTAGTCAGCAATTAGTACAGCTCTGGTGAAGAGCATTCACATGCCTACTAGATCGCTGCAGCTTAGAAGCATGCCCACCCTCCTCAGAGCTGTACTAATTACTGATTAGGTGTGGAGTACAAAATTGTGCTCCACACCTATCCCAGCCTTTACCCCGACTTACCTGGAGCATCTGGCGGCATGACCATTTGCTCTTCGTCCACAGTGGGCAGGGAGCACATTGTCAGCACACATGCAGCTGCTTTGCCAGTTGGGATCAATTCCTGGTGTCCTGTACATGTGCAGTGGTATTGCTTATGCTGATTGGCTGTTGGCTGCATGTGCAGGCGCAATGTGGCCGCCATTGAGCAGGTCTCCACCTACCGGCAGTGCAACGGCAGTCTGGCTGGGACCGATCTACAGGGGGCAGTGGGGCTCGAGCCCCAAAGCATTGGCACCCCTCAGCATCAGCTTGCTGGCACATCACAAACTGGTGACGCAATCGGTCCAGCGAGGCAGTGGGACCCTAGCTTTCATGGCAGTGGCATGGCCGGGTCCACGGAAGACCATTTGCATTTCTGGCCCATAAGGAGTGCCAGTCCTGGCCAGAAATGTGTATGGTCCTCCGTACCTGGAGTGTACTGGCCTTAGTGCACAGCACACTACTCAGGTAAGTGTGGAAACACTTTAGATCTCATGCAGGCTGGAGAAGGGTGGCTTCTATGAAATGTAACATGAAATTACCAGCATTGCCAGTAGTGTAATGTAGTGTAATCCATGCCAATTGTACCATCATCCTGACAATTTGACAGCAAATCACTGGACATGTCATTGGTAGGGACCTAACTGCTAGCCAGTGCTGCCAGCAGAAGTGCAAGTTCAGAAGGGCTGATTAATGTAATACGACCAGTAATAGGAAATAGCAGGTTCAACTGCATCAGATCTCTCAGCTAGAGACAATCATGCTGTCTAGATCCTGTCTGGTCCACTGGATCTGGGGATTGTATTGTATGACAAGTTCTTAATGAATAAATCGATTTCTTAATAAAATAAGTTAACTCCCATTTCCATAGAACATTTAGAATACAGAATACTTCAACCCTCTTTTTTTCCTATCTCCCAACTGTTCTGATAGGCTACTCATTCATTAGCTGATGATCTTACTGATAGTGAGTTAAGACTGAGAAGTGGTGAAAGATCACCTATGGACTAAGATTACCTAATAAGTTTATGTTTGAGTCACTGTTTTTAATACGGCCTCCAGCATTCAAACCAAATGAACTAATGGAGTGGCCTCAGATTGCTTGTTGGTGTTCTGATGCTGGTTGTACCACAACATGATAGTTTGTTTTAGGATGGATTGGGAACTCAAGCCATTTTCAGCCTGTTCACACCTATGCAGGGCAAGGTGAGACAAGGCAGCTCCAGAGGTGGCACAGCCTGATTGTGGGGGGCAGTGGATGGGTGGGTGAGACATGCTGGGCAGGTCAGCTTGGGTGACACACACCTCCGGCTCTGGATCTGACCCCTAGAACCTACAGGCTGCCCTCCACATTGCAGCTGAATGCAACAGGACACCCTTCCTAGGGCGAGGTGAGATGAGTGGGTGGTATAACCAGATTCCAGCTGGCAGTGGCCAGCTCAGGTTGCCCCCTTCAGTTTCAGGCACCAGAATCCACAGGCTGCCCTCCACATTGTGGCCAAATGGGACAGAGACTGGCAGTCCTTTGGCAGGACCTGGGCTTACTTGTACTTTGGAGGGAGAGAGGCATGCCTAGTTTGTTTCTTGCCTTCTTGTGCCTGGGCTAATCTGAATACAAGATAGTCCCAATCAAGAAGAGATGGTCCCAGAGACTCTAGCTTTCTACGTTGATGAATGTACTGACCAGGAGCTGAATATACGGTTGCCAGTGCAGCAGTGGGACCAAAGCTCTAGCAGTTCTGGTCCCTGACAGTGAGTCTGCCTATGTTTTGGGACTACAGCAGCAGCTCTTTGCTACTGCAGCGTTTCCCCAACAATCCAGGGTATAACTTGAATATGTGTGTTTATCTAACTCTTCTGTTTTGCATATGAAGACATACATAGTTGTATGACTACCTAACAACATCAGGAACACTGAATATTTTATCATACTTTCCCAAGTGGCTTGTACACCATCAGGTGCCACTTTAAGTGAAGTAGAAACTCAGAGGACACTCAGCCCATCAGACCACACATACATAGATCTGCAGCCGTTTATGCCAAGCAATTTTGGTCCTGCTTCCTAGAAATCTTTGTTGGACTTCTGCTAGAAGGCAGTGCTAGAAAGATGTTAGTTGTATATATTATGGGGTTTGACAAAGGCTTCTTTTCACAGCCCTATCAATCCACTGTGCATTGTATTTCACTCACACATTATGAACTACGACTGAAGCAAATGCTCATTTCTCGAAGAAACCCACAGAGAGGCATAGCAAGACTTGCTAATCTTTTCATGCTGTGAAAATGAAGCCTGACTGGTCTTTTCCAGTCATTTTCTTCAAAGTATCAAACTATATTTAGACATAAATAATGCCTTTGTGAGTATGTACACAGGAAAAAAATAGTACATGATGGGCAAAATCTAGACTAAATCAGGCACACCTAAGTCCCATTGAGATTAATAGCACATAAATATTAAGCTTCATTGGTTTTATTGGGATTTTGGTGGAGGAAGACATTATGGTATAAATTTGGGGCATCTTGTATGGATACTGGCTTCTGTTCAAAGGAATTACTTTGAGCTGGGGATTCCTGTGATGGCTATAAAAGAGGTTCTTTTAAATCATACCAGTACAGTACAAATGTTAAATGTTAGTAGAAGTACTAGCAAATACATAAGGATGAAATGTTTTATCAGAGGGCCATAATACTGCAAAAGCAATGAGCTTACTACACCTAACCAGTAGTCTGGTTCAACATGGTGTCCAGTCTTCTTCTGCATGTTGGAACAGGAGAAGCCAGCCTTTCTCTGGGCTATTCCACTTGCACTGGCATGAAGCATGCCCCAGTATAGGTGGCCAAAATGACTGCCTATACTGGGACATTAGTAGACCTGTTTTTTTCAGGTCTACCAAAGTTTCAAAGGTGGCTATACCAGCAGAGGGAGGCATGTGAAATTTGC
Source organism: Aspidoscelis tigris stejnegeri (assembly GCA_023333525.1). Classification (NCBI taxonomy): domain Eukaryota; kingdom Metazoa; phylum Chordata; class Lepidosauria; order Squamata; family Teiidae; genus Aspidoscelis; species Aspidoscelis tigris. The sequence continues at coordinate 213,245,468 of JALMGA010000001.1, forward strand.
ACACCTCCCTCTTCCATTCTAACAGGGGGACACAGTTTGGAAGGTCATCAAAATTTATGCATTCCCAGGGTGAACCAAGGCTAGAAGTGAAGATTGTGCAATTTCTGGAGCCAGCAAAGAGTGCTGCTGTACTGATCTGTAAGTTAAGTAGGAATCTACATCTCAACAAGGTCTCACCTAAAGGTCTTTCTGAACCAGTAGGTCTAGACCAGCAAGGCCTGCTGATTTGGACCGCAGAAAGTTGTGGTCTGAAACAGCACTGTCTGCATGGTGGTGCTGGTTCAAACCAGCCACTGGACCAGCTCCAAAGCTTGTACGACCTTTGGGGCCAGCCTACGAATGCATGGGGTGGAATGTGCGGAGCTGTTTCTAGTAAAGAAATGGCTTCATGCAGCACGAAGACATCCTGCCAGAGTTCAACACACCTGTATCACTAGTGTAAGTGTAAAAGAGCCCAATGTTTCTCATTGCATTTGAGGGCAGCAGGCTTGCTTACTGACTCATTCTCAAACTGTCATCCTTCTTCAGATGTTCCTGAAGAACAACTCCCAGCATTCCACTGCACAGAATGCTGGGAGTTGTTGTTCAGGGACATCTGAAAGGCCACAGTTTGAGAACCACTGACTTAGAGAATAAATACCCCATGGTTCCCAGAGCTCTGCTCTTTAAGGACCCCTTGAGAATAAATCAAGAGCTACTGGTGCTTTCTCTCCACATCTGCCACTTGATGTGGCCATCTCACTTTGCATGCTGCCCTTGGCTTCCCCCCTAAACACTTCCTGACAAATAGTTACAAAGAAATTCCAGGTTTTCCCATCATCATGCTCTCTGGTTTGGTCAACGGTTTTGGAAAACATTTAACTGAAGTCCAAAGCATCATTAATTTCACAAGGCGTTGTACATACAACATACAGGTATTTTTAATATAAAGAGCAAGAGATCAACAAGATGCATATTTTACATGAATATGTCCACACTACTACAGGTATGCACAACCTTAGTTTTCTTAGTAAATACTTTTTCTGGCTTCTGCTAAGATTTTGTTTGCCTTTCAAAACAGCCAAGCCTCAAGATTTATTCATGCAGCAATTAGTATGCTGATCATGCCCAGGATCCTCAAATCTTTATTGGCTATATGTGCAGCTGAAAGTTTGTGTTTTATTAAACCCGAGACTCCTGCATTTTGCTATTTAGTGTGTGTTACAAAACGGGGATCAGCTCTAAATGTAACATAATCCACATGCTGGCCTGTTTGCTTCACTGACTTACAGGAATATCTCAGGTAGCAAGTATTTTCTTACAATTCCTGTTGTAAAAGAGACACACAATGTTTGCATTATAAGTTCTCTTTTTTTTTCCTGGGAACAGGATTATACTACTCTTAGCAGTCGGCACACTTTAGCATCGCAAATACTGTTAAAGACATTACATGTCATGCTGTACTTCTGCAATATAATAAAGACACAGAAAGGAGTAACAAGATTTCCTTGATAAAGTTGGTGAAGACCTCTGGGTATAGGGTGGGATAGAAATGCAAATAATAAATGAATGAATGAATGAATGAATGAATGAATGAATAGTGAAAGTTTTCCTTAATATGTATGAAATTTTTGCTCCTGTGGTGTTTTGCTTTGGTGTGGATCTGGCCCATGCCTCCCCATGGCTGTGGAGCTCATGTGAGCTTGGCAGGGCTCCCTCAAACCTCTGAAGGCTAGGAATGAAAGGCCTTGGGGTCTGGGGTGTGTGTGTGCTTTTTGGTGGAGCGCCATGACACACCATTGAAAAGCACCCCTGGGTAGTTCTAGACCATGGAGGCGTGCTGTCTGCATGGCCTGTGTTCCAGGGTAAGGTTATTAGTCCCTTTGGTAGTACCTCATAAAATTCAGATCTTGCTCCATCTATTGCAATGGAGCAGGACCAATGGGGGTTGATCCACATTAATATGTGGATAAGAACTCTTTTATTCCAGATTAAAGGTAAGTGCAGAAAACATTTATTATAAAATTGGAACCAGAACCTTTTCTTTTTAACCACTGGAAAAGGGTTATGGAAGACTGCTTCACTATGGCTGTGTTCATACCTAAATGTTAATCCAACTTCAGTGCATCTTTAGCATGAAAGAACACATCAGCAAAGAAGCAGCAGTCTGCACACTTAGGATGGACTAAGCTAAGCCCTGGACAAGGCAAGTCCAGGCTAGGGCACCAGAAATGGCAGTCTAGCCTTGATCAGCAATAGTATACCAAAGCAAGGAGGCATGCAAATGGCATACCTCTGTAGTCTGGTATATTATGGGAGGGGCTTTTTGGTAGTGCTCCAGTGCCATTGCAAAACTGGCCAGGCCAGAAACTCCAAAGGCCAGGAACTTGCCACTGCCTCTGAGAGCTCTCTAGAGACAGCTGCAGGGGCTGGAACAGAATGGGCTGTCCCAGTGCAGATGGCCCTGCTCCACTCCAATGAGAACTCTTTCCAGCTTGGGGCAGATTGCTTCTTCTGGCCTGCAAAGTCTCAGAACACTTCATGCAAGTGCAGAAAGGCTCTATGAGAAGAGACCGCTTACTAGATGGGCCATAGGTCTGAGCCAGTGTGGGATTTCTTATGTTCTTCTGTTATCCCAGGTGCCAAAGTTATATGATTTTTAACTTTTGCTTGAAATTTACTTCTTCTCCCAGGTCTTTGATGTTGTTGTTGGTGGGTGCCATTGAGTCATTGCTGACTCCTAGCCAATTGCATGGGTACCCTCCATGGGGCCCAAACTAGCAACATTTTGCTTCCCAGGCAATTTGCTTACCAGTAAGCTATGGCTACTCTTTCCTTCGATGTTTAGGTACATCCTAATGTAGACCTGCTGGAGTGGAAGGATTGTATTTTAATTATGTTTTTGTTTAACAGTATTTCGCTGGATTTATCTATGTTTTATAGTGTGTACTTTGTCAAATGCTGAGACTCTTCCTGGGACCCTCTGGTGAAAGGCAAGATATAATTTTTTGGAATAAATACATAAATGCTAAACATTACCCTGTTTGGCATTTTAATTAATTTTTTAGTGATGTGCATGAATATTAATCAGTTTTGCAATTTGTACAAATTCATACATTCACATTAAAATTGAATATTGGCTATATTCAAAGACTGACATTTGGATGCTTTTGTGCATTTGTTGAAAGCTTCATTATATTCACGAAGGTGGGGACGTTCCAAAGTAGTGGATTCAGTGTGGATTCAGAGCAGATTCAGAGTGGATTTGAAGTGGATAAAGAGGATTCATAGGCAGGACTGGTGGCAGGGTCTTATTCACACGAATGCGAATTACCTTCATATTTGCTTCAATGCGAAGTGAACCTTAAAAAAGAAATTGTAGACATCCTGATTATTTTTCCATGGAGATAAACCTAATTTTGATAGCGGCATGTCCCAGCAACGTATAATGCAGCATGTTTCTGGAAGATTCAGCACTTTCCCCCCAGCGTCTTTCTTGTTCTCAAGTAGATTCAGTGTGGCCCAATGAGTTGGTGCTGCAGTACATCTGTGCAAACATTGTGGGAAGGCAGAAGCCTGTATTTAAAATAATAACTAAAAGACTCAGGCATTGTAAAGCATTGTAAAGCAATAAGCCATGCTTGCTGAAGCAAGCACAGTCATTGTTAGAGAATTTCCTTTAAACAAATAAAGGCTTTTGCTGCTATGTTTCTGAATGGCTTGAGTCACATGCATTCTGAGATGCCCCTTAATGTACCTATTTTTGTAATGTCTTCGTACAGGCTAAATCAGCAATGAATTTTTGCATTTTGCATTACCCCTTCCCTCCAATTCTCCACCCTTCTCAGTTGACTTAGACAGTTTAAACTGTTATTGTCATTTATCTCTCATCAAGTTATTATCATCATTGTCCTAATCTTGATATAGGGAAGTCTTCTCACTGGCTGGTATTCCAGACTGGGGCCTCTCTTAGACTATGCCAGGATGTGAAAGGAGGTCTGACACATTTTCTTGAAATTTGAGCTATTCTGTACTAAGACTTTCCCAGTTCTCAAACTGTTTCAGTGCTATAGCTCAGATATATTCTAATGATGTGAACATATACTACTATTGGAGGTGAAACCTGGATTTTCTTGGGGGAGGCACAGGAAGGATTCCCTTCCCCCCTCTGACCAATGTAGTGCTACCATGGATATTTAGTGGGATAGTGCCACCCACCCTTGCCTTCTATCTTGTCTGGTGTCTCTTTTCTGCTGTTATTAAGCACGCAATCTCTGCACTTTTAAAGCCTTTCAGGGCAACCTACAGGCTCTGCTTGTCTACCATGGATGGGACCTGTTTTCTTAATTTTGACTTCTGGATTACCCAGAAACATGAAGAATTTTTGGCCTAGTCCTGGAACAAAGAGGTGTCAGTGCTGCAAACCTGTATGGCTGCACAGATGCTAAACAGTGGCAAATTGATCAGAGGAGCAAGGGCAGAAGCAGGAAAACTCATCTACATAGGTCATCATGCCTTCTTCTTCTTTACAAAATTTGGGCATTTTGAGTAGGAGATCTCCATTTTAATATCCAAGGGTGAAGAATACTTGCTGATTTAGGCCAAGAAATGACCTCACAGACCTTCAGCTCAACGAAGTTTTCAATGGGGAGAGGAGTTTGGTCTTCTTGTGATCGGAGGAAGAGAGCGAATGATTCCATAGCAATTAAGACAAAGTCAGCACAACTTAGATCTCTTTGATGACACCTTGTAAGAGACATGTGCAAGAGGGTATACATGTACAGCCCTCAAATGCAGAACAAAACCCAAACACCTCTGAATATAGTTCCCACAATAGCCAATCTGATAACAATAATATATCTTGCCTTTCTTTGCTGAACTGGATGCCATTTTGGGGAGCGGTGTCTTGGTAGTCCCCAAGAGTGTGTTCAGAAACATTGATTGAGGTCATTGCTGAGTTGGGTGATAGGCAGCCTGTCAAGTCACAGCTTCTTGGGTCAAGTCACAACTTAGGTTGGGTTGGGTGTAGGCAGTGGAAATGGTTGCTAAAGATGGCCAGCCAATCAGGTTGCAGACATGAGTAATGGGGAATTCTACATTCAGAAAAAAAAGGCATGGAGTTTTGCAGCATTCCGGCAAAAAACTTAGGAAAATCCACACACACATACACACATACTGTTTGCCCTGAAAAACTGCTCAGATATAGTGGCAGGAGTGGGGGTTGGGGGGATAAGGCAGGAAGAAGTGCTGGCTTAGTAGCTATTCTATAAAGAGAGTTGAATGAGGGGGCAACAAAACAAGGGAAATTCAATTCAAGTGGTTAAGAGGGACAGTTCCAGGTGGATTGCAGTGCAGGAGACTTGTTCCCACGATCTGCCTCGAATTGTCCCTGGGTCAAGTGTAAGAAAGCCATTTGTAAGATGTGCTGTCCCCCAGTCATTCATTTTAGCTGTTCTCTTGAATTTATCAAATGTAATAAAGATCCTTGCCCTAAAGAATTAACAAGTTCAAGGCAAGATCTGGTCCTCACTGATCCAGACCACAAATTTGAATCAGGTAAGCAGCCTGTAATGCAGTGACAGGAAAACCAACCATCTGACCTCCACCTAGAGTTGCAAAATCTCATTTCATTAAAGCACTTAAGCAGCTTGTTTAACTTAGAGCATTTCTGTGGACTGCCTCGCTGAATAGGAAAGGGTTGAAAGGGGTGATAAAGCACCAGATTGAATTTATGCCTTTAACAGTACCGTATCATTTTGTAAAAAATACAGTAACCAAAGCCTGATCTATACAAAATTGCGCCATATATGACCTTATCATCTGTGTAATTATGTTTAAAATTATGAGCTCATAGGGAAAGCATTTATGTGCCTGAAACCCTTTCTCGAATTTAACATCAAAGTCAAAGAATTAAAATAGGCAGGATTTTTTCATACCATCTGGATCAGTCCTCATTTAGCAAACTGAAACCACTCACTGTATATTGCAATTACAGTCAAAAGGTGAAATTATTCTTTGGAATTGGAAGAAAAATATAAGAAGCAACTCATAAAGCCAAGAAGGAATAACAGACTCTTCATCCTGTTAGTATGGATTAGAATATTTATACAGTCTGAGACTATTTTTTTCATTTGTTCTTTACCTCACCATTTTGCTGTTCCAAGGAAAAGTAACTACTGTGCCAAGAAATTATATCTATATTTTAGAAGGAAAATCATAACATGCCATTATCTTAAGAGTTTGAAATGCTAGGAAAACAAAACTCATCAAACTACATCAGAAGTTCTTCTTTTCTTTTTTTTTTTGCCTTCTACTGCTGTCTACTGGTCCAGAGTGAGGACCTTTTGTACTCTATACTGCCCTGCATTGGGATACTGGTCTAATATGAAAACGACTTTAGTTGGTAAAGGTACATGTGTGGGTTTCCTTGGAGACTCGTAACAAATAATGGTGTACTAGGCTACTCCAAGAATTTTGGGCAAATGTTAGAAATGAAGCGGTCTATTGATACCCCCAGGTGCAGACCTTTGCCGTAGGTAGAACTTCAAGAGCTATAGGTCATCTTAAGGAGCAAAAGTAGAAAGGAAACCGCTACAGGTGTGATTTGCTTAAAGACAAGCTGTTCTTTGCTTTCCTACTTGGTGATCTTGAATAATATCCATTATGATGTTAATTATCATTGCAGCCAAGCAGAAAACCAAGGCTGATTTCAGATGGAAGGGGTGCATGGATTTTGTTGCAACAAATAAGATTAGATTCCTTTTTGACTGTGCTGAGGTCAGGATGAAAACTGATTTTAATGCATTGCTGCTACAACAGTTACAGCAGCAGCAGCAGCAGCAGCAGCCCCGACTAACCACTCTTATTAAGTAATATTGTATTTAGGATCATTCTAGTTTAGTCATTCACAGGCATATTTTGCACATAATTCAAGATGGAAAGACATGTGACTGACATATGCTTTTGCTCTAGACCTGTTAACGCCATACATGAGGCATATGTGCAATGAAAAGTATAGCATTTTCGACAGTATCTAAGCAGTTCTCGAAAACCACAAGAGCCAGTAGTTTAAGACTGGTGATCTTGATGTTTATTTTGTCAGACTCTTTCCTTGTCTGCCCCCAAGGTGACCTAACATCAGTTGTCCTCTGGGAATGATTCCAGGGGAGAACAAAGCAGGTGAAAAACATCTCAAGGCCTGCTCCAGCTGGACTCATCTTTCCTCCCCACACAAGACAATTCATCATCCACTGTCCTGTAGGAAAGATTCCAGGAGAGAAGAGGAAGCCGATGAAGAGAATAATATCCCACCGCCCTCTCCGAGTGGGCTTCCCTTCTCTCAACCACAGGATGTTCTTCCATTAACTGTTGGTGGAAAAGAGGCAGATGGCTTTTTCTTTGTGTGTTTTGTAATGATTGTAAGCTGCCTTGGAAGGACGCAAATCATGAAGAGCAAAATAATGAATAATTGCAATAAATAACAATACATTTGCATGCTTATATTTTTGTTGAATATTGGTGGTCTTTGCTTTATCATACACTATCATGCATATCTCCAAATTCTGGGGCTTTTAAGTGCTGTAAAATGTGTCACTAAGGCCATATCTACACGTGTCCTTTAAACTACATTGAAGGGGAACTGAAGCCTGCCCATCTCCACAGTATCCCATGTCAAGGGGATATGAGAGGCACATGGAACTTCTCACTCACTGAGCTGAGCCCTTGTTGTGGCAAAACAACACTGTATTTGCATGTAGGTCATCTTGAGAACCAGGGCTTCAGCAGTGGAGCCACCAAACTCATTGTTGAGGCTGCCAGAGCAGCCTGCTCTGGTGCGGATGCATTAAGGTGCAGTGCTCCTAAATGTATCAGGACTAAGGGCCAATTCCATGTTGGATGTGGGTTGGTCCATTTGGGTGGACATAAGAACATAAGAGAAGCCCTGCTGGATCAGGCCATAACCACCAAATGCTCATGGGCATCTCAAGCAGAGACAAGGACAAACCTTTTCCTGCTCTCGAATTCCAGCAAATGGCCTTAGAAGTATCCTGCATCTCAATGGAGGATGGTGATCTCTCCAGAGACTGAACACGCATTGAATGGGAATTTGATAAAATAATCTGGAAAAATTGCTGCTGCACTGTGGTAAGTTTGGGTGGTGAGTCCTCTGGTTTTTGGGCAGAGTTTGGGGGACTTGCTGTGGTAGCTAGTTCAGGTTACTCTAGGTCAGTTTAGAAATTTCTGGGAGACCACAATTCCTTGTTTACTTTTCCTTGTTTATATTATTTACTGCTTGCTGCTCAGGCAAGGAATAACAAAGGGATAAAGATACCATTAGCATAGGCCATTATAGGAGCAGCCATTCCTGAGGTAGAAGGAGCCGCAGAAGTCAGATGGAGAACAGAGCTGATTTCTGGGTTTGCCACAAGTTCTGGTCTCTGTATTTCCAACAGTATTTCCATCTGATGTATAGAACCCCATATTACACATGAGAACATAAGGACATAAGAGAAGTCCTGCTGGATCAGGCCACAGCCCATCTAGTTCAGCATCCCGTCGCACACAGTGGCCCACCAAATGCTCATGGGCATCTCAAGCAGAGACAAGGACAAACCGTTTCCTGCTCTTGAATCCCAGCAATGGCCTTAGAAGCATCCTGCTCTCCCCACCCCCCAGCCTGAAAGATGTACCTAGGCATTCTAGTAGCCATTGATACATCTGTTATCCATAAATTTGTCTAACCCTTTCTTAAAGCCATCTAGGCTGGTAGCTGTTACCACCTCTTCCACCAGAAAACTCCATAAACCGATGACCCTCTGGGTGAAGAAATACTTCCCCTTGTCGGATCCGACTCTCCTACCCATCAGCTTCATAGAGTGCCCCCTGGCTCTAGTGTTGTGTGATAGAGAATTTTTTTCTCTATCTACCTTTTCTATACCATGCATAATTTTATATACTACAATCAGGTCCCCTCTTAAATACCGTCTCTCCAGACTGAAGAGGCCAAGACGTTGCAGCCTGGTTTCGTAAGGGAGGTGTTCCAGACCCTTAATCATTCTGGTTGCCCTTTTCTGCACCTTCTCTAGTTCCACAATATCCTTTTTGATATATGGTGACCAGAATTGTACACAATATTCCAAATGTGGCCTCACCATAGATTTATAAAGAGGCAAAATGACACTTGCTGATTTATTTTCTATTCCTTTCCCAATTATTCCCAGCATTGAATTTGCTTTTTTTGCTGCTGCTGTGCAGTGGGTTGACACTTTCATCAAACTGTCCGCAAAAACCCAGAGATCCCTTTCCTGGTGTGTTGCAGAAAGCTCAGACCCCATCAGTTTATAGACATAATTTGGATTTTTGACCCGGATTAAAGCCAAAAATCTGCACTTGTTAAGATTAAAGCACATTTGCCTCTTGGTTGCCCAGGCACCCAATGCTAAGAGATCCCTCTGGAGATCTTGGCAATCTCTGTTGGTTTTTACTTCCCTAAATAATTTAGTATCATCAGCAAACTTTGCTATTTTACTATGTACCCCTTCTTCTAGATTATTGATGCATAAATTAAAAAGCATAGGTCCCAACACTGAACCTTGAGGGACCCCAATTTTTACCTCTTTCCACCCTGAGAATTGGCCGTTTATTACTACTCTCTGCTTCCTGCCCTTAAGCCAGTCACAAATCCAGGACAGAACCTGTTCTTTTATTCCATGGCTGATGAGTTTACTCGGTAGCCTTTGAGGTGGGACTTCGTCAAAAGCCTTCTGAAAGTCCTGATAGACAATGTTTACTGGTTCGCCTTTACACATACCTGGACAATCCTAGGACATGGCAGGAAGTCCTGTCCCAGGATTAGCAACCCATCCCAGGCTGGTGTGGGACAGGGTCACCCTGTCCTGCACCAACCTCCATCATAAGCTTCAAAGGCAGTGCCAGCTTTCGAAAGCTCCTGGCCTTCAGAGTTTCAAGAGGGAGATATTTTGGTGTTATACCTCTTTGGTGATGCCTTTCACCCAAGGTCTGCTGTTCCAGGACAGTTAGGTAACACAAGGTCAAGGTCTACTGGTAAAACAGACTAGGGCACCATTTTGGGCTCTGTAGGCTGATTCATGCTTTGTCCTGTGTTTAAGGTGCATGCTACCAATGGGTGGAGCTTCTGCTGTCCCATAATAACAAGCAGAGCGGAGGCCAATAGATCTTTTCCTTGCCTGGGGCAATGCCCCAGGCAGAAATACTACATTATGCATGTTAAAGGTTACTTGCTTTCTCTTGTGCAGATAGGCCCATTTCAGCTCCAGTTCATGGACAGAGGAATGCCTTCCCCTGTAGCAAATAAGGGGCGGAAGCCCTCACAGGATATGTTTTCATTGCAGAGAAAAATCCAATTGCTGCTGCTGTCCCTGCATGGACCAGAAACCTCCTACACCAGAGGAAGCATGTTAGAAGTCCCAAAGTCTGCAAATGGTTGCTTCAAAACATTCAATATTCACATTGAAGCAAGGGACAAACATCAAGGCCGGAAAAAAAAAGGTTCCCAGCTTCAAAGTTTCTTCCTGTCCATTAAACAACAGTTAGGAATTGGCCCAGGAAGTAGACCATTTTCAGTGCGTTACTTAATAATGGTCTCAGATGGACTGCAACCCAGGTAAGCCACCCACATTGCTGCCATCTATCCACATGATGGCAGCATGGGCACCAGAGGGCCACAAGTGCACTACCGGTGCAGCCTCCCCCCCTTGGGGTCCTACCAGGTGGCCCTTTTTTATTTTTGCCAAAGTTTGGATGGGGCATCCATAATTTCTTTTGAACATTTCAGAAAGAGATCTGAGAACAGAAACTGTGGTGGACAGTAGAGATTATTTAATTTTATCATATGAACCTTGAAGTTGTGCTCCCCCCTGAACCCCCCCCCCCAATGTACTATCCTAGCTTTTTGCCTGTGCAGGGGTGGGGGAAGAGGAAAAGAAATAAAGGCACAAAGAGCTACTAAGGAAAACACAAAAAGCAGCCAGAGCTATTGCCGTTAACTAGACAGGAGGATTAGATGCTTCTTTCTCAGACATTTGGCAGGGCAGTGCCTCTTAAGGCAAAAAAAAAAAAACTTTTAAATTTAAACCAAGAACCTTTTGTTCAGAAAACTAATTTCTTTTGTCTGCCATGCCTAGGAAGTCTTGCAGACCTGAGTTTTCACAGAATTCCACTTTGGACTTAAGAAGATTTCACCTACAAGTGGCTCTTTTTTTCTGTTAGATCCAAACAAGACCCTCCATTTTCCATGAAGATTAATTTAGATTTTCTATGGTGGAGGCATACATCTCTCTGTCACATGATCCAAGTCCTTTTGAAAACTAGGTAAAGTCTGTAAAGAGGCAGCTGCGTTCCAACCTCTTTGAACAGTGTCCCTTATATATGAGGAGAATGGCTAATCTGTCTTGCAAACACCAGTGGCGACTTGTAATCAGCAGCGAAGGGGTCTTGGCTGGGAATGAATATATCAAGCTACCTTAGGCTGTGTTCTCCAATGATAGGCTTAGCTACAGGATGGCTGCCTTTTAAGTTTGGACTCCATCTAAAATCGGACACTGCTTTCCTCTTACAGGTTACTCTTTGTTGACTTTTGTTAACTAAACTTTGTATTTTCATCTCTTCTGTGACAGTTGGCTAGTTATTATGCCTGCCTTTCTTCCCCCTTTGGGTCAGTTGGGACACATGTACAAAAAGGCAATTTACTGTACGGTGATGGGCATTATGCAACTGGAATCATGCTTTAAGTATAGCAACAGTATGCTCTGACTAAAATGCCAGATTATTGTCATGCTAACTAATTCTGAGCTTTCAGTGCAACATTGAGACATCCAGTATTGGGCAACGAGACATAGCTTATCCACATATTTTTCCTTTTGAGAAATCTCTGATAGCATGGGGGAGACAAACGGATGCAGTCCAGAAAGATAATCCTCCGCCAGTTGTGCAGTTTGATACATTTTGCATAATGGATTTTAGGTCTTCTTTTGGGAACCGTATGTGTCGCAGTTATTTGGTACAAGGAAGTTACCCCCAAGCCTTCGTGTCTACCTAATTCTAGGGGGATTCTGGTAATTGAATCTATAACTCTGTGCTTTCCAGGTTGTTGCTTTATCTATGCCAGCTCACCGATATATATTACTTCTTTGAAAACACACACACCCTTTTCTCTGCTGTTTTCTTTGCACCATGCTGTAAAATTATTATTTTTTTTCTATTTTTTATTTTTAATGCATATAAAACAAAACATAAAAATCATTTTGTGTACATCCCCTTTAGAAGTTGCACCCTGTACAAAGTGGAAGGTACGTTATGTGAACCTGGTTGCATCCCCATGCACTAAATATTCCAAAGGCAAAGCCCCCAAACCAGGCTACATGAGGAGCAAATCATCCAAATCTGAGCTAAATTTAGTCCTCTTGAAAACTGTTCTCGCTATGGTTTGGGAGGCAAGTCCACATTATTTTGGATGACGAGTCTGCCCATGGGGACGCTCCCGGACTATTTGGAGAGGAGTTAGGGTGAACGGGCGGGTTTCACGTCCTGTACTGCCTTTCTGTCCTGTGCATTGGGGATTGCAACTGCTGGCCATTTTTAAACAGTGATAAAAAAACAAACCTCTTCTCTCTGCAATCTGATCACTGGGCAAATGTAAAAGAACTGATCGCCCCAGTTTGACAGGTAAAGATGAGTGATGAGGGGAGGGGTGTCATTTGGCCCTTGCTGTCGCACGAGCCCCTTCCCACAATCCTTATTCCACCCTTGATTATTGGCAAGCAGCTTCAGCTAAAAAGCTAACCAAAGCCACTACAATGTTTAGAAGCATTTTAGCAGAGAAGTACTCCTCCACTAAGCTGCTGCTTGCTGGCGATCAGGGAGCAGGGGTGGAATAAGGGTTGCGGGAAGAGGCTTGTGGGACAACAAGGGCCAGATGACCACCACCCCTCATTGCTGCATCTTTACCTGTCAAAGTGGGGCAATCAGGTCTTTTATGTTTGCCCAGTGATCGGATTGCAGAGAGAAGAGTTTTGTTTTTTGATCACTGTTTAAAAATGGCCAGCAGTTGCGATCCCCGATGCACAGGACAGGAACAGCAGCAAAGAGGTTCGTTTCTGTTTGATCACTCTTTAATGTCCAGCAGTTGCGATCGCGGAAGGGGCATTGGGTGGCATTTCCCTGCCCTCGCCACAGCGCTACAGGGGTTGGTGACATCAACATGCCTCCTATAAGAAGGGGGGGGGGGAGAGAAAATGATGCTGTTTCCCTGAGCAGCAGTTTAGCACAGTTTTCATGGGGACAGGTGCATTCGAATTGAACCCACATTTTCGTCAACCGCATGGGGATGGTAAATTTGGACTCACCTCCATTTTTGGAATAAATATAGTCCAATTCGGACTAAATGAAGTGCATGGGGACACAGCACTTGATGAATATATACATAGTGCTGAACCAAAATACCCATACTTAAAATTTGCAGATTGGGCTTCTAAATTAATGTATATAAAATAATGGGTTTACCGTTATTCTGTATGAACTGAGCATGATTTAGGGGGGAAAATGTAAGTGGGTAATGCAGCCTGTGCCTGCAAATTAGGCCTTCCTGGTTGTACTGCCACCTTCAGTAGCTAAAGGGATGCGTACTTGGGATAGGGTCTTCTCAGTGGCGCAGACTATTTAGAAGCCTGGCAAAGACATACCTATTAACCCTGGCCTTTGGCTGAGGAAACTGCTTCCCCTTTCCATTTTCAGGTACTGAACGATCCCTTTTTTTCGCAGCCTCATATGCTGGGCTGGGCAGCACTGTTCATAATATGGGCAGCCTTTAGTGCAGGTTAACTCACACCCCTCTGATCTTGAGCCAGATTGCTCAGGATAATGTGTACCATGCAGGCCTTGCCTCAGTGAAAACAAAAAGTAGATCAAAAACTACTGGTTCCACATCCCAAAATATTCTGCTCTCTATGGCCACTAAGAGAACTGATGCTGGTGTTTTATTATTAGGGATGCACATGAATGTTTCTTTGGCATTTGATTCAAAATGAATTGAATGTTCAAAAATCCGTATTCATACGAATAGAACGCATTCAAATGTGTTAAAATTCTATTTGATACAAATCTATTCGTATGTATGTGTATGAACATTTGATATGTATCTGCATATGAACAGATACGTATCCGATACGTTTCCCCAGCTTAACGAATGTCTGAACTATAATGTCCAGAAACATTTGTATTCATTCAACTGTTAACATACGAATATCATAACATTAGATTTTAGTTCAAATGTCCAAATTCGACGAATATTCTTCCACATCCTGATTTATTATTCACTGCATGGCAGAAACAACAACTTCCATTGCAGTAGAACACAGTTCCCACCAGTTGTTCCTCTTGACTGACATGTATTTATGGGGAATAGGGCAGTTACTCATGTGAAATACTATTTTGGAATTAGTGGTTCAGTTTATTGAATTACTACGCAAAACGTAGAGCAGGATCTAATTAATTGTTTTTTAATATTGGTGAAAATACATGCTCTAGGCAGAACTACATGTTCAATTCTAGTTCGTTTCAATCTAAAGCTTTCTGAATGTATATTCGTTTTCTGGTAGTCTTGGATCCAAATCATTACATTTTAACGGAAAGGAAGCTGTCCCTAGTCTTCTGTGGTCTTCTATATTTTGCATTTCTTCCAGTTATATTATACTTAATTGTGTGTAGACTACTGATACAGGCAGAAGTGACAAAAACATTGCAGTTTAAATATTTAAAAGGATATAATGAAAACCAAAATGAAATGTTAAGTGTAGATGGTCAAGAATTTTTCTTATGTAGCTTAGTTCATTAAGAAGTGCCCCTTAGAGAATTAAAAATAAAATAAAAGTCCAGACCTTCTGGGGGAAACTCTGATTTTGAAGTCAGTTACGGGAGAAATGCAAAAGACTTTTCTGCATAGAACAGAGTAAAAGATCTGCTGTTTTCCACATATGTATGAAGGGATGGCTTAACCATTCTTCAGGAGAGTAAATGTTGCTTTCTTTCTATCACATAATAAAAAAAGGTCTTTAAGTCCTTTTGTGTATTTTGTGTAATTGAGAATTTACTTTCATGTAGCTACTTATTTTAGTCAGCTTTAAGAATTAAATCCCCTTTTGCCCTTAATGTCATTTAGTTCTGCCCTCCCCTTGATTTGATGAAAGTATATGTAATATAATTAAGCTGAGGGTCATTTCACATATGGATAAAATCTCATTTGTTCAAGACATACTGGTCTAAGCAAACATGAATCTCCCACAACTGGTGACTGTGAAGTGTTAGCAGCCTATACCAGGAAGAATAATTCTGAATTATAGGTGGACTGTAGAAAGAAGAAAACTCAATGGAATCAGTATCTTCAGAAGTAGCAATGAACATGAATACAAAATGTTTGTGGTGGTATGTACTGTAGGACTAAATCAATATTTCATTATGACAATGCAGAGGAAAGACTGCATCCATAATTTCATGGTCTGCACCAGGTACCTATCCTGGAATATATTCCAGAATAAGATCAAGTGCAGAAAGGCCCATGCTCTCAATGCTTCCACAGAGAGCTACCCACCTCTGTATCAGCTATGTGGGGCCCCCATTGGAGACTCCTTCAGACGAGGACAGATTCAGGTCCGGCTGTAACAGAACCCTCACTGAGCGACTTGTTTCAATTGTTGGTCAACATAACTTTTTAAAGCTTCTGTTTCCAGACCGTCCAAACCCCTAGAAGAGTGATCCTCAATCTTTTTTTACTTGCATACTCCTTGGGGGCCCATTTCCATAAACTGTACCCTTCATAATAGTTATTTCAAATGTATATCTTGTACGCAACTGTAAGGCCCAGTTCCCAGTTCTCACTCTTAAAATGGTTTAAAAATGAAACAAACAAACAAACAAAAAGCAATTCAAACACGGATTCTGGCAGTCCCCACTTCAGTGGATTTAAATTGCTTTAAATTGTTATCACCACATCTGCTGTCCCCACCCAAAATGGTTCAGAATCACATTAGGGAAATGGAATCTTTTCTTCCCTCTTCTTGCCAGCCGGGGTCCCACTCCCTGCCTGCTGACTGGATCCCGCAATGACGTGTCGGAGAGTGTGGAATTGCAGCTCCCGTCTCCCCTCTCCTCTCCTCTCCCTTCCCCTCATGCTTTTGCAAAAGACATCCTGCCAGTCCTGCGCATACACATGCACACACAAACACACATACACCTTCCTCCCCTTTGCTCTCCTCCCCTCCCCATCGCTAGCAGCACCAGCTGGTATGCACACACACACACATGTAAATTCAGGACTGGTGCTTTTTCGCTTCTCTGCAAATGCGAAAATCTCACAAGAGCTGAGATGCTGCAAAGTTCGACATTCATCAGGTCTCACCATATTTCACATAAGCACAACAAAGTTTCACAAAATTTGTACAGCTTTTTGGCATGAGTGATGACTTGGCATAACTGAATGAGAAAACTGTCAGAGGGATGGAGGAGGTGGTAGACCTTGCTTTTGCTTTTGACTTTGCCTCAGGGCCTGAAATTGTCTGGATCAGACAACTGAGTTGGTGGGGTCAGATCCCTGATACTACTTCAAGAGTTGTATAGTAAAGGCTGGAAGAGGTGGGCTTGGGACCATGTTATTCAATCAAATTTGCACAACTTGGGGGCCCCAAGAGACCACCTTGGCTGCTCCATTTTGCCACAAACTTAACACCTGATTGTATTTACACTCATGCACACACTTAAAAGATCTTATTTGAACAAGGACATGTTATGTAGTCAACACAAAACATTAAATATGTTTTTTCTTCCATTTTAAGGTTTAACTTGAATTCACTTCTTCTTTTGAAGGGAATATTTTCTTACAGTACAGATGACAAGCCAATCCTTATCCCAAAGCTCTATACTGTCCTTTACAAAAGATGCAATAGTAACTGAAAGTTGTGCCAGGACTTGTCTTTCATCATTTCTTTTGTTGATGAATTCAATAAACTTGTGCTGCTTCATGGAAAACCACACAGAGTATGCAATTCCTTTCAAAGCACAGATCTTGTGCGAGGAAGGATCCGTAGTATATAACTTTAAATCTTATAACTCAGTGGTGAGATGGATGACATAAGTCTTGCTGAAGTTTTCTGGTCAGCATATGAGCAAGCATTGAAGACAGCATCTAGATGTCAATAACACTGTGATGGCAGCCCTAATCAGCTATGCATGTATACTCCAAACATGATATATGAGTCACAGGGCCTGGGCTTGGTGAGGAGTAAGTTGTCTATACTTATAATGTACAACATCTATGGTGCCTCCACATTGCTGATGAGCTTGGCCTGGGTCAAATGGTCTCCCCCTCCACATGCAAATGGTAACTCATATATCAGAACAGTTAGACTGCTGCAAGAGAGATGAGTGTGGAAAAGTTGCATTTTTTGCTATATAAATTTATTATTATTATTATTATTATTGACATAAAACAACAGTAACACAGAGCAAACAAGATATTTATGCTGGTTTTGGTAATTGTTATCACTAGTAGGGCCCTCTCCAAGTGCCTAGAATTATACAAGCAGATCCCAGCAAAGTTACTTTCTGTTAGCTGGCAGATGGATATTTTGTTGATGCCAATGTTTTGCAAGTGCCCACTAAGATCTTTAGGCGCTGCCCCCAGTGTGCCGAGAACCACTGGGACCACCTTTGCTGGTTTATGCCGGAGTTGCTGCAGTTCTATTTTCAGGTCTTCATATCTGGTGAGTTTTTCTAACTGTTTTTCAATTCTGATGTCGCCTGGAATAGCAATGTTGACGATAAACACTTTGTCTTTCTCCACTATTGTGATGTCTGACATGTTATGTTTCAATGTTTGATCAGTCTGAAGTCAGAAGTCCCACAGTAGTTTGGCAAGATTTTCAAGATGGAGGAGACCAGCAGTGATCAGACACATCTTCACGGCAACTCTTATTTCACTTTCCCTAAACCGAGATAACAGAACCGGATGCAAATGCGAATTTGCCTGTTCCCATTACTTTCAGCTTAATTGCGTTCAATCCAGATTCTGAGGATGTACATGACTCAAGGGGGGACTCCAGTGGCTACCTTTTAAAAGCCGGTTTTTGGGGCTGCCCTGTCCTCTTCCTCTTGGCGTGAATGTGCCACCCATAACAGACCCCTTCACGGAGCCTAGCTGGGTGGCTGGGTGGCTGCCTTGCCTGGATGGAAGAAAATCGGCAGCAGGCAGACAGTGATTTTTTCCCCTCCTCTCCCAATTGTTCAGGGCACGCAGCAGCAGCAGAAAATCAAGCTCCCTTCCCCTTAAACATTCACATCTCTCCAAATGGCAGCTGCTTTTCTTTTCCCTTTTTAGAAGGCCAGCACTTTCAATAGCAAGATGTTATCAGGCGTGAATTGCTTGTTTGCTACAGTGATTTGACTGGATTGCTATTCGGGCTGCTGCTGCGTTTACAGCTTGCTTTGGAAGCAAGCTATTGGGGGAGGGAAACTCTCATCCCTTAACACGGAAGGGTTCCCACAGTAAAAAATGTAAAACCTTTCAAGCGCATGAACCGGAGTGAGACCTGTTGAAATGAGGATTAACATTTACAACGGTTTGGGGCGATTTAACACGCGGAAATCGTGTTAAGCCAAACTGCCGTCTGGACTGCGAGGATTCAAAACATTTTGAATCCGAAATAAGGGTGCCGTGAAGACACACTGTCTGAGTCACTTCTGAGTCAGCTTAAAGAAGTCTCTGAGTGGGATTGTTCACACACCAGTCTGCCCTCCTCCTCTCGTAAACATGTGCTAGAAAAGGAGAATTAGTGAAGACTTGGGAACATGGGTGCCACTCACTGTGTCTCTGAGGCACCGCTGAGGTGCCCCTTTATGGTGTCTGAACACAGCCTCAGCTGCTATAATGTTCTTTGCTTGCTGTTGAGCACTGCAGCAACAGTGTGCCTTTTATATACCTGCTGCTGTCTCCAAGCATGAGAAAACATTGCAACTGCGGAGCTTTATTCCTCAGCTGTAATGTTCCCAGCCGGAGGTGTTTCTTTGAACGCAGGAAGTGGCCCCTAAAATGGACCATTTCCTGTGTTCAGCACAGCCTGCCAACTGGAGAGTGGTTGTGGTACAGTGCCCAAGAATACTAGAAACAGCTGGCAGAACTCTTCCTGCTGTTCTGCCTGTACGATGCTCTGTGGAGTGCCTATGCTGAGATGTGAGGACTTGAGGATGGGGTCATATTAACCCCACAGTCTTTGAACACACTCATTACGCCATGAAGTGGCAGGGTCATGTGGACCCTGCACCCTGGTCGTGCAACACCCTTGTGGCAAAGTGCTGATCTTACCATTGTTTCTGTCAAAGTCCATATATTTATCAGCATTCACTACTGAGACTGTTAGGGAAAATTGTTTTTTGATTGTATTGGCACCTAACAGGAATGACAACCGACAACCACTCATAAGGTGTTTCACACATTTCACATTCCCTGATTCTCTCCTGCAAAAAGGATGAGAAAAGCTACCATGTAATTTTTCAGCTGGACAAAGAAGCCTTTAACACTTAAATGCCTACTTTGCAAAAGCAGCCATGTCTAAATGGGTCATTGTTACGGCTATGGCTGCAGTGAAACCTGGCAGTCTAAGAGCAGACTTTCTGAGCTCTGTACAGCTGCACTGGGATTGGAAGTAGCTGCATATTCCCCAAAAGTTGTATATTCCCATTATTATGAAGGGACATCAACAGAGCTTTTGAGCAGCTAAAAGTGTCCCTCATGCATATAGGTGTTGAACAGTTAAACTGCTCCACGCCTGTACTAGCAGGTGGGCTGGGATAGCCAGGCACACTCTATTTGCACCACCATAATGGCTACAATTCATACTTAGACAGCATGTACTCAAGAGCTGATTAAATTTTGAATGGTTTGGGTGTGTCTAAAGGCAGGCACCTAAATCGTTCCAGATGTTAACTGGCCATTGTGCCACATAGAGGTGCGAATTGGCCTGTACATTAAAATAACCCTCCACCTTTCCCTCTTTGACAGGACAACACTTATTTAACAGTTATTGATTTGTTAAAGCTGTAGCTACACATAAGCAGTGCTCCAGTGAGTGTTTATGGTGAGATGGTGCCATCACACTACCTCAGCCACAAGAGGGCAAAGTCAAGCATAACTTCTGCTTTCATGGCTGAGGTACAGCACTGTCTTGGCGCTGTATAGATCCCGCCATTTTCTATCTATGTTAGTGTGCATAGATATTAATCTGTGACAAGAGAAAAGAGAAATGAACATAAAGTTCTACCCAAAACTTGTGACACACACAAAAATGACACATCCTGTTCAAAATATAAGCATAATGAATAAATATGACCAAAATATTTCTTGTGTTTTGGAAGAAATAAGTCAATATTATATTATATTCCATAAAGCTAATTATAGAATTACACAGGCATACTGAGATACTATTAGAGACATCCCAAAGCATGTGAGGATTTATGTCCTATGAAACTGTGAAATGCATATAAACAATGTATTTATCACCAGAGTAACAGCAAAACTAATGAAATTCTGAAAAGTTCTTGCTGATCTTTCAGGATACATACTCTGCTTCCATTAATCTGGGCCTCTCTTCATAGGGACATCTGCTTGTCCCCAAAGGAAGATTCTATATGGAGAAAGAAGACTGAGAAAATCACAATGAAAGGGTGATGATGATGGTTTTATTATATCATTATTTTCTTGTACAACATAATTCTTCAATTTAAAAGAAACAAAGTTTGTCTGTTTTGGAATAATTATACTAAAGTATTTCTCTTTTTACTGAAGTGGAGCTATTGTAGTTGATGAAATCCAGTGCCATTCACGATGGGAAAGCAATGCTCTGGAAAATGTAGTTCCTGCGTCTTTAATATTCTCTGTTTCCTTTTGTCCTAACCTTCACACTCCCAGGAGCTTAATAGTTCTTAGTCAGTTTGGTGGTTCCAATATTTCGCTTCTTCCTGATGGCAGACGTATGTCTTCCGACTCTGAGTCCAGAGCGCCCATAAGGCCCCTTCATTTATAATGTACTAAGGAAGGTTGCTGAGGGCAGGCTAAACGTGGCTTCTCAAATTAAAGTAAAAACTTATACAGGGCACTTGTGTAAGCTCATCTAGATTTCAAAGATCTGGCTGCATGAAAGTGAGAATATAAAAACACTTTCACATGCTGCTGAATATCACAAGGCACATTTGGAAAAGATCAAGTCACGAGTATCTAAATCATTCAATAAAACCGACTACATAAAATTGCTAATAAATTGTAATGGTAAGGGCTTGTGCAGAAAGGTTGAAATTCCAGCTATGCTCTGAAAATAAAAGTTTGGTCACATAACCGCTTTCTTTTCTGTGTGACTTTACTAGCCACTGGAGTGGAAGTGTCTTGTTTCACTGGAACACCACAAAAGACGTTTGGCACCAGTCTCAAAGGAGAAGTGATTTGCCATGCTTTAATTTTGCTTTATGATTTGAGGGATAGTGTATTAATCTCCCGAGTCTCAAGTCACAAAGGCCAGGGCAAAATAAAAGAAGTTTCCTGGTATAAATACAACTCTTTTTTACTGGCACAAAATTCATTATGTTGTGAAAGGATTGTTGACCCAAACGTAACTCAGTTATGTGTGGTGTAAATTAAAAACACAAAGACTTGGTACGATTGTTGCAATGTTATGAAAACTATGATCACATACAGTTTTAACAGAATTGGATGGTGGCTCAAAAATCCTCTGTCGTGTGTGTGCTTACGCACAACCAGGCATGCATATAGGTCCATGTGAGTAAAAGAGAGAGTAGAGAATGCAGACTTGCAAATGTTAACTTTTCCAGGTTTGCATGCCGCATGGGAAAATAAGAGGAGCCCTAGTAGATCAGAGGCCTTTTCGCACAGGCCTTTCCGGTACGCGTGGAAGACAGCTCCGGACGAGGCATTCGCATTGCCCGAGCGGGGCTTGCGCCACCTCGTGTCCGGAGCTGTCTCTCGCGCGTTCCAAATGTAGAGCACTTTGAAGTGCTCTACATGCGTTCGGGCGCGGACGAACTGCCCGCAGGCGTTTGGGAGGAGAAGGATTCGCGCTTGCTTCTCGCTCCCGAACAGCCGCGGGCCCGCCTCCCCCGCCGGCGCAGGTTTGGCAATCAGCTGTTTGACAATCAGCTGATTGCCGATCTGCCTCCGCAGCTGTCTCCGCGCCCCTGGCCGGCCTTTGCCGACCAAGACAGTTCCGGGCGCTTTTACCGTTCACACACAGGCGCGCCGGAACGCATTCCGGCGCGCCTGTGTGTGAACGGTGAAAGCGCCTGGAGCTGTCTTAAGCTTCCCGCCTGAACGCGTTCCGTTTGGAACGCTTTGCAGTGCGAAAATCCCTCAGGTCAAAGCCCATCTAGTCCAGCAACCCACCCCACAGTCTGAGAGGTGTGTGTTGTCCTATTGACAATATAAACAGGAAAGAGTCATTTTCAACCTAACTGCATCACGAATAGATTAGATTTGGAAATTTACACTTATATGGCCACATATACGTGACCCCTTAGCAATAAGTCTCACCAAGTCCAATGCTAGCTGGTAAGGATTAAGGTACAAAATGGCTGACTGAATGTCAGCAAACGGGAAGGGCAACAAATGACTAGGCACCAGATACACTGGCCTCCCACCCATTCTGCCCATTCCACCAAAGGTAGATCACCTTTAAATCTCAGAGTAGTACTCTGAGGTTGTTTCTTCGCCTCCCTGGTGATCCTTAGGCCACAGTTTTCTTCTGGTCTTATATCCCCTATACCAATAGAAGAAATAAAAACCTCATCTATGCAGACAGAGTTCTCTTCACATAGATGTTTGGTGCATTGTGGAGCCCTGTCTTGGAACTATCTAGTACTCTCCCATCTCTATAGCTAAGTAGATTCTATCCAGTACCAAGAAAGGGTACATGAGGAGGGAGTCTAAGAATATCTCAAAGAAAAAAAGGATTTTATGGAAGGAGATGGGAGATTTTTGAATAAACATGCTTAGGACCTGTTGATAATCTATAATATGGATTCTGCATACAGAAAGAAATCTAGAAATCCACAAGCTAAAAACCAACAGCCAGCATTCATCACACTGATGTATAAAGCAGATAGAAACATGGGCCCTTTCTGCACTTGGCCTTATTCTGGAATATATCTCAGAATAGGGACCTACTATCTTCATGCTAGTGTAGACTATGGTAGGCCCCAAGTGAGGTCTGCTGTAGTCTGAAGGAGCTTGTGGCTAGCAGACCACTATCCAGAATAAGGCCAAGTGCAGAAAGGGCCATGGTCTTTCTGCACTGTGTGGTAAATAAACCATGGTCTGGTCTAGGCCTCTGCCATCTGTACTCTAGTGCAAGATAGCAGAGACCCTGTCCCCTTTGTCATACTTTGTCCACATTGAAAAAGGTCTGCAACAAGATGAGATGCAGTAAACCACACCACGGAGGTGTGCACATGGCATGCTCCCATGGTCCACACATACTATGGTAGCCTCTTTTCACTTGTGCTCCAGGTCTGGCCCAAAACCAGTCAGCTAGAAACTCCAAAGGCTGGAAACAAAAATTCCCAGCCTCTGGAGCCTTGGTGTTGCCTCCAAGAACTATTTGGGGAAAGGAGTGAGGGGTGGAGATGGACAGGATGTTCTACAGCAGACAGCCTGTCCCACTTCAGTGGCAACTTGTAGGATATGTTGCTTGTTCTGGAACAGGGGGTGCAGATGGCAACTACATCCGTCCCTCACCACGCCACCGCCTCCTCTCATGCACCACCTCCTCTCATGGGGGAGGGGATCAGGTGGAGACAGAGTCACCTCTGCTGCCGCTAGATTCCCCCTGCCCCTGGAGGCTGCATTTGCTGCTGGGGAGGTGGCAGCGGCGGTGGCAGGGGAATGAGGAAGCTGCCATCCACTCCCCCTCCTTGCCTTGATCACCCACAGCCATCAACGGGACAGGAGGCATGCCACGCCCATTGTCCTGATGACAGCTGGAAGCACGCAGTGACTGGCAGCTCCATGCTCCAGTCCCATGGCTCTGGGGGCAAGGTCACTGGCATGCCCACAGGAGGATGGAATGGAATGGGTGCTGGTGCGTCCGCACAGCACCCACTCCAATCCGTCTCCACAATCCATCCCCCCTGCACATGTGTGGACGTGCGGGGTTCCCTCAGATCCGTCACAAATAGAGACGGATCTACCAGGAGGACGGATTCCCTGAAAAGTGGATCTATTAGATCTGCTTTCGGTGGCAAGTGTGGAAAGACCCACAGATAATGCACATAGTGCATTTGTCTTCTGCCATTCAAAAATAAAGTACCATATCTAATGTAGGCCTGCTTTGCTCTATCACACCACTTGACCACTGTAGAATATTTGGGTAGTCCAGAATAAAGCATGGATAATCCAAAATAAAATATGTCTGGGTATGCTTTACTCTAGATTATCCAAATAATGCTGACTGAGAAGGTGCTGTCTGGATGAAGCTTTTAATTGTAAAATTTGAAATGGAAGAAGAGCAAGCTAAAGATTAAAAGATTGTATCATAAAATGGACTCAGAATTTTGGTCATAATATACAGATGAGTCAATGGGGAAATATGTGGTCAATGAGACTGAAATTTACATTATAAGATGATGCACCATTGATATATGACACTGGAGAAATTAGGCAAAATGTATAATGATGTTGCTGGAAATATGGACCTTTTTATTAATATGTGGTTGACATGTGAAAAAGCAAAAAGAAAAGGGAAACAATTGCATATGCTTATTCAAAACATTTTAAAGATTTAACATACAACAGAAACTGGATTTTTTTATTTTGAGGTTGATGAAGACTTACGAAAGAATGCTACTCCGCATGATTATAGTGGTAAAGCTATTATATGCTCAAGACTAGAAGAATTCATAGAAACTTACTACGCAAAACTGGCTACAGAAATGGTTAGAATTGGCAAAGATGGTCAAATTAACATGTCTGATTAAAGAAAAGTCATGTTATTGCACTTGAAAAATTGCCAACCCCTTATTGACTTTCTTAGTATACAAGAAGGTGATATGTTGACATTAGGATTTGAAGGATCATATGAGTTCAAAAACTAATAAGTGACTTTTCCCAACGGTACTGGAATTACTATATTATGTATGGAGGGCCATGAATATAAATATGTTACTATTAATATGGAAGATTAGATGTCATTATATGTCTTTTGCTTTCTTTTTTCTATTCCTTGCTATCTATTTTTCTTTTGTTTTTTACTGTGTGTTAGAAAAATTAATTTTTCTTAAAAAAAGGTAAAGTATCTGCTTAAATTGATCTGCTTAAATAGTTGATCTGGTGAGACTCTCTGCTTGCAGGAGGTTTTAGTTTCAATGCTCCCCCACCCTTCAGTCCTTCCTCTCAGATAATGCTTAAAGCCAATATGCCATGGAACAATATACCTTGGGTTTAGCACAGATGTAGTGTAGGTGGCAGTAATTCGGCCCCATGCGCCACAATGGATAAGGAAAAAGTCTTGAAAGTGAGCAAGAGTGCAGATGCACAGGTGTGAGGGAAACAGGGATAGGTAGCCCTAAAGCTCTGCAGGAGTGCTCCTGCACATCATTATAAACACACACACCTGAAAGGGGGAAACTTTCCCTTCCCCTACTTGTCTGCCAAAAGGATGCTGGGAGCCTATGACCATTTCTGCATTTACCTGTAGATTTGGATCTAGGGGCCTCTGGTCTGGATCCTAGGCATCCTTCTCTGCATATTAATATGAGTCGAGAAAGCCCCATCTGCACAAGACAGATCCAGATTACAAGTGGACTGAGAGCATTGTTGCAGATCTTGGAGGTGTGCAGATGGTGTGTCTCTGTAATCCAGAACTACTGGGGGTTGCTATGCACCACTGAGAAGCATGACCCCCTGTAATGACCCCCTGGGCAAGGTAAGTTAGGGAAAGTAAGGACATAGATAAGTAAATATTATGAGTAAGGGGGCATGGCTTACAAGATCCCAAACGGAGGGGGTAAAGCTAGCCCAGCGGTTTGACCAATGAGAGGTCAATGCCAGCATCTGACACTCTATAAAAGATCAAGGCAGAAAAGTGAAAGGGTTCTTTGCTCTTTGTTCTCAGACCAAGAAGCTCACAGGGGTGTGGGTAGGTGTCATGCCCCATTAAGCCTCCTCAGAGGAGGAAGTTCTGCCTGCAATGCCACCACAGACTGAGAAGCAACCACAGCATAGCATTACAGACATTGAGGGGTTGAGGCCAGTTTCAGGTGAGCATGCAGACAGCTCTGATGAGGAAACTACAAGCAGTGAGCCTCATGAACAGCCTTCCCCTCCCCTCCTGAGACAACAGAAGCAGCTAAAGTGCAGATCAGAACAATTAGCACAGCTGAACCGTGGGTGGGGTAATGATTCGTCTACTTATTGAGCCAACACACCTTGCTTCAATATTGCAGACAACTTCATGCAACTCCGTGCTTGTGGTCTTGGACTCCTTGTGACTTGCTGACCCTTTGGACTGACTGACCCTTGCTGACTTTCTGGACTCCTTGACCCTGGACTGGAACTGACCTCGAGTACGCCTGAGCACCTCTGGAACTGAGTAAGCTGTGCAAGTGTTTGCCTGTTTGCCTTGCCTGCCTGAGACGTGACAGTAGGGGAAGAGCTGGGTCCTATAAAGCTTATGAGTGTGGATAGGAAAGGGTCCTGATGTTTAATAAAGTGATTTACAAGTGAAAGTTCCGTTATTTGAAGAAACCTGTATGTGTTGACTGTAACCAAAACAAAGCTGTAAGCAAATAAAACAAGTTAATACATTCCTGTTAAAAGTGTGTGCCTGGAGTCTGTCAGGGAAACAGCAGCAGTATCAAGAGCTTTTAAAATGTACTTTTCCTTTAAGAAGAGAAGTAAATACAGCACAGCGCCGCAGTCGGCTGGCTAGGGAAAGTCCTTCTGCCTTAGGAGATAAGCGAGGCAGAGAGGGTGAATGTTATGATGGGGGGTTGTGTGCTGACATGGAGAAACACCATCTTAAACCATTTTAAAGCAAAATACCTGCGAGTGCATGAGGTGTCAAGAAAGGCTGAGTGCAAGCCCCAGTCGTGAGCTTTGCAGCCACAGGGAATCATGGGCTGAATGAATGCTGTCAGAACAGATGGTGCTGATTCAGCCAATGCTTCCAAAAGTTATTCTAGATCCACAGATCTGGATCTAATACAGGTAAGTGCAGAAAAGGCCCAAGACTACAATGAAACTGAAAAGGAATGCAGTCATTTATGTAAAAGCATTCCAGTCCAACTTTCCAAGTGTGAAAAAGTAAGGGCTGGAATTCTGCTTTCTGGTAGCATGGTTGATTGTCTTAATTAAGGGGGGGGGGAAAGGAGGGGATGAACTCTCTCCTCTACTGGAGTGCCCACATCCAGACTCTATAATTCTAAAATACAGACATATCTTTTTACAAAATGGATGAAGCAATGTGCTTTTCCTGTGAAAAAAAAAACACGCTGCAAAAATATGGGTTGTAAGGGAAATACCATACTGCACATTGGGCACAAGATTACACATTTTGGAGTGATCTTCTCACTGTGGAAACTGATGGCATGTGAGATAAAACTTGTGTGAAACCCATGATTCTTTTGGAAGATAGTGTCTTCAAACTTTTCTTTGAAATATAGTAAAGGTTTGCCCCAGTCTGTGCCAGCAGAACATTGTGCACTGAAGCTTGACTGAAAATGAGTTTTCTTTCTGTGCAGATGGAACCTTGCATGGAACCTTACAATGTCCCAGCATGCTCTGATCTAGTGGCAAATAGGTGTAAATTCTGAACCATGTGAGGGAATCCCATTTTCTGTTACGTTCAAGAAAAAAAATCTCCTCAGGTTAATCCTATGGAATGTCATGTTTCCTTACATGTAATCAAAATCAAGATCCTGAGGCCATGGAGCATAGGGTAGGTATAAATAAATAAATAAAATGCTATAGATAGAGTTCTCCGGAACTCATTTAAAAAATGAGATCTTCTTTGGCTTCTGTTTATTCTGTCTTTGCATTTGAGTTTTATGCTAGAGCATAGAAGGTAACGGATTCAACCCTCCTTTGAGTTCTGTTTGGAGTTAGGCTGCATTGTGATCTCTTGTGAAGAAGAAATTTGTCAAGGCAGGACCCATATATCTGCACTGAAAAAGCTTCTAAATATATCATTATTCTTATTTTGACAACATTGTCTGGGTAGATGGGCAGAATTTTCTTTAGAGCCAACTGCAGATTTCAGTTCTTGCTTTGATTAAAGGGAGGCAAACAGCTGCTTTGCACACTATGGAGATGATATGCATATCTGTGTAGGAAACAATGGGAAATCCAACTGTGTGCTGCACTGCATGTAAATGCAGTATATAGTTTGCCTGTTATGTGCATGTGAGTATCTGCATGCACAAACACACAAAAAGAAAAAAAATCAAGGTATGATTTCTGAACAGTTTTTTTTAAGGATACACAAGTTTTCTCTTCAGCCCTCACAAATCATACATTTGGAGCCCCTTGATTTCTTCAAGATATTATTTTGTAGTGTTTTGCTGTGTGTGTGTGTGTGCTTTTGCTATTGCCAGCAGGCCCAGGGATTTTCAAATACAGCTGAAGGGGAGCATACTGAGGTTATGTATTAGCCAGAGAAGTGTTGCTAACCTGTGTGGAGTTTACACAGTCCAGAGTTCATTGTTAATGTTGGATACCATTGAGTTGCACCTGACTTCTGGTTGACTGCATGGGTACCTCCATGAAGACCTCTATGCAGTTTTCTTGGCAGAGATACAGAAGTGGATTGCCATTGCTTATTTCTGAGAAGAGGCAAGGGACTGAACTGGTAACCCTCTGGTTTCTGGACAGTTTGCTTCCAGTCTGGATCTACCTACCTAATTTAAAGAGAGAAACTAGAAGATCTAGTTATTATCCTGCGATCTCCATGAATTAGAGTAACAGAAATAAACAGAAAATGTTTACCTCTCCCTTTTTTAGTTTTAAGGATAATGTGCACACAATCATACATGCATGGACACATAAAATTAAGCAGACTCCGGAACAACTCTTTTTTGGAATATGACTCACTCTTGGCTTGGGTGCTTAATACAAAACAAAGGCCCACAAGGAGCTGCAATTTGATGTATTGTGTTAGTTGTTTTGTATAGCCTTGTATAATATCTGGGGTTTTATTTTCACTGGTCAGAATTGTACCTGTCTGTGTGGATGTAAACTTATATGTATGTGAATTGTGATAATCTGTGGCAAGTAAATAAGTAAAGAAAGAATAGAAATCTTACATGCAAACAAAAACATTAGCAGTAGCTGAGCAGAGATTATTTCTTCCTCTTCTTCTCTCATAGGGTAGGCTTTTGGCTTCTGGCTCCATGTTTTTATGATCAATGTTCCACTCAGACCAAAGCACAAAATAAATACATTTTAACAGTGCTTTAGTACACAGTAAAATAGGAACTAGAACACACATAAGCCATTTTATTGCAATCTTAAAACTAATCTTGTGGTCCTCCTTGGATTCCTTATTACTAGTCTAAACCAAACTCACAACTATTCCCCATTCTTTTTCATTATGTGGAAGTGGGTTTTTCAGGGGGTGGGTGAGCACATGCTTCAGAATTACCTTCTAGTTTTCTTCCATTTGGCACAGAACATAAAGTTGCTTATAGGGAGACTCATGATTCCGTGCCAACTTTAAAAAATATAATCAGTTGCAAATGTTTGGGGGTGGATGACTGATGAATGTAGTAACTTTATCACTTCTCCCATTTTTTACCATTAACAAACTTTAGAAATTCCAAGGAAGGCCACATTCTCTGTTTTAGAAAAAAAAAGAAAATGATTAAACCAGCTGCTAGTTGTCTGTTCCAAGTGATATATATACAGTAGTGGCATTGAACATTCTCATGAATTGCCACAATCCATAATATCTGCAAAAACTCTATTGTTCCTCAAACGTAATGTAAAAGATTTGTGTATGTGTATTTCTTGTAATATTGTAAAAGCTAAACGAAATAGACAGTATTAATTCTGCACAGTTATTTATTAAAGAGCCACCCCACGTCCCATCCTTCTCTACATTTTGCTTTACTTTTAAGAACTTTTCTAAGTTTTGTGTAGTTCGTGATTTTTCTTAACAATTGGGGAAAATATCACGTGTCAAATCACAAAAAATATGGTATGGAATGTAAGGTGTCTCCAGATGTGGGGACCCCGGGACTATGGCTACATCCAGACAGTGTGTAAAACCCATGATTAACCCAGCACTGTGTAGAGATTGCCACATGTGTCCGTGGCAATCTCAGCGTAGTCCAGGATTTTGGGATGGTTCTTTAAGTAAAACTCCCAACCTGAATTTTAGTTAAAAAGTGAGAGGACTGACATTGTCTGGATGCTTGCTTTTGTGAACTGCCATCTTGGGAACGGCCACCCTGCACCCGTGGGGCCAAACCAGAGGCCAAACCAGATGATGGGTGTGCATGTGCATGTGATGGTGATTACACACTTTTGAGTACCACATATCATCAAAATACACAGATGCACATATCATACGATCATAGGTCAAGCATCAACACTAGAAAGTGCCTCTGCTGGCCCCATGCTGTTGTCCTGCCATCTGAGCAACATGCAGCTATTCTGTAAGTGCTTTACTCTGGAATATCATTAAATAGCAACGTATACAAGGAATGTCTGGAGACCAGTTATATTCGGATTGCCACACATATCTGGGGCAATCCTAGATTAGACTCAGGTTAGTTGACTGCAAATGTGTTTCTATCAGAATTACAAATTCAGCAACAGTGTTAGATTGTCCATAATAACAATTCCTTGCCATTATCTGCTGAGTCTTTGGGTTATTGTTCCTCTTCCAAAATACCCAGATGCTAGCAAGTGTGGGGGAGGGAAACCAAAGGGAAGTGGGTGGGTGCTTGCTAACATCCAGGTACTTTGCAAGAGGAAAAAGAACGTGAAAAGCTGACAGATGAGGTAAGAACCTGGGATTGTCCTGGATTTCCTCCTGCCCTCTGGCAGTGGCAATGAGCAGTGATTGTGGAATCCAAAAAAGATCCTACAACTTCCTCTTGCTGTCTGAAGGCTTCCTTATTTGCATTTCAGCAACAGATATACAGATAAACCTGAAACATGCCCATAGGGTCCTTACTACAGTCAGTCATGAACTGAAAGGTGACTAAAACTATGACAAGACATGAAGAAAACAGAAGCAGAAAAGGAATGTGCACAAATATTCATAACATTCAAAATTTGTACAAATTCAACTGAATTCTAACATTCAAATTCAAATCAAATGTTGGCACATTCAAAGACTGACATTCAAATCTGAATTGCACGTTTTTATACATTTGTATGAATTTTGGTGTGGGATTCATATGAGATTGAACATTTGTATTGAATTTGAATTCAACTACATTCTATTTGAACAAATATGAATTTTCTTGCATTTGATTCAATACAAATCAAATATATTTTAAAAATTCGTGCACATCCCTAAAGCAGAACTATTTCTTTGTAGTGTAATAAATAATGGTATATGAAATCTCCTTGTTATAGATTTGTTGTCATATTAGACGTGATTAAAGTCAATGGAGACTCAAACTGTTTATTTGTATTCCCATTTGTATTCTAAAATCCTCAAAATAGCAGACTTTGGCTTCATCGAAACAATGATGCCAGGAAAGTAATGAAAAAGTGCTGTAGTTGAGACACCTAGAACTGTGCTTTCATTCCACCTCAATTTCTACCTCAAATTAATTCCTTATGAATATATTTATTTGTGAAATCATATCCCACGTTTCACCAAAGATCCTAGGGAGCTTGCCGGTAAAACCCATTGACTGTTGGCCTGGTATTCTGGAAGTGCTCAAGGGGTATCTATGAGAGAGCAGGGCACTGATGCCACTGTAAATTCACTGTTCCCTCTATGTGTGGCCATGATCCATGTTACTTCTACCTCCTTCTCCATTTCTTTCTCTGACACTTTCCATCTTTTGACCTAGAAGGATCATCCAGGGAAACAACATGTCTGTTGACTTCCTATTCAGACACATGCGTTAGTTAGAAGATGGGCACACTACGGCCCATCACCCACTGCCATTGCAGAAAACCACTTCATTTTCCCTTCCTCCATTTTATCCTTTGGCCTGTCTGCAACAGGGCCAACATCTGCCTTGGGGGTTCATGGCTGAGCTCAGGTTGTAGTCTAGCCTGTATACTACACAGGCTCTCTGTGTAGGAAGGGATGATAAATTTACAATCGAAAGCAGACCTAGCAGATACATTGCTAGATATTATTTAGGAGAATGAGTCACAGTCTTACAAGTACATACAGAAATAAATTCCACTGGACTGGATTGGACTTACTTCTGAGAAAGCGTGCCTAGGTTAAGGCGGTATGCCTGGTTCAGATGTCACGTGTAATATATTTCTCAATGGAGCTTTAGTTTTTTAATACTCAATTATAAAATAGTGAGGAAAATATGGAAAGAAAGAAGCTATTAAAAAGTAGTTTGAGTCATTTATGAGAGAACTGCTGTTTTTGCTCCTTAAAGAAAAGCTACATTTCTTTTGATAGCACTGAGGCTGGGCTTTCCTCATCATTCATATTTCAACACCATATACATCTTTCTCCTTTTACAACACATTAAACTCATGTTGCCAAGTTAGCTGAGCCTAATCTGGAGAGCTACTCAATAAAGAAATGTAAGCAGCACATTTTAAAACATCTAAGATACATTTCAACTTGCAAAAAAGGAGTATAAATAAAATGTGGACCCTGCAAAGGTTACTATGGGTGGATTTCTCACCATCTAAAGAGATTGCTAGTGGGGTACATCTTAGCTATAAATTATTGGGGTTTGGGGGCACGGAAAGCAGTTTCAACTTTTTGGTAGTTGCATAGTAAGCACAGGTTGAGTCCAGATGTGGACAGATATTGGCCCTTTCTGCACTTGACCTTATTTATTATGTCACAAAATAGGGGCCTGCCATAGTTAGCACCAGCATACAGACAGCAGGCCCCTGTTTTAGAATATAATCCAGAATAAGGACCAGTGCAGAAAGGTCCATTGCTTCTTGGGTAATGGGGTCTCCAGCCTAGGACTGAGAGTGTACATGTCCACCTTCACATAACCCTTGATGCCTCCTTGAGGCAGGGAACAGGGCAACCTGGGAGAGAGCTTTTATAGCACCCTGTCTCCTTGATGGGACAACAGAGACTAGTGGCTCCACCCCTCAAGATGTCTTGAAGAAGATCTCTATACGTGCATGGCCGTGGTGCCAAGAATATTGTATGAAAACCGCCCACAGTCAACCAGAGACGTTTTCGCACGGGGCTGAACGGTACGCGTGGGAGACAGCTGCGGACACGGCATACGCATTGCCCGAGCGGGGCTTGCGCTCCGACGTGTCCGCAGCTGTCTTTCTCGTGTTCGAAATGTAGAGCACTTTAAAGTGCTCTACATGCATTCGAACGCGGACGAGCCGCCCGCAGGCGTTCGGGAGGAGAAGCATTCGCGCCTGCTTCTGTCTCCCTAACAGCTGCGGGCTCGCCTCCGACGCCGGCGCGGCTTCGACAATCAGCTGTTTGACAATCAGCTGATTGCCGATCTGCCTCCGCGGCTGTCTCCGCGCCCCTGGCCGGCCTTTGCCGGCTAAGACAGCTCACGATGCTTTGAGCATTCGCACACAGACGCGCCGGAACGCGTTTACACGCGTTCCGGCGCGTCTGTGTGTGAAAGGTGAAAGCGTCGTGAGCTGTCTTAATCTTCCCGTCCTACTCCCGTTCCAAATGGAACGGGAGTAATGCGAAAACGTCTCAGGAGTCAACTTAATGGTACCCAACAATAACACATATTGAAGGCTGGCCGGACCATATAGGAAAACTGGGTGATATAAAGGATGCCAAATTAGATGCAAGTGTACCTCCATCCTGATTTCTTAAATATTCTAGACAAATCTTTAAAAATCAGGCAGTGAAACATTTAGAAGATTCATACATCTAGGTTGAATTTCCATTTACCTGACTGGAATTCTCTACACAGACAATTTGAGACTGGTAAACAACCAGGATAGTTTGGGCAATTTGCATGCTGGGTGCAGGGAAATCCCTGTTCCTACCCAGCAGCCATGAGTCATGCAAATGGCCAGCTGCCTGGTACATCCGGGCCTTGTGTCCTGACACTGGATGCTACCCCCACTACTAACTGCAACTGGGCAAGAGGATGTTGCATACAGTGTGTGAAGGCAGGGTGAATCTGGTCAGGAGGTCACACCAAGAAGCCTTGCATTGCTCCTGACTATTCCTGATGCCGAAAGGATAGCCTATGTACAGATTTTCACCTGTCCACAGCAGGTAAGGCTTGGGAAAGTTTCAGATACCTCAGGAACACTTGCAGTGGATCACAATGTGACCAATGCACTCCTGTGATCTGTCTGAAACCTCAAGGCAAATGCAAAAAAGGCTCTTTTTTTTCTGGAGCTCACATTGTCACTGCATTAGTTATTTTTTAAAATGTGTTTGCATAATGATTTTATTGTCACTTGCCCTGAGATCATCAGGTATATGGCAGAACAGAACAGAATAAAATAAATAAATAAATAAATGCATAACTGTTCAAGAAGGACTGAAACATGGGGCAAACCTATTTTGCAGCTACTTGAACTAGTTATTGTCACCAATGGCATCCAAAATTCCTGGGTGGGCCAAGCAGATTTTCAGCTCTTAGAGGATAGAACCATGCTCATGAAACAGGAGGTTGGTTTTGCGAAAGCAAGCAAACGTCATAGCTTGTGCCATAGATTTGTTAAAATACCACACTTAAGTTTTTCCTTAAGAAAACCATCACATGCCCAATGCCAGCAAAACTGCCCAAAGAAAGACTCATTGGACCTAATAACGTCAGAAGCTATGAAGAGATCCCAAGTTCTCATGGAGCAGTCCATAATTTTTTTTAAAAAAATCTGTTGCTTATAAGCAAAACTTTCTTAAATTGTGTGTCATAATTCATACTGGGGGAGATGACATCATAATATTCCATAAATTGAATTTTAAGATACTGCAGAAGTAACGCCCCCCCCCCCCCATCACTTTCTTCTCCCAGCCAAGTACAAGCTCAGTGGGCGGGATAGGATAAAATCTTGTTGAAATGTGAGGCAACTGCCTAATGGGTGGGCTCCCCCTGATAACTAATGCTAATAAAAAGCTGCTTGACAGTGTAGACATACAGGAACATGCCAGGTGTCCCGTTAGACTCAGTAGCACCTCTAATATTACCCAGATACCAAAGTACTTATGCAACACTTGCTACCAGGCCACCATCGGAGGACTTGAC
This sequence comes from Aspidoscelis tigris stejnegeri, assembly GCA_023333525.1. Taxonomy (NCBI): domain Eukaryota; kingdom Metazoa; phylum Chordata; class Lepidosauria; order Squamata; family Teiidae; genus Aspidoscelis; species Aspidoscelis tigris. The sequence goes on from JALMGA010000001.1 coordinate 213,280,895, forward strand.
CAGAGACCTCTAAAGCTGGGGGAAGCCCTTCCAGAGTGACCTACCTGGATTTAATAGACTCATTTACATGGAGTTGATGAGGCTCCATATGGAGCTACAGATCCAGGATTATGGAATAAAAAGCTCTTAATCTTACATGAATTACCTTACCTCCTTTTTGAAGAAAAAACTACTCGGAACGTTAGAGAAAGAAAATAAATGTATATGTGCCATGTTATGAAAACTCCTTTAATAACTAGGACTGTGTTGAATGTTTTTTGGATTTATTAAAACAATTTACGAAATAAAATATATTCCTGCCCTCATGATTAATGGGACTTGCCAGCTCCTTCCTGCTCGAGTTATTTATATTTCACGGGAGGGAGGAGGAAAAGAGCTTTTTTCCCTTCTTCTTCTTCATTTTGCTACAGCAGCCCTTCTATGAACACAACGAACAAGAAAGAAAGAAGGTTGATTTCTTAGCAGGAAGAACCTACAGTATCCAATCAAGCTGACAAACAGCTTTGAGCTGCAGTATTTTCCTGTGGATTTTAGGGCGCTTTCTGAACAAGAAGGAGTAGATGGAGCAGTGTGGATTGGAGCAAGTCTAACCTTCATATGTTTTGTTCTCATTGGACAAAGCTATGGACTTGGCATTGGATGCCAAAATGATGCCCTATCTTGGCCCTTTGGTACTGAAAAAAAAAAAAAGTATTCCAGAATACAAAGGTCATGCGTAGCATACCCCATAGTCTCTGTGCGGGGCTTTTGAGCAACACACCAGGAAGCACTGCCAGAAGTTGATGTGTACCAACCAGATGTGTGCTGGAAACTGGGAAGGTCTATGAAGGCTTAGTGCCACCTATGAAGGCTGAACCCAGGCTTTGAAGCTGGTGGCTGGTACTGAGCTGCAACAGGCTGTCTGAATGCAGACAGCCCTTGGTGTGTGTGTGTGTGTGTGTGGGCTGCTGCTAGCCTGGCCCCTGCACAATGGCTTGCATGTGTGGTCTGGAACAGCAGTCTATGTAGGGCAGAAATGGCCTGGATTCTTTAACTGTTCAAGTGTCAGTTGAATTTAAGTTCTGACAAAATCTTCCCCATTTCCTTCTATACAAAATGATATTTCCAGGATGGCTGGAAACAGGCTACTATGCATTTATGTATGTATTTAGCTGGATTTTTATACAGCTTAATACTACATTTGTAAGACGGTGTACAATAAAAATAAACAAAAAATCCCATATTAACAAAAAAAAAAAAGGAAAGGAAAGGAAATAAGAAAGAAAACAAAAACATTTAAATTTAGAAGATAAAAGGGAAAAAAATGTCCAGGCACAAGGTCAGTCCAGAAAAATAATCAAATAGTGGGTCCTCAATTACTCCCCAAAGGCCAGGGAAGGAAGATATAATGTCGCTTGGCGTCTATATGAATTAGGCAAAGATATTGGGCAAATCTCATTGGTGAAGCTGGTCCACAGTTGGGAAGGGCACCATCTGTGTCCATGTGTGTTTGTGTCTCTATACTTTTGACAGTCAGCCTCCATAAACATTGAGGCCAATTTCTTTTTTTAAAATGACAAAATTTAGTAAACAATGATTCCTGAATCTTTAGCATCTAATTATAAGATCTAATTAAATGCAGTTATTTGAGGGGGGGGGAGCTGAGAGAAGGGTTTCAGATGGTTCATAGGTGGGATCATTCACCTGCCAGTCTAGCCCTTCCCTCTTCATGAACGTTCTAGGTTAGAAAATGTGGATTAGAGATGGGATGAGAATATGAGGGCTACACAGTACTGTCTCTAAGGGCCTTTTGCACCACTGTGGTTTAATCTGGTTGGTTTGGAACAACGATGTCTGAATGACAGTATCAGTTCAGACCAACCTTGCTCTGGCTCAGAATCTTGTACAAGCTTTGGGGCTGGTCTCAGAGCTCTCAGGGATAGCGCTTCAGTGCCCTTTGGTGTAGTGCTGAAATGCCCCACCCCATAACTGGAAGGCAGAAGTGTGCACCTTCCGAACGCCTCAATGCCAGTTTGATCTAGTGGTTAGGGAGCCGGACTCTCATCTGGGAATACCAGGTTTGATTCCGCTCTCCTCCATGAAGCCAGCTGGGCAACTTTGGGCTAGTCACAGCTCTCTTTGAGCTTTCACAGCCCCACCCACCTCACAGGGTGTTCTGTTGTGGGGAGAAGAATAGAAAGCTTTGTCAGCCACTTTGTACTGATATTTGCCAGTGATCCAGATACCGAGGCCTTCCAGTGATGGAGATCAAAGGCCTCTTGGTCTGGATCATGCTCCGTCCTGTGCAGATGGAATGTATTAGCAGTGAGTGGGGCCTCCCATATTCCACCATAATGTGTACAAGGAAGGCCACTGCCTTTGCTTGTTTTCTTCCTTTAATTTGCTTTGGCTAAAGTGCAATATTATGAAGCAGAAAGGAAAAAATTAGAACTTATACATTTGTAAGTGAAAATTTGATTTGCAAGGCAAAGGGGAAATGGGATCCTGAAAACACTGTCATATTTAAAGCCCTACCCTTTTCCTCATAGGTTATAACTGTGATCTGTACGTTCATTGGCTGTTTTCCCCCTCAGAACAAAAAAACACAAATAAAACAAAACACAAATAAAACTATCAGGAAAGAGCAAAGGAGACAGAACTATAGGAATATATAAATAAAGGATTTGAAAGCAACATGCACTGAGGTTGCTGCCTGAGAACTTTATAGATGAAAAATGCAGGATGAATAACACTGCAGGATTTTAAACCCTACGTCCGCATCCCCATTACAACCTTATTTCAATTTCAAACCGTTTTCAATCCTGGCAGTTTGGCTTAACACGCTTTCCGCATGTTAAATCGCCCCAAAGCGTTGTAAAATTGTTAATCCTCATTTCAACAGGTCTCACTCTGGTTCGTGCGCTTGAAACGTTTTACATTTTTTACTGTGGGGACAGTAGGGTGTTAAGGGATGAGAATCTGTGTTTAGGGTTTCCCTCCCCCTATAGCAGTGATGGTGAACCTTTTGAGCTCGGTGTGTCAAAATTCGCAAGAAAACCTCGCTTATCTGGGGCGCTGTGTCACATCTAGAAATATCCATAATTTTGTGATATTTGTAGCTCTAGTAAAAAAGTTATATTTTTGATATATGTATTTTATTAAAAGCAAAAACAATTCTTTACATTGGTGACTTTTGTTGCTGAATTTCGTTTGCTAAATCTTCAATTGAAAGTTGGTATTTCGTACACTTCAAGAATAAGCAAGCACTACACGCCCAGGTGCCAGGGTGACCATGTGTGTCACCCAAAAGGGCTTGGCAGGTCACCTGTGACACGCGTGTCATAGGTTGGCCATCACCGCCCTATAGCTTGCTTCCAAAGATAGTGATTTCATTGAAAAAATCCACCCCTCAAAACAGCCACTTTAAAATCCACTCCTTAAAGCTACACTGTAGTGATCTAGGCACTTCACACCTTATAACAACGTTGCAAATTTGCACAATTCTGAAAGTTCTGACCTTTAGAAAGGGAAAGTAAAGTAAAGCAGCTGGTTCTGTTTTAAAGGCTATGGCTGTGAAGGGGGCTTGAGTTGCTGCTGCTGCTGCTGTGTGCCCTCGGAAATGAGGAGAGGAGGAGAAATAATCGCTGGCTGCCCGTGCCGTTTTTCATCCATCCAGGCAAGCGGCAGCCACCCAGCCAGGCTCCCTGAAGGGGTCCCTTATGGGTGGCATGTTCACTCCAGGAGAAAGAGGGCAGGGCAGCCCCGAAAAGTGGCTTTTAAAAAGTATCCACTTGAGTCCCCCCTTGAGTCACGTACGCCACATATGATCCTCAGAATCCCGATCGAACGCAATTAAGCTGAAAGTAATGGGAACAGGCAAATTCGCGTTTGCATCCGGTTCTATTATTTCGGTTTAAGGAAACTGGATTAAGCTTATAATGGGGATGCACCCTATGAGTTCCTGTGCCTTCTTTACTTCTCTTGTTTAGCCAAAGGAAAAAAGGACAAACTTTCTGAACTTACCCTGGCAAGCAAACAACTGCCTGTTTGTGTACATACATAAGAATGCAAATTCCAAGGAGAAGGAGGTTGCACCATCAAAACAATAGAAAGCAGAACCTCAAAAAAACAAAATGAAAGTGTAAAAAAAAGGGGAAAACGATAGCAAGATAACACTCTCTAATTTGTCCCTATGAAAGAAATAACAAAATAACTGTACAAATCTAATGTAGCTAGGTCCTAACTGCTCAGTAAAATAAAACCAAACCTTTCTATTACTTTCTAAATAAAGTCTGTAGTGCTAATCAGAAATGTAGCAACGCCGGAGATTCTTGCAAGTGAAATGATGAGCAAATTGCAATTATGTATAGGCAGGGAAAAGTTAGTTGTGCATCACAAGTGCAATACCTTTCTTGGTCTGGACCACCCTGACAGTATGTCAACTTTAAAATATTACTTTTGAACTACAGGAAAAATGTTCAAGTTCTCACCATGGTCTTTTGATTTATGGCTGATTCCTCAGAGATTGATTGGTTTATTTTATTTTGTTACCTGGAATGAATGATGGATGTTTTTTTTAAAGCACTTAGGTCCTGATTCACTGCACATGAGATAATTTTAAAGCAACTTTCTTGGTTGTTGCCCAGATAATTGGACATTATTTTCACCTTCCCACCCTGTACGTATGGTAGATCTCCAGAGAGTCTAAATGACTTCAGAGGATGTTTCTTTAGGATTTTACTGTTGTTCATTTGTACTGTTCATAAAGGAGGTTTCACCAGATGGTCTACCAGCTATATAATGGCGTTTCCCATTTCCTGTCTACCAGCTACCAATGGGAAAATAATTTTACTTGAAGCCTGTTATTCTTTGACCAAAATAAAAGAATATGTTCCCACTGATGCTTATAGTACACGTAAACATCATTTTGGCACAGACATTTCTGCAGCTTGTATTTTGGTCCTTTCCATGCTCCAGCCCTTTCTGCACTTGCCTTTGATCTTGTCTAAGGAGCCTCTTAAACTGGATTCTGGGCCTCTCATCTATACATTAATACTCATCAAGGAGATCCACCCCTCTTAGCCTGGCTCTGTCTGCACAATACAAAGCCAAAACTAGATTGAGAGGTCCTTAATCTACATTTATTGCTTGCAATAATCCAGACTACACTGGGACCAGGGGCCTTATTCTACATCACAGGAAACATGCAGATTGCTCACATCCATGATCTGGAACTATCAGGGGCTACTTTTCAGTGGTGCATCCTAGCTTGCTGCTGACAACCACGGTTAGTAGACTGGATGCCACATGCATCAATGGCTACTAGAATGGATGCCTAGGTAAATCCTCCAGGCTGGGGAGACAGGCAGGATGCTAATAAAGCCCTTTACTGGGATTCGAGAGCAAGATAATGTTTTCCTTTGTTTTTTGCTTGAGATGCCCATGGACCACTCTGTAGGACAGGATGCTGGACTAGGTGGGCTGTGGCCTGATCCAGCAGGGCTCCTCTTATGTTCTGATGTTCTAGACTGGACCAAGCAGCCCCCTAGCACATTTAGGCTGTGTTTGGACATAACAAAAGGGGCACTCAGAGAGACCTTTGTGTATGGCCTTTGTGTTCCCAAGCCTTGTCTAATCCTCCTTTTATAGCACAGAACGTTCAGAAGAGGGAAGAGGCACAGACTGGTGTGTGAACAATCCCACTTCCACACTTCATCTAAGCCACCTCATAGGTGCTTCAGGTTTTATTTTATTTTTTGGCTCTGTCTGGTCACAGGCTTAGACTGAGGTCACACCTTCATTTTAATCCTTCTTCAGTCCTTCTTTAGACCCCACCAATCACTCCCACTTTTATAGCCCAATCCATTTTATTTGTGGATCTTCCTCCCTTGAATTGTACTTTCCTGAGTTCTGATTTGTACAGCTCTCATGCTGTTATAGAACATTAATCCATTGTCATTTTTAGAACGTGATTGGGAAAGAGGATTAAAGGGGGATGAATGTACCTTAGAGGGTGGATACTGCATGAATTTGTCTTCCCTTTCACCCAGTGTGTGATTACATGGTGTTGAGTCACAGAACTTTTATCCTATCAGAGTGCAGGGGGTGCTGCGATCATGGAGAGGGGTGGAGATATAAAAAAGTCTTGTAAAGGAGCTTCAGGATGGGAACAGAAAGGTGTGAGCATAGCAACGCAAACTGAGGACGAACCAAGGAAAGATTGGAGTAAGCATGCTGCCTTTGAAGATTGATTTGGCCTGGGGCAATCAGTGGCAGGGATGGTGTGTTAGATGGAAATGCAGTTAGGCATGTCCACATTGCTATGGGGGCTGGGCTGGGACAAAGAACATCCCCATCATTCCAGTGTAGGCACTGTCTCACTTCTGATCCTGGAGCAGAGTGGACTGGAATAACTGGACTGTTGCAAGCAAAGTGAGTATGGAAATAGACTTGGTCTCTACTTTTCTCTTTTTCTTTTAAAGTTTATTATGGTATAATTATGAAAGAGATTTCAATAGATGGAAAAATAAACACTTATCAACACTAGGCAAGATATCAGCATTAAAAATTATGATTATCTCAAATTGTAAATAAAGATTTTGAGAGAGCAAATGTACTGAGAACATCTGAAGAGCTTGAGATTTGTGGGGGAGACAGTATTTCCCCTGGTTTAACCTTTTTCCTTTCCCCCTGCCTCCTTGGGAAATGAATCCCTCTTCCTGGCTTCCTTGCACACAATTCTCTCGCACTCTCTCCCTCATTCCAAATTAAGCAAGAAAGACAACAAAAAGCCAGGAGGCAGCAGAGAGAAATAGAAGGCTGAGTGCTGGATGAAGAAGCAATGAGAGGAGGTACATTTCAGTTTGAAATGCCATCTGTGTACCAGTTAAATGAAACAAACAAACAAACAAAACCCTCTGCCTTTTAGTGCAAATGCAAACAAAACCCTTAAAAAAATTTTTTTTGTTGACTACAAAAGTTGAGGAAGGCACAGGAAAAAAGGTATGTTACAAGAATTAAGAATGGAGATAAGTTTGTTGTGGAAAATAATAAAACTGCTGAAACATTTAGACAATTTTATGTTAAGCTATACCAGTGGTTCTCAACCTGGGGGTCGGGACCCCTTTGGGGGTCGAACTGTCCTTTCAGAGGGGTCGCGACAAGTCTCCCACTGCCCTTCCCTCCCACCTCCCAGCTGCCCCACCCCCGTGGTTGGGGGTCTCCACAACATGAGGAACTCCATTAAGGGGTCGCGGCATTAGGAAGGTTGAAAACCACTGAGCTATACGGTGGTAATAAAATAGAACCAATGGATGGGAAAATAGGTAAAAAAAATTGCACAAGAGCAAAATAAAATAAAATAAAATAAATGGAGCAATAATGGAAGAGGAGAAAAGAAGAGTAATTGGCTGCCTAAAGGCAGAAAAGACACTGGGACCAGATGGGCTTTCAGCCTTCCTTTATAAGAAATTTAAGGACCTCATAAGTCCTAAGTTAGAAAAGGTATTTAATGAAGTGTTGAGTAGACAGAAAGTACCTGATTCATGGGAACAAAGTACTATTATTACAATATATAAATCAGCTGAATCAGCTGATTCATATAGGTCTATTACTCTATCTAACCAGGATTATAAAAATTTTATGCGAATGGAAAAATGAGGATGGAAGAATTTTGCTGACAGTAATCGGAATGGATCAGTATGACTTTATAAAAGGTAGATACATCGGAGATCCAATAAGAAATATAATAAATGCAATGTACAATGCAAGGAAGATGAGGAGAAAGTTAGGATTACTTAAGCTGGATGTTTATAAAGCCTTTGATATCATTAATCACAAATACTTACAGGAAGTAATTAAGCAGCTTGACCTAGGTGATAGTTTTAGTAAAACTATAGGGGCCTATTCGCACTTGGCCTTTTTCTGGAGTATATCTCAGGATAGAGGTCTGTGCTCCTCATGCTAATGCAGACTCTGGCAGACCTCACTTTGGTCCTGCTGAAGCCTGCACCATCATATCGACAGCAAGTCCCTATTCCAGGATATATTCCAGAATAAAGCCAAGTGCGAATAGGCTTTAGAAGTTTATCATGACTCATGAGCAAGAGTTTTTGTCAATGGAGTATTATTGGATGAATTACACATAAAACAAGGGACTAAAACAACGTTGTCCCTTATCCCGTGTTATTTATATTAGCAACAGAGCCATTAGCAATTGAAATTTGTAATGATATAAGATGGGAGGGATATAAGATTAAAAATGAGGAGTTAAAATTGAATCTCTTTGCAGATGACCCTATAGGGGTCTCTGAACATCCAGAATTAATGGTGAAGAATATTATGGAAAAAATTAGGAAAGAATTTTGAGGTTAAAAATAAATATAGAGAAATCAGAAATAATGTTAATGAATACACTTTCAGATGAACAAAGAAGAATTAGACAATCAACAGGTTTAAAAATGGGAGTTAAAAAATGAAATACTTCAGAATATATTTAACAAAGAACCTGAATAAATTGGGACTAGTTAATTATAACTTAGTATGGAAAAAAGTGGTGAGTCAAAGATTGAAAAAAAATACCTATTTAAGCTTTTTGCAAAAGAGTAGAGTTTTAAAAGCAATGATTCTAAGTAAATTTCTGTACCTATTTCAGTTGTTACCAGAAATGATAAATGAAATCAAAGAAATGGGACACATTATTGATAATTAGGTATTAAATCGACTTCTGAGTGAAGGACCACAAAATTATTTGTGAGTAAACAGGGAGGGGGATGCTCAGTACACTCATTATTGAATTATTATGAGGCATTTCAGATAACTAGAATTTTAGACCTTGAATATCATGACAAATTAAAATGGGTAAAATTAGAACAATCAATGAATGGATTTGAGTATAAATCAGTTCAATCATTGACCAAAAGGAAAAAATATGGAAATTACTGGACCAATGAAAACAACTATTAATGTTTGGCATAAATGGAAAAGAAAATTAATAGGAGATATTTCTACATATATCTCTATTAAACATATAAATGAAAAAGATTTATTGTTAGATGGACAATTATTGGAAAACTTGAGACAAAAAACAAGTGACAATACTGGAAGATTTCTTTTCACCTAATAAGGAACTGTTAACTGATCAACAACTCAAAAATTTATTGGGAAGAGAAAACTGGCTAAAAGTATTTATGATAAAGTCATTTATGGGTAAAGATGCAGCAACAATTGAGACAACCCTTGAAAGGAATGGAAAAATTGTTAAAGAATGGAAAAAGGAGTAGGAGAATATACAAATTGATAATGGAAGACGGGAATAAAATAATAGATTCAATAACAGGTACATGGATGTTGGATGTTAATGTAACAAAAGATGAGGTGAAGAAGAAAATAAGGGACACAGCACAATTGAAACATTTGAGATTAAGTGAATTAATGATGAAATTAATATCAAAGTGGCATAAAACCCCAGCACAATTATCCTATATGATTCCTAATTTTTCATCAAGATGTTGGAGAGGATGTGGAATAAAAGGAACAACCTTTCATATGTGGTTGTTATGTCAAGAAATCTTACCCTTCTAGGATATATTTAAAGAAATAAAGAAAACAATGGGTATAGAGCTAAAAAAGTATCCAGAGATTGCATATTAAAGCTGTATAAGGACCAAAGCATACATGAAAGTAAGAGGTATAAGTTAGATCAATTGTTTATGGTGGCATTATCAACCATAGCTGCATCTTGTAAAAATATGGATAAGTGCACAGTCAATACATGGTATTATATATCTGAGCAGTTTAAATATGATATGATCAGGCCAAGAAGAATCAGGATTTTGGGAAGGAATGTTAAAACTTTAGTTGAAGATAGTTGGAACGACTTATATAGCTATATTGCCAAACCAGAAGTAACTAACAACTTGAAGGAAATAAATAAGTTTCTTATAAGTCTGAGGTAAATGATATTTAATGTATATAGTGAGTCTAAGGGGTTTTTGTTGTTTTTTAGTAAATATTGGTTGTTGTATTTTGTTCAATGTTTGTATTTGTATATTTGGAAATAAAAAACTTAAAGAAAAAAGAAAACACAATTACTTGTCAACTCACAGGAAAAAGAGGAGCTAGGGTGGTGGTGGGAGATGGGTTGGGATACCCTGAACAGCCTTGGCACCCCAAGAAAAGAGCAGTGTGAACCATATAATGTGCATTTAATGTGCAGTAAATGCTATGTGAATGGAAATCATCACCCTCTGTCTTCATCTGATTTAGATGGCATCTGAACACAGCTTTCAAATTGGCTTGGATACAAATTAAAGTCTGCCCATCTCCATAGCACCCAATGCCAAAGAGACATGGGGACACGCGGAGAGACTAGAATCTCTTTGTGAGTCATGAAAATGGCAGTTTACAAATACCAGCTCCAAAGCATCTTCTGTCACACTGAGCCTTGCAGTGGTGAAATGGACCATGCTGATCTTCTGGGCACAGAGGCTAGGAGGCATCCTGAGCACAGTGTGAAGACTCCAAAATATCAGTATTGAGGACTGCAGTGCAGCCACTGATGCCCTTTTCAAGGTTGCCTTAAGCCAGGAGGGAACTTCGAGGAAACCCAACCAAGCCCAGAGGTCAGGGCCGTGAAGGTGCAGTGTTAAAGTAAATAAAAGCACTCTACTGTGAATGTGCTCTTAGTTAAAAAAAAACAAAGTCAGTTGTGACTGCCTTTTGCAGCAAATTTAGCACAGTCTTAAGAACCTTTCTGTAACTTAGGTGACTGGATGACATTATCTGGATTTTAGTCCAATTGATGCCATGGAAGACAACCAGTAACTAAGTTCTGAAACTGCCTCTAAGCATAGAAGTGCATGAGGTTATGCTGTTGGTTCTGCTATTCCGTTGAGATGAGAGGTACCCCTTTCCCACCTCTTCAGACCTTCACTATTGGTGGTCTCCTGAATATTCTACAGATGTTTCTCCTGTTCTCCTTGGTCTTGCAGGGGTTTTTTAAAAGTGCTTATTAAGAGCAGCTGTTTCCATGTTTGTACGTCCTGTCTCGTTGCCTTCTAATGATACATACTACATTGTGCTACAGTTTAAATGCTAAGAAGAGAAAACATCACACAGCTAGCATATACTGTATTATTTTTTAAAAAAATATTTTATTAGAATTGAAAACTACGTTCAGGACATGTGACTCACTTCCAGTTCTGTTCTTTGCCCTCCTCCAACCCCTCAAGAATGTAACAAACACAAATCATTGAAAAATGTGAAAAATATTTAAAAGGTAGAACTCAAACAAACTATAAACAACACCAAGAACAATGGAGTAAATCAAATAACGAATTGCCAGATTCCTTATGTTACATGGTTAACTGCTTATGTTATAAGCAGGGTTATAACCTGACAAGAAGGTAAGTACTGGTTGACTGCATGGAAGGGTATTCCAGAAGTGGCTTCCAAACTTCATGAGAAGTTTGACTTGACTTAACATCTTGCATTAGTTGAAGGCCATATGTGAGAAGTTCCACTGTAGGAAAGCCCCAATGTTAATTGTACCACAAATATAAGTAATATTCTGTCCTTCCAAGATTTAGCTATAACTTTCCTGGCTGCTAGTAAAAAGAAGTTTAAAAGCAATTTGTCTTTAACATAAACATTTTCACATTTAAATAAGCTTAAAAGACACAACTTTGGTGAAAAGAGAATATCTTCATGCAAGAAGGTTGTCTGTGATATTTTAATGACTCCCATGATTAGCTCAAAGAGATTCTACAATAAAAAAAGTAAGTGCATGCCCATCCATGCAAAGAACACCCAGAAACCGGTTTACAAAGGATAGGTATAACAGGCTAAGAGACCACTTGTTTCAAAAGTTTAACCTATCTTTCTGGTTAATTGAACTTCAGAGATCGTTCCACAGTAAAGTATGTCACTGTCAACCAAAAATGCAAAAGCCCTTATTAAACTCTTAACATTAGTTACCAAATACCTTTTCCCCATTGATAGTATATAATGATAGTAACAGGCAGAATGACTAAGCGCCAGAATTGCTTTAAAAATATTTAGATATTAATCTTGCCAAAAACTCCTGTGAAAAGACGCTGCCAGAAACAGCTGGTAAAGTGTGAACCATTACAGCATCATTTCTTTTCACTGGCTGTCCAATTTTCCTCCTGACCTTCATTTTTGTCAAAAGCTACACTGTGCTTTCACCGTGGGGAAGCTATCAGTCTGCTGTCAGAGTTTGACTAAAGGTCAGACTTGACATGTTAGTTATGCCTGGGCATGGGATTTAGTAATTTTTACCATGTTAAACCTGTATCTGTAAAGGTCAGGACAGATGACAATTTGCCCTAGCTCTGGGAAACGGCCATTCTTGTATGATGCTTATATACATTGCAACAGACAGTCCCAAAAGTGTGCTTGAAATATTGAGCTTCTCACGCAAGTGAAAAATAGGATGGATAATGGCTTCAGTCAAGCAACTGTGTATTTAGATCCAAATATTGAACACAGGCTGTATGTTTTCAGGTACTATTGCAACACAAAAGAGGGCTCTTGGCCTGGAAATCATTTCCGAGACTGAAGTTGTTATTGATGTCAATTTCACCAATGTCTGTGTGGGGTTCAGCTCTAAATTTCAACATATACCAGCATATTGGATAATGACCAAATTTAAGGATTTTTGTCTCATTGTTGCGATATGTAAAGCAGTATCTTAGGACTTTTTCTCATGTATCCCATGTATTTGCATTGTGGGCACTCGCACCATCCCTGAACTTACCTGGAGAAGATCATGTGCGCCTGGCTGTTGCTATGGCAACTGCGATGTGTGGCTGCACAGCTGCAGTGACCAGTGTTTTCATATGGAAGTTATACAAATGCTGCATCCAGGAGTGTACCAAGTGTGCCCTCGGTGCTCTCAGTAAGGCTGTGGTATCTGGCTTGGTTCTGGGAAATGTGCAGATCTTGCCTTATTCTCTTTACTTTGAGTTTCATTCTGCTAGTCCTAGCCCTGTCTTCAGAGACAACAAAGAACAAATTTCCTTCTTCCTGCACATGCCACAGACCTTTAGACTGCTATCACATTCCCCATTCAACTTCTCTTCTGTAAGCCGAACAAGACCAACTCTTTTAACTCTTCCTCATAAGCCTGGGCCGTGTCCACACATGGACACGGAGAACTCCCTTTCTGTGCAGCTAAGTATCCACACATACTAGTATGGCCATAATGTTTTAAAAATGGGTGTCGCTGGTCACACATGCTACCCAGCTTCTATTTGATTCTAGGGAGAATTTGGGAGGTACGGTCTGATGCTGTTTGCCCTTGAGCAGCTGCCTACAACAGAAGACATTTTCTGCCCACATGGGAAATGCTGCCTCTTGCTTCCAGGTCACAGAGGCAGTTCTAATTCAGAGGAAAACAAAGGGAAGTGCAATCAAACTGCTTTTTTTCCATTTGGGGTAATACTGCACTGATAACATTTCTCAGGAGACCCCTGCCCCCGTCTGTGCCTATGACAGTTTTGTGGGCAACACATAGAACAATGAGGTGCGACTGTCTTTAGACCCAATATAAATACAACTGTGGTACTATCTCTTACTGTTCTGAACTATTTCTAGAGACTCAACTGCTATTGCTAGTACTTTAGGACCAAGCTATAAAGAAGTCTATATTTTTCTGTCTAAATAGATAATTTCCCTACTAAGGAATTGCAAGAAAGTTAATACCAAAATTAATTGTTTTAAACCCATACTAAACATTTAGGATCTTGGTCAAGACTACTTCAAAATCATCCTTCTCACATGTGTGTAGGCTCATGTGCACACATGAGGTGTGGGTGCACTTATACATACACACACAACATTGATGAGCTCACCTAAATGAGTTAGGATGTCCTATTCATAATTTGAGCTGAGGTCATACCAGTTCTGTTCTCACCTAGATCATTATAGGTTGTCCTCACTTTGGACCTCATTGGTCATACCTGTCTCCGTGATTAATCTAAGCCTCCTACATGGAACTCCTGACTCTCCATCCCTTTTCCTGCATCTAATCTATCTCCTTTTTTATTGGATGCTGTTTCATGACTCAAGGGAGAGGGGGGTTGTTGTTTGCAGTTCTTTTTAAAGCCTGCTCCACCACCTCCATGCCCCCCTTCCTTTTTTATGTGCTTTTCTTCTCTGTGTGATTAATTTTTTTTAAAAAACAAGTAGTTTGTGGAAAAACACTAAATAGAAAGAAGAATCATACATATAAATGGCAGCAGAGGTGGGGTCCTTAACAGTGGTGTGGCTATTGCATCAGTGTTGACCCACTCCATGGAGGCTTAATATATATTTCAAATGAAGTGATGGTAATGCTGGAGATCTACGGAAGTCAATGAAGGGATGGCTGAGAGGACTGCAATGGTCCCCAGTCCAGTCAAAGCTAAGCAGAGGTGTGGAGACAAGTGGCCCTGGGGAAAGGGGAGCATCTTTAGCCAGGATAGTACAAGGCCAAAGGCATGCCTGGCATAGTGGGGCGGATGGCTAGCTCACAGGTTGGAAAGGAATCTCTGATTTCAGCAAGCGGCGAAGAAAGCGGTGTTGTTTCCTGAAGGCTGGTTATACATTCAAACAGAGTTGTGCAATATTAAGTTATTAAGCCATCTTTTTTTTAAAAAAAAAAGTGGTGGGAGTGGGTAGAGACCTTGATCGCTCACAGAATAAAGAGAATCAAAGAGTCCTCACAGCAAGCATGCTCGTGAGAGCTTGGCAGAAGCACAGAAGGTGCCTTTGGTGGGGGCAGGGTGGGATGGAGGAGGAGAGAAGGGCAGGTGCATCACAAACTCCAGGCATGCTGCCCTTCCCTAGAGGCCAGCATGGAAAGACTGGGCCCCACCCACCACAGCATGGTCCATCCTCCTTTAACCCGTTCCCCTGCTCACACTGAAGAAGAGAAGATGGGTTGGCATGTCAGGATGGGCTGAGTCCTCTGGAAAAGAGGACTCCAGTTAAAATGATCCAGCAAGGATAAGCTGGCTTGGAAAATGAATTGAAGAAAAATAATGTGAGTAATGCAACCAGAAGATGACCTGAAATCATCTTGAACTAAAAGTATGAGCAGAGTCCTAGACATAGGCCTGGGCAAAAGAAATCTGGGGCAGACTTTGGTGTTGACTTTGAGGTTGACTTTGCTAAATTTCTGGTTTGTGACTTGAGATGCCCAAGGTCTATTAAAAAGTAATGGATTATATACATTTACATGTTGCAGAATAAAATAGTCTCCATCTGCTGCATATGTCATGCCAGTCAATCTTCTATCAAATAAGGTGGGAGGTTTTTTTTAAAAAAATGCAAACCAAAAACATGAAGATATTATATACAAATTCAAATCACTTCCAGGATGTTCTTTGCACACAGATGATCTACAGAAATATGGCAATGAATGGTATTTCAATCAAATTAGGTCTTTAAATACCTAGGGTTTTTTAAACCTAAGTTAAATAGAATGCATCCAATGTTCAATAGCCAAAAGCTTACCACAGGTTATTAGAAGATTCCTACAGTATAATAAGGCCAGTGTATTCTAACCTTCTCTTAAGGTTTTCATAACCAAAATAATTTCCCCATACTTACATGGTACTCAGCACTGTGCTGTTGCAAAAGAGAATATTCAGAACAAAATTTGAAGATTAATTTTACAGGGTCTCCCTTTTCTGCCCCCCCCCCAAACTTTTAAGACAGAAAAGGTTGGATTCTGGGATTTCTGATTAATTATTGTCTGAAAAGTCTAATTTAGATTTAGTTTGTACTCATAAGGCTAATTTGAGCCCCTTTGATAATCTTAGATGGTCTATATGAAAGAGTTGATGGGGATAATATGACTATTATCTGCAGTAATGATGTGGCCTCAGGGAAAGACCTAACTTAAAATTAGACTGACTGACACATAAAGCATCAATACAATTTGTCCAGGTTGCCAAGATTTTTCTTATTACAGTTTTCTTAGCTCAGAATCATCCATGTGCCCTTTCCTAGTCTGGGAGAGGAGCCTGGAAATGTTGGGATGGAAGTGGTAAGGTACTGAAAAAAATAGTTTTAAAAATAGAAGTTTGCTGAAAATGCAGTTACAGTCCCAATGCTTTATCTCGGATAAAAGCATATGTGGCTTTTAAACAGGCGCTGTTTGTTGCTATGACAAAGGATGAGTCCCCAAAAGACTTATTTGCCTCTCTGGTCTCCCTCTACTGTCATTGTATTCAAGTGGACTTTAAAAGTGCCCTGCACTTCCAGAATAAGTGTCCGCATGAGGCTCAGCAAAACGTGCATTTAAAGCGCACCTTCCATCCCCACAGAAGTGTGTTTTCTTTCCCCGCATCTTTTTCTCCCCCACCCCTCTCTTGTTCAAAGGAAAAATAGCCAGATCTTCGTCCCCCAAAATGGCTTCCCATGACGGCAAAGGGAGTTATCGCTCACTCATTCACTCTCAGCACTTACTTTCACTCTGTTCTCTGTTCGAAATGGCTTCCTGTGCCAGCGAAGGAAGCGGCTGCAGCCATTGGCCGCATGATTGTGCGCTCATTTACGCTTAACACTTTCACAGATCACCCACTTCACACCTGATAACAATGTTGCAATTCTGAGCAATTCTGGCTCTTTGAAAGTTCTGTGCTTTAGAAAGGAAAGGAAGGGAAGCTGCAGCATTTCTGGGAGATGTGTGAATGCTTTATGGCTGTGTGTGCAGGCAGCAATCTCTGCCGCTTTTGCCACGGAGCGTCCCCAAGGTAAATGTTGTGAGGAAAGCCCGCAACTTCCAGAAAGAGTGCTGAAACTCTTCTTTAAAGGGAACTTTTTTGTCGCAGGTTTTCCTGCTTTTGTAGCACTGGAAGCTCGTTAAAAACCCTGGCATGGGAGCGCTCAGAGGCAAAAGAAGATTTTTAGCAGACTTTAAATTGCTTGGGGACCGGGCCAAAGTGTAACTATTGGATGGTTTTTGGTGGTAGTTTACCAATAAAGTGTATTAGTGAGAAGTGAATTTTATAGTTTTCTTGTGCTCCACTGCATCAAAGATATTCGTCTTCTGAATAAACAGTAATAATGACCAGGAGGCTCGAATCCCACCCATTGCAGCCTGCAATGAGAGATGCTAGAAATCTTAATTTTCACTTGAAGGGGTTCAAATTCCCTATCCTATTTTACTGGGGATGTGAACTTCCTGAATTCTTTTCACAAAAATACATTATTTAACAAACGCAGAATTAGTCCAGGAGGGATTTATCACAGTGGAGGCTTACACAAAGATTCTGTGAGGGGATTGCAATTCTGTACCCAACAATCTTTACCATTAAAACACAGCAGTTAAAATAGCAAAACTAAAAAGTACAGCTCCAGAATAGTAGAAAAGAAGCTGACAATGTAACATGAGAGTATCTCAAGGCATTTGACGCCTGTTGTTACTCATCATTCTAGGATGATCAGTCTATCCACCCACATCTGGCATTATTGGCAGTGTTATCAGAATCCATGAGATAGGTTTGAGCCTGGGTGCCCCATTCTCAAACTAACAAAGCAATTCACATAATTAGCAATATAAAATAACCAAATTCTAATTCTTCATTTCCCAAAAAACAGTTTCCAGAGAACAAAAAATTTAGATGAGGAGCTCATGAGGATGGAGCAGGCAGAAGGAGAACAACTTTTTGCTTGAAGGGTCACTACACCAAGCATTTAATTGAGCTAAGATTATAGCAGCATCTAGTGGATTTCTGAAAAATTACTCATAACAAAGTGAAATGTTAAATACAAAGGGCCTCTTCACACCACCACAGATTAGTCAGTCATAAGGCACAAGGGAGACACAACCCTTTCTGGGCTTGATTGCACCCATCTAGTATGGTGCTCAGTCACTAGTCCACAATCTTCAATCTTGCTGGCCTTAGTCTGGTGACAGGGGACCTTTTTCCTCTCAGTCCATTTCAACCATCTCCTCTCTGTGCAGTCTGTGATTGGATTCATTCCTGTCAGTCATATTTAGGCTTCCCAGTGGAGGATAAGACCACCAACCTCTATTACCCCCATTTGCACATTCCAACAATCCTTGCAGATGGAACCTTTAAATTTACACTAACAGTGGCATCCACCCGTCTTTCACGTTGCCCTGTCACCTACACCTTTCCTTAAAAAACAGCAACTAAAAAACAGGTGAGATCTGCACAAAGGCATAGCTCAGCACTATCTGCCACTGAGGGGTCTCCCCTGTCAGCTACTTTCATCATACTGTGTCTTCCCTCAACTCCTCAAGAACCTTGACCAGCCTCTTTTTTTTTTTTTTGGCAGTTGGACAAATCTGCAACTTCCCAAAATTGGGGGGACGACGACGACAAAGTACCTTATGGTAGGTGGGTGAGAGAATGCAATTCACTTAAGCATGCTGCAGGGGGTGCTGCCCTCCACCCAGCTTGTGAAGATACAGACTTGTGCACTTATGACGACTGATGGTTTTTTAAAAAAAAGATGAAATGGAGGCAAGGAGGAAGAGGAAACTACTTGCCTGCTTCAGCACCCACAAGCCAGAGAGAGAGAGGGAAACTCTCCCTCTGCCCACCCTAGAAAATTCATATACTTCCCCCAATAGTCCTCTTGCCTGATCACACCCTGAAAATATAAGCAGACTGAATAATCCAAATACCAGACAGATCAGACTGGTGGTGGGTAGGTGGGATAGCATGGATAAAAATTGGAAGGGCATTTCTGTGTGTTACCCCTAGGAATCAGTGACTGCTTGAGACCAGAGGCCTATTCACACTGCGACCCCTAGTGCATGATGAGTGAACTTCTGGTGAAGAGCATTTACATGTGGAGTGGGCTGCTACAGCCTCCAAGTGTGCCTGCCCTCACCAGAAGTGTACTAAAAGTGCCTTTTAAACAAGACTACCAGTGCACTTTTTGGCAACTGTGGGTATTCCTAGCAACATTGTGCATGGAGATGCTCTGTGGCCAAAGGCGTGGGGATTGGTGGCCAAGATCTCTGAAAAAAGCACCCTGGCTCTGCTGCCTCTGCTGCCTGCACACACAGCCTTAAACATTCACCCATCTCCCAGAACTGCAGCAGCTTTCCTTCCTTTTCCCTTTCTAAAGGTCAGAACTTTTAAAGAGCCAGAATTGTGCAGAATTGCAACATTTTTGTCAGGTGTGAAGTGGGTGAATTGCTACAGTGTAACAGCAGCTGTACCGGGTGGATTTTTACAGTGAAATCACAATCTTTGGAAGCAAGCTCTGGATCCCAAAGTGATAAATGGCTCTGGTGGGTTTTGCAGGCAGGGGAGACTGACAGAGAACTTGTAAATATGGCTATTTTTCTTTTGGACTTGTCGGGGGTTGTCTCCCCGGCACCCTATCAAGCAGAGAGGGGGTGGGAAGAAAAAGATGCGGGCAAACAAAACACGCTTCCTTGGGGATGGTAGGTGTGTTTAAAATGCGTGTTTTACCGAACCTCATGGGGATGCTTATTCCAGAATTGAATGGCACTTTTAAAGTCCGCTGGAATAGAGGGACAATAGAGGGACAATAGAGAGGCAAAAAAGTTGCTTGGGGACACGGCCCAAGAGTTGCTAAAGTATAGAATCCTTAAATTAGTTCATAGAAGTTGCTGACAGGCCCTTTGTACACTGAGAGGAGTTGTGTATAATGAGAAGAGTCCTGGCCAAAGAGAATTATAAAAAGGATGTTGATTTGATCTATTCAGTACTGGAAGATTCAATACCAAATTTATCTTGGAGGGATTATAAATTGCAATGAGAAAGAAAGTGGCCATCTTCTGCAATTACTGCCTCCTAGCTAGACGGAACCATGGTGAATGCTGCCTTCAACCATTTTATTGATGGGAGCATCTGGGCATTAGGCCATCCATGGCACCTCCATGCATGTGTGGATACATTTTCCAATCTCCACACATACATGGTGAACAGATCTATATGATAGTGGCTTTGTCTAAAAGGTGAGTAAAAAACGCTATTGCTGGAAAAACTCATGAGCAGCAGTAGGGTTTCCAGCAATAAAGGCTGCGTCCTGACTTGCTCCATAGCTACACAGCTTTTTTCATACCACAGCAGCATCACAGCATTAATTGAAGTAAAAAGGTGCCGATTAATCAGCATTTTTTTACTTCGCACTTTCCAGGACATGCTGGGTGAATACCCACTGCAAGCTTATTTTGAATTCAAAACCTTTTCAATCCGCGCAGACCCCACGTCAGTTTGGCTTAACATGATTTCCGTGTGTTAAATCGCCCCAAAGCGTTTTAAATGTCAATCCTCATTTCAAGAGGTCTCACTCCGGTTCGCGCGCTTGAAACGTTTTACATTTTTTACTGTGGGAATCCTTCCATGTTAAGGGATGAGAGTTTCCCTCCCCCAATAGCTTGCTTCCAAAGCAAGCTGTAAAATCCACCGCTTAAAGCTACACTGTAGCGATTGAACCACTTCACACCAGATAACGATCTTGCCATTGAAAGTGCTGACCTTCTAAAAAGGGAAAAGAAACAAAAGCAGCTGCCGGTTTGGGGAGATGTGTGAATGTTTGTTGCTGCTGCTGCTGCGTGCCCTGAGCAATGAGGAGAGGCGGGGAAAGAATTGCTGGCTGTCCGCTGCCGTTTTTCTTCCATCCAGGCAAGCTGCAGCCACCCAGCCACCCAGCTAGGCTCCGTGAAGGGATCCCTTATGGGTGGCGCGTTTACGCCAGGAGGAAGAGGACAGGGCAGCCCCAAAAAGCAGTTTTTTTTAAAGTCACCACTGGAGTCCCCCTTTGAGTCACGTAAATCCTCAGAATCCGGATTGAATGCAATTCTGGCTGAAAGTAATGGGATCAGGCAAATTCGCGTTTGCATCCGGTTCTGTTATTTCGATTTAGGGAAACTGGATTAAGCTTCTAATGGGGATGCGGCCCCTGTGCCACTACTGCAGGCAATGAAGCTTCCTGTCAAAGGGACGGTGCAGCTTCCAATTGACTCATTAGAAAGACTGGAAGCATCTGTGCCATCCCTTCAGGGATTCTGACTGTCCCGTCTGTCAGATGAGAAGCAGGAGTGGAGGGATGCTGCCATTTTCAGCATGTCTGGAGGTAACCAGTTTCTAGTGCTTTTTAGGTGGGAAATAAAAGGGCTATGATTCAGTCGCCTCACGTATGTGAGACAACCCCACCATAGCAATGCTATAATGGTGCTGTATTCCCCCTCCCCCATCTGGATGGGGCCAATGTTTCTTTTTTCTTTTGATTTGGAATTTCCTTTCATATATTTATTCAACAGATGGTTCAAAACACACCTTTCTGACAGAAACAAAAGAAGGAATATCTGTCAGAAACCTGAGAAATATTTCCTGTCTCTGTGAATATTTCACAGAGTATTCCTTCTGGAGCTTCACAACCCTAGTATTGCTGTCTTGGGTGGTTTTGCAAACTAAACATAAAATAAAGCACACAAATTACTTAATGTATATAGTGCTATTGTTTTCCACTGAGCTACAAACTGTCTAATTCTCCCAGGCAATGGTACAAAAGCACATAATACTGGCAGGTCTCAGCTTGATCCTTGGTGGTGTGGGAGATATTCCAGGAACCACATGGACATTACCTTGGGTTCCATGGCTGGGATTGCAGTAGAAAAGTAAGCAAACAAACATGCAAATCAAAAAATAAAAAATTAGAAATCTCTAAAGTTTCTCATTATCAGGTATGACTACATATGCTCGACAGCATGAATCTTACTTTCTCTTTCCCTTTTATATAAATATGGATGTGAGCTAATTCAGCGAACCTCTTTGCATACGTCTGTGAATGTATTCACACCAGCACATGTATCTGCATATCCAAAAAAAGATGCATATCCTATATTCCGCAGGGTTACTTATTCCTTACTACCCCACTGCCTGTTTGCCTCAGGCCCTGTAATTAAGCTGGAGAATCAATGTCACTCAACAAGATTTAATACATTTTCCATGCTCTTAATTTCAAAACCAAAATGTTGATTCAAGCACTGAGTTTCAGCAGATTTGGTATTTAGAAACTCTGACAAGAATTGTGATCTTTAAAAAAAAGAGAGAGAGGTTGTGTTAGTTCTCATAGATGTGATAAAAGGCTATGACAGGAAAAATAGTGTTAGAAAAATCAGTTGGAATTAGACTTCTGAACCCCAAATCTGAGAAGAAGCTGGCTGCTTTTCCAAGCTGCAAACACTGGGCCTTTAACAGGTAAAGATGGTGGAAAAATTCAATGCCAGTTCAGTTTTGAGAATTTTTTTTTAAGGATCTGTGTTGATCAAATTACATTTCCACCAGTTTAAACACAAATTCAAATAATTCAAATGTATACATACAGTACATACATTTCAGAACCAGGAAGCAAACTACAACACTTCATAGGAGAACTGGAACAGAAACAAAAACAAACCCATGTGTTAAAATAACCCAACTTATTAGCAAGTAGGCCACTTTATTCCATAGCATGCATGTTTGACGCATTTAATTCCATCCTAACTTACACAGTCTGTTCTAAAGTTGGAATGCAAAGCATTCTGGGGGTTGGTCCAAAGCACCTTTCAGCAGATAAGCACCATGTGCATGAGCAGGCAGGGTAATGGCTGAGATGTTGACTGGGAGAGATACTGCACATGTAAACTTAAGAGCAGGACTGTTGAAGCTCCATGCCTGGTTCACTAAAGGGGCAGCACCTCTCCCAAGTGCTACCTAACTCCTCCCCTTCATCTGCACTTGGCACATCTAGAGAAGACAGGTCAGTTTTCCTGATTGGGGGAGATGAGTTGGAACATATTTTACAGGTGTGTATCTTTAGAACTGAACAAAAATACATAAAAATGTCACAAGATCCAGTTGCCTGAAGGGCACGGAGAAGAGACAGCAGGCTGGGGTGTTCCGCCATCTTGCTCCCAGTGGTGGTCCTTCCCTCCTCCAATACTACCATTCCAGAAGCTGTGAATCATCTGGCCTGAGGCGAGTGAAAAAGAGTACCAAGCTGAGTTATTCTGCCATCTTGCTCCAGGAATCGCTCCTCCCTTTTTCAGCTACTACCAGAAAGCTGTGAACCTTTTTGGCTAAGAAGGGTGAAGAAGACACAGCAGACTGGGAATCTTTATCTGTATTTCTAGTGATCTGCCTTTAGAAATCTGGGCATTGGGTGGGATAGAAATATAAATAATTCTTTTTTTCAAAATTCATTACCAGAATGATATTTTCTGCAAAAGGGACACACAGAGACTTGGGGATGCAGTAATTTTTGGTCCATCTGCCCATAGTTTCAGATGTGCCCTGGAGGTGCCAGTTTTTCATGTCTGATCAAACCCTCCTTGAGCGACAGCTGCAGGTGGGATGCTGCTCCATGAGAACACAGGAGAGGTTTGAAGAACTTTCTAAGCTCTTCAAACTACATTGTTTCTACAGTACCATGATGGTGCTTGCAACAACATAACTAGGAGAAGAAAATCACAGGACAGATACTATGTTGTTCCTCCATGTTGAATGTATAGCGAAGACACGGTGTCCTCAGTGCATATTCACAGCACTGTGCGGATTATAGCAAAAATGCTTCCTCCAGAATCATATGCTTTATAGCCCTTCATTGAGCTAAGCTTTTATTTCTGAATACCTATGTAATGGGGGACCTGCCATCCCTTCTCTTTTCAGTTTGCTCTGCAGTTCTTTATATATTTCTATGGAAACAGCATAATGTTTTCATTATGGAAATAACAGCTACATCTGTAATAATTGCAGGATAACATTCCATTTCATTTTGTTCTGCCTTCCTCCTTTACTTCCATTCTTTCGGTTTAATTTGATGTCTATATACAATATAGTTGTTCTTCTAAACAATTTTGATCCAAGCCAAAATAACATATGGAATAATAAAAAGTGTATTCAATGAATGGCATGTTGTGCAGATGTGCTTGGTCAAGTTTCAGGATTATTAATTCATGGAAGAAGAGTAATTTGCCAACTTTGAATTAATAATTTACTTTTGTTTTGTATATTGCAATATGCAGTTTCCAAACCTAATTGAATTCCATCCAAAAATTTGAATTGCCTTTAATAATATTTACTGTTTCAAGGGTACATTCCCTGTACTCCAGCTTCATTGGCTGAGTTGGTTGGGAATTTGCTAGAAGACCCACAACCACGCAGATGACAGGTACACCATTGTCATCCCTGTGTGAATGGCTGGATTGTCTGCTTATTTCCTACCCTAACTGCTGTTTTGGGGTCATTGTTTTCGAAGAATTGTGTTTTTAACATCAATTTAACCCTTGTTGTTGTGTTAGCTGCAAATCATTTTGAGATGGTATATTTGAAATAAATCCCTCAGATTTTCTATATTTGAATAAAAATGCATTTTGAATATACAGGGTAGAGGTTTGTGAGTTTCCCTCACAATTTGCAGTGGGAAAAAAGGCAAATGAGCTTGCCACTGCTAAACAGATTGTGTTTGGGGTTCAAAAGTATCAGAGATTATGGGGGTTGAAACCTATTTGATGGCTTGCTTGATTTTTGTAAGGTTTGAAATTCTTGCTGTTTTGGAAGAACCTAACTGTCAGAAAATAAATGAAAGATTTCAGTTCTTCAGTGGAATACATTGTCAGTTGCTCTCTCACAATCATCTTTCTCCATCTATCCTAACACCTTGAGAGCATGAATTTGTTGAGGCTCCTGCCATTACTTGGCATTTGAAAAGTAAGCAGGCCTGTATTTCAGGATATCATCCAGAATAAGGCCCAGTACAGAAAGGGCCTTATTCTGGATGATATCCTGAAATACAGGCCTGCTGTAGTCTGCACTTGTATATAGATGGCAGACTTTGATACTGGGATGTTGGTCCATTCTGCATCAGACCTTATCCTGGATTATATCTCAGAACAGGGACCTACCATCTACATACTAGCGCAGACCACAACAGGGCCACTGCAGAAAAAGTCTAAAGGTCCAAGTGTAAGGCTGCATCCCCATTTAAGATTTAAAGAGCTTTGAATTCATCTTCAAAGCTGAATTTTCCCACAGGATCAGACAAATCCACAGTTTCCGAGGATTAAAGGTCCCTGAATGTGGATCTGTATTTTAATCAAAATAATTCTCACTGCGGGATTTAGAAATAATCCTTCTTATTTGTCAATGGAGCTACAGCCTATGTCTGCAAAAATCATAGGCTCTTTCAATATGGGCCAGTATCCTGGGCCACGTAGGGCTCTAGACTTCTTCATTCTACAAGTTAGTGCAGAACAGAAGAGGCACAGCCCCCCCCCCCAAATGCTCAGTCTCTGCTGGACAGAGCAATAGACCAGGATAGGGTACCAAAATGGCACCCTTTCCTGCACTGCATCCGGACATTGCTTACTTATTCCTCAATATTTGGATATTTGGATAAGGCATGCCTTATTCAAAAATATTTAAATGTAAGGAAATAAGTAACCAGCATTTGAGTGCAGCCCTGGTCTACCATTAGATCTGGTCAATGAGGTCTACCAGTTTACTAGTCTAGTGAACATACGAGGGGCCCTTTTCAGCTGTGCAACAGGAAGTACTGCCAGAAATCAGTGCACCCTTGAAAAAGGCCCAGTTAGGAACTTCAAAGATTGGGAACTTTCATTCCTGGCCTTTAAAGTCCAGATGCTGGCTACGAGGGCTGGACCTAGTGATTGCAGACAACACTTGGGCCCAGGCTGGAAGGGGCTGTCTGAATGTGGACAGCTCTGTCCTGGTCCAGTGACAACTTGGACCAGGTTATTTAAGGATCTGTGTTGATCAAATTACATTTCCACCAGTTTAAACACAAATTCAAATAATTCAAATGTATACATACATCTGAACCAGAGTGTCCTTGTGTGGGGAGGAATAAAAACAGACATATGGATTCCTGAAGCCTCAAATTATTGAATATTTTTCCAGAGGTAGCAGAAATGTACAAAAAAGAAACCAAGCTTCTCTGGAAATTACTCTTGGATTGTTGTGTTATATTTGTTTTTGCCTGCTTGACCAGGAACTGGAACGGAACAGTGAAGTTTGGTAGGCAGCAATTTATTATGCATTCCTTTCCTTCTGACTTTTCCATGTAAATGACTCACAACCCCATCCCATACTCTAGTTATATCAGCAAAGGAACTGGTGACTAGAAACCAGTTTGAGCCTGATCCAATATCTTTCTTGGCATATATGAAGAATTAAAAGTTGCCACTTCCTAGAAAAGTTTCTCTGAAATGTGGTTTGGAGAAGTGCTGGTGAATCATGACCTTGAATATATTTCACAGCAGTCTCAAAACCTTACTCTCTATTCAGAGCTCTGAATTATGAGCCAATAAACTAGGTGAGTTATGATCCAATGCACAAATGAAAAGTCAAGCAGGCTTCCTTCTTCATTACATAGAGGTGGTGGCATACGGGCATTTCTTCATGCATACAAAGCTGTTAACATCATATTTATTTTGGAGTTCATGTATCTATGAACATACCAGTGACTTGAAAAGTGAAAACTGATTCCCACATTAATGTAAAATGTCATCTGTGTTTTCCTAATGGTGTCCACAAAGTGCTCAGCCATGCATATTTTGTGCACAAGCAAATATGAAAATTTACTTTTTTCTCCCATGAACTTTATCCTTTTAAGAATACATGATTTGGACACATCCATGTAGTTAGGGAGATGACCCAAAGTATGCCCAAGGAATGAAACAAAACACTGTGCCATATAACAACATAACCTCTTTTTGTTTTTCGCCAGATGAAATCAAATTACAGCAAATCACCAATGCATTCAAAAGCCAAATAGCTTACTGCTTTAACTTTGTGCAGGCTGCTAGCTATAACACTGAATGGGGTTTTAAGCTCTCTCCCCTGAAAAATACGTAGATTGCATTCTAATAAAATTTGATATCTACAAGCAACTGAATATATGTTGACTCAAAAATAAGCTCCACTGAGTTCAATGGAACTTAGTTTTATGTAGGAAAGTCCAGGTTTGCAGTATTATTGAACTCTCCCCTGCCAGTAATGGTTCTAATTCAACTAATGAGTAATCAGCATCTAAAACTATACAAAATTTCTTTAAACTTTAAATAAATATTTAAATTTCTTAGCTCTCAACCTCATGCAGCCACTGAAACTTATTACATTTGTTTCCTGACCATTTGATTTGATTTTGAATTGAGGAAACTTGGTTTGTTTTAGATTTATTTGGAATGCACATCTAATTTCAAATATTAAGGCATGAACTACAATGTTTTCAGTCATAAAAATATGACTTAGCATACTGTTGTCTTTGACAATAGAACAAAAAGAGGCGGGCAATGAAGCTTCCCAAATTATCTTTAGTTTTTCTAGTTTCATGTATAATTTAGTAAAACGTGGACTACCTCTAGGTGGCAAGAGGTAATATAGAATATAAAACAAGATCCCATGATTGTCTCTTGCTGTGTCCTGCCAGATTTCGCGTGCCCCTTCCAGGGCCAGCCAACTGCCTTTTATTGATCAGAGACACTTAAAGAGCAAGCTGGGCAAACTGAATCTGAAATAGCAGGCATTTTTGCCAGCATTGCCTTACCTTGTCTTGAACCTAAGAAAGATTTCCTCTTTTCCATTCAGGATTTCATAACACTGAAAATGTCTTTTTGTTTATGCCAGGTTGGGTGGGAAACTATGTAAGCAAAGAGGCCATGGTTTC
This sequence comes from Aspidoscelis tigris stejnegeri, assembly GCA_023333525.1. Classification (NCBI taxonomy): domain Eukaryota; kingdom Metazoa; phylum Chordata; class Lepidosauria; order Squamata; family Teiidae; genus Aspidoscelis; species Aspidoscelis tigris. Next base: position 213,308,564 of record JALMGA010000001.1, read on the forward strand.
CCACCATGAGAGGACCAGTAACTAACCCATACTCAGGGACTGAAGGGGAGGCAAATGCAGGGTGCAGTTTTTTTTAAGGCATTATTTTTGTGTGTCTAGGGCTGCAATACTTTTTCTCAAGGGTTTTTCGTTAGCCCTTTCTGAATGCACCACCAGAGTTGTTGCTGCATTTCCTGTATTACCATTGCAATACTTTTTTTTTTTTTACATATTGCTATAGGCACAGCATTGGGAATGCTCCTCCATGTCCCACCAATTAGAGAAATCCACCAGGTTAAGACATTGGGGGGGGGGCTTCTCAGCTGTGGCAGCTTACTTATGGAACACCCTACTTTTGGAGGCCCGATTAGCACCAATCCTTCTAGCTTTTAGGCACTGAGTAAAGACCTGGCACTATTAATTGGGGCATTAATTCAGTCTGGGGCTGTGTCCCCATGGGCACTTTAATCTGAATTCAATTTGAATTTGGGAAGGAGTGTCCCCATGGCTGCTGTAATTAATCCAAATCGAATCCAAATTCAGCAGCCAGCATCCCCATGCAGTTCCTTATTCCTGGATTTTATGAGGACTATCCTGCCTAAATCCAAAGAAAAGTCCTGATGAAAACAGGACTAAATCCACTTTTTGGAGCTGAGTCCACTTATTTCTCCCCACATGGGGATGATACTGGGCTATTTGGGGTGGAGGTCTAGCATTCTGGCCAATAGCAGCCAGCTGTGAGTGGTTTTTTACAGATGTAAAGCTCTCCTCTCCCTTGCCATGCTCGCAAAAGCTCTGCATGGTACGAAAAAGACAGAAAAGGGGGAGAAGGGGATTTTATTTTTATTTTATTTAAAGGGGGTTTAAAAACATTTTTGCTGGAAACATGCTTTAACAGATTTTTGCTGGAAACATGTATCTTTTGAAACATGTATCTTTTGAAAAGGACAAAAGCTTAGAAATGCTTGAATTGATGCATTTGCTGGGTAATTGCAAAAGGGAAAGGTGTGAAAAAGAAAGTAATTCTGTTCGCATTTGAAGTCTCTTCCCTTCTGGTTTGCTTCTTTTATTGCATGGGTTTGCATGGGTGTGTGTGTGCTAAAATCCCTGTTTTTTACATTGCCTCAGAGATGTGCATGAGTACACTTTTTGCCGGCAATCTCAGAAGGGGTGAGAGGTATGAAAAAGAAAGTATTTGCAGCTAGAATTTATTTTTAAAACTTCCATTTTTCTGCTTTTATTGCAGGTAGGGTTTGCCTGGGGGTGGGGGGGTGGGGATTTAAAAGCCCTGTTTTTAACATTTAAAAGTCGGATTAATTGACAAGAACTCAATCTGGTTTAAAAATAGTCCCCCAAAACAGTCCAAACAGTACTGAACTCAGACTAAAATTCCTGCATGGGAACACAGCCTGGCACTATTTTAATTTTTAATTTTTAATTTTTAACTTTTTTAGCTGTTTAATCCTGTTTTAAGGTCTGTATAAAGTTTTTTTTTATTGTAAGCCACCCAGAAAACCTGGGACGTGGGCAGGAAATAAATAAATAAATAAATAAATAAATAAATAAATAAATAAATAAATAAATAAATAAATCATATTTACAGTGCAATGCAAGGAAGATTTGGAGGTTTGAGGTCTTTAGTTAAATCTGGAAGTGTTATTTAATAAATAACAGAATTATTTCCAGTTTGGATTGTATTGGGATTTATAATGTTAACAGAGAGCAAAAGAGGGGTATTTGAATTTTCTGAAATCTGCATGTATTTTCTTGTTGGTCAATGTATGTGGCCCTCTTTTACCAAATAAAACATATTCATAATGCAGTATAAATAAGGGAAATAACTGTTTTGGAGGGAGACAAAAGAACTCTCACAGTGAATCTGATATATAGCATACCAAAACTTGATCCTTTTATTCTACCTTGAATCTCAGGATTGAGCAGCTGTTGTTATCTTCACAGGATGTGATAGACTTGAAGATGTATAAAACAGGACCAGGGATTAGATCATTTCAGCTCAAACAGTATTGAACAATCCTTGGTAACTCCTAGGAAACATTTATTGATTCTTTTGAATTTTCCACATTCCCATCCGATGATTTCATCCTCTTGTTTCCTTTAATCATGGGATGAAATAATTTGTTTTGTGGAACCTGTTTGGTGCACTGATAGGTTGACTTTCTCGTGTAGCTGTATGTGAAACATTGATACAGTTGTTGTAACCCCTTGGAGCCAGCTAGTCTAGAGCTTTTAGCATCTGTAGCTGGTTGTGCCAGGATACCTCTAGAGGGCTAATTGGTGTGGCAATACAAGCTTTTAGTCCCATTTCATAAAATGGGATATGTACGACATGGAGCTTTGGCTGCTAATTTATTGAGCAGCAATAAGGTTCTTGGAAGATCCATTTACTGTGTTAAAGCTATAATGCCAGATTGTAAGACCAAGGGGCATATGGGGTAATTCAGAAAGCACCCCTGCTGGGCATCTTCTGTTATTGTCTACAGTGCTTATATGATTCTCCCATATCAGCCATATTTATCAAAGCTGACAGTGGCGGTGCAAGCTTCTGTAACTCAGTGGTAGAAGAGCTGCATAAAATACAGGTCCTAGGTTCAATCGCTGGCAGAAAGCAATAAACATAAGATGATCCCTTCTGGATCAGGTCACAGCCCATCTAGTCCAGCATCCTGCCTCACACAGTGGTCCACCAATTGCTTCTGGGCATTCTCAAGCAAAGCCTCCACCTGTTCTAGATTCCCTGCAAATGGCCTTTAGAGGCATCCAACCTGGAAGCAGTATCTAGGCAACAATTCTAGTACCCATTGATACACCTGTCTTCCATGAATTTGTCTAACCCTTGCTTAAAGCTATCCAGGCTGCTTGTTTTCTGGTAATAAATTCCATACACTGATGTTCATTTGAGTAAAACAAAATACTTCGCCTTATCAGTCCTAACTCTCCTACTCATTAACTTCACAGAGTGCCCCCTGGTTCTGGTACTGTGCAATAGAGAAAATAATTTTTCTTTATCCCCCTTTTCCATATCATGCATTGTTTTTATTCAGTACTTCAACCAGGTATTGCTGCTGAGAAAACTGCATGCTATTTATCATTTATTTATTATTTGTATTTCTATCCCACCATGTACTCAAAGGTCTTGGGGGGGGGTAACCACATTTAAACTCAGACATATCGTACGACAACAACAGTATATATTAAAACAGTAGCAGTGTCTGTAAAGTGGTAAGAGACAGTACATTCGCATTTAACCAAAGGCCAGGGCAAATAGGTGCGTCTTCACCGCCTTCCTAAACATATACAGTGAAGGACCCTGATGCATCTCAAGGAGGAGACTATTCCATAACCTAGGGGACATCAGTGAGAAGGCCCTCTTCTGGGTGCCCACCTCTTTTACTACTCAGGGTGCTGAGGCAACCAGGAGAGCCTTCCCTCCAGAAGTTAAGACATGGGCAAGTCAATATAGAAGAAGGCGTTCCTTTAGATATTTGGGGCCCAAGTCATTTAGGGCCTTATAAGTCAAAGTTAACACCCTGAATTGGGCTCTGTAGTGAATCAGCAGCCAATGCAACTCTTTTAAGACTGGTATGATGTGTGTGTGGCCAGCAGTCCTGGTCAGCAGTCTAGCAGCTGCATTCTGCACCAGCTGCAGCTTCTAAACCATCTTCAAGAGCAGCCCCATGTAGAGCGCATTGCAATAGCCCAATCTGGAGGTTACCAAAGCATAGATGCATTGGTGCATCTATGTACTCATCAGGATTCAAGCTCAATTCAAGAGCGTCTTTATACTACTCTAAGTGAACTTCAATGTGACACTGAAGCCCAAGCAATGAATCTCTGTGAGTGAGTAGTAGATTTGAGCCCCAAGCATATGGATCAGTGAAAGGGGCAGTGAATCACCCCTAAAGTAACTGACCCCTCTTGGGGCCCTTCTGATTGGCATGTTGTGGCTGCATCACTGGAACATGCCACACAACATTTAATGGCCACGTGGCATGATTTAGAGCCAAAATTACAGCCAATCCTTAGAATGCTGGTACAGGGTGTCAGACAGATCCTCAATCTGGCACAGGAAGGCCAGAGTGCTGCCAAAGCACTCTGGGCGGGTGGAATCCCACACTCTGCCCTGCTGTGTCTTCCCACTTCTCTGCAGTAGAATGTGGACAACAGATGCACGTGTCTATGTGACCCATGGACATCTGATAACCCTCTTAGAGGAAACTTTGCTGCTGTTTCATTAACTCCAACCTTCTAGAAAGTGGGAGAATAGCAAATGTTAGATTAGAGGTTAATTCAGCCATATCTATTAACAAAAAGGAACAGGGGGGGGAAAAAGAAAGATAGATCACCATATATGTTGCATTCATTTTGACCTGCTGAACATGGCATGCTGCCCTTCTAAAGTTGACCACTTTTAAAAAATTCATGAAGAAAAACATTTCTGATACTCTGGCATCCTTTGATAAAATAATCTGCTATATTAGCCAACCTTTAGATTCCACATGCATAACATGGTCATTCAGTTTCCTCTTTTCAGGACCTGTGAAAGCCAGAAGTCCAGTGCCATCCATCAAAAGCAACTCAAAAGATGGATTTAAAAAAAAACACTTGGGATAAATTGTTTTGATCATTGCTACCTAGGTAACAAACAAATTTCTCCTTAAGCCATTACTTCTAGCTGTATCATGGAATATCTTTTGAGGAGGAGGTTCTGAAGAGCAAAATAAAGAGAGTTACTTCCCTTTACAAACTTCATTTAAGCTAGGAAGTGGCTTTGAATCTTGGGTTTCCTTAAAAAGAAAAAAAAGACGGATCTCGGCAAGGCCTTGTGTAAGTGTAAACTCTCTGTAGAAGTGAAATGTACTCCAAGGATTGGCACTTTCTTGCCACTAACCTTTAATAAACCCCACCACATCACTGGAACAAAAAAAAGAAAGGAAAACAGTGGTACAGAACACTGTGTGTGTTGCTATTGGCTTCGTCCATTGGGCACGGTATATCAGTAGTTCTCCGAAAGATCCCTCCTTTGCAGATATTTACAGAGGCATCCGTGGCAGTCAGCCGGACTGCACTTAAATGAATGAAAAATAAACCCATGAAACCATATTTTTCCCATTCTGTGGAACACAGTAAAAGTGTCTCCTGTTCCTTTCAGCACCTAAACTAGATACATTCATCAGCTCATGAAAAGGCATTGGCATATGGTTTGAGGAGACACGCATTCAAAGGAAATGGGCCTATGTTACCCAATACTTTCCAAATTAAATAAATACCCCTGTCACTGTATATATTTTTGAAGGCTGAGGTGGAAGCGGTATGAATAATTTTTCTCATGTACTGTACTAAGCCCTTTGGAAGACCCCTGCCTTCACAAGGGCCAGTTCTTTTTATAGCACCAAACACTTCCTTTTATTTAATACGGAATCCTTTAAAATGTTATTGGCTTCCCATAGCAACCGTCTCCATTTGTGTCTGCACAGGTGATTTAATAGAGTTAGCAAATTTGCTTAGAGGGAAAGGATTGTGTGTCATTTAAGTGTAACAGATGATTACAGGATATGCAGGTTTAGCGCATGGTGGGTTTCTTCTGCTGTAGTTATACAGAAAGGACAGGAAAATATTTTGAGCACTAAAGCTTGCTTTCTCGGACAGCTTTGCTTTGCATGCCTATTAGCATACCTGGGAAATGTGACCATTAACATATTAGGGATTGTTGTGAGAACGTCTCTATTAGGAGCTTAGCCTTAAAGATCAAGAACTCAAGAAAAGATAGTATGCGTGGAGATAAACATGCTGAAACTTTGGTAGCAGTTGTTTTAGAGTCCCTTCAGAAATATAGGGTCAGGAAGATAAGTAACAATGCAGGAAAAGGATAATCTCATGGAAGTTCTCAATTGAAGTACCTGTGCCAGCTCCAGACGGTGCCCTTATGTTGTGCTAACAAGTGATGCTCTGGAGAGAAGACTCTCTGGAATAATCACTTGTTGACTAGATAGCACAATGGCACCAAAGCCCCCCCCCCCCCAAATGTGCCATTGCTACCACTGGACATGCACGATGCTCTTTTTGTTTGCTCATGCACATGCATGATGGCAACATGCAGGATGATGGCTCTGTCCAGAAGGGAGGTTATAGCAATATTTTGGAAACCCACAGAGTTGGCCTTTTCTGAAATAGGTTATAGCGGGTTTTCACAGTGGGGCTGGGAGGGGGCTGCCACAGACATAACTATACTATATATTCCCTGTTTAGATAGGGCCCTGCTGTCTCTCCATGAGTGACTTTCTATAATTGCAACTCTGTCTGGATTACTGTAGAAGAAGTGCATTGAGAGTTTAGTGTGAACTGTCAATACCCAGAAATACTTCATGTGATACTTCATGCCATCATTGGTATGACATGATAGAAAGATTATGTCATGTGGAAAGAAAATATCACGGCTGTAACGCCACTCCACACTTGTTGTTTAATTAGAGAGAGGGGGGAATATTTTTAATTATGTTTTAATAATTTTACATGTTTTATTTTTATTGTTACCTGCCCTGAGACCATGAGGTGAAGGGCAGATATATATATTTTTTAAAAAATAAATATGTGCAGTATCAATCTAATGGCTAGACAGTGTGTGGTAATTCTAGATGCGCTTAATATTGGCAAATCAATAAACTTCAGAGTAAATAAGTGATGCATGGAAGTAGCTTGTGTGTGTTTATATGTATGTGATTGTTCATTCAAGAAGCTGCGGTGAAATTACCAAAGGGCTGAGAAAGGGGTCGATATGTGGCTTGGACCAAGAAAAGACCAAGACTATACTGCCTGAATAAGCTGTAACAATCATTTGTCACTGCAAAAGCTTATGCTGCAATAATTGTGAGTAGTTTTAAGTGCAATAAGAGCTAACCCTAACCCAAACTGCTTTTTGAGGACACATGGAAGGATAGGAATGAAATCTATTCAAGGGCAGGTAAAAACAAAAACAAAAAACCTCTCCAACAGGTTGCACACCTTAGCTTGACCCAAAGTAGCCTATCACAGTCAACGTCTAACAAGGGGTCAACAGCGCTTTCCCTTTATAAACAGCAACTTATGTACCCCTCCCAAAGCTCTTTGGTTGAGCAAATTCTTCTTCTCTCTCTCTCTCTCTCATTTTCCTGTCAGAGTTCCTTTATAGCCACTGATTTTTTTTTTCTATTCTTATTCGTGGCCAAGGGAATAAAACACCGACTGTGATTAAGTTTAATTAGACACCTGTTTAAATCCCACATGTACTAGGAATACAATAAATTGAGTTGCCTTTCAAGTTCAAATGTCTGAGGAGAACTCTGGGGTAGAAAAGCCTAACTTAGGCCCCAATCCAGAAAAGCAGTTAGTACAACATACGGTGCATTAAGCATGTGAGTAGTTCAAATGATGTCATTAGAAAAGAGAGCCTTATAGTTAAGTGCTTTTCTGGATCAGGGCCATCATACATCATAACACCTAAGTAACCAAACTTTAGTACAAATACCTGATGGATACAAAAAGCCAAGGCACCATTACTCTGGCCATTAAAACGTATCTGTGTTGGCCTCTCTCTCTTTTTTTTTTTTTGTTCATACATGTATAATTCACTGATTTGTCTGTCAGGCAACAAACCTCTGTATTAAATAAAAAGCATTAGCAAATACTAAAAGTAACGTCATGGTTGTAGCAGCAAGCTCATAAAAGTCAGGAAATTTAGAAAGGTAAAGTTTCTTCCCAAATTGTAATTCACAAAGGCTGACAGAGCCTGAGCGTACCAGCTGCGTTACCAAATCCTGGGCCAGCCTACATGATACTTAATCTTGATGGATTTAAGATAGAAACTCCCAATGTAGTTTTGAGAGTACCCATAGGGCTAGCTGCAAGGAGCATAACAATGACTGTTCACATGCACTAAACCAGAAGCAAACCTTAGGGCAATTGGCACTTAGGCCTCTAGTCAGCAATTAGTGCAGCTCTGGTGAAGAGCATATACATGTTCACTAGGCTGCTACAGCCTGGAGGCATGCCTGTCCTCACTAGAGGTTCACCAAGGGTTGATTATGAACCTTTATGAACCTTTACCCAAGGCTTATCGGCAGTGTCCAGCAGCACAACCATTCACGCATCTTCCAGCTTGCTGCATGAGGTCTGTGCAGTTGTGGCTACATTACCAGTCCTGGTCGATGGTCAGCCTGTGCCACAATCAGGCAGGTCTCCATGGTCTGGTGCTGCAACAGCAGGCTGGCCAAGGACTGGTCAATTTGGCGTTGGAACATGTCACCCCAACACGTCACCAGGATTGATCCCACCTCTCTGCATCAGCCTGCAGGTGCATCACGGAACATGTGACCCAGCTGGCAGTTGCTAATTGTGGAAGCAAGGAGGCAGGACTTCCGGTGTTGAAGTGGTGGTGTGGGCTAGTCAACAGCAGGACTATTCGCATTTCTGGCCAGTAAAGGATGCTTTGGGGAAGTGTCCCTCCTGGCAAGTGTGAATGGTCCTCCCGTACCCGGCATTGGCCAGCCTTAGTGCATGACAGCCTAATAAGGAAAGTACAGAAAGGCCTCTGGCCTATGATATATCTGCAGAGCAAGTTGTTACACTCTGCAAACAAGGCATCCCAGGACTGTATTCCACCACCACCCCAGGTGATGCGCAGTCACCATGTGTCAAGAGATAGCCTGTGTTTTGATGTGGTGCTGACATGCAGCCATCCAGTGCTTGCCATCCTGCTAGCACAGTTCAAGGCACTTTCTCAATCAGGAGACCCAGTGGTTGGCTTCTGGCCTCATCAGTCCTGTCCCCATTGGTATGTTCCGTCTGCATTAGACAAAGCATGATCCCAATCAGGGAGAGCCTGGTCAGAATCACTGGTAGATCCATTTAAATGAGTTTACAGATGGAGCAGAAGACCCGTATTAAAAATGATTAAGACCCATTTTGACTGCTCTTGACAGAGGGCCTTTCCTGCCCACATAGCATGGAGCCTTGCGATCATGGGTCTTGCTGGAGTGGACCACTAGTAACACACTCCCAGGGCTGTCTGCACTTGAATAGCCTGTTGTGGCCAGCCTGCACTGCTGCCTTCAAAAAGCCCTCAGAGGCAGCATGAAGACTGCAAGTACCAAGTCAAGAATGAAAGTTTTGGATTTTTGTAATTTCCAGGAGAGGTCTGTTTGGCACTGCCATTTTCAATGGCCATTTTGGTGCCTCATCCTGGAGTGGAGCTTCATACCATGCAGATGAAGCACAACTGGGGCCTCTCATAGTCCATGCTAGCATGCAGAGAAAAGACCACGATTCAGGGATTTATCCCAGAATAAAGATAAGTGTCGAAAAGTGTCTGTTTTATTTCATATTTCCTGGAGAAATGTAAGCAAATTTACTTCTGCTGGAAGTAACAATTTATCACTTCTTATGTACCACATGGTTAATTTTTCATAATTTTACATTCCCACTGTATACGTAGGAATTGGTTTCTTTGGCCCTTTCCACACTAAGCTGGTAGACCAATTTGTCTGCATGGTGCTCTGATTTACTGGGAGGCCACACCTCCAGAGACCAGCTTGTCCAGTTGTGTCAGGGGGGAGTCCGAGGTGCCAGTTAGCTTGCAGTCTACAAATGCCCCCTCGACTGGAAATAGTGCAGATGGTCACCGCCTGGATGGAAAAGGCACTTCTTTGCGCCACAGCTATGGTAGTATGCAATTAGTCAACCTCTGGGTAGGCAGGGTGCGTTTGTAGGCTGTACCTGCCCAGAGGTTGACTAATTGCATACTATGGGGCCAAGTGCAGAAATGTGTCAGGCTGTGAAGAAGCATGTGGCAACAGACGCCTGTCCTGAGCTATATTCTAGAACGGTGATGGCCAACCTAAGACACGCGTGTCACAGGTGACACACCAAGCCCTTTTGGGTGACACACCTGGTCACCCTGGCACCTGGACGTGTAGTGCTTGCTTGTTCTTGAAGTGTATAAAATACCAACTTTCAATTGAAGATTTAGCAACAAAAGTCACTAATGTAAAAAATTATTTGTTTTTGCTTTTAATAAAATACATATATCAAAAATATAACTTTTTTATTAGAGATACAAATATCACAAAATTATGGATATTTCTAGAACTGACACAGCACCTGAGTTTAGGTAGGTTTTCTTGCGAATTTTGACACACCGAGCTCAAAAGGTTCGCCATCACTGTTCTAGAATATGGCCAAGTGTTAACAGGCCATTTATCTGATAAACACATATAAAAATCAGAACCAAAATATGAAATATTTAAATATAAAAGGGTTTTATATTTTTCCTGTTGTTAGCTGTCTACCAAGTGATAGCTAAAAGTTGGAAGGAAGCCAGAATCTAACTAAAAACTCTTGATATTCAAGATCTGCAAGCTAGCCTCAATGGAAAAGAAAACCTTGCGGAATGCTGAAGAGAAAGATAAATTTATGCACGCCTTGTATCCTTTAATCCTCGCCTCTAAATGGCACCAAATATCTTATCTACCCTCTAAAAAAGCATTAGAATTTTTGAACGACTAACATTTGTAGATTTTTCCCACAACCTATAATGATTTGATTTTTAATGTATGCACTTTTTTAAAAAATTGTGAGTCATAATTTACATTTTAATTTAAATAAAAAAATGTAAAGGTAACAAAAATCATGTCATTTTGTTAAACTGTTTGTTTACAAGAGAAAATTTTTATCCTATAATCAGGGAAAATAGAGATGATTTATGTTTCTTCCACATGAGCCACTAACGAGATGACTCATTCTCAACAGACTTGCTTTTTGCTACCTCTTCTGGCTGCATTCAGCCATCGTTTGCTTATTCCATTATATTTGGATATGCTGGAATAAAGCACGGATATTCTATTTTTAAAATAAAAATATTGTCTGATTTCAGGGGAACTTGTATAACTCTATGAATACTTTTTTTATTTCAGTGAAACTTTTACAGAATTAATGCTTCAAATATTTGTATCTATGAATCCTTGAATAACATTGTTCCCTTTTGAGAACTATATTCACATTGCATTCACAGATAATTTTTTAAAAAAAACTGATATAACAGTAATAAGAGGCAGGAATGTAATCACAGTTTATATGTTGAATTGTATGCTATGCAAGCCCCCCAAAATGTATGTTTGAAATAGCTGAGTGATCAAGTTTAAAATAATAGAATTCACATCAGATGAGTGTTAGGTTATTTGCAGGGCTTAGATAGTGAATGCTCACTCAATAATAATAATAATTCATTTTGATGTAACAGACACTTTTGTGACAGAGAAACCTGTAGAGCTTTCCTTTCTGTAAAACCAACCTCTGCTTTTTGAAAAAGAATCCTTTTGCTCAGAAAAAGCTTCTGTACTTGATTTAAGACTACAATCCTAAAATATAAAATGTTTAACATATAGAATGAAGTTTCAAAGGTATATATATGTCTTTCTCAAATCAAGATGCTGTGGTTTCATTTACCATGAAAAACTTAAATTGGCAGTGTTTAGATAAGGCGGATGTAAGGAACAGCATTGTCCGAGTATGGTAAAAATGTCACTCTTTATAAATGAACTGTATTTGCTCAATAGGATTTTTTTTGGCTGGCTTTTGAAGAACCTAAACTAGATTGAATCATCACAGCTGGGTCTAAAATATCAGGAATTTAAGCAGGATTTTATGAGAGTTATAAGAGTGCGAAGGTTTTAAAAGAAGTTAAATGATGGCAGCACTCACCAAGTGTTATGGGAAAAGATGAATGAATTTGTGATGGGTGATATTAATGCCTCCTCTATCTCCAAAAAGCAATAAAAAGCTTATTCTTATTTGATCTGTTTCTTTCCTGGGAGGAAACAGGCATATAGAGCAACTAAAAGCATATGGATGTTAGGTAGCTCCATTGTTAGTACAGAGTGAATTTAGCACGGCAATGAAAAATATCCCTGGATTGCCAAAAGTGGTTCAAGCATGTAAGCCTACAGGACAAGGGGAGGTTTTAAGGATGCCAGCAGGACCATTCAGGTAATACTGCATGAGAGCTGAAAGGTTGTTCATTTCCATGCCATTTGACTGCTCTGAGGAGCAACCCATGTGGAAATCTTTGAGGGGACTTCCCTTTCAACGGTGTTCCTTCAAGGAGTGATAGATGTGGCATGGCAAATTGCCTATGGTAGCTCCCACCCCTGTCCTGCCTTTCAAGTTCCTGGCCATCCAGTTACAAGCTACCATTCTTCCTAAGCAATGAGAGATTTCAGGAATCTTAGCAAATATTCTGGCTTTTGTTTACTGGAATGAAGGTCATTTGAGCATCACTGTGAAACGAAGGCTCACAACATAAACATTCCTGTAGAACCTGACTCCCATTAGCTTTTTTTAGGGGGGAGCTGAACCCTAGATGCTGCACAGAGGAAACAAAAGTGAATCCTTTTTGTTTCTTTTGTTTTCATCTTCAAGGCTGCGTCCCCATGCACATTTTGGTCTGAATCGAAATTGGATTCCGGAAGGCCGTCCCCATGCAAAATTGATTTGGTCCGATTTCCACAGACCAAATCGCTCAAACCTGTACCAAATTTGGTCCTGAAAAAATTGTTCTTGCTACATTTTAGTGTCTGAGCACGCGTTGTTTTGGGAGCCGAGCCCACGCATGGGGAAGGTCCTGGGCTATTAGGAGGGGAGATTAGTGCTCGCATCATTGGGAGGTGGGGATTCATGTCCTGTGCTCGCCATTCCTGCCTTGTGCATTGGAGATCACAACTGCTGAGCTTTTTTTGGGAGTAAATGATGTTAAAGCTGAAATGATGAGGGGGTCAAATGGCCTTCGCTGACCCACAAGACTCTTTTCCACCCCCCTTCCCCGATCGCCAAGGCAGGCATGATAATGGCTTATTTTTCTCCCTTTTCCACAACAAGTATTCCACCACCCCCTTCCCAAATTGCCAAGGCAGGCATGATAATGGCTAGATTTTTCTCTCTTTCCACGACAATTATTTCACCCCTCTTCACCAGTCGCCATGGCAGGCATGATGGCTTGTTCATGGCTTGATTTTTGTCCTTGACATGGTTCCTGGGTGTTCTCGTGGTGATATGGAGGTGTGCAAAACTGCTAAACTGCCGCCAAACCTCGTAGCGGCTTTGGGCAAAGAGCTGGAGTTTTTAAATAATTATTATTGCCTTTCAATCCTAGCTTCTCTGTGCCACTAAGGGGGGGGATGTGGCATTTGGTGGCATTTTGCTGTAATCACTGCTGCGAGCAGCGCATGGGTGGGGGTGATGTCAATCCAGCTTTTAATCAGGAGTGAGGGGGCAGAGAGGAGATGGTGCTGTTTCCCTTTGCCAGGGTTTAGTGCAGTTTGCATGGAGACGGCCGTATGTGTACATAGCGCACATTACCAGTGACGGCATGGGGATGGGCAGATTCAATTTCGGTCCCGCATGCAGTCAAAAATGAACCCAAATCACACCAATTGCTGATGGCAGCAGCTTTTTGTTTTCATCCTCTTCAGAGACACATGGACAGAAGACTTGCAACTCTGAGTGGGTCAGATAAGTCCTCTTCCAACAGAACCATTCTTATGTTTTCACTGTTGTTTTCTTTTATACTTAGAAAACTATACTTTAGCAGAGTGCAATGCCAGCACTCTCTCCTGGGGCAGAATCCACTCTTGGATGAAGTCATTAAAAAGAAGAGTTCATTTAGAAAATGCAAGGATTGTCCAAATGAGAACAGGAGGGAACGTGGAGATTGAAGAGAAACTAAATGAATTCTTTGCCTCCATTCACGGAGGAAGACAGAGGATACATACCAGTAGCTGAGCCTGTATTTTCTGAAGAATTAAACTGGACACAGATAACCAAGGAAATGGTCCTTGCATGTCTTAATAAACTAAATGTTAACAAGTCACAGATGGTATTCATCCAAGAGTACCTGAGGACTGGAGGGTAGCAAATGTAACACCAATCTTCAAAAAAAGATCCAGGGGTGATCCAGGCAATTACAGACCAGTTAGCTTAATGTCGGTTCCATGTAAGGTGCTGGAAACTATCATTAAAGACAAAATTAGTGTGCACATGGAGGAGCAAGCATTGCTGAACAAAAGCCAGCATGGCTTCTGCAAAGGTAAATGATGCCTTACAAATTTGTTGGAATTCTTTAAGAGTGTCAATAAACATGTGGATAAAGGCAAACCAGTGGACATTGTCTATCTAGCTTTCAGAAGGCCTTTGACAAAATCCCACATCAAAGGCTACTGAATAAACTCATCAGCCATGGAATAAAAGGACAGGTTCTGTCCTGGATCTGCGACTGGCTTAAGGAAAGGAAGCAGAGAGTAGTAATAAACGGCCAATTCTCAGGATGGAAAGAGATAAAAAGCCGGGTGTGATGGTTTCAGGGTACAGGCTGCAAACTGTTTTGCTTTCTGGCTTTGCAGGCTTCTTGCAAAGCTGCAATAGCCAGCCTTGTTGCAAACAGCTTGTTGCAAGACCTGGGCAGAGGCTGCAAAAATGGCGGGAAATCCCGTGCGGGCCCTGCTGCAATGATTGGTTGAAGCTGCTTTCTGGAGGGAAAAGCTGTCTGGGGATCTGAGTGCTGGAGGGGCTAGAGCAGGAGTTCCCACCAATCAGGAGTTTCCAGCAGCATTTTATTTCAGCAGTTTTCCCCAGGAGGTTACAGCCAATCAGGGTCAGGGATATGGGTATAAATGAACACAGAAGACAGCAGACTAGGTCTTCATGCTGGTACAAGAGCTGAAAGGAGAAGAGAGCTGAATCCTGAGGGAGCTGGAACCAGTAGCTGACCAGTGGTCTTTTGGCTGGAAGATCTTGAAGGAAGACTTCAATAGCAACTGACCAGGCTGGATGATCGGACAAGCAAGGACGGACTGGGCCTTGTGGTCATCTGGAGCCACGTTCTGGTACACTGGCTTGGATTGAGCTGTGGCAGAGCAAGCCAGAGGGGGAGGAATGTGGAGAGGTTTGTCTTTTAAAAGGGGAACTATTTTCCTTTAGAGAAAGGGGTAGCTCCTAGCCTTAAGAAACTTACTGAGTTAAACCTGAGTTAAACCAACAAATACCTGAACCTTATTTTCCTTTTAGTATTGCTTGTGTATAATAATAAACTTGTTTTAGTTTACTGTTGAAACGCTTGCTACCAGTGTTTTGTGTCCACACTGTAGTATTCACTTGGCCGTTGCACGAACTCAGCATCCTAACAGGGCCAAGCTTCTCCTAGAGAGAGCAGGCACTAACTGGATCGCTGGGCATCGTGACACCTCAAGGTTCAGTGGTGGGACCAATGCTTTTACATTTATTAATCAATTATCTAGAAGAAGGGGGACATAGTAAAATAGCAAAGTTTGCTGATGATGCTAGATTATTTAGGGTAGTAAAAACCGAAAGAGATTGCCAAAAGCTCCAGAGGGATCTCTTAGCATTGGGTGAGTGGGCAACCAAGCGGCAAATGTGCTTTAATCTTAACAAGTGCAGATTTTTGGCTTTAATTGGGGCCAAAAATCCAAATTATGTCTATAAACTGATGCACTCTGAGCTTTCTGCATCGCATCAGGAAAGGGATCTCTGGGTGTTGGTGGACAGTTCAATGAAGGTATCAACCCAGTGCACAGCAGCAGCAAAAAAAGCAAATTCAATGCTGGGAATAATTAGGAAGGGAATAGAAAACAAGTCAGCAAGTGTCAATTTGCCTCTTTATAAATCTATGTTGAGGCCACATTTGGAATATTGTGTACAATTCTGCTCACCATATCTCAAAAAGGATATTGTGGAATTGGAAAAGGTGCAGAAAAGGGCAAGCAGAATGATTGTGGGTGCTTCTGCACAGGCCCTTTAACACCCATTAAGCACACTTTTGGAAACGCGTGACCGCACACGCGTTGCTGTTTGGCACACTTCCGGTGAGGTGTGTCCGCACAACAACACCGTTTTGAAACCGGTTTTCGGCGGCGCGTTCAGAAGCGTCATTTTGCCTCTTTATAAATCTATGTTGAGGCCACATTTGGAATATTGTGTACAATTCTGGTCACCATATCTCAAAAAGGAAATTGTGGAACTGGAAAAGGTCCAGAAAAGGGCAAACAGAATGATTAAGGGACTGGAACACCTCCGTTATGAAAGCAGGCTGCAACATCTTGGCCTCTTCAGTCTGGAGAGACTGTGTTTTAGAGGGGACCTGATTGAGTATATAAAATTATGCATGGTATAGAAAAGGTGGATAGAGAAAATGGGCAGGAGAGTCTGATCTGACAAGGGGAAGTATTTCTTCACCCAGAGGGTCATCGGTTTATGGAATTTTCTGCCAGAAGAGATGGTAACAGCTACCAGTCTAGATGGCTTTAAGGTAGGGTTAGACAAATTTATGGATGACATGTGTGATGGGACGCTGAACTAGACGGGCTGTGGACTGATCTAGCAGGGCTTCTCTTATGTTCTTATGATCTTTGGAATGGTGAAGGAATGGCCTAATAAAATGAAGAACAAACACAACTGTCACTACCAAACTTTAGTACAATCACCACCTCATGCAGGTCCAGTCTAGCCCACTGTATGCGTGGGTGAATGCCTGTCTGATTTTCATAATCCCCAAGGAAAATAATAGTTGTGCTGACCATTGTGAATTACTAGGGTAAAATGCTATTCAAAATGTTTCCTTCTGTCCAGACTTTTAAGCAAACAAAAATAAATAAATAAATAAATAAATAATCAAGCAAAAACTATTCAACCTCATCCAGGATTTAACCATACTCTATTCAAATAACAGAGCCTCCAGAGGAATAAAACCATGGACAGGAAAAGGAAATCCAAATGAATTTTGTTACTTTTTAAATATCATTTTCAGCTGAATCATTTTGAAAACTTCAGCCCACACTTTCCTGTGGTCTGGACAGTGGTTTGGGCTATTCCAGACCCACCTATTCAGAATTCAGACAGGTAAGTGGCAAAAGGGCCATTGTTGGATAAGTGCAATGAGCTGACTGTATAATAAACCACCACAAATATTTTCACACTCTTAGTACAGTATATGAAATTAGCATTTTGTTGTGATCTGAATTGTTGTTGTTGTTTTTGCCTGTTCTGATCTTCTGTAGTTTTTTGTTTTGCACAGACTGGTAATTTGCCAATGGGATGGTTTGCACTTAACTTAGTTTGATGGTATTGCAACGCCCATCCCACTGAAGTTAAGATGGGGCAAACTGGGATGCCCCCTGTGGCAACCCCTTCAGCCAGGGCTGATTTCACTCCCTCTCAAACTGTCTGCCACCGATTACAATTCAGCTTGTCCAATTTATAAATGGTGCTGGCCATGTTTCACTCCAACCCTACGCTAAAGAGCTTGCCACTTTCACTGCTGTAAACACTCCAGCGGAGAAGTGTCTATAATCGCCATCCGTGGCACTGCTTTCTCCTGCCTGCTTTCACTACTTAAAGGAAGAGGATCCCTTTTTTCTGGCAATCCCCATATCCTTGTTAATAAATCCTTCAGTCAGAGTTCTCTTTTCCAATCAAGAAGAATTGCATACAAATGATTGTGAATAAATAGATAAATAAGTAAATACATAGCTTCACCAGTAACTCTCAGCAACTCTACAACCTATATAACCCTAGGCTGATCTAAGGATTCTCCCTGGCTCATTCTCCAGGCCTAAGAACCCTGGAACTACCTGGGTATTTTCCCCCTCAGGATGCAGTTCATTCAGACAAGAACCTCCCACCCCAAAAGACCCAAGCATAGAACAGTTTTCCTCTCTCGAGAGTGCCTTTGATACCCACAGCCTGATGCAGGCTGCCTCTGATTGGGTTTGCTTGTGAGTGATCACTCCCCTGCCCCGCTATGCTAATTAGGAGTGCTTTGCCCTCTACTTACCTGATCCCCTTTCCTTTACATTGTGGATGCAGCAAAGACAGCAAATGCTTTATATACAATACAAACATTATACAATAAATACATCAAACAAACACGTGGTATCACACTGCCGCACTTCAAGATCCTGGGAAAATCCTGAAACTGACTACCAGCATTTGAAGTGTGGATGGTCTGTCCCAGCCAGACTAGATTGCTGTGACAACAGCCATGGCAACTTCCAGCAAGTGTTGGGCCATTGCCATGGCAATTGCAATGTGGCATGCATTTAGACTGCTGCAGCCATCCCCCCCCCCAATGCAGCATTCACACTGGAAGAAGGTGTAAACACTCCATCCAGGAATCATCAGGAGCTCCCTAACAACTCCTGATGAAGCTATGGGGCAGTAAAAGTGTTCCACAGCATCAGAGGATCGGGCACTCTGGGTTGGAGGCAGTGCTGCGGTGTGCAAATGCTGCATCCTGGTGCATTCACAAGGATCCCCAAGAGATAAGTGCGAATGTTGTGTTGTTTGTTATGCATGCCTCTATATCACAGTTAATTCTAGCACACTGAGAACAGGAGTGGCTGAAATAAAAGTACAGGTGGCAGTACATTTAAGAGTCTTTGATGTTCTCTGAGATACATGTGTTAATTTACAGTTATTTTGACACTATTAAGTAGAAGGTGAAAAGCTGTCCCTTAGCAGTTAAAGCCTTTCCTAATGCCAGTAGCAGCTGGCAGATTCCATAAGGTAGGGACTGTGGAAAACATGACGTCAAGCAGGTGAGGCTAATTAACACCCGTTTCCCAAATTAGAAAGACCTCAGTAGCTAGAATTTAAAAATAACACCTTAATGATTTCCAAAAATAGCTGCAGCCTAGCTATTGAGTATCATGACCTCCATTAAACTTGGAGCCTGTTTCCTGTGACTAATGGTGTAAATCGCATTTAGCTTTTATATTTTATTCTCTTTGGGATTAGCAGTGAAGCTTAAAGACTGACCTTGAAAGGCCCACTCATAAAAACTTAAGATGAGCTCTCAAATTGTATATTACACACAATCTATACAGATATAACATGATGCATACTTAATTAGGAGAAATCAGAACCTGGAGTGTACCAAGGTTTACACAAATAAAGGTCAAGGGGAAAAAACTAGATGTATTAAGGGACTGGGATCAGAAAGGCAAGAAGCGTGACTGGACAGACAGGACACCGAATGGAGGCACATAAGCTCAGGTCTTCCTTAAATATTCTGGATAAATTTGGGTAAGTTAGCTAATTTCTCCCTCTGTCCTTTCAATTAAGCTCACTTTAAATGTGGATTTTTTTCAATACGATTACTGTTTTGTCCCTTTGTTTTTGCATTTTTTTCCCCACTATGTACAACTCCTGGTTTAAAAACATGGAATTTTAGGCAAAAGGTACGTAGATGGAAGTGAAGTAATGAATGGTAATCCATAGTAGAGACAGAACCTGAGCATAAGAAGATGCATCAATGTCAAGATAATGAACCTGTGGCAAACTGTATACTCAGGATGGCTGCCTAAATAGAAGTCGGGGGGGGGGGGGGAAGGGGGAAGGGAATCCTTCAAAATGCTGTAGTGCAACAATAGTCTTCTGCCCCACCTCCTGTGTTTCACTGGCCATCCCTGAGTACAATTTAAACCTTGCATGCATCAGCTGGAAAACTACAGGAGTTCAGTGGTAGAAGCACGCAGATTATTTTAGTCTCAGTGCCTCGTTTACCCAGGCAGAGCTGGGAGAGATCCTACCAAAAATATTGGAGTTCCACTGCTAGGCAATACTGACCCCATGGACTAAAGACCTGATTCAGTCTAAAGCAATACTGAAGTGTCTGTAATGAACTATGAAAAAACTGTGTGCATTTTTCCACAGTGATGTGACACGTATATTCACAGTATCTTGCAATGTTTCATGAAGTATATTAGGTGGGAACCATTAGCTGGCCAGTGTTGGTTCAAGTATGAATGAGCCCTGATATCTAATGGTATGGTGTATTCATTTTAATTTTATATTTCCATATATTTATGAATCATCTGTATGTCTGTGACTTTTGTGATGTATTTTGTCTCAGATGGCAAAATAAGTAATACATGACAGAGACAGTAATATGGGGGAAATGATTTGGCTATATATAATGCACTATTAAAGCATTCTGTGAACCAGAGCCTAGCTACAGATACATTTTAATTTTAGGTCAGTTTCAACTGTGGGGAAATCAAAATAAAATATGAGGTCTTGTTTCCAGTGAGTATTTATTGTGAAATCTGCAATAGTTCTTTCAAAGTGTGTTTAGTTTTAGGAGTGTTCATATCCCACATTTATAGAGGCTGAACAGGGTTATTCCAGGGGAAGATGAGTGGGTTTCTCAGGGAATAGCCTCTTCCTTGCCATCTTTGGGTTTGAAATCATAGAGTTACACTGGAGCTAGAATACTTTAAATTTTTAAACTTTTGCTTGGCTGCCTGTGCACTGAAGTAAGGAATTAAAAGATGGCGGGAACAAAGGTAGGAAGGGACAGCAAATATAACAGAAGGAAAACTCTAGTATAAGAAAAACACCTAAAACTCTTGCAGAGAAAAGGTATGGAACTGATCATATGATGAAGAAAAAGAACAGCATAATTCTAGTGCTAGAATACTGGGAGTGGCTCCAGGCAGAACTAAAGCTCCAAATTTCCTGCACAACCACTTTCTGTCATCCTGACAGGATAATGAAAACTTGCGCAGGGAGGCCGGGGCATCTTAAGAGCCCGGACCCATCATCCAGATGAGACAATGGATACTCTGCTGTATCCTCCCTCCAGGAGAGAAAAAGTGTGAAATAAAAAGCTGCTAATTAAAGAGCAGTGTTTTTTTCACATTGGGCTTTCCTTGCTGTTGCTGACCCACCCAGCACCCTAGAGGTGGGGGTGGGCTCACCAGAGAGTGGAAATGCCATCTCTGGTAATGGTAGGTGCACGTGCAGAGTGCTAAGGCTGTGATTCGACTGGTGTTTTAGTCTGGCCTGAATTTGGCTTAAGCCCCTGGCATCCCAACACTTTTGAAAAGATTCCCCATTTCTGCGGACTAAATATCCAAAAGTCCCTGTTCGGATTATAACAGGGCTTGCTGCAGAATCCTGGAATAATCTAAATAATTATTAATGGGAATGTCGCCACCATGCTAGTCTCCTCCACTGCCACCTGCCATTTGCCTTCCCATGTGTCATTCCTCCATCTGTCATCATCTCCTACCACCGTTTGCCTTTCCCTTGTCCCATTCCTTTGTTTTTCGTCTCACACTGTTTGCCTTCCCTCCGCCCTGTTCTTCCATCTGTTATCGTCTCCCACCGTTTCCCCTCACCCTGTTCCTCTGTCTTTTGTTGTCTCCCACCACTTGTCTCCCCCCCCCCCCGCACTGTTCCTCTGTCTGTTGGAGAATGGTGGGGAAGGAAAACGGTGGGATGATGATGAAAGATGGAGGAACAGGGTGACGGGGAGAGATGACAACAGATGGAGGAATGGGGTGGGGAAGGCAAATGGCAGGTGGCGGTGGAGGAGATAGGCATGTCTGTCATCGTCTCTCTCCCGCTGTGGAGAACAACACTGCCACTGCTTCCCTGCTGCCCCAATGCATTCAGGACAGCTGCAAGTAGTCCTCAGTGCTGGTCAAAAAAATCCAGGTTAAAGCCTGGACTTTTTTTTACCAGTCAGAACGAGGCCTAAATCATGCTCCTGCATGGAAGGAGCTGTTTCTGAGTCAGAAATGGCACTTGCAGTGCAGATGCTCCATTTGGGAGCTCACACTGGAAGGCAACTATGGGGCTCAGTGCGGAAAGGCCCTTTCTGCACTGGCCCTTCATCGAGATTTAAAAGGTCACTAAGAGCCACAAGTAGGCTCTGCCAACCTCTGCTATGCTCCATTTGCACAAGTTACAGCATGCTCCAGATCAGGGGGCCCTTGAACTGAGTCACCAGTAGACCTTGATATTGAGGCATGTGGACGGTACATCTCTCTGTATTGCTCCATCAGAATGGGTATCCCAGGAATTTTCATTTCTGACCTTCAGAGCACATGCACAGCAGTTCCAAAACTCACGTGAGCTTCTGGGTTGGTATAGAGGTTGGGTTGGAACATACTGTCATCATACTGTCATGGTCTGGATCACTGTTCAAGACGTGGTATTCCAGATCTGCACCAGCAGGTAATGATGGGGACTCTAGACCCCATTAAGCAGCCGATAGGTATGTGCATGGCACATATTTCTTATGTACCTTCTGCATAGAAGACCTCATTAAGGCGGGTCCTTCTGAGCAGGTATCAAAGAGATCCGGAACTAATGGGATCCTCTAATCCTGAATAGTTGTACACCCTGAAAAAGTATAATCCATGTTTGTGTGTCAAAATTCAGATTAAGCAGTGAGCTCCCGCATGTAGGCCAGATCTGCAAAGTTCAGGGGTGGGCCCAAAGACAGAACTACACAACAAGTAGGAGCCTACATAATAGCTACGTAACAGCCTCACTACCACACTTTGTAGCCGAATATGCACTTTGAGCGATTGCTGCACTGAGCAACACTATAGACAGCTCTTCCAGAACAGATTCCATTTTTGCCTAGGGATGTGTGCTACAGCATCCACATGGCTTATCCGTTATAGCATCCATTGACATCCGTTCTAGAACATAAGAGAGGCCCTGCTGGATCAGGCCACAGCCCATCTAGTCCAGCATCTTGTCGCACACCGTGGCCCGCCAAATGCTCAGTCCTAATATGATTGGTGTGGACTTAGGGAATCTACATTTTGGTCCTGAACTATGCAATCCAGAATTCCAAGGCACGGATTTCTACAATCTGGATCTCTTTAATCTGAATTTGAAGTAAGGTGCAAATGGTGCCTGTGGAACTGGCTATGCCTTAAAAAGAAGTACTGCATGAAATTGCATCATTTCCCACACATGGAATCCCTCAAATACACCTTAGCTTCCTAAATATGGAACTGAATTTCCCTTCTAATGAAGAAACCTATTATGCTTCCAGTTTCTCTACATCTTGAAGTAAGATGGAATCTACAAACTATTCGCTGCTGTACTGTTTCTTGAGAAACAGCCAACAACAGGAACAAGTACTATAGAGAGATTTTTATGTTTTTTCTTTTTTAAAAAATCTTAAGTCAGGTTTCTGTTTTGATTCTAAGATTGCTTTGAGGAGGAAGCTGTCATGAGCATTTACTGTCTGGGTACGCCAAGTGCTAAGATGAGACTATTTGGTTTTAGGTTATTCTGTGTTTTTCATGTAGTTTTACCTACTAGGTTTTTTGTATGGAGAAGGCTTAGTTTTGGTTCTTTTTTCTTCCCTTAAGACTTATTTGGATTTTTGAGGCAAGAATTACTTCATTATTAAAGTTTGAACATTCTAGACCACACTCTGTGCATGTATGCATATATACACACACACTCAGAATGGTTCCTGGTACCTTGCAAAGCAACCATCAGAAGAGATCAGTGAAATAAAGATTTTTACAGGTGGAAAAGTCTCTTTTAGTCATGGTGTTTCAGCTTGAATTTATTATAGGATGTTTTCTGTTACTACGAAGGCACCTTCTCGGAATTTGCAATACATCCATCTGCTTCCCTATGCTGTCACCTGCGCTAAAGCCATAACTTGATTTTCCAGAGGGGCAGATGAAAATTATTTCCCTTCAAGTTCCTTTATTAAACTAACACCACCTCAACAACTTCTGGCAGGTGGGAAAGGTAACATTTAATGCGCTGCATATTTCTCTTTTTCTGGTGGCTCTATCCCGCTTCCCCCACCATCACTTCAGTTGCTTTTCAGTTTCGGCAAAAACAGCATAATTGTTTTTGTAATCCTGTTACGACCTTTGGAACTCTTTTCATTCGGCAAAGTAGCTTTTAGACTCCCACCTTATAAATCGTTCTCTGTTTCAGGCATTAATGCTTGTGAACATTCTAATCTTTTTGGAGTTCTTTATAGGAAGTATGTTACAAAGACTGCTAAAAGAATACATTTCTTGTTATTTTGAGGAGGGTTTTTTTTTAGTGTCATCAGTTGTTTATGTTGCTCTTCTCTTGGAACAGCGGGGGCTGGTGTAGACAACAAGAAAGCAATTATTTTCCTACCATTTCCACAGAGCGCATTAAAGTGGGTTAAATATGCTAATAATCACCCTAACTGCCTCTGGAATGCACCTTAGTGGTCACTGGAGTAATTCATTCATATAATGTTTAACTTCTTGTTCCGCAATTACTTCTTTATTAGGCATCCAGAAGGTGTCAAAGCAAACTGCCCATATATCTCCCCGGAGTGGCTGTGTTTTCTGAAGTAGCCCCAGCTAAGATACTGTATTAAACAGAATCACCGGGACAAATATTAACATGGCTAGCACGGCTGTTCAGTTACTCGGCTTCTTCCTGAGTCTTCTTGGATTAGCTGGAACAATAACTGCTACTATCCTGCCTCACTGGTGGAGAACCGCACACGTGGGAAACAACATTATCACAGCTGTAGCATACATGAAGGGTCTTTGGATGGAATGTGTTTGGCACAGCACTGGGATCTACCAGTGCCAGCTTCACCGCTCTCCGCTTGCTTTGCCTCGTGACCTTCAGGCAGCCCGTGCCATGATGGTGATTTCCTGTGTTCTTTCCACCCTGGCATGTGTGGTTGCTGTTACTGGCATGAAGTGCACCCAGTGTGCCAAAGGGTCCTCTGCCAAAAATGTTTTTGCTGTCTTGGGTGGAGTCCTTTTCATACTGGCAGGGCTGACATGCCTTATCCCTGTATCTTGGTCGACCAGTGATGTTGTGGCTGATTTCTACAACCCTATGCTGCCTAACGGGATGAAGTATGAAATTGGACAAGCCCTTTACCTTGGCTTTGTGTGCTCTTCACTGAGCATTATTGGCGGAGCTATCCTGTGTGCGTCTTGCCAACGTACTGGAAACAACTTTACCTATCACTCTCATCCAAGGAGTGCAAGAGCAGCTCCGTCCTACAGACCACCAGCGGCCTACAAGGCAAATCATACGGCATCACTAACGTCTGCGTCACACAGTGGCTACAGGTTGAATGACTATGTGTGAATTGTCTGGAATCCACTTGCATAAACTCTCCTTGTGGGATAGGTAACAAAGAAGGCTGGCAAAGATGTTATTCTTGTGTGCAGCACATATTCGTACAGTGTTTACTGATGGGCTACTTTTCATGTAAGAAAATGCATGTAACTTTGAAATAAGTTTGCTTTAAGAAAGAACAGATTGATATCTGGAATATGCAATCCTGTGTATATATTCAAGATCAGTAGAGAAATGGGTAATGTCTGTTGTCTATTTCTGTTTATATTGCTTCCTCTTTTTTACTGGCTTTAAAATCAAATAACGTAAATAGGAAGAGAAAAGAACATGCAGCCTTAAGGAATCATATTCAGTGATAAATGTGTACTATTACAGTGTACTAGTTATATTTTGTCCAGATTTTCTTTTTAAGGGTTAAACTTAATTTTTCATTATTTGTAAACTGTAGTGCGGTTTGCAATTTCGTCCTCTTGAGGGGGAGCCTTTTTAGGCTGTGTTTAATTTTACTTAAGAAGCCAATTCTGCTGTGTTTAAAGGCACCTCTACTCTTTACACAGAACAACGACTTGGTTTTTTCCTCTATGGGTGCATTCCCATATTTTGCAATCTTATTTTGCCTCGGAGTGGCCCCATCCGGGCTTCCAGAGCCGCTAATGGGGAAAATGCGCTTTAAAAAAATAGCCGTTTAAAGCAGACTACATCCGTACTTTCCAGGAAGATGCGGGTTTTCAGCGGTACATTTTCCATGGAGACGCTCCGTGGCAAAAGGGGCGGGGCTTCTCTCCCAGGCGGGAATTGCCGGCCGGAGAGATCATCTCTCTCTCTCTTTTTTGCCTCTCATCCACAGCCAACCCAATCGCCTCTTTCTCGAACTGTGCTTTACAGGCAGTCAGGCAGTCAAAGCAGAGCCTCCTGAAGGATGGATTTGCTCAGGGGGTGAAGAGTGGGGGAGAGATTGGGGAAGGCAGGAGGGGGATGGGCAGGGCGAAAGCCCCGATAGTTCCCTGGCAGAGAGAGACGGAGCGTGCGTGGGCTCCCGCCGAGGAGGACCTGGACTGCGAGCGAGCGAGCGAGCAGGCAGGCAAGCAAGCACTTCTGTTCTGCCGTCAGAAGTAGCACCAAGTGGGCGCCGAGAGAGACGTGCTATTGTCTGCCTTTCCTCACAGTGTCATGCTAGAGGGGTAGGACAGGCAAAAGTGACGGCCCTGGGGTCCGGCAGAACCTGCCCCCCTCCCCTTCGAGGAGGCGGCATTTCGCTTTTTTGCAAGGAAGCGAACGAGCAAGCAAGGAAGCTGCTAGTCCCCGAGCTCTTTGTGAGGGCTTCCTCTGTGCAATCCCCCCTCCGATTTTGCAATATCGCCCTTCAGTGCTTGGCACCGCGGGCGCCAACTGTGCATGGTTTGCAGTGCCTCCTCACCAGGACCTTCCTGGAGAGGAGGCACCCAATGAAACAGCGAGAGGCGGGGAGAAAAAGATGCGGGTAAACAAAACACGCTGCCTTGGGGACGGTCTGTGCATTTTAAATGTGTGTTTTGCTGAGCCCCATGGGAACACTTAATTCCGAATTGAACGCGCTTTTCTTAAATCCACTGCAGTAGAGGGGCAATAGAGAGGCAAATAAGTACCATGGGAACGCTCCCTAAAGGTCTGATGATGCCTCTGTATATAAGAGATTTCCTAGTCTACAATTCTTCATATTTAAAGAGCACCTGTTCCTTCAAAAGTCTTGTTTGCTTGTGCATGCCATGGTTCTCTTTCAAGGTCACCTGTATGTATGTAGAAGGAAGAGGAATACACACTCCTTCTTTTAGTGCAAGGACTGCCTGTGGGTGAAGTGATACCTCAGAAACTTTTCCTGTGTATCCAAAGCTACTTCACAATGCAGGGAACAGATCCTCGTGGCCAAATCAGGGCACAGCAAAAGGCCTCACATTTCCACCTCCATCCAGCCTATTCCCAAGGGCAGAATCTGCTCCTGAGAGAGCTCTTTTTGTAGAATCAGCCTGGAGAACTTTAGAGAGGATAAATCCATGGAGGACAGGTTTATCAATGGCTATTAGGACAGATGGTTAGGTACTGCCTCCAGGTTGAAGAGACAGGCAGGATGCCTCTGAAGACCATTTGCAGGTTGTTAGTTTGCTTTTGTCTTCTGCTTGAGAATGCCCAGAAGCAATTGGTAGGCTACTGTGGGAGACAGGATGCTGGACTAGATGGACTGTGGCCTGATCCAGCAGGACTTTCCTTATGTTTTCATGTTATTAGTGATAAAAGCAGCTCTGCTAAGAGAGCAAAGTCCAGGTTCACAGGAGAGAACAGTCAGCAGCCTTGTTATCCAGGCTAACTTCCAGCCAAAGAATCAGCTTGTGGGCAGTAGTGACATCCAAGTGTCCCCATCCCGACCCAGACTTACCTTTGTATCTACCTTTGATATTGACCCCCCCCCAAAAAAAAATTGGCATGATAAGGCAGAGGCCCTGCCCTGTGTTGGTTCAGCTTCCTGTGTACTAGACAGAGCTAGATCTGGAATAAAAAGTCCTTAACCCGGATCTGTGGTAGACCTGCTTAATCGGGTCTATAAGAGAACTAAGCACCTTGTTCTGAAGGCTAGGAGCTTTTGTTCTTAATCATCAGAGGTGGGGAGGGTGGCTGAGAGGCTTCCTCCATGAACTTCGCAACTAAAGGGAGTCATGGGCCAGATCAACACCATCAGTATAGATGATGCTGATATGGCCCACACTTTCCTGTAATGTGGATTGGTAGACCTGGTTATTCCTGACCCATGGATCTGATTCTATAGTGGGTTAGCACAGAAATACCCACAGATTGAATTCCATCAGACTGAACAGTCATTTTTAGGTCTGCCTGAGCTTTTCATCACTGTCATAAATGAATCTATCCATCTACTAGCTTGCCATTCTCTTCTCCCTTCTTCTTTCCCAAGCATTACCATATTTTCCAGGGTGTTTGGTGTTTTCATTTATTGTTCATGGTATTGCAGTTTAATCCTTTCCATTTGAATATTTTGGTTTTATATGGCCTAGAATCCAGTGATGGGTCTTTTTAGATATCCATGGTACCCTGAGGAGCCTTCTCCAGCCCCAAGTTTCTGGTCTTGCTACACGATTGTCCAATTTTCACATCTATACAACACAGCACTTAAAAACATGATGTTAACCATTCTGTTCTTTATGTTCAGTAAGACGTCAAAACACTGAAAAATCTTCTCTAAACCTTTCATTGCTCTCTTCCCAGTACCAGCTTTTGGTATACTTCCTAAGTGCTAGACACTATTATTTATCATAGATCCCAGGAGACAAGAGTCATCTACTGTTTTCAGAGCTACGACTTCCAGTTGGAAATTTGTGATTGGTCCTGTTGACATGATGGCAAACTCATTCCTTCCTAGTTCTTGTGTTTCTGGATGTCCACTTCAAGGCAAATAGGTTCTTCCTTACAGATGATTCATATGTTGCAGTATTTTTCTTGTCATACTTTTTGTGGTAAGAAGAAGCCTGAATTAAATTTAAAAAATCATATGAGCTGGGAATGTGTCTGGATAACATAAGACATGTAGATGATGATGATGAAGAAGAGGATCTTATAGAAGGGCGGCAAATTGGGGAGAGCATGTTGTGTGGCTATTCCCAAAATTTCTGCATTGAAGGGTCAATGAAACTGAACCAAGCTCAGGTCAGGACTTGCAACCCGTTGAATGATTGCTGGTTTCTTTTTCTAGCAGAAGTGATCAAGTACAGAGCTCCAGGAAATGTGTTTAATCACAGTCCCAAATGTCATGATCAGAGGGAGCAATCTGTGGAAGGGACTGAAAAATGCCGACACACACTCAGGAAACATCATGCTATTTGGAGAACAGCTAAGGAAAAAGAAATATCTCATAATTTATAACATTAAATTATTCTTCACTCTAATCTTGTAGGAGCGGGGGTGGGGGGATTCCTGCTTGTTTTTTTCAGCACTGAGTTAATCAGCATATTGACATGTTGAAGTCCCTTTCTCTTGCCTAAAATCATTGACAGTCTTTCTTTTCCTATTAAACTACATTATTGTATTATCGAGGTGAATGTTAAGTATGAATAGGTAGGAGGGAAGGGAATTGCTGAAAATGAATTTAGAACAACTGTAGGGTTTCCATTTGGTAATGATGCCAAAAGTAATTGCATTTCCTGCTCATTCCAGGTTCTGGACATTTGCTAAGGTCCATTAATAGGGACCTAACAAAGTGAGTGCCCTTTATTAGAACAAGATGGAGCTTTGTTTGCCTGGGCACTTCTTCAATCTTCATGTCAGCCCATTCATTCACTCCTTGTGAAGTCCTGTAGGAAATGGGGGCTGCTTGCAGAAGCCAAGAGGTAATGTGGGACCTAAAAAAGATTCTGTGATTGCTTCTTGCTGTCCCGCACCAGATGTAAGAGCAAACCAAGACTTACCATTGTATCTGCTGGTCCGCTTAGTAATGAGGTCACTTTGGGGCTACCAGAAGTCAGCCAACTGCCTGTCCACTTCTTCTTGTTGTTTGCTGCACACTTGGCTGGCTTCCAGTAGGTCACAGCAAAATCATTCCAAAACAGGCTGGAAGATATGAAGGTAACTCAGCATCATTGCCAGATATCCATAACAGTGATACCGCTTCACTGTTTATGATTATGTCTGGCATCCCCAGTACAGTCCCAGGAAAATTGTGGGTTTTAGCTCATGTCTGGAGGCACTCAGGCTAAAAGAAATGTCACCACATACATGTCAAAAGAGTCAGTTCCCAAAGAGGATTAAGAAGAGTGATGATGAAGTTAAATAATTCTGCCCCAGAAAAGAAAATGCAGATATAATAGATTTGCTTCCATTGGTGACATTATAAAGAAAAGGATGGCAGGGATTCCAGAATGAACTCCTCTAAGAATACTCATTAAAAAAATGGTGTAGAAACTGATCCTGAATCGAATATTTAAAAGGCACTCAAATATGTTAATACATCCAGTGATGCTTAAAATCAAATAACTTTTGCAAAATATACATCCATTTATATTGACTACTTCCATAGCTTTACTCTAGTTTGGATCCTGGTCCTATGTTTCCACATGCTACTGTGGACCAGAGGGGCTCTATCCCTCCTGGAACACTCCATCTGCTTAAAGGAGAGCACATTATGGATCAAGAGCTCCCAAATGACCTCATGGTCTACTTCTGTGCTGGAATATTGGGAAACCTAATTAAATAGGTCCACCTAATTAAGCAGGTCTACAGGTATACTATGGCCATGGGTGAACCATTTCAGTGGTGTTTCTTGTTGAACCACTAAAATGGACCCACTAGGATTCTGAAATCAGGAACATTCATCCCTAGCTGCCAGGGTTCTGGTGGCTGCATAAACTTCAGGATGTCATGGGGTAAGCATGATCTAGATCAGTAGATTACACAATCAAAAATGCAAAAATGTCCATAATTTTCTATTCAGGATGACAGGACCAGGTTCTTTTTTGCATCATTGAATGATAACTTAATTTTTTCTTTCTTTTCATTTGTTCACAATTTTGTTTTGATCCAAACCTAGGCAAGTTCTAGACACACTAAATACACTGACGGTTTGCTGCCACTGTGGTGAAACTGCCTGAAAGTCCTAGTACCATATGTAGACTCTTCCAGAAAATCCCTCTCTATCTTTTCTGTTCCAACATTTTAATGACTTAGTAGACATCTGGAGATGTTCTTCAACATTGCAGTGGAAGCAACAGCCAGGCACTCATCACATGAAGGAAAAAACAAAAAAGAAAGCAAGGGACTGACCATAGTGAGTTCCCAGAAATTGTTTCCAATGCAATGCAGAAGAAGCTCTGCGTATTTGGCAGGCCATATTTTGGGGGAAATGCTGGCATTCTGTGAAGATCCAGCTGTGCTGTATGGTAAGTCCCTTAAATAATAATGCTGATTAGCTGTCCTTAATAGCTGCATTTTAGCATCTATAAAAGCAAGGGTACAACTCGTCAATGCAAATGTATTCGGTTCAGTTAAACTGATTTGCCAGTTCCTATCACTTCCATTCCTTTTCTCTCAGATTTTTATTTAGTGCCAGAGAAGCTAAACATGCAGGAATAAACTCTGCATCTGACATAACCATTATGACAAACTTCTCATTTCCTTTTATGAATGCAATTTTTATGCAGGAAATGTTTCATTTTGTATTATAAGAAGCCAGCAGATGAAACACAAGTGAGTTAATAAACTGGAAAAGCTGAGTGCGTAAATGCTGCTGGAAAACAGCTTGCACAGATCATATCTGTTTAAAAAGAAAAAAAGGACAGAGAAAAGGTTGCAGACATAATGCAGAACGATGAAACACTTTTAAACTGCAGCAACGATCATGTCTCCATTAGGTGGTGAAGATGCCTTTTTTAAACCAGCAGAGTGGTCAGCCTTCACTCCTCTGTCTGTTGAAGAGTCTGGGGGAAGGGCTGGCATACTTGAGACCCTTGTAAAGAGGCTTAAAGGTGATTCTTGACTTCCTACCTAGTGTTCTCATGCAGCCCGTTGCCTTGCCTACGGCAACTCAAGAGACTATTCTTCATGTGCACAGAGAGCAAAGATGTCCTCCACATGTGGGCACAGATGTATCTAAACATGGCATGATGGAACCAGGGGCACATGCTGGCAGTGTACAGTAAGGCCACAGAAAGGTCACAATAATGGAAGTGTCTCTTCCGTGTGGCTTTTCTGGGCCTATGATGGGAGAGAACACAACCAAACTTGAGTGTGCGGTTGCATTCATGTGATCTAAGGAAAGAAGCATTGAAGAGTTTGGTGTTTTTGTGAGGGCATTCCTTTCATACTCAGTACTTATGTTTTATGCCCCGAGATAGATTCCTAAATTTTCTTCCCAAAGAGTATTGACATCCCAGAAAATTATGTAACAGTGTTATGCCAGAATTCTCCTCTCTTATGATTTAGAGAGAGGAAGTGGTGGTTCTCTCTGGGGTGGAAACAGGGACTGTGAGAAAGTGTTGGGAAACATTATTTTATTGTTTAGCTGTAGTGGGAAGTTTTTACTTTTGAGCCACCTCACACTGAAATAACACAGAAGAACTGTAACTTCTCCTTTAACTTCAGCTGGTGCTGGTAGATTACAGGTTTCAAAGTTATACGGCACAGTTCTTTTGCAATTTTTTTTTTTTAATGCCAAGAAAATTCATAATTCAAGGAACATGATTGCCGGCACCTATGGGCCTTATGCCGGAAACACTATAGCTAATACTATATATTTCAAATGTAGCTGTAATGGGTTATTAGCATAATAAATACACACATGGACATAGCTGATGAAATCCAAAGGGTGGAGGACTGCTCTGGTAAATGTGGTCCACTTGTAAAAATATTTGCTCATAGAGTGAGTGTCAGTACAGTACAGTGAGAAAAAGTATCAGGTAATCCAGTAGAAGTGAACTTCTGAAAAAATAACAGATCAGCAGATGGTTCAGATCAATGAGGTGGAAAGATGCTTCCATTTAATGAGACTGAACAGGGGCAGGTGACGTCCTCGTGAAAATATTTGCACATAAGGTGTTCTAAGCACATTATTGCTTTTAAAATAAAATAAAATAAAATCTGCATGAATAATTTATAGTGAGTTGGGGTTAAACTGAACCAGATTTATTATGCTTCTGATCCACAGTGTAAGCTCCAAAACAAATGAGGCCTGGCATAAGTGTGGCACAGAATCCTGCATTAATTTATGGCGCAAGCCAGGCCCAACGTCTCTGCGCACATACAGATTACATTCTTATTCTACTGAATATTAAGATTTGACAAATCAAGCCCAAAGTTTGTGTTGCATATGAAGCCCTTGTTCCAAATTTTAGGTAAGCCTGTTTTCTACTACGTCAGACTCCATTTTCCTGAGAAAGTGAAGGGTTTTTTTCTCACCTTTAAAACTTATTTTTGGTTTATTGCTTTGACCTGTGCCAAACAGAAAGTTGGAGACTCCCACCCACATATTAGGCGCAGTCATATGGACGCTTCAAGGGGCAAGATGGAGAGTGGAAGGAGGGAGCATCCAAAGTGGCAGGCAGATGGTTGTGCACCTCATGGCAACTCCCAAAGCACTCCTGTAGGTGGAACTTCTTTTCACCAGAGAAGGTCCTGTCCTGAGATTGTTTTCAGAGGACTAAAAATGGTGCTGGAAGTCAGCCATTTTCAGTGTGCAGAAAGGTGTCCAGGAAGAATCCTTGATCCCTAAGTGACCTACCACCACACCACCACCACCACCACCACCCGTACATCTACACATAGAGAAGAGGCAATCCCTGCAACTGCATTAATAGGAGGTCACTTCAGTCAGGAGATGTGACAACTTAGGACCAATAGAGGTGGGACTGTGGATGCCTGGGTATCCATGTGGATGGTGTCCTTGACGAAACTGCAGTTTTATGTCCATTTAACTCTGCTTCTATGGGTCTGTACTTTAAGGCACGCTGGCTTCATTCAGAGGGCTAAGAAAAGGCCCATAAGAGTGGCAAGAATGTTGGAAAGGAATAGTTCTATGGCCCTGAAGTTTCTATCCATGCTGGTTTAACATCAAGGTGGAAAAGTCCCCTAAAGTCAGTAGTTTCTGATCCAGTGAACCAGAGTCCAAAGGGATTCATTTGGTGGTGCAATTTTGTGTGGTGCTGAAATGGGTCACTCTGCTAAACTGACTGATGGAACCATGCAAACCTTATGCACACCTCCTGGGTCAGTCTAGCATTACAAGTAGACTTCTAATAACAGGCCTACTAGTATCCTGGTCTAGATGGCCATTTTGGCTGCCTAGACTGGGCTTCACTGAGTCCAATGCAGATGCAGTGAGCTATCAGGAGTGTAGCATCATAAACCACACAAGCATGCAAAAGCGGGGGGGCTTGGACCCCTCCGTCCACTGCTTCATGGGCAAGTGCGGAAACAGACTGTGTGTACTTACTTGACATTAAGACCTACTGTGACTGAACACAATCCATCACAAATGCATTTAGTATGGAAAAAAGTTATTCAATAGGTCCCAACAATCCTTGGCTGCATCTGCACTGCATGCCTTAATTCGGTTTAACGAAACCAAAATAACTGAACCGGAACAAAACTGTCTCCACTGGCTTTCAACTTGATCTGCGTCAAGGGCATCCCGCCGACAACCTTATCTCAGATTCAATCTTGGGAGGCCCAACGGCAAGTCCTCCCTGCCCATTGCCAGCCCACCCCTTCTCTCTGATTGCTGTTCCCTCCCAGGATCAGCCCCTCTCACTTAGTTCAAAGTAACAGAGATCAGACCTCTCCCTCATGGCTGTGCAGCTCTCCGCCTCCTTTCCTCTGCACCACGTTTCCCTCCCCCTTTTCTTCCAGCTTTGTGCTCTTCCCTCATCACCCCCATCGAAGAAGTCTGGATCCCCCTTTCCCACCCATGCTTCCCTGGCGCTGAGAGGCTGGGCTGGAGGGGCTTTTTTCATTGCTCAGGGCACACAGCAGCAGCAGCAGCAGCAAGTAAAGCCCCATTCCTTTAAAAATCAGCTGCTTCCCCTGCTTTCACTTTCAAAGGTCTGAACTTATGAAACT
The DNA here is from genome assembly GCA_023333525.1 of Aspidoscelis tigris stejnegeri. Classification (NCBI taxonomy): domain Eukaryota; kingdom Metazoa; phylum Chordata; class Lepidosauria; order Squamata; family Teiidae; genus Aspidoscelis; species Aspidoscelis tigris. The sequence continues at coordinate 213,343,103 of JALMGA010000001.1, forward strand.
GCGCAAATTTGCAACATTGTTAATCAGGAGTGAAGGGGCTTTCTTGCTACACTGTAGCGCTCCTGTGTGAGGGCGGGGGGGGAGTAGCAAAAGTGTCTGATTTTATAGCTGTCATGAAAGCCTGCCTGTGGGACATATGAAAGAAAGGCTTCCCCCCCCCCAAATACTACTTTCCCCTCCTCCATTTCACAGTGGCACCTAAGAGAAGTGATTGGAATCACTTCAGAGGCTACTTTGCCTCTGCCTGTGGTCACACCTAAGGTTTAATCCAGTTTCAGTCCACTTTCAGAGTGAGAGAATACACCAGCAAACTGACAAGCTGGTTTTCTTTCAGGGTTAATAACTCAGAAAATCCACCTTTAGACTAGATAATGTGGAAAGAAAACTACTGGTCACTTTGCTGATGTGTTCTCTCACTCTGAAGGTAAAGCTGGATTAAACCTTAGGTGTGACCACAGCCTATAATGGATTGAGACCAATAAAAATCAGGACTCAGGAAAGTATGCTTGAAGGGAAGAAAGTCCACAAATGAAACAGATTAGACTAAAACAGATTGATCTAGTGGTTAGGGAGCTGGACTCTCATCTGGGAATACCTGGTAACCTTGATTCCACACTCCTCCACAAAGCCAGCTGGGTGACCTTGGGCTAGTCACAGATCTCTGCTGAGCTCTCACAGCCCCACCCACCTCACAGGGTGTCTGTTGTGGGGAGAAAAACAGAAAGTTTGTCAGCTGCTTTGAGTCCCCTTAAATGGGGGTGAGAAGTGGGGCAGAAAAGCCAACTCCCTGAAGCCAGCTGGGTGACCTTGGGCTAGTCACAGCTCCCTTCTGAGCTGTCACAGCTGCCCAGCTGTTCAGCTCTCCAGCTCCTTTCCTCTGCACCACGTTTCCCTCCCCCTTTTCTTCCAGCTTTGTGCTCTTCCCTCATCACCCCCATCGAAGAAGTCTGGATCCCCCTTTCCCACCCGTGCTTCCCTCACGCCGAGAGGTTGGGCTGGAGGGGAGTGAGGGGCTTTTTCATTGCTCAGAGCACACAGCAGCAGCAGCAGCAGCAAGTAAAGCCCCATGTTTAAATACAGAATCTCAGCTGCTTCACCTTCTTTCACTTTCAAAGGTCTGAACTTCTGAAATTGCACAAATTTGCAACATTGTTAATTGGGAGTGAAGGGGCTTTCTTGCTACACTGTAGCGCTCTTCTGTGAAGGCTGCTTCAAGAAGTTCAGGCTTGCAAGAGAAAGGAGGGGAAGCATTAATGTTTAAAGGAATGGGGCTTCACTTGCTGCTGCTGCTGCTGCTGTTTTGCTTCAGATCAGGCAGATCAGGCAGGGAAACACCCCCCCCCCGCCAATGACGTGTCCAGCATGCGGACAGCCATTGGATACAGTGCGATTGGGGGAGGGACACCCTGAACACGGAATCTCATCCCTTAACACGGTACTGTCCACACAGTTAAAAAGGAAACACATATCGACGCACGATTCGGAGTGAGACCTGTTGCAATCAGGATTTATTTCAAAACATTTTAACGTGGTTTAACAGGGAAATAGCGTGTTAAGCCGAACTGCTGTCTGAACTGGGAGAACTCAAAACGTTTTGAATTCGAGATAATGATGCCGTGCGGATGCAGCCCTTGTAAATGTTTGCCATACCTGACAGGGCAACATTAACTGCAAGAAGCCATTGGCTGCTTCAAACAAATTAAATCCAGGAATGCCCCGTTTAAGAATTCTGAGGCATCTTTTCTAATTTAGCACCGCTACAACAGTACATCTTACAGATTGCATATGCACTTGCATTTGGAACAGTGAAGCCAATATGGGAAATGCAAATAAATTAAAACTGAGAGAATGATATCCTTGCTAGTTTAGGTTAGTTAATCAGGTGAAACCATTCCCAGGCTATGTTTGCAGATTGCTAGTAAAACTTGAGAGCAAGATAACAAATGTAAAACAAGCCATGATTAAAGGGCCAGACACCATACTCAGATGTATTTGGTGTTAGCAGAAGTACTGTGTTTCTTTCTTGCTTTTCTTGGTTGACATTCATCAGATATCAAAGAGCCTCACTGTATAAGCAATGCTAACTTTGAGGGGTTTGATCCCTGCAGGCAGATGGCATTTGATATTTCATGATGCCAAAGGATGTCTGTATGAAAGAATTTTGTTAGAAAAAATTATACAATCTCCATGCTATGATTTCTGCTTGTTTAATCTTAGGCTCTAAATATATGAATTGCACTGCAATGTCTATTCAGAAGTAAGGCACAAAGGACTTCAGGGGAGCTTCTTTCCAGGAAAGAACTGTGGAGTAATTTGAGTGCTAAAAATAATCTTTCTGAAAAAACCACTGTGATGTTGAAATATATTAGGCCTTCTGTATGTTAGAAAAACTGAATTTGTAAACAAGTTGCACATAAAATTCAAAGGAACCAAGTGGACCATCAATGATTGGGTGTTCAATTGATTTCATTCATTTGAGAATGTGTCCTTTCCTGCTTCCTGATAAATCAGTAACAGGAAAAGATCTATGATGAAATACAGGCAGGACCTACTGAGGTATAAAATTTTCATACTAATGCTTGAAAAAATGTTTTAATTCAACATCAGTTAATTCCTAGAATCAATTCACACAGGCACTCTTTGGCCTGAAGTCCCAGAGTGCTTTACATAACAAATTATAGGTATTGCACGTAAAACAACATTAACTCCATATGAAGTAAAGCCCTGCTGGGAGCTGATGAAGGATCTTTCCAGGTTGTTCTCCCTCTTTGCCTCAGGCAAGGTGACTTTTCTGGTGACAGTTGAGGAGCCACTGCTGAGAGCTGAATGAGGATCTTTCCAGCTTGTACTTCCTCCTGTCCAGTAAGATGCCACTTCTGGTGACAGTTGAGGGTGGGACTCAACTGTTGAATAGCAATCCTTCCCTGCCGTGGAATGTCTTGCATGATCCAGACTGTTTGTTCTAGATCTTTGCATAGTAGAGTGCAGAAAGGCCCTAAATGTGAATTGAAACTCCCTGTTTGCATGCCCTTGCTGGCTCACTCTTGTTTGGTAATGTCCGCATAAGGTTGCTCTGATTAATGATCATTTTTTATTCTCTGTATAGCTCTCCAAGATTAGACATTGATGGGAAGAGGCATATAAATATTTTAAATGAGTAAATACATGTTCAATAAATAAATAGATTACTTCTATAATAGTCAGTGATCAGAGATATAATAATTTAATTTAAACCAAGAAAAATCAAAACAGTAAAAATAATACCTGCACCAAACACAGAGAGAATGACTGTAAATACTGTATTTATCATGCAAATTGCTTAATTCAGTAGGACTCATCTTGCACTATTTTATGTAAAAATATATTTTCTAAAATATTATCGCCTTGGAACACAAAAGTGTTCTTTCTTTAGAATGCAAGCTCAGTGAATCTCAGGTTTCTTTTTAATCATTTAAGTTTATTCCAAGTAGCAGTTAGAATTCACAGTAGGTTAATCACAGATTAACCAATAGGTTAATTACAGAATTCAAAAAATGTGCCATGTAACCAATCACTTCTTGCCTCCCTCTCAGAACTGAGAAGGCAATCAGAACAGAAAATTTAACTACCTGCTGTGCTTGGCTGCTCTCTTCTTAAAATAAATAACTGTGTGAAAAGTCATTAACAGAATATTTACGCGTAGTGGAGAAAGAAAATTAAAAGTATCAAAGCTATGTCAAAATTTTAACAGGCTTCTTTACTGCAGAGGAACAGGCATCTCACAGCTGTTCATATTGTCCAGGGAACTTCAGCCAACGATAATTGTAGCTCAGTGTTTCCTCTTTAAAGTGTTCCTTGCCCAGCAGCTGAGCCAAGTACGTTTTTGGACCAGACTATGGTGTTAAAACATATGAATGTGCCCTTATTGGAGTAAAGTTGCATGTTTCATATTAAATGTGCTCCTTGAGAAAATAATCCTGCAGAAAGTTTGTCAAGATGATAATTACTTTGGCAGAAAACAAAGAATGCCACCTTGTCTGGCCTTCATCAAAAATGGAGTCCGTTTAACCGACTTTAATGGAAAGCCTAGCCTGAAATGGGCTGTGGTGCATAAATGTTGCTGGTTCCTATTTTTAATATTTATAGTCCAACTGCCTGCTAAATTATCTTGTTCCCTTGAGAGGGCCCTGTGCACAGGGCATACTTTGTCTATAAAGGGATAAAGATTGCACTCTTCTAAACTTAAAATTCTAGGAGTGCTGAAATATCAAGCCTAACCATCATTCTTTTCATTTCACTGTTTTAGTATTCATTTATTTACCTATTTACTTAAGGGTTTATATCCCACCCTTCACCTGAAGGTCCCAGGGCAGGATACAACAATAAAAAGATAAAATATGTAGCATATGCCTAAAACATATTTATAAATATTATCTTCCCTCCCTCCCAGGCAGCACAACACTCAGAGGAAGCTAAGGGTGTTTCCGCACAGGCACTAAGAACACATTTAAAGACACAAACAAGACACACAAAACACTTACCTTGCGCATTGGAGGCCGGGACTCTTTGTGAAGGCCACTTCTGCACTCCGGCACGCAAGACCCGTTCTTAATTGGGTCTTGCCACCGAAGAATCCGGCCTCCATCCGGCTCCTTGCCTCGATCCGGTCAGAAGCAGGATGCTTCTGCACACAGAGAGGCGAGGGGCCGGATTTGCTGGCGGCTGCCATCTTAGGAAGGGTGGAAGCAGGCCAGTCTGCCTCCTTCTGCCCTTCCCCTGTGCGCTGCACGCCACCGGAAGCACACGGTGACTGGCAGCTGCATGCTCCACTCCTGCGGCTCCGGGGGTGGTGTCGGCAGTGCGGGAGGCTGGATGACCTTTGGAATGGGTGCTGTGGCCTCCACATAGCACCCAGGGAATCTGGCCACCTGATCCGGGTCCCCAGCATTTGTGTGGACACTTGGGAGGTCGAATCACTGAGAAAATGGATTTTCTTGGCAGAAAATGCGGAAACATCCTAAATTTCAAAGGCCTCACTTAGTTTCAACCAGGGACTAAAAGCCATATTAGGTAGGCACCTGGTAAACCTCCAGAGGAAGACTATTCCAAAGTCTGGAGGTCACCAGAGAAAAAAACCTCTTGCGTGTCCCTCCCCTTGCATCTCTGAGAGGGGAGAAATTACAAGAAGGAGCTCTCCTTGAGATCTCAACTCAGTCAAGTTTGGGAGAAGGCACTCTTTCAGATAGTTGGGGGCCAAGTCGTTTAAAATTTTATACGTGGGCATCAACCCCTTGAATTGGACTTGGTAGCAAATAGGCAACCAGTGTGGATCTTTCAGGACTGGCAAAATGTGCATCGAGCCAGAGATGTACATCTGTCAGTCAATCTGCTACATTCTGTACTAGTTTTACCTCCTGCACTGTTTTCAAGTATAATCCCATGTAGAGGGTAGTACAAGTAAGTAGTTTAGTCTGGATATTATTGGAGCATGAATCACTAAGGCCAGGTTTTTCTATCCAAAAACAAACGAACCTGGTGAACCAGTTAGAGAAGAAGGCACTCCTGGCTATTGCTGCCACATACAGTGCCTGACAAAAGTTCTGTCGCTTATCCATGTTGTTGAAACCAAAGCCTATAACCTGACTTAAAATTCATCCATTGGTTTTAAAAATGACTCATATGAAAGCTGAAACCCTCCCAAATGAGGTTTTTAAAAAGAAAATAAATTTGCTTCACTGCTGAAATATTGATCATTTAATGAACACAGGTCAGATTTTGGCTAGACAAAAGTTTTGTCGCCCACAAAAAGTAACGTGAAAATCAAACAGATAATTCACTTCAAATACAAAGATATGTTTCATAATATTGGTGAATGAAGTTGTGGTGCTATTAGAGCCATATTTAATATTTTGTGTGACTTCCATGAGCCTGAAGGACTGCATCCATGCGTTTCGGCAATGATTCATACAATTTATTGATGAAGTCATCAGGAATAGTAAAGAATGCAGTTTTACATGCCTCCCAGAGTTCATCAAGATTCTTTGGTTTTGTGTTCCAAGCTTCCTCTTTCATCCTACCCCAAACATGCTCAATGATGTTCATATCTGGTGACTGGGCTGGCCAGTCCTGGAGCACCTTGATCTTCTTTGCCTTGAGAAACTTTGATGTAGAGATGGATGTATGAGATGGAACGCCATCCTGCTGCAAAATTTGACCCCTTTTATGATTGGGAATGTAAGAGGTAGCTAATACGTCTTGATATTTTAGGCTATTGATATTGCCTTCCACCTTGCAAATGTTTCGCACACCCCTATACTGAATGTAACCCCAGACCATGATCTTTCCACCACCAAACTTAACTGTTTTCTGGGTATATCTTGGATCCATACGGGCTCCAGTAGGTCTCCTGCAGTATTTGCAGCAGCTGTGGTGTAATTCAACTGAAGATTCATCTGAGAAATCCACCTTCTGCCACTTTTCCAGCATCCATCCGTTTAGTAGGCTGTGGGCCTTGGCAAATGCCACACGGTTTTTTAATTGCCTTTTGTTTAGTGCTGGCTTCTGGGCACTGATTCGACCATGGAGGCCATTTTGAGACAGAATCCTACAAACTGTTCTAGTTGACACAGGGACTTGAGGTGACCAGGCCAGTTGGAGCTCTGCTGCAGTGGAAGAAGGGCTGGCTTTTGATTTTCGAACCAACAAACGTTCCTCCTGAGGAGTCGTCTTGTGGGGTCTGCCAGACCTGGGCTTGTCAAAAACATCTCCAGTCTCTTCAAATCTTTTTGTAATTCTTTGTACTTGACGCTGAGACACATTAAAGGTGCCAGCCACCTCTGCAGAGGATCTGGTCTTCAGTCTCCTGATAATCAAGGCTTTGGTCGCAGGGTGGATTTTTGGCATGTTGTCAGAGGTCAAGTTGCAGTTCAAGTGAAGGTCTGGAGTGCTGGAATTCTTTTTATACACACCCACTAATTATCTGATCAATTAGTGAGCACAAGTGAGGCTGTAAACTAGGATTAGGTGCATTATATGACAAGGCGACAAAACTTTTGTCTAGCCAAAATCTGACCTTTCTGTGTTCATTAAATGATCAATATTTCAGCAGTGAAGCAAATTTATTTTCTTTTTAAAAACCTCATTTGGGAGGGTTTCAGCTTTCATATGAGTCATTTCTAAAACCAATGGATGAATTTTAAGTCAGGTTTCAACAACATGGATAAGCGACAGAACTTTTGTCAGGCACTGTAGGTCTCAAACAACACCAACAAATCCAGGAGCAACATCAGATCTAGCACTTATTCTTTCTGGAGCAAACAACCCCATTCAGAACCAGGTGTCCCTAAACTTCCAGAATTTTGGAATCTATAAAATGCAATACCTTTGTCTGTCTAGTCTCAGAAGGGCTTGAGAGATTGGCTGATTCTACACTTACCTCAGTAAATCCATGCCAAGTAGATCCAGATTAGCTAGATCTAGATCTACAGGAGGCCAGGCATCCGCACTGCATGGGATCCTGGAATGACAAATGTGTACTACAGAGTGATGTAATGCCTCAGCCTTATTTTGTAGTGATGGATTCATACTACCTCTATTATGACAACCCTTTGGCCCACAGCATCTGATGCAATAGGCCACATCCCCATCAGTCAAACAGCACATAGGGAGGGGCTGTGGCATTGGAGGCTCTTTGAAGAACCACTGAAACTACTTCAAAGTGTCTTCAGAGGCATTTTGAGGATGCCATTGCCATCAGTGTGATCTCTGTTGTAGAGGCACTTCGGAGGTGCATTTGCAGTTGTGGATGCTGCCGTTCATGATTCCTGCCTAGGGATGTGCAGAACATTTTTGGCCCCTTTGCTATTCGTACAATTAGTGATGGTTCCATCCCTTCACACACAAAATGGAGCTCTTTGCCCTTTGGCGGAAAACTTCATAATTTTCGCGGTGAGGGGGGATCCCTGGGAATCCCTGCCGGCATTAATCATCTTGGATGCCCCTCTTTTGGACCTTTGCCAGTCTTGTTCTATCCTTTTCAAGTGAGGTTAGCAAAACTGCCAACAGTATTCCAAATGTGGTCACACCATTGATTTGTATAAGGGCTTTATATATAGTATATGATTACAGTGAATATCGCTTCATTTTTTGAAGCAGCTACTGACATATAATTGGCACAGTTTCATAGCATTTCTCCAAACAGCAACAGAAAATCCCATTTCCCCACCCACCCCAAAAAGGCTGACATTATTCCTATTGTGATCTTAAAAGACACCATCAGATTGGCCCAGCATTTCATGGGCTCATGAAGCCTTTCTAGCTTTAAATATAGCTGACTGGTCCACTTCTGTGACTGCTGTATCTTAAACAAAATGCTGGAAATCTCACACTTTCTTAACTGGTAGTGCACTGACATAGCACTGGAAGTGCCTGGTGATCCAGGACTGCGGATGCCAGGGTTTATATCATGTCTCCAAGGCCCCCAAGGCTTTAGCGGAAGGGAAAGTTGTGTACCTATGCACACATGCCAAAAGCAAAACAGACATCAAAAGGTGTGGAAAGCCCTTCAGGTGATATGCACAGGCACAAAACAATAACACACAGGGGAAATGGAGGCATCTGGCAGAAAGAGCCCACCTGAACAAAAGAGTGCCAATTTGTACCACGGAACACATTACTGAAGGTGATCAGAAGCTGCTTTGTTATAGCATCATCAAATAAAATTTCCCTGCAGCAATTTTTTAGCAGCATCATGTGCTCCAGTGCTTCTACTGTGATTAGTGCATTAAGTTTATTTATTTACATTTTTATCCGGCCTATACCTGAAGGTCTCTGGGTGGGTACCAACATCTAAAATTAAACATCATTAAATCAATAACAGTATGTATTAAAACAGTAGCATCTGCAAATGGGAAGGGAAAGTATATCCCCAGTTAACTGAAGGCCAGGGTAAAGAGGTGTGTCTTCACTACCTTCCTAAACATGTACAATGAGAGTGATAAACACACTGCAAGGGGGAGACTATTCCATAGCCTAGGGGCTATCACTGAGAAGGCCCTCTCCCCGGTGCCCACCCCTTTTGCTGCTGAGGGCGGTGGGACAACCAGGAGGGCCTCCCCTCTAGATCTTAAAGCACAGACAGGTCAATATGGGAGTAGGCGTTCCTTCAGATATTTGGGGTCCAAGTCATTTAGGACCTTATAAGTTAAAGTTAATACCTTGAATTGAGCCCGGTAGCGATTTGGAAGCCAGTGCAACTCTTTTAAGACTAGTGTGATGTCCATCTGGCCAGCTGTCCTGGTCAGCAGTTGAGCTGCTGCATTCTCCACTAGAAGCAGCTTCCAAACCGTCTTCAAGGGCAGCCCCATGTAGTTCATTATTACCTAGATCATACTTGTCCAAAAATAATTACTTTCTCTTTTCCTAGAATAAACAAAATTACTCATAATTTTGTGTGCGTGTATTTATATAATATTTAAATCCTTTGTGAAAACAGTGATCTCAAATTCTTCATTTGAGTAACAGGACAACATTAGGCTGCACTTGTTTGAAAAGCCCTTTTCAGTTTACGAATAAAATATTTGCCCATACTCTGATTAAATTTGCAACTATTACAGTCACATATAACAAAATGTAATCACAAAAGCGCTACACCTGCCATGGAGAAGGAGAATCTGATGTTCTTCATTCAGTTTTACTTTATAAGTTTCTTCCTTATTGTGTAATGAATAATTTTGTATTATTTGTGATTTTATTTTTTTATAGAATGTGTATTTATTGTACTGAACTGTATCTTTTCTTGTGAACTGCCTTGGGCACATTTTCTTTTTGAAAAGTCAATATACAAATAAAATGGACAATAAATGGATGTGTAGCAAGCTTTAAGTTAGTTTTGCTTTCTTGTTAACAGCACTTTTCTAGGTTGCAAAACAGAACACATATTCTCCTCTGTCCTCAAATTGTTATTTCTGTACCAGGGTGACATCTGCTGGCCAAATTCAACCATTCCTTGCCCTTAAGATAGCATTCTTCTCCTTCTATCTGCATATATTTCAGCAAATCCAGCAGTCGTATTAAACATGTAGCCCCTGCTTTTGATTAAGTCTAAAGGTATCTTTAAAGAAAGCACACTGCACAATGAGTTATTGTTTTCTGCTCTCAGTCCTGCTGTCACGGTTTGAATGTGTCAAATTCGTACAGTTTCATGAGCTCACATACATGGGTGTGTGTATACGGAGTACACAGATAGGAATGCTATTGCTTCTCAGGCTACACCCAGAGTAAGCCTTAATCCTGCAGTAATTCCTGTGCTGCTCTCTTTCTCTACCAGCCACAAATCCCCAGAATTCCTCAGGAAGGTATGTGAGAATCTGTTCTGTATCTCAGAATAGGGACCTTTCCTGTTCTAAGATACAATCCAGAATGAGGGCCAGTGCCAAAAGGGCCATGGAAAAGGGTTTTTTTTTTTACTGTTACCTAGTCTGAGAATATATGACCCAAATTCTTCCTTGAGAAATATTAATTTTTACTTAAGTTGGTTTGAACATATCAAAATTCGCATGGATAGTGTTTTTTCTCACAAAATCTCTTATGAGACAGAACTAGCAGTCTTCATGAATCTGGTCTTCTGAATTTTTAACTTCAGTTTGCTTCATTTTGAATTAACCTTCTTTTACAAATACTTGATATGGGTAATATACAATTTAATAGCTGAACAAAAAGTATGCATTAAAAATAAAACCAAAACCAGAGAAAACAGAATTGGAAATTTACTGTTCATGTTTAAACTTTCACAGAATACAATTAATAACAATGGTTATGCCTAGTAAACAAGGGGCAAAAACTCTTCCTCTAAGAAGTCTTTAAGTACAAGTTTAGAAAAATGTGAAAACAGAAACACTGGACCAGATTCAACAGAGCTGTTGATCTTCATTTAACGTAGAGAAAAGCAGTTTTGTAAATTGTTTTGATCCGGAGTGTGTGTGCGTGCAAATGCATGTATTTTTATAACCAAATATTTCATTTATAACCACATGCAGAAACTGTGGTCAAAAGTAAATTTGGCAGTAAGAATATATTAGTTTTACTATTTCTATGAATTTGTTGTGTAACTTGCAAAGCCACTAATGAGGCAGGTTCAATCCTTCTTTGCAAAGCAGTCTTTTCTCTAGAAGATACAAACCTGTTAAATGCAGTGCTTAAAATAAGGGGTGTGTGTGTCAATGGCAATAAGAAAGGAGACAGAAAGGCAAGGTTCCAATTGGAAGCCCCACTGATTCTCCTGAACCACATTTTGATATTTTACAGATCAAAACAGGATTGGGGAGGACCCACAGGGAGCCATACCCCTCATCTCCCCTCTCAAAGTGGTCCAATAGATGCCATTGGGGTGGCCAACATGTTCCTGAACTACAGTCCCAGAGAATGATAGGTTCTACAGATCATAGGCCAGCTGCCTAGGATGTAAACAATTAACCAACATTTTTGTAAGTACTGACTCGACTATATACTAAATAGTCAAAGTTGCTTAGAATGCTTAGTGTGCAGTACAGATAACGTGTTTTTCAAATGTGAATTATTTAAATCACTCTGGGGGTATCAAACAAGGCAACCATTGCAGTCCAGGAATAGTTTTACATTTTATTTTCATTTTCAGGTGGAAGGAAGGAAGTTTCATCATTTCTAGGACGCTTAGGTGCCGGAGGGTTTTGCAGAGGGTCTTCAGGTGGTGAAGGTCTCTCTGAAGTATTGAAGGAAATAAAAAATAAGCTTTCATGAATCTTAAAAAGACTGAGATAAGAACTTAATTCCTCCAGAATGCTTGTGCACATTTTTTATAGAAACTAAATGAAAGTTCAGTTCAGTTCATGGGGTGAGTTTCCATTCAAGATTTAAAGAGCTTTGAGAGCATTCTGAGTGATGACCATTCCCAAAGTTTTAAAAGTATCTGCAGTTTCTGAGGATTAAAGGTCCTAAAATGTGAAATATCTATATTCAGATCAGAAGTCTCGCTGCTAGATTTAGAAATACTCTACTTTATTTAGCAAACGGGAACGCAGGCAGGTTTTTGGGGGAGGGAAACATGCTTTAGGGGCATTCTCCTCAGTTTCCCCTGACCCAATGAGAAGCTGTGATTTTTGCTGCCCTAGACCCCTCTTCCTGGGTTGTCCGCCATTACGTGCTAAGGAGATTGCCCTGGCTGAAAGGGAGGGGAGGGGGGAGGAAGTGAAGAATGAAGAGCCTGCAGCAGCTAACAAGAAATATATGTATTGATAGTGAGTTGTAACAATGTATCAGGGACTAAAGTGTCTGATTTTACAAAGAGATCAGTGATCATGAAAGACTCAAAGCTGCCTGCTCTTGTTTAAAAGCATCCCTGCTCCCTCTTTCACCTCACTCCTGCCATGTCGTGCTGCTCTGATCTATCAATCTTGCACAAAACACCAATATAAGAAGGGGAAGTGATCTTTAATCTTCTACTGCCTTGTTACATAGGAAAGAAGATGTGCTATGGTTGGGGGGGGGGGAAGCAGTGAACAAAACTGTTGCCAAAGGACTCCATCTCCAGGAGCAGGTTTATATAGAGGGTAGGGTTTGAATTGCCCAACCTGATGAAGTCAGGGTCTGACAGTGTCCAATTGCTGACTGCATGGGGAGGGAGCTCTCCTGAGGAGAGGAGAGAGGGGAGGGAGCTCCTCCCCTGCCAGGCACAGAAGAATGGAGAGTGAGTTTACATTATAAGCTAACAGTGCTCACTGCTGAGTTTTAAAAAACTGACTTAAAACCGACTTAAACTGCCTAGTGGGAATCTGGCCATGGAGTATACTTATAGGACTGTGCATGCTACAATCACCAATCCAAAATACAGCCAAAAACAAAGTGGAATGGGCAGAGTGAGCATCACTGAACTCTTGAGAAATTATCAGGAGTTAGTATTTTACCGTGCTGAACTGTTTCTGCTGAAGGAGCTGGATTTGAAGATGTCACTTCTGCAATACCTGCTTTTAGAGGAATCAGGGCAACTCTCCTGAATAGGGACAAAATGAAAAAGAGGAATCACAAGTACATCTGGAATCTCACCACCACCACCAGGGGCTGTTCTACAAGTCCTTATTCCTGTCAGTACTCTACCAAAAGCCTATTGGGCAGTATGTGTACTTTTTCTAATTCTTCTTCCTTTTAAATCCCTGCTGCAACTCAGTCTCATCAATATTTACCTCTACCTCCATCTCCACCCTTCTCTGTTTTCTTATACCTGTTATAGATTGTAAGCTCCCCAGAAGAATATGGATTTGTTCTTATTCTTTATAAGCCTGCATTCAGATGCAGTCAAAATATAAAAGAAAACCTCAGAGGTGGGATTCTCCTGTTCCCCTTCTCCTTCTCCTGAACATTCTAGGTTAAAGAAGGTGAATTAATGATTGAATGAAAACACAGTCTCTAAGGGGTTTTTAAAATGTGGTTTTTGCCACATGTGGATGCAGACTAAGTGTTGTGCACCTGGAAGCTGCTGGAGAGGAGAGACAGCAGACTGTGTTGCTCTGCCATCTTACGATCAGAGATGGCCTCTCCCTCATCCACCTGCCACCAGAAAATTGTGAACCATCTTGCCTGAGAGGAGTGAAGAAGAGACAGATGGTTTGCTTGCTTTGCCAACTTGCTCCCAACAGTGTCCTTCTCTCTTTCAGCTGCCACCAGAAAGCTATGAACTGTCTTGGAGGGAAGGGGGGGAGGAGACAGTAGGATGGAGTATCTACCTACATTTATAGTGATTTTATTGTAACATTTTCTTAGACCTTTTGGCATAGGGTGGAATAAAAAAAATGGATGGATGGATATAGACAGTGCTATATACAGGTGTGCCCCCATATCCACCGATCAACAGTTAATTGGATCAGCCACCCTTTCCCTTGAACAGTACCTTTCCCTTGAACAGTACCTTTAGGCCTTCTGGAGGCTTCCCAGAGGCCTGGAAATAATGTGAAATCTCACAGGATTTCCCATAATTCCTTGCAAATCCTGTAGGATTTTGTGGTAATTTTTGTACAGAATTTGCAAGGAATCATGGGAAATGCTGTGAGATTTGCAAGAAATCATGGGAAATTCCACTAGATTTCCCAATGTTTCACATATCCGCAGTTTCCTTTAACTGGTACACATCCCCCGTCAATACAGGGGCGCACCTGTACACTTAGGAGTAGCAGCCTCACATTAAACACAGATTTGCTGCATAAGTCAGGTTTCTTTGAAGCTTGTGCAATGCTTCCAGGTATTTCTAAGTTATGTCCATCAACACCAAATATTACTATTTCTGAGAGAATGCTTCCAAAATGAAGCTCAGAAATTTTCTGGCATCATATTTGCTAGAATTTCTTCAGAAAGGTGACCTCATACCAGAAGCCCTTCACTTTTAAGCTGCATTAAATTTACCTTGGTGTCTTACTCCATGCTTGTAAGGTATTAAGAGTAATCCTCCTCGGTTGATTTGCTTTACTGCTCTGACTTGATGGCTGTATGGGCTTCTTTTCTTCTGAAGGTGTAACTGGGATGTTTTTAACAGCAATAGGCGTTAAGGGCAAATCCTTAAGGTTTATCGGAGTCTTTGAATGAACAACAGGGCTGCTTGGATCCATGGGGCTTTTACAAGAAGTCCCATCCCCTGGTTTGGGAACTGGGGAAACAACATTGGGCAGCTGACCCTTTTTCAATTTCCTCTCTGCTGTGCTGGGAGTCTGGATACTTATAATTGGCTTCTCCTTCAGTGGAATTCCAAGTTCACCTTCTTCAAAAGTCACAAAAGAACAATATCCATCCGTAGAAGATATGGCAAGAAAGGATCCATCACTTGACCTAGTGTTTGTAGAGAGAGTTGAATTGCCCTGGTTAGTCACCTTTAATAAAACATACATAAAAAATAGAAGTGAATCTAGCTCGTATGTTTCTTCTACATAATTCTTAAAGGTAAGACAGCTAATAATTAAATTGAAAGCACAGGTGTGCATTTTCATGTTTTGTCTCAAGGTCAGAAAATGTTTGATTCTGCCCATTAGGAACAATGGGGTAACAGTTTTGAGTCTAGTGTTCCATATGCTACCTACCATCCAACCCATGAAAGAGCTGATTAACTTAAGAATTTTTAAAAACACTCACAGTGGGATCAGCTCTTCAGGCTTACCTGGGAGAGAAATGAAGGTGGCAGCACGCATCAACTTTTTTTAAAAAGCAGTTTTCAAAAAAGGGCTGGTAGTGTGGACTTAAAAATAGGCTACAAGTTTGTAACCTATCCAGTAGATGAAAAAATGGCAGGGGGACTGCATTCTTAAATAAAACTGTATTTAAAAAAACCGGAGCTGTAAAAAATAAAAAGGACAGCCTGAAAAGTGGCTGAAGAAATAGTGTCATACAAAAGGAAAAAAACTAGAGGAATCTGAAATGTAATAACAAAAATGGCAACTGGATCAGCAGAACACTGCAAGCATCAAAGCACATGAAGTTCAGCTGTGGTTGAATCTTAAAGGGAAGATGTGATGGAGTGGTGCTACTAGACAAGAGAGTATGAGGTGGAGGTGGAATCTGGGCAACCCCAAGCACACAGTTCAACTCCTGAAGTAATGATGGAGTGCACTTTGCAGGAACCAAAGACCAGTTCAGCTCTTGCTGAAGGAAGGAAGTGGTGGATCCCAGCGTAAGCTAAGGATGTTGAGATCAAGCCCTTGCAGTTAGCATGTACGGCAATAGAACAGTGACTCAGGAAAAAGTGCATCAGAACATAGCAGTGAACTTTGAAAGGGGCAAAAACACTAAATGGAAGAGGGCACTTGCTCTTATCCCCCTGGAACCCTATTTCCAATGCATGGGGACAGATTTGGGGAAGAAACAGCAGGAAACAAGACCTCTAAAGATTTGGGTTTCTAAATCAGATAGAGAACTGTGGTGATTAAATTGACGATCAGTTTGCAGCCCACAAGCTTGTAAGGTAAGATCACGGTCCAGTACAATCAGTCTTTGTGTTGCAACCTAATGGGATTAAGTCAACTTGTGCTATAAACAACTTTTAACAAAAGAGGTTTTCCAGTGGGAAATAGGCACAGTCTGAGCACTGAATCAGCAGACGCAGAAGGAGCTCTGGCTTTAATACAAGATGCATTGCCCCATCTAGGCCAGATCCTTCTATGCTTGCTATTGATGTTTACTGAATGGCAATATAAAATAATAAAGAAATAAGTAAATAATATGTACATTTCTGCAAAGCAGGAGTGGTGTGATAACACATTCCTAAAACAAACACAAAACTACAGAAGACAGCTAATATTAAGCCAGGGCTCTAAAACATCCTGAAACTTGGCTTAAGTAGAAGGAAACTGTTTAGAGAATGCTTGAGACTGCCAAGATTCTAATTATGACAGTACTTCTCTTAAATATTGTAAGGATAACCCACCATTTTATGAATCCACCTACCATGAAATGTCACTCAGCGTATGGTAATGAATATTGGAAACATAACCAAAAGGAAAAGATTGCTGGGTGTCATAGAAGAGCACAGAATCTTCTGAAGCAACAGCAAAAACCAAGCGATAGGGTAGATTTATTAGGCCAGTCTTTTCAGAAGTTTCTTCTAAAATATGAAGATTCAAATTAAAAAAAAAATAACTCTCATTTAGACAGCCTTTTACAACAGTATTTTCTCTTATAATTTAGACTGTGATTTTAAAAAGCAAGAATTCTGAATGCTTCTACAAAGATGGAATGCATTTAAGTAAGATATAAGAATATATCCAGAATCTTCCTACTGAGATATTTCCTTTCTTCTTAACAGTGCAAAGAAGGAAAGACATGGCCCCATCATCCTCAGCCTGCTATTTCAGACATTCCTATTTCAATCAAAAGAAATGTTTTATATAGACATTTAAGTTCAAAGTTCTCTCCCTTTTTGTCCTCTCCTCCTTTTATAAGTTGAAACCTAGGGAGATAAATGCCCCCCCAAACTAAATCTATAGGTTATTTCCAACGTTTTTCCAGAATAAGGTGATCTTGTATGGACAATGCAAAGAAGTATACATGCTAAGTGCAATATTCTAAACCCCTCTCCATTAGTCCAAGATTTCAAGCAAACATCCAGACAAAGTCCTAAGTTAGGAGTTCCACATTGGGAACGCTGTTGAGGAACAGTGGAAAAATGCTGGAAAGTGCAGGTAATACACTGAGTCCAAAGACCAACACGGGATGCTAGCACTGCCACTCAAATTTTTGTACCAGCATTTCTGGAAGGTTTTTTGGGGGTGGCGGGGGGTTGTCTTCATTTTTAAGCAGTAGCAGGATTTATTATTTATTTATTTATTTATTATTTACATTTATATCCCGCCCCATACCCGAAGGTCTCTGGGCGGGTTACAACTTTAAAACAACAAATTAAAACAGAATACACATTAAAAAGACATTAAAAATTTCCGTACATATAAAACAATATACAACATGTTTAAAATAATAATGTCTGTACTGAGGGAGGGAACATTAACAACTTAGCCAAAGGCCAGGGCAAAGAGGTGCGTCTTTACTGCCCTCCTAAATATATATAAGGAAGGGGCCTGACGCACCTCAAGGGGGAGGCTATTCCACAGTCTGGGGGCCATCACAGAAAAGGCTCTCTCCCGGGTGCCCACCAACCTCACTGTTGAAGGTGGTGGGACAACCAGGAGGGCCTCGCCACTTGATCTTAAGGCACGGGCAGGTCGATATGGGAGAAGGCGTTCCTTTAGATATTTGGGGCCCAAGTCATTTAAGGCCTTATAAGTCAAAGTCAAAACCTTGAATTGGGCTCGGTAGTGAATTGGCAGCCAGTGCAATTCTTTTAAGACCAGCGTGATGTGCATCCGGCTAGATGTTCCGGTCAGCACTCTCGCGGCTGCGTTTTGCACTAGCTGCAACTTCCGAACCGTCTTCAAGGGCAGCCCCATGTAGAGCGCATTACAGTAGTCCAATCTAGAGGTTACCAGAGCATGGATAACTGTGGCCAAGTCGTCTCTATCCAGAAGTGGCTTCAGTTGACAGACTAGCCGTAGTTGGGAGTAGGCACTCCTGGCCACGGCCTCCACCTGAGCTTCAAGTGTTAGCGCAGAGTCCAGGAGTACCCCCAAGTTACGCACCTGTCCCTTCCAGGGCATTGCAGCCCCATCAAGGACAGGGTATCTCCCAACTACCCGGACCCGAGACCCTGTGACACACAGCACCTCTGTCTTGTCTGGATTCAGTTTCAATTTATTCACCCTCATCCAGCCCATTACTGCCTCCAGACACCTGTCAAGCACTTCAACTGCCTCTCCTGATTCAGATGGTACAGAGAGATAGAGCTGGGTATCATCTGCATACTGATGACACCTCACTCCAAATCTCCGGATGACCTCTCCCAACGGCTTCATATAGATGTTAAATAGCATGGGAGATAAGATCGACCCCTGAGGAACCCCACAAGTGAGTTCCCAGGGTGTCGAAACTGTATCTCCCACAGTCACTATCTGAGATCTATCCTGGAGATAGGAGCAGAACCAGTGCCACGCATTGCCTCTCACTCCTAAACTCCGTAGTCTCTCCAAAAGGATACCATGGTCAATGGTATCAAAAGCCGCTGAGAGGTCCAGGAGAACCAACAGGGTAGCGTTCCCCCTGTCTCTCTCCCGGATAAGGTCATCAACCAGGGCGACCAAGGCGGTTTCCATGCCATAACCGGGCCTGAAGCCAGATTGAAATGGGTCTAGATAATCAGCTTCTTCCAAGCATGCTTGCAGTTGAACAGCGACAGCCCTCTCCAGAACCTTGCCTAAGAAAGGTATGTTAGCTACCGGGCGATAGTTGTTTAGATCTTCTGGATCCAGGGAGGCTCTCTTCAGGAGGGGGCGCACCACAGCCTGTTTCAGGGCCAGTGGAACCACCCCATCCCTCAGAGAGGCGTTCACTACCTCCTGGATCCACCCGGTCATACCTTGTCGGCTAGTCTTTATCAGCCATGAGGGGCAGGGATCTAGAGAGCACGTCGTCGGCCGTACCCCCGCAAGTAGCTTGTCCACGTCCTCAGGCTGCAACAATTGAAACTGATCCAACCAAACAGGACCAGACAGTTCTCTGGACGCCTCATCTGGACTCTGTCCAATTGTGACATCCAATCCCCTACGAATCTGGGCGACTTTGTCCTCAAAGTGCTTTGCAAATTTGTCACAGCAGATATTGCTTGGCCCTGGCTCATACTTCTTTGAGCTTGGTTTTATGAGGCCATTCACTACTCTGAAAAGCTCTGCTGGACGGCTACTCGAGGACGCAATGGTGGCGGAGAAAAAATTCTTTTTCGCCGCCGTCACCGCCACATGGTAGGCACAATAGTGTGCTCTAACCTGTGTTCGGTCAGATTCACAGCCGGATTTACGCCACCTGCGCTCTAGCTGTCGACCTTCCTGTTTCATAGCCCGCAGCTCCATGGAGTACCAAGGAGCTTTTCGGGCTCCACAAGCATGCCGAGGGCACTTGGGAGCGATCGTGTCAATAGCCCTGCTCATCTCCTGATTCCAGAGAGAAACCAGGGCTTCGACAGGAGCGCCAGTCATGCCAACCGGAAAATCCCCCAGAGCATTCAGGAATCGCTCGGATTCCATAAGTCTCCGGGGACGGACCATTTCAATAGGTCCCACCCCACAGATGGGAGCTGCCATTTTAAGTCCAAAGGCCTATACAGGGCAGTATACAGGAAGCAACAGCATTCGGTTGGTGCTATTGGGAAATTCTGGACCATTTTCTAAATCACAGAATAAGCCCCACAAAAAAATTACAATACCTTTGTTGAGTACCGATCTCAGCTCAAAGTAGACTGGGCAGCATCGAACAGCTAAGGTTGCCTTCCCAGGACAAGGTAGGTGAGCTATTGGCCTAATAAGAAACAGTTATAGTTTTTATAAGGTATTAGCATTGTATTATGCATTATGCATTTAAAATATGAACAAGCATCCAAAGTTCCCTACCTTTTGAGATTTTTTCTGGAAAAAACATACGTTGTGTTTGTTACATTTTCTCCTGATTCTACACAGCCTGCTGTAAAAGTTAAAGCAGAGTCACATGTTAGTTTTGCAAGTAAACCTTCAGACTGTAACTTAATTAAGATTCCAAAAGCCTAACATAAACTGGTCTCAAATTCCCTTGTATTCTTCTTAGAATATAAGAACATAGTGGTCAAAACTGTCAAGTTGGAAATGGAATAAAAAAATAGTGGAGCTTACTCCTGAACAAAATATTGGTCGTTTTAATCTTACAAATAGCTCTCTGCTATTTGTGAGTGTCAAGTTCTGCCAAGAATCACACGAGACTTAAAACTCAAGATTGGAAGACATGCTGGAAAACAACGATTTCCAACTCCTCTTGGCCTAAAAACTTTGGAAAGCAGAGCCAACCAGCCAAACAGCTATCAGATTCAGTAAAAACAAAAAAACCCACACAATTTCATATACAGTTAGACCCCCATATTTGTGGTTATTGAAAAACGTGGATATTGGAAACCTGGGGAAATTGCACTCAATTTCCCATAATTCCTCTGAAATCCCACAAGATTTCTCAGGAATTATGGGAAATCTTGGTCAAGTTCCCATGATTTTTGTGAAATTCCTCAAGATTTCTCAGGAACCATGCAACACTGAATGCAATTTTGCGGGAATTTGCAACTACCACAAGCCTCTGGGCAACCTCCGGTAGGCCTAATGGCACTGACGGGGTGGGGTAGGGGAGGCTGGTGCAGTCATTGTGAATAAGTGAAACCACAGCTCCCAGATCAATGACCAACTGTATATCAGATATCCTAATTTGTAAAAGTAAATAGCATGCATACATTAATTTCAATCCACCGGTACTCACATAGATCTATAATCAGGACGTATACCAAATAATGGATCATGTATTAAGCATATTATACAGAAGCACCTGTAATAAGCAACCTTCTTCTAACAATGAAAGCAACTGAAGCATAAATAATCCAGAACTGAGAAAGAAATGTAAGCTCAGGCTGTTTGGTACACAGTGTTATAGATATATAATGCATAGTATCACTACATTCAGGGGAGAATTACAAGAGAGAAGTCCTTTGGGATCCATTCTAGGTCATGAAACAAGGAATTAAATATTTGCACATACCTGGGGCAAGAAGCAGAGAACCATCAGGAGTAAAAGTAAGTCTCCGAAAAAATGACTTCATACTGTCATCATGAAACATTCGATAACTTTTCGCCTAAAATAATTGAGAAATAATGTCTACAAAGTTCTGTTGACCATGTAGCTAAACATGTATATCAGTTTGTAATCAGATATATTTCTGGCCTTTTGTTAGTAAAAAAAGGAACAAAAATATCTGTAGGTAAAAAACAGAGTCCTCATTTTTCACCATTAAGTGATTGCTTTTATAACTATTAAAAAAGCATAGTGCACCTACACAGTTCAGAAAACAACTGGTCTTGATACACTCAAAAACTATGTACCCTTATACTTGACATTCTAAGAAATGTTTTTCAGCATGAAGCTACTGTCAAGAAGAAGTTTACAGTAACAGATAAAAGTATTGGCACATGACGTTTTCTGATCTTACCGTAATAATGAAGGCTGAGAGTAGAAACAAAGGAAGGCACATTTCAATGAAAGACAGTGTACTATTTTATTATTTATTTATTATTTGTATTTCTATTCCTCCCTATACCCGAAGGTCTCAGGGCAGGTAACAATGCTTTAAAAATTCCAAACATTAAAACACAACAATATATATTAAACAGTAATACCTACAACAACATTTAAAATCCAGAATGTTAAACCAAATATATATTAACAACAGTACTACTTAAAAGTGGTGGCCGGGGGCGGGGTGGGGGGCGGGGAGTAACCACATTTAGCCAAAGGCCAAGGCCAAGAGGTGCATCTTTACTGCCTTCCTGAATGTGTACAGAGAAGGAGCTTGACACACCTCAAGGGGGAGGCTATTCCACAGCCTGGGGGCCATTACTGAGAAGGCCCTCTCCCGGGTGACCACCCGTTTCACTGCTGAGGGTAGTGAGACAACCAGGAGGGCCTCCCCATCAGATCTTAAGGTACGGGCAGGTCGCTATGGGAGAAGGTGTTCCTTCAGGTATTTTGGGCCCAAGTAATTTAAGGCCTTATAAGTCAAAGTTAACATCTTGAATTGGGCTTGGTAGTCAATTGGCAGCCAATGCAGCCCTTTTAGAACTGGTGTGATATGCATCTGGGTAGCTGTCCCAGTCAGCAATCTGCATTCTGCACTAGGTGCAACTTCTGAACTGTCTTCAGGGGCAGCCCCATGTAGAGCACATTACAATAGTCCAGTCTAGAGGTTACCAGAGCATGTCTCCCTGATCCAACAGCAGAAACAGGCCCTCAACGCTCGTTACGGAGCGAACTGGTCATCTGGTGAGAGAGATCAATATTTGATGGACTACACCAACACCCTTTTCCCCCAACCCCCAGTCTGGAACAGTGCTGCACTGAGTAACCTGGAGGACAGATCTGGGTGAGGCCTGGCCCACCCAGTTCATCCATCCAGGTCCCACTTATACAAGCCAAATCAGACCTTTCATCCAGAATTAAATCCTGGATGACTGATGTTTTATTTCGGACTGATGTGGCATTCAGTAGCAGCACTATTACAGTAGGGGGTGGTTGGCAGGCCTCCCCAAACTCTGCCAGTTGGGAGGCAGAACAGAAGGGGTGATAACTTCAAGACATCTGACACCCCTTCTTCTAACCTGTCTTTTCTGCCTCTCAATGCCATATCTCCCCTTGCCCGTTACCACTGTTATAGTGGCCGCCTGACACATTCCTCCCCCTCTTGCCTGGCCCTGACAGTTTCCTCCGACTCACCCACCCGCTACACACCAACACACACACAAATACTTACACACACATATTCACAAACATGTAGGTAAAACAATATTAAACAGCAACAAACTTTAAAAAAGAAAGGGGGGGGGGGTAAAATGTGCCGCCAACACATACATGCTGGCATTCAAGTCTGGCTGGTCTTCCTCTCCAGTCCCCCAAATTATGCCTTGCAGCGGGAAGGTGTGCCACAAAACACTCACACACTCTCCCTTCCCACAGTTATGCTTGCGGGAGGGAGGGGTGCCACAGAACGCTCACACGCCGACTTGGAGGCTGGCTGATGTTTCTCTCCCTTCCCTTCCCTCACTTATACTTGCAGGAGGGAGGGGTGCCACACGCCGACTTGGAGGCTGAGACTATGCCAAATACTGAAGGTCAAGCTCAGATACTTTGGTCACACAAGGACCACACAGGAGTCACTGGAATAGACCTTGAGGTTAGGGAAGAGGCAAGGCAAAAGAAGGGGATGGCAGAGGATGAGATGGACAGACAGTGTCATGGAAGCAATGAACGTGAGTTTGGACAAACTTTGGGAAGCAGTAAAAACACTATCTCCACCTTTTAATTTTCTTAGAGCCTCTCATTTTCCTTGTCAGTTTGTTGGTAAAATATTTCGGAAAAAGAAAAGGAACGCAGAACAAGACAGATATGAGCAAAATTTCCATGGGTTATCAACAAAGCTGAACCTATTTGTATTTAATCTAGCAACACAAACATATAGACAGTGACTGTTGCTTTAAAATTTTATCCAGAAATCTTTCTAAAGGTGATTTCCCCCAACCACCTCAGTCTCTAAAGCCATTTAAAGGAATAAAATTTCTGACCTCTCCTTCAGGTCCTCCTCCAGACGGCATTTTGGTAACGTTAAACGCCACTCGCTTAGTCTGTGTATTATATACTCTCAGTACCCTATATAAAAAGGAATCTGTTAACTACAGTTTGTATTTCTCACTCTACTTTTGATGTCTGTATGAACATAGCAGTGTGTGCCTTCCAGTTTTATGGTTATATTTTAAAAAATCCTTTTTTTTAAAGCCTATTTTGTTAAGCTTCTAAAAGGTTTATATACATGAAGCTGCACTATTTTACTGGTTTTAATAAGACAGCTACTGCGGAAGATTTAACAGATACATAAAGCTACTAAATTAATTCTTTTATTGAAGGGTAGCATTTAAATAAAGGGGCAATACACATATATTGATATAATTGTATCCTTTTAGATCACCTCTGCAAGATGTGAGTGGGAGGCACTCTGTTAAAGTGGTTCTCCTCCTACCACAGGGGATCCTATAAAGTAGTATTAAGTACCGTATTTTCCGGCGTATAAGACGACCCCCAACATTCCAGTTAAAATATAGAGTTTGGGATATACTCGCCATATAAGAAGACAACACCCGGTGTATAAGATGACCCCCGACTTTTGAGAAGATTTTCCTGGGTTAAAAAGTAGTCTTATACGCCAGAAAATACAGTAACTTAAACCCCATACCATGTGATTGTTCTGAACCAGTGCCAAAGCTGAATCCTGACAAGATGGAGACCTTGTGGGTAGGAAGCCCCACGGTCCAGGATTTGGGGATTCTGTCTGTTCTAGATGAGGTTGCACTCCCTTGGAAGGAATGTGTATGTTAGGGATGCTCCTGTGGCTATCTCTGTTCATAGAAGTTCAGGTGACCCTGTGGCCAGGAATGCCTGTTGACAGCTTTGACAGTGTAATAGTTACTTTTACCTGGACAGGGACAGACTGGCTGCTGCCACCCTTGTATTTGCTCTGGAAGCAAAATGCTAATGCAAAATGCTGAGTGGAGTGCTTCCACACAGTTCACACATGTGCATTAACCAACTGCACTGGTTGCCAGTTAGCTACAGGGACCAGTTAAAGGTTTCATGCTTAGCATATAAGGCACTAAACAAGTGAAGACCATGATACCTTAGAGAATGCCTCCCTGGAAGAGCTCTGAGATGCCTACACTTACAACTTTTAGATGCCTATTAAAGACCTATCTCTTTATGCAGGCATTTGCTGATCTTTGTGTGCACAGTTTTCCCTTGTCTTGGATGTTACATAAACCACTTCGAGATTTTTCTTAAATGTAAAAAGAGTAATATAAGGGTTTTAAATTCAATAAATAAGTATAAAAAAGAAATCTTCAAAATACAAAAAGACCTTACCTGTCGCAACTAAGAGTTGCAATATACTGTCCAATAGGATCCCACGTGACTCCTTGAACATAACTTTTGTGTTCATTAAAAATGGAAACCTTTTGACCTAGGATAAAATATAAGCTCTTCTTGTAAAACAGTTACAAAATTGAGCTGGTTATCACATGATGCTAACCAGCACATTCACATTATTTTCTACTTTGCAGACATCCAGTGATCTGGAAGGGGTGGAGGGGTGCTGTGCTGATTTGCATGGTTTGTCATGAAGGGCCAATCTCCGTTATGATTTACCGCCAATCAGAACCAAATTTGCACCAAAGAAAATATATGGAAACCAGCACAGCAATCCTGCCTTATGTTCCATTGTCTGTCTCTGATTATTTATCAGTATGATTCTCCACAATTATTTTGTCTCAACAACAGGTTTTATGTAACATTTCACTTTTATCAAGGGCTTTTTTAAAGCTGCCATCAGTCCTAGTAACTCATATCGGTCTTCCATTTCTGATTCAACAGCTTACTATTTTCTCATGTGGTTATATCTGACACCGTTTTCACTGAAAGCCTTGTCTATTACATGCTCTGTTTATAACTTTATTATGTTTTGGCATCATATTAAATACTGTGAAAGTAAAGTAGTGCTGGTACCGGGACCATTTTGTTGCTCAGTTTGTTTATTTGTGAAACTTATGATTGTGGCCATGCAGGGACATTTGACCCACTTGGATGGCACACCTCAGGGGTAACAAATGCCTCGGGGCATGTTGACCTGTTTAATGTTTCTGTAATAGAAAACATGCATCACAGGGACACAATTTGCGTAGATGTTCATGGAACATCTAACCACATGCCAGACCAGACCGCACCTGAATGCTTCCCTCCCTGACCAAGTGAGCTCTGCCAGTATTGCCTTATTTGTTCTAAGCTTGATCTATCCAGATTTTTCCCGGTTCTACCAAATATGGGTATCCAGGTTTTTTTTTCCTATTGTAAGAATGCATCTTGTGCAGAGGGCATAAAAGCCACGATGTATCTTAGTAAAAGGAGTTACTCTTCACCATCCCCGCGTCCATGTTGATTCTTTCATTACAACATATGACATATAAACATAAGTTATAATAAAAGAGGCAGATCCATGGAAGGACAGAATGGCACTTAGCAAAGTCTTCTCAATCATTCCAGGTAGAGACAGAACTTGAGCTGGGAGAAAAAGGAAGCTCTTCCATAATCCTAGCAAATGGGTGACTGGTTATAAAGGCTAGATTACTCTGGACTACACAAGTAGTTCAGTGCTCGAGCCCATTCTACCTTCCTCCTTTACGCTTGTTCACTGATGGGTGCTATACCAACTATTTACTGTGCCTGTTCTGACCCACTTCCTTCCACTTGATTTGACCCACAACCCACTAGACAAGACAAGCACGAGATTACCTTTACTGACATCCCACATAATAGCTGTGTTGTCAACAGAAGCAGAAGCCATGTAATTCCCATCAGGAGTCCAGCAAATATCATATACGTCATCTAAGTGACCTCTGGAATCAAGCATAGTACATAGAGTCTGACAAAAAATACACTATGAAAATAAAAGGGAAAATAATGCTACGAAAGGTTCTGTTTCCATTATTTAAACAGAAAGCTATCCAGTCTGCAAGCCTTAAGCTAAATCAACAGAACAAAAAACTCATGCTTGGTAAGAGTCCCTGGGGAAGCCACCCCAATCTAATTTTGTCCTCTTGAGTCTGCCACCACCATCTAGAGCAGTGGTTCTCAACCTGTGGGTCGGGACCCCTTTGGGGGTTGAACTATCCTTTCAGAGGGATTGCGATGAGTCTCCCACCACCCCTCCCTCCTCCTCTCAGCTGCCCCGCCCCTGTGGTTGGGGGTCTCCACAACACGAGGAACTCCATTAAGGGGTCATGGCATTAGGAAGGTTGAGAAGATGGCAGTGAAGGTGATTTTCTGAGGCCTACTTCCAGCTAGCATGATTTAATACCAGAGAGAAAATCAGTGATTTCCAGGACCATTTTATGTCTGGTGTTAAATCAAATGTGATTCTGCAGATATTTGAAAAAGAAGCAGATTTGTGGTGTCTCAGTATTTCAAATAAACAAAACACTATAAACCAACACAGGACAGGTGCTTCCCTCATGACCCTAATCACCAGATATTGCTGGTATTAAGATTCCTGGAGTTTAGGAAACCCTGGAGATAAATCAGTAAAGTATTATTTACGTAAGTAAAGATTTACAATAGTAATAAGCTTTTAAAAATTCTTAGAAAGGATAAAAGTACAAGATTTTAAATTTATTAAATGTATAGTCATTTAAATTTAACAGACCAAATTACTTTCCCAAAAGTTAAGAAAATTCACCTTAATGTTTTAATTACAGTCCAATTTTCTTTGTTCAGCTGGTTATCATCATCATCCTGCAAAGCAGTTTGTTCCAGCTCTTTGTTGTCATTCAACTTCCATAGCAAAATTGCAGCATCTGTTAAAATTAAGTTTTCTGAAAACACTTCAAAAGTAGCCACTATTTTATGAAAATGATACAAAACAGCCACAAAACTTCAGCCTGGGAAGCAAACTCTACTGGATTCAACATAAACTACTACTAAGTAGATACATAAAGAATTTTGTGGCACAAGGCAAAATATAGTTCCAAAATATCAACCCTGGATGGAAAGCTACAAATAGTATTGTTTATTAGGGTGTGCATGAATATTCTAAGGTATTCGGAATTTGAGCGAATCTGGCCAAATTTTGACATTCAAATACAAACCACATGTCCATAAATTCAAATTTAAAGATTCATATGAATTTCACATTTTGGATCTATTCGTTCAAATTATACAGACAGTCGTATGTGTGCGGATTCATACACGATGTGTACTTGCAGATTTGCACCTTTCCCACATCCGTATGCATTTGTACGGATCTGTACAAGACGAAAACAGGTTGCATATGGGATAACTACAAGATGCATACAGACATGTATAGACGTGTATGGATGCGGGAAAATGCGTCTGGGCACATACAAATGTTGTCGACATTCATAAGTGTAAATCTGAATAGAAAATTCAAAAGAACAGATTCTAATTTGCTTAATTTGAATTGAATTTGGTTTAATTTGAATTTTAAAGATTCAAATCAAACTGAATTTTCAGGTATTCGATTCGAATCAAATCCCGAAAATTGCATTTGTGCACACTCCTACTGTTTATCAAAATGTTTGGCCTACCATATTCCTTTGCTCCCCAACACTACAACATAACCAGAATCCCTAACTCTGCCAGCTCTACAGGGTTGGACAGAGAATATAATGCCTGTTCACTGGAGATCCTATGAATCTAGTACCCATCAAAGCCCTAGCAACAGGGTGTTTACACAATACTGCCATCATATTAAAGGAGAAAACTGCTGCCATATTAGAACTCTAGATAAAAACTATTTTTTCACAACATTAAGATTCATTGAGGATTCTAGTGAGAAAAGCACTGCAATGATATTCCACAGTTTTCAAAAATATTTTTAATTCACATTTTGACTAATTATACAGTTAAAAATACAGTATAGGTGAAAAATTAAGCAAACTGTGGACTGTCTAGCATCTCATTTATTTTTAATCCCAGCAGCCAAGCCATTTGTCTAATCTCTACAGGAATTTTCCCTCACATATTTTAGGACATCTACTACACCTAGATTGCCTAAACTTATCACTTGGTTAATACAAAGGTATTCCAACCATATCGATGAGGATTAAATTTTAGCAAGCACTTTTAACTTAATCTTTAAGGGAAAATTTGTAATGTTATCTGAGAATACTTAATTTTTGTGACACATAATTTTGTGATGAATTTTGCATGATACAGGGTCTGAAATGTTACTGAGTACCTTTTTGAACGTATGCCCTACCTTGTTACCCTCACAAAAAATACCTTTTAAAATTGGAATTATTCAGTGCTACTTGAATTCATACTCACCATCTCCACCAGACGCTAAAATCTCACCACTGGGAGCAAATCGCACAACATTTACAGCTTTGGTATGGCGAGCTAAATTGGACAAGAATTCTACTATGGCTTTCCCATCTGGTCCTTTTTCAACTTTCCATATCTGTTTATAAAAGATTATAATCATACACTGCCATATTTAAAAGTCTTGTAATATTTTAGACAAATTAATTTCACTGCTTTCTATGAAACATATACTTGGTTAGGATTCTCAAATTGGCACTTAAGAAAACTGTAATGTAATGTAAAACACTACAAGCACATTGCTATATATAATAGTAATAATTTATTTGATCTGTCTGCTAAAATATCCTACTCTTCTAACCATCAGTAGGCTTAACTTTTTTAAAAACAAGATCAGCTTTGACAGGTTCATTCTCAATAGTAACAATAAAATCTCAGTATTAGGCAAAATGTACCAGCCTCCAACAAAGTTTACATGCCATGAAAAGTAAAAAAAGTTGTTAATCTTTAATTTTTACTGCCAGGAGGAGGAAAGAGAAGCATGTGGCATCTTCTGCATCAAATGCCAAAATACCTAGGTTGGTTTTGGGTGTGTATCTTGATTTTGGAGAGATGCGTGTTCTTTGTCATTTTGCTCAAAAAGCAAATTTAACACGATGGGAAAAAAAAAAGATTTTTCCCTTTACGATACCACAATACATATTATGATGGATCCAAGTTTGTAACTCACACGGACAGCAGTATCCACTCCAGCGGAAGCCAATCTGTTGATCTGCCCATCAGTACCATGTTGGAAGTCTAAACTGTAGACTGGCTCCTTATTATGCCACGCGATTTCACAGGTGATCACCTTCATCCCTTCTAAAGCAAAGAGTTTCTGTGATGATTTTTTCCCGTCAGCTTTGAATTGTGAATCTACCACTTTTTACTAATTAGCAAACTGAGTAGTTTTCACAGAGAAAAGACAACAAATCTCCTGAAACTAGTCTTTGATAGACCTTACTGACAGTACATTAATAACAGGTCCCTTTTCAAAGAAACTTAAATATATTTTCCAAAATCTGGTCATTAGGTGTCACTGAGTTGGGTTTTGTCTTGACAACTGCCCACTATCTTGTTTTTACTAAGACCCCGTATATCTAAGAGCATTCCCTTTCTATTGCAAATCTCAAAGTAGAGAAAACATACTCTTATATTAAAACCCTTTGTTTTATCTCAGGTTTAAGTTACTTTTAACTTTGTAATTCTTTATGGGTCCATGTGGACTGTAAATAAAATGTAGGTATATTAAACACTAAAGATGGACAAACACGATCTTAGATAAAACAGCTCATCTGGAAAACCCACCCACTTCTCACGACTTATTTGCACCCAAGATTTCCAGTTCCACCTATTATATATTCCATCAGAACCGCAAGACATGCAAGCAAAAGTCAGGACCACCCCCAACCTGCAAGTCCTCTGTGCCTGAAGTCAAGAGACAATTAAGAGCCCAAATGCGTTATTCACCCATCCCAATGATGGTCAACCTATGACATGCATGTCACAGGTGACATGCCAAGCCCTTTTGGGTGGCACACCTGTAGTGCTCGCTTGTTCTTGAAGTATACGAAATACCAACTTTCAACTGAAGATTTAGCAAATGTAAAGAATTATTTGTTTTTGCTTTTAACAAAATACATATACCAAAAATAAAACATTTTTACTAGAGCTACAAAATCACAAAATTATGGATATTTCTAGATGTGACACAGCACCCGAGTTAAGCTAGGTTTTCTTGCAAATTCTGACACACCGAGCTCAAAAGGTTCGCCATCACTGACCCATCCTCTTCTACCATAGACCACTGGGAAAATGGAAACAAAGTTCCCTGAACTACCTTCCCCAGCAGGGCAGCTTCAGTCCACTTTCAGAGCGAGAGAACACATCAGCAAAGCGACCAGTCATTTTCTTCCCACATTATCTGTCCCAAAGGTGAATTTTCTGAATTATCTAACACTGAAAGAAAAGAGCCTGTCACTTTGCTGGTGCATTCTTTCACCCTGAAGCGGGATGAAACCTTAAGCGTGACCAGAGCCCTGGTTTAAGGATGATTTAAACAACTCCTTGCCTTTGCCTCGGAGGTTCGCCCTTCACCTCTCCCCCGAAAGAGCGAGGCAGGGAGAGCTCCCCGCGCAAATCAGCGACGGGAGTTCCCGCGCAAGGGTCCCCCCCCCCGCTCCTCTTCTTTCCCGCCTGCCTGCGTCCTGCCCCTGGCTCGCCCTGTCAGTACCACCGCTTCCTTTCCCACAAACAACTACCTGCGTGAAGAGCCGCCGCCGCCGCCGGTCGGATACGGAACAACGGTACTGTTCAGCAAAACAGGGCGCACAACTTTCCCCGCCTGGTTCCCGCGCTCGTCGGCGCCTGCGCAATAGCGTTGCTCAGCCTCTTGAGGGAGGAGCGCCGGCTGGGCGTGGAGCCTTCCCCGCTTGTTCTGCGGGGCTCGGCCGACGGCTCGTCTTCCAGCCGATTCTTCGCTTAGGGTGTGGAAGCGCCTCTCCCCGTGTCTGCTTTCCGGAGCATCGCCACCCCCAGCGCTGCCGTCGGAAACCTGCAGTCTGTAGCGGCAGCGTTTCTCCGTATCCTGGTGTGAACGGTGAGGTGACGAGTGAATGGCAAGCAGGAAAGCACAAGATGGCGGTACTTGGATCGTTAACAGCGGCCGTGCATGAGCGAACGAAAAGAAGCGCTAGACGTGTGTAGACGATATGAACTTTCTGCGTCTAATAAGCTGGTCCGGCGTGTAATTCATTCCGCCCGAGGTGACCTGGGGCCTTTCTGCACTGGGCCTTATTCTGCATTATATCCCAGAACAGGGACCTGCAACCTCCATTCTAATGCAGACTATAGCAGGCTTTGGGTGGGGAATTCTATTGTCTGCATCAGTCGTGCATATGACAGATCCCTATTTTGGGATATAATCCAGAGTAAGGGCCGGTGCAGAAAGGGCCCTGCAGTTCAGATTCTTCCAGGTTGTTGTTTTCCTTCGCGGCTTCTTTCTTTCAGCACTGGATACCCCAAAAGGTCACTGTTTGGACGTGTTTCTGTTTCTGCCATTTCTCGTGCGAGATTCATTTTTTATTATTTGACGAATCGACCTTTTTATCAGTGGCTACTAGAATGGATGCCCAAGTACATCTTTCAGGCCATTTGCTGGGATTCGGGAAGAGGAAGGTTTGCCCTTGTCTCCGCTCGAGATGCCCATCAGCAATTGCTGGGCCACTGGGTGAGACAGGATGCAGGACTAGGTGGGCTGTGGCCTGATCCAGCAGGGCTCCTCTTATGTTCTTATCTATCGGATGGCCTTTTTTAAAAAAGTGAAAAATCATAATCATTACCATCCCATTGTGGACCAAAGCAGCTTGAAAAAGAATTGACAGCTGCAGGTTTTTGGCCAGATAAATCGAAATGAATCGACATATTGTTTACTCTCGTTGTATAGAAAAAGATGCTAGAAGGCTTTGAAATATGCTGGAGGTCTGTGTAAAGCTCTAATTGATTTTAAAGCTGTGTAGCCATCTCAACGACTTTCAAAAGGGCATTTCCTGAGTTTCCTGTCCTCTTTTACACATTTTACACCTCACTTCCAAAGACAAGTAGAAGCAACATATTCATCAAAACGCAAATGCTGAAATTTCCTGCTTGTAGATGATCTTGGCTGTGATGCACAGCAGGCCACATCCCTGTCAATCAAATGTTACTTCTGGGTAGCAGGAGTTGAGGTACTTTCAAAAGCAGTGCAAAGACACCATTAATGTAGTTGTTGCAGAGGCACTGCAGAGGTGTTTCCAGTCATGTTGTAACTACAGATGTCACTCAACACCACACCCACACTTTTCCTAAATCCATTCTACAACCCTCCCTTGATCTGGATCAGAGAGTGCTGGCATGGATGTAGACATTTACCTGATCTGCCACTAATCTGGATTAGTGATCCTTTTGCAAAGTTCCACTCTGGATCTACACTACTTCTGTGCAATGTGTTCCTAGCAGTTCCTAGATCTGGATTAACAAATAAGGACAGAAAAGCTTCAAGGTGGGCGTACAGTAAAAAGATGCTGGTTTAACCAAAATCTTTTACTTCGCTGGTGGAGAGGGAATGTTCTGCTGCAATTGTAGGGCAAGAAAGCAAAAAAACTGCTTTGCCGCTTCTGTCCCTGTCTGGAGGCACTCTCAATAATGACAATAAAGTAAAATAATTTATGGTTGCATTGCACTCTTCAGTTTTAAGCAGAAGCCTCTGGGCTTAGCACTTGACGGTGTAAACAAACTCCATAAATATTGGTTGACACTGCAGGCTTAAGAAGTTTAGCCCTCCTTCCTTATACTACACATACATCATTTAGAATCACTGAGTAAAATGGCCTTAGAGACCATCCAGTCCAACCCCTTGCTGAGGCCAAGCAGCTGTTAAATCAGTGGTTCTCAACCTGTGGATCACGAGCCCTTTTGGGGGGGGTCAAACGTCCCTTTCAGAAGGGTTGCCATGAGTCTCCTGCGGCCCCTCCCCCCCAGCTGCCCCTCCCCCATAGTTGAGGGTCTCCACAACACAAGGGAACTGCATTAAGAGGTCGTGGCATTAGGAAGGTTGAGAACCGCTGTAAATGATAAATTATCCACTCCCTCTTTTCCCGAGTTCTTTCTCTGTCCTGTTGACCACTATCTCCATGTCCACACCCTCTCCCTCTTGCGCCCAGACTTTCTTCTGTCCCTTCACCGCTGCCCCACCCTTTTAATTGGGGTGCAGTGGGCAGGCGCAGCTTCCTTGTGGCCTGGAGGCACTCTGTATCCCCACAACCACCTTTGAGGAAATGCAGACAGACAAAGTGACTAAGCTAAGATCATTCCATAAGACAAGGCCAGGTGGAGATTTGAGTGCAGAGCCCCCTAAATATTAGCTTGGCATTCTGGTCACTACACAACACCAGACCATGGTTTCTGCCCTAGCATGACCAAACAGTTTCCTTGGAATTCCTGCCCAGGATCTGCATGGGTATGTAGGGAAGCAGGAGAAAATCGCATGGACTGTAATCAGAAGTAACAAAAAAGGACACCTCAGAGTTTGTGGCCCTCATGTTTCTACCTCTACTCTAAATCTGCCTTTAGCACAGAGTGATTATGAGAGGGGTGAGGGGCAGACTGGTGTGTGAACAATCCCATCTCAAAGCTGCCTCAGATTGTATTATTTTTTGCTGTGTCTCACAGCCGTAACGAAAAAAGGTCTCTCATTTTTTGATCCTTATGTTCTGTAGTTTATATTTGATTTAGTACTGTACAATATGGGCATTCCACACTGGACAGTACACCAGACCAGTGTGTGGAGGGGAGGCTGTTAATATGCTTACTGGTCCAGTGTAGAATCACCATATAAGTATAAAAATTAGTTCAGAAACTAATTATAAATACGAACTAATTCCCCCAAGCAGTCTATAAATACAATGGCTGTTCATATTAATAGATGTTCAACTCTGCTGTGAAATTGGGTGCTGTGTTCTTTCCACTTTTTCTAGCCACTTTGCCTGCCTCTTCACCTACACTCAGGTCTAAACCCTATTTTCCTAGTCCTCTCTACCTCCAAATCTACATCCTCCCCTCATTTCCCTTAGATCCTGCATGGATGTCAAAGTAGCTTGCAAACAGCTGATCATTTATCAAGTTCATAAATTTTATGTGCTTAGATACTATTTACATATAAATGCTAAAACATCTACTTATGCCAGGAGGAAATAGAATACCAATTTAATGTCAATGGCCAAACAAACTAGGAAGTTTTCAAATACATGAAATAACTTAATGAACTAGCAAGCTGATTTAGCAGCACTCAGTGCTGTGTGCTTAAATTAAAAACAAAGATAAAAAACCATCTCCTATCTTGCCAAAAAACCAATGCTGAACCTTATTCTTCAGAGCTCTGTTAATGAAACATAATCCTCTTTATATGCTTCGAAGATGTGCATGCTTATAATCAGAAAAATACAAAGGGAAAAGCAAACATGATGGAATTTTATTTGGAAAAATTTGCATTTGCTTGGAGGCTGTTTTTTCCCCTTGCTTAATCAGAACACTACAATGTGCTCCCCCCCCCCACATTTAGTACAAAATATACATTTTTCCATTTTTCCATGTAGATAAAAACTTCCATTTTTCACATTTCTTAAAAGTTTAAATGTACAATATAAATTTAAATAATATTTTCCATACAGCAAGATTTGCTTTATTCCGACTTTACAGTACATTCCTCTATTGAAAACACACAGTAATGAAAACGTAAAAAATGTGTAACTGGGGGGGAGGGGGAAGTATAAAAAGGCAACTCCAAAAACATGTGTCATACTGTAACAAGGAATCATATTTTGCAAATAAAAATGATTGGCAATACTCATCACAGGTGTATAATACACGTCCAGGTATTTATGTTTAGCTATACAGGCCACATTTAAATACCAATACCCCAATACATTAAGGACATGATCTTGCCAAAATTGTTGATCTTCCTCTTGAAAAGAAAACCCAAGACATGTCATATTTCACCATTAATGGAACTTTTGCAACCTGGTAGTGTTCCGATCTTTGGAACTCCTATATAATTCACCCAACATGGGTAAGGATCAGGAATGATAGTAAAGGACATTAGGTACAGGAAGGTGGATGTAGTGTAATGTAGCGATTTATTATGAAAAAAATTAAACTGTTTATCTTTTCATATTATAAAAATTCATTTGAAATACTTTTGATCAGCATATAATACAGAATCAGGTATCAAACCTTAGAAATACTCAGAGGGCACTGTACAATACTCACAATTTGGTGACAATGTTACTTGCCAATAATGCCAATGTTCATTTTAGACAGAAAATTAAAAGACTGACAATAGTATTAGTATTACCTGTGGTTAATTTTTTTAATGATTAGAAAAACTAAAACCATCTGTAAGAAATTTTTAAAATTCTGAACTGGTAATAAAATGTACCTGTAATGATCTCTTGACTGACACATTTTTCCTTCTCTCTCTAGAACACAGTTTTAAACAACGGTGAAAACAGATGTAATTGCAGAGATTTGTTTTTTTGTTAATACTTGTAGGGTCCTTATTTTTCTTAAGGACTGTGACATACAGAGGTTTAACTCTTCCTTCCTTACTATATCTACAAACAAATTGGTTCCTCTGCAGCTGCAGTCATTAGCTCCCAAAAGATGCCTACATGTCATTCCTTTTTGTTGGTCTCTCTCCAAATGCTGAAGGTTTTTTAGAAAAAAAAATCAGCCACCCTCAGTTACATGTATTAACAATCTGAAAAACAAACAGGGCACTTCAGATACGGTGCTAAGCACTGTATTTACTTTTTGTACTTAAGAGCTTGTTTGTTCAAAATGTGACAAGAGAACAGAAGGTTGAACAACATAATGTAAGTTCAAGGGAAGAAAATTAAGTAGTACTCATTTCGTTCATGTGTTCTACAACTTGCCCTAGAATTTCATCAACAACGTCTACATCATAATTCATTTGCTGCAAATCAAGTTCGGGCATTATCGATGCCAGTAGCTGTCCAACATTTACTCGCAAGGACCGCAGTTTCAGGCTAAAGAAAGACAACATTGAATAAAATAGTTAAAATTCGAAGCAGGTGGCCCAACTATATTTCACCCCCACCCACCCCAAAAAACACAATTCTTTCTATCCCAGAGTTACTAAACATGAAACATAGCTGACACAAAAATATCAAGTCAGTTTAAATAATTTTTTTAATTTAATTGGTGCACTATATTAAGCATCACTTTTAAAGTACTTTAATAAACAAATCAGCAGTCTGAAAATATGTTTCACTACAATGTAGAACAGGGGCAGGCACAAAGCCAATTTCCCACATTCAATTTGATTGTGGGAAAATTCAGCTTCGGACAGATCCCACCCCCACAAATGTGGGAGGCTTAGTATTCATGCGCTCCGAAGAGCGCCAAAATAGGCCTGGGAACACCACCACAGCCTCTACAAAGGTAAGACGGTGCACTGGAAGGGAAAGGGAGGTCGCAATGGCATCCCCAGGCCTATCTCCACGCTCTTTGGAGGCTGAAACAAACCTTCCGATTCTACATTGCACGATACCCAGATGGGGGGCTGCACGCAAACCTGGAAGCGCTTTCTCAGCCTCTGAAGAACGCCAAAATAGGCCCAGGGATACCCCCGCAAAGGCAAGAGGGCACACTGGAGGGTAAGGGGAGGCCACTGACATCCCTAGGCCTATTCTGGCACTCTTTCGAGGCCAAAACAGGCCTTCTGGTTCTGCGTGTGCAGCTTCCACCTTGTCATGCAATTCCCAGATGGGAAGTTGCATGCACAGAAGTGGAAGGCGTGCAGCAGCAGTGTAAGGTAAGTGGGGCTATGGGAGACCCCAGGGCATCCAGTACTCGGCAAAGCTTCAATGAAGACCAGATAATCCGATTTGCAGACAAATAGGGCCTGATTCAGCTGCGAATGTCAGCATTTGAACATATTCGTACAAATTCCAAATGTGCCCAATATTCGTGTATGTCCCTAGTATAAAACCATTCCTGCATACTCATCGAACTGCATATTTGTTAATTACTGTATTTTTTCCATGCAAGAGCCTTCCGTGTTTCCCTAAAAATAAGACAGGGTCTATTATTAAGTTTTGCTCCAGTTGATTCTACTTTTTGCATCTATAGCTGCCTGGCCGACTATTTAAATTGACTTTTTCTATGAACTGTAACTAGGGCTTATATTTCAAGCACTCTAAAAAATCATGCTATGGCTTATTTTGGGGGGAAATGCTCTAAAATCACTCTACATTTCATTTTTAAAAATTTATCTTTGATAAATATTCCTTGGCAAAGGCACATTTTATATGTCAGTGTGTCTTATTTGATGCAAAATATTACATTATCTGAGGGATTTTTTCCACTGGCGCTAGAGAACCATTAAGGTCCCATTAAGGACCTTGCTGATTTGCAACAAATGGGTCCTTAATGGGTACTCTAGTGCTAAGTGGAAAAATACCCTAAAATGTACCCGAGTTAAAAAGAAAGCTCTACTGGTTCAGATAATCTTTCCCAACCTTCACAAACCTGGTGCCCTCCAGTTTTGGCGATTCCAAACTCCTCTATCTGCCTCAGGCACCATGACCATACAGAACTGTTAGAGGGTACCAGATTGGTGAGGGCTGATGCAGTCCAGTATCCTGCTCCTAGAAGTGACCAGCTGAATGCTTCCTGAAAGCCAACGGGTAAATAATAAGTCAGAAATCAATTATTTGATTTTTTTTACTGCAATATTGCTTAAAAATTCTTTAGGAACTTTATAATACTAAATTATCTATTATTTATATTTATATCCCGCCCTATACCTGAAGGTCTCAGGGTGGGTAATAACTTTTTAAATCCAGCTGTAATGCCCGCTAGGACCCCTCAATCCCAAAAGATAAGTTTTTTAGTTTAAAATGCAAAGTGTGGCGAACACGGTAAGTCCAGACGCTCAAAAGTGTCGCCAAAGTGTGTTTTAACAAGGGTAAGTAGCCTAAGGGAGGGGCTAGTTGAGCACTCCAAGGGGAGGAGTGAAATAGAATGCTGGTGGAGCTCAGCCAATCAGGGCGAAGCTAGCCAGCCAGGCCCATATTTAAGGGGGCCTGAGGGAACGATTTCTATTGTTAATCCTGGAGGGAGGTTAAGGAAGGGGAGAAACGGGCCCTTAGCTGAGGAGGCTTGAATTAGGGTCCTGAGTCTAATAGTATATGTTTGATTCAGTTTGTGAAGATATTTTAGGGCAAGCTAACATATATTGAACTGATTGAAAGTTTTATTCAGTTGGAGAGTCTTTAGACTTAGTGTAAAAGTTAAAGACTGAGCAGTTGTCAACGAAGCAACAAAGTGTAACTTTAAGAAGAAGCTGACTTTAAAAACTTTATCTGTATTCAATAAAAACATTTTCTTGTTGTTTTAAGAAGACTTCGGGTGGTACATTCCGTTGTCATAGGAACTGAGAGACACAATATCCCTGCCTAGCTAGGTAGAGCTAGAGGGGGAGGGAAGTTTGGTGAATCTGACTTCATCTTGTTACATTATTATTCAGCCCATAGGGGCAGAGAAGAAATATACTTTTAAAAGGAAGTTCTGACATTATATCCTTGTTTAATAATAATAATAATAATAATAATAATAATAATAATAATAATAATAATAATAATAATAATATTTATTTGTATACCGCCCTGTGGCGAACCAATCCGGGCGGTTGACAGCAATAAATATAAAAACATCATATAAGAATAAAACATTATGGTCCTTCCCCCCCCTTAAAAAGTATTAAACAATATGACAAATTAAAATACAGTATCAAAAATATAAGACAAAATATAAAACATAATTAAATATGCCACGAAAAGTAAAAAAAGTTGTTAATCTTTAATTAGGATATTACAACACGTTACCCAAACAATAAAATAACTATTACTGTAACACTAGAGCAACAGGCCGTTAACAAGTAGTGGCAGCACATTTAACATTTAACATTGGTGGCAGCAAGAGGCTTTATTATAATATATTTGGAATTTTAACTGAGGACAAACGCTGGGAAAATAAGTGATTGAGATATTTGAGTTTTGAGTCTATTTTTCCCTGGCGTTAAACCAGCATATCAAAAAACCTATATTGAAACAATAATAGCCATCACATTTTTTAAAATCCAACATGTTAAAAAAACCAATATCAGTTAAAACACTAGTATTTGCAGTGGGGGAAAACGTAACCAACATTTAGCTGAAGGCCTGAACGAAGAGGTGCGTCTTCACCGCCTTCCTGAACATGATCAAAGAAGGAGCCTGACGCACCTCAAGGAGGAGACTGTTCCATAGCCTGCGGGCCATTACTGAGAA
This sequence comes from Aspidoscelis tigris stejnegeri, assembly GCA_023333525.1. Classification (NCBI taxonomy): domain Eukaryota; kingdom Metazoa; phylum Chordata; class Lepidosauria; order Squamata; family Teiidae; genus Aspidoscelis; species Aspidoscelis tigris. The sequence goes on from JALMGA010000001.1 coordinate 213,383,059, forward strand.
GGCTCCCTCACTTAAGGCATGGGCAGGTTGATATGGGAGAAGGCGTTCCTTTAGATATTTGGAACCCAAGTCATTTAGGGCCTTATAAGTCGAAGCTAACACCTTGAATTGGGCTCGGTAGTAAATTGACAGCCAATGCAACCCTTCTAAAACTGGCGTGATGTGCATCCAGCTAGCTGTCTCAGTAGGCACCCTAGCGGCTGCATTTTGCACCAGCTGCAACTTCCGGACCATCTTCAATGGCAGCCCCATGTAAAATGCATTACAACAAAGGTAATCTAGAGGTTATCAGAGCATGGATAACTGTGGTCAAGTCATCTCTGTCCAAAAAAGGCTTCAGTTGACCTACCAGCCATAGTTGGGAGTAGGCACTCCTGGCCATGGCATCCACCTGAGCTTCAAGCGTCAGTGCAGAGTCCAGGAGTACCCCCAAGTTATGCACCTGTCCCTTCCAGGCCACTGCAGCCCTGTCAAGGATAGGGTATCTCCCAACTACACAGACCTGAGACCCTGTGACACACAACACCACTGTCTTGTCTGGATTCTGCTTCAATTTTAAATAAAAACTTTTAATATTTAACATACTTTTGCAAGGTATATGAAATCTCCCTTGCAATTTATCAGTTTCTTTTAAATATAACTTCTTACATCAGGATGCCTTGACTACCTCAAGGTTGAAAAGTACTGTCTCTCTGACCCTGCAATAAATAAGATATTTTATCTATTTATACTCCATGTTTTCTGATCCTATAACAGGTAATCCAGGTAACATTTTCTGTCCAGTTAGAAAGAGTTATTCAAAGAGATAAAATGAATAAAGTCTGATGTGCACAAGCTGCTAGTAGCAATTTGGTTCTCTCCGATCCCACCCTTGTGTGACTAATCCATTCCTGAACTAAACTGATCGGCTTGGACCTGATCTGTCCCACAATCTGAGTCTGGGCTGGCTGATTCATCTGCTTGGCAAGCCACTTACAATGGAAATGTTTCACTGACTTTCACTTTCTCCTTTTTGATTGTGTATTAACCTCCTGGGCTCTAAACATCAAGGTGCTATTATCAGCTCTTTGACAACAGGTAGTTTCTCAGCAAGGTCAATGATATCGGCCCAACCAACAGTTCAAATGGAAACCTCTTCTATGTAACTCAAGACCTGATTTGCCTTCTTTAGAATGAATCAAGAGCCTGCTGGCTTTGGGGTCAAACTGAAAGCTAAAGAATAACCATTTTGAATGTACCCATAGCTATAAACCCATGAAAAAGAGATCTCATCATGGCATCCATTTTATTTGAGGCACTTTCATATAAAGCAAGGGTTCTCAGCCTGCGGGTCGCAACCCCTTTGGGGGTCGAACTACCCTTTCAGAGGGGTTGCGATGAGTCTCCCGCCGCCCCTCCCTCCCCCGTCCCAGCTTGCCCCTCCCCCACAGTTGGGGGGTCTCCACAACATGAGGAACTGTCTTAAGGGGTCGCAGCATAAGGAAGGTTGAGAGCCGCTGAATAAAGGTAACCTTTCATTCTGACTTTAAATTTTTTTAAAATAAGCTTATTTTTGTATGAGCAAATCAACTAAACTGATATCATGACTATTTTATTTTCATGCATTCTTGATATTTCATTTTATCTTTCTCTGTGTCTTTCCTCAATGTGAATAATGACTGGCTTTAGAATTCCTGACAAGAGACCACTCCAATATAGTCATCTGGAATTTATTTAGGTCAGTACCTTTCAAATTTACGCTTCCTTAGAAAACATATTTCTTCACTGAAAAGGTTAAATAAAGGCAAATTCATATTTACTAAGAGATAGCCAGTTCCTGTGCACAATTACATAGGAATATGGAATATATTCTAGTTGTGCTTCCTATTCATATAAGGGTTACATAAGAACATAAGAGAAGCCTTGTTGGATCAGGCCACAGCCCATCTAGTCCAGCATCCTGTCGCACACAGTGGCCCACCAAATGCTCATGGGCATCTCAAGCACAGACAAGGACAAATCTTCTCCTGCTCTTCAGTCCCAGCAAATGATCTTAGAAGCACCCCAGTTCCTTCCCCCACCCCCAGCCTGAAAGATGCATCTAGGCATTCGTTCTAGTAGCCATTGATACATCTGTCATCCATAAATTTGTCTAACCCTACCTTAAAGCCATCTAGACTGGTAGCTGTCACCACCTCTTCCGGCAGCACATTCCATAAGCCGATGACCCTCTGGATGAAGAAATACTTCTCCCTGTCAGACCTTACTCTCCTACCCATCAGCTTCATAGAGTGCCCCCTGGTTCTAGTGTTGTGCGATAAAGAAATTTTCTTTATCTGCCTTTTCTATACCGTGCATAATTTTATATACTTCAATCAGATCCCCTCTTAAACACCGTCTCTCCAGACTGAAGAGGCCTAGACGTTGCAGCCTGGTTTCGTAAGGGAGGTGTTCCAGACCCTTAATCATTCTGGTTGCCCTTCTCTGCACCTTCTCTAGTTCCACAATATCCTTTTTGAGGTGTGGTGACCAGAATTGTACACAATATTCCAAATGTGGACTCACTATGGATTTATAAAGGGGCAAAATGGCACTTGATGTCTTATTTTCTATTCCCTTCCTAATTATTCCCAGCATTGAATTTGCTTTTTTTGCTGCTGCCGCGCACTGGGTTGACACCTTCATGGAACTGTCCACCAAAACCCCCGAGATCCCTTTCCTGGTGTGTTACAGAAAGCTCAGACCCCATCAGTTTATAGACGTAATTTGGATTCTTGGCTCCGATGTGCATTACTTTGCACTTGTTAAGATTAAAGCACATTTGCCACTTGGTTGCCCACTCACCCAATGCTAAGAGATCCCTTTGGGTTCACAAAGTCTGATAAATGTTGTGCCTGAAGTGAGATCCATAATCTTCTGTGAAAAGCATTTGATATCTTTTTAAAAAAGAGTTCCTTAAAGTAGAAGTTTAAATATTACACAAGGATTGACAGACAGTAAAATTCCAATATAGTACTCCTTTCCTTGCACTAATGTATTCTAGCAGTAAAGAAGCCATACCTTTCTCCATCAGAATAATTTACAGCATCTTCAAGATTATTAGCTACAGAACCATTTGCATGTGTAACCATTTGTGGCCGTGATTCTTTTAACTGTGCAATTTCTGCTTTTAGTTCTTCACACTGACAATTTAGCTGAGTTTTTTCCATTTCAAGTAGTTGAACCTGAAAGCAGAAAATCAAAACTTTCACTCGAACATACTTTTTACACAACAAACTTACCAAGGCAACGTTTGAAGCAACAATAAATCTTCATCCAGCTCCTTAAATCTTTATCCAGCTCCTTAAAGCCCTACTGATTTCGTCAGAAGAGTGTGTTTTCTTCCACACTTACAGAGATTGGGTTACAACAAACCACAAATATAAAATAGCTTTAGGACCTAGTATGTTGATTCAGAAATCATTCTGGGATACATTCCAAGTCATTTTTTAAAGAGGAAAAAAAAACTTCTGAATTTAAGCACAACACATGCCTTTACATTTCTAAAAGGCACATTGTTACTAGGAGTACATTTTATATACATCATTTTAAAAGTCTTCCTCTAGTAGAAAGCAAGATATGAAAATACAAGGAATATTGGCACATGAATTTGGCTACAATTGACTCATACAGAGAAAGCTGAATATCCAGGCTTGACCATTTACATGGGGAAAAGTCAGGAAAGAAATAGATTCTCATATTAGATATTTGAAGAAATAAATAAACATCTCTCTTTTAAAAGCTGGAATTATGGAAAAATCAAAAAAAAAAAACAAGGATAAGCAGTAACCTTTGGAAGGACTGAACTGTGGAGTTACTAGTTCCAGCTAGGAAGGGCATAACTTTGTTCTGGGATGTTAAGGAAATTCTTTCCATTAAGAATCCTGAGTGAGACCTGAGTTTTCCCAATAATAAGGAAAAACAATACTGGGCTCCAAGATAATGTCATTTCATTTATGAGTAGTCACTGAATATCAAAATTTACAGAGAATTATCTTTTGAAGGCTTTATCATCAAGGACAGGCAGAAATTTTAAAGGACCTCTGAAGACAGCAGGGATGTACACAAAGCCAATTTCCCACATCTGATTAGATGTAAATCCCCCCCCCCTCCACTAATTTGTGTATGTGGGGGTTTGGCTTTGTGCATAAATATTCAATTGAATATTGGTGAACAAAACAGACTGAACCTCCCCTACTCCTCCCCTTCCTGACACCCTCCTCCCCACTCACCAGCTGCCACTCAGAACCTGCCTGAAATAGCACTTCTGGTTTGGCGCATGCAACTCCCCATCTGGAGACCACAATCCCTGGATGGAGTGCTGCATGCCCAAACCCAGAAGTGCTATTTCAGCACCTGAAGAGTGCTGAAATGGGCCCAGAGACACCACAGCAGCTTCCATGAAGAGTGGGATGGGAGCCCACAGTCGCATCATCTGTCATCAATTCTGCACCCAAGGAGTGCCAAGATGGGCCCGGAGACACAACTGTGCCCTCTGTAAAGGTAAGGGAGTGTGCGCCATAGTAGAACCCGGTGTGTGCGTGCAGTGATATTGTCTGGTGTCATTTCAGCACTTTTTGGGTGCCAAAACAGCACTTCTGGGTATCACACGATGGGGGTGGAGGTTGTGTGCAGAACCAGAAGGCCTGCTGTGCTACTGAACAACACCAAAATGGGCCCGAATGTGCCACTGTGCCCTCTGTAAAGATAAGCAAGACAGAGTGGAATGGGGGCTGTGGTCACATCTTCTGGTGTCATTTTGGCTCTCTTTGGGTGCTGAAATTGTACTTCCAGGTCAACATGCATAGGTCACCATCTGGGGATCACGATCCTGGATGGAGAGCTGCACGCGTACACCCGGAAACGCTGTTTCAGTCCCCAAAGAGTGCCAAAATGGACCCAGAGATGCAACCACATCCTCTGTAAAGGTAAGGGAACATACGGTAGCAGAACGGGGTGTGTGGTTGCATTGTCTGTCATTATTTCAGCACTCTTTGGGTGCCAAAACAGAAATTCTGGTTCCGTGCACACAGCTCTCCATCCGGAGATCATGATCCCCAGATGGAGAGCTGCGCACACAGAATCAGAAGTGCTATTTCAGGCAGATACCAGGCAGTGGGGGGGGGGAGGTGGAGTGGGGGGTTCAATTTGTTTCATTCATGAATATTTGCTCAAATATTAGTGCACAAAGCCAAACCCCACAACACTGATGGGGGGAGGGTTTCACTCAAAGCCAAATATTCTCACATTCAATTTACATCAAATTAGATGTGGAAAACGGGCTTCGTGCACTTCCCTAATGAGTCCAATCAATGGGTATTTTTCATTTTTCAAGCCTATATGTGACATGGTCTTACTATTTCCCTTGGAGTTTTGAATTTGGGGTACCTTAGGCTTCCAAATTATCCAAATTCTTCCCCTTTATATCAAGTTTTTTGTGGAGAATGGTGGGCACATGCACAAATTATGTAGTCACACAGTATAAATGCACATTTTGGGGAGAAATTACCCAGGATCTTGGGTGTTTTTGTATTTTTAATTTTCTGCCTTTAAATTTTGTATTTGGAATTTTTAGGCTTTTAAAAATTTGAACTGTTTTTGCATTGGTGTTTGAAGTTGTAAGGCATGATGGCAGAAGAGTATTGTTTAAAAAAGTCTGAGAAACAGGATCAGTTCAGAGAATTAATAACAAAATAGGGATCCCCTGTGTGGTAAAGACATGGGTTCAGAAAAGTTCAGGATGTGAAAAAAAGTCTGTGGAGGGCTTTCAAGTATATGTAAATTCACATAAATTTAAGCTCATTAAAGAGTCACAAACCTGAGTTTATGTGTGGGGAAGTTGGTTTGTATTGGAGATGTGATGGCGGATTTGGAAGAACTAAAGAGAGAAAAAGATGAGGTCGAAGTGCATTTGAAAACACAGCTGAAAAATTCAGGAGTTAGAGAGATGTTTGAAAATGCAGGCTGTGTTGTTGCAGCTGTAATAGCTATTAATGCAAGCCCAGCTATAGCAGAGGTGCTACTTGCAACTGTGTGTGTTTGACAGTTCTGAGAGGGAGCCTGTTTCTTTGATTAGCAAGGGGGGGGGGTCTCTGAGGATCTCCTGTATATGTCAAAGTAGTATGGCACCTGTAAATACTAAGGATGTTAATAGGACTGATGATTTAGGAAATATTACTAAGGAGAAGATTGTGGAAAATGTTACTTTTAGAATGCAAGAAATTGATGCTCTTGCAAAATCATTTGGCCCACTGGGTAAGGGACATGCCTGAAATGAATTCCCAAGGTCTAGAGGTGATCTGATGTGTGAACAGGCCAAGATTTAACATAGTTTGCACGAACATGCTGCACTTGTACAAATCTAAAAAGTGATTTTGAAATTGTGTTCTGAGGTATGTAAAACATTTGGACGTTGAAACATTCCAACCTGAAACAGCCCGTTTCAAACATTTGTATCAAAAAACAAAGCAGCCCCCAAAATGAGTGTTCTGAAGTTGAATCCTTTTGAGGGTTATAATCTTTCATACAAATACCACTGTATAAAAAGAAGGAGAAATGGGCATACACCTCCCTGTAACTTGTTATAAACTAAAGAATACACTTCTAAAGCAAGGGAACTTTTACAAGATTTAGAACTCTCAGCCCTGTTTAATGACTTGGAAGGATCAGTTTTATCTAACAACTGAATTCCTAATACCAATACTTAGCTTTTATAAAAAAACAAGTAAAACTGGTAACAGTAAAAAAGGAATCCTTATTCAGTACTAACATTCAGGAAATGGATAGCTACCACTACCAGGCTTGTCTACATGATGCCCTTAATAATTTGCAGCCCAGCACTGTAGCATGAAAAGTTATCTTCCTGTAGGACCAGCAGGGATTCTGCTTCAGATGTTTACTGTCCTTAAAAAAGCAGCAACAATTAATGTGTGAACCAAAGATTCTCAAATGTGGCTTGACAGATATTCTTCAACTACAACCATCAGCCCTAGCCAGACAAGCTATTAGCAAAGGATGGGAATTGTAGTCCAGGAACAGTTGGAGGTCTGCTGTTGAAGCTAGCACCAGATGGAAAATATACCAACCACACAACAGAAGCTTGGTGAAACAGCAAGCCTTTCTAAAACAAAGTTTGAATTAGCCTGTAGTTTGCTGCTTCCACTTCAGATTAGAGCTGGACTAAATACAACTGTATTTAATTGACATAGAAGTATGTTTAAGTTGAGGTGCCAGATTCAAACCTAACAAACCTTGGATCACAAAGAATTTGCAATTAAACCTGGACATGGATCTGTTCATGAATATTTGGAGGATCAGAGCCTATGAAAGTAAAACTGATCCACAAGTAATGATTTGGTTTTATTATATAAAGCAAATAATAACTTACCTCATTTTTATATTGGTCTCTTTCAATGCTGCATTTGTCCAGCTGCCTGAAAACATCATCAAGTTGTAAAGCTAGAGCATCAACTTCAGTTTTGTTCTCACCATTTTTACATTTATTACATTCAGATTTTAATTTCTGCAAAGTATCACACTGTTCTTTCAATCTCTTCATTTCTTTCAGTGCCTGTTCATAAAGTATTAGTATTTCTTCTGGATTTCTTTCTTTAGCTGTCTGTATTTCAACATCTAGTGGAATATTATCCGTTTCTGTTGACTGGTGGCACACTTCCTTTTTTACATGTTTGTCATTCATATCCACTATTTTTTCCTCCAACATCTTTATCTCCTGAATCATTGTATCACACTGCTTTTGATATTTCTCTTTTTCACCATTGGCTAACAGCAGCTGAATAGTCAGTTCATTTATTTTGATATCTGCATCTATGAAAGCAGCCTCTTGATCTTGTGTGTGTTCAAGTATAGTTACTTCAGATGCTATATTATTTGTACCATCTTCCACTTCTTCTTTCTTTACTAAAAGATGCTCAGTTTCAGTCTGTGTTGCTGCAGTTCCTTTTGAACACTGGGTTTCCAAGCAAGCATCTTTATTTGTGAAGCTTTCATTCTCGATACCACTAAAATCTACGCCACCTTCAACTTTTACTATTGTGATGTCACACTCTACTGATGCTGGTTTTGGCGTACTGCCCTCTTCCAAGATAATGACATCGTCGTCATCATGATTCCTTTTATTCTCAAAAGCTTGGCTGGTCACCTTTGTGATCTTAAAAGGTAATGGAGTCTCAGGATTAGAAAGCTTTCGTTTATAGCTATAAAGATGAAACACAGAAATCATATTAACCATTTTTATTTGAACAGCTCAGTTCAAGAAATGTTTTCTTAAAAAAGGAGAAGTAAAGAACGAAACTGTTATCCTTGCCCTGACTTCCATTACATCCCATCTTAGTTTTAAAAAGTACACAAGCAAAGCCCGTTTAAATTGAACGATTAGAAATATTTCTGGAAATATACTAACCTATTTTCAGGTTCAGAATGTGGAGAAGACAGTGGTATATTACTGGATTTATTTACAGGCCTTTTAAGGGAAGTATTTGATACTTCTGCATGTATAATTGGAACACTTTCACTCCTTGCTGTGGGTGTACTGGACAAGGCAGATGATGTTTGTAAAAACATCTCATTATAAATCTGTAGAATGTATAAACACATCATTTCATTGTACTTAAAGAAAAAAGCCCTTTTTTACAGCAATATGCACAGTCACTTGAACTTTCTGCAACCAACCCCAAAATGGCAATGAGTGACTAGATTCAGCTAACTGAAAATCTTGGCAGCCCATATACAGCTTACAGCCTTAACTTTGAACCCATGCAACTAGGATGCTGAAAGTCACACAGAGAAAAGACACAAACAGTATTTATACAGAACTATCTTTCATCCTCTTGGGGGGGGGATCTGAAATTTTAAGAGTAACGCAGTGATGACAAAGCCGTATCATGTTTATATATACTGAACAAAACACGATTTAAAGCAAATCTGATTTTAAGCAAATTGTTGCTTAATCTCATACAGTGTCCAGTAACTATTGTTATCACCCAGGTAACAGCAATACAACAAAACAGCACAGCAGGTCTTTAGCATATTTTTATTATTCTACTTGTTCTGTCAAGATCAGTTTTCCTCCTTTTCAAAGTCTTCTTTTGTTATCTGTAGCTTCCAGTTAAGCAACTTTTTAATCATACTACTGATGACTTAAGTTTAGCATCAGAGTTGATGTCTGCCCTGTTTCTCTCCCCGTAACTCAGCTAAGCTGAATGCTCATCTGTTCTTTCCTTCTTTTGGTCTTTTCAAACTGCTGTTCCCACAACAATTTAGAAAGGATACTACTGATATTGTGTTCCTATTGCCTCTCTCACGTATCCTCATCAGTATTTAGTTTCATAAACCTTCATATTGCTGTTATCTTTCTTTTTGGCAGTATCTTCATTAGCTTGGTGAAAGTGGATAGTTGATTTACGTTCTACCTGGTTTCATTCCATGCCTGTTGATTTCACTGTTTTTCATGTTTGTTCATTCTGCCTAACTCTATCTAGATCTGGTCTTACTTCCCTTCTACTATCCAGATCTTTAGCTCATTTTTTTCTCCTTACTGACCAGCACTATTTTTAATAAACCTCTGAGATCTAGATGCATTCGGAATCTTCTGTTTTATTTTTTCTTTTGACCTGTGCATTTGTGTTGACTTTCTGGAATTCTTTTGGACCATCTTCTTTCTTGTAAGCACTGTCCCCTCATTCAACAGCTGCTTCTGCCTACTTGTCCATGAATATTTGCTTACTTGTCCATGAATACCTTTCCCCATCTAGACATGCCTGGTCTTAAGTGAGGACCTTCTTGTAGTTCCGCTACCCTCAGAGATGTGAGGGGTTGCGGCACTTGGTGGTGGTGGCCCCCAGACTTTGTAATAGCTTTGCAGCAGAGGTTCACCAGGTGCCACCACTATTTTGGCACCTGGTTAAAACATACCTCTTCATCACTCAGGCCTTCAATGATTTGTTTCCCTCTAGTCCTGCCAGGGTAGGTAGGTGGGGGAGTTGCGTGGGAGGTATATAAATGCTATAAACAAACAAATGAACGAACACTTCTTAAGACTCCAACTGATCTATACTATATTTTCTCTTTTAACATCCTCTGCTCCAACTCATACAACTCTGAAAGATATACGTTTACTCTAAGACAAATCCACCAAGGATACGGGCAGGAATTGGTACAGTATTTCTTAAGTTCATCATAAATGCTTTAGAGTTGGGGTGAGCAGTGAAACAGCCATGTTTGCCTTATTATCTAATAGAGGTCGAAGACGAGCATATTTCCTCACAATGATATTCAGTACTATTCATATGACATTTAACACAACATTTATAACTCAGAATTTTTCCAGCATTGCTAGGATGTATCAAAAATAAATGTCATTCCTCCTCTTACATAGTCCATAACCGCTGATATAATCAGCAACAATCACAAAAATCTGAGCATTTTGCAACAAAATTTTACTTGCACAGGATAAGCAAACTGGTTTCTGTTAATTAACATGGGGTATTAAATATACTTATATGTGATTGATGGAATACTCTCCTAGCATACTTTTCTCCTTCTGGCTGGGCCAAGCGTATCCAATTATAGGAACATATAAGCCAGATATCCTGCTGATTACCAAAGTCTCCTAATGGCTGAGTGGCGCTTTTCTACTCAGTGACACAGCTGACCAGCCATAATTCTTTCACCAAATGGTCCCAGCACCTCCATCCGACAATGTGTATGAATACCCAGGAGACACTGGTTCCTGAAGTTCTTTAGCTTTTGAGCAGAATGAATGTGTTGATTTGGTGGCCATTACTTCTATAATGTAGTTTTGCATAATTTAACAATTTGGAACCAAATCCCCACAGTATATGAGGGATGATTTATTAACACTGTCTTCTCTCCTCGATAAGAATTCTAATTCTGCCCTGACTACTCTCATGTTCTGCCTTTTCTCATTCTGCCTAGCTGCCCCCAGCTTCAGATTTCTGAAATCACTGCATCTAAGTTATTCTTACTGTTGAAGCCTTCTATATGACTCCCACCCCTTGGTCTCACTCACTCATCTCTGATAGCCTCAGCTCCTTACATTTGTGTGTGTGATTACAATGTTTCTGATTTGCTATTGTTCAACCTACTTTCAGGCTCCCTGTAAAAATCCTTTCCCCCAAAATCATGTTTTTCATGATGGCTTCATTTATCTGCCATATTCACCAAGGAGTCCCAAGGAACCATACTAAGGAATACAAATTATGCCATCAACTGAACAGGACCAGGAAAGAAAAAGAAGGTCCAAGTAATTAACTGCCTGAGATAAGATGGATGGAACAGAAGCAGCTGCTGTCTGATCCCAGCTCCAGCCCCAACATTTGGCCTCCAGAAGTATCTCAAAGTGCTCTCAGTTTGCACTTTCGTCTCTGACAGCTTTAAGCTCACTATAGGGCTTGACTCATCTCTTCTACAGCTGTGTGAACAACCCAGACCTTTACAGAATGCTCACTTATTCATTACTGTAGTCTGTTTTTTACATTTTCTGTCAATCATGCATGCGCTCTCACAGTTGAAGAGTAGCAGTTATAAACACTACTTTTTCAGTTTGCTACAATCTTTGAAATTTCCCTCTGTTGCCTCAAAACTCAAGTATCCATGCCTAGTTGCTATTGTCCTAAAAAAAACTCTTCGACTCTACATATATTTTGATTTTGTGAAGTGCTGCAAGTGTTTTTCCTTCATTCCAGCACATTCCAATTCTACTCTGGCTAGATTCCCAATTAAAAAACAAAGACTCTTTCAGAATAAAAACAAGTATTCTTTCCATCTTTGGAATCAGTTTGCCATCACAGTGACAATGAAACAAAATCCACAGGTCTGAGACTTGCAGATGCACGTGCAAACAAGCGCCCACCGTCAAATGAGTTCACCCTCTGGCTTAACCTACAAGTCTAAATTATGCAGACCTGAATAAAATACTCATTGTTCAATCTTCCCATCTTATTTTTTTCTTTTTATTAACTTCCCTGTGCCAAAGTGAAAATTAAATGCTTTAAATCAAGCTGCACTTCAATGCAATGCACTGTGAAAGCTGACATAGTGGGAGAAGAACTCACCTGTTGATTCATTTCCAGTCTTTTCTTAAATTTCTCTCTGTCTCTGTATTGAGAAAATGCAGTATTTAAATTATACTTATAAATACTTTTCAGCAACCAATTATTATGCTGGTTTTTGTGCTGGACCTTTGCTGTGAGCTACCCTGAGGCCAACATGCAACAGGGTGGGATATCAATCAATATTCTAGATGCACTAACTAATCTGTTTTCTCTTCAGAAATCTTGTGTTTTTTAGTAAAGATTTCTGTGGAGAGGAATGAATTCTTCCTTCAACTATCTTTCTCCCCACCACATCTACAATTAGAATAAAAATATTAAGAGGAAAATGTTTCTTGCTGGCCATCTCAGTATTCAGTGAAAAACTTTCTGGTCAGACATTTCATATAAGAAACCATCTTAGCTGTCATTCCAACCAGCAAAGCAGAAGAAATGGGACTGCAGAATATTGGCTGGAGCTTTGCCTTTGATCTTAGTAAACTCTATTCAGGTCTGCAAGAGGCCAAAATCCAATTGGCAAACATCAAAGTCAGAGTACAAATAAGAGACATATTTAGGCTATTGAATCATTTTTTCAAAAGAAACCCATAATACTCAGCAGCTAATAGAAATACTAGCAATACTGTTACTTACAGAACTACGTATTAGCACCACACTGTCAAATTATTTTTATTTAAAACTTACTTTTTCTTATACGTTTTCTCATATGGAATTAAATCATCATCTTCAGGTTCTTCGGGCACATTACAGTTCCTAGTTTAAAAGAACAGTAATTTAATTTAAATTATATATGAATTTGATCTGGATAATCTAAGTTTAACCTGAAAAATTTAATCTGATTTTTTGCCATCTCTTTACCTGAATTGGGGATCCAGGTTGAATGAACAATACCACTTATCTGGCAAACGTTCAATCCCATCTGGAAGCTTCCTCCATTTTAGACATGAGTCACACTGAACCCATGTCTGATCAGGCCGTGTCCTGTAACGGGAAATCATGGGCTTCAGTAAAATATACCCTAGGCAAGCACAGTTAAAGAATTTGGGATTACTGGTTTTCTGCTTTTGTTTTTCAAAGGATGAAAACTTACTGTGCATCTTCAACGAGTATGTCCTGAGGATAATCTGTCTTCTTTGCCTGCATCTCATTCCAGTAATCATTTAGCTTATCACCAAGTGCCTGTATTGTAAGCCTGGTAAGCAGTAATAAGTTGCATTTCATTAAAAAGGCCTCTTATATTTATATACTTTTTATACAGCACTTCAAATTAAAAATGTAACCTTGAAGTGGTTTAATAAAGGTTAAGCATAACAAGAGCTAAAACTATACATTATATAAAAATGCTATTAAAATTTATGGGGAATATTCACTTTGGAATCGTGGAAGAAATGGGTCTTCAGTGAGCTTAAGTCTTCCATTATCATATCATTTGCTTGAAAACCAAAAATATCAGCACCTTACAAATAACAGAAGGGAGGCTTTGGAACCACCCTAGTAACAGTCGCAAGATGGCATTTAGTAATTTGTACTCACAGCAAGACCTTCCCTAAAGATCTTAATTATCTCATGGATTGTTTCAAATGGTAACAGTTCTAGCCAGGGTTGGTGGTGAACTGAATGGGCAGAGCTGGGTTACGTCTGTCTCATCCATCTCACCCATCCATGTTTCAGTAATAAATGCCAGGTTAGCTTCCTCATCCACAATCAGATGGGGAAGGAATACCATTTTATTAAGAACTGATCTGGCATTCAGCAACACAATTATTAAGCATGGAGTTTCAGAAGCCATGCCATCAGATTCTTGGAAGGGAAAGGAAAAACCATAAAGATGGGATATTTTCCAAATATAATTTCTGTTTTTCCATCAAAAGCTTTTTTTATATGTGGTAGGTTATGAAATATATAAGCGTATATGTAGATTCTGATCTTAAAGCTTTTTTACTGAATGAAATAAGGTTCATCATACTTGGCTACAAATATTTGAGTCAGCTTCTTAATTACTCTGAAGTATTAGTATTTAAAATACGGGGGGGGGGGGGGAGAATTACATATACATGCAAAGAATACTCACCGGTATTCATTTGTGTAATCAAAGTCCTGTTTATTATGTGTTGGCTTTAGAAAGTTGCATTCAATAATCCCTACTACACCAACACCCATATTGTTTGCCTACAAGGGAAAATTAAAAAAAAGAATATATCTGAGCTAAAAACTGACAATATGCTTAAAATTAGCTATGAACATTCTACCTGCAGCTGGCATCACTGTCTGCACAATATGAACTGATATCAGACTTAAGAACTGCAGTTAGGAACAAATTAAACTATTAGCTACTTGTTTTTTGTACTTGAAATGGTAATGGAGAGAAAGGAAAGAAGGTTATGCAACATAAAGGAAGAGATGTAAAAAAATAAGCAGCCCCACAAAATAGTATCTAGGTATTTCAGCTGAAGACAAATGGGTTGGTGGGTTGTCATTTAGTCCAACCTCCTACTTACAGAAGAACCCAGATAAACTATCCCCAAGAGGTGTCAATTCAGTGTCTAAAACTCCCACTATTATGTGGGACTCACTAACCCTATGGTCTAGTTTGAGTCTTCCAGTATCATGTCATTTGTCCTCATCTTGCTCTCCACATAAATCTTCTCCCTCTTGTACACAAAAAATGTAAACTGTTATTGTATTTCACTTTAAGCTTTGCTTCTGTTCAAGCCAAAATACCTGACTCAATTAACCATTCCTCACTGATTTCTCCAGACTCCTTTCCACTGTAGCTAATTCTCTTTTGTATCCACTCCCATCTTTTTAAATACTGGACACAGTATTCCACGTCCTGTCTGTCTGCATTGACTACAATGAAGCATAATTTATTTGACTGGCTTAGTAATAACTGCCACCGTTTAGCGATTCGTTAATGTGAATAATTGTTTTAATACTTCCTAAAAGCAGTTTAAATTTCTAATCTAAATAGCCTTGATTTAGGATAAATCCACATGTCTCTGCAACTATAAAATAGAACGGTTTTATATCAATAGTACCAAAATGATATAGCTTGTTACAGTATCAGACAGGCTAACAGAGGTTGAAAAGATAACAGCATGCTTATGTTCCTACCTTTAGCTGATAGCCAACTCTTTCATAAGCTTTGATTAATCTGTTTCTGTGATACATCATCATTCCATAGTGATCTTTATTTCGACAGTTGAATCCAAACGTAATCCTCACCGTTTTGGGCTTGTTTTAGTATGTTAAGGTTACTATTTACACAGAATTCTGTACTTTCTAAAACAGTCATATCTCAATATTACAGAATAATAGCATACGAATGGAAACTGCATTAACTGAACAAGTGACCTCAATGTAACCCCAGAGGATTAGGATACTGGGTTGGTGGACCTGCCTGGAAATTGCCTTGGACAGAGAACTGATCTCTTAATTATAATCTCATTATTGGGAAAGGAAAGTACATGGAAAAAAATCATAGCACAGCCACCCAGAGAGGATCTACCACAGGGATTATGCCAAACACACAAACATGTACCACAAACTTGTACCTAATACTTGTACCACAAAGATGCCAGCCAACATGCCTAAAGCAGTGCACTTACACGCTCAGACAAGTATTTTACACAGGCGGCAACACTGATGCACCCAGGTGTCATACAAGGTGCCAACCTTTCCGCTACAAGACAGGAGGTTGTCAGACTGAAATGCTCAAGAGCACAACATAGCCAATTGTGTTTGAGGCCTTGAAGGCCATGCCTCATAAGCAACCAGTGCAGCCTGAGGGGATCTGTAGTCGCAGAAGGTAGAAGCATTCAGGACAGCATTTCAAAACTGTCAACATGCTAGCAAGGGAGACCGAGTTGAACCTCAGACTTTAAGCTTAGTTTGATTCCTAGCAAACCTAGGATTTTTTTGGGGGGGTGGGGTGGGTCCACTGCTGAATTGGCACATCTTTAACACAATGTTGGTAACTCTGCCAACATTAATGACACAGACATATTGATTCCAACTTAGGTCACTCAGAATAGTGCTCTGTGGCCTCAATAACTTCAAAGTTATTCACTGGGCTTACAATTCTGAAGAGTTAGCTACTGAGAATGGCAGAAAGACAGAACCACTCAACTATCTATTTCTATTCCAAGCTGCCAGAGTACTGTTAGTATTAAAGTATTCAGCACTTCCTATTTTTCGTTCATCATCTGCTCAACTTAAACTGAGGCTGTATACCATGACCACTAATAATAATATGGCCATTAAAAGTGGTCTTTCTAAACAAGAAAAACATGCATTTTTTAACATTCTAAACCAAAGGATAATTTTGAGTAAATTTCTGAAAAGAGAACCATGACAGAAAGAACATCTCTTAACATCGCAAGTATAACTTGTCTGAATACTTCCTAAGACTAAAGTTATGCCTCATAGTTTCTTAAATCGCAGAGGTCACAACAATCTTAAGATTAAAATGTCTCCTTGATACTGTAAAAAACAGTAGAGAAAAGAACAGTCCACATTTCATAAAACTCAGCTACTTACCTCCCCACATTAATATAAAAACAAAATACTAATAAAGGATACAGCCAAAAATTTTGGCCTGTAAACATCTCGTTCTATGTTAGCAAGACTTTTGGAAACGAGTTGTGTTTGTACTTTTTGTCCTCTAATAATGATCTGCATTCTTGGTTTCAAATATAAAATACTGCAGTAAGCCTGAAAAAAACGTTTGGGTTTCTGTATTTATCGTACAAGTTAAAAACTATCAATGTAGACCAACTTAAATTATGACTTAGGAGTAATCCCTCTATAAATGTCTTTCCATTTCAAATTGTACAGTCTAATGATCATGGAATACAACTCTGATGGCTGCTCAAGTCTCTTAGGATTTAGGCCTGTGTTCTACTACTTGAGGGGACACCAAGGCTTGTCTCCAAATAATTCCCGAAGAAATGCTGTGGGTCTTTGTTCAAACAGGGATTAACAGGATTTCTTTTAAAGCAAACAAAACACATAAACAATTTGTTTCTTTCTCAAGGTGAACGAAAAAATACTTTGTGTCTCTCAGATGAAACAAGATGGACTCTGAAAATCTGAAGCTTAGTCTCTTTTCTCTTGCTTCGAATAATTCAGCTTTCTTTGTGCCTCTTTGTGTTCAACTTGATGGTTCTTGCTGTTGCTTTGATAATGCTTTGTTGTTGTTTTGTTACTGCCTAAGTTGATTTATATATACCTAAGTAATTGATAAAAATGGCCTAAATGCTGCCTTTAACTCTAAGAACATAGACCTTTTTTATTCCCTCTCTCAGTAAACTCTCCTCAGAAGAGAGTTGGAATGTTTCAAAACATAACCAGCTATGGGGGCATTCTCATAGCTCCACCCAGCCAGGACTAAAACATTTGAACCGGCACTGAGGGGTTTTCCCTTTAGAACTTTTGACTTTAAATAGCAAATTGGGATAGGGCAGCAGAACCATAACAACCCCAAAACATTAAACATGCGTTCTGTTTGTCTATAAAGTTAACAGAATTCTAATAAAGATTGAATTGATTCAGAAAACCTACATTCACCTGAGAAAAGTAACCAGATTAAGTTTAGCAACTTAGTATTTCTCAATTAAACTGTCATGAAAGAGACTTATGATCTAAACCGGTGATGGCCAACCTATGACACGCGTGTCACAGGTGACACGGCAAGCCCTTTTGGGTGACACACATGGTCACCTTGGCACCTGGGCGTGTAGTGCTTGCTTGTTCTTGAAGTGTATGAAATACCAACTTTCAATTGAAGATTTAGCAACAAAAGTCACTAATGTAAAGAATTATTTGTTTTTGCTTTTAATAAAATACATATATCAAAAATATAACTTTTTTACTAGAGCTACAAATATCACAAAATTATGGATATTTCTAGATATGACACAGCACCTGAGTTAAGCTAGGTTTTCTTGCGAATTTTGACACACTGAGCTCAAAAGGTTCGCCATCACTGATCTAAACAGAAGTTACACTAATACTTATTTTAAGCTTTTTAAAGGGATATTTACTAGGATGGAATACCAGTAGTCTATCATATCAAGTAAGAAAGCTTGGTTTTACAAAACTTCATGAAAAAATGAAATTAAAGTCATTGGTTAAGATGAAACAGAGGAAGGAATCAGTTTTTGCTATGGAATTAATAAACTAAGTTCTTAGAGCTAGATAATAAGTACAAAGATTTTGGACTGAGATAACAGTATTTAATATTGGAACAATTTAAGAATAAAAATATGAATAGTATACATACACGTAAAGAATAATCGCTTTCAGGAACAATTTGGTCTAGTCTCTCTTGCTTTTTATATCCTCTTTTTCCTATTACTTCATCTATATCTGCGGGAATCCTGATGTCATATTTATCTGTATCAAAATCAAATTCTGTTTGCTCATTATTCTCCCTGTGGAACAGAATAAAAAGTGAATTTAAATCCAATTTAAATAAGTTACCTGTTTAAAACAGGGGTGGCCCTCAGTTTATCTTCTGAAGTATTACTGAATACATGTCTACACAAAATACAAAGACTATATCAGTTTTATTCTGAAATCTCAACCATGAACAGAGGAAACATTTAGTGAACCACATATACTGATCTGAAAAATCATGATCTGAAAAAATGAGGAACAAGCATTTCTATGGAAAAAAAAGGAGGGGGGAGACCAGACATTTCTTTTTCACACAGACACTTTTACATTATAATTTTTATTACTTCCAATTTATAGAAAATAGGAAAACAAAGTGACTAAAGTCATTTTATGTTTTATTCATTAATTTCTGCAAATAAGTTTAACATGCAATAATACTATATTATCAGCACAATAAATGAGCAGCTTCACTCACCTTCGAAGGTTCCAAATAATTATTCTTGTTCCTTTTTTCCCTATAATGGCATCAAGCTCTGCAAGTAGTTCCTCTTCAGTTGGAAACAATGAATGTTCTAGGATAGCCTTCAAGCTGGCTGCCGATTCATTAGGTTTTATGATTTGCCGTTAAACTACATTAAGGATTTTGCTCATTTAAAATTTCTTACATCATTTTTTCTCAATAAAACATAACACCTGCTGCTGGATTGCCAATTGATAGTTGACACTACTGACCTTTCATGCTATGCACTTTTACTATCCAAGTTAGAATATTTTTTGGAACCAAGCATGGCAGAATCTCACTTTCTGTACCACCTTTCATCCCACCAAACCATGTTTATGGTCTTAACTTGGTTCTCTGTACCTCACCTACAGGCAGCCTTCATTGGGCAACAGATGCCAGCCATACGGCTTTTCACCATCTCTTTGGCACAGGTGAGACATACTAGGCCTTATAGAATTGAAGAACGGTAAGTCCTTCCATGCCAAAAGTGGAGGCATGCATGACCAACTGAGAAGACTTATGATCTTCCACTTCTGGAAGGCCTAGTAGAGTTAAGAAGCACACAGGTCAGATAAAAAGGCAGTGACTGCGACCAAGGACTCCTGGACAGTCAGTTGTGATGGTTCAGGTACAGCCACAAATGTGATGGGCATGCCAGCTGCAATGAGACAATGCCAGACACAAGATGGAAGGGGGGGGGAGGGATCAACACACAAAGATGGGACCCTGGGGTGTGACTGGTGGAAGACCACATGTACACAGGGGTTTGTGAACTAAGTGACAGACTGGACCAGATGTCCAATTCTAGGTTTAATAGTTCAACTTACAGCCAATGTTTGTGCTCACCCCTACTTATGATTTTTTAATTAAGACTGAGAAAATTGATAAAAGTACCATAATTATTTTTAGGGGTTCTGAGAATCCAGAAGAGAGTTCTAAATAAAAAAAGACTTTACCATGCCTGCTTATGACATCTGGGGAAGGAAAAACAGTTCTGCAAGTCTTTTGCCGAGTTTAAAAGAGCAGGTCAACGATTTCTGGACACACTATTGACTTAGGAGGTGAGAAGCCTCCCATGTGCAGAATGGGAGCTTCTGCATAGCTGCATGGTCATTTCTTTGGCTCATGACTGCATTGGTAATGATGTTTTTTCATTGTCACATCAGTATTCCAGAAACAATTCCTTTTTCAAAATAATTTTCCATTCTGTTTTTTCACAAATGTTCAGAACTCTGTGGCAAGTGAGCATGGCTAATCTGCATTGGATATTTAGCAGTGATCATTGTATTGTACCTGAAAGACATTGTTTTTTAGTGAAGTTTTTTCCTTTAACTATTCTAAATTTGACATTATTAAGTATTACAAAGACATTACAAGAGTGAGTGTTCTTTACCAATATGCAATAACCGCACACAATGAAGCAAGTACTGATTAGGCAAGTATTACTCTGAGGGGCTAATGCTCATTTTTATGTCTGCTTGAAAACAAAAAGGATATGTCTCTTGTTGAATGATATGATTGGAACAATTACATTTTCTGCTTTTGTAACTTGCAGGAAGGTCTGTGATAACATGCCAACACTCATGACATCTCCATTCTTGGTGAAAACAATTGCATCTTTCCCCAGGCGCATAGATCCTGATTTAAATCCATTTCCATACAATCCAACTGGAACGTGACCATTTATTGTTACTTTGTCACTAAAACCGAAGCTAAAAATATGTTTGAAGAAATGTAATTAAATACCTTCCATAGTAAATACAATAATTACCTTTTAAATTAAAAGTTATTTCACACCCTTAGCCCCTTCCAAGCCTGTTTGGAGGCTGTAAGAGTCTAGAACCCTCAGTATATTAAGTATACTAAAACTAAAAAAGGGACTTTCCCCCTATACATGCTATACTTCTGTGAATAAATAGTTAAGATGTTGAAAACAGCTAGATACCACTTCACCCACCTCAGCATCTTATGCAGTTTGTCTGCATTCATGCCATTTCCGTTGTCCATAAACGTTAAACATACATTCTCATTTATTATTGTTTTATCAATCCACATCTGTTTTGCATTTACATCAGGATCATATGCATTATCTGAAAATAAGAAACAATGCATAAATATTGGAGTTATGGAATTACTGTGAAGTTTCAAGCATCCATTCAATCTTTCTAGTTGAATTCAACTCGCAGTTTATGCTGAAATTTATGTAATGTGGCAAAATTTCAGTCACTACCTAGACCTATAAAATATCCTTCCATGTAAAAGAATGCATGAATGCTATTTAGTTAACAAATTAACAAAATTTACTGATCGTTCTTGCAGGATACTCTTGGGGCGCGTCTTCATGGCATGTGTTATTTCAGTTTAAAGAATTCGAAATAAAAGAAACGGAACAAAGCTGTCCAGACGACTTGCAAGTTGATCCGGTTCCGATGGCAGCCTTAACGCGGGATCAATACTCGGAGTCCACACGGCAGCATTGTCCTCCTGCCCATTGCCCACACTCTCTCCTGTGATTGGTTTTCCCTGCCAGGATCCCACCCTCCCTTCTCTTTGCGTCATTCCCTGCCCAATCCACCCTCCCCCTTCCCAGCAGCAGCAGCAGCAGCATCCATCCATCCATCCACCCATCCATCCATCCATCCATTCATCCAGGCGCTGCGGCATGAGGAAGATGAGGATGGGGGGAGAGGGGGCAGCAGCAGCTGGGTGGGGGTGGGGAGGGGAAGGGAAGGGAGGCATTGCTAAGGCACCAAGGAAAAGAGTCTTGGGGGGGACTAGCAAAGGGGGGGTGTCGTCCTTGCACAGACGGGATTCTAAAGTGAGAGAAGCCCCCCTTTCCCAAAAAGAGAGGGAGGAAGGAAGGAGGGGTATCAGAGAAGCCCCCCTTTCCCAAAAAGAGAGAGGAGAGAGGGAGGGGTTCCTAAGAAGCCCCCCCTTTCCCAAAGAGAGAGAGGAAGGGGGGGTATCTGGGGGGTGGGAGACATTGCATGAGCATCTCACGTCTCCCGCCCTCCCGAAGCCGGTGTATATGGTACACTCCTGATTATCAATGTTGCAAATTTCCGCAATTTCAATACAGCTCTGTATCAAAGGACCGGGGCTTTAAACATTAAAGAGGCATAGGGTGGGGTGTCATTCATTCATATTTTTATCCCACTCTATACACAAGGCTCTCAGTGCGGGTCACAACACATTGGTTTTAATGTGTTCATATTAAACATATTAAAGCCATAACTTTGCCTGAACGTGGGGAGGAAAAAGCTGTTTCTTTAGTCCACCCTCAGAGCGAGAAAACATGAGCAAAGTGACCAGTAATTTTCTTTCCACATTATCTCTCCCAGAGGTGAATTTTACCCTAAAAGAAAACAGCTTGCCACTTTGCTGATATATTCTCTCACTCTGAAAGTGGACTGAAAGTGGATTAAACCTTAGGTGTGACCACATATTCTCTCATTCTGAAAGTAACAGAGATCAGAACTTTCCCCATGCACAGAACTTTATTGACCCATGGCCAGGCCTGGTAGTGCGGTGCAGGATTTTGGGACATGATTGATCCTGCCCTATTGGATTTCCTAGTGGTCACCTATCCATGGTCCGCTTTGCCCTAATATCCTGGCAACTGGAATCTTATCTGGGAATTCCAGATTAGATTCCACTTCCCATCCTGAAGCAGGCTGCCCCTGGCCTCCCATTGCATCACCACCCACTCCTCCTGGGCTTGCATGGCACTGCCACCCCCAAACAAAGGATGCCCAATCTGGGGCAGAAGGCAAAAAAAGACACTTCTTTTTTTAACTGTATGAAAATGCTGCCCACATGAGATCTTTAAAACACTCTCATGCTCTGAGCTCTCACAGGGTGTGGGGAGGAGAAGGTTTGTCAGCAGCTTTGAGCCTCCTTAAATGGGTGAGAAAAGTGGGGTAAAAAAGCCAACTCTTCTTCCTCCTCCTCCGTGAAGCCAGCTCAGTGGCCTTGGGCTAGTCACAGCTCTTACAGGGCATCTGTTGTGGGGTGAAGAATGGAAGCTTTGTCAGCCTCTTTGAGTCACCTTAAATGGGTGAGAAATGCCAATTCCTTCTCCTTCTGGGAGGTTTGGTATGGGGTAGCATTATTATAAAGAGGTATAGAAATCCAAGTCAAGGTTCCTATCTTTTTTTAACAGTTGTGCAAAGCATGGAACTTCAGCAAGTGCATCCTTCCTTCCTTCCTTCCTTCCTTCCAGCCTCGCGCCGAGGGAAGAGCAGCCGGCGGCGGAGGCGGCAGCGGTGGCATCCATCCATCCATCCATCCATCCATCCATCCATCCATTCATCCAGGCGCTGCGGCGCTAGCGGCTTCTCCCTGGGGCTCCGCTGCCGCTTTTCCCCCGCTTTGCCGCCACTTTGCCCCGCAGAGGAGGAGAGCCAAGGGGTGGATAAGAGGGCGAAGGGGGCTCCTCGCTTGCTCTTCCCCCCGTGGCCGGGAAGGAACTCCGCCCCCCCACCTCACAGGGACCGAAGCTGGATTAAAACCTTGGCTTGTGGTCACACCTAAGGTTTAATCTAGCTTCACTCCACCTTCAGAGTGAGAGAACACATCAGCAAAGTGACCAGTAGTTTTCTTTCCACATTATCTAGTCTAAAGGTGGATTTTCTGAGTTATTAACCCTGAAAGAAAACCAGCTTGTCAGTTTGCTGGTGTATTCTCTCACTCTGAAAGTGAACTGAAACTGGATTAAACCTTAGGTGTGACCACAGGCAGAGGCAAAGTAGCCTAGAGGGGGCTCAAAGCGGTTGACATTCTGTTTTCACCCTTCAAGGGACTAAGTGGCTGACAAGCCTTCTCACCCTTAAGGGGGCTGAAAGCGACTGTTCCGAACCTTCAAAGGTCTGAAATTGCGCAAAACTGCAACATTGTTTTTAAGGTGTGAAGTGCTTAGATTGATACAGTGTTTCAGCTTTAAGGACTGGAGGTTTATAGTGGGTGTTTGAGGGTGGATTTTTTCAATGAAGGAAACCCTAAACATGACGTGCTTCTAATACGTTCAGCCATTGGTTACAGTGCGATTGGGGGGGCGGGACAGCCTTAACACTGAATCTCATCCCGGAACGATACTGTCCACACAGTTAAAAAGGAAACACGTATCGACGCACGATCCGGAGTGAGACCTGTTGAGATCAGGATTTATTTCTAATCGGGATAACGTCCTTTAACACGGAAATACCGTGTTAATCCGAAGTGCCGTCTGAACTGCGCGAACTCAAAACGTTTTGAATTCGAGATAACTATGCCATGAAGACGCACCCTTGCAGACTGTACAATGTATCATTATATAACATAATAGTGCTTTGTATATATATATATATTTACTGTGATCTGCCCTAGGACCTTTTGGTGAAGGACGAGATATAAACTCTTAATAAAATATAATTTTACAATTTAACATTTAACTCTTATCAGATCTGTAGATATTTAATAACTTGTTAAGGCATTCTGCAAAATGTGATGTTAAACCTCCTTGCCAGCAAGCAAAAGCAGAGGAGGAATCTCCCCAGGAAGCAAAAGGGGGAACTGCTCCAGTAACCACATTTTGGATGCTAGCCCTTTCCCTAACCTCACCAGCACTGCTCTAAGCGCTAGCGAGGTGCAAACTGCCACCATTATGGTGACAATCGGAGAACCTCACCAATGGCAACAAGGCGCCTATGTGGCACCATTTCCCAATGACATGGCGACACAGGCTAAGTGCACTTGTACTGCCATCTCCAGACTCCCCTTCAAACCTCTCCCAGCAGGGAGATGTGAAGGGGAATAAACCTGGAAGCACTGCCTATAGATGTAGAGCAGTTAGAACTGCTCTACAAGTTCTGGGAGCACTGCTGCACGTATGCAGCCAGTCCTAGGACAGTAACTATTCCAGGAAATGCAAACACTGCATACAGCAGTGTTCAGAGAGTATGTAAACATGATCAGTAAGTCATAATCAAAGTTCCCTAACAGCACCTTATCACAGTTCAACAGTGCACAAGATGGCTGTTGTCTTACTCAAAGATTTGCACGGGATACATGCCATTACATAACCAAACGGGCCCAACATCTAGTATGCTACTTTTGTGTCCAGAGCAAACGTACAGCAATATATTAAAGAATTATTTCTTGCACAATCAAGTCCATGAATGGATTTGAACACCTAGGGCACTGTTTTTGCCAGAGCTCATAAATCTGGTCCATATTCTTTTGTTGCTATTTGTAACAATGCAACAGGCATAGCTCCCTCCCCCGTCCAATGACTTCAGAAGAAATTCAACTGCCTTCTTCACAAAGGTAAATCTGCATCCTTGGAGGCCGCTAGAGTCAAATCTCTGATACATTTCTTTTTTTCCCTAAAGCTTGTCTTGCAGATACAGAAAACAACATGTTTACTTGAATTTTCTGGAGTTTTCCAAGGACTCTACATCTCTGCTTGACCTATATCCATCAATTCCTGCTCACTAGCCATTCAGACTGGAAGCAGCAGGAGATCTTTGCGGCCCCAAGTTCCCTAAATTGCCTTAAGATTGCACAGATCTCTCTTCCCTACAATCTGTAACAGTGAAGGGTAAAAAGTAATGTAGTAGACATCTAATACATTGTTCCTAAAAACACAATACCGCTATATCTGCCATCTGGGGCTTAGTAAAGGATAGAAATGTCCAAGAAGGATGGGATATTTTGAGAAATGCAATATTAGAAGCGCAATCATTAACAATTCCTCAAAGAAGGAAGAATGGAAAACATCTAAAGAGACCAGGGTGGATAAACCTAGAACTTAAAAACTTGATAAAAAAGACAAAAGAAATGTTTAAGAAATGGAAGGAGGGATACATATCTAAGGAGGAATATAATGAAATCAGTACAATCTGCAGGGCAAGTATCAGAAAAGCTAAAGCTAAAAATGAATTGAGGCTTGCAAGAGAGACTAAAAACAATAAAAAAGGGTTTTGGGGATATGTCAAGAGCAAAAGAAAAGTCAAAGAGGTTTTGGGAAGTCTGCAGGGAGAGAATGGAGAAGTGATCGAAAATGATCTTGAGAAGGCAGAGATTCTGAACTCCTATTTTGCATCTGTTTTTTCCAAGAGGGATAATGTGCATGCAACAGTCCTTCACTGTACTGATGAAGGACTAGGAGAATCAAGACACAAAATCAACACTGAGAGAGAAAGGGAACGCTTAGCTAACTTAAACGAATTTAAGTCCCCAGGTCCAGATGGATTACATCCTAGGGTACTGAAGGAATTAGCAGAGGTAATTGCTGAACCACTTGCTGTAGTCTTTGAGAAGTCATGGAGAACAGGAGAAGTCCCAGACGATTGGAGAAGGGCAAACGTTGTTCCTATCTTCAAAAAAGGGAAGAAGGTAGACCCAGGGAACTACAGGTCTGTTAGCCTGACTTCAATACCAGGAAAGATTCTCGAACAAATTATTAAACAACACATATGTCAGCATTTGGATAGGAATTCAATAATTAACAATAGTCAACATGGGTTTGTATCAAACAAGTCGTGTCAGACCAACTTGATTTCATTTTATGACAAAATCACTGAATGGGTTGATCAAGGAAATGCAGTAGACATAGTATTTCTTGATTTCAGCAAAGCATTTGACAAAGTATCTCATGCGATCCTCATTGAAAAATTGATCAAATATGGGTTTGACAAGGCAACTATAAGGTGGATTCAAAACTGGCTTAGTAATCGTACTCAAAGAGTGGCTTTAAATGGCTGCACATCCAAATGGAGGGAAGTGTCAAGTGGAGTACCACAAGGTTCTGTCCTGGGCCCAGTTATGTTTAATGTTTTTATAAACGATCTGGACGAGGGAGTTGAAGGGAAACTGATCAAATTTGCTGATGACACAAAGCTTAGGGGGGATCGCAAACACCAGAGAAGAGAGAGAGAGGATTCAAAAAGATTTAGAGAAACTCGAACAATGGGCTGCAACTAATAAAATGGTATTTAACAAAGAAAAATGCAAGGTTCTGCACCTGGGCAAGAAAAATGAAAAAAGCACATATACAATGGGAGGAATTCGGCTGAGCAGCAGCACATGTGAAAAAGACTTGGGTGTCCTGGTAGATCATCAACTGAACATGAGTCAACAGTGCGAGGCAGCTGCAAAAAAGGCAAACGCAATCCTGGGGTGTATTAGGAGAAGCATAGAGTCCAGATCACGTGAAGTTATTATCCCCCTCTACTCTACCTTGGTCAGACCTCATGTGGAGTACTGTGTCCAGTTCTGGTCACCCCAGTTTAAAAGAGACACTGACAAGCTGGAGCAGGTTCAGAGGAGAGCTACCAAGATGGTGAATGGTCTGCAAACCATGTCCTATGAGGAACGGCTTAAGGAACTAGGAATGTTTAGTCTATCAAAAAGAAGACTGAGAGGAGACATGATAGTTGTCTACAAATACCTCAAGGGTTGTCACAGGGCAGAGGGATCAGCCCTGTTCTCACTCTCTCAAGGAAGGACTAGAAACAATGGGGTGAAACTGCAGGGGAAAAGATTTAGTTTAGATGTTAGGAAAAAATTTCTAACAGTAAGAGTGATCAACCAGTGGAACAGGCTGCCACGGGAGGTGGTTGGTTCCCCTTCGATGGAGGTCTTCAAGCAGAGACTGGACGGCCATCTGTCTGAGATGGTTTAGGAGATCCTGCCTTGAGCAGGGGGTTGGACTCGATGACCCAGGAGGTCCCCTCCAACTCTACCATTCTATGATTCTATGATTCTAAGTCTGTTGTGCTTTATATTTCTTAGGAGTATAATTTGTGTAACAATGGAGAAAACCATTCAGAAGGTTACAGCACGAATTTGGCTAAATGAGCATGTGCTCACACAGAGAAATGAAGAAACAGAACTTGTATGATGTGTTTGTTCTGTCATATCTCTATCCCTTTGGACCATGGGCAGATTTGGAGACAATGTTAAGCCTGGGTTCTTAATCACGAAATATTAAACATATGAGAATGCCAAGCAGATGTTCAAGTGCCATTCTGTGATTCCCACCTACTGAGTTTAAGTTATCAAGTTGCCAAGGAAAAGGGGAACACAAGATCAAAAGGGCACTCATGTGAGTAGTGAAATATCTTGTTCTGTAATGTAATTTACTATGAGCAACACTAAATAAGATGGGCATTACAAATCTATGCCTGCCTTACTGGGGAAAGCATAACAACAACCTAAAGAAGTACTCTCTTAATCACAAGAAAGGGAATATAGCATTTCCATCTCTGGTTAACTAAATAAAGCTAGGAATAAAACCTGCTAAAAAAGCTGTACACATCTCAAAGCTGTGGTTGGATTCTGCAGGTGTAACACTATTCACATACCTATAAGTTCAGCAACAGCACTGAAAGGCCAAGTATGACTGGTGGAGTTTGTATGCAAAAACTTTGGACATAGCTGAAACAGAAGACAGATGAAGTGTTAAAAACAAAGTAAAAATTCCATTTCTAACTTCATCTACAATATGAATTTGATGTATTTTCCCCCCAAACCCCTTCTCCTCTCATTTTAGCTATAATTACCCGTATTTTCCGGCATATAACACGACTGGGTGTATAAGACGACCCCCAATTTTTCTACTTAAAATGGAGATTTTGCAAAACTGGGGTGCAGCCTAAACCGAGCCTCAGACCTGGGGAGAGATGGCAGCCTTACCTGCTAATCCCACGAATGTGCTTGTAGCTTTCCTTCTGGCGCTGATGCAGGGAAAAACTTTGCTCTGATAAAGATCTGTGGCTGCAATGCAGCTTTGGAGTCTGCCTCCCTAGCGTGATTAGTCTATGATCCTGTAGGGGAGGGGGTGTTCCACCGAGCGAAATATGAAGAATCCTGCCATCATTTTCTCTTCAAAAGCCTCTCTGCTTTCAACCCCTCCCCTACTGGATCATAGACGAATCTTGCACTAGAGGGGCAGACTCTTCTAAAGCAGAGAAGAGAAAATGAGGGCAGGATTCTTCATATTTCGCTCCGTTTAGCAAGGTTTTTTCCTCATGTCGGCACCAGAAGGAAAGCTTCAAGCCAGATGATTGGGATTAGCAGGTAAGGCTGCTGTCTCTCCCCAAGTCCAAGGCTCGGTTTAGGCTGCACCCCAGTTTTGTGCTGGCAGCTGTGGCCAGCAGGACCCGGGTGAGGGTATTACTGGTGTATAAGACGACCCCCAACTTTTCAGAAGATTTTTTGGGGTTAAAAACCCGTGTTATACGCAGGAAAATACGGTATATTTTCAAATATATTTCTTGCAATACTTCACTCTTAACTCCATCATTTATAAACCCTATTACACTTCAGTTTTGCAGCCAGAAATTAATCCTCAGTTCTTGATTTAATCTGATCCAACTTACTGAATTCCTTCTATTGTCATACATATCTAATGTTTTATATCCTTTATTTTTCAGGATATTATTTGATTTTACTTGGTCCCTGATTCACCAGCTAAACTCAGCTAGTGTGCCTACATGATATATGCCAATTGAGAAATACATTCAAGGGTAACCTTTGGGCCTGCCTAGGCCATATGCACTTTTATATGCTGGTAGTCTGATACTTGAAGGGCTGATGCCGCCCCCTCTGTGCCTGATCTTCACTTTAATAAGATGGCACTGTTATATCATCCCATTGAATTAAGTGTGAACACCTAGATCCCAAGCCAGTGTATAAGACAAACTAAACATAGTACAATCTAAAAAAACAGCTGAATTAGAAGAATTTAAAAATAACAAAAACTACCAAAGAGAAGAAAACAGTATTAATCACTAAATGCCTGGGGAATAAGCAGGGTTTTTAATAGGTACCCAAAAGCACATAATGACAGTGCAGGTCATTTGAATAAAGGAAGACTGTTCCATAGGCTGGGTGCTACAGGAGAAAAAGCCCTTTCTCCAGCTACAACCACATTTGCACAAAAACTGCTGAAGAATTTCCCAAAATGATACACCATGGGTGATACTCTCAGATAATAATCTCAGATAACAAGACTTTAATCAAAGATTTGAAGAATCAGTACACAAAGTCCAATTCTAAAGCAGACAGTTCACTACAGAAGCTGCAAATATTCCTAATGCAAGGAATGAGTTTGATGGTGCTCATCATTCACTGCGTGAATGGTGTAAGAAAGAGGCAAAAGCAAAGAGTGTACCTGTAAAGTAAGACTTTATTCTTTATGCATAAAGAGGAGAGCCATCAGAGCTATTTCACTCTTAGATGAGTTTCTCAGAGGTTTGGAGGACCTCCCTTTCATCCTTAGTCTTGGCTGCTTGTTTCCTCTTTCATTTCCCTAACTGGCTCAGGTACTGTGAAGTCACAATCTTCCTGTTCCACCTGTTACAGGTTCCCCCTCCCATATATTCATCACATGTTTAGAAAAAGGAGGATTCCTCCTCCCCTGGGTGGAAAAGCTAACATGCACAAACTTAATTAAGGAGGAATAATGGATAGGGGTTTCAAACAACTATTGCTTTCAATTATCCTAACCCAGTGGTTCTCACCCTGTGGGTTGCGACCCCTCTGGGGGTCGATCTAATCTTTCACAGGGGTCGCTATGAAGTAGCAATGAAAATAATTTTATGGTTGGGGGTTAGGGTTAGGTTGGAGGTCTCCAGAACATGAGAAACTCCATCAAGGGGTCACGGCATTAGGAAGGTTGAGAACCACTGTCCTAAGCTATCTAGGAATGCTGTTAACTATAGCTAACTACAGTCCCTCAATTGACATGAACAGATAAAACTTAAGAACATAAGAGAAGCCCTGCTGCATCAGGCCACAGTCCATCTAGTCCAGCATCCTGTCGCACACAGTGGCCCACCAAATGCTCATGGGCATCTCAAGCAGAGACAAGGACAAACCTTTTCCTGCTCTTGAATCCCAGCAAAGAGCCCTGGTACCACCCACCCCCCAGCCTGAAAGATGCACCCGGGCATTCATTCTAGTAGCCACTGATACATCTGCCATCCATAAACTTGTCTAACCCTACCTTAAAGCCATCTAGACTGGTAGCTGTCACCACCTCTTCTGGCAGCACATTCCATAAGCCAATGACCCTCTGGGTGAAGAAATACTTCCCTTTGTCGGATCTGGTTCTCCTACCCATCAGCTTCATAGAGTGCCCCCTGGTTCTAGTGGTATGATAGAGAAAAGAAATTTTCTCTATCCACCTTTCCTATACCATGCATAATTTTATATACTTCAATCAGGTCCCCTCTTAAATGCCGTCTTTCCAGACTGTAGAGGCCTAGACGTTGCAGCCTGGTTTCGTAAGGGAGGTGTTCCAGACCCTTAATCATTCTGGTTGCCCTTCTCTGCACCTTCTCTAGTTCCACAATATCCTTTTTGAGGTGTGGTGACCAGAATTGCACACAATATTCCAAATGTGGCCTCACCATACATTTACAAAGAGGGAAAATGACACTTGCTGACTTATTTTCTATTCCCTTCCTAACTATTCCCAGCATTGAATGAGAACTTCCTTCTGAAACGCTATATGTCAAACATGCCTAGTGATAATGCATGAGGCTTCACCTTGGTTTGCCAGCCAGTGAACTGGACAGCACAAACCATCCCCTTTCAGAAGATTAAGGCTGTCCATTCATCAGGCAGAGGGAGAAGGCAGGCATGCACTTAGGAAGCTTCTACACAAAGGACAAATAAGATTACAGTCTTCCTCAGGAACACCAATTCCCCAATAATATAAAATATAGGAACACAACACCCACCCCTCTCATCCCCAACTAGGAAATGCTGCTCTAGCGTTGCATTTTTTCCCTGCGAGACCAAAACGATGCAAACACGTTTCCGATGACGACTCCTCCCCTGTAGCTGGAAAACGAAAGCTAAAGATCGAGAGCAGGCGACATTTCCCCCGCATGCAGAGCAGCGCAGGCAGCTCCTTTCCCAAAACTGCAACACTAGCACATTATAATAAGGAATCCGCCCCTTTAAAGGTGATCGACACGGCACATTTCAATTCAGAAGAGCAAAACAAAAACCCCAGGCTCACAAAGCGAGCAGCCGCACGATGCTCATTTAGAAGTGAAAGCAAAGCAAGAGCCGTTCCCGTTATGCCTCGAAGCGTGGGGAAAAGCGTTTGTTTTTGAGAACTAAGCAGCAAAAGAGAAATCCTCCCTTCTCCAGGCCGCCCTTTCTCATCGTCCTATGACAACAACAACAACAACAACAACAACAACAACAACCTACACGTCGCACAGCATCCTGCTACTCCTAGGAGAAGGGGACTGCTAGCTAGGGGTGAACCCCTGGGCTCTTCGGTGCAGCAAACCTGGAGCGAGGGAGCAAGTATCTGCGGGAGGCGGGAAAAGGGAATCGGGGCAGCTAATCGTGCTTGCAAAAGGCAGCCTGGAAGCGAAAGGGGGTGAGAAGTCCAGGCCGAGGCCAGGAGCAAAGCGAACCCATCCTACCCTCTTCCGAGCGTTTGTAGCTTTTCGGGAAGGGGGAACGACCCTACAGGCACATGCCAGTAGCTCCCAGAGACTTCCCGTTCTCACAAACGGCAGCCACGCACCCACGGAGCCCTGCCCGACAAAATCCACATTCACCCAACTCCCCCCGGCTAGCGGTCCCGTCCCGTCCCCGCTCACCGCGCTCAGGAGAATCCCGCTCTGGGTTTGCGCCGCCGCCATTTTAGCTCCACTACAAAAGCCACAGCTGATAAAGCTTCCTTTTTCCCAGGGCCCTCTCCTCGGTCAAGGTACTTCCGGGGCGGAGGCCGCCGCCGCCGGCTGTTCTCGCTGCTGCTGCTGCTGCGTTGGAGCTTCTTGTTTTCGTTTTTCCTCTGCGCGCGCGCCTCGTTCGTTCACACTTCTAACGCTGAGAGCATTACGTTGCGCGCGTCCTCCTCTCCTCTTTATAACCGTGTAACCCGGACTGGGGCATTCCCAGTCAACCAGGCATAGTTTTCTTCCGTGATTCACCTGTTCCCGTCCCCTCCCTTCTTTGTTCGTCTGCACCTGGGTGGATAGAAACACTCCTTACATAACCTAAGAGGAGCCCTGCTGGATTGGACCATGGCCTGTATAATGCAGCATCCTGTCTCACACATCGCCCTACTGAGTACTTCTGGGGGGCCAAATGGCCTTCAGGGAGGTCCTCTTGTATGTTCCTACAATCTGGAGGTGGTCCTTAGGCATCACTTCTAATAGACATTGCTACACGTGTCGTCCATGAACTTGTTGATAATATAAGAGATAATACTGTGAGATCCTGCCAAATCCATCTAGTCCAGAATCTTGTCTCACAAAGTTACTTATTGTTTCTGGACATTCTCAAGCAGAAGGCAAGACAAAATTTCCACCTGCTTTTGAGTCCCTGAAAAGGCCTTTAGAGGTTTCATGACTTCTCTCAAGGAAGATCTAGGGCAGTGATGGTGAACCTTTTGAGCTCAGTGTGTCAAAATTTGCAAGAAAACGTAGCTTAACTTGGGTGCTGTGTCACATCTAGAAATATCCATAATTGTGTGATATTTGTAGCTCTAGTAAAAAAGTTATATTTTTGATATATGTATTTTATTAAAAGCAAAAACATAATTCTTTACATTAGTGACTTGTTGCTGAATTTTGTTTGCTAAATCTTCAGTTGAAAGTTGGTATTTTGTACTCTTCAGGAACAAGCAAGCACTACATGCCTAGGTGCCAGGGTGACCATGTGTGGCACCCAAAAGGGCTTGGCGTGTCACCTGTGACACGTGTCATAGGTTGGCCATCACTGATCTAGGGTCAGACACTAAAGAGCAACATTAATGCACATATCCTTTGTTGTAAAGCTCATAATCTTGAAACAAAGAAAACCCTGTTCACAAGAAATATCTTCTTTGTTTGTACACTTTACTCCACTTTACACAGCAGCTTTGTAAGTTGGATGGCCATCAGGAGGACAGGAAGAGCAGCCCTAGATTCCGAAGTACAATGCAGAAGTGGGTGAGGAAAGTTTATCTAAGAAACAAGAACCTAGCCGTTTGAGGTTCTCTGTCCCCCACTAGCTTAGTCAGAGACTTGCCTTGCATCTGGCAAGATTAAGCTTCCTTAGCATAACCCAACATGCTACAACACGTTATCTTCAATGCAGAAGGAAATCTGATCCCTTCCTGAAATTCCCTGATGGAGACAGTTGACAGCAATCTAATTTTAATCTTTATTTCCTGTAGATGCCTAAGACAATGCAGATATTCACTCTGTATGACTCTCCATGTCATGTCCACTAAAGCTGTTAGTTTTTGGGAAAAGAGTCAGATTTGAACCCACAATTGAACTGGGGTGAAAACTGAAATCACTTGGTTGCAATCAGACATAAATTTTAATCCAGTTTAGATCCACCTTCAGAGCGAGAGAACACACTAGCAAAGTTCTGGATTATGCAAATAATACGTATTAAGTCTGGACGAAGCTTTAGTTTTGTGTGTGTACATGTGCACATATTGTAGATTATAAAATCCACACACACAACTCCTGCTTGCAGCTAGCCTTCTAGGGAGAGTCCTAGGAAGTGGAGAGTTCTATTGAATGGGAAACACCAAAGTTGACTAAGGATCTTTTGAGCTTGAAAATTCATTGGAGGAGCTATGACAGTTCTTCCTACCAGTGTTAGATGATGTGCTGTTGCTACTCATGAGAACTTACCTGCCTGTGCCATCAATAGGCTGCATTCCACATTACTATTTCCTTTATTGCAGAAACATCCCTGGCAGGGATCATCACAGCCCGAGGCAGCAGGTGGGCAGTCAGCACACCACTGCTATAATAAGAGTACTTAGCATTCTTGTTAGAGTGCAGATGGGAGCCCCATGTAGATTTTACCAATGTCAGGCATATGAATTCAAACCCAGAAAACTCTGTTGAAATTGCAAGTTGTGTGATCCCAACAGAGGTGTGCCAACATTTTGTCAAAGAGCTTTGACCTTTAGAAAAGATATCTGAAGAGCCAGGCACCTTAGCCTGTTCCCTCAGACTCCAGAGCATCTCTCTGCATCATCTAAAAGCTGCACAGAGAGGTCTAAATCCCATATGACCTTCTCCATCTGTAGTAACTGGGAAAGTTACAAAGCTTAATTTTTTAACTATAAAAGGGCAAGTTGGTAGTTATGCTGGGGCCATATTAATTTGATTTCATGGGAGGGAAATGATGGATACTAGGTAATTATTAAGAATTCATTTTGACTGTGGATTTTGCTAGGTTTCCTGGGGGAGAGAAGTTCGAGTAGACCATTCCTTTCTTAAGCATATTTGTATACGAAGCAGCATCCTTCCCTGATGATGTTTATTTCTTATTCTATTTACTTCTCTCTTCAGAATTTGGTGCTAGGCAAATTTATTATTGTTGTTATTTTCTTAAAGCCATAATAATGATAGCAGCAGCAGCAGTAATAATATACAATCTGTCAATTGCAAAAGGCCACCCTGCTGGGCTTTGCACACATTATCCGCCAGTACATATCATCATCTTAGGATCTTGGGAAGATCCCAATGCATTATGAAATATCAAAGCTGACATGTTTGGTGTCTCTTGTGTTGTTATGTTTCTATCAGTAATAATAAAGGCTAGTTTCATACTTGAGATAGGAACTATTCTGGTTCAATAACAGGTTTAACTTACATGTTTCTGTTGCTTGTTCTTTCAATAAAATTACTTCTTTATAAACTTTTTGGTGTTCTTGTTTCACAACCCAAAACTGAATGTACTATGCAACTAAGCTCATAGCTGAAAGGTGGGAACTCCTAAGCACATATTCAGCTTAGATTTAGCTTGTGGATAATGTGAGCAAACATAGTAGTTTGACATATGTGATTGTCTCCATTCAATGGTTGTGGCAGCAAAGAGGAACTCAGGTCATGGAAGGCCTTCTACTATAATGAAAAAAATCTATTTTGTCATTGTACTTGTCTTAATTCCAGATACAGAGTTAATGTTATAGTACCTTTGTGATTTATTCACTGGGGATAACATGCCCAGTTTTTCCACTGTCACTAGAAGTACCCATTAAGTACCCATTAATGGGTACGTAATGGCATTTTTCTACCCATTAATGGGTATGTAATGGGTATTTCTAGTGACAGTGGAAAAACACCCCTAAATTCACCTAGATTTCTGCTGAGGTACATTTTTTATTAAACTAAAAATTAGTTTATTCAATGTAAGCCCATCTAACAGCTATGAGATACCTCTCATGGTGGCTGGTGGACTAAAGCATGACACATGCATTTCTGTTATAGCATCCTGTTTCTTTTCTGTGGTACTCTCAGATCCAAAAAACAGAGATATACAATGAACATAGTAGAAACTGTTCTTCAGACTTCTCTCCCCACACTTGACTTTGCCTCTTGACACTCTCACCTGCCACATTGTATCCCATTAGCTGCCACTAATTATGATGAAGCAGCATTAGTAAGACACACTCTCATTTTAGTTTTGCCTAGCATGGAACAAGCTGTGGCCTGGATAGCCTGGGATGTGGCTAAGAAATGAGCAAACATGTTGACCTAAGATGAGTCATCGACAGCCTTGTTTTGCAAAATTTTGGTACTGATCATCCACATAAAGTTCTAACCAATCAAATTATGACAATTTTACTTCAGGTATTTGAGAATACAAGCAGAGGAGTCATAAGTGCATCTGGGTATGTGATGTCATCTGTGTCAGAACTCTGTAAATTTTCCTGATTTCCTGGAATGTAGGAAGCAACTAGAAAAAAAAATTGTATGTTGAACAATGGAGGAGGAAGAGATGGATAATACGAGTTAGACAGATAACCCTGATGTGGATACAGAAAATGTACAAAATATGAGGAGCTCTGGTGGATCAGACCACAGCCCATCTAGTCCAGCAATTGCTCATGGGCATTTCAAGCAGAAGAGAAGGGCACACCTTCACCTGCTCTCAAATCCCAGGAAATGGCCTTAGGGGCAATCCGCTTGTCCCCCCCAGCCTGGAAGATGTACCTAGGCATCCATTCTAGTAGCCATTAATATATCTGTCGTCCATAAATTTGTCTAACCCTTTCTTAAAGCCATCTAGGCTGGTTGCTATTAACACCTCTTCTGGCAGCAAATTCCATAGAATGATGACTTTTTATGTGAAGAAATACTTCTCCTTGTCTGACTCTCCTACCCATCAGCTTTATAGAGTGCCCCCTCGTTCTAGTGTTGTATGTCAGAGAAAATATATATTTTTTCTCTATCCACCTCTTCTATACCATGCATGATTTTATATACTTCAGTCAGGTCCCCTCTTAAACAAACACCAACTACATGGCATAATCTCTCGCTGTGGGGTCTCCTTGCAAATGTTAGGGCAGACCATCCAGTTAGCTAAAGGGATGCACAAAATGATATTGCAAGCCTAACATAAAATCACTAAAATGGCTAGCACAAACGAAATCTACTTTCCAACTTTAAAAATATTTTGTTTACAAAATGCCCCATCAGTTAAAGCAACAATTTACTTGCGCATGTTTTGAACTTATTGAATCCATGGTGAAGTATGAGAGATACCATCAGGTACCTTATGAAGAAAGACTGTGTTTGTGGTGCAGCACTGGTTGAATATCTTTTTCATAACTTGTTTACCTGTCCCCTTTATTCCTCAATAAGAACAACTTGTTTGGGGCCCCTTTTATAAAATGTGTTCCACTGGAATGCAGAACATAAGGTGACTTACCTTCTGTGGGGAGAAAATGTCAAGGTGACATATAGGGTAGCTTTGTTTTTTGTTAAGGCTGCCTGACTTAGGAAATCATTACCTGAGTTGAATGGGGTGTCTTGTAAGGGTGATGGGGACAAATAATGTTATTTTTATTTTCTTAATTTTATCTTTGTTTTATATGACATCTTCTGTAAACATGATATTGTCAAATGACATCAATAAAGTTCATATGGAACTCTTTGCAGTCTGCACCTACAGCTAACATATTTATTCTGCAGGGAGTTGTTTTATGGAAGATACCCAAGAACTCTAAACTAAAACAAATTATACCTTTTCTCTGACCAGGGCATTGGCTCACCCATCTGCACTTTCTGCCCATCCATATTTTTTTTCTTGAGAGTGTATAGTTTTTTCTAAGACATCACATTTAGATTGAAATAAATGCCTGTGTTCATATATTCCTATTATTCCTCCATTTTGTTAGGTATCAAAGATTTGTGGTGGACTCCTGACCAACTGCACGGCCACCTCTATGCAGTTTTCCTGGCAGAGATAAAGTGGTTTGTTATTGTCTACTTCTGCCGTGAGGCTGGCAATTGAACTGGCAATCCTCCCCTTTCAGGTTGCTTGCATCATCCATTCCTCCTTACTCTTGTAAATTAGAAAATACAAAAAGAAATCCAACACTTAATAAAATGAAGAATCTTAAAATGTTACTGTGCTCCTGTTTGTTATGTTGTGTTATTACTCTTATAAAATTGCTTTGATTATTTAGAAAGCTGTGATTAAAAAAAAGGCAATAAAATTTATTTATTTATTATTTACATTTCTATTCTGCCCCATACCCGAGGGTCTCTAGGCAGGTCTTTTCCCCCGCTCTCTCTCTCACACAAACCTAACTGGAAAACTTTATGCAGCAGAGACGCACTCTCAGTGTAAGAAAAAATTCAGCACTATGTTTAATATGAAAGTTACATTCAAAAACATATCAAAATTTTACACAGCAGCCATTATTTTAACCACCACATTAACTTCTTCTTTGGCAACAACTGATTTTAAACACAGCAAACATACTTTAGACTTCGTTATATCTTTCTATGCTTCCACTAAATCTGTAATTTTAAAACAGGAGTGTCCCATTAAAGAAACAACTTTGCATTCTCTATCACTATTTGGAAAACTAGTGTTCAAAGCAGTATTAGAAATTACTTCCCAAACTAGTTTTATTCATGAAACAGAAGCAAATTCAAATGCTATAGATCAAGCTAATTTATTAATGCCAATATTGTCATGCAGGTCAATGTCATGTACAACAAACACTCAGGATTATGGTGGTCCCAAGGATTACAAATCATACCTTCTCAAATGAAATTACTGCTTGCAAAATGAAAATTTTTAGGATGAAATATAATGAGAAGGGATGGTACTAACTGAAACAAAGCCAGAGTCATATACGAAATACTGAGAGGGAATCTGCAGTCTGTGGGAGCTTCTGCAGATTTGAAGCAAAATGTTTTAAGTGGTATAAACTGATATTTATAATAGTCCTCTCCTTCAAAGGAAGTGAAGAAAACCAAGAAGTAAAAAAGAGTGGCTGCACCCATATTCAGTTAAAATGAGGAGCTTAGAAGAGGATAGTTGTGAGGGTAAGCTGTGATTTGCTAGTGTTCCTATCTCACTTCTAATCCACTGGAAAGGACAGAAGTACATTTACTGGTCTTTAAAGTAGATTAGAGATAGGTGGGAGCACTTGCTACCACCTCTAAGTCACTTTGGAGCCACATATTTTTTAATTTATGTGAATGCAGCTAAAGCTTAGTAGTGAATATTGTACTGAATGGAAGAGTACTGTATGTTACCCAGACAACATTAAATACGTGTGAGTAAATTGTCTCCCATTGTAAAATATGAAATGCTAGCTATACCACCACTAAAGATAAAAAAGAACGAAGCTTATATAGTGTATACTTAATGTTAAATTAGCACTACAAATGAAGATTATTATTTTTCCCTGAGTGTTAGCAATATTTGCTTACATTTTGAAAAAGTTTACAATTTTAGATAGCAAAGAATGCACAGTATTACAGCAGCTTTAAGTTTTAAAACAAATAGTACATCTT
Organism: Aspidoscelis tigris stejnegeri; assembly: GCA_023333525.1. Lineage (NCBI taxonomy): Eukaryota > Metazoa > Chordata > Lepidosauria > Squamata > Teiidae > Aspidoscelis > Aspidoscelis tigris. Next base: position 213,422,853 of record JALMGA010000001.1, read on the forward strand.
CACTTTTGTAGTAAAATATGAAATAATTCACATTCAGAAGAATTTAACTTCACAATCACAATGACAAAATTTCGTTCTGGAGCATAATTTCATCACTTTGCAAACTAACAAGTAAATAATCATTTTACTGTCATGATTCTAAATAAAGACTATTAGGTGTTCTACATTTTATGTAGTATCAAATGAATTCAGAGAATTTGTTATTGGGTGTTTTTCCACTGTCACTAGAAGTACCCATTAATGGGTATTTAATGGCATTTTTGTACCCATTAATGGGTACTTCTAGTGACAGTGGAAAAACACCCATTGATAGAGATACCTAACTAAAACAAAAACAAGTTTATCAGTGTTCAAATTCACTGCACTATAGGCCACGTGCCTCTGGTACTTATGGATGCCTAAAAAGAATTTAAAATATCAAGGTGTTCAATATTCAATCCCATGTTTGTTAAAAGAAAAAAAAAAGACAACACACCTAACCCAACCAAGCACTTTGAATGAAAAATTCTAAGCACTTTCCAAACTTTCTCAATGAAGTGAAATTAAATGCACACTTGTAGTTGGCTCTTGCTCGCTCTCTTCCCCCCATGTTCAGACAGTAGTAAAAGCTAGGGGCTAAATCAGGTCAACATTAGATAGAAAAGCACAACGGCCAATAGGTTTAAACAGGCTAACACTTGAAGTTCGACACAATTTCTTGCTTTGCTTCCTGATTCTGACCCCCCACCCCCAACTCTTGTGACTACTGGAATGGCACTCACTTTCAGCCTCCCTTTATTCACGCATTACAAATGCTGGGCCATAAAGAGGGGGATTGATCACAGAGGCTCTCTCACAAAGTTCACAGTAAAAAGAGCCATCTCCAGTACAATTGTATATTTTAAGAAGTAAATATATTGGCACAGATGTGTTAGCACTGTGTGGTAAATTATTTACTTACAAAATGAAGTAGAACTTATTTGTAAATGCCTTTCAGTAACTCCACAGTTTACACACACACATTCTTTAAAGTTCTTACTGAACCAATTCAATTAATTCTGCAAACTACGAAAGGCAGTGAAGGCTTTAAAACCAGTCCAATAATTGTTGCTAAGTAAAGCATTTATATTAGTTTTAGAATGATTATTCTTAAAATTCTATGCAAATAGTCTATTTTTATCGTTATTTAAAGGCCTATTTAATTCTTGTAGCCTACTTAATAAGCACACTTGCGCTTCCATCTTTATGCTGTTACAAATTGTAACTGAAAAGCCATAGATATTTTAAATGAAAGCACATGTATACTACCACACTATTTTCTCAATAACAGCTACAGAGGGGATGGTCTTGTACCAAAATGGCTGGCATAGAAGATACTACTTTTTGAGTCGGCCTTAGAAGAGGACAAATAAATATTCTAAGACTCGATTAAAAAGACAGCAAATGCATTGCCCTCCTTGTACACACAATTCAAATATGTTTGTTTAGCTCTGGAAATAAGAACTCTTTTAACTTAGGATAAATATTCTAGATATTTTGATTTGCAACCCAAAACTTCAGCGCAGCTTTCAGTCATCATCAACAACAAAAATAACAATTGTACAACATCAGTCACAAGAAAAACAAACTGCAGGGAAATATGCAAACCTATCTGAACATTTCATCCTAGTATTTACATTTTTTCAGTAAAGTTAAAACTTAAGAAACCTTCATGTAATTTAGTTAGTTTTCCATAGTTTCTATAAAATCACGTTCCACATATTCTTCTAGTAGCTTCAGAGACGTTGAGCCACTGCCAGTTGGACAATCCACGTGAAGAGACTTTGTGCTATTCAGCGTACTCAGTGAACTGCAGCTTTCTGTTTTAAATGCACAAGTTAATATCTTGAAGAATGGCGTTAGCTGTGTGATGCTTGATATGGAATGTAGGTCCAAGAGGGGAAAGTGATAGTTTTTCATGCCTTTGTCAATGGAATTTTGTTCCTGTAAAGACACGTAGAAATCAAGTAACACTTTTGCAAGTACTCTGCTTAACGTGCAATGCAAACTGAAATGTATATGTGTATTTATCATTTTAAAATATGTTGCAGAGTTAGCATACTATACCAAGCTTCAGATAATTAAAAACATAAGCAGCAGTTTCTCCAATGAAATCTACTAAAATTGACCATATGTGATTTCTCCTTCTGAAGATTTCCATGAAATGGTAAGGCAGCAATAGCAGTACAGGTGATGGTGTTGAGAGCCAGGTGCCATATGAATAAATTAATTTTTATTTAATAAAGCATTTGCATGGAATAAAGACATTATTAGTAAATGATTTTGTCACTTCTCTTCCTCCAGCATTCATTTGATGTATTGAGGTCACTGGGTTGCTGTTATTGTACTAAGCATATTTGGTATGCACTACTACTGTCCCATAATGAATTTGGTTGTCCTCTAGAAGCGTTAGTTCTATTAAATGTGCAGTCTGAGGAAATAAATAATCCATAGGTTGATAGGCATCAGGGCAAATAATGTAGACTCACTATACATATGTACCGTATTTTCCGGCGTATAAGACGACTTATTTATTTATTTATTTATTTATTTATTTCTATATTTAAATAAATAAATAAATACTAAGATGACTGTCCGTATAAGACGGTGATGGCCAACCTATGACACGCGTGTCACAGGTGACACGCCAAACCCTTTTGGGTGACACACCTGGTCACCCTGGCACCTGGGAGTGTATTGCTTGCTTGTTCTTGAAGTGTATGAAATACCAACTTTCAATTGAAGATTTGGCAACAAAAGTCACTAATGTAAAGAATTATTTGTTTTTGCTTTTAATATATCAAAAATATAACTTTTTTACTAGAGCTACAAATATCACAAAATGATGGATATTTCTAGAAGTGACACAGCACCTGAGTTTAGCTAGGTTTTCTTGCGAATTTTGACACACCGAGCTCAAAAGGTTCACCATCACTGGTATAAGACAACCCCCAACTTTCCTGTTAAAATACAGAGTTTGGGATATACTTGCCATATAAGAAGACGACACCCGGTGTATAAGACGACCCCCAACTTTTGAGAAGATTTTCCTGGGTTAAAAAGTAGTCTTATAAGCCAGAAAATACAGTATATATAAAAAGGACAATGCTCCTAGAACTATTGAAAGCTGTACAGAGGAGCAAATAAAAGCATAAAACAAGTATTGCTTTTACTGCATGCAACACTTGCTTAAATTTCCTCTTCTGTACAACTATTAAAAGTACAGGGGTTCCATTCTCTTTTTTCATATGGGAATCCTAAATCACGCACTTCCTTCATTTTTTTTTAACTTTAACTTCCATCAGCCAATTCTTGAATTGCAAGTGCTCACATGTTTCTGTCCAGATGAATGCAATATGCACGCAAACTCTGCTTCAACACCTTTGTATGTGTTTGTACACTCACCTGCATCACAACGGTTGTTCACTGCCACACTTAGAAAACGACTGAAATGTAATTCTACTGCAGAACATGTATTAAACAAACTGAACGAAAAAAATCTGACGAGATTATAGCATGATTAAGCAAGGCTCTCTACTGCCATGTGGAGTGTATCCTTATGCTTGAGTACAAACTGAGTCACCTAGGGTGGGGCTGAAAAAATTTCTCTTTTAAAGCTTAGATAATACATAGTGATTGCAAAACACAAAGTTTCACTCAGATTCTAACAGTTTCTCATGAAGTAGTTTCAGTGATGTTTGTGAAGCAGCGTGTTCTACTATAAATAAAATATGAATACAGCTTATTACACATGTGGAAGTAAGCATTCAGACCTCCCTCAAAATCAGCTACTCAGTTGTATCACAAAACAATCAAAGATTTCATTGAATCCTAAGAGTCAGAACAGACTTTTTAAAAAAACCTATCCGTTTTAGCTGAAAGCCTCTTGATTAAAACAGTTTTTTCCTAGAAAATGTTCCCAAAGTATAAAGTTAAAACACAAAAACAAAAACTAATATGCAAAGAAAAGGTCCCTTCATCACAGATTATTCCATAATAACAATTATGAGAACTGTTCAGATGGGGTGGTATCTGACCATATACTACATTCCAGCTAATAAATTGCAACCTGGTGGAAGAAAAGCACCTCTGTCAGTCACTTCATTTGCCTGACAGCTTTCCTTCTTTACTTCCTCTACTACTCTAGCTTTCATTCCTACTGTCAAATATCCTGTTGACCCAGGGCAGGGTGTGTACAAAGACACTGACACCAACATATACAGGCAGCAACTCAGCTCTGCAAAACTGTTCCTTGTAGCTCCTTTTCCCTTCTCTTCCTCCTCTTTATTCCCTGCCCCCAACTCTCAAGATAGAAACCTTATGTCTCCCCTTCCCCAATTAAGAATGAAAGTTTATAGCCCTTATCAAGAGAAAAGGGCACATTGGCTTGGAAATGCACCAGCCTCTTGGATAGGACAACACTGATGGCTGAGCCTCTCTGCTCACCCCTACACTTTCCTGGACACCCACCTGGCCACTGCCAACTAAAGCTGTGTCCTAGTAGGAAAGACATACAGTTACTAGGCAATCCAGCCCAGGTGAATATTCATGAGCTCAGGCTGATAAAAACAAAAGTGATTATTTCCCAGGGAAGGGAGCCTCTGAATGACCTTCCTTTCCTTCCCTATCCATGCAAAAGGCAAGGCATAGGGGAGTCAGAGGCACACACCAGGGCAAGGAAAACCCTGCCTTGGTTATCGTTGGGGCTTCACAAGGCAAGTTTATCTGATTCACCCTTCCATCGGCCCACTGCTTTCTTCAGTGGGTGTGTTCTGATGACAGTAGAGCCACTTGTTTGTCAGCAGTTTATTTCAGGCAACCCTAGTTACTCCTCACTTTCACTGGCCTGCTCCTCATCAAGAAAATATCCACACCAAAACGTACCCACTGAAGAAAGCAGCAGGCTGATGGAAGGGATAGCTTGTCTTGCCTGCTTTTAAGAAGTTGCCGATAAGCAAGGAGCTTTGTTGGCACCAAAAAGTGCCCACTGAAGAAAGAAGTTGAATGAAGAAGGGCTAAAAGGGCTATACTCACCTCCTATTAAAAGAACAAAAAACAGAATTGATTACATAATTAGAATATTTTCCAGGGAGCACACAGAATCATGCCTTCTGAGTCTCAATAAAGAGCATGACATGGACTATACTGCTGTGTCTTGAACTTTCTGTTAATCTCTGAAAATCATATTAAATTTAAGATGTACCCCATATTTCAGCTTCAGTAAATCCATGATTCTAACAACATGAGGTTTGCATTCCTGATGATTTTCCATGAGATCGGAGGAGGCCATATTGGAAGCCTGAGTGTCCACCTCTGGTACAAATGCCCATCTGTACCTGAAAACAGAGATATACTGGCTGAAGAAATTAAGCATCTTTTGAAAGAGGGACTTAGAGGCAAATTTCATACCTAAGCTAACACAGCAAATCAATTATTATTGGTAATTGTAGATTTAGCAACAAGGGCTCAGTTATGAATGTAACAAAGTGAGCACAACAGAAGATTCCATGCAAGTAGTGCTGAAAGTTTACACAAAGTTTGCATGCGAAGTCTTCATGTCCAGTGACAAAGGGCATGTTCTTGTTCAAACATTCAAATATTGTTCAAATAATAGAATAAATGTGCTCCATGAGTACACTAGAGATTTTATTTTTTATTATTGTGACCTTTCTGGTGAATGGCAAGACATAAATTCTTAAATTAATAAAAATAAATATAGAGGTGGTAATTAAGGGGCAAGCAAAAAACTTATTTTAACCTCAGATACTTATAGGCACATACTGTAGGAGAACCAACGCAGCTAATTTTTGCATGCATTTTGTCACCTGTGGGCATTTATAGGCTCTGACCAACAGTGGTTGCTTCACATAACTTACAGGTGATAAGCATACCATACTCTGATCAAGCATGACCAGCAAAATAGTTGTACTCAATGCAGCTAACTGAGAAACTATAAAAAGAAAAATATGTAGTATTATCAAATAATTCATCTGTTCGATCAAACGAAAGAGAACACAGCAGAAAGAAAGAGGATTGCCAAAAAGCAAAAGCTCTAGATGTCAGTGAAATACAGGGTATATCAACCTGACTTCCTCGTGCAAGGATTTTGACACAGGCAGTGTGTGGTATTGGTTCTGCTCCTATCTCCATGGCTGATTGCAGAGAGTGGTAGTGGGAGATTCTAGCCTGACATCCTGGGAACTCACTTGCGGGGCTCCTTAGGTGTCGATCTAATCTCTCATGCTTTTTAATGTCTATATGAAGCCGCTGGGAGAGGTCACCAGAAGATTTGAAGTGTCATCAATACTCAGATGATACCCAGTTCTATTTCTCTGTGCCATCTGAATCAGGAGAGGTGGCTGAAGTGCTTGGCAGGTGCCTGGAGGTGCTAATGGGCTGGACAGGGGGCAATAAATTGAAGCTGAATCCAGAAAAGACAGGGGTGCTGTGTGTCACAAGTTCTCAGTTCTATGTAGTTGGGAGACACACTGTCTTTGATGGGGTTGTAATGCCCTGGAAGGGACAGGTGCGAAATTTGGGGATGCTCTTGGACTCTGCACTGACGCTTGAAGCTCAGGTGGAGGCTGTGGCCGAGAGTGCCTATTTCCAACTATGGCTAGTGCATCACCTGAATTCCTTTTTGGACAGAGGTGACCTGGCCAGTTATCCATGCTCTGGTAACCTCCAGACTAGAATACTGTAATGTGCTCTACATGGGGCTGCCCTAGAAGATGGTTCGGAGGCTGTTTATTTGCTACTGGGCACTATTCAAGGTGTTAACTTATAAGGCCCTATATGATTTGGGCCCCAAATATCTGAAAGAATGCCTACTTCCATATCGACCTACCCAAGCCAAGATCTGGAGGGAAGGCTTTCCTGGTCATACCACCACCTTCAATAGTGAAAGGGGTGGGCTGCTGGGAGAGAGCCTTCTCAGTGATGGGCCCTAGGCTATGGCATAGTCTCCCTCTTGAGATGCATCAAGCACCTTTACTGTACATGTTTAGAAAGGCAGTGAAGAGGCACCCCTTTTCCTTGGCCTTTGTTTAAATGGAAATACACTTTCCCTTCCCAGATGCAGACACTGTTGTTTTAATATATACTATTGTTTTAATATGCTTGATTTTAAATGTTACCTACCCTAAGACTTTCTGTAAAAATGCAAACAAAGGTGAAGATCTTTTGCCTGATATCCAACCAACAAGTCATTTCTTTGCAACAAAGGGATGCACTTAAGCACCTTATCTAATGACTTTTAGGTACTTTTTCAAAATTATATATGACTGTCCTTGGCAGAATACTGTGTTGAATTGCTATTTATTGGACTCACTGTCTCCCTGGCCTGATAGAAAATATGTAAAATTAACAAAAGTTTCCCACCCTACAAAACTAGCTGTTAAGGCTTATCAAAGATGGGAGCTATTCAAGGTTATGGGAGATAAGAATATAGGAAGGAAGAACAGAAAATATGAAAGGAATGCTGAAATTTTATCTGATATAGTTCTGCAATGTGTCTTTTCCTAGCAAACTTTTCTACTGATTCAGCACAATGGTTGAAGCTGTGTTTGTCCAGCAGGCCCAGATCGGTGCTTATCACACATACTTACATTTGAAATAACTGCATCTTGTCAGGTGGGAAAGAAAGTGCTGTGTCCAGAAATTTACAGGCTGATAAATACAGAATCAATTCATTCTGCTGTATATCGCCAAGTAATGGGCCATTGCCATTTGCTTGTTTCTGTTTGCTTATTTTGCTGTTGTTCCTATTAGATTCACAAATACAGAGATCAAAGAATGGAACTCAGCTGTAAATTCTATTTACATAAATACTTAACAAATGGTTGCCAACAAATGTTAAACAAAGCAGTGACTAATATATACATGCTGTTAAGGGGTTCCATCACTGTCATCAAAATGTTGTGATTTCTTACCATGCCCTCCCACCCAAAAAAATTCAAAAAGTATCTGCTGCCCCCAGTCACCACCACCCACCATAGTGATCACTTATTTTACACTACCCACCATGTAGGGTATGTAAATTCACTTGCAGTGGTTAACCAGCAGAATGATCCACACGTCTAGTTCATGAGATTCTTCCTTGATCCCAGTATCAATGCTGTGCCTTTATGGTACAGCACAACTCAGACCACAACTCAGACTAAAGCCAGCCTAAGCTCAAACAGGGAAAATCACTAAAGTGAGAACCAGAATAAAATTGTATTTGCTGTCTTCCAACTGGGCCCTCATGTACATGATCTCGGTAGGTACAGATGTGTTCAGGTTGTGAAGCATGTATAAATATAATTATTACTGAGGTTTAAAGAGTTACAGAGCTTTTTGTAGTACTTCAAGGTTCAAAGTTGCACAAGCAAAATCCTGCTTGCCTCAATTTCCAGGCCCTTTTTTGAAATGCCCTTATATGCTTGTTTCCCCCTTAACCCCCAATTCCACTCTACTTGCCTTCCAGTTCTGATTCGCTGCTTAAATGTCTCCATGCCCTAGAACGGTGATGGCCAACCTATGACACGCGTGTCACAGGTGACACGCCAAGCCCTTTTGGGTGACACACCTGGTCACCCTGCACCTGGGCGTGTATTGCTTGCTTGTTCTTGAAGTGTATGAAATACCAACTTTCAATTGAAGATTTGGCAACAAAAGTCACTAATGTAAAGAATTATTTGTTTTTGCTTTTAATATATCAAAAATATAACTTTTTTACTAGAGCTACAAATATCACAAAATGATGGATATTTCTAGAAGTGACACAGCACCTGAGTTTAGCTAGGTTTTCTTGCGAATTTTGACACACCGACCTCAAAAGGTTCACCATCACTGCCCTAGAATCTGGTAGATGTACACTCAGGCTTGGCCTATCCCACCTCATTTCACTACACATACACAGTATAGTTTTCCAAGAATCAGAGAAGTTGTATTAAGGGGGAAAGCAGAAAACTCAAAGAGCAAAGCAAATATCTACTCAAGATCACAGCTATCATATCTCTTACTCAAAAAGGAAAGAGCTGAAATTTTGGTACTTATATGTAGCAAGTAGCTAAACAGTTAGAAGCAAGGGTTCAAAAGTCTACAATTCTACCTAGGAAATAAATGAGCTATATGTAAAAAGACTGAGGTTATGGTCCCAACATGTGACCTTTTCTAGTCAAGTGATTTCCCAGTTGTTTACTTTGGTTGTGTTCACTCTTTATGCAGAGAAGTTAAAATTCTCCATTATGATTAATGTATTTAAAACAGTTTCCTGTTAATAGTATCCATGGTAGTGTTTGTGTGTCTTCCTTAAATTATTTGTTTAAACTTTGTTGAGTATCCAGTAAAAGTGGTTTACAAGAAATAACACATGTATATACTTCTGATTTCAGAAGACACTATGTGGTTTATAAAAGAGAATCACAATAATAACGTTATGCCTGCAGATTTCCAATTATGCAAAATCTTAACTACCTCTTTCCCCATATAATGAAGTACATTAAACAAAGATGGGCATGTACAGATTCAAAGCAAAGTTGTTCACATCATATATTGCACATTATCTGCAATTAGGATGCGTGGAAAAAGATTTTAATGCCCTGTTCAGGCTTGGCAGAAATGTCCAGGCCATGGAAATGTCAAACACCAGCATCTTTGTGGGCCATGTGATGACATTATTGCAGGCCTTGCATAGACCACCTTTTTCCAGCTGCAAGAGAGAATTCAGAAAGAGGATGAGGTGGTGAGTGAGTGGTGCTCTTAACTTTTCCTTACACTCTTATTACTAATCCCTTCCTAGGGGTGTTTTTCCACTAGCATTAAGTACCCATTAAGGGCCCTTTGGCTCAGAGCAGGAAGACCCCATTTCCATTACAGACCCCATTAGAGCCACATTTGTTTCCACCTGTTCTAGGGAAATCCGGATCATATGGGTCCTTCAGGACCTATAATCCAGATTCCCTGTAGACCCCATTAAAGGGGTCTACAATGGGGTCTTCAGGCATCAAACCCAGATTATACAGAGCCTGTTTCTACCACAGTTTGCCATTGGGGTCTATGGGTGGCTTGGAGGGGGCACCCATGGGGGGTTGCCCCCAAACCCAAAGCTTCAAAGCCTGTGCATAATCTCCGAAGCTGGCTCTGAAGCATAGCACAGGCTCCAAAGAGGACCCCACGCGAGAGCAATGCCAATCCTACGGGCCTTTGGCAAAGGCTCTGGCGAATCTTCAAAGTTTGCAGCAGATCACTCCAGAGATTCTCTGGAGCCACTCCCTGTCCCCCAAAACACTTGGGATGGCAGGTGGGCCCCATGTGGGTAGATCCGGATTTGCCACATGGGTGCTCTGGCATTTCCACTGCGAGCAAGCTAGCACCTATTGCTATTGGGTGCTAGACCATCCGTGGAAACGCATTAGTTACTTTCTTTAATCTGGATCTAATAGATCCGAATTAGTTGAACGACCTATTCCTTAGATCTGGATCATCTTAGATCCAGATTAAGGGAAGTCAGTCGAAAAAAACCCTAGATGCATATGGATTTGAAGCTGAAATGTTACAAACTGCAGTTGGACACATCCCTAACAAAAACCGAGCTGGAGATTTTCCATACACATAGTATATTATGCTCTGACACTGAGCTATGGCTTTTCTCCAAAAGAGACTTGATAAGTATCTACATAGCTGCTAACCATTAATTGCTACATCAAATAATGTTAACTTCATTCTGAACAGTAAGCACATCTTACCTTGCCAGTTCTTCTTCTTCCGCTAGATCTTCCTCTAGTTGTATAAACGTTTGAATCTAAATGGTGGATAAGAGGGAAGAAAAAAGTCCAAACAAAGCTAAGTTTCTATGCTTGAATTAATGCTTGATGCAAAATGAGTAGATGTGATATAAAGTGGCTGAGATATGGCTAAGGAAGTATGGAAGGTGTAAGGTAATCTGGAAGTAAATGGAGTAAAAAAATTTGAGCTTACAAAATGATACTGAACACTTGAACTAAATGAATAACTGACTAGGGCCATAAACACTTCCAGCTGAAAACTGTCCAGAAGAGTAACACACACAGTAGTAAAACCTGAAGATAAATGTATGTCACCAAAAAATGCATCCAGATATTACTGTCTCCCTCTTATGCCTGGTCAACAATAATGAGTCTGGTTAAGCAAATGAGGGCATGGATCCCAAGGTATACTATTGTTTATATTTAAAAAGTTTCATTGAAACTTCTTTGCACTTCTTGAGTCCTTGCTCAAAGTACCCTATGACGTCAACTAAAAAGTTCCAAACAAATTTATAACTTGCTCAGCTCTCAACAACTCTTGAACAGCTTAGCAACATTCCGTGTAAGAATAGCCACTTACTACTTTACTGTAACTTTTACAGATGTATTCTTAACTTTTACTGTATATAGCATCTTTTCTAAAACACTATCCAGGTAACACAGATAAATTTTATGGAAGTTGCTTTTTATCTTATTTAAATGGCATGGTCTCTTTTAAAACTTCCAAGTACATTCTTCTAAAAAAATACTGACAAGGAAGATTTGACACCATGCTTAAATGCTTAAAAGTCTCACATATTAACTTAGGACCCTATAGCACCTTAGTTCAGCTTAGTGCTTAAAACATTTAGTATTGCAATAAAATTTTGTTCTGTCTTTTAGAATTATTGTCAGATGATGGTAAATTTCAGTTACTCAGGTGCATATATGAATATAGACAAAAGGAGACAGACATAGGGTGTTTTTCCACTGTCACTAAAAGTATAATAATAATAATAATATTTATTTGTATACCGCCCTGTGGCGAACCAATCCGGGCGGTTAACAACAATAAATATAAAAAACATCATATAAGAATAAAACATTATGGTCCCTCCCCCCCTTAAAAAGTATTAAACAATATGACAAGTTAAAATACAGTATCAAAAATATAAAACATAATTAAACGGGCTAACAGCCCTAGTGTCCCTCCGGAGCTCCTCAACCAACACCTATGATGGGGCCACGAGGGGAATGAGGGGGTCAGGGAGCCCGAGCCGGGAAGGTTGATCTGGAGAAAATTAATCTGGAAAGGCCTGCCGGAAGAGAACCGTCTTGACAGCTTTTTTAAAGCTGTCTAGTGATGTCAACTGACGGATCTCATCCGGCAGGTCGTTCCAGAGTTTGGGGGTGACAGCAGAGAACGCCCTCTGGGAGGTCGCCGCAGGCCTGGATTGTTTACATATGTCAGCCTCTGTTAGGAACTGGCAACCCTTTATTGTCTATCTACAGGTATCAGAGGAAGAGTTACCAATGGCTGTTTTTGCACTAGCAATGAAGACCCCATTAGGAACCAAATATGTACTGGATTGGTACAAATCTCTTATATACCGTCTGCACACAAGACCCCTTAAAGACCCCTCTAAGACCCCATTCTGAATATGCCGTACCCACAAGCACCGGCAAAATCCAGATTTAATGGGGTCTTCGGGCCCCTAAATACTGATTAACACGAGACCCTTTTAATGTTGTCTTCTGTGCAAACGTATGGGGTCCTTGCCATGGGCCTTTTTGCACATACCTTCCCTAACCCGGATTTAGAAGATCCGGATCTTTGGTATTTGGTCCTCGGGGAATTTGGTCCTTGTAGTTCTCTATCATGGTGCGGGCCCCATGCGTCCACACGGGCTGTCTAGCACCTGATGGCAATGGGAGCTAAACAGAGACGCCATGCTACTGCTGTAGCACCCACCCTGAGGCTCCGAATTGAAGACACCATTAAAAGGGCCTATTGCCAATCCGGTTTAAGGGCCCGAAGACACCACCAAATCCGGATTTCGCCGACACTCGTGGGTACAGTACTTAATGGGTACTTCTAGTGACAGTGGAAAAACACCCATATTTAGAAGTATATAAACCTAAAAATGGCAGCTTGGAGAGGAAAAAAATCACAAATAGTTAAACTAAGAAGTAGATACTTCTAAGTGCATAATCTTATCACTAGAATATTTAGTGCCTGCATACAGTATATTATAGCCAGTTATTGATCACCTAATAATCATGACACAATTCTTTCAGCTATCACGAGATAGTTGGAAAAGATCAATTTACTAAAGGGTATATGATTTTTTTTTAAATTGTGCCTATACTCCATGGAACTGTCCATTCTTTATGACTTTTTGAGGTATGAGGATAGAATGTGGGACTGCAGTATATAATTCATTTTTACTTACAAGTTCAGTCACCATGATTGGCCACAAGGAAGTTAAATGCTGAGGGGAAATTCTTAACAACAGAACTCTAAAAAACAGGAACATCTGAGCAGCTACTATGGAGGTCTGTCCAACACGTAGATTATCAGTCAATCGCTCTAGAACAAAATTCATTAAAGTGTTAATGTACTCCTTAGCATAAATATAGTTTCTCACATTTACCTTCTCTCATCCTCCATCTTGAAAGAAGGGAAACTACTAGAATAGTGCTTCCAGTTCTGAGTCCAACCAACAAATCCACTGTTCTGAGAAAAGTTTTTGAGCTGTGTGATATTAAATCACATAGGCAAAATAAAAAAAATGATGTTTGTGTAATTTCATTTCACTTAAGTAACTGTTTGTGGGCTCTCTTAAAAACAGTATATTTTGTTTTTCTGCATCACTGGAACTCTTAATTTTTTTACTGCAGGACTTTCACTGCCAGACTGAGAAGCAGTCAATTCCTTGTTTTTGATATCTACAATCTGCATATATATATTAACAATCATTACAGAAGTTTAATAAATAGTATGCAAACAGTGCAAAGTTTAATACTCACCCTGTATTAATGGAAGATAGAGGTGATACTGATCAATCTCTCCACTGAAAACGGCGAAGGCCTGACGCTTTAACAACATTGCCTTTTGTTCAAAACTTGGGAAGAGTTTTAAGGAGCTGCTCTGCATGCCTACAACCAATATGAAAACTTTTAATATTCAAGCAGCAGCCTTTTAGGAAATGAAAGTGTAACAGATTCCAAGCTGATATGGTTAAGGAGTAAATCAGGAATGGCGTTTTAGATGTGGCTGATCCACAGATACTTTTCATGGGAGCTATAGTTAAGCAGCACTGATGGAAAAGCATACATTTTCCAACCCTGGATACATGCAAGAGGGACTTTTCTGTGGTGGCCCCTAGACATTGGAACAGCCTCTCTCTTGAGGTTCACCAGGCACCTACACGGTATATCTTTTCACCCAGGCTTTTGCTGTTTAAATAGCTTCTTCAAGGCACTGTCCTTTTAGAGAGGGAAGCTTGGGGTGGGAAAGAGTGGGTTATATTTTTAATTATGTTTACTATTTGATATGCTTTATTCTCATTGTAACCAACCCTGGGACCATTCGGTGAAGGGCAGGATATAAATTTCCTAAACAATAAATAATAATACATCTATGTACAAATAATAATAATAATAATTTGAAAATTGCATGACAGTAATGAACAATCATGCAGAAAGAATACTTACTCATCAAATCTTTAAACATTGTTTTTTCATGTGTAAGTAGGTGGTCAATAATTGCTCGCCAGCTGCAGAAACGTAATAATTAAACAAGTATTAGTTTCAATTAAACTTAAAACTTACAGTATCTTGAAAAGCAAGCATAAAGGTACAATTTGTTTTGATATTACCCATGGACTCTTGCAGAAAGATTATGTAAATCATGAACAAAACTAGTTTTTGATGGATATGGCCACTGTGAAGCTATTTATAACATTCATACAATTTCCTACAGAATGACGCAAGTCCTCTTTAGAAAGTAACCATGTACTGGCATGCCTCCATATTGCAGCTCCTCCCGCAGTTACTGGAAACCGCAGGTATATGAAACACTAGGAAATCTTGCGTGATTTCCCATGATTACTGTAATTAAATAAATAGATAAATGGAATTAAGATTTAAGTTCTCCTGAATACATCTATCTAAACGAAAACAAGATTTTAGTATGAAGCAACAATCTAGTATGTTGCAAGATCTGTGCTGGAAACAAGGAAGCTATGTTGGCTGACAAGTGTAAAAGCTTTTTGCTGATTAAGGCATATTGAAAGTAGAAGTATACAGAAGTAAGACTATATTAACCACAAATTATGTTAAAGGGCAGACTTATAGTCAGCACACTGCAGGTAAAAATAATCTGTCTGAAATATTTTAAATTGTCCTTTACTGATCTGACTAAAATATATGTATCCTTGTAACACTTGCTGGTCTAACTGAAATATATTTTTCTAACAAGTGCTGGCTGACAAAACTGAATTGCACTTCCTCTTTGTGAACAAGTGCATAGTGAATATAAATGCAACATATGTAAGTTGGGTTTTAACTGACTTTCTCCATGCCATGTGAGTAATTCTAAAATAAAGGCACTCTTTAATGGAAGCAGATCTATTTTGTGTGGGTCTTACAATTTTATTTTGACAGTAGGGTCTTTGGCAACATCCTGGAACATCATTGTGGGACTGGACATCAAAGAATAAACTGGCATTTCAGACCAATTGGCGGAGAAAAATACCTCTTATATATGGATGACATATATAAGCCCGTGTTTTTCTTTATAAGATTATAATTACTTTAAGTAGTTCAACTAAAAATGTTGTCTAGGTTTTACACTCATTCTAAATGCAAGTTAAAATTGTTGTAATATATTTAAATTTGTCAGTTGTAAAATTAGAATCCAATAACTAAATTTGGCCCAGTCATGCATCTTACTGAATGCAAGAAGTATCCATCTGGAAAAAAGCTGGATCCATATATAATTCTAGAACTTCTTTCTTCCATGCTCGCTTTGTATAGGCGTAACCACTTAGGGAACTGAGCAACTGAGTGCCAGCACGGAAGCTGGGAATATTGTAGGCGCTGGAGACAAAAATACATATTATATGAATTATGTTTCAATATCTATACCACACTTTTCAGAAATTCCAGACATTCCAGCATAATTCATTTATCATTTTCCATATTCAAGGAAATATTAATATAGTATTTCTCCTATACCGGTGATTGCCAACCTATGACACACGTGTCACAGGTGACACACCAAGCCCTTTTGGGTGACACACATGGTCACCCTGGCACCTGGGCGTGTAGTGCTTGCTTGTTCTTGAAGTGTACGAAATACCAACTTTCAATTGAATATTAGCAAACGAAATTCAGCAACAAAAGTCACTAATGTAAAGAATTATTTGTTTTTGCTTTTAATAAAAAATTACTAGAGCTACAAAATTCACAAAATTATGGATATTTCTAGAAGTGACACAGCACCTGAGTTAAGCTAGGTTTTCTTGCGAATTTTGACACACCGAGCTCAAAAGGTTCGCCATCACTGTCCTATACTGAGACCCAAAAATAATTACATCAACATCAACTCAAAGAACAGGTTTTTTTCCAAATAAATAATTACATTCCTCTTGCCAAAAATGGAATTGCTGGTTTGGAAATGTACAGTGCTAACCAAAGCTTCATTTTCCTTACCGTTACACAATATAAAAAAACACATTATGCATGTGTCTCAGATGTTCAGTTGATTTTGGCAAACAGTGGTGATGACTTATGCGCAGCTGATTTGTCTACTCAAGAATAATACAAACTGGAAAATCTTAGCTCATTGAAAAAATCTGGCTAAGCAACAATTCCATAAGCAAAGTGACTATATTGTTTTATTTAAATTAGGAAAACAAATAAACAATAACCTGTGATTGCGTAGGTAAGGAAACACATAATACAGTAAACGTGAAATTAAAGGCACTGCTTTCTCTTTTTCATCACTCCGATAAACCATATCGAGGAGAGAAGCAAGAACCTAGAAGAAAAAAAGAGAATGTAGGATTATTGTATTTTCAAAACATTGTCTTGCTTATTAGGCCTCTTAGACAGACTAACATACAAATGAAAAAACTGCATATGCTAGAGATGGATCCTTGTTCCCTATTTTTCAGCTGACACACTGCATTACAAGCTTATATTCCACTTGCAGTCAACAAATATTCCATGATGTTTCACACACATGTTCACCAGACCAAGTTTTTGCCATTTTATTTTTACTCCACTTCTTGTTGTCATATTTTTCCCCTTCATCTTATTTATTTACATTTATATCCCACTGCGACTGGCTGAAGCTCAGTGGAATAGCAAACTGCTTGGAAAGCAGAGGATTCCTGTTTTGATCCCCAGCTTCTCCCCGCAAACAGGCAAAGCCAAATTGTGCTCCAGAGCTGAATTTGCACTTCAACCCATAGTATGCAATTAGTCAAGATCTGAGCAGGTACATCTGTACTTTCAGGAGGCATTTACAGATTATGAATGGTCCTTGCCCACCCAAAGGTTGCCTGCTTACATGCACCACAGCTAGTATGCAATTGTGCACCACAAGCATGCCAACCCTCTCCAATTCCAACCAGTCCCTTACCTTTAGCTTCCAGTAGTGACCATCTGCACGTTTTTCTGCCAAGAGGATCATCTGAGATGCCACACAAGCATGCTGGGACCTCAGACGATTCTCTGATGTGACTGCTTGCGCAGAGCTTCAGAGTTACCATAGTGATGGCACTGGCATGTGCACAGTCATGCAGGATGCTGGGACCAAGATGTCAGCACTCTGCAGAGGATCGGATATGTGCCTGATCCCAGGTAAGTGACCAACTGCTTGTGGGCTAGGCTACCATGGACTAGTGTCTGTAATGCACCTTTCCCATCCAACACACAGGAAAGCAAGTGCAGAAACACCCCTGGTTTTCTGCCAGGTTTTACTGCCTCAGCCTTTGTCTTTCCCAACACCTTTCCAAGGCAGTGAAGCTATTTCACACACAGCTGGAAAGACCCATGAGCGTCTATGGGATTCAAACTGAGGGACTTCCTAACTTACACAGATCATTTTGAATTTTTATCCTATATTTCAGGCTATTTGCAATCCCTCCCAATCCTGTGTCATATGCAAATCTGATAAGCTCATTGGGTGGCTATTAATAAATATACTGAAGATTACCAGACCTAGGCATGATGTCTGAGGGACATCATCTGATTTCTGTTTTCAGTTTGAAAACGTCTGTGGATAAATATGAGAGCCCATCCACTTTAGGATTCCTAGGAGTAGTGCAATCCTGACCGCAGGCAATCAATTTACTCAGAGGAATACTGTGGGTCACTTAGTCAAATGCTAAGGACAAGGAAAGCAATACATACAAGAGAAACTGAAAGGATCACAACTTGATCCCTGGTACCTCCTCAGTATCAGTCCAGTATTAGCCAAGAAAACTGCTTAGATATGTGGCTACCAAGAGTTAACCTTCATGTAATGGTATCAAACCACACAACAGTACACTCTCACAATCAACTGAGGAAGCTTTCCGGTAATAGTGTGACATACCTCTGCAAGGAGAGAAAGGGCCTGAACGCTGTATACTGATGGAGCAGAGGCAGAAACCATTGACGAAGCTACTGCTGATGTATCTGCAGAAAAGGACATTTTATTTCCTCTTTAAATTTTCCACTTTTAGGCTAATGGTACTATGTCTACAACATTAGTAAATTTGGGAGTAAAAAATGTAGAAAATTGTTCAGATTCACAAGCTAGGAGAAAACAAGTTCTGAATTGAGGATGCACAGTAGTAAACCTTTCTGTCATTACAGTGAGACCTAGGTGCTTTCTGCACCGGGCCTTATTCCATATTATATCCCAGAATAGGGTCCTGACATTCGCATGCTACAGCCGGCCCCACTCAGGCCCCAATGCCAGGATGTAATTGAGAATAGGACCTGGTGCAGAATTTCTATCCATATACAGTACATGGCACTTTTTGAATATGGCAACGAAGCAAGCTGCTCTTGAAAAGCATAATTCAAAGCAGAGGAGCAGTATATGAAACAGGAAAGGGTTTTTTCTTCCAGAGACAGTTGACCCAGGCCTGCAGAAAGTTGGGGGGGGGGGGACACGGGACCCTACATCTGAGGTCTTGAAAACAGTCAAGGATTAGGTTAAGCCTGAGATTTTTTTCTTGCCCTGAGACTTAAAACAAAAATTATTATGTGGTTAGACCTCTAAAAGAAGAGTAATTATCAACTGAAACGCATCCTTTTTTCTTTGAACAGTACACAATCTAAAAGCAAGTCGATCTCACATTAATTTCTAAGATCAATGAATGCAGAAAGATTGGATCTAGAATGAAAACAGCTAACAACTGCATTGGAGAAGAGGACAAGGAGGAAAGAAGTTGGGTTTTGGGGAAGAGCAATAGCAGCAAATGCCAGAGAAGATCCCAGTGTTCAGGGCTATATCGCTTAATCATTTTGGGGGCAAAACAGACAAGCAGCTTTCTAGAAACAGCCCAAGGGCAAAAGGCATTTGTTTGTTTATTCTTCCCAGTACTTATTTAGTTCAAATGACAAGTGCTTAAAACTGGAGGAATTGAAATGATGCATTTCAAGAAAATACTCCAGATATCACAAATACTAGCTACGAAACAGCTTCTTCCCCCTCCCAAATTTATATAAATGCTCTTCTCAGAAGCATTTAAATCACAATTGTTTTAAACAATTTTTCTTACCTTGTAAATCATCCTCAAGAACAGATTCATCTAAAGCAACCTGCGGCTGAGCCTTCACCTCTAGATTCCTACTCAGCCAGCTAGTTTGTTCTAGGGAGGAGCCAGCAATATTTCCTACAGCCTCCAATATTTTCTGAGTTACTTCCTAAAAGGATAGAATGAAAACAGTGATTTATACGGACATGACACAAAACTACTAACCTGCTACAATGGAAAAATCAGCATATATCAGGCCTTCATGCAAACAGAAATCTACAAAGGATATACACACTGTGTTGGCATTATTTTATGCCTTTAAATTCAAGGTCAAACTTTTACTGGTAGTACATGCAGATAATGAACAACTAATTGGTGTAGTTTTTACACCAGCTGAATCGGCACTCCTAGCCACAGGGGTCACTTGGGCCTACAATGACAATGATGACTCAAGCAGCACCTCCAAGTATACATTTTGTCGAAGTGACTATCACTATCGCTGCAGTTCCATTTCTTCATAAGAACTCATGCCTTGAATGATTTATCATTATTGTTACTTGTTCATTTAAATATTTACATGCTGTCCTTCACCCTCAAGGTCCTAAAGAAGGCTACATACAACAATATTGTGCACTTGTATGAATGAAAGTGGATCATCCTGGTCTACCTGAACTAATTTCTAAAAAGACATATCACATTCTATATTCCTTCTAAATTAAGGATCTTCTTTGTCAAAGCTGGAAACTTCAAAGCCATGGTTTCTTGCAAGCTTTGGTGTGGTCTCTTTCCTGTCATGTCCTCTTTCCCATCTGTCTTAGTGGTATAGGCATATGTATAGAGCTTCCTTGGTTATAATATGGGAGCGGATTGCTTTTTTCTTTATTACCTACCAGTCTGTGCTTGATTACCTGTGTAGAATTGGCTAGTTTCATGCCCCTAGGATCCCACTTGACCTCTCTACTATTGTGGAAAACTCACCTTTTCTTTTCAAGCTTAATACAGTGTCCCTAGTGGGAACTTATGCCCCTGCTAGCATTGTTCTAAAAGCCAAGGGAGTTACGAACCCCTCTTCTTATGGCGAAGTGGTAGTCTCTGGGAGAAGAAGGGTGTTTCCAAGCTTACTAGAGTCATAGAATTTTCCATTCCTTCTCTTAGTTTCGTACAGTATTTGGATGGCAACTGCAGTTACGATTATGGACATTTAATACAAACATTCTCTTTTGAATGAATCACCATTGACCAAATTATTATGTGCTTCTGGCACAGCAAGGTCAAAAGTCTTGATCATCTCAACGGGTATAAAAATGTCAACCCTGCTTATGAAAGTGTGGTACAATCTGCTACACTGTCAACGACAAGTAAAGTCAATCAGCAACCTCTCATCCTACAAAAACAATTAAATGAACTGCCAATCTTGTTGTAAAACTATATGGATAATTAAAGACTTATAATCATATACCTGCAGATCCTTCTGATCTTTTTTATTTTCGAGACTTGGAGTTCTAGTCACAAAATCATTCAAAGTGCTGTAAAGGAATAAAGCCAAGTCAGGATACCTATCAATTCTGTTTCTCAGTACACAGAGCCAGGGTACCTATGATCTCCCAGGGGTTAAGAGACCTGAGTGGCACATCAAACAAGTTGGGAGGACTTGAGAAACCCTATCAATTGACTCCTCTTTTTATACCTGAGGAGCAGGAAGTATCCAGGAGATGCCAAATTCAGCTGCACAGATTCTTTTAGCACTCCTAATAATGACTGGAAGTTCTCCTGTAAGGCTGTGGCTGGAAGCCTACAAAAAACACAACACCAGAAGCTGTCAATCCAGCACTCGAAAATAGCACAGCCATGTACAGGCATAATTTTACAACTTCTGCTTTTTGAAAAATTAAACTAATTCTATGTTCTTGCAACATTACCCCACACCCAGTAATGCATATGTCTTCCAATAGGACAGAAAAAAGATTAATCAGCCCAACAGCCTATTTACCTTTGTATGAAAGCGTAGCAGAACTGCAGTACTGGGATATCAACTAGGGATGATTTCTGGGGAAAAAAATATTTAATTCTGATATAATTGCAAATAAAAATTCAGATTACATTTACAGAAATTAAGACTAAATGCTGAAGTGATCTGTAGAGGGAGAAAACTATTCTTTCTAATTACTTTGGTACTATTCACCAAAATTAAAAAAAAAAAACCTCTCCCCAAATATAGATGATGATGATTTTCTCATTGAAGGAAGATCAGCATATGCTAGTTGATTAATAATGTTTCAGTGGACCAAACAATTACCTCTTCAGTTTTGATTTGAGATGGTTTCTTCACAACTTCTTTTACTAGCTGCAGTATGGTTTCAGTCTTCAGTGTAGTAAGAGCACAAACTAGATCAACTAATATAAGCTGAGATGCACTAGCTACTGGTGGAATCTGAAACACAAAAGGGTATTACAGGATCGACCCTTACAACACATGCTTCCAGACATATTCACTATTACTGTTGCTCATTTCTTCACATAATACATGCAGTGATGAACAGAAAAAGTGTCTGTGAAATCAATGCAGTATTTGTTTATCAGTCTGGTTGTATTTGTTTTCATCTCTACCTTTGTTTTGCTCTTCTGTTTATGGGATTTTTTACTGTTCCACACTGCTGCTACTGCACCTATCAATTGTACTCCAAGCTGCCCAGTGAGGGGATTCAAGAAGTCCAGGATTTTATTCTTTAGGATCTATGAAAAACAAGAACATTAAAAATTTTGTTTATAGAACGGTTTTGATAGAATTTGTAACAATATAAGGACATGAAAGAAGCTTTGCTAGATCAATCCACCATTCTGTATCACAGAGTAGCCCTTATTTGCTTCTGGCTTTTCCCAAACAGAGAACACTCACCTGTTCTCAGGTCCCTGATAATGGACTCTAGAGGGATCCTGCCTCCCCAGCCCAGAGGCAGTACTTAGATATGCACTCTAATGGCCACTGATAATCTCTTCCATAAATTTGTCCAACCTCTTCTTAAACTCAGATGAGTGGCTGTTACTCTCCTTCTGGTAGCAAATTCCATAGACTTGCTTCGTCTCTTAAAAAAAGGCTCAGATCCCATTAATTTAGAGATGTGATTGGTTCCCCCCCACCCCCCAATGTGCAACACTTTGCACTTACTAACACAAAAGCTTGCCACTTGGTTGCCCACTCACCCAATGTGATGAGGTCCTTCTGGAGCTTTTCACTAACTCTTTTCACTGCCCTGAATAACCTAGTGTCTTCAAGCTTTGCTATCTCACTACTACTTCGTCATCATTTGTGAAAAGATTTAAAAGCACAGGTCCTAATGCTGAAATTTGCCACCTTCTTACTTCCCTCCATTTTGAGAACTGCCCATTTATTATCACTCTGTTTCATGTTCTTCAGCCAGTAACTAATCCAGTACCGAACCAGAGGCCTTTTCGCACTACAGGTGTAGTGCAGTAAGGCTAGGCCATGTGGGGACGCTTTCCCCATTCACACCTAGGCAGGTAAGGAATGTGTGGTCACGCGTTCCTACCTGCCTACATGAAAAAGGGGAATCCATCCCCGCGTGGCCTAGTCCGAAAAGGCTGGCGCAGGGGTGGGACACCCTCCCAGGCCTGCCCCCATTGGCTTGAATTTGACCCAGGGGCAGGCAGGCCTGTCACATTCTTTCCCTGGTTCTCTGGGGTTCTAGGGGACCAGACTGGGTTCCCTAGGGCCCGCAGGAAACCTTCCAGGCACGGGCCCATGCGGGGACACGTGTGTGCGCTAGGTACTTACCTCATGCTTGCCAGGTTCCGAAGTGACTAGTATGGCCGGCAGCGCTGTGCATCTGCGGGTGCCACCCACTCTGATTTGTAGCTAGCCAATCAGAGTGGAAGGCACGCACAGATGCTCAGAGCTGCCGGCCGCACTAGTCACTTTGAAACCTGGCAAGCATGAGGTAAATACCTAGCACATAAACGCATGTACACGTGCATCCCCACGTAGGCCCATGCCCAGAGGTGTTCCTTTTGGCCCTAGGGGACCCAATCCAGTCCCCTAGAACCCGTGGGAACCTGGGGAAGGAACACGACGGGCCTGCCCAATGGGGGCAGCTGGAGGCAGGGCCTGCAGCTGTCAGGGAGGGAGCATGTGAATGCACTCCCTCCTGAACAGCTGCCGGATGGCCGGGGATGGCCACAAACGCCCTGGGCCAGGTGTAGAGCATGATTTCGTGCACTATACCCGGAACGCGTGGGGGCACCCTGAGAGGGGCGGTTCCGAACAGAACCAGCAGCCCAGCAGAGTGAATGCTAAATCCCAGGGTGTCCTACATGCATTCTGGATGCCTTCGTGCAAATAGGCCTCTGGTCCCTTATTCCATGACAGAGAAGTTTATTCAGGAACCTGTGGTGAGGGAGTTAGTCAAAAGCCTTCTAAAAGTCCAGACAGACAATGTCAACTGGAACTCCTTCATTTTCCTGCTATTTTTAAGCACATGGATTTCCAGCTGTTCTAAGGTAGGTTCTCTCATTAAGAATTATATGCTTGCCCCAGCATTTCCTTAGTCATAACTGACCCAAATCCATGTGATTCAAATTCAGTTTTAAAAAATTTGGCATGGCAGCCTAAATATAGCTAATAAGTTATAATACTGTAATTTCCAGTACAAATCTTTATACTTTCTGATCCTTATAAAACTCTACTGTTCTAATGCTACCTTATATTCTAGCTCCATACTCTAAGGCTATCTCATGTTCGTCTGTATACAGGAACCAGCAAGCATACTAGAAGCCTCCGTTCCACGCAGTGGTGCAGTCTAGGGGAGGTCCTCCAGATTTGGCCACCCAGAGCAGAACTGCCCTATAAGACTCCTCCTTTTTGGAACTAAAATGCTTAATATTTGACCAGTGATAAATATTTTTTAAAAAATGTTTAATATAATCATTCTGTACAAGGGGAAAAGTATCAGAAATTCTAAAATGATTTCAACAGTGGTCACTCAAGCATACTGAACCACTCGTACTTTGGTTGCCTTAAAGTAAACCGAAGATGAGCCTTTTGTTCCAAGGAAATCAGCAGGCTTTTTCTGAGCATCTTCCTTTTTGATGACATTCCAGAGCAGAGACATTGTGTTGATGATGCGGGGAAACTCTTCCAGAATGGCATTTTTGGCATTTCTTAGGCTAACAGGATCAGTGGTCAACAGAGACTAGGAAGACAAAAATAAAAATCAGTTGTGGACTTCTGACAAAATAATTGCCATTTTCAAAATCTTCCTGAAAAATGTTTATTCACCAAAATAAACAGCAGCCCGTTTTACTATACAACATTTTCACAAATTTCACGTTCGCTGAGATATGAAAACTATTCTGCTAGTTTGCAACCAAGTCTAAATCAGTTTTCTCCTCCCACACTGCTTACTGTACTGCTCATATTTTAATGAGTATCAGTATTTTAATACAGATTTTATGCTTTTTAATTGTTGTAAGCTGCAGAAACCTCAGGCTGGAGGGAGCAACAGAAACATAAATAAAGATACAAAGAACTGTATTATGCCACTATTTCTGTAAGCTGCAAAATTATTTTTACACAGAATCCACACCAACAGTGTTTTGGAGAAACAGAGTTGACTGTAAAACAAAGATGACTGTTGATAATCAGACTTAAAATGTTATACATGTGGATGCCTTAGTCAGGTTTATATAGAAACTATGCTAATACTGTTAAAATTTACATACATATCAAAGCATAAGTTGTCCAAAGCATGAAATACATTTTATGGCTAAAAAGCTTACCTTTTTCATTTGATTTGGATAATCCAGAAGACAAAAATGCCCAATAGCTGTTAAGCCTTCCAGAAGAGTTAAAGGATAATCTGGTGTAATATTCTCCCTTTTAGAATTTATGCTTCAGGACAGAAAATTAAGAATTTAATATGTTACTTAAATCTTCAAATTGTACACAGCTCAGATTGTGCTATTTAATGGAATGCTTGATTCCATACAACAGAGTAATAACCAGAGCTCAGGCCACTTCAGTGGGGGCCCCCCAAATATGGAACTCCCTGCTGCAGAAAACTAATCTGGCACTTATTTCTGACACCACATAAAAACTTCCCTCTTCCCCAAGGCATACAATGGTACAGTTTAAAAGCTAACAACCAGTCTATCCTAGCTTGTGCATTGAAGAAGAAGAGTTGGCTTTTCTACTCCGCTTTTCTCACATATTTAAGGGGAATCAAAGTGGCTAACAAAGCTTTCTATTCTTCTCCCCACAACAGAACACCCTGTGAGGTAGGTGGGGCTGTGAGAGCTCAGAAAGAGAGCTGTGACTAGCCCAAGGTCACCCAGCTGGCTTTGTATAGGAGTGCAGAATCAAATCTGGTATTCCCAGATAAGAGGCTGGCTCCCTAACCACTAGACCAAACTGGCTCTAGTGGTTATATGCTAGTAGTAATGCCTCAGGGTTTTAGGGACTTTTAATTGGGTGAAAGCTGTGCAGAAGGAACAAGAGCTAACTCTTGTGTCTGAAACAGAAGTTGAAACAACAAGCTCTGTTTCCAGACTCTTAAGAGAGGGAAGGGTTATAGTTCACTACAGAACAGGTGATTTGTAACCAAGATTACATGCCAGGAAGGGAAGGGAAAGGCTACTTCAGCATGAGCTCACTAAACTGAAGGAACACTACTGGGCTAAAAGACAAGGCCTTCTTTTATTCCCGAATCCTGCTATCCAGATGAAAATTCCAAAAAATTGCAAAAAAGAAAAGATCATGTTATGCTAACAGCCACAACTGTGTAATGCCATAAAGCCAATTCCTCCCAAATAACCTTCACAAAATTATTTTCTTACCTCAAGGAGGCTTTTGAGGACGGTTTCAGAATTTCATGTTCATACTGTTTGACAAGATCATCAAGATTCTTGCAGATCTGTACCATAAATGGTGCCACTGTCCACCCTAATGACTTTCCAAAATATGGCAAGGAATATGCAACTAAGCTCACCCAAGCTGGATGCATTCCATACCCATACTCTGGTTGCAAGCCTCGAACTACAGCAGACACAAATAGTCCCTGAGAAGTTATAGGGTGTGGATGGACATATTGCATAGCACTAATTGCCTCTTGAAAATTAAGTGCCCTTTGCCATTCTTTATTTAGGCCAGGTTGGCTTTCCAGTTCTTCCTGTGTCTGTCCGAGATGATGTTCCAACACTATCAAAATCTGCAGAAGTTTAAGCAGCTCAATCTGTAAAGGGTGTTCACTCCAAATCTGATCATGGCCAAAGTTAACTAGGTTTTCCTCGAGGATAGAGTCTTCATTTAAGCCATTAGTTTTATTAGCTGTCATATGTTCATAGCACTTCTGACTTACATACATAGAAGCAGAGAGGGACAGGAGGACAAACTCTTGAATTTTGCATCTCCCCAACAAGTTCCGTATAAATTCTATATTCTTGTTCTCTGATTTGGCCATGGTAGCCAGCTGTGTCATCATTCTGATCAAAACCTCCACACTTTTGACTTGGACATCTCTATTGCCGATCACATCTTTGTGAGTCACCTTTAAATAACATGGATAATAGGAACGTAGAAAACTCAGGCAGAGATACGTTAACAATTCTATGAGCAATGAATGAGGGCACACAGTTGGTGTCTGCGTTTGGAGCTTTCCATAGAAACTCTGTCCCACAAGAGCTTCCTGATGACGGGCCAGAAGATTGTAGATGAGATTCAAATGAGCTGTGGAGCTGGTGTCCATACTAGTACTAGCTACAGCTTCCATAAACTCCTTCGGATTTGTTTTCAGTATTGCTTCAAGTACTGAAAAAGCATATAAGACCCTTTTGGAATCATACGGCTGCAAGTATAAGAGAATATGTTTAAACAGAGCTTCCACCATCTCCCGTTTTTCCTTCTGCTGCTTCAGCAATCGCGTCGCTGTAAGGGCCTGAAGCTCCAGATCCACTTCCTCATCACTTGAGAAGGATTCTGAGGCTTGGGTTTTTTCTGAGTCAGCACGGGCCAGATGTAACACAGCACTGGATTTGAAACTGTCAGGAGGATAGCCATCAGAAGAAACAACATGTTTCACATTTTCTTTGTCATCTGTTGAGGTACTATAGTTCTCCTCATTGCTCAAATCTTGTTGGTCCAGAGAAGGAGAAAAGGAGGATGTATTATCACTGTCAAGAGGAGCAGTGCTACTATCAGCAGATTCTGTATTTTCACTATCTTCCTCACCCATATCTGATAGGTTTTCGGTGCACTGAGAAGGATCTTTTATGGACAGCTCACTTCTTAGCAGACACTTCTCTGGGTCTCTCTCAACTTCAGCCCAAATAGCTTCCCTGTCCAGAGCTGTGAACTGGCTCAATGGCAAATTTTCTTCAGAACTACTTTCAGAGTTCAGAGTTCCCAAAGACTTCTGGAAATGATTTTTCTTTCGTTTCCACCACAGATGCATGTCTTCTAAAATGTATTTTTTCAAAAAAAAAAAAAAAAGGCTAATTAATGAAGGTGTCTAGACAACAATCAGTTTCTCTAACCAACCTCAGAATCTTGCCTATTAAAGGTCTGATTTACGTGGGGCAAAGAATCTCCCTCACTCTCGCTCATAAAGTTATTTAAACAGATATTCTGATTAGGAACTAGCACACGTACAGTCTTGTTCTAGTTCCTGGATAACTCAATCAGACAAACTAAGAGTGGATTTGGTATAGCAATGAGGCTAAAATCAACCCATAACGTGTAGGCTTTTTAAAAACAAAACCCTACCTCCTTCTCTAAAATTATCTCTCCAGAACTTCTGCTCCATTTACTAGCAGGGAAAACTATCAGGTTTAGTATGGTAGCCATGAGGATGGTAAACAAGTTAAAACAAACAGTAATTATCTAGTAAGGAGAGGGTTATATCAAAACAATGTGAAATTGCTACACTACTACAAAAAAACTGTGCCAGAGGAGCAGGATGGAAAAAGCCACAGCTACTCCAAATATTCTTGTGTTGCAAATATAGTTTAAGATACTATTTTATATAGTACACTTCTTAATTATACCAAATAATAATAATAATATTGGATAGTCTTACCAGAATAAATATAGCCTCAAAACCTCAAAAATTAGTCAAAACTACTATTTTTATAAAAGTGCCGCATTGGAAAATTTTAAAGTATAAAATATAGCACCCATAATTTTTTAAGGCAAAGCAATTCTGAGTTAAGCCAGTTTCTGATAGAAGCAAGTTTGAATATAATTGACTTTTGAAGAGAGATAGAACTGGATACACTTGTAGGTCAGTTTACATCTGACCCAGTTAACTGGTTGAAAGCGTTATTAAAGCCCCATTTTGCCCATTCAAGAAATCAAGCTGGGTTTCTACATTACAGATTACAATCTACTAATACTAATACACAGATTGCAACATACATTCCCTCTGACCTTTAGTAAAGCAAGTAAATTTAATCTTCAATAAGTTTTTTTGTATTTCTTCAGACTGCCACCTACTAACTGCTCTTAAAGTAAGAACAACCAGTTTCAAGGCAGTGCTTTTTCTAACTTTGAAACTAGGTACAAACCAATGGTGATTACACTCAATAAAAAAAATCTTTCAGATACCATCTTGGTTTTCTGGTTTGGTGCCATGCTATGGATTTCATTTGTTTCCCTGTCCTGTTTAAGACCTACTTTATTCCAAATTTCCATTTTGAGAGCTATTATTTCTTCATGCTACAGATTTTTCTCTCTTTATTCCTTTTCCTTCACTTCTACTGTGGCCCTAACTAAGTTCTGCTGAACTCAGTCATTTAATTTGTGCATGAATAAATACCTACTCTTTAGTATAGCAGTGTTTGGTTTCTGCTTTTGGAGTTATCACTCGCTTCAACACACAGTTTTAACCCTGACTAAAATATGCCAGAAGAAGAGTTGGCTTTTCTACCCTGTTTCTCTCACCCATTTAAGGGGACTCAAAGCGGCTGACAAAGCTTTCTGTTCTCTTCCCCACAACAGACACTCCATGAGGTAGGTGGGGTTGTGAGAGCTCAGAAGAGAGCTGTGACTAGCCTAAGGCCACCCAGGGAGCTGTAGGATCAAACCTGGTATTCCCAGATAAGAGTCCGGCTCCCTAACCACTAGACCAAACTGCTAACCAGAACATAATGGAAAGAAAAAATGCTGAACTCGATGGACCCTGGTTTGATCCAACAGGGTTGCTCCTTAAGGACAAACTTACCTGCCATGCTTTTCTGTTTAATATAATGAATAGAAGTACGTTGTGTCTTAGGATGAAGCAAAAGTAGAAGAACAGGTTCCAGAATTCGAGCAACATCATTAAGCGAGAGTGCTCGTACCAACCAGCCCTGTGCTGCCGCACCAATTGCCCCATCAGAATTATTAAGGCTGTCCAACACAACAAACAGAGACCTGTACAGACACATAACAGAAATAATATTAGAAGGCCACATGGATAAAGGTATATGAAAACTCTGACCTGAGGAGTAAGAGGATTCGTTAAGGACAGTAATTTGAGGGCTGCTTTTGTAGCATTTCTTCTTCCATCTTAAATGAGTGTCTCAAACACAGGCAATGGAGAATAGTGGCCTTCAAAATAGGTGGTATTCATTTGAGCTGGAGGAGGAGATCAATATGTATATATGCATGCATCTTTGCAAGGCAGGCCATGTTAGATTACAAAAGCAGTGTAAGTCTGCAATATGAGTCTAAAAGAAAGCCTCAGTATGCAAAGCTGAGTAGGGCTGACAGTGACAACTGTGCAGAGGAGACCATGAAATCAAGTCAAGAATGGTAATGAAGGTGTCAACTGAAATATATGTTTGACTTCTGTATATTTGCTACATGTTAAATTTCAATAAAGTGCTAAGGCAAGTTCAAAATAAAATAGTTTTATCAAAATACACAAATAAAGGATTGCAATACCTATCAAAAGATCGATTGTGAGAAGTCACTCTGCTGCCTTGGATTTCTCTAGTCAAATGCCACATGACAGAGAATCGGAACAGTGCCTCCAGCCTTGTTCCCTTGACAGGAATGAAACCCAAACAATCAAAATAAAAAGACACGCAAGTTAACTGAATGCATTCACTTATACAGTGAAAAATGTATCCTTACAACTTACTCATAGTATTGATAACAGCATTGAAGACAATATTGTTTGTCATACTATACAACCTTCTGAGGTCACTTTTACATTACATATTTAGCAGCAAAATGGATTGTATCCTTTTAATAGCCTGACTTTTGTTCATTCTTGATGGGATATGTTACATTTTAAGCTTTGTTTCTGGATTCAAAAATGAAATGCAGAGACAAGCTGGCAAACAATTTTTTTCTTATGCCTTGGGAAATTGAAATCTATTCTTACTTTAAAGCACAGAGGAGGTTACTATAGTTGTCCTTCATATAATATTATGGTTTGGTTCTTACAAACCCCAGTGTAATGACAAACTATATCACACAACATTGTCATCTTTTGAATATCATAGTTTTGCTTTTGCTCAGCTGGTAAAATGTGCTTCCCCTGGTTTAATTAAAGTTTCAGCACTGTGACTTAGTTTCTAAGGCTCTACTGACAGGCTCTTCCCTCCTCAGCGCAGGTGATACACTGGTTGGCAGACTAGGCCTCATGTCTGCAGTGCTACTGACTGGCCACATGGACCACTGTGGTATTGTTGACTTGAGGGGAGAAGAAGCTGACTGTTGTATAGTGCAGCCAGGTTTTTCCCAAGCTCGCAGCTCCTTCCCTTTTTTTGTCCTATTCCCTTTGAAAAGAAACGTCCAAGAATAGGACTTGATGGTCCATAAATTAGATAGACAACATGTTTCTATCACAGGAACCAGAAGGAGTGTTTCTTGTTCCACCCCAACAAGCAATAAATTTGTAGTTTGGGACACCTGAACACATTTTTCTCTGAATACATCTGTTTATGTTCGGATGAGTGGCAGGGTTAGATTCCATAAGGGAAATCCCCCTTTAGCTTACCCCAAAATAAGATGAATATAAACTCTTACCACCTTTCCAATTCATCAGATTATTGATTTGATATACAATGTTTACTTACCTCAAAGTCTATTACAGTATTTGTATATTGAAAAAAGCCTTATCAGTTAATAAAAAGCTGAAATCTCTCAAGACTCCTTTTGAATCTTTTCACAAGAGCTTTCAACATCACTCTTTTGTCCACCCAGGAACAAAGCAAAACTAAAGGAAAAATACAGTCCTGGCTAAAAAAAATCCCTATAAGGAAATTAAAATCTAACAACAAACACAAATAGTTGTATATGCGGCTATGAATAGGCTTGATGGCCCTGTTGTCAGCAGACTGCGGAATTTTTGAGTCCCACCATATTGATCTAGTAGCAGTTAGCTGGCTGCATGAGAGGGAGACAGGATGGTGCTTTTCCACCTGGCCTTCCAATAAG
This sequence comes from Aspidoscelis tigris stejnegeri, assembly GCA_023333525.1. Taxonomy (NCBI): domain Eukaryota; kingdom Metazoa; phylum Chordata; class Lepidosauria; order Squamata; family Teiidae; genus Aspidoscelis; species Aspidoscelis tigris. The sequence goes on from JALMGA010000001.1 coordinate 213,454,817, forward strand.
GCTGCATTAAGAGATGGTATGATCACACATCAGTGTGCTCACTCCACTTCTAATGCACTTTAAAATGGGCTGAAAAAGCACTTTGGATAGAAGCATACTGGATTGAAAAAGGGCTGAAAACACCAGTATCACATGCTTCTAAGATGCTTTTAAGTCATTTTTTTACTGTGTAAAAATGCAGGCAAAGCTTCACTCCTTCCCTCACAGTCATCCTGTCCTCATCCGATATGTCTACATTGTAAACCTAAGGATAGGGAATTGTCTAACATTATACACTATAACTAACATTATACACTATACACAGACCCTTTCTAGGCTAAAGTTAGGATAAAAATGCAAATTAAAATAATTATAATTATTAATATAATATAAAATTATCATTATCATCATCATCATCATCATTATTAATCTGAGTTCTTTGGAAGAACTCAATGCAAAATGAAGGCTTACACCAGATAAAGAACTAGCAGCTGTGATATCACACTGTATATTAATAACAACAATAACTTCTGATTATACTAGATTTTTGGGGAAGATCCAATGGTCAGATACCAAACTGGTCATAAATATCTACCAGCCTGTGTAATGATGATGACAACAATTAAAACAACAACAACAAATATGTTATTATAGTCATGTAAGGCCTTACCTTATCATGATCTAGTAATGCATGGCAGATAATGTCTTCACAGATATTTGCTGATGGAGCCAGACAATGTAGCCGATAGAATAACTCTACACAAGTGTTGTGATGCTCTCTAGTCTCTTTGTTTAGCTGATCCCAAAGTACTCGGGCAACTCTCTGTAGTAAAAACAAGAAAAGAAAAACAAAATTAAAGTCAGTCTGAAAGCTGTATAAAAGCCCTGCAGTAAATTCCAATGTACTTCTGTAATACATACTATTACACTACATCATGTTTATGAATAAATGCAAAAGGTTTTCAGTAAAATTATTCAGTTCCAACAATCTCATGACAAATTAAATTCTTTATTAATCTTATGTGAAAAGTAAGAAGTTACTTTGGGTGCCCCAACTTGTGTAAGTGAGAGCTGTGGACAGATGATTGTCAACACTCTTTCTTAATCAGTCTTATATTGTCCACATAAAAAGCAAGGCTACGACTGGACCTGGGATACACTATACAGTTTTGGTTGCTACATGTAAAAAAAGATAAAGCAGAATTCTGCTACAAGAAAATATTGAAATGGCTGGAACTTTTTCATTTAGGGAGGAGGTAAATGGGGAGGTCATTATTATTATTTGATTTAGATCTCATCTGTAGGCCTTAAAGCAGCTCACATAACCAAACATCTTATCCTGAAGAGTCAGGATAGACAAAAAATATATATATATTTTAAATTCACACAGCGCATACTTAAACTTCAGAATTCACTAAAACAAGATGGGCACCAGCTTGGAAGATTGCAAAAAGGTATTAACCCATATAGTTCTTCAAAATAGTTGATTTCATGGGGTTTTGTGCAGAATTTTTAGGTCTTTCTTGCAACTAAATCTATACTGGTAGGGGATGGGCTTTATTCTATTCCTGCACACAGTCAAAAAAGAGTGGACCTTAGTAAATTAAATGATTACCAGGCAATGAGCACGGATACACAACCAAAGGAACTAGGAACGGAGAATATTCCATTTGGTAATATATCCCTGCTCCCATTTAGTTTGGAAGCTTTTTGTTTACATTCCTCCCTCCATCAACTAATATAGGGTTGATTGTTTCATGGGGCTGTCTACCACTACAACATGAAGGCAACTCCTGAATGTAGCATATGCATTTTGCAGAGCTTTTAATTCCTCACACACCACTCTGTGTGTGCAGGAGTTCCCCAGAAGTGTGTAGATGTAGAGCAGTTCTAACTACTCTACAACTACACTCGAACACCAACACTGCCACCTCCCTTTCAGAAGATGTTCAAAGGGAGCCTGGGGAGGGGTGTCACAGTTGCAATTAGCTGCTTGTGGCACTGTCACTGTGGCAATGGCACCAAGCATCTGTGTTGACACGTGTGGCGCGGTGATGGAAATTGCTGCTACCAGCAGTGATTTGTACCTCAAGAGAGCTTAGAGAAACGCTGGTAAGGTTAGGGGGAAAGCTGGTGTCCGAAATGCAGACACCAGAACTGCTATCTTTGCTTCTCAGGGAGGTTGTTTCCAGAAAGCAAAGGTATGAATTCACCCATGATCTCTTTTCTGGCTAGCCACAATTTAAATCCAATTTCACTTCAATTTAAGATTTGTGAGGGGATTACACTGCAATGGCTAGCCAATAACAAAAAGTATGGTTTCAGTTATCTGTTGCAAGGTAGCAATTCTACTGGTACATTACCTGATAGAAATCAGTTTTTTCTGAAATTAGCTTCAGAACTCCAGGAGCAACTGGAGGAACGGTGACCATCTGTAACCTGCCAAAGAAGGGGTTTTGTCCAGGAATTTTATATCGCTTTATTCTGTCTTCAATAACCAATGCCAATGACTGGGAATGGTTAATCACTTCTAGTAGTACGGAGATGGATACATTCTGAATATAGCAGTCATTTACACAACAACATATTGTCATCAAGGATTTCAGCCATAAGGGGAAACTTGTTTCACAGCCTGATCCTGATGAAAGCAAACAAAAAGTGTGATTACAACGTTGTTGTGATCATTAACCAACCTGAAAAACCCAAGAAGTGATTTCCTTATAATAAACATTTACTATTTAAGACAAACATGCACCTTCAGTTTCTAAGAAAACTGTTCCTGTTCAGAAATCTAGTCATCCACTCTTTCTACCCGGCCCACCACTTCCCTTATTTACTTAAGGCCCCTTCTGCACTGGGCCTTGTTCTGTCTTGCATCCCAGAGTAGAGACCTACCATCTACACGCTGGTCCAGACTACAGTAAGTGCTGGGCCGCAACCCTAATCTGCACCAGCATGCAGATGGCAGGTTTCTATTCTTGGATATATTCTGGAATAAGGCCCAGTGCAGAAAGGGTCTAACTCTCAACAGTATGCAATTATGAACATGTTTAGTCTTCTTCATACTTTTGTATATATAAAGACACCTTTCTTTTTGTTTTCTTGTCTGGACTCAAACTTTAGCAACTGAGCTTGAAACAAAAGTGGGAAACACCTCTTTCAATTGCCAGCTATCGATGTTTTATTCAGGTTCAATGGAACATACCCTCATGCCCCGGGCTACAGCTGAACAGTATCAGAGACTTCCACCTATTTGATCTCTCTACCTTTCAAACACTTCCCAGTACTACTCTGATAGTAAGACACCCTGTAATGCTACTTATTTTTGCATAGCACTCACAGAAAGCTTTTGCATGGACACAGTCAATAATCTTAGATTCCCCTGCAGTGGGAGCAGAATCAACTTGATTAATTAGTCCATTCTTACCAGGAACTTGGAAGAGTGATAAATAGAGCTGCTCAGTTTCTTCATCAGAAAGATAGACAGGGAATGTTGTACAATCCAATAAGAGGTAGCATACAGCAGAAAAGGCTTCTCTGCAGTCCTCCCTTGTGTCACCCAAATCCAGCATGACTTGGTCAATGTCCCACTCATCTTCCTTTGCCCTTTGACTACCCAGGTCATCTAAAGCAGGTGGAAGCTCCAGATCTTTCTGCTTAAATGGTGATCCTCGGACCGTGAATAAATCTGACAGCATCTGTTTAAACTGAGGCACACTGATTTGCTTGGAGTCCCACGAGCTCTTTTTCTTGCTAGCACTTCTGTTGGCTTGGTAATTATATCCTATCTCTTCCCCTTGTCTTATGTGTGCTGTAGAGCTATCACTGCTGCTAGAGTCTTGTAATTGGACACCAAATATATATTTACTAGCAAACTTTGCAATCAATGCCTGGACACACTGCAAGGTTTTCTCCATGCTCCCTCCCTTTTTCCACACATCGTCTTTCTCTGGAGTTACTTTTGGCATTCTCAGATGCTGTGACAATTCTGGGGATGATGCATTGAGACCTATACCACTGTCTTCAGACTTGAGTGGAGGAAAATTATCGTCTTCATTCTGCAGGAGTTTTGTTTCTGAAGGCAATTTCTGATTGTCTTCTTTAACAGGACTCTGAAATAATGTATCAAAAGAATTTTAGGTTGCTTTGTGTAACAGACAGAATTTAAAAACAGATCTGAATAAAAGTTGGGACAGTTTATAGTTGGGATAGATCACTGCATTTATGGGACATGAACTCAAGGATAACTGATTAGTAAGATTTCATGTCTGAATAGAGAATTATATTTATAAAGTAAACAATGTAATTTCCTTTAATTTCCTGTAATTTCATCAGGGTGAATAAACAATCAATGATGTGATTGATACAATGTGCAATCAATATAAAATAAGTATTGCCAAAGGTTGTATCTTGAGCCAAATCTTCTGACATTTTACTGTTGAGTCAGTACCAAACAGGTTTTATTGTATAGGAGTGAGATTTGAAACCCACCCCCTAAAAAAAAAGGAAGACAAAGAAGAGAGAGAATCTGGGAATCTCTCCTCTTTCATTAATACTAGAAAAAACTTGTAGAGTTTCTACATTTGTAGGTGCTTTCTACATTCCAGAAATCTTCAAATCAAGAAAATATGAATTTGGGGCATTTCTCTGTTCTTTTAGAGATGTCTAGGATGGCTTCTGGGTATGATTTAGAGAAGTCCAGAAATGGAAGGAGGAGGAAATATCTCTAGTGGAATAATGATTAATGAAGGCATTTTTCCACTGACCTCCCTTAATCTGGATCTAAGATGATCCAGATTTAAGGAATGGGATTAAGGGAAGTACCCAATGCGTTTCCACAGGTGGTCTAGCAGCCAATAGCAATGGGTGCTAGCTTGCTCGTAGTGAAAACACCGGAGCACCCATGTGGCAAATCCAGATCTACCCAAATGGGGCCCACCTGTCACCCCAGTATTTTGGAGGACAGGGGGTGCAATCTCTGCAGACGCTCCAGAGATTCTTTGAAGGTCCTCTGGAGCCTTTGCCAAAGGCATTGCTCTCGCATAGGGTCCTCTTCAGAGCCTGTGCTATTCTTCGAAGGCAACTTTGGAGGAACTTCGGAGCCAGCTTCGGACAACGTGCACAGGCTTTGAAGCTTTGAGTTTGGGGCACCCCACCATGAGTGCCCCCCCCCCACCAAGCTGCCCATAGACCCCATTGCCCGATTGTGGTGGAAACAAGCTCTGTATCCGGATTTGATGCTTGAAGACCCCACTGTAGACCCCAAAGGGGTCTACAGGGAATTCAGATTATAGGTCCTGAAGGACCCATATGAGCCAGATTTCCCTAGAACAGGTGGAAACAAATGTGGCTCTAATGGGATCTGTAGTGAAAATGGGGTCTTCCTGCTCTGAGCCAAATGGGTCCTTAATGGGTACTTAGTGCTAGTGGAAAAACACCCAAAATTGATTGATTTGGCAGAGATGGACAAATTAACAAATTTATTAAAAGACAGAACAACAGATAAGTTTGTAAAGGATTGGAACCCCTCTATTAATTATCTATGGGTAACTGAAGTAATTACGGATGGTGGTCAGCTGAGAAGGACAAAGAGACATTCAGGGGAGCAAAAGAAGAAGAGATAAGAAGAGAAGATGGTGGGAAAACAGAGGAAGTCATCAAAAGAACAACAGAGAAATGTAATATTATTGTATGGTGTCAATGTATAGTAAGAAGTTTTAAGTTGTTAAAAAAATTTCAACTAAAAAAAAGAAAGAAATCCAAATTACTTTGCCTAACATTTAAAAAGCAGGGCTTCTCTTCAACCATGGATCCTATTCTTTACACCATGACTTCTTTCAAGATTCTTTCTTTCCCTTTTCCTTGAGGCAACATAAAAATTAGTCACCTTGCCTCACTGCTCCTAAAGAGGTTGCTTGCTTAACTTTTGCTAAATAACTCAGAAACCCTAGTTACAGCTGCTAAATTAAAGTTACTGCACTAGTTGAAACTTTGTGCCGATTCCTTGTACCATTTAAAGCTGTTTCAAATCAACTTTTGAATTGTTCTATTTCACTTTTCAATAAATATAACATTGTTTAAGAATCTAGTCAGTTTTCCCCTAAGGATTAATTATCAGTAGCTTGTGTATCAAACCTACTGTCTTAAAATGATCCCTAAGCCTCTGCACAAGAGAACAGAGAACAATTTGCATTACAAATCCATTGACAGAGTAGAGACAGTAAATACCTACAGCATCTGAGCTTCCTGTTTCAGTACCAAGATAGGCAGGAGGCATCTGTACTTTGCTAAGAACTTTGAAGCATGTCCTTAAGGCATGAGTGAGCTCTGGTAAACTAAGAGTTTCCATGTTTTCCAGGAGGGACTCTACTAGGCAGCATAGCATTTGAGGCAAATACAGAGACTGCACTTCAGAATAAAGTTCCTACGAAAAGAAAAACAAGCATTTCACATAAGACACTATTTAAAATTTGGTATAATATTAAAACATTTAAATTGCTAGCTGGGCTTGAGCTTGTTGATGAAAGACAAATAGTTTAAGTTAAAAAAAATTTACAGACCTTAAAGTTAACTCACTGAAACTCAAAGTACAACTAAGACAATAATGGGACTGAAAAAGGCATTGGCTGTTTTTAGGCACAAAATATCCACAAAAATGTATAACAAACTAAGCAAAGAGTGTCTTTCCACAAGTATTAATAGACAGAAGCTCCAAAGTAAGAAGATTTGATCATACAAGAAAGCTATGCAAAGTCACTCCCATATCAAGAAAAATACACCTAATTCTAATGTAAACTATATGGTATATAAGAATGTGTTTTCCAAAACAAATCTATCCATCCATCCATCCACAGAAATGCATATGTGCAGGCAAACAGTCAAGGTGACTTACCAATGGTATTACATCTAGAAGAAATATTAGTAACGTGCAAAGTTCTGAAACTGTTGCAAGAGTGGTAACATTCACAGTCAGAAGTTGCGTCTCCACTGATTTACTTCTGTGGTTGAAAGAAAAAAAAGTGGGTTGAGCTAAGACTTAGAGCACACTAGATGGTAAGCCTGGCCCTTATGGCATCCTATTTTGGCCTTGTGCTAACCAGGCCAGGCCACAGTGGACCCGATGCAAGAGATGATGTCGCCGTTGATATAGGACAGAAGCTAATGTTGTGGTGACAAGGCTGCTGAGTAGGTACTAAAAAAAATCTGTAGGGAAAGTAGCAGGGCGGGAGACATGCCTAACTCACACTTTTGCAGGAATTGGTACTGGGGCAAACCTGAACCCAGGCTAATCTGGCTGCTTCTGGAACCTTCTGCTACAGTGCCTGGAGATTGTATCTCACCATTCCTGACAGAGGAAGCAGCAAGTAGAATGAAGAGGGATGACTCAGTAGGGAGCACTTTTCTACAAGCTGCCCTTTAACAGATACAGAACTGAGACAATTAACGACTAGAACAAAGTTCCTTGAAATATATTCCTAGTTTATATACAAAACCAGGATTACCTTAAAACATTCTTCAATACTGGTGCACTAAAAAATAAAGGTATATCATAATCTAGGTATCTCTTAATATAAATAATGGACAGCTGTTCAAGTATAATTATGTCATTATGTCTGGCTACAATTAAGCATTATATACAGTACATTTGTACTGCTTGATTTACACTCTCAACCCTTTACCCACACCCTTGGATGTGGATCTATTTCATTAGAATCAAGTTTTAATTTACACTTCTCAAGAAATTGGCTTCACCAGTATGTTAATATTGTCATTATTAGCACAGTCCTAATAAAGGAAATCCAAACTCTCTCCCACTGTTACCATCTAATACTGACAAATACAAATGTTATACAGTGTTAATCGAGAAAATATTCACCAAGTTAAATATATAAAACCAAAACAACTTGATTTAATTCATTAGATTTCAGACATTAGATGAATTCCACCTGCAGAGCTTTTGAACAAAATATAAGTTACCTGAAGCAGTCTTCAAAACATCTGGCCATATAATCCCACAGAAAATCCGTGCTTAAGGATGTGATCATCAGATTAACTGTTTTAACTATTTCAGAGGCATTCTTGTTTTCTTTGATCGCACTAGAACAGCAAGAGCCAAGAAAATTTAACTGTAAATACAGTGTTGGACTATTAGACAACAGTATTTAAAGAATAAATCTTCTATCCATTTTGTAAAGAGCTACATTTCTTAGTACTGTATACTTATTTCTTGCACAATGTTATTTCTTACAAATTACTGTGTATGTCAAAACTGCATCACAGTTAAACATCAATTTATGTGCTTTGAGTTAACATGGCTTCATTATTTCACATTTGACAAACTGTGACCATCCTTCATTGCCATGCCTCCATTTACTCACTATTGTGCAGTTATGGCTGCTGATCTAGTGATTTCACCATTGCAAAAAGGACACAGAAGACAGAGGCATTGGAATGTAACCACTGAAAAAAATATGCAAGGTAATGGAGAAGGAAGCCCAATCACTGCCTCTCATCTGTGCTTTCTAAATCACTGTCATCTTCTATCTCTGCCTCCTTTACTGTTCCTAATGATTGATCTGCACCCCCTCAGGGCACTTCCCTCCAGACTGTCTTTCCCTGTCCCAGTCTGGATTCAAAGACATTCCAGAAGCAGCTGTATTCTCTCTTTGAGCCTATCTGTCTTAGGTATATAAGGAATGGGTATATTTGTGAGGAAAGCATTGTGGCAGGTGCAAGTAATTAATTTGTGAACCTGTATTTGTGAATTCAAAAGAAAATCTCCCACTTACGCATTTTCTTCAAATGAGGAACTTTTTGGACCTTTTGAGTTTGCTACACCACCCCATCCTCCCCTTCACTAAGATATCTGTACTGCTCCTTTCCCCACTCCAAAAATGGCCTACAGGCAGCTGGTGGTTTTTCCAACACCCTTTGTTTTCCATAAGCACAATTCCTCAAATTTGTGATTCAGTGATCTGTAAAGCTTTGCAGAACTGATTTCCTGAACATATGGAGGAAGATTATTTAGCAGCATTGATGCTAGATCGTTATTAAAGCTTAGTATCATACCTTGTAAGGGCATTGCCTGTTTGGCTGTAGCTAAGTTTAAGATCAGAACCTAGGGTATCCTTGCAATAACTATAAAATGCTCTTATCACTTCAAGGAACAAATCAGCAACAACTGGTGGTCCTTCAACAAAAAGAGAAATAAAGTCCACTTATAACCACAGAAAAAATTACGATAAGGACAGAGAAGAAACCACATCAACAGTTTTCAGATATTGTTCTAGTTTAGTTGCTGAGAGAGAGAACTAAACAATGGTATCGGAATTTGCAGCATAGGACTGTAATATTCTCAGTGAATCCCATGATTCTGCTGTTGCTTCTCTTTATATTGCTTCTTCATAGAATGAAAAATAGTATCCGCCAATACATTAGCTGAATATGTTCTTATATGGATGTTGTAACACCAAACATAATATAAAAACTCTTGAAAATGCAAAAACAATCGTTGCCTATGATGAAGGAAATAACAAGTGGCTGATAGCACACCACGGAAGTGATTCCATGAGGCACTCCCCAATTACTAAGTAAGAATGCCTCCCCTTGCCAAATACACCCCTTTAGGCTGTATGCAGAAATTGAAACTATAGCAGAAATTGTTTTGATATTTAGTTTATAGCTAAATCATCTAGTAAATGTCTGCTTGTAAGTGCAGGTCTGTTCTGCAGGCCAGAGCAGAGACTGAATTTAAACAGCTTACAAGGGCCAGTGTTGCTGGTATTAGCAAAATTAAAGAAATCACTGACACTAGTTCAGAAATGTTCTCAAATTTCTCAGATACTAAGAAGGAATGTTAAGTAAAAACATGGCCTTGTAGCTAAATATTATCTATTATCACAAATGCTCTTCCTAGAGATTTTTCTTATCTTACCTATTTCAGGTTTGTCAAGTAGACAGATAAGAATACGGAATGGTTTCAAGTATGCATGTTGCTGCTCCTCCATGTCAGATTCTGCACACTTTTGATGTAGTATTTCAATCAAGGCCTGTTAAATAACATTAAAATACACATGAAGAGGCAATCTTATACTCAAAATTGTTAATTCCTTCTGTTTGTAGCCTTCATTGCTTCTCAAAATACATTCAAACTCTAAAAAATGGAGAAGGTTGGCAAACGGAGTCATTACAAGTTTGCATCTGTTGTGAGGAAAAGATGTAATTTTGAAGAGCTCCTCTTCTTTTAAACTCAGGCAAATTGGTTTTCTATTTCTAGCTTTGCTAGACCAGCCTAAAGTATTTTATGTCTTCAACCTAGCATGTTTTATTAGTAAGTAATCCCTCAAATTAGCAACTTAGCCTTGAAAAGAAATGATCAGGAAAACAACCTTATCCAAGTATTGCTGAAAGGTTTCAGTTTTTCACTCCCCAACAAACTTACACCACTAAGGAACTGTGACCTTTTTAAATTAAACTGTGAATCCTTATACTGACCCTTGCATCGTTCTGCTTGCATACTACTGACCAATCCCCCACTTCGCTCAACATTACGTGCATATTTCCAGCCCTCCTCACTTGAGGGTGCACTCTCCCGAACTGGATGCTGCCCAGCTCCTGTTGGCTTTCCCCCAGGGATCAGTTTAAAAGCTGTTCTGCAACCTTTTTAATGTTAATCGTCAGCAATCTGGTTTCATCTTGGTTCAAGTGTAACCCGTCCCTCTTGTACAGGTTTGGCTTGTCCCAAAATGTTCCCCAGTTCCTTACAAATCTACAGTAAACTCCTCCTCCTGACACCACTGCCTCATCCACACATTGAGGCTCCTGAGCTCTGCCTGTCTGGCTGGTCCTGCACGTGGAACAGGTAGCATTTCTGAGAATGCAACCCTGGAAGTCCTGGACTTTAGTCTTCTACATAACAACCTAAGCTTGGCACAATATACAATAAATTGCTTGAGAAACACTGCATACTTACCTCTACTAAGAGATCTTTAGAATATTTCTCAAAAAAATAGAGTGCATGGTCCTCTAATGACATGGAAATGGTTGAATCTGGAACAAAAGTGCTTCCTTTGATATCAGAACCTAAAAATTGAAAATGAGAAAAGCAAGTTGAGATCATTTGTAACTTCTCAAAGACTTCTCTAGAGCAGTATGCATACTTCACCCATAATATGGCCTTGTGCTATACAGGCTCAATAAGTACAATAATAATAACGATAATGCCCTGTGAGTTGTAGAACATTAAAGACATGTATTCACTAAATACAAGATATTCGATATTAACTGTATACACAAAGAAAAGACCAAGCAACCTCCTGGTTTCAGTTTTTTAGAAAAGGTAGGTTAAGGCCTTCCAACTCAGATACCTGAACAGAGGGCAAAAGGGCTAGTTTCTAGGGGAAAAATTCAGGACCAAGATAAGCAATCTAACAGGTTACTCCAAATTTCGAGAAACTTCAAGAGTGGAAGAGTAAGTCAGCAAGGTTATGCTCTGAAGTCATTATGTGAGCTTATTGGATTGAAAATGTCTTTGTACTAAGCACTGACTATCCTTCAGCGCATGATCCACCTAAAATGAAAATCCAATTTATGGTCATATCATGTGCATTTTGTGAGACATGGGACAGACGTTTCATAAATGATGAAAGATTCTTGTACTTGCTACAAAAAACTCACATGGCAGCTAGCCTTATATAAGCAGGAGAGTGGTAGTGGGAGATTCTGACTCAACACCTTTGGAACTCACTTGCGCGGTTCCTCAGGGATCAGTCTTATCTCCCATGCTTTTTAATATCTATATGAAGCCGCTGGGAGAGGTCATCAGGAGATTTGGAGTGAGGTGGCATCAATATGCAGGTGATACCCAGCTCTACCTCTCTGTGCCATTTGAATCAGGAGAGGCGAATGAAGTGCTTGGCATCTGCCCGGAAGCAGTAATAGGCTGGACAGGGGCCAATAAATTGAAGCTGAATTCAGACAAGACAGAGGTGCACTATATCACAGGATCACAGGTCTCTGTATTTGGGAGACACCCTGTCCTCAGTGGGGTTGTAATGCCCTGGAAGGGACAGGGGCAAAATTTGGGGGGCTCTTGAGCTCTGTGCTGATGCTTGAAGCTCAGGTGGAGGCCACGGCCAAGAGCTCCTATTACCAACTACAGCTGGTGCACCAGTTGAAGCGTCTTCTGAACAGAGATGGCTTGGCCACAGTAATCCATGCTCTGGTAACCTCCAGACTAGACTATTGCAATGCGTTCTACACGGGGCTGCCCTTGAAGACAGTTCAGAAGCTGCAGCTAGTGCAGAATGCAGCAGCTAGATTGCTGACTGGAACAGCTGGCTGGATGCACATCATGCCGATCTTAAAAGAGTTGCACTGGCTGCTGATTCGCTACTGAGCATAATTAAAGGTGCTAACTTATAAGGCCTTAAGATCTTGAGTGGAGGCCCTCCTGTTTGTCCCACCATCCTCAGCAGCAAAAGGCTGGGGCACACGAGAGAGGGCCTTCTCAGTGATGGCCTCTAGGCTCTGGAATAGTCTCCCCCTTGAGGTGCGTCTATCACCTTCATTGTACCTGTTTAGGAAGGCAGTGAAGACGCACCTCTTTGCCCTGGCCTTTAGTTAAATGGGGATAACCTTTTCTCTTCCCACTGGCAGATGCTGTTATTGTTTTAATGATGCTGTTACCCACCCGGAGACCTCCAGGTACAGGGAGGGATAAAAATGTAAATAAATGTATATGTAGAGCGATATTTTTCATTTTAACTAAGCAGCTGTTATCTGTTTAACAACAGTTCTCTAAGACCACACAATGCTCTCCAGAACTTCTGGACTACAATTTCATCCTTTCTAACCAGGGGCCATGGTGGTTTCTAATATATTTCGGACACTACACTGTTATCCTCCCTCTGCCTGGTGATGCCAAGGAACAATCTGGGCTCCTCCCTATATAACACATGAGCAATGTGACTGAGCTACAATCTGTCCCCAGTGTATGTGATAGAGTTTTACTTCCAAACACAACAAGAACCATCGGATTTTTTTAAAAAATGATTTCACAGGCTTAATTATAGAATGTTCTGAAAACAAGCTAAAATTCCATTCTATGAAATAGTTATATTGCTGCATCTTCAACACTGTCACCAAAAAGATGCCTAGTATTTCATATGTGATGGTCAAAAGCTCTGCTGAGCAGCAGAATCTGTTTATTAAATAAAGTTGGTCTCTGAATGTGGAGTTAAGGTTTTGCTATACCAACACTTATTTCTAGGTATTCTTTAACATAATTAGTAAGATCACTCAAGTCTATGAGTCTAAATAAGGTATACACGAAAATTAAGTTTCTTAATTGATACATTACCTAATAACCATGCATATAATCTTCTGTTAAGTGACATATCTCTTCTTAAGAGGGTTTGGACAGCTGCTGATAGAAGATGGACTATGTCAGACCTAGACAGTGGAACAGCACTTTCACTGGGATCCTAAATAAAAAACAAGTGAGTTGAAAAGCAACTTACTTAAAACATTACAAAAAACAGAAAGAAAACCAAATGTTAATGAGATACTGAACATTACAAACATAAAAATCTTTCTAATACTTGTTTTTTCCAAGATGTTGAAAAAAATAAACACAAAAGGAAAGGAATGGAATTATATAGTTTGTCACCATCTAGGGATGTGCAAAACCTATTGTTGCTATTCTTTCCATAATCCACGGGCCTACTCAATATAGTAAATCTGGGCTAAAATCCAAGACCCCCATACCTGGAGGAAGAGCTCTTCTGAGAAGAAGTTTCTCTGGGGAGACGTGCTTAGGACTGGACTATTAGCTGAAGGTTTATGCATGTGGCGGTAAACTCCCTATTTAGTCACTGCTTTGCACAGAGTTACTCCAAGTTTTAAAACAATTTAAGGTGCAACAGTTACCTATCTTTACTTACCTACTGACAAATGACAAATTAACTTTACTGATTAGTCATTTGACCATATCGAATTTACAAAAGATAAAATCATATAAATACATATGTACTGCACAAGGATTATTTGGAGAGGAAAGTCTTTTGTACATTTCTTGAGGGCATAAGCAGTATATAAAGTCTGGCAACCAAAAATAAGAAATGAAGCCAGGGCTATTGATGCACTTAATACAACTTAATTGCATCTAGTAGGTTGTATGATGTTTCTTTGAAAGGTTCATTTTTCAGTTTGCAACAAATGTTTAATCCCAGTGGTATTGTGGCTAAGAATCTTGGAACCTATAGTTCCCTCTGTAAATATATATACACAGATACATATACACCAATATTTCCAAACTTTAGTTCTTCCTAGTCTCAGAATCTCTTTACGGCATATTTGGGATTAGATAGCAATGATCTTCTGAATCTGATTGCATAACTGCATTAAAAACAGTGTTTTTAATCTGAAGATTAGTCCTTGAATTCATTAAGTCCAAGAATCAATAGCTGGAGAATTAAGAACATTTCCCATGTTCAATCTCCCTCTCCTTAGAATACTGCTAAGCTTCAAAAAACATCTGTTACTTGTCCAAAAAGACATCATAAGATGTGTTATTATACTATACTGACACCACTGTCAAAATTTCCCCAAATGTTTACTTGCTGTAGTAGGAAGATCAGCATTTGACCAAAAACGATCGAGGTAGTTTTCTTACCAAGGAGGAGTAAAATGGGAAGAAGAACAGGACCACCTCCAAAGTATTCCTTTGAACGAGAACATTTGAATCCAGCATTGATACACAAAATGCCTTAACCTGAAACAAAATTGCAAAACTGCATTTGTTTCTGTTTCTTACTTAAGATTCTCAGAAAGAGGAATTACAGATCAAAACCTTGGACAAATATTAAAATTCAATATACAATAGATATGAAATCTTGCTTGTTCTTCTCAGATCTATATATCTGTGTACTATATATATTCAGCAGTACAGTCTGTGAAAGATCTAATCCGGATGTGTGTGAGTTTTCTCATCTTGCTTGAAATCTGTGTGATACAAATTTCAGACATTCTTTGTCTGTTCTGGCATTGGCTTTATGGTAGATCCTCTTGGGTGGCTGTGCTATGTTCCTTTCAATGCAAAATGAAATCAGGGTGCAATGTCCAGGCCTCTTCAGCCTTGAAAGACAGCATTTAAGAGGAGATCTGACTTAAATAAAATCATGCATGGCATGGAAAAGGTGAACAGAGAAAAATTATTTTATTTGTCACACAACACTAGAATCGGGCGGGTACTGTTGCACAACACTATAAGCTGATGGGCAGGAGAGTTAGGACTGACAAGGGGAAGTATTTTTTCACCAGAGAATAATCAGTCTATGGAATTTACTATCAGAAAATGTGATGACAGCAACCAACCTGGGTAGCTTCAAGGAAAAGGTTAGACAAATTCACAGAAGATAAGCTCATCAATGGGGGTTTTTTCCACTTACCTCCCTTAATCCAGATCTAAGATGATCTGGATCTAAGAAATGGGTCCTTCAACTAATCTGTATTAAGTAGATCCAGATCTAAGAAGGTGTCTCCATGGGAGGTGTAGCACCCAATAACGATGCTCGCAGTGGAAACGAGCACCCATGTGGTGATTTTGACTCTACCCATGTTGGGCCCATCCACCACCCCATGTTTTTTGGGGGGTGACACACACAGAAGGGCAAATTCCAGAGCCACTCTGGAGAATCTTCAAAGATTGCGGCAAATTGCTCCAGAGATTCTCTAGAGCTTGGCCAAAGCTCCATAGAAAGGCCCCAGAGAAATGGCCTAAGCTCTGAAGTCTGTGCCGTTCTCTGTAGTTTTCTCTGGAGCCGTCTTCAGAGATTAGGCACCAGCTTTGAAGCTTTGGGTTTCTGGGTTTCTCATCCATAGGTGCCCCTAGACCCCATTGCCTGATTGCGGTGTGAACATGCACCGTATAATCCAGATTTCATGACTTAAAACCAGATTACAAGAAATCTGGATTACAAGTCCTGAAGGGTCCATTTAATCCGGATTTCCCTAGTACAGGTGGAAACAAATGTAGCTCTAATGGGGTCTTCCTGCTCTGACCCTAATGAGTCCTTAATGGGTCCCTAATGGGTCCTTAATGGGTACTTAGTGCTAGTGGAAAAAACCCCAATGACTCCTAGAACAGATGGCTTGACATTGGCTCCAGGATGGAAATACAGGTGAGATGCCCATAAAGGTTATTTCTTCTAAATCAAAGGTGTACAGAACTAAAGACTCCCACGTTTGCTGAATTGATGTAATTCTAAGTTCTTGTTTTGTAAATCTGAGCTCCTTTTTATTCAGTTGCAGAGGTAAAAATCCCATGAGATACCTCCAAGATTTCTATATTTTTCTATTTAACTGCTGTAAAGCTATAGAACTGATCTCTCATTCAACAACATACATTTTATTGATCTTGCTAATGAATTAGAATTTCCAGATTTCACTCTGGCAGAAAATTACTGTCTTAACTGCTTTGTATTTTAACTTTGTTCTAAATGTTATTACTTTTAATTTTGTATGCTGTTTTGTAATGTTGTGTACTGGCCAACAACTAAATTAATGAAATAAACTACCACCTTATACATACCATCTAACCAATACTGTAATACAAACGCTTCACCATAGTCACAACTCAAAGCAAGGTTATCTTTTAGTGAAGAGGGAAGAATTGTCACACAACTATGAACATACTTCCATTAGATGTTCCCTCAGCCCAGGGCACTTGTTTTCTGTTTTCTTGTGAAACCAACTATGCAAAAATGCTACAAGTCCTGAACTAAAGTCATTGAATTTATGGCCACCAATTCAAAATGTAAGGGGTAATCCAATTTAATTGTTAACCACAATAAACACAGCAATATTCAAAGTCCTGTAATCACATACTTAGGAAGGAACTGAAAAAGAATAACATGGTCCTTGGTAAATGCATTGCCTGGCCTGAGAAGGTAGGTTAAATATTTAAAGTCATGAGATTCTGAAGCAACTACTAACAGATTCCTAAGAGTTGTCTTGTTTTGTTCTGCTATATTTGGATGTCCCAGAATAAAGCATGGATAAGTCTGGATGTCTGGATGCAGCCTAATAGTATTAGAGCTCTTGTTTTGAATATGGAAAGGAAGTTTATATTTTCTGAGAGAATAAAACATAGCTCACTTCTATAGCTCACACAAGAAGGAAACCCACAGCTTGTCCACCCACCCAATTGCTGTTCTACAGTTAAGGGAAGAAAGAGACTCTGTGCAAAACCAGCCAATGTTGGAACAGGATTTTACCACAATACCCTCCCTCTGCAATGCACAAATTTCATGTGGGCCCCATTACATGCAAATTTCCTGACTCCGGTACACTATTAAACAGTTACAGCAGGTCCATGCAATATTTACAGAATGTCACTTTATGATGGATCATTTCTTGGAGGTGGCACTTTCTCTTTGGAATGCCCTCCTCTCTGCCATTTTTATTCTGTGCATGTTTTTACGCTCTGTCTTTTGTAAACAGTATAGAAATGTCTTGGCCGGTTTGGTCTAGTGGTTAGGGAGCCAGACTCTTATCTGGGAATACCAGGTTCAATTCTGCCCTCCCCCACAAAGCCAGCTGGGTGACCTTGGACTAGTCACAGCTCTCCTCTGAGCTCTCACAGCCTCACCAACCTCACAGGGTGTCTGGTGTGGGGAGAAGAATAGAAAGCTTTGTCAGCTGCTTTGAGTCCCCTTAAATGGGTGAGAAAAGCAGGCTAAAAAAAGCCAACTCTTCTTCTTCTTCTTAAATAATAAAACTCCCTACATGAACATGCAGCATATGAATGTGGCAATGAGCATGTGGCCATTTTGCAAACTGCCCACACTTCTTATACTATTGAAAAAATATCCCCCCAACATGTTAGGAGCTGTTAACATACCGTGAACTTAGCATCATTGCCTAACATGTATTTCTGCTGTTTCCCAGACAATTCTCGGTTGATGTGACCAACAACAAAAAGAGATGCAGGCAATCTTATGGCAGGACTAATTAAGACACTTCCCCACAATGCTGAATAAAACACTTCTCTTCCAATGATGAGCGAGAGCTTCACAAGCAAAGCATCGGTTCTATTAAAAAAAAAAAGGGAAGACATTGAAAAAGGTCCATGCAGTGAACCTTAGAAAGACAAAATTCAAGTACTTAAATTTTAAAAAAATCACCAGAACTGTAAAGTCAATCACTTACAATCACCATCGCTGATTTTCTATTTCCCACAATGTTTACTGATATAAAAGAAGAAAAACAGATACACGTTTTTTATAAAAAAATTACCAGTTCTATATCTATTTAGCTCTGCCATAGCACAAATCCTTGAAATGCAGTGCAGCTCATGTCAAGGAAGCAGAGCAAAAGCTGACATATATTAGCATCCATGATGGCATGCCTTAAGAACCCAGAACCTCAATTTACAATGAATTAGTCATTTGTGTCTTATAGCTCAGAATTGAGAGTGGTTCTATAGGAAAGCTCCCACTATAGGTGCCTCAGGTTCAGAAGTCTCACTGTACTGTCACCCACAGTGGACTTTCTCTGGGGTGGCACCTATCTTCGAAATGCTCACTCCTCTTACAGCCATCGAGCACTTATATGACCAGTTTTCAGGTGCCCATTGAAGATATTTTCTTCACTGAGGCCCTTCCAATTCAAATGATCCCTTCTCCATTGTTCTTTGTTTTCACTTGTATTTGAAGAATCACTTGCAATTATATCCTACCCTCTACCCTAAAGTTTTGGAGTGGGTCACATATCCATATACATCCCATCCATCCTCCATACTTTTTGTTTGCAAATTGCTGCAGGATCTCAAAACAGGATGAAGTATAAAAATACTTTTAAAACATTAATGAAAAAATAATAAATTTCAGGGAACTCTCTCCTAGCCCTATCTAGAGATGACAGGAACTGAACTGTAATGTTGGAATGCCAAGTATGTGCTCCATCATTAAGCTTGGGAGTGCAAAATCTTATACTCTCCTCTGTCCATCCTTTCTGCAGCAATGTGACAAAATACTGTTGGCAGGCACATGCAACTGTGTGACACATGTCACAGGAACCTTTTAAGGCATATCTGCTCAAAGCTTTAACAGAAAATCCTCTGATTGGGAAAAATAGACCAAAAAGTTGTGTTAAAGATCACATACAGTGTACAATATAAATAATTTTGTTTCTCCAAGTTTTTTAAAGGGGGGTTGACTTTGAAAAAGGAAGCAGCAGCCTCATTTTTGGAAAGTTAAAGAAAGCCAGCTCAAAAAAGTAATTCTGAGAAATATTGGTACTGTTCCATTCATCTGCCTCTTCATTTTTAGCATGTATGAAAATCTTTTTGCAGGGTCTGATATTTGTCAATACCATTCAATTATCAAAGAGCTCAAACAGTGGAATACTGATTTTTAAAATAAAAGTATCATCTCTAATTATGAATATAATTCATGAATATACACTAAAGGAATATCTGGAAGATGGAACAGAGAAGATCTGATGCAGTGGAGGTCCCAGAAGAGAAAATTCCAGAAGTTTCTTTCAAGATGTGCTGTTCAACACACTTCTAACCTAACTCAAATTATGAACCTGCCATAAGACCTGAATATCATAGATTTCCTCCAATCCATTTACACTCTTACAAGGCGTAACAATTTTACAGAAAGTGTTTGGAGCACATAAACTTCTAGGATTGTTTTGCAAAAAAATAGACATCCAGGAGGTTTAGTAGACGCTACAGCAAGGTTTTTCGTATAAATTAAGAAATGGATGAGTTTTCCTCGATATTTTGAATAGAAAGCTCATAAGTACAAAACAGATGGAAGTTCTTTAAAGTTCTAGGATACCTTTTGGTGCAAATAAAGTTTTCTTTAGTTTAAACCTAATACCACCTGTTTGTTTACATTTCCAGCATTTCCTACTAAACATATTATGGACTTGTTCTATATAGAAGGAAAGTTTTAACCCAATCAGTACTGCTTTGCCCTTCTGGTTTTCTTTCAAGGGACTGCCTACTGCTAAACCACACAAATCCTTGAAAAATATCCTCTACCCATGAAACCTCTGCACAGATAAGCAACATACAATGCAGGGCACTTCATTTAACAGAACAGTATTTCAATGTGATTCAACTTTTCCAAAAAGCAGAATCTCCTTACCTGTCATAGATTTCTGACCCTTCCTCCAGGCCTGGCAGAAGTCCAATTAAGAAGGCTTGAAGACTTGGCAGAAGAAACTTCTGCAGTGGGAGAAAGTATTTCTCATACAGACCAAGGAGAACAGGTCGAACTGACATTGCTGCATTTGCCAGCAGAGGAAACAAACCTGAGCTGTTGAGAGAAGTACACTTTTAATTTAAATCAAACAATTATGTAACAATTACCAGGATAAACAACAAACTACAATAACTCTTGAAGGGGAGTATATTTTTAATTTAAATTATTATTATTATTATTATTATTATTATTATTATTATTATTATTATTATTATTATTATTATTATTATTATTATTATTATTATTATTATTATTATTATTATTATTATTAATTTAAAGTTACTGACTGAATTCACACTAAGAAATACATCATGGTGAAATTTTAAGAGGATGTTATTTATTTTAAAAATAATTCCAGACAACAAAATGGCTTATTTTAGTGTGATTTCAATTTAAGAAAGAATCTGAAAGTTAAGATAAAGCTATGTCAATACATTGTAGTAACATAATGGCTAAAATGTCAATACATTGTAGTAACATAGAGTGCTTTTCCACTGGCAGAAAGGACCCATTTTAGCACCCATTAAGGATCCATTTGGCTCAGAGCCGGATGATCCCATTTCCACCACAGACCCCATTAGGGACACATTTGTTTCCACTGCAGCTCGGGAAATCCGGATCATATGGGTCCTTCAGGACCTATAATCCGGATTTCATGTGGGCCCCATTAAAGGGGTCTACAATGGGGTCTTCATCTTGAAAATCCAGATTGTATGGAGCCAGTTTCTACTACAATCCGGCAATGGGGTCTTAAGGAGCCTACGGGGAGGGGGCACCCATGGGGGGGGGGGAAATCAAAGCTTCGAAGTCAATCCAAAGTCACTCCAAAATCCCTCTGAAGTTGCCTTCGGAGATTAGCAAAGGCTCCGAAGTCCCTCTGAAGGCAACTTCGGAGATTAGCAAAGGCTCCCATAGAAACCCCTTGTGAGAACAAAGTTCACAGGAGTCCCTGGATTTAGAATGTCACCTAAAGGGTCACTGGATTTTCTTAGGCCACTTCCTATCTCTTAGCCAAAGTGACCTAACAAAGTTGCTGAAAGAGTAAAATGAAAATAAAGAGAATGACGGGCACTGGTTTGGAAGAAAAGTGGAATATTTTTAAAAAATCAATTTATTCAATCTCAGAACTTATTCTTCCATGTATTGTTGGAAAAATTAGGTTAGAGACAGGGAGGAAAATCTATTTTAAATTTTCTCTTACAAAAGGTGATACAAACAGTACTGGAAGTTGTTAGCTGTTTCATACTAGTAGCCATACACCGAAGAATGCTGTTTTGTTTTTTAAATGTGGTGACAGATGAAAATACCACAAGGTATTTAGGCTGCATCTGAACACCCTAAAAAAAGCAGCTCAAAGCTAGTGTTCCCAACTCACCTCTAATTCACATTAAGGGCCAGATAATGATTTTTAAAAGTGCATCTGGCCTTTAAAGTGAATTAAAGCACCAGCAGGCAGCTGTGACAACCTGTAAGATGCTTTTGAGCCACTTATTTGAAAAATTATGCGTGGATGCAACTTAAATCTCCTTAAACTTGAAACTTGACTCGTACCATGGCATTTTATAAATAAGGCTTTACTTTTAAAGAATTATGAACTCCTTTAAGAGACTGAAAAGTAGTAAGATATCCTGTTATTTATAGTTAACTTTATAGCTTATTTAATTCCAAGGAGTCTGCTAACCTACTGAACAAAATGAAAGGGAACAAATCACAGAAGGAGGTCAGTATTCTTTCACCTTATAAAGAGATTTAGTAAGCATTTGCAACCTACTTCTGCAGAGACAAACACTAGCACTCAAACTGAGCAACAGCTGCCTGTCCTATAAAAAGCAGACTGGAACTTCAAGATAGAGGTATTTCTCCATGGGAAAGTATCCTGAGAAACAAGCTCTAAAAGAGACACCTGCCAGTAATGGCTTTCATCTGGAGCTGTAGAAGTTATTTTTCCAAAATACTCTTTAGATCAACAAAAAAAGTCCACATGAAGAAAGGAGGTGGTAATGGTGGTGCTTTTTGTTTTGCTTTGTCTGACTCCCCTAAGAGTATTTGGAATTATCTGTAACCGCCTTGATGACAGCCTTTATTTACTAAAATGTGAAATATGTTGATAGCCCCTTGAGGTCTTCCATCTTTCTACTTTTCCTCTGGTAGATGCTTCCTGTTCTTATCTTCTAGGCTTTGAAGTGGTCCTTTTAAATCTACTTCTTGCACATCCCTCCTAACAAACTGTTTAATCTTATGTATATTTTTTACTCAAGAGTTAAAATAAAACTGCAGAGCAAGACAAACAATCACTGTGAGGCAGGTGTAGGAGCAAGCTATGATTAGTACATGCACAGAACAGAAATAAGTTAAATTCTAGTCTAAATTTACATGGAAACTTTACCTGTACAGAAATAAATCCTTTGCAAGCCATTTGGTCCCAATAATTTTAAATATTATTTCATAAGTTTCTAATGCCTTTAGATGCACTCCACTAGGTAGAGCTGGATGTAAACACTGAGACAATCTTTTGCTGATAATCAGGCGTCTTGGTAAAAGTGAATATTTCAAGTTACTCTGAAGAGCCTATAAAGCAAAGGAAGGAATTAGATGGCAATTTAACTTTTCCCCCTTGTAATCATCCACTTAACAGAACTAGGCATGGAAAATTTTCAACTGATGCATGAGTAGAATTTTGGAGATCTGTCAAAATTAATAATCAAATACATGGATAGCTCAGTGGTTACTATAATTGTGTATTTAATGTCTTGAAATTTGCAAGGCCAGTTCTAAGTTCACTAATTGCAGGACTAAACATGGTTCAGCAAATCACTTTCACCAGCAAACAATTTTCAGCACATTACTCTCACAAGCAAAAGCACCCGCTATAGTTGAGAACTGCTGCACATGCTGAATATTTGCTTGATACTAAACTACATAAAAGAAAATGTGGAACATTAGCAGGTACTATTCTCACACTCAAACATGATTTGGTGTATAAATTTAAATTGATTTTGTTTATGGAATAGTTATAGGGAACAAAGACTCTAAAACATATTGAGTTAAGAACATAAGAGGAACTCTGCTGAATCAGGTCGCAGACCATCTAGTCCAGCATTATGTTCCACACAGTGGCCCACCCATTGCTTACGGGCATCTCAAGCAGAAAACAGTGGCAAAATATTCACCTGCTCTTGAATCCCAGCAAATGGCCTTTAGAGGAATCCTGCCTGTCTCCCAGCCTGGAGGATGTATCTAGGCATATATTCTAGTAGCCATTGATACACATGTCATCCATGAATTTGTCTAGCCCTTTCTTAAAGCTATCTAGGCTGGTTGTTGTTACCACCTCCTTCTGGCAGCAAAATCCATACACTAATGACCCTCTGGGTGAAGAAATACTTCCCCTTGTCTGATCTGACTTTCCTAGCCATCAGCTTCATAGAGTGTCTTCAAAGGAACTGATGTCATGGATAAGAGGTTTAGCTGGTGGACAGTTCAACAGTGGAGAGTTCAATAAAGTTGTCAATCCAGTGTGCAGCAGCAGCAAAAAAAAAGCTAATTAGGAATAATTAGCTGCAAATAATTAGGAAGGGAACAGAAAACAAGTCAGCAAGTGTCATTTTGCCTCTTTATAAATTTGTGGTGAGGCCACATTTGGAATATTGTGTATAATTCTGGTTACCACACCTCAAAAAGGATATTGTGGAACTGGAAAAGGTGCAGAAAAGGGCAACTAGAATGATTAAGGGTCTGGAACACCTCTCTTATGAAACCAGGCTGCAATGGCTAGGCCTCTTCAGTCTGGAGAGACAGCAGTTAAGAGGGGAACTGATTGAAGTACTGTATTTCCTGGCGTATAAGATGACTGGGCGTATAAGACGCCCCCCAACTTTTCCAGTTTAAATATCGAGTTTGGGATATACTCGCCGTATAAGAAGATGACACCTGGTGTATAAGATGACCCCTGACTTTTGAGAAGATTTTCCTGGGTTAAAAAGTAGTCTTATATGCCAGAAAATACAGTATATAAAATTATGCATGGTATAGAAAAGGTGGACAGAGAAAATTTCTTTTCTCTGTCACACAACACTAGAACCAGGGGGCACTCTATGGAGCTAATGGCTAGGAGAGTCGGATCCAACAAGGGGAAGTATTTCTTCACCTGGGGGTCATCAGTTTATGGAATTTCCTGCTGGAAGAGGTGGAAACCTCTACCAGCCCATATGGCTTTAAGGTAGGATTAGACAAATTTGTGGATGACAGATGTATCAATGGCTACTAGAATGAATGCCTAGGTACATCTTTCAGAATGGGGGGGGCAGCAGGATGTTTCAAGGCCATTTGCTGGAATTCAAGAGCAAGAATAGGTTTGTCAGTTCTTTCAAATAATAATTTAAATAGAATATATGTCTCTGCTTGAGATGCCCAGGAGCATTTGGTGGGCCACCGTGTGAGATGGGATGCTGGACTAGATGGGCTGTAGCCTGATCCAGCAGGACTTATGTTCTTATATAAGGGCCTGAAGGACCTATTAAATATGGATTTCTCCTGCCATCATGTGGACAGGGCCTTGCAGATGGGGCCTTCAATGGGGTCCACGTGGGGACAGGGCCTTCCCAATCGTTATCAATCAGGTACCAACTGGGTTCCTAATGAGGTCTTAGATG
This sequence comes from Aspidoscelis tigris stejnegeri, assembly GCA_023333525.1. NCBI lineage: Eukaryota > Metazoa > Chordata > Lepidosauria > Squamata > Teiidae > Aspidoscelis > Aspidoscelis tigris. Next base: position 213,479,727 of record JALMGA010000001.1, read on the forward strand.
GATTCTAAGCCCTCGTAGAAAAAGGTCCTTATTTTACAGTTGAATTTCCAAAATGTCTACTTCTATATTAGTCTTCTGCTTTATGGATTACAAACCCAGAAACTACACACTGCAGTAGCTGCTGTTTTCATCAGCTTGCTTTTGCAAAGTAAACAAAAATCACACACCCTTAATCAACAGTCTAGCTGTTTACACTCTGCCTAAACGTGTGATATATTTTACCTTAAAGAAATATCATAGCAAAAGGAATCTCAAAGGAACTGACAATGTTTCATCATGCAGGCTGTCACGAAAAGAAGAAATTCTGCTGTCTAACTCTACTCTGCTTTTTTTTTTAAGTGATTGTCTGCTGAGACCAGTGCAAGATTTCAAAGTGGTTTATGATGGTGTGCAAGCAAGGACAAGATTATAAAGTGCATTATCAAACAAACAGAAGCTTGAATAGTTTTGACATACCAAACCTTTGAGGTTTTTAGTTTTCTTTTAACATATTGTTCCTATTTAAATTATTATTTGAAAGAACTGGCAAACCCTGGTCCTTGTTTAGTTTGGGGAGGTACTGTGCAACATGGCTATTAAGTGCATTGTTTTTGCAGAAAATTTCTTTAAAGCCTATTTAATTGTTATACTGACAAGGCCAGTTAATGGAGAAATAGCATTTACTCATGTAGTATGTGTTTCATTGCTCAACAGAATGAAAAACAACAGAAGCTTCATGTAAAGAGAAGAAGAGTTGGCTTTTCTACTCTTCTTTTCTCTCCCATTTAAGGGGACTCAAAGCGGCTGACAAATTTTTTAAAAGCAGAATAAATATTTATTCTAATACTGACGTACAGCAGCAAGGCACCAGGTATTGAATTAGCAGGTAACAACCTGTACCAAGTGCAAAATGCATTTGTGGCAATCATTAGCCAAAAATAAGTGTTCTCTTGAAATGCGTAATGGCTATGTTTCGAATAGAGCTCTAGGCAGATTTTAGCCTATAAATTAGCATTTTAATAGACAAGTGCTAGGGCAGCTTGCTTGGTTTGTCCATGAGCCAAATACTGTATTTTTGGCTTCCTTTACTTTGCTGTGCTAATACATTATAATAGGTCATTTAGGTCATTTGTATGGCCTTATACAAATTTTCTGGCCTCTGCAGAGGCCCACACATGTCCATAAATGTCCCATGAAGTGGCCATAAAAGGTGTCTCCACATTTGAGCAAGCCAAGCTTGAACCAGCCAGCCACTTTAATGAAGTATTTTTTATTTATTTATTATTTACATTTTTATCGTGCCCTATACCCGAAGGTCTCCGGGCAGGTAACATCATGATGAGTGATCTAGGTGCTTGGAACAACGCAAGCCAAGCCTCTGTATTTTGGCTTGTGAACCCTTATATTAATACTTATCAGTATGTGTATTATATTAACCCTTATGAGTATGAGTAAAAAAAGTACATAAACTGTGGAATGTTTAATCCCTGCAGCCAACACATATATGCAGTATTTTCCTTGATGGTGCATGCCTATCCTGACATTTTTAAACTGTACTACATAATCGTATTTTTCACTTGGCAGGGGTACAAGTTGTTAAGTTTAAAAACAATAACAAAAACAATACTGAGAAATATTAATAAGGCAATTCTCTGACAAGTGGAAAAGCTCCACCAAACTAATGACATTGTAGATCATACTATTAGATCTAATTAAGAGCAATTAAAATAAATGCCGGCATCACTAATGGTGCATTTTAGTCATAGATGCATAGTGTGCAATTTGCTAGCTCCAGCTGAGAAAAACAAAACAAAATGATTCCATTTAAAAATAGGCTTTTGCTTTGTTTTTCTCATTCTGTAATTTAACTGTTTGTAATTGTAAAAATATTATCAATATTGTTTCAAATACCTTGAGAGATTATAATACACAGTGATATTAAATTTTTTGTTACATTACATGAAAATGTAACAAAACAACACATGCAAGCATGGAACAGAATAGAAACTAAATTGCATTTAAAGATACTGTTATTCATGGCAGATATAAATGAATCTACATACTGTATTTTCTGGCGTATAAGACTACTTTTTAACCCAGGAAAATCTTCTCAAAAGTCAGGGGTCATCTTATACACCGGGTGTCGTCTTCTTATACGACGAGTATATCCCAAACTTTGTATTTTAACTGGAAAGTTGGGGGTCATCTTATACGCCCAGTCGTCTTATACGCCGGAAAATACCGTAACTACTACATGCTTGAAATTATAATTATACTTATTTGCAAGTTGTCATTCTGCCCCAACAACCTCATTTATGTTCTGCAAACACAGATGTCCTAACTAAACAAATGATATTCCTGTGTGTACATCAAGGTAAAAGTCTGTTCACAATGTTTCCCTTTTTTAGTTACTGTAATTTCAGTCACAGAAGTGAGGGTCAAACAGAATGTTACACAGCTGGGAAATCCAAGCCTTCTCTTCATTTTTATATGGGTTAAAAGCAGGTACTCACTTGTTACAGTCTTTAGCCTGTTATGCCATATTTCATAGTTCTCTTTTGAACCTATGATATACGTCCTCAGAGGACCTTACTTCTTCCTAGACTCCTCCCCACTAAGGTAAGAACATAAGAAGAGTCCACTATCCTGTCCCACACAGTGGCCCACCATTTGCTTAAGCAGAAGACAAGGGCAAAGCCTTCACCTGCTCTCAAAAGGTGTGACAACAGAGATGAAAAATGGCCCTGGAAGACTGTTTTTCCATTACACACCTCTATGGGGAAGAAACCTACCAAAATATAACTTCCTCTGAAGATGGATATTGTACCCATATCTAAAAGTTTAGGTTCAAAGCAGAACCTGAATGATAATGGGGGCAAGTAACTCATGTAGTTAAATATATATATAAGCAACCACTATCTGAAGTTTCATTAATATGAGGTGTTCACTAAATAGCAGACTTTAGGTTGTGATGCAGCTTAAACAATGGCAATGGAAACTCTCTGTAAAAGAAAAAAAAAGTAAGAACTTTGACTATCAGCATTTTTGCAGTACTAATTAAGCACATTTAACGGGATAATTATACACAGTTTTGTATAATGAACTTTTGCTTTTACACAGTTGGTACAATGTAACAGGACCTCTGAGAGAGCCCTGACTTACTGTGATAGACTGAAACTGCCCTTCATGGCATACTGGAGAAACAAAGATTGGGTCTCTCCTCTGAAATAACATAAGTTATTGATAGTATGGGCTACAATAGCTCTGATTTACTTTGGTCAAGTGGGTCTCTCCCTGCAGCCCCAGTGCCTTGTGTTGGTGGAGTGAAACTTTAGGGTTCTGTAATTCCCAGCTTTTTGCAAAACATGTTTCGCACTACACTGTGGTTTGTGGGCCCCAAAACATGGTGTTATTGCAGGGATGGCCTATGATCCATCCTGGTTAGTGGTAAGGGAAATAATGAGCTGAAGGGTCTGCCCAACACACTGTTCGGCACTCTGAGGGGAATGCCACTACCAATGATTGGCCAGTAAGCAAATAGGTAATCTGGACAGGTTTTGATGCCCCCTGACCAGCGGAAGAAGTAAAGTTAGTAGTGGCATATTGTATGCAATACCACTGCCTGGCTGAGGGTGCTTGATCAGGCCTACTTGTTGTCCATTCTGGGATTTCTGCCCACTGCTTTTCTTCTCAATAGTTCAGGCCAGAAACTAGGCTGGAGAGTGTGCATAGCTCTAGGCTGGTTCAAGATGAATCACTGTCTCAGCATGATGGTTCAGGTTCAGAGTGGGGGTGGGGGCTTGAGAACCATCAGGTAAGTACCTGTTCTACCATGGGGAAGCTCTTTACTGTGGCCACCACCCTTCAGCTTCTCTTAGAAGAAGCACTTTTCTGCTGGTCCTTATTTTTCTATGCTGCTTCCAAAAGACATAAGTGGTAAGCATTATTACAATGGGAAGAGATATTTTTAAAAACTCTTAAAAAATCAGAGGTTGGTGAGAGCGCACTTGCAAGGTGAAGGAAGCCCTGAGGGGGGCCCTGGTTTACCCCTTCTCAAACATGACTCAGTTTCACAACATAGCTTGCTGCCTAACCAACATTTCTCACTCTGCACCTAGGCTGCAGCGTTGCAATCACTTGATTTCAGACCTTCACAGTAGGTTGTTAAGCGGACACATTAAGGGCCATAATGCTACTACGTAACCTTGCAAGAAGGAATTTTCCAGAGCTAAAGAGATACTTCCTTTTTTCCTTTATGATAGCTTTTAACCTGCCATTATAAAAACAAGCTGTGGATTATTTTCATTTTCAGACAGGCAGAAGGGAATTACGAGTCAGCAAATATATTTTTGGAATCCTTTGAGGTCCAGACTGTGCTATCTCTAAAGATAAACAAGGCTACGTTCATACTCAGCTAAAAACAAAGCACCCTGGAGATGGCTTTGAGGCGGTTTGCAGGTGGGATCATTCACATGCTATTCTGCCCCTCCCTCTGTCTCAAACATATTAAGCTAGAAAAGATGAGATGAGAACAAGAGGGCCACACAATTTTGAACTGCTTTTTTGCTGTGAGTGCAGCCTAATATTGGTTCTCTCTTCAATCTCCTTCAATTGGCTTGGAAGAAGAGTGTGAGCTAGTGGCTTGACTTCAGGATTTTATCTGGACAAAATATAAAGACAGAAGGAGGGGAAAGTAGAAGAAGTGGCAGTATTGTTAGTAATACTTCTACTCTGCCTTTCAGCATAGTAAGGAGGGGAAGGGAAGTAAGGCTACTTAAGGCGATTCTATGGCATCCCCTTAAGTTGCACAGCCATGTGTAGAGTGAGGCAGAGTGGCGAAGTACAGAAACACAACCAAAACCTTCCTTGAAACTACACAGTATGACTAACTCAGGTTCCTTGAGCTGTTGGCCACAAACTTAACAGCAGTTAAACAATATGGTTCACAAAGTAAATTTGACGAGCATTCAGATTTGCTTTGATTCTCTCCATTATATTGATCTGGATTACAAATGCGGCTTAAGGCACTGAAACATTGTTGCCTGCTGAATTATAATTTATGTATTGTCATTTATATCCCACCTTCTCTCCTAGCTAAAATAGAAGGTGAGAAGAATTTCTATTTTTGTTGCACCAACACAAGTTTGAAGCTCTTGAGGAGTCCATGGACCCAAATTCTGGTTGTCCTGTTCCAAATAACCCATTGGAGGGCTTCCACAGACAACTGCTTGCAGCCTGATAACACAAATCCTGGGACTTTGATCAAAGACACAGTATTTACCAGGTGTAAAAACAGGCAGAGTGGTTATAATTATAACTGCCCAAATATTTCTTCACTTACAACTAGATTTCCTTCTCAACTAGTTTCCTGAATGACAAAAAATGACACAATTCAATATCTTTGATAGAAAGTCCTAATGTCTGAAACAAGGTGAAAAGCAGTGCTTTCAAGAGCAAGACTATGCAACAGTTCAAGATTTTCATGATTTACTTTAATGTGCCTGACAATAGCTACCGTATTTTACTAAAGATTCTACTGCAGTTCCTATGCACCTAAGGGTGCCTCCAGACAAGGACAAAAACAGCAAAGAGACTTTGCTGCTTCCATCACCCACAGTATTCCATCTGAGTTTCCCAATCTCCCATTTCCCTGAGTAATATTTCCCACACCTATTCTTAAAGGAATATAAACGGTATTAAAAAATTAGACTATTCCTCAGATAAGTCTTTAACTTCTCTTTTTTGCTGAAACATTCCATCTATCACTACAAAGGATTATTATTAAAGAAAAGATGGGTAAGAGCCGTTACTTGTTAGCCAGTTTGGTCTAAAGGCTAGGGAGCCAGACTCTTATCTGGGAATACTGGGTTTGATTCCACACTCCCCCATGAAGCCAGCTAGGCGGCCTTGAACTAGTCACAGCTCCCTTCTGAGCTCTCACAGCCCCACCTACCTCATAGGGTGACTGTTGTGGGTAAAATAATAGAAAGCTTTGTCAGCCATTTTAAGTCCATTTAAATGGATGAGAAAAGTGGGGTAGAAAAGCCAACTCTTCTTCTTCTTCTTCAATATTCACAATACAGGGATGGGACATCTTTTGGAGGTATTTAGACTAATTCATCTTGCTGTTTGCCACTACCCATGTTTCCTATGCCTGACTGCTGCTTCAACTTCTATTTATTTAGATTTCTGTACCATCTAATACTGCAGTCCCAGGGAGGCAGTACATTAAAAAACCCACAAGCTTGTGAATCAAAAGATTAAAAACAGATTTTAAAAATACAAATAGAAAAACAAAAGAAAAAATAGTCTAGGTGAATTCAGGAAAAATACTGAGGTCTAATTATGCCCTGAAGGTCTGGGAAAGAAGATACAATTTTGTTGGGTATCTAAATAAATCAGACATAGATGTTTGGCAAAGGTCATTGGGGGAGTCTGTCCCACAGTTGGGCGGAACTACCATGGAAAATGCCCTACTCCTAGCCACAGTACTCCTAATCCTCACATGATTCCCTTCCTTCACAATAAAGTGGGCTGATTTCTCTTGCACTTTTCTGGAAAAGCACAATCCCGTTCCATATGATGAATGGAGGCTCTGTAGGCCTAACTGCACAAAAATCAGAATTGTAAAACATGTTGTTCTGAGCAGGAGGAAGCGCATGCATGCCAGAAACAGTATATTCTGCTACACTCTACAACAACAAAGAACAAATCTGCAATGAAATGTGACAAGTGTACCAGCCTGTATACAACTATAAGAAGATTAAGAATTTTAAAACCTGAGGCAGATGGGCTGATGTCAGATCGACTGGATTTTGTAAGACTAATTTTACGACCTACTACGGTGCTGCATATACTACAAGCTATTAAGCTTCCCTACCTAGAAATTTAACTGTCTGCTATATAGCTCCTATTTCTGTAGGTGCTTAACTGAGCCACAAAAATGGGTAAATTTCCAACTATTTGGTGATCTGAAGGTGACTCAGACGTTTATTTCCCATTCTAATTGGGAGATAGCTTGTCATTTGACCAACTTTATTATTTCTTCAGGTTCAGTGAGATTTTAGTGGAAATAACAATGGAATTGTTACCAACCACTCTTTATTGTTTGACTTTTCTGGATTACACATAAAATGTAATATTACTTCTTTTCTTTTTAATAAGTTTTCCAATAACAAAGCATCATGACAGTTCATTCTTTAAAATGACTAAGAATTTAATTTAAGAGCACCCAAAAAGATGAAGTTCAAACAATGGTCTTACATTTCAAGTAACCAGAAAGATTTTCTCTTCCACACTTAGCTCTCCTTCCTCACTCTGGTCTAAATCTAGGAAGCTAAAATGGTAGCTGAAATACAAGGTAGAAAGATAAACAGGAGGAAAGCCCAGTTGTCGCTGAGTTGTGTGTGAAGTGTAAGATGAGTTCCTGTGTTTTGTGCAAACACTGCTAGAGTTTCCACATACAGATAATTAAATGGAAATTAAAATGTATTAATATTCTTTAATTTTAAGAATTGTAATAGTTCATTACAAACTGTACATCCTCCTTCCAAGCATTTTTTCAGTCACTAAAATAGGGATTAACTATCTTTCCTAGAATCGGCAAAGAAGCTATAGCATTGTTATAGTACAAAGAGTGACTAAGATTCTGCAACACATAAAAGAAAATAAAGAAACCAAACACAGCATACTCCAATATATAACTTTGAATTTCCCTACTTAGAATGTTTGTACAAAACCACAAAATACCATTTCCAAGCTGCTTTTGTGGCTGCAGTAGAATAAATAACCTTATAATAGCTGTGATTAGATGTTCTGCTTAGCCATAAACTATGGTTTAACAAATTTGTTCCTCCTTTCTTTCAGAGAAAAGTAAGTGGACTTCACAATACAGCACTTCACAAAACATTCAAATTAGCACTTGTGATTCACTTCTTCCAAACAAGCCATGAAGAGGAAGCCAAGAACAAGCCTCCACTTCAGGCTGTAATTTGGAGGAAAATTTCATGTAGTGGACATATTCCAGCATGAGCAACTCTGTGGTCTGTCTGCTGTACTGGAAGAGAAAAGCATGAGAACTTGAGCCACAGAAAACAATACAGAATTGTGTAAAATTTGTGAAAACATTTATTCCTTAGCACTCCTTTCTTGCAAGTCAGTTTTTATAAAATGCTTTTTGAACCAATGTCCCAACCAATTTTTTTTTACTCTGCTTTACAACTGTCTTTTTGAATGTAGAAGCATCTGGAAACTGCTCAATAACCTTTTATGCATCATGTAGAAACAACAGCTAAGTACTAAAGTATCTTGATCTTAATTCCTTAACAATGATCCCCAAAGGAACAATGTACCTTGTTAAGTTTTCCGAGAGACGATATAAGATCAGCCCATTCACTTGAAGATTCAAAGTTCCTCAATGCTTTATCAATTGTGGAAGAATAATTTCTATATCTATAATCACCAAGCAACTCCTGTTCTTCAGGGTCCATTTTAACTGTTCATAGTCAAAGCTTCCTAGAGAGCTAGAAGGAACAAACAAAATAACTGATAAGCATCTTAGTGACATAGCACATAGTTTATTATGTGATGCAGTTGTATTCTTCCTCACTCCTAAACATATTTTAATTTTTTTAACTTTCTCATAAAAGATAGCGACAAACGAGCTAGAAACTGGAATTCAGTACTGAAAACTGTCCGAAACTTGGTGTTCCACAAAGAGATTTAATTCAAGAAAAAGTTGAAAGTACTTACATTAATTTTAATTTTAAACAAAAACATTTAATATTCATTTCATGCCTAGATTTTTCTAATATCAATCTTCAAGTTATTTCACTGGTGTCAAAAGGCTGACAACTACACCTCATTTTTTTAGCTTAGAAAATAAAACACTTATTAACACTGAATTACTTCACAGACAGTACCAGTTGGTAGGATACATTATATACCTAAGTATAATTAAGCTACTATTGTGGACACTAATGGCCAGCTTTCTTTAGAAAACTCCACGTTTGCCTTTTCTTTGAAATCATCCAATTTCAAAGCCAGAAAGGTAAGAGGATAAGGGTGGAATAAATGAGTATGAGCCTATATATATATCCATGGGCTAATTCCAAAACATGGTTTGACATTGGGTTTGAAATTATTTAGAACATTCTTGCTTCAAAGTGACTAATGCGACTACAATTCCAATGCCATTCTATTGTGGCTTAATGAGGTTTGAATAGAACAGACACCGTGAAGAAAAACTCAAGGGTTGGTTTCACTCCAACCAACACAGAATGGCATAAATGCCCCTCCTCAAATGCTGTTCTCAGGACAGAGTAACAGTGCTAAGGCCCAACATATCAAGCAAAAGGCTCTTAAAGTTAAATAATATTGTTTTCAGTGGAACTGCTGATCTTTTGCATTAGGTCACTGTCACCACTGAAATTATTGCTGCATTGAATCCTGGGGCCAATTTGCATATTGGCCCATAGTTGATAATTAGGCAACATCTGGGTTAGTGCATTTGCACTTGCACGAGGCATTTAAAGTATAGAAATGCCCCCTACCTGCCCAGAAGTTGACTATAACTAGCTGTGGAACACAAAACTGTGTTCCACAAGCTTACCAACCCTTACCCCCAACCTACCTGATCCTGTTCAGCCGGTGACCATCTGCACTTCTGATGGATGGGGAGGTCAATGAACCTGCCACACAAGGGCACTGGCAGCTCTGCTGACCTCCCGAGGTAACTGTGCAGAGAGTCAGTGTCCTCAAGACGGTGCTGATGCATGCACAGTCATGGAGGGAGCTGCACCAAGATGGTGGTGCCCTAAAGAGGACTGGCTGGCGATTGAACCGTAGGTAAGTGTTGGATTGTGTGTGGGATATAGGGGCGTTTTTCCAGTGTCACTAGAAGTACCCATTAAGTACCCATTAATGGGTACTTCTAGTGACACTGGAAAAACACCCTAGGTTAACGTTTGGTAGTGTTTGCAACTGCAAATGCTAGTCAACATTAGTGGATTGTACTCCAGGAAGGTAAACGCAAAAATGCCCATGGTGACCTCTCTAAGAAATGTCATTTTGATTATCAGGCGCTTAGCTGAGGCTGACAAAATATGTGCTTTCCTTTTTAACTGTACAGTAATATACTGCTGGGAATGCAAAATGAGCATACTTTTGTGCACATTAAGAGCAAAGTGACAGTTAATTATGCAACATACATACTTTAGATCCAAATGGCAGGCTTGCTCTATTCAGTTATGAAGTCCTTTGTCTTTTAGAATATAAAATAATATAAAATCATAATTACATATCCCAAGTATGCCATTTGTGTACAAGGATAAAATATTAATGATTAAAAGCAAGTTTTGTTTTTGTTTTTTATTTCAACTAGACTTGAATTAGGCCTTCAGATAAAATCTGTCAGAAATTATGAGCAATGCACATGCATGCATACACACACTTCTCTACTCACTTTTCTACAACTTTTGTAATTACAGAACAAAATAAATTTAAGGGCTACAATTGTAGGCACTTGATTCAATTGATAGAAGCACAAGTGAAAAGGCACTGAACGTTTTCCAGTTATCCATTAAGTCTGAAATGTAAGCAAAATAACACATAAACAGCAGGAACTGCTTTCTCAGATTGCAGTTAACTTACTGTAAGACCTGGATCTCTACATACTTGAATTTGTTGTAGCCCATACTACCAGTTTAGCAACGTACTGATTTTATTATGATGTACTTCTAAAAATATCTACACTTTGTATTTAGTGCAATCCTCTTAACATTATAGTCTGCAAGGTGCTGATGGAAGAGACTAAGTTACTCACATCCACCACGGGCACCTCATAGCTGAACAGACCCATTTGGACCTAAAATTCTAGGTACAGTGACTAATACAGCAAAATAAATCTCAATCCAGCAGGAACAGCCTAGAAGAGGAAAGGTTGAATATGGTGTAAACTGCACTGCTTTCCACAAGAAGAGTCTGTTGTTGCTAGAAGATAAAGGGGGATTGTTCTTTTAAACATTAAGCGTTCCTTAAACTGGCTAAACCAGTTAAATTTTACATGTGCAGATCTGAAATAATCTATCGTATATTGTATATGTTCTAAATTACCTATAGTAAAGTTTTGCATTATAAACTAGCAGAGTGTTTTCACAAAGGTACTTTAAAAAATCCCTACAATTTTATATGACAACAGAGCCTTCCCTCCTACAAAGATCAGTTCCTGATATTATACATTCTTCAGCACTTGATTAGGATATACCTTTTTACCCAGGCCATTGGTCTTTTTTAATAAAACTCACATTGTTCTACAATTTTAAAGATGTTTCCTTCCTTTAAAACCAATGTTTTAGCTGCTATATTTTTAACAGTTCTATTTTGATTTGCCAATAATTTATTTGTTTCATTTTTCTGAGACTGCTGTTGAAGGCTGGATAGAAATCCACATCCTATAAAACACAATGAAATGGAAGGGAGAACTGTTATTTGCAGTTTCTAGAATACTATGACAAGTCATACTACTAGAGTTCTAATTGTGCCTGGTTTCTAATCGGTCAATATTAACTTCAACCTATTAAACATATAGTGCTTTGGGGGCTAATTCTGCTTACCTCAGCTCTGAGAATGAGCAACAGACACAAGATTATTTACACTTCCTTTGACTGAGTACTACAACTAAGGAATAAAAATAATCATTTTAGAACAAAATAAACTGGGTCACAAATAACAACAAAAGCAACGCTAAGAAACGCCTTAGTAAAATAAGACCCGCAGACATTTAAAATGCATCTATCTGCTGCCGATAATCAAGGACACTGACAATGGTAGCCAGGCAACATGGCAATCATCCAGACTGCAATACAATTTTCTACCCTGCTCTCCATATTGCTCACCGACGAGGAAGGACTGCAGTGTTGTGGCACAGTTGATGCATCACTGTTCTGCGAATACAGTCAAAGCAGGGCGACGAGGGCGCTTCCCCCCACGCTCCCCTTTCGGCTCAGCTGTACCACATTCTGGAGACACACAACAGTGCCGTTTACACAAGGCGACAACCACCCCTGTCGCCTCTGCCCCGGCTGCTGTTCTCACGAGGAGAGCGCGAGCCGCCAGCTGTTTATCCCCGAGCGCCGCCGCGACAGCTACTGGCACAGGCAGCTGCGGAAGTCCCGGAGAGCAGCAGGGCAGGCAACCTGTGGGACCCCTGGAAACACAACCGGACGCCCGCCCGCCTGCCTGAGACGGGCTGCACTGCCTAGAACCGGCGGCTTCCCGGTTCTGTAAGGTTCAGGTGTCGGCACAGAACGGAAACGGTTTCAACACGGGAGGGCTATGGTGTCGCTCCGCATGATCTGAAGCTACCTGGAGGGAGGGGAGAGCCCGCTTCCAAAGCATGAAGCTCCCTCTACGTGTGAACGGACTGGGGAACGGGGGGGGGAGGACGAGCCCCTCAGCCACCCCGCAGCCGCCTCTTTCTCCCCACAGGAAAGGGCAGAGAAGACAAGGAGCCCCATAGGCGACCCGTTTTCCAAGCAATCCCATGTCACGCTCTTCCCCCTCCCCCCGCTTCCCAACTCACCCTCGGGGAAAGGGGCTGAGGGCGCAGTCCTCGTCCTGTTCCCCAGCAGGACCTCGCCGGGTCTTCCTATTGCTTTTTTCGCCGCAAGTTTTGCGACGTGTTGTTTCACTTCCACCACAGCTGGGCGGGGCGGGGCGGGACTCAGATCCGTGAGGGAGAGGAGGGTGGCGAAGCACAGGATGGAACAGCCGGTCACCATGGCGGCTCCCCACCTTCGGCTTCGTACCTCCCTCCGCCAGTTTGGGAAGTACCACCTCGAAAAGCGACAAGGGGGTGATTAAAAAAAAAACTCACAAGAAAATATCTCCTCCAAAAAAGTAATGAGGAGATTTCTTATGCTTTCCCCTCGCTTTCCTAACTCCATTCACTAAACAGTTTGACCTCTGGCAATCGCATTCCCCCCACTCACTATAAGATGGTATCTCCCACGAGGACAGGTATCTGGGTGAAGGTGCAGCACTACCAGCTGGCAAAACCAGAAACTGCAGCCCAAGGCAGGCTAGAGAGGATGTTCAGACTGAGTAGGGCTGCATTCGCATCTAAGTTTTAATCCACTTTCAGAGAAAACACATCAGGAAAGTGTTAAATTGCCCCAAAGCGTTGTAAATGTTAATCCTCATTTCAACAGGTCTCACTCCGGTTCCTGCGCTTGAAACATTTTACATTTTTTACTGTGGGGACCTTAGGGTGTTAAGGGATGAGAATCGTTGGCTCTCTGAGGATATTCAAAACACATATTAATATCATTTTAATAAGCACAGAACCATCACATCCACAATAATGGTCCTGCTGGCTTCAGATCTGAGCATTCTTGCTTTGAAATATGGAGTCTAAGGCCCTTTCTGCACTTGGCCTTATTCTGGAATATATCTCAGGATCAGGGTCTCTTATCTGCATGTTATTGCAGACTACAGCAGGTCCTAGTGAGACTTGCCATAGCCTGTATTAGCATGTGGACAAGAGACCACTATCCTAAGATATATCCCAGAATAAGGCCAAGTGCGGAAGCAGCCTAAAGGAATAATTTGAACATTTCTATTCTGCTTCCTAAGATCAAAATCTTGATGAGGTTTGCAATAAAATTTCAAAACAGGGTTAAAATCAGTTAAAGCAGAATACAGAAACACTGTTGAAAACTGGACAGGGATTATGAGACAGACATTAATTTACATCAAGAATGTGTGGGTGAATAGGTTTTCAACAGGAGCCTAACAGATATGACAACATAGTACGAGCCCTGCCAGATCAGGTCATAGCCGGTCCTAACCAGCATCCTGCCTCACACAGTGACCCACTAAGTGCTTCTGGCCATCTCAAGCAGAGGTCAAGGACAAAGCCTTCACCTGCTCTCAAAGTAAGTGGTCTTAGAGGCATCCTGCCTGTCTTTCCAGCCTTGAGGAAGTACCTAGGCATCCATACTAGTAGCGACTGATACCTGTCTCTACGAATTTGTCTAACCCTTTCTTAAAGCTTTCCAGGCTAGTTACTTTCACCAACTCTGCAGGTAGTAAATTCCATAGGTAGATGACTCTGGCTAAAAAATATTTCCTTCTTTGTCCTAACCCTCCTGCCCATCAGCTTCATAGAGTGCCCCCAGATTCTAGTATTGTGCAAAAGAGGGGGGAAATCCTTCTTTTCCACAATGTGCATAATTTTATACACTTCAATCAAGTCACCCCCTAAAACAATGGGGGCTAGATGTTCAGCCTAATTTCATAAGGGGGGATGGTGATCAAGGGTGTTTTTCCACTGCAGCCCTTAGATCTGGATCTAAGAACATCCGGATCTAAGGAATGGTACATTTCTTAATTTGGATCTAGTAGATCCGGATTAAGGGAAAACCCAATGTGTTTTCACAGCAAGGGTGTCAGCACCCATTCCTAATGGGTGCTACACCTCCTGTGGAAACACATTGGGTGCTTCCTTTAATCTGGATCTAATCCGGTACTAACAACCCTGCTGTGGAAACAGCTTTGCACCCATCTGGGGAATCTGGATCGACCCACAAGGGGTCGGTCCATTACCCCAGGTGTTTTGGGGTGCAGGGGGGTGCAGTCTTTGAAGCAACTTCGAAGTCACTTCGAAGTGACTTCCAAGTGAATGTGAAGTCAACTTCGAAGTGACTTCGAAGTGACTTCGAAGCCAATGTTGGGGGGGGTCCCAAAGGTGCATCCCCTCCCCCTAGCCTCCTTTGGACCCCATTGCCTGTTTCCAGTGGAAACAGGCTCCCTTTAATCTGGATTTTCTGGGAAAAGACCCCGTTATAGAACCCTTTAATGGGGTCTACAGAAAATGCGGATTAAAGGCCAAAATGTACCCATTAGATCCGGATTTCCCCAATGGCAGTGGAAACAATCAGGTCCCAAATGGGTGCTGTAGTGGAAATAGGGTCATCCAGCTCACACCCAAATGGGTCCTAAATGGGTGCAAAAATGGGTACTTTTGACAGTGGAAAAACACCCCAAGTCTTAAAATAGAATTTGCCTCATGAACGGAACAGAGAGAATGTGAGTGCCACAATAGAGAAACAAGCTTCAATGATTGGTTGTATCTGCAGCAGAATTCCTCCAAATATTCACAATGATTTTACTGGCCTATATCGGGGGAGGAATCTAGCAAGTACTCTGGTCCCAAGTTGTTTTGGGTCTCATATGCTAAACCTAAGATCTTGAATCTGGTCCAGTAGCACACATAGCACATGTAATGTGTGCTCAAATAGGTATCATATCAACCATTCAAGATTTGTATTTTACATTAGTTGCAGTTTCTAGAAAAAGGGTACAAGGGTGCTTTATAGGAATCCAAATGTGAAGTTAAGTTGCCTAAGTGGCTAGGCAGGCAGTATTCAAGTTAGTAGAGTAACTTGAAACAGGCATTTGAGCTTCCATTGATAGAAGTTCTCTAAGGTTATATACCTGCTCCATTTGTAACCCCACCTCAAAAAGGATAAATCCCCAGTTCATCAACTCAGGAACCTTCACCCAAAAGCTGAGTCATGTCATCAAAGTGCAATATTTATATATCCCTTTGAGAGGCTTCAGAAAACAATACAAAGTCAAATATACAGTAAGCAAATACAGTTTATTCACTTTTAATGTTTTCTGCACTATTGTTATTCAAGATCATTTTTCTTATAAAGGAAACAAATGGAAAAGAAAAAAGCATTATATTTGTTCTGCTGCAGCTTTTTTACAGTTGGCAGTACCTAAAAATCAGTAAAAACTAGGAGGTTAATAGATTTCTCTTTATAGTGGGCTCAAATAGTTGCTATCATGATTTTAGTTGTGTTTCCTCAGCCAACTGCAATAAGAGTACAGATTCTTGAGATGTCAGTCCCAATCCCTTTTGCTCTAAGAAACAAAGGGATAGAGGTTATCACTGGAGTTTTGAAAATGAGTATGGTACTAGGGGAGATGTGTACGCATCCTTATGGCATGTAAGAAGAGGCACAGCGTAGCGCAGCGGAAAATAAAAAGCAATCACCAGTTAACAAGTAGGATGTATTTCAAGTAGCAATAAGGCAGATAAACAGTTATTTCAGAAACACATGCAGACATTCACCAAGGGTGAACTGTCTTCTCCCTAACGTATTGGCCATGAGGCCCATTAGCACCTGGAGGTAAGAGGGCTAAATATACTGGGGTTTCAGCACCCTCATCTGGGGTTTTCGGAGCTTTAGGACCTGCCATATCAGTTCTGACCCATCCTGGGCAGCAGGCATTCACTAGAATGCCATCGTTTTTCCTTGTCTCATTTAGCACCCTGGCTTGAATTCTGGACAAAACAGTTACTCCAATTTTGGACACCCCATAAGCTAGATTTGGCCAGCCCTCTTTCTCGTGCACTCCCTTCTTTGTATCTTCTACAAACTTCTCCATGAGTTTCACTAGCTCCTCTTCAGTGATGGTGTCGCTCCGAAACTTCTCCTGCAGTTCCTTGCTGCATCGTGCGAGGGCATGGACGCTCGCAACACTGGACACGTTCACCACTCTTCCTGTGAAGCAAGAGAGGGACATGTCAACAAACTATGCTCCACAAAACACTGTACAAGAAGCAGGTGGAAGGAATATAAATGACATAATACTTAACATGAATCTTCATACAAGTTAAAATACCAAAAAAGCAAAATAGAAAGTAGTAGTGCTCAAAACAATTAAAAAGCTGTAGTAGAATGTAAAATTCTAGTCTTCAACACTAGGCCACTAATTCATCTTCTGGTGGTGGTGGTGGGAAGTATATCTGAAACAAAATGTCAAGCTCATCGCTTGAGATTCCTGAACTTTGTTGAGCCTGAAACTGTAATTTCATAACAATTGAGACTTGGAACAAGGAAGTCACACAGTGCTAGCCTCTGGGTACAAATATAAGGGGTGATGAAGAGGTCATGTACTTATTACTGAAAATATATTTCTTCCCATGATTTGGGGCCTCACTCACATGGAACCTCAAAAGTCTCCTATATAAATAATGGCCACAACTTATTAGACCTACTTCACATAAAATTTCAGCATCTCTGCTCTGCAGTTTCTATTACACTATCTATTACATTTTTAAATTAAAAATTAGTGCTCCCCTACACAAGGCAGGATAAAATAGGTCAGACTGAAATTTCCCATTGAATGTAATATCATTTTCCTCTGCAGTTAAGAGCATATGCTGAGAAAAACAGTCTTAATTTGCCATGTGACAGTGGAACTGCTCCAGGCAGAGCTACTGGGAATACCCCCCCCCCCCCCAATTTCTAAGTTGTGCCACTCAGGCCAGATCCACAATCAGGCACTAGCCCAAACTTTAGTAAAGGATACTCTTCTTGATAGTTTCTCCTACATTTCTAAGAACATAAGAACATAAGAGAGAAGCCTTGCTGGATCAGGCCACAGCCCATCTAGTCCAGCATCCTGTCGCACACAGTGGCCCACCAAATGCTCATGGGCATCTCAAACAGAGACAAGGACAAACCTTCTCCTGCTCTCGAGTCCCAGCAGATGGCCTTAGAAACTCCCTGCCCCGCCAGCCTGAAAGATGCACCTACGCATTCGATCTAGTAGCCATTGATACATCTGTAATCCATAAATTTGTCTAACCCTACCTTAAAGCCATCTAGACTGGTACCTGTCACCACCTCTTCCGGCAGCACATTCCATAAGCCGATGACCCTCTGGGTGAAGAAATACTTCACCCTGTCAGACCTTACTCTCAACTTCATAGAGTGCTCCCTGGTTCTAGTGTTGTGTGATAGAGAAAAGAAATTTTCTCTATCCACCTTTTCTATACCGTGCATACTTTTATATACTTCTATCAGATCTCCTCTTAAACGCCGTCTCTCCAGACTGAAGAGGCCTAGACGTTGCAGCCTGGTTTCGTAAGGGAGGTGTTCCAGACCCTTAATCATTCTGGTTGCCCTTCTCTGCACCTTCTCTAGTTCCACAATATCCTTTTTGAGGTTTGGTGACCAGAATTGTACACAATATTCCAAATGTGGCCTCACTATGGATTTATAAAGGGGCAAAATGACACTTGCTGTCTTATTTTCTATTCCCTTCCTAATTATTCCCAGCATTGCATTTGCTTTTTTTGCTGCTGCTGCGCACTGGGTTGACACATTCATTGAACTGTCCACCAAAACCCCGAGATCCCTTTCCTGGTGTGTTGCAGAAAGCTCAGACCCCATCAGTTTATAGACATAATTTGGATTCTTGGCTCCGATGTGCATTACTTTGCACTTGTTAAGATTAAAGCACATTTGCCACTTGGTTGCCCACTCACCCAATGCCAAGAGATCCCTCTGGAGCTCTTGGCAATCTCTTTGGGATTTTACAACCCTAAATAATTTAGTATCATCAGCAAACTTTGCTATTTTACTGTTTACCCCTTCTTCTAGATCATTGATGAATAAATTAAAAAGCATTGGTCCCAGTACTGAGCCTTGAGGGACCCCACTTTTTACTTCTTTCCACCCTGAGAATTTGCCGTTTATTACTACTCTCTGCTTTCTGCCCTTAAGCCAGTCACAAATCCAGGACAGAACCTGTCCTTTTATTCCATGGCTGATGAGTTTACTCAGTAGCCTCTGATGTGGGACTTTGTCAAAAGCCTTCTGGAAGTCCAGATAGACAATGTCTACTGGTTCACCTTTATCCACATGTTTATTGACACTCTCAAAGAATTCCAACAAATTTGTGAGGCATGATTTACCTTTGCAGAAGCCATGCTGGCTTTTGTTCAGCAATGCTTGCTCCTCCATATGCACACTAATTTTGTATTTAATAATGGTTTCCATCACCTTACATGGAACTGACATTAAGCTAACTGGTCTGTAATTGCCTGGATCACCCCTGGATCCTTTTTTGAAGATTGGTGTTACATTTGCTACCCTCCAGGCCTCCGGTACAGAGCCTGATATTAGAGAAAGATTATATATCTTTGGTAGAAGGTTGGCAGTTTTCCATTTGAGTTCCTTAAGGACTCTTGGATGAATACCATTCGGTCCCAGTGACTTGTTAACATTTAGTTTATTAAGACATGCAAGGACCTCTTCCTTGGTTATTTCTGTACAGTTTAACTCGTCAGAAAATACAGGCTCAGCTACTGGCATGTGTCTTCTGTCTTCCTTTGTGAATACTGAAGCAAAAAATTCATTTAGTCTCTCTGCAATCTCCGTGTCTTCTTTAATTACCCCTTTCTGTCCTTTACCATCTAGTGGTCCAACTGCTCTCCTGGTTGGATTCCTACTTCTGATATACTGATAGAAGTTCTTGTTATTTCTTTTGATGTTTTTAGCAATGTGCTCCTCAAAATCTTTCTTAGCTTTCCTAATGGCCGTCTTGCATTCGTGTTGCCAGTGTCTATGTTCCGTCCTGTTCTCCTTATTTGGATAAGCCTTCCATTTCTTAAATGAACTCTTCTTGTTTTTGATGACTTCATCTACTGCATTTGTGAGCCACATTGGTTTCTTCTTGGACCTAGAAGTCCCCTTTCTTCTTTTAGGAATGCATTCTAGTTGCACTTCCATTATTGTGTTTTTAAGTAGTCTCCATGTATTTTGAAGTGATTTAACTCTTTTGACGTTCCCTTTCAATTTCCTTTTCATTGATTTCCTCATTTTGGGGAAGTTTCCCTTATGAAAGTTTAAGGTCTCTGTGTTAGACTTTATTAAGAACTTAGTCCCTGTATTTAAGTTGAAGGTTATTGCATTGTGGTCACTGTTTCCAATTGGATCAGCTACAGTGATGTCCTTTACCAGGTCCTGAGCATTACTTAGGATCAAGTCCAGGACTGCCTTTCCCCTGGTTGGTTCCATGACCATTTAGCAGGTCTAGGAATTTTCTCTCTCTTTCCTGAGTTGAACAGGAGTTCACCCAGTCTATGTGAGGATAAGTGAAGTCCCCCATTATAACTACCCTATCTTTATGGGATACCTCCTTTACCTCCTTCTCCAACTGTTCATCTCCTTCGGGCATATGGTTGGGAGGACAGTGGTATGTCCCTATTGTTAGACTTCCTTTTTGGCTTGGTATTTTTACCCACACTGCTTCTGTGGAAGAGTCAGACTCACCTGGACATTCCAGTTCATAAGATTCTATCTCTTCTTTAATATACAAGGCTACACCACCTCCATGTCGCCCTTCCCTGTCTTTCCTGTACAGTTTGTAACCTGGGATGACTGTATCCCATTGGTTTTCACTGGTCCACCAGGTTTCAGTTATGCCAATAATATCAATCCTATTTTCCATAACTAAGCTTTCTAGCTCCCCTAGTTTGGCTCAAAGGCTCCTGGTGTTTGCATATATACATTTATATTCACTCCTCTTGTCCAAATTCCGCCGTCGAGGAATATGTGAAACTAATCCCACACTTAGCTCAGCATTTTCTGCATATTTCCAGCCCTCCTCACTTGAGGGTGTGCTCTCCCGAACCGGATGCTGCCCAGCTCCTGTCGGCTTTCCCCCAGGGATCAGTTAAAAAGCTGCTTTGCAACCTTTTTAATGTTAATCGCCAGCAATCTGGTTCCCTCTTGGTTCAAGTGTAACCCATCCCTCTTGTACAGGTTTGGCTTGTCCCAAAATGTTCCCCAGTTTCTTACAAATCTAAACCCCTCCTCCCGACACCATTGCCTCATCCACGCATTGAGGCTCCTGAGCACTGCCTGTCTGGCTGGGCCTGCACGTGGAACAGGTAACATTTCTGAGAATGCGACCCTAGAGGTCCTGGACTTTAGTCTTCTACCTAACAACCTAAATTTGGCTTCCAGGACACTCCGTCTAGCCTTCCCAACATCATTGGTACCGACATGTACCATGACCACTGGCTCCTCCCCAGCACTGTCTACTAATCTATCTAGATGTCACATGATGTCTGCAACCTTCGCACCAGGCAGGCAAGTCACCACGCGGTCACCACGCCCATCACAAACCCGGCTCTCTGTATTCCTGATAATCGAATCGCCCACTACAAGAAGCCCCCCTCCCGCTACCCGTGGAGGCCTATCCTCGGTGCAAGAGGATACAGGCACATCCACTGAGGAAGGGGTCCCAACTAAGGGAGCCTGCCCCTCTTCCTCGGCTTGATGTCCTCCTTGCCTGAGGCTTCGACTCTCCGAGGCAGCTGGAGAGCTGCTTGTCACGGAGTGGGATGCTCCTACTGCAGTTTCTCACCTAGCAGTTTTACTCTGGATATCTTTGGGCAATTAAACATACCTCAGACACTGTTACTGTTTTAATATATATTGTCATTGTTCTTCAGGTATAGGACAGGATAGAAACACAAATAAATAAATAAAAGCCCTAACAACTTGAGACCAGGCTATCTTATAGATCTCCACCCCTTACAACGGTTTATCTGAATTCTGAGAATTATATTTGAGGCATTCTGCTTGTGTCACTGACCACAGAAGTCCATAGGGAAAAATCTCAAGAAACACCCCTTCTCAGAGGAAGGAAGAACTTGTGGGGTGGGATTACCTTTTCCAAAATAAGGCATGATTTTTAATGTGTGGGTAGGTCAAACTGTCTGCAAAGCAGAGGAGTTACACTTCAATCCCAAGTATCTCTCCATAAGCAGGTAATGGCAAACCACTTCTAGGGATGCCAAGAAGCTGCATAGGGATACCTATGCAATGAAACAGGAGCCAACCATAATTTGGGTCGCTTTTAGACATACCGGCTGGATTTATACAAAATTTGTACCCAAACAACCAATAAACAGTAAAAGAAATAAGGGAGGAAGAACTAACATCTTTGGCATAAAGGAATAGAATTACTCAAAAACTAGAGAGGAATCAAGACTAAGCAGTTTTCTGTACTGTTTGGGTTTTTTTAAAAATTGTTTAACTGCAGGATATTAATCAGAACAACTAAATGAACATTTTAAAAATTATTACAGGACAGTTGTGTCTGTCTGTAGTTATACTTTGCAACAGGACAAGAACGCAGAGCTCACCTTGTGGTTTAATAAGAGGTAATAACTCATTGCAAACATTTCTGGTTGCAAAGAAGTTGGTTTTCAGGATCACTTCTGCTTGAATAGGAAATGGTGTAGGATCCTCCGCTTTTTAGAAGGCAAAACAGACATACAAAAATACTGTGGTTAGTTACAATTAGGCGTCTTTGCAAGGAGGGAAAATTATCTCAGACAAGGCATATTATCGAATCGCTATCTACCCAGGCAGAAATGTTTATGTAACTGTAGTGTTATTAATTTAGCTACCCATAATTTAAGTGCCATCACCTGTTATTATTGTTTTAACTTGTATTTGTCTTTTTCAGTTTCGATAGTTTAAATAACAATAACAATGGGCTTTTCTCCTCCCTTGCTTCTTCCTCCTATTACTAGTTAGCTGCCCTGAGTCATTATGAAGCAGGTGGAATGAATATTATTGCAGCCTCCCCTATATTTTCTTGGAAGAACGTACAAAGCCACCCCTCTTCTTTTCATTTATCAGTTCCACCAAGAATTACAAAACCATTCTGCATGGAAATTTCAGGATGAAATACTTAATAATTTCAGTATTAAGAATTTGACATATGGACCATTTCTGCACTGGTCCTTATTCCAGATTATATCCTGGAATAGGGACCTATTGATGGCATGCTAATGCAGATGACCCTGACCCTAATCTACAGTTGCCTGCTATGCAGGGATGGTGCTGATGCCATTGTCCCTGAACTTAACTGCCATGGGATACTATGCCATGGCAGTTAAGTATGCCCTAAACTCTGCATATCTCCCTTTAACTATGGTAAACCACCACTCATTAGGGACTGGGGAAAGGACTCTGGTATCCGATGATGCAGTTTGCAATTAGATTTCATCCACACTAAGTTCTCTTTCCAAAAGGTCAAGCCACTTTTACCTTTGAAAGCAATCGCTGCGTTGTTGACCAGCACATTTATTCCTCCATATTTCTCCTTCAGGAAATCACGGAGAGCCCGGATACTTTGCATGTCGTCGATGTCCAGTTGATGGAAAAGGGGCTTCAGGCCTTCCTCCTGCAATTTTGCCACTGCTGCTTTACCATGTTCAGCATCTTGAGATGTCAGGTATACATCTCCAGTGAACTGCTTACAAAGGGCCCGCACAATGGCGAACCCGATGCCCTTGTTAGATCCAGTGACCACAGCTACTGCAGTACTAGACATTGTCCCTGTTGAGAGAGGAGCAATTGAACATTTAACGGGTGAATTCCCACTACAAGCTTAAAACGGTTTTGAAACTGTTTCGATCCTTGCAGACCCCACGTCAGGTTGGCTTAACATGCTTTCCGTGTGTTAAATCACCCAA
This sequence comes from Aspidoscelis tigris stejnegeri, assembly GCA_023333525.1. Classification (NCBI taxonomy): domain Eukaryota; kingdom Metazoa; phylum Chordata; class Lepidosauria; order Squamata; family Teiidae; genus Aspidoscelis; species Aspidoscelis tigris. Next base: position 213,503,065 of record JALMGA010000001.1, read on the forward strand.
ACACGTTGTAAATGTTAACACTCATTTCAATATGTCTCACTCCGGTTCATGCATTTGAAACGTTTTACATTTCTTACTGTGGGAACTGTACCGTTTTAGTGCGATGAGAATGCATGTTTAGGGTTTCCCTCCCCCAATAGCTTGCTTCCAAAGATAGTGATTTTACTGTAAAAATCCACCCCTTACAACAGCCGCTACACTGTAGCAATCTACCCACTTCACACCGGATAACAATCTTGCAATTCTGCGCAATTCTGAAAGTTCTGACCTTTAGAAGGGAAAAGAAAGGAAATCAGCTGCAGGTTCTGGGAGATGTGTGAAAGTTTAAAGCAAGGGTGCTTGAGTTGCCGCTGCTGCTGTGTGCCCTGGGCAATGGGGAGAGGAGGGGAAAGAATCGCTGGCTGCCCGGTGCCGTTTTTCCTCCATCCAGGCAAGCGGCAGCCACCCAGCCACCTAGCTAGGCTCCTTGAAGGGGTCCCTTATGGGTGGTGCGTTCACGCCAGGAAGAAGAGGGCAGGGCAGCCCTGAAAAGCAGCTTTTAGAAAGTACAATCCTCAGAATCCAGATCGAACGCAATTAAGTTGAAAGTAATGGGATCAGGCAAATTTGCGTTTGCATGCGGTTCTGTTATTTGGCTTTAGGGAAAATGTATTAAGCTTGTAATGGGAATGCAGCCAACATTTATTATTTCTAGCATTTATTTTCCAACTTTATCCACAAGGCTCAGGAACGCATACATAGTTGTTTCTCTACTCCATTTAACCTTCATCTGCAAAGCTGTGATAAATGAATTTTCTTAGATGCCTTCATTATCTCTACAGATTTAGACTGACACCATTACTGAACTTAACAATAGCACTTACTCTGGAATAATAGCAATCAGAGGGGATTTCCCAAATTCTAAAAAGATAGTTTATCTGTTGCAGAAAAAAAGAATAATGTTATTGTGGTGCAAGATTTTGTTTACCAAATTCCTCTTTGTAAGATGCACAATGTGGTAACTTAAGCACCTGAACAATTTATAAGTTTTACCTGAGTATGGAGGGTGAAAACAGCAGTTTTCACAGCAGTTACATATTCTGAACTGTTGCTTTAGAGCCCCGGTTGCATTTCTAACCCCTTCTACATTTAAACTAAAACCACAGAGAGTAACAACAGAAATACTGTAGAGAGATATTGATGAAGCACTATCCACCCATTTTTTCCCCCATAAAAATAAATAAGCAAGGTCACAGAAAGGAAAAGAAAAGCATTTACCCTGTTGACTTGGTTCTCTGTGTCCACTGCTGACTGTACACACGCTTGCCAGCACTTGCTCTGTGGGTAGTAATACAAAGGTTACACTGCTTTAAGATTATATATTGACCCTTTTTGGCAGCTTTACAGACCCACAGGCATAGAATATTTCTTCCTTGCTGCCTGAGGGAAAATTTAAACAAAGAGAGAAAGTCTGTTGCTGGACCCATTAATTTGTCCTCCTCCAGTTCCAGTCCTTATGCAAGCTTTTAGATAGCAAATTTATCATTTACCTTCGAGAATATTATCTGCATAGGAGGGTATACATTAAATGTATAGCCAGCAGAGAAAAAAGCCTTGGGAAACATTAGTGTAGCTGATTTTTAACAACTACAGTTCTATGAGATAACACCACTGTACATGTTGTTTCCCCCCATATTTTCAGACTTCTTTTTGTAAGTCTTTTGCAAATAAGTTTCCCCACTCCTGTTTCCATGCTTTTAATATATTATGTTCAGTAAAGCAGATTGTCCACCAGCAATAGGAAGACAGAGGGGTGCCATTTTGTAATCCTAGAATCCTGACACAAAGAATAATATCCAAATAAGTGGTGGAAATACAGCATTTCATGTGTGTGTGTGTGACAGACAGACAAGTCAACCTAACCTGCAAAAGGTGGGGAGACGGAGCTTGGACTTCAATTAGTTTGTTAGGTTCTTCCTATTGAGATGGCTGAGAACACATCAGTCTGTACCATGTTGTTCCTGTTGTGTTTTAAGTAAAGTTAACTTTTATTTCCACTAGTCTTTTGAGTGGTGCATTTTTGGGATCACTGCAGAGTCTTACACTGCAAACTCTGGGAAAATCACATAAGCCTGATTTTCCAACAATAAGTAAGTGATGTCTGGGTGCAGCCCTAGATAGGCAGGGTTCTCTGTTTATCAGTTCCTTACTCACTGTGGCCGTGTCTTCACAGCAACCTTATCTCGGATTCAAAATGTTATCAATCCTCGGAGTCCGCACGGCAGTTTGGCTTAACACACTTTCTCCGTGTTAAACCACCCCAAAGCGTGGTGAATCTCAATCCTGATTTCAACAGGTCTCATTCTGGATTGTGTGCTTGAAACATTTTACATTTTTTACTGTGGGGACCGGACCGTGTTAAGGGATGAGAATCCATGTTTAGGGTTTCCCTCCCCCAATAGCTTGCTTCTAAAGATAGTGATTTCATTGAAAAAAATCCACCCTCAAAACAGCCACTATAAAAATCCAGTCCTTAAAGCTACACTGTAGCAATGTAGCCACTTCACACCTTAATAACAATGTTGCACTTTTGCGCAATTCTAGCTCTTTGAAAGTTCTGACCTTTAAAAAAGGGAAAGGAAAGGAAAGCCCTGGAGGTTCTGTTTTAAAGGCTGTGGCTGTGAAGGGGGTTTGAGTTGCTACTGCTGCTGCTGTGTGCCCTGGGAAATGAGGAGAGAAGGGGAAAGAATCACTGGCTGCCGGTGCCTGTTTTTCATCCATCCAGGCAAGTGGCAGCCACCCAGCTAGGCTCCGTGAAGGGGTCTGTTATGGGTGGCACGTACATGCCAGGAGGAAGAGGGCAGGGCAGCCCTGCAAAGCAGCTTTTAAAAAGTAGCCACTTGAGTCCCCCATTGAGTCACGTATGCCACCTACGATCCTCAGAATCCAGATCAAACGCGATTAAGTTAACAGTAATGGGAACAGGCAAATTCGCGTTTGCATCCGGTTCTATTATTTCGGTTTAGGGAAAGCGAAATAAGCTTGCTGTGGGGATTCGCCCTGTGATACAGCATTTACTCCTTGATGCTGTTAGAAGAAGCACTTCAAAATATTGTACTATCATCTTTACAAAGTGCTTCCACGTCTAAGAAAAAAAGTAGAATTTATGCTTTAGAAATGTTAATTTTTAAAAAGAAAAAAATTGGATCAAATGGCTAGTGTTCTTGACTTGGCCTCTTATTTTGAAGACTGAAAGGTTTAACATTCCATACATAAGGTCAGCAAAAAATTATAGAGATAAAGAATAAAAGGCTCCTGTTAGGCAAACACAGTCAACATAGTCTTTCCAAAGAATGCAAGTTCTTCGGGGTAGGGCTGCAATAAAGTGCTCTTAGTCAGGATTCCCAACACTCATTCTATTATCTCAACAACGGACTCATTAACACTCTGAGCTCACTGATCATGCAAGCCCCAGTTCTTCTCATCTGCAAGATTTTTTTCACATGTTTACAAAACAGGAGTATTCCCTGAAGATATAATATTCCCTGATGGTACTTTTCTGGCAATATAAGCTGTGAAACTCAGAGATCCTAAGTTGGCATTAGTCTGCATAATATTAGGACACTCAAGAATGTGAAGAAATTAACAGCAGCTTTTAAAAAGCACCATGCCCCATAATTTGCACGCAGTGCACTCCCAGATGAAGCATCTGCACTTGAAGGGGTTATTTCCAACTTAGAAATGGGCCCTTCCATGCAGGAGTGTACTGCACACGGAGAACGATTTCATGCTCCATGTGTGTATTTATCCTGTCCAGTGGCATTCTCATCCACACCTTTATGGTGCATGGTGGGGGATGTGACACACTGTGCAAGCACGCTGGTGCATCACATGACATGCTTGTGTTACTGCGTGGACATGGCACATCACCATCATCCAGGTGATGGTGCTGGCACACGCGCAGTGATGCCAGCATCATTCCATTCCATTCCATTCTTATTTGTATAGTGCCTTTCCAAAAGAAAATTTTGCCCAAGGCGGTTTACAACAAACGGAACATATACAATGCAAATACAATCATCACATCAAAAAAATACCACAAATACAGCAAGTAAGAAAATAAATTTCAATAAATAAAACATCAAATATATATCATAAACAATATACAAAATTCTAATAATAAGCTATGTAATCTAAAAAACTAGAATACACAGTATCAAATAAATAAACCATAAGACCAATTCATGCAAGACAACTCAAATGTCAAAGGACAAACTGAATGAAAATCGCAGCAAGTAACAACCAGCAACCCTGGTGTCCATCCATTCTTCCATCTTCAGCTGGAAGCACACCTAGAAGCACAAACCTTCATTGTTTCTCCTCTCACTCCAGCCAGAGTCAGCCACAGTTTTTATATCTATCCTGGGGGAGGGTGTGGTGCAGGTTCCAGTCCCACAGGTGCAGCACAAACCTTTGTTGTTTCTCCTCTCACATCATGAACTAAGATAGCGGCGCCCAAACCACACGTCTACACCAGGTAAATCTCTGGATGCCTGGGGAATGGGTGGGTTGGTGTGTCCTAGCATTAACAAGTTAAAAATGTAATGCGCAGCAGCTTCCAATTTGACAGACAAGTTTTACAATTCTTTACAGTAGCTTCACGTTGTAACCTGTTACTCTGGGTTTTAAAAATAGTACTTTTCGGCCGTGTTCCCACAATGCTAATAAAAACTGAATAAAAAAACTTGATACAAACATGAATATGGCTGTTCCCACTACTTTAACTTAAATTGTGGAAAATCCCGATTTCTTTTTTTTTTGTCAGATCATTTTTATTTACTTTTTGATTCTACAATATATTAAAACTTCAGGGTTCATCATCACCCCTTTTTCCCAATTAACATATAAATGTCCATTCTTTGCAACTGGTGACTTCCTCCGTTTTTTCAGGATCTTATCCTGTTGTTCTAGTGTTGTCCAATTCGTCCGTTCCTTGAAAAGAAGAAGAGTTAATTGAAACCCGCTGCTGTTAATCCTTCTTCTTGTAAAAATTCGATGTAGGGTCTCCAGTCTTTTAAATATTTTTCTGTTGTTCTTTCTTTTAAGAGATTTGTCAATTTATCCATTTCAGCATATTCAGACAGCTTAACTAACCAATTGTCTACTGAGGGTATTTCTGGTGTTTTCCATTTTTTTGCATAAATCATTCTCGCAGCAGTGACCATATACATAATCAAAGTATTCAAGGGGTCTATATTACTATCTATTATTCCCAATAGAAAAAATTCTGGTTTAAATGGAATCGTAATTTTTAATATATTTTCCATTGCTCGATGAATTTTTTTCCAGTATTTTCTTGCTACTCCACATGTCCATCACATGTGGTAAAATGTTCCCACATTGGTCCCACATTTCCAACACCTATTGGGCATGGCATGATAGATCTTAGACAGTTTATAAGGGGTTAGGTACCATCTGTACATCATCTTAAAAATGTTTTCTTTCAACACAGTACACACAGTAAACTTCATATCCTTTCTCCATAATTTCTCCCACTGGTCCATATTGATATTCTACCCAAAAATTTTTGCCCACGTAATCATACATTCTTTGACCTGTTCTTATTCTAGGTCCATCTGTAACAATACTTTATAGATCACTCCAATTATTCCTTTTTCAGCTGATTTTAATTGTAGTTCCCACTTTTGTTTGTCCCATTCAAAATTCATTCTGTTTTTGTCTTCTCCATAAATATTTTTAAGTTGCGTATACGTAAACCATTGAATATTTTTTCCCTCCTGGTTTAACTGCTCTCTTGTTTTTATAGTATATTCCCTTGTATGTTCATTTTTATCTAGCAGATCTTCATATTTGACCCAGTTATCTCTTCCCCCAAATTCCCTTAATATTCCTTCATGAGGGGAGACCCACAGAGGAATTTTTCTATACAAGTTACTTTTGTACTTTTGCCAAATCCTGTACAGAGCATTTCTTACAAAGTGATTTTTGAAATCAGAATTGAGTTTTACTTTATCATACCACAAATACCCGTGCCATCCGAACCTCAAATCATGCCCCTCCAATTTTAATAATCTGTTATCATCCAACCAGAACTATTTTGCTATCCAATTTAGACTACAGGCTGCGTGGTAGATTTTCAAATTAGGTAAACCCATTCCCCCTCTTTCTTTCAGATCCTGCATTAGTTTAAATTTTATTCTTGGTTTTTTCCCTTGCCAGATAAACTTAGACATATCCTTTTGCCATTTTTTAAAGTCTTTTTCACTAATTACTATTGGTAAGGTTTGAAATAAGAACATCATTCTTGGAAGGACATTCATTTTGATTACTGAAATTCTGCCCATTAATGATAAGCTCAACTTTGACCACCTATCTAAGTCCTCTTTTATTCCAGACCACGTTTTCATATAATTATTCTTATACAGTGTTATGTTTTGTTTGGTCAATATTACTCCTAGATATTTAATTTTCTTTTCTATGGCAAATCCTGACTTTTCTAAAAACAGTTCCTGCTCCTTGTCTGTCATATTTCTTATCAGCACTTTTGTCTTTGATTCATTTACTTTTAGGCCTGCCACCTTTCCATACAACTGAATTGTTTATTTAAGAGCTTCTATTGAATTATTTGGTTCTGTTAAAATAATAGCTAAATCATCTGCAAAGGCTCTTATTTTATATTCTTCTCCTTTGATCCTAATTCCTTTAACTTATGTACTGTGTCTTATGGCCCTATTATCTGTAGATTCTCCATTTATCAAAATTTGTGCATGTTGTTTATTATATATTGCTTTGATTCCCCTTTGAAAGTTGTCCCCGAAATTCATCTTTTTTAGAAGTTGGAGCATAAAAGACCAATTTATGTTATCAAAGGCTTTTTCTGCGTCCAGAAAGATCATAGCAGCCTGAATTTCATTATGTTTTTCCAAGTATTCAATAATGTCCAAGACTGTTCTTATGTTATCCTTCAACTGTCTGCTCGGTAGGAATCCTGCCTGGTCTGCATGAATAAAGCCTTGCAAAACTTGTTTAAGCCTTGAGGCAAGAATTGTTGTGAATATCTTGTAATCATTATTCAATAAAGAGATAGGTCTGTAATTTCTTGGTTGTGTTAGATCCTGACCTTCTTTTGAAATTAGAGTTATAAAAGCTTTTTCCCAAGTGTCAGGGATCTTACCTCCGGTTAGAATATTATTCATGACCTCCAGCAGTGGAGTTGCAACCTCTTCCTTTAAGATTTTATAGTAGATTGCTGATAGTCCATCCGGGCCCAGGGCTTTTCCTAATTGCATTTTCTTTATTGTAACATTCAACTCTCCCATAGAAATTGGCGCATTTAGTAAGTCCCTCTGCTGTTGGGATAACTGTGGCAGGTTCTGTTCATTTAGGTATATCTGGATCTCCTCATCTTTTACTTCTCTTTTTTTATACAATTCCTGATAGAATGAATGCATAATTTCTTTTATTCGTTGCCCGTCTGTCACCTCTTTGCCTTCTTCTTTCAGTTTTAGGATAGAACTTTTGGTTCTCTCCTTTCTCAACTTATATGCTAGCCATCTTCCAGATTTGTTTGCAGATTCGAAGTGCCTTTGTTTTAGGTATTTCAATTTGGTGTCCATTTCCTGTAGTTCTAACATTGAAAGTTCCCTTTGTAAGATTTTTAAGTTTCTCTGAATTGACTTAGTGCCACGATGCCCAGCGATCCTGTAAGTGCCTGCCCTCTCTGAGGAGTAGCTTGGCCCTGTTAGGATGCTGGGTTCATGCAACGGCCAAGTGAATACTACAGTGTGGACACAAAACACTGGTAGCAAGCATTTCAACAGTAAACTAAAACAAGTTTATTATTATACACAAGCAATACTAAAAAGATAATAAGGTTCAGGTAGTTGTTGGTTTAAATTTGCAAGTCTCTTAAAGCTAGGAGCTAACCCTTTCCTCTACAGGAAAATAGTTCACCTTTTAAAATACAAGCCTCCACATGTTCCTCCTCCCTCCTGACTAACTCGGCCACAGCCCAAGCCCAGCCAGGGTACTAGAACGTGGCTCTAGATGATCACAAGGCCCGGCCCGGCCTTGCTTGACCGATCATCTAGCCTGGTCAGTTGCTAGTGAAGTCTCCCTCAGAGCCACAATCCACCCAATTGCCTCCTTCAGAAATCACTCAGCCCAAAAGACCAATGGTCAGCTACTGGTCCAGCTCCCTCAGGATTCAGCTCTTCTTCTGTTCCCTTCAGCTCTTCTCCCAGCATGAAGACCCCTGGTCAGCTACTGGTTCCAGCTCCCTCAGGTTCAGCTCTTGTCCCAGCATGAAGACCTAGTCTGCTGTGTTCTCAGTTCCTTTATACACATATCCCTGACCCTGATTGGCTGTAACCGCAATAAAATGCTGCTGGAGATTCCTAACAAAGGTTGCTGTCTCTCCAGCCTGATTGGTGGGAACTCCTTCTCTAGCCCCTCCAGCACTCAGATCCCCGGACAGCTTTTCCCTCCAAAACCTTACTCCAGCCAATCACTGCAACAGGGCCCGCACAGGATTTCCCGCCATTTTTGCAGCCTCTGCCCAGGTCTTGCAACAAGCTGTTTGCAACAAGGCTGGCTATTGCAGCTAGCTAGAAGCCTGCAAAGCCAGAAAGCAAAACAGCCTGCAGCCTGCACCCAGAAACCGTCACACTTAGAGTCTAGTTTTTTATTTAATTCCATTTCCTTTTTCTTTATCTCTTCTGTAATATTTACCTTTTCTTGTTATTTCCTTATAATTTCTGAATTTATTTTCATAAGACACCCTCTCATAAAGGCTTTGCTTGCATCCCACACCATATTTATGTCTGTTCCTTGATTCAAGTTATGGTGGAAAAATTCTCTAATGTTCTCTTTGCATTTAATTATTACAGGCTCTTTTTTAAATAAATATTCATTAATTTTCCATCTAGCTGCTCTTAGTCTTGTTCCTAGTACCATCCTGATTGGGTTATGATCTGCCAGAGTCCTTGGTAAAATATCCACAGCAGTGACTTTATTTACCAAACTTTTAGATATGAAGATCATATCAATCCTTGAGAGGGATGAGTGTCTGTGTGAGAAAAAGGTATATTCTCTAGCACTGTTGTTTTTAAATCTCCGTGTCGACTATTTGTAAGATTTCCATTAAGTCAAAGAATGCTTTGGGTAATTTTCCTTGCATTGCTGAGACACTTCTGGATGCTTTCTTGTCTATGTCAGGATTAATTACGCCATTCCAGTCTCCCATTACGCACCAATTATCATATTTGTGTTCTTCGACCTCGTCTAGTAATTTTCTGAAAAAAAACTGTTTTTCCGTATGAGGGGCATAAACCCCTAATACCAATATTTTAATACCCTGTAACTCAACTTCCACACTGATGTATCTGCCATCTGAGTCTTTAAATATCAATTGTGGATTTAGATGTTGTTTGGCATAAATCACTATCCCATTTTTTTTTCTTGGTGCTGATGTAACAAATTCAGATCCTAATGATTTTTGAATTAAGTATTTCTGATCTTTTTGACATATATGACTTTCCTCAATGCATAATATATCCAAACTTAATTTTTTAAGTGCTGTAAAGATTCTTCTCCTTTTTTGTGGTGAGTTCAGTCCATTAACATTTACTGTTAGTATTTTACATTCCATCATTCTCTAAATCTCTGCGTTCCTCTAGCTGAGATGGGGCTATGGTACCCTCATTGCCCTGTTTCTGTGTGTTGTCGTCTGCCGTTTCTAGTTCCTTTCCAAATCTTCTTAAAAAGTGTTGCATTTTTTCTACCGAATTTAGTCGGTGTCTTTGTTTCTGAAAGTTAAAGATCACTCCTTCTGGAAGGTCCCACCTAAATGAGATATTCTTCTTCTTTAGAAGGTTTATCAATTGGGTGTATTCCTTTCTTCGTTGAAGAATTTCTCATGGGATTTGTTTGAGTATAATTACTTGGCCCTTTTCAGAGGTTAGAGGTGATTCGAAATGTTTTTGTAGTACTATGTCACGGAAATACTTTCTCGTGAAGTACACCATTACATCTCAGGAAACCTTATTAATCTTAGAAAATCTGGAATTGATCCGGTAAACATGGTCCAGTTCAATCTGTACCAATTGGCACTGTGTGTCCCCATGGGCTTTGGATTTGACATGTGAAAAGCCTTTGTTTTTCATCCAATAGTTAAAAAATTTCTCACCTGGTCTCCAGCGATCATGAATTAAGGCTTCCTTTTGGGGGGTTCTCACGGCAAATATTGAGCGTAGGTGTGCACAGTTGCTCATGCGTTTGACCACTAGCCTGTCCTCCATGAGATGGGAACCTAGGAGATTTGTGTACTTTGTGTACTTTGAGCTGCATATGAATCTCACAAAGAGAGCTTGGATAGTAAGGGCAAGCCGATCTTTCTAGGAAGATAAGGTGAATGTGGAAGATCTTTCTAGGAAGATAAGGTGAATTTGGCTGGAAAACTGGCCGGGTGAGGCGGCGGCAAAGGGGATTTTGGAGGGAGCGGGCACTTCCTATCACCTCTGTCATTGTGCACCATCCCTCCATCATCACTGAAGGCGGGGCAGGTGTGAGATGTTTGTCCTTACAACTCCACCCGCTTTGAGGGGTTTGTGTGTGGCTGTGAGATGCTCACAAACTTTGCTTACTCTAAGCAATCTTCAACTTGTGGAAAGTGTCCCAGGTGTCATGAGCCTAGGTGCAGGTTGACATAAGAGGTACCATAGGTTCTTTCAAAAGCTTGAAACCCTCTTACCTGAGATCACCACAGCAATGTGGTTGCCTGGGACCACATGCCTGCCCTCTCCTTATTTGTTCAGCTTCCACCCACTGGTAGCTGTCATATGGAGTGCAGAGGAGTATCAGGCTGCATCCAGGTGAGATGGCCTCCAGGGTCAGCCAGTCCAAACACCTGTTCCATGCAGCATTTCCTAAACCATGCCAGAAAGATGGGGGTTTCCCCCTGCACTGTGTCAGCCCTTCAGATACTGGGAAACCATGATCATGTCTCCCTTCAGTCTTCTCTTCCCTTGGCTATTCATTTCTAGCCCCTACAACTATTCCCCATAGGACATGCTTTCTAGGCCACACAACATTTCAGTAGCCGTCCTTAAGGCAGCCCTGGGTGAAATCACACAATAACTATAAGGCTAGCAGCTTCCCTTGGTTTGGTTGCCAGACTCTCCTCTGGGAATACTTGGTTTCATTCCACACCCCTACATGGAGCCAGCTGGGAGACCTTGAGTTAATCACTGCTGTATCAGTGCCCCACCAATCGGTCATCTATTGTGGGGGGAAGGACAGAAGGGTTTCTCAACTGCTTTGATTCCCTCTACTGGAGAGGAACTGAAGCTTTGTCAGCACCTTTAACTCTCCTTGAATGTGTGAGAGAAGCAGGGTCAAAAAGGCAGCTCTTCTTCCTCAAGCCTATACTGCCATGGATTTTGCTTTCTGCTTCCCCTGTGTACCACAAAACATGCACAACAGATTTCAGTCTGAACCAAATGCAGACTGAGGCAAACACAGACTGATAACGGGAACTGTTTCTTTCATGGAACCCAGGGTGCAGGACTGTGGGTGAACTGTGGGAATTCCACCAGTGTCTCTGGGCTGAGGTGGTTGCCTCCCAAGCCACCCCCCACCATTACTGAGCCAGTGATTCTTGTTTGAACAAAGAGCAAAAGAACCCTCCCAAAGTCATAGCCTCGTCTTGGTGGTAGTCCCCCTCCCCCACTCCTTCTGACCAAAAGCAAGTTCTGTGCCAGAATGACCTTTCAGCTTGTTCCTGGTGATAAATTTGCATTGGAACAGGTGAATTCCCTCTGGCAGACTCTGTTGCTATGATGTATGCCTTAAATACATTTAAATATCTGTGCAGCATAAGCTGGTGTATGCTAGAATTCCCATACATTTCCCCATACAATTCCTTGAAGATGCCACTCTTTCGAAGGCGATGCTGTAACTAATGGCTATAGAAGAGAATAAGAGGCAACTGATTTGAGGTGCACAGTTCATGTCTCCAGGCTGAGATGGCTGCTCTACCACCTCTGTGAGCCTTCCTCCTACCAGGAAGAATAGCAATAGTGCTCCCTGAAAAAGCTATGGCTTAATCTCTGCAGTAGTTACCTACCCACCCCCCATGCCAATTAGAGGATGCTTGGTGCCACAATGGCTGGTCAGCTTGTTCCTGGGAGTAAATTTTAATTTGAATAGGTGAGTGGCAAGGGGAACAAGAGCTCTTTTGTGAAGAGAATAATAATCTCCTATGTCTCCACTCAATCACCCTTCCTGCAGAGAACATGGCTGCCACGATCCCCAGAGTTCCTGCAAGTGCCTGGCCTCTCTAGGAGTAGCTTGGCCCTGTTAGGATGCTGAGTTCGTGCAATGGCCAAGTGAATACTACAGTATGGACACAAAACACTGGTAGCAAGCGTTTCAACAGTAAACTAAAACAAGTTTATTATTATACACAAGCAATACTAGAAAGATAATAAGGTTCAGGTATTTGTTGGTTTAAGTCTATGAGTCTATGAGTCTCTTAAGGTTACCAGCTTCCCAGCCTATCAGCTCTCCTTCTTCTAAAGGAAAATAGTTCCCTTTTTAAAAGACAAACCTCTCCACGTTCCTCCCCCTCTGGCTTGCTCTGCCACAGCTCAAGCCAAGCCAGTGTACCAGAACGTGGCCCTAGATGATCACAAGGCACAGTCCGTCCTTGCTTGACCGATCATCCAGCCTGGTCAGTTGCTAGTGAAGTCTCCCTCAGAGCCACAATCCTCACGATTGCCTCCTTCAGAAATCACTCAGCCAAAAGACCAATGGTCAGCTACTGGTCCAGCTCCCTCAGGATTCAGCTCTTCTTCTCCTTTCAGCTCTTGTCCCAGCATGAAGACGTAGTCTGCAGTGTTCTGAGTTCCTTTATACCTTAATTCTGCGGCCCTGATTGGCTGTCACTTCCTGGGGAAGATTGCTGCAATAAAATGCTGCTAGAAACTCCTGCTAGAAACTCCTGATTGGTGGGAACTCCTGCTCTAGCCCCTCCAGCACTCAGATCCCCGGACAGCTTTTCCCTCCAAAAAGTGGCTGCAACCAATCATTGCAGCAGGGCCCGCACAGGATTTCCTGCCCTTTTTGCAGCCCCAAAACCCAGGGTTTGCAAAAGGCTGTTTGCACCAAGGCTGGCTATTGCAGCTAGCTAGAAGCCTGCAAAGCCAGAAAGCAAAACAGTTTGCAGCCTGTACCCAGAAACTGTCACAACCCCTCCCTTCTCCAAAAAAGACAAATGTACCTGGGGCACAACTGTCCCATGGACATTTGTCTCCCAAGGAAGAGTGTAACTTAACATCCTAACTATCTAATAAACACTTCCTATAAGAGTCCAAAGTCTCTGTAACAGATTTTCCTTAACTAAATTTCAACTAAGCACAGTGTCCCAAAGTCACTCAAATAGTTCGTTGAGTCCAAAATCACAGTCTGGCTCTTTGCTGGTCTTCCTTCTGCAACACTGGTCAGCTGGGTCCTTGGCGCTAGGTCGCCTGCTTGATCCACTCCAGTGCTGGTCATTTGTGGTGCTGGTCCCATCTGGCAGTGGTCCTGCTGTGGGATCCGGCTCCTTGCTGACCCGGTTGCCTGGAGATGCCGTCCAGTTGGTCTCCCTTGTCCTGGTGTTGGATGCTGCAGTCTTTGGCCCATCTGACCCAGCACCAGCTTCCTGGATCCCTTCCAGCGATGACTGCAACTCACCACTCACATGGTTCATCCACAGAAGGATTTGGAGTCCAAGGCTCTTTTAGGACTCCTTTTGCTAAGCATGCAATTCCAGCTATCAGCATTTTCAGTCTTTTTAACTGCATTTCCCTTTCTGCCCGTTCCATTTCCATTTTTTTTATCTCTCTCTCATACTCGAGCTTAAGTTTGAGTTCAGTGAGCCCCTTGTCCTGTGCCACTCCCGGCACGTTCCTCCCCCTCTGGCTTGCTCTGCCACAGCTCAAGCCAAGCCAGTGTACCTGAATGTGGCCCTAGATGATCACAAGGCACAGTCCGTCCTTGCTTGACCAATCATCCAGCCTGGTCAGTTGCTAGTGAAGTCTCCCTCAGAGCCACAATCCTCACGATTGCCTCCTTCAGAAATCACTCAGCCAAAAGACCAATGGTCAGCTACTGGTCCAGCTCCCTCAAGATTCAGCTCTTCTTCTCCTTTCAGCTCTTGTCCCAGCATGAAGACGTAGTCTGCAGTGTTCTGAGTTCCTTTATACCTTATTCTGCGGCCCTGATTGGCTGTCACTTCCTGGGGAAGATTGCTGCAATAAAATGCTGCTGGAAACTCCTGCTAGAAACTCCTGATTGGTGGGAACTCCTGCTCTAGCCCCTCCAGCACTCAGATCCCCGGACAGCTTTTCCCTCCAAAAAACGGCTGCAACCAATCATTGCAGCAGGGCCCGCACAGGATTTCCCGCCCTTTTTGCAGCCCCAAAACCCAGGGTTTGCAAAAGGCTGTTTGCACCAAGGCTGGCTATTGCAGCTAGCTAGAAGCCTGCAAAGCCAGAAAGCAAAACAGTTTGCAGCCTGTACCCAGAAACGGTCACAATGGCAACCAAAGCACCAACTATTTGTGGTTTAACATCACTGGTGCTGGCTCTGAACACAAGAACATAAGAGAGGCCATGCTGGATCAGGCCACAGCCCATCTAGTCCAGCATCCTGTCACACAGTGGCCCACCAAATGCTCATGGGCATCTCAAGCAGAGACAAGGACAAACCTTTTCCTGCTCTTGAATCCCAGCAAATGGCATTAGAAGCATCCTGCTTTCTTCCCATTCTGAAAGATGCACCTAGGCATTCATTCTAGTAGCCATTGATACATCTGTCATCCCTAAATTTGTCTAACCCTACCTTGAAGCGATCTAGATTGGTAGCCATCACCACCTCTTCCGGCAGCACATTCCATAAACCGATGACCCTCTGGGTGAAGAAATACTTCCCCTTGTCGGATCCGACTCTCCTACCCATCAGCTTCATAGAGTGCCCCCTGGCTCTAGTGTTGTGCAATAGAGAAAAGAAATTTTCTCTATCCACCTTTTCTATACCATGCATAATTTTATATACTTCAATGAGGTCGCCTCTTAAACGCAGTCTCTCCAGACTGAAGAGGCCTAGACGTTGCAGCCTGGTTTTGTAAGGGAGGTGTTCCAGATCCTTAAACATTCTGGTTGCCCTTTTCTGCACCTTTTCCAGTTCCACAATATCCTTTTTGAGGTGTGGTGACCAGAACTGTACACAATATTCCAAATGTGGCCTCACCATAGATTTCTAAAGAAGCAAAATGACACTTGCTGACTTATTTTCTATTCCTTTCCTGCCACAATGCCCAGCGCTCCAGTTAGTGCCTGCCCTCTCTGGGAGTAGCTTGGCCCTGTTAGGACGCTGGGTTCGTGCAACGGCCAAGTGAATACTACAGTGTTTACACCAAACATTGGTAGCAAGCGTTTCAACAGTAAACTAAAACAAGTTTATTATTACACACAAGCAATACTAGAAGATAATAAGGTTCAGGTAGTTGTTGGTTTAAATTTGCAAGTCTCTTAAAGCTAGGAGCTAACCCTTTCCTCTACAGGAAAATAGTTCACCTTTTAAAAGACAAGCCTCCACACGTTCCTCTCCCTCTGGCTTGCTTCTGCCACAGCTCAAGCCAAGCCAGTGTACCAGAACGTGGCCCTAGATGATCACAAGGCCCAGTCCGTCCTTGCTTGTCCGATCATCCAGCCTGGTCAGTTGCTAGTGAGGTCTCCCTCAGAGCCACAATCCACCCGATTGCCTCCTTCAGAAATCACTCAGCCCAAAAGACCACTGGTCAGCTACTGGTTCCAGCTCCCTCAGGATCAGCTCCTCTGTTCCCTTCAGCCTCAGTCCCAGCACGAAGACCCCTGGTCAACTACTGGTCTGGCTCCTTCAGGTTCAGCTCTTCTTCTCCTTTCAGCTCTTGGCCCAGCATGAAGACCTAAGACGTTTTCGCACGGGGCTGAACGGAACGCGGAAAAGACAGCTGAGGACACGTCATACGCATTGGCCGCGCGCGGCTTGCGTTCCGACGTGTCCGCAGCTGTCTTTTCCGCGTTCGAAATGTAGAGCACTTCGAAGTGCTCTACACGCGTTCCAACGCGGACGAGCCGCCCGCAGCCGTTCGGGAGAAGAAGCGTTCGCGCCGCTTCTGTCTCCCGAACGGCTGCCGGCGCGCCTCCGACGCCGTGCGGCTTTGACAATCAGCTGTTTCTCAAACAGCTGATTGTCGATCTGCCTCCGCGGCTGCCGGCGCGCCCCTTGCCGGCATTTGCCGGCTAAGGCAGCTTCGGGCGCTTTGAGCATTCGCACCCAGACGCTCCGGAACGCGTTTACACGCGTTCTGGCGCGTCTGTGTGTGAACGGGGAAAGCGCCCGAAGCTGGCTTAAGCTTTCCGCCTGAACGCGTTCCGTCTGGAACGCGATTCAGTGCGGAAATGCCTCTAGTCTGCTGTGTTCTCAGTTCCTTTATACACACATCCCTGACCCTGATTGGCTCTAACCACAATAAAATGCTGCTGGAGATTCCTAACAAAGGTTGCTGTCTCTCCAGCCTGATTGGTGGGAACTCCTTCTCTAGCCCCTCCAGCACTCAGATCCCTGGACAGCTTTTCCCTCCAAAACCTTACTCCAGCCAATCACTGCAACAGGGCCCGCACAGGATTTCCCGCTCTTTTTGCAGCCCAAATCCCAGGGTTTGCAACAAACTGTTTGCAAGAAGCCTGCAAAGCCAGGAAGCAAAATAGTTTGCAGCCTGCACCCAGAAACCGTCACATTTCCTAATTATTCCCAGCATCGAATTTGCTTTTTTTGCTGCTGCTGCACACTGGGGGGGGGGGGGAGCATATAAAAAGGAGAGACACACTGAGAGCAGTGTGGATGGATTGGGAGCAGAGGGGAAGGTAGGAATCAGCTAACTTTTTGCAGCCATTCACCAAGTGTTCTCTGCAAAGGCAGCAGGGAGCTGAAGTTTGGAAACTCTCAGGGAGGAGAGAAGAGAACCTCAAGAGAGACAGGGAAGAGGCATCTCTCTGTTATTGCTCTGTTTCCTAGCTGGCAACTTTGCAAGGGCCGAAAGCCCTTTCCGCACTAGGCCTTATTCTGGAATGTATTTCAGGATAGGGGTCTGTTGTCCACATGTTAATGCAGGCTATGGTAGGCCTTACCTGGGGCCTACCATAGTCTGCACTAGGATGCGGACAACAGGCCCCTGTCCTGAAATACATTCCAGAATAAGGCCAAGTGTGGAAAGGCCCTAAGTTGCAGACAAGTTTGTCTGGCAAACTTAGAAGGGCTGAGGCCTAAGGAAGCAGCCAGTGCTTAGGTTAGGAAGCAGGGACTTCCTGGCTAGGATAGAGAACTGTTCTTGTGGGGAGGAACTTAGACTCTATTTTTGGGCTATTGATATTCAGATTCTTTTGTAACGAACTTATTAAGATTGTACTAGGATCCTTGCAGCCAAACAAGCTGACAAGAGAGGCAAATGCTACATTTATTCTTTTTACTTGGACTGAAGCTGAATTAAGCTATTTACTTTGGTTTTTGCTATTTGCTTATTTTCTATTATTCATTGCTGTATTTAATAAATAGTGATCAAGTTTATTTCTACAGCTGGGTAAAGTGATTATTCTAGATAGCAGTTCAAGTGGGGGTGCTAAGTCAACTTAGCACCAGAGTATGCTGTACTACTCGGCATTTGGATACTCCTTGCTATTGGAATATTGGTGCGCCATGCTTAGGCTAGTGACCAGTGTCTCTAGTGATGAGGAGGTTATCACAGGTGGGTTCCCCTAACTGGGCCAGCTGAGCTGGACACCCCTCCTTCTCCTCCTCCACTCCCTCTCCTCCTTTCTCCAGAGTGTGATAGACCACTCATCTCCCACCCAAGTTGGAGGAAGGCCCGCTGAGCTCAAATGAGCCAGAGTAATGGGGCACAGGCAAACCCCACCAACCATCGGTGGAGTGGAGTCAGAAGCCCATGCACACAAGGGATGAGGATGAGGCGAGGCGTGGGGGCCAATCTGGGGTGGTGTGTTCACCCCAGAAGGAAAGAGAATACTGGGCACCATTGTAAATCTGATATTTTGTAATTGTGGAGCTGTGCAAAAGTCCGTAGGGTATTTTTTTCTCTCTCCACAACCTCTGGCTTTTTGACAGGTCAATCCAGCAGCAATTTCTGCCACCACACGATTATATGGCAAATGTCCTAGGACCTTTGCCCAAGCCTCCCTGGGGCTCTCAAGGCATTGTTGAAAGGAGGACAATGCGGAAGCAGCAGAACTCAAGCAGATGGCGCCCCATAGTGGCTAAAGGTGGCCAAGCCACAGGGAATGACAAGGGGCTCCCCCCTCCTGGGAGTGTAGCCACATCCATTTAATGACGTTCCAGAAGCAGACAGGCATTGGGCAGAATGTTATTGCGGGAGGGGACCCTAGAGACGCATTCTTCCCCAAATACTGCTCTAGCGTTTCCACAGCAGTAAGGAAGAAATGTTTTAAAACCAAAAACTGGGAAAACACCTGAAGAAACAGGTGTTTATTCCTTTTTTTGCCAAATACTTCTCAAAATTCCCCAGAAACAAATGGGGGGGGGGCAGCTGCTGAGAATCGAAAAAGTTTCTAAAGTGCTGTAACTTTCTAACGGGAACAGGGCCATAGACTCAAACTGAACACTCAATTAGTTCAATCTGTTTTAGAAAGGATAAAGGCACAATTAATGGCCAAATTTTTTACGAAGCAACAAATGATCCCCCCAAAGAATTATAAAAACTGGAAGAGTGACCAAGAAAATGCCTCTCTGAGGATATTCAAAGCACATATTAATATGTTTTTAATAAGCATAGAGCCATCACATCCACAATAGTGGTACTGCTTGCTTCAGACCTGAGCATTCTTTGAAATATGGATAGTCTAAAGGAATTATTTAGAACATTTCTATACTGCTTCCTAAGATCAAAATCTTGATGAGGTTTGCAATAAAATTTCAAAACAGGGTTAAAAGCAGTTAAAGCAGAATACAAAAACACTGTTGAAAACTGGACAGGGATTATGTGACAGACATTAATTTACATCAAGAATGTGTAGATGAATACTGTATATACTTGCGTATAAGACTACTTTTTAACCCAGGAAAATCTTCTCAAAAGTCGGGGGTCGTCTTATATGCCGGGTGTCGTCTTATTATATAGCGAGTATATCCCAAAAGTTATATTTTAACTGGAAAAGTTGGAGGTCGTCTTATATGAGCCCTGCCAGATCAGGTCATAGTCGGTCCTAACCAGCATCCTGCCTCACACAGTGACCCACTAAGTGCTTCTGGCCATCTCAAGCAGAAGGCAAGGACAAAATCTTCACCTGCTCTCAAAGTAAGTGGTCTTAGAGGCATCCTGCCTGTCTCTCCAGCCTTGAGGAAGTACCTAAGCATCCATACTAGTAGCCATTGATAAATGTCTCTACGAATTTGTCTAACCCTTTCTTAAAGCTTTCTAGGCTAGTTGCTTTCACCAACTCTGCAGGTAGTAAATTCCATAGATGGATGACTCTCTGGCTAAAAAGTATTTCCTTCTTTGTCCTAACCCTCCTGCCCATCAGCTTCATAGAATGCCCCCAGATTCTAGCATTGTGCAACAGAGAAAATAATTTTCCTTTATCCTTCTTTTCCACAATATGAATGATTTTATACACTTCAATCAGGTCACCCCTTAAAACACTGTCTTTCAAGAGGACCAGATGTTCAGCCTAATTTCATAAGGGGGGGATGGTGTTTAAGTCTTAAAATAGAATTTGCCTCATAAACTGAACAGAGAGAATGTCAAAGCGTGAGTGCCACAACAGAGAAACAAGCTTCAATGATTGGTTATCTGCAGCAGAATTCCTCCAAATCAGTGGTTCTCAACCTTCCTAATGCCACGACCCCTTAATGGAGTTCCTCATATTGTGGAGACCCCCAACCACAGGGGCGGAGCAGCTGGGAAATGGGAGGGAAGGGTGGCGGGAGACTCGTCATGACTCCTCTGAAAGTGTAATTTGACCCCCAAAGGGGTCCTGAACCCCAGGTTGAGAACCACTGCTCCAAATATTCACAATGATTTTACTGGCCTATATCGGGGGAGGAATCTAGCAAGTACTCTGGTCCCAAGTTGTTTTGGGTCTCATATGCCAAACCTAACATCTTGAATCTGGTCCAGTAGCACACATAGCACATGTAATGTGTGCTCAAATAGGTATCATATCAACCATTCAAGATTTGTGTTTTACATTAGTTGCAGTTTCTAGAACAAGGGTATAGGGTAGCCTCACATAAAGTGCTTTATAGGAATCCAGATGTGAGTATGTTGCCACAGTGGGTAGGCAGGCAGTATTCAAGTAAGTGAGTAACTTGAAACAGGCATTTGAGCTTCCATTGATAGAGATGACTCCAGAAGTTCTCTCAGGTTTTATACCTGCTCCTTCTGTAACACCACCTCAAAAAAGAATAAATCCCCAGTTCCTCAACTCAGGAACTTTCACCCAAAAGCTGTGTCATGTCATCAAAGTGCAATATTTATATATCCCTTTGAGAGGGTTCAGAAAACAATAGAGGGTGCATCCTCATACAATTTAAAGTCCGCTGAAAATCTTTTGTCACAGAGCACCCCCATGCACGGCTTTTATCCGGGCTTCCAGCACCACAAATTAGGAAAATGCGCAGCAAAAAAAGTGCCCTTTAAAGAAGACTACCAGCGCACTTTCTGGAAACACGCGGGTATTCAGAGCAACATTTTGCATGGAGATGCTTCGTGGCAAACGTGGCGGGGTTTCTCTGAGGCGGCAAGCTCTTTTTTCTCTCTCATCCACAGCCAGCATTCACAATATGAAAACAGTAGGCAGGCATTCCAATCACAAAGAGAAACAGCAAGATACATGGTAATGAATTGCTTATATCAAGTTATATCAAGTGAAAGTGTATAAGGCAAGATCACTGGCTGGGGGAGGCGAACAGAGAACTTGTAAATTTTTCTTTTGGACTTGTGAATGAGCGCACGATCACTGGCTGGGGGAGGCGTTTCGGCAGCTGGAGATCTTGTAAATAACGTGATGAATTGCTTCTGCTTGAGCGCTGGCTGCAGCCCGGCTGCCTTCGCAAGCAGGGGAGACTTGTAAATTTTTCTTTTGGACTTGTGAATGAGCACACGATTGCATGAGCACCCAATGAAACAGTGAGGGGCGGGGAGAAAAAGATGCGGGTATGCAAAAGACGCTTCCATGGGGACGGTCAGTGCATTTTAAATGCGCATTTTGCTGAGCCCCATGGGGACACTTAATTCGGAATTGAACGTGCATTTGTAAGATCCGCTGCAGTACAGGGACAATAGCGACAGGAAAAAGTACCATGGGGATGCACCCAGAGTCAAATATACAGTAAGCAAATACAGTTTATTCACTTTTAATGTTTTCTGCACTACTGTTGTACAAGATCATAGGTAGAGGAAACAAAGGGAAGAGAAAAAAACATATTTGTTCTTCCGCAGCTTCTTTACAGTTGGCAATGCCTAAAAATCAGTAAAAATCAGTAGGTTAATAGATTTCTCTTTACAGCGGGCTCAAATGGTTGCTATCATGATTTTAGTTGCACTTCCTCAGGAGTTGAATAACTACAGCCAACTGCAATAAGAGTACAGATTCTGGAGATTTTAGTCCCAGTCCCTTTTGTTCTAAGAAAGAAAGGGATAGAGGTTATCACTGGAGTTCTGAAAATGAGTATGGTACTAGGGGAGATGTGTACGCATCCTTATGGCATGTAAGAAGAGGTACAGCGTAGCACAGCGGAAAATAAAAAGTAATTGCCAGTTAACAAGTAGGATGTATTTCAAGTAGCAATAAGGCAGATAAACAGTTATTTCAGAAACACATGCAGACATTCACCAAGGGTGAACTGTCTTCTCACTAACGTATTGGCCATGAGGCCCATTAGCACCTGGAGGTAAGAGGGCTAAATATACTGGGGTTTCAGCACCCTCATCTGGGGTTTTCAGAGCTTTAGGACCTGCCATATCAGTTCTGACCCATCCTGGGCAGCAGGCATTCACGAGAATGCCATCGTTTTTCCTTGTCTCATTTAGCACCCTGGCTTGAATTCTGGACAAAACAGTTACTCCAATTTTGGACACCCCATAAGCTGTATTTGGCCAACCCTCTTTCTCGTGCACTCCCTTCTTTGTATCTTCTACAAACTTCTCCATGAGTTTCACTAGCTCCTCTTCAGTGATGGTGTCGCTCCGAAACTTCTCCTGCAGTTCCTTGCTGCATCGTGCGAGGGCTCGGACGCTCACAACACTGGACACATTCACCACTCTTCCTGTGAAGCAAGAGAGGGACATGTCAACAAACTATGCTCCAGAAAACACTGTACAAGAAGCAGGTGGAAGGAATATAAATGACATAATACTTAACATGAATCTTCATACAAGTTAAAATACCAAAAAAGCAAAATAGAAAGTAGTACTGCTCAAAACAACTAAAAAGCTGTAGAATGTAAAATTCTAGTCTTCAACGCTATGAGGGCTATCATTTCCAGCACTGTGTAAATGTAATGGTTACAACACCCTGAAATGCTTGGACACTCAGGCCAGATCCACAATCAGGCACTAGCCCAAACTTTAGTAAAGGATACTGTTCTTGATCGTTTCTCCTACATTTCTCACCTAGTAGTTTTACTCCGGATGCAGTGTGGGAATATCTTTGGACAATTAAACATACCTGTTAAATACGATTTTCAGCAATAGTTTCCCACTTCTCAGGCACTGTTACTGTTTTAATATATATTGTCATTGTTCTAATATATGTTAGATTTTAAATGTTGTTGACAAACATTCTGAAATGGCAGACAGCCCCTTCTCAGAGAATGCTAGGAATTGAAGTTCCTGCATGAAGCAGGGAGCACTCTCTGAACATTCAAAGGCTGTTAGAAATGCCGTTACAGTCCGTTACTCTTTAAGTAACAATATATTGGGCATCCACTAAAAGCACCCTAACAACCGCATTCCAAAAGTTTAAAGACATTCTTTAAACTGAGGCGATAGATCATTTTAAAAAAAACTTGGTGCTGCTCAGGCAATTCAAGCATCAGTTCCCTTACACTAGGGACAACATCTCAGTCCCTTACACTAGGGAAAGAGGCTCTGCTAATAACATCTCAACCCCTTACACTAGGGGATGGGGTCTTGTCTTACAGCTCAGCTGCCTTGCATTAGGAAAGATAGCTCCATTCAAAATCCCAATTCCCTTACACTAGGGACTGAGGGGCTGATTAGCATCCAGTCAAATGATTAACCATGTAAAACCCTTAATTCCCTTACACTAGGGAATGAGGTACAAGCAGTACTGACCAATCAGGGGTAAAAGAAAGTGACACCTTGCCATGTCTAACCTGACAGTTCCTATCCTGTTAAAGAACAAACAAAACAAATACATTACCCTTAGATTTCTTAACGCCTGTACTCTGAGCCCCTGGCATAACTGAAGGAGCCACTCAGTGGACTCCTGTCTGCCTAGCAACCGAGGAAAAAGTCAAGCTGGGGGCGCAGCTGATTGGGCTATTTATAGTTTTTATGGGCTGCGCACCCTAGCGGTCAGTCTTGGTATAGCGAGGATAATCCCATGGGTATTCTGCTGGGAGCCATCTGAGACCACAAACAAATAAATAAAAGCCCCAACAACTTGAGACCAGGCTGTTTTATAAATCTCCACCCCTTACAAAGGTTTGTCTGAATTCTGAGAATTATACTTGAGGCATTATGCTTGTGTCACTAACCAGAGAAGTCCATCTAGGGAAAAATCTCAAGAAACACCCCTTCTCAGAGGATGGAAGAACTGGTGGGGTGGGATTACCTTTTCCAAAATAAGGCATGATTTTTAATGTGTGGGTAGGGTTGTAGCTCAGCAGTACAACAAACTGTCTGGAAAGCAGAGGGGTGACACTCCAATCCCAAGTATCTCTCCATAAGCAGGTAATGGCAAAGCACTTTGTATTTCTGCCAAGAAACTGCATAGGGATACCTATGCAATGGAACAGGAGCCATCCATGATTCAGGTCGCTTTTAGATATTGCTTACCTAGATATTGGGATATTTCGGAATAATGCATGGATACTCTGGAATAGCCAAACTTTATTCGAGACTAACTAAATATAGCGGAGTAAGAAAGTGGTATCTGGATGCAATCTCAATGATACCCAACAACATTGTTATGTTCCTTCTGCTTCCCACTCCCTTCTCCTTAATTTTGAAGCGCAATGTGAGAGTACACGTTCATAAAGAAAGAGCCTCTCTGTGGCAACCCACATGCTTGTGGAATGATTTTCTCTCTGAGATGTATCAAGCATCTACACCAAAAAATTTCAGACAGTGAGGACTGTGCCTTTGTAATTCCGTGCTTCAGCTAAAATAAATGCTGTCATTCTTTAATCGCCATGTATTATTGTTAGATATCTGCTGGCTGTATTTATACAAAATTTGTACCCAAATAACCAATAAGGGAGGAAGAAGTAACATCTTTGGCATAAGGGAATAGAACTACGGTACTCAAAAACACAGAGGAATCAAGACCAAGCAGTTTTCTGTACTGTTTAGGGTTTTTCAAAAATTGTTTAACTGCAGGATATTAATCAGAACAACTAAATGAACATTTTAAAAATTATTACAGGACAGTTGTGTCTGTCTGTAGTTATACTTTGCAACAGGACAAGAACGCAGAGCTCACCTTGTGGTTTAATAAGAGGTAATAACTCATTGCAAACATTTCTGGTTGCAAAGAAGTTGGTTTTCAGCGTCACTTCTGCTTGAACAGGAAATGGTGTAGGATCCTCCACTTTTTAGAAGGCAAAACAGACATACAAAAATACTGTGGTTAGTTACAATTAGGCATCTTTCCAAGGAGGGAAAATTATCTCAGACAAGCCATATTAGCGAACTGCTATCTACCCAAGCAGAAATGTTTATGTAGCTGTAACGTTATTAATTTACCTGTTACTGTTTTAATTTGTATTTGTCTTTTTCAGTTAAGAATGTTTAAATAACAATAACAATAGGCTTTTATCCTCCCTTGCTTCTTCCTCCTATTACTAGTTAGCTGCCCTGAGTCATTATGAAGCAGGTGGAATGAATATTATTGCAACCTCTCCTACATTTTCTTGGAAGAACATACAGACCCACCCCTCTTCTTTTCACTTATCAGTTCCACCAAGAATTACAAAACCATTCTGCATGGAAATTTCAGGATGAAATACTTAATAGTTTCAGTATTAAGAATTTGACATATGGGCCATTTCTGCACTGGTCCTTATTCCAGATTATATCCTGGAATAGGGACCTATTAATGGCATGCTAACGCTGATGAACCTGACCCTAATCTACACCAGCAAGCAGATGGAAGGCCTCTATTCAGAAATAAGGGCCAGTGCAGAAAGAGCCATGGCGTTTTCCTTTTCAAGAGAGGGCTTAAACAAGACAGAATGCAGTGGCAATTTCCAGGAGTCTACACTACACAGCAGATCAGTATCTCCTCAGAAAGAAGTGAAATGACTAATTAAGTGAGTAATTAGGGAGACTGGATGAAGTCTGCAGATAACTCCCTCCATACTCATTAGCATGTGGTGGAGATATCTTAATGTTATGCTTCTTTATATATATAAAGAAAAATAGCATTGCATAAAATGGGCCTGAACTGAAAGAATGAGCAGTATGTACCAAGGTCACAAGCTATTCAGAAAATGCAATTGCCTGCTATGCAGGGATGGTGCTGATGCTCACAGTGTTAACACCGGCCACTGTCCCTAAACTTAACTGCCATGGGATACTATGCCATGGCAGTTAAGTATGAAAATGCCCTAAGCTCTGCATATCTCTCTTTAACTAAGGTAAACCACCACTCATTAGGGACTGGGAAAGGACTCTGGTATCCGATGATGCAGTGTGCAATTAGATTTCATCCACACTAAGTTCTCTTTCCAAAAGGTCAAGCCACTTTTACCTTTGAAAGCAATCCCTGCGTTGTTGACCAGCACATTTATTCCTCCATATTTCTCCTTCAGGAAATCATGGAGAGCCCGGATACTTTGCATGTCATTGATGTCCAGTTGATGGAAAAGGGGTTTCAGGCCTTCCTCCTGCAATTTTGCCACTGCTGCTTTACCCCGTTCAGCATCTCGAGATGTCAGGTATACGTCTCCAGTGAACTGCTTACAAAGGGCCCGCACAATGGCGAACCCGATGCCCTTGTTAGATCCAGTGACCACAGCTACTGCAGTACTAGACATTGTCCCTGTTGAGAGAGGAGCAATTGAACACTGAACATTTATTATTTCTAGCATTTATCTTCCAACGTTACCAGCAAGGCTCAGGAAGGCATACATAGTTGTTTCTCTACTCCATTTAACCTTCATCCGCAAACTTGTGATAATGAAGGGATCTAAGAAAATTCATTTATCTCTACAGATTTAGACTGAACAGCACACCATTACTGAACTTAACAATAGCACTTAATCTGGAATAACAGAGCAATCAGAGGGGGTTTCCCAAAGCAATTCTAAAAAGATAGCTTATCTGATGGAGAAAAAAGAACAATGTTATTGTGGTGGAAGATTCTGTTTACCAAATTCCTCTTTGTAAGATACACAATGTGGTAACTTAAGCACCTAAACAATTTATAAGTTTTACCTGAGTGTGGAGGGTGAAAACATGTACAGTGGTGTTATCTCCTAGAACTGGAGTTGTTAAAAATCAGCTACACTAATGTTTCCCAAGGCTTTTTTCTCTGCTGGCTATACATTTAATGTATACCCTCCTATGCAGATAATATTCTCAAAGGTAAATGATAAATTTGCTATCTAAAAGTTTGGATAAGGAGTGGAACAGGAGAAAGACAAATATATGGGTCCAGCAACAGACTTTCTCTTTGTTTAAATTTTCCCTCAGGCAGCAAGGAAGAAATATTCTATGCCTGTGGGTCTGTAAAGTTGCCAAAAAGGGTGGGTATCTAATCTGAAAGCAGAGTAACCTTTGTATTACTACCCACAGAGCACGTGCTGGCAAGCGTGTGTACAGTCAACAGTGGACACAGAACCGAGTCAACAGGGTAAATGCTTTTCTTTTCCTTTCTGTGACCTTATTTCTTTTTATGAAAAAAAAAGATGGATGGATAGTGCTTCATCAGTATCTCTCTACAGTATTTCTGTTTTTACTCTCTGAGGTTTAATTTAATTGTAGGAGGGGTTAGAAACGCAACCGGGGCTCTAAAGTAACAGTTCAGATTATGTAACTGAACATATTTTCAGACTTCTTTTGAGGAACTGTTAGTAAGTCATTTGCAAATATGTTTTCCCCCTCCCATTTCCATGCTTTAATATATTCTGTTCAGTAAAGCAGATTGCCCACCAGCAATAGGAAGACAGAAGGGTCCCATTTTGTAATACTAGAATCCTGACACAAAGAATTGTAGAACAAACCTAGCATCTTATATTCTACTTCTCAAACAGGACCTTGACGCAGGCAAAACGTAGGCATGTCATTAATAGAAAGATACAGTGCCTGCAGATTTATTACTTAAATACTGTAGATAGTGTTTTCCATATCAGTAAGCATCATACAATATTTGAAGACTTTTGGACTTGAGGGAAAGGATTTTCTAGGCTGCATCCAGGTGTTGCTTACTTATTCCATTATACTTAGATATTCTAGAATAAAAGATGTATATTCTGGAATATCCAAATAAGTAAGTGATGTCTGGGCGCAGCCCTAGATGGGCAGGGTTCTCTGTTTACCAGTCCTTCCTTGATCCTGTTAGAAGCAGTGCTTCAAAATATTGTATTATCATCTTTACAAAGTGCTTCCAGTCCAAGAAAAAAAAGTAGAAATTTATGTTTTAGAAATATTAATTTTTTAAAAGAAAAAAATTAGATCAAATGGCTAGTGTTCTTGACTTGGCCTCTTATTTTGATGACTGAAAGGTTTAACATTCCATACATAAGGTCAGTAAAAAATTATAGAGATAAAGAATAAAAGGCTCCTGTTAGGCAAACACAGTCCACATAGTCTTTCCAGGGGATGCAAGTTCTTCGGGGTGGGGCTGCAATAAAGTGCTCTTAGTCAGGATTCCCAACACTCATTCATTTATCTCAACAACAGACTCATTCGCACTCTGAGCTCACTGATCATGCAAGCCCAAGTTCTTCCCATCTGCAAGATTTTTTTCACATGTTTACAAAACAGGAGTATTCCCTGAAGATAAAACATTCCCTCATGGTACTTTTCTGACAATGTAAGCTGTGAAACTCGGAGATCCTAAGTTGGCATTAGTCTGCATAATATTAGGACACTCAAGAATGTGAAGAAATTAACAGCAGCTTTTAAAAAGCAACATTTGCTGGCTGATTTACATTAAAAAGAGTAAGTTGGATATAACTAATACTGCAGAAAAATATCTTCAGCTTTCAATGAACAGAGGACTCCTCCCAGTCCCATTCTATCTTTGAGTGTCTTAAATGGCATTCAGACGGGGGGGGGGGGGGGTTCGGCACCATGCCCCATAATTTGCACGCAGTGCACTCCCAGATGAAGCATCTGCCCTTGAAGGGGTCATTTCCAACTTAGAAATGGGCCCTTCCATGCAGGAGTGTACTGCACACGGAGAGCGATTTCGTGTTCCACGTGCGTATTTATCCTGTCCACTGACATCCCCATCTGCACCTTTATGGTGCATGTCGGGGCACGTGACACACCGTGCAAGCACGCTGGTGCATCACATGACATGCTCGTGTCACTGCGTGGACACGGCACATCGCCATTAGCCAGGTGATGGTGCTGGCCCACGCGCAGTGATGCCGGCACCATGAACTAAGATAGCGGTGCCCAAACCACATTTCCACACCAGGTAAATCTCTGGATGCCTGGGAAATGGGTGGGTTGGTGTGTGCTAGCATTCACAAGTTAAAAATGTAATGCGCAGCAGCTTCCAATTTGACAGACAAGTTTTACAATTCTTTACAGTAGCTTCACATTGTAACCTGTTACTCTGGGTTTTAAAAATAGTACTCTTAAGGACTTTCGTTGTGGAGGATTCCGTTACTTCAGATTTTCCCTTCTCTTTGAGTGAATTGCGTAAGAACTTGCCTTCTCCTGAGAACATGCAGACCTTTTAGAGCTGAGTACTTGGGGACGGGCTGAACATTTCTCAGTGCTGCAGTGTCTAAAATGCAGAGTACTGAATGGCAACAACAACAACAACAACAAAATATGAAGTTGTGATGGGAAAGGCAAAGAGATGAAACACTGCCGCTCTAGTGGGCCAACAGAGTCCTTCTTCCAGTCCTCATTCTTCCAGCAGAAACATTGAAGTCAATTTCAACCATCCAGGTAGTTATTAGCCATTTTCCTTCAGGCCAGCTGTGGCCCATTCAGCCTCTGTTCATTCCCCCATTCACTTCTACATTCTATAGGGGATCCAGCTTACAATTGCTTCTGGGCATTCCCCAGCAAAAGACAGAGGCAAAACTTTCACCTACTCTCAGTTTCCTGCAAATGGCCTTTACCTAGGCATCCACTATAGCACTTATTGACACAGCTGAGCTCCATGTATTTGTCTAAGCTATCAAGGCTAGTTAGGCGTGTGTATCCCTTTCATGATAGTAAAGATCACTGGCTTATATTAGTAAATGGGATCCCTGTTCTCCTAACTTTCAGTTTTCCATAAAAATCTACAAACACAATTTTGGATTACATTGTTGTCTGTGGGAATCGAACCACGGCATTTTACAAGCAGTGACTGTTTTTCTCAGGATTATAATATTTTGTGCAACATTACAACATACAGGTGGGGCTCGCCTATTTACTTGCTCTATGAAAAAAAAGCAGTCAAATTAAATGCATGAATGACAATTCAGGATTAATGAAATTTCTCAATCCCCAACACTTTTTATACACTAGAACCAGTCTTTAAAAAGCAGAAACAAGTGGTTTTGTGCTGGGTATGTCATATCCAGAACTTCTTTTACTTCGATCCTGCCTTCCATATTTTAAAATAACAGCACAGCAAAATGTAAAAAGAAGCACTAAAACACAGCTATGCGAAATAGAGAATATCCTTCTCAATAATATCATTAGGAGACAGGGAGATAAGCTACAATTTACCAAAAAACCATCCTCTTTCAGTTCAAATATATGGACAGTCTCAACAAAGAACAGCTCACTGTCTGCCCATTAGGGAGAAAACAATCCAAGATTAGCGAAAGTATAGAGGAAAAATGAATAAAACCGCTACAAACCTGCTTTAGCAGCCCCACTCCCGTCTGGCAAGGCAACCTTAAGAGGAGCTCTTTGCTATGTGCGGCTGCGTTTTAAAAGAGAAGAAAACAAGCCAGGAGCGATGATTTCTCCCCCAATGAAAGGCTGATCTTCCTCCCATTTAACAGCATGCAACTGGCTGAGAGGAGGGACCCGCCTCTTCCTCTTTGCCTGCTGGACAACAGCCGCCGCGCGTAAGGGGTTGAGGTTTGGCTCCTAATTGAGTTAAGCGGAAGTAAATGCAAGGGAGGCAGCACGGCTGAGTGCGTTTACGCAGGTGGGATCTGCCATGGAGAGCAGCGAGTAAGAAAATGCGCCTGTCTCTGCGGGCTTGTAGCCCTGTTGAATGCCTCAACTTATTTCTGAGAGAGATATAATTGTATCCAACGAGAATTGTATCCTAAGCAAGCTCCTGCCTGATAGATCCCTATTTATTTATAGCGGTTCCTTCTGACGACTTCAAGGCGGTGACCGGTCTTTGCTCTAACTGTTGGTCACAACAGCCCTTTGGAGGTAAGTTAGGATTTACTGTGTTGCCTTATATACGACAGGGTCTGTTGCTTTTGATTACTTAGGAAATATGGTAGTTTTGCAAGTTTTGAGATTTTGCAAAGTCAGCCTGTTGATTTTACTGAAGAGTAAGCATTTTTAAACACGTTAGAAGAAGAAGAGTTAGGTTTTCTACCCCTCTTTTCTCACCCGTTTAAGGGGACAAAGCTTTCTGTTCTTCTCCCCACAACAGACATCCTGCGAGGTGAGTGGGGCTGTGAGAGCTGGAAAGGGAGCTGTGACCGACCCAAGGTCACCCAGCTGGCTTCATGGAGGAGGGCAGAATCGCACCCAGTATTCCCAGATAAAAGTCCAACTCCCTAACCACTAGAGCAAACTGGCTCACAATTAGGACTTCTGTCTTAAATTAAAATGCACAGGATCTATTTCTGTGCATTGGATTCCAGCCAGATTGAAGAGTACTAACTGTGGGGTTTAAAAACTCTTCCTCTGTTTTTTCTCATAAATGTTTACTAGCTTCAGGAGAGCTGTATCTCTGCTGAATTGCTGAGGCCAGTGTAGCTACATGATGTGAATCCCTGAAGGAGCGGAAATTTGTGTTGATCTTATTTGTTTATTTTTGGCATTTGCAACTTGTCTTCCATCAGGTGGTGCACATCATTCTCCACTTTTCCAATTCAGTGTCACAACCTTGAGGCGATGACTCAAGCAAGATCTGAACCTGGAATTCTAGACCCACCCTTTAGCTACTTTTCACATTGCTTGTTCTAACAGGGTATCTTCTCTCTCTTGGATATGAGTGATGCAATTCTGCTACAGTGGTACCTTGACATACGAGTTTAATTCGTTCCGTAACCTTGCTCTTATGTCAAATCGCTCGTATCTCAAAGCAATTTTCCCATTAATCAATTCCAGCTCCCAAAACACCACCTCAGTTGTTTTTGTTATGTACTGTACTGTATTTACATACTCATATCTCAAATCTTGCTCTCATCTCAAAGCAAAATATCACTCGCTCGGCAGCTTGTATCTCAAAACACTTGTATGTCAGGGCACTTGTATGTCGAGGTACCACTGTATTTATTTATATTTCAGTCCTGACCTGTACCCAAAGGTCTCAGGGCGGGTAACAGCGTTTAAAGTCAGACATGTTAGGATTGGCTTTAGATGACAAATCTTTCAGTCTTTCCGCACTGAGTCTTATTCTGAATTATAGGGATCTGCCATCCACAGGCTGATACAGGCTGCAGCAGGTTCCAGGTGGGGGTCTGTCATAGCTTGCATCAGAGTGCAGATGGCAGGTTCCTATTCTGAGTTATAATCCACAATAAGGCCCAGTGCAGAAAGGGCCTCCTTTTGCTAGGCTGTCCCAACATAGATGCATTCAAAGGCTGCATGAGGCACAAAGCAGGATTAAAATTTTCTTCCTTGTTTCTTTGCATATAATATTTTGTTTTCCCGATATGAGACATCCTTTATCTGTATGTTAGATTACGTAGTGTTTTTACCCACTATTTTTTTTAAAAAAATCTAGCACACCTGAAAAAAATGATGTAAAAATATTTATTTTCTAGCTTCCGTGGACAACATTTGAATATCTTTGATTATTATGAAGAAACACAGAGGTCGGACAGGCCGAAAGAGAAAACGAAAACAGTCTACAAATATTACTTTATGCAATGGTAAATTCGTTTTTGTTAAAAAAAAATGCTTGAGTTAAGCAATTTTCTAAGACCTTTAATAAAAGTCAGAGTTTCACTAGTTACTTTGAATTCTGACTTGGTATGTAGCTATTTAAGGTATAATATTTCAGTAGCTATTTAGACTGCAAAGAATCAATATGTTGCTGGTTTAAGACCTGGATGTTTGCGACTAGGATAATTAATGTATTATTGTCAGTATTGTTATTCATAAAAAAGAGAGAATACAGTACAATCTTATATCTTGGGGGTGGTTGACCTTTTTCACCACTTCTTCAAGAGCCATAAGGTAGGGTGCTTGGCCTACTTATCCTCATGTACACTTTCTGTACTTAATCTGAAACTGAGGGCCTCAGCCTCTACTGGGCCTCATCAATCCACAGATTAGTGCAGATATGTGAGGCCTCCCTCCCCTCTTCCCACAGGTCTGCTTTGTCTGCATTAAGTGCAGTGTGACCAGACCATGGAGGCCCTTGTTCTACTGATGGACTAGTGGGACCTGGTTCCAGAATACTGACCCATGGAGAAGGCACATCTCCTATGTTTGAGGTGGGGGACAATACTGGGAGACACATTTTGGCAGTGTACTTTTCTTCCTATCCCTCAGAGCCTAGCAGCAAAGCTCAAGTAAAATGGCCTGGACAAGCATTGTTGTTTAGCTTCTGCTGTTCTAGACCATGCTTTTCTGTGGTCTTAACAAGTGGACCTGGCTGGTCCAGAGCCACAGATTCAGATCATGGAGTGACTGCACATTTTCTGTTTTGGATGTAATTAAACAAAGCCTTTTCAATTATTGTTGGACTGTAGGTGCCAGCAGCCCAAACTAGCCTGGGTAATATTCAGAGATGATGGAGCTTATCGTCCAGCAGCCTCTCAAGGAACACTTATTTTTGACTATAGGTGTTAACATGATAGTCTGCCCTTCACTCTCTCATGAACATTCTAGATTAGAGATGGGATGAGAACACAAGTGCCCCATGTTACCTTTCCTGAGGTGCTTTTGAGCTGCTTCTTTTGCTACATGGCCAAAGGTTGTAAAATCCAGGATTATCCGACCTAGGCCTATGTTGGGATTGCTGCACGTTTCCATGGCTATCCCAGCATAACCTCAGGATATTTGGATGATACCCTGCAATAATGTTATTGTAGGGAAATCAAATCACAACCTGGCTTGCACCTAAAAAGTAAGAGCACTTAACTTGTCCGGATGCTTGTTCATGTTATGTGCCCTCTTGGGATTGGCCATCAAGCCTGTGCGGGGCCCAAACTTGGTGGCTATGCATGCATGCGGGGCAGTGATATCACACTTCGTTGAAGTACCTAAATGTGCACATGCCATTATGGGAGGAAGTATCCATACAAGCAGGTACCTCTGCTTCCCTAGCGCTGTTACCTTGCCACTTGTGTAACGTGATAATTCCAGAGGCATTTTACTCTGGAATATTATGAAAAACTGAAATAAAGCAGGTGTGTCTGTAGGTAGCCTTTATCTTTTGCTAAGCCAAGTGCTTCTATTTGCATCCATTTATGTAAGCCTTTTCTTTGTGCTGTGGTTTGCATTACATGGCTATGAAATTGTACCTGCCTTACAAGGTGCAATTTAAGAACTTACACTTGAGTTCTCCCACAGGTCTGTTACGTTGCTGAAGTTTACAATATATTAAAAATTGTGTTTTTAGTCTCTCCTTCTCAAATAAATATTATTTTCATGTTTTTTTGTCAGTCATCTTCAGCTCCTTTTAAAAAAGTGATCAGTAAATCAGATAATAATAACTTAAACTGATTGGTCTCTGAAATTCTTTTCCTTTATAGTAAGTCTTAGTCACAGAAAAAAATATATACTGCTTAAGAAATGGTTGAAAGAAAGAGGCTTTGAAGATAATAAATTAAGACCAGCACAATTTCCAGGTAAGTTTTTTATTTGCTAATAAACAGTGCGGGTGCATGCAAGCCAGCCGATCCGATTTGGACGTGTGTGATAAAAAATCCACGTTGTAATGTGGAATGAAGTGTCCCCATGTGGTTTGGGGCAACGTGAATCCAAACCGTAACTGCCTATCCCCGTGGAACGGCGGCGGTGGCAAGAGGAGCATTGCAGTATCCCCTCATCCGCCTGCTGGCTGAGCGAGCGAGGTTTTTTTCCATTCATCCCCTCCTTCCCTGCTGGCCATGGACAAGGAGGGGATGAAAGGGAAAATAACCTCGCTCGCTCGCTCACTCGCTCTGCCGGTAACATTACTTCCATTTACATTGCTGGGAAGGCAACACATTTGCTTGACAGTTCATCTGCTTCAGCGTGAACTTGTTGTCTTCCCAGCAATGTAAATGGAGGTAACGTTACCAGCAGAGCAAGCGATTGAGGTTATTTTCCCATTCATCCCCTCCGGGAGCATCCACATGGCACCAGGACGATACGTGTTAGCCCCTTATTCCTCATGCAAAGCACTTGTGAAGTGGTTTTTTTAAACATGTATTGACGCCCGTGTACCACGTATTAGGACTTTGTATGCGGATGCTACTAAGGTGGAGACGGAATCCTTTTGGATTATTTTTAGCATGCGGATGGGCCCTGTGTGATTAATGAAAGAGGATACTTTCCCCTCCTCATGTGCAGGCATAAGTCTTGTGTGAAAAACTTAAAGGGCAATATAAGATTCAGATATGTAAAGACTTTGTGGATTTCACAAACAGAAGGAAAACCTCAGTAAAAATGGTCACTACTTCGGGAAAGTAATATAAAATTACAGAGGACATAATTCTGAAGCAAGTAGATAAAATATGACAGGTGGAAGCTGCCCCTTCATTGTTTCTAGTTTGTGGTAGACCCTTGAAAAATGCTTCACTAAGGATTAGAGAAACTCT
Source organism: Aspidoscelis tigris stejnegeri (assembly GCA_023333525.1). Lineage (NCBI taxonomy): Eukaryota > Metazoa > Chordata > Lepidosauria > Squamata > Teiidae > Aspidoscelis > Aspidoscelis tigris. The sequence continues at coordinate 213,538,498 of JALMGA010000001.1, forward strand.
GCTGGATGAGATGGACTTTAAAAATGCATAGATCACCCAACCTTGGATGAAGAAATTCTTGTGAAGTGAGGAAGCAATGCTGTTTTGTGCTTTCTTTATCCTAGTTTCCTAGAGTTTAAAGGTATGGGTCTCCGAGGAGGGCATAATGGGAATAAATAGCTAAACTCTCAATTTTTTCCTCTTCTCTTGCAATCTATATTCTCTTTCTATATTTTACTTTATTATTGGACAGGTTAAAATATTCCTGGCAAATTTTTGAATGTGTCATTTGAGTTCCCTTTTTGCAGGGCAGATTTTCTGGCAGCCTAGGCAATTTTCTTTAAGCTAACACAAACTGAAAAGTTAATCATATGGGAGCTAGATTTATCTTGGGGCTACCTTCACTTGGGAAACTAATGTTTGCTTGAATGAGAGTGAATAACTTGTATGTTGCTGAATCTCTTTTGTGAACCTTTTAGAGACAGGAAGAGGACTGATGACCACAAAATCTCTTCAGGTGTGTATTGCCAAGAAGAAGCAACTTTTCTGGGCCAAATAAAAACTACTTGGCATTATTTTTTTCTTAAAAACATAAGAAGAGCCCTGCTGCATCAGGCCATAGTCCAGCATGCTGTCTCATACAGTGGCCCACCAGTTGCTTCTGGGCATCTCAAACAGAAGATAAAAGCAAAACCTTCTCCTTCCCTCATCTTCCTGCAGATGGACTTTGGAGGCATCCTACCTGTGTCTCCAACCTGGAGGTGGCACCTTGGCATCAATTCCAGTAGTCATTGATACATCTGTCTTCCACTTCTTCAAACTGTCTAGGCTAGTTGCTGTATGGTAGTTAATTCCATATACTGAGTACTTTCTGGGTTAAAAAATACTTCCTTTTTTCAGTCCCGACTCTCCTGCCCATCAGCTTCATTGACTGCACCCTGGTTTCACACCAAGCATCACCTTATAAATTTCACTCAGGTCACCTTTTAAATGTTTTCTTTCAAGGCTGAAGAACCATAGACTTTGCAGGCTAGTTTCATAAGGGATATGTTCCCAGCCTCCTGATCTTTTGGGTATTAGATTACTACCTTATATAGAAACAGAACTACCGGATTCATGGGCTGGTTATAGGAGAGGCAGAGGAACTAGAGATATCATAACCTGTGAAAGATTTTCTGGAAAAAGCAAAGGAATTTCAGAAGGAAGTGCATATGCGTTTCATGAATTGCAGGAATATTTTGACTGTTGATCATGTAACACTATGGAAAGTTTTAAGCAAGGTGGACATTCCAGAGTACCTGATTGTGCTAATGAGGAACTTTATACTGGCCAAGAAACAATAGTCAGATCAGAGCATCAAGAGACAGGTTGGTTTCAGTTTAGTAAGGTAGTTAGACAAGGCTGTTTACTCTCACAGTATCTGTTTAACTCCTATGCAGAATACATAATACAGAAGGGTGGCCTGGAAGAAAATGAGCATGACTTTAAAATAAGTGGGAGAAATATTCTTAGCCTTGGATAGGCAGATGATAGCGCACTCAGGATAAAGGAAGAAGATTTATAGGACATACCAGCTCGAGTGAAAGTAGAGAGTGAGAAGATACATATAAGCCTAAATCTTAAGGCAAAGACAATGTCAATAGGACCAGTAACTGATTTCCACCAAGAAAGTGGAGATCTGGGAACAGAGGATTACTTTTGTCTCTCAGAATGTATGATTAATAAAGTGTCTAGCACTAGAAGGTATGCTGAAGGTTAGCATTGAGAGGAGCAGGAGTGAAAGTTGTGATGTCTCACTGAACCAAAGTTCGGAATGGTGTTGTATGGATGTGAAAGTTGGACAGTGACAAACAAGACTAGAAACATCTAGATGTCTATGAACATTGGTTCTGGAGGGACCTCAGTGTATTGGGGATAGCTAAAAAGACCAGTCATTTGATTCTAGATCACATGAAACCTAAACATTCATTAGAAAAAACATATGAGAAGACTTAAACTGTAATATATAATAATAAGAGCAAACTCCCAGGAAAACATGGTGATGCTTGGGAAAGAAGAAAGGAAAAGAAGAGGATGACAATAGCCAGCTAGTAGGTGGGTAGATTCAGTTACGACAGTAGTAATTGGTTAGTTTGGAGGAAGTCAATCTATATGGTCACCAAGATTCAGCTAAGACTAGAAGGCATCAAGCAAGCAATATGTGTGTACAGTGAAACCTTGGATTAGTGAAATTTCACTCAGTGGTCTCACCTTAAATGGGTGAGAAAAACAGGGTAGGAAAGCCAACTCTTCTTCTTAAAGCCATCTAGGCTGGTTGCTGTTACCTCCTCTTCTGGCAGCAAATTCTATAGACCAATGACCCTCTGGCTTCCCCTTGTCTGATCTGTCTCTCCTACCTATCAGCTTCATGGAGTGCCTTCTGGTTCTAGTGTTGTGTGATAGTATAAACACTTTTCTATACTGTCCATGATTTTCCAGCTCCTTAATCATTCTGGTTGCCCTTTTCCAGTTCCACAATATACTTAATGAAGTGTAGTGATCAGAATTGTACACAATATTCCAAATGTGGCCTCCCCATAGGTTTATAAAGAGGTCAAATGACAAGCAATTTTCAACAACTGTTTTCCATCATAATGTGTAAGAGTTTTGTTATAGGGAATTCACACGTGGGTAACAAGGGAGGAAGAGCGTGGTTGTTTCTTTGTCCTCAAAAAGCTGTACCCAAATGTTATTGGCTTCTAGGCATTTGAGTACCAAGGAAGGATGCTCTCCTTGCAAATTTGCAAAACTCATTTTTATAACAATGGACAGCTGCATTTTAGTGTGATGTAATCCCACTCACTTTTGTGAGATGGAAGTTGGGTGAATGCAGGAATAATGCTTTTCCTTTTCTAAAATTTTCAAAATAAGCTGGTTCCCCCATGTGTTGACAGATGGTATCAAACTGAAGGTTTGAAAATTAAAAGGATGAGGTTTAATTGAAACTGTCAGAAAGTAAAATTAACTCGAGTCCAGCACAACTTGTAAAATGTCTTTGTGCAAATCTGGGCCTTCCTATCATGTGTTAGTCACTGAACTGGTATATTTGTTTCTGAAACAACTGGAGAAGGGTGCAAGATTAGGAATATATTATAGACAGTATTATTTTCTTTATTTTTTTGGACTCTGGCTTGTTTCGGTCTCCTGGTTAACAGTCAGAGGTGATAACAGCTGTAGTTCAAAACACCGGAAGAACACCAGACTGTAGAAGGCAAGAATAGTTCATTAAGTTATTAAAAATTAAACCATTACTTGAAACTGAACTTCATTTGTATCACAAAATCTTAATCAAAAGTTCCATCCTTAGGGATGCTAGAAGAAGCATGATTTAGAGCGCATAACTCAGAAAGCTTTCTTTTTTTTTAAAACTGCCTACTTAAAGGTGGACAGCTAATTATTATCTTAATATCCAGTGTTCAGGTGTCGACAGTGCCTGCTAATAATATGTTAACCTCATCAGTGCTATAATTTTTCTTAATTCAGTAATGCTAGTGAGGCTTGAATTTGTTATGATTCTTAATAAGACATGTATTTGGGAATAAACTCATTTTGATTTTTTTCTGTTTATGTTCTGTAGGCAGAAGACTTGATCATTTCGTTGCCTGAAAAATGTTTACTCACCACTGATACTGTACTTAACAGCTATCTTGGGATATACATTGAAAAGTAAGATTTTGAATTTTGTCTACTGTGAGGATCTTTGTTTACCATTTATCTGGAATAAGGAGCCTCAGAGTCTGGATTTGGGGCCACTTTTTCTGCACGTTAGTGCTTGTCAAAGAGGCCCCACCCCATTGGTCCTGCTCAATCTGCACTAGACAGCAGGATCAATGTTAAGAGGCCTGTAATCCGGATTTCTGGTGGACCTGTTTAATTGAGTCCACCAAAGGGGACTCCAGAACACGGGAAGTGTGCCGATGACACGCCTTTGTCTTCTGGGATTACTGGTGGTTGCTTTTCAGTGGCATGCTATGGTGCACTATTGACATATAAAGCTCTAAACACCTTGGACCTCAAATATCTAAAGAACTGTTCTTCCCACACAGACCTGTACAAAGAAGGGTTTTTTTTTTTAATAAAGCCTTTTTCTTGATGGTAGCTTCCAGGTTTTAGAGTGCTACCTTTAGAGTAGCATGCCTCTTTTCCTTTTCCTTTTGACTTAAGAAGACTTCTGTCCTCTCCCTTGCTGTTGATATCCTTTTTTGTATTCTAATTGTTTCTCTCGTTGATTTTTTTATTTAATGGCAAAAGGAAGTTGAATTTTTACGGAGATAAAACTTGAAGCTTTAGATTTCTCAGAAGAGCTCCTCCTAGTGCAGGACAAATATGAGACAATCTAATTTTAAAAACTATATAAATAACCAATATTGACATTTAAACTGTTTTTCTGAGTTAAATTTAGCTACATTAACAGGGCTAGGGTTAGGGTTAGTACTTGGGCCCTGCAAATTACATAAGAACATAAGAAGAGCCCTACTGAATCAGGCCCAGCTCATCTAGTCCAGCATCCTGACCCTCACAGTGGCCCACCAATTGCCCATGGGCATCTCGAGCAGAGGCAAGGGTAAACCACCTCCTGTGCCTGAATCCCAGCAAATGGCCTTAGAAGCATCCTGCTAGTCTCCACAGCCTGAAGGGTGTACTTAGGCATCCATTCTAGTAGCCACTGTTACATCTGTTATCCATAAATTTTGTCTAGTCCTTAATGAGCTGGACTCCTATCTGGGAATACTGGGTTTGATTCCACCCTCCTCCATGAAGCCTGCTGGGTGACCATGGTTTAGTCATGGCTCTCTTCTGAGCTTCCACAGCCCCACCGACCTCACAGGGTGTTCTCTTGTGGGGAGAAGAATAGAAAGTTTTGTCAGCCGCAAAATGACACTTGCTGACTTATTTTCAATTCCCTTCCTAATTGTTCCCAGCTGTTTTCACTGCTGCTGCACACTGGGCTGACACCTTCATTGTCTAGTTTCATCTTTAAAAATATTGACTCATTAAATCCTTTTAGTAGAGTTAAGTGATGTATTTTGGGAAATGTCCTATTGAGAGGAAATGATAGGAAATTCCCTTGAACAAAAAGAGGTGCCTGTGTGAAGATGTCTTCTCTTTTTCTCAACCTCTTTTGATCAGAATGTTTGCAAAGATGATTAGATCCAGTTCTTGCCCAGGATGAGAATAGATGCCTGGGCTGAAGTTATTTTTAGGTGTTATAATCTTATTAGAAAATCATGAGAACAGTGGGGAAATTTTTATGTGACCGAGTGTGGAAACAATGTGTATCTTTATCCAAATTCTATACTGAATAGGGTTTCAGGTGTAGAATGAATTGGAAATAGTTTGTACAATATAGTACTGTCTATTACAAGTATGTCTTATGTGTGTTTTGTTTTTTTGCCATCTGGGAATTTATGCCACTACGATGGCAATAAAGTTTTATCTATCTACCTGTGACTTACCTTGAGATGATTAGGATAAACCAGAATAGATGGTAAAGAACAGCTAGTTAATGTTGTCTGACATGAGGTTTCTGTGTTAGTCCCAGATAGCATCAGTGTGCACACAGATTTCCAGATGTTTAATGAAAGCTCATTTCCTGTTTTCCTATTGTTTTCTGCCTTCCTAATAGATGGAGACCTCCTATATCTCCTTTGGTAGCACTGTGCACATTTTTAATAGCAGAAAAGTATGCCCAGAAGACATCTCTGTGGAAGCCATACTTGGATCTCCTACCTGAATCATACACCTGCCCTGTTTGTTTGGATGAAGAAACAGTGAACCTTTTCCCTGAGCCTTTGAGAGGAAAAGCTTATGTCCAAAGAAAACTGGTTCAAGAGCTGTTTCTTTCATCACAGCCTTTTTTCTTTTCCTTGCAGCCTTTGCTCCTGGAAAGTGTGGAGTCTGTTTTTAATTATAGTGCCTTCCTGTGGGCTTGGTGTACCATTAACACACGGACAGTATACATGAAACATCCACAGAAATCCTGTTTTTCCAGAGATCCAGATACGTATGCTTTGGCCCCATACTTAGATTTGTTGAACCATAACCCAGCTGCCCAGGTAAGGTCATTCAAAGGAAGCATCTGGAGTTTATGAATATGAAATTGAAATAAATTCTGTTGCACTGTAGAGGGCTTCTTTTCAGACCTTGTGCTAGCTGAAAAGAATTTGGCCAGGAACATAGAAAACTGAATAGAACTGTTTGGTTACATGATGAACTATATCCATATAAAATATTTCCTGTGCTAGTATTGGCTTGGCCATATATACAACAAATAATTCATTGAATTCCTCTTTTTTTAAGCTCTTTGTGATCTTAGACCACCAAGCATGAAGATGTAATTGGTAGATTTCACTCTTAATCAAGGGAGTAGTCATTAATCATGGGAATAATAGCTTTCAACATTTTTGACTTAGATCTTCTATTAAATGGATTTTTCCTTTCCTCCAAGGTAAAAGGTAGCTTTAATGAAAAGACAAGATGTTATGAAATAAAAACACTTTTGCATTGTCAGAAGTACCAAGAAATATTCATTTGTTATGGTCCTCATGATAATCAGCGTCTGCTGCTAGAATATGGTTTTGTCGCTGCCTGTAACCCACACAGCACTGTGCATGTTAAGACAGGTAAGGTCATGATTTTGGTACTGACTTTGATAGGGTAAGGCAAAAGAACTGAAGGCTTAGGTAGGACTTAATCCAACTGCTTCCTGGATAGTTTTAAGAAAGGATTAGATAAAGTCACAGAGGGCACAGAGCTGGTATGCTGAAGCTTCCGCCACTGCGCAGCAACGAGGAGCTACTGCACAGCTTTGATGGTGTTTGGAAGCACCTGCAGTCTCCCCTCTTTCCCGTGCTTCTGCAATGCATTTGTGAACGGGGAAGGAATAACAGTGCGGACTCCTTTGGTACTGCCTACGGCTTTTCATGATATGCAAGTGTTGTGGATATGCATACAGCTCCTAAGACTCATTCAACAATTGTTAAAGTTTACTGATCCAGGAAATAAGGAATTATGGTGTAAGGGGAAAAACATGGGAGCCAAATCTAGATGTGTCCAAAGCCAAAGCCTACTCCAAATGGTCTACTTCTCTCAAAATGTACACTTCTTCTGTTGTAAGTCACATTTTATTGTTACTATTGCTGTTTTAACAAGTAATTTAACTTTTCAATTTTTATTTAGATACCTTGTTTGGATATTTTCTTAAAGAAGATAGGCAGAGGCCTAGGAAAATTTCCATTTTACAGGAACACAAACTTTTAGAGTTAAGTATGCATTTGTTTAAACTCGAGTATGCTTGGGCTGCAAACTCAGGCTTTCCTTTCTAGGATTTTCTACTGTATAACTTTGACCCTCCGAGGCTTTGAGTTTTGTAAAGGAGGATAATGAGGATATTATAGTCAATTGAGTGTCTTATGGTTTATTTATTATATCTATGTAAATACTTTCAATACAGTCTAATTGTGCCTGTGATATTGTGCTCCTGAAATTCCCAGTAGGCCAGTTGAGTCTAGTGCAGTTTTTCTCAACCTGGGGATCGGGACCCCTTTGGGGGTTGAACTACTCTTTCAGAGGGGTCGCGACGAGTCTCCCACCGCCCTTCCCTCCCACCTCCTAGCTGCTCTGCCCCATGGTTGGGGGTCCCCACAAGATGAGGAAATCCATTAAGGGGTCGTGGCATTAGGAAGGTTGAGAACCGCTGGTCTAGTGGTTAAGGAGCTGGACTCTTATCTGGGAATACCGGGTTCTATTCCAACCTCCCCCTTGAAGCTTTCTGGGTGACCTTGGGCTAGTCACAGCTCTCTTCTGAGCTCTCACAGTCCCACCTACCTCACAGGGTGTCTGTTGTGGGGAGAAGAATAGAAAAGCTTTGTCAGCTGCTTTGAGTCCCCTTAAGTGGGTTAGAAAAGTGGGATTGAAAAGCCAACTCTTCTTCTTCTGTCTGGCCGGCTGTCTGAGATAGGGGAGTAGCAGTTTTAGCTAAAGAACAATCTTCCCAGAATATTTATGAAAAGCTCTTCTGAATCAAGTGACAAGTCCATGAGACTTGGATATCCATTTTTTGTTCTTCAAATACTGCATCTTCCATGATGCCTGATCACCAACCCTGTTGGTGGGAACTGATGGCTTTTGGGGCCAGAAATGCTGCTATCCTTGATGTAGCACAACATGCTGTTATTAAAAAGTCCATAGGCAGGACATATCAGTCTTCCTTGCATATGGCATTTGTAGCTAAAGTGCCTCTTCGCAAAAAAATTGAACTTGGATGTTCTCATGCTTAATTATGTAATTAATAAAACTTTTAAATGCTGTTTTTCTGTATTTGTGTACTAACACTATTTTCTTTTGTGTGGCATATAAAATGTACTGGTTCTAGTTATTATTGTTTGTTCTTTTCTTTCTCTAGAGATCTGACGTTTGGCTGGGATGGACCATCTTGGAAGCTGCTTACAGCTCTCAAACTATTATGTCTTAAGGAAAATGAATTGTAAGTGGCAGATGTTTTTGGAAAAGATAGTTTTGTAGAAGTTCTATTTTTAAATATCATTGTTTGGTCATGTTAAAATGTCTAATATTAAATTCTTGGTTGTAGTTCTTCCTGGAAGAAAACACTGCTTGGCGATATTATTTCTCCAGGGAATGAAAATGAGACTTTGGAACTTGCAACAAAAATATGTATTTCACTAATAGGGGAAACTCAACAAGCCCTTCAAAAGGTATTTATTTGAATGTTTACCTTGTCAAACACAAAGGGTGATAGCAAAAGCCCCAAACTTACATCGGTCTTACTATTGTAATAAGAGGGACTAAAAGCCAGTTATCTAAAATGAAGATGGGTCAATTGGAATAGAGGGTGGAAGTGCCGAGTTGGAAGAATATAGATCATGTAAGCCAAGCCCCTTTTGATAACGGAACTCCAGAGCCAAACCGTTCTCCACAGATGATTGTCTGCATTTTACTGAGACATAATTCTCTGGCCAAATTGTAATTGTAAACAGTGTTTTGTCCTCTGTACATTCATCCAAAATGTATTCTTGTATAAGTTAATCTTAGCTTTGCAGAGAGCTCAGTAAGTGTGGAGTTGCTGTGAATATTGCTTCTTCGTTGCCAGTTGGTTAGAAGTAGGGATGTGCACAGGTTTTTTTGTATTCAATTTGTATAGACTTGGATGCAAGAAAATCCGTATTCATTACACTAGAAGCCCTTTGAATGTGGTAGGATTCGTATTTGATATGAATGTTCAATCCCATACGAATCCCATACGAATGCATCTGAATAGTATATGAATCCCATTCAGATCCCATACGAAGCTTCATACAAATGTATCAAAGCAGTTGATTCCCATTTGAATGTCAGTTTTTGAATGTGCCAACATTTGTTTTGAATTTGAATGTCCAAATTTGGCCAAATTCGTACGAATTTTGAATGTTACGAATATTCATGCACATCTCTAGTTACAAGTATAGAAGCAATGAAATTATTTTTTATTTTTGCACCTGATTTGTTTTGGTTTGCTGTGTATGGAAATGAAGTCAGAGGAAACTGCAGTTTGGGGCAGTTATCCAATTATGTTTAAAAAGATGGATATCTTAAAATCTACTATCATAATCTATAGCATGAACAAAGCTGAATTGTGTGACCCATTAATTTATGTTTTACTCTGTTTTTCTTATTACTGTCACTGTAGGGAGACCCTTTGTAAGGCTTCTGCTTGAACTTATATTTTAAATTTTATTTTAGGTATATTTTTTTAAGGTCGGCTGCCATAAACATTTGAAACTTAACAAGCATAGACTCCATTTAAAACAGTAATAGGCATTAAACAACAATTTCATAAAGGGAATATAACTTTATTTTTTTTTTAAATGAACTTTGAACAGGAATATAATCTGGTCCGATATTTTAGTTAAAAAATAAAACTAAATCTAGCAAGAGATAAAAGAATGGAAACTTAAATAGGAAATAGGAGTATTTCTGAATCTGCCTGAACCTTTCTTAGTAAATTTTTTATGTCCGCATGTCTAGGAAAGGAGCAACCACTGAAGAAGCCTTGCTACCTGATATGTTTTATCAAAGCTTCATCAAAGAGAGCTGATATTTTCAAAATGTTAGTCTTATTCAATGCTGAATTCTGTATTTTTTCCTCCTATAATTGTCCGTATATAAGTATTCAAATATATCCGACCTTGAAAGTGGGCACACATTTCTACGTTTGTCCATCCTGTTTTCATCTTTGAGGTTGCCTTGGGCAGTAATGGACAAGAAGTCTTCACATTTAATTTTCATTTTGAGAAACAAATAGATAATCTTCAAGGTCACAAAGATAGATTTGAAACTATATGAGAAACATTAGATAAAATTAAAGAAACTTTAATAGAAAAGCCTTTATTGGTTAAGAGACAAAGATTCAGTGGATCTCTAATTGTAATTGTGGCAGGAAATGCCATGTAAAATTGACTAATTCCTACAGTTAAGTATCATTTATGTTCAAAATGTTGCCTGTTTAAATCACACTTTTGTAAAATACCTTGTTTCCAATTTTTATTTAGTTACTAAGGATTTTACTAATTATTTTCCTGCTTTCCAGATTTCTCTCTTAAAAACTGATTTTATGCATCTTGCCAGCCAGCTAGCTTTGATAGAAGCACTGCGGTCAGAAGATCTGAAAATTTTGCAGTTGTCAGCTGAGATTCTTCATGGTTTATCTGCTACAACAGTTTGATCTACTTGGAGCAATGTCCTCTTAGGATATTGTTTCTGATAAGCATGTCTCCTTTTTAACAAACAGTGCTGTACCAAGCCCTTGTTAGCCAAATAGTGTAAAACCATTTAGCAGTAGAACTGTTTCAGATACACTAAAGGCAGCATTGTGTGAAAATGGTCATATAGGAGAAACAGCTTCAGATTTCATATTCTTAAAACTTAAATCATCACAAAATGGAAGAAAATATTGTTGAAACAAAAGTGGGTAATATGAGGGATACCTGTCAGCTAGAGATACCATAATTGAGGATGTTCTTTCTGTTTACCAGCCTGTCATTTACAAAGCAGAATGCAAAAGATAAGGCAAAATGGATTTCAGTGTTTTGTATTGTATTCTTCTTCTAACTTTCTTTAAGGAAGCCCAGGATGATTGGATTACAATTCATGGACCTGCTGATTTAACCTCTGCTGTACTGCTGATATAGCTGTAGTGAGGTGCCTTCATGATTGACATAATCAGCTAGCAGGGTTCTTTGCAACAGAGGAATAATACAGGTCACTATCCATTCTTATTGTGATGCATTGATCATAGAGAGCAGAAAGACATAAGTGTATTACAACTGAGGAACAAATCAAATTGTTCAAGTTAAACAGGATAGGCATTTTGAAAAATAATGGTTTTATTTTTCTGTTTCAAGAGATCTAGACTGTATGGCATTTTAAGTGCCCTTAAAGCTCTACTAATGTTCTTTTATTTAGAGGTTGGATTTTTAAGTGATGTCTATATTGGTTATAGCATTTGATCTTATTTGTGCCATGTTTTTCATTTGCTTCTTTATATTTTTATTATTTTGTTTTGGACGGTTTAAAAAAGTTACATTATAAGTATGTTATATAAACACTGTATCATGTAGCACAGCTTTCCTTCTCTTTATCTATAAACCCCATTGAATTGAATGGAACCTGGTTTTGCAAGGCAGGAATAGGTAACATGGTGCCCTCCAGATTGGTTGCAATCAGGTTAATACCCCCATTTAACATGGTTTTGCATATTTCTTAGACATGACACAGAAAAAAGAAACAGCCTTAACAGATTACAACCAGGATAAGAGCAATGCATTATTCACAAATCACACAAGAAGCAAACAGTAGACATCAATTAAAAGGAAAACGAGCTAGGAATACACTAGTTGCTTTGCACCCTTCCAAAAGCCAAACCCTCTGAAGAGGAATATTGCAGCAATGCCCAAAAGCTTAAGAAACCTGGAATATGGTATAACAGCCCCAGAACAGCCCAAATGAAAAATGGCGCAGTCTAGTGAATTTGGTGTCGGGTGTCACACAGTTTGGTGAAAGCAAGCTGAAATCTGTGAGTGCTTAGTCCACCATTGCAGCTTCTTAAATGATTCATGTCTAAAGCTAGTATAGGGAAATCTACAACATACTTAGCAAACTGAAATCTCCCAATCAATTTTAGTATTTTTAGCATTTGTCCCACTGGAAGTTGTCGAGAAGCCTAGAGCAAAATTCATTGTTGTATTGGGATTTCGCATTTGTTACAGTATACAGTTTATGTATTTGAAAGATGAGTAAGATGAAAATATTTTAACACACATGGCCCATGGAAAAGAACAAATTGTATTTATATGTAAATAAAGTTAAGAGGAAAGAGAATACATACTATCTACGCTGTGAGGATAATGGAGGCTGCATTTTATTTTATTTTCAGTTTTTTATTAGTCAGGTACTCAGGAAAAGAGGAGGGTAGAATGTAAGGATCTTAGAAGCTCCCCGGTATCATTTTACAGCTATCATTAGAATGGTTTTTAGTTTCCCAGCTTCAGCTATAAAATGTGGGAATCATTCATCTTAGGTTAGTGCTTTTAGACCTGTCTATTCAGGAAAAGATAAGATAGTATCAACTTTCAAACTCTGTTAATTAAAGCTTTTAAGTACATTATGAATGAAATGTCAAAAAGATGACACTCACTAAGGGGTAAACATCTATAAGTGATGTCTTCTAGGATTTGCTGTTCTTAGAAGTGAAATACTCCTTAGAAATATGAGGCTGTAGAGAAGAAAGAACTACTTTATAGCATGAATTATATGAAGTAATTTCTAGTATGGTGCATCTGTGAGCATAGATGGAGATGATAAACAGTGGGAATGGAAGAAATCTTAGCTGTATGGCAAAGTAAAACATGCCTAGCTTGTTTAATTACAAACTAAATTGCAGGCTGGATTTGTTACAAGGACTGTAAACAGAGCCTTTGCTTCACAATTGCCTCAGGCAATTTTTACGTTTGTACTAATAGCACACACAGATCCCTAGCATGAACTATGCAGCCACAAGGGTCTCAGATTGATAAACATAAAAGGCTAAATGTAGATTGTAGACAGAATGTACTTGCCATTTCCTAAACAAAATCCCTGGCCTGGTTGGTGGCTATATAAAAGCCCAGCTGGGAGCCTTGAGGGCTGTACTTTACAGTGCTTTGAGGGCTATTAGGTGAGTGAGAAAGATGGATGCAAGTCAGTTAAACAGTGAGGGATTGTGCATGTGCTGTGGGTCCCCAGCCTCTCATCAAGGTTCGGACCTGGTGGGTTAAGATGCTATAGGGTGATTCTGACCGGTATATCAGATCAGCAAGTGTACTAGGAGCCTCCCTTCTGCATGCTGGTGTGGTTTAAGGGAAACCCCGGGCAGGATGTACAAAAGGGAGACTCCTAGTAGTTTGCTGGTCTAGTATACCAGTCAGTGCAGTGTTTCCCATAAAGCAGAGGTTAAATATACCAGGTAAAGTCCATCTTACACAGTGCTGTGATGTCTCATTGCTTGACTCTGTGGAATCAACTAAAAGTCTGTTTCATCAGAAAGCAGATTGAATCTTCATGGAGAAAAGAAACCCAATGCTCCCTTACTTAACCCACACTGAGTAAGTGGATAATCTGGAATAAAAGGTGCCTCAATGTACTTTACTCTGGATTATCTAAATAATGTGGATTAAGTTAGTGCTGTCAGGATGAAGGTTCACTTGTGGAATTCTGTCTGTGCAGTTGTTTTAGCATGTGGGTCACTGGTCTATCTCAGCCCACGGCATTTTTGAAAGTTTGAGGGTGTGCTGTGTAACCCTATGCTACCCATTTGCTTTTGGAAGGCATCTGAGTTTTAGCGTCTTGAGTGTTGTCCTCTAAGGGAGGGAGGGTCGCATTTTTAAATATGTTTTAATACTTTATATTATCTTTCGGTTATTGTGACCTGTTCTGGGACCTTTTGGTGAAGAGTGGGATATAATTTCTTAAATAAAATACAGTGATTTTGTATTTGTAATTTGCAGAGGTTTTTTGGAACCTAACTCTGTGAATTTGGAGGAGCAGCTGTATATTACAGAACCACAGTGGCAAACAATTACTGGGTGAGGGAAAGCCCCTTTTCCACTTGTAGAACTGGAATTTATAGAGATGTTAGATCTGCTTTCTTTCAGTGGCCTTTCCCCTTGCCACTTTAGGAAGCTTATACCCACCACTCACTCTTTTTCCAACACATCCAAGGTGAATAGACAATCTGTACAGTGGTGATTTCCCCGAAAAAGAGGTATGTAATTTGTGGATACACCTTGCTCCAATATTATTATGGGAGTGCATTGGCTGTAGGTGGGTATAGAATCAGTGATGGACAGCTAATGCCACCACAAAGACTCCAGTGCTGGTTTCTGTGAAGAATGGTATAATGCACCTTAAATGGGAATGGCCTTGAAAACAGTTCAGTAACTACAGTTGGAGAAAGATCTACCGTATTTTCCGGTGTATAAGACGACTGGGCGTATAAGACGACCCCCAACTTTCCAGATAAAATATAGAGTTTGGGATATACTTGCCGTATAAGAAGATGACACCCGGCGTATAAGATGACCCCTGACTTTTGAGAAGATTTTCCTAGGTTAAAAAGTAGTCTTATACACCAGAAAATACAGTACCTATACAAAACAACATTGACAAAACTATGTTCACTCATAAAAGCTGCACTGTTTCTACCATGAATTTGAGGTACTAGAACTCTTTCTGCACTGAGCTTTTATTCCTGATGATATTCCAGAATAGGGAACTGCAGTCCACATGCTGGTGCAGACTGGTACGCCCTGCCCAGGGCCTTCCATGGTGTGTACCACCATGGAGATGGCAGGTTCTTAATCCAAGATACTGTATAATCCAGAATAGGGCCTAGTGCAGAAAGGCCCCAAGTTTGGCCTTGAGATCCTTCAAAGACTTGAGACCCCAGGGCACTATTACATTGTAGGAGCAATGTGGATGAACCAGGTTCTAACCAGTTAAAAAGAACTGAAATTACTTGAGTATATATTTATAGAAGGAGAGTGATCAGTAAGTTCAAATAATTTGTAAATACTTTATTAAAAATAAAATAAAATACTTTTAATCAAGCATTTTCCTGCTTCACCCAATACAGAATTGCTATGGCTTGAAGCAAGCCCTGGTCTGTAATTTCATTAAGTTAGAGTTGTAGTGCTTTATGTTTATAAACAATATTTATAAATAAATACTTATAAAACAACTTATAAATAAATTTGGTGCTCTGCCTTCTGTACAACATCTGAAAACTAGGGATTGTAAGTTGTGCTGTGTCGGAATTACCAGGATATCACAGACAATCTTGTACAATGAATTGCAACCTTGATCACAACAACAGTTCATGGGCCCTTTAAAATGAAAGTAAAATGAAATAAATCATGGACCCAAATGCCTCACAGTCCAGAATACAAAATTCTAAAAGATCTTGCAATATGTTGAACGAATGTAAAACACACTGAGCATTTATTTTCAAGAAAGTGCTGTTTCCAAAGTGCTACACTAGAGGGTGTATGGATACTGTCGAAGAAACTAAGCTTGCCTTAAAAAAAAAAAAAGCTTAAAGTATGCCAATTTCTTCCTTAAAGTGCTCCGTTTATTTTTGCAGTTGTTACAGAAAAGCTTGTTTTAAATTTTCACAAAGATCTTATTCTTCCATTTTCTGCATGGCTGGTCTTCTCAACAGACTGGATTGGCCTCATCATTTGGCAAAACATTGTTAGTATATTTCATCTTTTTATTATCGTGACCTGCCCTGACATATTTGGATGAAGGACAGACTATAAATTATTAAATAAGTCCTCAACTCTACAGTGATCTCAGAGTGGGTTGCAGGATGTTGGCTAGCAGCTGGGCAGGATTCCATGTGTATTTTGGACCAGACATTGTGGAGGGAAGGCAATGGGGGGAGGGATTACAGTGTGGGGTGTACCTGCAATTAAAAGGACAGCTGGCAGGTTGGCACAATTAAAACCCGATCCCCCATGTTTTCTTGGGAACGACAATGGGAAATGTCAGGCACATCTGTGTGGCTCAGTGACTGGATGGGAAGCTGATGTGTGGAGTCCACGTGCTGCCTTCAGCCTGTGAACTGCCTTTATGAGCTGTCTTCAAAGGAGGAAGGGAATCAGAAAGTGCATGAAAAAGCCCATCTGGTGGTGACAAGTGGCTTCTGTGTATCTGCCAAGAAAATTGCATAAAGGTGCCCATGTGGTCAACCAGGAGCTGGCCATGACGTGGTGGTGATGTTCTATTATGTACGAGCCTCCATGACACAGGATTTAAGTCACATGTGCGGGTATCTAGAATATAAAGTAGCAGAAAACTGGGTGAAGATGTTGGCACTGTAGTAGGTTTCCAAATTAACTTTTAGTTTAACAGAAGATGATCCTACACCCAAATACATTAAAAAAAAAGAGGAAGAAGTGATTTTAAGAAAATGTTCCAATTTGGGCTGCAGCCAGATACCATGTGCTTATTCTGCTATATTTTGATATTCTGGAATATCCATGCTTTATTTTGAATATCCACATACAGTGGAATAAGTAACTGATGCCTGGACACAGTCTTTGGGGAAAAATATAGGGAATCTCATTTCTAATGTCAGATGTCTGTAGGTCCTTTGTTGTGTTTATATACTTAAATTTTAAGGTCCCTGTGAAAATTAAACTTTAAAAGACTCCTGCATTATTGCATTCAGAGTCCTGCCTTTTTGCATTTTGAAATAGATCTTTGGGGAAAGGATTGGGGGTCTGCTACAATGCAAAGATCTCTTGTGCATCCACCAGGCAAATCCTCCTACTCCATTAGAATACTGATATTGTGAAGAATGATGTTGAACAGGGGCACTGTATTAACTTCTCTTCTTTTGTTTAGAATTAAAAGAATATCTATGTTTCAGAAGTCATGAAAATGAGTTTTGTCTTCCTTTCCTCTTACTGTCAAACAAAGTTTGCCTTTACTCTCAATGTCACATGGAATTTGTCATGGACAGGAAGCATATACCTTACCTTGTGAATATATAGCTTGTAGTTGCCTCTTAGGAAGGAAAAAAAAAAGAAGAGAAGAGAAGGAACCCTTTCATCATGTTCAGTTTTCCTCACTGTTTTATTTCACTTAAAACATCACTCAGGACCAAGTGGTATTTGTCAGGAATAATTGGCAAAGGCTGCAGGCAGTTTTTCAAGGCTGTCTGGGTGGAAAATCTTAAAGCAGTTGTCTGTGTTGAAAGAAAATATTACATTTGATCTCTCCCCCCCCCCCAAAAAAAAATCTCACAGACATGATGTATGTCTGCATTCCATAGTTTGAACAGTACTCGTTTTTAAATGTCAGGAAGTTGTTTTTCTTTAGTATTGTACGGTATTGTCTGCAAGGTAATCACAATATAAATTCTGTTTTATCAGTCACTTAACTGCATTCTCTGCCAGTTGGCAAGAAACAATATTCTGTATGTTGACTGCATCTACTGAATGTTGACTCCCTTCCCCCCTAAGCACGGGGATAGTTTTCATTTGGGGTGTTTTCTTTTAAGCAGTGGTTCTTGCACCAAGACCTCACCTTTCCTTTTAATTCAGTGTTTTAAACTGATTAGAGCTTATTCACCTCATTTGATGTGCTTGTACATAGTAATAACAAGAGATGGTGTCTTTCCAAGTGAAGCTAAGAAATTCTGCAAAGGGTCTGGCTTGCTGGAGATCATTTTTCCACCTTCCGTGCCAAACGACTGCATGCTTGGGAAATCCAAATGGACTCTGGACTGGCATCAATGATTTATTGTTAAACTTAAAAGTATTTTTTTCTACTAACAAAATTCTTAATCAGATTGGCTATACTATCAGAATACTCTTCTGGATTAGATCCCTACCCACTATCAGCAAACCAACACATCAGTGAGAAAACAGGGTAGGAACTCTTCTCACTGGCATTAATTTCTCAGGGTGAAGTGGGATTTCCCTCTCTAAATTAACCCTGTCCCAATGGTTTGGATCAAAGTGGCAGTTTAACCAGACAATGACATTTCAAAATGTTCTGTTGGATCAGAACAGTGATTCACCTAGTCTTGCAGATTGTTTTCACAGTGATTATCCAGCTGCATACAGACATTCATGAGCAAGAGATGAGCACAGTAACTTAGCTGATTGCAGTCTATCATCAGTTGGCTTTTAGAGACATCAGTCCTCCTATATCTGAAATAAATATGTATTCCTGATAACCTGATATCTCTTAAAATTGCAATTTTTTTTGAAACAAAGAATAGGAAATGTGTGGTCTTCAAAATGCTGTTGGACTCCAACTCTAGTCTTCCCTGACCATTGGCCATAGTGGCTAAAACTGATTGGAAGTGGAGCTGGAAGACCTCAAAGCATCTAGTTTAACAAAGGTATGATGGCTTCCTATTTTCTACTAGATAGCAGCATTGTGTGGGAAAGAGAGCTGCTTTAGGTGTGCTGGAGTCTTTCGGTAGTACAGGATATAATCTATGCCCATAGAAATCCACTATTTGTGGCATTCCATAGTTTTAGAAATGCGCAAATTTGGTGAAACACAGCGCGGTCTAACCTGAACCAAAGAGTTCTTGGCTTGTTTTGAGCTCAAATTGAACCAAACTGAACTTGCTTCAGTTCAACTAAAGGTCAATGGCATTTGAGAACCACAGGGGCAACAGTTTCACCACTTCCCACTGTCATTTGTGATGGCAAAGGCACTCCATCTGTTTGGCTGACACAGGCTGGAGGAAGGGGAGTCACTGGAGAAGTCCAGAGCCATGGTAAATCAAAGTAGCTATTTACACAGTGGGTCAGGACTTGGCTGTTGGCTTCTTCCGCCCTCACAAATGCACTTTCCATCCAATCCTAACTCAGACAAATGCTCCAGAAGGATGACATGGCTAGTGGTACCAAAAGCTGTTGACAAGTCCAGAACAATAAACAGGTTTAACACCTCTCCAACATTTTACTCACTTTTGCCTGCCTTCTGTAGAAGAAGGAGGAGGGCAGGATTTGTCACCCTGATCTCTTGGTCTTATCTCTGGTAGGTCTATCTCTGCTCTTATGTGCAGGGGGAGGTCTGTAGTGGGTGGAAGAAGATAGTTTTATCAAGGAGAAGGGATAGATTTGAGGATGCTGTTCCTTGACTTTGCTTCTGCTCAACCTACAAAATTTGGGGGGAAATCTCAGCCAGAAGAGTAACTGAGATGCCAGCCTCCAGTTACTTTTTTAACAAATCACTGATGGGATAACTGGACATAGTTTCCAGATGGTGGGTGAGAAAACATACTGATTCGCTTTGTGGCTCAGTGGGAATAAATAAGTCAGGTAGATGGAGGTAATGAAACACATTATTTGCAATAAGCCTTCACTTAACATAGACAGGTATATTTAGAATACTGTTGCTGTACGGGCAGATGCAAGAATGGAAATGTTGATTTGCTTCTCATTGGATGGTAGCAGTCTTCTCCAGCCTTTTTGCTCAATCACAAAGGCAGGTTGTTTATACAGTGTGTGATCTTTCAGCAACAGGATTTTAACGTGCTTTATCCCAGTTTCCCCACACTCTCTCTCTCTGTTTGTGTTCGTGTACATAAATCTCTGTGTCTGGCTCCTTTCTTTACATGAAAAAAATTACAGCATTAAATCAGTGTTCTGGGATATTTTGTTAACCACATTTCTTGACTATTGTTAGCTTTCACCCAATCGTATTCATTATGCAAAGGGTCACACAAGATATGATGATGTTTACTTATCTCTAGCATTATTTGAAGACCAAACCACAACCATGCTGGGATAACACAAGTGTGGTTAGATAGTGTAACTCTAGGAACGCTTCCCATGGCTTACCACAAAAACCTCAGTAGAGATATACTGGGAAATGTTCTGTCAAATTCTTTGTGGGCTGATATCACAGTCAACAGTACTGACCTGTATACATACATAGGTGGCCTTTTTCATCCAGACAGCTTGTCCCCAGCTTGGACAAGTGTGAAAAATATGAAAATCCAGACTGCAGTACATGGCTGTATGAGCTTTTTAATTGACCTGAATGTTCATCGCAGGTATCTGTGCTAGGACATTTTTACTATAAGTAAAGGAGCCTCTGCCATGCCAGATTCATAGTTAGGAGCCTTTACTATGTGGATTTGACTGCCTAGATTGGAATACTGATAGACCTGTTTTCAACAGGTGTACCAGCAGTATATTGGGTACTAAACCAGCCCAAGAGGCACACAGAAGAATGGACTCTTCTGTGGGCAGTCTAGCAGGGCACAAAATGGCACTGTTGAAATTGGTCCCCTGGGGGTTCTGAGGCCAGGATCTTTAGTTTCTGGATGGCTCCAGCAGAATACTGTGGGTGATTCTCTTGGCTGCATAGCCACCAATGACCGATAGAGGGTGCAAGACCAAACTTATAAATACAAGTCCCATAATGCCCTTAGCCACATCTTAATTAAAAGAGAGAACCCAGAAGCTGCCTAGTGTGAACTAGTTCAATGTATTGAAATTCCTGCTTTTCACCTAAGGACAAATTTATGATTAGTTGCTTTCGTCTTATATGAAGCAAGCCACCTTTTGAAGCTGGCAAACCCTGTGCCACAAGAATTAGTTAGCATTTCTTATACAATTAGCCACAAACTACAGGTTAAATGGAGTTCTATAATTATTTTCTCACATTTTCTTAAAAGGAAGGCATTGTTTCTGAACAGAAGGATAGAGTAGAGGACTGACTTAATTCTTTCCAGTCCATTTTTGAGCTTAGAAATCTCTTCTGCAGGCTTATTCATTTATGGGGAAGAACATGAAGCTCCCATACTTTCCCCCAATATGAATGAAAGGAACATGGTGATTTAGAGCTGAAAATGATTGGCCAGCAAAGAGTTACAAAGAACTGATCACTAATGCTTACCTTCCTTCTGTGAAGGCCAGGTTTCAAGGTTTTTTGAAGTTTAAAAATAAACACAGTGACTTTCTGCATGCTAACTAAGTGTAGTCTGCAGTTGACAAAAAGTGTGTAGGAGGAGGTGTGTCACAGTGAACAGGTGTGTTGTGTGAGACAAGGCTTTTCTGTTTTGTGTCTCTGTTTCCAGCCAACTGCTATATAACTACAAGGGTCCACAGAAGCTTTGTTTGAACTGGCCACAGTCTCAGATTCCGACTCAAGGAAAGGAGAGTGAATTTAGTCTGACTGGCACAACACAAAGAACTTCAAGAGTGCATGTTGTGCAATTCCCTCTCCTTAACAGAAGGGCAAAAGTGTCCCAGGCAGGACACAGTCTGAAGCATATGATGGAAAGATAATTGGGGAAGCTACATAGGTCAATATCTGTCAGTGCCTAGAAATCTTGGCAAGAAACATATGAGAACAGAGAAGCTTGATGAGGAGGTTGAAATGGTTTCTTTGGCTCATGAATCTGGTGGAGGCCCCTCTGCTCAGATGGCATGTCCCAGCCCATACAAGCTTCAAAGCTGGGGAATGAAACTTCATCAGCATTGAAATTTACACTGGGCCTGTAAGACACAGTGCTGAAAATTGCCTTGGAAATTACCCAGGAACAGACTGTGTCCCTGGGAGTAGATCAGGCAGTTGCTTTACCACTGACTTATGGAAACTCAGTTCGGAAATAGCTCACAAGCTAATTTGTCAAAGCACTAAGTACTGCAATGGCTGCACTGTTGCAATGGCCATCTGTGCCTATTCTGAATACAGAAATAAGGAATTATAACTTTAGCTGTTTGGGTCTACAGCACTGCACAGTGTCAGACCATAGGGTGATACATACATACATATGGACCACGGAAGGGGCATCTGCATGTTGAACAGATCTAGGAAGAATGTGGAAGTGATTTTGAGTGACTTGTGCAGTTACAATACACCTTTGCAACAGTGGCTGCATCGAAGGAAATGGTGTATTTGCTGTGCCTTCAAAGACACCTCACATTCGTAGCAAAGGTGTCTTCGTATTGCCTGTGAGCCTTGCCCCCACTACTCAGATGCAGTGTTTGTTTGATGGGGTTGTGGACCAATTCCATTGGACGTTGGAAGTGCTGTGGGCCAATTGCATCACAGTTTGGGCAGTTCTTTTGGTGCTGGCTTGCATCCAATGATGTGGAACAGGGCTTAGGCATCTGCAGTTAGCACTAGAGATGTGCACAAATATTCACAACATTCAAAATTCATATGAATTTGGCTAAATTCAAACATTTGTATTCAAATCAAATGTTGGTGCATTTGAAGGCTGACATTCAAATTCGATAATGTTTCAATACATTTGCATGAAGCTTCGTATGGGATTGAACATTCGTATTGGATTTGAATCCCATTACATTCAAAGGGGATCTATTTGAACAAATATAAATTTTCTTGCATCTGATTCAATACGAATCAAATACAACCCCCTCCCCATTCGTGCATATCCCTACTTAGCACACATTTACAGCTCTAAAGCCCATTCAGTGCAAATGCCTCTGCCTGTGCTTGATCCAGATCTAACTAATCTGGATTCACTAATATGGATTAGGTAATGTAATCACATTTCTGATCCTCTTGATCACTGCTCATAATGTTTTAAGACTTAAAAAAAATATTTTGGAAATCAATCTGTCTGGATTTCCAAAGGCTCATAAAAAGCAACAATGAGAAAGTTGATAAAAAGGGCACCAGTGGACAAAATTTATTAGCATCACTCTGGTGTATGAGCTGATTGACAATGCTTGGTCTTCAAAGGTAGGAGAAAACAATTAGGTTTATTTTCATTGCTGGAGCTCAAGGTGTAGTATCTCAGCAACGGACACTGAAAACACACAAGATAGGAGTTGCACACCCATTTCGTAAACTGAGCACAGGTGGCTCCAAAGAATACCTGAGCAAATAATCAACAGTCACTTATGAAACACTTATTGTATCCAAGTTTGCCGTAGGTGTTTCCTGGAAGCTTTTCTGCATCCTTTGATTCAGAATATTGGGTGGGTGGGTGGGTTGGAATGATTGCACACACGATAATTTTGCAGACAACTTTATTAATATTACATGTTTCTCTTGTCACATTCTGGTTTCAACATGCTAGTTTGGTATACCAAATGGTTTAATGTAGACAATTTCTTTCTCTGGATTTAAGGCTTCTTATCCCCTTCAGTGTGTGCCAGCAATGAATCTAGGAAAAAACCAAGGGAGGGCACAGATCTAATATTAACTCCCCTGCTGTGAAGTTTGGAAAGTATGATTTTATTTTTTAAGATCACAGATGTTTTGCACAGTTCTAACCCAGTTTATGTGAGTCTTCCATAAATGGGGCATAAATGGAAACTGTATAAATCAGGCCATTGACTTCAGTGTAAATCCAGATTTTATGGGAAATGTGGTGAAAACTTTCATTGACTTCTATTGGATTTTCCAACCCATCAAAAGAAGTCAGGGAAAAGTTTCATTCAAAGGAGTACAGCACAGCCACCCCAGAGAGATCTATCATAGGAGCAATGCCAAAATACACAAATGCCATGCCTGAAATCTGCATGATACAGATGTCAGTCAAGATGCCTGAAGCAATGCTCACCCACACCCCAGTCAAAGATGGGTGCAATGCTGAAGCATACAGAGATGCTAGCCATCTCTTTACCACCTAAACATATTTTTCCCATAGAGTGCAATGCTGAAACACAGACCCTTTCTGTTTTTATCTTGGGTAATCCATATTAGCTAGATCTGTACTAGCTAGGACTTTAGAACCGCAAATGTGTTCTAAAGAGTAGATGTAGACCACATTTATCTGGCTTATTACTAATCCAGATTCTTTTTTAAAATTTCAAATATTTATTAGACAGTAACATACTTAACTTATATACATATATACATGCCTCAAGTAAAAACAACAATAAACACAAAATGTACCGATACATCCCTCCCCCCCCCTCCCCTGTGATAGACCAATTCAGTTGACTTAATTGTGGCTACTATCTAGGCATACAGCCACTTTAATAGAAAACTCTTTTCTGGAGTACATGTATTTGCTTGTGCTAACAATCTTTCTATACATGCTTCCCATATTTGGTGGAAATATTGATTAGTGTTGTTATCTTCCATTTGATGCTGTTTACATGTGATAAATTTGTTTATCATAATTTTCCATTATTCATTTTGCCACTCCCTTATTGTTAGATTGTCAGCATATTTCCAATTTTTCACCAATATTTGTTGAGCTGCAGCTATCAAATAATCTAATCTTGTTTGTGCATTTATATCCAAATTTAATTCAGTAATGTCATGCAATATGTAAATATTTTATGAAAATGCAATGATTATTTCAAACAGTTGCCTTATTTGTTCATGTATCTCAATCCAAAATTGTTGCACAGAAGGGCAAAGCCAAACCATATGAAAATATATATAGGTAATTGTTGGCAACCTCTCCGGCAATCTTTATTGTTTGTTCTTGTTATGAAATGGAAATAAATAAATAAATATTAGCAAATCTTAATGATATATTTTTGTATAAGTTTCCCTTTATTTTTGTTAATGTGTACCATGTTTGTTTTTTGTTGAACAAATTATTCAGTTTTTGATCTCATATATTTATTTGCATATCTGTTCCCCATAGGTCTTTCAAAGCTGTCATTTTGGAAGCTAGTAATTCCATCATAAGTTTATAAATTGCTGATGTTATACCTTTAAGAGAGTTCAAATTTTGTTTGTGAGTGGGAGACTACATTTTTAATTTCATCTGAGTTCAAGAATTGTTCTAGTCTATATCAGATAAACCCCTACTTTGATTAGCAATAGCATCTCTTATAATTAATATTTTAAGTTGTCTTCCAGCTGTAAAACAGTCCTGAATTGTTGCTATTCCTCTATCCTCTAATTGTCCAAATTTCTGAAGATATGTATTTGAGTTTTGGGTGATAGGCTAATTTCATTAGAGGTGAAATTGACGGATTAATCAGATTAACGAACCCTGAGTGTGGAAAAGTTCTGATCCAGACCTACTCTACTTCCACACAGACAATGAGTTCTTAACAGCTCCTTGATCCAGATTAACAAGTAAGTGCAAAAAGGGCCACACAGATTTGGGGTGACATTCCCACAGCAATGCTGTCTCCACTCCTAGCAAAGTATAGATACTTTTCATATTTATGATTGAATGGGTTTTTAATGTGTTGCTTTATTTTCATGCACATTAAAAAATACTGTAATGTTGTATAGTTTGGGCTCTTAAATATAATACAAGCAAGAGATGAGTGGAGCTTGTTTGATTGCCCTCTCCAAAGTGCTGAGAACATGGGGCATGCCGGGTGATACACAGTTTTCACTTTCCCACAAGCAAGTTAGCAAACCTTGGACACCAAGTTAACAAAATGTGCCATATACTCAAGTCTACAATTCCAGAGACAGACAATATCGACACTATCAGGACTGAATGTAGCTGAAGAGCCACCTGTGGATCCAAAACTGGCCCAAATGCAAAGAAGACTCATTTGATCATCTGCAGAATCATCACAATAAAATATCTAAGAGATTATACAACAAAGGAAGTATTCCTTTTGTAATCTAAATGTGTCTCCTCCCATAACACAGTACTATGCTTTATTTGCCTTAGGAAGGTCTCTAGGGTAGGGACAACAGTGGTTCATGGGCTGTTCTCTATAGACACAAGATAGTTTGGAGGAGACCTAGGAAGGCACTCAGTATCTTGGACAGCCCTCTTGTCACCTGTTGGCTCTTCCAATTGGAAGCTTTTGCTGCTCTGTTGGTCCCAAGAAGGCAGGAGCTCAGCTGTGCAGGAAAGAAATGTCACTTTAGGGCTGCATTCAGACATTGGTTACTAATGCTACAATATTTGAATATTTTGGATTAAAGCAGAATATTGATGGAATAAAGCAGAATGTCAATAAAGTTGTGTGTGGCATCCAAATTGCTACGGCAATGTCTGAGCACTATGAGTAATACTAGCCAGGTATGTGCCTAGAAATATGAACAGGCCCAGGGAGGCCTCACTTGGGGCCTCATCTAGCCTGTACCAGCAAGTGGAAGGGAGGTTCCTAGTATTCTTGCTGGTCCAGTATAATAGCCAGTGTGGAATCAAATGGAAGCATCCTTTAGAGTATGTCAATGTGCAGAAGGGAGGCCCCTAGAACACTTGCTAATCAGGTATACTGCTGGTCCCGTGTGAAATCATGCAAAGTTCAGTACTGTGTTCTAAGCATTTCCCTTGATTTGATGATTTTTTTTTAAAAAACCTGCATTTGGAATTTGAAAGAAGAGGTAGAATTTTAGATTTCTTTTTAGTGCTTACTTGGTTTTAAAGATGATGAAGTGATATTGTTGGTGCTTGTGAGTGAGGTTCTTTTCACTCCTCATATTGTTTTCCCATTTCTTGTTTGAAGCTTGTTTTAATCCAGTTTAAGTCCACTTTCAGAGTGAGAGAACACACCAGCCAAGTGTAAAGTCGATTTCCCCCCAATGTTGTTATTCAGATTGTGTAGCAATGTTTGTTTCCATTTGGTGCAAAGGGAATATTGATTATGTAGTTATTAAAGCTGCATAGAAATAATTTTCCTAGCTGATTTTTTATGATCATTTACCACACATGAGATGCTTTGCATAATTCAGTTATATGGAGAAAAAATAATGCTGCGTTGTGCACTTGGTCAGTTCTGAGGCAAAGTTCTAGGGCCAATCTCCTTTGTTAGGTCTACTAATCCTTTATTTGCTCATAAAGAGCTTAAACTGGAGGAAACAAGGTGTAGCACAGGCAGAAGGCCTTGCTTTCAAATTGTGCCAGCCACAAAAGCCAAAGCATATCCTGGCAATACCACAGAAGTGTGCTTGCCAGACAGTTAAAAAAATGTAAAAATAAAATATGTGCTCTCTGCTCAGATTTGAACAGTGCAAATGACTCCTTCCAATGTCCACCTGCAGTAATGTACCTTCAGGTGCCTTCCATCTTATCACACTGCTACATCATTCTATTTT
Organism: Aspidoscelis tigris stejnegeri; assembly: GCA_023333525.1. NCBI lineage: Eukaryota > Metazoa > Chordata > Lepidosauria > Squamata > Teiidae > Aspidoscelis > Aspidoscelis tigris. The sequence goes on from JALMGA010000001.1 coordinate 213,565,540, forward strand.
TTCCCTGCCTTGGCCAGTTTGTGTCATTTAAGGAAATACCTGTGGCTGACCGTCAAAATGCCAAGCAGTCTCAGTTGCAGTGCCTGTGGGCTACTTGCAGATATTCCTAGAAAACAGCAAGCAGCACTGTTGCTTCCATTCCGGATTCACTGTTCATGATGCAGTCTTTTGTCAAAAACTAATACTTTCTCTGGAAAGCCTTAAAGAGGCTTCTCTGACCATGGAGGTGTGCTATCTGGATGTGTCTGTGGTCTCATATATCACCTTGTAGTACACTGGTAGACTTCGACAAAGAGGTCTACCAGTAGATCAGACCAGAATTCCATTTTGGGCATCTTGGTCTAGTCTATGCTTCATCCTTTGGGGTTGGAGCACACTAGGAGGAGGTGGGGCATCCTTAGACCACCCCAGCAAACAGAACAGAGGACTGTAGGCCATCCCATGGTCCAGTCTACTGACAAGTGAAAATCGCCTTAAGTCTCTACGCTGCCTGGTTTGGCTTTGGCCAGGCAGCTGAGGCACTATAGTCCATTCAGTCCAAGTAGCTCAATGGCCAAGTTAATGAAAGAGTTCCCTGAGGCAACCCTACTTTCCTGTCAGGAAGCCCAGTCCCTCACTTCAGGGTGAGAAGCAGAGCTTTGGTAGGTATTAGGGTGAGGATGTGACCCTTGAGAATGAATGACATAACAATATCTGGTTGCCGAACTGTATTGTTAGCCAGAGTTTATTTTTTACGTGGACAAATGCTTTCAATTTTTTCCCCATGAAACCAATTTTTGTCTCCTGCTGTTTTCTGATAATCGGTGAAAAAGGGTGAAAAAATTATCGGGATTACAATTCAGTTCAGAAGCATAATTTCTTTGTTTTCAGTATTCCCACAGCTATGGCCTTTGGTATTGTTGGTGCTTTTCATTGATCTTTACGGTAACTGATTAACTTCTGCACGACGCAGAAACGTTCTATAGAATTACTGACATCCCAATGCATGACAGTCGGCAAACATTTCAATGTTGATGTTAATGCCACATTCACTCAAGCCCAAATGCAAAGTATGATGATCCGTTTCGCTTTTCACTTTCCAAGTTTACACACCTTTATCTTTCAGGACTTTGGAATGTTATTGAGTCTTCCTCCACCCACTATTCATCTTAGCTTTCGGTGAGCGTTTCACAACTGTCCCATTCTAGGTGTGCTGTGTACTGCAGTATTATAGACTTGTCATCAACAAAGCACTTTTCTACCTCCTTGGCTTCCTGGGAAGGCTTAGCTATTGATCTACCTTCATGTATCACATTTCGTATTAAGTTGAAAGGCCCAGCTCTTAAAGCCTAGTTGACAATAAGCAGTTTACTGAACCTGAAAAACTTACAGTATAAAGGAGTGTATCTACTCAAATGTAAAAATTGCCAAACTGTATGTATATGTACATTAGCTTCTTATGTAGGCAGCCATTTACATAAAGTATGTCAATAGACATTCACAGAAGCGTGGAAAGTTTGTGCTAGCTGTGAAATTGCTTGTCGCTATAGCCACATTAGTGGCAGTAAGTAATTTAAGCCTGGTGTTTTCCCCAATTTTGTTGTTAATGGAAAAAGATGATACTTTTGATCCATTCTGCTATTATATTAGAGAACTCCTCTAAGCCAATCACAAATATGAAGGTTCTCAAGGCATACATGGTAATTTTTAGTCATGAATTTAGTGTAATGGGCATCTACTTGATGAGCTAGTTCAGGCAAGGGAAATGAAATGGTCAACTTTTTTTGGTGTTTTGATGTCTCTGACAGTCTTAAGATACCTTCAGAGTTCAAGAGGCAAAAACAGCACATAGAAGACCAGTTTGGTCTATCTATCTAACAGTCACCCAGTTCAATTCCACACTACTCCATGAAGCTAGCTGGGTGACCTTGGGTTAGTCACAGTTCTTTTTCTGAGCTCTCACAGTCCCACCTACCTCACAGGGTGTCTGTTGTGGGGAGAAGAACAGGAAGCTTTGTCAGCCACTTCGAGTCCCCTTAAAGGGTGAGAAAATTAGGCTAGAAAAGCCAACTCTTCTTCTTGATATGGTCTTCAATCAGTTGACTCTGCCTTGAAATACCATTGGGACTCTTTTTAAGTAGACATTCTATTTTTGAAAAGAAACTAGGGTGACTTAAAAAAAAATTAAAGTTGTTTGATACGTGTCGTCTTGGAGTGAGGTGTCATCAATACGCAGCTGATACCCAGCTCTATCTCTCTGTGCCAACTGAATCAGGAGAGGTGGTTGAAGTGCTTGACAGGTGCTTGGAGGTGGTAATAGGCTGGATGAGGGCCAATAAATTGAAACTGAATCCAGACAAGGCAGAGGTGCTCTGTGTCACAGGCTCTCGGGTCCAAGTAGTTGGGAGATACCCTGTCCTTGATGGGGTTGCAATATCCGGGAAGGGACAGGTGCAAAATTTGGGGGTACTCCTGGACTCTGCGCTAACACTTGAAGCTCAGGTGGAGGCTGTGGTCAGGAGTGCCTACTCCCAACTACGGCTGGTGTGTCAACTGAAACCTTTTTTGGACAGAGATGACCTGGTTACAGTTATCCACACTCTGGTAACCTCCAGGTTGGACTGTTGTAACACACTCTACATGGGGCTTCCCTTGAAGACGTTTCGGAAGTGGCAGCTGGTGCAAAATGCAGCTGCTGGGCACGTATCACGCAGGTTCTAAAAGAACTGCACTGGCTGCCTATTCACTACCGAGCCCAATTCAAGGTGTTAACTTTGACTTATAAGGCCCTAAATGACTTGGGCCCCAGATATCTAAAGGAGTGCCTTCTCCCATATTGACCTGCCTGTGTCTTAAGATCTGGAGGGGAGGCCCTTCTGGTTATCCCTCTGCCTTCAGCAGTTAGGCAGATGGGCACCCAGCAGAGGGCCTTCTCGGTAGTGGCCCCCAGATTGTGGAATGGTCTCCCCTTGGAGGTATGTCAGGCCCCTTCCCTGTCTATGTTCAGGAGGGCGATCAAGATGTACCTCTTCACTCAGGCCTTTGGCTAAATGCCCCCTCTGCTTCCCCCATTGCACACTCTACTGTTTTTTAAACTATTCTTGTATCTTTTTCTTTCTTTCTCTCTCTCTTTTTTTTTTTTGTGTGTATTATTATTATGTTGGATTTTTAAATCCTGTACTGGTTTTAGCATTGTTTTATACATTTTGATATGTGTGTGTTTTAATGTTGTGAGCCGCCCAGAGACCCTTGAGTATGGGGCGGGATATAAACAAACAAACAAACAAAAACAAAACAAACTTATTATACTCCTTTTTTCTATGGATTTTTAGATGCACCTTCCCTATACTTTCTATACTCCTGATGTGGATCTAGTTGATTGTTGATGACATCACATCCAGTGACCCCCATAGACAGTTAAGTCTCATTAACGATAACAGCTGGAACAAGGATTGGGTCACTGCATTCATCCAAACTCCATTCAGGCTAAGAACATGGAGCCACCAGCAAAAGTGCAACTGGGAGTTATTTTTTTAAACCCTCTCCTCATCAAGAGTGAGGAATTGAGCCAGAAAAATGACATTCCTATTCTTTTCTTCCTTACTCTTTCTCCTTTACCACTTTGGCAAAGAACTGGAGATGGAAATATCAGCAGCTGTGATTTAAGAGGTGGTTGGGTGCCAGAACTACTGGATTCTCTCTTCAGCTGTAACTTGGAGGAGTGGGCTTTTAAGGAGGTGGTGAGAGGAGAAGACATTTGACAAGCAGGACTCCTGGATTGTCTCATTAACTCTGGGGGTTTAGTGGATGTTGGTGTAATTAGACAATTAGGAGCAGTCCTATAAGCAAGAATTCTCCAGATGTTCTAATAACCTTATAACCAGAAATCTGAGTGTTTGGATTTCTGGAAGTCTGGAAAGAGGAAGCAAGCAGTAGGAAACTTAGCCATTCACAGAATGGAAACAATTGCTGTATCTGTTTTACCAATCAAAGGCCGCATCCCCACGACGTCGTTATCTCGAATGCAAAACGTTTTGATTTCGGGCCATGCACATGTCACTTCGGCTTAATGCGGTATTTCCGTGATAAACCACGTTATCCCGATTTGAAATAAATCCTGATCTCAACAGGTCTCACTCCGGAACATGCCCTTGACACGTGTTTAATTTTTTACTGTGTGGACAGTATCGTTCTGGGATGAGATTCCGTGTTAAGGCTGTCCCGCCCCCCCAATCGCACTGTAACCAATGGCTGAACGTATTAGAAGCACGTCATGTTTAGGGTTTCCTTCATTGAAAAAATCCACCCTCAAACACCCACTATAAACCTCCAGTCCTTAAAGATACACTGTATCGTTGTAAGCACTTCACACCTTAAAAACAATGTTGCAGTTTTGCGCAATTTCAGGCCTTTGAAGGTTCGGAACTTTAAAACAAGGAAAGGAAAGCCCTGGAGCCTGTATTTTAAAAGCTGTGGCCCTCCTCCCCCCTTCTTTGCCATTGCTGCTGCTCCTGTGCAGCAGCAAAGTGACCATTCATTTTCTTTATCAGCTGCTTTGAGCCCCCTTTAACAGGTGATTACAGAAGGTTTCTCAGCAGCTTTGAGTCCCCTTTAACAGGTGATTACAGAAGGTTTCTCAGCAGCTTTGAGTCCCCTTCAGAGGCTACTTTGCCTCTGCCTGTGGTTACACCTAAGGTTTAATCCAGTTTCAGTTCAAAGAATCCAGCTACGATTCAGTGGCGGCTCCGGAGGACTTCCTCCCGTCCCTTCGCCAGGTGGCAAAGCCGAGCCGGTTGGGGGCCGCTTCCCTCTCCACACGACCTTTTCCTTCACTGTCACCTGCCGAAGGCCCCGCGCGGCCCCGGCCTTTTCTCTCTTCCCGGAGGGAAGAGGTGAGCGAGGAGAGCCCCCTTTGCCCTCTCCCGCGAAGGGCACACTGCGCCCGCCCACCCGCCGCCTCTCGGCTCTCCTCCTTTTCCAGCGGTGGCCGTTTTTCTCACCCATTCAAGGGGACTCAAGGCAGCTGATCAACCTTCTGTTCTTCTCCCACAACAGACACCCCGCGAGGCAGGTGGGGGGGGGGAGGAAGGAAGGAAGGAAGGAAGGAAGGAAGGAAGGATGCACTTGCTGAAGTTCCATGCTTTGCACAACTGTTAAAAAAAGATAGGAACCTTGACTTGGATTTCTATACCTCTTTATAATAATGCTACCCCATACCAAACCTCCCAGAAGAAGGGAGGGAGAAGGAGAAGGAATTGGCATTTCTCACCCATTTAAGGTGACTCAAAGAGGCTGACAAAGCTTCCATTCTTCACCCCACAACAGATGCCCTGTAAGAGCTGTGACTAGCCCAAGGCCACTGAGCTGGCTTCACGGAGGAGGAGGAAGAAGAGTTGGCTTTTTTACCCCACTTTTCTCACCCATTTAAGGAGGCTCAAAGCTGCTGACAAACCTTCTGTTCTCCTCCCCACACCCTGTGAGAGCTCAGAAGAGAGCCATGACTAGCCCACAGTCATGTTTAATATGAACACATTAAAACCAATGTGTTGTGACCCGCACTGAGAGCCTTGTGTATAGAGTGGGATAAAAATATGAATGAATGACACCCCACCACAGCCACCCTATGCCTCTTTAATGTTTAAAGCCCCGGTCCTTTGATACAGAGCTGTATTGAAATTGCGGAAATTTGCAACATTGATAATCAGGAGTGAAGGGGCTCCCTGAAACACTGTAGCCGCTGTGTGAAGGCTGTAGCAAAAGTGTTCTTCAGCACAGACAAATAAAAATAAAAACTCTTTTAAAGGCGACGGTTTTAAAGTCCTTATGCATTTCTCCTGCCCCACAAACTAAAGGTCCAGAGCCCCTTCAGACGTGTGGGACGGGAACTTGGGAACGTAGCAGAGGTTCTGGGGCTGGCACCTGCGAGAGTACCTCTCTGTGTGTGTGTGCGTGTGTGTGCACATGTGCTTATTTTTATAGGAATGCTTGGTTATGATTGCTTCTTTTGGCAGTAAGGCACTCTGCGTATGCTCAGTGCAGCTTTCCTTTTTTGATGTACCATATACACCGGCTTCGGGAGGGCGGGAGACGTGAGATGCTCATGCAATGTCTCCCCCCCCAGGTACCCCTCCTACCTCTCTCTCTTTGGGAAAGGGGGGGCTTCTTAGGAACCCCTCCCTCTCTCCTCTCTCTTTTTTTGGGAAAGGGGGGCTTCTCAGATACCCCTCCTTCCTTCCTTCCTCCCTCTCTCTTTTTGGGAAAGGGGGGCTTCTCTCACTTTAGAATCCCGTCTGTGCAAGGACGACACCCCCCCTTTGCTAGTCCCCCCCAAGACTCTTTTCCTTGGTGCCTTAGCAATGCCTCCCTTCCCCTCCCCACCCCCACCCAGCTGCTGCTGCCCCCTCTCCCCCCATCCTCATCTTCCTCATGCCCCCCCCCGATTTGGCTTCCTCCATTCCTCCCCGTTCCTGATCGGCGGTGGCTCCGTTCTTCCCCTCTTCTCTTTTTCCTTCCAGCTCCCTCCCAAGCAGCCAGCCAGCCAGTCCCCCACCCCATCCCCAGCTGCCCTCTCCCCCTCCCCTCTCTCTCTTTAGGGACTAATTTTCCCCTCTGCCGTGTGGGGACCACCTAACACACCCACTGCCGCCCATCTCTCTCGGCTCTCCTCCTCTTCTAGCCTGGCACCGAGGGAAGAGCAGCCAGCATCGGAGCTGGGCAAAGCGGGCAGGGGATCCCCAGTGAAGCATGGATGACGCAAAGGGAATGGAGGGTGGGACCCTCGGATGGAGCACCAATCACAAGAGAGGGGCTGGGCAATGGCGGGAGGACAGGGCTGCAGTCTGGACTCCCAGGATTGATTCCGCGTTAAGGCTGCAGAAGAATGCTCTCGGAACCGGATCAACTTGCAAGTCGTGTGGACAGCTTTGTTCCGTTTCTTTTATTTCGAATTCTTTAAACTGAAATAACACATGCCATGAAGACGCGCCCATTGAGAGGGAAAAGTGGGCAGTCCAATCAATGAATAGTAACCATTTTCAGGAAGGATGTGCTCTGATTTGGAACTGAATGAAGACTGAGGATTGGCAAAACAAGGCCGTGATCCCACTTGACTTTTTAAAAGTGGAATTAACCAAAAACAGAGGCGAACACGCATTCTGCCTGTTCCCATTGTTCTTTGTTAATTCTGCTTTAAAGTTGTGCACATTGGTGATGGTGTCAGTGGCAGTGGTGGCGGCCGAAAGGGGAGGTGGGTGGCTATGCAAGCAGTCAGGGTTCTCTCGCTCACTGCCCAGTATTCCTCCTCCCCATGCCCCGGGAGTGCTGCTGCTGCTGAAAGGGCGAGCAGCCAGGAAGGTGAGTGAGCCAGCAAGGCGGTGGCAGTGCAGCGAGCTGGTGGCAGCAGCCAAAAGGGCAGGCAGCCGGGCAGCTGGGCGGGCAGGTGCGGAGGTGCTGGCAGCAGCACAGCCTGAAAAGGGAAGCAGGGCAGCCAGGCAGCCAGGCTAGTGAGCGAGGCCGCGGCGCAGTGAAGCCGTGGCAGCACAGGCCAAAAATGCTGCTGGCGGGCTAGCAGGCAGGATACCATTCCCAAAGGAAAAATAAAGCATTTTAAAAACAAAAATGGGAGCGAGAGTTGTTTAACAACTGTTTTTTTAATGCATTTTTTTTTCTGATTTACTCCTCTGAAAGTCCAGAAAGCCAATTTTCTAATGCAGACAAAGAATTTTTAAACCACTTTCAACGTACAATGAAGCCCTAGTGGGAACACAGCCAATGAGACATTCTCAGCCGCATATATGAACAACTGTTTGGAAGGCGCTGTTTTGTGCATCTGGCAGTGGGACACTTTTTCCTAAAAGGACAACTTGAAAAAGCCCTCTCTGATCACACAAGCAATTCAAGAAAGTAAGGGGCTTCCTGCACGTTCTTAAATGCTTTGGCATCTTCAGTGTGCCAGCATCTGTCACAACCTGCCCCAGCACAGTGTCAGATTCTTCATTTGGAAACTAGCCTCTGGTATGAAAATAACAAAAGGAGCAGAAGCAGCAAGTTCTGGGATGAACAACCTAGTACTGTGGCATTGCAGGTCACACTGATCTGGCAGCCTCTGTTTGCTTTACTGTGGCAAAACATGGGGATTTTTAAAAGAGCCAATGTCTTCCTCTTACTATCTGGAGGCACCCACAGCAGCTTTACCTTTTCCAGGTTGCCTGATGAGTGAATCTGATTCTGCTTTGCCGTTATTGTTTACAGCAACAAAGTCAGGTCTGTATACAATGTTTGAAAAGCAAATCAGGCCTTTTTCTTTCAAGGCTGTCAGGTTATTTTTCTGATGTCTTTTAAGCCTGATAAGTTGTTGGCTAATATTTACCTCAGGGCTGAAAAGCCTTTCTAAAGAACAAACACATGTAAAATCAAAAGGAAAGTTGTCAGTAACCAAGCTCAGTGGAGCAGTTTGCCAACTGAGGACTCCTAAGAGAGCACATTCAGAAGAGCAAAATGTAACAAAAATTCACTCAGTCATAACAATTTCCTTAGTCAAAGATGTTTCCTCAGCTGAGCCAGACTTCTGATGGCTTTTAAGGGAAGGGAAGCTGTTTGATGCAAGGATCCTAGCAGCATTTATTACAAGGCCCAGATGTACTGACCTTATTCTGGGATATATCCTGGTACAGGAACCTGCTGTTTGCATCCTAGTGCAGACTAAGCCAAGCTTCATTCAGGGTCTGCTTTAGGCTGCACTAGCATGTAGGTAGCACATGCCTATTCCAGGATATATACTGTAATAAGGCCCAGTGCAGAAAGGGCCACCAGTTACAGCCCCCATGAGGAATACTAAAACTGGCTTAGTAATCGTACTCAAAGAGTGGCTTTAAATGGCTGCACATCCAAATGGAAGGAAGTGTCAAGTGGAGTACCACAAGGTTCTGTCATGGGCCCAGTTATGTTTAATGTTTTTATAAACAATCTGGAGGAGGGAGTTGAAGGGAAACTGATCAAATTTGCTGATGACACAAAGCTAGGGGGGATTGCAAACACCAGAGAAGAGAGAGAGAGGATTCAAAAAGATTTAGAGAAACTCGAACAATGGGCTGCAACTAATAAAATGGTATTTAACAAAGAAAAATGCAAGGTTCTGCACCTGGGCAAGAAAAATGAAAAAAGCACATATACAATGGGAGGAATTCGGCTGAGCAGCAGCACATGTGAAAAAGACTTGGGTGTCCTGGTAGATCATCAACTGAACATGAGTCAACAGTGCGAGGCAGCTGCAAAAAAGGCAAACACAATCCTGGGGTGTATTAGGAGAAGCATAGAGTCCAGATCACGTGAAGTTATTATCCCCCTCTACTCTACCTTGGTCAGACCTCATCTGGAGTACTGTGTCCAGTTCTGGTCACCCCAGCTTAAAAAAGACGCTGACAAGCTGGAGCAGGTTCAAAGGAGAGCTACCAAGATGGTGAACGGTCTGCAAACCATGTCCTATGAGGAACGGCTTAAGGAACTAGGAATGTTTTGTCTATCAAAAAGAAGACTGAGAGGAGACATGATAGCTGTCTACAAATACCTCAAGGGTTGTCACAGGGCAGAGGGATCAGCCCTGTTCTTACTCTCTCAAGGAAGGACTAGAAACAATGGGGTGAAACTGCAGGGGAAAAGATTTAGTTTAGATGTTAGGAAAAAATTTCTAACAGTAAGAGTGATCAACCAGTGGAACAGGCTGCCACGGGAGGTGGTTGGTTCCCCTTCAATGGAGGTCTTCAAGCAGAGACTGGACAGCCATCTGTCTGAGATGGTTTAGGAGATCCTGCCTTGAGCAGGGGGTTGGACTCGATGACCCAGGAGGTCCCCTCCAACTCTACCATTCTATGATTCTATGATTCTATGATACTATCTCTGAGATGGTGGTGAATAGAGAGTATTAATCTCTTCATTTCTGGAAGGTGACTTTACCACCTGCATATTATAGGAAGGTTGCAGAGCAGCTTGGCTTTTGGGCAATTCCCATTCTATGTTATGCTGAATCTGTGATCTCAAATCCTGCTCTTGGTCCCCCTTGGGTACTTTTTAGGCTAGCCTCCCTTGATCTAGTGTGTGTGCGTGCACAGACATGTGCACACAGGCACGCACGCACATGCACCACTTTCGGTTTTATGCTTTCATGTTCTTTTATACTTGTTTTGTGAATTGCCTTTTCTTCTTTGCTACAACCGTCAGTTTCTGATTGAGTTTAAACCATAGCCATTTGAAGCCTCCTGCTGTGTATTCAATAAAATTTTATTTTTTTCAACGAATCTTGATCTTGTTACTTTCTTGGTATCTTCATTCTTAAAACTGAATTTGCCTGTGTTTGATCTAATTTCCCCCAAAATGAATTACCCCAGAGTGTAGCTCCTAACACAGTGATGGTGAACCTTTTGAGTTCGGTGTGTCAAAATTCGCAAGAAAACCTAGATTAACTCAGGTGCTGTGTCATATCTAGAAATATCCATAATTTTGTGATATTTATTGTGCTAGTAAAAAAGTTATATTTTTATATATATATATGTATTTTATTAAAAGCAAAAACAAATAATTCTTTACATTTGCTAAATCTTCAATTGAAAGTTGGTATTTCGTACACTTCAAGAACAAGCAAGCACTACATGCCCAGGTGCCAGGGTGACCATGTGTGCCACCCAAAAGGGCTTGGCGTGTCACCTGTGACACGCGTGTCATAGGTTGGCCATCACTGTCCTAACATGTTTCCCAATTAGTGGGAATCCTGGTGTTGCCTTCTGGTGCCAGAACATATGTAGTGGCATTTTGTAATGAGACGTGCTCATAGATAGAAAATCATTCTGTCCAGGACTAGCCCAAAAGCTTTTGACTTAAAAGCAACATTCCAGGCCAGGGGTTTCTTGGCACTAGCTCAGAAGCCACAAGAAACCACCCATGAATTTGGGCAGAGATGTTTCAAAGAACAGAGATTCCTGAGAGCCCTGAAGCTGAGGAAAGTTTGGGAAAAGGCGAAGAGCATATAGGTACACTTCTCAAAATATTTTTATTAAATATTCAAATACTACAGCTACTTTGTGCTTGGAAGTCAAGCATTTGCAAGCATTAACAAACACTTGTGAAACTAAGCAAACACGATAAATCAACCATGACTGTGGTCACACCTGAGTTTTAAAACGCTCAGGCAGTCCTTGTGTTATGTGAACTGGTTTTTATTGGGCAAATTAGCTACCAGTTCACAGAACATTGGGATCTTACACCAGCTGGATGGTGTGGGTTCTGAAGGGAGGAGGAACAAAAAGGGTGGGCAGGCTTGTCTAGAGTTTCTAATATAAAACAATCTTTATTAGAAAAATATCAAAATAAGTGTTTTGTTTCCACAGAAACCCCATTAAAGCCAGTGAAGTAAAGCAAGCCCTGCACTGAAAGTGGCAATGTTTACAGGCAGAGAGAACTTATCAGCTTTTCATTTTAATGGATGTTTAATGCGAGAGGAAACAGGGTAATTTCCCTACTCCCAGGCCCAGGTCACACAAGTCTAAGACAGGATGGCCTATTCATTAATTTGAACTGAGGTCGGACCAGTACTGGTCACACCTAGATTGTTATAGGGCATCCGCAAGCCATCCTCACTTTGGGCCGCATCACGCACGCCTTTCTCCGAGGTCAACCTGAACCACCTCCATGGAACTCTTGGCTCTCCAAATCTATCTCCTTTCTTATTGGATGCTGTTCTGTCACTCAAGGAAGGCAAGGGTCTATGTTTGTGGTTGTTTTTAAAGCCTGCTTCACCACCTCCACACCCTCTTCCATTTTTATGTGCTTTTCTTCTCCGTGCAATTAATTTTTAAAATAATGATAATACATTTGCAGAAAAATGCTGCAACCCTAACCCTAACCATAGATTGAGGAGAGAAGGGGAGGTGCCTCACAAACTCCCTGTGTGTACGTTGGCTGAATGGAAAGACTAGACCCCACCCACCACAGCATGGTTCAGCCTCCTTTAGCCTGTCCCCCCACTCAAACTGAAAAGCAAAGACGTCTTGGCATTCCAGGATGGGCTGAGTCCTCTAAAAATGAGGACTCTGGTTAAGACAATCTAATGGGGGTAGGCTGGCTTTGAAAACAAATCAAATAAAAATAATGTGAGTAGTATGACCGGAAGACGATCTGAGGTCAACCTAAACTACTTGTGTGACCAGGGCCCCAGTGAAACACCTTCTTAACTTGTCTGTCAAACTGTTTGTCCCAAGCACTCAGTGGCCAGAAATAGCACTCCAAATCAAAAATCAAATGTTATCTTACTCTGCTAAACCTGCACTTTCTTTCGCCCAAAGTACTATGGCAGGTAAGAGGGTATTGGGTCAGACTCTCACCACTACAGTAGTTAGGAGGGATCCTTGCAAGTTTTTTCCCTTCCCTCTCTGAGAGACAAAAAAAGGCAACAAACCTAGTGATGGGACTCTTGAATGCATGCATGAGAAATATCAAGTCATGCCACCACAGACATTAGCTTCCATGCATGATTTCTCATATCTCAGCCAAGTCAAACTCCCAAGGACTTAAAAACACTTGGAGTGTCTAATCTTAGCCCCGTTCTTATTTAATTTTTACATTAACGACATAATAGATGTTTTAAATTTGCCAGAGTTTCATGGCCCATATATTTTAGATAGACCAGTTAACATCCTTCTATATGCTGACGACATGGTTTTGATTTCAACTACGCCTGTGGGTTTAAAGCGTGCTTTGTCAAAGCTCAATTATTTCTGTCAGGCAAACAATCTCTCCATAAACCGAGAGAAATCTAAGGTGTTAATTTTTGGAAACTCTAAAAAACCATTATACTGGCACATAGATGGCAAGGCCATTGAACAGGTGCATTCTTACCAATACCTCGGCACTACCTTTACAGCCTCTGGGTCATGGTCTAAACACTTAAATAGAGTAATTGTCAAAGCGACAGCTGCGGCTTGCCCCTTATATAGATTATATTACCATAGAAGTCCAGGTACATTACGACCCGTCCTAGAGGTCTTTAGAGCCAAAATTCTTTCTATTCTTCTGTACGGGGCAGAAATATGGGGCTTTACCAACTTACAGAAGTTGGAATCTTTTCAAATGAAGTATTTGCGGGCCTTCCTAGGGGTTTCGCCCTCAACCTCATCAGCAGCAGTTAGAGCCGAATTGGGAGTTTTAACAGTAGAAAGCCAAGTTTTACTCAGGCAATTCAATTATTTGGTAAAAGTTTGTCAGATGAATTGTCAAAGACTCCCGAGGCTCTGTCTGATGGAACAACTTAAAATCTACTCCAAGCTACCATGGCTTGCTAAGATGATGAAATCTTTAGCTCATATTGGTCTCCCTTTGAATGTTCTAAATTATCTTGGAACTAATGCCAAATTGATAATTAAACAACGTATTATGGACATTGCCATGCAGAATGATTTGGCAGTCATTGAGAATTCAAAAGCGTTAACATTCCTAGCCAAATCTAAACGACAAATAAATTTGGAAAGATATCTTACAATCCCGATACCTAGAGTACTTCGGAATTTGTACACATTGGCAAGATTTGATCAATTAGATACGGCAATGAAATTTGGTCGATACTATAATGTCCCAAGAGAAAATAGACTTTGTATTTGGGGTGATATGGCTGTGGAGGATACAACACACTTCCTATTGGATTGTGCAGCGTATTCTGAACTTAGAACACATCTTATAGAGCCCCTTTTACAAGCCCATCGAACCCCAAATAAAGATTTTCATCTACAGAGGCTACTTAATGGCTCTGATAGGTTTACCATCATCAGAGTCAGTCTTTTTATAGCTAGGGCGTCTAGGTTAAGGAAAAAATTTCTGAATCAGTCATTGAAGCCCTGAGATCTGTTTTTTATGTTCCTGGGTCACTGTTGTTTTAAAGTGTAGGTTTATAGTGTTTCTAATTCTTGTGGGATGTATTTATTTTTAATTTTAGTTATGTTATGAATATTTTGTAGTTAATGATGATATGGTCGATTGACTAATCATAATAAATTATTACTTGGAGTGTCTAGGCTTGCTATGGAACGGATGAAGAAAGGAGATTTTCTCTTTGTTTTATGGATCCAGCTGGGCTTGCAACAGGAGGTTTTCGGAGTTTGTCCACAACAGAGTGGAGAAGAGTGGTTCCCTCTTCCTCTCTCTAATAGATTATGGACTAATTGTAGGGTTCCTGGTACTCTGATGCAGTAGGCAGGGGCAAGAGGACAGGCAAACGTTCAGGGGTGTTTATTTTGGGCTACTTTTCAGCATGAAAACAGAAGACAAAGGAGATCATGTTGTCCTCAGAACTTCCTGATTGAATCTGGACAAGGCTGGTGAAATTAATGAATATAGTTGAAGAAGCCTCTGATAGCAATGTTCCTGCCTGTGAACTGTGTAAACAATCACCTTTCCATGCCAGGCTTATGCTGGAAACTGTTTACTCTGGCTCTCCTTTTCAAATGAAATGGATTTTTACACAAAATTCAGGGCAACATCATCAACTGAAAGAGTGCAGCTGGCCAAACTAGGTCTGCCTGGTTCCTACCCTAAACGGCTGTTTTTGTAAAAGACAATTGTTCAGCTTGTGAATTAATCCTATTGTGCCTGATGCTTAAGGTTTACTTTATCCAGAAACATCCATGCTTGATAGTAGCAGTCTCCTCAATTGCAGTTACAGCCTCAGGTGTGTGTGGGGAGACTAGGGGCCTATTCGCACTTGGCTTTATTTTGGAATATATCCTGGAATAGGGACTTGCTGTCCATATGCTAGTGCAGGCTTCAGCAGGCCCAAAGTGAGGTCTGCCAGAGTCTGCATTAGCATGAGGACCACAGACCCCTATCCTGAGATATACTCCAAAAAAAGGCCAAGTGCGAATAGGTCCTAGCTTAGGAAAGTTGGGCTTGATTTCTTTTTAAAAACAGTAGCCTTAGTTAGTATGGTCCTTGTGAATCGGCATGCTCACCACACACACCCTGCAGCTTGCCCTGTTTCGCCTCCATCTTTCCATTTTTTTAAAAAAAGCAAATTGAGCGCTTCTGTGCACATGTGCTTGTTGTCTGCCCTCCTTCCTTGTCTGGAACCTTCTAGGGCGCTGCTAAGGTTCATCATGGAGCATGGAGGACTCAGGAAGGAGGAAGATTCATAACTGCTGAGTTGCAGTGAGATGGAGATGGGAAAGAAGTGAAGTGGAAGCAGTGGGGCTGCAACTCTGGCTGGGGTCTCTCTTACTCTTCAAAGTTCCTACACCATGGAGGGTCAGGGAGGTTTGGGTGGGCTTATCCAAGTGGCAGGAAACAGAGGCTAGCAGTCAGAGCTGTGGGAACCTGTCACTGTGCCTCATTGCTATGATCGTCTCCTGCTTACTGGAAGGTTCCAAGATACCTGTTTGCTGATGGTGGAGGTGACCCCCTCACTCTCCTCTTCTATGTGGCTGGCATGTCCCCTTCTTCCCCTCCCCCTCTTCTTTTTCCTTGAATTCTACCATCCTTCTTTGTTTTCACAGGCAAAGGGGGAGACTTTTCTTCTCCATGATTAGGTTTATGATGACAAGTAAAGAAAGTCTGCAGAGGGACTTGGCAGAAGTGGGAGAAGACCAGGACCTGTGGGACAGATCTTTCTCTTTGACCCTTCTTTTTGATCTGAATGGTAAGTGCCATAAAGACAAAGGAACACAAGCCCACATATTCCTCTGTCTGACTGTTTCTTAGTCTTCCCCTTCTTACTAAAGCAGCCTGCTGGGGACAGAGAGAGGTGGCCTTAGTTTCTTAAGAAGCCAACATTTGACTGACAGCATGGCATCCAATCACACAGGGCACAGGGAGGAGAAGGATGGATAGGTGGAGAAGAAAAAATTCTATCTCCTGACAGAATGGGGAGACTGAACATGTGGACAAAGAGCCTTTTTACATCCCTGGGAAAACCTCCCACCGAAGTGAAGGTGGGAGACAGATCTGGCATCCACACTTTGGGATGCCAAATCTATCCCGAACCTCACCATTGCTTTCCTACAACACTGGCAAGGTACTGATTGCCTCCATTAAGGAGGTAATTGCAGAGCCCTGGCAGTGATGGCAACATTCCTGCACAGCACCAAGTCCATGAGGACTTACTGTAGATGCAGCATGCACCTGTGCCCCCCAGTCACATACTCCATTTGCATTTCTTCCACCTAGAAGGAGTACGAATGGGAGCTTTTGCAATACCCATGAATCCCCAAGATCCAGAGAAGTAGTAAATGTCTGAGGATTGTCTGAGGAGGCAGGCAAACAGTTGAGAAAAGAGTATTCTAAACTGACTTGTAGTGTCATGCCAGCACTGAATATGAGGCACCCTGGATTTTGGTTTGTGGCCAGCCAGTTTCAGGCCACCTTTACTTGTTCAAAAATGGGAAAGAAGTGAAAGGTTTGACACTGAAGGGTAGTTTGCTATGTGACAGTGTGGATCTTTCTATTAGCCTTAGCAGTAACAAGTATTTGCATCAGAAACACTCAGCCATTCATTTCAACACATGCAAATGAATGAATGAATTATTGTCCACCCGGTAATTAAATGAAGTTTCTCAGTTTATCCACACAATCTTTTTGTTTACTTAGAAATTGCAAAACAGAACTTAGACTTAAATCTAAAGAAGCATTCCTGTCCTCAATATGTGTCTCAGAGGAGTTCGGATAATTATTATCTTGAATTTAGGGATGTTAGTGTGGACTTATTCAGATCACTTACTCAAGAGGTTAGAATGCCGAGAAGACTAGTGTCTAATAGGTCAAGATAAAGTAATTTACTTTTCTCCACTTGCCTTAATTATCCAGAAAGGTTAAGATCAAATTTTTCTAAGCTTGGAATGTACAAACAACAAAAACCTAACAATCAGTCATTTGGACTGTTGATTTTGTTGAAGGAGCCTCAGTGTTATTTTTAGTATTTATTTCTATTGCTACTGAAGACACTAAGGCCCTGTCCCCATGCAATTGAAAGTCTGCTGGAACTCTTCTTTTGCCTCTGAGCGGCCCCATTCCAGGCTTTACAAGGCGCTTAGGGAGCTTAGGAAAGTGAGACACCCACGATAAAATACGTGCACTTTAAAGAAGAGTTCCAGTGCTCTTTCGGCGATTCGCGGGTTTTGCTCGCTATATCTGCCTTGAGGACGCTCCGTGGCAAAAGGGGCGGGGATTGCTTGCCTGCACACGCAGCCAAAAAGCATTCACACATCTGAGAAATGCAGCAGGTTCGCTTCCTTTCCTTTGTAAAAAGAGCCAGAATTGCTCAGAATTGCAACATTGTTATCAGTGATCTGTGAAAGCCTTACAAGAGAATGAGCGAAGGATCGTGCTGCCGATGCCTGCAGCCGCTGACTTTGCCAGGGCAGAAAGCCTTTTCTAACAGAGAACTGAGTGAAAGTAAGTGCTGAAAGTGAATGAATGAGCGATCATCTGCCTTTGCTAGGGGCGGGAAGCCGTTTCAGGAGACAGAGATCTGGCTATTTTTCCTTTTAACAAGAGAGGAGGCGGGGGGGAGATGCGGGGAAAGGAAACAGGCTTCCTTGGGGACGGAAAGTCCGTTTAGATCGCGGCTACCATGGGGGCGCTTATTCTGGAAGTGGAGGGGACTTTTAAAGTCAGCTATAACAGAGTGACGGCAGAGGAAGCCGAGAGGGGCTAATAAGTCTTTTGGGGACAGGGCCTAAGTACCTTATTAAGGTTTAAAAAGTCAGTTATTTTAACCTGTGAAGTTCTGTCTTCCCTCAGACATTTTTCTTCTCTTGCTGACCTCATAGAGGTGAGGGGTTTTTTTTAGAAGCCCCCCCTCCCTTGTAAGTACCAGGCAGACTGGCAATAAAACAGCTAAGTCAGTTAAAATTACTTTAAAGATCTACAAGAACAACAAAATCCAAATCATATCAGGGCCAGTTTGCTGTAGTGGTTAAGGAGCTGAAATCCTATCTGGGAATACTGGGTTTGATTCTGTCCTCCTCCACAAAGCCAGCTGGGTGACCCTGGGATAGTCACAGCTCTATTCTGAGCTCTCACAGCTCCATCTAACTCATAGGGTGTCTGTTGGGGGGGGGGATAATAGAAAGCTTTGTCAGCCGCTTTGAGTCCCCTTAAATGGGTGAGAAAAGCAGGCTAGAAAAGCCAACTCTTCTTCTTCTTTCAGCACTCACCTTGGTTAATCTGCATTAGGTGAATCCTTATTAGCTAGATCCAGATTACCTAGAACTGGATCAACTACAAGCTTCTGCATTGAGTGGGCTGTAGAACAGCAATGTGTGCTAAAGATTGTGGGCATGGCTGTGGACTACATTTATCTAGTCTATCACTAATCTGGTTTAGTGAGCCTTTAGAACAGTTCTGATCCAGATATACCCTACTCCCATGCAGACAATGTGTTCTTAACAGCTCATTGATCCAGATTAAGATGTAACTGCAGAAAGGGCCCAAGAGTCAACAAATTTTGTTACTCTGTTTTTGCAATCAGCCTGTCAGAGCTGCTCAGACCTTTTAGGTATGTAACAGTACCAATGTCCCTTAAAATTGGCAGATTTAAATTTTGCTTGTTTCATATATTTGTGTCATGCCCCATCCTGCCAGTCCAGTTTCCTTGGAGGAGGAGAGTGCAGTTTCAATGACACAACCTGCCCGTGCCCTAAGATCTGGAGGGGAGGCCCTTCTCGTTGTCCCACCACCCTCTGTAGCAAGACGGGTGGGCACTCGAGAGAGGGCCTTCTCAGTAATAGCCCCCAGGCTGTGGAATAGCCTCCCCTTGAGGTGCGTCAGGCCCCCTCACTGTATACGTTTAGGAGGGGGGTAAAGACGCACCTCTTTGCTCTGGCCTTTGGTTGAACGTGGCACAGTTTTTCCCTACTGTACATACTAATGTTTTATACTGTTTTTATATATGGTTTTATTCTAAATATTCTTGTCTTTTAAATATGCTGTTACCCGCCCTGAGACCCTAGGGTATAGGGCGGGATATAAATGTAAATAAATAAATAAAAATAAATAAACAGTCTGGGCAGCAACTGGGGCACAGCAGCATGGACGTTGAGAGCCGGGAGCCAGTTTTGAGGGGGCACACAGACAGTTCTGGGGACGAGAGCTCAGAAAGTCAGCCCGAAGAGCGTCCCTTCCCTCTCCTCCTTTGACAGCAGAAACAGGTGAGGTGCAAATCACAGCATCTGGCCCAGCTGTGCCAGCAAGGCCGTGGTGCTGCCTCCCCTACTTAACTGAGCAGCATACGCTGGGCTGGCGCTGCAGACAAACTACTTGTGCAACCCCCATCCATGCCTTTGCCCATAATTCTGACTCTTGGACCCTGCTGGGACTCTGCTGTACTTCTGGAACCCTGACTTTGGACTGACCTGATGCTGACTACTCTTGAGCCCCCAACGGACTGCCATAAGCATGCATGTGTGTTCGCCTCACAGCCCTTGCCTGCCTGAGATGCGACAGTTTGCAAATGCGAATTTGCATTGAGATTTAACATTCGCAGCTTGTGTATTAGCAATTTTATCAAAAGATTTCAAATTTAAAAAACCAAAGATCTTCTGGGATTTCAGCATTTTCTTACTTTGAGGTTTAGAGCTGGAGCTGGTTGGATGTACGTTTGGTAGCTGCTGCGAGTGTTTGCATTTTTTTGCTAGTAGGTTATTGACTTGGAGTGTTTTGCTGGGAATGATAGAGTAGCTGAGTGAGTGTTTGATTTGTTGTTTTAGAGAGTTTGTGAGTTGGTTTGCCCTGTATGAGAGAATGAAGAGGGCTGGTACTGGTTTTGGAAGGGTTTGAAGTTTTATGTTGGAAGGGTTTGAAGTTTTATGGTGTTTGTCCAGCTGTTTTCAGTCTTGCTCCAGTCAGTGTTTTGTTCAGTGTGGTTCTGATGTGGCATTCATGCATGCATTTGTGGTTTGTGCCATGCTTTGTTTTGTTTGACCATTACGTTTCTGTTCTGGTGTACTGCCCTGTGTTATGCTGTCTTGTTCATGCTTGGTATTTTAGTATGATTGGCTCTAATTATAGGTCCTAAGCTTCGGAGTAAGGGATAGCTTGTGGACAAGCAGGCCAAGAGGTGCTGTGTATTTAAAAGAGAAAAATCCAGATCCTTGGCAGCCTTCTTGGGGACCATATGATAGATAAAGAAAAGTGAGGTAGTAATTTGGGCCAATGTGGGAAGGGAGATGATTTCCATCAAAAGCACAAAACACACTAAAGACCCTTATCCAGAAGATGGGAAATGCCCTCAACATTTGGATTTAGGATCATAATCAGAAAAATGTAGTGTTCAGCACCTCAGTTTTTCCTACAAAGGCTGAATGTATCTATAAGCATCTATAACAGTGATAGAACCAATGCTCTTGGGTGTTGTAGAATAGCAGGTACCTCTTTCTTGATAACACTGACTCCTTTGAGTTTAATGTGGGTGGAGCTATTTCTGTGATAGTAAACAGAGGGAAGAATGAACTGGCTTATAGAAGAAATTAATCAAACCAGTTATAAGATTGGTGTAATGAACTGCTCAAGAAAAAAAAATCACAATTGGCTGGTGTAGAACATAAGAACCTAAGAGAAGCCCTGCTGGATCAGGCCACAGCCCATCTAGTCCAGCATCCTGTCCTGCATGGTGGCCTACCACCATGAGTATCTCAAGCAGAGACAAGGACAAAACTTTTCCTGCTCTTGAATCCCAGCAAATGTCCTTAGAAGCAACCTGCTTTCCCCCCCCCCCCAGCCCGAACGATGTACCTAGGCATTCATTCTAGTAGCCTTTGATACATCTGTTGTCCATAAATTTGTCTAACCCTACCTTAAAGCCAGTGTCAGGGATAGAGTTTCAGGGATAGAGGCATAGAGGGTAAAAATGCAAAATATGACCATCTATGTGGAACAAAAAGAAAATAACAAAGGGCACTTTTATTCTGAAACTACAATGGCCAGTAGTTCAAGGCAATGGATTGCAGTCATACAGGCAGGCAAAAGAACAAAGTTGCAAGACAAAAGTGTATCAAGCAGTGTTAGATTTGGCAGGATTCTGAACAGCCCTGAAATTCTGTTTGAATCCAAAGGGAAAATCTCCCAGTGTAAATGCATAAAGTGGAATGTAACAGCAGTCCCTACTGAGTCAAAAAAGCTGTCTCCCAGTTCAGAAGCCAACTCCCCCCCCCACTTGACTGTAAATCTTGACAAGGGGACAGCAAAACTGGTTCTCATCCTCAAAGATTTATCTTCTTAAAATGTTCACCAGGAATTAAACTAAATGGGAATAAAATAATTTCCTTTTGTCATGATTTTTTCTTCTGGATGTGGCTTAAGAGCTAGCTATATATACCAAAAGAACAGAGATATGAGGACTTTGACTATAAGGAGAATTGTCTTGGAATCATTCCTTCACATCACACTTAGTTATTCTCATTTGAGCAATAAGTAGAGTCTCAGGGTTTCATATCTCCAGATGTTGTCTGATGTTGCTGGCAGTGGAATGGTGGGAGCTGTAGTTCCAGGAGCATCTGGAAGGTTGTAAGTTGACCACCCCTATTCTACAGCACTCCTTCTTTCCTTTCCTTTTCTGTTTGGACTACAAAAGATGCTACATAATGCCTAGGTTCCCCCTTCCCTCCTTTGGGGAAATTGCTTGGCAGATTCTCAAAAGCCACAATGCTGAATGTTCTGCATGAATCGAGTTGGCAAGTGTTTCTGGCAGGCTGCTGTGCCAATGCACCAAAGCGGCTGCCAGAATGAACCACAAGGACAGTCATACTTTGGGATCACTTGGTCTCAAAACTCTGCCCAGGGAATTGCAGGAGTCTTTTGGAGACTCTTTGTGGGCAACAAATGAATGACTCACCTAATATGCAGTTCTCTGCATAGAGTCTGATGCCAATAATATTTAGCAGCAGGACAGGACACTTCTGCAAGGGAAATAGAGAGAAAACCTTGGCAGATCAGGAGAGGGTTCTGGTACCTCTCCCAAACCCTTTGGTATCTGTACTTGTGCAATGCCATTTCTGTGAAACATGAGCTATTTCATGCCATGCTAGTCCACACATCAGCCTCTGATCCATGCTGAGCTAGATTAGTTCAGGGTTGGGGCTGCCTTCATTTTGGCCAGCACATCTAAGCCCAGCCCTGGTTGCCAGTTTCAAAGACTAAGCCCAGCCCATGAAGGGCAGGGATGAAAATTCCTAGATTTTGGCATTTCCAGACAGGCCCTTCTGGTTTCTGGAAGGTGGGGAAAGGAGGTCTCTGCATCCCTCCATAGGCCAGGATAATGGCCTGTGCAGAAGGACCAAGACTCCTAGCCTAGTTTACATAGGGTGGAGATTCTTCTAATTTTTATTAAATATATTTATTGCTTACAAAATGGACAGACAAAATAGAAATACATGTGGGCAAAATCCAGAAGACAATTATAATTCAGACTTTTGGTTATTTGTATTTGCAAGGAATGTCAGTCCCTAAATAAGATGAAAAGAAAGAAGGGCTATACATGAAGAATAGGGATGGAATGTTGTCTAGCCCTGAAAATTTTGCTTTCTCCTGATAGAGATCAGCTGGAACATCTGCCATCTCTGAGTCCTTTATTTGATTGGGAAAGGGCTAAGATGTGTGTCTGAAAAGATATATTAAATGGTTGCTCATGAGTTTATTTTATAATAAACTGTTTTACTTTTTAAGGGGGGAGTTCCCATTATAAGCTTAATTCGGTTTCCCTAAACTGAAATAATAGAACCGGATGCAAATGCAAATTTGCCTGATCCCATTACTTTCAACTCGATCCGGATTCTGAGGATTGTAGGTGGTGTACATGACTCAAGGGGGGGGGGACTCAAGTGGCTACTTTTTAAAAGCCGCTTTTCAGGGCTGCCCTGCCCTCTTCCTCCTGACATGAACACGCCACCCATAAGGGACCCCTTCACGGAGCCTAGCTGGGTGGCTGGGTGGCTGCCGCTTCCCTGGATGAGGGAAAAACAGCAGTGGGCAGCTCAAGCCCCCTTCGCCTGCTCACTCCACAGTCACAGCCTTAAAAACAGAACCTGCAGCTACTTTCCTTTGCCTTCCCTTTTTTAAAGGTCAGAACTTTCAAAATTGCAGAGAATTGCAACATTGTTATCAGGTGTGAAGTGGTTGGATTGCTACAGTGTAGTGGCTGCTTTAAGGGGTGGATTTTTACAGTAAAATCACTATCTTTGGAAGCAAGCTATTGGGGGAGGGAAACCCTAAACAAGCATTCTCATCCCTTAACATGGTACCGTTCCCACAGTAAAAAATGTAAAATGTTTCAAGTGCACGAACTGGAGTGAGACCTGTTGAAATGAGGATTAACATTTACAATGCTTTGGGGTGATTTAACACGCGGAAAGCATGTTAAGCCAACCTGACGTGGGAACTGTGAGGATTGAAACCGTTTTGAAACTGGAATAAGCTTATAATGGGAACACGGCCTTGGAGACTCTGCTCCCTAAATCTGATGTTCCCTTTTTTCCTACATGGAGGGATGTATTACTTTTTTCTTTTAACATCCCATGAAGAGATTGAAATAAAAGTCAGAATCAGTGTTTGCAAGTAAAGCAGAGAAGCAAAATGTGCTCCCTAGAATTGTAGGCACATTGAGAACTCACTACCAGCTTTCTCAGCTGAGAAGCTTAGGAAAGTTTCTTAGAAAGCTGATAGGAAATAAATGTTGGGACAAATATTAAGATGAGAGCTAATCAGTATAAGTAGTTGCCCTTATACTAAAAAGACATCCGTTCCCTTATTGATTTGCTAGTTTCTAAGATCATCTATACTGGGCTGGAGAAAAAGGCATAGATACACAGGTCCCTGGAGTAGGTATGACTTTAGAGAATGGCAAATTGAAATATTTTTAAGAAGCCTTTTAGGCAAAGAGTCTACATTATTCACCTGAGAAATATGAGTGTTTCCATATTTTCCTGTTAGGATGTGTTTTTAATGAGAAGTCGTAAAAACCTAGCTGAAATTGCTGATACACAGAGTAAGAAGTGCGTGTATTTTCCATTTGTGCTTTTGAGAGAAGAAGAACCATGTGCAGGACGGGAAGGGATTGCTTAAAAAAACCCCAATCATCTAAGTTAATCAACATAGGCATATGCTGGCGTGTGCCTTCCCCTCAAATGTAACCATATCACAGTAGTTGCAGCAGTATGTTAAAGCTCTGCTTACTTCTGTAATCTGGACTGTGCACAGAAGGAGAAGTAAGAATGGCTGTGTATTCTGGAAGTGGGAGCCTTGTCCCTTGACAAAATCCTCCCCTTGGTAACCTGCTTCACCATTCATTTGATTAAAAGTAGCCAAATCAGACGTGAATTGATGGGAAGCAAAATTGGGGAGGGAGCTCAGGAGCTCATCATCTGTACCTGCGTGTGGATCACAAAACAATGCTTGTTTTTGGCTGGGCTTCTTTTTTCATGTTTCTTTGCCTTCTTTAGTTTTAAATGGATCTGAAACTAGGAGTCAATAGCTTGAGTGTGAGAGAGACCAGAGAAGTCAGCCAAGACAGGTTTGACAGCAGCAAATCAGTAGGGATGACAGTGAGAAGAACGAATGTCTGCCACTGATGAGTATGAATATTTGTGTGTGTGTGTGTGTGTGAGAGAGAGAGAGAGAGAGAGAAGCAGCACAACTCATCCCAAAGCCAAATTTAAGTGCATATGTATATGCATGTGAGCTAGAACATAAGAACATAAGAAAAGCCTTGCTGGATCAGGCCACAGTCCATCTAGATCAGCGTCCTGTCGCACACAGGGCCTGTCCCCAAGGAATAAAAAGTCTGCCAAGACTCTCCTTTTGCCTCTGAGCGTCCCCAAGCCAGGGTTTTTAATGAGGTTCCAGCACTACAAAACGTGGAAATCGCGTGACAAAATACATGCACTTTAAACAACTCTTCCAGCGCTCTTTCTGTAAGTCGCGGGTTTTCCTCGCTACATTTACCTTGAGGACGCTCCGTGGCAAAAGGGGCGGGGATTGCCGCCTGCACACACAGCAGAAACACAAGCAGAGCTTCACTTTCTAAAGCTCAGAACTAAAGAGCCAGAATCACGCAGAATTGCAACACTGTTGCAATCGCTGTGAGGTGTGAGATGGGTGGATTATTGCTAGGGGTGGATTTTAAAGCGATAACAGGGAAAGTGGTGAGTGAATGAGCGATCGTGCGCTGGGCAGGGTGGATTTTTGAAAGCAAAAACAGGGAAAGTGGTGAGAGTGAATGTTTTCCAGCACGAGAAGCCATTTCGGGGGGGGGGGAGATCTGGGAGACGAACAGAGAGCCAATCGCTGTTTCTCCTTTGCACTTGTCAGGGATTGTCAGCGCTCGTGCGCTGGGCAGGGTGGATTTTTGAAAGCAAAAACAGGGAAAGTGGTGAGAGTGAATGTTTTCCAGCACGAGAAGCCATTTCGGGAGGGGGGGAGATCTGGGAGACGAACAGAGAGCCAATCGCTGTTTCTCCTTTGCACTTGTCAGGGATTGTCAGCGCTCGTGCGCTGGGCAGGGTGGATTTTTGAAAGCAAAAACAGGGAAAGTGGTGAGAGTGAATGTTTTCCAGCATGAGAAGCCATTTCGGGGGGGGGGGGAGATCTGGGAGACGAACAGAGAGCCAATCGCTGTTTCTTCTTTGCACTTGTCAGGGATTGTCTTCCTAGTTGTGGCCACACCGAGAGCAGTCCCTCCCCATTCCCGCTGGCATCCTATGAACAAGAGCAGGGGCGGGGAGAAAAAGATGCGCGCAAAGAAAACAGGGATCCTATGGGGACGGAAGGTGCATTAAAAACACGCATTTTCCTGAGCCTCATGCGGACGCTTATTCCTGATTTGCATGGCACTTTTAAAGTCCACTTCAGTAGAGTGACAGTAGAGTGACAGTGGAGAAGTAAATAAGTCTTTTGGGGACGTAGCCACAGTGGCCCACCAAATGCTCATGGGCATCTCAAGCAGAGACAAGGACAAAACTTCTCCTGCTCTCGAGTCCCAGCAGATGGCCTTAGAAGCTCTCCAGTTCCTCCCCCCCCCAGCCTGAAACCTAGGCATTCGTTCTAGTAGCCATTGATACATCTGTCATCCATAAATTTGTCTAACCCTACCTTAAAGCCATCTAGACTGGAAGCTGTCACCACCTCTTCCGGCAGCACATTCCATAAGCCGATGACCCTCTGGGTGAAGAAATACTTCACCCTGTCAGACCTTACTCTCCTACCCATCAGCTTCATAGAGTGCCCCCTGGTTCTAGTGTTGTGCGATAGAGAAAATAAATTTTCTCTATCCACCTTTTCTATACCGTGCATAATTTTATATACTTGAATCAGGTCTCCTCTTAAACGCCGTCTCTCCAGTCTGAAGAGGCCTAGACATTGCAACCTGGTTTCGTAAGGGAGGTGTTCCAGACCCTTAATCATTCTGGTTGCCCTTCTCTGCACCTTCTCTAGTTCCACAATATCCTTTTTGAGGTGTGGTGACCAGAATTGTACACAATACTCCAAATGTGGCCTCACTGTAGATTTATAAAGGGGCAAAATGACACTTGCTGTCTTATTTTCTATTCCCTTCCTAATTATTCCCAGCACTGAATTTGCTTTTTTTGCTGCTGCCGTGCACTGGGTTGACACCTTCAATGAACTGTCCACCAAAACCCCGAGATCCCTTTCCTGGTGTGTTACAGAAAGCTCAGACCCCATCAGTTTATAGACGTAATTTGGATTCTTGGCCCCAATGTGCATTACTTTGCACTTGTTAAGATTAAAGCACATTTGCCACTTGGTTGCCCGCTCACCCAATGCTAAGAGATCCCTCTGGAGCTCTTGGCAATCTCTTTCAGATTTTACTACCCTAAATATTTTAGTATCATCAGCAAATTTTCTATTTTACTATGTACCCCTTCTTCTAGATCATTGATGAATAAATTAAAAAGCATTGGTCCCAGTAATGAGCCTTGAGGGACCCCACTTTTTACTTCTTTCCACCCTGAGAATTTGCCATTTATTACTACTCTCTGCTTTCTGCCCTTAAGCCAGTCACAAATCCAGGACAGAACCTGTCCTTTTATTCCATGGCTGATGAGTTTACTTAGTAGCCTTTGATGTGGGACTTTGTCAAAAGCCTTCTGAAAGTCCAGATAGACAATATCTACTGGTTCACCTTTATCCACGTATTTATTGACACTCTCAAAGAATTCCAACAAATTTGTGAGGCATGATTTACCTTTGCAGAAGCCATGCTGGCTTTTGTTCAGCAATGCTTGCTCCTCCATATGCACACTAATTTTGTCTTTAATAATGGTTTCCATCACCTTACATGGAACTGACGTTAAGCTAACTGGTCTGTAGTTGCCTGGATCACCCCTGGATCCTTTTTTGAATATTGGTGTTACATTTGCTACCCTCCAGTCCTCAGGTACGGAGCCTGATGTTAGGGAAAGATTATATACTTTTGCTAGAAGGTCGGCAATTTCACATTTGAATTCCTTAGGGACTCTTGGATGAATACCATCTGGTCCTGGTGACTTGTTAACATTTAGTTTATTAAGACATGCAAGGACCTCTTCCTTGGTTATTTCTGTACAATTTAACTCTTCAGAAAATACAGGCTCAGCTACTGGCATGTGTCTTCTGTCTTCCTCCGTGAATACGGAAGCAAAAAATTCGTTTAGTCTCTCTGCAATCTCCGTGTCTTCTTTAATTACCCCTTTCTGTCCTTTACCATCTAGTGGTCCAACTGCTCTCCTGGTTGGATTCCTACTTCTGATATACTAACTTCTGATATAAGCTCTTACTTACACACAGTTTTAGAAAGGAAGAGTGCACCCAACTGTACTCTTTGTTTGTGCTTACAAATACAGGGGAGTGGGTGGGTTTGGCTGGAGTTCTTTTCTTCTGGTCCTTTTTTCTTGAACTCCTCTTTTAATGAAGCCAAAAGAGTAAAGCAGCAGCAAATTGGCTGTGTGTGTGGTGGCCATGTGATGTCAGAAGCTGCTGTATTGCAGATCTCTAAGCAAGAGAAAAATATGTCATCGACAGATAGGAAACAGATAATATCATCTGGGAGCTAAGGGTGCCTGAAGGTAAGCAAATGAGAAAAGGAAAATTCCTGGCTGTATGCTAAAATGAATCTGGTAAAGGGTATCCTTAATGTGTGTTACCTGATAACAACATGGGCTCAAGAGCCCAGGTTTTATTTTGCCTCAAAATTCTCCAGTATAGACACAGGGCAAGGTGAATGATTAGCTTTATGGAATTTTTTTTTCTGCCTGGAAATCTGGGTATACATCATTCTTTGCTTTCTGTTCTTTTTCGATGCCCTGTTTAAAGAGGAAACATCAAACAGCAGCATTATGTGAACTACCAATCATATTCCAGCACGTTCAGCAATTTAAAATCAATGCAAAGATAATCTGGGGTCAGTAAATACTTAGATCCCAATTAATTGACTGAGTGATGATGACATATGCCAATGATCTCTTTGAAAGCTGTTGATAATAATTGAAATTCATCAGAAAGAAAGCTGTAAACACCTGGACCACATGAGTGTATGTGGTGCTTCCTTCTGGTTCTGGTCTTTGGTAAGTTATGTCTGGCTTCCAGATCTTTCTATCTCATGGAAAGGAAAGGAGCAGTGGATTGACTCTGTGGCTGTCTACTAGTGAATCTTCCAACCCACAGAAATCGCTCATCTGTTGAACTGCGTGCTATTCCGGCTCCTGGAAGACGATCAAGAAAATTTCCTATGGTCATTGCAAGAGGTGGTCCTGCATAGCTGTCATCAAGGCCTGAAGAGGCAGTGCATTATCCAAACCACTCACTAGATGTCACCAGTTATCTATACTGTTCTAAATACATTTTCCTTGTCAGTTCTGCATCGCTTCTTGGCCAGAGTTGAAACTGTGTACCTGGAAATACAGAGGTCATTCTGGCTTGTAGCTAAATACTTACTAGTAGTTGTATTGGTTAGAAAGCAAGGTGTGCAGACGCTCAGGGGAAATGGGCCTCATTGGATATACTTTGCAACTTGGCTCAACTAAACTCAACAGATATATCTACTCGGAAGTTTTTACTGTATACTTAGTGTGTCCCTGTGTGTCCATGGGTGTGTGCTTTAAGATCCTGAAACTGAATGATTGGATGTTTTATCTTCAAGTGAGAAGAAATAAAAGCTATCAAAAAAGGAGTGGGGCACTTAGATTAGCTGCAGCACAGACAATCGGCCCTTTCCTGCATTTTATCATGTTATTATTATTATTATTATAGTTTATGTATAAAGCACTGTTCATGTTGAAACCTGTCAGCCTCATTTGCACCTCCCATATAAATTTGGTCACGAAGAATCTCTTTCATGAAAATTTTAGGAAATTCTGAAGATGAATTTCTGCTTCTTTACATATTTTGTGCCCATTCTTAATTTTTTTTTCCTTTCAACAGTTCAAGCCAATTTCCCCTTGGCTCCATGTCTTATTATCAGCCTGTTAAGTAGATCTTAGCTCTTCCCCAGCGATGTTGTCCCACTGTCTGGAAGGGACAGTGACAGGAAATAGTGAGATGCAACCCCCCAAAAGATTTGGCTCTGAGGTTATGTCTGTGACTTTAGGCGGAGGCAGGAAATCTTGGTTTACAAGAAACTGAGCAAAGGACTGGGTTTTACAACAGGCTGGCTCTGTTAAAAAAAGAATGAATAAAATATTTTACATTTCACATTTACTAGCAAATCAGACAAGTTATGAATTAAGATGTTCTGATGGGTCTGCATAGCTGCATTTGCTGTGCATTGTGTAGAACTGAACATCAGAATCTATTCAAGACATCTGTTGAATTCGCAAGCATATCAGGGTCTGTTATTGTTAGACATGCATAGGATTGTGCTTTGCAGCTCTGAGAAATGGCTTTGAGGTGGGATTGTTCTCATGCCAGTCCGCCTTCCCCCCTATCCTGAACATTCTTTTGCTAGAAAAGGTGGGTTATAGAAGGCTTGGGAACACGAGGATCCACACACTGCTGTCTCTGAGGTATGTCCAAGCTGCTCCTTTTGGTGTATCTTGTCACAGGCTTGGTTTTCAGAATTAAGAGTTCAATGGAGTCCAGCACTGTTTTAAGACTGTTGTCACTTTGAAGAGAGGTGAGGGACACTAAAACTATATGTGTGGGCAATCATTGTTGGGATAATCCTTGGGGGGGGGGATGAGAAATGAGTACATGTCACTGTCATTCACACACTTGTTTACAACATGGACAAAATTCAAACTTGTTCCCACTCCTCATTTTCTTGGCATGGAGAAACCATACATTTTCTCTTACCCTTCACCAAATTCCCCTCC
Organism: Aspidoscelis tigris stejnegeri; assembly: GCA_023333525.1. Classification (NCBI taxonomy): domain Eukaryota; kingdom Metazoa; phylum Chordata; class Lepidosauria; order Squamata; family Teiidae; genus Aspidoscelis; species Aspidoscelis tigris. The sequence continues at coordinate 213,595,845 of JALMGA010000001.1, forward strand.
CTGTGTGGTCAGCAATTGGATGCAGTCCTGCCCTGAATACCTTGATTTCACAGGGTCAGGAAGGTGTATTTCGCTGTGTTTCCCTGCTGCTGTATCATCCTCTGTATTTCCCTGATGCTGCATCAGAACATGGATTATCTTGGCACTGTTACTAGTCATTAACCATTTGTTCCTTGCTACAACTTCAGTTTCCCCATCTACTACATAGTAAAGTTTCTTGAAGGCCAAATCTCAATTTCTTTTCCTTTGTAATTGCGGTTTGGCACTACTTTGCAATTGGGCCATTGTTTGCTCTCAAACAGTGAAAAGGGGAAATGTATGAGAGGATTAATATTTGTGGTAGTAAAGTTATGGTTAGCAAATGGTCTCCATCTTCCCTCCCTCTAGACATCCACAGTGGCATGTGCCCTACAATGAAATTGTGTGGCGCATATGGCAAAGGTGATGGTGATGTGGGTCATTTTGGGGTATGGGAACTGTGCCCCCAAACGGATGCAGCCAGGGCATAAGCCAACCAACATCCTGGCTGTTCTCGAAGAAGACTGAGAGGCTGTTTGACCTAGAATCAAACAGTATGAATCATGAAAAGGGGCCATGTGATGGAAATTGGTAATATATTTCAGATGCATTGTTCTTTTCCCACCCAATAGTGACATTCTCCCCCTCCTGCATACAATGAAGTCTGTCATGGGATGAGAAGATATGGAGAGCCTTCCCTCTGCGTATCCAAAAATGGGGTTTCCACCCAACCTAGTCTGCCTGCACGTTTTCACTTGATGAAATGAAACGGGACTCAGGATCTGAAATGGGCTCAGAACTCTCTTTATTCAAATATGAAATAGTTCATATGGCTAATTTAGTCCAAGAAAAAGGAAAAGGAAAAGCATTATTTTGTTAGGACAGTCAAAATTCGAAATGGCCTGGAATCTGATTAAAGTATATTCTGGCTTATAAGACTACTTTTTAACCCAGGAAAGTCTTCTCAAAAGTCGGGGGTTGTCTTATACGCTGGGTGTCGTCTTCTTATATGGTGAGTATATCCCAAACTCTATATTTTAACTGGAAAAGTTGGGGGTCGTCTTATGTGCCCAGTCATCTTATACGCCAGAATATACGGGTAAATGTCATGTCTGACTGCAATCTATGCGTGTACAGTCATCTTGCTTTTCACAAAAAACATTGTTCTCCAAGCAACTATGCTCAATAAAACAAAAATGAAGATACCCTAAAGCATACAAGTTAAAAAGATAAAAGGCCTTTCTGCATGTACCTCTGTTCTGGATCCTGGTAGTCTTCTTTGGATTCTTTTGCCCACCTGTTGGTGTGGACTCTGTTCTTGCTAGCTGCCAATGCTCTGCTTCATCTAGTGCTGACTATGCAGGTCTTGGGCAAAGCCTGCCACATACTGCACTAGCATACAGACAGCAGATCCCTATTCCAGGATATAATCTGGAATAAGACCCCACGCTGAAAAGACCTCAGCCTCTCTGACTTAGGTCACTCCAACTGTTGTTGGACTATGACTCTTATTAATTCCACATAGCATGATTACTCATGCAATAGGAGATTACTAGGTTGAAGAAACTCGGTATGTACTTCCATGCAGCTGAGGTACTTCTGTTTTATTACTATAATCCTTTCTCTGGCCACTCTTCTGAATTAGTAGCAATTGAAAGCCCTTCCTCCCTCAGACCTTGGGTTTAGGGTATCTTAGAAACCAGCCCAGCCTTTAGCAGCTAAATCAGTCACACACCAAGCGTCAACAAACTCTCCAAAATCCACTCCTCAGGCCAGAGTAATAACATGCTCAAATTTATAAATTTGCATGCCATTAGGTGCACAGTTCACCAATTTTTGCTAATCAATCAAAATCCAGCTACCTTCTTACATATAGTGACTGACCACTTTCTCCCAGAATGCACTAGGAATATGCAGATAATCACTTGGAGCTCAGATTCCTGGTCACTGGTTTCTGCTAATCAGTTAAAATCCAACTACCTTCCTACTCATAGTGACTCTCTATCTCCTCTCAGAATACACTTGGAATTTGCAAATTATTTCCTGGAGCACAGACTATATAACCAATCATGTTCTTATTTGTGGTGCCTGTCGGCTTCCTCCCAGAATGCACAAGGTATATGCAAATTATCCCCCAGAGATCAGAATTCTGCTTGCTGGTTTCCACCAGTCAGTCAAAATCCTACTGCTTTCTTGTGGTGACTCTCTGCTTCTTCTCGGAACGCACTGGATATAGGCAAATTATCCCCCGGAATATGTCAGTTAATTCATTATTAATTAGGGGTGCATATGAACTATAAAATAATGTAGGAGGTCAAATGCTTAATTCTCTGCCCAACGTAAATTCCTACAATCTCGATGATATTAAACAATTCACATTCAGGGGACTTCTGCAAAATGTTTGACCCATAAGAAATCTTTAAGAGCAAATTAATTTCATCATGGTTAAATTTTAAAATCTGGATGTGAAAAGTGTACCTATAGAGAATATACAGGTTTATATTTAATCATTTATCAGTTTCAAGTTGACAGAAACTGAAGTTTTGACAAAGCAACACTGTTGTCCAAGTCTCTGTGTTAGATTTTATCCATACTAGGGATGTGCATGAATTAAAAATTCAAGTTGGATTCACAATTGGACTGAACGTCCAAAAATTCATATCTTCATCAAGTCATTCATTCCAATGTTCAGCCTTTTGTGTTCGCGGTTGAACATTTTCATAGCTTTTTTCCCCATTGAAAAAGCCTATTTTCACCAGTAAAATACTGGGAAAGTGTGAAAACTCTCTCAAATTCATAAGTTGAAAGCGCTGTTCAATTCATTCAAATGTCCAGATGTTCGAATGTCTGTACTTTCAATTTGATGCCAACATTTATGAATTCATAAAGTCGATTAAATTTTCAAATTCATTTGTGCGCCACAGGCGTCTCTTGAGCATCCCTGCTGCATAGCTGACGAATGTGTACCCGAGCATGAAAGCAGGGCCCATGGTGCCCTCAGTTTCTTCTGCTAATATGTAAAGGAAAGTGGCAGAGAAGGCAGTTTCCTAAGAGTTGTTTCAACATGGCCCAATATAGCACTGGACTGAAAATTGCTGACTTTTCGGGCCATTTGAGGTATAATGCTAAACTGTGATGGGCAGAAACCTCACAGGTGCAGAAGTTTTGTCCTGCAGCGGTGGGGGTTTTGAAACCAACAGGTGCTGGGAAGGGACCCCTGTGTGTAGATTCTCTTACCCCCATCCCACAGGAAGCTTCTTCCATGGTTGTCTGGATGCTTTCCTAGTTTAATTAGTGAACAAACAGAGGTGTTTCTTCATTTTTCAACCTATTTTCTATATTGGGAAACAGGTTGGCTTGGGTTTTTTTTGTTTTGTTTTTTAAAAAAAACCTTTGCAGATGAAAATGTGTCAAGTCTCTGTATGGTTAACAACATGTCACTTTGCAAGAGAATTTTCATAATTAATGAACTAGTTCAATTTGCTCTGCTGCTTGACTTTGATTAATACATTTTTGAGTGTTCCCACTGGGACTCTGTCCAGTTTGTTTAGTAAGCTCTTATGTGTACATTCAGTTCATGCATATGGATCAGAGTGCTGGCACCAAGTACCTGTAATGTGCAGTAAAGGCACAGCCACCCTGACTCCATTTACAATGGAAAGAGAAATATATCTTCCACACAAAGTCTTTTATGAGTCATTAAAAGCAAGGAAAAGGGGAATTTTACACTTTATTATGAAAAGGTTAGATGGCTGCAGAGTATCACTTTATGCAAGTCTGGCCATTAAAATGGCATAATAATCTAGGTTTTCATTTCATTCTGCTCTAAAGTGGCAGTTTCTTCGGTATTAAGTAGAGACCTGTAGAACATTTATAATTTAGCAATGGAAGAAATATTATCCCATGTTCTAAACTAGCTGCCCTTGAACTGGCTAGGTTTGAGCAAAAGAGAGATCTCTCCCTAGGTAGTAGGAAAAGTTCTTGGAAGTCTTTATAGGTCACTGGGCATTCAAAAGAATTAGCTGTATATCATAATCATTTCTGTTTGAAGAGTTGCTTCGCAATTGTTATACCCCAGGAAAAGGAGCCAAGGAGGACATACTGACTGATGAAATTGAGGGTCTGTTCACACTACCTTCCAGATGCAGTTCCAGCCATTCCTGGGAAGGCTCACCCACACACTGTATCACCACCATCCCAGAGCTCTCTCCACCTGTCCTGGGAGCAGCTAGGGAGCTCTTAGTCAGCAGTGTTCACACCCTCTTCTGGATGTGACGCCGTGAGTGGGTGAGATAGCACAGCTGTGGTCATGCAGTCACCACTACAGGCAAATGGCCAGGGCAATGGCCAGGTGCAAGCTGGCCACTCCCAAGACGATCCAGTCTGCCTGGGCAGGGCCATCTGCACTTCAAGCGCTAGTGGTTTAGTTTGGGGTGGCACCGGCACTTGAAGTGCAGATGTCTCTCTCTGCACCTGTCTGTGGGAAGCAAAGCACAAACTTGCATACCTGTGGACTAAGCATTCCCATTTGCAAATGCTTAATCCAGGTGAACCCTCCGCAATGTGACCAGGCACTTACCCAAAATGTGGATGGGTGTTTGGGTCCTGCTATTTTTCAGCCTTGGTGCCAACACTAGTGCATATGCACCAGTGCCATCACCAGGGCAATTGTGACTTGTGAGTGTGCTTGCACGGTATGTCACCGGACCCTCCAGCACATCTTCTAAACTGGATGATGCATTCAGTGAGCCCCTGGAGTCTTACTGGCTCTGGCGCTAGTTAAGGTAGGCACATGTGTGCTGCAGGTTTACCCTACACCACATGTAGTCACTATAGGAGGAGCTTCTGTATGGAAGGAGACAGTTTTAGTTTGGAAACTGCTCCTTCAAGTGCAGGTGCTCCCCCTCAGAGCTCCCCCTCATGGTGACTTGTGGGCCAAGTGCGCAAAAGCCCCAGATCTTTGTATTCATGGAATGTTATAATGATATCATTCCACTGGGGGAAGTGGGAACTAGGGATGTGCGCGAATATTTGAAAATTCAAAAATCTGATTTGAATCCGACAAATATCGATATTCAAATGCAAATCGAATTTAAAAACATTTGAATTTAGACATTTGGATGGATTTCGGATTTCAGATTTCAGAAGATCTGATATGAATATCTGAATAATTTGAATGTAAAGATTTGTATGTATTGTATCTGAATGTGCACGAAAATTATATGTATTTGCGCTTATAATATGGGACGAAAGTGGGATGCATACGGAATTGCACAAATTTGAATAATGGATACGAATGTTGTCAACATTTGCATTTTTAAATACAATTTGAACTTTCAAATGTATGGATTCTAATAATCCGGATTCGAATCGGATTTTCGGAAATTCAGATGTTTTACATCTGAATTGAATGAAATTTTCAGAAATTCAATTTGACCTGAATTTGAATGTAAAAAAATACATTTGTGCACACCCCTAGTGGGAACAGGCCCTGAGAGAGAGACTAGCTCTGGGTGTCTGCACACAGCAAGAATCAGAAACAAAGTCAAATTTGCTTTTCTGGTTTGATTTTCTTAATATTTCCCTGGCCTGGCTAAAGTGGCTATCCTTTTCTTTTTTGCTGCCAGTCAGGCTACACTGATGAGCCATAGCACTTGCACACCAAAGCAGAAACTGGTGACCTCTGCTTCTGGCCCCAATGGGCAGGCCTGGGTGGTCACTTCATCCTGTACTGATGAAACCTGAGGCCTTTTCGCATTACAGTTTTGGACACTTTCACCATTCACATGTAGGCAGGAAGGAACACATTTACACGTGTTCCTACCTACTTATGTGAGAATGCTGAAAGTGTCCAGAATTGCCCTAGCCTGGAAAGGCTGGACAGGGGCTGGGACGCCCCTCCCAGGTCTGCCCGCCATTGGGTGAGAACAACCAGGGGTGTGGAGACCTGTCAGGGACCTTCCCCCAGTTCTTGCACATTGTAGGGGACCCGATTGGTCCCCTACAACTGGTAGGAACTGCCCCTGGCCCCCCACCCACCCTGGCCCCCCACCCCAGGGCCTGGGGACATGCACGCACACGCAGGTCCTACCTTCTGGCTGTGCTGGGACTCAGTGACCCGGCACAGCTGGGAACGTGAACCACGTGCGTGCAGAGTGGCTTATGATTGGGCAGATTGCCCAAAAGTTGAATATTCCAGGTATTTGGTCATAAGATATCTTTGTGTTCATTTTTCCCTTTCTCTTATTTTTGCTTATGATATTGGGTCAAGTACATCATGGTTATGCTGCTGATACAGAAACATAGGGCTTGCCTGTGTTGAGATTGGGACATAGCCCCACAATATCAGGGCGAAAACTTGCTATAACCTACTTTGGGAAAATCTGACTCTGAACATGGGAGTTTTCCTGAAGTAGTGCTATATTTTACCTGTCTGGACACTGCTGCTGGAAGCCTTCACTTTCAACGTGGCCACCCTGCATAGGTAAGTGCTGAAAAAAGATGACTGTGCATATGTAGTCATGGCAAGTGAGTACTTCTGCAAACTTTGTGCCATTGCAATATCCAGATATGCGTGTCATTATATGGCACAAAGACAGGGCCAGCCCCTTGCTGTGTAGTCAACAAGTAATTATTCCAGAGGGGCTTTACTCTTGAAAATTGCTTGCTTGTGCAATTTTTGAATGGCATCTTTTTTTGGAGCCGTCCAAAAAGCTTGTTGTATATTTTTTTGCACCTACATCTATCAGTCAGCAGATTTCTTTTCCTACAGGGTTCCTTAAATTTTAACTTCAGCTCTTTGAATATATGCAGCTCCTCAGTATACTGGGCAGTGGATTTGATTTTACCATTTGCAACAGTTATTGGTCTCATTCCTAACAGAGCATTATTGAAGCTCTGTTCCCCCTTCCCTTGCTACTGATCAAGATACCACACAAGGCATTTTGATCCTGCACTGGCCCCATTGCCCCTAGCTGTTTTCTGAATATGGAAAACAGATGCTTTGATCTCCAGATAATGATGCTTTTTTCATTATCAGTAAGGAACTTTACCTAGTCTGTTCTCTTGGCTGGAAAATCTAGGTATGTGTGCAGTGACATTTTCACTGGTTTATTTCTTGTTACATTTGACTCTTCTGTTTCCTTTGCTATGATTTCTGCACATAGGGCTGATGGGAGCAAAGCTCAAACAACATATCCTTTTCTGTTTCTTTTGTGCACTGAATAAAACTGGCACACAAAAACCTTTGGATGACTACCATCCATCCCATTTAGACCCTGTTTCAAGTTCTACTTCTTCCTGTGACACATTTCACATGGCCTCTACCAGGTTTCTTTCAGTTTCATCTGCCTGTCTTTCTTAAGGATGTGCATGAAGCACATTTCCCGCCTTTGCTTCTATTTGAAGGGGGGGGGGAATGCTCAGCTCTGTGATAAGCCCCCCCCCGCCAGCACCAAGATTTCCCACAATTCCTGAATGGGGGCAGGTTCTAAAGCTGCACACACACCTCAGAAAGCCTAGTTGAGCCTCTGATGAGGGTGCGATGGGGGTGGAGGTTTGAACGGAGGCCTCTGCAGATGGATTTACAGATAAGGGGGGGCACAGCAGGGAGTCCGGGAGACTGGGGGGGGGGGGCAGATCCAGCCTTTGTTGAAACTTCTATGAAGCTTCTACAAAGGTTGAATACGTTCACTTGTAGGTCCTTTGATTTGCCCATGAATCATTGAATTCATACAAATTTGTAGGAATTTGAGCTTGATAAATATTTTCGCCCATCCCTAGTCTGCCTACATATGTCTGTCTTTTAAAAAGCCAATCTGAAGAAAAATAGTTTGAAGGAACTGTAAGGCCACCTCCAGACAGTGGCTGGATATTCTGCTAGGAAGTGATAATGTGGGAAATTCTCTGTTCATGATTACTGCCTCCTAACTAGACAGCGGCATGACTGGTACTGTATCCATGCATTTGGGCATCCTGAATGCCCAGATGTGCATGTTGGTACCTCTATGCATGAATGGATGCCTGTTTCGACCTCCATGCATATGCAGTGGATGGAACTATGATGGTGGCTCCATCCAGAAGGTAAATAAAGAATGCTATTAGAAAATCCACAGCCAGCAATGGGCTTTAACAATGTTTAGTGCTTTTGGGATGTTGGGGAAACGTCATACATGAGGCAACCCCACCATACTGGCACCGTAATAGTGCTATATTCTCCTCAATGGACAGAACCTAGGTGATGTATTATGTGATGAGCTCTACTCTTATCATTTCTCCTTTGTTACATGCCTTTGATTGGTGAAGGCTGAGTTAAGACAATCGTGACAAGTGTCTGGGATACAAGAGCTGGTGAAATAGCATGTGGCTGCTGGCTTTTGTTGCCAGAAGGTTGTGGCAACTTTGTTTTTCTTCTGCAGTACCTCAAAGCCTGAGTTGCTGAGATTCTCTGACATTGCAGGCAAAGCTCTCTTTCTAACAGTCACCACAAATTGCAGATTATTAGATAAGATCATTGCATTTAACAGATATATTTGGTTAAGTCGTGCTGTGGCAAGGAGGGAAAACTGGACTATGGCAGGCAAGGGAAGTGAGTTTTGCCCCTTCCTTCTCCTTGGCCAATGTAGGTTTTCTTCCATTGCAAATGTGAGAATGAAAAGTGGTCTTTTTTTTCTGATCAGAAATGCCACAAGGAAGCAAAAGGTTAGAGTTCCTTTCCCTTCTGAAGAAGTTCTGATTATTAATTCATCCCCATAACAGCAGCTATTTATCTTATAAGAGTGTGCATTCAATTCAAAGGTGCATTTAAGATCGCATCTAGTTTGACCCTAAGACTCAGGGAAGGAAACATATGGAGGAAGTTTGCTTAGCCCTCCCAAAGCCCTCTTTGCATCTCCAAATCACACAGTTCAAATTGCTTTTGAACCATGGGAGGAAAGATTCTAATATCCCCTTTTATCTTTTCCTTGAGAAGCCTTTGATGATGGGCTTTCTCTTCATTAGCTGCCCTGGAAATTGCCACTTCAGAATGTTGAAGAGGAAGTATTGTTTGTCCCAAGTATTTTTAGTTTTCAGGATGATTTTAATGTACAGACACAGTGCATATCGGTGGAATGTTGCCTGGTATTTGTTTGCATTCTTTGGCGTTTAGCATGATAGCCAAGTATCTTATAGCCCTGGTGCCTGAAACAGCTATTGATTTTGCCTTTCTAAAATAAGCACTTCAGAATCTTTTTTCTTTTTTCTTTTGCCAGTCTGTACTTGTCTGTGTTTAGACTATGTCTAAGGCAGCCAATGGCTTTTGGAGATGATATTATAAAATCTGGGTAATAGCAAGGAACCAGCTTGTTAATGATATTTGAATTGGTTAACATCTGGAATCATGTAGCTTTATTAATTAAAGTCCTTTAACTATTATTCTTGTTCTAGCTACCTTGATCCTACACATGCAGAAAGGAAAACATTTGCATGTATTAAAAATGGCACCTGCATTCTGAATTGTAACAGATACATTTCTGAGTTATCTGTAGAGATCTAATCTTCCATGGAAACACTAGGTCTACTCAGTTGAAGCCCACATGAAGGATGACCAAGGATATTATTACTATTTAAGTTTTTGCTGGGGGTCCAGGAAACAAAAAAGAAAAAAGAAAAAAAAGGGGGGGGTTGCTCTTGGTGCATGTTATTATTTTTATTGAATGTTTGTACATTTTGAAAAATGAATCTCGTGTGTGCAAAGAAGCCTTTCTGAGTTTTGTTCCAAAAATTTTGAAACTTCCTGAGTGTTCTTTCCAAACAACTATTGTTCCAATGGAACTCTTGGAAGTTCTGAATGATCTGTACACACGGAACAATGGGACACTAATTTCAAAACGTTATGATGAAACGGGATCAATTTTGTTCTGAAATCAGACACTTTTTTCCCTTCTTTTTTGAAAGAGCATTTTGTTCTAGATTTAGAACGCTGGAAATACCTTCTTTCAAGTAGAAACTATTTTGATATAAAACATTCTGGATATCTATGCTGGATGGGAGTAATATGTTCTGCTTCAGCAGTGTGTTCTCACAATGGCCAGTTAGATAGGTTTGGACAGCTCACAAGAGGAACATATCTGCAACAGCCTTCTTGCCATTTGTGTTTCCCGGTAGCTTGATTGCAGATGCAGGCAGCCAGCAGGGCTTGTTCATATGGCTTATAGGGTTGGGGCTAAGGGTGGTTCTGCATTAGCTGGTATACTGAACTAGCAAGTGTACTAGGAACCTCCTTACCTAAAACTTACCTGAGACCTACCTGTCACATCAAACTGGTGAGCATTCTCATCTCTGCCCACTGGGAAACATTCTGGCACCCCTGACGTGATGGCAGTACCCAGAAGAGGACCAGCTCACAGGTTAGTGATCAATCACGCAGGTCAATCACTGGTTCATCAGATACCTTTCCTGTCCACAGGATGGGAAAGGAAGTGTGAAAACGGCTCAGGTCTTGTAAGTCATGCTTGCTGGCAGTTTCCTACCCCCCACCCCAAGTTGTATTATTACTGTTTTTGCTCCCATACCTCTGCCATTGAGAAAACACAATCTAACAAAAAGAATGCAATCACACCTCTACTAATGATGAATTGCCATCCATATCCTTTCTCGCATCATGAAACTACCTTTATGAAGGGAGGCAACACCCAATGATATAGATTAGTAATTGCCATTGGCTCACAAAGCATTTCTGTGAAAGCGATGAGGAAGTGGTAGGATTCAAATTGAAACTTTCCCTTTGATATTCCTGGATAGCTTTTGACTCATTGAAGGCTCACAGACTGCTGGTGTTAATAGTTGTTAGTATTAAGTATACCATTAGACCCTGTCCTGTTATTGCATGGGCCTTTCTTGTCTCTCATGACCTCTTTGATCATATTCTAATTGTACAGGAAGGTTTGAAGAGGAGAGCAGACAGGCTACAATTTCTTAACAGCACCCAATAGAAGGACGACAGTTGTTAACCTTTGGGCTGGTATATTCTGTAAACTATGGCCCTCCTTCCTCAACATAGAGCAGTCAAAGAGAGGCACCACCCATTGCATAGGATGAAGCCCAATCCAGATCAGCAGGCTCTGGGTTTCTGGTTAAACAGGTCTACTGGCAGACCAGTAAGCCCTGATCTGGAACATAGAGACAGACTATTGAGGAACCCATTGCAGTGGCACATTTCATTCCTAGCACTTCAGAGTCCTTGGAAGATGGCCCCAAAGATTGTGCAGGCTTTGGGGCCAGTGTGGGGGCTGGTCTGGACCAGTGATGGCGCACAGATGACACTGTTCCAGATCATTGCATACTGTGATCTAACAAGCAGGTCTGGCTGGTCCAGACCCACTGATCCAGATCACACCCTTTGTGTACAGAAAGACCCGAAGATTTTTTTCTAGGCTGGCTGACACATGGTTCTCCAGGTGCTTCTAAATGATACCTTCCTTCGTCTTTTCCACTAGCTGTGCTGGCTAGATTGCAGTTTAGCAATATCTAGAGGGCCTTATCCATCTATGGCCTTGATTTATGACTTTCATTGTAATACAAAAGGTGACAGCGTTCTTCAAACCAGAGCTCTGAAAACAACCATCCTCCTGGCCTACTTAAATGTCCTGTAGACTTCAGAAATTGGACGACAAAGTGTAAAAGAGACCAGAGTTGTGCCAGGTCTTGTTTTTTTCCGCTCCTCATGAAGAAGAGTGATCAATAAAATTCTAAGATGGCTGGCACCATCCACTTCAGACAACAGCAGTGCAACAGAGGCTATCTGTGAGAGTTTATTTTAGCAGCAGGCTAGTCAGCTCCATTGCATCAAATAGGACGCACTTTGGTGGATTTGAGAAGAGCGGTCTTAGTGCCTGATTTAAACCCATTATGCCTCTTCGTTTTTGTTTCAAGGATTCACAGTCTGCTTTCCCAAAACTTAGTAAAGGTGAAACTTCTGATCTCTTGCTGAGTTTAGAAAACCTTCTTTTTTAAAAACTACCTCCTGAGATACATAGCAAAAGTCATCTTTTTAGTAAGAATGAAAGGGATTTATAACCTAAGTACTTTCCTAACCGCTGATTATTTTATGGATGCAAGCAATGTCCAGAGTTGCAATGCCAGCCACAACCCATCATACTGCACTGGTTGTCCTTTTGACCCTCAGCCTTCTATACTTGTTCATTTTGTCTTGCTGGTTCTTATTCCAGGTCCAGTTTTCATGATTGCAAACATAGAAAGCATTTAGCATAGAAAAGTTCTGCCTTCAGTAGAATTGAACTTCTAACAGACCATAGGATTTGGAGGCTGGGTTCATGTGTAGGAAACCCCCCCCCCCACACACACTCAAAAGCACTTTAAGATGTGTGGCACCTGTGTTCTTATCCATCTCGAATCCACCTCTTCTAGTTTAGAAGGGTCATGAAAAGGGGAAGGGCAGAGTAGCATGTAACCCGTCCCACCTGCCAACCATCTCTGAGTATGGAAGTGCACGAATATTTGTAGGCATTCGAAATCTGATTGATTGTGCTGAATTTCAACATTTGAACTCGAATAGAATGTCCTGAAATTCAAATGTAAACATTTGAATCAAATTTCAAATTTCAGATCTAGTTGTTCAAATTATCTGGACATTCATATGTGTATGGGTTCGTACACGATGCATACTTGAAGAGCCAAATCTTTCCCACATCCATATGTGTTTGTAAGGATCCGTACGGGACAAAAATGGGTTGGATATGGGATAACTTCGTATGTGCAGATCTGAATTAAAAATTCAAACGAATAGATTCAGATTTGGTAAATTTGAATCAAATCTTGTAAAATTCAAATTTAAAAGATTCAAATTGGATTTTGGGGGCATTTGATTTTACTTGAATAGAATGTAAAAAAATATTCCTGCACATCTCAATGTCTAAGGGGTTTCTAAGCTGCCTCAGAAGTGATTCTTCTTATTTTGATTTTTAAAATGCATGAGAATGCAACCTAAGGTCAATTTCTCCAAATCATGGCAAGTATGGCTTCCAATAAAATTTCTGTTGCACACAGAAGAGAAGTATTTGAACCCATTATGAACACCGATGATGCACTAAATTGGTGTGACTGGGTAACCAATGTAAAGTCCTCCAGATAGCAAAGGCCTTTTTGCACTACAGCCGAATGGACACGCAGGGATGGATTCACCATACACACCTAGGCAGGTAAGGGACGCGTGGGAGCACATCCTTCCTTACCTAGATGTGAATGGGGAATCCACCCCCACGTGTTCTAGCCTGAAAAGGCGGACGCGTGGGGTTCCCGCTCTCAGCTGCTTCCATTGGGCTGTGTGCCTCACTGGCGCATGCTGGGTGTGGCCAAAGCAACCGGCCAACGTGGTGCACAACTGTGGCTGCATTGCCCCACCTCATCCACCCTTCACTGGGTGTGTCCTGGGCCACTTCCCAGATGTAGTTAGTATAGTTGTTAAGCACTTTTTAGTGCTCCACAGCTATCTGCCCAGGGGACAGTCTGGCAGGTGCAGATCTGCTTCTGGAATGGAAGTGACTCCACTTGGTATGGATGCTTTGTGTGGGAGCCTCCCCCAGCTGTCCAACTGGGCCACGTGCAAAAAGGCCCATATTCACAATTAGTAGGGAATGCACAAATTTTTGTAACATTAGTTATTCGTACAAATTCGGACATTTGTTCATGAATCAAATGTTACGATATTTGTACATTGACATTTGTAAGAACAGTTCAGACATTCTTTATACTGTGGAAGTGGGAAAGCAGCTGTGCCACTCACATCTGCAACACATCCAAATTTCTTTCAACATGGATTGAGAGTGGATTAAAAGTGGATTCAGGTCGAATTTGACGCTTTCAGAGCAGATTTGTTACCGGATACATATTGGATACCCATTCATTCGTATTGGATATCCGTATGAATACATACAAACACATTTGTATCGAATAGAATCCTAACAATTAGTACAAACAGTGGCAGTAGACTGGCAGCTTACAGCTGGCGTATGAAGGAGATTTCAGGTTTGCCTGTCAGGGTTGTTAAAAACACTTCAGGCCTGTTTGCTCTATGATGCAGAACAATCCAAGGCTACTTGCTGAATTGTTCCATCTTTACTTGGGAGCTGTGGCAACTTACCTGAAATTGCTGCAGCCCTCCCAGGGGCAGTGGACCAAGCATGGCTCGATTGCTTCGGAACAGCAGCCACCACACTACACTCTACATTTTAATCCAGCTTCAGTCCACTTTCAGAGCGGAAGAATACAGCAGCAAAGTGACTTGTCATTTTCCTTCCATGTTATCTAACTCAAAGGTGGATTTTTCTGAGGTAGATCAAATCAAAAACAAATAGCTTGTCACTTTGCCGGTGGCTTATCTCACTCTTAAAGTGGACTGAAGCTGGATTAAAATGTAGATGTGAACACAGCCCAGGTGTGGTACTGAAAGTAGGCAAGTAGGGAGGAAGAAGGAGAAAGAACATCTGCCGGTACTGTCTTTGGGCTGGGCTGGGCATGGTACCTTCCCCTTCCCCTTCACCAAGACATAAGGACGAATATCAAGAGGGGGACGATGTTCTACCTGAGACTCTGCCTACGCTTGCCCCACTCCCTCCATGAGTTAGACTGGCTGATGCAGCAGAAAGGTTTCAGAAGGCCCATTGCTGGCAAGAAGATATCAAGTTGTGCTGCACCTCCTCCTGGGAGATAAAAAGAAGGAAGAGACACTTACTCCCAACTTGGCCTTGTATCTGCCCTGTGCTGAATTCATAGAGGCGAGTATGAAGAAAAATGGACACTTAATCCACCTTTCTGTCCAACTGGGCCATGCCTTCCTCTTGGGAGCTGGAGAGGGGAGGGGGGAGGGGGGACATTGTTTATAATATGTTTTTGATCTCTTATTTACTGAGATTGTTTTTTTTTACTTGTATTCTTTGATGTGATGATTATTTATTGAGATTTATTTTCTTTACTTGTTGTATTGATTTGTTGTATTCCTTGTATTTCTTTTTTCTGTTTGTTGTAAACCGCCTTGAGCAAAATTTTGTTTTTTGGAAATGAGGTATACAAATAAAACAAGGAATGGAATGAATGTGTGATTGCAGCTCTACAGTTGTGCACAGCTGTTGGATTGCCAAGGCATTGTCCAGCCACACATCAGATGGCAGTTGGGCACCCTGGTACAGGGCTTTTCCAGCACTTGAAGTGTGAATAGCCACTACTGTGCTGGATCCTTACCATCCTGCTATGTTATTGTTACACCCTATTTGGCCAGTAAGTACAAACAGGTCACTGTGATACCTTGGAGAAGCCTGCCACAAATGCAAAGGACATCACCTATGGTTGTTCTTCAGCAATCTTCAGTAGCATGAATGCATCTTGATTATGTAGCTTCTATATTACCATCATATGAATCCCTCTTTTTCATGTACAGTATTTTGAGTTGTAATGCTAGAAGAAGGGATTTCCTATGGCAACATTGTACAGGCTGGATTATGTACTTTTCTACATTTGCATGAACTGTACATATATTAAATGCGAACCTAATTTTCAGCAGAGCTTTTAAAAGCTAATACTCAGACAGAAGACAGACAGAGCTTTTAAAGCAACCTCATTTGACTCATGTCAAGTATAATAAAATAAGGCAAATTTTCTTGTGTGTGCAGTATTTTTCTTTTGTTGTAAGCTCAAAACAGAAGAAAAGGGCCTTCTACTGTCCTTGACTGTGTCTGATGCAATTAACATAATTAATGTAAAAGAACAGATCAATCAAATTATATAGTGCTGTTACACTTTTTATTTTAGCTTGCTTCACATCCTTACAGAGCTTAAGCAAAATGCACAACCAGGAATCTTTGCAAAATGCTATAATGGTCCGGCCAGAGGCAGGGTTTGAAGGGAATGATATCTTCAGTCTGAATATCTATTAAGTCCTATGAACAATCAAATCAAACTCAAGCAAACAATCACTGCTAGGGAGGTCCACAAATAAAAACTTGCATGTTTGGTTCTTCTTTGAACACCCATTTTATTGGCTTGATGGCAAACTCTTTAACCAAACAAAAGTGTTCAACTCTGAACTTGTTAGAAAACAAAAAAATTGCATTTTTTCCTGTTAACAAAAGCTCTTTTCAAGGGCAAAAACACAAACATGAGCTTTCAACAAAATAGTTTGTGTTTGTGAGTGGGGGGCTGGTTCTGTTCAATTGAATTTCTGGATACGAGGACCACTGGATAGGAGAATATCTGTGAGCATGGACTGTTCAACTGAATGTTCAAACATGAACCAAATTTTGCACATCTCTAATCCCTATAAAAGGTTGCAAGCCGGATGTCCTGGCCTTCCATCCCAAAGTCCACCAAGGGAGCTTAACTGCTAGAGAAGGATAAACTGCCTTGATGGTGCCCTGTTGGTCAGATTAACATGGGGGGAATTTGGATGGCCTCCTTGCCCCCATGTTGATCAAAGACCTTGACTATTGGGGCACGTGGTCTGATTTCCAGGTCTATTTCTGGTTCCTTACCAGCATGATGAGGGAATTTGGCTTCTGGAGATGGGATTCACTTGCAGAAGTGTTCTGATTGAAAGACGCCTTAGATGTGGATGCAACCATAGGCAGGACAAAGGAATTTCTGCTGGTTTGAGCAGCATTAATAGCTATGTGTCAGTGCCCTCAGGAAAAGCTGTCAGATATGATACTTTCCTATTAGGGGGCATCGGTTTCCCATCTCCCCCCACCAAGGTTTAGTGCAGCAAATAGAAATCTCAAACACACCTTGTGTAAGATTCACCCATGTGCCATCTTGGAGATGAAGCCACTTTGTGTAGATTGTAAAAGTACAATTTTTGAGGCATAATTTTGGGAGATTGGTCTTATGTTATTGAGAATGACAACTGTTGGTGCTTTGTTCCTCTGCTTCCTTCATAATGTGCACTGACACTTTTAAATAAATGGATCTCCAGAACTTTGAATTCAGAAGGAAACTGATCTTATACATAATTTCTGAAGAGGTTGCTATGTTAAGTTGCAGTATCACAACCAGCAAAGGTTCTTGTTTAAAGTCTATTTAAGATGAACTTGGCTTAAACTGCAGCTACAAAATGTGTCACATGATCACAGGACCAAAACACGAAAGTCACTTCAACCCACTACCACAAAGTCCCCTGAATTATTTTATTTTCTAAAGGGATACTTTCAGAAATAATAGCAAATCTAAAGGTGGGATTTGTGAACATAGTAGAGATGTGCACAAGTCATTTTTGACATTCTATTTAAATTGCATCGAGTGCCCAAAAATCCAGTTTGATTCAAATCTTTCAAATTCAAATTTAACAAGATTTCATTTGAATTTACCAAATTCGAATCTATTTGTTTGAATTTCTGATTCAAATCTGCGCATACGAATGCCGACAACATTCATATGTGCACGTAGGCATCTCGTACACATCCGTACGCATTTGTACATGTCTGTATGCGTTCTGTAGTTATCCTGTATGCAACCTATATTCGTACCATATGGATCCATACAAATGCTTACGGATGCGGGAAAGATGTGGATCTTCAAGTATGCATCATGTACAAACCTGTACACATATGAATGTCCAGGTAATTTGAACAAATAGATCTGAAATTCAATTCAAATGTTTACATTCAAATTTAGGGACATTTCTATTCGAGTTCAAATGTTGCAATTTGGCACATTTGATCAGATTTCGAATGCCTACAAATATTTGTGGGCATCCCTAGAACATAGGCCATTGTGTTGACCATGAAAGCAGAGGAAGTGATTTTTGTTAGAATTCTAAATATTACATGCCCATCGGGGCTCACAGAGCTTCAGATTCTCTCTGGCCCTTGGAATAGAGTCAAAGATGGAGGCAGGACCAATGAAAAACAATTTCACAAGCTTGTTTAGTGCTACATAAAAACATAGTCTTTAATGCATGCAAGCTGAAGTGCACAGCAGTGCAGTAATTCCCTATTTCCAACATCTCTTGGGGGATAGAATATGAAATGGAGAGCTCCAAAGAAGCTAAGGTAATTCCCACTTCGCTAGTTGTGGTTTGGAGCAGACTATAAGGGCCAGAATGGATATTAGCACTGAGGCCAAAGACCTAACAATGTTCTAAGTTGTGAAGAGAAGTGCTGGCATTTCTGCTGAATCTGATGCTTGGTCTGGAGGAGTGAGGTTAAGGGACATTCCACACAGCCTGGTAAACCAGGCCAGCAAGCTTAGTATGGGTGCTTCCAGACTTACCTTATACTGCACCATCCTGCCAAAGCTGCTTCCTGTCGGTCAGACAAGACTATTGGAGGCTGTGCAGGGACAGTGCTGTTGCTTCCAGTATGTCTGTCCCTTCGAAGAGGCTTCCCGTGGGTCAGACAGGATGCACCATTGCCCACAGCGAGGGCACAGCATCTTTTTACTTCACACCCTTAGATTAGATGCTGCACCACTGATGCAGGCAGAAGAAAGCTGTGCTTCTTTGACACAAGTCTGGATGCAACCTAAGAGCCTCCCTTCTGCACATCCTGTTAGAGTCTTCCTTAGACTGCAGCAGCAAGCAGAAGAAAAGTTCCCAAGAATGCATGCTAGTCCTATACCCCAGCCAGTGTAGATTTGCCTTTAATCCATTTCAGTGGTTCTCCTAAGTATTTGGTCATAATAGCAGGGAATAGACTAGCTGGAAGAGAGGGAACAGACACAGCAATGGCACATGTTGTTGAATAGCTTATTCCCACTTTGGCAAACTGCTTGAATATGGAAGTCCCAAAGCAGGATATGGGAATAATACCTTGCCCTGCTTGCAGGTTCTCTCCACACTGGGTTGGCTGATTGTCCCAGTGGGCTTCTGGTGCATCTCATCTGCACTATGGCCTGCTTTCCTGGAAGACCTTGCCTTTTGCTAGGCCTCTCCATTTGCATTGGATGATGGGTTGTAGTGGCCCATACTGCACATTTGCTGCAGGACCATTTTAACTTATAAGGTTTAAAACAGCTTAGACCCAAAATAGGGAGGTGCATGAATATTTGAAATTTATTTATTTATTTGCAAATGCAAAAAAATTGAGGGGACATTTTATCCTGTGTGTGAAAAGGCAAAGAAATACTGGGTTATCATATGTAATCTGATGTTAAGAATTTTAAAAAGAAACTTTAGGTTTAATCCAGAATTGTTTTTATTAGGGATTGTAGATAGTTCTATGGAAAGCTTAAACTCGTTAATGCTGTATATGGTGATGGCAGCTAGATTATTATATGCACAGAAGTGGAAGGAAGAAGAAATACCGTTGGGAGAAGAATGGCTAATCAAGATGGCGGAGTTGGCTGAAATGGATAAATTAACAAACTTATTAAATGATAGAACAATTGATAAATTTGTGAAGGACTGGTCCCTATTTATTGAATATCTTGCAGAGCTTGAATTGACAACAGATGGGTTTGAGTGAAGACAAAGAATAAATTGGAATCGGAAGAGAGATAAAGATGCGGAGCAACAAATAATGGATACATAATATAAAAGTCGGATAAGCCGAGGAAGTTTAGGGGACCTTAAGCAATGTAATAATGAAAAGAGTGTGCAAATTATTTTTCTTCTTTTTAATATGTTGGAAAAATTTTAATAAATAAAATTAATAATAATAATAAAAGAATATTTGAAAATTTGAAAATCCGATTCGAATCCGACGAATATCGACATTTGAATTCAAACTGGATTTAAAAATATTTGAACTTAGACATTTGGATGGATTTCAGATTTCTGAAAATCTGATACAAATATTGGAATGATTCGAATGTACAGATCTGTATATATCTTATACGAATTTGTGTGAAAATTATGCATATTTGTGCTTATAATGTGGTATGAAAATGGGATGTATATGGGATAAAATGGGATGCATACGGGATGCGCGCAAATTCATATAACAGATACGGATGTTGTTGACATTCGTATCTTTAAGTACAAATCAAACTTTCAAACATACGGATTCAAATAATCTGGATTAGAATCAGGTTTTTGGATATTTGGATTTTTAACATTCAAATTGAATTGAATTTTTGGATATTCGATTTGACTTGAATTTGAATGCAAAAAATACATTTGTGCACCCCCCTAGCCCAAAAATCTCTAAAGGAATGTATTCTCTTGTATGGACCTGTCCATATGCTAAGATCTGCCAATGAGGGGATGAGATGCATGGGAGGGCCTTCTTGGTGATAGCCCCTGGGTTATGGAGCAGTTTCCTCTTTAAGGTGCGTCAGACACTCTCATTGTATGTATTCAGGTGACTGTTGAAGATGTACCTCGTTACCTTTGCCTTTGGCTAAGGGAACAGCATGCTGTGGGATGGAAACATTTTATTGTGACCCTTCCTTAGACCTTTGGATATAGATTGGGATGGAAACATAAATAAATAAATAAATAGTCACTTTTACTTTCTCCAAACTGGTTATTTAAAAGGAAGGCAAGTTTAGCAAAAAAAAGTGTTCCTGAATCACCTATTTTATGACTTTTTTTTTTAAAGCAATCCCTGCAGATGAAACAGCAAAGTAACATCAGTGTCGGCTGTGTGCAAATGAGCTCATCGTCAGCATTAATGCCTTTACTCTGTTTTTACATCAGCAGCCAAGTATATTTAGGTGAAGAAGGATACAGGGCCTTTCCAAACATCTGATTCTCAGCTGGGTGAAAATATAACTGAACTCCCCTATTTCCTTTCACATCTGCATCACTTTCTGATTAGTCAGGGACTTTGCAACACTAACTTCCTTTCCAATTCAGCTTTAGATTACCACATCTTTTTATTTTTGTTTTGTTCTTCTGGAGCTCTAAGCTGAATACTGTTTTCATCAGCATGAGGAAAGCCAAGTGGCTGCTTTAAAAATAATGTGTTGAAACACAATTCTATGGGAACAAATATTTAATGTGGCCATTTTGAAAAGCTGAATAGCTCTGCATTATAAAAAGCATTTTTAAAAATAATCAAAAGATAAGGTACCATTCTTGCCCATGCCATCCTTTGCTTAATTATGATAGAAATTTAGTATTCAGTAGCAATTGCTATGTATTGAATGCTATGTATGCAGTTGAGATCATGTTGTCTTTCCTCTGACTTAAAGACACGTGATCTTTTTATGCAACTCAAGGGGTGTTTTTGCACTACCATCCCCATCCTGTGGATGGGAAAGGAGTGCAATCAATTAACGTCGACTAGCACTTGCACTTGCGATTGCTAGTCAACATTAGTCTACCCCACCCCGGCCCCGCAGCTGAACACTTATTTCTGTTGAATTGCAGTCTGTTCCTCTTCTGGGCACCATCATCTTGGCCCTTTCCGCACTAGGCCTTATTTCAGATTATATCTCAGGATGGGGACCAACCATCTGCAGACTATGGTAGGCCAGACTATAGATTGGACCAGCATGAAGATGGCTGGTCCCTATCCTGAGATATAATCCCGAATAAGGCCCAGTGCAGAAAGGGCCCTTGTGTGCGGCGCCTTCCATGATTGTGTGTGCATCAGCACTGTCGCTATGATGACGCTGACGCTCTGCACAATTGCAGTTGCGGTCCCATCAGGAGGCCATCAGAGCTGCCAGTGCACTTGTGTAGCAGCTCTGATGATTTCTGCACCAGCAAAGGTGCAAGTGATCTCCACTGGATGCTTCCAGGTAAATTGGGGTAAGGGTTGGTAAGGTTGTGGAGCACAATTTTCTGCTCCACACCTAGTCCCCAATTAGGTAACCTCTGGGCAGGCAGGGGGTGTTTCTATACTGTAAATGCCTCCTGCAAGTGCAGGTGCACCTACCCAGATTTTGCCTAATTGCTGTCTATTTTAAGAACAGATGCTTGGGAAAAATGCAAAGTCATTTTTACCTGGAAACAATGGAGTGCATAGAGGAATACATTGGATGCTTTGCAGATCAGTTCTCAATATTTGCAGCCTGAAAGATAAAGTAGTGTGTAATGTGGAAGATCGCTCCTTGAGAGCGTCCTCTCAGTCTTAGCAGGTATATGGGTCTGCTTTTTTTTAATGCCTCCCTGGATCGTAGCCTTTCAAAGCAAAGGAGCCTCATCTTTTACCACCTGTCAGCAGCTGACAGTTTATATATTGAGCAGATAACTATTCACTTCTGGCAGCATGGAGACTGTGTTCAGGCATAACAAAAGGGGTGCCTCAGAGGCACCTTGGAGAGTCAGGGAACTTTTGCACCTTGTTTTGGTGCAGAAACAGGTGAAGAATTGGGATGGATTGGGTGTTTTCACTTCAGAGTGCCCGATCCATCCCAAACCTATATGGCACTTTACTACCTGCTAGGTAAGTGTGTGGCTGCAGCGACCAAGCAATGCGGCACACAATTGTGGCTGTCCCACCAGACCCTATGCACCATTTGCTAGGAAGAGATGTGAAAAGTGCATGCCAGAACTTCCTAGCTGTGTCTCAGATGTGACTAGCATAACTGTGGAGCACTTTTTAGTGCTCCGCTACTGTCTAGGTGGGGTGGTGGTGGTCTGGCATGTGTGGAGATGCTTTCAGAAAAGAGCTGTCTCTGCATGGTGCGGATGCTCCATGGTGGAGAATCCGCTGACCTCCCCAGAGGAACAAGTGAGAAAATCCACACAGTGCATGGCCCTCATGGTCCAACCTTTCTCTAATCCATGGTTTCTAGCTCAGAATGTTCATGGGAAAGAGAGGCATCCATGCTAATGATGAACATTTAGCAGCTCAGGATGTCAGAAGTAAGCAGAAGATGGTGACCTGTGTTGAAGGTTGAAGTTGCAGGACCTTGGATAGCTCCAAACAAAAACAAAAGTTTCAACAAGATGGACTTTGATCGCGGTTCTATTTATTCTTCTTTACAAGCTTCCATCTTCTCCCTGAATCTCAGAATCATCACCAGGGGCCCAGAAAGTCAATAACAAGGCAAGAAATTGGTTCATAGCATGCTCCTCAGTTTATTGCTGATAACAGGATTGTAGGTCAGCAGTGAATATATCAAACAGGCTTAGCTAGAAAGCTTTCCCAGACTTCCCACACTGTTCAAGATCCCACCAGCAGTACCACTATTGCAATAAAAGCTCTTAGGGGCTATTTATCTATGCTGAAACTAAAGGAAACATGGGGTCTGTCAGGAATGCAGGGAGGCAAGGCTGAACTTTTGCAAGGGAATGACACAGATGTGCAATGGGTTTAACCAGGGCCCTTGCCCTGAGATTTGGAGCATTACCTCATGAGGTGCACTTGTTGTACATTACCTGCATTGTTGAGTAGGCAGTGGGGGATGCAAGTTTGTGTAGAGAAATGGCCCAGGGAATTCTGCAATTGAGAAAAAGGGGTGGAGAGTAAAGCTCAGCGGCAAAATGCCAGAAAAGCCTGAGATTCATATTCTTCTTGCCAGTCTCTCTTTTTCTTGGTCATCTGCTGAGTAATTACTTTCAGGTGGATCCTAGAATCATAGAATTATAAAGTTGTAAGGGACCTCTTGGGTCATTGAGTCCAACTTCCTGCTCAAATGCAGGATTTCCTAAACCATCCCAGACAGATGTAGGTCCAGCCTCTGCTTGAAGACCTCCAGTGAAGGATAACTCACTGCCTCCCATAGCATCCTGATCACCCTTCTCTGTAGCCTGGAGGAAGTGCCTAGTCATTATCGAATCTGTATTGACTCCCTTGAAGCTTTGTACTGTTGTTTCTAGTCCTTCCATCTTGTGTAAGAGAGAGTAGGGACAATCCCTCCGCACTGTGACAGCCTTTCAGATACTTGAATACCCCTATCATGTCTCCTCTCAGTCTTCCTTTCTGCAGCCTAAACATTCCTAGATCCTTCAACTGTTCCTCTCTCCACTTCTTTCTGAAGGAACTCCAGGAAATAATGCTTCTGGAAAGCAAACAGATAGTGGCTTTGGTTTCCCACTAATCTTTTTGCTTTTTTAGTTTTGTGGTTTGGGAAGAAAGAGATAAAATGTGGGTTCAACTCAAGAAACATTACATGTTCTATGGGGTTATCGCCAATGGGAAGAGGCAAGAGACGGATCAGGCACTGTAGTTTACTTTGGGATTAAAGTAGTTCTTTGAGGTCCTTAGTTGAGTTTAAGTCAACACTCTCTTAATATGTGAAATTGCACACACTGTTGGAAGCAGGAAGGGCTATTTCGTGAGCCAGTAGATCATCCTGCTGGCTTTCCATTTTGCCTTTTTTTTTCTTCCACCCTTTTGTCCTCCTTACCTTTACTTGCTCAATATCACAGAGTGTTGAGTAAACTGTCTGATTAAACACGTAGCTGGGTGAGCAAGCAGAGAGGGGACTGAAGAAACAGAGTTGCACTGGCTGGCCGATTCACTACCAAGCCCAATTCATGGTGTTTAACTTATAAGGCCCTAAGTGACTTAGGTCCCAAATATCTGAAGGAATGCCTGCTTCCATATCAACGTGCCCATTCTGCATGATCTGGAGGGGAGGCCCTCCTGGTTGTACCACCAACTTCAATAGTAAAAGGGGTGGACACCTGGGAGTGGGCCTTTTCAGTGATGGCCCCTAGGCTATAGAACAGTGATGGCTAACCTTTTGAGCTTGGTGTGTCAAAATTCACAAGAAAACCTAGCTTAACTCGGGTGCTGTGTCACTTCCAGAAATATCCATAATTTTGTGATATTTGTAGCTCTAGTAAGAAAGTTATATTTTTGATATATGTATTTTATTAAAAGCAAAAATGAATAATTCTTTACATTTGCTAAATCTTCAATTGAAAGTTGGTATTTCGTACACTTCAAGAATAAGCAAGCACTACATGCCCAGGTGCCAGAGTGACCAGGTGTGTCACCTAAAAGGGCTTGGCGTGTCACCTGTGACACACGTGTCATAGGTTGGCCATCACCGCTATAGAATAATCTCTCCTTTGAGGTGTGTCAAGCATCTTCACTGTACACATTTAGGAAGGCAGTGAAGACACACCTCTTTGTTCTGGCCTTTGGTTAAATGGGGATATATGTTCTCTTCCCACTTTAAAAGAGGAATGAAATGGGTAGGGAGAGACTTTCTGAGGAACATTCCAGAGAAGAAAAAAACCCCTCTTAATAGCTTGTTTCTTTCTATTGCTTGATTTTACTTCCTTCATTGTTGTCTTCTTTTATCTTGATTACTTTAATGTTTTCTTTAAAGTTTTCTCATATTTCTTGATTTACATTGTACACTTCCCAGAACTGCAGTAAAGGACACTGTAGAAATTCTATTAATAAAATAATAAATAGATAATTCTTTAGTCAAACATAACTCTGTATGTGCCCAGAATGATGTCAGAATCTGATTAGATCTGTAGATAAGATTTGTGTGCAGAGTATTACCTGATTGCTAAATTCTTCCCCTTTGGCTCGATGCTTCTCCGGCAGAGACTCTTGGCTCAGCTCCAAGCTCCAGCATTCCAGCATTCAATTAAGAATCACGGTAGTTCCAGAGTTAAGTCTAAACTCTAATGTTTATTGCAAGTAAGGATTACACAGGCTTATAGTAAAGCAAATACAGGCGTTTAGCCTGGCGGATCTCCAATCCAATTCATGCTTATCAGCGTCAGCTTACATATTTGGCTAGTAACAAGCAAAACAGCGTGCGATAGATAGATCGGCTAACAGCAACAGCCGTTACGGCATGGCAAGAACAGAAGCCTTTTTTACATGCTAGCACCCGGACGTTGTATTATGACAACTTCCGAGAGCTTTAGTGAGTTCTGTCCCCCCTCCCAAGTGCCTACGTGCTGGCAAACACTTCACGACCTTGGTTCTCAGGAGTGAGGCAGACACACTATCAGTTTGTTTTGAAAAAATCTTTCGGTACATCCGAGCTGTGTTTTCTTCACACTTTCTCCCAACTAACATGCCCCTCCAA
Organism: Aspidoscelis tigris stejnegeri; assembly: GCA_023333525.1. NCBI lineage: Eukaryota > Metazoa > Chordata > Lepidosauria > Squamata > Teiidae > Aspidoscelis > Aspidoscelis tigris. Next base: position 213,621,747 of record JALMGA010000001.1, read on the forward strand.
ACACAGTTTGGATGTACGCAGTGTTTACAATTTAGTTCACGGTGTCATGCCTAACAGATTTGCCAATTGCTCATGTTTACCTGTTGGCAGTGGTTTTGTGAGAATGTCAGCAATGTTGTCCTCAGACTCAATGTATTCCAGCTTTACGACTCTGTTTTGCACCATCTCACGTACATTCTGATATCGGACCCCTATGTACTTGGTTCGACACCTAAGATTCTCACTCTCAGCCATAGCAATGCAGGTCTGTGAATCTTCACGAACTGTAATAGGCTGGTCCACTGTTTCCCCCAAATCAATGAGCAATTGCTTGATCCACTGAATCTCAGCCAAGAGTTCAGATAAAGCTGCAAACTCTGCTTCTGAACTGCTTAAAGCAACACAACTCTGCTTCCTGCTGTGCCAAACAATTGGACTTCCAGCAAATTTGATAAGCAAACCAGACACTGACTTTCGGTCATTCTCCTCAGAAGCAAAAGAGCTATCAGCATAACAATCTAAACCTTGTTGATTGCCTTGGATTTCCAACTTTCTGTGTTGTGTACCTTTGAGATACCTTAACACATGCTTCATTCTGATCCAATCCTGAACTGTAGGCCCATTTGCCTTTCTGCTAAGCAGAGCTACTACAAAACTGATATCGGGCCTTGTGTGAGAGCTTATGTACAATAAACTTCCCAGAACACTTTGAAACAACTTAGGATTCTCAAACTGTTTCTCTGAGTCTTCATTAGAAGTTCCAGTGAGCATTGGACTCTTCACTACCTTTGCATTCTGCAAACCACACTTCTCAATCAGTTTCTCAATCTTTTTCTGCTGGCTCAACAGGCACTTGCCATCCTGAGTCCACTGTACCTCGATCCCAAGGTAAAACTTCAGATTTCCCAGGTCTTTGAGCTTGAACTTCTGAGACAACTCCTTCTGCACTAAAGCAACCTCCTTATCAGTCCTAGCTATCACACACAGATCGTCAACGTAGATAGCAAGAATTATCTCATTTTTTGTGTATACGCACGCATCAGCAATGCTGCGTTTGTACCCCAACTTGACCAACTCCTCGTGAATGCAAAGATTCCAGCAACGAGCACTCTGCTTCAAGCCATACAGAGCTTTCTGCAATTGAAAAACCTTTTGCTGCTTACACTGATCAAAACCTTCAGGTTGCTCCATGAACACTAGTTCATCAAGAGGAGCGTTCAGGTAGGCAGTCTCAAAATCAAAGTGTCTCACTGCAAACTGCTTTCTAGCTGCAAGAGCTAAGATCAGCCTCAGGCTTTCTGCCTTTGCAGTAGGTGCAAAGGTTTTGTCAAAACTCTCAAACCTCTGCTGTGAGTACCCTTTAGCAACCAATCTAGCTTTGTACTTCTGGGTTCCATCAGGCAACTCCTTGTGCTTGAAAACCCACTTACAGCCTATAACCTTCTGGTTCTCTGGCCTATCAACAACTTCAAACACCTGTTTGTCCACTAAGGACGAGTACTCTTGCTCCATGGCTTCAAACCACTTCTGCTGCTCTTCTTCAGGAAAAGAGAGTAGCTCTTGGAAGTTTTCAGGTTCAGCCACCACTGAAAAAGCTTTTGCATCTTGCACAACAAACCTATCTGGAGGTTTCCGGACTCTATGAGTCCGCCTAGGTATGATCACCTTGACTCTACCTTTCTCATCTGTGTCTGAACTGTCTGAGGTCTGAGCCTCTGTGGCAGGGTGTGTTTGTGTATGGTGTTGTGTAGAGGTACTGGGTTGAGGCCCTGTAGAAGCATCCTGCTTCACTACCCCTCCATTTCCAGCACTTGCAACACTTTGCCCCAGCTTGAGAAAAACTTCTTGGTTGGCATGAAGCCTGTCCCACCCAGAATGTTTCTCAAAGTTGGCACTTCTGGACAGCAACACCTCCCCATGGCCCAGGTAGAACTTGTAGCTGTTACCAGAATAACCCACAAACATTAGTCTCCTCCACTTGGGATCACCTTTCTTCCTAAAGTTTGCTGGAACATACACATTAGCGTACTGTCCAAAAACTCTTAGGTATTTCAGATTAGGTGGTCTCCCAAACAGCATGTGGTATGGAGTGGTTTTTACAAAGGAATTCCAAGTGCGGTTAGCTATATGATTGGCAGTCAGTATAGCCTCCCCCCAGAGTTGTTCCGGAGCCTGTGAATCGAGAATTAGGCAGTCCTTTATCTGCTTTAGGACCCCAATTCTTCGCTCAGCGAGGCCGTCCTCCTGTGGAACTGCTGGGTTTGTTGTCTCATGCTGAATCCCTTTTACCTTCAACCAGTTCTTCAGATCATTAGACAGAAACTCACCCCCTCTGTCTGTAACCAAGAACCCAACCTTGTAGTCAAACTGTCTTTCAACCATGTTGACCCAGTTTTTGAGAAGTTGAGCAGCCTCACTCTTCTCTTTCATGAGCAGTACATATGAATACCTCGTGTGGCGATCCACAATTACCAAAAAATACTTGTTCCCACCAAATGTTTTGCCCATGGGACCTGCCAAATCTGCATGGATTACTTCAAAAGGCCGTTGCGTGGTTCGTTTACTACGTTTCGCAACTGGGAAAGCTCTCAGCTTGGCCTGGCTGCACACTGTGCAAGATAAAAAAGAATCACATGCATGAATTTTGAGGTCAGGACACACCTGTGTCAACTTCTGCAGATTTGTGAAGCTAGTGTGACCCAAGACCCTATGGTAGTAATGGGCACATTCCTCGTGTAAAGGCTGATTCTGGACCTGTGAGCAGTGCTCTTTCCCTTCTTTGTCAACCAGAAAATACATTTTGTCCCTTTTGACAGCTTTTGCACACACCTGGCCATTCAGGCTAATGTTACATTCATTCCCTGTGAAAACCAGAGTGTAGCCACTAGATGTCAGTGCAGAAACACTTACGAGACAATTCTGTAATCCAGGCACACACAAGACTTTGGAGAAATCTGTCCCAAAACTTGGCACATGTACAGTACCCATTTGTTTTACCATTCTCCCCCTCCCATCAGCTAAGGCAACGGAATGTACATCACTTTTTACCACCTCTTTTAGGAGCTTTTCACTGTTAACCATATGAGTAGAGGCTCCAGAATCTAGAACCCAGGTATTTGCATTAGAGCACACTTCTTTCACAATAGCCACTGATCCACCACGTTTCCCAGCCTCTTTACCAGCCCCTTTAGCCCCTTTACCAGCTGTTGGATGTTTACAATCTTTTAACACATGTCCTTTCTGCCCGCAAGCCCAGCAGCGTTTCTCCCTAGAAACAGCTGCCTTTTCTTGCTGAAGGCATTTGAATTCTTCAGGCAGATTAGTAGAGTGTCTCTGTGCTGCGTGCGACTGCCTCTGGAGCCCTGCTTCGTCCTTCCGACGCTGGCTCTCCTCCAAGACACGCGCTGCAACCAGCTCTGGAGTAAGCTGCCTTTCATCAACACTTTGTAGACTCCACAGAATGTTTTCATACTCATCTGATAAACTTCCAAGAAGGATGTAGGAACGTTGAATATTTGGGATTTCTATCCCGCGGCTTTGGACTTGATTGAACAAATCAGTCATTCGTTCCAAGTGGGCTGCTGGATCTGTTCCCTTTTTCATCTTGCAGGAATACAGTCTCCGGCACCACAACATTTTAGATAAAGCTGTTTGCGACTGGTGCACAGCTTTCAAAGAGTCCCATGTGTCCTTAGCCGAAAGTTTATCTCTCACATGCGAAAGCTGCGAGGGAGAGATTGTAAGCAAGATAGTGGCCCTTGCTTTCCGGTCCTGCTCCGCAGTTGCTTGGGTTGGCCCATTCACAACAACATCCCAAAGGTTCTCTCTTATCAGCAATGCTTCACAATACGTTTGCCAGGAGGCATAATTAAAATTTTCTAACTTCGGAAACCTTGCTTGCTCCATCATTAAGCAGCTCACAGACGGGATCTTGGCAGTTTTCCCAGCTTTTGCTGTCAGCTATGATAAGACACAGACGCTCTGTCTTGCTCAGTCTCACCAATCAGCCCAGACAGCTTTTCCAGCTTCAGGGTAAAAGCCTTTCTCCCAGTCTCAGCAAAAAGGTTTCTTCAGATAGCAATCAGATAAGAGCTGATAACGATCTGGGCCCATAACCCTTGTCAGAATCTGATTAGATCTGTAGATAAGATTTGTGTGCAGAGTATTACCTGATTGCTAAATTCTTCCCCTTTGGCTCGATGCTTCTCCGGCAGAGACTCTTGGCTCAGCTCCAAGCTCCAGCATTCCAGCATTCAATTAAGAATCACGGTAGTTCCAGAGTTAAGTCTAAACTCTAATGTTTATTGCAAGTAAGGATTACACAGGCTTATAGTAAAGCAAATACAGGCGTTTAGCCTGGCGGATCTCCAATCCAATTCATGCTTATCAGCGTCAGCTTACATATTTGGCTAGTAACAAGCAAAACAGCGTGCGATAGATAGATCGGCTAACAGCAACAGCCGTTACGGCATGGCAAGAACAGAAGCCTTTTTTACATGCTAGCACCCGGACGTTGTATTATGACAACTTCCGAGAGCTTTAGTGAGTTCTGTCCCCCCTCCCAAGTGCCTACGTGCTGGCAAACACTTCACGACCTTGGTTCTCAGGAGTGAGGCAGACACACTATCAGTTTGTTTTGAAAAAATCTTTCGGTACATCCGAGCTGTGTTTTCTTCACACTTTCTCCCAACTAACAAATGACTGCCCCAAGCTCCTTCGCTTCAGCAACCAGACAGGATTATTTTTTTAAAAAAAGAATTGAATATGCAATTGGAGGAATCAACTTCTTCAGACCTTAGGTGCCTTCAGACATCACTTTAAAAATGTGCAGCCTACCTCTAGCCTGAAGTGCTTCCAGAGAGAAAGTTCATTTGTATGTGCTCAGTTCTCAAGTGTTCTCATGCATTTTGCTCAAATACATTGAAAAATATGGAGTGGTGGAATACTTCATGGTGAAAGTCCTTAGAACTACTATTTTTTAAAAAATCTGGAGTACTGGGTTATACTGTGCAGCTACCTTTCTATGTCTAATTGAATGCTGCTGTGCATTTCATACTCTTTTTAAATCATGTCCAGAGGCACCCAAAAGATTACATCCATATAAGAACTGATCTTTAATGCTTGTGCTTTAAAAACTGGGTTTTAAAAATATATATATCCAAATTACAGCACATCAGAAAGTGACATTTTGATTCTTAATGGCTTGGTGGTAGCTGGTCCAGGTGGAACCAGGTCCAGCTGGAAGGAAATTCTGGCAGGGTCAGCTTCAATAGTCAGCAAATTGCATTCAAAGTTCAGAGGTTTATTCCAAGGTCAGTTCCTAGACAGGAAATAGAGTAGAGGAAGAAAAAGATCAAAATCCGGACACCTGGGGTGTAAAGATATAAAACTTTCCCCTTCTTATGACATTTTATTGGCGAGCAATGATTTGTTCATTGAAACCCAAAGGTAGGCCACGTTTTTTGAGAAGAACTTTATTTGGCAAAGACAACTGGCTGGTAAATATGGACAAAGGCTTCTGAGAAACTTCATTCTGAACCAAAAGGTTCTGAAAACAGAATCTGTATCTACGTCCTTGACTTAGTGAAGTATAAGCAACTACAGATGTGTAATGAATGATAGTTTTATGTCTGCCTGCTTTTCATTATAATTTATTTTTTTATTTCCATAGAAATATTAAAATAAAACAAGTAAAAGGCTTCTTCTATGCAGTGGAAAAGGGATATATCCAAGATATCAAATAGACCTGGAAGAAACATAAATACCAATTCCAATTTGTAAAGTGTGTAAATAGAAAAAGACTGTTGCTCAACCTTGGTAAACAATCACTTTAGTTAATCAGCACTTCTTATTTCAAAACTGGTTATATTCCAAGTAGAAATTGTATTCTAGTTTTTTTCTTAAAGTAAAATATTGTGCCTAGAACTTAAATGAGAGGAAAATGTGCAAACCCATTGTCTGCTTTTCCTAGTAATCCAAAATTGGAATAGGCTGAATTGTAACACAAAGTGTATGTTTCCACTTAGCTTATTTGGTCCTCTTTGGACTATTTTTTTGTCCCCAAAGACTATTTTTTAATCCGAAATAAAGTCCCTGCATATTAATTCTAATATAGACATTCCCACCCACAAAGAGAAAATCTGAATATAGCCATTCCCAGGACTTCTAAATCCCCACCCCCACCCAGTGCACTGTCTCCATTCAAAGCAGCAGTCACTTTAGCTGAAGCCCCAAAGAGTTAGAAGCTAGCACTTTAAAAAAAACAACAACCCCAATTTCTAAACCCTCTGATTTCTCTCCTTTTCACACCCTCACCTTGAGCTCAAGCAGACCAGTGAAGGACTTTTAAAATCCCTCCCACCCCAGTACAAAACCTGCCTCCTGTAAGAAAAAAGAAGAAGCCTGCCTGTAAAAATCAGCTGAACAAAGGAAACACGGGGGGAGATAGGAAATCAATGTATCTGATTGTTAGCAGCTTTCTCTTGCCTTTGCAGCAGTGGGGGGAGAGGGGAGAAGATGGCTTGCCTTGAAAGAAATGTATCATTAGCAGCTCTTGGAATTTGCCTCTTTAAAAACCCAAACCAGCAACAGAGGGGGGAGACCGGCTTCCCTTGAAACAAATGTATCTGATTGTTAGCAGCTCTCTTCCTCTCCCTCCTCACCCACCTCAGGAGCCTGCATAATGTATCTGCACACAAGCAGATCAAGAGGGGGGAAAAGGCTTGAACATTTTTGCTTATTGCTGTATTCCTCCTGTTGTATAGCCTTTTCTGTTAGCATTGCAGGCACTATGGGCATGGCGAACTGTGAAATCCCTCCCACATGTGACTGACATTGGCCAGGAGGCTACAGCTCCACCTCAGATAGCTCGGGAGTGTTCCCATATGGAAGAAAAAAAAGCAGGCTTGACTATGAGATTGTCAGAAAAGTCTTGTTTTCACCAGGGTTTTTTTCCTTCAGGATTTCTGCAGGATAGTGCTCAGAAAATCCAGAGATAAGAAGCAGAATGTGAACAGGGCTGGATGAATTCGGATTTCTTGTCTATGTAAAGGGAACCCTGGATGCTGAGTTTGAATCCAATCCGGATTTTAGTGCCTTTGGGGATGCACCCAAACACTCTTCCTTTCAGGCTGGATCCCGTTCAGTCTAGGTCCTGAAGGAATATGGAAGTGTTGCCCCACCCAAGGATGCCAAGGTCCTGAAGGAATATGGAGGTATCACCTCACCCCAAGATGCCATTCCAAATGTTGACTTGAAGAAAGCTGAGTTGTTGGGGTTTGGTGAGCTGAATTTTGGTCCTAACTGGGTAATATCTAACAGTAATAAACATCTAAGCAGGTAGACAAGAACTAATCACAACATAACATCTTTTGTGATTTACAGTAGTCAGCACCTAAACAAGCAGTAAGGAAGTCTGCATCAACAGGACTGAAAATAGGCCTTCCTGAGCTCCACTCCAAAGAAGATAAATCCTACCACCAACCACAAGTGGCAACTCAGTGAAGTTGGCCAACTGTCTATATGTCTCTTTCCATGGAAGATAGTTGTATCAATAGGTGCTACAACAGATGCCTAGGCACTTCCTCCGGGCTACAGAGACAGGCAGGATGCCTCTCAAGGCCATTTGCAATTAAGAGCAACTGAAGGTTTTGCCTTTGTCTTCTGCTTGAGAATGTCCAGAAGCAATTGGTGGGCCACTGTGTGAGACAGACTAGAAGATGGGGTGTGCTCATGTGGTTATGTTCTCATGTTCCAGATACTATTGAAGGGGTGCCTTCTCCATCCTAAGGACTTAGAAATGATAGTTTAAAATCCCAATTTAAAACATTCCTGTTCTCCAAAGCTTTTGGAAATTCAGGGTAATTTTATGATTAATACTCAATATGATAAATTAGCATTTAATGTATTTTTTTTAATTTTCTAATTAGATTGTAAGCCACTGGCAGGACTTGATTTTGTTTTATTTTCTTAGCTATAAAGTGCAATGTACACTGACGGTGCTATATAAATAAATGATAACAAAAATAAAATGGCAACCTGAGAGAAAGATGGGGATTCTTATTCTCTGCATGGTGTCAAAGTCTAGTCTTTGGGCTGGTGGTTTGCTCAGCCGTTGCCTGAGATCACAGTAGAAGACTGGGATTTTGTCCACCCAACTGGGAGGGGTATGCTCAGGAAGGCAGTGTGTAGCCACAAATGGTCATAACTGAAAAAAATCCAACCTTTTAGAATCTCACCAAGCCCAGACTTGGTGTCAGTTTAAAATTATATATTTTTACCTTTTCCCCACTTCTTTTTACTTATGCTACTGCCAAGCCAGATCTTCCTTATCTCATAGTCCTCTCTTTAATTTTTCTACCTGTGTGCAGAATATTCCATTTGTCTCTGTTGAAGTCCATCTTTTTGGCTTTCCCCAAGTGCTCAAACTTTTTAAGGTTCTTTGGTCCTCAAGGTGCTAGTCAATCCCTCACTCTGATGTCATCTGCAAATTTGATAACCATCTTCTATTCCGTGTTCAAGGTCATTTATGAATGTGTTGAGTAGCTCAGTGTGAAATATATATATATATTAGGTAGTAGAAATAGTTTGGTAGATTTTTTTTTTAAAAAAATCCTGGATGTTTTATTGTTAGGTTTTAAATATCAAAATGTTGGCTGTCTTAATTGCTTCTGTAGTGTTACTTAGACTAGGACCCTCTATAAGATTATTACATTATATGATTATTTCTAGGTTTATTGGGAGGGAGGGAGGGAAAGGAAGAAAGAAAGAAAAAGAAAGACAACAGTGGTAGAAATCATAATGATGATAAGACTGTCAGTGGAACAGAAAACTATCACAGTTTTCACTGTCAAGTCCAAATTTCATTATTCAGAATTGCACAGATAGACACTACCAGTCAGATTCTTAAAAAAAAGGTGCACATTTTCAAGTAAACCACAACAAAAGCATCGAAAGGGAAGGTCAGACTCTTGAAGTGCTATTTGTTTTCACTGAAACTTCATCCTCCACTTACCACTAGCCTAACCAGCCATGGAATCAATTGCTACTTGTCAGACTGAAACAAAACCTAAGAAAGTGAATGGAGGAGATGACCTCGGGCTTGAGGAAGGAAGTGATGAGCAAATTGTTCTCTTAGGCAAAGGGTTAACCAGTCTGGTATCCAATTTTTCCCTTTGAGAAAGAGAAAACCAAAGGGTGTGCTATGACAAATTCTTACTCACAATAGCTGCCACTTTTGAAAGGACAAAGGAATCCTATTTTGCATATTTATTCAACTTGATATGCCATTACTATTAATCTGTTCAAAAGCCACTGCTTTGTACACTGGGTACAACACTCATACTTTGTGCTCAAAATAATGATGTGATATTTCATTAGTATACACTAGATCTGGAAAAGGTTTGCTTAAGTTTAAACCAGGGGATGTTTTGTCAAAGCGATGGAGTTCAATTGCTTTGTACTACATTATCCTGGCTATTTGTTTGTTTATTTGCATTTTTATCCCACCCTATACCCAGAGGTCTCCGGGTGGGTAACAACAAACATTAAAACATTAATCATGTTTATGCTAATCACAATCTTTTTCTTGGAGGTGTTGAGAGCAGCATGTATGGGACTATTTCATGTAATCACTTAGCATATATAATGTTATGATATTGATAAATTATGGCTCCATCTCCATTACACAGTAAGGGTACTTGAATCAGACAGTCAGTTGGTTTCCAATGGGAGCACTGAAAACTGGTCTCAGTGAAAGTTTGTAAATTCCGTGACAAATTTCATCTACATCTAGTTCTTTGCAGTCAAAATTCTTCACAAGCAAAGTGAAAAAAAAATCCATTTGTCAAGGCTTCGTTGTTTTTGCAGGGCCTGTATTTGTGCATCTGCTGTGACTGTATTTTTTAGTCATGAATTCCAATTTGCTATTTGATTGTTATGTTGCCTTATGTAATTGGTGACCGGAGGCTGAGTAACAACTTGTAAAACTTATTGGTTCCCTGGTTCAGCAGCATCGTAGCAGCTCTTTTTATGGCTGTCCTGACTGATGGCCATGGGCAAAAAAAGAAAGGTTGAATCTTCAACATGAAACTCAAAGCCGCCAATGTTTCTGGGGGGCAGATAGTTTACTTGAATGTGAATTGAAACAACATTTGCTTTGATGTGAGGTGAACAACAAAAAGCAAAGTGCGCATGCCTCGTACAAAGCTTTTTCAAAAATTCTAAAATATTTTGACAAAGAGCAGTAAGAAAAGGAACCGTTTCCTGCATGGAACCAGAGGAAGAGAGTGAGCTACTGATTGGTTATCATTAACAAGCACTAATGGGAATCATGGTGATGCAGTGGTAATCAGATAGCATGTAAAGTGGATTTTAGCACAAAGCATTACATTGCCTTTTGCTTGACATATAATTACTGCACTTGCAATGGATCCCCTGCTCTGCTCTTTAAATTTTTAATCAGCTTATAGTTTTTCACAGGACTTTTTCCTTCTTTTTGCTTGCACACTGCAGTCTGAGTCCTGTGTAAAGAGGCTAACCCAACATTTGCATGGGAAAGGAAAGGGTTCGAACCCCATATAAAAGCCCATATGAGAAATAATTCTTTTGGCAGAAACTATAAATACTAACACTGGTTCTTAGTTGTTGTTTCCCGGCAGCCTGTTAATGCCAGATGTGTTTTTGTTAAATCCACGAGATAAAAGCAGAATGATAGTATAGAACAGTGGTTCCCAAAGTTGTCTGGGCTGCGACCCATCTAATATAAGTTTACCAACTCGGGACCCACCTCTGGGAAATTTAACCGTTACCAATATGAATAAAGGACTTTTCAAATAACAAAGTTTTAATACAATTTTGTATTACTTAATTAAATAATTACATCAAAAAAGTTATTTCAAATACGGTTAAATTTCCTAGAGGTGGGTCCCGACCCACAGTTTGGGAAACCCTGGTATAGAAGGTAGTTTAGTACCTATCAAGCCTGCAGAAGACAATTGCCCTTAGGCTGCCATCAAGCCTTCACTTTAATTCTTCTTCTGTCCATTTCTGGACCCTATGTCTCACTCCTTTTTAGTTCTATCCATCCCGTCAAAAGTACTTTCCTGAGTCCTGATTTTTACAGGTCTCAAGGGATTATGAAGTATTAATCCATATTCATTTTTTGTGTGTGAATGAGGAAGAGGACTAAAGGGGCTGGATTGTACTTTACTGGGTGGGTACTGTGTGGATTTGCTTCCATTGTGCCCAGTGTGTGATTACAAGCTGTTGAGTCAGAGAATTTTTATCCTATTAGAGCACAGGGGTGTTGTGATTGCGGATTGGGGGCAGAGATCTAAAACAGTCTCGTAAAGGAGTCTTGGGACATCAACAGAACATAGCAACTCAAACTGAGGGCTGACTGATGAAGGATTATCAGAAGTTGGGTGTGGCCAGGGTTAGTGCATTTTGAGTTCAGCTAATTAATAAGATGGACTATTTCAGCAAGGTGTGGCCATGGCCTTAGTATAATTAGCATAAGGGATCCATTGCTCACATTCTGCTTGGGCGCATCCCATGCATATTTGGTCCCGATCTGAAATCAGGTTCAGGAGGGGCTGTCCCCATGCACTTTTTGTTTGGCCCAATTTTCCTGGACCAAATCACCCAAACCAGGACCAAAAACCTCCAAGTCTGGGCGTGGTTTTGGCGATTTGGCCTGAGCCGAGCCTGCATATGGGGATGGTCCTTTGGGTTTATTCTCTTTTCCAGGCAAGTGAGTGGCTTGCCTAGGAAAGGGACTAAGCAAGCCTGTCAGCCGGGATCATGAACAGGGGGTTCACGATCCCAGGAAAGGCTTGCTGGTAAGCAAGCCTGCCAGCACCCCCCCCCAGCCTGCCCCCAGCTCACGTTACTGAGAATGGCATGGGGATGGCCAAGATTCGATCTCGGTCCCACAACCAGTCCCATGTGAGGCCAATCAGTGCCAAACAGCTTGCTTCGGGACGTGGCCCTTGTGATCCTTCCAAAGGCAGCCAGATGGGCACTGAGAAAAGAAGGTGCTTGATTATATGGGGCTCCGGTGTATTTACTTATTTATTTCCTACCCTTCACTGAAAGGTCCAAGGGTGAGTCACAATAGTAAAAAAGAAGATATATAAAATATTAAAACATTTTTTCAATATAACCTTCCCTCCATCCTCATGCATGGTCCCTGCCAGGGCAGTACCTGGAGCTAATCATTAAAGGCCTGGGTGAAGGGGAATGTTTTAACTGGACACCATCAAGCATATAATGCAGACATCTGGCAAATTTCAATACAGAGGTTGTTTCAGAGTCTGGGGGACCACTACAGAAAAGGCTCTGAAACCAGCTGCCTTTGGAAAGATCAGAAGCAGAATGTGAGCTCAAAAGCATTCTCTTCATTCTCCTGGTGCAGCCTTTCTTTATTTTTCATGGTTTGATGACAACGAGTTCAACGCATTGGTGAAGGAACAAACTCCTCATTTAAGATGTTATTTTGCTTGTTCTGGCAATGGCTCTCAATCCTTAATGTTGATCCTTGCTGTATCTACAAGACTAACAGAGATACTTTTAAAGAATAGTTAAATTCATCCTTGTCTTTTTTCTTTTTCTTGTCTTTTTCTTTTTTTGATTTTCAGATGAAAAAGTTATAAGATAAAGCCAGGATGGGCTTTGGGGAGATGACAGAGGGCGAGAATCCTCCTCTGGGAAAATTGACCTGAACCACTGCAATGGCTTTTCTTCTTGATCGTCTCAGAGCCTGAGTATTTCCTGTCTGTCAGTACTTTAATCTGTGGGAGATTCATTTTGCATTAGCTTCATTGAAATTGACTTTCTTTTTTTTGATGGAGATGGTGCATATACTCTATTAAAATCCATGTTTCAAACAATAAATGGTTTCCATTTATTTAGGTGAACCATGTCTTCTTACGAGCCAATCTAAGTCCATAAGTGAACCCTTTCAACAATATGAAGCACCCTTTTCATCTTGTGCCAACATTGTAATTCCAATAATTTATGTTTAATTTTTAATACGGTTATCTATCATAAGTGATCATGTAGGCTACTTGCAGTATTCTGCTTTCTGTTATGTGGTTTTGGGGTACACACATGTGTGCTGGAAGAGGTATTATTACTTTCTTTTTGTGTAATTCCTCTTTATTTGAACCACATTTAAAGGGAATCTTGGGGGGAGTTTTTCTTTTCCTTTTTAAAAGGCATGATAAATCTTGTAAGTGAAAATTATCAATTATAATTACCATAGTAAGGTTCTTAATGTCATCGCAGAAGAACAAGGGAATAGACGTTTCATGGTTTCAAAAGAAATTATATGGGCATATAAAGCAGGAAGGAAAAACAGATCCTCTCACTAGTTGTCATTAATGAGGAGGGGAAAATTAGAGCATATACATAAGACTCCAAATCCAGTTTCTGGCGCCTTTACTTAAAAAAAAGATTTTACATAGTCTTGAAATGTCTTCTGCCTGTGGCCTCAGAAAGCTGGTGATGAATGGCGTCAATGTCAACTTGCTTGTGACATTGAGACAGTTATACAATGTTCAAATCTAGAGATGCTTTCCTTTGGAATATATTAACCCATTACATGTCTGTTTGTAATCCAGGTTTCAAGTAAAAGAGAGAAAATACTCAATTTTCATAGTTTCCAGGGGAGGACATTCTTTATAATGGAATATTTAGGGTGCTTCCTCATTGGCCAAAATACTGGACCAGCAAGCGTACTAGAAGCTTCTTTCTGCACACTGGTTTGGTCTACGGGAAAACCTAGGCAGAACCATCCTTGGACTGCACCAATGTGCAGAAGGGAGCCTCCTAGTATGTTTCCTAGTCCAGTATACTGATGAGTGAGGGATTGCCTATAATGTTTTGCAAGTTCATTAAGTCTTATTCACTTCAGCACTGAAGTGTATCCAAACATCTATACTGTTTCATGCACTCTCTCCTATCTTCATTTATGTAAAAATGGTCTCAGCAGTGGTGTACAGAAAACTGTATCTATTTATCAGAGATGTTATAGAGTCCAGATCACGTGAAGTTATTATCCCCCTCTACTCTACCTTGGTCAGACCTCATCTGGAGTACTGTGTCCAGTTCTGGTCACCCCAGTTTAAAAGAGACACTGACAAGCTGGAGCAGGTTCAAAGGAGAGCTACCAAGATGGTGAACGGTCTGCAAACCATGTCCTATGAGGAACGGCTTAAGGAACTAGGAATGTTTAGTCTAACAAAAAGAAGACTGAGAGGAGACATGATAGCTGTCTACAAATACCTCAAGGGTTGTCACAAGGCAGAGGGATCAGCCCTGTTCTCACTCTCTCAAGGAAGGACTAGAAACAATGGGGTGAAACTGCAGGGGAAAAGATTTAGTTTAGATGTTAGGAAAAAATTTCTAACAGTAAGAGTGATCAACCAGTGGAACAGGCTGCCACGGGAGGTGGTTGGTTCCCCTTCATTGGAGGTCTTCAAGCAGAGACTGGACGGCCATCTGTCTGAGATGGTTTAGGAGATCCTGCCTTGAGCAGGGGGTTGGACTCGATGACCCAGGAGGTCCCCTCCAACTCTACCATTCTATGATTCTATGATTCTATGATTCTATGACTATCTAGTAAAATTTTGAAAATGCTTGTCTCCAAACTTGCATATTCTAACATATGAATGTTAGTTGTCCCATTTCATACGGGAGGTTTGAGATTCTAATGCTTTATGTACTTCTGTACTATACAGCTTTAGAAAAAAAAGAACTATGCCAACCAGCTGGCTTTTACCTAGTTTGGCTTTTACCCAGCAAGCCAGACCAAACTCAGAGTTCAAGATTTGGCTAGTGAGCAAGCTGAACCTTGGGAATGTTTGACAAACTGGTTTAACCTGGCTGGAGAAAATGGCCACTGTGTGCCTCCCTCTCTCTGTCTTTGACCTGCACTATACCGCTGGACCTACCCACAACCCTGTGCTGCTGAGTCCTGTCCTATTGCTGTGTAATCTTAACTTCTAAATTTCCCAGGTTCCAAAAATTTTCCCCCAGCAAACACCACTTTGTGTGCAATTCCATAAAAGTTGATGCCAGTGAACTTGCTCTGCCAGTCAATGCTATGTTATGCATACATGCAAGTAAGTTATAATTCATGGCCCTCTGTTGACAGCCTCAACCAAGAGAGAGTGGATTAAGTAGTTTATGGCCAACAGCAGAATCCTTTTGATTGAAGAACTGCGTGGACATTCAATTGTGTAAATGTACTGCTATTTATAAGACATGCCAAAGGCTGATTCTGGAAAGTTATTGGTAGCAGGTGGTAACTAATGGTGAGGCAGCAGTGCAGCATTACTGTATGCTTTAAAGGAAAGAGGATGGATTGCACCACATTTTGTGTGCACATCAAATAAATCATCAAGGTGCCACAAGGAATAAATTCCATAGTATATTTAGATTAGAAAACTTCAGTTCTTGCTTAGGAAAACTCACAGGCACTCTTTGATTTCTCCTACCATACTGAGCAGCTCAGATTAGATCAATGAAAGAAAAATGTTGGCTTCACTGACATCCATGAGAAGCTTGCCTGTATTGGGATTTATGGAGGGATGCTGGGAGAAGGCTTCTGGCAGGCATCTCTGGAGTTTGGCATCATTTTGCCTTTCAAAACAGAACAGTACACTTAAGTGTTGAAAATCAATCATAGTAGGCTTGTGTTTGGGATTGGGAAATATTCAGAGCAGCTTCCAAGGCAAGCGACCTGAACTCCACATTCAATTGTGTCTATTGTTTTCTTTTATGAATTGCAATTGAAAACTGTCTGGGTAGCTCATTTTACTGGAACTCGATGGGAAAAAAATGTTTACTTTCACTACAGTTCAGGATGAATGTATAAGTATGAGTTTTAAAATATCTGAATGCTATTTCAGGACTGCTCTTAAGTGATTGTGAAGACTCTACAGGTGAACCTGCCTCAACACAAGTTAGATCTCTGGTATTGCTCTCCTTTAAGTAGCTTTACATTCTCTAACTTAATATGTCAAAGGTTCAGTCTTGGACCTTTCTGTGCAAAATATTTACTCTTTCATTGCCCGTTGACATTTTCACTAGTTTAGGACCCCTTCCTAGGACTCCCTCCTACTTGGTTTCCCAAAATCAGTTTTGGGCAGTCTTAGAGCTAAGCTGTGCTTCAACTGTAACCCTCCTTGATCCAGCATCCTTTCTCACACAGTGGCCCAGCAATTGCTTATGAACATTTATCTGTTCCCAGTTCCCTGAAAATGGTTTTAGAAGCATCCTACCTGACTATCCAGCCTGGAGATGGCACCTAAACATCAGTTTTACTAGGCACTCATATGCTTGTCCAACCCTTCCTTAAAGCCAACCAGGCTGCTGGTTGTCATCACCCCCTGTGGTAATAAATTCCACAGATCAATTACCTGTTAGGTTAAAAAAAAACCACCCTTCTCTTTTTCAGTCATAAGAGTTCTAACAGTATGCTATAGGTCTTGCCATAGTGAGACTGATGATCTATCTCACATTTACCTGACTGAGGTGACACAGAGGCTTTCCTTGAATGAAGCTCACCTATTGTACTCCAGTTATGCTGACCTCTGCAATTTCTCCAAATGTGGGGAACTCAATTTGCAATGGATTTACCAGGGAATTTGAAGCAAGCCCTGGCAGACAAACTAGCTTAATGATGATCAACTATTTCCATGACAGGAACAACGGCTCAATAGCCCAGCAAATGGTCCATGTTGAGGACTGTCATGGCAAATTTTAGCTGACAGATCAAATCTGTTCACATAGATTTCCTATTTCAGCTTTTAGCACCAAAAGGGTCTTTAAATGCATGGCATTTTATCACATTAAGGGCCTTACAGATTCTGCTTGCTTTTCACTAATTCAAGAGTCACAAGACTTGACACCTTTTGTTGTGTGATGCATTCCCCATACATGCTTAAAGCATCCTTCTTCTGGAAATTAGGAGTATTCATTATTTCTTTGCAAAATTTGTGAAGCATATGTGGAGAACTCTCAACAGTTCATGCAAAATATGAAATTATGAAAATGCAGCTTATTGCAGCAAAAACAGAGAAGAAACATGACATATCTATACTGAGATAAAAATATAGCAATAACAATAAAATACCACCATTCTGCCTACCCTGGGAAAGACAGTGGTAGTTGCTACTGTCTTCAGGTCCCCCAAAGTGTTCTCTCCCTTCCAGCTGTCTCTCGCAGCAGACTCAATGCCGTTTTGCTGCCATGGGGGGAAAGGAGAAGGAAGGACTTTGAAGGTCCACCCAAGTCAGACAATTGTCAACTGAAGCGCCAGCCTAGGAGTGACCACCAACTTATTAACCATGATGAAGAGGCAAAAAAGAATCACCCTGGTCAACAAGGAGTGCATCAGGTGTCAGAGTTCCATTGCATCTGTCGACAAGTGGGCTGCAGGACTCAGGAGCCATGGTTGAGCAACCAGGGCTTAGAATTGTAGGACTACTGGATGATAAATCACAGCAGTGGAAAACATTACACTGGACCTGAAAATCACACCATCATAACTTGCTACTATAATTTTGAACCACCAAAATGTGGGTACTTGAAAAGAATGTTTGCAATATGGAAAGAAAAATATCCAGAATCAAAAGTGAGTGAACAGTGTCTAGCAGATCAGAGACTATTTCTCATCTCAAATAAATTCTAGTGTTAAGCAACCATAATACCTGAGTTGTTGGTCAGCTCCACTGGTTTCTAATCACCCTTTGAGTTTTGGGCTGTGGGCAAATAGGTTGGTTTTGTGCAGTAGCAGCTATGCCCCTGAGAACTAGCACAGATCTTGATGTACTAGAAGATTGTGTTCTAGTGAGAGAAAGTAATTGGATTAAACCAATGAGGACATTTCCAGTAAGACTTTTACTGAGGGAGGGGTAGGTTGATTTTCCATGACCATTTTAGACTGAAAAGTAATAACAGTAAGTCCATTGCGCATAATTATATGAGTTGAAAGAATAAAAGAAAAATACTAGGCACAAAGAATGCTGAATCAAATGTCCAACCACTAAACAAGCCAGGATGAGAATCATTAAATCAATTCTGCTCTTAATTTTATTTTTCTAACCAAAAGGGGAAAGAGGGCCATGAATTCTTATCAGGATTCCTAAAAGACAGCTTGGTATTGCTTTTGACTTCTAAAAATTAAAATTATATTGATTTTATGTTTTATTAAATTAATGTTCCTACTCAAGTCTACTTTAGGAAAAGAAAAATGTATTCAGGGCAGTTTGAGCTTTTGTCTATTGCTTAAATTTGAATGCAGAATGCATTTTTGCATCTTGTAAATTAAGTGCACAAAGAGATCACTGGAAAAGGCCCTCTTCTGTGATCAGCACCAATGAAGTTGACATACCAAACGTCTGACATACCAAACAAACAAAACCTTGGTCAAGGCAGACAGCAGCTGCATCTGTGTGTAGAGTGGGCAGATGTAGAGTGGGAGGCACAGTGCTGCAAGGGGAACTCTTCTTGAAGCAGAGATGTTTTCCCCTCATATCTTAGAGGAGCAGAAAAAATGGGTGCAAAGATTCCCCGTCCCTCTTCTATCCAGCCTATCAAAGTAACACAGTAATTGTCTCTTGCAAACATTTCTGTCCCCGCTATGTGAAATGTGTTTTCTGAGAATAATTTCCATGAAGACATTTGGGGTGGGTGGGTTCCACTAGCACTAAGTACCCATTAAGTACCCACTAGGGACCCATTAAAGACCCATTAGGCTCAGAGCAGGAAGACCCCACTTCCACTGCAGATCCCATTAGAGCCACATTTGTTTAGACCAGTTCTAGGGAATTCTGGATTGAAAATCAGGACCTATAATCCAGATTTCCTGTAGACCCCATTAAAGGGGTCTACAATGGGGTCTTCAGGCATCAAATCTGGATTATACGCAGCGTGTTTCTACTGCGATCGGGCAATGGGGTCGGGGGGGGGGAGGGCTCTGGGGGTGTGTACCCATGGGGGTGTGCCCCAAAACTCAAAGCTCCGAAGTCTGTGCACAATCTCTGAAGCCAGCTCTGAAGCTGCCTCTGAAGCTGGCTCTGAAGTATAGTACAGGTTCCTAAGAGGACCCCACGTGAGAGCAATGCCAGTCCAATGGACCTTTGTCCAAGGTTCCGGAGAACCTTCAAAGTTTGCAGCAGATCACACTGGAGAATCTCCAGAGCTTATAACAAACTTGATTTGAACTTATATATGTAGATCAAATCACCTGAATTCTCCACAATGTTTTATAAACAGGAGCTGATTGCAGGAATCAGCTCAACTGAAAAAACACCATGCATGTGAAAATTCTGTCTGGGACATTAGAACTGGAGTGGACCTTTCATATATAAAAGTCAACCCTGGATATAGCAATTGTAAAAAAAAAAATCAGTGCATATCAATGATGCTAACACTTCTTGAACTGATGCCTCTGGATTTGGAACTACAGGCATCTTATTCAAGTTAGATTTAAATGCGGATTGCAGCAGTGTGGGCTATATTGAAACTATGGGCAATATTGAACATGACTAATGCTATTCTTTATCCTAATATGATAATGTATTATTTTCAGTTTATTTTATGCAAAGTGAAAAGTCTTCAGCTTGAGCTGATTGGCTGTAACCAAACAGACATTTTTTCCCCTCCGTTATTTTACTTTGGTCTCATTGTCCTTACAAATCACTCCTTCTGCTAATGACATCCAATACTTTCATAGATGATTACAGACCAGCTTCATCTTCTCTTGAAATGAGACTCTTTGGAATCATACGTATTGATCTTTTTAATAGAAGTCAAGAAAAATGAAATTACCAAGGCTTCTTGTGGCAAAACTATGATAAATGAGACCTTAGGAAATTATGGGGGAAATCTTCTCCGATGTGGATTATTTTAATCACTAAAAATGATGGTCTTTTAAATAAAATTTGTCTTTCCGTTACGTGCACTCTCCACATAGCCAAAAATGATGTCTCTGCTGGTTTTTGTGGCTGCAGTTAATGGGAACAGGAACTTCAAATTCTCTTAAAGAGAAATGAGGGAACAAAGAGAAATGCAAATGTCATATTTACATACTACATTACTTTGCTTATGCTTGGTATTGTGATCAAATTTATTCTTGGAAATTGTCTGAGACTTCTAATAATAATGGACATAGAATAAAAGGAAAAAATAAATTGATGTACCCTAGTCCAAAAACCACTGGTTGTTCCTGCATGTGCTTTCTCTGCCCACATGGAAATGTGAACATTGCGAAACAACCTGGAAGAAGGGATGTTTACTCCGACTCTTTATGACTGCTACTTGAGAGGTTGCAATGGAAGGGGGAAGAGTGTTTGCTTTCAGAAGAGAGCTTGCTTTGATCAAAATAGATGTTTTCATTTTGTTCTTAAAAGTGAGAATCACTAATGAAATCATTCACAGTGGTGGGAGCTAGACAGAAGAAGAAGAAGAGTTGGCTTTTCTCCCCCGCTTTTCTCGCCCATTTAAGGGGACTCAAAGTGGCTGGCAAAGCTTTTCTATTCTTCTCCCCACACCAGACACCCCATGAGTAGGTGGGGCTGTGAGAGCTCAGAGGAGAGCTGTGACTAGCCCAAGGTCACCCAGCTGGCTTCATGGGGGAGGGAGGAATCGAACCCGGTATTCCCAGATAAGAGTCAGGCTCCCTAACCACTAGACCAAACTGGCTCACTGAATGGATACTGGCTGACAGAAAGGTGAATGGGGTGTCTTCACTAAAATGCTGCATGTTTTGCTCACACCACAGTACTTCCATGTGCTGTAACAGGAAGGTAACAGGAGTGAGGGAAAGAGAAAGCTTTTCCAGCTGTGTTCTCCTCTCTCTGGAAGTCTCTTCCAAATGTGATCTGGGCATATTTTTTTTACCATGCCTTTAATAACGATTGATGAGGAGACCATGATTAATGATTATAAATGTTTTGTTTTTGTATCTATTCTGAGTTTAAACTTGCAAGCTTCAACTATCATTTGTTTCTCATACTGCTTCAACAGCTGGGCCCCTGAAATGAATGGGCATTTAGACTTCTTATTTTACCTGACCAACCTACAGCACTGCAGCGTGGGAGGGCCCTGTCTTGGGCCTTTGGATGATCTGTGACAAGCATTGCACTGCAAAAAGTGGGATTGTCTGTGAGACTGGCAACAGCTGCAGAAAGCTTAGGCTGCCTCCATATTGCTATTTAGAGATATTCTGAAATAATTCTGGAATAATTGCTTGTTGCCCAGATGGCTGACCAACAGTGGGACGTAAGTGAAAGGACTTACCCATCTGGACACTGCTTCTGTGACACACCCATCTGGGTATTTCATGGCACAGAGTACTTGGAATTGTATTATTGCTGCCTTGTGCATATGTGTGGCCACCATTTCAGGCCTATTTTGGTCCTGCACATGTGCGGTAGACATTCCTAAGATGGTGGATTGCATCAGCAGTCTTTTTATATAAAATCTGAGTTGGGAACTAATTATCCCATAATAGTATTACTGCAGAATATCACCCCAATATCCCTGGACTGTGCTGGAATTGCCACAGGCACATGACCCATTTTTGTGCCCTTTGACTAATAGTGAACTGTCCAGAAACCTTGAATAACCATTGCAAGCACATATATATGTCGCAGTCATGCTGGGGAGGATTTTGAAAACAGCTGGCCCATTGTCAATATTTCATGCTGTAGGTGAAATATATAGGGTGCCTTGCCACGTGGCTTGTTCATATTGTATGTCCTGTCTCTCCATAGTGGCTGCCAAGAACATCCCGGAGGCTCTCCATGCAAGGAAACTGATATTTATATTGTATGTCTTCCAGAATCAACAAGGATTACTGACCACAAGGAGGCTGTTTTTAGAAACTTCCACATGGATAGTGCGCCACAAGCCCCAAGACACTAAAAGCTAAGAATGAATTGCTTTTTATAGTGATGTAAAACTGCAGACTAGGAAAAATACTGCTTGGACTTGATATCGTCTTTATTCTAAGGCCTGGATTTTCCGCTTTGCTCTTTCCATTCCTATATGCATATTGCAATGAAGGGACGCTGGTTTTCGACTTCATTCCTACAGTTATTATTATTTAGAGCATTAGGAACTCACACTGGAATGAGGTT
This sequence comes from Aspidoscelis tigris stejnegeri, assembly GCA_023333525.1. NCBI lineage: Eukaryota > Metazoa > Chordata > Lepidosauria > Squamata > Teiidae > Aspidoscelis > Aspidoscelis tigris. Next base: position 213,643,877 of record JALMGA010000001.1, read on the forward strand.
TAATTTATTCAGTCTGCATATGACAGATTTGCAGAAGCTGATTTAGAAATACCAGAAGCACTTCCCATGTGCATGAACTTTAGGTATCTTATGAATGCTGCAGTGGAAGCCAATAAGTGTTTTATGAGGGTTCTTTGTTTGTTTTTAAATAAGCTGCAGAGCCACTCTAATCAAGCAGTTCACAACAATGGAACCCAAAGCATACCAACAGCAATTACAGAGCACATGAATACTCTGTCATTGCTGGTGCCACATGGCTAAACTCTCTCCCAGCTGCAAGTCTATCTGTGAAAGAGAGTCTGGCTGATGAGAAGGCCACAAAGAGGACAGGGTAGTGTTGCTTCACCTTTAAGAGCTTCCTATGTGCACCTTCCATTCTCCTGCCCTTTCCCCCTTTCTGTGATGGATACAAAGGTTTGTATTTATCAAACAGGAGTTTGACACATCTCTAGTTTGGACTGCATTATGAACTCAAAGAACAGCATCAGACATGACCAAGCTGGCATTGTAGTCCAACTTAAATATAATAAGATAAATGTCAGCTAAATATTGACAACAGTGGGGCTGGTTGTGAACCAATTTGCATGAGAGGTGTTGAAAAGAGACACTAGGCCAAGTTAGGGAGGTGAATTTTGGAATGGTTCTGGCACTGCCCTGCCTGGATTTAACTTCTGTGGGACACAATCCCACAGACATTGTGGAAAAAGCCTTCATACTAGCCTTAACAACTGATATCTATATTGGCCAATATTCTCTAGGTCTATAAGATTTTAATGCCATATTTCCTTTCCATATGTATATGTATATGTGTATATGCGTATATGTATATGTATGTATGCATATGTGTGTATTGTGTGTATATGTGTGTGTGTGTATATATATATATATGTATGTATATGTATATGTATGTGTATATGTATGTGTATGTATATATGTGTGTGTGTGTGTGTGTGTGTGTGTGTATGGGGCTTTGGACAAAACAAAACAAAACAAACAAACAAAAAACCACCACATACTCTGCTTCTGAAATAGAATGTGCACTGTTATTGTTGTCCAAGAATAGACATTTGTGTTTCTACATGGAATTTAAGATCATTGGTCATGAATTTGTTAACAGAAATAGCTTTCACTTTAGAATTCAATAATCGTTAATTCTTCGTAATTTGGCTGCTGCCACTGTGCACTATTTTTAATAGAAAATTCATATGGGTAAACTCGGCATGAACTCATATTTTTAGTGTGTAATGCTTACTAGCAAAAATGAACTGAAAATGCCAGAGAAAAATTAATAATTGTTCCTAATAAAATAAACTGCCTTTAAAAATATTTCTTGATATATTTCTGAAATAGCTATCAGTCTTGTTATTAAAGCCAAAGCATGTTTAACATATGAGTAAAGATTCATTCTTTTATTTAGATTTCGGCTGACACAAAAAGTCAGAGAAGGGTTTTCTCAGGAGAAAATATCAATATCAATTTAAACAGTAACCATTATATAAGGTTTTGCTCTCTCTTTCTGCATCAGATATGGGGTATATTAAGCCAGTTCATTGGCTTCCAGGTGGAGAAGGGGGTTTGATCTTACGTTCTCCTAGGGTGTTTCCGCACATACTGCTTGAAATCCAGATTAAGGAAATCTGGATTTCTGAAATCCGTCCCTGGGAAAATCCATCTGAAATAGGGATGGATCCAAATGAGGCCTAACACATCCACACTCACGCAGGAAGCAAGGATAGTGAGGAATGTATCATGTGTTTGCTGTGCAGACACCACAGCACCGATATTCAGAAGGATCAGACCTTCTCATGTCCAATGTGAAGCAACTGTGGGAGGGACTACGTTGCCGGAATGTGGTGCTGCCGCCTTACTCAACATGGTGACTTCCAGTCCTGCCTACTGTGAGGAAGCATCGTCCTTTGATCTGAATTTGAAGACCTAATTTTTCAGGTCCTCCCAAAAACTGGATTGGGCAGCCTCTAGACCTCATTAGACATGGATCTTGCACGAGGCTGTGTGGAAGTGGCATCCTTGAAGGGACCCTATGGTGCCTTGCGGATGTGTGTCATATGGGTCCTTATCAGGTGCTTAATGGGGTCTCAAGGGCCTGGGTGAAAATATCACTAGATTCTCTTCCAAGCTTAGGGCTGAGCCAATTAAACACCAAGCTTCTTTTCTATCATAATGTTGAAGGTCAGCTAGTTCATTAGCCCCTGCATCACTTACTGAGATGCTGTCTGGAATTTCAGGCAGAGACTGGAGGCCCTTTCTGCACTTAGTGGACTTTAATCAATGGCCGTGGTCACACAGGGGCTGTGGTCACACCATCACTTTAAATTTTCTACAGTCCATCTCCAGGTCAGACTGCTCAGACACTTTTTAATTTATATCCATTTTGTTTGTGGACTTTCCATTTAGGAAAATCCAAATGGAGGGTGCAAAGCCCACTAATAAAATGGATAGGAAAGGTGTGAGCAGTCAGGCCTAAAAATGGATGGAAGAAGATTTAAAGTGAAAGTGTGACCCGCGGCCATTGGGTCTGGATGGAATAGCCCAGCCCTCTGAACCAGATCACAGGGGAGCGCTGTCTGTCCTGATGGTGTAGGTCCAGATTAACTTACGGTGCAGCTGTGAAGCTCGTGTGAACTTTTCAGCCGCACCCCCAGGACTCTGAAGGCTAGGAATGAAGGTTCCTAGTTTCAGGGCTTGTTGGTGGCCTTGTAATCCTGAACATGGGAGCTGACCATCTGCATGCCTGCCATGTTATAGATGAGGGTTCTGGTTCCTCTGATATCACCAATTAAAGGCCTTGTCTGCCTGGATCCTTAATTGGATTAAGAATCAGTGTAGTACATATTCTGGACCTCTGTATTTGCATGTTAATCCTTTCCCCCACTGATCTGGCTTTGTCTGCATTAGATGTAGCTTAACACAGATTAAGGAGGCCTGAATCCTGAGTTCTGGCAATTTGCATGTGGTTCTAGTAGGGGGCTGCATTAGTACTTATGGTGTGAACTCTGCTGAGTGGCCCAAACATAACTGCAGTGGAATATTGTTATACCATTCCACACAGTAAAGTGTGAACACACCCTCAGTATCTGTGTACATGTTCTTCCCATTAATTTCAAATTGAGAAGCAGGCACTACATAGTAATGTTACCTATACACAAATGTGTCAAATGCAATTTTATATCCAGGTTTGTGTATTTAGCTGAACCCTAGCAACACTGCTGCTGGGCCAGCTACTACTGATCAAAACTGGATCCTGGGATCCTATACAGGTTACTTGCATGTGGCACCAGGGCAGCTGGCCTTTAAAGACTACAGTGACACTAATGCTCTGTGCAAGCGCAGTTGCACCTAGGGTTGTCTGAGGTGCCAGCGTGCTTGTGTAGCATCTCAGGTGACCCTGATTGCACTGGAAAAGGTGCAGATGGTCACCACTGGATGCTACAGGTAAGCCTTTGGTTAGGTTGGGTTGTTTGTGGTACACAGTTTTGTGCACCACAGCTAGTCTGCAATTAGGCAACCTCTGGGCAGGCAGGGAGTGTTTCTAGTCTTTAAATGCCACCTGAAAGTGAAGATGCATCTGCCCAGAGGTTGCCTAATTGCAGACTATGGGACAAAGTGTGAATTGGCCCCAGTTTCCTTTCCTCAAAATAGAGCAAATTGTTCTGAGGGTCTGATTAAAATGCCTCACTGTGTAATAGAGATTTTATTCCCTGATGACCCAATGGAGACAATGGTATTGGGCGTTATTCAGGATAATATGTCAGGATAGGTACAAGCCATCTGCATGCTGGTGCAGACTATGGCAGACCTTACTGGAGCCAGCATGTGGATGACAGTTTCCTATCCCAAGACATAATCCAGAATAAGACCCAGTGCAGAAAGGGCCCAAGAGGGAGGGAATACTAGATGATGGCCCTACATAAAAAGGAACCAATTTTTGGCTTTATGGTAGACAATTTGGTTGTAAAAACCCGTCCCTAAATAAATCAAAGCACTGGTAAAAGAGTCAAAATCTTTTTGTTTGTTTCTGGGGAGCAAACATGGCTCAGTAATTTGTCTAGACTTTATTTGTAGTCAGGGACTTCAAATTCATTGTGGAGGTCAGTACTAAAGAAGGAAAGAAAAGTAACATGAGTGACATCTTAGGCTTCCACAGCTGGGTACAGAAATTGCAGAGCCTAAGGGAAAAAAAAGACCTCTCCCCCTGCAAGAGTTGTGCTCTGAAATGCATTAAAATAGTGTTCCTTGTGTTTTAGCTGTTCCAGTAGAGAAAGGATTCATTTTGCTTTGCTTTTCTCGGTTGTGACTTTTATTTTCCTACACACAGGATGATAAGAACATCCCTTTGCAGAAAGACCTGAGCTGCCCAAGCTTCCCCTTGTATTTCACATGACCAACAGCCTTGTTGGGACATTGGCTGTGCCCTTGTCCTGTTCTCATGTGCTTGATGCACTTGGGCTGTCTCCTTTGGCAATTGCACCCTGTTGACTCTAAACTTCTGAGAGCTGCTCTTTCTACTGTATATTTTGACACAAAGAATGTTTTTTTCATGTGGAGCTAAGGAAATCCTTGCTCAAGATAAACAGCATACTCCTCCCTCCCTTTGCTTGTTTCATGCCAAGAAGGTCTCAATAGATTCTCTGTAGTTATGGTCTCCCTCCTTTATTACTTCATCTCGGAATTCAGTAAAGAACTGGGAGCCAGAAAAGTTAAGCTAAACTGAAACAGCTGAAAGACACCAAAGCTTGCCGTAAGCAAGTGCTGTACAGATAGTCAATGAACATAAGCAGACACTGGGCTCCAAATGCTACCTATGCAACACTGAACCCCAGTGGATTTTGTTTCTGTTGAGTGCATGCTCACATTACTAATTTACAGCTGTTAGCAACTTTCACCAAAGCCTGGTGAAGTAGCAAGTTTCATCAGGCACTGAAATCAGTTTTCATCTTGGCACTGAAATTAGTTTTCATCATGGGCCTATTCGCACTTGGCCTTATTCTGGAGTATATCTCAGGATAGGGGTCTGTGATTCACATGCTAATGCAGACTCTAGCAGACCTCACTTTGGGCCTGCTGAAGCCTGCACTAGCATATGGACAGCAAGTCCCTATTCCAGGATATATTCCAGAATAAAGCCAAGTGTGAATAGGCCCCTTGACTCAGTTTCTCCTCCTTTTTTTAAAAAGTCTTCAGTTCTATACCATTTACCTTAAGGTTTGGACTTGCAATGGCAGCTCCCATCTATGGGGTGGGACCTATTGAAATGGTCTGCCCATGGAGACTTAAGGAATCCGAGCAGTTCCTGAATGCTCTGGGGGATTTTCCGGTTGGCATGACTGGTGCTCCTGTCAAAGCCCTGGTTTCTCTCTGGAACTGGGAGATGAGCAGGGCTATTGATACAGTCACTCCCAAGTGCCCTCGGCATGCTTGTGGAGCCCAGAAAGCTCCTTGGTATTCCATGGAGCTACAAGCTATGAAACAGGAAGGTCAATGGCTAGAGCACAGCTGGCATAAATCCGGCTGTGAGTCTTAACCAAACACAGGTTAGAGCACACTATTGTGCCCACTATGTGGTGGTGACGGTGGTGAAAAAGAACTTTTTCTCTGCCACCATTGCATCCTCAAGTAGCTGTCCACCAGAGCTTTACTGAGTAGTAAATGTCCTTATAAAATTGAGCTCAAAGAAGCATGAGCCAGGCCCAGTTATGTGATGTGACAAATTTGCGAAGCACTTTGAGGACAGTCACCTAGATTCATAGGGGATTGGATGTCACAATTGGACAGAGTCCAAACGAGGAGTCCAGAGAATTGTCTGGTCCAGTTTGCTTGCGGGGGTGCAGCTGATGATGTGCTCTCTGGAACCCTGCCCCTCATGGCTGATAAAAACTAGCTAGCAAGGTATTACCAGGTGGATCCAGGAGGTAGTGAATACCTCTCTAAGGGGCACACCTGGTCTTCTTTGAGCTCTTAGGACCCTCTCCAGGACAGAAAAGGTAGACGCAGATAACATCATGTTCTACCAGATGATGGGTATTTTCCCACTGAACTCCTTTAATCCTGATCTAAGAAGATCTAAATCTAAGGAATGGGTACTTCCCTTAATATGGATCTAGTAGATCTGGATTAAGGGAAGTACCCAATGTGTTCCCACATGTGGTCTAGCACCCAATAGTAATGGGTGCTAGCCTGCCTGCTGTGGAAACGCTGGAGCACCCATGTGCAAATACGGATCCACCCACGAGAGGTCTGCCTGTCACCCCAGGTGTTTTGGGACACAGGGGCTGCAATCTCCGTAGATGCTCTGGAGAATCTTCAAAGATCCCCTGGAGCGGCTCCGTAGAATCTCCGGAGCAATCTACCACTAACTTCGTAGATCCTCTGGAGCTTTTGACAGTGGCATTGCTCTTGCAAGGGGTTCTCTTCGGAGCCTGTGCTAATCTTGAAAGGCAACTTTGGAGGGACTTTGAAGTTTTGAGTTTGGGGCACCCCGAGCCTCCTCTAGACCCCATTGCCCAATTGTAGTGGAAACAGGCTCCCTATAATCCAGATTTGATGGTTGAAGACCCCATTGTAGACCCCTTTGTGATCCATATGATCCGGGTTTCCCTAGCTGTGGTGGAAACAAATGTGGCTCTAATGGGGTCTGGAGTGGAAATGGGGTTATCCTGCTCTAAGCCTAATGGGTCCTTAATGGATCCTTCAATGGGTACTTAGTGCTAGTGGAAAAACACCTGATGATACCAAATGGAGTGACTTTTGATGTTATCTCATTTCAGCATCAGTTCATTCAATAACTCCATTCAGAACTGGGTGCCCTTTAACTTCCTGGACTTGGGACCCTGTGACAGAAAGTATCTCTGTCTAATCTGGATTCAGTTTCAATTTATTGATCCACATCCAATCCATGATTGCTCCAGATTGCAATTGTCTGAACTGGCTTACCTGAACTGCAGAGATACGAGGTATGATCAAATAGTCATTTTTTAAATGCTCCTTTCAAAAATGAGCCTCTTCTGATTAAAGCAAAAAACAGGCATTCAAACTCCTACCTGGTTTTACAGGGCCCTGACTGGTCACCGGCTGGCAGCATTTAGCTAGATTTCCTCCTCTGTCCCTTCCTAATGTGACTTGAAGAAATTACCTGCTTTGGATCTTTACATTTCCTGTCTGAAGGAAGGATGATGACCCTTCCAAGACTTTGAGGAGAGGCAAGGCACATGCAGGAGTAAAATGTTTGGTGTCCCTTCCTCAAATTTACCCAGAAGGCATCCCTTCAGTATGTCACAGCCATACTTGAGCGTCATCAAGCTGAACTTCCATCCCCAGAGCATTACTTTACATCCAGACCATAGACAACCAAAGTGTTTTTGGTGTAGAAACTATCTTAAAACTCTATCAGCTTCTCCAGAGCATGTATGATGATGAGTAGCTATGTTCATCATTGTTTTAAAATATTACTTTCAAAAGGCTAATATGCCATGTTTTTCTTTGGAAGTGAAGAGAAATCATGCTGAATGACTGTAAATCCTGTTCCAATATCTAAAGCAGAAACTTTGGTGAAAATTGCTGTAGTTGGATGTAGTGCTTCAAGTTCAGTATAAACAGTACGTGCTTTGACTAAAAAGATTATTATTATTATTCCATCATTTCCATTTGTGTAAACACTGAAACACATTGAATTAATTTGTCAGACAAATGTGTGAAGTCAGAAAGTACAACAGCCTTTAATATGTAAAAGCATTAATTACCAGCAGCTACAAAGAGGTATTTAAAAATACCGAAACATGCTGGCAAAATTACAAATGACTTATGTTCCTCCTGTATTCTTAAAATAGCTTTTGTAAACTTTCAACTTCCTCTGATGGCGAGTTCAGTATTAATCACCTTTATGACATCTTATATGTAGGCCTTGGACAAATCTGCTGGCCCTAATCAAATACTTTCCTGAGGAAATTGGCCAGATCTAGGCCCTCTGAGGGGGAGAGGGGGAGGAACGAATCCCAACAACTTTGCTATTCAGACAAATTTCTTTTCCAGTGCCCTCAGAGCTCTTTTTTTTTTCATGCACAGCAAAGACAGCCTCACAGGAAACAATAATAGCTTAATCTCTTGAAAAATTTCCTTCCTGCACTGTAGCACCATTTCAGACAGGTAGTCAAAGCATGCCAAAGAAAATTAGCAACAGGCAATGCCAAGAGCAGGCTGTTACATGAACCTATTAGTTCATTCCTCCTCCCTTCTGGAAAAAGGAGTACAAGAGGCTACACATCTCTGCTACTGAACTGGTTATCAAGCGTAGCCTGTCAGACATTACCAGTACTGAAAAATGATACCAGCAGGGAACAGATTCATCAAGCCAAGATAGTAAATAAATAGTCTTTTATCACGAAGTTGGATAAAACTCCTGGCCCACATTTGGCCTTCTTATCTCATAATATTTGGAGCTGTCACACAAACCTTTTGGTGCTCCCCTCCTTCTACCGAAGTCTACTCCAAGGACAGCAAATACTGAATAGGCCTGGTGGAGGGGTTGTGATACATTTAGCAGAATTCCGTTGAAAAATATTCAGAAATAATTAAAAGGCCAAGCACCATTGCAGCAGCAGCAGCAGATTCTTTCTTTCTTTTTTCTAGCTCCCTCCCTCCCTCCAAACCTCCAAGCCAGCTTGGTCCTGTGGTTAGAGTATTGGACCCTTATCTGTTAGTCTCCTGGTTCGATTCTGCACTTTTTCATAAACCTTTGGCTGCTCCCAGCTCTCTATCTAAGCTCTCACAGCCTCACCTATCGCACAGAGTGTCTCATGTGGGCAGAAGAACAGAAGGTTTGTCAGCCACTTTGAGTCCCCTTAAGAGTGAGGAAAGCAGGGTATAAAAAAACCAGCCCTCCCTTCCTCTCTTTGTTTTTTCTTCTTTATGACATTTACTAAGTTCTTGGAAGGTTTTGTTTTAGGGATGTGTATGAATTTTTTTTTTTGTATTTGATTTGTATTGAATTGAATGCAAGAAAATTTGTATTCCTTTGAATAGATCCCCTTCAAATGTGGTAGGATTAATATTTGATATGAATGTTCAATCCCATATGAATCGCATACAAATCTCATATGAAGCTTCATACAAATGTATCAAAACATTCTATTCATATTCAAATGTCAGTCTTCAGATGTGCCAACATTCAATTAGAACTTGAATGTCCGAATTCAGCTGAATTTGGTCAAATTTCTGATGTTACAAATATTCATGCACATCCCTATTTTGTTCATGTGTTTATGAAGGGCCTTTTCTGGATGATAGGGGTCACACCCAGGGTAGAGTCTTGAATCTTTATCTGTGTCCCACAATGTTGCCCTGAGGTAGAGAACATGGTGTACTGTTAAGGGAGTGGGATTTCCTGCTCTCATGGCACTTTGCCCCATTGGTTCAGCTCAGTTCAGCTGCTTGAGCCAAATGGCATGGAAGTTGAAAAAATCAGCTGCAATGCACAACCTCTGGCACTCCCAAGCTGATTTGTGGGTGATTTACGTGTCCCCCCTGACATCTTGAGGGACAATGTGTCTGCATGTGGCCTTTGGTTACTTCTTCATGTGCTCCATTGTACAATAATGTAAGCTAGAATTGAAATCTCTATATCTAATCTATTCACAATTAACTTGCCTCATTGATGTCAATGAAACTAATTTTTGCAGTTAATTTTTGCTGGGCTGGGACTCATAATAATCAGACTGGAATAATCTGACTGTTTCTGGATCCAAACTGAGGTGAAATTAATACAGAAGGGGATTTGTCAGGGAAAAAGAAGCAGTGAATAATATTAAGAAAGAAGACAATTACATAGTAGGGAGACCAGAAGATGCTAGGTTAGCATCTAGAATTATAGCATCTGTGGGGTGGGACCTATTGAAATGGTCCACCCACGGAGACTTATGGAATCCAAGTGATTCTTGGATGCTCTAGGGGATTTTCCGGTTGGCATGACCGGCGCTCCTGTCGAAGCCCTAGTCTCTCTGGAAATGAAAGATGAGCAGAGCTATTGACACAATGGCTCCGAAGTGCCCTCAGCATGCTGGTGGAGCCCAAAAAGCTCCTTGGTATTCCATAGAGCTGCAAGCTATGAAACAGGAAGTTCGATGGCTAGAGCGCAGGTGGCATAAATCCAGCTGTGAGTCTGACTGAACACGTGTTAAGACCACACAATTGTGCCTAGCATGTGGAGATGACGGCGGCGAAAAAGAATTTTTCTCCACCACCATTGTGTCATTGAGTAGCTGTCCAGCAAAGCTCCTTAGAGTAGTAAATGGCCTTATAAAACCAAGGTCGAAGAAGTTAGAGCCAGGGCCAAGTAATATCTGCTGTGACAAATTTGCGAAGCACTTTGAGGACAAAGTCGCTCAGATTCATAGGGGAGTAGATGTTGGACAGAGTCTGAACGAGGTGTACAGAGAACTGTCTGGTTCAGTTTATTTGGATCAGTTTCAATTGTTGTGACCTGAGGATGTGGCAAGCTGCTTGTGGGAGTGCAGCCGACGATGTGCTCTCTGGATCCCTGCCCCTCATGGCTGAAAAAGACTAGCCAACAAGGTATGACCGGGTGCCCTTGAAGACGGTCTGAAAGTTGCAGCTTGTGCAAAATGCAACCGCTAGAGCACTGACCAGAACAGCTAGCTGGACGCACATCACACCAGTTTTAAAAGAATTGCATTGGCTGCTAATTCGCCACCGAGCCCAATTCAAGGTGTTAACTCTGACTTATAAGGCCCTAAATGACTTGGGCCCCAAATCTCAAAAGGAACACCTTGTGCCATACTGACTTGCCCGTGCCTTAAGATCTAGCGGTGAGGCCCTCCTGGGTGTCCCACCACCTTCAGTAGTGAGGCTGGTGGGCACCCAGGAGAGGGCCTTTTTGGTGATGGCCCCCAGTCTATGGAATAGTCTCCCCCTCGAGGTGCATCATGCCCCTTCCTTATATAGGTTTAAGGCAGTAAAGATGCACCTCTTTGCCCTGGTCTTTGGCTGAGTGACTGTACTCTCTCTCTCCCCCCCTCCCCCTTACAGTCACTATTAATGCAGTGTACTGTTTTAAATTTGTGGAATTATTTTAAATGTGTTTTTAGTCTGTAACTTGTCTGAATGTGTAGCTTGTTTTTAATCGGTTGTTACCCACCCAGAGACCTTCAGGTATGGGGCAGGATAGAAATGTAAACAAACAAACAAATAGGTCCTTATTTTGAGAGAACAGGAAGCAAGACTGTCAAAAATACCCATGGTCTCTACCATCACTTGATAATCACTTAGTTGTCACATCCAGTGTTTCTGAAGGAGCACACGATGCAATGCACCTGGTGACAGCACTGGTGCATGTGCAGTCATGCCAGCCTCCAGGTGCCTGGACGCATGTCTGCAACTCAGGTAGGTCTGTGGGTGATGGTTTGCGAGACAGAATGTTATTCACTCAAGTATATACGCACTTGATTTCCTGATTCCCTGGACAATGGCCAGAGTCAGCACTAAATGAAAGAAAACAATAACTACAATTTTAGTTACAATTATATCAACAACAACAACAACAACAAAATAGTGCTTCAGACAAATACTCTACACAAAAAATCTCAATACATGAAAATGTTTATTCACTTATTTTTGTGTATACTTTTTTTGCATATGGTTTTATTGTAAAGGGGAACGTATTTGACCCACATGTATATTTGAGGTTTTAAATTGGCTGAAGACGTCCCTTGCACTTGGGAGGTTCATACTCTCAGTCTTCAACCATTTATGCAGCTTGTGGTTCTGTGCCATCCACCTCTGCCTTTCCCCTCCCCCAGCGTCTCAACTTGCATCTTTTTTTGAAAGAATTAAACTCAAGATCTCTGGAAATGGGCAATAGCACACTTTCAAATGTGTATGGGAGAAGCTGAAATCCAGGCAAGATACTGAGGATGGGAAGAAAGGCAAAAGTAGCATTTGTTGTGAGCTTCCCTCATGCTTCCTCTCTTCTGCATTTAGTGGGAGGTTGCCATTCTCTCCCACCTTTCTCCTTACCTCACATCTAAAATTTCCATATCGTTGGTTTTTATTGCTTCAACCCAAGATTTTCAGAGACAAGCAATTCTACATCTTCAAATGTGTGGGGGTGGCGGGAACTTAATTTCCATTCAGGATATTGAGGAATGACCAAGGAAAAAAGGCAAGAATATCCTGGTTGGCAATGCAGGACCTGAAGCATGTCCTGAATTATTCAGTGGTTTCTGGCATACTAAATTCTGAAGTGAATACCAAACTTTGGAAATGGTAATTTCCTCCCTGACAATTAATTATTTTGGAGCACTGGCATCTTCTGAAGATAGACATCTTCCTAAATTCATTTATTACTCAAGTCAGCATTGGTTGCCAGCCAACTATACAGTTTTACTTGGCATTACTAAGTATGACTATGTATTCCTGAATTATTGAAAAAAATTTTTTTGTCATTAGAAGCAGAATTTTACTACCTTCACTCTAATAAATTTGGATCTTAGATAATTAAAAGGGTTGAGTTTACAGTCATCGCTCAGTAAATGCAGTACACTTGATGGATGACAATTTTTGTGTGAATGGGGCAAAAGGCTGCAAATACTTTATCGTTCACAGAATCTGCACATATTTAGATGCATTCCATCCCATTGAGCCATGTCCTCAATGGGTGGTAAATAGTAGGGATGGGTATGGATATTCATGCAGTTACATTTGTAGGCCCCCGTTTGCCCATGGACTGAATGGATCTGGCCTTCACTGAAGCTTTGTTGAAGTTTCAACAAAGGTGGAATCTGCCCATCCCAGGCTCCTGTCCCCACTTGGCCTCCCACCCCCCTGGCTGTGCCCCCTTACTCCCAAGTACAACCATGGCGGCATCTTTCATCACTATTCCTGCACTCCTCCAAGGTCTTACTTGGGGCTCAGAAGAGTCCAGAAATGGTGGCACAGGCCCACCCATGGTTGGGGAGGTGTGCACACACCTCCAAAAGGGCTACTTCGGCCTCCAAGGGGCATGTGATGGTGGTGGCAGCAGGAGGTGAGTGGTGGGGGGCAAGGTGGGATGGGAAGGGAGGTTCCCATCATATTCAAACATTCATTGGATGTTTGGCTACAAAGCTGAAGCCCCCCACATTCGTGTGGGGAGTTTTATATGAAGCCAAGTATTTGTATCGAAATGAATGGGGGAATTTGGCTGTGAGCACATCTGCAGTGAATAGGGTGATTACTTTTAGTCAGTGCTCTTAACAACATCAGAGGAGCCTTGCTAGATTGGACCATAACCTCTTGTTTCACACAGTGGCTCACCAATTGCTTAGGGGCAATCTCAAGCACAGGACAAATGCAAAACTTTAGACTGCTCTTGATTCCCTGCAAATGACTCTCACTTTCATTGAATTTGTGTTTTGCATCCTCCTTCTAGGGTCAGTATTTCTTTGGCCAAGTGCTTCCCAGTGTGATAAGGAGACTAAAAAAGGAGTAGTAGGCAAAGATCAGGCATACCATGCAACAACTGTTCAGAGTGGTCTTGACAACAGAGTGATAGTTAAATCTGAATTCATCAATATTACATTAAAACAGAAAACTGAGGAATATTGCATGTTTAAATGGACAGCTGTATGACTCTGGAACACTGGTCTTCTTTTTAATGTTTTTATTATGATGTTATTGTAACCCACCTTGAGACCTTCAGGTATAGGGAGGATAGAAATACAAATAATAAATAAATTTGTCTAGCTAAGATTTACCTTAGCTGATGCATTAGAAACTTGTTCTACTTTAGGAGCTGAACTGAAGCTATCAGATCAACCTGCTGAAATACAATAGCATTGTGTCATGATAATATGTAGGAATTCTTCAGCAACCAGGATTTGAAAATGGCATCCTCATCTTACAGCTTGGACATCTTCCTCAAATTACTTTCATATGTGAAAAAATAACATCTGGCCCTCAGATCAATGGAACCTCCATTAGCCAATAATGCACTTTTTTGTTTTTGATGTATTGTTTTGATGTGATCAGATACTGACATTCTGAGGAACTGTCCATCATAGGACAAGTGCTGAACAGAAGGGAAAAGGAATGTATTTATTCCACCCAGCTCTATTTGTAAAGAGATTGGATTCCTATATCTTCTCACACAAGGTTGGTTGTGACATTTCAACCTATGGGGATGAGCTAAGAGTTTCAATATGCTTTATCTTAAATATTTTGTTTAGCGTGTTATAGTAGTTTACCCAGCTTCCTGAGTGACAAACAAGAGTCATTAATATCATGAAGAATATTACTACATAAGCTCCAAGCTTGCTACAAAATTTACATTTCTACAATTACAGGTTAAATGTGATTTTCAAATTTAAGGCACACCAGCATAGCATAGATAATTCATTTTTCCATAATCAAACATATACATTTTCCCTTTATTATGAAATAAATTGAACAATACAATAATTAATCTGTAACAATACAATAAACAAATAGTAACATTAATATTATCCAACGATAACGATAACCAACCAACCATAAATGAGCAACAATATTACCTTCACTTAGTATTCATTAGACTGACAAATATATATGTGTATCCCATATTCTTCATATGCACATAAGGGATAATTTAACTAGTCATATATTTGTATGATGATTAACTCACGAGTGCCAGTAGTTAAGATGACAAGAAGGCATGCAGCTGGGGACTGCCCGTAAAGGCAGCAGACCATACTGGCACTTCCTGGACTGAAAGACAGTAGAATGTTTTTCCCTAAACCACAGCTTGTCTTTGCTGCTGCTTTTAATATGCAGGTGTTCTTTTGGAGTTATAGCTATGCAAAAGTGGTGATCTAACCTCTGCACCATTTTATTACATGTACTTCAGAAGATGTATAAATTCCAGAAACTGTTCCAGGTTTCCCCCTCCACTCCTTTTGGAGTGATAAAAGGGAACATATTTTGGAGAGCCCTTAAAAAAAAAAAAAGCAAAAGCCTTTACTGATACTGTCTACAGCAAAACCGCACATACAATTTTAATCATGTAAGTTTTGTGTAATTACAGTTGAGAAATATACAGTATAAGGTCACATTGGGAATTTCAGCAAAAGACTCTTATGTTCACACCTGCAAGCAACCTCCTAGTAATTCTGCCAAGCAATCTGCCTGTTCCTTTCGTCCAGAGAGATGTTGTCAGCTCACCAGTCCTCTCTCCCTTTATGGGATAGAAGTGGAACAGCTTTGGCTTGAGTCCAGGTTGTAGCAGAAACAACAACAGCAGCAGTAGTAGCAGCCAGAACAGCTTCTTTTCCCAGACTCTTTGCTGGGTCTTGTAGTGTGGACAGCTAAAGAAGCACATAGCGGTGGTGATGATCCTGAGGCATGCAGCTAGCCTCTTTTGACTGAGGGCCAACTCCCTTCATTATTTTGAGCCATGGAGTGTTTTACATGAGAGTAGCTTTTAAAAATATGAGCTGGTTACAAGTTACTGGTTGTAGCATTTTAAGGAAGAGGTGCAAGATCCATCTCTGCTGTTTCTGACCATGATCAGAATCTTCTTTTTATTCTTTTATTTTTCTGTTTACATTTTTATCCCACCCAGAGACCACTTGGAGGTCTCTGGGCGGGTAACAGAATCTAAAATCAAACATCATTAAACATCATTTTCATACCTTCTCTTAAAGGCCATGACCTTTATAAAGGCTTTATAATCACCTTTGGGAGCCACTGAATGAGCCAAGAACCTCTAAATCTCTGGATGTTAAGCAATTCTGAACATTATTTCTTGTGTTATCAGCGTTTATCTTTGAAGTGAAGATGCAGTTAGAAATCATAATATCCCCCTCCCTGGATTATAAGAAATTTAACATATTTTCCATACTCCACATTTACAAACCTGTCTGACCACAAGAGTGGACCTAGAAGGCTGGAAAAGACAAATGGTGATAAGTCTCCCAAGACAAAGAAGCAAACAAACCCTCAAACTGTACAGAAGAAGGGACTCCAAGAAATCATTGTGCATAATGTGTGCTAACCCTGATTTCTAGGTATGCTACAGTTCAAGAGCAACCCTTTCATTCAGTTGTGTTTGCTGTTTATGATGTTATCAATCCTAAGTCCCAGGGCACAGCACAGAGAGATACAAGCAACATCAAATTAAAAACAGAGACTAAGGGTGCATCCGCATGGAACTGAAAATTCGCATCAAGCTGTCCACATGGTAAGGGAGGACAATGTGGGTTCCAGTCGAACCAGACTGTCCCCATGAATCCCTCCTAAGTAACGTCCTCCCCCCCCCCACCCAAGCCTGAGCCCTCCTACACACACACACACACACACACACACACACACACACACACACACACACACACACACACACACACACACACACACACACATGCATGCATGGATAGGTGGGGAATCCCTTCTCCTCCCCTCCCCTTCCCAACCCTGAGCCCTCCTACACACACACACATGGACAGACAGACAGACAGACAGGGGAATCCCTCCTCCTCCCCTCCCCCTCCCTCCTCCAGCCCGTGGTGAAAGCCCCGTGTCTCCCTCCTTTCCCCCTGTCAGTTGGGGGCATGTGGAAATGGAGGCAGACACGGAGATTTCACCACGCTAAAATCCTGTCCTTTGCCTTGCATGCTTCCTGGCTATAAGGCAGACTTGTAGCCAGCAAGTATGCAGAGCAAACAACAGGATCTGAGTGAGGATTTTAGCGTGGTGAAAGCTCCGTGTCTGCCTCCTTTTCCGCACGCCCCCAACTGACAGGGGGAAAGGAGGGATACATGGGGCTTTCACCATGCTGAAATCCTCACTGAAATCCTCCCAGCAAAGCGTGCAAGGCAAAGGACAGGATTTCAGCGAGGATTTGAGCGAAAGGGGGGACAGTTGCCATCGCAGCCTTGCCCGCTAATGCTGCAATCGTAACCCGCATGTGTTCCCATGCCCCCTTTATAACCCGCTTTCGGCCCCTAATTCAGGGTGAGTACAGTTATAAAGGTTTTTTTTTTTTAATTCTGAATTAGAGGATTTTATGCCACTGTAGACCCGGTTTAGAGCTTTATAGCTTTCACCTCCCAATCGCCTTGCCATGCAGACAAGCCCTATAAGAACAGGGAAAAATGGGAAAAATTAAATCTGTAATAATATCCACAAATTTAAAAGACGGGGGTGGGGGGGAATCCTACAGTGAGAGAAGATAAAATTAATCACTAAATACCAGGATGAATATGTGAGTTTTTAAGAAGTGTCAGAAAGTGCTTACTGGTGCACTTAGCAAATTTCTAAAGAGAGGCTGTTCCAAAGTCTGGGAGCCACAACCAAAAAGGCCCTCTCTCTGAGTACTGTCCCAGGAAGATCATCCAGGAATGAGGTCACCAGGTAGAACTGAGAGAGTGAGGATGTTTTCTCTGGTAAGTGGAGTGCTGGAATGCTCTAGGTGCCTGAGGCTTTTGTAACTTATCCAGCATGCGAACTGCTGCCATTGCTGGCAATAATTGCACTTGTGCTGCCAGTCACATGCTCCCCCTGTGCCTCTTCCTCCCAGAAGAGGTTCAGATGCAGCATGCAGGGCTATACTAGCCCTGCCACTTGTATAGATGTGGAGGATGCTCTGACATGCATGGAGCTGTTTCTAGTGAAGAAATGGCTCTGCGCAATGTGGATGCACCATGCAGATGTGTTCCCCATGTGCACCTATAAGGTAGACATGAAAAGACCCCGAGCTTCGTTGGCAGGCAGTCCTATATGGGAAGAAGAGTTCCTTCAGAATGTTCAGACTAGAAGAAGCTATTCTGTTAAATATAACTATTCACTTGTACAGTGCTTATAAATCATGCATACATTTTACTTAATTCCCCCTTCCCCCTAAACAAAACTTCAATGGACAAGGTGAACACAAACTACTTGATATAATTTTCCAGATGGCCAACCATATAATCTTTTACTAATGCTAGCTTCTTTTTAAATTCTCATGGGATCATGAAATATAGAATGCACACACCACTTCTGTGGTATTGAGCCCCTAAACCCACATATAACAGCCCAGTATATCTTCATTAACAAGAAACATTTCTATTGATTTTATTTGGCTATGATTCATATTACACATAACAAATATGTATGGTCACCTAAATGAATTATTGCAATTCAATTTGGAATGATTGCATAAGGTTATTGTATTATCTCTAGGATGCCCTAGTCTCTGGGTGTCAAAACTATTTTTATTTAATGAAATAACATGGAAAAGTTAATCGGAGTAGGTTAACCTCCACAGATCTCAAGGTCAGTACATTCATGCCCTGCAAATGGAATTTTTAAAGAAAGTTTGACGATGAATAGATGCTGGGACACAAGCACACAAAATACCACACTAGACAGCAGTGAAAGGCTTTACATTCAAAACACTGTAATTTGTAAAACAGAAGTTCATAAGCAATAGATATTGCAAAAGGATGACCAAAGCACTAGTCTTACCACAAACATTTCATAATAAAGTTGAAAGCGGATGAATTGTGGAAGCAGATTGTTTACTTACCCGGTTACACTGTCTGGATGGCTTTGGCCACATTTTGAGGTAAATATGACCCACCCTCCTGTTTCCTGCACTACTGAGAGTTTTGGCAATGATCAGATTATTTTGTGGGTACTGTCTAAGGCAACAACTCTCCAGGTTGAGAGTGGACAAACTGTACTGTTCGAATAAAGCAAGGGCACTTTATGGAATGGTAAAAACAGTACTGCATGGGATAAATGTGTGGGGAAAATGTTCTCTTTAAGACTTCTAAATCTGATCTGAGGAGGGCATGGGTACACTTTTCTAAGCCACACTCACTTGGTACTTGAGTGACTGGTACAGGTTAACCCCACCTTCCCCTAGGCCTCCAAGGTCTGAAAATATGACCCCAAATTCTGGGAATGCAACCCAAAGGCCCTTACCTTTAAACTGCACCATCTGAAGTTGGTCTACAAGCACACTACAAACATAAGTGGTGTTGGAAGTCAGACCCCCCCCCCCTGAAAAGAACCCAGACAGAAACCTGCACCGTGACTGCTGGGATCTACTGAGGGAAGTGTCCCATGGAAGCTGACCAATGGTCCACTCTTCCTCTTTTCCTGTATGTCCACACCAGAGGAGGGAGATACATCTTGCTTGGGCTGTGTCTAGATGTTCAATTATGAGATTATGTGTTTTTCCATCCCAAACAATTTTACACTGCTGCCTTGAGGCAGGCATCAGGGCTCACTGAACTCAGAGCATGATTTCCTACTTTGATTGTTTCTTATCCTGTTGATTTAGCTTGTAGTTGTGAGCTAAATTGAGAGCTACTGCATGGGTCTTCATGGCCTCTGTGCTCATCTGCCAGCAGCCCTGGGATGACTAAAGTGGCAGCCACGTTTAGGAGCTCACAAGATGACTGTGTCATGACTAAGTCAGTCACAGCCTGTCCACTCCTGTCTTCTCTTCTGTAGGAATTCTTCTAAATTTTCATGATAATAAGTTAGGAGAACATTCTTGACCTTATCAGGCAAACATTCTTCATGCAGACCTTCTTGTGACGAGGATGGTTGTATACCTCTTCTACCAGTAAACCAGGATATGGACCTATTGAGACTAGGAATGTCCACAAATGGTTTTTTTTTTTTGGCATTTGATTCATAACAAATCAAATGTTAGAAAATTTGTACTCGTTTGAATAGATCCCCTTTGATTGTGGTAAGATTATATTCAATACGAATGTATTCATATGAATTTGTACAAATATCTGATACAAACACGTACATATCAGATACTTATAAGTATCTGATATGTATCCTGTAACATACTCACTTTTAAAGAGTAAAATCCAACTTGAGTCCACTTTCAATCCGCTCTCGATCCATGTTGAATGCACTCTAGATCCAAATAGTACGTGGGAAATGGGCTTCATGCACACCCCTACTCTGAAAGCATCAAAGGCACCCTGAATCCACTTTGAATCCACTCTCAAACCATGTAGAAATCACTCTGGATCCATTGCAGATATGACTGGCACAGCTTTTCCACCTCCCCATTTCATGAATGTTCCAAAGCTTCATACAAATGTTCCAAAGCATTCGTATTTGTACAAATGTCAATGTACGAATGTCATAACTTTCAATTTGTATAAGAATGTCCGAATTTGTATGAATTTATACAAATAACGAATGTTGTGGATATTCATGCCCATTCCTACTGTATCTCCTCCAAGAATATAGAGTTGCCTATGAAGGGATCATGCAGTCACCCAGGAACTGGTCACCAGGCCTTGGTGGCATCCAAGAACAGCAGCAATAAAAATTGACCATGGAGTGGATACTACCTGGGAGATCTTGATAGTATCTTATAAATTTGCACATTCCCTTTCCTTCTTATTTTTATGCCTTAGATTACCTAAGCAAATTTTTGTAACTTCTACATGTACAATTTCTCTGCCTTCTCATATATGCAATAGAGTGCTGCGCCCCCAATGCATTGCAAATCCTGCTGTGAAATTTTACTAAGTTTTTTTTTTTCATGGAACAAATTTGTCCCAGATAGGTATAGCTTTCCTGAATGAATTGATTCTTTAGCCCCTGTTAAATAACTCCAACTAAGTGGTTAGCTGTCTCCTTCTCAACCAAATAGATTGTGTCCATTGACCAAAACGGATGACTGAATTCCAATTGTGGCCTTTTGGCTTCAGCCTACATTTACACAAGGGAGCAGCATTATTGTCAGTATTCAGCAAAGCATGTTTGAGAAGGCATCATTAATATTTTAAGCAGCTAAACATAGGGATGACTCATGTGTGATAAATTGTTCCTCCTCTATTTGTATTAGGTCATTTTTTTTTCTCAAGCATTCAGGATGCTCTAACTTTAAGATGAATTCAAAATCTTGAAGCTTGTCCTTCCTCTCACTTTTTATCCTTCCCCTCACTTTTCTATGATTTCCCCCCAAAGTATATTGGCCATTCGGCTAGAAATTTGGGATATAGTCCATCTTGTTTCAAAACCCGGCAGTCATACTAGGAAATTGTGACTCCCATGGACAAGGCAATGCAACATCAATAAATTTCTTTCTCCTTTCTCTTATTTTTGTGCGTTTTTTTCTTTTAGGATACTGTTGGTTTCTCTGATAATCTGACAAGGAGGAAAAAGAAATCATATCAGTCTTCCGTTTCCTATTCTGGGGGTTATTTACAATGCACTGTTATTACCTTGAATTGCATTGTGTACTGGAGTAAATCTATGTGGCTTTGTGGTGATGCTATTCATTGTGACCCAAGGTGAATGAAGGGACAGCAAGATGACAAAGAAGAAGTAAAAATTTTAGGAGTTATGATGACTCAAGCAATGGCCATAAAGAGTTATTTGGTTCAACAGCTCTTGGCCATTTAGTTCAGTGGTAAAGACAATTTTGTGCACACATTACTTTGTAACAAAGCTGATCTGTGCGGACTGCTGTACTGCATAGGCACTAAGAGTTATTTTCTGGAATGTTTTAAGGTAATTAAGAAGCTTTAATTTTATTCATGAAAGTTTCCTTAATATTTTTCTACATCTTTTTAAGGGTAAAAAAGCAACGACTTCCAACAATGGACTCTCCAAATAATTGTGTATCTAAATACACTGAAGAACTTCTCAGAAAGTATGGATTGGTTGATTAGTAAATATAATATCTTTTAGAATTCAGATGCAAAAGTCAGACACAGATCCCTACATCTCAAAAACTGGACCTTGATGGAGTTCTAATTATTCTGCAGTTACAAGAGCTGATAAATGAAACTGTCTATCTCCCAAATATGCAGAGTATCCAACATGCAAACTGATACTGAATTTCCAATCAATAGGGTTTAATATTTCACCAGCATACATTTGAAAATCAATGCTGTCAGGTTTGGTAATGCTCTCCTCCAGAAGAGATGGGTAGGAGACAACAGTATTGAAGGCCATAGTTTAAAAATGAGTGAAACTTAGCAGTTTTAGAAAAGTTACTTAAAAATTCTTTGATAGGGGAACTTTTGCTTAAAACTGAAAAATTTCTACTAAGTTTTATATGATTAACCTAGGGACATGAGCATTAAATCAGAAGGTCTCCTGGGTTATTCTACTGATATGTGAATGTACTAACACCTTGAAAAAACCTCACCATAAGGGATTTTTAATTAAACCATATAAAAAAAATTGTTGAGTTGTTATTGAATTTATAACCCTTTCTGCACTTGTCTGCCTTTAGTTGGGAACAGTGGGTCCTGAATAGCCAGGCCTACTGACCTTGACTACAGGAAGATGTGGACAGGGTCAGCTCATGCCATGGCCACACCCCAACTACTCAAGGGGGTATCTTTTTTGATGGCACACTACTGAAAGGCACCCCCCAATCGTCTCAAATATGGGAGGCATGCCTTCTGTACAGCTCCCGTATTCTGGTCTGGTCTGTGCTGGTCCATTGGTAGATCCAATTAAATTGGACCACCAGTGATACAGATTAAGGCTTCCTTAATCTGGACCAGGCTCTATGGAGCCATACCAGCAGAGGTTAGGGCCTAGGTGTGTACTCCTACACAATCATATATAGTTAAAAATAAATGGCTTAAGAACACCTTAGAGATGGTAGCATGAAGCACCTGAACTCTTATTCCATGGCATCTTTGGGCCCATTTTGGTGCTGCTCTTCAAGGTCTGAATGTGCAGCTCCCCACCCAGAGATCATGGCAATGGGGATGGGAGCTGTGTGCACAGACCTGGATGGCCTACTTGGGCCTATGAGGAGTGTATAGCAGTGGCAACAGTGGCAGCTTGGCCAAAGGTAAGGGGAAGGATGTGAGGCCAGAGGGGGGATCTGACCTTAATTAAAGCTTCAATGAAACTTTAGCAAATGCCGGATTCATTTGATCCACAGACAAATAGGACCTAAAAATGTAGGCCCCTTTAGATTAATCCGCAAATTTCAAAATTTGTATGAATTTGTATGAATTTCAAATGTGCCAAATATTTGTGCACATCCCAAAGATGGACAATGACAAATGGTTCACCTTGATTTGTGTATTTATTGACACTTTCAAAGAATTCTAACGAGTTGGTAAGGCATGATTAGCTTTGCAGAAGCCATAGTGACTTTCCTTCAACAATACTTGGGCTCTGTCCAGACACGTTTTATACTGTGCATGGAAATTGTCCCATCGCACAAGATGACTGAACTTCTGTTCCCCCTCCACTTTAAGAAGAAGAGTTGGCTTTTCTACCCGGATATTCTCACCCATTTAAGGGGACTCAGAGTGGCTGACAAACTTTATGCTCTTCTCCCCACAACAGAACACCCTGTGAGGTGGGTGGGGCTGTGAGAGATCAGAAGAGAGCTGTGACTAGCCCATGGTCACCCAGATGGCTTCATGGGGGAGGGTGGAATTGAACCCGGTATTCCCAGATAAGAGTCTGGCTCCCTAACCACTAGAACATAAGAACATAAGAGAAGCCCTGCTGGATCAGGCCACAGCCCATCTAGTCCAGCATCCTATAGCACACAGTGGCCCGCCAAATGCTCATGGGCATCCTAAGCAGAGACAAGGACAAACCTATTCCTGCTCTAGGATCCCAGCAAATGGCCTTAGAAGTGCCCCATTCCCCCCCCCCAGCCTGAAAGATGCACCTAGGCATTCGTCTTGTAGCCATTGATACATCTGTCGTCCATAAATTTGTCTAACCCTACCTTAAAGCCATCTAGACTGGTAGCTGTCACCACCTCTTCCGGCAGCACATTCCACAAGCTGATAGCCCTCTGGGTGAAGAAATACTTCCCCCTTTCAGACCTGACTCTCCTACCCATCAGCTTCTTAGAGTGCCCCCTGGTTCTAATATTGTGTGATAGAGAAAAGAAATTTTCTCTATCCACCTTTTCTATACCATGCATAATTTTATATACTTCACTAGACTGTTACTGTGCACTTACCTGAGTACGAGAGAAAGAACTTTCCCTGTGCAGTATCTAGTTAAACCAGAGTAACATATAATGCTGGCAGAACGATGAGAATCACCACATGAGAAGCTGCCTAACCAGGAAATGCAGTTCAGAATCCAATTGGCTGCCTGCACCCACATAATGCAAAACTTTTGTAGTTCCGTAGACTAAAGTACAGAGCTGTATGGACTATCTGTTTTCCCTTCACAGTGAGTTTACTGTGCCTTTAGATTTAACTGTGGATTTATATAGATAGTCTGGAGGCAGCCCTGCTCCTCAATGTGCGCACACTAATTTTATCTTTAATGACGGTCTCCATCACCTCACATAGAACCAAGGTTAACCTAACTGGCCTGTAATTTCCTGGATCGCCCCTGGATCCGTCTTTGAAGATTGGTGTTACATTTGCTACTGCCCAGTCTTTAGGCACACAGCCTGATGTTAGGGAAAGATTATATATTTTTGCTAGATCAGCAATTTCACATTTGAATTCTTTAAAAACTCTTTGATGACTGCCATTTGGTCCAGGTGATTTGTTAACATTTAGTTTACTAAGACACACAAGGAACTATTCTTTGGTTATCTCTATCCAATGCAGAGTTGCAGCATAAGTTTGTATCCACATGTCATAAAAAAACTACCTCTTAGGCAATTTAGAGGTGATTTGCAGGTGGGACCATTCACATATCAGTCTGCCCCTCCCCATCTCATAAATATTCTAGAATAGAAAAGATGGATTAGAGATTGGATGAGGACATGAGGGTCACATGCTGCTGTCTCAGAATGCCTCTAGACATGATTTAAGCTTCAGCATCTCCCAGCAACTGCAGCTGACTCTGAGCCCCCAGATGTGGCAATGTAAGGTCCATGAAAGTCCCTGAGCAGTTTCTTCTGGTCAGACAGATGGGATGACCAGAAACTGACCAGCCACTCTGCAACCATTTTCCTGTCATCCAGACAGGAAGTTTTGATCACCCACAGTATCCAAGCAGCATCCCCAGAAACTCTGGAGTAAACAGCTGCTTTGGCAGGAGGCAGGTGAAGCTGTGATGTCCCTCTGACCTTTTTTGTTGTGTCTGGAAGGACCTTTTGTCATTTCTGACTGGCTTTTTTTCTATGCATAAATGCAGCTTATTTTTTATTTAGTGTGTCACTGAACTCAGCAGATACCACATATACCTATGATAATGAAAATTACAAAATTGGAACTATCTCCAAAAAGCTAGGTCTAAATAAAAAGAAGTCTGGTAAGCTTTAGACCCAGCTGGGTAAAACTTGAACCAATGGACAGCTTGAGTGTTTCTGTTCCAAATGCTCACTGTCTCTTTCACACTGACTTGAACTTTCCATGAGATCAGTTTTCTCTTCATGGATTTCTGTGACTTTTTTTGTTTTTGCCTATAAAGGATTGAGTGGTGTTTGCATTCGTACGCAAATTACTGTGAAAAACTGTTGAGATTCCCGTAATAAATCATAAGCTTTTATGACAGTATATAGTAAGATAAAGTACAGTTTGGAGTTTGTGGGCTGGGGTGGGCAAGTGGGTGGGGGAGAGGCAGTGTATGAATCTTCGTTTTGAAAAATATGCCACACAGCACAAGTGCCAGTGGGCATTTCTCATATGGATTTCGGCCTCTCCCTTTCCACAGTGGTTAGTGACTATGTCCTTTGCTGTTAATCCCAGTTGTTTGTGGCTGGAAAATGAAGGCATCTCTGTGTGCTGTTGTCAGGCCCAACCCTGTGGGGAGGCAGCAACTCTGGTACAACGTGAAGGCAATGGTTGCAAAGGGTCTGACGCCTCCCGCCAAGGGCAGCACTCAACTGGGCTGCCAGTTTCAAAGAGCACAATATGAATCTCTGTGATCCTAGAGTTACAGCTGATTGATAGGAGGCCACTGGTAAAATGTCATATCTTATTGATGGGAAAGGACCACAGTGTCAGTGATAAAGTGAGACTGGTCAATTCTGACAAACATGCATCTTAGTCTTATTATTGACAGTGGAAGGGAGTATTGATTAGGCTGTCATGCTGATCATATTACACAATTATGAGATTAGATTTACATTTTTAATTCTTTTAGAAGAAATTGGCTCGAGGCAATTACAGGAGAGAGAAAAAGAAAACACACTCTTTCATAAAGTGTGGGGAGGGAAGACTAGATGCTCTTAGGAAGATGCAATTATTGTCACAGAAAAGTTTTGCTCATCATCACAATGACAAGGGAACAATGAAGCTGTAAAGGAAAGATGCTTCAAAAGACGAGGTCAGCAGAAATGAAGGGGATATCCCTAGCGCAGAGCAGAGTTAGGAAGAATAAGGCTCTGCTACATTGATCAAGGGGCATTCAAGCGCAGACAGCCGTAAACAGATCAGTAGGCACATCCACATTACTACCAAGAAGAAGGGGACTCAAAGCGGCTGACAAAGCTTCTGTTCTTCTCACAACAGAACATCCTGTGAGGTAGGAGGGGATGTGAGGGCTCAGAAGACAGCTGTGATTAGCCCAAGGTCACCCATGTGGCTTCATGGAAGAGTGCAGAATCGAACCCGGTATTCCCAGATAAGAGTCTGGCTCCCTGACCACTACACTAAACCAAGATATTTCTGCCAGTTTTCATTGGAAAAGAGTTAATTCGATACAGTTACTTCATCATACAGTAGTGCCTTCTATTATTTATTGCTATTTCTATTCTGTTGTATACCTGAAGGTCTCAGAGTGGGAACAATAAAACACTGGAAAAACAGATATGATATGTTTTGGGCCTATTCAGACTTAAACTTTCGTGTTCCAGGGAAGTTAAGATCAGGGATGGAAGCTGGCTTTCATAACTGCAAATGCCGCCCCCATCCCACAAGTACCTTGATCTTTACCCTGTAGCAGGGTATGAACATAAGGCAGGGTTCAAGTTGTGACTGTAGCAACAGCTATTTGTGAATGGCCATTGCTATGGGCATGGGGTGGTGCATTGTGCAACTGCACAGCTGTGCTGTGCCGTCCTCATAAAGCACTGCTGTTTAATGCTGCATGCAGAATCCAAATCGAGTTGAAAGTAATCAGGAAACCGAATTAAGCTTATAATGGGAATGTGGCCTCTGAGTTTTCTGACAGTGTTTTGCTGTAGACCTATGGCTATGCCACCATGAGGTCAATGACACAGCCTGCTATAGCAGCCTAAGACATGGATATACTTAGCAGACCACAACAATATGATACAATAATAGACTTGGAGGGGGCTTGGAATAAAATCAAGTCTGTGTCACAGTTCAATGCAGGACCAACAACGCAGGATGAAACTGTAGCATCACTGAAAGATGAATATCCAGGCTCTGCTTTCATTCCACTGGTAGAAGGGGATATTGTTGCAATGATTTCAGCTCCAGCTTATCTCACTCATTTTAAAACCTGAATCTTTCCTCTAAGGTGTTACTTATCTTTCCCAGATTTATGCTACCTGCACTCTTGACAAGCATTTCCCTCAAATGCTCAAACAGGTCATTTAATAAAATATTGAACAGCATCAGGATTAGGAAAGAGCCTTCAATATCTTTTCCAGTTTGACACTAGAACCATTAGTGTGAGCAGTGATGGGGCTGAATTGTCTAAAAAGCTTTGTAGAAATGTTGCTCACTATAGATCTTTTTTTCCAACAAGGATATCATAGAAGATGTTTTCAAACATTTTGCTGAAAACAAGATACCCTCCGTTTTCCCATGGCCTGTTGGATAATAACTGTATCAGAAGAAGAAAATGTTTTGTTCTTGCTCCTGAGAAATCCTTCTTGTGATTTTTTGAAATTATGGAGGAACTCACAATTGCTCTATTGATTGACAGGTCTTACATTGGCACCACAAGAAACAGCACTTTTTTGAAGCCATGTCTTGCTAGGGCAACTTTGGTCATAGCAGCTCAAGTAAGGAAGAAGAAGAAGAAGAAGAAGAAGAAGAAGAAGAAGAAGAAGAAGAAGAAGAAGAAGAAGAAGAAGAAGAAGAAGAAGAAGAAGAAGAAGAGTTGGCTTTTATACCCCACTTTTCCCACCCATTTAAGGGGACTCAAAGCGGCTAACAAAGCTTTTCTATTTTTCTCCTCACAACAGAACACCCTGTGAGGTAGGTGGAGCTGTGAGAACTCATAAGAGAGCTGTGACTAGCCCAAGGTCACCCAGCTGGCTTCATGGGGGAGAGCAGAATTGAACCCGGTATTCCCAGATAAGAGTCTGGCTCCTTAACCACTAAACCAAACTGGCTCACATGTGACTATGACCATGCTACCACTGGGCATTTTAATCCAGGTTGTTGTTTTTTTTTAAAAAATAAATAAGCAGCAAGGTCTGGATTTTGACGTTCCCGCTGTTAGCTTATAATGTGGACTCACAGGGGAGAAACCCCCTCTGTCATATGGTGACTTCATTCAGGTGGGCCATTCAAACCCCACCCCCTACATAAGCCTGTCCCCAATTCAATGGAATCCTTCAGCAGCCCACCATAGCACAACTTCTCATGTTAAAGGCAGCAGGGGGTGGGGCAGCAGGGGTGGTGTAGCAGTGGCAAAGTATCATACTTGGGCAAAAACCCCTAGCAAAGAAGGAAACAGTTTGGTATCTATTCCATTTTCTTTTTAGAATGGAGGTTTTGCAAGCAGCATGTAATAGTGGAGAGCACGATGAAAATGGTGGAATGTCAGAGGAAACCAATGCTTATGATTGAATAGGAGGATACAGAGAGAATGCCCCTAAAAGTACAGTTTCCTCCCAAAAAAGTCCACTTTGCTGTTCCCATCACAGAAAATAAACAGCACTGAGACCTCTTTTAATCTGCATACAGATACTCTCTTTTCAGAAGCTTTAGTCCACAAAAAGTATTGATTCTTTAAAAACTGTGGGGACAGCGAGGACTCAAAATGGTCTCTAAACTCATTATATACTGTTTGGGAACAGAACCTTAGGTTCTAGCCTAACCAATATTATTCAGGCTGCATCTGCTCAAAGGGTACTGAAAATAAAATGCATGCAGAATCATTTGGAAAGATTTAACAGTGGGGCTCGATATGACCTTGCCTCTTCTCCATGGCTCTCCTGTTAACTGCACGGATAGCGATTGGGGTTCCATTCACACGATATTTTTTTTTTTAAAAAAGAAATAACAGAAAGCCCAGAGATGGTTTATAGGTGGCGTTGTCACATATCAATGTTTCTCATGCACTCAACTCACCTCTAACGTACTTCAAAGGCTAGACAAAGTACTTCCAAAGCATATTAGGGTTGAATTGGAAATGGTATAAGAATGGGATGAGAACACTATTGCCACATGTTACCACCTCCAAGATGCTTTAAAGCCATTTTTTGTGCTGTGTGCAGCCAGGTGAGCTATACATTTCTTTTGACCCAGTGATTAATTCTATTCCTAAATAATGCAGACAGTAATCAAGTTTATATAATTTTTTTTTAAAAAATGTACCCCATAGCTTCCATATATGAAATACAGTTAGTTTTCTATTGGCTCCTATGGTAAAAAAAAAAAATAGTTAATTTCCTGTTTCTGAATTTGCATAATATGTTGTTTAACAACAATTCTTCAATACTGACAAAATATCTTTGACGAGACCTGCCCCTCTTAATCTTCATTGGAAATTAATTTGCTGGCAGTAATGGTGTCTTTACTATACACTTAGAGTCTCATTCGTTTACACTGCAGGAAGAAGGATGGCATTTTATTACATTTTAATATGAATTATTTATGACTCAGGCCATGAGACACTCATTTCCTGGCTTCCCCGCCATGATGATTGGCTAAAATTCAATCAATGTATGTGCATGGGCCATGGTGGTTTATTTGGAATTACGAAAGTGATAATGAAAGTGTTCTCTTATTTATTACATTTTACCATCAGTACAACTCACATAATCCTTCCCTGCCAGGGTGCTTCTTCAACATGTATGTTCTGCACTATGGGTCAAAGCAACCTACTCTGTATCACATAGATACATGCCTACATGTCTCAGCTCAAGAATCCTTACAAAGTAAAGAAACAATAGATAAAGAAAGGTGGTTAATGTATCAATACCTGCTGGTGTTTTATGAAGGTGATTTTAAATGTAAAATGAGAGAAACATCTCTCATTAGAGGGATACAGAATCCAGTGGTTTTCATAATTGCATCTGTTTGAAAGATTTAACATGGATCAAAGGAGTTATGGTATTGAACAAAAGGAAATAGAATTTGAAATGCAAATATGTACAGCTGATGAGAAGAGGAAGACGAAGAGTTGGCTTTTCTAGCCTGCTTTTCTCACCCATTTAAGGGGACTCAAAGCAGGTGACAAAGCTTTTCTATTCTTCTCCCCACAACAGAACACCCTGTGACTAGCCCAAGGTCACCCAGCTGGCTTCATGGAGGAGGGCGGAATCGAACCCGGTATTCCCAGATAAGAGTCCGGTTCTTTAACCACTAGACCAAACTGGCTCTTGTTATTACAAAATGTTATCACAAAATGTATCAATTGTTATTGAAATTCAAAATGAAAGAAGAGGAGTCAAAGACTAAGGTCCCTCCAGACTATTGGATAAAAATGCACAGTCGTTACCTGGCTGAGAAGTCACGACACGTTGTCCCCACTCAAAACTTCCATGGCGCATGTGGTGTGGCGTGCGTCATGTGGGACTGGGCAGCGAATGGGAGCTGAGCTAAAAAATAGAAATATCATTGGCTATTTCTCACTATCTCAGGATGGCGTGAAACTCTGAAATTACCTGATACTGTGGAGTGAGTGTTGGTTGTTCTGCCGCAGGTAAATCTGCAATAGCAGCAGCATAATGCGCAGCCGCTATGAAGTATCAGACATCAGACGTGATGCCCACACACTGACTGCTCATCAGAATGCGCAGTATCCCCAAGCCTGGACACACCTTAAGATAAAATAGGCTCAGAATTCTTGTAACAATACGAATATGAATCAGTGGGGGGAAATGTAGTCAAAAGGACTGAAATTTACCTTCTATTATATTCTTAAAGAAAACTTTTATGAAATGTTACCTCATTGTATATGATACGGAGAAAATAGCGGGAATGTATAAGGATGTTTCAAATGTATGTTGGAAATGTGGTAACCATCATATGTGATGGAAAGTTAATATTTTAAAAAAGAAACAAATATTTTTATGCAATTTTTAAAAAAGACTAATAGAATTGAAACTGAAATTTTGAAATTTGCATTTGATGGATCCACCACTGAAGGAGTCCTATAGAAGACTGTTTAACTATATGAAACACCAGTATGTTCACTAGACAGGCCAGCCCATACTGGGAAGCTGTGGTAACTCTCCACAAGTTGCT
The DNA here is from genome assembly GCA_023333525.1 of Aspidoscelis tigris stejnegeri. Taxonomy (NCBI): domain Eukaryota; kingdom Metazoa; phylum Chordata; class Lepidosauria; order Squamata; family Teiidae; genus Aspidoscelis; species Aspidoscelis tigris. The sequence continues at coordinate 213,675,178 of JALMGA010000001.1, forward strand.
GCATCTTTTTCCAAAGCCGTTGAAGGGTGCACTGCTAAATAACAGACCACACTCTTACCAGGAATGATTAGCTCATTCCTGGTCACTGGGCATTTTCATACTTCTCTTCCTGTCTGCTGGATGGGAAAAGAGTGGAATTAGCCGACGTCAACTAGCACTTGCACTTGCGCTAGTCAGCTTTGGCCATTCCCTTCCCCCTGGGTCAGATACTTGCCTTAGTCGATCTAGGACCTGGTCCTCTGCTGGGTGCCGCATTTTTGGCTGCGGTGCCCTCTGCAACTGCATGCGAGCCAGCACTGTTGCCTTGAGGCTGCTAATGCTCTGGGCATGAGCAGGCACGTCTACTGGTGTCCAACATGCCAGCGTGCTTGTGCAGCACCTCAAACAACCTCAGAGTGCTTGATAAGAGTGAATCATCATGAAGCTGGGCTCTTCAGGTAAGTCCCTGGTTAATGTTGGTTAACATGTGGAGCATGATTTCATGCTCCACACCTAATCAACTATCAGTGAACTTCTGGGAAAGGTGGGCACACTTGGAATCTGTAACAGCCTTCCCCATGTGTGTATGCTCTTCCTCAGGAGTTCACTAATTATGCACTAGAGGCCATAGTGTGAATAGGCCAACTGTCTCCACACCCACTTCTGGGTGTGGCGCAGTGAGTAGGCATGGTGGTGTGACTTCCAGGGCAACATATGAGCACTTGCCAGTTGTTGCCCCTGATGTTGCCATGGTGATGTGGCCTATCCTGCTCTGCCCATCTGTACTTCCAAGTCATTCTTTACATGACTGATATGGTATTATCATATCATATCAGTAAGGTAAGTGGCAACTCTGATTATATGCTCAATCTCAGTTAAAAAAAAGTTGGATTTAGCAGAAATGGATAAACTGACATGCTTCATTAGAGAAAGATCATTGATGGTGTATTTGAAAAACTGGCAGCCCTTATTGTCTGTCTGCATATGAAAGAAGGTGATTTGTTGATAATAAGCTTTGAAGGTTAATAAGAGTTTGAAGATTAATTAGGGTTTTTTTCTCAAAGGAAATGAAACTGTTAAATTACTTATGGAGAGGTATGTCTATAAATTTATCTATAATCATTAAGTCACTATATCTATTTTGTCTTCTATTTTTTAATCTATTTCTTTTTTATTGTACATTGGAAAACAATAACCTTTTTTTTTTAAAAAAAGAATTCATTAACAGCTTTTGTGAACTTATTTCTGTTCCAGATTTTGGTAATTTTTGGAGCCTATTTTGTCCATAAGGTAGTGTGGATTAAACAGGCCCTACCTCCACTAGCCATTGCTGGTACACTCCATCTGCATGAGCAGAACACCTTCTGGGTCAGGAGGGCCCATCCTGGTCTGTTTTAGAAGCAGAATGCCGGTAGACCTTAATAACGAGATCTACTGGTATACTAGGGCCATGGGGGACCTATTTCAGCAACCTATTGTGCTACCAAAATGAGTCCTCTGGGGGCTTTGAGGTCAGGATTTTTCATTTTTAGCCAACAGGTTAGTACATGTTTTGATGCAGCAAAAGGGGTAGAGAGCCAAGAATTCCATGGAGGAGGCTGTGGTCAACTGTGGTGAAAGGTGTGAGTGAAAATCAAGACCATATCCGGATCAGCACTTACCATGTCTGGACTTGCAGTACCAGATCACAGAATCTAAGTGCATAAAGGCTTGAATGGGTGATTGGTGGTCTGTCCATGAAAGAACATCCTGTACAGTTAAAAAGCTAAGATGGTATTCTGTGACCTCACTGGCTTTTCTCAAAAAAACTTATTTTTCTTCCTTTTCCTTCTTCCAAATGTATTAGCTATATGTGCAAACAATATATATGCTCTTTTTCAAGTGCTCTCAAGGGTCTGGGAAAGCACACAAGTCCTAAGTGGAAGGTTAAACACCTTTTGGAGGAAGGCATTTTTCATCCGATTAAGTACTGCATTCCTGAATTTAGACAGAACTTCTCCACTACATGTTGACTGGCAATATGTTACCATTCATTTTTCTTGAGAACTCTCAATCAAGTATGTGATATTCTGCACTTAACATAATATGAAACTGTCTTAGTAAGAAGAGCCTTGCAGGCTTGGCTGACATAACCAGAGTATTTGCTTTATTGATTTTCTACTGCTGTTCTCTCCTTACTCCCCCTTTGACCCCCGAACTCTCTCCTAAAATACAGCAAGGAGATTAATGCAAGTCTTTTAATAATATTAAGTTTCACCAGATCAATATTTCTGGTTGTATTATGCTATAGGTTTCTACGTACCAGCTACTATATGGGAAAATAGTAATCAATACAGTGCTTATGTATCTACAAATATACAGTCAAAGGCCATCATAATGGTGTTCACGTTGGACTTCATAATTAATATTTTTACAGCATTTTTGCAGTTCCCCTCTGTGGTCCTCATTTTTGTATTAGTTTATTTGAATTCTAATTTGCATATAGTGACTTACTTTGATTTTAAGAAGGAAGGTGGAAGTATGACAGCTTCATGTATGTAACCATTCCTCAGTGAAAATCATGCATGACCTACAATTAGGGGCCTGAACCAATCAAGATTTCATTCACACACATCTGCACAAGCAAAATGTGTGGCCCCACTGGATCTGCAACTCATTTTTGAGGAGTAGAAAGTCCTCTAAGAGGTAACCTATGTGCAGGACCTGGTCACACCTTTAGTTTAGTTTAAGACAACTTCAGGTCATCTTCTGGTGACATTACTCACATTATTTTTATTCAATTCATTTCCCAAGCCAGCTTATCCCTGCCAGATTGTTTTTACCGGAGCCCTCTCTTCCAGAGGACTCAGCCCATCCTGGCATGCCAGGCTGTCTTCTCCTCCTCTGTGTGAGTGGGGGATGGGGGTGGGCTAAAGGAGGCTGAAGCATGCTGTGGTGGACGGTCCCAGTCTTTCCTTTTGGTCAATGTCTAGGGGAGTGTTGCATGTGCGGAGTTCGTAAGGCACCTCCTCTTCTCTCCTCAGTTTATTATTATTATTTTTAATTATTCACACAGAGAAGAAAAGCACATGAAAAAGGAAGGGAGGTCATGGAGGCGGGGGAGCAGGGTTAAAAAAGAACTGCAAACACACACCCTCTCCTCCCTGGAGTGACAGAACGGCATCCAATAAGAAAGGAGATAGATTTGATGCAGCAAAAGGGGTGGAGAGCCAAGAGTTCCATGGAAGAGGCTGTGGTCAATTGTGGTGAAAGGTGTGAGCATTGAAGCCCCAAATTAGGATGGCTTGAGGATGACCTATAGTGATCTAGGTGAGAACAGAACTGGCACAACATCAGTTCGAATTATGAATAGGATGTCCTGTCTCATATAGGTGTGACCAGGGCCTGAGAATGCTTGCTGTCCTCTTGCACCCCACCCTGGGGGTAGACAACAGTGATGAAGGTGACTTACCTGTGCTATGGGAAAATCATGAACAGAGCTACCTTAACACTTGCTGTACTAAGTTTTTTTAAAATATTATTTTTAAGATCTTCATGAAAGAGAAAATAGAGTAAGGATTGTTAATTAGTGTAAAAGTGTAACTCTGGGTCGTGAGACAGTCTTATCAAAAGATTATCTAGCTTTACCATCATTTTTTCAATGAAGTAAAAAAAAAGGTACCATAAAATTGTGGTATCTCACAGGGGGCTCAAGTAAATATGAACTAATTGATGTGGCTAAGGATTATGGGAGGTGTAGTCCACAATAGGAACTTCTTTATCCTCTGAGAGTTTCATTGATTTAAGACTATTTAATTGGTTGTCAGGCTTATTTGTAATGCAATCTAAGTTTAGAAAGTATTGGTTGCAGGCTACATTTGCTGCACAGCCTATGCTGTTAAAGAACAATTTGCAGCGTGTACACAAGTGAACTTTTCTCCCTGTCTAGTCCAGAAATGCACTGCTTCCCAAAATGAACAATTAACGTTTGAGAAAAGTCTGAAAAATGTGTATTCTTTTGACCTTTCTAAGGTTTGTCATTTGGTTGACATACCCATTACCTCAAAAATCAAATGTGTTTGTCTAAACATTATTTCAATGTTTCATTTGGGCACTAAAGGTCAGACAGCTGACCACTAACTCGCTGACAGTGATCAATTCAGTCTCTGATCCTGTCACTTCTCCTGTTTATTCTGCTATCCATCTCCTCTTTGCCAGCCACTCTGGGCACTTTCTGCTGTTGAAGCGCTTTTAAACCTAACAATAATCCAATTTAGAATTGATCAATGGGAATGTATGGTCAGTAAGCAAAATGACAAAGTCTGCAAATAACCACCAACCACAATCGGGTGTTATTTTCCATAAGGCTTAATGCAAACTTGAAACACAGAACAGCCAACACCATTTTGGTATATGGATGAATAAGTCTTGATGTCAAGCTGTATCGTGATTGTGTGTTCTTTTTTAGTGACTATTCACGGTATGTTTATCTGTTGTTGTTTTTTGTAAAAGGTTGAAATTGAGTGTTTATCCATATTTGTGTAAAAGCTAGTTTTATAAGATGCCTAGTCTGGTGAACCATTATAGTTTTTAAACAGGGAAAGTTAAGAATTTGGATGCTAAGGCCATTGATTTTGTGAACTGAGGTAAGAAATATGTTCTATAACTCAAACATGTGTAACACATGTACAAAGAATCTGGATTAGAATGGGAGAGTTACCACTGAAGCGTGGGGCTTGTCCCTAGATTAGAATCCATCTAAGCTGCATAAAGGTAAACATAACCAGACCAGTCACCCCAACCCCTATCTTGATCCACAAAGGTTGAACAGGACTATTCAAAGTTTTCCACAGAAAATTTCCATGTTTAACTGATTGCGCCACAAGATTGGCTTATTCTCACCAGATTGTAGGAAGAAGATCCCACGGGGTGGGATGCACTGGAGTCACATACAAGTCACCAGTGGAGCAGGAGGTCCAGTGGACAAATGCTACAAGAGAGTTGCCAGATTAAAATGTGGGCCCAGGTATAATAGTTGATTTAACCACTCAGGAGCACTCCAGGATGGTGAACACAGTAGGACAGAAGACACTGCAACTCCTGTAAGTTCTTTTTATTTATCTTTCCGTTAAAAGCTTCTCCATTCAGCTTACTGTGTGATTTAATCACTCTTCCTTCTTTAGGTGCCCTGGAAAGCCTGGATATCATAGAATCATAGAATCATAGAATGGTAGAGTTGGAGGGGACCTCCTGGGTCATCGAGTCCAATCCCCTGCTCAAGGCAGGATCTCCTAAACCATCTCAGACAGATGGCTGTCCAGTCTCTGCTTGAAGACTTCCATCGAAGGGGAACCAACCACCTCCCGTGGCAGCCTGTTCCACTGGTTGATCACTCTTACTGTTAGAAATTTTTTCCTAACATCTAAACTAAATCTTTTCCCCTGAAGTTTCCCCCCATTGTTTCTAGTCCTTCCTTGAGAGAGTGAGAACAGGGCTGATCCCTCTGCCTTGTGACAACCCTTGAGGTATTTGTAGACAGCTATCATGTCTCCTCTCAGTCTTCTTTTTGGTAGACTAAACATTCCTAGTTCCTTAAGCCGTTCCTCATAGGACATGGTTTGCAGACCGTTCACCATCTTGGTAGCTCTCCTTTGAACCTGCTCCAGCTTGTCAGTGTCTTTTTTAAACTGGGGTGACCAGAACTGGACACAGTACTCCAGATGAGGTCTGACCAAGGTAGAGTAGAGGGGGATAATAACTTCACGTGATCTGGACTCTATGCTTCTCCTAATACACCCCAGGATTGCGTTTGCCTTTTTTTGCAGCTGCCTCACACTGTTGACTCATGTTCAGTTGATGATCTACCAGGACACCCAGGTCTTTTTCACATGTGCTGCTGCTCAGCCGAATTCCTCCCATTGTATATGTGCTTTTTTCATTTTTCTTGCCAGGTGCAGAACCTTGCATTTTTCTTTGTTAAATACCATTTTATTAGTTGCAGCCCATTGTTCGAGTTTCTCTAAATCTTTTTGAATCCTCTCTCTCTCTTCTCTGGTGTTTGCAATCCCTCCTAGCTTTGTGTCATCAGCAAATTTGATCAGTTTCCCTTCAACTACCTCGTCCAGATCGTTTATAAAAATATTAAACATAACTGGGCCCAGGACAGAACCTTGTGGTACTCCACTTGACACTTCCTTCCATTTGGATGTGCAGCCATTTAAAGCCACTCTTTGAGTACGATTACTAAGCCAGTTTTGAACCCACCTTATAGTTGCCTTGTCAAACCCATATTTGATCAATTTTTCAATGAGGATCGCATGAGATACTTTGTCAAATGCTTTGCTGAAATCAAGAAATACTATGTCTACTGTATTTCCTTGATCAACCCATTCAGTGATTTTGTCATAAAATGAAATCAAGTTAGTCTGACACGACTTGTTTGATACAAACCCATGTTGACTACTGTTAATTATTGAATTCCTATCCAAATGCTGACATATGTGTTGTTTAATAATTTGTTCGAGAATCTTTCCTGGTATTGAAGTCAGGCTAACAGGCCTGTAGTTCCCTGGGTCTACCTTCTTCCCTTTTTTGAAGATAGGAACAACGTTTGCCCTTCTCCAATCGTCTGGGACTTCTCCTGTTCTCCATGACTTCTCAAAGATTACAGCAAGTGGTTCAGCAATTACCTCTGCTAATTCCTTCAGTACCCTAGGATGTAATCCATCTGGACCCGGGGACTTAAATTCATTTAAGTTAGCTAAGTGTTCCCTTACTCTCTCAGTGTTGATTTTGTGTCTTGATTCTCCTAGTCCTTCATCAGTACAGTGAAGGACTGTTGCATGTACATTATCCCTCTTGGAAAAAACAGATGCAAAATAGGAGTTCAGAATCTCTGCCTTCTCAGGATCACTTTCGATCACTTCTCCATTCTCTCCCTGCAGACTTCCCAAAACCTCTTTGACTTTTCTTTTGCTGTTGACATATCCCCCAAACCCTTTTTTATTGTTTTTAGTCTCTCTTGCAAGCCTCAGTTCATTTTTAGCTTTAGCTTTTCTGATACTTGCCCTGCAGATTGTACTGATTTCATTATATTCCTCCTTAGATATGTATCCCTCCTTCCATTTCTTAAACATTTCTTTTTTCTTTTTTATCAAGTTTTTAAGTTCTAGGTTTATCCACCCTGGTCTCTTTAGATGTTTTCCATTCTTCCTTCTTTGAGGAATTGTTAATGATTGCGCTTCTAATATTGCATTTCTCAAAATATCCCATCCTTCTTGGACATTTCTATCCTTTAGTACATTTAACCATTTGATCCCTCCTAACCTCCTCCGGAGTCCATCGAAATCCGCCCTTCTGAAGTCCAACTTTGAAGTCTGAGTCCTCTCATGCTTTCCTTCCCTTATTATCCAGAATTCAAGGATAACATGATCGCTGCCTCCTAATGCCCCAGAAACTCTGATATCCTCAACCATTTCCTCTCTGTTGGTAAGAATTAGATCAAGGATAGCCAATCCTCTTGTTTCCTCCACCACCTTTTGGTACATGAAATTGTCAGCGAGAGAGGATAAGAACTTATTAGACTTGTGACTTTTTCCTGAGCGAGATTCCCAACAAATGTCTGGGTAGTTAAAGTCTCCCATAATCACTATGTCATGCTTTCGTGAAAGTTTAGCCATCTGGTCTAGGAAGAGGTCATCCATATCTTCTGTTTGTCCAGGGGGCCTGTAATAGACTCCTACAATGGTATCCTTTCTGTTGCTCTCTCCTTGAATTCTTACCCATACCGATTCTACTGAGCTTCCACTCTCTGAAACTTGAACCTCTGAGGAGACAATTTCTTTTTTATATATACAAATCTTGTTTGCCCCTATTACCTCTCAAACACCTGTAGGCATATTTTAGGGTATAAGAGTAGGTGCCCTCTACCAGGTTGTGTGCTTCTAATAAGGCACATCAGAATAACATGTGTGTATTTGCTGAGTGAATGAGTTCCTGCTTCTCCAAGAGCTTCTCTTAATGGGAAGAACAGGAAGGAACATAGATTTTGGAAGAACAAATGTAAGGCAGCAATCAGAATAACAAGGATAAGTAACACATTGCTAAAAACCTCAAATGAAATAAGAACTTCTTTAGATTCATCACACCCAGGAATCCAAGGACGAACGCAGTTTGGACCATGAGATGACAGTATATATAAAGAAATAATTAAAGAGGATATAAAGACAGCAGAGAAGCTAAATTAATATTTGCTTCTGTTTTCGCTGAGGAAGTCAAAGGGCATATGTCTACATTTTATGTCATTATTTTCAGAGTGGGAAGCAGGATAATTAAATTGGATAGATCTAACCAGGGAGGAGGACCTCACATGTCTTAATAAACTAAATGTTAACAAATCAGCTGAAGACTGGAGGGTAGCAAATGTAACACCAATTTTCAAGAAAGAATTCAAGGAAGAAAGGGACAATTTAGGAAATTACTGATCAGGGAACATCAGAGGCATTTCCGCACTGCATCGCGTTCCAAACGGAACGCGTTCAGGCGGAAAGCTTAAAACAGCTCCGGGCGCTTTCCCCGTTCACACACAGACGCGCCAGAACGCGTGTAAACGCGTTCTGGAGCGTCTGTGTGCGAAAGGGGAAAGCGCCGGGAGCTGTCTTAGCCGGCAAACGCCGGCAAGGGGCGCGGAGACAGCCGCGGAGGCAGATCGACAATCAGCTGTTTGACAAACAGCTGATTGTCAAAGCCACGCGGCGTCGGAGGCGAGCCCGCAGCTGTTCGGGAGACAGAAGCAGGCGTGAACGCTTCTCCTCCCGAACGGCTGCGGGCGGCTCGTCCGCGTTGGAACGCATGTAGAGCACTTTAAAGTGCTCTACATTTCGAACGCGGAAAAGACAGCTGCGGACACGTCGGAACGCAAGCCGCGCGCGGGCAATGCGGATGACGTGTCCGCAGCTGTCTTTTCCGCGTTCCGTTCAGCCCCGTGCGAAAACGTCTCAGTTCCAGGTAAAGTGACTGAAACTATCATTAAGGATAAAATCAGTACACACATAAAAGAGCAAATCTTCCTGAAGGAAAATCAGCATGACCCTTTCTGCACTTGGCCGTATTCTAGAATATATCTCAGGATAGGGGTGTGTTGTCTGTATGCTAATGCAGACAGTGGCAGGTCTCATCTGGGGTCTGACCTGGCCTGCCCTAGCATGCAGGCAGCAGCCAAGTATTCCAGGATATATTCCAGAATGAGGCCAAGTGCGGAAAGGCCCCATGACTTCTGCCTTGCTAACTTGTTAGAATTCTTTGGATTAAGGTGATTCAGTTTACATTGTCCATCTGGACTTTCAGAAACTTTTTGACAAAGCCTCTCATCAAGGTTCTTGAATAAACTTATCTTTTATGGAATAAGAGGTTCTGTACTGAATTGGTAACTGGTTAAAGGACAGGAAACAAAAGATCCCTCTAGAGCAAGTGAGCAACAAAGTGACTAATGTGCTTGAAGAACCCCAATTACATCTATAATTTGATGGGGCCTGAGCTTTCTTTGAGAGACTAGGAAAGGGACATTGGGGTTCTGGTGGACAGCTCAATGAAGGTGTTGACTCAGTGCACGTCATTCTTTCTGTCTGCTTTCTTCTAACCTCTTCCTGTATATCCCTATATCATATTTCCATCTCTTTTTTACATTAGTTTTAACGCCTAGATAGATTATGATGGGATGAGCAGCACGAGGGCCACATGCTGCTGACTCTGAGGCACTTTTGATAAGCTTTTTTTTAAGTTAGTGGATGCAACGTGTGTGGGTGTTAAGATTAAGCTATATGTACATTTTTTAGTGATAATTCTTTAAAAAATGAATAGAATAGAATTGTCAGGATATGTAGTCTTCCCACTGTCCAAACTGGTTAGGTGTTCTGAGTGAAACGTCCAGGTGTGGCAGGATGAATGAGGCTTTTGGTTTATCTGAGTTGCATTCAGGGTGGGGTGGAGAAGAATATTACTTTCCTATATGTTAAATAAAAGCACCTCCAAAGGATATACCTGCTAGAAGTAGTTTTACACAAAATCATTATATGTACCAGGATATGCAGCTGAAATAATTTAGTGCATAAAAAGCTTAAAGGTAAAATAAAACTTATTTTTTTCTTAGAGCAGCATTCTTAGGAGAATTAATATAGCTCCAAGATATTCTTACATTAAAATAATAATCTGTCTTATCCACAGTCAGACCAAAGTGTCTCATTTGTCTAAATTCTGAGGCTAGAAATAGCAGTCAAATTCTTTGATATGTTAACACTCCTAGGAAGTGTTTCCTTTTGATGTCAAAATCCTAAAAAATGCTCAGGAAGCTGTTGATTCCCTCCTCCTTTAACAAGAAAACACATCATACTGGAGGAAAAGGTGGAAATGGAAAATAGCTGTGGTTCATTTTGTAAGTAAGTCATTCTTAAGTCTCAATATTTCTGACAGAGTTATATTTTTTAAAAGTGAAAATTATAATCCCAGATTTTTCTCAGGAAAGATCTGGTCAAACAATGGCAAAAATATTTCTAAATTTTCACCTGACTACGGGACTTTCTGTACTTACCTTGCCTGTTTCAAACTTGTGAGGTTAGATCAGTGAGATGACTTTTAGTTTGGGCCACAGCAGGCTGTGGTCTGGAACAGTGCAGAGCTTGCTGTTGTGGGACCAGATCTTTCTGGGATTATAATTTTCACTTTTAAAAATATGAATTTGTTTAAGTGGTCAGGTGCTTGGCTGGCTTTGGGTAGCCCTAAGTGAGCTGATTCTGAAAGCTTTTACTGCTATTCCCCCATCTGGTGTCACGCCTCATGTCCTCTCCAGCTCCTTGGAGGAAGGTCCTGCTCCTGCCAGCCAAAGCGAGGGAGGCACACCTCAGGGGGCAAACTTGGAAACTGCTTCTGTCCCCCCAAATGGGAATAGCCTGGACTCAGATGATACACAATGCCCAGGGCCGAGCACTCTCTGGAGAGAACAACAACAGCTGTACCGCTCAGCTCACCTCTATGTGAAACAGCTGTGCTTCTGTGGGCGTGATTCTCTGAGTCCTACTTAAGAATCACCTAGCTCTGCACCCATGGTTGCAAACAAAGAATCTCCTTTGCAGCCCCCGATCCTCATTGTCTCTTGCCATCTGAAAGCAGTTGGTACATCATCTGTTAAAGAAACTATCCAACTTTTACATTTCTCTATGAGTAGACTAGCTCCATGTTTATAACTAACTATCTGCAGTTGTTTTCACATCCATCTACCCAATTCAATGGACATTATAAAGATTATATCTATGCTGATGCTCAGCAGTACGGTTTTCCTCTGATAGCCCGTTCAATACTTTTATAGAATGTAATTAAACCATATCAGTTTCCTGACAGAAAATTGATGATCTTTTAATTATTTCAAGATAAAGTGAATGCTTAAACATTTTCTCTTGCACCTTCATAGGCTGCATATTGCATTCAGAATGAATTACATGTTAAAACACATTCAATTCTTTATGGGTGCCATCATAAGATTTACTTTGGGAAGTTCAGCCACTGAAGATAGCTAAGCTAACATTTCAAAGTATTTTCTACTTCAATTTTTTTTTCTCTCAATGGGTCGTCTCTTTGCTAGGGGAAGGGGTTTCTGAGCTAACCACAGAAAAATTAGACAAGAGGAAGAAAACCTGCTCTTACACACAATGTGTTCACTTGTAGTTTGCACCTTTCCCTAAAGATATGGGTTTCAATAAATATATATTTTGTTGTAGGACTACTGTAGAACAAAATTTGGAGACATTTGAATTTCAAAGGATTCTTGTATCTTGATTTTTCTATTGATTAGTATTATGTTTTGTTGGATGTACAGTGAAAGAGGCATGGTGCTGGAAGTATGGGTGAAGTAGAAGTGGACTGGGATGCAGTTTGAGTAGGTGAAAGCTAAATTTCCAAGTGTTGTACTTCCATACTTCCACCACTCTACCTTCCCTAAAAGGTCACAAGTGAAAGGGCCTCTTTAGTCCTGGCCCCTTTTTACACCGGGTCTTATTTAGGATTATATCCCAGAATAGGGACTTGCCATTCACATGCTGGTGAAGCTATAGGAGGCATTGGGTAGGACCTGTCCTATTCTGTATCAGCCTGTGGCTGGCAGGCTAGTCCAGGAAAAGAACGAGTCTTGGTTAAGGACATGAGAATCTTCCAAGTCCACAATTAGAAGTTGCTGAAAGAAAGTTCTTTCCTTTCCAGAGACAGACAGATGTGCTTAGAAACCTGGTAGAATTTAAGAACTCATATTGTAGGTGGAAATAGCACAATATTCATAGACTACCTTAGAATGGTAAGACCCAAAGAATTGATTTTCTGCATACGTTTCTGACAAATAGGTAACGCAAAATTAAAGGGTAAATTGGTTCTGTGCTAATAACTAATTGCATTAAGAGGGAAAAGGTATTTCTCCAGCCTCCAATCCTGCATAAGTACTGGCTACTTAATCTTCAGCTGTTCTTCAGATCACCACAATTAATTCTCAGAATAGTGATGGCTTTGCAGCAAAGTACTCTGATTTTGATTTATTAACGTAAATATGAAATAGAAGCTCTTTACTTTGGAGGTAACTTAATTCCCCGTATGACTCACTCTTCTACAATGTACACTAAGCTGATTGTTAAAAATTATTCTTAAAACAAATGATCAAAACTTCCTTAAATGTTTCCATTCCAGTTTTTGATTGAAATGACTTTATTGTCAAGGGCACATTCACATCCTGATACACATATTCTTGATGTGTTTGAAATGTAAATGTAGATAAAAGCAGCTGCAGAGTTATTGACATCAATCATTCAAATGATTTATCATCTGAAGAAAGCCACATAAAGGATAAATGAACTCAAGCAAAACTCCAGAATTTTATCCTTTAAAGACAGCTGACAAGACTCACCTTTGTATCCAGTGGCCTATTCCTATGGTCAGTGTGGAAAGTTTTTCTCCCTAAACTGAATTTTGTGAAGGCTGCTATTTTTCACTGCAGCAAGAAATATTGTGCATGATCAGAGAAACTCTGACAGAGTTCTAATTAAGACCTAAAGCTCTCACAATTCTTTGCTTAAATTCAGAAAATTTAATTTATTCCCTTGCAGGTGGGAATTCTTTGCACATATGAACTGCTCTGGAGCTCTATCTGCACACCTTTTTTTAAAAGCAGCTCAGAAGAGACTTAGCAATGGTAGCATACAGATACTAGTGCATTTTCTTGTCATGAATGTGGATTAAGACACTAGCATGTGTGAACTATGACCTTTAACTGCTTTTGAGCCACATTTTTAAAAAACTATGTGTAGATGCAGCTTGAGTGTTCAGAACTACCCAGAGAGACCAATTATCTCAGTAATTTTGAACAGGCTACTATTATTAGTCTCACATTGCCTGTACTTTAATGCACTTGATATCTGAAAATAAGGCTTTCTAGCTAACAGTCACAGTTTTTACTTTAATTTGAAAGTTTCCAGCTAGCACATGAGTATTCATAACATTCGATATTTGTATGAATTTGTATGAATTCAGACATTCATATACGAATTGAATGTTGTGACATTTGTACATTAACATTCATATTCATATGAACGATTTGGAACATTTGTGAAATGGGGAGGTGGAAAAGTGGCTGCCCCAGTCACATCTGCAATGGATTCAGAGTGCATTTGATATGGATTGAGAGGGGATTCAAAGTGGAGTCAGGGAGGATTTGATGCTTTCAGTGTGGATATGTTACGGCATACGTAACGGATACATATCGAACAAATATTAGATGCTCAAGGATATGTATGGGATATGTAAGCATTTGTAAGGGTGTGCATGGAGCCATTTTCCCACATTCTATTCAAGTTGAATAGAATGTGGAAAAATTTGGGTGCGGTTGAATACCTTGCCCACAGATGTGGGGGTATTTAGATATTCTATAGAATATCTGTGCCCGGAATGAATCCTTGAACACGTCTTTCCCATCCCATCCCCACTTACCTCCATGGCGCCTTCTCCACGCTGCTGCCGCCGCTGCTCTAGGCCTCCTCCAGAGCCCACTGGAACCGTGAAAGGGTTCCAAGGGCTAAATATAGGCCTTCAGGTAAAGACCTTGTATTTAGCCCTTGGAACCATTTTGTGGTTCCAGCAGGCCCCGGAAGAGGTCCATGCGACCACTGGAGCTTGCCCCCCAGGTAAGTGGGCCCCAAGCCTCCCCTGGGGCCCACCCACCTGCTCTGGTGGTGGTGCAGGCCCTATCTGGGGCCTGCTGGAACAGCAAAAGACATCCGAGGGCTAAATACAGGCCTTCCAGTATTACTGAAAGGCCTGTATTTAGCCCTTGGAACCCTTTCGCGGTTACAGTGAGCCTCTGAAGAGGCCCACACCACCACCCGGGGTTGGGGAGAGACCCCAGGGTAATCCAATATCCATAGAAGCTTATACCAGAGCTTATATGGATACTGGATTATCCGATCAGTAGACGATAGGGCCCTTCAAATAGGGCCCTATTCAATCCATCCGGATTCCGAATTCACAGATATTTCATGGACATCCCTATGTGTTTGTACTGGACATTCGTATGAATTTGTACAAATACATTCGTATCAAATAGAATCATACCATATTAGAAGGGGATCTATTTGAATGAATATGAATCAAGTGCAAAAAAATCCATTAGTGCACATTCCTAGCTAACAGAACTGCAGAAAACTACAGGAAACTTGGTTCTGGGAGGCAAAATTAGGCAGTTGCTGTTCAAAACCTAAGTATAGCAATGCATCCAAATACTGTATTACACAGTATCCATTTTTTAGTGGACTCACATCGAAGAATAAATGATAAGGAGCACTAGGTTTGTCTTCATGTACTGTACATGAAGTACATTTTTTTTAGCTTTTAGATACTTCAAGAGATTTTGCTGTGACAGATGACTAATGCGCCAGGAGAAGCCAAGTGTGCACTTCAGACAGAGACTATGCATCAATATGGAGCAGGAGGAGGAACTGCCACAGGTCTATTCTACTGGATGTGCAAGCAGTTGAATAGGTAAAGTAGGAACAGCTAGCAGTACCCCATGTAAGCATGATCAGCAGTGTGGAGAAGAAAGAGAACTGAAGCTTTGATTGGAGTTTTGCCTTTGATCTCCTCAATCACATTCTTGATCTGCTGTTGACCCACCCTACCACGTCATGACAATCTGAGGAAAGTTAAAACATCAAGAAGCTCATTGAAAGATGGCTAAAATCCTCTACAGCTAGACATGAAAATTTAGAAAGTAGAAACTGAAAGGGCTGCCCAGAGGAGAATGCCAAGGTGAACCAAATGTCTTCAAATGCTCCCTAGAATTGCATAGAGTGGCACTTTGTGTTACATCAGGTGGACGTTTGTTCTGCAAGGTTAATGCAACAAGGTTAAAGATCTTCAGCAGGTGGAATGGAATTATCAGAAAGCCAATTCAAGGTGCCCTCAGAATTGGGCCTGGTACACTACTGCTCTCTAGTTACATGAGACAAAACAAGTAGACTTCCTTGGTTCCACTTCAAGAAGGTCTCCTCTCCTGGAATTTCCTATTCTCATGGAACAGTTTTATCAAGATAGTTGTTCTTTCTAGGAGTTCTTTCTCTCTACCATCTTCTCCAGTCATATCAAAATGGGGGGAACTGTATAAAAATCAGCTGGCAAAACTCATCCCTTCACTTGCATCTCCTTGTTGGGGAAAATATCACACACTGTTTTCTCTGTCTCTTAAGCCATTGAAGAACAGCACAACATTTATCAATAAAAGATGGTACCTCTTTCCACATGGACCATTCTTCTGTATGCTAATGTGAGATAAGGGAGCCTTTAGCCCCTCTTAGCTTTTTTCTGCACAGGAGGGAGCATATAGTGGGATAGATGTTAAAATGGTGCTCTATCTCACTCTGCTGGTAAACCTTGATGTCAGTGTGCTAGCAAACCTGTTCTAGTATGAGGGAGAGCATTTTGACAGTGCAACAGGGAGTACTGCTAAAATGGGCCCTCCGGGAACTCCGATGGCCAAGAGTTTTCATTCCTGACATTTAAATGCTCCAGTGCTGCCTCCAAAGCTGGCCCAGCCTTTGGAACTGGTGAATGGGATTGAGGAGAGATGGGATGTCCCAGTGTGGATAATGTGTTGTGTACTCCAGGAGAGTGCATCCTGCCCTGGCCCAGTATACAGAGGGCAAGTGTGAAAAGAGGGGTATTTCTTACTTCAATGAAAGAGATTCGTAAGGGACTATAAAATGATCTGCCAGTGGTGGAAAGTTGGGTTTGCCAACTTCCCCTTCAAGAAAGTGTATTTGTAGCTGACAGTTACATGATGAGTTGAAGCTTTTTCTGACCCTTACATGATTGCCTCTTCCTTCCAACAAAGACTGACCAGGTTTGTTAAAGAGGGTTCCTGTGCCAGAAGAAGATGCATTCAGATGTTTGTGCAGTTACAGGAGGACAATATACATGGCCCTTTACCACCAGGCAAGGCCTTCTGCACTATATCTCTGGGGTGTGATGGCAGTGTGGATCATGCTGCCTCACCTCATTCCCCTGAATGCCTTAAGCTGTCTTCCAAGACAAATGATCCTTCCTTTACGTGAATGGATAATCTTACACTGCTCTCTCCTTTCATGTTATCCGTAGCACAGCACCATTCTTAATGCACTAATGTGCTATCTGTACAGAACTGCTGCCTGGCCTGTTGAGATCAAAACCAAGGATATCCCAAATTTGATCCTGCTCTCATGAGTATTCCTGGCTTGGATCAGGAGGGGGAGAGTTTGGTGTTTACATTGCTATCACTGATGCTCAGCAAGTCCACATGTGTGGAGGCATGGTGCACAAGAAACAGCTTCAGAACAGCTTCTCATGCACTTTGGAGGAGAATAGAAGTCTCTCCATGTGCCTTCACATCCATTTGACATGGGGTGCTGACATTGATGCTCTCCCAATGCATTTTGAACACTGTGGAGATGTGGCCATAATGTGCTGGCATTGCATGACTCCATTAAAAAACCTTCAGGCTCTTAGAAAGAGCCAAGGGTGCATCCATTTCAAATCCAGTTCAACAGCAAGATTTCAATTCCATAATACAGCAAGATTGTCAGCAAACTAACTGGTCCATATGAGAGTGGGAGCAACTGCAGTGTGCTTCCTGCCCTCTACTTCCCCGACACCCATCTCCTAATATTGGAAGCATGAAACAGTATGACTGGACTAAAACAAGAGATAGCACTGAATTAACTTACTATACCATATTTCACAATCTATGTTTCAGCTAGGTTCAGCATAATTGGAGGGGAGGGGATAACTCTAAAAAATTAAAACATCATGATTAAGTTAATTCCAAATTAATTCTGAAAGAAAAAAAAGTTTAAAGGAGGTAGTAGATTCAGGCAAAGTTAACACCAATTTAACATATGCCAAGATCAGGCAACTCTCAACTCAGAAGAATCTAAAGTTTAAGGTCTTTGGTTGATTCATTGTTATTTAAAGTGTACAGGAAATTAAACCACAGAAGCTATGCTTAAAAACATTAATAAAGATTGGAAATTAGAAATGGAAGAAAGCTATTTTCCCTGGTGCAGAAGGCCTTCTGAACTCCAGGTTATGCTATATTGCACAGGCTATTCTGCTAAAAGTAAATTGGATCACAGTCTTAGACACAATGGCATAAGCTCCATTAAACACAGGATTTACTTTTTAAAAAATGTATATTGAAGCTTGTTTGATCTATTAAGTCATAGCTTTTTCACAACATAGGCTTGTCAGATGATTTTTCCCCCCAAGTAAATAAAACGTCTCTGATGGAAACTCATGCTTTTGAGGAGGTACATTCAGAGTTCCTCATCCTGCTCCTGCTTTGAGGCCGCTTCAGGGTGAGGCACCTGGGTATCCCCTCCTTGAAGGGGTCCTAAAAGTAGACTCACAACCATGTATCTCACAAAAATATGGAATTATATATGAGAGCTAAAGCTACGTAACTTTGAGGATGTGATAGTGTTCTTACATAATAACTGGGAATCTTTCTCCATTCCCTGTGAAATCATATTCATAACAATAGGAGCCATTTGTCTTGTGCCTGTATTTCTTCTGTTGGCCTTTTGGTGTCATTCTGAGATTAATATGAAGAACACAGTATGAAATCTGAGTAGTTAACTTTCTCTTTTCCCTCTCAGGAAACTCTTTGGATTGAGTATGATTTGTACTTTTCTTACCTACATATTTTCTGTTGGCTAAAATCTGTACACAGGCATCATGTTGTTGTATATTGAAAATTTCTGGGTCTCAAAGCAAGAGGCAGTTGTAATGTGAGGAAGCAAAAATGGTAAGTAACATAAACGAGATTTCCTGAAGTGAAATCCAGTTCTTTTTGAAAAGGAGAAACAAGAAATTTCACAACTTCTACCATGATCTGTTATATTCAGCATATTTCACCCAGATATGTTCCTTCATATTTATCTTTCCCATAGAGCATTGAGGGAGAAAGCAAAATCTGTTTTTGAATGGTTTAGGGTATTCCAGATCTTCTGTTGTTAAGATAATGGCTGGGTTTCATAGGTTCTTTGCTCTGGCATTATTCCATTCTCGTTGCTGTGAAGGCAAAGATATGGGAAAGCCATGTTGGGGCAAAGAAGCTGCCCTGTAAGAGGGTAATAGCTGTTCCCAGAGCAGTACTATTCCTGAGGAAACTTTTCCTCCCCATGTGTGCCTTTGTGGGAAAATTTTGCTCCTCCATATTGACATAAAGCAGAGCCAATGCTTTCCTTGTGGGTTCCAGCTGCCTAACTACGTTGCACCTCCGAAGTGACTCCTCAGCTGCTCCTTCAGAGTGGCTGACTGGGTGGTTGAAGCGTGAAGGAAATGAAGGCTAAGTGCCATGTCTCCCCAAGTATTGCTGTTCCTTCTGGATATAGACCTTCCACAGGATACATCTGAATTTTGGTTTGTTTTACAATGATTTCTTTAGCACATGGAGTCTGATTATTCAGTAATTTCTGACCAAAGTATCAGCTGACCAAGACCTTTACTATAAGGTTATGGAGTAAGTTTTCAGAAGTGTGAGACTAAACTAAATGGTATTGGTTAGTGAACTTCAGTGTCTAAAAACCCCTATTTTGCCTTGTGAACAACAGTGAAATGAATATCTGATGACCACTTTGCTACAATTTAAAGCTATGTCCCCATTATGCAGCAAAGGCATCTTAAGTGAAGCCAGTTTCCATTACTCTCAATGGAGACCAGTTGCCCTGAGGGACTGACTGAGCTGCCATTTCTGTGCTGGGTTTTATTCTGGATAATATTCTGTAATAAGGACCTGCTAACCATGTACTGGTGCAGACTGTGGCAGGCCCTGTAGTGACAACTACCCTGCTTGACTGAGCGCAGTGACAACTACCCTGTCAGCAGGGGCAAGGGTTCATGGAGTTTGAAGAGGAGCCCCCAAAATTTGTGTGTGGGTCTTGTAGCTTCTCTGGATGCAATCTTGATTTTCCAGGATGTTTTTTGGTTGAAAATTCCAAATTGTTCTTATGAAGCCCTTCTCATGGAGTTCAGGAGCTTCCAGGACTGTCCTTGCTAACTGAGCATATTACATAGGCAATTTTACAATAAATACAAATACATTACAGTCTACATAAATAAACACATTAAATAGGCATGGGCACCACATTGTGTTATGCACAAAACACTATATTTTGTCTTGCTTTCAGTTATTTATGCTTCTGGTTATTTATAAATCCAGCTCATTGTGCAGAAGTCTGGAATTTTATTCTCTTCAACCTAGAACCTGTCCCAAATCACATTCATCTCATTTTTGAAACAAAAGACATGGAAATGCTCCTGGGCCAATTGGTGGATACTGGTTTGAGGTTTATTCTGAGGTTTGTAGTTGTTTTTGTGCTTTCTTAACAGGTTTTAACAATTTGGCAGTGATGGTTTCAACTTCCAGATTCAGACTACCCATTTAAGGTAGAAACAGGCAAGCTAGTACATAATGCATAGTGACTACATCCTCTAAACCACAAACTACTCAAAAGCTATAGTGGTAAATTCTACTGGGGAATAATGAGGGCGAAAAAAGCCACACAATGGGTTATTGCAACATACACCAACTATGCTTATGAGAAACAGCCCTAGAGGATATTCTTAATTTGTCCCTAAGGCACCAAGCACAAAATAACTGTGCTCTAGCTTCTGTTGAAACTCTAAGACATTCATTTATATATCTTGCCATAGATTCCTAGTCACCTCGCCAGAATTAAGGGTTGTGAGAAATAAAGGACTGGTGCCACCTCTATGGAAGAAAGAATATAAACATGATGGAGGCTCTTGGTTAGCTACCAGCAGGTTATTAAAAAAAATGAAGAAATGCACAATCATCACCACCTCTTCCAACAAAAACACCAACATAGAGCATGTATATATGTATAACATTTGATTATCCCAACTTACAGTTACAGATCTGAGTTTCTAAATGCTACTCTTTGAACCGTGTTAAGTAAGGCACATCCTTATAGTCAGGAAAACAATGGCAGATGTGCTTCCTGGGCAAGCATTAACTGTTGGTGAAGAACTTCAGCTTTCAGATGCTTAAAAATATCTCTGTCTTAATACTGGATTGGGCAGTCCTTCAAACCAAAAACCGTTATTTGTAAAACAGGACTCGTAAGCTTTAGCACATGCGTGTATATGGACTTTTTTATGGGATACTGTGAAATCAGTTCATATAAGATATCAGCTTCATAGTCTGAAATAACTCATTGAATGGGTTTAAAACTCCCGGTTGGATAACTGAGGCAAGATTCCCCCCAGGAGCAGCCAATGGTTTGGATTTTGCATTAGGGACGTGCACGAATATTCATCACGTCCGAAATTCATTCATTTGCATTCAAATCAAATGTTAGCTAAATTCCAAGAATGGCATCCAAATGCAAAGCGCTTTGTGCATTCATTATATTCACAAATATAGGGAGGTGACAAAGTGGCTGCCCAGTCACATCTGCAGTGGATTCAGAGGAGATTTAAAGTAGATTCAGAGCAGATTCAAAGTGGATTCAGAGAGGAGTTGAAGCATTCAGAGTGGATTCGGAGGTGTGACTGGTGGTAGGGATTTGAATAGCATTTGAAGAACATATCCAGCAGATTTGAATCCTACCACATTTGAAATGGCTTTTGTTCATGTTTGCTTCTCTGTGAATTGAACACACACACCAAAAATTCTGAACACCCCTATTCTGCACTTCTATGGACCCTTGCACCTGGGAGCACTCACACCACTCATTAGATCACTATAACTGCAGAGCAATTGGAAGAGTTGTGACATCACTTCCTATTCTTCTTCCCCTGTGCCACATGGATGTACTGTATGTTATTTCATTCTAGCATCCACTGACACTTCCTGTGTTCTGCAAAATAGCACTGGGTGGACATGTTGAACCTGAGAGGATAAGTTTCCTGGTTTTAGCATTTTTGCCAATGGGTGCAGAAGCAGGTGTAGACAGCACAGCAGTTGAAGATCATTGAAGAAGCTATCCCTTCTTTCCGTGTTCCTTCTGCTGTCCTGTGGAAGATGTCTAAGAAGCAATACAAAAAAATGCAGTCATGATTTAGTGTTCTGCTGTACTCATTTGCAGGAATTGTTCATTCATCGGTGACATGTGGCTCTAGCTTTGTGCTGGAGCATTTGGTTCACATGCATAAGGTCCAAGACTCAATTCACGGTGTCTTTCTGGAAGGAGGCAATGGCAAATCACTTCTACATTGTTGCTCCCAGGATACCGGTAGGGAAGGGTCTCTTCATTTAGTCCAGCAGTCCAGTGCTGATCTTGCCCTTACTTTTACTATACTAATCATCAGTTTTTGAAAGCTGAACACTGAAAAATATCAGGTGTGTTTCCCAATCAGAATTTTAAAAAATTGAGTGTATCTCTATACGATTTTTATACTCCAAATCAATTTACAACATTATTGTTCATACAGTTCATATTTATGCTAAGCAAAACCACAGTGGCATAGAATTTTATCAGGGAATTATTGTAGCATGGTAATAAACTTGCTCTTTTTCTCAATTGTTAGACTAATAAAGAGTTATATTCAATGGCTTATTGTAGACTTCGACCTTCCAGGACTTAAGAATTGCTCGTGAATGCATTTTTCTGATTTTATTTTTCTTTTCAATAGTTCAAATATTGGTCTAGATACTTGAGAAGAACAGGGCTTCAAATTTACCATAGAAAGTGGAATATGTTTTCCCCCAAAGTCTTTCATTGCTTTTTCTTTTCTATAACATTAGGCTTTTAGAGTCAATAACCCATTAGTAATCAAGAGATGTATCATTTATTAATTATGCACCACATTAATATTTAATTCTTTGAATTGTCAGGCATATTTCTAAATCCACTTTTTTTTTTAATTACAGTTGAAAAAAAAATAAATCTTCAAGGCAACCATTATAAAAGTAATTTTTCTGCACATTAAGATTTCAATTACTTTGTTTGTGAGTTGTAATGTTCCAGGACTTGGTAAAGTGGCCATCATAACTCCATTCAAGCTCTTCACTTACTTGAAAGCTAATTGAATCTTAGAGCAAAGGGTGTGTGAGGAAGTGTTTCCAGAGAGAGCTGAAGTGGCTGGGAATTAAAACTGGAAACCTGATGTTCACTTCCTGTGGATGTCTGCTCTGAAGGAAACTTTGGCTTATTCTGAGCAATCATTTCATTCTCAATGAATTACAGTTCCTACCATGCAATTTAGGGGATTTATTTATGTGAATATGTAGTTAGCTACTGGCTTCAGAAGATGATGGGAATGGGTAGGTCACTTTTTGTAAAACTACCACAAAAGAATGTACAAAACATTTTGTCATATCGTTAACAGCTATCATCATAGTTGGAGCAAAAGGGGATGGATTTCATGGGACAATCCTATACCTTATTATTATTTATTACAAAATGGTAGCTATTAATAAATGCCTTCACATATATATTATAATTTATCCTTGTCCTTGATGTTAGAGCAAATTTTCACTTATCTTTTTGGGGAACTCTGGGGACACACCCACACAGTGCATTCACCCCATGTGGAGCTGCTTCTATACCAGAAGCGGCTTCATGCATGGTGGAGTGTCCCACAGCGACAATAACTGTGGAGCACATTTTTTGTGCTCCACAGCTATCCTAGTGGCACAGTACATTCCATTTGTGCCCCTTCTGCGTGGAAGATGTTCAAATGGAACATGTGACCAGGTGGCGCAATTGCCCCAGCGCTGTGATTGCTTTCTTAATGGTGGTGATTTGCACTTATCTACTGCTTAGTTAAGCACCATCTAAGTTCAGGATGGTTTCAGTGTCTCAAAGTGCCGATGCCCAAACCATTCCATAACTTCACCTCCCTGGAATGTTTTCCCAGGGAGGGCAAAGTCACTCCCAGTGACTTTACATAGTAGTTGGGCAGATAGATGTGTAGTACATTTTCCCATTATAAAATAAATTATATAAGGTGTTAAATGGAGAAAAGTATACCTCTAATGTGTTTTACACTTTCCACCCAGGTCTACTATGAGACAGTAAAAGTTTCTCTATGTATCTTCAAACAATTACTTTTAACTGGACATGGTCACGCATATTCTATCGTGTCTTGTAAAGTATTTGATCAGAAGTACCTCAAGAAAGAAGAATGGGAACTGGCTGTATGCAGGCATGAGAAAAATGGGAACATTGTTGAACGTAACTTGGAAATTTGTGATTTATAAATGTAAGTGTATGTATGAAAACTTTGCTGGCAGACCTAAAGAAGATCACAGAAGACCAGACTCGGTCAGCAAGAGTCAGCTATGGCTTTGTTGACACGTAACAAAAGGGACTCTTCAGAGAGACTGTGTGTGGCCCTCATGTTCACAACCCTTCTCTAATCGACTGTTTTTAGTACAGAATGTTCATGAGAGGAGAGAGAGGTAGACAGTGTGCAAACAATTCCGTTCGTAAGCTCTGAGCCACCTCAGAGATGCTTTTTTTTTGCTGTCTATATGATTGCAGGATATAACTAGATGGCACCAAGCAAGCAAATATGTATTACTCCTGATATGCACAGATGGCTTTTTGTTTATTTGAAATACAAACAAAACAGAACAAAACAAAACAAAAAGACCCCAACCTACCTCTTTACATTAGCCCATTAATGTGACATTTCCCAGGGAATGAAGGGTGTGAGGGATAGATGAAAGAATGCTTTTTACAAAATGCCACTAAAACTAAGACTATATCTCAAATATTGCCCAGATGTTGAATAAACCTTTGAAGCATTTTAAAAAGGATATTTGCGGGGGAGAAAATGTGTATTTATCAAGTTTAACAGAATTGGCATTCCAATACATTGTATGGCCTTCATGCACATTCAAAATGAAGACAGGTCTTTGGATGAATTGTGAAATACAAACGATTCTGTATTCTTGCATTGAATAAAAGTGAGCCTTAGTTCCTTGTTGTGTATTCTCCTTTTACCACACATTAATTTTTAATTGCAACCATTTCAAAATAAAATCATAATGTGAGTCATAAATCTCCCGTTGTGGTGATAAACCACTTTAGTTTACATACAGATTATACTTCCACCATTAGCATTGACTATTTAGCTCTCTTCATACAGTATTTCCTTTCTCACTTCCATTTTAAATTGTAGCAATATAGGGAAATCTACTGGCTCTTAGCAGCTGTGGGTTGCTCTCTGTTCTCTTAATTGAAAGCTTATATTCAATAGACTAAAGTATCCTGGCAACAGGAGTGCATTTCATTCTGTTCCATCACATGAAACTCAGCATTCCGACCATGTTAATAGTGGTACCCTTATGAGAGAAAAGGAACATAGAAAGAACATGATAAATCTTTACTGCAATCTTACATTAGTTTTAAAATCATTCCTTTATCCAAAGAGCCTCCTGGAACATTGTATTCCCAGAAGTGAACTCTATCTCTAGCAGAAAATCTACGTCCTCATTGCCAAATTAAATCTCACATGATTCTTTAGCGGGTAGCAATGAATAACACACTGACACAAGATAAGACAATATGATAAATCAGGAACGTAAACATGAATGGTAGGTATGGAGTTTCTAAACAATGGTGAAAGTAAAGGACTTTGCTCCAGTTGGAACAGGGATATCAAATACACTATTTTAGCTGACACCTGATTCTGAGGATACTGGACTTCTAGGGGCTTGTTTCCACTGCAGGACAGTTTGGACCAACAAGGGGAAGATACTATCCCAGGTTAGAGAGAACAGGCAAGATGCTTCTCAAAGCCATTTGCAGGGATATGAGGGCCAGTGAAGTTTTTGCCTTTGTCTTCTACTTGAGAATGCCCAGAAGCAATTAGTGGACCACTTTATGAGACGGGATGCTGGACAAGATGGGCTATGGCCTGAATCAGCAGGGCTCCTCTTATGTTCTTGTGCACCTGCCCGCTACAGTCCCAGGCAGCTTCAAAGAGATTTATGGAGCCATTGGTGTCCCCAAGTCTGCTGTTCTCAAGTCTTCGTGGCAGTGCTCAGAGGACCTTCTCACCCTCTGTAGACATGTGCAGGAGCCCTGTATGCAAATATGTTGCATTTCACTGTGGTGAGGGCCTGGCTCAGTGTTCAAGCATCAGCCTCACATCCATTCAGCATGGGGTGCTGTGGAGAGGGAGACATTAATGCCTCTCCAAAGTGTTTTGAATGTCACATGAAGAAACACCTAGATCTGTGGGTAGAAACACTTAATTGGAAGGTGAATTGCTCTTCTGAGGATTTGCAGATCAGTGTTGTCATGATAGAGCAAGGTCTATGTGCCAATTTTTAAACCAGTTGCTAACTTTTTCTGAAGGCTCACAAGAAAGGTTAACCATTGCTAGTAAGGTGAGAAGTCAATTGCTCATCTCGGTGCTGAGCAGGACATTTTTGGGAGTCTTCTGACTGATAACACCTTCCCCCCTTTCTCCCCCCCCCATTTGGAGCACTAAACTTGGCTCCTGGTGTGGTCCAAACAAAACAAAAATGTTTTGTTTCACTGAAGTGCTCATGTAGACAGGAGATGGTTCAAAAGCCTTACCTGTTGGCTATGTAAGGGACACTGTTTACATGAATCTCATTAGGTTCTCCCTAAGGCATCTGTGGTCTGGCTAGCTGGCACAAAGGGCACCATTGCCGAGACTTGGGCAAAGAAATGGAAATGGTGGAGTAGCAATGCACTGATTCATTTGGAGTGCTTAATGCCTGCACATTTGGGTCTGGTCTGAAATGGATCGGAACTTGACTGAGAAAAATACTCTGCCAGGTTTAGGGATTCAAAATTTATACAAATTCATTCAAATTTGGACATTTGAATTTGAACTGAATATTCGTACACTTGAAGGTTGACATTCAAATGTGAATCAAATCTTACTCTACATTCGTAGAGCTTTGTTACGTTTGTGAACCTTGTGAGACAAGAAAGCGGCTGCAATGGATCCAAAGTGGATTTGAAATGGCTTGAAAGTGGATTCAGAGTGGATTTATAGAGGATTCACAGGCATGGCTGACAGCAAGGATTCAGATCGGATTTATACCAAACATTTGTATTGAATTTGAATCCTACCACACTGGAGCTCTATGCAAATGAATGCAAATTTTCTCACATTTAATTTGATTCTGACTAAACACAAAAAAGACACTTGTGCACATCCCTATCCAGGTTCTGCAGTTCACTGGCTATTTCTGCTGGATGCAATGGATAGCTATTCTACTCTCTCCATTCAGAAATGAGTATGGATACAAATAAGATGCATTCAGGTATGTATGTATACACATGCGAATGTCCAAATAATTCATACTAATGATTTGAAAGATTTGAAAATTTGTTTGAGTGTTAAATTCAAATGTATAGACATTAAATTTGAATTTGAATGTCTGAATTTGAATGAATTTGTTCGAATTTCAAATGTTTTGAATATTCGTGCACATCCTTAGTTAGGCCTTTTCCTCTTTTGTCAATCTGTTAATGTTAATTAAAAATAACCTTAGATCATACCCATGTGTTTGACTCCTCATTTTAGTGTTGTGGAAACAAATCATGCCTACTGTTCAGCTATTAATCTTTAGATACAAGTTGAATTCTCTATGCATTGAAAGCACTACAGGAGAACTCCTGTGGTCAGTATATATAAAACCTTGTGGCTGGTCTCTAAAGAGGGAACTAGAGGAATGTAATTAATCACATGCAAGGCAGGGATGAATAACTCTGAAGCAAGTTAAGACAAAACATATCTTGAAATATGAAGACCAAGGTGAGCTGTGCAACCACACCTACATCTCTGAAGAAAAAAATCAGAGGAAGATTTAAATGTGGAAATAGAGAATGAAATGGAACGAAATGTTTTTTACTTCAGCATGCTCTCAAGATTGCCTACTTACACTAGAGCCTGTCAAACATTTAAAATGTGAATAATTATAAGCATTTGTCTTTACCTTATGTTGCATCCAGATGTTGGTTGTTTATTTTGCTATATTTGAATATTCTGGGATAAAACATAGATATTCCAGAATATCCATGCTGTATTCTGGAATATGCAAATATAACAGAATACGTGTGTAACATCTGAATGCAGTCTACAGAGATCTTTCTCTTACTCTTGTGGAACCAAAAGACGCTCAAACTAAGGGATAAGTCTTGCTAACTTCAGCAATGCTAAGTTTGGTAGCCATTTAGGGGTCTTGTAGACCCAGATGGGATAGAAGTAGGTTTTCAGGATCCCCATTAATGGGATTCTATCATCTCTCTCTCTCTCTCTCTCTCCCATACTTTGCCTACAGGTCTCAGGATTCGTTACAGCAATAAAAGGAAATATAAAATAGACACCCTAAAAACAAAAGTGCCTGAAAGCAGGGAGGCAAAGCTGTTTCCTCAGCCAAAAGTCAGGATAATTGGTGTGGTTATCATCAGAGCATAGGTTACTGTGGCCAGGGGTCCAGAAGGGACCATAGATGAAGGAACCAGCCATAGCTGGAAGTCAGTGCTCTTGGCTACCACCTTCATTTTAGCTTCAGGTGTCAGTACCATAGTTGCAATTCTGCTGTCTTCTGGTGCTTCTAGCTTGCATTTAGAAATGCAAGACGCTTCTGTTAACACGAACAAAGCTGAGAGAATGGGGAAGAGGGTACTCCATGGAAAATGGAGGGGCGTGATGTGTTGCTTATGCAGAAAAACATGAATTGGTAGTGGACTGGGCTTTAATGGAATACTTGCCACTCTGAAAAGAATGTAGATTTTTAAAATATGTGGCTGTGGAGCTATTACATAAAGGCAGGATCTGCATGGCATTATGGTGGCACCATTAGAGTCTCCTAAAGGCAGGCTCTGCATGTCTCTGCACCTCTGTATTGCCCTGAGTGTGTTGGAAGAGTGTAGGGTCAACATAACCTTATGCTTCTTCAGCAGACACCCTGCACAAGTGGTCATTGGAGCGCTTTAGCAGTAGAGTGGTAAGAACAATGTGGTCACCACCTCCTACTGTCACCACCCCCAGCCACCGCCATTAATTCAGACTCACACTTTCTTTGGGTTGCACAGCACACTGCTCTGTTTCCAGGAACATGGGAAATGGTAAACTTCAATGGCCATTCCCGGTGTTCCTAAAAATATGCCTTGCTGGAAGTCTCTCAATCAGTCAATGGAAGCTTCCCTTCACTGATGCTTACACAGTTGAGGTATTAGCAAGTGTCCAAACAACACACCTCCACTTTACAAGAAGAAGAAGAAGAGTTGGCTTTTCTACCCCGCTTTTCTCACCCATTTAAGGGGACTCAAAGCGGCTGACAAAGCTTTTCTATTCTCCCCACAACAGACCCCCTGTGAGGTAGGTGGGGCTGTGAGAGCTCAGAAGAGAGCTGTGACTAGCCCAAGGTCACCCAGCTGGCTTCATGGGGGAAGGCGGAATCGAACCCGGTATTCCCAGATAAGAGTCTGGCTCCTTAACCACTAGACCAAACTGGCTCACAAGGAGCACTACTAGC
The DNA here is from genome assembly GCA_023333525.1 of Aspidoscelis tigris stejnegeri. NCBI lineage: Eukaryota > Metazoa > Chordata > Lepidosauria > Squamata > Teiidae > Aspidoscelis > Aspidoscelis tigris. The sequence continues at coordinate 213,704,189 of JALMGA010000001.1, forward strand.
ATAGCACTATTCTTGCTTTCCACAACTGTCATGTGGATTCTTCCAGAGATACATTTACCTACAGAGGATTATACAGTTTTATATGCTTTTGCCAAATAATAAGTTGGCCCTACTAATTATTAGGTTAGTTCAGACTAACAGGGTGGCAGGAACAGAATGAGGATCTGCATGAAAGAGATGTCCATGGAAGAAGTTCCTATATTTGTTTCACAGTTGAAGCAAAAACCTGTTAGTTCGTATTCAGTTTTGCAAAGAAAAGTACCATTGTTTCCATTTTTTAAAAAAACAGTTTCATGACAAAAAACACAGCAAAACACAAATGTTTGATCAAATTGTTTGTTTTCACAAGTGGGAGACTGGTTTGATTCTATCAAATTTTGTACAGTCGCACTGCCATATCTGTGGGGGAAACATTCCAGGTCCTACCATGGATAACATAAAACGGATAATAACAATAAAAAATGGATAATAAAATGGATAATAACAAATGCTGGGAAATGCACTCCATTTCCCTTAATTCCAGTGAAATCCCATGAGACTCCACTGAAACCTTGGGACATTTTACTTGAGATGCATTCCATTTCCCATGATTCCTGTGAAATCCCATGGGAGCATCCCCCATACCATATAGCTGTGACACAGGGCCATCCTTCTGTACTTCTTCCTGGTATGATTATTTATTTTTATTTATTTATTTATATTTATATTTATATCCCGCCCCATACCCAAAGGTCTCTGGGTGGATAACACACTGTGTCACCAGTTCACTCCCGCAATGGCACTACACAGGTGTGCTGGCGCTGTCACTGGGCTCTGCAATGGCCGCTGTAATTGTCGGTCACACTTAGTAGGCACCTAATTAGGTGTTGGCTAAGGTTTGAATGGTTTGGGCATCCAGAGGTGTGTTTTGATCTGCTGCAGGGATCATAGGGCAGCTTCCAGCTGCAGCTTTTGTTTACCCCAACTGTATCCTCAGGACCAATCCGTGATTGGACAGATATGACATTTTAAATGTGCAATGTAAAAAAAAAAAAATTATTTACTTATTAGATTACATTTTGAAAGCATTAACTAACTTTTTGAGATTATATTTGAATATATTTGAATGTATTGATGGAGATGATAGGAAGCTGCACATTGGCTTAGCAAATCTCCATTGCTTTTCACTGTGCCATGCATCAATGTAAATTTATATCTTTTATTTTTAAAGCTTCTTCTCTTACTAATGTTTAAGTACTTAACACAGACCAGGAGAGAATTGCTATTAATAAGCATGTGCATTGGTAGAATATCCAGGAAGATGGAAAACTATATGTAATTGTTAAGTTTTGATCATCTCGACAGGATATTCTCAATTAAATTAACATGTTTTAGCACAACAAGCAATAAACTGCTTAACATTGAGCCCTAGTGAATTAAATGCCGGAAAAGCATTGGACAAAAGTCAAAGTTGTGCTGACACATTTATTTCTCAGTAAATGAAGACTGTTTAGTTTTAATGCATTTGTGGTTAGCGATAGTTTGAAAAGATCAATGCAAATTCATTTCCAGGTAGTAAATAATGCTTTAATGAGACTTGTGACAGTTTTCTTTCACACCTTAAATCTCTTTACCTTAAAAAATGCTCAAAGGTGAGACTATTTCCCCCCCCCCCCCCACCCGGCATTTGGTGACACACAAATAACAATGTGCTGTTTTTTATAGGTCTCTTTGATGTGTTTTGATTGATGGCTTGAGATTAACAAGCATACTGTTTAATCGTGCATTTAAAGCATACTGTTACTGTTGTACAGTTTAACCAAATTCACTGACTCAAGAGAAATCAAGTATTTCTCTGTTGCTCTTTTTCAAAACCTGAGGCTTTCTCGCACAAGGCCATCTTGAACACGCGGAGAACACGCAGAGATGGAGCATTCGCTTTGCTCGGGCGGCGGTTCAGTCCCAGCCCGTCTCTGTGTGTTCTCCACGCGTTCGAGTTGTAGAGCAGTTAATTCTGCTCTACGTGCATCTTTACACGTTCCAAGCGTCCCCAGCCATCCAGAGAGGGAAGTGTTTGCACACACTTCCCTCCCTGACAGCCGCGGGCACGCCCCCTCGCCATGATTGGCCGAAAATTGGCCAAACAGGTGGTGGGGGTGCAGAAATCACTTACCTTGCTGGCTCCTGAGTTGCCCTCTGCTGCGTTCTGTGCAGGTGCACTTCCTCTGGTAGACGGAACTCACAGGGCCCTGTCTGCCGGAAGCGTGTGCACCTGCGTGATAGCAACCCCGGCCCAGCAAGGTAAGGCATCGCCGCGTGTGTGTTGGGGGAAGTGTCTCACTCCCGGGAGTCCAGGAGACACCCAGATTGGCTTCCCCTCACCCCTTTCCGGGGTGGAGGGAGGCCGATCTGTGGCTGTGTATGGGCCAGGGAATGTGGGACCCTTTGGTAGACAGGACCCACTTGAGTCTGGTTTACTAGGGTCCTACATCCCCCAGCCCATCACAGCAGATTGCCGGCCTCTGCGGTGTTGACCAACCTCAATCGAGGCAGCTAAGCCCCGCAAAGGTGCCCCGGCACCCCCCACCTGGGGGCCCAGGGACGCGTGCGTGCACACAGAGGTCCAACCTTCTCACTGTCCTGGGTCTCAATGACTCGAGGCAGCCGGGAACACACACCACATGCACATGGCACAGCTTCTGATTGGGCAGACTGCCCACGTGGGTGATCTGCCCAATTAGAAGCCACGCCGTGCGCACACGGTGTGCGTTCCCGGCTGCCCCAGGTCATTGAGACCCAGGACAGCAAGAAGGTAGGACCTCCATGCACGCGTGCACATCCCCAGTCCCTAGTCCGCAGAGTGTGTGTGTGTGTGTCCAGGTGGGTTCCTGCCAGCTGTACAGGACCTGATTGGGTCATCTACAACTGGCAGGAACTGGGGGAAGCTGCCTGACAGGTCTGCCCACCCCTGGGTACTCCCACCCAATGGCAGGCAGGTCTGGGAGAGGCGTACCTGCCCCTGCCCGGCCTTTCCCGGCTAGGACAGTTGGGATGGTTTCCCCATTTTATATTCTATAGAATATCTATGCTCGGATACGAATACCCTCACATCTCTGTGTGGGGTATTTGGCCAAATCCAAGTGGCTCTGTGTACACCACTACTCCACACTTCAATGTACAGTGGCAGTCCCAAAACTGACCACCAGGATTGTTGTCGATGGTCAGTCCTGGCCTGCCTGGATCACCATAGCAATGGCCATAGTAACTTTCATGGTGATTGCAAGATGGCTTGGATTCGCACAGCCATAGCTCCACCACCCTGCCCCGCCCACATGAAGTGTTCTCAATGGAAGAAAGTGCAAATGCTGAATCTGGAAGCTCAGTGGGAGGCCTCAGCATTTCCTGGTGTAGTTGTGGAGAAGTAAAATCTTCACAACTCCAAAAGGATTGAGGTTTCTTCTGGACACTCTGGAATGATAGAGGTGGTGAGAACTGTGGACAGAGCATTCTGGAGCATCTCAAAGCATGTCCCACAGGTACGTGTGGGCATTTCTTTACTAGCGTACAGGACTCCCTTTTTCATTCAAGGTATGGATGCATCATTATTTTCAATCAAACCATGAAATCTTTGACATGTCCTACTGAATGTATTATTTGGAAATGCAAGCGTTTACTCAATAAATGCTGATCCTGGAGTAGGGGTATCAGAGGATTCAGATGAAATCAAGATTCCAGCAAAACTATGCAGTTGAGTTGCAATGCAAACAGCTTATGCTTGACAAGGTCTTCTGTAGTTGGAAAAATAAGCAGTCATCCATCCAGCTGTTTTCTTGCCTACCCTCATTCTCACTTGCTTGCTCACTTCAAACATCTCCTGTTTCACTGTATTTTTGGTAAGTGCAAAGAAAAAAGGAACGGAGTTCTGGAAGCCAATGTGTAAGCAGCCAAGCAGTTGACTGTTCTTCCAGGTGTGCTCTGGAAATGTCATTGCATTTCTGATGTACATACTGTACAAGGCAAGCAAAGAGAAAAGCAGACTTGCCACACTAAAGGCTGCAACTGTTCAAGTCCTCTTTAAGAGAAAAGTTGTAGCCAATGAATGTAAAGGTCACTGACCACATAATTCATGACTGCTAGAAGTATATTATTCTTCTGAGACTCTGCTTGGACCAAGCCTCCCCTTGTTATCCTCAAGCAAATGGGAACAGCCAGAATGTGCACTCGGTCCTGAATCTGGATTAAAATAGTACAATCCAGATTACAGTAAAAGAAAAAATTGAGTCTCATGGGTTATTTCTGTCATTTCTCCAGTGTCTTCAGGCCTTGCACACTGCACAAAACATGCATTCTGAAGACACTGGAGAAATGACAGCTTCTTTTCCCCTGTATTGTAACTAAGTTCTAATCATCCCTGGAAATACAATTGCAACACATTATTAGGGAAAAATAAGAGGATGATATATGGAGATCAGGAACAGAAAAGTACTCTGCTTTGGGTTCCCATTTTTCTTCTTTATCTGTTCCCTAATGAATTTTTGGGGAGTCAAGAAGTGAAAGGTCTTCTGCCTCCCTTGTTCTGGATATTATTTTGATATAGCAAAGCAGGTTTTACAATTTCTTTATAAGACCTAGGATATTATGGTACAGAAAAGGCTTCAGGTACCTGGCTGTTATTGCAGAAGTCTCATAAGACCATGGGTTTTTTTCCACTGTCACTAAATACCCATTGAAGCACCCATTAAGGATCCATTTAGCTGAGAGCTGGATGACCCCATTTCCACCACAGACGCCATTAGGGACACATTTGTTTCCTCCACAGCTAGGTAAATCCAGATCATTATGGGTCCTCCAGGACCTATAATCTGGATTTTGTGTAGACCCCATTAAAGGGGTCTACACTGGGGTCTTCAGCCTTAACATCCGGATTGTAGGGAGCCTGTTTCCACTACAATCCAGCAATGGGGTCTAGAGGAGGCTCGGGGTGGGTGGGTGGGTAGGAGGCATCCATGGGCAGGGATGGAGTCTGGAGATTAGCAAAGGCTAGGCAGAGAAACCCCTTGCCTCCAGGCATGGAAAGAGGTGCATATTAATGAGACTGACTTGGGAGCTCCCTGTTACCTCCAAGCATGGAAAGAGGTGCATATTAATGAGGTGGACTCATCAGTGCTCACAGGAGAGATGCAAGCAAGGAGCTAATTAATATGCACCTCTCTCATAAGGGGTTTGTCCTCTGAGCCTGTGCTAACATCTGAAGTTGCCTTCAGAGGGACTTCGGAGCCTTTGCTTATCTCCAAAGGCAACTTCAGAGATTGAACCCCCTGTCCCCCCAAACACCTGAGGTGACAGGCAGACCCCTTGTGGGCCAATCCAGATTGGCCACATAGCTGCTCCAGTGTTTCCACAGCAGGCAGGTTAGCACCCATTGCTATTTGGTGATAGACCACCCATGGAAACACATTGGGTACTTCCCTTAATCCGGATCTACTAGATCCGGATTAAGGAAAGTATCCATTCCTTAGATCTGGAGCTTCTTAGCTCTGGATTAAAGGAGCACGGTGGAAAAACACCCCATAAGAACATAGGAGAAGCCTTGCTGGGTCAGGCCACAGCCCATCTAGTCCAGCATCCCATCGCACACGTTGGCCCACCAAATGATCAAGCACAGACAAGGACAAACCTTCTGCTCTCACATCCCAGCAAATGGCCTTAGAAGTGTTCTGCTTCCCCCTCCCCCCTCAGCCTGAAAGATGCACTTAGGCATTTATTCTAGTAACCATTGATACATCTGTCATCCATGAATTTGTCTAACCCTTCCTTAAAGCCATCTAGCCTGGTAGCTGTTACCACCTCTTCTGGCAGCAAATTCTATAAACTTTTTTGGATCCAACTCTCCTACCCATCAGCTTCATAGAGTGCCTCCTGGTTCTAGTGTTGTGTGATACAGAAAAGAAAATTTCTCTATCCATGTTTTCTATACTGTGCATAATTTTATATACTTCAATCAGGTCCCCTCTCAAACGCCGTCTCTCCAGACTGAAGAGGCCTAGACGTTGCAGCCTGATTTCATAAGGGAAGTGTTCCAGTCCCTTAATCATTCTGGTTGCCCTTCTCTGCACCTTCACTAGTTCCACAATATCCTTTTTGAGGTGTGATGACCAGAATTGTACACAATATTCCAAATGTGGCCTCACCATAGATTTATAAAGAGGCAAAATGAGACTTTCTGACTTGTTTTCTACTCCCTTCCTAATTATTCCCAGCACTGAATTTTCTTTTTTCACTGCTGCTGTGCACTGGGCTGACACCTTCATTGAACTGTCCATCAGAACTCCAAGATCCCTTTCCAGGTGTGCTGGCAGAAAGCTCAGCCCCCATCAGTTTACAGACATAATTTGGATTTTTGGCCCCGATGTGCATTACTTTTCACATGTTAAGATTAAAGCACATTTACCACTTGGTTGCCCACTCACCCAATGCTAAGAGATCCCCCTGGAGCTCTTGGCAATCTCTTTCAGTTTTTACTACCCTAAATAATTTAGTATCATCAGCAAACGTTGCTATTTTACTATGTACCCCTTCTTCTAGATCATGGGTGTTTTTCCACTGTCACTAGAAGTACCCATTAAGTACCCATTAATGGGTACAAAAATGCCATTTCGTACCCATTAATGGGTACTTAATGGGTACTTTTAGTGACAGTGGAAAAACACCCCATGTATGAATAAATTAAACAGCATTTGTCCCAACACTGAATTTTGGGGGACCCCACTTTTTACCTCTTTCCACCCTGAGAATTGGCCATTTATTACTACTCTCTGCTTCCTAGTCTTAAGCCAGTCACAAATCCAGGACAGAACCTGTCCTTTTATTCCATGGCTGATAAGTTTACTCAGTAGCCTTTGATGTGGGACTTTGTCAAAAGCCTTTTAAAAAGTCCTCGCTTTTATCCACGTTTGTTGATACTCTCAAAGAATTCCAACAAGTTTTAAGGCATGATTTACCTTTGCAGAAACGATGCTGGCTTTTGTTCACAATGCTTGCTTCTCCATTTGCACACTAACTTTATCTTTAATGATGGTTTCCAGCCTTCATCATTAACATAAGAGCATAAGAACATAAGAGAGGCCTTGCTGGATCAGGCCACAGCCCATCTAGTCCAGCATCCTGTTGCACACAGTGGCCCACCAAATGCTCATGGGCATCTCAAGCACAAACCTTCTCCTGCTCTCGAGTCCAAGCAGATGGCCTTAGAAGCGCCCTGTTTCCTCCCCCCCCCAGCCTGAAAGATGCACCTAGGCATTCGTTCTAGTAGCCATTGATACATCTGTCATCCATAAATTTGTCTAACCCTACCTTAAAGCCATCTAGATTGGTAGCTGTCACCACCTCTTCCGGCAGCACATTCCATAAGCCGATGACCCTCTGGGTGAAGAAATACTTCCCCCTTTCAGACCCGACTCTCCTACCCATCAGCTTCATAGAGTGCCGCCTGGTTCTAGTATTGTTTGATAGAGAAAAGAAATTATTCTTCATGAGGTTTCAACAGGAGCTGTAAGAAAGCCTGGATTGGCCACACAGCTGGGAGAGGGAATTTTTAAAAGCCTAAATTGTATCAAATGAAAGCAGTCAGCCTGCAAATAAAACCTATAGAGAAGAGAAAATTTCTCTTTTTCTATTTTATTCCTTGAAGAAGGAACACGTCTATTATAAAGGCAGTATAAGAGAGTCAAAAGGCACTGTAAGTAAATGCCTAGTCCGATGTGCAAAGATTTCTGTCATTTTGATTAGATACTAAGGATCAGCTGGAGAAACCTATGACTAATTTAAACCCCCCTTTTCCTCTGCTTTTGCAACTTTTACAGTGAAGTATGATGGATTTAATGCCTTGAACAATTGCTTTCATTTGTGGTGGAGAGGCAGGTATCTACCTTCTGTCACATCCTTTTGGAAGACTGAAACAAAGATCCATAATTACCAGTGTTTCAAGAAAAAAGACATTTTATTTCTTCAGGCGAAGGGAGTACCTTCCTTTTTTTATCTTCCTTGGAAACGTGATTGGTGGGGATGAAATTATCTCTATACAAAGATCAGATACCAAGGTGAACTTAGGGCTAGTCAAGTTAGAGCTTTATAGTCAAGGTCGCTTTATAGAAGAAGAAGAAGAAGAAGAAGAAGAAGTTGGCTTTTATACCCCACTTTTCTAAACCTTTAAGGGGACTCAAAGCGGTCAACAAACCTTCCCAGTCTTCTTCCTACAACAGAACACCCTTTGAGGTAAGTGGCACTGTGACTAGTTGAAGATCACACAGCTGGCTTCGTGGAGGAGTGTGGAATCTAACTGGAAGGCCTTCAGATACGAATCTGACACTCTAATCACAAGACCACTCTGGCTCACAATATAGATATTCTCTTGTAGGGTCATCTCTGCACATCCCTATAACACACACAACTAAGGTTGCTAACAAATGTTTGGTCAAGCTTGTATAATCCTGTGTTGCTTTTAGCTTCATTCATCCAATTCACATTACCAAGCTATGCAGCTGAGTACTAAACATGCAGATATTCATCCAGGCACTGATATTTGATAGAAGGATAAAAAGAAATTAGACAAATGTTGCAGACTTTAAAACGGGTATTGAATTTTGGAATTATTGGCAAAAAGCCCTTGGGCTTTGGAGAATTCTAGATTGAGCCCAATGTCAAGGATACAAGTGTTAGAGGGGCAGATAGAGAGTAAACTGGAAATTCAGGGCTATAAAATTATAGAAGATAATTTTAAGAATAGTGGAAATGTGATAAAGGTTAAAGAATTAGATTGAGTGGTAAGGAGGAAGAGTTGGCTCCACATTAGGGGCCTTTCTGCACAGGCTCCAAAAACGCATTTAGAACCAGATGTGGGAAGGATTAGGACATGGCATCCACACAGGGACCAGAAATAGGGTCAAAAATAATTCTGAATCTGGTGTGGGAAGGTGACACATGACAAGGTACGCCATGATGCAGTGGGTGCTATTTCATAGCCTTACCTACAGATTTGGCCATTGCTTTCCTCAGTGAACATTTTATATGCCACTGAAAAGGGAGACTTGTTTCCTGAAATTGTACTTGTGGGCACCTTAAATTGTAATTGGAGACACAGCCTATCCCCATCTTTGGTTGACTAAGGTAGAAGAAGTTCAGGAACTTTCCACAGTTGGCCTTAACTGTCAAAAAGAAAAAAGACCATGCATTTTTTTTTCCTAACTGTTATTTGTTGAAATTACAGGGTTTATCTTTATTCTTCCATGAAAGGCTTTAGGAATTTAGAAGCATCATTTTGCAACTATCAGAAGGAAAAACTAGCTGAACAGCAACCACATTCAGCAACCACAAGATGCATCGGGGGAATTTTGTTGTCAGGTTTTGATAGTAATTCTCAATAGGATAACTAACAATAATTAATACAGAGTAATGAAGATGTTAATGAAATTAGGGATACTCTCACTGTTAACACATGGCAAGAATACATAACGAGTTTATAACTTGTTTTTAAAAGTATCACTTATATACAGAGAAGCATTTCAGTATAATTGTTGAACATCAGTGGCTCTTTTGTCATGAACCAGGCTATATTATTTATTGTCCTTTCCCTAAGGCTGTGGTTTGGTTGCTCCAAATTGCCATGCGGCACAAAATGAAGTTAGGTATGTTAATTGCTACCTATGGAAAACTAGAGATTAAAGGAATCAATGTTCAGTCTACCGATATGAGTCAATGGAACCACAAAAGTGATATTACAAAACTGTGTTATATGACTGCATATAACTGGGTAGATCCAACCATGCTTTTTCTGACATTGGGAGACAACAATTCAGAGTGAAAAGGCATGTACATGACAGCACATATACAAATGAGTTGATTCTAGATGATGAAGCTAAGTGACTGGGATGCATTTTCCCTCCTACCTGTTCGTGTGGTAAACTAGCAGGTGGAAAAAGGAGTTATTTTGAAACCTCTCAAAAGCAGACTGAAGCCACATTTTGGTAAGCAATGACCTCTTGTGTGCGTGTGTGTTGTCTTCCTCAGTCTAGATATTTTCTTTCCAAAGCAATGAGCCTCCAGAAGAGCCACTGCACTGCTACTTCAGAAAAGGCCAAGTTTTGTAATAAATAAGAGTATCTAGAGACAATGTCACAAAAAAAAAAAAATCTGAGAAATGTGTTTTGCAGTGGCTTTTTGAGTTTTAATTTTGCTGATGGGGCTCACGATCAACCACTGTTACAAATTTGTATTGGAAGAATTGGGAAGGAACCTTCAAAAAGAAGGCATAATAGATGTGGGGGCTTTTCTTGCTTCTCTGAAGACCCAAAGCCATGGATTGTGGGGATCCATGGTGGCAATCACCAGTTACACACCAGAGAGATGATGAAGAAAACCCTAGTCCATCAAATGACAAAAAGGTTGCATCTCACTGCATAGACCTGCCTTGGTGTTAACATCTGCTGGGAAGATCTTATCAGTTATGGTTGCCATGCAATTGTGTGGGCTTATTAGGGATTTGTCAGTAGTCTTTGAAGTCAGGAAACTGTGGCAAATGGAGGTTTGGTGCTTAATGCATTAAAGCAATGATGGTTATTTGACTTTTAACAATTTTTTTCCCTTTCCAATGCTAGCCAGTGATGGGCTACTGGTAGTGCCACCATCTTCAGTAGATTACTAGTTTTGGGGTGCTGGTGATATGCCTTTGAGAAGGCCATAACATAACATAACATAACATAACATAACATAACATAACATAACATAACATAACATAACATAACATAACATAACATAACATAACATAACATAACATAACATAACATAACATAACATAACATAACATAACATAACATAACATAACATAACATAACATAACATAACATAACATAACATAACATAACATAACAACAACACACTCCTTTCCCCAAAGGGCAGCACAAATTAAAGTATACAATCATCACATCAGAGGAATACAGCAAGTAAAGAAATCCATTTCAATAAATAAAACATCAAATATATGTCATAAGCAATGTACAGAATTCTAATAATAAGTTATGTAATCTATGGGCATTTCCCCAGGCATTGTGCATTGGAGATCGCAACTGCTAAGATTTTTTGGGAATAAATGGTGTAAAAGCTGAAATGATGAGAGGGTCAAATGGCCTTCGCTGCCCCATGAGACTCTTTTATACAAGTATTCCACTCCCCTTCCCCGATCGCCAAGGCAGACAGGATAATGGCTTGATTTTTCTCCTTTTTACACAGCAAAAATTCCACCCCCCATTTCCCTGTCGCCAAGACGGGCATGATAATGGCTTGATTTTCAGCTTGCCGGGTGTTCTCACAGTTCCCGGGTGGAGCGGAGGTGCGCAAAACTGCTCAACCATTCAACTGCCGCCAAACCTTGTAGCGGTTTTGGTTTTTAAAAATTATTGTTTTTTCCATTCAGTCCCACTAAAGGGGAGGGGATGCGGTATTTGCAGCAGGCGGCTCAGGGGAGGGGTGATGTCAATCCAGCTTCCAATGAGGGGTGAGGGGGTGGAGAAGAGGTGGCGCTGCTCTCCCGTGCCTGGTTTTGCATGGGGACAGCTGAATCTGCACCCAGCCCACACCCAGCCCACTTTGCTGGGAATGGCATGGGGATGGGCAACAGCCATTCTCGGACCTGTGCCCGGCCACATGTGTGCCCAATCAGAGCCAAATGGCTTACATGGGGAAATTACTGCACACACGATCAAATAAAATAATAATAGTAGCAATTCATACAAGACAACTAAAAAATGTCAAAGGAGAAATTAAACAGAAACTGCAGCAAAGTGGCAGCAACAACCAACTCGGGGATTTTCTGTTCTTCTATCTTCAGCTGGAACTTACACCTAGAGGAGGCCGTGGCAAGGGCTCCAATCTCACACTTGTCACATGGGACACAATTGTTTCTCCTCTCACCCCAGCCAGAAGCAGCTACAGTTTTTATGTCTGTCCTGGGGGACGTAGGCAAGGCTTCAGTTTCACAGATGCAGCACAAGCCCCAGTTGTTTCTCATCCACAGGCCTATAGCCAGCTGCATACATAGGGGGGAAGCTGTCATAAATTGGGGGGGGACATCACACATTTGGGGGGAACTTGTCACTTTGGTAGATTAAACATTAAAAATTGGGGGCCTGCCCCCCTTCCTCCAGTCCAGCTACAGGCCTGGTCTCCAGGTTGAGGAAATTTCATCTCTGTGATGTGTTGTTTTAAAGATTTGTTTTCATGCATTGCTTTCCAAAGTATGGTATTTGCACCACTAATGACATGCAAGGTGATTTTAAGCGGTATGTGGATTGATTTTTTTAAAATCTTATTTTAAATAGAATTGCTTACATTTAATGTCAATGTAAACATTCACCAATCAGGTAACAGTAAGGTGATATATGGATGAGGGAGAAAACTGTGTGAAGGCAAAAACACAAATTACTGAGGTCTGGAAAATGCTATTTTAATGTTTTTGGTTGTAGTGTCACTCACTATATCCAACCAGGCTACTATTATAAGGTGGGATGACATGTAAATAGACAAATGCTCAGTAAAATCTGAGATATAAACCAGTAATACAATCAGTGCTTCATCTTTGCAGTCAAATCCTGAGTTTTTCTTAATCCTTTAATGGGCTGCCAACATTTCAGTGCTGGAATGCTTGCCCATAAGTGGGGTTATTGTATGGTAAAGAAACTCATAGGAAAAATGTGAGGTAAACCATGGTTCCCATTTGAAATTTGTTCACAGCTGGCTGGCTTTAACAATTCTGAGGTTCAATTTAGATACACACTGGTATGGCTCTAATTGGTTTGGGCTGAGGCCATGGTGGCGTTATGGCTTTTTGCAACCATGAGCTGTGTGTGTCTGATGGGTATTTTAAGAGCAGGGCAGCACTTCAAGTACTGGCCTGAGCCACCAGTGTGGGGCTCTAAGCATAGGTATAAGCAGTTAATGTGAAGCCCCTATATTTGTGGGACCCCACTGGGCTCACTTACTGCAGTTAACCTAAGTTTAGCTCTGGCTGGTACCGCATAACCAGCAAGAGGGACATGGAAGGACTGTTTAATTAATTCCCCTTTCAGTACAAGAGATGTATCTTCAGTTCTCTGATTTCCGATAAATCCTTGTTGCTGTATGGCGAAAGACATTTACCTTTCCAGATAAAAATGGTAATAGCACAACTTCTCTAATTCAGGGAGGGTTTTGAAGTGAAATGTGAAAGGCAAGGTATTTGCATATGAAGAAAACTGGAGGCATTTGGGCACTTTGTAGCATTGCCTACTGTGGAATTTGATCATCTGACTCCATTAGCAGAAAAAGTAATGCCTTAAGAATGGCAGGACAAATGGATTCATGTCCTATATATTCCTTGAACATCATGTACTCTGGATGCTAAGGATCACTTAAATTAATGCCAAATACTCAAGGACACAGCTGAAACATTTTTTTCTGCGCTGAATACAATGCAGCAACGAAGTACAGAGACATGGAAAGTCCATGAAATTTTAATACCTTAGCCATTAAAGCACACCATTTATTTCTAATACTAATATAATGACGCCTGAGTACAATAGCATGTGATAATTTGGTCTTCTTAATGGTTCTGTCATAAATCTTTTTGATTACGATCAGTGAAATTCTGTACCTACCCAAACAATGTTGGCCTAACAACAGCAGCAGAGTGGAAATTTCTGGTAGTGAAGGAGGATCAGGTATAAGGCTGTATTACCTTCAGTGTTCCGGTACAGGGTGGACCCTTTGTACAGGAATAAATAAGGAGGCCTGCCATCTGCATATCTTCATAGTCCAGTATGACACCATCTAGTATGCTGGTAGATCTAAAAAATAATAATAATAAAAAAAAATTACCAGTAGACCAGACCAGGGGTGTTTTTGCACTTCCCTTCCCATGGACAGGAAAGGTGTGCAATCAACTAACACTGTCCTATCCCCCATGTCGTATCCCCCTATCACTCACCTGTGATCGATCCCTGGGCTGGTCCTCTTCTGGGCACCATTATCTTGTGTGTGGTGACCTCCACGACCATGTGTGCATCAGCACCATTGCTATGGCAACGCTGACTTTCTGCGCAGTTGCATCAGGGGGTCATCGGAGCTACCAGTGCATTTGCGTGGCAGCTCTGATGACCTTCCCAGCTGCCAGAGATGTGAATGCTTGCTGGCTGGATGCTTCAGGTAAGTCACAGGTAAGAGTTAGGTAGCTTGTGAGCCAGTTTGATGCAGTGGTTAGGGAGCCGGACTCTTATCTGGGAATACCGGGTTTGATTCCGCCCTCCCCCATGAAGCCAGCTGGGTGACCTTGGGCTAGTCACAGCTCTCTTCTGAGCTTTCACAGCCCCACCTACCTCACAGGGTGTTCTGTTGTGGGGAGGAGAATAGAAAGCTTTGCCAGCCACTTTGAGCCTGGCTCCCTAACCACTAGGCCTAAAGTACTCTTTAGCCTCCTGCAAGAGAGTTATGTGAAAGCTGCTCAAACCACTGAGATCATTAAAAATTACTGCAGCATAACTGAGTATGAAACTATTTAAGGAAAACAGACACAAATTGGTGAGTATGTGGAAAGGTCACAGGAATCATCAATTTTGGGAATAGGGAGTAAGGAATTTGAAATGTCCAGTAAAAGTTATCTCCTAGGGAAAAGTTACAGCATTACCACTATAAATAAGAAGGCCGGGGGCAGGGAAGACGGGAAAGCAATTTCAGCATAGAGACTAGAGAGAAACAATGACATACTGTGTTTGTTTTAAATTCAGGGCATAATTCTCCCAAATTCAGAGATCTAATGTTCAAACTCCACTCATGTTTGTTTTTGACTGGAATGCATGAACACCATAAAATGTGTTCTGCAACTTAAGTGCAGGGAAAGACAAGGAACATTGCATTGACCACACCAGTAAGCTCTAATAATGCCAGCATCTTTGGCAGTTTCTGCACTAGACTAAGTTATCCCAGGCATCACGGTTCTACCTAAAATAAATAGGTAAATAAAAAAAATTAAACCCCACAAATCCTTGCAACTGACTGGATCTGTGTATGTAAAAGAAGTCATACATAAGATAATCTTTATGGGATATGTGAGGGCAAATCTTCATATTTTTTTTAGCAAGCACCCAGTGGCTGCTTGTTCCGCTAGCCATAAACCTTCCTGTCATCTTGATTTCTGAAATATAAAAAGCCCCATTTACATCTTTTCTCTAATACACATATTCTTATATAAATACCCATGGGAGGGATTTAAAAGCTCTGCATTTACCAAGTCCCCCTGCTCTGACCCCAGCAAGCTTCTCAGCTGCAGCTCTAGGCCATGATTTTGGGCACACCCTAGGCAGGATGGAGGGGATCTCCCTTTAAAATAGCAGCTGTGATATGTGATCAGGGTCTCCAAACACCCCATAGCTCGTCTGTGCCCCTTCTGTGATGTTCTGAAAATGACCTGGAAGTTGGCCACTTTTGGTCTGACACAAAACTGGCATGGAAGGAAAATGGACCATTAAATCACGCCCTTCATTGTTCTTCATGGCACACTGGAGGCAGATATTCCAGCTATGCATTCCGAACAACTCTCAGGGCTGGGAGTTGCTCAGTGGATATAGCTGGGGATTTGTTTGTGGCCCTGCCTGAACTTTTTCCTTAGCTTCTGTCTCCTTCCTCAAACAAGTAAAGCTTCTGCATAAAAGAACTCTCCGGATCAAGAAACCTGGTGAGCTAGGAGCTGCTCACTGGGTCCATTGTGTTGGCCTTGCCGGAGCTTCTTCTCTGGCCTCTATTTTTTTTTTAAGGATGTACCTGGTATACACAAAAGTAATTCCAAATTTGGTATACAAGTAGACTCAAAACAGTTGGCACATGGATCATTTTTGTTGGGACTGAACAACTACTTTCTATGCTAAAAATCCACATCCTTCAGGGTGAGGACATGTTAGGGATATTGTGAGGTACTGGAAGGGTTAAGAACATGAGGTGAGGTACTGAAAGGGTTAATAGTTCCTTTTATGTCTGGTCATTAATGGGACTGGGCAGAAAATGGGACAGTTAAGTAGCCCCTGTCCCTACTGTCCCTCTATACAACAGCTGGCAGCAAAAGCAAACAAAGGTACCAAGTGCCCTTGAGGTAATTTTTTCCTGCCCTGCAAGTAAGTCATCCCCAAGAGTGCTTCCCGACCTCTGAAGTGACCTGCAGGCCTGGCTGGTGAAGCCATCTGCTGGTGCCATGCCATCTGAGTCCTTCCTGGGTGGATTTGTGTGTGTATGTGTGACTTATGGACTCAGCTGTAGTTTAACAATTTATTAGCATTTAGATAAAGCAAGATAGCCCTTCATACACTAGAAGCTGAGAGCAAAACATGGACAGAATGCAATGATAAATAAATGCTAATCCTTCCCTGGCCTCTGGCAAAAAGTAGGGCTTGCTGAAGTGTAGTTATCCCTCAGATCATGTGTTGGCTTTAGAAAAATACATTGGTTGGCCTAAAATGCAGCAAAAAAGTGATTAGAAAGTGGTTTAAATGTGCTAGCATGTGACAGCTAGTATTCCCATCCCACCTCAAATCCAGATTAAGGGTTTTCTCCACTAATCACTCCATGGTCTGAGCCAGTGGATCTGGACCAGCCAGGCCTGCTGGTTCTCACCACAGAAAGTCATGGTCTGGAACAGCACTTTCTGCACTACAGATTGGTCCCTCCCCAGCTTGACTCAAAGCTTTTATGAAGTTTGGAGGTAGCCTCCAAGGGTTCTGAAGGACTAGGAACCTTTGTGTTCTGTGACAAGGAATTCTCTGGTAGTCCTGGACACAGGTCTTTATGTTCTGGACCAGGGTGCACTGGTCTGCTGACAGACCTTGATGTCGAGGTTTCTCAACAATCCTGATAAGAGCCTCCCTGGTAGGGATTATGCTTTGTTCAGTATAGATGGTGTGTACCAGCAGTGCACAGGATTTCACATATCCACACTAACATGTGGACTAATGAGATCCAGAAGCTGACTACAGGGGATCCTATTATGGATTAAAAGTAAGTGTAGAAAGGCCCTAGATTTGCATTGGAAGCACATTTTCTGGCTTTCAATGTGGATTAGAGATAGGATATCAACACAAGCATGTAAAAAGCTACATTTTCAGCTGCTTTTGAGACTTTTTTTCTGTGTGTGCAGTCTCAGGAACATAAGAAATGCCATCTAGTCTCACAGCGGTCAACCAGCTGCCTCAGGTTTGTTGATTTTCTGCTAGAAGATCTTCCCTCAAGGAAGGCTGAAGCATAGAGACAAATCATGACTGTGTTGTATCCTCACTCCCTGAACGTGGCAAAAAGTATCCCAAATTGATCTTAAATGTCATAAATATGTGTACATGCCCTGAGGTCATTAGGATTTGTTCAAAGGAAGTGGTCACTTTTCAGTCTCTGGCTTCAGTATTTTACAGGGGCAGTTGGCAGCAGCTCAAAGCAATTTGTTTCTGCACAACAAATCTCTTGGACAGTGTACCCTAGAGTAACGAAGCCAGACAAAGACAATCTCTCTTCACACACAGGAACTTCTTAAGCACCATGAACTTAGCTCCCTCTGTTTAGCGTTACTGATCCGTTAGTCTAAACATGGCAAAGGCAATTTGATGAGAATCATTTCCAGTAAGGGAGGATGTTTCTTCAGCAGTTTTTGAGTTGGCTCTGACTCAGGCGTTCTCAAGGGACGCTATTTAACTGATCATTAGGGAGACAGCAAAAAGGCATTGAGGAATTTCATAACAAAGACAAGTACCCTGTAAAAGACCTCCTGAGACTCTTCTGGCCATGGACTCTTGTAATGCTTGAGAGATTTTATTTAATGCTGCTGAAAAAGTAGTACTATAGCCAATCTATTATTTGTGCATAATTTTAAGGATGCTGTATTGTACTTGTTCCAGCAATATGATGAACTGCTGTGCTTGTAAAATGCGGTGTTCAGACAAACCATAATGAAATGTTTAGAGCCGATTAACACCCTTTATTGGAACTTGCTAATCAATGGAAGGAGGGCTGTAGGCTGCTAAATGGCTGATAGTCAAAAATGTCCCAATTTTCCTAGATAATGTTATGTCTCAGGGGCTAATATATGCAGAATAACCATTGAAATGGTACAGCAATTGTGAAACAGTTTTACAAAAGCTACGGTATTCATAGGGCACTGATGAAGTGGCCTCATTCACCTGCTGCAACATTGCTTTTCGTGGGCATTTTGAATGTCTACCCTGCAGCAGAAATCTAAATTGTAGTGAATACTACCTGACCCTCAGGTGTTTCCCCACTCCCACCACATGGAATGAACTGTCTATTGCTTTTCCAGTTAATGCCAAAAATGAATTTCATAGACTTGCTCATGTAACACATTCAGAAGGACATTTTTCCTAAGCGGGCAAAGTTGGGGAGAGATCTTCACCAGTAAAACATGGCACAGAGTGAAGTTTTAACAGGTCAATCTGTGGTAAATAACCTGATTTGCACACAGAAGGTACCAGATTCAATTTAGAACATCTCTTAGGAAGAAGGCAATGGCAAATAGCCTCTCCATGATTGCCAATAAAACTGTGCCGATGTTTCTATGCAGGATATACCTTACATACCTTTACAGCCAGCCTTGGGGATTATCTGAGAAAAGGAATAATCATTTCTGGTGTCACGAGCTGCCCTCTGTAGCATCCAACACTCTCTGAAGGCTGCTAGAAGCAAGAATGTGAAAAAGAACATGGAGTGCAGGCATTCCAGCCATGATATCTTTGATGGAAAGATGTCACAAAAATCAGGTACAGACATGTCCTTCATGACCCAACAGGTCCATGGAGAAGACAATGTGGCAGGGGCACCTGATTCCAATGGAGACCTGGGGCCTATTTGCACTTAGACAGAGCTGTACCAGAGCTGTCCTAATTGCACACTAGAGGTCTAAGTGCGAATAGGCCCATAGTCACTAGGAGTCAATGCTTTGAGGTCATCTTTTCTCTTCTCTTTTAAGTGTTGACCACCCACTCTTGTATTGTGAACCTAGCCTGGCATTACCCTTTCAATGCTTTTCCTGAGACTAGATTCACATATACCCAAAAAAGTATTTCAAAAGTGCATCAGACACAATAGTCTGTGGCCCTCAAGTTTTCATTACATCTCTAATCTACACTTTCTAGCCTAGAATGTCCATGAAAGAAGGAGGGACAGATTGGCATGTGAACAATGCCACCTGCCAACCATTTCTAAGCCTCCTTAGAGATTTTAGACCAAGGATAAGGAAGGACCCCTTACCTGTGAACATTATTTGGAGCTCTCTAGTACAACATTCATTTTGGGGCCACTTGGAGCTTTCTTAGGTCTGTGATTACTACCTGTATGTTGATAATATCTAAACTGACCTGCGTCTACACTTAGCAGTCAGAATGGGCTCACCTTCCTTCTGGGAAAAACTGTCCACAGTTGGAAAAAGTATGTGTGTTCATGGCTCATTGTAGATAGAAGATGAAGGAAAGCTCACCTCAGAATGCTTACACAGTAGTTTCAAAGGGTCTACATTTTAATCTACCTTCAGTCAACTTTTAGAGTAAAGAGAATAAGGACATTTCCACCCTTACCTTACTATCTTGGAACAAGGTTGGCTGTTCCATACTGGAATAAGCAATCTGCCCCAAGCAGACACAGAATGCTTATTAAGTTCTAATGGTCTGTTCTGCACCAGTCCTTGTGCCAAGTCTGATGGTAACACCAGGGCCAGAGGTGGCACACAGGGCTTCTGACTACTCTTAAGGCTAGGAACAAACGTTGCTGTAGTTCAGAATTTCTGGGGCAGTATTTTGGCAGTGCACCATGTTGTGCTGCTGAAATGAAGTCCCCTATGGTACTTCAGGCCACAGAGGCATGAAGTCTACCCATAGACTAGACCAGCACGCCATTTTGGGCATCCTAGCCTGGTCTATGCTTCACAAGATGGAATGTATTAGGAACAGGTGGAGATTCCCTTAAACTGCAGCAGTGTGAAGAATGGAGGCTTGTAGGCTAGGGCTGTGCATGAATGTTGGTGTTTTTTGTTGTTGTTCGATTCATATTGAATTGAATGAAAGAAAATTTGTATTTGTTCAAATAGATCCCCTTTGAATGTGGTGAGATTTAATTCGATATGAACGTTGGATGCAAATTCAATATGAATGTTCAATGCGAATCACATACATATCCGGTACGTATTCCTTACATATTTGCTCTGAACGCATCAAATCTGCCCTGAATCAACTTTGAATTCACTCTCAATCCACTTTAAATTCACTCTGGATCCATTGCAGATGTGACTGGGGGTGTTTTTCCACAGTCCCATGGGTACTTAATCGGTACTTCTACTGGCAGTGGAAAAACACCTTGGCACAACCACCTTCCCACCTCCCCAAGTTCATGAATTTAACAAAGCTTCATGCAAATATTCCAAAGCATTCCATCTGAATTCAAATGTCCAAATTCAGACAGATTTGGATGAATTTCAAATGTTACAAATATTTGTGCACAACCCTACTATAGACCCCTTCTTATTCCACACTAATGGCAAGTGCAAAAAGGTCTTTAGTCATCAAAGTGACAGGTCACTTCAGTTCCACATTATCTAATCCAAACTTATTATTATTATTATTATTATTATTATTATTATTATTATTATTATTATTATTATTATTATTATTATTATTATTATTATTATTATTATTATTATTATTATTATTATTGAAAGAGGATGAAATCCAACCAGAAAGCATTTTTACTAGTAAAGAAAGATTAATTCTTTTAGTGTGTTACTCAAATGCTTTTTGAGAGGTTGGGAAAACAAAAGACAAAAATCCAAATCCAGTAACTGACTAAAAGGGTGGTCAATTGCATCATTTTGCTTTGTGTTGTGGGAATTAAATGGGCTGGGCAACATGGAATTAGTAGAATGTATAATGCATGTGCTGAAATGGTTAGGAGACAGGGGAGCTTGAGGGAGGCTAACAACTTTCAACATGTGAATATTCTTGAGGAAGGACCAGCCATTTTCTTGGCTCAAAACATTTCATGAATGGGCCCAAGGTATATAGAGCTGGCTCTTCCAGGCTCATAGTCCAGCATTCCTGTTGGCATCGGTGTCAATGCACACTTGGCCATTTTATGGTGAGTGGCTCAGGGTAGCTGTCTGGTCATCCTAGGACTATTTCACATGGTGTGAACTATCCTGTGCTGCACTGGCCCAGGCTATGGATAGTCTGCTCCAAAGGCTGTTCGCATTGTGGTCAGCCCTTCCTGTTTCAGCTCTGAAAGTTAGGATGATAAATTGAGAGTTCCTTTGAAGGTCCCAGCCAGAAATTATGCATTTCTGGGAGTGTGTCTGGGTGCCCAAATGAAAATGAGCTGGGTCTGGTATACTGGCTTTAAAGGCTGAGTGTGAGTAGCTTCACAAAGTTATTCACTTTGCGAGCACAGAGACTGGAGACTCCATTCCTTTAGTTTCAGGGCAGGTGGAATTTTCAAGGGTTTTGTTTTGTTTTTGTAGGAGCTTCCTGAGATGCCGTGGTATTAGATTGGCTTCTTACGTTTAAGCTAAGATTTTTTTTTTAAGTCATGCCATGAGGTTTTGCACACAGCTCTAATTTTATGTAGCTTTAAAGTAGCAATGGCCTATGGATTGTTTTGGTTTGGAAATGCAAAATAGTTGGAAAGGTGAGGTTCTGCACTGGATCAAAGTTTCCCTTTATATTGGCCTGGGTAGCTAACTTTATTTGTGAAATGTGATATTTATTGTTTCCAATTGCATTAAAAAAAATGCAAGTCTTCCCTGGAAAGCCACACATGTTTGGCATAGGTTTATTAGGCATGCTAGCTCCAAACAAATTTGAATTTTAGATTTTATGCCTGTCTATGCCAGGACTGTCAGTGCTGATGCCAAGGAAAAAGGAGGAGGAAAAGACACTGTTTTGGAGTTGTGTGTGCCTTCTCTTTTGTAAGGACAAGTTTCCTATGGCATTACCAGCCAGCCTCAACCATGCAGCGCTTGGATGGGCACATTGCCAGTTGTGGGTGACTGCTCCCTTAAACCCAGCATTTCTCTGCTGTCAGGGTCATTGCATTTGCCAGCCACAAGAACCACGAGAATTCCATGCCAAGTTGAAGCCTTCATGTTTTTGGCTGCCATTTGTGAATCTCACATGGATTTCATTGGAACCAACAAGTTCCACAGGAAGCCAACAAGAATAAGTTTTTTCCCTCTGGTCCTCAGTCCTTGACTCTGCAGATTTATGAACACTAGCTGCTCCACCAGGACAGAAAATCTTTGTGGGCTAAACTCACTATTGGAAGGTTTTCTTGCACACACTTAATAATTTGACTCATGCCTTTGATAAAGCAGATGTACTTTCTTCTTCTTTTTTTTTAATAGGCTTCCATTACAAATTTAAGGCAGCTGATTGGACACAGACACTTCTGAAGAAATAAATATTTCAAATTAAAACCAGCCTTTGGAAATATTTTCTTTTCTTTTCTTTTTCCCACTGTATCTTCCAAACATTTGCATATGGCTGATTAGCATGCCCTCAACAATAATTAATTGGGTTGTCAGGTATCATAACTTGTGTTTATATACTGTTGCTAAGCCAATGGTTGTTAGGATGAATAAAAATACTTTGATAAAATGGAGACGGTTGGATTAGTTTATTTTTGCATTATCATTAAATAATGCAAATAGGATGCATTTCTTGAACAAAATAGTTGCACAGCTGTTTAGCAAAGTGATTTAAGGGCATGTCTTTCAGGGAAGGTGGCTTCCTTTGGACATATAGGAGAGGCAGCCCCATCTGCAGTGCCATCTGCATTTCATAGCATGGAGGTGCCATTTTTTGCAGCACCTCCAAATGGCACTTCCATGCTATGGAATGCAGGACAGAAAAAGCACCCTGCATACTAGGCATCCTGCAAAGGAGCCGGTGTACTTGTGGGGTGCCCAGTGCTAGTGAAATTGAAGATGGATGACAGATTGTGTGTACTTCTAAAATGGAAGTAGGAATGCATCCTAAGTCACATATAGTGAGTAGTTGCTACCCTAAATGTTATGTCTATATAAGATCTCTTGTTTTGCAAATGAATAGCAAGCCTCTTTGGAACTGGAGCAAGCAATGTGAATTGTGAATAAGGAAAAACATCAGAAAAAGATAAATGCTTTTTGTTAAAACCTGTACAGTAATGACACTAGTGGCCCAACGGGCATCAGCAGTAGGAAAATTGGCAAGGCTACAGTTGAAAACTTCACTTTTATTTCTGTCAATTGTCTCTAACCAAAGCTGCTTTTGTGGCCCAAAAAGCTAAAGCAAATAAATGTATTGTAGACAGCAAACAATACTGAAGAACCCTTGGCACAGTCAGCAGGTCAACATGTGAGGGAGGACTGGTCCCACCATGTCCTCAGGATCAAATCTCATATTCCAACGGTCCTCTTCCCTTTGATACTCTATACAATAGCTATTCCTACCTTGTTTCACAATATGTATCATCATGGTTCTTAAGTCACTTTGTGACTAGTAGGCCCGAAAGAAAATATTAATGCAAAGTTCTGTCCTTCCTGTAGATCAACACTCTGGGTACTAGTATCTATAGAAAAGCTTTGCTCAATGGGGGGTTTCCCACTGACCTCCTTTAATCTAGATCTAAGAAGATCCAGATCTAAGGAATGGGTCCTTCAACTAATCCAGATCTAGATCCAGACTAAGGGAGGTGCCCGATGCATCCCCTGGGGTGGTGCAGCACCCAATAGCAATGGGTGCTAGCCTGTCCGCAGTGGAAGAGCCGGAGCACCCATGTGGTGAATCCAGATCAACCCGTGTGGGGCCCACCCATCACCCCAGGTTTTTGGGGGGACAGGAGGTGCAATCTCCATAGACGCTCCATTGATTCTTCGAAGATTCTTCAGAGCAATCTGCCGCAAACTTTGAAGGTTATCCAGAGTCTTTGACAAACGTCCATAGGATTGGCATTGTTCTCCCGTGGGGTCGTCTTTGGAGCCTGTGCTATTCTTCAGAATGGGCTTTGGAGGCAGCTTTGGAGCTGGCTTCGGAGATTGTGCACAGGCTTCGGAGCTTTGGGGCAAGCCCCCCCCATGGGCCCACCCACCCCGGAACCCCTCCCCCCGAGACCCCACTGCCTGATCACGGTGGAAGCACGCTCCGTATAATCTGGATTTGATGCCTGAAGACCCCATTTTAGACCCCTTTAATTGGGTCTACAGGAAATCAGGATTACAGGTCCTGAAGGACCCATTCAATCTAGATTTTCCTGGAACTGGTGGAAACAAATGTAGTTCTAATAGGGTCTGCAGTGGAAATGTGGTCTTCCTGCTCTGAGTCTGATGGGTCCTTAATGGGTCCCTAATGGGTCCTTAATAGGTCCTTAGTGCTAGTGGGGAAAAAACCCAATGTGTCTCCACAGTTGTTTTAGACAGCGGTTTCTCTAGGACAACTTCTGTTGGACTAACTTGAACTGACTGAAGTAGATTTAGGTGAGCAAGGCCACGTCCCCATGCATGCCATTTGGTGAGGAATGGGCACGCAGTGGACCAGGACTGGGTCCAAGTTCGATCCCGGCCCATGCCCATGCCATTCCCAGTGATGTGGACTGGGTGTGGGTTGGGTGCAGATGCACCCATCCCCATGCAAACCACGACAGACCCTGGCACGGGGGAGCAGTGCCCCCTTCTCTCTGCCCCCTTTCTCCTCATTGGAAGCTGGACTGACATCAACCCATCCATGTGCCGCCAGCTGCAAATGCCCCTGCAAATGCCGCATCTCCCTCTCCCTTAGTGGCACAAGAAGCCAGGACTGGGCTGGGAGGCATGAAAAAAAAAGTTAAAATAAAGCTTACTACTACTAATAAATTTATAAATAATTTTAAAAGACCAAAAACCGCTATGAGGTTTAGTGGCAGTTAGGCACTTGAGGAGTTTTGCACACCTCTGCTCCACCAGCCAAGTTTAAAAGGGAGAAAATCAAGCCATTTTCATGATTGCTTTGGTGATCGGGAAACAGGGTTTGAAAATGTTTGGAATTGGAACAAAAATCAAGCATTATCATGCCTGCCTTTGCAACTGGGAAACAGAGATAGAATATTTTCCATGAAAAATGTACAAAAATTAAGCCATTATCCTGCTTGCCTTGGCAATCAGGATTTTTCCACTCCCAAAAAATGTCAGCGGCTGTGATTTCCAATGCACAGGGCAGGAATGGCAAACACACCCCACCTCCAAATGATGTGAGCACCAGTCTCCTCAAATAGTCTAGGCTCACTAACCAATGTGTGCTGGGACCCCAAACTGTACTGAGACTTGTTTTTTGGGGTACTAAATTTGATCCTGGTCTGGCACGGTTTGGGGGGATTTGGTCTGTGGAAACCGGACCAAATTGAAAATGCATGGGAACATCCTATGCCGAGCCCGGTTTCCATACTGGACCAAACATGCGTGAGGACGTGCCCTAAGACTAATCAAAGCCCCCCCCTAAAAGGAATTCTGTGTTAAAGTTTCCTATATTGCATAGTTATAATACATAATTCATTGCACAGTCTCAAACAAAAGAAGCTCCTTTCCATGCTAGTGGCCAAGGCTGACATAAATATACATTTGAATCAAAGCATCAGATCCATGAAGGAACATGGTCAACTGACTCAGAGAGAAAATGTTGAATCTGTCAGGAATGCAGGCTTATTTCTCACTTGGGACAGTGGCCCCCAGCTCCACAGCCTTGATTATTTGTGCATAGAACAGATTTCTTTTAAAATTCTCATCCACACTCTCTGTATTATGTTACACAGAAGCAATAGAAAATAAACCTAACCACACAGGTCAAAGCTCTGTATATGCAGGAAGTCACTCTGTGAGTATAAGAATAAAAGTAAATATGAGCCATTGATAAACATGTGACACATAATTAAGGCCAGCTCAGCTCGATGGATGCCCTGTCCTAGTATAAATAAGCTTCAGTTTGGTTTGTGGCAAACCTCAGCTATTTGACTTCAGTTTTGGGGAACTGTCAAACAGATGCAATATGAGATTATTCATTTTGTTCCTCTGCATGGTTTTTCCACTGCAGTGCTGCAAAATACCACATTCAATTGTTTATGACAAAAAAAAAAAGGGGGGGGAAGGGAGAAGAAAGGAGCAGATCTTGAGTTTTTTCCAAAGAAAATAATCCAAAAGCTGCAGAGAGCTTGCCTTGGCGGAGCCTTTTGCTATATCACATGATGATGTGTTAAATGTTATCAAAGTCAGTCGTGACTGGCCTACCATAATGGACATTTTAAAATGAGCATTAAAATGGACATTTTAAAATGAGCATCCAATATTCCCAGAACTCTATTTTCGTAAATAGTAGTAAGGACAGCTGCAGTAACACACTCGTTTCTTTTCTGAGTTGTGCTCAAAGGTTTATAATAAGAAAAAAAAAAACTGGTGATCTGGGTACTCTATGTTAGTTACGGATAAAGGGGAGAAAGGAACAAAAGCTATGAAAATTAAGAATAATTTAATAACATCAAATGAAAAATGTCCCCAAGAATATATGATGAATACTAACAATCTTATGGAGCTTTTAATGCCACTCCTTTTTGTGCAACCAGCTAACATAGTTATACAGTTAAAATAATAAATGTAAATACAATAGAATATAGCAGAAGGCAATAGATTTTTCTCCTCAAAGTCCTATACTTCTATAAGTCTCTGAAAAACAGTGCTATTCTAGTTTATATTTTAAAAAGAAATATTTCTATAGCTGAAGCTCAGAAAAGAGTGCAAAGGTGATGAACATTTGTTGCCCCTCCCTAGTAAAAAGTGCTCTGCAACTATACTAGGAGTGCAGAGGGCTACGTGTGGGCAGGCTGGCTTCAGCTCTGCACTTGCATGCCACGTCCCGTTGGTCATGCATGGGCAATGCTGCATCGAGGTGGATGCTGCCAGACAACAGCTTTTGCACTTACCCTGCTGTAAGGTAAATTCCAGGTAGGCTTGGGACAGGCCTGGTGTTCATAGTGTGAACCTTGGTCTAAGTCTCTGATCTTAACTTCCCTGGGACACTATCCCAAGGAAGTTAAGGCCGCATCCCCATTACAAGCTTAATCCAGTTTCCCTAAACCTAAATAATAGAACCGGATGCAAACACGAATTTGACTGTTCCCATTACTTTCAGCTTAATCGCGTTGGATCCGGATTCTTAGGATCCTACATGGCATACATGACTCAAGGGGGGGACTCAAGTGGCTACTTTCTAAAAGCTGCTTTTCGGGGCTGTCCTGCCCTCTTACTCCTGGCGTGAACGCGCCACCCATAATGGACCCCTTCACGGAGCCTGACTGGGTGGCTGCTGCTTGCCTGGATGGAGGGAAAACAGCAGCAGGCAGCCAGTGATTCTCCCCATTGCCCAGGGCACACAGCAGCAGCAGCAACTCAAGCCCCCTTGCTTTAAACATTCACACATCTCTCAGAATCTGGCCCTGCTTTCCTTTCCCCTTTAAAGGTCAGAACTCCAAAGAGCCAGAATTGCACAAAATTGCAACATTGTTATCAGGTGTGAAGTGTTATCAGATTGCTACAGTGTAGCGGCTGCTGTGAAGGTTGGATTTTTACACTGACATCACTGTCTTTGGAAGCAAGCTATTGGGGGAGGGAAACCCTAAACACGGATTATCATCCCTTAACACAAAAAGGTCCCCACAGTAAAAAATGTAAAACGTTTCAAGCGCACGAACCAGAGTGAGACCTGTTGAAATGAGGATTAACATTTACAACTCTCTGGGGAGATTTAACACGTGTAAAGAGTGTTAAACCAAACTGACGTGGGGTCTGCGAGGATTGAAAACGGTCTGAAATCAAAATAAGCTTGTAATGGGGATGCGGCGTGAGTGTGAGAAGTCTCCTAATCTTTGCCGATATTACTGATGTGTGCTCCTCTTCAGACCACAATGATAAGGTTCTTGTTTTCAGCCACAATGAAAGCTTTGGCATACCTCTGCTTCTCCAAAATAATTAGAATGAGAAAATGTTGAAGCAGTTTGCATAAAAATAAAAACTAGGTTAAAAATGCATTTAAAATTCAGTGGGTAAAACTACATTAAGAGCTTGGTAGTTTAGGGAGAGAACAACCAGCATTGTTGGCAACATTGAGATCAGGGAAGTGATCAAAATGCTGACTTTTGAAAGAACAAAGAAAATTGGATCATCCCAATGAATCAGTACTTCAGTGGTGCATGACTCAACACTCTTCATTACTGGAGTATTAGGCTATTTAATGCCCATTTCCCTCCAAAGCCTTAAGCCAGAGCAACTGGGATTTTGCCCAGTGAAGTGTGTATTGCATACTAAGGCAGATCCCCTTTGTCAATTTGTCTGGAAAGTGTCTGAAGCAGAGCTCTCAAACTTAGCACAAGCCTGTAGGAAGCATTTGTCATGCATATTAATTTATGGAAATACCCTGGGGCTTCTTGCTTGCTATGCAAGATGAAGGACAGGGTATGTTTTGCTAGGGTGTGGTAACTGAGTACTTCAGGTCCAGTCAACTATTCCTGTCAATGTTAGCTTTCAGTGCCAGTTTCTAAGACATTGTTCCTCTCCGCCCACACATATGAAACACCCACACAGCAACAGCTCTATTTCCCAGAATGAAACTGGCAATAAATATGTGCAGCTTTTGGCTTTAACACTGTGCCTAATTCTGAACTGTTTTCGTTTCCTTTCCTTTTGTTCCTTTCTTTTTTATTGCAGAAGTGTTTGTAGCAACACTAGGATATGATTAAAAAGGGAGGCAAAACTTAAAAGCTGGTAGCAAGCATTGCCCTTCTTATTCTTAATGCGCAGTACAGATGGCTTGTAGTAAGTAAACAAATGGCTGGTAAAGCCCTTTTAGTAAGATATAGCTGCTACCTACACAATATTTTCTAATAGTGACAATATGGGAAGGAAATTACACTATGCTCATGAGAGAAAACACCAAGGACTAGGCAGGTTTGAAAAAGTTGGTACATTAATTGAGCGGTAAGATTCTAGGATTATGATTTTTAAAAGCCCTCTAAACTTGCAAAATGTGAGGAACGATGTGGGCGAATTATCAGTGAAGCCTTCTGTTCATAGGTGCTAGTAAAAAGTCTGAGACGCTGTGTGGGCCTGTTTGAACTTTGCTCACTGGAATGGTATTATTATAAAAACTCTTGTATGGTGTTCAGTATTTAACTCCAGTTTAATAAGAGGTTACTGCAGAAGAAAGACTGAGGAAGTATCCAGACTTAAGAGTGCTGCACAATGTGCAGCTGAGGTGTGGGCATCACACCTGATGCCTGACCCTGCATAGTGGTGGCACATTATGCCGCCGCTACTGCAAATTTACCTACTGTGGAACGATCAACACTTGTGCCACAGTATAAATTTGAAGTTTCCCGCTGTCTTGATAGGACAGCAAGACTGTGTCCCCATGCTGGCCGTCTGGCACACTTTGGGTGCTGGTTGGACACGTATGGGCCAGGCATGGGACTGGGAACACATTTTGGGCGTCCCCATGAGATTCCCAGCAACATGGGACAGGTACGGGTTGGGCGTGGATGGCGGTGTCCCCATGAGAACCGTGCCGAACCCTGGTACGGCGGAGAAGTGCCACTTCCTCTATGTCCCCTCTCTCCTCATTGGAAGCCAGACTGATGTCAGCTCACCCCTGTGCTGCATTCCCCCCTCCCTTAGCGGCACTGACAACCAGGACTGAGGTGGGAGGCATGGAAATAAGTAAAAATGAAGCTTCATTCATAAAAATAACTTAAAAATTTTTAAAATGCTGAAAGCCGCTACAAGGTTTAGCGGCAGTAGGCGCTTAAGCAGTTTTGCACATCTCTGCTCCACCGGGGACCCCGGGAATGGCCATAACCTGAAAATCAAGCCTTTATTTATGATCACCTTGCAGATCGGGGAAATGGGGGTAGCAAATGGAACAGAAAGCAAGCCATTATGCAGCCTGCCTTGGCATTCTTGAAATGGGGTTGGAAATATCTCCATGGAAATGGCAGAAAATTTAAAAACCAAGCCATTCTCCAGCTTGCCTTTGCAATCGGCATTTTAAAAAGTCACCGCCCATGATCTTCAATGGACAGGGCAGGGACAGCAAGCTCACCCCACCTCTCAATGATGTGAGCACAGATCTCCTCCCTGTTAGCCCACTGGTGTCCCCATGTGCATTCCCAGTTCACTGAGCAATGCATACTGGTCCCCCAAACCATGCTGAGACTTGTTTTTTCAGGTATCAAATTTGACACCCTTCTGGCACAGTTTGGGAGGGGTTGGCATGCTTTTCGAAGACCAAATTCAAAACCCATGGGAACAAAGCTTGCCAATCCCGCCCTCGGAACCGTGCCAAAGAGCCATGGGGACACGGCCGACAAGAAACAGCCAACAAGGAAGAAGCTGTGAACCTCTGTTGGGAGTGGGGACAGGAAGTCATCGCTTCACAGCAGGTAAACTGCATTTTTTAATATAACCTGCTAATCTGGAAGCTGCCTGAGAGAGGTCTGGGAAGAGAAAGAAGAGATTGTCACATTTGTATTTATAAATCTAAGGCTGTTCATTTCTGATCAGAACTGTATATGCACCCGCACCTAGTTTGACACTTCACAGTTTTGGATAAAAAGTGTAAGCAGCAAACTGGTTGAAACTAGGCCATTTAAGATAGCAAGACGAGCAAAAAGTCATGATCAAGGATTTACATAATCAGCATACACATAACCCAAACACAATGCTGGTGAGAAATTACAATGGTCCACAATGGCACCTTGACCACTCCAAACCAAATTGAGGAGTCAAGGTACTATCAAAGTAATCCTTCTCTGTGGTCAATAAAGTATATACCCTGCCTCAGGGTACCATTGTGGGCTGTCAGGCATGTCTACACCATGGTAAGACATGGAAACATGCCACCCTGGGGAAGGACATCTCAATGTTACTATAGAGATGTGGTCTCTGTTTACGTAGTCATGAGCAATATAGACTTGTATATGTGGTTTAGGGTCAGAAAAGGAATGATGCTCTCACCTTAGTAATGAAAGAACCCTATTCTTCTTGATGGAAGCACTGATGGAATAATGGTGGAACATGTCTCGTTTGTGGTGACTTGAAATGAAAAATGGTATGAATAGAACATGCCTAAGTCTTCCAAAACCGATTTTGATTACTTTTTTTAAATTAAACTTAGCTGGCTCCTAGAACATTTCATCTCTTTTCCAATCAGTCACACACAAAAATAAAAAGTAACCCACCCACCCCACATTTCTAAGTGTTTCAAGAAGGTGTGGCTTTCTGGGAAAGCTCTCCTGTCAGAGTCTAGCAGTCCTGAGATTATTGCAGATCAAAACTGGAAAATATAATTTGGATCATTTTTTACTTGGAATTGTTTCTCCCAAGATCATAGAAGTAAAAGCCAGCAATGGGAAAAGCTCATTATTCAGCGTTAAGCCTGAAACCATCAAAAGCCTTTTCCTCCACAGCTCAAGGAGAAGTTAAGGTTTATATTAAACAGCAGTATGCAGTATCATCAAGTTTGATTGACATTTTAACTGTTAATATCATTCCATTCACTGGTGGTCAAATATCTTATAGGGTCACATCTTTCATTAACTCAAAACCCTCAAAGAACAGGAACTGGTAGTGTAGGTACCCAATGAAGGCTCTAGAGATTATAATGACACATTTGGACTTTGCCTCCCATCACTGAGAGGCAAAGCGCTACAATGCTCTAGGTGTCTGCACTTGTAGATGCCCAAATAATTCAGAACTTAGCTGGCACTTAACTAAAGGCGTTTTTGCACACTGGGTTTTCGAACACGTGCAAGACAGCCTCGAACGCGGCATACGCATTGCCGCAGCGGGGCTTGCGCGCCAACGTGTCCAGAGCTGTCTTGCACGCGTTCGAGATGTAGAGCACTTTAAAGTGCTCTACATCCGTTCCCGCGCGGACGAAGCGCCCGCAGCCGTTCGGGGAGAGAAGCATTCGCTCATGTTTCTCTCTCCCTGACAGCCGCGGGCTCCCCTCCCCCGCCGGCGCTGGCTGACAATCAGCTGATTGCCTGCTTTGCCGGCTGCGGGAGCCTCAGCAGCCGTCTCCCCGCCCCTTGCCGGCGTTTGCCGGCTAAGGCACTTCAGAATGCTTTGAGCATTCGCACACAGGCGCGCCGGAATGCGTTTACACGCGTTCCTGCGCTCCTATGTGTGAATGGTCAAAGTGTCCTGAAGTGTCTTAGGCTTCTCGTCCTACACCCATTCCAAATGGAACGAGTGTAGTGCGAAAATGCCTTAAGTGCTGGGAAGGGTGAATGGAAGCCATTGTGGAACCCATTGACAGCATCAGCATGCCTGTGCAGCACTGTTGCCAAGGTGACCTGGCGGCGCATCATGTAATCATGTCTGCACCACCATTCACATGCTTTCATAAGAGGAAGAGCCCTGCTTGATCAGGCCCCAGCCCATCTAGTCCAGCATCCTGTCTTACACAGTGACCCACCAATTACTCAAGAGCAAACCTTCACCTGCTCTCAAATCCCAGGAAATAGCCTTAGATTGTCCTGCATGTCCCCCAGTTTTAAAGCACAATTAAAAATGAATTTACTAAAACAACAAATATCAATGCCTGAAAAGGAAGGAGAAGCTCTGTTGTGTAGTTTCTCTGAGATGTTCTCCTTGCAATCTTCAGAAACATTACAGCAGTTATTATTGTACCTATATATATTATCTACAGTGTACACTGTAGATAATTTTTTGACATATGTACCCTACTTTTTGCAAGGCTTCACTGAATTGTTAACCAGTCAAGATATTTTTTCAAGTAGCTAGATGGAGGCAAGATTCAATATCAAAGATAAAAATAAGAAGCAGGATCCTGCAATACATGGAACCAACAAAATGAACATGTTCCTTAGCTTTAAACCATGTGATTGATGATAATGGATTATTATGTGGCATACTCCTTGCAAACTGTGAAGCCAGATAGCTCACATATAATATAGATGCTTTATTTATGAGTGATTAAAAGATTTTATAGCTCTCTATTAGTGAAATCTCTGTTGTGGAGCTGTAGTAGGATCAATATAAATTAAAGAAAGAAAATTGACCAAGAGAAAGAAATATTGGGAGGGAAAAGGTCAGTATATTTTTAAAATGACGTGTAAATATGCTTGTGTGGATAGTTCCACACACAAAATTCTTCATTGCACTCCTTTATCTTCAATATATGTTTAGTAGTTAATAACAACGATCTTAACTTGTTATGACTTTGAGGCAAAATGAATTATAACAAACTCTGACAGGTTTTAATGAAGAGATGTTTAAGGTCTCTAAAGTATTTGAGGGAACCTTTGCTGCTTGTGGTTTTGTATATGGTTATGGTAAATAACCATCACACTGTTTTTGTGGTCTGGTCTTTCCTTGGAGTATTACAACTGGAGGCTCATTTAACCCTGACCTAGACCTATATCTAGTCTAAAATCAAAAATCAAGGAGAGAATGAAAAGAGAAGGATAATAGGAACAGGCAGAGAAGAGGACAACAAAAAGAAGCTTATGAGAGCTTGAGGAGGTAACACCATTGTTGTCTGGACTAAGGTGGTTTGCTTGTACAATATTAAGGAATGTGGCTTTGACAAGCCTTGGGGCTAATAAAACCTTGTTAGACGTTTAGGTTTGTCATGGTGAGTTTTCTTCTTTCCCCATGGCTGAGTCCTGCATGTTCTCTTAATAAATGAGCCCAAAAGGGAGGCAAGATGACAGAGTTGAAGCCCTTAACACAGTTCGCTGTACGTCACAGGGGGATAGCAAACTTTGCAACTTGACAGAAGGCATTCAAGCTGAACTGAAGCTGTAACCTAGATTGAGTGTTGCTATCTGGCTATGTAGCTCAAAATGCAGACTTTGGATTTAAGAGGGATGGGTTGTTATTGTTTTTTGGGGAAAAGGGTGTTGTCACTACTTTAGAGTGCTAGAAAGTGTTTTTAGGAAATATCACATGGCTGCCTCAGAAAGACAGAGTAAATGGGGAAAAACTAGGTAACAGTGAGAAAGACTAATGTATTTAGGATTCTTCTTAAATTAAAAATATTACTTTGTATGGTAATGATCATTACTATCCTTCATAAGCCCCCATTTATTTATTTCCTTAAAGCCACACCTCTTAGGAGATTTAACACAAGCTGTGTGATACCCTATATGATAGAAGGATTTTTTTTTAATTGTCATGTCCAATTGAATATAATTTAATTAATTCTTTCTGAGAATTAATTAAATTATATTAATTTAATTTAATTAATATAAAATTCTAAATTTTATATTTAGAACCAAAATTCTACCATGATCTGCTCAAAGGCAACATTTAGTAACTAGCATAGCATGTTGAAATGTCCAAAGGTGTATAGGGACTATTAGGCACGACATGCATTTCACCAGATACATTTTCATGATGAAGAAAGAGTTCAGGTCTGACATCAGTGCTACAAAATGTGAGAAATATAGCCCCCCAAATCCCTGTATATGGTGGCAGAACCCCAGGATACCAGAAATCACCAAAACTGGAATACTGCTTTATAGAACAGGGCTAGGAAATTCAAGACAAACTACTTCCCAAGTAAAGGAGTTGGGTGCCCTACTTCTCCTATTCTGTAGGGGAAGTAGGATGCCTCTAAGGGCATTTGCTGGGATTCAAGAGCAGGAGAAGTTTTGCCCTTGTCCCAGCTTGAGATGCCCATGGGCAAATAGTGGGCCATGTGTCAGACGGGATGCTGGACTACATGGGCTGTGGTCTGATCTAGCAGTGCTCCTCTTATGTTCTTATGTAAAATATAGTCCTTTATTTTCTTTCTTTCTTTCTTTCTTTTTTGTCATCTCTTGGAATGGAAGCAGCTACCCCGTGTAAGCTTAAAGAACCATAGAGTCTATAAATTGTTAATGGATAATAGACATGCAGTTCATTTGATCATGGTTTCTCCAGCTATGATGAGATGGGTGCTATTACTTGAAATAAACACATGCAAGAATTATTTGCCGTCTGACCTTTTGTTATTTCTCTTATTTTGAAAGTGTGGAAGCAGCTTTCTTATTCTTCTATTACTTACACCAAAATTGGGAAACTCAACTAAAATAGAATGACAGACAAAAAGGATCGTGTATAATTTACATTAGAAAGTCAAAATGAACAACACTGTGCTTAGATATTTGTGTGGAAATTAGAGATGTGCACAGTTTTTTTGACATTTTATTCAAATTGAATACCCGAAAATCCAATCCAATTTGAATCTTTTAAATTTGAATTTAACAAGATTTGATTCGTAATAAGCAAATTTGAATCTGTTTGAATTTTTGATTCGAATCTGCACATACAAATGTCGAAAATATTTGTATGTGCACACACGCATCTTCCCCATATCCGTACACGTGCATACATGTCCCTATGCACCCCGTAGTTATCCCGTATGCAACCTGTTTTTGTCCTGTACAGATCCATACAAATGTGTACAGATGGGGGAAAGATGCAGATCTTCAAGCACGCATTCAAAATTCAATTCAAATGTTTACATTTGAATTTCGGGACATTCGATTTGAATTTGAATGTTGAAATTCAGCACATTTGATTGGATTTTAAATGCCTACAAATACTTGTGCACATCCCTAGTGGAAATCATTTTGTGCTATAGACAATTATTAAAATGTCCTGTTCTCCACATTAGGTGCACTTATAATTTGAAAAACAATTTTGCAGGCAAAAAAAAAAAGTTTTTCCATCACTAAATGAACTGACATCATAAACAATTTTATGTGATTTTTATCTCTTCCAAGATTTCACCTAATCTGGCAAAGTTTTTGTTAAAACTTTGTTTGAGAATATTAATGATATTGGAATTAGGGAAGTACACAGATTATCGGTTTTAACAAAAAAGTGCACGGTTTTACTGAAAGGCCTGTATTTAGCCCTTGGAACACTTTTGCGGTTCCACAGGGCCCTAGAAAAGGCTCACTCCACTACTGAAGTGCACGTGCCCACCTCCTCAGGGCCCACTTACCTGGGGGGCATGCGTGGCCTTTTCCAGGACTCTTTGGAACCATGAGCAGGCTCCTGGGAGGTAAATACAGGCCTTCTGGTTTTACTGGAAGGCCTGTATTTACCTCCCAGGAGCCTGCTCACAGTTCCAGAGGGCCCTGGCAGAGGTCTGGAACAGCGGTGGTGGTGGCAGCAGTGGCAGCGGTGGCAGGGAGAAGGCGGCATGGATGGCGACAGCAAGGAGGTAAGGTAAGTTGAGAGGGGGTGGGAAAGGAGGAGTAGGGGAGGAGTGGGAAATGAGGGGTGGGGGATTCATTCTGGGCATGGATATTCTATAGAATATCTGAGCTCAGATTCAAATATCCCCACATCTGGGGGCAGGGGTATTTGGCCAGAGCTGAATTTTTCCACATTCTATTCAACTCAAATGGAATGTGGAAAAATGGCTTTGTGCACACCCCTAGTTGGAATGTTCTTGGATTGCCAAGGACAGGCAGAGAGATATGGATAGGATGCTCTTCAGACATCTCATTCATGCATTAAGAAGAAAAAAAAACCCATGGAAAAATCTATTTGAGGGTAATGGAATTGTCTGTTAAGGATTGCAGCATTTGGCTACACTTTATTCATTGTGATCCTGCAAAATCGAACTGGCACATTGATCGGACAGCATGCTAAGCATGTAATGTATTAAAATGAATTTCATGTTAGTTGTTAGGAGCAGCCACTTTGATTTGTATCTCAATACAGAATGTTTTCCTGGGACAGTGCCAACGGTGCCTCCTTGTCTGATTTCCAAGCACTGTAATTGAATGTTAATAGTATGATCTCTTTGTCAACCAACTCCACTATAAGGTCCAGTGAACTTTGGAGCCACTTAGCTAGAAATATGAGAACTCTAAACAATTTATTTATAAAGACATGGATACATCTTAACTAACTTCATGAATTGCTTATTGTTCACTGCAAGGACAACATATAAACACTCTTTCAAGAGATCAATTAATACTACGCTTTTGTTTCTTCAAAATTTTTTTTTGGGGAAATCACTTGAACTCACCACTTATGTAGCTAAGTCAAAGGGGGAAATAGCTTTTGTTTAAAGAAGAACAAACATTTTAGCATCACACTGTAGATAGACCTACCAAATATTTGCAAAATGTGAAACAAACCCAAAGACTCTGCACTCAGACAGAACTGAGGCCTTTTCGCACTACATCCTTTTGATGGCCTGTGTGCGAATGCTGAAAGCGTTCGGAAGTTACTTAGCTGGGAAAGGCCGGCCAGGGGCGGGGATACAGCCTGCAAGGCTGCCTGCCATTGGGTGTGAGCATCCAGGGGCAGCAGCACTGTCAGGCCACTTGCCCCACTTCATGCTGGCTGTATGGGGCTCGATCGAGCCCTGTGCAGCTGGCACGGAGCTACCTGGGCACCCGGGCACTCATCGCGGGGCCCTGGGCAAGCTCCCTATTGGGCCGGACCCCTTTGGAGATCGGAGCGCCTGGCTCCAGTTTCCAAAGTCTTCCCCCCACCATGATCGCACCCATCTGTGGGGTGTAGGCGCCTGGATGTAGGCGCCTACACCCCGCAGATGATTCCCCCACCCCTGCACTTCACCCCCACTGCCCACGTTCCTGCCTTCCTGTGTGTGAATGGTGAAAGCGCCTGAAGTTACTTAGGCCTCGTGCACTACATCTGTTCCAAATGAAACGGGTGTAGTGCGAAAAGGCCTCTGGTCTGCTTATGAGTAAACTGGCCCACAGAAGCACATAGAAGGGAACATGTCTCTATGGTCCAGTTTAGAAGGTGAACTGATTTTGGAGGTGCACAAAATTGTACTGCCCAAATGGATTCTCCAGGAGCTCTGAAGTCGGGAATTTTCATTCCTGGCTATCAGAAATCATGGAACAGGCATCAAAACTGTCCCAGAATAGCCATCTAAGTGCAGATACTCTTGTTCCAGGACTGCTGGAGTGCTCCAGCTGGGGACTGTTCCAGTAGTAGTGGACTAGCTAGAGAAGTCCAAGCCCAGGTAAGTTCAGAAATGGCCACAAAAGATCTAGATCTATATTTGCCATCAAAAATAAAGGAGCAACACTTTGCCCCTGATGATTCCACCTAGCCAGGTAGGAAAACATTTTCAAGAGACAAATCCACCTCAGAGAACTATTGCAGTGAAATTAAGCTCTGCAGTATAAATGGAATCAAGATTTTCTTCTCCTATCTTTCAGATGTATTAAATCTTAGATGCCCTACAAAATATATAAAATAATTACAGAAAATACAAGAATAAAACCCCAAATTACCTAGCATTGAAGTGATTAGTTCACTATCAACCACAGTGGGATTGTGTACAGGTAAATATATGTATATATAAAGAAAATGATGAATTCCTATTTCTCTCTTCTCTTGGCATCAGTAACCACTTTTTCTACCATTTGTGCTCTGGCTCATGATGAGAACATCTGAATCCAATATATATATTTGTAAAGAGGAATGACTCAATGGCAGCAGGCCTGGGAGGGGCATCCTGCCCCCGCTCTGGCCTTTTCGGGCTAGGCCACGCAGTGGCAGATTCTGCATCCACACCTAGGGAGGTAGGAATGCATCCCCAGTGTTACTTATCTACATAGGTGTGAATGGAGAATGCATCCCTACCTGGCCTAGCCTTCGTGCACTACACCAAGCCATTGTTCAGCAAGTTAAGTTAACCTTGAGGGTCTGGAATAATCTGTGTAAATTCCTAGTAACCACCTGAGGCTGTAGTGCAAAAAGGCCTCAGGTGGTTACTAGGAATTTACACAGATTATTCCAGACCCTCAAGGTTAACTTAACTTGCTGAACAATCTACAGATATTTAGTACAAGGAATAGCTGACTCTTAAGTGATTCAAGGATAAAGAAATTAGGAATGACAATTTTAATTTCCTTCTAACCACAAACCTCAGGCTTTGGTTGGAGATAATTTAATTCTCACCAAGCCACAAAGGAAACAAAAGACTATGCAGAATCCACCATTGCCCCAATCTGTTTAGGGTCAATAGTGCAAAAGAATAATTCTCAATTGTCTATAGCATTTCCATCATTGATCAAGAAGTTCAACAGGTTAAATATATCCATTTGTCCAGTACTTATGTGCCCTCTGTGTGTATAAAGAAGTGCCTGTGAAGCTTTTAAATGGATTTCTGTTTTGCTTAATGCTTCTTCCATGTACTATAGCTATTAAAACATGAGGGCTATTGACTATATGTTGTGCATGTTTGAGGAATTAAAATGACATGAATACAGATGTCAAACTCAACGTATGCTTATTATACAATTCAATGTTTACAAGGCCACTTTAAAAGGCATTGTTTATCTCATGGAAAACATATTTTCTGTGTAAGACAATGCTCCTCTTTGTGTCTTGCCTGTCGTATATAAATTTAAGTAATCGAAATAAATCTGTGCATTTTCAAGAAATATATTCCATCAAGTGGCATCCTGAAGTTATTATACCATCTCTATTGAAAATTATTTTAAAGTCTATTCCAGTAAGGCTTTTCCTTTGTAATTCAGTAGCTCTGGAACTTCCCTCCACTTGGAACCTATTCACCCTTTCTCTTCCCTGGGAAAATGTCCCATGGAAAATGTGCTCCATGTCCTTCCCAGCATTGGAAGGTCTGGAACATGTGGAGATACTTCCAGGATGGAAGCGTCTTTGTGCAATACAGGTGGTCCATCTCAGAGCATCCCCTATTTGCTGGTGTGAACCTCCCCTCGGTCTCTACTAAGCTACCATCCTGAAAACATGTTCTGAAAATAGCAGATATCTTTTTGGCTGGATCCTTTGCTGCTGCAATACGCCTCCCCCCATTTTTGGTGGTGAAAATTGCAATTTATATTATGTTGTTCTGAAACTTACACTGTTTATGGGTGTGTTTACATGGAGCAAAAACAAGGGGGGCACCCAAAAGTACCTCAGAGGTGCAGAGATGGTAGTATATGGCACTCATGTTCTCATCCCATCTCTAATCCATCTTTTCTAGGGTAGACATATTCATGAGAGGAAGGAATGTGGACAGCCCAATCTGTGAACCATCTTTAAGCTGCCTCAAGAGGTAGTTTTTTTAAAAAAAATCCTGTGTATGAATTATTTTGTAAATTACTTTGTAAATTACCGGGATGTGCACAAATGCAATTTTTGGGATTCAATTCAATTTGAATTGAATATCTGAAGATTTGAATTGATTTGAATGTTTATAATTCAAATGTATTTACATTTATTTATTTATTATTTACATTTTTATGCTGCCCCATGCCCGAATTAAATTCATTCAATTCAATTGGAATACATTCAGATCTATTCGTACAAATTTTCAATTGATATTTGAAGATAGGAATGTTGACAACTTTCAAATGTCTCTGTTTGCATCCATACACATCTGTACACATCCGTACACATCCTGTTTTTTATCCCTTATGCATCCCATTTTAATCCCGTACATATCTGTACAAATGTGTACGGATGTGAATCAGATGCGTACAGATACGTAAGTAATGCCTACATACCTGTACATATACAAATGTCTGGATAATTCGTAAGAATAATTCAAAAGATTTGAATATTCGTTCAAATGTTAAATTTGAATTCAGAGACATTCGATTCAAATTTGAATGTTCAAATTCAATCAAATTCAATCAAATTTTGAATGTTTCAAATATTCGTGAAGATTCCTACTTTGAAATAGGCATGTGCCACGGATTATCCGTGCATTCGGAATCCGGAAAATACATGGGTGGAAGGTGGTGGGAAAGGAGGAGTGTGGGGGGAGGGTTTATTTGTCCTGTGTTGTGGGGGAGGGTTTGTTCGTTCTGGATACCAATACCCCCATATCTGTGGGCAGGGTATTCGGCCAGAGTCACATTTTTCCACATTCTATTAAACTCAAATAGAATGTGGAAAAATGGCTCTGTGCACACCCTACTTTGAAAACATATCACCCAGAAAGCTGGACTAGTACTATCTCTAAATAAATATTGCTAAGATTTGACCTTAGCATTATAGTTTAAAACTGAATCCACATGGTCCAATTTTGAAGTCCTATAGGTATCTGGGAGGTGGGTCACACAAAGCCTTCTGCCCTCAGTCCATCCCCAGAGACTTCTTGAACAGTAATGAGGGGAGCCTAAAGTTAAGCCTGACTAAACTACTCTTGGGCTGCCTTTGTGATTGAATCTCTCCCTAGCTGCCATTTGGATGTGTGTGATGGCCAGAAAATAACTGAATGAGCAGGCTTACAACTGAAATCACTGCCATGGACTGAAAATGTGGAGACCTCAGCCCACATTTCTAGACTGCAACAGTGGGTGCTGGACACATTTTCAGTTCCTGTGGGCTTCAAGGAGCTGTCTCACAGTTCTGCTGTTTGTGTTCATCCGGTACCTCCAACAATCTCCATAGCATCTCAGATCCTGCGCTAATATGGTTGCAGATTAGGAGAAAATGAAAGACTGTTGGTTTCTGATCAAAAGCTTAAAATGCTTGCCTTAGTTATAGATCTACATAATGAGGTAATGCAGTTATTCACTATGAAATCACTGTTAACACTAGTAATTGTTACTCTCAGTTTAACATGCCTAGATACAGTCATCAGTCGTGAGATACAGGCAGGATACCTCGAAAGACCGTTTGCTGGGAGTTGAGAGCAGGTGAAAATTTTGCTTGTGTCTTTGTGAGACAGGATGCTGATGGGCTGTGGCCTGATCCAGCAGGGCTTCTCTTATATTCTTATAGACAAATTCATGGAGGACAGATCTATCAGTGGCTATTAGAATTGACGCAGGATGCCTCTCAGGGCCATTTGTAGGGAGTCGAGAGCCAGTGAAGGTTTTGCCTTTGTCTCCCACTTGAGATGCCCAGAAGCAACTGGTGGGCAACTGTGTGAGACAGAATGCTGGACTAGATGGGTAGTGGCCTGATTCAGCAGAGTTCCTCCTATGTTCTTAGATAGTCAAAGAAACAGATTTGGATTAAAATTTACTTGGTGTGCTTTGCCATAGGTGTTTGAATTGAATCTGAATTCAGTATCAAGAGTTCCCATTTAATTTTCTATAAATCCAAATAAATCCGAATTCGGCATCTGGCATTCCTATTCAATTTTTTATTCCCAGATTTTATGAGGACTATCCAGCAGTTAAAAAAAAGTCCTGAGGAAAACTGGACCTTTTCCCACTTTTGGAGCCAATTTCATTTTTTCCACCCCAAATGGGAATGTTCCCGGCCTATCTGGGGCAGAGATTTAGCCTTCTGCCAGTGCCTGCCAGATGTGGGTGGGATTTCACAGCTGTGAAGGTCCCTTGCCTCTCTTGCCATGCCTGCAGTGCTAGAGCCCTGATTGCCTTGGATTTCCCCTGAATGGGGGCGGGGGAGACCGGCTTGACTCATGGTGGTTTTGCTTTTAAAAACCTTTTTGCTTGATATCAGGACTAGTAGCTGCTAACAGTCATCAGAAAGATACATATGTATCAAGCAAAAAGGTTTTAAAAGCAAAACCACAATTCCAATTGCACTCTGGTCCTTCACTGATCTGCTTAAG
Source organism: Aspidoscelis tigris stejnegeri (assembly GCA_023333525.1). Taxonomy (NCBI): domain Eukaryota; kingdom Metazoa; phylum Chordata; class Lepidosauria; order Squamata; family Teiidae; genus Aspidoscelis; species Aspidoscelis tigris. The sequence continues at coordinate 213,746,848 of JALMGA010000001.1, forward strand.
CGCAAATGCGCTCTTCCTGGTAATGTGGATGGAGGTAACGTTACCGGGAACGTCCGATCTGAAAGGAAGGGTGTGAAAAGGGGAAAGTGTGATTCCCCTGTGTGTGTCTGTTCTTCCACTAAGCTGACTGACCAGGGCAGGCTTACAGGGTTTGCACTAGGGGGGGAGATTAAAAGGCCCTGTTTCTCCATGCTGGGGATTTGGGCAGTAAGTGGGAATGGCAATATTCAGGTTCAGCCCGGTTTACTGCCAGGCATATGGAAACAGCCTGAAATGCATTCTTGGTCCTGTATCCAGATTAAAATAGTCCAACCAGGACTAAAATAGTCAAGTGGGAATGCACCCTTGGTTACTTTTTTAAAAAATCAGTTCCATTTAAATTATTGTTTCATATTGTGCTAGACGCAGCCCAATATCTGGGCCCCCTTTAACACTGGCACTCACTAGTGACCTACCTGTGATACAAAAACTTAAAACAGTAGGGTTCAAAATTTGGAGCCAAGACAGAATAAAAGAAGGAGACTGCGATGCTGGTGATAATTGCATTATTTTATCAATGGACACGGATTGTAATCAGCAAGTGATGAATGTGCACCTATCCAGAAAAACCCAAAATGATGCCTGCCTTCCCATCATTTTTTAAGCTAAGCTCTACTGCAACAGGCAACTCCACGGCACAACACCTGTATGTTGTACTGATATACATAGCTCTAAGTGGTTTCCTTGTGATTCATTTATGAAACTCATCTGTGCCTTTGTGTGTGCTGGGAGTGGAATCCATTAAAAAAAATCAATACCATAATTAGGAAACATTATATTGTATTCTAATGCCAACTAAAAAGCAATAGTGTGGACCACATACATGATGACAGGGTAGACACTACCTATTTCATGTTTTTCATAATTTCTTGGAAAAAAAGGCAAGATTTCATGAATATGCCAGGGACTGTTCCATCTCAAATCAATTTAAAACACTGAACAGAAGATAAAAAGAGCATTCATTCAGTACTTTTACAAAAGCTATCATCTCAACAGCTGAACAGACTCTGCTATGTTTAATTACTCCAAATGTGAGTACTGAATCCCACTCCAGGCAAACATGAACTTGCTCAACACCCCTTCTTCCCAATATTACACAGTCCAGGGGAAAATCAAAAGCTCAAAAGTAAAAGAGTTTCCGCTTAGGCCCCTTTTTGCACTCCTTGGGACTATCTCACTGTAGCAGTATTGACTTACCTGTCTCTGCAGGTGCCTGGAGCTGCCATCTTGAAAATGGACACCCACACACAGGTGTGGGGCCTGAAAAGGACAGCTGTGTATGTACAGGCAGCAGTGTCCAGGCATTTTCAAGTAATTCATACCATCAAAGTACTCAGATGTGTGCATCACACCATCATGGTAGCAAGTGCCAGATGTGCTAAGTGCCTGGACTTGTCCTATGCTGTTATCTGGCTGTCTGGGAAACAAGTGATTGTTTTGGAGGAGCTTTGCTCTGGAATATTGCTAAATGGTGGGATTTGGGGCAACATCTGAAGGCAGCCTCAGTATGTAAAAAATCTATTAACATCTGAAAAAAATCTTTTATTATTACTATTCTACCTATTCCCACCCTTTAATAATACCCCAATATGTGTGGGAGAAGAGGTACCCCTTTTTCTGATACCTCCCTCAGGAAAACATTCATCAATAGGGAAAAACTGTCAAGAAGACCTATTTGGTGGACACCAGTGCAATGTTACAGTTTAATAAGGCCCCAGAGAAGGTGTTCTTACTTTATTCCTCCCTTTTTCCGTATCACTGTTTTGTTCTCTTCTTAGTAGGTTTATTGGTAGCTGATGATTTTCTCATAATATCTGTTTGGTGCATTCCTTGAGCCCAGAGATAGCAAAGAAAGGCCAGCATGTGCATTCTTACTTCACTAACAGAAGCTACATGCAGAAAGACAATGTTACCCTGTGATTAACAAATGCTTTTCCTGTGTTTTCAAGACATACCCACAGTTTTGATTTTTTTTAAAAAAGATTACCTAAGTCACAACATACTTTATATTTCTTCTTTGGAGAATGTACCATGTACTGGAGCAAACATCAGTGCCTCTCTGTGTGGGCATTTGTAGGTGGGTATGTGAAATCTTTATGGTGCAAACTGCACTTCACTTTCCTTTTGCTTTCAGTCTCTTTCAACCACACACAGGAGAAAATAGAATTTAATGTATTGGTCCTTTGAGTCTAAATCTAATCTTCCCCCTCCTCTCTCTCAATCTTTCTAAAACTCAGGGGACAAAAAACCACTTACAAGTGGCTCTTTGGGAGGCTTGGTGCACGCGCCTTTGAGCCTTTGCTCTTGCAAAAGGCCAATTATTACATATAAAGTATAATTTCAGTTCTCATATGCCTTCTTCTGATCCATTACCTCGTGCTCGCTTTCTGACAGGAATCTCCTGACCTGTGTATAGATCAAAAAAGAATAAAGTATTCCTGGGGGCCTGGGGAGAAGTCAGGATTCCAAACTACCTTTCATGTCACTCTGCCATATGGCTAGTTTCTATGTACCACAAACCCTTGTTATCCACTGTTTTGCCATCTATGAATTTTAGGTTTTATAGTGTCTCCAGCTGCCAAGAGGAAATTAGTGTGTTGCTGTACATATAACTATTTTTATTGCGTGCAAACGTCCCCTCATCCTGCTTCTCAGAAAAGGTCAAGAAAGGAACAAGCTCCAGTGAGAGGAAGGGGATGACTTAGGCTGCATCCAGACATCAGTTACTTATTCCTCTATATCCATGCTTTATTCCAGAATAACCAAATAAAGGGGAATAATTAACTCATGTCTTAATGCAGCCTATGCCTTGGCAAGACAAACTTAAGATCTTGGGCCCTTTGCGCACAGACCTTTAATCTGTATTAGGGGTTTATGTGGTACACATCTGGGCTTCATAGATCTGCAGATTAGTGAGGATCTATGATGCCACACCCTTTGCTGATCCACTCTGTCTGCATGAGACCTGGATTAAGGATTCCCTCAATACAGATCTCTGGCAATACCGTTTAATTAGTAGCAACAGATGGACCAACAGCCCTGATCAAGAACATGAAAAACATGCAGAAGGCACCCTTCCATGTTCTGGGACTACTATGGTGGTGCACCACTGAAAATCATCTCCCATGACTCTTGAAGTTGGGAACATTCATTCTTAGTGTGACTTGCATGAACTTTGAAGTTGTTGCATGGTGTGGGTGATCCAGATCAGTGCCACCAGTGCTGATCCCACCCATCCCACCCCATGATCTAGGTCAGTAGACTAGACTATTCTGGACCGACTAATCTGGATTAAAGTCCATTAAGTGCAGAAAGGATCCTGGACTACTCAAAGAAAGTTGAGTCTACAGAGTCCATTCTCACGATCATAAGGAAAAATGAAGGAGCAATTTGTGCAAGCGTGGCCAGTGGCAGGTCAGCTGTAAAAGGTCCTGAATCACTAGGTAAAAGACCATTCCCATGATGTGCACAAAGATCTGGAAGATCTACAGACCTCTTGTGCAGAATTGTGAGGAGGCCGGCAAAGGCTAGTTCAAGTAACCCAAAAAAAATCTGCACGTTGTTATGGTGGAGGGTGGGGGATTGCTTCTGCAAATGACCGGCAGCAGTGAGGCTCCCACAAGAGCTCAGATATAGATGTGTACCTGTGCAGGAATTTAATGCTGATGAGGTTGTGCTCTTCTGGAAGAAAATGCTTGATTTCATTGTGAAAGTGAAAAAAGGGGCTGCTGGATTCATGGTAGCCAAAGGCTGAGTTATCCTTTTGTCTGTGCTAATGCCTTAACTTCATGCTCATTTTTAGTTCCATGGTGACTTAAAGAGCATTTATGCATTGTTTGGAAGGCAAATCAGAAGATCTGGATCACACAAACTCTCTTTAAAGAGCAGTTTTAGATTTGCTTTGTGCTAGAGGTGAAAGAGAAAAACGTCTTTGGAAAACCCTTGCCTATAAGGTGTTCCCGATCCTCAACAATGAGCCAGGGCATCCATTCCCTGAAAGTCACGAGCTGTTTATGTTACAAGATGTCCTTTTAAAATATGAATTTATGCACACTTTGGTACATAAAGCATAAGTAGACATGTGTCAGAGTGGGCACATAAAGGATTGGCATAATATGAGGTTGAAAGTACAGTTGACCAGCAATGGTATGAATTCCAGTACTAAACATAATTTATTTGGAACTGATATTGGAGAAGAGATTCCAGTTTTAAAAAGCACAAACTACTGCAAACTTTTCCTGTGATTCAAACTCTTCCCTTCAGCTTACAAGGAGGCACATTTACATATCAATGGTAAATAGTTTTGCTTTCTCCAAGATAATGAAACCTCTGCAGAGGTGGTACAAACTAGAACACTTTTACCAAAGAATATCCCTTTGAGTACACACCAGCCAACTGCAATCTGCCTCAGAGCACTTCTTTAAACTTAAAGATCCCTAGGGCAGACTGGGAAGAGTAATTCCCCAAACCAGTGAGTCCCAGTTCATTCTGCAAACAATTACACTAAGGATGCACCCATCACTTCTGCCCCGTAGGAAGATATTTGTACATTTGACACTGGATACAAAACACCAGAATCCCCCCCTCCTGCTGCTGGATACGTACCTTTATTGCTTTTAAATTATTTTATTTTTGTTACTTTTTAAAATGATATTGCTTTTCATTTATTTTTTACTCTTTTCAACTACTTAAATTATTTTACTTTTTTTAAAAAAAATATTTGGTTTTTAAAAATCTTTTGTTACTAATAATGACATGTGAGCTGCTTCTGTGGATCAGTAGCAACTCCAAGCTGCTCTCCCTCAGACTGTGTGCTCAGGCTAACAAATCGCTAGCACCCAGAGACCTTCGGGTATGGGGTGGGATAGAAATGTAAATAGTAAATAAATAAATGACCCACACACCAAGTGCCCAACAATCTCCCCCAAAACCCAGAAAACCACTTCACACAAACGTATCAAAGCACCAGCAGTTATTTCTCTAAATCCCTCTGACAAACTCCTGTTATTTTTTCTTTGGTTTGGCCTCAGAAATGCAATCTTCTTCTGCACAAACATGGCCCACAGCAGCTGAAAAACCTATTTAGACTTGAGGCAGGAATTCTCCTTAGGACTCCAGTCACACACAGGGTTGTAGTGCACATTAGCATGTGTGTGCATGATGCCATTGCATACGCTCATGGTCAATGCACATGCATGTGAGATCATCACACATGCACAGACACTCACCAAAGCTCTCTGCACAATGATATCACCCCCATGCATGTTAATATATGCTGCAAGCCCACCTACAAAGGACCCTATAATGGCAGCAAGGACTCATGAAGCAAGCAGGAAGGTTCTCCACTTTGTTTGTTTACTCAGATACAAGGGAGGGGCAAAGAGAACAGGGCTGTCAGGGGAAATACCTAACAATCCTTGGCCTTTAACCACTATTCACATCTGACAAATGGCAGGCACATCCCTAGATTGCATCACTCAACAATATACAGTTTCTCCATTTTGAAACAGAAATGATTAACTTTTAAAAAAGTATCATATTTCTCAATGTGACTGGAGGAGATTGGCTATGAACAGCTACAAATGAAAATGACAAAATGTAAGGCTTTTATGGAAGGAAATGAGGAAAATTAGAGGACCCTTAACCAATCCCTTACTATGCCCCTTATGACAGTTTGGATACCTGGGCCAAGCAGAATGGGGAGCAAAGAGCACAAAATTGTATCACTTCAATATTATCATTAAAAAAGGGCAGTAAGAGGAGACAGAGATTTACAATCAGATCACGTAAAACTGATTTCTTGGAGGTCGTTTTCTAGCATTTACTGAAGTCCTGGTGTTATAATCTGACAAAACTAATTTAACTGCAAACTGTTAAAAATTATGTTGAGGAACAGTGTCTTAACAACTTTCATTTGCTTAATTTTCTATGGTAAATTCAGATTTACTGAGCTCTTTTTGAAAGAGTTATTAGTTCATCATTAGCAAAAAAAAAAGAAGAAGCAATTGGGGGGGTTTCCTATCGAAATTACTCTGCTTTTCAAAGCTGCTTTTCAAAGTTGAAAATGTGAAAACATTACAATGTGAAACATGTTGGGACCAGCAGAAGGTTAATATTAAGATTTCTCCTATATATAGTTAAAAGGAAAAATAGAACAGCTCATAATTATGTAAAGCCTGGGATAAGAAGACTAAACTTGCACAAAACTGAAATACTAAATCATGGATGTAAACATGGTAGGAATAAACAAGTGGCCGCTTTACACAAAACATCACTCTTGTGTGAATTTAGGTAAAGTCTTCTTCCCTCATCCTAGGACCTTGGCAAAGGTACAGTATCTCACCTAAACACTGGTCCATAACTTGAGAATGTAAGGCTTTTTGTTTACTGGGCTTTGCTCCAAATTATATCCCAGAATAGGAACCTGCCATCCACATGCAAACTACACATCTAATAAGATAATATTTTCAGTTTAATATTCTTGAACAAACCTCAATAGATATTGATTGGGATGCTATGAAATCAGCCTCCCAGGGTCATGCCATATCTGAAAAAGCATGGTTTAGGCTATTAGGGGTAGTAGATATAATAAACTAGTTCTAAAAATACAGACACTTGAAAGACTCTTAAAAGAACAAGAAATAAACAGATTTATAATACTCTTCTTTCCAAAAAGAACACATTGGCAGTTCTAGAATCTTATAAATATATTAAACAATTTTCAACAATTATATAAGAAATCTGAAAAAGATAAATCAGGGTGGTGGTTGTTTTTCAGAGGTTCCCAGCCCCCACAAAAATAGAAAGAAAATAACTAAATGGGTAAATTACAAATGAAGAAACTTGTAAATCATTTTTTGGAACTGAAAACTGGGAAAACTCCAGGATTTGGTGGTCTGATAGATGTCCTCTAAAAAGCGTATATGGATCTGCTTATGCCTCATATAGTAGAAATGCTCCATTCAGTCACAGACGGGAAAGACAGGAAAAATGCCAGTCTCATAGGCTGAGGTTAGTATTAATCTGATACATAAGACAGGGAAGGACCCCCCGCCCCCACCAATGGACAAATTCATATAGACCAATAGTTCTATTAAATATTGATTATTAAATCTTTATGGCTCCCAGAAGTCCTCAGCAAGGCAATCTTGTAAACACCTTGCCAGACATGCAGATAAAAAGGTCATTTTATATTCCACATTGACTCTTGTCATCTGAAGACAGCAAAAATGTGCTTTTAGCTGCCTGGTATTTGCAAACATTGTTTTTACAAACACAGGGTTCAGGGGAGGTATTTTATGAGGTTTTTCATTCTTTTTGACCTTTGGAGCCAGAATGTTGTATATTGTAGTATGCTAAGAAGCAACACAGAATGTTTCCTGCATTTTCTAATGTGGTAAATCCATTTCACTGATGAATGGTATGCAGTGATAAATTTTCCTCAGAATTAATTTCATTTATAATTGCAAGTACTTTAAGTGGTATCCAATTTCAGGAAATAAAAATGATACTTACCAAGTTATCAAACGAAAGGCTTTTAAATACTTACTTTATATAATACATTGTAGAAGAAGTCACATTATGGTAATTTGATTATTTTTTCATTGAAAGCTTCCTTGTAGATGTGCACCCCACATACTCCACTTTGTGGATTTATATTTTCCTACAGGAGTTATCTAGCTAAAGCTAAGCATTTTCAGTTCTTCAATCTTTCACACTTCATTCAAATTTAAATCCCATTAAGCTCAGTAGCTTTTGTGTAATGTTACAAGAACAACCCTAGATGCACATCTAGCGGCATTTCTATGAAAGGTTATCAAAAAGCCAGAAGCTTGACAGTTGACCTGGGGCCTATTTGCCCTACAGCCAGTAGTGCATGATTAGGGAACTTCTGGGGAAGGACACCCTTACCGGAGGAGGCCACTGCAGCCTCAAGTGCCTCCTGCCTTCTCAAAAGTTCCCTAAGTGTTGATTAGGTGTGGAACACAAAATCGTACTCCACACCTTAACCAGCATTACCCAAAAGCTTACCTGGTGCATCCAGGTAGCAGCCATTCACACCTCTTCTGGTGCTTCAAAGTTGTCCATACAAGTATCAGCTACAGCCCCCTGAAATTCATCAGGACAATCATGCTACAACTCCCCATTTTCTTAAAGAAGGAGTTGAGTCTTCAATATTTGAGCAGTAGAATGGAGAAATGGGGCAGAGCAAAGTCTAGCTGGAGAAAGGGAAAGTGTACAAAGAAAACAAGTAAAGAGAAGAGGGAGAAACCAAGGACAGTCTTCACAGTTCAATGACAGAGGCAAAAGCTTATGTGCATGCGTTCACACACAGATGACTGGACTGAAATCAATGTTGGTTAAAGGAGTAGGGGAGCTTAATTTGAATTAAATTCCTAGCATGACTGATAAGATACTCAGAGGCCAGCTAACCATACCTTCCTAGGACCAGACAATTCAAGGTTGGACCACTCTAGACCTTCTCAATAGTGAAACAGCTCAAAGTCTCAAATGGAAGACATAGCTCAGATTTCTTCCTTTGATCCAATAGTGATTTGACCAATATTCTTTGTAGAAGCAGGAACCCATTCCTGCTCCAGGCTCACGAAGTTTAGCTCTTTATGGATGTACACAAGTGCAAGGTTGTGCAATGGATCTTAACAAGGGCAAGGATGGAATACACCCAGGATGAACCAAGGATGTAGGATGGTGGTCTTTAACCAAAGGAAGGATGGTGGATCCTTACAGGAACACATGAAGATATTAATATAAGGACACAGCAGTGGATCTTGGAGGACACAGGGACACCAAACAGAAAGGGAATTATTATACCCCAAAATGCAGACTCAAGGTATGGGGCCAGTTGTTTGGAAGAAAATAGGAGTAAACAGAGAATTTGTAAATATTCGGGTGTCGCAGGACAGGTAAATAAAATGCAGTGATTAACACTGCTAGTTCAATTGGTGTCTTCCTAACATGTCGATGGGATTAAACTATTATGTGACAAAAATGACTGAACAAAAATGACTTCTGGTGGCAAGCAGATAATGTCAAAGAGCAGTCATGGTGCCGGTGCTGGCTGCACTAACCATGTCTTTTAGTAGCCTCCTCTAGGCACGATTCTGATGCATGATTCTTGCACTGTTGCTACATGTGACTAGTTTCTAATAATACATATAGTAACAATAAAATACATAGATTTATGCCAGTGCATTAATCAGAATGAAGACTGAAAGAATGTGTTTTAGTTTCCTATTAAAACCAAACACATCTGAGTGTATTTTACTTTGGCTGGGTTTTCCCCCCCTATGAACCCCATACTCTTACTGTTTCTGTTAAGTGCCGTAGAGTTGAAGCAGATTTTTTGGTGATTCCATGGATGTATTCATACACTTTGCTTGGCAGATATAAGCTGAATTCTCATGGGAGCAGACTGCAGTCAGGATAAAGAGTCATAGAAACAAATTCTGTGTGAGTTGTGAAGGGGTGGGAGCTTCAGAGAATACTTTCCTGTTGTTCCGGCCCTTTGCTGAGAGGGAATTCCCCTCAAAACAGAGAAATTTCTTCATGTGCCACTTCTGATAGTACAAAAATGGCATTGGAAAATGACCTGTTTTGGTGCTGTGGAGAAAAGGAATGTGCAGAAATTGTTCCAATAAGTTGCCTCCTCTCTCCACTGTGCTTACACATGGGGAAGAGTTCTTCAGCAGCTACAACAAACTTGAGAGTCCATTGAAGGGATTTCCCAGTAAGGCATCTGGCAGGGCAGCTGCAATGACTCACAGGCTGTTTGAGGGCAGGTCCATGTGGTCATCTGGACCCTTAGGCACTATATCATTCAGATGGCTAGTCCCTGAAATGACTAAGGGGCATCTTGTGCCCCACTGTGAATGGTTCAATGGAAGTCTTCTGTTGCTTCCATCTTTGAAGTAGATGCCAGGGATCAAGCCTGAAAAACTATCTTTTCCACACACGTCTTACCACTGAGTTTTGTTCCAGGTGATTAGACTTAGAATATAAAAATGCCTACTTTTAATCACAAGGTAAATTTATTTACAGTTTACATCCTCATAAAAAAGAGAGTTATAATCTATTAGCTTTCTTTAAATTTAAAAAGGGATGGTGGTAAAAGAACAAAACATTGCACAAGGGGTGTTTTTCCACTGTCACTAGAAGTACCCATTAAGTACCCACTAATGGGTATGAAATACATTTCATTATGGTTACAAAATGGAATTTTGCAACAAACCAACATCCATCTCCAAGGACCACTATCACTTTAAAAGATTAGCTTACCAACACCATGTTGTTTGACTTATGGGACCTATAATGGCCACTGTGTCGAAACTAGTATGAACTCTCACTGGTCAGGTCAAAAAGAATTACCCATTCAAAACATCACAAAATGGTTTATCATTTTTCCAAAGGATGTGCAAAGAAAGAGAGAAAGAAAGAAAGAAACACACATACACAATGATTGATGGGGCCTCATAGTAATTCTAGTTGCGTGAAATGAAACGGCTCCTAGCTGTCCAATATGCTGTAGCCATATGTAGACATAACACTGTACAGTGAAATAACATTCAGGCTCTGAGTCAGCATTCCAGGGAGAGAAGGTAAATGACAATTCCAAAGTGAGTTTCTGGAATGAATTTGTCTGAAGGCCAATTCTACCTGTGTCTGAGATCAGGCATGGTTCAATTTGCTAATTATAGAAATGGTTGGGTACTTTTGCCGAAAGAAACTGAAGACGACCAAGAAGAAACCCGGGTTCAAATTACAAACAGTCTAATTCCACCCTGTTAAGTTTCATAGAATTTGTGCTATTTCTGATTCCCTTGCCCCCTTTTTGTATTTTTCCACAGCGGAATAGAAGGAATCAGTATTCTCTGCTCTTTTCAAAAGAACCGAGTTCATGTTGGAGGCAAACCAGAGACTCCACAGGTCAGTTGCTAGTCTATAGAACAAGGCATCGTTGTGGTAAAAATAACTGTAAAGAAATGTACAAGTTGACTGTTAATTGCAGTGGGCGTCTTGCTCATAGAGTTAAGTTACTGTTTAAAAATTTGAATCTTCAACATACCCAAGGCCTTTCTTTCTTCACTCAAAAGCTGTGATCTGGATCAGTGTTTCTGGACCAGTCAGGCTTGCTGGTTTAGATCATGGCACACAGTGGTCTGAAACAGTGCTGTCTGCATGATGATGCTGGTCCAGACCACGTGAGTTTCTAGGGCTAGCCTTTAAAATTCCTGGCCCCAGAGCCCCTAGGGGATCCATATCTGCATGCCTTCATATTCCAGATCAGCCCCAATGGTCTGCTGGTAGATTTTCGTCAGGTCTACCAGTAATCTAGATCAAGGGCCCCTTGATCTGAATTATGCTCAGTGGACAGAGTGTACCAGCAGTGCTTGGGGCCTCCCTTGAACTGGTCTACAATACAGAAGGTAGGCCCATAATCTACATCATAGACTGTCTCAAAGATAAGTGTAGAAAGGCCCATAATTCAGTTCATGCTGCTACTTTCTGCAAAATTTTGCATGCTCTGCTTTGGAAATGATAAGTCTTGGAAAGTTTCTGGGTTCAGGTTGTACGTGAGCAGATCATGGAAGTCACTAGCAGGGTAGACTGGTGAATTCAAATGTGTAGATATGTGGCATTGTGGCTTGTGATATGTTCGAGCAGCAATTGGCATTCTGAACCTTCTATACCATCTCCTTCCAATCTGCCAGCCAGCTCTGGCCACCAGTCAGGACTGTAGCTTTCAGAGGCATTATATAAAATCCTGATTAAAAGTTAGAAAATGCACTTCCAAAGAGCATTTTCTAGCCTTTAATGTGGATTATAGATGAGATGGAAACACTTGCATCCACATGCCACTACAGCTGTGTCCAGATAAGATCTAAAACCCAGGATTATCCTGGGACTATATCAGAATTTCCCTCTGTATCTGTAACAATCCTAACAAATCAACTTCTAACCAGGGTTTTCCTGAAATACTGAGATGATTTATCTTGTCTAGATGCTTTCTTCCAGGATCCTTCTTGAAGAAAATGGCCTTTGTGCATGAGTGTGGGTGAAATCAGGCTGAAAATGTCCACTGTGAAAACAAAGAGGTTGCCACTTTACTTCTGGGTATTTTGTGTCATTGAAATACTTGGAAGTTCCCATTGTGCCATCTCCGAAGCAGTACCAGATGAGATAAGGGTACGAGCTTGGCCAACGACTTTGTCCTGCTCGCTGGTAGGACCACTGAGAAGAAATTGCAGGATATAAACAAGAACCTGCAGTTTCCTCTTGCTGTCTGGAGGCAACCTACAACTAACCGATTTTCACACTGCTTTTTAATGTGTGCATGGGTGGAACCCAAGAAGAGCCTTGTTGGATCAGATCACTCACCTATATTATTAGGCATAGTGTTCTGTTCTTACAGTGGCCAATATCATGCCTATCAGAAGTCCACAGGCAGAAAGTGCATTACTATTCCACTCAGTGAGTGGAACTCAGGCTATGTCTCCACTTCTGGGAGAGAAAGCTTTGCTTGAAATGGATAGTGGTGGCACCCCCATCCATGGAACCCTCCTCAATGCTCTGCATTGGGCATGAAGAAGCTGCTCAGCTGTGAAGGCACCTCTGCAAACAACTGCTGCTCCAAAAAATGGAGATGAGGCAGTAGTGGGTGTCTTCTCAGGAGGATCTCAAAAGCATCTTATTGTAAGTGAAGATGTAACCCCAGAGGTGTAGTGCTACAAATAACAGAGGTATCATGACTGAAAGCCATGGATGGTTTTCTCTTCCAGGAGTTTATCAGTAGTCCATTCAAGTTTGCTGTGGCTGTTAATTGCATAGATCATTAATTCACCCTAGGAAACACTTGGGTTCCTGAATCTTCCATTCTTTAGTTTTAGTTTCAGGTTCTTGTGTTATAGAAATAAAAGAAAAAAACCCACTTACTGTCCACAGTGGATGTTTGCATCTCTTCTCATGTCTTGCCTTATTATCATTCAAATGCAACTCAACTCAATTATTTTGTCCCAGAAAAGTTGTTCCAGTGTCTAGATAATTTTGTCTTCTCTTTTTGCTTATTTGATTTATAATCTAACATTCAACACAAAAATCCCCAGAGACAAATACATTTTAAAAGCAATAAAGGTACTGTATAAAAGATCAAAACCAATAAAACCAGCATTTAGTGGCACTTCAAGTGTTCCCACAGATACAGAAAAATGAATGCATCTTAACCTAAGGCCTCCCAAACAATGAATTTAGGGAATAATCATAAGGATTTTCAAATAAAGCACTTTTCAAGGTGCTATGAGGACTAGAATTCATCTGAATACAATTGGTTCTCTTGACTGTGTCCACACAGGAGCCCTAGGATCCCCCCCCACCCAGCTAACCTAGGAGTGAACCCCCTTCTCCTGCATTCACACACTGGCTGACTGTATAGTTTGTAATTAGCAATCCCTGTGGCTGAGGTCTAAATAACTCTGCTCAGGGAGCCTACAGAACTTTGATAACTTACTCAATAACAATTTACCTCGAATACTTGAAAACATGACCTCTGTTTTCACCACAAGCTTCTGCTCAGCCTGTTTCCTTGAAATGCTGATAAATAATCCCATCAGAGAAGGAGGCTAAACAATTATCTTGGACAGGAAGATCAGTCTGAAAAAAAAATCTTTCAGTGTACTTGCTAAAATTAATTAATTAATTGATTAATTAATTTGCTATAATAAACATGACCACTGTTTTACATCACGGTACATTAGTTGAACACTGGTTGCAACTGAACAACCAAATTTTTTCCCCACACAGAGCAAAACACTTACATATCTAATCATCCACAGTGAAAGTACTGAGAAAATAATTACCTAGAAGATTCTAGTTTAGGAGTGGATGTTAGACAAGCCCTCATGTACAGGCAATCATCATTCAACCACACAGAGATTGAAGAAAGGATTAACTTCTTCTGGAAAGTCTCTGGTTTGCCCAAAAATGCTAGAGACTAGAGATATGCATAAACTTGAAAATTGTAGTTTGGTTCAATTTGAACCTTGAACTCATTTATATAAAAATGCACATGAAAAGCCCTTTAAAAGGGCAAAATATTAACTAATGTGAACTGGAGTTCAAACTGACCTTCCAAACTTCCCAATTATTTAAAAATGATTAAAAAACAAAGACGTTAATCAGGCAATCAAAGCCTCATCTCCTGCCGTATTGAAAGTTGGGATGTGACAAAGCAATGAATGGAACAAACTAGTGGTATTAACAAAGCATTTGGGAGCAATAACAAACTTTTGTTTGAAAATAATGGTGTGTTACCTCTAAATGAAGTTAGCTTATCTGGAAATATACAATTTTGTGGAAGATGGAAACTGAAGGAAGGAGTTTTATTTCTTTTGGTATCCTGAGTTGATTGTCACAACTCCAGTTATCTCGGCTTCCCCCCTGACACCTTTGCCTCTTCTACAGTTCCTTACATATCACATTACAAATTGAGACAAGTGCTGTTACTGAACCCAATTCTGAACTTAAAAGGGGATCATCATCAATTTCTCCAGGGTCCAGACATTTTAAGAGGGATGGAATGGAAACTCTGCACAGACTGTTTATTAACTGGGGCATCACTGCAAATATTAGAAGAGAAAAAGCACCATAAGAATCTACTTCCATATATTAAAACAGGCAAATACTTGAAATCTAGCAATTTCTGAAGTATAGAAAAGCCAGCCTAAATTCCTGAAAATAATGTGCTTTTCTACTTCTACAGCAGGTTGGATATTATGTCACTTCTAACCCATGCAATCAGTTACTTCATATTTCATGCTTTTTTTCTGGCGTAGCAAAAAGCTAACCGGGCAAATCTATATCTGAGGGCCTGGTTAAGGTGCCTTTACTGCATAATGGAGACACAGCCTTAGTTTTGACTAAATGAATGGACAACAAAATGCTAGTCTTTGCAACTAAAAAAGATAAAATCAGCAACATGAAATGACAGTGATTCACAGACAGAATGTATGACACCTCAGATGAAAAGTACTGTTATTTGCCCATCCCTAGTTACGGACAAGGCTTCTATATTGGCTGTCCATCCATTATTTTCAGTGAAGCATATAGTGCTGTGTAATCTTTGCAGAAAATGTAGATAGATGGATACAGCACACTTTTGGACTTGTGTGTTTTTCTGGGACTTTACAGTATTCTTTGTGCAATCATATAACATTGATACGCTATGCTTCTGCGGGCTGACTAATAGCACATGCCATTGTCAAACTGTGTTTGGACACTATTGAATGCTCTGTTGGAACCATGTGGAATGCTTCTGCAGACTGGCCAATGGCATGCTTAGTTTGTAAATGGTAGCATGCTATGGGGTCCTTTTGTTGGCATTGCCAATGCTGATTGGCTAAGGAGATACTTGGTTGGTGAAGTGGGGAATTTTGGGAAGGACTTCCACTAATGTTATAAGAACAAGTACATCTTTTATTTTGCTTAAAGGTAAAGGTAAGCAAATCCTATAGACAAATGCTCATGCCTTGGCAGCAAGTGAGTTCTTCAAAAAATGGATACTTTTGGACCAATTTGTCTTGACAGCCATGATCAAGTTTTCCTCCAGGAGTTCTAACATGCTAAATTTTTAATAAGGAGATCTAACCAATTAGGATTGCTTTTTCTAAAAAGAAGGTACTATGCAAGAAAAAAAGAAAGCCAGAACTTTCTGTAACTGCATTCAAGCTTTGCTTCATCTAAAACAATCAGGTGTTCTATAACTTTCTCCTCCTCTCTCTGACTACATCCAAATGATCTGGTTGGACCCCACCAGCCATGTTCTGCAGTTCTTTGGTGAATAAAGGTGTATCGTACACCTTTGTGCACCAAAAAAAGATACCCTCTTTTGGTGTGCAGTGGCCCACAGCACCTATGCCTGGCCTGCTCCAAAGTGCAAAATCTACACCTGGGAGAATTCTAATAAGCCATGAGCCAGCCAGGATCATTGCTGTCACCATGGCAAAAGCCGTCCATGACCTGTTCTGGTGCCTTCTGGGATATCCCTGGCATACCCCTTTTAATCCAGGGAGATTTTTCTCCCTGACTTTGAATGTAGGCTGGGCTGGCATCCATACAGATAGCTTTCACCCTACTCCACTCAGGATAGGAACCATCTCCATGCTGTATACTACAGTGCCCATGTGGATCTTTGCCTCTCTCTCCTCATGCACAATGAAATATATATTTCAGTATTGGTGATGGTTATTTTCATTATCCTTCTTGCCCTTCCTCTGGAAAGATGGTATACAAATAATGGAATGGAATGAAACTGCATTGAGATTTTCCTAGAAAACCTTGCTCAGATATCCATGAATTCATCAGCAACATCTGCATTACTGCTGTTGCATTTAGCAGACAAGGATTGTTCTATATCTTAGTATTTCTATCCATCCCACTCTGTAGATTTCCTGGTCCTAGGAGGAACAGTTTTCCCATTCAAATGTCTCTCTATTGTGTGGCTACAATGACGTCCCGCTGTGGATATTTCAGTTTTAAAAGTGAGATGAGACCTGATAGTGATACCACATTAAACACATCTCCTATTGATCCTTTCTAACCTTGCAAAAGAGCTGGCTTGCATTAAGTACCTTTTATTTCACTGCTGCTGATGGGACCACAGATGTTAACTGCCAGGCTAAATATCCTCCGAGGTCAAGAGACAGGGCGATTGAAAGGTCACAGAGTCATTGCTTCCTGGCTAGAAAAAACAATAGCAGTATTTATTTCCCCGTCCTCTGTTGCAGGTTGAGGATGACACTATAAACTGCTAATTAAAGATTATTTATCAACACAGGCTACAATGAATGAAGAGGATTTCCATCCACAACTTTTCTCAAGTACATTAAAGTATTTTATTTCTACTTTTGTCAAGGAAACACTGTTCCAATAATAGTTGTTAGTGCTCTTCCAAGGGCATTCTAGTGGTGTGTTTGGCTTCATCTACAGGCCTCCTAAAATGAGTGTGATCTGGGCAGGAGGCTTAGAGCTGCCACTGGGCAATAGCCATTTAAATCTCCTGGACTTAGGGAGGATCTCTTGAGGAGGGGATATACCACCACCTCTTAAGAGCTAGCCATCTCTCAAAGAGGCATTTACTACCCCCTGAACCTACCATTCGTACACCCTGACAGCTGGATTTTATTGCCCAAGAAGGGCAAGGATCCAGAGGGCAAGTGATATGCCCAACTCCATCAAGCAGCTTGACCACGGACTCAGGTCACAGTAATTGAAACTGATTAAGTAAAACCTCTGGACATTCCCCTGGACACGTCTTCTGAATTATTCCCAACTATGGCATCCAATCTCCCACAAATCTGAATGACTTCATCAAAGACGTCCTGCAAATTTATCTCAGCACATGTTACACGGTCACCACTCTTGCTCCCTCATACTTAACCTTACAAAGCTATTCACCACTCAAAAGAGCTTTGCCAGATGGCAACTCAAGGACACAATGCTGGTGGAGAGATAAGTCCTTTTTTCTGTTAACCCTGCCACAATGTAGGCTTGATACTGCACTCTAGCGTGTGTTTAGTCAGCCTTTTTGTTTCATCACCTGTAGCTCCATGGAATACCAGAGTGCTTTATGGGGTCCAATGGTCAATGGCCTCGATCATCTCATGTTTCCAGACAGAAACCAGAGCTTTCACAGGAACACCATCCATGCCAAATGGAAAATCCCCCAGAACATTCAGGAATTACTCAGATTCTCTGGGGCCAAACCATCACAATAGGTATCCCTTCCCTGTACAGGGGAGCTGGTATTGCAAGTCCAAATCCTAGCAGCAAATAATCCAAAAAGAACTGAGCTAGCTCATGGAGGATCATCTCTGCATGGATGTTAAAACATCCCAACACCATCATGGCAGGGGGTCCCAATCCCGCATTGAAGACAACATCAGTCACCTCAGATAGGGCAGTAAACCAGCAACATTCTTGTCATTCTGGCCCAACAACAACAAAAAATCTCTTCAAACTTAGTTGCACAGTGAATTGGCCACCTGATGAGAGAGATGGAAGTTCTATGGACCTCAGCAAGTTTCCTCCCCTCCCTACCAGTCTGGAATGGTGCTGTACTGAAGAACCTCCGGGACAAAGCTGGGTAAGACTAGAGCCACGTAGGTCATCCATCCAGGCCTCAGTAATGCATGCCAGATGAGGCCCTTCATCCACAATCAAATTGTGGATAACTAATATTTTATTCTGGGCTGACCTGGCATTCAAGCCCAGCACTGTCCGAGAAGTGGACTGGTTGACAGGCAACCAAAATTCTGCAGGTTGGAATGCAGACCAGAAGAACTGATAGTTTTAATACATCTGTCTAAAGTCTGTATAAGGGAGGTATCAGATATTCATTCACTTCATGCACCAGAATGGTCTGCCTACTAATTCAGTGGATTATCCATGGAAGGTCTAAAAAAGTCAAGAAGACCAAATACAATGGTCGTAAACTGGAAATAAATAACTATTGAAGTAGGAATGTTTTTCCACTGGCAGTAAGTACCCATTTTAGCACTCATTAAGGACCCATTTGGCTGAGAGCCAGATGACCCCATTTCCACTACAGACCCCATTAGGTACACATCTGTTTCCACCACAGGTAGGGAAATCCAGATCATATGGGTCCTTCAGGACCTATAATCCGGATTTCGTGTAGACCCCATTAAAGGGGTCTACAATGGGGTCTTCAGCAGCCGAGAAACATTTTAATCAATCCTTAATAGCTATTGTGCAAACCTCTTTCTTAACACCCTTTAGAACAGTAAACAAGATTATAAAAGCCATATGCCTCTTAGGCAAATCCAGACCTCTCATCTTTTATAATCTAATAACTGTGGATTTGTGGTTGATCAATGGCCATATTTATCTTCTGTTTTATTAACTTCTTGACATAAAAAATAGATTTCACTTGTTCTTGTGCATGCTGGCTTGACACAATGAACTTTTTTCTTTTCCAAAAAATCCAAGTGTAGCATGGTTTTGTCTTTAATTGGATTCTGAATTAGCCACTCTCTAAAAGAGGTGACAGTCTAATGTCAGTTCCTAGTCCTTCAGTAATCAAACTAGTTTATGTCAGAAAGGCCATAGTAGTTTATTAATTTTTTACTTTTTATATATAAAGAATTGGTGCTCTATGTTTGTTCTTCAGGAGAGCTTCTTCCAAATGGGCTCCTAGGAAAGGTTATAGCATGGTTAGAGGAAACTTCAGCATAGAATGGACTGCAAAACATACTGGTCATGCAGAATGGGCAAGATATAGCAAAAGTCATCATACTGTTGCTTTGGGATAAAGTATTTTATCTATTTATTTCATGTAATTATATTCCTCCTTTTTCCAAGCAGTCCCAATGTGAATAGCAAGGGTAAGTCTGTCCCTGCAACAGAGTTCCCCCTCCTGAGATTTGTGTGTATGCAAATGCAAGCATGGGCACAGTTTTTGTTCATAATCTAAGTTTACATGGGGGGAAAATACCCTTAACTGTGACAAAATTCATCCTTGGCTCAAAGACATACACTAAACCCATACATTAGTATCAATAGGATTCCTTGAAGAACCACATTATGAATTAAAGTTAAGATGGAAATGATCTCTATTTGGCCTGCTGAACCTATGCATCATGCAGTGATATGGGGCACAGATCACCAGTCTCAGGTGATTGTCTTTGGCATCATACACAAGGAAACTTGAAAATGGATTCTCCATTCCTGTGCTTGGTGTTAAATGGGAGCTGAAACATCACAAGGCATCACAGGCAGAGACAGAGGATACACTCTCTGAATAAACCCTTAAATGCATATTACTCAAGGTGGATTATCTGATTCAGGACATTTTTCAGGGTTTTTTATGGTTGCAAAGAAACCCAGGAGAGCAACAGTGATCTATTAAACTAATGGTTAACCAAGTTGGTCAAATGATTCCATTAACTTTAGTAATAATATTTTTTTGGCATAAAATTTTAAGTACTAAGTACACCTTACGAGCAGGGCCTGGAGTTTCAGTACTTTGGATAGCTCCAATTTGACCACAAACAAATCATTTGAGGTATTTTAACCTCCCTGAACTATGTTCTTTTTCAGGAGAAGGAAGAATCTTAAGTCCTTTCTGCACTTACCTAGGTTAATCCATATTAGTTAGATCAGTATTGGCTAGGTTCAGATCAACCACAGACAAAAACATCTGCAATGAATGGGCTTTAGAACAACAAATGTGTGCTGGCATGTATGTAGACCACATTTATCTGGTCTACCACTAATCTGGATTAGTGAGCCCTTACCACAGTTCTGATCCAAATCTACTCTACTACTGTGCAGATGAGATGTTCTTAGCAGCAATTTGGTCCAGATTGATGTGCAGATGACATGTTCTTAGAAGTTCCTTTATCCAGACTAACAAGTAAGTGCAGAAAGAGCTTCTAAGCGAAATTCCTTTTGTCCAATACTTAGGACAGACATGTGATCAGCTTCTCCATTGCTCATTACCAGCATTCACCAAAAGATGGGGAACACAAAATCTGTAGTGTAAATGAGTTTCTCCGTATCTTGGAATTTGAATTAAGAAAAAGCTGCTTCAGAAGATTCTGCTTTAGGACTTTCTGGTTGGAGATGCTGGTGGTGAGCTGGACAAGGCTCTAGACAGGGTTAGTTATCAAAACTTGAAACTGATTACCTCATTATTAATTCACTGGTTCCTCCTCTTCTGAGTTATGAAACCTGGCCAGAGATTTGAGTCACTACTCCTGAGATTTAAACTGGAGAAAATAGGACCTGCAAACTGCATTGAAAAACAGTGACGTTTATGACAGACAAAAAGCCTGTACACAGACAGTTGACACTTAGGAGGAAAAATGGCACACAGTCAGTTCAACAAGATTGATCACAAATTACTCTGCTAGATTCAATGACATACATTTTTGGCTTCAAATACCAGCTGTGGTGACCGAAATGAATTCTGAAACCTAGAGTTAAAGAATATAGCTCTTGCAACAGAAGCCCTAAAGGGAGGCAGAAGGAGAAGGGAGGGGAAGAATGAGAGAATCTTGCAACATTAAACACCACTTTCTGTGGAAACAATTAGTGATGTAAGTGTATTCTTGAAAATGAACTACTTTAGAAGGAGATTACTTACAAGCATCATCTGTGCTAAAATACCCATAAAGAGTCCTGCAATTCTGAGAAGTCCTCTTCAGAGACAATGCTTATTGGAATTCATAGACAATATTTTATGCTGTACTCTTTGAAATTAGCTAATGTTTGGGTCATGTATAGCCTTCAAATTGCCAAAATCTCTAGGGATTTGATGTAGGGAAACCTGATGCAGTGTATAGAGTACTTAAACCACAAAATATATTTGCGGCTGCCAACCAATTGGTGTCCTATAGGGGCTTCTAGAACTACCAGTATATGTCAAGATCAGATGAGCTTTCTCAGCCAAATATGGCTAATAGTTAGTTCTTCATTTGTCCACAATAGAAATGCTTTCAAGCATTACAGATGAGACTTTTATTCTTTGAACCTCAGTCCCTAGTGCTATAAGGACATTCTTTTTTTTTCAACTGTGGGTCTAAACAAAATACATGCTGTGATAAGGGCTCAGAGATAACCATAATTCAGGGGAGATGGAGGCATAAGGGAATACATAGTATTCATATGTAAGTGCTAGGACTCACTAGGCTAAGATGGGCAGAGTAGAATAGTTGATTTCAGAAGATAATAGTGAAACCTTGGAGACTGATGTCACTGAAAATGACCAGTAGAATATATGGTTATAAATTCCTAGTTATAAATGCTGTATGATATAAAGGGAAAGGTGTCCTGGAGGTGATATGGCATTGTGTATTAAAAACAAGACTTTCTTGACATCTACACATGGAAGACTCCACTGTGGCTAGCAATACCAGGTCATATACCCAAGGTGTTCATAAAGACAGTGAGATGGAGAATGAAAAAAAAATGGTATGACAAAGAGAAAGTTTTGTACATATACATCAGACCTTGTGA
Source organism: Aspidoscelis tigris stejnegeri (assembly GCA_023333525.1). Classification (NCBI taxonomy): domain Eukaryota; kingdom Metazoa; phylum Chordata; class Lepidosauria; order Squamata; family Teiidae; genus Aspidoscelis; species Aspidoscelis tigris. The sequence continues at coordinate 213,768,937 of JALMGA010000001.1, forward strand.
AACTGAGTGGAGAAGTGAATTTAATCTACTTAGGGCTCCGTGTGAGAAATAAACATAGTCAAACCAATTGGAAATAGTGGCCATCAAAGAGAAACAAAACATTTTTAAAACCCCCAGCAAATTGCAAAGCAAATTCAAGATGGTCACAAAACATCCACAAAACAGTCCACAAGATGGACTTCAAAACAGGAAAGTTTTTAAAACTGAAGAGGCTGGTGGAAAGGTAAAATCTCTCTAGAAAGCTTGGTTTTTATTCAAAACCATAATAGTATATACTAAAAGTATTGCAAATATTAAAAAAGAATCACAAAGGCTAAGTAAATGCCAGTGTAGTCAACATGCAGCATCAGGGCCACATATAAAACAGATACAAATGAAAAAGGTGTGATCAGTCAGACTTAGGGGTGTGCACAATTATTATTATTATTTTTTTGCATTTGCATTTGAGTTGAATTGAATGTCAAAACATTATATTCAATGTGAATGTTTAAAATCCAAATGCATCAAAAACTGATTCAAATCCATTACATTCGAATCTATTCATTTGAATGTTGGATACAAATTTGAAGATACGAATGTTGAAGATACAAATGTATTATATGTATCTGTACACATTTCATTTGCATCCTGTTTTATCCCATATGCAACCTGTTTTCATTCTGTATTATAAGTGCAAATGTGTACAGATATGTATAATATACATTCAAATCATTTGAATAAGTCAAATGAATATTTTGGAACATTTGAAATCCGTTCGAATGTCTCAATTCAAATGTGTAGACATTTTATTCGAATTTGAATGTCCACATTTGAACAAATTTGATCGGATTTCAAATGTTTAGTATATTCGTGCACATCCCTAGTCAGACTGAAGAAGGCTTAAAATTAACTTGTGACCATGGCCCAAGAGACCTATCACAGAAGAGAATGTATCTTTCAGAAAAAGATTTGCCCAAGTAAGAAAAATAAAAGGTGCTAGAAACCTTGACGAAAGATATGCAAATGGGAGTAAGAGATACAAAATCAGAATTTGAGGAGCATTTCCCCAAAACTGTAGAGATAGATAAAAAATTATTTAAATACATTAGAGATAGGAAGGCAGTAAGGGATGCTGTAGGTCCCTTGACCAATGGGGGAGCCAAAGGTGTGCTAAAAAGGGGGAAGTAAAGCTGAATGAATATTGAGGATATTGTTCAGATCACTTGAAAGCATGAAAGAGGATATAGTTCAGATCACTTAACTTATGTCCTTACTCCTGTAGGTTTGAAGAACTCGGGGAAAACAGTGGTGATGTACCTTATTCGCTCAATATAGTATCTGCCCAATAATTTTAAAAATACCTCAACAATTTTAGGGTTGTGAATAAAAATACAGAATGCATCACTAAGCTCTGCTTCCACTGCAGAAGAATGAAAAGTGACCCACATAACAACAACTTTAAAAAGGGAATTACAAGCTTGTTGATGTAATGTCTGTTCTAGGCAAGGTAGGAGAAAGGAATATTAAAGATAAAATTACAAAGCATTTGAGTCACTGGTCTCACTCAAAGATATCCAAAATGGTTTCTGTAGAGGAAGGTTCCTGTCTAACCAATTTTTAAGAGTTTTTTTTTAACTGCATCAATAAATGTGTGGACCATGGAAATCCAGTAGACACTGGCTACTTCGACATCCAAAAAGGTTTTGTTGGAGTTCCCTATGAAAGGCTTTAAGATAAATTTAGTAACTTATGGATAAAAACGCAAAACAGGGGCTACGGGCATTTCTGCACAGGGGCTTCTTCTGTATTATATCTTGGAATAGGGACCTGCTATCCTCATGCCAGTGGAAAGTTCATTTATTGGAAAGTTCCTTTGTTGGATATAGTTTCAGTTCAACTTTGCTTTGCTTCCTTCCTTTGAGTTTAAGCTTCTTCTGAGTAAGCAGTTGTTTCAGCTTACAGCTCAGCTGGCCAACAGATAGTTCTTACCTGAGGAGCGGCTTCTCCCTCTTTTCTAATCCTGCAAATTTTTGTCAGCCACACACACATTTTCTGTTCCTCTCACAGTTTCCGCAAAGCCTGTTCTATGCTGTCCTTTTCCGTGCTACCCTTTATTCTGGAACAAATTCTTGACTAAGGGGCATCGTGTCTGTACACTAGGGAGGACTAGGCCAAGCCCTGTCTTCATGCTTTGATCTCATTGGACAAAGTGTGGACTGGACTAGTTTACCAAAAATAGCACTCTACCCCTGTATAGTTGTAGACCTCAATACTGAGGTCTATTATTGGACAGCTTCCACCATGGTCCACTGAAACCCTGTTAAGGTATTAGCTCATGCTGAATTACTGGAAGGGTGGCAGAAATTGCCCTCTCCATCTCTTTAACACTGTCAGTGAACAAAGGGAAGGACTCAATCACTTTCCTTGGCCTCATCATTCCTGCCATTTGTCTGAGGACATGGGGGCAGGTTAAGGAGAAAAGGAATGGATGGCATTTTCAAGTCTGTGTCCACTCCTCAGTGCCCAATGCTCAGATTTGCCCCTGTCAAGGGCTTCCCACCTTTCACTACAGAATGGAGATAATTCACAGAAACAGCTGTTATCCCAAAATCTCTCCAAAGCACTCAGGATATCTTGGGATTCTCTAAGTCTTCAAGATGGATCATTTGAATGTATCCTGTGTAGAAAAAGGGAGTTGTGGCAAATCCAAACCCCAGTAGATTGAGATTTTGTAAGTCAGAAAGGAGAAATGGATTACGTATTCAATTTATTTCAGCAGTTGTTCAGGGAGGAATGAAAAAATTGATACTGCTGATGTTACTGTTGCTCTGGCATTTTTGAGCAATAACTCATAATTGTTACCATTATGATCAGGTGAATTGTGAACATTAGATGGAAACAAAGCCCATTTGGTATATGTTCTGTGAAACAATTCCCTGCTCTCTCAAGGATTGTGCCAGTTAATGCAATTTATCATGTCGATCAAGGGAAAATCACAGTGGATGTTTGCTGGAATCACTTTATACACAGCATAGGTTAAGATGAAGAATACCGTACAAATACTAAATATCCATTACCCATAACATTAATTGGAAGCATTAGATGATCTAAGAAAATATTAACAAATGTCAGTCTAAAACGTTCCAACTGCCACTAGATGAACTAATAGTCTCCATAGAAGGAATACAATGCATTGAGAATTTCAAAGTTACTGCCTGCCTTCCATTCATCAAAGGCATTCTCTGGGTCTGCACCATGTTGTTATATATTTTGTCAACCTTTTGTCCACAAGAATACATATTTCTACTGGCAGTTGTAATAAGTGGCAATTATCATCTTTCTGCATTGTGCAAAATTATTTCACATTGCAAAATATAAACATTGCATTTGGTGCAATTTGGTTGTTATTAAGGCAATCCAAGGAAGGAAGGAAAGGAGGAAGAAAGGGAGGGAAGGAGAAAGGTCATGCAAAGTGTTTTAGTTTCCTTTTTAGAAACACTTTAAGTATTCAAATTAATACTCAAATTAATGTGATGAAAGTGCAGAAAAGTCACCTCATATGATCTTCACATTTACATGTTTATGACCCTTTGTTCATGCTGAAACGGGTAGCAAAAATGCCTATTTATAGCTTGAATATTTTCTGTGTAATGTTAACCCTTATGAAGCCACCACAAAAGGTGGGTTGTTATGCCATCATGTTCCCAGTTGTGGCTCCTCCTTCCTGAATTTCCCAGCCAGTCCAGAACCTGTGAACCTTCTCTGCCTGAGGAGAGCCAGCAGGCTGGGGATCCTGACCTGTATTTATAATGCTATGCGAGAGGATTCAAGAAAGCCCAAAAGCTTGGGTAAAGTGCATCATTAACCATGAAAGAAACTGTGGAAGCAGAATTAGGAAGTCTAAGAAGTGGGAACAAATATTTTACACTAAGTAGAGCTATTCCACCTCAGCTGTGGTTTCTTAATGGTTTATAAGGATAGATCCATGTATGAGCAATGCAACCTAGTCATGAAATTATCAAGACATGGTTTACTGTGGACATACTATTCAGCCCAATAAAGCCTTGAGCTGACAAATCAGCTTGGAATAAAACATACATTTATAAAGAGGTAGTGTAGTACAGTGGGAAGAGAACTAGGCTAGTTCTCCACTCTGCCATGAAAGTTCCTCAAGCAACCTTAGGTCAGTCACACAACTCTCGGTCTAATCTACAAATACAGGGTGGTAAAATGAAAGAGAAGAATAGAGAGTTTTTCATTCAGTTCTTCAAAGGTGGGATGTAAACAAATGAACAGCCATCAAGTTAGCTGTGCCTAAGGGTATGCAGTGAAGAAACTGATAATTTATAAGGAAACAGATATAATTATCCAGTATTCAATAATATACTCAAAATAAGTATATTCTCCCCTTCAGCCCCATCAAGGACAGCTTTTCATCTTCCCAGGCATGGAAACCTTTCACCATGCCAGGATTCAGCTTCAGTAGATTTTTTTGCACTTGTTCTGGTGGGACAGCCAGAGGCTGCTCCCACATGAAGCATCCAACCTGCATGGATCCACTTCTATACCAGAAACGGCTCTGCAAGTGCCAGACTGTTCCCTGGCCATGTAGTTGTAGAGCACTAAAAAGTGCTCTACAACTATACTATCCACTGTCTACTGTAGCCAGGCATACTCTATTTGCATCTCTTCCAGGCAAACAGAACATGCAGCAGGCCAGCACAGGCATGTCACCGTGGCAACAGCACTGCACATGCCCACTGCTTCAGTGAGGCAGTTGCCTAGTATAGAGGTAACTGCACTCATCCAACACTTGGGGAAGGTCCAGCCACATTTAGAGTGGATTGGGTATCACAAGGAGGTTACCCAAGCAACTCAGAAGCACCAAAGTAATTGTCTTGTAGACGACTTGGATTGTGCTGCAATTGTGACCTTCAAAGGGACTTCTGATTAAAAAGACATAAGACCAGTTTCTTAGAAATTCAGTTCAGTTTTCATCAGGTATTTCCCCATAATTATTTCACCAACAGCACAGTCCTGAAATATTTTATTTTTGAAAGCCTCCAATAAAATAAATGTGACTGCTTGCAAATACCTGGCTGCAGAACTGTGTCTTAACTGTGACCTGTGTGTTATTATCAGTAGCTGCCAATACAGTCATGAACCCACCACTAAATTAGGATCAATCTCCTTGATAGGTAGATTTACTATTAGTCAAGTTCCTCCATCCACTGAGTCTCCTGCCAAACTGGAACCAGAGAAGAATCACTTAAAAGTACTTTGTGAGCCCTGTTGCCACAAATCCAGCTAGTCTGATGATGTGTTTCACCCTTAGGTGGGGAACAAAGTCTATCCAGTTAATATTCAGATCTGCGGAAGTTGAAATACCATAAAACTATCCAGGTACATTATTAAAACTAAATGACTGTAAATTACATCTTTCATTCATTTATGTTTCAAACTGAATCACGCAGACAGCAAACATCCATCTGACTGCTTCAGAACTACAGTTACACAGTTGAAACTTTCTGTTTGTCTGTTTTCTTTGCATTCCCTTTCCTTCAGTGAATGCTATTTATTATAGTGAGGGGAGTAGAGAAGACATTCTGGTCCTTTCTGCACTTATTGTGGATCCAGATTAAGGAGCCTCTTAATCCAGATCTTGGGCCTCCTCACCTGCATCTTAATAAGAATCCAAAAGATCCTGCTCCTGCTCGTCTTGCTCCATCTGCACTGGAAGGAGCTATATCAAGATTAAGGAGGTCCTTAATCTAGATCTCCTATGGATCCCTTTAATCAGGTCCACAAGAGGACCTAGTGCCTTGATCTGGAACACCGGGGGGGGGGCACACAGATGGCATGCCTCGGTATTCTAGAATTACTAGAGGGTGCTGGTCAGTGGTGCACCACACCACCAAAAAGGACATACATTCCTCAGGCTAGGAACATTTTTCTTACTTTTGGAGGGAAGTAGCAGCTGAGAAGCTTTTGTGAGTTTCACAGCTATGAGGAAGCAGGAGCCGAATCAGTCCTGTCAATGTAGATGATGCTAATCTGAACCACACCTCCACACGATCCCAATCAGTGGGCCCAGTTATTCTGGACACACTGATGCAGATTTAGGGCATGTAAGTGAAGAAAGGCCTAACAGAAAGCACAATCATGCCATACCAAATGATAGTAAATATAATATAACCTGATATCTGTAGGTTTTGTGGTTAAAGATGACAGAAATAATTTGGTACTTTATTGTTTAAAACACTTTTCCTGCTCATATGAGATAGGTTTAAATTCCTGATAAGGTAAGAATAGGGTTTGTGGAAGAACTAAATTTAAGAATCTCAGTAGAATATTCTTCTGAAGTAAAAGTCCTATCCTGATCACCATTCTCCAGCCTGCCCTAGAAGCTCGGTCCAAGGATACAGACATGCTTGGTCTTCAAAGTACTTAACATTTCAAAAGCAGCCTTGTAGCAATTAGTGCTTGTTGTGTGATGGAGTCTACTGTGTTGACTGAGCCAATTAAGAGATCAATTAGTGCAGTACAGAGTGCTTAGAGAGGTAGTCTTGGGTGACATTGGTCAGGTGAGCATATACAATAGAGTACCAGGATGGCCTAAAGTGCATTTAATGGCTGTGAATTTAAAGGGGGTACTAAAACACTTATCTCCCTTTCTGAATTTAAAAGGAAAATCACATTTGCCACTTTATTTCCTTTAGAAGCCTTTTTACATCACTGAAGCACTAAGCGCAGATAACTGTTGTCTCTGTGCATAATGCAAGGCGAGCTCAAGCTGTGGGAAATTAAAAGGAAAAGAAAAACGAACAATAACATAGTTTTTGTCCTCCTGCAAGAAAGTGTGTCATAAAAGGCTATATACAATAAGGAGCTTTAAGATCACACTGCCTGTTGATTAAGTTGTATTCCTCTCCTAAAAAGAAAAGAAAAAGTGGTTTTAAAGAGAGACATCTGAGGCTACCTCTTGCTAAAACTAAGCACAGTGTACTGCCAGTGCAAGAATGGGTGGTTACTGGGAAAACAGATGGACTGCTGGGAAACTATCGCTGCTTAGGGTTCTGTGGTGAAAGATAAGACAAAAATAGACATAAATAAATCATTCTTCATTACTGTACACTGATGTACATTGGTTCCTGGAGCTTTTCTAGAGAAGCAAGGGATATTATTATTGTTATAAATAATTATTCCTATAGGAACAAAATGATAGGGCCCTTTTCTCAAGGAACTTGCAACTTAAGCAAGAATACTCTAGGTACAGAGAAGGAACAGAAAGTGATGGAAGAAAGGAGGTGTAAAGGTGTGCAAAATACCATTTTGAATACTATTCAAAGTAGCATTTTGTACATCCCTAAAAAGATGTGTGTTGAGTCTGAGGGTGCTTCCACATTACACTTTAGACCAGATTAAGTACCCAATAAGAATGCATAAGTTACACACATGGAATGCACCTTCCACACAGCTGGCCAGATTAAGGTCCCACTAAGGCCACATCATCCACACAGGAGAGCTGGATCTAATGGGTGCTAAGGTCTCCTTGATCCAGATTAGTGGTAGAACTGACAGCTGTTTCTGCACGTAACCTCTGTAAATCTGGATTAAGTAGATCTGGATTAGTGAAATCAGTGCTTGTGAGATCCAGATAATAAAGATGCAGACCAAGATGTAGCAGGGGCATGGCTTTCCCCTCCACCTGTCAGGTCCCTCCCACCTAACATCAAGGTCTGAACAGCACTTGTGACGGCAACTGGAGTGGTGGTGGGCATTGGAAGGGGAGGGCGAGGGATTCAAGGAGGTGCTAAGATGTGAGGGGCAAGTGGGATGGGGTAGAGGAGTGCCAGGACACAAGGTGGGGGAAGGGAAATGGGGAGAGAATGGAGATCTGGGGTGACAGGATGCAAGGTAGGGGAAGAGGCGAGGGATCTGGAACACCAGGACACGAAGTTGGGGGAGGGGTGGGGAGCCAAGACACTGTGGGAGGTGAGTTTGGGGTGTGAAATGGGGGGTGGGATATGATGTGGGGGGCTCTGGGGGGGGCACTGCGGGTCAAAGGTGAACATTATTTTCAGAGGGGGGCTTCACAAAAAGGTAAAGGTTTCTCTCTTCGCTTCAACTCATGAACATTCCCACTTCTGTCACCATGCCCACAAACTTTCTGCATCACAGTCCACTCCAATTCATGAGAACAGGAAATCTTTTCCATTCTAAGGACCTTTCCGCACTTACCTTAGATGTAGATCTGTTGCCACCATAGTCCCCTCCTGGGTCTCTTCCATCTGCATGTTCGTTAAGATTAGAGAGACCCTGCCCCCTCTGTATGCTCAATCTACATAAGACAGAGTGTATTCAAGATCAGGATGCCCAAACTGATCTCCTGGTCCACTTCTGGGCTGGAATGCAGGCAAACCTTGGGTGTTTCTGCACTGGTTTTGTAGACCCCAGTAACCACGCAATAGATATGCATTATGTATGCACCTTTTGCACTGTGGGCCCCATTAAGACTCCATTAAGACTGTACCATCTGCATGAGCATCACAGAGATCCAGATCTAATCAGGTCTTTAGGCTCCCTAATCTGGATTAGCTGTAACCCCCCCGCCAAAGGGGTCTGCAATCTGTTCCTCCACTCTGAAGACCAGATTTCCCAGAGAATGTCCAGATGGTAGACCAGATCCACGTGGTCCAGGAGCCACCATGTGGAGAAGGAGTGGCATCAACATCACCCCCCTACGTACACCATATGAAGCCCTGTGCGTCCTACTTGGAGGTTTATGTAGCCACCCACAACCCACGTAGCTGTATGTAGATGCTACATAGGCAACTATGCCACTGGCTCCCTGCCACATCCACTGTGAGCAGGTATGACCCTTGAGTGACAGCTGAGCACAGCACTGCAGGCAGCACTTCCAGAATGGACCTGTTCTGTGCCTAGGAATGCATACTATGGCATTCGCACAGCATCTCTGTTTAGCACTCATTGCCATCAGGTGCTCTATGCCCCGTATGGATGTATGGGGTCTCCATTTTGATCTGGAACTATGTGAACTGGATTAATCCAGGACTGGATCCCAACAATCCAGATCTACTAAATCCAAATTTACAATGGTAAGTTGGAAACAGCTCTTGACAACATGGTCTACTGATATATTGGGGGCATGGGGAACCCATTTTAGGGGATCACCTTGCTTCACTGCCAAAACAGGCCCCCCAGGACTCTGAGGCTAGGGACATTTGTTCTTAGCCATTGACACCAGCTCTGAAGCTTGCAGAAGCTTTCAGAAAAATTGTATGCATTATTTTTCTTTTTTCAAAACGTTCAGTTTTTATCATTTTGGAAGCCCTCTCAATCCTACAGCTAAACCTAACTTGAGAATTCTGCTTGTATGACTATGCTACATTTTCCATGTCCTAGAAGGAGATCAGAGAACTACAATTTTTATAGAAAAGGAGAGATGCTTTTACCAAAGAGCCAATGAATGTCCTTTCTGAAGGAAGCATCCTTCAAGTGATAGCTTAAAAATGTGCTTTACAAATTATGGTTATGTTTCCAAAATGGATTTCTGATTCATGCCAATAGGTGGCAGAATCTGTTCCTTTTTTCATTCCAGATTTAAAGCCCTACCTCTCTTTACTGCAAGCACAAATATAGCAAATCAAGTCAAACTGTCAACACATGTGAGTCAAAAATTTCACATTTTTTAATTTCACAGTAATTTCACAACAGTAATAACTTCTATCATACTAACTTCTGACTTCTAACTTGCATTATTTTGATATTCCAAAATAATCATCTGTAGTGGTTTGGAAAGGATTGACGTGAATCCAGAATAAGCACCTTTTTGCACTTCCCTGGAGTGGATTGCTAGAATGCATCATATTCACTGTGATCTGTCTCAACCATCTTTGATGTGTCCAGTGCCATTACCTAGCATTACCTTCTGTGGACAACTTCAAAGTTGTCCATCAGCCATCCCCAGCTTTGGGAATGATGCATCTGCCTCACTTCTGTTGTTGTGAGGAGAAGAGCCTTCAGGGTTGAACCTTCAAGGTTTGAAGAGTCTGGACCTCATGGTTTGCCCTCCCTTACACAGTGCATGTGATGTCCCTCACCCAGCTTTGGGGAGGGGTGGGTGGAACATCTGGTGTCAGGATGTCACCCTAGGGAAAAAAGAGGAAGTTCTGCTGTTTATACTGCTGGATACAAGGGGGCTGTTCCAGAGCTCAGTATGTGAATGACCCTGGTCTTTGCAGACCATTCCAAATAAGTAAATGTGGATTGAGAGTGATTGCAAGGATATATAGACAACATGCAGTTCATAGCATTATGTACACAGAGTAACTTCAAATTCTTGGGGTACAATATCACTTATGTGAAACTGATAAAATGCATGTAGTTGCATTTGCATCTAATTCCTGTATTGGTTTTATTGCTGTATTGTGACAAAGCTCATGCAAAAATAATGTGGCTTCTGGGGCAACTCTGAAGTAATTACTTTTGCTTCCTTATTTCTGCATTCCCATGTTTTCTCCCACCCAGCTCTGAAATGCGCTACGCACACAGATAGTAAACAACATAATAAAAACCAGACTATGCCCATATCCCTATGCACAATTCAGGTAGGTCCCCAGAATGAGGACCTATTCACAAACAACTGCCTCCCTCATTAGTGGGCACTTCCCCATATTTGGTAATGCAGGTGGACCAACAAAGTGGTGGCTGGGATACTGTCCAGAAGAGTATGATTTTGCACCCTCTCCTCCGTGTGCCTCAAGTGGGACATCATGGTCTTCTGGAGGCATGACGCCCTAGCAAAAATAGAAACGTAATACGTGAAACCATTCATACAGGGGCCTGTGGAGGTAAATGGAGACACTGTCTGTATTGCTATTGTTGCATTAATTTAATGGGAGAATGCTATGAAATTCAAATAATTTTTATCTGCATTTAAAACTAATTTGTATCCAGTCCGTTCTGGGAATCATCCATTTTCATTCAAATTTTTATTCCTGAACTTTACAAGGACTAAATCGCCAAAATCCACAGGAAAAACCCCTCATAAAAACAGGTCTCGGTTCCCTTTTGCCAGCTAGCCCACTGATTTTCCTTTGGGAATGGTATAGTACTATTTGGGGAGGAGATCATGACTTTTGGACTGTCCCCCCCATATCCTTCTGGCCAATGCCTCCTGCCATTGTGGGGGTGCCATCAAATGGGTGGGGTTTCACAATCGGGAAGGTCTACCTCCTGTCCTTACCATCCCTGCCATGCTAGAGATCCCCTCATCTTTTCTGTATGGAGATTTTAAAAAGTGTTGGATCTTTGAACATAATTTCCCCTTTTCTGAATGCCACTGTAATTATGAGAGATAAATTACATTGTAACTGCAGGCAGAATCTACAGGCAGAGGGAATCTTTTTTTAGCTCCACTTGGTCCTGGGCAGCTCATTCAAAGCAAAGAAGGGAGGGAGACTCCCGTCTTCTCTCTTGGAACCTGTGAACCACAACCCTCCCTTCTCCTCCCATCCCACTACCCTCACTCCTTTAGTGAATGCAGGGAGCATCTGATTTGAAAGAGAGAGTAATTGGTTTGCCCTGGATGCCTGTTCTTTCGCTCAGCTGATTCTGCACAAAGCTGCTGCCTTCCCTTTGGAGGAAGCTGCCTTGCTGGCAAGATGCATAAATGGCCATTTCCATTTGCTTCCTTCCCTGTAGCTATGGCTATTAATCAGGGGCAGGCTTACAGGGTTTGGATCCCTGCCCCATGAAGTCAGAGTATGACACGAAAGAGAGTGGGGAGCCCCCCCCCATAAATCCACATGGAAAGCTATAAATGGGAACAGGGAAAAGTGGAGCTGAATGTTGATTAAATTAATCTGGATTTAAAACTAGATTTTTTTTTCTTGAATGGGGATGCAGCATAGGAGGTGATGGTGGACTATATTAGTCCTACATTGTGTTATTTTTAGGATCCAGCTTCATATACTATTTCTGAAGTAATCTGAGCCAAGCAAATGGCTAGTTCTGCTTCCAGAATGTTCATATTTCTAGTTGTCAGCCTGACTAAAGTTTTCATGTCTTTCTAACACACATTCCTCCCTACAACCATAATGTGATACATTTGGCCACCCTAGCCTTCCAAAATGTATTTGAACTACAAGGTTTAACCTGTTCTATGGGTAACCCACGTCTGCTTTCCTAGAGAATAAAAATTTGCATGGAATTCATAAACCTCTAAAATCCACTTTCACTGAAATTTAGGTCTCCTTCCTAGACAATGCTAGTAAGTTAGCAAAATAATTTTTGCCCCCCTAAAATGTATCTTAACCATCCTTATAGTATGACTTCAGTTGCGTTAATTATATTTTGTTTTCATTTGCTTAAGGCATATAGATTCCTGTAATATCTTTTGACGAACTGTATTGTGACCTAATTCAGGTATCCTCTTGTCGTTCTTGTTGTTTGTTGTTATTCTGGTATGTGTACTACCATGTAATGAAGATAATTATATGTTATTATTTAGAAAGGGAGGAAAATAGCTGTAGTTCTGCCCTTAAATTAAGCCACATAACACATAATATTACTTTTATTATTGTGTTATGGAGAAAACTACTCTCCACCATCTTGAAACTTCTGTGCATGTGCAACAAAGGAAATCAATATTCACTTTAAAGGGTTACTGTTTTTATTTGCACAAAATCTAACAGAGAAGAATTTTCCAATCATTTCACCTAGACCAATCTTGTCTATGACAAGCATTTGATTAATAACATGATAATCTGTACTGGTTTTCTGTTTCAAGTGTCAGATTTTATACTTGCACTGAATATTTGTTCTCACTAGCATATGTATTATGTGTTGAAATACTGATAATCCAGTTTTTGTTTTGTGGAACAATAGATTCCCTTTAAAGTAATCAAGATATGGTTTCTAGTTTGTTATGAAATTGTCATATTCCTCTCTCTTTTTTCTTTTGGTTTTTAAATCGCATGTCAGTTTTTGTCACTGAAGGAAATTCCCAAATTCTTCCTATCCAGTCATTTCTTGGTTCTATGATATATAAGCCCCATTTTCATTCACGTTAAGTATCTAGCTGCTGTCATCTTAGATAACATCAAATCTTTATGTTTCGTCTCTGTGAAACATCTATCTGGTTCAAGTAAAAAACAAAGCAAAACTGGATCTAACAAAATATTGTATCCTAATACTTAGAGTCCCCAAGCAAAGGCTCTAATCTGGGCTATACATGGAATAAATCGCTCAAATCTGCAGTAACACCGCCCCCCTTGCTAACTGTTTTTGCTCGGAATTAGGTTGCAAGCATGGATTATCTTGGAGGCACGAGGACAGTCCCAGGTTATTGGGGGAGGAGATTGGTGATCGCATCATTAGCAGGTGGGGTTTCGCCTGTGCTTGCTGTGCCCATCCTGCGTGCTGCAATCGCAACTGTTTGGGGATTTCTTTCAATAAATTTGATGAAAGAGAAATGATGATCGCTCTCATTTGTCCTACAAGTGTCTTTATGGCTACAACTGTTACACACACCCCTCTTCCCTGATTGCCAGATTGGCAAACCACATGTGGGTAATGGCTTGATTTTGCACACGAGCGCTGCTTCGCCTTAATGGGTGACACACCCGTGGCTTCCTGCCCCATTTCCACCTTCATGCCTTTACTGAAACAAAAAATACTGCGAAAATAATTTTGCAAAAAATATTGGTCAGCTCCAGTATCAGAATTTCTACCCCCTATTACTGGAAACCTCTAAAAGTACCCTCGGGCCCTGTTTCCACTCACATTTTAAAAGGTTTTGGAAGCATTTTGGAAATCCTTTGCCTCATTCAAATTTTGATTCCTGGGCTTCCTAAGGAGTAAATCACCCAAAAACACATTTAAAAAACCCTTGGAAAAACAGCTGGTTTTGCTGCTAGCCTGCTTTATATTTTTTGCTTTGTAAACGGTACTGCGTATTGAGGGGAGATTGCACTTGTCAGGTTGTCCCCCCGATAGCCTTCTATCCAATGTGGGTCACAGTTGTTGGTGCATCATTAAATGGATGGGGTTTCACTCTTGGGAGGGCAGCCCCTTGTCATCCCTCCCGTGTTATCATTCCCCTCCTATTTTTTGGTAGGTAGGGAGAAAAAAGTGTTAGGTTAGGGCAAAACAGAGGATAATATTGCCAAATAAAGAATCCAAATATTAGCAAATAGGATTTGATGGCCTTTATCAACTGTAATGCACCTCCACCATTGGGCACAAAACATGGGCTAGATCTCAGCTTAGGGGTTCAATTTTGCACACAAGCGCAGCATCATGGGATTGATCCCTGTGGTCATGGGGGAATGCTAGTATGGAATTTCACAGTTGGGCAAAAGTGCTGTCCCAACAGGCAACAATCACAATGCCCGTGAACTGCCAGGTGACAGCAAACCAGCCACTCAAGCAGCAATTTCTATCCAGTCCACTCAGTTACAGGACTGGTCAGCAAGAGGCAAACCTCCCAAGGAGTGGCACCAGGGTGGGTGGGTGTGATCAAAGAGTGGAGTTGGAACTCCTCACCCTTGGCCACATTATGATTTTAGTGACAGGAGAGAGACCAATCAGAGTGAGGGGTGGGAACCTCAACTGGTAAAGTGCAGGGAAGAAAAGATGCTGTTTCCCCAATGCATTTTACGGAGTGTTTTAAGTGGGAATAACAATATTTGGGTTGACTGTGATTTACTGGGAATGGGCAGATTGCATGTATGATTCAGAATTAAGTTCAATTTGGATTTAAAAAGTCAAGTGGGAACGGGGCCTTGGTCACATTGACTTTGGAAAAGAAATTTGAGCTTTCCTGCATTAACTATTTCAGCAGCTGCTTTGTGAATCAGAGATATTATTAATTTCTCTGGCTAAGTTCAGATATAGAAAACTGATTTTTTTTCATGTAGAAAGCAACACCTTCTTTTTATGAGGAACAATTCATTAAAAAACAAAACAAAAACTTTGCATCCATTTATTGTCGGCAGAGTTTGCGAATCTGTGGGATTCAACAGTTGGTGGAATCATGTTCTTGCAATGAAAATTGTTTTAAAAAGTCTGACAGTTTAAAAAAATTAAATATCATTGATCTGGATGGAAAAATTAATCACTTCCTTAAATCTCAGTCATGAAAATCAATGAAACTTTGGCAGGATGGTACCTGCTATGTTTTACACTCCTTAAGAAAAATAGCCATGAGCACTTTTATAGAAGTTCAATGAAAGTGCACAATGTCAGGTGTTGCAAAATATATTCACTAACATGTGCCTCTAAGACAGTGGTGTTCAAAGACACACCTTTCCACATAATCTTAACAGGATTCTTGGTCATATGGACACTTCTACCTCTGTACATATATTTGCATGTAGTTTGCATGATGCAAACATGCAAACAACATGTGCATGACAAGACACATAACCTGCCGTCACTTCCATATAATACTTAACACCATTCAAATGCAAACCTGAAAATACTGCATTCATTGGCCTACTGAAGTCTCAAGCTGTAAGGTTTATTTATTTTATTTGTACTCCAACATATGCTACAATCTTAAAACAGCTTATAAAAGAAAGCAAAGGATAAAATACCCTTAAAGAACAAATGCCAAGTTAAACAAAAACATCTAGACATAACAAAAGGGGTGCCTCAGAGACATAACACACAGGGGTGCCACTGTGTGTGGCCCTTTTGTCCTCAAGCCTTCTCTGATCCATCTTTTCTAGCCTAGAAGGGGAAGGGCAGAGTGACATGTGAACAATCCCCTCTCAAAGCCTCTCTAAAGTTTCATGTGGACAGCATTTACTTAATCTGCATTATTTTGATAATCTGAAGCAAACCCATTTTATTCCCAATTATCCAAATAATGTGGATTTAGTAAGTGTTGTCTGGATGAAAATAAGTCACCTCAGAGGCATTCAGAGCTTTTTTTTTTCTTTGCTCAGTCTGATCACAGCTGTGACTGTGTGGTAAAAACTGTTGCTGCCTGGCAAATTTCTGCAGGAAGGTTGTTCCACAGCCTTGGGCCCTACACCAAGGACAATCACAAGTGATGGAACAACATTCTCCTAAGGAATGTAGATGTCAGACAGGTTGTCAGTAGAGGAGGACATGCTTCTTCAAATATTTGGGACCCAAGTTATAAAGGCCTTTATGAGTCGGCATTAACACCAAACAAATTATTTATTGTCTTTTTGTATACTCTTTATCACGTGTGACTGTTGAGTACATCTATTTGTCTCTGCATTAAGGTGGATTTTTTTTAGTACTGTTTGGTAGGTCATTTTCCTCACAAAGAAACAAGAGCACCATATTCCTGAGGTGATAGCAAAAGGTGGATGACAGCAAAACAGAAACCCACAGAGTTGCCCCGATGAGACTTCAGATTAGAATTTTCAAGTTAAGACCCTTTAAAAAGTTGAAATAGAGCCTGCACTTACATGTAGCTTTCCCACCAATGCTGTCTGGAAGAAGAGATATCGCTTAATCTTATGTAATTCAAAACATGTCTCATCAGGCAGGTATAAGCAGCAGTGAGTTCAACTGCGGTTTACCTGTTTTGGGGGAGGACAGGTTCATTCTCCTTGCCTGTCTGAATCATAGGCCATAATGAAAGATGTGTCTCACAGGGTACTGAAGCATTAATTCTACCTAGACAAGCTAGAATAGTACAGCTTAATACAGCCGTAAGCCAAGGATCTGTCTTCATTCTTCACAATGCAGTATCAGCCAAAACACTGGATTTGCTGCAGATAAAATTGCACAGCGGAAAAAAAGAGATAGAAAAAAAAATCACACTTCATACTTACGGTCACTATGACCACCAGGAAATTGTATGAGTCTATTCTGCCACAGCTAAACACCGACATTCCCTCCACTTTGGGCTTGTAGCCAAGAGCTAGAAAGGTTTTGAGATAAAGCCAGACTAAATGCTTCATTAACTTGCCCACCTTTACAGAGGAAATAGCTTTTTTAAACATTAGGATTTGGCACAATGAACTCTCATAAATTACCTTGCATTCATACTACCTTTTTTAAAGCCTTTATATTTCTTTTGTGCTGGCACGTATACCATCACAGTTTTACACTCCTGGCTGCCTTCTTAATTTAGATTCTCTTGCTCTCTTCATTTTCATTTAAAAAGTTGGACACTAGACAATAAATATTTGACAGTAATTAAACAAAAGTTACTGGCATGAACTAATAAAGGTAAGAGTAAGGAGACTGAAATTGAACTGCTCCACTTCCAACTTCTTCTTCTTCTTCTTCTTCTTCATTATTATTATTATTATTATTATTATTATTATTATTATTATTATTATTATTATTATTATTATTATTATTATTATTATTATTATTATTATTATTATTATTATTATTATTATTATTATGTAAAAACAGCAGTTACACACAGAAAATGAGATCACTATGCTGGATTTAGTATTATACCACTAGTCGGGCACTTCTCAAGCACCTAGGACTGCGTGATGCATCGGCAAATTATGCGAGCAGACCCCAGTAAAGTGGCTTTTTGTAGCTGGCAGATGGATATTTTGTCAATGCCAATGGTTTTTAGGTGCCTGCTGAGATCTTTTGGCACCACACCCAGTGTGCTGAGGATGACTGGGACCACTTTCACTGGGTTTTGCCAGAGTCGCTGAAGTTCAATTCTCAGGTCTTCCTATCTGGTGAGCTTCTCCAACTGTTTCTCCTCAATTCTTCTATAACCTGGAATAGCTATGTCAATGATCCATACCTTCTCTTTCTCAACAATTGTAATATCAGGGGTGTTATGCTCCAATTTTTGGTCAGTCTGAAGCCTGAAGTCCCGAAGTAGTTTTGCCTCTTCATTTTCAACCACTTTTTCTGGCTTGTGATTCTGCCAGTTCTTTGCCACTGGCAGATGACACTTTTGGTACAAGTTTCAGTGGATCATTTGTGCTACAGTATTGTGTCTCTGTTTGTAATCAGTTTGTGCGATCTTCTTGCAGCAGCTGAGTATATGGTCGATTGTTTCATCCACTTCTTTGCAAAGCCAGCACTTTGGATCTTCTACTGATTTTTCAATTCTGGCTTGTGCAGAATTGTGCAGCAAGAATCAGTCCTTCTATTTCCTTTTTCAATGTTCCATTCGTAAGCCAAGACCAGGTCTTTTCACTTTGCCTTCGATTTTCTCCAAGAACTGTCCATGCAGTGCTTTATTGCACCAGCTGTCAGTTCGGTGTTGCGTTGCAGTTTTCCGGTACTGGTTCTTGGTTTGCTGCACTTTGAGAAGCTTCTGGTTGCTGACTTCAGTCAAAGCTGATTCTTTGCTTTCTGTCACGTAATCTGCTAATGCATGCTTCTCTTCTTCCACTTTTTGCTTCACTTGTAAAAGTCCTCTACCGCCTGCTTTCCTTTGCAAGTACAGCCTGTCAACATCACTACAAGGGTGTAGTGCATGGTGGATCATCATCAGTTTTCTGGTTTTTCTGTTGAAGTTGTCCAACTCCAGCTGAGTCCAGTTCACAATTTCTGCAGTGTATCTAATGACCGGTATGGCCCAGGTGTTTATGGCTTAAAGGTGTTACTGCCATTCAATTTACTTTTCGTGATTTTCCTAGTGAAAGTGGTCCCAGTCATCCTTGGCACACTGGGTGTGGTGCTAAAAGATCTCAGTGGGCACCTAAAAACCATTGGCATTGACAAAATATCCATCTGCCAACTACAAAAAGCCACTTTACTGGGGTCTGCTCGCATAATTCACCGATACATCACGCAGTCCTAGGTGCTTGGGAAGTGCCCAACTAATGATATTACTAAATCCAGCATAGTGATCTAATTTGCTGTGTGTAACTGCTGCTTTTATGTAATAATATTAATATTAATAATAATAATAATAATAATAAATTATTATTATTAATTAGTAATTATTATTCTTATTATTATTAAAACCAAATGTATCACATAAAATAAATCAATTTAAACCACCCTGCAAGCTGATTTAGATCACTTTTACTTACTTTTTTTTCCTTTTTCAAAAAGAAAAGTCTCCTTTCCTGGGTTGAAGAACAAACAACAGATTATAAGGATTAAGTTATCAAGCAGGAAATAGTCTGGAAAAGTCTAGCTCTGGAAATAGTAGCTTTTGGGGGAGGGAAATCTGAAAAATGAAAGTAAATCTTTTTTAATCTAAAATCTTTTTGTACAAAGGTCACGAAGGCATACTGATAGAAGCACTCACAGATATCCATTGTAAAACATAGTGAAAAGCTATGAACACTTACAAAATTTCCATTACCTCTTATATACATTTCAGAAATTTACGCTATTTTGAAATTGCAGTAAAACCTACGCTGAAGGCCTCATATGTACAGATTTCAGCCAGCAGAGATTAAAGTGCAGCATTTACAAACTTTTTTGTTTTTAAAAAAGCACCTCTGAGATAGTTGTAGTTTTTGATGCTTCCATTTTCTGGGATTGCCCCATCAAAGGGAGGAAAGAACCTCATCACACAGTTAAAAACAATAGCAGACAACTTGCCTTCTATTCCTTGCTCATTACTGTCTCTTCTGTCCCCAAACCACATAGGCCACTGCTGGCTGATTTTCCATGGAATTGATTGGTTACCAGTAGTAGTAGTATGGGATTGGCTAGGAGTCTCTGTATCCATCTACCCCATGATGCCCTGAGTGATATTTTTGTGTCTGCAAAAAGGACACAAAAACAAAGGCTTGGGGATATGCTAAGCACTTCTTTAATATTGTCTATCTGTCCCTAAAGCCTTAAATGCATCCTTGCAGTGCCCCTTTTAGGATGTGTAATCAGTGCTTAGAGAGGGTTCACAGGTAGCATTATTCACATGCCAGTCTACACCTCCCCTCTCATGAACTAGAGTAGAGGGCCACGAGGGCCACAGCCTACTGCGTCTCAGATGTTTTTGAAGTGCTTTTTAAAACAGGTGAATGTGCCAAAGGTGTAAAGGATTCAGCCCTTACAGTGAGCAAAATGGGATGCGAGGCCACCAGAGACAGCTCCATACCTTTATAGAAGCAGCTTTACACCTCTATGCCTGCTCTTCTTGGTTTCCTCCTTTTAATAGGCTCCCAGAAGTGTGGCAGAGTGCTCATCTGCACTCCTCTACATTCAGAGGAACCAGGGAAAGGATGTATCACACCTATCAGCACT
Organism: Aspidoscelis tigris stejnegeri; assembly: GCA_023333525.1. Lineage (NCBI taxonomy): Eukaryota > Metazoa > Chordata > Lepidosauria > Squamata > Teiidae > Aspidoscelis > Aspidoscelis tigris. The sequence continues at coordinate 213,789,115 of JALMGA010000001.1, forward strand.
TTGTTCCACTCTTTTTGGCATGCAGGTAAGTACATCTCCCAGGAAAACAGTAAATGTGGAGAAACCTGCAAGAAAAGCAGGGGCTTCCATAGAGGAAGACATATCTATCTATCTATCTATCTATCTATCTATCTATCTATCTATCTATCTATCTATCTATCTATCTATCTATCTATCTATCTATCTATCTATCTATCTATCTATCTATCTATCTATCTATCTATCTATCTATCTATCTATCTATCTATCTATCTATCTATCCACAGGCGCCTAAGTGCAAGTGACTGGATAGATAGGTGTTTAGCTAACAATGCTTCTCCCCTCAATCCAGCCAGCTTTCTTTCATGTTCCTGCTAAGAACCTGATGGTAGTGCCAGTGTTCCCACTTCAACCTCACTGGTGGGGCATGACAAATGAGGTCACACCCTGGTGACATCAGCATTCACACTGAAAGCAGCATAGCTCAGTCCAGGTGATCCAAATGACCACTTAGGGCGTGTCTCCATGGTCTCTTTTTGCTTTTCTCTTGCATCAGATTTTACAAATGCATGTTGTAATTTGAAATAAAATGTCCCCATGTGGTTTGGACAATGTGGATTTAAAACATACTTTTCTGTCACCATGCAAGCCACTTTTTGTGAGCCCACATCTTTTTTGTCAGCCAGCCAGCCTGCCAAGAGTTAAAAGCATAACCAAAGCATAACTAAAAGCAAATTGCTCCCTGCAGCCTGTCAGCCAGCCAGGTGTCACATCCAGCCTCCCTCCATTCCATTTAAGTGCACAAACAGACCACTGATATCTTTCTTCTTAAAATAGATGTTTCTCTCTCCATTGTTAAGATAATTTGCATCACTTTCCCCTGATAGAATTTCTCTTCCCCTCCCAATAATGTGAAAGAAAGAGAGAGTTCGCTGGACAGCTTCTGTGCACAGGCAGCTGCAGGGAGTGAGCTGCTTTCTGTTATGCTTGTAACTATGTTAGAAGCATTAGTTATGGAGAGAGCTAGCTGCTTTCAGTTATGCTTTTAACTCTTTGCAGCCAAGTAAAGGGATGATCTGGAGGTTCAATTGAGATTTTTGCCTGTCATCACTGCAGTGGATGGGGATGGGGGTGGGGGGAAAAAGATGCGGGCTCACAAAAAGCAGCTTGCATGGGGACAGGAAAGTACATTTTAAATTCACATTGCCCCAAACCACATGGGGACGCTTTATTTCAAATTACAATGTACATTTTAAAAATCCAATGCAAAAGAGATGCAAAAAGAGACCATGGAGACGCGCCCTTAGTGCCATTCTATTAGAGCAGCTTTTTGGTAATCAATAAGGCTGGTGTGTTACTGAATTATCTTCACCATTAAACATAAATAAATAGGGACTATGAGAGTCCAATTAGAATGGTTGATACATAATTTGCAGATTAGCATCCCTGAAATACCCATGCTCTGAGGAGAGACTGGGCCATAGAGTTCTCCAATTATTCAGAGCAATTAGAGAAGATCATCAAGACATTTCTGAGCTCTCATTAGTAAAAGTGTTGGCTGTTACAGACATCTTGCTAGATTACAATGGTGTCTAGGCCCCATGCCTCCCACACACTCTTTTGGGAAGGTTAGACAATGAGTCATTTCTGGTAAAACAACTGTAGCTCCTTTCACTCTTTATTAGTATAATATTTCCACTGTTATACAGTGGGGGTTAATCCCTGATGGTTCAAACTATAAAACATACAAATAAATACCATAGAGTCACTATCTATAAACTGGACTGCACATTCTTAATAACGTCCATTACCTTGTATTAGTGTTTAGTATTTTCTAAAAATAGACAAACTTGTATGCCCTTTCCAAATTGCTCATGAAAAAATTGTCCCCTTGGGTTGTTTTTTTTTTTTAAACAAAAAGGTTCCTTTAAATTTCATAATACATAGGTTAACTAAAGGATGCCAGGTTTATGTGCAGGATATTGACTTGTTAAATATCAGGATATAGTTGGTTTTTCTTCATTTTTACCTTTTTTATAGTGGTAATATATGGTAAATCAACAACAATATAGCTCAACATACATATTTGAGAGTCATCAGCTGAGGAAGTATAAAATATGGAAAATTTCTACACGTTGAAAAGTTTTAAACCTGCTTCCACAGGGCATCTAAAACACAAGAAAAGACCTTTAGGGGAAAGGGAGCAGAAGCAACACTTTCTTTTTAAGTGCTGTAGAGTTCATTCCAACAAAATGTTGAGATTTTAAAGAGCAGCAGCAATGAGGTTGCTAAATGCCAAATTTACCTGCCAGTTTAACAGGGTAGCAAGGACTTACATGGCAATTGATCTTAATAGTTTCTTTGCAGAAGTCTTAAAAACTCTTTTAAGAATTTATTATTTTTTACTTGTGCTTCTGACATTGTTCAATAGGATGACCAGTATTTTCTGTCGCTATTTTAATGATTTTATAAATCTGCTTTCTTGTAAACTTATGGGTTTTTTCTTATTTATTTATTAGATATACATTCTTCACTGAAAAGTCCAGGGAGAGTCACAGCATATTATTAAAATTCAAACCACTAAAACATAACTGTCCTACTATCCCTCCTACTTCCCACTCTGGTAGGATTACATTCAGAAGAAATTTATGGATGAAAAAGTACATTTTAACCAGGCAGTGAAAACCATATAAAGTTGCCACCTGGAGTGCCTCCGTTAGGAGGCTAGTTAAAAGCCACAAGAGTGGGCACCACAGAAATTTGCAGAAAAATATGTAGTTTTAGAGATTCAGATAAATACTTTGAATCAGACCTGGCAGCAAAGTCTCTAGGTGCAGTCAGACATACCTAAAGAGGCATCCTCTGGGTAAATTTGAGTCTGGAATGTCAGTCATTTTCTCTCTGCATTTGCTTCAATCCATCGCAAAGTCTGGGAATGGATGCCTGTTTTTCATCCCACGAAAGGCAACTCTTTCTTTTAGTTAAGTTGAGTTAGAAGCTCCCTTGGCAAGCAAAGTAGCCAGTCATAGCATGGAAATGATTGCTATAGGCGATCTACCAACTGAGGCCAAGGAAAGCTGGGCAAGATAAGAGGTCAACCAGTGAGCAGCACCCATCATCAGGGAAGGTGATGCCAAATTTGGCATGCATGAAGACAGAAGTGTGGGAAATGAAGCTTTTGGGTGCTCATTTTGTTATCTGTTTAACAGACTTTTTTTTTTTGCATTTACAGACAGAGTGCTTTTTTGTAAAAGGGCAACTGAAAAAAGTTCTGTCTGACCAACTCTCTGCTGCGTGCCCATGCAAGTGATTTGGTGTGTAACTCGCTCGCATGTGACTGGGTGTGGGACTGAAGCCAAATCTTGCCCGTCCCCATGCCATGACCACTAACGTGGGCTGAAGCTGAATCTTGCCATCCCCACGCACTTGAGCTGTCTTTGCACACCTCCTACTCTGCCAGCCTTGGCGATCCTGCACCCGGGGTGGGGGTGGTTTACCATGAGAAAGGGAGCAAAACTAAGCCTCTGCCCTGCCAGCTGTGATTGTGCACGGGGTGTATGTTTCTTGCCATGGGAAAGGAAGTAAAACTAAGCCTCTGCCCTGCCAGCTGCAATTGTGAACAGGGGATGGATTGCTTGCTTGCTGTGGGAAAGGAAGTAAAACCAAGCCTCTGCCCTGCCAGCTGCGATTGTGCACCCCACAAATAGCCTGGGACCATCCCCATGCACAGGCTCGGCTCGGACCAAATTGCCCAAATCATGGCGAGAACAGTTTCTTCCAGGACTAAATTTGGTCCTGGTTTGGTCCTCGTTTGGGCGATTTGGTCCAAGAAAATTGGACCAAATAAAAAATGCATGGGGATGGCCCCTCCCAAATCCAATTTTGATTCGGGGCAAAACGTGCATGGGGATGCACCCTCTGTTTCATGTAAAGTATCTCAGCCTCCTTAAATATTTAATGACTCTGAGGCCCTTTCCACATGGGTTGGGATTCCAGCTCACGCATCATGCTAGGCTCTGCTGTGTGAATGTTAGCGTATATTAGCAGAGGCCCAATCTCCCAGTTAGAGATGCCTGTCCTAATTGGACTGGGCCACAGAATCGGATATGGTGCAAAATGGTGCTTTATCACATGCTAATGTTAAAAGTAGTCCACAAGTAGGCTACTGTTGGTACATCACCCCCACAAAGTGACCTGACTAGAACCTGTGAAGCCTGGGATCATTCATTCTCAGTCTTCGAAAGCTGGACTTTGTTCTCACTGGTCAGGGCTGGGCTGGCTGGAATGGGACCTGCCATGTCGATGCAGGTCAATATTCCAAGATATAATCTCCAGTGCAGAAAGGGCCTGTTGTGCTACTGCAAACACTAGGCTGAAATGTCCTGACCCCAAGTTAGTTAACAATCAAATTGACAGGAAAAAGAGGGATGGTAGACCATGATGAGAATGTGAGATATAGAAAGGTGATTTCCTAGACTTCTGACCATCAACTGGCCTATTCTAAAAAATAATGTGGATGGCTTGGTCTCATGGGTTTCCAGCAGGAATATGTGATACTCCTCCTAATTCGCTGAAGTGTGCTTAGTGTTCATGTGTTGGAGCTCCCCATCCTTGATGTTGCATTGTAACCCTTTTGGGTAACACATGAAGAACGTGTTCCCATTATAAGCTTATTTCAGTTTCAAAACGGTTTCAATCCTCGCAGTTCCCACATCAGGTAGCTTAACACGCTTTCTGCGTGTTAAATCACCCCAAAGCGTTGTAAATGTTAATTCTCATTTCAACAGGTCTCACTCCGGTTCGTGCGCTTGAAACGTTTTACATTTTTTACTGTGGGAACCGTTCCATGTTAAGGGATGAGAATGCTTGTTTGGGGTTTCCCTCCCCCAATAGCTTGCTTCCAAAGATAGTGGATTTGGTGTAAAAATCCACCCCTTAAAGCAGCTGCTACGCTGTAGCAATATACCCACTTCACACCTGATAACGATGTTGTAATTTTGAAAGTTCTGACCTTTAAAAAAGGGAAAAGAAAGGAAAGCAGCTGCAGGTTATGTTTTTAAGACTGTGGCTGTGGCTGTGTGTGGGCCACAGTAGTTGCCACTGCTACTGTGTGCACTGGGCAATGGGGAGAGGAGGGGAAAGAATCGCTGGCTGCCCGCTTCCATTTTTCCTCCATCCATCCAGGCAGGCAGCAGCAACCCAGCAACCCAACCAGGATCCGTGAAGGGGTCCCTTATGGGTGGCACGTTTACGGCAGCAAGAAGAGGGCAGGGCAGGGCTAAAAAGTGGCTTTTAAAAAGTAGCCACTTGAGTCCCCCCTTGAGTCACGTACATCCTCAGAATCCGGATCAAACGTGATTCAGGTTGAAAGCAATGGGATGAGACAAATTTGCGTTTGCATTAGGATCTGTTATTTCGGTTTAGGGAAACCGAATTAAGCTTATACTGGGAACGCGGCCGAAAGGTCTTACAAGACCAAGGCCCTTTTTGACCATCAGCCAGAAGGCTAATGTGCCAAGGCTGGTAAACATGGGGGACAGATTGACTATTTTCATTGGCCAGTGAGGGAAGCACTCTCAAAGTGTCAATTACCAGCCAAGGTGTGAATCGTTGACATGTACCCTGTGTGTACCAGCCCATGCCACTGATGCATGTGACGAGGTCTGCAGCAGCCAATAGGAGCAGCCAGGGGTGGGGTTCTTCAGCAGCACGGAAGGGAGAATGCAAATGGTCTCCCTACAGGAAGGCCCGACACCCTAACCCTAACCCTAATTCTAACCCTAACCCAACACCCTAACTCGAAAACTTAACCCGACGCCCTAATGAAACACCCTAAACCTAAGTAGACACCATAACCTGACACCATAACCCTAACCATACACCCTAAACCAACACCCTAACTCGACACGCTAACCTGACACCATGAACCTAACCCTAACCCTAACCGTAACCCGACAACCTAACCCTAACCCTAACCCTAATCCTGACACTAACTGTAATCCTACACCCTACTCCAACACCCTAACACTAACCCTAATCCGACACCCTAACCCGACAGCCTCACCTGATACCCTTACCCTCTCCCTAACCGGAACCCTAACCCTAACCCTAACCCTAAACTTAACCCAACATCCTAACCCTAACCCTAACCCTTACCCTTATGCTGACCCTGACCCTAACCCTAACCCGACACGATAACCGTAACCCTAACCTGAAACTGTAACCCAAACCTGAAACCCTAAAAATATCCCTATCCCTACGCCTACGCCTTAACCCCTACCCCTTAGCCCCTAACCCTAACCCCTAACCCTAACAATAACCCTAACCCTAACCTTATCACTTACATTAACACTAACCCTAGGCCTAACCCTAACTCTTACACGAACCCTAACCCTAACCCTAACCTTAACCCTAACATAACCCTAACCCTAACCCTAGCCCTAGCCCTAGCCCTAGGACTAGCACTAGCACTAGCCCTAGCCCTAGCCCTAGCCCTAGCCCTAGCCCTAGCCCTAGGACTAGCACTAGCCCTAACCCTGACCCTGACCCTGACCCTAACACTAACACTAACACTAAGCCTAACCCTAACCCTAACCCTAACCCTAAGCCTAAGCCTAAGCCTAACCCTAAGCCTAAGCCTAAGACTAACCTTAATCCTAACCCTAACCCGACAACGTAAACCTAACCCGAACCCAACAACCGAACCCTCTCCCTAACCGGAATGCTAATGCTAATGCTAACGCGAACCCGAACCCTGACACTAATCCTAACCCTAACTTTATGACTATAACGTTCACAAACCCGAACCTGAATCCAGACCCGAACCCGAACCTGACAACCTGAACTTAACCCTAACCCTAACTTTATGACTCTCACTCTCACTATCACTAACCTTAACCCTAACCCGACAACCTAACCCTAACCCTAACCCTTAGCCTAACCCTAACCCTAACTGTAACCATAACAATAACCTAACCTTAACCCTAACTCTAACCCAAACTCTAACCCTAACCTTAACCCTAACCATAATCCTACACCCTAATCTGGCACCCTAACCCAACACCCCAACCCTGACCCTAACCGTAATCCTACAGCCTAATCCTACACCCTAACATGAGACCCTAATCCAACACCCTAAACCGACAACCTAACCTGAAACACTAACCCAACACCCTAACGCGTCAACCTAACCTTAACCTTAACCCTAACTCTAACCCTAATCCTAAACCTGACACTAAAACTTACCCTAACCCTAAACCAAACCCTCTCCCTAACCCTAACCCTAACCTTAACCCTAACCCTAACCCTAACCTTAACCCTAAACCGACATGGTAACCCTAACCCTAACTCGACACCTCAAACCTAACCCGACATAGTAACCCTAACCCCAAACCCTACCCTTACCCTGAAACCGTAACGATATCCCTAGCCCTAACCCTAACCCTAACCCCTAACCCTAACCCTATCCCTATCCCTATCCATAACCCTAACCCTTACCCTAACCCTGACCCTAAACTTTACCCTTACCCTTACCCATACCTGAACCCTGAGCCTAACCCTAACCCTAACGTGAGACCCTACTGTGACACCCTTACCCTACCCCTACCCCTAACTCTAACCTGACACCCTAACCCTATCCTAACCCTAACTCAAACCCAAACCCACACCCGACACTCTAACCCTAACCCAACACCCTAACCAGACACACTAACCCGACACTCGAACCCGACACCGTAACCCTAAACCCTACGCCTACGCCTACCCCTAAACCCTACGCCTACCCCTAACCCTAGGCCTAACCCAAACCCAAACCCTAACCTGAACACGAACCAAAACCGTAACGCTAATCCGAAGCAAAACCCTAACCCTAACCCTAACCCTAACCCTAACCCTAACCCGACAACCTAACCTTAACCCTAACCCTAACCGTAACCTAACACCCTAACCGTAACGCTAACCTAAACTTAACCCTAACTCTAACCCTAACTCTCACCCTAAGCCTAAGCCTAACCTTAACCGTAACTCTAACGCCAACGCTAACCCTAACCCGACAACCTAACCCTAACTGTAACCGTAACCCTAACCGTAATCCTACACCCTAATCCTACACCCTAACCCGACACCGCAACCATAATGCTAACCCTAAACCCCAGCCCCAACCCTAACACGACACCTTAACGCTAATGGTAACACTAACCCGTCAACCTAACCTTAACCCTAACCCTAACCCTGACCCTAGCACTAAGCCGAACCCTAACCCTAACCCTAACCCAAACCCTAACCTTAACCCTAACCTGACAACCTAACCTCAACCCTAACCCTAACCCTAACCTGAAACCCTAACCCTCTCCCTAACCGGAATACTAACGCTAACGCTAATCCTAACACTAACCCTATCTTTATTGACCCTAACCTTGACCCTAACCTTAAACCTTAAACCTTACCCTACCCCTACCCCTAACCCCTACCCCTAATCCTAGGCCTAACCCGATCCCTAACCCTAACCCTAACCCTAACCCTAACCCTAACCCTAACCTTAACCCTAACCCTAACCTTAACCCTAACCCTTAGCCTAACTCTAACCCTAACCCTTACCCTAATCCTAAACTTAACCCTAACCGAAACCCTAACCCGACAACCTAACCCGACACCCTAACCTGACACCCTAACCAGAACGCTAACCAGAACGCTAATGCTAACTCTAACCCTAACCTGAACCCATACCCGAACCAAAACCAGAACTCTAACTCTAACCCTAACCTTAACCCTGACCCTCACCCTCACCCTAACTCTTACCCTCACACTATAACAGAACACTAACCCTAACACTAACCCTAACCCGACAACCTAACCTTAACCCTAAATGTAACCCTACCCCTACCCCCTAACCCTAAACTCAAACCCAACCCTAACATGACACCCGAACCTTAACCCGAACCTTAACCCGAACCCGAACCCGAACCCTAACCTTAACGCTAACGCTAACCCTTACCCTAACCCGACACCTTAAACCTAACCCAAAACCTTAAACCTTACCCGACATGGTTACCCTAACCCTAACCCTAACTCTAACCCCAAACCCTACCCTTACCCTGAAACCATAAGGATATCCCTAGCCCTAGCCCTAGCCCTAGCCCTAACCCCTAACCCTATCCCTATCCCTAACCCTAACCTTTACACTAACCCTGACCCTAAACCTTACCCTTACCCTTACCCTAACCCATACCCTTACCCTACCCCTACCTCTAACCTGACACCCTAACCCTATCCTAACCCTAACCCTAACCCAAACCCAAACCCACACCAGAAACCCTAACCCTAACCTGACACCCTAACCGGACACGCTAACCCGACACGCTAACCCGACACCCTAACTCGAAACCCTACCACTAACCTGAAACCCTAACCCTAACCCTAACCCTAACCCTAACTCTAACTCTAACTCTAACTCTAACTCTAACTCTAACCCTAACCCTAACCCTAACCTTAACCCTAACTCTAACTCTAACCCTAACCCTAACTCTCACTCTAAACCTAAGCCTAAGCCTAACCTTAACCTTAACCTTAAACTTAACCTTAACCCTAACGCTAACGCTAACGCTAACACTAACGCTAACCCTATACCTATCCCGACAACCTAACCCTAACCGTGACCCTAACCGTAATCCTACACCCTAATCCGACACCCTAACCCGACACCCTAACCGTAACGGTAACCCTAAACCCCAGCCCCAACCCTAACACGACACCCCAACCCTAACCCTAACCCTAGCCCTAACCCGACACCCCAACCCTAACCCTAACCCTAGCCCTAACCCGACATGGTAACCCTCACCCTCACCCAACACCTTAAACTTTACCCGACATGGTAACCCTAACCCTAACCTCAAACCCTACCCTTACCCCGAAACTGTAACAATATCCCTATCCCTAACCCTAATCCGACATTGTAACCCTAACCCTAACCCTAACTCTAACGCGACACCCTTACCCTACCCCACCTCTAACCTGACACCCTAACCCTATCCTAACCCTAACCCTAACCCTAACTCTAACCCTAACCCAAACCTTAACCCAACACCCTAACCGGACACGCTAACCTGACACCTTAACCTGACACCCTAACCCGACACCCTACCACTAACCCAAAACCCTAACCCTAACCCGACAACGTAACCTTAACCTTAACCTTAACCCTAACCTTAACCCTAACCCTTACCCTACCCCTACCCCTAACCCTAGGCGTAACCCGAACCTGAACCCGAACCAAAACCCTAACCCTAACACGTCACCCGAACCCTAACCTTAACACTAATTCGACAACCTAACCTTAACACTATCCCTAACATTAACCCTACAACCTAACCTTAACTTCCCTAACCCTAACCCGACAACCTAACCATAAACCTCACCTGACACCCTAACCCGACAGCCCAACCCGACACCCTCACCCTAACCCTCACCCTCACTCTGACGCGACACCCTAACACGACACCCTTACCCTACCCCTACCCCTAATCTGACACCCTACCCCTACCGCTAACCCAAACTGAAAACCAAACCCAAACCCACACCCCACACCCTAACCCTAACCTGACACCCTAACCTGACACCCTAACCCGATATCCTAACCTGTCACTCTAACCCGACACCCTAACCCTAACCCGACACCCTAACCCGACACCCTAACCCGACACCCTCATCCTCACCCTAACCATAACCCTAAGCCAACACCCTAATACTAACCCTAGCCCTAAGCCGATACCCTAAGCCGACACCCTAACCCTAACCCAACACCATAACCTGACACCCCACCCTAGGCCTCAGGGCTCCTCCTTTATCTTCTGTGCTCTTTAGGAATGGCTGTGAGGACTGGAGGAGGAAAAAGGCAAGCGCCATATGTCAGGCATCATTCCTGCATGCACTGGTACCTAAGTGGGGTGTTGGATAAGTTCAAGTCCTTTGTCTTTGCCTCTGTCATGATATTATTCTTGCCTAAATATGCAAATAATAAGTGTGGATCTTTTCTTGTTTTCGATGTGTAAAAAGTTTATGGCACAAGTTGTTCTATGGTGTCTCTCCTCTTTCTTTGCAAAGCATTTGTAAAAGAGAGGAGGAGGGATTACGCTATGCTTTGTACTGTGGATGGCTTCCTTTAAAGTGGCAGTTGGGACTGAAGAGTAAGGAATGACATGTCAGGCTGTTTTGTAAGTTTAATAGACAGGGGAAATGGTGGAGTGATTCCAGACTGTAAACAAGCTATCCCATTGAAGCAATGACTAGGATGAAAGGCATTTTTCAGTCCCTGAGTGGTTCTTTGGAATCAGGTTTCTGGCATCTGACAGATTTGATGATGCAGGAGATCCAAGTTTAGAAATTCTACATGCTTGTACGGAACTTGTCATTTTACTCTCATCAGCTTTCTGTGGAAGTGAAAACCCAAATAATTGCTTTCCCCTCCCTACATAGGTTGCAACTTGCAAAATGATCAACATACATGGTGGCTCTGGACGTTTAAAAATTTCAGCCCTGGTTTTCATGCACACGACTTCTCCGTGCACGCCTGCATTTGCTCCGTTCTGCTCTTATGGACTTCTGTGCAGGGGATTTCCATTTTTTGATTCTGTACAAATGCACAAATTAGAGTTACAGTTTCCTTAATTTAGCACTCTTTGACAGGCAGGTGAAGCTTGCACTTCCGTAGAATATGACTCCTTTTCCTTCAAATGAACATTTCTGCACTTATCAGTAAACCCAGTCCAGTATCAGGCCCAGTGGCCTTTTGGGCCTCTCTTTCCAGCTTCATCCAGACAGCTCTTACTTATTCCACTTATTATTTGGATAATCCGGAATAAAACATGGATAATCCAGAATAAACTGTGTCTGGATGTGCCCAAACCGGTTAATAACAAGAAGAGTAGAGGTGAGAAAGATGATCTTGGTTTGGCAGCTGCTGTTGTGCTGAGTGGGCGTGGATGCGAGTTATCTCAGTTTGCAGCACAGTGAGGAAATATTGCTTACTCAGGATTCTGGCCCTCTGAGCTTGCACTGATTAGATCAAAATGCCAACAGTGGGTAACCAAGCTGCTTCAACTAAGTGACTCTTCCAGCCTGTCCTCTGAAGGATCCCCATAATACAACTCACTCAGACCCTCCCTCTCTAGAGTTCAAAATCAATTTTAAAGGGGGTGAGTGTTCCTCTTGCTTGTGTTCAGCATCCAGTCCGGATGTTCAATACCTAGTCTCTTAATGAAGCAGCTGCTTTCCTTTGAATCTGTTCCTGCCCATTTCACCTTACTGTAGAAGAACCACTTCCACTAAAGCCAGAGGACTTGCTAAAATCACTACCAAGCCAAGAACAGAGTTTAACCTTATCCTTTTATGCAATTTTCTCATGGGGTGCATTTCCACTGTCACTAAAAGTGCCCATTAAGTACCCGTACTTAATGGGTACTTCTAGTGACAGTGGAGAAACACTGATGATATCTGAAAGAATCCCAGCACTTCAGTTGGATACTTTATTTGTTTTTTTTGGATTTATATACCACACATTTCCAAAAGCTCCATGCTGCTTACAAGAAAATAAAACAACCTTTAGGACTTTTCACACTCGGCAAGCAGGGGAACCTGGGGATGCTGTTAGATGGAGCATCTGCCATTAAACAGAGATGCGTCCATCCCGGAATTGCCTCCATGCATCCAGGACCATCCCCTGCCTAAATTATGCTCCACAACTATATTAGCCACAGTGGGAAACCAAGCTGCTTCGACTTGAAGTCCTAGAGGTTGTGTGCTGTCTCACCCTGTCACTGCAGCATCAGCAGCAAACATGCCCATTGCTGTCATTGGGAAAGCACTGGCAAAGTCTGGAAAGGATTGGGTGTGTGTGTGTGCAAAATGTGGATGCCTGATCTATTCCAAAACTTAGCTGGCCATCGCACCTAATAAAGGTGTGAATTGCCCCTCTGTTTTCACTCTTACCTTACTGGACTCCTCGAGTAGGGCCATATCACTTGGCGTGGTCTATCAATTGGAGCAACCCAACTCTCCCATAACAAATCCACCCACATATGCGTGGTTGTTTTGGGACACCAAGTGAGCTTAGGAATCTGTTCCAAGGGCTCTGACAGCCTTGGGGGGGGGGGCAATTTGGATGGTGCACCAAGGCATGCTACTGAAATAGCCCCCTGTGCAAAACCAGACTATGTTTGTGTGCCACTTTCATGCATTTCAGTGGTCCAGTTTAGTGACCTCTAATCCACCGGTAGACCTCTTTGAAAAGGTCTGCCAACAACCCATTTAGGGCAACAACCAGTACATGATCCATCCAATGCAAACAACAGACTTTTTAGGCCATTTCTGAACCGGACCTTATTCCAGATTGTCTCCTAAATAGGGCCCTGGCATGTGCATGCTGCTGCAGAATACAGAAGGCCCTGCCCAGCACCTGGCATATTCTGCATCAGCATGTAGAAGGCAGGACCATATTTTAGGAAATAATCTGGAATAAGACCCAGTACAAAAAGGACCTTAGGCTCTTTCTACATGCACCCTTATTGCTGATTAAGTGTCCATGTGGTACACATCTACTTCATCCACATTAGGAACCATGATCCAGATCTATGAGGCCACATACCCCACTGGTCTGCTCTGTCTGTATTAGTCCCAGTTTAGGGAGGCATTTTATCTGGATCACTGGTAGACCCATTTAATTGAGTCTGCCAGCAGACCAGTGCTTCTGATCCAGAACACAGGAGGTGTGCAGAAGGTAATCCCATGTTTGGGTCTAAAGAGGGCACATTTCAGGGGTGCACCATAGTGTGCTCCCAAAAAGCATCATCCAGAGACCTAGGGTTTAGGAACTTTTGTTCCTAGCCTTTAGAGGCATGGGAATGTGGCTGCAAAGTTGTGCAAGTGTTGAGGCTGTGTTGTGGATTGATTCTGCCCGTGACTTCCCGTGGCTGGGATCAGTGGGCCTAGTTATTCTGGATCCACTGAACCTGACTTACAGCAGGTCAGTGTGGAAAGGGTCAAAGATACACGATCCATTTTAGCTAGTACTTGTAGCATCCCTTGCTGTCAGTTCACACCTGTTTCTTAGTAAGCAGATATAGCAAATATCAGCTGCTCTGTGCTTAGAGGGTATCTTTAGCCAGCCAAAAGTCTTTGTCTCTCTTTCAGTCTTCTTGTTGATTTTATAGAACCCACAAGAGCTCTGGTCTAACCTGAGCTGCTTGCAGCTCCGACAGAGCCAGCATTACTGTACCGGAGGGAGAAAGAGTTTCTGGGTGCCAAAACCGACATTGCGCTGGCTGAGCAGATCCCATTTAAAGAATTTAAACAACATGGGTTAGATTTTCAAAAACTGGCAGTCAGACTGTTGGGAATGGGCAAGGCATGTAATTCAAGAATCTCTGTGCACAGCCTGGAACCCACTGCCTTATTCTGGAATGCTTTCACAAATAAGAAATGACTATCTGGTCATAGGATATGGACATTATTATGCATGACTAATGCAATACATGCATAACTGTGATTTTCTCCATGATGTGGTACAGTCTGAGAGTCACTCCTATTAAGAAAGCAGCTTTATGGTTTGAGAACAAATTTCTAGCCCCCCTTCCTTGAGTAAAGTAAATTGGAACCATGAAATCTCAACACACCAAAATATGTGAGTTGATTGTGTTTCTTGTGTGATGGCACCACAACTCTGGAAAATAATGTATTCATGGTAGCTGCTTTTAGGAAATGAAAACTGTATTTTCACTAAAACTGTGGGAAGACTGGCAATTTTTCATCTACAACTTCTAGGTACCCTTTACATCTACTATATAATCCACCTTTAAGAAGTCTTCATGACTAAGGGTGGTTCCGCACTGGACCTCCGAAATATGGATCTATTAGATCTGCATTTTGGAAATCCGTGTTAAGTAGATCTGGATCCAGTAGATACAGATCTACTAACACCCTATTCCATCCGCACTCACAAGGGAAGGACAGAATTAGATCCGAATTTGAGGTGGGTGTTTTGCTTCCGCAAACCGTGCTCTGAGGGCCCTCCGGAGCCAAGCATGGCGAACCAGGGGCATCCTATCTTGGGGCTCCCCTTTGCCCCAGAAGCCATGGATTGTGGCTTCTTGAGCTGGGGGGGGCTTCACCTACACCCCCCATCCCACCCCGGGGCAAGTGCGCGTGATCCCCTCCTTACCTTCAGGCAGCCAGGCCGATTCTTCCTTCCTTCCTTCTAAACTGTATATAAAATAGGATTTGTTCAAAAACAAACAAACACCTTCAGCCCAAAACAAACTTCTGCGTTCTCCTCTTATCCCCTTTCTTGTTTTTAATGAGGAAGAAAAAAGAGGAAGCAGTAGAGATGATACGGATGCCTGGAGCTCTACTTTTCTGCAGATATGAATCAGGGAGAAGTATGTGATTGACAAACTATGATCAACCAATAGCATTTGGCAGGTAAAAGGGAGGGAGGGACAGTAAGGGGCAGGAAAGTTCCAAGGTCCACTAAAAGGTAAGATTAGTGTAGGCCAGCAGATAAAAATGTAGGAACTCCTGAAATGCAGTGGCCCACCACTAGGGGGCTCCAGAGAGCTGAATCTAGGTACCCTTGCTTTGTTTATCCATTGTTGCCTGCCATTAAACTGATGCTTCAGTTCAGCAGGCCTTTTGCCACAAAAGAAGATGCTCCCCAGGGAAGAATGACAAAGTAGGGCTCCAACCAAAATGAGGAGACTTCGTCCAGGGCTTCTTTTAGCCTAGATAAGAAGGACTTCAAACATAAAGAGGTGCTTCAAAGATAAGAATTTTCTGGGTTAGGTGAATACAACCAATGAACTTTGAACATCTGACCTTGTGGAATGTATTAAGGGGTCCGACCAAAATCCTCAGAAAAACAGATTATTTTCTTAGAGAAAAATTGGTCTTTTCAATTTCAAGATAAAAAGGTATCTTTATGCATACCTTTTGTCTTTTGACATATGCAGATATCTCATAGGGTTTACCATATGGCAGATATACAGTATCAATAATCATTTCCGCCCCAAAACACAGGTACTTAAAACATTTTTGGAGGCAAAGTGTAAAGAGAAAATGAATAAACTGCTGTTCATTTTGTTTTGTTTATCGTAATAAGACTTAACTTGAAAATGCAAGCAATGGGTGATAAATGTGCTTCATTAAAATGTGTGACTTTTAACCAGTAGGTATCTAAAGTTTCAGCTGGGAAACCACAAACCAATGGAGTATAATAACATTGGCAGTGACGGAGAAAGAATCTGACGCACTGTAATTATAGTCCAAGAGGCCATTGCTGACAGATACAAAGGCACACTTTGTGGTGACAGTGGGAATTGTATACAACAAAATTAAAGCCTGCTGTGAACATGTTGTTGGCAAAGGGAAGGTTGTCGTCTGCATACCACCTGAGATTTGCTTGCAGCCTGTACGTTTTGCTGGGTATTTTATGGGTTTGCTTTGTACTGATCTCCAGTGATGAAGGCACAGAAAGTATGGAACAGAAGAGTAACCCATATCTTCCTCAAGTATCCATAGTCATATACACATTAAACAGAAAATTGGATGGGCAGTTCTTAAAGGCTCTGCCCTACCTCCCACTTTTTGTACTATGGGAAGGCATGAGTTGATATCATGTGAACCTGCCCTTTCCTGTCAGGAAGCTGGCAATATGGTGGTCAAATAATTCACACTGTGCTGTGGCCTTGAATCCAGAAGGGCATTTAGGAATCACACACAAGACTTGTGAAGTCTGTATAAACAGTACATGTTGTAACTCTATTTATACAAAATGTCTGGGGGGGTGGGGGGGTAGTGCAAAACCAGGCATGGAAGGCACTCATAATGTCCAACATAACACTTCAAAGGTTCTGTCACAGTGTGACAAAGACTGTGGTCCATCTTTGGACCCCACCCCTCACACCTTTTTAGTCCGATCCATTTTGTTTGTGGATTTCCTCCCTTCAATCATACTTTCCTGAGTCCTGATTTTACAGGTCTCAAAATGTTATAGAACATTAATCCTTTTTCATTTTTGGGTGTTATCAGGAAAAAAGACAAAAGGGGGCTGAACCATACTATAGTGGGTGGGAACTACATGAATTTGCCTTACCTTTCACCCAATGTGTGATTTCACACTGTTAAGTGTCGGAACTTTTATCCTATCAGAGCACAGGGGGTGTTAGGATGGTGGAGAGGGGTGGAAATCTAAAAAAGTCTTGTAAAGGAGTCTTAGGCTGCATCCCTAAAAGACTTATTTGCCTCTCTAGTCTCCCTCTACTGTCACTCTATTCAAGCGGACTTTAAAAGTGCCCTGCACTTCTGGAATAAGCGTCCGCATGAGGCTCAGCAAAATACGCATTTAAAACACACCTTTCGTCCCCACGGAAGCGTGTTTTCTTTCCCTGCATCTTTTTCTCCCCACCCCCTCTCTTGTTCAAAGGAAAAATAGCCATTGGTTCTCTGTTCGTCTCCCAGATCTCCGTCACCCAAAATGACTTCCCGTGCTGGTTGCAGCCATCGGCCGGGCAATTGTTTGCTCATTCACTCTTAGCACTTTCACAGATCACTGTCTAAATCCACCCAGTACGGCAGCGGTGACTAGCAATATACTCTCTTCACGCCTGATAACAATGTTGCAATCCGTCCACTTCACACCTGATAACACTTCACACCTGATAACAATGTTGCAATTCTCCGCAATCCTGGCTCTTTGAAAGTTCTGTGCTTTAGAAAGGGAAGGGAAGGGAAGCTGCTGCAGTTCTGGGAGATGTGTGAATGCTTTATGGCTGTGGGTGCAGGTAGCAATCCCCGCCCCTATTGCCATGGAGCGTACCCAAGGTAAATGCTGCGAGGAAAACCCACGACTTCCAAAAAGAGTGCTGAAACTCTTATTTAAAGGGCACATATTTTGTCACGGGTTTTCCTGCTTTTGTAGCGCTGGAAGCTAGTTGAAAACCCTGGCATGGGGGTGCTCAGAGGCAAAAGAAGATTTTTAGCACACTTTAAATTGCTTGGGGACGCACACTTAGGGCAGCAACAGGAAGGGATGAGGGCAAACTGAGGAAAAATGATCAGCCACTGGATGTGGTCAAAGTTGTCAGTCCCATTTCTTAATAAGACAGACTATTTCAGCAACGTGTGACCACAGTCAAAATATGAACTGGGTGGGACTCCACCCTAACTGAAAGATAAATTTGTATATAAATGCACAGTTCTAAAATTCTAGCAATTATATATACACAGTGCTACTCTTCCAGAAATAAAGCTTGGTAGAAGATAGAAATAATTCACTAATAATTGAGAAAATATTTTGCTGCTTTTGAAATGAAAAATATTTTTCTGATTACAGTGGAATCCTAACTAGGGGTGTGCACAAATATTTGTAATATTTGTTGTTTGTACAAATTTGGATGAATTTGGACATTTGTATAGAAACTGAATGTTACGACATTCGTACATTGACATTCATACAAACACAAATGTTTTGGAACATTCATACAAAGCTTCAGAACATTCTTGAAACAGGGAAGTGGGAAAGTGGCTGCACCAGTCACACCTGCAATGGATCCAGAGTGAATTCAACATGGTTTGAGATCAGATACAACTGGATTCAGGGCGGATTTGATGCTGTCAGAGCAGATTTGTCACGGGATATATATTGGATACATATCAGATATGTATGTGTTTGCATCAGATATTCGTATGAATTTATACAAATGCATTTGTATCTAATAGAACCCTACCACATTCAAATGGGGGCCTTGAAGGAATACACATTTTCTTATATTCAATTTGTTACAAATCAAATGCAAAAAAACCCATTCATGCATATCCCTAATCCTAACCTCAGTCTAGGCCCAGCTATCCCTGAGTTTAAATCTACTATTGATCAGGCCATTTTCTTTCCATGTAAACTCACTCCAAGGTGGTTTTTTTGAAAAGTGCATAAAATTGAATTGAAAGTGCTTCTTCCTCCTAAAATTGGTTAAAGTTTTTGATGTGTTGCTCAAGTGCATTTTGAAAGGCAGGACCTTAGTCAAATGCAAATGCAAAAGCAAAAGCAAAAATAGCAACACCAAATCTGGTGACTGGCAAAAAGGGGTAGCCAATCAAATTGAGTTGCTGTACTGTTTTATGATAGCCTCACATTTTATATACATTTTACAGCACTGCTTCATTGAATACTAATATCCAAGATGCCGAGTCTATACAGTATGGGCATAAATACTACTAGACTAGTCTGATCTTCTAAAATTCTTTTGTTTTGTACTTGGTCTTTTAACAGCTGAAAAGAAGTTCTGAATGCTAGGGACTTGTTCTAATATTTATTCTTTAACAAGTCAGCCCTCAGGTGCTACAGATTCTGAATTCCCTTGCTCAGTCCAGCTGAAGTTTCCCAGTATTTAGAGAGAAAGGCCAAGGAAAGGTCAGATGTAGAAAATGGTCCTCTTCTCTTTGAAGCTGAGTAAGCTCAACCACAAAATAAACCGCTGTAAAAAAATGAATTATGGTGAATGAATACCTTTGCATACATGGTTATCTAGAGGGCACCATCTTGTCACACAGCAGCCAATTGATTTCAACCACAGTATTTAAATAGTCGCCTGAGGGAACTACTGCTATTCAGAAATGAAAAGTGGCTTTAGAAAACAAGCAAAGTTTCCTACCAAAACAAACATGGAAGGAAAAAAAGCTGCTGATTGTATCACATAATTAGCATGTGTGAATTGTCACTCACAAAATATGATCTCTGTGTTCTTGTCCTTGGCTTTGGCCACACTTTGTATTCTAGAAGGATAAAAGCTGTCTTCTGTTCTCAGAGACCAGACACTAAAGTGTGTTTTCAGTTTTTACAAGATCTTTCCTGCCAGATCTTTTTTTCTGGCTATTTCTGCCAGAAACATACCCAGGCAAAGGGCTACTGTCCAGGACAACTCAGGAGCAGTATGGAGGGCAGCCAGGAAGGTGGCATGGAGCTGCCCTTGCTTCACCTTGCTTTGTCTTGACCAAGGAAAAGCCCAACTCTGCTACCTCAGTCTCGCTGCCACCACCCCAATATCCCCCTGATGCCCACCTGGACACTACTACCATGCTGATCAGATTCCCTTGCCTAGTAAAAGGCAGCCTTCAGTGTGATGACAGTGGAGGCAGTGGCACAGCAAGTGTGACCATCCCTACCAAAATGTCTATCCCTGAGGTCATGGTCACACCTTCATTCTAAACCTTCTTCAGTCCATCATCAGATTTGGCGGCTCACACCTTTTTATTTGTATTCATTTTATTTGTGGATCTTCTACTTTCCATTTGGACTTTCCTGAATGGAAAGACCACAGATAAAACAGATAGAAAAGAAAAGGTGTGAGCAGTCAGACTGAAGATGAACTGAAGAAGGTTCCAAGTGAAGGCGTGACCACGGCCTGAGCCTGACTATAAGCTTAGAGTGTGAATGTGGCCCTTGGTTTATCAAAGTTGGGCTTAAGGGTAGGAATTAAGGGGTGGAAGATCTATCTGTGGCCACCTACCAGAAGTGAGTGCAGCAAAGCAAGAAATGGGTGGATTTTCATTTTCTCTCATTTTCTCCCCATCCATTTTATTTCTTCTCTCCTTGCCATTTTATAGGCCAAGTCTGAGTGAAGGCTACAGCACTAAGATTTGGGAAATTGCCTGTTTATCCATCTTTGAGCTGTTTTCAGAATGAGACAACACAGCAACAAAGTGACTTGTCGTTTTCTTTCCAATTTGAAGGTAGCATTTCCGGGTTAGATAATGTGGAAGAACAACTACTTGTCACTTTGATGATGTATTATCTCACTTCAAAGGTGGACTGAAAGTGGATTAAAACTAAAGTGTGGATGTACTTGATGTGCTTTTAATCTCTACCACTGACTTCAAAACATGCTGATGGGCCTAAGGTTTAAGGGTTTTAGTTAGTTAGCTCTGAGATGAAAGAAACAAGAGAAGAAAAGCCTATTTAACCCTGGTAGCATCTCCACATAACTAACTAGAACTCCATTAACAGGCAGGAAATGCATCCAGAACTACAGAGATCAAGTTAACTTTGGACTGGTGCTCCATGCCAGTCTTCAGTCATCCTGTTAAAAAAAGTGGTCTGGTCAATTTGCCCCTTCTCTTCCTTGGAGCAGAAAATAGCCATCCCTCAAGCATGGCTCTGTCCAACCTGATCCATGGGTAACCAAAGCTTGTCCTTTCTGCTGTACATATGTGCAGAAAAGGAGAATATATTTGTACAAAATATCAAATAATAACATAAGCTTGGCAAAGTGAAGAAAAAATAGGAGCTTTTCTACATAGGCCAATATACTGGTCCATCCTGAGACCTAGACCCCACCTGAGCCTCTCGTTCCATACTATGAAGCAGAACAGAAGAGGCCTCAATCCCTCCTAGGTCACTTGGCCCTCATTGGATGGAGTATGGCCAAAATGGCTACTTAGAGTGGGATATTGGTAAGCCTGTTTTAACACATCTACCAGCAGTCTGGGAGCCTCTAGAATGGAACAAAAAAATATGCAGAAGGATACATCCCTCCCTGTTCCAGTTTAGCTGGGGAATACATTTTGTTGGTGTCCCCAAACTGTGAAGCCAAAATTGAATGTCAGGGTGGCACAGGGCAGGGCAGGGCAGGAAAGAGCTGCTCCTGGAATAGGACATCCAAGGATGGATGGCCCCATTCAGAGACAGCTGAACTATTCCTCTTGGAGAAGTTCTGGCTGGAGTAGTTCAGCCCCCATAAGTGCAGAAGTGGCCTAGAAGAGAAAACAAGAAATGACAACAGAAATGACAATAATATCTAACAGGAATGAACAAGCACTGTTAATGTAAGCCATTAAACAAACCAGAGTAGAATACAGTATGTCTGTGATGGTAGTGGTAGAGAAACAAGGTTCTAACTGGAAGCTTTTATATCATTCCAGTGAATTGTACTTTGATCCACCAGAGATCAGAGAACAGTTCAGGAGGATAAAACAAGCCTTCCACCCCAGGCTTCTAACGTACCCTAAGATCACTATGGTCCCAGTTTATGGGGCACTGCTGAGAAAAAGATCTTGCTTTATGAAGTGAATGTGTCTTATTGGAGCAGCTAGGGGAATGCTTTGGGGCAACTGTTAAAATACACATTTTTGGTTTCCTGATTTTTTCAGAAACGAATGTTTTTTTCTGCAGTCAAAATAACAAAGCAGGGATGGCTATCATTGATACCCTTCACTATATTCATGTTATATTTGCACTAAGAAAAACACACAAGAAGTAAATTAGAAGGATTCATTTTGTTTACTTGCTTACCATTTTCTTTTGGATGAACTCAGAATCATTCCTGCAACCCATATGTAAAACCTGTTCCCCAGATGGAGATACATTCTTATTTAAAAGGTCCCCAACATGCTTTTTAAGGGATTTCACTTATTTTAATGGCTCCACAGACAGGACTAGACCATCTACATGTGTATAAGCATACTGTCTTTGGATTCTTTGTTTTCCACCTGGCGGATGGCCAGAGCAAGGCTGGCATGTCCATATTAGAAAACAAGGCAGTTGCTAAGGAACCAAGGAACCTGACCTAGGGGCATCACATGCAATGAAGGGCCTCTATTTAATATACAAGGTAAGTGTAAAATACAGCTCATTGAGTATTTTGCAGATATGTAATATGCACCTCATAATTTAGTTGTGTGTTTTTGGTAACCATACATATTTTTGGGGGCAGGAAAGGGTATTTTTTTATTAGTTAAAATGTTTGAATAATAAGTTTTAGTGCAATATTGTTAAAGCTGTGCTAAATATTTTTTTTCATTTTTTAAACCAGCTTTAACAATATTGCACTAAAACCTATTTTGGTAGTGCAATCACAATGTGTTCTGCAAGGGCTTTGAGGTCAGGAACCTTTGAGCCTTCAGAAGCAGTTCTGAAGCTGGTGCAAGCTTTGGAGCTGGCACAGGGGCTTGTCCAGAACAGCTGCCCCAATGTGGATGGCGTTGTTCCAATCCAGGGACAAATCTGCCCACTTCTCAGCTTCAGCGTACACACTTTCCTTCAGTTTCTCCTTTTTATCAAACAGCCAAGAAATGCCACTTGCCACCAGCTGCGGCGCTGCCTTAAAACTTTCCCTGTTTAAAGTGACAGAGCCCCTTTTCCCTGGAGCAACCCTGTCACATGTCTCAAGGAATGTGATCAGACAGCTCTATTTTAAAGCACACAATGCTATTTTATTGTTTACACTTGGTACAGAAACAATTATGATTTGGAATGTCACGGTTTTCCACCTACCTTACCTAGCCCTGTATCTATGAGTCAGGATCCTCCTACAGGCATAAGAACCTGGTTCTCAAAACTTGCCCCCCACCTCTCCCTAGGCAAGGGACCTTATACAATAATGATCTCAAACCAGAACAAGATCAAGAAAAAGGAACGAGAACGACTGTTTGTGTCTGTCACAGCCTTTTATATTCAGCTCCCCTTGCTTGCTCACTCTCATTGGCTGAGCTCCTGAGTCGACTCACCCCCTCCACTAGCTTGGGCTGTTGACCCACGCCCACTGCTAAGCCATAAGATATGGCTTCACTCCCTTTTCTGCTACTTACCTAAAAGAGTCGCCACACAGCACAATATTGATCTCTTGCCCTCCAAGAGAAGTACAACCCATGATTCCTCTGCTGCTGTTTTTCTTTTTCATATGCTTAAATTTTGTCCTCTGCTGAAACCCATGCTGCAGTTTTGAAATATATGGTCCATTAAAAAAAACCTGCAGTATTTCTGCTTAGATGTGAAAAATAAATATCAAGGGAGCTTTTGCACATGTCAACAAAACTGAGTGAAACAATCTGTGTAGGCAGCACTGGAAAGAGTGACATAGCGAGTATCTCTACATAACTTGGTAATAATATCATCATTGTCTAGACAACTAAACAATTATTATCCAGACATACCAAAGCTTTCTTTAAAACACTATTTTTCTTTTTTCTTTTTTCTTGCTCCCTTTCTTTCCCCCACTTTTAAAACTTACTTGGGGAAGAAAGCTACAATTTACCTTTTGCAGGCATTGCTAAGGCAAACTTTGTTTCAAGTTGACTTTTTTATAAACAGCTTTAGGAACTGCTGCTGTGTGCATGATTACAGGCTTGCAGTGGACTGAGAACTTCCTGTTAGATCATCGATTTTCTTGCCTCTGCGTACAAAGGTTAGTAAGGAAAAGTGCTTTGATAGGTCACCTCTTTCACTGAACTCTGAATAGTGAAATTGTGGTGAAGTGAGACATTGTTTAGGTGAAAAAACTGTTGCCTCTCCTTACCCTACCCTTTCCTTTGTCCTCCAAAGTGAGTAAAATTTATATTTGACCCTCTGTTCCAAACTTTTAGGAAATACTAATTACCTGGACTTTCTTCTGTGGCTGCTTCTATCCCAGCTAGTTTGGCCATTTCTTGGTTCCTTATTTGCTCCTTACATCATTACCCAAAGGCCTCAAGGCTGCATGCAGTAAGCAATACAAATGCTTAAATTCAGACAGTAAAATGAAAATTATCTGTAACAAAATATCAGTTATTCATAAGAACGGCAGATTTCCTAACTATAAGTTGAAAATCAAATCCAAGGTGAAAGGGAAAAGCCTTGAAAGAGAAGTCTGCTTTCTTATGGAAGCATTGTCAATGACAGGTATGAAAGACTCCAGGAGTTGGGCACTCCTTCTTTGGCAGTATCTGCACATGGAGGGAGTGGAGAACTTGGAACAAAGTGTTCTGCTGTCTGTTCATTAAGAATAGCACTACACTCCCTGTACATTAAGAATAGAATAGAAAACACTATTCTTAAAGCCCTGGCACTCTTACTGCACGGTGGTGTAGGCCTGGCTATCAAAACCAAAGCTGGAGATTCACCTTCTGTGATCCTGATGGCGAGAGAGAGGCAGCATTCACCCTCCCACATCATTGTACCTAATTTCTGTACTGGAGAAGAGACACAACCTCTCTCCTCCCACATCAAGGTCACCGCTGATCTTGATGCTGAGTAGGTGGAGAAGCAATCTCACATCCCCTGCTGTCAAGATCACACCTGGGAATCCCTGGCTTTGTCCTCATTGGTGGGAGAGGCTACAAGTGGGGGGACCCCTGTCTGCCTATGGTTGAGTTTGATTTTGGGAATCCCCAGCTGAGATCTTGGTGGTGGAAGAGTGTTAATCAAACATAGGAAATGTTTCCCATGTATTCCTTTATTTGATAATGGCCACTGAGGAGACCAGAAACCCTTTCGGGTAGTTTCTACAGCAAGCAGAGCATGGGATGAAAAGTTCCTCATCAGACCTTGATACTACAGTTGTATGGGCAGTACTTCCTTATAGTTCCATAAGGCACCATAATTATGATTCAGTGTCATCAGCCTTTAACCATCAGAAAAAAACACCTTTCAACAGAAATTAATCTGAGGCATTTCCGCACTGAATCGCGTTCGAAACCGAACGCGTTCAGGCGGAAAGCTTAAGCCAGCTTCGGGCGCTTTCCCCGTTCACACACAGACGCTCCGGAACGCGTGTAAACGCGTTCCGGAGCGTCTGGGTGCGAATGGTCAAAGCGCCCGAAGCTGGCTTAGCCGGCAAACGCCGGCCAGGGGCGCGCCGGCGGCCGCGGAGGCAGATCGACAATCAGCTGTTTGAAAAACAGCTGATTGTCAAAGCCGCGCGGCGTCGGAGGCGAGCCGGCAGGCGATCGGGAGACAGAAGCGGCGCGAACGCTTCTTCTCCCGAACGGCTGCGGGCGGCTCGTCCGCGTTGGAACGCGTGTAGAGCACTTCGAAGTGCTCTACATTTCGAACGCGAAAAAGCCAGCTGCGGACACGTCGGAACGCAAGGCGCGCGCGGCCAATGCGGATGACGTGTCCACAGCTGGCTTTTTCGCGTTCCATTTTCCCCCGTGCGAAAACGTCTCTGCTCTGATCAGTGAAACTTTCAAAATGATTAGCTTACTGATGTTACATGAAGACTATCAGTGGCAGGATGTGCCCAGAAGCGCAGTGCATGGATTTGTCAGGTTACTCTGAAGTCCAAAATACACTGAGCTTTCCACCTGCCCTGCACCTACTCCACCTGTGCTCCGCCTTCCTTCAGGGAGATAAAAAGAGGGAAGAGATGCCCACTCCCAACCCAGCATTCCATCTGCCCTGCACACACACCCTAGGGGCTGGTATGAAGAAAAATGGACACTTAATCCACCTTTGCATTCAGCTGGGCCATGGCTTCCTCCTGGGAGCTAAAAAGGGGAGAGGGGGCATTGCTTATGGTGCATATTTTGATGTCTTATTTACCGAGATTGATTTTTTACTTGTTTTTGTATTGATTTGTCATATTCTTTGTATTTTTTGTTTATTGTGGTCCCTATCCCAAGATATAATCTGGAATAAAGCTCAGTGCAGAAAGCTTGGGCAAAATTTCCTTTTGGAAAGGTGGTATACAAATAGAAATGGATATGGAAAATGAGCATAGGCACTCTTGGGTCTCCACTGGCAGCATTGTATCAAGAAGCAACACTATACACCCAACCAATTCCTTCTGTGATACACTATCAAGAACAAGCTTCATGCCCAGGTTTTGACACCTATCGAGGCTTTGGAGCCTCTAGGGAATGCATATTAGTGGGGCACTGTGGGGCGCCACTGAAATGCATTTCCTGATGGTCCCAAACACAGGGACATCTTATGCAGATCTCCTGCGTTCTGGATTAGGTTCCTCAGGTATACCAGTAGACTTGATTAAATAGGACTACCGTAGGGATGTGCACAAAGCCAATTTCCAACATTCGATGTGAATGTGGTCCCTATCTTGGTCTCTATCCCAAGATATAATCTGGAATAAAGTTCAGTGCAGAAGGGGCCTTAGTTTAGGCCTACTTAATAGTTTTGCTTCTCCTAATGCTGGGACCTGCCAATTACAAATTTTCATTTTTCATTCCTTCTTTGGTGGACAAATTTGTCCACAGGGATAGAAGAGCTCTTTTGTTTGCAAGAACAGGCAAAACATCAGAGACTAGCATGGAAAAGTTGCTTTATTGTATGAATGCAAATGTTTGTTCCTTTGTGACTCATCAATACAGTTGTTAAAAGCCTGGCAGAGTTTGCAAGGGACACCAGGAAGAATTAGCAAATGAGGATTTGGAAATGACAGAAGCACCTGTTGTTCTTTTCTTTTCTTTCTTCCCTTTCTAGTTCTGAACAATGGGTGGAATCCAAGTTGAAACAGCTGATACCTTTCTCTTGATATAAAGTTGTGCTTAGCTAAAGTGGCAGTGAAACTTAAAGGTATATGTATATTATTTTATTTATTATTTATTTTAACATTTGTGCACTGCTTCATCATTAAAGGCTGCCAGAGAGATTTGCAATAAAAACCTAAAAACAAGTTTAAAAACAAAAACACCCAAATACTAAAACAGATTTAAAACTGGCTGGGACTCAAAGGGCCTTTTTCGCTCGCCAGTATCCTAGTACCATCCAACTCATAGTCTACTTCTGGACCTCT
This sequence comes from Aspidoscelis tigris stejnegeri, assembly GCA_023333525.1. Lineage (NCBI taxonomy): Eukaryota > Metazoa > Chordata > Lepidosauria > Squamata > Teiidae > Aspidoscelis > Aspidoscelis tigris. Next base: position 213,816,639 of record JALMGA010000001.1, read on the forward strand.
GTCTTTCTCACCCTGTGGCAGATCAGAGAGGCCACGCCCCACTACTATCCTACTTTGTCTGCTTTGGGTAGAGCATAGCCTAATTTAGGCAGCCCAAAATGGGCAACTAGACTGGGGGCTTTTTTGCACTGAAAAGGAAGATCTTGGCATGCTCCTCCATGGAGCATCTGCACCGTATAGAACTGCTCCCATTCTGGAAGTAAGTCCAAGCATGCCAGGCCATCCCTTGGCCCGGGCAGCAGTCAAGCACTAAAAAGTGCTTCAGAGCTACACTAAGGCCCTGTCCCCATGCAATTGAAAGTCTGCTGGAACTCTTCTTTTGCCTCTGAGCGGCCCCATTCCAGGCTTTACAAGGCGCTTAGGGAGCTTAGGAAAGTGAGACACCCGCGATAAAATACGTGCACTTTAAAGAAGAGTTCCAGCGCTCTTTCGGTGATTCGCGGGTTTTGCTCGCTATATCTGCCTTGAGGACGCTCCGTGGCAAAAGGGGCGGGGATTGCTTGCCTGCACACACAGCCAAAAAGCATTCACACATCTGAGAAATGCAGCAGGTTCGCTTCCTTTCCTTTGTAAAAACATTGTTATCAGTGATCTGTGAAAGCCTTAAAAGAGAATGAGCGAAGGATCACGCTGCCGATGCCTGCAGCCGCTGACTTTGCCGGGGCAGAAAGCCTTTTCTAACAGAGAACTGAGTGAAAGTAAGTGCTGAAAGTGAATGAATGAGCGGTCATCTGCCTTTGCTAGGAGCGGGAAGCCGTTTCAGGAGACGGAGATCTGGCTATTTTTCCTTTTAACAAGAGAGGGGGCGGGGGAAAAAGATGCCCGGAAAGAGAAGACGGCTACCATGGGGACGGAAAGTCCGTTTAGATCGCGGCTACCATGGGGGCGCTTATTCCAGAAGTGGAGGGGACTTTTAAAGTCAGCTATAACAGAGTGACGGCAGAGGAAGCCGAGAGGGGCTAATAAGTCTTTTGGGGACAGGGCCTAACTCAATCTAGGATCCAGGTGAAAGGTGTGGGGTGGCACAGCCATAGTTACACACTAGGCCACCCAATCGCCATGGTGTTTCCACTTACCCAGCATTTCGCTTAACTAATGCTGGTCTGGGGTAGGCATTGAAAATGTGAGCACGCACTCTAAGAAGATCCGGATCTAAGGAATGGGTACATTCCTTAATCCGGATCTAGTAGATCTGGATTAAGGGAAGCACCCAATGTGTTTCCACGGGAGGTGTAGCACCCATTAGCAATGGGTGCTAACACCCCTGCTGTGGAAACAGCTTTGCACCGATGTGGGGAATCCGGATCGACCCACAAGGGGTCGTTCCATTACCCCAGGTGTTTTGGGGGGCAGGGCGGTGCAGTCCTCAAATTCACTTCGAAGTCACTTTGAAGTCACTTCGGAGTCACTTCGGAGTCTGTGCAAAATAGCTCCAGGGTGTCTTTGAAGTCTGTGCTGATCTTCAGAGTGAACTTCGAAATGACTTCAGAGTTACTTCGGAGTCACTTCGAAGTCACTTTGAAGTTCACTCTGAAGATCAGCACAGACATCAGAGGCACTCTGGAGCTATTTTGCACAGACTTCGAAAAGACTTCGAAGTGACTTCAGAGCCTAGGTTTGGGGGGGGGCAATGGGTGCATCCCCTCCCCCTAGCCTCCTTTGGACCCCATTGCCTGTTTCCAGTGGAAACAGGCTCCCTTTAATCTGGATTTTCTGGCAGAAGACCTCATTGTAGAACCCATTAATGGGGTCTACAGAAAATCCAGATTAAAGGCCAAAATATACCCATTAGATCTGGATTTCCCCTATGGCAGTGGAAACAATCGGGTCCTAAATGGGTGCCGTGGTGGGAATTGGATCACCCGGCTCATACCCTAAAAACACCCTATTTTTTATCTTTCCTGGGACAGTGACCCAGGGAAGTGAAGGTGTGAAAACACTCTGGGACAGTGTTAGACCTTTTAAAAAATGTCCACTGCTATTCTATTTGTAAGTAAACCAGCGCAGGATAATGTGCAGAAGGACACACACCTCTGTGGGTTGATTTAGCCAAGGAAATCTGAGGTCTCAAAGGCTAGGAACTTTCAGTCTTTGCCATTGGATAATGCCAAAGCTGGCTCTAAAAACTGTGTGATCGTTGGGGCTGGTGCAGCAGCTGTCCCAGAACAGATGCCCAATGCTGATGGCTTTTTCTGGAACAGTAGGAGTGCTCCAGCTGCTGAAGCCAGTCCAGTCTGGCCTGGTTCTCCTGGACAAAGCCAAGAAATAGGAGGCGCAGAAGCCCATAATTTACCAGAATTATTCACCACTCATCAGTTCTCACCCACATACTTTTCAAGTTTGTCCTATTCCGTATGTTACAAAGGAGATGGTAAAGTAATGTAAACTAGTCTCCTTGTGAGAGCTGGGTTCTCCCAAACCCATATGAACATCAAATTCATGAATACTAAATAGGGGTGTGCACAAAAACTCATCACAATCAAAATTCATATGTGTTTGGACATTCAAATATGAATGAAATGTTTCTATACATTCATACAAAGCTTCATTACATTTGTGAACCTGAGGAAGTGGAAAAGTGCCTTCCCAGTCACATCTGCAATAGATCCAAAGTGGATCCACAGTGGATTCAGCATGCATTTGACAAATTCAGAGTAGATATGTATGGGATACATAGGGGATATGTAGGGATTCATAGGATTTGTAGGCAATTAGTAGCAGGGGTTCAAATCGGATTCTTACTGAACATTTATACTGAATTTGATTCCTACAACATTCAAAGTGGATCTATGAATTGAACACGAACAAAACATTTGTACACATCCCTAAGTAGAGGAAGAGAGAGTTGTGGGAACATTTTTTTAAAACCTTTTCAACATAAACTACTACTACTTAAGGGGGGGGGGGAATTAAACAGCTTTGGTTTTGAAAAAGAGGACAGTCTCAGAGTCCATATTTTACTTGTTGGGTAAAAGGGAGGAGGAGAATGTGAAAGCTATAAAGCCTCCTTTCAAAGACAGATAGGATAAATGCTTTTAAAATAAGAGTCCAGTGGGAGCAGGAGTTTCCTTTTTAAAACGGTAAAGCAGTGCGAAAGAAAGTTCTATATTCCTTCCATTTTATGCTGACAAACAATGTGAGAGGAAGGCTTTTTAAGTAGAACAACATGGGAAGATAGTTTTTCTTTTCTTTTCAGTGTTTCACATGGCAGGATTAGGCAGAATTATAAGGTATTTCTTTGCTTATCTTGCTCTTTGGCACTGTTCCTTTTCTCCTCCTGTCTGTAGCCTTTTTGCTATTGTGCCCCATTTGGGCATCCATTTCTGCCCAGAGAAAGGGAAGAGAGAAGAAGGAAGAAGGTCAACACCTCTAGAAACTATGAATGAACAAGTCATGAAAACTGAGCTACGTACTTATTCCAGCTCGTAAGAACATAAGATATGCCCCATTGATTCTGCCCAATGGCTCATCTAGTTCAGTAGTCGGTTCTCACAGGCCTGTTCCACACTTGTATGCAGTGTTCAGGGACAGGGCGGCCCACCTCAACCTGGAACAAGTAACTTGTCCTAAGTGGGCCAGGTGGTATGTGGAGCAGAATGGCCCTTCCCACTCTAGTTCTCAATGCTGTCTGTAAAGAGTCCTCAGAAGCAATATGGCGAGGCTCTGGTTTCCAGAGTTTCTGTCTTGACTGTGTTTGTGGTAGACTAAATTCTGGGGATGTTCCTCAGAGCACCACCAAATATAGTCCCCTGTATATAGGTGTGTGCTGCCCGCATGGCATGCCTCCGTGGTCTATTTTACTAACTCTGGTCAATATTGAAGTCTACAACTATACCAGACTAGGGTGCCATTTTTGGAACCCTAGCTCAACCCTTAATTCATCCATTGTGAATGCAGAGTGATAGGGGGGAGGACTTTGGCCTAGTCTACAGTAGTCCACTACTGTCTCTTATTCTTGAATTTGTTCTGGAATAAGCGTAGGGTGGAAAGGGCCACAGTGGTCAAGCAGCTATACTGTACAGCAAAGTCCACCAGGAGGACTTGAGTACAGCTTCCTTTGCTTGCAGCCTCTCATCAGCTGCCACTAGGCATAAAAGCCATTGATAACCCTATGCAAAACTCAAAGTCAGCAATTTCATACCCAAGACCACAATTGCCTTATTTTGATTATCATATTGGCATGACTGCACCAACCAAAGGACACTTCTTCATCACAACATCTTCTATATTGATAAAAAAAAATAGTGACTTAACAATAAATCATCAGGTAACTTACAATAAAAGAAAATCAACACAAAATAATGTGAGCTTTTTTTAAAAAAATAGTAGTGGTACACAAAACAATTATTACAATTTTTACTGCTCTTTGTTAAAGGTTTTACAATGAATACAGTGAGACCTTAAATTGCTTATAAACATATTTTGAATAAAAATAATAGTTTTCACTCAAAGAGCGCAGTGTGGTTCACATACCAATATAAAACAACATAAAACCAATACAATAAAATATATAAATGGTACAATAAAAACAGAATAAAATCACCACAAAAGAATATAATTTTCATGCAAACAAGTTCTCAGTGCCTGGGTCTATAGGTTTGTTTTAAAGAAACGCACTGGAAATTCAACAGGTGATCCGCCAACTTTTGTTTTGATTTTATAAAAGGAGACTACAGGTGGATAGTTGGTACTGGAAAGGCACAGAACAGGCCAGCTGGACCAGTCCAGCATGGGCAAGTGTGGCAATAGCCCATGTGTGCACTGTCATTAGAACCTCGGATAGATCCCCTACTAGGAGTCTGTTTTATTAGCCTTGGTTGCTACAGCCAATCTGACTTTTTTCTACAAAAAGACAGCTTAGCCACAATAAGCCATGCACTTGTAACATAAGCATTGACTACTACAATGTACTGCATGTGAGTAAGCAGTACAATGGACCTGACGGGTAGTGCAGTATGCAATGACCTAGTTAAAATGCAAAACCTGCCTCTCATGAGCATGTTGCAACTTTGCTCAAGGCTGCAACTTTGCAATGGTTGTCAATTCACCACCAAACCATGCTAATGATTCTGCAACAGGCATGTGCTCACTCCACCGTCTGACTTTTTTCCCCTTATGAGGAGGAAAATCACACTCACCTTACCATATGGTGGCACGCAACCAAGGCAAGCTTGGTTTCAAACCCACGTGTGGCCACTGCTTCAGATTTGAAAGTAAGCCTGGACTGATCTTGAAAGGGATCCAGATAACCAGTTTCCACTAAGAGTGCCTGGTGCTGGACCACTATAATTGTCTCTAGTACTTTTTTCCAAAAGGGGATATTTGCAATCAGGCATTTTTCTGAATCATTTCAGAACTGGAGACACAAACATCTCTTTCAGGGATGCATTGAAGCATTTACTACCCAGACAACTCCTCCTGGTTTTCTTGTATTGGTTCCTAGGTTAGCAACGTTACTTTTACATAAGTGTACAGTAGGAAGTGCACACACTTCTACAGGAATTCTAAGATTCTGGACTGCATGACTCTAAAGGCACAAAGATCATAAAATCCTATGAGTTGTGCCTTAGAAGCCATTTTTCTGACACACAGTAAAAGAAGTGTCCACGTTGAATTTGGGCTTCTGTCTCACCGGTTCTCCTCTTGCTTCAGGCATCTTATGCAAAGGAAAAACATGATCACAAACAGGAATTGCCCCAGGCAGCCAGCAATAGCAACTGAGGTTATTTTTAGAAAAACCCTTTTGTTTAGCAGTCAAAGCTACCTGGGCAAAAATCTGATACAGTCTTGATTAAACTTAGACAGCCATAATCAGTGTGAATGCAAGGATCTTGGTCAATATTTTCATTGTTTTTGACTGACCATTGCCATTTACAGTTCTGCTGGCACTCTGATTCACTCTACCTGGTAAAAAAAAAATCTATGTGATCTCCACCCAGAAGCATCTCATCTATTTTTGAATTTTTCCTCTAACTAATAGTTGGTTTTTGCTGCATCTGGTTGGCTAATTTTCACTAGTATCTATTGACTGCCTAGGACTCTATTGAGAAAGCCTGTTGGTTGCCATTATTTGCTATTGAAGCCTTTAACTTCTTGGGCCGCGTCTTCACGGCATCGTTATCTCGAATTCAAAACGATTTGAGTCCTCACAGTTCAGACGGCAGTTCGGCTTAACACGCTTCTTCTGTGTTAAACCACGTTATACCGATTTGAAATAAATCCTGATTTCAACAGGTCTCACTCCGGAACGTGCCCTTGATACGTGTTTCATTTTTTACTGTGTGGACAGTATCGTTTTCCGGGATGAGATTCCGTGTCCAGGCTGTCCCGCTCCCAATTGCACTGTAACCAATGGGCTGTCCGTATTGTAGGCACGTCATGTTTAGGATTCCCTCCCCCAATAGCTCGCTTCATTCAAAGAATCCAGCCTCAAAACAGCTACTACAAGCTACACTGTAGCGAGGTAGCTTAGTAACAATGTTGCAGTTTTGCGTAGTTCTGAACTTTAAAAAGGAAAGGAAAGGGGAGTCCCCGCGGAACATTCCCAGCCCACTCTCCCCGCTCTCTGAGTTCCCTCCCGGCCCCTGGGGGAAGAGTGAGCGAGGAGCCCCCTTCACCCTCCCCCGCGGTGGGCACACTGAGCTCGCCCGCCTCTCGGCTCTCCTCCTTTTCCAGCGGCGGAGGAGCCCCAGGGCGCAGCTGCCCGCGCTGCAGCACCAGGATGGATGGATGGATGGATGGCGGGCCGGCACCGGAGCCACCGGTGGGGGAGGCAGGGGCGGCCCGGGCTGCGAGCGCGCTCTGGCCAGCGGGGTGAAAGGTGCCGAGAATGCGGCGGCGGCGGCAGCGGTGGAGTCGGGCAAAGCGGATGTGGGCACCGAGGAGCCCCAGGGCGAAGCTGCCTGCGCCGCAGCGCCAGGATGGGTGGATGGATGGATGGATGGATGGATGGATGGATGGATGGATGGATGGATGGATGCTGCTGCTGCTGCTGGGAAGGGGGAGGGGAGAGAACGGGAATCCCCGGCGGAGCATGGATGACGCAAAGTGGCGGCGGCTCTGCCACCGGGCAACGAGGAGTCCCAGGGCGAAGCCGCCCATGCTGCGCCAGGATGGATGGATGGATGGATGGATGCTGCTGCTGCTGCTGCTGGGAAGGGAAAGGGAGGGGAGAGAAGGGGACGGATCGGGCAGGGGATCCCCGGTGGAGCATGGATGATGCAAAGGGAAGGGAGGGTGGGATCCTGGGAGGGAGGACCAATCACAGGGCACCATGACTGGCAATGGGCGGGAGCACAGGGCTATTGTGGGGATTACCAGGATTGATTCCGCGTTAAGGCTGCAATCGGAATGCCCTCAGAACCGGATCAATTTGCAAGTCGTGTAGACAGCTTTGTTCCGGGTCAGTTATTTCGAATTATTTAAATCAAAATAACGCATGCCATGAAGACACAGCCTTGCAGTTTAATAAAGATTGTCCAGTCTGCATTACTTCTGCCTGCAGAATTCCTTCCTTTGCCCCATCACTGTGACTCCACACCAGCCAAGTGTGGTCTGCCTTTGGCAGTTCATAAAACCTACCTAGAACATAAGAGGAGCCATGCTGGATCAGGCCACAGCCCATCTAGTCCAGCATTCTGTCACATACAGTGACCCACCAATTGCTTATGGGCATTTCAAGCAGAAGACAAAAGCAAAACCTTCACCTGCTCTCAGATAGCTTCAAATGGCCTTTAGAGGCACCCTGCCTGTCTCCCCAGACTGGAGGATGTAACTAGGCATCCATTCCAGTAGCCATTGATACAACTGTTATCCATGAATTTGTCTAACCCTTTCTTAAAGCTGCCTTGGCCGGTTGTTGTTACCACCTTTTTCTGATAGCAGATCCCATAGACTGATGCCTCTCTTGCCTGATTTGACTCTCCTACCCATCAGCTTCATAGAGTGCCCCTTAGTTCTAGTGTTTTGTGATAGAGAAAATAATATTTCCTGTTTACCTGTTATGCCTTGGGTCCTTAGGAATAACTGGAATTGAGTAATGTCTGCAAACCCACTCACCCACCCAATTTATTCCTTTTTACACCTAGGAGAAAGAGTCCGTACATCATATGCTTGGCCAAAGTACCTTGTCTTCATCCTCAGACTTCAGACAGCTTTTTGGTACAGAGGTTATTTGGGTAGTGGTGGGAAAGATGGATCCAAAGCTTGCAAGGAACAAGGGCCGGAGTGTCTTTATCTGCTGCCAAGAGACTACCTTGACAGTCTATTTCTTGTGTCCCAGGGTTCTCAGGCCACTTCTTTTTACTCACGTCCTGTGCAAGAAGACATACACCAAAGGTCGGACTGACTTCTCTGTGGTAGAGCTTTCATCAGGACTTGCATCTGTGTTATAGTGGGTTTAGTCATGGCATTTTTATCCTTGAGTAGATGACCTTTTGAATATAAGTTCCCTTCCCCCGTTGATTTGTATTGGGAACTTTTCTTCATTCAAGTCGATGTAATTTTGCACAAGGCTAGCCTACCACAATATAAGTCAGTGGAAGTTCTTGCCACAGTTCTCCCAACCCCTGGATTTGCATAGAAATTTGTTGTTCCCCTAATGTGATTTCCTATAAAGTGATGATTTGCTGGAACAGAACCCTAGCATTATAGGAGGATGCACTTGCTTAAGAGGAAAAGTGAATTACACTGCTACAGTAATGAATTCTTCTCTGTGTGGCTAATCTCAAGATAGATTTATTTGGGTGTGAAGCAGTATATTTCCTGCAAAATTATTTATTTTCACCACAGAGCATATTTAGCTACCATTGCATTGGGACATACCATAGACTGAAAAACTATTTTGTTAGTAGTAGCCAGGAAAGTTGCAGAATCTTGGAAGGACAGATCATTACTTATCTTAAATTCCTGGTACAACTAACTATGGGTCTTGGCTACAATGGAACTGCTCAGATACCAACTTTGTCTAATGCAAAGTGTTAAGTTGCCTTAAACTTTTCATAAAATTTGAAATCTTCTTCTGGAATACCTTTCAATGCAGTTTGTTACTTTACGTGACTGGTTTCATCATTCCTGGAATTGCTTATAGTTTGTTCACGTTTTACCTTTCAGTATATTTATATTTCTGTCCCACCCTATACCTGAGGGTCTCTGAGCAGGTCACAATAAAATGATTATAAAAGCAGATTGGCTAAAATGGTGACAGTGTCTGCATGGGGAGGGAATGTTGTTCCCTCAGGATGAAGAGGTGTATTTTAAATATTTAAATGCTTTAAACATGTTTTAAACATTTATATTTTTGCATTTTTTTCATAAAAGAAAAGAAGGGGGAAACCTGCTTTGTTGCCTAATGTACATATCTATGAACTGAGCACATCATGGTGTTTAATACTGTTTTCAGATTTTCCTGTTGGGCCATTAGGAGAACGTTTCTGAAAGTTTGGAGGGAGTTGACAATGAGCTGCTTTTTTGGTGGTTTGAGTCAGAAATACTGTTGCACTCTACTTAGCTTACATAGTTGATAACAAAAAACAGGACTGGAAGGAAGTGTGGAATTTGGCTAGTTTTGCTCTTTGCCACATAACTACGGTTGTGGTAACACTTAAGGTTTAATTCAGCTTCAGTCCACTTTCAGAGAGAGAGAATACATAAGTAGAGTGACAGGCTGTTTTCTTTCAGTGTTAAATAACTCAGAAAATAAACCTTTGGGATAGATAATGTAGAAAGAAAATTACTGGTCACTTTGCTGATATGTTCTCTTGCTGTGAAGGTGGACCGAAGCTGAATTAAACCTTGGGTGTGACCACAGCCCAAAAGAAATATGGCAATTCTACAAGGAGAGATGATGTTAAGTACCAATGGCAAAACCAGCAGCCTAATGCACTGCTTATGGATTGTACGATAACCCAGCTTACCATAACATTCACCCCAAACCAGAGCTTTTCTGAATTATCTTTTCATCCTGTGTAGAAAGGCCAAGGCCTTGAAGGTTCCACCCAGCTGAAAAACAACTTTACAGAGCAAATGAAGTTAAAGTAAGAAAAGAGTTTGCTTAAGCTCCCTGGTGAACGTATTTGCTAAAGCGTACAGATTCCTGCACATCGTCACTCATGAGCAGATATGATTTACTCTTGCTAAAACAACAAGAAAAAGCCCTAGTGATGTTAGCTGTGTAGAGGGGTGAGAAAAATGTTAACAGCTGCATCTGGGAATCTGAACTGTAAAGAAGAAGAGGCCACTGTACCATGAACAACTGTTCAAACTGTGGTTACCTGATTTATATTACATGATAACTAGAGTTATGAAGCCCTTTTTATGCCCAACTGAGTGGCTTAAATAAACAGTTGTCTAAGAATATTTTTACTAGTCTTTCTTAGAGTTAATTAACCAATTTGGGACCGAGAAGGTTAGAATGAGAAAAATTGAAACTAGCCTTTTACAGAAGAAACTGTGCACAATAAAAAATGGGACAAAGCCCCAGCTGTTTCCTCACATGTCCTTAGTTCTTTATATAAGACCATTTCTGTATTAAGCCTTATTCTAGATTCTACCCCGGAATAGGGACTTGCCATCCCCATGCCAGTGCAGGTTATGGTAAGCTCTAGGTGGGGCTGCATCTATAGAACTGTAGAGATGGGCAATTAGAACTTTGCTTTTCCTGTAATGGTTGCAGTCCTTTGAAAATGTATCTGTAGCATTAGAATGGACAAATCATTGGTCCCTTCAAGGTTAGACTTCATCCTTCAGTTAGACCCAGGTAAGGATCATCTTTAGAATTAGAGGAAGTGTTCCCCATTTGGAGTCCCCAGCTTGTTAATAGATTTGTGACATCTTGCACTCTCTAGATGTCAGGACAAACATCTTCAGTTCAACACGTATCTGAATTACTTGACATACCTTCTGCCTCTCTTTCATCCTCATTGTGGGATTCAAACCTAGTAAGTCTGGATCCTGGAGATTTGGAAGCTGGCTCTGATGTTCACATGAGGTTTGGAGCCACAATGGGGTGGGGTGGGGACGACGACGACGACCAGAATAGCTAACCCAAAGCAGATGGCCTTGTTCTGGTTCAAATGCAATCCATCCACATATGGGATGGATTGCTTAATCTGGACCATATCTGAACCCCTTATCTGAATCACCTACAGTAATGCGGAAAAACCCTTATCGTTGTAGTATTTTTATCCCACTCTTCACTTAAGGGTCCCAGGCAGGTCGCAACAGTAAGAAGATAATATTTGTAACAGTTAATATATAATTAAAATATATTATAAAGTACAATCCTACCTCTCCTCCATCCTTGGCAGTATGACAGGGAAAATAACCATAGAAGGCCTCAGTGAAGTCTATTTTAACCAGGTACCAAAATCCATATAGTGGAATATAAGTTTGGTTTTCTCATCTTTCTGTACTTCAAAATAATTAGAATCTTCTTCTAAAAGGAAAATTGTCTTCCATAAGAGAGTAAGGGTCTGTTCCCACCTACCTGTCAGGGTCAAAGATGGTCTCAAATGCTCTGAGATGCTCCATCTGTATGCTGTAGTGGTACCTCTATCCAAGAGCACCCCCAAGCATGTGGGAGCATCCTCAATCAGCCAAAGCCGTGGAACAGTTTTTACTGCTTCACAGCTTCACTAAAAGAGGGCAGCTGTGGTGGTGCAAATGTGTCCACACCAGAAGTTGCTGTGGAAAGATGTGAGGAAAGATGTCTATAATGCAAAATGTTGCTCAGCTTGAGCACCCATCAGAGCTAGCCAAAAGTAGCAGAACCAGTAGCAGAACCAGATGGCAGCTGGAATTCAGCAACACTTGGAGAGCCACACGTTAGCTACTACAATGTACAAAATGATGGCTTTGATGGCTCAACAGCTTTTTATGTCCCTTCCTTCTATTCCATTTGTAAAATATTGGATGTAATGCCCTTTACACTATCTCTAAAAACCTAATGACATAGTAAGATGGTATTAAAGATGGTATCAGGTATTGAACCTGGAGCCCCATTGGCAATGTCATTTACATCAACACGTTCAAATTGCCACTAACCCTCACCTGCTTTATTGCTGCTCAATAACCTCCTAGCAGTTGATTGTATATCACAGGCTACTTCTGGGAGGGAAGGAAAGAGAGCGAGTTTACTTTTATATTATTGTAGTCAATAATAGGACTAGGACCCTTTCTGAACTGGGCCTTATCCACATGCTGGTGAATACTATGGCAGTGGAGCTGGGGGACACTCTGAAGCTGATGGACAGGAGAACTGTTACAAGAAGTATTTTTTCACCCAGCGGGTTATCAGCCTGTGGAATTTACTATGAGAAGAGGTGGTGACAGCAACCAGCCTGGATAGCTTTACGAGAGGGTTAGACAAACTCATGGAGGACAGGTGTAGCAACAGCTACTAGAATGGATACCTAGATTTTGCTCTTGCTGTCTGCCTGAGGATTTCCAGAAGCAAACAGTGGACTACTATGTGAGACAAGATGCCAAACTAAGTGGGCTCTGGCCTGATCCAACAGGGCTTCTCTTATGTCCTTGTATACTACCACCTTAATGTAAGGCAGATCTAAGAATTAGAAATTCTTATACTTGTTTTTAAAGTACGCTAGCCCTTTCTATATTTGCATCCTTTGTTCCAAGACAGAGTGGACCATGCAAGACTGCATCTGGAATGGGACAGGATCATTGACATTTGGACAGCCAGTTCCACTCCAGAAAGCCTTCAGTCACAGAAAGGAAGACTCTGAAGGATGAAAACCTTTGCCCCTTAGTCTGGAATTTGTTTTGGAATAAGGGACAGCATGGCCCTGTAGCTATATAGAAATGGTTTATTATTTGCTTGTTGGCTCTCTTCAGCCTGCAGTTCAGGAATATGAGGAGGGTGAGTGAAAAGAGAATCTCCGATTAGAAATCTTCCTTTGACCTTCTTGGGCGCGTCTTCATGGCATGTGTTATTTCAGTTTAAAGAATTCGAAATAAAAGAAACGAAACAAAGCTGTCCAGACGACTTGCAAGTTGATCCGGTTCCGATGGCAGCCTTAACGCGGGATCAATACTCGGAGTCCACATGGCAGCATTGTCCTCCTGCCCATTGCCCACACTCTCTCCTGTGATTGGTTTTCCCTGCCAGGATCCCACCCTCCCTTCTCTTTGCGTCATGCTCTGCCGTGAATTCCCTGCCCAATCCACCCTCCCCTTTCCCAGCAGCAGCAGCAGCAGCATCCATCCATCCATCCATCCACCCATCCATCCATGCATCCATGCATCCATGCATCCATCCATCCATCCAGGCGCTGCGGCATGAGGAAGATGAGGATGGGGGGAGAGGGGGCAGCAGCAGCTGGGTGGGGGTGGGGAGGGGAAGGGAGGCATTGCTAAGGCACCAAGGAAAAGAGTCTTGGGGGGGACTAGCAAAGGGGGGTGTCATCCTTGCACAGACGGGATTCTAAAGTGAGAGAAGCCCCCCTTTCCCAAAAAGAGAGAGGGAGGAAGGAAGGAAGGAGGGGTATCTGAGAAGCCCCCCTTTCCCAAAAAGAGAGAGGAGAGAGGGAGGGGTTCCTAAGAAGCCCCCCCTTTCCCAAAGAGAGAGAGGAAGGAGGGGTACCTGGGGGGGGGAGACATTGCATGAGCATCTCACGTCTCCCGCCCTCCCGAAGCCGGTGTATATGGTACATCAAAAAAGGAAAGCTGCACTGAGCATACGCAGAGTGCCTTACTGCCAAAAGAAGCAATCATAACCAAGCATTCCTATAAAAATAAGCACATGTGCACACACATAGGTACTCTCGCAGGTGCCAGCCCCAGAACCTCTGCTACGTTCCCAAGTTCCCGTCCCACACGTCTGAAGGGGCTCTGGACCTTTAGTTTGTGGGGCAGGAGAAATGCATAAGGACTTTAAAACCGTCGCCTTTAAAAGAGTTTTTATTTTTATTTGTCTGTGCTGAAGAACACTTTTGCTACAGCCTTCACACAGCGGCTACAGTGTTTCAGGGAGCCCCTTAACTCCTGATTATCAATGTTGCAGATTTCCGCAATTTCAAACCTTCAGACATTTAGAAAGTGGAAGTAATACAGCTCTGTATCAAAGGACCGGGGCTTTAAACATTAAAGAGGCATAGGGTGGGGTGTCATTCATTCATATTTTTATCCCACTCTATACACAAGGCTCTCAGTGCGGGTCACAACACATTGGTTTTAATGTGTTCATATTAAACATATTAAAGCCATAACTTTGCCTGAACGTGGGGAGGAAAAAGCTGTTTCTTTAGTCCACCCTCAGAGCGAGAAAACATGAGCAAAGTGACCAGTAATTTTCTTTCCACATTATCTCTCCCAGAGGTGAATTTTACCCTAAAAGAAAACAGCTTGCCACTTTGCTGATATATTCTCTCACTCTGAAAGTGGACTGAAAGTGGATTAAACCTTAGGTGTGACCACATATTCTCTCATTCTGAAAGTAACAGAGATCAGAACTTTCCCCATGCACAGAACTTTATTGGCCCATGGCCAGGCCTGGTAGTGCGGTGCAGGATTTTGGGACATGATTGATCCTGCCCTATTGGATTTCCTAGTGGTCACCTATCCATGGTCCGCTTTGCCCTAATATCCTGGCAACTGGAATCTTATCTGGGAATTCCAGATTAGATTCCACTTCCCATCCTGAAGCAGGCTGCCCCTGGCCTCCCATTGCATCACCACCCACTCCTCCTGGGCTTGCATGGCACTGCCACCCCCAAACAAAGGATGCCCAATCTGGGGCAGAAGGCAAAAAAAGACACTTCTTTTTTTAACTGTATGAAAATGCTGCCCACATGAGATCTTTAAAACACTCTCATGCTCTGGTGCTTGGCCATTTAGTCAAGCAGAAGTGTTGTTAGTCATGGCTCTCTTCTGAGCTCTCACAGGGTGTGGGGAGGAGAAGGTTTGTCAGCAGCTTTGAACCTCTTTAAATGGGTGAGAAAAGTGGGGTAAAAAAGCCAACTCTTCTTCCTCCTCCTCCGTGAAGCCAGCTCAGTGGCCTTGGGCTAGTCACAGCTCTTACAGGGCATCTGTTGTGGGGTGAAGAATGGAAGCTTTGTCAGCCTCTTTGAGTCACCTTAAATGGGTGAGAAATGCCAATTCCTTCTCCTTCTGGGAGGTTTGGTATGGGGTAGCATTATTATAAAGAGGTATAGAAATCCAAGTCAAGGTTCCTATCTTTTTTTAACAGTTGTGCAAAGCATGGAACTTCAGCAAGTGCATCCTTCCTTCCTTCCTTCCTTCCTTCCTTCCTTCCTTCCTTCCTTCCTTCCTTCCTTCCTTCCAGCCTCGCGCCGAGGGAAGAGCAGCCGGCGGCGGAGGCGGCAGCGGTGGCATCCATCCATCCATCCATCCATCCATCCATCCATCCATCCATCCATCCATCCATCCATCCATCCATCCATCCATCCATCCATCCATCCATCCATCCATCCATCCATCCAGGCGCTGCGGCGCTGCGGCACTAGCGGCTTCTCCCTGGGGCTCCGCCGCCGCTTTCTCCCCGCTTTGCTGCCACTTTGCCCCGCAGAGGAGGAGAGCCAAGGGGTGGATAAGAGGGCGAAGGGGGCTCCTCGCTTGCTCTTCCCCCCGTGGCCGGGAAGGAACTCCGCCCCCCACCTCACAGGGACCGAAGCTGGATTAAAACCTTGGCTTGTGGTCACACCTAAGGTTTAATCTAGCTTCACTCCACCTTCAGAGTGAGAGAACACATCAGCAAAGTGACCAGTAGTTTTCTTTCCACATTATCTAGTCTAAAGGTGGATTTTCTGAGTTATTAACCCTGAAAGAAAACCAGCTTGTCAGTTTGCTGGTGTATTCTCTCACTCTGAAAGTGAACTGAAACTGGATTAAACCTTAGGTGTGACCACAGAGGGGCTCAAAGCGGTTGACATTCTGTTTTCACCCTTCAAGGGACTAAGTGGCTGACAAGCCTTCTCACCCTTAAGGGGGCTGAAAGCGACTGTTCCGAACCTTCAAAGGTCTGAAATTGCGCAAAATTGCAACATTGTTTTTAAGGTGTGAAGTGCTTAGATTGATACAGTGTTTCAGCTTTAAGGACTGGAGGTTTATAGTGGGTGTTTGAGGGTGGATTTTTTCAATGAAGGAAACCCTAAACATGACGTGCTTCTAATACGTTCAGCCATTGGTTACAGTGCGATTGGGGGGGCGGGACAGCCTTAACACTGAATCTCATCCCGGAACGATACTGTCCACACAGTTAAAAAGGAAACACGTATCGACGCACGATCCGGAGTGAGACCTGTTGAGATCAGGATTTATTTCTAATCGGGATAACGTCCTTTAACACGGAAATACCGTGTTAATCCGAAGTGCCGTCTGAACTGCGCGAACTCAAAACGTTTTGAATTCGAGATAACTATGCCATGAAGACGCACCCCTTGTGTTTTTAGGTCCTGTGAAACCAAAACACAACTTTGGGGAGGACAAAGGGGGACTTATGATCATAACCTCACCCTGCTCTGTCTTCTGTGAACCACAGCTGCTTGATTTGTCAGTATAATCTACAACCCTGCAATTACATAACAGGATCCCACCCATACTCTATTTTTTCTGAGTTGTACCAGAGCTATTATGTGCATTTAGCTAACATAAGAACACATGACGTGGCAACTTTTTGCTTCCTCAACTTCATAGCTCCCCCACAAAAAGAGCTGTTGATTATATTTCTGTACAGACTGTAAACCCTATAAAATACCCAACCCAAATTGACTATGATTCTGAGGGCAAAATTGCTCACATTTATTCTGGCCTCACACTGTATATTCATGGCTTATTTCAGTGGGACACCCCCAAAATCTTAATAATATTTTAGGGATAAGAATGTCACATGTGAGCCTTCAGATAAAATGACTCAATGGGATCCATCAAAGAGGAGCAGTTATGGCTGACAAACACCCACCATACAGACCTGAAGAAAACCAGTGCTCACCACAACAGACATCCCTTCAGCATTTCAGCAAGTTGACAGAAGGCTTGGTGTGGTCATTTTGCTGATGGTGGCTCTCCCATGCAGACTCTTATTTTACAAGCTCTTCCTGCTCTTTCTGGAAAACTGCAGCACCTTTATCTGCCCAGAAGGAATTAGAAGGGAGAGCTGTAAAATGATCTAAACACTTACAAGCAAATACACCCTGCAACCACCATGACCATGACCACCATCAAAACGCAAGCAGCTCAGTTTCTTCTGTGTCTTCAAAGCAAATCTTTTGCCTTAGTGGTTTAAATCTGTATTAAGTATTTACATTGCTGTAACCGGCATCATGTTTCTTGATCTTTGGATGACCTGTAAGCTGAAGGGAAATGAGATCTTTGCAAAGGGAGGGGAG
Source organism: Aspidoscelis tigris stejnegeri (assembly GCA_023333525.1). Classification (NCBI taxonomy): domain Eukaryota; kingdom Metazoa; phylum Chordata; class Lepidosauria; order Squamata; family Teiidae; genus Aspidoscelis; species Aspidoscelis tigris. The sequence goes on from JALMGA010000001.1 coordinate 213,834,002, forward strand.
CTGTGAGGCATCACTACCAAATCAGACACATTAATAATTTTCTTAGGACTTTTTTTAAAAAAGGTAAAAATGCTACTAAGCAACTTGCATTATTATTTCCATCACCACCTTCATCACCTTCACCATTGACAGTAATAGCAGACCCAGCAGCAATAGTAGTAGTACTCATCTCTCAAAGCAATAAACATCTATTTTCCTTGTTAAAAACAGCACAGCAGGGGGCATGTGTTTGACTCACAACATTATTGAATGTGGTGCTGAGCAAATAACTCCAGTAACACTGAGTTAGTGAGCAGACGTCTTCAGAGTCCCAGAAGAGTGGTGCTTTCCCTCCTACTCTTTGCAAAGATCCCAGGAGAGGGAGAGAAGTGAGAAAATGCCAACATGGAAATTTTAAAAAAATTAAAGGTTTTTTATTTTGTTTTCTTTTGTAAAGGAGCAAAACTCTGCCTAAAGTGGTGCTCCCACCCAAGGCACCCTTTTATGGGATCTTGGATGCTTAGGGCTCTTTCTGTAATTGCTTCTTGTAAATGATCTTTTGCTCTGTAACACTTTACTGTAAACCACTTTAATTTTGCCATCTGTTATCCAGTTGTTTTAACTGAGTTTCCAGTATTTGCATCAGTCATTTACAAGAACCTTTCTAACCTTCACAAAAAAAGGAAATAATTGAAACCCCTTCCCCTTATTTTTATTTTGCTTTAGAATCAAGGGACTATTGGCTGAAATCCATGATTTGAGATACCCATGGAAAATCAGGGGTGGCTAAACTTATCATTTGTATAATCTAGAATAGTGTTCTACAAATATAGAAATAGCATTTCTAGTAGTATTTTTTGTAATGTACCAATCCATAACTCACAGCAGTATCTCTTCTGGTTTTATCAATACATGCCAGGATCGGACCTATGTATGTATGTATGTATGTATGTATGTATGTATGTATGTATGTATGTATGTATGTATGTATGTATGTATGTATGTATGTATGTATGTATGTATGTATGTATGTATGTATGTATGTGTGTGTGTGTGTGTGTGTGTGTGTGCGTGCGTGCGTGCGTGCGTGCGTGTGTGTGCACACACATATTTTTATCCCACTTGATAACCTGAAGGTCTCTAAGGCCACGTACCCACCTAGCGCAAAAATGCCACGAACCCAGATTACTCTGGCCTGAAGTAATCCGGGTTCTGCTGCGGGTTTAGCTGGAGTCCAGGAATAGCACTGAACGTGCATTGGGCTGTCCCCAAACCTTACCCGTGAATGGCATGGCAGGACGTAAAGGGAGGGGAGAAGGGGAACAATGGTGGCGGTGGCATAATGGCAGAGAAGGAGGAGAGTAGGCTCTCAGGGGCTGTTGCAGGACCCACTGCTGCCGCTTGCTCACTCGCTCGCTCACCTGCTGCCTGCCTGGCTGGCCCAGTTGCTTGCGCTGCTCCTCAGCACCCACTCGCCTGACAGTTGCCACCGCCGCCAGCTGAGTGCATCCACCACTCCACTCACATGGGAACAGGGGGCTAAAATCCAGAATGGATTTGGATTACTGGGAGATTTAATGGAAACCCTCGATGGTGAATCTGAATCCATTCTGGATTTTAGCCCCTATGGGAATGCGCCCTAAGACCATAAAAAAAATGAATACACTAATATGTTCTGCTGCTGTAAGACTATAAAGTAACTGTAAATTGCTACTTCTAACATTAGTTGGTGCAGTTAATGGGGTGCCTCTTCTGTTATGTCTGAACACAGCCTAAGGTACATACAGAAAGGGCCTGTTGTTTAGTATAACAGAGTTTGCTGAGTCGGTGCTCTGCGCCAGTGACCCCCCACTTCCTGTTTACTGGCTGTTATTACTGGCCACAATATAGTTCAATCCAATGAGTGTACTCAATACTCCTCTGTAAACTAAATCCCCTCACAAACACACAAACCTCATGGGAGTTTTTTGTTCAATACTTTGAGATTATTGTTTGAAAAACTTTAATAACAAGAAGACACCAATTGATATTCTATAGCAGTACTCTTTAAAAGTGAGGGATTTAGTTCAAACTGAATTCATCTGTTTTGGAACTAAATTACCAGTTGAATTGAGATAAAAAGGAAACCCTTTTCATACCCTATAGCAGTGATGGTGAACCTTTTGAGCTCGGTGTGTCAAAATTCACAATAAACCTAGCCTAACTCGGGTGCCGTGTCACATCTAGAAATATCCATCGTTTTGTGATATTTGTAGGTCTAGTTAAAAAAGAGTTATATTTTGATATATGTATTTATTGAAAGCAAAATCAAATAATTCTTTACATTAGTGACTTTTTTGTTGCTGAATTTCATTTGCTAAATCTTCAATTGAAGGTTGGTATTTCGTACACTTCAAGCCCATGCAAGTGCTACTAACTTCATCTGTCAGTCGGTTTCTTTTATTGGTTTTAATATCATTTAAGGCTGAGAATAAGGTCTCACAGAAGTACATAGAGGGAAGAATTGTGAGTAAAGCCATCACTGCCACACACAGGTCTTCAGTCCTCTAGGTGCTGGGAGCACAGGCGCACTGTGCATGACCTGGCAGCGCAATGACGTGACTCCATCGTGCCTCCTATGCCAGGCACACACAGAGCCTCTGTGCTCCCGGTATCTTGTAGGCCGCAAGCCAGAAGCAACCTGCAGCCTCCAAGATACCAAATGACAACAACATGTCCAGGTACCAGGGTTGACACTGCATGTCACCAAAAAGGGCTTGGCGTGTCACCTGTGACACGCGTGTCATAGGTTCGCCATCACTGCCCTATAGCTACGTAATCCCCAAAGCAGTTTTTCCTTTTCAGTCAGCTGAATTTTATGGTGCCTAGCAGTTGGAGATTCAGGAGGAACCATCTGCTGTTCTTTCGGCTTGTGTGAAATCTCAAATGTGCCACAGATCCCTCTTTGGCCCAACCTAGGGTGCCTCTAGATTGTGGGAGGAAATTTGGGGATTTTGTTTGGATCCTGAAATCACCTCTCGTCGTTCCTATCAAACACTAGAGGCAATCCTGGGCTCTTGTCATTCTTTGCAGAGTCACTGCTCTTCCAAAAGCACTCATATATAGGAGCTTTTGTGCACATTGTTTCCAATCTCTGGGAAGTAAAAAGGGAAATGGCCCAAGAATACACTAAGCTTCTGCATTTGAGAAAGCTCTGAGAAGAGGTCATTCTTTACATAGCTAGCTCCTGCTGAATGTTGTCATCCTAGGGCGGGGAACTTATGTTTTAAGTAGCATTGTGCACAGATTGTTCTTTTTTCTTTTTTCTTTTGCATACAATTCATATTGAATTGAATGTAAGAAAATTCATATTCGTTTGCATAGATCCCCTTTGAATATGGTGGGATTCTATTCGATTTGAATGTATTTATACAAGTCCATACGGATATCTGATATGAATGCATACATATCCAATATGTATCTGATACATACCCAACATATATCCCGTAACATATCTGCTCTGAAAGCATCAAATCCACCCCGAAACCACTTTGAATCCACTCTCAGTCCATGTCAAATGCACTCTGGATACGTTGCAGATGTGACTGGTGCTGTCGCTTTCCCACCTTCCCAGTTCACAGATGTTCTGAAACATTTGTATGAATATTCCAAAACATTTGTAAAAATACAAATGTCAGTGAATGAATGTCATAACATTTGATTCATATACAAATGTCCAAATTCATATGAATTTGTACAAATATTGACTGTTATGAATATTTGAATACATTCCTAGATTTAAGCATGTTTTATGTGTTTTGTTTTTATTGTTTTTATTAAAATGACTTGGGCCCCAAATATCTAAAGGAATGCCTTCTCCCATACTGCCCTGCCCATGCCCTAAGATCTGCAGGAGAGGCCCTCCTGGTTGTCCCACCACCCTCAGCAGCAAGGCTGGTGGGCACCCAGGAGAGGGCCTTCTCGGTAATGGCCCCAGGCTGTGGAATAGTCTCCCCCTCAAGGTGTGTTGGGCTCCTTCTCTGTTCATTTTCAGGAAGAAAGTGAAGACGCACCTCTTTACTCAGGCCTTTGGATAAATGTCAGCTATGCTTCCCCCACTGTAAACACCATTGTTTTTTTAATTGATATATATTAGATTTTAGATGTTGTGATGGTTTTTATTGTTCTATGGTATATTGTTCTATGATATGGTGGATTTTAAAGTTGTTACCCACCCAGAGACCTTTGGGTATGGAGTGGGATAGAAATATAAATAATAAATAATAAATAAAATGTTGCAACTGGTCTGGGACCTTGGAATGAAAGGTGGGATATAAATATTTGAAATAAATAAGTAAATAGTAGTTAAGTGAACAAAACCATTGTGAACTCATTTAGATTTTCAGTGAGATCGACTTAAAAATCAAACTTTGGGGAATGTGCTTTATTGTGTGCTGCAGTTTTTTAACTTTTAAAATTGTCAGGCTTTGGTCTAAGCTCTTGAAAGTGGTCTAGCCATTTCACCACAATGTAATTGCCGTAGGAAGACTTACAGTTTAGCACCTGGCTGGCAGTTGAGATAATTAGCCTATCTTATGATCCTCTGAAACCAGATAATAATAAGTATACTGTTTGGGTCTAGATTAGCAGCGGTAAAGAGCAGGTACTGAACTAGGAAGCTGATTTACAAACATGGGAAGGTATTGTGTGATGCAAATTTTGATGTGGCAGGAGACCCCAGCTCAAAGGATTGAGAGAATTAGAAGAACTTTCTCTTTCTCCCTCCAGCTCCCATTGCTGTTCCCTGCATTGTAAATCCCTATTTTTATCCATCATAAAGCAGCTAATACTACCTGTGCATAATTATTATCAGGTGTTCATGAAAATGAACCATCAAAGAACAAAAATATGTTGAAAAGCATAAGCCACACTAGGCAACAAAGGAAAACTGTGGGCATTACTCCAGAAGCTTGCCAGGGAAATTTACCACTGTGCACTATTATTTATTGAAAAATGGATAGTGTTTACTAGGTTTATGTTTTTCTCTAGAAGACACCCATGTAAATAAGAGGGTGCAAAGTTTCTCAGCCTTCTTAGTCTACTGCCTCCTTCATCTTGAACTGGGAAGAATGGCTACCTTTTCCCCTTTTGAAAATACACAAGACTCAGTGGATGTGTAACAAGATTCCAGCCCTCTTCAAATTTAGTCACACAGGCAGCTTACACCTTGGTGTGTGATGCTGAGACAGAACATGCAAGTGACTGCCCAAGTGGTTTCCTTTTGGAGCAGGGGAATCAACATTTCTCCAGTCTGACCTTTTAGGCCAGGAGTCATTTGTCACTGTGTCCAGAAATGGCCCCAGAACTCAGCAAAACTCAACTGCATGCCAGTTGAAGTGCTTCAGATGCCAATACTTGTCTGCATGGCAGCTCCCAGACTGAGACATAGCTCGGGAATACACGGAAGATGATTTTTTTAAAGGTGCTCTTCTGCTCATGCACTCTAGCCCCAAGGCCTGCATGGCCAGTTTCACACTAACATGTGGAGTCAGCATTCCGCAGCCAGAAGCAGTCATACCCATGGCATGCGCCTCAAATTTCACATAGATCTAGTGGCCCCCACTTCACCTCCATTTTGTACTTCCCTAATGTAACCAGCTATGCTTGAATGGGCTTCTCATAGGCCTTAGCAAATATTAGAGATGTGAGATCTAGCAAGTTATGCTTTACATGAGCTAGAGGAAAATGTTCTTACTTTCCCATTGCTTGTGATAAAACTGCACTTAAATTAATAAACATCTATAGACTTTAGTTCAGAAGACGAGAGTCCTAGGCCCAATGTGAAGCAAGTTTCCTTTTGAGTTTCCTTTTGAAAGAATATGTGTTTATAATGTTTTCCCCTAATGTTCTGCACACACCTCCAGAAGACCTAGTTGAGTATCAGAAAAGGGTACAGACATCCACCGTGGCCTCCATCCACTGCCATAGTGCTGTCTTCCAAGGCTCAGTTAGGCCTTCTGGAGGTCCACACTTTCAATTAATGAGGGGAAGTGGGCTTTGTGCTCAACCCTACTCATTGTATGTTTTCAGACCACTCGTGAAGACAGACTTCTTTATCCTGGCCTTTGGCTGAGGCAATGACATCCCCTCCCATGCAGTCACTATCACTTCTTTAGCTAACTTACTGTATCGGTTTTTATTGCAATTTTATTGTGACTCACCCTGAGACCTTGAAGTATAGGGCGGGATAGAAATATAAGTAAATAAAATAAATAAATCTGAGGAAAAATGTCATGTGATAAATGTCTAAAATCAAGATGATTTATCTTTGTATTTTAAACTAAAGATCTTCCAGAGCAAATGCTTAAGTCTGTATCCAATAGGCTATAACAGACAGCGTTCAGAGGGAAGCGAAACCAGGCTTGCTCCCATCTTGTATTCCTTGTGGGGATTTTTTTTAAAAAAGTTCAGAATAGAAGATTGCACATTTTACCTGGCTGCTGTTGGAAGCTGGGAGATGACTGGAACAGCAATGTCTTTCTGTGTGTGTGTTCATATTCCTAACCACTGGTTTATGAAATCCACTGATACCAGAAGAACACTTTTGTTGCAGCCTCAAGGTATAATCAGTCCATAATTCTTATGCATACATAAAAGATACTCAGAAGTCTAGCGGGACAAAGAAATCTCGATTTTCCTCATGCAATTAAGGTGACATATGCACAATAATTTCTACCTTGGTAATTGTGAGATGAAAATTGTCCAAAACAGTTTGGTTTATTAAATATCTGATTTCTGAGTAGAGAGTGACATCGAGTGGCCTTGAGTGAAAATGGCAGGCAGTCAGAAAGTCAGTTGGGCCTGTCCACACACAAGCGCTAACTATTATAACCTCTTGCCTGCTCAGGGAAGGGAAGCATTTTGCTCTCAGTCTTCTTCTTAAATATCAAGATTTCTGGGTACAGTGATGTAGTTAATATGTTGTTCCTGAATCTGTGGACTTTAACCCTGAAACTTCTTGGCCTTGGATTTCCTTTGTAAAGATTCATCCAATCTTGCTTCTAACTCAAGGATTGCCTCCAGCTTCTGGGCCCTAGAATCTGTGTTCTGATCCTGTCTCCAACTCCCTGTGGACTTCTGCTGTCTTATGGTGTCCATAATTTTGTGTGTAATCTTAACCCTCCTTCTGAGTACTGTGTGAGCAATGTACACACGTACATTTATAGGACTGTCGTTCATTTAGAGCCTGTTCGGGGAGGGATTTCGACGTGGCTTCCACAAAGGGAACGGAATTATTTTTATTTATTTATTTATTTATTTATTTATTTATTTATTTATTTATTTATTTATTTATTTATTTATTTATTTATTTATTTATTTATTTATTTATTTATTTATTTGTATTTCTATCCCGCCCTATACCCGAAGGTCTCAGGGCGGGTTACAATATTATATTAATCTTAGACAGGTCCCTGCCCTCAGGCTTACAATCTAAAGAGACAAGATACAAAAGGAAAATGGTGTGGGAGGGAACAGGGGTGCTCTGGCGGCAGCAGAGTCCTTGCAAAGGTAAAAACTTTTATGTTATTTTCCTCCTCCATTCCCCACAGGCAAGATTGTTCCTTCATGGCCCGTCTGGAGGCAGTTGGGAGGGAGGGGGCAATGCTGGGAGCTTGATGGAAGGGTCCCTTTGAGGATGTCACATCCACACATCGGCGTGCAAAACCAGTTTCTTAAACCAGTTTTGCCGCCGAAATCCAACCCAGATTTAAGACCTGAAAAATTAGGTCTTACATCTGGCCTTTACCCTTAAACCGTTTCGGAAGCATTCTCTGCCTCTTTGACAGGTGGATACGCCCACCGGCCTCCATCATGGTGAGGCCAGCAGCTGGCTTCCGCAATGGCCCCTTCTCTTGCGAGGGGAAGCCAAAGCCTAACCCCCATCCCACCCAGGGGAGGGCGGAATCTAACCCAGTATTCCCAAATAAGAGTCCGGCTCCCTAACCACTAGACCAAACTGGCTCACCTGTGATCGGGGTGAAGAGGTTGTTCCTTAATCCAGATCACCAGTGAGTGCAGAATGGTCCAGATACTGGACTAATACTCTTAGCAGCAATTGAGGGACAGTGACAGCTGCTTCCTCCCATATGATCAGAATGTGCTTCATCGTGCCCTTTTACTCATATCAGGCATACATGTAGAGTGGGAACAGACAACCCAAGTTGGGTCTGCATTTGATTGGCCTACTGTCTCCTATATTTTTATATGGCCAACTTCATATCTAAAATAACTTTGGCAGCCAACATGCAAACAATATGATATCTCTCTATTACAATTAATTCATTCTTATTACAAATATTGAAACACAATTCATCATCTGAATTTGAAAATATAAAAATCCATTTGGCTTGATTTTGTGAACAGAAACATGACATTTCCTTTTGCCAATTAAAACTGGCTTCTCTTTTGATCTGTTTCTATCCATTGCTTTCATATTAGGAAAGGCAAGATGTCTTCATTTCCCAAGTGTAGTGAAAAAGCAGAATGATTTTCAAATCATCTATCAAATAATATTTTTTATCAAGCTTATGTGACTTCAAGGGAGTTGGATGTGATTTTCTGCCTTAATCCATCTGATCCATGTAAGTGATCTGAGTAAAATGAACCAACCTATCATTGATGCTGTGCGATTCATATGTCGAATCAATAATGCATGCTTCCTCTCTTCCTGTCATCCCATTGCCTGTGTTTCTGTGACTTGCTGGCATGAGGTTTTTCTAAAGGATGAATTGCTTTGTGAAAACCAAGGTAACATTTTTAAGAGAGTAGCTCTAGAGTAGTACCTGGAAAAATTAATTAGTTGTCCTGCTGAAAACTAGTCAAACCTGTGCCTATTTCCCTCTCTTTCTTGTTTTTTTGTCTACTAATTTTTTTTTTCAAATTGCCAACAGATGGTCTTGCAACTTCAAAAATCATTCCTTCAATGGTCCAGGGAGAATATCATCTTGTGCAGCAGTGTACAATCGTGTCCACACCATTGTCTGTTGTTGTTTTCCCCCTGAAAATTTATAAAGGTCAAGAATAACACCATATCACCTCCCCAGAGTCCACTTGGTCTTGTCCTTCCACCCTGCTGCTATAACCAACATTGCTGCTCACATGAAACAGTTTACCTCGTACTTATGTTTTGCCACGCTTCCCTGACCCCAATAAATTTACAGCAAGCACAGTTCTTGATACCCTGGAATCAATAATTGCAGTATATCCCTCATCTGGACCAACACCATCTCCCAAAACCAAACTACATCCAAGCACATTCACCACAAACATGTGTCTATTTCTTGAATCATCTGAATGTGTGTTTGTCTGTGTGGTGTGTTTGTGTTGGGATATTTCATGCCACTTGGAGGAAAGATAAGACCAGTATGCAGCAAAAGCCTGGCTTGGTGTTTCATTGCAATCAGTGCAAAAACCAAAAGAACAGAAGAGTAGAATGAAAGATGTGTAATCCAAGAATACAGTAGACAAAAGAAGCAGAACTTATAGATGAAATAAACAGAATATTCTTGAACCTGGTCACCTCTCATCTATATAGTCTGTCCTACTGCACAATGGGAGCTGAGTTAGATATTGGCTTGGTCATATACATGAAATGTGATAGTCATTTGGTTTTCTTTTTTCTACCCCAGTTAGTCTTCCTGTCTTCAGTGATTGGATGCACTTATGTCAGTTTTGGGTTCTCTATGGAGGAAAAGGTCCGACTCCTCTGTCTCAGCCTCCAGAGATGCCTTCTACTGTTCCCCTGGCCTTGTGAGGCATAATCAGTTACAGGCTGACCAGGGTCCAGGACAGAAAGATGCCTATGAAAAAAACATCTGAGAACCCTTCCTTGTCATTCTTCCAAGTCATTTTTTTCTCAACAGGAGAAGACCACCAACTTTATTGTAAACTTCTCCACTGATTATTTGAATTTATTATATCAATGTCAATTACTGATATTTCAAAGGGAATTCAATGAGACAATCAAGAAAGCTATAAAAGTGAGCCCGAAATAGTTGCCTTTCAGGTTTTACACTAATACACACTGCCAGTGGATTGCAATTAACTGGACATCTACAGCTTGAACATTGTTTAATGAAGAGGTTACTGACTTTCAGTGTCACTGAGAGAAACTTTGACATTTTAAGCGACAATTAGATTTTTTTTTTATTAGAAAAGTCTGCTCTGCTTTAATAAAATATGATGACTACCACTCATCTTTAAAGAATGAACATTTTTCAGCTGAATAACAGCAGCTTCAAATATGTGACCTTTTTCATTAGATTTGTGTAAAGAGGGAGAAAGGTACAGGAGAGGCCATATTGTAGTCCTACACTGACTCAATGGGGTGAAAGAAGAACATAAAGCAGAGAGTCATTAGTCAGTGGTAGCAAAAGCAGTTGGACCTCTCCAGAACTAGTTAGGAAAGGCCAAGTAGGCTGCTGACCTTATTATGAGCTGTTTGGAAACAATTTCATTTTAAAAATATTTTTTACAAACCATACAGAGCATTGTTTGCTAACTAGAGATGTGACAATTTAACTACTAACGTGCTTGGAAGAAATTGATTATAAAGTACTGCCTCATATCTTGATGGGGGAACATGAAGACTGGTCCTGTTGGTCTCCTTGATTTTGTGATGATTTTTGATGTAACTGACCACGGTATCTTTCTAGAGTAGCTTTGGGAGTTGGGAATTGGAAACATCATAGCTGCGTCTAGACAGAGGTTAAAGAATGAAATTATGTTAGGGCTATGTTGGGATTGCTACACATATGTTGGGATTGCTACACATATGTGTAGTAACCCCAACATAGTCCTGCAACCTACAGGGGAAGTGCTGCTATAACCTCTTTTGGGAAATCCTAACTCTCAATGCAGATTTTCTCAAAATAGTGCTATGACCTACCTGTCTGGAAGTTTGATTCATGGATTCCTTGCTGAAGAAAATGTCCCTGCACATGCCGTTGTGTGAAGTCTGGCATGTGCACGCACTTTGGGGTATTTTATGCCATCAAAATGCACAGAAGTAGCTATGTTGCCATTGTGTACATATGTGTGGAGACAGGTAGCTGAATTTTTGACTTTGAGGTCTGATCTATTCATTGTAGGTATACCTAATATTTAACAGACATTTGAATTCAGCTAAATTTAGCAGGGTTTCCTTCCTTCCTTCCTTCCTTCCTTCCTTCCTTCCTTCCTTCCTTCCTTCCTTCCTTCCTTCCTTCCTTCCTTCCTTCCTTCAAGGGATGCAAGGCAGAAAATGAATTGCCAAAATGGGGAGAGCAAAGGAAAAAGGGAAGGGAACACCTCTCCTTTCCTAGCTACAAATATATGTGTTGCTAATATTAAAAGTGCTCAACATTATGCGGACTTTGTGAACAAAATGATTCATACAGTAACACTTGTACGTTACCATATCTTTAACAGTAGAGGCAGCCTCAAAATACTTTTTAATGTGACTCCAAAACAGCCATCTTCCCCCAGCTCCCTCAGATGTTTTGGCTTCTATTTTGAATTGAGGAATGGCACAAAATGGGCTGCATCTCCACGGCACCATCAGGATGCGCTTTGCTCTCTCCCAGGGCTGTACATTTCTTCATCTTCCTGTGCCAATGTAGCTGGAGACTTTGCTGCTAGCCTGAGGATATGGTGCCTTGGCAGCGGCATGGGATTTTCCTGCTCTGACAGCTGCCATCCCATTCATTCAGCTCATGGTGAATGTGGAGCTCCTAAGAGCTAAACAGAGGGAACTGCTCACACCTGCTTGGCACAGATGGCTACTGTGGAGTAGGGGCGTGCACAAATGCACTTTTTGCATTCAAATTCAAGTCAAATTGAATATTCAAAAACTCAATTCAATTTGAATTTTAAAAATCCAAATTTTCAAAAATCTGATTCGAACCTGGATCATTCAAAGCTGTACATTCAAAAATCCAATTTGAATTCGAAAATACGAATGTTGGCAACATTCGTATCTGTTTTTTTAATTTGAGTGCGTCCCATTTTCATCCCATTTTTAGCCTGTGTGCATCCCGTTTTCATCCCACAGTATAAGCGCAAATGTGATATATGCGGATCTGTTCATCTGAATTATTCAAAAATCTGTACTGGATTTTCAAAAATTCCATTCAAATTCAAATGTCAATATTTGATGGATTCGAATCAGATTTTCAAATTTCCGAATATCCGTGCGAATCCCTGCTATGGAGCCCACTGGCCAGGACATAAATGAGCCAGTTGGCTCCCACCCAGCCCAGAAGAGACACAGTTACAGACAGAACTAAAATCCAGCCAAGTGCCTTTTATGCACTTACCTGCATTAGATCCAGGTCAGTGGATCCAGAATAACCTGATCCACTGATCCAGATCTTCTGGAGGTATATCCTCTGCCTGACAGCACTGATCTGTACCAAACCATCCCCTCCACATCTTTGAAAGGTAAGAACATGGCCTTTTCCAGGGCTCCTCATGCATTAGTTTATGCAGATTAAGGAGGCCTTGCCCCTGTTCGTCAGATCTAGATTAAGAGGCCTTTTGTCCAGTTCTACTGTAGACCCATTTACTTCCACAAGCACACTGAGGCCCTTTCTGCACTGGTCCACTGAAAAACGGATCTATTATATCTGTTTTTTGGCAATCCGTCCTCCCTGGTAGATCCCTCACTATTTGTGACATATCTACTGGACCCCTTGCATCCGCACGCGCGCGGGGAGGACAGATTGGGAAACGGATTTGGCTTGGGTGCAGTGTGAATGCACAACACCCATCCCAATCCGTCCTCCCAAGGCCCTCCCCCTAGTCTCCCTGGCTGGCCACTCAGGAGCCAGGAATGGGGAACCGGGGGCCTCTGTTCTCTGGGCTCCCCCTCACCCCAGAAGCCATAATTGCCACTCCTCAGGCCAGAAGGGGGATTCACCCTACACCCCCCTACCCACCCCGGGTCATGTGCACGTGTTCCCCTCCTTACCTGCAGGCAGCCAGGCCAATTCTTGCTGCCGGGGCCCGGCGTGCTTTGTGTGCGTGCACGGCGCACCTCCCCATTGACCAGCCATGCGCCTAGCTTCAGCAGGCCCTCTGCGCAGGTGCGTGTGGCTGGCCAATGGGGAGGCACACTGCTTGCATGTGCAAAGCACACCGGGTCCTGGCAGCGAGAATTGGCCTAGTTGCCTGCAAGTAAGGAGGGGAATGCGCACATGCGACCTGGGGTGGGTAGGGGGGTATAGGGTGAAGCCCCCCTGGCCCGGAGAGCAGCGATTGCGGCTTCTGGGATGAAGGGGAACCCAGAGAATGGAGGCCCCCAGTTCCCCATCCCTGGCTCCAGAGTGGCCAATCGGGGAAGCCGGGGGGAGGGTCCAGTTAGTTCCCCCGTCCTCGTGTGGAAGCATCCTCCATGGATGGACAAGGACATATTAAGACCTGATTAAGATTACCTTCTTTCAGGTCTTCTGGGAAACCGGTTTTAGCACCTTGTAGACCACATTAGAGATGGATCTCGCACGAGCCAATGCGGAAGGGGACTCCACGAGGTGCCTCTAATGTGTGCTGCTGCAATGCGGAAGGCAACCTGCCAAGTTTTTAATATCTGTCCTTAATAGGTGCTTAATGTGTTTTAAGTGGCCAGTGTGGCAACACCCTAAAGCCCTTCCTTTAGAATACAGGAGGCTTGTAAACGGCACACCTCTGTGACCTGGAACTACCAGGGGGTGCTTTTTAGTGGTGCACCACAGCATATCATGTAAAACCACCATCACTGCAGGATCCATGGCGAGAAACTGTCTTTGTTTTAATAGGATCTCAAATCCAAGAAATAGGGTGGTATCCTGTTCTTGATTAGGTTGTGTGCCACTGGAGAGGGGAAAGGTACGCAGCTTGAGGATCTGAGAGACAAACACAAAACAAAATGCCACAATGTATTCTGTAACAACCCCCCCCCCTTAATTTTCTTGTACCATCTTAGATTTTATTCATGCGTTCATTCATTCATTGCATTTATCTCCCGTTTTCCTTCCCAAAATCTTAGGGTGTGTTTCCTCAATCCAGAGATATAAACAAAATCAAGAACAGTTAAAAAGCAGTTTTTAGAAGCACAAAACCCCAAGAAGGAGAAATTAGCCTATGCATGCATGCATCATTTTGTGGGTGGGAAAAAATCCTACAGTCTTGGCTTTTTCATTTATTCTCTTTCTCTCTTCTTTAGAAACCAAAGTCAAAGGTGCCTGCATTTCCAGGCAGGATCTGGCTCTTGAACCAAGCAGCTGTTCAGAAACTTCCAAAAGGACAGCAAATGGAGCTGATGGAGTTAATGAGTTTGGCCTTACATGGGTGACTCACACTGAGGCACAAGGGCTTAGGGGAAACTATCTAGTATTTGGCTAGAATTTTATCTTAGTGGGAAGGGCTCTCAAGGCTATATGTAGAGATGACAACAATGCTGATAATATATTCCCCATGAGTTGCACCTATCAGCATGGTGAGTCCCCATATGTAGGAGCTTTGAGCACGGTGTGCTGCATGAGTAGAGTAATCAGAAATTCAAACAGGAGCAGCTGCTGAATATTTGAAATAACAGGGGAGATATTCATATCTGACTCAAGATAGTCATGTCAACACAAGCTGGATGTTTTGATTATGAGGCCAATTTTTAAAATGTAGTTTAGGGGCTAAAAGATGACGCCTCTTCCAGTAAGTCAAGTTCAGCAAAGGTGAAGTGACTTCAAGATCTACGATGAAGTGGGAAATTTAAATGAAAACAAGAAGCTTTGAGGGTAAAAGTTAAAGAAGTCAGATTGTTTTTGGCATTTGATTTGTATCCGTATTCAAATAGATCACCTTTGAATGTGGTAGGATACAAATTCAATATGAATGTTTGATATGAATCCCATATTTGCTTTGAACACATCAAAACTACCCTGATTTCACTTTGAATCTGTTCTCAATCAACTTTGAATCCACTCTGGATCCATTGCAGATGTGACTGGGGCACCTGCTCTCCCACCTCCCCAGGTTCATGAACGTAACACATATTCATACAAATGTTTCAAAGCATGTGATCCGAATTTGATTGTCAATCTTCGAGTGTGCCAACATTCAGTTCAAATGTCTGAATTTGGGTGAATTTGTATGAATTTCAGATGTTATAAATATTCACGCACATCCCTATTTAAGAGTCATTCATGCCGACAAGCAACTGAAAGAGAGACCCAGTTTTCCCTTACAAGAGTTTCTATATATGTATGTATGTATGCATGTATGCATGTTTGGTCTTGGGGAAAGGTCACAATAAAATAATCATAAAAGCAAATGGAACGGATTGGCTAAAAGAGAGTCAGTGCCTAAGGCCAGGGTGAAGATGTGTACCTATGATTCTGAAGTGCACTGGATGTGAAACCTAGTGTAAGCCCCTAGTGTATGGAGGCCTTTTTTCACATCAAGACAAAAATGACCAGCTTCCTGAGATATTTCTAGTCCAGCCTGAAAGTGCACACAACCAGAAGCCTTACAGCTGCAGAACTTTCATTAGTCGGCTGTGAGGTTTTCAGGCCAGGAAATGTGGCACATTTGTTTGCTGCGACTTTATGTGCCTCTTGCCACAGAAAGGCTCTTGTGCACTTTGGGTGAGTCACCTCACCACTGGGCTGCATCCGCCTATATGAGGATGCAACGTACGTTTAAACTGTCAGTGTATTTTTCTTTGTACAAGCTATCTCAAGTTTACCACTTCTGTTTCTTATTTTCATAAAAGAGATCGTCTTAGAGGGATACAGAATAGCTTGATTCAACACATGCAAGGAAAGAATGCTCCATCAAAATCCAAGAACTTTTAAAGCTATTTATTTATTTATTTATTTATTTATTTATTTATTTATTTATTTATTTATTTATTTATTTATTTATTTATTTAGTTAGTTAGTTAGTTAGTTAGTTAGTTAGTTAGTTAGTTAGTTAGTTAGTTTTACATTTCTATCCCACCCTATACCCTAAGGTCTCAGGGCAGGTAACAGCATTTAAAAAGAGACATATTTAAAATAGAACCATATTTATTTATTTATTTATTTATTTCCATTTCTATCCCTCCTCATACCCAAAGTATAAAACAATAATGTCTGCGGTGGGGGGAACTGATGTGTAAAACAGGAAAATTCAATTTCACTGAAATGTATGGAGTTCCTTTGGGGTAAATATGCTTTGAATTACAGGCCTAATACCCCAGTCCAAATTTTTTTAAAAAAACAAATCAACCCAATCCAATGGCTACCATAACACAGCTAGTGGAAAAACAAGCAATACTGCAATTGACATATCACATTTTAAAAAGAAAGCAACCATGCTACAAAACAATCCTCTGACACCTTAAAATGTATTGTCGTCACATGCCATTTCAATACTTTTTTATTCAATGCTGTATTTGTATCCCAGTTCCTTTTAAAGAACAGAAGGCACCAAACATTTTTTTCTACTCTGCTTGATCCTCACACTAATCTTGTGAAGTCGGTCAGGGTGTGGCTGATGCAAAGCCATCCAATAAGCTTTCATGGCTGAGTGTGGATATGGATGCTGATATCTCAAATCTTGATATAACTGCAGCAACATAATGGGGGTTGATGGACCAAAACCCTCTTCATTCAATATTAAAAATCATTCCCCCCCCCCCCGAGAAACAGTGGTCACTATGACTTGCCTTCTCCCAGTCCACCTCCTTGGGGCTAAGTATTACACTATGCCCTTCTTTGCTATTTGTACAAGGAGACTGGGATCTGGGCTAAATGGTCCTATGTGGCTATTGGAAAACATAGGGCTTTCACCAGGTCCATCACATCCTTCCTGCAAGAAGAGCGGAACTTCATTCTGAACTTTGTGCACTATGTGTGTGCTTGAGTTCCAGAAAGCTGTAGGGAAAGGGGGGGGGACGACCCTTGGCTGAGATCACTTCAGAGATGTGTCTTGAACTCATTCTCCACCCTGCAGTTTTTCTATGTTCTAATCATGGTAGATTGATTTTTCCTTCTACCATTGCTACAAAGGTGTGTAATTGGGCTTACGTGATGTCTTGCAGAGGCACTGTTCTCAAAGGCGAAAAAAGCCATATTAATGTGCTATTATTCAGGACTCTTCAGTTTCACTGGTGCAAAGTGGTGAGAAGTCAGACAAGCCAGATCACTGGTGCTTCTGTATTTCCTTAAGCCTGTTGCTACAAGCATTACTATCCATCCACTAGCTTGTGAGTGCGTGTCTGGACTACTGTGCTTTGTGAGTTCTCTGATGCCTCTGTGAAGAGAATCTCTAATCAAGAGAAGACCATAAGAAAGGTATTTTTCTCTTGAGGTTTGTTTCCCCTCACATCACTTTCAATTTACATTGAGTGCCCCTTCATATAATCTTTACTCTCCCTCTTTCTCTTCTTTGTTCTTAGTTTTAAACTATTTTTCCTATTGGAAAATGGAGTTGTGCCTTGGCACTGTTTCTCCAATTCATTTCAAAGACACAACTGATGAGTCATTGTGGAGGTAGCAACTGGTACTTGAACTGGAGGAGCTGAGAGACTCTGAAGGACTCTGACCCATGGCACCACCTTTCTCCAGCTGTAAAACCATGCTTAACTAATTCTACCAATTCTTGACTAGTAACAGGCTCTGATTGGCTGGGAAAATAGCCACACTGACATGCCTTGCTGAACTCTTTACTCTGTTCCTTGCTCTACTGATTACTCACTCTGCTACTTGGCTCTAAGCCTGAGAGACAGCAAAAACTTTTATCTTCGCTTTGTATCCCTTTCCTGCAGTTATAGTAAAACTGTCCCTTGGTTCTGTCTTATCAAATCGCTGGTACACATTCCTACAGTATCCAGTTTTGGTATACAGATCTAAGATCTAAGGCTTCCTAATGAGGGTTATTATTTAAAATCTATTTTACATTATATATGTTATCTTTCTATCGTTGTGACCCTTGCTGGAACCCTCAGGTGAAGGGCAGGATATCAATTCTTAAATAAATTAATAAAATAAATTCCAAATTCTCAGCTATGCTTGCCTCAGATACACAAATGAATTAACAGCTGCCTAACTTCATTTAAGAAGATACTGGCTGTGTTAATACAGGATATTCAAAATGTATTAGTGAGGCTGGGCATTAAGTTGCCTGCTCTCCACAGCAGCTCCCACCAAAGGATTTCAGTCCACCTCCAAAGTGTAAAAGGTTCTGTGCATAAGAAGCAATTCTAAGTTTTTGTGCACCAGACCAGCCCTCACCATGGCAAAAGATGTATTTGCATGTGGACCAACTATGAAATTATGATGTTCAAGAGAGCAGTAGAGCTATCAAGTTTCTTACTGAAGCTGACTGAGTCTGCCTGCTATGGTGGAGGCACCTCCCTGGAGTCTTTCATGTCAGGACAGGGAAGATACACCCTTTGTCTCTGAGCTTTGAGCTGTTTGGATACTAAAATGTATGTCAAGGAATTTCTCTGCCTTACACATAACTAGTGTTGTGTCCAGATACGTGGTGGTTCATGATGTCATCTTCATGATGTCATGTTCAACCGTCCCCATCAGATTCCCTTTATTGTATTTAAAAAAGGCTGACAAGTAAAGGTTACCTTTGTTGCCTATCTATTTAAAAAAATCCAACTCAATAGTTCTTCTAGGAAGGGTGTCAGAGGTTCCATTGGGTGAATGGAAATTGCCCTGGCAGACTACAAGAATAGGTTATAAATGACAGTGATTATCTTGTGGTACCCCCACCTTTGCTGCAGCTGCTGCAACATGATAAAGAATATAAAGCTCACTAACATTGCAGATGTTTAATTCTTAAGTTCATGCCCCACTGGTTAACAGCCAGGTCCATGGAACTTGAAGCCAGCTGAATCTTAGGCTGCATCCAGACATCAGTTACCTGTTCCATTATATTTAGATACTCCAGAATAAAACATGGATAAGTAACTGATGCCTGGATGCAGGCTTAGACACTTAGTCATGTTCATCCTCCAGTCAGAACAATCAGGACACATCTCCACTTGCCTGAATAAAGTGCCTCTGAGGGTCAAAGAAGCCATCTATTGCCAAGCCATCTTCATTTCTGGTAGCAGCAAGCACATTGAGAACAATCATGTCAATTTTCAGCACCACAGTTCTCAGAAGCACTTCTATGGCAAAGTGGTTTCTTCCCACCCGACTCGGAGCCACCATGGAAATGAAAAACCCAAATGGAGATGAGGACCCCTTTTTCCACAACACCTCCCCACATGGAGCCTCCTTCACCCAGAAGTGGAGATGCAGTATCAGTGTGCTGCTCTTCTGACTGCAGAACCTCTCCAGACTTTGCCTGAGTATCTCATTCTATCCATTGAAAGCACACTTAGAAAGAATGTGTGTGTGTGTGTGTGAACATGGGTGTCTGTGTACACCAAAAAGAATGTGTGTGTGTGTGTGTGAGAGAGAGAGAGAGAGAGAGAGAGCCACAAGTTAATATGCAGCAGAGAAGTCATGGCAGCTTGGCTTTTTATTTACCAGGAAAAACAATCCCTATTGGCAGCTGAATAGACAGCTCCTCAGGGGACCAATTACTCTATTTTGTGCTATACAAACTGCAGTAGGTTGGCTGCCAGCTCTCCTGGGAGCAACTCCATTGGGCTTCACTAACAGGGGCCAGCCTGATACTCAAGACACAAGTTGTTCTTCATGTCAAAACTGCTGCTAATGACACAATTAACTAACTGGGGACCACTCAGAAGCTCTTAATTAGGTAAACACTGCTCTGTGAGAAATGATTGCCTGCCGTGAAGCATCCTGGAGCATGTCAGCCTGGCAGAAGGTGAAGCCTCAGTGTGCAAAATAAAGTTCTCTTCTTCAAGGTCTGGCTTAAGAGACTAAAGCCACAACCACACGGAAAATCTCTTCACAGCTGAAACTTCTAGTCGCCTGGAAAAAGGAATAGGAAAATATCTCCTATCTCGTGAGGCACTGATGAATTTCTTCTACAAAGCCAATCCCTTAAGGAAATAGAGTTTCAACACATAGTTCTATGTGTGGGCCAACCAGGACAGAGACTCTAATGTATATATAATGCTTACATGCCTCATATTACTTTACTTTTCTCTGGGTAAATGTCTGGTTCTCTCTCCTCACATTGCATTTATTTTGTGTGGTCTACAACTCATTTCCCTTCACATCTGACCAGAACAATATTCCTGCAACTCAAGCTAACAATCTCAGTGTCACTAGTATTATTTAATTTTTGTTTAAGACATTTCTATGCTGTCTTAAAAAACCATTCTGTGGGAAAAAGAGATCATATGAGAATTCAGTCTAAAATTACTACACACACACAAATGCAGAAGCTAATAACAGCACATTTCCTGACCCTTTTTTAATGCCAGTAGTTTTTATCAGCCATTAAAAGCCAGAGGAACAGTGTTTCAAAACCACCCACTAAAAGTGAAGTGACAAATTCACTTCTATACATCATTAGTCAGAAAGGGCATCTCACTTTTCTCACAGGATCCTGCTTCAACTTCTCCAGTCACTATTTCATATCACTTTTAGCATTCATTCCAAAAATACTAGAGATCATCTTTCAGGTTTTAGCAATGGAGCTGCCTCAAGATGGTGAGAGGAACATGCAGAATTTTGTTTAGATCCTGCAATTCCCTGCTACCATTCTGGCCAGTCAGCAAGGCAAAATCTGTGGGACAAGTGCCCACCTCTGGACATGCACAGTTGATGTTTTTATCTGGGTATCACCTCCATGCTTGTGCAGTATTTCCAAAATGAAAAATCCCAGGAGCAAGCTCCAGCAAGAGAAGCAATATCGCTATGTGGAAAAGCCCAGATTTGATAGTCTTTTTCCCGGAATAGCAATATCATGGGATTATGCCTCGGTACCCCAGGACAATGTTGGGATTGCCACGGAGACATGTAATCCTGAATTTTATGTCTAGTTGCAGCCCCAGTTGTACATGCTACCTAGCTGTACATGACAATGCTTTAAGACTGTAAGGCCCAGTTCTTATTGGCATTTTAAAATGGTTTAGAAATGGTTTGGATCCTATTTATCCCCATTCCCAATCAGTTTCAGGGGTATTTTGAGGATTATTTGGCTAAAAAAAAACAGAATTAAAAAACACCTGTTTTTTCAGGGTTTTTTTTTTTGCTTTTAAAATGCTTCTTCCTTATTGCTGTGGGAACGCTACAGCAGTATTTGGGCAAATACGTCATGAAACGGGTGGACTTTCACCCTGAGCAGGGACCAGCCCCTTGCCAGATTTGTTAAAGCACCAGATCCATATTCAGCAGAGAAGTAACAGTTCAGCCTGATATGATGTAGCAATTCACCCACTCCACACTTCACACTGATAACAAAGTTTCATTTTTCACTTCCCTTTGCTTTCTCCATGCTGGGAAGTAAACACTGGAGGCACCTCTTTTGCCTTGCTGAGCCCTGGGAAGGAGAGAATTACCTCCCCCCCCCATGGCCCACCAGTGACTGAGTGTGCACATGTGCAGCCAACTGAGCAAGTGGGCCTGCAGCTCTCTCTCTGCTGCCCCTTTTTCACTTTTCTGCATTTGTGGAAAAGTGAAAAAGCACCAGTCCTGAATTTAGGTATTTGTGTGTATGTGTACCAACCAGTGCTACTGGCAATGGGGAGGGGAGGAGAGCGAAGCGGCGGAAGGTATCTGTGTTTTTGTGTGTGTGCGTATGTGCAGGACTGCCAGGACATCTTTTGCAAAAGCATGAGGGGAGGGGAGAGGAAAGGAGGGGGGAGCTGCAATTCCCAACCCTCCGCCACATCATCATGGGATCCAATCAGCAAGCAGGGGGTGGGGCCCTGGCTGGCAAGAGGTGTGGGGGGAGGAAAGATTCCCTTTCCCTAACGAAATTCCGAACTGCTTTGGGTGGGGACAGCAGAGGGGTTGATAGCAATTTAAAGCAATTTAAAGCCACTGAAGTGGGGACTGCCAGAACCTGTGTTTGGATTGTTTTGTTGTTGTTGTTGTTGTTGTTGTTTGTTTCATTTTTAAACCATTTTAAGGCTGCATCCACACGGCATGCCTTAATTCGGTTTAACGAAACCGAAATAATTGAACCAAAACGAAACTGTCTCCATGGCTTTCAACTTGATCCGTGTCCACGGGATTCCAACGGCATCCCGCTGACAACCTTATCTCGGATTCAATCCTCGGAGGCCCCACGGCAAGTCCTCCCTGCCCATTGCCAGTCATGATGGTGCTGACTGATGTTCCCTCAGAGATCAGACCACTCTCCCGGCTGCTGGGGATGGTTGAAAGGGGCGGGGAACGAGGTGAAAAATGAACCAGATGTATCAGAAGGGAAATTTAACAAGAGATGTGGGAGGGGGGATGTAGCAAAAGTGTCTGATTTTATAGCTGTCATGAAAGCCTTCCTGCTCCCACTCTCCCTTCCCTGTGCCTCTGGATACCCCTTTCTCATCCCCGCTTCCCTCGCGCCTAGAGGCTGAGCTGGAGGGGACCCGAGGGGCTTTTCCTTCACCTCACGCATTTCCCAGGGCACACAGCAGCAGCAGCAGCAGCAGCAGCAACTCAAACAGCCACAGCCTCCAGGGCTTTTCTTTCCTTTCCCTTTTTTACAAGTCAGCACTCTCAAATAGCTAGAATTGCACAAAACTGCAACATTGTTATTAAGGTGTGAAGTGCCTACAGCACTACAGTGTAGCTTTAATTACTGGAGTGTTATAGTGGCTGTTTGAGGGTGGATTTTTTCAATGAAATCACCATCTTTGGAAGCAAGCTATTGGGGGAGGGAAACCCTAAACATGACGTCCCCAGAATATGGATAGCCATTGGATATAGTGCGATTGGGGGAGGGACACCCTGAATCGGAATCTCATCCCTTAACACGGTACTGTCCACACAGTAAAAACTTAAACACGTTTCAAGTGCACGATCCGGAGTGAGACCTGTTGAAATCAGGTTTGAGATTCAAAACGGTTTGGCGTGCTTTAACACGGAAAAAGCATGTTAAGCCGAACTGCCGTCTGGCCAAGGAGAACTCAAAATGTTTTAAATTCAAGATAAGGTTGCCGTGAAGACGGGGCTTAAGAGTCATGAGTGGAGACAGATGGATAGATTTTAGAGTCTGTTAAAGACACTCAGCAATTGCGCTATCAATTACACTATCATCATTCTTACTATTCTTAACTCAAAAATGTTAACAGCTGTACAAAATGGTTGCCACTTGCCAACCAATTTCCCATTATCTGTAGCAAGTTTGCTACAGGCAAAAGTCAATACAAAGTTTATTTTTGTAGGCATGGGAAGAATTTATTTCTTTTATTGAACTTCAGCCTTGGATAATGCTAAGGAAAAAGTGTGTGCTACTCTCATGTTTTTCTAAATTCACACTATGGGTGTTTTTCCACTGTCAGTAGAAGTACCCATTAGTACCCGTTACTGGGTACAAAAATGCCATTTCGTACCCATTAATGGGTACTTAATGGGTACTTTTAGTGGCAGTGGAAAAACACCCTAAGAATACTGCTCAGAGGAGTTTGGAACATTCATGCAGCCTCCAAGTTGACTGGGTACTAAGGCTGCTAAAACAGTTTTACACAATCATGCTTCACCCTCTTGGCTTTTTCGGAGCCTGAGAGGATCGGGCCACACATCACTCTGCTGTGCACATGTGTAACATCATGTGGTGCCATACTTTGAACATCTAACAGTAATGAGACTTCAAGGAGGACCTCTTCAGCAGACCTTAGTCCTTTTCTTCTAGTGGATGAATTAATGAGAACAGTGGTCAGCAACATCACTTTCTTTTTCTCACCATCCTGTCTCACCTTGGATTGTGCTTAGAAGTAAGCCCAGCTGCTGGTCTCAGTTCATGTCTACCTGAACCACTTCACAGGAAATCATATTAAGTAAGAAGTTCAAGCAGTGATCCAGTTGTCTCTTATTCAATACCAACTGTTGGTGAACCCATGTGTCTTTTCTCTGTGTTATACTGTTTTCCCTTGGATTTCCATTAAAAGTAAGACAAAAGCACTTCTCTATTTATGGTGGTTATATATGCTGCCTTTTGTTCAGAGACCCCAAGCTAGCTTACACTATCCTATCATTTTCCACTTCCAGAAAAACCCTATGAGGCAGGTAAGGATAAGAGCGTGGGTGGCCCAAATCTTTGCAATGAGTTTTCATGGCTTAGAGGAGATTCTGAGGTTCTAGCATTGTATAAGGCCACTATACCAAGCTGGCCACTACACTATACTCTTGAATGGTGAGAACTGCTATGCAAATTACTAGCCATTGGTGAGTACTTCAAGTAGTACTAATATAAGAAAATCCATAGTGGCCTTTGCTGCTGCATTGTTAATTTACAGTGGAAATTTCAGGTGCTCCTTATGGGAAAAGCTTCATTATTCATTTTAATGGAGGAGACATTAAAAATATAGTTAATTATTATATTACTTGCCCATTGTTTGCAGGGGATGGAATGAATTATTCTGTGAGAAGTTATCTAGCTGTACAACTGGAACAGCCCTGCACGCTCTATCCACACTTCTTCTGAGTGGAAGAGATTCACATGGGGCATGTGACCAGCGTGACCAGAGGTGCAGGTGTGGTTGAATGCTGCATCACCCAGTCACTGCATCACTTGGCACTGCACATGTGAGCTGGTACCGCTGCTGCAACAATGTGATCACTTCCTTAGTGGATGCAATTTGCACTTAGCTGGCACCTAGCTAAGCATCAGCTAAGTTTAGAATGGGTTGGGAGTCCCAAAGTATGGACTCTCAAACAATTCCAGTTGAAGTGCAAAAAGGCTCAGAGGCTCCACATACCCTCCCAGGGTACCTCAGTGGATTCAAGATAGTGCCCACTGCTGCCACATCTCCGTTTTCAGGAGCAGCAGGTAATCACACTGGCTTCTTTTTTGGAATTATTGCTGGTGGAGGCACTTCCCTTGCAGTTTCTCATTCAGTGGTACCTCCTCAATGCCTCCTCCCTTATCTGAAACTCCTTCAGCCAGAAGCAGCCTAAGTTTCATTTTTTTTTCCAGGTACCAGGTCAGCCACTCAAAAAAATGATTGATGAAATAGCTACTGGGGAAGAATTATAACACAAAACTCAATCATTATCTCCATCATTTGTCCTCAAAAATCTGAAAGGAAAGGAGAGCAAACATAGCTTCTGGTGTCTACATGGATAGAACAGTGCAGGGCAGTTCCCTGTTAATAGAAAAGTGGACTGCTGTGGATTTCTTCCTGGATATTTTCCAGTTTAGCAGAAACACTTGATATTTCCAAGCAGCCTTCAATCCAAGCAATAACTATACTTGATCATACTTTGCTTCTTAGCTCAGCCAACATCAGAAAGACTAAAAACAAAAACAAAAAACATGATGAATTTATATGAAATGTTTGTTTTGTTTGTCTCAACATACTTTTCCAAATCAATCATGTTTTCAATTCTGAACAGTTTTCATATTCATGAAAAGTTGGGAACTTCCATATTTATGAGAGATGGAAAGTATGTTTCGGTTAGCATTTCCTAACATTTTAGTCTGCTCCTAAGGAATCTCATCATGATTTTCTAAACACTTGCACCAAAAAGTGATTACTAATTGTTCAGCAACAACAAAGAAAATGAATATCAATATCCCTAAATCTGTTTTCCCTTCACTAGGATTGCTGTCTGGAAATGCTTTTATCTTTGTGCTCCATTTTGATTCCCTGGAAGGTGAATAAAGCTACTTAAGAATTTAACTGGGATTTGTTGCTGAACAGAAAAGCATAAGGGAAAAGCAATTTATTCCCTTCAGAGAATTTTTCACACCACTCCCTTAATTAAGTTACTGAACCTGTCTTGTCTTGCAAATTGCTTCCATTTAACTATGCCTTACAAAAGTGAAGGCTAACCTCATTGGTCTAAGAACACCTCATCTACTCTGCAGACTGGTCTACTGGGAGGCCTGTCTCCCAGTAGAATTCTGAATCCAAATAAGACAAGGCATTGGAGTGGGTCACAGCATGAAAGTGGTGCCACAGCCCTCTCCAAACATGGACTACTTGTAAGGTATCTATACAGTGGTCTAGGTGGGTATATCGTACCATCTGCTTGTGTGTCATAGCCAAGGTGCCTAGCACCATTTCACTAGGCACCTGGAAATAGCATCAGAATGTAGTTTCCTTGAGTGCCCCAGGGCACATATTTTGGCCCTGCATGGCACGAGACGAAAAGATGAGTGTGTGCGTAAATGCACAGGTGGGGCCCTCAGAGGAGTGGTGGAGGGGCATCCCAGTCTAGTTATAATATTTTTCCTAGAATAACCAGGTGTCCTCTAGTCTACCAGATACATTGTAATTTCTACCCTATTCTCTTTTTTGACCTGTCCAACTTCTGCCTGTTATAAATCCAATAAAAATATAAACTCAGAGCAATTCAGAATCTGCCTAGTCAGTCGGAGTGCAGGCCATATCTGCTTTGCCAAAGCCTACTGCTGATCTCATCTGTCTAAAAATGTTTCCCCAAGACTCCCAAAGTTATTCCCCAAATGAAATAAATATTGTATTCTGTTCTATATCTACAGGAAGTAGGAACTGACACTTCTGTAGCTGCTGAGCATCAAGTGCTGGCTGGCAGTGAGGCAACTCTATAGCAACTTGAGAGAACAAAATCTCCCCCCCCCCCGATGGATTCATGAGGTAACAGTTAGGCAAAGATGTGGTAGAGATGGCAAGGCCTGGGAAAAACCAAATAATCTCAACTCTGGACACAGCATATGAAAATGCATTTATGATCAAAGACAGAGGTGCGTAGATTGTGTGCTAGGTTTCTGCCTCTCAGTATGGATTAAAAATTAAATGGATTTAGTACAAATTATTTTTAAAAAGAAAAAAATGGTAATAACATGTATGCAGGCATTTCAATAGTCCCTTGTATAGTATGGTTTTATTTTTATTTGACTGGTAAAATATGACTTGTTTAATGAAATCTTGGAAACTTTCAATAATTCAATTTGGTCTCTGAGGTGCCTTTGACTTACATTGGTAGACGGCTCCTCCTCCCTTCTACAATGCCACAGACACTCTGCTAGACTAAGGCCCATTCGGCACTGGCCCACTAAAAACTGGATTAAGTAAATCTGTTTTTATGAAATGTGTCTCTAGCAAGATCCGTCTCAAATAGATACGGATCTAATAAGGCTCCATGCTTCCGTACTGGCTTGGGAAGGATGGATTGTGAGGAACACATTATGCCTTTGCAGTGTGGACACACGAGCACAGATTTCCAGATGGCCACCCCAGGAGCCACGTGATTGGGGCATTCAGCTGTCAGTCACTGCTCCTTTCCTGCCATGCGCGGACCAACCAGCGGTGTGTCTGAGATCCAGTGCCTGCCAGGTGTCGAAGCCTGCTTTTTGTGCATGGAATCGCTACATTCAGACTTGCTGTCCCTCTGCCGCCGTAGCTGGGTGCCTTCCCGATGCGAAGCCTGTGTGAGAGGGACTTCATGGCTGGACTGTGCTTCTCCCACCTCTCTCAACATGGTGGCTTGCTGCCACCCCCTCACTCAACATGGCGACTTCCTGTCCCGCCCACATGTGTTCTCTCTCCCATCCGTGTGCAGAAGTGTCCTCCGTTGATGCGGATTTAGAGCGCAATGACAGATTAAGTACCCATTAAGACTACCTCCAATCAGGTCTTCCGGGAAACCGGTTTAAGGGCCTCTTAGCACACATTAGAGACAGATCACGTGCGAGCCAATGTGGAAGCAGACTCCCCGATATGTCTCTAATGGGTGCTGCAGTGCGGACAGGAATTTTGCAAGTGTTTTAAATGTGTGCTTGATGGGCGTTTAATGGGTATTAAGTGGCCAGTGCGGAAAGGCCCTAAGTGTCCTATCTCCTTAATGCCAATGACTTAGACTAGCTAACTGGACTTCTGCCTTAGGGTGCCATTTTGACTTATGTTGGTAGACAAGACCACCCTCAAAAGTCCCACTGACATGTTGGTACACAAGGGACCTGTTCACACTTGGCTTTATTTTGTAATATATTCTGAAATTCTGCCACACTCTTATCAGGTAGACAACAGATCCCTATCCTGAGATATGTTCCGGAATATGGGACATATCGAATAGGCCCAAGGTCTCCACCCTCAGTGGCATTACTTACATTGGTGAACTGCAGCTCCAGGAATCTTCTAACCCCTAATTTTAAGCAGGTGGTGCTATTTGAATATCACAGTTTGCATAACACAGTGTTATTTTGGGGAACTTAACCATGCAAGGGATGACTGTACATACACTTTGCATGCTGTTGTTTGGTGTCATCAAGTTGCTGTCAGTTTTTGGTGACTACACAGATGTGTCAAGCAATTTTCTTGGCAGATACAGATGTGGTTTCTCATTATCTTCTTCCATGATTGATTTCTACCTAGCTGCACTATCACTGAACTACATCCACCTAAATATACATTATATATAGTGGATGCATAAGTGTGCAGATATGTGTATATCAAATTGTATATGAAAAAGCAAAAATGCATTTCTTCATATTCTGTGCATTCATATGGAACCAGAAAACAAAAATTTAAAACTGCTGATTCGAGAACAAAAACAGGAACTAAAAACCCGTACTTAGAAACATCTTTCCTTTGACATAAGAAAGGCAATGGCCTTATACATTTTCTTCAAATACATTTTAAAATCCATGGCAGGATCCACATGGCACCCTGAATGTGCAACGAGGAGGGTGCAATTACACATGCAATGTGGAAGGAAAGTGTGGAGTCTGCACAGACACCACACTCTCCCCTTCCTATGCCACCATAAACAGCATTATGGTACTTTTGTAGCAAAGGAGTGTGAAGAGCTCTCATAGGCTGTTTTTGCACATTTTAATCCAGATTTAGAAGATCCAGATCTTTGAGATTCTGTCCTTGTTGAATTTAGTTCTTGAAGTTCTGCACCAAGGTGAGGGCATGGGCCGTCTAGCACCCAATGGCAATGAGTACTAAACAGGGCCGATGTGCGGCTGCTGTAGCACCCATTCTGAGGCTTCAATTAGGCCAATTAGGCCTGAGCAGGAAGGTCTGCCACTGGCACAGCACGATTGGCCAGTGTAGCCATTAATCAGGTGTCACGTCATGTTACACTGGGTGTGGCAGAGAGACACGGCTTTGCAGCTGCCTATGTAGCCTCTATGAAACTTGTGCTCAGCTTCACAGACACCTACGAAGGATGTGTGGGCCTACGTAGCTGTGAGTGGTGGGGTGGAGCCAGATCTGTCCCACTGCAAATGGCAGCCTCTAAAGCCCACCCCTGGACCCCATTGCCCCAGTAGACATACAGATGCACAGCCTCTGATCTGGTCTTCATGCCAAAAGATCGGATTGAAGACACCATTAAAGGGGTCTACCATTAATCTGGATTTAAATGCCCAAAGACTCTATTACATCCAGATTTAGCCAGCACTTATGGATACAGCACGTTCAGAATGGGTCCTAATGGGGTCTTGTGTGCAGACAGTACCTAACAGGTCTGTACCAATCAAGTACCTATCAGGTTCCTCATGGGGTCTCCATTGCTAGTGCAAAAATAACCATAGTTCTACTATCTGCTTTTGCCTCACAGCAGCAATTCTGTTGCCAATGCCACATTACTGCTTAAGGAGGTTTGCTGGTCAGGAACACTTAATGAAATCTCTTGAGCTACCTATATGGTATCATTTCTGGGCTAAAAACTGACTAAAAATAAGTATAAAGTGGGGGGACCCTTGCAATGCTCCAAATGACCTGGTTTATCTGGTTAGCATCTGATTTTCTTTCCTTTTTCCACAGGAGGGGAACAAGAGACCAGTTACCAAACAAACAACAGCAGCAACTATCAGATACATTTGGCTCTCTGTTTCTACTACTTTTACTTCTAACAAAGGAAGACAGTCTCAGCCTGCCAAAAGAATTTAGCTCCTTTCTCTCTGTGCTATTACTACCAATGAAAACATTATGAAGGAATCCTTGGGTTACCCTAGAGTCCCCCTCCAGTGGTGATATCAGCCCTTTGCCTCCAGGTAATAACATAGAGCAGCTGAATATCAGGGCCCAAGCAACATGATGGTCTGCCAAATGAAACCCCCCTCATAATGAGCCTCCAACACTTGCCTTATTACCTGATGAAATGGAAGAGAATTTATATTCTCCTCCATATCTCCTGAACTCATAATGATCTCAGAGAGAGTATTGGGTTGCTTCCTCATTTCAGGGAGTCAGAACAGCTTCCACTGTGCATAGAGAAAAAAATGTGCTGACGGCAATTCTTTCCAAGTTAATTTTGTGTGAATGGCTTTGCCATTATTTTCACGTTAAATGGCAACATGTGTCACCCTCATAAAATAAAACCTTGCAAAATCCACCATCTAAAGAGTAAAATTTCACAGAGCATCCTTAGTTGAGGTGAGATCATTTTCAAGGAGAGTATGCAAGCATTTTGGGTGTGATTATCCTGTTATTTTTCATTTTTTTCAACACCTTACCATCTACCCCCCCTCCCCCAACTTTCCGTTGGATCCAGAAAGCAATGAGAGACCAAAAGCAAAGGCATGCATTTGCTAGGTGGTGATAGCAACCAGCCTGGATAGTTTTAAGAAAGGGTTGGACAAATTCATGGAGGACAGGTGTATCAATGGCTACTAGAATGGATGCCACCAGGTTAGCTAGACAGGCAGGATGACTCTAAAGGCCATTTGCAGGAAGTTGACACCAGCTGAAGATTATGTCTTTGTCTTCTGTTTGAAATGGCCGTAAGCAATTGGTAGGACACTGTGTGAGACAGAATGCTGGCTTAGATGGGTTTTGGGCTACTCCAGCAGGGGTCCTCTTGTATTTTTATTATATAAATCCACTGCCAATGCAAGAGCTTTACTTGTCTTATATCCATTGATGTTTCTCTTCTAATTTCTCCTTCCCACTTTTCCAAATAAAACAGTCTAACACTCTGAACTGGGCTGACAACTCTTTTAATTCAAATGCACAATAGTCCTGATTTCACTTATTTGATCCACAAAATTATAGAAACACAAATTCTTGTCAGACCAGTGGAAATTAAAGACAGCCTCAAAACTGATTAAATACCGTGTTGGAGTGTCAGCCTAAAAGGCCAAATAGAAACTCTTTGTGGTGACATTCTGCTCATAAACCCAATTGTATGGTGTTCATTTTCCAGTGGTGTCCCTTCAAAAGTGTAACTGTTATTACAACTCAGTTTCCTTAGGGTGACCACACATATGTCCACCAAATTCTTTAAGAAATTATATCCAGCATTTCAAAATGATTTACATGGAGTTAATATAGGATGCATTCAACGTATTGTACACAACCGCAGCTTCCTGAGAAAAGCTGAGTATGAAATAATTATTGGAATGATCACCGTGAAGGAGGTAAAACTTAATTTGGAACTTTCCAAAAATAATGTTAGCCAATGATGGTTGAGGTCATCATAAAAGTTTAGCTACGCTATGTATAACTTTTGCAATCAATGCACATAACTGTTTCACGTATTCCAGGATGTGCATTCTCATTTTCCCAGTACTTTCCATTTTAAAATGAAAACTTTACTAATCATGTATTTGTGCTCAGGGCCTTTGGAAATCCCTCAAAGTTAAAAGCTACACAATGTAAGCATCACCTCTGCCTTCCTCTCAGAACTCCTCAGTGTCTTTTCTTAGATCAAGGATGGGAATCCCAGCTCCAGACAAGATGCCAGCTGCATACTGTTGGGTACATTGGCTGAAGACCTCTTATTAAAGAAAACTGAAAAAATATCTCAGATAATTACCCCCATGAGAACCATGATATCAATATGAGGTTGCCTTTGTCACAATATTTCTGCATAAAGAATCATGAATTCCCACACTCACGTGTCAGCTTCATAGTTCAGCACAGAAGCATGGAACATGGTGAGGGCTAGCAAACTTCTTGTGAAAATGATGGGAGCCACAGGACTAAGCTGTAAGCTCTTTGAGCTAAGCAGGACAGATCTGTGCATGATTAATATCACTGGTACAATCGTTCCTAAATAACTAACATCACAGAAGACAGTGGGGGAGGGGGGAGGGACCTGAAATGAAAAGGAACCAAGAAGTTCTTTGACCAGGAGCAGAGGCTGGGGAGCTTTGTAAAAATGAAGCCTGTCTGAAACAACCACTTGGACCAGCTGCAGCCTATCTAAAGCAAACATCACAGCAGTGGCCGTTTGCCCAGAAACAGCCTCAACAGCTTTAGCCCTTAAGAGGAAGGAAGTTGGAACACAGCTTGAAAAATGTAGCCAAGGTGCCTGGAAGCAACTGTCCAACACTGTCATCATCATTCTCCACTACTTCTTAGAAGTAATAAAAATATTTTTTTTAAAAAAAAAAATTGATGGTTGATGGACAGTTACCAATCTAGAGGAAGTGACTTGAAACGCTTTATCTTATTTTCTTTGGTGTTAAAGCTCTTATTCCAGTTTCCAGAGGTCCAGATAGGTTGTTAACAGTAACTGCTCTAATTAAAATCTAGCTCCCACAGTATATGCAGAATTCCACCTGGATTAAATTAAATACAGGAAAGAGGATTCTTCCTTGCCATTAAATTAATGCCAAAAAACTGTACATTAAACTTGAATGGTTTGGATTTTGTTACTTTAAACTTGTTCCAGTAAGTTAAGTTCAGTATACAGATCTGGATACAGAATGTCGAGGACAACTGAACCTTGAAAGTCATAGAATGTGTGGCACTTTGCTAGAACAAAAGATGGAATTTGTTGACCTCTATCCACAATAGGATCTGCTGGTTTTGGTTTTGTTAGTGTTTTTTTTTTAAGTAATTCTGTAATTTTGATATAATCAAATACGTAAAATTATAAATGATTTTATCTGTTCTTTTTAAACCAAATGAAATCTTCCTTAAGGAAAAGTTCAAAACAATGTTAAAATGGAAAAAGTATATTTGGGCAGAAAATAAAAAAAAATCTTGAGATGAAAACCATATTTGAAAAATTACTGTGGTACATACCAAAAGGGCATTAGATGATAATCAGATTATGTAAAATGCCTAGACCTCAAATTCCCTACACCACAAAAAATACCTCTTGTAGACCAATTTCAGTTTACCCCAATTTGTTCATATTCAAGCTTCAAAGCTGAAGACAGACAGATGTAGAACATGATCTGGTATATTATCTTGAATCAGTTAAAATAGTCTGAACTACTGATGCTTCTAAAGCTTGATGTTTGAGAAACAAGATTAAATAGTCAAACAGTTTTTATACCAAACCAAGATTTCTTCACCTGAGCTGAGCGTCTAACAACGTACTAAAAACACCTGCATTGAGATGAAAAGTACCAGGACAGCGAACACACCCAGCACCATGCTGGACCTGTGCTGATGCATCTGCTTGACTGATCCAAACTGTGTCTTTCTGCATTTAGGATAAGTAGAACACAGACCACAGGGACCGCAGAGCAGCTGTCAAAGTGCCAACACTGCAAAGTAAAAAAAAAAGGATATTTACCTTAGCATCAGTGGTGGACTTCCTCTTCCCTTTGCTTTTTCCTGGATGTTTTGGGTGAGAACTCAAAGATCTCTTATGAGCTTGATCTCCACTTTGAAGTAGTAGGCCCCTAACCCTTCTCTGCTGCTTCACTTATATTTTTGAATGATTATGAACAGATTCTGGTTCAGGTATAGCCAATCCAGGTAAACAGCATTTAAAAGATTCAGATCTTTGAGAGTACTAATGACTGTCATTTTCACCAGGATCTGCTTCAATGCCTAATCCCACTTGAGTAGGTCTTTCCATGGGAGGCATGACACCCCAGTGGACCAAGCTTCCTCACAGCATTAAGGATATGCCCAAATTTTTTGTGTGTGCCTGATTCATAGCAAAGCAAATGAGCACAAAATTTGCATTCATGTGAATAGAGACATGTCAAATGTGGTAGGATTTGAATCCACTGTGAATGTTTTTCAAATGCTATTTGAATCCAATTTGAATTCCTGTTGCCAGTCGCACTTCTGAATACCCTCCAAATCTGTTCTGAATCTGCTTTGAATTCTCCCTGAATCAGCTGCAGATGTGACTGGGCAGCTGCTTTCTGCCTCTCAACATTCGGAAAATATAACAAAGCTTCAAAAAAGTGTTCACTTTGCATTCAAACACCAGTCTTCAAATATAGCCAACATTTGATCTGAATACAAATTCATAGGAATTTGTACGAATTTTGAATGTGATGAATATTCATGCAGTCCATACACAGCATTCCACAGGAGCTGCTGTCCCTGGCCAGCAGATCTGTGTGGATAAAGCCAAAATTTGTACAGAAACTTTGTGCTGTTCTTTCTCCAATGCCCTTCCCATAACCATCCATTTTGGTTCAATATTGGGAAAGGCAGAAAAAAGGAAAGTGTTCAAAGCCTTTAGGATGATTCTAAAATCACCTTGGAAGCCTTTGTGCTGATTTCTGCCAGATTTTCCAGAAATCCATCTCATCTCATTCTCTGACATGCAATGCTCCATTCCTGCCTTCAGGCATTTCCCCTAACTACACTTCCCTCCAAAGTTGAATTACTTCTTATTCATAAATCTGAAATTTGTAGTAGTTTGGTATGCCCCTAATCCTTTCAAATAATATGGGACTACAGTATATATGGTAGTCAACTTGATTAGCATGTGAAACCTAAAGCATCTGGAGGGAAAGCCAGCATATTATCCAATTGGTCCTCAGGTAAAGCCTGATCGGACTATAAAACCACCATCTGATTAATTAGGCAAAGGGAATTTTTGATTGCTGGACTCAGAGTTAAATTCCTTGGAGAAAAATAAAGTATATAAATAGTGTAGAGATTTCAGCTCTCTGTAGGGGTTCAGTTAATATAGATGCCAAGGAAATTGCAAGAGGAGATCCATGCTAAGAGAAGTCTAATAAATACATCCAGTGTGAGTGAGAAGTCAGCAGTGATACTAATTTTTTTACGAGCTGTTCTTTGGATATTTTAAATGGTTCATCTGAGCTCTGTTTCTTTGTAAATGACTAAACTTTTAAATCTGTCAGGATTTTCAACTTGAGTCTGTCTTTTTTTTTTTTTAGTTCTAACTCTGCTCAAAGCTTTGTTAATTTTTTTCTATCACAATAGCAGGCTTTTAGAATTAGAGGGAGATTTATCAATGACTACAGTAGATGTGGAACCTCCAAAGTCTACCCTGTAGCACCATAAAGTTACATTTTAAGGAGTTGGTATTTTGTTAGAAAAGAGAGGATTGAAACCACTTTAGAATAATCTAAACCTAAAAATAGGGGGAAATGGTATAGAATTCAGTAAATCAAAAGAAAAGAAAAATAAAATTGTCTTTTTAGTTCCAAGATCCGTCTTAGTCCATCATCAGATGTCTCCTGGAAGTCCACAAAGAGCCTGAAAGTTGTAATTGTCTCAAGGTGCATTTTTGAATTCATAGTTTTATTGATTTTCACATAAACGTATGGCAAGAATATTCATCCACCCCATGAAACACAGGACATTTAAATGAGTAAAACAGCAATAAGGTGGCCTACACATTGTCTCCGTAGAAGCCATGCTTTGATGGTTCAGTTTTTGTTTCTTGCTTTTGAAGACCCCATTAAAACAACAAGCGCATCTCCCGTGCTGAGACATAAGATGTTCCTCTGCTGGTGAAGATAAAAATGAGAATGAACTCTCAAGGACACGGCCATGTCTAACAGCCTTTCTTGCCCATTTGATTTGATCAAAATCGATCAAGTGTACTTTGATTTATAAATTAATGTTAAGACAAAATTGGCAACTCAACTTTGGATTATAAAAGTGCCTGTTGGACTCCCACTTTAAGGGCTACCTTTATTTTAAAAGCTATTAGCATTATGTTTATCCTCCAGCTATTTTTTCCTCTGGAGACTGTGCAGGCTTCAAGTGAGCCCTGTAGGTTGAAGTTCCATTGAAGATGAAACTTATTCTGCACTGGCTGATACACTGGACCAGCAAGAATACTGGGGCTCTCTCCTAGACCACACTAATTTGAAGAAAGGGGGCTCCTAGCAGGCTTCCTGGACCAGTATGCAAGTCACCTCATGACACATTATTTTGTATGACACACTATTTTGTGTGCCTGTACTTTGGTGGTACACCTGGGCAAAAGAAGAAAAAAAACAACAAAAAGTAATAGAAACAAAAGTGACTGTTAAAACTTGGAATATTCCAATGGAATCAGTTCCAGTTTTGTTCTGAACAGGGGCATTTTTTTAATAGTTTAGAACCCTGCTTGACCGGGCCACAACTCATTTAGTCCCCTATTCTGGTGTTTGAGGTTGCTTCTGTGTGGTTTCCCTGGGTGTTCTGCAATCTGTAATTCGTAATGCTACATTGCCCTCGGGAAGGGCAGATAGGCAACTTCCCACATAGTCTGCTGCCTTGTTGGGATCCAGACATTAGGGTGCTTTCCATGAAGCATGGCTTCACAGGACTGTGCTGGCCCCACAACCCAGCAAACGAAGTACTCTGAAGTACGTAACAAGCAGAGTCCTCCAGAATGAAACAAGCTGCATCATTTCTGATGCATTTGAGAGCACAGACTGTGAAAGAAAAAAAGTTTTAAAAATAGTTTTCAGCTTAAAAACTTGCACAATACCTTACAAATAATACATTCCCCCTCTCCATATCATTTTGAAATGTGGCTGGTTCAATACTTCTGGCTGCATGATGAAGCTTACTTAAGTCATCTATGACGATGACTGCACCCTTTCCTGGGGTGGCATGCTGATCATGGCGCGCCTCTTGCTGCAACAAATGAACACGGCAACTGAAAGCATACTTGTGGTGCCTTATTCAGTACCTGAATAAGGCTGAAAGAGTTCTGATAATGTATGTGTCCACTGATATATGGCCGATAGAAGTTTCCCCAACCTGCACAAAGTCTCCAAGCCAAAAATATTTATCCACTCCTGCTATAAGAGATGAACAGCTTCTGCACTCATAAGTTGGTTATTTAGAAGAAGAAGAATTGGCTTTTATTACCCTGCTTTCTTACCCATTTAAGGGGACTCAAAGCAGCTAACAAAGCTTCCTGTTCTTCTCCCCACAACAGACACCCTGTGAGGTAA
The DNA here is from genome assembly GCA_023333525.1 of Aspidoscelis tigris stejnegeri. NCBI lineage: Eukaryota > Metazoa > Chordata > Lepidosauria > Squamata > Teiidae > Aspidoscelis > Aspidoscelis tigris. Next base: position 213,871,124 of record JALMGA010000001.1, read on the forward strand.
GTGGGGCTGTGAGAGCTCAGAAGAGAGCTGTGACTAGCCCAAGGTTATCCAGCTGACTTCATGGATGAGTGCAGAATCAAACACAGGGACTATGTGATATGAGTCCAGTACTCTAACCACAAGACCAAACTGGAGGTGATATTATTGATCTTAGCTTCATTACTGGATAAAGTTATTGTTTTATAGCCATATTATTATTGTTAATCCCAGTGAAACAAGTTTCATTTACTGCATAGAAACTTTTAAACCTTAAGAGCATCTCAATGAACATTAAGTGTGGCTGCTGCAGTGGAACATATATGAATAGTTCCTTTGATATTTATCTCCCAAGGTGTCCTCTAGTCATCCAATGTAACAGAAACCAAAAGGTAGGTCAGATGCTGCAACATAAGCAAAAATAGAATAAAAATTTTTTGACTGAAGACATTTCTGCTGGGGAGAGCTGGAACTGAGATGACTACTAGCAGTCTGGATTTGATTAGCATAACTGAGTACAGACCACAAAATGTGATTTGCCAGCTCAAGTGAATGGAGAAAACAAAGTGTTCCCTGGGCACAGTGCACACTGTAGGAACAAATGAAACAATAGAAACTGAATATTGTGTAGCCACTAATGTTAACAGCAAGTCCTAAACCCAATCCTTTCTACTAGTACTATTTCACTGGATCTCTAGCCCCATCTTGTTTTGAACCCAGCAGGGATGTCAAAGAAATCCCAAGAAACTGGTGTTTTAATGAATCATACAAAATCCCTGCATACTCTTTACATGTGGCCCCTAGCCTCTCGCAGTACTGAACACTAGGCCACTACTGCTTGGGAGGTCTTGTCTATGAGCAGACACAGGCAGTCTCTGTGCTGAGGTAAGAAATGGGCATTTGAGGGTCAAGTGGCTGGGACCTGCCCCAGAGCTGGGAGGTACATAGTTTGCACATCCCCTCAACCCATCACCTTTACAAACAGAAAAGCCAGGTAATTAAAGTTCCTTGAGCTGCAATGTTCTCAGCTGATCCTCTTCACCAGCCTGAGAAGTCAGCCATTTTCAACACCTAGCTTAATTCCCTAGGTGAACAGCACAGCAGATAAATTGCAAGCACCACTGCTGTTCATCCTTATAGCAATGGATGAGGGCATGAAGGGTGTCTCTGGGAGCACTTGATGCCCTTATGAAATGGGTTGCAGACCTGAGGAGTATGGTGGTCACAGCACCATTCAGGCTTTTCATAACTTTTCCAGGTGCCTTTTGTATGCTGTGTGGTTCTTGTCAAATGTGGGATTCTGCTGCAACAGTAAGTCATGAATCACAGGCCTTTTCTGCACTTACTTTGTGTTAAAGTGACCATCTGATCCTGATAATGTTGAAGTGTGTGCTGGATTTGCACCGTCTGCACTGACAGCATGGATCTGATCCATTTCTCCCCATGGCAAAGACTGCACCTGCTTCACAGCTACCCACCACCACAACTGTTCCTAACCTCACAGCCTATGTGTGTGGGGGGGAGGGGGAAGAGTGCTTTTCAGCAGTGCATTATGAAAAGAGCCCCCGGGTAGTTTCAGAATATGGAGACACACCATCTGCATGCTTCCCATGATCCCGAACAAGGCCTTCTTGTTGTCTGCTTGTTGACCTGATCAAAGAGATCTACAATAGATCTGGATGAAGAACTTCTTAATCCTATTCTGGCTCCTTCTAGTGAAGATTGAGCTGAACCAGCAGGGGAAGGGTCCTCCTTGATCTGATTAATGTGCAGATGGGAGACCCACAAACTGGATTAAGGGGCTTCTTAATCCAGATCACTAGTTGTGCAGAAAGGGCCATAGCCTTAAAAAATGAGTAATTCACAAGCCAACACAGCAATGCTCTATGCAAAACATGAAATGGAACAGAATGGAGAATGGTAAGTGGGAATGAATGGGAGGATGAATGACAGAAATTTCATTTACATCTATGCACCAGCACACTCCAAAGCGTGGTAGGCTATGTCCATACTGATGGAGCCCCTCATGCTCATGGTAGACCAGCCTCCTGGGAGGGTGTGGCTCCCATGGAATGCCATGTCCACATGGGAAGAGGCCCTATTGAATCACAGCCTGCTCCAATCAGAGTCCATTTTAAAGCAGTCTCCAAAGCATTTCTCAGTTGTGTACCAGACTGGCTGCTATTGTGTCAATGGCAGCAAATGGCTAGTTTGGTTTACTGGGTGTGAGGAGTGGAAATAGCCCTGGAATTGTGCCACTTCTAGACTTCCAGCCACAACAGACTCAACTGGCAACTCTGGAGGCTGGAAAGTTTTGTTCCAGCCTCCAAAGTTCGGCCACGATGGACCACCCATAATGCAGATGGCCTTTGGCACAGGCTGCCGGCTGCAGGCTGCCATTCTGATCTTGAGCTGAATCGCTCAGTCAGTCCCAAGACCAGCTCACTGTGGGATATTGTGAAGCACATGCTCATAGGGGTGCACACGAATGCAATTTTTGGGATTTGATTTGATTAAATCTTTAAAATCTGAATTAAACCAAATTTGATTCAAATTAAGCAAACTTGAATCTATTCGTTTGAATTTTTGATTCAAATTTACACTTACAAATGTCAACAACATTCATATGTGTCTGAATGCATCGTTATGCATCCCATATGCATCTGTAAGCATCCATACGCATCCATACACATCCCATAGTTATCCCATATGCAACCCGTTTTCATCCCATATGGATCTGCACAAATGCAAACAGTTGCAGGAAACATGGAATCTGCAAGTATGCATTGTGTACAAACCTGTACACATGTGAATGTCAAGATAATTCAAATAAACAGATCCGATATTCAAAATTCGTTCAAATCTTTAAATTTGAATTTATCAACATTAGATTCAAATTCAAATGTCGAAATTTGGCCAGAGTTGAACAAATTTTGAATACTTAAATATTCATGCACACTCCTACTTATACATACTGCCCAAGAAGCAGCTAACTGGATCTTCCACATGTTCCCATGTTCATATCAAATCCTTACTACCTTTTAAGCAAGGAAATGTGTCCCTTAGATAATGGTGTAGGAACACACAGAAAATAAATCATTCCTTCCACAACACACCCATGATTTTTTTTCTCTGCAAAAATACAGATATCTGGATATCCAAATCTATGCAAACATGGAGATTTTGTTTCAAATGGTTTCCAATTTGTTTGGCATTATACAAATTCACTTTAGAACATCCTAGTACAGACTTCAAATGCCATAAACCTTCCAGATATGTTTGGCAGACATTTTATGCTGTAATGTCTATCTGTATTCATGCTGATTCAAATATATCGTGGAGGGGGGAAATGAATAAAAACTCTTCCCGTGTAACAGGATGAGTGAATAACTTTGCTGACTGATGGGAAGAGGGAAACTGCCTTGTGGGCTGAGCAAGTTTACCAGCTAGTCATATGGCCAAAGGAGACAGCACTATCAGCCTATAAATTTTCTTGCTGCTCAGGAATATTTCTAAGCAAAACATCTTGGAAGTGGTGTGAACAGCACATTAATTGAATTGAATGTGGGTTTTTCATAAGTATGTGGTCTAAAGAGCAGCCACGTTGTGGCTACTATCTAAAACCTTGAAGGTGCGGTAACTGCAAGCAGTACAGGCAGTATCCCCAGCACTGGAGACCTCCGCACAAATACCAATAGAAATACCAAAAGAATAAAGAAGATAAAGAGAACCAGAGTGATGAAGCCCAGGGACAACAAACAACTCAACATCAGTACTGATACAACTTCAACTACCAACGTAGATGTCCAGAAAACCTTAAAACACAGAACGGCAAAGAGACTAAGCCAAGAAAACCTCCGCTCCTGAGGCTGGGCAGGGTAGGGCTCAGTAAGAGCTGGCTTACCATCTCTACCATCATATGGTTTAGTAATCAATGAAGAGAGAAAATTTGAAATAAAGAGAATATGAAAATTCCAGCAATAAGAAATGAACAGAAGAATTGGCACTGAAGATCTTAAGTGCTTTTTGCTGTTGACCAGGAAACTATCTGCATTATCTCTGCAGCATGGGTTTTTATTTTTGTTTTACATAAAGTAGTCTCTTTTTAGGAGTGGCAAAAGTGCTTCTTTTAAGACCTTCTTTTTTCTCAATACATCTTTAAAGGTTTTTTAAGTGTTTCATATTGGGTCAAGTTGAGATCTTTAGGAACTTCCTTTTAATTTGTATTTAATACACACCTGATTTTATTCTTCTGTACTGCCCTTTGTTGTTGTTGTTGTTGTTAAAAGGCATCCAGCCCTATAACTGTATGATGTTATTCACATGAGGGTGCCCTGAACGTGGTGTGATTATTTCCCGAGCTACAGACTGATGCTGAATGTCCATGCACAAGATTATTTATTATTTAAGACATTTTTAGTAAAAACAAAGATAAAAATAATTGATACTATTGATTTTAAACATATTAAAAACCAGGTAGGTTGAGGGGGGAAACCAAGTCACAGTGGGAATATTTTCAGTAAGTACCTGAAAATTTTAATTGTCGAAGCCTCACAAATATCAGAAGGTGCTAACACAGAGCAAGCCTAACTGTGGGTGATCATGGGACAATGTCCTGTGTTTTGTGGAATATGCATCAGGATGTGCCCACCCAAAGAGGATCTCAGGGCTATTCCAGGTTTGTAATAAGAGGGCAATTCTTTAAGGTTCCGTGGTCCCAACTTTTTGAGGCCTTATAAGCCAAGCACAAAACCTTCAATCTGGTCTGGTAGCTAAGTAGCAAGATGGTGCTTCTTCTCCCACATCATGAAAGGGGCCACACAAGGGCAAGAGGGAGAGAAAGAGATTAAGATGACCACCTTACCCTCCTCCTCCATTTAGTGGATTTCTTGATTGTCTGTGACTTTAGTAGCCAGACCACATATATCCACATTTACAATGCAGACAAACCAATTTCCTCTGCAGGCAAGGATGCCAATTTAGATGTGGATATGGCTTCCTAAACAGTCATGTCTTGTATTTTTAAGCACCGTTCTCCATCTAATTGAACGTGGTTATGTTAAAGGCTGTGCTCCTACAAACATTTTATTTATTTATTTGCATTCTCATCCCTATACTCAAAGGTCTCAGGGTGGATTACAACCATAACTCAAAGTAGGTTACAACCACAATTTCAGAATCATTTCAACATAACCCCATGGAATTTAATTCACAATGAATTGGGCTTTTTCAAAATGGAATGGTAGGTGATGGGACCAACTCCTACCGCTTTTAGTTTGGCTACATTTGGCCCAAAAGTTTGAGAAGCAGCTCATTAAAAATTCCAGTTCAGGTCAGTCACTGATCTTTCCTAGATAGCTAGACTGACAAATAATTTCATTAAACGTTGTTTTCACTCTGTGCTAGCTTCATATTTCTTTATATTTTGGTACTTATTTAATTTTAGTCATCTATTCACAATGAATGAGAATTGTATGCTCATCTGTTTTTCAACTTATTTTGTGTAAAGGTATATGCCTTGAATTCAGGATTATTCTTTGTTCATGGACAATAAATAAGCAGTGAAGTAGTGTGTCTTCTGGAAAAGGAAGCAACCTCCTGTTACCATTACAAATCCCAGAACAGGAATCTTTATTTCTTGTTCAGTGTTACTGAATATTAAATTATATTACAAATATAAGAAAAACATATCATGGTCAATCACAGGCACTGGTTCTTGGCTTATATAATTACATACAGTAATAAGACCACCCTGTATTTTCCATGTCTTCTAAATTTGCCATTATGAATGGATTTAGTGAAATTGTCCATACCTTCTCACTTCTCTTGCTTCTCTCATTAAATTTCAGTGCAGTTTTTAATTCTTCTGTAAGTCTCTCAAGCTTACCTCTTCTGGGGATACACTTGTTTTCAGTCTCTCATCAAGAAACTCTTGGAAAAGACCTTCTGGAAGCAGACCATTCCTACAGGCCCCTATTCTGGGATATAACCTGGAATAAGGCCCAATGCAGAAAAAGGTGTATGGTTCAGTTAGAGAATTCTAAAATAGTTTGCTTCCAGCAAATTTAATATACAATCGATTTCTGAATGTACAGTATTCTCACTGTTTTTTCTCTATTTACCAAACTAAAAAAAAATTATGAAATGGAAATAAGAAATATGAGGAGCATTAGGGTTGAATAAGCAGCTAAAAGGGATTTACCCCTTCCTTCTAAAGACATTTCTGAGGGGACGTCTCACCATGACATGAAGAAAAACCCTTAATAAAGCATTTAAGTGCTTCAAATATCAATTTTCCACTTTGCATTTGAGGAAGAGGGGATTAAAGTCTTCCTAAAGAAAACACTGAAATGCTACTGGAGTAACTTCTTCAGGTCATGGCACAATCTAAAATGTTCTGATTCAGGACTGTAAAATGTTATTTGGCCTGAGGTTATTAGTCTAGTGCTCCTATAGCACAGAATATGTGGTAAGACATGATTTGAGGAGGTAGGCAGCTGGCTTCTCTCTTTCTCTTTTACATAGATACTTTGGGTTGATTTAGATATTAAATACTAAATAATAGTACAGCTGGTACTAGGAGCTGGCAAAAATCATGGAGGTGAAATGCAAATGACTGACATTTGAATCACACTGAACAGCCAACAACAGGCATGACCAGCTTACACTCTTGCATTAATAGTCACATGTACATAAAACACAGGCCACAGATTCTGGGATCCCTATTCTGGGATATAATGTGGAATGAAGTCCAGGACAGAAAGGGTCTGTGTCTTTCCCTGACCTTGTTGTGATCCAGCTTCCCATTCTCCCCCTTCCAGGTCAAATCAACTCCACCCCTGCTTACCTTTACAATAGACTAGGGCTCTTTCTGCACTTATTGTTACTAGATTTGCACAGCAGTCTGGATCAAGGAGCTGCTAAGAACACATTATCTTCATGGCAGTAGTATAGATCATCATCTGGATCAGAACTGTGCTAATCCGGATTAGTGTAGACCAGATAAATGTGATCTACATCTGTGCTGTTACTCTTTAGCATACATTTGCTGTTCTAAAGCCCACTCAGGTGAGATGTGGTTGACCTACGTCTAGCTAATATGGATCTAGCTAATACCGATTAACTAGCGAAAGTGCAGAAAGGGCCACATGCAAGATGGCCATTCTTTTTATAGTGCTTTAGCTACTTGGAGATCCATGGCTATTGTGACACATTGTTATAGTCCAAGCAAGACACTGGAGAAGTGCCATGTTGCAAATCCGACTGACAGGCACATTCAGGTGTGGTTGTGACACATAGTTCCTGATGCTGACCCTTGGGATAATTCCACATTTCACTCCCCTCCACTCTGAGAATTGTCCACTTATTGCTACCCTCTGTTTCCTTCCCTTTAGCTAGTTACCAATTCTGTACCCTTATAAACTGATGAGTTTCTTTAGGGGGCTTTGATGAGGGACTTTCTCAAAGGCCTTCTGAAAGTCCAGATAGACAATGCCAATTGCTTCACCTTTATCCATGTGCATAATGACATTCTCAAAGAATTCTAAGTTAGTAAGGCATGATTTACCATTGCAGAAGCCATGTTGATTTTTTTCCTCAGCCTGTTCCTGCACTATGCAGATTCAGCCAGTGCTAAATCCCTTGTGTTGTGTTTAAGATGTAAAGAAGAAAAGGGGGGAAAGCATCAGGATTCAGTTCAAATACGATGTTGTGTCCTCATTACTATGCATTCAAGATAACTTGTAATCAGGTTTGAGACCAAAAGATTAAAAAAAAAAGGAGAGAGAAAAGAGAGACAGAGAAAATCAAAGGTCTACGAAAGCATGAGACTAATTAAGCAGACATATGGAGAACTTTATGGCTTCTCATTTTACTTGAAACATGTTTTATATTTGCTTCACACTTCCTGATGTTTGTCTTCCATGCAAAAAAAGAAATATATTTACTCGAAATTCTGACAAAGAAAAGCTATAACAAAATGCAGTTTTATATTATCATATGCCAATGTATACTGGTGCATTTTACACTCTTTAGCTAGTAAATGTTGCAACAACATTTTACATATTAGAGGGAATCTCTCAGATTTCTTAAGGAATGACTTAGCTCACCAAAAAAAAAAGAAAAGAAAAAAAAAAGCTGAAGAATGATTTAATGTAAGAGACCCCCCAGTTGGATTAAAAGTGATGCCTGAAAAGGTTCTATTATTTTTACAAGGCTCATGGGCCCCGGAAAAGCTTCCTCACACTTTAGAACACCCTTCAAGCAGCAACAATTAAACAATGTAAACCAGAGGAAAGCATATGTGATATCATTAGAATGTCAATAGGATGAATAATACATTATTATACACACCTTCCAGGAAGTTTACATGTGAGATGAGGGGAGGGAAATATTTAGCATGAGAGGCTAAAGGAGGAGGAAGAGGAGAAGGAAGAAGCCTTTTAAACTCCACTTTTCTCACCCTTTAAGGGGACCCAAAGGGTGTGTCCCCAGGCAGGTTTTGTCTGGTACTGAAACTGGGCTTTGGCAAGGGGTATCCGCATGCATTTTTGCTTTGGTCTGATTTACACGGACCTAATCGCCCCAAACCATGCCAGAACAGTACCAAATTTGGTACCTGAAAAAAAGTCTGGGCATGGTTTGGGGGTCCAATACACATTGCCTAGCAAGCCAAGCCCGTGCATGGGGACGATCCTGGGCTATTGATAGAGGAGATTGGCACTCATGTCATTGGGAGGTGGGGTGTGCTTGCCATTCCTGCCCTGTGCATTGAAGATCACAACTGCTGAGATTTTTTGGGAGTGAAAAAATCCCGATCACCAAGGCAGGCAGGATAATGGCTTAATTTTTGCCCCTTTACCACAGCAAATATTTCACCCCCTGTTTCACGATGGCCAAGGGAGGCAGGATAATGGCTTGATTTTGTCCCTTTTCCCAAATATTCCAACACCATTTCCCACTTGCCAAGGCAATCATGATAATGGCTTGATTTTCTCCCTTTTAAGCTTGCCTGGCGTTCTCGCAGTTCCTAGTGTAACGGAGGTGCACAAAACTGCTCAACCACACAACTGCCATTAAAACTCGTAGTGGTTAGGGTTTTTTTTTTAATTATTTAAAAAATTTTTAGACTTTAATTTTTTTTCATGCCTCCCAGCCTAGCTAAGGAGCATTTGCAGCTGGTGGCACAGTGGTGGGCTGACGTGTATCGAGCTTTTATTCTCCATGGCCTTTGGCCCTGACATTTGATCGTCTTCTTCACCTGGTTTATTCTAATGTTGTTATGTTTATATTGTGTATTATTTAAATCTTACTGTTCTAGCAATTTTAACTTTTCTTTATGTTTCCTGTTACTGTACTGTTCTTCAGTTTTGTAGTCTGCACAGCGCTATGTACATTTATAGCGCTCAAGAAATAAACTTTAATAATAATAACAATGAGGCAAGAGGGGGCATAGAGGAGGGGGCGCTGCTCCCCCATCCCATGGTTTTGTACAGTTTGCATGGGGACAGCTGCATCCGCACCCAGCCCACATCAGCGGGAATGGCATGGGGATGGGCAAGATTCAATTTCAGACCCACTCCTGGTCCCATGCATGCCCATTCTGAGCCAAACGGCTTGCATGGGATGTGACCAAAGAAGCTGACAAAGCATCCTATTCTCCCCTCAACAGACACCCTGAGAGATAGATAGGGTTGTGAGAGCTCAGAAAGAGAGCTGCAACTAGCTCAAGGTCACCCAGCTGGCTTCATGGACAAGTATGGACTTGAACTGGGAAACTACGAGATAAACACTCTAACCACAATACCAAACTGATTCACTGTCAGTCAGAGAAACAAAACCCTGCGTGGGGCATTGACTCTGTTTATGTAGCTCCTGTTAATTACAGTAATCTTTTACTCTCCCAAAACTATTGCAGTATACAGTTGTCTTTACAAAAATGACAGCCTGTAGTTGTTTGGTACTATCTGGGAATTGTAGTCCAAAAAAGCTACAGGGCACCAGACTGATGAATGCAGGTTTCCTGCATGAAACAATCAGAGAGGAAGAAAATAGACTGGAAATCTAAGGAAAGAATTGTCCTTAACAGTAACAACAACAGTCAGAGAGCTTTGTCTTGGGAGGAGCTGACAGGTAACCATATGTGAGAATGACCAACAGGCCCCAACTGGCAAAATTTCAGAATTTGGATTTATTAGAAACCACCAGAATCAGCAACTAGAGAGAGGTCTATTCACAAAGCTCTGCAAGCTGTCCAGTGGAATTTTGCCTAATTAACTGTTTCCATGCAATTTATCAAACTTGTTTCTTCTCCTTTTAGCAGTAATTTTTCCTCAAGCTTATTCCTATGAAATCAGACATGTTCTTCTAATGTCTTTCTTCTTCCTCCAAGTACTTGGCAGTTTTAAAATTCATTGTAAATATATCTTAAAAGTAAGTAAGTAAGTAAGTAAGTAAGTAAGTAAGTAAAGAAGGAAGGAAGGAAGGAAGGAAGGAAGGAAGGAAGGAAGGAAGGAAGGAAGGAAGGAAGGAAGGAAGGACTAAAGTTTTCCAGCATTATCACACTTCTTCATTAAGAGGGGATGATAAAGCTTTAGGAACGTCCTACAGTGGCGTCTTCCATTCTTGTTGCAGGAGAGACACATTTACAAGTCCTTTCCTTCAACAAGACAGGGCCTGTAAACGTGTCTCTCCTGCACTATGAGTATACCCTTCTGCAGCTCTCAGGGCAGCATACTTCCATGACCCCCACACTTCCGTTACTGGTGTTCTGCACTGGTGCTCTGATGGCTTCATAACACCTTTATTTTCCACCCCGATGGCACTGTAACCTCTTAGTTTATTATTATTTACATTTATATCCCGCCCCATACCCGAAGGTCTCTGGGCGGGTTACAACTTTAAAACAACAGATCAAAACAGAATGCACATTAAAAGATGTTAAAAATTCAGTACATATAAAACAATATACAACATGTTTAAAATGATAATGTCTGTACTGGGGGAGGGAACATTAACAGCTTAGCCAAAGGCCAGGGCAAAGAGGTGCATCTTCACTGCCCTCCTAAATATATATAAGGAAGGGGCCTGACGCACCTCGAGGGGGAGGCTATTCCACAGTCTGGGGGCCATCACAGAAAAGGCTCTCTCCTGGGTGCCCACCAACCTCACTGTTGAAGGCAGTGGGACAACCAGGAGGGCCTCGCTACTTGATCTTAAGGCACGGGCAGGTCAATATGGGAGAAGGCGTTCCTTTAGATATTTGGGGCCCAAGTCATTTAGGGCCTTAGAAGGGCCTCTTAGTTTGATTTGCAGTAGGTATGGAAACACTCTGGGACAAATTAAGGGGGTTGCTAGTACCTCCACAGCATGACTGACTAGTGAGGAGGCTGGAAAAGTCATGCTCTGTGCCAGCCTTCATTGCTTGTTCTGCACTAGGATCAACCTCCACATTACACACCTTTGACAAATTGCAGCACACCTAAGGCTAGCGATGAAAAAAGTTAATACAGTAGGTAACAAATAAAATGGTGACAATATGCAACAGTCAAGGCATGCACCAGCTTTAAAAGTTGTCACCCATTCTGAGATCTTTCCGTATAGGATGAGATATACATGTATAATTAATTAATTAATTAGTGGGACCTTGTCTGGTGACCACATGAGCATATCTATGCAGTCTTCTTGGAAGATACAACCACAGTTTACCATTACTTTCTTCTGGAAAGATGCTGTGTAGACAGACCTGTAGGTAGACTCTCTGGCTTTAGGCAGTTGTTCTACCACTGAAGTTTAGTCACCCATATGTGTTTAGCTATTCCTATATACTACCTTCTCCTTACTCCAGGGAAATTCAGGGTTGTCCCTTAGCAGTGCAATTGTTTTGCTTTGAAAGCTAAATTCAGCTCCTTAATTTGCTTTCTTGTTTTCCATGCCAAGTTAATCAATTCTACAACTGAAAATTGTTAACTATTGAAAATAGATGCAGCACAAGGCGGCTGTCATATTGATGTTGTTAAGTGATCTGGCTTTGTGAGAGATTAGAGTTAAAGGATAAGTTAAAGAGCCTTCAGAGTAATCTCATGTGTAATTAAGGAAGCTAGTGATGTGCAAATATCACTTACATATCTGTCTGGTAAAGTTAGCATAGCTTTCTCATTTAATGTATGTAAAGTGCATATTCATACCATCCTTGATGCTTTGAGAACTGTAAGCTAGTATTTATTAGTTGCATAACTGTCTTGTCAATTACCTGGAAATTTGCAGCACATTTTATTAGGTTTTTTAAAAAATCTATTATTTAGTATCCAGGTAATACTATATCAAATTGAAATGCATTTATATCTAAGCAATTAACAAAAATTTAAAGCTTTGCTTAAGTCTGTGTAATGGTTTAATTTTCAGATACTCTGCTGGCATTCTGTAGAAACTCATGGGTACCATTTTTAAAGCAGTCACTGAACTGGACACCTGAGACCAAGGAAAAGTGGGAAACGGTAAAGCACATGTCTCTTTCTAAAAAAATGTTATAAAGATGTGTATTGTGGAGAGCAGGAGATACGTATTCAAAGATACACTTTGATCAGAAAATAAACAATAAGCAAGGTGATTTGTTTCAAACAGTACTTTCAGCAATGCACTTCCATGAGATGGTTAGTAATGGACAAAATGACACATTCTGCAGAAACATTTTTAGGGAATAAGTAGAAGGGGAGGGAAGCCATGAAACTGTTTCACTTCAAAAGCAACAGTGTTTCCACTGAAATTTACCCATGTATTCCTTTGCAACAAAGATGCCAGAAGAATAGTACCATCTTGCAGTGGTAACGGATGAAGTATTAGCAGCTACCATTCAAAAGTTTCTCTTTTAACATAACTCTAGAGTTGGCTGACTCTCTCCTAGGCATAGCAAATATTGGTAAACACTTTTGCACCAGCTAGCAGCCCTGATATAAACTTTGGTTCCCAGGCAGTGAAATTAAGAGCTTTAGGTCCTGCTACTAGGAGTTCCTAGAAGGGAGAGGCACAGAATGCTTTAGGGGTTTGCACGAATGCAATTTTCAGGATTTGATTCAATTCAAATGTTTAAAGTTCAAATTTAACCAAATTTCATTTCAATTAAGCAAATTCAAATCTATATTCGAATTTGGACTTACAAACGTTGACAACATTCGTAGATGCCCGTATGCCTCTTCCCCAAGTCTGTACGCATCTGTACATGTCACATGCATCCCATAGTTATCCTGTATGCAATCCGTTTTCATCCTGTATGGATCTGTACAAATGTGTACAGATGTGGTAAAGATGCAAATCTTCAAGTACGCATCATGTACAAACCTGTACACATATGGATGTCTGAATAATTCAAACAAATAAATCCGAAATTTGAAACTCAAATTGAATCTTTAACTTGAATTTCAAGCATGATTCAGGCTGTGTCTCCACATCACTTACCCAGTGCCTGAGCCATTACATCTCCACTTGTGGGGCATTGAAGCACCTCACAAGGAGTGTGCTGGCCAGGCAAGGAGTTTGAAGGCTGTCCAAGGCATCTGGGGTGCAGGATGCAATTTTGCACTCTTTAGAAGAAAGCCTGGCTCACCTATCACTGGGCAACTTCACACTCTAAAATGGAGGCTCATGGATGCCCATCAGTATGGCAAAGGGAATCCTTCACCATTCTAAACATACTTATAAAGAAAGCATGGAGAATGAAATGTGTTTACAGCCATGGATTTCTTTGTGAAACATTTACTTTCTGGGGCTCCATTATTCTGTCAAAGTGAATAATGCATTAAGCTTCCAGTAAACAATGGGAGGCAAAAAAAAAAAAAACCCTTAGTACTAACTTGCTAATGAATTTCATGTTGGCATTAGCAGCCCTGCAGTGGAGTCTTCCTTTTGCAATGCGAAAGCAAAGTTTACAACTCCGCATTTGAAGCATGTACTTTGGCTGTGATCCAGAATGCATTTATGCCCAGATAATCTTATGAAAATCAGTCATTAGGGCTTGTGGCTTTTCGCCATAGATATTTAATAGAAAGAATTTAACTTATGTAACTACACTGTATCTACACTGACGTAAAGCAATTTCCTGTTGCAAAATATTGCAAAGAAGAAGCAGATTAAGAGCAGCTCCCATTTCTCCCTCCCTTGTGCAATGTGAGTTGTTGCAGAAGGAAAGAGAAGAGAGGCCCTCTTTTTGACCTTGCTTCCTCGTCACTCAAGCTCCTGATCTTCTATGCCTGCTGCATTCCACATGTTTGAGCTGAACATTTGAAGTTTTACTCACGTCCCTCCCCGTGTGACTTAGAAGCATGAACTTGGCACAGAGTGTTCCTCTCAGATTTGTTCTTTGTGAGCTCCAGCTAATGTCGTGTTTATGAAGGAACAAGGAAGGAGAATTTGCATATGGCACATGTGCAGAAGGTCATACAGAAAAGAAGAGGCTGGAGAAATGTTCTTGGGTGTTCTGGCACAGTGGCCAACTGAAAAATGCTAATGTGACCACCATTTAAACAAAACAAAACACCTACCATCAAGATTTTGCCCTTTTCTGTGTTCTATTGACAGAGAGTATTATGCTGACAGAAGGCTGTGTGGTCCAATTACTCCTTAAGGCAACCTCAGGCAATGTCATGTCTGAACTCGAAAGGAGACAGAAGGTGTGCTATGTTGAACAAGCCATCTATACCAGTCCTGGAAAGCAACCCTCCCTCCCCCTTTGACAAATATTTGGACTTCAAAGCTTTTTATGTGCTAAATATATCCTCTTACAGTGCCTTTGCCTCAGGGTGGTACTCCCAGAATCAGCTTTTCTTTTCTTTTGATTTGTGTTTTATACATACAAAATAGGCATGAAATCCTGTCCAAACCAATGCTGTTACTTGTGCTACTCATGTGCACTGATACTTAGACAGGCAGCAATGATTTAATATCACAAAATTCATTTTAATAATAATTAAAGGCCAAATTCACTGTTTTAAATTGTCAGCATCTTCATTTTAGAGGAAAGATGTTAAAAAAAACTGTTAGAAATTAGAAGTGATCTGCTTCAGATAATTCTGTTAAAGAGTTGGACCAATTAGGAGAAAAAAATAGGTGAAGGCCATAACTGAAACCTGGGTGCCACAACAAAATGTGTTCTTCCTGATACATTTTTTCTAGATATGCAGACCAGAAGTTGAAAGTTTTCAATCTAAACTAAATACATTGCAGTGACGAGCATGGTCACACCACAATAAATCCATTTCATGGCACCCGAGGGCCTGACATCACTTTTGATGAGGTTACACCCTTAAGAATATAGTATTCACTAAGACTATCTTAAGAAGTCCACACCTTTAGTCTTCACAGTCTCAGTCTGGTGAAAGGGATTTTTACATCTCTGCTTGGCCATTCTCCTCCTCCTCTGCTGTCTGTGATTGTGTACAGTTCCACCAATCACACTCTGGCTTCTCAAGGAAGGATGCACCCACCTCTCTCTGCCAATCCCCCTCCCTTCTCACCTCTGGAAACCTCCTCATATTTCTTTAATGCTACTGAAGCCTGTGCGCCCCCCAAAGACCCTCTTCTCAATCTGAAGCCATGGCAAAACCATAAGACACTGACAGGCAATGCTGCCTTCATGGCAAACTATTAGTTGAATATCATAATTCCAAGCTAGGCTTATCAAAATGCATAAAGCTGGATGCAAGGAGTTATGAGTGGAAATAATGCCTCTAAAGTATGCTTTCAGGGCAGAGCTTCCTGGAAATGCTGAACAGACAGACAAAAGGACTGCTCCTTTGGCTTACTTATGTCTCAATGGGACATCCTCAGCACCTAAGCATCTTCATTTGCCAAAGATAAAGCCTTTTGTTTAAGATGAACAGCTGCAACCAGATGCTTAAGTGCTTGAGAAAAACTCTGACTCATCAAGCATCCAGGCAGGTCAGAAGTTCAGTCGTTGGGACTCACAGCAACAATCTAGCTTTGCCCCTCCACAGATTCAAATCTCCCACTTTGAATCTCATTGGCTAAGCCTTACATCTGAGATTACATCTCAGACCATATTTTCTATGGTCCTTTTCCTAAGGACCATCACTTCTACTCCACTGCCATGCTGAATGACTAGCTGAAACCACCAGGCTGAAAATCACGAGCTGAAATCACTCCCCTGGCAAGCGAAAACCAGCACCCTGCCTGCCATTTCTCCAGCAGGCCACAGCTGGCTTCTTGCTAGCCATCTGCACCTCCTGACCCTGCACAAGTCTCTTTTGCCTAGGAGAGAGAGCTTTCTCCTGTTTTTCCCAGCTGCATCTGGTCCTTCGCTGCATCTTGAAGAGAACCTGCATGATCCTATTCCTGCTGCCATGTGCTCTGAAGAAGACATCTGCGTTGTGTGAGGGCCAAGTTGCACTAGACAGAACATAGTATCCTAGAATAGGTTTCTTTCTTCCTTTTTCTCCTCTACCACTCTGGATTGCCAAGGGGTGTTCTTTTTCCTGTACAAGCTGCTGCCCCTTGCCTGGTTGAAGCCTTGTGCTGCTCCACTGGGAATCTGCTTTGCTTATGTTCTGTCCTGTTTGAAGCACTCTGTGAAGTGCACCTTCATTTTTTATTCTTTTAAATAAAATACTAATACTAATAAAACCATTTTTCCTACTAAGGAAAATAGACTCTGGGTCTCGCTCCTTGCTGGTAAGCACCCAACTGCTCTGTTGTTTTATTCAAGCCGCTAGGGAAAAACATCCCAGGGCACCTTGAGCGAGTTGTTCCCCCTACATGTACCAGGAGGGCTCCTAACACTACCAGTCTGTTTAGCTTCCTGTTTTTCTTCTTTGTTATAAAGGCACACATGCACAATTCTATAGATTTGCCTCTTCTGACACTGAGGGGAGGGGCTCCCCTGCCTGCAAGACTTGTCCCTACAACCTCAGGCTTCTTCTACGCTGTGTGTCCATGGAGGAGCAACCTCACCTCTGTCTCCCTGATGGAAACCTGTTCACTGGCTCTAGCTATATCCCCACTTCCCACCTGATTTCCATTTCTTATCCTCTGGGCCCAATCAGTCTTGTAAAACCATTGAGAGCGAGAGCGAGAGAGAGCAGCGCAACCAAACGATAGCCTGTCAAAGGCTGAGGTGAGGTGATTGCTCTGCCACTGGCCACCCAGGTGAACTCACCCCTTTGATGCACAGATGCCCCAATGAGCAGAGTGGTGCCACTGGGAATGTTAAATGAATGGAGCTTAAGGACTAGTTCCTAGATGTGGGAAAGAACCGAAAGGACTCAGTGCATGCAAATCCTGAGGCATTGGCTACTCCTGGATGCCTAGTGGCCTCAGGAGTTCAGTTTTGCTTTCATTCATCTTTCTGCTGCAGGAAGCAAGAGAGTGGAGCCAACTAGAACCCATGGTGCCATTGAGGAGGAGGCACATACTCCTCCCACCCTCACTCTCAGTACTTTGGTGTCAGTACAGAGCTTGCTCTTCAAGCAATTGTGGCTCTTTGCCCACCCTCCTCCCCCTGGCAAAGGGACTCTAAGCATCTAACCTTCCCCTTGCTGGAGAGTGTCAGGGAGAAGAGGCCTAGAAATTGGAGACTGGTGAAAAACCTAAGGCTGCCGCCACCACTACCACAACTGGGCCAATCAGCTTTTGATGTGGGTGGTATCCTCCCTTTCTGCCTCACCCAGCCCTCCCAGTCCCTCTTGCTGCCTTTGGCTTTTCACCTAAGAGGAAAAAAGAAATTGGGCAGTATCCTTTGATTGCACTGTTCTCTCCCGAAAGAAAGAAAGAAAGAAAGAAAGAAAGAAAGAAAGAAAGAAAGAAAGAAAGAGAAGCTAAATGGGGAAGAAGGAAAGAAAAAGGTGGTGGTAGGGGACATTGGTGCCACCCCTCTAGAACCCCCACAGGGCACAGCATTGGGTGAGAGGGACATGGAAACTTCCCTTCTTCCTCCCCCCAATAGACCCCTGTGTGATCACACCTTAAAAGTTAAAATGAACTCAGGCCATGCCCCCGTGCAAGCCGTTTGGCATACTTTGGGTGCTGTTTGGGCATGCATGGGCTGGGCGCAGTATCAGGAACTCTTCTCGGGCATCCCCATGACATTCCCGGCAACACGAGACAGGTACAGGTTGGGTGCGGATGGTGACGTCCCCATGCAAACCATGCTGAACCCTGGTACTGGGGAGCAGTGCCACCTCCTCTCCGCCCCCTCTCTCCTCATTGGAAGCCAGATTTATGTCAGCCCAACCCTATGTCGCATTTCCCCCTCCCTTAGCGGCACTGACAGCCAGGACTGGGGTGGGAGGCATGGAAACAAGTAAAAATAAAGCTTCATTCATAAAAATAATTTAAATTTTTTTTTAAATGCTGAAAGCCACAATGAGGTTTAGCGGCAGTAGGCACTTGAGCAGTTTTGCGCACCTCCAAACGACCAGGGACCACAAGAATGGCTATAAACTGAAAATCAAGCCTTTATTTATGATCGCCTTGCAGATTGGGGAAACAGGGGTTGCAAAAGGTACAAAAACCAAGCCATTATGCAGCCTGCCTTGGCATTCTTGAAAGGGGGTTGGAATTACCTCCGTGGAAATGCCAGAAAATTTTAAAAAACCAAGCTGTTCTCCAGCCTGCCTTTGTGACTGGCATTTTAAAAAGTCAGCAGCTGCAATCTTCAATGGACAGGGCAGGGACAGCAAGCACACCCCACCTCCCAATGACATGAGTGCAAACCTCCTCCCTGTTAGCCCATGATTGTCCCCATGTGCATTCCCGGCTCACTGAGCAATGCATGCTGGTCCCCCAAACCATGCTGAGACTTCTTTTTTCAAGTATCAAATTTGGCACCCTTCTGGCACGCTTTGGGGGATTTGGTACGCTTTTCGCAGACCAAATCCAGAACTCATGGGGACAAACCTTACCGATTCCACGCTCAGAACTGCACCAAACTTGCATGGGGACACAGCCTCAGTGCTGGCAAAATGTGTTTTAAGGATAGCCTCTTTCCCAAGAGGATACTCTACAAAAGATATGGAAATGTATTTGGGGTGTGATTCCTTGACGCATAAGAAAGGCTGAAGTGGAATTAAAGTTAAGGTGTGACCAGAGCCCTGGATTGGAATGGAAACTGAGTCAGGTGAAGACTGGAAATAAAGAAGCATTTATCTTAATCACAATAACTTAACATTCTTAATTATACCTGAGCAGTACAGAAAGGAAAAAATATGCACAAAAGATTCCAAGGGAAGTATAGGCTTTGAAAAGCATGTGAAGTAACTGACAGAAGACCCAAGATTGTTGTGCTCTTAAATCAGTGCATTTCTGTGATAAACGCAAACTCATTTTCTAGAGAAACCTTTTCTCCACCACTTCAGCCAGTAAGGCCATGCTGCACATTTTCCAGTAAAACAGATGTGAGTATGTTCACATTGCTGAATGCCTGTTTTTCTAAGTGCTTGACAGTTCATTAATGCTAGCTGATAAGAATCCCTGCAGACTTTATTTTTTTCCCCGTCTGACCAGCTCAACTTTCAAAATTACTTCAGCCCCTGAAGTGCAATATAGTAATTTCCCAAAGGTTTATTGTGCTGAACTCCTCACTGACTAACTTTTCATTTCTTTAATATGAAGCTATCCAGTTAGTCATGGTAGAATAGGCTGAATACAAGTGTACAAATGATACATACTGCCAATTGACTTTTTAAAGTAGTGTGATCTCAGTGGAACTAATGAAAATATTTCCAGTATAAAGCTGGGATAAATTAATAATGATTAATCCCAAGTCTAGTATTTCCAATTAATACTATTAATTAATTCCTGTTGCTAAAAAAAATTGAAATAATTGATTTTTCAAATCATTTGTCACTTGTCTCTTTCAGTTTCCAAGTCAAAAGGTAACCCCTAAATCAATCTGAGGCCTAACATTTTGGAACTTTAATCCATATGCAAAGTGAAGACTCACTGTCAAGTCTTGATTGCCAAAAATTCCTTGCCACCATTAGAATGAATGATTCAGCATTTAGGCTGCTCTTGCCTGACCTTGACTCACCTCAGGTTCTGGTTTAATGGCCATCCAATGGGATCCATAGTCCGAGGGAAGCTCAGATCAGGGACGAAGGCCAGCATTCGCATTGCAAATACCGTCCCTGGTCCCAACCTACCTTGATCTTACTAAACACCAAGGTAAGTGTGAATGCTGCCACCTGGCAGCATCCGCCCCTCTGCAGCAACATTCATGCACAGATGGCCATTGCTACAGTGACTGGGCAATGCACGGAAGTAAGTGTGAAACCTGTATCTGGGGCTGCACTATATTGCTCCACAGCTATCAGTGATACAGTACAGCAATGCACAGTCTGGAAGGGAAGTGACTCCATGGCGTGTGGATGCTCCAAGTTGGAGCGTACCTGAGCTGTCCCAATCGTCATAGTAAGAAAAGGCCTATTAAAGAGAAGAAAAGAAAAAAAGCTGACCCCAATTAGCGTTTGCCAAGGTTCTTTCATTCAGCTTTGCAAAGCATTTAAAACTGCATGGTTTTCTTTTAAAACTTTCCTTTCCTTTTGTTTGGCTGTATGATCTAAGTTCACATTAAAGTTATTATTAATACTGAGCACTTTCAGAGATCATTGAGCAAAGGAATGAGAGCCTTGGCCACAGCTTCCTCTGCTAAAATGAGGGGTTTAAGAACAACAACAGTGATGATGTTATCGTTTCTAAATATCCTTCAAAAGCATGGATCTGGCCATCCAGACTGTTGACTAATGGACTCAGGCAAGATAGCAAAGTTAAAATTTTCACTAGAAAATTTTTTAGGTGGCATCTTGGATGCTCTCAGCACAGCAGCATTTCCAGAACAGAATAGCCTAAAAACAATGCTACACTGTCAGTTAGGCCATATGGTCACACTTGAAGCCTTCTTCAGTTGATTTCCATATCTGGCTGCTTTCACTTTTTCATTCCTATCCTTTTATTTGTGGACTTTCCATTCAGGAAAATCCAAGTGGAAGGTAGAAAGTCCAGAAACAAAATGGATAAAAATGAAAAGGTGTAAGCAGTCAAACCTTAAGATGGACTGAAGAAGGTTTAAAGTGATGGTGGGAACATGGCAATAGTGTTCCAGGGCTGTGGTAACACATAAGGTTTAATCCAGCTTCAGTCACTAAG
Organism: Aspidoscelis tigris stejnegeri; assembly: GCA_023333525.1. Lineage (NCBI taxonomy): Eukaryota > Metazoa > Chordata > Lepidosauria > Squamata > Teiidae > Aspidoscelis > Aspidoscelis tigris. The sequence goes on from JALMGA010000001.1 coordinate 213,892,250, forward strand.
AGAGAATACATCAGCAAAGTGACAAACTGTTTTGTTTTTTCAGTGCTAAATAACTCAGAAAATTCACCTTTGGGATAGATAATATGGAAAGAAAATTACTGGTCACTCTTGCTCTGACCTAAGCTGGATTAAACCTTAGGTGAATAATTTGGGCATCTTACATGGTCAAATGCAAATTTGCTATTGAAAATTATTAGAATTCCTCCATCCCAAATATTAATTTAGTCTTTAGAAGACCCTGTTATACTTTGAAATTCAAAGGGCATAATAGCTGACACAAATACTTTTGTCAAAAACCACTTCAGTGAGACCTGGACAACTAGATAAAGTTGTTAACTTTTGTGTTTTCTCATTCCCTGCCTGGGAATGTAATACTGAATTAATTTCCAGCCTCTGACTTTACCATATGTTTTTTTCAGACAGACAAAAATCTCCCATGTGAAGAAGGAGAACAACTGAAACATCACAGAACAGAATTCTATTATGACTAATCTATGGAGAATCATTCTATTTGGATGAATTATTAATTCTGGGGTTTTTCTTCTCCTTAACAGATTAGGTCATAGTAAAGAAAAGTTGGATTGCTGTCTGTCATTAAGGTTCATCCACATTGGGGGCATGACCCAACAAGGGATATATAGTGCAATTATGCCTTGGCTATGTTGGGATTGTCACATGTATCTTTGGTAACCCAACATAGACCAACAATATAGCCTCTGTCTATTCAACAAGCAATTATTCTGGATGGGGACAGTAGTTCTAGAAATTAGCTAAATTGAAAGACCATGAGAACCATCTGCTACAATAAAAGTTAAGTTTTAAGTAGAAATCTAGGCAGCCTGCAGAATGTGTGTAAATTTAAATCATAATCTATGTAACTGTTTCTGATCTGAATGGCAAAGGGAACAATTTGGAACACCTAGTCATTGAAGCTGACCATGTCTGGTTCCACTAAAATTGTCTGTGGGCTAATGATTCAGATGCATCTCTAGGGGAATACATTGATGATGGCAAGAGCGGGGGTTATCCTATATGTACAAGAAAAGATCAGATCCCTATTGCCCTTTATATGGTATGTATAAGCCACTCCTTGTATTAAAACTCCCCTACACATCTTCTAATTCAAAGCAGAAACCCCAGCTTTGATTCAGAATGTGCAGAAAGTCCTTGTCTCTGCTTGCCAAATTGGGGAACTCTCAGAGGCAAATCTCCAAAGGTCAGGAACAAAAGTTCCAGGTTTCAGAGTTTCCAGCCTGGTTAGTTTGGTGGTGGACCCACCTCCAGCAGCACTTCCTGGAACACCACTGAAAAGGATCTCCAATAGCATACTGAACCACTAAGACAGTCTACAGCAAGCTAGGGCACCATTTTTTGTTCCTCTGCCCAGTTCATGCTTCACCCAACAATGACAAAGTGTAATCAGGGAGCAGCATTTGGCATAGGCTCCACCCAGATATTAGTTACCTTTTTACTTATTTGATATACCAGAATAAAGCATGGATATTCTGGAATATCCATGCTTTAATCCAGAATATCCAAATACAGCAGAGTAAATAACAATGTCTGGGTGCAGCCATAGTCCATACTAATGTGTGGATTGCTGCCTCTCATTCCAGAATTTGTTCTGGAATAAGGTGCAGTGTAGAAAGAGCCCCGTGACAGTGCATTATTGGTAGATATGTTTTATAGCAGTGCAACTGTATTGAAAGGTAAGTAGTGGGTGGAGCTCATTAAAATAGAATAAGGAGGGGGTGAAATAGTTCAAGAGCTCAGAAATTGACTAGGCACAGAATGCCAGGTATAAAAGGCAGTGCCAAGGAGGGAAAATTGTTCTAGTTCTTGGTGTGGTTGTTTGAGCAACTCAAGTTTTGTTCCTCGGAAGAGAAATATTGAGACTAGATCCGGGTTTGGGTGTTGGTTGGGTTGGTGAGGTTCGTCGAGGACAATCAATTAGTTCTTACAGTTCAGGGGATTACAGTTCTTATTATCTTCAGAATCAAAGGGCACCTATGGTATATTCTATCATGGAAGATACCCTTTAAAAAGAAAAAGAATTTGTAAAATCTCCTTGCATCCTATTTTTAACATTTTCCTAAATATCTCTTGACAAACTACAGGTTTGTCTTATATGCCACTGCTTCTATATCTGTCAGGAAATATGGGTCGCATCCCCATGCAAGCCATTTGGTGCCAATTGGGTTCACATTGGACTGTGTGTGGGACTGAAATTGAATCTAGGCTGTCCCCATGCCATTACCGGTAATGCAGGCTGGGGGCGGGCTGGGGGCAGATTCAGCCATCCCCATGCAAACTGTGCCAAACCTCAGGAGATGCTTGTGTTTACTCCAATTTCCAGGCAAGCCACTTGCTTGCCTGGAAATTGGAGTGAACCTAAGCCTGCCAGCTGGGACCGTGAACAGGGGGTTCACAATCCCAGAAGAGGTGTGGGTTTACTCCCATTTCCTGGCAAGCCGCTCCTGGCTGACAGGCTTGGTTTTACTCCAATTTTCAGGCAAGCAAGTGGCTTGCCTGGAAAAGGGAGTAAACACAAGCCCCTCCCAGGATCGTGAATGGTCGCTTGCTTGCCTGAAAAAGGGAGTAAAACCAAGCCTGGTACTGTCCCCATGCACACGTTTGGCTCAGACCAAATCACCCACACCACACCCAGACTTGCTTTTTCCAGGGCCAAATTTAATCCTGGTTTGGTCCTGGTTTGGTCAATTTAGTCCGAGAAAATCGGGCCACATAAAAAGTGCATGGGGACACCCACTCCCAAACTCAATTTCGGATCAGGACCAAACGTGCATGGGGACACACCCAAGGTGTCTTCTTTCTCGTGTTGGATCTCAGTTTTCACAGTGATCCACTGCCATGGGCAAAAACACTGCTTTTTTCCCAATCTTTATTTTTATTGAAACATCCTTATCCTTATGAGATGGAAAGAACAATTTCCCTTTCCCCTCATCTACCTCTCAGTGTGTTGTTGGGTGAAATGTTTCAAGATTTTTTGAAGAACCATAGAGTGCACTCTAGTTAAGACATTCTAATGAAGTGCAAAATGTATTCCATATCTGATAAGAAACTCACTTCTGTCTTTGTGATATTCCACAGAGAAAATTGGCTCTTTTTTTAAAACAAGGGTTGCCTCTACTGGACTATAAGAAAAAGATAATGTTTTACACGTTTAGTTACATGTTGCAACTCACCACTTCATTTGTTCCAACGGTTGAAACCATTTGGCAGCTAGTCACGCACCAGACAAGATTATTGTTTGGATTAATGGGAGAGTTCATTAAGAAGACACAGTCATGGAACTGCAAGCAGTAGCAGAAGATTTCAGAAGCTACCCTATCAGTCCTGCTTTAGGCTCATCTCTTATAATTTACCTGGAATGAATACAGAAGCTACCACAAACTCCCAAACTTACAATTGCTTGTGTTTCACCTACTTGTTATCCACCTACATGTTCCTCTGGGTTTTTTTCTCAGTGGAATTTACAAAAGGGAGAAATGTGCCACCAATGACCCTTTCTGCACTGGGCCTTATTCTGAAATATATCCTAGTATAGGGACCTGCCATCTGCATGTTAATGCAGACTATGGAAGGCCCCTGTTTATGTGCTATAAAAGTCATTTATATGTTAAAAGCGATTTCAGAAAATTGAACAGTTTCAATATGCTCTACCCTTTTCATATCATGTATTGTTAGGCTCATTTGCAGATTAGTTCACCTAGTGCCTGGCCACACTTGGCTTTATTCTGGAATATATTCCAGACTAGGGACCTGATGTCCACATAACAGTGGAGGCTACAGCAGGCCCCAGGGGAGGACTGCCAGTCTGAATTAGCATGCAGACAACAGACAGCTATCCTGAGACATATTCCAAAATTTGGCCAGATGCAAACAAGCCCCTAATCAGGATAATATTTAGGGGGAGGTTTGTTGTTAATTTGCAAGGTGATGCTGAAAGTCCTCTTGGAAATAAAAATGCAATGTTGTGCAAATTGAAGGCACTTCTGCTACAATGTTATATAGCAGTTCCTCTTCTAACTAATTTGCAGGGAACTGAGAGCAGGTAGGCCACCATGTGACACAAGATTTGGTGGACTAGATGGGCTCTGGCCTGATCCAGCAGGCCTCCTCTTATGTTCCTTTGTTCCAACTGCAGCTCCCATGCTGCATTTCCATCCTGTTCTAAGAATCCATGATTTTCAAAAGTATTTTTTTCATGGATATTGTAAGAAAATAATTGCCCAAACTTCTACGGCTTTGGATCTAGTCCTTATAAAACTTTCTATATATTGGGTTGAATCCTACCACTAAAAATTTCTGGTTTTGTTGCAAACAGATTTCTACAGAGTTTTTAAAATAATTAGAATAATTAGAGTAATCATACATAAACACTCAAACCTGGTACATATTAGCCTTAGTTTATAATTTACATCTAGTATTTCTAGCTTAGGAGACCTGGAAGCACGAGACACACTCCTGATGCATGCAGTTGATTAATTCCAAATAAATAAAACTTTATTCACCCTTTTTTTATGCATATTTAGCTCCAAGGCATATGTTTTCTTTTAAATTGAATTTATAACCTGATACTCAGCGAGATATCCTAGGCATTATTTGAAGTAGTATTTTTATAGATCTGTGCATTTGAAATATTTTTACCCAGAAATAAGTACATAAATATGAAAAGCCCTTGCTCAAATGCTACAAATGAGTAAGTGCTTCCAGTGGCCATTTTGTTGCCACTCACCACTTGAGCGAATTTTCCTAATCCACTGTTATCATTGTCAGTAGCAGCTCTATCATTTTCAAACAGGGACAATGTCTATGGGGCAATTTCCTGGGTTTCAACAGCTTTGGCTGGCAATATGTCAGCTAGGGAAGGAAAGCTTCCCAGCTGTGGATTTTGCCTTGCCATACGTATGTAGGAAGCATGCCACCAAAAGTAGAGTGCCTCAGCTAGGGTTGCATACAGATGTGATTTTTTTTGTATTTGATTCAAATCAAATTGAATGCAAGAAAATTCATATTCATTTGAATAGATCCCCTTTGAATGTAGTAAGATTTGAATTCAATACGAATTCGCATACGGATCCCATATGGATCCATATGGATCTGTAACGAAGCTTCATACGAATATATTGAAACATTCAGTTCAAATGCGAATGTCTGAATTTGGCCAAATTCATATGAATTTCAAATGTTACTAATATCTATGCACATCCCTAACCTTGGCTGCATCTGTTTGAGGGCATAGTCCCCTTACCCCCACAACAACCTGTGTTAGGATTGAGTTTGCTGGCAGAACTACACAACTCCAAATACGCCCCATTGTCACTATTGATGGACTTTATCCTATCAGAATGCAGGTGGTGCTGATGCAATCAAGAGGGGTGGAGAACTAAAGAGTCCTGTAAAGGAGACTTAGGGAGATAACATAAAGGGTGTGAGCATAGCAGCCCAAGCTGAGGATGATCTGCAGCCTAGGAAACATTGAGCTAAAGACAGTTAAACGGGAAACAAAGAAAAACAACTTTCAGAGAGATATGAGAAAACAACACTTAATGAGATTAAATCACATGAGGCAATTCACAGAACAGAACATGGACTATTTCATTGCAAACTCTTCAAAGGCATATTCAAGAAGCCATAATAAATAGAAAATACATGTAAAATAAAATCAGTGAAGCAAAAAAATGAAATAAATTATGTAGTCAGCTGCTTTGGAACTATATATGTGTTTAAAAATATTATTAAACTACGGAACAGACTCTGTGTCTCAAAAACCCACTATCTAAATAAGAGAAAGTCAAATGGAAGGAGAGAGGTGACCACAGCATTGACACCACAGGATATAAAAGTGCAGACTAAAGATGCTGCTTGTTTGTCTTTCATTGAACAGTTAGGAAGTTTAATATATTTGATGGTTTTAACAACGTGGACTCCTCGCCATACCCAGATGGGAGCCCACATTTTACATATTAGTGCGGAAATGGAGGAAGCTAAAACATGAGTCACTTAACAGTCAAGTTGTCAAAGGTAAGGAAATATCTTGCGTTATTAGCATAGACACATGAGTTTGAATCCAAATATAATGAGGCTGTATGAAAAAGGGGAAGAATATAGCACTCTCTTCTCATGTACTATATTAATTATTCAAAATGTTTCTTATTCTTTATTTTGATGGAGGAAAAATATTTGGGAGCAATTTTCTACATCAATACAGCTTGCACATAGATCCTTTCTGAACTGGCCCTTATTCTGGATTATATCCCAGAATAAGGATCTGCCATCCACATGCTAGTGCAGGCTTTTTTTATCTTGAACCTTTATTTCCCAGGGAAGTGAAGATGGGGGATAGATCCAAGTGCTGGCAAGGTGCAAATCCTCACAATCGCCTCTGTGCTAGAGGCAATTGTGCACCTGCCTTGCCCCTCCCCAGGTACATGGGGAGACCTCCTGCATGCATGGAATGTTTCTGGTTAAGAGGCAGCTTCATGTGCAGCTGGATGCTATGTGCAGGAGTGTCCCCTAGAGTTCCCTATGCAATTAAGTGCAAATTTGTCTCTATTCTTGATCAAATGAGCTAAATATTGGTTCACCATAAACTATGTGGAATAAGGCCCAGTGCAGAAAGGACCAAAGTCTATAGGATAGTTCTGCATGCCAGCAAACACCCAAGGAGAAACATCTTTTCTGGGAATGGCACTATCTGCCCGGTCCTTGGGCCTTTCTGCACTTGGGCATAATCTGGAAAATATCTCAGAATAAGGATTTGCAGACATATTCCAGAATAAAGGCAAATGCAGAAAGGACCCATGTAACTTGAGCACTCTCCAGCAAGAAAACCAAGGAAGACCACTTTAAAGGGGTCTCTTAAGAGTCCCCTCCCTGTGTCCTGCTCCAGGCACCATCTTGCAAATGCAAGAGTCATCTATGTAGTGGTGGAGCCCAGACCTAATTTTCCAGACTCTAGAACAGGCCACATCAGCAACAGCATTGGGGCATACAGCAGAACTCCCCCCACCCTGCAAATTCAGAACAAGGTGCCAAGACACGCAATGAGGAAAGTGACAGCCCATACTTGAGCCACCTGATGTTGCTAGATACAATTCTTATTATCCTTGCTTATTGGTTATAATGAGTCAGTATGGATGATGGACTGTAGTATAAGGCCCTTTCTGCACTGGGCTTTATTCCAGATTATACCTTGGAATAGGGACCTGCCATCCACATGCTGGTGAAGATTACAGCAGGCCCCAAAAGGGCCTAAGACATCTCAAAACCAAAGTTTGAGAAGGGTTAGTACGTGCAATAAAATAGGAAGAATACCAGACTGTTTTGTTTTACTTTTAATAAAATATACTCTTATTATCTCCCTCTACGTGCTGCTCTTTGGCTGTGAGGGCAACCAGCTAGGGAGTTACGATTCATAGAATAACAGAAGCAGTTGTGGAACTGGAAACAAATTAAACCATCGTTGAGAAGTAGCTGGCCAGTCTCTTCTTGAAAACCTTCAGACCACAATCTCTATTGGTCTACTGATTTACAGAACCTGCTGTCAGGACTTTTTTTTTTTTTTTTTTGTATTCAACAAGAACCTAGAGTAACTTATATGTGATAAAACAGAAAGCTGCATTACACAATTTATGGTTCATACAGCCTGTTTACACCTTCGGTTTCCTTAGAAATCATCCCTATGGAAGCAAAGATTTGGAATGGATTGGGTATAGGGACGTGCACAGATATTTGAAATATTCATTATATGGATGAGTTCAGATGAATTTGGACATTTGTATATGAGTCGAATTTCCTGACATTCAATTTTTTAGTATTCGTACAAATATGAATATTTCAAGTAATTTTATGAATAATTTGGACATTCATATGTGTATGGTTACATATGCATCACATACATGTCTGTACGCATCCGTACAGATATGTACGGGATGAAAACAGGATGTGTACAGAATAAAAACAGAATGCGTACGAGATTTGTATCATTGGATACACATTCAATATTTGAACAAATAGATATGAATGTATTCGTATTGGTTCAAATATCCAGACGTTTGTTTTTCTTTCTTTCTTTGAATTTAGATATTTGAATATTCAATTTGAATTGAATCAAGTGTCAAAAATAGCATTTGTGCACACTCCTAATTTGGTATTCACGTTTTGAACATCCAATCCACCTGAAACTTACCCGGCACTTCACTAAATGCTGGGTAAGTGCAATTGCTACTATACCAATAGTGTTCAATCCTTGTGTGCTGGTCATTCCTGCAGCAACCAGGCAACACAGTCTGCAACCACAGCAGTGCTGCGCCTCCCCACCACCCTTCACCCAGGTGTGAATGGTGTATGACGGGTTGCACTAACTGTGACCCAGATGTGGCTAGTATAGCTGTGGAGGACTTTTAAGTGCCTTACAGCTATCTAGCTGGGGAATGATCCTGCAACCACAGAACCACTTTCAAAATGGAAACAATTCCTCATAGTGTGTATATACCTGGACCAACCTTTTTGCCCAAGTGCAAAAAGGTCCATACTTGAAAATGGAGTAGCTTGAGCCACAATTAACAGCTGAAGTTAAAACCACTTGGTGAGCAAAGGAGAAAACATGAATGTGAGGAAGACACTTTTGAATTCAATAGGTCTAGAAGCACAGCATACGGTATTCAATTCTATTCTGGGAAGAGTGGAGCAGTAAAATAAAGGCTACCTCATCTTTTTGAAATCTGACCAAGCTTGAGATGCCATGGGAATACAGAAATCCATATAGCTTCTCCCCCATCTGTGAATATTTAGGTTATGAGGGACTAGTATTCACCAGTGAAATAATAGATTTTTTTTAAAAAAATTCACATACAGTATTCTGATGGTTATGATGCTCTCTGACTAAGGTAGTATTTAGTCTTGTTCTGACCACTGAAAGCTTGGCGTGAAACAAGATGTGATTCACTTCAATCCTGGCTGGGGAAAAAAAAATTTGAACCCACAGCCTTTGAAAATCTTCCATTGCTAATAAAATTGTGGGTGTCTGATATCTGAGTAAACGTGGGAAAAGGCTGTATGCCTGCCTAACATTAAAATGTAAGAAATCAAGATATAGCTATTTGTTGCTTCAGTAGAATGGGGAGAGATTGGGTTGATGAGAACATACAAAAGAAATAATTGAATTTGGAAAATTCTGCATGGGGCAACTACGTTAACATCATGTCATTCTCAGCTTCAATGAGTGTGGGAAGTCCCCAATCCCTTTGACTGCAGCTGCATGGCCTTTGTTTCAGTAAAACAGCTTAAAGGTAAGCATATTTGACTACCATGTCTCCAGATGCATCTCCTTAATTGTGGCAAGTATTTGACTCAATTACACTCAGCCAGCATGATGGAATCTGTAATCTAAAAACATTTGGGCTGCCTCCAGACATCACTTATTTATTCCACAATTTATTGACTGAACGCTTTAAAGCACATCAGAACCGATCACACAATGTCTATACATTAGATTGATATTCTGGATTTCAGCATTTCTGCAGCAGCAGAGTGACATTACAGCTGTGAGAATTTCTTTCCATGTGACCTACCCCTCCCAATAGCATCATGTGAAGTTTTTCTGGGTTTTGACAGCATCATTCATTCATTCATTCATTCATTCATTTGAATTTTTATCACACCCTATGCCCAAAGGTCTCTGGGCAGGTTACAACGTTAAAAACTGGTGAACATATAAAATGAACAGATTAAACCATAACAGTGCCTGAATGTAGGGAGGAAAAGTCATTCTGTTTAGCCAAAGGCCAGGGAGAAGAGGTGCATCTTCCCTGCTCTCCTGAATGCATAAAGTGAAGGTGCCTAGCACATCTCAGGAGGGAGACTACGGTGGTACAACTAGGAGGGCCTTCCCTGCAGATCTCAGGGCATGGGCAGGTTGATATGGAAGAAGGCATTCCTTTAGATATTTGGGGCCCAAGTCATTTAGGGCCTTAAAGGTTAAAGTTAGCACCTTGAATTGGGCTTGGTAGAAAATTGGCAGTCAGGGCAACTCTTTTAAGACTGGTGTGATATGCATCTGACCAGTGCAAACAGCACCTGTTCTGAGATATGATCCTGAATAAAGTCCAGTACAGAAAGAGCCTGTGTTTGCCATACTGAAGGAAAGTGCAAATGTAGGGCTGTATCAAAAGCTACATGTGAATCTGCCAGAGTATTCTGTACATGCTGGTGACCAAGATGGTGAACTTCAAAATTTTATATCTATCTGGTTATTTATTTATAACATTTGTGTTATAAATACCCCAAAGTCCCAGGGTGGGTCACAGGATCTGATAAAACATAAAACAGTAAAATATATTTTGCAAATGTTTAAAATGCTGTTTCTGTTGAAGGTAACCATGTACTCAACATTCAACAAAGGCTGGCAAATCTGAAGGAGTGAGGAAAAGAGGAGTCAAGCCAAGGTACTCTGACTCTTATCTCTCACACCTTGATCCATGGTGGAACAAAATGCCATTCACTTGATCAAGCATACATCAAAGCCAGAGTGCCGATTACGCTGGTGTCCTGCCACCCACATTTCACCAGCTGTTGCTGTCAAAACATAGAATTGGAAACAGCATTTGATTTTGAAATGCAAATGTTAACATATACAGATGTCACTCTGTGAGACATATGTCTCAAAACAACACAGGTGTTTATTCAGAATCACTCACATGTAACACACACACAGGATCATGGGGTAGTTCTCTCCCTTACCACTGGAAATCCCTTGTGCTTGCTTATATAAATCACAAATTGTTCATAACGAAATATTTGCATATGGTTATGGAGAGGGAAGCCTCCTGTTTTAGAAGAAGACAAGTATGGTCACAAGATCTGATTCCCAAATGCCAAGGCAAGACATAAAAGCATAACATTTTCATTGGCAACGGTTCTTTGTGACTGAGTTCACATTTAGCCTAAACAAAGACACGCACAAGATGCTGCAGAGCTTTAAGACCAAAGGCAAATTCTTCTGAAGTTATGCTGATCTTCATCCTCTGTGGAAACAAAGCATAAGCAGGACTGGGAATAATTACCAACAGAGCAAGTCACTCATTTGCAAAGGGTGTGCTTCTGTGAGCTACAGAGCCTTTACATTGGCCACAAAGAAATATACCAAGGTTATCCTATAACCACTACTAAAAAAAAAAAAGACCATAAAAAGGGGAGGGGGAAACCACACATATACCCTAGTTTAGAATTTCTGGTAACTTTTATTGCTACCATGCTAAATAACATGTTTAGCTTGTACTGGCACTGGTCTGTCTTTGGCCCAATAAACTTCTATAGGTTTCATACGCAGCTTACTGTCTTTCTCCTTCTGTTTCCTCCACTGTGTCTCTTTGCATGTAAATCCAATCTTTACTTATATGTCAAAACTTGGGAAACTGTACTTCAAGCTCAGGGGCGAATTCACACTTCCTTTCCCAAGTGAATTTGCAGGGATTCCCATGGACAGGAAAGGTGTGTAATAGCCCCAAGTTGAATAGTGTGATCACTAGTCAACTACAGCCCAACCCTCACATGGGATTGATCGCATGTCTGATCAGCTCCTGGACGCCACCATCTTCTTCACAGAGTTCTCCATGACTGCGCATGTGTCGGTGCCCTTGCTAAGGTGACACTGATGCTCCACACAGTCACAGTCACATCTAGGGTCATCTGAGGTGCCAGCACATTTGTGCATCACCTCAGATGACCTTTTCTGCACCAGAAAAGGTGTGAACGGTTGCCGCTGGATGCGACAGGTAAGGTTGTGGTTGCGTTTGGTCACAATGTTATCAATTATGAGAATGAAAAATGCTACTAATCCATTTAAATGTAATAAATAGTATAATTTGATACTCATCTCAGTAAAAGTTGCAGTACCGAGGAAGAAATGTATGTAGGTTAAGATGTTACATACACTAAAGAAATCTGTATTCAGACATAACAAAAAGGGTTCATTAGAGACAATAATGTGTGCTCCCCCCCAGTTTTGGAGGATCAGGGATACTTTGGGACTCTCCCAGATGGTGTCATCGTGTGTAGACTGAGCGACAGAGAACATCCCAGACTGTGCCCCAGAGGTAGGCATGAACAGTCCCTATAGTTCACAGGTTGAATAACGGATCAGACTAGAGGAGGAGGAGGAGGGTTGACTTTTATACACCACTTTTCTCGCCCATTGTGACACCATGTAATGTTTGCTTTTGTTAAACCAAACCTACGCCCATTTAAGAGCACTCAAAGAGACTGACAAAGCTTCCTACTCTTATCCACAAAACCCTGTGAGGTAGGCGGAGCTGTGGGGGCTCAGATAGAGATCTGTGACTGGTCAAGGTCCCCCAGCAGGCTTCATAGAGGAGTGCAAAATCAAATCCGGTGAGTATGAGATATGCATCCGGCACTCTAACCACAAGACCAAACTCTGTATCTCTCCTAGATGCTTTCCACTAAAAATAATATCAAATTTGGTTCATGATTACCTATACAAAAACAAAGGAGAAAAGTCAGACTGCTCAAACTAGCATGGAATAACTCTGCTTTCATTGCCAGAAAAATCCTTGCAAGAATCCTCTTGAACAGGCTAGTACCCACCATCGCAGAAGAACTTCAACCCAAAAGCCAATGTGGTTTCAGAGCTAACAGGTCCACCAAGGACTGTATGTGACATTTGTTGACCTCATCAAAGCTTTTGACACAGTGTGCAGAAAAGACCTGTGGCAGATCTAGGAACAACTAGGATGTCCCCCCAGGTTCCTCAAAATGACCATCCTGTTACAAGAGCATCAGTGTGGCCAAGTTACGCATGGCAACACACTCTCAGAACCCTTTCCAATAGTCAATGGTATAAATCAAAGTTGTGTTCTTGCGCCAACCCTCTTCACAATCTTTTTCAGTATGATGCTTCAAAGGGCCACGGCAAACCTCAATAAAGAAAAAGGCATTTACATCCGATATCTCACTGACGAGAGCCTATTCAAGCTAAGGCGACTAAAAGCACATACCTAGACTCTAAACCATCTTGTCTGTGAGCTGTTCTTTGCTGACAATGCTGCCCTTTTTACACACAAAGAAGCAGCCCTGCAGTGTATAAGAACATAAGAACATAAGAGAAGCCTTGCTGGATCAGGCCACAGCCCATCTAGTCCAGCATCCTGTCGCACACAGTGGCCCACCAGATGCTCATGGGCATCTCAAGCAGAGACAAGGACAAACCTTCTCCTGCTCTCGAGTCCCAGCAGATGGCCTTAAAAGCACCCCAGTTCCTCCCCCCCTCAGCCTGAAAGATGCACCTAGGCATTCGTTCGAGTAGCCATTGATACATCTGTCATCCATAAATTTGTCTAACCCTACCTTAAAGCCATCTAGACTGGTAGCCGTCACCACCTCTTCCAGCAGCACATTCCATAAGCTGATGACCCTCTGGGTGAAGAAATACTTCACCCTGTCAGACCTTATTCTCCTACCCATCAACTTCATAGAGTGCCCCCTGGTTCTAGTGTTGTGCGATAGAGAAAATAAATTTTCTCTATCCACCTTTTCTATACTGTGCATAATTTTATATACTTCAATCAGGTCCCCTCTTAAACGCCATTTCTCCAGACTGAAGAGGCCTAGACGTTGCAGCCTGGTTTCGTAAGGGAGGTATTCCAGACCCTTAATCATTCTGGTTGCCCTTCTCTGCACCTTCTCTAGTTCCACAATATCCTTTTTGAGGTGTGGTGACCAGAATTGTACACAATATTCCAAATGTGGCCTCACTATAGATTTATAAAGGGGCAAAATGACACTTGCTGTCTTATTTTCTATTCCCTTCCTAATTATTCCCAGCATTGAATTAGCTTTTTTTGCTGCTGCCATGCACTGGGTTGAGACCTTCATTGAACTGTCCACCAAAACCCCGAGATCCCTTTCCTGGTGTGTTGCAGAAAGCTCAGACCCCATCAGTTTATAGACATAATTTGGATTCTTGGCCCCAATGTGCTTTACTTTGCACTTGTTAAGATTAAAGCACATTTGCCACTTGGTTGCCTACTCACCCAATGCTAAGAGATCCCTCTGGAGCTCTTGGCAATCTCTTTCAGATTTTACTACCCTAAACATCCTGCTTTGCAGAGGCAGCAGTGCTTTTTGGGCTGGAAGTCATTTTGAAGAAGACAGAAGTCCTGTCTTCCGGAAGACACCACTGGAAGAATACCATCCTCCCCGTATTACCATAGGAGAATCAGAGCTCAAGACAGTTCAACATTTCAGCTACTTGGGGAGCATCATCTTCTCAGATGGACAAAGAAATTGACAACAGACTAGCAAAGGCATATAGCACATTCAGAAGACTACATAAAAGAGTCTGGAGTAACAAACACTTGAAGATCAACATTTACAGAGCCATTGTACTGTCCACTCTCTTATACGGGTTTGAATCATGGGTCACCATCTGCGACTCTTTGAACGTTTCGATCAGCCCTGCCTCCACAGAATTCTAAACATCCACTGGTCTGACTATGTGACAAACATTGTTGTCCTTGAACTAGCAGAGGCCACCAGTATCGAGACCATGCTGCAGAAGACACAGCTGCGCTGGGCAGAGCATGTCTCTAGGATGCAGGACCATTGCCTCCTGTAGATGGTGCTCTATGGTGAACTCACCAATGACTACCAAAACAGAGGAGCCCCAAGGAGGAGATACAAGGACTCCCTGAAGCAATCCCTCAGCCTTAGCCATAATGATAACCATCAATGGCCCACTCTGGCCTCAAACCACGAGGCATGGAGACGCACCATCTACAATTCTGCTGCCTCCTTTGAGAATGCGTGCAGAACCAGTCTCAAGGAGAAAAGACAACACAGGAAGAACCATGCCATCACAGTATCACCCAAGGAGACCTTTCTTCTGCAAATGGACCTGCCTTTCCCACATTGGTCTGTTTAGCCACCAAAGCGCATGCAGCAAGCATGGGTAAAGCCTTTTCTTATCTTCATTCGTTTGCGAAGCCAAGCCATGATGATGATGCTTTCCACTAAAAATAATTTCAAATCTGGTTCATGATTAGTCTTCATAATAAGGTCTTCAGTTTGGCCTATGTTGGTGCTAGAGAATCATTCACAAAAAAGGGATTATTTTACTGCTGTAAATGTGGCCTATCATCTGACACACATGCAAAAGCATCAATAGCAGTGTGGGAAGTGCTAAGATTGCATCCACACAGGCCTTTTTCATGGCAACCAGGGTTAAGGCAGGCAAACAATCCCACTAACAATTGGCCTTCCTCAATTCATTCTAGAAGCAGTGTAACAGGAAAAGTAGGAGAAAGAACTCCTACACATATGCATCTGTTAAATTGCCACCTTGACATTGTGAAGATGCATCAAGAGGAGAGGCAAGAAGATGATGCAAGAACCAAAAATTCCAGCCTGATGCTCTATGATAGGCCAACTTCCAGCCATATTTCCAGTCCATTCCAGCGGGTCTACCAGAAAGCCTCACTGATGTGACTGATAGTTCTTCTATATCAGCATCCCATCTCACCACCGTGGGTCTTCAGATGTGGTCACACCTTCACTTTAAACCTTCTTCAATCCATTGTCAGGTCTAACAACTCACACCTTTTCATTTCTATCCATTTTATTTGTGAACTTTCCTGAATGGAAAGTCCAAATGGAAGGCGGAAAGTCCACAAATAAAATGAATAGAAATAAAAAAGTCTGAGCAAAATCTGAAGATGAACTAAAGGAGGCTTAAAGTGGAGGTGTGGCCATGGCCTTAGTCACCTCCACAATGGTTTTTGTGCATCCTGCCTTGAGGCAGGAGGTGATACAGGTAATTCCTAAAGTTGTTGCTCCAGCATCAACAATATAGTACAGCACATTCTCTTTTGTATGAAAGACTGTATACCTTGCTTAATTTGTTAAAAGAGCTCATGAAGAGACATCCAACATGGAGTGGCAAATTCAAATGAATACAGTATCACTTGGTTGTTGAAACCTTAATGCAAAATATATCATTTTGCAAATTTGTTCTTGGGGCTTTCATACTAAAAACACAACTTTAAAAACCTTTTATCTGAAAGAGTGTATCCACCTTTTGTTCATAGACAGAAGGATGGAGAGAAGGAAAATACATGCTATCATGGAAAGGTAAAATATAGGCAAATATTAGCTATTCTCTCATTCAGTGTACATCATACTCAGAGATCTGCTGTTCGGCTGTTATTTGCATTGGTGCCAGATATACAAATGCTGGCAGAATGAATATCCTTTGTTCTCCAGACATAGAAATAATTAACATGAAATTTCTCTTTTTATTTAAAATCGGGTTAGGAGACCTATGGACTTCCAGAAGTTGCTCAATTAGAAGCACATTTTTAATTTTAGTGTACTGTAGCCAAATAGTTGATCTATGCAATAGTGGATTGCAGAACACTTCTGTGGGAGGAGGACGGAAAGGGTGAGGTTACAATCAGAAGTCTGTTTTTGATTAAGATCAAAGATTCAAAATGAATTAATAGTTATTGTCCACATAGGAAGTCTATTCAGGGCTTGATACACAGTTTAAAAAGTTGTGCAGCTTTCTAATGTTACAATCTGATAACATAGTCCCATAACTTTCCAAGTAGCTAGAACTTGTATCTAAACATCATTCCATCACACTGCAATAAACAAAAATGCTGGTGAGGTTCATTATAATAGTTTGAAGCTATGGTGATGGTGGTTTTTCTGTTGTTACATTTATAATCCATGCTTCTACTCTTAGACCATTTTGGTGGTGTTCCTTGTTGAACCACTAAAATGGGTCCCCTGGGAGCTTTAAGGCCAAAAACTTTCATTCCTGGCTGTTGGGGCTACTCTGAAGAGGGATGAGATCAGGACCATCCCCTATCTAATCCAGATCCACAGGTCTGGACCTGCATAGCTAGTGCAGAAAGACCCACTCCAGATTTCCCTGAACTGGCCCAAACCTTCTTTTGTAACCATCCAACCGGTAGTCAGCACCATATTTTTTTGGTAGCAAATTCCAAAGTTTAACTTTGGTTTCTGGGTTTTTTAAAACAACAACTTTTGCCTGCCCTGAGTTGCCCAGGATTTAACTTCACTGGGTTTCTTTGGAACCTAGTATTTTGGGAAGCTGAGAAAAACTTCCATGAACGACTCTTTTCAGGTCTATGATATTTTGGTGCCCTATCTTGGATTGATAGCTTCTTCACCCTGTGCATACAAAGCATGCTATGGAAGGCCCATGCAGAAAGAACCAAAATCTGAGGCATCTATACTAATAGAAGAAGTGTTGGCTTTTCTCATCCATTTAAGCAGCTGACAAAACTTTCTATTCTTCTCCCCACAACAGAACACCCTGTGAGATAAGTGGAGCTGTAAGAGCTCAGAAGAGAGATGTGACCACCCCAAGGTCACCCAGCTGGCTTCATGGGGGAGGGTGGACTCAAACCCAGTATTCCCAGATAAGAGTCTGGCTCCTTAACCACTAGAGCCTAGACCAAACTGGATGTTCTATAATGATTTCTTCAGCTTTATTTAATAGATATTGTATATCCAATATAGCAGCTGCTACAAAGGGCTCTTAAAAGTGATCCTGTGGCAAAATCATATGGTGTATCTGGAGACCTCAAGAGAGTAAAGAGACTCCGTATACAACTGAACTTGAAAGCTGAGCCCTGGGTATCAATGAAGGAAAGCAACCCACTGTTTTTGTACAACTAGTCACCTGTGGGGCCGCTGGAGTGGACCTGAGCCTCTGTGCATTATGCCTCAAACCTCAAACTGTAATCCTTTTCCTTGCCCTGAGCTATACCACAAAATGAAGAAGAAAATCACTGCATTATGCCTTGTAGATTTCTGTAAATTGTGGTTTTCTCATTCTCCTTCTGCATGCTGTTCTGTTTGGATTAAATGAAGAGGTGTTTGTACAACAGGAGCGTACTGTGGTTTCTAACAAATGTAGTCATTTGATTTACAGATTGGTGGCTCTATTGTCTAATTCCCACAGACCGCTTAGAATGATAGAGGCCTAATGAATAGGCTGGTGTCAATGTGCTGGGGGATGAGAAGAGACATTAATAACGTGAAGTGCTTGGAGGATGGGAAAGCTTCAGGCAAGTAGCTACACCGTCATCCAAGATAACTGGAGGTTCATTCTGTTGCACTGAGGGTGTCTCCAGACTGGGACAGAAGCTTCCCTGTGCTTCCATCCACCATGGTAGGAGCATGGCAATCTCCTACCATCCCACGAAGTAGTAAAAAGATGCTAGATAACCACATCCTTTTACTGCACACTTACCTGCCTTTCCAGCGCTTCTTTGGCCAACAGGAAGCAGCTGTGCCAGAAATTTGAAGCATCTGGTCCTCTAGTTTGGAGAACCAGAAGCAGCTGTGCCTTAAATGTGAAGCTTTCAGTCCTCTAGTTTGGAGGACCAGAAGGAACTTCACATTTAAGGCAGAGCAAGAGACATGTTTGGAGGCATACTTTGAAGAAGCAGACATCTTTCTCCATTAGGCTGTAATCAGAAACGGGGGGTGGGGAAGCATCTCTGATGTACCTCAGAAAAGGTCCCGGTCCCTCTCCTAAACATTCTGTGATAGAAAAGGTGGATTAGAGAAGGCTTGGAAACATGAGGGCCACACACTGATTCTCTGAGGCACCCCTTTTACCAGCCTAATACAATTCACACACTTTGGGGTTAAGAACATAAGAGAGGCCCTGCTGGATCAGGTCACAACCCATCTAGTCCAGCATCCTGTCGCACACAGTGGCCTGGCAAATGCTCATGGAATCTCAGACAGAGACAAGGACAAACCTTTTTCTGCTCTTGAATCCCAGCAAATGGCATTAGAAGCGTCCTGCTTCCGCACCCCTCCCCCAGCCTGAAAGATGTACATAGGCATTCATTCTAGTAGCACTTATCTTCTGCAAGACAGTATCACAAACCTACCTTGCAGCAGGGTAATTGCAAACACTCATGTGCAGCAGTGGCAACCTTGCCGCAGCAATGACCACGAATGCCAGGCCATTGCTACAGTGGTCGGGCAACGTTGTGTGAGACTGTGCAGTGCCCCTGCCCCTACATAGCCTCAGCACATGGTGTGCTATGATGCTCTTAGTATAACTGTAGAACAGTTGTTGAAGTTGGGGCATCCACACATATTGGGAGCCACTCAGAAATGGAAGCAGCTTTGCCGTGGACATATGCTCAGTGCCAGATCATTCCCAAACACCCCCATCTTGCTAGTGTAACAAGATCCTCTGTTCTTTTTCCTGTTAGTTTCTCCTGTAATATGGTTGAGCAGATGAGATTTTTGTGCTTTCAATTGGACCACTGTTCCCAACCCTCTGCACCTTGAATCTCCAAGCTGAAACTTAGTGAGCCTTGCTTTGAGCATACAGGAATAAGATTGTACTGTTAAGTATCAAAGAAGACTATATCATCATTAACCTGGAGTCAAATTGCATAGTCATATCGCTGGCATTGTCAAGATCTAATTACTTGAGTTCATGTTCCAGCTAATGACCTCAGTTAATAGGGTCATGTTCTCCAGAGTCACTGTGGGAAAATTATTTTTAGCAATTCTGGACCTTTGGACAGAAATACTGGACAATGAAGTCTTTAAAAACACACACCCTATGCTGCAATTTTATCACAATTTAAATTATTATCAAAATCAGTGGACATTTTGGATCTTTGAGGCTTATTTCTGATCAACTTACATAAGATCTTCATATTTACTGCTTATTCCATGTTTAATTTGCTTACTTAAAGAAAATATACAAAAAAGATATTTGTTTATGTCTATATAAATTTGTATATAATTGTATTCTCAATTTGTCTAAAGAAAAATATGAACCAGTAACAGTTCTTTATTGTATCATGCTTTGTTTTCCATCAGTGTGTTTATCAGGTAGATACAAGGATGTATCCACATGCAGAGTATAGCACACATGGAGGAGACCACTTCGGGGTCAAGTGCTTGCTTTTGTCCAGAGTAGAATGGAGAGTTGACCTCCTGGATTGCAAGTTCCAGCCTGTGCAAACTGAGGACAAGGAACAAAAGATCACCCAGCATCAACCATTCCAACCAGGCCAGAGATATAAAGTGCTGTACTTGGCCCAGGAAGTGTTGGAACTACTATAGGTAACAGAGCTTGCATGTGGTAAGTGCACAGTGGATAGCATATACGTTTGGAGTTCACATGCAAAAGTAGTCTTGATTGCATTCCAATAGGAAGGTTTATTGCTTTATGGTAGCAGAGTATATGCTGAGTAAATGCATAGATATGCTGATTAAATGCATGAGTATATGACAAGAATACAAGTAAACAACTGAACCACTAATATATGAATACAGTTACACTACATCATTATCATCTTCATAACTAATAGGAACAGAACAATTGGTTATAAATATGGATTAACATGAGGTCATAAAAGGCAGATGTCCCATGTGAGCACTTTGGACATATCATTAATGGGACCATTCCTCTGTGCTGCGTGGAAGCCTGTTTCGCATAACACAATTCATTTCTCACAGAAACTTTACTTGTTATGTCTGCACTACTAGATTACAAGGCACCTGGTGTTTTCCGGCCTGGTGATGTAAACTCTAATGGTGTTGCTAGTTTTGACTGGGGAAAACTTCCTTACAGGGGGTGGGGTATATGTGCCAGTTGTGATGTAGGGCTACATAGGTAGATAAGTCTAGCAGTTGCATGTTAGCCTTTGAAGCAGGTTAGGCCTGCACTTCCTTTTAAATAGCACTTTCCCCCAATGTGAAGAAGGAGCCATCTAGGAGTATCCCAAGAACAGGCTGGGTTCTGGTGAGCCAGTCTGTCGGTTACAGTGCCAGACTCATATCACCAGCTTTGATTCCACACTCCTCCATGAAGCCAGTTGGATGACCTTGGGCTAGTCAAAGCTCTCTTTCTGAGCTCTTACAGCCTCACCTACCTCACAGAGCATCTGCTGTGGGAAGAAGAACAGAAAGCTTTGAGTCCCCTTAAATGGGTGAGAAAAGTGGGGTATAAAACCCAACTTCTCCTCCTTTGGAATTCTTGGCTCTCTTATCACATAGGGATGTGTTATACATCACACACCTGGGGCAAATCCCCACAGCAAGCTTATTTTGAATTCAAAACGTTTTCAATCCTGGCAGACCCCACGTCAGTTTGGCTTAACATGTTTTCTGCGTGTTAAATCGCCCCAAAGCATTGTAAATGTTAATCCTCATTTCAACAGGTCTCACTCCGGTTCGTGCGCTTGAAACATTTTACATTTTTTACTGTGGGAACCCTTCCGTGTTAAGGGATGAGAGTTTCCCTCCCCCAATAGCTTGCTTCCAAAGCAAGCTGTAAAATCCACCACTTAAAGCTACACTGTAGCAATGGAACCACTTCACACCTGATAATGATCTTGCCATTGAAAGTGCTGACCTTCTAAAAAGGGAAAAGAAACAAAAGCTGCCGGTTGGGGAGATGTGTGAATGTTTGTTGCTGCTGCTGCTGCTGCTGCTGCTGCATGCCCTGAGCAATGAGGAGAGGAGGGGAAATAATTGCTGGCTGCTCGCTGCCGTCTTTCCTCCATTCAGGCAAGCAGCAGCCACCCAGCTAGGCTCCATGAAGGGGTCTGTTATGGGTGGTGTGTTCACGCCAGGAGGAAGAGGACAGGGCAGCCCCGAAAAGTGGTTTTTAAAAAGTAGCCATTGATGTTCCCCCTTGAGTCACGTACATCCTCAGAATCCGGATTGAATGCGATTCTGGCTGAAAGTGATGGGATCAGGCAAATTCGCGTTTGCATCCAGTTCTGTTATTTCGATTTAGGGAAACTGGATTAAGCTTTTAATGGGGATGCAGCCCTGGAGTCCTTTGCTGAGAATTTGTCTTATTCTTTTCACTGTTAGATAAGAAGAGATATTGGAGAAGTTATGATGGAAGTATTTTAAAAAGTGGTTGCATTATCCACAGGATTTATTTATCCTGTTCTATACCTTAATAGAAATAGTAATGACAATGACATTAATAATAAACTTTATTATGATCCAGCCAGTTTTTCTGCAATTATTAACAGGTTAATTTGAACAAGCTTAACACAAGAGCAGTCTCTATAACAACCAGTTACAAAATTCACATGACTGTAAATCAGAGTAAATAATAAAAATCAATTATTGGTCTGTTTCCTTATTCTTATAACCTGAGTAAAAAAATTAACACCTTCATGCAAACCTGAAAGACTAAACAGTAAACTCATCTATTTGCCAGTGCTTGTGGCTAGCTAAGAAGCAATATACATGGAACATATAAGGAATTGTGTGTTGATATATGGGAACCTCTTGTATTTCCTATTCAGAAGATTAAAAGGAAAATGTCCTGCAGGGTCAAGGTAATAGTTCCACAATGATTTGTTACAAGAAGATAAGAAGTTCATTTAGATGGATCAAAATTGAGCTTATTGCCCATATCAGATGGTGCTAGATATCACTTTCATTAATGAGCCTTGCACTCAGGTCTCAATCCCATTTCTAGACCCATTTCAATCTGGCTTCAGGCCCGGTCATGGCACGGAAACCACCTTGGTCGCCCTGGTTGATGATCTTCTCCGGGAGAAAGACAGAGGGAATGCTACCCTGCTGGTTCTTCTGGACCTCTCAGCGGCTTTTGATACCATTGACCACGGTATCCTTCTGGAGAGGCTACGGAGTTAGGGAGTTGGGGGCAGTGCTTGGCATTGGTTCCGCTCCTATCTCCAGAGCCGATCTCAGATAGTGGTGATGGGAGAGACGGAGTCGACACCCTGGGAACTCATTTGTGGGGTTCCCCAGGGGTCTATCTTATCTCCCATGTTATTTAATATCTATATGAAGCCACTGGGAGAGATCATCAGGAGTTTTGTTATTTAATATCTATATGAAGCCACTGGGAGAGATCATCAGGAGGTGTCATCAATATGCAGATGATACCCAGCTCTATCTCTCTGTGCCATCTGAATCAGGAGAGGTGGTAGAAGTGCTTGACAGGTGCTTGGAGGCGGTAATGGGCTGGATGAGGGCCAATAAATTGAAACTGAATCCAGACAAGACAGAGGTGCTGTGTGTCACAGGCTCTCGGGTCCAAGTAGTTGGGAGATACCCTGTCCTTGATGGGGTTACAATATCCAGGAAGGGACAGGTGCGAAATTTGGGGGTACTCCTGGACTCTGCGCTAACACTTGAAGCTCAGGTGGAAGCCGTGGCCAGGAGTGCCTACTCCCAACTACGGCTAGTGCGCCAATTGAAACCTTTTTTGGGCAGAGAGGACCTGGCCACAGTTATCCACGCTCTGGTAACCTCCAGATTGGACTACTGTAATGCGCTCTACATGGGGCTTCCCTTGAAGACGGTTCGGAAGTTGCAGCTGGTGCAAAATGCAGCGGCCAGAGTGCTGACAGGAACATCTAACCGGATGCATATTATGCCGGTTTTAAAAGAACTGCACTGGCTGCCAATTCACTACCGAACCCAATTCAAGGTGCTAACTTTAACTTATAAAGCCCTAAATGACTTGGGCCCCAGATACCTAAAGGAGCGCCTTCTCCCGTATCGACCTGCCCGTGTTTTAAGATCTGGAGGGGAGGCCCTTCTGGTGATCCCTCCGCCTTCATTAGTTAGGCGGGTGGGTACCCGGGAGAGGGCTTTCTCGGTGGTGGCCCCCAGGCTGTGGAATGGTCTCCCCCTCGAGGTGCGTCAGGCCCCTTCTTTGTTCATTTTTAGGAAGGCGGTGAAAATGTTCCTCTTTACACAGGCCTTTGGTTAAATGTCCCCCACACTTCCCCTCACTGAAAACCACTGATGTTTTTAATTTTTCTTGTATTTTTAAAATTGCATTTTTAAAATTTGTTTTGTTTTGTTTTTGATATTGTTTGTGAGCCGCCCAGAGACCCTCGGGTATGGGGCGGCATATAAATTTAAAAATAAATAAATAAAAAAATATATCCCAAGCAAGGCAATATAATCAGATCTTACACCATCAAACTTATGCCTACCATGAAACTGAGTCAGTTAAAAGAAGCATAATATTGTAACACTGTGTGTCACATGTATAGAATAGTTAAATCTCTAACTTCAGTGAAGATGTGTATACATGGATGGATTGAGAGAGAAAGGCACCAGCTTGACTGGAATGCAGGAGGAGAAGCTGGTGGTGTGAATCTTCACATGGGGGAGGTTTCCACTGACCTCCCTTAATCCAGATCTAAGATGATCCGGATCTAAGGAATGGGTCCTTCAACTATTCCGGATCTAATAGATCCTGATTAAGGGATGTACCCGATGCGTCCCCACAGGCTGTGCAGCACCCAATAGCAGTGGATGCTAGCTTACCCACAGTGAAAACGCAAGAGCACCCATGTGGTGAATCTGGATCGACCCACATGGGGCGTGCCTGTCACCCCAGATTTTTCGGGGGACAGGGGGTGAAATCTCCATAGACACTCTGGAGATTCTTCGAAGATTCTCTGCAGCAACTCCAGAGAATCTCTGGAGCTTTGTCATAATCTCTGGAGCTATCTGCCACAAACTTCAAAGATTCTCCAGAGCCTTTAACAAAGATCCATAGGATTGGCATTGCTCCCATGTGGGATCCTCTTCGGAGCCTATGCTATTCTTTGGAGCCGGCTTTGGAGCCAGCTTCAGAGCTTTGGGTTTTGGGGTACCCCCCCCTCCATGGGTGCACCCCCCCCCAGAGCCCTCCTCTAGACCTCATTGCCCGATTGCGGTGAAAACAGGCTCCATATAATCCAGAGTTGATGCCTGAAGACCCCATTGTAGACCCCTTTAATGGGGTCTACAGGATATCCAGATTAAAAGTCCTGAAGAAACCATTCAATCCGGATTTCCCTACAACTGGTGGAATAAATGTGGCTCTAATGCAGTCTGCAGTGGAAATGAAGTCTTCCTGCTCTGAGCCTAATGGGTCCCTAATGGGTACTTAGTGCTAGTGGAAAAACCCCAAGGTCAGTTATTGCATAAGAATTTGTCTCTGTTGAGCAAGCGAGCTAAGATACCCAGCTTCAATCCCAGTAGGGAGATAGCAAAATACATATTCAACTGCTATGTACTAAGAGCCATTTTCAGTAATGTTAGTTACTCTGTGCTATGGGTACTAGGAGTACTGAATGGAACTTTCTTCTATATATGGATGAAGTGGTTCACTCTGGACTCAGTTCTTCACAGGGGTCTCACATCCCCTCTTAAACTCTACCGTTCAGAGCTAAAGCAGCTTAGATATTTCAGCTGGTTTCATAAGGGGCTTTTTTCCACTGTCACTAGAAGTACCCATTAAGTACCGTACTTAATGGGTATTTCTAGTGACAGTGGAAAAACACCCAATATTCTAAATGTGACCTTACTTGATGCAAAATAGTGGAAATTCCCCCTTTTCCTGCTGGCTGTGTACCTTCACAACTTTTAAATTATTTTATTTTGTTGCTATTTAAATTGTTTTACTTTTAAAACTATTACTTTTAATATTTAAATTAGCTTTATTTTTGGTTGCTATTAGGGGTGTGCACGAATGCAGTTTTTGGGATTCAATTTGATTCTAATCAAATATCCCAAAATTTTATTTGAATCTTTAAAATTCAAGTTTACCCAAATTTGATTTGAATTAAGCACATTCAAATCTATTTGTTCGAATTTGAACTTACGAATGTCAACAACATTTGTATGTGCACATACGCATCATTACACATCCTGTATGCATCCATACATATCCTTATGCATCTCATATTTATCTCATATGCAACCCATTTTCATCCCATATGCATCCATAGAAGTGCGTATAGATGCAGGAACGATGCGTACATGCAAGCACACATGTACATACCCTTATGCATACGAATGTCTGAATAATTCGAATGAATAGATTCAAAAATTCAAAATTCAAAAATTCATTTGAATGTTTAAATTCAGATTTATAGACATTCGATTTGAATTCAAATGTTGAAATTTGTATGAATTTGATTGAATTTTGAATGTTTCAAATATTTGTGTACATCCCTAGTTGCTATATATACTTAACATGCTGTTAGGCATGTGGGCTACTCCTCTTAATCAGCAGGAACTGTAAGGCCTTTTTCCGTCAGCTGCATACCAAGTGCCCAACAAAACCCAGTAGATCCACCCCATAATTTTACCAGAGCACCAGCAGTTATTCCTCCAAATTCCTCTGCCAAACTCCTGTTACCTTTCTTTGGTCTCAGGATAGCACCACTTCTTCCACTTGAGTCCATACTCAAATCTTCAAAGCAATATTTGTTGACACCAATAGGAAATTGCCTGTTTGTTCTTTCTCATTGTATGGCTGACAAAGCTTTAACTTTCTTTGCTCTTTCTTGTCAGTATCCTGCTTACAAACAGTCACCTCCTGCTATCCTAATGAGCCAAGCTTATTAAACATACTCCTTTTCGGTAGCTTCAAGTACGAAATGCTTTTTCCATTTAAAATTCTAAATACTAACCTAGATTAATTAAAAATTGTTCAGAAATAATCCTCAATTTAAAATATCATTTATACAAGGAAGTTAAATTCATGTTTGATTGCTTAATAAATTATATCTGGGCATCCCCATCTTAAGAACATAAAGAGAAACCCTGCTGGATCCAGCATCCTGTTGCACACAGTGGCCCACCAAATGCTCATGGGCATCACAAACAGAGACAAGGACAAACCTATTCCTGCTCTAGGATCCCAGCAAATGGCCTTAGAAGCACCCCAGTTCCCCCCTCCCCCACCTGAAAGATGCACCTAGGCATTCGTTCCAGTAGCCATTGATACATCTGTCATCCATAAATTTGTCTAACCCTACCTTAAAGCCATCTAGACCGGTAGCTATCACCACCTCTTCCGGCAGCACATTCCATAAGCAGATGACCCTCCGGGTGAAGAAATACTTCCCTTTGTCGGATCCGACTCTCCTATCCATCAGCTTCATAGAGTGCCCCCTGGTTTTAGTATTGTGTGATAGAGAAAAGAAATTTTATTTTATATACTTCAATCAGGTCCCCTCTTAAACGTCGTCTCTCCAGACTGAAGAGGCCTAGACATTGCAGCCTGATTTCATAAGGGAGGTATTCCAGACCCTTAATCATTCTGGTTGCCCTTCTCTGCACCTTCTCTAGTTCCACAATATCCTTTTTGAGGTGTGGTGACCAGAATTGTACACACTATTCCAAATGTGGCCTCACCATAGATTTATAAAGAGGTAAAATGACACTTGCTGACTTATTTTCTATTCCCTTGCTAATTATTCCCAGCACTGAATTAGCTTTTTTCACTGCTGCCGCACAGCGAAAAAACACCTTCATTGAACTGCCCACCAAAACCCCTGAGATCCTTTTCCTGGTGTGTTGCAGAAAGCGCAGACCATCAGTTATAGACATAGTTTGGATTCTTGGCCCCGATGTGCATTACTTTGCACTTGTTAAGATTAAAGCACATTTGCCACTTGGTTGCCCGCTCACCCAATGCTAAGAAAAAGTATCCCATCTCCACACACGCAAAAATGCCTTACAAACAGTTGTCTGAATATGCAGCTGAGATTCTACTTTCTTTTTCCACACTGAAGCCTCCATACACATCTAAGTCAAATACTATACTCCCGTGAAATACTTGCTATCCACTGATTGGCTACTGGTCCTCCCACAGTGAGAAACTCCCACTTCTTTTCTTGTATAGTTTCCCAGCCAATCAGGCTTAAAGAAAAAGACACCTTTAGTGCTGTGAAATTCCATATGACAAAAAGGCAGCCTTTCTGAGCCTTTGAGACAGGTAAGGTGAATGCTGACAAAAAATAGTAACAAAGATTTCAAACTCAAATTTGCCCAGAGGGTACCTCTTTAAGTGTGTCTGAGCTCATCCTTAGTATATTAAATAACAGATGTACAATTGGGATTACCTATTTCTTTGTGTTATGATAACTTATAAATTGTTTTTAATGTATAATAAATTATTTTAGGAAACCTTAAACTAAGCACCATTACTGGAACACCAGTTCCCTAATAATATCATAACATAGACCTTCCCCCTACTAATACCAATTATATACTAGCCTGAGTACTTTGAGCAGGTGTGCCATCAACAGTCCCTGGTTCTTAGGCATGTTAGCAAGTGAAGCCACGTTTAAGGCTGAGGGATCAGCTGGGTGATCCAAACCCAAGCCAGCTGGCTCATTTAACGAACCACCTGAGTTTGTTTACCAGATGTCCTGGATTAGTTTAGTGCAAGTGAAGCCATCTAGAGTCAGCTTGTGCACATCCCTAGTGTCAATGGAGTGAACTTCATGTGGTAAAGTATTAATTTAAGTCCTATCTGCAATGGCAATGAGAAAGAGATATATCTTTAGGAGACACCTATCATGGAGATTTATCATTTCTGTTAGTTGTTTTATGCTGTAGTAGGTTTTTTGCATTATATAGTTCAAGCAGGTCCTGAACAAGACAGAAATCTGAGTTGTCTTCAAAGTACTGAAACAGTTCAGTTTCACATAAAACTTGGAAGCTTATACTTTGCTGTCTCTTTTCTGAGCTGAGCAAGTAATCCTGTCTGGTTCTCCATCATCTGGGGCTTGTGACTTGTGGATCTAAGGACCTTTCTGCACTTTCTAGTATTCCACACCAGCAAGTGTACTAAGCACCTCCCTTTTGCACATTACTGCAGATTGGGAAGGTCCTTCCCCCTGATTATAGTACATTCTCTGTATGCCCAGAACAGAATGTGATCTGAATTAGGAAGCTCTTGATATAGATTGCTGATGGACCAAGAAAAATGTTCTATGAAACATATTGTGTGTGTTTCTGTTTGGCAGAATCCATAGTCCAAAGAATGGTACCCAGGATCCTTTATTAAATTGACTGATCCTTTCTTCTTGCATTTTTACATTCAATGTGTACACAGAAATAATCAGAGCTGAAAAAATGTACAGCCAACAAATGGTAATGTGAATTACAAAATGCAACGTGTTAAAACAAAAGCATCATTTTTTTTTCTTGGATCAAGAAACCCTGCATTCCATGTGTCTAAGGGAATTTTAACTTTGTGCATTGCCAATGGAGTTCTGTTACATACATAGCAATTTTTAAAGAATGGGGGGGGGGCGAACTGAGCAGTTGTAATTTATTCATCAGTGGCTTGTGAATTTTCTTTACAAGATTGGTAAGAAAATTAAAAACAAAGGAAACAATCAAAGAAAACTTAAGCCAAGGACAAAGTAAGAGAAAATATATTTCCATAAGAACAACAGCAACAACAAAAAATGTCAGAATATGGTCACCAGTTGCACACCATGAGAATCTTCTCAGAGTAGCCATATTTTTCAATAAATGGTGACTCATATGGACATTTGTGGGGGACATTTCACAACAATGGTGTCATGACTAAGACAGCTCACATTTCCATGACTGTCTGCTAAGCTCAACTAGGGGGCCTTTCACATTGACTAGACTTGATGTCTGGAAACATCCAGGAAATACTGGCCCCAAAGGCTAGGTGGGATTTTTAAAAGCAGGAATCAAGATCTTGAAATGGGTTCAAAAATGAAGATGTCATCTGTGAAGGATGCTTCAAAACTTGAACATAAATGTTGTATCACACTAGCTCTAGGCAAGAGTCTAATAACAGCATGTGGATTCAATGGGATGTTTTTAACAGTTTTCAAGGTATGCGGGAGACTATTTGGAAGTTTTGACTATTTGAAGGCTGTGTATCCACTTACATTTGGAGGCATGTTGTTCAAAGAAGGAACCATCTGCACCTGTATCACCATTTACAGCAGCAGCAGCAGCAGCCACTCTGCAGCAATCATGCTATCCTCTTTACCAGCACAATTGCTATCAGGAGTGCCTTCTCAGGGCATGATTCTGTGTCTTGCACACACTGCTAAAATGCCATCTCCACACTCAAAAGTGAAAACATGGATGATACCCTTTTCCATGGTGGATTGGGACACCTCCCCTATCCATCTGGAATGAAGCTGCTTGGAGGACAATTGGAGACATGGCCTAAGTGACTATGTCACTGGATTCAGCACTAGACAAGGCTATGCAATTGTAGAAATACATTTCTCCCACAGAATGTTAATCTAAAGTAATTTCTGTTTCACCCTGTTGTTCCCATTTTGTGCATGTGACCCCACATGAGTTCCTGGGGGACATGATGCTGGATTAGATGTCCTTTGGGTCCATCCAGCACAAATCTCCGTGTATTTAGCCAAAAGGTGGAGAGAATGGTTCTTAGAAGGACGAAAATAGTTTTGAGAGCTGACTTGCCACTGCTGCTGATGTCCTTCGGAGGTCTGATCTCTACCAGCTGCTTCTTCTGCCATTCTTGAATCAGAATCAGGCATGCCAGTGAGGAAAGATCTCTCCATAAGATACAGCTGTCAGTTACTAAAGTATGATCAACAGGGACTTTCCAAGAGTGTGAGGATTGCATTGTCAATGCTAAATATCCTTTCCTTAAATGAATCATATTATGCTTTCAAAGTGTATTTCAGAGTAAGCAACTCTGGGACCAGTGCTAGGCAAACTCAAATCAGAGATATTCTAACTTACAAGAAAATATATAATATTCACTGCTGTCTTACTGGGTCATTGGGTGTTTTTCCACTGTCAATAGAAGTACCCATTAAGTACCCATTAATGGGTACAAAAATGCCATTATGTACCCATTAATGGGTACTTAATGGGTATTTTTAGTGACAGTGGGAAAATACCCTATGTGTGCATTTTCTGCATGGAAAGCTTTTACTTAAAAAAAACCCTGAAATAAAATGGAACTTTGAAAGTGATGTTAAACACCTAGGATACTGTAGCAGCTACAAAAGTATGCCAGGAAACCCCTAACATATAGCAGAAGTCACCTGTGTGACACCCAAGAATGTCATGGTGCTTCTAAGGGCTTTCCCTAGAATCCAAAAAGCTTCTGAGGCTACATTCACATGTAGCAAAAACAAAAAAAATCAGAGGGAGTAATGAGAAGGAGTAATGTAGTTATTCCATCTCTAATCCACCTTTTCTAATCTCACGGGTTCATAGGAAGGGGAAGGACAGGTTGATGTGTGAACAGGCCCAAGTGTATGTTGCCTCAAATGTGATTATTTGCTTTTTGTGTGTGAGTGTAACCATGGCTGGAGAGCCACATGCAGCTCTTTGACCCCTTGAGTGTGGCTCTTCCAGCTTAGGAGTACCCTAATTAAGTTCATAACAATGTACCTGCCTATATAGTTTAAGTTTAAAAAATTTGGCTCGTAAAAGAAATTTCAGTTTAGCTCTTTTGACTAATGCGTTTGCCGACCTAGCCATTTTGGGCTACTTTGCAATATCAAAGCACCATGTAATGGTGGAGCACTCACATGTGGGCCTCCACTCCCATTTTGAAGCAGTGTGCAATGGGGTTGTTGCTTGAACTCCTTTGCCATTTGCTCCTTCTCCCGCTTCAGCTTGTCTCCAGCCAAGCACAACTTCAGGTGTTTTGGAACGAAAGAACTTTGCCCGGATTTTTCCTGGCTGCAACCTGACAGATGGGATTGACTAATGTGCCCTTGCAGTCCTATTTCTGCTATCTAAACCTTGACGTGCTTTTCTGTAGAAGTCCCCTGTTAATGAAAGGAAACATTGTTTCCCTTGCAAACTGTTTCTACATTGAAGGGATGGGAGAGAAAGGAAATGGATACTTTGCCTTCCTTGCAGGCATTGAAGAGAAAGGAAGAGGCAGATAAAGTGTAACTTCTGCTGTGTCTTCTTTTTTGTATCATCACACTTGTGTGGTACCTCAGATGACCCCTCGTACCTGAAAAGGTAAAAAGGTGAGAGTGCTTGTGGCTTGGATGACCAAGTAAGCATTGGGGAAGGTAAGGTTGCTTGTGGTGTACAATTTCATGCACCACAGCTAGTTTGCAATTAGTCAACATTTGGGCAGGCAGGGGGAATTTGTAGGCTGTAAATGCCTCCTGCAAGTGGAGATGCACCTGCCCAGATGTTAACTAATTGCAAACTAAGATGCCAAGTGGAAATTGGCCTCTGGACCGAGAACTTGTTTAATCTGAATACCCTTTAGCTTTGTTTTGATACCTTGGTCCACAAAAGATATGGAAACACAAATGATTGTTGGTACGGAGTATGTTAAAGACCAATTCTAAGTTGATTATTTGCAATGTTGGATCATGACCTGGGCCTGTTATATGGTATTCCACGTTGTATGAATTTTGATCCTGAAGCCCAGAGGGAATTGGGTTAACATATGTGAGTTGGCATTACATGCCAGTGAATAGCTTAAATCATTCACATTGGCCATGTCCCCATGCACTCCATTTAGTTTGTATTGGATCTGGATTAGTCCGAATACAGAGGCAAATTTGAATTGACCCATCCCCATGCGATTGCCGAAAGGGCGGGCTCAATTCAATTACACCTGTCCCCAAGCAAACCACGCTAAACTCCTGCACGGGAAAACAGCATATTTTTCTCTCTACCCCCTCTATTCTGATAGGAGTGAGGGCAGGGGAATCCCACCCAACGCCCCTTCCCCGACCACAACTGCTGGGCATTAAACGGATCAAACAGGAACGAGCCTCTTCTCCCTGTGATCTGATTGCCAGGCAAATGTAAAAGAACTAATCACCCCAATAAATTGCAGCAATGAGGGGGGTCATCTGGCCCTTGCTGTCCCACAAGCCTCTTCCTGCAACCCTTATTCCACCCCCATTCCCTGATAGTGGGCAAGCAGCTTCTGAAGTTAGAGGCAGTTTAGCAGAGAAGCGCTTCTTTACTAAACTGCCTCCAAACATTGTAGCGGCTTGGGTTAGCTTTTTAGCTGGCAAGCTTCAAAAGCTGCTTGTCGGGGAATGGGGGTGGAATAAGCTAACCCAAGATGCTACAATGTTTAGAGGCAGTTTAGCAGAGAAGCGCTTCTCTGCTAAATTGCCTCTAGCTTCAGAAGTTGCTTGCTGGCAATCAGGGAGTGGGGGTGGAATAAAGGTTGCAGGAAGAGGCTCATGGGACAACAAAGGCCAGATGACCCCCCTCATCGCTGCATCTTTAACTGTCAAACTGGGGCAATCAGTTCTTTTAGGCTGTTTGATCTTTAAAAATGGCCAGCAGTTGCGATCCCCAATGCACAGAACAGGAACAGCGAGTACAGGACATGAAACCCGCCTGCTAATGATGTGAGCATCAATTTCCTCCCCTAATAACCCGGGAGCATCCCCAAGCCTCCAAAATAATGCAGGCTTGACTCCTGAACCGTAGCGAGAACAGTTTTCCTCAGGAGTAAATTTACCATGGATTTGGGTGAATTGTTCCGCATGTAGCCTGGTTTGGGGGCGTTGCATGGGGATCCTCCCTGTCAAATTTGGATTTTATTCAGACTATAGAGTGCATGGGGATGCAACCATAGATATTAAAAACCATGAATTTCTTACGAAGGAGTATTTCTGGTGCCTAACAGGGATGTGCACAAATATTCGTAACATTTGTTATTCGTACTAGTTCAGACATTTGTACACAAATCAAATGGTACAATATTCATACATAAGGATTTGTATGAATACAAATGTTTCCAAATATTCATATGAATAGTTCCGACATGCATTAAACTGGGGATACGTATTTGATACATATCGATACATATGCGATAGGATTCATATCCGATATGTATGCATTGGTATAGGATACATATCTGATTAGGGATGTACACAAATATTCTAAACATTCAAAATCTGATCGGATTCATTTGAATGTGGAAATTTGAACTTCAATCAAATGTCTTCACATTCAAATTTAGACATTCGAATGGATTTTGGTTGTTCCAAAACATTCATTCGAATGATTTGAACCATTTGAATGTACAGATACATATGTATTACATATGTATCTATATAAATATTATACGCATTTGCACTTATAATACGGGATGAAAACGGGATGCAGACAGGACAAAACAGGATGCATACGGAATGCGCACAGATGCGTATAACATGTACGAATGTTGTCAACATTCGTATCTTTGAATACAAATCTAACATTCAAACAAATAGATTTGAATGTAACGGATTCAAATAGCTTTTTTTAGCATTTGGATTTTTAACATTTGAATCGAATTGAATGTTTTGGCATTCGATTTGACTCAAATTTAAATGCACAGAAAAACATTTGTCCACATCGCTATACCCAATATGTATGCTTTCGTATAAGATACGTACCCAGGATATTCATACAAATACATTCGTATCTAATAGAATCCTACCACATGTGAAGGGGATCTATTTGAACGAATATGAAGTTTCTAACATTTGATGTATTACTAATAAATCCTTAAAAACTCATTTGTGCACATCCCTAGTGCCTAGCTCAAAACATCAGTTTTGAGGATGGCAGACCTAGTGTGAAGCTTTACAAGGTGTCACAGTAAGACAAAGTTCTACAACTTGGAGTCCTTCATTACTTTAGGTATGCTTGAATACAATTTATGTCTAGTACAGAACAAAGCTTTCCTAGCAATAAGTTAGCTTCATTCTCCCTACTCAATGACAAATAACTCTCTTGGCAGCCCAATTCCTTTGTTTCTGTTGCTAAAAAAACAATGTCCTGGTTGGGTGAGCTCAATTGCCTAAAATTGTGCATTGCCAGACAGAAGTAAGCCTCACCAATTGCAGTGGGGTGTGCTCCTAGAAGGGCGTGCACAGCTCCAAACCTCTTCCATTAACTGGGCTAATATGAAAATGGAGTACAGTTTCAGGTCCCTCAAATTTCCTCTCCATTCAGTACTATATTCATGTTTGTCTGTAATGCATACAATATCCTGTTGGCTATTTATGGCTATAATTCCAAAGCATTGATTCTCCTGCCCGAGTTCAGTACACTTGGTTTGTCCTTTTTCTGCTATGTGCAATTTCTGTGCTATGTAACAGTCACATTTGCAAATGCTGATGGTTGCCCTGTAATGCATCCACTGGAGCACACATTGGCAAGAACAGTACACAGCCATGTAAGACCACCCTGAAAGGATACCAAGAATGCAGTGACTGCAAATTACCACCCCCATTAGGCACTTATGTGCTCTTGGGAACACTCTTTTTGCAGAGCAGGAAAAGCTATTCTGCATAAGTGGCGCAGTCCTGCTTCACTTCTGCAGCTTCACTTCAAGGGGCAGATATAAACGTTTGATACCCAACCTCAAAACTTGCCAAACCCTGGGCTGTGGGGCAGTGAAAATGGCCCATCTCCCTGCTTCTAGGCTGAAGCAGCCCTGGAATGGTTGCCTCCTCTGCCCATATAGAAATTGCAAACATCTGGTAAGATTATTTCATTTGTTTAGCTATTAGAGAAAGTAGTGGTTAGTTCATGAGGTATAGAGAAGGAGACATAGTTAATTTTTGATGTTAGGAATGTGTAACAAACTGGGCTTTGATGCTTGGCAGAAGAAAGCCCAGTTTGCTGCTGTTGAGGCTAAATGTGAGTTACCGCCTAGATCCTTCCCTGTGCACCACAAGCAATCTGCTGTTGTCTAACGTTATAGGACCAAATCACAACTCTGCAGAAGAGCAACTGGTAATCAAAGGTATGTTGTCTCTGCTCCTGAAAACGATATGTAGCTATTGGATCAACAAGCATTACAGGTTGTCCACAATGGTGCAAGTTGCAGAGCAGGAAGTGTGCTGCACTAGTAACATTCCTGTTCCTCCAAATAAAGAAGAGCATTTTTCTTAAAGTAGCTGTGTGGGAGTAGAACTCTGGTGGAGTGTTTACTCCATTCAGGAGCAGGTTTGGTCAGTTTGGAGTCAATTTGGTCTTGTGGTTTATAGCCAGTCTGGTATTCTATCAGACTCTTATCTCGTAGTCTGTTCTCCTACACCAGTGATGGTGAACCTTTTGAGCTCGGTGTGTCAAAATTCACAATAAAC
The DNA here is from genome assembly GCA_023333525.1 of Aspidoscelis tigris stejnegeri. Taxonomy (NCBI): domain Eukaryota; kingdom Metazoa; phylum Chordata; class Lepidosauria; order Squamata; family Teiidae; genus Aspidoscelis; species Aspidoscelis tigris. The sequence continues at coordinate 213,928,219 of JALMGA010000001.1, forward strand.
CTAGCCTAACTCGGGTGCCGTGTCACATTTAGAAATATCCATAATTTTGTGATATTTGTAGCTCTAGTTAAAAAAGAGCTCTAGTTAAAAAAGTTATATTTTGATATATGTATTTATTGAAAGCAATATCAAATAATTCTTTACATTAGTGACTTCTTTGTTGCTGAATTTCATTTGCTAAATCTTCAGTTGAAGGTTGGTATTTCGTACACTTCAAGCCCATGCAAGCGCTACTAACTTCATCTGTCAGTCGGTTTCTTTTATTGGTTTTAATATCACTTAAGGCTGAGAATAAGGTCTCACAAAAGTACATAGAGGGAAAAATTGTGAGTAAAGCCATCACTGCCACTCATAGGTCTTCAGTCCTCTAGGTGCCAGGAGCACAGGCGCACTGTGCATGACCTGGCAGCACAATGACGTGACTCCATCGTGCCTCCTATGCCAGGCACACACAGTGCCTCTGTGCTCCCGGTATCTTGTAAGCCACAAGCCAGAAGTAGCCTGCGGCCTCCAAGATACCAAATGACAACAACATGCCCAGGTACCAGGGTGACATTGCGTGTCACCAAAAAGGGCTTGGCGTGTCACCTGTGACACGCGTGTCATAGGTTCGCCATCACTGGTCTAGTTTGTATCCTGCCCTGAGACCTTCAGGTACACGGTGGGATAAAAATACAAATAATACACATGGGCTGCCCTTGAAGATGGCTCAGAACCTGCACCTGGTGTGGAATGCAGCGGCAAGACTGACAAATGGCCAAGTTGCACTTCGCCTGGTAATCAATGCAAGGAGAGCTCTTTGATGGAGCGTCTGTACATGAAAGAGCCATTGCCTAACCAGAAATGTCTCCTTCTGCACAGACCGTAGATGTGCAGGCTGAACCTTCACCACTCGTGCACTAACCTTAACCAAGCACCAGAGCCAATAAAGCTCAGGGAGGGGAGGGGGGTTCAATTTGAACCTCTTCTGGTGCTGGAGGAGCTTGTGACATGCTGTGCAACCACACTGGTGTGTCACATCACATGGTTGCCCCGGTGATGGTACAGTGCCCATGCACTGGTGCCGGCATTGGGGATCCCAAGATGGCGGTGCCTGGATACCCAGCCGCACCCCAGGTAAGTTGCGGATTGGATGGGGAAGGGTTGAAATGCACTAAGACATTTCTCCCAAAGCTTCCCATGGCCAGGATGACCAGAGGTCGAACTAAACCACTTGTGGGACCACGGCCAGGGTGGCAATTGAATGAGTCAGTAGGTCTGTGAGACACTGTGCGTATCCAGCACACTCAATGCACCATGAAGATGTAGGATTGGGCAGACCGTGTCCTTGATATTGCACAGCTCCATAGATGTATTGTGTGAACACCAATTGCCCTTATTTCCAGGCTTTAATGGGAAAAAAATCCTTCCTGTCTTTCAGGGATTACTTTTCATTTATACAAGTTTTTATTATTTTAGCCATTCCTCATAAATTTACTTCCTTACCATTCCTCTTTCATGCAGATCCATAAAGTTAGAAAGTTTTTTTTTTTTTTAAAGCACTAAATACCCTACTGGATCAGTCCTATTTGAACTGGTCCATTGACTCTATTGTGAATGACTGTTTGGCAAATGTCTAATGCTTTAAAATATTCCTGCGTGACAGGCTTTAAATATCAGTACAGGTGTGAGGAAAATCCTCTGGATTTCATATTGAAGCACTGAATGGCTGCTGTTCAGTGTATAGAACAGTGACTAAGGGAGTTAATAGCTGAAATAACAATCGCTTCTTTGTTCTTAAGTGGTGCCTTTTTTCTTTAGCATTTATAATTGGCACACAACTACTTGGTAGTGCATTGACTATCCCTTTCTATTTCACAAGATACATTTAGAATATCAAGTTATAAATTCAGTAGCTTGAGTTTAATACCATAAAAAAGGAAAGATCATTCAAATTTTGGCATATTCACCAGTAAAAATCGCACTGACTCATCAAGCCTAATCATTATGGTTATTATGAAGCATTCAGATAATAGTTTTATGTTTGAAGAGCTCCACAAATTGCCAAGATAATCCTTACGCCACCATTTAAAGTTTTTGATCAGTACATTTTATGGATGCCCTAAACTGTTGCAGCTCAGCAAATCCATCCTATTCCTTTTTTGAATCCATGCTGCATTTAAAGAAAGAAAGCTAAAACTCTTTAAAATCCTGTTCTCCACCTGCTGAACTTTCTGAAAAGTGAGTCCCAGTGTTAGATGATGCCATACACATCCTCTTTCAGTAACAGAGTAATACCAAGGCTTGGGTTACTATTGAATAAGCAGCAATAAAATATCTATGAAAATAATCAGTAGTTCAGAAACCACAAGCAACAAGAAGGCAAAGTTGCCCTTAATCAGCAAAACCATTTGTAGAACAAGGACTCTTAAGTCAAGCTGCAGAATGTTTCTTTTCTGAATCTAGGAGAAGGCAGGTGGTGTGGTAAGCACAGAGCACACTGCTGAAAATGGGTTTTTTGTTTTTTGGAGGGTTTTTTTGTTGTTGACATCACTGACATCATGTGATTATCAAGAACCAATCGAAAGAAGCTGTGGAAAGGGGAACAGTTAAATTTGTAATATTGGTTGTGTGAAACACTTCTTTGGGCCTCATAAACAACCACAGAACCACAAGTTGGGTACAGAGGCAGTCACACAAGACTGGGTCCGGGATATTGGTCAGCAGGCAGGGCGAATCATCATTTTGCCTGCAAACCACAAGAGTTTCGTAGAGTGGTAAGCATCATGAAACCACAAGTGATCCGCTCTTTCTCTCTCTCTCCCTCTCTCTTGTCTCTCTAAAACTGTTTTAGTAGTTGTGTGTGCCAGAAAGAAAGAACCTTAGTAATGAATTTAATTTGCTTAGTGCACCCAAATGTGCAAAGTGCAGTGACAGAAAGAAGGTTTGTTACAATGATCATTCTTGATTCTTTGCTTCCCAAGGTGAAAGAAATCCCATTTCATCTCCCTGTAAGAAACAGAATAAGTTTTTAAAAGAGGAAACCATGGCTTCAGACAGTATATTTGAGTCATTTCCTTCTTACCAGCAGTGCTTCGTGCGAGGTAAGTGCCACTCAAACTTTTAAATATACTTTTGACTCATCCAAGTTTAGGAAAATGCATGTTTGCACTTTTCAAAAAGCTCTTAGCAGCACATGTTTTTCCATGATTATTTCCTGGGATTCTAATAAATTCCAAAATGTGAGCAGATTACCAAACTGGCTGTGTTAAGTAATTGCTCAGAAGGTTTGCTTCAGTTGTTGAGGTCCCTAATATACAAACTATAAGCATTTGCAAAATGTGACTGTTACATAGCACATAAATTGCACATAGCAGAAAAAGGGCAAACCATGTGTGCTGAGTTCAGGCAAGAGAATCAATGCTTTGGAATTATAGCCATAAATAGCCAATGGGATATTGTATGCATTACAGACCAACATAAATATTTTGCTGAATGGAGAGTAAATTTGAGTGACATGAAGCTGTTTTCCCATTTTCATATTAGCCCAGTTAATGGAAGAGGTTTGGAGCTATGTACGTTCTTCTAGGAGTACACCCGGCTGCAATTGGTGAGGCTTACTTCTGCCTGGCAATGCACAATATTAGGCAATTGAGCTCACCCAACCAGGACATTGTTTTTTTAGCAACAGAAACAAAGGAATTGGGCTGGCAAGATAGTTATTTGTCACTGAGTAGGGAGAATGAAGCAAACGTATTTCTAGGAAAGCTTTGTTTTGTACTAGACATAAATTGTTTTCAAGCATACCTAAAGTAATGAAGGACTCCAAGTTGTAGAACTTTGTCTTACTGTGACACCTTGTAAAGCTTCACACTCGGTCTGCCATCCTCCAAATGACCTCCAAACTGATATTTTGAGCTAGGCGCCAGAAATTCTCCTTTGTAAGAAATGCACATCTATGGGAATGATTCAGGGAGCCTGAGGTTTGCTTAGGAGGGTAGGACATTCATTTTATTTGTACTCATGGAAAATTATTCAAAGCATCCTACAGGGCCATGGTTGTTTAGTTAATAAGTGCAGGACCTAAACAAATTCTTATCAATGCCATTGTGGTGTGGCACGGGAGGGGTCTGAAAAGGTGGGGGACATGAAGAAGAAGAAGAAGAGTTGGCTTTTCTACCCCCTTTTCTCACCCATTTAAGGGGACTCAAAGCGGCTGACAAGGCTTTCTATTCTTCTCCCCATAACAGACACCCTATGAGGTAGGTGGGGCTGTGAGAGCTCAAAGAGAGCTGTGATGAGCCCAAGGTCACCCAGCTGGCTTCATGAAGGAGTGTAGAATCAAACCCGGTATTCCCAGATAAGAGTCCGGCTCCTTAACCACTAGACCAAACTGGTAAGGGACTTTACCAAGCTCCCCTACTCAGGTACCTCTGAAGTGTCAGTAATATTTGTATTAAGAAGCATGCCAAGGAATGTGGAACAGTTGCAAGGCCACTCTGTCGCAACAAGTCACCAAACTGCTTGACTTTGAAAATGGGAATGAATGAATGAATGGAAAAGAATGCTTAAAAAGTTCTTTTATACTGCAACAATAAAAGTTTTAAGCAACATTTTACCGGCAGTGAAGGGTTGTTTAGCTGAATTCATTCACCACGAGCCATGTGAGTCACACACCTTTTTTTTTTAAAAAAAATCTTTTAGGAGGAAAGCTGAGGATGGAGTGAGAAACTGCTAAATTTCCCCGGACTCATTTCCTTTGGATTGCTAACAAGCAAAGGAAGCAATATTCATAGAATAACAAGGGTCTTCCTGGCTTTATTCTCTCTCTCTCTCTTTTGCCCATCCAAATGTTTATTTGCTCTTTTATCTACAAGACAGGAAGAATTTATTGAGGAAATTTTATTCATTTGGAATGTAATAAAGCATGAACTCTGTAGTGCTCTACTTGACATAGTGATAGGCAGCTAGCCTGTTCTTGAACTCAGAAAAAGGGACATACATGGGGGAAAATGCAATTTAAACTGATCCTTAAACCCTATGGATTGGGACCTTCATTCTGCATCAGAATTAATAGCAATTCTTTTCAGCCTACACAATACCAAACTTCTGTATTTTAAGAATAAGAATCACGCCATACTGCTTCCTCAGCATGATGATATCAACGCCATCAACAGCGCTCCAAATAATAATTTTAAACAAATTGTATCATGACAAAGAAAGCGCACATACACAAAAGCTGTTGAAATGATGGGGACTTCCCTCCTTCCCAGCTTGTGTTTCCTTCAAATAAATATGGTCCCAGTGGATAGAGGCCAAGTGCAGCAGTTGGACAAGACAGTTGGAAAAATATGCACCATGACAGGCAGTGGTCTGTGCACATGTACACACATTTTTTTATTATTTTTAAATACAGTTTACCAGCAGAGGAAGGAGGAAAAGATGTCAAAGGAAGTGTAACTTAATTCTAAAAATGTATTGGTCTTAGATGAAACAGAATGAAGGCTGTGCTCAGGCATGACAAAGGGGGCACATCAGAGGTGCCTCGGTGAAACAGTGTGCTGCCCTCATGGTCCCAAGGCTTTTCTATCCACCTGTTCTAGCACAGAATGTTTATGAGAGGGGGAGAGGCAAGCTAGTGTGCCAATAATCCCACCCCAAAATTATCTAAGCCACCTAAGCAATGCCTCAGAGAGGCTTTTTAGCCATGTCTGATCATAGCCAAAGATGCATAATGCTCTGCTGGTGAAACAGACTTCAGGTTGAAATCAGATAATTTTAGCATAATAATGAAGGGTCAGTAATGTTGATCTCTTCATACATAAAACACTTATTTTCACAAGGGGCTTGAGCCATTCACCATTTCCTCATTTTTGCTAGCGGGAAACAACTTTGAGGGAGGGAAAAGTGGAGCAACAACTTAAACAGCAGAACTGATGAGGCCCTTCCCTTGCCATCAAGCTGTTTTCACAGCTTGCAATCCTACCCGAAGAACAGGTGGATATGTAGAAAATGAGGGCATTTAGAAGCAGTATTCAAACCCTACAACATAATATTCCCTTTGGCTGCGTGTTTCTATTGACCGAGTTATAGAATGAGGCCTGTTTTGAGCATTTGCTGTAAGGTGAACATACTGCCAAAATTTTATGAAGAAAGTTTCAGTAAATAGCAAATGTAAGAAGTCTTTTCCTTCACCAATAAAAGTAAACAATATAAATATGAGACACTTGGATTTCTCCAAACATTCCCCTTTTGTGTATCTGCTTCCTCCTTTTACTGAGACAATTTCAAAAGTCTTGACAAATACCTAGGGTTTGAAGTAAGAAAAATAATCATTCTGTTTTGTCAAATTGTTCTCACCCATATTTCTCAATAGTGTTTACACAGAACAGTCAGGTTCAAAATAGTTCGGTTATTTTTCCCGCCAAACTTTCTTTCTTAACTGAAATTATGGCCTAAAGGGTGGAAAAAACAAGTTGTTTTCTGCCATAGATTTTACTTTATCAGTCCATGCAGTCCTCTCAGACGGAAATCCATAATTCTTTTTCATTGCAATACTTGGTGATAATTTGGACAAAAAGAGAGGAGTGGGGAAACAAAACTGGTCCCACCCTTTGTGAAAACTGACAGGATCACAAAGCTTGTCATGTTAATTGAATGTGGTATACCACAAAGGATATGGCACTTTTTCTATCACACCACACCAGGTCCTCCTTTCTGCAACTAAGGTAAAGAAATAAAGATCTATTAACAATTTTTGGATGCTGAGACTACCCTGACTATCACAGATTCATTTGCAGATTGAGGTAATTAGGGGAAAAATTGCATTTCACAAACAAGTACATGAATCTTTGGGAAACAAAACTAACAAAGAGAGGCAAAACATACTGCAGTGTGTTTACTTTTTCTGCGCCAGATACAGAAGTTTTTAAGTTCTGTAAGAGCTGTAACTGTAACTATAAGCTTATAGTTACAAAAATGTCAGAAATTTTAGAGCAATGCTACATATCCACTCAATATTTAGTCCTAAGTTCTTTGAGGCTTTCTCCCACATAAACTGGCATAAGACTGCTCTCAGCATTATTTATTCTGAACATTTCTTCAATTAGAGCCACGCAGAAGAAATAGAAATCAATCACGAAATACCAAAAACTGAACATTTGTACATTCCATTTTCTGGAGCTTTCCCAGTAATGGAACTTGATGGTTGACAGTGTGTGTTTAAACTTCTTACAGTCAGAGGGACTATGAAGAAGAGTGACTAAATCGATACCTTTATTATCTAAATTATACAATAAATTAATAAAATACATTTTATTGACTAATTGGATGGTCAACTTTTCAGTAACATTTGGAATGAGAAGAGATAAATCCCCAAAGTAATTTCCAGAATGATAGAACTGATATATATTAACTTGAATAACTAGGAAAGATATATGATACATGAACTATGTGAAAATAGTTGCACTGTAGACAACCAAGTCTACTCTTATCTCCAGTGTGTCTGCTGAGTGGAAAACTGACAGAGAAAAACACAAAACAAGAAGTGAACCAGCAGCTGTGGGGATGGTCTTATGTGACAGCTAGGCTGCACCTGAGCTACTTTACCTGCCAGCTGGCTTCTTCTCACCTGAATGGAGACATGGCTTAAAAGTACTTGCAGTTACTGTGCTTAATCCTAAAACTGCAACTTCTATACTTGATTGAACTGGAGATAATAATAATAATAAAACGTTTATTTCTAATGCCCTTTCTTCCAAAGGGCCTGACAATAAAACATATACAATCAATAAAAATATACACAGACAACAACCTACAATGAAACTTCTCGCCTACCCCCCATAGCAGGTTCACTCAAATACAAATACAATCATAACATCAAAGAAACATGACAGATAAATATAATCAGCAACTTAAATCAGAGACAAAGTAGTTTACATAAATCAAAATACATTGCATAATATAAAAATACATTATATAATAATAATAATGACAAAAACCCTTATAAAACAGGTGAGACAGCCGGCTACTAAGGCCGGTTCTCCTCTTCCCCTCCCAAACACAGATTTTCATGGTCTGAGGGTGGGCGCGGCAGGGCCGACGCGCAGCAGTTCCTCCCCTCCTGGCCAGTTCTCCTCTTCCCCTCCCAAACACAGGTTTTCATGGTCTGAGGGTGGACGTGGCAGGGCTGACGCGCAGCAGTTCCTCCCCTCCTGGCCGGTTCTCCTCTTCCCCTTCCAAACACAGGTTTTCATGGTCTGAGGGTGGACGCGGCAGGGCCGACACGCAGCAGTTTCTCCCCTCCTGGCCGGTTATCCTCTTGCCCTCTCAGTCCAAGTTTTATAGTCTGAGGGTGGGTGTGGCAGGGGCCGACGCGCAGCAGTTCCTCCCCTCCTGGCCGGTTCTCCTCTTCCCCTCCCAAACACAGTTTTTCATGGTCTGAGGGTGGACGCGGCAGGGCCGACGCGCAGCAGTTTCTCCCCTCCTGGATGTAAACCTTTTAAAAAAATAATATTTATACCCTGCATTTCTTCCAAAGATCCCAAGGTGGTACACACCATTCTTCCCCTCCCCCCCCCAGCTGTGTTATTCTATCCTTATGAGCAGATTAACTGGAGAGACAGAGATTGACCCAAGATTTCCCAGTTCTTTTTCATAGCTGAGTGCAAATGTGAACACTGAATTCCTTTGTTCCTGGTCTGACACGTTTAGTCACTACTGAACGCTGTTACAGCCTTTATGTCAGGGATGTCTGTCCATGAGGACCAAACAGGTAGGACTGATCAGACCTTCTTCCTTCTGGGGACTTCCTTCTGCATGAAGTAGCCCACCTTCAGCTGGTATGCTCCATCTGCATAGAATGGAACGTAGTGCAGAGCAGGGTGGGTTCATCTGGATTATCAGTAGTCCTCAACATTAAGGACTACTAGGGGACCAGAACAGCCTATTCTGGAACACAGAGGTGTGCAAAAGGAACATCTCCATGTTCCAAAGTGCCAGGAGATGCATTTCAGTGTTTAATTAAAGTGCACCACCAAGGCTAGGAACTTCCATTCCTAGCTCCTCAGAGCCCTCAGAGGCCAGCTCCAAAGCTTGTGTGCGCTTTGGGGCTGATCCAGGGGCTCATCTAGACTAGTGCCATTGTACAGACAATTTTGTTTCAGTCCACACCTTCCATGGTGCAAACCAGCAGGCCTTACTAGTCCAGACCCACTGGTTCAGACAACAGCCTTTCAATGCAGGAAGGCCCTTAGTTGCCCAAAGCATGCTCAGATTATCTCACTTTCCGCATATCAAATTCCAGTGATGGTGAGTCTGTAAATAGTCTACACAGAGACCCAGTTTGTTCAGTGAGGCTAAATGTTTATGTGAGTGTGTATGGGAGTGCAGTCTTGCAGCATTCCATTAGCCAGTTTGCTCTAGTGGTTAAGGAGCCAGACTCTTATCTAGGAATACAGGGTTTGATTCTGCCCTCCTCCATGAAGGTTTTTGTGCTTTACTGCTATTTGGGCCAGGGGACAGTCTAGCACTTGTGGAGACTCTTCTGGGATGGAAGTGTCCCTATATAGCGCTCAGGTCCCCCTACTGGGGTATATTTGGATTTCCCTAACTCTGAATCTCTTCACCTTAATTTCCACTCACTACTGTCGTTTCTTTTATCCCACCATCAATTTCTTTCTACTTTTTTACTGGTTCTTACCATCCCTTATCTTCTATCTCCTTCCCAACATCTTCACTTAGTCTTATTACGTGGTTAACTTATTCATCCCATCTCCCAAATTTCCTAAATTCTTAAGGTAGCAGGTCTGAGAACTGAGGCCCAAGACTCACTGCCCTTTAAACTTACAGCGTGATCCATCTTTTGAGAACAGGAATAATTGGGTTGCAAAAACATATCTAAACATATCTGATCTTCCATCTGAAAATATTCAGGGGGAAACTACATTAAAATGTGAAACTTGATCTTGTTATGAATATATAACATATTGCTTCAAATTCATTCCTACAGATGTGAGTCACTAAATAACTTCTCTGAGTATGCAGAATCCAGCCCACTCATAGGAACATTTGTCTCTAGGATATTTAGTCAGCACTTGTGTTACGTATCTCCCCAAATCCCTAAGGGATCATTATTGAAAAGTCTTCCAAATATAGTTGTAGATAGCAACTAAATTAATTTGTTACCCTTGGTGAATTTCTTTAGCTTCTTAAATCCAAGTATGTTTAGCACGTAGTCTATAGTGCATGGAAAGCAGGAGCACTCTTTTTGCTTAGCTAGGCCTTATAAATCTCCCAAATAGCTTCAGTTTCTTCAGTCTCCATAGAAGGATTATTGAATGTTAGAACAGAAATATTTTATGTGAAAGCAGTAGGGTTGGAAACCTTAAGGCACCGTTCAACTGGCTTTGCATGTACCATGTGATATACAAATGAACAGACTGGAATATGGTAACATGAAAATAACAGTGTCTTTGTGGACTATTGTTTAAGGTTTAAGAATTGTTACACTGGATGTGGGAAAACAGTGCAGCTAAAATGCTGTTATTAACAAGTGTTTTTGCAATTACTAATTAAAAGCAAAAAGTGATAAGTAAATGTTGTTGACCCTTTGGGCAATTATCTTTTATTCTTCTCCCTTATAGCAATTTAATCTCTGGACTCATGAGCAATATCCGTATAGCAAGCCCTACCTATATAATCTGCTTCTTTCAAATGTTAAAGGAATGGAATGTGAGCAGCTGCAATGTGCAAGCTCCCACATAGCATCTGGAGTTCTCAAATGCATTGATGTGTCATCTCAATGATTCCCTCTATAATATACAGAATGCGATCACCATTGCTTTCTAAATATGCGAGTGAATCATAGTTAAAAAGCCAACAAAGTCACAAAGGAAGTTAGAGCAAAGGCCTAATCAGGATTTTCTAACAGTCTAGTTATTAAGCCTTTTTCTTTTTTGGTCCAGATTTTTGGGACATTTCTGCACTTATCAGAGGTATCCTAGGCCAGGGTGGGGCACCCTGGTTAGAGAAATGCAACCTATCTCACCATGGGCCAGGTTGCTGATGGGACCAAATAGAGTTGTCCGCAGTCTGGACAAACCTTCCGGTCCCAAGTCTGAGTGCAAGCTTTAAAGGTTTGGGCTAGATTTAAAAGTCTGGGCCTGGCCATCAAAGGCAGGGAAGCTCCTAACCTCAGTGCAGATGGAGAGCATCACCAACAGAGGTGGGGCCTCCTTGACATGTAGAGGGGAGGCCCAGAATGTGGCCCACTGAGCATCTTAGACCAGATCCAATGAAAGTGCGGAAAGGGACTTTGTCTCTATGTTTTAGGGTATAATAGCAAACTTTCCCTCAAGGCATGGTTCTCCTTACATAATCCTGCTAAATATCTTCACAACAAAGAGTTGCTCAGGCAACCACAAACTGTGCCTTCTAGAAAGGAAACTGAGCTCACACAGAACCCATAAAAGGCTTGGCATAGAGTGTGTGTCGGGGGTGACATTTGTACCACATCTGATTTACACAGGCCACTCTCTGTTAAAGATGTTCCTTTTTCAAAGATCTTGGTGACAAAGACCTATTACAAGAATTTACTGTAAAGTAGGGACTAAAATACTGAGAAAGAGAAAGGAGAAGTTATGCTTTAAGGCTTATGAATCTTTGGTCCATTTTGGTCTCACTTTTTTCTTTTGCAAGTTTTTTTTTCTTATGAACAAATGCATAGTTTTGATTGCACAGTTCTCTACCTTACATGGAAAAACCTATAAAAGTAAATGACAGTGGCTCTTGGTCAGGACATAAGCCTGAGATTTGTGAATTAGTCTGGCTCCTTTATAATGCTGACTAAATCAGTTTTTATGCTCTTTGTGTTCTCAGTTTCTATCACTTTGGTTAAAGGAATTTGTTTCTGAAAGATGCTAAAGTGATGCTTTATGCGAATACAATGGTGAGGCATTTATGGTAGTAATGTGGACATAATTAGTATAGCACTATACTTCATAAGTGGTTAGCAAAAGAAAAAAGAAAAATCTAACCAAGAAATAAATTAGTGCAATGTGTACTGTTTCAGCTAAGATATGCCTAGGTCTGAACAATTCTGGATGCATCCAGACAAGGTCAAATATTTTGTAATTGGGCTTGATTTGCATGGTACTCCTGGGAATATAGACCCAATTGACAGGGTTATCATTCTTCCAGTAAAATTAATAATCATAGTGCTATCCTGTTATTCCAAAATTGCAACTGGGAAATTGATGAATTGTGGAATAAAGCGATGTCTGGAGGTGGCCTTAGATATCTGTAACCGCCACACTGTTATCTTAGGTCTCTGAGCTGGCACAAAGGTGTAAGGTGGCTAGGCTAGAAAAGGTGGACTGGGGATTACCATAGATGAGAACACGAATGCCAAATGCTACCATCTGTAAGGCACTTTTAGTGCCATGTGTGAATGTAGCCTTAACTGTGATGCCCTTTGGCCCCTGGCCCTTTCATCATTCCTGATGTTCAGTATGGCATGTTGAGAACCTCTGTTAGTTTTAGATCACGTTCCATTGAAAGCCCCAATCTTCTGTCAGTGGAACTGTTTGTATTTAGCCATTAGTGAGCAGCAGGCCTATTCATATCAGGAAGCCACAGCAACTCACTAGATGTTTCCTCAAGGTCCCCAAGAGTCATCCAGCAGTGGACTGCTAGAAAACAGTCCACACGCTTACCAGGAATGGCTAGGCCACTCTTGAATGCTGCATCTGCACCCTCTTCTGGGTGTGGGGGGATGAGTGGGCATGGCAGAGCAACTGCAGCTGTGTAGTCACACATAGCATCCAGATATGGCCATGGCAACATCCAAGCGTGTGCCAGATGTTGCCATGGTGATCCAGCTTGCTCTTGCCTGGCCATCGGCACTTCAAGTCCTGCGGGCCTAGTGCAGGGCTTTACCCCCTCTTGAAGTGCAGATGGCCGCCACTGTGATACTACATTAGCCACCTAGCATGGTATTATTACGCCATACTTGGCTGGTAAGTGCAAAAAGCCCCAGTGTGTCCACTGTGCGTGGAGAGTTTTAATGGGTTAAAGGATTTCAAGCTGAAACTGCAGCTGTAAATTAAAATGTAATGTGCTGATATGAATGTTTCTAAGGGACTCCATTATTGCTTTGTGTACCTGGCTAGATCCCCATTACTGCAAAACTGTGGTGGTCGCTTCAAGGGAATATTAAAGCTAAAAATAATATCTCCATATTGGACCTGATGCTGACTAAGGCAGAAAACACCTGAACCCACAAGTTATTCTTTGTTAGTTTTACAGTGGTTACCACGTTAGCAAGAAAGTGAAGCTATGTGAATCTTGGCAGTTTTCTTGAGCTGGGATAGGTATACTGATTTAGATTTTTCCTTACCCCCTACTGAATTCCATAATTTATATCTTCAAATTTCCCCTCCAAAGTCATAAGAGTTCTAATGTCCATAAGTATGCATGAACTGGTTTACAATTCAGTTTTTCTGAAGTTTATATCCTCCATCATTATTGTGGAAAACCTGTTTTGCGATTTCAGTCCCTTAAATATGTCAGAATTTTAAAAGATATAGCCAATTGACTTTTTAATTTGCTTGTTTGTGACTTTCAAGGAACTTGGCTGCCTGCCACAGCACCATTAGCACTGCAAATACAGTATCTCAGTTGCCATCCATAGAAGGCTTGCTTGAGCCAACTGCTTGGACAGGAAGCGCACCTCCCCCCCCCCACTGTGCTACCAAATGGGAGGAGGGAGTGACTTGGTCATTACAACCCAACCTAGGAGTGTCAATCAATCAATCAATCGATCAATCAATCAATCAATCAATCAATCAATCAATCAATCAATCAATCAATCAATCAATCAATCATTTATTCAAATATTTATAGCTTTCCCTTCCCCAAAAGTCCCAGGGTTGGTTGCAATAATAAAAAAAGATAAAATCCCCAAACAGTATAAGATACTTAAGATATAACCCAAGTTAGGACCACAGAAACTAGGGTTAACTGCAGAGGAGGCATGGAGATTGATTGGGGCTGTTGAAATTGGACACCATGCCCCCAGAGCTCCCAAGAAGTTGTTGACAGAATACCCTACCTGAGAAAGAAGATAGTAGCATCAGAAAACTATTTAGAGTCCCAAGTTCTGCAGAAGTATAAATGTTAGTTTAAAAACAATATAAGAGTCTCTGGGTGCATCCCCATGCAATTTAAAGTCCGATGAAAATCTTCTTTTGCCTCGGAGCACCCCCAAGCACGGCTTTTATCCGGGCTTCCAGCGCCGCTAATTAGGAAAATGCGCTGCAAAAAAAAGCCCTTTAAAGAAGACTGCAAACGCACTTTCCTGGAAGACGCAGGTATTCAGAGCAACATTTTGCATGGAGATGCTCCGTGGCAAAAGGGGCAAAAGGGGGGGGGCTTCTCTCCGAGGCGGCAAGCTCTCTCTCTCTCTCTTTTTTTTTTTTTTTGCCTCTCATCCACAGCCAGCATTCACGATATGAAAACAGAAGGCAGGCATTCCAATCATAAAGAGAAAGATACATTGTAATGAATTGCTTCCCCTGCAAGTGAAAGTGTATGAGCTGGCTGCAGCCCCCTGCCTTCAGAAGCAGGGGAGACGAAGAGAGACCTTGTAAATTTTTCTTTTGGACATGTGAATTAGCGCACAATTGCTGGATGGGGGGAGGCGTTTCAGCAGCTGGAGATCTTGTAAATAGCGCTGGCTGCAGCCCCCTGCCTTCAGAAGCAGGGTAGACAAAGAGAGAACTTGTAAATTTTTCTTTTGGACTTCTGAATGTGTGCACGATCGCACAAGCACCCAATGAACAGCGAGGGGCGGGGAGAAAAAGATGCGGGTAAGCAAAAGACGCTTCCTTGGGGATGGTCAGTGCATTTTAAATGCGCGTGTTGCTAAGCCCCATGGGGACACTTAATTCCAAATTGAACGCGCTTTTCTTAAATCCACTTCAGTAGAGGGGCAATAGAGAGGCAAATAAGTACCATGGGAACGCACCCTCTGTCTAGAGTAGAGAGAATTCAGTGAGGTCTGGGCCTGCTTTGCTGCCACATAATGCTTCATTGATTTGGAAGCAGGGCAAATAGGAGGAAAAAAAGGGAGGGAACCCCTTATAGATCTCCATAGTCCAAGGTCTGCTTGAAATGGTAAATGCTGCCTAATAAACACACTGCATCCAGTGTTCACCTTTTGCCAAGTACAGTTATACAAACTGAATATATGTTAGTGAACACATTAGGTTTTGTGGTGAAGACATTACTCACATTACAAGGGATTTCATATCACAGAACCTGTGATACACAGCCTTTCTATGAGTTTCCTGTTTCAAACAAGTTAAATATGAATGGGGCCCTAAACAAGGAGAGACTAAAGTGGAAGTGGTGGGAGCTCTGTTAGAAAATAACTATACACTGCAATGTCTTATTCCTGAGAAACCCTCATTGTTAAGTTTATTTTTATTCATATGTTGGGTTTTGTTTTCTTGTCCCAGTGATTAATGTATATGTGTAACTTTTCAGACCTTTCTGCCCTGGACCATATTCTAGATTGTATCTCGGAACAGGGGTACACTGTCCACATACTGGTGCAAACTAAGGTAGGCCCCACTCAGGGCCTTCCATAGTCTGCACCAGCATGTGGATGACAGGTCCCTATTCTGAGATGTAATTTGGAATAATCAGTGCAGAAAGGGCCTTCATTGCTAATATCTATGGCTGTGTCCCCATGCAAGCCATTTCGAACTGATTGGGCGTCAATTGGGCTCACATGGGACCGGGCACAGGACCAAGATCAAATCTCGGGTGTCCCCACGCCACTCCTGATAACGTGGGCTGGGGGCAGATTCAGCCATCCCCATGCAAACCACGCCAGGATCTTTTGTTTTTATTTTTGTTTTACTCCCTTTCCCAGGCAAGCCTGTTGCTTGCCTCAAAAGGGGAGTAAAGCTTACTCCTTTTCCCAGGGAAAGGGAGTAAGGGGGTGTAGAGGCTTGAGATTTCTCCTTTGTCCAGGGTGACAACTTTATTGCTCCCCTGGAAAAGGGAGAACACTCAAGCCTCTCCCCCCCCCCCATTCAAGATCTCGGCAGGATAAAGGCTTCAGTTCACTTCAGGAATAAAGTTTTACTTCTGAAGTGAACTGAAGCATCTTTCCTGTTAGCTGAGATGGGAAAAAGGAGAACACTCAAGCCTCTATCCCACCCACCCCCCATTCAAGATCTTGGCCAGATAGAGGCTTTAGTTCACTTCTGGAGTAAAGTTTTACTTCTGAAGTAAACTGAAGCCTCTTTCCTGCCAAGATCATGAACAGGGGGTGCAGAGGCTTGAGTGTTTTCCCTTTTTGAGGGGGACAATAATGTTCACAATCTTTAAAACTCAAGCATCTTTCCTGTCAGCCGAGATCTTGAAGTCCAGGACCATCCCCATGCACAGGGGAGGCTTGACCAAATCACCCAAACCATGCCAAGAATTGTTTTTCTGGGTAACAAATTTGGTCTGGATTTGGTACAGGTTTGGGTGAGTTGGTCCACAGAAATCGGGCCAAATCTAAAATGCATGGGGCTGGCCCTTGCCGAACCCGATTTCAGTACCAGATCAAATGTGCATGGGGCACCTGTGTCAACACTTATGTTTTTGTCTTCTTACATTTAAGACCTTTGAGGTAGAAAACCCCAATGCAGATCTTCTTTCAGTCTCGATACTTTCTAACAAATCATTATTAGCTTCAGTTAATTATAGAGCTTTATCTTATAGAACCAATGCAGCACAATGTTTACTAAGGATGTTTCCACCCTCACCCTTGAAGTGTGCCACTCCAGCTGATCCATTTATTTATTTATTTATTATTTATTTATTTGTATTTCTATCCCGCCCTATACCCGAAGGTCTCAGGGCGGGTTACAATATTATATTAATCTTAGACAGGTCCCTGCCCTCAGGCTTACAATCTAAAGAGACAAGATACAAAAGGAAAATGGTGTGGGAGGGAACAGGGGTGCTCTGGCGGCAGCAGAGTCCTTGGAAAGGTAAAAACTTTTATTTTATTTTCCTCCTCCATTCCCCACAGGCAAGATTGTTCCTTCATGGCCCGTCTGGAGGCAGTTGGGAGGGAGGGGCCAATGCTGGGAGCTTGATGGAAGGTGCTCACCCAGCTTCCTTCTCTCTTCCTCTCCCAAGGCAAGATGGTTCCTTCATGGCCCGTCTGGTGGCAGTTGGGAGGGAGGGGCCAATGCTGGGAGCTTGATGAAAGGTGCTGGAGGGGTATAGATGCCCAGAACACTTCTATCTTCACTTGGATGGCTGTTCTAGGACAGATACTGCACTGCTCCCAAAGCTCACATGAGCTTTAGAACCAGCAAAAATGGCATGAATTTATATTTAGAACATTAATTTATCAAGCACCAGAAGTGCTACCTATACATCAGTCCTTAACAATTGCACAATACACAGCTGCCATGTTTCTCAGACCATTACCCCATAATACTGACAAAATGCTGCATAATGAAAGATAGACCAAAACCTGTCAAACCTACTTGTAGACCATTTCTGCACTCATCTTGCTTGGAGCAGTCTACTATTCCACTCCAATCTGTTTCAGACAAAGCACAGCAGGTGTCGTCCACATTGCAAGGTCAGGACCCTGTCCTGACCAACCCCAAAAGCAATCCACAGGCGCCATAGCTGTTCAGGTCCATACAACTGATTCCCCAACCAAAGCACCACCCATCCCTGCCAGAGATTAGCCATTGTGTCTGGCACGCAAAGGTTAGGCTAAATAAAACAGTCTTTGAAGGTCCATATTGAGATTTCAGAAATGATCTTCAGAAACTTGCATAAGCCTTGGCGATGGGGCTGTGGTGGTTTCCATGTTCTAGACCAGGTGCAGAAGCACCAATGCCTGGATTGGAAAAGAGGTCTACAACTAATCCAGAATAGGGACTGTTCGAGACAAGTCTGGGGTGCACTAGCATTAGTCTCATGTGGATGAAGCATACTAGGCAGCTGCTTGACCTGATCTACTCAGCAAGTGTGGAAATGGCCATAGTCTGTTGCACAAATCCCTGCGTTACTGACTACCTCTTTGTTTGCTTGCTTTCCATTGCTTTCAGTTTAGTGCTAAGGAGCCACTCATTCTAGACACCTGGGAACTCCCTGTGTTACCGCCTATCTATATGGCTGTTGAATCAAAAAGCAAGTGGCAGTAACTGTTGACAGTGATGGGGGGGGTGAAATAAGGAAAACAGCATACAAAGTCTGGAATCCTACATTCTTTCTGGCATGAATCTTTGTAACAACTAGGTTTGCATCATGGTCAGATGTTCACCCACTGATATGCAATCCAAGAGGCTGAGATCATATCTACATGTGGACTATGTCACATCTGTGACCTTTTCCTCCAGAGAAGAAGAAACCATAGTTCAGGAGAAAAGCACATGTCTGGTAATATGCAAAAGGTCTCAGTTTCATCTTCATTTTAAGAATAAAGGAAGCGGCTTCGTTCTGAGTCAAACCATTCAAAGTCATGAACATGGACTAGCAAAAGCTGTTTATGGTTTCATGCAGGAGTCGTTTGAGTCCAGACCCACCTGATAAAAAGATACATTAACAAGAATCATCACCAGAGTAGATGCTGTTGAGCTGAATGAATGAATGATATGCTTCAGATATGACAACTCGTTCAGTGTAACAAGTGTTACACTAGTGCAAAACACACTGACATTGCACTGTTTGGCAAAGGATGGATTCTAAACCC
This sequence comes from Aspidoscelis tigris stejnegeri, assembly GCA_023333525.1. Lineage (NCBI taxonomy): Eukaryota > Metazoa > Chordata > Lepidosauria > Squamata > Teiidae > Aspidoscelis > Aspidoscelis tigris. The sequence goes on from JALMGA010000001.1 coordinate 213,946,976, forward strand.
AAACAGTAAAACAAATGAATAACCTAGTATGGGTTCCTTTGATCAGTTTTTGTACAACTATTATGCCAAAGATTTATAACTAAAGGTCTCAAGACTGGTTTATGGGTCTCACTCACTACATGAAGGAAAAGGTGAATAAACATAAAAATTTCACCTAAGTTAATTGTAGTACTTAAAGTTATAAACTTGTTGCTATCATCTTCTCACTCCCAGGCGAGGGCTTAGGAACAAGGACTGCCTTTTCCCCTCCATTTTTGCAAGAATAATTAAGTTGTGTGATCCCTTTGTTTATACTGGTGATCCCACTTCAAGTTACCTGCTGACTGGAGGAATCCTCTTAACAATCTCAGGGCCAGTTCCCACTAGGACTTTTTTGAGTGTTCAAAACGGTTTCAAAACACTTTATAAAATGTTACTTAAAATGCTATTTAAAACATTTTAAAACTAAGCAAACCCCGCATCTGGCAATCGCATTCAATCCCAAATTGTGTCCCCACACTTCAAAGACTTAAAACGCTTCCAAAAAACGGATTGGGGAAAACAATTCTTCCCCCTCCTCACCCTTTCCCCACCCCTTTCTCCCCACTGGCTTTGATCCAATGATGTGGGGAATCCCAGCCCCCCCCCCCGCTTTCCCTGCCCCTGTTTGATTCAACAGAATCAAAACCATTCTGAATCAAAGGCGAGAGAAGAAGAGTTGGCTTTTCTACCCCACTTTTCTCACCCATTTAAGGGGACTCAAAGTGGCTGACAAAGCTTTCTGTACTTCTCCCCACAACAGAACACCCTGTGAGGTAGGTGGGGTTGTAAGAGCTCAGAAAAGAGCTGTGACTAGCCCAAGGTCACACAGCTGACTTCATGAGGGAGGGCGGAATCGAACCCGGTATTCCCAGATAAGAAACTGGCTCCCTAACCACTAGACCAAACTGGCTAGGAAGGAAAGGAAGGCGAGGGGACCGAGCTGAATTTTTTAAAAATATTTCTACCTGCAATCTGCTGCATTTGGGGAGCAGAGTGGAATGGCTTCTTTTTCTTTTCTCCACCGTACCCCCCGCCCACCCACCCACAATATGCTGCAATATTTCTGGAAATGCTTAACTTGGCTTGACAAGTGGAGACTTCTTCCTCTTCCTCTCCTCTTTGATTCAGAACAGCTTTGTTGGCTCCTTCCTTTTGCTTTTCAGACAAGTGGAAAAACTGCCATGGTAACATTGTTATCAGTGTCCCTGGGTGGGAATGAAAGTGTGAAGTATTAAGTGGGTGAACTGCTACTTTGTTATCAGTGAGAGGCTGGCTGGAAAGTAAACTGGTGTCTGTCCTGCTGGGAGAAACCTCACCCATTTCATGGATTTGCCCCAATACTGCTCTGGTGTTCCCACAGCAATAAGGAAGAAGCGTTTTAAAAGCCAAAACTGGAAAAAATAACCACCTGAAAAATGAGGTGTTTATTCATTCCGTTTTTAAGCCAAATGATCCTCAAAATACTCTTGAAACTGATTGGGAGTGGGGACGAAGAGGATTCAAACAGTTTTTAAACCTCTTTAAAGTGTCAATGGGAACACACTGTCATTTTACTTGCCTCTCCCCTTCCATTCACTGACTTTTTGGTGTCTTTCATTCTCCAATAATAGTATCTCCTCAGCCTGCACAAAGTTGCTGCCTGCGTGCTGTTATTGTACTCGCGTAAAATATACTAGCTTGAGATCAAAGGTATTCATTTAACAGAAGTGGTTGGAAGTTGCTTATGGGTTTTTTCCCCTCCAAGTTGCCTCATTGTGCTTCTTAGCAAAAGAAAAGAAAGCCCAAAGCAAAACACCTCTTCAGCCCAGCAAATTTAAAAAAAAAAACACCAAGAGATTTCTACAATAAAAACAAAACAAAAAAAACTGTGGTAATGACTCAAGTATCACAATCCCCTGGAAAGATTATTGAAAACGAAAAACGGAAGAAGTCACGGGTCTGAAAATTTGGGCACAGGTGAGCAGTCAGTTCCTAGGTGCTCCCACCCCTTTATAAGAGGGTCCACATGGTTCTCAAAGGGTATTACCCATAGTCACAGAGGGGTGGAAAGTGTTGTCAACAGCATTTTCTGGGTGGTGGAGGAGAAAACACTCCAATAGTCCTTCCTCCCACTCTTGTCACCTCTCCACTGCCATGAAGAACTAACTGAAAGCCCTTCCAGGGGCCTGGACAGCATGAATCTGCTTTGGAAGGCACAGAAAACAGCCAGTCCCTGTATAGCTACTTCCTGTTCAATCAAAAATGGTCCCAGGCTGAACATTTACATGGCCACAAGTTCAGGGAGAAGATGCAAAGCAGCTCTAAAAGCTGCAGGAACCAACACGGTGCAGATTCTGTCTATACCATACATAGTAATGCTAATCTCAATTTATACTCTCTTCAATGTTTATTATGATGGATGTGGACCACTGATGGTCTTGCTGGCATTTTAGTTTATGGCAGAGTGGCTTACATTGAGCCTGCACATTTCTAACGATTACAGTAGCTATTCGTGGATATATTTAATCCTCAGCCAGTGATGTTCTGTACTATACCTTTCTCTTTGGCTGCATCCATGCACAAAAAACCGCTCAAAAGCAGGGGTGATTTCTCACTTCCCTTCCGGTCCACTGGATGGGAAAGATGAGCGATGAACGAATGTTGAGTAGTGCTTGCACTTGGGACTGCTAGGCAATGCTAGGCTTTCCCCTTGTGATTGAATACTTACTTCCATTTGATCATCTGTCCAGTCCTCTTCAGGGTGCCGCCATCTTGAGTGCAGCACCCTCTATGGCTGCATGTGAGTTGCCATGACAACGCTGATGCGCTGTGCAATCGCAGTCACGTCACGAGGCCAGCAGAGCTGTCAGCGCGCTTGTGCAGCAGCTCTGTTGACCTCCCCATCCAGCAGAGGTATAAATGCTATCCGGCTGGAAGCTTCAGATAAGTGATTTGGGAAGGTTAGGTAGCTTGTGGAGCACAATTTTGTGCTCCACAGCTAGCTGATAATTAAGAAAGTTCTGGGCAGGCAGGAGGCATTTCTAGCACGTAAACACCTCCTGCAAGTGCAGATGTGCTTGCCCAGATGTTGGCTAATTATCAACTATGGGCTGAAGTGTGAATTGGCCCCAGTTTAGGGTGGTAGCGTGTGGACACTTGTGTTCCCATCCCATCCCGTTAAAGGCCCTTGAAAGTGGTTTTGGAAGTGCATTTTCTAGCCATTAATGAGGATTAAGGCACTAGCATGTACATGCTGCCATTTCTAAGCTATATGTGAGCCGTTAGCCATTTCTAAACTTACTTACACAACTCTGGTATAGGGTGGGCTTCCCTGTACCAGAATAAGCAATCACCCAAGCTTAGATGGATTGCTCTGGCGCAGAACAAGGGCTTCCAGATTGGAATGTCCTGTTCTGCACTAGCCCCCGTGCTGGTTTCAAAGCTCATACAAGCTAGGCCAGGAAGAAACGTTCTTCGCCTTTGGAGCTTCCACAGGCCCCATTTCAGCGATGAAACTTGTTTCGCCACCATAATGAGTTTCCTGTGGTAAACTAGACTACAGCCTCATCCTGTCCACATGCCTCTGCAGTCTTGTATGCCATTCCCTAATATGCTGGTAGACATAAAAAAGAAAAAAGAAAGGAAATCTGGTACTCCAGACTGTGACACCATTCTGGGTGTCCCAGTCTGGTCTATGCTCCATCTTGTATATAAGAAGCATACTAGGAAGGGATAGGACTTCCCATAAACCACACCAGCATGTGGAAAGGAGGCTGATAGACCCACTCCTGGGCCAGGCTACTGGACTTTTTTCCACTGTGGGTGGATGGAGCCTACGGAAAAGAAGAGTCATTTTCTGTTTTAATGGAGAAAGAATGAAATACAGCCCGAGCCTTCTGATGTGGTAAAGATTAAAGCTAGCACCCCATCTTTCACTGAAACTGTCTTGAGGGGAGGTGTAACAAAACAACAAGTATGACTGAGCAATGGTTATTTATAAATAGAAAACTTGTGGCCATCCAGATGTCCTGAAGATAAAAGTCTTTATCTTGTTTTGTCATTGGCCATGGTAGCTGACCTTGATAGTAACTGGAGTCCAAGAACATCAGGAGCACCAAATGTCTCCTAAATGATAAGCATTTTGTTAGTCCATAACTAGCTTATTAAGGCAGGCTATCACACACACTTAGGCCATTTCTGCACTTAGTGTTTCTCGTCAGGATCAGTGAGCCCAGGACAGCAAGACTGATCCAGACTAAGGAAGGTTGTGGGTGGGATCAGCATGTTCCAGTTTGGAGCTGAAGCCTCCCTAATCTGGATCAGGCTGTGTCTAAAAGAGACACAACAGCTGTATAAGCCGAGGCTGGGGCTTTCTAGGTCCATGTTAACATGTGGCTCTGGAGCTCTGTGTATTACATGGACCCTGGATCTGCCCTCAGGGTCTGTGCCAAAAGGGCCTAAGAGTATGACTGTTGTCCTCCACTGCTAGTTTGAAATTTACTTTTTATCACTACAAGCATACAGCATAAGCCAGTTAATTCTTCTCACTAAAGTATGAAAAACAAATAATGGGAAACTGCCTCTACATCTTATTAAAATTGTGGTCAAAGTACTGGCTGACTTTCTTATATAACAATTGGTACATTACACTTCAAGGCCACAACACAAAGTAAGTAGCTGTATATAGTATTTTTCTACTAACAAAACTGATAGGTCTCCTAACCCAATGATAGAAATCTAAAGTTCTTGTGCTACAAGCCATGTACGTGTATCTTCTCATTATTATAGAGTAGATTTCTGTTTATTTCAGGAAAAGAATTTTTTTTTTTAAAAAAAAGGCATCTGAGCAATACTGAGCAGCTGAGTCAATGTGCAGGCTACAAGCATGACTGATGAGCAAGTAACTGAAAAAAAAAGTGTTGCAGAACTTTGCAGCATGAAATAGCAGGGCTAAAAAAGCATGAAACAGGAAAGAACCAGTGACACTGAGACATATTTTCATCAGTATTTTGTAGAGACGGAACTTCTGCAAAAGCTGCTAAGGCTCGTTATCAGCTTGGTTCAGAAGGCTGTGGTTTTCTCACTCTTACAAGCTTACTTGAATTGACAGTTGTTTTTCAGTGAACAGGATGCGTGCGTCTAAGGTGACTGCTTCCCTAAAATTTCGCAGAAAGAAGCACAACACTCTGCCTCACATGCAATCATTCATTTGCTCCTGATGTCAAAAAGAATCCTTTTCCTTTTTCACAAATGAGAGACTCAGTAAATATGCAAAAACAAGCCAGCCAGCAAATCTGATCAGTAACAAAATGTTAATAAAATGTTACATTTTCACCCTCTTTCCTTTGTTTACAGCCTACTGTTTTTATTCTGTTATAGGGTGTTTTTCCACTGTCACTAGAAGTACCCATTAAGTACCCATTAATGGGTACAAAAATGCCATTACGTACCCATTAATGGGTACTTAATGGGTACTTCAAGTGACAGTGGAAAAACACCCATAGGCTGTATTCCCACTTACCTTTGCTATTCCATTACAAGGAATTGCAGAGGTAAGTGAGTTTGGAAAATGAGATAAAAATGGACAAAATAAATGTATTTTGCATTCCTTTCACTTCGGAAGAGCTAACATCCCATCTTATTTTGAATTAACTGGTTTTGATTTCTGCTCAACAATTTTCTCTTGTGAAATAACCTCACTTCAAAATAGCCAGATGTTTTTGAACTATTCTGGTGTTCTGTTCCCAGCTTTGATTTAGCCTTGCAGTAGCTGGACAAACGCCATGCCCTGGTGCTGCTAAATTACTTTGAGAAGCCAACGCTGTGCAGGGATGTTTTCCCCTGTCTTTTTTGTGGGAAGGCAAAAGCCACATCCACCACTAACACCACCTCAACCATCTTTTCCTTGTGGTTGATATGCCAGAGCAGGCAAGGCAGGGTTGCTGTGAGCTAGGCCACGACTCTTGCTAATTGATCTTATTTCTGGTTTACTAACAGAACTGTAACCCTTCAACCTACTAGATTTAATGTTTTTGTGAATCCATAGGCTGGGGCTGCTGGAAAAATCTGATAAAAAGAAAAATTCCATGCCTTTATGCATACATGCACATGCATGCAGGCAATATGCTTGCAGTGCAGAAAAAGGGACATTTGTGCAATGAAATTCAGGCCTTGAAGCTGCGGAACAAAAGTTCTGAAACTTTTACATTTCTGTCCTTGCAATTATGTATGCCAGGCCAAAGGTGGTGCAGGTAAGCCCCCACCCCCCACCCCATTGTTGCTGTCCCTTATTTATTTATTTGAATTTTTCTCCTGCCCTATACCCAAGGGTCCAAGGGTGAGTTACAGCATTAAAAACCAGTGAACTTGTAAAATGAATACATTAAAACCATAACAGTGGCTGAATGTGGGGTGGAAAAGCCATTCCTTTTTTTAGCCAGTGTGAAGAGGTGCATCTTCACAGCTCTCCTGAATGCATAAAGTGCAGGTGCCTGATACACCACAAGAGGGAAACTATTGTGCAATCTGGGAGCCACCACTAAATAGTCCCTGGCCCCGTCTTCATGCAATAAAAAGCCCGTTAAAAAGCTTCTTTTGCAGTGGAGCATCTCCATGCATGGCTTTTCTCCGGGCTTCCAGCGCCACAAAGGAGGAAAATGCCCAGAAGAAAGACCCCCCTTTAAACAAGACTACTAATGCACTTTTTGGAAGCCATGGGTATTCCTAGCAACATTGTACATGGAGACACTCTGTGGCAAAAGAGGTATTTGGGGGCAGGGATTGCTGGCCGTGGTCCCATCTTTCCTCTTTTTTTCAGCCTTCTCCCTCATTTTCTCTTCAAGTAAAACCATCTCTCTCTCTCTCTTTTTGCCTCTCATCCACAGCCAGTATTCAAGATCTATACTGAATGCAAGAAAACAGTAGGCGGACGGAGATCTTGTGGAAGCAATTCATTATGTTACTCACAAGATCTCCGAAAAAAGCACCCTGGCTCTACTGCCACTGCCAAAAGCACCAACCTAAAGGGTTCTGCAAAAAAACACAATAGACCGAATAAAATATGTGCCACTCCCAAAGAAAATAAATGTACTCTGGAACCAGAAAAAAACAGTATAATTACTATAAGGGCAGCAATACCCCACTGAAAAATGTATAAATGTGGAAAATAAAACACAGTTGATATAGGCCACTGATGAAGACTTCTGTCGAAACGCGTTTGGCCTTGAGTTTTTAATCTTTATTAGGACTTTATCAACTGTGTTTTATTTTCCACATTTATACATTTTTCAGTGGGGTATTGCTGCCCTTATAGTAATTATACTGTTTTTTTCTGGTTCCAGAGTACATTTATTTTCTTTGGGAGTGGCACATATTTTATTCGGTCTATTGTTTTTTTTTTGCAGAACCCTTTAGGTTGGTGCTTTTGGTTTTTGTTCTGGGTTCTGGTTTATAGGGATTCGTGTTGGTTTGTTCTACTGCCACTGCCACCTGCACACACAGCCTTAAACATTCACACATCTCCCAGAACTGCAGCACCTTCCTTCCTTTCCCTTTCTAAAGGTCAGAACTTTTAAAGAGCCAGAATTGCACAGAATTGCAACATTATCAGGTGTGAAGTGGGTGGATTGTTACAGTGAAACCGCTGGTGTACAGTGTGGATTTTTACAGTGAAATCACTATCTTTGGAAGCAAGCTCTAGATCCCAAAGTGATAAATGTTTCTGGTGGGTTTTGCAGGCAGGGGAGAGAACCTGTGAATACCCATGGCTATTTTTCTTTTGGACTTGTTGGGGGTTGTCTTCCTGGTTGTGGCCAAACAGAGCGCAGTCCCTTCCCGTTCCCGCTGGCACCCTATCAACCAGAGAGGGAGCAGGGAGAAAAAGATGCGGGAAAAGAAAACACGCTTCTGTGGCTCATTTTGCACCCCAAATCCATTGGCGATGTAAGGCAGGCTTGATTTTAAGTTTTTGGCATTTCCCGTGGTTTTTCACTGGAGCAGAGGTGCGCAAAAGTCAAGTCTGTCTTATATCGCCTAGCATATCAGGGGTGCAAAATAAGCAAAAAAAAAACACCACCCCAAACCTGGCTGTCTGTGAGAGCCAGAGTGGTGGGCTGCGAAGAGAGGGGGCGGAGAGGGGTGGTTCTGCTCCCTGTGCTGAGGCTTGGCATGGCTTGCTTGGGGGTGCCTCCATCTGCGCCGAGCCCCAAACTCGGTGCACATTGCCAGACATCCCATGTAGATGCCCAAAATGCACGCCAGGCCCTGCGCCCGCCCCCTGCACACCAATGCAGCACTCAAAGGGTGCCAACTGGCCAGCATGGGGATGCGGCCAAAGTCTTGTTTGAATACTAGAATGCTGCCAAGGAGACCAGGAGGTCCTCTTGAGTGATGGTACCAGCAACAGTCACAGCTCCGAAGAAAGAACTGTCTGCCGTGCTCTGGGAACTCTTCAACCAACTCTGCTGGTGTGGTGCTATAACACTGCTTCATACACAGCTCACTTCCTACAGATTTAATATGCAGTGATGGAACAGCACTGTGAAGACATTCATCCTCATGGTTTATTAAAAGCACGATAAAGGCACTGTGTACATAGAACTTGACTTTCAATACTTGCTATAGTTTTGCAACGGGAAGAAAAGGGCTCTTGTGCCTTTTCATGCTGTGCAACAGGCAGAAATCCCAGAACCTCCCTTTACCAGTGTTACAATCTGATCACCATGTCTTCTGTGCCAAGCTGCATCCAGACATTGGGCACTTATTCTATTCTATTTGGCTATTCTGGAATAAAGCATGAATATTCTGGAATATCTGTGCTGTATTCTGGAATATCCAAATATAGAAGTACTCAGTGTTTGGATGAAGCCTCAGTTTTTCCATAACCAAATACTGGGAAGTTTCATCTGTTTTTACTCCATCAGACACCTTACCCCTTGTGTTAGTGAAGATGGGGGATGGATCTGCCAATGTCTGCAATTTGGCACTTCCCTAAGTACTGGTGAGGTATGAATTGCAACAATAGCCTCTATCCTAGAGACAATAACACGACCATGACAATGGCAAGTACACGATTGTGCCTGCGCCGCCAGTCCTACACTTGCCCAGAAGATGGGTGAACTGAGCCATGCCAGGCTGTTCTAGACCAGCTGCAAGCATAGTGATTTTTAGTGCTCTACCTCTATACATATGGGGAACAGTCCAGCATGCCTGGAGCCACTTTTAAAACAGAAGCGGCTTTGTGAAGTGCATATGTCCCATGCTGGTGCATACCCAGATTTCCCCTATAGTGAAGGTGCAAATGTTCAAATTGAATGCTGCATATTCTGCATGCTTTTATTTCCATAGTACAGAACAAATGATTTATTGCTTCATCAATTACTGACCAAATCTTGACTTGTTTCATACAGTGAGAGAGAGAGAGATTTTTCCATCCCCAAATTTCCTTTCTCTTATTTTGGAGGAATGTTATTTTTTCTCCTTAAACAGAAATATATATGTGAGCATCTGTAACAGCATTTACTCATTCTTCTGATGAGTATTTCCACAAACAAAGTGGAGATGGAGGTGGTCTCCAAATTACTGCCCAGACCCTTTCGGTGGGAAAGAAATGCCTTATTCTAACCAGAGAAAGGCTGAGAAAGGCTCTTTAGTGAAAGTTTCCAGTGGTGACTTTCAAACTGAATAGTCTCCCTTTGCCTTAATTTGGTAAGTGTCACAGTGTTGAGCCTCTGTTGATAAGTTGAAGAGAGGTGATTTACAGGAAGCCTATGAGATAGAAACTCAGAATACATTCTATTTTAAAACCTTGTTGGTGTGAGGTGCTATATTAAGAAGAAGCATTAGATAATGATAGTTAACTGTTTAGTTCAAAGGTATAATGAGAGCACCATGTTTAAAGTGACAGAAAAAAAAATGGCTTCAAGAGCTGGCACTGGTCACAGTGATCCATAACCAGGGACAGTCAGCAAACTAGACATGGAGTGGACCTGGAAATAATGGAAGAGCAGTGTGCCAATTTGGACCATGTCTGCTTGATTGCACCATCTACATTCTGAATCAGAATGAATCAGAATGCAATCATGGGTGATCAGATCCACTGTACTCATTGGGTACCCCTGACCTTCCCATTACACTCACCTGTGGAGCATTTCCTTCTCTGGCTTGGGTGCTTCTGCTGGGCACTACTTGGAGTTTGGCCAAAGCTTAACAAGCAGCACAAGCAGCACCCCGTTGCTGTCACGGTGGGGGCAGCCAGTGATGGATTCAGGAAAAAGTACTTTGTGATGCTCAGAACTGAATCAGGAGAAGAGATTTGAATTTTTGGAGGGCAAAAGTAACATGTAGCTTGACGTAAGGCAGAAGTTGCAGAAAGGGCAATTTCTGCAGTTCTGATGCACAGGGCCTTATTGCGCTTTGCTTTCCGTCTCTGGGAAGCAAAAGCAAAATGGCCCAAGTATACACTAAGCATCCGCATTTGTTTTCAGTGGTCCAAGTATGCACTAAGGATCTGCTTCCCCAGCCCACCTGGACACTAACTGAAAACAAAGATGGGTGTGCAGGCACTGTAATTTTCATTCACCAGTACCGGCACCAGCATGCGTGTGCAGCACTGTCACCAGGATCACTGCATGATGCACCACATCAGCACATGTGCACAACGCATCACGGGTCCCTCCGTCACCCGGAAGAGATGCAGATGATTTGTCCAGAGCCTTATTGGCTCCAGCATTAGTACAAAGTACTTAAAACTGCACCATGCATAGTTCACACAGGGAATGCTCCTGCATGGAAGGAGCTGTTTCTAGTAAAGAAATGGCTCCTTCAAGTGTAGATGCTCCATCTGGGATTATTCCCCATGTGAACTATTGAGCCAAGTGTGAATTGACCCACAGTAGAGGGAGCTTCTTCCTGACAACTTGTTTAATATTTATGTTGTTTTAATGTATTTTTATGGTATGATATCCTTTCAAGTACTATGGCTATTTGACTTTTGGTGATCAGTGCTGTGTGGATAATTCATTAAAAAAATAACCCAGTGATATACTTTGAAATGTGTTAGCAGTTTCATTCAGACAAGTGAAATATGTGAAAAGGCAGCTGGTACTGAATGCTCTTTTACAGACTCCATCCCAAGTTTCTGACTTTTATACATACACAAATATGGCAACTGATGAAAAAAAAGACAAAACCAGGCAGACCCCCCCCCCTTTTTAAATCTTTTACTGGCAATTTGTTTTCTTTTATCAAAAACTGTGGTTTTATCAGCTTGGAGAGTCAGCAAGTTTCAGTCAGTCATCACAGAATAGATTCAGATAACTGTATCAGCCCTTCACAACTTGAGAATCAGAACCCAAATCTAGTACATCTTCAAGTATCTTGTGTATTTGGCAATTGGCAATATAGTAGATCTTGGTATAAAGTGAATTCCTTTAACTCATATTTGGTATTACAGATATAATTCACTACTGCATATTCGCTGCTGAAAGTTTGAGTCCAGGGGTGAACGCCACACTAGGGATGTGCACAAATGTTTTTTTGACATTCTATTTGAATTGAATCAAATATCCAAAAAGTTCTGCTGTGTGTTTTAAGTGAAGGCAAAATTTGTGTGCTCTACAACCAAGTTTATTATAATAAAACCACTATCTGTTCTATCTTTATAAAGAGTCCTAGACTGCTGTCTGTGAGTGGAAACAGTATCTGAGGGGACTTGCAAAGGAGTACTGTACCTTTAAAAAGTGTTTGATACAAAGTGACAAGGCAAGGAACCTGCCAGCAAGAAAAACCTTTCTGTTTTAAGTTTGAAGACACAGAAAGGGGGGTGAAGAGGGATTGCCTGCCAACACGAAGCTGTAGTTTACAGATTAAGCATATTACAAGGTTAAAATACAATAGAAAAGGAAGGCGTTGGGCAGGGACCTTCACACACCTGCCTCATGAAGTATGTTCTGACCTTTTCCAAATAAGAGCAATAACACAGTTGTTTTGTTTTAATGTTGCATTTCCAACAAATGTATATTTTTGAGATGGTGCACTCCTTCCTTGCCCTTAACTGCTAACAGTAATTTAAAGAGGAGATGATATTTTAAATATGTTGCATGCTGTAGTATTTGTTTCTGATTCCTACTTTTGTTTCCTTCTCCGTCCATTTCCAAGGCCAAAAATCCTTTGTACCCCTGCTCAAGAAAACTTCAGCTGCACTCTTCATAGTCAGATTTGTAGTCTGAATTAGGGGTGTGCACGAATGCAATTTTCAACATTTGATTCATAACAAATTGAATATTCGAAAATCCAAATTCATACAAATAACAAAAAATGAATGTCCAGACATTTGATTCAATATGAATACATTTGCATGTATTTGTACGAATAATTGAGACATTTGTATCTCTACAGGTACATACACGTCTCATACGTACCCGTACGCATCCCATTTTCACCCGTTAACAGATGTGTACAAATGAGTACAAGATGCGTGCAGATGTGTGTGTACCCATACAAACCAAATGTCCAAATTATTCATACAAATAACTCACGACATTTGTATCATTCAAATTTGGAAATCTGAATGTCCGGACATTTGATTCGTATATGAATGTCTGAATGAATGTTTTGAATATTTGTACACATCCCTAGTCTGAACTGATTTGTGGATCACTTCATTTAACATAAAGAGGGAAGGCATGAAAAAAAATAACAAGTTGGAAATAATAATTAGAGAGAGGGAAACTATATTGTGTATGACAGGGTAACACTGAACAAGCTTTTAACATCTGCATATTATATGCCAAAGCTGCCTCCAGGCAAGGAGTATTATTTTTCATTCCTTCATGGAGTTTCCTGCATGGGATGCAGAACTGGATGTAATTAAGTTTTTCAATTACAAGGAGAATGTTCACAACACTAGTTGGTTCACATCCTTGTCTAGCAACTCATGGAGGATTCTGAACAATGTAAAGATGCCATTGGCCGAAAGAATGCTTCTTCTCACCTGTGTATCCAGAACAATGCTGAGGACCAGAATTGGGTATAATATAGGTTAGTGTCATCACAGCCCTTTTTTAACTTTGGCCCTGGTGACACATAAATGAGATAGGACATCCTATTCATAATTCAAGCTGAGGTCATACCAGTTCTGTTCACACCTAGATCTTTAGGTCATCCTCAGGCCATCCTCAGTTTGGGCTGCATCACTCACAGCTGTCTCTGTGATTGACCTGAGCCTTGTCCATGGAACTCTTGGCTCTCCACCCCCTTTCCTGTGTCAAATCTATCTCCTTTCCTATTGGGTGCTGTTGTGTCACTCATGGGAGGTGAGAGTGTGTGTTTGCAGTTCTTTTCTAAGCCTGCTCCACCACCTCCATGCCCCCCTACACATGCTGCCCTCCCCTAGACATTGGCCAAAAGGAAAGACTGTACCCCACCCACACAGCACAGTTCAGCCTCCTTTAGCTCACCCCCCACCACCACCACCGCTCATTAAAACAATCTGACAGGGATAAAGCCGGCTTGGAAAACTAATTGAATAAAAGTAATGTGAAAAACACAAACAGAAGATGACCTGAAGTCACCTTAAACTAAAAGTGTGACTGCGGCATTTGTAATACTTTACCATCCAGTTCTGAATGATGAAAGTTACCTTTTTGGGTCTTGGTGCTAAAAGGTGTTGTAGGTGTTCATAGAACTGGCCAACATTAGCTTCTTCAGCATCAGTGGTTGGGACATAGACTTGGATTTCTGTGATGGCACTTGGATATGAAAGCACTTGACCAGATGGTGATTTTCCAGTTTAATGTTTTAATTAGAGGGGATTGAGCTGTTAAACATTTTCTGTTAGCATTTTGCACTTCTGCTCAAAATTTTGAGGTGTCACTCAGATTTTAACATATTGTTCCACAATATTTATCTTAACCTGTACAAACTATTTTTAAAATGTGACATTTAAGTCACCTCCTGGCCCAAATATTTCACATTTTTGTATATGATATTTTACTTATTTATTGACTTTATATAAAAGCTCAAGGATCAAATACTATTTAAGCTGTATACTTTGTACGTTGTCAGTGTTAAGTGTCACTGGGAGATCATAGACTTATACTACAGTTTTCAAAATATGCAAAAGTGGGAGAGAAACCATTGCACTTCAAATTCACATTAAAGGGGATTATGCTAGCAGCTCATATTCACTTTAGCAGAACACAGAAAACCTCTAATTCAAAGTTTGTTCCTGACCAGCTACCACCTTAATCCATCAGCACCTGCCAAACGACACCCAATAACCTGCTCTTTAAGTTGGAGGAAGCTGTACAGAAGAGAGTCTGCAATATTTCTCATGTTACATGCCAGCTGCTAGCAAAAATCCATTCTGCTTAAGAAATAATTGGTTTTGATCTCTTTTGTAGCTAGCCCTAGACTTCATCCCAAGCCAATTTTTACCTTTTAAAAGACTTGCCAGTTTTTCTGACACACTGAGAGGAACTCCTACAATTTGTCTCTTTGTATTGGGTATCATTACTGAAAAGACTGAGGTAGGAATTAACTATTCCACTTCACCCTATTCCAGACCAAACACAACAGGTTCCATATGCATTTCAAGGGCAGGAACACCATCCCTGACCAACACCAGAAGAATGCAGAGGTACCATAGCTGTTTCACTCAACACAACTGACCTCCTACCCAAGGCACCGCCCTTTCCTACCACAGTTGGGCCATACCTTATTATTCATGAATCATATCTAGTGCATAAGGGTGGAGCTGAACAGAACAGTCTTCAAAGGTAGTGCATTTACCTCCATGTTAGAGTTCCAAAACTGTTCTTCAGAGGCTTGCATAAGCTTCCAAGATAGACTTGCTGTGTGGAAACATCAAAGGTTGGATTGAAACAAGACAGTTTGGAATGATCATAAAACTCTTCTAACAGGTGACGGTGGCACAGCCACTTCTGCCATGCCCCCAAGGTGACGCTCGCCCCGCCGTCACCTGGAGCAGTGGAGGCAGTGGGGGGATGGCGATCTGCATTGCCATCTCCCCCCCAAGCCCTGATGGCCCAGCAAAGCAGCTGTCATCAGGGGAGGGGGCATGGCACCGGGGCTGTGATTGCCACCTCCACCACACCCCGTGTCCCAATGATGTCTGCGGGCCATCAGGGTGAGGAGGGGGCATGGATGGCAGCTACCTCCTTCCCCTGTCTCCTCCTCCGCCCCAGTGGTGAAGCAGCCTCCAGGGGCAGGGGGAATCTAGCAGTGGCAGAGATGACACTTCCTCCACCAGATCCCCTCCCCCAAGAGGCTGCACATGAGAGCCGGCGGCAGCGGCAGGGGAAGGAGGTAGCTGCCATCCATGTCATTCCCCCCCCCCGCCCTGATGGCCCACAGCCATCATCGGGCCAGGGGCCATGATGAAGGTGCTTTGCTGGGCCATCAGGGCTGGTGGGGAGATGGCAATGCAGATCACCATCTCCCCCACTGCCTCCACTGCTCTGGCAAAGCAGGGGTAGAGCTGGCGGAGGAGGAAGTGACAACGGCAGCCTCCTTCACCCCATGTGGCTGCTCCGTCGCTGAAGAGGAGCAGCCACAAGTTGCCACCTCTCCTCCTCTCCAGCGATTGGGCATCCATGGCAGGTGAAGGCGATGGCAGACGGCTGCCCACCACCTGCCATGGATGCCCCATTGCTGCAGAGAAGCAGCCACATGGGGAGGTGAGGGCAGCCCCCCCCCCATAGCTGCTTCAGCAAAGGGGCTTCGATGGCAGGCGGGGGAGGAGGCAAACCCCCGCTGCCTCCCATCTATGCCTCATTACTTGAAAGGAGCAGCCACGTGGCTGCTCCAGCAAAGGGGCTTGGATGGCAGGTGGGGTGGAGGCAAACCTCCACCCACTCCTGTCATCAAATCCCCTTCACTGGAGTAGCTACATGGGTGAAATTAGAAGCTCGCTGCCTCCATCTCCCCCCCACCACCACCACCAATCTGGACTGTGCTGGAGTCCTCTGACAGCTGTGGAGACCATAGTTGTCAGTGGCAGGGTGGAGCTTGCACCACCTGCACTCGCAGCTCTGCTTCTACCAGGCCCATCTGGAAGACCCTATCTGCACAGGAAATGTGCGGATGCGTGGGTCTATAATCCGGTTTCAAGGCTGAAGACCATATTGTAGACCCAATTTTTTAGGTCTTCCGGAAATCTGGATTTAGGGACTTGAAGACCCCATTAGGGCCAGAATTGAGAGGCCGTTTAGGATCTTTTAGGATCGGTCCCACATGGGTCTTTAATGGGTCCCTAATGGGGTTTTAAGGGCCAGTGCGGAAACACCCCATGTTGTAAGATGATACCACAAAGTAGCATATCGTATTTCTTACTCTTCTTACTTATGATTCTTTTTCTTTTCTGTGCAACTGGACCCAGCTGTTGATGAGAGGGCAAGTGGTCTCCACACTTCTCCTTCCCTTAATTGACTGTAGTTATTTATGCTACCAGTCAGGTAGAAGCAATTGGAAAGGGGAAGAGGAAAATAAACTTTTTAATAACTTTCTCCTCCTTCAGATTTCAGAGGTTAGTTGATTTGGGCAGTAAGGTGTTTCTGGTCTTCAATTTTAACTGCTTTCTGTATGTTTAGCACATGAAATGGAACTCTTGCCAGCTTCTGTGCTTGTGGTTTTCTGGATGAGACCAAGGCCATAGTATAAAAAATCTTCAAGTAAATACTTGTCTGTGTTTCTCTTTCTCTCTCTCTCCCCCCCTCTCTCATACACACTCACATATACACATGCACTTACCTTTAACTGACTGATTAAAAAGTATTCAAAAATAAATGCAAGCTGGTCTTCATCTCCACTAGAGGAGGCTTCATTTGGGGTGAATTGGGGGAGATATCCCCATCCATGGTGCCTTCTTTGTCCCCATTTTGGAGCAAGGGAACACTCTTATTTATGGTGCCTCTGTGCAGAAACTTTGCAATGGAGGGGCCTCCGTGAGTAATTATGCCAGAAAATTGCCCACATGATCATTTTAAAGGCACCTTTGGTCACTAAAAAATGGAGATGAATTAGTGCCCATAAGCAATTGGTTGGCCATTGTGTGAGACAGGATGTTGGACTTGATGGGCTGTGGCCTGATCCAGCAAGGCTCCTCTTATGTACTTGTCACTTTCTCAGGACAATAAGGTCAGCCTATTATGGTAAGTGGAGACACACCTCAGTATACTAATACAGATAGCTACACGGCATTTCTGTATAATAAGCTCTTTGTATGGCTGTGTGCTAAATATTCAAAATGAACGATCTGTGTCCATTCTTGTGGTAGTGATGGTTCCAGTATCCTTAAATCCTATATGGCTGATCCAATTGTATTTGCTATGCAGGATAGCCACCTCTGCTGTAGATTCTGAAAGGCTCTTCCTTGATGTGTTGCATTTTCAACATGTACCTGTTCCAGAGAATTTAATATCTCTATAAGTTTCATTATTTTTTTGGATTTGACTTTCAAAGAAAAATCTTTATTATAAAAACAAATTAGATCCAGTTTCAGCCAGCTTGGCATAGTTTTAAAAGTACAGTCATGCTACTCGCTTTTTCATAGATCACATTTCCACCTGATTCCCTCCAAATTCTTCAGTACAAATATTAAAACCACTGGTAATTGCCCATTGTTCAAAGTCACACAACACGCTTTCTTACCAAACACCATACATCTGCTCAGCTATAACGCTGGTGACCAGTTGTCTTTTATTCATGTTTATGTTTGATGTCTTGACATAGTGAAATTTCATCCTACTGCCCAAGCCCAACCTGTTCAACACCATCAATTATCATGCAGTAATCTCTGTGGTCCTGTCTACAATGTATACTTGCTTGCCATATGCAGTATAAGATAATTAGTGTGCTATTACCTTCTCAGCAAAACAACTGTACTGGAAAGTATTCAGTTTTTGACTCTTGATTTGTTGAACCTATAGGGTGGGTTTAAAGGGAGGGCTGAGGATCTTGCATCTTCTTAAAGATGAGCTGCCATTTTCACAGTAGTGAATAAAATTGCCTGAACTGATTGCATGAACATTTGTATTATTAATGTAAACATCTATACATGCTAGGACCATGTTCTCTTCAATTGTATTAGGTCTCCTGCATCTGAAAACAGCCTTCAAAGGCCTACTAAAATAGCTAGGGGCTGGAGCCTCATTCTTTAATCTTTATCAAGCAAATGTTGGAGAAATACACTGAGGCCATCTCCACTATGTTGGTCCTCTCCAGCTAACCTGTCCCACCATGGCTCAGCTTTGGAGGTGGGAAACAAAGTTTCATAAGAACATAAGAACATAAGAACATAAGAGAAGCCTTGCTGGATCAGGCCACAGCCCATCTAGTCCAGCATCCTGTCGCACACAGTGGCCCACCAAATGCTCATGGGCATCTCAAGCAGAGACAAGGACAAACCTTCTCCTGCTCTCGAGTCCCAGCAGATGGCCCTAGAAGTGCCCCATTTCCTCCCCCCCCCTCAGCCTGAAAGATGCACCTAGGCATTCGTTCTAGTAGCCATTGATACATCTGTCATCCATAAATTTGTCTAACCCTACCTTAAAGCCATCCAGACTGGTAGCTGTCACCACCTCTTCTGGCAGCACATTCCATAGGCCGATGACCCTCTGTGTGAAGAAATACTTCCCCCTGTCAGACCTTACGCTCCTACCCATCAGCTTCATAGAGTGCCCCCTGGTTCTAGTGTTGTGCGATAGAGAAAAGAAATTTTCTCTATCCACCTTTTCTATGCCGTGCATAATTTTATATACTTCAATCAGGTCCCCTCTCAAACGCCGTCTCTCCAGACTGAAGAGGCCTAGACGTTGCAGCCTGGTTTCGTAAGGGAGGTGTTCCAGACCCTTAATCATTCTGGTTGCCCTTCTCTGCACCTTCTCTAGTTCCACAATATCCTTTTTGAGGTGTGGTGACCAGAATTGTACACAGTATTCCAAATGTGGCCTCACTATAGATTTATAAAGGGGCAAAATGACACTTGCTGACTTATTTTCTATTCCCTTCCTAATTATTCCCAGCATTGAATTGGCTTTTTTTGCTGCTGCCGCACACTGGGTTGACACCTTCATTGAACTGTCCACCAAAACCCCGAGATCCCTTTCCTGGCGTGTTGCAGAAAGCTCAGACCCCATCAGTTTATAGACGTAATTTGGATTCTTGGCCCCAATGTGCATTACTTTACACTTGTTAAGATTAAAGCACATTTGCCACTTGGTTGCCCACTCACCCAATGCTAAGAGATCCCTCTGGAGCTCTTGGCAATCTCTTTCAGATTTTACTACCCTAAATAATTTAGTATCCTGGCCTTCAAAGTTGCAGTCTGGGACTTTTTCAGCTGGTTGCCCCAAAGCAGCACCTTTCCATCACTGCTTCAAGGTCCCCAGCTGAAATAGTGCAAGACATGTGTCACCACCGAGGCTCAGTCTCCACCTTGCCTGACACTCAGTGCTCTCAAACAGCTCCTTTTTACTTTTATTTCTCTTTAAAACATAGCCCTCTCCATGTCAGCAAGCAGCCCCAATCACAACATCCCCCCTCCCCGCTTTGTTTATCACTTAAAACAGAAAGACTTTCTTTCAGCCAACTGTGGGGCTCCACAAGCTTTTAACTTTTACTATTTAAAGACACAGTACGTAATTTCTCGCTCGTCTCTCTATCAGCCACTCTACTGACAGATTACAGATGGACTCTCTTTAACATGAATGCATAAACTCTTTTATTGTTTACAACTTCTTTCAGTTAATAGGCTTTGAACGAGATACTTCAGTTTACAATACTTTTCCTTCTTTTAACACTTCACTTAGTTTTCAGGACCCTTTTCCCTATCTCTCCACATAGGCAACTAAAGGACCCAGTTATTTCCTACCCACACCTTGATGAGATACCAGACAAAGAACAAAGAACATTATACCCTTCTGCTCTGGCCTTTTATAGAGTCTCTAATGATGTCACTGGACTCTCTCTGGGCTAGCTTACCCCCTCCCTGTGGAATATAGTAAGCAATGCCCCCTCAGTTTACTAACCTAACTAATCTATAGTTAAAACTTCTTTTCCAACTTACCTTTCCCAGGGGCTCACTACAACATGGTATACAGAACCATGCTCCTGGGCTGTCCCCATACAGGCCATGATACAGGCTAACATGGGAGGACATGTTATGGATATGTTGTAAGCAGTATACAGCTGGAGTGGGACAGGGAACTATTTTGGCATGGTATCCTGCCTGAAGGCCTTGTCCCCTGTGGGGAGCTGAAGGAGGCTCCCAGCAGACTGGATTATAGTGCAGACAACCTATGCTACAGGCTGTGCTGGGCCAGTCTACCAGCCCAGTGCTATCAGAATAAGAGTAGAGAGGAAGAATCTGCAGTTTATGGTTCTCGAGAGATTAAAACATCCAAATGAAGTGCTGGGATATCAGGTAGTACAGGAAAACCACAGCAAAGCTTCTATAAGCATCAAAGACGGGTGGAAGCGCGCATGGAACAGGCTGTCCCAATGTTGATGGTCTTGCTCCATACTAGAAGCAATCCATCCCAGCATATCCCAGTGTAAGGTGGCCTAGCCAATACTGGGATAGATCAGGTAAGTGAGGAAAGCGGGGCAGAAAGAGCTTGGCTTGGATAAATTACACTGTCTGTTTTGATGATACCAATTAATCCAGAATTATGAAGTTTGATGCAGTTGATTTGATGACAAATTGACTCTTGAGCTCTAAATTGCTTACTATATTACTGATTTCCAGATAAGGCTCAGGAGAGAGGTTTGGCTATCTTCACTGATGGATCTTCGACAGAATTCTCAAGAACTATTTCTCTCTCACTCTTTTTTTAAAAATAGAAGTCTAGTGTTTTCATCTCCTCATGTTTTCATAGTCTTGTGGAAATTTAGTACAAAAATTACATGCAGTCCTCCAAACTTTCTTCTGCCAAGGCAGGATAGTTTCCTACTGTGTGTTCTCTGTTGTATTATCCTGTCTAGTTTTAAATGACTTAGGCAATGGGGCTTCCCACTAGCTCCTCAGGGAGACAGATCTGCAGGCTAAGTAGACTGCTAGGTTAGCAAATGTTCCTAAATTCAGCTGAAATGTTTCTTTCCTTCTGTTTCATCCATAATTCTCATTCCAGGCAGACAGTACTTGTGTGCCTGGGGAAACAGCTGGAAAAGCTCATTAAACACATAGTAGCAATGAGGAAGAAATGAGGAACCAACAAAATGATGTCTTTTTAGACAGTCCTAACACAGAAGCAGCAGAAATTTTGATCATGTTCCTATTGCTCTTCTTATTTGAACTTTCTCCAGGGCAAAGGGAGAAGCTCAACTGTATTAGCAGGTGCAGCAGTGAAGAAGGATGAGCTGTATTGATTCTCAAAGTGTGAAGAAGAATCAAAGTGATTTGCCATTTCTAGCTCTGTACTTAAGTAGAATTAGCAATGGCTGTGATCGGACGGGGTGGGGTTTTTTGGTCACCTCCTTATGAAGAATTTCCTGAACTGTAAACACATGCAAAATGTGTCAAACAGTTACCAAACTGAGCATCTAAAAATCTACCTCATTCTTCTCTTCCTTTGTCTTCCCTGACATCACCTTACCTGGTGACAAGTGCTCACCACTGATTGACCAGTCATTTGCTAGTTCTGTGGCCCTGATTGGTCACCTGACTGTTGCAGCAGTTTGCCATCTTGGACTGGGTACATTAGCTTCCTTAGTTTCCCACTCAAGCCATCCCCAAACCGAGTTGCCTTTGGAGTTATGATTTCCCTTCTGAGAATGAGACGGACATTCAGAAGCTTCAGGATGTGGTAAGGTGATTTTTAGGTCTTTTAGGGCCCTGGAGCCTCAAATTTGCCTAGAGGATGACTCTTTAAGCACCCAGTATCTGATTGCACCCAGTATCATCAAAAGTCATATATTTTGTCATATAGCATTTACAGTTACTTAGAAACATTAACTTGAGAATGTTTTTAAAAATGAATCCTTTTCAGTTAGATTATAGAAGTAACAATTAGGAAAATTTAAAGCTAGGGCCAATTCAAATATCCTTGCATCCTGGCCTGCAATTTTGTCATGCTCTGTGTCCTTTCATGTACTGTTAACTGCCCTGCATCCTTTTCTGGCAACTGCTCTGGGTACCAACAACCCCTGGTGACAACTTCATCTACCCAAATCCATTGCTGGTGTGCTCCAGTCAAGGAACTGGGTGGATAGAACTAGAGCGACCAATCCAATCTCTGTACCACACTCATATTTACATGTACATCTTGCCTATGTAGCCTCTCTATTTCTGTTACAGTGATTGCAATCTGATGCCTGTAAGCACATCATTCCCCACACCAATTCTGTAGCAAACTCTACTCCGTGTCATACTTAATCCCCTATAATCATGCAAACCGATATAAATTCCTCCATTTATTGTAGATTTTGTTTTTTAGTATTTATTTAGTTCTTTGAAGAAGTGAAACATAATCTGCTCTTTGTTGAAAGCAAAATTCCATGTGTGCTCACTGAATCTCAGGTCTTATATGAGAAATATAAGTTATCAGTTAGATACAGATAATTTAGGAGATGAAAGTTCACCTGGATGGTTTTGTACAGGGCTGAGCCATGCAAACCTTCTACCCAAGACTGCTCTTATATCAGTGTTTGAAAAATCCTCCTGGGCTGTGATTGGACACAGTAAATAAAAGCATCTCTAAGAAGGCTCAGAGCAGGCTTGAAGGTAGGATTATTCACACACCAGGCTGCTCCTCCTCCTCCCCTATACATTCCGGGCTCGAAAAGGTGGATTAAGTGGTATGGAACATGACTGACACACAGTCTACTCAGAGAGATTACATCAGCAAAGTGGATGCTGTTTTCTTTCAGTGTTAAATAGCTCAGAAAATTCATCTTTGGGAGAGATAATGAAAAGAAAATTACTGGTCACTTTGCTAACGTGTTCTCTAGCTCTGAAGGTGGACTGAAGCTGGATTAAACCTTAAGTTTAAGGCTGGATCCAGACAGCATTTACTTATTATTTGAATAATCTGGAATAAAGCATGGATAAATCAGAATAAAATGTGTCTGGATGTACTTCAGTTTATCCAAATAGTGTGGATTAAGTAATTCTGACTGCTTTCTGAGGTGCCTCTGTGAACATCTGGCCCTGAGTATGTACGCTACCACCATCAGCAGTTCAAGGAGCTTGAATTAGCTTATATATAAGTATATCACTGGTCTTTCACTGAGGGGACAGTTTACTTTCCTCTTCCATGCACTGGACTTCAGGTTTATTTAGCTGTTGATAAACCTGGTCTTTATTTTTTTAAAATATTTAGAAAATATTTATAATTGTAACTTGCTGTTAGACTATAGGATGGATACAGGGAAGAGTAGGAATGGAATTAAGTAGATCTATTGAAAATGCATGCATGCATGCATGCATGCATGCATGCATACATACATACATACATACATACATACATGCATACATACATACATACATACATACATACATACATACATACATACATACATACATACATACATACATACATACATACATACATACATACATACATACATACAGAATGCTCCTGTGGCCCTCTAAATAACATTTTTTCAGTCCCCTGTAAGCCTCACTGATCCTTGATCCAGTAGTATTTTTTTTCACCAAAAGTATCATTGATCTATGGAATTTCTTACCAGGAGAGGTGGTGACAGTAGCCAGCCTGGATAGCTTTAAGAAAGGATTAGATAAATTCATGGAGGACAGGTATATCCATGACTGCTAGAATGGAGGCCTAGATACTGTCTCCAGGTTAGAGAGGCAGGCAGGATGCTTCTAAAGAGCATTTGGAGTGAATTAAAAGGAGGTGACGGTTTTGCCTTTGCCTTCTGTTTGAGATGCCCAGAAGCAATTGGTGGGCTGTTTTGTGAAACACGATGCTGAACTAGCAGGACTTCTCATGTTCTAGTAGAGATTAGATACAGTGCTGAGGAGGACAGAGAGGGTTTAACCTATCTGCCAGTCCTTGTCATTTTCAGACATCACTAAGTTGTTCCTTTTAATGAGCAGGGAAGGATGACTATTCATCTTTCCTCCCCTGAACTGCACATCTTTGCTTATGTGAGGATCTTTTTGCACATGGGACTCAAAGGACTGATGAATAGTGTAGTTTCACAGGCTAAAAAATTAGCCAGCCCTGCTCTAAATCCTGCATGTACATAAACTCATAATGATTTCTGGAAGGGCGAGTTATCTGTGCTCAGCACTTGTTATGTGTTTCCCGTAGAGTATGGTTCCATAGAAGTTTTGAATAACATGATAAAAACTTAAGTTGCCTCAGTCCAAAATGGACGAGCAAGCATATATTGTGTATGAGTTCTGGCACATGTGGGGTAATTCCTTTACTCTGAGGTAGAGAGTGACTGGTTTTATCTGATTTCAGTTTTTTGACTAAAGCCTGGAACAGAAAAAATTTGGTGCTTTGAAGAACCAAATGGGCAGTTTGTTGAGTCATCACTTGAGTCACACAGACCCCTTAATGCAGTTTCCACGACTGCAGACAACAAGCGCCTACCTTTAAAGGACAAGCCATTTAAAACCTTTACAAACAAATTCCCGAAAAAGTTCCAGAGAGCTGAATAATGTGCTGAGGGATTTACTGCCAAGGTACACATATCGTCTCCAGAGAGGAGGAGAGGAAAGGATTTTTGCCAGGCTTTGTGTTTTACGTGCCACATGAGCGTGGCCACAAGGAACTCTCATCACATCTGGAATCCCACATTACAGATTGGCAAGTTTACTTGGGAGAAAGCTATCAACTGATTCATTAGAAATGTACCATGGAAACAGTACACAGCACAAGAGAATGAAGCTTTGTAAGCAAAATACAAGAGATCACTTTGTATACTGTGAGTTGCTCTTTACTCATTATATATACCCATCCTACAGGTTGTGACAACTGGCAACTGTACATTATCACATACAAGGATTGCATGTGTCGATTGTACTATATGGACAGTATTAACTATCATAAGCATGAAGTGTCAGCGGGAACGCCTTATTTGACTGAAACACAAGGCTGAGTGTGGAAGTTTCTGAGAGCTTTCCAAAATGGCAGTTTGTAATTATTACATGGAGTCCAGCTGTTTTTCCTCAAGAGAGAATTTCTGTGGTTTAACTTCTGAATATCACAGTTGACTGCCAAAAAAACAAAAAGATCAATACTATTTATTTTAATTCCCACTGTTGGGAAATTTTCTCTCTGTCACCATCAATGAATGAAACAATTCATCTCACACACTAGTAGAAGTGAGTCAATTTTGAATGGTTTTCACTTATAGCAGTACAGGAGGCTACAGTTCCTCCAGAATCCCCCCAGAAGCAGCAGCAGCAGCACCAGCAGCCAAGCAGATTTCAGGATCTCAACTTTACCATCATCATAAATTTAAACTAGTGTTTCAGAAGTGACATCTAAGGAATATCTCAGCTCTCACAGACAGTAAAACAGCTCAATCACAAATATTCCTTAGCACTTTGTTGTCATTTTTTTTTAGTGGTACCTCTTTGTGACCTCAAGGCCATTGTCACATCTCCTGAAATAATCTGTCAAAGAAGAGTTGGCTTTTATACCCCACTTTTCTCACCTGTTTAAGGGGACTCAAAGTGGCTGACAAAGCTTCCTGTTCTTCTCCTTACCACAGAAGACCCTGTGAGGTGAGTGGGGCTGTGAGAGCTCAGAAAAGAGCTATGACTAGCCCAAGGTCACCCAACTGGCTTTATAGAGGAGTGTGGAATCAAACCCAGTAGTCCCATATAAGAATCCAGCTCCCTAAATATTAGACCAAACTGGCATTCCCAGTCTAGGAAACCAGACTGAAGATGTACTAACCAAGATCACACCCAATATCTGCTAATTCTTCCTCAGGCCATCCTCAGTTTGGGTTGCTGTGGTCACACCTTTTTATTATCATCCCAAGTCTCCTGTATGTGACTCTTTAGTTGTCCAGACCTCTCAATTGCTTCAACACCTCCAGCGCTCTGATAGGATAAAGTTCTGTCAATCAACAGAGGCATGTGATTGGATACTATCTTTAATAATCATTGGGTGAAAGGGAAGGCAGGTTCCACCCATTATAATACTGTTCAGCTCCCTTTAGTTATCTTTCCTGGTCACACCTAAATAAAGAAAGTGGATTAGCACACTGTAACAGTTTGAGAGCTGTGAAAATCAGGACTCTGGAAACTCCAAATGTAGGAAGATAAGTCCACAAATAAAACTGATAGAAATGGAAAGGTGCAAGTGCTGTGATCAGAAGATGGATTGAAGAAAGTTTAACATGAAGGTGTGACCACAACACAAGTTTAACACTTACTAGCCTAATAATAACTAGGCTACAATCACAAGATTTGTGTTGGATTGCCCTGACAGTTACCAGTTGTGATGGTGGATAATATGAAGTAAAGCACATCCAGATATATTTCATTCCAGATTATCCACACTTTATTCTGGACCATCCAAATCATGCAGATTAAGCAAGTGCTGTTTGCATGAAGCTATCGTCTGTAACCATCATGGATTCAATGTGTTAACTAAGCAGCCTGGGCCCAAATATCTAAAAGAACGCCTCCTTCCCTATCAGCTTGCCAATGCATTAAGATCTGCAGATGAAACCCTCCTGGTTATAGCGAAAGGGGTGGGTATTTGGCATAGGATTTTCTTGTGATGGCCACTAAACTATGGAACGGTCTCTCCCATGAGGTACATCAAACATTTCTTTATATGTATTTAGAAAACTGGCAAACATTCACCTATTCACTGTGGCCTTTGGCTGAGGAAACAGGTTCCTCTTCTCACTTTCAGGCACTGTTCTTGTTTAAGTAGTTTTTTTAAAAACTTGTCACTGTTGTAACCTACTCTGAGACGTTCAGGTATAGGGTAGGATCAAAATTACAGAACATTTCATTTCTGTGATTTCCCATTTGCAGTAGATGAAAAAAAATAAGTCATTTTTCTGTAATCCTAGAATTCATATCCAAGTGGAAACCTAGTGAGTGTACTTTTGACCCTAAAAAATAAACTGTGATTATAGCAGTGGTGGCTAATGCAAGGATTTTGAAAAGATGATGAATTGTGTCTCCCATGGGACTCAGCCAGCATGACAAATGGCAATAGATACTGGGTGTCATATTCAGCAACATCTGGAAGGCAGCACGCATATAAATATAGTATCTGATCGGGTATATTGCAAGTTGTCTTATCCAAAAATCCATTTAATTTTTGAGGCCTGAGGACATGGACAAAATGCTTGCAGCTCTCTTGTATGTTCTCTTACTCTTTTTCATTTTGGCTTGTTAGAACCAGCTGTGGAGAAATTACTAGGCAGATCCAGGGGTGGTGAATACAGTTCTCTGGAAGTGAGAAATGTGAGAAAATAAGTCAGCAAGTGTCATTTTGCCCCTTTATAAATCTATAGTGAGGCCACATTTGGAATACTGTGTACAATTCTGGTCACCACACCTCAAAAAGGATATTGTGGAACTAGAGAAGGTGCAGAGAAGGGCAACCAGAATGATTAAGGGTCTGGAACACCTCCCTTACGAAACCAGGCTGCAACGTCTAGGCCTCTTCAGTCTGGAGAGACGGCGTTTGAGAGGGGACCTGATTGAAGTATATAAAATTATGCACGGTATAGAAAAAGCGGATAGAGAAAATTTCTTTATCGCACAACACTAGAACCAGGGGGCATTCTATGAAGCTGATGGGTAGGAGAGTAAGGTCTGACAGGGGGAAGTATTTCTTCACACAGAGGGTCATCGGCCTATGGAATGTGCTGCCAGAAGAGGTGGTGACAGCTACCAGTCTGGATGGCTTTAAGGTAGGGTTAGACAAATTTATGGATGACAGATGTATCAATGGCTACTAGAATGAATGCCTAGGTGCATCTTTCAGGCTGAGGGGGGGGAGGAAATGGGGCGCTTCTAGGGCCATCTGCTGGGACTCGAGAGCAGGAGAAGGTTTGTCCTTGTCTCTGCTTGAGATGCCCATGAGCATAAGAACATAAGAACATAAGAACATAAGAGAAGCCTTGCTGGATCAGGCCACAGCCCATCTAGTCCAGCATCCTGTCGCACACAGTGGCCCACCAAATGCTCATGGGCATCTCAAGCAGAGACAAGGACAAACCTTCTCCTGCTCTCGAGTCCCAGCAGATGGCCCTAGAAGCGCCCCATTTCCTCCCCCCCCCTCAGCCTGAAAGATGCACCTAGGCATTCGTTCTAGTAGCCATTGATACATCTGTCATCCATAAATTTGTCTAACCCTACCTTAAAGCCATCCAGACTGGTAGCTGTCACCACCTCTTCTGGCAGCACATTCCATAGGCCGATGACCCTCTGTGTGAAGAAATACTTCCCCCTGTCAGACCTTACGCTCCTACCCATCAGCTTCATAGAGTGCCCCCTGGTTCTAGTGTTGTGCGATAGAGAAAAGAAATTTTCTCTATCCACCTTTTCTATGCCGTGCATAATTTTATATACTTCAATCAGGTCCCCTCTCAAACGCCGTCTCTCCAGACTGAAGAGGCCTAGACGTTGCAGCCTGGTTTCGTAAGGGAGGTGTTCCAGACCCTTAATCATTCTGGTTGCCCTTCTCTGCACCTTCTCTAGTTCCACAATATCCTTTTTGAGGTGTGGTGACCAGAATTGTACACAGTATTCCAAATGTGGCCTCACTATAGATTTATAAAGGGGCAAAATGACACTTGCTGACTTATTTTCTATTCCCTTCCTAATTATTCCCAGCATTGAATTGGCTTTTTTTGCTGCTGCCGCACACTGGGTTGACACCTTCATTGAACTGTCCACCAGAACCCCGAGATCCCTTTCCTGGCGTGTTGCAGAAAGCTCAGACCCCATCAGTTTATAGACATAATTTGGATTCTTGGCCCCAATGTGCATTACTTTACACTTGTTAAGATTAAAGCACATTTGCCACTTGGTTGCCCACTCACCCAATGCTAAGAGATCCCTCTGGAGCTCTTGGCAATCTCTTTCAGATTTTACTACCCTAAATAATTTAGTATCATCAGCAAACTTTGCTATTTTACTATGTACCCCTTTTTCTAGATCATTGATGAATAAATTAAAAAGCATTGGTCCCAGTACTGAACCTTGAGGGACCCCACTTTTTACTTCTTTCCACCCTGAGAAATTGCCGTTTACTACTACTCTCTGCTTTCTGCCCTTAAGCCAGTCACAAATCCAGGACAGAACCTGTCCTTTTATTCCATGGCTGGTGAGTTTACTCAGTAGCCTTTGATGTGGGACTTTGTCAAAAGCCTTCTGAAAGTCCAGATAGACAATGTCTACTGGTTCACCTTTATCCACGTGTTTATTGACACTCTCAAAGAATTCCAACAAATTTGTGAGGCATGATTTACCTTTGCAGAAGCCATGCTGGCTTTTGTTCAGCAATGCCTGCTGCTCCATATGCACACTAATTTTGTCTTTAATAATGGTTTCCATCACCTTACACGGAACTGACGTTAAGCTAACTGGTCTGTAGTTGCCTGGATCACCCCTGGATCCTTTTTTGAATATTGGTGTTACATTTGCTACCCTCCAGTCCTCAGGTACGGAGCCTGATGTTAGGGAAAGATTATATATTTTTGCTAGAAGTTCGGCAATTTCGCATTTGAGTTCCTTAAGGACTCTTGGATGAATACCATCTGGTCCCGGTGACTTGTTAACATTTAGTTTATTAAGACATGCCAGGACCTCTTCCTTGGTTATTTCTGTACAGTTTAACTCTTCAGAAAACACAGGCTCAGCTACTGGCATGTGTCTTCTGTCTTCCTCCGTGAATACGGAAGCAAAAAATTCGTTTAGTCTCTCTGCAATCTCCGTGTCTTCTTTAATTACCCCTTTCTCTCCTTTACTATCTAGTGGTCCAACTGCTCTCCTGGTTGGATTCCTACTTCTGATATACTTAAAGAAGTTCTTGTTATTTCTTTTGATGTTTTTAGCAATGTGCTCCTCAAAATCTTTCTTAGCTTTCCTAATGGCCGTCTTGCATTCGTGTTGCCAGTGTCTATGTTCCCTCCTGTTCTCCTCATTTGGACAAGCCTTCCATTTCCTAAATGAACTCTTCTTGTTTTTAATGACTTCATCTACTGCATTTGTGAGCCACATTGGTTTCTTCTTGGACCTAGAAGTCCCCTTTCTTCTTTTAGGAATGCATTCTAGTTGCACTTCCGTTATTGTGTTTTTAAGTAGTCTCCATGCATTTTGAAGTGATTTAACTCTTTTGACTTTCCCTTTCAATTTCCTTTTCACTAATTTCCTCATTTTGGGGAAGTTTCCCTTGTGAAAGTTTAAGGTCTCTGTGTTAGACTTTATTAAGAACTTACTCCCTGTATTTAAGTTGAAGGTTATTGCATTGTGGTCACTGTTCCCAATTGGATCAGCTACAGTGACATCCTTTACCAGGTCCTGAGCATTACTTAGGATCAAGTCCAGGACTGCATTTCCCCTGGTTGGTTCCATGACCATTTGTTCCATGGAACAGTCATTTAGCAGGTCTAGGAATTTTCTCTCTCTTTCCTGAGTTGAACAGGAGTTCACCCAGTCTATGTGAGGATAATTGAAGTCCCCCATTATAACTACCCTATCTTTATGGGCTACCTCCTTTACCTCCTTCTCCAATTGTTCATCTCCTTCGGACGTATGGTTGGGAGGACGGTAGCATGTCCCTATTGTTAGACTTCCTTTTTGGCTTGGTATTTTTATCCACACTGCTTCTGTGGAAGAGCCAGACTCACTTGGACATTCCAGTTCATAAGATTCTATCTCTTCTTTAATATACAAGGCTACACCACCTCCATGTCGCCCTTCCCTGTCTTTCCTGTACAGTTTGTATCCTGGGATGACTGTATCCCATTGGTTTTCGCTGGTCCACCAGGTTTCAGTTATGCCAATAATATCAATCCTATTTTCCATAACTAAGCTTTCTAGCTCCCCTATTTTGGCTCGAAGGCTCCTGGCGTTTGCATATATACATTTATATTCATTCCTTTTGACCAAGTTCTGCCGTCGAGGAACATGTGAAACTAATCCCGCACTTAGCTCAGCATTTTCTGCATGTTTCCAGCCCTCCTCACTTGAGGGTGCGCTCTCCCGAACCGGATGCTGCCCAGCTCCTGTCGGCTTTCCCCCAGGGATCAGTTTAAAAGCTGCTCTGCAACCTTTTTAATGTTAATCGCCAGCAATCTGGTTCCCTCCTGGTTCAAGTGTAACCCGTCCCTCTTGTACAGGTTTGGCTTGTCCCAAAAAGTTCCCCAGTTCCTTACAAATCTAAACCCCTCCTCGCGACACCACTGCCTCATCCACGCATTGAGGCTCCTGAGCTCTGCCTGTCTAGCTGGCCCTGCACGTGGAACAGGTAGCATTTCTGAGAATGCGACCCTAGAGGTCCTGGACTTTAGTCTTCTACCTAACAACCTAAATTTGGCTTCCAGGACGCTCCGTCTTGCCTTCCCAACATCATTGGTACCGACATGTACCATGACGACTGGCTCCTCCCCAGCACTGTCTACTAACCTATCTAGATGTCGCGTGATGTCCGCAACCTTTGCACCAGGCAGGCAAGTCACCATGCGGTCAACACGCCCATCACAAACCCGGCTCTCTATATTCCTGATAATCGAATCTCCCACTACAAGAAGCCCCCCTCCCACTACCCGTGGAGGAGTATCCTCGGTGCAAGAGGACACAGGCACATCCACTGAGGAAGGGGTCCCAACTAAGGGAGCCTGCCCCTCTTCCTCGGCTTGATGTCCTCCCTGCCTGAGGCTTCGACTCTCCGAGGCAGCTGGAGAGCTGCTTGTCATGGAGTGGGATGCTCCTACTGCATCCCTGAAGACCTCACCCTCAGCCCTCCTACTCTCTATCTGCTTCTCCAGGTCCACTACCTTGGCTTCGAGGGAAGAAACATGTTCCCTGAGAGCCCGGAGCTCATTGCACCGAACACATACCCACGACTGCTGCCCCATGGGCAGGTAGTCATACATATGACACTCAGTACAAAACACTGGGAAGCCCCCCTCCCCCTGCTGGCATTCTACCTTCATTGTATTTAATAGATTTGTGTTATTTATGAAAAATTACCTAAAAAAAAAAAAAAAAAACCCTCTAAAACACTTTCTTTAAGATAAACTTTGGTTATGCTATAGTATGTTTCGCGCGCCGTTAGGTTAGTTATAGCAGAGAGATCTTCCTCCCACGGAGTTTACTCTCAACTGAAGTTCAAACTGAAACTAAGGCACTCCCACAAGCTTAGGAGTGGCTAGCCCTCTTTGCTAATGCTAATGCTTTGTTCCTTTTGTTATTTTGATGTGATCTCCTAGGAATCTGCCTAGAGTAACCTGAGCTGACCACACCTAAACTGACCTAGGTTTTATTTTAGCTGGCTTCTAAAAGCGGTCCCCCAAAACTGTCCAAAAACCAGAGGACTTACCTCCCACACTTACCACAGCACAGCAGCAGTTTTCCCAGGTTATTTTATCAAAATCCCAGTTATTTTCTGGTTAGTTATAGCAGAGAGATCTTCCTCCCACGGAGTTTACTCTCAACTGAAGTTCAAACTGAAACTAAGGCACTCCCACAAGCTTAGGAGTGGCTAGCCCTCTTTGCTAATGCTAATGCTTTGTTCCTTTTGTTATTTTGATGTGATCTCCTAGGAATCTGCCTAGAGTAACCTGAGCTGACCACACCTAAACTGACCTAGGTTTTATTTTAGCTGGCTTCTAAAAGCGGTCCCCCAAAACTGTCCAAAAACCAGAGGACTTACCTCCCACACTTACCACAGCACAGCAGCAGTTTTCCCAGGTTATTTTATCAAAATCCCAGTTATTTTCTGGTTAGTTATAGCAGAGAGATCTTCCTCCCACGGAGTTTACTCTCAACTGAAGTTCAAAAAGAGAGAGGGAGGAAGGAAGGAGGGGTATCTGAGAAGCCCCCCTTTCCCAAAAAGAGAGAGGAGAGAGGGAGGGGTTCCTAAGAAGCCCCCCCTTTCCCAAAGAGAGAGAGGAAGGGGGGGTATCTGGGGGGTGGGAGACATTGCATGAGCATCTCACGTCTCCCGCCCTCCCAAAGCCGGTGTATATGTTACACTCCTGATTATCAATGTTGCAAATTTCCGCAATTTCAATACAGCTCTGTATCAAAGGACCGGGGCTTTAAACATTAAAGAGGCATAGGGTGGATGTGGTGGGGTGTCATTCATTCATATTTTTATCCCACTCTATACACAAGGCTCTCAGTGCGGGTCACAACACATTGGTTTTAATGTGTTCATATTAAACATATTAAAGCCATAACTTTGCCTGAACGTGGGGAGGAAAAAGCTGTTTCTTTAGTCCACCCTCAGAGCGAGAAAACATGAGCAAAGTGACCAGTAATTTTCTTTCCACATTATCTCTCCCAGAGGTGAATTTTACCCTAAAAGAAAACAGCTTGCCACTTTGCTGATATATTCTCTCACTCTGAAAGTGGACTGAAAGTGGATTAAACCTTAGGTGTGACCACATATTCTCTCATTCTGAAAGTAACAGAGATCAGAACTTTCCCCATGCACAGAACTTTATTGACCCATGGCCAGGCCTGGTAGTGCGGTGCAGGATTTTGGGACATGATTGATCCTGCCCTATTGGATTTCCTAGTGGTCACCTATCCATGGTCCGCTTTGCCCTAATATCCTGGCAACTGGAATCTTATCTGGGAATTCCAGATTAGATTCCACTTCCCATCCTGAAGCAGGCTGCCCCTGGCCTCCCATTGCATCACCACCCACTCCTCCTGGGCTTGCATGGCACTGCCACCCCCAAACAAAGGATGCCCAATCTGGGGCAGAAGGCAAAAAAAGACACTTCTTTTTTTAACTGTATGAAAATGCTGCCCACATGAGATCTTTAAAACACTCTCATGCTCTGGTGCTTGGCCATTTAGTCAAGCAGAAGTGTTGTTAGTCATGGCTCTCTTCTGAGCTCTCACAGGGTGTGGGGAGGAGAAGGTTTGTCAGCAGCTTTGAGCCTCCTTAAATGGGTGAGAAAAGTGGGGTAAAAAAGCCAACTCTTCTTCCTCCTCCTCCGTGAAGCCAGCTCAGTGGCCTTGGGCTAGTCACAGCTCTTACAGGGCATCTGTTGTGGGGTGAAGAATGGAAGCTTTGTCAGCCTCTTTGAGTCACCTTAAATGGGTGAGAAATGCCAATTCCTTCTCCTTCTGGGAGGTTTGGTATGGGGTAGCATTATTATAAAGAGGTATAGAAATCCAAGTCAAGGTTCCTATCTTTTTTTAACAGTTGTGCAAAGCATGGAACTTCAGCAAGTGCATCCTTCCTTCCTTCCTTCCTTCCTTCCTTCCTTCCTTCCTTCCTTCCTTCCTTCCTTCCTTCCAGCCTCGCGCCGAGGGAAGAGCAGCCGGCGGCGGAGGCAGCAGCGGTGGCATCCATCCATCCATCCATCCATCCATCCATCCATCCATCCATCCATCCATCCATCCAGGCGCTGCGGCGCTGCGGCGCTGCGGCGCTGCGGCGCTAGCGGCTTCTCCCTGGGGCTCCGCTGCCGCTTTTCCCCCGCTTTGCCGCCACTTTGCCCCGCAGAGGAGGAGAGCCAAGGGGTGGATAAGAGGGCGAAGGGGGCTCCTCGCTTGCTCTTCCCCCCATGGCCGGGAAGGAACTCTGCCCCCCCACCTCACAGGGACCGAAGCTGGATTAAAACCTTGGCTTGTGGTCACACCTAAGGTTTAATCTAGCTTCACTCCACCTTCAGAGTGAGAGAACACATCAGCAAAGTGACCAGTAGTTTTCTTTCCACATTATCTAGTCTAAAGGTGGATTTTCTGAGTTATTAACCCTGAAAGAAAACCAGCTTGTCAGTTTGCTGGTGTATTCTCTCACTCTGAAAGTGAACTGAAACTGGATTAAACCTTAGGTGTGACCACAGGCAGAGGCAAAGTAGCCTAGAGGGGGCTCAAAGCGGTTGACATTCTGTTTTCACCCTTCAAGGGACTAAGTGGCTGACAAGCCTTCTCACCCTTAAGGGGGCTGAAAGCGACTGTTCCGAACCTTCAAAGGTCTGAAATTGCGCAAAATTGCAACATTGTTTTTAAGGTGTGAAGTGCTTAGATTGATACAGTGTTTCAGCTTTAAGGACTGGAGGTTTATAGTGGGTGTTTGAGGGTGGATTTTTTCAATGAAGGAAACCCTAAACATGACGTGCTTCTAATACGTTCAGCCATTGGTTACAGTGCGATTGGGGGGGGGGCGGGACAGCCTTAACACTGAATCTCATCCCGGAAGGATACTGTCCACACAGTTAAAAAGGAAACACGTATCGACGCACGATCCGGAGTGAGACCTGTTGAGATCAGGATTTATTTCTAATCGGGATAATGTCCTTTAACACGGAAATACCGTGTTAATCCAAAGTGCCGTCTGAACTGCGCGAAGTCAAAACGTTTTGAATTCGAGATAACTATGCCATGAAGACGCACCCCAGGATTTATTTCTAATCGGGATAACATCCTTTAACACGGAAATACCGTGTTAATCCGAAGTGCCGTCTGAACTGCGCGAACTCAAAACGTTTTGAATTCGAGATAACTATGCCATGAAGACGCACCCCAGCTGAACACAGAAGATCTAAATATATATACAACATGTATTGATTAAATGGGGATACACTTTTCCCTTCCCACTTACAAATGCTATTGTTTTAATACATACTATTACTGTTTTAATAATGATTGGTTTTAAATGTTGTTACCTGCCCGGAGACCTCCAGGTATAGGATGGGATAAAAAGGTAAATAAATAAAATATGCATATAACAGGTGAAAAACAGTCATCTGTAGTGGATTGCAGCTTTCTCCTGCACTTCTGCAAGCAAGAGGGTCCTGAATATCATGTAGGTAGAGGGAGGGGCAGCTGCTAGGAGCCCCAAACTTTTTGTAAATGGTATTTACTCACCAATTTACTTTTTCCTCCACTTCACAGACAATATGCTCCTGAGCCTCCTGTGGGTGGCATTTGGGAGGAGGCAGTGATAGTAGCCCAAAGATTGTACTCATCAGTTTACTTTCTCCTCCACTCCACTGGCAACATAGTTTGAGCCTGCTGTGAGTGGTGGTTTATTTAGTTCAGTGACATCATTGAGGCGGTTACCAAAGACCTATTTCTTTATTCAAACCTCCATAGAGTAAATGACTGTTGCTTGGTTGCCTGCATCATCCACAGTTTTTCAGTTTGTTGCACAATACTCTTTTTGCATGGCCTTTAGTTATGTTTTTAAACTACTCTGAAAATCTTTTAATTAGGAAAGGTATTTTTATTCATTTGTTCACTTGCTTGTTCATTCACTCTGGGAAGCTCAAAATATAAATATAAATATTTTAAATAAATTAATTAGGACATTTTCCCTATTAGAAAGCTGTTACATTCACTAAGATCATCCAGAGATGTCCTAATAGGTACCATGAATTACAAAGAGTATTCCTGCACGGGCCCGGAGGACCCCATTAGGAACCAGATAGGGACCCTTGAGGAACAGATCCTCCACCACCCTTAGGACTGCATGAAGGACATGTCTTCTGCACGACGTTCTCCCGATTCTGAACCCAATGGGGTCTTCGGGGCCCTTGATCCAGATTTCCCAGAGACCCCGTTACTGATGTCCACAAGCCAGTAGTCAGTCTTGATGACTGGATTAGAGGACACGCTTCCGCATGGCTCACTTTGCAGATGGGGTACAGGGGCAGGCCTAACAGGACCGAAGCTGTGCATGCAGGTGGAGCTGGCTCTGGCCTGCACGGTCTCTGTAGCTGTCAATGGAGTCTAGCACAGGCTTCACAGCAGCAGCTACAAAGCTGGCCTCTCATGGACAGTGGTGCTGGTGGATCGTGGCCGCCCAGCAGTCGCCCATTTCAACTGGTAGGCACGATCTCCATCACATCTGTCCGTCCGCCACCGCTGCCCACCACCAATGCCCCCATCACAGGAGCAGCAACGTTGGGGATGGGGCCTTGTTTTCACCACTGCCGCTGCTCCCCCTGCTGCAATGGGGAGGTGGTGACACACGATTGTCACCTGCTCCCCCACTCCGGGTGACGGCGGAGTGATCGTCACCTCGGGTGTGGCGGAGGTGGCCACACCACTGTTCCCAAGCCCCCAATGGGCACATTCTCCTGCAGCTTGATTGGGGCTTCAGGAGACATGGTACATGTTTGCACAGCACCCTGCTTAACACCCATTGCAGTTGGGTGCCAGAGGGCCCATGCGGAGGCATGGGGTTCTCCCAAAGATCTGGATCCTTGA
Organism: Aspidoscelis tigris stejnegeri; assembly: GCA_023333525.1. NCBI lineage: Eukaryota > Metazoa > Chordata > Lepidosauria > Squamata > Teiidae > Aspidoscelis > Aspidoscelis tigris. The sequence goes on from JALMGA010000001.1 coordinate 213,984,354, forward strand.
GGAATGGAAGGCAGGGAGGACCCCTTCTCCAAGATCCAGAAATCAAAATCCAGATCTTTCAAGGTTAGTGTGAAAACACCCTAAGTGTTACTTTGAGTTACCTATGTTAGCATCTAGTAGAACACTCTTCCCTTTAATATACTGAAGTATCCCTTCAGAAAAAAAACCACACACACACATTTTCCAAAGACATATCCTTTAACCTAGGTCTTCCCTGTAAGAAAAAGGCCCTTTTGTAGAAATGGGTAGTCTGGATCTGCCATCTACATGCTACTGTGGACAAATAGAGCATCCACCCACCCCCTTGGTATGGCCAATCTACTCTGGACTAAGCCATTGACAGTGATAGAGTTCCAAAATGGTATCCTGCCCCAGTCCACCATTAGGCTTTTTCAGAGAAGTCTACAAATAGACCTCTCTCAGTACACCAGAACACAAAGGGCATACTGACAGCATGTCTCTGTGGTTCAGTATACCATTGGGGTATACCCTAGGAAGTGCCACCAGAAGTTGTGTGCCACCAAAAACTGGAAAGCCTGGGAACAAATGTTTCTGGCTTTCCAAAATTCAGTGCTGCCTCCATGGGCTCTTTAGAGGCAGTACCCAGGGCTGGAGAGAGATGGGCCATCTTAATACAGGCAGCTCTGTCTCACTTCCAATTGCAACCCATCCCAATGTTTGACAAGTTGCTTATTCCAGAACAGGGAATCTCACCCTGTCCTAGAACTGCGCGGAGGGGACAGAGTTGCAAAAAGGGGCTATATGAATTTTTTTCTTGCTTCTCTAATTCACTATTTTTAGTGAAGTTTTTATGTTTAAACTGTTTTAATTTTCATCATTAGGTACACTGCTTTCAACTTTGTATATGGATGCAGAATAGTTTTAAATAACCCTTTAAACTTTAAACTAGTAACACTCATCATGAGTTGATTGGTACTAGATCAAACCTAATCTGAATGTTTCATTGACTGTTATTTTAAATGTTTTCATTTTGTTAAAATTAAGTAAGTAAGTACCCGTATATTCCAGCCTATAAGATGACTGGGCGTATAAGACGACCCCCAACTTTTCCAGTTAAAATATAGAGTTCGGGATATACTCGCCGTATAAAAAGACAACACCCAGCGTATAAGACAACCCCCGACTTTTGAGAAGATTTTCCTGGGTTAAAAAGTAGTCTTAAACACCAGAATATACTGTACTTTAATTAAATAAATAATAAAATAGTCTGGAAAATCTATGGGGAGTTAGCCAAAAACTAGAAACCCTTTCTCTTGAAGGCTAGTTACCACTTAAGCCTGATCATTTTCAGAACGTGTTGTAACGTTTTGTCTGTACTGACTTTTAACAGATGGACTTAAACAGGTCTGGGCAATTTTTAATCTGATTTTTCAAACAGTATTTTATATCTTAACCAGTTATTTTATGTTGCTAGTATATGGTACTGTAGTAAGTTTATGACACTCTAGGGATGGGTTGGGTTGGAAATGGAAGCAAATCAATCTAATTTGTTCTGTGTGTAGTTGCTCACTATAGAGATCTGCTTACAACTGAGCAAATAATCATTTCCCATAAACAGAAAGAAGCTGAGGCTTGTCTTCTGTTTTATATATCTAATTTAGTGGTTGATTGGGTAAAAAATGCCAAGGAAAGGTCTTTTCCTCATGACAGAAGATCAGAACCACATTTGATTCTTGGATCGTGTTGAGCTTCAGAAGTGGGACGGCAAGGCACATATGTCAAGCTCATGTTTGACTTTTCTTGAATAAGGAAAGGCCAGAGATCTTAACCATTTTCCACCCCAACGGCCAATAATCCTCTTACTGCAACTGTAGAAGACATGGCAGTGAGGTTTCTTCCCATACTGAGAATAATGTGGAAAAAAAATACTGATCACACAAGAGAATCTGTGCCTATTTCAGTCCTGAGGACACAGTAGCATGAGTAGAAAGCGTGTGATCAGAGATACCAAGGTTGCATTCATATGAGGGGAGGGGAGACTCAAAACAGCCTTAGAGACAGTTAAGTGCCACACCATCTCTAATCCACCTTGGGCCATGGTCACACTTTCACTTTAAACCTTCTTCAGTCCATCTTCAGGTCTGACTGCTCACACCTTTTCATTTCTATCCATTTTATTTGTGGACTTTCCATTTGGGATAGTATAAATGGAGGGTGGAAAGTCCACAAATAAAACAGATAGAAATGAAAACAGTCAGTCCTGAAGATGGGCTGCAGAAGAAGAAGAAGAGTTGGCTTTTCTACCTCGCTTTTCTCACCTATCTAAGGGGACTCAAAGTGGCTAACAAAGCTTTCTATTCTTCTCCACACACCAGACACTCTGTGAGGTAGGTGGGGCTGTGAGAGCTCAGAAGATTGCTGTGACTAGCCCAAGGTCACCCAGCTGGCTTCATGGAGGAGGGCAGAATCAAACCTGGTATTCCCAGATAACAGTCTGGTTCCCTAACCACTAGACCAAGTTGTGACCACAATTTTGGAGTGCTTTGCCCCTGCAGCCTTAATGGATCAATTTCTGCCACAATGTATTTTTAATAATATGTGTAACATGCTTCAGATTAAATATGGGAGTGAGAAGGAGGGGGGACCAGATGATGGAGAGAAAGGGGAGAACTTGTGGCCAGAGGGGGTGGGAAACTGGCAGCAGAGGTAAAGGTGAAGCCTGACAGTATGCATTGGGCCTGTGCATTAAATAAATCTCTTTCACTTGCTGTCATAGTGAGAAGCCATCATTTCTGTCCCTCTTCACGTACACACAAACTCATAATGATATCTTTGATGCTGCATATCTGAGCTGGTCACAATCACATGGTCTTTAACAGGAGGAAAGGGAAGGCATAATCTAGTATATTAAGTCCTTATCTAAGAACAAAAAGTACAACTCACAGCATATTGCAGCATTCTGGGGAAAAGCTACATTAGTCATAAGAACATAAGAGTAGCGCTGCTGGATCCACAACCCATCTCACACAGTGAGCCACCAACTGCTTCTGAGTCTCTCAAGAATAAGACTCTCTGCAAATGGCCTTGAGAGGCATCACAAGCAAACACTTGCAAATTCAACAAGATTTGAGTCTTGCTTGAAAAAAACCGGCCTTGCATTAAAATGGAAAGTAAAATAATGGTTTCACTCTGGTTTATCATTACATTTAATTTTGGTTTCCTTGTTTACTTGTTGTTATATTTATAAACTGTCCCTAGATGTGTGTTCAATACTTGGCAGAATATACACAACATACTCTACACAAACATTAACAACTAAAAGCATACGAAGCCACAAGTTTCTCTGAATAAAAGTACCAACTTTTGTCCTTTTGCTACCACTACAAATATATAGATCTGGCTCAGAATTACAGATTCTGTTTGTTTCCAGTATTTATATAACACTTTAAATTAAAAGATCTCAAGACAGGTCACATATATTTTAGTGCTGTGGAGAACCAAAAACTCTGTCCAATTGTATTCTGGCAGCAGAGGCCAACCATTTTTAAAAAGGGGGTGGGGGGCAAAACTCTATTCAACATAGTTTTGTGTCCCAGTACAATAAAGGCAGAAAAGTATATAGGTAGAAGTTTTTAAAATGTTCCTAGATGAACAAGGGAGTAACCACAGAGGAAGTGGTAACTATATTTCTCCACATCTGTGTGAAGTTCCTATTTCAAATGGCATGTATGAAATATGCATACTCCAAGAGAGTATTCTCATGATCACCATTTTTTTAAAAAAACTATTCTAAAGTAATTAATAACATGAAGGCTCCGTCCCAAGCAATAGAAAGTCTGTTAAAAAGGTTCTTTTGCCTCTGAGTGCCCCCATGCCCAGCTTTTCTCCGAGCTTCCAGTGGCACAAAAGGAGGAAAATGCAACTACCAGAGCACTTTTTGGAAGACGCGGATATTCCGAGCAACATTGTGCATGGAGACGCTCTGCGGCAAAAGGGGCGGGGATTGGTGGCCAAGATCTCCGAAAAAAGCACCCTGGCTCTGCTTCTGCTGCCAGCCTGCACACACAGTCTTAAACATTCACACATCTCCCAGAACAGCAGCACCTTCCCTTCCTTTCCCTTTCTAAAGGTCAGAACTTTTAAAGAGCCAGAATTGCACAGAATTGCAACATTGTTATCAGATGTGAAGTGGATGGCTGATATACAGGGTGGATTTTTACAGTGATTGAAATCACTATCTTTGGAAGCAATCTCTGGATCCCAAAGTGATAAATGGCTCTGGTGGGTTTTGCAGGCAGGGGAGACGAACAGAGAACTTGTAAATATGGCTATTTTTCTTTTGGACTTGTCAGGGTTTCTCTCCCTAGCACCCTATCAAGCAGAGAGGGGGCAGGGAGAAAAAGATGCAGGCAAACAAAACACGCTTCCTTGGGGACTGTAGGTGTGTTTAAAATGCGTGTTTTACCGAACCTCATGGGGACGCTTATTCCAAAACTGAACGGCACTTTTAAAGTCTGCTGGAATAGAGGGACAGTAGAGGAAAAGTAGAGAGGCAAATATGTTGCTTGCGGACCCAGCTGAAGAATTGTTTATTGGTTTCAGCCTTTTGAGTAACACACTACTATTCCACATTATAAATTTTCAGTTTACCCAGGCCTTTGCAAAAAAAAAAATAAGTCTGTGGGGCTGTGTGAGTTATTACAACATGACAGAGAAGAATGCCTGACAACAAGGATCTCAGAATAGTTACTTCAACCACCAAGTTGAAGGGCATTCCCACAACTCTTTTGCAGCACAAAAGCTCCCAGTGTTGCAGAAACTGAGGCACTTTTCTGAAGAGCACAAAGTTGCACCCTTCATACAGAGATGCCTTGGACAGTGATCATAGTCCTTGCGGAGGCAGTGCGTTTATCATGAAGTTCCTCTTGCCGCTGAGAGCTTAGCTGGTCTGGAAGACATGGCCTGTGTCCGTGTTATCATATTTCATTCCAACAATCAGTTGGAAGGAAGTTATAAGTTAAACACCCAATGGGACTGCAGACCTTGAAACAGAATCATGCAGGGCTATTCTCTTTGCTGTTTTCTGGGGGAAGAGAGGCCAACCGGTGAATGCTGCAAACATATTGCAGTGAAGGGTATTATCATCATCATCATTCCATTACAGACCACTGCAAGGGGCTGACAAAGGCAGACAAGCATATTCTTTTTAGCAGTAATTGTCTACTTATTTTTGGCACAAATTTGCACCGAAGAAGAACAGACTACACATGCATACTCTTATAAAATTCATTAGGTTCCCTGGGAGATTACGTTTTCAGAAATGATTGTGTTTCAGATCAGTCTGACAATATGAACCCATGTCGAAAGGAAAGAACCACAAGCGTCAGGCTAGAGATATGAGCAATAACTGTACAGAGTAACCAAGACTTTGCTTGTTCTTTCTAGAAGGTGAGTCAGAGGCACAGCTGCACCACAGTGAAGAAATTTGCCTAACAGATGCAAAATGAGTGAGAGAGTCTTTCTGAAAGAGCCTACTTATTGCCTCTCTGAAGCCACAGGAACATAATCAGTGTTCACTCATGCAAACTAATTCAAACTGGAATCTTGCAGCAATTCTTGTGTTCACATTGTATGCCATAATCAGGCAAGATGCTACGTAAGACCATCTTAAAACTCCTGGTACCTTACTTCAAAACCAAAATGGTTACTCAGGCATATGTGGCTCAGCCCTGAGGTCGCGAATGGCTAAATCCTGCCCTCTGGTGTATAAGGGGAGAAAGGGCAGAGGAGGAACATCTCTACTTCTGGAAAACCTTGGCCTTTTCCACGTGCACTCTTAGTGTGGTATGGGAAGGGTCTATGGGCCTCATCTGGGGATACAAGAGGATTCATCCCCTCCCAGTATGTCTGCACAGGATGGAGCATAATCCTGGCTAGGATGCCCAAAATGTTATCCTTGTCTGGTTTACTGAGTGTCAAGGGCTACTACCGTATAGTAGAGGGTGGTATAAAGGACCACAGAGAAATGTGTCTTTGAAATGGGCTTCTAAAATTGGTCCTTCAGAAGCATTCAGAGGGCTTCTCACCCACACTGTTTCCAAAGCGGGCATGAGCTTTGGAGTTGGCATGGGGGCTGGCACAGAACAAGCTGCCCCAGTGCAAATTACCTTGTTCTGCTCCAGGATCAACCAACCCGTCTCAACTAGAACTGGATTGCCTATTCCAGTATGGGGTTCCTCCCCTTACCATACCACGATGGCCCAGGTAAATGCAGAAATGAGAGTAGTCAGGCCCACATGTTCCAACATTTTTATGTGTTATCCCTTGAAAACATGTCTAATTTAAGAAAGTCACTGCCAAATATGCCACCAGTTTGTTGTGAAGCATGCTAAATTCAGTGTGGTATGCAAATTTGTCAACCACAATATGTAACTAATAACCACTTACTTGGACAATTTGATAGCTTTAAAGAGGGATTTGACAAAGTCACGGAAAAGAAGGCTATTGGCATCCAAATTGCTATATAATACTGATGGTATTCAAAGTGATATTCTTCTGGAGCACAAAGAGGAGGAAAACGGTGCAACAGTCATGTCCACTATCCTTGCATCCAGTAGGAATCTAGTAAGTGAATGTGAGAAAATGTGAGTCCATTAAATAGGCCATGAGTCTAGTCCAGTGTGGCTTTTCATTTGAATCCTCATGTTTGTAAGGGTGTCCCTTTATGTCAAAGAAATACACTTCAGAATACATTTCAAAGGGAGGCCTGGTTTTCAGTGACTGGAATGGGACAGCAGTGGATAGTTGATGTGATTGGTCCTAGTTCCATATGCCTGAATTGAATGTTGAGGCATCAATCTTGCATCAACTAAAAATGGATCAAAAACCATGATTAGACACTGCAAAAAAGCCATCTCTAAGGCCGCGTTCCCATGCAAGCTGTTTGGTACAGATTGGGTGCGGATTGGGCTTGCATGGGACCAGGTGCAGGACCAAGATCGAAACTTCGGCGTCCCCATGCCATTCACCCTAATGTGGGCTGGGGGCAGATTTAGGTGTCCCCATGCAAACCATGTCAGGATCATTATTTTACTCCCTTTCCCAGGCAAGCTGCTTGCTTGCCTCAAAGGGGTTGCAGAGGCTTGAGATTTCTCCCTTTTCCAGGGGGGGGCAACCTTATTGCCCCCCTGGAAAAAGGAGAACATTGCAGCCTCTGCCTCCCCTTTTCCCATCTCAGTTGACAGGACGGATGCCTCAGTTCACTTCAGGAGTAAACAAGCATCTTTCCTGTCAGCCAAGATGGGAAAAGGGGGTGCAGAGGCTGCAGTGTTCTCCCTTTTCCAGGGGAACAATCAAGCCTCTGCCCCCCCCATTCAAGATCTCAGCAGGATAGTGAACTGAAGCAAGGGAGAACACTCAAGCCTCTGCACCAACTGTTCACAATCTCGGCTGACAGGAAAGAGCCTTGGCTTTAAAACTCAAACTTCTCTCCTGTCAGCTGAGAGCGTGACATTTGGGACCATCCCCATGTGCAGGTTCAGCTTGGACCAAATGGCTTAAACTGTCCCCAGACTTTTTTTCCGGGTACCAAATTTGGTCCGGTTTTGGCACAAGTTTGGTCAATTTGGTCCATGGAAATCAGGCCAAATCTAAAATGCATGGGGACGGCCCTTGCCAAACCCGATTTCAGTACCAGACCAAACATGCACTGGGACTCACCCTAAGGCACCTCAGAGGAGGCTTAGAGAAGCTCTGCGGTTGGATTGTTTACATACCGGTCTGCCCTTCCCCCTCTCTTAAGCGTTCTGTACCAGAAAAGGTGGGTTAAAGAAGAGGTTTGGAAAATGAATGCCACACAGGGTCTCTTTGAGTCACCCCTTTTGTTATGCCTGAACACAGCCTAAGTGAACGAGCTGGAAGGGACACAGTCTGCTTTTGAGCTGGTGGCTCATTTGCATGGCTTGCCTTTTGCAACCTTTTTTTATCCAGCCACTTTCTAACTCCCCCCTCTTGCTTGCCTTGCTTTGCAAGATTTTGACAGCAAGCTTATGAACAGGCAACTCATGAACAAGTGATGTCAGAGAGGAGAATCAGAAAGCTTCTAGATAGGAAAACTGAGTCTGATTATGCAGCTGTGCCCCTTGGAAGAAATACTTTTCAGCCTTAAATGGAACACGCAGTAATCAGGACTCATTAACTAAGTTCCCCTCAGGTAAGATAAGAGCTCATTTCTTCCTGCCCATCCGCGGTGAGTTTTCCCCAGAAAAGAACCAAAAATACTCAACAAAGGGGCTTCACAGTCAAGTGGCTGGTAAGCACTCATTGGTTCTTGCAAGGAGCCAACCTCTCCCCTGCCCTCAGGAATGTGGCCAGCCCCACCCACTTGCAACAGGGGTAAACTACACAATATTAACCTACCTTATAATGCAGTCATCACGTTAGCAAATTGGAAACCAGTGCAATTCTTTTGAGACTGGTGTGATGTATGTTCAGCCAGCTGTTCTGGTCAGCAGTCTAGCAGTTGTGTTCTGTACTAGCGGTAGGTTCTGAGCTGTCTTCAGGGACATTCTCAAGTAGAGCACATTGTAGTACTCCAGTCTGGAAGCTACTGGAGCCTGGATAACTGTGTCCAAACCATCTCTGTCCAAAAGGGGGCTCAGCTGTCACACTTAGGAACAGACACTCTTGACCACAGCCTACACAGGCTTCAAGCATTAGCACAGAGTCTAAGAGCACCACCAGATTTCACACCTGTCCCTTCCAGGGCATTACAACCATGTCAAAGACAGGATGCCTCCCAACTTCATGGACACGAGACCCAGTGACACGCAGGATCTCAGTCTTATCTGGATTCAGCTTCAATTTATTGGCCCTCATCCAGCTCATTACTGCCTCCAGGCACCTATCAAGCATGCTAACAGCCCTCCTGATTTGGATGGTACAGAGAGACAGAGCTCCTTATCATCTACATATTGATGGCACCTCACGTATGGCACAGTCCAAAGGATCTGTGAGGATCCTATCCCCTGAAACCCTCATTAGGTACTCAATTGTGCATGGCATGGATACTGGGTCTCAAAGCCAACACCAGATACTGTTTTTGACAACAGTCCTGCTCTGAGTATCATTTCTTATTCTGACTTTAAAAGGGTGTAGGCTAACTTAGGGTGTTTTTTCACTGTCACTAATGGGTACTTAATGGGTACTCCTAGTGACAGTGGGAAAACACCCTTACTCAATGCTACAGCTGATTCCCTTTAGGCCTCATTTGTACTGTGGCTGAAGAACAGATACTCCTCCTTTGCTACTGCTCAATAATGACCTTACAACTTGAGTTGAGTGTCTGAGAATTTTCCTTCCATATTAGTTGCCATCCTTAGCTGAAATAAAAAGAGAAAGCCACTGCTTTGTAACCAAGCTGTGCATCATTTCTCAAAGCAGTGATATCATAGAAAGACACTGTTCTACAACTGAAGAAAGGAGGGGGTGTGTGAAAGAAAGACAGTGCTGCGTGACTCATTCCTCATGGCAAGCTTTAGCTCTTCATGTTCAGTCCTCATGAAAGTACAAATCACATCTGAACTATGTGCAGTTGCCTTCCCCCCCCCCTTTTGGCACAGTGGTGCAGAAAAGTACCAAATTTCCCACTTGTGGGAGTCTACGATTACTTCCCTGTTCTGTTCTGACTAACAAAATGATCACTGATTTCACTACCAGCTGTCTTGCAAGTTGGAAAGGTCCAAAATGTGCTCATAGACTTTTAAAGAGTGGAAGCTTCCTTAGTATTTATAATCAAAAGGGCACTTCAGCCAGTAGACTGATTAGTCTAGAAGTAGTAATTGGTTTCACAGGCTGATGCCACTGGTAGAATGCAAACATTTGATGAGTAGGAGGATTAGTTATAGTCATACAGCAACCATTGATTTTATTGCTGCATGTCTTAAGGAGCTGCTTTAGAAATGCAGGAGAACTTCCCACCAGACAGTCTACTTAACAGATATCTCTTGTTCTCCTTATTCATGGCCAGCGTAATTAAATCAATAGCTGCAACATTAAAACCCTTCATATCCAATAATTAAATTGAATTTGTACATACAGGTTATAAGTAAAAAGTACCTGTCCTTGAGGCAAAGGTAAAATAGTATCTCACTCAGACCTATGCATGAAATTTACTGGATTAGCCCTTGAATTTCACTTCAACACAGAGAACCACATGGCATGCTCTTTGTTTTAACTGAAGGAGGCAGGTTAAGCTAGGGAAGGCCATGGAAGGGCCTGGCTTCTGCGTGCTATTGCAGGATAGTGCAGACCCTGTTCCTTCTGAAAGCTCCATCCACACATGATGGAACATAGAACACAATGGGACACCCCAAATGGCACCTTATCCCACTGTAATGCTACCTACCTGTCCTGGAATACTGGGCCATATGTGGAAGGTAGGTAGCCCTCTCTTCCATGCTACAGGGGGTATTTCAGCAGCGCAACAGGGTGTGCCACCAAAACAAGGGGTCTTGGGTACTTCAATTGCCAGGAATTTTCACCAGTGATGGCTCCATAGCTGGCACAGCCTTCAGAGTCAGGGACAGAAGCTGACAAGGGAGAGGCCATCATGAGAGTGGCCCTGTGTCATGCCAACAGCAACCTGTCCCAGCATCAGACAGGTTGTACATCCCAGAAGAGGAAGTCCTAGGATACAAAGAAGAAGTTCAGAAACTGCCAAGTATACCTTTTGTGCCCACTGAGTATCAAGTGGTGATTGAATTGACTCAAATTCAATATTCTTTCCTTAGAAAAATATTATCCATCCTACAGCACCACCACAGTACTATAGCCATCGTTTTTATTGTCAGCTCCTCCTTTCCTATCTTTCACAGGGTAAGTTGACTGGCTGCTGAAGTGTGGTAGAAATGTGGCAGCTAACTGTGATGCGGGAGGGGCAGCATTGCTCCCATTATTTTGGATTAGCAGGAATTTTTTCCCTTTATACAGTTGTTTTTTAAAAGAGAGAGAGAAAGACCAGACTGCTCGGCCAGTGTTGTAAAACAGCTGTCTTTAAGTAGAAGCATCCTCTGAAAATGATGTATGAACTTCCAGCACATTTGAAATTTGGCATGGATATGTTACTTATCTAAAAGTCTGCTGAGCTCCCAGGACATCAAAACAAGGCTAATTTTTTTTTTAAGAGAATGAGATTTTTCATGAGTTTTCTTTCCAGACTTCCTGCTGAATCAGAATTGGGAGAACCAAGATTTTCAGAACATTAATTTCTAGTTGTGAGTAAGCCCAGACAGCAGAGTTATACAAAAAGAGTGAGGAAAGAAAAGATAGTTTAAGCTATGATATTAGGCAACCATATAAAGATTGCTCTGGATAACTCTCTATTGGACTAATCCTGAACGTGAGTTTTCTTTGTCATAATAATTGTCCAGTTTTTAGTTTCAAGTCTTATTTTTCTCCATTTCGTCTAACTCCTCTCCTCTTGCTTTGTTTCCAAGTTTTAATTTATCTTATGTTGTTTCATAGAATCAAACATGTGCACACATTTTTTAAAAAACAACAACTTATCTGCACTTGGATGGCACGTTCTTTAACATGTGGATGCTAGTCTTCCCATCCCCCCTCTTTTCCACATTAGAGGCCAGACAATGCATATTGGAAGTGCATTTTCTGGCCTTTAATGTGCATTAAGGGACTAGCATGTGGATGCTACCATGTTTAACCTGCTTTTGGGGCACTCCCCCCCCCCCGGGTATGCAGATGCAGGTACGCAGATGCAGGCAAAGATGCACCATACACTTAATGAGAACTAAAAAGAATAACAAAACTCTTACTTTTTCTACCTTTGCAAAAAATGTTTTTTAAAAATAAATAAATAAAGCAGGATCCACACATGCCACAGTATCCACACTGGCCCGGGCCAGATCAAGCAATTCAAACCAAAATTGAAAGGGTGTTTGCCATTCACATTATGGGAGCACACCCTGGCCCAATTTCAGAGGTTTGGAATGGAAGTTTCCCATTACAGCAGGCTAGAGGTCCAAATTTACACCATAGGCCACTCCAATGCCTCATCCCATGTAGATGCAGATTCTACAAGAGGTACAGTCATCCAGTGGGCTGGTCCACCATGCAGATGAAGCATCCCACAGTCCAGTGTGGAAGTACTCTAAGATTCTAGGCATGTATTACAAGACCACCACTGGCCCAGGCAGGACACGACCGGTTTCACATTTTTTGCTGCTCTTCAGGTGTCCGTACCCTGTAATTAGAGTTCTACTTTCCCTTATGGGGATTTGAACTCATGGGCTGGTGCACACATTAGATGTTATTACATAGTGCTCCAGCCAGGTGAGCCACTAGGTGGCTGCAAGGAGAACATGTCTTTAGAACATTTGCCTGTACTTGGTCATTCTAGGAATGCTCAGTTTTAGGGTACTAATTTTAAAAAGCATCTTTTATTGCTTGATATGGCTACAATTGTACCATAATGGGTTCCTATTTCTATTTTAATTCTGCAGTTTCTCTTTGGCTGTTACTGAGTTTGTAAGGACTTGAGTGGTCCAGGTGGACCAAAACTTGGATTTAAAAGATTCAAATCAAATGTCAAAAAGCATTCATTCACATCTTCGCAATAGACACCGTGTGAGATAGGTGGGGCTGTCAGAGCTCAGAAGAGAGCTGTGACTAGTCCAAGGTCACCCCGCTGGTTTTGTAGAAGAGAGTTGAACCAAACCCAGTGTCTCCAGATAAGAGTCTGGCTCCCTAACCACTAGACCAAATTGACTCACAAGTTCAGTTAGTTGTGAAATAATAATAGGGATATGCATGGGGGGGGATGTATGTTGCACTGTGAAAGTGAAAATTCCTTAATTTGTTTCAAAGTTGAAACATTTAATTGAAAAAGGCAAGTTTTCACATTTGTTTTTGAACATTTTCACAAAGATAACTTTGTCATTGAAAAAAAGTCATTTTCATGACCAAAAGCACAGCAAAACCACTGCAAGCAGGGGACAGATTCATTTCAATCAAACTATTTTTCATTTTGATGCAAATGACTGTGAATGTGCAATATTCAATCAGAGAAGGGCAACCCAAGTGAATTATCTTTTCTGTTTATCAGTGAAATATTTCTTAGATTATAGGTATGATCCAGAAAACAAACGAACAAAATGCACATAACCTACAGTATGCAAGTCACTGGTCAGTCTGAAAGGATCCTAAAGGAAGTAATTAATAAGCCTAAAACTAACATAGCCTGAAGATAAGGATGGAAAGCCAGTCATAAAAGGGTTGGCTAGGTCCCATCATTCTAATAATCATCAAATCCAAAATTGGCATGTCTCATAGATTGCAGTATTTTCAGATCAGCCTTGACTCAGCTTGTTTTCATACACACTGGTCCTACATCTTGGCGATTTCGAATACATTTGTAAATTGTGGGTGGAAGAAAAGCATAAACATGTTATAAACATTAGCATTATAAATAGTAATGCGGTAAGATCCTTTCTCTCCAGCCACTTCCAAATTTTACTTGATTTATTTATTTTATGAGTAACCATCCCTCTTGTTAACTGTGACTGAGTCTTCATTCTGGTTTCCTTCCTGATAGGCAAATAATTCACATTCATATTCTTTTCAAGGTACATTCCTAATTTTGGGGAAGTCTAGACAGAACACTGAAATGTCTCCTTGTATTTTATTGATGTGAGCTGGTTGGGGGGGAAAAATTAAAAGCTGGAGGAAAAAATACTTTACTATTAAAAAAAAAACCCACTGAGAACAAAACAGCAAATCATTAAGCTAAGCCACATCTGAATCCTAAGAAGACTGAAATAATTATAAAATAATAACTTATTTATATAATAATAGGGGTCACATAAGGAAAGGAGCCAGCTCATCAAGGCTGGACTATTATGATATATTTCTCATGCAGCTTGCCTTGAGAGTTGTTCAGAAACTGCAGGTAATAGTGGCAAAGAAATAAATAAAATTTGTTTAGGGCCCTGCGCCAATTAGCACTTCAGCCCGTTGTCAACAATTAGGCAACATCTGGACAGGAGCATCTGCACTTGCAAGAAGTGTTTACATACTAGAAATGCCCTCTACCTTCCCAGCAGTTGCCTAATTGCTGACTAGGTGTGGAGCTCCACAACCTTACCAACACTTACCCCAAGTTACCTGATCATGTCAAGCCAGTGACCATATGCACCTCTGCTGGATGGGGAGGTCAATGAAGCTGCTGCACAAGTGCACTAGCAGCTCCAGTAACCTCCTGATACTGTATGCCAGCATTGTCATAGTGATGGCTCTGACTAATGTGCAGTCATGGAGATGGTGGTGCCCTGAAGAGAACTGGCCCTGGGATCAATCAGAGATGAGTGACCAGTTGCGTGAGCCATGGGCTGTTAGTAACTAGTCAATGTCAGGTGATCCTGCTCCTTTCCCTCCATGGGACAGGAAGGGAAGTGTGAAAACACTCCTAGTCTCAAAGAAGAGAGTGTAGCCTTTCACCTGAGGTTGCACCTACAAGCCTAGATGCCTTCAAGAAAGGATTAGATAAATTCATGGAAAACAGGTGTATCGATGGCTTCTAGAATGGATGGCTAGGTAATGTCTCCAGGTTGGAGAGGCCAGCAGGATGCTATTAAAGGCTATTTGCTGGGAACCAAGATCAGGTGAACATTTTGCCTTTGTTTTTTGTTTGAGAATCCCAAATGAGACTGTGTGAGGCTGGTTGGTGGACTAGATGAGGTGTGGTCTGATCTAGTAAAGCTCCTCTTTATGTTTTTATGAGATGCTATTCTCAACCACTATACAAAACTAATTTCCATCAATAGCAGGACATGTTCAACAGAATCACAGGCAGTTTCACATGGTTGCAATACTCACTTGTATACTTGTACCACCAAACTCAGTGCAGCTTCCTTCCCAGGACATATGTAGGACTGCAATATAAAGAGTCTGCAACTTTTAGTGCTGACTGTTGAAACATACTCTTAAATCTAGATGCTGGTTACTTATTCTACTGTTTGGATATTCTGGAATAAATCATGGATATTCTGGAACATCCATGGTTTATTCCAGGATATCCAAATATAGTGGAATAAGTAACTAACATCTGGATGCAGACTGAGGCCCTTTTTGCACAGGCCCTTAATACAGATTAAAGGCCTATGAATTCTAGGCCTCCCGATTTGTATGTTAGTGCAGATCTAGGCAACCCTGCCTTCACTGGTACAGTGCTTTAAACTCAGCCTGGACAGACCATCAACACTGCGAGCGCTCGGAATAAAGTTGAAGGATACACCAGTATTCCTGGTGCAAATGCAACCCTTTGTCCCTGAACTTAACTGCAGTGGAATCATAGTTATATCATTCCATGCAATTTAAATGCAAATATTAGAGATGAAGTCCATATTCCATTCCATTTTTATTTCTATACCGCCTTTCCAAAAGAATTTGCCCAAGGCGGTTTACAACAAACAAAAAAATACAATGTAAATACAATAATCACATCAGAGAAATACAGCAAGTAAATACAGCAAGTAAGGAAATCAATTTCAATAACGAAAACAAATATATATCATAAGCAATGTACAAATTCTAATAATAAACTATGTAATCTAAAAAACCTATAATACACAGCATGAACTAAAAAATAAACCATAAGACCAATTAACACAAGACAACTAAAAAATGTCAAAGGAGAAACTGAACCGAAATTGCAGCAAAGCAACAACAACCAACCCAGGTGTCCTTCCATTCCTTCATCTTTAGCTGGAACCCACACCTAGAGGAGGTTGTGGCAAAGGCTCTAATCTCACAGGTGAAGCATAAGACTTGGTTGTTTCTCCTCTCACCCCAATCAGAAACAGCCACAGTTTTTATACCTATCCTGGGGGTGAGTGTGGTTCAGGCTCCAGACTCCATATCTGGATTGTATTTATACTTAACTGTAGCAATGTGGCAACAACAACAACAACAAAAATAGGACGGGATCTCTTTTGTCCTTTTTGTCCAAAGATCGTGATGTGATTTTACATAGAGATTGGTAGGATGACTTCTATGTAGAGGCTTCCCTTTATTTTGACAGGCTGTAGCTGTTGTTGGCAATTCTGAACAGAAATAGCTGGAGACTGTTCAGTAAGACTGGTGCATTTTTGCTCATTTTATTTGCATATGTCCTGCACACTGTGTTCTCTCCAAGAAAACCATTTATTGTGCTAACGTTGCTCCTTGGAGTTCCCAGTATTCAGCAAAACCTTCCCACTATTTTCTGCTTCGGGATTTAAAATCTAGCTGAATATGCTGTTTTTATTCAGTTATGTTATATATATATCTCCCCCTTGCTTTAAAAAGTCATAGGCAAAGAAAAAATTATCTTTTATTTTCTTTGTAAGGTAGCCCTTCCAAATAAATGTCATATTCTGGTGCAGCCCAACCGTTGTAAGTTTAACCTCAATATAAATACTGCTTAATCTCAATGGGGTTTTATGTGTAGCTCTCAAGGTGCAGGAATGCAGCCAGAATTGTTTGTGTGTCTCCCTGAAACATATATAAAGACCCATTATTGATACAAAAAGTAATTCATGAGTCAAAGAAGGTGGGTTGGTTTCAGATACAGTGTTACCCCACCATACCCTATTCCTATTAATATTACTTTTAAGCACAGACAATGCAAAGAATGGGAGCTATATGACTCTCCCATGTCTCCATTGAGTCCTCACTTTGTTCACAGGGCAATGCTCTTTGGCCGCAACTCCATATCTGTGCAGGGGAGTAACAGCTAATAATTTGTTGGCTGGAGGAGCAGATCTGTGCCAGTTCTCCAAGGGCTGCATGCCAAGATGCAACCAAATGTATTGAAGATGGTGGCCTGGGAAAAGATCAGCCTTTTCTGCACCAAGGGCATGTCTCCATGGTCACTTTTTGCTTCTCTCTTGTGTCAGATTTTAAAAATGTGGGTTGTAATTGGAAATAAAGCATCCCCATGTGGTTTGGGGCAACACAGATTTAAAACAGACTTTCCTGTCTCCATGCAAACCACTTTTTGTGAGCCCACATCTTTTTCTCCCCACCCCCACCCGCTGCAGAGATGAAAGGCAAAAACCTCAATTGAACCTCCAGAATACAAAATCATCCCTTTACTTGGCTGCCAAGAATTAAAGGCAGTTACTGAAAGCAGCTAACTCTCTCCATAACTTTGCTTGCAACACAGTTACAAGCAAAACTGAAAGCAGGCTCCCTTCAGCTGTCAAATTCAGCTGCCTGCATTCACGTAATGGCCCCTGATTAGCACAAAACCAGACCTGGGAAGGGAAACTTAGTTTCACTTTGGAGGCTGCATTATTAGGAGGGGGAGAGAGAGATTTGCTTGCTGAGAAACAATCTCTGTGGTAATGATAATGATAGTTAGTATCACCTTTCCCTGTTAGCAAACACAAAACCTCTCTCCCCCTCCGAAGTGAAACAATGTGACAGTTCAGAGCTCTGCTTGTCCGCTGAAAGAGATGAATGCAGGCAGCTGATTATGACAGCCAATTCTTCTGCAGGGATCAAAAATCCCTAAAAATTCAGTGGAATATGGGAGAAGATGTGGAGAAAATATCTCCATGCTCCCAGGAAAACCTGCTGCTTCCCAAAAGTTTGAAGGTAGCCTTGTTTAAAGGGGGGGGGGGGTTTCTGCCGTGGATTTTCCTCCTTTGTGGCTCTGGAAGCCCGGAGTAAAGCTCTGCATGCACTCAGAATCAAAAGAAGCTTTTTAACGGATTTTTCTTTGCATGTAGATGGGGCCTAAGTTTTATTCTGTATTTCATCCCAGAATACGTTCCTGTCATCTGCATGCTGGTGCGGACTATGGAAAGCCCTGGGTGGGTCTTGTCATAATCTGCTCTAGTAACAGCATGATGATGGCAGGTCCCTATTCTGGAATATAATCCAGAATAAGGTCCAGTGACTTTCCTGCTAATCTCAAAACAGTGATGACTTTAAATGCATTCACATGAAGGGTTCTTCTTTTTAGCGTCTCAAAAGCTGTTTAGACATGCCTCGGAGATGGGACTGTCACCTATATGTGGGCTTATCTCACCTCTCATATATATTAAAGGCTAGAAATTTCTTTTCTTTTCTGCCTTCCTGCCTGCATGTGAATGCAGTCTTAGTACCAAACTTGATTGTCTTCAGGGACTAGATCATGGCAACTATGTTTACCCCCAGAGGGAGTCTATTTAAAGGTAAATCTCCAAAGTGCAGTTTATTTCCAAGCCAAATGTACCTTTATAAAGACATATTTGTCATTTTTCCAGCAATCTGAAGCTATATGATGAAAGCATTGCAAAAAAAGCAGTCCACAGCCTGTTGGAGCACTCCTGAGGAGGTGCCTTCACATGTTTTTCTGGGTCCAGTACAGTGCAACAAGTGGGCATGGCTGCACAACTGTCGTGCTCAGCTGCTGGATTACATCTCACCAGATGTTGCTTCAGATATTCTCTTGGTGATCCAGGCAGCACCGAGCTGGCCATTCACACTGCGAGCGCTACTAGCCACATATAAGGCTAGTTTAGCACATGTAGCACAAATGGCCGCCACGGTGCTGTATCCCGACTGATCTGCTATGGTTTGCAAGTGCAAATAGGCCACATCCACTTCCCCTCTCCACCAGCAATAATGATATATACATAAAATATACATATTATTTTAAGCATTTGTATACCACTTTTCATTAAAAAAAATCTTGTAGCAGTTTATAGAAGAGATCAAAAGTAAGGTAAGATCATGCATATAGAAATAAACAATGAGAAACTTCGAACACTCACTATAAACTGGGTGGATCAGAGAAAGGAACAAACTTTTACACAGGGAATGTCTGGTTGACGAGAAAGCTCTTTAATAGCAGTAAGTGTAGGCATCCCTAGAATAGCAGATTGCGGGGGGCAGGGATTCCATAGACAGGGTACTACCACAGTGAAGGCCTTACTGCAGGCCATCTTAAGTTGGCATTTAGTATTTTGTGAGACCTGCAATAAGACGTCTCTAGATTATCTCAGAACTTGAGTTCAGTAGTGATACCCAGTTCTCCATCAGCTCTCTTCTAAGGTTCTAATGGGAGAGGTGTTTTTTAAGGTACCATAGTCCCAGCATTCCCAGATAAGAAAAGAGAGTGAAAGCCCTAGGAGGGTGCGGGAAAGGGTATTTGCTCTGGTGGCACAACCAGGAGAAGCCTATTGTATGTCAGTGCCCATCTAGCAACAAGCACATATGAAATGCCTGGAGTCAGTGCCATCTGGGTTTCCCTTGGGCTCAGACAATAGCTTGCTACTATTGCCCTGCAGCCTCCTCCTGACAATGAATAGACAAGGCAGGACCACCCACCAAGGAAGGCCACCCATCAACAGGAAGAGCAGTCAGTGTGCTCTTTAGCTTCCCATCTAGCCCAAATCCAGCTGCTTTTTCTGCAAGGCTTTAAGCAGTTTCACTGCTGGACAGCCTCTCTGATGCACTTCAACACGTAGCCCAGGGCTGCTCAACTACAACCTTTCAGATGTTCTGAATTACATCTCCCAGCAGTTGTTCACTCTGATGTAGATCAGCAGCAGTGACAATGGAACAGAATAGCTGCTTTTTAAATGTAGCAATCAGGCACAGTAAAAAAAAGAGAGAGAGCATACTTTAGGCAACTCAGAAAAGCTTTTGAGGTGGGATTGTCCACACACCAGTCTGTCCATCCCCCATCTTCTAATCATTCTGTGTTAGAAAAGGTGGATTAGAGGAGGCTTGGGAATATGAGGGCCACACATTGTTTCTCTGAAGTGTCCCTTTTGTTATGTCTGAATGCAGCCTTACTTTCACTCCTCCTCTCTGGGTGTTTTTCCACTGTCACTAGAAGTACCCATTAATGGGTACAAAAATGCCATTACGTACCCATTAATGGGTACTTAATGGGTACTTTTAGTGACAGTGGGACAACACCCTATGTCATGCCTCTCCCAGGCAGACTTTCAGAATTAGGATGTTTATTGACCTGACAGGGTACCTTGGGAGTTCAAAAAAATCTCCTGAAGCTTTCAAAACCAAAGCAGGGATTCATATCTTCCTAGCAGATAATTGCCATGGAACAGTGTGGAGTTCTGATGACAACCATTAGAACTTTGCTTCAAGAGGAAGTGTCATGGTTTGAAACATCTATCCAAAACATTTAGATGCAGTTTAATTTTATTACAAGTGCATGCTCCAATTCTCTGTCTTTCAGTCTCTTTCTATGCATGTGTGTGGATGCACATAGGAATGTAGATTTACATTTGCTGTACAAAAACACAATTTTTCATTCCAAGTCAAAGATGCCTGCCACCCTCCCCTCTACTTCTGTGATTTAACTTTCCTCGGTTGATTTAACAGTGGTTGGATTTCTTCCTTCTTCACTCGGGTTTTCTCCTTTGGGACAGTGTGTCAGGAACCAGCAGCTGTCTTTGGAACTAATAAGCAGAATGCATGGTGACTTCATTAGCCACACATATCACAGGGGCCTTCATCCCCACATGCCCACCCTCCGGTGTCAGAGCAGTGTATCTTTCGCATGTCTAACTCGTCCTTGGTAACATGTTTAACACTCATGATGTTCCCACAGAGGCGCATATAGCTGCTGCTGCAGAGCAGACAAAACTGGATTTAATAAAAAGATCTTCAGGGAGTGATTCACTGAACAAAGATCCAACTGTCTGGCCTGGACTTTTCACAGCCGGAAGTTTGTGGGACAGCCAATAGCACAGACAAGATGAAGTTTACTAGTCTACATAACTGTAGTTCAAAGGCACAATACATTCAGCAGTGGTGATGTAGAGTTGAGACTGAAACTTCATGGCAGCTGGAGATAGCATAATAATATTGACATTACATATACATAAAATAGATTACCTTTAAGTTCTGCTTCGTGTATGGATTTTGTGAGTGTCTGAAGATACTCAAGGAGAGGTGTGGTTTCATTTTTATCTGTTTTGGTTCTAGATTAATCTGTAAAGCCAAGGTATTGTTTGCCATGCAGTAACTTAGCTCTTGTTGGACTTCTTTGGGGTGATTCTGCACCTCTGCACTTGTCAGTAGACAAGACCATGATCCAGTCTCTACACACAGTCTCATGCCCCCTCCAAGTATACTCTGTCTACACAGGATGGATTGTAGATCACAGGGGATCCATTTCACCAACTCAACAAAGTACAACACTGAAATGGATCCCCTAGGAGTTCTGAAGGTCATGAACTTACATCCCTGACCTTCTGTGTTTTTGGAGATCCCCTGCACTGGCTGAAATTGGCAAGAGCTTTGGAGCAGGTATGGGGGGGTGAATCAGAGCAAACCTTCCCAATGTGGACAGCCTTGTTCTGCACCACACACAATCTGTCCCAGCTTTGGATAGATTGTGTATCAGATCAATTGGACCCCTCCACAAAGGGTAAATGCAGAACTTCAAATTGTCTTGACATTAATCCACTAAACTTGAGTCCCCTTTTGTCTCCAATCATGTTCAGTCAATGCTGTCACAGGTGAGATGGAAACTCACACTGTGACTATCTTTTTGCAACTCTGTTTATTTCAGCATATGGGTTCTGGGCCAGTAACCATATCAAGAATTGGCATTGAGTAATGCAGTAAGAGCTTGAATAACCTGGGTACTGTGTAGCCCAAATGAAAGGTGAATGTACTGTATCTTGTGCAAAAAACACTTCAGGTCCATTTTGGGTTGCTTTAAGTCAGCATTTCAAGTAGCATTTTGGAAGTTGGTCTTAAGTCTTTCTGATCCAGCCTTTGATCAGTCTAACGATGTATTGTTAGAGCAGGTTTGCTTTCCCATTGCTTTTCTATTTGAAGGTATGTAGGAAAGTTTGCATGAGTTAATTATCTCTGTGTATGAACACAAGGACAGTGTTCCTGCTCCTTCAATAGCTACATAAAAAAAGATTTCAGCAGGTGTTGCCTGCATGACAAACTACAGCTGATGAAATTCCTCCTTCTATGCAACTACTAAGGAACAGAAAGGCTGGTTATGGAAAAGTCTGGGTTAAACAAGCACATCTTAACCAAGTGTCAAGACATAATGCATCTCAGTGGGAAAGGCAGTAACTAATTAGTGCATAATCAAGTGGCATCTGGAATTAATTTTAAGCTTTTGAGTTGAAAACCTGTCCCTGGACGTGGTCTTTCATTATGCAACAGGTGTCCAGCCAATCAATGCTCTCAGTTGCCTCCCTTGTTTCAAACTAAGCGTGTGATCAAACACAGAAAAAGAAAGCATCTCTGATATATCTTAGAAAAGGCTTCAAGGTGGGATTGTTCACATTTCTCCTAAACATTCTGTGCTAAAAAAGGCTGTATTAGAGAAGATTTGAGAACATGAAGGCCACACACTGGCCCTTTCCACACTTGACCTTATTCTGGAATGTTTGCATGCTAATACAGAGTATGGCAGTCCTCACCTGAGACCTGCTTAGGCCACACTAGCATGCAGACAACAGGCCCCTATTCTGCAATGTATCCCAGAATCAGGCCACGTGTGGAAAGGACCACTGTCTTTCTGAGTTGGCCCTTTTGTGATGCCTGGACATAGCCTACTGTAATTCCTGGAGCATAGTCTTTTAGGAAAAGTGAAGTAGCTTTGGCTTTTTTATTTCTGCTTTAATTTTTGCAGAATAAAATTGGGCTGCTACATGAAGTTGTGTGTTATCTCAGAACTAAACAAATTAATAAAAAGAAAGAATGAGGGAGAAGAGGGAATGAAGAAACAGCAGAAAAGAAAGAGGGAAAAGAACGGAGGAGGGAAGTGGAAGAAAATAATAAGACTGCAAATTTTTACCACAAAAGTGGGAAATGCCTCCTACTCCTGTACAAAAACCAACAAAGATATTCCATCCAAGGGTCTTTTGTCTGGTGTGAACCCCCTTCTGATAATTTTCTTTGCATTTATTTTATGTTTTTAAGTTTGCAGTTTTTGGAAGGGAAATCCTTCCTTTGAGGAAGCCTAAATTTCTGCCAGTCAAGGGGAAAACTATTCCCTTTGGAACACTGTGAGCAGACTTGGAAGAAAACATTTGGCCAAAACAAATGCAACTTTGGACCAATGCCCTCCCTCCCTCTCTCTTTCCCTACCAGTTAGCCATTATGCTTTCCAGAGCATACATACAAATGCTCTTTACATTTTCTTAGTGTCTCATAGCTGAGTAAATTGACATCTGTAATAACCATGACATGCATTTGTCTTAAGTGAGTGTAGCTGTCATTTTTATCTTTTTATGAGTTTGAAAGTGTTGGCAAGTTCTGTGAGCATATTTCAAGGCCTGCTTTCAAATATTGTGTTTCCTCAACCAGAGACTGTTTACCAAAAAATATCAGTAACTGATGAACAGATTACAGAATCTATCTCCTAAAGAATACTCAGAGAGAAGCTGAAAGCATTTTACCAAAACTATTTAATTGCCACGACGGTTCACTACGGGAAGGAAAGATGACTGAACCACGCCGTGTGTTGGACATAAGGCCAAGACAGAAACTTACACTCCAAGCTAGTAACTTGAACTATTGGCTTTAGGAGCCACGCAGCACATTTAACAAGAAATATAAATTCTTTTCTTTGCCAGCTTTAGGAGAGAGATCCTGCTGAGCTCTGAATGCCTTGTCAGATATTCACAGCTCTTATTAGAGAGGCATAAAATAACACTTTTATAGTCGTCTGAAGAAAAATATGAAAAAGGATGGTCCAGAAAGGCAATGACTCAAATCCGTTACTGCAAAAGACTCTTAAAGCTGTTTTGACCCAGGCAGATGAGTAAAATAAGCAAGTGGTATGCAGACAAACACCCTTATAGCTCAGAATATTCTGGGAGAGATTTTTTTTGTACATACCAGGAAGCACCACTAGAAAGGGCACTGGAAGTGGCACACTGACAAAAAGGCCCCTCCCAAAAAAACACTGGACTCTTTGGTGGGAGCTGGACCATGATGGGCTGTCCAAGTGCAGACAGCCCTTGGAACAAGCTACTGGTAGCCTGCTCCAGTGCATCCCACACTTAACTAACCAACTCTGCTTGGGCTGGAATGGTCCATGTGATACAGAAAAGGCCTTTGACACTATGGCAAGGGCCCTAGTTTAATTTCATAACAGTGTACAAGCTTGGATGTCCCATGCTCATGCTGTTTGTCGATAGTCAGTTGTCATGATATTGCAATACAGCTGTGAAACTAGTGTGATACGGCATGGTCTATATCCTGCGAAGAACACTAGAGAACCTCCAGAAAAGACTTCACACAAGTTCCATAATTATAATAAGACCATTAGTCAGATGTTTATTATGGTCACCTAAGGTGAAATATCTTAAGTATTTTGCTCTCAATTTTTGGTTTTGGGAACCTAACATTAAGATTTTCACAACCTGTATTAGGAATATCTTGGTTCAAAATTAGCTTTACAATTATTCATGCAAGAAAATTTGTTGTTTGGAAATGCAGTCTTCTGTGAGGAAAGTCACACATGGTATTTTTTAAGGAACATCCTGATATCCTGAACAGACAATGGGAAGTTCTCAGGACTGAATGTCAAGTTTTTCCAGTGTACTGCTTGTGTTAATGAAAGTGTAAAGAGATTATTAAAGGAATTTCCTATTTCATTCATTGTATAATCCTCCTCCAGACCAAAAGTGCCTCCAGGCTGAACCACTAAATACTACTGCTTCCCAAACATTAATCAAATATTTTTATTAGTAAAATCTTAGCAAAATTCTGCTTAAGCAATAAATCAACTCTGCATGTTTATGTTCAATTTAGAGGATTTTTTTTCCAGATTCAGAGGGGAAAATATCAAAACACCAAGAATATTTTCTGTTCTGAACACGCCTGTTAAAAATTGTTTTGCCCCATTCTTCCCCTGCCCCCAAAGTTAGCATGATGCTACTCATTGGGTTGCTTTAGCTTACATGGGTATGTATAATGCATCTCTCTTTCTCTTCTTTCTCAGTTTCTCCTAATTGAACAATAGCTCCTGGGTGTCTTTCATGGGAGCAACAACTGATGAATTTTTGCTCTCCCTTCCTATCCTTCGGTTCACTTTGCACATTGCACCATATGTAATGTAAAGCAAACTAAGTTGGAAGCATGGACTCTTATTCTGAATGCTGGCGTGCAGGAGAGTCACTGAGAGATATCATATGGTCTCCTGGCAAAAGTACAAAGTGGCTTTTCCTGTTTGATCTACTGTCTTAAATTTAAATTTAAATGCAAAATCTGATAATTGGGTCAGGCAGGAGAAGAAACTGACTAATAAAGCTCTTTTCATTTCCTTTTCCTATATGTCCTTGTTTCATCTTTGTTCTTTTCTCCCCCCCCCCCACCCCGCCCCTCCGGATGATCTTGATGAGCAACAGTAAGTTCATAGTGAAAAGTTCAAAGGTGGATCATGCCGTGTATACATTACCTCCTTTTAGAATTCCTGAACTGTTTCTTCAGCATGGCTTCTATACTACTGTACAAATATTCTGCTTATAATCTCTAGTTTCTTGGCATTTTCTTTCTTTTTTGCCTGGGTGATCCAATTGGATCACATGAAAACTGAACCTAAGAAAATTAGATTTATCACTTAACCCACAAGTTGGCTGTTTAACACTCATAGGCCGCATCCCCATTATAAGCTTAATCCAGTTTCCCTAAACCGAAATAATAGAACTGGATGCAAATGCGAATTTGCCTGTTCCCATTATTTTCAGCCTAATCACGTTTGATCCAGATTCTAAGGATCAAACGTGGCATATGTGACTCAAAGGGGGACTCAAGTGGCTACTTTCTAAAAACCGCTTTTCAGGGCTGCCCTACCCTCTTCCTCCTGGCGAGAACACGCCACCCTTAACAGACCCCTTCACAGAGCTGCCACTTGCCTGGATGGAGGAAAAATGGCAGCGGGCAGCCAGCGTTTCTCCCCATTGCCCAGGGTACACAGCAGCAGCAGCAACTCAAGCCCCCTTGCTTTAAACATTCACACATCTCCCAGAACCTGCCCCTGCTTTCCTTTCCCCT
Source organism: Aspidoscelis tigris stejnegeri (assembly GCA_023333525.1). Lineage (NCBI taxonomy): Eukaryota > Metazoa > Chordata > Lepidosauria > Squamata > Teiidae > Aspidoscelis > Aspidoscelis tigris. The sequence continues at coordinate 214,010,364 of JALMGA010000001.1, forward strand.
TTAAAGGTCAGAGCTCCAAAGAGCTAGAATTGTGCAAAATTGCAACATTGTTATCAGGTGTGAAGTGGCTGGATTGCTACAGTGTAGCGGCTGCTGTGAAGGTTGGATTTTTACACTGAAATCACTGTCTTTGGAAGCAAGCTATTGGGGGAGGGAAACCCTAAACATGGATTCTCATCCCTTAAAACGGTAGGGTCCCCACAGTAAAAAATGTAACACGTATCAAGCGCACAATCAGGAGTGAGACCTGTTGAAATGAGGGTTAACATTTACAATGCTTTGGGGCGATTTAACATGAGGAAAGAGTGTTAAGCCAAACTGACGTGGGGTCTGCAAGGATTGAACCCGTACTGAATCCGAAATAAGCTTGCAGAGCTCTGCTCATGCACATGACAGCCTGACAGCTGCCCAGCTGACTGCAGGGCAGCTGTCAGTCTATTGTTTGTGGTAAATCAGGCCCTTACCTGGGTGATTAAGTGCTAAGAGGTGGACAGTTGCAATCACAGCATTAGCGACAGGGATAGTGAAGCCCCGCCCACTAATGCTGCAATTGTAACCCACAAGTGTCCCCATGCCCCCAGGATAACCCATTCTTGCCCCGTAAATCAGGGCGAGAACAGTTATCAAGGGGTTTTGTTTAACTTTGATCTGCAGGATTTTGTCCCTCATGTAGCCCAAATTAGTAACCTCACAGCATAGTTTTGAGGACAAAAGGTTCTTATATAATGAATTTACTGGGGAAAGGCAAGTTTTAAAAAAAAGAAGAGGTAAAGGGGATTTTTTTTTACAAAAATGTGATTAGTTAGATACTAGATACTGGTCTATGCTGGTCGGCTTATAGACCCAATTAAACAGGATTAAGACCTCCTTAATCCAGATCATAGTTTGTCTAAGGTAGAGTGGACCAATGGAAGGCATTGCCTCATAGATCTGCACTAACTTGCAGAGCTCTAGAAGTGTACTACATGGACCCTTAAACTATATTAAGGATCCATGCAGAAAGGCCCAAAGGCTCACTTACTTTTCTGTTGACTAAAATGACTTAGTGCAGGGGTAGGCGAACTGTGGCTCGGGAGCCACATGAGGCTCTTTGACCCCTTGAATGTGGCTCTTCCAGCTTAGGAGTACCATAAGTAAGTTAATAAACTATATAGGTAGGTACATTGTTAAGTTTTGAAAATTTGGCTCTCGAAAGACATTTCAGTCATTGTACTGTTGATATTTGGCTCTGTTGACTAATGAGTTTGTCGACCACTGACTTAGTGGCATGTCTTGGGCTGAGGAGGGAGATGAAACGAAGAGTCTATTGCCTTTGGCACACTAAGAATATACTAGAATTATATGACGACAACAACAGAGATGACAATTGTTTTATGCAGTCAGATGCCACAAATCCACTACTCTGCACACTTTAGAAAAGAAAGCATGTTGTAGTTTTGCCCTGGATATCAACAATATTTTCATTGTACAGTTTCCACTACAGACGATTAAACAAAGACAGAGGATTGTACTTCAAAGGACACATGAGATAATGAAAACGGCACTTCCTTTCCAGCAAGAATCTGATTTTTTTTCTTTTTTCTTTTGCAAGCAGACCATACGCCTCTGTTCTTCAGGATGAATCACTTTTAGTAGCACTGTAGTTGTTTTTCTGTGCTAGGGAAAACAACTGCTAGACTACAGCAACATTTTCATGGCCATAACTTAAATGAGATAATTCACAAATGGCCCATGTTATTGGTTCCTTTTCTTCTCCCTGCTTGTCGCCAAATTTTAGCCAAAATATAATACTCTAATCTTCAAAGGAAGAATGAACTAACTTGGAAAAAAGGAAGTGAGTGTACAAAATGATTGACGATTTTGTGCACTCCATCTCTCATTTATTTAGTCTAAAAAGGCTCTTTAAAATCTCGGCTGTCGTACTGGTATATATCATACTGGGTGGCCGCTAGAAGAAACACATCAGCTCTGTTGTGATTGCATTAGAAAGGCTTCTAAATAGCTTGGAAAAAAGGTCACCAAAGCAGCTGATTTTTGGGAAGAACTAACTGAATGATAGGGATTTAATTGTTCATTAGAGCCCCTGCTATGGCATACTTAACACAGAGAAAACTCCACAGGATTCCTGAACTGTACGAGCAATCTATTTTATTGCCGTATAATTACCTTGCTAATGGCTGATGTTCAGCTAATTGCATTCTCCCATTTTTACTGCACGCCTCACCTCGAGGAGGTTTGGAATGAACCATGCAAGTAATGTTCCATCAACAATAAGGTAAACAATATATAAAGCGATTGGGCAGTGTCTTTGCAGGATTTGTTTGCTTCAAACCAGTCTCAGGGGTTTGCATGGCTATTTCCAGATGAGTGGATGTTGACTATATAGGTTCATTATTTCAGTCTGAATCTGTAAATACTGAAGGAGGGGGACATACATATCCTCCTGGCCATTTCCCCCTCAAGGTAGAAAAGGGCAAGAAGTAATCAGGGGCCTAGCCAGCTCCGGCCCAAGGCCAAATGATAATTTGAACTCCAAACTCTCAGGTCCTAGTGTGACAATCTGTTCACTGCCTTGAACCCAGGCCAGTAGCCAGCTCCGTATATATGGCGGAGGACAAATTTGAGCATGAATGAGTAATATTGCACATCTGATCTTGCCTGTAAGGGACTAAAGTAAAGATGTGCATTTTTGGGGGGGGGGTATTTGATTTGTATTGAATCAAGTGCAAGAAAATTCATGTTTCTTTGAATAGATCCCCTGTCACTGTAGTGGGATACAAATTCGATACAAATATTCAATCCCATGTGAATCCCATACAAATCCCATATGAAGCTTCATAAGAATGTATCGAAACATTTGATTCAAATTCAAATGTCAATCGTCAAATGGGCCAACATTTGATTTGAATTCAAATGTCCAAATCTGGGCAAATTAGTTCAAATTTTGAATGTTACAAATATTTGTGCACATCCCTAGACTAAATTACATTGGTGGATTAAAACTTTTAAGGGGGGGGAATTGGGGGGCAGTCCCCCCAGGCCTGCTTGGATCCCAGAAGTGTCATGTGCAGATACCCTGACCTATGTGTCAAGCATTGAAATAATACCATTATTGCTCTAGCATCTCAACAGGGCTGACAGATCCTGCCCTCCTACTAGAAACTGCGCTGTTAAAGAACTCCAAGAGTTTCTTGGCTTTCTTAGTATTGTCTGGCACAGTTTGCACCAACGTAACATTTGATCAAAATCTGGATACTTGCTGCAGCATGAAAACAACAAAGGGAAAACGGTGGTAGCGGCCTTTTCTCCTTCTGTTATTTTTGCATCACAGTGAGTTCCCAAGCAATTGAGCCAAAGGACTTGCAAATGCTTGGCACAAAAAGTGCCAGTCTGGAGACCTTTTAAGGAAATCCAGCTTTCTTTCAAATAATTATATAGTATTAAATATGACTGCATGTCTTTTAATATTATTGGAATGTACCTAATAAATTGCTCATCCCTATCAAGGACATTCAGACAAAATTTACGTCAGGCTTCTGTCGGAGAACCACATCAGACAGTCCAGTTATCTCACATGGGCGGGTGATCACATCCATAGTTCAAGATGGATTCCAGCCCTCTTCTCACCATCTTGTTCAGATTTTATTTTGTTTTTATTTGCTTGGATCATCTTGGGGGCAGGCTGCCCCTCCGCAAGCCGGCTTCTCCAGAGTCCACGTTTACAGGGGACTCAAGCCATCTTGGGGAGCCGGTTCATTTTCACTTCCCCTGTGTGAGCATGGAACCAGGCTAGAGGGGGCTGAACCACCCTGGGAGGGGTGAACCAGCCTTCCCTATCACTAATGCCTGTTTGCGGGTGGCAAACATGCAATCCCCCTTCTTTGCATCCCTTCCCACTTCTGTCATTTTTCCAAGGATGGCCCCCTCTCCCATCCTGCCCCCCCCCCCCAATTCTCCTTTGTTCCGATTGTAAGCTTGCGGATTCTGACCATCACTTTTTAAAAATAGAAATTTGTTTTGTGCTAGACCGATAATGCATTTTTGCTAAGAACACGGAGAGATTTAAAAATAAAATGGCCAGAAAAGCACTGTGGGGAGGGAGAGGGGAACAGTGTGGAGTGACAGTAGAAATTATACAATTCGAAGGACAATGTAGCTTCTGTTTTCCTTCAGCAATTTGCAAGGGAAACAAGGTTTCATGGCAGTGAAAGGGGAGAAGTGAAAGTTCTTCAGCAGCTTTGAAAAGGGCAGATTATAGGCTCTCCTTTTTCTACCAGAATGGCTGCAGAGGTGGAGCAGCATGCTAGCTGGGATTTCCCTTGGCTGCAGCTGTTTGGGATCACAATCCCCTCACCCCAACAGCACCCTGAGTTTGCCCTCAGCACTACCCAACTCCAATCACACCCCGTTGCCACTATTGATTGACAGAACTTTGTCCTATCAGAATGCAGAGGGAGAACTAAAGAGTCATGTAAAGGAGACTCGGGAAGATAATATAAAAAGTGTGAGGATAGCAGGCCGAATTGAGGGCAATCTTAGGACTGGATATTGGGGACTGGGTGTGTACTGGATTAGGACGGCTTCAGTTCAGTTTCTTAATGCGATGACCTAGGTCAGCCAGATGTAATCACAGCCTAGGAAGTAATAATGAAAGGTATTGCCTCCACAACATTGTAACTTCCTAGCTAGACAGCCTGGCATGTGTTTTTGTGATGCACGCATCCAGGTATTCAGCAGACCAATGTGCAGAAACATGCATCCCACCACCACACATGCACAGAGGTCAGTTTTGGCCTCCAAGCATGTGCAGTGGATGGAGAAACAATCACCACTCCATTCTCAAGGTGAGTAGAAGCCCTATTGCTGAGAAACCTGTAACCAGCACAGGGTTTTCCCTTAATGCTTTCTAGCACTTTTTGGAGGGGGAAAAAATGAGGCTATGATAGTATTGCCACAGATATATGTGGAAACACCCCTGTAGCAGCACTTTACCTGCCTGGATGAGGCCCAGTTTGCTTTTATTTCACACAAAGCAGCAAAAATTTGATTTTTCACTGATTTTGTAACTTTTTTTTATCTCTGTAAGGCTTACACCAATCTTGCATTTGAGTTTCTGTACCTGTTATTTTACTCAGGTGTCTGGAGGCAGTAATGGGCTGGATGAGGGCCAATAAATTGAAGCTGAATCCAGACAAGACAGAGGTGCTGTGTGTCACAGGGCCTCAGGTCCGGGTAGTTGGGAGATACCCTGTCCTCAATGGGTTGGTTATGCCCTGGAAGGGACAGGTGTGTAATTTGGGGGTACTCCTGGACTCTGTGCTGACCCTTGAAGCTCAGGGGAGGCCGTGGCCAGGAGCGCCTACTCTCATCTATGGCTGGTACGTCAACTTAAGCCTTTTCTGGATAAGAGATGACCTGGCCACAGTTATCCATGCTCTGGTAACCTCTAGACTGGACTATTGCAACGCACTCTACATGGGGCTGCCCTTGAAGACGGTCCGGAAGCTGCAGCTAGGGCAAAACACAGCTGCCAGAGTGCTGACTGGAACAGCTAGCTGGACACATATCACGCCGGTTCTTAAAGAACTGCATTGGCTGCCAATTTGCTACCGGGCCCAATTCAAGCTGTTAACTCTGACCTATAAGGCCCTAAATGACTTGGGCCCCAAATATCTAAAGGAACGCCTTCTCCCATACCGACCTGCCCGTGCCTTGAGATCTGAAGAAGAGGCCCTCCTGGTTGTCCCACCACCTTCGGTAGCGAGGTTGGTGGGCACCCGGGAGAGAGCATTTTCAGTGGTGGCCCCCAGGCTGTTGAATGGTCTCCCCCTACAGGTGCGCCATGCCCCTTCCTTGTTATCATTTAGGAGGGCTGTAAAAACATACCTTTTTGCCTTGGCCTTTGGCTGAGGTGATACATTCTCCCCTCAGTTATACTTCTTATGAATACACTATTGAGCACACGGCTTCTATTAGACTTTTTAACTAAGTACCTTGTTTTAATTTGTATTGTGTTTTTAATATGTTTTAATCTGTACTTTGTTCTTGATATGTTTTTAAATATGTTGTCTGATCCGTTGTTACCCACCCAGAGACCTTCGGGTATGGGGCGAGAAATAAATAAATAAATAAATAAATAAATAAATAAATAAATAAATAAATAAATAAACTGATCTCCAACACAGATACCTGCACCCAATTACAGCTAATTTTAGCTCCCATAACAGAGAAGGGCTTCTGACACTCCTATTGCAAGGTCAAGAAAGATCTACAATAATCAGAGTAAGCCTTTTTATTCTGAAAGCCACAAAAAAAAAAGAGCTTGCTTTTTGGAAAAAGAACTGGGAAAATAAGAACCTACCTGCAAATAAAATGTCAGCTGCTTTCCTTTATTCTGTTTTATAATGTTTTTATTGCTTTTTACTGAACTTTGAAATGGTCATATGACTGATCAAATAAAAAAATTCTTATTATTATTATAACATTGATGTCAGTGTGTTATGGAAAAAACATAGATCAAAATAATTTAATCACTTAACAAGTGCAATTATATCCCCTGCGTGAACAGTGGTTTCTCTTTGTTTTGTTTTTTGTTTCTTGCACCTAATTTTAATATGATTTTAATTAACTATATCATTTTAAGTATCTCTACCCTAAGTTTTAGAGTTTATTTCTGTAAACACTTGAGATTTTTATGGGAAGCATAGAAATGTGTTAAGAAAATAGGTAAATAATTAGAAACCAGCACGTTAAGCAGTTTTAATGCTTACTCTGTGCAATCTTATAACTTAAACTAAGAACAAAATATTATTTTTGTGTGGTCTAAGGAGGAGACCATCCTCAGGCAGCTGAAAAGAGGGTTTAACTTTGCAATCTTAAGCCTTAAACCAGTACTGGCCAGTAACCCAAAACCAGTGAATGCTGTAATGCAGAAATTGGAAGGTACATTTCTTTGTTTCTTTGTTAATAATTCTATTCCACCCAGTACCTGAAGGTCACAATAAAATAATGATAAAAACAGATTAAAAAGCATGACAAAAACAATGACAGAGCCTTTGTTAGGGGGATGTGTTTCCTTCAGCCAAAGGCCAGGGCAAAGAGGTGTGTTTTCACCAGTCAACACATACAGTGAGGGTGTCTGGCACAACTTTGAGAGGAGATTATTCCATAATCTTGTGCCTACAACCAAGAATGCCCTCTCATGTGTTCCCACCCTTCTAACTACAGGACATGGTGGGACTGCCAAAGAGGCCTCACCAACAGGTTTTATGGCACAGGCTGATCTATAAGGGAAGAGGTGTCCCTTTAGAGTGCTTTGGATCCACAATGGATGCTTGAACTGCACCAATCCAGTTGTACTGTTACACTACAACCCACATTTCACCTGCCAACCCTGCTTAACATCTGGTCTTGACAGAATTAGCATTTGGCTTATTTTTTTAAAAAAAAACCTAAGAGGGTGAACTCATAGACCTACCAGAAAATATCCAGTAAAACAGCAAAATCCTTTCAAAACAAAACAAAGCAAAAAAAATTCTTAACAATACCTTTGGATGTCAACAAGTACATTTTGCACAGGGAAAGCCACATGATAAGTTTCTTGGAAATCTTTCTGTGAGAGACACAACAACAGATAAGGCATTTTTAAAAGTCTGCTTCTTAGGAACTAGCCTATGAAACAGCTAAATGACGTGTTTTATTTTGGTGCAGTGACTAGATACAGATCCAATGTGTGCTTGAGAACTTAAGAGCATACCAGCCACTGGACCCAGCTTAAGATCTGTGGCACTGAAGATACTGTTTCAAATCATGTGTAAACTTCAGGCTATTGTAGATTCCAGATTAGCTCCATTTCTCTTGCTTGTTTTTCCCCATAAGACTTTAACAATCTTGAATTCAGTTGCCTGAGACCTAGGCCCTACCTACACAGGGACCTGGTCCTCCCCAATGGGCATCCTTGGAGTGTAGCATCTCAATTCACCTGACTTGTCCCTAACCAGTCCCTGAGCTTCAACAACCATCCCCAAGAAAAGCCTAAATGCAGGTCCTGGAAAAACATTCTCAGGACAGTTGAAAAGGCTGAATCACTCACTCCTTGCCATGTGGATAACTGCACACAGGGAAGGAATAGTTCACTGGGAGCAGCTTCTACCCAGACTCTTTCTACATAGAACCTAAAATGGTGAATTTCCAGCCATATCTTCAGTAGGGATGTGCATAAATGTTTTTTTTTATTCAATTTGTATTGGATTGAATGCAAGAAAATTCATACTCATTAAATAGATTCCCTTCAAATGTGGTAGGATTTGTGTTTGATATGAATGTCAAATCCCATATGAATACATACAAATAGCATATGAATCCCATACAAATCCCATATAAAGCTTCATATGAAGCTTCATTCAAATATATCAAAACATTTGATTCAAATTCAAATGTCAATCTTTGAATGTGCTAACATTCAATTCAAATTTCAATGTCCAAATTCAGCCAAATTTGTACGAATTTTGAATGTTACAAATAATCGTGCCCATCCCTAATTCTTCAGTCATCCAGAGTTGGCTTGTTAGCAGAGTTCCCACTTACAGCAGTAAACTAGGACCCATATTGGGATGAACTGCATTTGCCCACCGTGATATTCGCTCCAGTGGTGGGCTCCCTGTCTTCTACCTGCTGCCCATAAATAGCGTAGGTCAAGATTTTACTCACTGAGCAATCAACTTATTCATTATAAAATAACTTCTTATACACCTATGTAAAATAAGTTTTTAAATATATATATAATAAGTAGGTAAAAGGCTTGATTGAATCTGGGGAAAGATTTGAACAAGGAGCTTTGGTAGCAAAAACACTAGCTGCTCCTTCTGCAGTCTTATGTAGCTTAATGATATCTAGTAAGATTTGATTATGACTGAAATTATAATCTGCCTTCATGGAGTACCTATAAATAATACATCCAAGTCATCCAAACACCTGTGAAATTTTGATATCCTATGTGAAGCGTGACTTTGGTTCTTTCTGTGCTATTACTCCCTTCATTATAAGAGAAAATACACTATTTGCTAAGGCTGCCTATACTTTCCTACTGCCACCAATTTTTCAGTCATACCTGTATTGTGCAGGGATCTTCTAGCTACGTGAAGGAACATAAATTGTTATTGGGTTTTTTTTGTGTGTGTTTTTTTAGTATGTTCATTTTACATCTTGTTCTTATTGCTGTAACTCACCCTGGCTGTGGTCACACCTTCACCGTAAGTTGTCTTCAGGCTCAGCTCCAATTTATGCGGACTTTCCCTCCCCCATTCGTACTTTCCAGAGTCTGCTTTTTCACAGGACTCAGTCCCATTCAGCATGGCAAACTGGACTAAAAGAAGCTGAACTATATCATGATGGGTAGAACCTGCTTTCCTTTCCATCCAATGCCTGTATGTGTGAATGGTACAAACCAGAGCTGGTGGCCCTCCTTCTCCACTTTCCCATTCCTGCCAAGCAGTTCCTACTTTGCCCACCATCATTCCTAGGATGGTCCTCTCTCCAACCCTGCACCCCCAATTCCCCTTTGCTCCAGTCACCCACTGGCAGACTCTGTCATTTTTAAAAAAATATATAAATCAGTTTTGCTCTATACTGGTAAAGCAAGTTGATTGACAGAACTTTATCCTATCAGAATGTGGATGGTGTTGGTGCAATTAAGAGGGGTGGAAAACTAAAGAGTCATGTAAAAGACTCGGGGCAATAACATAAAAGGTGTGAGCAAAGCAGCTCATACTGATGATGGATGATCAGGAATTGGGTGTGAACAGGATTAGGGCATCTCCAGTTCAGCTCTTAACAGGATCAACTATTTCAGTAAGGTATGACCATGACCCCTGGGACCTCTGGGTATGGGGTGAAATAAAAATGGGGGTGATTAATTAAAGTAATAAATAATTTTAAAAATAATGATCTCCTTACTTAGAATTTTTTTAAAAAATGGAACAGGCGGGGGAAACAATTGGTTCCTTTTAATTTGGCATCCCTTAAACCTTGGAATACTAGGTAACCATCTAGTGTTCAGTTATGCCAGCTTTGGTTCCTATCTTTTCAGTCATTACCCATCAGAGCAAAGTGATCATGGTGCCATCTTACAGGGGGCATCAGATAATGAGGAAGCATAGCCTTGTGGGTATCTCTTCTCCCTGTTTATCACCATCAGATTTTTTTACAAAAGTATTTTTGGTTTATGTTCTGTGAAACAAATGGTTTTTGCTAGATCATTAAAAGGGCAACACTGGAGCTTGAATTTCACATATAAAATAAATTTTGGACAATTGATACACCATAAATGCTGTGTTATGTGAACGGTGGAAGCAGCTAGCCATGTCATGACTTCGTTAACCTCGCAGTATAATTTTTACTTTGTTTTAGAGTTAGATTCCTTTTTTTGCTGACATTTCAAGATGCCCTTCACCTTTCTGCTCAAATTTGTTTTTGTGCTGTGTTTTTGTTAATGGGATGAGGGCTAAAGAAGAAAACTTTGCTCATTTAACATCTAACGTATTCGAACAAAAATGATCTTGACAGTTTGCAAAAGTTAAGTACTCTTGACTTCTGAGATATTAAAGAAAAACAACCAAATGTTCCCAGTAGTTCCTTAATGCAATTACTTGATTAGAGAAAGGCATTTCATTTCCTAACCGCTACAGGAATAAGCTATATAGCTGTCAATAATTTTGCAGCTGGGCCTCAGAACTGGTGGTCAGTGTCTGACCACATTTTTACATGGTCATTAATGCATTTCCATCAGCACTTAAAAATGCACCCAGCAAAGCTTGCAAAATCTTAAGGGATTTTGCTGGTGCGCTGGTGACCTTTCCCTTCGATAATTTCCATGATGTTTTTGCACTTCTGCATATGCAGCACACCGTAATATTTTGCATCAAGCCTCCATTTAAGTCATACCATGTTATGTTCAAATATGCCTGTTCTACTTGATTCATTTTAAAACCTAGTGACCGGCAATGTCCAATGGATGAAATTCTCATATTATGCCACAATCCAAAGTTTGTAGATAGATACTCAGAAGCATTTATGGAATTGTTTCCTATACTCTTAGATGGGAAGGGCTGTGGCTCAGTGGTAGAGCAAACTGCCTGGAAAGAAGGTCACTGATTTGATCCCCGGCCTCTCCCGGGAAGTAGGCAATGGAAAACCACCTCTGTATCTCTGCCGAGAAAACTACATAGAGGTGCCTGTGCAGTCAAAACAGGATCCAGCCATAACTCAGTAGTACCCAACCAAGTCATCCCTCTCAAATATACCTCTGTAACTAGCCACATTCTCCTCAGCAGGACAGCAACATTTTAATCAGATTACCAGTCATTATCCTTTTTTCCTGCTTTTTTTTTTTAAGGAAAGAAATTTTGGAAGCTATCTGTTGCTTATTGTTCTTTCTACAGAAAAGTGAAACGGTTGGCTTTGTCAAGTTAACTAGGCAGGTTTCGCTTTGCCTCTTTTCTCTGATGTAGTAGTGCCATGGAAGGTGAAGTAGGAAGGCACCATCTATCTAAAACCAGCAAAAATATACAGCTGAAAGAATAGAAGCACTTTATAAGGAAGAAAACATATTCCTTTTTAATAATCCAGTATTAATTAGGTTAAATGAAAGACAGGGGTGGGGGGGGGGAAGAAAACAAATTGAAAAGGTCACATGGGAAAATCCAAGTGGATGTCAGACTTTTGGCTTTGATGTTGGTGAAAGGAGATTAAATGTCCACATAAAGAATTGGACTCAAGTGCTCCGTACTTTTTCCTCTTACATTCATCACATTGTGACAATTGCTTTTTAAACATGCAGAAAACACAACACTGTGGATTGGGAGGGGGGGGTTTTGTTTGTTTTTTAAGGAAAACTTCAAAGTAGAGTACATTTCTGGCAGGTTCTGAATTTCAGAACATGATGCAAGTTTCTATGCTCTCCACAGTTAAAAAATAATTGTTTATGTAACATGGAGTAACTGCTGTCTTTGCTCTGCCCTTTACCTCCCCCCACACACAACTGTCCGTTGACAATAAGGTTTCCTCATATCACGGTCCTGTATCAACAGGTCACCAGCAGTTCATTTCCTACCAAAACGCACCATTTCATAGAAGACGAGAAAAGCGTCTGACATCTGATCCCAAAACAGAATGGGAATTTCTTATGATGTTAATTTTTTTTTTTAATCTTTGTGGTTGTGTGTCACATATGGGGGATGACACCTATGCATGTATGCCTCTGAGCCAGTGCAAAACCCAAGAGCGGAAGCAAATAATAATGCCTTCTATTCAAACAGTGTTTTACATCCATCTTCACTAATAGCACAGTCGTCACTGGATCATGTATGACAACAGCAATCAATCACTTCAAAAAAGTTTGTGTCCGAGCCCTGCTTTAATTCTGCAAAGCTCATGGCAGAAAATGCTACTTTTCCTCCCTTCCTGTTCACCCTGAGAAGGGATTGCAACTGCTGGATCAAGCACCCAGCAATCCAGCTGGATCCAGTGTGTTGTTGTTGTTGTTGTTGTTGTGTTTTTGACATGCTGGATCCAGCATACCATGCTGGATCCAGCGACGTGGATCCGCAAACATATTAAATTCAAAATTAGTTACTTTATGTCTTTAATAGCTGCCTTTTTCAAAACAGCGAGTCAGCGACGTTGCCATTCAATCACACTAGCAGGTAGCATGTGCCACAAGTGCGATTGAACGGCAATGTCGCCCCCTCTTTCTGAGATAAAATTCTCCGCTGATGAGTGGTCAGTAATCAATGACTTGATTGCCAGTCTTCAACTGGTGAAACTGGCTGTAGAAGCTCTTTGCAGAAGAGAGTCCACTTTGATAACGGCCGACACAACCCTGAAATTTGTCTTACACAAACTAAATAGCCAGGGCACTAACCTTAGTGCCGAGCTATCTGAATCACTACGCAACAGAATCGCAGAACGGCGCCTCCCTGAAATTACAGGTACATTAGTGTACTTACAAAATCCAAAAAAATATGACAAAGGAGTAAAAAATCTTGGTTATTTTCCCATGCCAAAAAAGAATGGAATGCGACAAGAGATGAAAAATTTGTTGAATCCTGTAAATAAACAAGTGATAGTGGAACCAGTGCAAGACGACGTAATGGAACTAGAAGAAGATGGGCCAGCTAATCCAGAGCCCATGAATTTTGCTTTAGAACAAGAACTTGAGATTGAACTAAAACGAGAGAGAGAAAACCTTTATAAACCAAAAAAAAGTAATTCTCAAATAGATTATGAAAAGATTTTGAAAAAGGAAATGACCGTTTATGAGACCGAAGGAGTGAAAGGTGATCATTTATCCATGGTTTATGACTATTTAATGACCTTAAAACTGACCAGCGTAGAGGCCAAAAGGGCCTTCTCAGCAGCTGGCTATATATGCAGCTCTGTGCGAAGTAGGTTAGGCAATAAGACTATACAGTAGATAAAATATGTTTTTTAAGGTCTCACTTCCAGAAAACTCAAAAAACTAAATAAATTATCTTTCTGTTGTTAAGAGTGTTGGTAATCGACACAAATGTAAGTACAATTGTGTCGTTAGGATACAGGCTGATTTGTGGTTGTAGCATTAGCTCTAGCCATTTTAAGTTAAAGAGGGGTAAGATTGATTGTGACTGATTATACGTGCTTATTTCATTATATACCTAAGATAATTCTTATTAAGAGATTACTTAAAGGCATTGTCTTTGATGTTGTATTCAATTTTTCTTACTTCATAAAACATAATACTGAAATTGTAATTTTAAGTCAATTATTTTGGTCTCAAAAAGCAAAGAATTAAGAAACCAAAATTGATATAGTTACCACCAAATGAGTAAAGGTTTTTATTTTAGTAGTTTTTAGTAAAAACTACTAAAAAAGAGGTGCATTAAATGAATACATGAACAAAAAAATTTCATTAAAATCATGTATCTATTTTGATTCCATATATTGCTGGATCCACGCTGGATCCAGGCCAATCCAGCAAAAATCCAGCTGGACTGAAAATGCTGCCGGATTGCAGTCCCTAACCCTGTGATGAAACGGCTGACCCAAGGTCACCTACTCTGGACTCTGAGGCTGGCTCCACTCTGTGTTAGTCAACTAGCTCAGCAACTCCAGTGGAGTGGCCTAGAATGGGAAAAGGGTGCTATAGCCTGCTTCAAAGGGAGACTGCTTGAAAAAGGAATCTGACCTGTTCCACTATCAGCTGCTTGTGTGTGGATGGCACCAAATAGTTGATCTGGTCTATGGGGCACAAGGTGGTATTTTGTCAGGCTCAGGAAGTAGTCTTGGAAAGCAGCCACTTTGGGGTACCTGTCTAAAACACACACAGCTGGCAATTTGCTTTTGGACCTCTCAGCGGCTTTCGATACTATAGATCATGGCATCCTCCTGGACCGCCTGAGGGGGTTAGGTATCGGAGGCACTGCTTTGCAGTGGTTCCGGTCCTTCCTCTCGGGTCGGTCCCAGAGGGTGCTGCTCGGGGACTGTAGCTCCAGTAAGAGGGACCTCACTTGTGGGGTTCCTCAGGGGGCTATTCTGTCCCCGATGTTATTCAACATCTATATGAAGCCGCTAGGTGAGATAATACGGAGTTATGGTGCTGGGTGTTATCAGTACGCTGATGACACCCAAATCTATTTCTCCATGTCTCGCTCGTCGGCCTCGAGTTCCAATGGCATCTCTTCGCTCAATGAATGTCTTCAAGCGGTAATGGGCTGGATGAGGAAAAACAGATTGAAACTGAATCCAGACAAGACGGAGGTGCTCACGGTAGCGGCCCCGAAACCAAGAATTGGGTTACAACCTCCAGTCCTGGATGGAGTCACACTCTCCTCCAGTGACTGCGTTCGCAGTTTGGGGGTGCTCCTTGACTCGTCACTCCTGATGACAAATCAGGTAAATGCGACAGTCAGGAGCGCCTGCTATCAGCTTCGGCTGATACGCCAACTGCGCCCTTTTCTGGAAGTAAGGGACCTCGAAACTGTTGTGCACGCACTGGTAACCTCACGCCTGGACTTCTGTAACGCGCTCTACTTGGGGCTACCCCTGTACTTGGTTCGGAAGCTTCAGCTGGTACAAAATATGGCAGCCAGGCTTGTTTCTGGTACATCTAGGAGGGACCACATTACTCCGGTTCTGAGGTCCTTACACTGGCTGCCTATTAGCTTCCGGTCCCGGTACAAGGTGTTGGTTATTACCTTTAAAGCCCTAAATGGCTTGGGTCCAAGCTATCTCAGGGACCGCCTTCTCCCGTACAATCCTCCCCGCGCTCTCCGCTCCTCTGGGAGGAACTTACTTCAGCCTTTAAAATCCAGGCTTGTGGCGACCTCCCAGAGGGCGTTCTCTGCTGTCGCCCCCAAACTCTGGAACGACCTGCCGGATGAGATCCGTCAGTTGACATCATTAGACAGCTTTAAAAAAGCTGTCAAGACGGATCTCTTCCGGCAGGCCTTTCCAGAATTTTAACTTTCCAGATTAATCATTCCTGCTCGGGCTCTCTGACCCCCTCACTCCTCCCGTAGCCTCATCTTTAGTGATGGTCGAGGATCTTAGAGGGACACTGGGGCTATTGGTCTGTTTAATTATGTTTTATAGTTTTTGATATTGTATTTTAATTTGTCATATTGTTTAATATACTTTTAAGGGGGGGAGGGACTATAATGTTTTATTTTTATATGATGTTTTTATTATATTTATTGTTGTTAACCGCCCGGATTGGGTTGCCACAGGGCGGTATACAAATAAATATTATTATTATTATTATTATTAAAGGCTAGGAACCTTAGATTGTTTCCACATCTGCACAAGGAGGGAGACTGATCCAGCTGAAACTATTCTGACTGTGGTTCCATGCTGGAGTGATCCTGCTGATCCAGAAAAAGACCATGCACACTTGGGAGGCCTATTCAGGGACAAATTTGGTACTGCCTCTTGTGAGCTTCAGAACATGATGCAAGGACTCCAATTCAAAGGTTGAGATCAAAAGTTTCCGGCCCTTGAAGTTGTTGGCAGAGGCTTTGAAGTCCCCAATCATGGCTCTTTCAACCACATACCCAGGAGCAGCACGTAGAACTCAGAGGCCTAAGTGGTGCAATTTTGGTGGCTCAGTTTTGTGCACTGACAAAATGGATCCAACTTTTAAATAAGCATATGGAAGTGCGTGCTCTTCTGCAGGCCTTCCTGGGCTGATCTAGCCTGCCCTGGAACACTGGTAGATCTAACAATGTTATGCCCTAGGTGGCCATTTTGGCAGCCTGAAGCGGACCACGCTGCATCCAGTGTAGACACAGTGTGCTAGCAGGGGCAGGGCCCTAGTCCACATTGGAGTACAGAAGATATCACACACACACCCCATGCTGGACTGTTACTAATGTAAGTACAGAAATGGCCTTAGGGCCTGCATATATACTGCATCTATAGGCCCACACCACACTGCTTTCTGTCTTCTGCAAGTATCCATACTCTTTTCCTAGTCAAATACCATATTTTTATATAATTATCTGGCGACTAATATAATTTTGGACTAGCTATTAATACTATTCCTCCTTATTTTATCATTTGTTTTAGTTCTGTTTTAGTTTTGTGCATTGCCTGGGGGCCATGGCATAAACGGAAGTATACAAATCTCAAAGAAATAAATAAAATATACTGCCAAAATCCTTAGCAGCTTTTTAAAAATCACAGAGCTTTTTATACTACTTCAATTGATTAACACTTTTTCCATACTTTCAACTGTATTTCCCTTGGATAATACATGTTACAGACAAGAATGATTCTAATCTGGAGAATCTATTTATATTTTAAATGTGAAGGGAAAAATCTGCCCACTAGATAATCAAATCAAAGTAAAAGCTTGTGTCAGTCTAATGAACTGAAATTATTCCTGATTCTCCTCTTTCAACTACTGGAAAGTACTGGTGTGATGTGGGCCCAATGTGACATCTGCTTGGCTTTAGGGTGGGTGCATATGGTGGATTGATCTCTTTCCTTGCAAGAAACTGCAAAACATCATGTGGCTGGAGATATAATTCATGAACACCCACAGAGAACATTCATAATGCCCTCTGTTATATTTCAGTTTTCTTCAGTTAGCTGGGATTAAATGACACAATTTCATGAAATGCAAGGAGGCTTTTTAGGGGTAAACTGAATTAAATATTATTGTATCTCAGCATTATGTTCCTTAAATCCGGAGAAACAAATACTTTGTGTACGATATTAACATAACCCAGTCTGAAATCTTCTGTCCAAATCAGGACACAAGAGATGGCATGAGCTTATATCAAAGGCTTAATGTTAAATGTACTGCTTAACCAAAACTGTAGCTCAATTGCTGCAAACAATCAGAAGAAATAAATCAGTCCCTAGCTGTTTAAATGGACAGACCTTTCCTATCTTCCCATGCTGTGCTGGCAAACAGGGCAATCACACACAGTATTTATGAAACCAAGGAAAATTCCTTGTTGCTTTGGGAATGAACAAGAACATTCTCTCTCCCATCTACTCAACCTTGGGTTAGTTGACACTGCTAAATTAGATGTGGTGAATTGTGCAGCAGGACACATGGGGAGAGGATCACCTTTGATGTGTCCAGACCATGGGAAAAAATGTACAGCCTAAAAGGGCCATGCCATGCCAAAAAGGAAAAAAAAGCCCAGAACATGGTGACAGTATGTCACCACATGCCAGGATTGCAGTTATGTGCAGCCCATTTGTCACCAACGCCAGGCCTCTCCCAGAAACACAGTCTGCTCCCAGAGGTGGAATCTGCTTCCCAAAATGCTCTTCAGCAGAGCTGAAAGAAATTGTCTGCAACAATCAGTTCAGTGTGGTGGCCTCTATGTGGCTACTGGACCAACCTACCTGCCTGTGCTCATGATACAAAGTGCCAAAAATGGTATACTACCTTGGCCATTTCCACCACTTTATGTCATAGATCTAGTTGGAAAACTTCAGAACTGGGAAACTTTCATTGTCTGGCTCTGAAGATTGCACAGGCAAACTGAGCTGACAGCCTCACTGCTGCTTCTGGCCTGAAGCAAGTGCTCTGACCCAGGAGAGAACCCCAGCCTGCACTCATACAGATCTTGTTCATCCTCTGATTCATGGCAGTTGAAGCATTTCTCCTATCTGCCTCTATACTACTTCTGTTGGATGATTTTATGATGATCAGACATACAGCCTTTTGACATTGTTACATTAGAAGTGTGATGATTCTTAATTGACTTGAAGGAAGTCAGCAAGGCAGCACAGTATTAAAATGGCTAAAACAATCAGTGGCAGGAAGATCACTAAAGCAATGAACATGCATGGAGCAAGTAGTGTTCCATACCAAGGCTGGGAACCTTTAGTCCCAGCTGAGTAGTGTATTTAGCATGCTTAACAGACTGAGATGTGTTTACATGTAGTGGTTTTTTTAAGTTGCTTAATGACAGCTCAGTTCACAGACAGCAAAGGCACAATTCCATCTTCAACACACATTAATAGCCAGAAAACTTTAATTAGAACATTAGATCAAAAATGGGATGAGAACTCTGGCTAACATTTTCTTCTTAATCTTGGGAAAGTGAGGTTTAAGCTCCTGGAAATCAGTACATTAATCAGTCTTGCTTGCCCTCTAGGATTCAGCATTATAGGACATCAAGAAAGTCCAATTATATGTCCACTTTGGGGCCAATCACTCCTTTCATATTTATATTTTGGCAGCACTGGCCAACAGCACAAAGTGCAGCTAGAACATCCCCATATGAATGTGCTCTGGTTCATTGGCTTCACTTGAAGCCCTCCGCATGCCAGCAAATCTCCCTTCAATCTGTCCTGAAATGTGTTAGATCAAGTGAGATTTGCTGGTACAACACAGGGCTTCAAGTGGACCGGAGTGTGCCAGTATTAGCAGCTTCCAGTCTGCCTCTGAGCCAGTTTGGTCTAGTGGTTAGGGAGCCGGATTCTTATCTGGGAATACCAGGTTTGATTCCCCAGCTGGGTAACTTTGGGCTAGTTACAACTCTCCTCTGAGCTCTCACAGCCACACCTACCTCTGTCTCTTGTGGGGAGAAGAATAGAAAACTTTATCAGCCACTTTGTGTCCCCTTAAATGGGTGAGAAAAGTGGGGTAGAGAAGCCAACTTCTCCGGGCAACAGATGCCATCATTCTGGTGTGAATCTCAGTCCAAGGAAAGGTCTGCCTAGCTGCCTTGGCATTGGGAATAAGTTCTGTATCCCCACTTCAGTGAACTTTCTCTGCAAATATTTTTGCATTATTTCATAAAGAATATAATCTGAAAGGGACAGCCTTGTCTTGCAGGAATTCAAAGAATGCTCCTGCTTACTTCTTCCTGGTCCTGAAAGACACACCTTTTTACAATGGGAGCAGAATTATTCCCTTTGTCTTCAAAACAAGAGCTATAAAATAATTTTTTATTGTTGTTATAACATATTCTGGTTTTCCCAAGTCCATCTCTTAATGTTCCCAGGCCTTAAAATCAAGTATCTGCAATCCAGCTTTTCTAAAGACCTGGCATTAATTAGCCATTCAGATTGCATTAAAAAGTGCCTTAAGATAGATAAAATATTGTATGTTCTTGAACTATTTTTCTTCAGTGTAAGTTAGAAAAAGAATAGTTGGCATTTTTTTTATTTTTTGCATAATAAAAAAGGATCAGACTGATATATTATTATTATTTTGGAGAAAGATAAATAGGGTATATTGCCTTGTACATAATTCTAACATTCATTCTCTTTCTAAGCTCTATTGCATTACTAGAGATTGTATTTCCATTTACGACTGTGAACATCTGTGCCACAGCAGACAACTTTGCTACCAAGCACTACTGTTAGATTTTGCGCCAGCAACTTCCATTGCTTCATGTGGTTTGTATTTTGTTCTTTAAACAGTTAATGATGTTTTTGGTCTCTCTTCCAGCAAAGTTTAAATTTAGCCAAGATAAGCACTAATAGGAAACATATTAAGGAAATGGCAGAAGTTTTTCTTAGAAACTATTCTAGGTGAATGTCACATGTTTTTAAATAAACAACCAGACCTTCCTATATATTAAAATCAAATCTCCCTCCTTTTCTGTTTATCCTGATTGAAGTGAAGGTGAACCAACACTGAAAGTTATGTGAATCAAAAAAGCATACCTTCTGAGTGTATCCATTTTTAATAATTCTTTTTGCCTTAATCCTTTGAATTAATCCAAAGTCTTTCTATAGATGGATAATATACACAATTAGTGCAACAAATTTAGCATGGATATAAACCAACTAATCCTAACTGTGTATCCTACTGCAACAAATAAGAATTTAGTACTTTATTTTAGGACATTTTGGGCCTGGAAGGGTTTGGTCAGACCTGTCAAGATGCAACCATTGTCCACCACCCACCCACCCACTACTGTGCCAAGCCTTTGTGAATCCCCTTCATGATAGTGGGGGAACGGGGGAGCAGGGGTATCCAGGTCGCAGTGGCAGCAGGTCAGGGTGGCAGTGGCTGAGTGAGAGTGGCAGCAGTGGCGTCATTCTTTTATGTCTTTGCTTGCAGCTTTGTTATATTCGCAAAGGTGAATTTGCGGATTCGGAGTGGATTCAGAGTGAATTCAAAGGCAACAGGGATTAGATGGGGATGCTGCTGTCAATGAACATTCAACAAACATTCAAAGCTAATTCAAACCCTAGCACATTTGAAGTGGTTTCATTCATGCAAATGCAATTTTCTGTCCCAGTCGCTTTGATGAAAAACAAAGGCGGGAGGGGAATTCATACCCATACCTAGTCCCAGTGTTAAAACAAGTCCTGAACCCAAACTGATAGAAATCCAGAAATATTATTGTTTCTAAGAATATAGTATCTAATATATCTGTATATTACACATACAACCAAAAATATTGTATAAAGACTATAATAGTATTCCATACATAGCATCTTTTGTTATTGGTTATAGATCATTAGCTAGATAAAGGCAGGGGGAAAATTTGCATAGATGATATTTACTTTATATAGCAAATCAGGTATTCTATACTGCATAAGAACATTCTTAATTTTTGTATAAGATCTGGACAACAATGCACTGGCTTGGATTTATACCTGCATTCCACATCTTCTCTGACATACAATACTATAAACATTGGGCAGGAGAGTGAGGCCCAACAAGAGGAAGTATTTTTTTTTCACTCAGAGTCATTAGTCTATGGTGACAGCAACTAGCCTGGTTAGCTTTAAAACAAGGTTAGACAAATGCATAGAGGACAGTTGTATCAATGGAAACTAAAAGTAATACCTAGGTACCACTTCCATATTGGAGAGACAAACTGATGCCCTGAAAAACAATATTCAGGGAGTCCAGAACAGGTGAAGGGTTTGCCTCTGTCTTCTGCTTGAGAATGCTCAGAAACACTTGGTGGCCCACTGTGTGAGACAGGATGCTGAACTAGATGGGCTGCAACCTGATCCAGCAGGGTTCCTCTGATGTTGTTATATTCTTAAGTTCTTAGTTCCAGAACAAAGCAGGCTTCCCTATCCCAGGAGTAGCAACCCATCTCTAGTTGAGACAGGTTGTCACTTGTACACGATGGAGCCATTCATATCGTGGCAGGGTATCCCAGACCAGCACCCACTGCCAACTTCAATGCCAACTTTGCAGCTAACTCCAGTGTCAGCTTAAGAGCCTGAACAGGAGTCTGCAAAGGCCAGGGAATTTTTTTTGGGGGGGGCAATGTACTCTCTTGTGCCACCAAAATGGTCCCCCCCCCCCCCGCATATCCTGGAAGAGGTGCCCACATGTGTTCTGGAAATAGCCTGCTGTTCTGCCAGTAAACCACAATGATAAAGTGTAAAGGCCGCCTCTCCACCCTTACCTATTTCATATATATATTTATCTTTATTTGGTAGTGTGGTAGCGTTGTGTTTACTTGCAAATCAATCTCTGTTATTCCCTTCCAAGAGGCGCACCTTCCATTTCCTTTTCTCTACTCTTAGGCTTGATAATAATGTTGCCTCCCTTCTGATGCTGCAGCAGACAGCACCCTGCCCCCACTCTGCCAATCTCCAGCAGTGGGTTGGATACAGTTACTGTTTAGAACTCTGGCCCTATTTGGCTCCCTTTATAAACAGAACTCGACGAAGCTTCTTTGAAACAACAAGAACATGTGTTTATTGAATACAGTTGAAGTTTAAAGTCAGCTTCTTCTCACAGTTAGTTACACGTGGTTACTTTTGCTGTCAAGCAGTTCAGTCTTTCACTTTTACACTAAGTCAAAAGACTCTACAAGTTCAAGAATAAAACTTCAATCAGTTCAGAATTTGTTAGCTTTCCTTTTAAATAACTTCACAAGCTTAGCATTCATATACTAAAAGACTCAGGACCCTAACTTTAGCCTCCTCAGCTAAGAGCCCGTTTCTCCCCTTCGTTAACCTCCCTCCAGGATTAATGACCCAAGGCAGAGAACCGAAATTGTTCCCTCAGGCCCCCCTTAAATATGGGCCTGGCTGGCTAGCTTCACCCTTATTGGCTGATCTCTGCCTGGATGCAAATTCAACCCCTCCCCTTGGAGTGCTCAACTAGCCCCTCCCTTAGGCTACTTACCCTTGTGAAAATACACTTTGGCGACACTTTTAAGCATCTGGACTTACCGTGTTCGCCACACTTTGCATTTTAAACTAAAAAACATACTTTTGGGATTGAGGGGTCCTTGCGGGCATTACATAAAGTCTACCAATAAACCAAACTAGGGTGCCATTTTGCACATCCTAACCCAGTACATGCTCTGTCCTGTGAGGACAGAGCATGCTACTAGTGGGCAGGGCCTCCTTATCCCACACAAATATGTGAAGGGGAAACCAGTAGACTCTTTCATGATACAGAACAATGTCCTATACAGAAAGAGACATAGTTATTTTTAATTCAGCTCTAACATACTGACTTCACATTCACCTGAGACATTTATAAAGCCTTATACAATAGAGACCTACAATAAAACCTGAATATTTGCATCTGTGGGTCTATGTGTTTTTTTCTGGAAAATTCATTAACTTTTATTATCTGGTGAAATATCACATGATAAATTAATAGCATGTATGCGTCCTGAAACATTTTAGTGGAATTTGCATTCCATCTCATAGCAGCCATTTGCTATCTTTTCAGCAAATATAAAAAAAGAAGAAGTGGTTGTCTTTGTTTCACTAGAAAACTGAAGTTCTGATGGCTACATTAACAGACAACAATGCTTAAAACAATAAGGCCACACATAGTAACCAAACAAATAAGAATGATTCTATGTTTGTTGATATAGCACCTGATATGAGGAAGAAGAACAGGGTATAACAGACCATGGAAGCACTATGCATATTTTATTTTTTCATTGTCTTATATAGAAGGTCTATAATTTAATATAGGGATGGAAGAAGTTCTCAGTTCTTCTCCACTGGTAGCAATTACTAATCTACTAAACCAATGTAGGCCCAAGCAAAGGTATGTGTTACTTCATATCTATCCCATTAGATATCTGAATTATTTTCTTTGTTAAATAATCCAGCTAATAGGAATGAGGGTGTGAGGGAGCTGTCTTTGCCTTAATTCTACATAAATCTTGCACATAGCAACTGGACATTGGAAGGAATTCTGCCCTCTCCATCATCACAGTGCTCTAGTTAGACCAATTTCTTAATAAGGATTTTATTTCATTCTTTGCATATTGGGAATATAATTTTCCACAAAGTTTGAATTCACACAGCCTTGTCCATGTTTTAATATTTAGGCATTAACTGTTGAATAAAGACAGTAGCGCAGTGACTGAAGTATTTATAAAAGTTGTATACATGTTTTCAAACAAATTCTTGATTTAGCAGCAATAGTTTGATAACAGCATTGAGCAAGAGGATATCTATTTTTGGCATGCAGGAGGTAGTGAAAGTAAAGATCTCTAAAGTAAAAAACAACACTATAAATGAAGCTTGGTGCTAGGTGGTGTTCTTGTTGGATTTATATACTACAGATTTCTGAAGGGAAATCTCATTCCAGAAGGCAGAAATAGTGTAATAATATAAAACAACCAAAAGACCCTAACAGAATAAATTAATCATCCAACATATATCATTGTAATATAGTAGGGATGTGTATGAATGTATTTTTGACATTCGAATCCAAGTAGATTCAAATATAAAATTCAATTCAATTTGGATATTTAAGATCTGAATGTTGTAAAATTTGAATCCGTATGTTCGAGTGTTAGGTTTGTATTTAAGGATACAAATTTCGACAACATTTGTGTCTGTTATATGTATCTGTATGCATTCTGTAAAAATCTGTATGCATCCTGTAATATCCCATATGCATCCCATTTTAATCCTATATTTTAAGCGCAAGATACGTATAATATTCACACAGATTCATACATGACAGATATGAAATTACACATTCGAATTATTCAAAAATCTGTATTCGAGTCCAAATGTTTAAATTCAGATTTTTGAAAATCTGATTTCGATTCAAATGTCAACATTCAACAGATTTGAATTGAATATATAGTCTACAAGCTCACCTACTCTGCCGCACCTAAGTTTTAATTCACGTTCAATCCATTTTCCAAGTAAGAGAATGACCAGGCAACATGACAGTTTTCTTTTCACATTATCAGTCTTAGAAATCCTGGGTTAGATAATGCAGAAAGTCTAGTCATTTTGCTAATGCATGCTGAAGGTGGATTGAGGGTGGATTAAAACTTAGATATAGCTGGGTTCCTTCCCAAGTTGTTGTATACCAGTATCCAGAAACACTTACAATCCACTAGCAGACCACACAGTTTATGCAAATGTTACATTCACTGCCTGATGCATCCACAAATTATTAAGTTGTGATACAGATACAGACATCATGTGCCATTTGGACAGGTTACAGTGCAGCTGTTGGCTTTGCTTTCCATAAGGCTTGCACAAATAGTGAGGTGTGAATGAGTCCTATATTTTTAACATGAAGTTTAACACTGCATTCTCAAAAAGGATATTGCAGAGCTGGAAAAGAGAGAAAACAGCAAACTTTGCAACATTGTTATGCTTGGGACCTTTGAGTTTAGATGAATAAGGAATGTACCATATATGACATTACAGAGATGTTTGAGTTGTTGCCTGGTGAAGATGAAGTGAATGGATAGAAATTCCCACTCTCCTACCATTTCCAAAATATTACTGTCCAGAATCAAGTGAATTTAGGACAGACAAAAATGAGGCTGAGGAATTCACACCTCCTCAATGGAGGTCGTTTGCACTTAGCTGGTGCCTAGTTAAGCACCAGTTAAGTTTGAATGGTTTGGATGTCCCAGACCATTCCAGAAGCATTTGGGATGTTTTCCTAGGGAAGTTGAAATGTGTAAGGCTCAGAATCATCCCAATGGAGATTTAAAGAAATGAAACAGATTTGCTTTTTCCTTGGTAACAGCTTGAGTTGCAACTGAAATCTAGTGTTAACAAGGTCTTGGACCCATTCAACTTTTAAAGAGCTTTGAATTCATTTTCATAGCTGAGTGTTCCCAAAGGATCAGAGAAATCCGCAGTTTCTGAAGATTAAGGGTGCTGGAACGTGGTTTATCTGTATTTGAAGAAGTCCCACTGGTGGATGTAGATATAATCCTTGCTATTTGACACTGGAAATGCAAGCAGGTTTTTTTTGGGGGGATAACATAAGTCAGAATGAGACAAAATGTTTACAGAACAGCAGAGTTTATGATACAGTATTCAACCTTGGTCTACGCATGTAGCCAATCAGAACACATAGCCCATGTGTCATTGTACTTGCTGCATGCATCACTGTATAGCTGTATACTCATATCAACACTGAGCATGAAATCTACATGTTATGCTTACTTCTAAAATGGACACGGTTGGGAAAGGCAGTAACACAAACAGCAAAAACCTTGAAGTCTAGGTCATTGTAAGTTTCATTTCTAACCACATTTAACCCTTGACAGTTTGGGGGGCATTCTCTTCACTTTCCCCTGATCAAATAATAAGGGAGGTTTTTTTTGGGGGGGGGTTCCACTTACCTGCCTTAATCCAGATTTAAGATGATACAGATCTAAGGAATGGGTCCTTCAACTAATCTGGATTTAATAGATCCGGATCTAAGGAGGTACCCTATATGGATCTAAGAAATGGGTCCTTCAGCTAATCCGGATTTAGTAGATCTGGATCTAAGGAGGCACCCTATGCGGGGTAACACCCAATAGCAATGGGTGCTAGGCATGCTCACAGTGGAAATGGAGCACCCATGTGATGATTCCAACTCTACCCATGTTGGGTCCATCCATCACCCCATTTTGGAGGGGGCTGATGCCTGGGGGCGGGCAAACTCCAGAGCTGCTCCGGAAAATCTTCAAAGATTGCAGCAAATCGCTCTGGAGATTATCCGGAGCTTGGCCAAAGCTCCACAGAAAGGTTCTGTAGAAATGGCCTAAGCTCTGAAGTCTGTGCCATTCTCCTGAGTTTTCTTCGGAGCCCTCTTCAGAGATTAGGCACCAGCTTTGAAGCTTTGGTTTTGGGGTACTGCCCTATGCATGCCCCCCCCCCCGAACCCACCTCTAGACCTCATTGCCCGATCACGGTACAAACGTGCACCTTATAATCTGGATTTCATGGCCAAAGACCAGACTGTAGACCCCTTTAATGGAATCTATAGGAAATTTAGATTATTGGTCCTGAAGGACCCATTTAATCCAGATTTCCCTAGTACAGGTGGAAACAAATGTGGCTCTAATGGGGACTGCAGTGGAAACGGGGTCTTCCTGCTCTGAACCTAATGGGCACTTAATGGGTCCCTAATGGGTACTTAATGGATACTTAGTGCTAGTGGGAAAAAAAAACTTCCTCTCCTTGCCCCCCCCCCCCCGAATCTTGGATCAGGCTTGGATGAATGGAAAGAGTGAGCAGAGCCTTGATTGTAAGCAGTAGCTTACAATGTAGTGAGAGTTCAGGCTGTTACAATGTAATGAACTTGTTGCTGGTGGCAAGGAGGCAGGCAGGATGCAAGGGAAAGAGAGGGAAGTGGCGACAGTGGCTGCAGTGACAGTAGCAGTGAAAGAGGCTGAGTGTTGTGCTTGCAGCCTTCCTGTGGCAACTTAAGGAGGATTTACTGCAAAGTGGAAAGCAGATTGGGCTATTAGCTAATAAATTTCCAGTGCAATTCTGATTGTATTTCAAGTTCTTTTTATCTGATTTTACTTACTACACTATTTGGAAGCAGGATCAAGCAAAAAAGATAAGCTGTATTAACATGAGAAGCTGGGCTATGGAGGAGAAGCACCAAACAAAAACTGTCAGGTCTCCAACGGAATCAGGGACAAGCTTGAAATCAGGGTATGATGGAAAAGAGTAACGAGAGAGAGGTTCTTCCCTGCAAGTCCATATAATAAGCTGCCAGTAGGAACATGAAAAAACAGAGTTCACTGCTGATTAAAAAGACACGGATTAAAACCCAGAGAAAATTGTGCAGTCGGAACTCGTCCCAAGGAATGATACCATTAAATTCACTCTACGCAACTGTGAGCTTATATTTATACGTATGTTGCATGCACAGTAGAAAATGCTGAAAACCATTTCATGAATTTCTTTTCAAATCAGTGCAGCACCGGCAAATTCTCCTTTGACCGAACTCAGGTCCAAGGAGGATTTGGCAGTGCCATGTGGATTTCACAGGAAGCCCACAAACCACTTTTTGCAGGGGAAGGGTCTTCTGGCTATCCTCACCCCACCCAGTCACCACAGGGTTACATTACTTTGCCTTTCCCCTGTGAGAGACAGGTGGGGTATTTATGTAAGGAAGAAAACATGCTGTAACATTCCTTACTGTAACCACTAATGAACACTTTCCAGTTTCTAAACCTAGAAATAACCATACTCTGTCATAAAGATTGAATGGAGGTTTGGCGAAGCAACCGGTCCCAGCTACACTTTGATCTGAAATAAATAAATGTCTGCTGGGAGTGATTACTTTCTCTTATACTGTGACCAAAATAGACTTCAATGGCTTCTGAGATCACCTTAAAAGAGGCGTTGGTGCACTTTTTCACAGCACTGCCCTTAAATGCCACACTGCAGTTCATTATGGCTTTCACTTTTTATCCTGACAGCGGTGTGTCAATTGGCCTTTATTTGCCACGCCAAATGGTAGTTTCTAACACTGGCCTCTTGTTGTAATCAATGAGACACAACAGTGTTAGTAACTAAAGTCCCACTGAACAACGGGTCGTATATCTGACACTCCACTCCAAGAGGGTTCCTATACATCTTTTCAGCAATTATGTCAGAAAATCAATCAATGACTTCAGCAAAATCTTGATACTTTCTCTCAACTGCAGAAGGTATTAATTATGCATTACCAGACTTCTTGCTCTCCCTTCCCCCATCGCCATTTCCACAGACCTTCCCTATTCTTAAAACACCTCACAAAATACACATTTCTAAAAGCTGATAAGACTTTCCAGTTGCCCTTTTTCTAAGGCTTAGAACCTTAATAATGTCAGGTTTTGTAGAGATCCACCTCCACTCATCAGGAATTTATTCCACAATTTATTGACTGAATGGTTTAAAGCGCATCCAGAACTACCATACATTGTACATTAGACTGATACTCCAGGTTTTAGCATTTTTGCAGCAGCAGAGTGATATTAGAGATGTGAGATTTTCTTTCCAAGTGACCTAATCCTCCTGACAGCATCATGTGAAATATTTCCAGGTATGAACACCACGCACTGGACTCTCGCTGTAGTTCTCATGTGCTAATCCAGACAGAGCTACAGTTTCAAATAATAGGATATTGCGCTATGATGGTTAATTTTACCGGAACACCATAATCTTGTAAATCGGGTCTGTATTCTGGGATTTTATCCGGAGCCCCATGATCAATGCCAGCAAATCAGGTACAATTATGAAATAATTATGGGATGTTGATTCTGTGTAGATTTAGATAAAGACAAAACTCAGAAGCAGGCCAAGTGAATTAGGGTTACTATATGGGAAAGAGGAATGGGTTCTTGCATCTTTAACAGTTGCACAGGAAAGGAGTTTCAGCAAGTGTGACCTGTATTTCCAGCTCCGTGTGCTGATGGAGGGACCCTGAACCCTAACATCTTTTGCACACAGTAACTCTGAAATAAATACTCTTAAATATTTCAGCAGCAGCTTTGTCTGCTAACATTGGCTCACATATTGGCTCACTAAACAGATACTTTTAGAGAACAGCAAAAAAAATGAAAATGTGTATAAAAATATATGAGGTACTGGAATTTAGTACTAAAATAGTGTTTTGTTACTATAATTCATTATTTTTTTAAAAAAAATCTACAAAATCATTTGTGATTTTTAAAAAAAGCCTCCCAAAAATAGAAGGTACAAAGAATAAATGAAATTCTTAGTTCATCTTGGTTGATTGAGTGCTTCAAGTAAAATCATCCTTCATATAATGCAATGATTTGGGTACCACAAACCACCACCCAAAATCAAATCATGCATATAATTTGTTCCTTTGGAAAATTGGAGTTCAGGGAAAGAGTTTGAGGGCCCCTTAACCAATGCAAACCAATTGTACTGCAGAGATGAGATGCTAAATGGGAGATCAGACTATCAGTAAGTCAGTGGTGCTAGAGAGGGGAAAGTCAAATATACCAGTATCTCAGACTGCCTCCCATCCCAAGATATATTACACTCTGCTCGATACTGGGAATGCCAGATGTAATGGAGACATTCTGTTTGTAGTTCTTTATCACCCCCTGAGATTTGAGGTGTGGTACCCAATGACAGGGTCTTTTCTGTGATGAGTTCAAGGCCAGGGCTGCTGTATGGCAACTGAAAACACAATGTATCACTAGTACAGGGACCCCAGCAGTGATACCAGATTCCCCACAATAGCAATACTTACCTTGAAGTGTGTCAGTAGCTTTCATGATGGGCTCAGTAGACTATCAGGAGCCAGCCAAGCACATGAAGAACCAAACAAGAAAATGTGTGGGTACTTAACTGGCTTTTAGCAACCACAATCAACCCCATCATGAAAGCTACCAGCAGATGTCAAGGTAAGCCAAGCCCAGCATTGTTCCTTGTGTCTTGGAGGGGTTGGAAAGAGGCAATCCTGGGATCTTGTGTAGATCCCACATCTTCTCTAGCCATCTGGAGGCACTGATGTTCTGATATTAGTATGATTACAAGAGCACTACCAACAGTGATCCAAAGATTGGGATCCACTGGGCAGCAGAATCAAGAAAAGGCTCTATTGGAAGGTATGCATTGATCTTTCTAAATGATTACTCTTTCTGCACTGAGCCTTATTCCAGATTATATCTCAGAATAGAAACCTGCTGTCCATATACTAGGGCAGATTCTGCCAGGTCCCAGGTGGGTCAAAGTGGAGATTGTCAAAGCGCCCATGCTGCTGTTGGTATTCACCAAAACAGCTCCAGAGAGAACAATGTAAGGCTTTCCATTGCACTTTGACCCACTTCCACTCTTTGTGAATCCCAGTTCTGAAGTTACCACTGAGTGCAATTAAATATTATTCATTATCAATTTCAGCAAAGTATCAAATAATGAAAACAAGTAAAAGAATATAATTACTGGGACAATTAAATGTTACTGTGCCCCTAGTGCTGCAGCCTTGACTTGATTTTTTTCAAGAAGATATGAGTAGCTGAAATTTATAAAGGCTGACTTTTTATGGAAAACAGTGAGATAATACAATGTATAACTGTAAATAATTTGAATGAACAAGGGACTGGAACATCTTCCTTCCTAAATCAGGCTGCAACGTCTGGGCCTCTTCAGCCTTGAAACCTAACGTTTAAGTAGTTATTTGATTGAAATATACAAAATCATGCATGGTGTGAAAAAGGTGAATAGAGAAATAATTTCTCTATTGCACAACACTAGAACATTTTCTGGGCAAAACACCCTAGCACAACAGTTTTGAACCCTGCAGTCCCTCCAGATCTATTGTTTAAATTTTTAGTTAGACACAAGTCCCTATCGGATATGACACAGACAGCTAATAAACCAGTTGTTAAGCTCAGAAAAACCAATGAGGTCAGCAAATCTTGTTTTAAAAAATAACTGTATACTAAGTACTTGTGCAGTCACTATTCCCCTGGGCTTTTTTTTTTTTTTTGGCATATCAGCTTTTGCTTAACAGCTGTTATGTGCTCTTCCCACTCCTACCACCATCACCAACAGAAAGAACTTGGATGATATCCTTAAGCCATTGTAGAGTTATCTCATCAATGAGATCATGAAAAGGGTGTCATTAAGAAAAGCTCAGGTTCAGGAATTAGCTGTGCTATCCAGGTAGAGAGAGAGCTGCTTCAACCAAATCGAACTGGGGCCCTTTAAGCTCTTATTACCTGGAGCAATCCAAGTCACCTGCATCTCAGCCCTGTCTGTACTCTAATGCAGCCACAGCTCACCTGGAGTTGCCACCCACCACCACCACCCCTCAGAGTGGCAAGGGACAAGGGTTGCAAGACTGCAGCTGCACAATTATTACCAGCTTTCGGATCACCATGGCAACATCTGACCTTGCATCAGATACTGATTTGCACTTTGCCAAGGAGATCTGATTGAGCCATCCTCACTGTGAATGCTGCTGGACAGGTACAGGGCTAATCCGGCACTCATAGTGTGAATGGTCCCCACCACACTTCATTCTGACCAGCTTCATATGGTATAGTTATATCATACTAGTCAGTTAAGTGTGAATCCAGTGAGAGACTGTCTTCCACATAGCTACAAATGTGGCCATCTGAGAGGCAGAAGCATGGGGTTTCACCCCAGTGGACACACTGTTTACACGTTCCACAGCTTCAGAGTTTCCAGCCAACACAGGTTAACATCAGATATACAATGGCCGGACATTGGCCAGTTTCAGTCTAGTGTTAAACCGTGACAGGTGGAAGTTGCCTCTGTAAAGTTGACGACACTTTACATGTGGTGACAGGGCATGTGAGAGTGAAATCTGCCCTCATTATTGCTTCTAATGCTCTGGATGTAGGTTACATCCAAAGGCAGATTTCTAGCTCTGGAGGTAACTGGGATGGACTCCAAGAGCTTTCAAGGAGTGACTTTTTTTGTGTTATGTGGATGCAGCTGTTGTGTCTCCAGCCAGCGAGGTACGGAGAACAAACACATGCATGCACATAGAGGAGTAGCAGAAGCAACAGTCAGCAATAGCAAAAGTCCCAAGTCAAGGTACCTTGGGGGCTCAAGAGTTAAATGTGTGGTCAAAAGAGTTCCAGGGTTGAAGATCAGAGTGTTCAGAAGTAAATCAAGAAGCAAGGTCACGAATGCCATAGTTGCAGATTTACTAGTGTTTGTCTGCAACAAAGCTTATCAGAATGTGCTGACTTAAGTAGACTAATCAGAGTCTCACCTCCCTTGCTGCAGGTGGCGGGTGTGGATTCTTTCTGATCTGCAAAGCTGTGCACGCTGACATCTTAGACTGGTTGGCGAAGGGCATTACCTGGCGTCTTCCAACCCCAAAATGCTATCATCCTGAGCTACAGGCTCATTGGCTACTTGTGTCAGGCATTCCTCATTTTGTCCAGCCAGGTAGCCTGCCTGAGCCTGGCTGGGCACCCCGACTGCCTCCATCCTCCGAGGAAGGGGCACTGACAACAGGGGGCATGGCACCAGCCTAAGGGCTGATTTGCACTTGCAGGAGGTGTTTACATGCTAAAAATGTCTCCTGCCTGCCCAGAAGTTCCCTAATTATCAGCTAGCTGTGGAGCATGAAATCGTGCTCCACAAGCTACCTAACCTTCCTCACTCACTTACCTGAAGCATCCAGCCGGGAAGCACTCACACCTCTGCTGGAAGGGGAGGTCAACAGAGCTCCTGTTCTAGTCATTCTTTTAATGCCTCTCTAGCTTACATAACTGTAGAAATTCTGCAGAAAAGATCAGTGATCAAAGGACCAGCCTGGGTTCTTACAGAGAAATCTTGGGTAGAAAATATGGCAGCAGGTCTTGGTGTTTTGTTTGGTCACCTCTTGCATTTCCATGCCTGCTAGGTGTGCTGTGCATTAACAACACATAGGTTGTAAATAAGAGTACCATGTTTTATTGCAGGAACACCTAACATGCATAGGAGCCTGGAGAGTTTTAGACAGCAGTACCCTGAAGAGTCTTTTCCTTTTAGGAGTGAATATTTTTAGAGTCTTTAGTGCAAAACTCTTGAACTGAGAATGATCCATCTAGTCATCCAGGCCAATCAACAGCCGAATCACAACTTCATGTCAGTGCAATACATTGTTAACTGATATGTCAGAAAATCAATTAATTACTTTTAAGTAGCAGTTAAGAGTATCTACACAATACTGCCAGTTGAATTATTAAAGAAAGTAAGCTTGAGATTTTTCCCCAAACTGAAACCTTGGCCTGGAAGAAAGTGCAAAATGCTGCTTCTGCCCTGGAGCCTAATCAACATTATTGGATAGGCTACAGGGGTAGAAAGAGTGGCAAAGAGACTGTTGCAGTGGGACAAGGGCATAATGTGTGGTAGAGACAGAAGGATTTCATGTGTGCTTGAGTCAGTTATGTTTGGGAGGGAGAACTTTCTTATTAAAAACAAAATAACAGCCTTTAAAAGAGAATGTCACAACATTTCAGAGGTGACCTGGACTGTCTGATGCTTAGTATCAATTACACCCATCCCGTTGGGGACAGATCAAAGTGACCAGGTCAGCCAACAGGGTCTAGGGCTCAGTGTGCCAGCTCTCCTGCTCCTGAACTCCCTGAATCTTTACTTCCACTTTATGGTAAAGGTATGTGCACCATGCAGGCTGCCCTTTACTTCCATTTAGTATGTACAGGTATAAAGCAGAAGGTTGTCAGTTTGATCACCACTTTCTACTTGGAAGTATCTGCCAAGAAATATGCATAGAGGTCCCCATGCAATCAACCAGAATTTGATCACAATTAAATGGCACCCAATAGCAACAATAGTGTTTAAATCATATCTTTCTTATAAGGAACTTTAGAGGTCGAGAAAGAATGTTGCAAATCTCCAAAATTGCCAGCTAGGGCTGTGTTCTCTGAGGCCACATCCCTATGGAAGCTGGTTGCGGAATAAAGCATCCCATGTGGTTTGGGGCAACGCAGATCCAAACTGTAAGTGCCTGTCCCCATGAAATGACAGCAGTGGCAATGGAGGTGAGAGGAGCATTGCAGTATACCCTCATCCACCTGCCGGGAGAGCAAGTGAGGTTATTTTCCCATTCATCCCCTCCTCCCCTGCCGGCCATGGACAAGGAGGGGATGAATGGGAAAATAACCTCACTCGCTCTGCTGGCAGGTGGGCATTTTGTCCAGGTGATGGGGGTTATTCCATGCCTTCAAACCTTCATTACAGCTGCTACTGTTCTGGGGTTGGGAATAATTCTGTCAGGAGCTCTGTTCACTGCTGTACATGCAGAAAGGATTTTTCACTCTCACTCATATTTGTAGGTAAAATGGTGACATATAGTTATGAGTGCAGGATTGTCCCATTTTCAAAGAAAGTTCCAGAATATGCTTTAGCCTGACATTGTGGGTGGTGCCGGTGCGCATTTTGCCAGCTATCAGCAGTTATGCCAAAACTGTTCTGACTGAATGATGTATGTTTATGGGCCCTGTGTTTTAATGGATTAGGTGGAAACAACAGCATTTGAATTTAGATGAGATTTGAATTTCCATTTAAATGGCTTTCAAAGTTCATTTAACTTTCATCAATACAGGTAAAGCCTGTAATTTGTAGTCAGTAGAGTTATTTTTGCATTCCATTTATTTTTATTCATGCAGCCAAAGTATACATCGTATTGGCCATGTGTGTGCAGCTTACAATGGCAAAAGTGTACACACATCCTCTTCCTCCCTCTCCCTCTCTCCCTGTCTTTCACCTGGCTGGGGTACAGTTACCCCACATCCACAGATGAGGAATAAATTCAAACATGAATTTTTGCCACATCCTTTCCACAAAAGGACTTTCGGAATGACCTATAATGTCTTGCCAGAATACAGTACTCACAGAAGTTGCCATCTTGGCCACCTTTGCTATGAAGACATTGAAAAAAAGCAAAATCATTGTCCAAAAGCTTCCCAGCCAAATTCTCCACCTCACCATTGAGAAGTACAGAAAGAATACATAAGTAAACGTCTTCCTTCTGTCTTTAGACTAGATCAATTGTGGTTGTAGAGTTACGAGCAATTATACACCATTATTATTGTTTCAGATTTATATATAGAACGTTTAAGGTGCAAACTACTTCAGATTGCTTATCTTGTTTGGCTTCACTGCAATCATGTAAGATATATTACTGCCACTCTAAAAGAGTTTTGGCACTCTCTTACAGTGATTTAACACTTGCTGAATGCTTACGTTTCCTGTTATTTTGCCATTTTGACTACTTAGGGAAACTTCAAAGGTTCACCATGGCAGTGATTCAAAACTGCTCACCTGGCAATTACTAGTTGACTGATTCTCCTTAAGAGTCACTGTTTGACCTGTGATGTCCTGTGTCCCTTTATGCTTCTTGCTCAATGTATTGAAGGATCTATTTGCATAACAAACGTACATTCTTCTTTCACACAATTTCAAAATCAAATCTATATTTCATTCTATGGAATTATTTTTTTAATTTAAAAAATCACTTAACAATAGTACAAATAAAAATTTAAGATAAAAGTGTACCCCTCCTTAATAGTTCCATAACCAGGGCCAGAAGAACTCAGTTACAGTGTGCATGAAACAGTTCTTGGTATTGTTCTGATAGGCCCAGGCCCCAATGTCATTTCATCCACATTGGAAGAAGTGTAGACTGGGCCAAGGTGCCAAAAATGATACCCTAGTCTGGTATAGTTGTAGATTTCTTTAAAGAGGTTTACAGCTGGTTCCTTCCTTCCTTCCTTCCTTCCTTCCTTCCTTCCTTCCTTCCTTCCTTCCTTCCTTCCTTCCTTTCTTCCTTTCTTCCTTTCTTCCTTCCTTCCTTCCTTCCTTCCTTCCTTCCCTCCCTCAAGTCACTGGACAAGTGGTACAACCACCATGCCATGGGGTTGCAGAAACTGACTAGAATGACATGGCTATTATTTAAATAGCCATGTTCTCTGTGGTAGCTGAGAGTAGCCAGCTAGTAATGAAAGTTGCCAGAATTCATCCTGCTATGTTTTAGATTCAGTATTTTAATAATAAGTGTAACCAATTTGTTTTTAGCCCCACATTGCATTGTATTTTAAAAGCTCTTTGTGAAGTTGACAATATTTCATTGGCCAGGTTTTAAGCTTTCTAATTTATTCTACTGGAGCACTTAGGGACTCTTAGGTGGTAAAGTTAGTGTTCAAAGCTAATTGCAATAATAAAATTCAAAGGAATCTATAATTTCCCAAATGAACAGCTGGTGTTTTCCTCCAGTTCCTTATTTTTTGTGGCATATCATCTGCAAAGTTTTCTAAACTGTAAGATTATGTTGAAGGAAACAAATGCAAAGCAGTGAAGAGTTCTTTAAGATCACTGAATTCCAAATCCCACTCTGGCCTGCTTAGATATTACTAGAATAATGCTACTTGCTTTATCTAGCCTTCAACAGTAGCACTCTCATTGCACCTTTGCTGAGCTATCTCCTAAAAAACCAGGAAACAGCTTGCTATATAATTGCAAAAACTTTTGCCCAAGGCCTCTGTAACTCCTTCAGTTACAGTTAGGTAGTGTTGCAACATAAGATTATGCAACAGCTACCAAGGATGTGGAGTGTCATGGATGTCACTTTCTTCCCCATTCTTCTTTTTTGTGGAAAAGACTGCAAAAAAAGTAGAAAAGTGAAGTAAAACAACATGTAGAAACAATTATGCGGAAAAGTACCAGGTAGGACAACAAGAGTAGTTAAGTTACTCTTCTCATATTCTGTGAACTTTAGGATGAATCTAGCTCTGTTATCTCTTCTGAAAGTGGTTCTCTGCAATCTCAGGAAAGCCTACTTCACAATGGGGATGATGGAATTCATTCCTTGGGGATTCATCTTTTCTGTCGGGCTTTTAATTGTCTGCTTCTTTTACTTTTTTGGTGGTGTTTCAATATTAGTTTTTGGTGCTTCAGGTTTTAAATTGGGGGACAAATAAATCAAATAAATCTACCTATAACTTGATCCTTGCTTCAAAGGATCTAGACATGGTGAGCACAGAAACATATATCATCTGCATACAAAGCATGGACTCTGTTATGGAACTACAGGCAGACCTTAGGTGCCTCAGGAGTCAAGGAGAAAATGCCAAGGGGCAAAAGGGGCAGAATATGGCACTTCACAAGACATGTGGGTAAGACTAGCTAGGATCTCTTTAGGAGTAAGGCAGAGTTTCAGGGTTGAGCCAATATCAAAGTCCCTTTCTGCACTGGCCATTATTCCAGATTATATCCTGGAATAGGGACCTGCCATAGTCTTTACCAGCACATGGATGGAAGGCCCCTGTCCCAGAATATAATTCAGAATAAGGTCCATTGCAGAAAGGAACATGTTGGTATATCACCCAGGCATGCAAATGTAATAAGATGGCCAAACAGCAGCCCAATGAGAAACAGAAGTAGAAACCATAGTAAAAAATATGACATTGAAGGAAGTTATACTGCTGAAGTTAGATTGGTGGAGTCCAGAACTTGAAAACAATAGAAGACAAGGAATCCCAAAAGAATAAGGCAAAATTCAAGGCAAGGTGAGCAAACCAGAATGCAAGGTTCAGGAATACAGAAGACTTCTTTGTATCAGAGATGGAACTCAAGATGTTTTTATCCCCTGAGGAGGCAATTCATAACAACTGTGCCTTGCCAGGTGGAGAAAAGGTCAGTTGTGTATGCTAATTTACTGCCTCTATCCAAGACCACCACATGGAGCTCTCAGCCTATTTCCAACTGACAGATTCACAACCAGAAGGTCCTCACATTGTCAAGACCTGAAAATGTGGGATGGTACACCACAGAGCGGATTGCTCCTAGACCAGAGCATTCGCTTCAGTCCTGCAGTGGGGTGGATGACTTTCTGCATGGGTTGCAAATCCCAATCCATGCAAACTTCAAGAGTAAGGAAATGAAAGCTCCCCTGCATTGAGGTTTCTATTTAGGCCCAGTACACAAAGCACTGAAACTGGCTTAAGGTGGAGTGAGGTAGGCCTCCACTCTCTTTTGCAGAGGTGTTTTTTTTTTTTTTTTTTACTGCTTGCAGAATGAGCACTCCCAGGGAACAGACTAAATGCCCAAATCAACAGATTCCATGCCCAAATCAAGCAGTCACTATACACCTGGCCCTCTTTTGTGAGCCAGTTTGGTTTAGTGGTTAGTAAGCCAAACTCTTATCTGGGAATACTGGGTTTGGTTTCACACTCCTCCATGAAGCCAGCTGGGTGAGTTCTCATCTGGGCTCTCACTGCCCCACCTAGCTCACTTTGAGTCCCCTTACATGGGCAAGAAAAGCATGGTAGAAAAGCCACTCCTCCTCCCCCTCCCCCTCACACTGACACGTAATCACCATGTCCCAAGTGTCCTTCTGGCACAACCCAAAGGGACCATATAGATCCTACCATAGGCTGAGACCAAACAAGCACAGAATAAACAAACATTGAGCTCAGCAGCAACTAGCTGTAGTTCTTGGCTACCATCTTTGCCCAATGGTACTTAGACCTTGGCAGCCATAGGACTCAGGCTATGGCTATCCAGCAGTTCCTGAATGATAGCTTCCAGAACTAAAGATACCCCTGCTGGCATGTGAAAATGAGAGGAAAAGCTTACTTTTTTTACTCATAAACAGAGGTCGACAAAATTCACACTGTTTAAACTACTTTGCAAACCAAAAAGCAAGTATCTTGAGAAATTTTCTCTTGTCTCAGCTTTTCAGTGACGTCGTCTAAGAGGTTTTTAAACATAAGTATAGTATTCAAATAAGGTGCATGAATGAATATGCAAATAAATAAATCTATATTTCTATCCTATCCTATAAAACCCAGGGGTCTCAAAGCAGGTTATGATAAAAAACAAGAATATTAACAATGAATTGAGTAGAACAATGACAACAGTGAATGTGAATGAGATTTCTTAAAAGTACAAGGTTGTATATATATAAATAAATTTTAAGTAGAAATAGGAAGAGCAGAATTTAGAGCCATAATACAAGAAAGCTGCGAGCAACATGAATCCCCACATCAACCACATATCTAGATTTACAGAATATGTGGCTGCGTTGCTATGAAATGACAATGCCACTTTGCATCACTATGTTGTTAGTTTCCTACACCAAATACCTGAATATCAACATGATTTTTAAAATAATTTTTATTAATCAAAGTGGGATGTCTAAAAATTGACCCATCCTGCTGTAAATGAGTAAATAGAAAAAAAATCATTTAAGTACCTAAAAAAAAATACTGGTCTATAAATGCCCGAGGCAAAAAAAGAAGTGACGTCTCTTGTGAGTTTGGTTAGTGAAACACACACACACACATTATGCAGGACTGCATGTCATTTTTCAATTTGCTTGTGTTAAATAAAGATCTCTGGGGTAGCACAAGAGTGAAGAGGAAAAGCAAGAGAGCTGTCTGGCTTGCAGGTTTAGTTCTACCTCTGACAAGATACTCCATTTGCTTGTTGTTCTGTTTAATTTGACCATGAACCGTGGGCAGTTTGGCATCGCATCTTCTCTGTCCTGGGCCATGTACCTTATGAGGAAAAGCCGGACAATGGCAGGCATCTTTGGTAAACATTTGCTTCTTTTTTCTCTCTTCAGAAGGAATGGAGTCAATCCCAGAAATAGTTCTATGGTTGTACAATATTGGGGCTTGTCTGACCCAGCCATAAAATTATGGCTTTATATGCATTGATATCTATACTATATAGAAGGGTTTCTTGGCATCAAATGTTTCAGTTGTTTGCCTTTGGGGAAACCCATACAGAAGATATTTGTAGCTGTTGCAAAGATATTGGTTTCTGTAACACATATTAGTGAGATTTCTCTAAAGGAAAAAAATGTTATTCCGGTGTTCCATTATAATGTGGGTTCACTGAGAAATATGCTCCAACAACCGAACATTCGTTTGTAGGTGTAATTTATTTCTAAGAATCACAACCATCTATCATGGCATGTATGCTGCATTTCTTAAAATAATTAGTAGTGGTGGTGGAGGTGGTGGTGGTAGTAATATCTGGAAAAACAGGAAATGATTGTAGTGCTGGGAACCAGCCCTATTAAATGTAATGGGCTTTCATAGAAGTAGATGGACAGAAAACAGTGTTGTAAACTGCTATGAACTTTGTAACTGGGGGGGGCACAACTTCAGAATAATTGTTTCTACTATAGTGTGGTCATTGTGCATCTACATGAAGATCAACTGTTTTTGTAGATAAAGTTAACAAGTATTTAACTATGCATTTAAAATCAAACAAATATTAATTTTAGCAAGTGATAATATGGTTTTGATCTAGATTTTAATGATAGAATTTTTAAGAATTGTTATCATCATCTGGAAGTTGGAATGTGGAAATGCTTTAATACATAAAAACCACAGATGCGGTTAACTTGGTTTGCCCTGCTTTGCTTGAAGTTCTGTTTTCTGATTCTGACTTTTTATTTCATGGGATGCTTTCTAAAATAATTTTCATCGTATATTTTAAAAATATAAACAACCTGTCAAATGTACTTGATCTGTTTAAGGCCCGACTAATGACTACATTATCTAAAGCAATGACAACAACAACAAAAAGAGTAATAGTTCTCTTCCCTTTTTTAAAGTAGCGAATATAATTTCTCAGTAATCTGGTAATATTATTTAGATTTATCCTGTTCAATAGGAAACTACACAGAAACTCAGCCCAAGCAAAAATTGTATTAAAACTATCTTTGGTTCTATCTCTATCTCAATAGAGATTGTTAATTTATTGGCCTTCTACCAATTTTCTTGTCTTTTCTATTTTTTTGGGGGGGGGGGTATTTATTTATTTATTTTCTGTTTTTATCCTGCTGTATTCCAAATGGTTTCAGGGAAGGTTGTAACCATTAAAAGCATTAAAAAACATAAACACACAAACACAAAAAACTAAATTCAGGAGAGAACATGTGCAGCACTGACCTGCAGATAAAATATTGTGGGTAAAGTTCTTTAGTTCTGCTGGAAATCAGGCAACTTGAAGAGTGATCGTAGTACTATCTTTCTTAAAATGTTTTATTCTTGTGTGATATTTTAGTTCATGGCAGAAGGACCTGAGATCTCCCATAAGTGCTGAGTTCTGCCGCACTTAAACTGATTGGCCGGACTGGCTAAGACTGTTGGAGAATGGAAACCCAGAACAGCTGGACTCCATTTCTTTATGTGACTTTCAGTCCCTCCTCCTGAGTAATAACTTTTTTCTCTTCTGGATTTTGTAGTAAATATAAATAAAAAAAATGAAGCATCACAAACTTCTTCACCTCTTAAGCAGGTAACAGAAGCAGTTTTCTGTCCTTTAGATTTTCCTATTAGTTTTGGGAAGCACATGCCCAGTATGATAAGAATGCAGCACTTCCTTAGAGAGATTAAGATTCGTGTATCTTATTCATAGGAGGTTCTATCTCTTCCTTCACTCACGCACATAGATCTCAGTTGTGACATATGGGAATAGAAGATTAGATATAAGTGCTATAATCCCAGTTCCACTGTAGTCAAGGAAGGTTAGTAGTGGACTTCAGAGAAGGTGAATTCAGATGGAGATTGAATGGGCTACTGGGACTAAAACAAAGTACTCTAATCCTGTGATCTTCAAAGCGGATTTAAGCCAAATGTTCTGGCTCAACTGGTTTGTAACTGAGGCTACCTGTGCAACATACAATGATAGATAGATAGATAGATAGATAGATAGATAGATAGATAGATAGATAGATAGATAGATAGATAGATAGATAGATAGATAGATAGATAGATAGATAGATAGATAGATAGATAGATAGATAGATAGATAGATAGATAGATAGATAGATATTATTTAAATAGGGTCAACTAATGCATTTCCTGAATCTGGAGCTTCTTTGAGCAGATTAAATACTAGCAAATGAACAATAGAAAGAGTATAGAGTTCTAAGCTTTTCCTTCCTCACTAGTACAATTCTGATCTGTCAGTGGGTTAAGCTTGGAACAGACCATAGACCTTGGAGAAGCAATTCTATAATGCTGCAATCAGGAGAGGACAAGTTCAACAGAAGACTGCTAAAGGTTCATTTAAAAAGTGCAGGAGCAGGGAAACATTAATGGTGAAAGGAACCAAAGTCAAAAATGGGAAAAGGCCAACCACCAGGAGTGCATACTGTTCT
This sequence comes from Aspidoscelis tigris stejnegeri, assembly GCA_023333525.1. NCBI lineage: Eukaryota > Metazoa > Chordata > Lepidosauria > Squamata > Teiidae > Aspidoscelis > Aspidoscelis tigris. The sequence goes on from JALMGA010000001.1 coordinate 214,052,710, forward strand.
TTGGGAAGGGATATAGCACTGTAGTAATGCAAGCTGCCAGGAAACAAAAGGTTGCCTTTCCCTGGAAGTAGACAATGGCAAACCACTTTTGTTTCTCCACCAAGGAAACTGCATGAAGGTCTTCCATAGAGGTGTCTATGCAGTCAACGAGAAGTTGGCCACAACTCAGTGGTACACAACAACAATAACAATGTTGTTCTTTATACATACGGCTCCTTACTCCCTTCTCTACCTAGATATGTTTTTCCTCCACTCCTTCTCACTTCTATTTCTGTCCAAGTTGGTTGTTCCACCAACACACCCAACAGGGATTATTTGCAGTGCTTCTTTCATCTTCCACCAGTCTTCCCATTCTGATGTGCTGCCTCTACTCTTTCCCCTTCCTGCTTCCTTTCTTCCTCCCTGGATTCCCTTACCTGATGCCTTGAAGCAAGATTTTGCTTTCCAATCTTAGTCCCTTTCTACACTTACCTATAGATTTGGACCAAAGGGCCTCCAGTCTGAATCCTGGACCTCCTCATCCACGCATTATTGTAAATCAAGGAGGCCCTGCCCCTCGTTAATCCACTCTCTGTGCAAGACAAAACCAGATCTGGATTAAACGGCTCTTAATCTGGACACGTTGTAGGCCCAATAAATTGGGTCTAGAACTGGACTAAAGGCCTTAATGCAGATCAAAAAAGTGTGAAAAGTGCCCACCCACCTATCCACACACACAGCTAGGAGCAAATGTTCCTGGCTTCACAGCTTGTCGTGGGGGGTTATGTGGCACACTGAATAGCAAACCTCTCCCCTCCCAACAGCTAGGAGAAAACATTTCTAATATTTGGGTGTATGGGAGGGGCTGCTATTCACCCCCACAAACCCCACTATTCACTCCAAGTTGTCTGGGACAAGGTAGTGGCTGCAAAGGTTGCATGAGCTTCACAGTCAGTGTCATCAGTGTAGATAGCCGTATCCTTGATAAATTTATCAGATCTTCTTTTGAAAACTCCGAGTGAGATTTGCTTGGACAGCAGCTGATTCCATTAACATTTGGTACAGTGTCAATCATTTATAATACTTTTCTCAAAAAACCAGGGTGCAGAATTTTAAAAGGATTTTCCTTTCAGGGTGCCTCCAGACCCACCATATGTTGTTGCTACGTGTGTGCAGCTTTTCTCAAACCGTAGCGGCAGTGAAGCATTCTAGAAAAGTCAAAAGATGCTGATTGAACAGCGTATTTTGACTTCAAGCTTACCTTAGAACGCTCTGCTGCTACTGTGGGCAACGGACCATCCCACCTGGTGAATAAGAAGATGTTGTGAGGGGGGCACTGCAGCTTCTGATCTTCCTGTCTGCCGGACTGGAAGCTGCTACACTGTCCCTTCGCAGCCTCTGACCCTCCCATGTGGCAGATGGGAAACTGCTGTGAAGGAGCACCACAATATACCACATGTCCAGAGGCACTGTCAGTTGTTCAGAGAGTGCAACCACTATGATTAACCAACATTTTATGGCCACAAGGCTAGTAAGATGATAATATAGTGGTGGAGAAGAAGAGAATTGTCAAGATGTGGATCTTGATAAAACTGCACATTCTTTTCTTTCTCCAAATTATTCTCTACATACTATTCTACTGCTGATCAGATGGGACTGATGGGAAAGTGGCCACTGAATCTAAGAAAGCGCAAAGCACCATCCGCTTGAAGAGCCCATCCGAGTGGCTCCACCAAGGAATCAGCTGCTGGTGGAATGTTAAGTGGAAAAGAAATAATTTCAGATTAACTTGTGGCTTTGACTGTGGCTGTGAAAATGCATTAGGGGTGTTGGCTGTGGTTAATAGACAAGCACAGTTCAGTAAGACTCCTGTGCTACCTCTGATCAGTTGGCTAATATTGTGGTAAAACTCTTGAAAGTGGCTTCTTGGCATTGCAGACCGGATGTTGCTTCTCCTAAAAAAATACTGCAAAATTAGAAAAGAACATAAACATAAATGGGAGTAAAAAAGAGGAATGAATGTTACGTGTGACTGGATGTTTTATTTGGATGGAGATAATGACACGCTCTCAGCTCTGGTCTTGACCTTCTGTGCTTGAGAAATGATTGCCCTAGTGAATTTTCTCCAGAGCAACTTGACCTTGGGGGAGATATATTCCACCAGCCTAGATAGTATGATAACAATAGACTATTTAGAACAGGGTTCCTTAATCAGTGATGTAAGAAATTCAGATGATTAATTTTTTTAGGAAAAAAAGTGTTCCTGTTGTGAGTAACAGGGTGCTAACCGCTAATGCATTCGGCAAAGCTGTGACAACTGCTCTCACATAGCAAGTAATTCATCTGAACCATATTACCAGGTAGAGCCTCCTCCTGTCACCTGGCCATCACAAAACCACCCATGGTTGTACTTTTAGGAATATTTAATCAAGGCCATGCTACACTCCTAGCCTCTGGCCCTTTCCACACTGGCCCTTATTCCAGATTAGACTATACCCTACCATAATCTTCACTAGTATGCACATGATAGGCTCCTATTCCAGAATATAATCTCTGTTAAATGACACAGAAAATTCATCTTTGGGATAGATAAGGTGGAAAGAAAATGAATGGTCACTTTGCTGATGTGTTCTCTTGCTCTGAAGGTGGACTGAAGCTGGATTAAATCTTAGGTGTGGCTACAGCCAGGGTTGCAACATACTGTAGTGCTGAGTAGTTTGAAAGCTACAAAGCATTTACATTCAGATAGATAAAATAGTTACAGATGGCTGGAAAAGGCTGGGGGGGGATATGTGCTGTAGAAGAATGAAGTGGGGGAGATGAATGACGTGGGGGAGGGCAGAGTGAGCTAAGTGGTCAGACAGTTGAATGGCTTACTGTGAAAATTAGTGGAACCCCTTTTATCTGAGATAATGTACGTCTCAGAGGAACAACAGCCAGGAATGCAAATGGGTGATGACATATTAAAGGCAATAACAGAGACCCAGTGGCTCTTCTCCTAGAAGTAAAAGGAGGGGGAAGAGGGGTTTGGGGGGGGGGAGAGAATTTTAAGTAGAGTCATGCAGTGGGTTTAAAACCATCCACCTTCTAGCTGCTTTCCTGCCCATGCCTTAAAGAAAGAGGAGGAACACGTATCTGCTCTTTGAATGTTGCTCTCCTTGAAGTGTTTCTAGTTGAAAAGACAAGGACCAAGCTTTCTTTTCTTTTTTCTTTTTCTTTTTGGAGGGGGATCATTTGTTTAGGCCAAGAACAGAATTCACTACTGAGAGGAAAAAATTGGGAGTTATGTTCTAAGTTGAACTGTGAGGAAGCTGTTTTTACATTTTCTATCTCCACCAAACCCTTGTTAGATTGATACATCTGCAACAGAATAGGCCCTTTCTGTCCTGAGCCTTATTCCAGATTATATCCTGGAACAGAGACCTGCTAGCTGCCAACTGGTGCAGGCCAGGGCAGGCCCCAGGGTTCTCTAATTAATTGTGATGAGTTACTTCCCTGTTTTGGCTAATGGAGGGTAACTGAGCAACTATGAAATTCAGAGGGAACACAGCTCTTTATCCAGAAAACTAGAGTTTTCCATCCTCATACGGATAGAATCAGCAGGATAAAGAAAAATGCTTTCAAAAATAAAAGATTATCTCTCACACGCACTCCATCACATAGCCCATATTCTGTTTTCCAATGGATATGTAATGCTGCTCCTTATGTCAAATGTATTCATTGTGCCATATACAACTGAAGGGCAGCAAGCATCCCGTTCTGCTAGTGTTTGAGTTATCACAGGTTGTGACCCACCCTGGGACCTCTGGGTGAAGGGTGGGATGCGAATACTATAAATAAATTAAGTAAATTTCTGAACAGGGCATCCTAAGTAATCTGTTTGGACCATAGCAGGCACTTTCAGTTACATTGGTGTGGGTGGGTGTTTCTTCTTTGCCTCTTGCCCTGCTTTCGTTTGACTTTTTGTTACTTAAAAGTTGAATGTTTTGCCTCTTTTTAATCTTCTGCGACAGAAGATTCCTTTAATGGCAGGGAGATTTCCACTGTGTTTTCTTTCTCATTGTAATAAAGGAAGACTGAAATGGCTTTTGTGTGGCGGAGGGTGGGGGGAGAGAAACTGCTCAGTTCAGTAATGAATTGCAATTTGCTGTTCGTCTCTTTCCAAGAAGCGAATCTCAAAAACCTTTAGGTCCTAGATGGTCATTAAGTTCATAGGCTTTTATGTTTCAGACGTGCTAGTTTTAAGTAAGAGCGCTGTGGAAGCGCGTGCGTCTGGCTTTTGCCACTGCAAGCCGTTTTTTAGATGTGGAAAGCATCAGGGCATGCATTCGGAAATGGCTTTCCTGGTGTTTTCATCCCTGGCAATTTTCTTGTCCTCCGCTCTTGGCTGACCTGGGCTTCCCGTAAAGATCTGCCTGCAAGTGGCTTTTTTTTTGGGGGGGGGGGGATGATACGAAGGAGAGGAGCTAAGCCAGACCTGGGCTTAAGTCACTTCTTCAGTCGCTGCTTTGCTGTGTTCACACCGAAGTTTTAATCCGACTTCAGACCATCTTCAGTACGAAAGAGCACATCAGCAAAGTGAGAATCTGTTTGCTTTTAGCATGAACTCACTCAGAAATTGTGGAAAGAAAATAAGTAGCTTAGTCACTTTGCGGATGCGTTCTTTCAGTGCGAAGACGGACTGAAGCTGGATTAAAACATAGATGTGAATGCAGAATCAGGCTAGCGACGAAGCCCCTTCCCTTCTGAGGCCGATATCTGGGGACTCAGGCCTTCCCTCCCTCTGTTGCTCACGAGAGCCAACTTGACATGAAACGGCAGCCTCGTCCGGACTGCGCTCCGAAGCCATGATGGCAATGGGATTGTTCCGGCCCACTCTTTTGGTCCCGGAATTTGAGAGCAATTCCTGATCTGTCGGCGTCGTTTGACTCCGAGGATCCTGCTCTTTGGCTCAGAACAGATAGCTGGTGACAAGGCCGCCTTGCTCCACCGCTTTTTGGATCAGCCCCTTGGGAGAGTCGGAACCGCCTCCCCAAATCCGGCACTGATCTCTCGCTCCTTCCCTCTGGAACAACAGCCAATTGAAGGGTGTCCCGTTCAGGAAGCCTATGACCCTAAATACATTTACAACTCGAACCTATATATAGGTGTGGCCGACTCAAAGGGCATCCCATTGAATTCAATGGGGTTCGATGCCAGGGAAAAATAGATCAGGGCTGTAGCCTTTTGGTCTAAGATGAGCAGAGAATCGTGTTGAGCACCTGGCAGTCTTGGGATTCATCTCTCTGTTTCCAGATCCAAAAGCTTTGGGTGGGGAGGGGAGCGGTTTAGAAATTAAAGCCACTGAGTAGACATCTGGGAATTATGTGCCAAAAGTCTAGATCAGCGCCGCCAAGAATGAAACTGAAAAAGTTCGTTGCCCTTTTATTATATTTTGTCGAAAAGGGGGAGTTTACCCACCCGATCCCAGGAACGTCTCTATTTTCCTTTGGAAATTTCTTTTCGATAAACCTGCGAAAGGGTCTTTGTCACTTAAGGGTCTTTCTTAAAACGTTGCTAAAACGTAGTATTTTGTTCCCCCTGCTTCCCCTTTCCCCTAAGAGATTTGGATTTCTATTTGGATGACCTGGAAATACAAAAAAATAAAGGCATTCTTTTACCTTTGAGAGTCTTAAAACCAGGTTTTGTTTAAAGGAAGGAGCAAGTAAACCCCTTAGACCCGCCGTCTACTTTAGTCACTTTCAGAGCGGGGGAAAGAGTCTTGTCATATGTGAAAACGGATAAATTTGCCGTTGGCACCAATTTCTGCACCGTGGGTGTGAAATAGGTGATCAGAAGGTTATGGGCGCAAGAAATCCGTTTAGTCTTTATCCTGTCCCGGAAGGCTTTGTCCTTTCTGAAGTGTATTCAGTCAGGTATACATAAAATAAAACCCAGAACTCATTCCTCCGGTGTGTGATGGGCTCGTTCATACAAAGGTTGAGGGCAGGGACCTGTCTAAGATTAATATAATATTGTACAGCGCTGAGTACATGTACAGCGCTTTAGAAATAAACTATAATAATAATAATAATAATAATAATAATAATAATAATAATAAAGGTTCTCCACCTAAATGCTTTTCTCGGGTTTAACGACCAAAGAGACACATATTGCGCGGCTGTGCCGGTTTTCTGGAGGCTTTCGCTGCGAAATCTCCCCGTCTGATGGGCTTCCAACGTCCCTTCGTGCCTGCTCTCTACTTCGCAATTTTTATCTAGATCTCTTTCATCTTATCCTTTCTTTGGGAAATTAAGGAAGGAAACAAAGCGCCCTCGCCTCCAGCAGTGAATCGCAGATAGCGTCAGCTTGTGATTTAAAGAGGAAGACAGGGTCGTTATTCTTTTTCAAAAGAAGGGAATCCTGTATGTTTTTTGGGTTAATTAAAAAAAAAAAGGCAAGATCAAGATCGAGTTTCAGCACAGAAAAGAAATCAAGCCACGCAGCTTGCTCGGTTGCAAAAGGGAAGTGCAGTAGTCTGCTACTGCCTGCTTTGGGGAGATCGGGACCGCAGCAAAGCCTGCGTGATTTTGTCACCAGTGGGTTCCGCCTGGAAGGCAAGCAGCTCCTTGCCTTGTTTACCTGGAAGACTCCCAGTGGCCTTTCCTTCCCTGTACACTGGCTGGGATTCTTCCTTCGGGGGACTCACAGCTACTGAATTCGCCTTTTAGACCGGCGAATTGTCACGCAGCAAGCTGTCACGCAAGAAAAATAGCGCGCAACACGAAGGCGGCGCAAAGATCTCCGCTTTCGCTTTTTTCTTTTTTTTTCTTTTTAAAGCAAGTCTAGAATCCTCGCACGTCGGAAGACGAAACTCTAGAGCTGCGGGTTTCTTCTAAGCCCACCGATGGACACGTGGCTTTGCAAATTGTAACGTTGCCCCGTTCAAACCCTGCCGCGTGGTTTTACATTTTACAAAGGAAAAGGGAGAGTGGGTAGGGGCTAATGGAGGCGAGACGGCTGCGCCGCCAAACGATCAGGGATAACAAAGTGCCCCAGAGAATCCTTTAAGAAGGACTGAAAGGGAAGCCGTTCGGCTCCCTTTCCCTGGGAAATTCCGAAATCCACCTGCAGTCGCGCCCTTTGGAGAGAGGAGCGGAGAGAACAGAGCCAAGTAGCCAAAATGGAAGGGGCGAAAATCCCCTAAACTAAATCAACGGGTCGTTGGACAAGCGAGATGAAGGTGCTCTGCGTTTCGTTTTTTTTTAAAGAATCCCTTGGGAGGCCCTCATCTGGGTCTCCAGGGGCAATTAAACGGACTTTCCGAATTTAGGGCTGCAAAGGCCAAAGTCAAATGGAAGAATGCTTTTGGGATCGAAATGAAGGAGGGGAACTTTTCTCTCGCCACGGATCCCTTTGGGTAGCTTTGACCGAGTTCTTGCAAATGATGGCATAGCTTGTTCTGCGTTTGTTTACATAAACATAGGAAGCCAGGGAGGAATTGGGAGCCAGTGGCAGTATATGGGAGTCAAGAGTTTGAAGTGTAGAAAACAGTTTTGGGGGTTGGGGTGGGGGAGAGGCTGTGACCTGTGAACCCTCCAAATTAGATGAACTCCGATGGGCCCATCTTAAGCTTTAGATAGAATCGAGTGATGGAACTCTGCACAGAAGCTTCTTCTCACAAAAGTCCTCGGAATTTCATTCTTATCAAGCACATAGGAAAGAGGTACCCGTGGGAAGCAAAGCTTCCATGAAAATCCTGGTCTGATGGAGAACAAAGAGAACCGAGCTCCTTTCTGAATGATAAGAACATAAGTGGAACCCTGTTGGACTGAGCCACAGCCCATCTAGTCCAATATCCTGTCTCACACAGTGGTCCACCAAGTCCTTCTGGACTCCTCAAGCAGAAGGTGAAGGCAAAATTTTCTCACTTGCTTTCACCTCCTTACAAATGGCCTTTGAGGAATCTTGCCTGTATCTCCAACCTGGAGATGGTACCTTGGCATCCATTCTAGTAGCCATTGATAGGACCTGTCCTCTAGGAATTTATCTAATCCTTTGTCAAAGCTACCCAGGGTAGGTGCAGTAACCACCTCTTTTGAAAGTAAATTCCATAGACAGATGAGCATCCCTTTTATGAAATAGGTGGCTTCCTTTGTCACAGCCCCCAGCAATCAAGAAAGACCAGCCACATATTGAAAAACAAGAACCCAATGACTGGTAAAATTTGGGTGCTCTTTCTGATCACAAATCTCCCACCAAGAAAGTGCTTTCTATACGTAGAGTGTTTGTACCCTATTGTCACCTGTGAGAGATGGTCCTGGTCCTAAATTTTTGAAAGGTAGACCTCTTTGAGCTTCCTGGTGAGGGTGTGAATCCTCCTTGTCATCAGTGGAGATTATTCTTGAGGCTAGAAACCACTGTAGGTTCAACCTTCTGTCACAGGAAGACTGGGGCTGCACCCTCTCACATTAAAAAAAGTGACTTAGAGATGGTACCATGTAGATGCTAATCTTCCCATCCCACCTCTAATCCTTGTTAAAGGCTAGAGAATGCACTTTGGAAGGGCTCCTCTGGCCTTTAATGTGCAGTCTGAGCTGGGAGATGTAGAAACTGTAGAAACTCATAAAGCTAGGGGTACTTTTGGAAGGATGGAGGGAAGATGGCACCCAAGACATGAAGGTTTCAGGTTTCTACTTTCACTCCATTTCATCCCTCTGAGGGAAGAAGATTGCTGCGATTTACAGATCTGAAGGAACAGCTGGGAACACCTTAATTCTGCTGTGCTACAGGTGTCTACTCAAAAGCAAATCACGTTAAGTTGATTTGGACTCACATCTTACATAAACAGACTTGTACCAAAACTAACGGCGACCCTGCTGTTTTAGGTTTATAATTACGCTGATCAAATAATAAACAGGTGCTGTGCTGTCTGTGGAACTGAAGACAAGATAAGGGCAAACCAGACTTAAATTATCTACACACCCAGCTGAAGAAAGTCCTCAGTCACCCTGACACACACACGGAGCGCCTAGAGTGTCACATGCATTCTGGGTCCATCTACAAAGAGTTTTTTAAAAGTGGATTGGAAGCTGCTTCGTGGTAGCAGCATCTGCACACTACTGTTTCTGATCCGCATTAAAAGCCAGAAAATGCCCTTGTAAAAGCCTTTAATGTGGATGGAAGGGAGTGGGCCGTAGCTCAGCGGCAGAGAGCAGTGCCTGGAAAGCAGAGGGTTGCCGGTTCGGTCCTCAGCCCCTCCATGGAAGTAGACAGTGGCAAACCGCTGCTGTATCTCTGCCAAGAAAACTGTGCTGTCAACCCAGAATCCCCCACACAACAATGTGGATGGAATGGGAACACGAGCGTCTGTATCCTACCACGTCTAAGTTTCTTTCAGACCACTGCTTTCCTATCCACAGGTGCAGCCCTGGGTGTCCCCTTTCGCCATCGCCTCCTTCCCTTTTCCATAATTCCCGAGACAGGCTGTTGGGGCTTTTCTAGGCTCCCGTTTATTATCCGACCACCGCCTTTCGAGGCTCCCAGCTGATGACAGCTGGCTCAGAGGAAACCCCTCAAGACCCAGAGGAAACCTCTCCCAGGTTGCACCCACTGAGCTTCTCTAGGTTTAGATGCCGGGGAATCACAGCGCTTTGGGAGGGTGGGGAGGGAGAGGAGGAGGGGGAGGGGGAGGGCGAACGAGCGTGAACGAGCGCGTGAACGTCAGGGCTGTGCCATCGCTCTAATGGAGGGCGCGTCCCCGGAACGCCCCAGTCCCAAGTCTGAGCAAAACCGGCACGGGGTCTGCCGGAGGCGGAGGAGACGGGAAGAGAGAGGAGGGGGGCCGCGGCGGCTTCTTTGGGGCGCAGAGAAAGGTGGGATTCCCCGCCAAGTGGGGAAGCTTTGAAGCCCCCTGCACCGCCCCTGCCTGGCTGTGGCTCTGGCGGCTGCTGCTGCTGCTGCTTCGAGGCGCTTGCCAGAAAAGGGGAAAGGCTTGGGGCCCCCTCTGGCGGCCCTTCCGCGTTACTGCAGGGGGAGAGGCTCGCGCGGCTGTTGGACGAGGCGGCTCGCTTGAGGTTTCCAGGCGGCGTTGAGCAATCCAGTTGTGGGCAGCTCCGGAGACCCAAGAAACAACAAGCTCCGAAAAGAAACGCGCTTCCTCTTTGCGATTGCGCCAGGCCGGCCCTCCCTTGCTCCCTGCCCCCCCACGCCAGCCAGCCAGCCAGCCAGCCAGCCAGACCGCTGTGGTTTCTTCCACGATGCAGATTGATGCAACGGACGTTGCTGCTTAAACTAACGTGTTTTGGGTTTCTTTGAGTTTTATGTTTGCCTCTTGGGAAACCGTTTCCCCTTCCTCGCCCTCCCCCGTCCGCACACGCCTCTCTCCCGTGCCGCCCGGGGATCTGAGAAAAATAACCGGAGTAGGCAGCCTGCTCTGAATCCTCCTTGGGTTCTGCCTGCCTTCTCTTTCCTAGGGAGGAAGCAGGAAGATGTGTTTCTGCCACCAAAGTGGGGCCGATCTCTCCAATGGGAGCACGGAAATTGCCAAACAATCAGCAATGCTGGGCTTAAATAAAATCTAAAAACTTTCCAAAGATGATTCATAGTCTTAATTAAAAGTGCACGGTCATCTGGTTGACCGCTGTGGGAACAGGCTGCTAGACCAGGGGGTGTTGTTGATCCAATGGGGGGGGGGAGAGGAGAGAGAGACTTCCATCCCTAATGCAAATTGGAAATGGTCACCACACGCAGGAGGATTTTGTTACAACTCCATCAGGACATTTTGATTCCCAATAGTAACTTCATTTAATTTTTAAAGTCTTCTGTTCTCTCTCTCTCCGCCGCCGCCGCCATCCTTATCTTCTAGGGATTACCCTCTTGGGGGAAAAAAATAGAAATGAGCCAAGGAGTAGGAGTTGGTGGCTTTTGTGATGCCCTTGCCTGAACACGGTGGCATAGCACATGAGTGCTTTGGAAAGGAGCATTCTGCCCAAGGTTCCCACTCAGCTTGCGGTGCATTTGTTAGGAGGAAATATCCTTCAGAAACGGCACTGCAACCGTCTCAGAGAATTGTTCACAGATCACATCCATTAATCTAAGAAAGACAATTTATGTAAATTGCAAATTATGTAAAGCTATAGGTACATCACAGGCTATTTTTTAAAATGTAGCCTGAGAGTTAAAAATCTCCGGGAGTACCAGCTGTGGGATTTATCTCAAAATAAAAGAGCAAGCTGTATGGAGTGCATGTAGCATGCTAAGAGACGGTAACAAATCAAATGGCTATATGAATGCATGTGCATTAATATACATTAATGTATGGGGAATGGGAGCTTAGGCTGGTGGTTCTGGCCACTTTTTGCACATGATGCCTCCAGTTTCATGAGAGAAAGTATGCTCCTCTTGCAACTTTTCCTTTTTATTTGAGGGAAATAACTTCAGTATGTAATATTGTCTTGTAATTTTCCATTAACAGCTCAGGACTAAGCTTATTACAGAGAGGAAGGAAAAGTTTGAGGTACTTATTTATAAATGTAAGGACAAGGAGCATAATACAGGCTGTAAATATCAAAGAGACATGAATAAAGATTCATAAGTGTTTCATTGCACCACTCCATTCAGGTATACAATATATCCCATGTAGGCCCTTTCTGCATTGGGCCTTATTCCAGAATATATCCCAGAATGGGGGCCTGTTGTCCACATGCTAATACAGACTAGCACAGGCCTCAAGCAGGGCCTACCATAGATAGCATTAGCTTGTGGACAGCAGGGTCCTATTCCAGGACATATTCCAGAATTTGTATTTTCCCAACAGCCGTTTAGATCTAGGTCTTTCTGTCACTTTCACTAGAGATGCCAGAGATAGGGCCAGATGTAAACCAGGTGTATCACCACTAAGCTACAAAGACTGTGTATTTATAGCAATTGAAAGCCTGTCTTTAGATAGCTCAAAGTGGTGTACAGCCATTGATCGGAGGATACTAGGAAAAATTCTGGGAGGAAGAGGACAGAAGAATTTGTGGCCTTCCCTATGTTGGACTCCAGCTCTTGGTGATGGATGAGAATGAAGAATGTTGGAATCCCAACTGTTTTAGCTAAAGAGATGGCAATCCGTGGTTACATAGCAAGACTGATGGCTTAAGATGAAACAGAATCTTAGTCCATCAACTCATTTTTAGTCTACTGCAGCAGTCTGCTTGCTACAACACAGTCACTTGTATGAGGAACTATTAAAGAGAATCATACATTTCTGGTTTATGAGGTCAACCATCACTTAACCTCAGCTACCAACTGCCTTTCAGCTTTACAATAGTGGGGTATGGAAGGCAGCCAATGCCAGAGTGCTGAAGAAATGACATTTGTCTTTTGATGTGTGCTTTCCTCAGATGATATAAATAACACAGTGGCGGGACACAAAGGTATGAACTCATACGGCCTGATCTTAAAGATGGTTCTAATTATTACAGCCTACAACAAGCAGGACTGCCAGGCAAAAAGCTCTTAAAATAAAAAAAAAACACCGAGGGACTGAATAGGCAGGATTGCAGATATAATGCTACATTTGCTGGTTATCATAATCTGGTCCTCCATATATTCCTGAACAACAGCCGTGCTAGGAATAGAACGCTAGAATCTGTTTCTCAGAACAACTCCAAGACCACATTTTGAGAAACACTGTACTACATGGAACTAATATATAATATCATAAACACCTCCTTTTTAAAAGAATGTCATAAGGCACACCCTATCCCTTAACACTTCAAACGGTATCACCCAGTATATTGGTAGATCTGGATCCAAACCGAATTTCAGTAATGGATTTATTGGCAGGCTCTTGCCACTCAGTTCCGCAGGTCTCCCGGATCGAAGCGCAACTTCCTGTGTGCTGGACTGCACTAAATCCCACACTGACATCTGGTAGCCAGTCATAACGTTGCAGGCTTCCTCACTTCAAGTCACGGAACAGAGAAATACGAGCCAGTGTTTAGCCACAGATTCTCATTCCTTCCTAATGCAAGGGCTTAGCTCTGGAGCACATTATGTGAGAGAAGGACATTGAAGCTTCACCCATTCTAGAAGGGGGGAAATAGGTGATCCAAGTGGCATCTTCATTCACTTGTGAACAAAGCCTTATTCAGCTCAGCGAAATCTACCTCTGCACAGAGGAGACTAGAAACGCAGGATTGCTTAACCCATCAGATGTTGCTGAACTACAACTTTTATGTTTCTTTACCCTTAGCGAGCTATGGCTGATGGGAGTTGTGGTTCAGACATCCTGGTGTTAGCTACCCCAAGGCTAGGGGCTCTAGTCTATTGTATGGGCCATACACTTCTGAAGCATAACAAAGGGTGTTTTTCCACTGTCACTAGAAGTACCCATTAAGTACCCATTAATGGCATCAAGTACTTAAGTACTGGCAATGGGTACTTAATGGGTACTTCTAGTGACAGTGGAAAAACACCCAAAAGTACCCTTAAGCCTATCTATAAAATGTTTCAGTCACAATGACTGCCCTAACCAACTTTTTCGAGGCAGTGGGATGTAAGTGATTGCATGCTAAAAACTGGGGCATAATATCATTTGAGCTTATTGAAACAGATAGGAGGAGAAATCAAAGAAAGCCTTTTGAACTTTGTTCCAGTACCTTTATTTAGAAGTATATAGGAGAGGAGAGAACTATTCAATTTTTTAAAAAGTTCTCTTTGGCGCTCTTTGGAAAATAAAAAAAGGCAAAAAGTTGGCTGAGCTATGCCTAGAAAGGCGTGTATTTTCCCTTCTCCCTTCCTTGTATGCTTAGCAACTCACGAAAGACTATGCAGAAATTCAACAGGTGAAGGCCTCCCGTGTTGCGCTGACCAGGACAAAGACGGCAGACCTTTAGCCTGAGATACCGCTGCATGTTTGACTTCCCGGTCCACGCTCGAACCCGTTTGGAAGCTCGAAATCGGTGTCTTGGGGTGTTGTCCCACTGTCACTAAAAGTACCCATTAAGTACCCATTAATGGGTACGTAATGGCATTTTTGTACCCATTAATGGGTATTTAATGCGTACTTTTAGTGACAGTGGGAAAACACCCTTGGTTTCCATCCGCACTCCTCCTCCGCTCTTACCGTGCGAGGGCCGAGCCGGCGCTTCCCTCGGTCCCGAGGGAAGTGCGCCCGGGCCCTGGAATGGAAAGCCCCAGGAGACTCGAATCCAGCTTCATTCCGCTTTCAGAGCGAGAGGACGCAGCAGTGGGTTTCCTTTCCCCAGTATCTGTGCCCGAAGGTGGATTTTCTGAATTGTTGAGCGCTGAAAGGAAACGGCTCGCCGCCTTCCTGAGGTATCCCCTCGCTCTGAAAGTGGATCGAAGCTGGATTAAACCTTAAGCGAGGGTTTCCACGCTGGGCGGGCGGGCGGGCGGGCGGGGAAGGAAAACATGACGGCCAAGACGGCGCTGGGAGGGCTCAGGGTTTTTGAAGAAGCCCGTCGGTCCCTCAGCCACCGGCTGGCGCGCAGGGAGGATGGCCGAGCGCGCCCCATCCTCCCTGCGCGCCAGCCGGTGGCTGAGGGACCGACGGGCTTCTTAAAGACCCCGATCCCTCCCAGCGCCCCGTCTCCGCGCGCAGGTCCGCTGGGCTCCCTCCAGCCCCCCCCCCCCGGGGGTAGCGCGCGTTGCGACGGCCGCGTCCCGCTGACCCTTCCCGCGGTCTCTTTCCAGTAGCGCCGCTCGGGCGTCGTCGGGCCAATTCGAGGCGCCCGCGTGGGTCGGAGCCGCGCCCCGCCCCGCCGACTCCCGGAAAGGGCCCTGATTGGCCGGCAGCCTCCCCCTATGCAAACGAGCCGAGGGAGCGGCGGGCCTCCGGGCCGGCTTACTGTAAAAGCGAATCCATTTCCAGTCACTCTCCATTCCCAGAGCCAGCAGGAGGAGGAGGCGCGCGCGCTCGCGGGGGCGGCGGAGCCGAGGGGAGGCGCGCGGCGGGCTTCCTTCGCTTCCTTCGTCCCTGGGAGCAGCAGGAGCAAAGGAGCAGCGCCGCGCACCAAGGTCACGCGCGGCTATTGCGGAGCTGCCGCCGCCGCCGCCGCCGCCCTCTGTCGGCAGGCCCCCGTGGGGAAGGCGTCTGCTGAGCACGTGTGAAGCCTCCTTCCGCTCGGGGACGCGCTGGAGGCGGCCGAGAGGAGCGCGCGTCTGGCTCCCCGTCCGGGCGACTCGTGCCGGGTGTTTGCGCACGTGTGGCTGGCGTGGTTTGGCTCGTCCTCGTCTGCAGAAGGGCGGCCCCGGGCGTCGATGCGCGCGATCCCATCGCGGAGCGCAGTGGGGAAGCGCCGGAGCGGCAACGTCGGGGGAGGAGGAGGAGGGGGGAGCCGAAGCTCCACCTGCTGTGGTTAAAAACCGTCGCCCCCCCGTGGCTGAACCGGAGGAAGACCGCCTCGCACACACGGCCTGGCCGGGCCCCAAAGTTGGCCCTGACTCCGACGGCTGGGCGACTTGACACGCGCGCGCCTGTTTGTGTGTAGTCAAAGTTGCCGCGCGCGCACACGCCAACCGCAGAGGGAAGCCACAATCCGAAGCCTGCCCGGTCCAAACCACTTCGCTTTCTTTGCTCCCGGCCGCCTTGCGTGGACCGCAATCCCCACCACCCACCCCAATCTCTCGTTCAAATGACTGGCGCGCCACTTCCCTAGGACGAATTCGCAGGCTGGGTCACTTGGCCAAAGCGTTGCGAAACGACGCCGGGACGACTCCTCTTTCCAACCGACGCCAGGCAGAGCAGGGGGAGACTGTTGGACTTCGGGCGGGGGGAAGAAGGAGGAAAAAATACTACGAAGAACATTGATGGGTTTCTGTGGCGTTTAAACTCTCCGTAGAGTTGACCGTAACTATTTGATGGCCGCTTGACCCTCGGAGAAACGCGCCTCGGGTCGCCTCCTTTCGAAGCCTCTTCCGTCAGTTCGCTTCGAATCGGTTCGGTTGCTCCGGCCCAAGAAGAGAGAGAGAGAGAGAGACCGATGTGCTCGATCCGGATTCTAAAGCGATTTTCAGGGGAGGGTGTAGGGGCGGAGAAACCAGGGCGCTTTTAAAACGATAGGAAAGCAGCTCCTGCACTAGGTCCTTCCCTCTTTTTCCCTATGCGTGTGTGTGGTTTCTGAACGGATGTCTTACATTTCCTTTGCTCCAAACTTCTCTCCGTGTGTGGGATTTCGGAAGGGCCTTTGATTTTAATAACACTGGTAGTTCCCGAGAGAGCAGCGGGGGGGGGGGACCCTTTTTTGAAATCTATAGGGCCGCGGGGGGGGGGGGTCTGGTCTCTCCCACCTCCACTTTTTAAGAGGCAACTAACATAACGCTAGATCAGTACTGAAACTGGATGCTCGGATTAACTGTGGCGGCTTGACTAGGAATGACAGCGTCTCCCCCGCTCTCTCCGGCCGTTGATCCGAATTGACTTTGGGACCGGCTCCGCTTCGCTTGGGCCCCTCGTTTCGCCCGCCTCCCCCACCCACCCACCCACCCACCCAGCCCCGAAGCTTTTTTTCCTTTTTATGTGGGTCGCCCGAGAGCCGCCCGCCGAAGAGTCGCGAAAGCAGCTTCGCTTGGCCCGAGGCCCTCCGCGGAGCCCCTTCACTCAAACGGCTTGTTGTGATGCGTATCCCCGTAGATGCCGGCACGAGCCGCCGCTTCACGCCGCCCTCCGCCACGCTGAGCCCGGGCAAGATGAGCGACACGCTGCCGCTGGTCGGCCAAGAGAACGGCGGCGGCGTTCTGGTGGGGAAGCTGAGGAGCGCAGACCGCAGCATGGTGGATGTCTTGGCCGATCACCCGGGGGAGCTGGTCCGCACCGACAGCCCGAACTTCCTCTGCTCCGTCCTGCCGACGCATTGGCGCTGCAACAAGACTCTGCCCATCGCCTTCAAGGTACGAGGTGGGGGGGCGGCGTGGTGGTGGTGGTGGTGGTGGTGGTGGTGGTGGTGGTGGTGGGGAACCAAGTTCAGCCAAAGGAAGAAGGATGAGTAGTCGAGGGATTCCCCCCAGCTGTCAGTCCGGTGTCTCTTGCAAACTGCCCTTATGCTCCATCTCCTCATTTCCAGCACTACTTTCCTGGCAGTGTGGGACGGCAGCCTGGCGGGGCGAGAAGTAAGGTCTACTGACACGTGAGGAGGCTCCTTTCTCTGGCTGGGTTACAACCCTGGGAACAACACGCTTCTCGGGAACTTTGCTCTTCAGGGCTGTGTGCGCCGGCGGCGCTGCCCTTAGAGAGATTTTTGGAGGTGGTAGGAAAGCGCTTGCCAGAAGCAGCGGGAATTGCACCCGGCTTGCTCAGGAGTAACTCCTGTCGGACTGAACGGGGCTGAATTTGCAGGCTTTAGCTACACCGAGGCTGCTGTGCACCAGTCCTGAGGCTTTTTGAGAAGAGATCCTAAACAAGATTAATGGGGCTGGGAGTAGGAGGCGATCCTATGTAACTCACATAAATCCCTCTCCCAGCTCAGTTTCTTGGGCACCTTCGCTTGAATCCGGCTCTGCTCAGCTGAGCTCGTTCCCCAAAGTATTAATAAAAGTGTTGTGGGAGTGTAGCAGAAGTTTTTCCCCCAGGATACCTAATGCAGCAGGGGACGGGAAAAGACGAGCCAAATCCGAGCTCCTTGTCCCTGACTGGTTTTCAAAAGTTCACAGCCAAAGGGTCATCCCAGTGCAGAGGCGGGTTAGTGTCTGTTTCCATAGCTGGGCCCAGGGGCCAAACTGACTTCCTTCCTGACTTCCCGAGGGGCCCTGAGGCAGACCTCAGACTAGCCCCCATTTTTGCTAAGTATTCCCATCATAGAGAAGAAAGAGCCCATCTGGCCCTGCACCTACCTGGCTGATCTCCAGGCCTTAAATTCTGCTCTCTTAACATTTGCGGACAGTGCAGGGAAAGCCAGTGGGGCTGGCTTCTTCTTAAGGAAAACCACTCCTAATGAGGTGTAAGAACGCAGCAGGAGAGATCCGCGGGTCGCTGCGGACTAAGAGTGACTCCTATGCATACAAACAGTAGTATGTACAAACTGAGACCTCTGGGTATAGGGCGGGATAGAAATACAAATAAATAAATATTGTGGAGTTGAAAAAGTTTGCTAAGGAGATGGATCATAGGCTGGGCTTTTAACTGTTGATGGCACTAAAACCCACCTCCGTCCCCAGATTGATATGGCAAAAGTCCTGCACAGGCCAATTTTTACAGTGAAGACTTCCACTCCCCAAAAGTGCTGTCCTAAGTGTTTTGGAGCAGTTGGCAAGCAAATGGAATAGAAGTCCTGGGAAATGCTTTATGGGAATCTCGAGCTTTTCCATGGGTGCAGAGAGGAAACATGAGTTTGTGTACTCTGATTCTAACAGTTGCATTTCCATTCAGCGCTATCTATGCACACATCACCAGCAGTTAACGCAGGCACTCAGGCATTCCCACCAATTTCCCTTCAATGTCCCAGGGTTCTTAGGATCAAGTGCTCTTTCCGAGCAGTTAGCAACAACTACTGCTTGGGACCAACTAAAACACATCAGTTAGCTGAGAGGCAACTCTTATGCTGAAACTGGGCCTCTGTCTTCTGAGATGGCTTCTACCCTTGTTTTTAGGGCTTCCTCTTCCTGTGTATTGGCCTTTTTCAAAAGTGACTGCAAGGTTACTTCTCCCCCTTCCTCTATCTTTCACTTTCCTCCTGTAGATTAGATTGGGAAAGAGAAAGTTGCTTCGCAGTTCATTCCCAATTTGCAGATCATTCAGTGTTTAGGACAGACCCCCTGAATTTGAAAAAAACAAACAAACCAAAAACAACCCTATGATAAGTGTTATAGGGAGCCCTGAGGCTGCAACAACTGTCTTGTCAAAATGGAATTGTTTTGGTAGGATAGTGGTGAACTGGGCTTGCAAAGAGGTCCTGAATTGTTTGCAGATGGAAAAGACAACTGTTGTCTCAGTGGCTGAGAAAGATGCAGCAGCCCTTCTGCAACTCAAACAAAAGAAACTCCGCAGTTGCTTTTGAATCCCTTGAGAAGGCAACCCAGCAGAATCCCTTCAAAGGCAGGAAGGGATTAACTGTCGGCTCAAAGGTGGTGTGGATGTGTTTTGTTTGTAAATGCCTCCTGCCAATGTGAGGGCACCCACAGAAAAGCCAAGCCCAAGTTCAAGGACACCTAGGACATCTGGAGTTGTGCCACTTCAGATTTCCAGATGTTTAAAATCGAGGCCAGAACTTCATGCCTCAGAGTACAGCACTGGCTGAAGGGTGTGACCACAGCTTCACCTTTGATCCTTGAACAGAAGGAAGAGTACTTGACTCGTGCCTGAAAAGCTACACCTGCTAAGATCTAAACAGTCTATATGCCCATCAGGTACATTCTGAACTCTGGGCTGGGCCTCAAGATAGCTAAATCGACCAAGGACCACACCTGCCCAGTGTTTGTGGTCCCTCTGCCCTCCTGTAAACCTCTGAAACTGAACCCTTCATTGCTTTCTTGAACCTAGAAACGGGGGGGGGGGGCTTGGTCTTGGGAGCCCACCTTTCAGTTCAATTGGCACATCCCGGCTCAGTTTGCTTATAGATCCAGCAGCAATGTGGCATGGCGATGTATAAATAAGAGCAACAGAAATCTTGTTCCTTTCCCTCCGTGGTCTTAATAAGTATCAGAAACCTGGGTTGGGTTCATGGCTCTCTACAGATGGCTTTGCAGACAGTTTGGCAGTCCTGCAAGTACCCACAAATCCTCGATCCTTGATTAAAAAGTGGCTTTAGCAGCACCTCTTTCCCTGTCCTTATTTACTAGGGCTGAGTGGGCTTTCATTTTTAAGTCAACATGTTTAGCTGGGACTTGCATGGCATTTTTTGTCAGGCTGTAGAGACCCTGGCTCCAAACCTCACTATATCAAAACGGAGTAAAAAAATTTCCGCTACCCCATGATTTCGAGGAATCATTGTAAAAAGACAAGCGCCCCCGGAAGGCTTCCGATCTGGGGCCTCCTTTGTCCCACCAGTACGAAAGTTCCCGTGGGTGCTGCAGGTGATAATTCAGCAGCAGGCGCCATCTAAACGGTCTTTTAAGGAGCGAGACTGGCGTCTCTCCCGGGGATATTAATGTGACTGGCACACACGCACGTGTGTGTGTGTGTGTTTTCATCCTAAGGCTGTGCATTTAAGTGCGATTAACTTTCCTCGAAAAGAGTGGGAGTAATAGGCATGAATCAGATTGCAAGGATCGGATTGCGAGATGTAGACCCTTCAAACACTTGTTTCTTGGGAGTAAATACGTGATAGTTGCTTCCAATTAATGTCGGGGGTGGGGTGGGGGGATGAGAAGAGAAATCCCAGGTTGCCAGTAGCCTCTCAGGAAGCGAATCGCCCCAAATGACATTTTTTTCTTCCTGGTTCGCTCTGTTGGCATTACATACCCACTTGCCTGAGACTGGATAGGGCGCGAGGAGAAAAGAGAAAGGATCCAGATCGGGATCAGGATCTGGATTGTAGAAAAAGAAAGTAAATGCCTCGGTTATAAATGATCTCCCAAGCTTGTTTGGTTTACAGGCCATGTGATGAAAACAAGCGTGGTTGTGGGGTTTCTTCTAATCTTAAGCCAGAGCCGTCCGGCGGGACATTTTCAGCACCAGAAGTCGAGAAACCAGAGCATTTTGCTGGGTTCAGCAAAAATGCACTTTCTCTAAGTAGAAGCAAACTGCAGTTGCTGTGGAAGCAAGCGCCTGTTAGTCTATCACAGTTTAGGTCGTTGGTTTTGTTGGAGGTTTGCTTCCAAGTACTACAATCTGGACTAGTCGCACAGATTTATTAACAAATTGATTCCTTCTCCACACACCCCATCTTTGGATATATGTGTGTATGTGTGCACACACCCATCGCAGCTAACAATGAGGAAGCATTTCTGTGAGGAAAGTATGTATTATCCCCCCCACCCTTATGTCCCACAAACTATCCCTGTTCTAAAGAAATCTTAACAAGCAAGAATCTATCTCGTAGAGACTGACTGCCACCCCCGCCCTTCTTTCTTCCTTTCTTTGGCTCCACTTTTCTCCCTGCTCTGATTTGACAACCGTCACTCCACGGCCCTTAGCTCTCCCTTTGAATTAAGCTTTAAAAACAGCCACAATATTCCAACCTGATCACCTTACCTGCAGCCTGGGGGCTCTTAAAAATCCCAGCTTTTTATCTAAGACTCAGTTTTCTGTTTGTTTTCCTCTTTTCTAAATGTTTTACACTTCAACCATCCCCACTTTGGAAAACTTCCAGCCCTTTCTTGTTCTAGCAGTTTTCTATCTTTCAGTTTTTATAAATCTAGATCATGCGACTGTTGGGAGGAAACAGACCTGCAAGGAGTAGAAAGCTGCATGGTGTTAGAACAGTGAGGTAGGGGAGAGTCATTTACTGTAAATATTTCCAGTTTTAGATCTCCCTAAAGATTTTTTTTCTAAAGGGCTCTTGCATCTGAGTTCATATCATAGGTCCTCTTTTCTGACTATGCATTGTTAGACTTTGGTGAAAACCCATTAGACTTAATAAGCTATCTTACCAAGTAGGCTATGTATAGGATTATGCAACCAAAACTAGCAAAAGAATAATTTTTAATGCACTGGGATATTACAAGACAGTGCATATGAAACCTTCCATGTCTGTAGCTTCCCTTTCCAAATTTCAGTGCTTTTTAAATTTTTCCATGCTACCAAACACAAAAGCTCAAACTTTGGGCAATTTCTTAGCTTGAAAGGCTCTAAGAGGGTTTTCTTGTTTCTTTCACTGCTTATTTCCATGCCTTGTTGGTATAACTAGTCATTTTCTACAATTGAGGGACAGGGTGCTGAGAGTACTTGAACACTTCTGAGTAGAACTTAGTAGAGTATAATTAGCGTCGTTTCAAACAGTTGTTTCCCC
Source organism: Aspidoscelis tigris stejnegeri (assembly GCA_023333525.1). Classification (NCBI taxonomy): domain Eukaryota; kingdom Metazoa; phylum Chordata; class Lepidosauria; order Squamata; family Teiidae; genus Aspidoscelis; species Aspidoscelis tigris. Next base: position 214,074,564 of record JALMGA010000001.1, read on the forward strand.
AAGAGCATGTTGTTTCAGGGTTCTAATAAAGGCACACGTGAACTGGTTCAGCATTTAAACATAAAACACTTTTCTACAATTTTTATGATTTCATACAGCGCCTCTATACCTCAAGTTAACAAAACTTCCAGCTGCTAATGCTGGAAATTTGGGGCCCAACCTTATAGCTGAAAACAGCAATCTGACTTATAAGATTCACAGTTTCAGACCCTTGCCTTATTTGGAACTGTGGCTGCATCCAGACATCACTTACATATTCCAGTATATTTAGATATTTCCGAATAGATAATGGATATTCCAGAACATCCATGTGTTATTCGGGAATATCTAAATATAGTGGAATCAGTAAGCAGTGTCTGCAGACAGTAGTCCTTCTAAACTTATTTGCCCGGGAGTAAGTACCATTGAGGATGTAGGTGCAGCTTAGTAGTAAACAAACAAACAAACAAAAAACCTGCCTGGAAAGCAGACAGTTCCATTCTGGGTCTTGATGTCTCCCCAGAAGATGGTAACGGCAGACCTCTTCTTGATCTGACTGTGTAGATATGTCCACATAATCCCTAGTCTGATGGTACCTAAGACCAACATCAAAAGCACCACTGAAAAAATAGGCATTACTTTGAGTACAAATTGCACTGCACATTTTGCTGGTTTCATTAACTTGTGATTAAAGTTGTACTACATATTAAGTCCTAATGTACTCAGAGCTTAGAAAATTTTTAGGATGGTATTTCAGTTTTCACTTACTGCTGAGCAAATTGGGCTGCTCTTTCTGAGTCTGATCCTGCACTTTGCATAAATGAGCCTACTTTATGCTTCTGCAACACTGTTACAGGAAGAATTATTCATTAAAACAAAGACCAGTGAACTTTATTGGAAGTAAATGTTTTTAAAATCCAGGCGTACAAATTAATTCGTAGACCAAGTTGACAACATACTTCTTGTAATTTGATAAAATTACCTAGAAATCCAAGATTTTCTATGGGTAAAAATGCATGTTAAATTTTTTAAAGAGAAAATAATCTGTAACTACTGCTAGCATTTTAAACTGCAACAGTTTAAATTGTATGAGCATGCCGTAAAGAAGTGGATACGTCTGGGGGTTATTTAATGGAATAAAACATATTTAATTACAGTGCAGCTAAATTTGTCTTTATACCTAGCAGTTCACATAAAATATGTGTTTTATAAGCTGAATGGTCAAGAGGGAGAAAAACTTAGCTTATCTGACCAGTCAGCAACTTCTTACTTATCTGTTTAGTCTGTTTTATAATGTAAATGTTTGTGTTTCTGTGCCTCTTTTACAGTTTCTTTCTCTCGGGCCCTGATATTTTTCTTTGCTTTTATGCCTTGCTGGAGTTTTCTGCATCATATTATAAATATGAAGACTTGAAAACGTACTTTTCCAGTTTTCTTTTTAAAAAAAGAAACACAGGAAATGTTCTACTTATTTTTAAACCACAGGCAAACAGGCATACCTTGAAAAGTAGAATATGGCCTCTAAAAGTGAGCTAATATTGCATATTTCAAATACAGAATAATTTACCATTTTTCTCTAACTCTTTCTCACCCTATCAGCTTTACTTACAAGAATGTCTGGGCTTAGAAAAAAGAAAGCATCTCTGAGGTTGGATTATTCATACACCAGTCTCCCCCTTCCATGAACATTCTTTGCTAGAAAAGTCGGTTAGAGGAGGCTTGGAAACACCGGGATCCCTTTAGATATGTCTGAACACAGGCTAAGTCTTGCCTAAGCTTAGACTGTGATTAGACACAGCAAAAAAGGCACAACTCTACAGATGGCTTTGAGGTGGAATTGCTCACACGAGAGTCTGTTCCTTTCCCTCTCCTAAACATCCTTCGCTAGAAAAGGTGGATTAGAGAAAGCTTTGGAACACCAGGGTTAAACACCGTCTAAGGTGCCCCTTTTGTTATGTCTGAATGCAGCCTAACTCTCAGTGGAATGAGGTTAGGATTCAGTGACTGGTCTTCCCTCCTGTATGTTAAAATAAAATCAAGAACAGGGACAGTTACACCACGTGCTTGGAAGTATTTCCTATCGGGTTAAAAGAAGTTTATTCCCTATACCCTGGAACTGTTTCTTTAGACTGTTGTCCTAAAACGTTTACTTATAAGTAGGTTTAAATTATTTCAGTGATATTGAACCAAAGTAATTACTCCAAAGGATCCAAATTTTCATCCTGTACTCAAAACAGCTGCTTTGGTTACTCAGGTTAGAAACTTCTAGAAATCAGCCCCAATGTTGTCATTGTGCTTCCTGTGAGCCCTGGGTTTGGTTGGTGAGCTCTGGAAACCAGAAAGCACCATGTTTGATGCCCTTATCCTAAGAAATGAATAGTTAATCTTGCAGCTGGCTGTTGGAATTCCAGAATATCACCTTCCACAGTGGGTTATGCTAGTAACTCCTACTGCTACTGCAAGTATCCTGACAATGTTAAACTGGAAGGCTAAGCATTGCCATAGTTTCGCTAGGCATGTTTCAGGCCCAGTCAGAGTACCTGTGATGGCTGAAGATTATAGGGCCTCAGAAAGATAAATGAAGGAAGGATACTTTTTGGAATTCTGCAAATATTTTTTGCATTAAAATTGAGCTACACTAGCATCTTTCTTTCTTTTTCTTTCATTATTATTTGACCAAGCTCCAGATTTAAACAAAAAGAGAAAAACGGAGCAGGTGAATGGGAACAAGTGAATTGACTCTGGTTTTCATTTGACAAGAAGACAAAAGATGACTAGAGAGGTTGCTAAGGAAGGAGGAGGAGGAAGTAGAATGTCTGTACTAAGCGGAAATTTCTACACAAAGAAGTTTCAGCAGAAGTGAAAATAATTTCTAAAAAAAGAAAGATTGCTTACTTGGAACCCATGGGCCCAACTGAAGTGTAATGAGCAAGGATCATTTTGTAGGGCAGAGTCAGAGAGCTGCTATACATTTCTGTGCATTGATTTCAAATAGATGCCTATGCATTTTCCCCGCACCCCATGGTGACATGAAAGATACAAAGGAGAAGACAAAACAAACCAAAGCAATGTGCTAGTAGAACATGTGGCAATACAAAGAGGGCACAGAAGATTAGGTGGAGGAATCTTCTCCAGCTCAAAACTGCTGTCCCAAAACTGGGGTATATGGCAGAACAGCTGGAAGGTGCTCACCTGGTAAAGGCTGTTTTGAGTAATTTTTGATGCTGGGCCTGACCCTTCTCTAGAGCAAAAATTCAGAACTGTTGTCCACAAATCAAAACAGGAGCACCCCGAATAATAAGATGACTACTTTGTCATCCCGGGTCCCCCTCAAGTAACTATCCTGATGGAGACAGCAGGATGAACTTCCTTTTTAAAAAATTAATTTTTCTCCACTGTTGAGCTGATGTCATTGCAGCAGCATCCAGTGGAAGCAAATATAGCCAGTCACAGTGTTCTTGCTAGCAAAGCCATTATTGTAGCTTTGTATGTTTTGTGGCTTCACAGGCACATAGAATAACATCTGGTTATCTTTTCCGCTTGGTTTGTGAGACAGGTCAATATTATTTTCTTCTTTGTAAGGTGGAAGGCTAAGACAAATATATTGTTGCAGTTGAATGCAGAGTAGCCAGAGGGATGCACTTTTAATAATTTCTTACGCCATATTCTTCTTTAGCATAATGTTATTGCTTTGCACACACATACACAACTCCATAGAGCAGTATTAATGGGATGTGCTAGATTTAGCGGCTGCATCAGCACAGTATGGAACACTGCTGTGGAACAGTCCTTATGCCAATTCTGTTGAAATCAATGAGAGGGTAACGCCTGTGGTTTGGGTTCTGACATCTTTCCTATGCTAAATTTGCCTGTGTGTTGTCTTATCTTCCAAGGCAAGGTGTTACTTACTCATAGGCTGGATCTCTAAATTATTTCTTAGCCCCTTAGAAAGAAATGTAAAAAGTCAAAAAAGACAGACTTGAATTCAAGGAAGGCTAAGGGCAGTTAACCCAATCCAGATTTGCCTGCATGGTTTTTAGGGTTTCTTTCTTTTTTCTTTTTTTCCTGAAGCGTATGTTGTGATTTTTATCCTACCCCACAGTAATTTGTTTAGTTTGCTTTATGAAATTACCTAGAGTAAAATAAGCTCAAGATTCTTTGATTTCATTTTTCAGGTGGTGGCTTTAGGGGATGTCCCTGATGGGACTTTGGTTACGGTAATGGCAGGCAACGATGAAAACTACTCTGCAGAACTTAGAAATGCAACTGCAGCCATGAAGAACCAAGTAGCAAGATTCAATGATCTGAGATTTGTCGGCAGAAGTGGAAGAGGTATTTTTTTTATTATTATTATTATAACACCACCAAAAAAGGCACATACCAGAAGCTGAGGTTTGTTTGAAGGAGCTTCCACTACAATTGACAGGCCATTGTCATTTGTAATAATCCTTTTCACTTTTGTTAAATTATACCAAAGGAAACAGCTTGACTTCATAAATGCTGAAATTCTCCAACATCCAGATTGGTGGTCTTGTGATATTAAATGCAGACTGTCTGTTCATACGGTTCAAATTTTGAAAGAGTTGTTGGCCCAGTGATGAAATAGTTTAATAGTAAACAATGTAGACCAAGTGGTCTATGGTGGCATGGTCTGTACCTATTCAATGTTTAGTTAATATTATCCATATAGAGCTCGTTAGTGCACAGATGTGCACGCACAGATCTCATGACAACTATCATGTGGTTCTTTTGAAGAAGGGACACTACAAGGATCAGATCCTCATAGTGAAGTGTGGGGGGACCATGGGGTCTAAGTACAAGGGAATAATCCTGCAGCTAAGACAATTTCTGGCAATTTTAAATGATTGTGTAAATTTGCAAACTGATTGCTTTTTGCCTAAAATGCGGCTAGTGGAAAGTGGATGTGTATTGAGGGATTCAGAGTTCTGTTAGATTAAGATGTTCTAGTCAGCAACTAAGGTTTTATGAAGACATGGTAAATTGTTCTTAAACTGAAAGAAACTGATGTGTAAACAACACTGTGGCCCTCTATTTACAAATTTTGCTTATATCAGTATCAGGTAATAGGCTATACAATTATGGACCAGGGTTCATCACCTACGGCAGAATTAACCACGGGTTGGTACAAATGTTTGTCAAAAATAAACAGTAAGAGATGATAGGAGTGGTATTACGTAGAATCTGGACAACATCGAATTACTTACCTCTGATCAAAAGAACTTTTAAGTTCACCCCTTTAAAGTTCAGTCCATTCTTACTCCTGTAGAAATACTTTAAAATGTGTCATTCCCGGTAACATGAAATAATTTGAATCATTTGGCGTTCCACTTGTGTTTATGTAATGAGTCTAAATAGCTGTGGCTCCTTATGCAGACAGTGCATATTTGCAGTTTAAAGAGTTTTTAAAGGAAGTTATAACAAGAACTTTTTTCCTGTTGAGTAATGATATTCAAGGTAGTTCAACACTTATACCAATGTGGCAAGGGCTAAATAAATAATAGTAATGTTAAACATTTCTGGATAGAACACTTCCTTTGAATTGGGTTTAACTTTTACATTTTAAATAGTTAAATGTATTTTATTTTTTTAAAAAATATTGTAACCTATCCAAGAGTGTCATGGAGAATAAAAAAGATGGGTAGAGAGATAGATGCTAAATTACTGAAATTTCATTTGGGCCTAAAAATTTTGCTTCACAAAGGAGAAACAAATGCTTATTTCAAATATGTGGACCAGGATAAAAGTTTTGTTGCTTTCAAGTGCACATATTTCTAAATGTGTATAGCAGCCTGTAGTGCTATTATACTTTTGCATATAAAATGTCATTTATTGTATAAATGTAAGTGCGTCGCTTCTTCAGCTAGAGATGAGATTGTTTTGTCTTTGCCTTTTTAAGGAAGGAGGAACTCTTAAAAACAGAAATGCAGAATACGTTCACAGCAATGATGTTTAGTTGTTCCTTCTTCAGTTAAAGGCATGAATTGGTCCATTGGCAGCATGCATCTGTACCAACAAAGAAGGCAGAGGATTGTAGAGACAAAAAAACCTGAATGCACTGACACCAAGTTGCAAATGTAATCCTTGAAAAATTGCAATGATAGGCTGATTCTTGCTCTGTACCAATGTGCAGCCTCCCAGGTGTTTCTGAACTATAACACCCAGCATTCTGTTGCAGGCCCACTGGCATAGAATGCTGCAAGAGGAATGCTGGGAGTTTTAGTTCAGGAACAACTAGATGGGTATCAGTTGAGTCCCAAAGGAGTGATTCCCAACCTTCATTCATTTGCATACACCTTGGCAGCCCATTTCCATAAATTGTACTCTTCATATTAGCAAAATGTTTGCAATTAATGTAGATGCTGTTATTTCAAATAGCCAGCTATTATTCAAGGTTTTTTTCCGTGTACCCCTTAATGTCCTGGTTTATGTACCCCACGTTGGGAATCACAGTACTAAAGGACTACTTTTATCTGGACCAAGACAAGACATATAATTTGCCCATAGGAGACGTTTGTTTCACTTTCCAAAGAAGTTCGCTTTTCTTTCCCCATGTGACTCAATTTGCTACTTTTTAAGCCTGATATGCAGAATTAGATGGTTTTTAAATCTGACCAAGTTGCTTCTGTGAAGAAGATAATTGCTGGGGGAGAAATACCAGCAGTCAGAATTGCAGCTTGGTGATGCTAACGAATGATAATAATAGGGTAAAGCAGAGAAAATTATATCCATTTACTGAAAACATGAGTGATGCTGTAATGTATAAAACGATCAGTCATTAAACATGTTCAGTAGTTATATGGAAGGCTGCACCTTTTCAGTAAATGGAATTCACATTATGATTCAGAGTGTTTAGAAAACATTTTGAAGATTTAAACGTAGAGCTGGCAAAGTGTTTGAGAAGCTAATAAAACCAGGCCTGCACTTTGGAAACTGCTTCTGTGCATGAAGCCAGAAATCAGTCTGTATAGTTCCTCAGGTTAGAATGGGAAAGTGAAGCAAGAAAAAGGAGCTGCTCAGAAGTATAAGCCATTTATTTTGCAAATTCTGTTCTATCACTTATTACACAGATCACTTAGGTACAAAGGTAGACATACAAATAAAGATTGACTGTACTTGTCAGAATAAGTTTAAGGAAGAGATAATCTCGGGGACATTGCATGCTAACTATTCAGTTCTGAAGACTTGATTTCTATGGTTAATACCAACTTTGAAAAGAGTGACTAATATATGCTTTTGTTTATTCATATAACCCTGAACTGTTTCCTAAAGGTGTGGCTGTTTGCATTCAGAGTGCATGGCTTCTGGTATTCTTTTATTGCACTGGCTTCAAGCATGAGGACTAAGGTACTTCTACGTCAAAGGTCATGAAATATATACAGAAAAATGAACTTTTGTTAGCACTGTGGGATTTTGTCATGAGCATTAAACTAGCTACCCAGAAGAGGGGGGAAAAACTCCAAGAATAAACAGTTTGCAAAATATGATACAAAGGACAGTGGAAAAATAGATATCTGCTTACTGTTCATAACTAAAATTAACTAAAGGATTAAGCTGAGCCCACTATTCTTTGCTTTTGATATTAGTTAAAAAGGAATGGAAGTGTCTCTTGGGGGAAAAAAAAGTCCCCTCCCTCAAAATATGTGACCACTTCCTCTTAGTAGCAGTTTTGTTTCTCTTGGCTGTTAATTTAACTCCCTCCTAGGATTCATTATGTGGCTGATGATGGTCCCACTCAGCCAGGAACCACTAATAGTTACTGTGGTGATGTCATTGCAAAGAGTAGCCAATAAGGTTTGGCTGTCTGATCAAAGGAAGAATGCAGCTTTTTGTAAGCGTTTTTGTTATCTCTCTGGTGCTAAAAAGTTACCTACAGAGGGAACTTTTAAAATGCTTGGTCACTAATGAAACAAAAGTATCTAGGGACTATCTAGAGAAGCTTCAAACCATGATAATGCAAACCTGTGCTTCTGTTTCTTTATCTCACAGAATTACTGATAGAACTTGAAGTTTAGAGCAGAGGTTTTTGACCTTTCCTAGGCCACAGACCCCCTTAGAGATTTGGTGAAAATTAAACAAACATAAATAATTTAGAGAAAATATTAGCAATTGTCTCTTCAGAGCAAGTCTGTGCTTCGTGGACCCTATGAAATTCATCAATGAGGGTCCATCTGAGGGGGTCCATAAACTCCAGTTAAGATCCCCTCTTCTACAGCCTTTAACCTTGAATTCAGTTGGTCTAACCTGTTGATGACATTTCAGTGAGATCCAGCTAGGCCAATGTCTGTCCTCCTTTTCATCAGTATATTCCTCAGCAGCAATCTAAAGAACTCTTAGTGGGCATCCCCATGGTGAGGATACTGCGAAGCTATAATTTGGGCTACATGAGGGACAAAGTCCTCCAAATCAAAGTAAAAAAAAACCCCACTTGATAACTGTTCTCACCCCAAATTATGGGGCAAGAATGGGTTATCCTGGGGGCATGGGGACACTCCCAGGTTACGATCGCAGCATTAGCGGGTGGGGTTTCACTGTCCCCATTGCTAATCCTGTGATCGCAACTATCCCCCCTTACCTGAGCACTAAATTGCCCAGGTAAGCCTGACAGCTGCCCTGCAATCAGCTGAGCAACTGTCAGGGGGTTATAGTACCTCTCATGCGCATAAGCAGACCTCCGCTAATGATTAAAAGAGAGACATGAGCAAGGAGCTAATTAATATGCACCTCTTTCCAAGGCTGGAGGTAACAGGCAGCTCCGAGCTTTGGAAAGAGGTGCATATTAATTAGCTCCTTGCTCACATTTCTCTTTTAATCATGAGAGCTGCTATAACCCCCTGACAGTTGCTCAGCTGATTGCAGGGCAGCTGTCAGGCTTACCTGGGCAATTTAGCGCTCAGGTAAGGGGGGATAGTTGTGATCACAGGATTAGCAGTGGGGACAGTGAAACCCCAGGGCAGCTGTCAGGTGAGCGTTTGCGGTAAATCAAACCCTTACCTGGGCGATTAAGCACTCAGGTAAGGGGGGCTGGAGAAAACAGTGGCATCCTGATGTAGTGATTTGCCGCGGTTTTCATGGGGACGGGTGGGTTCGCCTTGAACCCTCCCTGTCCTCCATTGCCATGGGGACTCCTTAATGCGAATCTTAATTCGCACTAAGGCTGCCCCAAAGCCACAGCGCATCAGGGGCAGCCCCATGGGGATGCACCCTTAAACAGCTATAGTTCTTTAGGTGGTGAAGTGTGTGTATGTGTGCTGCATCTATACATATTTAGCAAATATTAGACCATATTTTGCAGAATGAATAAAAGTCAATCTAAACTTCACCCCCAGCAAGTTCCTAAACAAACCTAATTAGTTTTCTTGGCAGGAATATAGAAATAGTTTTTTATTGCCTTCTGAGATTCTTTTTCTTTTTTTACTTTCCAGTTTAGCGTATAGCAGTTTGAATGTCTAGGCAGCCCCCACCCAAGTACTGAACAGGCCTGACCTTGCCTGTAGTAGAGTCAACCTAAATACTATATTTTATTGACTTCACATTTGGTTTTGAGGTTATTGGAATTTGCTACCATTACTAAGTAAACTCTCCATGGTTTATGCTAACATGAGTTTCCTGTTAAATTGTTTTATCTGATTTATTCTATTTTTTAAAAAAATTGAACTTTTTTTATATTAAAAATTTCAAAGCTGGTTTCAAAAACTCAGAACAAAGTTCAAAGTGATTAAAACTAACATAACTAAAAACAGAGTGGGGACATAAAACAATAATTCATTTGCACTGGGAATGCCTGGATGTATGGCTTTATGGCTAGTCTAAGCTCATAGATGTCAGAGAACATACAGTGTTCTGATATGCTTTTCTGAACAGAAGTGGGTTTTCCTCCACTTGTATTTTGCATCCCGGTGTTAGAACTGGGTATTAATGGAACATCCCAAGTCAGCTTTAGAGAGAGACATGAGTGACTAAATTTGTCTATAGGAGGTGGAGCTGGCAGCCAAGCTGAAGTCACATTTCCAGCACCCATTTCCGTCAAAATAATTTGTGTGTTTGTAACTTTGCTAAGCCATGAAGATGCATATTTATTTATTTATTTATTTATTTATTTATTTATTTATTTATTTATTTATTTATTTATTTATTTATTTATTTATTTAAAGCTTTTCACTCAAGGGCCCCAGGGGCTAGACATAGCATTCAGTAAAAACGCACACTGATAAAACAGAGTAAAACATGCTTAAAATAAAACTCTTTCTTTTGATGCTGAAACTTGTTAATAGTCTTTTTTAAAAGGCAAGGCCCTCCAGCTGTTTCTAGGGATGTGCATGAATATTCATAACATTTGAAGTTTGGCCAAATTTGGTCGAATTCGGACGTTTGTATTTGAATTGAATGTTGGCATATTCAAAGATAGACATTCAAATTCAAATCGAATGTTTTGATACATTTGTATGAAGCTTCATATGGGATTTGTATGGGATCCGTATGCTATTCATATGCATTTGTATGGGTTTATCAAATACGAATCCTGCCACATTCAAAAGGGATATATTCAAACAAGTATGAATTTTCTTGCGTTCGGTTTTATACAAATCAAATACAAAAAAATGAATAAATCATGCACATGCCTAGCTGCTTCCTCTTCTCCCACCATCTCAAGTTCACATGTCTGCTACAAGTGTGCCAAGTTTCCCTTTTCTCTCCAGTTTCAAGACAGTGGAATTAGACACACTTAAAGAGGTTGAGCATTGAAGGGAGATGCAGGAAAATGGTGCCGCCTTCAACCTTTCCTGCCTACCCCAGAGAAACGGCAGTATAACTCAAAACATGGCTGAACCAGGAAGCTCATTTATTTGTGGTATTATGGTTTTAACAAACACCATGGCAAACACATGTCTCTCCTGCCAGCATCTTTTTTCCGTTGCAGAGGAAGCTGAGAAGGCATCTAAGCCCCTTTGCATAATCAAGGAAAGGAGGGGTCAAGGAAAGAATTAGTTGCACATTAGTTAGAGGAGATATTTTTGGAAAAGAAGCAGAAGATGCACATCTGCATTGGAGGATGCAAGTGATTTTTCAAAAGAAGGCCTGCTCTGTGTGACCCCCATGAAATAAAATGGGTTGCCATTAAGGAAAGGGCCACTTTGGTGGGACCCAGGCTCCAGAGCAGCCTCCCTGGGAGGTATGGCAAGCACCATTTATTTGTCTATTTGGGTTTCTTTTCCTATCCTATCCAGGCATTTTAGAGTTTAATTTTATGCTGTTTTTAATTACTTGCTTTAATTATATTGTTTATATATGTACTGGGTAGCTACAGAAATCCAGTTAAAATGTGTATACTGTATATAAAATAAAAGAATAAATAAAAGTACGGATTGACCCAGCTAAGAGGTACCTTAAATGGTAGTTGGAATAGCTTGAATGCTCATCTCAATGTATATCATGTGAACTGTCAGAACTGTAGGTTGACCTCAAATTGTCTTTTTTCTCTTGAAAATGGGGCCCTATTTGGATTTAGTCCAGTGTACTCACATACATTCAGAACTTTTCTTCTCCTCAAATATCCATACTTTAATGTATAGGATCATAACTCTAATATTATAAAAAAAACCATTTATTTTATTGATAAAATAAATGGGTTTGAGGGATATGCTGGAGTAGGATTTAGATATTACCACAATATTTTGGAAACATTAGATTTTGTCTTTATTCTCCTCAAACTCAAAAGGTGGGAGCAGGTCACTGAAAACAAAGGTGATGCGTAGGACAATTTTGGCTTCACTTGGTTTCTGTTACAAAGTCATTCAGTTCAGGAACTGGCAGATATACTAATCTCACTTTGTTCAGCCCATTACTGGTAAAACCTGCCTTTCTAGCTTGTACTTCTGGCACCTTCAGTCCCTAAACATTTACTTGGGAGTAAATTCCACTTGTTTCAATGGAACCTAAACCTAAGTATGCATGTTTAAGGTTCCTTCCCCACGTCTTAGTTAGAGCTTAAAAGGTTTAACTGTTCTGTTGAAAGAGCTGTTGAAAGGCTAAACTGAGAATATCTTTCTGTCACAAACCCATTGACTGTGTGCGCTAGTTTATTTGGGCTAATCTTCTGTAATTTGAAGATTGCAAGCTTCAGGAAATATCCCTGGTCCCTGTGTATAATTTTCATTAAATGACAGAAAATTTTCTTCATTTAAGAACAAGCTTCCTATGAAAAATGGAGTTCATCAATCTGTTTTTCTTTACTTCACCAGTAATAGGGATGTGCAAAGTTTGGTTTGTGTTTGAAAATTTGATCAGTCAGTCACAAACTGGATGTTCTATCAAACCAATGTGGTGGTTTGTATATTATATCCAGAAATTCAGTCACACTGAACTAGTTCCCCACTTGGGTTTGCGGTGTTTTTGCCCTTGAAAAGGGCTTTTTTTCTAACAGAAAAATTATTGTTTTTGTTTTTGAGCAAGTTTGGAATTGAATGCAAACAATCCTTTTGTTTGATTAAACAGTTCACTGTCGAGCCAAATTGTAAGTTCAACAGCAAACCAAACATGCAGTTTTTTGGTGTGCGTATCCCTAGTCAGCACCTAGTTACTTTCTTCTTTCCTAGAAACATGTGGGAGAAGGGAGAATCACTGTTCTTTTACAGTTAATAAGATTAAGACAAAAAATAAACATTACGGAATACAAATCTGTCCTAGTGCTATTTCTGAGAAATAAAGCCATGCCAATTATTTTGCAGGAAAAAGATTATATGTGGGGTTTTCCATTTTATCAAATAGAGTGAAAAAATATGTGTCACTTTTTGGCCCTGTCCTCAAGCAATAAAAAGTCTGTTAAAAAGGTTCTTTAGCCTCTGAGCGCCCCCATGCCCAGCTTTTCTCTGAGCTTCCAGCGGCACCAAAGGAGGAAAATGTGCAGTAAAAAGACTGCCCTTTAAAGAAGACTACCAGCGCACTTTTTGGAAGCTGTGGGTATTCCTAGCAACGTTGTGCATGGAGACATTCTGTGGCAAAAGGGGTGGGGACTGGTGGCCAAGATCTCCGAAAAAGGCACCCTGGCTCTACTGCTGCCGCCGCCTGCACACACAGTCTTAAACATTCACACATCTCCCAGAACAGCAGCACCTTCCCTTCCTTTCCCTTTCTAAAGGTCAGAAATTTTAAAGAGCCAGAATTGTGGAGAATTGCAACAATGTTATCAGGTGTGAAGTGGGTGGATTGCTACAGTGTAACAGCTGCTGTACGGGGTGGATTCTTACAGTGATTAAAATCACTATCTTTGGAAGCAAGCTCTGGATCCTAACCACTAGACCAAACTGGCTCACAAATGGTGTGGTACCCCATCACTCTACCAAAGCACCCCACTAAAGTTTACTTTTCATCAGGGAATCCCCAAGGACTTGGGGAGGGCAGTGGTGGCAGCACATTAGATGTAACCAGGGTGGAGGAGGTCAAAATGGGCCTCCACTACCTGTCTGTCCCAGAGATGGACTATAACTTAAAAGTGTGACTGCAGTCAAGATATTGTCTAACATCTAGCACTGATGAAAACATGAAAAGATATTAATAGTGTAGTGCCAATATCAGAGGGTCAGACTTGAACGTGACCACCCTTTCATCTTATTTAGGCCATATGAGCAAGCCATTGCATAGTTCTAGAGAAGCTTCATCCGCCCATAAATCTATAAAATGACACTGTTCCTTGTAATCTGTGGTGCCATGACATTAGGCCATCACTTCCTGTGAGACTGGTACAACTTCATTCCCTGTCATAGAAAGGCTTCACAGTTAAGTAAGGATGGAAAGTATATTGGAATAAGAGGTTGGGGAGAGCCACAGAGATAGTTTAATGGTCTCACGAAAAAGTAAATTTCTTCTGAATTTCAAGATACTGAAAATCCCATTTTTAAAGATACTATCACACAGTTTAAAAAGTTGGATTCATTGATAGGTTTACCATGGTCTGATGTTCATAGAAGTATTATCAGCCTTAAAAAGCAAAATCAAAGCCTTGTTATAACATTATGGTCTTTGTGGGCATTTATCAACAACTGTGCACCTGTTCTGATACTTGCTGCCATAAAAGCGTAAAACATGAGCCCAAATATCTTAGTTTTGCTTTGCCTCTAACTGTTCTACACATTTTGTATGTGTGCAGATTTTTAGTTCTTGTGACTGTCTTTGGATTGAAAACATATTTCCTAACTGGGCAGCAATCGGATTTTATACCATTGAACTGATGGTCTTAGCAGCTTTCCTTCAGATAGTCATATTTAGTCCTGCAGTTATAAAGTGCCAAATAAATGTTCCTATTTTCCTTTACACTGTCAGCATATGTTCTTTGCAACATCTATATCCTCAGTATCATAAAAGAAAGAAAGAGAGGTGCTGAGAGACAGAAAGAAACTAGAAGCAAAAAAATCTCAAACGAAACTGTGAGCTTATTTAGCTCCATGTGTTAACTTCACCTAAACCGTGGCACCATCATGATCACAGAAATTAAATACTGTGCCCTTCTGTCATCCTCTTGCTCATCACAGCTCCTTAAGAATATAAGAACATAAGAGGAGCCCTGCTGGATTGGGCCACAGTCCATCCAGTCCAGAATCCTAACTTACACAATGGCCCACCAGTTGTTCTTGGGCATCTCAAGAGGAAGACAAAGGCAAAAACCTTCAACTGCTGATGTCCTTTAGAAGCACCCCTTGCCTCTCTTTTATTTTTGTTTAGCAAATAATTTCAGATTTTGAAAGTATAAATAATAAGATACACTCTATGTGCATGGCCAGACATCTACTTTATATTATAATTTTGTAAATATTTTGGAAGGAAGGAGGAAGAGATTCTGAAGTATTTTGGTGGACAACCACAGGACAGAACACAATGTAGATCCCCCACTATTTTCCTTGTGTTCCTCAATTCAGACTTAGCTTCCTCACCAGTGCATTTTTTAGTGTTCAGGTTTTATAAAGTTGATGTTGCCTGATGACATGGATTTTTTTTTCATGAGTATGTTTACATGTAGTGTAAACAAACTGATTTGGAAGTTGCACAGCTACTGGAAAATCCCTTGAAGAGACAATTTGGCAGCGATCCTTTGCCTTTCTAGAATATGCATGAGATAGCAGTGCAAGAAAATGAAAAACATAGTCACATATGCACTTTTGAATGAATCCATGAACCATGTTTGTTGACCCACTTTGGTACAAATTTTACAAAATACAAGGTTCTTGATGAATTCCCCTACCCACCACATAATAGACATCTCGGTTCCCAATCAAACGTTCCTGGTCAACAAAGGCAGAAATAACTTTAATTTTTCTGAATTAATGTAATTTAACACAGTTTTACACTGACTTGCAAATCATAACTCTGCCATGTGTATCAAAACAGAGATGTGTCATCATCCAGGAGAACTAGAACACTAAAATAGCAATTTAAAACGTATCGAGGCAACAATCTAAACAATTTAAGATAAATTTTGTGCCTTTTCTTTCCTTTCTGCTACATCTTCTGCCACATTTCTGAATGTTTCCGCTCCCAAGTATTATTGTTTCAGTGGAGTAAAATCTTCAGGCAGATTTCTAGGACTTCAAAGGGAAATGAGATCAGAGTAGCCTCAAAGGATTGCCTTGTGTTTCCTTTGTGTAGTAATCAATGCTGTGAAAGGTTTTGTGGTTGGGCTGGTCTGTCAATTTATGAAATGTACTGATTAAATGATTCTTAAGGTTCATTTTAGAAAACACATAAATTATAAATCGTATGTTTCTCTCCAGCCCCTTTTTACTTCCCTTGAGCACAGTCTTATAGCTTTATTTATTTATTGCTGAAAAAGATCTGATTTATAAGGGGGAAAATAATGTGCACAATTTCCTATTTTAATTTAGGGCCTTTCTGCACTTAAAAGTAGACTGGATGAAGAAACAATTTGTGTCCCCATTCCACATACTGGTGTGGTTTAAGGGAGGCCCACCACCACCGAGCAAGTTCCATCTGCACAGGATGAAGCATAAACTAGTCCGGGGTGCCCAAATGACATCCTGGTTCTATCTACCAGTCGATCCCTTTTTTGAGGTCCACTGGCATACTGGGCAGATGGAATGCCTCTGTGATCTGATATACCATGGGGATGATTTTTGAAGCCATTGGAGTATTTAGAGGGCCCTCAGAATGGCTCTGAAGCTGGTGTGAGTTCTGGATCAGACTGTCTCAATGTGAATGGCCTCATTCCATGCCAAGAGCATTCCATCTAAGCTTGGAACAGATTGCTTCTCTGGTCCAGTCTACTAGAGATAAGTGTAAATATGGCCATAAACTATTTTAGAAACTTTTTAAAAAAATATATCTTCCAGAAGCTACAAATTGACTTTCTAATACATTATGAAGCATTAACAAAGGAAGTGCTAATGATGGAAAAACTCATTAGCACTTTTAATGGAAAATACAAACAAAGCTGCCCCCTCAAACCCCGGAAGAAGAAAATAATTGGGAGTTTCAGAATAAAATTACAATGACATTTAGGAATATTAGCAAGGTGTGCATGAGGCCAGGATGCTCTTGTCTCAGTGACTGTATTCATACCTAAGTTTTACTCCAACTTCAGTATACCTTTGGAGTAATTTGATTATGTCATTTCCCCCCACGATATTTAATTATATTTTATGATGAAAGAAAACAGCTTTTTACTTTGCTGTTGTGTTGTCTTACTCTAGAGCAGCGGTTCTCAACCTTCCTAATGCCGCGACCCCTTAATGGAGTTCCTCATGTTGTGGGGACCCCCAACCACGGGGGTAGAGCAGTTGGGAAGTGGGAGGGAAGGGTGGCGGGAGACTTGTCGCGACCCCTCTGAAAGGGTAGTTCGACCCCCAAAGGGGTCCCGACCCCCAGGTTGAGAACCACTGCTCTAGAGGTTAACTGCAGCTAGATTAAAACTTTGGTGCGAACACAGCAAGAATCCAGGGTGGGAAATGATATAGGCCAGGGGTCCTCAGACTTTTTAAACAGGGGGCCAGTTCACAGTCCCTCAGACCATTGGAGGGCCAGAATATAGTTGGAAAAAAAAAAACTATGAACAAATTCCTATGCAGGACAGGCAGTGGTGGCAAAAAAAAAAAAAAAAAAGCGGTGGGCCGGATAAATGTCCTCAGTGGGCCGCATATGGCCCGTGGGCCATAGTTTGAGGAGCCCTGATATAGGCTAATAAAATTATGGATAATGTGTGTAGAGACTTATTCTTCCTCTCAGGGCAATTAACTTTGTAGTAAGCCACAGCTCAGAGGCCACCAATGTCATAAATTCTCAGTGGTGTCTACAGAACTTCCAAACTCCTCCACTCCCACTGTCCCTTGGATTAGCAAAGATTAGATGGTGATGAAAAGGAAAAGTTGAAAGAGCTTTCAGGACTCTCATGTAGTGTAATTTTAAATGCCCCTAAGGCTGTGGTCACACCTTCACTTTAATCCTTCTTCAGTCCACCTCCAAGTCTGACTGCTCACACCTTTTCATTTCTGTCTATTCTATTTGTGAACTTTCTGCCCTCTTTATCTTTCTTGATAGAAATAAAACAGATAGAAATGAAACTGTGTGAGCAGTCAGACTTGAAGATAGATTGAAGAAGGTTTAAAGTGAGGGTGTGACCACAGCCTTAGTTCCATCAAATTACTGAAGTGTAAATAAAGACACTCAGATATGTTTTAGGCCATAGACCTCCTGTATCGTTGACATTCAAATGCAAAATAATTTTTGCCTTCTCGTTGTGTCTGGTTCTGATCAAAATAAACAAAACACTGAAATATTATAGATCCATTTTATACATGAAAAGGAGGTATATATTTAGCCTTTGATAGCCACTTACTTAAATGGCATATCCATTGGTTGGATACATTTAATAGACTTCTCCATGGCTGTTATCCAATATAGTTGTATCGATCTTCTATGTATCAATCAATATAGTTGTATCAATCTTCAGATAATTAGGTGGCAGTGGCTAAAGCCAAGGTGGTTAACACTGGCATAGTTTACAACGACATGTGATTGGCAAGACATATGCTATGTCTCTCAGTATCCCTGGAAGGAAAGTATCATATGACAACTTGTGATTTGGATCCTAAGACAATTCCATCACTGCCAGCATTTCTTATCCCCCTTTAAAAATTCTTCCAGAACGGTGTTGCCCAAACTATATCCAGATGTTCCTCAACTGCAGCTCCTTTTGTTTTTCACCGTTGTTCAGATCAGCTGGTGTCATACACATCTGGTCAGCACATCTGGAAGATCATAGTTTGAAACTGCATTGCTCTGGCAGATCAGGGACCTTCTAAACAATGTAGGGTATGTGCCAGAGACCTCCACAAAATTTGGAGTGATTTCCTCTCCATCCTCATGTATATAATTTATCATGGTGTTTACAAACTTTTTGAAGAGGCTTTGGAGGGATACATGTAGTTTCAGGAGAAGAAGATAAACAGAGAACTTTACTTTTCGAATTTACTCAAGTTACCTCACCTGGATTGCCAGATTTTACCATTGACAGGTCTTTGGTTTTCTTAAGTCTGGAAGAAGGGAGTTCCACCCAAGAAATTTGCTGTCATAGCTGAAGAGAGGCAGCTGAGGATAGAGCTGGTGGAACAGTGAATGCTTTCTTATCTGTTCCCAGAATGGTAGCTGTATTAGTCCAGTGCATTAAAAACAAATCCTGTGATCCCTGTGACTAAGAATAATTGATGTTGTTACATGAGGTTCCATGGGTTAGTAACTCTTCATTGCCAGAGTTATCTGATCAGGATGAAAACATGAAACTTCAAATTAAGGGTGTCTCTAAACCTCCTTTTATTATCATGTACAGATTGGACATTGTTTAATTGTAAAATAGAGGCAGAGAACTCAAGCTCGATCTGGTGAAAGCCATGGACAGTGCAATGTGGTATATGTTGCTTTGGCTTTCCCTTAAATATTTTCAGGTGACTCCCAAATTAAAGGTATAGTTGTCTTTGCCAGAAAATGGTGAACATACAGAATTTGAACAGTTTTTATCCACAAAGTTGTAACAGCAACATCAGTACCAAGAAGTCTCCAAATGATAGTTTGCTTCTTCTTTTGATTTCTTCCCACTTTCTACCTTTTCCTTGCTTTTCAGAACTATTTCCTTTCATTAGTTCTCTGAACAAAATTCCACTGAGCTAAATAGGACTTACATCCATGTAAGTGGATAAAAGATTAGAACTTTGGAAGATAATTAAATTAGAAAGAACTTAAAAGCACTGTCAATGGGGTTGCTTTTTCTCTTTTTACTACATTGATACTTAGGCCGTGTGTAGGAAGACATATTTTTAAACTAGTACAAATATAACTGGTTTTTGAAAACAATTTTAATTTAATGCCAACTGCTTTGTATTAGTTCCTATACGAAGGCTATTTGATTAGAAAGGACTCTTCCTCAAATGTTGATTAAGTCCTTTTAAAGCATTCCTTTCACTTTTAAGGCCCTCTTCTCATTTTGGAGTTTGAACTGCGGGTGACTGCAACTGTGAGAATCTTAATCATGAAATAGTTTTGGGAAAGTCACATTTTATTTAAAAAAAAGAGTTTCCTGTCTGTGGGCCTTCTAGAACGGTAAACAGATACCATGCCAGATGCTGAGCCACTGCCCTGATTCCAATAACAATAAATCTACTTGTTTTTGATTGGGCTGAGCTCATTTTCTTATAAGTGAGAGGCATAGGAGGCTTTGTTAGCATGATGACTTTCTTCTGTTTTCTTATTTTGCATTATCAAAAAAATTTGCAAAAACAAAACAGTTCAGCAAAACAGCCTTTGTCTGTAGCAGCCCTGGATATTATTGAATCAATGAGTTATGCAGTTTAATCACTTTGTCTGGTTTTTCTCTTCATATTTTGCAAAACACCAACTGCTCACGTAAGAACCATTAAGGAAAAATTAACATTTTGGTTGCTGGTAGTTTAAATTAACACCTGTGATATTTCTTTTCTCTATAACACCACACTAGAACCAGGGGACGTTCTATGAAGCTGATGAGTAGGAGAGTTGGATCAGACAAGGGGAAGTATTTCTTCACCCAGAGGGTCATTAGTCTATGGAATTTGCTGCCAGAAGAGGTGGTAACAGCTACCAGCCTAGATGGCTTTAAGGAAGGGTTAGACAAATTTATGAATGACAGATGTATCAATGGCTACTAGAGTGGATGCCTGAGTACATCTTTCAGGCTGGGGGGACAGGCAGGATGCTTCTGGGGCTATTTGCTGGGATTCAAAAGCAGAAGAAGGTTTGCCCTAGTTTCTGCTTGAAATGCCCATGGGCAATTGGTGGGCCACTATGTGCAATAGGATGCTGGACTAGATGGGCTGTGGCCTGATCCAGCAGGGCTCCTCTTATGTTCTCTTATGTTCTTATGATATGTGATGACCTATAGCTGCTCTGAATGTTTTTCACTAAATGGACCACTTGAAAATTGTTGGGGAACTCCCTGGATCACTTAACTTTTTTTTTTCCTTCAGTGTCTGCATCCAGATCAAAGATGACCCATTATCATGGGCAACTCTAGGTCAGTCTGCTGAAAAGAATTCTTTTAACTGGCACGCTTTTAGGAAAGAATTGGAAGAATGCACCAACCCCTCTAATAGGGCCTTCTTTGGCTGTTGAACAAATTTTGTCCTAGTCAAAACAGCTTCACTTTCCAAGTTAGCAATAAAATAAAATGAATGTGAAGTGGAGTATTGATATTTCAACTCTTCTAAGAACTTTCAGAGCAGCAGTTGTTTGTAGGTTGCTGCGTGGAGAGTTTTATTCTAGAATTTGCGATGTGTACATGGTGGTGGCAGCATATGAATGTAGATGTGCTTGTGAAAAAGAGAGAATATGGGGAGAGTTGTTACACCTGGTGAAATTCAGTTCTGTTTCTCCTTGCGTTCTGCATGTATCATCCCAGTCATATTGGGGTGCATGTACCACATGACTAACACGTTCTGCTATGCCACGCAACCATGTTGCATATTGTGGTGCAACGCAAGGTTGTAAAGCTCAGCAATAGGAGGTGGAAAGTTTTAAGTAGGTCACACTGGCTTTCACCATATCCCAAGCTTTCTTTCCCTTAAACTGAAGCACAAGGAAGCACAAAAGAAAGGAAGAGAAAAATGACGCTGTGACTTAAAGAATAGAAACTCTCCATTAGCTACAGTGATGGAGCTGCAGAGGTAGATGAGTGGGTATGAGACAGAGTGACACTGGCTGTGGTCAAAGCTTCACTTCAATCCTACTTCATTCCACCTGCTGTCCCCAATACTCACACCTTTTTAGTCCAGTCCATTTTATTTGTGGACTTTCCTCCCTTCAATAGCCTGTTCCCATTACAAACTTAAAACGGTTTGGAAATGGTTTCGATCCTCACAGTCCCCACGTCAGGTCGGCTTAACATGCTTTCCGCGTGTTAAATTGCCCCAAAGCGTTGTAAATAAAACACTCATTTCAACACGTCTCGCTCCTGTTCTTGCATTTTAAATGGTTTATATTTCTTACTGTGGGAACGGTACCGTTTTAGTAGGATGAGAATGCGTGTTTAGGGTTTCCTTCCCCCAATAGCACTCTAGGAACTCCCCACCCTTGTCACGTCAAAAATTTTGCGGCAGGAGGAACCCCAAACAGAGAGAGGGGGTGGGCACCATGACTGGCAATGGGTGGGGAGAAAAAGATACGCTTTCCCAAATGAAGTTTTCAAGTGCTTTCAGAATCTGGATTGAACGCGATTAAAGTTGAAAGTAATGGGATCAGGCAAGGTTGTGTTTGCATCCGGTTCTTTTATTTCAGTTTAGGAACCGTTTTAGGCTTGTAATGGGAACGGGGCCCAAGTGTACTTTCCTGAGTTCTGATTTTTACGGGTCTCAAACTGCCAAAGAGTGTTAATCCATTTTTGTCTTTTGGGTGTGACTGAGGAAGAAGACTAAAGGGTCTGAACCATACTGTAGTGGGTGGATACTGCATGGATTTGCCTCCTCTTTTGGCCAATGTGAGATTACATGCTCTTGAGTCACAGAACTTTTATTGTATCAGAACACGGGGGGTATTGTGACGGTAGAGAGGGGTGGAGATCTAGAAAGGTCTCATAAAGGAGTCTATGGACGGGAACATAGCAACCCAAACTGAGGGTGAACTGATTATCAGGAATTGGGTATGGTTGGAATTTAGTGTGTTTTCAATTCTGTTTCCTAATAAGATGGATTATTTGAGCAAGGTGCGACCAAGGCCAGTGAAACCTAGGGATGGGTATGCAAAGGTCAGAAGCAAGTGGGCTGGTGGGGTGTGAACCTCATTTTAGGATAGGGTTGCCATATGGAATTTAAGTCACTGTTCATATATATCTTCAATGTTTTTGTGAAAGAAAGTATTTGAGCAGATGTAACATACTTGTGAAATGTTCTCTTCTATTCAGTATTTAAATATGCAGAAACCCTTGGATCTGGATTGTGTATGGCACCCACCCTAGCACCTCCCAGCACAGCGGCGTATCAGGTTCTCTGGGAAAAATCCAAGTTTAGCAGTCAAAATGGGGAGGGATTGATCAGTCAGGAGATGACACCCAGTGGATTTTGGTAGTGAATTTAGTGGATTTGGGCAGTTAAAAGAGAGAATCTAGTAGAAATGAATTATCTCTGTTCTGGATGATTGGTTGATCAAACCACAGGCTGAAGAGGGCTACAGTTTGCCAAGAAGTATCCCTCCCTCTTCACAGGGCAAATAGGGAAAAGACAAATGCAGTGTATATTCCAGAATGGAGTTAGCTATGTGGTGATGGTGATGATTTTCAAAAGCACTTGAAGGAAGTATAGCAGATACACATACTTTATTGGAAATTGCTTTAGAATGAAAACAGTTGGCTGCCCAGCTGCATTTCAGCTAAAATGATAAACACAGTACTGTAAAAATGGCTTGGGAATCGCTTAAATCCTGGGGAAGAGATGGCCTTTCTGATACAAAACCCAGTCTCTGCCTGGAAAGAAATAATAACCATTAAAAAAAAAAGGAAGTTAACTGTTATGAGGCTGTTCTCTATGGAAACAGTATCTGCTCTGTGTAAGTTAATCTTTCCATCTTCCTTGCTCAGACATTAAATGCAAATGTGCTTGAATCATGCCTATGCTTTCCACCCCTCAATAATATTTTCACAACAGGCTTTACAGTAACAATAAAGCTACTTAATCCTTTTGTACTGCCATTGTGTTCTTGAGGTGTAGGGCACCCAACAGCATTACATTCTTCCCGTGCTGTAATTAATGTCCCCACCCTTGCTTATAAGAATTTTATTATTACTGTCTTACAGAAAGCAGCTCCACTTATATTTAAAGGCTGCTGTACTTCTCCATTAAGAACTGATTTTACTTGAAAGAATCAACTGACCCGTAAAAGCATGAGGCTTTCAGCCAAAGAAGCTATTCTTTAAAAATTGTTTTACACGGCTTGTTGTTTATTAGATTAAAGCTAGTATCCTTCTCTTCCCTCTACCTTCTTAGTTTTGAGCACCGCCAATAAGCTTCACTGTACTTGCCTCTGTGTGATCCGCAGGGACATTTGAAGCAGAGAGTTACTCTAAGAGTAACATTGAGGCTGCATCCCCAAAAGACTTATTTGCCTCTCTAGTCTCCCTCTACTGTCGCTCTATTCAAGCGGACTTTAAAAATGCCCTGCACTTCCAGAATAAGCGTCCGCAAGAGGCTCAGCAAAACGAGCATTTAAAACGCACCTTCTTTCCCTGCATCTTTTTCTCTCTGCCCCCTTCCAAAAAGAGCGATTAAACTCTTCTTTGAAGGGCACGTATTTTGTCACGGGTTTTCCTGCTTTTGTAGTGCTGGAAGTTCATTAAAAACCCTGGCATGGGGGCACTCAGAGGCAAAGAATATTTTAAGCACACTTTAAATTGCTTGGGGATGCACCCCGATTTTATTTTTAGCCTTTGATTTTACTATAGGATCAACTGAGCAGATAACAGGCCAATATTTCAGGCAGGTGAAACTGTCAGCAGGTCTTATCTGGAGGATCTCAAAACTTTAAGCTGGGTGGCTTGGATTGAGTGAGGCAATCCAAGTCCAGAGGTGTTTAGGAGTTTATAGGTTAGTACTTGAATTGGGTCTATTGCAGTGTCCTGAGACTGTGCAGTGTTCATAGCACAGGAATAAAGTGTGTCTGTTTCCTGAGCCTATATCCTGACTGCAGCTTATTACACTAGGTGCTATCTCCAGAGGGTCTTAAAGGGCAGCCCCATGTAGAGTGCAATGCACTAATCCAGTCAAGAATGTAAGGATGTCATCTAATCTCTTCTATATTTTGAAATCCTTGAGAACCCCATTTGATCAGTTCAGCCAAAGTCTGGAGTTGTGTCACACTAGGATCAAGGAGTTTCTGGTTTCAGGAGCCCCCACGCAGCTGCCATAACTTCAGGCCAGTCTCTGCCAAGTGATAACTAAGGGTGTCTCCAATCACAAAAAAACTACTGTGTTGTTCTCCTGGATATATATGGCATTCCTGAATGCCACACATATCCATGGTATTTCCAATATAGTCCCAGGATATTGAGGCAATATCTGGAAACATTGCTATTACAGGATATCCAGCAACAATGCTGAGTTTCCTCTAATAGTGACCGCTTCCTCCATCTGCCAGCTCCTTGCATTAATGTTCTTGTTCAAATACCTGAATGCTAGCCAAGTATGGGGGGAATGAAGGGAAGTGAATGGGCACTTGGCTGACATCCAGATATTTGGAACAGGAACAATAAATGGAAAGAGCTGGCAGACACAGGTATGAGCCCAGGATTTCTTCCTGGAATTCGGCAGAAGTAGCAAGAGGCGGTTGTGGGTGATTGAGAAGAAGTGTGGTTGAATGAATATAATTTTAATAAAAGAACTGGAGATATGATTGTAGCTGACTCAGTGTATATTTTAAGTATATCCATCTCTGTCTTCTAGTGAGTTGGTTTATCAATTAGATGGCCCTAGATAAAACCTCCATCATTCACATAATATGTCTAACGTGTTCCAATTGTGCTGACTTAACATTATTTTTGGGCATTTTAAAATAATAAACTTTGTCCCTTCAGTGTTCAGGGAAGGTTTTCTCTAGGCATTTCTATTGCCTTCATTTTGTAAGTGGGCTGTCAAAGAGAATTGCCATCCAGCTGGTAAGGTAGTTCTGAGAAGTGAAACAGCTAGAGTGCAGAAATGAAACTCTCCTCAAAGCACAATGGTGAAAGTAATCAAATGAATTAACGTTGCACATTTAAATAATCTAAAAGTCATTTCCTGCAGGCTGTAAAGAGAGCCCACATTCCACATTGGTCACAGAATAACTGCAAAAGAGCCCAACCTAGCGTCACCGAGAACCACAAAGTTCACTGCATCTTTCCATCGAGTTGCCTAAGAGCCATCTAACTCTGGCACATTAAGGGTGAATTCAGCACAGAATTTGTTACTTTCTTTTCACATTACTTAGCCCAAAGGTGATTTTCTGAGTCAGATAATATTTCTCATTATAACAGCTCATTTTGCTGATGGGTTCTTTCACCCGGGAAGTGGACTGAAGCTGGATTAAAACTTAAAGTGTGGTCTTGTACCTTCCAAAAATACAAGTAGCTAAATTCTCAAATTGGATGGGAAGATTGAAGTAATTCATGCTGGTATTCTGATTATGAGCAATGTTGTAGATGCCAGAAACATCAAAAATATTCTTCTAGATATTATGGGTGGGGCCAATTCCTGGAGAAGCATTCTACCAAGATTATTTCTGCATGAAGTCTAGTAGAGATATAAAATACCTATGACTTGAGAACCACCAGGCAGACAAATTGTACAATCAGGTAACACTTTTTCAAATAGCTGAAGAACTCAGGATCTGGCCCAAAAATGGCAAAAGCATGAAATACCCATCGGATCATTCAAATATTATGCTGCAGGGAACAAAAAGTACATGAAACAATGGCCGCTTATAGCTAGGTTTCAGGCGAGTTAATGACTGCTGAGGCTGAGTCAGATGAGAGACAGATCATTCATAATTTTGCCAGACAATGTGGCCTTTATGGAGGCCTGGCTAGGGAGGGAAAGGTTTGACCCTGTGCGTGTTAAAGTTGAGCATTTTAGCATTGTGAAGAAGGAATAAAAGAAACTTTATTTGGATACTGAATCTACAGTCTGCAAAGCTTGTCTAAATGTTTGATTCATGGGAAGTAATGCAACTTTTCTGCTGTTATATATACTCTTCAAACTTGTGGGTGTTCAGGAATATGCTTTACAGAAAGGATGCAACGATATATTTACAGTTTGTTTCCTCATTCTTTTGCTAAGTAGCTGTTCTTCTGAATCATTAATAAGATGACAAGCAGCTTATTTCACTGTTGGGAGCTAGAACCCAAGTATTTGACATGCCAGGGCATTGAATTATCTTCCCTTAATCACCTTCTCTCATTCCAGTATCAGATATTGCTTTACTTCCTAAGCTACCGAGACAGATATGAGAGTTACAGAGTATGTGAAACTGACACTAAATTTCCATTCACTCTTTTCCTTCTCTTTTCTTCTTTTCACAAAATGATTTATCCCGCCCCCATAGCAGAGGCAAAAACCTCTTATTTGCTTTATTGGTATTTACTAGACAGTAGCGGAAAAAAGAAGTCTGAGATGGTAGTTAGGCATATACTGTCAAACCCAGAAAACTCATCAAGAAAGAAAAAGAGCGGGCTTGTACACCTATGCTAATTTATATGAATAAATGGAAAATTAGAACCCTGATTCATTTAAATAAGGATACAATGCATAGAACTATACAAAGACTATGGCCTGATCATCTTTAACTGAGGCTGGGCCGCTATCCAGCTGCTGACTACTGTCCAGCTGCTGAACAATTTCTCGTGATCCTTTGGGTGCAGTCACAAAGGACTTTTTTTTTGAAAGGACTCTTTTACAAAACATTCCCCTTCTGTGGCAGTCCAAAAACAGCCATTAAAACAATAAAAATAAAATCCCACCTCGTATTGCTGTTCCTTCACCTTGAAGTTTGGTGACACTTCTGTTGGAAGAAGTGATCATCACTCATTGGCTGTCGACAGCCTGAATTTCTGTGTCCCTGGTTGGCCATCCATTCCTAGAAGCTGTTTCCAGGCTGGGATTGAATGCAGGATCCTCCATAGCTTCTTGCCCCATCTGATGCAAACAGTGAGTCACTCTGAGGGTGATGAATTTCTGTCTGGGAAAGGAGTAGATAAGAGGCTCGGGGATGCAGTAAGTGGTATTTTTGTATTTTCTGTCTGTCAATTGAGTCTCAAATTTGCCCTGGGACTTCCCCTTTTATCTTGTCCAATTGCAGCCTTTCTCTTAAATGGGTCTAACTTCTGTAAATCCAATTTTTACGGCAAACATGCATCCTTCATAGAGGCTAGTTCTCAATTTTAGGCTTCAGCTGGTAACACTGTGGGCCTCCAGATATTTGTGAATCACACTCCCTCAGTCTCAGCCACAGTTAAATCAACTCTTTCTTTTAACAGCCTTAAAATGCAGAGGGGATAGGGGGACAAGTGTGTGCATATTAAGCCTTTAAAGAACCAAAGCACTTGAAAATAGCAACAAACTCCAGGTGTATTTATCCTTTCTGCAAAGAAGCACACTTGAATCCTGTTCTTCAAGTATGCTTTTAAAAGGTAACTCTTTCACTTCAATGCTAAACATGTTTGGTTGGTATTACCACTTTGTAAATATACTTAAGACCCAGGGATCCCTTTAAAAAAGTTGATGGATGCTATATGGCATATTGAGCATCCAAAGAAAAAGCTTTTGATTCTAAATTTTTCAACAATTCTCACTTTTAACTGAATAAGATTTCCCAGGCCATTTCTCATTTACTTTGCTGCCTTTGGATTGCTTGCAGAAAATCTGCTGTTCTGAATACTCCCTAAAAGTGCACCAACTTTCACATAGGAATAGCAGTTATTTAAACAGAGTCTCATCACAGAACCTAGTGTGAACCAGACTATTAGGGAAAAGATCCACAAGGGCATGGGAGTGTTCCGCTCCTGGGCTTGAACATCTGTTTTGATCCAGGAGAGGCCCAGTCTGGGGAATGAAATACCTTAGACCTGAAGTCTTCAGCAGGGACTATTATGTAAAACACCCTGGAAGTTGTTCATTGTCAGGACTTCATGCAACTGTGCTGGGCAGCAAGAGCAGAGGTAGTGACTACCACTCCTATACACAGTGGCTGCAGAAGCAAGCCAGGCCTGAACTCCCTTTGGCAGACCAGTTTATACCTCACTGCAAAAGGACCTGTCCTAGGAGTTAATTTCACCCTCAGGAGGGGATGTCTGATGGGTTTGATGATGAGCAGTTACACCATTCCTGGCATATGGTCACCATGTTCTCTGTGATCTTTTGGCGTGGCTTAAAATTGTGGAATTTTGAGCTAAATGGTCTCTCTCTTCCTTTTATGAAAAAATGGTAGATTATTGTGAAAATGGGACTGCTCCTTAATGGAAGGGTCCAAATATCATTTGTAACTAAATGTCCATTTATATGTGAATCAAAGGATTTTGTTACCGTGTACCAGTTCTCTGCTGGAAACATTTTCGTGCCTTACATTCTTGCTTTCATCTCATGTTCATGGAAGTAAAAAGGAAAGTTCTCAAATAGATTTTAGTGAGTCTTCATCATATTTCCTGCTTTTGACAACTGCTGCTATTGTTTAATATCATGGCCATGTTCCTATCACAAGGCTTTGCCAACACTTAAGGAAGAGGTTATTTAGTTGTTACTATAGCTGAGCAATCACTGGCTAAAGCTTTTGTCAGTAATCCTAAACACCAAAGTTAAGGGCTATCAGAAGAAGATTAAAATGCTTTCTTCCCTCTCTGCAGTCTCTGAATAAATAATTTCAGATAATGGACTCTTTGGTAGATCCATGTGCTATTTTTGTTGTTGCTGTTATCTAAAATACAGATAGTATGGCCCAAGTCTGGACCATTCTGTTTTGCAAGAACTCCATACGTACAGCACAGGTGATAGGTATAATTAGGTGTATGCATTAATTAACAGTATAGTAATGTTGAAAGGTGAATTTATGTAACCCTAGCCATGTAAAATATCAATGGAATTGAAGTATAAGTAATTATCAGTGGATCATCTGTTTTGTTTAGGCATGCGGTTGATGAAAAGACTTTAGTAAACATGAAAGTGGTAAGCTAAAAATCTTTTGGTTTGGCTGTATTTTATTATAACCACAAACAGGCATCATCTATGTGTCTTGGAATCAGTTTTTGATGAATCAATTCCAAGTGGTAGGATATGTAAATACAAGTTGGCTTCATCTCTGCCTTATTTTACATTTTAAATGAATATGTTGTACTTGAGTAATTATATTTCATTGACCTTTTCTCCTTTGCTAATACAAATAGTGGGAAACTGAATCAGAAGAACAAATTGGCCAGAAGAAGGACAGCAAATATGTTAGACATTGTGACCGCTAGGAATGTGTGTGAGAGATATTTTTTAGTGAGTCTGATGCAAGATAAAAGGAATTTAACATTTTATGTTTTATGTTTAAACTTTACTGCTACTCAGAGCAGTTTGCAAGCTAATGATTAAGAAAAATTAAGACATAATATTCTTCGTTCCTCATTAAAATTACCAACAGTTGCATCAAAAACAATTATTCAAATTAGGAACACACTGATGAAGCACAATGTATTTTCATTTGGCAAGGCTGTCTCCAACCAAACTGTTATCTGTTTGAGAGATCCAACCCATAATTGCCTAAAATGGAGCCGCAACTGATTAAGCTGTAGCTGGGGACACAGGTTTTATGCTTGGGGGTGGCACAGTGTTAGAGTGTCTGGATGTTTCAAGGTTCAGTTTCCACACTCCTCCATGAAGCCAGCTGGGTGACCCTGAGATAGTCACAGCTCTCTGTGAGTTCTCATAGCCCCCCCCTCCCTCATAGGATGTCTGTTGCGGGAAGAAGAATCGAAAGCTTTGTTGGTCATGTTAAGTCCCCTTAATGAGTGAAAAAAGTGAGGTATAAAAGCCAAGTCTTCTTCTTTTCTATTTTAGTTAGGAAAAAGAGAGATTGGTCTTCAAAATTAGGCCTACTTTGCTTAGACAGGATGTCAGAACAAAATCTGGCGACTGGCACATTCTGATAGGAAGCAGAAAGGACTTTTTCATTAGAAATTGTATTTGTTGTGTCATCAAGTCTGTGGTTTGCCGTTACCTTCTTTTGGGCAAGTACTGTGGGGATTATACTTGCAATCTTTTGCTTTCCAAATAGTTGCTCTGTCGTCCACATAAGTACCAAATGCAGCACAGATGCGACATTTATTACTTAATTCATCCATGAATGGAGCCCTGATTTTACCAGACTGAATAAAATATGAATCAAAAGAAATGGTGGGTGCATTTCTCTGTCTTCTTCACCCAGCATAAGAATTATCCCCTTATAAATTTTGATCCTGGGCTTACCAATTCTTGTGAGATAAATTTGAAATATATTATAATGGCACTCCTTCACTGTGTCCCCCTATGATCAACACATGTCCCCCTTTTCCTCTCTTGTGTTTGGCCAGTTCCCCTACCCCAATACTATCTTTTTTTAGACTCTGTGCTCTGAAAGGCGTTTGGCAAACTGAAAGAGTTCCTAGCTTACGGTTGGTGCAGTGGAATCAAATTAGAACTAATCTAAATGATGTATAAAGTGTTTCATCAAAATGTTGCAGCCAGTTTCAAAATTCTCCCTTCTTCATTGTATAGAATAGTTCCATGGGATGACCAATACAGTGATGGTGCAGGAATACTGCTTTAACTTGGTTAAACAGCTTGCTGAAGTGTGGATGGAGTGAATCTGAAACAGCCAAACTATTCTATGAACAATAATCCAAGTATGAAAAAATATAAAATTCTTAAGCTCCAGTCCAGAAAAGTATTAATCTTTTCTAATTTGTAGGGAACTCAAATTATTTTAAACATAGTTTAAATGAAACTCTGTGGCCTGTTCTAAGATCTACAAGGAAATATTGACTGCTCCATCCACAGTCCACAGCACCATTTACACGTTCATGTCATTTAAACTAGAAACACTCAATATTCTTTAGTTTTATTGATCTAAAGTAATTAGGCATTTTTGAGTGCTGTAGCTATTGTGTCCATGGTTCCCTAGATTTGCACAAGGTGCAGTCTTCATGTTCAATTAGTGCCTTCATGAAAAATTCTATATAGTTGTTTGCATCATGCATTTATTATTATACTAAAATACGTTTTTGCTGTACCGTAAAATAGTGCTGTTGCACCATTACTTGTGCAATGAAAAAGAATCTGCAGAACCATCAGTCTTTAAATATCATGCACAGAACCATCATTCTCCTTGATGCATACTCTCACTATATGTTTTTTCACATATAAGGTCTATGTTTTTGCTATAAAATTTTCAATTATAAGGTCTGCAATCTGGGAGAATGGATGCCTTCCCCTCTTTACTGTATCATAAACTTATACCATACAATATCTGAAAGTTTTGGTTTGGATGGCAAAATGTGGAAAGCACCTGAGTCCATGATTTTTATTTTATTTTAGATCGAATGTTAGTCATTGTTATTCATTTTGGCATATTAACTTTTTTGTGTTTTGAGGGATTTGGGGGTGAATTTGGAAGGGGCATGAAGCAAAATAATTTTTTTTCCCCATTGACATTAATAGAACAACTGTTCTTGTTATGCAGATTTTTACCATGAGGTCAATTTTCTGGGCTCAGGTACGGATCAAGTCGGAAGACTGTATTTTGATGTATTTTGTCTTCTAAAAATAAGGGATGGCTTAACAAAAATCAAATATAAAATGCAAGCATCATTGTTGTTGTTGTTGTTTGTTTTAGGCAAGAGCTTCACTTTGACCATCACAGTCTTCACAAATCCACCACAAGTAGCTACATACCATAGAGCCATCAAGATAACAGTAGATGGACCCCGGGAACCTAGAAGTAAGTATTACAGTAACACTGTTACTGAATTGAGAGTCTTGAAATAGATGGACAATACTTCTTTCTAATGTGATGAAGTTTGTAACATTCAATCAAGTTTGTTTATTTAATTTTATATCAAATACATGAAACATACTTTTGCATACACATATGTGGGTGCATTTACGATCTGTAAAGTTTGGGGCAATTTGTGAAGAAGTGTTTTGATTGGTGGAAATAACAGAAGTTGTACTTTAAAAATGGTTATCAAGTATAGTATTTCAAAAGATGTTGAAAAATGTGGGTTTGGGGTTAAAAAAAAAAGCTAGACTCGAAACACCAGCCATATTATTCAGCATTTCCTGCTCACTTTGGCTTTCAGCTATTCATAGGGATTTTAATTTTAGAAACAAAATAGCCCTGTTCAGACTTTTTTCTCTCATCTCAAAACTGGCAGACAGGACGGAATGGAGGGGTGGGGTGGGGAGTCAGAAAGACAACAACCAGTTGCCCTTGTGTGCAGTTCATTTCATCTTGGGCTAGTTTTTCGCCTAAGAAAACAGCAATTGTTGAAAGCAACACTTCAAGCAAGGATGGAATTTATTCCGCTGAGGGCATAGAGCTTCACAGTGGTGTCTGCCAATTTTTTCATTTTTAACAATTAGGAATGAGTAAATATGAATGAAGCACTTTCTCTCGGGGGTAAATCCAGAAACTGCACATTACAGTGGTTGGAGGAGAGACCCTCCCCCCTTCAGGCCACCCTAGTGCTCAGCTTATGCAATAAGTTCCCTTAGTATAACCCAAGGCAATAATTAACCTCAGTGTAGAATGTACATATTTGCATGGAAGCATCCTCTCCTAGGTTGAGGTTTGTGGTTTTCTTATTCCCCATTCCTTTCATTTGGCAGCCATCACTACAGCTTAAGAGGAGTGAAATCAGACAGAAACTAAACCATGACCAGCTAGTACTATTAAGTTCCAAATCAATTTGGCATGTCAAAATGTCATTGTGAATTTTTGCAATCCCAAATGCTAATCTTGGAATCCCATAGCCTCACTAAGTTTACTACACCTAGGAGTATAAAACTCATTTTGTGCTATTTTTATAGTTTATTGTTATTCTCTTCCCAGTTTCAAGCATTGACCAGGTTCTCAGCTGTTGCAATCCATTGTTCATCATCCCCCCCCTTTCCCTGACAGTGCAGGTTTTCACATATATTTAGATTTGAAATGCCCAATTCTTGCTGCATTACTACATGGGAACCGGTTATATTTTTATCAGCTATCTTAGTGCGGAAAGGAAGTCTTTAAGCTGAAGACTACAGTAGTAAGAAATCTGAACATTCAGTTTACCCCTACTTCAGCTAGTGGTTTTTTTAAAAAAAATCAAATAAACAAACCAAACATATGGAATTTATATGTGTAGGAGAGTTATGAATATTTTGGTTGTGGCCCACAGGAGACCTATGAATATTTTGGTTCCTGATAAGCTTTTTTTTCTGTCTTATTTCCTGTGCTAGATCATGTATTCATGCCTCTTTGGGGACATAAAACTATTACTAGGAAATGGGGCCAGGCTGGAATGGAGGGCAGCGGAACACAATTGCAACTCTTGCTTCTGCCCAGACAGATAGATTACCAGAGCAGTGCATAATCTGGGTAGATGAAAATGAGGCTTTATTTAAACTGCTGCAAAGCCTTCCTCTTCCCATGGCGTGGCTGAATAATCTGTTGTATCTTACTAGTACTCAGTGCCATATGCCTCATTCCCTAAAGGATGCCTAACAGAAACATCAAGTAATGTAGTCCCAACCCTGACAACTGTGAGTGGCTCAGGTGTTCAGTGGCTCAGGTGTTCAGTATGACCTGCCAAAATTGACTGTCACAGCTAACTATGGCGACACTCAATTTGGCAGTTAAGACTGAGGCACCAGCCACGGCTGGCAAAATAGTAAAACACATTCATACAGATTCCACCGCTACTCTCCAACATCTGCCAGAAACTGTGGACTGTAGATGCCAGTCACTGTAAATAGTATCGAATTAAATGGCCAAGGAAAAGGCAGAAGCTTATGTTACAAGTCTCTTGGATCAATGGCACATGGTTTGCAACATCACCACTATTCTATGACATGACTGGTCCGCTCTAGTAACACTTATATTCCACCGTTCCCCTCACTTCCCATACCATGCTTAGTTAAGAGATTACTCAATACATTTATTCAGCCTGCAGAAGATTATTCACACTGCCCGAGCCTATGAGAACATAGTATTATCTACCTACCTACCTACCTACCCATCCATCCATCCATCCATCCATCCATCCATCCATCCATCCATCCATCCATCCATCCATCCATCCATCCATCCATCCATCCATCCATCCATCCCACTCTTTCATAGAGGTCTCAGGGTGGGTAAAACCAAATAGGAAATGAAAATACTGAAATCAAGTGGAGGAAAAGTGGTTTCCTTATTTAGCCAAAGGCCAAGAGCAAAGAGGGATGAATATTACAGATGTCCAGAACTACTCCCTCCTCCTTTTGTGGTATTCAACCTATAGGGCAACTTTAAACTATATAGATGACACAGCAGGAAACTTTACTCAGTTCAAAAAATAAGGGTAAAAATCAAATATACAAAGAACCCTTGCTCATATGGTAATAGGAATTGTTGAGTCTAGACCAAGGGGGGTTTCCCACTAGCACTAACTACCCGTTAAGTACCTATTAGGGACCCATTAAGGACCCATTAGGCTCAGAGCAGTAAGACCCCATTTCCACTGCAGACTCCATTAGAGCCACATTTGTTTCTACCTGTTCTAGGGAAATCTGGATTAAATAGGTCCTATTTCCTGTAGACACCATTAAAGAGGTCTACAATGGGGATTTGATTTCAGGCATCAAATCTGGACTATGTGGAGCACATTTCCACTGTGATTGGGCAATGGGGTCTAGGGGTGGGCTCCAGGGGTGTACCCCGAAACCCAAAGCTCTGAAGCCTGTGCATAATCTCCGAAGACGTCTCCAAAGGAAACTCTGGAGAATGGCACAGTTTTTGAAGATGACCCGTGAGAGCAATGTCATTTCTATGGAGCTTTGTCCAAAGCTCCAGGGAATCTCCGGAGCGATTTGCCACAATGTTCGAAGATTCTCTGGAACCACTCCAGAGGATCTTTGAAGAATCTCTGGCACGTCTACAGAATCTGCAACCCCCTCCCCCATGACGTCTCCAAAAAACATGGGGTGATGGGCGGGCCCCACATGAGTACATTCAGATTTGCCACATGGGTGCTCCAGCATTTCCATTGCAAGCACACCTAGCACCCATTGCTATTGGGTGCTACACCACCCGTGGAGATGCATCAGGTACCTCCTTAAATCCAGATCTTCTAAATCCGGATTAGTTGAAGGACCTATTCCTTAGAGCCAGATCATCTTAGATCTGGATTAAGGGACATAAGTGGAAAAACCCCCATGCCTGCTTCCACACACACTAAAAAAAAGTGGCTTAGAAGTAATTTAAGGGATAGCTACACTCAATTCAAATTCAGCTATGGTGAAATTGTTCTAAAATGTAAGTTAGTGTGTCAAATGTGCAACATTTTCAAACAAATATGTGTTTTTTGCTAAGGTTTTTTTTAGGATTGCTAAACATGTTTCTTCTTTTGATGTTTTGTTTTTTTTAATATGTGTATCTGTGCTGTGGATTTAGAAAGTCAGGGCATTAGCATTCCAGGAAGGGAGAGAGGGCATGTCCATTTGTCTTCTTGTGGAGGGATCCAATTATATATGGTACTACAGGTATTCCGGCCTTTCACAGGCCTGTAAGAAAGGGACCAGTGCATATTATGCACAGAATTTTAGCTGAAAAAAAATGGTGTAAAAAATTAGAGAGTTGGTTTCACTCCTTCAGCTCTGCAGCTTGCTTAAGAAAAAAACAACAACCACACAAGGAGTTTGCTGAAGGAACTAGGTTCAGCCAGCCACCTGGCAGAGACTAGCACTGCAGAGCCCTGTGAAGGAATCCAGATTTGACAAGCCCTTTAGTTCCACCTTTTTGTTATTGTTGTGGTTGTTCTATTCAGAAACATACCTCTGCACTCATTTTAGGCTTATCAGTTTCCAGTTTTACATAGAAACATATCTGGGCATTAAAAGAGTGGAGAGTAATTTGTTTATTTGTTTGTTTGTTTATTTATTATTTGTATTTCTATCCCACCCTATACCTCAAGGTCTCTAGGTGGATAACAACATTTAAAATCAAACATATGTTAAAACAACAACAGTATATATTAAAACAATAACAGTGTCTGTAAAGTGGGAAGAGACAGTATATTCCCATTTAACCAAAGGCCAGGGCAAAGAGTTGTGTCTTCACTGCCCTCCTAAACATACACAGTGAAGGGGCCTGATGCACCTCAAGGGGGAGACTATTCCATAGCCTAGGGGCCATCACTGAGAAGGCCTTCTCCTGGGTGCCCTCCCCATTTACTAGTGAAGGTGGTGGGACAACCAAGAGGGCCTTCAGATCTCAAGGCATGGGCAGGTCAATATGCGAGAAGGTGTTCCTTTAGATATTTTGGGCCCAAGTCATTTAGGGCCTTATAAGTCAAAGTTAGCACCTTGAATTGGGCTTGCTAGTGAATTGTCAGCCAATGCAACTCTTTTAAGACCAGTGGGATGTGTATCTGGCCAGCTGTCTAGCAGCTGCATTCTGCACCAGCTGCAGCTTCCAAATCATCTTCAAGGGCAGCCCCATGTTGAGCACATTACAATAGTCCAATCTGGAGGTTACCAGAGCATGGATAACTGTGGCCAAGCCATCTCTAATTGACTGGTTAGAATATAAGAACATAAGAGAAGCCCTGCTGGATCAGGCCACAGCCTATCTAATTCAGCACAGTGGCCCACATTAGCTTATGGGCATCTCAAGCAAAAGATGATGGCAAAACTTTCACATACTCTCATATTCCAGGAAATGGCCTTTAGAGGAATCCTGCCTGGTTCACTGGCCTGAAGGATGCACCTAGGTTGTGAAATTATAGTTGATGGGAGTTTCATATAGGGTACAGTGGGGGCGGAACAGTTGTCTTGAGAACATGAGCACAGGATAGTCTTTAGCTATTCAGGTCTGCTCTGTACTTAATCCAGAAAACATGCAATTCCATCTGAACTTCCTTTTGAAGCATGAGATTTGCTTAAAGCTAGGACTATAGAAGTGGTAGTTGCTACTCACTATTTTACCCATCCCATTTCAAATCCACATTAAAGGATAAAAATACACTTTAAAAGTACATTATCTGGCCTTCATTGTGGCTTAGAAGTGGATTGGAAATACTAGCATGTGGCAGCTACCACCTCTCAGCCATTTTTGGCAAGTGTATGAATGCAACCTATGTTAGCTATTGTTTGTTCTGAATAGATCTTAAAACATGACTAAATATGTTACATGGCCAGTGATGCTTAACTCCTGGAAAATGAGGCTGCTGCTACTTCTATTATTATATAGGCTACGTTCCCACTTGACTTTTATCTCTGCCCTTTGTTCAGCTCCTGTAAGCCTGCCCTGCTCCGAATCAGCTGAGCGAAATAACAGATACAGGGCAATCACAACACAATCACTCTCCCTTTCAGTTTCCCTCCCATCTGCGATTGTTGCCACAAATGTATCTCTCAGAAATGGAGGCTTCTGCTTTTTAAAAGCTTTGCCCTCCTCTATGATTGCTTAATGTATCTCTTATAATTGCAGTGTGTTCAAAGATGCAAAACTTTTTTCGATCTCCACCTAACTAGCATAACATGGCAAGGGGAAGGAACAGACCTTTCCAGATGTGAAATCCCACCCATCCGTGGCAGGCATTGGCCAGAAGCATGGGGGGAGGGAGTCCAAAACGCTGATCTTCTCCTCAGATAGTCCAGTAGCGTTCCCAAAAGGGGAAGAAAAAAAATCCAAAATGGGACCAAGAACAGTTTTTCTGAGGACTTTTTTTCTGCAGATTTTAGCAGGGTAGCCCTCAGAAAATCTGGGAATAAAAAAATTAAATGGGATCGGACGATGCTGAAAATGAACTGGATTCACATTTAATCTTGTTAATTTTCAAACACAGACTGCTGACAGTTGCTTCCAGTTATCGTTTGGATTTGTTCTTTTTTGAATAAATGCCAAACATTTTTCACCTAGTTGGTTTAATTTCAAGTAATTCTTCATATTGGAGGAATTATATCCATGGACAATTTTTTTAAATCTCTTTTGTTATTTTTAGGATGTATTCACATGTATTAAAGAAGCTCAAAATTGACTTAGAGATGATAGCATGTGGCAACTAGTGTTCCCTGTCCCACCTCTAATCCACATTAAATGGATGTTGAAAGTGATTTTTGGCTTTTAAGGTGAGATGGGAACAACAATTCACTACCGGGCCCAATTCAAGGTGTTAACTCTGACTTATAAGGCCCTAAATGACTTGGGCCCCAAATATCTAAAGGAACGCCTTCTCCCATACCGACCTGCCCGTGCCTTAAGATCCAATGGTGGGGCCCTCCTGGTCATCCCGCCACCTTCAGTAGTGAGGTTGGGCACCCAGGAGGGAGCTTTTTCAGTGGTGAACCCAAGACTGTGGAATGGCCTCCCCCTCAAGGTGCGCCATGCCCCTTCCTTGTACTTATTTAGGAGGGCTGTAAAAACTTACCTCTTTGCCTCGGCCTTTGGCTGAGGTTCTATTATCCCTCCCCAGTTATAATGACACCCCTATTAATTCTCTAGGGAGTGCCTGGTTTTAAATTTGTTGAATTTTAAGGTGTTTTTAAACGTGCATCTTGTTTTGATCTGTATTTCATTTTAATCTGTATCTGTTTTAATTTGTATCCTGTTTTAATTTGTTTTAATCTCTTGTCACCCGCCCAGAGACCTTTGGGTATGGGGCAGGATAGAAATGTAAATAAATAAAATAGTATGTGGATTATGGCCCTCTCTGCACTGGATTATATCTGCACAGATTATATCCCGTCTGCATGCTAGTGCAGAGTGTAGCAGACTCTAACCATTAGCATGCAGACAGCAGTCCCCTATTTCAGGATATAATATAGAATAAGGCCCAGTGGATAAAAGGCCAAGTTTTTTAAAAAATTCTAACCTACTTGCTAAAGTTTGTAGGTAATCTGGGATCATACAGGGCACCAAGGCTGAGCAGTGTATCTGGGCCTGCTGCACCTGCATGACAGATGTAGTCCATCAGGCTTCTGCAACCTAAGCTGCTGTGTCATACAGCAATATTGACACAGAACATCTGGAGATGGTCCAGGTAGGTTCTTGGCAGGGTTGAGCCATGGGTGAACCAGTGCCAGTGCAGCCACCAAAAGGCAAAGTTTTGAAGGTTGTGCCTTCAGTCATGACCCCACCCATTGTAGGCCAGCCGGCTAGCCTGCCTGCCTGCCTGCTGTGCAGAATGCAAGGCAGCTTCCAGGGGACACCTGGTCTTTGATCTCCTTGACTTCTGTTTTATACACTGGAGATCACAATATGGCTTGAGGATTTCAAAGAGCGTCCAGCTGAATTTCTATACTCCACCCTTGTCTCACATAAGCTACTCCTGCTGCTGGCAGTTACATAATTACAGCAATTTCCCTCTTATTGAAGCACATATAAATACATCATCAGCATCACGTATTCTTTTTATTCTGATTTCATATTATAACATCTTTATTTTCCACTGTACCAGCATCTGAAACTTGCGTTCTTTAGATACATCCTGATGAAAGGATTGCCATAGTATCATTAAAAGGTTATTTTCCATAGTGGTATGGTTATGAATCACAAACCGAACTGGCTTTTCTATGAGCTCATTCTTTCAGGAGAATCATTACCTAGGTCAAGAAATGGAACAAATATACATGAATTCTAAGACTAGCTATTTCAGATACTCTATCTCCCAGCTAACAGAAATGTGTTTGTTCTTGGTTGCTTCTTTAAAAATGTTTCTATAGGGGTTTTTTTGTACTTATAACTCTATTTGCCACTAGCCATTTTATCTGCTCATGGAGGCTGAATGTGTACTGATTAGCTAAAGACAATGTGAAGAAAGAATACTGCATCTCATAATTAGCAGTCACATAAATAATCAGTGCAAATTAGAATTTCATGAGTATTGTGTAGGCATCTTTTCAGGGGATAGAAAAATTGGCTCTGGGATTTAGTGAAACACCATGAGAAATGTGCATCAATATTCATTATTCGTATGAATTTGAACTTGGACACCCGTACACGAATCAAATGTTATGACATTTGTATATTAACATTCATACAAATATGAATGTTTCCGACATTTGTACAAATAGTTCAGAAATTCGTGAAACTGGGCAGGTAGGAAAGCAGCTGGGCCAGTCACATCTGCAATGGATCCAGGGTGCATTTGGCATGAGAGTGAATTAAAAGTGGATTCAGGTCAGATTTGATGCTTCCAGAGCATATATGTTGCAGGATACGTATCAGATAAATATACATTTGTGTCATATACGTATCGGAGACATACTGGATATTCGTACGAGTTCATACTAATACATTTGTATCAAATACAATCCTACCACATTTGAAGGGGATCTATTTGAACAAATACTAATTTTTTGGCCATGCTGAGCTTCTAACAAGAGCATCTCTGTACATGTGTCCTGCAGCATTCTCATCTTCAGGATTTGTATAGGATTAAAGGTTTGATTTGGCTGACAGCACAACTGGGAAATTAAAACAAGGCAAAATGGGGAAGAATTGGAATCAGTAGTGGCAGCAGCTCAAAGTGGCCTGCATCTCTTTACCCTGAGGTAACAACATCCTCTACCCATGGAGGAACTGTCTGTGTTTCCGTCATGCTTTTTATCTGTTTTTATTACTTTATTGGGGCCCGCCCTCAGATTTTTCATATAGGACAGGATAGAAATATAAATTAATTTATAAATAAATACAACTGATAGGTAACGTGTATGATTAACTGTAGCACTTGCGAAGATATGCAGAATACGCTTAAAGATACCACCTCTTGCAGTTGTTGCAAGATGGAAATGAAACAGAGAAGCCAGCAAGCTAGAGAGACAAGGAAGACTTTTTAACCAATCAGCACCTGTTGCTAGGCAAGAAGGCAGTTCAGAGAGTTCAGGTATGCAGCTTGGGAGAGGTGGAGCCATGAGTTGAGGTGCCTTAATCTAATGAATTCTTCCCCTGAGAGGGTCAGTTTGAGCCTCTGTGCCCATACATATATCAACATGTATCCCCCCTACCTCATCAATTGACCTCCAAAAAAGAATTAGGGT
Source organism: Aspidoscelis tigris stejnegeri (assembly GCA_023333525.1). Classification (NCBI taxonomy): domain Eukaryota; kingdom Metazoa; phylum Chordata; class Lepidosauria; order Squamata; family Teiidae; genus Aspidoscelis; species Aspidoscelis tigris. The sequence goes on from JALMGA010000001.1 coordinate 214,115,843, forward strand.
GACTGAGCCTTTTTAAAGAAAAATGCAAACCAATAATTCTGATATAGTGGGAGCCTAAATCTATCAATTTTTGTTTATCACAAATATCTAATTTTCCTACAGTTCACATGTAGTTGTTTCTCTTCCTCCTCCTTCCTATAGTTAGCCCACTTTTAAAACGCAAAAATAATACTGATTCAGAACTTTGCCTAGTAACACATATGCATTTTTACAAGAGGCTTTTCTTAATATAATGTATTTTTAAGTTGTTTTCATAAGTGTAAGCTTCCATGTGTTCATTTTCTCTTAGGTAAGATTGCACAGAGCTCTACTAAATGTAAAGTGTTTTGTTTTGTTTTTCTGGGTTAAAGAACTGCAGGAAAATTTTTGGAAAGTACAATTTTTGAGAAAAAAACCCTACCACTTGATTTGTAAGATGATTAGAAAAGTATTAATTTTGTAAATCCACATTTATGATGGGCTGGGACTTGAATTTTCTTCTTCAAGCCTTTCTACTCCCTACTTCTGATTGCTTTTCCAAAATTATTGCAGCTGAAAGTGCTGAGGGTGGCTGGAAGAATAAATTGCCCAATGAGTTACAAGGGCCTTTTCCCATTCCTGTGGCATCTGGGAACTATTACTAATGAGAAGAATGCTCATTTAATTTTCCAGCTTACATAACATGCCCTTCTTTTTAAGTCCCAGTTAGTGATGTGCGCACATTGCACAGCTATTGTGAATGGCTTGATCTTGTGCGAAGATGTGAGGAAGTTAATCATTTGCAGTAATAGTAGAACAGTCATTGTCAGGGAGTAGGTGAGTTCAAGAGCTTACTCTTCCTAAAAGTTACAAATGCCAAGGAGAAATTATATTAATTTAAAATACAGATGCTGTTGGGAGCATAAAGCAGATGTGCTCATTTTTTGCTCTAAAATGTAGAGAAAAGAATGTGGGGTTGTTTTTTTTTGTCTTCATGCATTTCATGAAGTGAATATCAGCTGCTTCTAAAATGTCACATTCAGAGCATGCTGTATGTTAGAAAGTTTTATAAGCCCCATCCTGAAATTGCTCCTCCCATTTTGAGTAGGTTGCTTTAGCCCCACAGACTGGAAAGAGTGCCTTTCTGTTCTCAGTCTGTTCCTTGCTGGCAGCCAGTGAGTAAACAGCCTGACTCAAGTGCAGAAAGGCAAGGATGATGAAACGGGGAGACAAAGAAACGTTGTGGTAATCAAAGAGTGGGCAGGGAAAAAAAGGTGTATGAATATAAAACGTGGGTTGCTATGCAAGAAAGCATATTTTTGTCACAGTTTTGCTCAGCTTTTTCCTGCCCTCTTGTTCTGCTTTGTACACATCCCTTTGGTTGTTTCCTAAGATACCGGGGGGGGGGGGTTAAGAAAATTCCTCTTCCCTCTTGCATTTTGTCTTAACAATCATGATTCACCTATCAGTCACCAGGAGATAGGTTATCAAAACAGAATTTTCACAAGCCCAAGTTATATCTGGATTTGGCGGTTATATATTATTTTGGAAAAGGGACTGGAAAACATTTCAATGAATAAGTAAACTCACAAAGTAAACAAAAACTTTCTAGTTCCTAGCATAAATTCATGTTACATCCTCATACACCTCTAAGCCACTTTTGAGCTGCGCTCTTTCCCTCTTTTCAGTGTATGTGGATGCAGTTTTACTGCTACATATAAACTTTCTTCACTATTTTTTAAAAAATAATTCTTCCTCTTCCATTTTAGAGCAGGTTATGCCACCTTACAAGGGAAGGTAACATTAGTAGGCAGTGTTTCGCCCATGACTGACCTTTCTCAGATTGCAATGTACATATATTCTGTCTTTCTTTCCATGAGTTCAGGACCACAAATAGTGTTTTCTCACTTTCTATTTTATCAGCAAAACAGCCCTATAGGGTAGGTCCAAGATCATGTAGGGCCTTTTTGCACTACAGCTAAGAATCCTTCTAGAACCCTTTTAGGGACCTGATTGGTACCTAATTAGTACCAATCAGGAAGGCCCTGTCCCCATGTGGACCCCATCTAGGGACCCATCAAGCAGGCCCTGTTCCCACAAGGGCAGGGGAAATTCAGATTTAATGGGTCCTTTGGACCCTTAAATTGGGATTTCCTGTGGACCTGTACAAAGGTGTCCACAATGGGGTCTTCAGGCATGAAGACCCCATTTTTGGACACCCGTCCGTCCCAGTTACCTGCAGATGGGGTCCAGAAGTCCAGGGGCCAAGCCAGGAGGAGTGGAGCTGCACGCATACATGGCGCAGGCTCTACCACCCACTCACAGCTACAGAGCCTTGCATAGCTGCAATTGGCATCCCTGCGAGGGGCGAGGGGGGGTTCCATCATAGCTGCCTACTTTAGCAGGAAGGAAAACAAAAGGAGAACTTTGCAACCATATTTGCCCCCCCCCCTCCTCCAAACTGAGTAAAACTTGCCAAACTGGAGATTAAAAAAATCCAGGAACTTGTATGCTATGTTCCTTTATGCTGCATTTTTATCTGTCTTCTAAAATAAAACAATTATAATTTATTTATTTTGAACAAAATTTGTATGCAAGGTGGCCTAATTGAAGGGGGTGATTCCTGGCAAATTGCAGGGGATTTTACTTCTACAGCCATTACTGTGATTATATAGATAATAAGTTGTGTGGTGAGTGAGATAGTGGCTTTAAGCATCCCTGAGGCGCTTCTGAGGTGACTCAGAGAAGGCTTCAAGGTGGGATTGTTCACACACCAGTTTGCCCCTCTGCTCCTCTCCTAAATATTCTGTGCTAGGAAAGGTGGATTAGAGAAGGCTTGAGAGCATGAGACCCACCCACTTGTTTCTCTGATGTGCCCCTTTTGTTTTATCTGAACACAGCCCATGTCTTGTGTCATTTTGTGAGCAGTTGATCTGAGTCTGTGGCCTTGAAAGAGATGTTCCAATGAACAGGTCTGCTGAATAGATGCCAGGGTTTCAGTACTAAGCTCCTTTAATTTTGATTAGGAGAAAAAGGGAGGCCATTTCTTGGTAAACCATTTTGTCTGATTGCAGTGTGATCCATTAGTTGCAGTGATACTCGCCTCCCACTTACTTCCCAGCTCCAGTCCTTTACAGTGGTACCTTGAGATACGAGTTTAATTCGTTCTGTAACCTTGCTTGTATGTCAAATCACTCGTATCTCAAAGCAATTAATTAATTGAAATGCCATTAATCCATTCTGGGTCCCAAAAAACCACCTCACCTTCCAGCTCCACACCCAAATTTCAGTCCCTGAAAGCGGCCAGCAGCTATTAACAGCTCCATTTTTTGCCCTACGTCTTTCTGGAGCTGCTATGTTTGGATTACAGGAGCAGCTGCCTCAGAGGCTGCCAAAATTCAGCCTGCCCTCGGCACTCGCTTCTTCACCCCCTCCCTCCCTCCCTCTCCCTCGCACCGCTGCCTTCTTTTTCCCTCGGCGCGTCACAGCCGTCGCCCTGCCTTAGCCTTCCCTCGCCTCGCACCGCCGCCTTCTTTTTCCCTCGGCGCGTCACAGCCATCACCTCGCCTTAGCCTTCCCTCGCCTCGCACCGCCGCCTTCTTTTTCCCTCGGCACGTCACAGCCGTTGCCCCACCTTAGCCTTCCCTCGCCTCGCACCGCTGCCTTCTTGTATCTCAAATTTTGCTCTTAAGTCAAAGCAAAATATCCCTTACTCTGCGGCTCGTATCTCGAAAAATTCGTAAGTTGGGGCACTCGTATGTTGTGGTACCACTGTATATGATAAGCCTAGAGATATTAGTTTTCCATTAGGAGGCAGTAGTAGCTGGTGCAGGTAAGTACTTCTGGAAGCCACTCCCCACGCTGAAGGGTTGAGGTGCCTTTCAACAAGGTGGACTTCCGGCTACATTTACCTGCACCAGCCATCGTAGCTGGAGGCAAACACCCACAGTGTCTTTTTGGTAACCAAAGTACCACAAATCTCCTTCACGAGTCCAGTTTTGATTCTCTGACTGTGTTCCCACCTGATGTTTTAAATCTGGCTTTGACTTTTAAAATCGGAATTCAGGACCAATTGCAAAATCTGGCTATCCCCATTTGCTTGATGATAACACGGGCTGTATCCGAATACTGCTGTTCCTGCACTCACTGTCCAAATCCCCAGTTTGGGGAAACAGGATCTTTTAATCTCTGCTCCTTGTCCGACCCCTATTAAGCCTGCCCTGCAGAATCAGCTAAGTGAAAGAATAGAGGGCAATCACAAAGCAATCATCCCTTTCACATTTGCCCTTTCAAATCGGACGTTCCCAGTAATGTTACCTCTATTCACATTACCAGGAAGGCTGCAAGTTTGCGCTGAAGCAGATGAGTGAAAGAACAGACAACACAATGCAATCGCTTCTTTTGAAAATGAAGGCTAATAAAGACAGCTTGCATGGAGGGGTTGAGGAGAGAGGCTATTACTCTCCTTTTCAGTTTCCCTCCCCTCTATAAACAGAGGTTTGTGGCTTAGTTTTCCCCTGCTCTGCCATCCTTGCTACAAATGTATCTCTTGAGGCTTTTTTTAAAAAAGTTTTCCTTTCCCCTCCTGTGCGATCATATCTCTCGTAATTGCAGTGTGTTCAAAGCAAGTAGGGCAAGGGGGAGACGGGAGACCTTCCCAGCTGTGAAATCCCATCCACATCTGGCAGGCATTGGCCAGAAGGATAGATCTTGGCTCCAAATAGTCCAGTAGCATTCCCAAATGAAAAAAGAAAAGAAAAAAAAGGTGGGCTGGGCCCCCAAAGGGGACCGAGAACAGTTCTTGTAAAGACTTTTTTCCTGCCAGTTTTAGCAGGACAGTCATCATAAAGTCTGGGAATAAAAAAATAAATGGAATCTTCCAATCCCAAAAATGGATTTGATTCGTATTTAAACTTGTATGAGAATGCAACCTCTATCTTATAGAAATCCAGATTCATACTAGGGAGGCTTAAAATATTTATGAGGCATCCTTACTTGGCTAGTGATTTAGGAGTAATCAGCAGTTGGTGGAGAGTGGTTATAGCACAGTGCCTGGAAAGCACACAGTTTTTGGTTCAATCGCCTGCCTCTCCCCAGAAGTAGGCAGTGACAAACCATTTCTGTATCTCTGCCGAGAAAAGTGCATGGAGGTGCTCCTAGCCGTGGCCATGCAGATAAACAGGCGTCTGTTTGGTAGTACACAATAACAGCAGCAGTGATTGATACCCACAAATTCAGTTAAAGCTGACAATGAGAACATATAAGACCTATGCAGACTTACTATGCTTTTACATCATCATAGATTTTTGGGAAACAATTCCTTTATACAGTCTAAACCAAACCATTTTTCTAAGTGGTCCCCCACTCTCCTTGCCATTGCCACCAGCACATACACAATGTTCTGATCCAGCATTAGTTGCACACAGCCTGTTGTACCACACTGTAAATATGGCTGTGTGTTCAGTTGCTCATCCAGCTGAACTCAGTGCCATGTGGGTGGTTAATGTCTGCATTCAGAGGAGCATCTGTCTTACACTTGTGGTTTGTGAAGGTCAGAAAATGGAGGTGCGCATGGAAGCTTGCTTCTTGTTTATGTCCACATGGTTTACACCTAGATTCTTCTAGCAGCCCTGAGGCCTTATCTAAAAAGCAGTTTCGAAATCACTAAATCCAGAGAGCTCTTTATGCTTAATCAAAAAAGAGAACAAAACAGGCCAGAGATCTCCATAAAATGCACATATGCTAGTATATTAATGCTCGTTTAGGAACAGACACCATAAGTTAAACACAATTACTGTACAAATTGCATCTTTGGGAAGATAGTGACCAGATACCACATGCTGGCTCACTTTTCTGACAGATCAATCGACAACTTCAAGGCCTTGTTCTTTCTTTTTTTATGTTTTAACTTTAAACAAGATTTATACTGGAAACCCAGTTTAAATCTTGCTTAAAGAGTTCTAATCTTTTGTAGACTATCACAGATGGCTACCCTACTCTAGAAGCATTTTTTAACATTAGACTTAAATTACCTTTTGGCAGTCTCTTTCACTATTTACGCAACCTGTTGATAGTCAGTAATACAGCCAAGAAAACAAAGCACATGTCTCTATCTCTTTTTGTAAAGCAAGTGAACAGACTGTAGTTTTTTCATGATAAGGAACAAAGTCTGTCTACTTATGTGTGAAGCAGATACCTTTTGTTCAACAACTATAGCATTGAGTGGTCTGATGGACAGACAGAAACAGATACATTCTTTCCCCTCATTACATTAGCCTGGGAATTCCCCAAGATCCATTTTGTCACATCAAGGGTGTGTTCCCACCTGAGCCTCTTAAAACACTTTAAAAACAAAACAAGAAAAACCCGATGCAAACGTGCATTCTGGCTGATCCCACCTCTGTAGCTTTAAATCGTTGTCAACCCTGATTGAACCCCGATTGTGCTGTCCCCACACAAAACACTTCAGAATTGCATTAGGGAAAGTGAATCTTTTCTCTCCCCCTCCCTTTGACAGACAGGGCGCCCACCCCTGACTCCTGATTAGATCCCGTGATGTCATGGCAGAGGGTGGGGAATCCCAGCTCCTGCCCTCTCCTCTGCTCTCCCTTCTCCTCCTGCTTTTGCAAAAGACCAGCTGTGGCCTGGGGAAGGAGAGAAGCACCTCCCCCCATGCCCCACTGGTGACTGAGCATGTGCATGAACAGTCAGACAACACTCTCTCTCTCTGCTGCCACTTTTTTGCTTCTCCACAACTGTGTGAGATCAGAGGATCAGAGGAGAAAGAGAGAAGGAAGGACTTAAACGCACTGCTGCCGAAGGAACAGTGGCAAATGAAAACTGCTGGAGACTCTGCCAAGGAGACAAAAACAGCAGAAGGAGAAAAAGACGCTTAATTAAATGCAACCTCCCTCACCACCATTTTTGTCTCTCGGCCAATGCTTCCAGGCACGGTCTTCTGGGGTGGCCTCTGTCACCCTGTCTAGGAAGGCTCCTTTCTGGCAGACCAGCTAGCCAGCCGGCAGGTTAAGAGGTCTGTCCCCACACAAGTTTGATCACACCAAGTAATACCCCCACCTCGCTTTCCCTTCTCCTTTCCCCTTCCCTGTCCTGCCTAGTTGTCTTTTGAAGGAGAACTATCACCCACCGACCCGGCAGCCCAGCAGAAAAAGGAGAAAGTGAGGGGAAGTGGAAAATGAAACATTGTTATCAGTGTGAAGTGGAGTGGTTGAATTGTTACTTCTTATCAGGCTGCATTGTTACTTCTCAGCTGAAAATGAAACTGTGCCTTCTGCAGATGAAAAAAAGGCTTTAAATCTTGCACTTTAATAAATCTGGCAAGGGGCTGTCCTGTGCAGGGTGAAACCCGACCCATTTCATGATGTATCTGCCCCAATATTGTTGTAGCTTTCCCAAAGGAATAAAGAAGGGTTTTAAAAGCAAAAACAGGAAAAAGCACCTGGAAAAACAGGTGTTTTTTATTGCGGTTTTTAGCTATATACGAAAAACACCTGAACCAAATTGGTAATGGAGACAAGGAAATTTCACATCCTTTGGAAATCGTTTTTAGCATGAATGGAAACACAGCCCAAGAGCCATGGTTTTTATAACTTATTGGTAAGAACTTCAAAACTCTGCATTCCTGGGTCTCTAATTTGTTGGGACCATGCACTGTTGATAGTATTTGTACAGTTCTAGAGATGATTCAGGGTAGATGATACTGAATCAAGCTCAAAAAAGTGTGTGGGGGGGAGAGAAAGAGCTACGAGATACTTTGCAGTTGATCTCAAAAGGTTGTGGGGAAACATGGAAATCCCACAAAGCCCCTAAAATATGGTGGTTGGGCCCCATATGTTTTTTCTCCCCCCTCCCACAAATGAAAACCTGCTAATGCTAAATAAAAAGCAAAGCTTATGGCTTTCTCCCCTACTGTCTGACCACCACCACCCCCCTTTCATGTAGCAAACTACACTGATCTTTATTACCTGCTGCTGACCCTATCTTTTTAATCTATCCAGTGACAGTTTTGGTTGACCACACCACTTCACTGTTAAAAGTTAATATTGCTAGACTCATTCTGTGCTGTTTGGATCAAGCCAAACAAAACAAAGGGGAAAAATAAGCTCCCTGTACACAGTTCAGAAACTTCTCAGTTTAGACATTCTACTTTCAAAACTACTATACAGTGGCTTATTATATCTCTTCACCACTGCAAAGAGAAAAGAAGGAAGCAAATAGCATAACATGCATTGTGGCTAAGGAGAGCCATGAAGGCCATGAGTATGCAGAGAAATGGACTCCCACTCAGGTATGGCAGAGTATTAGATGTCTGAGCGAGTAACAGAGGAAGATTCTCAGCTCGTCCAGTAAATGTAATGATGTTTATTTCAATATGGGGTGGAGGGGGTGAGTCTCATTTTATCACAAGAAGAGGGCTATTTTGATTCGTGTTGCAAGGGTAAACATTTAAGCAAGGGAAAATCCACTTTTCCTTCCACCACCCCATTTGTTAAGCAAAGTTTTCATGACTCAGGGCATGAGCAAAGAAACAGAGGGCCTTTTCACTGGGCCTGCTTCGTTCTGTTTCCGCTTGGTTAGTGGCTGCTTTTAACTCTGCTGAGGCTGTTTAAAAATGGAACGAGTTTGTTACATTTCTTCCCCAGACCTACTACTGTATAATGGTTGATGTAAGTGGACCTGATCCAGAAGTTTTGCTTTGCATATAAATAGGGTGCTAGTGTCCAGTGACTGAGTGAATGATAGGCAGCTAATAAAAAGCAGAGCCAGTGCTAAAAGTGGATGGACAAAGAAAGTGAACACAAAGCTGCAAACATGAAAATAAGGCCCTGTTGCGCCTTGCTCACTAGGGAAGTGTGTATGCCCTAGCGAGCCCCAGCAATTCTTTGGAAGTTGGTGCAGGTTTCCCCAAAGCCCTCTAGCAATGGATGGCTCATTGTGATGAATGGGTGTGGTGATGCAACTGTGCAGTTGCATGCAGCATCCAGATCGCCATGGCAACATTCTAGCATGTGTTGGATCTTGCTACAGACATTTCAGTGGTGACCTGCCCTGCCCTGGCTTGGTCATCCACACTTCGAGTGGTGCTGGCTCTGCTGCACTCCTTGATTGATACGGTATTATACTATATTAGGGCATTTGCAGGGGAACAGGGCTTTTCTTTCTTTGGAATGAAGAGGAAACTGGGATTTCATCTGAAGTCAGAAGAAATGTGGTGCTTAAAGGACTAGGTGAGAGTTTTTCCTAACCGCACATAGCACTATCCTCCTCTTTCCCAGTAATATCTCTTTCCCTGGTGGTTAAAGGATGTTTTCATCTTTCATGTACAAATTGAAAGGTTTGCTCAAGGCAATAAGCAGAACCAGCACTCCTCAGGAGAAAAACCACTTTCCTTTATTTGTTGCAAGCAGGGTTCTAAACACTGCTACTGTGGTGAACATCAAACCGTTTAAAAAGTGCATTGATCAATATGCCTTTAGCAGCAGGGATGCAATGTGTCTGAAAACAGAGCAGCCAGCATTCTCCAAAAGACTTCTTTTTGAAGCAGTGTTCTTGCTGTGTTCACATGTGGTTAAAAAAAAAGCCTGAATGGTTCCTTTGATGGTAATGTGTGGCCCTTGTGATCTCATCCCATCTCTAACACATGTTTTCTAGCCCAGAATATTCATGATAGGGGAAATGGGTAGACTGGCATGCCAACAATCTCACCTATGATCTACCTCTAAACTGCTTCAAAGATGCTTCCCCCCCCCCCCTCTTTCTGGGCCTAAACACAGCCTAAGCCTAGTTTTAACAGGCTTCATATAAACAGCCTTTTGAAACACGATGCAGGCTTAGTGCGCAAGGCATCAGGTAAACTTCTTGTGCCACCAAGCTCAAAACTCACCATAGGCTGAACCATCTGAGATGGCAGCAAGGCCAGGAAAACAGACTGCTTCTGACCTGCTAGTAATGCCCTTCTTTTTCCTCAGTGCACATTATTTTCAATCTCTATTTACTGTCCAACCCTGAATGATGCCCATTGATCATTAGATTTAGACAAATTTCTATAGGTTAATTTCACTAGTGGAATTTCCCTATCTTGAAATGCAAAACACAATGTGCAACCTAAAATCAAGGTAGAAGAAAGAATGAAGGCAACTTCATAGTTCTGTTAGATTTTGGGGGGGGAGGGTTGGTGGGGGGGGGGGGTGACAGTAGAAGATATAATTGGCAAATCATCAAGGGAGCGAGAAAGAGGAGAGAAGGAATGAAATGATGTCTCCCTCAAAACAGCTGCAGAAGTTCTCCCCATAATATCAACAATCCAGCTAAGGTTGCAATTGGGAAAGAAGAGGAAATCTCTTACTTCCTGGGATATAGGGGGTTTTTTTGCAGGGGGAGGAGGAAACAAGCCACAGCTGTGGAACTGTTTTCTCCTTTCGCCAATTATGTGCAAAGGGAGTTGAAAAGCAAGAAAAAAGAACACCCCCCCCCTTATTTTAGTGCCTACTTTTACATGCTTATTTTTGGACTCTGGTGTCAGTTAAACCACATCCCCACCCTTGAGAAGAGTAAGGCTGTGGTCACACTTATTAAGGTTTAATCCACCTTCAGTTCATTTTCAGAGTGAGAAAATGCATCAGCAGAGTGACAAGCTATTTTCTTTCAGTGGAAAGAAAATTACTGGTCACTTTGCTGATGTGTTCTCTTGCTCTGAACATGAAGCTGGATGAAACCTTAGGTTTGAACACAGCCTAGAATATGGGAGACATTAATATAGATTTCTAGAAAATCCTCATGATCCTTGTGCTTGCCTAGAACTACAAGCCTAATACCATTCCCGTAAAGCAGGTGAAATCAAAATGTATCATACCAGACAAGCCTAAGCTCACATTGCCCAATAAGCACGTGAAGAGGCCGTAAGGATTCAGTACGAATGCACCACAATTGGAAAAGCCCAAATTTCACTTCACTGCAAGAACATGGCTGGATTGGGACACTGGGAAGTCCAAGCTCCTCTTCATGCCAACTCCTGTGCTTTCAAGATTCCTGATTGACTTAGCATGCTAGTTACTTAAAGGCTACATCCACATTCAGGTCACATCTTGACTTTCAGAGCACCATTCGCAATGACTAATCACAGTGTAAAATCACACTCTGTAAACAAGGCATCTCCACTGGCAAATGTGCCAGCAAAAGTCCAAAAAGTGTACTTCCCATGGGCATTCTCTGAACTTTAATGTGTCTTGGAGGTGGGATAGGAGCCTTAATACCACTTGTAAGAGAATCTGGAACTGCAACATGTTCTAAATATGGAACATTCCAAGTCAGAATGGGACATTCCAAGTGTTCCAAAACTAGGAGAGTCTCTTCAAAAAGTCACTTTTTCTGATTCTGAATGTTTTAAACAATCAAATGTCTGCTTTACATCTGTATTTGCAATTTTTATTTTCTTATGGGAAATATTTAGACACTTATTAGTCTCTGGATGGGCCAAATCTTATCACTCAACCACAAACGTTTCATAAACAGGCCCTGACCTTGAATTTTTTTTTAAAAAAAAATCATTCCATGTGCACTTTTAAAACATTTTTTGTCCAGGACAGCATCCTGATGGGAATTAGTTATTCAGAAGCAAGGTCATTCCCACCTTTCTGTGCTGACCTGTAGATGTACTGTGAATGGATATGCACAAATGTAGTTGCGACTTAGAGCCACTCAGAGCAACACATAGATCTAACCATACACAGTAATGGTAGTAAAAGAAGTAGCTGAAAGTACAGTGATTGATATATTAATTGTGGCTGATAACTATACTGGCAGGCAGAACCTCATTTGCCCCTGCTGCTTTTTATCCTTGTTTTTAATTTTTCATAATTTTTTTAATGAGAAGCAGGAATTCTGCTCTAAGGCGTCAACCCAAGAATTTTTGCTGCTATTGCTATTCATATTCTGAGATGCCTTATCTTGGAATGAATGATCAGTTCTGAGTATGTATCACTTTAGCACATATTTACGAGTACATTCTGTGTCATCTCTTTGTATGCATTTTAAGATTTTACTGTTTTATACATTTTGGCCCTTTCTATTTGTTTATTTAATAAAATTTGGAAGGGGTACAGCAATGTTCTGATTCATGTATTAGTTTAACAAATGTAAACTAATATTGGTAAAAGTGTAGACTGAATGAAATTTTCAAGGATCCCTACAGTTAACAAAGTTACAAATGCTAAGCGGATTTTGGAACAGATACAGTCATGTCTAGAAGATTCATAATCCATGAAATGGAAAGAAGCATCCAGAAACATGAAATATGTTGTGCAAACAAAGAAAGCAGAAAAATCAGAGGGAAGCAAAGTGAAGAGACTTAAGAATTATGTACTGTGCCTCCTCATACAAGCTAGGGGGGTGGATTTCAGAGTGTATTATGGCCAATGTATTAGTTTAAAAAAATAAAACTTGCAACAAGCTTCCTGTGTTAAAAACACACACACTAGCAAGTCAGAATTGGGAGGTGGGATGATCTTTGAGGGAAGTGGTTTGTCAGTAATGGGTCCCATTTGTGAATTCTAAAATGTAAATTTAATACTCTGTGATTATCTGGGAGTAAGACAGACAGCATCCTTCCCCTGGGGCACACCTTGCTTCATTCAGTTAGATTTTAAGTGTTTCCTTCTCAAATTGCTTCTTACACACAGATTTTGCTTTTCCATGTTTTTTGTATGTGTGTTTGTGTGTGTAAGGAAACACAAGATCCCAAGAGGCAACATTTTTTGAAAAAAAACTAATTATGCCTTGCATTAATCTTTGCTTTAAAAGCCTGTGCCCAGACGTTCTTAGGATCAGGGACAGATAATGATTCAAATCAATCATAACCTGATAACTTGTTTTTAGTTTGCATGCTTTTTCTTTCCCTGAATGGACTTAATTTTCAAACAAACATGTATGAAATAAGCACTTTCACTGGAAAGAAAGATGCACATTTCAGGGCCTTGTGCATGACTTTGTAAGTCAAGGACTCTTCACTCCTCTCAATGACCATCTGTGAGGCTTTATCACACCTTTCCTTTCAACCTTCAGCTCTGACTGCTTGCACCTTTTCATTTCCATCTAGCTGATTTGTGGACTTTCCATTCAGGAAAGTCCAAATGGATGGAAGAAAATCCACAAATGAAATGGATAGAAATTAAAAGGTGTGAGCACTCATATCTGAAGATGGACTGGAGAAGATTTAAAGTGGAGGTCTGACCATGGGCTGAGTGAAGAAAAGAACATGGATCTTCGAGTTGCCCTTCAACTGTACCCACGTTCGGCATAGTGTAGAAGGGAAGGTCCACCTCCTCAGAGATTCCCTGTGAATTTGCTGTAATGGACATACAATCTGTGTGCACATTGGTTTAAAAATATGTTTGTTTTTAAATGTTGTAAGCTGCCCAGAGACCCTCGGGTATGGGGCGGGATATACATATAAATATAAATAAATATAAAATATAAATTCCAGACATTTTGCTGAAGGAGTGCAAGAAGCTCTCACACTCTCGTGCTCTTTCTCTCTCTTACACACACACACACACACTTTTATGTGCATAGAGGGAGTCTCAAGAACTGCCTAGGAGGAGTGACCCAGAAACACATTACCCTCCTGACTCCATGGTAGCAATAGCCCTATAATGATGCCTACTTCTGAGTAGACGTGTATACGAAGTGACAATAGACCCTCTAGTTGTGATTAAGAGCATTTGGATAAAGCCAGGAGTCTCCTAGGCTGTGATCACACACAGCAAATAAAGGTATTTCTGAGGCAACTCAGAGATCCCTTTGAGATGAAAATTGTTCACAAACCAGCCTGCTCCTCCCTCCTCTCAAATATTCTGTGCTAGAAAAAGTGGATTAGAAAAGCGTTAGGAACGCGAGGGTCCGATGCTACTGTCCCTGAGATGCCTTGAACCCCTTTTATTATGGCTGAACACAATCTCAGTTCAAATACCTGCTGTGCCGTGGAAGTTCACTGGATCCAGCTATGGGTAAAACCCTGAAAGAAAACACCAAGAGGAGCCCCTAAGGTGGTAGGATAGGCCATAGATTATCTGTCCAGCAGTTCTGCAATCAACGTGGTGCCAAGTGTTATGTTTACATGTTTTGGATCAGGAAAAAGTGTAATGCCCAGGCAACTTAAAGAGTTTCCATACCTCTTGCCCACACTCTTTCCACTGTCTTTCAAGATGTCAGCAAGATGCACAGTACAAGATAAAATTAACAAGATGATGAAATATGGATTTTAAAAATACTTTTAACCCACTGATTTGTGAGATTGCGTTCACAGTAAATTTAAAGGCTGCATTTGTGATTTTCAATAAATTAGAATAATTACTGTTTTGTACATGAAAAAACGTGGACTTCTTGGATGACACTTCTAATGGCTGCAGCAGGGGTGCCCAAATTGTTTGTGACCCCCCAGATGATCCTAAACTACAGGTCCCAACATTAAACTATCAGTATTAGAAGACAGTGATTGAACACCTCTGCATTTCAGCATCTTGGCTACAGAGAAATGATTATCTGAAAAGCAGTTTTCAGTGATGTCCAATGAGTGTTAATCCTCTTGGTGTACCACTATTGACCTTCAAACTGATAATTCACTCTTCCTTTTAAAGATCCACACTATTCACATAGGATGTGTTCACACCTAAGTTTTAATCCACCTTCAGACCGCTTTCAGGGTGAGAGAACACATCGGCAAAGTATCAAGTTAATTTCCTTCAGAAATATATGACTCTGAAAAATCTACCTTTGGGTGAGTTAAAATGGAAAGAAAACGACTAGTCACTTTGCTGACGTGTTCTCTCACTCTGAAAGTGGACTAAAACTGGGGTGTGAACATAGCTATACAGAATTCGATTGAATTCTTCTTTCTGCTAAAACTAAAAGAGAAGTATAGATGGATATGGGAAAATTAGTATCTATGAAACTGCTTCTGTATGTTTTAGGCCATTTCCACACTCATCTTGCTTGGAGCATTTTAACTATTCTGCTCTAGCCTGATTCAGGCCAAGCACAACAATTATTGTCCTCATTACAAAGGTGGACACACCATAGCTGTTCTAGTCCCCACAAGTGACCCCTTGCCCTCCCAGCAATTGTCCCAGGCTCTGTCACTTGTATCTTGTGTCTGGTGCATGAGGATAGGGCTGAATGGAATGGTCTTCAAAGGTAGTGTGCCCACCTCCCTATTGGGGGTATGAAAATGATCTGAGAAAGCTTTAATAAGCTTTGAAGATGTGTTTCAGCATTTTCCTTATTTCAGACAAGGTGTGGAAGCACCAAAGGCTAGACTAGAACAAGACTGCTTGTGATAGTTGTAGACATCTTCAAACAAATCTACAGCTAATCTAGGATTTTGGGATGTTCTGAACTGGAATAGCAATAGGCAACCACTTGGTCTGGTCTAATGACCAGTTGTGGAAATGGCCTCAATCTTTGTATAGAGAAATGCCCTCCATGCATGAAAAAGACATAGTTTGTCACATATGAGGATGAGCACGTGTTTGAGTTGGAGTGTAACTACCACTCTTGATTTCTTGGACCTTTTTGCTGGCTGCTGAGTCTGGCAATTGTTTATTAATGCACTCTGTGCACCTTTTAGTTTTCAGACTATATAGTATGAGGAGCCTATATAATTAGCTTTGCCAAGGTCCATTGTACTCCAGCAATGCCCCTGTAAGTACATGTCTTTACTACATTTTCAGAGTAGAAAAATGCAGTCGGCTGATGCATCCTTGTACCCGTGGAACAAAATAATAATACTCACATTTCAGTGTGTCTTGTAAAGATCTCTAACCTAATCATGGAGTAAACTGTCAGTATTTCTGTGTGTGAGTGAGTGTGAGAGAGAGATTGCAGAAATGCAATACATTCAAATCCAGTAGTCACCCAGAGGTTTCTTTAATAAATAGCCTTTTAATCAGTTGCACTAATCAATATAGATTTCAATTGATTTTAGATTAATTTTATTGCCAGAATAGTGCAGTTCTCATGGCTAGGGAAAATGCACACAGCAGAAAAGCCAAAGAAGCTCTTGTACAAATGTGCTACATGAAATGCATAAATGATCTTGGATAGCAAATAAATATGCAGGTAGATAGCACAAGCAATACACTGGCATCTCAAAGTTGCCCTCGGGCTGTTGTAGGCCAGGAGGTTGAAACCAGTTATGGCGGCGAGGACATTTTATGCATACACAAAGCCTACAGTATATGAATCTTGAGTGTTTGCATACAAGTTGACTGTGTTGAATTCAAATTCAGATTTGCGTTACTGACAAATGAAAGACTTCCATTTGAACTACAGAAATATCAGATGAAAGACTTTCTTTTCTTTTCCATTTTTTTTTACACAAATAGGAGGAAAGTGCGGTGGGCTAATGGGTGTGTAATGATAAAATCACTTTTCAGTCCTAAGCTTTCCCCCTTTCATTCCTGTGATAATTTATAGCTCTGTGTGGAATCCGAGACAGAGCAAGCTATGCCAAAGGGCCTGGCAAGAGGAAGAAGAGACATTGCTCAGATTTAGAACATCAACACCAGTTATAAAATTTAATTTCACCTACCAAGCCATTGCTTTTGAGCATGTCAGTCCTGTTCACTCATGAAAACATTGTTGGAACTGTGTGGAAATGAGGTCTGCTGAGCAAAAGACACACTTAGCTTTCCAGACAGGATTAACTGTTCTTTTGATAACCGGCCTCAGGTTAAAATAAATGATAATCACATGTTCAGATATTTCTTCGATCCCTGAAAAAAACAAAAGAACAAGCACGCTTTTGGTGACTTTTGTTACACAGAGAAATGCACATCCATGTTTTGGTAAAGTGTTTCCTTCCTAAAGAACTTCATCACAGACTCAGAATAGTATTAGCAAATAACCTAGAGCTGCTTCAGGGAGCTGCTTTAGGTGCCTGCTTCCTGATGTACATCTTTCCAAACCTAAAGGAGATTTTACCAAGAGAAGCTGCTCTGATGTTCCTGAGGTTCAGTGAATAGATTTCATTCCTCTGTCTTCATTGTTAGGTTTTTTTCCCCTTCCTTTTGCTGGTCTAGTGAGTGCTTTGTTGTTCTGTTGTTGTTGTTTGTTTGTTTTGTTTGTTTGAGACACCTTAATATTTGAGAGACTGGAGAGCTGGGGAGGGAAAGGAAAGACAGGTGGGTATTTGAAACAGGAACAGGCATGCAATGAGCTGGCAGATAGAGGTATGACCCTAGGATTGTCTCCAGCCATCTGGCAGAGATGTCAAGTGGCAATTGTGGAATCTGAAATTCTTGTTGGGTATCATTGAGTCATAGCTGACTCCTGTTTAACTACATGGGCACTTCCGTGACACCTCTGTGCTGTTTTCTTGGCAGAGATACAAAAGTGGTTTGGCATTGTCTGCTTTGAATTGGCAACTCTCTGCTTTCCAGGTCGTTCTGCACTGAATTCCCCCAGTGGCCTTCTGAAGTCTGGAGGCACCTCTAGTGGATCCACTTTAAATTTTGTTTTTATTGTTGTAATCTGCCCTGAGACCTTTGGGTGGGTGGGTGGATGGATGGGTGGGTGGGTGGAATTAGACATTGTAATTTACACATAAGATTTTGACTTCTATTCATTTGCAGCTGATTTATCTCAAGGCTCACAAATCAGTGAAATTTTAGAAGGATTAGATTAGGTGGACTTTATGATGACACATCAGTTGTTGGAATGCAGTTCCAGTTTGGTTAGGTAGGTTAATGGGAATTGCCATCCCAAAGACTTTTGACAGTTATCCCATTCAGCATGTAACAGGCAGTCGGCTTTGACTACTGCAGGAGATTCATTGCACATCAACAACTTCACATATGTCAGTCAGTATTTTCTCACCTTCTTTCCCTCCCCCTTCCTACAATAGGACACCGTCAGAAACTAGACGAGCAGACAAAACCTGGGAATTTGTCCTTTTCAGAGCGCCTGAGTGAACTGGAGCAGTTGCGTCGCTCAGCCATACGGCTCAGCCCACATCACCCAGCCCCTACTTCTAACCCAAGAGCTTCCTTGAACCACACCACTGCTTTTAACCCTCAGTCTCAAAGCCAGATTCAGGGTAAGTACCTGAACTTTCTCACTATCTCCCTCTTCCTAGAAGGGATACCCGTAGAAATGTGCCTGCTGAAATTGTTCTTGGCACAGTCTTCCATGCAAAACGGAACTTGCTCTGTGTGCTGGGGTTCATCTGGTATGTAAGACAGCAGGGTGGTAATGAGAGGGGAAAGTGAATTAGGGGTGTTTTTCCACTGTCACTAGAAGTACCCCTTAAGTACCCATTAATGGGTACAAAAATGCCATTACGTACCCATTAATGGGTACTTAATGGGTACTTCTAGTGACAGTGGAAAAACACCCTAGGGCAAGTTTGCCTTTTGCTTTAAAATGCTTGTATAGTGTTGAAGAAATTAGGCATATTCCTTTGCTGTGGAATATATCATTTGCCTTTCCAGGGTTCATCTCCCAAACATGATGCAAACAAATCATGCTACATAATTATGCACCATAATGGAGTCTAGATTTCTGTTCCCATGCAATTTAGGATCAGTCTTCTCATCGCATACTATACAAAACAACTTTTTCCAAGTAAAAATCAGTTTTGGAACTGAAGATAGCAGATAATGAAATGTTAAATGCTCACCTTCTGTCTACCATCTCTTGGTTGAAAAAATCCTTTCTGATTGTGCCTTGTCTTTGCAAATACCAGCAACTATTGGACTGAGTTCTTACATAAACCTTTGCATGTACCAATAGCTGTGACTAAAGTCATGCTCTGGATGTAGGAATTCTGTTAATATTATTTTTGGATTACATTATTTGTAAGGGGTAGGTTTTGGAAAGAAAGGCAAATTCCAAGCTCACAAGTGGCAAGGAAATAGTGAACAGCTTATTATCAAACTCTCCCCTACCTACTTCTAGCTTTTCAATAACTTGTTCAGCAATATCAAATTAATGAGTATGCAAGATTCTTACCTTGGAATCTTGGTAGCAAATACAAAAGAGATACCAAACCTTAACTCATGAATACATGAAACTCATGGGTAATTAATCCTCATTAGGATGGGTGACAAATTATGCAGTTTTGGAACAGTAGAATACTATCCCCACTTGTACTGATGGGAGTTAAATGGACAAATAACAGAGGCTGAATGTAATTGTTTGAATTTTGTTGCTGTGGGTTTCAGTGAATGGCCAGTCCCAGCTAAGAAACTGTCCTTAGAAACAAAGGATGGTCACATCCTTGAAGAAGTAGTTCCTCAAGCCTTATTCCATGGACACAACAGGGGTAGAACTTGTGGCCCTCTGCTTTCCCATTGAAGCTGGTATAGAATTTAAAACTAGAATTGCTTACGGATGGAAGAAATTTACAAGTTTAACAAGAGGAGAGATTGGCAGGAACCTTTCCACCATTTTTTTTAAAAAAGTGAAACAGATCTAACAAACAAACATACATTCAGAAATATTTTCCCACTTTCTGAAGTGTGTGAAACAGAGCTGTTACAGTTTTCTTGAATGTGTTCATGTGTGGTAGGATCAGACTTTTTTTAAAAAAAATATTTTTTATTATTGTTAGCCACCTTGAGTTGTTCCACAGTAGGCAGAATACAATCAAACTAAATATAATACACCACACACCGTTTATTGCTTACTCCGTAATAAAGTCCATAGGATTCACGGGATTTACTCTGAAGTATTTTTATGTAATGTGTAATATTGACATTAGAGCAGCAGGCTTGTCTTTCTGGATGGTAACTCCCCAGTGTCATGCCTGTATAACTAGAAATTGTGTCCTGCTGATAATAATGAAATTTATTTCTCCATGCTGCGATTAGGATCGGAGTATGCTGTAAAGACAGTAGAGCTCATTTTCTAACTTATGTTTTGCTGGAAGGTATATCTCTGAAGCTTGGCTCCAGTTGTAATTCCAGACCATAAAATTTCTAACAAATTAAAGCAATTCTTTCCCAGCTAGCTGACTGTGTGTTGTCTTGGTAGTGGAATGGTTTATTTTGCAACTTTCTGTCATCATCTTACTTTGCAACTATCTGTCATCACAAGTGCAACTAAAATTAAGTGGGTGAATGAGCTGATTAAATATCGTGATCTCTAATGTGTATTTTTTCAAAGGTCTTAAACACATGCATAATTAAGCATGTCTGGAATTAAGATGAATGACATATGGCCTTTCTTAGAAAGCTATTACATTTCCCCCCTCAGTTCAGAAGTACATACTTTGATCATTTTCCTCTTCTAAAGTTTCAAGAGAATAATTAACACTAGTTTTAAGCTAGGAATGTTCTTCCAAAGCTCTGCATTTTAACTAGTCTCAGTAGTGCCTTATATTTCTCACTACTGTTGTTGTTAGCACTGTTAACAGTTTATTTCAAACTTAAGTTAATACACATAAACAAAATGAGATCTGTCTCTGCAGAGTCAAAGTTTGCTGCATTGACATAAATTGGAAAACCATGTAACTCCAGAAGGAAAATTTTAGATCCTTCTGATATCTTTCTGAGTCTTAGCATTGTTCTGTGTGGTCAGGTCCCCACTAGGCAATTTAATCTGTTTTTAAATCAGGGTTTGTTTGTTTTTTAAATCAGCATCAAAATCTGGTTTTTTTGCATTCCCACTGTTAGCTTATAATGTGGACTCACTCTCCATTCTTCAGTGCTTGACAGAGGAAGAGCCCCTTCCCTTCGCTCCTCCCCTCAGCAGAACCCCCTCCCCATGAGGTCAGCAAGTGCACACCGTCATACCCTGACTTCATTGGGGTGGGCAGTTCAAACCCCACCCTCTGTATAAACTTGCTCCCACATCATATCATGGAGTCCTGCATAAGATGTTGCCAATGCACTTCCCTCTCCTCTTTGCTCTGAATGTGAGTGCAGCAGGTTCTTCTCCCTGCCCGCCGACAGTGCGCCCAGCTAGGGATCCAAACCAAGCATCTTGCTCGCTCACTCCTTGCATGACCTTGTTGCCTTTGTGTGCATGCTGACCTTTCTTCTTGGCTCCCTCCCTAGCAAGCAACAGCAGGAGGATCACTGCTTCTTTGTAAAATCAGACACATGATCTGATCTCTTTGTTACTCTCTTTTTTCTTACATTGTAGTACTGCAGTCTCTTCACTCTTCACCTCCTCCCCCTCCCAGCCCAATCTCCTTAGCACATAATGGCAGAGAGCTGGGGAAGAGAGGAATGATCACAGCTTATCATTGGATCAGGAGAAATTGAGGAGACCACCCCCAAAGCATGATTCCCTCTCCCCAGAAACCACTTGTGTTCCCATTTGCTAAATAGTGAGGATTATTTATAAATCCAGCAGCAAGACACCTTTTGATCTGAATATAGATAATCTGCGTTTCGGGACCTTTAATCCTCAGAAACTGTGGATTCTTTTGAAACTTTGGGAACGGTGAGTGCTCAAAACTATTTCAGAGCTCTTTAAATGTTAAATGGGAACACAGCCTATGTTCTAATGTCATTACAGTTTCCAGATATTTGAGTCTGGCATATTTGTATATGGTTTCTTGTGCCTCTCCTCAATACTCTTGGAGGGATGGTTAAAGCCTTCTCAGCTTCTCAATAAGTTTTCTGGCCCTTCTAACTCATCATCCCTGACCTCTCCTGCTATCGTTTCATGCAAAAATGTAACACTTAGCCGAAGTCTCTTCACATTTCCCCCACTTTTCTGCCATGCTGGTGGTAAAAACAGTGTTGTTGGTCCTATAATGCAGGATGTGCTCTTAAACTCTTGAACTCCATAGACTCAATGACTCCATAGTCACAATTCACAATGCCTAAGAGTTTGGAAGAACCTAATCCTCACAAATATAAAGAAACAGTTGTTTCACCCACTTAAGGTTATTGTGGCTAAAGTCATCTATAATTCCAAACTATGGTTTATGTTAATTATAGTTGAAAGCCTACAACACAGCCAATCTTCTAAGTGAAAGTCAGGGAAACCATGGTTTAGAGTACTGTTTTCCAGTACCAGGGTTATCACTTGCTTTCTAAGTTAATAAATTCACTCCTGTCACAATCTTGGGGCAAAGTAATTAGATTAATTGAAGTTAATTTAGGCATAACAAATTATGTAACTGTGTATATTATTTACTTTGCAAATAGACTTCAAAATCAAAGCTGTAGTCATGGTAGTCTGGATCAGTAAGCAAGAGGGTCTAGTAGCACCTTAGAGACTAAGAACGAGAAAGAACATGGTAGCATTCTTCAGATTGTGACTTCAGATTGCTGGCTTCAGATGAGCAACACTTTCTGTGTGGACTCAGAGGAAGAGTACTTCTTCTGACAACCTACAAATTTGCATCTGGTCTTGTCAGTTGCTTATATACAGTTTGTTCCTGAGAGCAAGATGTTGAAAATTAAGGGAGAGAAAGGGAAGGAATAAAATTGATCACTGCTTACCCCCAAATGCTACTCAGTGGTGATGGGTCTGCTACTTCCCTGGGATCGAGGGCCATCTCCTGCTCAGGATGACCTGGAGTAGGGACAGAGCCAACTCAGCCAAATGTTGGTCAAGGAACACCGATCATGAAAACAAGGCACCTGGGCATTTTTTAAAAGCTTCTTTGGGGTGTCCGCTTCATCTATGTTCATTGGGGTGGGCAATTCAAACTCCACCCTCTGTATAAACTGCACTCCCCTCTCCTCTCTGCTCTGAATGTCAGTGCAGCAGGTTCCTACTAGAAAGCAAAGAGACAGACAAAGTCTTCTCCCTGCCCACCAGCAATGCACCCAGCTAGGGATTCAAACATCTATGGAAGAGTCCTATATATGTTCAGCAGGCATAAATTGACTCATCCATAGATGTTCCACTGAATCCAATCTATATAATCAAAATTTAGAATTCTTTGTCAGAAGGCATATTTCTGCCCTTTTCTTGTGAGTAAAACTTTCAAAATTGTGTAGTTTTGAAATGTTTTCCATAGAAAGCAAATAAATGAACCCACAGATTAGGCTGCAGAAGGAATCCACTGGAAATAACACAGGGAGGATTCTCTGAACTGAACTGAAAAGCAATTAATCTAAAATGTATTACAACAACAAGAAACGTGTCAGGAATTTCTGGCACTTAAGCATAACCATCTTAGACTGAACTGTTCCAAAATATAGGACATTGTGATAATGTTCCAGCGGAGATAACAGAACATCACAAACAGATAAGGAGTGCGAACTGTAGTGGTCTTGCATTAAGATAGTGGCATATATTGTGTTGTTCAAGGTGGTTTCTTTTAAAAAAATACAAGATTCTGACCCTGGCACTGAATAAGGATATCTTTAAAGTTTCGTAACTGATGCTAAGTCAAAGCAAACCAATGTTCTCCTGCCACTGTTTTGTATATTTTAGCTGTATACCTCCAAAATGATAGTGCCATTAATACAGTATGCCAGCCAGCAACTGTGTAGGTGGAAGAATATCTTAGGTATCTCAAATTCTTTAGCTACTTTAGAACGCTGTAGGATTATGTTCAGTATTAGTTTCAACACCAGGGATACAACTATTATTATTCTCCTTTTGAAAAAAAGTGAGTTGTATAATTCTTGAACTTGGAAATAAAATTAAGAATTATGGTAATAGATTGCCAAGGTCCAATATCACATTTCTATTCAAAAGAAATCTTGAGACCATGCTATTTGCTTTTTAATCTACCATCCTTTGCTTCTTCTATATGCTAGGTAAATTCCAGAGGGGAACAAATAGTAATTTTCCCAGGAATAACAGCTGTGTGAGGGCACATCTCCATGGAAGGCAGTTGCTTCGCTAGTGATGCAATAAAAATCTGTGTTGTAACTCAGAATAAAGAATCCTCATGAGGTTTGGAGCAACTTGAATTAAAATCATACTTTCCTGTCCCCATGGAAGCCACTTTTTGTGAGCCCGCATCTTTTTCTCCTCCCCCACCTACTGGAGCAATGACAGGTTCCCTTCTGCTGTCATCCAGCTCCCTGCATCCACGTAACACAGTTGTTTTAGCGCATAAGCAAACCAGCGATCTGCCCCTTTCTTTCACAGCGGAGGCTGCATTATTAGGAAGGGGGTAGAAATTCCTTCCCTTCCTTTCTCTCGATTTCTTCCTCCGTGGGTTTCCTCTTCTGTCCCCCCCCCCAGTAAGCTTCACTCGTGTGTGCGTCTTCCCCTCTTTTCGCTTTCTCTCGCTTTCCTCTTTCCCCCTGCTCCTTGCCAGCTGCACTCATGTGTGTGTGTTCCCCTCTCTCCGCTTTCCCTTCCCTTTCCTCTGTCCTCTTTCCCCCTGCTCCTTGTCAACTTCACTCAAGAGGGGAGAGGGGCGCAAAGCCTGCTGACTTGTAGCCGGCAAGCATGCAGAGCAAATGACAGCCATCTAATGTTATGCTTGTAAGCATCTCCATGCACCCAGGAAAATCTGTGGTTGCCCCCTAAGTTGGATGTAGTTCTGTTTGAAAGGGGGGCGTTTGTGCCGCGGATTTGCCTCCTTTGCACCTGATGTAGTCCAGAGTACATGGAGATGCTCCGAGGCAAAACAAGCTTAAATTTGAAGTATTTTCGGCATGTAGACACAACCTAAATGTGCTTTCACTGAAAGAGAGAGTCATTGCTTGGCTCAGGGAAATTTTCTAGTGTCCAGGTTCGCTATTATTCTCTATCATTGACAGAATATATTTATTGTTTTGACCACAGGTTGTAACAAAAAGTTGAAAACTAAGATGAATTACAATATTAGTTGCCATTACTTTAGAAACTCCTCCCATACTTTGGCAGATTTAAGAAAGTGGATTGCTGTGGTTTCTCTTCAGATCATATAAATTTTTCACCTCTATCATTGATAGTATATCATGCACATTTTGCTTCACAGTGGTATGAATGAAAATTTACAATTGAAATATGATTCCACCAACTTTGGATAGGTTCTTTAATTTGTACCTCATCCATTTCATCAACTGTCTTTTCTGTTGTAAACTGTATTCAGAACAAAAAGAAAACATATCACATAGAGCATTTTCCCACAAGTCAAAAACTTCAGGGGAAGGATTGCTTCAGGTGAAAAAAGGGTCAGCAGCATCCTCAAAAAGTGAATCCCTACATTCCTGATAGGGTTATTGTAGAGTATAGTGTAGTGCCTACCAACAACTCTGAGCTGGGAAATAGTCCATCTGTACTCTTTCAGGACCTGTTTGCACTTTACTCACTGGAAAGGTATAACAGTACCATTCCAGTGAGGCAGAAATCAAGTGCAGAGGCAGCCATCCACACTACAACAGTTGGAGCAGTCCCCAGCCAGACTACCAGACATGGAAGTGTGAATGCCCAGGCCCTGGGCAGGCAGCAACATCCAGTGCACACCTAGATGTTGCTATGGCAATCGGGACACCATATGCAACTGCACAGCTGTGCCACCACACCCACTCACAGCAAAGCATCTGGAGGAAGTTCACTAGCTGCTTCCGGTCAAGCTGTGGTTATTCTAGTTCCACAGCTAGTGAAGACCAGGGCAGCCTTTGTGCGCTCCAGGATAGTAGTAGTGATATGTGGATGGACATCTCCAGGAATGGCTGGGACTGCTCCACCAGGGTAAGTGCAAACAGGCCCCCAGTTTGAATCCAGCTCTCACCTACTCTTTGACTAGTGTTACTGTTTTAGTCATGCTCTTTATTTGTTTTTATTGTGATTTTATTACTGGGTATGGAGGGATAGAAATACACACAAATACAGAAAGTCATCTGCTCTGGAGTAGTCAGGTAAAGTTAAAAATACAAGGTGTTTTTCCTCAGTTTTTTGGAGAAATTTTGTCAAGGCACTATGACATTTCATTGCCTCAGTCTCTTAAGAAGCTGTTGATGTCTAAAACTGTAAGTAACTTGATATGTTTAAGGAAATTGTATGGTCCCTTTTGCTTACTTGGAAGCGGGAAGGAGAGCATTTTGCTGGGCTGTTGACAGTGTCTAAATATGTACTTAGTATGTTTTGGTTGGTGAGAAAATACAGCAAAACAAAATATTTTATTTTGTGCTTTCTGGCAGTGCTGAGTCTAGTGTAGCTTCAAGCAATCTGCTACAGCTAGGCAAGCTACATAATAAGCCCAAGTCTCCACCAAATACCTGTATACCATGTGCCATGTATTAGTCTTCTGTCGATTCAGGACTAAGGGACAGAATCCAATGCCAAATGAAAGGAGTCTTTCTTTTGCAGCAGAACTTTCCCTTCTTTTATCCCTCATTGAAATTCCCCAGAACATATTGAAAATCAGTTCTAGAGGGTCCCCCAAATATCCAGGCCACAGTATGGGAACTTGTGTGGCATTGAGAAGAAAAGACGAAGTCCCATTCTTCAGGCAGAAGTCTTTTCCTTTCATGCTTGGACATGGACGCTGCAGCAAAGTAGGAATTTTTCCTGTGCATTTTAAAGCTGCCCCATTTTGTGCTCTGTAGAGAAAATACCTTAAAGATTATTAGTTTTAGATCATTTTTATTGTTTTTTCTTTCTGTTAATATATTATTAAATAATATCACATAGCATATCTCTGTAGCATTGTTCATCAGTTTCAAAGGTAAATCAGTTTCAAAACTTACGTATTTACATACAATCATACCCCTCTTCCCTTTTTAAAGAAAAATGGTACCTAAACACTTTGAATAAATTGATAAGGAAACACTTCCTAGACTTGGGACCAATTCCTGGTGATAACATGGATGGATCCATGCAGATTTCTTGGCAAGAGATGAAGGTTTTCTTTTACCTCCTACCCAGGCAATCCAAACAAACTAGAATTAGCAAAAAGAAACAACATGAATATAGGTTATGCTTTTCCTTAAGAGATGTTGTTTACATTTGTTCCTTTCAACAAAATAACATCTTAAGTCTCTAATTATTATTTTTTTAAAAAATTAAACTTTAAATGGAGTGCTGAGGTCATGAATTGCATGTACCAAAGGGGCAAATGACAAGTGAGCAACAGTGTTTCTCTTGGCATATTTGCCTGCTGCAGTGATAGGACTAGAAAACAGAACTCTGTAGCACAGAACTCATTTGTTTTGCCTTTCCAAACCTCAAAGCCATATGATACAACTTTATGCCACAATTTGGTAATTTGGTGATACAGGGAAATGCCATACAGTCCCTGTGATTTACCCAGTTTGCATAAACATTGTGCAAACTGCAGATGACTAACAAGGATGTGATGAACAGAATGTGATATTCCTGCAGTTTGCACAATATTTTGCATGATTTTTCACACAACAATAAACCACACTAAATGAGTAACATTTACAATAGACTGAGTGCTAGGAAAATGCAACTTTCCTAGAAGCAGTTGGCCCTTAAGGGTTGTAAGGGCATAACCTTAGCATCCAATAGCTCTCAGTTTGAATCCACTCTGGCATACATTCTCCTTCATTTAATTTCAGGGTAAAATAATCCTCTATATTCAGTTGGATCAATTTCATGGAGGTTTGCACAGAATAGCAGCCTTGATGTGCCTTACCTGGCTCTCACACTATCTGTTCTAACCTCTGGTACCATTTCCTTTTAGCTGCTTTATCCTTCACCAATCCCACAGGGTATCAGCCATTGCTGTGTCCTCCAAAGAGAGGTATTTTTGTAAGATCATATATTAGTCACAGAAATAACCCTGACATTCAGTACTGTGTAGCAATGTATTGATTGTACCATCGAAAAACTTAGATCATTCGGGCTAATGAAGTACACTACCATATATTGGGTAAAAGAGAAAAAGGTATATTGTTATCCTACAGCAGCAATCATAGTTGTTGAGTGTTTTTTCCTTTCTTTTTTCATGTAGTATTGTAATGATATAGACCCCCATGTACAAGTGTCCTGTCAAGGCAGGATACTTCTGGGAGGAGAGGCACTGAGGGCGGCTTAGAACCCTTTTTGCACTTCCCTTAGATCTAGATTAAGGAGCTTCTTAATCTGGACCTTGGGCCTCTAGTAGACCTGACTGAACTGGTCTGCCAGAGATCTGGATGAAGGTACCCCCATGATCCTCATTAACATGAGGCCACATGCATTAACATGAGGCCTGACTGAAGTATATAAAATCATGTACAGTATAGAAAAGGCCACCTTTATTATTTGCAAATTATTTAATACAAGGATTATAGTTAAGGTTCAATAGGCTCTTGGTAAAGAAAGCAAGAAGGGCCCACTACTACGGTGATGGCCAGCCTATGACATGTGTGTCACAAGTGACACACCAAGCCCTTTTGGGTGACATACATGGCCATCCTGGCACCTGGGCATGTAGTGCTTGCTTGTTCTTGAAGTGTACAAAATACCAACTTTCAATTGAAGATTTAGCAACAAAAGTCATTAATGTAAAGAATTATTTGTTTTGCTTTTAATAAAATACATACATCAAAGATATAACTTTTTTACTAGAGCCACAAATATCACAAAATTATGGATATTTCTAGATGTGACACAGCACCCGAGTTAAGCTAGGTTTTCTTGTGAATTTTGACACACCGAGCTCAAAAGGTTAGCCATCACTGCACTACTACCATGCAGACTGAGACCAAAAGCATGCACAGAGTCCAATATTGAATAAATACCAAGCTCAGCAGCCAGACATATGCTCTGGTAACTCCCCCTTTTCCTTCTTGAAGCCTCCAACAAAAAGCCAGCTTATTCAATGGTAGTAATGTCCCCGAAGAACACAGGAATGTCTAAAAGTACTCTGAAGTCAGCAATACTAAGGACTTCTTGGATTCATAGGGAAATAAAACAGC
This sequence comes from Aspidoscelis tigris stejnegeri, assembly GCA_023333525.1. Lineage (NCBI taxonomy): Eukaryota > Metazoa > Chordata > Lepidosauria > Squamata > Teiidae > Aspidoscelis > Aspidoscelis tigris. The sequence continues at coordinate 214,144,597 of JALMGA010000001.1, forward strand.
ACTGTTTTCACTTACTTTAAAAGTTTGGTCTTGTTCCAAGCCTCTATCTGTCAGTGCCATTGTTCTTATTGTGGCAACACTCTTCCATGCTCATGTAAGTACTTCATGAGTTTAGGAACTCTACACTTTTCTTTGTTATAATTTGGGCAGCCTGTAAAAGGGGGGAAGTACATAGCTGTAAATAATTGATTTAAGATTCAATCAGACTTACTCCCAACTTTATGTTTGGGATTATTAAACATTATAAATAGAATATTCCCTTCTCTGCATGTTTCCTTTGAGTACCTGGGTTTTTTGTCATTTTCAAACTCTCTCTGAATTTTTCGTCACTTCATCCTTGTTTTGCCACACAGCTTGGTGATCACTGTTCAAGAACAAGGAGTTCAAAATTTCCCTGTTCTCACAGTATTAGTCACGCAGGTCTTTGGATCCCAGCCAAAATATTAAAAGGGTTATCTGCAGAAAATGTGGGGAGAGATAAGGAGTTTACTAAACTCTAAAATATAGAAGGTTGCTTACCAGAACAAATAGAAAATAATTCCTTCTATCACATTTTCCAAAATGAATGATTTCTTCTCTTCCATTGCTTTTCTTAAAAACTCAAGGTGATTTGCCATAAAAGCTTGCCTTAGGTGAAATATTATTGGCTGTGTTGGCACATAAAATAAGCCCTTTAGAAGGCTCATAGTATGCATAGTAAAGCATGTTAGTGGTTCCTACAATGAAATAATGACATCGAATTGGAGCAGATCACATTATTCATTTCTTAAAAAGTACAGTTCTCGTTTGCACTGGTATTTTTCTAGCCTCTTCCAGGTGCAAAAAACTTTGTTTAAGATATGTTCTCAAGGTCTGTTGTGCTATCCTAATCTTTTCTTGGAAACATCCAACTTTATCATTGTTCCCATGAGCTTGAGAAAATCATTGGCATGGTTGACCGCAAGGAACTGTAAATTGTTTTCTGAACGTAGTATATTTTAATAGATTTTTAATATTATATTTGAAAGTTTGTGTAATTTGTTATAGCTAACTGATGCCCACATGCAGACAGGCAACATTTAATCAGTTTACAAGCCGTTTTTAGTGCTGACTGTCACAACAAGATATTGGCTTTCTGTACCTCTTCTGGAATAAATTGGGAGAGAACTGTTCTCCCCATTCCCTCCCATCCAATGGCAGTTTTTATTGTGGGCATTGTACTCAGGAGGTTGAGAATGTCACTATTGGAATGGAAAGAAAAAACAAAAGAGAAGACATAGTGGAAGTGATGCTTTGCTTCCTTCTTTTTTTCTCATTCCTGCAAGGAGGACAATGTAGCCTCCATTTTCTTTTCCATCCCATTCATCCAAGCAGATGGGCAATGTATCCTCTATTTTTCTTTGGCAATATTTTCTTTCATTAAAAGGGGACTTTTGTGTGAAACTGGTATTGTGCTTCAACAGCTTTAAGGCAAACAGGCTACTTAGAGAACAGCCAGGGAGTGAGGGTACATGCTGCACCTGTTTTAAGGACACAGTTCCTTTACCCCATCAATGCCCCCATCTCCATCAAATTTGCCATCAGTCCCCAACTTCATTATGGGACACATGCCATCCTGGATGTCTTGGAGGAAGGTGAAGTGGAGGCTGTTTGCCGGCCACTAGATTCCCTGCCTTGAGTATTGATCTACACACACATTTCTCCCCCTTTTCACCGTTTGAGAGCACAAAACACTCCCACTTTTAAATTTTAAAATAGCACAAAATGGAATGACAAAGGAAAAGGAAGTGAATCTGGGCTTTAAAGAAGCTTTACTATGCGGTAGTTGTAGAACTGAAGTTGTGCTTGGGTAGATACAGGTTGGAGGAGGAAGAGGAACAAAAAATGAATGGTCAGTAATGCTGCCAAGGGGATCCATGTTCTGATGCTGCACCAGGGACATTTGGAGGATGGAGCTTAATTTTCGTGCTCCTGTGGAGTCATGATTTGAACACTGGGACTGCACACTGGCTGTGCAAAGAGGAGTATTTGGTGAGGGGTAGAGAGAGAAAGGTACGGTTTTCTCATGCTGAGCATAGGAAAAATGAGAAGTGATAATGAGCAAGTCTGTTTTGATTCCATATTATAATACAAATGTGGGAATGACTGGAACACATAGTTCTCGAACTTCATTCTACCCTCTACCCTCCCAGTACAGATTATTACTACAGTGTCTGGCAACACAAAGATTGGGATCAGATTATTTCTGTCAAGAATTCATAGAAACTATTATCACCATGCACTACAGTCCTTACAGCTTCAAAGCTCTGAAGAGCTCTCTCATGCACAGAAAGGGTCAACATACCCTATTACATATATGTACTTATGTGACAGAAGGATATGGAGCTAGAGCTAGGAGTTGAACTCCAACTCCTATCAGTCTAGCTAAGGATGGCAAGTAATAAACACGTAAGTTGAAGAATGCTGCATATTTCCCCCCATTGTAACAGAATTGGTTGTCAGATCAGGACTCACAAGGTAGTGTGAGCAAGGCAATGCCCATATAGAAAACCCCACTCTGGACTCTCTAAAGCTGCCTTCAAACAGCACAGAGAAATGTTGGCTTTCAAATGAGTGCTGGCATTTCCCCACAATGTTGGATGTTAGGTTCAGTGTGGGGCCATCCAACATACTGTAGAATCAGACTGAACATCTGGGAGTCCTACCTATCCACTCCCTTCTCTATCGGCTTGTCCCCATGGGGCTGTCAATGCCCCATGGTGGATTCAGTGGACCCTTAATGCAAATCTAATTCTTTAAGGAGTCCCCATGGCAATGGAGGATGGGGTGGGTTCAAGGCGAACCCACCCGTCCCCATGAAAACTATGATAAATCCCTGCATTGGGATGCCACAGTTTGTCCACACACATACCCTTGCCTGAGCACTTAATCGCCCAGGTAAGGGCTTGATTTACCCCCAAACAGTCACCTGACAGCTGCCCTGCAGTCAGCTGAGCAGCTGTCACGCAGGTATAGGGGTTGCCAAGAGCATGTGCGGAGCTCCAGTAAGATGATTAAAACAGACACGAAAAGCCACGTCTGTTTTAATCATTTTAGCGGAGCTCTGCTCATGTGCATGACAGCCCCTATACCTGCCTGATAGCTGCTCAGTTGACTGCAGGGCAGTTGTCAGGCAATTGGCAGCGAAACCCCGCCCACTAATGCTGCAATTGTAACCCAGGAGTGTCCTCATGCCCCCAGGATAACCCATTCTTGCCCCGTAATTCGGGGCGAGAACAGTTATAAAGGGTGTTTTTTTTTTTTGTTTCAGTTTCTGGGATTTTGTCCCTCATGTAGCCCGAATTAGGGCTTTGCACGGGGACTTTCCTGAGGCGAACTCATGTTCACCTCGCAGTATCCTTACCGTGGAGACACGGAGGACCCTATCTGTGGATCACTGCTGCCCTGCCACACAGTTGTGTCCATTTTTTTCTATTTTTGGAATCACCACTTTTTCTCTTCAGTTGTGCCTGTTGATGTCTTTTCCCCATTTGGGAATTGTAAACATCCGAAGGATTAGAAGAAAAGGACGGAAAATACAAGCTGAGCACTTTGTCTCCACTCTCACTGTTGAGAATGATGAGCTGCAGAGAACAGCAGTAAACTAGTCTGGTTAATATTTAGTTAGAAGAACAATTCTGCTATCTTGTTTTAACATTCTTCCTATATATCATGATATTTATGCAGTGTTCCAGTTCATGGAGCAAATGTTGGAAAGATTGCTTGTAGCTGGTTTATTAGAAAGGCATCATTGGTCAATAAAATAAATAATAAAATCCGCATCAGATATTTCTTCCAGCAAGTTTCCACATACAAACAACATTTTTAAAATAAGCCATTAACAATTGCCTTCTTTCAACTTATTACAGATAATGCAGTGGGGTTTTTTTCTTCCTGTCTTTAGGAGGTAATAAACCTGAACCAACCAGGCCTATGTATATCCCAGTGAGGTGGCTAAGGCATTTTTTTCAGAAAAAGGCATGAGAGGAATAGGTTAGAAAGTGTTTTGCTTGTGCTGTCTTTCCCTGAGACACTTTGGGTGTATTTAGGGATACACTCTGACAGATGGATTTTTTTTTCTGGCAAGGTGCATTAGCTCTGTTTCCTGCTTTGTCTATTATACTTAATCAGCTGGAGAAAACTAAATTAATTGTTTGCAATGAGGTGAGAAGAAATTTCTTCAGTAAGAGATTATCTTTTCATAAGTGAAAGAATATTCTGTTTTGAGATTCCAGTAAATTATATTATTGTTTGCATCCTAATTAGTTAATTAGCAAAATGCTGATGACAGAAGATCTCACCAGGTTGGCCTAGTAACTTTGAAACTGTAGAAATAACAGTAACAACCATTCTATTTGTCACAAACACCCTAGGAAATAAGCACAGTGAATTGAGACAGCTATGAAAGTGCTTTTTGTTTGTTTGGGTCACAAAACAGAAGATAATGCCAGCCTTCACCAACTTGGTGCTCTTCAAATCTTTGAATTTCAGCCCATACCCGTAGTCAGCAAGGTTGCACAAGAATGTAGCATTACTATCCCAAAGTACTTCCAGTGTAGAATTCTTCCTCAACAAAAGAGGAAACTTACCACAAATAATTTTTCACAAATTACCTCCTCCTTTGGAATATACGATGAAAATCTTTACGTTATTTATGTGTGACCTCATTAGCTTCTCTCAGCAAAGTGCTGAGTTACAAAATGTCAGAAATAATATCAACATTTGTAATGATCATATTGTAAATATATAGTCCCTAATGTTAGAAGGTGGGGCGTCAGCACGCCTCTCAATGAATTAGTGAGGAAAACAGTGACTAGATTTGGGGGCTGGAGGAACCAGAAGTCCAACATACATTGAGTATGATAAGATTATTTGTTAATGCTGTTAAATAGCAAATTACTCTGAATGTTTGAGGTGGGAAACAGTATAGTGAAATCCACCAAATGTGAAAAAGCTAATGTATAATTACTATGCATACTCCTTAGTAATTTTTTACAGGAATTGCCAATCCTTTTTGGCCTGTGAGCACATCTGAAGTTTTGGGAATATGCCAGGTCATGACATGGTTTTTTCAGTTACCAGACTAAGCCTTGAATAACACGTGGAACTGAAAGCTCTTGCACTTTCATGTACGTAGTGGGGAGTAGTTAGCTTTCCCCTTCATGTGGAACATGATGGTGATGGAACTCGGAAGCTTTCTTGTGGATCATCCCTTGCTAACTAGCATTGACGGGTAGTAGATTTACACAGAAGGGAGAATTTAGGCTTGTAGGTCTCTGCTTGTTGAAGACTAACCTGGCCTACCTTCCAATATGTCCTTGAATGATACCATGCTCTTTAAAATCTTTGTTAAAAGCACAATCCACTGTGATATCCTAACTTCAAAATTAGTTTACCGTTGATTAAATCAGTTTACGCATACCATGGAGATTGGGAATGACTGTTCTGTTGATTTGGTCATTCATTGCAATCAAAACCAGAAATGGAAAATAGTACTTACCTCAGCTATCAACTTCTGAGCAATTTGACTCCTCTGAGAATTTAGGAGTGAATGTTTTAGAATACTTTATAGGAGGGCCATTCACTACAGTGCTAACTACAGCCTTTTCTACACTGACCCCTATTCTAGATTATATCTTGGAATAGGGACCTGCCATTTGCATACTACTGCAGACCATAGCTGTCTTGCAGACTCAGGCAGGGCCTGTCATAGTCCACATGAACATGTAAATGGCAGATCCTTATTCCGAAATAAAATTTGAACTAAAGCTCATTGCAGAAAGGCCCTGATTTTCAGAAATCCTATATTGACCATAAACTGAAGAGATGATTTAAATCTGTCTTTCTCTATAACCTCGCTATATAGCTTTGCTGTTGTTATTATAGCTGTGATCAGACTGCCGCCTTATGGGCTGAGGGCCACATGCACACATATGTTTTATGTATGCGACCTGCCACAGAGAGGGGGAAAGAACAGGGAGACAGGAGTATGAATTGTGCATTCTCAGAGTGTGTCAGCACCACACCCTCCCTGCTGTGCCAGATCGGTCATTGTGTAGCACCTGTTACCAGCACTGCTGCAAGCAACTGGCCAAAGTAGCCAGCTGCTCGGCATGGCATATGGCTGGCTTTGCAGATATAGATTCTTCTGCACAGCTATAAAACAGTGTCTATTGCAATTATCTGGAGGTGCAGCCACGCCAGGCGTGCTCTAGTGGCCATGTGAGCCCTTCTTCTGAAATCACAGCAACTTACTGTGCAAACCGAATCAGAAGTAGGCAGGACTTCAGGAGCATTCAGACAGGATTGAGGACATCTCAGATTTGAGACCTTATGTCAGCTGTATTAATCTTCTTTTTTATTGGCTTTTAAAGCATAGCATGCACTCATGAATAACACAGTTGTTATAAAGATTAAAGGTTCTGGTTGCAAAACACTGGTAAATAAAATCTCTCTTCGTCTTTCACTGACAAATCCAGTTTCTCTCTGAAGAATCTTTACTAGAACAAAGAAAAAAGAACCTATAATCCCTTTCTTGGCAGAACACTTCATAGTTTGATAGCAGAGCTCACATTACCTTCCATGGTTAAAGCAAGCAAATAAATAAATAAATTAGGATGCCTGACCTTAAAAGCAAACATTCAGAGAAACTAGCTTGCTCCACACTTAGTGATAATCACATGCTACATAACACAGCATTTGCCAAACCCAGTGAACCAACCTATGAGATCCAGAAGCTTCTCAATGCACCCACTAACAGCAGCATATGATTTAAGATCTCTAAAGAGCATGAGTTGAACTCTGTGCTTTTACACCAGTGGGTGAATCAGGTGGCCTTTTCTTATGGTGGCCAACCTGCAAATAGGAGGTTCACTAGCATTCTTCTCCTTTATGTTCCTCAGCAGTGGTAAATGGGATGTAATACTGAAGGTGGTATATGGTCATTATAATTCATAGCTATTGCTAGACACATCTGCCATGAATTTTTCAACTTTCATCCAGTATGCATTAGGGATCTGCATGATTTTTAAAAATTTGTATTCAATATGTATTGAATCAAATGCAAGAAAATTCATATTCGTTTGAATAGGTCTCCTTAGAACGTAGTGGGATTCGAATTCAATATGAAAGTTCAATCCCATACAGATCCCATACGAGTCCCATATGAATCTCATACAAATCCCATACAAAGCTTCATAAAAATGCATTGAAACATTATATTTGAATTTGTCAATCTTCAAATGTGCGAACATTCGATTCAAATACAAATGTCCCAATTTGGCCAAATTCATATGAATTTTGAATGTCATAAATATTCGTGCACATCAATAGTATGCGTCCTATAAAAGTTTGGCATTTTTCTTCTAAGAATGGATAATACAAGCAGCAGACCTGGCTATCTACTTAGAAGTAAGCCAGTGTTAAATGGAACAGCTCTCTGTATTGTTTTATTTATTTTCAATATTTCCTTTCAAAATTTTAATAACACTTATTATATATTAAAATCTCAAAGCGATTCACATTAAAAACACATATAAACCAATATATAAAAATACTATTTAAAGCTTTGGGAGGATAATCACAGGTAGCCATACTTAAAGGGAAAGCCTTAGTACTCTAAGTCTTTAAGAGGTACCTATATGATGAAACAGAAGATGCCTCCTCAGTTTCCAGAGGGGAGACTATTCCAAGACTGATTTTCTGTAGCAGCAGTAGCAGCAGTCTCACTGGTAGAGCCTGTAGGCTGCAGTGACTGCTGCAAATAGACAGAAACAGCACTGATCAGGTTCCCAGAGCTCTCATGCTCTCCTGACTAGGTGCAGATTGTCCTCTCTTCAGCACTGGGGCTTCTGGCATTCGAAGTGTATATTTTAACACCAAGTTATTCTTAGTGACAGCTCAGAGACTGATGGGGGCAAGCAGGGTTCCCACCAAAGCCTTTCTTTGATGTCCAATGAACCCCAAACTTTGGTTTGACAAGACCAAAGGAAGCTTCTAACCAGAGCTATAGCACCACTTTGGCTCTCTATGGGTGTTTTTCCACTGTCACTAGAAGTATCCATTAAGTACCATTAATGGGTACTTAATGGGTACTTTTAGTGACAGTGGGAAAACACCCTATGAGTCACAAGATAACTTTACCATGATGGAAATGCCTCCCATAAGTACATTGTTCATAATCAGCTGTATGAAGCATTCACCTAGGACTGGACTGTGCTAATATCCTTCCAGCTTTTTTTCTGTCTCTCATTCTTTCTTTCTCCGTTAGTAAAGATCAGACACATGCCCTTACATGATTATTTACATTAGCAGCCAGTGATAGCCTAATCTCTCTTTCTCAGAACCTTCAGTTCACAATCTAGGGATTTGAGGATCTAAGCTGACCCAATCCCAGTGTGAACCGGAGAGCCCTGAGACTGTTAGAAAAGAGTTGTGCAATTTAGTAAACTAAGCAGGCAGTACTCTTTTACCTAAACACCAAAAGAAGCATCCTTGCATTTATTTACTTTAGCTGTAGTTTTGTGGTTTTCAAGCAGTTTCTTCCAAAGCTTAGAAACTTACTCAGCAAGCCAGAGATCTGAAATACAGCTGGATATTTTGAGGGGACTTAGTGCCAATTGATAGTGCTCGACGTACTTTCGGGAACAAACATCCCCACATTATGTACTAGCAGATCGTGCCTGTTTGGCTTTAATTAGAAAGGACATTTCAAACCCTTTCTTGTCCTATAAATGTGACTGCAAACCGCCTCAAATCCCACCCATGTTTACTGTGTGAGAAGCAAATGTAAGTTGACAAAGATCAAGAGAAGAAAGTGGGGAAATAGTGGTGTTCCATCGTTTCCTGCTACTTTCCCTCTTCCTTTGCTCGCTGTTCAGGAAAGGAGGCAAAAAAAGTCCCAAGTGAGTGGTGGTCATGATTGTGTGTCCCTGCCAACATTAGATAGTTAGGGCTGAAAACCCACTTCTGGCAGAATTTGGGCGGCAGAGAAAAGTGGCAGTTTTCATGCTCCATTTGGAAGGTAGGACTGTAATGTGGGTGGGGATTCCCTGCCCACAGGCTGGCCTTGATACACGTGGCTGAGTCAAACGATGTTTTGTGCACAACACTTTTGAATTAAGTCTACTTTTTAAATGGACTGCTGCAGGTATGCTTACCACCACCACCCCTGCCATTTTGTAGTTATTTTTTCTACCACAGGTTGACTGAAATGACAAGGCTGCTGTATTCTGTTGTGGTTTATATGAAGAAAGTAAATTGGATGATATTCAAAATAAGCAGTTGCCTAAGGGCTTGACAGGGCACATTTTCGTGCTGAGGAGTTCTCATTCAGTTTCAAGGAGAAACAAAGCAAGGTGCTGAATGGTGATTTGCTATCCACTGGAACACTGATGTATGGATAAAAAAGTTATGATTTAAAATATGCTGTGCATAACTGCTGAGATCAAAGCTGGGCCAGGAAAGGTGCACTCTGCAGTAGAATTGTGAAGTAACAGAAATGTGCTTGTATAATATCTGTCATGAGAATTTGGTCACTGAACTTTAAACCTTTTTGTACATCAAACCAAAAGGAAAAAAGAAGTGTCACCTGCAAATAACTTCATTAAACCCACTTTTAACCTCCTTTCAGTATTCAGCACATGGGATATGATGAATGGAGGGTAAGCATATCTGGAGTTCTAGACTCAAGTTCACCCAGAGGGTGGTTCTATAAGCATGTATGGCCATACTCTTAAGCTGTGTTCACACAGGGAAAATGAAAAGATCACAAGTCCTTTAGAGATGATCATGTGTGGCTCTTTGTTCTATTCCATCTCTAATTCATCTTTTCGACCCTTGAATATTCATGAGAGTGGGGAAGGACAGACTTGCATAGGAACAAACCCACCTGTGAGCCATCTCTAAGCTGCCTCAGAGAGTGTTTTTGTTTTGATTTTACTACTCCATGTGAATACAACATATGGTGAAGGCTCGCATCTTGCCCTCTTTTAGAAACTGAGGATAAATAAGAATCAACATTAATAAGAAGCAGTCCTGATAAATTTATGAAAGATGTTCTTTTATAGAATATGAAGAAAAGCCCTTCAGGGAGGTTTTTAGAAAGATTTAGTATGCAGGGTAGCCATATCACCGAGCAAAGTGAGGAAGATAGCAGTTTTGGGGACAGAGGAGCAGCAACTATAGCTCTTTTCTCTATTATAATCTCATCCACAGCTGTCCCTGTCTCTTACGATAGAAATCTTCCGTATGCTACCTGATCTCTTCTAGCCCACCTTAAACTAGCTGTGCTACATCAAATACAATACAGAGTGCTATCACTTCAGTAGTAATGCTGCAATACAATCCACCTACTAATCTAGGTGACTACTATAGAGATTTCTACTCCCTTTGGCAGCAAAAATGTCTTGAACCAATCCTGTGCCTATGGGCTGACTCCAGACAGGTTGAAAGTGCAATTGAATGCAGAAAAAGAGAGATAAAATCTTTAGGGTGGGCAATTTGTAGCAGAGAAGCAGTGTGCATAGGTGCTTAATCCTTTCATTCACTTGTCATTTCAGTGTATTTTTACAGCTGCTTTTTCCTTTATAAGATTCCATACATGCATCAGCTTTTCTGAAACAAGTAACACTTTGAAAAATACATTTTCAGAATAGGCAAGGAATTTATGTTCTTGTTTTGAAGAAAAATCAGTTATTGCTATGGGAGTTGTCAGAGAATTTCATGATTTTGTTAAAGTGCTTCACATACAGGGCATGAAGACAACCTGAAATTTCATAATAATTAACTTTTAGGAGTGGTTGTTGGAAGATGTTAGGTGAGAAAAGGCCCTCTGTCACTGCCTCAACTTCTGTTTCCGGTGAATTGACATGGCTGGTTGGCATGATCTGAAAATGTATTTACATGCATAAAAAAGCATCTCTTTAATGACTTAGATATGGTTCACAGGTGGGATTGTCCACACACCACTCTGTCTGTTCCCCCCATGAACATTCTAGGCTAGAAAAGGATTGGTGATGGGTTGAAAACACAAAGGACACACACTTTTGGACCCTTTTTTCCCTGTGTGTGAATAAAACCTAAGGTAGCAATCATTCATGGATTGGTTCAGAAAGGGGGGAACAGAAAGGAAGTTCCATCAGACCAAAATATGGTCCAACAAAATCAAAAGGAGATTCGTATCCAGAGCATCATGCTGCCAACCCTACCCCCATGTTCCTAGTCCACAGTTTGCTACAGGACATAGGGCAACTCCACACCCAATGTGTTGTGGCACACAGTGCCTGCATTTCGTTAAAGCTACACACACATCCCTAATTAGAGAAAAACTGTCCTGTGACACTGCCTACACATTGCATTTGGATGGGGTGTCACATTTTGAGCCCCCCAAACCATTTGCAGGGATCTGAGAGCAGATGAAGGTTTTTGCCTTTGTCTTCTGCTTGAGAATGCTCCAGAAGCAGTTGATGGGCCACTGGGTGAGACAGAATGCTGGCCTAGATGAGCTGTGGCCTGATCCAGCAGGGCTTCTCTTACATTCTTAAGTACAGAAAAGCTGCTACAGGGCCACAAATCTTCTGTCACATAGTGCTGCCTGGGATGGGGAAGAAAGGGGTAGCACATCATGACAAGACACTATGAAGCTAAATTAACAACTTCTTTGACATAAGAAGCCTACCAACTTCAGGCACAAGCCAAGGAAACCTTCACGGTTACATTTGTGATTAGGAAACATCTCTTTTTTTTAGCAGCGTTTTGTTAATGTTGGTTATAAATAGCCATTACAGTTTAATGAGTTGTGGCCTATTTTCAGACTTTTTGGGAGTCGGGAAAGGCTCCACAAATAAAAAGCAGGTACACGTGATCCCTCCTGTGTTTGCATATCGAACATTCCCTGCCATCCTTTTGAAGAAAAGAGGCTCACAAAAGGCATACACAAGGAGACGGCTGAGGCAAGACAGGGCCAACAGAGATGTGTTTGAACTGGTTGCTCCACCCAGCCTCTCATCTTCGGAAGGGGGGCAAAAATGTTTCCATTAACCCAAACAGGCACAGTCTGAGCTGTGCAGACAGTCTGCAGGCATCTGCCCAAGAAGCCGATGGTTGGCTGGCATATTATCATCTGATTCATGGCGTGTGTGTGTGTGTGTGTTAAGCCTTAAATTGTTGAGTCTCTGGCTGGGTATGTTGGTATTACAGGATGGCTGGTACGTGTGTGTGTTTTTCAGCTCAGGAGCTGGCTCTGATACCAGGGTTGCTGGCTGTGAATCAGTTCCAGTTTCACACCTGTCTGAGACAATGAGGTCCTTGTTAGATAGAGGCATTTCCTGAAAGAAAAGGGAAAAAATGCCTGTCATACATTTGGATGAGGCAGGAAATGTGCAAAAATAAGCCAGGGGAAATGTCTCCTGATGGCATTTGTTTGTGATGGAGCATTCTCTTACTTGAAGATCAGTCAAGGTGATATCAGTTAATCTTGCATTCTTCTAAGGCTGCATCTTCTCCTGTACAAAAGAACAACAAGAACAACAAAATGGCTCAAGCACGGCTTAGAAGTGTTAGCATCCACATGCTAGTGCCTTAAGCCACATTAAATGCCAGGAAATGCACTTCAAAATGCATTCTTTGGCTTTTAATGTGGACTAGAGGAGGGATGGAAACACTATCATCCACATGCTTCTACCTCTAAAGCTGCTATGGAGCTACTTTTTAAAGTCTTTGTGGACGCAGCCTAAATTTGGTGGATTTGGCTTCTTAAATATGGATGTTGTTGCCTCTATTTATATATATTTGAAGATTAAATTATCCTACATGCTAGACTTCCAGCTCTGAAGTATTACTTTTAAAAATATTTCTAGCTCTGGAAAATTATTAATTAATTTACAAATCTGGTACATTAAAATTTGGAATGTCTTTAAGTGTTTCACTGCCTTCCCAGATAAAGCAGCTGAATGAATCCTCTAGACGATACTTGATCTTTGATACCTGGAGAATCACTTTTAGATTTTGAGTCAGAGTCTGTTCTGTCAATACTCCCACTATATGTACATAGTGTTGGCTCATTCATTTACTGAATATAACAAGCTGATGGGAGAAACAATTTTAAATTGTTTATGTTGAATTTGTGGGAGGGGAATATGGAAGCATTTAATCTAATTTACCTCTATGATCGCTATTGTTTGTGTACATTGTTGAGTTTATTGTTGGGAAATCTTTTTGTATGATGATAATATATTTATTGTAACTGATGAATAATTTCCATTTCTAAACAAAAAATGATTATAAATGCTTCTAGCCTTCTGGTGGAACTGATGCTGTAGAAAGATCTCACTTGCTGGCACCAAGCTTCACAGAGCCCCAACATTAACATCTTTTAGGTTTCAACTGAAGACATTTCTGTTTACCTCAGCCTTTTCTGTGTGAATGCTTTCCCCCCTCCCACACAATGTTCACAACCATATTTCTACAGACCTGTTTTTAATAATTCACTAATTGTCAGATTTATGTTTTTGTGGACAGCTTCAAGATCCCAGATATGAAGTGCTATAAAAATTAAGTTACTTCCTTATCTACGTAATATGTATCTGTGGTAATGATAGGAAACTTTTGTGGTGCTCCAGATAGCGTGGGATTCCAAGCCCACTAGTTCTGACCATCACGGGGTAAGGAGGCTGGAAATCTTAGCACCTAGAAAACCAGTGGCCCCTTTCCCTGCTTTATTTTAGTCATCTTAGTAGAATTTTCCAGTGCTTATGGAGATCAGACTGTACCACTTATATGTGTGGTCCAGCACAAGCAGATGATGATCATGATGACAGTGATAATGATGCTTTCAACAGATGATGGATTAAAAACTACAGTTAGTGAACATTAAGACAGTTGTAATAATAAAGGTCTGTTAGTACTTGCATTTTCTTGTTTTTGAACACGGAAAGGCCCTGAAGTTATAAAATGCAGACAGGAGCTTGATGTTATCTCACACCTATAAAGCATTCTGAGAGTCCAGTGGTGGCCATTATCCCAGAAAGTTTGAGTTCTGACATACTTGGCTGGGCTTAAATACATGGGGCACAGTCATTCTTCAGTAAACAGCACTTTGCTTGAGGGTCCAAATCTTTTACATACTTGCAAAGGATGGTAATTGCTTTTTCTCTTCCAGTGTCTCAGCATTATCTGAAACTCAGAGTCAAGTACGTCAGCACTCTAAAAGAGAAGGGGGAGCATGTCCTTGAATATGTAATCTGCTTAAAAGGGAAACTAACCAAAGGCTTTGCATAGCCTTTTTTTTTCTTTTTTAGCACATGTTTTTGAGTGTATTAATCATATCTAGGTGCCAAAGAAAAAGCTACAGATTTTTGCAATAGTGATGGCATGACGCTGTATAGAATAGAAAGAGCCATCAACTGACAGAATGCTATGTATTGCCTGAGCTTTTCAAAAATTAACCCTTTCAACCCCAAAGGGAGAATGTTCAAACCAGATAAATGTTGTGATTTAAATTTATAGCTCATTTATTAACAGAATTGTATTTGATTTTTTAAAAAACAAAAACAAAAACAAACCTGAGTTGTATCTGAGGGTGCATTTTGATGTGGCAAATAATCAGTTTAAAGTCCATCTACAGAGTACTCTGTACCAACAGTCATTTGTGTTTCTATACCTTTAGTGGACCAAAGTGCTTAAACCTGAGCTAAAGCATATTTGGATTAAATGTATTCTCAGTCCAGAGCAGAAGCCTGTTTAATTTTGGAAAGTGAGCATGAGCAAGTAGACCTTTAGGGGAGGGAACTGTACTATTTGGGGCCTGCTCCCCATTTATTCCTGACCAATGACAGACTTCATTGTGGGCATTGTTCTCAGGAGATTGAGAAAGTCACTATTGGGGTGGAATGAAAGAGGAAAAGAGAAGACACAGCAAATGTTAACACTTTATCTACCTCTTCCTTTCTCTTCAATACCTGCAAGGACAATGTATCCGTTTCCTTTCTCTCCCTTCACTGCGAGTAAAAACATAAGAACATCAGAGGAGCCCTGCTGGATGGGGCTGCAGCCCATCTAGTCCAGCATCCTGTCCCACTCAGTGGCCTTATGGGCATATCAAGCAGAAGAGAAGGGCAAACCACCTACTCTTGAATCCCAGCAAGTGGCCTTAGAGCAGCCGTTCTCAACCTTCCTAATGCCGCGACCCCTTAATGGAGTTCCTCATGTTGTGGAGACCCACCACCACGGGGGCGGAGCAGCTGGGAAGTGGGAGGGAAGGTTGTGGTAGACTCGTTGCGACCACTCTGAAAGGGTAGCTTGACCCCCAAAGGGGTCCCGACCCCCAGGTTGAGAACCACTGCCTTAGAGGCATCCTGCTTGTCTCCCCAGCCTGAAAGATGTACTTAGGCATCCATTGTAGTAGCCATTGATACATCTGTCATCCACAAATTTGTCTAAGCCTTTCTTAAAGCCATCTAGGCTGGTTGCTGTTACCACCTCTTCTGACAGCAAATTCCATAGACTGATGACCCTCTGGATGAAGAAATGCTTCCTCTTCTACCTATCAGCTTCACAGAGTGCCCCCTGGTTCTAGTGTTGTGTGGCAGAGAAAAGAACTTTTCGCTATCCACCTTTTCTATATCATGCATGATTTTATATACTTCAATCAGATCCCCCCTTAAAGGACAATGTATCCTCCATTTTCCCTTGGTAGTGCGCAAGGGGAACAATGTTTCTGATCATTAAAAGAGGGCTTTTAACAAAAAGGAGATCTGTGCTTCAGCAGCTTTTGGGCAAACAGCACAGTACAGCCTATCATTTTTCTTCAGGAACGGCTGTGGGGTGGGAGATGCATGCTGGCTGAGATATGTTTGACTGCACCTGTTTGCCCCCTTATAAAAAAATGTACCGCAGGTTACCACTGACTTTGTCATCAGCACCACAGAACTTCAATGTGGGACATATCCCTTAGTGGATTTTTTCACTGGCGGCAGGTGGGGGTGGGGGCAGTTTACTGACTACTATCTTCACGAGCATGAATATTGAACCCCTCATAGATTTCCCCCTTTTTACTGAGCTGTCCACCATTGAGTAGTGATTTTAAAGTACACATTTGCAAAACTATAATTCTGTAAAACTGCTATTGCAAAGGAAAAGAAAGTGAGGCTGGACTTTATAGAAGCTCTACCATGTTGTCCATGTGGAACTGAAGTTGTGATTGGGTGGATACGCACTGGAAGAGGAGAAGGAACCAATGGTAAATGAGATCAAGTGGGAGCACGCATGCGAGCACTCCACTTTTATGCAGTGTTTTGAAATGGCAAAGTAGCACAAAATGGCTAGTCCAAAGAAAAGGAAGTGAGACTGGGCTTTAAAGAAGCTCTATCATGTTGTAGGTGTGGAAGTGAAGTTGTATGATGGTAGATACAGGATAGGGGAGGAGAAGGAGGAAATGGTGAATAACTAATAGTGACACCAAGGGAATCTTTTCTGATGTGGTGGCAGGGAGATACAGAAGGGTGGATTTTCCATGAAGTCATAATTTGAAGGGTGGAACAGTGTTCAATCACTTGGCTGTTTGGGGAAGGGTATTGCGTGAGGGAAGGAGAGGAAATGATACAGTTTCTCCATGCTAATCATGGTGAAAATGAAAAGTGAAAATAATCAAGTTCCTTTTGAGTCTGTTATAATGCAAATGTAGGAACAATGGAAACAAGTATCTGATCCGTGTTCCCCCACAATGTGTATTTTCTATGCCATATTAGAATGTGCCTTTGAATGTACTTGTAAATTTTAAGGAGCTAAAATTATACAATACACTTTGATCTGCTTCTCTCCCCCTCCCTCCTTATATTATCTATTCTTAAATGTGGGTGTGCTGAACCACCGCCTGACTGCAATAATGGCCTGGGTGAGGAACAGCAAACTAAAGACTAGTCCAAGCGAAATAAAATGATAGTTCATTGGCAGCTTGGGGGTTCAGATGAATGACACAATCCTGGATGGAGTAGCAGTCCCTGCAGAACATCAGGTGCACAATATGTGTTGACTGTTTGGGTGTTTCTGCACTGCATAACCTATCCTGTGGTCCCGGCTACCAGTAGCCTATGCTAAGGATTGTCCACACTGTGGACAACCTTCCCAGCCTCTGAATTTGCTGGCCAGTTATGGTTTGGCCAAGTACTCAGAAACAGTGCACTTCTGCATGCAAAGCAAAATAACACTGGACTGTGGGCCCATGTGGTAGGGCAGAACACTTTATGGACTACTTATAAGCAGTTCATGGTTTGAGAGGGATATAGTAGCATTTCTGCACCATATCCTATCCCAGGGCCTCATCCTGCATGAATGACACGGTCTACTGGGAGGTGTGGCTTCTCAGTACGCCATTCCATAGAGTGGATGATGCATTCTGTGGGCTTTGCAGGGCTTGGTATACCAGTCCATGGCCTGAACACTTTCTCAAGCAGGCTGTGGTCCAATATATCAGGGTACAACACTTTGTGGACTACTTATATGCAGTCCATGGTTGGAACAGAATACAGTATACTTTTTAGCATCATATCACATTTCAGTGCCTCATCCTGGGAGGTGTGGCTTCCTGGTATACTATTCCACAGTGTGCCTGATGCTTCCTATAGGTACCACTGAACTTGCCTAGTGCTGAAATAACCTTTGTAGCAATGTGTGCCTTCCTCAAGCCCTGCTGTGGCCTTGTATGGGCAGCAATAGACTATCACCAATGACTTGTCAGTTGATAAAGCCTTAAGAGTGCTGTAAGAATTTCTTTGTGGGATTGTCTTTGAATAACAGCAAGGCTAGTGGGCACCCAGGAGAGGGCCTTCTCAGTAATGGTCCCCAGGCTGTGGAATAGTCTCCCCCTTGAGTTGTGTTGGGTTCCTTCTCTGTTCATGTTCATGAAGAAAGTGAAGACACACCTCTTTACTCAAGCCTTTGGATAAATGTCAGCTATGTTTCCCCCACTGTAAACACCATTGTTATAATTGATATATATTTGATTTTAGACATTGTGATGGTTTTTATTGTTCTATTATATATTGTTATATGATATGGTGGATTTTAAGGTTGTTACCCACCCAGAAACCTTCAGGTATAGGGCGGAATAGAAATATAAGTAATAATAATAATAGTATAGTATGGAAACTTCAGTTAGTGTAGAATTTTGAAGCAAAAGTATTAAGAACAGATTCCGCTGAAGCCATCCAGAAACTATAAGCAGGGGGGTCTAATAGCACATTAGAGACTAACAGAGAGAAATAAGTTGGTAGCATGAGCTTTTGTAGACTAAGCCTACTTCATTGATGGAGGAGGCTTGGTCTAAAAAAACCCTATGCTACCAACTTCTGTCTCTCTCTTAATCTCTAAGGTGCCACTAAATCCAGACTCGCCATTCTCACCAAACTGTACCAATCATCATTTTGTTTTCCTATATATGGACTATCTCTCTACTAGAAGCATAACGAGTACCAGCTTTGGGAACATTCCCTCACCCGATTTTGGGGGGATTCAAGGCAGTTAGATAATAGCGGGTGGCCTTTCAGTTCAGGAGACGTTTCAGTGCAGGAGAAGTGGCTGCCCAAGATGCAGCCATTAGCAAGCAGCACTTGGATATGTTGCTTATCAAAGCCTTGTCTGCATGCTTTGTGGGCTTCAAAAGCTTTGGATGAATCCTGCAAAGTCTCTCACAGCCTATATTCAGATGTTGCTGCCACTGGATAATGTGAAAACTGAAGGATAAGAGGTGTGAAAAACTCATTAATATACCTTCAAGCTTACCTTTTTAGATATTTTTTTAACATCTTAAAATATATTTGTGATTCCTAATCATGTGCTATGCTCCCTGCTTCAGCATTATATTTTCATGTTTGGGTGAAACAGCAAGTACACCAATCACGTGGCCCAGACATTGTTTCCTGAAATGGCATGCAAATACCACATGCTGCTGTGTGTCATTTGGATAAGCCTTTGGTAGCTTATGCATGTCCCTTTATAACCATTTCTGGGTCCTGGTTTGTTACAGAGCTAATGACTTTTGATATCCCCAGTATGGCTACATAAGGGAAAAGCTTGGCACCATCTGTGCATCTTATTATACATGGTATCACTGAGTCAAGGCAGATGCTGACAGTTCTTGTGGCAGCTACAAAAGGGGTTCTTATAGGTAGATGCCAGGGATCAAACCCACAACCCTCATTTTCAGGAACTGTTCTGCCATTTAGCTAGGGCCACTTGCTTGGTTCCAAGATACATGCTAAGTCTGTTTATTAAGCCGCCACTAAATACCCTCAGATCCCTTCTCCTCACTGAGAGCTTGCAGGCCTACTTGGGCCCTTCAGGATGGTCACGTGACAGGCAACAGAATATATTCCTTTATTTAAAACATTTCTACATCTCTTTATATCAAAGTGAATTTCATGTTGAATTATTTTCAAATTCTGTCTTATCACTACTATTACTATTACTATATTACTATTCTAATTTAGAATACTATAACATTGCAGGATTATGCTTTAGCTCTCGTCTTATGAAAAATTCCCCTTAAACTGTGTGCTTGTTGCAGAAAAAGCTAGTTCTGTCAGGTTCAGACCTGACCATCATTAGAAGTACCACATGGATCTCAACAAACCATTCAGCTAGCACACTAGGCAGACCAGCCAAGCTGAGTTCAGTTCATCAATCCCTGTTACCTACTCAGCTGCTGTGCACTGCCAGCTGCCTGCTTCAGCTTGCTCTGACTGTTGGTCCATGCCATTTCCAACCTGCACTGCCACCTGCCATCTTTGGCTCTCACAGCTGTGGCAAGCTGCATTGTTCTGAAGCACTGTATCTCGCACTTGCCTTCTGAGGCTGTCTTCAGACATCACGAAAGGGACGCTTCATAGGAGTCTCAGAGAGACAATGTGTGGCCGTTGAGTTCCTACACCTTCTCTAGTTGATCTTTGCTAGCACAGAATAGTTAGGGGAGGGGGAGGGGGAGATGGGTGGATGAATAATCTCACCTCAAAGCCTTCTCTGTCATTTCAGAGATTTATTTTTCTTTGCCCGTGTTTACATATTCTAGCATACCGCTCACATACATGGCATGGCTACCTTTTCCAGGAAGGTCTTGAGTGTCGAGCACATCACCAGTGTCCAGAACCTCCCCAGAGCAGAAGCACATAGCACCATTATGCACATAGCATATAGTCGCAGAGCAGAAGCACATGGCAGGCACCATTGTGGGTAGGTAACAAGCAAGCAAGCAAGGAGATTTATGCCCAGTTGAATTCAATAACAAACCTAGCAGCTCACTGGAATCAGCTTGTATATCTTTCTAGCTTAATAGTTTAATTTTAATCTATAAACAGGTAGGCCAATTTTCAAATTAGTTGCCCAAAATTTCTGCCTTAACTGTTTCCTCTAGTGGCTTTTTGAGAGAAGGATATGCAGTAGGGACCTGTGCCTCAATTTTCATAGGCTTCACTAGAATTTCTAACATTCCAAATTAGCTGGAAGTTTTGAGTTTACAATCTGTGAAAATTTGGGTTGATTTCTTCTTTGCATCAGTTTGCAGTGGCTTCTTAGCTTTGGTATTTCCCAATAAGAGGCCATTAGCCTCTTCCCTTAACATTGCAGGTGGTTCACAAATCTTTTTTTTTAAGCATTTTCACAAAATAAAACTATAGTTCTACTAATGCAAACTTAACATCCATGTCTCTTCTGATTCTTATTGCTACTAAAGTTTGTTCTAAGAGTATAGTAAAACTACCATTATGCCATCACTAACCAGAGTCACATCCAGATGTCACTTACAGTACTTCTTCCGCTATATATTTGGATATTCTGGGATATTCTGAAGTAAAGCATGGATGTTCCAGAATATTGGTATTTTATTCCAGAATATACAGATATAGTCAATAAGCAACCACTGTACCTAGATTAGTGTCCACCTGCAATCTTAAGTTGGAAGAAGGTGGAATATTGTTGCAAGAAAGTGAATAAATCCAGGAAACATTTGTCATACCTTAAACCACAATAAAGTGCACTGGGAGAACCAAATTTTAAAAAAGTGTGATTTTCTTTTTAGAGTCTGTCAGTTACAGAGCAGTAGCCACTTTATCCCTTTTAAAACAACTACCTAATACCTCAGTCTTACATTTGTGAATCCCACAAAACTTACAATTAATATTCTTAGGATTATGGCAATGGTAGCTTTTAAAAATATCCTTGAGAACATATGTAGAAGACCTTACGTTTACCTTGGAAATCAAGGCTGAACTCTGGAGGGAGTTTTATACTTAATTTCCTGGATATCGTTTTCCCCTCAAGGTGACCTCTGCTGTTAAAATCTGAAGGTTGCATTTGATATAACATTTACTTTTTCTAAGTCAGTGTAATCAACCAGGGTGTCTTTAGATCATCAGAGGTCTGCTTATTTCCAAAAGATTTTTTTTAATCATGTTCTATATTGAAATTTAAAAGAATTGAGTTACATTTCATTTGGTGTCCTGGATAAGGGTTTGTGGGATGGTAATCTGCTGCGTGCATAGAATGCCCCTAGATGAAGTTCTCTTTATTAGTTTGTATTTCTTTTTTCCCCTTACTCTGGGGATGAGATCATGAAAGTGTATATGGCTGTTATGTTCAAAGGCACCTTTTATACCCACAAAGTTTCTGACTGCCAACCTGTATCATTTAACTGTTGCAAACCTAATTAGTTCACATCAAGGTCACTGCTTGGTAGCAAATGAACTGACTGCAAACTCCATAAAGGGAGTTTTCTTCCACATGAAAGCTCCAGAAGAAAAATGGGACAGGATCACTAAAGATATGAAAGGCAAGGGTGATAAGAACCTTCTGCCTGTCTGCAAGCAAGAGCACTTTAATATCATGTAATTACTTCCCATCTTCAGGAGTAACCTTTCAGACACCTGAGGCAATGTTGCCACTATTACTGCTCTTTTCTTATTTGAAAAGATTGTTCACTCCACTTCCACCTTCGCTACCTTATTGTTGGTCTGTAAGGAAGTTAACACCCCCTGGGACTTTCAGTCTTTTATTAATGGTCCTTGAATGAGTGCTCAAATGGACTGCACCGAAGGAGGTCATGAAGGTTACATTTCTATTACAGTAGTTGTATACAGATCATAATTAGCTATACATCCCTGGACTAGGGAGACTCCTGGTAGCATTTTCTCTGAGCTATTATTTCAAATCAATGAAAACGTGATTAATAAGTCTAAAGCATGATTAATAAGTTCCTTCTGTCTCAGAAGTGTGGGGTGTAGGGACATGTGGGAGAGCCTTTTCTGTGGTGGCCCCCAAACTCAGGAGCAGCTTCCCTCTTGAGGTTCACTGAGAACATATATTACATGGTTTTTGGTGCCTACTTAAAACATTCCTCTTCACCCATGCCTTTGATGCTTAGCTCTCTCTGGGTGCTGATCCCTCTCTCTGGTCAGGGAGAATGGATATTTAAATATGTTTTAATGTTTCATTATATTTTATATTTTACTATTCTGACCTACCGTGGGACCTTTCAGTGAAGGGTGGAATATAAAATCTTAAATAAAAATATAAATAAATGAATAATCAGTTTATCATTGTGGCTAGTCTGGGCAGGATGCAGGAGCGCAATCTCACTGCAAGTATCTTTAAACATGTGGAAGCCACTGGCTGTGACAATGTGATGGCCACAGAGATGCACCGTTTTGTGGAGCATGTAGGCTGATTAAAAGGAACTTGGAGACCGGAGTTGTAAATTAGCCTCCTTTTCATGCCAAATGGTTCACATATGCTGGTGATGTGCTGTTGCAGCCTCCAGGCCGTAGACCACACATTTGCTTCTCTGTGTCTATTACATGTGGCCACAGTTGTGAGTGATGTGCGCTCAGCACTATGAGATGATTGCCTTTATGAACTCCTCTGTTGCCTTGATTCTGGCACAGCTGGCTTGGAAGAAGTGTAACTAAAACATGGCACAAACCATCTCTTAATCCTTAGTGGCCTGGTTTTTTGTTGCTGTGTCTGAGCTCTATAGAAAGAAGAAGTCAGGGTGACCACATCACTTCTCAGATATTGCTGAACTCCAGTTCCATTGTTCCTTGCCATTAGACAGACTCACTGATGAGGTTTAGCAGCAACTGGAGGGCCACAGTTTGGCCACCTGAGATGACATGTCAATGGATTGGTTACAGGGGTATCCTTCTGACAGTCTGATTTTGCAGTTAGACACATAGGGAATGGCATTTGTAACAGACTTTGCTGGTGCCTGGTCGGTCAGTGCAGCTATGATGAGAAATAGCAGCTATGCAGATAGACTCTTAGCAGGCCAAGAATTCATACAGCAGTGGCATAAGCCTAGGAGGCAAGTGGAGAGCAGCTACTACGTAAGAATTAGGTAGCCTTCAGATGGTGGCCAAATAACCTTCTAGAAAGAGATAACTCTGGTTATTGATCCGTTGTTATTACTCTTTGCTAGCTAGAGAGCACCTCTTCTTCTTCTTCTTCTACTACTACTACTACTACTACTACTACTACTACTACTACTACTACTACTACCACCACCACCACCACCACCAATAACAACAACAACCAACCTCCACCACTACTACATCTAGAGGTCTCTGGGCAGGTTGCAATAAAATATACAAGCACACTTTTTTATGTTAGCTAGGTTCCTCAGAAAACATAGAATACTGAAAGCATTATAATTTCCATTATAACATGCAAGGTACTTAAAACCTTTGACAATTTAAGTGGGTGATGCCTCTCAAGGTCATTTGCAGGGTTTTGAGAGCAGGTGAAGGTTTTGCTTTTGTCTTCTGCCTGAGGATGCTGGACTAGATGGGTTGTGGCTCAATCCAGCAGGGCTCCTCTTATGTTCTTATGTTCTGTTGGCTTTTTAAATGTTGCTGGGCTTTTGCAAAATGACAAGCAAAGTCAGCAGAGCAGTTTTGGCTTAGCATTTTGGTCCCAGGGCCTGGATGCATCCATAGATATAGTATTAATTTCAGTCTCCTACCAAAGCTTACTAAAATTCATAGCAGCTCCAAAAGAAGTTGTGCTTATAGGCATGATTACAAACTCATAGGTGCAAATACCTTTTGAGAAAAAGTAACTTTGGCAATGTTATTGAAATCTGATGAACACTTTTACGCTAAGGAGTCTTAAAGTATCCAAGGAAATACAGCTAAAGAACAGTATGAAGTAATCTATCAATTTTTTTCAAGAACTACCATGTCTTGTGAAATAAACAGCGGTGATTTCTGTAGCACATAGAAAATGAAGAAGCACTTTAAGATTCATTATGCCATTTTTAAACATTGGCAAGATCAACCTAAATAAGTGAGTTCCTGGCAAAATAAGAAGGTCTGCAGATGTCATGGGAAATCATGTGTGATAATAAAAAGCCAAAATAGGGATTTCCACTGTAAGTGGTACCAAGGAAAAAAGCATACTTCATAATGAAGCTTCTGTTGGTGGAATTTTACAGTTTGCTCTGTAATTTTCCAAATCTTCATGTTCCAATTCTAAAAAGGTCAACAGAATACTAGGGCCATATGCCTACTGATCCTAGTTTTGAATTCCTTCTTTGGTAAGACCCACCTTCTCTAAAGCCTTGAGTAATTCAGCTCCTGGAAAATGACTCAGCTTTTCAAAGAGATGTATCAGGGAAGAATTCTTGATTTGATTATTCATCAGGAAGGAAGTTGTATAAAAAGAGCAGCCAGCTAGAATTGCTCAGAATTAATGCAGAAGTAGATCACCATCCAAATTCTTAGAGCAAGGGGGAGCCATTCAAATGACTGATATATGTGAGCAGATAGGATGAAGGTAACTCCTTCAAGGTGGATGCAGTTTGTGCTTGTAGGAGGGGGCATTTAAGTTTGCAAAGTCATCATTTAGGAAGCAGGAACAGGGAAGAAATTTAGTGCAATCCTGGTCTCAGTTCCTGAGAACAAATCCCATTAAACAGAGTAGGATTTTCTTCTGAGCAGAGACGATCAGGATTATGCTGCAAGGCTACAAAGCCCATGGTCACACTTTGGCATTATAGTCTGTCTTAGGATAAACTGGAACTGAAGGTGTTTGGGGCCTGGTCACACTTACCTTGGGGTGGTGTCAAGGCAAGGTGGCTCTGGGAGAGGTGCAGCCACATTGCTACTGGCAGAAGGTGGTGAGGGAGTGCCAGGTGGGCAGGTCAGCTTGGATTGTCCTCTCCAGCTCCAGTCCCAAAGACACTGTCTGCCACCAATTGTAATGCTGCAATAGGGTGCTGTTCCCAGGGCAAGGCAAACCATGATAATTCCATAGGCCATCTGGTATGTGGCTGGTAGTGGCTCCGGGTCAGGGGATGGTCTGGTACGCTCAAGCCACTTTGAATGGATGCTCCAAACAGGCACATTTCCAGACCTCCCCTTTCACTGGAGGTTAAAAAGGCCCTCTGAAGATGATAGACTACTGGATTGGACCTGTGGCCCATCTAGGCCAGCCCCCAGCAGAACATGAACACACAGCAGGTTCTCTTGCAGTCTTGCAACGACTGATCTTTGGAGGCAAATCACCTCCTCAGTGGGTGTGTCTGCCAGGGCTGTCACAATGCCAGCAACCTGCTGGCATTTTTACCATATGAAAACTCTCCATAAATCCTGTTATTTGAGATATTAAAAACTAGGTGTGGTTAACCATTGGATACCAGCTGCCTATTTTATAGTTATTTTATACAGTTCCTGAAGAAGGTCTTTGAGACCAAAATGCAGTGAGTTTTCATGCTCAGTGATGTGCCTTTCCTTAAGTACCCTGGGACTTCAGTCTCTTTTCTAAAATCAGTTGTAGGGTTTCCTGCCTCCCCCCCCCCCCCCGCCCAGGTTGAAGTCTGACCATAGCCCAGTTTGATAATGCTGACATCTTTTAAATGCCAATAGAGAAATTGCAATGGCAGCCAGCACACTACAATGGAAGAAAGGAGATTTCCACAACCAGTTTTCATCTCACGTGTTGCAGGCTTGGGTTGTTATTCCATGTTCCATTGTTCAGCTTTGAAGCGAACCTTTCAGATATGGCTATGCTATCCATCTTCAGAGGACACAACTACACAGTTATATCCTCTGAAGACAGCATAACAACCCCAAACTGCAAGACATGTGTATATTACACCTTGGATTTTGCAGCACATTGGCATATTTTAAAATACACTATCTGGGGCATTTTCACACTTCCCTTCCTGGCCACTGGATGGCAAAGGAGTACAGTGACCCAATGTTAATTGATGCATGGCTTATGGGGTACTTGGAGCACAAAGACTATATAGAGTAAGCCGCCAACATCTTCGCCACTCTTTTCCCCAAAATGTCCAGTCCGTGGGTAAATCACCACAGAACAGGTGTGTGAGGGTTCAAACACTGAAGGCAGGACTTTGCCAGGCTTTTGTTCTTGAAGACTGTTGCACATCGCTGTGATGCTGTGAGCAAACCATGGTTCTGGTGTTTCTTGCCATTCAGTCTAGGAGTCACATAAGAAAAGATGTAGGTACATTGCTCCGTTTGAAAAATTGAATAAATAAATTAAGAACATGAGAACGTAAGAGGAGTCCTGCTGATTAAAACTGCATGTGATGCAAAGCAGGTTTAAAGTACATTCCAGAAGTTGCGGTACTGAGTAGCTGCCGCTGTACTAAATGCTGTTGATTGTACCAGCTAAAGATTGCTTTGCGCTGGCTAGAAAATTGTACACAAAGCTCTCCATTGCCACCTCCTGGTCAGCCTGAGAACTGGAAACAGTCCCCAGTAGATCTTTTTGGAACACGTCCTTCTTCCTTCTCATTATGACTGATCTTTCAACATGCCATAAATGGATAATTAGAAATCTACTTAAGTACACAAGAGGCAGCGTGTAGTGGAGCTTCTTTTCCATACTTACGGGACTCTTTAAAAAAAAAATCAGAGTTTATTGTATGAAACTATTAAACATTATGCAACATATACGCTGCCTAATTATGCTTTTTAAAGAAGCCCAACACAACATTTTTCGTGGCAGTAAAACATGAGAGGGCATGAATAGCGGGGCAGCACTTCGTACCTGACAGTTTTCGCCACATGAGGCAAGACAACAAGAACTTGTGTCTAAATAAGTGTGATGCGAACCACTGGGCTCTTAATTCTTACCCTGATGTATTTTATTGCAATAATTAAGTGCCTAGATATACTTTCTCACACCATGAAAGGCAGAAATGGATAGCACTTGTTTCTTGGAGGAACACCGGGAGCTTTGTACCATGACAGGCAAGCTGGTGTGAATTGGTAACTCTTTGAGAATCAACACTTTGCTCCTTTAATCTTTTAAAACGTTTCTGAAAACCTGTTTGACTGCAAGACCAGAGGAGTCTAAATCCCATTAATTTAATTGGACTTAAATTGGGGGCGACATTTTGTTCAGTCATGGAATCCTTTATTATTGGGGATTTTATATATGCATGTGTGTGAATACATTTCATGCTTTTTTTTCCCTTTGCAAGTCTGTTGGGATAATAATACACACACACACACACCATATGAAGTGATGGCTTGCACCAGGGAGAGACCTTTAGCTCAATGCATCCAGGTTGGTCTTGGGGAGAAGAATGGGAACTTTGTCAGCTGCTTTGATTCCCCTTAAATGCATGAGAAAAGTGGGGTATAAAAGCCAACGCCTCCTCCTCTTCTTCTTCCACATACAGTGAGGCGGGGGCACCAGATCTTCTAAGCTTATTGAATGTTAGAAAATCTGTATTGTTATGATGTCAGGAATAAAGGCTTTACTAATTGATGGTAGTCAGAAAGATCTCTGAGATTGATTAGACAAGCTTTTCTTACTGTAGAGAAGCCTGGGAGAAGATAATTGGAGGCAAAGGACAACAAAATACAGTCCTCATTCCTCATATAACAAACTGTTGCTGTTACATAATTAGTAAAATGTTGCTTCCTTTTTATAATGTAATTCTGTGCTGCCTCAATTTTACATTGGTAGACTGGAACCCTGTAGTTCCCCCAATCCCTATTTTCCTTAGATCACAATTACTGTATATTTTGGCATATAAGACTACTTTTTAACCCAGGAAAATCTTCTCAAAAGTTGGGGGTCGTCTTATACGCCGGGTGTCGTCGTCTTATATGGCGAGTATAGCCCAAACACTATATTTTAACTGGAAAGTTGGGGGCCATCTTATATGCCCAGTCGTCTTATACACCGGAATATACGGTACCTGCATAACTCACTTTTTGCATGGTTGTTGTTAGGTGCTATTGAGTTGTATTTGGTGCCAAGTGACTGTATGATCAACTAAATAAAAGTATTTTACCATTAAGGACACTGTTGCTGACAGAGCATCCCTGTTCCCTCCCACACCATTTTCCTTTTGTATCTTGTCTCTTTAGATTGTAAGCCTGAGGGCAGGAGCCTGTTTAAGATTAATATAATATTGTAACCTGCCCTGAGACCTCTGGGTATAGGGTGGGATAGAAATACAAACAAGCAGACAGACAGACAGACAGACAGACAGACAGAGATAGATAGATAGATAGATAGATAGATAGATAGATAGATAGATAGATAGATAGATAGATAGATAGATAGATAGATAGATAGATAGATAGATAGATAGATATGGATCACAGAGCACACCTCCACAGTCCAGGATCTCCAAAAGTGATTTTTAGCGCAGCGCACCATAGCACAGCACTGAAAATCACCCCTCAGTTCCTAGCTCCATGCAGAGAGTGTGGATCTGGCCCTCACTTCCCCATGATATGGGCCCACAGATTCTTGGAAATCCAGGGCTATGGACCTGGATCTACTGCAAACCCCCATGCTTACCTCCAATTGCTTGCATCACCTGCCCAAATTATATGAGTTGCAGCTTGGCAGATTCTGAACACAGACAGGTAAGTGTAGAAAAGGCCTTTGTGAATTGCAGTGTAAATTGAGACGATTAACTTACCTAACAATTTGCATGCTTTCAACATGTTATGACAATTCTTAGCTGAAAGAACATATCAAAATATAAAGGTGTTTGGGAGGGAGAAAAATATGTATTTAAAGCAAATTTGAATGTCCATGAGGTTTGGGTTCAAGAAAATGGGAGATTAGTGCAGATTGGTAGATAAACACATGCAAAACTGACACAGATCAGGATGCCCAGCTGAACTTCACCTATTGAATTTCATGTATCAACCAGTACTTTAATAACATCTGTTGGCCTCTCATGTTCTCTAAAAGACAGGAAATAAGAACTCTTGAAGATTTTACTGATCTCCTATATACTGTATTTCAAAGTTTATCAGACATCTCAAATTTTACTTGCTCTGGGTTTCAGTTGAGATGTTTTTGAGTGGTTATGTTCCCATATGTTAGCAAAAAAGGCTTGACTAAATATGTCCTTAATCTGTCCCCCCCTCCTGTTGTCCCCAAATGCATTTTCAGTGTAGTCACAACTGGAATGAGTACAAAGCCTGAAGAAGCCCTTTGATTTGGGTTGCTCAGTGAACAGACATGTGTCATCCTTGGAGTGGCGCAGAAGTGCTTGGCAAATACAGTCCAGAAAGGAGTTGCTCAGCTGTCACTGAAATGTTGTGTTTTGCCAGTGAGACATCCAGGGACAGTACTGTGTTTGATGTCTATCCAGAAGGTTCTGTTTCCACTTGATGCGATTTGTAAGATAGTCCCCAAATTCCTGGACTCATGAGACGGAAATAAATTTCCAAAGACCTCATTATTAAGCTATGTGGGGCAGTGCCACAGGTGCCATAAACAGTGGGGTGATGCCATGACTTTCCTTGCTTGGATTACAGCATCTCATAAACAGTTTGGTTTCTTGCTCTGCTGTTCATGTTCTACAAGCTCCCTATAGGTTTTGCTACAATTATATTGTGATTAGTTATATCAAGGAAGAAAAGCATGCATTGGTAATTTGTGGAGGAGGCTGGTGCCTGCACACATTTTTATGAAGTAGTAGTTTTTATTTTATTTTATTCGTTTATATTTCTGTCCCTCCCTACATCCTACGTCCCTCCCTTAGGGCATGATTGGTTGTGGTGGCGGGAGAAATAATTTCTCATCAGAGATCTGTTCCTGTGTTACACAAGAGTAGAAACCTGAATTGTAGGTCCTTCTGCACCAAGACTTCTGCCTGCATTATGGGTACCTTCAAGAAAGAGCCCCAGATGAAAAATGCCATGGAAAGGTGTGGAATTTCAAACAGTGAAACAACTTTGTAGAGCTATGTGTAGGGGAAACTCCTGCCTTGGGTCTGGATAAAATGATGTAACCCACGTCTCATTCTCATCTTGGTGGGATCCTCTCCCATCCGTATGTGATGCCTCCAGGATCCCAGGGGGCAAGAATGCAGTGTCTATTGCGTCACTTCCCCTGGATCCTCTCTTTTAACTGGTTTGGTTTTAACTCTCATAAGAACATATGAGCAGCCCTGCTGGGTCCATCTAACATCCTGTCTCACAGAGTGGTCCACTCATTGCTTCTGAGCATCTCAAGCAGAAGACAGAAACAATGTTTTCACCTGCTTTTGACTCCCTGCAGATGGCCTTTACAGGAATCTTGCCTGCCTGAAAGGATATGAGAGAACATATCAGAACATCATGTCTTCTCTCCTCTTTCTTCCCCTTCTTCCATTCTACATTTGCAGTGAAGAGACAGAGAATGTAGAATGGGAGTCATTTTGCTAGTTCATCTGGATGCCACCCTCAGACAGCAGCATCCTGTGCTTGCATTTCTTAGCACCAGAAAGTAGAAGAAGCATAAAGTTTATGTTTTAACAGAAGTGAGCCACATCCAAAGTTAGCAGAATACAGCTCCATGGAGGATTCCCAGCATGGTTCATTTTGGTAATGAGAATCAGCAGGTAGCCATAAAACTATTACATTTCAATTCCACATCCTTCCAAAGTTCAAATTATTTCAAAATGCTTGGGGATTACGTTTATCAGCTTTAAAAAGCAGTTCCCCCTTTGGAGGCCCTGGGATCTTGAGTGAGCTTTTCTCTTCCAACGTCTGTGCATTTCATACCATCCCAGGTTGCTATTGGAGCACTCCTCACTTTCTTCAGCCCCTTCTCCAATTAACTGCTCTTTCTAGCCATCCAATGATTCTTAGGCCGCCTCCAGATATCACATATATTCCACAATGTATTGATTTAAAGCATCTCTGGAAAAATCAATTATCTGTACTTTAGATCCATATTCTGTTTTTAGCATTTCCAGAGCAGCATTTTCTCTCCATGTGACCTAATACTCCCAGTATGCCCAAATACTACATTTCATCATTCCTTTTGTCCCCACTTTAGATACAAGGCAGCTTCAGCCATCTCCTCCGTGGCCTTATGATCCATCTTACCAGTATCTAGGATCAATTGCAACTCCTTCAGTCCATCCTGCAACACCCATTTCACCTGGAAGAGCAAGTGGGATGACATCTCTTTCTGCAGAACTTTCCAGCCGATTGACAAGTAAGTTTCAAAACATAGTGTGGGATTGGGGTCAATGTTTTTCTCACCTGATGCACCAGGAACTTAAAGGTGTGGAGCATGCATGAAAGGATGCTCCAGCTAGTAACAGAAAAAACAGCCAACTCTTCTTCAACTTCTTCATTGCATTTCAAGGTATGTCTTGACTGGGGCTGCCTCCAGAAAGCAAGAGGTACTGGGAGATCTCAGTAAGGGTCCTTTCTGCACAAGGGCATTGATCCAGATCAGAGGATCCCTGATCCAGATCCAGGCCCTCCACATCTGCACGTTAATCCAAATCATGGAAGCTTTGCCCGCCATTTGGTAAGATCTGTCCACATGGGACAGAATTCGATCCAGACCAAGAGGCCCTCAATCTGGATCTAGTGAAGACCCCATTAATGAGAACTACAGTCCAGCCTAACAACTTGAATTTGGATCACAAAGCACACCTCCACAGTCTAGAATCCCCAGAAGTGATTTTTAGCACAGCGCACCATAGCGCAGCACTGAAAATCACCCCCCCCCATTCCTAGCTGCGTGCAGACAGTGTGGATCTGGCCCTCACTCACCATGATCTGGGTCCATAGATTCTTGGAAGTCCAGGTCTATGGATTTGGATCTACTGCACCACAGTGCAGAAAAGTCAAAGATCCCAAGATTGCTTTTTACCGCCACCCACCAGATACAAGAGGCAAAAGGAATAGCTTCCATAATCAGACCAATTGGGGCTATCAGAAACCAGCATAATCTCTCCCCCTCCAATCTTTTTGCTGTTTTCCATGCACTTGGCTGGCTTTCGGTAGACCTAATTGGGCTACTTGTGATAGACATAAAGGTAAGCATCACTATTGCAGGAAAACCAACATCATTGTTGGATTTCCTATAATGGAAATAGACAGGATTTTCAGCTGCTTAAACTGGGACTATATCGGGAATGCTAGGGAAGCGCCTGACATTCCTATTATAGTAACTAGAGGACTGTGAGCTTCACCACGTGTCTGGAAGCAGCCCAGAAGAGAAGTGGATTAAGCTGGGTCATCTGCAGAGAGACAGGCTTTCCAACACTTCCGTTCCAGAGACCCTCAGTTACGGATATTCGAACGTCAATACACATCCTCATTTCTATAATCTCCTTTCCTCCACTTTTAAAGACTCAAACCAAATCATTGAATGAAAGCAAATTAAGCTGAATAACCTGCTATCACATCTTGAGAAATGAAAACTTACAGTTCCAGCTAGACCTTCTATGGTAGTTCCTGTAACTACCTCCACCATCACCACTACTGCAGCTATTTCAGTTATATATATTACAAAGCAGCTTGCAAAAACTGAACAGTAAAGCATAATTAAAATCCCAGATGCAAATAGAACCTCTCTATGGATGTAAAGATACCAGAGTTAAAAGGTAGTTTAAGGAGCCAGTGAAACTGAGTTTGTGTTCTGACATAACTAAAGGGCACCTCAGAGATGCTTCAGAGAGACAGTGAGTAGCCCTCATGTTCCCAAGCCTTCTCTAATCCACCTTTTCTAGGAGAGAATATTCCAGAGAGGAGGAGGAACAGACTTTTCTAAGCTGCTTCAGAGGCACCTCAGGAATCTTTTTCTTTTCTTTTTTCTTTCTTTTTCTTTTTCTTTTTTTTTCTTTTTTTTTTGCTGTGTCTGATCGTAGTCACATTTTCCAAATAATAACAGAACAGGTATTTTTTAGAGTTCTCATGAGTTCTAGGCCTATGGGTAATTTTCATCTCCAGTGTATCATTGTTCCACTTGCTGTTTCGTGCTAAAGTCAGCAGCTGCAAACATTGTAAACAACACTAGGCTGTAGTACACAAACCTTGTATTAATGGTTTCCTAGACGTCGGTTTTAGGATTTGACCCGGGTTTGACTGTTTCCAATGGCTGCATAAGTCAGATGAAGGGTTGGTTTGTAACAAACATGTTTACAAGTGATTTTCTTGAGGAGGCACAGAGTCTGCCAAGGCAGGAAAATTTTAAAAATCCTTTCACTTGCTTTTTCCTTTCTTGTTAAGTTTATTTAAAACTAGTTGTGTTTGCTCATGGGGAACCCCATCGACATAAAACCTTAAGATGCAACCAGTTTTAAAGGACACTTTTATAACTGGACTACTGTCTTGTATAGAAAGCCTCTAAGCTTCATACTCTTTAACAGAAATCACTTTTTCACAGTACACACACACAAATCTACATCCAATTTCTCCTTTTGTAGAGGAGAACAGTGCAAGTAAAGCTTTTGCAGGGACCATGGTAGGCCCTCAGCTGCAAACGGACTTCACTAGTGACAGGGAACTTGCAGACCTCTGGATGCTGGAATCAAGGTTCACCATGCCCAAGTAGCCTGGCTAAGGGTCAGGAGTGGAGTTATCACCGAGTCATGTCTGGAGAACCACAGACTTCCCATTCTAGGACAACCTTTCAGCAAGTTGACGAGTAAGGCTGCCTCCAGATGGCAGCCAAATAACCTGCCAGCATGGAACGACGCGGGAGGTGATCCCCTGCCATTATCCCTTGCTAGCTACACAGCAGTGCCGGGAGTGGTGCTCTCTTTGTATGTTTTAGGTTATGTGCAGATCTGGGCATCTGGAATGTGTATGCCATCACCTCTGTGCACACCTGCTTTGGTCTCCACAGATGCACACTGGAGAGACCACTGTGGCTCCATCCAGATGGTAAGCAAGTGGCCTAAAAAGTACTGTTGCTGGAAAACCTGCAACTAGTACGTTTTTGAGGGGGATGTGGGCTATGGTGGGGTTGCCTCAGATACATGACACAACCCCACTGTAGCAGCACCATAATGGCATTATATTTCCTCTGTCTGAATGCAGCCTGAGTTTCAAAACAGGGAGGGGGGGTGTTCCACTGACCTCCCTTAATGTGAATCTAACATGTTCCGGATCTAAGGAATGGGTCCTTCCAAGTAATCTGGATCTAGTAGATCTGGATTAAGGGAGGGACCCAATGCATCCCCACTGGTGGTGCAGCACCCAATAGCAATGGGTGCTAGCTTGCCTGCAGTGGAAACACCAGAGCACTCACATTTTTTGGGGGACAGGGGGTGCAACCTTGGTAGATGCTCCGGAGATTCTTCAGAGATTCTCCAGAGCAGCTTTGGAGAATCTCAGGAGCTTTGTCATAAGCTCTGGAGATTCTCCGGAGCGATCTGCTGCAAACTTCAAAGATTTTCCAGAGCCTTTGACAAAGGTCCATAGGACTGGCATTGCTCTTGTGTGGGGTCCTCTTTGGAGCTGGCTTCGGAGATTGTGCACAGGCTTGAGAGCTTTGGGTTTCAGGGCACACACAGGGGCCCCCGCACCCCCCCTAGAACCTATTGCCCAATCGCAGTGAAAACACGCTCCATATAATCTGGATTTGATTTAAAGGTCCTGAAGGACCCATTCAATCTGGATTTCCCTCAAACTGGTGAAATAAATGTGTGCTCTGAGCCTAATGGGTCCTTGATGGGTACTTAGTGCTAGTGGAAAAAACTTCATGACATGGGTTTTGGGTTGAATTTTTGTTTCTTGCTACACTGAAGATTTTAAAAGTGTGGAGTATGCATCAAAGGATGTGCCAGCCGCTGGCAGCAAAAGAACCCTTCTCTCCTTCAACTTGTCCTTCATTCCATTTTAATGTAGGAGACATTAAAGGAGACATCTCTCACAATTTAAAGAAAAAAAATCCACAAAAATGGGAGCCAAAACTTTGCATTCTCCCTGATAGTCGGGGCCAATTAGCCACAAATACTGCTCTAATACTTTGTCATTAGAATTGCAATCTGCCCAACCACCGCAACCCTGTGATTCCTTTGGGGATAGGTGAAAATTCACAAAGGCATCCTTGCATCACACTTGAATGAACATTTTTTGCAAATTCAAAACCAAGCAGAATAAAGCCCAGAATATCTGTGCCTTATTCAGGAACATCCAGATATGGCAGAATAAGTATTGACCTCTGGAAGCAGCCACTGAGTCTGCACTAGACAACAGAATAACCTGTTGAGCTTCTGCCTACTTCTTGCCTTTTAAAGTCATGGAGGA
The DNA here is from genome assembly GCA_023333525.1 of Aspidoscelis tigris stejnegeri. Lineage (NCBI taxonomy): Eukaryota > Metazoa > Chordata > Lepidosauria > Squamata > Teiidae > Aspidoscelis > Aspidoscelis tigris. The sequence goes on from JALMGA010000001.1 coordinate 214,180,146, forward strand.
AATTCAGCCAGTCAAAAGAAGGCGACAATTCTATTGAACATTGTCACTGGAGGCTGAAATGTGATCTGCTACAAAGGCACACCCAGGTGTTCAGTAGTACTGCAAAAGAGATGACAGTTACACCTGGCACAACCATAATGAAGACTATAACGTGTCTCAGAGATCTTCTGAGACACTTGTATCAACATATCAAAGAGACCCTCCCAAGCTGCTAGCTTGACGGGTTTTCTGAGCCTGACATTACAGCCTTCTGCTGGGCCCTTTTAATCCAGTCAGGGCACAGACTGTTTTTGTTTTCTTTCTTCCACCTAATGACTCTCTTCTCTTCTGCCCCCTCCCCAAACCCACCATACACTACATTCCTTTTATATAGTCTCCCACTGTGTCTGAAGAGGTGTTGCCATGAAGAAAGTTTCCTCATTGTTATTTTTAATGCCTTGACTGAGCTGGCAAGAAAGAAGAGCCACAATCTCTGTTAATTGGAGCCTGTCTGGAAGCGTTGTTTTTTTTTTAAGAGGCCATTATCTCTTTAATCTTTTTGGAGAAAAGGAGCAAAGGGGGGGGAGTACGATGACAGAGGAATCCTCCATCAGTGGAGGAAAAAAGTTGCACTCCAGGATTCATTTTCAAAAACAGCGTGCAGTTTTTTGGAATGATTTCCTTCTCAAATACTTCAGACTTTAAATCTCTGTTGGCTGCAGCAAGCAACATAAATCTGATAGGGATGAGCAGAAAGCAGGAAGAAGAAGCAGATGACTGCAGATGTACTTTCCTTTGTCCCTTCTTAGCCAGGCTCCAGGGGCTGCTGCTAAACAAAGGAAGTTTGCCCATTCTGAGAGAACGTATCTGGATTGGCTACTCTGGTGGGGTTGCCTCACATATCTGAGGCAACCCCACCATAACCCCACTTTTCCATTCTGTTCCATTTTTATTTATATACCGCCTTTCCAAAAGAAACTTTTGCCCAAAGCGGTTTACAACAAATGGAGAAGAAAAAATACAAAGCAAAATACAATCATTACAACAAAGAAATATGACTAATATAATCAACAACTTAAATCAAAAACAATTTTTCCCCAAGGCAATTTACATAAGTCAAAAATATATTGCATATTATGACAAATAAAAACATTATATTATATAATAGTTTTTTTAAAAGGCTGGCTGGAGGCTTGCTTGGTCTTTCTCTCCCATTCCCTCCCTCAAATACACTTGCAGGAGGGTGGGGTCGCAGAAAACGCTCCCAGTCCGACCTGGAGGCTGGCTGAAGCCTGAAGCATTTCCTCTCTGAAAATGCTGTAAAAAACGATTGCTGGCAACCCCAGCACTGGTTGCACGTTTTCAAGCAAGAGCCGCCAAGACAGAACCATGGCCAGTGCTGTTTTGCTAGCCAAAGAATAATGGTGGAGGATCAGTATCCCACATTATCCTTCAACCACCACTTGGAGTCAGCCCTAGGACCTTTTCGCACTTACACCGATTACGTACTAGGAGCCTGCATGGTCAGCGTTAGGGCCTCTTCTGGCCATACTGCTAAAATGGGTCCCCAGGGGCTCCAAGGCTTTCATTCCTAGCCCTTTGGAGCCGTTGGGGCTAGTGCGGGGGCTGGTCAGGACTGCCCAGGGCATAAGAACATCAGAGGAGCCCTGCTGGATTGGGCCACAGCCCATCTAGTCCAGCATCCTGTCCCACACAGTCGCCCACCAATTGCGCATGGGCATCCCAAGCAGAAGACAAGGGCAAACCTTCACCTGCCATAGTCTGCAATAGCATGCAGGTACAGGTGCCTATTTCATAATACAATCCAGAAAAAAGATTGCTCAGTGTATTTCTTACACTCAGTTCCAGTCTGTAACTAATACTTTGTACACACATAGCTTTTTAGTTTATTTTATTCTGGGCTGGGATATGGCATGAAAATATTTTTTAAATGAAATGAAATTACTAGAAAACAACAAAATGGGGGGAAAGTAACATTACTGTGGATTTACTAACCTTGCATACTTACAAAATACCTGTCTCAGAATCATCTTACTGTAAGCAGGATATAATTTATTTTGCCATATTTTGCCCCCAATGAGACATACTAGCATATAAGATGCACCTATAATTGGGGAAGGGATCTTTGAAATAAATTAGGAAATAAATAAAAATAGGATGCAGGGCGATCTTAAGATATTTTATTATTTTTATTTATTCTTTTTTAAAAATAGGGGTCTTATATAGCAAAAAAAATACCATATATGTGGCATGCTGCTTTTATGGTAGTTGAGTGAAAATGCAGTCTTATAGAATTTTTTCTGTGCTTTTCCCCAAACTAGGTGCACCTGACCTAACGGCCTTCAGTGATCCAAGAGTAGGAATTGATCGGCCTTTCCCAGCAATTCCTTCGATTTCTGATCCTCGCATGCACTACCCAGGAGCATTCACCTATACACCAACACCTGTTAGCTCAGCAATAGGAATTGGCATGTCTGCCATGACCACTGGTACCAGGTATCATACGTATCTCCCCCCACCATATCCTAGCTCTTCTCAGGCTCAAGGTGGCCCATTTCAGACCAGCTCCCCTTCTTACCATCTCTACTATGGAACATCAGCAGGCTCATATCACCAGTTCTCTATGATGTCTGGAGGAGACAGGTCACCCCCACGTATCCTTCCTCCTTGCACTAACGCTTCTACGGGATCTACTCTCCTCAATCCCAACCTTCCAAACCAAAACGATGTTGTGGACACAGAAGGCAGCCACAGCAACTCTCCTACCAATATGGGAACTGCAGCAAGGCTAGAAGAAGTCGTGTGGCGGCCATATTGAATTGTTAGCACAGGTATATTTTTTTCTGCTGATGTTCCTGTTTTCTCATGACTGGTTAAGGGCACTGCCATGTTTATATATCAAAGAGAGAAGCAATCCATCCAGGAGTCAGCATTTCCCAGGAACGGTGTCATGATGTTATCAAGTTGAGTTCATTTTGATCATTCAGGTGATAGATAACATTTTAGAAAACTACAGTTATCCATATGCTGAACTTCTGAGGAGGAGAACATTTTAAGATGGTACCCATTCACTTTGTCTATAGATATGGGGAAGTTGAGATACTCAATATGTTTCCATAGCTTGAGACTTCAAAAATAATTTGGAGCTTCTTAAAGCTGTTAAAGAGTATTGGGGGGATGATTTTGTTTTTTATTTTTGACAACTGATTTGGAGGCTTAGAGCCAAGCATAATATTAATGAGTTTAATCAATTGTTTTGACATATTAGTTAGAAGGAAGTATAGGAAGATTCTCAGAGAGAAATTGTGAATGCTTCTGATTTAGCAATGCTGTGAATAAGAGTTTTTATATCCTGGAATTAATTTTTTTTTTAACTAAGTTGTATATTCCAAAGAGTGTGGGAATTCTGTTTATTTTTTATTATTTTTAAGATGCAACTCATCCTTCTTTATGTATCATTTTTATTTTCTTTTTATGGCACCTTAAAAATTCACAAAAAGATTTAATCTTTTTTTATTAAAAAAAAGTTTGCTTTTCATGTGTATTGTCAACTGAAGGCATAAGAAGGCCCTTGTAGGGAAGTAACTTAATTATTCCTTTAATATAAAAGAGTGACACCCTTGAGTTCTTTCAACTACTGAAAAGTATATGATGAGTTTCTTCATATTTATGCTCTCCGCATTTGATTTTTGTGTGTGATGCCTTTATTATTTAAATATGCTTAAAAATAAGCACATGCATTTTGTAGCAACCAAGGCTTAAAATTATTACATATAAAATGGCTGGAATAATTATGGGTAATGTGTCTTTTAATTATTTAGAAGTATTGTTTACATTTAGTTTCATTATACTTGTCAACAATCATTTACTAGCCAAATAAGGTCATTTTTGTCCTATTGATAACATAGAACCATTGCAAACTTGAGAGTAAACGGCAGTAAGATAATCTCTATTCCATTATATTGCACCATAACTTTTATCCTGATAGACTGAAGAACATTTACAAAGTGTATGGAAAATACTGGAAGCAGGAACTGATCTCAAAACACGTGTAGTTTTTAGGATAAACTGTTTGCTTTACAGTATCTATGCTTCACTGAACCTACATTTCAAGGCAAAAGAAGTGAACAAAAAGATCAAATATACCCAGGTAGTAGACACTAGAGCTTCATCCAGGCAGCACTTAATTCATCCACATCATTTAGGTAATAATGGCTTTCCCAATAAAGCATGGATAATTTGGAATAAAATGTGTCTGGATGTGCTTCACTCCTGACTATCCAAATAATGTGGATAAAGGGTGCCTCCAGACACAAGCAAAAGCTTCGCAGCTGCTGCAGACTCAGCAGTCACGTGACCATTGATCAGCGGTGGTACAAAAGCAGAAAAAGTGCACTGTAAAAAGCTGCTGTTTAATTAGCAGCTTTTTACTACGCACTTTCCCTTGCCTGGAGGGAGAATGCTGCGGAGTATCACTTGTCCCATCTGGTTGATGGGAAATGGCTCTGCAGAGGTTCCACCCTTCCTGTGCAGCTCTCCCTTGTCCAGCTGGAATGACACAAAGTGGCCGCGTAGGGATGGGAGAGCTTTAAGTGTGTGTGTAGGCACCCCGAGTAAGTGCTGTCTGGATGAAGCCAATATATGAAAAGACCCTCCAAAGATAATCCCATAATTGCTTCCTGCTGCTCTCCCTAGACATGGAGGCAATTGCGGGCTCTGCCTAGTGCTTCCATGATTGGAAATGCTTTTCGGGTTTTTTTTCTTGTGTGCTTGACTAGCATCCAGGAAGTTTCAAGATAAACAATCATGGAAGCAGCAAACCAAAGCCACCAATCCACTATTTCTAGAAACCTGCCATTGTTGTGGACTTCCCATAATAGCAATATTTCAGGGTATCTCCTTGATATCCTGGGGGAGAAGCATGGATACATGTGGCTTTCCCCAATATAGGCTGCATCCAGACTAGCTAGGTAAATGTAAAGTGAAATCAAAAAGCTCAGTAAACTCACTGCACAGGGAAAACCGGACGTCCGCATCGGAGCTGAAAGAGTTGAGATGGCACACAATCATGTGGGTTGAGGCAGCCAATCAAATTTTGAGCTGTTCTTCCTGGTTAGGCGGCATCTCATCTCTGTTTCTCATCACCCTGCCTGCATTAATTTGAAACTTTGAATTTGCTACACACTGTGCAGCGGGAGTCATTCAACCTGCACTAAGGAAAATGCACAGTCCCAATTGTATAATGCAGTGCCACGATGATAGATCAATCGTCATATGTGATATCTTGATTGGGACTGCGCTTTCTACACACAGTATTGAATGTGTCTGGATGCAGCCATAGTCCTAGGAGAATCAGGTCACATCCCCATGCATTATAATACTATCATTTCAGTATCTTTCTGAGAGAGTATCTGTTTGAGGCAAGAAATGTCACCAGAATGAGGCCTTTCCTTCTTAAGTATGTGTGGCTAGGGTGAAATGGGCCTCTGGCAAAGAAAATCAGATGAGCCCTTTATAACATGCAGACAGAAACCAAAAAGATTCAAAGAGTAAAAATATAAATGAACATAAACCTCTGTAGGCAACACAAGGTTTAGAAGACATCACCCTCCTATTTCCCAGTTCATCACCACAGTAAAAAAAAACCATAACAACTCTTTCATACCATTGCTCCACTGAAATGTTGAGGTTGCTTTTGGTTTAATGTAAGTACACTTTTACCTCCCATTTGAGCCTCAGGCTGCCTCTAGACACCAGTCAGATATGATGGTAGGAAGTAATAATGTACTCCCCTCTGGCCACAAAATTGTATTTGCATGTTTTTGTGACAGGCAATCTGGGCAATTCAGCTGCTGTCGAATTCCCAGATGTGTATGCCACCACCTCTGCACAGGCATGCTCAGCTTTTTCAGCCTCCATACATGCACGGTAGATAGAGCAACAATCACCGTTCTATCCAAATGGTAAGTTAAGTGCTGTTTCTGGAAAACCTGCAACCAAAGCTGGCTTTTCCAGCAATAGTTAAAAGCACTTTTTTGTGGGCAAAAGACTAGGGCCGTGGTGGAATTGCCTACAATATGTGGGGCAACCTCATCATAGCTGTGCCGTAATGCTATATTTGCCTCATCTGGACGGGGCCCCAGTTAAAGCTTTTCAGAATTCATTCACAACACACTTGCACTCATAAGATATTTGCCTGCCCTTCCTTTTAAGGTCACACTAGGGATAACAAAAACATGAATTAAAATGTGTAAAATCTACCCATTTAAAATAAATAAAAACAAGTAATAAATAAAATATTTTATTGTTCTTGGGTGCCACTAAGTCATGGCCAACTCTGGATTGAGTGCACATTTATTTATTTTAAATGGATAGATTTTACACATTTTAATTCATATTCTTATATAAACAGTAGCAAAATGTGTTTGAAATTATCCCAATAACTTTTTTCCCCTTTTATGCTTGACTTTTCTGATTGATCCCAGGGATTGTTAGCTTTATTTATAAGCTACGCAGATTTTCCTTTTGGACAGTAAAATATAAATGCTAATATTGCTAATAGGGCAGCTATACCTTATTTTACCCTGTGAGGCAGGTGGGGCCGTGTGAGAGCTCAGAAAGAGAGCTGTGACTAGCCCAAGGCCACCCAGCTGGCCTCATGGAGGAGTGCAGAATCAAATTCCCAGATAAGAGTCTGACTCCCTAACAAATACCAAACAGAAAAGTGATTGCACAGACTTAAGAATAACACACTGCAAGCTCAGGCTGATAGTGGAGGTCATAGACAGAATAATATTAAAACCTGATGCATGAGATAACCTACACTGTCACCAGTCTGATTATTATTATTATAACCAGATTATTATTAAAAACTTCACTGTCACCTAACACTCCTCAAACACAAAAGGCATCCTTGTAAAATAAAAGGCACTATCTTTTTATGAGGGTTTGATCTGAATTGTGCTCATTAAATGAAAACTGCTGAAATGAAATCAAGAGACTCAGAATTATCTTCTGATTATTAATTCATAGACCTTTTAAAAATAAGTGGAAAATTGCATATCAGTTCTTGTGAGTGTTTGAAAGCAGGCCTTTAAGCCAATGTTGGGTGTTAATAATAAAGAATTTGGTTTTAAAAAAAACCTTGGCTGCAGGCAGCAAAACAGCTGGACTTACCGTATTTAAAGTATTTGTTTCTTTTGTGAGATTATATATATTTGTAAATTTTGCTTTTGCATTATTTGTGTGTTTGATGCAGTAGCACTTTGATATCAAATGTTACAGTGAAGCGGCTTATATCATCAATAATGTCAACTTTCTGCAGAGAAATTATTTCAGCTGATCTCAGCCAAAACTAAAAAAAAATCACATAATGAGAACTGCCATCATTACCCACTTTCAGATTTGTGTAAGATTTGTTTACTGAAGCCAGACTTTAAGATCTGTTTGAGTTAGTGCATCTTTTGTAGTTGGAGGGTATTTTTAAAACACAAACACACACATGCATTTGGAAATAACAAACCATTTCTTTGTTTCTAAAATGAAAATAGTATATTTTAAATAATTAATGACAAAACTAATATTTTTTTCTATCAAGTATTTTCTGCATCTCCACTTAAATGATGCCTTTCATAGTAACCTTTTCACAGAGTTCAATGTAAAATACAGTGCATTTTCCTTTTTGCTACGAATGCTTACTGTGGACATCTTATTAGACAAAAATGTCAATCATTTATTTGAGATACAACAAGCTTAGGGCTACTGTAGACTTTCTACAGTTTCTCTTTAAAAATGTTTTAATGGTATATCCTTTTATCTAGTGTTTAGAGGAATTCACAGTCTAGACATCTGTTCTGTTAACAATGAACCCAACGTTCCAGTTCAGATTTGCTCAGAAGTAAGTCCTGTGTAATCAGTGGTGATTATACCATGGTATATGCAAAGGGCTTGCAGCCTGCATTTACCAGCATCTCCCACAAATGGATGGAGTTGGGCCCATGTTAGCTCTGCGTATGATGTTCATGGAGTAAGTAATCATTACTGTCACCACAAAATTTAGGGAGTTTCTGCCCTTACTGATGGATGGTCTGGATCAAGCAGTCCTCTGATCTGGATCAGCCACCATGCTGTTCCTGAAGCTCATGCAAGTTCGGTCCAAAAAGCTCTGACAGCCAGCTTTCTTTGACTGTCAAAATGTGTACCCCATGGTCCAAACATATTGATGGAGCTGTTTAACAAGGTCCACTGGTAGTCTGGATCTAAAACGAACTAGGAACCCATGTGGGGCTTCTTGATCCAGATGGAGTGTACTAGTGAGGACAGGTCCTCTCTAATTCAAGCTAAGATGCTTATGAAAGAGACTTGGAAAAGATGTAAGTGCAGAAAGGCTCTTAGTAACACAAGATTCTGAGGAATTCTGCACTGTTAAAAGCCCCAGCCAGAAATCAGTAGACCTTGACTAAAGTACTTTATATTTATATGAAAAAGTATAGTAAATTGATAGAAAACTCATAAATCACTTTATATCAGGTTAGGCTGTTTATCTAAAACTTCTGTAATTCTCTCTTCTACCCGTATGCAGAAACCCTGTTTTCCCAAAATAAAATATCTAAGGTGACTTTTTCTGCAAAACAAAGGTTACAAGAACCCTAAACTTTCTTCAATTGCATGCTTTCAGCATGTTATCTTCTTTAAATAATGTTTGAGAAGGGCACGTTTGAAATTATAGCCACTCTCCAAAGGGCACATTTTGAAGTCCCAGCCAGAGGCAAATGATTAAACTGCACTTTGCACAATAGTGTGATTTGTGTGAGGACATCTTGAGATGATGTGGGCAAACAGCAGCTTCCTAAAAAACTAAAATGTTGGCACTCTCCCATCATGGTGCCAGATTTTCAGGGCCATCATCTGCACAGCACTGGATCAGTTATCCAGGAACTTTCTGCTTCACATCATTTATGTGGTTGATGTGCTAATACACACAGCACCAGACACAGGACAACTGCCATTAAAAATAGGACTATATGATGCAGCCTGTTCAAAGAAAGCACAGGAGTTTTCTTAAACCCAACACTTGGGAGAAAAGGCCAGGGGAGGCCTTGACTCAAAATGTTAGATCTGTTTGCCAGCTATTTTAGATTTAGTAAGTCCACAAAAACCATAAACATACAGTAAAATGGATTGTTTTCCTAAAAATTAAAACTGGGGCCAGTGGCCTGATAATTGATAGGGTTGAAACTAAGTTGGGTAGCTTCCATCTTCATATTTATCCAAATTTAATAAATATTTGAATTGTTTGTAGTAAATATTTCCTGCAGCATCTGTTGCCTTTCAGTCAGATTATTATTCTTTTGTCTTTCTGGCAAACATTTAAATTTACTCTGTTGTAAAACACTGCAAAAACACAATGGGCTAGACCAGTGATGGCGAACCTTTTGAGCTCAGTGTGTCAAAATTCGCAAGAAAACCTAGCTTAACTCGGGTGCTGTGTCACATCTAGAAATATCCATAATTTTGTGATATTTGTGGCTCTAGTAAAAAAGTTATATTTTTGATATATGTATTTCATTAGAAGCAAAAACAAATAATTCTTTACATGAGTGACTTTTGTTGCTAAATCTTCAATTGAAAGTTGGTATTTTGTACACTTCAAGAACAAGCAAGCACTACACGCCCAGGTGCCAGGGTGGCCATGTGTGTCACCCAAAAGGGCTTGGCGTGTCACTTGTGACACGCGTGTCATAGGTTGGCCATCACCGGGCTAGACTGCAATGGTCTGCACCATGGGCATGATGGGTTGCCCATCCCTGGCCAGCTACAGAGGCCGGGAATGAAAGTTCCTAGCCTTTATAAATGCCAGCTTGGATACTTCAATCAGCTTGGTTGCTTCAATGCACCTGACAAAATGGCGCTGTCCACACAAGTGGCCAGTCCAGTATTCTAGCCTGGAATGCTGTACGGTCCGCTTATGAATTTTTCACCATGGCCTATTCCAGTGCTTCTACCAATACAGATACGTGCCACCCAGTAAACCAGTCCCCAGAATTCCCCTGAATGTACCAGACTATTTTCAAATGAATCTGTTAAACATTGGGTACATGACTCCAACTTCTGGCCTCATCCAGATGTGGGATATATAATGCAATTATGTCTTAACTGTGTTGGGATCTCTAACAACACCAATATAGCTCTGCAGTCTCGGGGCGAACACTCACTATATCCTATTGAGGAAAACCTGATCCTGAATGAAGGTTTTCCCAAAATAGTGTTGTATCCTACCTGTCTGGGTGCAAACACTGGAAGCCACCATCTTGAAAGTGGCCACTGTGCATGTGCAGAGCCCCAAAAATGGGCAAGCACATCCACGATGGTAGAGATTGCACTTTTCTGGGTATTTCGCATAATCAAAATACCCAGATGAGCACACCACTATATTGTGCAAAGACAACATAAGCCCCATACTGTGTATTCAACAAGTAATTATTCTAAAGGCGCTTTACTTTGGAGTATCACTTATTTTCGCAATTTTCAAGCAGCATCTGGAACTGACTCCTGTTTTAGAATTATTGTTTTTGCATATTTTTAATACAGTGGTGCAAACAGATTTGATCATGGGTGCTGAATTGTTGAAGTTCTTAAATAATTCTTTTAAAGTTAAATTGATTTCCCACACAGTGTCCAACAATCAGAAGAAGTATGTAATTTCTTTTCCCCTCCAATATTTGTTATATTTCCTTATATGGTTCATAAGTCATTGCTCAAAAAAGCTTGGTTCTAATGTTTTATAAAAATTTTATAAGGCTTATACCTTGCAAGCTTCTTGGGTTTTTTTTCTTTGATCAATAATATTTGCTTGTCATTTTTGTTCCACTTACCACAAAAGGGTTGCGTCAAGAGAACTTAATTGTATTTATGTATGTAAATAGGTTTTAAAGACTTCATAGAAAACTATTATTAAGAATTGTATATATTTGTCATATTTCATTTGCCTACATCTTTGCTGAACTTCCCCTTGCTAAATACTGTAGAAAACCTGTTGCTTTTCAACTTAATTATTTTAGATTTAAGGATAAATGGCTATATTTACTTTTGTAAGCAGTTAACAGTGTGGTTTCTTATGTCACATCAAACCCTCATACTTTTTTTTTTCTGTAGAAGAAAAACGAATGCACAGGCAGCTGTAGGTTTCTTGTGGTATTCTGGAGGGAAAAGATGACAAATTTTGGGACAAACACATTTCATTGAGAAGTGGTTATACAGTAAATCTCATGGGTGTGAATGCAGTGGCAAATAACCATCTGGAAACAAAGATTTGCGTTTGTACATTTGGCAATTTTGGAGCATTCCATTTACAATGAGCTTGTGCTGTGTACTGGAATTGCCACACCTTGTCCTGATACTGTCAGACGGATCATTTTTCAGAAGAGGATTTTCTCTCCAAGTGGTAGCTGTTTTGCCTGATAGAAAGAAAACAGGACTCTTGTTTCCCACTCTCCCGCCCCCATCCCAATATGTCTCATCTAAAATAATCATATCTGAGTAGACACTTCCTCAACATAACAAGGTCAGTGTGTCCAAGAGAATTCATTGTGACTCGCATGCATAGCAGCTGGACTGCTGCATTAAGCCTAATGGAAACTTACTTTATTTGTACCACAATTTTCTTCTGTACATTCAATATTGTAATTAGTGTGAATGACAAATAAACTGTTTGAGAAGTATTCAAGCCCTGTTATTTGACCAGACCAGATGGTGTGGACTTATTTTTTAGGTCTGTCCTGATAGCTCCTTGGGCACTCTGCACATGCCTAGGCTTTAATTCCAAAAGTAAACAGACACCTTCTCAGTTGCCTTCCTTAGCACTCATCAGGCTGAGCTCTCTCCTTTAAAGCAGTTTGAAAGTAGCCAGTCCTGTTGCTATAACAAGACACACTCTGACAGACTCAGCCAGAGGCCTCTCAGCTTGAACTCAGGAACACTTATTTGTTACAGTTAAACATGGATGATATGAATAAACTTAAATCTTCTTCACTTCAGTATTATAACTTTCTGTTCAGCCTATGTGACTACAGTCAGGATCCTTTCCTTTCCTTTCCTTTCTCTGAAAGGCTCTCTCAGGACCAGGCCGCTATCAAATCACACACACACACCACTTCAAGTAGATCAGATAACAAACCAACTGCCACTCTTGCTATCTCCTTTTATACCTCCTCTCCTGCTGTTCTTGGAATTTAATTGGTCAAGCCTCTGGGTTGGCTCACCCGCCCACCTTCTTGGGTTGCAAAAGCCCCACCCCTTTCAGGCTTGCTCTTATAGCTAGTTCACTACACATCTCCTTCCTAACCTACTTACCTCTCCTCTTGCTCATCACACACCTCTTTGCCCTGGCCTTTGACTGAATGCAGGAAACATTTTTTTTCTCCCCACTTTCAGCCACTGTTATTGTTTTAGCTTGTTCCTTTTTATATTTGGTTTTTAATGTTGGAACCCACCCTGAGACCTTTGGGTACAGGGTAGGACAAAAATGCAAATAATGAAATAATAACACCCTGCAGTAGAAAGCTAGCAATAGTTAGAGCAAATCACTGAAGCAGGCAGAGAGGAGGTGAGGGAAGCTGCAACAATATTTCATTGTGAGGGTGCCTCTCACCGCCTCACCAGGTGACTCACAGAATCCAGGTGCTCATGGGATCATTGCTTCTTCAGAATACCTGAATGCAAGGCACCCATTTAGATCCCACAATTGCCGCTTGCTACCCTTCCCAGAGGGCAGGGAGAAATCCCAGGCTCTTACCTCAGGCGTTTCTGCACTTGGCCCCATAGTATGCAATTAGTCAACATCTCCCAACCCTCCCCAATCCCAACCAAAAGCTTACCTGGCACATCCAGGAGACAACCATCTACATCTTTTATGGTGCGAGGGAGTCATCTGAGGTACCACACAAGCACGCTAGTACTTCAGATGACATGACTGCATATTCACAGAGCATTATCGTCACCACAGTGGACATGTGACTGGTCAGAGATAAGTGTCTGATTGTGTGGGGCTTAGGCTGATATGTACTAGCATTCTCTAGTGTGGACACTAGTACTTGTTAGTCTCTAAGGCATCTTTCCCATCCAACAGACGGGAAAACAAGTGCAGAAACGCCCCTCCTCTTGTTGGGTGCTCACTGGATTGCCGCTCTTACAAAATACCCAGATGCAAGCAGTCACCTGCCCCCTTCCCTTTTTTTTTTTTTTTTCTGCTGGGCTTGCTAATATCTGGGTATCTTGTAAGAGCAGGTATCCTGCAAGCAGTGTGCAAAGATAAGTGGCCATGTTTATATCAATATAAGAAATCTGGTGTCATTGCTGGATTTCTCATAATAATGATATTCTGAGATATTGGCCTGATATCTTGGGACTATATTGGGACTGTCATTGATATGTGTAGCAGCCCCAATCTACTCTCAGGAGAACTGAAGGTTTTTACACACACCTGGAGATACTCTGATTTTAAAGCCAACAAGAGAGGATTCACTGAGTGCTTGCAGGGAAATAGAAAAGTTGTAGAACCACATATCAGATCAACAAATACTGATATTCCTTAAAAGTAATTGTGGGCATATCAGAGCAACTGCAGAGCAAAGATATGAGAACAGTTCGCTACTGTGGAAATGAGGAGGAAGAAGAGTTGGCTTTTCTACTCTGCTTTTCTCACCTATTTAAGGGGATTCAAAGTGGCTAACAAAACTTTCTATTCTTCTCCCCACAACAGAACACCCTGTGTGGTGGGTGGGGCTGTGAGAGCTCAGAAGAGAGTTGTGACTAGCCCAAGGTCCCCCAGCTGGCTTCATGGAGGAGAGCAGAATCAAACCCAGCATTTCCAGATAAGAGCCCAGCCCCCCTAGACCAAATTGGCTAGGTACAGATAGAACTGAGTTATGCTGGAAAAATATGAGTCATCATTGATATGTGTGGAGCCACAGTTTGGGCTTTGATGCAGACATTCAGCTTTGGTATACTTAAATATTCAGTGACTGGATTATCTTCTGGGGATAGGGAAAGACCAAAGGCAGTCCCACCCTACCTTGTGTAAAACAGCTGTTTCCCACTGAAACCACTGATTGGTTTAGTGAATTTCAGTTGGTTTCTGTCTCCATGTTCAAAGCAGAAAAAGCACAAAGAGATTTCTGGTGTGCCAGTTTCATGGAATGAGGGCAAGAGAATGAATGCTAACCTCTGGTGGTAAAGTTTATTTTCCCCTTTTTGGAGGGAGAGGGAATGTCTCCTCTATTAGTGTAAAGTAAGATGGCTTCTTTGAAGTGTATAAAAGAAGCTTGATCAGGCCACAGTCCAACTCCAGCATCTTGTCTCATCCTGGACATCTCAAGCAGAAGACCAAGGCAAAACCTTCATCTGTTCTTGAATCCCAGAAAATGGCCTTGAAAAGCATTCTGCCTGTCGGTCCAGCCTGGCATCCCTTCTAGTGGTCACTGATACACCTTAATTTATCTGCTGCCAACACCTGAAGAGGCATAAAGTTGAATAGTTAAGAAGTTTTGAACTGTCAGCCCAAATTTACCACCCAAATACACTCAGTGTGTTCCCCCAGCTGGACCATGTTAGGAGAAACTCAATGTAGGGTTCTACCAGCCACAGGTGGCTTCTGCCTCCATTAATTACCACCAGGCCTTCCTAAATGCCCAACAATGATCCCTGTGGATGCAAAAAAAGCACTGTCCTCACTCTTTATCCCCACCATCACATTTCCCCTTTCTGTGGCTAGGGGCTCCAACACACAGTCCAAAGTGAGGACCCCTCAATGGTACATTGGACCATACCTCCAGTTGCTGTCTGAACTCATGCTCATGTCCCCTTGGCACACAGCTGTGGTAAGTAAAACAACCAGTCCTAGAAACCTACACAAGCATTCCTTCACTGCTGGTCTGGAAGAGCAGTCCCCACATGGACAGAACAAACAGCCTCTAGGTGACATTGATATGAAGCAATGATTCACCCTGGTTAACGTGGAATATACATTCTTAAATAAATAAAATAATTCAGGATAAGAAAAAATGCCTCAGTGAAACCTGACCTGGCCCTGGATTCAGACCAGGACCCAAAGATCCTCATATTCTGTGCAAATCCAGGAACTTCCTGTCTCACAGCAAAGAGGGGTTATTTTTCTAGTAAATCTTATGTTTCATAGTGATATTTTGCTATGTGAAAGGAGTGTGTTATTGGTCCATTTCCAAGATGCCAAAGTAGGACTTATAATAGACTCTTCAGTTGCCCACCTGCCTTGATAAGTGTTGTTTTACTTTGATTGGATTTCCCCTTGACTGAATTCTTGGGATTTATGACCAAGTTAGACCTGCACTCTGTTTACCCTGCAAGGCAGCGTTGCTCTCATGACTTATACAAACACCAATTAACTTAGCTTTTGGAAGTACACACCCCTATGGCAAGAAGGGGGAGAAAATGGATTCCCTTTAGCAAACCATCCATTCCATTTCTATCTCCCTGCCCAAATTCTTTTTATCTGAGTGCCAACTTTCTAGCAGATTTTCTTAGGTCATTGGTCTTCAGATCTTAGTCAGCAGTAGCAAAAGAACAAAGGGAAATTCCCAAAGAGAGGCTTCTTGAAGCTCTATCTTCCAGGCTCTAGAAACAGCTATGTTAATCAGCTGTTACTTGTTATGGTTCCCTTATGCTTCCAACATACTTAGGTCCCGTCCCCATGCAAGCCCTTTGGCACCCTTCGGGCACTGTTTGGGCATGCATGGGCCCAGCATGGGACCCGGGACGCATCTGGGGCATCCCCATGGCACTCCCGGCAACATGGGACAGGTACGAGTTTGACACAGATGCAGGCGTCCCCATGAGAAGTGTGCCAAACTCTGGGATGGGGGATCAGAACCACATCCTCTCCGCCTCCTCTCCCCTCATTGGAAGCTGGATTGCCTTATCTCGCAATCTGCAGGGCACGGGTGGATAAGGAAGGGCTTCATGTAGCTGAGTGCACTCAGCTGAACAAGATCTGTTAAGCCAGCTGTCAAGAGAAGGAGCATTTCTCCGGTAAAATAAAGGAAAAAAACAGTGACAGCTTTAGCCACGTTCAGAGGCTTCAGAAGCTTCAGTGTTCTCCATTTTCCAGGGTGGCAACCTTATAGCCTCCCTGGAAAATGGAGAACACTGCACCCTCTGCCCTCCCCCTTCAAGATCTGGGCTGGAAAAGGATTTATTCCACTTCAGGTCTTTTATAATAATTAAGAGAACCATCTTAAGGAGATGGCCTTATACCTTTTAAATTCTGGTTTATTTATGTATTTTTTTACCCAGGCATTCCTGAATGTGGATGAATGTCTGCCTCATGATACCCCACCAAGTTTTAACAGTGTTTTTGTTGTACACTATTCTGATATTATTTTTAATGAAGAAGCTGTGTGGAAATGTTTCAAAGACATAATGAAGGAAGGTACAAAATTAGTTGGTTTGTTAACAGCACTGTAAGAAGCAAACTGAAGTACAATGTAGAGAAGAATTGTGTGAAGAAGAGCAACATGATGTTCCCTGTTTCTGCTCGACAGGAATTGTTTTAAGTACTCAAACAACCATTATAGACAGATGGTCTACCACAGGGGACCACCAGTGCCCCAGAATGAAGTTTTCAAAGTACTGTTTGCCTAAGAAGTGTGATTTACTGTCACCATACAAGGAAACCAAACGACTGTTGAGGGTGTCAAAACAGGCATAAATGTAATGATCCAAAGAAATTAAGGAACACATAAGCATCACAATGTAACTCCAAGTCACTTGAACTTCAGGGATGTCACTCTGTCTAGGTAGGAAGCATAAGTGATTGTGAATCAATTTTACCTGCTGTGGGGCAAATGAAAGTGACAACAGGTGCACTGGTCAACAGCAAGACAAGCGCCAAGTAGGGAATGCTTTGGCTGGTGGTGGACGCAGACAGTACTCTCTCCTTGTCATTCCTAACTGGTTCTTCTCTAGTTTTGTGCTTTGCTAGTGTCCTTGTCACTACTGGTTGCATAGGTAGTCCATGGTACATCCATACATGCCATTTGCAAGAAGGTTTGATGTGTCTCCCAGCACAGTCTCAAGAGCATGGAGCAGATTCCAGGATATGGATCATTTACACAAGGATAGCTGGACAGGGTTGTAGAAGAGAATCAACCCAGCATCAGGACCACCATCTGGTTCTTAGTGTGAGGAGGAACAGGAAAAGCACTGCCAGAGTCCTACAAAATGACCTCCAGTGGGCTACTGCTGTGGATGTTTCTGACTGTTGAAAACAGACTCCATGAGGGTGGCATGAAGGCCCAACATGCTATAGTGGGAATCTAAGCTCCAAGCCCACCACCATACAGCTTGATTGGCATTCACCAGAGAACATCAGAATTTGTAGGTCCACCTTTGGTGCCCCATTCTTGTCAGAGATGAGCACATGTAACAGATGTGAAGGAGTCTGGTGGCATCATGGTACACATTATGTTGCCTGCAATATCATCTAGCATGACCGGTTTGGCAGTGAGTCAGTGATGTTCTGGGGAGGCATAACCTTTGAGGGCTGCACAAACCTCCATATGATAGGTACCACCATATGGTACCCTCACTGTTGCTAGGTACCAGTATACCAGACCTTACAGTAGTATAGTGAGCCCTTGATTCCTACTGATGTAGGAGGAGGCCCAGCCTCATGTGGCCAGAGTGCGTAGGCAGTTCCTGGATGATGATGGCATTAATGCCATTGATTGGCCTTCAAGTTCCTCAGACCTGAAACCAATTGAGAAGCTCTGGGACATTATGCATTAGTGCACCCACCACCACCAAGTAGCACCACAAACTGCCCAGGAACTCATTGATGCCCTGATCCAGGTCTGGAAGGAGATCCCTCAGGATCCACTGTATCATCAGGAGCATGTTTAGATGTTGTCAGGAGCACATACAGGCACAGGGGGCAGGGTATCCACACTACTGAGTCACATTATGAGTTGCAGTGATGAAATTCATGCATTGATTTCATGAAATCCAGTGGGGTTTTTTTT
The DNA here is from genome assembly GCA_023333525.1 of Aspidoscelis tigris stejnegeri. Lineage (NCBI taxonomy): Eukaryota > Metazoa > Chordata > Lepidosauria > Squamata > Teiidae > Aspidoscelis > Aspidoscelis tigris. Next base: position 214,198,199 of record JALMGA010000001.1, read on the forward strand.
TTCCTTTGATTCTTGGGGTAATCTGGAATCCCGCTCTCGGTTTGTCGCTGGTTTTGGTTTCCATTGACTGTTGATATGTCATTTTCTTCTCAATGAATTACACAACTTATACCAGTGAAGGTTTTCAACTTGAATCTTTTGTCTATGGAGATCCAATGTGTGATATAAGTGTTCCCTTAAATTTTTTTTAAGCAGCGTAATTCTCCTCTGTTTTGCATTTCAAGTGAATAAAACATGCAGTTCGTGTAGATACTCCTTCTATTATCAGAAACACACACTGCAAAAACAGATGTGGATCATGCCCTGCATTTCAGCAAGAACCCTAAATCCCCACAGAGCTTCACAGACATATTTTACTCATGACTTCAAGACTTTGCTCTCTGGTTTGAAGTTACAGGGACATCTAAGGGTTTCCCAGACTGCTGTTACTCAGAACGAGTCATTGTCTGGGAATTGTTTGGTTTTGTAAGAAAGGACAAAATAAATTAGGAGGAAAATCTAATACAAAGACTTCAGAATGAAGCTTTCTTTTTGACAGATAATAAATAATGTTTAGTCTCAGCCATTTAACAATTTGGCATCGTAGAACTGGTATGCAATAGAATTTACCTTTCTGCTCCAGACCTTTTCATTATGGCCCCACAACTATACTCATTTTATATTTATTTTTATTTAAACCATTATAGATTTAGGCAGCATCTCCATTACACATTTAATCAGATCTTCCAGGAAGCTGGTCTGCATTGGGAGAAATGGAAACTGGAATCATTTAAGCCTCCTCTGCTCCCCCATGGAAATGCAGCCTTCATTTCCATCATCCAAGGAAAGGGCTGCAGTCACATGTAGCAAAAAAGGATCCCAGTGGTGCCTGATCAGTGGTTCCAGACCTAGCAACATCCAGATCATGGCAAAGCTTGGACTGGAACAGCACCGTCTGCACGGCAGTGGCTGTCCCAGCCTAGATGCCTCACTGGCCATTTTCAGGGAGTTGAGAGTAGGTGAGAGTCTTCTGCTTGAGGTGCTCAGAAGCAACTGGTGGGCCACCATGTGAGATAGGATGCTGTACTAGATGTGCTGTGGCCCAATCCAGCAGGGCTCCTCTTATGTTCTTCTAGGCACATTCATGGAGGGCAGGTGTATCAGTGGCTACTAGAATTGATATGTAGGAACTGTGTCCAGGCTGGAAAGACAGGCAGGAGGACCTTTGCAGAGAGTCAAAAACTGGTGAAGGTTTTGCCTTTGTCTTCTGCTTGAAATGCCCAGAAGCAGTTGGTGGGCCACTATGTGGGACAGGATACTGAACTAGATGGGCTATGGTCCAATCCATATTTTATGAATTTACTCTCCCTATTTCCAAGAAGGAGAAACTTCACACTGCAGCTTTGTGAAGGTACAGACATTAATCTGGGAGCACAAGCACACATTGCAAGGGGGGTAAATATGGCAGCCTAGTGCATCTGTTTTCTTCAGCCAGGTTGGATGAGTGTCTGCAATGGGCCTTTGAAGTGGCTGTCAAGGGGCAGGCTGTCAAGGGGCATAGGCATATGTCTACCAGCCGTGACATCAAACCGATAAAAAGCTGCCTTGCATTCTATTGTCAAAGCATGCAAAAAGCACAGCCACTATGATTACCTGCCAAGACCTGTCATCTTCCATCTCACTGTTTTCATGTGAGATTTTCTGAAGAGAACTTGGAAAAATATCCATGTTCACAAGCCAACTATGCAGCCATGCATGACAGATTTGCTGCTGGGGATTTATGCCATTTTGGCTGACTGATAAATCCAGGGTTGTGAGTCTTCCCTTACCGGTTGAAATATTGTCATGCTGAATGCACGGTTCTCTGTTAATTTCCAACTCTTTCCATGCATGTGACAAAGAAAGCACAAGCATTCTCTGTAATACTGACATGTTTTGAAGACTGGCTGGTGGTTCTAGTCCGTGGATTTTAACCAAGTTTATTAGGGTCCAGACATCTAATTCTACTGCATATGGCTGAATGATGGATTGATGGATTATCTGCATTTGACCATCTCATGAATCTCTGTTCTGAGCCAAGAACTAGCAGCTTTTTTCTTGAGTTCTATCCTAATCCTAAATCAAAAAATGCAATAAAATAAAATAGAAGATATTTATCCTTTTAACAAATTGTGCAAAAGATTAAGCAGAGAGCAAGTTCGTGACCAAGTAGGAGCCTATCACTTCTTTCTTGTGTCTGAGTTCTGTACTGCAGATTTTAACTACACTGATTAGCAATAACAAGACTCATTTGCAGTTCTCTCTCACTGTCTAATAAGAGCATTTCTCCCTCCAGACAGTAATGACTTAATTCACATTATTTGGATAATCTGGAGTAAAGTACAGCCAGACACACTTTATTCTGGATTATCCATGAAATGAATTAAAGGATTATCACTTCAACAGCAGAACAACATGCCATCTTTCTTTTCATACATATTCCTATTAATTAAACCACATAAAAACAATTCTCTCAAGATGTGTTCAGAGAGGATCCAGGTGCATGCAGCCTTAACTTTTGCAGGATGAAACCTCATCTATACTGTATACATGGTTGCAAAATCTCATCTTTAAAAATGCCAGTGCTGTGTCACCATTCTCTTCACTGGTTAGCCAGTGTCTGCCATACATTCAGTTAATGAGATATGTTGGATTCCATGTGGATAGTCACACAAATGCGTGCAGATACAAATGTGATGCCTGTTTCCTTCAAGCAGTGAAAGCCCCCAGGAACAGCCTTTTCTATTACAGGCCATTATTTGCATGCATTCATCTAGTACAATGATGGCTAACCTTTTGAGCTCGGTGTGTCAAAATTCACAAGAAAACCTAGCTTAACTCGGGTGCTGTGTCACATCTAGAAATATCCATAATTTTGTGATATTTGTAGCTCTAATAAAAACGTTATATTTTGATATACGTATTAGAAGCAAAAACAAATACTTCTTTACATTAGTGACTTTTGTTGCTGAATTTCGTTTGCTAACTCTTCAATTGAAAGTTGGTATTTTGTACACTTCAAGAACAAGCAAGCACTACACACCCAGGTGCCAGGGGGACCAGATGTGTCACCCAAAAGGGCTTGGCATGTCACCTGTGACACCTGTGTCATAGGTTGGCCATCACTGAACTAGTACTAACTTTACTAGCTCTGAGGGGGAGTCTGTGCATTTTGGACTGATTAAATTCCTAGTTCATCTTTGACCTGGCCTTATTCTGGATTATCTCCCAGAATAGGGCCCTGCCATCCACACTATCGTGTAGATGGTAGCCCCCAATTCCAAGATATAAACTAGAACAAGACTCAGGGCAGAAAGAGCCTTCGCCTCTCTCCTCTAGTTATATTTATTATTTATCTTGCCCAGAAAGAAACTTTTATGTCTTAGGTTTTTCATTTCAGACTCAAATAGCAGATTTCAGTAATACCACCACCAGAGGGCATCCTTTACCCAACCTGCAATATAAATATAAATGCCTAATGATCCCCCCCTTGATTGACACGCCACTTCCTTTAGTAAATAGTTGAGAATTTGTTTAAAAATATTTCTGATGCCACAACAGCCATCCCCACCACATGACACCTCACAGGCAAAGTTGCCGGGATGGTGGAGAGCTTCACCTTATGCACATTGTGAAACAATCAATGAGAACTGCCCAAATGGTGTTAGCAAAGGGATGGAAAGCATCCAGCCTATGGACATTAAATAACTGGGAGGCCTAAATGTCAGAATTTATGTTATATGGTCTTATCAGATGAATAAGTTTGTTTCTAAGGGGAATAAAACTGATTGGTTCAGCAATTGGGGAAAAAATAATGGGACATGGTTGTGCATGGGGGAAGCCAGGGATCGAGAGGAAAAATAAGTTTGATTTGCCATTTAAACAGTATTAATTAAGGGTTATTTATGTTTTGCTATTCTGTGCAGGGGAGGCAGGATGGTATGTTTGTTAGTCTGTTATATTTTTCTAACTGATGAACAATTGAGATGTGGCGTTACTGTATTTTTTGTTGTTGTATATCAGTCAATAAAATTAATTTTAAAAAACCTTATGCACATTGTGTAATGCACTAAAGCAATCATCTGTATGTCTTGTATCATACTGCTATGTTAAAAGTATGTTGAACTGCTCTTCTATGTAGTATTTTTGAAGCGTATATTATGTGATGATGGCATAATTTTTTTTAATGGCCTAAAACAGAGGAACATATTGACTAAGCCATCCACACCCTAGAGTTACACATCCCCTCCCCCCCCACCCCTTTGTAAACTAATGATATGTAATACTGAAATCCCCAATTTGCTGATGTTTGCAGATGAATGTCATTCTTCCTTTGTTTTGGGGATCCTGATTTCCTTCAGCAGCAGGGTTTTTGTGTTTACCTCTCCTCTAAGCAAGCAGATCTATAAATACTTGCTTCTGCTTCACCATGGTTGAATCAATAAGGCTGAATTCCCATTCATGGAATAAAGCAGTATAGAAATGGTATGGATCCTCTTTGTCCCCATTACCAATAATTTAAAAACGTTTAGAAATAGTTTGGATCCTCTTTGTCCCCATTACCAATCCGTTTCAGGGGGTTTTTGAAGAGTATTTGGCTCTAAAACAGAATAAACAATACACCTGGTTTTTGCAGTAAAATGCTTTATCTTTATTCCTTTGGGAATGCCGCAACAGATTGGGGCAGATCCGTCATGAAATGGGTGGGATTTCTCCTTGCAACACAGTCTCTAGCCAGATTTTTAAAGTGCCAGGAAGCCTAAAGCCTTTTTCCATTAGAGCACTTCACAGTTTAATTTTCTGATAATAAATTACAATTCATCCTATACACTTTCATTTCCCACCCAGTAACAAAGTTACTGCTCACTCACTGCAGAGGGAAGCCTGCCTGATTAGTATTCCACCCAGCAGAGTTCATGCTATCTGTCAGCTAGCTCTTTCTCTCGCTCTCTTCCTGCTTGAATTGCTGATGATTTTGTGAAACATGTAAATGGTGTTTAGTCTGTGGAATCAAACAGGGGCAGCAAAAGCAGGAGGGCGGGGGCTGGGATTCCCCACATCATCAGATCAAAGACAATGAGAAGAGAGAGGTGGAGAAAGGGTGAGGAGGGAGAAGAATCACTTTCCCCAAATTTGTTTGAAGTGTGGGGACACAATTCAGGGTTGACTGCGATTGCAAGGTGCTCATTTGCTTAGTTTTAAAGTGTCTTAAAAGCGTTTTAAATAATGTTTTAAATAGCATTTTATTCCATGAGTGGGAATGGGGCTTAAGTGTTTCTAAAATCCTTCAACTTGCATGCTTCACTTCCAAATGTTGTGAAGTTCAAATCACAAGCAATACAAAACCTAGTTTCAAAAACAAAGCTGACAGATATCACCTGTTTTTTTCATATTTGCTCTGGTGGGACAATCCAAGGGTTCCCTGAAAAAGCAGTAAATACCTGGGGTAAATCATTAGGTAGATAATTTTCTGATTTATGAAGGGATCAGTTCATTGAGAAATAATATAATCCACAATATGCTACTACGGTCAGGACAATTTCATAACCTTGCTGTGTTTTGGGTGCTTTGTTGCTTGTTCTCTTTTGTATCTTATGAAATCATTAAATAAGTGTGTAGCTTATGCCCTGCATAAAGGTCCTATGGCTGGTCTACCTGGTTGTCATATGTGATATTGTACCATGATATTAGGTGTACAGTATTTCTTTTCATTAGTAATTATTATGGATTTTGTATTCTGGATTTTGTATTCTTATTAAAGTTCTACCCTGCCCTGAATCCAAAGGTTTCAGGGCAGGTTACCAAATCTAGAACAGTGGTAGATCTTTGTAAAATGTTCTACCACCATCTTACTCATGAGTAAACTACCCCAGTGTGTAGAAGGGCACATAGCTCTGTAGTCAGTTTAGCTGGGAGACCCAGAATTGCACTCTCTAAGTCCAAGAACATTTATTCCTGGTCATCTGAGCCCCATTTGAAGCTCACACAAGCTTTGCAGTGGTGCAGGGACCTTGTTGTGGGACAGCTGGACCACTCCAGCTGGGAACCATTCCAGTGGGAGAGTCCCTAGCCCTGTCAAGTAAAGGTACATGCCAAAGTAAAACTGCTTCACCTTACTGCTGCCCCGTATAAGCTAAATACACCGGTTCCAAAATTGTGGCTGTGTCTCCACTTGATTGGTGAGAAACACCTCAAGGAGACATTGCCTCAGAGTGGGGTGCCCTTTTAGCTTTAGTACGGAGTTTGATGACTCCATTTCGACCACTAAGGCCATAATTCTCATGGCAGCCTGCACGCAAAAGCAACATAGTTCACTGTAGCTAGGGCTGGCTCCTTGCATGAGAAGGAGCTTCAGGACCACCACAGGCCTTCACACTCCTTCAGCATTGGGTCCTATGGAGTTAGACTTCTATGCCTCTCCATGGCATTTTGAGTAGCCTGTGGAGATGTGCTTCTATCACTTTGTCCCCCCTGAGTTATGCATGCTTCCAAGAAACCCTATATTCCATAATGATACATCTTGAAAACACTACCATAGATATGCTAACTTTATTTTTATCACATATTCACAGGCCATTTGACCTTGAAGAGTAATTGTCAAAGTTCCATTTAGAAGTAATGAATTTTCTCTCTCTCTCTTTTTTTTTTATGCATCTTGTTTTAGACTACCAGCCTCGGTAGGCTGGTAGGAATAATTTAAACTAGAAGCAAATGCCAGGTTAGAAACTAGTATTAATTGTTCATGGGTAATAGAAAAGCATCATAGAGGCAACTCCTTTCTAGAATTATAGGAATCCTGTACCAAGGATGTTCTTCTCAAATATGATTGTGAACGGGAAAACAGATTAAGATAAGAACCCAAACTGATTTTCTACTTCATCTGACAAGGAGAGTCTTGTAGTTCAAGAATTATCAGTTCAATACTACTGTAAGAAGCCATAACAAAAAGCAAAGAGGTAGCTTAGAATGATGGATTTGGAAACAGTTACTAAGAAATATTGTGTACCATAAAAGCAACAAATCTATAAGCCGTATAAACAAAAAACAAAGAAAACTAAGTTCCTTCCTTGCGGTAGTGAACATCAAGCAGAAACTCACATTCTTTGGGCATGAATTATGAGTGGATAATGGCCCAGAAAGAAATGATCATGATCACCAAGACTGAATGAAACTGAAGAGGAGAAAATTGAAGGACATATCTAAAGAGGCCATTAGGATGGCCTTGGAAAAAATACAAGATACTTCTGAAGTAAAATCAAACCAGTGAACATTTGCCCATATTGTCACTTGGGCAATTTCCACAGTTACCTTCTGTATCCTGGGCTGAGGCCTTGAACCAGGATATGCGGCCCATTTCAGGCCGCGACAGGTTGGGCCATCCACATTTTGTTCTGCCCATGCCGTCCTAGCCCAGCTGCTAATTCCAAAGTCTGGGCCTAATCTCCAGAACTAGTGCCCAGACGCCAATGGTAGGAAACAAAAGTTCCCAGGAAGGTCATTTTCTGTGAAGCGCCACTTCTGCCTTCCTTGAGTCCACTAGCACACTGGTAGACCTCATTGCCAAGGTATACCCATAGACCAGGGTAAGGTACCATTTTGACACCCTATGCCACTCTTGCTTTCTCTAGGGCAGAGTAAGTATTCTAGAAGTGGGTGGGTTTCCCCTACCCCACACCAGTGTGCGGAAGAGACGACAGCTAACACCAACTTTAAAAACAGAATTGGAAATGTTTTGATAAAATAGGTGTTGTTATCAACTAACTAGCTAAGCAATCACCAACTGTTTTCCTAGCAATATACAACACTTAGCAAGTGGGGAGACATTTTGGCCGAACAAGCTTCACCTGACCCCAGAATACCTCTTTAGATAGGTGAACTGGCTTTTGTTTTGCCATATTTATTGAGGACAATGTACTTCCGACAAGTCGTTCTGGATGGATTTTATCATCCGACATTTATCTCATCCTATCCCTTAGTATCCACCTCCAAGTAGATCCCTTCTGAGTCTTTGGTATTTGTTTTTGTTTCTCAGATGTTTGCCAGGTCAGCCGCTGGCGTCACCGGCATCTTTGAAATCGTAGCTTTTTAATGAGCATCCGCCTTAAGAGTTGGAATGGAAGCAGACAATGTACAGCATAAGGTTATTTTTCTCTGTCTCCAATTGCTGACCTTCTACCCCTCCACACACACTTTATCCCAAAGTTTGCGTATGCATTTTGGAGGTTGTCCTGTTCAAGCAGTGATAACACAAAGTTAATGTGTTTGCTTAAGAAGAGAAAAGAGCTCTGACGTTGGAAACCATCACGGGAAGGGCACAAAACAAACCCCAGAACATAGAAAGAGACATGTCGCCAAATGTCAAAATGCAAGTTGGTAAAGTAGAATTTGATGGGGAATTTATTATCCGGCTAACGAAAGGAAACAGGGGTTTAAAAGTCCATAGCAAGTGCAGTGTGATCGACCAGACTGAACACTGGAAAAGTGCAGTTGACAATCCTTGTGAAAAGGTGGTCGCAGAGGATTTTCTTACAATGGAAACCAGGATGGTCTTAATCAATCTCCTGACTGTCATTGCCTTTTCTTCAGTAGTTCAGACATTTGCACCTCCTGCGAAGCCCACTAAGCTTCAACACCAAGAAGGTAAGCTATACTCAAAACTTCTGCACTGACTGTCTAATACTCTGTGCAGTAAAGATACTTTATTGCTTTCCGAAAGGAAAGGAGTTCTAGAGCTTTAAAATAATTATTTAATGCTTTGCATTATTGCAAAAAGCAGCACCTAGGGCAGACCAGACAGCCTTACTCTGCATACAAGAAGTCTTGTTTCAAAACCAGTTAAATAAAAAATGGCTGTGATTGCCTCATTTGTTTTCAGTGTGAGAATGAAAAGATCTGGCAATTTCCATGTGAAGCTGTGAGGCACAATTTCCTTTGCTTTTCAGATATTAGTCAAAGATTTGCTGAAGATTCGGCAGGTCAACAGAAGCAGATCATGAAATTTTTATCAATATTTGATGAAGTGCAGAAAAGAATGAAGCCTAGATTTGTCCCAACGACCCCAGGACGTCATGGTAATTACACAATTATCAGCAAAATGAATGCTTTAAAACATAATGGATTTTGTTTGCAGTACACTCAAGGGTTTGTAGCTAATCCATTCAAAGTCATTCAGTTCTATAATTCATTCTGGCACAATTAATAATAATGAAGCATTTGTCAAAGACTGGGACACTAGCACATGATGAGCATGTTTGCAGAGCATACCTATGAACATTTAATCAGAAGTAAGTCTTATTGAAATTTCTCTGTGTGCCTAACCATTTAATCTTGTTCCCACTGACTTCAATGGGATGTATTCCTGAATTCCTATGGGCTTGTTACCAGCATTGGCTTATGTGACTGGAGGAGGGCAAGGGAGCAATTGGTACCACACATTTGATTGTGCCAATCCACATTTTGATCTGCAGTAGATCAAAGCATCACTTGGAACAATCACCATTTTAGTCCACCGATTACTCAAATAATGGCTACTTTCTGTTTAAAGTACAATATAATGCACATTAGAACTGGGAGTATATTAAATCCAGTTTAATAATTCTTAAAACTACAGAGTCAAAGTAATTTGGCTTTGGTTTTGGCTCACAGTATTTCAAGAATTTTGATAACATTCATTTGCAATCCTGTTCTATTAGCTTTACATGTTCATAAATGAAATCCAAGCAAATGATTTTTGCTGCTGTTCTTCATGAATGGAGTCCCAATGTGTACATAGCTGTATGCTTTGGGACTGAATACGTGCCCACATTTCAGAACTGGACAGCAAAAATCTGTGAAAATGGACATTTGTTCTGCAAATATTTAAATCAAGAATGGACTGGACTTTTGGCCCATCTATAATTAGGTTTTTTCCCCTGTACTTTGCCTACCAGGAAAGAAAGAGAACAAACCAATCTATAAATATGAAATGCATACTCTTCAGTTTATTTATTTGATATTTATATTTATTTTCACTGATATTTCAGGTTTTGAATCTCGGTATACCAGGACTTCATTGATTTGTTTCAATGATTGATTGGTTGGTTGGTTGGTTGGTTGGTTGATTTGTTTGTTCATTCGTTCATTTGTTCATTCACTCACCCACCCACTTTCTCATTCATTTATTATTCTGCTCATAATTAGGACATTACAATGAATTAGCTGATAGTAAATCTTCAAGATGCCAGTGCATTTTCACTAGACCTTGATCTACTCTGCGTAGTGACAGAGTGCTCTTATTTGTTTTACATATGTGTTCCAGGCATTCGTGATCCTTGCATAATAAACTGGGTTGATTTTGTAATGTTCAGTTGGGTGCAATTATAGTTCAGTAGTAAGAAACTGTTTGGAAAGCAGAGGGTTGCAATCAGACCCGTAGCCAGCTCCATATATATGAGGGGGTATCACAAATTTGGGGGTGAATAAGTAAGTGACTGGGGATACTTACACTGGTGGATTAAAAATTTTGAGGGGGCAAAAAATTGGGGGGCTGCCCCCCTCTACCCTCTCTGGCTATGGGCCTGGTTTCAATCTCAATCTCTGGTATCTCCCTAGAAGAAAGCAATGCCAAGCCACCTTCCGTATTTGTCAAGGAAACTGCATGTGGAGTCTCCAGAAATCAATTCCAGTTTAATAGTACCAAATGATAATAACACTACGCAGTCATTGCTCAATACTTATGGTTTTATGCCTCTTACTTGCTATCCCAGACCCTCCTAAAAGGGAAATAACTTGTGAAGAAATAGCAAAGCCTGAGCCCGTCGTACTATATGGAACACATTGTACTATATGGCATATGCTTCAGTATTTGCATTTACATTGCACTGTGACTCACAGTAAGAAAGCTACTGTATCCTTAAGAAATCATTTTTAAAAATCTCACAATAGGTGTAAGTGGGGGAGGGAAACACAATCCAAGGGATACCTCAGTTAAATGTTTTTGCAAGATTGATGTGTACAACTCTTCTTCACAATGATGCAAAAGAACAGGAAAGAAGAGAAGCTCATGCTCACTTAATTGGAGAACAGAAAATATACACAGTGTGTAGACTTACACAAAGAATTGAAGGTAATCCTATTGCTGAGATACTGGATGCTTTTAAAGGAAGAATGTGGCTCTCTGTGTACATTGAAAACTGTACTAAATCACACTAAATGTAAGCAGCGCCATGGGAAGCAACAATAAACCTTATGGATCTGCGGAGGCTATAAAGTCAAGGCTGCCTAGTTAAATTGTTAAATATCGGGCTAAAGAAAAGAGGAATATTGCATTTGGTTTTGTTAGGTTAAACTTAAAAGGGACCGGAGTGACAAAGTGTCATTAGGTTCAAATGAGTTTCGTGAGTATTGTCACCACAAACTTTTGTCAAAATCCTGTTGAAAACCTTTGGAGAGAAAAATAAATTGCAAGTGGAGTGAAGCTTATCAAGACACCCTGAAAGGTCCAAGACTATCAGACAGGCACTTTACCTCACAAGCCAGAGCCTCTTCAACAACAAAAGCAGTCAATTTAACAAAAAAATTGAATTAATGAATCAATGAAAAGGCAAGAGATGTGGCCTAAGATATATTATTTCCTTCTAAAATTAATAGCACTTTAGTCATAGGTAGCCTCTAATGTCAACTTCATAGGGATCAGTGGGCAAGCAACCTGAATGCATTATTTTACTGATTTATTTGTATTTTTATCCTAACCTATACCCAAAGCTTCAGGGCAGATTACAATAGTAAAAACCCATTAAAATCATGTTAAAAACTTCTTAGTGTGCTGAATGTATTTCTGAATGCCAAACAAGATGTGCTAAATTGTATTAATCAGAAAATCTGTGTGTCAAATGTGTAGTATATTGTTGTTGTTGTTGTTGTTATTTCTGCAGAGTGATTTCTCTAGCATTTTAAGCACATTGCTTCTTCTAGTACATTATTTTCATGTTTGTGTCCATATTGCAGATTTACAGAGTCCAGGCGTGGGTGTGTCAGTGGAGGGTGAGAGGGCACTGCATCAGGTTTTCCCCTGGATGAGAAAACTACTATTCATCCGGATAGCTGGCAGCAACTAGTGCTGCAGAGCCCTAGTTTGAATCCAGATTTAACAAACCCTTTGGTTCAACTTGCCCCCCCCCCTTGTTACTCTATTTGCAGAGTTGAACCTTGAAACAGTGGAAGAGAGCTGATCTGACAGGTTGCACAGTCCAGTCAATTACAGTGCGGGGAACGAAGAGTTAGAGGAGGTGATAAGGGGTGGAGATCTTATCCTGAGAACAAGCACACTAAATGAACTTGAACTATTTATGTCTGTTCACTTTGTGACCCAAAACACATTCAATTTTATCCTGAATTAATTTTGAAGCAGAAGGTAAGGCTTGTGTGTAGCTAGGGCCTTGGAAGTATCCTCACCCCTAGTCCCTAGAAGGCAAGCTGTGTGGTTGTACCTTTTGCATAGTTAAGAGGGGAGGAATTTAGAGGGTAATGCTACTTGTGGGGAAATAATGGGGACGCAGCCTGGAGAAGGGGAAACAGGATTAATAGGATTCACCAGCTAACCTTGGGAGGAAATCTTGAGGTTTTTCCACTTCATCTATGGCAACACTGCCTGGTGTTAATAAGGAATGAAGAACATTATTGTTTGACTTCATAGTGGGGATAGTAATAATTTCAATTTACATGTTCTTTGAAGGTATTTATTTATTTAAAATAAGCTGTGCACCAGCTTAGCCATGATCACACCTGGGGCCTATTCACACTTGGCCTTTTTCTGGAGTATATCTCAGGACAGGCGTCTGTGGGCCACATGCTAATGCAGACTCTGGCAGACCTCACGTTGGGCCTGCTGAAGCCTGCACTAGCATATGGACAGCAAGTCCCTATTCTGGGATATATTCCAGAATAAAGCCAAGTGCGAATAGGCCCCTGGCTGAAATAGTCTGTCCCTTAAGAAACTGAACTGGCAGCTGTCCTAATTGTGTTCACACCCAATTCCTGATCATCAGTCCTCAGATTGTGCTCAGCTTGGGCTGCTACGCTCACACCTTTTATGTTATCTTCCCAAGTCTCGTTTATACGACTCTTTAGTTCTCCAGCCCTCTTGATTTCATCAACACTACCTGTACTCTGATAGGATAAAGTTTTATTCGGTAGTGGCTACGGGGTGTGTTTGGGGTTGTATAGCACTGATGGCAAACTCGATGCTAACACAGTTAATACCCTGAACATCTATTCCAGAAATCTACTAAATATTTTTCAATTTGCATTTCAGATTATGCCAAAATATTTGGAAAGAGAGTCAAAAAGGTAAGAAAAAAATAATAGCTTTTAGAACCTCTTACTGCTGTTCCAGTTACCAGAATAGAATTCATAATCAAAGGCCCTTTTCTACACTAGGCTTTATTCTGTATTATATCCCAGAATAGGATCCTGTAATCCACATGCTGGTGCAGACTACAGCAGGCCCCAAGCAAGCCTTTGATTTTATTTTTTTTAATGTCTATCCCTTAAGTGTCAAATTTGCCCCAGTGTCACCCTTTTTTACCCTGTCTGATTGTAGCCTCTATTTAATCAATGGACCAAGATTCCTCATTCACACACCACATTGTCATACTTCTACTATTAACTTTTTTTTCCTTCTGTCTGTATAGGATAATTTAGATGGTCCTTCTCATCCCTATTTCTCACAACATGAAGATGCTACAGAATCAAACAAGGAACTCCTGCAAAAATATCCATTCAGTGGAAAAAAATTCAGGAAAACAGCACCACAGTCTCCCAAGAAATCAAAGAAAAGAGGTATGTGTTTCAGCAAGATTTTTTTTTTAAAAAAATTGTTTGTTGTCTGTCTCTCACCAAGCAAGTTAAATATTGAAGTTAATTAAATTGAACAAAGACAAATCCAAAGGAGGCCTAGCTGTGGAGCATGGAAATCATGCTCCACAAGCATACTAACCTATACCAGGGACTTAACTTTAGTGTCCAGCTGGCAACCATCTGCACTTCTGCTGACTGGGGAGGTCGTCAGAGCTGCCACACAAGCACACTGACAGCTCTGATGACCTCCTGACGCAACTGTGACTGCACGAAGTGTCAGCGTCATCATAGTCTTCAGTCGCTCAATGATATGGAGCAGAATTTCCTCATTAGATAAAGGTATAAACAAATGGGCGTATTTAACTAGATGCTGAGAGCAGAAATCAGCTGATGCAGCATGATCTTGGGGCCTTGCAATGCCGACCAACCTTTCGTTTTCAACCAATTTCCTGGAACCCCCGTCTGACACCACAAGTACCACATGAGTCACCACGGCATCCCTTCCCCACAGCCCCACCCATACCATTTCATCCACAGCAACTGGTTGATATAAAGTATAGAAATTATGCTGATGGAGCTGCAGAAGAGGTTATTCTGCAGTCTAGAGGCACAACTGAGTAGGGCCTATCATGCACTACCACTCACCTAGCAAGACCTTTGTTGCACTTTATTGCACTATCATGCACTACCACTCATCTAGCAAGACCTTTGTTGCACTTTATTGCACTATCATGCAGTACCACTCACCTAGCAAGACCTTTGTTGTGGTAGATTTGAATTTTGCTGTTCTGTGTTTGACACCAAAAACACTGAAAAGTTAGGTTAAAAATACAACTGGATCATGATCTGTGAATGACAGGCAAGATCACAGGAGTAATAAAACTAAAGAATCAACCTTGGTGTATTGAATCAGTAATAACATGTTCTTTTCCAGCCTGCTTTTGGAAATACTGTGTACAAAGCAAGTAGGCTAATGTTTCATCATCAACAACAACATACCATCCTGAAGATGAATTCAAGCCTGACAATGGAATCTTCAAAATCTGAAGACATTTTCCAGAGAGAAGATTCAGCTGTCAATTGGTCTTTTTTAAAAAAAGCTATTTGACCATATTTGCCTTGTGCACATATGTATTGAATGTCTCATGTCAGTATTTAAGATGCCTGTCAATTATTATTTATAGTCATAAAATAAAATAATTTTATATAAGCAACAGTATATATATGGAATGTCCGGGGGGGAAAAGATGAGGGTATTGGTGAGTGACCACATGACAGAAAACATAAATGGTAACAACAAAATCTGTTTCTTCCAAATACTGGAAAGTATATTTCTCAAGGAGTAAATTTACCTAAGTAGGCTATTGGAGAAATATCTGCAACAGCTTTGTCTTAGTGAAAAACCCTGAAGACATCAAATCCAGGTTGTTTTTTATTTTTGCTTTTCCCTTGATTCTATGGCCGTTGTCCCACCTTTACTTTAAGTCCAAATGGAAGGTCATTCCAAAATAATGACAGATGAGCCCTAGACTGTGCAAAACTTTGTAATGTTGCCTGACACACACATAAACAGTATATATTGTACCTACTTCATACTTTGCCAAACTGCAGCTAATTTGACCTGGTGTGGATGAGTTCAGCCACAGCTTATCATTCAGTTTGGAATTGACCTGATTTTTTTTTCCAGTGGACAATTCCAGACTTAGACCCTGTAATGTTTCTATTCAATATTCAGAGCCTAAACACCAGGTATATCCTGAGTCAGCACCATATGGAACCTTTCTCCTGAGTGGCTCCTCTTGCCTTAACTCCAGAAATGGGATCCTGAGTAGGATTCATGGCCTTTTGGTAGATAAAAAAGTCGGGGGGGGGGGTTATATATCACCATTAAGGTATCACTATGGTGGGGTTGCCACACATATCTGTCCCACCAGTCCCACTATATCCCCCTAAAAAACTGCTAAAACCTATTGCTGGAAAACCAAGGACTGGTTGCAGGTTTTCTACAAATAGCACTTTTTCTTACCTTGCAGAAGGAGCAACCATTGTAGCTCTGTCCACCGTGCATGATGCGGGCATACACTTCCAAGTATTCGGCACCAGACAGATACCCTGATGTATGTATCACCAAAAAAGTGGAAAGACAGTGATGTGGGCAGTGCTGTCTAACTAGGAAGCAATAATCAGAGGGAGGCAATATCCTGCGTTATTGCTCCCTAGCAGGGTAACCAGCCCCTTCCTGTAGGTGGTCTCTGTCAGGCTCAGTCTAGTTCCTTCAGCTACCAGTAATGACCATTATTACATCCAGGTGTCACTTATTCTATTTTTGGATACTCCAGAATAAAGGACTCCAAAAATAGCAGAATAAGTAAGTGGCATCTGGATAAAGCCTATGTGACTGCCTTTTATTTGTATTTTATTCGGCAGTTACATTCCAGTTAGCTTTAAAATTCCATCTTTCCCAAAGTGCAAGTATATACTTGGAAAAAAAAAGCAGCACAATATATTTAATTCCGAACTAGTATATTTTCTGTCAAAAGTATAAGGCATTAGTAAGGGACAACAGTGAATTTATGTGTAGTTTAAATCTATATATATTCTTGAAATGTAACATAATAGCAATATTTCCTTGGTATTTAAAAATAAAAATAAAATTGATCCAGCATTCTATCTTGCTTCTATAAAGCAGCAGCAGCAAGCGAAATAGAACTGGCAGGAAAGTGCAATTGGAGTCTCAATTTTCAGCTTCCCAAAGCAGATCAAAGGTAAGGCTCCAATTCGCACCTGGCCACTTCCGAACAGGTTCCACTCTGGGAGACACTGTTATAAAATGTTTGATTTTTCAAGAGATTATTACTATAGATTTTTTATAAAAAAATAAAAGACCGAGTCTTTAATCACAAAGATTATAAAACAAGATACACAAAGTATATTTCCATGATTATACAGTGCCGAAGTAGAAAATTTACACAGTTGTAAAACTGATAAGTATCTGCCTTCTTGAAGCAGCTGCCATATTCTACCATAAAATTCATTATAACGAATATACATTTCAGACATCAGAGCTGATATAGAGGAATGTATAGGGGTTTTTTTTACATATAAGGGTGGAAAGTTAGAAGTCACAGAATAAACAGATCAAGACATTTGGAAGATTGGCGCCAATATTTTGATCGTTGGACTTCAGTTCCACTGATGTTTTTTGAGAGAAAAGCACCATTTCAGAGCAGCATTATTCCAGATCAGGCCAAGTCAGACAGTGCCCCTGCCCCCAAAATGTTCCACTCACAAACCAAGAGGCAAATGTTTAACAATTTTTCTTAAATGATGCACCTTTTAGGGACTTATTCAGACACTGGTGGAAAACTTGTTTTTAAAAAGAATGCTGGAGTTTCCCTGTAATGGCACAAAAGTGGCCACCAGACAGGGACCTGCTGCCCTATTCCACACATTCAGAGATAATGTAGCAGGTCTTAGTGGTCTGTGCAACACAATATGGGAACAAGTGTTTCCATCATATTGATATTTGAAACAATAACCACGTGCCCAAGACTTGCTAGACACACTTTTAAAATGAATCCGATTCTCGGTGTGTTCTTTATAAACCAGACCCAGAGGTGTTCTCGGTAGCTGACTTCAATAAATAGTGGACTATATTTTAAAAGAGCAATCAAAGATAGAAATATACTTTGATATGCAAATAACTTTTACCAGATCGCTAGAACTGCTGAAATGAAGTATAGGAAAGAAGTTGGTTGGGAGACAAAAGATGGTTATAAATTCCCAATAATAGATGGTGAGCAGCATGACCTTGGTTTAATTTCTCTCAAGTATATTTTGACAGGTTCTGCAACTATACCAACTGTATGTATAGTATTTTAGGTCAGAGAAAATATGTTTAAACACTGCATGTCGGAAAACCATAACTAGTATGTATTCTAGAGTCTACTTTTTCTGTAAAGGTTTTGCTGCTTGATCTTTTGCTCGGTGTAATAACTTACATCATTTGTATGTGCACATTCAATTCAATGGGATATTTTGTTACTAATTATAATGAGGCAGAGTAGACATATCACATTGTCCTTAGGCTTTTAAAATCCAGTTTTCTGAAAATTGAAATATAACATTTATTTATTTATTTATTTCATTCTTTTTGCAACATCCAAATAGGCAAACTCAATTTCCCTATCTGCAGGACAGGTATTTGTGAATTCATCTCTAGCATATGCATTGTTCAGATATCTCCAGATTCCAGTCATTTCAGATGGAAATTCAAAATTCCTGTACTTCTTTGCCACAACCTTTGAAAAAAAAGAGAAAAAGCATGGCATCAATAATCAATACATTTTAATGATTCCTAAGTTATTAATAAACAGTAAAATACAATGTAGAAAATGGGGCACTAAGACTTAGAGGAAATTTGCACCTAACTTCTCAGGGACACCATCCCCGGGAAGTTAAGATCAGGGTCAGGATGCCTAAGGCCACTTGCTGGAATTCAAGAGCAGGTGAAGGTTTGCCCTTGTCTTCTGCTTGAGATGTCAATAAGCAACTGGTGGGCCACTGTGTGGTACAGGATGCTGAACTAGATGGACTGTGGCTGGATCCAACAGGGCTCCTCTTATGTTCTTATGTTCAGCTCCATAGTGTGTGGAGGCTTTGTGCCAGAGCATTCTTGGGCACCCCTGAGAACCAAATGCAGAAAGGCCAAGAACTTGAGGCAAGTATTTCTTTTGAAAAGAAGTTTTGAACTATCAGAAAATTCTCAGTTCGTAGTGCTTCTCATTAAATATTTGGCTAGAACCTCGAAGACAGGGCAGGAAAGAAATCTTCAATGAAGTAAATAACATTTTATTAAATTAATATTAATCAGAGATGAAATAAAAATACAGTATATTCTGGGGTATAAGATTACTTTTTAACCCAAGAAAATCTTCTCAAAAGTCGGGGGTAGTCTTATACGCCCGGTGTCATCTTCTTATACGGTGAGTATATCCCAAACTCTATATTTTAACTGGAAAAGTTGGGGGTTGTTTTATACACCCAGTCGTCTTATACGCCAGAATATACAGGTAGGTTTATTGCCTTTTTGTATAAAGAAAAAGCAAGCACATTTAAAAATATCCAGACCTTGATGATATGGAGCTTTGGCAAAAGATTGCAATCTGCTAATGTGAGTTCATCACCATCTAGAAATTTTCTTGTAGAAACAGTGAGTTCTTCAGTGCTATAGGCATCAATTTCTTCAGGCAAAGGGGTATTTAAGTAGTTATTCAGCTTTCTCAAAGCCTTAAGCAATGATTTTTCCAAATCTAGAATTTAAAACAGAAAAAAAGAACATACCTTCTATTAATCACAACGTTGTTTTGAATGGTGTCAACAGCCAGCACTACCTATCCCAGGGAGTTACCGCTATGCTCAGACCAAGAAGTAAAGCTGAGGGGTTTTTTGTGTGTGTGTGTTTTAATTAGAACAGAAGCTGGATTCAAACTGTTCAGGGGAAAAGAAGTTACAGCAAATGAATATGGAAGAAAATAGAAGTCAAAGGGTAACATGGACCCTTTTCATACTTCAGTGATTAGGACAGCCTCACATGGTCTGGGAGGCTGCTTCCACAGAGCATGGCACTGCCTCTAACCCAGAGTGCCCCAAAATGTGCATAGCCACCCTGATTGTCTGTAGTAGTGGAGTAGTAAAAATTTCAGTTTTACTTGGAGCTTCCTTGTGCAGATGCTGTGTGGAGGTACATGGCTGCACTTGCGCAAATGCGCACTGCATTGCAATCACCATAGCAACAGCCCAACACTTTGAAGGCCACTAGTTAAGCCTGGGACTGCCATGTCTGGAATTAAAGGTTTAAAGAAGAAACAGGTGCACACATGGGAGCAGCTACAAGCATATCACCTGTATACAAGAACAGAGTAATATTTCTTTGGACTTACTTTCATTGGCATCTTTCCTTGTATTTTTTATGAATGCAGAAAATTTAGCAAACACATCATTTCCAGCAGAGTAAGAGTCCAGATGAATCGGTGCAAGTTTAGGATATCTAAAGAATTTAAGAAGAATTTAAATCCAGCTTTTCCAACTTTCTTCTCCTAAAATCTTGCTAGAACTCCAGCTGTCTATGAAATGGAGGTCCTTTCTCCACTAGGTCTTATTTTGGATTATATTCTGGAATAGCAGACTGCTGTCCAAATGCTGATGCAGACTATGGCAGGCCTGTTTGGGGCCTACCGTAATCTATTTATTTATTTACATTTTTATCCTGCTCTATACCTGAAGGTCTCAGGGCAGGTAACAGCATTTAAAATCAGACATATTAAAACAGTATATATTAAAACAATGTCTACAAGTAGCATGCAGACAACAGGCCCCTACTCTCTGATATAATCCCAAATAAGGCCCAATGGAGAAAGGGCCCTTGATATAGCTCTAGAAGGATCTGCACGACAGCCACTTCTAGTGCTGCAACCACAGAGTAGGAAATATGGTGGCCACACAACAAACCCACCACAGCACAAACATCAAAGTCCAAGAATCTTTGTTCCCCAAGAGCAACATTTCTGCCTGAGAAAGAGGCCACAGACATTGGCCATTTTTTGTGCCTTCTTAAATAGTATTGTGTTTTTTACATCAATGATGTACTTCTCTCACACTTCCAATATGCTTTTGACCCTCTGTGGCGGGATATGAACTCAATGGCCATGGGGACATATGATCCTCCTGTTCTTCAAACCCTCACATAGTGCCACTGCAGCACAGTGCAGAACCTGCCTATTACATAAATTCCTGACACTTTAAGCTTTTCTGTGTTATGCTCTGTAACGCCACAGGCCTCAATACACCATCAGTGTATCTTCTACCACCACAGAAGCCACACAGCACAGTACCTTGGAGGTGCTAATTTTTCTTCAAGAAACTCTTCAATTTTATTTACATCTATTTTCACATCACCATCAAAAGTCATAAATGGGGGGTTTGTTCCAGGAGCTAACTTTTGTAAGTCTGCAGGCTTCCTAAAAAGAAATAAACATTGTTTCTCAGAAGCAACACATCCAATTGTAGACAATCTTTGCAATTTTTAGGCTAACTGCATGTTTTACCATTGAACACTCTTGTCAACTATACTTTTGCTGTTGTTTGGTACCAGTGTGTTAGGGTTAACCCTGATGACGTTGACAAATCTATACAGTTCTCTTGACAAAGGACGTGGCCACCCCTTGCTGAAATAGTCCATCCTGCTGAACTTAAGACAACCTAATCCTATTCACACCCAATTCCTCAGATCGTTCTCAGTTTGGGCTGCTATGCTCACACCTTTATGTTATCTCCCCAAGTCTCCTTTACACAGCTCTTTAGTTCTCAGCCCCTCTAGGCTGCATTAAATCACCTATATTCTGATAGGATAAAGTTCCGTCAATCAACATCAGCAACAGGATGTGTTTGGAGTTGTGTGGTGCTGATGGCAAACTCAAAGGTAACACAAGGTACTGCTGATATAAGGGGACTGTACCCCCAAACAGAAGGAGCCACAGCATGCACCTCCACTTCCACAGCCCTTCCTGTAGAAAAATGAGAGGTTGTACTCTGCCGTTTGCCTAAAGCTGCTGAAGCACTTTCACTTTTCAGTAAAAGTCTCTTTTTACTGAAACAAAACATTGTTTCCCTTGCACATTGCTGAAGGAAAATATAAGATACAAAGTCCTTAGAATTGTATCAGTTTTGCTCCACTCTTTCCCTTGCTCCTCTTCCCAATAGTGCTTTTCTGGCCATTTTTTAAAAAAGAATCAGTCCAGCTTTTCTGCAAAACCACTAGAGAGTAAATAAAGAAATATGATCTATTGCTTTATCAATCTAGCACAAAACTGATTTATATGTTTTTAAGATGACGGACAGAGTCCGGCAGCTTGTGATCAGAACAAAAGGGAATTGTGGGGGTGGGGTGGGGCAGGATGAGACATCCTAGGAATGGTGACGTGCAAAGCACAAACTGCTTGGAAGCAAAGTAAAGACTATGACCATGATCACACCTTTCTGCCAAGCCTCACCTCCCTTGCAAATATGAGCCTCCTGGAAGTTCAGCAGAAATGCAAAGGGATGCAACAAAAGGGGAGATGTGCAGAAACAACCTGTTTGTGCCACCCACAGCCAGGCATCGGATGGGAGGGAAGACTGGATCCACCCACCCCAGAGTGGTTCAGCCCCCTCTAGCCCACATCCCCACTCATACAGGACAAGTGAAAACAGATTGGCTCCCCAAGACAGACTGGGTCCTGTGCAAAAGCAGACTCTGTAGAAGCCAAACTGAGGAGGAACATTCCACTTCTATGATGAACTGAGGAGGGAAAAGTGTGAGCTATGAGACTAATCATGGTCAAAGATACAGAAGGGCTTTGCCATTTCTTTCTCCCATACTGGGGATTGAGACTATACTGTTCTGCTTTCTTGGCAGGTTCTGTGAAATATAAATAATTCTGGTACTATGTCACAATCTTGGGCTCTTTCTGCACAGACCCTTAATATGAATTAAGGACTTGTGTAGTAAACATCTAGGCACTCAGAACTATGAGCCATGCCCCCTGCTGGTCTGCCCTGCATGCATTAGACATTGTGATACAAATTAAGGAGGTCTTAATCTGTATCACTGGTAGACCTGTGTAATCAGGGCTACCAGTGGACTAGTGCAGCCCTGATATGGAACATGGGGGGGGGGGCATGCAGAAGGCATGTTTCTCATGTTCTGGACTACCAGGTGGTACATTTCAGTGGCATGTAATAGTGCACTGCCAAAAGACACTCCCCCACAATGCCCCACAGCAAGAAACTTTTGTTTCTAGAGTAGGGTGTGTCTATGAGGTTTGCACAAGTTTCAAGGCCATTAAAAACACGGATATTTCAAACAGTGGGAAATCTTGCTCAATTTCCCATCATTCCTGTGAAATCCCATGAGATTTCACAGAAATCATGGGAAATCCCGCATGATTTCATGCTCTGTTTCTCACTACCCAAGGCCTCCAAGAAGCCTCAGGGAGGCCTAACGGCAGTGTGTGTGGGTGGGGGGAGGGGGGGAGAGGCTGGTCTGGTCACTGCAGATAATTGAAACCATGGTTACTAAATCAGTGGATATAGGGGTCCAACTGTAGTGATACCAAAGAATATTGCTCCAATATTCTGGGGCTATGTCGGGATTGCCACTGACACCTCTGGATGTCCCAGGATCCTACCAGGATTTTCACCCTGTCTGGAGTTAGCCAAAGACCTGAGTTTAGACCTTCGCCCCAACTCCCACTGGTCCAAGTTCCCCAACTCACTAATGCTTTAAAACTTTATTTAATCAAGGACCCCACTAAGCATAAGTAGAGTACCTTAAGAAAAACAATAACAACACTCACCGTTTCAAATCCACAGTTGTAACATTAAATATAACGCCCTTTAGCCAAAGAATCATGAAGAGGCGCTGAGAAAATGGACAATTTCCAATACTTTCCCCATCACTACCAGCCTGCAACACATAACGTTAGATTTATGTTAAAATACTAGTATTTAAGAATATAAGAATAACTTAAGAAAAACATATACACTTCAGGCCTAATATCAACAGGAATTGTTGTCCCCCCCCCCCTCCCCAAAATTTCAGCACAGTTTCTCAGGACCATTGCACTTAGTGATGAAGCCAGAGTTGCCAACATTTTTCATTTCAATCTCTTGTGTCCATACAGCTGATGAAGTAGACTCATCTACAAAAGCTCATGCCACAACCTCTTTCTCTTTGAGGTTCTACTAGAACCTGCCTTTTCTTGTGTCCACAGCAGCTAAAAGAAGGCAGAAATCCCACATATGAAGTGTTATGGATTGCTGTTCTTTTATGTCTGAAAAAAATATATCGATTAATTGTGCAAAGAAGCCTTTGCTAGAAAAAATTAATGACCTATGGCATATATAATAATAAATCAGATTATTTCTGTATGATTTATGGTTGCTGAATCAGTTTTACATCATAGCTTAACTGTTTTCTTTAAAAGTTGTGTATCATATTTGCTTATGTGGCTAGAAACAAAAGCAGCAATGCTATAAAAGTTGACATACAGGCAGCACAACTTAATCCACTGCAAATACCCACTATTTACTAGAAATTTTGCACAATGTATCTTTCATAAAGTACTTACAAAAACATATGAATACAACTGCATAGATACATATTTTGCAAGAAACTGCCTAAGGGTGCTTTCACACACGGCCTTAAAAAACATATAAGGACACATACAAGACATATACAGAACACCTAAAAACTTACCTTCTGTGCAGGAGGCTGGATCCGGGACTCTTTGCGCAGCCACTTCCGCATTTCGGCGAGCAAAACCCGTTCTTAATTGGGTCTTGCCGCCAAAAGATCCGGCCTCTGGGAAGACCTCAAAAATTAGGTCTTCCCTCCGGCCCTTTGCCTTGATCCGTTTGGAAGTAGGATGCTTCCGCACACGGAGAGGCAAGGGCTAGATGTGCTGGCGGCCGCCATCTTAGGGAGCGTAGAAGCAGGCTGGGAGCGTAGAAGCAGTAACCCCACGTGCTGGTTACTGGCAGCTGACTCTCCAGTCCCGCAGCTCCAAGGGTGGCATTGGCAGTTCCCGGGGTGGCGTTGGTGGTGCGGGAGCTGGCTGCCTTTGGCCATGGGTGCTGCGGCTTCCGCGCAACACCCAGGTGATCCAGCTGCCCAATCTGGCCTCCCCAAGCATGTGCGGACATGCAGGGCCTCCGAGGATCCATCTCTATTTGGGACAGATCCTCCAGAGGACTGCTCACTGAAAAATGGATCTTCTTAGATCTGTTTTTTTGGCGGCAAATGCAGAAGCACCCTAAGTTCTTTTTATCAATAATATTTTCACCATCATCACCTTGCAAAATTTCTATTTTTATGCAGCATATGTAGCCCTATCTACACATACAAGACAGTTGACAGAAAGTCTAGGAAAACCCCTAAATCTAAGGAGATATCAGCTTCCCAAAACAAGCCAGAACCCAGTATGACATGTTGCAGAAGAGGGGGGAAAGGCCATATTCAGATGGAGAATTAAAGGATTTGGCTAAGTCTTTACAAAAGGTCTTGATCACCACGATAAGAAGTGGAGGTACACGATCTATTTGCACTAGGCCTGTTGGGACATCTGGTGTTTGATCCCACATAGAGCATCTGCACCTCACGGAGTTGCATCTATACCAGAAGCAGCTCCATGCATGCCAGATTGTCTCCTAAAATGTGCTCTACAATTATACTAGCCGCTGACTAGTTTAGCCAGGCATGCTTAGTTTGCATCTCTTCTGGAGGAACAGAGCATGAGGCAGGGAAGCATAGATGCGGCTGGGCACCACATGGCCCAGTTGCTGGGGCAACAGCACCACTTATGCTCATTGCCATGGTAACACAACTGTCTCTAGTACAGAGGCAATTGTACTTGAGGCAGTGCTGGCTAAATTTGGGATGGATTGAACTTCACAAAATGTGGCTGCCTGATCCATTCCAGAAGTTAGCTGGCCATTGCACCTAATAAAGATGCAAATTTGCCCACAGCCTGTGACTTTCTAAGATCACAATGAAAAATCACAGCGAAAAGAAGACACTGGCTTTGCTTAATCCAGGTCAAAAGATTCCGTGCTGGTAAAGAGTTAAATAATAGAACCCAAACTTCAATAAAATTATACTTCCCTTTCCTTCGCAGGTTCTGAAGACTGTAATGTACTCTCCAGAAGAATGGTATAAGATAGAAGGAAACAGTCTGATGTGAAAAAGTTTGAATTTAAAGAATGCCTCCACTGATCAGCCCTGGAAGAACCCTGAGATCATCTAGAGAGGTCTTAATGCAGGTCCTATGAAATGCAGAATGCCACCTTACGATGGCTTGCTCTCCTTTCTGATAGGCTTTAGGTGCCTATTAAAGACCAGCCTCCTTGCCCAAGCATTCCAACTGAATGGTTGCTTCTTCCAAGACTCACCCAATTTTAAAGTTTTGATTGCTGGTTTTTCTGCTTGTATGTTTCTTGTGAACCACTTTGAGATTTTTAAAAATAAAATAAGGAGTTTGAATGTCTTAAGTGAATGAATAAATATCACAGGCTCAGAAGCCATTGCTGAAATGGTGGCAGCAATGGCAAATGAACAGAGTAGGCAACTGATGCAAAGGCCCTCACAAGAAAGATGGCACTACCCCTCACCACTGGCAGAAGCAACAGAGGGTCAATGACTTCTTCCACAGCACAGCTGGGAAGGTAAATCAACCCCCTCTCCTGCCAGGAACCGTGGTGAAAGTGGCAGCAGAGGTACCCAAAGGTTTGAGGAACACAAGAACCTACCCCACTTGCAAGGGAAACAGCAACTGCTTGTTTCACCTTTCTTGATAAGCAGTTAGGCCAAATGGTTGTTCAGCATGAAATGGCACAGGAAGTACAAATGTCCCAGACATACTTGGTCCTCCAGCTAAGTAGGCCCTGGCTCAAATGCAATGTTTAGATAAAGCCAAGATCAACCAACTGATTTAAAACAGATTTAAAATGAAAATTAAGTTGCTATATTAAAACAGCAGGATATTAGTCTTGTGCAAAAGACATTCATTTATTCATAAATTGCCCAACTGGTCTAAATGTTGACATCTCCTGTGAATTTTCTAGCAGTAAGAAAATTACTCTTCTTGCTTCCTTTAGATAGAAAGGATAGAAGACTGGCTTGCTGTATAATAAATACATTGCTTTTACCATTAAAGAAACAGAAGTAGATTTTTCACTATTCACCTTGGCAACTGTAAATTTCAGACGAGAGCCAGCAGTCTTTGCCTTCTGTGTAACCTTCTACATAACTTTATAAATAAGATCAGCCACACAGATGAAGAAAGTGTTTCCGTGACAACCGCAGACGCAAAGGATTAAGTGGGGTAATCCTTTTCCTGCTCAACAAAGAAAGCAGTTCTGAGGCTGGTGGCCTTAACCCTCACGAACACCTAAAGTGCCATCACATCATATCCCCTTTCAGGTTGCAGGAGCAACCAAAGAGTAGTGGCTGGAACCCACTGCTCATCATTACTATTTGTAACATGCTGCTGTCACTCTTGATCCACTGTGGAAGCGTGGAAATAGCACTGGAACTATTCAAATTGCTTGTACTTTCTTTTCATTCGGTGCAAATTTGCCACTGGCACTGTCATCACTGATATTTTTTAAAGGACTTAGGATACTGTGGATTGCTCACCACACTGTTGAGGTTATCACTCACAGTACTAATGGGAGTGGGAGTCCAAGGGCCCACAAAGCCAGTTGAAGTGCTGCTGCTAGGAAAATTGAACAGCAGCATCAATGATATCAGTGCCAGTCTACCAGCTAGGATGATCTGGCGTATCCCAAATCCCACCAGCGCTGTGGAACAACCTTCCTATAGAAATCACTAGGTGGTGGCGTTCAACCTTTAAGGGTATATTTCAACCTCTTCTTTTCACCTGTTATTTCTTTTTGTAAGTTGCTGTGAGAGCATTATAAAGGAGGGTGTTAATGAAACAAATAAATAAAATATTTCAACTGAATTTGAAGGGTTTAATTTGTCCCACTGAAAAATTTATTTGCACATACTCAGCTCTGAATGGGACTGAACCCCCAAAAATTATTTATGGTATGATAAAGCAAGTGTTTTCTCAGTGTTGTTATCATTCCAGCAATGTACAACATTGGTAGCTTCCAGACAGCGACCAAATAACACACTAGTGAAGGATAACGCGGAATATCAATCCCTTGGTATTATCCCTTGCTAGCTCATGCGTTTTAAGTTACATGCGCATCTGGGCATCTGAAATGTCTGGATGTGCTCACTGTCACCTCTGCACATGCATAGATGCATCTTCAGCTTCCATGGATGCACAGAGCAATTTGGTGGTTCCATCCAGAAGGTAAGTAGGTGGTCTAAAAAAATACAAATGTTGGAAAGCCCATGACCAGGACTGGGTTTTCCAGCAACAGTTTTTAGTGGGGGGGGGGTTGATTGGGAGAGTGGGGCTATGGGGATGTTGGCTCAGAAATGTGAGGCAACCCCACCATAGTGCCACGGACACAGGCATAGAGTTTTGATGTATAGTTAGTACAGATCCCATATAAACTGTCTAAAATCTTTAATAATATTTCAAATAAGTGTTAGAAATGTGGAAGGAAAGGAAGGTATGATGTATCACATGTGGTGGTCTTGTTCTAAGGTAAAAGAGTATTGCCTTGTAATTTATATGTTGATGCAAACAATACTGAGAGTACAAATTCAGTGGAAACTAGAATTCTTTTTGTTAGACATAAATGAGAAGAATTTGGATAAATATATGAAACAATATATGATAGCCACACCAAGGCTTCTGCATGCACAAATGTGGAAAATGGCAGATACCGTAATACAAGTTTGGCTGGCTGCACAATAAAAACAATGGGTCTATTTTATTAAGATGGTTCCAAACTTTGTAAAGAACTGGCAACCTTTTACTGACTTTTTAAAAGAATGGAGAGAAATGTACTCATTACATGATTTGATTATAAGGTTCAGAGGATGGATTGAGGAAAAAAAGAAGACAAAGGCCATGGTCACATCTTCACTTTAAACCTTCTTCAGTCCATTTGAGGAACAGCAGATATAGTAAGATAAGACAAGGTCAGAAAAGACTAGAAGTCAGTGTAATAGATTATAGATGTAGTGATTATGTATTTTAATTTTATCAAATATGAATGTTAGTGTAGTTTATAAAAACAACAGTAACAAAGGTAACGTACTACATAGTTTTGAAATATCTGGGTTTTATAAAACTATGCCACCTAGTGGTGCCATAATCTTTGAAGTGTGTTACTGTAAATATAAAGACAACATTTATCTGGTACTGTAGAGAAACCCAGGATAAAACTTCCCCTTCAAGACAACAAGTTTATATACCAATTTAATAATGGCATCTCTATCACTTATATTATGTAAACGATGATTTATCCCCATGGTGAATTTCATTTTTAGCTATGTTTAGCTAATCTTATAAAATAGTTCAACATGTACTATATTTGAACAAATATTTGCCAGACTAGAAAAATAAACGTCTCTCCTTTTCCTTAAACTATATAAGCAGTATGAACCTAATACAACTTGCTACAGCCTTTCAATTTGTGAGATAAAAATCCCCTGAAGAATTCTGTGACTCAATTAGTTTTAACGACTGGCTAAATAAATACACACATTCTGTGAAAAAGTATATTTCTACAATAAACCATCTAGGATTTTTCATTCTTTTAATATTCTTTGTCCGAGAAGCAATAAAAACCAATTGTTGCCACTGACAATTGTTGCATACATTTCTTTACAAATCTTTGGATTTAAACAGTAGAGTATTCAGAGCCTTCCCTGCAAATTCTGCTAAGAGGTCCAGTTTTGCAGCGTTTTCCTTCAAATGAGGTCAGAAGGACACAAGCAACAAATCAGATTTTATTTGTGATTTATCCTGTTACAAGAATTATGGTTTCAATATGCCAATCCTATTTCTAATCCGTATTTAATAACATGGCAGGAGACCAACAGAACATTGTACATCAAAGGGGGGGCAGATGTTTATAGCCCTGTTAAATTCTTAAGGGGAATTATTTCAACAAAAGAGCATTATATTCTGGGACATAGTATAGGGCTGGGAAAAGAAGATTAACTGGTATTTTAATTACATATCCTGTATTCTTGTTTCATACGTTTAAGATTTGATGCTTCACGTTTTGTTTATTTTTCACTATTTTAGATAGAAATGGCATTTAAAATGAAAATCTGTGATACAGCATGAACAAGTGGAGAAGTCTGAGGGAAAAGTTGGCAGTGATTCAACTGAGAAGAAAGCAACCTGGTAGTTATAATAATAATTCCTGACGCCAAACGGTAAAGCAAAAGGATGAAAAGGTTTGTGGTTCTTCCCTTTGTGGGAGAGATTTTCTTTTTAACTAAGTTTTAAGATAGAAAATACTTCTGGCTGTGAATAAAAGGGCTTTAATGTGACACACAGATGGGAGAAATATAAAAATTACAATTTTTAGAAGAACACTGATAGTGTAGTTGGTGGGGAGAAGGGAGAACCAATTATTTTCCATTTGTGGTGACCTAAGTTATTTATTGTTTTCTTAAATCCTGTAATTTACAAACTACAGACTAAAATGGACAAATTTTACAAGACCACTGGATATGGTAATTTCATTCAACAGTGAAAATGACATTAACATACAGATGAGGAGGGCCAGGATCTGGATCAAAGGTAAGTGCAGAAGATCCTCGGATCCTGCATTTGGCACCCATACAAATGTTTAACACTCTCAAACTGAAAGGTCAGGATCAGACATAACAAGAAAAGGGGCCTACTGAAAAACGAGAAAGAGGAATCACAAGACCTTTGCAGGGTCCAGATGACAGGGGGAAAACATTACAAATGTACCACGCCAATCTTAAGAACAGTGGTAGGTTTGTGGCACTGTTTGTTTAACACTGTCTTGGATCACTAAAACTGGAGTCAGGTAGGTGGTGGCACAGTAGCAGCAAGGCCACAGCCATAGATCAGGGTCCTATTGCTCTGCCATTTAAGTTCTAAAAAGCACTTATGGCAACACGGCAGCTGAACGAGCGGGTCCATGCAGATACTGGACTTGCCCAGCACGTTCATTGTACCATGAGGCTACATTCACAGAGCCATAAAGGCTCTGTGTGGATCCTGGTTCTGAGAAATCCAAAGGAATTTTTTAAAAATGTTAAAAACGCTGAGGAGGGACACCCAATTCTAACCTAACCAGGAATGCACATGTCATGCAATGCTAAGGACCGACTGGGGGGAAAAACAAAAAGGAAAATTTAAAAAGTAGATAAACTTTGGAGGAAGTGACCTGCTAGAGGAAGGCATTTTGAGCAAACAGAACTAGCCTGACATTAGGCAAGGTGAGATGGCCACCATAAGCAACAGATAAAGAGGGCAGTCACAGCTTCAGGCAGCATATCTTAGCATATCTGGTTATGTTAATTGGTACTATCTTGTCATCACATGCTGAAGCAAGATTTAACTGCCCTTCCATGTTGATTCTACATATGGAATGGGGTGGGTCAACTTCTTATCTTTCATCTCAGAAAGCAAAATCTTTTGAGCTGGCTGTGCAAGCAGAGCACCCTTACAAAAGGTAAATAAGTGCAATAGTGGAACCTCCCTAATAATGCAAGCAAAAGAGGTAAAATCAGAAGCCACATTTACTTTTTCTCATTCTATTCACTGTTCCAACACGCACTGTAAACTTCTAATCAATTCTGCACACAGTAGTTCAAGCCAATGAGACCATTACTTGGTTGATAGGGGGCTGGACGTTGGTCTTTATCTCTGGCACTCAGTGGTGCACACTCAGAGCACGGAAGCAGGTGCCTGATGTCAGAAGCTAGGGTGAAGAGGCCACAGTGTAAAGCCAGACCTCTTTGTACAATAAGTCTGCTCTAGAATAAACAACAGAAGAACACATTGCTCTTCTTCTCTGCTGATCTAGTTGGCTTCTCATTTAATAAATTTTTTTGTAAATGGAATAGAGAGGTTTGACAAGTGTCAACTTCGACAACTTTTCCAATACCAAATAAAAATGTTCCTCTTCTCCCACGCAGCTGAAATGTAAATCTTCTGAAAACACGAACTCTCAGGCTCTGTCCACGCTGTGTCACAGATGCAGTGTTCCCAAGACAGCATACTTCTGCAGGTCCCTCTCCCTTGAATATAAGAGGAGCCTTGCTGGATCAGGCCACAGCCCATCTAGTCCAGCATCCTGTCTCACACAATGGCCCATGGGCATCTCAAGCAGATCCAAGGGCAAACCTTCTCCTGCTCTCGAATCCCAGCAAATCCTGCTTGTCCCCCCAGCCTGAAAGTTCTACTTAGCCATCCATTCTAGTAGCACCTGGGACTGTACTTCTGCCTTGGAAACAAGGCAGCGTTATTTTATCCTGGTGGTGCCCTTAAATTCATTTTGCAGCATGTTGCAATAGTTGTGGAAACAGTCTGAGCCAAATTCAGGGAATCACCATCACCTTAGGAGAATGACTGACATGCAGGAAGCCAGAGAAATCACCCTCCATGAGCACATCCTAGTACCCCTAAGGATGACCTACCCAGTGGCAATGGAGATGGCTTGATGTGATGACCATATCAAGCATGAGATGCCTCCTTCCTCCCACTGGCTTGCCAAGGGTAAGTGTAGATGTGGCTTCAGTCATGGCCACAATGGAATTTTTCCTGTAACCTGCTTCAAAATACATTAATTAACAGCAATATTTTTTAATATTTTATTTAAAAACAATTCTTGGAATCCTTCAAACACCAGGATTCTATGAAGACCTTACACTGGTATTCAAGATCCTTCAGCATTTGCAAGGTTTGTGAGCTTATGAAAGCTGACACTCTGCCTTGTTTTTTACAGTGCTGTGAAAAAGGTCTTGTCCCTTTCCTGATTTCTTTTATCATTGCCTATTTGTCTCACTTAATTGTTTCAGATCTTCAAATAAAATTCAGTATGAGACAAGACAACCGGCATAAACACAAAATACAGCTTTCAAATGATCATTGCAATCACTGTAGGAAAAAAGTTTTCCGATACCTTTATCACCCATCTAGAAAAGTAACTGCTCCTTTAGTTACTCAGTGAACCAAATTTAATTGATAAGTGGGTTCAGTTAGACTAGACACCCCCAGACTTGATTAATGTCAAACCTGTTGAATCTAAGCATCACTTAACTAGAACACTGCAGCAGTGTGTAAGCCAAAAGGTCTCAACACGCAGCACACTATTCTGTGATCAAAACAAATTTCAAAAATTATAAGAAAGCAGGTTTAATTGCTCCCTTAAACTTAATATCTGGTGGTGCCATGTTTAGTAGCAGTAACTGGAACCAAATACTTCCAAGAACTGAAAATAACTTTTCCACACTGTGATGTAAAGATTTTTTTTATTTTATTAAATAATATACAACATCTTTACATGTTAAAAAAAAAAAGTTTTCCACATTGTCTTCCTTCCTACACTTGCAAGTTCAATCAAAATGAGAGGCCTTTAATCTGGATCTCTTATAGAATCGAGTCTACAGCTGGACCAAGGGCCTTGGACCCAGATCATGAAGACATTCAGATAGCCCTTTCTGCACTGGGCCTTATTCTGGATTATATCCTGCAATAGGGTCCTGCCACCCATATGCTGCTGCAGACTACAGCCTGACCCACATGGGACTACCATAGTTTGTACTGCCATGCAGAGGGCAGGCCTCTGTTTTGGGATATACTGTAATCCAGAATAATGCTGTGTTCACACCTAAGGCTTAATCCAGTTTTGGTCCACTTTCAAAGTGCCTGAACACATCAGCAAAGTGACCAGTCATTTTCTTTTTAATTTATCCAACTCAAAGGTTGTTCGATAATGCTGAAAGAAAACAGCTTGGCATTTTCCTGACATGTTCCCTTGCTCTGAAGATGGACTGAAGCCAGATTAACAGTTAAATATGAACACAGCCCAAGTGGCAGTGTGGAAAGGGCCTGAAACTAGATAAACTAAGCTTCTGTCATCTGTTATTCAAAGACTTAAGCTACAGTCATATATTGACCGGCAAGCTCCATTATTAGAAAGTGCAGTTAAACAAGAATCAAGGTTTTAATGTACTGATTTACTTACTTATTTTTAAAAAATTAGCAAAGAAATATTATTTAGCCAGTGCTATTCTAACCCAAAGGCAACATTAAATTCATACGTTTGTATACATTTATAAAATAATATATAATGTATAAAATGATTTATACATTAAATGAAGAAATTGGTTACACTATAATCTGTAAGCAATCGCAGGATCTGATGTTGAGATTCTTTGTGCACTATAAACCTACACATACCTTCTAAACATTTAACTCCATCAGGGTGGCAAAGAAATAATTGTTTGTTAATAAACACATTATTCTTTTTTTCTAATTGAAAAATATCTTTTTTTAATATGAAAAAAACTGGAAGAATCAGCTGGAAGGGCTTAAAAACACAAATCACTCGACAAGTTATGAAAAGAATTTGTAATTCCAGCTTCTCCTAAGCTGCGTTATAAAATCTTAAGTTTTCTGCACTTTATATCATTTATTTTTAAAAAGTGCTTTCAAAAATTAGTATGAGCAGCAAAACATAAAGATTTTTTCTTAAATAAAATAATTATCTAGCTGCAATACTCTAAAGAAAAAAAACCCAAAACATATAAAAGGTACAAAATCTGGACTACTCAAGATATCTACAAGCTAATAATTGCCTTAGAGGACTCTTATCCAAATAGCCCCCATAAAGTTTATGTTTTATGTATGTGCTAGATCTACAACTCTCCTTGTTTAAGACTCAGACTGACAGCATAATCATTTGGGTAATTTAAGAAATTATAATAGCGCAAATTGTCAAAGCCCCTTTCTGAACTTACCTCTAATCCAGTTTAAGGAACCTCCTAGTCCAGATCCTGGGTCCTCTCATCTGCATGTTAATGCAGGTCAAGGAGACCCTGCCCTCCCCTGTTCTGGCTCTGTCTGCACCAGACAGAGCCAGATCTGGGTTAAGAGATCCTTAATCCAAATCTCGGATGGACACACTTAAACAGATACAGAAGAACACCAAGGGACTTATTCTGGAAAGGAGGAGGCATGCAGAAATTTTGGAACTAATAGGGGGTGCTTTTCTGCAACACAGAAAAGCGCCCTCCCCCCGACCCAGAGGCTAGGGACTTTCATTCCTAGCCTTTGAAGGTGTGGGGAACAGCAACTACAAAGCTCAAGTGAACTTTGCAGCCATGGGGAGATGTGGCCGGATTCATGCCATTGGGGCAGATGGTGCAGATGCAGCAGATGGTTTCACATGATGGCCATTCCAGAGGCAGTGATCTGGATTACATGCCTGTAAGTCTAGAAAAGGCCAACTGTTTGTCAGCTCAGGTCAGAAGGCAGGCTTTTTTCTCTTTACAGTTCAATAAGTATATAAAGTAGTTGAACAAAAATACTTTTCAAAAGCTGTAGGTTATTTTTCTGTCTCTTGAGACATCAGAGACTCTGCTAGAGGGTAAGTTCAAAGTGGGTTAGCAACGTTAACACGGACCTCTATCCCTGATCTTAACTTCTCTGAGACAGTGTCCCAGGGAACTTAAATGCAAGAAATTCCAAATACTCCAGGACATACTGACTTTTTAAGATACTAGCAAATATAGATCCTTCCAAGCCTTCCAGGTGATCCTTTCCAATGCATAGCTTACAAAACAGAAGGTACTAAAACCAATATTTAGCAGTGACCCACTGTCAAAGGTTGGGGGGGCAGGAAAGTTCACTTCTAACTACTTCCTGATCTATTAAGAACCAAGTTCTAGTTCAGAAAATTGGAAGCGCGCTGTTACCCTCCTAACTGTCCCTGCTATCATGCCCTGTGGAACTCTGCTGCGGTACATTGTAGTTATGGTATCATTAACTACAACATATATCAACATTTATTGTGGCCAAAGACCCAAATGACTTAAACTAACATAGATTTTTAAAAATCATAAAAAAAAAAGTTTTGGAAGAACAAATTCCATATAAACCAATAATGAACATAAAGGGTCTAAACAGCCATAAAAATACTGGTCAGAAGCAGAAGTAAATAAAAAGAAATTCAGAACTAAAACTAAGAGCTAAAATAGGAAATTCTGAAGGTCAAAGCCAGAATAATACTAGCAGATAACCCTTGCAGTGGAAGTCTGGCCAAAGCAGAATTGGAATGTTGATCCCATTGGCTTAAGACAAATTGGAGCAACGCTTGACAGATTCTAGCATAAAATCACAGACCAAAAGTATATGCCAAATTGATTCAATTGCCCCATTATTACAGAGGTAAAGGGAGAAGTCGCACTTTCGCTTCCAGGGGAGCATTCAGGTGTCCATATTTTGGACACCAGCTCTCCTACCGAACTTTGCCAGCGCTTCTCTCAGTGCTGGTGAGGTGCAATGGTTTCCATTATGGCACCAATCGTGGAACTTCTGTAACAGCAGCAATGCGCTTGTGTGCACTGTTAATGCAGTGACAGGGTCATGCAGCGCTAACTGCACTTATGTCCCACCCCCAGCAGGGAGAGGTGTGAAGGGAGCTGCACCTAGCGGCATAGCTAGATGTAGAACTGCTCTACATCTACATGTTCCAGGAGCACTGTTGCATGCATGCAGCTGATCCCAGAACAGTAAGTGCTCCAGAAAATGCAGGTGTTGCATGTAGCAGTGTTCCTGCTCTTCCTTTACCACACAAATGAGAAAGACCTCAAAGTCTTCAATCTAAAGCATGTAAAGACAGAGTAGTGCTGTACTTTAAATAATAGCACTTGACAGTACTTTACAGGATCAGAGGTCAGTCCATGGTCACGGCCTTTCAGCCTAATCAACTTCTGCAACTTGTTGCAATGATAACATATAAAAACACAGACTCCCATATATGTCACCATATACATACCTTGGGGAAAAGAAGATATTATGTATAAATCTAATAAACAATGAACAATATACTCATGTATGCTTTTCAGTTCTAAAAAAGCGACAAAATGGTACCTTATTTTGAGTGAAATAAAGTAAAAAAAAAGATTTGTATTATGGTTCTGTCCTTTAATAAACCTACACTACTGCTTTGCAGTAGCGCTTGAGTTTTAGATAGCTTTGCAACTCAATTACTACAGTACTAGACAAGGGCTTGGGAATAAGAATGTGCACATTCAGACTGAATCTGAACCCTTTAAATTCAGTTTGAACCAGTTTGATTTGAACTGAACAGGCTCAAGTGTTCAGCTCCAACCAGGGTTGCTTGGTTAAAAATAATGGTTCAGTTTAAACCATTTGGCCACATCCTGTATCTGCGAAAGGTGTTGTTGTTGTTTTAATTAATCTAAAAATGTTCACAAACTGTTTGTAAACTGTTAAACCCTGGTTCTAGATTGACTCAAGGAATTTTGGTTCGATTTGAACCATGCCTTCGAAACTGAATTTGTGCATCTGTCTCCCTGGGAGAGCAGGGTTCAAGTCTCCTCTTGACCAGGGAAGCTCACTGGGAGATTCTGGGCTTCTCACTGCCTCTCTGACTCACCTTCATGAGAGGTGAATAATGTTCATCAACTTGACCTTGGAAGAGTAACAGGAAATAAAGGCAAATAAATAAATGTAAGTCATTTCAGACCTTCAAGCCAAAGCCCCTCATGGATTTCCAGCAAACCGTTCTTTAAAATCGCTTGCAAGGTAACCCTTTTATAAATTATACCCGCAAAGAAACTTTTACCAAAAAAATGTGGCAATGCGCTTGCCACCTGTGACAGCAACTCAGTGGTACAGTACAAGCCAATTGCTTTCAGTTCAAAAGCACCGGAAAATGTTATAGGACAGAGCTCTCAAACAAACTCTGCAACTCAAGTGTGTTCCAGATGTTTGCTTTGGGGTATTTACCTCTATCCTTCAATGGGGAGGAAGGCAAAGCTTTTGCACCCCACATTAGCTCAAACTTATCCTCGGCTGCCATTGAAACCGGAGCTCACAATTACCATACCGGGATGGGGGGAGGGGGGTGTCTGAACCCTGCTTGCTACAAGACCACCTGTTATGGTAGAGTCCACACCGGTACCGAACACTGATCCCCACTGTTGAAAGAAACAGCTGCCCATAGTCACGAGCACTACAAGTGGCACAAGCTACTAGGTAGCGACAGGCAGCCAACCCGTTACCTTAACGAAGAGGGAAATGTCGTGCTCCTGCGTCTCTTCCGACGGCGCGGCGAGCGGAGGCTGCTCCTCGGCTCCCTCCGCTTCTGCTTCTGCTTCTGCTTCTTCCTCTTCTCTCCCCTCCACCCCGTTCACCCCCACCGCATCGTCCGCTTCTTGGACGGCGGCTGGCTCGGCGGCGGCGGCGGCGGGAGCATCGTCCTCGACGTGGTTACTCGGCTCGTCCGCCCCTCGAAGAGGCTCCCCTGCTCCCGACGCTGGGAGCTCCGACGACGCGGCCCTCGCCTCCGGGGGCGCGTGCGATTCTGGCTGCCCCGGCGGGGGCTGCCGAGCCTCTTCCCCTGCCTGGGCTTCCTGACTCGTGTCCCGGACGTCGCTCGCCACATCCACGGGAGATTCCCTGCTCGATAGAGTTTCTTCCTTCGGGCTCTCTGCCGCTTGGGTTTCTTGACTCGCGTCTCGCTCTTCCCCGGCGGCTTCCGACGACGGTGCCCCCGCGTGAGTTTCCTCAAGCCGGGCATCACTGGGCGGGCTCTGGGCCCTCGGGGACTCTTCCGCCTGGGCTTGCTGACTCGCGTCAAGCTCTTCCCCGGCGGTGTCCGACGGCGTTGCCCCCGCGTGAGTTTCCTCAACCCCAGCATTACGGGGCGGGTCGTCCGCCCTCGGGGTCTCTTCTGCTTGGCCTTCACGACTCGCGTCTCGCTCTTCCCCGGCGGCGACGTCCGTTGTCCTTGCGGGGCTTTCCTCGGCACAGTGGTTCTTCGGCGGGGTCACCAGCCTCGGGGCCTCTTCTCCCGACGGGGCGTCCCCGCCCGCGGGCTCTCCTCCTCGCTCGGCTCCAGCGCCGTCCGAAGCGTCTTCTTCGCCCTCGTTCCCCTCAGCCGCTTTCGCGGGTTTTCCCGGCTCGTCGCCACCGTCCCCCGCCGTCGGCAGTTCTTGCTGCCGCGCCTCCACGCCGCGCTCTTCGCCTCCCAGGCCTTTCCCCGTCGCACCGTCATGCGGGACATCATCGCCTCCCTCGGCGGCTCCTCCGTCGTCCACTCGCGCCTCTTGGCTCCCGCTCTCCTCCGGCCCGGGCCCTTCTTCTGAAGGGGGCCCGGGCTCTGGGGGCCCCGCGACAGCGTCGTTGTTGCCCTCTCGCTGCCCGTCCTCCGGGCTTTCTTCGTCGGCCACGCTTGCCGCTCCCTGGCCCTCGACGGCCCCTGCTTCGCCGGGTGACCCGGCCGGGCTCTCCGGGACCTCGGGCTCCGGGTCAGTCCCCGCCGCATCGCTCGAGCTACGCTGCCGGTCGTCTCTTGGCTCGACGTTGCCGGCACTTTCCCCTTTCCCGCCACCTGCTCCTCCTTCTGTGTCCTCCTGGTCGGACCCCGCTGCGCTCTGAGCTTCGTCCTCCCCCGAGGTGGAGGCGGCGAGGGTCTTCTCCGCCGCCCTCTTTCCCTCCTCGTTCCCGCCTTTCCCTTGCGCTTCTTCGGCCGCCTCTGCCGCCGGAGGTGCCTCGAGAGGCCCCTGCGCCTCTGCCATGCCGATCTCCTCAAGGGAAGCGTTGGCTGATTGCAGGTGACAGGTGGGGCCGCGCGCCTCCTCCCGATCCGTCGGGAGGCTCAGCTGCAGCCGCTCGGGCGATCCGCGCTCGCGCTATGGCGACTCCGTCGGCGTCGCGCTCGAGAGGGGATTAAGTCCGCGACGACCTGCCCCGCCGCGCCAGGGGTCACACACATTCCCTGCGCTCCGTCGGGGAGGACGCCGGAACCGGGCGCGCATGCTCAGGACCGGCAAGTGAAGCCGGAGGGCGCTCACCTTTTCCGCTTACTGCTTCCCCTCTCTGCCTTCGAAGTGTCAGTGAAGATACCGCAGGGCAATAGTAAGAAGGCTATCAATGATATAGTATGCAAAGGCTGTAGCAGAAAGTATTGTGGGGGGGGGGGAGACAAAACGAGAGCAGCAAGAGAGCAGGTGGCAACAAGCTAACAGCAAAAGAAGCAGATGGACCAAACTGGGACAGAGGGATAGGAGTTTGAGGTCTTTACTGAGTCCTTATTCTACCCAGAGCACCGTTGCGCGTTGCTTAATTCTTCCTCCCTCATTTTTGCAGCCCTTCAGCCAAACTAGGACTGGCAGAGCCAAGTATTTTCAAAACTAGGTTAGGGACATAATTTGCATGTCGAGTTCTGAAGCTGGATGGAGTCGATTTATGCCTCCGTTGAAATGCCCATTGTGCCCTCTTGGAAGCGGCGTTGTAATTGGAATGCAGCAAGCGCTGATCTGCGGCGGTGTCACGAGCGCTTTTGATGTGCGTGGCGTGTGTCCAGCAGCCTCCCCTATGAAAAGCTGACGGTTCACAAAGGTGGGCAGTAAATGGGGGGATTTGGAATCCTCTCTACAGACGTTTTGGCCACCGCAGATTGCCTGTAACTGCCTTCACGAAGGAGGCAGAGTTAGTGGTAAAATGAAGGCCGCGTGTCCACATGAGTGCCCTAGCTTGCCACCCAAGTGATTCAGGAGCAGGGCATCCTAACATCTGGTTGCCTTGGGGTTGTGCATTCATGCACCCCTGCCTCTGCTTGGCTCATGCCCCTGTAATCAACTTACCTTCCACATGGTTTGTGTAGCTCTCTGAGTGGTAGCCAGTAGCACTAGTTCATCTCCCCTCCCCAATGTACATGGATAGCGAAGGGAAGACGCAGTTTACTGGCTGGGTAGCACCTTGTAAGTCACAAAATTCTTACTAGCTCTGGGCTCCATTCCCTCCCCATGGGAATGCAGCCCTAGAGAGCCAGTGCCTCTGGGATTAACTGAATTGATTGGCATATTAGTAACCCAGAAAATGGCTAACTTTCTAGGGTGGTTCATTCATTCATTCAAAACTTATAGGAACATTTATTTTAAAACCCTGACATTATCACTAAATATACAAAAACAAGGATAAAACCATTTAAACCCTTACCAAAATGATTAAAGACAACATTTTTAAAAACCTGGGTGGGTTGGGAAAAACTAAGCAACCATTGTTGCAATCAGTGTTTTTATCAGTCTCAGAGTTTTCCCTTTACTGCAGAGAGCATGTTCAAGGTATCATGGAAGATTATTTCTTTCCTTCTCTTTTTTTTTGGGGGGGGGAAGAGCCATTTTCCACTTGTCTTTGTACAAGGAAGTGAGTTCTTCAACTGGTTTTGCATTCTGTTTCATTTGATGTGATGAACTGGATGGCTTCTGAATTGTATGTTAAAGTTGGAGACAATGGGACTTTCCAAACTTGGCCTTATTCTGGAATATATGATGGAACAGGGGTCGGCTGTCCATTATGATGCCACAGATTATGACAGGCTGCAGGCGAGACCTGCCGTAGTCTGCATTAGTCTGCAGATAATAGACCCCTGTCCTGAGATGTATTCCAGAATAAGACTAAGAGCAGAAAGGACCATTCTTATTTCTACAGTTCTGATGTCTGATATTGTGGATCGTGGAGAATCCTGCCTGTGGGGGCTGTGATTAACTACAGTTCTGATCCATGACAGTCCAGAGATGTGGCATTACATTCCATAGAAGATTTAACAGAGAAGGGTTGTACTTGCAATGTGACCCTTTGAGTCCAGAAAGCTTTCCTTCATTTATTTGCATTGTCAATATAACCAAAACAATTTCTAGTCTGTCTATCCAAGAAATGTCAATGTACAATATAAATCAGTAATTTTTCAATATGGTTCCCTTAACCCCTTAACATGGTGCACTGCAAAAACAGACCGATAAGGTATCAGGAAAGACATTTGTGTATAACACAGTGCTGTTAATCACTGTCACCACAAGAAGAGGAATTTAAATGGCTCTGGCCTGCAAAAAAGTCTTGTACTTTGACCAATAATCATCAAATCTCTTGGTGTCTAGCACATGAAAGACTATACAAATACTTGTATAACCCACAGATCTGCATCTAACCTTTGATGTGTTAATTTACACCAGTTTTGTTTAAAGGGATTACTGCCTCCTCCGTTTGGGGGATTTGAAACAAAATTCCTCTTTCAGAACACAAAGGCTTATAAGGTTTACAAGGTAAGATGTAATAGCAGACACAAAAACTGCAACCAAACAAATAGATCGCGTGAAAGGAAACTTAATCTTGTTTGTGTGCAGCTTTCTCAGACATTCCTTATATTCCTAACATCTTATCTATTCTTCTCTTCCACAATAAGTATTTGCAGTACTTGATAGATCTTCCACCTTTTCTCCCTCTTTGCCTTAGAAAATAGTCTGAATTCACTGTAAAAGATTTAGTAGAATCATTTACTCTAGACCCATTTCAATCTGGCTTCAGACCCGGTCATGGCACGGAAACTGCCTTGGTCGCCCTGGTTGATGACGTTCTCCGGGAGAGAGACAGGGGGAACGCTACCCTGTTGGTTCTCCTGGACCTCTCAGCGGCTTTTGATACCATTGACCATGGTATCCTTCTGGAGAGACTACGGAGCTTAGGAGTGAGAGGCAATGCATGGCACTGGTTCTCCTCCTATCTCCAGTATAGATCCCAGATAGTGGCTGTGGGAGATACTGTTTCGACTCCCTGGGAACTCACCTGTGGGGTTCCTCAAGGATCAATCTTATCTCCCATGCTATTTAACATCTATATGAAGCCGTTGGGAGAGGTTATCAGGAGATTTGGAGTAAGGTGTCATCAGTATGCAGATGATACCCAGCTCTATCTCTCTGTACCATCTGAATCAGGAGAGGTGGTTGAAGTGCTTGACAGGTGTGTGGAGGCAGTAATGGGCTGGATGAGGGTGAATAAATTGAAACTGAATCCAGACAAGACAGAGGTGCTGTGTGTTACAGGGTCTCGGGTCCGGGTAGTTGGGAGATACCCGGTCCTTGATGGGGTTGCAATGCCCTGGAAGGGACAGGTCCGTAACCTGGGCGTACTCCTGGACTCCATGCTAACACTTGAAGCTCAGGTGGAGGCTGTGGCCAGGAGTGCCTACTCCCAACTACGGCTAGTTCGGCAACTGAAGCCTCTTCTGGATAGAGACGACTTAGCCACAGTTATCCATGCTCTGGTAACCTCTAGATTGGACTACTGTAATGCGCTCTACATGGGGCTACCCTTGAAGACGGTTCGGAAGTTGCAGCTAGTGCAAAATGCAGCCGCTAGAATGCTGATCGGAACACCTAGCCGGATGCACGTCACGCCTGTCTTAAAAGAATTGCATTGGCTGCCAGTTCGCTACTTGAGCCCAATTCAAGGTTTTGACTCTAACATACAAGGCCCTAAATGACTTGGGCCCCAAATATCTAAAGGAACGCCTTCTCCCATATCAACCTGCCCGTGCCTTAAGATCAAGTGGTGAGGCCCTCCTGGTTGTCCCACCACCTTCAGTAGTGAGGTTGGTGGGCACCCGGGAGAGAGCCTTTTCTGGGATGGCACCCAGATTATGGAATAGCCTCCCCCTCGAGGTGTGTCATGCCCCTTCCTTATATATATTTAGGAGGGCGTTGAAGACGCACCTCTTTGCCCTGGCCTTTGGGTGAGCTGCTTATGTCCCCCCACCCTCGCCCAGTACAGACAC
The DNA here is from genome assembly GCA_023333525.1 of Aspidoscelis tigris stejnegeri. NCBI lineage: Eukaryota > Metazoa > Chordata > Lepidosauria > Squamata > Teiidae > Aspidoscelis > Aspidoscelis tigris. The sequence continues at coordinate 214,241,375 of JALMGA010000001.1, forward strand.
TGTCATTTTAAACATATTGTATATTGTTTTACACGTGTGCGAATTTTAATGTCTTTTAATGTATATTTTATTTTAATATGTTGTTACCCGCCCAGAGACCTTCGGGTATGGGGCGGGATAGAAATGTAAATAAATAAATAAATAATACTTAGTCCAATCATTTACCTCTGCCTATAGCAGTTGTTCTCAAACTGTGGGTCGCGACCCCTTTGGGGGTCAATCTACTCTTTCACAGGGGTTGTCTAAGAACATCAGAAAACACATAGGAACCGAGACACCACTCCTCTATTCGTCTCCAGGAGGGTCTGCCCACATGCAGATACGCCCAGATACGAGTACCTGCGTGATGACATCATCGCGCCAACCCCATCACATACACCCCATACAAATACAGTAGAGAGCAGCTACTCTGTAGAAAACAGCAATATTGGAGGTAAAATGACACTTTTATATTCAGCTGTGGTTGATGTGAATACTATGCTTTAATTATGTTCAGTTTGTAACAGTGAAAGTACATCCTGCGTATCAGATATTTACATTACAATTCATAACAGTAGCAAAATTACAGTTATGAAGTAGCAACGAAAATAATTTTATGGTTAGAGTTAGGATTAGGTTGGGGGTCACCACAACATGAGGAACTGTATTAAAGGATCGCGGCATTAGGAAAGTTGAGAACCACTGACCTATAGTCAAAACAACAAACTGTGTCAGAGCATGGATGAATAACTTGGAATGGTGGAACAAAACCATAGGTTATTGCATCCTATAAAATCAGTCAGTACCGAAGGAAAGTATCCCTGAGCATTCATTGGAAGGACAAATACTGAAACTGAAACTCAAGTGGTTTGGCCACATAAGGAGAAGACGGGACTCATTAGAAAAGCTGCTGGTGCTGGGAAAGATTGAAGGCCAAAGGAGAAAGAGATGGCAGAGGGTGAGATGCGTAGACAGTGTAATGGATTGGAAGCAACAAACACGAGCTTGGGCAGACTTTATGAGGCATTGGAGGACAGAAAGGCCTGGTGTGCTATGGTCCTAGGTGTAATGAAGAGTTGGGCACAACTGAACAACAGCAATGATCCTGACTGCTTCTGTATTAAAACAGTAACCTGAAAAGTCAGGCTGTGAGATACTAAATTTGGTTTTCACAATGCTATTTTCTGAATTTAATTTCTTAGAAAAGGTTGGTAGCCACGAATATGACTACTATGGAGTAAGCTCAGCTTTTTACCAAGGAGCCAGGGAGCAAAGGAACATTTGGCTGACCATTCAGTGTTTGGTGTCTGTTTCTGAGCTCTTGTTATATTTTTGGTCTTAGCTTATCTTGCTTTCATTGCCAGAGGTCCACTGCACCTTAATTAATGCCCCTGCTGATTGTATCATGAGGAACCTGTAAGGACATTAGTGGCCGCAGTGATGTTAATGAATCAGAGAGAGTGTTGTGGCAAAGAAGTAATTAGTTAGATCCACATGTTTCTTTGCAAGCAGGGTGATTTTGGAAAAAAAAATATAAAAAACTATATTTCACTATAAGAAATAACTGGCTATGAAAAGTCCTAGCTCAAGCTGATCCAGGCTTCTCAACTGAAATCCTGTGCATTGGTGTGAGGTAGAATATGGACCAGGGTAAAGCAAGATTTCTATTCAGTTTCTTCCAGGATTTTGGAATCCTGTTTCCAGGAGATTTCATGGATCTCTTAGATTATTTTCAGTTCACAAGAGATATTTTGGGACCTTTCTTCACTGGGCCTTATTCTGGGTGAAAGGCCCCTATTCCAAAATACAGTCTGGAATAAGGCCCAATGCAGAAAGCACTTTAGTCTCCTCTGTACCTATGTGTCCCTGATTTCTCCAAAGAGGATCATAAAATTCATTGGTCAACCAAGAGGAGAGAAATCTAACCTGGCATGATGGGCACCAATTTTAGCCACTTCGTTGTTTTAGTGGTCAGGCTGCTGTTTATCTGTAATAACCAAAGTGTCAGAAAGAGAGTCAAGGTGTAACAGACAATATAGACTAATTGGCCTTCTTAGCATATAAGCTCTATGCTGCATATATGTACTGAAAACCTCTGGAGTGGCTTGACCATGACCATGTAAATGTATCACTCTAACGTAGCTGAAATAACACATAAACATAGAACCTGCAGCTTCATCCTCTTCTTTGGGGGAGAAGCAATGAACATTGTACAACAGACCCAAAATGACAGAGGAAATTTCAAGGGCAATCACACATTATCTTGCCTTGATTAACAGTATTTGCTCATGAAAGTTCAGGAGTTTGTTATGAAACAATAGATTACCTTTACAAATACCTATTGGGAGTCAGGCAAAGTGTTGTCCGGGAGCGGTTTAAAAATTACCTTGGCACCAAGGAGAAAAACGTAGGACATTGATATTAATGTCAGTTTTACATGTACGTACCTTTTTATGTATATGTAGCAGCATCTACTTAATCCACATTATTTGGGTAATTTGTAATAAAGCATAGATAATCTGGAATAAAATGTGTCTGAATGCCCGTTCATGTGGATTATCAAATAGTGTGGATTAGGTTCATGCTGTCTGGATGAAGCTTAAAGCAGGAAATCATTTCAAATTTAAGTTTAAAGCAAATGAAAGATTTTGCCTTCTTTCAGTGACAGATTTAGAGTGACAAAAATTTACATGGAGCAGAGCCAATGTCCTTAGAAAATCGCTGTGTGAACTTTACTTAAAAACACACATAAACGTACTGGTAAAAGGTCAAAAGAAATAGAGCCTCTGAAATGTAAAAAATACAGTTTCTGGGATTTCTATGCAAAACTAAAATGTAGACTAAGATAAACCCAATTAACATTCACAGCAGCAATAACTACTGATACTAGTATCAGCCAGGCTTTGGTTTGTTATTTCAACACCTACAGGGAAAGAAAAACCAACACTGGTTCTGACTAGGTGCTAAACAAATACACTATAATCAAATCTGCTGATAATTTCTAGCTGACATATCCTTTGAAGTTTTTTGGTTGACTTTCAATAGCAAAATGACCTAGATATGTCCTTAAACATTTCTGTGGCCATTTTTAGCAGATGTGGGTTCTTTTTCTTTTTCTTTTTATTTGCTATGTATAGACAGCAGAACATAAAGTTTTGGTGTTAAGTTAGGGAGATTATTATCACCGGTTACTGGTACTATGAAGAGACAATCTGCTTGTATTATATAAAGATTTCAGAATGCATAGAAGTATCCTAGAGCAGTGATGGCGAACCTTTTGAGCTAGGTGTGTCAAAATTTGCAGGAAAACCTAGCTTAACTCGGCTGCTGTGTCACATCTAGAAATATCCATAATTTTGTGATATTTGTAGCTCTAGTAAAAAAGTTATATTTTTGATATATGTATTTTATTAAAAGCAAAAACAAATAATTTTTTACATTTGTGACTTTTGTTGCTAAATCTTCAGTTGAAAGTTGGTATTTCGTACACTTCAAGAACAAGCAAGCACTACACGTCCAGGTGCCAGGGTGGCCACGTGTGTCACCCAAAAGAGCTTGGCGTGTCATAGGTTGGCCATCACAGTCCTAGAGTGATTCCACACTAGGCAGTATACATTAAATTTGTTATTTTTTAAGCCACTAAAAGATTGGCATTATTATTTTCATTTCAGTCGACTGACAAAGCTATTGTTTTATCACTGGGAAAAAAGGCTTAAGCCGAACCGGGAAAATGAGCCATCACTGTCAACAAATTTCAATTCAGTTAATTTCATTGTTCATCTGCTATGTAACAGAATAACCCCATGTCAATAATTATTAGTTTATTTTTTGTTTCATCCAGTATGTTGTGGTTGCAAGGGCTACATATGGAAAACCTCCCACAGAGCATAACAAAGTCCTTTTGTCTGTCTTCTGAAACTGTGCGCCCAGCCCATCATAGGGGCCTCTGACTGTCAGCTTTTCTGCTTACTCATGGAACATTCACTTGCATACCTTTAAATAAGTAGCACAGTGCATAGGCCTATCTCATTTTAAAAAAGAGTCTTGTGCACATAGATGGTTTGGGCAAACAGAAAGAGGAGGAGCAAGCATAAAGAAGCCTTAGAGGCATGCCTCTGGGTTTTGATTATTTATTATTTGCATCTGTATCCCACTGTTTGCCCTGAAGTCCTAGAGTGGTTTACTAAACAAACAAACTACAGCTATCACACATAAAAATACATTCACTCTGTATGAGGTCAGTCATGCTACTGAGCTGATGGAGGTTCTTTCCAGCTTGCTCTGTTTCTTCCACTCCCCTCAGGCAAGGTGGCTCTTTGGGTGACAGTTGAGGGAGGAAGGGGCCACTGCTGGGAGCTGATGGAGGATCTTCCCAGCTTGTTTTAGACTAAAGGTTTTTTTTCCACTAACCTCCCTTAATCTAGATCTAAGATGATTTGGATCTAAGGAATGGGTCCTTCAACTAATCTGGATCTAGTAGGTCCGGATTAAGGAAGGTACCTGATGCGTCTCCATGGGTGGTGCAGCACCCAATAGCAATGGGTGCTAGCCTGCCCACAGTTGAAATGCCAGAGCACCCATGTGGCAAATCTGGATTGACCCACATGGTGCCCGCCTGTCACCCAGGTTTTTGGGGGGATGGGGATGCAATCTCCGTAGACACTCCGCAGATTCTTTGAAGATTCTCCGGAGCGGCTGCTAAAAATCTCCAGAGCTTTGTCATAAGCTCTGGAGATTCTCCGGAATGATCTGCCACAAACTTCGAAGATTCTCGAGAGCCTTTGACAAAGGTTTGTAGGACTGGCATTGCTCTTGCATGTGGTCCTTTTCAGGCCTGTGCTATTCTTCGGAGCTAGCTTCAGAGATTGTGCACAGGCTTCAGAGCTTTGGGGGTTGGGGCACACACACACCCCGAGCCCCCACTAGACCTCATTGCCCAATCACAGTGGAAATGCGCTCCGTATAATCTGGATTTGATGCCTGAAGACCCCATTGTAGACCACTTTAATGGAGTCTACAGGAAATCCGGATTATAGGTCCTGAAGGACCCATTCAATCTGGATTTCCCTAGAACTGGTGGAAACAAATGTGGTTCTAATGGGGTCTGCAGTGGAAACGGGGGGGGGGTATTTGTCCACTGTCACTAGAAGTACCCATTAATGGGTACTTAATGGCATTAATGTACTCATTAATGGATCCCTAATGGGTACTTCTAGTGACAGTGGAAAAACACCTGGGGTCTTCTTGCTCTGAGCCTAATGGGTCCTTAATGGGTCCCTAATGGGTCCTTAATGGGTACTTAGTGCTAGTGGAAACCCCCCCCCCAACTGAGCCAGTTTGGTTTAGTGGTTAGGGAGCTGAACTCTTATCTGGGAATACTGGGTTTAATTCTACACGCTTCCACAAAGCCATCTGGGTGACTTTGCACTAGTCACAGCCCTCTTCTGAGCTCTCATAGCCCCATCTACCTCACAGGGTGACTGTTGTGGAGAGAAAAATAGAAAGCTTTGACAGTCACTTTGAGTCCCCTTAAATGGGTGAGAAAAGTGGGATAGAAAAGCCAACTCTTCTTCTCTTTCTCTTCTGATCCCCTCAGGCAAAGTGGTTCTTCTGGCAGCCGTTGCGGGAGGGAGGGGCCACCTCTGGGAATTCATAGAGGATCTTCCCAACGTGCTTTTTCTCTTTCAGTCCCCTCAGGCAAGGCAGCTCTTCTGGTAACAGAAGTTTGTAACTTTTTAGATTGCTTAGTGTTCCTCTACCTTTTGCTGGTGATCATCCAGTTTGTCTAGACAGCTGAAGCTAGAAATCTGCCTATTGCTAAAAGGCCAATAACTAAGCAAAAAAGAGTGCCATCTGGGTAAAATGTTCTCAATTCCTCCTCAATAAGCTGATTAGGGGCAATCAGCTCCTTTCACAGCAGCTTATCTTCATCCTTCATGTTAGGGAAGAAAAGCAGTAAGCAGAAAGTGTTTGTGGGGAAGGAAGGCATAAATACCAAATGCCACATACTTGCAATTTAATTAGGCATTCTTAACATTATGGTTATTGCAAGAACTTGATGCTTATCCAGTTCTTGATTGTTCAAGAAACAGTGAATTTACCGATCTAAATTCTTCTTGGTGAGAGTCTTTTAAATATTCACCAACATCCTGGCTTGATATAGTTGTTGAATTTATATTTTAACATTTCAGTAGATCGTAGTCAAGGTGGCTACCAACCATAAAATACAAAGAAAACTTCTTTAAATTCCCCCTTTCTCCTATTGAAACAATGTTTCACCTCCACTGGCCTGTTTAACGTCTCTGTGTTCTCCTGCTGGACCGTCTCCTCAGAAATATAACCATGGATATGAGAAATCGGCAGCAAGCAAAATGAATGGCAAATGTGGATTTATGTATGACCCTAAAACTTCTGTTTTCTTAACAGCACTATATGGAAATACTGCTGCTGAAATAAAACTCCCTTTTTCATGTAATTGTTCTGATGAAAGCTTTTCCATTGAGGGTATCAAGTATGGCATAAGAACCAATTGTTAACAATTATTTCACAATTAAGCACTAGGTGGTAGTCTTTATCTGCTTGAAATGCTAAAATACTTATCATAGTTTACTATTTTGGATTTATTTCCCCTTTCATGGCAGCTATTCACTGGAACATTTTTCTTTGTTGTGTCCATCAACAAATCTCTTGACTCATCCCGAATATCTGATAGTTGCATCTCTGTTGTAAGTTGCCACAGAGAGGTACTATCTTGATCCCTAGTGTAGTCAGGAATAATATTTTTTACTTGACCTGATCCCAGCCATCCCATTTTGTTCTTCCTTAACCTTACTTCCAATTTGTCTTCAAAAACCAATGAAAACCTTTCTATTTCCCCAAGCTTGTTAGTTAGTGTCCACTAAGAATGATGGGGCAGAGGGCAAGGCAACTAGGAAGAAGAGGCTTGAGGATTTAAAGTAGGCAGAGCTAATTATAGGTGAGATGCAGTTAATACTGTAATTCTCTTCAAGCATGTATGAAAATTAAACTCATTGGTGATGGATTCTGGGCCCTTTCTTCACTTGCTTTTATTCCAGAATACATTTTGGGGTAGGGGCCCCTGTTCTGAGATATGTTCCAGAATAAGGCCAAGTGCAGAAAGACCCATGTACTCATTGGTCAATCTTGAAGTGAAGCCTGTGTGAAGAAGAAAGGAAGAGCAGGTTACTGCATGTGGAGGGGCACTGCTTATGCTACCTCTCCTAGCAGTCAACAAGTATGGCACAGTGGTGGGCCTGACTGGTGATTTGCCAGTCATATTTGACACCCTTGAATGACACTTATGGCCCTTGACAAAGCTTCCTTTCCTGACATTCAAAAATATCAAAGGTGAGGAGCAGATTTTCCTGCCACTATGTCCCAATTGCCAGCCGCCTCTAATAAAGGTCACTGAATAATTAACAGTTGTCACAGCCTGAATAGCAATAATAAAAAACATGGGCCCTGTCCAGATGGGACTAATATAGTGCCATTATGGGGTTGCTATGTTAGGGTCTAAAAACCTTTGACAGTCTTATTCAGAAATACACATTTTTATTACAAAAAGTAACAATACTCATATATTGTAGGCAACTCCATGACAGTCCCACTTTTTTGCCACTAAAAATCAATATTAACCATTGCTTGAAAACCTAGAGCATGTGCTGGAGTTTCCAGCTGTATTGCTTTTTAGGAAGCCACTTACATATTTGGACAGAGCACTGACTCTAGGTCCATCCAGTGTACATGTAGGGAGGTTGTAACATCCGATCATGCATGCGCAGAGGTGGTGACACGCACATCCAGGAATTCCATGGCAGCCAAACTGCCTGGACTGCACATCACCAAAATACGCAAATATAGCACTGTTTAGGCAGCAAGCAATAATAGCTTCGAAGCACTATTATCTGGCTGCAGTTTCTAAGTGTCAGTGCCAAAGTCCTGCATGGAAAACGAAGATCAGAGTTGGCCCCTTCCACATCCTTGCTGTTTCCATCCTTGAGAACAACAAATTCATGCATGTCGTCTTCACTTTCTTCCAGGCAGGGCGACAAACTTCCTCACCCATTCCGTAGACCCCACTGATATCTATCTACCATTATGCACCATGAAGATGCAAAGGGCAATTTCTAAGTGTTCTAGGAGATTCATGTTTTAGTAATTTATCTACACCCTGAAGATGCAACCTGCAGTTTCTAAGTGTACCAGTAGACTCCAATTTCACTATTTCTTTGCACCGTGAAGATGCAAACTGCAGTTTCTAAGTGTCAGTGCCAAAGTCCTGCATGGAAAACGAAGATCAGAGTTGGCCCCTTCCACATCCTTGCTGTTTCCATCCTTGAGAACAACAAATTCATGCATGTCTTCTTCACTTTCTTCCAGGCAGGGAGACAAACCTCCTCACCCTTTCTGTAGACCCCACGGATATCTATCTACCATTATGCACCATGAAGATGCAAAGGGCAATTTCTAGAAATTGCCCTTTGCATCTTCATGGTGCTGAAAGGTTACTCATCTATGAATCTCCAAGAACACTTAAAACTTCCATTTGCATCTTTACAGTGCAAAGAAATATGAAATTGGAGTCCACTAGAACACTTATAAACTGCAGTATGCATCTTCATGGGGCAGAGAAATAGTGAAACTGGAGTCTCCTAGAGCACACAGAAACTGCAGCTTGCATCTTCATGGCGCAGAAAATAATTAAATTATGAACCTCCTATAACACTTGAGAGTTTGGATGTTGCACCTTCATGGTGCTGAAACATTACTAATATAAGAAGCATAAAAAACTGCAGTTTGCATCTTCACGGTGCAGAAAAATAGTGAAATTGGATTGTACTAGAAAACTGAGAAACTGCACGTTGCATCTTCACGGTGTTGAAAGATTACTAGTATATGAATCTCCAAGAACACTTAGAAACTGAAGTTTGCATCTTCATGGTGCAGTATGTTCTGAGGTAGCTTCCACAACACTTGAGAATGTGCACATTGCATCTTCACGGTGCTGGAATACAACTAGCAAAAGAATCTTAAGAACTGCAGTTTGCATCTGCATGGTGCAGAAAATAAGTGAAATAGGAATTTATCATAACACTTAAAATCTGCAGTTTGCATCCGCATGGTGCTGAAAAATTAATAAAATATGACTCTCTTACAACACTTAGAAATTGCACTTTGCATCTTCATGGTGCTGAAAGATTACTCATCTATGAATCTCCAAGAACACTTAAAACTTCCATTTGCATCTTTACGGTGCAAAGAAATAGTGAAATTGGAGTCCACTAGAACAGGGGTCGGCAAACTCATAAGTCAAAAGAGCCAAATATCAACAGTACAATGATTGAAATTTCTTTTGAGAGCCAGATTTTTAAAACTTAAACGATATAGGTAGGTACATTGTTATTAACTTAATTAGGGTACTCCTAAGCTGGAAGAGCCACAATCAAGGGGCCAAAGAGCCACATGTGGCTCCCGAGCCATGGTTTGCCTACCTCTGCACTAGAACACTTATAAACTGCAATATGCGTCTTCATGGTGCAGAGAAATAGTGAAACTGGAGTCTCCTAGAACACACAGAACCTGCAGCTTGCATCTTCATGGTGCAGAAAAATGTTGAAACTGGAGTCTATTAAAATTCTTAAACTGCCATTTGCTTCTTCATGGTGCTTAATGGCAGATAGATACCAGTGGTGTCTACATCACCTTGATCTCTTGAGATACAAGGTGACAGAGGTTACTCAGTACATTCTGAGGCAACTCCTACAATACCTGATAATCTGCAGTTTGCATCTGCATGGTGCAGAAAATAACTGAAATAGGAATTTATCATAACACTTAAAATCTGCAGTTTCCATCTTCATGGTGCAGAAAAATATAGAAACTGAAGTCTATTAAAACTGCCCTTTGCATCTTCATGGTGCATAATGGCAGATAGATATCAGTGGGGTCTACAGAAGGGCTGAGGAGGTTTGTCTCCCTGCCTGGAAGAAAGCGAAGAAGACATGCATGAATTCGTCATTCTCAAGGATGGAAACAGCAAGGATGTGGAAGGGGCCAATTCTGATGTTCACTCTCCATCCCAAACTTTGGCATTATGCATGAGTCCTTTGGATTGTTTTCAGTCTTTTGTCTGGGTGAATGGAAATAGATTTGTTGTCCCCTTGCTGAATGCCAGTTTGGAGAGGAGGTGGCATGGCTGTCTTTGGGTGGGCAGGCCTAGCCCAACTTTTGGGGGTTGACAGCGAATTTATGACCTTCCGGAGCCGTTGGGTCGGAAGACAGTCTAATTCCAACCATTCTGTGAACTTTGATGGTTTTCTGATACACCACTGGATCATGTTTGGCAAACCAAGGCAGAAAGGAAACGATGCTCTTTTCTTCTTCTTGTAGCCGTCATTTTGGAGTCCAAATCCAAGGAACCAGAACCAGCAAAGGATTCTCTGGGCATCCTTCACAAGCGTCACCCTTATAACCCACCATCATGGTCAAGACACAAGGCTGCAGATTTTACTTAGTGCATGCTGAATGAACACTTATAAACTGATTTTTGGTGCTTTAAAGTGCAGAAAACAGAGTAAAAGGAAGTTATGTGTATGATGTGAGATATTTGCATCTGTGTTTTTTTTTTTTTGTGAAAAATACTTATGTAGTTTTATCTGTATTGCCCTATATTCTTGTTAAAATACAGACTTATATTATTGCAGGAATGGGTAGTTTTCCAAAAATAAATCCACTGAATCAGAAAACACCTGGACAGATTCTTTATTTTAATTTAAAGCTTCCTAAAAGGAGCATGGCTTAATTTGAACCATGTTTTTAAAAGATATAAATTTATTAAATAAAAAAAATCTTCTCTTTCCCTACTTGTTCCTTCTGCTGTGAACATGTAGCTTTTGGATTTGGGTCTCTGATCCAACAGCCAAATGTGGTTGCAGAAATCTGTTTTCTTCCAACCATTTGAAGGTCTTCTACACAGCGGAATAAAAAGCTATGAACACATTTGGCTTTTGAAATCAAAACAGGTGAGAATGGAGGGGTCTCTATGGGGTTTTGATGGAGGGGCACTGTTCTCAGAAGGGCACCCACCCACATCTTGGGTACATTTGGGAATCCGGAGCTTGGCAATTTGACAGCTGTTCTCCAGATTCCTACGCTCATAACATCCCAAGGTCCACCCAATCCTCCTCCTCCAGGTAAAAGGGGAGGCAGATGCCCAAGAAAACCTAAAAATGGATTAACATGCCTGCAGTGGGAAAAGAAATCTTCATGGGACATGGAAGCCAGTTTGGTCTAGTGGTTAGGGAGCCAGACTCTTAGCTGGGAATGCTGGGTTTGATTCTACCCTCCTCCACAAAGCCAGCTGGGAGACCTTGGGTGAGTCACAGCTCTCTTCTGTGCTCTCACAGCCCCACCCACCTCCCAGGGTGTCTGTTGTAGGGAGGGCCAAAATGCATTATGGGTAATCATTTGGTCACTGAGCAATGGCAGCTCTCAGTTACAAGGCAGCTCTCTAAGAAACCAAAGGGTGCTGGGTTCAAGTCCTCTTTTAATTCCCCCAGATGCAAACTGTTTCTACTACAGCACATATTATTGTTCTATACTGTTTTATATGTATGGTTTATTTTAAATATTTTTGTCTTTTAAATATGCTATTACCTGCCCTGAGACCCTAGGGTATAGGGTGGGATATAAATGTATAAATGTAAATAAATAAATAAAAATAACATGAGAAAAGCAAGCAGGTGTGGCCAGGTAGAGTCTCCATGTAATCCCTTAAAGTACCCAAGAAAGAAAGGAAATGCATCCCCAAGGCAAGATTTTCAACATTACACACACAGGACTTTGAAGCAGAAACTATAAAGCACTTTTATTGTCATCACATCTAATGTTCACTGTATTCTCAGTCAGGTTGTATCAATGTCATCACATCTCATGTTCCACGTGTCTCAGGCAAGCTGTATCAATGGCTACAAAGAAGAGGGAAGATGCCATCTGGGGAAAACAGATGCACAGAAAACAGGTTTTAGTTGCATAGAAAATCACCTGTTAATTTATGAATGAATGAATTTATTTGTACAGTCACAGACCAGAATCAACATTTAAAGAATACATAAAATCTACATCAAAATTATTTAAAATCACAATACACTGATAAAATCAAATGAAGAATAAAAACCAGTCTATATGCTCAAAAGAGAACACATAAAAACAGATGATTTGCCAAGAGAAGCAATAAAACAAATATTAAAATACATATGATAAAGACTAATTTTCCAGAATCTCCCTGCTCAATTGCAGTGTTTCATTGCCTGACTTCTCTCTTGTTTTTATCACTATGGCCAGGAATTTTACAGTCACTGGGGTCACGTTGGGATTAATGCCACTTGTTTTTTTTTTTAAAAAAACCAGATAATTCTAGACGGATATGATATTTAATAGCATTTCTCTCCTGCCCTATACCAGGAGGTCTCAGGGAGGGTTAATATTATATTAACCTTAGACAGGTCCCTGTCCTCTGGCTTATTTATTTATATCCCTCCCTATACCCTAGGATCTCCGGGCGGGTGACAGCATATTTAAAAGACAAAAATATTTAAAATAAAACCATATATATATAACACAGTATAAAACAATAATATGTGCAGTAGGGGAAAACTGTGCCACACTTAGCCAAAGGCCAAAGCAAAGAGGTACATCTTCACCCCCTTCCTGTGTAGACATTTTTGCCAAACAATATTTTCTAACCTTCCACCCAAAATTGACTGCCATAAATAGTATAAATGGTATGAAAACCTTTGACACTCTTATTCAGAAGTACACATTTTTATTACTAAATGTAATTAATAAACAGAAATCCTAATCCTATCACAAGCAAATTTTGTGAATTTATAGTATATACTTAAATTGTAACGTTATGCCCATTAAAAAAAACCCACCCCAAAACAGGCATGGGCATTTAGGATATTGATAAGTGAAAAATGTAAGAAATCAAAATTAAGAATTAGATTCATTAGAATTGTAGCCTATGAAATGAATACTAACATCCAAACTGCTTTGCAAACAACTTATCCTAAATAAATGTAATTTTTACAAACTTTGAACCTTTTTCTTCTCCCCTTTTAATATTTAAAAATATCATTGCTCATGAAATTGAGGCAAATTGTCAAAAGATTTCTTATGTAAGACTCTAGCTGCACACAAGCTTACCTTCTGCTTTAACAAGAAATTTCCATGTGAGGTGCGATCAACAAAAAATAATTCATGCATGTCCTGTTTAAGCTACAGATTGGTTTGCCATGCTCAAATCAATGCTAAAAGTAAGCCTGTGTAGATAACTCAGAAAATTCACCTTTGGGATAATGTGGAAAGAAAAGTACTGGTCACTTTGCTGATGTGTTCTCTTGCTCTGAAGGTGGACTGAAGCTGGATTAAATCTCAGGTGTGACCATAGCCTTTGGCACATCTAAAAACAGGGGATGAAAGGGAGCAATGCATTTTCCAAAAAACACTGTAAAAACATTGGACGGGAGGAGGAAAAATACTGCACATTGGGCATGAGAACTCACATTTAATTTTAAACATGATCTAGCTCAGTGGTTCTCAGCCTTCCTAATGCCGAGACCCCTTAGTGCATTTTGTGCATAATGCCGCGACCCCTTCCTCATATTGTGGAGACCCCCAACCACGGGGGCGGGGCAGCTCGGACGATGATTGGATGGGCAAGTGGGAGACTCGTTGCAACCCCTCTGAAAGGGTAGTTTGACCCCCAAAGGGGTCGCGACCCACAGGTTGAGAACCATTGATCTCACTGAAAATGCACAAACATGTATACATGTATGAAGAGAAAAACCTTATTGAGTCTGAGATTTCATATGCTGGTCCAATGGATGAAAAACTCAATTATTTTCTTCCTTTCTTCTCTATTTCAATACCTTTGGGATGTTTTCAAGGGTTGTAAAAGTCACACGGAATGCAAGAGATGCCACAATATTTTGCCTTTAGCATTTTAGGCTGAAAGTTTACACGAGTTTTGCAGCCACCACCACACACACACACTTTTATGGCAAGGAGCAAAAGTTCCTAGCCTTTGGGTTGGGGAGTTGTTATTTTCAGCTGTTGAAGGGCAACCCCTGGTAATTCTGAATTATGGATACATGCTATCTGCAGGCCTCCTTGAACCAGAATACAACCCTTAATCTGGTATGTAGATCTGTGTTTTGTGCAGCCAGAATTGGACTAAAGGGGGCGGGGCCTCCTTAATCCTTATTAATATGCAGATCAGAAGGCCTTGTATCAATGTTTTACCAATCTATTTTGTTTTAATGCTGAACAAGGGGAGCTTCAAATAAATATATTAATAAATTCTATTATATGCATGTTTTATTGTAACCAGCGCTCTCTCCTGTGGTAGCAAGGGTCCTTTCTGTTCTCTGGTAACAGTCTTCAGTGAGGCCGTGTCTGCATGCAAAGAAAAATTCATTTAAAAGCTTCTTTTGCTTCGGAGCGCCTCCATGCAGAGCTTTACTCCAGGCTTCCAGAGCCACAAAAGGAGGAAAATCCGCAGCAGAAAAAAACCCTTTAAACAAGACTACCTCCACACTTTTTGGAAGCTCCGGGTTTTCCTGGAAGCATGGAGATGTTTTCTCCACATCTTCTCCCATATTCCACTGAATTTTTAGGCATTTTTTATCCCTGCAGAAGAACTGGCTGTCAGAATCAGCTGCCTGCACTCACCTCTTTCAGCAGGCAAGCCAAGCTGCGACCTGTCACATTGTTTCACTTCAGAGGGGGAGAGAGATTTTGTGCTTGTTAACAGGGAAAGGTGATACTAATTATCATTACCACGGAGATTGTTTCTCAGCAAGCAAATCTCTTCCCCCCCCCCCAATAGGGCATCCTCTGAAGTGAAACAAAGTTTCACTTCGCAGATCTGGTTCTGTGCTAATCAGGGGCCCTTAGGTGAAAGCAGGCAGCTGAAGGGAGCCTGCTTTCTGTTCTGCTTGTAACTATGTTGCAAGCATTAGTTCTGGAGAGAGTGAGCTGCTTTCAGTTCTGCTTGTAACTGCTTTTAACTCTTGGCAGCCAAGTAAAGGGGTGATCTCTGTTGTTTTCTGGAGGTTCAATTGAGGTTTTTGCCTGTCATTGCTGCAGTGGGTGGGGGTGGGGAGAAGAAGATGCAGGCTCACAAGAAGCGGTTTGCATGGAGACAGGAAAGTAGGTTTTAAATCCGTGTTGCCCCAAACCACATGGGAATGCTTTATTTCGAATTACAACCCGCATTTTTAAAAATCCAACACAAGAAGGAAGCAAAAAGAGACCATGGAGACACGCCCTGAGATGCATCCGATAAACCACTTTGCCTGATGGGGTGGAGAAAAGGCATCTACTCTTCAGCCAGGCACATGGACGAATTGCACACTGCACTTTTCAGATTTTTTTCCCTTTTCAAAGCAAGCCTTACGGAAAGGGTCTACGCAACTCCCCACTGAGTCTGTGGGGCAAATTAAGACAGGGGGCCAATTCACACTTGGCTTTATTCTGGAACAGGGGCCTGCTGTCCATATGCTAGTGCAGGCTTCGGCTGGCCCAAAGTGAGACCTGCCAGAGTCTGCATTAGTGTGTGGACCACAGACCCCTATCCTGAGATATACTCCAGAAAAAGGCCAAGTGCGAACAGGCCCACGGTCACTGAAAGCGACCCAGAAGGGTATCCTAAGATCTCGCAGGACCCAGGATCGTATCCTAAGCTCTCGCCTGACAGACACCATCATGATTACAGCCCCGGGGAGGAGGGGCGAACAGCGACGACGACAGGAAACACCAGTAATAGGCGGGGGGAAGATGGCATGTGTCGGTAGCGCTGCCCTAATCCAAGATGGCTGCCGGAGAGCCACGACCATCGAAGACGGGGCACCTGTTGAACTGGCAGCTGAGGTGTTTCATTGGCTCGGCGGGGCGGAGGAAAAGGGTTAATGCCGCAGGGCCAGAGATTCAGATAAGGGCAGGTTTGCGGGGAAGCTGAGGCCTCGGTCGGCAGCAACAGAGAGATAAGGCGGGACTGGGGTCCGCCCTCCCCGGCTCCTCCCCTGAAGTCGGCATGGAGGACGAGGGGGGCGGCGGCGGGAGGGAACAGCAGAAACCGAACGGGGAAGAGGAAGGCGGAGAGAAAGAGAAGGCGGCGGCGGCGGCGGCGGCCGCGGGAGAGGACGAAGACGCGGCGGCGGCGGCGGCCGTTGCTATTGCGGACGGGGCAGAGGACGACGACGACGACGACAAGCGGCGAGGGAAGGCGCCCGTGGGGCCTCAGGACTCGTCGGAGCTGGAGTGGAGCTTCGTCGACATGGAGACGGTGTCCCTGCACGACCTGCCCGCCGCGCTCATCGCCTGCAACCTGCCGTTGGCCGTCTTCTTCGAGGAGGGTCCCTGCAGGGTGGGTGAGACGACGGGGCGGCGCGGAGTAAGAGGAGGAGAGACGCCGGGCCCGGGTTGCGCCCGCCGGCCGGCCGGCCGGCCGCTAGAGAGAAAGGGGGCGGGGGCTGTGGAAAGACGAGCCGGCGCCAGAAAGAGCCCTGGCCGGCGAAGCTAGGCCTCGGCAGCCGCTCCCTCACCGTCGCTGGCTCGCTTGGGGTCCCCCAGGGAGCTGGGCCTTAAGAACATAAGAGCCCCGCTGGGACGGACCGCGGTCCATAAACCGATGAGCCTCTGGGTGGGAAAATCCCTCCCCTTGACAGCCCTACCTCTCCTGAGACGTTTTCGCACGGGCGAAAACGGAACGCGAAAAAGGCAGCTGCGGACACGTCATCCGCATTGGCCGCGCGCGGCTTGCGTCCCGACGTGTCCGCAGCTGCCTCTTTCGCGTTCGAAATGTAGAGCACTTCGAAGTGCTCTACACGCGTTCCAACGCGGACGAGCCGTCCGCAGGCGTTCGGGAGAAGAAGCGTTCGCGCCGCTTCTGTCTCCCGATCGCCTGCCGGCTCGCCTCCGACGCCGCGCGGCTTTGACAATCAGCTGTTTTTCAAACAGCTGATTGTCGATCTGCCTCCGCGGCCGCCGGCGCGCCCCTGGCCGGCGTTTGCCGGCTAAGCCAGCTTCGGGCGCTTTGACCATTCGCACCCAGACGCTCCGGAACGCGTTTACACGCGTTCCGGAGCGTCTGTGTGTGAACGGGGAAAGCGCCCGAAGCTGGCTTAAGCTTTCCGCCTGAACGCGTTCGGTTTCGAACGCGATTCAGTGCGGAAATGCCTCTGCCTATCGGCTTCATAGAGTGCCCCCTGTTTCTGCAGCCACCTTTACCACAACCTGCATGATTTTATATACTTTTTTTACATACTTCAATCAGGTCACCTGTTAAATGCCTGCCTTCAAGGTTGAAGAGGCCCAGATGTTTCCTAAGGAACTTGTTCCAGCCCCTTGAACATCCTGGTTGCCCTTTTCTGTACCCTTTCCAGCTCCACGATGCCCTTTCCGAGGTGGGGTGGCCTGAATTGCACACAGTCTTCCAAATGGGCTTAGGCATGGCTCACAGTCAGGCGACACACCCGTCAGTGATCTGTGTGAATTGAGGGGCAACAACAGCAGGCACAGCAGCCACCTCAGGTGTTTCTGAGGGCAAAAGTGGCTTTTCCTTGAGGCCAGACACCAAACCCCTTTAAAGCATTTATGTACTGCTTTTTACTTCCCCCTTGGCTGGTATCAAATTAATTAATAGATAAACCCTTTGACCTGCTTAGTATTTGAATGATGTACTACTAGGGCTGTCAACTGGGTCCTGATTTAAAAAAGGAAACACGGTGGTGCTGATACAATTTGTTATTGTGCATGGAACAACATAAAATGGAACAGGGTAACTGAAATTATTTAATGGGACGTCAGAGATGTCTTAAGGATATCTGGGGTCTGCATGAAGCTGTATTGTAGCTAAGTCTTGACTTCCAACCACGAAGCCCAAGCTACTTGTAAGGGCTATCCTGGCAGTCATTTGAGAACTAGGATTATGAACCAAAATGACATCCCAGAAGATTTATTTTTTTGGTATCCATCCTCAAGAGTTTTTCTGGTCTCGGGGTAGTGTTTTAAATATACCTCTCATGTTCTAGTGGGATACCCTCCCTTTTCCTCTTAGTGGTACACAGAAAAAAAAAGCCAAAGACTCACTTCTAATCTAAGTCCCATGCCTCCAGTTCTGTGACTAGTAATCACAATAGACACTCAGACTTCTACATATGTCCATAACATCACAGTGTTTGCAGCTCTTTGCCCTGAAGAACTTCAGACTTGATTTGTACCCATATAATCCAGCAGCCTTTTCTCACAGTGGCAACCAGTTGCATGTGGAAACCCATAAGATGAGCATAAGTACACAGTTGCCCAGCCCTGCTCCCATCTTCTGATACATACTGCTTTCCATATCATGGGAAGTCAAACACCTATCAGAGCTTACAGCCATTTTGTAGTTTCATCCATCATGAACTGGTCCACTCTTTGTTGTTGTTGTTGTTTGAAGCCTTCTAAGCAGATGGCTAACACCTCATCTTGCAAGAGATAATTCCAAAATTATCTTTATACTATGTTTGGAATGTCTAGATAGCAGCTGATAATTTTTCTTGGCCGGCTGACACAGTGTGCAGTGAGTATGAGAAAGAGGACTTTGCCTTTTCTGTGATATATCTGAGCTCTTTGGGGGAAAGTAAGATGCTTTTGGGTCAAGTTTGACTGCGTGTGACTGCATGAGCAAATACATACCATTTTCCTGGCAAAAATACAGTCTTCCTCTATGTTTTTTTTAATTTCCCAGTCTATGGGTCTGGTGATTAGATCTGACTCTGCTTAACACTATGAACAATTTTCAACTGAGTGCTGCCTCACAACATGCCCCTGAGTTAAGCCTGCCGTTCACCAGAATGTCCCAGGATGAATCACAATAATAAAAAAGATAAAAACATTTCTAAAATACATATAAAATAGAACCCTCCTTCCCTGGTAGGACAGCACTCAAATTTATTTATTTATTTATTTATTTATTATTTATTTATTTACACTCAAATCCTATGAGTTCCACCAGTTGCCAGAATGGAGCAATTGCCTCAAGCAGTAGGTACAGAGGGCTACATGTACAGTGCTATAGAAATAAACTAATAATAATAATAATACAAGTTATGCCAAGGTGTGAGAGGAAGTGCTATCTTGAGCCCTTTAACCTTCCGTATTACCATCACTTAAGATAGTGGCATCTTATTGTTGGCATTGAAGTAAAATTCAGTGCCAAACAATGGTGCATTGGAGGTGGGGCTTTCTGTACACCAAGGAGGAAAAGAAAAACTAGGACCAAAGTGAGCAAGTGCAAGTAAATAACTATTTGATAGCCTTACCAAAGCAGACTTATATATAGCTGTCTAAAATACTATGTGTAAGTGTCACTGAAAGCTAACTAAATATTATAAAAATTCAGGCAAACTTGACATTGTGTTTATATGCAGAAAGGTGAAGCAGATCCTCAATTCAGGCCAGAAGGTATATGATGCTGGGTTTCCAGTAACATGATGCTTACTTACCTGTGTGCCAGTCTGATAGTTATTGATCTCACCTGGAGCTTCCCAGAAGCCACCTATGTATAGGGAAAACATTAGGAAGGGTGTGGGTGTTTGGCTGGCTTTTTCTGGCTAACTACATGTGAGATAATAACACTACAAGCTGGCAGACACAGAAGGTAAGGTGAGACTGCTCCTCACAAGGCACAGCAAGAGGCAATTGCAGGATCTTTTTTAGATCCCACATGCCTTTTGCTGTCTAGAGGCAGCCTGCACTCTGCATTCTAGCAGAGTATCTTCCAGCTTCTCTGCAGCTTCATCTCTAAATATGTATGGATATGTGCATGCAGTATATAAAAATCTCTAAACTACCAGCAGCGAGGCACATAATTATTTAATTAAAATGATGATGTTTGTGAGATTAAAGGGATGAAGAAGGAACATCAGTATTCCATGCTTTATGTTTACATGTACAACTCTCCATACAATCAAAAGCTGTAGGAAACAAAGTAGACGCTGAATTTCCCCCCTCCCACAGTCACAGCCTTCTCATTTTTCAGTAAGTAGATAACTCTCCAAGTTTTAGGACCAGAAAAAAAATGAACTGGGGTTTTAAAAAATGGTTGTTTCCATGGTACCTCAAAGACTAAAACAGTTTAAATTTGCTTTATATCTTTTAATTTTCAGATATCAGGCTTCTGTATGTTCAGTAACAACCTTGCAATAAAAACAAACCCAGATGATATAGAGGCACAGTTTTTGCTCTTACATGCAATTCCACATCTGTTCCAGTGCTTTTTGTTTGTTGTTTTTGGGCATGCGTATTTCCTAATATGTACAATATTGTATCTTCTTCAGGAGGAACTGCCGTCCTTAACTTACATATTTGCCATCTGTCTTTAAGGATTCAGAAATTCTAGAGACATATGTCATAGATCATCTAACTTGAGCATAGTGAATAAGAATATAATTTCAGAGTCTGCAGTTCATATCTAAACTTGGACAAATTCATTAGCTTCCTTTAGGAAAATCCATTGTACTGTCATGAACATAAGAACATAAGAGAAGCCTTGCTGGATCAGGCCACAGCCCCTCTAGTCCAGCATCCTGTCGCACACAGTGGCCCACCAAATGCTCATGGGCATCTCAAGCAGAGACAAGGACAAACCTTCTCCTGCTCTCGAGTCCCAGCAGATGGCCTTAGAAGCGCCCCAGTTCCTCCCCCCCCCGATAATTAATGCTCTAATCTTTAGAGGACTAAAGTGCAGATTCATTTGTGATTATATGTAGAACATAACTTTGGATTCAGTGTTTTTTTCTCATTTTGAATAGTTGGCTGTCATGTCATATTATACCCTTTATTTTGAAACAGTTTGTCATATGACCCAGAGATCTATTAGTCCAAAATCCCTGTGACCTTCCTTTGAACATGTCAAGAGAACAAATTCCTTGATGCTTCACATTTCAGCTAAATGTCTACAAAACACTTCTGAACTTGAGATGTGTTGTATCCCTGCTGTGCTGCATTATTGTTGGCAATCACATTAAGTTGAAAATTAGGGAGTAGGGTTAGGCTTGGATCAGCCACAAGGGGGTGAAGTGGAATCATTTATTTGCCAGATACAGTGCATAATCTTCACTGATTTTGTGATAATAGTTCCATAAGAATATCAAAATTACTTCTAGATATGTTTCAGAAGTGTCATATTTATAGAATTGCTTTATTGGTTCCATGAGAAATGCTTCTGTATGCCAGAGATGAACAAGTTCTTTGGTGAGACTGCAGCTGTCACAACCCACAACTAAAGTGGCCAATGGCTGTTTTAGCTAAAGATCATGAGAAGTATAGTCCATAAAAAGAGCTTTGCCGAACTTTGCTAAACACTTAGTTCTATCAGTTGGTGTTTATTTTGTGGTTATAGGTCTGCTAGACTTTTGATTGGAAATGGTTTGTTTCTGAAGATTATTTCTTCAGTAGTAGTGGGAATGGGGAGAGTTCTGCTGTGCTCATCCTCTGTTTGTGGGCTTTAGCATCTATTTGAACATTTTGCTGGACTAGAAGGGCTGTTGATTTGACCTATTGTGGCTCCCCTTCTGTTCTAATAACACTTAGAACTCAAAATAATACAGGTCAAATAATACATTTTCCCCTTTACAGCTTTCTGGGATATCTCACCATTGCTGATAGTTGCAATTGGGGATGTGCCACTGAATCGAATCAAATATCCAAACATTTGATTCGATTCAAATGTTTAGAATCCGAATGCAACAAAATTTGAATCGAATACATTCGAATCTATTCATTTGAATGTTAGATTCAAATCTGAAGCTATGAATGTTGACAACATTTGTATGCGTTATATATGTATCTTTATGCATTTCGTACGCATCCCGTTTTATCCCCGTATGAGTCCCATTTTTGTCCCGTACTAACAGCACACAAAACTCCTTCCTCCAGGCTATCTGCAACACCCGGGGATTTACTTCTGCATTTCCCCACCTAGTTAATCCCCTCCACCACATTTCCATGTCCTTTGTCATCCCCTACATTCAGTTTCCTGTTAGTCTGTTCCTGACATTGGATCCCCTAGAATCTGAAGAAGCAGACGTGTCTACGAAAGCTCATGCCACCAACCCATCTCTGTTAGTCTCCAAGTGCTACTAACTACCTTGCTGGACAGATACGTATGTCATACATACATGTATGTACATTCGAATGTTTCGAATAATTTGAACAAATGTTTTGGAACATTCAACATTTGTTTGAATGTTTAAATTTGAATGTATAGATATTCTATTCGAGTTCGAATGTCCACATTCAATCGAATTCAATCAAATTTTGATTGTTTAGAACATTTGTGCACATCCCTAGTTGCCATGGCTAAAGGCAAAAGTAGAGTGCATTTTGGTGACTCTTTCCCTTCTGTATAGTTGAGTAAATTTCCAGCATGTGTAAGTCTGATGCTTCTGCAGACATACATGTACATGCGTGCAGACATTTTCCTGACTTCTGTTCGGAAAAATTCCACAGTTCAATATCTCATTGTAGCTAGCCAGATACACTTGAAAAGAGTGCTGAAGCTGGGCAGATCATAAGCATGGCCTGGAAAGTGTTCTAATGGCAGGCTAAGAGAATAGGAAGACAACATTCAGGTTTGTGGGCCTGAAGCTCTGTAAAGTAACGATCCTGGACTAGAAACGTTTGAATTTTGTTTTACACAGCATTTTACCACAAATTTCCTGCAAGGGGACAAAAATTGGAATGAATGGAATAATGTGCAAGTACTAGGTTATATATTGAGAAACATGTTTAAGATTTGTAAATGTGAAGAGTCCTCCAGATTTTGTTTTCTTTACTTCATCCAGTCATTCAGTGTATAATCTAACCTTCGGTCAAAGATCCCCAAATAGGTAAGAAAATAAGAAAATTGACAGTGGAAGAAAATGTAATAATTTCAGGCAAATCAAACATTAAAAACAATAGTACAAGCAGGACAGTATGGTAAGGGAAGGATTTAACAACCAGTGGCCTGGGTGTATAACCATGGTACTTGATCCATCAGAGGAGAAGGTCATTTTTAATCCAGTGGCCACAACTGAGAAGTTGCTGTCATGCATTGCCAACTCTTAAGCCTTAGAGATTGACAGCACTGTTAAGACAGATTCCTTTATTGATCTTAACAACTTGGTAGTTTTGTATAGGAATAGGTTCTCTTTCAGATATTTGGAATCCATGTCAGGGATGGCCTTCTGTATCACCATCAGTACTTTAAACTGAGGATAGTAGTAAATTGGCCACACACTGCAGATCTTCCAAGATTGACATGGCGTGCTGCCAGCCACAAATTCCCATCAGCCGTTCTGCATTCTACACTAGTTTCAACTTCTGAACAAAGGGAAATGTCACATAAAGAATATTAGTAGTATACAATAATTCAGGCTGGACCTACCTGCTGCAGGCAGCCCACACACACATACACACACATATACAAGAGACAAAACCTTTTGTGCCACAAACTGTAACAAAGTTCCCCAGACATAACATAGCCCAGCATATGTACCCTATCCGGCCTGCATGAGAAAGCCACTGAGACCAATTCCTCACTTTTGCTGATAACATAGCCCCACAGCTGAATTGCACTGAATTTTGCAAGAACGCTCATTTGAATGTAGCCCCATTGTTGCATTTTTAAAGCTCGTGCTCATAGCTTTTGTCATTGATTAGATTGCTGCTGAAACGTGTTTGGTTGGGTTGTATGATTCTGTAAGAAATCTACTGATCTCAACTTTGTAAAGCCTATCTGGCATTTGTACTCCATCCAGAGCTAGGAGAAGCTTTGCTTCTAACATTCCAAGTTCATTGCAAACCATGGAGAAAAGCAGCTGCTAGCAGACAGTTATTTCATTTCTGCGATAGTCTAATTTTTTACTGACTTCTTTTGTTATTATTTTTGTTTTATATTATTTTCCTTGATGCATATCAGGGTAGCTCAATATTATTAAACACATTGCTAGATTTGTTGTTATTTTAATTTTAGTTTCTTTTTATAATATATCATACTTACTTGGACCCATATTCTCCTGGAACTTTTGTGTTTTGCTTAGGTAGCCCCATAGACCATCATTGTGCATCCATGAAGCAACAGCTCCCAGCAAGTCTACCTCCACATTCAGGAAACACCTGCCTGCAGAGATTGCAAATACGTATACCGCTTGTCCCCCTTTTTAGCACTGTTGGTGGATATACGCATGTGTACACCTGAGCAGGGCCATTCGTATGTTTTGTCCTTAGGCCTAGCCTCAGGTTGCTACATTTCTGGATCCTGGCACAGTAACAAAATACATTTTATCAGCCTATGTATCCCAGGCTTCCAACATTTCTCTTCAGCTACTTGCATTTTTTTTTCCTGGTATACATCATTTTGTGCTCTTTCTAAATTGGAATATATAGCTCCTGAAGAGTCTGAAGTTAGTTTGCTCCCGATCGGGGCAGGAAGCCACTATCTCCTTACTCAGATTGACCAGAGCTGAAAGAAAGACAGCAGTGGTGATGCCTCAACTCCCTTGAATGTGTGTCATGTCCTCCAAGAGGAAAAGGGATTGATTGTTAACAGGAAAGCTGAAGAAATTGACCCATGAATCATTAACGTATCATGGATTTTTTTCTTTGCCTAAGGAAACCAGTTATTTATAGCTTTGCATTCTGCATGATTCTAAGTTTCCATTTGATGCTTTAAGAAGATTATTCCACTTAATGCTTTGTTGCTGTGTACTTATCTAGGTAGTTTGTAGCTGTCTTTCCTTGTCTTTCCTTGGGGTATCATATGACAACTTATGTTAAAGGTCATTGTGCAGTTAGCTGTGTTTTAGAGGCCCTGTTCTCTTAGGAGGAACTATAATGGTATTTCTTGTAGCTGTTACTGGTTTAGAAGCATGACAGTGCTAAAAGAAAGAAGCTGTAACCATCCCCCACACCCAGTTGGGATCAGCGTATGGGGAGGAGCCTTGAATGAGCACATAATGAACAAGAAAGTACTTGTATGCACACCATATAGTTTCCATTTCCATTTTTATTTGTATACCGCCTTTCCAAAACAAACTCTTGCCCAAGGCGGTTCACAACAAATGGAAACCAAATACAAAACAAAATACAGCCATTATATCAAAATACAAAGCAAAATACAGCCATTACATTAAAAAAAGCAAATATTTAAATGACAAGCTGTCATACAGTGTTGCAGTTGGGAATATGGATTGGAAAGCAGGGAGGAGCAAGGTTGGAAAATTTGGTAGAGAGGATTTTTTTTGCCTATTCCCTTTGTGCATTTTTGTTTGTTTGTGGAAATGTTGAAATATATACAATCCCATCTGTCAAAAAAAGTTTCCCCCAATCTCTCATATGTCAGTCTGCCAATAAAATTATCTTTGATCAGCTTTTAGCTCAGAAGAAAACACTTAGGGCCTGTTCACATTTACCATTCCAGTCAGGTGAAGATGAAGCACAGAGGGAGCCATCTGCTCTTCATGGGCTAGTAAAGTCCCAATCTGGACTAAGCTTGTGGCAACATCCAGCATGCACCTGGATGCTAACAATGGCGATTGGGATGCAGTGGGTGACTGCACTGCTATACTGCAGTGCCAACTAGCAGTGTTGTACCCTAAACACTGCTGCCTGGGAGCTACCTAGCTGTTCCTGGTCAAGATATGGATAACATTTTAGTTGTCCACCATTAATTAGGATAGAGGATGGCTTAATGCACTCTCGGATTGTGGCAGCAGTGGCAGCATACAGATAAGCCTCACCAGGGAGTAGATGAACCGCTTCACCTAGTAAGATTGAAGGCTCTTGCATCTCTTCCTCCATTCTCAGGACCCACTAAGTCTTTGAGTTAGCCCTGTTTTCAGCGTCTTGCTTCACGTAATTCCTTATCATAGCAGCTCATGAAGTTCAAATAATCTCATATTTTGTCTGTTCACAACATCTTTCCCTTCATTCCCAGTGTTTCCCCCTCAGTTGAAATTTAGTTACAAGTTTCTTACAAAAAAGGACTTGTCCTTTTGTACATGCATACCAATAGCACTACGTAAGAACAGAATGCTTGCTACCTTTAAACTTTACCATAGTTTTATAATAGAGTTACTTAGTTGTTTTAATAACTTTCAAATAAAATATAATTTACTGGCATTTGAATATTTTTTTCAGATATCAAATAGTGTTCTTGCTATAGCCAAGGTTTGATTCTAATATCTTTGAAGATCTCTAATTTCTTTAAATACTTAAGTTGTTTCAACAGATACAGTGTGTGGTCCAGTAAATGCCAGTGCTGAACTTTTAAAAAAAGAACAGTAGTCACCTTAGATCAAAATACTTGTGGCAGTAAATATTTCCACTGTATACTGTAAAGTAGACAGATGAAAAGATAGCTGGTCAGTAAGGGTGATATTGTAAAGTTACAGTCAGTTCCTTATTAGGGAGTAACACCAGCAAGTGTAAATCCTGATCTTAGGTGTGCTTAGGTAAGTTGGATTGGGAGCACAGCCGAAAATGAAAAAGAATTTCCCTGAAAGATTGTGTTCTCGCTCCCAAGAGGAACATGTGACCTTTTTAAAATCATCACTCATTTGCTAGGTGACATTAAACACTAACTAGAGATCCAAGCTACATTGTATAATAAATATTTAGTTCTGAATAGCAGAAGGTGAGGTAGATGTAGATGTTTTAGGAAAACTGACTAAACAAACCTAGGTTAGCAGAAATATTATTGAGGAAATAATTTAAAAGAAAACTATTTTAAGCTAGTCATACCCATCCACACACCCACTGATTCATTGCCTGCAGATTGATTGATATGATGGGGAGCAATGGTTGTGAGCAACTGAAAACATATATACAGTATTTTATATTTTACTAACACACTTAATTTCCACATCTACTTGCATTAAACTACATATTTTGAATAACACAATACCTGTAGTTGTAGAAAAAACCTTAAACTGTCATGGAAGGCAGTGTCAATTTCTGTGCCTTCCAGGCATCCCTGAGGCTCAGGGAAGGATGGTCAACATGGAGTGAAATAGAAATGAAAAAAATGTTTATGGTATTGCCAGGGGAAGTGTTCTGGCTGCACCATTGATAGTGATTCATTCAGATAAACTTACGAAATGACGGGTTGCCAGGTCAGGCTATTCACCCTCTGCCTACATTGTAGGTCAGAGAGTCCATATGATGTAATGGCACTAACAAATAAGGGATTCTACATTAGATTCTACCAGGATATAACATAAGAGGAGCCCTGCTGGATCAGGCCACAGCCCATCTAGTCCAGCATCCTGTGTCACACAGTGGCCCACCAATTGCTCATGGGCATCCCTTGCCCCCCCCCCCAGCCTGAAAGATATACAGACATCCATTCTAGTAGCCATTGATATATCTGCCATCCATAAATTTGTCTAACCCTTTCTTAAAGCCATCTAGGCTGGTTGCTATTACCATCTTTTCAGGCAGCAAATTCTATAGAGTGATGATCCTCTGGGTGAAGACATACTTCCCCTTGTCTGATCTGACTCTTCTACCCATCAGCTTCATAGAGTGCTCCCTGGTTATAGTGTTGTGTGATAGAGAATTTTTCTCTATCTACCTCTTCTATACCATGCATGATTTTACATACTTCAATCAGGTCCCCTCTTAAACTCCATCTTTCCAGGCTGAAGAGGCCTAGACGTTGCAGTCTGATTTTGTATAGATCTCATGTCTTTAGAGAACTACCTATCCTAAATCCTTTAGCCTGGCAGATCTCTTAGTATTTCTTGCATTAGAAAAATTACAAATAATCAGGAATGATTGAAATGGTATTTTTCGTATGTTGTGGCTTGAAATTGAGTTAGCAGTTATATCTAAAGTTTTTAAAATATCCATACTACCTTTTTTACACTAAATATTACCTGTGAAATAAGCAGGTAGCTAATCTGTACTTCCAAGTTACATTAATGAAATCTCTGTAGGAGCTGTTACTGATGTTCACATCATTTAAGGTGCACTATTTTTAAGAGCTGATACTTTGAGAACATCTGTAACCGCATATCATGTTCAGTACATGTTGTGGCATGGTTACTATGATTTACCTTCATGTTTTTGCTTTGCAGAAATAGGCTTCCATATACAGAAGTTTTAGTGAATATGGAGTAGATTTCCTGTATAATTTTTGCTGGGTCACAATTCAGGAAAATACCATTTTCCCTCTCTCTCTCTTCCTCTATCCCTCCCTATTATGTGCTGCCTTCTTCTGGAAAAATTAAGTGATTTTACGATGATTACATTAGTATGAGTGAAAAATTATATACCTGGTGGAGTTGTTCTGTATCGTATTTTTTTTATTCCCTGACAAACAGCATATGATATTGACCTGATTTATGCCTAGAGTGCAGTATATTCTGACATATAAGACAACTTTTTAACCCAGGAAAATCTTCTCAAAAGTCGGGGGTGTCTTATACACCAGGTGTCGTCATCTTATACGGCAAATATATCCCAAACTCTATATTTTAACTGGAAAAGTTGGGGTTTGTCTTATACTATATAGATATATTTTTTCAAACTGTGTCAGAAGGAAACTTATTTTCCAAAGAAGTTGCTTACCGTATTTTTTTTTTAATTGCAGCCAAGCCAGCTAGCACACAAGTGCAAAAAGACACAAAATCACTTTCCTTCAGTGCCTGGTATAATAAATTCTGGCAGATTGTGATTTGCAGAAATAAATCTTCTAAACTTATTTTGCTTCATATGGAAGGTCTTTTGTTTCTTTTGCTCATCTTTCAGCTTTGCTTGGTAAAGACCAGATTTCTGGTTCATGTCCAAAGGAAGATGAGTTTAAAGTGAATTTCTAGCTTTTCTGTGTTATTTGTGGCTTAATTTTAGTATCTTTATTTTTAAAAAGTCAAAGAAAAGAAATGCGTATTACAGAATCAGCACAAATCAAATGTTTTAATACAATGGTCAAGGAAACGTAATGACAGCACATTTGATCATTGCAGCTGCCAGTTTTGCTTATCCCTGCTGAGCAAAGATTCTGTATTTGAATATAATCCTTACCACTGCATGAAGGATGCAGTTGAACAGCATATAGAATGAGACCAGTAATGATATTAAGTCAATTGGATCATTCATTCATTCATTCATTCATTTGCATTTTTATCCTGCCCTGTTACTACCTGAAGGTCTCAGGTTAGGTTACAGTATTAAAAGCCAAATATAAAAATGATCATATTAAAATTTATGCCTTCTCATACTTAGGATTACAGTTTCATGGTGATCAGCATGCTGTTCTACCAGAATAGATGGGTAATCACCTGCTGAAGAAATTCTAGGCAGAGACAAAAGATTGGTTGGTGTGAGGGAAGCTATGCTCCTTCCAGTCTCCATTTTTTTCCTCTGCCCTTGTAGAAGCAGCAGATACTGAAGAGATATCCCTTTTCATTTATTTTGTGGACTTCTGTTGGAAGATGAGAGCAACTGTGGGATTTTTTTTAATTTTTTTGGCAGCCTGAGCTTCTCTCCAGTGTGCTTTGATTGCCATCCCCTGTGCCATGTTTGATTGCAGATACATGGCCAGAGAAGGATTGATTGGTACTTACCATGATCAGTTTTTCTCAAGATCTAGTGGGCTGAGGACCACCATGCCTTCCCAGAAGGCTAAGCATGTGGTAATGTCATAGCAGAGGCCAAGGCTTTGGTGAAGATCTGCTATGTCTTTTTCATTCTGACCTGAACTAGCAGCTCCTCATACACCATATCATCAGAAACTTACTGGAGACTGGAAGAAGCAGGGTTATGCCAATCAATCTCCTCCTTCCTCTGCCTGGACTTCACTCAGGGACCGATTTCCCATCTGTTTCAGTGGCCCTCAGTACACTAGACCCTGATAAAACCTTAAGTACTAACCATACTCTTTAGAATTAAATTCTGTCAACTTAAATGTAACTTAGTAATGCTTCATCAATTGTTCCACTAAAATACATGTAGCTGTTGGGGGGGGGCATTTATATATCACATATTTAATTTTATAAATTTTAAAAAATCAAGAATGCAAATTTAGCATGAACAAATGTTTGTGTAAGAAGTTGGATTGCCTGAACACTGTAATGTCTATAATAAGTATTCCCAGAGCTCTTGAGACCCATAAAGAATGGAATTGATCATTTTTTGCCTCTGGGATATTGTCTAAACTATTTCACTTTGATTTCATAGGCTAAGTAAAAGAGGATATTGAGTGCTAAAAATTATGCTCATTATATTTAACCATACTTTAAATATAAACTAGTTTTTTTTATTGGAAGGAAGGCATAATATGGAAAATCCTGCTAGAACTCAAGCTAGCAGATTTTCCAGATGACACATTCTTGAAAACATGTTTGTTCTGTATGATCGTCAAGGGTTTTTCACAACCAAAACTTTTCCTTCAGTTTATTTTCTACAGGATTGGAACTGTTAAGCCATTTTAGAACTATTTGCTAGTCAGGACTGATACAGCAGTAATACCATGAATTTTTCAGAATTACACAAGGCACAAATGAGCTACAGTAAACCTTGGACCCTCCTGTTCTTTTCTCCAGTGTGCCTGTGAGGAGAATATGAACTTCTGCATCCATTTTAGGGAATGATATCTACTCTTGAGCTGGCAAGTCACCCATATAGCTCAAGTTGAACTGATTCTCCATTCATTCAGCAGGAAACAGCAGGCAGGAAACTGTGAAGTGCCAGCAAAGGAGAGAGAAAGTCCTTTTTGCACTGGGGCTTATTTCAGATTATATCCCAGAATAGCAACTTTCCATCCACATACGAGTGTAGACTATGGCACCCCCCTGCCTTGGCACTGCCATAGTCTGCACTAACATGTAGATGGCAGGTCCCTATTCTGGGAAAGGTTTCAAAGGTGAATTTCTCATTTAAAATACAGGATGGGTTCTGTGAGAATCCCAGCATCTGGATTCAAAGAAACTAGAACACAGCCCTAGAACCTGTTTTCCTTAATCTGGGTATACTTCAGGTTTATGGTTTATCAGATTATAAGGAATGGCATGGCTGTAATTATGGCAGTAATCCAATGTCCCACCGTGATTACTTATAAGAATATGACTTTTGTTCCACACTATGCTCCGTTTATTACAGATATAAATATGACTACATATTTTATAAGTAGCTTGTTTTTCCATAGAGCCAAGGCAATTTGCGTGAAAGGATTTTCCAGTTCATCTGGAAAGTGGAATATAACCCTGAATCACCGATGGAAAATGCTATGCAATGATTTTTATTTTTTGACTGTTATCTGGAAACAGTGTGAGTTTCCACGGTTTTATGGTGTTCTTCATGTGACACAATAAGAAAGAGCTTCAGGCAGTTATTTGACATCTCTTCATTTGTGACTATCAGATGCAGCTTCCCATGTGTAATTGTTTCTTCAAATGTGAAACAAAATTTCTATGAATATAAAAGGCTCCTGGAGATGTTTTGCGGGAATCTAAGGCCCTGTTCCCAAAGGCACTAAAAGCCGGACTGGGTTCGGACTCGGCATTGAGGGATCCCATTAAATTCCCCAGTTCTCCAAATCCAGGAAGAGTCATCCCATGCCAGTCCTTTTTTCCCAGACTTTCTGCAGAAATCTTGGGGCGGGGGGACCCCTTTTTCCAATCCACTCTGGATTTTAGTCCCAGCGAAAGCCGGCAGCCAGAGCAAGTGAGTGAAGTGAGCGAGTGAGTGACCGAGGGGCGCAGGGAGGGAATGTGATGGTGTCGGATGGTTGTTGCAGGATCGGAGGAGGAGGAGGAGACCGGGGCGAGCAGGGGGTGCGGGGAGGGAATGTGGTGGCAGCGGATGGTGGCGGAGGCAGTTCCCGTCCTCAAAAACAGCCGTGCCATGCTGTTCGCAGGTGTGCTTGTGTGCACCTGCAGGTTCGGTGTCCCAGGGATGTTTTAGCACCACAAGGAGAGTTGATCACAAAAACCGCTCCAGTGTCAAGCCGATGTGCTTGTTTCCCAAACAGTCTTGTGCTGCTAATGTTAAAAGGAAAACAACAACAATTAGTCATCTGGTATCAAAGACTCAGACGATTTGGCCCTGTTTCCACTGTACCAGGTTATTCCGAAATAAAGTCTCCTGAGGAGTGAGTTCATGTCCTGGCTGTTTCCACTTATATGATAAAACAGGTTGCATTCAATTACTCGTTCCCACTCCATTCACCCCCATTTCCAGTCACAGCAAACAGCATCTTTTCATCTCCTCCCACTCCTCTCCCTGATTGGGTCCAACCCCAACAATCAAACCATGACACTGCCGTGCTGAATAGTTTTCACTCCATCCTTAGGTTCTGCCAGTCCCCCTCGATCTTGCATTCATTGCCTCTGGTTTCATCCAGAAGGTTGTTTATTATGCTGTGTTTGGATACTCTGGAATAAGACATGGATATTCTGAACTATCCATGCTTTATTCTGGAATACCACCAACTGCAGGGAAGCCATAAGGCATAGGAAGGGGCAAAGAAAGCAAGGGGAAAGAGTGACCCTGTGCGGCTATGGTGGGTGTGGGTGTGAAGCCACGCCTCCCCGGGGAAACACCGGCACCCCAAGGAAAGATGCAAGGCATGCAAATGCTGCTGTGGGGAGCCTCCCCCCCCCCAAGGACACAAAGGCAGCCACAACCCAGGGAATACAGAGTGCAAAGTAATGCATGGCATCCCTGAAGCTGGGCTGCCAGAAAGTGCATTCCCTCGCTGGTGCTGCCATCAGAAAGACAGACCCAGGCAAAAGAGGGGAGGGAGTGCTCAGACTTACCTGACCTAAAGCAGCCGAGGGCAGGGAGAGGTCTGGGCTTTTTGACATAAACTTTGTGCATGGAGGCACCAGAGTGGCTTTTTTCCACTCGCTCATTGCCCGCAAGCCG
Source organism: Aspidoscelis tigris stejnegeri (assembly GCA_023333525.1). NCBI lineage: Eukaryota > Metazoa > Chordata > Lepidosauria > Squamata > Teiidae > Aspidoscelis > Aspidoscelis tigris. Next base: position 214,274,333 of record JALMGA010000001.1, read on the forward strand.
CTTGGAGAGAGAGAGGGGAATGCTTTGAATGAGCTAGTCAGGATGCAGTGGGAATAAAGAACGTTTCCCTCTTGTTAGCTGCTACAATGTAATGCATTTTAAGAGCAGCTAACAATTGGAGAGGGAAACTTTGTTTTCTTCATTCAAACCTCTTCCCTCTCTTGGAGCTGCTTGTGGGTGAGTGCGCGCGGAAGAAGGCCAGAGCTCTTGCACTTCCTATTAGGGAGAGGATCAAAAGACAGGGGGCTATTTTCATTACTTTTTAAAAAGGAAATCATATGCAGGGGGCTGAAAGGAGGAGGTGGGCTGGTGTGCGAGGGGGGAGGCTTTATCATTGCAGGGATGGATGTGAAAGGGAGCTGTGAAATCACGCATCTATCTGGCAGTCATTAGGCAGACAGATAGATGTCCGCCCTGAATAGTCCTGTAGCATTCCCACTGGGGAGGGGAAAAAAGCAGGCTAGTGGCAAAAACGAGAGTGAGAGCTGTTCTTCTGAGGGTTTTTTAAAAGCGAATTTTTGCTATTTACTCCTCCAAAAATCCGGGAATCAATATTTGAATGGGGCCAAAGGATATCCAAACCATTTTCAAAGTGTTATAAACCTTGAATGGGGATTCCACTTTTAAGTATAATTAGTTTTTAAAATATTCTCAAACTTCGCAAATTCCTTTGCCAACAACCTGCACCTGCTCTCTAGTCCCTATAAATGGCCTTGAGAGGCATCCTGCCTGTTTCTCCAACCTGGACAGTACCTAGGCATCTATCCTAGCAGCCATTGGTACACCTGTCCTCCATGAATTTATCTAATCCCATCTTAAAGCTATCCAGGCTGGTTGCTCTCACCACCTCATTGTGAATTTCATAGACCGATGACAATCTGAGTGGGAAAAGTTCTTTTCCTTCTCAGTTCTAACTCTACTACCCATCAGCTTCATAGAGTTTCCCCTGGTTCTAATGTTATGCAGTAGAGTTTTTTTATATATATTCACCTTTTCAACTGTGCATGATTTTATATACTTAAATCAGGTCACCTCTTAAACGCCTTCTTTCTTAGAACTCTTCCTGTTCTCCTTCCTTTGCCTATTTTTCTTCAAGCCAAATGATTCTCAAAGGGTGTGTTCCCACCTACAGCAAACCCGAACTTCTCTGGTTCGGGTTCTGCTGTGGATTTGAGTGGAGCCGGGAACAGCGAGCGCACTTGCGGGCTGTTCCCAAACAGAACAGCAAATGGCACGGTTTGGTGGTTTTTGGACAGGAGCTGCCGCCGACCTCCTCCTCCCCTGATCCTCGGGTGCCTGCTTCTCCCCCCCATCCCTGCAGGGCAGCATTGGATAAGGGGGTGCGGGGCAGTCTCCCCTCCTCGCTTGCAGGGCTCAATCGGACATGGGGGTGAGGGGAGGAAGAGGCAGTCCCACACACACACCTGTGGGGCGGCATCAGACGGGGAGGTGCAGCAAGGAGAGTCAGTGTCCCCTCGTCGCTCGTGGGCTTCATCGGATGGGGATGCAGGGAGGAGAGGGAGTCTCCCCCCACGCCTGCGGGGCGGCATCAGACAGGGGGGTGCAGGGAAGAGAGGCAATCTCCCTTGCTCACTCGCTCGCTCGCTCACTCACTCGCTCGCACACTCACTCACTTGTTGCTGCTCGCCCTGGCCGGCCGCCAGTTCTCACCTTCTCCAGCACTAAAATCCGGGCTGGATTGGAGAGTCCTCTTCAAATCCAGGTTTTTTCTCCCCTGGTTTTCTGCGAGTTTTCTGCAGAAAACCCGAGGGGGTAGGGAACTGGTGTAGGAACAAGTCTTCCTAGATTCGGACTACTGGCCGATTTAATGGAAACACTCATTCCCAAGTCCGAATCCAGTCCAGACTTTAGTGTCTTCGGAAACACACCCTTAGGTGTTATATTTAACATTGCATTAAATACAGGGATTTTCTGACAACTGCTGCTGGACTAAGGTGGGTTGGTGTGTATGTAACCCTAGGAGTAAAATATAAATTCACAAGAACTTTCTTCAGATTAAAAAGAACTGGCTATTTCAGGGGTAGGTGAGCTGTAGCAAAGCATAACTTTTTTCCTGATGTTTGCTTTTCATTTTTTCCCATTTCAAACATAGAATAAATGCTCTACATTTCCACTTACAAGCTTCCAGTCATTATACTTTTCCTATTCCCCCCTTCCCACATCCTTTCTAATTCCATCCCCTGGGGTAAGAAACTACTAATAAAAACCTTGAAGTTTCCTAATGGGAGACCATATTCATAATATCCTCCAGTTTTTATATTTTCCTTAGTATGTTTACCATATTCTAACATCCTGCCCCAAATTCTTTCCATTGCAAGACATATCTGATGAAGCTTCCTGACAGCAATGACAAAGAAAAAAAGAACTTAAAGTGATTCTTGGAATATATCATTCCATGTTTCTCCTTAATTTGATTTATTAGTGTCTTGTGTTTTCTGTATGATAACATATAAATACATTTGTTGTTATTGTTATTTGGGGGCACCACTAAGTTATGGCTGACTTCTGGTTGACTGAATGGGTTCCGCTGTGGCAGAGATACAGAAGTGATTTACTATCGGTCTTGTGGTTAGAGTGGCGGTCTCGTATCTCATTGTCATTGGGTTTGATTCCACACTCCTCCACAAAGCCAGCTGGGTGACCTTGAGTTAGTCACAGCTCTCTTCTGAGCTCTCACATCCCCAGCTACCTCACAGGTGTCTGTTGTGGGGAGAAGAAGAGAAAGCTTTGTCAGCTGCTTTGAGTCCCCTTAAATGGGTGAGAAAAGAGGGGTAGAAAAACCTCCTCCTCCTTCTCCTATTGCCTACTTCTGGGAAGAGGCTGGTGTACCACTAAGCTACAGCCACTCCTCATAACTACATAATACTACATAAATAGTATGTATGATAGGGCTCTTCAGGATTTAATGAGTAGGGCAGGACAATAAGCTCCCTTCTTGGCTGATATGTATATGTGTGCAAGCAAGATCTGGTGGCTGCACCTACTTGTCACATGTGCTGAATGTAAATGATATTGAAATAGATCTAGAAAGGCAGCTTCCCCTGAAAACACTTTGATTCATAGGATATCCCCTCTGAACTACGAAATACAGTATTCTCCAAATTAAAGAGCTGCACAGCTCCATTAAAGATTAAGATTTTGTAGAGCTTTTCTCCAGTAGGATATTAGATGTGTGTCTTCTACACTCTTTCTTTGCATTCTGAAATGTGAATGTGTATTATTTATTATGTACATTTCTATCCCGCCCCATACCCCAAGGTCTCTGGGCAGGTAACAACCTTATAACTACAGATTAGAACAGAATATACATTAAAAGACTTGAAAAATTCAACAACTCTAAAACAGTACACATTATGTTTAAAATGATAGTGTCTGTCCTGGGGGGGAAATATGAAGTCTCTCCTGGTGTCAGTGAAGAACTGTTTTAACAGGAGGTGTTTCTTAATAAAATAATGCAATATACATATTCTCACAAACATTGATTTTGGTATACAGTGGTACCTTGACATACGAGTTTAATTCGTTCTGTAACCTTGCTCTTATGTCAAATCGCTCGTATCTCAAAGCAATTTTCCCATTAATCCATTCCAGCTCCCAAAACACACCACCTCAGTTGTTTTTGTTATGTACTGTACTGTATTTACATACTCGTATCTCAAATCTTGCTCTCATCTCAAAGCAAAATATCACTCGCTCGGCGGCTTGTATCTCAAAACACTTGTATGTCAGGGCACTTGTATGTCGAGGTACCACTGTATTATGGAAGTATTTGCATGTCAGTGGCTAACTGACTGAAGTGAAAGAGAAAAAAGGTAACTTACGAAACTCTGATTTGCAGCCTGTAAGATACAAAGACTTGATCTTCCTTTTCTAGTATGCTCTACTTATACCACAAGCATGTACATGTTTGCAAAGTAGCTCATGATGTAGGGTGGGGTGGAATTTCAAAGACACTCTTTTGTGTTAGAAGTCAATACAAGTTTCTGCTTTGTCCTGCTCTTCAAATGTGATTTGTGGGCATGTTTTATCTAAAGTGGATCTGTTTGCCTCCAGAGTCAACAGGAAGATCTTTATTTCAGCAAGGATATGCAGCAATGGGCATTGGGGCTAGATGCTTACGAGTTGCTCAAGAGCCTTTTTTATGCATTCCCACATTTACTGCTGTGGGGCACAGTGCATAGCAAGGCTGAAATGGAAGCAGCTTCATTCATTCGTTTTTATTTTTACCCCATCCTATCTCTCCACTCAGGCCAACTTAACAAAATTAAAACCTACCAAAAAAGACAATATTAAAATTTATGAAACACAGACATTAAGAGCAATAAAGAAGGGAGTGATCAGAGGGAGATCACATTTCACAGCCCAATGTTTCCTGAATTGCTAGGCTCTTTTCTGCAGAAAGGGTCCTAGTACCTTTTGAGACAGTGGATCGGTGCAAAGACACTCGAGCAAAACCTAGTAGTTCATCCAGATACATATGTTTGTTTGAACACAAAGACTTCTCTCTTTTTTAAAATGAAGGTTTTTTTTTAGAAAATACAGGTCTGTTTACTCTCCTATTTAGACCCGTGAGATACGATTTGAGTAAACAGAGATAGGTTTGGGTTCCACCGCGTCTCAGATTTATTTTTAGTTTCCCAAAAGCTTAGAATGTTTTCTGCCAGCTAATTACCATTCATTGCAGTAAACACTGGTATTCAAACAGTAACTTTTTCCATCTTACAGTGGGTTGTCCCATTCAAGTGAAGAGCCTGTTGTCTGAGTGTTAAATGGAATTACTACCAATGGAAACTATGCTGCAAGAGGAGTTGATAAAGCAGCTGCCTGTGCAAAGCTCAGCTGTTTTTCCATCCTCCAGAGCAAAGTTAATTAGCATAGGGAAACTGACTAATTGCTGACGTCACCTCTCTCCTGTTAAAGCTTACATTTTGTTCCCAACTGCCTGAAAGAAGCATGCAGCAAGATTTTGTTCAGGAATTCGCAGGCATATACAGGATGCTCTGAAAACTTTTTTTTTTTTAAGGGCTGGACTTCACCCTTTTTATAAGCCTGCTGAACTTTACAAGTCTGATTCTTTTCCTTGGTCTTTCTCTCAGCTCTTGGCATACTTTAAGGCAACACAAAATGCATTTTAGGAACTTTGATTACATTTTTGGCTCCTTGATTGCTTGTGTTTCAGACAACAAGGTTTTCAGTCAACCTGAAATTAGGGTAAGGCTGTGGTGGGATTGGGGGCTTTGGGGGGGGAAACATTAAAAAAGAAATTTGGGTGTATTCAGAAAACTGAAAAGGTTCAGCTTGGTTAATAAACAGATGTTGTGATGTTAAATTAACCCCCAAATGCAAAAGCTGTTTATATTTTTATTTCTGTATGCTTTGTAAGATCTCTGCATAATTAGTAAATTCTTAGAATGTTTTAGAATTGAAAAATAATAGATCTTTATAGACTGTTAAAATCATATACAACTGTCAGAGGAAATTAAATTTTATATATTATATTAAGTATATATATTAATCTTAAATATTTATATACTTAAACTTGATTTCAAAGGAATTATAACTTCCCACATCCCGGTAGGGAGTATGTGTATATGTCTAGTTACATAAAAAACAAACAGCTTTCTTTTGAACTGGGAAATAATCAAAATATTCATGAGCCGTCCGTCCGTCCCCGTCCCCGTCCCCGTCCCCCCGAATTAAATATTGTTTGAGTAATTCCTGCTTCTGTTTTAATTGATTAGGATTTATTTTACTAATTAATTTTGGAGTCTAAATGTGAGTAGAGTAGAGATGGGGAAGTAGGACCGTTGCTACCACTTAGAATAAGAATCATTCTTTGTTTCTGTGGTAGCAGATGGATCAAGGTGGGTGGTACAAATAGGCTTACACAAAGCAACTTCTTCAAAGTTTTGTATTACATTTTGACAACCAGGCACATCAAGAAATGTAATACTGTTACAAAAAGCATAGTCATACAGAAAATAGATACAAACTGAACTGTCTATTTTTAGAGCAGAAAGCAAAGTGTTTGGCTTTCAACTTGAACATTTTGTTTATATAAAATTAAAGTTTAAGTAATGCTTGTTTATATCACCCAGGTTAAGTTTATTATTGTCCTGTTAACTTAGATGCATTCAATAGCAGCAGTAATAGACAAGTCAGGTTTTCATTGATCCTGTACATGTTTTTCCATTTAGCTACAATAGGCTTATGAACCTGCATTTATTTATTGTTCCTGGCTTCAGAGATAGCAAAGTATAATCCATAAAATGTCAGATTTAGGCCCAGTAAGCTGAGATTGTACCCAAACAAAGCAGACTGTTTGGATAGGTGGTCCCTAACTTTGGGAATTAAGGATCTGCTTGTGATAGCTGGGGTCATAATTCCTCAGAAGGATCAGATTCATAGCTTGGAGGTCTCCTTGAGTCATTGTTGCCTATCAAAGCCTGAGTGTTTTCTGTGGCAAGTATCTCTCTCCAGCTTTCTCAAATACCAACTACACCCTTTTTTGTACAAAGGAAGAACAGTCACTGTTAGTCATAGACCAATAACCTCATGATTAGACTATTCTTATGCACTTTTTGTAAGCCTTTGCTTGCATCTGATCCAAATAATATAGCCTAAAACATATTTAAAATATAACCTCCCCATCCTCCCTGACCAAGCAACATTTGGAGGAAGGTAAGCATCCAGATGCCAAAAACCATATAATGTAGGTGCCTGGCAAACTGTTAAGAGGGAGGCATTTCAAAGTCTGAGAGCCACCACAGAAAAGGCCCTCTTGTATGTTTCTGTCCCTTGCACCTCTAAGAGTGGAGGAAATGGAAGAAGTTGCTACTTACCTACCATGCCAGATTTATGGTCACTCAGGTAGGGATACGTATGAATACAGAAAGGCCAGTTTGATTCACATGAATATAGAAACAGTTCTGTGAACCAGCCACTGGATGCATGTCCACCACTTCTGACTCAACCTCTCTTCCTTTCCCATCATGTCTGCTGTTTTCCCAGATCATGCTATACCACCCCTCTTCGTCTGGACTCTACCCCGTTCTGTCCTCCTTCTCCAGTCATAACCCACTAAACTCTTGACTGTGCTTTGCCATCGCTATCATACCTGCATGAGCCAGTGCCACTCTGCTGTCATCAGCCATGAGGTCTACAACTGCGGCAGCATCCGGTCACTTCAGCCTACTAAGCCTTTTGGAGTAGAGGAGTAAAGTGTTCCCAGAAGGCCTAGTGCGTTGATGTGTATATGTTTACTTTCAGAAAATGCCTAAATTGGTCAATCACATTGAAGGTCCTTGCAAGAAGTGGATGTTCTCACATTCATGTGATAGGTTTGCTGGAAGAACTTTTCTTCCTCCATTCCAGAAGGCCTAGTAGACTGAGAGTCTTTCCTTGACTGTGCAGTCTGTGACAGTGAACTGGTGCCAATTTGTGACGATCAGGTAAGACCCCCATAGACATAATGGGGGATGACCTGGGGCTTGGTGGATCATGATCAAGGGAGAGGTGGAATTCAAACTGACAAACCATTTGTTGAATTTCCCTTGGGTTCACTTTCGGATGGAACTCCAAATGTTTAGCAGGGTTCAGTCCAAAAGCAAACCTAATAACTCCCTCCAGTTTGGTTCATATCTACTCTAAACAGCTTTGGATCTAATTCCATAATAGATCAACTTTATACAACAGACAGTTAAGATTACTGAAGTCATTTGGAGAGACCTATTTGCAGATACAACACCACAGTAAAAGTCAGCATAAGGACATTGACAATTTGGCCTTCTAGGTGGTGGCACCTACTTTATGTAATTCTGTTCTCTTTCACATTCATGAAGTTCCTACATGTTTTAAGTGTCTCCTTAAGACATGCCTATTCTATCAGGCATTCCAAGCCTGACTAGATCTCTTTACTCTGTTGTTTGCTTATTTTAATTTGATTTCTGCCTTCTGCAACCTTTGTTAAAGTTTTCTTGATTATTATTTGAACATGTTCCTGTGAGTTTTTAAATCTATTGTGAGCTGCTTTGAGGTGTTAATAAATAATCAATTGGTAGATAAATGTTTTAAATTAGTAAATAGAATAACTTGAGTGGACTCTGGACTCCTTCTCAAGTACCACTTTTAGTATCTTGGCTGTGAATTTAAAATCATAGTTGCCTATTTAAATAAAGCAAAAATATGTTTGGTCTTGATAATTACTTGAATGCTCCAGTGATTAACTAAGCATGTAGTACCATACATAGTAGTTAAAAAAAAGGGAGCCTAGTAGCACCTGTTGTGAGTGCAACAGATTGTCCTGTTTGCAGTCTTCCATCAGCTTGCCTTAAGCATATAGTTTCCTATATAAGAGGTAGCCATATGGTTCCTGAGGCTAGTAGTCACTGATATCCCTCTATACATTTAAATCTTCTTAAAATCATCTAAACTGCTGGCCAAGACCAGTTTTTGGTCCAGTGATTTCCATAGCCATAATTTAGCTATGTGTTGTTAAATATTTAGTTTGTCTTTCCTGATTATTCCCTGCTTTATCTTCATTGGATGGCCCCTGGTTCAGTTGTCCTGAGAAATGGAGATAACTTTTCCTTATCCATTTTTTAATACTTTTCATAATTTTATTTTCTGGTTCCCTTCTAAAGCTTTCAACTTTTCTTAAACTCTTCAATATTTTGAAACTGACACCATCCATGCATTTTGAATATCTATTATTGTGGTGTGTTAAGTAACAATCAAGATTTTGGGGAGAGCTTGCCCTCTTTCCATATTTCCTTAGTTTTGAGATGTTTTCTCATTTACACAGAAAAGTGGCTGTATTGAATTTGTGTTGCATTTTCCCACTTGGATTGAATTTTATAGCACTATGATCACGGTTCTAAATTGTTGGATACTGCTGAGTCATAACTGATTCCTGGTTTACAACATGGACACTTACAGAGTCACCCCTATGCAGTTTTCTTGGCTGAGATAGGGCAGTAGTTTGCCATTGCTTACTTCCGGGGAGAGGCTGGGAATTGAACTTGAGACCCTCTGGTTTCCAGGCACTATTCCCAACAGTTCACCTAAATTTAGTTCTTTCACTGATTCCTGAGTATCATTTAAGACTGAAAGCTAGGACTGCCTCTCCTCTTTTCACTTCCACAGTCACCTTCTTCAGTGCACTATCATTCATGGTATTTATGAATTTTACTTCTTTATTTTGATTTGAGCAAAACGTTTACCCAAGTCAATTTGTGGGATAATTGAAACACCCCATTACGACAGGCATATTTTGGATGCCTCTCTGATTTCATTCCCCATTTAAAGGTTTTTCCTGGGCATCTTTGTTCAGGGGCAGGTATCACTACCTACAGCTGTTTCATGGGGCAACTCCCTATTTGGGAATCTCAGGGTAGCTTCATAGTTTTGATATGTCTTATGTGTTCTACCTTGTATTTCCTATAGAGTATTTTATCAGGAATAGCCATATCCCATTAGTTTTCACAAGTCCACCAAATTTCACTTATTGTATATTTCACAAATTTCACTACATGTATATTCCTTTCTAAGACAAACTATTCCAGTTTGTGGCCTTTAACTATAAACACTGGTACACTGTTAAAACAGCATTCCAGGCTGATTTGTTGGTGGACTTGGTGACAGTAGTCTAATAACATCCACAATTTAATCTTTAAATTGGGAATTTGAAAATTACAGACATGTTGACATCATTTATATATCATTAGTGTGAAACCTTACAACTTTGAAACTTAACAACTAGAATTGAGAAAGGGCTGGTTATCTCTTCTTTTTTTAATAGGAAGATATTCTGACTGCACAAATACTTCAAAGAAACAATGTACTTGGCAAAGAGTGGAAGGAAAATACATTTTAATCAGCAAAACTGAATTCCATTTGAGTCTTCCTTGGAATAAAGGCATAGCACTGCAAAACTGAGAAAAGGCAGTACTAGAACCTATAGAATTCACAAGCTGCATTTATGTTTTCATGTGGCTAGTGTAACTTCTTTACTTGAAAGAAAGAGAAATCTGTACTGGAACATGACTACTACTATACTCATGAGTCTGCAGGCTACTTCTGAAGATTTTTTTTTAAAAATGTATACATTAGCTTACAAAATGTTTTTGATTTTTCTTTCAGACAAGATTCGAAGCGCTTTTTAGAGTTCATGATAAAGACGTTACCTTTCAGTATTTTAAGAGTTTTAAAAGGATAAGGATAACCTTCAGCAATCCTTTAATAGCAGCAGATGTCAAAATTCGATTACACAAGTCAGAATTTCTGGGAAAAGAACTGAAACTGTATTTTGCTCAGGTAAGACAGAAGGCTGTTTGGTAAAACTGGAATTGTGAGAGAGCTAAATGCATTTCAGAAGATAGATTGTTCCAGAGCCTGGGGCAACCACAGAGAAGATAAGAAGTTAAGAAGGTAAGAGAAGTCCTGCTGGATCAGGCCAGTGCTATCTAGTTTGGCATCACATTTCACACATTGGCCCACAAAGTCTTTCTGGGCATTCTCAAAGAAAAGGCGAGAGTGAAAAACCCACCTGCTCTCCTTGCATATAGCCTTTAGAGGAATCCTGCCTGTCTCTCCAAATCACCTGTTCTCTGTGAATCTGCCCAACTCCTTAAAGCCATCCAGACTAGTGGCCATCACCACCCCCTCTGGTAGTAAATTCCATAGATCAATCACCCACTGGTTGAAAAATATTTCCCCTTATCAGTCCTAACTTTCCCACCTATCAGCTTCATAGAGTAACACCTGTTTCTAGTGTTGTGTGATAGAGAAGAGTTTTTATATACTTCACTTACGTTACTTTTTAAATGCTAACTTTCAAAGCTGAAGAGGCCTAGATGCTGCAGGCTGATTTCATAGGGGAGGAGTTTCCAGCCTTTGATCATTCTGCATTTTTTTTCTGTTCCACAAGATACATCCTGAGGTTTAATGACAAGAATTATACACAGTATTTCAAATCTGACTTCAATATAGATTTATAAACAGACACAGATTAAGACACTGTTCTTCTGTTTATCTGAAGTCTGTTGGCTGCAAATGTTTTTGTTGCCTGATTTATTAATCTATTTACAAAATTAAAATTACATGAAATCTACAATATATAAGTTGAATAAATACAGAAATAAATATTGAGTCATTTTTCTTCTGTCATAGGACATTGTTTGATCATTTAGCACTCCCTTCCAATGTTATTTGATCAGCTCAGTGAAGGCCACCAAGAAATGCTTCTAGACTTACTGATTATCTTACTGGAATTATATTTAATACATATGGCTTTGATGCTGCCAATTTATAAATCTGTAAACTGTTTAGATGGCTGCCTTACAGATTCATCAGCAAAGCACGTAAGACCAGATAAGGAAACCAAATTATTAGCAAGGTCACACATTTTCATAATCCTTTTATGTTATAGAATGGCGACTTGCTTCTATATACTGTTTCTGCACTTACCTGGCTAGTCAGGCTGGAATAGTTTCAGTGGCAGGAATGGTTCCACTGTCCCAGAACAGGCTTTCCACACTCAAAAGGCTGTTCCAGGACAAGGCTGTGATTCTGGACATTCTCAAGCAGAAGACAATTGGTGGGCTGTTGTGTGAGATAGGATGCTGGACTAGATGTGTTGCCTGATCCAGCTGGGTTTCTCTTATGCAGTTAACCTTTAAACAGAAAATAAGTTTTAACTTGATTTCTGAGTAGTAATTCTCTGTGTAGTAGCTTTTCTGGCATTTATCAGAATTCTTCTATGACCGTTTTATCAGGAAGCGTTGATTATACAGAGAATGGCAGCAACTGAGGGAACGTTAAGAGAGAGGAAATGGTTGTCTCAGTTTGTATCTATCCATTTAAATTATGCAAGGCTGCTCACTGGATGAAATCCTGTTGCAAGCTCTATTGTTATATAACGATTTTGCCACGCATATAAGAGACACATTGAAAGCAGTCCTTTCCCACTGCTCTAATTTTATTTGCATATCATTCTATACTGCCTCCATAAATGGTACTTTAGTACCACTTTTTACATTTCATACACAACCGTTTAAAAAAATGATGATGCGTAGTTTTTCTTCTATTTCTTTAGACTTTGCATATTGGAAGCCAGCACTTGGCACCACCGGAGCCACAAAAACAATTCCTGATTTCACCCCCATCTTCTCCTCCCGTTGGCTGGACACAATCGAGTGATGCTACGCCTGCCATTAATTATGACCTTTTATACGCGATCTCTAAATTAGGACCTGGTAAGTTGTTTCTAGGCCTAAACTATAATGGGTCAAGTTTAAGGAAGAAAGACTGGTTTTCTTGGGGATCCCAGAGAAATAAAATAAAAGTAGAAAGCAGCCATATATTACACAAATACAAATTAAAACTCAAACATTCAAAATCCACAAAATAATATTGAAATAGCAGCACTAAGTTCCAAAAGAACAGCTGGTTAGAGATCAGATAATGCCTTCCTTGTACTTTGTACATGCAGAATAAGGGATACAGCAATAGGTGATGGCATAGTTGTTCATGATGCCATAACTCCCAGTTGGTGGTAATTTTTTCATAAGAACGTATGTCTCCAAGAACCTAACTTTGATAGCATCATATATCTCCTCAAGCAACATGGACTGTTCCTTAATCCCACTACATATGTTCATTAGCTAACCAATACCAGCATGTTTTTGTTATCAACAGCACTACTATATCAATGTTCATGGTACTCCTTTTACATTTTGTTTCACGCTTTACTTTTCTCTGATCTCACTTTTTATGGTCGTTGTCTCTCTTTCTCCTCCTCCATGCCATATGTTTGAATCAATACACTTTTTACATTAAGAGAACACTTCAGGCATCTGATGCAGGGACCTCTGATCAGCAAGAGTTTCAGCAAGAGCAAATGTTTCTCTTTACCAGTCCTTGGGGCTGTTCACCCTTGGTTTTATTCTGCAATATATCTTGGAGTAGGGGCTTGCATCAGTGCAGGCTACAGCAGGCCTCAAGTCAGGGCTGCCAGTCTGAATTATGATGAAGTCAACAGACTATCCTGAGATATATTCTAGAATACGGCCAAGTACAAATAGGCCCTTTGTATACATGATCACAAGTGCACTAAGGACTGTCAAATGCTTTACTTGACAACTCCAGACTTCTTCAGTACCTTTTGGCCTAGTGGTTAGGGAGCTGGATTGCTATCTAGGAGTACTGGGTTTGATTCAGCACTCCTCCATGAAGCCAGCTGGGTGGCTTTGGGCTACTCGCAGCTCTATTCTGAGCTCTCACAGCCCCATCTACGTCACAGGGTGTTCAGTTGTGGGGAGAAGAATAGAAAGCTTTCTCGGGCACTTTGAGTCCCCTTAAATGGTGAGAAAAGCAGGGTTGAAAAGCCAACTCTTCTTCCTTATGGTACCCAGGAGTAAGAGACTGGCATCCAAATGGCATGAGGAACTCATCCATTTTCTGAAGCATAGCTGCCACCATTACAGCCTTCTCCATGTGCCATTGCACGTACGCTCAGACAAGGTTGTGCATTGAGATGTTCTGTGCCTGCATTTACATTGTGCAGTATTCCATATTGCACCCATGGAGAGGGCTGTAATAGCAGTGGCTATACTTTGCAAAATGAGTTCTTCACACCATTACAATTCGACTCACCTTCTCATGCCTCATATAAAGTGCTGAGGACAGCTCAGTTTTGTCATCTAAAATACTTGAGAGTTCTGAGTTTCTACATACAGTTCGTACTTTAATAAACTGCAGCTGAACATATCCCTCACTGTAAAAAAAGAAGCATCTCACTCCAAGACTTCTAGTCAAAGATGCAAGACCTCAGATGTACAAAATGAGAATAGCAGCCTTACTTTGAACTTGATCAGTAGTGGAACTGGAATCCAGCAATATCTGGAAGACCCTAATTCCTAAAGCATCTTTTGTGTAACTTATAACTTGATTTTGTTTTAAAGAAAACAGCTGAAATAGTATATTTATACATATTGTGACACATTTGGCAATTAGAAACAGTATGTAAGCATACAAGGACTTAGAAAGAGCAAGAGCGTTTATGGTTCCTATATCAGTCGTAGAGGCATAGCAAGGGGGTACTAAGTCCTTGCAAAAGAAACAAAGATACAACATAGACTGAGACCAAAAGCACACATAGAGTGCAGTAATAAACACTAGTCTACTAATGTGCAACATGTAAAGATAATAAAGGTCCCAGGATGTGTGAAACTACTACTGATTTTATAATTAGAAGTTTGGAAGTTGGATGAATGGTTTAAAATAAATGATGTATGCCTGTATGAGATTCCAGTTTGTACAATTCTTTTATTAAAAATAGAATGGAAAATTCAGTTCCGTCTCCAACCAAATCAAACTGAACAAGCACCAGTTTGGCTCAAGACTGATATGGACCAGTTTGACTTTTGAGACTAATGGGGGCAACAAAACAAAACCAGCCCATTTCATTGCTACTACTAACCATCTAGGCCATTGCTGGGCTTGGAGGGGACTTTTTCCCTAAATATCCAAACTGGTTCCGACAAATCAGGAGTGACACAATTTATGGTACTTGAGCCTAGTGGTTTATGAACACCCCTATTTTTATCAATAATTAGTAATTGCTTTAAAAATATGAGTAATCATATTAGGAAAAGAACAGAAATTCATCCAAACCTTTTATGCTCCACTGGGAAGAATATTCAGTGATTTTATGCCTACATTTTAATTTATCCACTTTTTCTACAAACATTTTAGGGGACCAATATGAACTTCATGCTGCAACTGAGACTACTCCTAGTGTGGTTGTCCATGTGTGTGAGACGGACGATGAATACGAGGTAGAAGAGGAGAGAAAAGCAGCGAAGAAACCAAAGCCAAAAATTATTCAGACCAGGAGACCAGACTATAGTAATGACAGCTGAACAACAGAGAACCTTTGGTATTCCAAGTTAGCATGTTCAAGGGAGTTATTGAGGAAATAGCAGGTCACAAACATGGTGACGTTGAGAGATGGAAATAGAACTACCAACATAAAGAATACTTTAAGGAGAGGATTGTCTTCATTTTTGTTCACTTTGTTTTGTTTTGTTAATGCTGCACATTGGCTGATGAAACAAATTTCAGTTTGAACATTTTGAATGAATGTTCTGAGGAATAACAAAATGGTGGCATTGGGGTGAAAAGTATATGTACAGGGTATGGAGGATATTGTTTGTGTTTGAGAATATCTTCAAACTTTCTGAACTTATTTTACAAACAGGAAGGGATGTTTATGTGCACACTCTTGATAAATTCCCTTATTCAATAGTACGGCTGCAGTTCTAAAATCCAGTCACAAGTAAAAAAATATTTTGGAAATAATGAGTCAACCAACAAGATGTATTATAAATTGAAGTTTGTATGTGATATATGTTGATTAAGAAATGGTTTTAATAAGAAGTATGTAGTCTGTTTTCATGTACATTTTTCTGCATGCCTATACAATTTCAGAAATAAGTTGTTTTAATTCCTCTGTATTTCCTAAATTTTCATGTAGTGAGAAAAATGTTTTCAAACCCTGATTTGTCAGTTTTCCTGAATTATGTTTGCATTGACATTCATTTTTCAGTGGGCGATATTTTTACTTATATTTGGTGCAATACCCTTTCTAATATAAACTGCCAATACAGATTTATCTAGGAAACATATATTTGTGGACCTTTTAAGTAGACTGGTGATGTTAAATGATTCAAAATCAAATTATTTACATTACCATCTTGAGTTTTTTTTAATTATAAGGACAGGAGGTATCTAGATAAAGTTGGCATTGTATTACAGTTTTGCAACTCCATTTCACTACTTAAATAATATAAGCTATATTGTGATAGCCACACACCTATAAATTTATAACAGTGACTGTTAACTGTTCATGGTGCTTGAACTGATTTTGGTTGGATATATGTAATTACAGGAATTACATAAAGACAGAGTATCTTTTTTTTCATCTGTTCCTGGGTTAGGTTGTTGTACAGGCTGAAAGTTTAAATTGCTGGGGTGTGTCTGATAGGTCCTGCTCTGCTAAAGTGTCATCAATGGAAGATACATTATAGTTCCCAATGCTGGATACAAAACCACAGTGCATTTTTCAGGGTTTTCTCTAGCAGCAAAAGTGCTAACAGTTAATGGTAGCACTTTTCTAGTACAAAATTTAACTGCAGAATACTATCCCAATTCAAATACTTTTAGCAATTTGCTTTTAGAATGGATTCTTGAATAACTTTTAAGAGGCTTTTAAAAATAAACAGTTCACATTTGATGATGTCAAAATAAAGGTCTTTTCTCTGTTCATTTTTAAAATAATAATAATATGTGATTTCATACTGCTTCTACATTTTTAGAAACAAAAGGCCTGGTATTTTCTTACATATGTCAATGGCAGTTCTATTTTAAAAAACTTGTGCTGTGTTATAATATAAAATTGCCCCTACAGGATCTATCATTATTTTTGTTACTGATGTATTAATATAGTACAAATACCTTTACAGTATGAAATCAGCAGTACAGAACGTTCTGCATCTGTAATATTCTGGCTTTGTGTATTAAATACTATGAAGTCAATTCAATATAAATAGAACAACAGTACACCTTTTATTTTTCTGATTGCCCTCAAGACTTTTTCCTGAGTTTTTTTTAAACACAAATGTCATGCTACAAACCTGCATTATATTCCTAGTTTTTTCCCTAGCAAATTCATTAAGCTTTGTATATTTCTTTTAAAACAGTTGCCTGCTAGTGAATAATATGAAGACCTTTCAGATTTAATGTACATGCTTAGGTTGCAGTTTTTCAAACAAGACTGCTTGAAGATTTAGACTCTCTGCTTAGGTACAGATATTTGCAGCAGTAATTCCATCAAACCAAAATTTAGTATATTGTGTGCATTAACTACTATCTGTGTATAACATAATGGTATATTTGATATAGCCCTTGATGCCACTGTTCACAGGATGGAATGTAAAATTTTGCACACTACATGGAAAAGAAGCATCATTATTTTAAACAAGGCCTTATTTACCCTGCCTCATGTCAACTCTCATTCAGCAGGCACCCAGGGCCAGGCCAACTGACCTGTGAGGATGAAGCCTTAACCTAAGTGTCTACCACTGCTGTGCCTATGCCTGGCACAACTTTCTGAAAACTATTTTCATTTTTCCAGTAGGGAGAGCCTTTTCTCTTCCTTTACTATATAAGCTATTGACTGGCATTTTAAAAAATATTGTGCTAATAAAGCTTGAAGATGACAGTGCTCAGTTGCATGCTAATAGGAGGCTGCAATACACTTTCTGGAATGAAAATGAGAAAACATTTAGAAGCCTGATTTCCCAGTTTTATATTGAAGCAAATGGAGATTCCAAGATATAATGAACTTAACTAGGCTAACATTTTGTGCATTTTAGACAAGCTGCGAGCAAACAACACTAGATACATATCTGGAGGAGTCCAGAAAAATGTAGAAATTCTAAGGATATATCCTGGTTGAACACTGCTATATTCTAAATACTTATTTTGGAACAAATACGTATTTAGCAAAAGCAAAGAGTTTACACTGTTTTTATAAAAGCAATTAAAAATATATATATTTGTCCAGCTTTCAATAGATTAATACTTTATACCAAATTGATTATATTAAAAAGTAAACAAGGATATTGCAATTCACAGAATATGTTTAATATCAGAAGTCACAGCGTGTAGGTTCATACAAACATTCAAATATCAATGCCTGATTTTATTACCGTTTACAAGAAAATATATTTAAAATGCCCTTCCAGTTTACTGGAACATTCCAGCTTCTCTCTCTCTCTTTAATTTAAATATATTATTTGCTTGTCTCATTTGCATTGATAGGATGGACTATGGAAGGGGTCAGCAGTCCCTCCTCCCCAAAGTCTTTTGGTTTGTTTGAGGTTTTTAAATAGTAGGGTAGAGACTGAACAGTAGCAAAAATAATTCTATGAATTATCAGGTATGCATGGATATTAAAAATGCCTCTTATTTAATTTAATTGCTGCAGTATGTGGAAAGGAAAGTTTGATTAATTTTGGGATGTTATGTTATAACTGTTACTGGCATATGTTAATAGAGACTTTAATACTTTATAATATAAATTCTTAAAAGACAAATGCTTTGTCCGTTGTGTTTATTCTTATACTAGGGAATATCAGTAGCTCAGGGTTGGTGTATTCTATTAAAGTGGTTCACCGCCTAGCTAGGAAGCGTCATCCGTACCAACAACCAAATCCAGCTCTGAGAACTTCTGCAATGGAACACATTGTGCTTGTTACCAAAACTCCTGCAAACAGTAAAAAAGGGGAAGAAAATCACTGAAGTTTTTGATCTACAAATCTTCCAATCTAAATATAACAATGTTTGCTGCTACCATTTGATGTGTAGGAGTTAATAGAAGTACTTCATTGACCCTGCAGATGGAGCTAAGTAGACATGATGCACTTGTTTATGCTGCTAAAGTTTTATCTGTGACAAAATGTCAACATGAATCTTTACAAAGAGCTCACTTTGTTAGTGCTCTTTAGGGCTGTGCACGAATGCAAAAGTATGAATGTCTGGACATTTGATTCATAAACAAATGTCCAAATTTGTGTGAATTTGTATGAATAATAAATATCCGTGCGCTTCCCTAGTGCTCTCAGTATCTCCTATAGGTCAAAGGGCTTTGAACTCTAGAGACTTGAGACACTGGATAGCATTTTTTGTTTTTGTCATATTAAACGTCAGCTTGATTGCAGGGCATGTTACTACCAACGCTCATGGTTTACTCTCAGTTCTGTCCCAAAATCCTATGTATGATCAATAAGATTATTTATCGCCAAATCTATTGAGAGAAAAGTATTCCCTCAGAGTCAAACAATTTAAATTCAATATCTTAGCAGATCAGGGGTTTTTTTTCTTGTTTCAGCGTGTTGATGCATCATGTCTCAAGTTGCTGAAAGAAAGCCTGTATCTGAGCCCAGAATTTTCAGATTATTTCAAGAAACTGGACAAGTGGAAGTTTCCACCAGTATTAGTCAAGCCATTTTTAAGGCATTTCTGTAAGTGCATATAGCATGCTAAAGGCCTCATGTCACTGAGAGGCATAGCTATATGTTAGTCCTGATATTTTCCCTTCCCAGTCAAAAATATTTTGCGGTCCGTAACTTCTTTGGCTTAGGTGATAGAAGAAGTCAAAAAGCCATAGACAAGTTCAATTTTACACTCTTGCCTACCTAGGAGAACTACAGATCAAACTAGAATTGGAGGAGTAAAGCAGGCAGCATTTTGCTAGCTCTAAAAATGAAGTCACCACTGTGTTATTTGGGGATAAGTAATAGTGTGATTAAGGACTTCAATGGCCAAGTGGACCTTTCCTGCTATTTTTAATTTATTAACTTATTTTTAAATTTATTATATTTATATCCCACCCTATACCCGTAGGTCTCAGGGCAGGTTGCAAATTTTAAAAGAGCAGGTTAAAACAGTAATATCCATAAAAACACTTAAAAACCAACAATCCAGCATATTTAAAAAACATATTCTAAATATTACTAATATCTACAGTGGGGGGAAAATTGTCACATTATCCAAAGGCCAGGGCAAAGATGTGTGACTTTACCACCTTCCTAAAGAAGGGATGTGACACACCTTGATGGAGAGACTGTTCCATAACCTGGGGGCCATTACCAGGCCCTTTCCTTGGTGTCCATCTGCCTCACTATTGAGGGTGGTAAGACAACCAGTAGGGCCTTGGCACCAGATCTCAAGGCACAGGCATGGGAGAAGGTGTTCCTTTAGATTTATCACAGCCAGGCCTTGAGATTGCTGTTCTACTCTTCTAGCTGCTGTTTTCGCTGTTGCAAGGCCTCTGGGATGAGGAATCATATTTGGGAGACGATGTAGTTTTTAAACTAGGCCACACACACACACACACACACACACACACACAATGCTGGTGCAGACTACAGCAGGTACTGAGCAGATAGCATGTCCCTATTTCAGGATATAACCTGGAACACGGACTAGTGCTGAAAAGGTGTAGGGTTGGGTAGGACTTTCAAACAACGGTAATGAAGCAAGACGGAAGAAAGAAAGGGGAAAGAATGAGAAAAGGCAAAGTTGCAAACATATCAGGCTTTTGCTTGCTTCTTGTGCCATCTCTTTCTGCTAATTTGTGTACGAGGCATTTGGGGATGCTTGAACAAAAGGACCAGATAATTGCAAATTTGGGAACGTTTGGGAACACCACACGCTGTTCCAGTTGTGCCCTGTGCCCTTTCGAGGCACCCTTGGAGCTTCTTGCTCAGCCCCGCAAAACTGACATTCTTCCAGATGCCCAGGTCAGATTTAGGCCTCAATATGTAGAACTGTGTGCCTTGGAAAGCGCCTCCAGTTCCCTCTTTGTTTCTTCATTTACTCCATGTCATTGTCACCTCAAAGCCACCTTCTCCAGGCAGCTTTTAGACTCAAGGACTAGAAGGAAGGGAGGAAGAGGAGGAGAACAGAACTGATGTTCTATGACACCTCTCATGCTCATCCTGCATGATTTCAGTCTCAGAGTCTTGCACTGGCACTAATGCAGAAATTCTTGAATTGCAAGAGGAAATGATCAATAATAATTTGAGAACGGGTGGCTCTAGGAGTTCAGTTGCTCCACGCCGACTTCGTATTTTGCTTCCTGCATGTAAATATGCACACATATATAACAATCCCTATTTTACGTAATTAATTAGCATTTGTATCTCACCCTATTCCCAAAGGATGGGTTATAGCAATAAAAACAAAATATGCAATAAACACACTAAAAACAATAACAGTGCCTGAAAATGAAGCTGTTTCTTCAACCAAAGGCAGGGGTAAAATAGGTGCATCCTTCACTGATCTCCTGAACATAAGTGAAGGTGTCCAGCACACCTCCAGGAAGAAACTATTTTGTAGTCTAGGGGCTACCACTGAGAAGGCCCTAATCCTGGATCCTTATCCTTTTAACTACTGAGGGGGTGGTAAAACCAGGAAGGCCTCCCTGGCAGATTTTAAGGCATGGGCAGGTTGATAAGGGAGAAGGTGATCCTTTATGTATTTTGAGCGTGTGTGTGGTCTGCTGCTGTTTCATATTCACTGTTCCCTCTTTCTCTTCCTGCCATTTACTCCCATTTGCTGCAGTCTTTCTCCCTGCTTGCTTTTGGTGCCCCTAAACCTTGGCAGCATGAGCCAATGGTCCCATTAACTTGCCCATAAAGCTGGCCTTGCTAAAGGCGAACTGCACAGTATCAAAATTCACTCAATATGGTTTGGGGTCAGAAAAACGAATTCTTAAGATCTATATCACTTGTAAGGTATTCTAGATGGGGAAATGAGAGTCTGCAGAAGCTGTGAAAAATTCTCAAGTGACCAAACTGCCCTTTTTAAATAAAAGATACAACTGATACATTGTGTCTTTAGACAAAAGGCATTAACGTCAGTACAGGCATTTGCCAGAGCTGAGCAATTAAGTTGCCAGTGGAGCTAATGAATGAAAGGGTGAACATGCTTGTCTGTCCCCCTCCCAGTAGAGATGATGTCATAAAGAAGGAGCAGCCTTGAAGCTGGATCTGGAAAAGCATAAAAATTTGGGGAGCCCAGTGGGAGAGCAAGATCTGTTGGATTGATATTGCTGTGAGCTTTTTGTTTCAGGATTTATCCATGCAGGGATGTATGAATAAGCCGCGTGTCATAGAAAATGCCATCAAGCTTCTTTCCAAAGAAAACATTGCTAAGAAATGCTGCTGAATGATTTGATCTCCTTGCAGTCCAAAAGTCTTTTCTAGCATCACAGTTTGACGACCTTGGTTCTTCAGCCCTCAGCCTTCCTGATGGTCTGACAGCCATTCATTATCACTGGGAAAACCATAGCTTTGACTCTTTCTGTACTGGCCCTTATTTCAAATTATATCCCGGAAAAGGGACCAGACATCCGCATGCTGCTACAGACTATGGTAGGCCCCAGGCAGGGTGTGCTATAGTCTGCACTAGGGGTGTGTATGAATGCAATTTTCAGGATTCGATTTGAATCGAATATCTGAAAATTCAGTTCGATTTGAATCTTTAAAATTCAAACTTACCCAAATTCAATTGAAATTAAGTGAATTTGAATCTATTCATTTGAATTTTTGTTTCGAATTTGCACTTACGAATGTCAACAACATTCGTATATGCCCGTAAGCCCACCATCGCTCCGCTCTCCAAAAAGCCGAATCCACAAAATCAGCCCTACTGAGATTTTTCTTCTCAAAAGGAGCAAATTACCTGCCGGCAGCTATTAAAACTTCTAACGCTAAGATAGCCACCCAATTATTATATGGATCTGCAATATGGGTTAACGATAACACAAAGGACATGACAGCCTTTCAAGCCAACGTCCTCAGGACCATCGCAAACGTGCCCAGATGTGTATCACAAGCCGTGATTCTTTTAGAAACAGGGCAATTGCCATTGGAAGCGGAAATCTGGCTCACGGCAATCAAAGCTTGGTTTAAAATATACATCTTCCAGTCAACAAATCAACTATTAAAAGAACTAACAAATGACTACTTTGTAAGTACATGGCAAAAGAACATAACCCAGAAGATCGCCCAGCTTGGCCTATCTCCAGATTATATTTTCCAGCTGGGCCAAAGAAACGCCTTTATGCATATTAAACAGAGGATCTGAGACATTACCACCCAGGAGCTTATTGCGAGAGCAAACACCACCTGCTCCCCGTTGCATATAGGCTTAAATTACGGATATAAATTAACCATGCCGTCGTACCAAAATAAACCTATATGTAAAAAGCTATCGAATTGCTTTTACAAAGGCTCGGTTAAGTGTCCTACCCTCAGACGTACTAAGGGGCAGATTCCAGCACGTTCCTTTCAACCACAGAACCTGCCCATGCGGAAGCGGAAAGGTAGCAACAGTGGAGCATGTTCTCCTCTCCTGCAGCTTCTACACCTCTGCACGCCAGGACCTGGTGAATCCCCATGCTGAGAGCATTTCCGGGAAGATCTGCTTCGGAATACATTAAGTTGTTCCTCAGCGATTCAAATGCTGATATGACCCTAGCTGTGGCTAAATTTTTGGCCATAGTTGTCAAAAAGAGGGAAAATCAGGAAATGAAACCGGTAACAGAGTAAATCACCCACGCTATGATCACAAGTTTTAAACTATTAATTTGTATGTATATATATTGTGTGTTTTTAAACACTTTTACCTCTTTTGTAAATACTTGTATTTTTTAGCATTGGTTACATCGGGTTTGTAGACCGTACAAATAAACTTGAACTATATGCCTGTACACATCATTACACATCCTGTATGCATCTGTACGCATCCATACACCTCTGTACACATCCCATATTTATCCCGTATACAACCCGTTTTTGTCCCATACGGATCCGTACAAATGCGTAAGGATGTGGGAAAGATGCATGTGTGGAAGTATGCGTCATGTACGAACCTGTACACATACGAATGTCTGAATAATTTGAATTAATAGATTCAAAAATTCAAAATTTGTTTGAATGTTTAAATGTGAATTTAGGGACATTCGATTCAAACTTGAATGTCAAAATTTGGACAAATTCAATTGAATCTTGAATGTCCTTGAATATTTGTGCACACCCCTAGTCTGCATTAGCCTGTGAATGGAAGGTTCATATTCTGGGATATCGTCTAGAATAAGGCCCAGTATAGAAAGCTGATTGGTAGTTGGTCAATTCCTATAGGTACGATTCTGTCATTTAGAATGTAGTTTCCTGAATCATTACTTCACCATTACTTCATATGGATGTGCCCTGAATAGAATGTTGTGTAATCATGTGAATTAAATTGACCCATTACCTCTTTGTGAATATTTTCCAGCTTCCCAGCCTAAGTTTGTTTTTTAGTTTCCTCTTTCTAAATAGATTGGCTTCCCTCATACCTACAAAGCCCCGTTTGTTTTCATTCCCATTGTAGTTAACTTTAATCTTCATCCTTCAGCCTTACTGACAGAGAATGCCTGTACCAGATATTCACACTCCACCACAGCAAGGTGTCATCCATCCTGGGAAAAGAAAATAGGCATGTAGCGTGCCTCCACATATCTTCAAAAAACCAACATCCAATCATGTGGAGGCCTAGCCCTGACATTATATCACAAACTGATGGTGTATCACACTGATGGCCTGGATTGTAAAAAGTGAGGGATTTTGCTGCTATTCTGAAGAAGGAAATGTTTGGCATGACCTGTGCTGACACACAGCAATGGTTCCATCAATTATGTTTCTATTAGAAATAGGAATCTGGACTTGTGAGATCATGCAGAGTTTGTGTTCTCAGGCCTTAACAGGGAAATGCCAGTGGAAAAAGCCAGTGTTTCCCCTTATTCTTTGGAGAATCCAGTGGGGCTTTTTCATGCTTACCTTTGGTGGACCAGACCAAACAGATCTGACCAAGCTGAGGCAGATTGCTCCTGAAAGGGAGGCTCCTAGTACACTTAGTATACCAGCAAATGTGAAAACATCCTTATTGCGGAGCTGACTGGAGGACAATTTATATATTTAAATGTGGAACTGGTGGAACCCCTCAACTATCACGCTGCATTTATTTTCATTTTGCTTGTGCAAACAAATTCCAGATGTGAACCGGAGGGCTTGTTTTGGTGAGCCAAATAAATGTGATCTGTAAGAAAAGCACCATATTTCAAAGTGACAGTGGTGGAAATGGTATACTTTAAGCAGGCTGACTTAGGGGCCTTTCTAAACCTGGCCCAGTAGTTCATGTAGGGAACGCTTCCAGATGGAGCATCTGCTCTTGAAGGAGCCATTTCTTTACCTGAAGTGGCTCCTTCTGGGTGGGAGCATTCCCCACATGAACTACATGTGGTGCAGATTAAGTCTGTGCCACACCTGCACCTACCTCAGCTAACGCTGGAGCCGGTAAGGCTCCGGATGCTCCCTTCACGTGTCTCCCAATCTGGACGATGTGCCGGAGAGTCAGGTGATGCACCATGCACACGCAGTGTTGTAGCACTGACACACAGTGGCCTGTTGAGGGTGCCAGTGCCAGTACCAGGCTTCAAGATGCATGGGGGGTGTTGTAATGAATTGGGGCTCGTACGCAGAATGGTTGCCAGGTGAAAGAGTCTGTGTTTTACTGAAGATTTAGGGGCTTTTTATGCCCAGTTACAAAATACATTTCTCAATGGAAATTTCCTCCCAGGGTGCCCATATTTGGCATAACCGGATAAGATATTACCATCCTTGAATGCTGTACATTGTTTATCATACACAGTGGATGTTTTACAAATGATAAGAGGTGTTATGCCTTTTCTGAGACCTTGTTTCAGAGAGATATTAGGAAAGTTACAGTGACCCAGGAATGTACCCTTTGTCCTACTTGTTTTCTTAGCAAGAGTTGCTTTAGCTGAGATGGGCAAATTGCACCCCCACAGGGGGGAGGATTCACATATACTAATCATCCACTGTTGTAGACGCTTAGTGCACACATGGGCAAGTTTTCCTTTTGCTTCCCAGGGATGGAAAGCAAACTGCAAACTTCCCGTAGGCAATGGCTCTGCAGCTCACACCATTCTCCGATATCTGATGGAAGCTGATGGCAAAATGTTATCTGGAGGTTCACGAGTTTGCCTGATGCTCCTGGAAAGGAAGAGGAAACAACACTGAGCAGCCGTTATACGCATACAGCATGGTTGTTACCTTATGAGTTAAATTCTGCTTTGATTCCTATTATGATTGTATTTAAGAGCTTATGGTTTTTAAGCTGTTTTAATGTTGTGCTGTCAAAAATCTATTGTGCACTGTATTCTGCACATGGTATTTTTATGTGTCATGGGTCCGTGGACCGTAAATAAATTACTCGTTCAATATCAACATGGAGTTTCGTATGACTAGCAGAACTTTTCTTAAAAGCAGAAAAGCAGGGATCAGAACAGATAGAACAACCAGTAACTGAGACACTATAAGTATATGGAGATTCACATGAACATGGTCCCAGTGGACTTTGTGCATTCTGCACACATCAGCCAACTTTGAACTGAACAATGCATGAGAGTGACTTCAAGTTCTTGGCTAATAGATGTGACAGAGCACTACTTATGTTGCCCATAGGATCCAATCACCCCTGCTTCTAAACATTACATGAGAACATAAGAGCAGCCCTGCTGGATCAGGCCACAGTCCAGCTAATCCCTCATCCCATCTCACATAATTGCTTCTGGACATTCTCAAGCAAAAGACAAAGGTGGAACATTCACCTGCTTTCGACTCCCTGCAAATGGCCTTTAGAGGCATCTTGCTTGTCCCTACAACCTGAAGGCACTACCTAACACATCTATTCTAGCAGCCATTTGATACACTTCTAGTCCATGAATTTGTCTAGTCCTTTCTTAAAACTGTCCCAGCTGGTTGCTTTCCCCAGAGATCTTACACCATCACTAAAAACGTTTTTTAAAAACTTGCCTTCACTTTAGTGAGCCTCTTTGGTCTAGTGGTTAGGGAGCTGGACTCTTACCTGGGAATACCTGGTTTGATTCCACCCTCCTCCACAAAGCCGGCTGGGTGATCTTGGGCTAGTCACTGCTGTCTTTCTGAGCTCTTGCAACCCCACCAACCTCACAGGGTGTTCTGTTGTGGGGAGAAGAACAGAAGTTTTGTCAGCCACTTTGAGTCCACTTAAATGGGTGAGAAAAGCGGGGTAGAAAAGTCAACTTTTCTACTACAGATTATATGAAAAAGAAGAGCAAACCCCCTTTTCATCATTCTGCTCATGTTTAATGGTGGAGTCTGTTTGGGATGATCCTGCTGAAGAGAGATGTAGGCAATCAAATCCAACATCTTCCCCATGTTTGGCAGGGTTCCTGTTTTTGCTTTTGCTTTTCATTGATATAACTGAGCTCTAAATCCAACCTTTTAGTGAAGAAGAAGCTCTAAATTACACTTCTTACATCAGACCCCAATTCTAATCAGCTCAGTTCAAACTGGCTAGCTGTGAAAGAACACAAATTAATAGTCAAGCACTACTATTATTTCAGTTTAATAGATGCCTATATAGTTGTCTTAGACACATGTTTCAAAAGACTATTCTGGCCTAAAACAAGTGTTCCAGGCCAAGAACACAGCCATGATGGTCGCTTTGTTCCAGCCTAGCTCTAAAGCTGGGGAGCAAACATTTCTGGCTTTGAGATAACCCCATGGTCCTGTATTCCACAGTCCCAGAACACATCTGACGTGGTCCAACAGGAGCATGTGGAAGTTACCAAAGGGTACAGATGAAGTAAATTTTAGGGGTTCATTTGTCACCTGTAATTCTCTTTCCAATAAATAATCATTCTGCATTCTTCTTAGACAGCTGCTTTGCATTTGGAAACTGTGATGCAACTTTTAATTATAAGTCTGCAGCAAAATGGATCTTCAATATGTAGGCCAGTAAAATGAAGTCATCTTTCATGGTTCTGTGCAGAATGGCTGACATATCTGCCTCCTTTAGCAGAACTGAAATTGTTGACATGATAGGCTTCTGATCTTCACCTGATAGATTTCTCATGTAAAAATGTATTCCATTAATCCATTATCCAACTGTGTAATATGAGAGAGTCATTGATAAAGACAAAATGTTGTAAAGCAAGCACTACATAAAGTAGTTCAGAAAAGCCAGTTAAACTTCCTTTTTTATATATACATTTTTATTAATTTTTTATAAACATATAATACAGGAATAATAAAAATTGGAAAAAATGTGATTGCACAAAAATGATTACCATAAACACACGTGCGTCCCTCCATCCAACTGGCACTCAGTTGACAATATCTTATAGTTCTACTTATTTTCTTCCATTTTAGTTGGACCAGAGAAATTGTCTTGTGCGGCTTGGGGTCTCATTGAACAGTTCAATAAATCTTTCCAATTGTCCTCTGTCCTGGAACATAGTTTCAACCCTTGGCCTTTAAATCTTATTTCCCACATTTTTTTCAAATTGATGTTGTTCCATTACATATTTGTACCATTTTATCTAATGGCCATTTAGTACTGCCCTTCCATCCCAGTACAATTGTAGATTGTGCAGCATATATCACTTGATCAAAAAACAAATACTGTTTATGTGCTCTTATTATCCCTGTTATCATAGGGTGTTAATTCTACAAATTTAAAATTCCAAAGCTCCAAAAGCTTTGAATACTATCACAATTCCACCAAAGGTGGAAGTATGTTCCTCTATATCCACACCCTTTTCACCTTTGTGGTGACATTCCAAGAATCATGTACAATAATTGACATGGTGTTCTATATTGTTTATAAAATATCTTAAGTGCCATTTCCTGTACTGTATTATTTTTATTTTACTATTTTTTTTAATTTCTGCCCAACATTTTCTCTTGTAATATTAATATTTAACTGCCAGATTTGAAACATCCTGTCCAGTATTTCATATAATTTGTTAGTAATCCCACTGTTTTACTTCCTATTGCTCTTGACCCCTTCTAAAATTCTTCCATTATTTCTTCAAGCTCAGTCAATTTTATATTGATTTGTAATTGTATATTATTATTTACATACCAGTTTCTAAGTGAATAATAACTCAACCATTCTCCCCCCCCCCCAAAGCCTGTTTAATCTCCTGTTCCCTCCACAAGCCACAGTTACACTTCCGGTCACTGCTTCACCCAACCTTCACCTCCCCCATTACCTCAATCCATGCGCCACTGTTGAAAACAAGACTTCACCCCATTGGTAAAACAAAGCCCATGTTGCTGAAATAACTCCCTTACTGTAGTTAGCATGGTTAATGCTAAAGAATGAGGGTGATTAGAATTCAGCAACAACTGAGTGGAATCACTTGTTCACTATTTCTGCTGAACTAGTTTTTTTTTTAAAAAAAATGTAATTAAAAGCAGGTAAGTAAATCTTTTACCCTTAAAGCATATTGATGGCCATTTGGCCTAATCTTATTTTCACAGTCATTGCTATTAACAGTTGATTTCCTCCAAATCAACTCCAGTTTAGAATAAAATGCCGGTCAAAGTGCACTTCTGGGAATGCTAACTATGCTAACGAGGGAAATAGAGATGCCTCTGCCCATTGCTTATTGGCTTTTGAGTCACCCATCTCAGTGCCAATCGTGATCTCAGAGGATCTACAGGTTGCATTGCACTTGGATGATGAGGAGAGGATGATGAGTCATCCAGTTTAAAAGCTGCTGTTATTATGCAGATACAATGGCTGAATTTGCACTAATCTCAGTGGAATGGGATCAGAGGACAATTCTAAGCCAATTAACATCAAGGGCAGTTGAGGCCACTTGCATTCTGCCTACTGGAACTGTCCTGTCCAGTAGCACTAGAAATGTGAATGGTATGCCTCCTATTTCTGTTGTTATGTCTTCACTTTGGATGTCCCGCACACCCTTAGCTGCAGCTGGGTGATCGTTTGGTACCCAAGGGCAGGTGAGTGTTTTGAAGTCAGGACATAGGGTTGTGGTCAGACGCAGGTCCAGAATAGCAACTCTCACCTCACTATACTCAGAAGTGTTGTGCCTGCACTGCTCCCAAACCATTCCAGATGCCATAGGAATGGATCAGTTCACACTTAACTTGGTGAGATGGTATAATAATACCATCCCACTAAAGTTAAGATGTGGTGAACTGGGATGTCTTCACACTTTAAGTGCTGAGGCAAAACTGATTACCAGTGCTTGAAGTATGAATGGTCAGTTTTGGCCCAGGAGGATCACCATGGAAATGGCAACTTCCAGTGCACACTGGGCTGTTGCCATGGTGAGCATGACGTGGAGCACATTTGCATAGCCACAGCTGCCCTGCCCCAGCAACACACAGCATTTGTACAGGAAGAAGGTGTGAACGCTGCATCTAGGAGGTTACCTGCTCCATAGCATCAGAGGAAAGAGGACACCACCACATGCTCTGGAACACTCTGGGATGGAGGCAGTGCTGCAGAGCAGGGATGGAGCATCCTAATGCATGCAGGACAATCCCTGACAGGTAGCTGTGAACAGCCACAGTATTTGTGGGTGGCATTTAACCTACCCACAGTAGGATGTGCACAAATATTCACTACATTTGAAATTTGTATTAATTTGTTTGAATTTGTACACTCCAGTTCAAATCAAATGTTGGCTACATGCAAAGACTGACATTTGAATGCAACGTGAATGCTTTTGTGCATTCGTTTGAAGCTTTGTTATATTTGTGAATGTGGGAAGGGGGCAAAGTGGCTGCCCAGTTACATCTGCAGCGGATCCAAAGTGGATTCAGAGCAAATACGAAGTAGGGGATTCACATTTGTAAGGGATTCTTAGCCATGGGTAGTGGCAAGGATTCAAATCGGATTCGAATAGCATTCAAAAAACATTTGCAGCGAATCCAAATCCTACCACATTCAGAGGGGCTCTCTTCATTTGATTCGATTCAAACACACACAAAAATTTGTGCACATCTCTAATCCACAGCAGGTAAGCATCAAGAACAGCTTGGGATGCTATAAGG
Source organism: Aspidoscelis tigris stejnegeri (assembly GCA_023333525.1). Classification (NCBI taxonomy): domain Eukaryota; kingdom Metazoa; phylum Chordata; class Lepidosauria; order Squamata; family Teiidae; genus Aspidoscelis; species Aspidoscelis tigris. Next base: position 214,304,902 of record JALMGA010000001.1, read on the forward strand.
ATGCTGCAGTGGATCATGATTCAAACAGCACATTAGATAATCTGCTTGGAACTGTCTACAAGGTAAGTGTGAAAAGACCCAACAATCCTAAATCAGGCATAATCCTAAATCATGCTGGCCTATGTACTCTCAGTTAGAGAAAGAAACTGACCAAGAATGTTGTAACAGACCACATGCAAGCCCCCCCCCCAAGTTTGCTGAGCAGAAGAAGGGGGTTTCCACACTAGCTACGAAAACTGGTCTAACCCCACCCCTTAAGGGCCTTTCCGCACTTGGCCTTATTCTAGAATATATCTTGGGGCAGGGGCCTGCTGTCCACATGTTAATGTAGATTATGGCAGGGCCCAGGTGAGTCCCGCCATTGTCTGTATTAGCATGTGAACAACTGACTCCTATTCCAAGATATATTCCAGAATAAGGCCAAGTGCGGAAAAGCCCTAACACATATTTAAAACACTCAAAGATGCATCCGCATTGTAGACCTAATTGGAGAGTCCATGTCTGCATTTTGGCCCGCAAGACTGGTTTTTAAAACTGGTTTTGCCACCGAAATCTGTCTTATATGTAAGACCTGAAAAATCAGGTCTTACATCCGTCACTTCCCCCTGGTTGTGTGCAAAAGCAAGACACTTCCACATACAGCCAGGGGAACAGACGGATTCCCTCCGCCCGCCATCTTGGGGAGGGCAGAAGCAGGACTGCCTGCTTCCGGAAGCCCTTCCCTCATGCACAACTACATGGGAGGGTGGGGGCTGCCCCCGCCTCCACATGTGGCTGCTGCTCTCCAGCAACAGGGCAGCCTCCTGAGACAGGGGGAATCTAGGTGGCGAATCTGCCACTGCCCAATCCCCTCCCCCAGGAGGCTGGGCATGAGAGGTGATGGTGGCAGGCGATCAGGGTGGGGAGGGAGCACTGATGGCAACTACCTCCGCCCCTCACCGTGCCATGACCGCCTCTCATGCCCAGCCTCTGGGGGAGGAGATTGGGCGGAGGCAGAGTCGCCTCTGCCACTGCTAGATTCCCCCTGCCCCTGGAGGCTGCATCACCGCTGGGGAGGTGGCAGTGGCAGCGGCAGAGGAAGGAGGAAGCTGCCATCCACCCCCCCTCCTTGCCCTGATCGCCCACAGCCGTCAGGAAGCACACGGTAACAGCTGGAAGCACATGGTGACTGGCAGCTCCATGCTCCAGTCCCGCGGCTCCGGGGGCAGGGTTGCTGGCGCGCCTGCCAGAAAACAGATTGGAATGGGTGCTGATGCATCTGCACAGCACCCATTCCAACCCGTCTCCACAATCCATACTCCCCATGTGTGTGCGGATGTGCAGGGTTCCTTCAGATCCGTTACAAATAGAGACGGATCTACCGGGAGGACGGATTCACCGAAAGTGCAGAAATGCCCAAAGTTTCTAGATATCTTTGGTATAACTGTAGACGGGTCTACCGGGAGAACGGATTCACGGCAAGTGCAGAAAGCCCGAACTTTCTAGATATCTTTGGTATAACTGGTTGTGCAGCTTACGATCCATGGTAGCTACTCCCTGCCTAAGATGGATCTGGTCTCTCGTTCAGTTCATGGAGCATTCTTCAACGTTGCCCCTTGATAAACAGGAAACAGCTGCTTGAAGAACTCTTGTCATTTGCTCCAGAAAAATGTGGCTCAACCAGCTGGGATTGTTCTGGGTTCATTAAGGGGCAAGTGTTTAGGAATGGCATCTCTACTGGTTAATCCAAATTATCAGATATATCAAACAACCAAAAGCTTTTTGAACCATGAAGCTGAGGAAGGTTTTCATGTTGTTTTTGTTTACAAGGAACAAGGAAGTAAGAGAAGGCTGTTGGATAAACTCTGTCTGAGGTAAACGAGTGCACATTTTCAAGGAAAAATATATGATCTTTTTGCACAAATCTTTAAGGATTGCTCAACATTTAGAACTCTATACTTAAAATATATACACATATCACATTAAGATTATAAATATGCATGCGATCACCTTTGGCAACATCCACATAGTCTTTTCAGACTGGCCCATATGTGTGCTGAGAATGCTGCATCTACATACCACACTGTGCCTCCTGAGCAATATGTTGGTTGAATGGACTACTTACCTGAGCACTCCTATGTGCAAAACTTGGCACCCAAGAGCACTCCAGAGGGAGACTACTCCCAAGTATTCTCAGGATGGGCTGGGGTGGGCTGTGGGGCATTGCAGAGCCAGGCAACACTTTACTAAGCTCTGGGGATATCCCACTTTCACAATTGCTTCTGTGCATGGCATGGAACTCACCTCTTGTTTACAACCTTGGAGTGGGCAACTTCCATCCACCTGTTCTGCTGGTAGGGGGGGATTGGGCCACCATGATGTGGATGTCTGCTGGCATGTTCTGCTTCACACCTCTCCATTCTTGGTATGATTGCCAAGGAGCAGTCTCTGTGGTGTGTGCTCTAGTAGCACCACCAACTATTACCCAGTCTTTGGGCAAGGTGCATGAGAGAGTGGTGGCTACCCAGCTGCAAACATGTTTGGAGGAAATGTGGGGGGGGGGGCGGTATTGTACCTTGGTTGCCCTGATGGATGTCCTCTATCAGGGGTGAGATTTTCTTTTATCTGTCAGCAGCTTTTGATACCATTGACCATGTTGGAGTGACTTCAAGGAGCCAAAATTGGAGGCAGTGTTCTCAGAAGTAGAACCCCAAAAAGCAATAATCAAGAACCTTTGTTTGGTCTCTTGGGAGCACCCATGTGGGGTTCTTCAGAGATTGATTTTATCCCTTATCCCTCTGTCCTAAAGTTCTCCTGGACTGGGGGTGAGGCATTATATTTAATTATGTTATATGTTTTTTATCTATCTATCTATCTATCATCCATCCATCTATCCATCTACCTACCTACCTACCTACCATCTGTCTGTCCATCTGTCTGTCTGTCTAAAAACAAATGCCTGGTTTAGAGTGAATGCACTGTGGCTTTGCATCAGCGGTCATTGATACTCCTGCTCCCTCAGGTGTTTAGGCACTCAGTATGATAGAGGTGATTCTTAGTAAAGGGCATCCTAAAAAAAGCTCTATTTGATCACACCCTTACTCAGATCTGTTGATCTCATTTCTTACAAGAAGGAAAGGAGCTGAGGCCATGTTCAAATGCTAGCCTGCTTTCCCAGGTGAGCTTTCCACAGTTGGCATGAGCCCACATGTGAATATGCTGTTGTAAAATGAGTCAGTGAGTTTCCTCTTATGATACTGAAGAAGTAGTTTTGAAAGCACACCAAGCCAATATTTTCAGCCTTATCATCCTGTGTGATTGATAACATCAATACCAATGTATGTACTGCCATTTTGCTCCTGGACATCCTGGCCCACACTATGTCTTTGGGCATCTAGTCATCTAATGCCCTACCAAAACACTTCCATAAGTGAAGGTGCCAGAAAACCATCCTTCTCGATTGCTTCTATGGTACTCATTGCTGTCAAAAATGGAGACAGGGCAGCAGCAGATGCCTTAGAAGTGATTGTATGGAGGTGCATCCATTGCAAAGTTGTTTCTTCCTGCCCTGCACAGAGGTCCTGCAGAAAATTATGCCTCCTCACTCCATGCAGAGAGTCACCTCCACCTAGAAGAGGAGGGGGCCCCTGAAGCTCATAGTCAGGGGTCCTTTTCATAAAGGAGGCAACAACCCAAAGAGTTCTGAATCTAAAGACATGAAGCTTGGCAGATCTAGGAGCAGACCCAAATATTCATAAAATACAAAGTATAAGCATAGTTAGCATTTAAGATGCTGCCTGTTTCAACTACCTAAGTTTCCACCACAATAAAGAGAATGTTGGTGAATTCAGGGTTACCAGAAAAGTGGCCAAAAAAGAACGGCTTAGTGTCGTATAATAAAAATGCATGAATTCTGAGTTGGCATCAGGTAAGTTTTGGAATGTCAAGTAATATATTGTGCAATTCTTCTGCCAATGTGCAAAGTTTTTTTTCCCAGGATATCTTTTATCAAGACCAGCACAATTTCAAAGGTAAATGACTGCAATTAATAGTTAAGTTATCATTTGTTTCACCATGCTACATAATTTAATTTTTCTCCCAGCCTGAGGAATGTAATTTGACTCATTGGATCCATTGTCCTTTTCTTGAACAGGATACAATCAGAAGTACTTATAGTTCCATTATAAGATTTGTCTGTCTTTCAGAGTATTCTGGCCCAAAGCCCAGGAACAACATGTTATTAATGCACTGTATTTACTTGCCCTCTCCCTTGATATTATAGCAATCATGGTTCAGGTCTCTAGTGTCTATCTCCTGTTCATGACAAAATATTCTGATTAATTATAGCATAAACATGTGCAACCTGGTAGAATCAGTTAAACCAAAGGAAAGGTCAGTTTAATGAAAAGATGTAAAAGCACAACATGTTTAAGTCAGAGTAGATGATCCTTAACTTTGACGTCAGTAGCAAAAGTGGGTGTAGCCCTCCCCCACCATCAGAATCAAAATGGAGGCAATCCGTGGCTGTGATTCTGATGGTGGGAGATTACTGAACATAGAAAATGGCACCATGGGCAGCCTTGAATATCAGTAACAACAAGACTGCTACTCCAAGGGAGAACAGAGATAAAAGTTTTGAGATTTCTTCAACCTGTTCTTTTACTGAAGTACTATAGCAATGTTCAGCTTCCATCTAGACAGCACTTACTTATTCCACATTATTTGCATAATCTGGAGTAGAACACATCCAGACACATTTTATTTGTGATTATCTATGCTTTTTTTATTATTATTATGCAAACAATGCAGAATAAGTAAGCGCCAGCTGAATAAAGCATTTATAACACCATGGAATGCATGATGAGGTGGAAGCTTTGAAGTTTCCACCTGCAGCAGTTTAGCACCAGACAGGAAATAGCTTTAGAAGTTGGATATCTTAGGCATTTCCACACTGCATCGCGTTCGAAATGGAACGCGTTCAGGCGGAAAGCTTAAGCCAGCTCCGGGCGCTTTCCCCGTTCACACACAGACGCGCCAGAACGCGTGTAAACGCGTTCCGGAGCGTCTGGGTGCGAATGCTCAAAGCGCCCGAAGCTGGCTTAGCCGGCAAACGCCGGCAAGGGGCGCGCAGACAGCCGCGGAGGCAGATCGACAATCAGCTGTTTGACAAACAGCTGATTGTCAAAGCCGCGCGGCGTCGGAGGCGCGCCCGCAGCTGTTCGGGAGATAGAAGCAGGCGCGAATGCTTCTCCTCCCGAACGGCTGCGGGCGGCTCGTCCGCGTTGGAACGCGTGTAGAGCAGTTTAAAGTGCTCTACATTTCGAACGCGGAAAAGACAGCTGCGGACACGTCGGAACGCAAGCCGCGCGCGGCCAATGCGGATGACGTGTCCACAGCTGTCTTTTCCGCGTTCCGTTCAGCCCCGTGCGAAAACGTCTCTTGTGTCAAAGACTAAATCCTGCTAGGAAGAAAATAGTTCCATTAAGCCGCTCCTGCTGCTATCATTTCCCCTGCACAAGAAGTTGAGAGCTACCCTCAGAATCCTTCAGTACAGCTTGCATTTAGTGTAGCCTGTGTGCCTCTTCAAAAGCCTCTTTTCTCTTTAAGCCATGGCAAAACCAGGCATAAGACACTGCCAAGCAATGCTGCCTTAGATGTCTTATGACAAATGTGAATTGGCATCTTGGCATGAGGCTAGACATGCAGATTTAATAATATAATATATACATTATCAAGACTCTGTGCCAGGCCAAAATAAAGATATTTTATATATCTTTATATGCTTTCAGGAGAGTTTTTCAGGAGAGTCAGATTAATACATAGCTAAATAATACCTCACTGGGAACTCATTAGCAACTTAGCAGCTTTCTTTGCCAAAGATGCAGCCTTTTTAAGATGCACACCTGGAAAGCAGATCTCAAGTGGCCGCTATTGTAAAAGACAAACAATAACCCATCAGGTAACCAGGCAGGTCAGGAGTTCAGCTACTGGGACTCATTGCACCAATCTGGCCCTGGCCCTCCACAGATTCAAATTTCCCACCTCAAATCTCATTGGCTGAGCCCTGAATAAAAGCAGACCTCTGAGCCCATAGGGACATGGTCATTTTTCCATTGCTTCCACGCTGCCTCCTTCCTGCTGAAAATCATCACACTAGCTGAAATCACTCCCCTACATGAGCTGAAACCATGAGGCAATCCGGCCCTGCTCAGGATCTGCCATTTCTCAGCAAGCCAAAGCCAGCTTCTTGTTTCTGCCAGAAGTCTCTTCTGCCAGAGAGAGATTGAGAGAGAGATTTTCAATCTGCAGTCCAGCCCCTGCTGCCACGTGTCCTCTGATCCTGCTTTGAAGAGGGTTCTGTCTGTGTGAGAAACCAGTTGAACTATAGCATAGGGTACTCATAGAACAGGTGTGCTTTTTAATACTCTGTCCTGTACCAAGGTATTGCCCTCTTGTCTGCGTAGAGCATTATGCTGTCCCACTGGGAATCTGTGTTTGCTAATGTTTTGGCCTATGTGAAGCATTCTGCACAGTGCCCCTTCATTTTTAATCCTTTTAAATACTGATTATTAATAAAACCATTTTTCCTATTGAGGAAAATAGACTTTTGGTCTCTTTCCTTGCTGTTAAGCACCAAAATTGCTCTGGCATTATTAAAACCTCAACGTAAGAAGATCCCAACACAAGAAAATGTTCTGGAGCTATTTCCCCAAAGACTCATGTCAGGACGTCTGCCAACATTAGTGCACCTCCAAGGGTGTATTTTCCGAATCAGAGATCAACTTCATTCCCCATTTATAGAGGAACAGGCCCAGTGCAGCCTTGTGGTCATTTTTCTATTACACTTTAACTTTTATACTGTATGGTGCTTTCACAGCAGATCCTTCTTGTAATACAAATACCTCAAGGGTTGTCACAGGGCAGAGGGATCAGCCCTGTTCTCACTCTCTCAAGGAAGGACTAGAAACAATGGGGTGAAACTGCAGCGGAAAAGATTTAGTTTAGATGTTAGGAAAAAATTTCTAACAGTAAGAGTGATCAACCAGTGGAACAGGCTGCCACGGGAGGTGGTTGGTTCCCCTTCGATGGAGGCCTTCAAGCAGAGACTGGACGGCCATCTGTCTGAGATGGTTTAGGAGATCCTGCCTTGAGCAGGGGGTTGGACTCGATGACCCAGGAGGTCCCCTCCAACTCTACCATTCTATGATTCTATGATTCTATAATCCTGCAGGGTAATAACTGGCCATTAATAATAGTTGTGGTGACAGCATCCATCCTGAATAGGTTGAAGAAAGGTTTACACAAATTCAGGTCTATCAATGGCTACTAGAATGGATACTTAGGTCTTAAGTCAGAGACATAGGCAGGATGCCTCTAAAGGCCATTTGCGGGGAGTGGAGGTGAAGGTTTTCCCTTTGTCTTTTGCTTGAGGAAGCCCAGAATCAATTGATGGGCCACTGGGTGAGATAGGATGCTGGACTAGATGGGCTGTGGCCCAATTGAGCAAGGTTCCTTGTGTTTGTTTTTGTTTATACCCTGCATCGTAGATCTGCAGAATGAGATCACTTGCTGAGCACTGCTCTCTTGTGTGCCTTCACTATAGTATCAAAAACCACTCCAAGGCTTCAGAAAAAGATGACATATGGGCCTATAACACAATGGCCATGTGACTGGCTGACAGCAGGATTCTGACTCTTCTACCTGTGCTTTAGTGCAATTCTTAAAATGCAAGAGTGCTATTTGCATGTCACCCACTGCTGTTAAAATAAGTAAATAAAAATGATCTTATTTATACTTATATTTATATCCCACCCTATACCTGAAGGCCTCAGGGCGGGTAACAACCTTTAAAAACCAACATATCAAAAGAAACAATATTAAAAATTTTAAACAATATTTAAAAAAAAAATAAACAAACATGTTAAAAAACAGCAGTATATCAATTAAAACAGTGACTTTTGTAGTCGGGGGCAAACATAGAAAACATTTAGCCAAAGGCCTCAGTGAAGAGGTGTGTCTTCACTGCCTTCCTGAACCTAATCAGAGAAGGAGCTTGACACACCTCAAGGGGGAGGCTGTTCCATAGCCTGGGGGCCATTACTGAGAAGGCCCTCTCCCAAGTGCCCACCAGCCTCGCTTCTGAAGGCCATGGAACAACCAGGAGGGCCTCCCCTCTAGATCTTAAGGCACGGGCAGGCCGATATGGGGAAAGGTGTTCCTTTAGATATTTGGGGACCAAGTAATTTAGGGCCTTATAGGTCAAAGTTAACACCTTGAATTGGGCTTTGTAGCGAATTGGCAGCCAGTGCAATTCTTTTAAGACCAGTGTGATGTGCATCCGGCCAGCTGTCCTGGGCAGCACCCTAGTGGCTGCAACCCTAGAGCACATTACAGTAGTCCAATCTAGAGGTTACCAGAGCATGGATAACTGTGGCCAAGTAATCTCTGTCCAGAAAAGGCTTGAGTTGACACACCAGCTGTAGTTGGGAGTAGGCACTCCTGGCCATGACATCCACCTGAGCTTCAAGCATCAGCACAGAGTCCAGGAGTACCCCCAGATTATGCACGTGTCAAGGACAGGGTATCTCCCAACTACACGGACCCGAGACCCTGTGACACTTAGCATCTCTGTCTTGTCTGGATTCAGTTTCAATTTATTGGCCCCCATCCAGCCCATTACCACCTCCAGGCACCTGTCAAGCACTTCAACCACTTCTCCTGACTCAGATGGCATAGAGAGATAGAGCTGAGTATCATCTGCATATTGATGACACCTCACTCCAAATCCCCTGGTGACCTCTCCCAGTGGCTTCATGTAGATATTAAATAACATGGGCGATAAAATTGACCCCTGGGGAACTCCACAAGTAAGCTCCCAGGGCGTTGAATTAACACCTCCCACAACCACTGTTTGAGATCAGCTCTGGAGATAGGAGCAGAACCAATGCCAAGCACTGCCTCCTACTCCTAAACTCCATAGCCTCTCCAAAAGGATACTGTGGTCAGTGGTATCAAAAGCTCCAGAGAGGTCCAGGAAAACCAACAGGGTTGCACCCTGAGGAGGTCATCGACCAGGGTGACCAAGGCAGTTTCCATGCCATAACCAGGCCTGAAGCCAGATTGAAATGGGTCTAGATAATCAGCTTTTCCAAGCATGCCTGCAGTTGAACAGCAGCCAGTCATACCTTGCTGGCTAGCCTTTATCAGCCAAGAAGGGTGAGGGTCCAGAGAGCACGTCGTCGGCCGCACACACACACACCCAAGCAGCTTGTCCACATCCTCAGGCCGCAATAATTGAAACTAATCCCAAAGCATTGGACCAGACAGTTCTCTAGACACCTCCCCTGGACCTTGTCTAATTGTGACGTCTAATCATACCTAAGGAACGTTTGTTTCCTGACAGCGATCTTGATGGCAGGGAGGATGTTTGGACATAGGAAATAATCCAATGTCTTTGAAGACTTGGCATGACCACTGTAGAGGAAGCTAAGCCTCCTTAACTGGTGCCAGCAACAGAGATATCAGGACCAAGCAGAAGAAAGAGCTCTCAGAGCTATTTCTTGACTTCATGTACCCTAAGGATGCTTACCATAGCATGGTGGTAAATGCAGACAAGTGCAGTTCCAAGCCCAAGTCACACCCATCCACCACATCCATGAAGATGCCGGTGTGAACCCTCCCTGTGTGACTGGCCCTAAAATACCCAATAAGGGCAAATTTAAGCCGCCATCTTTCCAGTAATTATCTGATACTCCCTCAGTTTCTCTGAGGAGTCACTAACCTTTTATTTGTTGAACAGGGATGTACAGGAGGGGGCTCATGCAATCTCAAAACTGTCCTTCCACGAACAGTCTTGGAAAGGCAGGAAGTCATTGCAGCCTCATGTAGCGAAATACTAAACACCTTTGCCACATTTAAAACTAGCTGAGCTGGCTCAGCTGGCAGATCAGCACACATTGGCTTGGCTAATCTAAAGCTCAGCAACACATGTTTGCACCACCTAGCCCTGGCAGGAAAAACTTTCCAGGAAATTGTGCGTGGGAAATTGTGTGTAGCACTGACCCTGCCCAGGAGACTTCCCCTTTTCCGATTTAAATGTATTTTAAAGTTGAAATTCTTGTTATGATTCCATGAAATGACCTTAAGCCGTTTTCCATCCCTCAGACACAGTTGTGAGAACTAAGTATTATTAATACCTGTGAAATACCAAACTGGTTAAACCAGCCTTCCTCAACCGGTTACCGTCCAGATGCTTTAGGCTTTAACTCCCAATAACTTGCTCAAAAAGGAAATATGCAAAGTACATGTTGGTGTATTTATTGAATTTAAAAAAAAAAAGAAAAGAAAATTCAAGGTGGTTATTAGTAACACAAAATAACCTTGCAAAACAAAAATAAAAACCCACCTTAATCTTCTACAGTTTTTTGAGGGTGTTAACAAATATTGATAAAGAGCAATCCAATAGACATCACCTAATTAGGCTGCCTCCAGCTGGCAAGAGACAATCGCAGGTCCTAAAGAAGATTCCACAATTGCCTCTTGCCAACCCCACCAGATGTGGGAGGCAATTGTGGTCTTACCTGGTGACTGCAGGCTCCTTTGTTATAATTCCACTCATTTGTAGTATAAAAACAACCCAGAAGCCAGCCAAGTACCCACCCACTTTCTTTTGTTGGCTTTGCACACTTGGGTGACTTCCAGGTAACCAGGTATAGCAGACATATAGGTAAGGGTGTTTCTCCACTGAGCTCCTTTAATCCGGATCTAAGAAGATCTGAATCTAAGGAATGAGTACTTCCCTTAATCCAGTACCCAAAGTGTTTCCATGGGTGGTCTAGCACCCAATAGCAATGGGTGCTAGCCTGCCTGCTATGGAAACACTGGAGCACCCATGTGGCAAATCCAGATTGACCCCAGGTGTTTTGGGGGGCAGGGGGTGCAGTCTCTGAAGTTGCCTTGAGAGATTAGCAAAGGCTCCGAAGTCCCTCCAAAGGCAGCTTTGAAGTCCCTCCGAAGGCAACTTTGGAGATTAGCGCAGGCTCCAAAGAAAATCTCCTTGTGAGAGCAATGCAGCTGTCAAAGGCTGCAAAGGCTCCAAAGGGTCTTTATTTGGTTGCAGAGCAACTGTCAGGCGAGTATAGAGGATGTAAAGAGCAGGGAAGATTTCTAAAAAAAGACAGGAGAGCCTGTCTATTTTAAAGGGCTCTCACATCTATTTTTAAAAAACTTCTCTGCTCTTTACTCCCCCTATACTCACCTGACAGTTGTCTAGCTGGGTGCCCTATACCCACCTGACCGCTGGACTCTCAAGTTGGTATAGGGCATCCAGCTGGGCAATTGTCAGGTGGCTATAAGCGCTGTAAAGAGCAGGAAAGATTTTTTTAAAAACAGACAAGGAGTTAATTAATTATGCACCTCTTTCCACTTGAATGAGTCAGCCTCCTGGCAAGGAGCTAATTAACAGGCAGCTCCAAGGGGTTGCAGGGGCTTGGAATTTCTCTCTTCCAGGAGGGCAATAAGGTTACCTCCCTGAGAAAGAGAGAAAACTCAAACCTCTGCACCCCCTTAGTCCCCTGCTTTTATCCCCCTTTCAAAGCAAGCAAGCGGCTTGCCTGGGAAAGGAAGCAAAATCATGATCCCCACGGGATGGTGGTAGAAAAAAACATGGCATCCCAATGTAAGGATTTGCCGTGGTTTTCATGGGGCACCAGCAGCAGCACTGCTGTCTCCTCCGCCTCCTCCTCACTTTCCCCTTTGCCGCATTGTCAGCTGAGGACTCTTCACCCAGCTCCGTCCTGGGTGCTTTTGGTGCCACTAACTTTGAAGACCCTTTGGAGCCTTTGGAGCCTTTGACAGCTGCATTGCTCTCACAAGGGGTTTTTCTTCAGAGCCTGCACTAATCTCAGAAGTTGCCTTTGGAAGGACTTCGGAGGTGCATTCGGAGGGACTCTGAAGTCTTGACTTTGGGGCACCCCCTCATGGGTGCCTCCCCCCCCCCGAGCCTCCTCTAGACCCCATTGCCAGATTGCGGTGGAAACAGGCTCCCTACAATCCAGATTTTAAGGCTGAAGACCCCATTGTAGACCCTTTAATGGGGTCTACACAAAATCCAGATTATAGGCCCTGAAGGACCCATATGATCCAGATTTCCCTAGCTATGGTGGAAACAGATGTGTCCCTAATGGGATCTGTGGTGGAAATGGGGTCATCCGGCTCTCAGCCAAATGGGTCCTCAATGGGTGCTTCAATGGGTACTTAGTGCTAGTGGAAAAACACCTTAACTATTGCTATTACAGGACACCTGCCATGATTGTTGACTTTCTTGTAACAGTGACATTGACAATTATTGCCTTACTAAGCTGGAATGGTACTCATGGAGTGCCATGATTATGGGTTTTACCATGTTTCTAGAGGCACCTTAAATGGCAAATAGCTACCAGATAGAATATATTAGGCAAAAAGCAATGACAGGAGCTGCCTCCAGTCTTGTGAATAAATCCACAGTTAAAGGTAAAAGCACAGCTTCCCTGCTGCACAGCGATGACCAGCCTTCACAGCTCAAAAAGCAGCTCCATAGCTTCCCATTGGAAACTACATGAGCTGAGTCGGTACACACTGTCACATGGGCTGAGGCAGCTAATCTCATCGTGCTGCTCTTGCCATTCTGCCCAGACTGGCAGGAAAATTCAAATTTTCTTTATACTGCGCGGCAAGTGTCCTTAGATCAGCATTAAGGTAAGTGTGCAGCAATGATCAGGTAATGAGATGCCACGATGATGCATTGATGATGGTTTGAGTGGGAATGGCAGTATTCAAATTCAGCCCATGTTATCCTCAGGCAAATGGGGACAGCTGGATTGCGCACTCGGTCCTCAATCCAGATTCAAAAAGTCCAAACCAGAGTAGAAAAGTCAAGTGGGAACAGCGGCCTAAATTTGTTCCTTTCCTTTCCTGAACAGACAAGTCAAAAACTGGTGTGCCTACGATTCCTCAACCCACACACAAGTGGTGGTTAAGGATTCATTTTGTTTTTTTAAGGAAGCAATGCATACCTTTTCTAGAAACATCCAGAAACAGTTCTCAGGAACTGTTAGATCCTATAGCTTAGTAGTGCAGCATCTACTTTGCAGGCAGATGGTCTCAAGGTCAGCCTCCAGCATTGTCCAAGAAGAAGGTAATGCCATGTGACTTCCCTGCTGCTGTCAAGAAAATAACATGGGTGCATCCATGTACTCACCCATAATTGGAAGTCAGCTTGAGAGTATTTGTTTGGTCTAGTGGTTAGGTTATCTGGGAATACCAAGTTTGATTCTGCCCTCCCCCATGAAGCCAGCTGGGTGACCTTAGGCTAGTCACAGCCCTCTGAGCTCTCACAGCCCCACCTGCCCCACAGGATGTTCTGTTGTGGGGAGAAGAACAGAAAGCTTTGTCAGCCACTTGAGTCTCCTTAAATGGGTGAGAAAAGTGGAGTAGAAAAGCCAACTCTTCTTCTTCTTCTTCTTCTTCTTCTTCTTCAAAACCTGCCTTTTTGGTTGTTTAGATTAAGAGCATAAGAACATAAGAGGAGCCCTGCTGGATCAGGCCAGAGCACATCTAGTCCAGCATCTCAAGCAGAAGATAAGGTAAAACCTACACTTGTTCTTGAATTCCAGCAAATGGCCTCTAGAGGCATCCTGCCTGTCTCCTCAGCTCCCTTTCATTTGTATATGTGGGTGTTAGAAGTTTTCTAAGTAATCTTACAGCAATAGTCATTGTCTTGTAGGGCTACCTTTGGCAATCTGGTGCCCTTCAGAAATTCTGTCTGCGCTAGCTGGACAATACAGAACTTGCAGAAACACCTGAAAGGCAACAGGTTGGCAAAAGCATCTGTAGGTTATACTGTATAAACTGTTATATTCTGTTATCACCATCTTTTGCCACCCAGAACAGAAATATTGTATTATTCATCTGCCATCACTGCCAGGACATTCTGGCTTCTAAATGTAGCTGAGCCATCACTGGAAGGCTTCATATACCTAAAAAGTAGCAGTAACAAACATTATCTAAGAACATCAAGTCCAAAAGAGAAAAAAGTCCTTTCAGGTTCAGTGACTGTGTAACTCTAACATGCGGATGTATAATGACTGGAAGGTGGCAAATTTGTTGTACTGTTTGCAATGTGCAAGAATGCGAGCAAGCATCTGAGAACTGTTCACGCTGTCTGGGATATTTGCTCAAGAAGAATGCATTTTCAATAAAGTATTATGCGAAATGAGGGGAAAGAAAGGCACGATTGTATTGTAGTAGCAGGTCAACTCTTGTCTGGAAAGAACAGCACGTTCTTGTAAAGAACTGTATGGCAGCCAAGGTCAATGAAGCCTGTTAAGAGAACTGAACTCACTGTGGATGAAATTACTACACAGCAAATTTGAGAAAACGCTGCTTTGAAAGGAGGTGGAAATCATTGCAAAGTAGGTTAATTTTATGTTTCAGTTTTACAGGATAGTCTTTTTAAAATTTGTCCTTAGGCCTTTTTGAACTTAGGCCGATAGTGAATAATTAGGGAACTTCTGGGGAAGGACACCTCCACTTGGAGGAGGCTGCTACAGCCTCCAAGCACCCACTACCTGCCCAGAAGTTCCCTAATTATTCACTAGGTGTACTGTGTGAAATTGTGCTCCACACCTTTACTATTCTTACCCAGACTCTTACCAGAAGCATCCAGCAGCAAACGAGGCATGGGCTGTAGTTACCTACAGTTAGCATTGGGTGATTATACTCCTTTCCCGTCCAGCGGATAGGAAGGGAAGTGTGAAATCGCCCTTGGTCAAAGGCCTGTCTTGCAAAAATTCTGTCCTGATGGTATCACAAATCAAAATAAGAAATGATGCTCTTACACATCTAAGAGCTTCTTCATACCAATACTTAGGACCTGTATGCACTTAACTACCTGGAAAGAATATTCCAGTGCAGTTAAGTACAAGGACAGTGGCTTGTATTTGCACTGCGAGCACCAATGCCATCCCCAATTTAACTACCAGTGCTCACAGTGCAGACAGTCCATCTCAGACCATCTGAATCACCATGGCTACAGCCATACAACTTCCACTGTGAGTTCTGCCATTGACAGGGTAATCATGATGTGGCATGCATTTGTGCCCAATCACCATTCAGTGTCCCTGCCCCATCTTCATGCAGGCCAAGAGCATTCTGGAGTATCCCAATCCTCTGTAGCAGTGTGGCAGCTTAACCGGAAGCATCTAGTACACTTCCAGTGTCACACTTCCTGCTGTGTATGCTGTGCAAGTATATGCCGAGTTATGATTGGCATAGCAATGGCCTGGTGCACAGCAGAAGTTGCTGCAGCTATTGCTATAGTGATTTGAATGGTCTGGGATGGACAGTCCACACTGCGATACATGGTGTGCTAGCAGTGTGAATGCAGCCATCATTCCTCCACTGAAGTTAAATGCTAAAGAGCTCTTCCATTCTGACTCAGAATTGTTCAAGAAGTCTTTTTAGTAGTAGTATGGGTGAGTGAGAACTCATCAGAAAGCCTTCATACAACCTTTTCTGGGTGCATTCATATTATTCAGTTTTAGATCACAGGGCCATTTTGTTAAGCACAAGAAACAGTTTGGGGATCGTGCAATTGTGAAATGTGTGGGCCTATAATAACCATTTTCGGACGACACAAGGACTTGCTTCTGCTAGCATAAGTGCGGTCTATCTGATCATGCATTCTATGCTGCCTGGTCTGGATTTAATTACTGTTTCCAGTGAGAGATAACAGATCTGAATTGCAGCTGTAAGTATGGATGAGGTTTATTGCTGAATGGGCTGCAGCATCAAATTCTCCACTTTTAAAAATTTTCCATTTTTCCAAGGTCAAATTAGACACCGATGATAAAATTTGATTGCATCCCCCAAATGTTTCTGACTTTAAAGATAAAGGCATTGTTCTTTTAATCTGAGTAAGACTGAGGACCTCCTTGTGCTTTCATAATGAATTTCTCCCTAGGTGTCATTAAGTATAGGGAGGTTCTGTGTCTTAAAAAAAGAAAAGAAAAAGAGCTCTCAAAAATGCTCTGGAGGAACTGCAAGAATTTTGTTCTTTGTTTTGTTGAGTATCTGGTACTTCCAGTCCTCTAGTTCTTCTCCATAGTCTGTCCAGGTTGCTTCTCTGCCCTTGAGTAAGACTCCTTCATGACTGCAAGGCAAGTCCATTCTCAAAAAGGAAAAAAAAAAGCATTTAGTAGCAGCATATGCCAGCCCCATTGTCCTCAATATGATAAAGCTACCCTCAGAGGTCCTGAACTCAACCTTTGGAAAAGATGCTTCCTCAAGTACCTGGGAACAGTATAGAGTATGGCATGTGTAAGTGGATTTGATGGGAACATTCTCTGGTTGCCTCTATGTCATCCTGGTCTCCATATGTGGATGTATCCAGAATTTGTAAAAAATACGTCTGAGGGCATTTGACAATTCAGGCATACTGATTGTCTCATGTCAGTGTCTTCTATATGGTAACTTTTATATAGCAATGTCTTCTTTTTGGCAAGAGACAAGTAGGAAACTCATGGGAGAAGAAAGAAGCCATCTAAAAGTAAGAGATATTCTCTACTTCTTGCACCAAAATTGACAAAAACTGGAGCTGTTTTGTAGATACTTACCACATTCCAGAGAAATCCAAGCATTTCACTGCACTAAATTTATAGTAAGCAAGCAAGCAAGCAAATAAGTAAAAAAAAAGTGTTGAGTACCTCCATATGCATGTCCCTACAGACGTTTGCCTACACCACGTGCTTTGATTATGTTCATTTTAAGTAAAGAGGATTTAGGTTCGGGGCTTTCACAGTGCAAATATTATTTTGCACTGAGTTAATTTGTGTAATGGTAAATATAGGGAGTGCCACAGCAAGATATGTTAGGTGTGGCTTAGGTGTGTTTGCTCTGTGATAATCCCTTTCTTTTGGTAACCATATCAATATATTTTTCTTCCTTTTTTTGTAAAATCAGGTACAACTTGAAATTTAAGTATTTATGATGTACACCATAACTTTGTCAACCCTGGTATGGTGGGATATTCATATCTTCTCTGAAAGCAGAAACACACTTTCTTTGAAAATCCATACTTAAGGATTGTCCATACTGCGCCTGTATCAATATATCAATGTTGGAGACGTACTAAGACACTCAGGCCATGTCCCCATGCATGCCATTTGGCACACTCTGGGTGCTGTTTGGGCACTCATGGGCTAGGCATGGGACCGGTAATGCATCTTGGGCGTCCCCATGACATTCCCAGCAATGCGGGACAGCTACGGGTTGGGCGTGGATGGTGTTATCTCCACGCGAATTGTGCCAAACCCCCTCCTCTCCACCCCCTCTCTCCTCATTGGAAGCCGGACTGACGTCAGCTCACCCCTGTGCCGCATCCTCCCCTCCCTTAGCAGGACTGGCAGCCAGGGCTGGGGTGGGAGGCACGGAAACAAGTTAAAATAAAGCTTCATTCATAAAAATAACTTTAAAAAAAATTTAAAACACTGAAAGCTGCAACGAGGTTTAGTGGCAGCAGGTGTGCGCTGCAAGTGGAGCAAAAATCAAGCCATTATGCAGCCTGCCTTGGCATTCTTGAAACGGGGTCAGAATTACCTCCGTGGAAACGCCAGAAAATTAAAAGACCAAGCCATAGACTGGGCAGGGGCAGCAAGCACACCCCACCTCCCAGTGATGTGAGCAAAAATCTCCTCCCCGTTAGCCCACGAGCATCCCCATGTGCTGAGCACTGCATGCCAGTCCCCCAAACCATGCCGAGATGTGTTTTTTCAGGTATCAAATTTGGCACCCTTCTGGCATGGTTTGGGGGGATTTGGTACGCTTTTCGCAGACAAACCTTGCCGATCCTGCACTTGGAACCACACCAAAGTTGCATGGGGATACAGCCACATTGAATTCAGGACTGAGGTGAGATTAGGGGTGTTTTCCCACTCTCACTAGCAGTACCCATTAATGGGTACAAAAATGCCATTGCGTACCCATTAATGGGTACTTAATGGGTACTTTTGGTGACAGTGGAAAACACCCTAGAACTGCTTCTGATTTTAACTATTCATTTTCTTAGCCACCATATATTGCTATGCTACACTACCCAGCCAGTGTAATGTTCACATAAAAATAAATAAATCTCAAGCAGACCTTTGTAAATTCAATTTCCAGGGCTGTTTTAGATTTCTTAAATTGTCTTCACATTTATTATTGTTCGGAAAACTGCAGCCCAGGCCAATATGACCTAGTAACTATCATTAGTAATTCTAGAAAGCCAGTACAGCATGGCTGTGTTTTGTTCATTAACAATAGCTGATGTGGTTCCATTGTTCTTTATCAACTTGAAATAGTTAAGATGCAGTCATGGTCACATAAAAGTGTACAGTGATACATTTGCAAAATATCTTATCAAGAAATCCCTATGGACTGAAGCAGGCTGTGAGCTCCGGTACCCAGCACTGGACCAGCAAGACAGACTGGTGATACTGTTGGCATTCTGCCCATCATGTTGCCCAATAGCTTCCATGACACAGCTGGCAGAGGTAGTCACCAGTACGGAGAATCTCAGGAAAATAGTTCTTTCCCTACCACAAGTGGATCTCAAAAATTCCATGGAAGGGCAAAGACCTAATGTCCCTGGCTTGCCAACCCAGTGAAGCTGGTGCTCATAGCAAGTGCCTCAGCTTGCCTCCCCAAGTCCAGCTCTGCATGCCAGCAATATACTTGTGACACTCAGCTCTATGTCTCCTTAGCAGCTGAATCAGGAGTGGTTGTGAATGTCCTGAACTGTGCCTGGATGCAATAATCGGTTGGACAATAGACCAAAAACTGAGGCTGAATCCTGACAAGGCACTGGCTGATAGTGGGAGGAAAAAGTGGGATCTTAGACCAGTTTGTACTTGGCCTCCTAGTATGCAATTAGTTAACATCTGGGCAGGTGCAATGACACTTTCAGGAAGTGTTTACACCCTACAAACGCCCTCTGCCTGCCCAGATGTTAATTAACTGCCACTAGCTGTGGTGCACAAAATTGTGCACCACAAGCAAACTAACCCTTACTACACACGATTGCAATCTTACCTGTTGGGTCCACACAGCAGCCATCTGCACTATTTCCAGTGTGAGGGGGCTATCTGAGGTGCCGCACAAGCATGCTGGCACCTCAGATGATCCCTGATGTGACTGTGTGTGCCCAGAGCATCATTGTCACTGTGAGAACAGTGCTGGCACACACATAGGGCACTGCAATCAAAATGGTGGTGCCCTGCAGAGGATCGGGCATGTGATGAGATCCAGGTGACTGTCTGGGTGTGCGGGGGCTAGGCTAACATGTGCTAGTGTTACTAGTACAAATGCTAGTACATGATAGTTTGTTCTGCACCTTTCCCATTGAACAGACAGTAAGGCAAGTGCAGAAATGACCCTTGTTTAGATCCCACAATTGCTTCTTGCCATCCATGCCAGACGGCATTACAAAATCAAAGGGCAAGCTTGCTTGAGTGTTTGCTCCTGCAATGGTGTGGTGCATACAGTACTTCTATGGTACACAATACTTGGAAATGTGTGATTGCCGCCCTCTGCGCATGTGCAGCAGCCATTTTTGGCTTCATTTTGGTCCTGCACATTCACAATGGGCATTTTCAACATGTAGTGGTCATGCAAAACAGTTGGAAAATTCTGGGATAAAGTCTTAAAATCGATCAAAAACATTATTCAGGATGACTTCACTCAAGAAGCGGCACTTCTACATTGCTATACAGAAAATAATAAAGATATTAAAAATAAGACACTATTAACAGCAAAACTATTGCTATGGGCGGCAAAACAAGTTATAACAAAAGCTTGGAAAAACCCTACTGTGTGAACAATTGATGCTTGGAATCAAAAGAATTTGGGAAATTTTCTCGAATGGACTAATTCTTCAGAGTGAAAATATTAAAATCCCATTCATAGACACTTGGGCCCCAATTTTAATTGTTAAAAACCTATGTCAATATGTAGTTGTTTAAAATCATCCCTTGACCTCTTGTTAAATTAAAAATGAATATATGATTATCCAGTGTGTTCATATTAGATAATGGCTACTAGTAGAGGTTATATTTTTATAGTTATTTTGTTGTTTTTAGTTACTATTTATGTTTATCATGTTTATGTTTTGCTTATGATATATATGTTACACCAAAACTTGACAAAGTTCTGCCTGTGGCATATAAGGACCCAAGCAATCTGGGACAACTATTCCTACTAGAGTGCCTTCCCTGTCATAGACCAGTAGGGTTGCTATAGTCATCTGGGGTTATTCTACTGCAAGCACCACCAATCACTGAATGTTGTGGTATCCTTCAGCAGGGCCTTCTTTGTGGTGGTGCCCTCAAACTGGAATGTTCTCCTCTTGAGAACAGCAAGTGTCATTTTGCTTCTTTAGAAATCTATGGTGAGGCCACATTTGGAATATTGTGTACAGTTCTGGTCACCACACCTCAAAAAGGATATTGTGGAACTAGAGAAGGTGCAGAAAAGGGCAACCAGAATGATTAAGGGTCTGGAACACTTCCCTTACAAAACCAGGCTGCAACGTTTAGGCCTCTTCAGTCTGGAGAGACGGCGTTTAAGAGGGGACCTGATTGAAGTATATAAAATTATGCACGGTATAGAAAAGGTGGATAGAGAAAATTTCTTTTCTCTATCGCACAACACTAGAACCAGGGGGCACTCTATGAAGCTGATGGGTAGGAGAGTCAGATCCGACAAAGGGAAGTATTTCTTCACCCAGAGGGTCATCGGCTTATTGAATGTGCTGCCGGAAGAGGTGGTGACAGCTACCAGTCTAGATGGCTTTAAGGTAGGATTAGACAAATTTATGGATGACAGATGTATCAATGGCTACTAGAATGAATGCCTAGGTGCATCTTCAGCCTGAGTGGGGGCGGGGGGGACCAGTGCACTTCTAAGGCCATTTGCTGGGATTCTACAGCAGGAATAGGTTTGTCCTCATCTCTGCTTGAGATGCCCATGAGCATTTGGTGAGCCACTGTGTGCGACAGGATGCTGGGCTAGATGGGCTGTGGCCTGATCCAGCAGGGCTTCTCTTATGTTATGGTCTTATGTTCGATGATTCTGAGGCTCCTCCTGTTATCTTTTAGGTGCCTGTTAAAATTTATCTGTTCACTCAGGAATTTCTGTCTTCTGATATCAGGTTTTATTACTGTTGTAATATTTTGCTGTTTCAGTTATTTTACACTTCCTTTTTAAGTCATGCGGTTAACTTCTTCAGGATGTTGATGTTGTTCTAAAATGAAGAAACAGCATAGAAATGTTTGAAATTAATATTTCCAGTCCCTAGCTGGGATGAACAGAGCAGTTACATCTGTTTATATACTACCAAACTGCTATCAAATACATGCATAAACACCCTATTATTTATGTGTGGTTTAGACACATAGCTAATTTTGCCTTTGCACAACCAGTTTGGAAAGACTGGTTCTCTATCTTTCTCCACCCTCACTCTACCACATGCCCTAAACTATCTTTGTGCTTAGTCATTCAAGTGTGAATTAATTTTCGTGTACAGTACACAGTAGTGTATACCAACTTCATGTGATTTCAGCTCTCGTGAAAGCTGCACCAGTGTGTTTTCCGTAAAAATGAATCACTAGCTTGCCATTTTCCAGTGCTATAGACCTTCCAGTCAAAATAACTCTTTTACTCATCCTTTGGAAGTAGACACACCTCATTCTTGAAAGGGAAACAGTGGTAATGAAAGGAAGTGAGTAGTTCAATCCGTATGTGCCTTTATAAATTCAGAAGCTCTTGATGGAAATATTTCATTCTCTTCCTCTCTCTGGCCCTGTTTCAACCAGAGGTTGCTGTGCAATGTCAATTAAGGCCATTGAGGACAGTTTCTGAGCTGGGGGCAGCATTCTGCAACCATCATTCCTTGGAAGGGATTACAGGGCTGTCCTCCAGACTTGTGGAATAATTCCGCAGTTAAGGGAAAAATCACAGCTTACAAGCTGCGAAGTGACGACACGCCGTACCAACCCCCAATGCAGCTCTGTAGTTTCCCATAGGAAGCTGTGAGAGCTCAGTCGGAGCGCGCCATCACATGGGATGAGGCAGCCAACTGGATTTGAGCTGCCCTCCCTGCTCTTGTCATCTCTTTTTGCCATCCTGCCCGGACTGGCGGTAAGGTTCAAATTTAGTTAATACTGAGCAGTGAGTGTTGCACTATGGCAAATTTGCAGTAGTGATGTGATAATGCATTGCCACTACAATCTATTAATAGCAGTCTGTGACCCTCCCCTCATGACTGTGCATTCTGCTGCACAGTATTAATGAGACTGGACACACCAAGGAACTGTGTACAATAACTTCCCTCACTTATCAGTGGTCAATGGGGAAACTTATCTCTGTGGGTTATTTCTTAGAGTAGCTTCAAAAACCCTATGGCATTTATTTTATTTTTTTAAAGGCAAAAAGGGGGCAGCTGGTTTTCTTTGCGCAGAACTGGATTTCAGCTATTAACAAAGGAGCTGATACATCTGGAACATGGGAAATTAGCCAGTATCTGCACTGGGCTCCCTGGGCCCT
The DNA here is from genome assembly GCA_023333525.1 of Aspidoscelis tigris stejnegeri. Classification (NCBI taxonomy): domain Eukaryota; kingdom Metazoa; phylum Chordata; class Lepidosauria; order Squamata; family Teiidae; genus Aspidoscelis; species Aspidoscelis tigris. The sequence continues at coordinate 214,327,498 of JALMGA010000001.1, forward strand.
AGCCACACCTATATGAGACAGGATGTCCTATTCATAATTCAAACTGAAGTCGTACCAGTTCTGTTCACACCTAGGTTGTCCTCAAGCCGTCCTTGCTTTGGGATGCATTGCTCACACCTTTCTCTGTGATTGACTACAGCCTCCTCCATGTAACTCTTCACTCTCCACCCCTTTTGCTGTGTCAAATCTACCTCCTTTCTTATTGGATGCCATTGTGACACTCAAGGGAGGTGAGTGTGTGTGTGGTTCTTTTTAAAGCCTGCTTCCCCACCTCCACACCCCCTTCCTTTTTATGTGCTTTTCCTCTCTGTGTGATTAATTTTTTAAAAAAATTATAATAATAAACTTGTGGGAAAAGGCTAGATAGAGGAATCATATACACAAACTGAAGAGAAGGGGAGGTGCCTCACAAAATCCGTGTGCCGCACTCCCCTAGACATTGGCCAAAAGGAAGGACAGGACCCCACCTACCACAGCATGGTTCAGCCTCCTTTAGCCACCCACCCCCTGCTCACACTGAGGAAGAGAAGACAGCCTGGCATGCCAGGATGGGCTGAGTCCTCTGGAAAATGGGACTCTGGTTAAAACGATCTGACATGGATAAGCCAGCTTGGAAAATGAATTGAATAAAAATAATGTGAGCAACGTGACCAGAAAATTATCTGAAGTTGTCTTAAACTAAAGGTGTGATCAGGCCCCTGCAGTATTCCAAAGAAATTGTCATCGTGCAGCAAACAAAACCCAAACAAACCAAAGCTGTTTTCATTCCCCGGCTGTGATGTTTCTGGCTGGAGATGTTTCTTCAAACACAGGAAATGCTTCTAAAGGCCATTTGCAGGGATTCGAGAGCAAGGGTGCAGTTACACCTTACCATTTTAATCCTTATTGGCAATGTAGTTTGAAAACAGGCTAACTACAATTCCATTCAAAACTGGACAATCCAGCTTCAGTTTGTCTTCAGTTCAGGTCCCTATACTCACACCCAGATCTCACCATCTTCAGTCTCCTTCCCAAGCCTTTTCCAAGCTCCCTACCCTCTAGTCTATCACCATGCCTCTGGTATTCTGATAGGATCTAACCCAGTCATTCAGCATGGTGTTGCTGTGAGGGCCATGCCTTGGGCTCAGATCAACAGTTTTTGCTCTCGCCTTCCACTTGGGACTGCAAAGGGATCATTTGTGTGTCCCTCACCTGGGGAAATGGTGTGTGGGTCCACCAGAGGAGCTGCCGGGAAAGAGGAAACCCAACCCTAGGATGCCCCCACACACACCACCACCCTGTTGCCGTTGTGAGTGGGAAGAGAGAGCTTCCAAGCTCTGTTTTTAGTACTATGCCACCCTGTTAGTCCTCTTCCTGTCACACCTTTAAAACTGAAAAAGGATTAAAACCTTAATCCCTCTTTAATGCTGTGTTGGCCCGAATACAGGAAACCCTGAATGGAGTGAGGAAGGTCTGGGGGAAAAAACGGCTTAAGGTTTAAAGGTGTGACCAAATGGGACTGAAGAAGAATTAAAGTAAAGGTGTAACCGCAGCCCAAGGGAAGGTTTTGCCTTTGTCTTCTGCTTGAGGATACCCAGAAGCAATTAGTGGGCCACTGTGAGAGATGGGATGCTGGACTTCTCTTATGTTCTTAAGGGAGGCATTTCCAGTGTCCTGTGGCTTTTTCATGTTTTTTCTTCAGAAAAAAAATAACCCAGTGTGTGTGTGTGTGTGTGTGTGTGTGTGTGTGTGTGTGTGTGTTGCAGGATGACAAGGGAGCCAGTGTGGGGTGGTGACAGCAGCAGAGCTCCATTTACAGTCCCTTTCAGTTTTTACTGCCCTGAACAATTTAGTGTCATCAGCAAACATTGCTATTTCACTACTCATCCCTATTTCTAGATCATTTACGAATAAATTAAAAAGCAAGGATCCCAATACCAAACCTTCAGGGAGCCTACTTTTCACCTCTTTCCATTCTGAGAACTGACCATTTATTACTACTCTTTGTTTCCTGTGCTTTAGACAGTTACCAATCCAGGACAGGACCTGTCCGCTTCTTCCATGACTAATTAGTTCATTCTGAAGCCTTTGATGAGGGCCTTTGTCAAGAGCCTTCTGAAAGTCCAGATAGACAATGTCAACTAGGTCACCTTTATCCATATGCTTATTAACACTCTCAGGGCGAGTTCCCATTCACATCGGGATTTACATCAATATGTAAAGCGCGTTAAAAGGAAGCAAAGGAGCATCTGGTAATCAGATTCAACCCCGATTTTGTGTCCCCACTCTTGAACACTTAAAATGCTTCCTAAAACAGACTGGGAAAAGCTATTCTTTCCCCTCCTCAGCCATTCCCCACCCTTCTCTCCCCATTGCCCAGGGCACACAGCAGCAGCGGCAACTCAAGCCCCGTTCGTCCGCTCCACCTCCACAGCCACCATCCCCAGCAGAGATCCCCTTCGAAAAAAGCACCCTGGCTGGCTCACTCTGCTGCCGCCTGCGCACACACACTTAAACATACACACATCTTCCAGTTCCCGCAGCAGCTTCACCCCTTTCCCTTTTTAAAGGTCAAGGAAGGAGGGAAACAGCCAGAATTACACAGGATTACCTCTTTCAATCTTTAGGCTTGTGTGGGTGGGAAAGGAAACATTGTTATCAGGTGTGAAGTGGCTGAATTGTTACAATGAAACAGTCTGTTGTATAGGGCAATACTCTAGTGTTCCCACAGCACTAGGGAAGAAATGTTTTAAAAGCAAAAGCAGAAAAAAAAACACTGGAAAATTCTGGTGTTTATTTATTCTGTTTTTAAGCCAAATAATCCTCAAAATACCCCTGAAACTGATTGGGAATGGGGATGAAGAGGATCCAAACCGTTCTGAAACCATTTTAATTGATTTGGGGGTGGGAACGATGGGGATCCAAACCGTTTTGAAACCATTTTAAAGTGGTAATGGGGACTCGCCTTCAAAGATTCTAATGAGTTTGTAAGGCATGATTTACCTTTGTAGAAGCCATACAGATTTTCTTTCAGCAGTGCTTGTTTCTCTATGTGTACAATATATTTGGCCCCCTGTATCTGCTGATCCAGTAATCGCAATTTCACTTAACCGCAGTAACCGGACCAGCTTTCCCCTGCTGGTGTTTTTAGGCCTACCTGAGGCTTCCTGCAGGCCTGTGGCAATCAGAAATAGTGCAAAATCAAGCAAGACTTCCCATGATTCCTGGGAAATCTTGTTGGATTTCCCAGGAATCATAGGAAATTGAATGAGATTTCCCAGGAATCACGGGAAATCAAGTGCAATTACCCATTGTATCAAATATCTGTGGTTTTCTGTAACTGTAGTAGGACCTGGACCTATCCCCCATGGATATGGGGTCCAACTGTAATTTTATCCTTAATGAAGGTTCTCATCACTTTACCTGTATCTGATGTTAAACTAATTGGATGTAATTTCCTTGATCATTTTTTGAAGACTGATGTTACATTTGCTATTCTTTGGACTTCAGGCGCAGAGCCTGATCTTAGAGCAATTTCACATTTGAGTTCTTTAAGAACTCTTGGATGGATGCCATCTGGTCCCAGTGATTTATTAGCATTTAGTTTTTAAAGATATGCGAGGATTTCCTCTCTGGATTCCTCTAATCAAGATATCTCTAATCAGTTTCTGTCTGTACGACTGGCTGCTCACCACTCACTTGCTCTTAATTCCAGAAATTCTGATTTCGGGAAGTAAGAATATAAATGACTTCCTGTCTCTTCAATTCTCCTAGTATTTCTGAATTATCATGATTCTACCATTGCTTCCCAAGACCCAAGAGGTTTTACACTGAGGACTCATAAGATACACACCTGCAGGAAGACCAGTGCTACCCTCCCCAGTCTGGAGGGGGCTACAAGAGGAAATCTCATGATCCATGGAGTTATGTGTTAGCTTGGCCAGTCTTGGAAAACTAAATAAAGAAGCCCCTGGGTAGCATGGAATAACAACTCAGATTAATTAATTAATTTAGTCTATGTATTTATATCCCACTTGGGTGGGGCTATAGCTCAGTGATAATGCAAGCAGCCTGGAAAGCAGATGGCTGCCAGTTTGATCCTCAGCCACTCCCAATAATTAGACAAAGGCAAATCACTTCTGTATCTCTGCCAAGAAAACTGCATAGTGGTTTCCATGGAGGCACCCGTGCAGTCAACCAGGAGCTGGCCATAATGTGAAGTTACCTAACAACAACAAAATTTATATCCCATCCTTCACCTCAAGATCCCAGGATGGATCACAACATTTTTAAAAACATGAGATGAATAAAATCCCTAAATTTAAAAACATGAACAAAATATCACCCTCCCATGTCAGCAGGACAACATTAGGAAAAACATTACATGTGTGGGTGAAGAGATACGTTTTAACGATGTGCCAAAACCCAAACAGTATTGGCACTTGGTGTATCTCTGTTGGAAGGGTATTCCAGAAGCTGGGGCCACCACAGAGAAGGTCCTTTAAGCCTCTGAGGGTGGCAGAAAGCACTCCTTCAAGTATTTGAGGCCCAAGCCATTTAGGACTGTATATGTAAAAGTCAACACCTTGAATTGCATTCAGTACCAAACAGGCAACCGGTGCAGATATTTTAAAACTGATGTATATATATGGCCAAAGAAAATACCTATCAAAAGTTGTACTGCTGCCTTCTGCACTAGTTCCAGCTTCTGGAATGTCTTCAAGAGTAGCCCCGTTATAGTAGTCTAATCTGGAAGTTACCAGAGTATGGATTACTGTAGCCAAGTTGTCTTTATCAAGGAAAGTCTGAAACTGGCCAACCAGTTGTAGATTGGACATTGTGTCCCTAACATCTTAGATTCAGGACACTACACCTCCATCTTTCCTGGATTCACTTTCTATTTGTTGGCCCTCATCCAGCCCATTACTGCCTCCAGGCAGCAACCAAGCATTTGAACTGCCTTCCCTGAAATAGAATGGAGAGATGAGTGGGGTGTTATCAGCATACTGATGGCACCTCACTCCAAATCCCCTGAGGACCTTTTCCAACAGTTTCATATAGATGTTGAGCAGCAGGAGGAATAGAATCAACCCATGAGGAGATATTAGAGATAGGAAGAGAATCCACTGTAAAACAGTGCCTCCGGGTCCCAATCCCCGAAGTCACTCCAGCAACACACCCTGATCAGTGGTACCAAGTGCCCCTGAGAGATCAAGGAGAAGTAGCAGTCACATTGCCTCTGTCCCTTTCCAAATGAAGGTCATCTATCAGAGTGAGCAAAGCTACCTTGGTGTCATAGCGCTGCCTGAAACCAGCCTGAAAGGGAGCTTTTTGCCCCAAAAGAGGATAATAGAGACGGAGCGGTAGTCATTTCATATGTTAGATCCAGGGAGGTCTTCTTAGAGAGGGTTTATACTACAACTTCCCTAGGCTTTGATGGCACACACCCCCTCCCACAGTGAAGTGTTTTTCACATTCTTGTTCCACTTAGTCATATCCCCTTAATTAGCTTTTATTAGCCATGATGGACAAGGATCAAGGAGAGAAGTAGTTGGGTGAATCCCTGCAAGCAGCTCGTCAGACCACAATAATTGAAACTGATCCAAAATAATAGAACCAGACATGACGGCACTCTGGATACCTCCACTGAACTGCTTCTAAGGCCATGGTCACACGAGTCCCAATCAGGTCAGCCTATTAATGAATTTGAATTGAAACTGTACCAGTGCTGGTCAGATGTGGATTGATAGAGGCTGTCCCTTCCTTGGGCTGCATTGGTCACACATTTCTGCAGTTTGGCTTGGCGTTCCTTGTTGGAGCCCTTTGGCTTTCCACCCCTTTTGCTACACCACATCTATCTCGTGTCCTATGGGATGCCATTCATGTCACTCAAGGGAGGCAAGGGTGTGTGTTTGCAGTCCTTTTTAAAGTCTGCTCTCCCACCTCCACACACACCCTTCCTTTTTTATGTGCTTTTCTTCTCCTTGCAATTATTACTTTTTAAATTATAAAAATAAATTTGTGTCAAAATGCTAGAGAGAGGAACTGGGGAGAGGATGAGGTGCCTCATGAACTCTGCGCTTGCCAATTGGCTGAAGGAAATACTGGGCGTCACCCACCATAGCACAGTTTTGCCTCCTTTAGGCCATCCCACCACTCATACATGAAGAAGTGGAAGCAGACTGGAATTTCAGGCTGGCTGCAGTCCGTGTTAATGCTGTTTAAAGCTGGCAGAGCTTTCTGTTCTTCTCCCTATAGAAGACACTCTGTGAGGGTAGGTGGGTCTGTGAGATCTCAGAAAGATCTCAGAAAGCTGTGACTAGCCCAGTGTTACCCAGCTGGCTTCATGGAGGAGTGCATTTGCGGAGAAGTGAAAAAGCACCAGTCCTGAGTTTAGAGGTATGTGTGTGTGTATACCAGCCAGTGCTGGCGATGGGGAGGAGAGGAGAGCAAAGGGGAGAAAGGTGTGTGTGTGTGTGTGTGCACAGGACTGGCAGGACATCTTTTGCAAAAGCATGAGAGGAGAGGAGAGGAAAGGAGAGGAGGGAGCTGCAATTCCCCACCCTCCACCACGTCATTGCAGGATCCAGTCAGCAGGCAGGGAGTGGAGCCCCAGCTGGCAAGAAGAGGGAAGAAAAGATTCCCTTTCCGTAATGTGATTGTGAACAGTTTTGGGTGGGGACATCAGAAGGGTTGATAGCTATTTAAAGCGATTTAAATCCACTGAAGTGGGGACTGTCAGAATCTATGTTTGACTTGCTTTTTGTTTGTTTGTTTCATTTTTAAACCGTTTTAAGAGGCATGAGTGGAAACAAGCCCTGGAAGTGTGTGCATTACAGCTCAGATGAGCATAAACGCATGTGAGACTCCCTTCTCTAAACCATCTCTGGGACACTTTGGAGGGGGATTTTTTTTCTTTTTCTTTTTCACTGCGTGCTGCCTAAATTGGGTCCTGTTCTAACTCTTGCTTATGGACCCAGAGTTATTCCCTGCTCTGAAGAGAAGTATCTTTGGCTGCCAGCGTGAGTGTAGCTGGGCTCATGGACTGGGCAAAGGGAAGGATGAGTCCTTTTACCTGGTTCTGCTTGTGACCTCTTTCATGGAAACAGGAAAAAGTATTTTGGCTCTCAGGCCACAGGAGTCTCTGAATCAAGAAGTTTCTTTCTCTTTCTAGCTCTCCTTCACATGGCCTATTTTTCTCTTCTTCCTGGATGGCTGGCCAGCTTGCCTGCTTGCTTTGGATCTTTCCTCTGCCTGTAAGCCTCTGTGTCACCTTCCTCTGTGTCAAGCTCTTAGCAGATCATTAGAGACTCCTCCCCCTGCACCCACAGAGTGAGCTGGGCTCCTCGTGTCCAGATGACTAGTCCCTCCCATCAAACACAAACTGGATGGTGTTGCTTCTCAACACCCAGACCTCTCAGGCTCCTTCCCAGCTATGCTCAGAGTGTGAGCCTGACTCACAGCATCCCGTAGCAGGCTCCCTCCTTCACACAGCTTGGTGAGTTTGCATGGTTTCCTATTTGACTATCATCCGTATTTGTTAAGATGAGGCAATTTCCTGATCTTGATTAAAATCATCCTGTTGATCAGAATCATGGAACCGTCCCGTTTGTCCTAATATACCTGGCTTCTCTGCCACCTTGGTCTTCCTTTCCTTATTATTTTATGCAGCTTTATACTTTTAAATAGCTTCTCATCAGGGAAAGGGAAGAGTAGAAAGGATCATGGTGATGGGTACTCAAAGCAAGAGGTTTGTAAAATGTCTAGCTTTTAAAATGCAGTGTTATAGATAGCTTTCACATAGTGCTTGACACTTTACCACATAGATGCTGAATATCATCTCAGGCTGTGGTCAGACCGGGGGTGGGGGGGGGGAGGATCTCTGAGGTGGCTCAGAGATGACTTTCAGAGATGGGATTGTCGATACACCCGTCTTCCCTCTCCCTCTCATGAACATTCTGTGCTAGAAAAGGTCTTGGGAAGTCTTGGGAACATGAGGGCCGCATACTGTCTCCCTGAGGCGCCTCTGAGGTGCCGCTTTTGTTATGTCTGAACATAAAAATAAAAGTGTGAAGAAACTGCAGTTTGGAAGGGTAATGATACAAAGAAATACTCCTAAAGAACAGCTTCAATCTGTAGAACAATTTCAACAAGTCTGTAAAGCAACTTGGAAATAAATGAAATACAGTATTAAACAAATAGTTAATTTTAACAAATAAATGTTAAACATTTTCTTTTTTTTCCCCTTCAACTAGTCTGCCTTTAGAGATAGGTTTTGTCTTCACTATGCCCCCAATATTACTCTGAAACTCAAAAGGGACCCTTATCATTCACACAGTGTGGAAGATAAAGGGAAAGGGAACCTGGAGAAAACAAGAGTGAAAAAATTCAGTGAAACACTTGTAAATGGAAAACCTTTTGGTTTCCTTAAAAGTTCATTGTAGCTGATTTCCAGTGAGATGAACTATTTTCACATGAGTCTTGTGTTTCTATGCAATAGCACAGAACATAACAGTTATCACACACTATGTAGGAGTGTGTAGTGGATACAGTTAGATGCTGTACTATAACAGCATAGATTTCAGAGAACCTGGTAACAATTTTACAAATATCAATATAATTACATGAACTCCCCCAGAAAGAAGTAAATTCAATGTACTCAATGAATGAACTTCAGGCGATGGCGCAATTGCTACAGTTGTCCTTCAACACACAGTTAACACAAGTAAACATAATTAATGCCATTCATAATGGCTTAAGTAAAGAGCACCCCTCCTCCCAAGCAACAAACAGTGTTTCTTTCTCACTATGACCAATTTATACAGAATTAAAGAAAATGCATAAAGGGATTTCAAAAGTTGTTTATAATCCAGATGTGAATGAACAATTACTCAGGTATATTCACTGATTAATATTTCAACATCCTCTTATTTTAAACATTGAACTGTATTAGTGAATCACATTAATGTCATTCAGGAAACCATAAAAGCAAACAAAAACATTTACCACTCTAAGCTTCCAGTCCATCCCAGATGTAAGGACATAAGAGGAGCCCTGCTGGATTGGGCCACAGTCCATCTGGTCCAGCATCCTGTCCCACACAATGGCCAACCAATTGCTTTTGGGCATCTCAAGCAGAAGGTGAAGGCAAAACATTCACCTAGTTTGATGAATCAAAGACAAGGTGCCAGTAACCACCTCACTCTGCCTATTCTATAAGTAGGCAGAAATATAAATAAGAAATATAAGTCCTTTTTGCACTTACCTGTAGATCTGGATCAAAGGTCTTCTGGTCCAGATCCTCGGTTTCCTCATCCACACATTAATGCAGATGAAGGAGGCCCTGCTCCCTGTTAGGCTGACTCCATCTACATATGACAGAGCCAGATCTGGATTGGGAGGAATTCGGCTGAGCAGCAGCACATGTGAAAAAGACTTGGGTGTCCTGGTAGATCATCAACTGAACATGAGTCAACAGTGCGAGGCAGCTGAAAAAAAGGCAAACGCAATCCTGGGGTGTATTAGGAGAAGCATAGAGTCCAGATCACATGAAGTTATTATCCCCCTCTACTCTACCTTGGTCAGACCTCATCTGGAGTACTGTGTCCAGTTCTGGTCACCCCAGTTTAAAAGAGACACTGACAAGCTGGAGCAGGTTCAAAGGAGAGCTACCAAGATGGTGAACGGTCTGCAAACCATGTCCTATGAGGAACGGCTTAAGGAACTAGGAATGTTTAGTCTATCAAAAAGAAGACTGAAAGGAGACATGATAGCTGTCTACAAATACCTCAAGGGCTGTCACAGGGCAGAGGGATCAGCCCTGTTCTCACTCTCTCAAGGAAGGACTAGAAACAATGGGGTGAAACTGCAGGGGAAAAGATTTAGTTTAGATGTTAGGAAAAAATTTCTAACAGTAAGAGTGATCAACCAGTGGAACAGGCTGCCACGGGAGGTGGTTGGTTCCCCTTCGATGGAGGTCTTCAAGCAGAGACTGGACGGCCATCTGTCTGAGATGGTTTAGGAGATCCTGCCTTGAGCAGGAGGTTGGACTCGATGACCCAGGAGGTCCCCTCCAACTCTACCATTCTATGATTCTATGATTCTATGAGTCTACACTTGGACTAAGGGCCTTGATCCAGATCACAGCGGGGTACAGATGGCATGCTTCTTTGATCTGGGACTACCAAGGACTGCTGTTTGTTAGAATGCCATACTGCACATCCACAAAGCACCCCAACCCCCTCCTCTAGTGGCTAGGAGTGAACATTCCTAGCCTCATGGTTTGGAAGGGTGAAAAACAGCACCCTTCCACATCCCGATAGCTAGGAGAGAAAGTTCCTAGTGTTTGAGTGGGGGGTGGGTGGGCAGTATTCAGTGGTGTGCCATAGTACACCACTGAAAAACACCCACTAGGCCGCAAAGCTACGAACATTTACTCCTAGCCATTGGGTGTGTATGTGTGTGTGGGGGGGGAGCTTGGGCCAGATCAGTGCCATCAGTGCAGACAGCACAGAACTGGCCCATGCCTACCTGTGATCTGGATCAGTACGTCTAGTTAATCTGGATCTACTGATCCTGATCAAAACCACATAAGCGCAGAAAGTGAGCTGTCTATGGCTCTTGAGGGTTGTGGTCACACCTTGCTGAAATAGTTTGTCTTCTTAAGAAACAACTCAAAACACTCTCTAAACACACCCAAGGCCTGATAAACCTTCCTCAGTTCTACTTCAGTTTGGGTTGCTATGTTCATACCTTTCTATTCCCATCTTGAGAATTTCCAGCACACACATTGTATGTTCCACTCCAACTTTTTCCATGTAGCCCACAGCAACACAGTGCAACTGACCACCTTTTCTTTGTCAACCGCCAACTTTTTTTCCTTCTGTTTTCACTCAAGATCCTGCCACCTAACATGCATTTGAGCAACACATCAAAAACTTTAACCCACCTTAAGGCTAGAAAAAACTTTCTAACTTCATAAAATTCACTTCATTCTTCATAAAATTCACTTTTGTGTTAGACAATATTGGATTAAAATGGCTGGCCCCTTTGCTAATGTGCTCTCTTCACTCCAGAGGCTGATTAAAGGTGGATTAAAATGTATGGGTAAATGCAATCCCTTCTACCCAAAATCTGAGCATCTTCAAGGAGTGGCCAAAATTAGCAGCATCTCTCAAGATTCTCTTCAGTCCTTTCTTCTTAAGAAATATGAGGAAGAGAATTCAGGGATCTTTAGGAAGGTGAAACATAGAAATTATGGAAGATCCTGGATTTAGACAGAACTACATATTGCCATAGTCAGTATGTCGTTGAACCAGTGATTTCTACATCTGCTGCCAAAATGCCATTAGATGGCCAATGTGGGGAGGGCCTTGACTGCTTTTCTGTCTTTCCCTTTTTTAGCTGCAGCTCCATAGAAGCTGCTGAAGTGTCTCCGTTGTGGTGGCTTTCTACGGCTTTGTCAAGGGCAGAATGTGTGCTTCTTTAAGCCCCATTGCTACCAGACCAGGCCATGTTTTGATACATCTGCAGCAGCCCATTCTAATGTACCATGGTGAGGCAATGAGGTGTGTCAGGCTGCAAGGTAGTGACCTGAGAGCCACTTCCCACACATTGACCATAAGCCTCCTTTACCAGGCCCCAGGACACTAGAGACACCCCCTCATACACTTCAGCAAGAGGAACAATGGAGACAGGTTGCCATGGGAACCTGGAAAATGTCCTTTGATGCATAATGGAGAAAAACCTTTAATCTCTTCCCCAGATTTTGACCAGACTACCTTTCACAAAAATAACTCCTTCAGAGAACACTTGTGTAAAAGTCCTCTGCAGTCATGAACACTGGGACAATCAGAAACACCCAGTAGACTGCAGCATGAGCCCCCTTCCTCTTTCAGGCATGGCTAATCTGTGCACAATCTATTATATTCATTGAGGGACGTTCTTTTTGGTTTGCAAGGAATTACAGTTTTCTTGGGGCTCTACCAATATTGTCCTCAGTACCAGTTCCTTGTGGCTGCTAGCCCTCTGCTCCACAAGTCCCAGTGGGTATATCTATGCTTACCTCTTCTCTGTCACTTTTCAATCTTTGCCATAACATGGCTGTGCTTTTCTTGTCTCTGTCTCTGTTTCACCACCATATCCCTGAATCTCTGTATGTTCTTAGCTTTGGGACTCCCCTGTCCCATGGACCATGAAAAGGAAATTCAGGGTTTTGGATGGATGGATGGATGGATGGATGGATGGATGGATGGATGGATGGATGGATGGATGGATGGATGGATGGATGTCTCATGAGGCCCATGGGAGCCTCCTTTCCTCGGCGTGTTTTCCCCTTAACAGCCTAGCACATTAGTTGAGGAGTAGCCAGCCCACAGGGGGTTCTAGGTGAATCCTGAAGCTGAGATGCGGACATGCAGAGATACATATGGAAGGAAAGTGGCAGCTGGTGGGTGACTGAGGAAGGGGTGTATTGTTTCAGTGACTGGGAAAATGACCAATTACTCTAGTCAAAAGGGAGGAACTAAAAAGGAGAAACGAGTTGGAACTGTCCCCGCTCAGCATGTGGTTTGTGTGAATGTTGGAAGCTCAGCACTCAACATGCACATTCTTTTAAAGGTATGTACTAGAAAAGGATCCAGTTAGAACTGAGGAGCTATAGTGTAAACACAGTCTAAAAGGGTGGTGACAGCAACCAGCCTGGATAGCTTTAAGAAAGGGTTAGATAAATGCATGGATGATAAGTGTATCAGTGGCTACTAGAATGGATGCCTGGGTACTTCCTCCAGGTTAATGGCAGGCCTCTAAAGACCATTTGCAGGAATTTGAGAACAGGTCAAGGTTTTGCCTTTGTCTTCTGCTTAAGATGCCCAGAAGCAATTGGTGGGCCCCTGTGCGAAACTGGATGCAGTACTAGATGGGCTGTGGCCTGATCCAGCAGGGCTCCTTTTGTGTTCTTCTGTAGACTCCAGAGACCTCCAGACATAAGATGAGTTTCCTTCTTAATATTAACTCAGAAAATATGGTAACTTAATCCATGTTCCCATAATTATAAGCAGATGAAGACTGCTGTCAAGTGATTAATAACTTCCCTCCCCCTGCCCATAGAGTCACCTTGAACGACAACCAATGTCTGTTTTCAAAATTTTAAAAGTCATTTCTTGTTACTTATGAATATACTGTACTAAAATAGAACCCTATTTGTTGTTGGGTATTAATGTGCTGTAAGACATCTGTGATTGGGTTCACTTGCTGGAAAGAACTAATTACACAAAATGGATAAAATTTCTGTTATGCTTAATTAAAGATCTTGTCTTCAATCCCTCATCCATCAAAACACATTTCTCCTAAAGGGATCTCAGGTATTCCAGCTGAAATGACCTCTATAGCTGAGTCCTTGAAGATTACCTGCCAGAATAGAAAATATAAGGATCAAAAAACTGTAATCAGACTGAGTATAATTCAGCTCAGTGTGTGTCCAAGTGCACAGCAATCAGAATTTCAGGCAGTGCCTTGGCATTCAATGAAGAGGGCAGTCTGGGCCAGATCGCTGTACCTGGGACAGTAGAGCAAGACCCAACCTAAATAGTGATGATAGGAACAAGTGTTCCCCAGCTTCCAAAGTTGCAAGCTGGCAGGATTACTGTGGCTCATGAGAAACAGGCCATTTCTGGGGTCCTGGCAAAATGGTGGGTTCTGCATGTTGCTTGGAATGGTTCAGCTGAACACATGGCAGACACCTCAGGAGACTGCTTTTAAATAGGTTGTAATCAGACACAGGAACAAAAGAGAACATCTCTGAGGCACCTCTGAGGCAGTTTTGAGAAGGCTTTGAGATGGGATTTTTCACACACTAGTCGGCCCCATGAACATTCTGTGTTAAAAAGGATGAATTAGAGAAGGGTTGGTAACACAAGGGCCACACACTGTCTCTCTGAGGCACTTCTGAGGCATCCATTTTGTTGTATCTGAAAAGAGCTGCAGTCTCCTACTCGTGCTCCCCAGCACAATATCTCCAGTTGAAGGGCAGGATAGAAATACAAAATAATAATTTAATTTAAAAACCCACCATTTTGTTAAGTAATGGGGTTCTCTCGTTCTGAAGGTGCATTAAAGGTGAATTAAAACATAGATATGGCTGGCCCCTTAGGGTTTCAAATTCCCCCTAAATCTGTCAAAATAAAGCATATTTCCATCTTGAACATAATAATTCCTATGCTTTTAATGTGTTTCCCCCAAAAGCCTTTCCAGAAGACCGTATTTAAGGAAGGAGATATATTCTGCAGAAGACAATGGCAACGCCACCCAATAATACTGCATTAAACTTCCTCCTTTCAAAACTGCTGGAGGATTACGCAGAAAAAACGAATCATCCAACGCTCGCACCAGTCATTGCAACAAATGATCACCTGGAAGTGGTGTACATACTCCTATTGCTTGGATTCTTCGCCTTCTTCACACTTGGAATTATGGTCAGTTATATACGTTCAAGAAAGCAGGAACACTCAAATGACCCATACAACGTGTACATTGCTAGAGACATTTGGCATAGGAAGGATAAGGCCAACTTGAAAGCCAAAATGGTGGAAAGCTACAAATCATGTTTTGTCTTGACCAATGAGCATGCTGCTGAGCAACCTACTAAACATATTCCCGAAGTGAAATCTCCATAGTAAGTTAACCACTAGTGTTGCAAATTTTACACTGGGTCTGGCAAACGCGCATGAGGAAACAGCAGTGTGCTTAGACTATGTTGATCAGAAGCTAATAGAAAACCAAACTGAGAGTTCCATGGACTGCAAGGAAATCAAATCAGCCAGTACTAAAGGAAATCAACCTTGATTGTTCATTGGAAGGACAAATTCTGAAGATGAAGCTGAAATACTTTGGCTGTATAATGAGAAGACAGGACTCATTGGAAAAGTCCCTGATGCTGAGAAAAATTGAAGGTGAAAGGAGAAAGGGACAGCAGAGGAGAAGATGGACAGATAGTGTCATGACTCTGGGAGGTAGTGGAGGGGTCTGGCATTCTATTGTTCATGGAGTTCTGAAGAGTCAGACATGACCGGACAAATGAACAAAATAGAAAACACTTTTGTCCTTTGCAGCTTCTTAGTAAAATGAAGGAAGGGCATTTTCACAAGTTTCGTGATTCAGAAACATAGTGCATTTTTAGTGCATTTAAAACGTTTAAAGTGAAGGTGTGACCACAGCCTTTATGTAGCATTGTTGTATCTGTTGAAGAAGACAACTGCAGACAATAGCAGTGCTTTTTCTGAGTGCAAATCCCTAACACCCTTTCTGTGTTGGGCCTTATTCCTGATTATATCCCAGAACAGGGACCTGTTATCTGAAGTGCAGTCTGCAGCAAGCCCTGGTGTAGAATCTGAAAAAGTACAGAAGAGACCGAGGCTACCTAAGCATTTTAGCATTGCATTCACTTTACTTTTTCAAAAAATGGGGAAGGAGAGGGCCTGCTCTAATGTTCTGCTCCCTTTCCAAATGGGCTTTACAGTTTTCATGCCCAGCTTTATGCTTATAAATCATAAGAAATAGTTGCCCATTTAGGAAGGTAAGATGCTTTCCCTTCTTCCATGATTTTATGGGAAAATGAAACTGAGAGCAGCCACAGTATCATGAAAGGGGATCATAGTGGCTGGCAACTCAGTAGGTAAGGGATGAGCAGGGCTCCAGATGTGCTGGCAAGAAGGCAAGAATAGGGAGATAAAACCAGGAGGTGGACAGGTGTGGAAAAGAGAAATAGAGGAATCCCCAAAGCACCCAGATCTTTGCCCTAGATCTACCCACTCTGCTATCTGCAGAGAAGTAACAATTTATTTCTACTCTAATCTTTCCCAAAGTGTGCATGTGGTTTGTGTTGTTCTATTCCTAGCATGAATGAGGAAACAATTATAACAACCAATGGCTTAGTAAATGTAGAAGAAGGTTGCCAGTGCTCACATGGTCTCCCAAAGATTTAATATCTGCAGTTAGCTTGCTATAAACAAGTTCCTGCTCCACGAGGAGTAAAGAATGAGTAAGCCACTGCCACATCATTTCCTTCCAAACCATAGGCCATTCAAGCTGGTAGTTTTAAGTAATTCCAGACTGATGGCTTAAGGCATCTGAAGCGGCTGTGCAACTCCAGGCAGGTTCTATTAAAGGTAAGAGAAAGGAGGGAGCCTTTACACTTAGATACCTCCAACCATGAAGGTTATAATTAAAATGCATCAACAGGTGGCACCATAGAACCAATGAGCCTGCTTTGCAATTGGGTCTTGAAGGCTTTTGAATCTGAAAGATCTCCCTGCAAAATCTTTCACTTCTTGTCAGATTAATAGTCACTTACACAGGTGGCCACCTTAAACGAGGACTGTGTTCAGACTTGTTTACACTGCATAGCGGAATGTGCAGTCCCAATCAAACAATTGATGGCATCACATTATCAGATCGGTACTGTGCACTTACTGCTGATCTAAGGACACCCGCTGTGCAGTATAAAGGAAATTCAGATTTTCCCTCCAGTCCGGGCAGAACGAGGAGAGCAGCACGACGAGAGCAGCTCAGATCTGATTGGCTGCCACGACCCACATGACAGCACATGCCTACTCAGCTCTTGCAGCTGCTGATGGGAAGCTATGGAGCTGGATTTCGGATCAGGAAACCAGTCGTCGCTGCACAGTAGGAAAGCTGCATTTTCACCTTTAACTGCAAATTTATTCCGCAAGTCTGGAGGCAGCTCAGATTCCTCTCCTAAAGCAATACTTTTGGGCATTGAAGTTCATTTTTCATTTTTCATTCAGTTTAGCAAGCTGCTTTGCTCTTTCAAATTGATCAGACACAGCAAAAAGGGGAACCCCTAAGGCAGCTTAGAGAAGGTTTCGAGGTGGGATTGTCTGTACACCAGTCTGCCCCTCCCGCTCTCCTGAACATTCTGTGTCAGACAAGGTGGATTAGTGAAGGCTTGGGAACATGAAGGCCACACCTTGTCTCTCTGAGGCACCTCTGAGGAACCCTTTTTGTTATGTCTGGACACAGCCTTAAAGTTGATACCTCAATATTAGTATGTCAGATCAACTGTGAAACTTATTTATCTCACATCCACTCAAAGCCAAGGGGATCTTGCAATAAAATCTATGGAATTAAAATATTTTTAAAAAATTGTGTGTGTGTGGATAAAGTCTGCTCTTCTCAGCCTTTTTTTTTTTCAGACACCATATTCAGATTCCTCTTGTTAATTATTTCTGCTGAAGGTGTCTATATCTTCCAGTTATTATATAACTTATGCATTATTTTAAATCAATGATTTCTGTTATTTATGGAAAAGGGAAGATTGTAGTGGTGGCAGCCAGCAGGCAGGGTGCAAGGAAGGGGCCACACGTCATTTCTGTGCTGGAAAACTGTGGCAAACACAGTAAACAAAAATATTTCCTCCTGCCTGGTTCTCTGCTGTTTTCCACCATCAAGGGCTAATGGTAAACCTATACCCAGCCACCACTGCATGCAATGTCCTCTATCGAGGAATAAGCAGTTGGTCTGAGTCAGTTTGTGGTTAGAGTGTCAGGTTCTGATCTGAAGGTCTCCCAGTTTGAGTCCACACTCCTCCATGAAGACAGCTAGATGACCTTGGGCTAGTCATTGCTCTCTTTATGAGCTCTCACAGCCTCACCTACCTCACAGGGTGACTGTTGTGGAGAGAAGAACAGAAAGCTTTGTTAGCCACTCTTTGTCCCCTTAAATGGGTAAGTAAAGCGGGGTAGAAAAGCCAACTCTTCTTCTTCAATTGTCTGGCTGCTTTTAAAAAACAACATGTAGGGGTGGATATTAGCGATACCAACAGGCTAGAAAATAATGCTTGGATTGTATCTGTGGTTTTAATAGCTGTTTGAGCTGCAGACATCAGGAGGTAAGGCCACATCTCCACTTACGCATTGGGGGTGGTCCTGTTGTCCACCTCGTCTCCATTTTCAGCATCAACAGGCCCCTCACAGTGATTGTGGCTTCTAAGTTTATGCAGAATAGTAAAGAGAAAAAATGAAGGCACCTTTACATATTAATTGTGTCAAGTATTTTCTTTGTTATTTTAATTGTTCTCTATGAATTTGTGATTTTCTGTACAAAATTCAATAAAGCATTGATTACAAATATTCTAGTCACAAGCAGCATATTTGTCTCATGTGTATCATATTCTTTAAATAGTGATGCCGCTGGAAATAATGACACAACTCTTTGGGCTCCGTAGGCCCAGTTCCCATTGGCATTTTAAAACTGTTTAGAAATGGTTTGGATTCTCTGTGTCCCCATTACCAATCTGTTTCAGGGGTATTTTGAGGATTATTTGGCTAAAAAAAGAATAAACACCTGTTTTTTCAGGGTTTTTTTTTCTTTTAAAACGCTTCTTCCTTATCGCTGTGGGAATGCCACAACAGTATTGGGGCAAATACGTCATGAAATGGGTGGGCTTTCACACTGCGCAGGGACCAGCCCCTTGCCAGCTTTGTTAAAGCACCAGATCCATATTCAGCACAGAAGTAACAATTCAGCCTGATAAGATGTAGCAATTCACAGCCTGCCTCATTCAATTTGCGCCCAAGCCAGAGGAAATCAAATGGGTGAGAGGCAGCCCCACGTTCAGGCAGCCACAGGAGGAAAGCATATCTGTGCAGAGGTGCAACTTCAGAGGCAGGGAAACGGCACCCCTATTGAGAGGCTTTCCTGAGCACCACCCCTGCACAGCGGGACAAAAGCCCTGCACCCAGCTGGGAGGCATGACGTGAGAGGGATAGGCACCCACCAGGCAATCATGGCCCCTGGTCTTGGGGTTAGAGAGCAAAACTCTCGCTCACTCAAGCCGGAGGGTGCCACGCTGAAGGGAGGTGTAGGGGGCTTTCCCTGATGCTTTGAGTCCCCTTCAATGGGTGCACAAAGAAAGCGGCAACTATTCCCCTCCTCCCACTCTTTCCGCTCTTGATCTCTCGTTCTTGGGATTAGAGTGCCAGACTCTGTTCTGGTAGCCTCCTGGTGCGCTTCCACAATGGGTACCCAGGTAAGGGGTAGATAGGGGGCTTGGTCTGCTGCTTTTGAGCAAAGCGGGAAACAAGAGGCAGCTCTTCTCCTCCTTCCCCCCTCCTCCTATGTTTCTAGGGTGCTGCTGAGCTCTCTGCCCTGCTGGGCATCTGTCAGGCTGTCATGTGCATGAGCAGAGCTTCCCTAAAATGATTTAAATAGATGCAGCTTTCGCATCTGTTTTAATCATCTTACCAGAGCTCTGCCCTGCTCTTGACAGCCCGACAGTTGCTCAGCTGACTGCAGGGCAGCTGTCAGGCAATTGTTTGGGGTAATTCAAATCCTTACCTAGGCGATTAAGCGCTCAGGCAAGGGGGTGGTGGAGAAAACCACAGCATCCCAATGCAGGGATTTGCTGCGGTTTTCATGGGGATGGACGGGTTTGCCTTGAACTCACCCTGTCCTCCATTGCCATGGGAACTCCTTAATGCGAATCTTAATTCACATTAAGACTGCCCTGGATCCACCACGGGACAGTGGCAGCCCCATGGGGACGAGCTCCTATAGTAGAGAACAGGAGCAATGCTATAATTGAGCAGGTGTGAATCCAGTGCTTCTAACCCAAGGAAACTCTAGCACACACCCCTGTGCACCAGGACACCCAGCATTCACACATGCTCAGCAGTACACCCAGTGTCCTTTCAACCACATTGTGGGAAACTCTAAACAGCCATACAGGATTTCAGTCAATCTGCCCAAGTTTGCTCCTCTGTTAAGAAAGCAATTAGTTTGCAAATATTCATTTTACATCCTTTAAATCTGCTTGGGTTCAACATACATACAGTATGCATATTCAGTACTGGGGAAATAATTTGATGAAGTAAGATAGGAAACATCAAAAACAAGCCCAGTGCTCCCAGTTGCCATTACATGGTAAGAGCTGCTCTGAGTTAACTTTAAAATATTGTGTAAGGTCAGTGCTAAGGGATCCTCTCTGATTTGTACATGTGATTTCAGGATAGCCAATGGGGTATCCTCCAGAAAATTTAGACAACTATTCTAGCATCCCATGCTGTTTTTTGGTTGATGGAGTCAAAATCATAACAGTTGAAACTGCTCTCTGGTGAGTATTTTATGCTGCATGCTGAAATACCTGAGATGTTATGTGGAGCCATGGCCTATGTTGACAGAGACAGAGTTGTTCACCAACCTCAACTGAAGCAGAATCCATTCATTCTGTTAATGAGAGCAAAAGCTTCAATGAACTGTGATTTGCCCTGTTTTTTGATTGCGACATTTGCTTTAACACTCATAGGGTGAGTTCCCATTTAAGTAATAAAACGGAATATACCTCGAGATTTACACCGGGATTTGCATCGATATGTAAAGCGTGTTAAAAGGAAGCAAAGAGCATCTGGCAATCAGATTCAACCCCAATTTTCTGTCCCCACTCAAAACACTTAAAATGCTTCTAAAAACAGATTGGGGAAAGTGATTCTTTCCCCTCCTCTACCCATTGCATAGGGCACATGGCAACAGCGGCAACTCAAGCCCCGTTCACCCGCTCACCTCCACAGCCACCATTCTTAGCAGGGGTTCCCTCTGAAAAAAGCACCCTGGCTCTGCTGCTGCTGCCACCTGCGCACACAGCCTTAAACATTCACACCGCTCCCAGAACCTGCAGCAGCTTCCCTTCCTTTCCCTTTCTAAAGGTCAGAACTTTTAAAAAGCCAGAATTGCCCAGAATTGCAACATTGTTATCAGGTGTGAAGTGGGTGGATTGCTACATCGAAACCGCTGCTGTACAGAGTGGATTTTTACAGTGAAACTGGCTGCTGTACCTTTTAACTGAAAGGGCTGACCTGTAGGGTGAAACCCCAATCCATTTCATGACATATTTGCCCAAATACTGCTCTAGTGTTCCCACTACAGAAAGGAAGAAGCTTTTTAAAAGCCAAACCCAGAAAAAACACCTGAAAAATCAGGTGTTTATTTATTCTGTTTTAAAGCCAAATAATCCTCAAAATACCCCTGAAACTGATTGCCAATGGGGATGATGAAGATCCAAACCATTTTACTTGATTGGGGGGTGGGAACGGCGAGGATCCAAACCATTTTTAAACAGTTTTTAAACAGTTTTAAGTGATAATGGGAACGCAGCCATATGGAATTTTATTATGAGCTCTAGCAGTAATTTTTCAAAGCATTGCTCAGAAAGTCCTTACATAAGCAGAAGTTGATCACAATTAGGGATGAGCAAAAAATGTTAATCACTTTCACAATTCGTATGAATTACGAATGTTTAAAACTTTGCATTCAAATTGAATATTGGCTATATTCATATACAGACATTCGCAAGTGAAGTGAAAGCTTTTGTGCTTTCATTCAAACATTTGTTACATTCAGAATGGCCACCCAGTTGCCTCCATAGCAGATTCACATCGGATTTGCTTTGGATTCACAAGCGCAACTGGTGTTGGCAGGGATTAGAAAATATTCTCATACTAATTCGAATCCTCACACATTTGAAGTAGCTCCATTCGCACAAATGCAAATTTCTATCCCGTTTACTTTGCTGCGAAAAAAAATTGTGTACATTCCTATCTACATTCAAACCAATATATAAATGAACAGAGAACAGGTTAGGAGCATTAAGGTTCCCCACAATTTGATCACTGACAGAACATGGTAAGAGCTGTTCTGACTTAACTAAATTTTATAAGATTTTGTAGGGAGAAACTTAAGGACCTATCTACACCTAAGTTTTAATCCAGCTTCAGTCCACTTTAAGAGTGAGAGAGCATGTCAGCAAAGTCACGAGGTGTTTCTTTTCAGCATATTGTTTCTCAGAAGAATCCACCCTCAGATTAGATAATGTGGAAGGAAAATGACTAGTTATTTTGCTGATGTGTTTTCTCTCTGTAAAAGCGGGCTGAAGTTGGGTTAAAACCTAAGTGTAGACAGGTCCTCAGTACATGCTGTATAATCTATTCAACCTATAGATGAGCATATTTTATGATAATAAGATAAAAATGGATGGATGAAACCATTCACTAACATCGTAATTTCATAATCTGTAGAGTCAAAGGCAAGAGCAAACATAAGCACTATGTTAAAGAACATTCACCTTGTAAACGTCTATATTAGTATAGAACATGTTTAGAAAGTGTTCTTTCATACATTTTAACATATTCATTCCAACACTGTAGAAATGTTTTCTGGGCAGTAAAACTACCCTGCAAATATATGTAGGAGAGTTCTATTCCCTCCCTCCCTTATTTCTTTTTCTCTTTCTAAATTTAACTTGGTTCCTAGGAACCTACTTTTTTTTTTCTCCTTCACGAAATACTGTAACATGAAGTTCATTTGTTTGTCTATTAAGCCAAATTTAAATGCAGGATCCAAAAAAATAAAATCCAGCTTTTCAGTTTAACATGCAGTGCTATATTGATTGTCAGGTTTACTTCTGCCCAAAGTATTGTATGCAAATGACATTTTGGTTCCTGAGCAATGTGCCCAGAAATGCACTCCTTCAGGTTTTCAATTAAAGGAGTAGCTTTAGTTTTGCATTAGCACCACCTTGTGGTCACATGGTGAACTAAGGTATCCCATGAGATCATCACAAACAACACGATCTGTCTGCAACATCACTGATAACAGGAAATGAAGCATAGGATGTGGGCTGCAGTGATTCTTTCTCCTGGACTCATAAAGGCAACATACCAAGCCCTTCTTTATGTTCATTACCCTACCGTTTATTATGGCTTCTTTCCTGCCAGAAGGGGGAGTGCCAGAAGCCTTCCAAGCCTGATCCATAGCTGCCAGCAGGACCGTGACTAAATCATTGCTCCTGGACCTCGTTTTGGGAAGAGATTAAAAAACAGAGCCTTAAGTCATAGTGAAAAAAAGGATCCAGATTTAATATGTACAAGTCTGGCTTGGTGCTGGATGGTTCAGTTCAAAAAGGGGAGGGTTCCAAAGGTTTGAATTCAAACAGAATAGCTCTCTGTTTTATTGTGGCTGGTTTGATTCAAACCAAACCAGGCTCAGTTCCTGAACAAATGATTTGAATCAAATCATTCATATTCACTCGATTTCTGACCCTTAAAAAACCCCTTTTTTCAATATAAGAATCATTCGTTCGTTCATTCATTTTGAACAGGTTTGATATTAGACTGAACCCAAGCTTGAATTTGAACTGAACCACTTAAGAGGGATTTTCGCACTGCAACGCGTTCCGTGTGGAACGCGTGCAGGCGGGAAGCTTAAGACACTTCCGGGCGCTTTTACCGTTCACACACAGGTGCGCCGGAACGCGTTCCGGCGCGCCTGTGTGTGAACGGTAAAAGCGCCCGGAACTGTCTTGGCCCGGCAAAGGCCGGCCAGGGGCGGGGATTCGGCCGGCAGCACTGCCGCCCATTGGGTGAGAGCACCCAAGGGGCGGGCAGCGCTGTCAAGCCACCCGCCCCGCGCTTCGTGCCAGCTCTACGGGCCCGGATCGGGCCCGCGGGACCTGGCACGAAGATGCCCGGGCACCCGGGCATCCATCATGGGGCCCGGGGCAAGGCCCCTATGGGGCAGGACCCCTTTGAAGATCAGAGCCCCTGGCTCTGATCTCCAAGGGCTCGCCCCGCGCCCCGATCTCGCCCATCTACGGGCTGCAGGCGCCTCCAGCCCGCAGATGAGTCCCCCGCCCCCCCCAGTCCCCAAAACCCCCACCCCGAACCACCCTCCGGCCCGGCAAGTCGGGCCCTGGGGGCGTGCCGACGGCTGTCAGGGAGAGAAGCGTGCGAACGCTTCTCTCCCGGAACGCGCCGGGGCGGCTCGTACGCATTGGAACGGATGCAGAGCACTTTAAAGTGCTCTGCATCTGGAACGCGTGGAAGACAGCTCCGGACATGAGGAGGCGCAAGCCCCGCTCGGGCAATGCGAATGCCTCGTCCGGAGCTGTCTTCCACGCGTACCGGAAAGGCCTGTGCGAAAAGGCCTCAGGTTTGGTTCTGAACCAAACTCCTCCTCAAAAAGGTTCACTTCTCCAATTGTTCAGTAAAAGCTGTTCAGCAAAAGCAGGTCCATTCCTCACACCAGTTTTCAAGTTTGCAAAGGATGTATGACATTTTGTTCCTAAAAAAATATTGCTACTTTTTCATGAATTAATCAATGCATTTTGGTATATTTATTGGTGATCATTTTACAAGCTAAGAAATGAACATACAAACGTGTATCTTGTTGTAAAATGGTCTCTGGCCCACAGAACTTTGAGAGCTGCTCATCTATGGTAAAGATATGAAACAAGGATCATTTTTTTCTTATTTGATTTTTAAAAATTTAATCCACGTATCTCTGTGTTGCTGTGTTTGTAAATATAAATTCTTGCTAGGCAAGGAAGTAAGGTTGCTGCTTGGATCCATAAGTTAGGGATGTACACAAAACCATTTGGCCAGCTCAGCTTAAAAGCATTCTCAGGACGCCTGTCCGGTTTGACCATGACTCAGCTTGATATGAGCGGCTTGGCACATTCCCAATCAATATTCCTAGGACTTGTTTGCACTTAACTGCCTGGAATGATATATCATTCCAGTGCAATTAAGTTCAGGGATGGTGGCTCACGTTCACACTCAACTACCATCCAAATCATTGCCATGGTGAGTGCAATGTGGCACAAATTTGCACGGCCACAGCTACACCATCCCACCTCCTACCACAGTGATGGCGAACCTTTTGAGCTCGGTGTGTCAAAATTCGCAAGAAAACCTAGCTAAACGCAGGTGCTGTGTCACTTCTAGAAATATCCATAATTTTGTGATATTTGTAGCTCTAGTAAAAAAGTTATATTTTTGATATATGTATTTTATTAAAAGCAAAAACAAATAATTCTTTACATTAGTGACTTTTGTTGCTAAATCTGCAATTGAAAGTTGGTATTTCATACACTTCAAGAACAAGCAAGCAATACACATCCAGGTGCCAGGGTGACCAGGTGTGTCACCCAAAAGGGCTTGGTGTGTCACCTGTGACACGCATGTCATAGGTTGGCCATCACCGTCCTACCAGCTTCACATTCAGAAGTACAGGTGAATGCTGCTGGATTGGGAGTGTAATAGTCACTCCTGGTCAAACTGTGTTTTTTTTTGCATTTGATTCATATCAAATAGAACGGAAGAAAATTCATATTCATTAGAATAGATCCCCTTTGAATGTGGTACAATTCTATTCCATGCGAATGTATTCATACGAATATGAATGTCAATGTATGAATGTCCCAACATTCTATTTGTATACGAATATCAAATTCGTATGAATATTAAATGTTATGAGTATTCACGTATATCCCTAGATGCCAGAGCATGTGGATGGAGAGTCCTGATCCGTACTTCAGAAATAAGTGCAAACAGGCCCTTAATCATTTTTCTGACCTCTTTAATAATGTATTTTTCTTAGCAATCATTACCAAAATACTGGATTAAAAAAATGTCAAGAAGCTCAATGAATTTAAAGCATTTCTGGATAATCCTGTGAGTACTCACTAAAGGTTTTTCATGTGGTTGTTGGTGACAGCACTAAGCGTGTACAAAAGTAGAGGCAAAGGATTCTTAACTCCACCATGAACAACTGCTATGGATAATGTTTGCAGTTGATAGTGTCCACAATAGTATAAACCATGTGAAGTTTGTAAATGCTGCACCCATCCTTAGTTCATGTGTTGCTTATACAAAAAAACAAAAATAGAAAACAAGCTGCAGTTCTTATTTTTGAAAACTTGGCTAGGCTCACTTGCATTGCACTTCAAACAAGGTACTGCGCGGGTACAAGAGGATCGGGAGCTCCTGGGTCATTTTGCTCCTGAGATGGCAAATCCACACCTCTTATGGGTGCTGCTTCTGGACTGCTGCTGAATGGCCATCCACATTATTCAGATTGCCATGGTAACACCCTACGTCACGATAAGTGTCAGTTCAGATGTTGCCTTGGGAATCTGGGCTAGCAATGCACACTGTGAACAGCTGCTGAATAGATATGGGGCTATTCCCACACTCAGTACAAATGGCCCCCACCACACTTCAAACTGACCAACCTAGTATGGTCAGTGAAAATCGGCCTCAAGTTTCTGCAGCAAGCCACAAACTAGTTATAATATAGACATTGCTTTCCCACAGCTTCTCAGGATGGCATCAGCTCAGCCATCTCACTCTGTGTCTGAAATGGGGCTTTCTTTCTTAGGTTCCATTGTGGGTCCAGCTTTTTCTGGGTAGACGAAGTGGAGGTAAACTAACAGTTAGGCAGCTTGAGGGTCTCGAGGTCAGCACATGAGAAAGCTGTGAGGATCTGGAAAAGTTTATGCAAGGTACTGGCAGGCAGGAAGGAAAGGCTGTTGAAACATTTATGACTCTTAGGCCATGATCACACCTTCACTTTAAACCTTCTTTAGTCCATCCTCAGGTCTGACTGCTTACACCTTTTCATTTCTATCCAATTTATTTGTGGTCTTTCCACCTTCCATTTGGACTTCCCTGAATGGAAAGTCCACAAATACATGGATAGAAATGAGAAGGTGTGAGCAGTCAGACCTGAAGATGGACTGAAGAAGGTTTCAAGGGAAGGTGTGACCATGGCCTCTGTCTGCACTTTCTTGGCATGGTCTATTATCAATAAACAATCATGTTGCATCAATCAAGTTCTCTATGTTCTTGCACTTTCCCAGCCTGACCTTGCAATGGTATGTATGTATGCATGTATGCATGTATGCATGTATGTATCTGTCTTTCATCTAGAGATCCCAGGACAGGTCACAACATGCAATCAAACACCTAACAGGTAAATAGATACATTTTAACCAGGCACTGAAAATCATATAAAGTTTGTCCCTGGCACACCAAAGAAGCAAAGGAAAAGCCAGAACTTTTACCTTCTGCTTGATAAGACATGTTTTCCCATTTGGACTGCACCTTTTTAATACTAAAGCAGAGCTTCGACCCCATCTTTGACCTATCAACCATTATGCCAAGCCTTTTCCCCTCTAATTGCCCTTTTGATACCCAGATATGAAGAGATTATCTTCATTTTTCAGTTTCCACAAGTTGATTATTTGATTATTTACTCCTGATTCTAAGTTGTACATACGTAAAAAAAATCTTTCTACCTTGCGAAATATCCCATTTACCCTTACCTTTTTGTTTCTGCTCTTTGACCAGGTGCTTATCCTTAGAAAGACCAGGAGACTTTGATGAGAGGCATTATCATCAAAAAGGGATTATTATCAAAATGTTTTTGAAAGTCAAAGTAATGGATATCCCTCATTTGGCCCTTAGCCATCCATTAGCTGACACACCTGAAAAGCTCTAGAAGGTAAGTTAGTTAAGCTAATTCACATGCAACACATGTGCCTCTAAACGTTTTGTAATTTTGTTTTTAATGATGGGTAAACTGAGAAGAAGATTACAGGCAGGAAACCAGAAACACCTTGTCTGGATTTGCTTAGAAGGAAGAGGCCACTTATTAAGATAGTTTGAATAAGGGAATTAGAATACATAAGGAAGTATAGCTTGTACATTTCTATGGCTGGGAAAAACGCAAGAACCTTCCATCTGATGAAAGACTGGCAAAGCGTTTTTACTTGTCAGGAAGGTAAATCAACCGTGCATCTTTCCACAGTGACCTATTTTCTCAATTTCCCAGCCAGTATTTTTCAACAGAATACTAAGCTTACTTGGCTGGGACTGTACCCCATTAAGTCTTTGTGTGAGAATAACCATCTTCTTCAACTTGATTTCTTCATTTTATTAGAAATGAAGTACTTCATTATTCCATTCTACCAGAAATCCACTGAGGATCCATAATCCATAGGCATGTGGGAAGGGCTATGTACTGTATGCATACAGATCAACTATAGGCAAGCTTCTCTTCACTTCCAGCTACAAGTATGAACTGCTATTTTCTTCTGACCACAAAAGATCTCTTAATATAATGTGAACAAGAAAGGACAAGAATATCATTATAACACAACTTTCATTTGGGGATCTGTAGGAGGTTCCTATACCGGTCCTAGAAAATGTTGCCCTTTTGTGTTGGCTGCACTTTCCAGAGTTGTTGCAGATCTGTGGAAGTTCTGTGAAGCCTAATATCTGTATGGCACTGAAATGGCACAGTGGGGTTGCATGTCCCCATACCCAACAAGTAAACAGTTTGCCAGAGAAGTGTGGAAAGTGCTGCCAACAGCTCTTTTCCTGTAGTGCATGGGTGTTTTTCCACTGGCAGAAAGTACCCATTTTGGCACCCATTAAGGACCCATTTGGCTGTGAGCCGGATGACCCCATTTCCACCACGGCACCCATTTGGGACACATTTGTTTCCACCGCCACTGGGGAAATCCTGATCATATTGGTACATCTCAGCCTTTAATCCGGATTTCTGTAGACCCCATTGGGTGTTTTTCCATTGCAGCCCTTAGATCTGGATCTAAGAAGATCCGGATCTAAGTAATGGGTAGATTTCTTAATCCGGATCTAGTAGATCCGGATTAAGGGAAGCACCCAATGTGTTTCAACAGGAGGTGTAGCACCCATTAGGAATGGGTGCTAACACCCCTGCTGTGGAAACAGCTTTGCACCCATCTGGGGAATCCAGATCGACCCACAAGGGGTCAGTCCATTACCCCCTGTGTTCGAAGCATGAGCTCAACTTTCGAAGTTCATCTCATGCTTCGAAGTCACTTTGAAGGTGACTTTGAAGTGAATGTGAAGTCAACTTCGAAGTGACTTCGAAGCCAATGTTGAGGGGGGGCAAAGGTGCATCCCCTCCCCCTAACCTCCTTTGGACCCCATTGCCTGTTTCCAGTGGAAACAGGCTTCCTTTAAACTGGATTTTCTAGGAGAAGACCCCATTGTAGACCCCATTAATGGGGTCTACAGAAAATCCGGATTAAAGGCCAAAAGGTCCGGATTTCCCCCACGGCAGTGGAAACAAACAGGTTCAAAATGGGTGCAGTACTGGAAGTGGGATCATCTGGCTCACAGCCAAAAGGTACAAAATTGGGTGCAAAAATGGGTACAATTGACAGTGGAAAAACACCCATTAATGGGGTCTACAATGGGTTCTTCAGCCAGAAAATCTGGATTAAAGGGAGCCTGTTTCCATGTTAGTTTGGCAATGGGGTCTAGAGGAGGCTAGGGGGAGGGGCACCCATGGGGGGAGCCCCAAGATCAAAGCTTTGAAGTCCCTCCGAAGTCCCTCCAAAATCCCTCCGAAGTTGCCTTCAGAGATTAGCAAAGGCTCCGAAGACAAACTCCTTGTGAGAACAAAGCGGACTGTTACCTTCAGGCATGGAAAGAGGTGCATATTAATGCGGCTGACTCATCTTGTTACCTTCGGGCATGGAAAGAGCATGCGTAGGTGCCCAGCCAATGCAATTTTCTTGGCAGAGATACAAAAGTGGTTTGCCACTGCTTATTTCTGAGGAGAGCCTATGGATCATAAGATGACCTACATCTTTCTTTTTATAAATAGCAGTTCCTTGTGAATACTGGGTGGAAACCAGGAAACAGAAAAGGAGGTCAGACAGTGAGAACAATGCAGCTGAGTTTCTTCAGTATTGATTGCCAATCATTCCTTTCCCCAACATTGCTCCTTCTATGTACTGTACCTCCTGGTTCAGCAGTCATGTTCACGTGTGCACATTTTAGCAGGATTTACTTTTTGTTTGCTTCTGCAAGTGGAAACTCTCACAAAAATTCACAAATGTTAGCATATTTTATCGAGGTCAGCTTGCACAGATATACTGAGTCACATGTTTTCTTGTGAGGAATAAATTTTCCGTGTTAATCAGAGCCCTCTTACTTTTATGTATATCACTCCTGCTGTTTTTCTGTCATTCAAAGGGCAACTTGCAAAATCCTAGCTCCTTAAAAGGAATTTTAAAGGAATTTCCCATCATGCACAGATACCTCTCCTTTTCTCCATAAAAAAAAGATTATGTTCATGAATATCAGTCTTACAGAAATCCATCATCTGAATGTGAAATTAAAGAATACATACCCGTATATTCCAGGATATAAGACAACTGGGCATATAAGACGACCCCCAACTTTTCCAGTTAAAATACAGAGTTTGGGATATACTTGCTGTATAAGAAGACACCTGGCATATAAGACAACCTCTGACTTTTGAGAAGATTTTCCTGGGTTAAAAAGTAGTCTTATATGCCAGAATATACTGTATATAGAAAATGCAGTGCCACTTGTGTGCAAAACTTCAGTTCCTGTGCATAACACAGAAGAATCCTAAAGGCCAGGAAGGACTCTGCAGCTCATTGGCCACAACACTGCCTAGCTGTTCTCAGCAGGAACATTACTGGTGGTGGCTTCTCAGTTGCCCCTGAATTCAAACAGAGGCTCACGTTGTATGGGATCCCCACGGCCAATGGCAAGACTGAGCAAACTTAAATTGCAGCACTGTCCTATCTATAGAAGCAATATTCTGGTACCACTAACAGTGAGCCTCTGCATGCTAGTGCAGATATGGCAGGCCTCTTTGCATGCAGATGGCAGGTTTCTATTCCAGAATATAAGGACCAGTGTAGAAAGGACCTAAGTTTGTTATTAATTCATTTGTTGCTATCAAAACAGCTCACCAGTGACATATCACACACTATGATCACACAGCAAAGAAAAGAAATGCACCTGTGAGGCGGCTCAGAGATAACTTAGAGATGGGATTGTTCACATACCAGCCTGTCCCTCCCTCCTAACATGAACGTTCCTTGCTAGAAAAGGTGGATGAGAGAAGGGTTGGGTGCCCAAGAGCCATACAGCATAATCCCTGAGGCACCTCTAAGCTGCACCTTTTGTTATATCTGAACACAGCCTCAGTTAACCATTCCTCTAATAGGTAGCTTTCCAAAGTCAGAAATTCTTTTTATTCATTTATTTATCTGTATCCCACTTTATGCCAAAGGTCCTGGGACAGATTACAGGAAATAAAAGCAAGTCAAACAAGTTAAAAATAAAGCTAAGCTTATAGAAATCACTCAATAATTTAATTTAAATTGCATTTTATAGCACCATTACACACTCTATTATGAAGGTTATGGTACATCTTAAAGGCAGCTGTGTACAGATCTGCACTAAAAAACTGTGTTAAATGACAATAACCACACAACTTATAAATAGAATTAGCATTATATAAGGGTTTTTGTTTTTGTAACCATTTTTGTCTTCATATAGGTATTATTTAAATTGTCTTGTATTCATGGAGTTCACACATGGCTAAAAAAAAAAGTGACTTAAAAGTGCCTTAGTGACAGTAAGGTGTGGCCAGTTTGGTCTTGTGGTTAGGGAGCCGGACTCTTATTTGGGAATACTGGGTTTGATTTTGCACTCCTCCATGAAGCCTGCTGGGTGACTTGGGCTAGTCACAGCTCTCTTCTGAGCTCTCACAACCCCACCTACCTCACAGGGTTTTCTGTTGTAGGGAGAAGAATCAAAATCTTTGTCAGTTGCTTTGAGTCCCCTTAAGTGGGTGAGAAAAGCAGGGTAGAAAAGCCAACTCTTCTTCTTTTCATCCCATCGTGAATCCACCTTTTCTAGCCTAGAATGTTCATGACAGCTGGGAAGAGCAGACTGGCATGCAGACAATCCCACCTGCAAACCATCTCTAAGCCATCGCTAAGCTGCCTCAGAGCTGGTTTTTCACTGCATGTGAATGTAGTCAGAGAGTTAGGTCACATTACTTGAAAAATAAACATGGCGTTTAAAAAGGTCCGTATAGTAGCTCCAAATTCAATGAACGCCCATTGAAAAGGTAATGAGCAAGGATTATTATTAAACTCTTCACAAACCAGTCTTCTTCATGAACAGTAAATGTTCTAAGAGCCTAAAGGCAAGATGTTTAATAACATAATGAGATAGTTGGTAGGATATTTTGACTTAGAATTCTGTTACCTTAAGCCACTGAAAAATTCAAGTGTTGTTCTGGTGACTCACATGACCATGGGAGGACTGGGTAATGGTGTGGATGGTGTGGCCAGTGGGAATAGGAGGAGGAACTCAGGGCCATAAGGCAGTGGTTCTCAACCTGTGTCAGGACCCCTTTGGGAGCCGATCAACTCTTTCACAGGGGTTGTTATGAAGTAGCAACAAAAATGTTATGGTTGGGGGTTACGGTAAGGACACAACATGAGGAACTGTATTAAAGGGTTGCGGCATTAGGAAGGTTGAGAACGACTGCCATAAGGCAATTTACTGATGTTTCTAAAACTAGACAAAAGATGCAGAGGTTACTTTACGCAGAACTATCTGGAGTTGTCACCATCCTTAGTGTCATATATTTTCAGAAACCCACACAAGCTGCAACCATTGTGATCCATACATGCCAACAGCATTTGACCCTATATTCTCTTTATTTTCTTGAAAAGCATAAACTTCAATCACCCTTCATTTAATAACCCACCTTCATTTGAGTTGGAGATATTGGGATGAATTTACCTGTTGCTCTTCTCTGTTTTTACATGATGTAGAATTTTGGTCTCTTGAGATGGGTTGAAAAGGGAGAAACTAAGAGTAATCTATACATCACTTACTTATTCCTCTATATAAGGCTACTCCAATAAAGCATGGATATTGCAAAATAAAGCCCATCTAGATGTGCTTTATTACAGAATATCCAAATATAGAGGAATAATTAAGCAATGTCTGGATGCAGCCTAATTAAGTGATATACCTACACCCTCCCCTCCCTAGTTCCTGGTGTTAGAAATTATGATGAAACATTTAGGGTAATTCATTATAGAATCTATTTTATAAGGAAAGATTCCTCAGGTACATTTCTCTCACCATGTATATTCTTTCCAATAGTGGCAACCAAATCTTAGCAAAAGTGCCAAATTTGTCCCCCTTCCCACATCCATGTCAGACTTTTGAGTTGTTAAAGAATTCCCTATAATTATTTCTCATATAATCTTAATACGAGACTCATATATATTCTCAAAATATTTCCAGTTTCTGCTATTAAGTCTTTGCTAGTAAGTTTGGGAAAAATATTTTTTTATATCCAATTCTACTTGACCCTACATTTTTCTCACTTTAGGCCAGTCTCACCACATATGATAATAATAAGGCTCATCCAGACATCTTTCTCAGCATTATTTTAGGTAGTTGTAATGCTGTACTATACGGTGGCCTCCTGTAGTCTGGAATAAGGCCCAGTCCAGAAAGGCTCATAATCTAAATGCAAATTTATTAATGAATGGACAATAGCAGCCATACTATCTCTGTTCCAAAATGGGTGCAGCTGCCAATACTAGCCAAAGCTATGATTAGGTGTTCCTAACTATTAATCATCCAGTGACAAGAACATTTCTAGGATCCTCTCCCAAAATATGTACTATTCCAAGGGAACAGGATCACAGTTAAAAGCATATTCCCTAGTTCTTGAACTCAGAAGCTTCCTCCCACAGAAGTTCCATCTTATCAGGATTCAACCTCAGTTTGTTGGTCCACCTCATCCAACCTACTTTTGCATGAAAACACTAATTCAGGACATTCATATTACCTCCTGATTTGAGTGTTAAGGAGAAATAAGAGTATAGACTTATCAGGATAGAGATGATATTTTGCTCCAAAACTTCTAAAGGCTGTTTCATGAAGATGCCAAATAACAATGGAACCAAAATAGACCCTTGTGTCTCCCCACAACATAGCCACATGGTCACTCATTTCCAACCTGTTGAGATAATCCAAGAGCACATCACAGCCCCCAGTATCAAGCAGAACTGACATCTGCTGCTGCCAAATACACAAAACATGCCAATAGGATTGTCAGCATTCTAGCTGGATTACCAAATATTGTCAACGTCATGGTGGAGCTGTCAAATTATATCGATCACTTAATTGAAAGCAAAAATACTATGGGAGATCTAGCACTGCTTTTCAAGTTAGCTAGGATATATTTCAGTTATGTTTATTTCTATACTTGGTTTTTAATGTTATACCCCACCCTGAGACCTTTCCATACAGGGCAGAATAAATAAATAAATAAATAAATAAATAAATAAATAAATAAATAAATAAATAAATTTTCTGAGCATCTGGAAATATTTCTGCAACACCAGAACGGTAGTAATATCCAGGAGCTCATCAGTTGTGTGAAGGAAAACACACACAAAAGAGAGCAGGTACATGGTGACCTCCTGGAAGTTGCTAGTGAGCTAATGTCGTAGGACCTCACCTGATGTTCTAGTATCAAATTCTTACTGGGGCAACTAGGGATGCGCGTGAATACTGGTCACATTCGCAATTTGTACGAATTCGTACAAATTCAAACATTCACATTTGAATCAAATGTTGGCTACATTTGAGAGTCTGACATTCAAATGCGAAGCAAATGCTTTTGTGCATTCGAAGCTTTGTTATATTTGTGAATGTGAGGACCAGTTGCCAGTCCGGTTCTTTTGCAGCAGATCTGGATCCTGCTGGATGCCACAATAGCGGCCAGTCACCAGAGAACATTTAAATCATTGGGTGGCAGTGCTTTCAGATAAGATTTGAATATACATTTGAATCTTATCTGGAAGCGCTGCGAAACAGTTGCATGTTTAAATCCTGGCAGCTGGTCACTTTTTCCAGCAGACCACTAGCAGCAGAAGCAGCAGCAGCTGCCCAATCGCTTCTGCAGTGGATCCAGATCCGTTGGGTGCTGCAATTCAGATCGTGAGATTGGCTCGCAGTGCTTCCAGATAGGATTTGAATATACAGATTTTAATCTTATCTGGAAGCTCTGCCACATAATTACATGATTTGAATACTGGTGCTGGCTGCTTTCACCAGCAGCACCCAGCCAGATCCACATCAGTGGTGAAATTTTGCCAAACATTCACTGCAGATACAAACTGAATGTAAATTTCACCACATTCAAAGTGGCTACATTCACATGAATGCAAATTTCTTTCACATTAAAACACACAAAAAATCTGTGCACATCCCTAGGGGCATTGCCAGTTTCCTTTAATATTTAATATTTCCCCAATATCTTGAGGAGCCTTAAAGAGTAACATTTTGTTTCTCTCCCATAAGAGGGCATCCCAGCAAAGAAGCCAGGGCTTATTCTATCCCCAAACCAGACCTGATCCCAGGTTTAAATGACTGTAGATGATTACACACACACACACATACACACACACACATTCTTTCCAACACTATGCTCAAAAGGAGGGTATTTATGACAGGATAGTATTTGGAGGCAGTGAAGGTTTTTTCGTGAGTTGACAAGCCAGAACCTGAGGGATTTTCGCACTGCAACGCGTTCCGTTTGGAATGCGTGCAGGCGGGCAGCTTAAGACAGTTCCGGGCGCTTTCGGCATTCACAAACAGGGGCGCCGGAACGCGTGTAAACGCGTTCCAGCACGCCTGTGTGCGAATCCTAAAAGCGCCCGGAACTGTCTTGGCCAGCAAAGGCCGGCCAGGGGCGGGGATTCGGCCGGCAGCGCTACCGCCCATTGGGTGAGAGCACCCAAGGGGCGGGCAGCGCTGTCAAGCCAGTCGCCGCACTTCGTGCCAGCTCTACGGGGCCGGATCGGACCCTGTGGAGCTGGCCCGAACATGCCCGGGCACCCGGGTGCCCATCGGAGGGCCCGGGGCAAGGCCCCTATGGGGCAGGACGCCTTTGGAGATCAGAGCCCCTGGCTCTGATCTGCAAAGGCTTCGCCCCGCGTCCTGATCTCGCCCATCTGCGGGGCGCGAGCGCCTGGATCTAGGCGCGGGCGCCCCGCAGATCAGTTCACTGCTTGTCCAATAGGGGGCCTAGGTGGGCTGCGTGCTGTGCGCTCCCAGCATGCCCCCCCTCATTCGGAGGCCAGGCGGCGATGAGGTAAGTCCTCCGTCGCGCGCGCGCGTCCTCCCAGGGCCCTGGGGGGGGAATCATCTTCGCAGTGAAGGTGCCTCACTGTAGGCACCTTCACAGCGAAGATCGGCCCGATCGGGCTCGGAGGGTGGTTGGGGGTGGGGGTTTTGGGGACTGGGGGGGTGGGGGGACTGATCTGCGGGGCGCCTGCGCCCCGCAGACGGCCGCGATGGGGGCAGGGGGGACCCTTGGGGGACCGGAGCGATGCGCTCCGGTCGACCAAGGTGTTCCTCGCCCCCAGCCAGCCCGACATCGGCCCCCGGAATGGGGTTGCAGGAAGCCGATGCTGGTGGCTCCCTGGCTTCGGCAGCCCCATTGGGGCTGCCGGACCCGGGAAGGAGCCACGTCCCGGCAGCCGTCGGAGATGACAGACGGGACCCACCGAATCGGGGTTCCCCTGTCCCATCTGCCAGGGTCACTGACCCTGGCAGATGGGAAAGGGGAACCCCGATTCAGTGGGTCCTGTCTACCGGCTTCGCCGCGCCGGCGCAATCGCCGGCCCGGCAAGTCGGGCCCTGGGGGCGTGCCGACGGCTGTCAGGGAGAGAAGCGTGCGCGAACGCTTCTCTCCCAGAACGCGCCGGGGCGGCTCGTCCGCGTCGGAACGGATGCAGAGCACTTTAAAGTGCTCTGCATCTGGAACGCGTGGAAGACAGCTCCGGATGCGAGGCGGCGCAAGCCCCGCTGGGGCAATGCGAATGCCTCATCCGAAGCTGTCTTCCACGCGTTTGGAAAAGGCCTGTGCGAAAAGGTCTCAGGTGCCACCAATCACCTCCCTCAACACATCAGTTAGCTCAAGTATCCCATGATGGGAAGAAGTTGACAGAAGGCATTATAGGCTTGAGATGACATCTCCAGGACTCAAGAACTCCACATTATTAGTTGTGTGATCAAGCCCATTAGAAACTTGATAAACCAGCCTGTCTAGTGCTTACAAAATTTAGGAGGTCAAAAGTAAAGTATCAGAAGGTTCAGAAAACACAGCTGGAAAACTTCATCATTGGCAAGATCTAAACATGGTCTTTAATGACTCATGGGATGGAGTCTGACTGTATGGTGACCACACATATATGTAGGGAACGCCAAGTGTGCAGCACACGCATGCCTCTTGCACTCTCAGTGCACTCAGAGAGCTTAAACAGCAGAGCTATAGGAAATGTCTGATAGCGCTTGCTATTGGTCTCCTTCCCCACTACCACCACCCACACTGTGTTAATATCACCTGTGTTTTGATGAGCAAAGGAAAACAACCAATGTCTGTGGTCATTTCCTGTTCTCAGCAAAAGAATCCTGGGCAGAAACATCAGACTGGAGAACAAAGGTTCCTCAGCTTCACTGGGGCAAAGCAGCAGACATGCAGCCAGAAATATCTCACTGATGTGGGGATCTCAATTTACTTCCCTCTCTCCACCATCATGCAGAAGTTACCTTCCCTCAGCTCTGGCTTAAGGCTTTCGGAAACTGAGGATAATTTTTTCACTCAGTACCTAAAAACTGCCAAAAAAAATTCTCCCTTCATAGATTTATTCTTCAGTGCATATTCTCATAATTCCATTTCTTAAATCAAGAAAGAAAGAAAGAAAAGAAAAGAAAGAAAAGAAAAGAAAGAAAGAGTTAACAATCAAAAAGAAACAATGCCAGAAAGGAAATGTTATAAACATAATGAAATACTTTGAGTTGCTTAACAGAACAATAGAGTAATCCACTGAGATATTTCCTAATCATTATCACTGATATATAGATATAGATATAGATATATAGAGAGAGTTCATATGAGTTGAACTGTGAAACCTCTCATTCCTTCTTCAAATATTTTTTTCTAGCTGAGGAGTATAAAAAGTGTATAAAACACATAATGAGGGAGATCCTTGATTTATGTTTGAGAGCATCTATTCTAAGAATTTCAAATTTGCAGAACTGTTTATTTTCCGGTTGGAATAAATAAATAAAACTGAGCAAGCATGTAGCTTTTTCTGGAGTTAATTGCTGTGAGAAAGGCAATAGCAGGAATATGCAGAAGCAGCACTTTTGGTTAGTTGAACCTGTCCTCCTTTGTTTGTTTGTTATTTATACCTCACCATTTTCTTGAAGTGCTCAGGGCAATGCACATTATTCTTCCCTCCTGTGAGGTATGTGAGGCTGTGAGGCAGTTGCTAGGCACATGTTTGTTTCCATGACTGAGTGGAAATTTGTTCTTAGAGGCCAAGTTCCCATTGGCATTTAAAAATGGTTTAGAAACAGTTTGGATTCTCTGTGTCTCCATTACCAAACCATTTCAAGAATATTTTGAGGATTATTTGGCTAAAAAACAAAAGAAATAAACACCTAGATTTTTAGGTGTGTTTTTTCTGATTTTGCTTTTAAAATGCTTCTTCCTTATTGTTGTGGGAACACTACAGCAGTATTGGGGCAAATACGTCATGAAACAGGTGGGCTTTCACCCTGTGCAGGGACCAGCCCCTTGCCAGATTTGTTAAAGCACCAGATCCATATTCAGCAGAGAAGTAACAATTCAGCCTGATAAGATGCAGCAATTCACCCACTCCACACTTCAAACTGATAACAAAGTTTCATTTTTCATTTCCCCTCGCTTTCTCCTTGCCAGGAAACACACACTGGATGTGTAAAGACTGCCTCTCGGCCGGGTAGCGATTTTATATATCTTTATATTTGGTAGAGTGGTGGCGTTCGTTTTACTTTTTAGATTAAAACTCTGTTATTCCCTTCCAAGAGACACACTTTTCATTTCCCTTTCCCTACTTTTAAGTTTGATAATAATGTTGCCTCCTTCCTGGTGCTGCAGCAGACAGCTCCTTCCCCCACTCTGCCTCGCTAGCAGTGGGCTACAGTGTCTGTTTAGAACTCCGGCCTAACTTGGCTCACTTTGAGAACAGAGTTGAAGCTTCTTTAAAATAACAAGAAAACAAGTTTATTGTGTACAGCTTTCTTAATAATAAACAGGTAAGATCACTATGTCAATCACATGTCCATTCACCCTTCTGACTGAACTGTCCCCAGGTTCCTCACTCAGCCCAAGGACTCCAATCCTATTCAGATTAATGCCAGCAGCATAAGTAACGAATAACCATTTCAATCCTTTTACTTTCTAAACACGTATATTTACTAATGACTCAGGACTCTATTCCCCAGCTTACCTCAGGACAGCTTAGAGCCCGTTTCCCTCCTTCGTTAACCCCCTCTGGTCAGTTAACCCCAGGCAGAGAACACTAACAACTCCCTCAGGCTCCCTTAAATACTAGCCTAGGCTGTCAGCTTCAACCTGATAGATTGATGCTCCTCCAGGATCCTATTCCACCCTCTCTCCTGGAGAGCTGGAATAGCCCCTCCCTTTACTAACTTACCATTTCTAAATAATCCATTTTGATGACACTTTTAACAGTATAGACAAATAGTTTTTGCCACACTTTGTATTTTAACCAAAATAACTTAATTTTGGGGTTGAGGGGTCCTAGCAGGCATCACAGGAGGCACCTCTTTTGCCTTGCTGAGCCCTGGGAAGGAGAGAAGCACACACACCCTCCCATGTCCCGATGGTGACCGCGGACACGCAGCTCTCTCTGCTGCTGCTGCTGCTGCTGCTTTTTCACTTCTCTGCATTTGTGGAGAAGTGAAAAAGCACCAGTCCTGGTTTAGAGGTATGTGTGTGTGTATACCAGCCGGTGCGAAGGGGAGGAAGTGATGTGTGTTTGTGTGTGCATGTGTATGTGTATGTGCAGGACAGGCAGGACGTCTTTTGCAAAAGCATGTGGGGAGGGGAGAGGAGAGGAGAGGAGAGGAGAGGGGGAGCTGCAGTTCCCCACCTTCCGCCTCATCGTTGCAGGATCCAATCAGCAGGCAAGGGGTGGGGCCCCAGCTGGCAAGAAGAGGGAAGAAAAGATTCCCTTTCCCTAATGCGATTCTGAACCATTTTGGTTGGGGACATCAGAGGGGTTGATAGCAATTTAAAGTGATTTAAATCCACTGAAGTGGAGCCAGAATCCGTGTTTTATTTGCTTTTTTTGTTTGTTTGTTTGTTTGTTTTATTTTTAAACTGTTTTAACAGGCATGGGTGAGAACTGGGCCAGAGACCCTTTGGTCTTGGGCTATGAGCAGACACAACAAAAACAAATTTCTAAGGTGTTTCAAAGAAGGCTTTGAGGTGCGATTGTTCACATATCTGCCCCTTCCCCTCTCCTGAATTTTCTGTGCTAGAAAAGGTGGATAAGAAAAGGGCTGGGAACATCAGGGCCACAACACTATCTCTCTGAGGTACCCCTGAAGCACCCTTTTTGTTATCTCTGAGTACAGGATTGTTCTGACACTGTGGCCCTCGCCCATCT
Organism: Aspidoscelis tigris stejnegeri; assembly: GCA_023333525.1. Taxonomy (NCBI): domain Eukaryota; kingdom Metazoa; phylum Chordata; class Lepidosauria; order Squamata; family Teiidae; genus Aspidoscelis; species Aspidoscelis tigris. The sequence continues at coordinate 214,367,711 of JALMGA010000001.1, forward strand.
CTCTCAGATTTATTTATTTAGATGGATTGTGAGGATATATCTATTGCAGAAGAACACCCAGATGGGTATGTGGCAAACCCACCATAGTCCCAGGATGTAGAGGCTATATCCCACAGTATTGCTATAGTGGGAAAAAAAACCTCTCAACCCAAATTTTCCCACTATAGTGATATTCACTTACTCGTCAGGCCTCTATGTCAGGACCTGAAATCTTGAAAATGGCCACTGTGCCACTTGCCAGTTTGGACTAGTGGTTAGGGAGCCAGACTACTAATGGCTTTAATTCTGCACTCCTCCATGAAGAGGATTGGTCAGCTTGGGCTAGCCATAGCTCTCTTCTGAGGTCTCATCGCTCCACCTACCTCAGACGGTGTTCTGTTGTGGCGAGAGGAACAGAAAGCTTTGTCAGCCACTTTGGGTCCCCTTAAATGAGTGAGAAAAGCAGGGTAGAAAGGCCAACTCTTCTTCTTCGGTGCCCCCAAATGGAAGGCATGCACACATGCAGGGAGACAGTGATGCATCTGCACACCATGGCACCACTTCCATCCCAGTGTGGGCCAGATTGTCTGTATCTGTGGAGCAATAAAGACACAGATGCAAAATTAGCACTACTGTACTTCCTTGTGTGAACGCCACTTAGGGGCAGGGTGGTGCACAAATGTACACTGCATTGTGATCACCACAGTATGCAGTGGAAGTTGCTATACCAATGTAGATTGTCCTGGACAGACTGGCCATACTGCATATGCCACTAGTTAAGTTTGGGAAAGTACTGGCACTCATGGTGTGAACACTGGCCACTGTCTCTGAAACTTAACTACAGTGGGCCTTGCCATAACCTTCGCCAGCATCTGTTTAACTGGTACTACCAGACCGACTAAGGGCTTTGTTCTGGAACACAGAAGGCATGCAGATGGCGCACCTCTGTGTTCTAGGACCATGCCAGGCCCCGAGGCTAGGAACCTTTGTTCCATGGGGGACAGCTGCAAAGACTGCACAAACTTTGCAGCCTCAGGAAGGCACGGGCCAGAGCAGTACTATTAGTGCAAACAGCACTGATCTGGCCCATAGCTCCATGTGATCCAGATCATTGGGCCTGGTTATATATATTCAGGAGCTTCCAGTGAAACTATCAGAGCTAGTTTTAGCAAGATGTGTTGTATATTTAGCTGGATATTAGTCACAAAATGGATGCATAAACAATATGGTGAAATGTTGCACTGATATACCTTTGAGGGCTGCACACCTCATGCGGGAAACATAGCATAGCAGGTATAGCTACTAACAGGAAGGCAATCATAGAGTTACTTAATCTTAGAATCTGGTAACAGCCTTCCTTTCTTCCTTTTCATGACTCCTATGCCTTCAGGTAAAAGTAAGAAGCATGAAAGCATTTGTTTACATGGGATAAGACAGGAACCTTCAGCCACAGAAAGCTATGGCTCAAGCATATGCTATTTATTTTCCAGTATGAAATATTCCCTTGTTAAGCAACAACTACTAATGCCTCTACAGTTTTACCTTAGGCTTGAACAGTATGCAGGCAAATGGAATGCAAGTCATACCACTGGTATATATGTGCATGTGCATGAGGGATTCAAGATAAGATCCAGCAACCCTTGATTCTATGGATCCTTGCTCCGCTGTTCCAAAAATCAGCAATAATCTTTTCACATTTATCTGGAAAACACTCTGGCACAACTAAACCAAACTTTGGAAGAAGAAATTGGCAAGCCTACATCAGATATTAATAAACAGGCTGGGGATTTGGACTTCTGCCAGAAATGCCACTTCCTTGAATACTTGCTATAAGGAAAAAGAAGCCACACCTCTCCTTTTTATTAAGAGTCATTTTAAGGCTTGTACTAAGTTTGCCTCAGGAAGGACAACTCTTCACACCTGACAGACAAACTTGACATGTAAGTACAGTACTGTGTACTGATCTAATATGTATGCTATACTGTATAACATGCTCTGTTATAACAGGTCTTTATGGGTACCTCAGGTTTAAGGAAACATGTAGAAGGTCAGGAGACAGACAAAATAATTCCTATTTATTATTTTATTTTATTCTAAGCTCGTCGGAGTCACTGGTACTATGTATCTTACAGAAAAAGGCAAAATCATGTTGCTTTCCTTCTCTACAGAAAAGCTTTTAATTTTTTTTAAAAAATTATTCTGTTATCTTTTGGACAAATGTTGTAGTATAGCACCTGTTGACTGGCACATGGGAGGCCAGAGACTTTTCCGCACTGCAACGCGTTCCAAACGGAACGCGTTCAGGCGGAAAGCTTAAGACAGCTCCCGGCGCTTTCAGCGTTCACACACAGACGCGCCGGAACGCGTACCGGCGCGTCTGTGTGCGAAAGGTGAAAGCGCCGGGAGCTGTCTTGGCCGGCAAAGGCCGGCCAGGGGCGTGGAGACAGCCGTGGAGGCGTCGGAGGCAAGCCCGCAGCTGTTAGGGAGGGAGAAGCAGGCGCGAATGCTTCTCCTCCCGAACGCCTGCGGGCGGCTCGTCCGCGTTCGAATGCATGTAGAGCACTTTAAAGTGCTCTACATTTCGAACGCGCCGAAGACAGCTCCGGACACGTCGGAGCGCAAGCCCCGCTCGGGCAATGCGTATGCCGTGTCCGCAGCTGTCTCCCACGCGTACCGTTCAGCCCCGTGCGAAAACGTCTCAGGTTTCCAATGTTCATCAACCAAAAAGCTCATAGAATAACTTCCAAAGCAGTCGCTGCTTTTCTAACTAATCTACCTCTTGTGAAGATGGAATAGGAAAGATGAAAGCTGTAAGTATGGCTATGGTGGTATGGAAATATGGAAATTTTAAAAAGTTAATCATCATCCTTTTACTTCACCCTTTCCATGGCTGCTACTGTGGGCAATGGAGCATCCCAACTCCACATCACAGGGAAAGAGCAGCTTCCAATCAGCCTACCAGACGGACTGGAAGCAGCTACGCCATCCCTGTGCAGCTTCCTATCATCACATCTGTTGGACAAGAATCTGGATCACTGGGCTGCATCCAGACATTGCTTACTCAGTCCGCCATTTTGGATATTCCAGAATATCCAAAGATAATGGATCAGAATATCCAAGAGTAGTGGAATAAGTAACTGATGTCTTGATGCAGCCATAAACTGTAGAGATCTGTCTTCTTCCCATAGGCAGCAAGTAAATGAAGTTAATGCCTACGAAATGAAGGTTTTTTTCTACAGAAAAATCCTGGCAACTGTTAGGAACATGATGAAGCACCTTGCTTTATTCTACTTTAGAAATAATGGGCCTTTCCGCATATGCCGCCGAAAAACAGATCTATAAAGATCCGTTTTTCGGCAAACTGTTTTCTCTGAGGATCTGTCCCTATTTGGGACAGATCCTCAGAGGCCCCATGTATCTGCCCAAGCGCGGGGCGGCGGCGACAAGGCCAGATTGGAGAGGGTGCAGGTGTGGACGCACCAGCACTCATCCCAATCCAGCTTCCGAAGGCCCTCCCCTGTCAAGGAGGGAGAGTGCATGCCACTAGTGCATGCCATTTATCATGGTCACGAGCTCTGATGTAGACATCCAGGAACCCTTCCAATGCAGGGTCACTTCCTGTTCTGTATAGCTGCCCAGCAGACTGAGGTAATTCTGCTCAAGAGCTAGTGGAGTGGCTACAGTCATGGCAGGGCTGCCAAAAGAGAGCAGGAGTATGTGGTGGTGTTCAGCTGCTCACTCCCGCTCTGCTTTTTGAGCACCCTGAGGAGCACTTATGGCAGAAGGTTGTTGGACGAGTGTGGGTCCATGCAGATGTGATGAGGGACCAAGCCATATGGACTCTGCCCTCTCATAACTGTACCATGTGATCACCGCTTTGATATAAAACAGTGCTCAGCTATGTCTTGCAACATTGGACCATGTAAACTGGGACTTTTAGAGTGTTTAGACTGGGTCTGGGAATGGAGGGTTCAAATCTCTGCTCAAGGCCTAGATAATCTGCCTTCAGTCCATCTCTAGGGTGAGAGAACACACCAGCAAATGGCTACTCACTGTATGCTACATTAACTAGTCCAAAGATAGGATTTGGGGGTTAGATAATGCAGAATGAAAGCTGCTTGTTGCTTTGCTCAGGGGTTATCTCACTCTAGAGAAGCTGGGTGAAATTTGGTTGGTGGACCATGTGATGCTTTCTGCCAGTCAGAGAGTGTTATTGTGAGGTCCAAAGGAACAGGAGAATTATTGGTGCGTCTAGACACCATAGAAAGCTTCACAGCTGCTGTGGTACTGCCAGCCACATGGCTGGTCACATGACAATCGACTGGTAGTGGTGGCAGTTCAGCAGTATGGAAAATGCAATGTATAAAGCTGCTGTTTAATTAGCAGCTTTTTACTTTGCACTTTCCCTCACCTGGAAGGAGGATACAGTGGAGTGTCCATCTCAACAGAGGGACACAGCTCTGCAGAAGCTCCACCCTTCCTGTGCAGCTTTCCCTCATCTTGTCAGCGCAACAGGAAGTAACTACACAGGGAATTTGGAGCTTTAGTTGTGTCTGGAAGCACTCAAATCATTCATGATGCATAATGACTCTTTTGAAGCCAATTTTAGATACTCCTAAAAAAAAACCTCCAGCAAAAAACCGTGCACTGAAACCATTCTGTGAGATAAAAATGTCTATACACAGGCTATGTACAATTTCTCTCCACCTGTCCATTACTTCGTTTTTCAGGGCCATAGTTGCAGGACACCCATCCCCCCCATTTTTCCAAAGACAGGGTATCTGGAGGAAATATTGAAAGGTTATTATTAATGTCTGGCATTCTTGCCCAGTGCCCTCTTCCAATTACTCCACTATAGGGATCTGCACAAATATTTGTATTATTTGTGATTCGGCCAAATTCAGACATTCAGCTTTGAATCAAATGCTTTGGAACATTCATATGAAGCTTCATTACATTTGTGAACCTGGGAGGCAGGAAAGCGGCTGCCCCAGTCACATCTGCAACAGATCCAAAGTGGATTCGAAGTGGATTGAGAGCAGATTCAAAGTGGATTCAGGGCAGATTTGATGCATTTCGAGCAGATACATATGTATGGGATATGCATGGCATATGTATGGGTTTCATATGGGATTCATATCTAATATTTGTATCCCAATTCGAATGGAACATTTGTATTGAACCGAATCCTACTACATTCGAAGGGGATCTATTTGAATGCATCCACATTGTTTTGCATTCAATATGAATCAAATTAAAAAAAATTGTGCACATCCCCACTGTACAGGAGTTTGGAAGTAAGGAGCAGGAAGCCATAAAACAGAAAGTCGGGGAGAGACCTTATCCTTGAACGGAACCTTACCCTTAATCTTCTTGAAGCATATGTGGTCTGCCATTGATGAAAATTACCTCTACCACCATTCTGCCAGTTCTTGGTTTTGTGCAATGCTGCTGGAAGTATCTCTAGCAAACTGCAAGCCTGTCTGCTGTCTTTGACTGAACCCTGTCATCTCAATGGGTAACTTAGTTACACAACATTGGGGGGAAATTATCTTGAATTTTTATTCCATTTTTACTTCTCACAAAAATATGAATCATGCTCCTGGTGATCCACTATTTAGCAATATTTTATTTCCAGCGAGTTTTAGTTAAAATTCATTATGTGCAATAACCCCCATATTTAAGGGATCAAAACCTCTGGCTCTCTTAAATGCAGAACTTCTTCCCAGCTATAAAATAACTGGGAAATAAATTACTACCACCTGCAAGCAATCAGCTCACTGTAATAAATGCACACTACTACACCAAACAATGTGGCCTTTTGGAAATTAGTGTGCTATATATAATTGGTGATGCTCTTAGTGATATGCAAATATAACTTTGGTTGATTATTGCATTTCTCTTTGTGAGTTCTTGGCTTGAAAGACTGGCACCTAAGTAATTTGTTCTATAATCTTATTCTTATGCTATTAATCTGAAATGATATATTTGCATGTATTACAGTGCAGTAAATGCCTCAGGAAGTACAACCACAAGTCGAAACTGGGCTCTTTGCCATGCGAAGAAATTATCTCTTCACTAAAGCAGCAGACAGCACTTCACAGTCTGTGCATACTTATTCTGAAGTAACCCCACTGCTTTCAATGAAGATAGCCTCCTAGTAGACATACTGAACCTAAAATTGCCCATGTCTCCACTTACCTTTGACTGCATGATGCACCTGCAAAGAGCATGATGCCTGCTCAAGCTGTTAGGGGGCAAGACACAAAATTTGGTCCAACAATGAGTGCCTCAAAAGTTGCTCTGTTCCTGAAAGGGAGACCAGGAAGAGCCCAGTAATTTATTTATTTATTTATATTTCTATCCCACCCTATACCCTGGAGGTCTCAAGGTGGGTTACAATATTATAAAAATCTTAGACAGGTCCCTGCCCTCAGGCTTACAATCTAAATATTGTAATGTAGCAAGGTGAGCACTTCCACAGAGGCACTCGTCCATAGGTGCCCCCTACCATAGCTATGGAGACTTGGACATTGCTACTGGCTGTAATGGGACATTGATTTTTTAAAACTGCTGCTGCATCCAAACATCATTCAGGCTTGTCCCTCTGTCACTGAAATTCTATGATTTTATGTCTCCATATCCCTTCCACACCTTCTTGTCACTTCAGCGACAGTAAGACATCTACTAAATCAGGCACTTGCATTAGTGGCAGTTGCAGGCATCTGGGGGCTCAGGTGTGCATTAACCAACCTCCCCCCCCCCCCCAGCATTTTTGCTACACTATCTGTTGGTACATTTGAGGTTGGAAGTTGCCATAACTCAGTGGTAGAGCAAACTGCCTGGAGAGCAAAAGGTTGGCCATTCAGTCCCCAGGATCTCCCAGGAAGTAGGCAATGGCAAACCATTTCTGCATCTCTGACAAGAAAACTGCACAGAAGTACCCATAGAGGTTTTTCTGCACTTACTGCCCTTAATTCAGATTAGTGGATCAGGATTACTTTGATCTGGATCAATCACAGAGAGAGAGATCCTCATGAAGCAGGCTGGATGGCAGCAAATGCAGTCTAAGGAGAGATACAATGTGGATGCTAAAGCTCTGTTCCATATAAGTGGATGGAAACTACTGGCGACAGCACCACATCCTCATGATCAGATCCTGCATCCAAGTAGGAGCACAGTTTGTTGGCAGGAAATGCAAAGTCACCATTGCCTTCAAAGTGGCCATTGTTCTGAAGGAACTGCAAAAGCATCTTCATTATCTCACCGTCACAGTGCATATTCCTCAATGCTACACCCACAGTCTTCCTAGTTCCTACTTCCATTCTATGTGCAGATGCCCCATGTTTATTCTGGATCAAATGGCACCAGTTTGGTTGTGGCACTGATTTATGGTGTCCACCACTATTCTGGATTACTGCACACTCAGGACAAATCTGATCTGGATTGCCACCAGTCCTGTGTAGATGATGTGGACTATAAGGTTCCTTGATCCAGATTACCAAACAGGTGGAAAAAAGGGACAAAATGTTAGGGTTTTTATTTCTAGGATGTGTGGATTCACAAGGGAGTGTCTATGAAAGAACCTCATTATTGGCTCTATGGGTGCGTTCCCATGGTACTAATTTGTATCTCTATTGCCCCTCCACTGAAGTGGATTAAATAAAAGTGGGTTCAATCCGGATTTAAGCGTTCCCAAGGGGGTAAACAAAACACGCATTTAAAATGAACGGACCGTCCCCAAGGAAGCGTGTTTTGTTTACCCACATCTTTTTCTCCCCGCCCCTCGCTGTTTCATTGGGTGATCGGGCAGAAGGAATTTCCAGCTGCTGAAACGCCTCCCCCCCCCCCCAGCCAGCGATCCTGCGATCCTTTCCTTCAAAAAGACCAAAAGAAAAATTTAAAACTTCTCTGTTCATCTCCCATGCTTGCGAAGACTGCAGCCGGCACTCTTTACAAGATCTCCACCCAGCCAGCTCTTTTACACTTTCACTTTCACGGAAGCAATTCATCATAATGTATCTTTGCTGTTTCTCTTTGGGATTGGAAAGAGAAACAGCAAAGAGAAAATGCCTGCATAGATCGCTGTTTGCATAGATCGCTGGCTGGATGACAGGCAAAAGAGAGAGAGAGAGAGAGAGATGATCTCTCCAGCCGGCAATTCCCACCTGGGAGAGAATCCCCGCCCCTTTTGCCACGGAGCGATCCCATGGAAAATGTTGCGCTGAAAACCTACATCTTCCAGAAAGTACTGCTTTAAACAGGTATTTTTTTAAAGCGGGTTTTCCCCATTAGCGGCGCTGGAAACCCGGATTAAAGCCATGCATGGGAGCACTCCGTGGCAAAAGAAGATTTTCAGCAGACTTATTATTGCATGGGAACGCAGCCTATGTCATTGATTCCTGGAGTAGTGGAAACAAACATTATTGTCCATTAGGGGAGGCCAGGAATGCAATGTGGGGGTTCAACAAACCAGTTTATGAGCTGTGAACCTGTTTACAGAACTGGGCTGGAGTCTCGAGGTCCATTTGTCCACAGATGAGGCCAGTTCAATGCTAACCAAACTGGAAAAAAAATGTGCACATCCCTAAGACGCAGCCAGTTCCTCTCTCTCTGTCCTCTGCTGGCCTCCATTCTCTCTTCTCTTCTCTCCTCATCTTTCACCTTTCTTCTTGCTTTTCCCTGGCACACCAGACTCCGTGTATTGCAAATTACCAGCATCCCAAGAGAAGAGAGTGAAAAATTTCCAGCACAACTGAGGTTTCTTCTAGGTTTATATTCTTTCGCTCACTAAGAACCTATCCTTCTCCTAGCTCATTATGGCAAGGTAAAGATATTGCCTATGTCTATGGCTGTAATTCTATGACTAACCATGAAGTATCCCCGGTGTGTAAAGTGGAAATTTGACTCATGGCTCATAGGGACCATTTGCATATTACTGGGTGTTAGGATTCCAGATGGGCCAGTCACAAGGCTCAAAGGCTTAAAGCAGAGTAAACACTACCATTAAATATAATATCGGTGATATGAGAGGAGGAGGAAGATGAATTGCCAGGAATAGCAGGCCTGAATCATCCAGGAAGTCTCTGAAGCTTCACATGGACAAAGGTGGTTCACATCAGGGCTTCACAGAAAAGTATTAAAAATGGCATGTGGAAGGAAATGCCTAGCTGTCCACATTTGAAAGTAAGCTATGTAAGACAGAAGAGCAGATGGTACAAAACAGCCAGAGAGAGACTAGAGAGGAACACATTGATCTTGGAGCCGAAGATGGCTGGATGGAGAAGGAAGAACCCAGGTGGAGTTGCTGCAGCTCAGCCTAGTGTCTCCCTGTGATTCTTCTCATAGCTGCTCAGTTCTAATATTGTTGTAAGTAGATGGTAAATTCACCCATGGGGACTGTACATAATGTCTGTGTTTTGAAGGACAAGGGATCTATTGCTGTTTTTAGCACGTGTTTCACGATCTTTAAAGGACCAGCATCAGTCACCTGCCATCTTATGTGAGCACAGGGTCTGCCCCTGTGAGGCTATAACTGGGATGAACAGAGGCATCATGGGACTAGTTTTGATGGGCTCGAACATCAAAGGAATGTAAAGTTATAATATTTTGATAAAGTGAAGCTGAATGCTGCTCTTGCATCTGAAAAACAGGATGGTGTGAAAAATAAATTTGATTAAGAAAAACTGGTTTTTCCTTATAAAAACAACAAAGGTTTTGTTGGTATTGAGAGACAAAAATGAAGCATCCTTTTTATCCATAGTTTGTGGGCATAAAACAATGATATGAATGGCATTTCTGTCTACAAAGCAAAATTAACAAACTACAGGGGGAGGGGGCTTGTTTTTTCTTTCTGATGTTACAGGATCCAGGAAGCTTAATAATTAACATTAATTGACATGTAATAACATGCAGTATTGAAAACCAAAGACGTAATAATTAACATTAATCTATTACATGCAGTATTGAAAACTAAAGAGTGGGGGGGGGGAGGGATCTAAAGCAATTTCATGGTATGCACCTGCAATCTTAGGAGCACAAATGAATGGGTTCACAGTATGCTCATTATCCTTGCCCCAACAATAATGCTGTATTTCAAGTTCTGATTTTTTTTAAAAAAGGATTTTAAATAATGGCAGGATTTGCAAAATGCCTACTGTATCTGACATCTTTGCTTGATGCAAATGGGAAGAAAACTATTTTCTTTTATTTTCTGCAGCAGCTTGACTGGCATTAGAAAATGAATATCAACCCCAGTGAAGTAAGGTCTGTACTGAAAAAACTGGAGCTCGTTTATATGGAAGACAGAAACAGAAAAGGATGCTGTAATTATACAAACCCCTATATTCAAGAACAGGAAGAGATCGCCGCTTCTCTATTTATCTTGATTATTGTTGGGTTTTTTGGCTTTCTCCTGTTTACTATGATGATCAGCAATATCGTTTCCAGGCAGCGGTTAAATTACACTGACTATCTTTATCAAGAGAAATTCCAAGGAAATAGAAAAAGACTTTTCAGCAAAGATGCATTGACTGCAGTGAACAACAACATCGCATCAGAGGTCTGTAATAGCAGCCAGTGCCAAAAAGCAAACAGCTGTGTATTAGCAACTGAGACTCCAAACACAGACTCGGCGGTGATAAATGTATGAAAGGGCACAGGATGCTTTCCATCATGAGCAATTTTGTTTTTTCCCGGACTGTGCCAGGCAGGGCTCATCCCTGATGGGCAGCTTCTTCTGCAAAGCTTTGGCTCAGTATGGACAAAAAGGGTTGTAGACACCTGTGTGACAGAATGGCTTTCCCATTCCAGTTCTGAACTTTCTGGTGAGACACTCAAAGCCAAGCCCAGATTTGTGTGATTGTTTTCTATTCTTCAATGGACACTTTAGTAATGACTGAGGGTGCATTCCCATGGGCTGTGATTACTTCGGAGTGGATTCAGGGCAGCCCTAATAAGAATGTGTGTGGATGCAGCCTAAAATAGACAAAGTATCCTATATATAGGACAATGAAAAGCTAGAATGCCTTACAGAATTAAACTTTTCTTACAAAAAAACACACATCGTCTGTTTCTTTACCTTTAACACCTTTTTGACTGCTGCAGGGGAAGATCCATGATTTAAAGAATTCAAGACCTGAAAAAATGTTGTACTAAATGTTTCAAGGGAATTTCCAGTACAATCCCTTGCCACTCCCCAGACATAGGCGATGGCAAACCACTTCTGAATCTCTGCCAGGAAAACTGCCCATGGAGCTGCCCGTGCAGTGAACCAGAGTCAGCTGTGACTCAGTGGTACCCAACAAAAAAAGATTCATGCTAAAACTGAAACCAGAAGTTTGTTATAACTGTCTGACCACCGTGGGTTTGATCTCATCAACAACAGCCTCATGGGCCAGGCTCCTGGGATGGGCATTTGTCCAAATCTGCTCATAGTTTTATTGCCTATGCAAATTAAAGCAATTTGCAGCTGCTCACAGTTTTGTTGCCTATGCAAATTAAAGTAATTTGCACACTGGCATATTGACTGAGCACAACAGAAGCTGCTGGATGAAGATCAGCTTTCCCACCTCTGTTCTTCTGTTACTGGTGATCTTGGGCTGAGCTCTTAACTCCAGCAGCTCTCTTCCCTGCTTGCTCAGGTAGCCTCCCCTTCGAACAACAAAACTACTCTGCTTTTCAGGCAGGGGGTTGTACATCAAAGAGCAATATGGGGATCACATGTTATATTCACAAAATAAGGTGAAAAGACCATGAAGTTTTGCTACTCAGAGTGCCTCCAGATGGCAGGAGACAATGCCAGGTTCATACCTCCATATGCCAACTCCCTATGTTATTATTCTTGTTGCAAATACTCTTATACTAACCCAAGGGCCCACCCTCTTCCCTTTGTTTTTTCCCTGTGCTCTCAGCTAGCACCCACATATTTGCAAAAGGAGCATAAATGCAAGGAGCCAGAGATGTTGGTAAGCAATCATTATTACGCTCCCATGTGTGGGGATGGGAGACTTATTGAGTTGGTCTGCCCCGGGAAACTTGTGGAATCTGACTGATTCCTGAATGCTCTGAGGGATTTTCCGGTTGGCATGGCTGGTGCTCCTGTCAGCGCTCTCATCTCTGAAAATGAGAGATGAGCAGGGTTGTTAACATGATTGCTCCAAAGTGCCTTCAGCATACCTGTAGAGTCCGAAAAGTACCTTGGTATTCCATGGAGCTATGGGTGATGAAACAGGAAGGTCAATGGCTAGAGATCAGGTGACATAAATCCCAGTGTGAGTCTGACTGAAAATGGGTTAGAGCGCACTATCATGACTACCACGTGGTGCTGGTGTTGGCTAAAAGGAATTTTTTCTCCGCCACCATTGAGTCTGCGAGCAGCTGTTCAGCAGAGTGTGGAATTCCTAATATAGTCCTGGGAGAATTGCAGGTTTTGATCCACATCTGGAGGTATCCCCATCGGAATTAGACTGTTTCTCCCTAGCTCTGCCTTTGAAGCAGCATCAGAGGCAGAACCTGCATGGCATATTTAGAGTGTCATCATGAACGACCCATAAAGGAGCTGGACCCACACAACCCCATTTCCCCCATGGCATTTCCAGAGCACAGGATGAATGAGGAAACTACATGGACTCCATTCATCCTGCCACCATTCCACCATAAGCTTGAATGGGAATAAAAGCTCAGTAGCTTTGCTGCTCTACCCCCACTGCCACTTGAGACTTGCCTGTCTCTTCAGTGACCTCATCAAACGCAGCAAATGCCCCATATTCAGAAAGGCAATTGCAGAAATGCCCCTGGTCCCATGTGAATCTTGCCAGAGAATTCTTGGTGCCTTTTCAAGTAAAGGGAACAATAACATCAAGCTCAGCTTTCTGCACTGTGGTTGCATTCATATAATGTCACAATTAGCGCAGAGCATTTAGGATCCGAAATCCAACACAAACGTTTTGACTGAAAGAAAAGTTACAATTGTCGAAAGCTTACGTCCTCCTTTTCTCCCTTCTGTCTCCAACGCTGCATGGCACACTTCTCAGGAAGACGTTTTCCAGATCTTATGGTGAAGAACCTGGGAAAGCACAAGTGCTTAGAAAAGTATAAGATAAGAGTCTGCCCTTCCCCCTCTCCTGAATAGTTTGTGCTAGAAAAGGTGTCTGAACATTGCCTAAGGTTGTGTCTAGATGGGGATAATGCGCATTCTAATGTGCAGTTGGTGGATGGGCGTCACACCTGATGGCCGATACTTCATAGCAACAGCACATTATGCTGCCGATACTTTGAATTTACTTACTGCGGAACGATGAGTACGCACTCCGCAGTATCAGGTGAACTCGAAGTTTCCTGCTGTCCTGCCAGGAGGGTGAAAAAGAGCCAATGAGGGCTGAGACTGCAGCTCAGCTCCCATTGGCTGCCTCATCTCATGTGATGTGCACCTCACTGTCCATGCCACGGATGTCTCACAGCTGCCAAGGAGGAAACTGCGGACCCCCGTTTTGAGTAGGGACAACGCGTCGTGACTTTGCAGCAAGGTAAGCTGCACATTTTTATATAACTGCAGATTTTTATCCGCTAGTCTGGAAGGGATCTAAGATTCATATGAAACACAGCCTGATTAATGAAATTCAAGAAGAGGAGCAGGCAGTTTTGCAGATAATCGGCCAACAATCCTCAGTTTCAAAACCAGTTATGAATGCTTCCTGGGAGTAGTAGTACAATGGTGTTATTCCTACTCTGCTTATTAGCTCCCTGAACTAAAGGCCTATCTAGATGGAAATGGGAAGATGCAGATACAAGAAAATATATGGTTTTCCTCTCCCCATGCTGAGTGCCCTTGTGTCGCCTTAATCCTCTTCTGACCTTCAGCTTCAATAACTCACATCAAGGCATGGATATGAGCCTACGCACTGAATTCTACATGAATTTGGAGGCATGGAGATTAATCAATAGGGATTAAATACAATTTGTGCAGAGGAACAGAGGAGGGAGGAAGTGGGAATTGTCCCCGTCCTTTTATGTAGGACAGAAGAAAAAGCTGTTGGGCCACAAATTCTCATGGCCAGCATGCACTAATAGCAATGGTACAAACAGTTCTTCAGCAGACAAATTGTTCAGGAAAGGAGTGACACCAGACATTTGCAAAGCAATCTAAAACAAACAGGAAACATTTCCATCCTCTAATTCACCACTAAGCTCACACTGTCAGGAAAACAATATTAGAATTATTTTCAGACTTTCATCCCACTTTCATCTTTGATGTTCCCATATGGGGTAAAATAATTCCCGGGGCCATCCAAACCCAGAGTATGCAAATATGCCAGAGTTTTTGGGTGATGTCAGTTCCTTGGATATTTTTCATGGAAACAGAATGTTCATATTTCATAATGGCTTTTTGTCCATTCTGTTTCTGTATAAATGGCAAAATTTTACAGATGCAAAAAATAATAATAATAAACACAATCCTAGGAAGTATTAAGAGGAGTATAGAGTCTAGATCAGGAGAAGTAATTATTTCTCTTTACCCTACCTTGGTCAGACCTTATCTAGAATACTGTGTCCAGTTCTGGGCACCCCTTTTAAAAAAGACATTGACAAACTAGAACAAGTTTAAAGGAGGGCTAACAAAATGGTTAGTGGTCTGGAAACCATGTCCTATGGGGAATGCTTGAAAAATCTAGGAACTTTTAGCCTGCAAAAGAGAAGACTGAGAGAAGACATGATCCTGAGACGTTTTCGCACGGGGCTGAACGGAACGCGGAAAAGACAGCTGAGGACACGTCATACGCATTGGCCGCGCGCGGCTTGCGTTCCGACGTGTCCGCAGCTGTCTTTTCCGCGTTCGAAATGTAGAGCACTTCGAAGTGCTCTACACGCGTTCCAACGCGGACGAGCCGCCCGCAGCCGTTCGGGAGAAGAAGCGTTCGCGCTTCTTCTGTCTCCCGAACGGCTGCCGGCGCGCCTCCGACGCCGCGCGGCTTTGACAATCAGCTGTTTCTCAAACAGCTGATTGTCGATCTGCCTCCGCGGCTGCCGGCGCGCCCCTTGCCGGCATTTGCCGGCTAAGGCAGCTTCGGGCGCTTTGAGCATTCGCACCCAGACGCTCCGGAACGCGTTTACACGCGTTCTGGCGCGTCTGTGTGTGAACGGGGAAAGCGCCCGAAGCTGGCTTAAGCTTTCCGCCTGAACGCGTTCCGTCTGGAACGCGATTCAGTGCGGAAATGCCTATGGTCTTCAAGTACCTGAGGGGTTGTCACAGTTCAGAGGGATCATCCCTATTCTCACTTACACAAGACTGGAGTACTAGAAACAATGGCGTGAAACTTCAAGGGAGTCAGTACAGATTAGATATTAGAAAAACTTCCTGACCGTAAGGGCAATCAGTCAATTGAATGGGTTGCCATGGGAGGTTGTGGGTTCACTGGAGGTCTTCAAGCAGAGGCTGGAACTACATCTGGCTGGGATGGTTTAGTAAATCCTGCACTGAGCAAGGAGTTGGACTTGATAACTTGATATTTTCTGTTGTAATATATTTGGTTTTAAATGTTGTTGCCCGCCTGCCCTGAGCCTTGGGTGTAGGGTGTGATAGAAATGTAAACAAACAAACAAACAAACAAATAAATAAATAAATAAATAAATAAATAAATAAATAAATAAATAAATAAATAAATAAATAAATAAATAAATAAGAAAGTCCAGCATGCTCTGGTTGCACCTCTTCTGGGCAAAGGGAACTTGTCACTTGAGGCACAGACGCAGTTGCATGTTCTATCACCCAGTTGCTACAGCAATATTACCATGCAAGCCTGTTGGCACTGTTGCTATGGTGCCATGATCATCTCTAGAATAGCAGAAATTATACTTAGCTGGTGCTTGGAGAAGTGTCAGCTACATTTGGAATGGTTCAAGCATTACAAGGAGTCTCCCAACAAACCATTTCAACAGTTAGCTAGTCATCGCACTTACTAAAAGTGCAAATTGGCCTGGAGTCATACTGCCTGTTCTAAACTGCCTGATTTCACTGTAAAAATCCACCCCTTACAGCAGCCGCTACACTGTAGCAATCCACCTACTTCACACCTGATAACAATGTTGCAATTTTGCACAATTCTGAAAGTTCTGACCTTTAGAAAGGGAAAAGAAAGGAAAGCAGCTGCAGATTCTGGGAGATGTGTGAATGTTTTTAAGGCTGTGGCGGTGAGCGGGCGAAGGGGGCTTGAGTTGCCACTGCTGCTGTGTGCCCTGGGCAATGGGGAGGAGGGGAAAGAATCGCCGGCTGCCCGCACAGAAAGCCAGAACTGGACTGGGAAGCACAGAAATAGTTTTAAATTAAGTTTAATACATTTTAAAATAATTTTAAAAACACCCAAAGCCACTACGAGACTTAGCAGCAGTTGGGTGGTTGAGCAGTTTTGCACACCTCCGCTCCACCAGGAATCATGAGAACGCCCAGCAAGTTTAAAAGGGAGAAAATCAAGCCATTATTATGATTGTCTTGGTGATCGGGAAATGGGGGTGGAATATTTGCCATGGAAAAGGGACAAAAATTAAGCCGTGATCCTGCCTGCCTTGGCGATCGGGAAACGGGGGTGGAATATTTGCTGTGGAAAAGGGACAAAAATTAAGCCATTATCCTGCCTGCCTTGGCAATCAGGATTTTTTCACAGACACAAAAAATGTCAGTGTTTGCGATCTCCAGTGCACAGGGCAAGAACGGCAAGCACACCCTACTTCCCAGTGATGTGAGCACCAATCTCCTCCCCAGATAGCCCAGGATTGTCCCCATGTGCAGTTTTGGCTAACTAAGCAATGTGTGCTGGGACCCCAAACTGTGCCCAAACTTGTTTTTTTTTTTTCTGGGGGGGGTACCAAATTTGTTCCTGGTCTGGCATGGTTTGGGGCGATTTGGTCCACCAAAACTGGACCAAATCAAAAATGAACCCAATTTCAGTACCAGTGTTTAGTAGGCAAATACAGGATTGCACTGCATGCTATCACAAAAACTTGTAAACCTCAGTTCTATATGCACTGAAAAGGATTGCAGTTACTTATCTTAAACAGAAATCTCCAAATCAAACAAACCCTTAGGCAGTAAATTTCTTAATGCAATTCTTCCTCTCTGAGAATACATAACTACAGCTGCCTCCAAATGCCAGATATATCTTGCTATGCTCTCAGCATTATATTGGGAACAGGTAAAGGTAAGATACAAGGCAAAATAGCAAGGTAAGGTTTGTCATCAAAGGCAAAGAACTATCCCAACACCAAGACATTTATACAGAATTATCACATAGGGAAATAAGGCTTGACCTATCTGAATGGAATCTTTTTCCTAGGTGCTTAACAACCCATTGTGATCAATTAAGGACACTACCAATCTATCCAATTGACCAGCTGTGTTAGATTAACAAAGCTAGGCAAATCTGGACAAGTCTTTGCATGCCTTAAACAAGCACTGAGCCCAAGACTTTTACAATTCATCCTCTGACAATGAGACCCTAAGCAAAATGTGCAGATGAATAACAGGCTGCAAGGGCATCTTGGCCAAGCTGCTTTCAGTGCTCCAGTGGTGGTCTGGATGCCATGGGTCCTTCAGGGCCAGCGACAGGAGCAGCAGGTGAAACTACAGATGGCGTAAAAGAGGTATGAGCAGAGACAAGCTGTGTTTCATGTTCAGCACCCAGAGGAAAAAGGTGGCACCATGGTGTTTGCATTGGCTGTTCTATGGAGATATGGGTACCTGTGACAGAAAAAAGCCCAGACAGTCTGGGAACAGAAAGAAGCTGATCTGGGTATCACCATCTTGAGTCAAAAGTCTTATGAACAAGAGGCAAAGAAGATGTCTCTGTTGAGGCATCCCACAAAGCCAGGGAGCTAGAAGGCAACCTCCAGTGATCATTGATGTTGATATTGCTGCTTCTGCAGCAGTTAGTGTTTGGTATAAGGAGGTGAAGAGTGCATGTGTTCCAGGCCACCAGATGTCTTGCCTGAGATCCTTGCATCTGTGGTGTCCTATGTGGTTGCCTATTCTTCCTAATGTTAGAGCAGCCTTTGCTCCCAATAATGTTCATCCACTTTTTTTTGCCAGGTGCTCCATTTATACTGAGTGCATCTACATTTTCAAAACACCCAGAGGCAATTTTTCCAGACATCATTTATTGTAGATGTTATTTCTTTAACATTAGGTTGCTGCTCCATGAGAAAGATGCACATGCAAATGGTCTTGAAAGAGAATTACTCAGATGTTAGTGTGACAATTTATCTAGGCATCAGGAAATCTATTCAAAATAAGTACAGTATATGGTTCTGGTCAAATAAAGAGTGGCCAAAAATGAGGCAATTCATCTTAATAATACTATTAAGTGCTGATGTTGGCCAAGTATGTATAGCCAAACACAATTGTTCACTAAACTTCTTGAAAGGTTATACTAGTCTTAAAATCCATCCACATTTAAATGATGATGAAGACATATGAGGACAGAAATCAGTATTAATTATTTTCTTTTTTTAATCAGATACCAAAGTCTTAGGCTACATCTCCATTGGAGACTGGGTGCTCTGAGATCCTGCTTAATGTGCCTTCGGTGATAGTCACACTCTAACTATTTTCAGTCCATCTTCAGATCTGACTTCTCCCAACCCTGGAATATATCTCAGAATAAAGGCCTGTTGTCCACATGGTAATGCAGACTCTCGCAGGTCTCACCTGGGGCCTCCTGTAGCCTGCACTGGCATGTGGACAGCCGACTCCTATTGCAGGATATGTTCCAGAACAAAGCCAAGTGTGAACAGGCCCATGGAAGGTCTGCAAATAAAATGGATAGAAATGAAAAGATGTGAGGGGTTGATGGACTGAAGAAGGTTTAAAGGTGGGGCCACGACCTTCATTGTGATGTTAACCTTGATCTGAAAAGCATTTTGACCCACAATAAGTCAAAACAAAATTCAAGAGAGAACAAGAGAAATGAAAAGGTATGAGCATCACAATCAGAGGGACCGAAGAAGGTTTAAAGTGTGAAGGTGTGACCATGGCCTCAATGCCTCATGTAATAAAGTTCATTGTGAGATCACTATTGTCTGGTGTGTCATCAGAACTTTTGTGCCCACTTCAGTTTTATCTGAAGTGTGGGGATGTTTCGCATTGTAAACCCACTTTTAAAGCACATCATCCACCGCAGTTCTTACGATGCCCTTTCAAGGAAGCAATGCCTGCAGTATTTAAAAACGCTAAGAACTCTGCAGTTTAAAGGCTACAACACCATCTTTTTAGGAGAAACTGATATCTCTGAGAGTCTAATAACTGGAGAGAAACTACCTTACGAAGATATTCTCAACTGGCCTTTGTGGACAATTATACATGCTGGAAACAGCCAAGGATGGATTCCATGGAGATACAGAGTGTTTCTAAGGGATGACTTGCCGTTGGATAAGGAAGAAAACGTCTTTCAAGAACTCTGTGACTTCCTGTCCATCACTTATGGGAAGTGCGCCATTGTGGTGAGACAGAAAAGGCAGCCACAAGTGAAGAGTGAAGAGTCTACAGAGGAGGGAAAAGTACAAGAGCCTCTCTCCACACCCGCCCCTTATTTATCGAGCATTAAATGTTGTCCAGAGATCGCCACAACCGCAGGCCATGAGCTCCTTTCTGTGCCTTTCTCTTACCACTACCTTCACCCTATGGACGCCGCCTGGTCATCTTTGAAATGGTTTATTATCAATAACAGAAAAGAGTTCTCCCTGACATCCCTGGAAAGGACTTACTCGTACCAGTGTATCCTCTTCAGTGACCTGATTGGGAAAGGGATTGAGAAGATGACGCCAAACAAATGGAAGCTGGCAGTTAGCAAAGTGAGGAGATGGGAAAATTACTACCTGGATAGGTTTTCCTAAGCTTTTCCCCAGCTATTTCTCATCTGCTTCTTGGAGTTAGCTACTTGGTAAATTAAATAAATAAGCATAGGGAAGCGAACATGTGTAAACATCTGTGATTGCCAGAATTCTCTACTAAGGTAACTGCTACAGAAATCCCTCTGCCACTGTGCACGTACCAAGGGGTGCTCTGGCTGTTGGATGGAACCTCGGCACTGGGGTTTTTAAGCAGCTGCTAAACTGGAGGGTTGAAAGGGTAAAAATATGTGCCTTCTTTCCCAAACTTCGCTACAAAGTAGAAAGTGAGGAAATACCTAATAAAGCACTTTGTCAAGGGAACCAAAAGAACAAGAGCAATCTGCTTTATGTCAGGAGGAGAAGGAGGAGGAGGAAGATATTGGCTTTTATATCCCATTTTTCTCACCCATTTAAGGGGACTCAGTGCACCTGACAAACCTTCTGTTCTTCTCCCCATTATAGACACCCTGCGTGGTGGGTGGGGCTGTGAGAGCTCAGAAAGATAGCTGTGACTAGCCCAAGGTCATCCAGCTGGCTTTGTGGAGGAGTGCGGAATCAAACCTGGTGACTATGATATATGAATCTGGAACTCTAACCACAAGACCAAACTGGCTCACTGTAGCCTTCCAGACATTCCTGAATTTCAGCTCCCATCATTGTCACTAGTTCCAGCCTGAGGCTAGCAGGGAATGAGGAGTGCTAGAAGCCACAGTTGAGCACCCTGCTTTATAAACTCATCAAGGCATTGCAAAGAGGGAATTAGCAATAGGTAGAGATTGGCCGCATTCCCATTATAAGCTTATTTCAGTTTCAAAACGGTTTCAATTCTCGCAGTTCCCACATCAGGTTGGTTTAACGTGCTTTCCGTGTGTTAAATCGCCCCAAAGCATTGTAAATGTTAATCCTCATTTCAACAGGTCTCACTCCGGTTCAGGCGCTTGAAACGTTTTACAATTTTTACTGTGGGAACAGTACCGTGTTAAGGAATGAGAATGTGTGTTTAGGGTTTCCCTCCCCCAATAGCTTGCTTCCAAAGATAGTGATTTTACTGTAAAAATCCACCCCTTAAAGCAGCCGCTACACTGTAGCAACATACCTACTTCACACCTGATAAGAATGTTGCAATTTTGTGAAAGTTCTGACCTTAAAAAAAGGGAAAGGAAAGGAAAGGAAAGCAGCTGCAGGTTCCGTTTTTAAGGCTGTGACTGTGGAGTGAGCGGGGTGAAGGGGGCTTTAGTTGCTGCTGTTGCTGTGTGCCCTGGGCAATGGGGAGAGAAGGGGAAAGAATCGCTGGCTGCCCACTGCCGTTTTTCCTCCATCCAGGCATGCAGCAGCCACCCAGCCAGGCTCCCTGAAGGAGTCCCTTATAGGTGGCGCGTTCACGCCAGGAGGAGGAGGGCAGGGCAGCCCCCCAAAGCAGCTTTTGAAAAGTAGCCACTGGAGTCCCCCCCTTGAGTCATGTACGCCACTTATGATCCTCAGAATCCGGATCGAACACGATTAAGTTAAAAGTAATGGGATCAGGCAAATTCACATTTGCATCCGGTTCTATTATTTCAGTTTAGGGAAAATGAATTAAGCTTATAATGGGAACGCAGCCATTGTCATTGTCATTGTCATTCTTTCTTTCTCTTTTTTGTCAACAGGGCTACATATAGCATGTGACAGAAAGGGGGAAAGATTACAACAGTATTTCCTTTTCAGTGAAAATCATGCACAGAAGGGGAAAGGTAGACACAATATTATATGTCAGAAAAGAAAGAAGGAGAGGGGAGGTATGTTTCTCGTGGAAACAGATGAGATTGATGATATCTGCATGAAGTTAGGAAAGGAGGATGAAGGGGGAGACTATTGGAGAAGGCTTACAAAGCCAGACATTACAGTTACCCAGCTGTGCCCTGGACACATTTTGCCCTGGACTGAGCTGCTCATTGTTTATCCTTGAGGCTGTAGCAAGCATTAGGGACCAGCCAGCTACTCACATCATATATACCTCTGCTCAGCTCTGTTTGTTACCTGCATGCCCTGTGTGTTCCCAACAAGTAAACCAAACTGGCAGGAGGGTTGGCTGAGCTACAGGACTTTGCAGCTCAGTCAGTGCTTGGGAAGTAGGCCCCAATTCTTAACCCCCAACCCTCGAGGATAAAACACTAACATTTTTGGCTAATGTAAGGATTATGGCAACAGTGGCCATGCGTACATGCAGAGTTGGTGCCAAAATGACTTCAGCATCACATCCCTTTGTCTGTATGTGACCAACCTGGAATGGCACCAACCTGCTATGTCTTCAGGTACAAAAAAGATGGATTGAGCAATAGCCAGAATGTGACAATAAGGTCTGGGCAATGATGAAGGGAGCCAGAACACTCCCTGTGTCATGTCAAACTCCCTATATGGACAAGCATCAAATATAATTAATGGCTAGCCACCCTATCATCAGGACACTCAGATTTCATAGTGTTTGACTTTAGAGCTCTAAGAATAGGATCATGTCAAACAAGATGTAATACTCTGCTAGCATAGCAGATTAGACTAGGACAGGCATGCAAAATCCAATCACTCTTTTTGTAGAACTAAATGGAAGTGGTTTCTTCTGAAAACCATCTCCAGCTCACTGTCACAGCCTTCACCAGCATGTGTGACTCTCCTTGACAACCATTCTCCAGGGTTCATTTTTATAATATATAATATATAAATCTAGAGAAAAGTGAGAATTATAGCAACAGCGGAACTGTCCAAAGCAATGGTTCTCAACCTGGGGGTCAGGGCCCCTTTGGGGCTCGAATTACCCTTTCAAAGGGGTCGCGACGAGTCTCCTGCCGCCCTTCCCTCCCATTTCCCAGCTGCTTCACCCCCGTGGTTGGGGGTCCCCACAACATGAGGAACTCCATTAAGGGGTCACAGCATTAGGAAGGTTGAGAACCGCTGGTCCAAAGGGTTTCAAACTGAACGGCCTTTCTGCACTTGGCCTTATTCTAGTATATATTGTGGGTTTGGAGACTGCAGTCATGGAAGGCCTAAGAGAGACCTGCCATAGTCAGATCATGGCAAGCCCCAGGAGAGGTTGTTTGCAAACTATCTAATGATGTAAGCATGTGTGTCTATTTATTTGTATACCACACCTTCCATAAAATGCTTGAGGCAGTTTACAACTTGAATAACCTCAGAATCCAAGAATAAACGAGAAAATCATGCACAAAATAAAGGACAAAGCAAAAAAAATCAAAATAGTAATGAAATATAAACCTTTTGCAGTTTCACCAGTTGCTACCAGTTACTCCAAGTGCCCCCCCCCCGGACATGGGCTAAAACCCATTAATCTACCATGATTATATTGGGAATGGCAAACGTAACTGGCATTCCCAATAAAGTCCCAGGATATGGAAGTGATGTCCTGTAATATTGCTCTTTTTAAAATATAAATTTTTATTATTTTATAACACAACTTTGCCGATAGTGATTAATGAAAAAGACTTTTTAAAATGGCAAAAGGACATGACAAGGTTTATTTGGCAAGGAAAAAAACAAGAATAAGATTTAAATTGATGCAGGATTTAAAAGAAAGAGGAGGATTTGGACTGCTTAATTTGAAGATATATATGGCATGTTGTTTAAGTTGGATTGCAAAGTGGTTCTGGTTAGAGGACTGTAGATAATTACAATTGGAGGGACAAGATCTGAGGTATGGGTATCATGGGCATTTATGGTAAGACAAAGTGAAAATTAATTCTGATTTTAAAAATCATTATGTAAGAACTGCTTTGTACAGGGTTTGGTCTACATAGAAAAACAACTTGTGTAGAAAAAATGCCGTTGTGGGTGTCAACAAATGAAGGCCTGCTAAAAAGAATTTAAAGGAAGGGAGGCTTGGATCAAATATGAAGATCTGTTAAATAAAAACAAAGCACTTAATGAATTTGTTTTAAAAACAAGACAGCAACTAAATCAAGAAGGAAAAAATATATACAGTGGTTTACATATGTACAATTTACGGATATATACAGAGATGATAAAAATAGATTAAATTTTGAATGAGAAAAGCAAAACTGGGAAATAAAATTAAAGACAACTGAAAAAGGAACAATTGGTGTGATGTACAAGCTATTGCTGCAGATGGATATGGAACATGAACAAGTAAAGGGCATGGGCAAGAAATTTTGGGTATAGTATTCCAATGGAACAGTGGGAGAAATTGTGGGTAAAATATATGAAATTTACTACATGTATAGTATCAAAGAAAATATATACACGATGATGTACAGATGGTATTTAATACCACATAAATTAGCAAAGATTTAGCAAGACGTGTCTAATAAGTGTTGGAAGTGCAAAACAAGTGAACATTTTACCATATGTGGTGGACTTGTAAAAAATCAAATGCATATTGGATACAGATACATACTGTAATGAGAAATATCTTTAAAATTAATGTACCGTTCAGACAATAAATGTTTTGAGTGGGAATAATAGATGAAAGCTTAGATAATGTGAATCCTTTGGTTCTGAATATCGTAACAGCAGCAAGAATATTATATGCACAGAAATGGAAAGAAGATGGAATTCTTTCTGTGGAGAACTGGCTGATTAAACTGACCAAATTAGCAGAGATGGACAAATTAACGAACTTTTGAAAAAACAGGACAATAGATAAGTATGTAAAAAACTGGAGAACCTTCATCGATTATCTACAAGAAGCAGGAATAGTAACTGCTGGATTTGATTGACTTTTAAATGGACAACCAAAAGAAGGAAAAACTACCATACTGATGTGGAGCACCAAAACAGAGATACTAAAAGAAGACTCAGAAGAATGGAGGAAGTGATTTATAGTTAACAACCAAATGATGTGATATACATGAACATCGAGAGTCCTGTAATATTGCTATTACAAGAAATCTTGCAGTTTTCCCAAAATAGCAATTGCTTACCTCTACCTACCCACTCCTTTTGTGATTATTCCTCTTGCAAATACTCAGGCGACTGGCCAGTGTGCAGAAAAAAACAAAGGGAAGCGGGTGGGCGCAAGCCGGATGATCATGGAAGGTGCAGCAGACAGAGGTAAGAACCCGTGTTTGCTTCCTATGTCTGGAAAAGTCAGAGAGTAAAAATCTTGGGATTTTCTTTAGATTCCACAATTGCCTTCTGCCGTCTGCCCCAGAACAGCAGGTGTTCAGAGGGGATCTGCTGACTTTCTGGGTCCCAGAGAGGCAGAAACAAACGTTAGGCAGGTGACCTGGCAGATGTACAGCATAGTTAAGAAGTATAGCACAGTGCCCAGCAGGGTGATGGTCTTATCTGGTTCTGATGTGGCCAAAAGGCAATCATTAAATGTCTGAACAATTAAATAAATAAAAGCTGCAAACACCGAGTGATGCGATTGAGCTGTCTAGTGAAACTGCCCACTCAGGCTGTGATAAGATGCGGCACAAAGAAACTAAAATAAAATATCTGAGATGCCTTTGAGGCAGGTTAGCAAAGGCTTCAGGGTGGGATTGTTCACATACCAGTCTGTCTCTCCCCTCCTAAACATTCTATGCTAGAAAAGGTGGATGAGAGAAGGGTTTAGGAACATGAGGGCCACACCTTGACCCTCTGAGGGACACCTTAGTTATAGCAGGCTCGTTATTATGAACCCTATATCTGTGGGAAAACACTTCAGACAAGGCAATTCCGGTGTTCTTCTTTCTTCATTTTGCACATTTAATGGTTTTTATGCCCTGCAGGCTTTGCATGACATTTTTAAAAAGTATGGGAGTGAGAAATAGCCAATGAATATTAGCAATTTGCTTGGAAACACAGATGAAACAGGGAGGGCAACATGCTTCAATTTCTGTATCTGGACTAATCCCCTCAAATGGCAGACAGAAGATCACATTTGCAGTTCAACAAACATAATATACATGTGAATTCCACTCTATATAGTCTTTACAACTAGTTCAGTTTGCTGTATTTCCACAAGGTGGCAACATAATATCTGCCTCTTCGACCTACAACTGAAAGAAAAGTGCCCTGCCGAAGTCTTTATCCCGTTTTTCTCTGCAGGAGACAATGGAAGACAGAAGGGCCTGAAATAGTGTGGCCTATCATGTCAAAAAGAGTCAGACACAACTGAACAACTAAACAAGATAGGAAGATCCTCAGGGCCTACTAAATGGTGCTGTGGATGTGCTACAAGGATACAGGGCTTTCACAGTTCCTCACTTATATACTGAGCAGCCTGGCAGAAGAAGGAAGGAAGGAAGGAAGGAAGGAAGGAAGGAAGGAAGGAAGGAAGGAGGAGGACGAAGAATTGGCTTTTATACCCTGCTCTTCTCACCCATTTAAGGGGACTCAAAGCGACTGACAAAGCTTTCTGTTCTTCTCCCCAGAACAGACACTCTATGAGGTGGGTGGGACTGTGAGGGCTCAGAAGAGAGCTGTGACTAGCCCAGGGTTGCCCAGCTGGCTTCACAGAGGAGCGTGGAATCAAAACCTAATCCTAACCCATCTGAGAACAAGAGAAAACATTCTTAGCAGTGCTTTCTTCCTTGTTCCTTCATGTTTCTGCTTCCATGACAATATCCCTCTCATCCTCTGCCATCCCTTTCTCCCTTTGCCTTTGATTTTTCCCAGCATCAGGGCCTTTTTTGATGAATCCTGTCTACTTATAGCCAGAGTATCTGAGCTTCAGCTCCAGTATTTGTCTTTCCAGTGAACAACCAGGGTTGGGTTCCTTTAGTATTGACTGATTTGATCTCCCTGCAGTCCAAGGGACTCACAGGAGTCTTCTCCAGCACCACAGATCAAAAGCAACTATTCTTCAGCACTCAGCCTTCCTCACAGTGTGGTCCAAATTTTCACAGCCATACATTACTACTGCGAAAACTGTTATCTTTAACTATACGGATCTTTATGGGAAATGTTATATCTGTATTTTAGGAATCCTACCTATGCTTAGTCAATGGTCCCTTCTGCACTGAACCTTATTCCAGATTATATTCCAGAATAAGAACCTGCCACACGCATGCTAAATGCAGACTAATTTCCATAGGGCCTTTTTGCACTTACCTGAGGGGAAAAGGCAGGGGGAACTCCCACATGCTGCATCTGCATGTCATGGAGCCATTTATTTGCTAGAAACAGTTCCGCATGTGCCAGAGTCTGCTCTGTGCATATAGACGTGGAGCGGTTAGGAGCAATATAGCCCTGAATGCTGAATCTGCACTTCTTCCGAGTGCTGCATTGCCTGGTTGCCTTCGCAACAGTGCTGTGCAGATGCACTAGTGCCTTTGCTGGTGCTCCACAATCACTACCATAATAGCAGCCATGTGCATTTAGCCAGCACTTTGTTAAGCGCCGGCTAAGTTTCAAATGCTTTGGGAGGAAGGCAAAATTAGTTTTCATATATACTGTTGTTTTAATATATGTTTGAGTCTAAATGTTGTTACCTACCCTGAGACCTTCAGGTATAGGATGGGATAGAAATACAGACGAACCCCCGTATCTGCTGATTCGATAACTGCAGATTACCAGATCAGCCTCCCTGCCACCCCTCCGCCACCAGCTCCCCACTGCCACTGCCAGTTTCCACCAGCTCCCTGCTGCTGCTGCTGCTGCCTGCCACCTGCTGCACCTGGGGCTAGTGGCTTCGGCAGCTTCAGCTTACTGCCCACCGCCATTAGAGCTGGCAAAAGCTGCTGCCACCAAAAATCAAAAGCCACCACTGGCTATTCTCGCTGGGCATGCCAAAGCTGCTGGAAATTAAAGTCACTGCCACTGGAAGTTGCAAAAACTTCCTGCCTGCTGCTTTTGGTCGCCGGCCCATCTGTCAGAGGGGCGGCAGAGAACTACTAACTCTGCAGCCAAAGCTGCTGCCAGCTGAAGCCACCACACCTGCCTGCCTCACCACTCTTTGGCACCTTTGGCAGCAGGCTGGCTAGCTCTCCGCCACCCCTCTACCAGGCAGGCGGTGGCCCAAAGCAGGCAGGCAGTTTCCGTGGGTGGTGGTAGTAGCTTGAGCTTGTGGCAGCTTCAGCAGCGGGCCGGCTAGCTTTCCGTTGTCGCTCTACCAGGCAAGCAGGTGGCCAAAAACAGATAGCTGGCTTCAGCACAACGTTTGAGAAGTTTTTTGGAAGCGGGTGGCAGCATTCGTGATTATCCAGAGTTTCACGTATCCGTGGGAAGAGCCAGAACGAGTCCCCCATGGGGTTTTACTGTAGATAAATAAATAAATAAATAAATAAATAAAAAGCAAATTCACCCATAGTCTACAGCAGCATGCAAAGGGTAGGTCCCTATTTAGGGACATAATCCAGAATGATTATAACCTGCTGTATCCAGTGGAACAGCCAGCTCAATTGTTTTCAGTAGGGCCTATACGTGATTAAGTTTGTTTAGAGCATAGCTGGGGGCGGGGAGGGGGCAGAAAACCTAGCAATATCATACGGGCATACGTGTTGTTTAGAGAAAGGAAAATATGTTTAATCATGGCATTGCATCATTAGAAACTTTTGCTCCACTGGATGGACCTTGTAGTGGATTCTAGTCCACCAACCAACTGCACACAAGGCAGTCCATTAGCAGGACACAAGCTCAGTTTGCTCTGCTCCCTGTTGTCCAGCAGCTGGTTTTCAGAGGCAAGCTGACTCCGACTGCAGAGGCATGTACCCCGTCATAAGGGCTAATAGCAATTGATTGCTTCTTTTATTACAGCAACTTTATATACAGATTTTCCAATATCAGACACTAAAACCACTCATACAAAGCACAGTTTTATTATATAAATAACTGGCAGGATATTATCACATGTACAAAAAAAAAATCCCAATACACTGTTGATTTAAATACATTTTACTCTTGGGTGATTAACTCTTCTGGCACAAGATTCAGTATCATTTTCAGTGATGTCTTCAATTTTCCCAGAAAACGAATCAAAGCACATTGCCGAAAAGTTAAAAATCTGCAGACAGAACAAAAGAGCTTTATTTTTTTAAAAAAGAGGAGTTAACAATAATACAACAAAATTGCATTTGTAGAAAGACAGTTCGTAACATCCATGGAAGGTCCTTCAGCTTGGATTCATAGAATCATAGAGTTGGAGGGGATCCCTAGGGTCATCAAGTTCAACCCCCTGCTCAGTGCAGGATTCTGCTGGATATTCTTGAAACTGTGGAATTGCTTAACCTACTGAGCTTCCCAATACATGCTCTGGAAAGACTTCCCATCTTAAAACCTTCAATGAAGTATGAAGGAGTGAGCTGCAGAGAAGAATCAATAGGGAAGGGTGTTTAATTATTCCTTAGCCTCTGTGGATAAGTGCTTGGGACATTTATTCATTGAGAAGATCTGAATCTGACTGACACACAGGGGCCATCTGGATAGTCTATGTTCTGCTTTCAATTCTCAGAGGAGTGCCATACCCCTTGCAATCCTCTGCACAAAGTTTAAATAAGCTTTTCCCACTCTTTTGACTGGACATGGGTGGCCTTCTTCCCCTATTTGGTGCTTGCAAGAGATGCTTCCCCTCCATTTGTTTATTTATTTAGCGTATGACAAATTCACTTAGTTTAAACAACGTGACAGGAGATCCTTTAAGACTGTCTGGTTGCCGCACCTTCAAGGTTTTAGATGGCAGTGCAGACCAGCACTGATCTGGCCCATAATTCCAAGTAATCCGGATCAGAGGGTCCAGTTATTCTGAATCCACTGATCAGGATTACAGAGACGTAAGTGCATGTTTTATGTTATAGCGTCTGTCCTGCTGTTTCTAGTTATTTGTTCCTCTGCATTATATCAGTGACTGGCAAATACATCGGGTATGATTCAACATCACACAAACTAAGATTTCTTTTCTTTCTTCCCTCCTAGAGTTCACGGTTACAACTGCAAATAAGTGGAAATACCTTCTTCCATTGGTGCAATTAGATTCTCTGGCATTAAGGCCCTTCTTAATTAGGCTGGCCCAAAAGTCTGCATTTGATGCCCTGGTGTGTCTCTGCGTAATATTGCTGTTCATTGCACAAGAAAAGGACCTGGCACTAGACCTTCCAAAGTACTCCCATATTTGAAAGCTGACCCTTTAATTTAAAATGCATTGGGAGCCCTCTTGCTTCATATAATGCTGCTCAAATGAGGCCAAGTAGAAGATGGTATTACTTAGCACAGTTTATTTGAATAGCATATGTGCCTCTTCTGCTATGCTTATAAGCTATTTAAAAAGTAGGCTAAATATTTCTGGTTTCAGTATTCCTGTAGTGGCTGTCCTGATTTAACTATGGACCTTATCACTTCTAGTACATTACATTGGCACAACAGCCACAAAACTAAAATACAGTTTATGTCAGGAAGACACTGGGAGGGTCACATCCTGACAAAGAATATGTGTTTAAATATGAAAGAAGATGTAACTACATGTTATTAATTTAAGCAGCACTACCATAGGGGCTTTGCAAAAAACGTTCATGTTACAGGATCCCCATATATAATCCCAAGGCTGGAAAGGGCCTTTGGGGTCACTGAGGCCAAGCTACACTCATGATGTAAAGAAGGAAAAGAACGTGCAGAGGAAGTTCAGACACGTCCCAAACTAGCATGAATCAGCTGAGCTCTGTTAAAAAGGGAACTCAGTAAAAGCAAAAATTAACATAGAGCTGAAGAAAATAACACACTAAGGCCGTGGTCACACTTTCACTTTAATCCTCCTTCAGTCCATGTTTGGAACCCACTGGTCACACCTTTTTAGTCCAATCCATTTTATTTGTGGATTTTGCTCCTTTCAATCGTACATTCATGAGTCCAGATTTTTACAAGTCTCAAGTCATTATAGAGCATTAATCCATTTTCATTTTGGGGTATAATAGGAGAAGAGGACTAAAGGGGGCTGAACCATACTATGGTGGGTGGATACTGCATGAATTTGACTTCCCTTTCACCCAATGTGTGATTACACGCTGTTGGGTCATTGAACTTTCATCCTGTCAGAGCACAGGGGGTGTTGTGATGGAGGAGAGGGGTAGAGATCTAAAAAAAGTCTCATAAAGGAGTCTCAAGATGGGCACAGCAAGGTGTGTGCAGAAAGATCCAAACTGAAGAAGGATTATCAGGTACTGGGTGTGATTGGAGTTAGTGCATTTTGAGTCCAGCTTCTTTATAAGGCAGAGTATACCAGCAAGGTGTGACCACAGCCTAGGAGAGTTCAAGAACATTAAAGGCAGGACGGACACAGGGCCTTTTCACACTTTCCCTTCCCTGGAACAGCATCCCAGGGAAGTGTCAGTGCAGGGTGGATCAGGCATCCACGCTTTGGGATGCCACATCTATCCCAAATCTTGCCAGCACTTCCCTAAGCGCTGGCAAGGTGTGAATCACAGCGATCTGTTGCCTCTATGCTAGAGGAAATCATGGGCCTACAGCAATGGCACCAATGGGCATATGCCATGCCCACGCCACCCAATCACATGTTCCATCTGCAACTCTTCCACCCATCCCAACCCAAAACTGCTCTATTGCTAGACGTGTGGGAAATGCTCCCACACACATGGAGCCACTTCTGGTATATAAGTGACTTTACGCAGTGCAAATCCACCATGTAGGAATGTGACCCATCTTCGCCTTTTTGTCTCGGATGTAAAGGCCCACAGTTTCAAAACAGATGCTGTCCTTATGTGTTAGATGTCTGTGAAGAAAAGTGGGAACCTTGCTGGAAACCTGTTTGGACAAAATCAGTGGCATACCCATACATCCTCTGAATGTGCAAGGGCAGGAGATTATACTGGTGGACAGGACCACTGCATCAGGACACCATTTTCGTCACCAATGTGTTTCCTGCCAAAGACTGAGATTATGATCAGACACAGCCAAAAGAATAATCTGTGAGGCAGGTTAGAAAAGACTCGGTGGTGGGATTGTCCAGTCTGCCTCTCTGCTCTCCATGAATAAACTTCTGTGCTAGAAAAAGTGAATTAGGGAAGTCTTGGGAACATGTGGATTACCTTTTGTTATGTCTGAACACAGTCTAAGTAGATGGTCTTCAACAACACTGCCAGTGATCCACAACTGCCAATGTGAGGGGGGAAATAGGCATGTAGTTCAAAACTCTGACATTCAAACATGACTTTTTTCCAACCAGACCATTACCTATGCAGGCTCAATTGTCTTTCTTAGCTTCTCTTTTCAGCTTCTCTTCCTGCTCCTTCTTCATTTTTTCTTCAAGTCTTTTCCTCTGGTACATTTTTACTCCAGCAAATGCTAAGCAAAGAATTAATGTTTTAGCTGCTAAAATGTACATTAGCAGTGGAAAATTTTCCAGTGCCTAAAACAGGGAAAAAAGGAGAGAGAGAAAAAATCACATCTCTCAAACTGTGCAAAGATTGTGGAGTTCTTTTTTGATAAGTGCCAAGGGTATGCTTCAAACTCTCAAGAGTTTTTTTATATTTGCTTAAATAGCAGAATTAGGAAAAACACAAAGCACATGGCCAGAAAACTTGAACTGCATGTTTAGTGACCAAGATGTTACAGTTTATCAGAAGAGGAGAAACAAAATAATTTTAAATCCACAGTAACTGACCTAGCATGCAAAAACAAAGCAAAATAGGGGAGAAACTTGCAAAATTATTTTCATTAATATAGTAGAAAAATACAAATGTTATCTTCTGGAAGCAAGGAGTTGCAATTAAATCAAGCCTCACTGCTCAACAGAAGCGCCCATGCACATGCAGTATATTTAACTATTTTTGCAACTCTCCTGGCTTTGGAATTAGCATGAAAGATTGTACAAATTAACATGTCCTCACCTTCCAGTTCATCACCAACATATTGATTCTACAGTGATGTTGTGGCTCACACTTCAGGCTCAGCAATCACTTTTGGTCAGATTTATAAGAAATTTGTGAAGTCAAAAAGCCACTTGAAAAATATATTCAGAGACCTGATCTGTGCCTCCGAGGTATAGGAAAACAGTATGGAAAGATCAGCTGGCAGAGATATGCAACCAATCTTTCAAAACATTTATTAAGTTTTGAATATAGAAGCATGTAGGAAGTTTGCACTTAAATAGTTTGTGGTTCTTGCTGATGATGCTAATACAGAACTTTCACGAAGGCCCATGAGGTATCTGGAAAGGAAATGACATGCCCAGTGAGTGACAGGAACAGGAACCTGTAGGAGTGCAAAAAAACGGCAGAGAAATGATTGGCTGGAGACAGCTGCCATTGCTTTATAGAGCTATCCCCTTCCCAATCCCAGCAGCTCATTCAGCTAAAAAAAGCAACACAGCCTTCTTTACAAACATATACACAGTGAGAAGTACGTGGTTAATTGGATTTGGGCCTTAAGTAAAGTATTGGGTCATCACATAAATGTCTACTCACAAACACGTTCCATTAGATTCAATAGGTAAGTACCCACATCTAAGGACTACATTATGCTCTTAATTTGAAAATAAGGTACTAAGTACTACGTTTAGCTAGATTTGAGTAACAGTTCTCTGCAAATGAATCGCTTTTAAAATTTAGGAAAGAAGAGAGTACTGGCAAGTGAATATATCAAGATCTGCAACTTAATAATCAATTGTCCTCAATGCACTGAGAATTTGTAATCCCCCCATTACTTTACAAGACATCTGGCCACAAAGAGACATGCTTTCCTGGCGATACACCCAGAAGCCCAGGAATTGCTACCTTGAGGACCTTACCTCTACAAGGCCAAGCTCGAGCCAGTCTGGTTCTGATGTAGAACAAGAAGAGTTGGCTTTTCTACCCGACTTTTTTCACCCATTTAAGGGACTCAAAGCGGCTGGCGAAGCTTTCTATTCTTCTCACCACAACAGAACACCTTGTGAGGTAGGTGGGGCTGTGAGAACTCAGAAGAGAGCTGTGGGTAGCCCAAGGTCACCCAGCTGGCTTCTTGGGGGAGGGCGGAATCAAACCTGGTACTCCCAGATAAGAGTCGGCTCCTTAACCACTAGACCAGTGGTTCTCAACCTGGGGGTCAGGACCCCTTTGGGGGTCAAATTACTCCTTCAGAGGGGTCGTGACAAGTCTCCCGCCGCCCTTCCCTCCCACTTCCAAGCTGCTCTACCCCCATGGTTGGGGGTCTCCACAACATGAGGAACTCCATTAAGGGGTCGCGGCATTAGGAAGGTTGAGAACTGCTGCACTAGACCAAACTGCCCATGCCACCTCCCCATGGAAACTTTGTAGCAAGGAAAAGAGCCTTTTACTAGGCCAAAGAGGATTGTGTCTATGGGGCAAGTGTGGAACACACCTGAAAGAAGCTCTGCATGTCCCAGGAAAGCTCTCAGGAGCCCTACTAGATTTCACTGTGAGGGAAGGATACTCCCACCCCAACACATCCTCTGAAACTTCAAATGTAATCAGAACTGATCCCATGTGCTAATGTTAAGCCAAGGAGAACACTCACTTCATAAAGCTCTTAAAGACCCTGCAATCAGGCTCTTACAGTATATAATTTTAAGGAATGCTAAAGCCAGACCACCCACCTATATAATCAGCAGAGGAATTTTCTGCCAACCTGGGTCCGTACTAATTCACAATCTATGTGCCTATCTGAATAAGCCATTCCTCCTTATATGGAGTTTCTCGGTCTCGGTACATGGCTGGGAAACTTCAGCAGCCCTCCTTTTATACTTTTACAGAGCTTTCCTTATACACAGCTTGGAGCCAAAGGGACCAGTTTGGAGGCAACATCCAGAAACCATTCCTCCTACTTGCCTTTGTAAAGGAAGAAGACTTTTTGAAAGACGGAGTGAAAGAGCACACATTCGGCACAAGGTTCTGAGTTATTTGGTGAGTTAAACTTTTTCTGAGCTGCACATCAAATGCAATAAATAATATTCTTTTCACGGTTGGACATATGGCATTTGAATCTATGGGAGATTCCGTCTGGAGTAGCTATGATCCACTGCAGTTCAAATCTATGACAGTCTTGAGCTGCTGCATTGAACTCCAGCCATGGTCACATCTTCCCTTTAAGCCTTCTTCAGCCCATCTTCAGGTCTGACTACTCACACCTTTTCATTTCTATTCATTTCATTTGTAGGCTTTCCATTCAAGGAAGTCCAAAGGGAGAGTGCAAAGACAACAAATAAAATGGATAGAAATGGAAGGGTGTGAGCAATCAGACGTGAAGATGGATCAAAAGAGGTTTAAAGGGAAGGTGTGAACACAGCCTCCAGGAAAGATAGTGGCTGGGGTGACTGGGGTGACTGTGCCGTGGCCCTCCATATCCAGGTACCATTCTTCCACTGCTTTGCACTAAAAAAAAAAAAAAAAGCCTTATTCTAGAAAGACGGCAGGGGCATACTGGATATAAAGGCAACCTGGTAGAATTGCCCCACATGGCCAACCAGACCTGCACTGGGCTCTCCTGGCAGTTTTGCTTGCCAGGAGGTCTAGCAAGGTCCTTCAGCATTACTTCACTGGAAGCTTCAAGGAACTTTCTGTTGCTTCATTTTTTCATGCACTTGGCAAACTCCTGGAAGCTGCCAGCAAGGTAATGTCACAGGATCTCCTCAAACACTGTACAAAGCCAGTGTCTTTGCTGAAACCATTCCCTTTGACTAGACCCAACCATATTTAGACAGCTACAGAGGTGGGGTTCAGAGCTAGGAAGAACAGCATCCAGAGGACATATTTACACTTCTTCTT
Organism: Aspidoscelis tigris stejnegeri; assembly: GCA_023333525.1. NCBI lineage: Eukaryota > Metazoa > Chordata > Lepidosauria > Squamata > Teiidae > Aspidoscelis > Aspidoscelis tigris. Next base: position 214,403,212 of record JALMGA010000001.1, read on the forward strand.
CCCCACACTCACACTGGACCACTGGAGCCTCACTGAAGGTTAGGAGCGGAGTTAATTGACCTCAGAACAGAAATTTCATGTTCCTATTCCACTGATTAAGAATGCAACAATCTGTAGACTGCTACAAGCATATTGAGGAGGTTGCCTGTGTTGCCTGGCTGCCTGTCAGAGAGAGCTGAAAAATAAGAAGTAGCTCACAAGCACCAGGGTGCGTGCGTGGGTGCATGTGTGCATGCGTGCATGCATGCGTGGGTGCTGACACAGGGGTTTTCTTGCCAGATTTGGATTACTGCCGCTCCTTTTTGCCTGCCCACTGGATTTTAGTTCCTTTGGGCACTGTCCTGACATGCGATCGGAGGTGGTCAGGCAAAGAGGAGAAGGTGGAAAGGGGCACCGGGCTCGCTGCCATGAGCCACAGCTTGACCAAGCCTGACACGCAATCAAAGCCACTGGGCTTGATGTTGCCTGGGCGCCCCCCCCCCCCAACTTGGTCAAGCCCTGGCTCATGGCAGCGAGCCCAGGACCCCTTTCCTCCTTCTCCTCTTCACCCGCCCACCTCCAATCACATGTCAGGACAGATTTCCTGAAATACAAAAAATGACAACAACCAGCTCCAAAAACAGCACTGAGATTATCACACTTAACAACCACACTCCAGGTTCTCTCTTCTTCCAGAGATCAAAAACTTTTTCCTGTTGCTCTTGGCATGGATGATATAGTCTTTCTGTGCAAATTAAAGCCTTTTCTGCCCTGGACATTAATCTGGATTATATCTTGTAATAGGGAGGGAGAGGCCTGACATCTACAGGCTGATGCCCAAGGCCTGCCATAGCCTCCATTACCATGTGGACACCAAGGTCCTATTCTAGGATATAATCCAGAATAAAACCCAGTACAGACCAGGCTTAAATTTATTTCAGAAATGTTACTATAACGGGAGGAAATGTTTAGTGAGTTCCTTGTGCAGCCTTCTAGGCTAGGCAGGTCATGGGTCTGATCTAGTGGGACATTTCTTAGACTTTTTCTTCAGTTTTTTTCTATACAGATATATTTTACCCAGATTGGAATCTTTCTTTAATTACTTATCCGCCTCCAGTTTTATTCACAATAGGATACTATGTACTTCTAGTTTGAAATAAGTAGCAATATAGTATATTAAATGGAAGTAACAAGAGGTGAAAGGTCTCTCTGCTATATGGTAGTATATTTACCTGGAAAAAAAACTTTCCACGTGAGGTCATATTTTGACAGCCTTATTTGCAACAAAATGATAAGTTCTTGTCTTTAGAAATAACTCATACATTTAACATCCCCCAATGAACTGTGACATGTTTGTTCCAAAATCAGTTTCTTCACTTCATTTCCAATGACCTCTCTGTAAGGTCACAATTCCCAATAGCTTCTTTCCCACCTTAATAGTCTTTGAATATTCCCACTTTGACTTTTTAATATCAGCTATAGCTGTCTAACACTACTGAAAACAGTGTGGTGCTGAATAAGCAAGTTTCTTCACTTTATGTTTATTCACATTCATGCCTGTGACCTTAGCGGAAAAAAACCTCACACATTCAACCTTCAAGGTTAACTGCTATCTTGCAAAGCCCCAGAATCACACACATATCAAAAGTTACATATCTGTGTTCTCCCCAAAAGTCAGATAAAGTTTAATAACAAGTTAACCACGTATAGTGCCCTCCCTCATGGTTTGTTGATGTTAGCTTCAAGGCCTTTTTGAACAAGAGGAACACCACACAGAAAATAACTCAATGTCAGGGTCTTTCTGCATTAGCTAAAGCATAGTAAGATCTTGAGCCAGTGGTGCTGACTGCCTTTTCATATGTAAAGATGGGGAGGGGGCAGGGTGGGGACCAACCCAGCAAGCCAACTAGGAGCTTCTTGAGGGAGCCCCTAGGTGAGGTATGCAGAAGACAAGCTCCTAGTACACTTGCTGGTCCTGTGTACAGGCCAGCATCATCCTGAGATTGTGCTCAAAGACTCATACAAAATGTGCAGACTACAGCACACCCTACCTGAGGCCTGCCTTGGTCTGTCCTAATAGGCAGCTCGCAGGCCCCTATTCTGGAATATAATCTGGAATAAGACCCAGTACAGAAAGGATCCTTTGATTCTCTAGAGATCCTAAAAGAAATCAACTGCAGTTGAAATGGAAGAGAGCTAAGTAATTTTCCGTACGCTCCTTATTTTGAAAGTGCAGCTCCTTCTTCTGTAGTAGATTGATGGCACTACCAAATTTATGGATGACAGATGTATCAATGGCTACTAGAACGAATGCCTAGGTGCATCTTTCAGGCTGAGGGGGGGGAGAGGAAGTGGGGCGTTTCTAAGGCCATCTGCTGGGACTCGAGAGCAGGTTTGTCCTTGTCTCTGCTTGAGATGCCCATGAGCATTTGGTGGGCCACTGTATGCGACAGGATGCTGGACTAGATGGGCTGTGGTCTGATCCAGCAAGGCTTCTCTTATGTTCTTATGTACCAAAGTTGTTCATCCAAAAAGCCAGAAATACCATTTGGTTACTGTAACAAGTTGGAAGCGGCTGTACCTTAGCGGGTAGAGCAGAGGGTTGTTGTTCAATCCCCAGTGTCTCACTCCCAGAAGTAGGCAGCGGCAAACCACTTCTGTATCTCTGCTAAGAAAACTGCATAGAGGTGCCCTTAGAAGTACCCCTGCAGTCAACCAGGAATTGGCTACAACTTGGCACAACAACAACACTGTAACAAGTTATTTTAGCAGTTGACCAGCATGCTGTCATTCTACAAGAAGCCAGATATTTACCCTCTGCAAGCTGCAATTTTTAATAAGATCACAAATAGCACCAGATACCAAAACAATCACTTGGTTTCGGAGAGCGACTTCGTAGTTTCTATTTATGGCTCTTAGTTTGATTTCTAGTGTATATTTTAATAAACATTGTTTTTTATACTTTCCATATATTTTAAGATGTGTGCAATTTTATGCTTCCCCCTGTTTTTAGTTCTCTTTTAATCATTTCTTTTGCAGGCCATTCTAGGCATCTTTTAAAGATACAGCAGGATAAAAATATTAAGTAAATAAATAAACAATGTCATTATATTGACTCACGCTGAATATCGCTTTACAGTTTTAAAAAACTCCATAAGTGACCTATTTGTGTTTTCTGGGTTTGAGATTTGCTATGCTATGCCATCCTATTCAGTTCAAGGAGACTTAGGGTACAACCTTGAGTCAGTGGTAAGGACAAATATGAGGTTCATAGATGTCGGCTGTTGCTAATCCCTGTTTACAATTAGAGAGGGAACCTGCTGAGGCAGCAAAAGGAACTAATTAAATGAAATTGTGTGCAGCGTTTATCAGCATGCACAAGTTTGTTAACAGAACTGCCATCCCTGCAGACTGCCTGCAGGATGTGATCCACCCATCCGACTCTATATTCCCGGAGGGGATTCAAAGGGGTTGCCTGATACAGTGGACCTGCAAAACAGCAGATCCGTGTAAGGAAGAAGATCTTTCTTATCCTAAGACTTTCCAATCCAAATGATTCCCATTCAGAGAACCTGGGCCTTATTCCAGATTATATTCCACTTGCCGTAGTCTGCACGTAGATTTTCCATTTGCCAGCATACAAATGGCAGACCCCTATTCTGAGATATAATCCAGAATAAGGTCCAGAGCAAAAAGGGCCAAGATTGCACTTCTAGTACCTAAGAAATAGATATAAAATGTCATATTTTTATGTCATATGCCTATGCCCACACAAATCCATTAATTACAAATAATTGATAATAATAGCTTAGTATTATTGTTTTACACCAGCCAATTTGCACAGGATTGGGTAACATAAATCCCAGCTCTGAGGGAGATAAGAAACCCCTAATTTTCACACCCACTATTGACAACAGATGTGCACATACATAGTTTGCAGCTATGGACAAAGGTGTCATGGTTTTTGGGTACCAGCTAAATAGCTTACCTGCAGCTCTCTAGCGAAGCAGGAGAGAAGACCTTCCCAATCCTAACCTACTCTATAACCAACAAAATGTGTGTGGGGGGAGGGGTATTAGAATTGTGCAATTAAAAAAAAATCCCTAAAGACACTCCACTCTGGACTTCTATGGACTTTAAAAAAAACTTTTACTTAATCTTGGGTAACTACAGAGCTTTAGAGGTGTGTAGGAAGCAGGAAAGTCTGCATACTTTTCAAGATCCTATGAATTATTATAATTAATTTATTGTTGTACTAGTAGTAGTATCTGTATTTATTTCCTACTTGTGCAAATATTATTTTTCTCCCCTCTGTTTTATCTTTACAACAACAACTCTATAAGGTAGGTTAGGCTGATAGGTACTAGTCAGCCTGAATGAAGGTTGGCATTAGCAATCCCACATCTTGTTCCAACTGCTATTGTCACTCACTGTAGCCCTCAGGCTGGAGGAGAACAAATAAAACAGGTGCCTTTGAACGTGTATAACTTTTGTACTTATTTCTTCACGACATGATATACTGCAAAGCTCAACCTTCTGAGTTTTTACGCAGAAGGTAAACTGATTTTCAGTGGGGTGGTCGACAGCCCAAGACTTGTATATTGAAATAGGAGTGGAAGACGCCGCGTCTTACTTCAGATTTAACTTAAAGATAGAAGTTCAAGGACATCAAAGTTGAAATGTCCCTTTGCACACTTGGAGAAATGCAAGTGTGATCCACGTCGAGTCAGATCCAACAAACGGAGCGCACAGGTTAAAAGTAAACAGTGAACTTTATTCCGGAACCGAACCGGATAACATATATTGAAAAGGACTGCAATATATAATTCAGCTATTTTTAAGCGCTTTTCTGCGATGAAAACTATGCAAAGAGAACTAATCCAAGAAGGTTAGTTCTCTTTTTAACGCACTGGGCATGCTTAGCAAAAGACCCATAGCGAATTAGTTTGTAAACAAATGCTAAAGAATTACAAACATAATAGTAATTGCAGTCTGATCATCTCGGGTCCTTATCAGGGTCAAAATACATAAAATAAAAACCCACAAAGCTGTACACTTATAAGGGTTCAAGTTCAAAATCGGTGCCACAACAAATATAATGCCATTCATTTTGTGATTTCAAAGCCATAACCATACGTTACCCTCAATCCGCAGCAGCCATAGACAACAGGAAAAAGCTACAGACTACAATTCCCACAATCCTTGCTAAGAGTTCAATGACGTTTGAAAATGTCAACAGCCAATCATATAGATGTTAACCCTTCCATAGACATATTCGTATAGAGCAAAACTTTTCTTTGCGGAAATAGGGTTCTTACTCTACGGTACTCTGTTAATACCGCTGTGTACCGAAGACAGAAAATAAATGCAGACGAAATTTATATTTTTAATTCAAATATAGGGAAACATATTTTTATATAATGATGCTTAGCCAACTCTAAATATTAAAATTATTAATCCTACATATTTTTTAAAAAAAATGCAATTAACTTCAGAGGCTCCAGCAAACCCAGGAAAATTAGTTTGCTGAAATATAAATTATCTATGATTACCAAATAGAAGAGAAAACATGAGTGCTATACATCAATGCTGCGTTCACACCTAAATTTTAATCCAGCTTCAGCCCACTTTCAGACTGAGAGAACACACCACCAAAGTGACAAGCTGTTTTGCCATATCTAGCTCAGAAAATGCAGCTTTGGTTTGGATAAAGTGAAAAGATGTGTTCTGAAACTGGATTAAAACTGAGGTGTGAACACAGCCTTTAGTGGTTGTCCAGAAAAAGCAGATAACTGCAAAAAGTATTATAGCATAAGATGATGGACTACTATGGCTCTCATCATTCTTGGCTGCATCCCAATGGCAGCCAGATATCCCTCTAGATAGAAGGTGATAATTGCTGTGCTGTTACTGCCTCTGTATTCACACCTAAGTTTTAATCCAGCTTCAGTCCACTTTTGGAGTGGAAGAACACATCAGCAAAGTGACGTGTCATTTTCTTTCTACTTTATCTAGGCCACACATGGATTTTCTTTGTTGAATATAGCCAAAAGCAAACTGCTTCTCACTGTGTTATGTAAGTCTGAAAGTGCACTGACTCTGGCTTAAACTTTAGGTGTGAATGGAGCCCTAGCTAGACACACTGGCAGGCACTGTTTTTTAGGGGTGTGCACAAATGTATTTTTTGCATTCAAAGTTGAGTCGAATCGAATATTCAAATATTTGATTCAATTCGAATTTCAAAAATCCGGATTTTCAGAAGTCTGATTTGAATCCGAATGATCTGGATCCATACTTTTGAAAATCCGATTCGTAGCCGAATATACGAATGTCGATAAGGTTCATAATGGTTATATGAATCCGTATGCATCCCGTATGCATCCCATATGCATTCTGTTTTCATTCTGCATTATATGTACAAATACGTATAATTTTCGCACACATTTGTATATGATAGATACAGATCTACTCATTAGAATTCTTCAAAAATCCATTTCGGATTTTCAAAAATCCAAAATTCATCTGAATGTCCAAATTTGGATTTTCAAAAATCCGATTCAAATTCGAATGTCGACATTCGACAGATTCAAATCAGATTTTCGGATTTTCAAATATCCATGCACATCCCTACAGTTTTTGCACATTTTACTGACAAGTGCATCTGGGCATTCAGCTAACCTGAATGCCTGGAGGTACAAACTGGCACCCTAGCTTGTTTCAGCCCTGATGCATGTGCGGTAGATAGAGCTATGATGGTGGTTCCATCCAGAAGGTAAGTAAAAAATCACTACTGCTAGAAAACCCATGACTAGCACTGGGTTTTCCAGCAATAGCATTGAATACTTTTTGGGTGTGTGTGTGTGTAAGTAGAGCTATGGTGGGGTTACCTCAGATAGATGAGGCAACCCCACCATTGTGATGCCTTAACATAACTTCATTTCCCCCGTCTGGACAGGGCCTTTGTCATTGGTCATACTGGTGGAATCTCATGAGAGTTGTAATTCTGAAACATCTGAGTGTTTGTAGTTTGGCCACAGTAATCAATCATAGCTGTCCAAGGTTAGGAAAATATGTTCTAGGGTTGACGTGTCTCAGTGGGGTCAGTGTCTCACAGCCTCGGTGCCAGATCCGTCTTCTCTACAGGCCTCTCACAGCTTCAGGCAGCCCCATAAAAGGGATTTAACAGCTCCACTGCTGTCCTCATGCCTGCCATTTTGAAGTCTTATGCCTGCACTTGGAGAGCTACTGTCTCTGTGGGCAGAATCAAAAGGCCTACATGGAAATGTGGCCCATGTTTTTCATGCACTGAAGGGTGGTTTTTGTTGTTGTTGTTTGCAACTTGGAGAGTTATTGTACTCTTTCAAAGGCCTTCATGCTCCTTTAGCATTGGGTTTTGTGGGAATGGGTTGACTATTGCTCCTCTGAGGCATTCTGAATGCTATGGGGTGATGCAGCCATGATGTCTGAAGCTATTCTTAATGTTACATACACTTAAACCCTCTCAACCCAGGTTGTTGCTTGCTCAAACTGATCAATAGGAAATGGAGAAATGAGATAATCTGAAACTCCTTTATTGGGATATGTCAGTATGCACAAAATTGTAACTATCATAGTAGACCTGACATTTTGGGAAGAAAAGGGGATCCTGCTTGGAGTGTTAAGGTGGTTGCAGAGCTAGGTCATATTGATTGCATTCTGGGTAGCATACAAGGCCTGTCTTGCGTTCTGTGCCAGGGGCCCCTTTGTCTCACCTGTGCCCTTGAGCACCTACCATGATTCACTGAGAAAGTCATCTTGCTTTCTCTTGCTATTGATTTTATGAGTGTTTGCTCTCTTGAGCCTGCTGCTTCAGGAGGGCATAATCAGGCCAACCAAGTGATGTAACAAGATGACACAAGCATTTTTCTCCTCATAAACCTGGACAACATACAAATAAAATTCCCATACTGGCATTTCTTTCTTCATTTTGAGTAATTTGGAGCAGGGAACCACTTTCAGGGTGGCTTTCATAATTAAAATAATTGAACAGAAGATAACCATCAAACATAATAAAGTTAGTATAGTGCAGGCACCAGCATGAAAATAATAAGATCCTGCTGTAGCCATAAAACTATAAATTAAACTCAGCTGTAGTAACATGCTGAAAAGGCCTGGGCGAGCAAAGGATTTCTGTGGTGCCAAAAAGGCACCAATCTGATCTGGAAAGGTCAGCAACACTTCTCAACCACAGAAGAAGGAGGTTCTGCTAACAAACATCAGGCTCATTTTAGAACATACAAAATGTCTTGCTGGACTGTGCCAGTGACCCATCTGAGGCCTTTTCACATGAGGGGTTTTTGAACGCATGGAGAACACGCAGGGACACAGCAATCACACCTCAGGGGTGGCCAGATCCGTTCCAGACCTCACCAAGCATCCCAACGCGCTCCCCATGCGTTTCATTTTCAGAGCAGAAAAAACTGCTCTGAAAGTGTCCCCACGCATTCGGCACGTTCCCAGCTCTTCCAGAGGGAGAGTGTTCACATGTTCTCCCTCTGTGACAGCTGGGCCCCTCCCCCAGGCTGCTCCGATTGGCCCCTCTGGAGCCAGGGGTGGGCAGCCCAGGGGCCTCCTTTCCCTCGGCTCCCGCTGCCTCCAGGAGCCGAGATCGCAGCTCCGAGAGCCAGGGGGACCCCCACCTAACACCCCCCATCCCACCCCACCCCACGTCGCACGCACACATTCACAGCCTTACCTGCAATCTGCCAGGTTGGTTCTGCCTGCAGGAGGCCCAGCGGTCTGTGCGCATGCTTGCAGGGCGGCCCCTCATTGGCCAGCTACCCTTCTGGCTTCACCAGGCCAACTGTGCAGGCAAGGGTGGCTGACCAATGAGGGGCCGCCCCGCAAGCATGTGCACAGCACGCCGGGCCTCCTGCAGGCAGAATCAACCTGGCAGCCATCAGGTAAGGCCGCGAACGCGTGCGTTCTGATTTAAAAACTCTGCAAGCTCCTCAGGACCCACCCCCCAACAGCTAGGAGTGAAAGTTCCTAGCCTCAGGGCTTGGGGGATGATTTTCAGCAGTGCACTATGGTGCACCATTGAATAATAGTTCCCAGTAATTCTGGATCATGGAGGCATGCCACCTGCTGCAAATCTCTGTGATCTGGATTATAGCTCTTAGTCCAGTTGTACAGTTCCAGATTAAGGGCCTCTTAATCTGGATCTGGGTCTGTCTTGTGCTGACAGAACTGACTAGCAGGGGCAGAGCCTTCCTGATCCATATTAACCGATCTTGAGGTTAGTGCAGAAAGGCCACTGAGAAATAAAACTTCCCACTTCCTACATCTCCTCAGGGTTTTTACATTACTCCCATGTTTCACATGAGTGTACCACCCCTGGTCCCTTGGCTGGATGCCCAGGCATCTGAGCATCCTAGAAGGAGGTCAAAGCAGATGTTGTTTCCAACATTAGTGAATGTCTGAATTTATGAACTTGAGAGCATGGACACAGTCCAGAAGGAGGTCAAATGGCACTAAGATTATAGCAGGGAACGATGCTGCTACTACACTGAGGTATACGTTCAACCAGAAATTCCTATATCTATGTGCAAAATCTAAAATATTCAGAGAATCTTCCTAGTTCTTGGCAGCATTCACAAATGAATATTATAGCTCACCAAATGCAAGACTAGCTCTTCTAAAATTATGATGGGACAGTACAGAAATGCTTTATAAAAATAAGTTTTACACATAATGGAATATTACTGCTATGTGCAATATGTTTAGTTCTTCATTTGAGACTCAGAGTATTCAGTTTCACAAGTGCTTAGAATATAAAAGGCATTTTATATGGACATTCTGAATGCTCAAATTCCAGTAAAAAGGATTATTGATTTACATTTAGGTTTTCATATTGTGGATTTTGTATATAAAGACTTGGGAGGCCAAGGTTCAAGTTCCTTCTCAATTATGGAAATTCACTGGATCAGTATAACTTAGGAGGGCTGCAACGGTTCCTTACATTTGGGTTGGTTGGACTTAAAAGGGGGTGGGGAGGGAAGTTGCTGACTGCAAAGATGCCTGTGGAGTCTCAGTGTCATTTCCTATCATGCAAAGCAGTATTATGTTTAATATGCTATGGTTTTAATGTTTTCTTTTTATATGTTGTAACCTGCCCTGAGAACCTTGGGTATAGGGAAGGATAAAAATGTAAATAAATAAAATAACAAATAAAAGCATTGTATATTCTTGCTTGGGGATCTTCACTTTGTCATTCAGGCTTGTAAACATTCTCAGAAGGCAATTCCTCATTTTCTGGTAGACCTAACTGGTAGACTGTTATGAGTAGAAGGGTAATCCTGCCCCCTGCTGGTATTCATTGTCGACACAGGACATAGCATAGACTGAACCAGGAGATAAAAGATGGCAGGCTGGTCCAATCTCGCTGCACAAAAGTGTGCAGATGGTCAGCATAACAAGGCATACCACTGCAGTAGGTCCTCCCAGGCTGTTACAATGTACATGGTTTTGCTCCACACCAGGAGTCTTCTGTCCTATTGGGTGTCCTGTCTACTCGGTCTGGTCTACTGAAGGCATGCCTAAAGGCCCAAAAGAGCCACTTCATGGAAATTGAAGAAATAGGCTCACTTTTTCCTATTTACCATCAGAATCCCATAGATTTCAAAAGATACAACACAGCTATTCTCTTGGAAACATTTATGGTATGTCATTGCTTAGCACGTAAACTATTTTGAGAAATGAAAAATATCATTTGTTTCCTCCTCCTCCTCTGCTCAGTTTTCTAGTTCTTTTTGAATTTAGCTGGGGCAGTTTCTCCCACAAGCTGGCTGAGGGCTTTCTTTGTCCTTTGCACCAACATTTTCATGGATTTTGCACTTCAAATCACCATACAGCAGGGTCTGATTTTTGAGCTTCTCACTCCAGTCATCAACAATGTATTGATGGTATGGATCCTCAGAATGTTCTCGCCTCTTAGACTTCACCGTGCTCACTAAGATGGCCACAACAATGAAGGAGAAGATACCGATCATCACCATGAGATACAGTATGACATAATCAAAGTTTTCAGCATCGACTCTTGTTTGCAAAGCATTTTCTTCATCTGTGCTATTTTTACGCCAGTTGTTCATGTAATTAATGAATATCTTCCCAAAAGTATCTTCAAGAGCCTTAGTGAAGTTCTGCAAAGCTGCCATATTTTCAGTGGACTGTCATTAAATACAAAAATAATTTAGTTATTATCCATGTATAGGAGAACTATAGTCTCATAACTCTGCTAGAAAAAGCTACAAAACATTAGCATATAACAGAGGACAGCACAGCCTGTATATCTATATTGGGATGAAGCACACAAAAAAAAAGAAAGAAAAAAAGAAAAAAGAAATACAGTAAAATGTTGAGGGATGAACTGAAGAAACAGTGGCCCTTCCTGCACTCATCTCTTTGTGATCTGGACCAGTGGGTCTGGACCAGCCAAGCCTTCAGGCTTGGACCATGGAAATGCATGGTCTGAAACAGCACTATCTGCACATAGCCCTGCTGGATCAGGCTGCAGCTGACCTGTTCCAGCCGCCTGTCTCACACATGCCCTGGTCACACAAATCTAAGACAGAACGGCCTATTCATTGATTCGATCTGAGGTCGTACGAGTGCTGGTCATACCTAGATCGTTATAGGTTGTCCTCAGGCCATCCCTGCCTTGCGCCACGTTGGTCACACCTTTCTCCAAGAATGACCTGAGCCTCCTCTTGATTCTCCTCCCCTTTTCCTGCATCAAATCTATCTCCTTTCTTATTGGATGTCGTTGTGTTATTCAAGGAAGGCAAGGGTGTGTGTTTATTTATTTATTTATTTACATTTATATCCCACCCCATACCCGAAGGTCTCTGGGCGGGTTACAACAGATTAAAATAAAATATACATTAAAAGACATTAAAAGTTCAACAAATATAAAACAGTATACAATATGTTTAAAATAATAGTGTCTGTACTGAGAGGGAACATAAACAGCTTAGCCAAAGGCCAGGGTAAAGAGGTGCGTCTTCACTGCCCTCCTAAATGTATATAAGGAGGGGGCATGACGCACCTCGAGGGGGAGGCTATTCCATAGTCTGGGGGCCATCACAGAAAAGGCTCTCTCCCGGGTGCCCACCAACCTCACTGTTGAAGGTGGTGGGACAACCAGGAGGACCTCACCGCTTGATCTTAAGGCACGGGCAGGTCAATATGGGAGAAGGCGTTCCTTTAGATATTTGGGGCCCAAGTCATTTAGGGCCTTGTATGTTAGAGTCAAAACCTTGAATTGGGCTCGGTAGCGAATTGGCAGCCAGTGCATTAAAATACTAGATAGAGGAATCATGCAGATAAACTGCATGAGAGAAGGGAAGGTGCCTCATGAGCTCTGCATGTGCCGATTGGCCAAAGGAAAGACTGGATCCTCCCACCACAGCACAGTTCAGTCTCCTTTAGCCCATCCCACCCACACACACACACTGAGGAAGCGAAGACATCTTGAGATGCCAGGACAGGCTGAGTCCTCCTCAGTTCTGTAAAAATGAGGACTATGGTTAAGATGATCTAACGAGGGTAGGCCAACTTGGAAAATGAATTAAATTAAAATAATGTGAGTAACACAACCTGAAGAATACCTGAGGTTGTCCTAAACTACTTGTGTGACCAGGGCCACAGTGTGCCTCCAATTGCTTCTGGGCTTCTCAAGCAAAAGACAAAGGCAAAACCCGCACCTGCTCTTGACACCTGCATATGGCCTTCAGAAACATCCTGCCTGTCTCTCCCACCTGGAAGCAGTACCTAGGGATCCATTCCAGTAGCCATGCATACACCTGATCCTCCATGAATTTGTCTAATCCTTTCTTAAAGCTACCCAGGCTGACTGCTGTATATAAATTGTGTCCCTTCAGGCATTGTTGACTTAAAACTCCAATTTGCCTCAGCCAGCACAGCTAAGAATCAGGAAATACTAGAGGCTGTAACTTGTCAACATCTGGAAAACCACAAATGAGGCTGTGTTCACAAGCAGGGAAAAAAGAGGGAGATGAAATGTACCTTAGAGATGGTAGCATGTGCCCTTGTGTTCTCATCCTGCCTCTAACCCACATTTTTAATCCAGAATTCATGGTTGGGGAAGGGCAGACTGGCATATGAACAATCCTATCTCCAAACCATCTCTGGGCTGACTTGGGGCTTTTTTTTATCCCACTGCAGTTAAGTTCAAGGATGGTGGTTGGTGTTCGCACTGTGAGCACCAGCAGCGTCCCCAGCTTACCCAGTGGTCCTTACAGTGAAGACAATCCATCCCAGTCCCAAACTGTCTGCATCACCATAGCAACAGCCATGACAACTTCCAGCACAAACTGGGCCATTGCTATGACAATAGTGATGTGGCACACAGTTGCAGCCACTGTGCCCCACCCCCCAAGCAGCATTCACAACGCACGTAAGTGCAAATCATGTGTCTTGGAGTGTACCAGGAACCTCCTAGATGTTCCTGGTGCAGCTTTGGATGATCAGGACAGCTTTGAGCACTCTGGGCCACTCTGGACTAGAGGCAGCACTGTGGTATGGAAATGCAGCATCCCAGAGTCTGCAGAGCCATCCCAATCACCTAAATGTGAAAAAGCCCTTAGAGGTTCTCTCTATACTATATATGAACATGGCCTACATCACCCTGAAAAAGAGGCTTTATTAAAACACGATACTCCTTAACCTAGTGGTGAAGGGAAAGATATGTGGTATGAGGTGTCATGGGATGCAGCTTGGCCACTGTGTACCCGTTAGCAGATAAACATTTCTTTCTAGGGAAGTGCACAAATGGGGCTTTTTTGCATTTGATTTGCATTGAATTGAATGCAAAAAAAAATATGTATTTGTTTGCATAGATCCTCTTTGAATGTGTAGGATTCAATTCGATATGAATGTTCCATGCGAATTCAATACGAATGTTACTGTAGATACGAATCCCATATGCATCCCATACATAATAATAATAATAATAATAATAATATTTATTTGTATACCACCCTATGGCAAACCAATCCGGGCGGTTAACAACAGTAAAATGTAAAATATAACAATTAAAAACACCTTATCCCTCCCCCCCTTAAGACAGTATTAAACAATATAACATATTAAAACACAATATCAATGCGTAAAACAATAATTTAAAAACTAAAAACCCTGATGTCCCTCTATTGATCCTCAACCATCACTAAGATGGGGCCACGGGAGGAATCAGGGAATCTGGGCCGGGATGGTTAATCTGGAAAGGCCTGCCGGAAGAGATCCGTCTTGACCGCCTTTTTAAAGCTGTCTAATGATGTTATCTGACGGATCTCATCCGGCAGGTCGTTCCAGAGTTTGGGGGCGACATATTCCATACATATCCTATACATATCCGCTCAGAACGCATCAAATCCACCCTGGATCCACTTTGAACCCACTCTCAATCCACTTCAAATCCACATTGGATGTGTTGCAGATGCAATCGGGGCAGCCACTTTCCCACCTCCCAGGTTCACAAATGTAACAAAGCTTCTTATGACTGTTTCGAAGCATCTGATTCAAATTCAAATGTCGGCCTTCAATGTGCCAACGTTCGATCTGAATTATTATTATTAAAGTTTATTTATCAAGCGCTATAGATGTACATAGCGCTGTAAAAGGTACAAAAATTTAAAAAGACATTATTTGAAAAGATTTGAATCCAAATGTTGGCCGAATAATGAATAATACAAACATCCATGAACAGCCCTACTCCTTACTCATGTCTGCCATATGGAGGTAATAATGCTGGTCTTTACTGTGTGGCTAAATATTCATTAATTAAATATTTTCTGCAGTTTAAAGGTTTCAGGGAAATACTAGATGACAGCACAAATCCCTCCTTTCTTTTCCATTCATTCCACCAAGGGGGCACGATGACCCGCAATGTGAATGATAAATTTATCTATTTTGTTCAATATTGGCACAGGAGTTTCTTCAGTTGCTGGCTCTGCTTTATAAGCAGATGTACTCATTTTATGTTATAAGTGGATAATCACAGGTATTTTAATTTCATCTTTAAAAGAAGTACTTTATTACCTGCCAGGCATAAGCAAGTTCATTTGTTAAACACACATAGATGTAAACCATATTGGATGAGTTGAATAAGGAATCAGCTCTGGTTATATAAATAACAGAGGCAGTATCTTTAAAACAGTTTATAAAAGCAACCAAGCTAACCACTGTTAAAATCACCCATACCATGTCTTTTAAAACCATGTTTCAGATGGTTATAGTGATTAAGATTATTTGCAAGAATTAGCTTGATACCCAATTTAATGCCTTCCTTTTGAGCATACCCTGAACAATAGCTTCCTTTACAGTAAAGAGTTGCCTTGCCTTCCCTGACAAAAAAAAAAAATCCTTCAAAGGGCAAATAAAGTTTTAGATCTTATTTATAGCATTTTGGGGGCTGTTATGCCACGTTCCAGGCTTTAGGCAATAGTTCAACAACTCAAAACGCATTTCAAGTTCACATCAGTTTCATTCCATCTATTATTTTCCCTCCTAAACCGAAATAAAGTTAGTAAGAGGTTGTGAAAATTAGTGTTTTTTTCCCTCTAGAAACATACCTCCTCTCTGCTTCTGTATAAAGAATTTTTCAGCAAGAAAATGTACCTGAACAATGTTATGATAGTCTTGAACAGGGAACCCAACAGCAATAAGAAAATTCCACCTTGTCCTGCTAAATAATTGCCTAATGATCTATGTTAAAAGAAAATGTATTCTTACCTTTAATCTCACTGGCAAGTTAAATACTGGCTGACACTCAACAAGTCACCTTGATGCTTGGCAGGGTATATAAAATGCTTTTTTTTTAACCTGTAAATTGCTGTAATATAAAACTTACAAGGAAACTTCTTTTCCTTATACTTCATTATTCCTTATCCAGTGCATAACAAAATATGGTTTATAATGGAAATGTCTCTAGTAGTTTTAGTGGAAATGGAGGAAAATTACAAATGGTAACGAAAAAAAGAGGAGATTGGAAGACACAGCGCTGGCCTCAGATTAAGCAACTACATTCTCCTGGTTTCTGTAACATACCCCCTCAATATATTTCTTCCATTTGCCTGTCTTAGTTAATTCCTTTTCCACTTTTCAAGTTTCTCCCATCGCTGAACTTCAGGAAGGTATCAGTGTATGAGCTTGTCCACGATAGCAGCTTGTTCAACAATGTGTGCATAGGCAGATGTGCAAAAGCACTCCCAACACAAACTGATCACATATCCTGTGACAGCTGTAGCAGTAAAGGATAGAGCCCCTGTACTATGTGTCAATGGAACAAACTGGAGCTCTTATAGGAAACTTCCTGTACCCTTCCTGTGCTCTTTGCACAAGCCATCAGTGTGAACAAGCCCTAAGTCAGGACAGCAACCATCCTAGATAGCTTTAAGAGAGGAATGGATAAATTCACAGAGGACAGGTGAATCAATGGCTACTCGAATGGATGGCTAAGTAATGCCTCCAGGTTGATCCAGATCTATTCTATTCCCATGCAAATGATGTGTTCTTAGCAGCTCCTTGATCCAGATTAACAAGCAAGTGCAGAAAGGGCCTAATATGGATCTAGCTAATGCAAATCAACTATTCTGCCCCCTATCAAAAGCATTGCTATCACATTCAGCACCAGTTCCAGTTCCCAAAGAACCTTCAAAGGCAGCCGCAAGGATAGTATGGAACAGCATTGTGCATAGATCGCTGGTACAAGGCTACCAAGGGCCACAACCTGGCATTCTGGTTGAAGGCATTCTGTGCCACGGCAACAACCTCCAGCAACTCTGTTGGATCAAGAAGGAATCGAAGGCTGTATACCCGGTGTTTCAAAGAGAACAGAGCCCCATCTAAGATTGAGGCAAAGCTTTGAGTGACTGGACCACCTACCATCAGGTCTCACTCTTATCAGGATTGAGTCTCAGTTTGTTGAACCTCGTCCAATCCACTACTATGGCCAGGCGTCAATTCAGCACATCAACAGTTTCTTTCTTTCTTTCTTTCTTTCTTTCTTTCTTTCTTTCTTTCTTTCTTTCTTTCTTTCTTTCTTTCTTTCTTTCTTTCTTTCTTTTACATAGCTTCACATATTTCTAGATTATTCACAACTTGTGTGGACCAGTTTTGTCAAGATCCCTAGGTGAAAAGCAGGACAAAAATTCAATTAAATGTAAATAAAAGCAGAACAGACTCTTCCTTGCTTCCCAGTCTTAATAAGCATCAACGGAACAATAAAGTTTTAGCTGTAAAATGGTGGGAAAGAGGGCATTATCAAAGATATTGGGTGTTTTTGCAATTCCCTTCCTGTCCACTGGATGTGAAAGGAGCACGATTAACCATTGTTGACTAGCGCTCATGCTTGGAGCACTAGTTAATTTTGCCCACCCCACCCTCGCCCCCCATGATTGAATACTTACCTGATTCGATCTGGATGCCCGTCCTCCTCTGGGTGCCACCATTTTGGCTGCAGCGCCCTCCACGACTGCATGTGTCAGGGCTGTTGCCCTGACAACACTGATGCTCTGCACATGCGCAGTCACATCTATGGTTGTCTGAGGTGCCAGCATGCTTGTGCAGCACCTCAGACCACCTCAGAGTGCCGGAAGAAGAGTGAACAGTTGCTGCCCCAGATGCTTGAGGTAACCTTTTGGGTAACGTTGGTTAATGTGTGGAGCATGATTTTTAATGATTAGTGAACTTCTGGTGAGGGCAGGCATGCTTGGAGCCTACTCCACCTGTGGATGCTCTTTACCGGGGGTTCGACAGTGCAAATAGGCCTATTGTCTGTGTTTCCATTACACGGTAAAGACCTTGGAGCAACCAGGCTCCATTTACTTTAATGGGAACTGCCCTGAGCCCTTGGTTAAGGCATCGTTGTTCTATAATGGAGACACAGCCATTAATAAACCTGATAGGCCTATATTGGTACCATCAAATTCATATCAACTCCAGGTGAACACATGGGTATATTTGTGCAGTTTCTTGGCAAATACAGAAGTGGTTGCCACCGGCATCTTCTGAGGAGATCCTAAGGTTTGAATTTGTGATTGTCTGCTTTCAAGGCATCTACCTTACCACAGCACAAGGGTCACTTCTAAGAAGCTTATGGCTTTTTCTGCACTTACCTGGAATCCATTCCATCATGGAGGACACTCTCATATGTTAGACTGGAAGAGAGAGGTCCTGCCTCCTTCTGGGCCATTCCACCTGCATTGGGATGGAGCAAGGCCCAGTCTAGGCCAGGACAACAGTAGACTTGCTTTTGTAGGTCTGTCAGGATTCCAGGGATGGCTAGACCAGCACAGGGGGGCATGTGTGGAAGGGCACACATCACCCTATTCCACAGGGAGATCCACGGCTTTGGTGGCACACTAAACTCAGTGAACTCAAAAGTGGCTCTGGAGACTGCACAATCTCTGGAACCAACATGTCCTGGGAGGGATTTCTAAATGCAGAAGGCTTATCCCAGGACACTGCCACTGGAACAATTCCAGGCTGGCCTACTCCTGCTGGACCCGGCCAAGAAAAGTGAGAAAACTGCCTTTATCTTTGATCTGACATTATGCAACTTAAAATTAAAATGGCTAACAGTAACATTTTTATTCACTTTTTTATTTTAGCCAACCATAGGGTTACTCACACCATAGTAAAGTCTAACATGGCTCAGTTGGATGACAAAGACATTGCAGTATCAACAATATGCTACGTGAAACTGAAACATGTTCACTCAAATAACTTCAACAGTTTTCTGGGAAACGTGACTTGGCCCTAATATAAAAGAAGTTAATTCTTATGGTCTTCTGAGACTCTTCAAGGGTGGCATTGCATTTCAGAATTAGTACCGATGGTTTAGAAATCCCATTCAGCTAGGACACATCTTTAAATTTACATTTTAAAAATTCTGTCAGAAATATGGAACCCACTGTGATAAACATCTCAACAAATTCCCTAGCAATAAAGAGGCTAGCGGGAAACAATATGTCTGATTGTAGTAGCCAGAATATTAATTATAATAAAATTCATTAGACTGATGGTTCAACAGTTTGGGGTCCACAGTATGTGTAGAGATTCTGAACAATTATTAGGCAGTTTGCCAAAACTTCAGCAAGATCCACATTACAGCAGAGTTTTACGGTCTGGAAATGGGAAGCCATTCACATACCCTTTACTCTAGAGATTTGCCAAACCTAACACAAACCAGTTTAATTCAAATGGAAAATGTTCAGTGAGTTTGAATTTAAACTGGACTCCTGGAGGGTGGGGTGTCTTTTAGAATTAGTTGAACATCCCAGTTTGAATCAAACTTGCTTGTTTTTCCTGTTATTTTGCCCTTTAAAAGGGCCTTTTGAAAGTAAATTTTGCTTTTTTTGTTTGAACAGGTTTGATGTTCAATCAAACCTGTTTAAAAAGGTTCAAATTCAAACTGAACAGCACTTTTAGTGTTTGTGCACATCTCTGTGCTGCTCTCACTTTCATTAACATCAAAACCAGGTAACTTTCATTCCCCTACCTTGACTTTTTTGTTGGTTCTATTTCAAAAGACCCTGGAAGTGGCCCGTTTTCTTCATCTTCAAAAATTGTACTGACAAATAAGGGTGTGCACGAATGCAATTTCTGGGATTCGATTCAATTCGAATCGAATATCCCAAAATTTGAATTGATTCCTGTTTTCGTCCTGTATGGATCCATACAAATGCGTGCAGATACAGGAAAGATGCGTGCGGGCAAGTACACATCGTATATACATCCACACACATATGAATGTCCAAATAATTCACACAAATAGATTTGAAAATTTGAAATTTGTTTGAATGTTCAAATTCAAATTTATGGACATTCGATTCAACTTCGAATGTCCAAATTCAAACGAATTTGATAGAATTTTGAATGTTTTGAACATTCATACACATCCCTACTGACAAATATTCAAGTTCAAAACATCACAAATGCCTGTTACCAATATTCACTCCCATTTGCTATTAATTATTTTGTCCATCCTAATAAAATTACCTGGTCTTAAAGTTCAGTGGTACACAAGCCCAGACTTTTCAATCCCAATCCAGTTCTTGCAGTTCTCAAGTACTCTTAGTTCTAAGATCCTATTTTAAGCATTCAGCTTGAGCCTGTGGAAATTGCCATGGCCATTGCACTGACTACACATTTTCCTGGCCCTAAGATCCTTTGGAGAGAGACCTCTATTTGTTCTACCAAAGAGCAGGCAGTGTTTCACCTTGAATGGACTTAGTCCAGATAACAAAGGCCATTTTATTTAAATAGGTCTTTGGCCAATAATCTGGCTTGTAAATATGTTAAAACTTTTTATGGTTATTTGCATTTTGAGTGCCATGTTTATGAGAGGGTTTTATGCTCTTGTTGTTCAGTTATGCTCAGTTCCTCATGACCCTGTAATGAGTTGTGCTCTGGACATGTTTCTATGTGGAGAAATTGAGCTCAGCCCAGAAAGCAACCCAAGTAAGGGATCATTTATGCCAGAGGTTTGAATAACCATAAATTGGCAATGTACTCTGTAAAAGAAGCAGATTGCAAGACAAAATCCGAAGTCAGTTTCTTCAATGAAAGAACCATTTTTATTTAACAATAGCAGTAAACAAGGCATAAAGGACAAAAATGGCCATTTCAGGCAAGTGCCTGACAGGGAGTTGTCAAAAAGACAAAAATAGAAGGGAATTCCAAACAGTGACGTTCTTCCAGTAAGCACAGAGCATGTATAACAACCCAGCACACAGGTTTTTATGAATGGAAGGGGTGACCAGACATGGCTTTTCACAAGTTATGAGTACAGGAGGTGTAAAGAAGAAAAGAGAATAGCCTAAGATATCCTAAACTACCTCAGAAAATCTATCCCTGCCAGGAGCAGCCAGTTTCTCAGCCTCAATGGCGCTGGAGAGGACTTGAGGGTAGGGATGCGCATGAATATTTGTAATACTTGTTATTCATACATGAATCGAATGTTACAACATTCATACTTATACAAATGTTTTGGAACATTTGTATGAACAGTTCAGACATTCGTTCTGCTGGGTATATGTATTGGAAGTGCTTGACAGGTGTCTGGAGGCAGTAATGGGCTGGATGAGGGCCAATAAATTGAAGCTGAATCCAGACAAGACAGAGGTGCTGTGTGTCACAGGGTCTCGGATCCAGGTAGTTGGGAGATACCCTGTCCTCAATGGGGTAGTTATGCCCTGGAAGGGACAGGTGCGTAATTTGGGGGTACTGCTGGACTCTGCGCTGACACTTGAAGCTCAGGTAGAGGCTGTGGCCAGGAGCGCCTACTCTCATCTACGGCTGGTACGTCAACTTAAGCCTTTTCTGGATAGAGATGACCTGGCCACAGTTATCCATGCTCTGGTAACCTCTAGACTGGACTGTTGCAATGCACTCTACATGGGGCTGCCCTTGAAGACAGTCCGGAAGCTGCAGCTAGTGCACAACACAGCTGCCAGAGTGCTGACTGGAACAGCTAGCCAGACACATATCACGCCAGCTCTTAAAGAACTTCATTGGCTGCCAATTCGCTACCGGGCCCAATTCAAGGTGTTAACTCTGACTTATAAGGCCCTAAATGACTTGAGCCCCAAATATCTAAAGGAACGCCTTCTCCCATACCGTCCTGCCCGTGCCTTAAGATCCGAAGAAGAAGCCCTCCTGGTTGTCCCACCACCTTCGGTAGTGAGGTTGGTGGGCACCAGGGAGACAGCATTTTCAGTGGTGGCCCCCAGGCTGTGGAATGGTCTCCCGCTAGAGGTGCGCCATGCCCCTTCCTTGTTATCATTTAGGAGGGCTGTAAAAACATACCTTTTTGCCTTGGCCTTTGGCTGAGGTGATACTTCTTATGAATACACTATTGAGCACACGGCTTGTATTAGACTTTTTAACTAAGTACCTTGTTTTCATTTGTAGTGTGTTTTTAATATGTTTTAATCTGTACTTTGTTCTTGATATGTTTTTAAATATGTTGTCTGATCCGTTGTTACCTGCCCAGAGACCTTCGGGTATGGGGCGGGATAGAAATGGAAATAAATAAATAAATAAATAAATAAATAAATAAATAAATAAATAAATAAATAAATAAATAAATAAATAAATAAATAAATAAATAAATAAATAAATAAATATGTATGCATTCATATCAGATAGGTATATGTATATGTATCCGATATGTATGCATTCATATCGGATATGTATCAGGTACATATGTGTTTGTATCGGATACCTATCAGATACATATGCATTCTTATCAGGTATTCATACTAATTCATACAAGTACTTTTGTATCAAATAGAATCCTACCTCATTCGAATGGGATCCATTCAAACAACTACAAATTTTATAATATTCGATTCATTATGAATTGAATGCCCCCAAAAATATTTGTGCACATCCCTACTTGAGGGCCAAATTAGACTAACAGGACAGAGTTCCAGGAGTTGCAGAGATGGAGAATAGGAGCAGCTTGGCTTGGACAGGGTTCTTGGCAAAGGTTATGGCATGGCCTTCTAGCCAGCACCATGACAGAACATCTTTTGGCACTTGATTACTAGGCACCTTTTAACACAGGTTTTCAGTTCTTAAACGTCTCTCCTCTGTCTTTTTTGCTCTATGCATGTTTGCAACTTTGTTTAAATCACTCTTTTAACTAAAGGATTTATTATTTTAAATTATATTTTTACAATTTTTTAATCAGTTTTTATTACTTTTCCTGCCATTCTGTCCTGGGTTCTTGGGAGGAATATAAATAAAGAAAACCCTTGCCACTGGATAAATTGGAAGGCAAAATTCAGTAACATAAGGGAAGATCATTCAGAACAACAGGATACTCAATAAGCTTTTAACTTTTATAGGGATAACTGATATACCCCATCATTTGTCTCTAAATGGTCTCTGAATCCTGTTGCATCTAAAGAAGCATTTCTATGACTTGACTTTGGCATTAAGAGCTTAACACCTATATATCGTGTGTGTGTCCAAAAAGTTTTTTTTTTAAATCTACAATCTAACAAGGACTGTTTGGCCCCTTAAATCGCTTTCATGTCTTTCATCATGCTCTTTGCCAAGTTCTACGGCATTTTCACTATTATCTCAACAGGTTAAGTTGTTCTGAACTCCATGGTCCCAGCTCTGTTGACTTTTCCCCCTGAAATCTGTTTCAAAGTTACTGTGCTGGTTTTGTTATGCTAAACATCCGTAGTCTGGTTCCAAAGTTCAAGTTATCCTTTAAGTTAAGAGTTATAACCTTTAAAATAATCAGATTTAAATGTAACATTGCATCAGAAAGAAGGGGGGAGGCTTATAGCATAAGGGCTGTTCAAGGAAGCATTATTGCTCATAGGGTGCGTCCCCATGCAAGATTTTTTATTCGAGTTTAGCCCTGCTTGGACTATTTTGGGGGACTATTTTTATTCCAAATTGAGTTCTCATCAATTAATCTGAATATAGCCACTGGCAGGTTTTATACTTTTATTAATGTTATTTTGTGTACAGCGCTGAGTACATGAACAGTGCTTTATAAATAAACTATCATCATCATCATCATCCACTGGAACTTGTGACAAAAGTATCATCTGCCAGTGGCAAAGAACTGGTGGGATCACAAGCCAGAAAAAGTTGTTGAAAACGAACAGGCAAAATTACTTTGGGACTTCAGGCTTCAGACTGACAGAAAACTGGAGCATAACACCCCTGACATTACAATTGTTGAGAAAGAGAAGGTGTGGATCATCGACGTTGCTATTCCAGGGGACAGCAGAATTGAGGAGAAACAGTTGGAGAAACTCACCAGATACGAAGACCTGAGAACTGAACTACAGCGACTCTGGCGAAAACCAGTGAAAGTGGTCCCAGTCATCCTCGGCACACTGGGCACGGTGCCAAAAGATCTCAGCAGGCACCTAAAAACCATTGGCATTGACAAGATATCCATCTGCCAACTACAAAAAGCCACTTTACTGGGGTCTGCTTACATAATTTGCCAATACATCACGCAGTCCTAGGTGCTTGGGAAGTGCCTGAGTAGTGATATAATACGAAATCCAGCATAGTCATCTCGTTTGCTGTGTGTAACTGCTGCTTTTACATAATAATAATAATAATAATAATAATAATAATAATAATAATAATAATAATAATAATAATAATAATAATAATAATAATAATAATAATAATAGCTGTGCCCATGCAGCTTTTTTAGTCCTGGTTTGGGGACTATTTTTAAATGTAAAAAACAGGGCTTTTAAATCCTACCCACCCACCCCCATGCAAACCCTGCCTGCAATAAAAGAAGCAAAACAGAAGTTTTAAAAATAAATTCGAGCTGTAAATACTTTCTTTTTCACCCCTCTCCCTTTTGAGATTATTGGCAAAAGTGTGCTCATGCACATCTGCGAGGCATCAAACCCAATGCGATATAAAATTTTGGGGCTATTTTTAAAAGTAAAAAAACAGGGCTTTTAACCCCCCTCCCCATGCAAACCCTGCCTGCAATAAAAGAAGCAAACATGAAGGGATTTCAAATGCAAAGGGCATTGCTTTCTTTTTCACACCTTTTGAGTTTACCAGCAAATGTGCACAATAAAATGTATCATTTCAAAGTATTTCAAGAGTTCCTAAGCTTCTCTCATGTATCTTTTGAAAAAAGATACATGTTTCTAGTGAAAATGTTTTAAAGGCCCTTTAAATAAAAGCCCCTTCTCTTCCCCCCCCCACTTTTTTGCCTTTTTCATACCATACAGAGCGTTTGCAAGTATGGCAAGGGGTGAGGGCTTTACATCTGTAAAAAACCAACGATAGCCAGCTGCCATTGGCCAGAAAGCTAGACCTCCACCCCAAATAGCCCGGTATCATTCCCATGTGGGGGAAAATAAGCAGACTCAGCTCCAAAAAGGGGACTCAGTCCTGTTTTCATCAGGACTTTTTTTCCTCCGGATTCAGGCAGGTTAGTCCTCATAAAATCCAGGAATAAGGAATTGCATGGGGACACTGGGTGCCAAATTTGGATTCTATTCAGATTAATTACAGGAGCTATGGGGACACTTCTTCCCGAATTCAAATAGAATTTGGATTAAAGTGCCCATGGGGACGCAGCCATAGAGGGGAGATTATTTTTCCTAGTTGTTTAATTGCAGCAGAACAGTTATATAGATCTCTTGGAAGCAGAGCTGTGGTAGATACTGAATTCCTACCTGTTCATTTGTGCAGCATCTTATGAGTCTTCTAAATTCCAACCATATAGGAGTAGAGGCAGAGGGCCTTTTCACACCTTTACTAGGTATGAAGGCCAGCTAACCTCTAGGGTGCATTGGGCTGTCCGCACTTTGTGGCACCTGCTGCATTTGAATTTTACCCAGTGCTTCCCCAAGCACTAGGTAAGTAAAATCACTACAGTCACCTTGCTGTGGCAATAGGTGTGCCTGGAGCCATTGCTGCAGCAACTGGGCAATGCGGTGTGCAACCACAGATGCACCACACTGCCCTATGATTTGTTTACACCAAAGAGATGCAAATGGAATGTTCAGTGTTTCAGTGCTCCACAGCTTTCAACCTGGGAGATGCTCTGGCATGTGTGGAGCTCTTTCTGGGATAGAAGCATCTCTATGTAGTACATATACTAATTGTGGGAGAACAGGAGAATACTTGGATCGTGCCACTGGGTCTAATGTGAAAAGGCCCAGAGTCTGGAAATTATCTTTAAAGCATAACTGAGCAGATGTTTTAGTTTATTGCTGACCGTTTGCCTTAGACTACAGCCTTAGACTGCTGGAATCTATATGGTGCCATATTGGCTGTGATTGCTTCAGTTAATAATACATTGTTCAGCACTTGCCCTTATTCTGGAATATCACAGATTGCCATCTGCTGGTCGCAATCTAATGCAGACTATGGCAGGCCTTACCATGCAGATAGCAGGTCCTTATTCTGGGATATATTGCAGAATAAGGCCAAGTGCAGAAAGATAGTCAATATAGTGGTTGCCATTCATATGCTAGTGCAGACTGGGACACAGTCTGTAGCAGCGTGTAGATGGCAGAACCCTGTTCCAGGATACAATCCATAATAAGGAAGAGTACAGAAAAGGCCATAATGGGAGAAGTCATTGCTTTTCCCATTCATTGCTTGTTTCATTACTAGATGCTGCAGTGGACAGAGGTCACATTATAATTTGCTACCTGAGGTAGATTAGTTATTGATATTTATTCTCCATAAACCCATCGGTACCAACAAGGTATATGTACCACAGGCCAGTTAAATTATTTTGGTAACAGGCAGAAAATCTCCCACACGCTTCTCATCTCCTCTGGTGGTAAAAATAAAATAATGATAAATCAAAATTAACTATTTTTATCATCTTTTTCTGGCACCTGAAGAAGCCAGCAAAGATTCACCTTGCCTAATGGTAAAATCAGGCTGGCTGTGGTTCCAGGTGAAAACAAGTCAAACAATTCAGGGCTGGCAGCATCAACAAATAGGATAATTTTTATCTTGTTTTGTTTTAAAATAATTTTAAAAGGTAATGCATGCCATTGGTTTAAGTCTCTAATGAAACATATTTCTACCTGCATCATTTGGAACCCATTCATTTCAATCAAATATCAAAACCACACCCATCAGACATTCTGTCATCCTGACATAAAAAGTTTAATTCCTGTCTAAACCCGCTCAGATGTTAATGTTTCAAAGCAATTTCAGATTTTCCAAGGTTAGTTTTTTTTGGGGGGAAACAGGATCATAAACTGCGATGACAGTAATACCGCAGTGCTTATGTAACTTCATAGAGCTTTAAAAATGTTAAAAAAATGGTTTGTGGCTACAAGATACTATATAGACATCTGAGTCATTTTTTTATTAGCTCCCAACGAAGCAAATGATTTCTTAGGGGCATATTACACATTTCACAGAAATGCACATAACAATGCTCTAGTATATATAATATATAATAAAAGAGATAAAAAATGTTTTCTCATCTCTTGGGAGTGGTTATTTGCTATGTCTACCTCAATCTTGGGAACCTACTGCAGGTCTGGAAGTCTGAGAATCCTGTGCAGTAGCTTAACCTGTACCTTCTTCTGAAGAGAGGTCTCCAGTGTTTGTCCTAGATCTGTTGAAGCCATTCTGAGTGTTTCCGTACCTACCTTTGCTGGACTACTCCAGCTTCACTCACTCGTACTGGAGCCATTCCCAGCTGGAGTGGTCCACCTGTCCTGAGGTGCTTCCGCACTTTCAACCCCATCTGGGAGACGGGAATAGTGCACTCCCACTGGTGTGTGTGCACTAGCATTCACATTTGTGATAGTGTACACCGTTCTTTCCCCCAAGCATTCACAGACCTACTGGAGGTCCGGTCACATATTTTGGCACCGCCATCTTTGTTCCATCTTTGCAAGGGCACTGGTGCCATCACCCAGACAACGGTGACATGCAACACACTCACGGCAGTGTCCCAAGTCACCTGATGTGCCAGCATGCTTGTGCAGCACCTCAGATGACCCCCAACACTGGAAGAGGTGTGAATGCTCTCTCTAGAGGCTGGGAATGGTAAGGAATGGGACACAAAATCATGCACCACCACTAGTGGATGTTGGGGGAGCTTCTGGGACAGCAGGAGACATTTCTGGGGCCATTCTGCACTTAGCCTTATTCTAGAAAATATACCAGAATAGAGACTTCTGCACCAGGCTAACAGAAATCAGCAAAAAGGAAGATGGCTGCTTTGGCATGCTATCAACGTGTTAAACATGATCACGGCCCCAAAAGTTTATCATGGGTTCATATAGAATTCAAAGAGACTCTATTTGAATGAACAGAAATTTCCTCACATTCTATTCTATTCGAATTGAACAGGAAAAAAAAAAATTATGCACATCCCTGACATGTACTAATTTAATGTTACAGATATAACGATGGAGCAGTTATGATTTTTTTAAAACACAAAAAAATGGTGTGAATCTGTGTACCAGCCTAAGCTGCAACTGCAACAGAGGTACACAGCAGTACTGTACACTGAAAGTATTTTGTTTGTTTTTGGGACCAATTTCCTTTTAAAGTACTTCCTAAAAGGGAAATCTGCATGTATTGTTTATACAGTTCTGACTTGGGTGCTCCCAGATGCATGGTAAAACTAGCAATCCTATTGATGTTATATTGGGAATGCTAGACATTTTCTTGGTATTGCCAGTATAGTTACAATTTAGGCAGGTGAAAACCAAAAATCTCATGGTAACAGCAAGGCTTACTTTGACATCTGTCAGCAGCTTTCACAATTGAAGCAATTGGCGCTAATGGAAACCAGCCAAGCTCCCATTAATTAAAAGGCAGTGGGCAGGTGCTTGCTGACTTCCAGTTCTTCCAATTGCAGAAGCTCCTCCCTCTGGCAGGGGGGCAGCATGACGCACTTCTGGGGTCCCACATTTCTCCTTGCCATCTGGAGATAGCTTTAAATACCTGGTCTGTAGCTGAGTTCTTTTAGAGCAGATCCAAAATGTCCAAGCAGGAGTGCCACCTGCTGGCAGAGTGTTGAGCTATTATTGTGGAACTATTAAATGGTAAACAAAGGCTTTTGTAACCAATTGTCATGCCCCATTCTTCCAGTCCAGTCTCCTCAGGGGAGGAGGGTGCGGTTGCAAGGGCACAGTGGTCTGGGCAGCAACCGGGGTACAGCAGTGTGGACGTAGAGGATCAGGGGGCAGTTTTGGGGGAGCACACAGACAGCTCTGGGGATGGGAGCTCAGACAGTCAGCCACAAGAGCACCCCTCCCCTTGGCTGCTTCGACAGCAGAAACGGGTGAGCCGCAGATTGCAGTGGCTGGCGCAGCTGTGCTGGCAAGGGCATGGTGCTGCCTCCCCTACTTAACTGAGCAGCACATGGTGGGCCGGCGTTACAGACAAAAACTTGTGCATCTCCCATCCACGCCTTTGCCTGTAAACTTGATTCTTGGACCCTGCTATGACTCTGCCGCACTTCTGGAACCCTGACTTTAGACTGACCTGATGCTGACTACTCTTGAGCCCCCAATGGATTGCCGTAAGCATCTGTGTGTGTTTGCCTCGTTGCCCTCGCCCACCTGAGACACGCCATCGATATTCTGCTTCAGCCCACTCCAATCAAAGCGACATTACTATTGTAAATATATACTGTAATTTGGTCAGTATGTATAGCAGCTTGTTAAAATAACTACTTTTAAAACAGAACCAATCCCACCTAAAATTATTTTATATGAAGAAAAAAGAGGCAAAAATTTTCATTTTAAAAATACCTACTACTTTCTTCCCAATATTTTTAAAATGATCCCCAAATGTTGCAGTGTGTCATCCTACCTACAAGGAAGTTCAATTTTCTAGTGCAGTTTCTGTTTACCCTCTAACCTTATCCAACCTATTAAAATATTCTAGTTTTCCATAACTATTGAGCATACTGGCCCTGACTGGACTGTTTAAAGGAGTGTCATTTAGCTGTTTTCAAACAAAATTGTGCACTTTGATAAAGTCTGACCACGCCAATTCACCTCTTCTGTTTCTCAATGGTTCCAGTGCAGACTGCAAGTGAGTTGGCAAGTGCTAATGGAGCAATATTTCACACCTTGCCATTGAATCTTTGGCTGTGATACAGCAAAGATAATCTGATGTCTCTGCAATTGAACACCCAGTACGATTTCGGATCATTCCTACTGTTGCTTTATACGACAGACTCAAAACGGATTTGTTCATTCACACTCTTCATTCTTCAGTGCTTGGCATGGAGAAACCTCCTGGTGTCTCTCCTCCCTATTTCCTCCCCTCACCAAAAAACCCTCACCATGGAGTCAGCACTTGGACACCTGTCTATTCTTCAAACCATGACTTCACTGGGGCCAGAAATTCAAACCCCACCCTCCATATTTACTTGCTGCCACATCAGAACATGGAGTCCTTTGGCAGGACTTTTCACTCACCATTTATTCCCACTCCCATTCCATCTTGTATCCACCTTTTCACAACTTTTCCCCATGTCTACAGGAACAGTACAGCTTTTTTTTTTAAGTTTCTCTTCCTTTTTGCATTATAATAATGGGGCTGTGCTATTTTGCAAGTGCAAAGCAGCATGGAATGGCGGAGAGCGTGGCAAAAAGGGGGGAACAGAGGAGATCTATATTCATGCTGTTGAGGATAGAGCTTGGCAAATCACTTCTCTTAATATGCCCCCACCAAGAAACCCACAGAGGCATAGGAAACAGTCCAGTCTCCCTTTTTGTTGTTGTTGCTATAATAGTGGTTGTGTGCTACTTTGGAATCACAACGCAGCTTGAAATGGCAGAGGGCACAGTGAAATGGAGGGACCTAGAGAGGAAATCAATATTCATGGTGATGAATGAAAGGAAACATTTATTTCCCTTGTTCATTAACAAGGGGAGAGAGAGTATAAAATGCCCTTTTACTTGCATGGATGCAACAGAAAGGAAATGGAGAATACATTGTCTTCTTTGCAGGGATTGGGCAGAAAAGAAGCAGAAGCAGATACAGTGTAACTTCTTCCATGTCTTCCCTTTTGTTCGGTTGTGCTTCCCTGGTAGTGACGTTCTTAGACTCCTGAATACAATGCTTACAATTGGATAAGAGGAAATGGGGAGAATGCCCCCAAAACTGTGGTTCCATCCCCCTAAAAGTCCACTTCGCCATTCCAACTTTGCAAAGTAAAACAAGCTAATCCTATGAACAGGACTGATTATTCATTTAACCCAAATAAAATTTAGTTCATTTGCCAGGAATTTAGTCCACAAAAGGTACAGAATCTTTTAAAATTGTCTGGACATTGAAGACTCAGGCTGGTTTCTAAGCTGTGTTGGAATGTGGCCTTTTTACATAGATCTCGTGCAAGACCTATTGTATTGAAACACAGACATGAGCTTGGATGCCAGACTGAGGTCCAAGTTATCAAAATAGTTCTTACATACACTATTTTTTGTTTTTGTTTTTCTTCATTTTTATTAAGCATATTCAACATAACACAAAACTTTATTCACAATCAAACAAAACATAAAATAGCCCCCCTCCTACTCTTTATGTAAGAAAAGATTTGTGAAATAATGATTTATGTTGTTAACTTAATGAATGCAGCCTTATCTAACATGTCCAAGCCTGACTCATCTTTAGATATTTCAGTAAGTGGAATCCATATTTTTTTGACAGTCTTCCACTTCCATACTGGCATATGATATATTCATTTATTATTGTTTCCCATTTTAAAACATAGGAGGAACAAAGTGGCAGATTAAGATACTCAGAGTTTCTCCCATATGTTCAATGAAAGCAAAGTTTATAGAAAACCTTTGGAATGTTCATTAGAACCTAGGGGAAAATGCTTAGGTCCCATATCTCTAAGCTGCTTGTGGTATTCCAAATATGTATCATTTCAGATGAGATTTTTTTTTGAGCAATGCTAAATCTTCTAGGAATTTATCTATCAAGTTAGGACGAGATGTGCTGAACACATGGAGTAACATTTGGCAAATGATAGCAGCTTTCAAAGGGAAAAACAATGCCTTTGTTCCTGAAGGATGCTGTGACATTCCACCTTGCTAGTCAAGGCTTAACTTCCATGTTTTGAATGTCTGAATACAGCCTAGTGTGTTTCAGAGGCTCCTCATAGTAGTGTGTGGCTCTCATGTCCCCAAGCTTTCTCTAATCCACCTTTTCCAGCACAGACTGTTTAGGAGAGTAGGGAAGGATAGAGGTGTGCAGGATCAGTCCCTTCTCAAAGCTGCCTTTTCACACTTAGCAAAACAATGATTCTGTATGGATCATCCACATTGTACCGAGCCATCTCTTCAGGGCTTCACTGTGGGTTAGTGTCCCATGGACATTAGGTGCAAAAAAGCGCACACTAAATATTACTGAAGAAAAAAGGCAGTATGCTTGTCTTTTGAGAGAACCTCCTGGAGCTACTTCCAGTGATAAGATTGGTCCAGGAACTTATTGTCACCTGCACGCAAGCAGCTGGGTTGGTCTACCACTGGGGTATGCCTGGAAGACTGCGTCAAAGCTAGGCTATATTCAGACATAACAAAAGGGGGTCCTGAGGCACCTCACAGAAACAATGTGTGGCCCTCCTGCTCCTAATCCTTCTCTAATCCGCCTTTTTCTAGCACAGAATGTTCAGGGAGGGGCAGACTGATGTGTGAACAATCCCACCTCAATGCCTTTCTGAAGCCACCTCAGAGGTTCTTTTTTTCTGTGTCTGGTTACCGTCCAGCACTTGGCCCATTAGTCTCCTTATAGTGCACTCCCATATGGAGCAAGTCAGGAATGGCTCCTTCCGCGCTGAAGCGCACCTTGAGGTGACTATGTGTGGAGCACAATTGAGTGTTCCACGCATGAACTCAGGGTTGCCCCGGTGACAGCGCCAGCACACACGTACTGGTACCATCACTAGTGAAGAAAGGTAATGGCACCCAGACACCCATTCACACTGAAGGTAGGTATCTGGACACTTGGGGGGAAGAATGTGAATGTGAATGCTAGTAAATGCATGGGCAACTTTGCCTTTCCCAACCCTAGAACAGAAGGTTTGTCAGCTGCTGTGAGTCCCCTTAAGGGTGAGAAAAGCAGGGTATAAAAGCCAACTCCTCCTCCTTCTCCTTCAATATAGAAAAGAGACAGTGTCTCTTGCTTCCAAATTGCTGAGTAAATTATCTCCTCCTCGTGTACCACAAGGAGGTAGTAAACACACAAACCTCAAACAGTGAGGCTTCCCCACACTGAGTCCCACCCTGAGACAGAAATTCATACAAAATACTACTGTGTCCCTAGAAGAATAAACTGCAAAAACTGAATGCCATTTTCAAAATGGCCACACTGTGTCTCCATAGTGCTGTTCTGCATTGCAAAAAATGAAGGCATTTGTTTATTTAAAATATTTATATGCCACTTCCCATCTTGGAATCCCAAGAACAGAAAGAACAGAAAGCAGAAAAACAAGGGCAGAGATGCCCAGACATGAATGCACATAAATGGCAACTTATGCCTTTAGGAAAACTAACTGAATATTAATTATAATTATCTGTGTATCAGTCATTGTGGT
This sequence comes from Aspidoscelis tigris stejnegeri, assembly GCA_023333525.1. Taxonomy (NCBI): domain Eukaryota; kingdom Metazoa; phylum Chordata; class Lepidosauria; order Squamata; family Teiidae; genus Aspidoscelis; species Aspidoscelis tigris. Next base: position 214,436,312 of record JALMGA010000001.1, read on the forward strand.
TTATTAATCAGCATGCCAAGCCTTCTGTTTATTTCCAGTTTTTCCCACCACATTTGAAGAGGATCTATTTGAACAAATACAAAAAAAATTCCATTTGATTCGATAAGAATTTGACACAAAAAAACCTTCCACATCTGTGCACATCCCTGGTTAATGCCCTACCCCTCTCAGTAAAGCAGAAGGGGAAGACTAGCCTCTGTTTGGAGCTGCAGTTGAGCCTGTTTTCCCCCACCACACCATCTCCCAAGCATGTGCTGCTTTAGGCGGGAATTGTGAGAAGACCTGCTCGGGTACAAGGCCACTTGACACTCCACAACCACACAAAACTATGGTCATTCTCACTGTGGGAAGAAGTCAAGAACTGCATTATGGCCCTCCAGATGTTCTTGAAATTCCTTGACTGTGTTGCCCTGGGCCACAGGACTCATGTTGCAGAACATCTGGAAAGTGATGCACCAGCTGTTCCTGAAATACAGGAACTGCTCAGGGAGTACGGCCAAACACTGCTCGCCCCAGACTCCTTGCCCAGATCAAAATAGAGTGCCAGCTAAACAGGACCATAATCAACACTGAGCAAGCCTGGCTTTTTCCAGGAATTCAGGAAGCAAGAGGATGTTTGAAGCATTTCTCTTGCTGCTGATTTAGTCATTTATCTTTACCCTGTGCATGAGTTTGCTCTCAGTCTGTATGATATGAGGCCTGCCTTGCTTTTTTCCCCCCAGGTGCCTCAATCCATCCTAACCATATTTTGATTGTCTTTCTAACTGCCTTTTTAAAAAGGTACTTGGACCTGCCCTCAAGACCAACTCTAGGTGTCCAGGCACCCCAAACCAACTTTGTATTTGGTGCCCCCACCACAATCGGCAAACCCTTTCACCCCTTTCCTTTTTCATCTTCCCACCACTCACCTTTTCACTTGATGTCAGCTTCTCTCCCAGGAGGGTTTTGGTGCCCTTTAAGCTTGACATGATAAAGGCATTGCTGCCTGGCCTCATATTTGGAATGAGATCTATCAGTTCTGGATGAACATTTGGCCACCTGGAAAAGGCCTAGCCTTTGGTAAAAATTATTTGCTGTCCATAGGTTTAAGAATAAAGTTGTAACACCAAAGTGTGGAGCTATTCTTATATCCAGGGCATTGTGTTAGACAAGCATTCCCTATCCTGGTACCTTTCAAATGTTTGGAACCACTGTACCCTTAAGCCTCCCTTGGTCAAGGGCATTGGCTTTGAAATACAAAAGTCAGGGGAGAAGCAGGCTCTAGAAAACTGATTGGGGCTTTCTCTCTCTTCAGCTGATGTCAAGTTTGTTCTTTTGCTTTGCTGCCCAGTTCCTTCCTCCTTTGGTCCTTTATCTAGAAAATTCAGGAGGAGTATATGTGTTACTTCTTTAACAGCATTTGAGAAGAGCACACACATACAAGATCCATCAAATCAGCAGACAATGCTAGAAGAAGTGACTAATCTTTGAGAAATTATCTCTCTTTTTTTAAAAAAAGTAACTTCAAGAACGCAGGATCCTTTCAGTCTTTAAAACATGTTCCTAATTGATTTGTTTTCTTTTTTCCGTCTGCTTGCACTGGAACAAAGTATATACTTGCTCACGTGCAGCAAGGAGGATTTATGTGAATGGAATGCTGCAAATATGAGCAGCTGTTGTATTAGGATATATTGTAGAGATTCAGATTTCCTGCCATCAAGGGTTAGAGCAGCTAATGCAAATAATCACCAGCAATGTAGATTACATAGGGCAACTCCATTACAGTAATTATCAGGGCCTTAGTCTTGAAACTTCAAAGTACAAAGAAATACAAAAAAAAAGGGAAGAGTTCAGTAATCAAAAGAGGCCTAGGCTGCATTCACACCTGAGTTTTAATCCAGTTTGAGACCACTTTCCAAGTGAGAGGATATATCAGCAAGGTGAATAATCATTTTCTGTCCTCTTTATCTAATCTAAAGATGGCTTTTCCAAGTTAGATAATGCAAAAAGGAAACAGCTTCGGACTTTGCTGATGTATTATCTCACTCTGAAAGTGCGCTGAAGCTGGATTAAAACTTAATTGCGAACGTAGCCCCAGATATGAATACATCTGGCTGGCTACTGACCTTGGTGCCTATGAATGCATTCTGTGCGTGTTTTGGTCTCAGGCTACATTGTCAGGGTAGGGAAACTTTCGCCCTTTCGGCACTTAGACTTATTCTAGGATATATCCCAGAACAGGGCCTGCTGTCCACATGCTAGTGCAAACTATGGTGGGCCCAGGGTGGGGCCTGCCATAGGGCCTTTTCTCAATAGGTAAGAAGGTGAAGATGGGGGACACTTCCCCATCTGCATTCACACCTCTTCCAGGTAGAAAGGGTGCAAATGGAGCATGTAACCAGGTGGCAAGGTACAATTGTGCAGTGCGGTGCCTGGCTGCTGGGGCAACGGCATGCCCTTTGGCACCATTGCCCCGGTGACACAGTTGCCTCTAATACAGAGGCAATTGCTACAGTTTGCACTCAAGATTTGGCATGGCTCTGACGCCCCAAACTGCAGACACTGGACGCCTTCACTTTCTCACCTTCACTTCCCTAGAATGCTTTCTCAGGGATGTGAAGGTGCAGAAAGGTCCTAAGCCCTAAATCTGGTGAAGTAGCCTTAGTCTACGAAAGCTCATGCCAAAACTTTTTTCTCTCTGTTAGTCTTTAAGGTACTACTTGGCCCTCTTTTTTAATAGCTTCATTTGCATGTCCTGCTACTTTGTCCCACATGGCATCTTAAGACTGTTAGCAAATGCAGATGTGAATGCTTTAACCAAGCATCTTTCCTCCTCTCCTTGAAACCTTACTGTGTTTATTTTACTGTCAAACCAGACGAAACATTCTATAGTGTTTCAAGCTTTCTTCACTACAATGGGTCATTCCAAAGTATCGTCCTAAGAACCACAGCACAACAGGTGCCCGCTGAAGGCCTCAGCACTTCACTAGTCCTGTTTTATTATTCCATCAGATATCTTTTCTCCTCCCATAGCACAGTGCCTGAAACTATGGTGTTAATGTTTGCCTGGACGGGACTTTTGCATTGATCCCCAATCCCAATTCCCAATGGAAGCAAGTGTATTAAACAGAGAACAATGGCTCTGGTTAAAGGTGAGAGAGGCCCTGGTCACACCTATACGAGACAGGATGTCCTATTCATGATTCAGACTGAGGTTGTACCAGCTCTGTTCACACCTAGATCATTATAGGTCGTCCTCAGGCTGTCCTCGCTTTGGGCTGCATCGGTCACACCTTTCTCTGTGATCGACCTGAGCCTCCTCCATAGAACTCTTGGCTCTCCACCCCCTTTGCTGCTTTAAATTGATCTCCTTTCTTATTGGATGCTGTTGTGTCACTGAAGAGAGGGGAGGGTGTGTGTTTGCGGTTCTTTTTTAAGCCTACTCCCCCACCTCCGCGTACACCTTCTTTTGTTATGTGCTTTCCTTCTCCATGCGATTAATTTTTTAAAAAAATAATAAATTTACTGAAAAACTCTAGATAGAGGAATCATACACATAAACTGAGCAGAGAAGGGTAGGTGCCTCACAAACTCCGCGTGTGCTGATTGGCCGAAGGAGACTGGACTCCATCCACCACAGCACAGTTCAGCCTCCTTTAGCCTGTCCTCCTGCTCACATTTTGAGGAAGTGAAGACAGGCCTCAGACCTTGTCAGTCCTCTAAAAACAGAATTACAAGTTAAGACAGTCTAACGGGGTTAGGCATGTATGGAAAACGAACTAAATAAAAATAATGTAACAAGACCTGAGGATGAACTGCGGTCAACCTAAAACACTTGAGTGATCATGGCCCAGAAGGCAGCCCCAGATTCAGAACTAGGCCAGCACAGGGAGGCCTATCCTAAGGAAATCCATGTGAGAACAGCCTTGGACGGGCCCCATATAAAATCTCAAATGAAGAATTCACAATTCATAGACATGCTAAAAAGACTTTTACATTAAAAGTGGAGTTCTAATAGGCTTTCATAGTAAGGGACTCTTAAGATTTTGGAATGCAAAATGTGCTTATCCTATTAAAGAAACAGGAGGGAAATTGGTAAGGTTAATTTGATTATTTTCTAGATTTCTTCTTGAGATGCAGAGAAGGTTTTGTTTTGTTTCTGATGGAAAATCCTTTACTCAGCCTGCATTAAGCATTTGATGAAATACAGTAATTACTAGTTATTTCTTAGCTGAGACTGTTAATTGGGAGATGTTCAGCAAGCTTTAATTGTTGTTTGATTGTTGAAGTGAGGCAGCTATTTTCTTATTTATCAAAAAGAGGAGGTGAAATGATTTTAATAATTACCAGGCTATCTGAACAAAGTTATTATATTAACCATTGCTAACTCCCTCTCTCTCTCTTCACGCACACAACCAGAAAGGCCACATGTATGCACGCCTCTTCCCAGCTGGCTGCAGAGAGAATGCAATCCAGATGCAACTCTGGCCTTCTGGGAAACTGTTCAAGCCAGTGGTATGCAGACAGAACTGGTGAAACAGAGTGCCCCAGAAGTTGGGACGGGTGAAAAATGTCTGTCACCTTCAGAGTTCATACAGATTGCAAAGGCTCAAAACTTCTTACAAATTAAATATTGGCTGTTATAAAGACTGACCTTTGCATGAAAGCGCTTCTGCACCTTTGTTCAAAGCTTTGGAGTGGATCTGGAAGTACAGCTGGTGGTGGCAGGGATTCTAAGCTAATTAGAGGCCAATGTGAAGCCTAGCATGTTCAAAGTGGCTCCATTCGCTCAAATGTGAAGTTCTGTCCTGTTTGCTTCAATGGGGGGAAAATTGTGCACATTCCTACTTGGGAGAGACAAAGCCCACATGCACATCAGGGTGTCCTGCCAGGAGACTGGGTGCAGTAAGAAGGGCTTCTGCACTGATTGTGATGTGAGGAAGCATAAAGCCACCCCACCCACCCACCCTGAGGCAACCTCTATGGCCATATAAATGCAGTCAAATGCACTTAACCACCAGGAATGAATATTCCAGTGCAGTTAAGTACAGGGAAGGCAGCTCACATTGACACTGTGAGCACTATCGTTGTTCCCATTTTAATTACCAGTGCTCACAGTGCAGACAGTTCATCCTGGACAGTCAGAATTGCCATGGCAGCATCTGCACAGGCAGGCTATCTCAATGTGGATGACTTTGCTTCACACCAGTAGCAATGTGTCCCCACTTGGGATGGATTGCCTGTCCTGGATCAGAGCATCCCTCACTCCAGTCTGGGACAGTAAGGCGGAGTATGGAAAGGGCCTTCCATGCACACTGCTCTCAGGACAAAGCAAAATACAAAGGACTTATTGATATACAAAAATCAAAGCATACGTTCTAGAAAAAAAATTAGTTGGCAAAAGAAATACCAGACACGTGTGCTGCAGGGCTCATGATTGTAGCAAAAGAACATCTGCCTCTGACGCGCTCTCCTGCCATTTCCTTTGCGGTAGAAGGCAAAGTTGGAACTTTTTTCTCTTGCGCTTGGAGACCAGAAAAAGCTTATGAGGATAAAACTCAAGAAATCTAAAACCAACAAGAAATAATTCTGTGTGATGCATTGCAGGTAGTTAATACTTGACCCAAATATGAGTACTTCTGTGGCTTTGTCACTTCCTTGTCACTGGCTATGTAAATGTTTTGAGTTATCCCCTGTCCTGAGTATGTGGATGAGTGGAAATGGATCTCATTGACCAGGCTAATTTCCAACTAAAATTTGGATATTTTTACCCCTGACATTTGTTTTAGGGCTTTTTTACATGGACCCTTAACCCAGATTAAGAATTCACGTAGTCATGGTGTAGGCCTCCATACTTGCACATTACTTCCACACACCCCTCTGGTCTGACTCCATCTGCATTAGACGGAGCCTCCTCTGGTTTAAGGAGGTCCTTAATCTGAATCTCCGTGAAGCTCATGCAAACTTTGCATCTATGCATAGACTAATACAGATCAACATCATCGCTGCAGATGGTGCCAAGCCTGTACGTACTTCCATGCAATCTGGATCAGGTGGGCGGGCGGGCTATTCCAGACTCACTGTTCCAGGATTACTGCTAGGAAGTGTGGAAAAGGCCATATACCTACTTGAAGAACAGCACAAACATTATATGCCCCTCAGTGCCATTCCAAATGGGAAAATCTGAAGTAGACCCATGACTTATTAAACATATATGGCATAGTGCTAGCAGCTCTTCAAATCTGAACAATATTTTCCAGTTTCAGACTAGAGTGTTTTCCAGTATTACCTGGAGGTGCTAGAAGATGCACAAAAGGTATTTTACAGAATAGCCCTTCCTTGTGGTGCTGTTCTAGAATCTGCTTTTGAAATTTTGGTTAAGACAACATATGGGGAAATGCTTAAATCTGCTATTTTATCCACTTGAGAAGTGAAAAGATATTGCCAGCAACCAAGTTATTATGTACCATGCTTTGGATTATTCTGTATTGTTAGGTCTCAGCATTCAGGATTACAGGGGAACTGGAAGAGGCAAGCTCAGCACATAAAATTTAAATTCAACATCAGTTAGGGCTATTATATTTCATGTATCAGCAATTTTAGAGAGCACCTCATAAAAACAAAAGTTAAGTCCTTGGTTGTTTCCCCATTGCCTTGGCTCAGTTTTTGCTGACTCATACTGAAAAAGTAAAAGAAAGATCTATCTTCTAGCTTAGCTTAGTTTATGGACACAGGAAGACCATTTTAAAAAAGGAAATAAAAATTCTCAAGGCATATGAAACTGATGGGTAGGAGAGTCAGATCAGACAAGGCGAAGTATTTCTTCATCCAGACGGTCATTGGTCTATGGAATTTGCTGCCAGAAGAGGTGGTAACAGCTACCAGCCTAGATGACTTTAAGGAAGGAGTAGACAAATGTATGGGTGACAGATGTATCAATGGCTACTATAGTGGATTCCTAGGCTGGGGGGACAGGCAGCATGCCTCTAAGGTCATTTGCTGGGATTCAAGAGCAGGGAAAGGTTTGCCCTTGCCTTCTGCTTAAGATGCCCATGAGCAATTGATGGACCACTGTGTGGGACAGGATACTGGACTAGGTGAGCTGTGGCCCAATACAGCAGGGTTCCTCTAATGTTCTTATAATGTTCTTATTACAGTAATTTTTGTCAGCTACTCTATTTGGTTGCTGTTGCCTACCAGTTTGAACTAAGTATTGTGTTCTCCTGGGAAGACTGTTTCAATACATATGCAAGGTACTTTGAGGATGAAATTGCTCATCGTTGTACTGACTTGATACAGTGGCCATTTTTCTGTACTTACCTGTGGAACTGTCCAGAATGGAATCCAGTCTTCTTCAGCCTCCTCTGTTCAACACAGTTGGAGGGAAGAAAGAGGCCCCTTCCTGTGCTGCTCAATCTGCATTGAATTGGAGCATGTGGCAGTCCAAGTAGTCAAAATGGCTGCCTAAACCAAGACCTTGGTAGACCTGGTCTTTCAGGTCTTCTGGCTAGACTGGACCAGGAAGTCATACAGAAGGGCACGTGCCTCCCTATTCTGGTCTGAAAGGGCACCTATTTGGGCACTAAATTGTGCTCCAAGAATCTGGAAGTGGCTCCAGAGATCTCATGATCTCTGAAGTAAGCAGAATAGTATTGACTGTAGATCATGAGAAGTAATTATTCCTCTTTACCTTGATCAGACCTCATCTAGAGTACTGTATCCAGTTCTGGGCACCCCAATTTAAAAAGGACTTTGACAAACTAGAGCAAGTCCAAAGGAGAGATACCAAAATGGTAATTGGTCTGGAAAGCATGTCCTGTGAGGAAAGGTTGAAGGACCTAGGGATGTTTAGCCTGCAGAAGAGAAGACTGAGAGGAAACATTATAATGGTCTTCAAGTATCTGAAGGGCTGTCACAGTACAGAGGGATTGTCCCTATTCTTACTTACACAAGATGGCAGGACTGGAAACAACAGTATAAAACTTCAAGGGAGTCAATATGGATTAAATATTAGAAAAACCTTCCTGACAGTGAGGGTGATCAGTCAATGGAATAGTTGCCACAGGAGGTCTACTTTGAGGTGGAGGGTGTAGAAGATGTGACTGCGTATACTTTGAAGTTTTGATGGCCAGATCCATTTGATTCATGGGCAAATGGGGCCCTATAAATGTAGGCTCCTTTTGATTTGCCCATGAAGGTTGAAATTCATATGAATTCATAACAATTTTGAATGGGCTGAATATTCATGTACGTAATCCTTGGTTGCCCAGGGCTGAAGAGATCAAATGGCCTTGTTTCAGAAATGGCTGACTCCCCAAACTCCAGAAGGAACATAATGACCTGAAAGTGTGAAAAACAACTCTCAGGTCTTCCTAAGGAATCTACTGTGGCCTGGTGTTTGTTGGGTCAGCCAGATGTTGAGTCAATGGTCAGAGTTCTGCCTTTAATTCCTGTACTGTGAGAACCATTTCCTGTCCATCTTTGACTCTCACACGGGCAAAGCCTTGTTTATGGACATTCCTGCTTGATCCTGCTTTTCCATGGAAACCTCCCTAGTGTCTGTTATCAAGTTCTTAATACACCCATTGTGGCCTTGACAGGGACAGGGAGAGCCCATGCAGACCTGCTGTGCCTTGCTCATTGAAAAGCCTGATTCTACCTTTGCTCCTTGTCTTCTGCTATCAGTCTATTAAATGGAGGAATCTGCTTTTGTCACAGCCCTATGTGTTCTCCTATGTTTTGCTTAAGTATTGGACTCTGGGTAGCTGATAGGTGATTCTGACATGTACACAGCTGGAGTTCCCAACTCATTCAGGGTAAAGGGATGGATATAATAAATAAATAAATTGAGAAATCCATTGATCTTATCATAGATCTGTCCCTATAAGGTTGTCAAATATTTCAAGAGCTGAATTTTTAGGATAATAAGATGTTTTTCATCTTTCTTATTCTTGTTGGGACTTAATTTTTACGTAGAACAGGTGACATTTCTGACAATCTATTTTCTGCTACAGAAGTGTGAGATTTTCATTTGCTTATACCACTAAAATGTCGTTTTGTATAATTTTTTCTAAATAATTAGAATGTTTCATTTTCTGAGGTCTACAGTTTTGTGTTCCTGCTTTGCTAGTGCAATACATTAGATGCAGATCTATGGCCAGGCTGCCAATACAATTATTGCTGCTGCCAGTTGCTGTGGTTACAGGAAAAGCAACGAGCAGCGTTGGGAAGTTACTATCACTTGAAGTGGTAAGCCTTACTCCTTCGAAACAGCTAGAAAATTTCTTAGCCCATAGAAAACATTGATGGAGTAGACCTTTGGAATAACCTTGACCACAAATACGGTGGAGACTTTTAAGAGGTCATTTACTCACAACAGTATTGTGAAGAAATCATAACAAAAAACTGGTTTACATTGCCCCTTTCTGCATGGGTCCTGAATTTGTATTACCTGTGTAGGGTACATCATGGGGGAAATCCTCACTAGCTGTTTAGTTAATCCGAGAGCCTTTCTGCACTGGCCCTTACTATATCCCAAATGATGGAAGTGCATCTATTCCTCTTGTGGGATATAACTGAGAATAAGGCCTACTGCAGAAAGCGCAAAAATCTGAGATGACTCATGGCAATATATTAGCAAATTAGAACGTGAAGACATTCTAATCCAATGAATTCTCCAAATCTGACTCTTACCCCAATTTTATTACTCAGAAATAATGAATACAATATCTGTTCACTTTATAAGTCTGAGGTAAATGAGACTTGACACATATAGTAAATATAAGGGGTTTTCTGTTCTATTTTGTTTTTTGTTTTAGTATTGGTTGTCATATTTTGTTTGTATTCTGTATTGTTTTGAATGTTTATATTTGTATATGTATATTTGGAAAATAAAAAATATATATTAAAAAAAAATTGTACTGACAATGACAAATATCTTGGTGTTAGCAAAGGGATGGAAAGATTATAGCCGATGGATATTAAATAATTGGGAGGCTTATATGTCAGAATTTATGTTATATGATCTTATCAGACAAAGAAGTTTTGTTTATGAGGGGAATAAAACTTAAATCTGATGGGTTCAGCAATTGGGGAAAATGTATAACAGATGGTTTGGGCATATGGGGAAGCCAGGGACTGAGAGGAAAAATAAGTTTGATTTGCCATTTAAACTATTAATTAAGGGTTATTATAGTTTTGCTATTTCATGTAGGGGAGGGTATCTTTATTTGTTGGTTTGTTATATTTTTGTAACTGACAAATAATTGAGATATATTAGGTGACAGTACTATATTTTTTCATTGTTGTATACTATTCAATAAACTTGTTAAAAAAGAGAAAAGAAAAAGCAATATCTGTTCACTAAGCTATTCCATACCCCTTAAACTCTGTTGTCTTTATAAGTTTCCCCAGCACTCTTTCCCCCCTCTGCACTTTGGCATATAAAGGATATTGGAATTAATCTATAAATAATCAAACCTCAAATCTACTGTCAGCAGAATGGAAACAGGGAACACTGGGCAGCTCGGGGGAACGAAGATGATGGGTCTGGGTGTACACATCACATCGCTCATATATCTGAACCCAAAATGAAATGGAGGATTGTAAATCTTTTGCATGTATATTTTTAATACAGAACTTGATCTTCTCTGTCATGCTGAACTAAAAAATTGTTGACCTTGGTGTTACTCTCATGACTCCCCAAAACATATGGGGTGGCAGAAGTTCCAGACAACTTTAAATGTTTGGTTTGTACTTCTGAAATTTGTATTGTGACCTAATTATTGCATCAAGTGCCAGCTACCAAGTTACTCATTTATTTGACCAGATGTTGCCTATAATCTATCATTTGCCTGCCATTCAAAATCCTGCCAAAAGAAAGTTTGGAACCAGCAATTCTAGATCCACATAGAAGACGTGTAAAGGGGGTGAAATACTTTTTTTAAAAAAGAAAGTCTTAATGTCCTAGCATCTACATCTTAACACAGAGGGAGATGGATTATTACTCTCAACACAAAAATGTATTTTGCACCATCGAAGGTTGTTTTATTTATGACAAAATTGAAGCCAGACTTTGGTCTTATTTGAACCATGTTAAGAGGTTGCTCAGATGCTTTCAATCAAAGTTTTGTTTGGCTTCCTCATCTGAACAGAAAAATTATGTTGATCTTCCTATTAGCTGTGTTCAGAAACAACAAAAGGGGTACCTCAGAAAGACATGTGACCTTCGTGTTCCAACTCTCCTCTAGCACAGAAGGTTCCTGAGAAGAATAAGGAGCAGACTGGTGAGAACAATCTTACTTTGGAGCCCTCCTAAACCACCTAGAGGTGCTTTACACACTGTTTCCCCAATTCTTCACAAGGAGCATATGTCATATGCATGCAATTGCACAACATTTGAATTAAATTTGTGCAACTTGAATTCAGTGTTGTCATGGGGCCATTTCATGCAAATTTTCATGTTGTCATTTTGGTAATGTGAAGAAGAGGCTTCGGAGACAGGCAGGTTGCCTCTAAAGGCCCTTTGCAGTCCAGAGCAGTTGAAGGTATTGCCTTTGTCTTCTGCTCCAAATGCCCGTAAGCAGTCGGTGGGCCACTGTGTGAGACAGGATGCTGGACTAGATGAGCTGTGGCCTGATCCAGCAGAGCTGCTTTTATTATGTTTTTATGTTCTAGGCTTTATAGCTTGTCTCCTCAGATCTTGATTATCTAACACTCATTCTGCAAGACTTCTGTCATAAAGGTAAATTTTGTTTTATTTTATTTTGACAATTTATATTCTACCCTATACCATTGTCTCAGGGCCATTTACAAAGAAATGTTAGAACAACACTAAAAATAATAGCATTAAAAACAAAAAGGTTTTTTAAAAAAACCCTAAAATATGTTCAAGGATCAAATATCAGATTAAACGTATTTTTACCAGGGACCAAAAGTTGTTTGATGCCTGGCATACCTTTGTTGGGGAAATTGTACCACAGTTTGGGAGCCACTACTGAGAAGGCTCTTCTCCTGAGCTGCCTCCCATAAACCTCTTCAAGAGTCAGAATCATGAGGGCAGCCTCCTCATAAGATCAGGGGTGATTTCGCACTTCCCTTTCCATCCCATGGATGGGAAAGGTGTACGATAAGCTAACTGCTGACAGTCCACACCGCATGCAATCGGCAGAGGTGCAAATGATTGCTGGCTGGACATGACAAGTAAGTTTGGATGCGTGTGGAGCACAATTTTGTGTATGATTAGTGCACATCTGGGGAGGCAGGGGATGCTTGCAGTTTTGTAAGCAGCTCCTGCAGGTGGGAATGCACTTTCTGAGATGTTCACTAATTCTGAACTAGAAACCAAGGGTGAAGGGGCCTAGGGTCTGTTGCTTAAGTCTTTATAGGAGACGGTGGGGGTGAGGGTTCAGATATTTGGGACCCGTGTTATGTAGGACTTTAAATATCAACATTAAGCTCCCAGCATTGACCCCTCCCACCCAACTGTCATCAAATAGCCTATGAAGGAACCATCTTGCCTGTGGGGAATGGAGGAAAAAAAGAAAATAAAGTATTTTACCATTGCAAGGACACTGTTACTGCCGGAGTGTCCCTGTTCCCTCTCACGCCATTTTCCTTTTGTATCTTGTCTCTTTAGATTGTAAGCCTGAAGGCAGGGACCTGTCTAAGATTAATATAATATTGCAACCCATCCTGAGACCTTTCAGTATAGGGCAGGACAGAAATACAAATAAATAAAAATAAAATAAAAATAAATCAACACCATAAGCACTCTTTTGTGGGGGTCCCACTGGCCCTAGGAGCCCGATCTGAGCCCCTGGAGCAAGCGGGAGTCCAGGGAAGGCATCCAACAGGCCTCCCACCCTGGGTCTTGGCTGACCCAATGGCGGGAGGCCATTGTAGATGTGTTCCTGCCCCTCTTTGTGTGAATGAATAAAGCGTTCCCACGTGTCTTAGCCTTCTTCGCTCCAGCCGTTCCAGCTGTAGTGCAAAGAGGCCTTTAAGTGCATATATAGCGGTCGAACCAGGGGCCTATTCGCACTTGGCCTTTTTCTGGAGTATATCTCAGGATAGGGATCTGTGGTCCACACACTAATGCAGACTCTGGCAGGTCTCACTTTGGGCCAGCCGAAGCCTGCACTAGCATATGGACAGCAAGTCCCTATTCCAGGATATATTCCAGAATAAAGCCAAGCGCGAATAGGCCCCAGGTACCAATTGGCTTAAAATCAAACCTTCATATAATTTGGCTGTGGAACATGAATGAAATTTTGTATATTAAGAAATGTAGGCACCACTAATATATATTTATAGAATAATGTAGTTAGGACTCATGATTGTTAGAGAAAGCTAGGATTTTTGTCTTAGAACAATCCCAACTCCAAGAGGAAAACTATGCATGCCCAAAAAAGCAAGACCGCTGCCCTCGTCTTTTACCTTTCCTGGGCTTGGTCACAAGCACGGCTTTGCATATTAACTCCTGAGACTTCTGTGAGAGTGAAAACAGATCTGCATTTCAAAAGACTGCAGTAGAGCTTCCGTATGTCTTCTCATAAGGAGATCATGATTAAAATATGTGTGCAGTTTAAAATGGACATAACAAAGAGATGCTTAGTATTTGAAGAGCAGGTGAAGTAGCATAATACTGAGGAACCTCCGGGTGGTGAATTTTTTCCTTTGCATATTGAGGTGGTAATAATTTGGGGTGGGGGTGGGGGCGGACAAAACAAATTAAACAGGAAACACTGAAAGGTACATTAATTACACCACATGAATGTCTCACTATTATACAAGTATAGTATTGCATAGCAAGGACTTTCCATTTTAAAAGATTCCACAGAACACTGTTTCTCATAAATGCAGTAGATGTAGTACTGGCAGTACCCAAGAATGATTTTAGGTAGTATTGTAAAAATATGTTTATTTTAAATTCATCTGTTAAAGTTTAAAGAAAGACATGCAATTAATTAACAGTAAAGCAAAGAACCAGTATTAATACAGAAATCCATGGGGTGCAACAGCACCATCAGATGTGTGCAAAATTCAAAGTTAAATACAACACATTGAAAGACACAGAACAAGCACAATGCACCCCCAAGAAACTCTGAACTAAAAATGACAAAATTAGCTCAGCCCTTCCTTCTACCTGATACTTAAACAATCAATATTATGTGAACCTCAAGACACAGTCAACAATCCCAAACCCCGCAGTAAGCTGAAAATTGCAATTTACCATAACAGTTGTTTAAACAGTGGATGATAGGCAGGGACTGCAAGGTCAAAACATCCAGACATTCAGGTTAGCAGAGCCAGATATTGCTCTTCCAAGCTCTATCCCTGTAGGTGAAGCCTGTGAGAGATGACTCTTTCTGCAGGGACCAGACTCCAGATTCTAATATACTGAGCCTGGATGGTAAGGGTTGAGTGAACTGCAATTCCATTTTAGCAGTCAAGAAGAAATAGTTAACTTCCAGGGCTGAATGACTCCATCCCCCTCTGGTAGACATGCATGAGACAGAGGACTTATCTGCACTTACCTCTCTGTAATCTGGATCAGTGGATCTGGAATAACTGGAGCCACTGATCTGGATCAACACTATCTGTATTGGAAGTACTGATCTGGCCCATGGCTCTGTTACTAGAAGTACATTAATAGATATTTATGTGACATTTAAAAAGCTTCCTGAAGTGATATGAAGACATGGAAATATTGTCATATGAATTTGGCTATAATTGACTTATATAGAGAGAAAATTGAGCCAGACTGGACCATGTACAATGATAAAGTTGGGAGAGAAATTATCTCTATATTAAAATACATATTAAATTATACATTTCTTTAAAAGCTGAGCAGATGGGAAAAGCTAAAGAGCAATCTTCTGTGTGAACTCCTTTTCTGAAAAGTCTTGTCAGCAAGATTCTGTTTAAGCAAAACAAGAAAAGAAAAGCTCATCCTGGAAGTCTGCAGGAGATGGTATCTTAACGACTCTGCAGTGCTGAGGGATAAACAGGAAGAAGCAAGTTGCTTGCTTCACTTGTAATTTTCTCTTAAAGAAAGCACAAATGGAATTTGGGGTTTTATGATTCTGTTTCAATGACAAGGAAGGACAGATGTGGGATGCTGGGCTTTAGCTAAGACTATTTCATTTCAGTGACCATTGTCTCATCAGGAATACCAAAAATTATAAAGAGAAACTTTTGACATTTTTATTATCTGTAATGTGCAGAAACAATGGACAATAGGAATAACTAGCTATAGAAATAATTGACAACAGAAGTTTTAAAAGAACCTCAAAACAGTGCAATTCCATTTATAAGTGTTTATTAGTTTGGGAGCTGGTGGAAATAGATAAGGAGTTGCTGCGTCAGGAAAAACAAGTTACAAGTCATGATTATAGGAAGGGGTGGCATTTCTATTGTTCAATTTTGGTATAGATATGGCAGGTTTGAGGGACTAAAGGGTATGGAATTCTTCCATCCACCACCTTTCTCTCCTGAAAGCAACTCATGAAGCAGAAGGAGTTCTTCAAGCTGCTACCCTGAAGGTAGCAGATTCATCATGTTTTTCAACTTACTTGCTTTCAACCTAGTGCTACAAGAAAGGTCTGGCCTTTAATTTAAAAGCTTTTTTATAAGTCTGTTTACAAGCATTTGGGAATGGAAAGAGGTCTGTGTGATTATGAAGGGATTTAGGGTTTTTCTTAGTCATTTTAAGGTGTCTTTTTAGTTTCTAACAGGTTTTAATAGGATTTTTATTATTTTTATGCTTTATTCATTTTTTACCCTTTTTCTTACCAGATTCTTTGCCAGAGGTTACAAGACTGGCATTTTTTTTTTTTTTTTTGGCTGGGAAAGAGGGGAAATAGCTTGGTAGTTTGTCCTTTTTTGTCAATTTTGTCATTTGGGGGGTTTCTTTTAGCATTTTGGGTTTTTCAAAAATATTGGTATTTTTGAAATATAATATCTTGTATTGTTTAAAAGTGAGTTGCTTAATAAATGTATATTTTCCAGCAAAATAGGGGGAATTGTATAATTTTGAGGGGAAATGGGGCATTTTGGGGGAAAATGTTTTGTAAAGGTCAACTTTTCCTTGATATTTGTTGAAAATGTATACTTACCAATATTGTTTGGCATTCTTCCATACAAAGTATTGGATTTGGTAATTTTTGTTCATTTTTGTATTGGAATAAAGAAATTGGATGATTTTAAGGAAGAAAATGACTTTTGGTGTGTGTGTGTGTGTGTGTGTGTGTGTCCAATTTAAGGGTCTGTTTCATTTTTAAAGCCTATGTGTAAATAATCTCACTACCTCCCCTGGGATTCAGAATTTGGGGTACTTTAGGGTTTAAATTAATCCAAATTAATCCAAATTCACCTCCCTTTATATTAGCTCCTTATAGCTGCAAAGCTCAAAGGTTCCTAGCCTTGGATTTTGGGGGTTATTTTTCATTGCCACACTATGGCATGTCAAAGAAAAGCAGTTCCCCTGTAGTTCTGGATCATAGAGGCATGCTATCTGCATACCACCCATGAGCCAGAACAAGGCCTTTATTCCTCTTGTGGACCCGGGGCGATGTTGCACTTCCCTTTCCATCCTGTAGATGGGAAAGGTATGTGAGAGATTACCACTGACTAGCGCTTGCACTTATGAGCACTAGTCAACGACAGCCTAACCCCCATACAATTAATCACTTACCTGTGTTCAAATGCTGGACCAACCGTCTGCAGGGTACTGCCATCTTCAGCGTGGCATCCTGTGTGACTGTACATGTATCAGCACCATTGCTACAGGAACACTGATGCTTTGCGCAGTCACAGCCGCATCAGAGGCTCATGTGAGCTGCCAGCACGCTTGTGCAGCAGTTCAGATGACCTCCTCAGCTGGCCAAAGTGCAGATGATTTCCGGCTGGATGCATAAGGTAAGTTCCTGGTCACAAATGGGGAGGGCTGGTTTGCTTCTGGTGCAGCTCGTTAACAATTAGGCAACATCTGGGCAGGCAGGGGGTGTTTGTAGACTGTAAACACCTCCTGTAAGTGCAGATACACCTACCTAGATAGTGGCTAATTGTAAGCTATGGGCCAAGGTGCGAATTGACCGATTAAATGGGTCCACAAGAGATATGGATTAAGGTCCTCTTAATCTTAATCCAGCTCCCTCTTGTGCAGACGAAGCAGAGAGGAACATCCTTGATCTGCATTAATGTTTGGATGAGGAAGCCCCGGATATAGTCTAAGAGGCTCCAGATCAAAGGTGAGTGTAGAAGACTATTGACTCTTTCACCATGTTACGAATTTCATAGCAAACAGCAGATCAAAAGGAGACCACTTTCTCACAAAAATTAAAGTTTATTTTTTAAAAATATTTATTTTTAAACTTAAATATACTAGCACAGGTAGTATATGGATAAAGCAACTGTTGCAAGCTGGAAAATACTGCCATAGCCTCTAAAGATTATCGCCCATTTGCAAGTCTGATTCATGGTCAACTAAATCAATAAGTAAATCCTGATCCCATGACTCTCAAATGGAGAGCTTGCTATTTAGTTCTTCCAGAGAGATGATGGTGACTAAACCAAGCATGTTATATTTTAAAAGTGGATGTTCTACCACGATTTGCAGGAGTACAGCTAATATCACTATGTGGGTTTTTTGGAGCTGCTGGTATACTGTTACTAACAGAGAAACATGCCAGAATCATTATAAAGTGGCAGAGTAGGTTGAGGGGAACATGCCTAAATTATAACGCCAGCAATAGCACAATTTAGTGAAGCTTGGCCACTGTTCCTGTAACTTGATCGCCTTAATTACTGGTTGGTGAAAGCTTTTGGAATGTTTCATAAGCAGCTTAACACTGAGCCAAGGAGCAAGTAGTCTGACCCATAACCAATATAATGAACATTTGGAAACTGTTTGTTTAAATGTTTTTAAAAGCAATGGTATAAAATTATGGCCATATGCACAGGCAAATCTCAGGTTGCTCTTAATTGAGAGATGATTTGAAAAACCTATGGCTCTTTCTGCATTTACTTGTTAATCCAGATCAAGGAGCTGCTAAGAAAACAATGGGTGTTTTTCCACTGGCAGAAAGTACCCATTTTTGCACCCATTAAGGACCCATTTGGGTGTGAGCCGGATGACCCCATTTCCACCACGGCACCCATTTGGGACACATTTGTTTCCACCGCCGCTGGGGAAATCCGGATCATATGGGTACATCTCAGCCTTTAATCCAGATTTTCTGTAGATCCCATTAATGGGGTCTACAATGGGGCCTTCAGCCAGAAAATCCAGATTAAAGGGAGCCTGTTTCCATGTTAGTTTGGCAATGGGGTCTAGAGAAGGCTAGGGGGAGGGGGCACCCATGGGAGGGAGCCCCAAAACCTAGGCTTTGAAGCCATTTCGAAGCCATTTTGAAGTTGCCTTTGGAGATTAGCAAAGGCTCCGAAGTCCCTCCGAAGGCAACTTTGGAGATTAGCAAAGGCTCCAAAGACAAACCTCCTGGAGAACAAAGGGAGAACAAAGCGGACTGTTACCTTCAGGCATGGAAAGAGGTACATATTAATGAGGCTGACTCATCCCTGCTCACAAGGAACTAATTAATATGCAGGCTCTCCCAAAGGGTTTGTCTTCAGAGCCTTTGCTAACCTCCGAAGGCAACTTCGGAGGGACTTCGGAGATTGTACGCCTTGTTCCCCAAAACACCTGGGGTGACAGGCAGACCCCTTGTGGGTCAATCCGGATTTGCAAATGGGTGCTGCAGTGTTTCCACAGCAGGGAGGCTAGCACCCATTGCTACTGGGTGCTAGACCACCCATGGAAACACATTGGGTACTTCCCTTAATCCGAATCTACTAGATCCGGATTAAGGAATGTACCCATTCCTTAGATCAGGATCTTCTTAGATCCGGATTAAAGGAGCGTGGTGGAAAAACACCCTAAGTCACCTAAGAGTACCTCAGAGGTGATTTTCTTTTTTTTAAATTTGGGATCAAAGCCAAAGATAGAATGCCAGTATTTCATTATGAATTATTTCTGGAAAGGTTTCTTAAAAGCTTTGTTATTTGGGAGTAAAGAAATTTAATAACAGCAAAGGGAAGAGCTTAAATTTCATCCTCAAACAGTTCCTTCAACCACAAACAGCAACCATGTTGTGCACGAATCCACTGCAGGCGGGCTAGAGTGATGCAAACATGGAAATAATATGATAGGAATTCTATCCTTTACAGACACTGAATAATAACCTTTTTATAATATGCCACACTTGGCCTGTAACTCAGCCCCAAAATGTTCCAAAAGGAAAGGTGTATGATTGTGCATAATACATAAATTCTCCCTTCATGTCTTCATCTTACATCCTGAATAACATAATCAGCACTTTATCTCACCTAGAAGCCATAATTATGGTGTTGGCATCTGCATCCTGCAAGAGCTTTTTCAGAGGAAGGAGGAAAGAGAAGCAGTGATTTTACACTATATTTTATTTCTACGGTAATACTTAGAAATAACAGTCCAAAGAGAGTTGGACCTCCTTACCTCCATTTTTAAAAAATCTCTAAGGTATTGAGGATTACACCCTTCACAGTAAGTTAATGATCACCTTTTAATTTTCTGCAGGTGATGTAAAACTGACCATGCTTTTTCTTCTGTTGCCAACTACTTATTATGGCTAGGGCTCCATTACACAGCAAAGAAACCTTAAGAACTCATATAAACCAAAGTTTTAGCTTCAGTCCACCTTCAGAGTGAGGGTGTATCTCCACAGTGCCAGCCTCAATGGCCGATCACGCTTCCTTTCGGGCCTCTGCTGGCTTCAGGCAACATCAGAAAGGGGTTTGAAAGCTCCACTGCTGTATAGAAGATTGCTAGCTTCCAGTGGTCAGCAACATCCAGGGCCCAAGTCTCCATGGCCTTCCTCGATGACAGACCCCCTCCCACAAAATTTGTTATCCAGAATGTCTTTTCCTCAACCACAGCCCTCATTGAATACAAAGTGACCAATGGATAAATTTCACACGGTTTCTCTGGACAGGAACCTGGCTGGCCAAAAATCTTACACCTCCAGACCTGTAACAAATTTCTCAAAAAGGGACAGAGAAAAGTCTCTAACCACTTCACTGCCTCTCATCCCTGCTGTTCACATTTTTAAGTGTGCTTTCCCAAGGCATTGAGGCACTAGAAGCCCTGGAGAAAGGGTTTTATCAGATACATAATCTCACTGAAGAAATGGGAGCCACGGCTGAAGGAGACTAGCTAGGCCTCCAGTTGAGAATGAGTCATTTCGGGGAGCTCTAGTAGCATTTTTGCCTTGCTATTGTCCTTTTGCCATAACAAGACCAAGACCTAACAGTTTCTCCACTGCCCAAGTTCATGCAGCAAAGCAAGAGAAGCAAGAAGGATGGAGATACCTATTCCAAGTTATTTTTCCCTTGAAGAACTTGTAGCATGTGACAAGAGTGCTGGCAAAGCCAGTTTTCCAGACAGGAAAGAATGCTCTATACTTCTACTTCTCTGTAGAGATGCCCTCCCAACTTATGACAATTATGTCCCTGAAGGAAGTCCAGTATTGGTTTTCTTTTATAACCAAACAGAAGCGTTGTCTGGAAAAAACAAGGTTTGAAGGGACCCATCCCTGTGTTTACTTGCCACCAAGCCTGCCCTGGATAGCAATACAACAAAGGCATGAGGGGGTAGAGCTTGTTTCTGCCACACTCTCTAGCCTGCCACCAGAGGGAATGATATCCACCACTACCCTCATTCCAGCCAAGCCAACAATTTGCCAAGCAGTCTACAGGACCAATCAACAACCCGTCATTGCAGAACCCACCATTGTCAGCTTATGTGGTGGAGATAGGCTTGGCTGAGGCACTCACAACTTTGCTTTGATCAAAGCACAAGTGGTTGCTATAGAAAATGAGGCCTTGACTCTCTCTCATTCTCTGCTGTCCATCACCTGAGCCACAACTGGGGCCCACTACAAAATAACGACTAAAACAGTCTGATACATACCAAGATGGAGGATGGATCTAAGATGATTAATCTATTATTAAGAACCTGCAGGTACCATGTGGAGAAGAGGACAGAATTCCCGCTCTAATAGTTGCATAGAAAAGTGAGTTTCAGCATGTGGAGCTTGTCATGCAAGCGACACCTGTCGAATTCAGTTTTAAAGGAGCAGGAACCTTTCAGCAATCAAGTAAAACTCTGTGGTTGATAGTGCTGTTAAAACAACTGGAAACCAAAACTATTTGTGGATTTACAGCAATTGTTCAGAAACCCATCAGTTGTTTCCAATCTATCTTCACCCCTCAGTTAGGCTAATATGTACTGCACTCCCTGTTCACTCTGCATGAACTTTTTATTAGCACTCAACTGTGCATCCTCCCAAAAAAATGAAAAATAAAAAAAGAGGGAGAAGCTACAAGTCTACATATTAACATGATTAAAGTAATTTATATCCAGCAAAAGAGGTTTTGCATAGATGCCTGTTTCTTATGAAATACTTTATATCCTGCTTTAAACAAGATGCCCACAATGAAAAATTAAACGGAAAACAAGACAATAATTGCAACACAGCACAGTTTAATAAGCCCTCATTTTGCTAATAAATAATACAGGCTGTTCTGCATGAGATTCAGATATTGGGCACTTAAAAAAGGACAATTCAGAGCCAGCAAGATTTCTTAACTGTGTTTAATTTCATTTTGTTTGACAAACAAATTCAGCTGTTTAATGTCTTATGTACAAAATGAGAGAGAGAGAGATTATTTGAAACAAAAGCAGCTAATTCAATTTGTTCCAATGTATGACATACAAACAAGCACTCTGAGCCAATTTGGTCTAGTGGTTAGGGAGCTGGACTCTTATCTGGGAATACCGGGTTCAATTCCGTCCTCCCCCATGAAGCCAGCTGGGTGACATTGGGCTAGTCACAGCTCTCTTCTGAGCTCTCACAGCCCCACCTACCTCACAGGGTGTTCTCTTGTAAGGAGAAGAATGGATAAGCTTTGTCAGCGCCTTTGAGTCCCCTTAAATGGGTGAGAAAAGCAGGGTCGAAAAGCCAACTGTTCTTCTTCTTTACTGCAAATGATCACTCAAAATGTTGATTTCTATTCTATTTCAGAACAGAAGGGCAGAAAATGTTGGATCTGTTACCTTCATTCCTCAGTTCACCCTCTCTCCTAAAGGAGAAGAAATCCAAGAATGGTTAGTAGTACACTTTCAACCCAGGAGAGGGCAATTCCCTTTTCCAGCTAAAGACTTTCTCTTTTGGCTTGGTGTGCCAGAGTTAAGACTTCCTCTAGATGTGAGATTCTAGATGTGAGATTCTACAGACTATGGCAGCTAAGCTGCAACTTCATGTCTCACTATTAAGAGAACATAAGAGGAGCCCTGCTGGATCAGGCTATGGCTCATCTAATCCAGCATCCTTTCTCACAGTGACCCACCAATTGCTTTTAGGCATTCGCAAGCAGAAGACAAAAGCTTAACTTTTGCTTGCTCTTAATTCCTTGCAAATAGCCTTGGGGGACATCCTGAATGTCTCTCCAACCTGGAGGAAGCATCTAGGCATCCATTCTATTAAACACTGACAAACTTGTCCTCTGTGAATTTATCTACTCCTTTCTTAAAGCTATTCAGGCTGATTACTATCACCACGTCTTCTGGCAGTAGATTCTGTAGACCGATGGCTAATGAACCTTAATGAACCTTAATCTCTAACGTACCTGTCCCATCCATGGGATGGGAAAGGAGGTGCAAAATCACCCCATATTTCTTCTTTTGATTTTCTGATCTCATCAATTTTCAAATCCGATAATCATCACCTCATTATCTTTTTTCTGCAGGACGTCTATAAAGATTTCCCAGATTTTAAAAGAAACTTGGTAGTGTATTTTCTTTAATTAAATATGTCAGTTTTCCCACTTCGGCTAGCTTCATTAATTTCATCGACTAATCATCTATCATTGGTATCAGTATATTCTTCCAGCCAGTCTTGCTCCTGTTATCTCAAACACAAAATTCAATAAGTATGCAAACTTCAGGAGACAGCAGAGAACAGAAGTGCCTGATCCATGGGGTCATAAAGAGTGTGACATGACTTTACAACTGAATTAACAGCATCCAACATATGACTACTCAATGCCCTTTGGCTTTCTTACTCATGTGCAGATTTTCAAAGTGTTCCTTTTAAATTGTGTTCAAATACGAAATTCATATGACTTGTGCATAATAAACAAACCATTTGCCTTTGAGTAGAACTGTGTGTGATACATCTGCACTTTAGCTAACTGGGGGACTTGCACGTGGAACATGATAAAATAGTAAGAAAGAGATATTCTGTGCATGACTATTAAACAGTATGATATTTGTTCTTTTTGTTAGATGTTTTATCACATACATAGACTATGAAAACAATGACAGAACAAGACAATAACAAAAAGGATTTGTTCTCTTTGTCATTGCAATTCTGTGTCATGCAAATATCTGAAACATAGTCATGTGAAGATACTACCTTCCACCCTTCACTTAATAATCTTATTTTCCGCTAGCTGTTATTGTTGCTGCTACTGATGATAATAGGTGCTATTAAAAGCGTGGAGGGTCTCAGCTACCAGTTGCTATATGAACAAATGCTTGCCATTTTAATAACATTGTTGCTTTTCCAAGAATATCCCAGTAGTCTCTATAATCTATCAGTCTTCTCCATTGATTGCTCCTTCTGTTTTTTTAAACTATGCTGAATGCAATTTTTTTCCTAGCCTTTCACTTGCTTCTGTCACATGCCACAAAATATTTCAATTTCTTGTTGCTGAATGTTCCTTCGTAGGCCAACGAGATGTTATTTTATCCACGATTACAGCCCACAGTAAATTCTATTATTCCTCTACAGAAACAATTGAAGGCATTTGTATTTCTTTTACTTTTGTTAGTGTTCAGAGGCATTTTTGCGCTACCCTTCCCATCCACTGGATGGGAAAGGAGCGTGATGACCCAACGTTGACTAGCACTTGTACTTGAGCACTAGTTAACTTTACCTACTCCCTCCCTCGAGGATCGGATACTCCTGGGCCCCAGGCCTCCTCTGGGCACCACCATTTTGGCAGTGGCACCTCCACAACTTGTGCATGCGTCAGCGCCATTGCCTTGACAACACTGACTCTCTGTGCATGCACAGTTGCATCCACAGTCATCTGAGGTCCCAGCGCGCTTGTGTGGGACCTCAAACTACCCCAGAGCACTGGCAAGAGCAATTGGCTGTGCCACTGGACACTTGAGGTAAATAATTAGGTAACGTTGTTTAAGGGTCGGAGATCAGTGTGTTCAGTAGTAAATCACAAAGCAGGATCATGGAATGCCAGAGTTGCAGCTATATGAGTGTTTGTATGCAACAAAGCTTATCACCATCTTCTGCCTTAAACAGGCAGATCAGAGTCATGCCTCCTTCACCCCAGGTGATGGGTGCGGATTCTAGCTGATTTCGACAGCTGTTCATGCTCACATCTCAGACCAGTTGGTGAAAGGTGTTGCCTGGCATGTTCCAAGCCTAAGCCGCTGTCATTTTGAAATAATAGGATCAGCGTCCTCACTATCAACTCGTGTCAAGCACTGACCAGGCTGTGCTTGGCTGGGCATGGTGACTACCCCTTCACCCTTAGAGGAAGGGGCGCTGATGACAGGGGTCATGACAGTGAAGTGGATTCCCTGTGGCTAATCATCCCTGACATTTCTGCCCTTGGCAAAGAATCTGGTCCCTAGCTACACCTGTCTATGCTCTCACTTCCAAACCAGGGATTTGCTAACCTATAGATTTTTGTAATTTATCTTTGCGGCAGTAATGAGGCAAGATTCCAAATACTGATGTTACTGAGGGTTCTGCATTACATGTCAGTTCATTATAATATATTCAATGACCGTGTGGGAAGAAAATGTGGCCACTTTATGTAAATGAAAATCATATTTATATCGATATAAGCTATAATTACAGTGTTGAAATGTGATGTTTGTGTTTCAAGTTCACCACTGAAAATCAAGGTTTGACATGCCTTTTAAATTTTGGTTTGGAAACTAACGGTGGCTTGTGAAAACCATGGTTTGCCTGACTCAAAAGTTTTGAAAAGTATACAGAACTGAAAATGGGTAAGAGTTGAGTAATTAAACTGTAAAAGTCACAGGATCCAACTTTTGGAGAGTCACAAAGGAAATGCGAAGAATCTTTATGCATGTTTTTCTGTCTGGGGCAGGAATGGTATCTATGGAATGTGTCTCAAATTCCAAATGAAATATAGATATTTTCCCAAAAACGATAGCAACCCCTGTATTAAGACATAACTGTTTTTTAATCTTAGCTCAGAATAATTTAATATTTGGCAGGTCAACTGAGAAAAGAAGGAACTAGACATTTTCCATTTTGAGTAGGAATACTGTGTATGACAGATGTATATAGTTTCACATTTGTAGTTCCATTTGGTAGAACAGAAAGGTGTGAGCATGATGGCCCAAACTGAAGATGAACTGAGGAATAATTATCAGGCATTGGGTGTGGTCAGAGGTAGTGTGTTTTTAGTCCAGTTTCTTAATAAAATGGACTATTTCAGCAAGGTGTTACCGCAGCCTCACTAAATTTAAACATTTGCCGATACTCATTTTTCCACACAGTTCAGGTTGCTTATTTAATTAATGAACAGAATGCAATGAAAACCAGTCCCACCCATTGCTGTTCTGCTCAGATCTCTTCAGACAGAAACTCCTTTTCTTTGTTTTCTATGGCAGCAGTGTAAATTTGGAGTTAGAGAAAATTGCAAAATTCATGGAGCTGGAACATTTAAGTGGGTTCAGGAGGGCTGAAGTCTATTCCAGCTTCCTTTATTCAGCTCTGTGTATTTTTTTTAAAAAAAATCCCCTTGCCATCTCATGGTAGGGTGGCACAACGTTAACCAACGTTAACCTTCGAACTTCTCCCAGCAGAGACAAGTGCAGGAGGAGCCACACCAGGAAGCAGGGAGTGCAGATGTAGATCAGCCACCTCTAGTTCACTTTGTATATAAGTGCAGAAAGGCTCTGAGTCAGATAATGAATGATCTGTCCCAAGCCTGGGACAGATCGCTCTGGGCTGGAATAGCATTATCTGCATGCCCCCACACCTCACAGTTAGCCTGCGTGAGCTCTGAAGGACAGGAATGCACCATGGAGATGGATCATCAGGTAGTCCTGTACGTAGAGGCATGTCTTCTGCACAATCCCTCTTTTGGACTAAGCCCAGCTAGTCCACAAGTAGGCATAGAAAGGCCCCTAGTTTTTTTCATTAATTATTTGGTCATTATTCCTGATTCACACATTATTCATGACTAACATCAAAAAGAACAAGACAGCAGTGCCATTTAACCAACATGACCAAACGCATTCATTCTCCTGGTTTTCCTCAACAGTTTCAGTAATGCAAAAACCAATTCTCCGTGAGCTTTTTGGGTGCATTTCCAGTGTAAGCAGCATTGGTCCCACTATTCCAGAAGACAAAAGGGCTGGGTCCTCATCCCATCAGCAGACTTCCATCCCACAGCTCAATTCAGATTCATTGGAACTTTGCAGCAGTTGACCAGCCAGACGGTAGATCATCAAGAAGCCTTGGGCCTTTTTGCACTTTGACCCTTAGTTAATAATTAGGCAACATCTGGGGAAGAGCATCTACACCTAGAGGAGACTGTTACAGCCTCCAGGCACCCCTGCCCCTCTTACGCTCTTATAGGAGAAGGTTACTGGGGCTGGTGTTTTCAACCAAGTACTTCTGTTTAGAAATCTCATTTTGTTATGTTAGAAAATGATCCCTAATTTAGACACAGAGCGCTCTCTCCCTCTCTTTTGAAGTTTATTTAACCTTTATCATTATAACAGGCCTTTCTCTAATTTGGAATAGTTTAAATATTTCAACAGTGGTTAAAGTTTGAGCAATTGTTCTTTTGGCAGAACCGCAAAATTGAAAGTTTTTATTTAAAAAGACCCACAGGTATTCATTCTGTTCAATGCTGTCCACTGTGTATTGACTTCCCTCTGGCAAGGACAGGGTGAAGCAGGACAGTAGGTAGCCTCTGGTTGTATCCAGCAACGCACTTAAGGCATGCAGTTCCTTTGGTTTTATCAAGGGGACATGAGGTCTTTAACCCAGAGGCAGGGAGATAATTTCAAGAAATGTAAAGATCCAAGCTCATCTAGCACTAAGAAGCTCAACAGCAAATTTAATAGGCTTATAATTATAAATCCCCAGTGTTAAACTGCCAAGTTCCCATCGTTCTCTTTTTGTGTTTATTTTAACCAATCTAATATTGCTCCTGCTGAATACAATAGGATGCTTTGTTTGCTTCTCTCTTAAACTGCAAAACAGATGTTCTACATGCCCCAGCCAGTCCAGATTACTTCCAGCAAGGGGGGGGGGAGAAGGAAAAAACTCCAAAAGCAGCACATTAATGTCAATTAAGGGATGTTCATAATTTTGTGTGAGAAGAGGAAGAGGAAAAGGAGGAGAGGAGGGGGAAGAGTGGCTTTTATACTCCGCTTTTCTAACCCTTTAAGGCAGTGGTTCTCAACCTGGGGGTCGGGACCCCTATGGGGGTCGAATTACCCTTTCAGAGGGGTCGTGACGAGCCTCCCGCCGCCCTTCCCTCCCACCTCCCAGCTGCTCCGTCTCCATGGTTGGGGGTCCCCACAACATGAGGAACTCCATTAAGGGGTCGCGGCATTAGGAAGGTTGAGAACTGCTGCTTTAAGGTGACTTAAAGCAGCTGACAAAGCTTCCTGTTCTTCTCCCCATACCAAGACACCCTGTGAGGTAGGTGGGGCTGTGAGAGCACAGAAAGAGAGCTGTGACTAGCCCAAAGTCACCCAGCTGACTTCATGGAAGAGTGCAAAACCAAACCCAGTGACTATGAAATAGGAGTCCAGCACTCTATCCACAAAACCAAACTGGCTCACAGCCAGCCATCTGATCCCTATCCTTGTACATTATTTGGTTCTGGGACTACAGCTTCATACTTCTATACAATATTTCAGAGACATATTTGTGACTGTAAAATTGAGCTGGTGAGGTGAAGGCCTCCTTTTGGTCTCTTTGGAGTGCATTGTGGGACATTTGCACAAAGTAGAGATCATATTTTGTGCCCAGCTTCAGTTCATGCATTAAAAAAGACACACATGAAAGAGAGCTCTTTGCATAAGATGGCCTCAGCTCCCCCTTCCCTTTCTGACACTGTTATTTGTTGTGTTAACTCATTTTTAATTGTGATTTGTAGTGGTTTTATTGTGACCCTCCCTGAGACCTCTGAGTAAAGAGTGGGGCCAAAATAAGCCTGATGCTGGCTGTGCTCTCTGAAGGGCCAGAAACAAGTTTACTTAGGCCTAAGGACACTTCCGCAAATGGCAGGGGAAGAGCCAAATTCCCGGCACATGCCCAGCTGTCAAAGAGAGAGAGCGCATGCTCTCCCTCTTTGACAGCTGGACCCTTACACAGCCTCCCTGACTGGCTCCATTGGTTTCCCTGGTTTCCCCCTTGCCTGAGAAGGCACGATTGCTCAGGAGGGCGGCTGAACGCGCGGAGACACTTTCAGAGCAGTTTTTTCTGCTCTGAAAACGGAACACGTGGAGAGCGTGTTGGGACACTTGGGGCGGTCCAGAACGGATCCGGGCGCCCCTGAGGTGCAAATGTTCTCCATGCATTCAAAAACCCCTCGTGTGAAAAGGCCTCATTTCTAAATGTAGTCGTAGAGTAAAGGTTGCTGGCAGATGAATTGTTCACAGAATGCTGCTGGCAAATATGTTAAAACGTAGTATGCATATAAAATATTCCACATACGTAACTTCTGCAGTGATGATTTTCTAACTGTGATCTTGTGCTGAATGAGAGAGAAAACAGGCTCTATATTATTCCCCATCTGTTCCTAGTGAAACAAACAGGATGTTGTTTTACCTCACCAGTTCTGCCACAAGGGGGCAACGGCACTGCTTTCCCATCTCCATCTGTCCTGAAATCTAGGCATCTGAAACAAAGGAAATTGTAGGGTGGTGCTTGCCTTAGCCCCAGAGGAGGAGCACGACACCAGGGAACTTCACATGTGAATGTGATGAACTACTGAGATGGAAGCAAATGTAAATTTGCTTACTGAATCTAGCCATGAAGTCCAGTCAAAATGTTTACGGAGGCAATGAAGAAAAGGTCAGCCTCTGACTCTAAAACAGCAGCACTTCCACCTTCAAAACTGGAATTGGGCCATAAAGATACAGTACACAGAATATCTCTCTAAGCTCTTTTTTTTCCTAAGCCTTTAACAGCATTTTTGTGATTCCAAAGTCATTCAATGTAGAGGACAAATGTAAACATGAGGACTCTTCAGATGCTTTCAGTGGGCATTAAGGGTGCTTACTTTAAGCGCAGGGCTTACTTTAGGTGCCCATTTGCAAAGGATTGCCCCTTCTCTAGGCATCTGTGGAAGGGGCAAATAATCAGAGTTTTGGTGACATAGTAACTGGGTTTAAAAAAAAAATTCTGTCCCTTGAGTCTCAAATTCACCCCAGGTGTGCCCCTAAACACACCCTAAGTTACGTCCAGTCACAAGTAAATCTCTTACTGAATATTAATATGGCTTCGAGACCCTCTTCTGACTTTCTCATTTACTCTATGAATACATCAGAGTTCTGTGTCTTGTGTACTTTGAGATGTCCCAATAAAGACCTTTGGAAGAAGCTATATATGGCTACTTTAATTACAAGCATTAATAATCACAGCTTCTCAATTCTTCCAGAAAGCCCCAGAAAACTATCAGGAAACCTTTTCCAAATCCTACTGTGACTTACAAAGTCAGTGTTATTTAAAAAACAACAACAACAGAGAACCAAACCAAAGATCATTGAGAAGGGCCCAAGAGTTCAGAAGAGCAAAATGTCAACCTCAGATGACCCCCCCTCCCCCCAGAACTGGCATAGATGATAGTGGTCACTCCTCTGGCTGGAACAAGTAACGGTTAGGATGTGGGTGGTTCACAATTTCATGCACCACCGCTAGTAGCCACTGGGATAGTTTCTGGGATGGCAGGAGATGTTTCTGATGTGGAAATGCCTCCTGCAAATCCAGATGGAGCTTCCCAGAAGCTACCCCAGCATCTACTAGCAGGCTAAGTGCAAATAGGCCTCTGGCCTCTGTAAGTTGCAACAGCTAGCAACAAATGTTCCTGGCCTCAGAGCCTCTAGAAGATCTATTTCAGAGGCATGCATATTACCCTTAGCTAGTATGCGAATAGACCTGATAAATCAGGTGCATTGGTGATCCAGGACAGAATTGCTCTAATCCACAACAATGTTCAGATGAAAAGGCCTTGAAGACGCTATGATGTGAATAATTCTGGATCTAAGGTAAATGCAGAAAGGTCCTCATATTCCCAGGAACCCTGTTGTGCTATTTAACCAGGGTAGTGGAGAAACAGAATACAAAAACCCTTGGCTGAATTTTTGGGTGTTCTCCATAACTTGTGTCAATCCTAATGGAATCAAAAAAGTTTGATTAAAACCCAATGTTCTTTGAAGTTCCATGTGCGCTTCAGAGCTTTACTAGCTGCTATGCAGTTTCCACTCTTGCTGAGAAAGACTTTTTTAATACCCTCCCCCCAGTAATTCTGGAAAAGAGACTGGCACCACCATGCATTAGTTAATAAACAACACAAAGAACAGTGCAAATGCCAAAAGCCAACCACAGATTTTGTAAATCAGATGTTATTTGTGATAAACAATTATTCTAAGACTATCCATATAATCTGCTTCTGAACTGTTGGCTGTTGTAGGATCAGGGTGCTGGGCTTGATGGGTCTTTGTTTTGACCCAGCAGGACTTTTCTTCTGTTCTTGTCTCCTTCTTAAAAAGCTTTTTGAGGTGGGTTGATTTACTCTGTAAACACGTTTTTCCTCCAAGCAATTAGGCTGCTTCCAAGTGAACCAGACGCTATGGTATTCCACTGTGAACCAAAAGAAATTTCACTAAATGGCACTTGTCCATACAAAGTGTAAATTATACAGCAGGATTTCTGACACTGTGGGTATTTTAAAAATTATCTCCATGGGAGACAGGAGAATTTGCACTTGTTGCTAAGCCAGGTTGCTGCACTCTGAGTCTCTGAATGCCATGGTAAAGAAATGAATAATTCATTGCACATTTTAATAATGAGGAACAGATAGGGAGAGTTTGCTCACTGGAATGGTCAAAGGTCAAGCACAGAGAGATCCATCCACACTAGAAGTGCTGGTGTACTCCCCAGGCAGACCAGCAGCACTTGAACTGTGGATGGCCTGGCCAAATTACCACAGCAATGGCTGCAGCAACACCCTCCTTGTGCCAGGACACTGCTGTGGCAATTGCCTATGGCATGTGACTGCACAGCTGGAACCACACCACCATGCCCATCCACAACATTTGTGCCCAAAAGAGAGTGTGCTCACTAGCTGGTCCTGCAGAAGCTGTAGACATGTTTTTATTTGTCCCCTGCCGGATGGAGCTCCCAGATGCTCCGGGATGACTGAAACAGGACAGCATGCAGATGCACTGCCCCAGAAGTGGCTGGAGTTACTTCTTTAATGTAAATGCGAGCAGAACCTAAAACAACAAAACTCCCATCTACCCTTCTATTCTCCTGGTGCATTTAAAAGAAAAGAGATCTCCAAGGCCCTGGGCACAAAAGTAGTTTAGAATGATCTCAGGTTGTCTTCAGGTTGTGTTACTCACATTATTTTTATTTAAGTGATTTTCCAAGCCGGCCTACCCCAGGTAGATTGCCTTAACTGTAGTCCTCATTTTTACAGGACTGACAAGGACTCAGCCGGTCCTGGCATTCCAGGGCCGTCTTTGCTTCCTCAAAGTGTGAGCAGGGGGACGGGCTAAAGAAGGCTGAACTGTGCTGTGGTGGGTAGGACCAGTCTTTCCTTCTGCCAGTCAGCACGTGTGGAGTTCATGAGGCACCGTCCCTTCTCTCCTCAGTTTATGTGTATGGTTCCTCTATCTAATATTTTTATGCAAATGTATTAAAAAGAACCACAAACACACACCCTCACCTCCTTTGAGTGACACAACGGCATCCACTAAGAAAGGGGATAGATTTGATGCAGCAAAAGGGGGTGGAGAGCCAAGAGGAGGCTCAGGTCGGTCTTAGAGAAAGGTGTGAATGATGCAGCCCAAGGTGGGGATGGCCTGAAGATGACCTATAACAATCTAGGTGTGACAAGCACTGGTATGACCTCAGATCAAATTAATGAATCGGCCACCCTGTCTTAAACTTGTGTGACCACGGCCCAAGTGTTGGAGTCTATGATTCCTTCAAAGAAGCCTGCCGCCACTTAAAATGCACATGGAGCAACAACAGGCACCGGCTCAGAGGCACCCAGAAATAGTAAACGGAGATGCAGATGTAGATTTTTGGTGATAGGAGGGTAGCAAAAAAAAGGATTCAGAAATGCCTTGGAAACAGTACTGTGTAGCTCTTCTGCTCTCATCCCATATTTAATCTATTTTTTCCTAGCCTAGAACGTTCATGAGAGGGGAAGGGACAGGCTGGTGCAGGAATAATCGCACCTGTGAACTGCCTCTAAGGTAGTGATCAGGGACAACAAAAAAGAGCACCTCTGAGACAGCTCAGAGATGGCTTTGAGGTGGGATTGTTCATACAGTAGTCAGCCACACCCATTGTCACGACTCCCAACAGACCAGCCAGTGCCCGCCCTCCTAAGAGAAGCCAGGCACCAGTAGGCTGCTGAAAATGTGCAATGACCGAGTGATTACTACAGTCTTAATTCAATAACCAGGTTGCAAGCACTTAAACAGTAAACCGAAACAGGTTTATTGATTAAAACAAACAATAAGATAATAGTTGTAGAAAAATATAAAGTTCAGGTATTGTTAGTCAAAGTTCAGAAAGTCTCTTAATAACACAGATTTCCTTTTATAACAGCTTTCCTCTCTCAAAGGAAAATAGTATGCCTTTTAAATAAGTCAAACCTATCAACCTTTCCCCTTTGGCTAGCTTTGCCTGAGCTCAAGCCCCACCAAAGAATAGTAACAATGCCCCGGGTGATTAATTACAATCCTCAGTCCTTCCTTGCTAGGCAGTAACCCCAGCCCTGGTCATTCCCTAGCACAATTTTCCCTCAGAGAAAGATCTCCCACAATCAATCTCCTTCAAATCTTGCCCAGAGAAAGACAAAGAGAGCTCTAGTTTCAGCTTTAAATGCCAAATAGACCCTAGCACCCTCATTGGCTGTTGCTAGTGGATACTGAAGGAAACCTCTCCCGCCTGTCAGTCAAGCCTCCTAGCCCCTGGGCAGGTTTTCCCTCCAATTTCGCCTGCAGCCAATGAATGCAAAGGGCCTGGGAAATGTTTCCCGCCCTTTTTGCTGTTTGCAGCAAAGGCTTGCAAAGCAGTTTGCAAAGGGCCCAAGAAATATTACTGCCCTCTGCAGCCTGCCTCCTGAATCTGTCACACCCATGTCTCATGAACATTCTACATTAGACAAAGTCAATTAGAGAAAAGTTGGGAACAAAAGTGCTGCATATGGTCTCTTTGAGGCACCTCTGAGGTGCCTCTTCTGATACGTCTGAACACAGCCTAAGCTGCCTCATGAGTGCCTTCTTTAACTGCTTGTGAATGCAGCCTTTGATACTTTCTTACCTTTCATGACTAGAGAAGTACAAAAATTAATACAAAGCATTTTAATGCCTGAGACAGAACAGCATATTTCTGCCAGTTTAGACTTACAGTAGCCAAGGTTAGCCAGGCATCAAGTAGAATATCCTACAAAGAGAGATTTGTGCAACCCCTTAGGAGCAGCAACTGTACATCAGTAGTAGAGCAGCTATTTATTTGCTGAAGGTCCCATATGCAATCTCTGTTAATTCTCAACAGAGGCAAATGCTTTCACAGTTTTTCCAAAATACTGCATGGACGCCACATGCAGACACCACAATTAAAATCAGACTTGAGGGAGTCTTTATCTTAAACCTCCCAGTTAACGAAAACAGTTAACAGTTTGATAGCCCTTTTGTGTTACCCTGATCTGCTGCATCTGTTACTCTACATATGAGTGGGGGCAACACTATGAAGTAAAAAGGATTCTGATTGGCTTACAGCAGGTTAGTGGCCTCCAGATTTTTAGATTATGACTCCCATCAGCATCCAGTCGCCTGGGATCCTTGGACAGTAGTCAGAATCATCTAGAAAATATCAGAGCTACTAAAGGCTATGCAGAAGTAGTCCTCATGATCAGAAATCCCATATCAAGAGTAAAATCCCTGATATAATACCATTAGCACGGTTATTGTCAGGCACTATTGAGTTGTGGGGACTGGGTGGCGTGGACAGGGGATGGGGCCTCGTGCACAGGATGAGGTACCCAGCACCTTGACTCATGTCTCCTGACCTGCTCACAGAACAATCTGACAGGTTAGGCCATAGGTGTGTCAGGAGGCACAGACTGAGGCAAAGCCCAGGCTAGACAAACTGGACAAGAAACATACCTTCCTGATTGCTTCTTGGGGTGCTGGTGGGGGGAGGCATGGCGCAGGATCTGGCCACTTCATAACCCCCTGAACTCAGTATCCTATGTAGCAACACTGCTCACACTGGAGGAAATTTTTATATTTTTCTGCACTTCTCTGAATGTTCAGATTTCTACTTTTGGCACTTACCTGTGCTAACTCAGTACATGGCTGGCTGGCTGGCTGGCTGGCTGGCTGGCTGGCTGGCTGGCTGGCTGGCTGCCTTCTACTGGGATATGAAAACTGTTCCAAGCAGAATGCTCCTGGCACAAAGCAAGGCCATCCACATTGGGACAGCCTGTTCTGTACAACCCTCCACAATGCCTGCAAGCTTCATATCAGTTTTGCAGCCAGAGGGCTCTGAATGCTCCAAAGTTCAGGAACAAACATTCCTGGATGTTAGAGCTTCCAGGGGGCCAATATGAGTGGCATGCCTTGTTTCTCCACTGAAACGTGTCTCCCATGGTACACTGGAGCATGGTATACTAGACCATGGAGACACTGAAGTCTATTGGTAAACTGAACTAGGACACCACTGGGTCTCCCCAGCCTATGCTCTATGCTGTGTGAACAGAGCATACTAGAAGGGGAAGGGGCCTCCCTTATATCACAATACTGTACAGAAGGGAAGCCTGGAGAACTCTTCTTGTTCCAAATGTACAGTAAGTTTGGAAAGGCTTGAGTCTCATATTCCCAATCCAGGGCTGCTTTTGCACTTGGCTTCCCATCCATTAGCAACTAACATGCACTAGCATTCACACTTGGGAACACTAGTACGTGATAAACTAATCCCCACATGCCCAGTGTCCAGGCACGTGTCCGATCACTGACAGGGTGCCGCCATCTTGATCACGGTGCCTGGTGCAACTGCACATGCGCCATCGCTATCACTATAGCAGTGGTGACACTCTGCACACGCACAGGCACATTTCGAGTCACCTGAGGTGCCAGCGTACTTGAGCAGTATCTCAGATGACCCCTTGCACCAGAAATGGTGTGAATGCTCACCAGGTGGACGCTTTGGGCAAGCTTTTAATTAATGTTAGTTTGCGTGTGGTGCACAATTTCATGCAAAACAGCTAGTTTACGATAGGTTCACATCTGGAAATGGCAGGAGCCATTTCCAGGCTGTAAGTGCCTCCTGCAAGTGCAGATGCACCTGCCCAGATGTAAACTATGGGCCCAAGTGGAAAAGCACCTCAAGACACAATTAATTGTCTTAAAGTGGAAAGTGGGATGTGATGGACCAGACTTTCTAAACAATACCTTTCCCATGACATAATAAATCTAATATGAGCTACTGTGGATCAGGGCCGTCAGTGTAGATGGCATTAATCCCATCCACTCCTCACCATTGATCCATATTAGGGGGCCAGAGCATTCCAGACCCACTGATCCCAGATTTAAGCGAGGCAAGTGCAAAAAAGGCTTTGAGGGCACACATCTAGACTGGCTCTTTGTCCAAAGTAGGGGTGTGCACACATGCAATTTTTGGGATTCGATTTGAATTGAATACTCAAAAATACAATTTGATTTGAATCTTTTAAATTCAAATTTAATCAAATTCAATTCGAGTTGAGCAAATTTGAATTTTTTGAATTTTTCATTCAGATTTGCTTTTACAAATGTCAACGACATTCATAGATGCCTGTACACATCTTCCCCTGGTCCGTACTGCACACATCCATATGCATTCCGAAGTTATCCAGTATGCAACCCATTTTTGTCCTGTACGGATCCGTAAAAATGCGTACAGATGTGGGAAAGGTGCGGATCTTCGAGTACGCATTGTGTACAAACACGGACACATGCAAATGTCTGAATAATTCGAACAAATAGATCCAAAATTCAAAATTCGGATCAGATCTTTAAATTTGAATTTAAGGGCATTTGATTTGAATTCAACTGTCAAAATTTGGTCGATTCAATTGAATTTCAAATGCATTTTAATATTCACGCGCATCCCTAGTCCAAAGACTATGCAATACTTTGCTGCTACACATAATAGAAAGCAGAGAAACTTACTGGGCAGTAATTTTCATAAAAACAATCAGAGTATTTTTCTCTGTTACCCAGTTTCAAGTATAGTACACAATATTCATGACGGACCACTACGGGTGGCCTGGTAGTGATTATCTCTAAAACGAAATTGTTAGTGTCTGCTAATCCTTGGCAACAGATTCACTCTCTGCATTTCACCTTGAGGCCCAAAAGTGGCTTACATGACAAAAACAAATAACATTTTTGTCAATATTACACATAAACCACATTTACACTGCATGAGTTTGGGCCGTCACTGGGAGCTGATGGAGGATCTTCCCAGCTTACTTTTTCTCCTCCACTTCCCTCAAGCAAAGTGGATGTTCTATTATTATCATTGTAGTTGTGGTTTTCATGACAAATATGACAATACCACATAAAGGAACACTTGAATATGAGCCTGAACCTGAGGGACTTGGGGGACATGGTGAAATGTTCCTGGTGTGCCACTTTTGACACCAGGGAACTTTCATTTCCCAGCTTTGAAGGTAGGCTGGGCTTGGGTTGTCCAAGTAGATGGTAGTCCAGCTTGCTCTTAGTCCAGAGAAAGCACTCTGGCCCAGAAGTGGTCCCCACAACATACTAAAGCAAGTAGGTAAAAGTTACTGTGGTTTTAGATCCCATCCTGTACACCACTCACTTGGGAAAAAACTGGACCTGTTTGCACTTGCCTCCCTGGTATGGTATAACAATACCATATCAGGGCAGTATGGATCCAGCACATTTGTAGCCATTCACACCACAAGTGCTAAATTAGCCCTATAACTAGTCAGCAGCACTTGTATTGTGAACGGCCAGTCCATGGCTGTCTGGATCGCCAAGGGAACATCCAGGGAGAGGGGGAACACTCCCATGGTCATCCAGCAGCTGTTCACAACTGCACAGCTGCAGTCATTTAGCTGTGCTGCACCCAGAAAAGGTGCAAAACCACCTCCCAGGAGCAATCCAGCTGGCAAAACGTGGACTCCTTTTTTAGCAATACACAGTTGGATCCCTCCAGGGAGGGATTATCCCACTCCAGGGTGGCTGCAGTGACAAAGCAATGAGAACATGCTTGAGCAGTGAATAGATAGAACTGCTCCAGCTGAGAGATGCAAAAAGTCCCTTAATTCCATTATTGACAGAATTTACGCAGAGAAGGATGCACCCAACACTTTAACAATCAAGAACAGCACATCAACTAAATGAAGAACGAATCCCAGAGGAAACAAAGACAAAGAACACTCATTTTTCACATTCACAGCAAGGAGGACAAACAGGCCCAACACCATTGACAAGAGAACCATTGTACTCAGGGTGTTGTTCTGAGATTTGGCCAATACAGGCATCTAAGAACAAATGGTGAGGTTTTACCTTAAACCTCCCAGTTACTGAAACATCTGCAGAAAAAAAATTCAGCTCAGAGAATTCTGTCAGGCACGCAGAAATAGCTTTTTATTAAATCTGTTTCCAGAGAAACTGAGAACATTGCTTTTTCCAAAATGTTTTTGATTCACCTTCACTCCTCCCACCTCTTTTTAATACATTAAGGCTGAATCCCCAAGCAACTTATTTGCCTCTCTAGTTTTCCTCTACTGTCCCTCTATTCCAGAGGACTTTAAAAGTACCGTTCAGTTCCGGAATAAGCGACCCCATGAGGTTCGGTAAAACACGCATTTTAAATGCATCTACTGTCCCCAAGGAAGCGTGTTTTGTTTGCCCACATCTTTTTCTCCCCGCCCCCTCTCTGCTTGATAGGGTGCCGGGGAGACAACCCCTGACAAGTCCAAAAGAAAAATAGCCATATTTACAAGTTCTCTGTTCATCTCCTCTGCCTGCAAAACCCACCAGAGCCATTTATCACTTTGGGATCCAGAGCTTGCTTCCAAAGACAGTGATTTTAATCACTGTAAAAATCCACCCCAGCAGCCATTACACTGTAGCAATCCACTCACTTCACACCTGATAACAATGTTGCAATTCTCTGCAATTTCTGGCTCTTTAAAAGTTCTGACATTTAGAAAGGGAAAGGAAGGGAAGGTGCTGCTGTTCTGGGAGATGTGTGAATGTTTAAGACTGTGAGTGCAGCCAGGGTGCTTTTTTCTTAGATCTTGGCTGCCAATCCCCGCCTCTTTTGCCACAGAATGTCCCCATGGTAAATGCTGCCAGGAAAACCCGCGGCTTCCAAAAGGTGCTCTGGTAGTCTTCTTTAAAGGGCAATCTTTTTACTGTGCATTTACCTCCTTTTGTGCCGCTGGAAGCTCAGAGAAAAGCCGGGCATGGGGACGCTCAGAGGCAAAAGAACCTTTTTAATAGACTTTTTATTGCTTGGGGATGGAGCCTAAGGGCATCTGCAGAGCTGCTTCCATATCAGAAGTGACTCCATGCGTGCAGAACCATCCCCTGCATGTATAGCGGTAGAGTAGTTTTTACTGCTATAGTAGTATAGTGGTAGAGTGGTTTTTAATGGTCTACTGCTATACTAGCAATTGGGCTGGGGCATTCTGGGTGGAAGAGATGCAAATGGCATGTGTGGTGGAGCAGTGTAGGAGCGGTTGGGCACTATATTGCCTGGTCACTGTGGCAACAGCACCACACATGCCCATTAGGGCTATTGCTACAGCTCTTTGATTGCCTCTAGCATAGATGCTAATGCTATTGGAGGCCATCCCTCCCCCCACTAGCACAGACCTACCTGAGGTGTGTACACATGTCCAAGGAGCTCCATCTTCTTCCTGGAGGCTGGTTACCATCACCAGGGCCTGGACACAGGTAAGTCTCCAGGGCACGTGGGGGTTAGTCTGGTGTGTATTTGCATTCCCAAGGGCAAATGCTAGTACATGTTAAAAGGAAATGTACCTTTCCCATCCAGTGGATAGGAAGCCAAATGCAGAAACACCACAGACCACAGCAAGGCAAGTGTCCAGCCTGGCTTATGCCCTGGGCTTAAAGGTCGCATGAGCTTTGGGGCCAGCCTCTGAGGGCTTTGAAGTTCCTAGCCTTGGAGGCACTGGGGGACTCATTTTGACAGTGCAGTTTGGTGCACCACCAAAATGGGTCTCCTGGTAGTCTAGAACACGAAGCATGCCTTTTGCCTGACTTTTGTATTCTGGACTTGGCCAAGTTGGTATAGCAGTAGACCTCAACGTCCTTGAGGGCCCCCATGATCTAGAATATGTTCCACTCTGTTTAGACAGAGCATACCAGATGTATATTAACATGTGGAAGGAAGGCCCTTTAGTGCACTTGCTGCTAAGACCCACAGTTCTTTAAAAAAAAAAGAAAGCTTCAAAGAAACCTCTAAAAAAATCAGGATGTTAAAATACTGCTTTTTTATGAAACCAAACCTTAAGCCAAACCAAAGTCGTTAACTCTTCATTCTGAAAAGTTTAGGCTTTCAGAAATAAGCATCTTTAATGTCCCATGAAAACATTCCTAGCAGAGATTAAGGGAGGCACGGGGTTAGTTTACATTAGTAAATGACACTTCTAAATGAGACTTCAGTCCATGTAGTAGATTTTAACTTGGGGGGGGGGGACGCACAACCATTAGGTTTCCTTTGCACAAGATAATGCATCTTACCCTTATGAGAGGCAGCAGCAGAAATAATGTCAAGGACGGGCAAGATGAAATCAGTTCACACTGTATATGAGATCATGGGGTCTAAACAAATTGTAACAACCTTGAAGAGAGCAAGCCTCCCTAATCTTTCTCAGAGCCTCTGCATTCCAAATTTTCCTTGGCAAGCAAAACACAAGAGCCCCCATAGCTCAAAAAGATAAGCCACAGAGTAATGTCAATGCATTTTTACATGAGGAGACAAGTTTATTATTTTTATTGTGAACAAGCAAAAGTAGCAATCAGAAGGCCGAATCAGGAAGCCTGTTCTAGTGAAGAATGGTGCTGTAATTTTGGATATACCGTCATATATTAAAGATACAAAAGATTTTATAGTCTATATGGAACAATTAACACCTCCACCAGAGGATTTTTTTCTGGTAACATTGGATGTTATATCTCTATATACTAACATCCCCCAGGATGAAGCCTTAGATATCTTAGAAGGGGCCCTTCTTACTACACACAAGGGACTCCCCCCAATCCATTTTCTGTTATCCTTAATAGATATCACTCTAACTAAGAATTACTTTAAGTTTGCAGATGAATTTTATTGGCAGGTTTCAGGGGTAGCTATGGGTTGCAGGTTTGCCCCCGAGCTGGCTAACTTGTTTATGGATCATTTTGAACGTTCATATATACTAAGTAATGTTACTTTCTCTCCTCACATAAGAATTTGGAAAAGATTTCTAGATGATATCTTCTGCATCTGGACGGGTACGGAATCTTCTCTTAAAGAGTTTTTGGATTTTCTAAATGGGATTCACAGCACCATTAAATTTGATATGGTATATGACTCCTCGATGATAAATTTTTTGGATATAAGTATTCAAACTGCAAGGGGCTCTTTTCAAACAAACCTCTATAGGAAACCAATGGATGTCAACTCTTATTTGAGGTATGATAGTTATCATCCTCAGCAACTCAGAAGAAATCTTCCTTACTCTCAATTTTTAAGGATCAGAAGAAATTGTAACACCTTGGAAGGGTACCAGAGAGAATCGGAAGTCACATGCCTCCAATTTTTGGAGAAAGGATACCCTTTGAAGATAATCAAGGAGGCACAAGAAAAAGTTCTGAAGCTGGATCGAAAAAAACTTCTGTTACACTCAAAACCCAAGAAACAAACAGATAGGGTGGTCATTCCCCTCACTTTTGACACAAACTCACAGAGAGTAAGGGAAAGTATTAGAAAACACTGGTACCTTTTGGAGGATATACCTGGATATAAAAACAAACCTATATTTGCACACAGAAGAACTCAAAACATCAAAGATAGATTAGTACATGCTGAATTGAAATCTCTTAATGTACAAAATAGACCATACCTAAGGGGCCACTTCAAGTGTGGCCATTGCTCAGTCTGCAGAAACAGTAGCAATATCAAACAATTCACAAACCCTGCAGATGATAGAGTTTATGAGGTATATAAGTTCTTTACATGTGCTAGTAAAAATGTAATATATGTCATTGAATGCCCCTGCCAGAGACTTTATGTAGGTATGACCACTAGAGCCATAAGAACACGGATAGTGGAGCATAGGAGTTGCATTAAAAATCATAAGATACAGGCACCTATGGTGAAACATTTTCTGGAGGTAAATCATCCTTATGACTCCTTTAAATTTTGGTGCATAGATGGCATAGACAACATCAGGAATATAAAACAATTACAAATACTAGAACTCAAGTGGATCCATAGATTAAAATCTGAAACACCAGTTGGATTGAATGAAAATGTGAATTGGCTGATTTGAGGTTTTCATTCACTTGTCATTCCATTCCTTGTTTTCCCTTTGTCTCTCTGATCCTTGAGTCTTTGCAGAGTCATCCTACCAAGCAGCTGAGTAGGATATATAAGATGTTAGACTCGGACATGAAGAGTGATTGCTACTTTGAAATTAAACAGAATCACACCAGTGAGCTGTATAAAAGTTGTATGTTAAAAAGTCTTTTTAAAAAAACTATTTTTTAAAAAACTATTTTTAAATAATTATAAGCCACTGAAGAAGACCCACTTCTAGGGTCGAAACGCGTTTGGCTTTTTTATTTTATTTTATTT
The DNA here is from genome assembly GCA_023333525.1 of Aspidoscelis tigris stejnegeri. NCBI lineage: Eukaryota > Metazoa > Chordata > Lepidosauria > Squamata > Teiidae > Aspidoscelis > Aspidoscelis tigris. The sequence goes on from JALMGA010000001.1 coordinate 214,478,545, forward strand.
TACTTTGCATTGTTTTTAATAAAATTTTTTTATTATTATTGTACACTCTTAGTTTTATTATATATTCTTTCATATTTCTAGTGGGGTATATCTTACCCTTAAAGTAATTATATAATTCTTTACACAGCACCTTTTGTTTTGTTTTTGAGGTTTTCACTTTGGGTGTTTGTACCAGGGACTTTGCTTTGTTGGCTAGTGAAGAATGGGCCAACTAAAAATTGGAACACCAAGATAATTGATAAGTCAGCAACATACTTTATGCCCTCTACCAGAGACAAGAGGCAGTTTGGTTTAGTGGTAAAGGAGCTGGACTCTTATCTGGGAAGACCGTGTTTGATTTCTGCCCTCCACCACAAAGCCAGCTGGGTGACCTTGGGCTAGCCACAGCTTTCTTCTGAGCTCTCACAGCCCCACCTACCTCACAGGGTGTTTGTTGTGGAGAGAAGAATAGAAAGCTTTGTCAGCTGTTTTGAGTCCCCTTAAATGGGTGAGAAAACTGTGGTGAGCAGTCTGTTTGCACTACGACAATCAGGACAGTCCACCAGCATGCTCTAAGATGGAGCATACTTACCCTGTGCTGTCACCTCCATCCTAGAATAATCCACAGCCTTCCTGACTGTCTATACCTGTAGAACAGTAAAGACTGTTCCACAGTTTAACCCAGAAACCTAGGGCACTCTCTGTCAACCCCCGGATGCCATGTTTGCATTGCTTCCTGTGCAAACGTTGCATTGTGGTAGCATGGTGGCTTCTCTTTCACTTAAATCATCCTTACAAATGTAAGAGAATGTAGGGTATTGATAAACTTGTTCTTGGCTGTGCTCAAGATGTCTTCCAAAGACAGACCAACCTCTTTTCCTAAGACCTTGTATTGGGGCGTATGTCTGAGCCAAAATACTCATGAATGTCATGATTCCTTTCATTCTCATTTCACCCATGGATAAGACTGCAGGCAGTTGTGCTCCCACAGATGGCCTTCGTAGCTGATAGCTAGAGCAGTCCTGGGGAATTATGTTGGATGTGAATCTAGATCATCCAAACTCAAATTTCTGCATCTTTTCTGACTGCTGCAAACAGGCAAGTCACTATTAATGTGCCATGTAGGTGAAATGGAGTTGATGATCTAACCCCTAGGGCTCTCCATGAATGATTCCACTGAAGAGAAGGGACAACAATTAATTATTAGTCACTGCATCTAACTCTTTGCATTGATGCATTCAAGGACTCTTCAGCTGATTCATTCAGCTAAAAGTCTTGAAAGTTAAATATCAGAACAATGCTATGACAGCATGAATTCTTTTCAAATGAGTTTCCCCTTTCACTATAAGAAGACTGACTTCTGCTGAATAACCTACCCAGAGCTACAGTATTATTTGAAAGTTACTTTGCTTATGACAACATATGTAAGGATCCTTCTTCTTTTTAATTGTTCAGCTGCAGGTATTTAAAGCCCACAAACATTCCTATGTAGCATAACAATTACATTTATAAATTAATGAGTTCTTTTCCCAGCTAACTTGTAACTTTCCCAGCACTCATCTATCTATTTATTTTACTATCCAACAAGGGCACTCTGAGCTGCTCTCTCTGAACCCACCCTTGCCCTCCACATTCCAAGTCTCGTCTGAGTCCTTTTGGCAGTTTAGCCATCTTTGTTTTCCTCCTTGGCATGTTCACCTTGCCCATTCCCATTGGGTATCATGGCAACAATACGGAGAGTTCCTCTTTTTGTGTCTGCCAAGTGACTTCATTACCAAAGCTCTGCTGGTTCTCCGCCAACATCAATACAAAATGAAAGATCAGAAGGTGGCACAGTTTAACTTGGTCCACCATTCAAACTGCCACATCTGTAGTTGCTGATCTTCCCATAGAAAGGGGGCTTGTTTTCTGTTCCCTTCCTAATTATTCTGAACACTGAATTTGCTTTTTTTTTTTTTCTGCTGCTGCAAAGCCAACATGGATTAAGATGGAACAAAGTCCTGAATCAATATAATCCCCTCACATGATGTATAGGTCCTTTCTGAACTAAGTCTTATTCTATCTTGAAATAGGGATCTGCCATCCACATGCTAGTGTAGACTTCAGTATGTGAATGCCAGGTACCAATTGCCAGTTTGGTCTTGTGGTTAGAGTGCCAGACTCTTATCTCGTAGTCACGGAGTTTGATTCCACACTCCTCCATGAAGCCAGCTGGGTGACCCTGAGCTAGTCACAGCTCTCTTTCTGAGCTCTTACAAGCCCCACCTACCTAACAGTGTGTCTTTGTCAGCCGCTCTGAGTCCCCTTAAATGGGTAAGAAAAGTGGGGTAGAAAAGCCAAGTCTTATTTTCTGTTCCAAGATATACTCCAAAATAAAGCTGGGTGCAGAAAGGGCCAAAATATGGAGTCTCTCCTTCAGCTACAGGAGGAAGCAGCTTTCCCCGGAGCCCCACTCCTTCTACACTCTCACAGGAAGGCAATGAAATTCCCTGGTAGACACAGGGCACCCAGAAATACTTTATATCTTTATGTTTTCATGCTACATGTTTAATTATCACCTCCAACCTGAACTTGCAGGTTTTCAAATTACCATCTCTGTGTGGTGCTTTGAGCAAATCCACAGACATCTGGTATTTCTTTCATGTCACAAAAGGCAACACTCCTTAGAAAGCAGTGAGAAAATGCATGGGGTTAGTCTTTGCTAAATACATAATATTCCCATGTTGAGCATAGATTTGCTTCTTTCCAGAGGTTCCAATGTGCTAAGCTTGAAATCCCCTTTAGCTTCCCTTTAAGCAAGGGATTTATTTATAGAACGTTCCCCTTACCCTCAACAATTGCCATTTATTTTGTTTTACACCCCCCACTGCAATTTAAATGTACATTAGACATCAGCAGCTAATAGCCTCACAGGGATGGGCAGGCTTACATTTTTTCCCGGAGCAAAATGTATGAACTCAGAAGGAAGAGAAACAGCTAAAAATAATGCCCTTAATGCTGTACGTGCAGATGACTTCTTTCCCCCCAATTTTCCACTGACCTGCCAGTGTATGCTGTTCTTAGCATTGATAGCAACGCATTGAGCAGGCTCAGTACTTTTCCATGAAAGGATGCGCTCAAAGGAGGAGGGTATCTCTGACCTAGCTCCATTTCAGAGAAGGGAAACCGAAAACCTTGCAGCCTATTGTGTTGACTCCACAGACTCTTTATCTAACCAATGATTTTCATGCTTCATTAGCTGCTGGAACAACAACAAAAAAAGGTGGGACAAGAAAGTCTCCTAACCTCATTAACCAAACAAAGAATAACAATGAAAAGTGTATGTATATTTCAAGAGAAAGTTTCCTTGATTGCAAGAATATCCACCAACTCGTTTTTTAAAATGATTTTCATTACAGTTCAAAGTATAAAACTTCCAAACAGGAAAGTATAAAAAGATAAATCTGACTCCCAATCTCTTTCATAACAACTCTCAATCCTGTTAAATATTCAGCTCCTCTTGTCTCGAGTTTTCGGCTGTGATCATACTGAGGATTTCAAAGCGTCCATTTTCTGGAAATGTCCCATCTATGGACAAAAGGACAAAGCCTCAGGTCAGACAGTTTAAAAAATAAGCATATAAAAATCATCTTACCTTGCTGCTTCTCTTCCTAGTCTGTTATGGCATTGCTTTTTCTCCTTGGCATGCTCACCTTCCATTTGCTGTTGTGGGCACATTTTCTTAGGGCCCTGATTACGCAGCATCAGTAGGAAACTCTGGGCCTTTCCGCACAGGCTCTAAAAACACATTTAGAGCCTGTTTGGGGAAGGATTTGGACGTGGCATCTGCACAGGGAACCCAATTAGGGTCCCTTTGAGGACGCCACGTCTGCACATCGGCACGCAAAACTGGTTGTTTAAACCGGTTTTGCTGCCGAATCCTACCCAGATGTAAGACCTGAAAAAAAACAGGTCTTACATCAGGCTTTTCCCCTTAAAATGGTTCGGAAGCTAATGCTTCCGCACCGGAGGGGGAAAAGCCGGATTGCCGGCGCATGCTCAGCTGTCAGAGAGGCCCTGACGGTCCCAGCAGCCCAGGACTACAATTCCCAGCAGCCCTGGGCTGCTGGGACCGTCAGGGCTGTGGCGCGCGCATGCGCGATTGACACCAGCCCTGCCAGCCTCAGAATCAGGCTGGAGACAATGAGGTAAGGCGGAGGGACTCTCGGTGGGGTGGGGGTGAGAGTAGGAGCAGATCGTCGGTTCTCTGGCCAGGGGGAAGGCAGGGAAGTTGGCCGTCGGACTCCCCCACCTGTCAGACTTGCAGAGCATGCGCTCTGCCTCTCTGACAGGTGGGCATGCACCGGCAGGGCCGGTTTGGGATGGGTGCTGGTGCATTTGCAGAGCACCCACCCCAATCCGTTTTCCCATCCGGCCCTGCTGCCGCCGCCCCGCACATGTGCGTATGCGCGGGTCCTCCAAGAATCTGTCTCTATTTGAGACAGATTCTTTTTTAGAACCGTTCCGCCAGAAAATGGATCTTTTAGATACGTTTTCGGCGGCATATGCAGAAAGGCCCTCTGATTGGTTCAAGAGTCTCTGTAGCCCCCACCCAATACAGTCCAAACTGCATGAATTTGACCCTCAGGACAAATGCATAATGAAGAAAACCACTTACCAAGACCCAAGGTTTCCTTTCCTTTTGCAGACACAAAATGGGTGATTCATGCAGTTTGGACTGTATTGGGTGGGGGCTACAGAGACTCTTGAACCAATCAGAGGGCCTTTCTGCACATGCCGCCGAAAACGGATCTAAAAGATCCATTTTCTGGCGGAACGGTTCTAAAAAAGAATCTGTCTCAAATAGAGACAGATTCTTGGAGGCCCCGCGCATACGCACATGCACGGGGCGGCAGCGGCAGGGCCGGATGGGAAAACGGATTGGGGTGGGTGCTGTGCAAATGAGAGCTGCTATAACCCCCTGACAGTTGCTCAGCTGATTACAGAGCAGCTGTCAGGCAAGTGTTTGCAGTAAATCAACCCCTTACCTGGACGATTAAGTGCTCAGGTAAGGGGGGGGAGTGGAGAAAACAGCAGCATCCCGATGCAGGGATTTGCTGCGGTTTTCATGGGAATGGGCGGGTTCGCCTTGACCCCGCTCTGTCCTCCATTGCCATAGGGGTTCCTTAATGTGAATTAAGATTTGCATGAAGGCTGCCACAAAGCCACAGCGCATCAGGGACAGTCCCATGGGGATGCACCCTATCAGTATTTAGGGGAAAGATAAGAGGGCTATGGTTGGGTTGCCACAGATACATGTGGCAATCCCACCGTAGCACAAACATAATGCTACTTATATCCTATGTCTGGAAGAGCCCTTGGTCTTCAGAACCTATGGTTGTTAAATATTTCTCTATATTATTTGCCAAATTCATAAAGGACCTCCAGTTCTTCAAGAAGGTTGCAGCAGTTTTCTCTTGTAACAAACATATCATTTTCTCCATCCCTGCAAACTCTACTATCTTTATAGTCCAATCCACAACAGTTGGTATCTTTATACTTTTATGACCTAGACATAGGGAACGGAGAATAGACTCTCAAATGGAATTGTCCCCTCTTTCCTTCGATATCTGTAAATTTAAGATGCCCTTGAATGGCATTCCACGCCTGCCCACAGCACAAACAGATCTGTATGATTTTTTTGGCAACAATACAGATGTGGTTTGCCAATACCTACTTCAAGGAACTGACCTCGGGGCCTTCCATACATAGGGTAGGGCTCCTCTGTGGTCCTCCCCTGTGAGAAATAGAGGCATTTAATTGAGTATCCACTTGTAAGGGCATTGCCACACCTCAGGGTTAAATCGCCCTTTTCCATTTTTTTTATGTGAACATGTGATGAAAGCCGAGGCCCAAAAAAGCACGGGTAACTTGTACTCTAGGAATGATTTGTTTGAAAGTCTATTTTAGACTGAAAAAGGCAAGTTGCTTGAAACTTCATGCAGGAAAACTCTCTCAGAACAGCTCCAAGAGCTATTTAGTTGTGAATATTGTATTTTTTTGTTTTCCTTGTATAAAATATGTAAGCTTCATTTCTGCCCAGGTTCTCAGGGTAGAAGGAGTGCAATAGTGCTTTGTATTTATCTTCTGGATGGAGTTGGCATCATAGCTTCATCCACTGCACATATGTAAACGCCAAAGCAGATGCCCATGCCTGTACCGAGCTGCTGACATGCACATCCAGGCATTCAGTACTAGGCAAACCCGTACATGCATCTGTAAAATGCAAAAAGAGAGCACCATAACATGTCAGGATGGCAAGAGATAAGAACATAAAAAGAGCCCTGCTGGATCATGTCACAGCCCATCCAGCCCAGCATCCTGTTGCACACAGTGGCCCACCGATTCCCCATGGTCATCACAAGCAGAGACAAGGACAAACCTTCTCCTGCTCCCGAATCCCAGCAAATGGCCTTAAAGGTATCCTGCTTGTCCCCCTCCTCCAACCTGAAAGAGGTATGCAGGCATCCATCCTAGTAGCCAATGATACATCTGTCATCCATAAATTTGTCTAACGCTTCCTAAAGCCATCTAGGCTGGTAGCTTTTGCCACCTCTTCTGGCAGCAAAGTCCATAGATCGATGACCCTCTGGGTGAAGAAATACTTCCCCCTTGTCTGCTCTGACTCTCCTACACATCAGCTTCATAGAGTGCCCCCTGGTTCTTGTCTTGTGTGATAGAGAAAAGAAATTTGCTCTATCCAACATTTCAATATCACACATGATTTTATGTACTTCAATTAGGTCCCCTCTTAAACCCCATCTTTTCAGAGACCTGGAAGAGACCTAAATGTTGCAGTCTGATTTTGTAAGGGAGATGTTCCAGCCTGTTAATCATTCTGGTTGCCTTTTTCCAGCTCCACAATATCCTTTTTGAGGTGTGAAGACTAGAATTGTACACAATATTCCAAATGTGGCCTCACCATAGATTTATATGGTGAGGCAGTTTGGCCTAGTGGTTAAGGAGCCAGACTCTTATCTGGGAATACCAGGCTTGATTCCACCCTCCTCCATGAAGCCAGCTGGGTGACCTTGGGCTAGTCACAGCTCTCTTCTGAGCTCTCTCAGCCCCACCTACCTCACAGGGTGTCTGGTGTAGAGAGAAGAATAGAAAGCTTTGTCAGCTGCTTTGAGTCCCCTTAAATGGGTGAGAAAAGCAGGGTATTTATAACAGTGGGGGTCATTATGGGTGTTTTTCCACTGTCACTAAGTACCCATTGAAGCACCCATTAAGGACCCATTTGGCTGAGAGCCGGATGACCCCATTTCCACCACAGACCCCATTAGGGACACATTCCCAGATTTTGTGTGATTTGTTTCATACCTTAATGTTTAATATTTGATCTGTTCATTGAATTGAAGTTTTATTGTTTTTTCCTTTGTTTTTGTTTTATTAACGTATATTATTTCATTTTATCTTTAGATTGTATGCCATTGGCAGGTTTTATACTATGTTTTATTAATGTATTTTTTCCTGTACAGCGCTGAGTATATGTACAGCGCTTTAGAAATAATAATAATAATAATAATAATAATAATAATAATAATAATAATAATAATAATAATAATAATAATAATAATAATAATAATAATAATAATAATAATAATAATAATAATAATAATAATAATAATAATAATAATAATAATAAATTTGTTTCACCACAGCTAGGTAAATCCAGATCATTACGGGTCCTTCAGGACCTATAATCTGGATTTCGTGTAGACCCCATTAAAGGGTTCTACAATGGAGTCTTCAGCCTTAAAATCCAGATTGTAGGGAGCCTGTTTCCACTACAATCCAGCAATGGGGTCTAGAGGAGGCTCAGGGGGGGAGGTACGCATGGGGGGGTGCCCCAAAGTCATGGGGTGTGCTCCAAAATCTCTCTGAAGTTGCCTTCGGCGATTAGCAAAGGCTCCGAAGTCCCTTCAGAGATTAGCAACCCCTTGTGAGAGCAATGTGGCTGGGAGCTGTCTGTTCCCTCCAGAAATGGAAAGAGGTGCATATTAATGAGGCTGACTCATCAGTGCTCACAGGAGAGATGCAAGCAAGGAGCTAATTAATATGCACCTCTCTCTTAAGGGGTGGTTTGTCTTCCGAGCCTGTGCCAATCTCTGAAGTTGCCTTCTGAGGGGCTTTGAAGCCTTGGCTAATCTCCAAAGACAACTTCGGAGATTGCACCCCCTGTCCCCCCAAACACTTGAGGTGACAGGCAAACCCCTTGTGAGCCAATCCAGATTCGCCACATGGGTGCTCCAGTGTTTCCACAGCAGGCAGGCTAGCACCCATTGCTATTGGGTGCTAGACCACCCGTGGAAACACATTGGGTACTTCCCTTAATCCGGATCTACTAGATCTGGATTAAGGGAAGTACCCATTCCTTAGATCCGGATCTTCTTAGATCCGGATTAAAGGAGTGCGGTGGAAAAAAACCATATACTTCATTATCCCTCGCTAGAGGATTATTCTCCAATTTACGTGGAGGCAGCCCTAGTTCCTCTGAATGTAGTCCTGCCAGGGAGAGAGAAGAAGTTTGGATATATTTTTAAATGTTATTGTTGTATCATTAAGTTGTAACCCACCGTGAGACCTCACAGTGAATGACGGGATACAAAAGTTATAAATACATGAAATCATGGAGTTGGAAGGGATCCCTAGGGTCATTGAGTCCAACCCCCTGCTCAGTGCACTATTTCCTAAACCATCCCAGACAGATGTAGGTCCAGCCTCTGTTTGAAGACATCCAGCGAAGGAGAACTACTACTTCCCGTGGCAACCTATTCCATTGACTGATTGCCTTTACTATCAAGAAGTTTTTCTTAACATCTATTCTGTATTGACTCGATGTTTCATACCATTGTTTCTAGTCCTCCCATCTTAGGCAAGTGAGAATAGGAACAATCCCTCTGCACTGTGTCGGCACTTCAGATACTTGAAGACCCTGATCATGTCTCCACTTAGTCTTCTCTTGTGTAGGCTAAACATGCCTTGATCCAGACCACTGCCCTTTCTTCATAGGACATGATTTCCATACCACTAACCATTTTGGTAGCCCTCTTTTGGACTTGCTCTAGTTTGACAATGTCTTTTTTGAATTAGGGTGCCCAGAACTGGGCACAGTACTCTAGATGAGGTCTGACCAAGGTAGAGTAAAGAGGAATAATTACCTGCTGTCTACTAAAAGAGGAGAGGAGCTTTAAAATGGCAGCAAAAATATAGTTGCTCCTTGTTGGAGAGCAAGAAAATAGATCCAAATTAACCTGTTTCAAGGAGTGTGTGGGAAAGGGTTCCCTTTTCCACACAGTCCTTGAAAACTCAACATCCTAGGCTGCTTTTCTCTCCCAAAGCAAGAGAGGCAGCAGACATGTATCTTGTGGGAGGAAAGAAACCAATGCTTGGAAGGAGATCTCTTTCCTTCTCTCACTCTCTTTCTTCCTTTTCCTTAGCTGAAAACTACCGTGGAGACAGGGTGAAAAAGAGCTCCCAGTAAAAACAACAACAACACAGACAAAGTCAAATATTGACTCAAGCTGGACACTGATGGAGACTTTCTCTGAAAGAATTAGAAAGCAACAAAACAGTTGTGTGAATATGAGAGAGAATGGTTGTAGAAGCAATCTCTGTCCCAGTGTCTTATCGTCTGTGTTATATTGTTTATTAGAACTTTTTGTATCTTTGTAAAATGCTCATATTATGAATCTTCAGTAAGTATCAATATGAAACAGATGCTCTTTGTATGCGTTTGCGTCTGCTTGCTTACTGGGGGGAGGGGGGAAGGCAACCATTTCACCACCAGCATGGCAATGCATCCTGATCATTAGTAGACTTTGGACTGTTTTGTTGAAATGTGGCAGGAATGGAAATTTACGCAGTGCATCGAGAGCAGGTGATTACATGCCTGGAGGCTGAGAACGAATGATGCACAGCCTATTCCTAAACAATGCTTAGGCTTTTAAAAATGCCCCCTTTCTAGAAGTAAGGAAAGAGGAATTTTCTGAGATTGACATTCTGCCATTGTCATATTTGGGAAATAGAGACAATGACTGTGGACCAAAACACTACCAAACTCTGGTCAATGAGGCCCTTTCCGCATTGGCCACTTAACACCCATTAAGGACGGGTTTTAAAAACTACGTCTGCACCACAACACCCATTAGAGACCCATGAGTACCGCATTGGCTCTTGCGCAATGGGTCTTTAATGGGTGTTAAGAGGCCCTTAATACCTATTAAGGGAAGACTACCTTGGAGGTAGTCTTAATGAGTACTTAATGGGTACTTCTGTAGTTAAGACACAACCATTTAGGATGTGTCCACACTGCAAAAGTGTTCTTAAGTGGGTCCTCCCCCCGCCCTCCATGATTGGCTCCTCTGGAGCAAGCATGGTGAGCCGGGGGCCTCCTATCTTGGGGCTCCTATCTGGAGCCAAGCAAAGTGTGCCAGGCCTCAGCAGACAGAATATGCCTGGCTGCCTGAAGGAGGGGACGTGCGCACTCGCCCCGGGGTGGGATGGGGGGGTGTAGGTGAAGCTCCCCTGGCTCAAGAAGCCGCGATCTGTGGCTTCTGGGGCGAGGGGGAGCCCGGAGACAGGAGGGCCCCAGCTCACCATGCTTGGCTCCAGAGGAGCCAAGCATGGAGGCCGGGAAGAGAGCCTTTGGAGCACGGATTGAGGTGGATGCTCTGCTTCCACACAGCAAATCCGGATCTAATTCCATCCTTCCCTTGCGGGTGTGGACGGAAGGGGTGTTAGTAGATCCGTATCTACTAGATGGAGGTCCAGTGCAGAACCACCCTTACTCCAGAGCAAATTCTGCATGCTCTGGTGCAGATTAGGCCAAGCCCCATCCCATCTTAGGGTATGTCTGTTGTGGGGAGAGCAGGAAGCTTTGTCAGCTGCTTTGAATCCCCTTAAACAGGTGAGAAAAGCGGGGTATAAAAGCCAAGTCTTCTATATATGGACCCTGAAGTATAATGTCTGCTTCCTCCTGTCGGTAGAAACAGGCTTTAAGTTACAGAAGGTAGTGTTTGTCCTCTGCCCCTTCAGGGCACATAAGCTCAGAAAGAAGCATTTATAACATGAAGCTGAAGCCACTTGATGCCTTCCTGAGAGTGAACACAAAAGATCCATGACAAGAGATCTCTCAAAATCTCCCCCGCCTCTTTTGTTAGGAGCAACTTGAGGAGTGAGCAGTTTCTGAGATAACCCATTTTGCTTCTCCATAATGTGATTTTGTATGATAACATCTTAGGAACACTACAGACCAGATTTGAATTTGCCAGATCTTAAGACTTACTTGAAACTTGGCAGCGGCATTGGCAAGCAAGCAGTGAAATTTACTTTTGGTTCAGAGTCTATGTCTGCATTGGTTTTTGTAGGGTTTTTAAAAATTATTATCACATTTAAGGAGGGTGAACAGCATTTTTGCTTTACCAGTGAACGCCAATAAGCAGATTTAAAACTTCATAAAAATAATATGTTACTTCTAACATATATTCCTTCAGAGTTCAAGTGTTTGGGGTGTTGCATCTCAGGGCTTATCTGGGCTGAATCTTTCTGCAGATGTTTCGCTACTAGATTAAGTAGTAGCATCCTCAATAAAAATTGCTTGTTGACAAAACACCGGCAAAAGGAAGATTCAGCTCAGAGGAGTCCTGCAATGCAATGTAAACATTTAATTTAATAGCAATTTCTTTTTTACAATACAGACATTGATTCTGTTATTCCATCATGTCGCCCTCTTTTATAATGAATGTGCAAAAATACCCTAACGCCATTTCTATTTTTATGACATCTGCTCTGCAGCTCAAGGTTTTTGAACTTAACATATTATGAGTGTTAACTTTGAAGTCGTGTAGCTCAAAGCCAGGGCTGTTCATGAGACAATTCATAATCCAAAGGAAGGGACCTTCAGGGTATCAGATAAATAAATTATATAAATCAAAAGTTTGCTTACAATTAAGCTCTTGTTTTTGAACCAAAAGCTGTTTTGTAACAAAATATAATCATTGGAAAACTCTTCCCATGACTTGTGATGTCATGTCAGCAAGCAAGAGATACAACAATGCACTGACTTATATAGAGAAATCAGAAAAGTAAAAAAGTTGGTTCTCTTGTCTTTGGGAAGTAAAGCAGACCACGCAATTTGCAGAATTGTGCTCCCTTTAGTCCTTTATACTTACTTTCCCCTCAAGTGCTTCTTAGTCATTTGTTCAGTATAAAATGTTTCTAAAAGTAAATATTTGCGATGATGGGATTTACTCTTCTTTTGCCAGTTCCGTTTACATCAAATTCAGCTGATCCACTATGGAAGTGCATTTGGAGGCAGGGGAAGGTCAATACATGCCAAACCATAATCCATGTCTGGAGGGATTTTCAGGTACTGTTAGGCCCTCTCTAAAAGCACAGTTTAGGGCAGTGATGGCCAACCTATGACACGCGTGTCACAAGTGACACGCCAAGCCCTTTTGGGTGACACACATGGTCACCCTGGCACCTGGGCAAGTAGTGCTTGCTTGTTCTTGAAGTGTGCGATGCCAACTTTCAGCTGAAGATTTAGCAAACGAAATTCAGCAACAAAAGTCACTAATGTAAAGAATTATTTGTTTTTGCTTTTAATAAAATACATATATCAAAAATATAACTTTTTAACTAGAGCTACAAATATCACAAAATTATGGATATTTCTAGATGTGACACAGCACCCGAGTTAAGCTAGGTTTTCTTGCAAATTTTGACACACCGTGCTCAAAAGATTTGCCGTCACTGGTTCGGGGGCCTCCCTCCTTCCATATGCTGGTGCTCAGTCTGCGCATGACAGAGTGAAGCCTGGGTTAGGGCATCCAAAATGATACCCTAGTCTGGTCTAAGCAGCACTGAAGTGAGCAGATGGCATGTCTAGATGGTCCAGTATACCACAGGAGACCCATTTCAGCAGCACAAAAAGGTGAACCACCAAAATGCCCCCCTCAAGCTCCAAAGCTGACACAAACTTCAGAAGTGGAGACGGGGGCTGGTGTAGAACAGGTCATTCCAGTGCTGATTACTTTGTTCTGCACCAGAAGCAACCTGTCCCAAATTTGGGTGCACTGCATATTCCAGTAAGCCAGCCCTGTCCCACAGTAGACCACATAAGTGCAGAAACAGGGTTAGATACTACCGAGTACACTCAGCTGAGCAAGATCTGTCAAGCTAGCTCTTAAGCTGTCAAGCAAAGGAGCACATCTTCAGTAAAATAAGGGGCTTCAAAGGCTGCAGTGTTCTCCCTTTTCCAGGGGGCAACCTTATTGCCCCCCTGGAAAATGGAGAACACGGCACCCTCTGCCCTCCCCCTCCACGATCTGAGCAGTTACTTCTGAAGTGGAATAAAGCCTTTACCTGCTCAGGTCATGGAGCGGGAGAGCAGAGGGTGCCATGTTTCTCGGTTTTCCAGGGGAACAACCTTATTCCTCCCCTGGAAAAGGGAGAATACTGCAGCCTCTGAAGCCTCTTAAAGTGGCTGAAGCCACAGCCTACCTCACAGCATGTCTGTTGTGAGGAGAAGAATAGAGAGCTTTGTCAGCCGCTTTGAGTCACCTCAAAATGGGTATGAAAAGCAGGGTCAAAAAGCCAACTGTTCTTCTTATACTTGGGTCTTCTGAGGCTAAGTCTGTCTCCTGTCTCTGCAGCTAAGTCAAGGAATGATGGTAACTGTAGTTTAGCACCAAACAGACGTTAATTATTAACTTCTTTTTTTACTATGAAAACCGGCTACTCTTATTCTGATGGAAGGGACTGTATTTTCTCCCTTTTTCTAACCACAGTTCTTTATGTGGCTTCTGGAGTGTGCTTCCCCCACCCTTTTTTTAATGTTATGAAGGAAGGACATTCCAAAGAGATGCATGTTCAAGCAGCAGTACCCAGGTTTACTTTTTCCCAAACAAATCATGATCTGTAGCGAAGGTTTCATTTTGGCTTACTAAAAACAGTTTATTTGAGCAAAACAAACCACATTTCCCTATTCAAACACTGTTTCTCCACATTAGGATATTTAGGATCTTAGAGTCTCAGCTTCACTTCTTTTTATTACCCTGTGCTTAATAAAATGTATTACGTGTGAGACTGGCCAAAAGTCTGGGAATGAAATGCTGGGAAGTTTTGTTCAGAGAGAGACTATGCCACTGCTCCAGTAAACATGTTTTTCCTCATGTTCATGATGTCATAGTTTAAAATTTGTTTTTTCTTCAGGACTTAGGTATTAAATGATTACACATTGATCAGTATACTGGACCAGCAAGCTTAGGAGCCTCAGAGGTGGAGGTGATGGCTGGCTGGCTGGCTGGCTGCATCTGTTTGAGACTACAGCCCCCTTAGCCAAACAGTACCCTGTGGTAGCATCAAGTTTGCCATCAGCACTACAGAACTCCAAACGCATCCTGTTGCCACTATTGATTGAAAGAACTTTATCCTGTTGGAATGCAGGTAGTGTTGATGTAATCAATTGTCAGGAAAAAGCGGTTTGACTACAGTTTTCTTGCAGTCTAGACACGCAGAATCAGTGAAGTCATAAACTGGAGCAGGCTGTAAGTCAATTCTTAAACATAAAGGTTTATTTCAGTGCATGCCAATGAAGCACTAACTAACAAACAGTGTGGGAGAGGTGAATGGAAGTAGGAAAATAATACAGAGGTCTTTTCGCACAAGGGGTTTTGGAACGTGTTTACGACACGTTGGGATGCCGCATTTGCGCTTGTGGGGTGGCCGGATCCATTCCAGGCTGCCCCAAGCGTCCTGACGTGTTGTAGACACGTTCCATTTTCAGAGCACTAAAAAGTGCTCTCCACGCATTCCAAACAATCCGGAATGCCCCCAGCTGCCACGGAGGGAAAGCATTCACACGCTCTCCCTCCATGACAGCTGGGCCCCTCCCCCAGCCTCCCCCAATTGGCTGCCTTGCAGCCAGGGGTGTGGAGGCCAATTGGGTCCCTTCCTTGGGGTTCTGCCACATGCATCGGCTTGGATCAGGCCCATGCAAGTGGCGGGACCCCCACCCGGCACACCCCAATCCACCCCGGAGTCATGCGCATGCATGAACAGTGCTTATCTGCTGCTGCCAGCTCGATTCTGGCTGGAATAGGCCGGTGATGTTCTGCACATGCTCACAGGGCAGCCCCTCATTGGCCGGGCACCCACCTGGCCTCAACTGGCCATCTGCACAGGCCATCAGAAGTGAAATCAAGGAAATACAAGCAACTCCCTTTTCTTTTTTGTAAACACTTTTCTTTTGAGTGGCAGTAGGGAGAGATATTTGGAGAAACTTTTCCTTAACTTGCCCTGTTTCCCCAGAGTCTCATGGTGCTTAATCCCAGCATGAATATCAAGGGTATAGCTGACCAGAGATGAGGAGAACCATACTGGAAATCCCTTGCACAACATGGTTTTACACATTGTAGCAGAATATTGTCAAATTTTCACAAAGATGTTATTACTTTGACAAGCATCTAGCATATGTTCTTTTAAAAGTTGCACAAAACAATAGAATACTGCATCTGTTAACAAAGCATTGGACTTCTGCTCCTTCACCCCCATAAAAGCTTCATTTTTTTCTAGTGGGATCATGCATTATTGCTAGAATAGATAGAAGACAAAAGATGGAAAGGAGGACTATCTTCACTACAGTACTGAGAACATAAGAACATAAGAGGAGCCCTGTTGGACCAGGCCACAGCCCATCTAGTCAGCATCCTGTCTCACACAGTGGCCCACCAATTGCCCATGACCATCTCAAGCAGAGACAAGGGCAAACCTTTTCCTGCTCTCAAATCCCAGCAAATGGCCTTAAAGGCATCCTGCTTGTCCCACCAGCCTGTAAGATGTATGTAGGCATTCATTCTACTAGCCACTGATTCATCTGTCTGTCATCCATAAACTTATCTAACCCTTCCTTAAAGCCATCTAGGCTGGTTGCTGTTACCACCTCTTCTGGCAGCAAATTCCATAGACTGATGACCCTCTGGGTGACAAAATGCTTCTCGTTGTCTGGTCTGACTCTTCTACCCATCAGCTTCACAGAATGCCCTGATTCTAGTCTTGTGTGATAGAGAAAAGAAATTTTCTATATCCACCTTTTCTATACATGCATGATTTTATATACTTCAATCCGGTCCCCTCTTAAAAACCATCTTTCCAGGTTGAAGAGGCCTAAATGTTGCAGTCTGATTTGATTTCGTAAGGGAGGTTAATCATTCTGGTTGCTCTTTTCTGCACCTTTTCTGGTTCTACAATATCCTTTTTTAGGTGTGGTGACCAGAATTGTATGCAGTATTCAAAAAATGGCCTCACCATAGATTTATAGGCAAAATGACACTTGCTGAGTTGTTTTCTATTCCCTTCCTAATTGTTCCCAGCATTGAATTAGCATTTTTTGCTGCTGCTGCACACTGGGCTGACACCTTCACTGAGCTGTCTGTTTCCTGGTGTGTTGCAGAAAGCTCAGCCCCCATCAGCCCCCATTAGGATTCTTGGTCTCAGTGTGCATTACTTTGCACTTATTAAGATTAAAGCACATTTGCCACTAGGTTACCCACTCACTCAATGCCAAGAGATCCCCCTGGAGCTCTTGGAAATCTCTTTCAGTTTCTCCTATCCCGAATAGTTTAGTATCATTAGCAAATGCCAGCATTCTCACCTTATACAAGTCCTAGGGAAGGGAAGTGTGAATCTTCCCATAGTCTGCACTCTTGACCAGGATATGTGAGGCCTTGCCCATCACGAGCATGCTCCATCTGCATAGGCAAGGGCAGTGGAATGAGATATGACATCAAAATGGCACTGTAATCTGCTTAACCAGTTGACCTGTTAAAAGTAACCCACAAGTGGAATACTGCGTGTATTTAGCAGCCCACAAAGGACATACAGCATGTCCCCATGGGCCAACATTCCAGGCATGGTTGCTTTTTGCCTAGAAATGTGCCACTCCTGATCTTGCTGCCAAAAAGGTCTAATTGGGAAATGTATAGGCTAAAAACTTTCATTCCCAGGCTTTGAAAGCTAGGCCCATCCTTCACGGCAAGTAGTCAGGGCTGAGATGGATGGAATGTGGACAAGTCTAAACCAATCCAGTAGTAACCCATTCCACCTTGGGCTGGATTGCCCATACTAGATCAATGCCTCTTACCTTGATGCGTAATAGTCTGGTCCAGTGTGGGAACAGCCTTATTGTCCAAATTGCTTTAAATAAGCTGCTGCTGTGGTCACACACAAGGTTTAAACCAGCTTCCTTCCACCTTCACAGAGCAAAAGAACACATCAACAAAGTAACCAGTAATGTTCTTTCCACATTATCTGTTCCAAAGGTGAATTTTCTGAGTTATTTAACACTGAAAGAAAACAGATTGTCACTTTACTGATGTATTTTCTCTCACTCCAAAAGTGCACGGAAACTGGATTAAACCTTAAGTGTGACCACACTTAAATTTGTAAACCAGATGTTCCTGTGTTTGTTTTCAAACCATAGGTCCATATCTGAAAGATACATAATTAGAGAGGAGAGAAAATACTCCACTGTTCCAACTTCAAAACCTGCTCCAGCAATTAACTTGTCATGATAGAAGCATATCCCACTGTACAGATGGTCCACATATTTAATTAAGCCCTAATTTGTCTCTAAGAAATCACAGAGAAGCTCTGTCTTAAAACACCATGAAAGATTAGATCTTTGGATAGAAATAGATCAATGGCTTCTAAATACTCAGGAAGCTGGAGGACAGTGCAGTCAATCCTCATTTTTAGTTTAAAAATAATCTAGCCTTTACAGCAGCTCTATCCTCTGAGTTTCTGAACTATTCACAAACTTGTCACGTAGATTTTGCACAAGAACTGATTCCTCAAAGCTAGCAGAGCATCCAGTTCGGAGTCTGCTCTCCCTTAGCAATTGTTCCATTGATAACTCAACTGTCTGCTTCAGGACAGTGTACAAAAAGAAAGGTATCAGCTGATAATGAAATGAAAACTTTTTAGTCAGTCCTCATGCATAATCCGAAAAGACTCCTAGGCCCTGTCCGCATGCCACTTTGGTACGGTGCCGAGAGTGGGATCCCCATGGGTTTTGATTTGGCACGCAAAAGGGGTGCCAAATCCCCCCATACAGCGCTAACAGAGTACCAAATTTGGCACCCTGGCAAACAAGTCTTGGCACTGTTTGGGGAGTCCGGCGCACTTGCGGGCTAACGGGAGGAGATTCCCACTCACATGTCTCTTTTTCAGCAATCAGAACTCTCAGGTCTCAAGCGCCTACTGCCGCTAAATCATTGCAGCTTTTGGCGTTAATTTTTTTAAAGTGCTTTCTAGTAATGTACGTGTTTATTTATTTATTTGGCAGCATTTTTAAGTACTCAGAAGATACACCTGTTACCTCCTGGCCTTCTCCCCCTCCTTCAACACACAAAATCTTTTGCGATCCAAGGAAATTCCTGTGGGCCTTTCTGCCCTCTTCCTCCATTTTGAATGCAGAATGAAGGGCCAGTGCCATGCAGACATTGCGCCCTTCTTGGGCATTCAAGGTGGTTTACATAAAAAGACTTGATTCTGATCAATTATATAATAAAAACTACTGAACAAATACATTTCAATGTATATGATAAGCTTACAAAATGATACACAAATGGATATATATCTACTATATTTATTTTTATTTTTTTTAAATGCTATTTTTTAATTTTCCAATCATTACAACAAGAATATTCTCCACATCTCATTGTTGCAATACTTTAACAATTTTATATGTGACTTCCTCCATTCTTCCAACTCCTTATAATTAATTAGTTCTATATTCCTCATATATGCCTTTTATTCTTTTCCATATGTGTCAGCCAAAACCCTCTGTCATCACCTCCAAGTCCTGTAGAAATTCAATAAGGGTTCTCCAGTCTTCCAGAAACTTATTCACTGTTCTGTCCTTTAACAAGTTTGTCAATTTATCCATTTCAGCCATTTCGATCAATTTGATTATCCATTCCTCCTCCATAGGTAATTCTTCTTCCTTCCATTTCTGGGCATATAACAATCTGGCTGCAGTCACCATATATAGTATCAAAGTCTTTATGCTATTTAAACTATCATCTACTATTCCCAACAAAAACAATTCTGGTTTGAACGTAATATTACTCTTCAAAATTCATCTCATCAAGTTACCTATTGTTGCCCAGTATTTTCACATGTCCACCACATGTGGTAAAAAGTACCCTCTACTTTTTTACATTTCCAACATCTTCTCTACATGTTTTGATACATTTTGCCCAGCTTGTGTGGTATGAAATACCATCTATACATCATCTTACATATATTTTCTTTCTATGACATGCAGACTGTAAATTTCAAACCTTTTATCCGCAATTTCTCCCACTGATCCATTTGTATATTATATCCAAAATTCCTTGCCCATGTAATCATAGAATCTTTGATCTGTTCATGTTCCATTTCAATTTGAATACTTTATAGATCATGCCTATCATACCCCTTTCTGTGTTGATCAGTTTTTCCTCCCAATCTTGTTTCTCCCACTCAAAATTTCTGTTCTCTTTATCTTTTCTAAAAATATCTACAAGTTGGACATATGTATATCACTGTATATTTTTCCTTTCTAGATTTAATTGTTCTCTTGTTTTAATATCAAATTCATTAACATCTTTTTTATATAACATATCATCATATTTCAGCCATACTCTTCTTTCACCAAGCTCTTTTAATAACCCTTCTTGTGGTGATACCCACAGTGGTATTTTCCTGTATAGTTTGTTTTTATAATTCAACCAGGTTTTATATAAAGCATTTCTTATAAAATGTTTTCTAAAGTCAGCATTAACTCTTGCCTTATCATACCACAAGTAGCCATGCTATCCATATCTTAAGTCGTCTACCTCCAGTTGTAGTAGTCTTTTATCTTTCAACCAGAACTACTTGGCAATCCATCCCATGCACGAGGCTGCATGGTACAACTTAAGATTAGGTAAGCTGAAACCTCCTCTTTCCTTAGAGTCTTGCATTAATTTAAATCTTATCCTCGGCTTCTTTCCTTGAGATATGAATTTCAAAATGTCTTTCTGCCAGAATATATCCACTATATTATTTAAATGTATAATCCATCCAGTTGTAGTTCTCAGGGCCAATAACAAATAATTTAACTGTTGAAATATTTACAATCAGAACGAATTAACAGTGAAAAGAAAATCACCAGTAACAACTAGACAACATGAAGGAATGGGGGAACTTGTATAAGGCAATGTTTTTCATGAAGACATAGGGTGTTTTCCCACTGTCACGAGAAGTACCCATTAAGTACCCATTAATGGGTACTTAATGGATACTTCTAGTGACAGTGAAAAAACACCCATAATGTTAGCAGCTGAAGTATCTCAGAGAAAAATATGTATAAATATGAGAGCAAATTCCAATTTAGTCCAATAATTAGTAATTATTGGCATAAATTATGTATAGAACAACATAAACAGCATATGCAAATTAAATGCAAATGACTGCATTTAGGGTTAGAGTTAGAGCTTCCTTCCTTCCTTCCTTCCTTCCTTCCTTCCTTCCTTCCTTCCTTCCTTCCTTCCTTCCTTCCTTCCTTCCTTCCTTCCTTCCTTTGGTATAGGATAAGCTATCCTTCTGTTGTCTGAATACACAGTTCCATAACGACCCTGAATTATCCACTGTGGCATAATAATTTCACATTCATTCACACTATGGAATTCTAGATAATGTGCACATAGAGCTAACCAGAAACTCAGTTTCTTTTTAAGGTTTGTGACGAATGTTTTGTTTCACAACATAACATTTCTTTGTTACTAATTTCTGAACTCTGTGCTGACAGTGTTTATTTTAACACAAATGTGCTTATTCCAAGGGCAAAGAACAGGTCTTCATACATTTTCCGCAAACGTATAACTTACTCTGTACAAACTGCTATAAGAAATAGAAGGTTTTTGAAAAAGATCCTTTAGGCACTAACAAAGTAGCCAGATAGAATCCTATCAGTTTGGGAACTTCTCAACCAGGCCAGAACTATGGTATGACTCATTAGCTCTGCACAATTCCAGTTTATGGGAAGAGTTTCAGCAAAGAAATATCTGAAACAAAATTATGGGTGACTCCAGACTTGCAGTAATGCTGCACCACCCATGCATAGCTTTTTTCAAACGTGACAGCAGCAAAGCATTCTAGGAAAGTGAAAAGATGCTGATTTGAAGCATCTTTTTACTTCACTCTTACACTACAATGCTCTGTTGTTACTGCGGGTGACAGAGCACCCTGGCTGGTGGACAGGAAGGGGCACTGCGAAGGGGCACTGTAGCCTCCAATCCTTCTATCTGGCAGACCAGAAGCCACTGCGAAAGAGCATCATAGCATTCCATGTATCTGGAGTCACCACAAGGCTGCTTCTGGATATCATGGGGCAATGCTAGTTCTTTATTTATAGTCATTTTAAGTTTTATTAAGTTCTTAAAAGGGGGAAGGGTATAAACTACAATACAATAGAACGGTGATGGCCAACCTATGGCACGCGTGTCACAAGTGACACGCCAAGCCCTTTTGGGTGACACACATGGCCACCCTGGCACCTGGACGCGTAGTGCTTGCTTGTTCTTGAAGTGTACGAAATACCAACTTTCAACTGAAGATTTAGCAACAAAAGTCACTAATGTAAAGAATTATTTGTTTTTGCTTTTAATAGAATACATATATCAAAAATATAACTTTTTTACTAGAGCCACAAATATCACAAAATTATGGATATTTCTAGAAGTGACACAGCACCCAAGTTAAGCTAGGTTTTCTTGCGAATTTTGACACACCGAGCTCAAAAGGTTCGCCATCACTGCAATAGAAAGATGACTCTGATTTCCCTCACAGCATTTGTCAGTGCTATTCTTATTCTCTCCTAACCAACTTACTAGGGGTGGAGGGAGTGGCAAATCTCCTGCAACACTGGTTCAAAAGCAATTTCCTGGAGCTCAGTGCACACCCACCCCTTTTCCTTTTCATCCCCCTTTTTTCTTCTTTATTGCGTGTTTCACAAGCTACGGTAGTCCCGGAAGTTGCTGTGGAAGAAATGTTGTGGGGGCTTTACCAGAAGCCCAGTCAGTCAGTTCAATGCCAATCCTCCACACCATCTTTACTATGAAAAAATGGCTAATATACAGTACCACTGGAACCCCAACATGACATCAGGGCTGTGTGTCAATCCAGCCATGGTGCCAACAGCACCTGACATCTCCCTAAGATTACAGCTTAGAAGAGTTGCCTCCTCATTACCACCAAATGTTACACTTTACTCATGTGATTCAGTGAATTTCTCCCCATACAGCTGAGGTATCCTTATTTTAAATGGAGGCCATGGTGACATCATTGCCTTTTAGTCCCCCAGGTCATTTTTGGCACGGATCTGCTTGTTCACACCTACCTGCTATTGTTACTGTCTCCCCCATGTCAAAAAAGTAAGCTTCAGCTGGTGAAAGGGCAGGGGGCTGCTCAGCATGAGGGTGAGGGGTGTGAGGTGGCCAGTGGGGGAGGATAGTTTGTGGGCTGGCTGGGTGATGCAATGGGGAAGCATTGTGGGAGGGTGGGGAAGGTGGGGGTGGTTTTGTGTGCTGAGGGGGCAATATGATGGGGCATTGCAGGAGGCCAAAGCGCAGGGAGTGGGTTCATGCAACAAGGGCATGATGCAATGGGGGCATGGCAGGAGGGCAGGTGAGTACACATGCCAAAGAGTGACACAATGGGGGACATTGCTGGATGGCAAGGTAGTGGGAAGGGTTGCATGCCAGTGGGGGTGAGGGGGATGGCAGTGGCAGTAGTGGGGTGACATGATAGGAGGACTTTGGACGAAGGTGAGGGTGAACAGTGATAGCAGGGGGCTGATGCCAGGGGGCTGACCAGTTTGGTCAGTGGTTAGGGAGCTGGACTCTTATCAGGGTATACCAGATTTGATTCCACATTCCTCCATGAAGCCAGCTGGGTGACCCTGAACTGGTCACAGCTCTCTTCTGAGCTCTTACAGCCCCACCAACCTCACAGGGTGTCTGTTGTGGAAGGAAAAACAGGAAGCTTTTTCAGCCACTTGAATCGTCTTAAATGGGTGAGAAAAGAGGATAGAAAAGCCAATTCTTCTTCTTTTTATATAATTTTTATCACCCACAAAAGTATCTCAGCTTACCTCTGTTGATGTCATGGTCAGCCAGGATGATGACTCAGAGGATGAGGAGGATTCACTTCCTGAGGTACAGGAGGAACCTGAGGTGATGCCAGGACCCAGTTCTGACCCCCCAGCCCCATTGGAACCTGGGGTTCAGCAGCCCAGCCCTACCACAGCAGAGGTGCAGGATGTGGGAGACAGGGAACAGCAGAGCCCAGAGATCCCCAGCTTTAAGCAAAGGAGAGCAGAGAAGCAAGGGTTAAGAAGATCAAACAGGCTGGCCCAGAAACATGCAGATCACCTGCACCTGTGAACTCAATCTGCAAAGTTAAAACACGGGGCAGATGCTCAAGCCCTTTGTCAGAAACTATTTGTTCACCTTAAGAGAAAGCTGCTGTATCTGACTCCTGGACTGCTTGGAAACCATAGACCCTGGAACGTACCCGTTGACCACCCTTCTGGCTGCCCTGACCTCGGACTGGACTGTTTGTACGACCCTCGTTAACCCTGGACTTGGACTGTTTTGGATTCCTGCTTTTCGGACATCGTTTGGGGCTGTATCTTTGTGGAGCAATCTCTTACCAGCTGTGTGTTTGTAGTTGAGCGGGCAGCTTTCCCGGACAGTTGGCTCCAGATACCCACAAAGGTAGCTTTGAAATGTAGTCCTCCAATTTATTTATTTGTTTGTTTGTTTATATCCCACCCTTCACCAAATGGTCCCATGGTGGGTTACCATAAGAATAAAACATATCAAACACATAACAGACTCTTCCAGCATGCTAACTGAAGAGTCCTTGTGTATTTCAGTCTGTGGCCTCCAAACCTTTGGCACCAAAATCTCTTGCCAATATTTTTTGTTGAATTAATCACAGTCAGAGAAGTCCCATGAAATCAATGAGATGACTCTAGACATGCCAAGTCTGGGTTTAACCAGGTTTATTTGCACAGCCTTTGAATGTGTATTTAAAACAATCCTTTGAAATAGCTATCTTTTATAAAGGGCGCGTCTCCATGCAAGCCAGTTGCTTCGCTTCTTGTGCGAGTTAAAAAAATCTGCACTGTAACTCACAATAAAGAATCCCCATGTGATTTGGGGAAACGTGGATTAAAATTGTACTTTCCTGTCCCCATGGAAGCCACTTTTTGTGAGCCTGCATCTTTTTCTCCCACCCCCCACCTTCTGGAGCAAAGACAGGCTCCCTTCAGCTGTCAGATCCAGCTCCCTGCATTCACGTATTTAGCACACAAGCAAACCAGCGGAGGCTGCATTATTAGAATCTCGATTTCTTCCTGGGTTTCCTCTTCTGTTTCTCCCCCCCCCCCAAATAAGCTTAACTCCTTTGTGGGTCTGTCTCTTCATCTTCCTTTCCTTCCTTTCTCTTCATCTTCCTTTGGAGGAAACAAGAAGCTCTTACTCTGCTGTGACTTGGGCACTTTCTGCATTGGGCCTCATTCTGGATTGGATCCCAGAACTAGGAGCCTGCCTACCACATCCTGAGGCAGACTATGGCAGGCCTCACTCAGCATACAGGATCAGATTGTCCCCTGATGCACCCACAAGATGACTTCCATTCAACAACTTGGCAGCCCCATTTTGCACTAGTTGCATCTTCTGAAGCAGATACAAGGGTAGCGTCACACAGACTATAGTACAGTGGTCTAAACATTACCTTACGACAGTATAGACATCAGTGGCCAGGCTATCCCTGTCCAAGTAAGGGTGTAACTGGTGTACCAGTTGAAGCTGGAGGTAGGCATTCCTAACCACAGAAGTTAACTAAGTCTCCAGGAGCAGAGACAATCCCAAGAGCATTCCTACATTCGTCTTCCTTCTGGAGGACATCTTCATCTACAACCTACCCACAGAAGTCCCCATCTTGTTACATAGAATTCAACCACACTTTATTGACCCTCACTGCATCCTGGCTGTGGTTCAGGACATACACAGCTGGGGCCCGAAAATTGTACAAATTGTGAATGTTCAAAATTTCCATTCAAATTGAATATTGGCTGTATTCGAAGACTGAAGTTTGCATGCGGCTGCCCAGTCGCCTCCAGAGCAGATTTCCATCAGATTCACATTGGATTTGAATCCTAGCAGATTTGAAGTGGCTTCATTCCCACAAATGCAAATTTCCATCCCATTCACTTTGATGCAAAGCGAACAAGAAAAAAAATGTACACATCCCTGTACACAGCCTCTCCTGATTCGGATGTCATGGAGAACTAGGGCTAAGTATCATGGAGCCCCAAAAGCCCTGATGACCCTCCCCCCAAAGCTTCAGATAGTCTTTAAATACCACAAGTGACAAAATTGTACTTCCGTCTCCTAGAGATTTTCTGGAAGAATACAATGGTCAAAGGTATCAGAAGCTGCTGAGATATCAAGGTCAATCCCCACAGAATTGCTCTCTTTTTGTCTCACTCCATCAGGGTGACCAATATTGATTTTGTCCCAATATCAAGACCAAACCCATATTGGAATGGGCCCTGACAGGATCATGGTCTCTGGAAATTTCTCCAAACCATTCAGGAATTCAATAGATTGTATTATTTTAGCCATCATTTTGCAATGGACGAAAGAAGAATCTCTTAATACTGCTGCATGGTTGGAAAATATATACTTCTGAACTTTAACAGCCCGTGAAACAACTAATGTCCTTCATTCAGAGATTTCCAAAGATCTACCATGTTGCTCTGAAAATTATAACAACAGTGATTTGGTACAGCAATGTGTCATGACTGTGTTCACGTGAGTTTCCACGCAAGCATCTCCAGCTGGATGACTTGCGCAAGCTAATGCCACAGGCACGATTGCCTTACATGCTCTACATGCTACTAATCAGCTACTTGGAGCAGCATTGAATTTCATCCTTTGTTTCTTCTCCTTTGCCAAGCAGCTGACAAATACACTCAGGATATTTAGATGAAGCTGCATACAGGCAGCTTTAGCTGCTGGGCATGGGGCTATTTTGATGGTATCTTAAGACAGGCATTTGCTGTCATTATATGCATCATATATTTGTGAGAAAGAAGTGATTTTATTTTAGCTTACACTGAAAGGACCCTCACATCATGGAGAGGACTATGAAAGGAGAAAGCATACTAGAGGCTAGGAAGATGAATTACCATAAGTGCCTCATTGGAGATATAGGAGTGGATTTGTCCTGTTAGAGAGCAGCATAAACCCCAAGGAAGGGACCTCATGTTAAGGGGACGAAACTTGGGTGGGGAGAGCTATACACTATTCCCAGGGAACTTTTGTCTATCCAGAGAGGTGGGAAGAGCACTGCAATATACATAATTGTCTGAGGGCCTTTTTGCACCTGGAAAATTAGGATGACCCTGCACACTCTGGGATGCTACATCCACACGCATGGTGTTCCCTCCGTTCCAGGCAGCCCAGAGTGCGCACAGCCAACCTGATCCTCTGTAGTGCCTATACACTTTCCTGGGGGTCCCAGACACAACATTCACAGTACTTGTGTGAACACTACATGGGGGCGGTGCAAATACTGTCCACTGTCCCTGAACTTATCCGCAGTAATGTGAAAAGGCTGTGCTCTGTAAAACAACAGTATCCTGAGAAATGCATCTATGATAAAATCAAACAGCAGAACAAGTACGGGTACAGGAAGAGAAATCTACTCCCAGTAAAGTATAGAGGCAGTCTGGGGAATTCAGTGGCCTAGAAATGTTTATGATATGCAACGTGCTGAGTCACAATCTTTCTAGAACAGAAATGGTAATTAGTGTGAACATTTGCAGACCTTGTAAATAAGGAAAAGAGTGAAGAGTTTCTTACTTTACAAATCTCCATGAACCTTCCCCCTGATGTGTATTTTTGTCATTGCTCAATATCAAAACTGTAACTGAGTTGGACAGGCACACCACTGTGTAGCTTTGTACAGTCTTGTTTTAGGCACATGGATAGATAAGTAACAGAAGTAATGGCTTGGAAATAAGCATCATTGTAATGGATAAGATTTAGACTTATACCCAAATATACACTGAGACAAATATATACTGTGCTACCTTGTTAACATGCATTCTGTTTCCAGGGGGGGGATGTCAGTTGTTCATAGCTTCAAAGCCCCTTTTAGAGGAAATCTTCATGAACTGCAGAAAACACTTTATATCCCTCTGACCATTTTAAATAGTGTAGGGCCAGGAAATAAAAATTTCAGTGCAATTCGACAGAAAGAAAGATGGCGCAGAGTGAAACAGTGCAATTCTAACCATGGGCTTGTTTGGAATAGGATAAGAATACCATGAAACAAAAGTAGAAAACCAGAAAGAAAGTTCCAGGCTTGGTCTATCTAAATTAATATATAAATAAAATTGTAAAGAACAACCAATATAACAGATAACAAACTTTGAAAGCAAAATAACTGCACTGATATAAATAAATGACAAAGAACAAATTGCCAATTCATGGGAGGAATACCCAAGTAAAAACTATATACTGTCTGTCGTTCCTACTTCCAGGCTGCAGACCTCTTGATGCAATCACGTTGCTGTTTCTCATGAAGAAAGGGTCTTTGACTCAACCAGGGGCCTATTCACACTACAGCCCGAAGTGCATAATTAGGCAACTTCTGGGGAAGAGCATTTGCACCTAGAGACTGTCACAGCCTCCAGATGCCCCCTGATTTCCCAGAAGTTCCCTAATTATGCACTAGGCGTGGAGCATGAAATCATGCTCCACACCTTTACCAACCTTAACCAATTCCTTACCTAGGGCATCCAGCGGCAAGCATCCACATTTTCTTCTGGTGCTCTGGGCTGAACAAGTGATCTGACACCTCGAACAACTACGAGGACAACCTTACAGATGCACAGTCATGGAGGGTGCCACAAACAAAATGGCAGCACCCTGAAGAGGAGCGGTCCTGGGATCAATCACAAGTGAGTGACCAACTGTGCGGGGCTTAGGCTGTAAGTGACTAGCGCTCACAAGTGAGAGTGCTGGTCAACGTTGCGTGATTGTGTTCCTTTCCCATCCAGCGGATGTGAAGTGCGAAATCATCACAGACAAAAGTGTGCACAGTCTGTGGCCTGTTGGTTTCAGTGAACTCACGACACTCAGGATAGCCTTGTTCTGCACCAGGAGTAATCCTTCCCAGCCTGGGATGGACTGCCTATCCTGGGCCAGGGTGAACCACTTTGATCCAGGATAACACTGATAAGTGCAGAAATAGCCTAAGAGCCAGATGCTTGTGTCCCCTCATGGGTTTGTCCAATGTAGAATGTCATCCCACGAAAGAGGCATGGCTATGATATGTGGTAGAGAAGGTTCAGCTTTAAAGTTAAGGTTTGAACTTGGAATGGGTGTCACATTAATTTCCTTCAGGCCATGACTCAGTAACCTTCAAAATGAAACATTGCAATATAGGCCATGGGCACACAGAGGGAGATGGAGCGGGGAGGAAGCTGGCTCAGATGTAGCCTGGCTATCTCCAAAAAACCAAACAATTATACAGCCCTTGCCTGGGTTGGTCTGGGGGATGCCGCTGTCAGCCAGCTGTGCCACACAAGCACAGGCTTCACACCTCCAGCACTGTCAGAGTGGGAAATCCTGCTCTGAGAATAGTGTACCTGTTCCCCACCTCAGGTCAGAGGGTTGGATGCAAAGTGATTCTGGGCAAGAACACCTTTAAACTCTACATTCTCCCTTAGAATGGATCTGTATGCTTCAATAGTTATAAATTCAGCAGCAGGACTAAGTTTACTAGGAGTAATTGCATTCTGTTCACTTCTAGGATCAAGACACCACTCAAGTTCAGATTTATTCTAAGACCAGTGTCCTCGCAGGAGGTTTTACCACAGATTTCTTTCTCATTTTAAAGTCAGGCAATTCCTTGGTTCCCAGTAGTGACTTAAGATGAAAGGTTCAAACCAATTCTGCCCTATCCTTGTCTCACTGTTTTCCCACAGAGAGGCCTGCAGCAACTATATTTTACTTTATTTTTATTTTTAAAAATACTCCGAAGTGAGCTACATAACAAATGTGACCTCTAGTTAGGCGGTTAGTTTTATGGGATCAAGGGAGAAAGACTTTCTCAGCAGTACCACTCTCTTTTTGGAATTTCATTTTTAAGCAAGAAAAAAAAACAAATTCTGCTCTTCTTTTGAGTTGGGAAAAAACTGGGTGCTTGGTTTGTAGCCGAGTTTCTAGAAAGTGATTGTTTACCTTGAATACATCCACATCATGGTGGACCACAGTGATATACCAATAGAAACACTTGCTCCCACCTCAGGACAAGGTATGTGGTGTCCTTTGGCCTTTTTGTGCTTGCCTTGACTATTCTGGGATGGTTTGCCCCTGGAGAGAAACTTGTCTCACTCCATGCCTGGCCAGTGTCTCCAAAGAGGTCTTGGAGGTAGTGCAGGCTCCAAAGACTGCAATTGAAAGAAGACTGGGTGCACAAGGTTGCTATGCTTTAAAGATTATAATTCTATGCCAGTATAGAATAATATTATATAAGAATAATATAAAAACATGTAAAGGAAACAGATCTCTCAGTCACAGGCCAGGTCAGAAGTTCAGATGTCACACCACCCAGAGTTCACCCTCAGTCACATCCTTGTCACTCCACCAAAGTTCACGCTCACCCCTAACCCTCCTCTCCCTAGTCCCTCTGAACCCCCCCCTTTTGGGCCGCGTTTGGAATTTCCACCCCAAAATCTCATTGGCTCCCTTCATCCTCCCACTGGGCTAGATGAGAAGAAGAATCTCCCTGCCTACCACGATTAACGAGGGATAAAAATGGCAATTAAATGGTGCCCAGAGACAGTTCTTTCCCACAAGAAAAGGATTCATCACTTCCACCTTGTCTATTTTGCTGAAATCACTCTATCTTGCCACACTGAGCAGTGCCACCTTGCCACTGCCCTCCAGCCTTCTCCAGGTCATGGATTGGTAAGATTCCATTCCCTGTCTGACCATTAATATTATATTAGGACAGAAAGAGTATTTTCTTTCTTTCTCTCTCCCTCCCTCTCAAATTTGCTGAAGTTTGTTTTTAAATGGCCCTCTACTAGGGATGTGTACAAATGTTTTTTTCATGTTCAATTCATATCGAATAGAAGGCAAAACAATTTGTATTCAATTGAATAGAACCCTTTGAATGTAGTAGGATTTGAATTCAATACGAATGCTTAATACAAATCCAGTTCAAATGCCCACTACGAATTGCCTACAAATCCCTACAAATCCCCTACATATCTACTACGTACCAAATTTGGTCTCAGCCACTTTTAATTCACTCTGAATCCACTGCAGATGTGACTAGGACAGCTGCTTTCCCACCTCTCCGGGTTCACAAATGTACCAAGGCTTTGTACAAATGTATCAAAGCATTTGATTCAAATCCAAATGCCAATATTCGAATGTACCAACATTCGATTCAAATTCGAATGCCCGAATTTTTATGAATATCAAATATGACAAATATTTGTACACATCCCTACCCCACACTGACATTTCCTTCCGGTGCTGAGCCTACACTCCTCATTTGGCAGCAAAGCCTCATGCCTACATCACTGGAGATCCCCTTCCATTTCTGCTTCTGTCTTTGCAGCACTCTACGCAGTGCCCCTCCATTTTTGCCATTTATTTTATTATTTTCATACTAATTATTAATAAAATTGTTCTTTTTCATTAAGATACTGAATTTTGGAGGGGGCGGGGCGGGGCGAGGTGGGAAGCTATGTGGGTAGCGACGTCGGCAGTGTGTTGTGGCTCGCCCGTCGTAGACAGCGGGCTCTGCGCGCGTAGTAGCAGTAGTGTGGGGGGGAAGCGCAAGAGGGAGGGAGGGTGCCCTGAATGGGCGGAGGGGATGCGGTGGCGGTGGTGGCGGCTTGTGCTGCTGCCGCGGCTCCTCCTCCTCGCGCCCGAGGACCTGTTGGACTTGGAGCCGCCACCACCACCGCCGCCAGCAACAGCGTCCCCACGCCGGCTCTAGGGCTGCTGCCTCGCTCTTCCCCTCCACTTCCCCGGCGCTTCTCTGCGTCAGTCAGTCAGTCAAGTCAGTCAGTCAGGACCTATTTTTCCTCTGCGTTTGGACTATAAGCGTCACTAAAAAAAAAATTTAAAAAAAGAAAAAAAGAAACTGACTTTTGGAGTCTGTTCTGCCTGATGCCTATATTTTTAGCAGAGCACTTGCCAATTTATCATTTTTTTAAAAAAGAAAAAACCAGTTAAAGCTCCGATCCTAGTACAAGTTTGTTTTTCTGGACCAGACTAGTTTCCCCCATTTAAGCACGAGTCCAGGAACACCTTATAAAACTAGCCTGGTACACACTTTATCCAGTGTGGACAAAGCATGGCAGGGTGTGGGGCCTACCACAGTCCACACTAGCATGCCGACTCCAGGCCTTGTTCCAAGATTTATCCTGGCACCCTCCCAAGTGCAGAAAAGGTATTTCCATTCACACGCTTGCCCTCTCCAACACAAGAGGATTTTCCATGGTGCTAGAAAAGGCCCTAGAGACTACTCATTTGAGACATGATGGAAAATAATTCCTGCTGGATCATGGCACTAGTAACCACCACAATATTACATGGGAGCTGTGAAAGCGTCTGAAGACAGCAAGATCCCTCACAGTGAATGCAACCTTGTAATTATTATGTGTCCTGGTGTGTGTGTGTGTGTGTGTGTGTGCAAAAATTTCAAATACACATTTTAAATCACAACTATACAAAGAAAACTAATAAACTTATATATTATACACAATAGCCTACAGATTATAAAGTGTACAATATAAAGTAAAAGAGAGGAAAAATGTAACAGTAGTAATTAAGGGTGTTTCCACACTTACCACTTGAAATCCGTCACTGGGAAGATCCGTCTGAAATAGGGATGGATCCAAATGAGGCCTAACGCATCCGCACTCGCGTGGGAAGCATGGATAACGAGGAACGTACCATGTGTTTGCTGTGCAGGCGCCAAAGTACCAATATCCAGAAGGATCAGGCCTCTCTGAGTCAGACTGCCCACCAATCAGCGGCGTGCCTGAGATCCCGTGGTTGCCCAGCTGTGCTCAACATGGCGACTTCCAGTCCCACCCACATGTGTTCCCTCTCCTGTCCCTGTGCGGAAGTGTTGTCCTTTGATCCGGAATTGTAGGCAGGAACGGTTTGAAGACCTAATTTTTCAGGTCTTCCCCAAAACTGGTTTTGGCAGCCTCTAGACCCCATTAGAGATGGATCTCGCACGAGCCCGTGCAGAAGCACCATCCTTGAAGTGGCCCTAATCTGTCCTGCTGTGCAGAAGGTAACTTGCAAATGTGTGCCATATGTGTCCTTATCAGGTCCTTAATGGGGTCTTAATGGCCTGTGTGGAAACACCCTAAAAGAAGATAAAGATAACAAGCCCTGAGGCCAATTTGCACTAAGACCTCTAGTTAGTAATTAGTATAGCTCTGAGAAGAGCATTTGCCTACCCACTAGACTGCTACAGCCTAGAAGCGTGCCTGCCCTAACCAGAGCTGTACTAATTACTATCCCAACCTTTACCCTGGACTTACCTGGAGCATCCAACAGCGTGACCATTCAGTCTTCATCCTCAGTGGGAGGGAAGTGCATAGTCAGTGCATGTATGGCCACATTGCCAGTTGAGATCGATGCCTGGGATCCTGCGCACATGCAGTGGCTTTTTGTGTACTGATTGGCTGTCAGCTTCATGTGGGGGCACAACGTGCCCGCCATTGGGCAGGCCTCCTTGCACCGGTGCCGCAGCAGCAGGCTGGCCAGGACCGATCTACAGGGGATGGTGGGGCTCACACACCCTAAACGTCACCACCCCTTCACATCGGCATGTTGGGGCAGCACGAACCGGTGAAGTGGCTGGCAATGGCCAATCGGTCCAGTGAGGTGGCAGTACCCTGGCTCTTGTGGCAGCAGTGTGGCCTGGTCCACAGAGGACTGTTCACATTTCTGGTCACTGAGGAGCATCCCTCCCGGCCAGAAATGCATATGGCCCTCCTGTACCCGGAGTGTACTGGCCTTAGTGCACTGCGCATTGCTCAGGTAAGTGTAGAAATGCCTCGTCTTCTTTCTTCTCCCAGCCAATAGCAGCCACAGTTCTTATAACCTGGGAGAGGTTGAGGCTGAGGCAAATAAATGCACAGGTGTGGTAACAAGCCCAGATCTTCTTCTTCCTCAGCTGCCATAGGTAGCTGTTTTATGACTTCATAGGGCACCTTAGGACCTTTCAGATGATAAGCATATAAATATTAATTTGGATGCCAAAGTATATATTATCATTCTCTCTCACACACACACACTCTTCTGAGCTCAGAAATCACAAATATGCAAGTTTTCCATCTGTTTTCTGTCAAGTGTCAGAAGGGAGGATTACAGGGCCTCCCTCCTGAATACCTGAAGCTTACACATTTTAAAACCAGAACTGAGGTATAGTTCTATTTCTTAGACATATGCCACATTCCATCATGGCTTTGAATACAAAAAAAATAGCAGGTGCAGCATTTTCCAGCAGCTTTTCTCCTCTCCTTCCAGCTCCTTCTTTTCTTCTCTTCCATTCCGCCCATCGATCTTCCATGCAAAGATCAAACCGCTATTCCCAGAGGTGTGGAGCTGCTTTCTTGCAGTGGGCATAAAATTGTGGTAAGAGCTGCTCACATAGGTTCACCACCCCTATTCTAAAAATGTATTAGCAGCAGAATTATCTGAATAACGCTGGGCTGAATCTACCGGCTATCAATCCACAGAACTCCTGCAGGGCAACCATTCCATCGGACAAATGAGATATCATACCATGTGGTAGCATTTCTGGGAAAGCTGCCATCGTAGCTGCAAATCAGTTTGAAGCTGACCGCTCTTCTCAAGGCACTATTTTGAACAATAGAAAAACTATTCCATCATATCACACTGGAAATTGCCCTACAGCACATTCCATATTGGGGGAGAAAGTAAAGCATTATGCAGAGAGAACCACATGCTACTTTTGAGCAGCCCAGGCCTGAAAGAAATATCCAAGCTGGGTTTTCAAGTGTTTCAGTTACTCCTACAGCACACATCATCACAGCATCAGTTTCTTTCTTTAAGCCACACTTTTGAGTAGAACAGCCTGATCTGAAATTTCTGTGTTAATGTAGAAATTGTGCTGTTTTTGTTAAACTAATATTATCCAATATTCAGTGCAAAGGACTTGCCAAAATGGTCAGTTTAAGTTAGCTAAAAAACTGGATACAAAAATACATATCTAGGATAGATACCCTTTCTTGATTTGAAACCACATTATTCTCAGTGAGTCTGAAAAACAATATTCCCACTCCATTTTATGTATGATAGGAAATCAAGTCATAATGAGATAAGAGACACTGGCCATTCAAATGCAGCACTGATAAGTATTGAAGATATTATGAAGAGCAAGACAAAGAATGCAGTGCATGCACCTTAAGGCCCTTTCTGCCCTGGATAATTCACTGGGTCTTACCAATCCAGATTTCTGGAGGGGACGTCCAGAGGCATTTTCGCATGAAGGCAAAGACACCTCAGAACGCTTCCCCCCGAATGGGTTGAGAACAGTTTCCCGTTCGCACTGGCAGGTAAGGGAACTATTCTCAAAGCATTCCTTACCTGCCCTCGTGCAAACGGAAACTGTTCTCAACCTGTTTGGGAGGGAGACTCTCCCCCGGCCTCCCCCCATTGGCTGCCTTGCAGCCAGAGGTAGGGAGGCCAGTTGGGTCCCTTCCCTGGGTTCCTGCTTGCTCCCGAAGCCAAGATCGGGCTCCAGGGGTGGGCAGGAACCCCAGCCAACAGCCCCCAACCCACCCCTGGGTCGCGCACGTGTGTGAACAGGGCTTACCTTGTCCTGCCGGCCTGATTCTGGGTATTATAGACTGGGACTGAGCATGCTCGAGGGGGCGGCCCCTCATTGGCTGGGCACCCACACATGCTCAGATGGCCAGTTGAGGCCAAGCGGGTTATTTATAGATCTTTCCAATAAATCAAAAGTTGAGAGAAATATGAAGTCCATTCTTGGCAGAAAAAGAGAGGATTGGGAAAGAAGGAATCTTTCTTCACCAACAATATACTCCTCTCTAGCTACATCACACCCAGAATTAGATCCCAGAAAGCTGGGAGGCATGGTATGTGCGTATGGGGGGGGGGGGTGATCATGATGATGATGATGATAGGAAAAGGGGGAAAACCATCCTTGAAAGTGAAGTTTGGCTGTATTGCAGATCCATGCAGTTTGCTTTCAAGGATATATGATGATGACAATGACAACGACAACTACGACAATATGTGTATTGCTTAGCCAATACTGACCATATCAAAAGCAATGTTCAATACCAAATATTGTATAAAAGCAGCATTCTGTCTTGCTCATCCTTCTGGATTGTAGTACACAGCTCAAATCTTCATGGCCTTAAGGACGAACAGTGCTGCCACTCTTAGGGTAGTGTGTTTTGTCCCTTAAGCACTGTGTGCTGCTTTGCCTTGTTGCCATGTGATTGATAGTTCTCTACAATAGGGCTAGGATATAGAAGCAATTTGCTATAGATTCTTCCATGGAGATGCTGGGATATCCTACCCCACAGGGTGTTCTGTTGTGGGGGAAAAGGATAGAAAGCTTTATCACCTGCTTTGAATCCCCTTAAATGGGTGAGAAATGTGGGGTAGAAAAGCCAGCTCTTCTCCTTCTCCTTCTTCTCCTTCTTCTTCAAGAAAAGCCAACTCTTCTTCTTCTTCCCCTTCTTCTCCTTCTAGAAAAGCCAACTCTTCCTCTTCCTCTTCTTCTCCTTCTAGAAAAGCCAACTCTTCTCCTTCTCCTTCTTCTCCTTCTTCTTCTAGAAAAGCCAACTCTTCTTCTTCTCCTCCTTCTTCTCCTTCTAGAAAAGCTAACTCTTCTTCTTCTTCTTCTCCTTCTAGAAAAGCCAACTCTTCTTCTCCTCCTCCTTCTTCTCCTTCTAGAAAAGCCAACTCTTCTTCTTCTTCTTCTCCTTCTAGAAAAGCCAACTCTTCTTCTTCTTCTCCTTCTTCTCCTTCTAGAAAAGCCAACTCTTCTTCTTCTTCTTTTTCTTCTCCTTCTAGAAAAGCCAACTCTTCTTCTTCTCCTTCTCCTTCTAGAAAAGCCAACTCTTCTTCTTCTTCTCCTTCTTCTCCTTCTAGAAAAGCCAACTCTTCTTCTTCTTCTTCTCCTCCTTCTTCTCCTTCTAGAAAAGCCAACTCGTCTTCTTCTTCTTCTTCCTATTCTAGAAAAGCCAACTCTTCTTCTTCTCCTCCTCCTCCTTCTTCTCCTTCTAGAAAAGCCAACTCTTCTTCTTCTTCTTCTCCTTCTAGAAAAGCCAACTCTTCTTCTTCTTCTTCTTCTTTTTCTTCCTATTCTAGAAAAGCCAACTCTTCTTCTTCTCCTCCTCCTCCTTCTTCTCCTTCTAGAAAAGCCAACTCTTCTTCTTCTTCTTCTCCTTCTAGAAAAGCCAACTCTTCTTCTTCTTCTTCTTCTTCTTCTTCTTCTTCTTCCAATCATATATTTAACCAACAGAACTTCAAAAGGAGGCATACATTCTAGAAGCCATTGACACACCTGCCATCCACACTGGACTATTGTAATGTGCACTACACAGGGCTACCTCTGAAGATGGTTTGGGAAATGCAACTGATGCAGAATGTGGCTGCTAGACTGCTGATTAGAATGTCTGGCCAAATATGCATCATGCCAGTCTTAAAGGAGCTGCACTGAGCTGCTGATTTGCCAGTGAGCTCAACTGGATATATTAACCTTAACTTATAAAACCCTAAATGACTTGGGACCCAAATATCTAAAGGAACAAACCTTTACCCGGGAAGCAGCTGCGGACCTCAGAGCTAAAAAAAAAAGGCATCTTCTTCCATTTTGACTTGTCCGTGCTCTAAGATCTATAGGGGAAGCCCTCCAGGTTGTACCACTAGCAGAAGGGGTAGGCATTTAGGATAGGGCCTTCTCAAAGGTAGCTCCCAGATTATAGAATAGTCTCTCCCCTGAGGTGCATCACGCGCCTTCACTTTACATGTTCAGGTAAGCAGTGAAGACACACCTCTTTGCCCTGGCCTTTGGCTAAAGAAGGAAACAGCTTTTCCTCCCCACTTTCACACACTGTGTTGTTTCAGTATGTTTATTTTTATATTTGGTTTTTAATGTTGTACCCCTCCTTGAGACCTTTGCGTGGGATATAAATCCAAATAAATAAACAGTAAAAATCGTGGGATTAATCAGATTGCACAGCCAGAGGTTCACATAGCTTCTTCCCACTTTGCAGACAGAACTAGATGCCTCTTTTTTAGTTTTTAAAAGTCCAAAGCTGCTTCTTGCGTAAGAACCAAAAACACAACTCTGGCCAAGGTTGGACTGGTTCACTTTTGACAGTTCCTCATCTCCCCAGCTGCCATCACCAGTACCTCATGTGAGAGGAGGTTCACCCCTCCATTTTCCAGATCTCTGCTGCAATGACACCTCCTCCCATGCCTTAAGATTTGTCAGTGAGGCCTCCTTGGCAGTCCGAGCACCTCTAGAAGTTAGGAGCATGGTTGTAGCTCCCAGGTTATGGAATAATCTATTCTCTGAGATATGTCAAGCACCCCCATTGTGTGCCATCAGACAACTGCTAAAGACACACCTCTTTACCCTGGCCTTTGGTTGAAGGAAGGGGGAATCTGGGCACATCTCC
The DNA here is from genome assembly GCA_023333525.1 of Aspidoscelis tigris stejnegeri. Lineage (NCBI taxonomy): Eukaryota > Metazoa > Chordata > Lepidosauria > Squamata > Teiidae > Aspidoscelis > Aspidoscelis tigris. The sequence goes on from JALMGA010000001.1 coordinate 214,516,406, forward strand.
ATGGCCTGTTTTTGCTTCTCTCTTGCATCGGATTTTGAAAATGCATGCTGTAATTCAAAATAAAGTGTCCCCATGTGGTTTGGGGCAACGCAGAATTAAAACATACTTTCCTGTCCCCATGCAAGCCATATTTTGTGAGCCCGCATCTTTTTCTCCCCAGCCCACCCCGCCCCGCCCACTGCAGCGATGACAGGCAAAAACTTCAATTGAACCTCCACAACACAACATACATCATCTCTTTACTTGGCTGCAAAGAGTTAAAAGCATAACTGAAAGCAGCTAATTTTCTCCATAACTGAAAGCACTCCCTGCAGCTGCCTGTGCGCAGAAGCTGTCCAGCAAACTCTCTCTTTCTTTCACATTATTGGGAGGGGGAGAGAAATTCTGTGCTTGCTATCACGGGAAAGTGATGCTAATTATCTTAACAATGGAGGGGGAAACATGTATTTTAAGAAGAAAGAGATCGGTGCTCTGTTTGTGCACTTAAACGGAATGGAGGGAGCCTGGATGTGACAGCTGGCTAGCTGACAGGCTGCAGGGAGCGATTTGCTTTTAGTTATGCTTGCAACTATGTTACAAGCATTGGTTACACTTTTAACTCTTGGCAGCCAAGGAAAGGAATGTTTTCACACACACGTAAAGAGCAAGAAAGATTAATGTAGCTGGAAAGACACTTTAAAGAAATCCATGTGTGTCTCCATGCTCCCAGGATAACCTGCAGTTTCCCCCAACATCGGATGTAGTACTGTTTGAAAGGGTTTTTTTCTGCCGCGGATTTTCCTCCTTTGCGCCTGATGTAGCCCAGAGTAAAGCTGTGCATGGAGACTCTCCGAGGCAAAACAAGCTTAAATCCGGAGTATTTTCGGCATGTAGATGCACCCTTAACACTTTCCCTCAGAACTAATGCTAAGTAATTTTTTTCTCCAGCAGAGAACAAAACAAGGGCGGGAAAGTAGTGCTGAAAGAAAGATATATAGATAAGAATCAAACAGTTCTATCTCTGTGAAAGAGATACTGGTAAGACAGGGTAGCAAACTTTTAGGCACTTTTACATGTAGATATGCATTTGTATGGATACTTTGTTTACCAGAATTGTATCCACATAAACAGCATTGTGAATGTTCTTAAAATAAGCACAGGCCTTGTTCTAGTGACCACTAAAATAATGGAATTAAAAGTGGAAGGAGGAAACTCTTCTGTCAGCATTAGAAGCAATCCCAGAATAAACAAGAATTAATGGTACTTTGTCAACAATCTTAGAAGTTGCACATTTTCATGTGAACCAAGACAAAGTTACTCATAATACTTTTATTCAGAAGCCAGGTTTCCAGTTCCTTTCCCCACCCCGCAGCCTCCATTTAGAAACAAAATCCTGTTCATGGACTTGGTTAATTTTTCCCACAGCATGTGCTTATTCCCTCGAACTAAAAACTAGGCAATGAGCCACATAAATATACCTAGCAGTAAACTCAACATTCTTTGAAGTGTTCTGAGCAGGTTAACTTTCTGTTTAGAAGCTTGTTTGTAGCTAACATTTCTGAGGAGAATTACAAGTAAATATGCCCATATTAATAATTACAAAGTTTATAGAAATGCAGGAGCAATGGGACAGCTATAGCAGAAACCTCATGATTATGAGAAGCAGAAGTTAAGTTCTTTCCATACACATCAATTCTTCCTTACGTTGTCACTACATATTGTTTTACATATAAATAGCCATCAGTGGCCTGAGAAGTTCTGCAGTGATTCACTTTAGTTCCACCTCTATCAGGTCTTTGTAGAAAGGCCCATCTTCAAGCAGATAACCTTAGGCCCTGTCGGCACTAGATCTTATTCCACATTATATCCTGGAATAGGGCATACCATCTACATGCTAGTGCAGACACTGGCAGGCCCCAGACTGATGAAAAGCTCTTTGCATGGATTATAGTGTACTATAAGGTCCAGCGCAGAAAAGAAAATGCATCACCTTCTTCCTTTTCTTGAATACTAAGTAATTATGGATTTCTTTTAGCCCAGGGTGCAAGTGTATGTGTGACTGTGAAAGCTTCAAGTCACATTGTCTTGATAATTTCTTTAAAAGATCCAAGAAAAATAAGAACTAAAAGGCACAAGAAGAATATAGATTGACTGCAATTAGCAGAGTATCTTTAATTGAACACTGAAAAGCTGAATTGACCCTCATGCCCATGTAGTACATATTTTGGGCCTCTGCATCCACATGTTAATGTGAATCACAGATAAGTGTAGAAAGGGCCTATGTTACCAGCCTCAGGAAAAACTTAGGGTGATCGTCTTGATGTTAAAGCAGCTTAATAAATTCAGCTGCAGTTCAGAAAGCCAAAGTTAGAAAAAGAAATCACTGCCTCGCCTTTTACTATGGTGTATCAAACTTTGATCTGATGTGATTCAAAAATGCAATTTGATGCACTGCACTTGTTCTAAAAATTGTTCTTGTTAAAGGTCTCGCCATTTTCATATTGTTACACTGAAACAATTTTATACTGTTTACTATTAGGTGTCCAGATGTGAACATCAATATATGCAAAACAAAAAAGTAAGTAAAAAGCAAGAAATGCTGAATGTTCCAGTTAAGATTCTGTTCAGAGATTTATGGCAAACAGCTTATGTAAACGATAAAAATAGTTCATTAGGATTATAACAGGGCAGATCAAAGAAGGCACAAGAATTTTTGGAAGCCTGGCATTCATACAAATTTGTAATTAATAGACATGCAACTCAAAAGCTAAAATAGAAAATAACATGAAATCAAGGAGGAGATCAGCAAAAAAACTGAACAAAGAAGAAATAGGTTCACTACCCTCTCAGAGTCTACTGATTGTCAGCTAACACTCAGGCAGAAAAGAAGATAATCAACTGCTATATAAACAAGATGAAATAAAGAAGGATTACTACAGCAACACAACTAAGATTTGTAAATGACGACGACAGAGATGACTTGGCCACAGTCATCCACGCTCTGGTAACCTCTAGATTGGACTATTGCAATGCACTTTACATGGGGCTGCCCTTGAAGACGGTTCGGAAACTACAGCTAGTGCAGAATGCAGCTGTGAGACTGCTTACAGGGATATCAGGCCGGACACACATCACACCAAGTCTTAAAAGAGCTGCACTGGCTGCCGATTCGTTACCGAGCCCAATTCAAGGTGTTAACTTCAGCATATAAGGCCCTAAATGACTTGGGCCCCAAATATCTGAAGGAACGCCTCCTCCCATACCAACCTGCCCATGCCCTAAGATCTGGGGGAGGCCCTTCTCATTGTTCCACCACCCTTTATAGCAAGACGGGTGGGCACTCAAGAGAGGGCCTTCTCAGTAATGCCCCCCTCCAAGGTGCGTCAGGCCCCCCTCACTGTATACGTTCAGAAGGGGGGTAAAGATGTACCTCTTTGCTCTGGCCTTTGGCTAAATGTGGCCCAGTTTTTTTCCTACTGCACATACTACTGTCTTATACTGTTTTTATATATGGTTTTATTTTAAGTATTTTTGTCTTTTAAATATGCTGTTACCCGCTCTGAGACCCTAGGGTATAGGGCGGGATATAAATGTAAATAAATAAATGGCAGTGTCCTACTAAATCTACACTCCCATAAGGTTCTAAACCAGCTGCTAACTCACTTAAAACACAGAAACCTCAATAAACCATCTGTCTTGGGCATGCAAAACCCTCTGGAACATTTGTCAGAACCTGACCCAAAATTAGGCAAAAAGAAGCAACAGCCTCCCATGGTTCATGGCAACTCACCAGCTTTAAAATGGCATCTTCCTCACAGCAATTGGTAAGTACTGAATCTACAGTTTTACCCAAGACGTTGGGGTGGAAATAGAGACTTTTTTTACCCCAATCTGAGGCTCTGAGACTAGCCATAGTCCATAGAAGAAGCAGTAAACAAATCCCATACGAATCCATAACAAAGCTTCATGTGAATGTATCAAAACATTCAATTCAAGTACAAATGTCAGTCTTTGAATGTGCCAACTTTTGATTCAAATTTGAATGTCCATATGAATTCATACAAACTTTGAATGTTACCAATATTTATGCACATCCCTACAGCACAGAATTCGGTAGAGAACTCAGAGTCAATCTATTCTATGCAGATCCAACACTTACAAAATCAAGTAATGGATTTGGAGAACCACTCACATAAGTGCTATTTATATTTACATGACATGAAAGGACTCTGAGCAAAATAATTTAATATCATTTTTAATTAATTGTTGGATTGAGGTGGTCCCTAATACCGAAGCGGATATGTTTTGTGTGAATAAGGTGCTTTACTCAAAATCTGGTCCTGAACAACAGTCAAGGGACGTAATGTTTGAGAACTCCGGGTGAAGGAACAAGTTTACAGAATACTGGCTTGTAAAAATGTTTTAAAGAAACATTAAAGCAAAGATGTTTGCTCAAGTCTCAACACAGGCTCTGCAATCCGCCAAAATTAAATTTCTGTGGAAATACTCTGCCATGATCATGGTCACTGATAAAGGGAAGCTGCTAACATATTAGATAAAGATGAAGCAGCATCCTTGCTGTCAGTCCTGAATATCCATCCCACCTTGGATTGAGGAAGGCTCTACACAGGAACCCAAAACACAACAATCTAACCTTAAAGGAAATTGGCAACCGTTTCCACAGAAAACCCACAGGACAAACCTCAAATTTCTGCACTAGCCAAATGTTCAGGCAACACAGGTGCAGAATTTCCTTCACTCATTGAGCTTACTTGGGCTACATTTGCTGATAGATTGCTTAGTGGTGTAATTTGGGTGAACTTAAGATTGTATAGTTGGTTTGTGTATGGGATGAGATAGAGGGAAAATGAAAAGAGGAGTGCTAAAATGGGGGAAATACATGAACATTAATTGAGGGATGTTCAGTTATCTATTTTGATTCTTGGTGCCCATATATTTTATATGCTTTAATGCCATGTAAGGCCAAGAGCATAACCAAATTTGTAAACTTAATAAAAGGGATTCCCTGAGTGGGAAGGGCTCAGTGAGACATTTGAGTCCAAATAGGGCACCAAGCAACCCTTTGCCCTAGTGAGACATGGTATTCAGTAAATCATATTTAGGGGACGTGAGTTTCACCAAAAATTGTAAAATAATCATCCTGTTGACAAAGGGTTAACATTATATCCAAACATCCTTATCATGACTATTGATAAGAACATAAGTACATAAGAGAAGCCTTGCTGGATCAGGCCACAGCCCATCTAGTCCAGCATCCTGTCGCACACAGTGGCCCACCAAATGCTCATGGGCATCTCAAGCAGAGACAAGGACAAACCTTCTCCTGCTCTCGAGTCCCAGCAGATGGCCTTTGAAGCCCCCCAGTTCCTCCCCCCCTCAGCCTGAAAGATGCATCTAGGCATTCGTTCTAGTAGCCATTGATACATCTGTCATCCATAAATTTGTCTAACCCTACCTTAAAGCCATCCAGACTGGTAGCTGTCACCACCTCTTCCGGCAGCACATTCCAAAAGCTGATGACCCTCTGGGTGAAGAAATACTTCCCCCTGTCAGACCTTATTCTCCTACCCATCAGCTTCATAGAGTGCCCCCTCGTTCTAGTGTTGTGCGATAGAGAAAAGAAATTTTCTCTGATAATTTTTCTCTATCCACCCTTTCTATACCGTGCATAATTTTATATACTTCAATCAGGTCCCCTCTCAAATGCCGTCTCTCCAGACTGAAAAGGCCTAGACGTTGCAGCCTGGTTTCGTAAGGGAGGTGTTCCAGACCCTTAATCATTCTGGTTGCCCTTCTCTGCACCTTCTCTAGTTCCACAATATCCTTTTTGAGGTGTGGTGACCAGAATTGTACACAATACTCCAAATGTGGCCTCACCATAGATTTATAAAGGGGCAAAATGACACTTGCTGTCTTATTTTCTATTCCCTTCCTAATTATTCCCAGCATTGAATTTGCTTTTTTCGCTGCTGCCACGCACTGGGTTGACACCTTCATGGAACTGTCCACCAAAACCCCGAGATCCCTTTCCTGATGTGTTGCAGAAAGCTCAGACCCCATCAGTTTAAGGATGTAATTTGGATTCTTGGCCCCAATGTGCATTACTTTGCACTTGTCAAGATTAAAGCACATTTGCCACTTGGTTGCCCATTCACCCAATGCTAAGAGATCCCTCTGGAGCTCTTGGCAATCTCTTTCAGATTTTACTACCCTAAATAATTTAGTATCATCAGCAAACTTTGCTATTTTACTATGTACCCCTTCTTCTAGATCATTGATGAATAAATTAAAAAGCATTGGTCCCAGTACTGAGCCTTGAGGGACCCCACTTTTTACTTCTTTCCACCCTGAGAATTTGCCGTTTATTACTACTCTCTGCTTTCTGCCCTTAAGCCAGTCACAAATCCAGGACAGAACTTGTCCTTTTATTCCATGGCTGATGAGTTTACTCAGTAGCCTTTGATGTGGGTGTCAAAAGCCTTCTGAAAGGTCCAGATAGACAATGTCTACTGGTTCACCTTTATCCACGTGTTTATTGACACTCTCAAAGAATTCCAATAAATTTGTGAGGCATGATTTACCTTTGCAGAAGCCATGCTGGCTTTTGTTCAGCAATGCTTGCTCCTCCATGTGCACACTAATTTTGTCTTTAATAATGGTTTCCATCACCTTACATGGAACTGATGTTAAGCTAACTGGTCTGTAATTGCCTGGATCACCCCTGGATCCTTTTTTGAAGATTGGACTTACATTTGCTACCCTCCAGTCCTCAGGTACGGAGTCTGATGTTAGGGAAATATTATATATTTTTGCTAGAAGTTCGGCAATTTCACATTTGAGTTCCTTAAGGACTCTTGGATGAATACCATCTGGTCCCGGTGACTTTTCACATTTAGTTTATTAAGACATGCCAGGACCTCTTCCTTGGTTATTTCTGTACAGTTTAACTCTTCAGAAAATACAGGCTCAGCTACTGGCATGTGTCTTCTGTCTTCCTCCATGAATACGGAAGCAAAAAAATTCATTTAGTCTCTCTGCAATCTCCGTTTCTTCTTTAATTACCCCTTTCTGTCCTTTACCATCTAGTGGTCCAACTGCTCTCCTGGTTGGATTCCTACTTCTGATATACTTATAGAAGTTCTTGTTATTTCTTTTGATGTTTTTAGCAATGTGCTCCTCAAAATCTTTCTCAGCTTTCCTAATGGCTGTCTTGCATTTGTGTTGCCAGTGTCTATGTTCCCTCCTGTTCTCCTCATTTGGACAAGCCTTCCATTTCCTAAATGAACTCTTCTTGTTTTTAATGACTTCATCTACTGCATTTGTGAGCCACATTGGTTTCTTCTTGGACCTAGAAGTCCCCTTTCTTCTTTTAGGAATGCATTCTAGTTGCACTTCCATTATTGTGTTTTTAAGTAGTCTCCATGCATTTTGAAGTGATTTAACTCTTTTGACTTTCCCTTTCAATTTCCTTTTCACTAATTTCCTCATTGTGGGGAAGTTTCCCTTATGAAAGTTTAAGGTCTCTGTGTTAGACTTAAGAACTTACTCCCTGTATTTAAGTTGAAGGTTATTGCATTGTGGTCACTGTTCCCAATTGGATCAGCGACAGTGACGTCCTTTACTAGGTCTTGAGCATTACTTAGGATCAAGTCCAGGACTGCATTTCCCCTGGTTGGTTCCATGACCATTTGTTCCATGGAACAGTCATTAAGTAGGTCTAGAAATTTTCTCTCTCTATCCTGAGTTGAACAGGAGTTCACCCAGTCTATGTGAGGATAATTGAAGTCCCCCATTATAACTACTCTATCTTTATGGGATACCTCCTTTACCTCCTTCTCCAACTGTTCATCTCCTTCAGGCGTATGGTTGGGAGGACGGTAGCATGTCCCTATTGTTAGACTTCCTTTTTGGCTTGGTATTTTTACCCACACTGCTTCTGTGGAAGAGTCAGACTCACCTGGACATTCCAGTTCATAAGATTCTATCTCTTCTTTAATATACAAGGCTACACCACCTCCATGTCGCCCTTCCCTGTCTTTCCTGTACAGTTTGTAACCTGGGATGACTGTATACTTTGTTTTTTTTTTTTTCAAGGTTAATGTGATTTCTTTGAACATTAGAGGCCTAAATCTCCCAACCAAAACACAAAAATTTGAAAAATGCTTATGTAAAAACAAACTGCAAATTGTTTTTCTTCAAGTCATACAGTTTTCATTCAGTCATACAGTCAGATCTCCGTTTCCGCAGGCGATACATTCCATGTCCTACTGCGATTACCACAAAAACATAGATATTTCAAACAGAGGCAAATGCACAGGGAAACCCCATGGGAATTCACAGGAATTATGGGAAATCTCACATCATTGAGAAGCTCTAGATAGGCCTAATGGCACTGGTGGGGTGGGGGAGGCTGGTCCGGTCACCATGGAAAAATGAAACTGTGGTAACCGGATTGGCAGATACAGAGGTCCAACTGTACTTATTTTCAAGATGAATTTTTAAAAAAATCTTCGAGATGAATATGCTTCCTGCAGTACTTCAAAAGCTGGGGAAAGTCTCCATTCTTGTTTTCCCTTTTCTCCCATTTCAATTCATTATGCAAAGAACTGACCCTAAAAGCTGGTTAATTTTTATTGAAGGTAAAATTGCTAATCAAATATACATCATAGCTAATACATATGTCCCAAATAAAGAGGAATATCCTTTTCACAATGCCATCCATTGGTAGCAGGAGATTTTAGAATAGCTAATAATGATATGGACAGGATGCACCGTTATACCCCTTTTATTTGCCTTGGTGACCGACCTGTTGCTAGACATTTACAACAAAACTCACAAATAAAAGGTTATATGACTGAAGACACTCACATACAATACACTTTTTATGCACATGGTTTATTATTATCTGACCGAACTCAAGCAATAACAGAACTGTTGCTAGAAGTGGACAGATTTCATTCAGTATTTGGTTTGAAACATAACCTGCAAAAATCTGAAATCTTGTTTAAGAACATGCCATTCTCTGCACAACCCACCATTTAAAGGCATTAACACTTCAAAACATACTGTTAGCAACTACCACCTTACAATAAAGAAAACTGACATTGCAGAAAGGGCCTTAGATGAAGAATCCCGTACCTTTCTTTACATGTTCATCCTTTTCAATATTGTTTTGCTCACATTTTAATCCTTCATTGGGCTCCAGTGGAAACACTCAGAGGCTGCATCCCCATGCAACCTATTTGGGTCTGATTGGGCACACATTGGACCAGATGCAGGACCAAGATCGAATCATGCCCATCCCCATGCCATTCCTGGTACCGCAGGCTGGGTGTGGATTGAGCCATCCCCATACATACCGTGCCAAACCCTGGCATGGGGGATCAGCACCATCTCCTCTCAGCTTCCTCTCCCCTCATTGGAAGCCAGATTGACATAACCCCACCCCTGTGCCGCCCACTGCAAATGCTGCATCCCCCCCCCTTTAGAGGGACCGAACGGAAAAAATAATAATTTTTTAAAACCAAAGCCACCACGAGGTTTGGCGGCAGTTGGGTGGTTGAGCAGTTTTGTGAACCTCTGCTCCACCAGGGAACCACAAGCTTAAAACGGAGAAAAATCAAGCCATTATCATGTCTGCCTTGGCGATCGGAAAACAGGGGTGGAATATTTTACATTTTAAAGGAAGAAAAATCAAGCCATTATCTTGTGATCGGGAAACAGGGGGTGGAATACTTGTATAAATGGGTCTTATGGGGCAGCAAAGGGCATTTGACCCCCTCATCGTTATGGCTCTAACACCATTTACTCCCAAAAAATCTCAGCAGTTGTGATCTCCAACGCACAGGGTAGGAACGGCAAGCACAGGACATGAACCCCACCTCCCACTGACGTGAATGCCAATCTCCCCCCCCCCCCACAAAATAGCCTGGGAACCTTCCTATGTGCAGGCTTGGCTCAGCTCACAAAGCAATGCATGCTGAACCCCTAACCCATGCCCAGACCTGTTTTTTCCAGTACCAAATTTGGCACGGGTTTGGTCCTGGTTTGACTGATTTGGTCCGCGGAAAGCAGACCAAATCAAAAGTGCATGGGGACGACCCTTGCTGAACCCGATTTCGATTTGAACCAAAACGTGCATGGGGATGCACCCAGAGTCACTTTATCCCAAATGGTATTATACCTGGTGTACAGTGAGCAAGGAAGAATAAGAACATAATCACAGAGGCAATCGTAATGTTGTGGCATAGACGGAAAAAGCACTTGCTTGAAGATGTATCTCCCTTGACCCCAATTAATGTTCTGGTACCATTGCTTCTTCTCAAGCAGGCATTTTCAGACAGCTTAAAGACTTTCACTTTTCAAATGGTGAGAAGAAGAATCAACAGTCAATAAAAGTCTAATCCTACAGGACACAACTGGCTTGCTCATCATGCTGTTTTACATTTCCTTTCGCATAAAAATACAAGTTGTTGAGGACTAGGGAGTTGTCACCAGGGGAACAAATCTTTACAAACTATTTGCATTTCACCCAGACTCACATAGGTCTGGGTGAAGTTCAGAAGACAGGACTTCCTATGCGAATGCCAGCCACTCTCCCTGATTTTAAAAATATATATTGTTGTTGTTGTTTGCTGTTATAGTAACTGTACAGTCTTATTTTTTATGTATTTATGGAGCAAATTTTTGATGTTTAAATATGTTAAGTTGGAAGGCGCTAAAAACAATATATATTTTTTAAGGCACTGTCTCTGATTTTTATTATCCCAGAGCAATTAAGTGGGGGAAAGCCCATAAAAAAGCTTATTTCTAAACATGTATTGTGTTTCAACTATTATACACTGTCTTAACATAGCAGAGGCACGTTTTAAAATGAAAGCTCTCAAAAAGACCCTTAAAATAAATTTGTCAAATATTTTTGATGTTTTACTATTATTTGGGGACAAAAAAAAGCTTTATTCTACTTGTTTGGAAAGTGTACGCAGAGCATGTTGCTTCCAACATGCAGCTTATAACATCTCAGGAAAGAATCCCACAGTAGATATATTTAGAGCATTAAAAAGATAAAACTGGAATTTGCAGCTGTGAGTCCCAGACTAGAGGTCGAGTGCAGAGAGGAAAGACAGATGGATTCAAAACCAAGACTTTGATAAATGATTGTATTTATTTAGAAAAGAAAACTGCAGAATATCCAAACATCCACAGTGAAGTTCATCTGCCCATTCATCTTTCTGGATACTTCCTTGCACCCCTGCCTGGCCAAAAATATCCCTTTAATGCAGACATTTTTCACTAGTATCAACTTCTGTTTAATATGTTTAGGATCACAATGTTTCTGCAAGGACTTTGAGTTAGTTTAATCCGTAATATTCTCAATCTTGTCTCCTAGACACTTGTTCTTATCTAAGTCTTTGGACCAACATTAAAATCTGGAGGCATATTGGGGGCATATTTCATTAAAGTAACACATTATATGACCATTCTTTTGTTTTTTTTACCCACTCTTATCTCTGCTTGCACTCACTCACTGCAAATCAAGCTGATTTTTTAACTGCTTGCTAAAGATTCTTTTTCTCTCAATAGGCCTTCACTGATAACCCTCCTTCTTCTCTAAATCAATCTCTCTCTCAGCCTTCTCACCCCAAGGACCATATTCGTAGTCCTATCCAACTCCAAATTGTTGTGGTCAATGCTGACTCTAGTACCTTTTTGCTTCTCTGATATTTTTGTAGCCTGAATAAATTAACGTATTATATTATTTATCAATTTATGTACTGCAAATGGCTTCATCATTGTTGGACTTCTCTATGCGGAGGCAGATCCAAAAATCATACTAGTTATTAAAACTGAGGAAAGATTCCAAGTAACATCTGTACTCCTGTAATGCTTTCCTGGGAATAGGTCCCAGAAAATTAAATGGGATATACTGGTGAATAAACATGCAGTGGAGCATGCTCAAAGGGGCTTAGTTACTCCCTCCTCTTCTTTACAACACTTGTCATCCTTTCATTCCATCAGCAGAACACAAATCCATGACCACCAGCGTCCAGGGAGGAGCGTGCATGCGTGCACCTACCTGCTGCCTGTGCTGGGTCTGAATGACCAGGCTCAGGTGGCACCACGTACACAGTGGGCTGACAGGCCAATCAGAGGCCACGTGGCACCACCTGAGCCGGGTCAGGTAGGTGCACACATGCATGTTCCTCCCCAGCCCCCGCGGGTGAGGGGTGCCCGGGGGCGGTTCCTGCCAGTTGTAGGGGACCCAATTGGGTCCCCTACAACGTGCAGGAACTGGGAGAAGGCCCCTGACAGGTCTGCCCACCCCTGGGTGTTCTCACCCAATGGCGGGCAGGCCTGGGAGGGGCATCCCAGCCCTGTCTGGCCTTTCCAGGCTAGGACAGTCTGGGACGGTTTCCCCGTTCACACATAGGCAGGTAGGAATGCATGTAAACGCATTATTTTCCTGCCTACATGCAGATGGGGAAACCGTCCCAAACTGTCTTAGCCAAACTGCATTACAGCCATTTGGCTGTAGTATGAAAAAGCCTCTGGTCTCACCCACTGGAATTCCCTCTCAGCACCAAATCAGCCTGGGCCTTCTGGGACTGGAATTTTTCATGAACTCCGTCCACCCACCTGTTACCTCACGCCCCTTACTTTCCCAGAACACCTGCCTGGCAAGCAGAACATTTCCTCCACTCACCCACCAACTGAAAATTACCAACTACAGCAGCAGGAAGGTGTGACCAAGCCATTCCAGGCTGAAAACAGCTTGGATATGGCTGCCTTCCTGAGGGCCAAAATCATTTTAGGTTTCAGGAAGGTACATTCAATAAGGTAGGAGCTTTTGATTATAACTCAAAGCATCTAAATGGGTGAATTTTCTCTGCACTGACTTCACTGGCAAGTTTCAAAACAGTATCTTGAAATGTCATATGATTCAAAAGTCAAACAGAAGCAACTAAGCCTGTCAGACACCAGCATGAGAAGCTAGAGGATGCTGCATTTGCTATGATAAAGGATAAAAGTTGACAGTAATGCTTCTAAAATAATAGCTGTAGGAAATTATAGCCCCAGAAACATATATGATTTCAGATTTCTCTGTGGCTTTATGTTCTGCACAAAACAAATGCCATAATGAATGAAACAATGAACAGAAAAACCATACTGTGGTCTTCCCACTCAGTTGGAAAACAATTTTGAACAAGGCACAGAAACTGCCAGAAGAATTTCACACTGAAGTTGTTTTTCCAACCATTCAAGGAGCCAGCAAAGAAAACAGCATACAGATTAGGGGTGATTTTCCACCATGCTCCTTTAATCCGGATCTAAGAAGATCTGGATCTAAGGAATGGGTACTTTCCTTAATTCAGACCTAGTTTCCACAGGTGGTCTAGCACCCAATAGCAATGGGTGCTAGCCTGCCTGCTGTGGAAACATCGGAGCACCCATGTGGCAAATCTGGATTGGCCCACAAGGGGTCTGCCTGTCACCTCAGGTGTTTTGGGGGACAGGGGGTGCAATCTTCGAAGTTGCCTTTGAAGATTAGCACAGGCTCCGAAGACAAACCCCTTAAGATGAGTCAGCCTCATTAATATGTACCTCTTACCATGCCTCGAGGCAAGGCATTTCTCTGAGGAGCCTTTGCTAATTTCCAAAGGCAACTTCGGAGAGACTTTGGAGCTGCCTCCGGAGGGACTCTGACGTCTTGACTTTGGGGCACCCCCCCCCAGTGGGTGCCTTCCCCCCTGAGCCTCCTCTAGACCCCACTGTTGGATTGTAGTAGAAACAAGCTCCCTACAATCCGGATTTTAAGGCTGAAGACCCCATTGTAAATCCCTACACGAAATCCAGATTATAGGTCCTGAAGGACCCATAATGATCCGGATTTACCTAGCTGTGGTGGAAACAAATGTGGTGGAAATGGGGTCATCCAGCCCTCAGCCAAACGAGTCCCTAATAGGTGCTTCAATGGGTAACTTAGTGATAGTGGGAAAACACCCTAGGAGACACATAAGAATTGTGTTAAGAGATTCTGAACAATAAATCAAAGTGGAATCCTTTAATCAGGTGTTAAATTGTTCAGTATGGTTAGGTTGCATCCACACAGGAAGCAGAAAGAGCCCAGTAAGGTGCAAGGGCTGTGGTGTCTGCACATAGATGGTGCCCCTAGGCATGCAGAGCTTCTTAGAGGGCACTTCAGGCATTCCCCGACTACCAAGTAGATACAGAGTAGCCACACAAATGACTGCCCAGATGTTCTTTTCATCACACTTCCATGGTTGATGTTCAGGCCATTTTGGCATGGCAAAATTCTCCCCTGATTTGAAGAGAGCATGGGTGTTTTCCCACTTCCTTTCCCGTTCGCTGGAAGGGAAAGGAGCATGATTAATCAACGTTGACTAGCACTTGCACTTGGAATGCTAGTCAACTTTGGCCGTTCCCTCCCCCACGATTGAATGCTTACCCGATTCAATCCCAGGGCTGGTCCTCTTCTGGGTGCTGCAATTTGAGCTGTGGCACCCTCTGTGACTGTGCATGCGTCAGTGCCATTGCCTTGATGACGCTGATGCTCAGCACACACACTCTCACATCTATGGTTATTTGAGATGCCAGCATGCTTGCGCAGCACCTCAAGATGACCCCGGAACACCAGAAGAGGTGCAGATGGTCATGCCACTGGACGCTTGAGGTAAGGTTTTGGTAAACGTTGGTTAAGGTGTGGAGGACAATTCTGTGCTCCACACCTAATCAACAACTAGTGAACTTCTGGTGAAGGAGGGCATATTTGGAGGCTGTAACAACCTCCTCTGTGTGTGGATGAACTTCTGGTGAAGGAGGGCATATTTGGAGGCTGTAACAACCTCCTCTGTGTGTGGATGCTCTTCACCAGAAGTTCACTCATTCTTCACTAGAGACCATAGTGCGAATAGGTGAGTGAAGTGTGCAGCATGGATATGCCAAACCTCTGGGTGGTAGAAAGTTCTTCTGTCCTTAATCTTGTGCAATCCCCCATTGTGGAGACATAACCTTAGCAAATAAAAATTAAGGCAGTTCAAGAAACAAAACAATATATTTTGATAATATTCCACAGCTCCTCAGTATAGTTGTAGAGGAAGTAAATCAACAATGCAGATCGCTGAAGATAATCCCAGCACATGACAACATATACAATATTGACGTTAGTGATTTGATGATGAACTTAAAGCTTTTCTGAGATACAGTCCAGCAAGATCAACTCCTAAGGCTGTTTTGGAATACGCATGGATAAATATTGTGCTTTTTTTTGCTCTGAGCAAACTTCCTGTAATTGTTGCCAATGACAAATATGGCCACGCCAAGTTGAAGTTGATAGAAATGCATTGATGTTTTACAATTGCAGCATAGTACTGACAATGTTACAATGTCACAAAAGTCATACTAATAAAATGACATAAGAGAGCAGTCACAATGATACAAAGAGCCTAACTGACAAATGGGAACAAATCCTGCTGGTAAGCGACCAGACAGGGCTAGTCAGTGGCAAGCACCTACTGTCAGGAAGGCATCGCCAAATTTTGAGGTGAATGATCAGAAACATGAAGTTGGTGTACTCCTTTAACTGTCTAAATGCCAGCTTTTTGCGCTTCTGCAAAAGAGATGCATTCTTTAATAGGGCTGATTGAAAAAAGTCCTGTCTGATGGTGTCCTTAGGAATGGTAGCATGTGATACTCATATTCTAATCCTAGCTCTAATCAGTCTAGCCTAGAATGATCAGCAGAAGAGGAAGAGCAGCATATGAACCATCCCAGCTGCAAACCATCTCTAAGCTGTTTCTGTGTGCCTTTTTAACTGCATGTGAACGCAGCTGTATTCTCAAGAACATGCTCAAGAAAATCAAAGGGAGGAGGAAAGTGTGGGAGGGAGCAGTGTGTTCTGCTGTTTCACACATCTTCCAATTTACAGCCCCAATATAAACATCTACACAGTTGGTGTTTAATTAGACTCCTAAAAAAATGTGCAAGTGCAGTTGAAAACTGTAACTTTTTCCTTGCAGGAAGAAAAAAACTTAAGGCGTCACCCATATAATCACAATCTATGGTAAACTATTGATATGAAATACAAGAGAGACAGGAAATATGCATAAGCTCAAGAAGATGACAGCCAATTAGCACCTTAACAAAGTGCAATGGCCAGGTAATTTTTGGAACACTTCAGGTATCTGCATCTTGCAATGCCCAAACCATTCCAACCTTAGACAGTACTTCGCCTTGGAAGTGACTGAGATGCTGCAGCAACAGCACCAACAGGCATGGACAGCACTGATGCCAGGGACCAGGCAACATGGCACACCTGCACCATCTGGTGACACACTCCTTTTACACCTTTTCTTCCTGGAAGAACTGGACTCTTATCTGGGAATGCCAGGTTTGATTCTGCATGCCTTCATGAAGCCAGCTGGGTAACCTTAGGCTAGTCACAGCTCTCTTCTGAGCTTTCACATCCCCACCCACCTAACAGGGTGTTCTGTTTTGGGGAGAAGAATAGAAAACTTTGTCAGTCGCTTTGAGTCCCCTTAAATGGGTGAGAAAAGCAGGATAGAAAAGCCAACTCTTCTTCTTCACCTTTTTGTCTAGTGCAAAAAGGCTCTAAGAAAATTAGAAAATCCCAAAATTATTCTTTTGCAAGAAACACAAGGTGGATCTCCATTGTCTCCTTTTGCTCCCCTCGTGTTGGATTTTTAAAACGTGGGTTGTAATTCGAAATAAAGCATCCCCATGTGGTTTGGGGCAACGCGGATTTAAAACGTACTTTCCTGTCTCCATGCAAACCGCTTTTTGTGAGCCCACATCTTTTTCTCCCCACCCCCACCCCCTGCCCGCTGCAGAGATGAAAGACAAAAACCTTTATTGAACCTCCAGAACACATCATCCCTTGACTTGGCTGCCAAGAGTTAAAAGCTGTTACTGAAAGCAGCTAACTCTCTCCAAAACTAATGCTTGCAACATAGTTACAAGCATACCTGAAAGCTGGCGCCCTTCAGCTGTCAAATTCAGTTGCCTGCATTCACCTAATGGCCCCTGATTAGCGCAGAACCAGACCTGCAAAGTGAAACTTAGTTTCACTTTGGAGGCTGCATTATTAGGAGGGGGAGAGAGAGACTTGCTTGGTGAGAAACAATCTCCATGGCAATGATAATGATAATTAGTATCACCTTTCCCTGTTAGCAAGCACAAAATTGAGATATCTGTAGATCCATATATGTAATTTCCTGTTTGCACTCACTCAGCATTTGACAGCTAATGTCTGAATGTTTTGTTAAATGGCAAGTCCCTTAGCTGTTAAAAAAAATCCTAACTTAACAACAGAAAAAAGTATTCTAATAAGGTAGAAATGTCCTCACTGCTGCGTAATCTGTTTCTGTCTAGAAAAAAATGAAATGTTTTGAAGCTGTGATAAGACATTCAACTACTGAACTGCCAAATGGTTCTAACCATGGAAGATGGTCATTTTGAGTCAAGATATTGCTCAATATCCTTGGGCTACTACATATCCTAAAAAACAGGTCTGGTCTACCATGGAGGTCCGTTCAAAGTTTCCATCCAGGGCCATTTTGGAGGAGCACTAAACAGCCCTGGACAGAAACTTTGAAGCTTTTGTTCCTTGCTTTCAAAGTCTGGACCAGGGTATGCTGTCGAAAGACAGACAGCCCTTGACATGGACTTCCCCTAGCCTGGCCGAGCATGGACTGGACCTCAGTGAGCTGCACTATGTTTTTGATAACAGCCAACATAGAGCGGAAAGGGCAGCAGAGACTAACAGAATCTGATTTTTTTTTTAAAAAAAGCAGGAATTGGACACTGTAAATCAAAATCCATGGGGCATAGGTCACTGACTGCAAGCGACAGTTTTATTTATCGTATTAAAGATAAATCATAAAGATAAAGAGAGATCATTCAAAGGTCATGAATTCCCAAGTGATTCTTACATTACAACACTGCAGCAAAAACCTAAGATTGCATCCCCATGCACTATAAAGTCTGAATCGAATCTGAATTTGGCAAGGAACAGCCCCATGCAAAGCCCCCAAACCGGGCTACATGCGGACCAAATTGCCCAATTCTGCGGTAAATTTAGTCCTCTAGAAAACTGTTCTCACTACAGTTTGGGAGGTAGGTCTGCATTACTTTGGAGGCTGAGTCCACGCATGGGGACACTCCCGGGTTATTAGGGGAGGAGATTGACACTGGTGTCATTAGTGGGTGGGTTTCATGTCCTGTGCTCGCCGTTCCTGTCCTGTGCATTGGAGACCGCAACTGTTTGGGCATTTTTGGCAATAAATGGTGACTGAACACAAATGAATCTCTTTCCACAACCATTATTCCACCACCCCTTCCTCTATTGCCAAGTCAGGCAAATGTGCAAGATAAATAGCAGCTTCTGAAACGTGCATACAATAACAGAGCACCCCAGTTTTACAGTGAAAGATGTGATCGCCATCCCACGAGTCTGTTTTTGTGACCATTCCGTGACCCTCCTCCCTGATCACCAAGCCAGGCATGATAATTTAATCTAAATTGTGCACGAGTGTTAAACTGCCATACCGGGTGGTGTGGAGGTGTGCACCTCTGGTAAACCTTTCCCTAACCCTATAGCGGCTTTGCAGAACAATCTGGTCTTTTCTTCTTTTTTTAATATTATATTTTTATTGCCTTTCAGCTCTATGTGCCGTGATCAAGGAAGGAGGTGTTGGGTGGCTTTTCTCTGCCATCACTACAGCTTCTTATCGGGAGAGCGGGGGCAGAGAGAAAAAGATGCTGTTCCCCCATGGGGACACTCGTATTTGAATTGAGCTTGCATTATCAGCAAACGAATGGGGACGGCTCACTTTGAATTCAGCCCTGCATCCAGACTAAAAATATTCCAATCTGCACTAAACTGAGTTCATGGGAACACAGCCTAAATTCTGTGCAAGAGCATCTGCAAGAATCTGATTTAAGAAAGTAATAATGACAAAGAAGCTGGAAATCATGCCTGCAGGTTTGTAAATGTCAGTGAATTGTATTTGTACAATGCAAGCCTTCATCAACTAGTCTCTAGCAAAGAAAGCTCTTTTGAAGGAAAAATTCCATAAGAGTAGAGCTCATTGTGTACAAGCATGTTCTAGTCATGGTGAAAGCTATGCAAATAAGCATGCAGACCAGAAAAGTGTGCAATTCAAGAGCAATTATCTACAAGACTGACTCAAAATCAAGCTAGAAATATCTAGACATGGAGCTACCTCTCAATTTAATTTTTTTAAAAAAAAATCAGCAACTTTGGTCAGATTTTGACATGGACCATGAAAGTCCTAGTTTATTTCACAAATGGAGATGAAGGCGCTTTATGCATGAAGAAAGAAGACTTGTGAAGGAGGCTTCCCTATTTAGTTTTCTCTGAGTTTTGTTTTGCCAGGGACAGTGGGATGGTTATGTTTTGAATATTTATATTTTAAATATGTTTTAATATTTTATCTTTTTATTCTTGTGACTTGCCTGGGAACCTTCTGGTGAAGGCTGGAATAGAAATTCTTAAATAAATAAAATTCTATGTATATTGTCTGTCAAACACCCTAGTGAATGCAAAGAGTGCCAGAAAAGTCCACTGATTTACATTCAGAACATTTCCAGAAAAAAGAAAGAGAATGAGCAGCGCGTGAGTCTAAAAAGGCACCACAGAGCTAAAAAGGGAGCGGTGGCCACACACCCCTGCACATGTTCACGCTCCACAGACAGACGTGCAAGAGG
This sequence comes from Aspidoscelis tigris stejnegeri, assembly GCA_023333525.1. Classification (NCBI taxonomy): domain Eukaryota; kingdom Metazoa; phylum Chordata; class Lepidosauria; order Squamata; family Teiidae; genus Aspidoscelis; species Aspidoscelis tigris. The sequence continues at coordinate 214,536,173 of JALMGA010000001.1, forward strand.
AACAAATAATAATGAAATGCTTGGCTGCTCAGCTCGGAGTCCACGCGCTCACCCTCGTGGCTGGTGTGTGTGTGAGAGAAAGAGAAGTGTGTGCACTCGTGCTTGCTTGCTGTGTGGTGTGTGTGTGTGTGTCGCCTCATGCATGCGTCTCCTGCATAAATGGAGAACAGTGGGAAATGACCGGCTGCTCCACTCAAGGTGTGTGTGTCCACACATGAGTGTGTGCCGTCTACATGAAACCACCTCTGCTGTACCCGCACCCACCCACCCACCTTCTCTGTCCAGTTGCCCAGCTGTCAGGTGGGTATAGAGCACCCAGCTGGGTAACTGACAGGCGAGTAAACCAGTTTAACCACCCAGTGTGGAACCACCCTTCTTCCAGCACACTGATACATTTCAAAAATCTCACAATCAATATAAGAAGTATTTATTAACAGTAGTCTTCTCCAAGATCCTTCAGTTTTATAGAGAATTAGCAGTTACTTTTAATGCCAACTTTAACATTCAATAAGAAAAAAAAGTCAACCCCAGAAATAATTATTTCTGCAGAATACATTAACCGACTAAATATATAGATAGTGGCTCCCAGACGTCGGCCAGATATTACAGTAGAAAATGATAATGCAGGGTATTGATTTCTCACCATTATTACAGCATCATGGCCCGTGCTGTCTTTGCGTGTTTTTGTGACACACAATCTGGACATTCAGCCAATGCTGAATTAGAACAATTTTTAAAAGATCTAAAACAGCTTCAAATGGTATAGGGAACAGTATGAAGTTTCCCCAGGTAGTCAAATAACTTCCATTTGGCAAGTAGAAATCAATATACATGATTGGATTTTCTTCAGTAGTGGTCAAATGTTAAATTTTAATTAATATCTGCATAAGAGATTGGAAATCTTTTAACTAATCTTTATTTTGAAGGCTTGAAAGGTGCTCTTTTTGTTTTTGGAATTACCCCAGATAATGGCGTCTTTATCAAATTACCAGCTGGAATACAGAATGCGAACTGGTCCAAATCTGGGCAAATACAAAAAAAAAGTTCAAATTTCCTGAACTCATTAATGCTTGAGTGTGGCCCTCTTCACACTACTGTACCCAGAATATGATGTATGAAATTGAATGAATTTTGCAAAATTCATTTTTTTTATTTTCCCTTTCTCTGATTTAGATATTTCCTCTTGCTGCAAGAAATATAATTTGTAAAAAAGAAAGAAAGAGAAAGAAAGAAAATTGCCTATTTCTTATGAACAGCAAAAATAAAAAATAAAAAGGGAAACCGCTTTCTATTTTGTCTTCCTCAGAAAGCACTGGGTGGGTTCTCTTGTCTAATACATTAGAAAAAAACTGTTAGTAAACTAAAATTATGAAATAAAGACATTTCTCTGGAAGCAGCTTCAAGTCCTGAACATGTAACAGTAGCCATTAATCCAAAAGATAACCTTGGCATTAGTTGAGGGAGATGAGGCCAATGGTATGAGGGCATCTACAGAAATTTAGAATTTAAAAGACTAAAAAATAGTAAATATATGTTCAGGGAGGAAAACCATTTTTAAATTGATCACTCTGCATATTTGAACACAATATTTTGAGCAAACAGGCCCATAAAGTTACTTTTCAGAATCACTGGTCATTCCTCAGAACCATAATTATCCGTGTAAATTTCATCGTATGATGTGAAATTCTATGCAATAATGAAAGTACTTGGCCTCCAGGAAGGGGTTCTACTGGTTTGCATGTTTGTTTACTATGGACCTAAACTTGCAGCTTAGAATATAATGGCAAGCTTACCTCTGGCTCACACCCATGATTCACATGCAAAAATGTTTTCAGCACCTATACCTAGCCATGTCTTTCTGAAGAACACCCTGGGACTGAATCCCTGTGCTTTGCAGCCTTGGATCTTGCTGTGCATTTAGTCTCTTCCCTAACCTTTGCTCTAAAGTGGCTTGGGAACTAGGCTTCCTATCCTACATATAAGCAGCAGTAGGTCCTTGGCAGGAGGCCTGCCCTTCAAACATAGCAAGATTGGCCCAAGCAAGATCAAAACTACAGGGGCTGATTTATGCCTCTCTACCCACGTGTCCATTATTTAATTTGGCCAAGCAGTTGTCTGTTGCAACTTTTCATCAGTACTGAGAGAAACAGCATTCATAGTGTGCCACAGAGATTACCATAGAAAATAGCTTGCATTTTCCCAGTAGCTTTTGTAACTTGAAATAGTTTGTGTTAATGATTAACAGTTCTAGATTGCTTTATATAAAGAATGATGACATGGCCCCAATTTTTGTGCTCAAACTTTGTGCTTGCTGGGCATAGCCCCACAAGGAACGTACAATTTTCTACCATATGCAAACACAGACAATTTTCCTGCCTGGCTGTTAGTCAAATTACTAATTTCCTGACCTAGTAGAAAATTTTAACCTAAGCTAACAAAGGAGAAATAGATGGTAGCAATATATTTTTGGATTTAGGCTTCCTATTTGCTAGAACCTTCTGGATCATTTTATAGTAAATTCACTGGTTAGTATTATGTTGCCTGCACAAAATTTTATTAGCATGTCTTTGACAATTTCATCTGATGCTTCGAAAAAGTTGCTGTACGAATGAATTTCATTTTATAATCAGGTTTAGTTATACCCTGTATACATAGCTTCCTTATAGGGACTCTGACTATCCAAACTAACTCCGCATTTTTTTCACTCATGAACATGAAACCGTGTATTATTTAAGCTACTAAAGCTTTGGGCCTTTTTAAGTAAACACTTGCGATGCCAAGCTCTAGGTCAGAGATAAAAGCTCTCTTCAACACATTATATCCTCAAAGAATATCATAGTAATGCATAGTTTATCAAAAGCCTACCATGGTTTAGGAAACTGATGGAATACAAATAGCATTCACTACAAACTTAGCTGATGTTCTCTGTAGTCATATATAACAAAGTTCTGTGCCTGTGAAAACTATCTGCACAGCTTTCTCAAGCACAGTAGAGTTCTGTTTCAATGCAAATATTGAAGCTGAAGCTCAAATACTTTGGCCACATAATGAGAAGACAGAACTTATTGAAAGACGCTGATGCTGGGAAAGGGAGAAGGGGATGGCAGATGAGATGGACAGAGGGCGAATCCCCACAGCAAGCTTATTTCGAATTCAAACGTTTCCAATCCTGGCAGACCCCACATCAGTTTGGCTTAACACGCTTTCCGCGTGTTAAATCACCCCAAAGCGTTGTAAATGTTAATCCTCATTTCAACAGGTCTCACTCCGGTTTGTGCGCTTGAAACGTTTTACATTTTTTACTGGGGGAACCCTTCCGTGTTAAGGGATGAGTTTCCCTCCCCCAATAGCTTGCTTCCAAAGCAAGCTGTAAAATCCACCGCTTAAAGCTACACTGTAGCGATCCAACCACTTCACACCTGATAACGATCTTGCCATTGAAAGTGCTGACCTTTAAAAAAGGGAAAAGAAAGAAAAGCAGCTGCCGGTTTGGGGAGATGTGTGAATGTTTAAAGTGAAGGGGGCTTGAGTTGCTGCTGTTGCTGTGTGCCCTGAGCAATGAGGAGAGGAGGGGAAAGAATTGCTGGCTGCCCGCTGCCGTTTTTTCTCCATCCAGGCAAGCGGCAGCCACTGAGCCACCCAGCTAGGCTCCGTGAAGGGGTCCCATATGGGTGGCACGTTCATGCCAGGAGGAAGAGGACAGGGCAGCCCTGAAAAGCGGTTTTTAAAAAGTAGCCACTGGAGTCCCCCCTTGAGTCACGTTCGTCCTCAGAATCCGGATTGAACACTATTCTGGCTGAAAGTAATGGGATCAGGCAAATTCGCATTTGCATCCGGTTCTGTTATTTCAGTTTAGGGAAACTGGATTAAGCTTCTAATGGGGATGCAGCCAGATAGTGCCAAGGAGGCAATGAACATGAGCTTGGGGAAATTTCAGGAGACAGCAGAGGACCGAAAAGCCTGCCATGCTATGGTCCATGGGGTCACACCAAGAGTTGGGCACGACTGAACAGCAACAACACATAAATAAACTGGGATGTGTAAATAGGATAGTTGAAGAATAATTTAAATGAAGTCAGTGTCTGGTGGGTAGTTAATGAAAACATTCCATTCCATAGCACCATAATTTGCAAGTAATCCAAAGGACTGATAGAATACTTGTAAATGTTCCAGATGAAAGTTGGATGAGATCTACAGCTTGTTCCCACACGCTCCGGAGGGCTAACATTTGGCATTCAGACCCAAACATGCCACTGCTGTGTTGTCACTACTTATTTAGGAACATTGTGAAAACCTGCCTGTTTCAGCAGGCCTTTTAAAAGTGTGCTGTGTTTTTGCCAAAGGGGCGCTTCTCAAAGCCAATTTTGTTTCAAGGTTATGCTTGTTTTATGATGGTGTGCATGTCACTTTGGGTGCTCAGGTAAGCCAGAAGCTACCAAGCCTAAGACACCCAACAACAGCTTAAATAATATACCCCTTAGCCAACAAAAACAACAAAAAAAAAAATCCCAAAACTTTGGGGGCTGGGCAGAGTGGGAAACTTCTTTAAATAATATCTTAAAATGCTTAAGACAAGATAATGTGAAAAAATAGATGGTTTCCAGAGCGGACAAGTTGCCTTTCTTCCCTCAGTTCTTAACAGTGCAATATATCTTGTCAGATAACTGTTGGACTTCAGCAGAATGCATAGTTCTCACTGAAATCTACTGGCTTTATTTCTGAGAAAATGGCACCATAACCAGCAAAGGTCCATAAATCACTTCTGGAAAGCCAATGCCTCTGGCTGGAAGCCCCCTTTTGATTCTGCTATGCTCTTGCTTTGACCACTGCAAATGTAACTGTACTATTTTGTATCCCATTTTAATCTGTCTTCCTTCCAAACAGTTCAAGGCAGTGAACATTCAGTGAAGCCTCCAATCCAGCTTGCCTCATTGCTCCTCACTGGTCCCAATGCATGCCCCACCTCTCATTATAGCTTCAGAAATAAATTCTGTTGTGTTCAGTGATACTCCTTCTCAGAAAAAAAGGGTTGGGACTGCAGCTCTGAGTAAGCAAATGCATTCCAGTGTAACAGTGCTGAAGGTTTGATACTGCTAGCAGCATACTTATACTGTTGCATTTGCTGGCCTCTTCTCAGCAGCAGCTCGTGGGGCAGGAGGATCCATAGGACAGCAAGGAAGGGGCAAGATTCCCTTCATAAATCTGTCCTTGATCTCCGTCGATCCTATTTTATCTGTTGCAAACTGAAAAATAGCTCTGTGAGATCAAGCAGAATGCTCAACTAAAGCTTTGTCCCACCCATACCCAGTGCCCTCATGGAAGTACCAGTAATCCCTGAAACAGATAAAAGAAGATCCGTTTTTCGGCGATCCGCCCTCCCGTGTCTATTTCAGACAGATCCAAAGGGCCCTCACGTGTCCACCAGATTCCGGCGCCACTGACGCCACCCCTGGAGCCGCGGGACTGGAGCAGGCAGCTGCCATTCACTGTGTTTCCAGCAGCGTGTGGCACATGAGAGAGGGGCTTCTAAGGCAGGCCGTCCTGCTTCTGCCCCTTGCAACATGTCAGCCGCTGAGACGTCCGTCCCTTCGCCTGGCCATGTGCGGAAGCGTCCTGCTTCTACACAGATCCAGGTGAAGGGACGGATTGAAGACCAAATTTTTGAGGTTTTCATTTTAATCCGGTTTTCGGTGGCGAGACCCATTTAGAAACAGATCTCGCACGCCGAAATGAGGAAGTGGCCACCGCGAAGGGTCACAAAGGAGGTCTCCAGTGCGGAAGGTAAGTGTCTGGGTTTTAAAAATTTGTCCTAAAAGGGTGGTTAAACCGGTTTAACCGGCCAGTGCGGAACCACCCTGTGTTTCACACCTAATCTTAAGTGCAAGGATTTTGTTAAGTTGACCATTTTATTAATGCATAAACCATGATGAATTTGGGTTTTGGAGTATTTTTTTTTTTTTTACTGAAGGGTAAGAAAAAGATTTTAAATGAAGTTACAGTACAAGCACTTCCTTGTATGAACCCACATTAAGAGGAGATTATGGCTGTTTCCACGCATTTTCCTGTATCTTGCTAAGCTATTATTAAGTGATCCAGTCCACATTGGGCAGGCTGCTGATGGCCCATGCCTAAGACAACCTATCCCAGCCAATAGTTGTCAGCAGAAGCTGGTTTGGCAATGCACTTCTAAGTGCCCGGTTCTTATCGGACCTGCCCAACTATTGCAGAATAGTGGCGACACACTCTAAAGCTCCTGACTACTGACTTACATTGGCAAACTGTGGTTGCAATCACACAGGGCTGTTTTCAAATGTCCCTTTGGGTCTCTGACAAAAAACAAACAAGCAATCAAACATTTTTAAATAAAAATCCTATCTTGTGTTGCTGTTCCTTCACCTCAAAAGTTGGCAGTTCCGCTGACGTACAAAAGCAGTAAGTTTCTGCCACACATTGGCTGCCTCCAGCTCAGATTTCTGGGTCCCTGATTGGTCCTCTGTCCCTAGCAGCTGTTTCCATTGGCTGTAGGAGCCTCCATAGCTTCTCACCCAATCCACCCCAAAAGTGAATCACTCTGAGAGTTATTATTTCCCATTTCTGTCTGTTCCTTGGGTCTTCAATTTGCTCTGGGCCCATTACTTTCAGTGTTTCTGATCCCAAATGGGTCTCTGCAGTGTCTTTGATTTACATTGGCAGACTGATCTTTTAAAATTCTTCTAACTCCGGTGTTTTCCAATGCTATCTATTCAGAAGAGCTTCTTTATGTATTTAGACAGGGTATTTAATCTTTAATATAATTTTAACTATGTCTATTTATGTTTTACTATTTTGCTGTTTTTGAAGAAAGACTATTGAGAAATAAACATAAGATTTCCCTTATATGGAGTTTTAATGCTGTTTTCTGTTGGTAGCTTAAAATAGCCAATAACTGGCCTAAGTTGCAGAGTGAGTTTATATTTGGAATAGAAAAAACATACTTTTGATGAGGAGAAGAGACTGGGATATATTAACTTGTATCAGTGTGAATTAACTACAAAAATCAAGGGACTGTTTGTGATGGTTAGGCTGAAATCGTGGGTAAGTTTGGTAAGTACTGTATAGTAAAATTAGTTGAGAAAGGCAAGCCTGCAAGGGGCGGAGCTTACAGGCCCAAAGGAAAAGGGGGGTGAGCAAGCTCTAGCAGCTTGACCAATCAGAGAAGGTAAACAGCAGGGAAGAAGCCTTAAATAGTGGGAACAGAATGACAGTTAGGGTTCGTTATCTTAACTACTGAAGGGGTCAGATTAGGATAAGGACCAGGTCCCTAGGTACAGGATTTTGACATTTGAATTCAAATTGAATGTCCATAAATTCAAATTTTAAGATTCAAACAAATTTTGAATTTTGGATCTTTTTGTTTGAACTGTCTAGATATTCGCACGTGTAAGGGTTTGTGAATGATGTGTACTTGCAGATCCGCATCCTTTCCCCATCAGTAAGCATTTGTATGGATGAAAATGGGTTGCGTATGGGATAGCTACGGGATGCATAAGGACATGCACACATGAATATGGGACGCGTAACAATGCGTACGGACACGTATGAATGTTGTCAACATTCGTAAGTGCAAATTCAAGTAAAAATTTGAACAAATAGATTCAAATTTTCATAATTTGAATCTAATTTGGTTTAACTCAAATTTGATTTGAATCAAATAAAATTTTCAGGTATTCAATTTGAATTGAATCCCAAAAATTGCATTCGTGCACACCCCTAGTTAATACATTAACATTGTGATTAAAAGAAAAAGTGATTTGCAGTAGTTTGTGGTTTCCGTTTGAGCTGATTTCACTTGAGGAGTCTACGGTGTTTTTCCACTGTCACTAGAAGTACCAATTAAGTACCCATCTAGTGACAGTGGGAAAACACCCTACTCCTCTCCTCCACTTTTTTTGTGGCCTTGGTTCCTACCTTAGCCTGAACCTCTGAACCCTGCCATCTGGCAAAAGAGCTGTTTTCACAAAGGAAGTATGGAACATTCCACTTTCCCATTACGTTTGGCTTCTGAGCCGGTGCCTTTGGTCTCTATATGTGCAGTGTGCTGAGAGTGAGACCCTTTTAGCCTGATGAAAATTAGTCTGAGGAAGGGTTCTGCTGATGAGATGAATAGTCCATTTTGCTTTTGTTGTGCTTTTCTTCAATTTCTCCTTAGTGTCAGGATTTACTTTAGAGAGAGCGCCTTGCCCCAGACACTTACCCACACACTAGCTTTATCTATCTTTGAAGTGAAACCCATTTGTTTGCTTGTTTTCTTTGGCTCTTGTCCACTACTGGTGACTGCCAGCTAATTATGACTGGTTGCTGCCACCTGAGTTTTAATAAAAATTTGAAATTGATGTGGAAGGTATTTTGTCTTGCTGACTACTTGTTTTATTTACTTATTTTTTTAAAAGTAGAGTCATAGAATCATAGAGTTGAAAGGGACCTTTAGGATCATCATCTAGTCCAACCCCCTACTGAATGCAGGATTTCCTAAACCATTCTAGACAGATGTAGGTCCAACCTCTGCATGAAGTCCTCCAGTGAAGGAGAGCAAACCACCTCCTGTTGCAACCTATTCCACTGACCCATTGCCCTCACTGTCAGGAAGTTTTTCCTAATATCTAATCTGCACTGACTCTCTTGAAGTTTCATCCCATTATTTCTAGTCCTCCCATCTTGTTCAAGTGAGAATAGGGACAATCCCTCTGCACTGTGACAGCCCTTCAGATACTTGAAGACTGTGATCATGTCTCCTCTCAGTCTCCTCTTCGGTAACCTAAGCATTCCTACATCCTTCAACCGTTCCTTGTAGGGCATGTATTCCAGACCACTAACCGTTTTGGTAGCCCTCTTTTGGACTTGCTCCAGTTTATCAATGTCTTTTTTCTGGATGCCCAGAACTGGACACAGTATTCGAGTTGGAAGAGGGAAAGGAATGACGACAACATGAAGAGGAATGACCTTGCAACACATGAGTGCAGGAGACTGATTAAGTGGGTGCTGCTGAGGCAAGACCCCAAACCAGTCATCTGTACTTTAAATATTTTTATATTTTATAATGTTTTGCTAAAACAGCAACTATGAATTTTGGGGAATACAGCTAATAGGGGAATTATTATAACACAATGCACTTACTAATAATTTTTATTCTTGCAACCTATGCAAAGCCAAATACTTTAGTAGAGTTTATAAACCAGTCTACAGGCATCATTTTTATAAATCTTTATTACATTTTTCACATATTATTACAGGATATTTACACAATATTACTCCTGCTTAATTGTGCAAATCTGAAACATCTTTACTTGAAAGCGTCATCAGACTGCCAGTGTCCACATGTTTACTTGAAAGTAAGTTCAACTTTGTTCAATGTGATTTATTGAAAATAGTAAGAATACAGCCTCAAGATTTCTACAGCTGGATAAACTGATATAATATTTCAAAGAGAAGGGAGAAAACCCTGTTCTTCAAATGAAGATTCAAGATTACACATGACCAATTTGCTGTAGAACAGAAACGGTGCATTATATATAAACTCTGCATAAACTGTAAATGCTTACTGCCACCAGGTTTATATTAGTGGTAACCATGCATCTATGACTTTCAGATCATTTATTTTTTCTTATGTAGTTTATCTTCCTGGTTTTCTGGGATCATACCCATACATTCTTCTGCTTTTACCGCACGATGCTTTAGAATAGTAGTCTTGACTACATCAATGTCCCGTCCTAAATGATCCAACATCACGGAAACAAGGGACGGTGGTGAATCAAAATCTACCAAAAAATACCTGTAAATAGAAGAACAAAAATGTTTCTAAATAAAAGGAGCAAAACAACAAATACACAAGCATGCAAAAACATCAAAACATTTCTTCAGAGAGAACCAAAATTTGTTGTGTCCCACATCTTATTTCCCACTCTGGCCAGCCAGATACCAACAAGAAGCTCATAAGCAACCAGGGAGGTTACCTGGATGAACTTGGGCCAGTTAGTCTAATTTACCTCACAGAGTTGTTCTGATAAATTGGTGGTGAGTGGGGCAGAATGCACTGTCCTGAATTTTTGGGAGGAATTCAGAATATAAACACCCATTACTTAGTGGTAGAGGAAAAGTAGAATATAAATATGCATAGTTTAGTGGTAGAGCAACTGCCTGGAAAACAGGACAACAATGAAAGCCTCATGGATGGAATGACTCCAAGCTGACAGTGCCAAATAGCAAAACATTAATAGTTATAATGATAACATTGACAGCCACATACTTAATTAATTTGTCTAATCCTTTAAATGCCACTAACAAGCACTGAATGTAAATTTCAAGATCAGGAAAACCATCCTTCAGAAAAAACTCATGCAGCCTCCCAGATACAGAACTCCTATATGATATTCTTCAGATAAGTTTTTCAAAGCTTTTATATGACACAAACTTTAAAAAAAACTCTGAGGAAACACCATACATAGCATTACTATAACTAGAGTCAAGAGACATATGGGTATAAAGCAGGGGTCTACAAAGATTCACACGCACAATATTCCTTACCAGGGCTTTCCCCACCTCAGAAAGTGAGGGGAAAGAGGAAGGATCCTGCTAAGGACAGGTGGCATTACAAACGGACATCAGCAAGGAAATGTTCCAAACAAGTTTGATGCCTGAACCAGCTTGGGTAACACATGAGCCCATTCAAGGCACTGAGCTAGTTTGGGGCTTTGCCTCAGCATCAACTGCTTACATAACCACCCATCACCAACATTCAAGTGTTGTAATGTCTTTGCATCACTATCTTTAGTTTCACTTTCCCAACACTTCCAGAAATACGAAAAAACCAACTGAAAATAATAATTTCAGGGATGAATAGAGAATCACTGCATGCATTTCTCTCTTCCAAAAATTACTCTGTTGGCAAGGATTCTGTTGGGTAGCAACACAAATAAGTTGAAGCAGTCATTGCCAGTTTGCTTTTGCAGTTCAAACAACTTGAGGCAGAAGTCACAACTGAGACAGGCAGCCCCACCTTAAGCACCTTGACAATCATTCAACAACTTAACATACCATATGATATAGCTCCACAAACTTGGAAACACCACAGAGATACAATTTTTACACATTTCCAGTCTCATCTGAAATTCTCAGCATTGAGGCAAACATTTCTTCTCTTTTACCTTTGACAGTTTCACCTTGAAAGGGAAGTTCTTCTATACCATTCAGGGACATACAAGAACATCAGAAATTGTTTCATCACTGAAGGCAGACTTCCAAGGTCTCACTGTGAGAGTGAGCACCTAATATTTTCTAAAAAGAGTAGCTTCATTCCAACAAAAGGATTACTATATTTGGAATCCAATGTAAAGCCAATACCTGCTTCCATCAAAAATAATTACCTGAAATACTACTGTATTTGGAAATCAGGTTTAACAAACAGGTTACTTAATCTTCATTAGGAGTGATGAAAAAATATGTAATCTGTGAATCATGGAGTTGTTTTCTTCATCCCTCTTGTTTTTAATGTCTGGGACCAAACCATATATGGTATTGATTTGATATCTGCAAGGATTTTTTTCCTGAGGGGATGTCTTAAAATTGTACTAGAGAATTATGTATTTGACCTGCAACCTAAGTATATTTATGCATTCATTTGGCGAGGGTACACCTGTACTGTTGTGGTTTAAATGCTCCCCACCACTTTTCAACTACTATAGCCCCCTCCAATGTTGTTCAAAGACATGTTTTATAAGAATAAATGTGCATTTGGAAGGTGGCACATAAAAAAATCTGTAATGGAAAGCCTAGAAGTTAGTAAAAATTTAACCACACACCCAGTGTGTGTTTAACATATAGTTAAACCCTCAAGCTGGCAGAACTGTTTTCCATACAGGTTGGCACATAATTTGGCCAAGAAAACATGTAATTAACCCTGTGCATTTTATGCATCAAACAAATTTCTTTTCCAGAAGGAGAAATTGCTCTAAAAAACCTTATTTGAATCATGCTGCACACACATTTCAACAGGCATCATCTCAGGAGATAACTGCTGGTTTATTCAGGTTTTTTGAATATGATATTGTCTACTGTCACAAACACTTAGCTGAGAATCAGGAATGAGGTATCCCCAGTAGCATTCACCTACATGTAAAACATATGTGCTACATTTATATTTTGTATTAAACACATTTCACCCCCTTTCCACCAAATGCTATGGGCAGGCCTGGAACAATGTATCTAGTGATGCTTCCATCTATGCACGACCCCCATTGGCTGTTAACTGTAACTGCAGCCGCTGCATTACAGGATGCAGAGGGGTCAAGCCTACTGACGTATATTCCATTCAGCCATTTACACCAGAGAACATAAGAAGATCCCTGCCGGATCAGGCCGCAGCCCATCTAAGCTAGCATCCTGTCCCATACAGTGGCCCACCAATTGCTTCTGGGCATTCTCAAGCAAAAGACAAAGACAAACTTTCACCTGCTATTGAATCCCAGCAAATAGCCTTAGAAGCATCCTGCTTGCCCCCCCCCCCACTCCCAGCCTGAAAGCTGTACATAGGCATCCATTCTAGCAGCCACTGACAAACCTGTCAACCATAATTTTGTCTAACTCTTTTTTTAAAGCCATCTAGGCTGGTTGCTGTTACCACCTCTTCCGACAACAAATTTCATAGACCAATGACCTTCTGGGTGCCTGATCTGACTCCCCTACCCATCAGCTTCATAGGGTGCCCCTTTGTTCGAGCGTTGTTTGATAGAGAAAATATTTTTTTTCTCTATCCACCTTTGCTATACCATGCATGATTTTATATACTTCAACTTTATATACTTCAATAATTTTTTTTAAAGCAGAGATGCTTTAACGGAAAATTGTTGCAAAATGTTAAGGGAAAATCAACTGGAAAAGGCAGGGACTAGTCAAGTTCACAATGCTGTTTTCCGTGTTGCAATTATTCCACAATTCCTCCTGCTGGCATGTTCAAGCATTCTTTATGGAGGTGTGGGCAGAATGTCAGCTCCATGACTTAACTCAAGAACCCTGCTGACAGGGGTTCCAGGCTTTTGCAAAGAACACAAGGGGGACTTGTGGTTGAAAATTCTGATATTAATATTTGCACACTTTAGGGCCTTTTATCCTGTCATGTACGTTATGTGACAAGATCAGAAAAACAATGTATTATTTACTTCATGTGCTGGTCTGCATTTGTATATATATGCAAGCAAGAGTACAGTATTGGTATCCACACTCACTCTGGACAGCACCAATTACTAGTACAAAACACCTGCAGGGCTTGTGAGGAATGAGTACAACCCATGGTACAGAAATCGTAAGCCTGTTATTAGTTTTGTGGTAAAGGATATGTAATTCTATAGTCTATCCTATGGAGTGTGCAGCGTTCAGTCTTGATGGAATATTGCTACGAACAGAGAAAGAAAGAAAGATTTTTTTTAGTGAAAAATAAAATATAATTTCCCAAGCAGTGATTTTAATGTTAATTTGCCAGAACGTTAAGATTTTGGCAGGATGCCCTAACTTCACTTTCTGCACCCCATCGCATCCTTACAACATAAGCCCTTTCTACATTTTTTCTAGTGTCTCCTATTACCTTACTGAATAAGAAGCATGAGCTAAATGAGACGTGTGAGCTGCTAGGGGTCTGTCTGAAAAGGGTGGTTAAACGGCACGTTTTAATCCTGCTCACATAAAGGCAGCCAGTGGAAATTTCCACCGAAGTGCTGTTGATAACAGAAGGCAACACTGGGGGATGGGGAAGATGAGGAGCTGCTGCTGTTGCCGCCACTGCCGCCACCCTGGCTTCTTGTCGTCTTACAACTAGCCAGAAACGTTATCTGAAGACCTAAATATGCAGCACTTGTGACAGGCAGTTTGGGAGCAGAACCACCCATCCCTTCTTCCAGCACTGGAACTTGATTATATGCGAGAAGGCCTGGCTCAGAAGGTCTTCCTTCATAAGGTTTTCAAAAAAATAAAAGCACCGGTCTCTCAGATCTTATCTTGAATGCAAAACTATTTTCTCTGGACAGGCAACCAAGTCATCAGCAACTATATTTGGTGCAACCTAGCAGCTCTGTAAAAAACAAAACCACTTCTTGTTTGTCTTCATAAAGCAATGAACTGTGACTGGACAAGTAAATAATGTCATGATGGCTTCTCATGTGAAGCGACAAAACCCAGAGTGGCTTGAGGCTGAGGCAAAGGAACAGGGGGGGAAAATGGAGGCCAGGGGAGACATCACCGCAACCAGTAAAAGAACCCAACACAGAGAAATCAGAGGAATTCCAGGAATTCCTTATGAAAACCACAGTTATTTTGGCGATGTTTTGTACGGTGGAAATAGAAAGCAATTAAAATAAACTACAGGGTAGTGGCATAGTTTAACTAACTAAAGTCAAGCCTGAGGAAGAGCACCCACCATAAAAATACTTATTGCAGATCAAACTAGTAGGAAAAGGCCTGCTAGATAACTAGTTATATCAAAGCCAGAATTAAAATGGATAGATTTTAAATAAACAAAATTGCCTGTACTGTCCAACAAAATGCATATAAAATCCTATGAGATTTTAAAAATTCATTCAGCACCAGAGTAGCATCTGGCTCCCAATCTCACGTTGGAATGCTGCTGGGAAAACAGTTCCTAGCTGATCTAGTGTAACTGAACACTCAAGAAAGTGGTTAAGACAGTCCCAATATGCAATCATTATTTTTAAATCACACCACAGAAGCCTAATTAAGCCAAGAATAGAATCACCAATTGTGAGGCGAGGATAGAGACTAAAATGCTATGTATTTGTTGTCAATCACTGGGGTGTGCACAGAGTGAAGATCAAAATATCCATTATAACATCAAATATTAGGATTAGTTTTCCCTGACAGACGAAGTCTAACCCAGGGTGGTGCTCTCAGGGTCAGCCAGTTTCCAAAAGTCACCTGCTTCCAACATTAGAACAACATATCCTAATGTTGACATAGCAAAACTGAACCAAAGGACAAGGTTTCATGGAGCAAATTCAGTGGTAAACATTTTCCATTTGCTTGCCTGACAGGAAAAGTTGTACAAGGCCTGAATGGTGAATCTGACTATACCCTGCTACACTCTGGGAGTCTATGACTGGAGAGAGGGTCAGGGAGTGTCTTACAATTAAAGCAGGACTGTTCATAAGAAGTTGGTTAAGGGACAGTGAACTAGGGTGAAGCTGGTTTGCATCCCAATAGCAGCTCTCTGAGTGAGAAACAGAGGATGAACGTATGTGTGGCATTAGCGAGGACTGGGTGTGTGATTAGATCAGTGACTATTTGAGCACTAATGGAAGAGCAGAGTTACATGCAACAAGAGCGTGCTACTGAGCAAGAGATAATGGCTACCTGCAGGCTAATTCGTTTACTGGCCTCTCATCCTTTCAATGCCTAACTGCTCTGTAAAACTCTACTATCCTAGTACTGTTCTTAATTGGGGGCCAATTAATTCATAGTAAGAGCAACTGATTCTGTCACTTCAGATGGACTTCTTGGTGTCTTTACTCTTTGAGGACTGCACAGTTTCCAGCACTGTTTTATATCTATAGAAATCTTCTAGTAGTCATTACCTAGAATTCTGGAGCTAGCTTTCTCTGTAACAACTGGAATCAAATGAGGATATGCAAGTATCTAGGTGGGGTGGAAGATCTGATGAGGCCCAATAAGCTGAAATTCTGAGATGGAGAGCCTTATGGTTGATGGATACTATGCGCAGGCCCTCCCAGCTGGGTACTCTGTCAGTGAGCAGGTGAGGGGAAGTGGGCGAGGGGGCGGAGTGGCTCTGGTTTATAAGAACACCTTAATCTTGACCAGGATACCTGTCCGGAACACAGTACATTTCGAGTGTATGTACCTCAGCCTGAAGACCAGGGATAGTCTGGGGATTTTGCTAGTCTACCGGCCACCCCGTTGTCTAGCAGACTCCCTGACTGAGCTGACACAGCTGGTCTCTGAGCTGTTGTTGGAGACCCCCAGACTTTTAGTTCTGGGGGACTTCAACATCCCGCTTGAGACCAGTTTAACAGGTGCGGCTCGGGAGGTCATGGAGACCATGACAAACATGGGCCTATCCCAATTGATCACAGGGCCAACACATTGTGCAGGTCATACACTCGATGCGGTCTTCAGTACGGAACAGGAATATCCGTGGGCGGAGGTGGTAAGTACCTCCGCATTGTCATGGACGGATCATTTCCTGGTCAAGACGAAACTTAGAGCCAATATCTGCCCCACCGGGGGTGGCGGACCCACTAGAATGGTCCGCCCTCGAAGGCTGATGGAGCCCATTGGATTCCAGGCAGCCTTAGAGGGCTTAATGGTTGGGAATGCCGGTGATCCTGTTGATGCTCTGGTCAATACCTGGAACTCCGATCTTACCAGGGCTATCAACACGATCGCTCCCAAGCGCCCTTGCCATCCCGCCCCAAATCGGAGGCCCTGGTTTACGCCAGAGCTGAGGAAGATGAAGCGGGTTGGACAACGGCTAGAGCGCAGGTGGCGGAAGACTCGACTCTTATCCGACAGAACTCGCCATAGGAACTTTCTTCGTTCCTACCGGGAGGCAATACGTGCAGCGAAGAGAGCCTTCTCCTCTGCACGTATTGCGTCTGCAGAGTGCCGTCCAGCAGAGCTGTTTAAGGTGGTGAGGGAAATGACGCAGGTGCCCCCTGCGCCAAATCCCTTACTTAACCCGACGACGGCCTGCTGTGACGCGTTTAACAACTTCTTTGCAGACAAAATCTCTCAGATAAGAGCCGACTTAGATGCCACCGTTGAAACGGAGTCGACAGGCGAGGCGTCCAGTGACTCCGCCGATGTAGTCATACTGGATCAGTTCCAGTCTGTGAGTACTGATGACGTGGACAAGCTGCTTGGTAAGGTGAGGAAGACAACTTGCCCTCTTGACCCTTGCCCATCATGGCTGGCCGTCCAGGGGGGGGATGCATTGATGAGATTCCTCACGGATATCATCGGTGCATCCTTCAGGGAAGGATATGTTCCATCTTGTTTAAAGGAAGCGGCGGTTAGGCCGCTCCTGAAAAAACCTTCCCTAGACCCCCTGGATATGAGGAATTATAGGCCAGTGTCATTGCTGCCATTCTTGAGCAAGGTGATCGAGAGGGCGGTTGCCCTTCAGCTCCAAGCTGTCTTGGATGAAACCGATTATCTAGACCCATTTCAAACCGGCTTTAGGACAGGCTTTGGGGTTGAGACCGCCATGGTTGCCTTGACCGACGATCTGCGTCTGAGCATTGACGGGGGGAGTGTGACCCTGTTGGTGCTCCTAGACCTCTCAGCGGCTTTTGACACTATAGATCACGGCATCCTCTTGGACCGCCTGAAGGGGTTAGGCATCGGGGGCACTGCTTTGCAGTGGTTCCGGTCCTTCCTCTCGGGCAGGTCTCAGAGGGTGCTGCTCGGGGACTGTAGCTCCAGTAAGAGGTACCTCACTTGTGGGGTTCCTCAGGGGGCTATTTTGTCCCCGATGTTATTTAACATCTATATGAAGCCGCTGGGTGAGATAATACGGAGTCATGGTGCTGGGTGTTATCAGTACGCTGATGACACCCAAATCTATTTCTCCGTGTCTCGTTCGTCGGCCTCGAACTCCGATGGCATCTCTTCTCTCAATGAATGTCTTCAGGCGGTAATGGGCTGGATGAGGAAAAACATGGCAGCCAGGCTTGTCTCAGGAACATCTAGGAGGGACCACATCACTCCCGTTTTGAGGTCCCTCCACTGGCTGCCTATCAGCTTCCGGGCCCAGTACAAGGTGTTGGTTATCACCTTTAAAGCCCTAAATGGCTTGGGTCCAAGCTATCTCAGGGACCGCCTCCTCCCGTACAATCCTCCCCACACTCTCCGGTCCTCTGGGAGGAACTTACTGCAGCCTCTAAAATCTAGGCTTGCGGCGACCTCCCAGAGGGCGTTCTCTGCTGTCGCCCCCAAACTCTGGAACGACCTGCCGGATGAGATCCGTCAGATAACATCATTAGACAGCTTTAAAAAGGCGGTCAAGACGGATCTCTTCCGGCAGGCCTTTCCAGATTAACCATCCCGGCCCAGATTCCCTGATTCCTCCCGTGGCCCCATCTTAGTGATGGTTGAGGATCAGTAGAGGGACATCAGGGTTTTTAGTTTTTATATGTTTTATGCATTGATATTATGTTTTAATATGTTATACTGTTTAATACTGTCTTAAGGGGGGGAGGGATAAGGTGTTTTTAATTGTTATATTTTACATTTTACTGTTAACCGCCCGGATTGGTTTGCCATAGGGCGGTATACAAATAAATATTATTATTATTATTATTATTATTAATTAAGTAGCTTTGCTTATTTTGGCTTATTTTAAGGGTGCACTAAGCTGAAGTAGTAGTCAAGATTCTTTATGTGACTTTGAATAGCGAAGAAGGGCTCGGTG
Organism: Aspidoscelis tigris stejnegeri; assembly: GCA_023333525.1. Classification (NCBI taxonomy): domain Eukaryota; kingdom Metazoa; phylum Chordata; class Lepidosauria; order Squamata; family Teiidae; genus Aspidoscelis; species Aspidoscelis tigris. The sequence continues at coordinate 214,554,639 of JALMGA010000001.1, forward strand.
CATGGCCACTCTTAACCAAGAAGGTATGACATCACTGAAACAACAAAAAAAAACCCTGCTGCTATAGAACCTATTTTTGTATTAATATAAAAGCAGTCTCAACACCCCTGAACAAAGCCCCCTGCATCCTACAGTGGCCAGCTAAATGCCTATGGGAAGTCAATAAGCCAGAAGAAAAGAAGGTTCGTTTGAGACCTGCACTTTCCCGTAGGTGAATTTTATAGTAGAGAAGAACAAGACTCAATACTTATACATTCATGATAAATCACAATGCTGCTTGTGAACTCCAAGCCCTTCCTGTATACAGTACAATCAACAATAAAGTGAACTTAGAAGTTATTGAAAGCAGCACTTAATGGAAGATAATGCTTTAATATTTAATTTCATTAACATGCAACATCTCTTAACTCTAAATACGACTTGCATCATCTCTGCATAGAATTATTGTACAGCAACACTACAAGATATTGAGAGGGACACAACTGGCAAATATGTGGATTTTCACCTGAAGCACTATCACAAACGTATTATTACTAGGTCATCGTCAGTATTTCTGCCGACTTTATTCTTAGTAGGCACAATTAAGGATTTAACAGAAAAGTCAACTAAACCTTTAGTGACTCCAGACAAAGACTAGGAAGCAAGTTGCCTATTGGTCCAAACTCTATCAAAATAATTGGCATAGCAAGAAAAAATGCAAGTATCTAGTTCACTGTTTGGTTCTCTTTTTAAAGTTTAATGGTGCTTAATATGATGTAGTGTTCATATGTACTTAATATTTAGTACTTTGTTGCTGGATTTTTATGGAAGCAAGTCAATTAATGAAATAATTGTAGTTCATTCATTCATTCATTCATTCATTCATCAATATATCCCTTATATTTTTCCTTACATCCAAGAAGATAATGGAACAGGCAAAGGAATTGTATTTATTTTTATTATTTTTATACAACCTACATGATCTCAAGTTGTATACAAAATCAGAATTTAAATAAAGAATAAAAATAAAAGCAAAAATAAAACATAGCATACAGACACCACCCCCTAGTTATCAGGAGATAAAAAAGCAAGGAAGGAGAAAGGGACGGAAGGACAGACAGAACGAAGGAAAGAAGGTGAAATAGAGCATGAAGGCTAGAGGTCAGTGATATAGCATATGCTCTACATCTAAGAAGTCCAAGATCTACCCTCTGCCTGACATAATGGAGAGTGCTATATTTCTCACTATATAAAAGAACTTGACCACTCTGTTACCTTTTAATGTAACCTTCATATACCTTGCCGAATTATAGGTGCATCTTATGTGATGCAAGATTTGAAGGAAAGAGGAGGTCCTGGTTTACCTAATTTGAAGATCTATCATGCAGCGTGTGGCTTAAGTTGGATAGCAAAGTGGTTTTTGTGGGAGTATAACAGATTATTAAGATTGGAATGGCAAGACCTGAGTATGGATGGCATGGGTATTTGTGGTATGATAAAGTAAAAATTCAGACTTCAAAAACCACTATGTAAGAAATGCTCTGAATAGAATTTGGTAAAGCATAAAAATAATTTGTACAGAAAAATCCCTCTGTTGGTGTCCCCTCATGAAGGAATGTTAAGAGAACTTGGGGGAAGGGAAAATTGGGTAAAACACAAAGATCTGCTACATTAAAATGAACTCACTAGGGAATTTATTATAAAAACAAAAGAGCAGTTAAACCAAGAGGGGGAAAATATACAGTGGTTTACAGAGATGCAACTTAAAAATATTTATGGAGAAGACAAAAGCAGAATGAAATTTGAATGGGAAAAACAAAATTGAGAACTACAATTAAAATCTGCTGAAAGAGGAACAAATGGGGTGTTATTTAAATTACTGTTACTGATGGACTTGGAACACGAACAGGTCAAAGAATGTATGATCACTTGGGCAAAGAACTTTGGGTACAGTATTCATAAGGATCAGTGGGAAAAACTATGGATAAAGGATATGAAATTTACTATTTGTACTGTTAAAAGAAAACATTTAAGATGATGTACAGATGGTATCTAACTCTGTATAAATTGTCAAAGATTTATCAAAACATGTCTAATAAGTATTGAAAATGTAAAACTAATGTAGGAACATTTTACCATATGTGGTGGACCTTTAAAATACCAAAAGAAAATTGGTCTCAAATACATAGAGCAATGGGAAATATACTGTATTTTCTGGCGTATAAGACTATGTTTTAACTCAGGAAAATCTTCTCAAAAGTCAGGGGTCGTCTTATATGCCGGGTGTCATCTTATATGGTGAGTATATCCCAAACTCTATATTTTAACTGGAAAAGTTGGGGGTCGTCTTATACGTCCAGGCGTCTTATACACCGGAATATACGGTACTAAAAATTGTTACACCATTTAAACCAGAAATGTTTTTATTGGGAATAATAGATGGCAATTTACATAACCTGAATCGTTTAATTATGTACATGGTCGCAGCAGCAAGACTAATCTATGCAAAAAGGTGGAAAGAACCTGAAATTCCCTTGGTGGAAAGCTGGTTAATTAAACTGCCCGAATTTGCGGAGATGGACAACTTGACAAACTTCTTAAAAGAAAGACCAATAGAAAAGTACCTAAAAGACTGGAGACCCTATATAGAGTTTCTATAGGAAGAAGGATTACGGTAACAATGACTGGATTTGACTGATATTTCAAGGGCCAGTTGAAATGGAAGATATTAAGACAATAAGATCCTGAAGAATGGAGGAAGTCAACAGTTATGAATAATGGATTAATGCATGATAACTGTAAAAAGGGGTAATAATGAACCCTGAAGTTTTATTGCAGTATTAAAAATAAATAAATACATAAATAAATAAATGCAGTAATACTGTGTTAGACATTTCATTGGATGGATATGACATTATCTTTTACATACCGGTTTTCTGGTGGTCATAACAATATATTTTGATTGCTTCAAAATGTATTGCACACTGAATTTTGACAGTTTATAGAAAAACCACTCTGAACAACTCCTGCATTACAATTCTTATGTCATTATACGTGGCGTCACTCGTTAAGGGTTAACCAGGAAAGACAACCCAAGACTGCTTTTGGATGAATGCATGAAACAGTGATATGCATGAACAAAATTTTGCTGTCAACTACCCAGTTTGGCAAACAGCCGAAACTAGGAGGCTATTGATTTAAATGCTAGATATCTCCTTTGGTTCAATACACCAAACCACCCCAAGGCTTCTAGTTAGGTTCCCATCCAAACTCAGTTTCATATCAGCTTGGAAATCTGGAGCACAAAATACAATGGGAACTCAAACTGGACAACATTCTGGTGGCGACCTAACATTTAGCCCATAAAAGGGAGGGGAAGTTGAGGGCTGCATACAACCCATGTCACAAAGGGAAAGAGACATAATTTGCTTTTGAGTTTTTTAAAAAAATCAGCACAAAAATCTGCAACAGTTTTACAACTCTACCTCCACACACTTCTCAGACTCTCTCATTCAGCTTTCCTTCTCTTTTCACACTTTTCTTAAACTAATTTGCCAATCAGCAAGATGGTCACTCTTGACAAAGCAATTTTTTTATCCAGACATCAGGCCTTTCAAACCAACCAATGGGAAAAGGATAAAAAGTGTTTAGTTTCACTATGCTGAACTGATTTGGGCTATACCAGGCTCAGGTAAATCATTACTTTATCCAGGTTCAGACCGCATTTGAACAAGTCAACCCAAAGGTGGTCCATGGACAAACAGCAACACTACTAATGACTCATGCACACCATTAGTGAACATTTTTATTCTGAATAGATTTAATTCAGTTTTAATATATGAACGTTTCATCCCACTGCTTCTTCTAAAGAACATTTGGTTTCAATTCTATTTTAATGTATGATTTCTATGTATTATCATGAGGTGCCTGCTTATTACTGAAAGGGTTTTGCTGATTAGTCCTTTGCTGAACAGTTGCAAAGAAGGTTACAGTGTAAAATAATGCACTGGTAAAGCTGCAAAGGCAGCCCAACAAGGTATGCACATTTGTATCCTAACATGCCAGGGTGGAAGACTGCAAATTGTTATTTTGATTATTGAATGAAGTCTCTATGCAATCCTAGTTGCCTAGCAACATTTCCCTATCCTTTGATAAACATCAATTTTCTTTCAAATGCTATTTGGGGAATTTAAAAGCACAAAGAAAGTCAAGCAATTAAAGAATACTATAGTCCATTCTCAGCACAGAGTTTAAGACGTCAAAATTCTGAACATGACAAAGCAAAACCTTGTTTTGCTCAGTACCCTAAAACCAGTACTCGTGCAGGTGGGAAAATTGTGTATCCCAGCAATGTGCTGTTGTGGTGGTGGTTTTATACGCAGCTTGCAAATATTATTTTAATACATCCCTCAGTGAAAAAAATCCCTGCAAAACCCAGGCCAATGGACCAATGAAAACAACAATAAATGTGTGGAAGAAATAAAAATTGAAGTTGGCAGGACACATCTCAAGATATACAACACTCAAATATATAAATAAGGATAATATAATTCTGGACAGACAATTATTGGAAAAGATGAAACAAAAAGATATGGAGAGAGTCGAGGATCTATTTACAGTGAATAATGAAATATCAAATGATAGGCAATTAAAAAGATATTCTAGGGAGAGAAAATTGGATAAAAATTCATGCTATAAAATCTTTTATTGTTAAAAACAGACTTCAAGAAAAAACGAGACAACCAATATCTGAGGTGGAGAAAATTATAAAAAAGTGGAAGTAAAAAGGGAAAGTGTGCAAAGATTTACAAATTGATAACTGATGATGGAGGAAGTATGCTTGAGAGTACCACTGGGTCTTGGCAATTTGATATTGATGTGACAACAGAAGAAATGAAAAGGAAGTTTGGTGAAATAGCAAGAGTAAAGCATCAGAGAGTAAGGCAATTACTAATGAAACTAGTAACAAAGTGGTATAAGACCCCTGCACAGCTGGCTTATATGATCAATAATTTGTCATCTAATTATTGGGAGGGGATGTGGTACGAAGGGCACCTTCCACCATATGTGGTGGATCTGCCCCAAGATTATACCTTTCTGGAATAGAATTTTTGAAGAGATTAATGATATAATGGAATTGAATATTAATATGTACCCAGAAACTGCTTTGGTACAGATTTATAGAAACCAAAATATACAAGAAAATAAAAGATATATGTTGAGTCAAATGCTTAGGGCAGCATTGGCAACTATAGCTGTATCATGGAAATCGGCAGATAAATGCAAACTGGAAACATGGTACTATTACGTTGTTGATCAGTTTAGATTCAATGTATATAAACAAAAGAGATTGAAATGTATGGGTGTGAATATAAACATTTCCGCTGAAATGCTTGGGAAAGGTTATACTTATATACCACAAGTCAAGACAGAAATAACAAACTGATAGAGCATGTTAAGAAATTTCTTATAAGTCTAGGCTGAATTGAATCGTATTAATTTAAGTTCACTTGGGGGGGGAGAAAATGTAAAAACTGTGTTTTGTATTTCATTTGATAAGAAAGGATGTTTTGTAAAATATTATTTAAAAAACCCTCAACCACCTAAAAATTGCATAATTTATTGAACTTTGATCCAAATAAACCAAAGCAACAATGCCCTGCAAATCAGTCCTGGGAGGGTGGTGGGGGAAGATCATGTTCTCTTTAAGCATTAGGCGCCTGCAGCAGAGAGATGGAAGCAGATCTGGAACAATGTAGAATTTAATGATATACCATAAAATTCAAAGATATAAGAATGCTGAAGCACTTAACTAAATGAAAGACTATAATCTCATGTTCTCTAATGTCTTTCGGGGAGGGAAGAAAATTTAAAGGGGATAATTTTAATGTATATTGCAAACCTATAGTATAAAATATATTCTAATGTACGGTATGTATGATTTAATAAAGCAAAAAATACATATTCTGAACAAACCTGGTTTCTGGACAAATGGTCAACGTTTCCGAACTCGTCCAAAGTGAATACTCATTTGCGTCACCTTTCACCTTCATGTTGATCTTCCTTAACAACAGACTTACTACTTCTTTTCCACACGTGGCCCACATGCTCATTATGATCTAGTATGTGCAACTCTCCCTTACTTTATGAGTTGAGCATGAAGTCTAGTGTTTTGTTCTTAATTGTATTCTTAACTAGCTGCAATCTTTTGTTCTGCAGTCAGTTTATTGAAAGTTTGTAGTGTTTGTTAGTATTAAAGAAAGAAAAAGAAAAATACATAAAAATATTCTCTCTAGGAGCTTCCATCTGATCGCTACAAACTCTGTTTTCTGTGGTTCCACTGTAGGACACTCACTCACCTTACCATCCACTTTAGAAGTACTCTGCAAGCCACCCCACAATCTAGGTGACAAAATCAGTCTGAATTAGTACCCCAAGGTATAAACACCATTTCAGAAATTTACAGCATGTTATCATAACATAAGAAGAAGAGTTGGCTTTTCTACCCTGCTTTTCTCACCCATTTAAGGGGACTCAAAGCGGCTGACAAAGCTTTCTATTCTTCTCACCACACCAAACACCCTGTGAGGTAGGTGGGGCTGAGAGAGCTCAGAAGTGAGCTGTGACTAGCCCAAGATCACTCAGCTGACTTCATGGTGGAGGGTGGAATCAAACCTGGTATTCCCAGATAAGAGTCTGGCTCCTTAATCACTAGATCAAACTGTCTCACATCTGAGGAAAGAAGGCATACATTTGAGGAAAGTACAGAGTTGAACAGGAAGAAAAACAGTGTGTGGTTACTATATTGCCCAAACAAATCAGTCTAAGCAGTGCTATCACCTACTCAAATTATTTTATCTATCTTTTGAAAAACTTAGGTTTTTGGATAGGGCATTTTTCATATGTGGAAAAAAATTCTTGAATAATACATGTAATTCACATATATACTGATTTTCACATAGGCTGCAATCCAAATTAGTGGCATGACACATGTAGAAACTAACTTAGCAAACAGCTTTGTTAAATTTGTTAAATTACCAGTTTATCTCCAAGGCAGTAGAATCAATACCAACTGCATGTTGTACCATCATTATGATCTAAACACTTCTATAGGTTATTGGTTTGATATTTCAACAAAAACTTATGTAAACTATGGGCATACCCTCCTCTGGTGTGCTGTTCATTGTGTCTTGATATTCTATATGGAAGTGCTCTTTCTCCCAGGTTTTCAAGGTTTCTCACCACAGCTCCTCTTTCCAACAGAGCTTCCACGGTACGTTTCAGTGCAGCAGCAGTTTCAGGCTTAAAACAGAAGGAAGAACATATGAAGATACTTATAGTCCAATAGATAAAGGCTGCTTTTTAAAAACCTACCTGGCTATACAGTGCTCAAGGTACCTAAAGGAAAAAATGGAATGTGAGAGTTGCTGGCCCTGACTTGGTTAAGAACCTCACTCTGTGGCTGGCAGTAGTCCCCATGGTAACATTATCACTAAGTTTTTGCAGAGAGAGTTCTCCAATCAAATAATCAAGGAACGTGCAAATGGCCAGCGGGTTTTCTCTCTGGACAAGAAAAATCCTATTCTTTGAATAATGCCTAAGAATGGATCTTTTAATCCAAGCCTTCAATAACACAGGAATGAATGAAAGCCTCCTCCCGAAGGAAGGAAGGAAGGATTTTCACTTGCACATCTTAATTCCTTAGTATAATCAGAAGTTACTTTTCATGATGCTACAGGAAGGCTGCTTAATAGTTATATTTCATAAACTGGTTCATAAACAGGTCCTCCTCCAAAGGCATGTCTTAGCCAGGATTTTAAATCCTGAAAATATACAGAAATCTCTGATGTAACAAACTTTCCTTAGCTATACTATATGGAGTTTCTTGTCATATTTAAGTTCTTGAGTGAACACCTGATACGATACACCTCCACCATACAATTTACAACCAGAGTCACAGGCTTTGGGGAGAGTTCTGAGCTTGGCTCATTGAGAGGGGACCCATTTTAGTTGAACAAGTTTTTACCAATGAAGACAAGGATTAGCTCCAAAGTTTTGTTCTTTTGACAAGGTTGAAAAAGTTCTCTTCAGAAAAAGAAGTCAACAGACTTCATTTTCTGCCATTTCCTGTCATTTCATTTACTGCTTTTGGTTACTTTATTATATAGATACTAAATTTACATTACATTATTATTACTATAGTTTATTTATAAAGCGCTGTCCATGTACTCAGCGCTGTACACAAAATAACATCAACAAGAAACTATTAAAAAATTACAGTTTAATGTTTTAATGACAGCTTGGGGGATTAAGTTTCAGTTAATTTTATTTTCTTGTATTGTTGTCCTGGGCTTTTTTGGGAACTAGGGCATAATTAGCACAATGATAAATTGTGTATACCTATAATAAAACCCCACCGATTTCAGTAGGACTAAGACTGTGACACAGAAAATGAAAAGGCAGATAAATGGCTAGGGAAAATTGACCTTAGGAAATTAAGTGAAATTCAAAATCAGGAACTGAGTTAAAAATTTATTGGCTATCAAGAATTTAAAAGCTGGTAAAACAACAGGCCCAGGCGGATTCCTAAATAACTTCTGCAAAACTCATAAAGCACTTTTGATCCCATCCATGATAAGGTTATATATTCATATCTTTATAGATGGAGTGTTTCCACACCCATGGAAAGAAGCAAATATTTTCTCTATAGTAAAACCTGGCCAAGATTATAAATTGCCCAAGTAAAAAAAGGATCCAGTGGAGAAATCCATTATAATCTGCTGTAATCTTAAGTGTCCTGAATAATATGAATCAGAGAAATTTAACCATGCTACTACTTATCCAATAAGAAAACACTAATGCAAAAGCTGAAGAGCACTCCTTCTACATGATGGGTCACTAAATTTTCTCATTCTGATAACTAGTTTTGAACATGAAATTACTTTTGAAGACTAGTCATGAGGAAGGTCATTTGGAGGCTCTGGCCAAGTATGCCTACTTCCAGCTCTGGCTGGGTTACTCTATGGCCTTCAAACACTCCCATATCTATATTTTTATTTGTCATATTTAAAAACCTCTCTTTTTTCCAAAATAATTTATCCTAACATCACCTTGCATCTTATATTTATTTTTCCTAAATATTCCCTAGCAAATTATAGATGCATCTTACATGCCAGTGATCCAGAGATAATTAAGATAACATTCATTGAGAAAAATATATTATTCTCATTATTGAGCAAATAAAAACAATTCTTTATCAAGATCTAGGAACTTAATTGCTCTTTTACATTAAAAAAACATGTACAATACTGGGTGAAGACAGTATGTGAACACAAAATACCTGAGAGTGCCCATTTTGTTGAGGCCTATTGGGCCTAAACCCAAGTAATAAATCAAAGATGAAACCATTATTTTATGCATTTTTACATGGCAGGTAAGCATACAAAAAGTTGCTCCTCTTTTTATACAGTCTGGAGGTAGCTATTTTGTGGGCTTCTAGATGTTGCCAACTGCAGCTCCCTTCATCTATTGCAGTGGTTGGCAAACTCATTAGTCAAAAGAGCCAAATATCAACAATACAACGAATGAAATTTCTTTTGAGAGCCAAATTTTAAAAACTTTATTTAGGTAGGTACATTGTTATTAATTAGGGTACTCCTAAGCTGGAAGAGCCACACTCAAGGGCCCAAAGAGTCACATGTGGCTCCCAAGCCATGGTTTGCCTACCACTGATTTATTGCAACTGGAGAAGCTTTAATTCTGCAACACCTGAAGGGTCATATATGAGACATCCCAGATAACAGTGATGAAGTATGGTTATTTTCTCATCAAAGAGGGTGTCAATATCAGTTTGTTTTAGCTTATATAAATGGCCTTGATAATTTTCCACACTATTACTCATTTTTACTCATATTTGCACACTATTACTCATTCATAAATCCTAGCTATAGCAGATGTTTCACAGTCAGCTGTACAACTGGTAAATGAAGGTGTATTACCTTGGCTAAAAAAACTTATCTAATTACAGTATATTCTGGCGTATAAGACTACTTTTTAACCCAGGAAAATCTTCTCAAACGTCGGGTGCCATCTTATACAGCGGGTTTCGTCTTCTTATATGGTGAGTATATCCCAAACTCTATATTTTAACTGCAAATTAAAATTTAACCATCTTATACGCCCAGTCGTCTTATACGCCGGAATATACAGTATTTTAAAAATGGTTTTGTCATGCATACTAGCCACAAAAGCAGTGTATTCAATTAATGTATCTAACAGTAGCTTGCATCATGGGAGACTATTTCTGATGGAGGAAAACAAAGCTGAAGTATTTCTATTGGCTGGGCACATCAAGTGGTAAAGCCAGTCACTAAGGCCCCTAGAGATAAGGAAATGTCAAACCAGCTTAGTGCAAACCAACCTAAGCTTGTTCTGGTTTGGCTCAAGTGAAAGCTAAACCTCCCAGGGCTTGAAGCCAGACACCAGCCTGCAGTACCCCAGGACCCAGGCATGCTATTCTAAGGCAACAGTATGGTAGAAATTATACCTTTCTATTTATTCTAGCAATGATAAGAGGCTCCAGGTGGAGAGTTAGCTGGCATCTGGAGCAGTCAACTCCCTGAACTTGCATGGCATGGTTGGAGCTTTTTCTTGCTGACACTGCTGTACTGCCCCTCCACCCCAAGGTGAATGTGTATCCCCAAGCGTCTTTTGACATTCACTAAACCAATAGAAATGTGCAATTTGAGACTAGTGTTGCAGTATTACCTTTAAACCAATAAGAGCCAAAAGGGCAGCTGTTGGGTTGCCCACAGGAATGTGGGAATATTCCTACTGGATAAGCCAAGTCCAAGCCAGATGGTAGGTTTGACAAGCCTATTCTGAGTTGACAGTGCTACTCAGACTTTTATTTAAGATACTTCCATTATTTTTCATTACTCACTTGGCTGTAATTCATCCACTTCTTCTTCTCTGTCACGTTCTCAGTCTCATTAGCTTCCAACACCCTCAGTCTACTCCAAACACATTCTAGGGCACCTTCATCATTTCTCTGTGAACCCAGCCTATCCTATACACAACTGTTGGCCACCTTATCATTTCATAGCTCATCTGTCAGGCAGTCTGAGTTGGGTCACTGCTTCGGTCATGCAAATCTTAGTAGCCCAACTGGCCTGCTTTCTCAGCCTAACATGCCTTCTAAATGGAAGATCATGGCTCTTCCCAGCAGGCCAAGCCTGTAGACATGAGCACCAGCATGGTCAATGATGTTAAGGTCACTCTTGCTCTGCTAGGAAGACTCTTACTCCTCCATTCTGTAAGGCCTAGCAAGCTAAACAATTATATAGACAGCAGCGATGGCCCGGACCAAGTTGCATGAAAGTTGAGAGGGATGCAGGAATGCAACTAGGGTAGCCTTCATGTAAAAGAGAACAAAGAGACCGAAGGAAATCAACAATTGGAAACATAGGTAAAGGAGGTATCCCAAAAAGATAGGGTAGTTATAATGGGGGACTTCAATTATCCTCACATAGGCTGGGTGAACTCCAGTTCAACTCAGGAAAGAGAGAGAAAATTCCTAGACTTGCTAAATGACTGTTTCCATGGAGCAAATGGTCACGGAACCAACCAGGGGAAAGGCAGTCCCACATCAAAAGGTACTGAGTAAACTAATCAGCCATGGAATAAAAGGTCAGGTTCTGTCCTGGATTTGTGATTGGCTTAAGGGCAGGAAGCAGAGAATAGTAATAAATGGCCAGTTCTCAGGGTCGAAAGAGGTAAAAAGTGGGGTCCCTCAAGGTTCAGTTTTGGGACCAATGATTTTTAATTTATTCATCAATGATCTAGAAGAAGGGGGTACATAGTAAAATAGCAAAGTTTGCTGATGATACTAAATTATTTAGGGTAGTAAAATCCGAAAGAGATTGCCAAGAGCTCCAGAGGGATCTCTTAGCATTGGGTGACTGGGCAATCAAGTGGCAAATGTGCTTTAATCTTAACAAGTGCAAAACGATGCACATCGGGACCAAAAATCCAAATTATGTCTATAAACCGATGGGGTCTGCGCTTTCTACAACACACCAGGAAAGGGATCTCGGGGTTTTGGTGGACAGTTCGATGATGGTATCAACCCAGAGCGCAGCAGCAGTGAAAAATGCTAATTCAATGCTGGGAATAATTAGGAAGGGAATAGAAAACATCAGCAAGTGTCATTTTGCCTCTTTATAAATCTATAGTGAGGCAACATTTGGAATATTGTGTACAATTCTGGTCACCATAGCTCAAAAAGGATATTGTAGAACTGGAAAAGGTGCAGAAAATGGCAACCAGAATGATTAAGGGTCTGGAACACCTCCCTTTTGAAACCAGGCTGCAACATCTAGGCCTCTTCAGTCTGGAGAGACTGTGTTTAAGAAGGGACCTGACTGAAGTATATAAAATTATGCATAGTATAAAAAAGGTGGATAGAGAAAATTTATTTTCCCTATCACACAATACGAGAAGCAGGGGGCACTCTATGAAGCTGATGGGTAGGAGAGTCGGATCCGACAAGGGGAAGTATCTCTTCACCCAGAGGGTCATCAGTTTATGGAATTTGCTGCCAGAAGAGGTGGTAACAGCTACCAGCCTAGATGGCTTTAAGGAAGGGTTAGATAAATTTATGGATGACAGATATATCAATGGCTACTAGAATGAATGCCTAGGTACATCTTTCAGGCTTGGGGGGGGGGGAAGCAGGATGCTTCTAAGGCCATTTGCTGGGATTCAATAGCACGAAAAGGTTTGTCCTTGTCTCTGCTTGAGATGCCCATGAACATTTGGTGGGCCACTGTGTGTGACGGGATGTTGGACTAGATGGGCTGTGGCCTGATCCAGCAGGACTCCTCTTATGTTCTTAATAGGGACTCCCAAATAAAAACCCAAACCATCAGCCTGGTTCACAGAATTCAACCTGCCATACTTGCTTAGGCTTTCGTGAGAAATCAGACATGCTTGAATCATGTATATCCATACCTTTTTAAATACTACCACTCCGAAGATCATCATACAAAAGGAAAATCTCAGTTCTGCTGATTCCCTAACCCAGTTTGAAACCAATGTATTTTTTAAGGCTGCAAGTATGGTTTAACTCCAAAGGAAGCCCATTGACATTTTATCTAACATAATGGGCTGGAACACATCTCAGTTCCTTCCAATGTTTTAAAAATTCATTGTTGGCTTTCAAAGACAAAAAATCCTGGCTACCACCTCTGTTCACAATGCTAATATTAGTAGACTTTATTATAATTCCACCTCCACCCCATTAATGGATTAGTTGCTCTAATATCTACTACAGTAAGAAATGCTAATAGAATGTATGAATTATCAGAGAAGAGCAAAAGAGGTTTAGTTCTGCCTGTGCCAGAAGTGAACGTGATAGGTGCAGTGCAAGATCTTTACTCTCGTGTTAAAAAAAGCATGCCCCAGGAAACAAAAAATGTAGAAGCCAGGGCCACTCTTTAAAAGCTATGCTTATCTAAAAGACATTACTTAATGTCACTTGTAAACCAATGAATAGTTGGCAATGCACTAAACTTATAATGAAAGGCACTAAAGTGCCAAAATTGTCTTTAAATGTTTAATCAATCTGAAATAATTGTGACACACCCAAAACAGCCTCAGAAATACTTTTGGTATTTTGTACTTTTATTTAAACTTTGTACAGAAGTTTAAGCATTTCCATACAATAACTTTGACAAGACAAAAATTCAATATTCAAAAGGAATGTAAACTGCAAGAAACAGTTTTAATTTCTCCAATACTCTAATAAGAGTTTTAGTTTGAAGACTACTATAAGAGACAAAATAAGCACAAAGCACACAAACAATTTTCACAGGGCTAGCAATGAGAACCGAGATTTGTTTCAGAATTTGCTTAATGCTGTTATTAGCAGTATTCTATACATTGACTTGAACTATTTTTCTTTGACAAATTTGTAGTTACGGAGAGCAATAATGTACAATTATGAAATATTCACTTTTAACATGTTCAGATCTATATTCTGAGAAGTCATGAATAAAAATGCCCTTTCTTATTCAGATCATGGACATTTAAAAGAATAAAAACTTGACCAAACAATTCCAGAATCAAGTAGGTTTGTTACATCCATAGGCTCATTTGGTTAAACTCTGGGTGGAGTTTCTTAACATGCTTCACATCACTTTTTTTGTCTTTTTTCATTTGTTTAATGTCTTTTAAAAACCAAAGCAATCCACTGACTTTTTAATTTATATAAAAGCTACATAAAGGTACAACAGAAACACTTCACATATCTAAAAAAAGTAAAAACATATCAAAAAGTACAAGGAAAAGCATCAATCAACAGACACTGTTCTTAAAACCAAGAGGACAAAAAAGATCTATCTAGCAATATTAGAAAAGAATTTGCTTTCTTCTTGAAGAAGACTACTATTTTTTTTGCACAGCAACTATTTTTATATCCACCTCATTTAAAAGCATGTATTCTTAGACACTTAACATTGTCATGTCTCATCACTGTCTTTGCTCAGTATCTGGCCTTGCCCAGTGAAGCTGATAAATGCTATGGAAAGGTAGTAATATCAGATGTCACTACAGGACTCTTATATTAGAAACAATCAATAACAAAAGCAAAGTGTATGCTTTTAGACCAACAATCCCCAAACTGGTTTGCAGGAAAGGAAAGTTATTTTGCCAGCAAGAGTTTAAAGACCTCACAGTGAAATTATAAAATTTTAATTATATATACTTACTCTAGAACTACTTTACTAATTAAAAGACATTTAAAATGCATCAAGTTAAACACAATTTATCTCAAAAGAATAATCATTTCACATACCTTTGATTTAGAGCACATGTAACAATGTTGACTGTATTTTGAAAGTATTTTTATGGACACAGACAGTATACTGAACAATGAATATCCTCACTTTAAATACATCACATTTTATTTTTTCCCTTAAAAAACTAGATTTATGAATATTTATACTTGAAGGGAAAAAAATCACACATCCCCATACGTGACAATTAATCTTAGGATAAGGCTTTAAAAATAAAGCTTTAAAACAGTTATATATTTCAGTATACAAGTAATTTTATTATTAGGAAATGATAGCCCATACTCTAACTTCCAATTTTGAGAAGGTATTTTATACTAGTGAGGTGATATGAGGCACCACACAACTACCAGGTTAGACCTAAAATGATGGAATAAAAGAGAAAAGGAACTGGATGACAGAAAAGAGAGTAGCAAGGGAAAAAAACTTTACAAAAAAAATAGCAAAACACAGAAACTGATTTCCATGAAAACAGTGCAAATTTAAGGCTCTTTTACATCTTTCTTTAAATAAAGCTTCTGTTAAACAAGCAAATCAACTTTAGAGGTCCATACTTCTCTTAAAAAGTTACTTTTAAACATAGAACTTGATCAAGTGTTACATTTACATACAAGATAAATAGTTGTCAGAAGACCCAGAATCAATTTGCATAAAATTGGCCAGGTTAACTGTTAGAATGTTACGGCTCCTAAGAGTCCAAATACTTCAGTCTTAGGAAAAATTAATGGTCAGTGGAAATACATATCCAGCTAAAAGATATTACCTGTAATAAGGGCCTGTCTGTATACAGAGCAAGCCACAAGCTTAATAGAGGCATATTTATGGAATGAAATGAATAAAATTAGCACACAAGTGAGGACCAAAAATACAATCTTGCTCTATAACAAGATTATTAAAGGGGGATTAAACAGTGATTTACAAATTTAGGAATGCTTGCAGTTTTTACACACAATGTTATTAAAAGTGAATTTCCACAAAAGAATTTAACACTGCTTCCCAGAGGGTCCACTGTTTACTGGTGATGTGATGAAAAATTTTCTTCAAGGCAAGATATTTAAGATAGTTGTAACTAAACAAGCTATAAAAATGTAGAATTCTGGAGACAGCACAATTCTTTACCTTTTAAAATCAAATTTACATAATGGGCAGAGAACATGTAGCCCTTCAAGATATCTTCAAAGTACAACCCCTATTTCCCCTCATAACTGGCCAGATAATAAATTGGTCTAGTGAAAGTTATAGGCAAAGATTATCTGGAGGGTTACACACTGGGCATCCTCATTTTAAAGCAAAATATTTCCACAGAATAGCCATTTACAGTCAACCTGCTGTTTTATTAGTTTGTCTCAACTATAAGACTAGAAAAACATAGAATTTACAAAAATATAAATGCTCCCTCATGACATGATAAGAAATATGAAGAATCAACAATGAATAAGTATTTTCATCACAGATGAGTTGCACTAGTCTAACAAGGTTATACTTTGTTACTAAAAGGCACTCTAACAAGCTATTACACATTTTCTTCATAACAAAACAGCAGTTACAAAATATTCTAATGAGGAAAATCGAATACTAAAAGGAATATTGGGAAGCCCAATTAAATACGGTTCACACAACCACAGAAGATCTGAAGGCTACCATGCAATTCTACCAGTGACATTTTGGAAGAGGCCATTTTCCTTGGAAGTAAAACTGGCAACAACAACAAAAATCTACTGTACTAAATCCCTGATGGTCAGAAAGCAAGGAATATTAGATGTGCCAACAATTTGGCTGAGGCAGAAAATTATTAAGGTCCCCAACTCTGCTCACAGCACAAAGAAGGCTTGGTCCCTATAGATCCCACTGTGCTGTGGACCCTTTCATTTTTGCCTTGAACCCACAGGATTGTTTCAGACAAGACCTCGCACAGGGAGGTAGGGGAAACACTTGCTGAGAGGCCCATGATCCCAGGAGGCTCATAGCAGTGGGAGGTACTGAAAGATTTTTTTATATTCATCTCTCAATGAGAAATGGAGCCAGAATCAAAATTTGTCAGGAGCCCAGCGGTGAAACAAAGGAATCCAATCACTGCATAGCAGCAATGAAAAAGCACAGGTCTACACTGACTTCCTCTTATCCAAGTCCTTTTCAGTCTAGCTGAGTAAGGTTTGAATTGCACTGTTTTATCACACAATTTACATTTAGCTCTTCTACAATATATACAACATCAACCAAGGTAGTAAGGTTCAAGCACAGAGAGACTGCCTATCACTTGATAGAAAACATGATTAAACCTTCCCCAAATTAGTGTTTTAGGAGACATTCAGATTCGGAAGGCTGATCTTGAATTACTGTAAGCATGCCAAAGACTTGCAAATTCCTCTCTTTACCACACATGGTTTAAGAATATTAACCACAAATTTCATGCTAAGCCAAGGGGTTAAACTGCTGCTTGGCATCATTTGCAAGTACCTAAACCAATCCTGAAAGTCCCAATACAGCAGGAAATAACTTCCAAATCAGTGTTCAAACCATTCTTCTGCTCATTTCCCAAACAGTTGCCTCTTTCAAATATGCAACATCAGATAACAATTGGTTACTGTCTCTCACATCATATAGCGACAGGCAATGCCTCCGTTTTGGAATCTGATAATTCTATGAGAAATTAGAAGCAAGGTGAAGTAAACATGCATTAAGAAAACCATTAGAAGTTATTTAATAACTAATACTGCACTATCTGAAGATGTGGTGACAGCAACCAGACTGGGTAGCTTTAAAAAAAGGGTTAGACAAATTCAAGGACAATGGGTGTATCAAATGGCTGCTAGAATCCATGCCTAGGGACTGCCTCCAGGTAGGAGAGACAGACAGGATACCTCTAAATATCATTTGTGGGGAAGTAGAGAAAAAATGAATGTTTCACTTTTGACTTCTGCTCAAGAATATCCAGAAGCAATTGGTGGGCCACTATGTGAGACGGGCTGCTGGGCTAGATGGGTTGTGACCTGAATCCAACAAGTTTGCTCTTATGTTCTAGGGACAACACTGTACGCTACAGAGATGCAGATGATACTAAGTAAGAACTTTTTAAAATAAGAACTAATTAGGGTACCTCAGAGAATCCTTTTCTTGGTATGGACTTTGGCAAAGTTCTTTAGTGTTTAAAACTGACTTATGCTTTATACTGTCCTTAAGAATACAGCCATATTGCATAAAGTCAACCTAAACAAACACAAAATCAACTCTGCCTTATACATTCACAACACTGCATGAATATTAAATGACTTGGGATTATGATGAAGGGAGTATTAGACATTGCTATTTTAATGTGATAGTAAGGCCTGTAACATGGCTTAGTCTATACAAGGCATCTTGGGGAGGAGTAAAAGGTGGTAGTCAAAAAGATCCCTGAGCTAACCCACCTGCAACAAGAAAGCTGGTAATGCATTTAATCACAGGCATTTGTATAAACATCAGCAATAGGAACTCTCTCGTATCACTCAGCAGCAATCAAATTTATCGACATCTCAAATCTTGCATTATTCACTCCCTTCGGCCATCAGTAGCCACTGTTTCTAAAAACAGGCTCTTGGCCCAGTGCATTAAAAAAAAGCTCTCAGCTCAGAGTTATCATGAACAGAGGCCATCTAAACAGAAGTCTCAATAGTGCATTCACACAGCATACTTAAAATAATTTTAAACAATGTACAGTAGAACATATACTTCTGTTCTGTTCATTCCTTACCACCATTTAGTAACGATCAGTTTGACAACAAAGTTGTTCCACTTATGTCATGAGAAATTACAGAGCAGAACAATTAGAAATGGCACTGCCAATTTGGTCTTCCGGACCCAAACTACTTTCCAGGGAGTAAGCACAAAACTGGGCACAATGGGACTTATTTCTGAGTTAGGCATGTTCAGACTTGCACTGTAAATAAATTAATATTGACAGCTTTTTCAGGAATCCTTGAAACTGAATATTTATAAGGTGCAAGCATGAAAAGGAAAAACATTAAAACCCCCTAACTTCAATAATATTCTAAGCCTAAATACCAGAGTAGGGATGTGCACGAATTTTATAAACATTCAAAATTCGATCAAATGTGGACATTCAAATTCGAACAGAATGTCTTCACATTCGAATTTAAACATCTGAACAAATTTCAAATGCTCCAAAACATTCGCTCGAATGATTCAAAACATTTAAAGTACAGATACATATGTATTACATGCATATCTGTACAAATCTAATATGTATCTGTACGCATTTGCGCTTATAATACGGGACAAAAACGGGATGCATACAGGATAGAACAGGATGCATACAAAATGCACACAAATATGTATAACACATACGAATGTTGTTGACATTCTTATCTTAAGACTCAAATCTAATATTCGAATGAATAGATTTAAATGTATTCGATTCAAATCGGATTTTGTTGCATTCGGATTCTAAACATTCAAATCAAACTGAATGTTTTGACATTCAATTTGACTTGAAATCAAATGCAAAAAAAACCCATTCGTGCACATCCCTAAACCAGACCCATCTCCCCCAGGTTCAATATGACTTGGGACCTGCAATTATGACTGCCCGTGGAGAATATCTGGAGTTTCAAATTTCACTTATAATGGTTAGCTCCAGTTCTCAGACCCTGGTGTCTACCATACCATACTTATGTACATGTTTGAGCTGCAGCAGTATTCTTCTCCATAGGCCTATGCAAACACTCAAGATAACAGCAGACTAGTGGGAGAGGTTAATAGACAGAAAAACAGTGTTACCCGACTGCTGTTTCAGCAGCTTCAGCCAACAAGATGGGAAGAGTACTTTCACGGCCAGCATTAAAAGCTGAACTGAGGATGGGAGAGTGTGCCGCTAATGCCTGCCTCTGTCACTGGAGATGAACACTACAGTTACTGGTACTCATACAAACATTTATGAATTGTAATACTCGCACTTAAGTAGTTCTAAGCTGAAAATCTGATACGTATACTAAGTAAGGCTATGCTTTATTACTCTATATATTACAGTTCCCATATGGTCCTTAAGAAACACATAGCCTACATATGCATCCATAGCAGAGAGAGGTGGTGGGACTTCTGTTCCTTTGTGTGTGTTTTCACAGGAAATATTAAATAGCCTTAATATCATTCCCTGTTCCCCACAATATAAAAAGTACACTGCTTTACCTAATTCCCATAGAGACTGATTATCAGAAAAAGACTTGTGCTATTTAAAGTTCCACACACCATTACACTACAAATACAATGACTAGTAAACTGAAGGCCAGGATCTTCTTGCAAAGATGCATTGTAATCCTAAGCTTTTTAACCAGCTAAATTTACACAGAAGCTCAAGATGTACATGAAGAGTATTCGGGCTTCAACACATTTTACAGGGGGGGAAAAAACCTTTACTCCAGAATAGCTGGGACAATCTTCCTGCACAGATTTGGAAACCTCTTTATGCTCTACTTTTGTTTGTTGTCATTAACAGCCTTCTAATACATGCAGCAAAAGTTTTAAAATGTTAAGGTTTTCCATCTAAGAAAAGACAGCTATGCATTTAGTAATGCAGGATTTCATACCATTTCAGAATACCTGGAAATGAGTAACATTCATTCACAACACTGGAGAATTGCTGAGAACATAGCAACGTTTGATACTTGAAAAAGTATCAAGTAGAAGAGAACCATGAAAAGCTCTCTGACCAAGTTAAGCACAAAGCTTTTGACACTCTTCATGTACATTTGTATCATGATTGTAATGAATTTAAATTCAATACCACTTTTGCTGGACTTTTGACTATTTTAACATTTTACCTTTCACTTTGGTATAATAAAGCCCAACATTTTTACTACACTAAATTCCCAGACTTTTGCATTAAAGCAGAAATAAGATATAAAAATTCTAATGAGTTTCAAATTGAAAAATTTGGTTGACAATAATAGTGTAAAGGATGCCTGAGATGTAAGACATAACATGTATGTATATACATATAAATATTTCTCCAGGAACCTGCATCTCAACTTCTGTATGCTTGACCTATCCTTAGAATCACCATTTCTTCAGACAGAAAAATAAACAAACATGAATATTCCAAGTGAACACACACACAAGAGTCCAATATTTAATAGTAATTTCACTTTTGGAGGCTCTTCCAGCATTTGTAGACAAATAGTTTCGTCTTCCCCCTTATCTTTGATAATCCTATTGTTCATGCTTTTGCTTTTAAAGCCACAGAACCAATCTATGCATTTCCAGTGTTTGTCACTACTCTCAATTTCTTCCTCAGTCTTCTTTCTACCCATAAGAGCTGCCTGCCCATTAGAATAACAATCAACGGGTGTCTCAACTTCAGAGTTACTCAAGGAAATCATTGGATTGCTGTCATCTCTGCAAGTAATTAGAAGATTGACATTTTCAGGTGGATCATTTTTAATATTTTCTTCAGATTTTCCATTTGAAGACACATGATTGGGAGTTTCACTGTATTTTAAGATAGTCTTTCCTTGTGCTTTGGATGAATTGCCTGTTGATGTACTCTCTTTTACCATTTTATTTTTTCTAGACCAAAATGTTGTTGTCTGAATTTGTTCCTTTGAAGGTGGTGAAGTAAGAAGGCTTACAATTACAGTCACAATTCCAGTGATCCAGAACAGTAAAGTAGCAACATACATGTAATGGATGTTTCTGATAAAGTATGGTCTAGTGTCTGGTTGGTTACATTCAGGAACACGGTAGAAAAATGCTAGTATCAGTCGTACAGCGCCCAACACAAATCCAACCATTCCACCATAGAAGGCCCCTTGTTCATTGCAACGCTTCCAAAATACACCCAAGAGAAATATAGCAGCTACAGGAGGAGTTAAATAGTCTGCTACTTCTTGTATATACAGATACATTTGGCCTCCTTGCATTTCCACTATTATTGGAACCCATGCAATGCTTACGATCACCATGAAAGCAACAAAAACTCTTCCAACTATCATCAGTTCTTTAGATGATGCGTTCTTCCGTATGAGGAGCTTGTAGACATCAAGGGTAAATATGGTACTGGCACTATTAAAGATGGAATCCAAATCACTCATCAGTGCAGCAATCATTACAGCCATCATAAGTCCTCGTAGGCCAACAGGAACAAGGTTCATTACCAAACGTGGATATGCAATGTTAGAACACCCAGCTCTGCTTCCACAAACTTGCATACAATGTTCTGGATTGATACATGCAATATCATCTGCAAATAGTATTCGTGAAATCATGCCTGGAACAACTATAAGAAACATAGGCAAAAGCTTCAAAAACCCTGCCATCAGAGTAGATCCTTTGGCATGAGCAATGTTTTTTGCTGCTAAAACTCTCTGAACGATGACTTGGTCTGCGCACCAATACCAGACAGATGCTGGGGTCTGTCCCAAAAGGAAACCAGGCCATGGAATATCTTCATCAGTTGGTTCACGCAACATTCTCAGAGCATCTGGCTTTGGGTCAACATGGCAGGAATTTGTATTGGATAGGTTATAGGTCAGCAAGATTGATGTAATATTTGGTTTTGCCAACATGTACCTTCTTTTAACCTCTTCAAACCCGCCGACTTTCACCATACTTATGATCATGAGTGTGAGAGCACCAATAATCATTAGCAAAGCTTGAACAGTGTCGGTATAGATAACTGCTACAAGTCCTCCAGTCACAGTCAACAATGCAGTCATTCCAATCAACAGTATAACTGACAAATAAATATTCCAGCCAAGTGATTCTTGAATAAACAAAGCTCCTGAATACAAATCAACTGAAAGTTTAGTGAAGATATAGAGAATTAGAGACAGTACTGCAAAATAAACTTGAATTCTATGCCCTCCAAAACGTTTGGACAAGTACCCAGGCATGGTGTAGATTCCAGATTGTATGTAGACTGGAACAAAAATCCATCCTAAGAGCTGCAAAAGCAATAAGGCATTGAACTCCCATGCCCCCACGGCAAATCCACTTGCTGCTCCAGATCCTGCAAGCCCAATGAAGTGTTCACTCCCAATGTTGCTCACAAACAAGGAAGCACCAATCACTATCCATGTCATAGATCTTCCTGCCAAGAAATACCCACTTACAGTGCTCCGATTGTATTTCCACATAGCAAAAAAACCTATGCACAGCACAAGTATGAAGTACAAAGCCACAATGGCAATGTCTGCTGGTTCCAAAGCAGCCCTCATTTTTGCAAATAAAATAATGTCCAAATGCTGATGTCCAAGTCACAGACCCCAAGCCTTCGTAAAACAAATCAGTCTAGTTTTACAAACACTGTGAATCAAATTCTTTGTCCACTGGTTTGCTGTCTTGATGGTAGTGGTTGTGGCACAACTTTGAGAAGACAAAATATGTTATCTTCGCTTCTTAAACATTTAGCACGCACTTTTATTCGCCAATCCACAAGAGCATCACCATTAACTTGGTTGATGTAGGAGAAATCCTTACTTGCAGCTAAGTCTAGTGAGGCCTACTGTACCAACCCTGCAAGGCAGCAAAAACAAAAGACAAAGATTGAATTAGAGAAGGCTTTCACTAAATACCAGAAAAAATTGAATTTGGTCATAAAAGCAGATGAACAGAAATTTTCTTCCCTCGTAAATTTTCCATCAAGCAAGAAATACCTTTTCAAAGAGTATAATCAGACTTAACCTATATGCTAACGGTGTATGTATTACTTTGACAAAGATGTCAGACTTTCAACAGTATAGAAATACTTATCTTCCTGACCTGACCAAATAAATTTTGTCTGATATTCAAAATGATAAACCAGTATTAAACAGACATTAGACTTTATTCTTGTAAAATGTGATCATGAAACATTTGAAATTCATTTAAAATGTACAACTGGCTTCCAAAGTGCAGTTAAGATACAGCATTCCACAGCAATACCAACTATGTCAGAAGATCGTACATACAAAACACTATCATCACACATACAATGTACAGTTTACTAAAACAGCAAACTGTGCAACCATTGTTACCTCTATCATAGCTCTGACCTAAGCAAGGTAGCATTAAAGGATTTATCTGCATACTCACTCTCTCACACACACATATATAAACACACTTCGCCAAGTAGAGTGGAAACACTAAGGAAAACACAATACATCATGGATAGAAATCCAGGATAAATAATATGACAGAAGAGACAGAAAGAGCCTATGAATACTAGTATACAAGACATGACTGACCTCATCTGTGGTAAAGGCAGCAAGACTTTATGAAACTGAAATAGGATGACTCATATTTTAAGCAAGGAATGGAAGAAAGCATGTATCTTTGCCTTTCTCCTTGGTGCTGCACATTCTTTCAAGTCTTAAGTTGATGTGGTGTAAAAACATCAAGACACAGCACAGCTTCATGTGTGTTATAGTACACAATCTACAGCTATCCTTTGCATGAACTAATAACTGCCAACAACTGCCAAGTTTTCTATACTTTGGAAGAATATTAAAAAGCTAAAGCAGTGGTAGCCAACACGATGTCCAAAGCAGAATGACGAATTAAAAACTGTCTGACTCAAGACACCACAATTGCTACTCACAGATGTGTAACTTTCATCTTTCTTTCCTCTGCAATTCATCACTGCTTCCTTGACTAAACTCTGTAAGAAGTTATCAGAACAGTGACTGCACAAGAAATTTGGAAGTCAAAAGAGTAAGGACACAAGGCATCTACAGGTGAAAAATATAACTGTAAGGTCAGAATAATAAAACAGGAAAAAAAACTAACATTATCAAGTGCAATTTCCATGAACCCATTAAATATCCAACATGGACTAGTAAGAGCAAAATCCAGGTCAACAAAGCCTGGATTAGAACAACTAACTATGAATTCACTTACATTTAGATTTTTATATTTCTAATCAGTATACAAAACATAGAACATTAAGTAAATGGGAAAACTAAGTACCATCACTCGTTCAATCACTTGATAACACGGCTAATAACAATTAACCAATCAAAGTTGAAGCACATTACTATCTGGACAGCAACAGCATCGCCAGTTTACAAGCTCATAAAATAGGTTATTAGGGGACTGGCTGGACATCACCTATCCTTTTGCCTAAACAATTTGGTATCAAGCTACAGTACAAACCTAAAATTTCACTAAAACTATTCAGCAAAGTACTACTAGGGACAACATCAGTTACAGCCTTTTAGATACTTGTAGTCAGCCTTCTGTGGTGACACCTACCATCTGCCATATCCTCTCTTCTGATATTCAAGAACTGCATACTGCCACATTTTTAGATCTATTTGTCAACACTTGCCAGGGTGTCTGCTTTGCTCTCAACATCCCACCCACTATCTCTTACTATTAAAAATATTGGGCCCTTTCTGCACTAACACCTTGCTAAAGATCAAAGAGTCTCTGATCTAGGGCCTCCACATTTACACATTAATACGGATCGAGGAGCCCACCTCCCGTTAGGCCAGCCCATCTGCACAAGACAGAGCAAGATCCAGATCAACACCCTGGATCCAGATCTATTGAAGATCTGATATATCAGGTCTACAGTCTGGCCTAAAGGCTGTAATCCAGATCATGGAAGTGTGCAGATTGCATGTCTCCATGATCCAGAAGTACTGGGAGCTGCAAGTCAGCAGTGCCCTATAGCATGTGGCACACCTTGAAGCTGGCTGTCAGAGGGTCAGCCTCGGGGAGGCTTGAACCAGATTAGTGCCATCAGTGTAGAGGGCACTGATCTAGCCTTCACCTCCCCGTGATCTGGATTGCTAAGACCTGGTGAATTCAGATCTACCAGTCAGGATCTATGGCTACTCAGTGCAGAAAGGGTCTTGGTTTAGTACTGGTTTTTATACTTAAAAACTGCTTCAAGATGTTTTATAGGAAGCAGTAATATATATAAAAACAGCAAATATATAAATAAAACACCTAATGATCTGCCAGCATCTCTTTCTGATCTCAATTACTGCTATAAAACAAATGGAAAAGGATTGTGCGCACTGCAGTGAGATACATCCTAAATGTCTGATATCATAGCAATTACTTAGTCAGGAAGGTAAAAGCTTATGCACTCTACTGCTCAGCCCCTACTTTCAGAGGACACCATCATCTGCTGGATAATGTTAAAGGCAGGCCACTATACACAGAAATCTTGCTTCCAACACCACAATTATACTCTTTTACAGTACACAATGGACATGCATAGAACAGCTGTCAGATTTATCTGAATTCAGGATGCTATTTTAATATGTATCAGATGACATCCAAATATATTTTTGTGTTATACAAAATGATTACGCTCACACAATATGATTTCCTTCTGCTTTCTGTTGCTCTGCAATTCCCGCAAGAACTTCTCCAGAGAGCGGTGTACCTTTTGAAGCAGCAAAAGAAGGTGTGTCACATTCACTGACATCAGACATTGTTATAATTTCAAAATTTCGAACTGCAAAACTCCAGATATTCCTGATCTATAATTTTCATTACTTCTTACCCCCAAATTGCCTAGAATGTATGTGATTGTAGTTTGAAACTTTTGGAGGACTACAATTGTGATTCCTAAGTTATAACATGTTTCCTTCAACAGCACAAACAGGATGGCATCAGAACACATTTACTTTCTCAAATGAACATCCATCTTTGATTGATAAATAGTCCAGTCAGCAGGAAGTATCACACTATGGACAAGAACCATAATGTTTGGTTAACTAATAGCAGATTTGTCTAATCTAGGTTTTAGGTTTTTCTGTTGACTTTAGCATTTTGTTACTGACTTCTTATTAAGTGCTGTTATCTTTAGTTATGTTTTAATAAAATTTTAACTTTTTTATAAAAAACTAAAAGCAGATTCTCCCCCTAGAAGCACATTATTTTTACTCTTGCAAATATTTTGGTACCACCACCCCACTTTTGCTTACTTCGGTATCAATTTGGCATATGAGGACACCTGATGTTTTGTAGTTACATGTTATTTATCTATACTGAAGTCACTAACACAGTACATGGGAGTGCAAAGGGACCCTTGAAGCATGATTTTCTGTTCCGCTTGAAAAAGTTAGAAGGAACTTCATTCAATCTAAAACTGTATTGTGGTGAATGTCATTCCATCTCCTTTTTTATTTGTAATGCAGCTTTTGGAAAGCAAGCATTTGTTTCTTTCCGCCATGGATTGAACCGCCAGGAATACATGGGGGTGGGGGTGCAAACCAGAAAGGACAGTGGCAACAATGTGCCCTCAAAATTCTAGACCCCCAAAGTTGACTATTCCTGAACTATTTTAATTTCTACATTTTTAGAGAGGTTCTCTGCTGTGGGATACAAACACAAACAAAATCCTAAGATCCTTAGTACACACATCCAACTTCAAAGAAGAAAAAGCCAACTCCTCTAGAAGGTAACAAAACATGAGATCAGATGACTGATATGCACCCATCCATATAATGAAAGAAACTTCACAAACTTTGCAGGAAACAATGCTAGAAAGAAATAAAAATGAAGAGACATCAGTTTTAACAAACCTTGTTCCATGCTCGTGTGTGTATTGCTATATATACAAACATGACATCACACATCTGCAGTTGCTCACTGGGGATCTCTGCATTTACATGACATCACACTCATGCACACCAATTCCTGCTGCAGGGCAGCCCATCAAGGGCCCTACAATGGAACTGACGATGTGTAGAGCAAGCAGTTTATTCACATCTAAGAGAGGATGCCAAAAAGGGGCAGGCTGTTAGAGGCCTATTGGGTGCTTTCCCTAACTGCCATTAGTGTACAACAAATGGCAGTTTGGTGCATCCTTAATATAACTGATACTTTGATTAACAATCCATTCAGTCAAAACAAGGCTAATTACATTCAGTAATGTTCAGTGAATTTTTCTTCTTCTTTTTCTTGCTTTTCTCAAACTGGTTAAAGCAATTACACTGGATCACCATACCAACCTTTACCACCTTACTGCCTTCCATATTTCTCAGCTACAACCCCAAAACATCACTGATCATGGGCATACAGCTTAATCAGCCTAACACTGAGGCTGCACCTCAACCATGGCACTAGTATACTCAGCCATTTTTCATTGCTCTTATTACAGAACTAACTAGATAGGACAAACTGAAACAATACAGTAATGTGACTGATCAGCTGCTTCAGAACCTTTGCATCCAGTGTACCTTTAATCAACCACTAACGTAATTTAACAATAATTTGGTTTAAGAACAAGATTTAAAAACTAAGTGCAGATCTGTTAGAATTAATAAAGAAGGGTACAGCACAATACACCAATACTATCTGCCAAAAGCTTAAAATATACCCATCATCCCTTGTGCAAAAAACTGGCTTTGTTTCCAGAAACTACTGCTTTACGCTAGAAAAGCAGAAAGTGGTTTCCATTCTCCCTTGCTGCTGGTTTTCCATTACTTGCAATAATTTATATAAGGTTGTTTCACTTTGTAGGATACCACATTATACAAGTAAAGTCAAAACTTCCTAAGCATGTACAAGCAAAGCTACTCAACAGAACTGCACTATACAACAGCCACCTGTGTATTTACACAAATAAGCCCTAAACTCAACAAATAAATGACATGCCTAATGCTGTAAGGGAAGGATTCAGAAGACAAGATAGACCTGAGGCTCTCCTACTGCCACTTTTCTGTTTTAGCTTCTTGCATTTTATCAAAGCCAGAGGCAAAACTGACAGTAATCACTTAATATAACTCCTAATGTAGGAAGAGGAAAAACCTTCAATTCACTGTTATGGCTCAACAAACTAAGCTAATCTACATAAATATTGTTACCAATTATAGAACAAAGCAACAGCAAATTTAAATATCAAATAATTTTATCTTTCTGGATAAATTATATCTTTAGCCTGTTAATACTACCATTGGCTTAATCTACTCCTCTCATTTCATTCTTCCATTCCCTATATCTCTAAAACCGTAACAACTATTTCTTCAGAAGGCTTAATTTTATAGAAGAAAAGAAGAAGAAGAAGAAAAGAAGAAGAAAAGAAGAAGAAGAAGAAGAAAAGAAGAAGAAGAGGAGGAGGAGGAGGAGCCCTTCTGAATCAGGCCACAGCTCATCTAGTACAGCATCCTGTCACCCAGTGGCCTGTTACCCCCCGAAAGGCAATCATATTCCCCATACTTATTTATGCAGTATTTACATTTATATCCCACCACATGCTCTGAGATCTCAGGGTAGGATACAACAGTTAAATGAATAAAAGAGGAATTAAAGCAGACAAAAACTGTGTAGTTCTATGGCAGACACTTCCTTAGTCAAGGGCCTGAGTAAAGAAGTGGTGTTCATCAACCTCTTGAATGTATAAAGAGAGTGTTTGATAGATCTCTAAAGGGGGGTGATTCCACAGCCTATAACAGATAAAACTTTCTCCTGAATGCCCACCTCTATAGTTTCTAATGGTGGTGGCTTTAGACATTTGTGCACAAGCTTTGTTAGGTCAGAATTAAAATCTTGATTTGGACTTGGTAGCAAACTGGTAACTAGTGCAAATCCTTTAAATCTGGCCAAAAATGTCCATCATCAGCCTTGCTGCTGCATTCTGTATTAGTTGCAGCCTCCAACCTGTCTTCAAGGGCTATCTCACACAGCACATAATAATATTCTTCTATTGGAGTTAGCAGAGCATGGATTACTAGGGCCAAATGGTTGGTCTGTGGCTGGCAAATCAGCAGGAGATGGAAGTAGACACTCTTGACCAGCACTGCCATCAGGACTTGCCCATACCAAGGGTATGCAACCTTATCAAGACGAAGAAGAGCTGGCTTTTCTACCCCGCTTTTCTCAACCATTTCAGGAGCCTGAAAGCAGCTGACAAAGCTTTCTATTCTTCTCCCCACAACAGAACACCCTGTGAGGTAGGTGGGGCTATGAGAGCTCAGAAGAGAGCTGTGACTTGCCCAAGGTCACCCAGCTGGCTTCATGGGGGAGGGTGGAATCAAACCTGGTATGCCCAGATAAGAGTACAGCTCCCTAGCCACTAGACCAAACTGGCTCACAGGATATCTCCCAAATTCATGGACATTAGAACCTGTAACACAGTATTTCCACCTTAACTAGATTCAGCTTTAATTTATTGATCCACATGCAGCCTATTGCTGCCTCCAGGCAAGCATCAAGCACTTAAGTTGCCCCTCCTGAACTGGATGGAATGAAGAAATAGAGCTACCTGTCATTAGCACCTCACTTCAATCTCCTGATGACCTCCTCCCAGCAGCTTCAGATGTTCAAAATACATCAGCAATAAAAGCAACTGCTGAGGGATCCCACAAGTTAAAGAGGTCCAACAAAAATCCCCGGTGGCTATTGTCTGACAGTGGCCTTGGAGTTCAGAGCAAAACCACTGCAGGGCAGTGTTTCCAATTCCTAAAGCCCACAGACAAACCAGAAAGATATCAGTCAATGATATCAAAACCAGTAAGAGATTATTTGGACCCATCAAGGTTTCAATACCTCTGTATCACTCTAAATATAGGTCATTAACTAAGGTAACCTGAGCAGTCTGTGTAATACATACACACAGAGAGAAAGGGGGGGCTACAGACAGACAGAAAAGGTTTGGAGGATCTTTCTCCTTATCTCTTACCCAATTTATCACCATTATCAGCTCTCCCCCCCCCATAAAAAAGCTAGACCATTTCTGCACTTTAAACTGCCTCAATAGGTCAAGAAGAGCCCAGACCACCAATTCAAACTGTAGGAAGATGCGGGTTAGATCAGCTCATACAACAGTTGCACAGCTTGCAGAAGCTTTGTGGCCACACCCCCATGCCTCTGAGGGCTACGAACAAAAATTCCTAACCTTGGGGATTCTGGAGCAGGGACACTTTTTGGCAGTGCACTGTGGCACACCACTGAAAGACTACCACCACTCCTCAAATAGTCCAAAATATGGAAGGCATGCCATCTGCATACTTCCCATGTTGCGTATCAGGGCTGCACTTGTCTGCTAGCAGACCCAATTAAGTAAGTCTACCAGTGATCCAGATTAAAGCCTCCCTTACTCTGTTTAATGCAGGCAGCAGACTAACAAATGTGCAGATCTATGCCCCTTTCTGGCCTTATTCCAGATTTTTCAAAATAGGAAACTTCTATCTGCATGCTATGGCAGGTCCCACCCAGGACCTGCTATAGTCTGCACTAGTGTGTGGATGGCAGCGTCCTATTCTGCGATATAGTCCACAATAAGTCCTAGTGCAGAAAGGGTCGAAGGAGCCTTGAGGTGTACTACACAGACTCTTAATCTATATTAAAGGTCCACACAGAAAGGCCTCTATTTCTGCTATATAAGAATGATACCAGCAACTGTTTTTGCTTCTCAGAAAAACTGCAAGACCCATGTCAGTTATACACTCTTCTTAAATCTACAAGTAAACATGATGGTGGCAAATCCATGCCTATAAATGCATATATGCAAAGCAGCACAGCTGAAATGCCAAAGAGGCATATAGTCTGAGCGATGATGGATCCTATTCCTGCCCTTTTTATCTCATGACTAATCTCCTATAGCAGCACAAATTTAAAGACACCAATCTGCTACCAATCTTGCATAACTGGAGTCTGTTGCCTTAAATGCAGCTAAAGGTGCCACAAAGCTGAGCCAACATGTAGATTAAAAGGGCACATTCATAGTAATATTTTTGGCAAAATACAGGAAGTTGCTTGCTGCAGGTTTTTCATGAGTCTTTTATTCCTGACTTTCCAGATTAAACTACAGCAACTGGTTTTCCCTTGTGGCTTCTCAGTTGAGCACTAACCATGTCAGAGCCTGCTTGACTTCAGAAATGAAACAAAATTGGTTTCACTGTCTTTGAGGAGAAATGCACAACTCACAACCCTCAGCTGAACTTCAGAAAAGTAGAAGGGAAAGGGTTAGAGCAAAAGAAAGACACACAAAAGAAGTTAATATAGAAAAAGCAACTTCAGTACATCACACTTCTCACATTACGTGATTCGCTATTTCGCTAGCAGTCTATTCTAGCACTAAGTAAACCTTGAATACTCACCTGAAGCAAAGCTTTTGGCTTTAAAGAATTACTGCTACAGATGTGTCTTTGGGTATTTTTAGGGTTTCAAGCCAGGTCCTGAATGTCACACTGAATGCTCAGTGTGTAGCACATCTTTACCAAGGTCCTTTGAGATGCGGAGTCACTGCTCTGAAATATTCACACCACCGAGTTGAGTTGTACACCTGTAGCTAACTACCACACATTCATTAATTTACTTACCTGGAGACAATTAGATGACAGAGTCAACAGCTCTTAATATATTTCATTTTGTATTTTTAAATTTCCAACCTTTCTTCCAAAGAACTCAAGCTGATGAATTTCTATCCCTTATTTTACTTCACATTAATCCTGCAAGGAGAGGCTATGACTAGCCTTAGACTATCTAGTGGGCTTCCATGGCTGAGTGAGGATTAAAACCCATGTCTACCAGGTCCTACTCTGATACAGTCCAACTCATACAAATAAGAATATATTAAAAAGTGGCATCCACATATAAAGCAAGAAATTTGTCCAAGGACTAAAAAAAATGCAGTTATCCCTAAAAGGCAAAGAAGTCTATTCTGTATTATCCAAATATGACTACAAAAGGACACCTATGCCAACTTTTTAAAATGTGAAGCAAACTTCACATTTTATGGAAAGATTTAGAAAGACACCATGGAACCTGCTGTTATAATACAACAAGTTAAAGCAATAATATATTATTAGTTATTCCCCATTCCCTCCCCTAACTTAATTATTTACTACCTGTAAGAAAACATGCCTGTCTCATGTGCCAGGATTGTGTAAAGATTCATGCCCCCCCATAATACTCCTTATCAGAGCTTTCCCTTACTTAAATACTGTGAGGAAAGCAAATCAAACAATGCCAACACGTAGGAAGGATCCTGCAACATATGCCAGCCAGCGACATGTGGTATTATAAATAGATACTGCCAAAACAAACCTCCAGCCATCTCAGCCCCTCAAACTATTTTGGATAGTGTCACCTTGCTACCTGAGCTAGTTTTGGATACTAAGCTAGTTTAGCACAATTTATCATCAGCAGGCATGTCTTCCAGATATCTTCCTTTTTGCACTGGCATCACGAGGGAACAGCATTTCCTCCTCATGCAGGTTCTGGCACTGTTTCAATCTATTTTATCTGTTTTTATCATTTATTATGATCCGCATTCACCCAAGAGCAGGAGAAATGCTGAACTGGGGAACATTCCAAAAAGGTCTTATTCAGAGAGGGAAACAAATAATTGCAGAGTTCCATCGTGCCCTGTGAATATCACCTCTAGACACAATTGCCAATCCAACATCCATTATAAATATTATAATTTAAGAAAAATTATTGCTATTCTCGGTTAATCTACATTAACACATTACAGTAAACAGCAAAATATTTCAGAAGTTTCCAAAGT
This sequence comes from Aspidoscelis tigris stejnegeri, assembly GCA_023333525.1. Lineage (NCBI taxonomy): Eukaryota > Metazoa > Chordata > Lepidosauria > Squamata > Teiidae > Aspidoscelis > Aspidoscelis tigris. The sequence goes on from JALMGA010000001.1 coordinate 214,587,915, forward strand.
AATTGGAGACCATAAAAAAAGATTAAGCCATAAACATCCATGAAATATTTTTGAATTTAACCTGACTTCTGCTATGAGTTTGATTAATCTCACATTTCCAAGCCTAGTTATACAAGATATTCTATGGCTCCCCAAGGTGAGCTACACCAAACTAGATTACCATGAATGAGGTCAAATAAAGCAACTGGGCTCCAAAGCACAAAGTGTAATTAGAAGCATCTCTTACCACCCTCTCCTGGTGAATATGCAGAGATGCAGGGGAAACCTATTCCTCAAACTTTCAATCAGCAATTGCTCTTAAAGGTAACTTTTAATGAAACTTGCATTCAGTTTGCAAACCTTTTATCCCATCCTGGACCCCCTACTGTCCCAGGGTAGATCACAAGTTTGTCATACTCTAAACATTAATATAATAAAAAGCAACTCCAAAAAGATATCCCGAGGTTTAACATCCTATTCAAAACTACAAAATATCAGGGAAATTTCTGCATACTACATGTGTCAATTTTTAACAGATTTATCAGACAGCTAACCAGGACAAAGGATAATTGAGAATATACAACAGGCTCCAGCATTATCAGCTTGGGATCCACCAAGCCACCACCTTAAATTGATCTCTCCTTTTTTTATCTCATCTAAGAGCCAACTCTTTAAAAGCATAAGGTAAAAATATCAGATTCTATCCCACTAACACCAAAGCTTACTTACCGCATGCAGATTTGCCTTCTCTGCGTTTTTAGTTTTTTAAAAACCTAATTTTTCTGATCTCTTTTCAAGCCTGCAGCAACATTCAAAACCTTCAAGTTAAGTTCCCAACAGCAGAGTTACCAACCTTCTCAAAGTTCATCTAAGCAATTATGCCTACCATTACAGAAAGCAATGCTACCCTTATCTTGAGCTACCTACACCAATGAGGAAAAACGCATGCTATATGAGCTAGACCTGATTCAGCAAGTCTGCTTCAATCAGAACTTGAAGCTGACCATACGACAAAGGAGGTACGGTGAACTGGATGTTTTCCTTAGCTCAGTCATGTCACCAAGGGATCTCAGTGTAAGGATGCCTGCTTCCCTCATAATGGCTCACCACTCCCAAGAACATTGTTCTGAATCTGCCAGCATGGTGTTAGATTATGAAATATACCTACATTTGGGGATCCTAATACTTTTCCAGAGATTCCCATGTGTCGCTGCACAGAAGGCTGGTCCTGGCTGGCTGCCATATTTGTCCAAGGTTTTCTAAGAAGTATTTTTATACTGTTAATCTAACAGCACAAAAGGCAGTGATACTCAGTTTCTGAGGTCTTCTGCAATTAAATGAACAAAGGGTGCTTGAAATTCAAACTATCTGCAGTGATGCTGCAAGTGCAGGTGTTTGCAGTAAGCCAACAAATCCCAACCTGCACATTAAACAGTCACACATAACTGAATGAGAATATACAAGTATTGTATACAGATAAATACTGGAAGACAATGCCCTCCAATAACTACATTTTAACCACATCTATACTTAAAGCTTTTCAGCTAACCACTTAACCATGTTTGAGAAGCAGAATCACAGGACACATAGGTTGAATCTTCCAATTTGTAAATCTAACTATAACTACAAATTGTTACACTGAGACCCCAATCCAAATCACTCAGGTGAGTGCACGACTTGCATCCATAAGTAGGTAAAACAAGACAGCTCAAAAGGGTACCTCAGGAGGTGTAGCTGCCACATGCTACCATCTATAAGCCACTCATCAGGACTTACTTCCGTACAAGCATGCATAGAAGATTGTGGTGTAAGAGCTGTCAAAATATAAATAATAATTTTGTGTAGATGGCTCATTCATTGAAGGTTTTTTTTTTAAGGTGAATGAGTTCAGAATCCCCATACATAGGTTACATTGTTCCAGATCTTTGGAACCTACAACCATTTTTCATAAAAATAAGAGTAAAATTAGTCGGGCAATTATAACTGAAGTACCCCTCTTCAGCATTATATAGGAAACATTATTTTACCTGGCCACCCCTTCCCAACCCTACTTCACGCTAAGGATGATCAATATGGGGCCTCCTGTTGGAAAAGTAGGTGCCCCCACACCAAGTTCTGTTCCCACCTCCCCGCTTTGTTAACAGCCATGTGAAGAAAGCCTGCCACCAGTATTTTTACCCCACACCATTCACGCTTACTTACTGAGAACTAATGTTTAAAGACCCACCATCATTTTATAGTGCCTGTCAATGTGGGACTCCAGTGATGAAGACAAATGCTCAGAACGTGTTCCTTGCCACAGACAGCTCTTTTATAAAGGAGAAGGTGGGCTTAGATAGGGAGTTATATATATAGAGAGAGGATCAATCCATGCTCTCTTTTGTGGCAAAAATATAAAGCGGATTGGGGGGGATTTAAAACGTGGCCTCCCCTCTAAAAAATGCGCACAGCCCAATCGTACGCAAGTCAAAGGCGAAAAAGGATTGGGAAGATGATGCGGCTGCTACGGCAAACCATCGCCACGGACTGACACAAGGCGGCAGGGCGTACGTGTGTAAATGGAAGTGGGTAAAATGAACTTCCTACACGTGCCCCGCGAGACCCGTTACGGTTCACGCCTACCGAATAGCCGCACGCCCGACGGTTCATGTAAAAATAAACAAATAACTAATCCCCCAAAACTAGAAAAGCTGGTTCCTCCTTTAGTCTCTTCCCCCGCCCCCCCCCGGCTTAAGAGGAAAAGAGACCTGCGCCCAAGGTGTGAGGTGAGGGCGGCGGGACCGCCTGAGCCCCGGCCTATGGACTGTCATTGGGGACGCCACGTCCATTTCCAGACAAGGGGGCAGAAAGGGGCCAGTGAGGAAGCCCAAAGGGAGGAAGGGGCGGCCAAGGGGGCAGAAGCCACGGCCGGCTGACAAGGGGAAGGGCATGGCGGCACAGAGACGGATCCGGGGCCTGCGAGGGAAGCCGGCCATGGAGGGCGAAGGCAAGAGCGGGAGAGGAAGGAGGGATGGCGGGCGGGCGGGGGAAAGGCAAGGGCACGGGAAAGGCCAAGGGCAACACCGGCTCCCCACCCACCCGCATACGGTACCTGCTGCCGCCGCCCACCCGCACTCACCCTGCGCATAGCCTTCAGGATCAAAGCCAGCTCATAGCGGGGCATCTTAGGAAGGAAAGCGGCAAGGGGCGGCTGGGTCTTTGGAGCCCACAAGGAGCGGCTGGGCGGCGGCAACGTCGCAGGTCCCCACCACGCTGTAGCAGCGACTAGGAAGGAGGCGGCGCGGTGAGCCGGCGGCGCGATTTAAAAGAGGTCGGGCTTGCTGCGCGCACACGACGGGGCCGCCCCTCTTGCTGGCGTCGTCGTCGCCGCGCTTCCCCTGCTATTGCTGCTGCGTTTGTCTGCACGCTCGCCCGGCTGAGCAGCAGCAGCGGTGGCGGCGAGACCGGGGCTTTTCAAACACGGGTCGGTGTTGCGGGAAGGGAAAGGAAAGGGGAGAGTCCTAAGGCGGTTTTCTGCTTTACGGGACTTCAGCGTCCTGGCGCAACAAGAGGCCGGGAGCAGCGCCACGCTTGGAGGCTGAGGCGCCGCCCCTCCTTTCGCAGATGCTGCTTGGCCGGCCCGCCTTTTCCGTCCGTTGTTGCGCGGTTTTCCCTCCCTCGCTCCCTCCCTCGCTCGTGCGCGCCGTGGCGGCCGCAGCGGCTCCTCGGCTACTGCTGCTGCAGCGAGTGGAAATTTCCACTGAACCCGCTCCCAGCCTTCCCGTTGCCGCGTCCCCCTCCTCTCTTTCCCTCCCTCCCTCCCTCCCTCCCTGCCCGCCCGCCCCGCAAGGACGTCTGGCGCACACAAGCCGCCACACGTGAAACCCGCCCCTCCGTCGGCACTGCCGAATCCATCCTCAAAGCGTCCAACGGCCATTTAGATATATATATATATATATATATATATTAAAGGAGGCAGTAGTAATAAGACCGGCAACGCTACCGCTGCTGGCTTTCCAGAAGGTTCCAGAAACACCTGTAGCCACTTCGAGGCGTAAATGCCGCCCGTGCCCGGTGCCAGCGAAGAGGGAGGGAAATTCCTCTCAGAAAAGGCAAACTCGAGATTCCGCCCACAGGAGCGCCTGGCATTCCCACAGTGACACGGGGCGAGGCGGCCGCAAGCTACTGCTACCTCGCTCTTCTAGCGATGGCTAACTTGGTTCCCTTCACACATACAACAGACCCGTGTCGGTATACATTCTAGCATTAACGAACCACTCGTGTGCAGAAAGACACCAGCTCGTTCTTCACGTGTAATCTGGCGTTTTTACACACAAATCTGCATGGTTAAGCTGAGTAGAACAGGTTTCCGGAAAGTTGAATTCCTTGAAAAAGTGCAATCTACAATATCTGAGACTACCTGTTTGGGAATGCTCACAGTCTAAGCAGTAAACTAAACAAGAAACTATGCTGGTGTTTATTTTTAAGATAATTTCAATGCTTTATACATTACCCACATGTCCTATGGCATATCATGATGCACGTGCATTTTTCTAGGTACTTGCCCAGTGTTCCAAAAAAGCATTCATACTAGCTTTTCTTATGGTGCATGAGAATACCCAAGTTGTTGCAATACAATGACTTTGATTTTATTGCAATCTGGTCATTCTTTGAATTAAGACCAGAATCCTCCTAAGTGCATTATGTCTGTTTGCTCAAGATCATTGTGGACAAAAAGAGGATTCCTTTGCAGTTCATGATCTTTTTTAATATAATAATCTATTTGCAGCTATATTCAGCGGTGCTTAAATAACTGTCAAATGTTATCTGAAACTCACAGCCATTCTCCATATCCATCAGCCTTCTCCCCAGTGCACTTAGAAAAATATTCTTCACTAAATGTCCTGATTACCACCATCAATGTCCAGAGTGTCTCCTGGGATTTCTTTTTTGGAGTTGTTCCCTGAACAACTTGGGGTTGGCACCGACCTGTTCATGTCTCCTTGAAAACTAAACAAGATACAAACTTACATTACATGACCACCAGATACAAACTTGTATACACTATGAAATTCCAAGTTGACTTCACGTTTATTTATATTTCTATCCTGCCCTATACCCAAAGGTCTCGGGGCAGGTTACAATATTATATTAATCTTAGACAGGTCCCTGCCCTCAGGCTTACAATCTAAAGAGACAAACAAAAGGAAAATGGTGTGGGAGAGAACAGGAAACGAAAAAAAGCAAGCACTTGAGGTCTTCAGTTCCAATTCTGTTCATTTTTTATTGCTGGAATTTTCCTATTCTCTTTACTTTGAATTTTCTCTTCATTGATGACAAACTGGATGATGGTAGAGATGGTCAGCCAGCATCTACTCAGCCCCACCCTGCTCAGCCCCAGGACCAGATGATTTCTCAACTGGTGGATCGGCTGCCATGGTCTCTTTGCCATCTTCTGATGGGAGCAGTTGGAAGAGGGAGGAGGCACTTTTGTGAGCAAAGTGGCAGACCTCCTCAACCTGCTTCTTCTGCTCCTCTCAGGCAAGATGGTTCGCAGCCTTGTGATGGCAGTTGGAGGAGGGAGGGGCACTGCTGGGAGCAAGATGGCAGAGCAGCCCAGCCTGCTGCCTCTTCTCCACTCCTCTCAGGCAAGATCATTATTGTTACTTTATGGTTTTTTAAAGTATGATATGAAACTCTATTGCTAACTTCTCTATTCTTGGGTAGATCCATTGTCATGCGAGGTAAGTCCCATTAAGCAGGGCCTCCTGGCATACCAGGTAAGTTAATTCCTAGAGGGAAAGGAGTGGGGGGGGGGAACTATTGCAGAATTCTTTTGCACAATGATCTAATCTTAATGAGCTCTTTGGAAGGCCCTAATATATGTATTCAATTAAATAACAAATTTTACAAGGTTGGCAATAAAATAGCCATATATCTCTGGATGACACAGCACTCTGAAAGATTCCTAATCCAGGGACAACCAATGGCAGTGCTTTCCAATGTCATTGGACTTGAACTCCTACCAGTTCTGTTCAACATGTCCAGTAGTCGGGAATGATGGCAACCATGCTCTGGAAACAACTGGAAAGCAAATTTTTGCTACTTTCCCTGATTTGTAAAATCTTTTGTCCTTCCTGTATTATCTTAATCCTGGAATAAGGGCCCATGTAATAAGCTTCTGTATGTCATTGATCCGCACTTCAGTGTAGATCAGTGAAGCACACAGCATCTGCATTAGCATGATCCTGATCAGAGCAGCTCTGATCAAGAATACCAATAGACTCAAATATCTGCTGGTGGACTAGAGCAGGCCCTGGTCCAGAGCATTGAAGCTAGTGGTGGATTCGTTTCAGCAGAGGCTCCAAGGCTAGGTACTTTTGTTCCTAGTTCTCAGAGTGCTCGAAACCTACCATCTACTTTGAGCTTGGCAATGAGGCTTTCTGTGATTGGAACTGATGGGCCTGGCAGTTCCAAACCCAAGGATCCTGACCAAAGACAGGTAAGTGCAGAAAGGGGCTTTGTTTCCTAGGAATGACTATTTTATGAAACTAATATTTGCTTAGTAGCAAATAGGAGCTGCTTTCTGCATTGGTATCATCCTTGCAGGAGCCTCTGAGAAACCAGCTGCTTAGCATCCACTTCTGTAGTTACTTGGCCATCTTGTTAGCCAGGCAAATTACTATTGTTGTCAAATGTTGTGGTTGCTAGGAAATCCTCAGGTGGTTAAGGATTAATAACTCCCTTCTCTGCATTTAACCCACCTACAGTATGATCTCCATGCTTCACTTTCCCAGCATAAAAAAACATTTCCCAGGATTTAGCAGTTTTAAAAGGGGAGTTTCAAGTCTAGGAATTCAGAATTCAGTTCTAAGGAAATCCAGATTTTACATTTACACATTTATGCTATTTGGTTAAAATTGTTCAATTTGAATTTTACCAAATTGGAGGGGGGGGGGGTTGGCAGGGGGCGATGTGGCAATGAGACAAAGAGTAAAATAGGACTGCAGAAGACACAGACTCTACCTGGAGATCTTTTAATGCCGGTGGCAAACTATCCTAATATTTTGCAAGGCGAAAACTACTCAGAATTCTTCTAGTCAAAGCCCTATACATGGCTCAGAGTCAAAAAGAGATGAAAAAAACTTACGTTTTTCATTTATAATATATACAGTGCGTCTTCATGGCATAGTTATCTCGAATTCAAAACGTTTTGAGTTCGCGCAGTTCAGACGGCACTTCGGATTAACACGGTATTTCCGTGTTAAAGGACGTTATCCCGATTAGAAATAAATCCTGATCTCAACAGGTCTCACTCCGGATCGTGCGTCGATATGTGTTTCCTTTTTAACTGTGTGGACAGTACCGTGTAAAGGGAAGAGAATCCGTATTCAGGGTGCCCTTCCCCCAATCGCAATCCACCCAATGGCTGTCCGTATTTTGCGGACGTCATTGGGGGGGGGGTTCCCTGCCTGATCTGAAGCAAAAACTTTTTTGGGATCACTTCTTGCAAGCCTGAACTTCTTGGAGCAGCCTTCACACAGCAGCGCTACAGCTCCGGAGTGTGTGCTGAGAGTTGTTGGGGGGAGAGACGGAGAGGAGGGGATTGGGCAGGAGGAGGCTATCAGCGTTTTGGATTCCCCTGGGGCGGGCAAGAAGAATTTGGCTGAGGGAGCCCGGCCACAGAAAGCCTAGCTAGTCTTCCCCTCCTGGGGAGGGAGGGAGCCGGTAGACACACACACACACACACACACACACACACACACACACACACAGAGGCAGGCTTTCATGACACCCTCACACATGTTTAGGATTCCCTCCCCCAATAGCTTGCTTTCAAAGAGTGATTTCATTGAAAGAATCCAGCCTCCAAACACCCACTACCTCCAAAGTTACACTGTAGCGATTTAGCTTAATAACAATGTTGCAGTTTTGCGCAAGTTCTGAACTCTAAAAAGGGAAAGGAAAAGAAAGCCCTGGAGCTTGTATTTTAAAAGCTGTGGCTATGAAGGGGTTTTGAGTTGCTGCTGCAGCTGCTGTGTGCCCTGTGAGGCAAAGGAAAAGCCCCTCGGTCCCCTCCAGCCCAGCCTCTCGGCGCCAGGGAAGCAGGGGTGGGAAAGAGGGATCCAGACATCTTCGGAATCGCCTAAGTTCTGAACTTTAAGGGAAAGGAAAGGAAAGCCCTGGAGCTTGTATTTTAAAAGCTGTGGCTATGAAGGGGTTTTGAGTTGCTGCTGCGGCTGCTGTGTGCCCTGTGAGGCAAAGGAAAAGCCCCTCGGTCCCCTCCAGCCCAGCCTCTCCGCGCGAGGGAAGCGCGGGTGGGAAAGGGGGATCCAGACATCTTCGGAATCGCCTAAGTTCTGAACTTTAAGGGAAAGGAAAGGAAAGCCCTGGAGCTTGTATTTTAAAAGCTGTGGCTATGAAGGGGTTTTGAGTCGCTGCTGCGGCTGCTGTGTGCCCTGTGAAAGCAAAGGAAAAGCCCCTCGGTCCCCTCGGGGATCCAGAGCTGCACAGCGATGAGGGCGGGAGGTCTGATCTCTGTTACTTTGGGGCTGATCCTGGGAGGGAGCAGGGCGAAAGGCGCCGAGAACATGGCAGCGGCGGCAGCGGCGGTGGCGGGCAACGAGGAGCGCCAGGATGGATGGATGGATGGATGGATGGATGGATGGATGGATGGATGGATGGATGGATGGATGGATGGATGGATGGATGGATGCTGCTGCTGCTGCTGCTGCTGCTGCTGCTGCTGGGAAGGGGGAGGGAAGAGAATGGCCGGATCGGACAGTGAATCCCCGGCGGAGCATGGATGATGCAAAGGGAAGGGAGGGTGGGATCCTGGGAGGGAACACCAATCAGAGAGCAATGGGCGGGAGGACAGGGCTGCCGTCCGGACTCCCAGCATTGATTCCGGGTTAAGGCTGGAATCGGAATGCCACGGAACCGGTTTAACTTGCAAGTCGTCTGGACAGCTTTGTTCCGTTTCTTTTATTTCGAATTCTTTAAACCGAAATAACACATGCCATGAAGACGCGCCCATAGTGTAAAATATGTAGGAGTTACTCTAACAGATTCCTGAATGTGAAAAGAGGCACCTGCCTTTGTTATTTTTAGCCAGTAAATGAAGACTGATGGCTTCAAGATGAGATTATTGCAAAAATAAAATGAAGAAACTCCATATATCTGAGACAAGGAAGTAATGTATCCACTCAAAACAGAAGGGTAACAATAAAGATACAAATTATGGCTTCCTAATTCTAGTCTTATTTCATGAAAAGGGTTTTTGGTTTGGTTTTTTTGGTGGGGGGGTTGACTGAGTATGTAGACATCAAATCTGTTCATTCATCAAGTCATATCTTGGGGAAAGTTCAACAATGATTAAGAAAACATGTCAGACTTGTGACATAGCACAGCATTGTTATTTTAATGCCAGTGGAAGGAAGGTGGTTGAAAGGCTGTGATCACACCTTGCTAGAATAGTCCATCCTGTTAAGAAACTGAACTGAAGACGTCCTAATCCTCTTCATACTTAATTCCTGACAATCCATCCACAGTTCGGACTGCTATGCTCACACGTTTTATATTCTTTCCCCAGGTCTCCTTTACATGACTCTTTTGCCCCCCCTCTTGATTTCATCAACACCACCTGCATTCTGATAGGATAAAGTTCTGTCAATCAACAGTGGAAATGGGGTGTGTTTGGAGCTGATGGCAGACTTGATGGTAACACACAGATGCAGCGAAGGCATACACCAACCAGCATGCACCTCCACCTCCCCAGCCACTCACATAGAAAAAGGAGAGGCTGTACTCTGCTGTTTGCCCTAATGCTGCTGAAGAACTTTCACTTTTCACTAAAAGTCCTCTTTTACTGAATGGAAACATTGTTTCCCTTGCACATTGCTGAAGGAAAATGGAAGATACATTGTCCTTAGAATTGTATCATTTATACTCTTACTCCACTCTTACCCTTGCTCACCCTCCCAACAGTGCTTTTCTGGCCATTTTTTTAAAAATATACTCCAGCTTTTCTGCAAAATCTGTAGGGAGTAAATGAAAACATATGATCTATTGCTTTACCAGTCTAGTGCAAAACTAATTTATATTTTTTAAAAATGGCAGAGTCCACCAATGTGCGAGTGGAGCAAGGGGGAATTGGAGGGGGCAGGATGGAAGAGGGTACCAACCTAGGAATAGTGACACACAAAGTACAAACTGCTTGGCAAGCAGAAACTACAGCAGTGATCACACCTTTCTGCCAAGCCTCGCCTCCCTTGCAAATATGAATCTCCTGGAAGGGATGCAACAAAGGGAAAGGTGTGCAGGAAAATCCCATTTATGCCACCCACATCCAGGTATTGGGTGGGAGGGAAAGCTGGATCCACCCCTCCATGTGCGGTTCACTTCCACAGTCATACCGGAGACGTGAAAATGGACTGGTTTGCCCAAGACGGACTGAGTCCTGTGCAGAAGCAGACTCCAGACAAGTCAAACTGATGAGAAACAGTCCACTTATAAGATTGAATTGAAGGGACAGAGTGTGAGCTTTGCCACTAGAAGATGGCTTAAGGACATCTTCAACTGTAGGTATGATCACGGCCAAACAGTAATGTATAACTATCCTTGATCTAGTGTCATTTTGTTTTCATAAAGGATTCCAGACAGCATTTTGTCGTGCCCCCCACAAAATTTGTTGTTGAAAACAGAGAATTGCTTTGAAGTAGGACATGGCAGCTCACTTCTGCAAAACAAACAAACAAACAAAAACACAACCAAACCATGGAAGAGTCCAAATTCCAAACAAACTTGACAGTACCTAACTGGTTTTCAATGGACATTAACAAAGAGAATTAAGTTGATGGCAACAATCCCATAAGTACAGTTACTGTGATAAAAAAATATATTGCAGTAGTTTGTAATAATCTTTATAATTTTGAAGTGGTGTACAAAAAATAAAAAAGCTAAACTCTTAATAGCTACATAAAAACATAGTTAAAATTAAGGATCGTGGCTAAATTGGTGGCTATAGACCCGAAGTGTAATATAAGTAAATGGTAAGAACAAACGTTCTTTGTTGTTATTATGGTTCAAAATTTCTGTAATTATAGCCTTATGAACCTTGGCTACTGAAATACCACACCAGGTTTTGCATTATAAAACTGAAATTTGCATCATATTTGGATAGAATAAACTCATGTTTCTCAAAGACAGGCAAGGAATAAGGGAGACTAGTGGAGATAGTTTTTTAGGACCAACTTCCCACTTCTGCATCCTTATGAAATGACATTGTAACCAACTCTAGGGATATATAAAGTCTTCCAAATTCAGAGCTATTTCAAGAATTCTGAAATTTTCATTAAATGTCCTGTAAAAGTGGCACCTGTTCTAAACTCAAAATGAAACTCGGTCCTTTACTATTGAATACTATACTCCAAAAGCAGCTTTTGATTTTGATTTTGTATATTTCTTGTTGGCTTTTTCACAGAGCTTGCTCTTACTGGCTAGGATTTTTATGTGGCTTAAGGTTGTTGCAGTTAAAATTTTCAGTAGTCAGGGGCAACTGTGGTGCCATTGGTTGAAAAATCAAAAGGGGAGAACTCTGGAACTGGAGCTGTGGCGTGTTTTGTGATGGCACTGATTGAACCCAATGTTTTTTGTATTGTTTTGTTTAGTCATCAACATACTCTTGTCTTTTCAGTAATCCATAGAACAGTTGGCCTAATATCAGTACTTGAGATGATCTTAGAATGGACCCCATCATGTGTATTACACTCCCCCTATTTTAAGGAATTAAACAAACTGGAACAATTTCAATGAAAAATACATAGAAGGATGACACAAAATCAGGGCCAGTTCTCTATCATTCCACAATAATGGCTTAATTATAATAACAAACAATCTGAATATCAGAAGCAAAAAAAAAAGAGGGATGGTATCTTCTTACACACACTGAATCTGTTCTAGACATTCATCTGTTGCAGACACATTTATTTCACAGTATATAAAAGATGCCTCTATTTGGGCACAAGCATATAGCAAGGCATTATCTTCAAAGGCCTTGAGTAACTGAACTGTTTGCTTGAGCAGATCTGAGAACATTTAAGGCTCTTTCCGCTCTTACCTGCTTTTAGTCAGGATCAGTGGGTCCAGATAACCAGACCTACTGATCCTGCTGACAACTGACTATGCCAATCTAGATCAAAATTGGATAAAGTTTGCATAAATGTCATATCAAAAAGGAAGCCTAGACATAAGAGTAAATTATATGCAACTACTTTCCAAAATTCATATCTCAAAATACATTATTCAGTTACAGTTCCCATGAGCTCCAAATAATATGACCAATTGTAAGAAATGATAGGTATCTTAGTTCACAATTTGGTCAGTCTTGGCTTTAAAATACTTTTTCCAACTCACTGTATGAATGTGTTTACATTAATATCCTTTGTATTCTTTCAGTACTATTTTTCAGAATTAGTTTATTGCAAGAGAACATTGCTATTAGGAAAACTTCCTAATACTAGAATATAAAACTCAGGAGCACCATCATTGCCTTCCATGCGATTTAATGCGGTTGAAGTGTATATATAACTGTAGCATAAGTCTGTTATAAACCTTCAAACTTTATCCTCAAGTTAATGAAAATACTCATTTCTGAAGGAAAACTGGACTATTGAGAAGAAAAATGCAGTATTTTGCCACTAGTTTTGTTAAGTTTCTTTATGGAGGGAAAAAAAAATACTCCATAGAATATGTCCCCATAATATATAACTATAAAAACAATTTATTAGCAAAGGTGTCTGAAGAATACTTTTAAGCAATGAGTTTGTCCATTTTGTATTTAACTGTCTGGCAAGTACCTCAAGTCAGTTGTAAGCACAATTTAAGGATGAGATACAATACAAAAACAACATCATTACTGCAGCCCACAATATGAATTCCACAAGACTGTGGAATCTTTGTTGGCTAAGCACGATGTAAATTCTAGCTTCAGTTGAACCAATGAGAGCCACACAAGCTAATTCTGAAATGCAATATAATTCTGACCAAAACATTTTTCTTAATGATTAAATACAATGTTTTGGTTAATTATTGTTTAACCTTTTAATTTATAGAACTTAAAGACAAAGCTGTGTTGGTCTGGATCAGTAAGTAAGAGGGTCTACTAGCATGTTAGAGACCAACAGAGAGAAAGAAGTCTATGAAGAGTTTTTAGACTAAGCCTACTTAGTCTGATGAAGTAGGCTTATAGCCTGTTTGCACTTACCAGTTGGAACAGTTGCCATGGTGACCCAGCCTGTCCTGCCATTTGCACTTCGAGTGCTGCTGGCTCAGTACCGGGCTTTTCCAATACTTGAAATAGGAATGGTTGCTCTACAAAAGCTCATGCTACCAATTGTTTTCTCTATATTAGTCTCTAAAGTTCTCCTACCACTTTTTTTTTCTGGCTCACATAAAATATGTGTAGTTAATACATTTATCTTACAATACAAACTCTCAAAGAGACCAGGGGAGTGGTATCCTTCTGAACAGGACCCGGATCTAAGGAATGGGTACTTTCCTTAATCTGGATCTAGTAGATCTGGATTAAGGGAAGTACCTAATGTGTTTCCATGGGTGGTCTAGCACCCAATAGCAATGGGTGCTAGCCTGCCTGCTGTGGTAACACCAGAGCACCCATGTGGCAAATCCGGATTGACCCACAGGTGGTCTGCCTGTCAACCCAGGTGTTTTGGGGGACGGGGTGCAATCTCCGAAGTTGTCTTCAGAGATTAGCAAAGGCTCGGAAGTCCCTCCAAAGCCAGCTATGAAGTCCCTCTGAAGGCAACTTTGGAGATTAGCACAGGCTCCGAAGAAAAACCCCTTGTGAGAGCAATGCAGCTGTCAAAGGCTGCAAAGGCTCCGAAGGGTCTTTGAAGTTAGCCGCACCAAAAGTGCCCAGGACGAAGCTGGGTGAAGAGTCTGCAGCTGACAATGCGGCAAAGGGGAAAGGGAAGAAAGGGAAGATTTCTAAAAACAGACGGGAGAGCCTATCTGTTTCAAAGGGCTCTGGCATCTGTTTTTAAACATTTTCTCTGCTCTTTACAGCCCCTATACTCACCTGACAGTTGCCCAGCTGGGTGCCCTATACCCACCTGGACTCTCAGGTGGGTATAGGGCACCCAGCTGGGCAACTGTCAGATGAGTACAGGGGCTGTAAAGAGTAGGGATGATTTTTAAAAATAAATGGGAATTATGGGGCAAGAGCAGGAGTCAGCAAGGAGCTCATTAATTATGCACCTCTTTCTGCATGAATGAGTCAGCCTCCCAGCAAGAAGCTGATTAACAGGCAGCTCCAAGGAGTTGCAGGGGTTGAAATTTCTCTCTTCCAGGGGGGCAATAAGGTTACCTCCCTGAGAAAGAGAGAAAACTCAAGCCTCTGCACCCGCTTACTCCCTTGGGAGTAAAGGGAGCAAAATAACGATCCCCTTGCGAGATCCACCACACTTGCAAGAAACCCACGCTTGCAAAGGGTTTTCCTTCGGAGCCTGTGCTAATCTCCAAAGTTGCCTTCGGAGGGATTTTGGAGCTGGCTTTGGAGGGACTCTGAAGTCTTGACTTTGGGGCACACACCCCCATGGGTGCCTCCCCCTCCCAGCCTCCTCTAGACCCCATTGCCAGAATATAGTGGAAACAGGCTCCAGATTTTAAGGCTGAAGACCCCATTGTAGATCCCTTTAATGGAGTCTACACGAAATCCAGATTATATGTCCTGAAGGACCCATATGATCTGGATTTCCCTAGCTGTGGTGGAAACAGATGTGTCCCTAATGGGGTCTGTGGTGGAAATGGGTACTTAGTGCCAATGGAAAAACACCCGTTGCTTCCCTTGTGCATTGACAAGGCCAAGAGAAGAGAAAATGGAGGATACATTGTCCTTCTCCAGGAGGCATGCATTTTGAGAGTGGACTGTAGTGCCCAGCTAACTTTGGAATAGGGTGTTGACCAAGACAGACAAAGCATAATTTCCATTGTGTATTTCATTTTTGTTTTTTTTTAATTGAATTGTTTGAACGACACTGAACAACACACTAGAAATCAGAAAATATGTCAGATGCTGTGCTTTCTTCCCATCCCAATAGTGATATTCTTGCCCTCCTGAGTACAATGCCCACAATGAAGTCTGTCATTGGGCAGGAGGAAATGGAGAGCCCTCCCTCTGCATACCCAGAAAAATATGGTTTCCACTCATAATAGACAACTTGCTTCTTCTCCCTTTCAAAATGAAACACGCTTAACCATCTAAAAAGTGCTCAGAACTCACTCAGAATGCAAAACAGTCCATTTTGTTTTCACCATTTTATTGCAATACCATCACTATATTTATTTTAGTTTTCCTGTGAGATACAGGAAGTAGGGATGTGCATGAATTTTGTTTTTATTCAATGCAAGAAAATTTGTATTCATTTGAATAGATGCCATTTGAATGTGGTAGGATTTGTATTTTATGTGAATGTTCAATCCCAAACTAATCCCATACGAATGCATACAAATGGCATACGAATCCCATACGAAGTTTCATACAAATGTATCAAAACATTTTATTTGAACTCAAATGTCAATCTTCACATGTGCAAACATTTGAATTAGGATGTCCAAATTTGGGGAAATGTGTACAAATTTCAAATGTTATGAATATTTCTGCACATCCCTAACAGGAAGTCTGATACGACTGCCTGATGATCTCTCATTCAAAATGTTAAAATTGACAGAAGGTATCTTCCACGCATGAATGCATTTTTATGGTTCTATATAAAGAAGACTTTCTTCCTCTGACAAATGTATCAGACTTCTTACTGAATTTGCTGTGCTCTAAAATGATATCTTTCTGTTGCCTTTCTTCTTGCAAGCTTCCATGCTGCAATCTGTAATTTGACTCTTTTTCTTTAAAAAAATAAAATCTCCCAGGCAGAAAGGTGAGCAAGAAACCACTCATGGAATTTTCCTCTGCTACTTAGCTATGCAAGGCAAGCAAACTATGCACATCACTGAGCTGTAATATATTATAAAGGCAAACAGAAGAAGCTGGCAGTCTAGCTAAGCTATGCTGGAATTTACATCGGTGCTATACTTCTGGATGAGCAGCACCAGGAAATACAATAACAGTAGAGGAAAAAGTTAATACAGAAATGATAGTTCCTTCCACAGTTGCCCTCAGGGCACCACTGCCAACTGCTGTGCATGACATTACATTCAAAGGCGCAGCTTGAATTAGCCTGCATTGCCATCTGTTTTTGGCCCTCCACGTATGCATGACTATGGCCAGGATGGTGGCTCGGTCCAGAAGGCAAGTTATAGTACTATTTTGGGAAACACAATCAGTTAGGCAGATTTTCACAGCACGATATAGCAGGGCTATGGCAGGGTTGCCACAGATATGTGTGGCAATCCCACCATAACCCAGACACAGTTGCACTATATATCCCCATCTGGATGAGCTCTAGTCTACCTTCAAGAAGCTTCTGACTATGGTAATAATACACATATGATAAACTACATGGCTAGGTTAATTCTATTTTCTCTCCAGCATTACAGAACCGGTTTGACTCTGCTGTCTTTCAGGACGTACAGTAGCTGGATATCTGGGAACTTCAGAATGCAAAGCAAATGGTTTATCACTGAGCTTGCTCTCATTAATTCACTTATGCCAACCATGTTATCACATTTCAGAGCATGCAGATGCAGGTCTTTATTCTGGAATATATCGTGCAAAAAGAGCCAAACCAGAAAGGGTCTTGATTCCATCCTGACAAAGCCTTGTCTTTCCAAAGAATGTTTGTCAGATCCTCGGTGGAAAAGTACTGGCAAATTTTAATCAAGTTAGAAAATATGTCCACAAATTCACTTGAAAAGTAAAAAAAAAAGTAATGTGGTAGCAGCTTATCAAGCAGGAAAAACGGGCAGGGGAATCAGGGCAAGAGGTGAGGCCTTCAACCCAGTGGCAGACAGCTGGGGTCTGGCCAGTGTTTGGCCTCCACAGGGTGCAGTCACCTCTATTGAGGCAGCTGCACCCCGTGGAAGCACCCTGGGCCCACCCCCACCCAGGACCGCACACCTCCTTCCTGGTAAGTACTTACTGTATGGATGTAAATATTCACAGCAGTAACTATAAGCTTCTGGGGACCTAGATTCCAGGCAGCCTTTGCCTAGGTTCGAGAATTGTTTTCAGGAGTTGGCCAAAAGATTTCTCTCTGTCTGGATTCACTGCTTCCAGGGGCAACTAGAGGTCAGTTCAACACAAGCAGGTGTGCCAGATCAGCAAGAATACTAGGACCCTCTCTTTGGCATACTGGCGTATTCTAAGGGAAGCCCCAGGTCATGCCTGTGTGCAAAAGGGAGGTTCCTATTATATGTGCTAGGCTGCAGAATCATCCAAATAGTCACTAGCACACCTGGAACACATAACTCTGCAGTTACACCACATTAAACATTCTTTAGTCCATCTTGAGATCTGACTGCTCACACCTTTTCATAAGAATGTAAGAGGAACCCTGCTGGATCAGGCCACCACCCATCTAGTCCAGTATCCTGTCCCACACAGTGGCCCACTAATTGTTTATGGGCATCTCAAGCAGAAGACAAGGGCAAACCTTCACCTGCTCTCAGATTCCTCCTGCATGCAAATGGAGACATCCTGCTCATCCCCCCCAGCCTGAAATATGTACTAGTACCTAGGCATCCATTCTAGTAGCCATTGATTGGTACATCTGCCATCTTCTCCTTGAGTGAAATGTGTAGTTCAGGGCTACTCAACTGTGTATGTGTCTGTCTGCATGGTAAAAAGGGCCCATCTCAGTTTGTTTTCCAGGGTCTAATTCACCCTAGCAATATCCCTGGCTTATTCTACACCAGTGTATCATGTAGCTATTTCTGCCTTTTAGCAAACAAAGATGGCCTGCCTGTAACAATATATGGATTTTCTTCCATGCATCATTCTATAGAAAATCCAGTTTGACAGCCACATTTGATATATGCCTTTATTTTTCCTCTCTCTCAGACTAGTAATCAAACTGAGGTAAAGGGGCCAGGAAAATATGGAAATGCAAGCCTTCCAGGTACTGTGTTTTTCATCTACCACACATATCTCTGTCCTTCACACACACTAAATGCAGTAATACAGTATGTCACTTGTCCTCATGAGGACAAATATAAATCCTGGTCCTCTTTGTCAGCAGTTCCCAATTTTAAAAGTCATTGCCTCGTGACAAGAGTGGGTTCCAAAGCATAGTCGAGTGAATGCCCTAGAGTTTATTGTACAACGGTGCCAATTTCAGTACTGATTTATTCAAACTCCAACATGAACATGTAGATTTTGCTCTTGCCAAATGATGTGGCTGGAATGCCCAGTTATTTTCCCATGTGAGTAACAGGAACACAAAAAATAGATTTGGAAGAGTTCAAGGAATTAACTTCCCTTCTCACACAGCCGTTCCCCTTACTCCTTGCTCCAATTATATGTTAGGCAAACACACTAGCTCCTTGCTTCTTCTAAAATGTTTTTATATGTGGTTACATAAGAATAACAGCGCCAAGATTTAAAAGTTATTACATTGCACAACATGTACCTTCTATGCCATAACACCCCCCCCCCCAGTTTCATTCACTCTCATCTTACCCCTTTATTCTTGAGTATCTGCCTAAAACTGAAAGCCTCAGACTGCTTACTCTGGATTCTTACTATGTGTGATGAAGTGGGTGGGTATTTTATTTTTTACTTCTTTTCATTTGAAATGAAAGAGCCAATTTATCTCCTTTTATGGACTTTTTTATTACTAACTGCAGTGGAAATATTTACTAAAATAAAGACTTCTTTGTATGTAAAGTCTTTTGTGTTGCAACTAGAAATGCTGCTTGTTGCACTTGGAGAGTGTTTTAGCTATTAAGCATTACAAAAATTCACAGATTGTTCTAATCCTTTTTTTACAAGATTAAAAACTGCTGTATATCAACTAATTACATGAATATAAGCAGTGTGTTGTCTTACATTTTGGATTAGGTGGATTTTTTTTAAGGTTGGGGAAATCTATTTGCCCATAGTAACAGTACTTTTCTTGGTTTAATTCCAGTCTTGCACCTATAAGATCATAAGAGGGAGCCCTATGATGTTGAACATCACCTTGGATGGATTTTTTAAAAAAGGTTTGGACAAATTCCCAGAAAACAGGGCTCCTAGTCTTGGTGGTTGTATGACTGTCTTTGGTATAGGAGTAGTAGGCCTACAAAAATAAGCTGCTAAGAGACTATGAGTAGGGCAGGTTTCTTGTATTTATATCCTGCTCATGGGCACCATATGCAACTGGCTGGCCACTGTGAGGTGGACTATGTGGAACACTGTTCTAATCCAGCAGGACCTTTGTTTGTATACTTAGGTTAAACCTGGGAGAACATCAAGCTTAATTCCCACCTCAATGCAAGACAAAACACCCACCACATAAAAACCATCTTTCTTTCTGTTGTAGATTAGTTTAACGGCACCACTTAAAATCTCTCATAGGTTGCATTCTGACACAGCAAGGATAATCTGCAGATGAGCATCCAGTATGATTTAGATCGTTCTCACAGTTGCCTTATAATACAGACTTGCTCATTCCCACTCTTCATTCTTCCTATGCTTAACATGGAGAAACCCTATTATTTCTCCTTCCCTCATCAAAAACCCTCTCCATGCAGTCAGCAATCGGACACCGGTCTATCCTTCACTTGGGTCAGAAATTCAAATGACAGAGGAAATCAATATTCATGATGGTGAATGAAAGGAAACATTTGTTTCCCTTATTCATTAACAAGGAAACAGAGAGTCTACATTGTTCTTTTACTTGCACTGATGCAACAGAAAGGAAATGAAGGATACATTGGGTGTTTTTCCACTGTCACTACTGTAAGTACCCATTAAGTACCCATTAATGGGTACTTAATGGGTACTTCTAGTGACAGTGGAAAACCACCCATTGTCCTCCTTGCAGGGACTGGAGAGAAAGGAAGAAGAAGCAGATGCAGCATAACTTCTTCCATGTCTTCTCTTTTGTTCTCTTGTCCTTCCCCAGCAGTGATGTTCTCAGTCTCCCAGCTACAACACTTAGATTAGATAAGTGGAAATGGGGAGAATGTCCCCCAAAGCATTGTTCCATTCCACTTTTGCAAAATAAAACAGGCTAATGCTCTGAACTGGATTGAGATTAATCTGCATACAGTTTAGTTTACTTTCAAGAACTTTTGTCCATAAATGGTACAAAATCTTTAAAAATTGTCAGGATGTTGACATCTCAAGCCAGTCTCTAAACTCATTATTTAATGTGTTGGGGTGTGGCCATAAAGAATCAGCATTTGCTGGTACTTTCAAAGAAGCAAGAATTTTGTAAGGACAACTTTGAATGGGCACACACTTTACCTATTAATTTGTTCTGATGTCAGCTATAGTAGCTGTTGTAATCGCAAAAAGCCACTCAAGTTTCCCTAAGTTTCCCTTCCAGCCTCCAAGCCTTTGATGACCATTTCCCAAGCCTCAGAGTAAAAAGAATTTTCCTGCTCCCATAGCTTGCAGTACACACCCGGCACCAGCAGGGTGCTGGACTCTTAGCCTTGGGGCATAATGGCTCCCCAGCCACATGGCATCTGTCTTCTCTTGCCACAGGATGTGACATCAGAAGGACTTCTGACCTGCTCAGCTGATGTGGCTCGACCTATCCCATCTCTGAATTGTGGCTTTACATCATTTCCTCCTGTGGCAGGCTATTTAAAGCTCTGCACAGAAATAAAGCTCTTTCTTTCCAGCTCATCTTGTCTCCCACCTAACTTCTTTTCCCAGTGCTCTCTACATTTAACTCACCATAGGAGCACATGGTGATCTCTTATAAGCATGCCGGTGGTTTATAAGGGATTTACTTTCGCAACACCCGGTGATCGTACTAGTAACTACTGGTACCAAGCATCGTTGCAGCCCTTGGGTTGTAACCAAGTATCACTGTGGTTCTCAGGACTGCAGCCAAGATCGAGATAGCCATAAGCTGTCTCCCCTAAGTAGCAAAGTAATAACATGATACTTGCAAGTTGTGAAATAGGCATGTCTGAGACAGAGAAGTGAATACAGCTTGGTGCTACAGCAAAATTCTGTAAAGTAGAAGGCTGCATGTTCAGTTCTAGAAGAAGTAAAATTACTCATGATGTGGATAGATTCCATAAGAAGATTTGTTTCCCTCCCATCCCAAAACACCAAACTGTATCTTAGAGTTGGACAAATAAAAGGAAATTTTGGACTTCTGTATCATGAGATGTGGCATTTGGATGGTTTAAAAAATGTTTGGACATATTCCCAAAATACAAGGCCAGCATTGTATAGCATTGTTGGTTATAAGAAAATACTGCTTGTATATACTAGAACTTTGATTTTTTTAAAAAAAGAATGTACTGTCCTTGTAATAGATTACATTTAGTCCTCATCCGTACAGGTGAAGCATTATGCAATTTGTACTCTGTGGCCTTCTTTTGTATCCTGCTTTTTAAAAATCTTTGCAATCATTGTTTCCCTGGCAGGTGTCCTAACTTTCTAAATTGTGCTATGCAGTATGTTTGAAAGACATACAAAAAAAAAAAACACCTTCATTTTCACTAGGCTGTGGTACAAAATTACCTCATCTGTACTGATAAGGATTACGTTGGTTGGTATTTCTGGTCTGAAGATATGGCAGAAAGTAAAGTTTGTACATAATAAATTTGTCTTTGAAATCATGAGCAACACATTGCCTGCTGAGAGGACTAGGGTCTAGGAGCAGAAGAAAAATACTCCCTTTTTAGACTTTGAAATAGTTGAAGTAGATTTACTAAGTGATACAGAAATTAGCATTCATTCATACCTATGTGACAGGGGTCAGCTGCTCTTCTATTAGGCCCAATTCCCACTGGCATTTTAAAGCGGTTTAGAAATGGTTTGGATCCTCTTTGTCCCCATTCCCATTCCATTTCAGGGATATTTTGAGGATTATTTGGCTAAAAAAACAGGATAAACAAACACCTGTTTTTTCAGGGGGTTTTTCCCGTTTTTGTTTTAAAACGTTTCTTCCTTATTGCTGTGGGAATACTACAGCAGTATTTGGGCAAATACGTCATGAAACGGGTGGACTTTCACCCTGCGCAGGGACCAGCCCCTTGCCAGATTTGTTAAAGTGCCAGATCCATATTCAGCAGAGAAGTAACAATTCAGCCTGATAAGATGTAGCAATTCACCCACTCCACACTTCACACTGATAAGATAACAAAGTTTCATTTTACACTTCCCCTCGCTTTCTTCTTGTCCGGAAGCACACACTGGAGGCACCTCTTTTGCCTTGCTGAGCCCGGGGGAAGGAGAGAAGCACCTCTCTCCCATGCCCTGCGCATGCGGCTGAGCGAGCACACAGCTCTCTCTCTGCTGCCCCTTTTTTACTTTTCTGCATTTGCTGAAAAGTGAAAAAGCATCAGTCCTGAGTTTGTGTGTGTGTGTATGTGTGTGTACCAGCCGATGCTGCTGGTGATGGGAAGGGGAGGAGAGTGAAGGGGAGGAAGGTGTGTGTGTGTGTGTGTGTGTGTGTGTGTGTGTGTGTATGCATATGTACAGGACTGGCAGGACGTCTTTTGCAAAAGCATGAGAGGGGAGGGGAGAGGAGAGGAGAGGATGGAGCTGCAATTTCTCACCTTCTGCCATGTCACTGTGGGATCCAATCGGCAGGCAGGGGGTGGGGCCCTGGCTGGTTAGAGGAGGGAAGAAAAGATTCCCTTTCCCTAATGCTATTCTGAACCTTTGTGGGTGGGGACAGCAGAGGGGTTGATAGCAATTTAAACCAATTTAAAGCCACTGAAGTGGGGACTGCCAGAATCCGTGTTTGAATTGCTTTTTTTATTTTGTTTTTAAACTGTTTTAAGAAACATGAGTGGAAACAGGGCCTTAGTTTCCCTTTTGGTTCCTGACTTCTTTTGCATTGGCATTTGCTGTTCCTCTTCCTGCTCCTGCCTTAGAGGAGGCAGATTTCCTGTCTCCACTGTTTCCTGGGCCCCAACTTAAAACTTGAAAGAACCTGGTTGCTATCACACAGCCATCTCAACCTCTTGCAACAGTTCACTGCTTGACCTAAGATCAATTTTTGGTGAAAAGATATTTGTTTACGACCACATTTAATAATAATGAATTCTTTCTCCTTTAATTACTGTGTATATGTTGTTTTATTTTTGTCATTGCTAACTGACAGAAGTATAGGGTGGTCTATAAAATAATTAATAAATCGGAGTCTGACCTCCCTTCTTGAAAGCCCTTTCAGGGAAAACCTTCCCCAGGTATGTCCAGACTTAGGAATACTGTGCGTTCCAATGTGCGGTTGGGACATGGGCATCACGCCTGGCGCCCGATACTTCATAGCGGTGGCACATTATGCTGCCACTGCTTCGAATTTACCTACTCACTCCACAGTATCAGGTAAATTTGAAGTTTCCCACCAGTCTGGACAGGACAGCGAGAACAGTGAATGCCAAGGATGAAGCTGCAGACCTGTGTTTTGGGTGAGGACAATGAGTTGTTGCTTCACAGCCAGGTAAGCTGCAAATTTTTATATAACAGCGAATTTATTTCAGCTAGTCTGGAAGGGACCCTCCTCTGCAGCAGGAACAGGCTCCTGGTGGTCAGGCAGTCATTTCTTGACAGAGTTGTCAGACCTTCCCTGTCTTCCACAAATTATAATAGAGATAATCCTGTGGTGTATTGGATTAAAGCTGAGCACATACTTAGTAATGTTCTACTTGAGGATCACTGCTGTTTTGTTCCTTTTATAGACTCTGGATGTCCCTAAAGATGTGTCATTGCATTATAGCCCTTTGCAACATTATGTGGACTCTCTGGAACAGTATGGAGGAGTGAAGGACAACAAAGGGCAAGAGAATAGGGATATGTCCCATGAGAAATGTTAGGTTGGATGTCACTCCTTGCCCACAGAGTGGCTCAAAACCCTATTTGAAACTGTTTAAAGTTCCATTCTTTTTTTCTCATTTCCTCAAATGACCAATATCTCAGTAATTATTCTCTGAATGTCAGAGTGTCAAATCTTTAATTTTATTTTATTTTAAAAGAAATTTTACCAACTTCTTATTGGAAAACCAGAAGTTATGATCCTATATGAGATTACCTGAACCTTTTCTCTCAGACTTTTGAATGCACAAGGGTTGGTTTCAAGAGAGTGATGCAAAATGCTTCCTTTCATTAAAAAAAAAAGAAAAACATTCTATAGATCCTTTATTGATCTTACAGGCATTAATACCAAAGAGTGTAGCTTATTTAGCATAGGTATCTTTAGAACCCATTTAAGAGGAAGGTTATCATTTGATAAATAGGACTCCTGTAACTTTAAAAGCTACAACATCTGCTTAAATTTCCTTTGCTATACAGTTTTTTAAAGTTACAGGAATCCTGTCCTCTTTTCCATATGGTAACCCAAACTTAGAGTTCAGGCAAACACGGCTAAATCAGGAAAAATATCTATTTGTACAGGAAAGGTGCAAGGAAATAGTTGGGGGGGGGGGACTGAGAACTCTGCCTTTCCTCACTGGCTTAAATCTGCCACTGGAGATGGAGATCATGAAATGCTGACTTTGTAGGGTTATGTCACAATGGTGTGTTGTTTCCTCCAACCAATACAGTAGGGAAGGGCTAAATATTACGATCTGAAAAAGCCCTAAGTTTTAGCTAACAGGATACACTCTTGATACCACAGAAGCAGTACATGAGACACAGAGAATCTACTCAAAGAGATTTAGTCAGTACTATTGTTATCTAACTTTCATAACTGAATGTACTAGGATCTAAAAGCTTGTTATCTGACATGCAGCTAAGAGAGACTCAAGCTGCATCATTATACACTAATACTAAATCTGGGCTAAAATCAACAGAATTTCTTTACAAATACAATTAGGGTCGTACTGCAAGTTTCAAAATCTTTAGAAATGTTATCAGATATGCTGACCAAATGGTTGCCCAGTTGTTCTGCTTTACATGAAAAGAGTTTAGAGAGCCATTTTCCTGTGCTTTAAGATGAAATTATTCCAGACCAGGTAAGTCCAGATGCTGAACTTTCTATATTCGCAATGGGATTTACAAATAACCCTTCCTCTACACTCGCACACACACAGAGCACGCAGACTCTTGGTGCTTCTGCCAAACAAGAGAAGGGTTTGAGGAAGAAGTGTCAGAGAGGTGCTTTTGAACCTCTGTAATAACTAAAGGTTACTCCCTTTATCTCTTCCCTCCCCTCCTGCTGATTTGACAGCTATCAGAAAGACTTTGCCCTTCTGTGCTGAGCCAATGATTCACAAAGCTGCTGCTTGCTTCCTCTCCCCTCCTCCCTCAATCCCTTCCCCATAGCTATCTCCATTCTAACATAAATCAGGGTCAGGCTTACAGAGTTTGGATCCCCAACCCATAAAGTCAGGTTATGATGCAAAAGAGAGCGGGGAGGTGTTCCCCTTGTAAATCTGCATAAAAAATCCATAAGTGGGAACATAAAAAATTGGATTAAATGCTGATTCAATTAATTTGGTTGAAAACCACAGTGGGAACACAGCCTCAGCAGTTTATTGTTAGAGGGTTCCACAAGTGTGAACAGCATAGCAAGGCCTCCCAGGACACAAGATCATCTGTATCCTGCACCTTAAGGGAATTCTTTGACCACACAAATGTTTAGCTGTCATGCCTCAGGAGACATCTCACAATGACCTTAAGGTCCCACATGGATGTTTTCTTAGTTTTTCTAATGTTGATTGTCAAGTTAGCTTTTGCATTATCTTCTTTCAACCTCATCAATGGGTGTTTTTCCACTGTCACTAGAAGTACCCATTAATGGCTACAAAAATGTCATTTAGTACCCATTAATGGGTACTTAATGGGTACTTCTAGTGACAGTGGAAAAACACCCAATAAGTTCCTTAGTTCCTCTTCTCTTTCTGCCATCAGAGCGCACATCTGTATCTATTGATATTTCTCCCAGCAATCTTAATTTCAACTTTTGATTCATCTAACCCAGCATTTCTCACAATGTATTCTGTGTGCAATTTAAATAAATAAGGTGACAGTATCTAGTATGTGTGCATGTACTTTCCATATTTATAAAGGAAACAGTCAGATGCTTCAGTAAAACAAAGTAAAACTGATGAAATTAGAATATTTGTGTGGTGATGACCACCATAATTTCTTGATGCAAAAATGAACAGTCCTGAAGACATTCAGATGCTGTTGCTTAATGTCTTTCAAAATGTTATGTATCTTTCCCCCATGCTCAGTTAGTTTCTTTTTAGAGGAAATTTCTTAGTGCTAGATACCATATAAAGTCAGTCTGGTGTTGTGGTTAGATTGTTGGACTCTTATTTGGTAGTCTCCTTGGTTGATTCTGCACCCCTTCACAAAGGCAGCTGAGTGTCCTTGGGCTAGTCACAGGTCTCTCTCTCTCTCTGAGCTCCCACAGTCCCACCTACCTCACAGGGTATTTGTTTTGGGGGGAAGAAGAAGATTTGTCAGTCACTTTGAGACTCCTCCTCCTCCTTTGTGTCACTATCAATTTTAAAATCATGGAAAGTGGAAAACATCAGGCTGTAACATTATGCCACTTGGTGTGTTTAGAATATTTGACAGTCACTGACTTGGGAAAGGATCTTCAAATAATTGTTTCATTCCTGTCACTGGTAGGTACAGACAGAGCATGAAACTATATATGAATTTTAATTGTGGTTTTATACAAAACTTGTATAAAACCCAAATGTATGAGACAGAATACAAATGTAAATAAGTAAAAAAAAAGAGAGAGAGATTGAAACATAGGAAAACAGATTATTGCAATCCTAAAACCAGGCAGAGTGTTAATATATAGATTAAAGGATAATTAAATCCTATTCACATTTATGATTTTAAAATACTTGTTTAGGTACTCGGATGTCATAGAAAGATCTTCATCAGGTTAACACCATCATCCCCTTACCAACCCACCCACATTAACTGAAACTGGGGGTACCAGTCCAAAGGGGCATACATGGATAAAGCACCTATTACGATTGTTGATGTTAATGGTAACTAGTGGTCTATCTATAGGAATAAATGGGGCTCTGGGACACTTCAGGTCAGTACATCTGTAGGACACTGTGTTGTCCCCTCTTCCAAAGAATGGAACTTGAGATGGTCATTTCGATTAGCCATTCCCTAACAAAAGACTTGAGCTATAGTAATATAAAATTAGGGCTAGCGCTGCATATCTGAGGCTATGATCAGACACAGCAAAAAAAAAAAAAAAAAGCACCTCTGAGGTGCCTCTGAGATGGCTTTGAGGTGGGATTGTTCACACATCAGCCCTCCCTTCCCCGCTCCCATGAACATTCCATGCTATTAAAGGTTTAGGACCATGAGGTCCACATACTGTCTCTGAGGTACCCCTTTTGTTATGTCTGAATACAATTGAATCTACTCAAATATTTCAGTTGCAGAAACTAAAACTGGAATAAGATATATCCCAATAAATGAAAGATATTAAATTAATGATTTGGGACAAGATACTTCTCCATAAACTAAAGATATTTTATCAGCATTATGACCGACCCTCATACTCCATGAAGAGTCAATACTTTTATTAAGATAAATAATACCACAAACATCTTGAGGGTTTTTTCTATATCACAGACTCCCTTACTGTATGTGAAGAGACTATCATTTTGACAAACTATTTGTTGTGTTATTTTTAACAAGAACATTTTGTTCTGTGGCATGCAGCTTCTTCTAGCATAAGCGTTCTCATGATATCTAAGGATTCAGCTGAGAATGTGATTAACCTGTGCAAATGAAATCCTTGTTTGACTAACAATGTTGCATAATATCAAGCTATAAAATAAAACATTTTTTGCAGACAATCCATCTTATCTTCCCTCTCAATTGTGCTTCAGTTTTTCCCTGCATGGGAACTCGGATTCCATAAACCACTCATTCAAAACACAAGTGGGGGGAAAACTTCATCAAAGTTATACCCTACTTTATAACCCAAACATTCCAAAACAGCTTCACAACTGTTCTTGCTTGTAGGTCACACTCAAATGAGTGCTGATGTACTTATAGTTGAAGAAGGTAAGTAATAGCTAAAGACACAGCTATCCGTTCCATCATTTTCACTTGGCTTTTTTTTTCTTTTAATACTTTAAACAGTCAGAAGTTCAGGTAGAAGACCACCAGCAAAACATATTGAGAAAATAGGATATATATACCCAGAGACACCTTGGCTTACTTGGGTTAGATGTAATAAACATTACTATCTTCAGAGTCTTATCATGGTCAGTTTAGCCCAAAGTTACTTAAATACACCCCTGGAAATGAAATGGCTGCTCCAAATTTGCTGTAGGGACACTGTCGCCTCTTCCTTTATTACATCTCTACAGCGTCTCTGAAAAAGAGGGGGCTAATAAGTGGTTCTCCAGACATAATGAAAGTAGCTGATGAGGTGGTCACAGACAGGCAGCATCCTGTCCCTGCTACCATGGTAGGAAGAGGCTTTGCTAGATGTCAGCTGGGAGCTACAACTCCCATCACTTACAGTTAGCACAGGCTGTGGTCAGGTTTGTGACTTCATAGTTCAATATCACCTGGAGAGTCACATGAAGCTTGAAAAGGGTGACATTCTGGAAGCAATGGGGAGGACACAAAATACAGACCAAAAGCAGGACCCCCCTCATTATCATTTCTTTACAAGTTATATTCTGGTCCTAATGAACAATTTTTACATCATTATCTCAGCTAGCTGAAAACCAGCTTAATTAAAGCATGGATTATTTCAGGTACCCTATAGTGTAGTTCTGTTAACTTTTGCTGCTAGGTAGATAGAGAGATGTTCTTCATGCTTCTCAAGAACTTAAATGAGAAAACTGACCTTTTTTAAACAGTTACCTGTATTTATTTGTATCTCTGGTGTATTTCTTTAGTGCTTTTTAAGCTTGTCTTGTGATGGTGGGTTACTGGAAACGTGAAGGATCAGACATATTAGACATACCCATCTACAATCTCCGGGCAAAAGCTGAAGAAGCTGGAAATAGAATCATTTCAGTAGTGAGCATGAGCATACCTAAGTGGATTCTGAAAACTTTGTCTTAACTTTTGGTGTTCTCTCCAGAGGGCTGAAGACTGACAGACCTTTGTTGTTTTTATTTCCCTGCCCATCAAAGCGAATATGAAATTGTCAGACTTCTCTGAGATTGAAGTTAGGAAACCATAAGTATCCTGTCTGCCAGTACTATTTATTTCCTTCTACCTATATCCTGTGAGACTGCATTGAATGTTTTTGGACCTGAGGCACCTATGGGTAGATCTTGTAAGAAAATTTAAGATTCTGAATGTGGTGTGGAGGGCAGAGAGTAAATATAACTCCTTTAATAATACATATTGTTTAGAGCTTGGTTCTTGTGCAGAGTCAATATTTTTGATAGCTGAGCAGAAAATGATGGATATCTGCTTATTCAAATTGGTTTTCGTGAAAGAACATAAAATATGTTTTCAACCTCACTTAGTAGTCTAGATTAAAAGATATAGAAAATGCCTAAAAACATATCTGGAATACTCATTTGTCTGTTTTCTATATGCCTACTTAACTACCTGAACATTAAGGGCTTTTCTGCATTGAGACATATCCTGAAATAAAGCCTAGTACAGAAAGGATTGAGGCTTCATCGAGACATTGGTTTTATCATTAAAGGTATAATTATTGTGCACATGGAGGAGCAAGCATTGTTGAACAAAAGCCAGCATGGCTTCTGCAAAGGTAAATCATGCTTCACAAACTTGTTGGAATTCTTTGACAGCGTCAACAGATTCATGGATAAAGGAGAACCAGTAGACATTGTCTATGTGGACTTTCAAAAGGCTTAAGGGTAGGAAGCAGAGAATAGTAATAAACAGCCAATTCTCAGGGTGGAAAGAGGTAAAAAGTGGGGTCCCTCAAGGTTCAGTGTTGGGACCAATGATTTTTAATGTATTCATCAATGATCTAGAAGAAGGGCTACATAGTAAAATAGCAAAGTTTGCTGATGATACTAAATTATTTAGGGTAGTAAAAACTGAAAGAGATTGCCAAGAGCTCCAGAGGGATCTCTTAGCATTGGGTGACTGGGCAATCAAGTGGCAAATACCTTAACAGGTGCAAAGAAACGCACATCAGGGCCAAAAAACCCACAAATTATGTCTATAAACTGATGAGGGCTGAGCTTTCTGCAACACACCAGGAAAGGGATCTCGGGGTTTTGGTGGACAGTTCAATGAAGGTGTCAGCCCAGTGTGCAGCAGCAGCAAAAAAAGGTAATTCAATGCTGGGAATAATTAGGAAGGGAATAGAAAACAAGTCAGCAAGTGTCATTTTGCCTCTTTATAAATCTATGGTGAGGCCACATTTGGAATACTGTGTACAATTCTGGTCACTACACCTCAAAAAGGATATTGTGGACCTGGAAAAGGTGCAGAAAATGGCAACCAGAATGATTAAGGGTCTAGAACACCTCCCTTACAAAACCAGACTGCAATGTCTAGACCTGTTCAGTCTGGAGAGACGGCGTTTAAGAGGGGACCTGACTCAATGCAGAAAAATTCTTTTCTCTATCACACCACACTATAACCAGGGGAAATGTTTGTCCTTGTCTCTGCTTGAGATGCCCATGAGTATTTGGTGGGCCACTGTGTGCAATGGGATGCTGGACTAGATGGGCTGCAGCCTGATCCAGCAGGGCTTCTCTTATGTTCTTTAGTTGTTAATTCTGCTGTATTTGGGCTGTGTTCACACCTAAGTTTTAATCCAGCTTCAGCCCATCTTCAGAATGGAAGAACACATCAGTAAAGTGAACAATCATTTTCTTTCTTCATTATCTAACTCAAAGGTGAATTTTTTTGAATTAAATAATGATGAAGGAAATCAAATATCCAAATATAGCAAAATAAGTAACCAATACTGTATCTGGATGCAGCCTTAATTTTTCCTGTCAGTATTAAATTCAGTTATGGTGGCTTTTCTTGGAATGTTTTGTCAAAGCCTCTTTCATCCTCTTTCAGTGGATTAGATTGTCCATTTCAGAGAAGATGTAGATATGGGATCAAAGGTGACATTAAACTATTTACTTTTGCATCCCAATAACAGCCTGTTTACATTCCACTGGCTGAATGACTGGCCGTATTGTATTCTGGTTGAACTCAAGTCTTCTTAGATTCTTATTTCAGTAAAGGTTTGCCGGCATGAAATTAATGTAGAAATTAATTTGTGTCCTACTCTCTATCTCTTCATCCTTGTTACCAGTTATTTCCAGATAATTAATTTCTTCTCACCTTCTGCTTCCACCTTCTGGTGCACACATGTATGTGTGTAGTAAAAGATTTGGCTTGGAAGTGGTTAAGGGGCTCTTGTCATCTTCTCCTGGAAGTCCAGTATTAGAAGCCTGCCTTTGATAAAGTTGCAACATATTTTGAGGATAAAGTGATTTGTCTCCATGCTGACCATTGAGGTATTATTTGGTCCAGGGAATTGCCTTGTCTAATTTTGTGAGATCACTTTCAGTTTCCGATGCCTTCAGATCTAGGGATGTGCATGAATATTCGTAGGCATTTGAAATCTGATTGAATGTGCCAAATGTCAACATTTGACCTCAAATAGAACATCCCAGAATTCAAATGTAAACATTTGAATTGGATTTCAAATTTCAGATTTATTTGTTCAACTTATCTTGACATTCATATGTGTATGGGTTTGTACACGATGAATACTTGAAGAACTGAATCTTTCCTGCATCCATACGCATTTGTACGGATCCGTATGGGCCAAAAACAGGTTGTATACGGGATAACTATGGGATGTGTATGGATGCTAATGGATGTGTATGTGCACATACAAATGTTGTTGACATTCATATGTGCAGATTTGAATAAAAAATTCAATCAAATAGATTTGAATTTGGTAGATATGAATCGAATCTTGTTAAATTCGAATTTAAAAGATTCGAATCAAATTGGATTTTTGGGTATTTGATTTTATTTGAATAGAATGTCAAAAAAATCATGCACTTCTCTATTTGAATCTGGACAAGACACTTGTGGCTGTCAAAATATGCATTCTGGACTCTTGTCCATATTGGTTTATGAGAGCTAACCAGAAAGAATTCACTTGGTGGTTCCAGGGATTGATGAATAATGCCATTGGCTTTGAAAGAGATAGTGATTTGCCCTTTCCGGACAACCCGCCCATTTCTAATACTCCCTTTCTGCTAAGGTTCTGGAGAAGACTGTGGCTTTGCAATTACAAGCATTCTTAGAAGCAACTGATCATATCTGGACCCATTTTAGTCTGGGTTCATGCCTAGATTTGGGGCAGAATTAGGCTTGGTTGCTCTGACAGATGACTTGTTGCAGGAGAAAGACATAAATCATGCAATTCTGTTGATCCTGCCTGATTTTTCAGTGATTTTTGATACTGTAGATCTCAGTATCCTCTGGATCACCTATGTGTGATGGTATTGGGAGACACTGTAATAAAAGTAGTTCCATTCCTACCTATATGGATGATCTCAGAGGCTGCATCCAGACATTAGTAGTTCCTTATTACACGATATTTAGATATTCTGGAATAAAGCATGGGTATTCCAGAATGCCCATGCTTTATTCCAGAATATCCAAATATAGTGGAATAATTAACTGACATATGGATGCAACCAGAAAATAGAATTCGTTGATTGTTCATCAGTGTCCTGTCAGGTGAGCTGCAAGGTCCCCCAGGGCTATTTAACATCTATAGAAAGCAGTAGGGAGAGGTCATCAGAAGTTTTAGAGTCAGAATCAGAGCTCAGATGTAGTGATAGGCTGGATGAAAGCCCATCACTAAAACTGAATCCTGACAAGATAGATACTCTGTGAGAGAATGAATGTTTTTCATGGTCAGGTACTTGGGAAATTTCCTGTTCTGGATGGGGTTCCACTCCCTCAGAAGGAACAGGTATGTAGTTTGGGGATGCTGCTAGAGTCATCATTATCATTGGAAGGCCAAGTGACCTGCAGCTAGGTGACCCTATCCAGCTTCAGCTACAAACTACACTCATACATGGACAGAAGGAACCTAGCCACCGTTGTCTGTTCACTGCTAACTTCACATTTAGATCATTGTTATACACTGCACTTGAACCTGGTCCAGAAGCTGCAACTAGCGCAAAATGTAGTGAGCAGGTTGTTGAGAGGGGCACCCCACCACACACGTATCACACTTGTACATAAACATGTGCATTGGTTGCCAGTTAGCTACATGGGACCAGCCTACCTGGCAGCCTGCCTCCCTCTGTGTGGACTTGTGAAACCATTAAGGTCTTCAGAGGGGAACTTGCTGCTAATATTCGCAGTAAAGCCTTCTCTGTATGGTACCGATCTTCTGGAATAATTTATCATCTGATGTTCATAGGGCACCTATTGAAGACTTAACTTTTTACCAAGGCCTTCCCAGAGTAAATGTTTGTTTCCACCCATCCTTGATTTTAATTATATTGTTATATATCTATTATGATTTTAGCTGTTCTTATCTTTGTATACCAGTTTGAGATTATATTTTAATGGGAAGTTATATATAAGTATTTTAAATAATTTTGAATTTGGATATGGTTAATGGACTAAACAATAAATGTATTTATCCAAATTCAAAATTATTTTAAATAAATAAAATTAATTTCTCATCCCAAGACAATTGTTCCCAAGGTCTGTGCTCACAGAACTATTAGTTCCCAGCTGAGAACAGAATTGTGGCTATTTCTCCCAGACCAACATTAACCAGTCAAATGCTCCAGATTTGTTTTGATTACAAATCCCATTGTCCTGAGGCAAAACAGCTATGCTGTCAGGGACTGTGGGAAATAAAAGTCAAAAACATCTAATAGGAACTAGATTGGCAAAGGCTACATCATAAAGCAGTAGGAACTTGCCTACCTTGTTTGATGCATTTCCATAGCAACTATAATAGCATTCTACTCTCTTACATTCCCTACTTTGTGGGATTCCACAGTTGCAGCACAGTTGCTTCTTTGATGCTGAGGGAGAGAAAATGGTTTTAGTAGAATTTCAGAATGGTTCTGGCCTTTCTTTCCCCCCTCTATTTTATCTAATGCCGCTTTTCTAGCAGTTTCACCTCAAACATAGGTAGCTAACATGTCACTCTTCAGGTTGTGTTGAACATCACCAGCCAACATTCCTTGCCATGAGAGTTCTAATTGTTGAAGGTTTATATACGCCACATCCCTATTTAAAATTCCCACAGCTGCTGGTCTTGTTATAGACTACATACAAGAATTTTCCAACTCCTGTCTTGTATTTACTATGAACATGAGGAAATGTAGCCTTTTGCATTTTCTCTGTCTGCTTTGCTTCAGCAGTGCAACAAGGAGAGAGAGCAAAAGTGGGAATGAATTTATGGTAGGAGTTGGCAAAGCTAAGGAATCTTTGAAGCTGTTTGCAAAGATAGGGGGCTTCTCAATCTAGGATCACAGACACTTTATTTGGATCCATCTCAATCCTTTTGCCACATATGTGGTAACCCTAGAAGTCCAACTTGTCAAGGCAGAATTCACATTTGAACAATTAAGTATACACCTATACTCAGTAAAACATAAGATCATCACATATGCATTCCAGAAAAGGGAAATGCATCAGCAAAGGAAGGCATAGATTTATTTTTAGTTAGTGTATACTGTTGAGAATCTATCTATAGATATCAAAACATCTCACCGCCTCAGGGAAGATGGTGATTGAGTTACCTGTGTATCTGTTGTTTGCACTTAGCTATTGATGGGCAACTTTAAAATTTGAACTTCTCTATAGGGTTAAGCATATCAGAAGAAGACACCTTCTAAGAGAGGCCCGGTTTTCTAACAGCTGTTCTAAAAGAAGGCTGTTCTTTGTAAAGTAGGACATTTGGCAACCCTAAAAAAGAAGTAAACATACTTGTCCTTGCCAAATGAGTGCCAGATTACAGCAAGCATATGGAACTTATTTCTACAGTTTTATAAAATTACATTTTATTTTGTTAATATTTAACAAAACCCCTCATTTTATTAGGCTCTGTGTAATCCAAACCATCTCTATATATTCTTATGCCACCTCAAACACATTATTTCTGGCTGCAGACCCAAACATTTTAGTGTAGCACTATGCTTGAGCATCAGATTTCACTCAAATTTAATTATGTAATTCTGCTTTTAAGTGTAGTTTTTCCCCATCACACAAAGTTCTGTGAAAGAGCTACCCATTCATATCGGGGATTTGATGGTCTGGTCCATTCGCAGGCCACTATAGTACTGATCTGGCCTGTGCTCTCTACCCTTTTGTAACTTTGTTCTCTCTCCATCCCACCGAAACCCTGTCGAAATGAATGCAATGCAAATCACACAAAAAAGGGAACTGAGAGCAGTACTCAGGAGGGTACCCTCCACGTAAGCGCTACCCTCCACGTTTGTGGAAAAAGACTGTTGGAAAATAGGTATTACCCTCTAAATGCTACACTGCATGGCCTATTTCACTGGCACTGAGGCTGTGGTTCCACCTTAACATTTTAGTGCAGATTATTGGCAATGCAGACTAAAAATGGATTAATACAGTTTACATCAAGAACATGATCATCCTGCTTTGGTCCGCCCTCAGTTTGGGACACTTTGCTCACACCCATTTTTTTTGAATCCTCAGTTGCCTACAGATAGGTCTCTTTCTCTTGTTCACCTTCAGCACAATCACCACCCCTCCTACGTTCTGACTGGATCCAGCCCTGTTGCTCACAATGTCAAATCAACTTTCTTTTCCCCTTTCCTTTGTTACTTAAGGATTACAGTGCTCTCTCAAGCTGTAATCCTTAAGTAACCGCTGATGCAGTTCGCTCATTGCCTTCCCAATCTGCCCCCCTCCTTTTATCTTCAAAACCCTTCCATCCTCCTTAGAGGTGCTACCCCCTGCCCGGGATACAGGGTACAACTAAAAGCCCCTGAAAAGGGGGATAAAAAAAGGGTAGAATGATGTGCAGCCTAGGAAATAACCGCATGCCCAGGCACTGGGCAAAAGGGAGGGGCAATGGATATATTGCAAATCCTCAATAGCACTGAGCAGCCCCTTTAATCCTCTTCTCAGTCACACCCTTCAAACTGAAAACAGATTAAAACCTTAATCGGTCTTCAGTGCTGTGTTGATCTGGATTGAGGAAAGCCCATTCAGAGGGAGGGAAGTCTGGAAATAAACTGGCTTAGCCTTTAAAGGCATTACCAGTGGGCTGGAAGATGGACTGAAGAAGGATTAAACTAAAGTTGTAACCACAGCCTAGCCCCATTCCCACTCATGGAATAAAACGCTATTTAAAATGCTTTAAAACTAAGCAAACAAGCATTTGGAAGTTGCAGTCAACCCTGAATTGTGTCCCCACACTTTAAACACTTAAAACACTTCCAAAAATCAGATTGGGGAAAGCAATTCTTATTCCTCCTCACCCTTTTCCCACCCCTCTCTCCCCATTGGCTTTGATCCAATGACGTGGGGAATCCCAGCCCCCTCCCTCCTGCTTTTGCTGCCCCTGTTTGATTCTACAGACTAAACACCATTTACATGTTTCACAAAATCCTCAGCCCTGCCTGTTAACACAACCCAAACAACCAAAGCAACAGCCGCCCACCCCTAGCCTCACACGAAAACACAGACACACACACAAATAATTCCTGCATTTCAAGCAGGGAGAGAGAGAGAGAGAAAGCTGGCTGACAGACAGCATGAGCTCTGCTGGGTGGAATACTAATCAGGCAGCTTCACCGAGCGAGCAGTAACTT
Organism: Aspidoscelis tigris stejnegeri; assembly: GCA_023333525.1. Lineage (NCBI taxonomy): Eukaryota > Metazoa > Chordata > Lepidosauria > Squamata > Teiidae > Aspidoscelis > Aspidoscelis tigris. Next base: position 214,624,752 of record JALMGA010000001.1, read on the forward strand.
TGTTACCATTGTGCATGGGTGGGAAATGAAAGTGTACAGGATGAATTGTTATTTATTATCAGAAAATGAAACTGTGAAGTGCTCTGACGGAAAAAGGCTTTAGGCTTCCTAGCACTTTAAAAATCTGGCTAGGGACTGTATTGCAAAGAGAAATCCCACCCATTTCATGACGTTTCTGCCCCAATCTGCTGTAGCATTCCCAAAGGAATAAAGATAAAGCGTTTTAACTGCAAAAACTGGGGGAAACACCTGAAAAACCAGGTGTATTGTTTATTCCGTTTTAGAGCCAAATACTCCTCAAAAAAACCCTGAACCAGATTGGTAATGGGGACAAAGAGGATCCAAACCATTTTTAAACCATTTTAAATGATTGGTAATGGGGACAAAGAGGATCCAAACAATTTCTACACCGCTTTCTTCCATGAGTGGGAATTCACTCCCTGAATGTTGGAGGCAGTTGATAGGGACCAGCAAGCGATGGACAGCTACTGCTGGGTGGCAGATGTTGCTGTCTGGAGTAGCTAGATGTAGGCAGAAATCAGTTTCATGGCCTTTACATCTCAGAAGGAATAATAAAATAATGTCTTTCTTGTGTGAGGTAGGAAGATATGGTGCCATTCAATTTTTTGCCCTCTGTATGTCTATCTGGGCAAATATGATTCTAATCAAATTATGAAACATTTTCATTTTGTGTGCTAAGATGTTTTAGGCCATTTCCCAAAATAAAGCCATCCAGATAGGACCTACCATATAATCTTAAGAGTTCTGTGAGAACTGTGAACTGGCTTCTGTGCTTTGGACTTTCTGTGATTTTAAGCAAGTATCTAAATAATTTTCTTCAAGGAGCTTGTTAACTTCAAGACACTGCCATCATAATTTTTCTGTTTTGAAGGAGAGTTGGGATGATCCAGTGCCAATCAAATACACAATAACTCCAAACAGTCCCTTCTAAAGAGCATTTTCCAACTAAAGTGGTTTGAGAAGAAATCCAGTTGGAAAGCAAAAGGGGTCTGATCACACTCAAGCTTGGCAGATCTTTCTTCCCATGCACCTAGTTTGTTTATCATGGCAGATTGTATTAATATGAGTGATTTTTTAGTGGGGAAAAATTGTTAGGGATACTTTTCTTGTGCATTCATTAAAAATTAAGGTTTCTTCCTCTTATTGTGCCCATACTCTGTGTAATTTGGCACTTGTCCTTCAGGTCCATAACTAAATTCTGAGACATGACATCTGCCAACATGACATCTTTATCAAGCATTCCAGTGAGCATTATCGTAAGTGATCCATTCTCAGAGCAGGAGGAATCACACTCACACAGGTTATCATTAGTATATCCCTTTTGTGTACCTTTCCTTTAGTGATTTCAGGCCTGTCACAAGGCACATACAAGATCAATGTCATTGTGGGGGTGATTTACTAAAAATCTTTCAGTCTTTGTTAGATGGTTTGTATCTGTACAAAGGGTATTTCTCATTATTGTTTCATTTTCTCTTGTAACTTCTAGTTTTTGTTCTAGTGATAATATACCATTCAGATGTTTGATGTCAGTATCAGTTACAGATTTAGAAAAGCTGCAGAGTGAAAAGGGCTGCATCACCTTGGCTAGCTTAGGTCCAAGTTCACCAAACAGGGAGTGCACATTCCCTGCAGAAGCAGGCAGTGACTTTCATGGGTCAGTGTTCTGTCTACGGCCCTTTCTGCACTGGGTCTTATTCCAGATTGTATCCTGTATCCTACTGTCCACATGCTAGTTCAGAACACATAGTCTGCACTAGCAGGTGGATGACAGGCTATAATCCAGATTAAGGCTCAGTGTAGAAAGGGCCTAGGTTTTACTCCAAGGTTTATATGATTTTGTATGAACTGAAGAGTTACACTTCTAATTTATTGTTTTCCTCCAGGTAAGACATGCTTGTTTGTTTTTGGATTACAGTATTTTGGGGTAGGGCAACAGTCTTGAATGCAGAAGGTACAGATTCAGCCCAGAATACTTCCCAGAGGTGTTCTGCCAAGAGAACAGGTGAGAAGTTGTACTCAGTTCAGTGGTAACCAATAACAATTTAGCATTACCAAAGTGGATTAATTGCCTAAAAAAGGTTAAAATGCAAGCTTTACCCCTGTATAAACACTGCATGTTTTAACCAGGGAGATATGAGTCTTCAACCTTCTAAAATGAGATAGGACAATAATAACTTTTGAAGTCATTCAACCTACATTTGCCAACTTGGGTTCTTTCCTCCCACTGTGTGCCGAGGACATGGTTATCATTGTTGTTCTTTAAATGTCTTCAGGCAATGGTTGATTTTCTTATTATTTGTTGGCTGTCATGTTATTTGTTGGTTGTGGATTGTTATATTCTTTATAATTTCAATAAAAATAAAATAAAATAAAATAAAAATAAAAGATGTCAAAAGCAAATTAGACTTTGATATATGTATATAAAAGCTTGTCCTTTCCGACATTGCAATAGAGTGTCTTATTAAGTTTAAGGCACATGCACAGAATCAGAAAATCTGTTTTTTGTTAGCAGCTGTGACAAAAGCACCATATGTGACCTGGAGTTTGGAGGGGTAACGGCCTGAAAGTTTTTATTATGGACTGAATAAACCAGCTGCAGTCATAAAGAGTTCCATGGATTTATTGTTCAAATCCGTCCTCAAGCCATTTTCCAGCACCTCAGGCTAGTACAATTAATACAAACCAATCATCTAAGGCCAGTGTAGCCAACTCTACCATATGCAACTAAGGAAAAGAAAGGAAGCAACTGTTAAGAAGAATGCCCTTCTCATTTGTCTTAAGTGTTGCAAGAAATCCATGGCATTGGCTGTGGTGACACTTAAGGCTTAATCCAGCTTCAGTCCACTTTCAGAGTGAGAGAATACATCAACAGAGTGACATGTTTTCTTGCAGTGTTGAATAACTTAGAAAATTCACCTTTGGAGAGATAATGTGGAAAAAAATTACCGGCCATTTTGCTCATGTGTTCTCTTGCTCTGAAGGTGGACTGAAGCTGGATTAAACTTAAAGTGTGTCCACAGCCATTGAGAAAGGAGCTGGAGCAAGAGGAATCTTGATATTGTGGCTTGGAACCATCACGTCTCCTGGTGTATGGAACTCACTCCTGATGTATGGTTTCAGTGGTAGATACAGAAGTAGTTTGCCCTCTGGCTGCCTCCAGTGTGCAGGTGGATACCCTATTAGGTACAGTGTGGGAAATTCTACCCGCACAGTTACTGCCTCCTAGCTATTTGTGCATTTTATTTGCATGCATCTGAGCATTCAGGCATCCTGAATGCCCCGAAGTGCACCTTAGCAGCTTTGTGTGAGCATGGTCACCTGTTTTGGCTTCCACACATGCACAGTGGATAGAGCTATGATGGCTGCTCCGTCCAGAAACTAAGTAAAAAAGTGCTATTGCTGGAAAACCTGCATAGTTTCTAGCACTTTTTATGGGGGGAAATGGGGGGGGGGTTATTGTGGAATTAGAATTTAAGAAGATAAAAGGAAACCTGCTGCACCAGGCTACAGCTAATCCAGTCTAACATTCTGTTTCACTTAGTGGCTCATCAATTGCTACTGGGCATTCTCAAGCAGAAGACAAAGCCCAAACTTTCACTTGTTCTCAGTTCCCTGCAAATGGCCTAGACAGGTATCATGCCTGTATCTCCAACCCAGAGGCAGGACCTAGTCATCCATTCCAGTTGCCTTAGATATGGAAAGCAACACCAGCATAGCAGGGCCATAATGTTGTTATATTTCCCCTGTCTGAATGGGGCCTTAGTCTTCCAGAATGGGGCCTCTATCACTGACCTATGGTGTGCATTTTTTTTTCTGTGCACTGTTACACATGTCCTTCTCGTTGCTTTAAATGTAAAAAAATGTCAATGGTATTTGAGCCTGCGGTTGGCCATACCTAGCATTTTTCCCTATATTGTAGACACAATGGTTCATGCGAATGACAAACATGCATGTGATCTGGTCCCTATAGAAATGATACTGATAACACAGAGACTGCCAAATCACCTGAAGGGATCTTTCTGTGGACTTTTTTGTTCTCCTGACAAGCAAGTGGTCAAATGAAAGGGTAAATAATATTCGAGCAGCCTCCCCTGATCAGAGAAAGGAAAGGAACTATAAAACTGGTGCTTTATTTCATATGCTGTAAAGCAGTCCACTTCATGATTTCCCCTCCCCCGCTTTCCGTTTCCGTCTAACCAATATTTCACTGAAGTGTCTTGTTCCACTTAAGTGCCTCTTTTTCTTCCTTTCTGTTCGCCACCTGCTAGTCCTTCTCGGAAGAACTTTCTTGCTACCACAATGGTATGCAGAGCTTTATTGTCCACTGTTTTTAACTAGTGACTGGACAAGAGCCAGCCCCTCCTGGTTTTCTCCCTGGGACTGGAGGTTGCATTAGCAGCTCCGCAGAGGTACAAGTGCAGCTGCAGGCAACTGGCTGAACTCCAGGAAGAAGTCTGCAGTCTACCCGAAGCAAAAGGCAACACTCCATATACAGGCACTGTTCTTTGGGAATCACAGGAATATGAAATGCAGCTGTGGGTATTATTTGTTAACCTTTAAGGTGAAAATACATATTCCAAGGATTATAAAGATTTGTGGAGATTGTACCCTGGAGAAGCAAAACAGCAGCAGAGAAGAGGTCTTGTGCAATTCAGCAGCATGACGTGCCACTAACTTCAATGTATCATTGTATAACAGCATTGGAATAATTACAGTCCAATGTGTTTCAAGCAGCAAAGAAAGGATAACACTTCCAGAAGAAATCAGAACCTGGGTTCAGATTTTATGGCACTGTATCTGACAAAAGAAAGGAGGAGGATGTTGGTTTAAAAATGGCTCCCGTCTATAAAATGCAACTGCTGGACAAGATGCACATTTGGACCCTAGTCAGCTCCAAGGTCACTCAGGTATCAGTGCTACTTAAAGACATAAGTTTTTACCTCAGTCCACATGACCTAATCATCATCAAATTGTTCATTCGTAAGGATGGTGCCCAGAAAAATAATGCCATCCTAAATAATACTGCCACCTCTTACTTTTCTCCCTCAGTTTAATTCAGATTTGCCCCAGTGCAAATAAAACAAAAACCTACTAAGCAAACATAACAGAGAACAAGCTGTTTGCCTCTGCTGCTGCTTCTGTTCTCAGTTGTCCAGTCAACAAGCATTCAGTTATAGGGCCTGTTAGCACTTGCCAACCTGATATGGATTATAATAATACTATACCAGGCCAAGAAGGATCCAGCTCAGTACCGACCATTCATACTACAAGCACTGAAGTAGCCCTGTACCTGGACAGCAGCTCTTGATGTGTGAATGGCCAGCCAGGGCTAGCCAGATTGTCAAGACAATGTCTGAGGCATCATCCACTGCACTCTCAGACATTCCCATGGCAATCTGGGTGCTGTGCACAACTGTACAGTTGCAGTTGCACAGCCAAACGCACTCACCGCATTGCATCCAGAAGAGAATGTGGAGGCAACATCCAAGAGCAATCCACCCCCTCCTGCTTTTTAGCAGCTCACTGTTTATAGTCCTATCCGTTGTATTTGTGGGCTTTCCTCCCTGCAATCTTTTTTTTCCTGAGTCTTGATATTTACAGGTCTCAAGACATTATAGAGGCCATGATCACACCTTGCTGCAATGGCCCATCCTGTTAAGAAACTGAAATGAAACTGAAATCCTAATCCTGTTCACACCCAATTCCTGATAATTAGTTCTCAGATCGTCCTCAGCTTGCACTGCTATGCTCACACCTTTTATGTTATCTCCCCGAGTCTCTTTTACATGACTCTTTAGTCCTCCGCCCTGCTTGATTGCATCAACACCACCTGCACTCCAATAGGATAAAGTTATGTCAGTCAGTAGTGGCAGTGGGGTGTGTTTGGAGTAGTGCAGTGCTGAAGGCAAACTCAATGCTAACACAAGGTACTGTTGGGGAAAAGGGACTGTGCCCTCAAACAGATGCAGCTGGGGCATATCCCAACCAGCATGCACCTTCACCTCTGCAGCCATTCCTGTAGAAAAAAATGAGATGCTGTAATCTACCGTTTGCCCTAAAGCTGCTGAAGCACTTTCACTTCTCAATAAGAGTCCAGTTTTACTTTTTACTGAAACAAAACCTTGTTCCCCTTGCACATTGCTGAAGGAAAATGGAAGCTACATCATCCTTAGAATTGTATCATTTATACTCTTGCTCCACTCTTTCTCCCACTCCCACTCCCAACAGTGCTTTTCGGGCCATTGATTTTTAAAATCCCTCCAGGCTTTCTGCAAAAGCAGTAGAAAGTAATTAAAGAAATATGATCTATTGCTTTATCAGTCTAGCACAAAACAGATTTATATTTTTAAAAAATTATGGATAAAGTAACGCAAGCTTGCGATCAGAACAAAGAGGAATGGGGGGGCAAGATGGGAGAGGGCACCATCCTAGGAATGGTGACAAGCACAGTACAAACTGCTTGGCAAGCAAAGAAGATACTATCAGGGTGATCGTACCTTTCTGCTAAGCCTCATCTCCCTCACAAATATGATCCTCCTGGGAGTTCAGCAGAAGTGCAAAGGGAAGCAACAAAGGTGGAGGTATGCAGAAAAATCACCTGTGTGCCACACACAGCCAGGCATTGGGCAAGAAGGAAGGCTGGATCCACCCACCCGAGCATTGTTCAGACCCTCTAGCCCAGCTTCCAACTCACACAGGGCAAGCAAAAACAGAATCATCCCCACCCCCCAAGATGGATTGAGTCCTGTGTAAAAGCAGACTTAGGAGAACAATGTAAAGAGAAGACGGCTGGAGGATGTCTTGAACTATAGGTGTGATCACGGCCAGAGTTTTAATCCATTTTCTTTTTTTAATGTGATGGGAAAAGAGGATTAAATGGGGCTGACCTGTGATGTAGTGGGTGGATACTGCATGAATTTGCCTTCCCTTTCTCCCAATGTGTGATTACATGCTGTAAAGTCACAGAACCTTTATCCTATCAGAGTACAGGGGGTGCTGTGATGGTGCAGAGGGTTGAAGAGCTTTAAGTCTTGTAAAGGAGTCTCAGGACAGGAACAGCAAGGTGTGAGAATAGTGACTCAAACTGAGGATGAACTGAAGAAGGATTGTCAGATAAGGCGCATTCCCATTATAAGCTTAATACGGTTTCCCTAAACCGAAATAATAGAACCAGATGCAAACACAAATTTGCCTGTTCCCATTACTTTCAGCTTAATCGCGTTCGATCCAGATTCTGAAGATCGTACGTGGCGTACGTGACTCAAGGGGGGACTCAAGTGGCTACTTTCTAAAAGCCGCTTTTCAGGGCTGCCCTGCCCTCTTTCTCCTGGCGTGAGCGCACCACCCATAACGGACCCCTTCACGGAGCCTGGCTCTGTGGCTGCCACTTGCCTGGATGGATGAAAAATGGCAGTGGGCAGCCAGCAATTCTCCCCATTGCCCAGGACACACAGCAGCAGCAGCTCAAGCCCCCTTGCTTTAAACATTCACACATCTCCCAGAACCTGCCCCTGCTTTCCTTTCCCCTTTAAAGGTCAGAACTCCAAAGAGCTAGGATTGTGCAAAATTGCAACATTGTTATCAGGTGTGAAGTGTTATCAGATTGCTACAGTGTAGCAGCTGCTGTGAAGGTTGGATTTTTACACTGAGATCACTGTCTTTGGAAGCAAGCTATTGGGGGAGGGAAACCCTAAACATGGATTCTCATCCCTTAAAATGGTAGGGTCCCCACAGTAAAAAATGTAACACGTATCAAGCGCACAATCCGGAGTGGGACCTCTTGAAATGAGGGTTAACATTTACAACGCTTTGGGGGCGATTTAACACGCGGAAAGCGTGTTAAGCCAAACTGACGTGGGGTCTGCGAGGATTGAACCTGTATTGAATTCGAAATAAGCTTGCCATGGGGATTTGCCCTAGGTGTGGTTGGAGTTACTGTACTTTAAGTCTGGCTTCTTAATAAGATGGGGGATTTCAGCAAGGTGTGACCACAGCCACATACTGTATCAGCAAAGTGAGAAGCTCTTTCTTTTTAACATTATCTAACTCAGAAAATCCACCTTTGGGTTGGCCAGTCACTTTGTTGGTATGTTGTAGATGTGAACATAATCTTTAGTCAGGAATATGTGTGCCTCCAAAAGCAGGGGGGGTGGGACATACTGAGGACATGGAGTACAAAGGGAAGGCCTGCATCTGCCTCTTTATTTGCTAGGAAATCATGAAGCACCAAGCCATGGCAATATGCCAGGCCTTTCCACCCCACCATTATTCCATCAGGGACAAAGAGTGGCCTTGGTCTCTTGCCAGCACAGCTTTTATTTGTTTTTCTTTTGTTTTCCTATTTTATTTTTTATTCTTTTTGGAGGTTGGGATGAGGGGGATCCTGACCCTCATTGGGACATGCTGACAGAGCTTCCCTCACACATCCTGTGTCATTCCGCATTGTGGTCTTCGTATTTGCTTCACTTTTTTCTTCTTTAGTCTTTCCATCAATGTGAGGACCCCAAATTATTATCTGCAGGCTCTGAGCATGGATGCCTCAAGGTGTGGGGAAGACGAGCTCAAGACAGAGCTACTGTTCTCTGAGCTCTCCTCACTTCAGGCCCTGACCTTCCTCCGGACATGTCCTCAGAGTGTCCCTCACCTGTTCTATGTAGGATGAAGATCTTCAATCAATGAGGGTATTGCCTGTTCACAGTTAAAAAAAAATATCTGGGCCAATCTAGATGTCCAGAAAATCAAATATAGACATTAAAGATCCAGATATCTGGATTTTTATGAACACAAAAACACAGATATCTAAATGCGAAGATCATGCATTTGGATAGCTAGATGCCACTAATTTTTAAACACACACACAAATATATGGGCATATAAAAATCTTTCCTTCATATACCTGGATTTTCCACATATCCATATGCAAAGCTCTCTATGTGAATATCCACATTTTGCTAATTAAGCACACATATATGGGCACACAAAGATTCATTTATCCAGATCTTGCTAATGAAAATGGCTGTGCAGCTACTGTGCAAATGCACTTCATGGAGGTCTTGGATCCTTTCCTGAACATCTGTGTACCACCACCTCCTTTGTATCCTGGTTTCATCCTGAGCTAGTTTGTTCCAGCTATGTATACAATAGGATATTTGCACTATTTACAATGGTTTTCTTTTGAACATGAGACAGTGTGCACTAACAGCTTTGTTCAGGAGTTGTGCTGACCAAATACTGTGGTCTACCCCATTGTTCCTGAGGATTCTTGTGCTGGACAAGATAATTTATGATGACGATCCAAAGCCTTTTAACTCAGACTTCCTGTAGCTTCCAATATACAAAGATCCAGGAATTTTGATTTAAAGAAAGGAAAGAAAATTAAAATGCCATGCAAGACAGGAAGGCAAAGCATGCTGACTGAAGGGTAGGAAAGTGGAAATCCCCTTAAATGTTGGGCAAGTTGATCAGCCAGTCACAGTGGCTCAGTTCCACAGCACTAACCTCACCTGCATCTAGCTGCCCAGGAGTGGGACCACCTCCAGACTGTAATCTGTTATATAGCGACATTCTGGAATATAGATGCTCCAGGATTATCACCTGTTGCTCAAATAGCAAGTCAAGAACACAGATGCATTTATCGGTGTGGACACTGGCACAACACATAAATCTAGGTATTTTGAATACTTGAAATACCCAGACGTATGTGATTGCCACCTCTCATGCATTCGTAGCTGCCTTTCTGGCTGGTTTCTGGTCCTGCACATGCATTGTGCGAGTGAGCAACCAGACAAGTTAAGTGTTCTTGATTTGTAGGTAAACTCAAGTTGGGAGTTGATTTTCCAGCAATAACATTATTGCAGGATAATGTAGTGCCAGAATAATCCTGGCTTTTACGTCCTTTCTAGGGACAGCCTGAGAATAAAATCATGACTACACTGCAGTTTTACAATGGAGGAGAGCTCAATGAAAAAGGGGGGGATGTATTCGGGGATGGTGATGTATTCATGGTGATGAAGCCAGTAATCAGTGAATTACCTCCACATTACCTACCCTACCAAGAAATCCATAGAGGTGCGTGTCTCACATTGAAGTTGTGTGGTGTTAATGGTGAACTTGATGGTGACAGGGTACTGTGCCTCCAAATAAGTGCATCCAAGGTGTTCCCCAAACTGATAGGCTGATAGGCTGTACTATGCCATTTGCCCTAAAGTTGCTGAAGTAGCATTTTGGTTTTTTGCAAAAGTCCCCTTTTAATGAAAGGAAACATTGTTTCCTTTGGGCATTGCCAACAGAAAATGGAGGATATATAGTCTTTCTACTTGCAGGGATAGGAGAAAAAGTAAATGGAAGATACATTATTCTTCTTGCAGGAGTTGTAGAGGAAAGAAGAGGCATCTTCTCTGTATCTCCTCTCTTATTCTCTCTTCCTACCCCAGTAGTGACATTATCAGCCACCTCAGTTCACCCACAATGCAGTCTGTCACTGGACAGAAGGAAATGAGGAACTTGCCCTCCCCCCCAAAAAAAGTATGGTTCCCATCCAAAATAGAAGACTTGCTTGTTCTCATTTTCTGAAATAAAATGGGCTATTGCCCTGAACTGGGCTGAGAACTCACTTAATATGAACAGAATTTATCTCCACAAAGGTAGGGAAAGAAACCTAAATCTTGTTGGTATGACAGAAATTAAAGACAAATTTAAAAAATTAAAGATTGATTATCTTCCATGTTGGACCACAGCCTTAGGAATGATGACACAGTTCTCCTCCTCCCTGTGATGTTAAGTCTATGATCATAAAAGAACATAAAACAACAAGAATTATCTATAGCAGCAAAATCAAACCATGTGTCACACTATAGCCTTAAACTTTGAGTCTCCACACATATGCACTTTGTGACTGAAGAAAGAAACCTTAATAGTTTCCATAATGAGGTGAAAGGTTCTGGCCTGATTGTAAGAAAGGAACAAAGGACAGGTCTGGCTAGCATTATTACAAGAAAGTATTTCTCACTCACATTAGCTCAGGAATGATAGCATCATTAAAGGTATGTTCAGGCACACTAAACTGTCCCCTCCAGGATGCATTTGAAGTACTAGGGACAGATGAACAACATTAAAAAATCCTCTGTCTTCAATCCTTGGTTTGTGCATCTTTTTTGCAGATGCAAAAATATCACTCTCAGGCCACGTCATGCAGTTTGGGGCAGAAGGCTGTGGATGTTCTAGCCAATTTCAGCCTGCCACAGCCCCTAGTCAATAAGGTCCATGCAAAATTGTCTTAGCGGTGGCCACTGGGAGGCAAGGAAGGAAGAGAAGGTAAGTTGCCTGTTTTTAACATTCTGTGATGTGGGTTTGTTCCCCTTCATCCACAGAGGGAGCAATCTCAGAAACTGGTGACCCCCTAACACACACACCCCAGTATTGGTGGCCTCAAGCCAAGAATCTTCTCAGGTGTGGCACACAAGACCTGGAACAGCATCCCCATAACAACCATTCTGTGCTATACAGTATTTATGTGCTTTAAGATACCAGGTGAAGGCTTTTTTTATTCATTCACATTTTAGGGATCAACTGGTTTTGAATTTGTTTTATACTATTTTAACTCTATTGTTTTAAAATAGTGTCTTTTTTATATGTATATATATTTGTATCTTTTATACTTGTAATGTGCTTCTAAAAGTAAGCTGCCCAGCAATCATCTGGTTACTGAGTGTTAATTTAGCAAACAAACAGGGGTTTGGAGAAAGATTCTAGGAATAAGACTGGAGAATGTTCGGCTATCACCACTGGGAAGAATTGGGACTAAACAGCTAGCACAGCTACAATAAAGGATTTCAGTATTAGAGAAGCCGGTCTTGTTACAGTAGGTGACTTGTTCTATTTGGACTCTTCCAGCTTTCACATCTTCTGCCCAAGTATGAACTATGGCTGTATTCACATGTAACATAAACAGCATTCCAAAGGTGACTTCAGAGGGGGTAATGTGTGGCCCTTGTGTCCTCATTCCATCTCTAATCTACGTTTTCTAGCCTAGAATGTTCACAAGAAAGGGGAGGGGCAGACTGACACATGAATGGTTCCATCTGTAGGCCATCGCTGAGCCGCCTCAGGAGAGCTTTATTTTAATGCATGTAATGTAAGTAGTATCTATGCTACTTGTGGATAATCCATCACGGTTTCTCATATCTTTGAGAAATACAACTAAAAAGGAAGGAGTAAGTATGTTTTCATGTTACTTACTCACTTACTTATGTACTTACTCACTCACTTACTTACTTACTCTTGTATCCCATCCTTCACCAGAAGGTCCCAGGGTCACAATATACAATAGAAGTACAAACACGTAAACATATTTAAAATACCACCTTCCTACTAAAACCCTGTTCCCACTAGGACTTTTTTGAGTGTTCAAAATGGTTTCAAAACACTCTGTCCACATTGAAAAGTGGCTTTTTGCATTAAAAAGAGGAGTAAAGGTGATAAAATGAATTTAAAAAACACTGTTTGAAACAACCTTCACTTCCTTTTAAAAAATGAAACGGTTTATGGGGTATTCCCACTTGGATCAGAGTGTTTTGAAACCGTTTTGAAGCAGAAGCCCACCTGCCCGCCCGCCCGCTCGCCCACACACCTGCCTGCCCGCCACTGCCTTGCTTGCTCAGGTGCTTGCCTGTCCACCTGCCCGCCTGCTATTTCAGCTGCTGCTTCATCCCCACCATTGTGGCTGCCGCTGGCCACTGCCACTGCCACTGCCCTGCTCACTCACTCAGCTTCCCACCAAGTAGCCCTGGTGCTCCTGAGGCATAAGGAGGAGGAACAGAGAGCGGGCAGCGAGCGAGCGACCTCCCCCTCCCTTTCGGGTGCTGCTGCTGCGCCGCCGACATGCTCTGCTTTAAAGCAGAATTAAGAAAAACAAATGGGAGCACAAATAATGGGCGTTTGCATCTGTTTTTTTTTAATTCCGCTTTAACAGAGCTAAGTGGGAATACCCTAACTGGATTAAAAATGCTGCTAGTAATTGTCAACCTGATGGGGTCAATATAAATCTCAGTGATTTAACCTAGTTTAGGGATCATGTTGTTCTTTTCCAAGAGTCACTCCTTGAGTCATCTATGATCAGCTGACAACAAATGGAGGAACTATGCAGGTTTCCCCCCCCCCCTTGCAGTTAACTAGAAGCTAAAATATCACATAGAAAGTAAGCTGAAAACAGCAGCAGCTACTGAACTGGGTCATGGGGAGATTCCTGATTTGAAGTGGCACACCTAATAGGATTTTCAAAAGGTTTGTTTATTTTTCAGGACCATTGGCTTCATGTCGCTGTTGCAGTCGAGATGTGAGGCATTTCCTGGGAATTAATAACCAGCCAGGCAGAGTTGATGAAATGAAGTGCAGCTGAGAGCCATTAACACTAGCTGGACATTAATCGCTAGGAAGTTTCCCCACAGCAGCAAGGGTTTTATCATGTGCCTATGGAAAAAGTGGAAAATGTCTTGTTGCTGTTTTTCCGATAGAGTGAGTCTGCAGACAATATTGCCTCCATTATGTTTCTCTGGAAAATGTAGACTACGCCAAAACTTACATGAAAGTATGGCCTGCTTATTCTGTTAGTAAAATGCTACAGCTACCACCCCACTTCTTCAGAATTGACTGGTACCAAAATACCCTTCTTGAACACATGGCTATTCTTACTTAACCATTTTACCAAACCTGGTGGATCCCCTGATGTCACCCTCTCACACATTCAACACGTTGTTTGCTCATTCATCACTGGGGAGTACCTAAACGGCTCCCCGTCCTCTCTAGCGAGGCTACATGATGGACTTTGTTCTTCTATCAAAATACTGATAGCAACAATTCATGGTTTGTTCTTTGCTCCCTTCTTGCCATCGCTCCAGAACCTTTCACCTAATTACTGAAATATTATTTCTTCCTTTTGTCACAGGTTTAGATATATGAGGAAACTCAAAGGTTATTCCAAATCTGTACCATTCTCCCATGCATTTCCTGTCCACACTTAACCAGCAGTAGAAAAGAAGATAGGATGACTCCATCAAGATCTGCTTAGCTTTGGAGAAGGAATGGAAATCCTGTGGGCTTTTTGTGCTCTCCTCTCTGTGGTCGGAACCAGTGGGCCTGTACCAGCCAGGCCTGCTGGATCAGACTGCGGAAAGGCATGATCTAAAACAGCACTGTCGGCAACTCTGGTGCACTGCCAAAATTGGTTCTCCCAATAGTCTGGAAGAAGGAGGCAGTCCATCTGTATGTCTCCATTAGCTCCATCCAATGTCTGCTATGATGTGCATGAAGCCAATTTCCCACATTCTATTCAGTGTGAATTGAATATGGGAATATTCGGCTTTGGGTGAACCCCCCCCCTCAAATGTGGGAGCTTCAGCTTCATGCACAAATATTTGAACAAATATTCATGAATAAAACGAAGTGACTCCCCCATTCCTCCCTTCCAGAAGCCCCTCCACTTACAGGCCACTGCTGCTGCTGCGCAACGCTCAGAACATGCCTGAAATAGCACTTCCAGTTTTCCATGCGCAGCTCTCCACACGGGGATCATGATCCCAGGCGGAGAGCTGTGTGTGCAGAATCAGAAGGCCTGTTTTGGCACCCAAACAGCACCGAAATGGGCCCAGATGCAACTGTGTCCTACCTAAAGGTAAGAGAGTGTGTGATAATGGAACAGGGGGCATGGTCGCATTGTCCGCTGCCATTTCAATGCTCTTCGTGCATCGAAACAGCACTTTGGGGTTTGTGTGCACAGCTCCCCATTCAGGGATTGCGTGATGGGGGGGGGGACCTGCTTGTGCCGATGAAGAGAGCATGCAGTGGTGGTGGCATGAGTAAAGGTAAGGGGAAGATGGGAGGTTATTGGGGTTGGCAGGAGGCCTCAGGGGGATCTGACCTTGGCCAAAGCTTCAAACAAAGCTTTGATGAATGCTGGATAAATCCAATTTGTATTTGAATAGGTCCTATGAATGTTAAGCCCTATTTGATTCGTATGCAAATGTCGTTATTTGTACAAATTCATACAAACAACAAACAGCATGAATATTCTTGTACATCCCTAATGTCTACCAGTAATTCTAGGCCTTTTCTGCACTTGGTCTTATTCTGGAATATATCTCAGGACTCGGGTGTGTTGTCCACATGCTAATGCAGACTCTGGCAGGCCTTGCCTGGAACTTGCCTTGGTCCGCACTAGCATTTGGACAGCAATCCCCTGTTCCAGGATATATCCCAGTATAATACCAAGTGCAGAAAGCCCCAAGTCAGGGCCCCCCAATTAGGACTAAGCTCCACCTAGCATGACAGAGCTTATCAGCAGTGGTCAGAGCCCCACACATCCATGCTAACAAGCTGCCCAATTTGTGGCTCCTTCTCCCAGATCTAAGGTAAGTGCAGAAAGTGCCCATGACCTTATTGGTGTTATTGGATTAAACGTCCGTAATCCTCTTTCACCAACTGGGTTTGATGGGAACTAGAGGGTAGCAATATCTGAAGGAACATAAGATTCACATTTCTGTTCTGTAGGTTGTGCACAGAGATGATAGGCAGAATGCTTTGGGTAGAATTTTAAACATGAGGAATATTGTAGTTCAAATGTTATTGGTTTTTGTCTTTTTTTTTCCCTAAATACAAGGCACTTCAGGCCTGAGCAGAAACAGTCTATTAGGACTTAAATGCAGTATTTCAAGACTGTTTACATATGCCTTTAAGGTTACATTCAGTTGTCTCTGGGGGGTGCATCCAGCGTGGGATGTTCAAATGCCTCTCACCTCAAACCCCTGAAAGGCTCCTGATGCCATCTTAGTAGGACACCCTGAACTGATTGTGGTGACCATTTGACCACTCATTTCAAATAGCCCTGGCACTGTTGTATCTGTGTGTTGCAATCAATGGTCAAAAATGCTCCCCAAAGGAGCTGGTACACACTACTGCCAGCAACCCTCACACAAGAAGCACCAGTTTAGACAGCCTCTAGGGAGGCTGAGGTGATGCTGTTTCAGCTTCTCCAAGGAGCCATCTTATCAATGGAAACATGCATGCATGACCTGAATCAGTGTGCAAACACAGGTGAGAAACAGAAAAAAATGCAGAAGTTGAGGAAAGGAAGGAGCAGCAAGCAGGAAGGGAAATTCACCTGCCACTGCTGCTGCCAGCCCAGCCACCACTCTGGCCACAGGCTGCTCAGACGGCGTGGAGGAGCCTTCCAAATCAGCTGTCTTCTCCTCTTCCACCCCACAAGGACCCTGGGGCCCAGAGGAGAAAAATGATGTCTGTTTCAAATCAAGTCCCCTCCCAAGTAATTTAAATATGAAAAAGAAGCTGATTAAGAATATGAAGAGAAGATGAAAATAGATAGAGCCAAAAGATTTTATTTCCACTTGAAGCAGACAGAACCTTTTGCACTAGGGATGTGCACAGATTTTTTGTGTGTGTTCAATTCGTATTGAATTGAATGCAAGAAAATTCGTATTCATTCAAATAAATTCCTTCAAATGTGATAGGATTTGAATTTGATACAAATGTTAGATACAAATCCTATAAGAATCCCATATGAATCTGTAACAAAGCTTCATACAAATGTATCAAAACATTCTATTTGAATTTGAATGTCAATCTTTGAATGCGTTGTGACGGTTTCAGGGCACAGGCCGCAAACTGCTTTGCTTACTGTCCTTGCAGGCTTCTTGCAAACTGCAATAGCCAGCCTTGTTGCAAACAGCTTGTTGCAAGACCTGAGCAGAGGCTGCAAAAAGGGCGGGAAATCCTGTGCGGGCCCTGCTGCAATGATTGGCTGCAGCTGGTATTTGGAGGGAAAAGCTGTCTGGGGATCTTAGAGCTGGAGGGGCTAGAGGAGGAGTTCCTACCAATCAGGCATGTGGAACAGGCACCTCTATGAGGAGTTTCCAGCAGCATTTTATTGCAGCAGCTTTCCCCAGGAGGTGACACCCAATCAGGGCCAAGGGAAAAAGTATAAAGGAACACAGATTACAGCAGACTATGTCTTCGTGCTGGGAGAAGAGCTGAAAGGAACAGAAGAGAGCTGAATCCTGAAGGAGCTGGACCAGTAGTTGACCAGGGGTCTTTTGGCTGGAAGATCTTGAAGGAAGACTTCACTAGCAACTGACGAGACTGGATGATCGGTCAAGCAAGGATGGGCTGAGCCTTGTGATCATCTAGGGCCACGTTCTGGTACACTGGCTTGGCTTGAGCTGTGGCAGAGCAAGCCAGAGGGGGAGGAATGTGGAGAGGTTTGTCTTTTAAAAAAGGAACTATTTTCCTTTAGAGAAAGGGAAGCTGATAGGCTGGGAAGCTGGTAACCTTAAGAGACTCAGAGACTTAAACCAACAAATACCTGAACCTTATTTTCTTTCTAGTATTGCTTGTGTATAATAATAAACTTGTTTTAGTTTACTGTTGAAACGCTTGCTACCAGTGTTTTGTGTCCACACTGTAGTATTCACTTGGCCGTTGCACGAACTCAGCATCCTAACAGGGCCAAGCTACTCCCAGAGAGGGCAGGCACTTACTGGAACGCTGGGGATCGTGGCATGTGCCAACATTCAATTCAAATCCGAACGTCCTAATTCAGCCAAATTTGTATGAATTTTGAATGTTATGAATATTCATGCACATCCCTATTTTGTACATTTTATTCAACCTGCAGCCCAGAAATCATCAACATCACCCCTAAAAATAAAACTTAGATGACCCATAGATGAAGAAGGATGAAAAGCAGAATTGCGTTCAGCTGAAAATTATTGCCACAGGCATTCAGAGCAGGAAAAGGATGAGGAGCCCTTCAGAGAGCAAAAAAACCTTGAAAAGTATGCATTATATTTGAAGAATTCCCTTCCTATGTTAAAAAAGGGAAGTTACAAGACTATCAAGTTAGGGGACTGAACTGGTTCATCTTCCTGTATGAAAACTACATAAATGGCATTTTGGCAGATGAAGGAGGTCTAGGAAAGACTTTGCAAACAATCGCATTATTAGGCTATCTGAAGCATAATCAACACATTTATCCCCAAATCAACTTTGCACAACCGGCTGAATGAGTTTAAATGCTGGATTCCATCTTTGCCTACAATTTGTCTCATTGGTGACTAAGATGCCAGAGTGCCTTGAATTGGATTAAGAAGTAACTAGCAAAGCAATCAATGAAAACAGAAGAATATTAAGAGTTACATATCCTATATATACAACCTTGGCACCTAAATTCTACACCCATTAAAATCTGACCCTTTAGGAGCAAATCCAAAGGTAGATGTTTACTAAGGTGTGAATGAGGTCTTCCTCTACTGTAAAAAAAAAAAAAGTATCATTGGTATTCATCATCATCCCCAAAATACAGGCTTCTACTGATGATAACCTTAAAATTTGGAAATATGTCCTGTCCAGTGAATTGGGCTTATTCTTAATATAAACAAATTAGACTTCAGTCCATAGTATCTCTTGATGCTTACCTTCTACATTTAGCTTTTCATAATTTTGCAGAGTCCTCATTACAGAATAAGTGTAATATTAGGTAATTGCTAACTTGAATAGTTTGTGCTCAATGTTCACTGCAAGATTGTTGAATAGTAATTGCTTAGGCTATTAAGATTAATTGAGAACTGAACTGGAAAAAGTGCTTGAAAATAACCTGTGGGAAATGGTATAGTGCTAGCAGGGTGTTGGTGAGCTAATAGATTTTTCCTATCATTAGATTGCATGATCCTCTTTTTATAAACATCTAGAGCACTGTTTGCAATGCCTTGTTCCTTGTATTTCATTAATTGTTTGTTACTATCAACAGCCTTTTCTGCACTTACTTTACTGGAATGATTATATTAGACCAGACCAGGCTGTTCCATTTCTCGTCTGGTTGGTGCTGTTTGAGGGATGGAACACCATTGTTCTGGTCTTGCAGGACTAGCAATGTGGATTGTCCACCCCCTGGTCCACTCCTTGTGATCCATCCATCCCTATCAGTGACTGGGTAATGAATGTGTCACTCCTATATTGTGTCCAGTGTGCGAGGGCAAGCATCATAGGGTCCAGACAGCCATTTGGACCCAGAGGGAGATCCATTAGGTCCCAACATTGGAAGTGGTGTGGAGGCTCTGCTCCTGGACTGTTCCAGCTGCTGCAGGTACACTTGTGGACTGCTTTTAACAAATTCCCAGTTGGACAGAAACAAGGAGCTCTTAAGACACTTCTGGAACATTTTAGCAAATTGCATGTTCAGACGAAGAAGAAGAGTTGGCTTTTCTACCCCACTTTTCTCACCCACTTAAGGGGACTCAAAGGAGCTGACAAAGCTTTTCTATTCTTCTCTCCACAACAGTCACCTATGAGGTAGGTGGGGCTGTGAGAGCTCAGAAGAGAGTTGTGACTAGCCCAAGGTCACCCAGCTGGCCTCATAGAAGAGTGCAGAATCAAACCCGGTATTCCCAGATAAGAGTCCGGCTCCGTAACCACTTGACCAAACTGGCTCAAACTAGACCAAACCAGAAGAGTTCAATGGTCTGATTGTTCCAGTATACCAAGTAAATGTGAAAAAGCCACAGATATGATAGGAATCTTTGTTTGATCTGATCTAACTATGCAACTCCCATGCTGGAAGGCACCAAGGGCTTGGTAGTAGAGGGGTAATGGTACAGCTATGTGGACATATCTGTCCTTGGTAAAGCTAGGGCCAACATTTGGAGAAGAGGACACGGCTCTTATACATTTAGCACTTTAGCAGTTATAGTAACATGTGCTAAAATTTTCTCTTCTGTTCAACTGTTAAAGATATGAAAGCCTTTCTTTCAGCATACAGTTTTCTTTCTCCTTGTCTGATTAACAAAGGAATATCTTCTATTTATTACAGTTCTGGCTCAAGTACTTCTTGATCACAGGAAGCTTAACTGAATAAAACACAGCTATGGTCAGTCTGAAGAATCCGGATTATCAGTATCAGTTAATAATTTGCTTCCGCTAGGCAGCTGAAGCCCATATTTTGTGTGCATACGCTTCTCTATGAAAATCCAATATCTCTTCTCTCTCCCTATATGCTATTGGCCTCCATTTGTGAACCCTTTGCGTATATCTATAAATAAAACAAAGAAAGCAAAGATGCCATAGGTCTGCAATGCTTACTTCTTCTAAGAAAATCAAATCCAGTGATGCTTTCCCTGAATCTCACTACTGGAAGTGCAGAATGCAAAAGAAATACGATTATCATCTTTCATGACAAAATAATTTGGTGATATAACTGTGTAACCTTTGCTGATGACTCAAGGGGTTGTCTGTGATATGAATCTAAATTAATTAAAACATAACCCTGTCCTCACACAGGATCATGCATGGCCACTTCCTAACTGGGCTATCCTGTGTCATATCATAAAAAGATTTTCCTCAATCCATTCTCAGTTTTCTAAATATCATCTATAGCAGATATTTCAGTGCGCAGTGACAGAAATAAGATGTGTCAAGAACAAGTCTTGCCTTATCAAATACATCTCTTTAAACTCTCTTTGACTAAAACCTCTCCAAATGACACTCTCTTCATATAATTAAGACTTATCACCTTAGTAGTAAGATATAGAAAATACATTTATCTGATGAATTTGCTCAGTTGCCTATAGACTCTATTAAAACTAACAAGAGCTGTTGGCCACCATTAGAAACCAAACTAGAAGACCTGGATTCTTAATGTATTTGCATGGATTGTACTAGCAAACAATATTTTCCAGCTTAAGAAACAATAATGGAAACCAGCAACACAAAATGTATTAGCCACTTCTATGCACCATGGATAACCCGCTGCCTAGCAATGTTGCTAAGCAACCAAGCACCATCCAAGAACATCCAGCCTTTGCTTGTACTGGTGGTGAGACGTGACACTTAGCACAGTGAGGAGATAGACAGAAATACGCATGCACTTTGTTCAGAAAAAAATCCCTTTCTGAATTTGGGACATTATTTCAGTCTCTGTAAAACTCACTGAAGAAAAGTGGGGCTCTATTATTTTATCCATTTCTAATCATTTGATGAAAAAAAACCCCACAGTCTCTTAAATCCTCATAAACCTGATTTGGAGAGTAATGGAATTTTACAGCTTAATCCCATCATGCTTTGTGTCAATGCCCCGGCCTCTATATTACCTCAGCCTTGCCATACCGTCAGATCACAATGATGTGAGTCACTATTGCAGCTAAAGATAGACTCAGCCAAAGCACTCTTGAATTCCACATGTTAAGTTTGCTTGTTTTGCTGCTTTCCTGAAGTTCATTATGACATTTCAAAGTTTTCCTTTCAGGCTAACGTGCAAGTGAATAAATAAGTATGTTCCTACCAGAAATACTGTTGAAAAATGAGAAGCGAAAAGCCATCCCACACAGCCGCCACCTCTGAGTGCATATAGGGCAAGGATTTGCCAACGGTCATGACAGAATTAAACTTGGATTTTTACACATAAAAGGCTAACACAAACCTCTACAGGGAAAAAGAGGGCAAAAATATGATAGTTTAAACAATTATTATAAACATACTGGGTTCAACCTTGAGAAACAAACTCTAAATCTTCATCCTAAGACATTTCAAATGCTTTGATTACCCACAACAATAATTAGCTACCCTTGGAATGTTATTGAAGAGCAGGAATGTAAATTTCTAAAATAAGTACTTTTTTCTTGGTGTGTTTTTGTAAAGACAGGACTGCTTGCCCTGCGCATCCCACACATTTGAACACTTCCATCTCCTGAGAGGAAGAAATTAGATTTTAGACTGTGCCTCCTTTAAAGTAAGGGAAGGCAGTTTCAACATCTTGTCGCCCGCTGGACTGGAATAAGATAGTTCAGTAGCCTTTAAACTATCAAAATAACCATATACTTATGTTCTACCATCTCTGCACTCACCAGATATCACCAGTGCACCTGCCTAGATGGCTGAGGGAACAGCATACCTTTCCCATGCAGACTCTGCTATCTATCAGCTTTGTAATAAGAACATAAGAACATAAGAGAAGCCTTGCTGGATCAGGCCACAGCCCATCTAGTCCAGCATCCTGTCGCACACAGTGGCCCACCAAATGCTCATGGGCATCTCAAGCAGAGACAAGGACAAACCTTCTCCTGCTCTCGAGTCCCAGCAGATGGCCCTAGAAGCGCCCCATTTCCTCCCCCCCCCCTCAGCCCGAAAGATGCACCTAGGCATTCGTTCTAGTAGCCATTGATGTTTTAATGTTTTTATTGTGACCTGCCCTGAAGAATCATACCTTTTCTAGACTTCCAGGTATATCTGAAGGCCTGTTTTCTTCTCAGTTCCAGCATTGCTATGCCTGCAAAAAGGGCAGCGAGTTAAAATATTAGCTTGAGAGCCCCAAACAACTGTTCCTTCATTCCCACTATTTCACAAAAGGATCAGATTCCAACTATTATTGCTGCTTTTCATGGCACCACAAACAGAACTCAATCCCTGTTCCATCAACATATACTATCTCCACGAAGGAATACTTCAGTTCAGAATCACCTGGCCCAACAAGGCCAAGTGGGAAATGACCCATTGTCATGTTCATTAGCAGGTACTTTTTGTCTCCATGGGACAAAAATGGTAGGAGGGGAGGTGACAGGTATCCATTGCCAAAGATGTGCAGAAGTTTTGGAGCATTTTGAAGCTCAAACCCCCCCCCCCCAAAAAAACCAAGACATACATTTGTCAGTACAGATGGTCTGGATTTATACCCATAAACAATCACATAGGCTGAGTCCCCAAAAGACTTATTTACTTCTCCACTGTCACTCTACTGTGACTCTACTGAAGTGGACTTTAAAAGTGCCATGCAAATCAGGAATAAGCGTCCGCATGAGGCTCAG
The DNA here is from genome assembly GCA_023333525.1 of Aspidoscelis tigris stejnegeri. Classification (NCBI taxonomy): domain Eukaryota; kingdom Metazoa; phylum Chordata; class Lepidosauria; order Squamata; family Teiidae; genus Aspidoscelis; species Aspidoscelis tigris. The sequence continues at coordinate 214,647,632 of JALMGA010000001.1, forward strand.
GAAAATGCGTGTTTTTAACGCACCTTCCGTCCCCATAGGATCCCTGTTTTCTTTGCGCGCATCTTTTTCTCCCCGCCCCTGCTCTTGTTCATAGGGTGCAAAGGAGAAACAGCAATCGCCTCTCTGTTCGTCTCCCAGATCTCTCCCCCCCCCTTAAATGGCTTCTCATGCTGGAAAACATTCACTCTCACCACTTTCCCTGTTTTTGCTTTCAAAAATCCACCCTGCCCAGCGCACAAGCACTGACAATCCCTGACAACTCCAAAGGAAAAACAGCGATCGGCTCTCTGCCTCTCCCCCACCTTAAATGGCTTCTCGTGCTGGAAAACATTCACTCTCACTACTTTCCCTGTTACTGCTTTCAAAAATCCACCCTGTCCAGCGCACGATCGCTCATTCACTCATCACTTTCCCTGTTATCGCTTTAAAATCCACCCCTAGCAATAATCCACCCATTTCACACCTCACAGCAATTGCAACAATGTTGCAATTCTGCGTGATTCTGGCTCTTTAGTTCTGAGCTTTAGAAAGTGAAGCTGCTTGTGTTTCTGCTGTGTGTGCAGGCGGCAATCCCCGCCCCTTTTGCCACGGAGCGTCCTCAAGGTAAATGTAGCGGGGAAAACCCGCGACTTACAGAAAGAGCGCTGGAAGAGTTGTTTAAAGTGCATGTATTTTGTCGCGCGATTTCCACGTTTTGTAGCGCTGGAACCTCGTTAAAAACCCTGGCTTGGGGACGCTCAGAGGCAAAAGGAGAGTCTTGGCAGACTTTTTATTCCTTGGGGACAGGCCCTGAAAGTCACACTGCCAAAGGAAAGGAAGGAAAAGAGCCAGGGCTTTGCCCATGAGCTCACCAGGAAAAGGAAACAGCAGAGCAATATAGTGCAAATGAATATCCGTGCAGCTCTCCAAAGCTGACAAAAACATCTCAACAGGAATGAATGCTGGAAATGCAATTTAATTATGATGAGTTGCTGCTGACAAGTGAATTCCCCCCCCCTCCCCAAGTAAACACGCAAAGCTGACTTTGAGTGCAGGATTAATACATAAATTGACATCAGAGTTGTTGGTGCAATTAAGGGAAAACCCACACCTTTTGGGAAGGGTCTTATGTGTCTCCATTTAGGCCCTTTCTGCACTGCGCCTTATTCTGGATTATATCTTGGAACAGGGCTCTGATATCTGCATGCTGGTGCAGACCACACCAGACCCCACCCGGGGGTCTACTGTAGTCTTCAGTAGAATGTGGCTGGCACATTCTGTTCTGGAATATAATCTGGAATAAAGCACAGTGCAGAAAGGTTCTTAGTCAGACAAGGCAATAAAAAAATGGAACCAAGGAAGTAAGTTTAACTTTCATTTTTCAGATGAATTCATTGTCTGTAAATGGTGTAGCCCAAGGAAGGGTGTGACATACCTAAGTACATCTTGGTCTCCATGGCTGAAGGAGTGTTGCACTTTCTACCAAACTAAGCCAGCAGTCCAAGAAGCCCAGTGTAGAAGCTCAACCAAGCAGTCAGTTCCATGAGACAATTCATAAGCAATGCAGCCATGTCAGAGCAAGGTCAGATCTGATCCAAGACCTTCTGCTAAGTGAAAGCTCCTTTGGAAAATCAGTACAGTACCAAGCATTGGAAAATCAGTACAGTACCAAGCATTGTTGGTACTATTAACTACTCATTTCCAGAACTTAAGCAAGGAGACAGTCTGTGCCAAAACCCTCTTGGCATCTCAGCCATGACATTCCTCTAGGCAGAAAGTTAGTGTCAGAAGCAAGTAGCATTATTCCTCTTGGCCACTAAATCTGCCATGAGGAATAAAGAGATGTGGAACCAGGAAGTCCTGTAAAGAGCAAAGATATGGTGGAGCTTTCTTCATGAGAATGAAGTCCAAGATCTCAGGAGAAAGCTTGTTACATATATGCAGGATATTTAGGACTATTGGTTTGATTTGACTAATAATAGATTGGAGCTAAACTCACAGAGAAACACTTGCGTGATATTACTACATTTCTTTATGGAGGTTTAAAAGGCAGACAAAAAGTAACTTTATTACAAGACAAGGGCAAGACTTAAAAAGGCTTTCAAAAGGGCAAGACTTAAAAAGGCTTCCAAATGGTAACAACTCAACCTATTACTATTATCAAAGACACTTGTTAACATGCAAACACTTAACAAGTTTCAAGGAAAAAGAATAACTATGACTATAGCTGGGACACAAGAGGCCTCTTCTCACTACAGCTAAAATGCTGTAGAACGCTTCGACCCGAACGCGTCTAAGACAATTACCCATCTGCACTGGCAAGTAAAGGACATGTTGCACACGCGTCTTTTACCTACCTACATGCAGGTGGAAAACTGTCTTAGACGCGTTCGGGCCAAACGGCCATCCCGGGACTCACAAGTCCCGCCCCCGGCCTCCCCCCATTGGCCTGCCACCTCCCTTCCCTGTGGTCGCGTGCACTCCCTGGGATCAGATTGGCTTCCTGGCACTGGCAGGACCCCCACTCAGCACCCCCCAACCCACCCAAGGGGTGCGCGCATATGAACAAGGCTTACCTGTTTGGCGCAGGGCAACAAGTGGGGCGAGGAGGCTGGCTGCATTCTGCACCTGCGCGCGGGATGGTTCCTGATTCGCCAGGCACCCGCCTGGCTTCAACTGGCCATCTGCGCAGGCATGGGTGCTCCGTCCCCACATGTTCTACATGCATTCGAAAACCTCTCATGCAGAAAGGCCTAAGGTTTTCTAATCAGCTAGTCAGCTGATGTCAAGCTTTAATTCCAGTTGAAAGTAAGTAGAAGTTTTTGCTGTCTCTCAGGCTTAAGATCAAGCAGTACAGAGCTTAAGGAAGCAAACAAGGGAACAGAATTTGAGAGAGACTCAGCAAGGCATTCTAGGTTGGTTTCACTCAAAGAAGAGTCTAACTAAAATATAAGTTTAAAAATGTAATAAGGGAGAAGGGGAATGCAGATTAACAAGACAAGCAATGGAGAGGGGTGGAAAGGCAACAAATGTATCACACACATACACATGCTCAGAGTGATGGACTTAAAAGGTAGGTGGAGACTCTAGCACTGTGGCTGAATTCTTTCCTGTCAATACTCGCAAAGTGGAGTCCTGCAAATCAGTACATCAGTCTTACTTGCTCTTGAGGACTAGACTAGAAAATGGAGGAAACAGCAGCAGCCTCTCTTTAAAAATATGGAAACTTAAGGTCTCACTACAGGCAAGTTTTAAGATGGATTTGGCCAATTTCTGCTGCAGAGAAGTTACACCTAAAGGGGAAATCTCATGGCAAATGTGGACTATAACCTTTCAGTCTGTCTTTCCTGCAGAGTGCTTTTTCTGCACCAGAAGTTGGGACCATAAATGCAGGTTTGTAGAGGCTTGTGTCAGCCGCTTTGAGTCCCCTTAAATGGGTGAGAAAAGCGGGGTAGAATTCTTCTTCCTCTTCTTCCTCTTCTTCGGGCATTCCAGGGGAGAATGAAAAGGCATTTCTTTTTTCCTCATCACATCAATCATTTGCAGCAGTTCATGATCCTGGTTGCTACTATTTTTGTGTTTGTTTTGTTACTTTTGCACAGGAACCCTGCTAGAAACATGTCCTTTTACACAAAAGATATTTTGCTTTCCTGCGCAAAAGCGCTGACAAGGATCTGTGCAGCTATGCATTTGAATTTTTTGGAAGGGGAAGAGGAATTTCCTCTTTCCTTTGTCACATCAATCAGTCAATCATATGTAGTAGTGTGTAATTGTGTGTGATTCCTGTTGCTACAATTTGAGGTCAGTGTGTTAAGTTTTACTTTAGTGCAGGAATAAAAGCACCTGAACAAAAAAAGCTGATAAGGATCTAAGCAGCTACACATGTGATTTTTTTTTCTGGGTGAGGACATCTTTTTTTTTCTGTGTAAAAGTAAAACCAGGAGATTGACAACTTGCCAATCATTCAAGTATCAGGGAAGTTTTCAGAATAGGGAGGGGAGGGAGCAACGCAGTATGTGTGTTGAGGAAACAGCTGCCCATGCCAGATACCTGGATGTGCACATCACTAAAATGCAAGCAATAATGGCAGAGTGACAATAATCTGCTTTATCGCTTGCTACCAATATATCCACTCACTGTGTGGAAGCAGGACTGCTTTAGTTTCCAAAATAAGCTTACCAGGAACGTTCTGAGGTGTTTTGGTTTCTGCTAATTTTAAAGGTAGTATAAAGGATATTCCAATATGCGCTATTTGTATGTATGGTGTTTATGTTAACACACAATTGTACTCAGATGTTGTAAATACATGGGATAATATCAACCTGGTCACATTCTGAACTTCCTTAATTTCTCTAGTTTTGCAGCAAACAGAATGTGGAAGGGAAGAAATCATATATCCTGGCCTTAACCTGGCCTATCTTAACGCCTTATTTGAGCAAACATATTCAGCATGAAACTGTATTCAGTACAAAAGAGTCTACAATAGAATTTGAGGGAAGGAATAAGGAATGCCAGGAACTATTTGACTGGAAGTTTCCAAAGGCCTATAGTGTACCTTTTCCTGCATTTTTCAGTAAGGCAACTAGAGGTAAAGGCATTTTTTTTAAAAAATAAGCTAAGCGTTAAATCAGGGGCAGGCCTATATTTTTAATCACATATACTCAAAGGTTATCTCTGTTGAACTTGGTTGCAAAGTAGACACTGATAAGAGTGAACTTCAAACACTCCATCATATAAACAAATAAAGCAAGGAATTATTTTTTATATATATCAAAGAGCACATTCCTCAGGGTCACACTTACAATGCACACACCTTCCATCCCTCCTTCCCTCTCTTTCTCCTCAGATCTGTGTCTGACATCCCTGCATTCCTGACTTTGTTCAGTTTCTACATTGCTCAGCACAGAACCATAATGGGCCTTCAAGAGAGTGGAGAGGTTTGTTCTTCTATTCCTCTTCCTGTCACTTAGATTTATATCAGAATTCATGCAATGAGTGTTGAGAACAAGCCAGTGGAAATACAGTGTATTGTAGGCTCGACACAGGAGGCACTCTATAAAGCTGCCAGGGAGCATTCACACCTCTGCTGGATGAGGAGGTCAACAGAACTGCCATGCAAGCATGCTGACAGTCCTGCTGCCCTCTGGACAAGGCTGCAACTGTGCAGAGTATCAGCGTCATCATTGTAATAGCTTAGACGCATGGGCAGTCACGCAGGGCACTGCAGCCAAAATGGCAGCACCCTGAAGAGGACTGGCCCCGCAATTGAATCAAGGCAAGTATTTGATTGCGGGGGATGGGGCGGCTAACGTTGACTAGCGCTCCAAGTGCGACTGCTAATCAACATTGGTTCATCACACTCCTTTCCCATCCAGCAGACAGGAAGTGCAAAATCACCCCAGCTCAAAGTTCTGCCTTTGTCTTCAGCTTAAGAATGCCCAGAACGAACCAGTGGGCCACTGTGTGAGACAGGATGCTGGGCTGGATGGGCTGTGGCCCAAGCTAGCATGGCTCCTCTTATGTTCTTATGCTTGTTCAGAATCTCTGATATAAAAAAGCCTAAAATAGTACTTTCGTCAGTGTGTCAGACAAACTAAAACTTCTAAAGGCAAAATACTTAACCGTTATAAAGTAAAATAATTTTGTAAAAATAAAATTCCTTTACATGGTTATCTTTACCTTTTACACTGATGGCCTGTTCCCACTAGGACTTTTTAGAGTGTTCAAAACTGTTTGAAAACACTCTGTCCTCACTGAAAAGTGGCTTTCCGAGTTAAAAAGAAGAGTAATTGGGAACGTCATTGCTGCCTCTTCCGCCAGCCTGCCTGCATGCCCACTGGTTTCACCACCGCTGCTTTGCATGGGCAGCTGCTTGTCTGCCCGCCTGGCTTGCCTACCCACCATTGTGGCTGCTCCCAGCCTTTGTTTTTTTTTGGGGGGGGTGTGCCACTGCCATCGCCCTGCTTGCTCGCTCAACTTCCCACCAAGTAGCCGTGGTGTTCTGAGGTGTAGGAAGGAGGAATGGCAGGTGAGTGAGCAAGCCCTGCCCTCTCTCCCTCCCTTTCGGGTGCTGCTGCTGCTGCTGCACCACTGCCATGCTCCGCTTTAAAGCGGAGTTAACAGAAACAAATGAACATGCATAATGTGCATTCGCATCCGTTTTTGTTAATTCCGCTTCAAGGGAGGCAAGTGGGAACAGGGCCTGAAAGACAGAACTTCTTAAGTTCTCTTCTTAGCTAGTGTCTCAAACATAGTTTGTAGATCCACCCATCTTTTTCTGAGAGAGATATTTCCAAAAATTGCTGCTACAGTACACACTTATGCTGAGCAGCTCTTTAAAACACTCTATGTTGAAAATATGTTTAGGGACCTGTAAACAGGTTAAATGGTTTCAATGTTCTAGCACTATATTTTTACTCCAGATTTTTTTCTTAAGAAGTTCTTACACCATATTCCAAACAGCAAGTTAAAGTGGCGTTTTGAGGTTCTGTGGGACAAACTTCTGACAGTTTTTTTTTCTTCGAGAAGATTTAGAAGCATACAATGGTTAAGTATTTGTGCTCTTCCATTTTTAGCAGGCACCAGTACAATTCCTGTAATAGGCTTGCTTATTTGTTTATTATTTGTTCTTTTTATTAAAACTGCCATCTGAGGGCAGAAAATGCAAAGTATTACTTTTTAAATATATTTTCCCTTTCTTAATTTTATCCTCTAGCTCTGCATCTGGATTTCACAAAGGTGGATATGGGGAACTCTTATTGAAGATGAGATAATAAACAAGTGGTAAAACAGACCAGAAACTTATTACATTTTTACCACTTCTTGTGCACAGCCAAGGTTATGATTTAAATGTTTATTATTAGATTCACGTCAGTCATTCCTCAATTTTGGCACCAAACTTTTAAAAGTGGCATCAAGCTAAGCCAAAATTCGAAAGCTTTTCCAATTTGTCAACATTTCTAAATGTGTTGTACGAATTAATAAGAAATAACGTGTACCGTATAAAGGTGCCATAAACAAGATCCTTTCTTGATTATCTAACTGTCCAAACAAAAACTTTAACAGCCTAATTAACCTGACTGATAGTTGCTCTTTTACGTTTGGAAAAGTAACTTTTTATTTTGTAAAATAACAATAACATCTTTAAGCATCATAGGAGTTTGTCGTTCAAAAATGTCTCCAAACTGGTACCTCCTTAAACTGTTTTTTGATGGATCAGGCTGGCATCTGATATTTCATGGTTGCCTAGTATCCATATAAACACACAGAATAAGCCCACCAAAGATGTCGCATCTCATAGCTCATTTGATAAGCACAAGGACTCTTGCTCACAGACAATGCTCACCCAAAATATTTAACTCACTAGTCCAGACTGACTAAAGTTAGTTAAGGAGCTACCAATCAGCCAGCCAGAATGCATTTCTACACATAACCAAAATGCCTATACTCATCTTAAACAAAAAGGCTTTATTTTCAGAGTCAAATGACTGAGGGATTTGTGAAAAATATTTACGCCTTACAAGTCCTAGGGCTTTTAGGTCAAATGAGGGGGAACAGAATTTTCATTTTACTGGATTTAATATAAGCCAACTTTCCCTCTGTATACTTGCAGACTGGTCAGATTTGACTACAAAAATCTGTGCTCTGCAAACTTTAAGCTTTATATGTGCTGCATGGACATGGCAAACAAAATTTTTCAACTGTATTTAACAAATGAAATGTGAAATAACTGTTATATGCATTTTTTAAAAGTGCCCAATGAAGAAGGGAGAGGACAGCATAGGCAGGAATTCAATTTAGCATGTGCTTTTCCATAGTAATGAAAAGTCATTATTTCTAACATAGTAGAATCATGCAGTCTGTACCATAAGGCCCTAATTCCAGAAATATTTAGGTTGCATCCATCCAAGGCCAGCTCCAGATGCTGCCCAAATAATGTACCAACAAGCTAATTTCTGGAGAAAAACCCCTCCGGAATATTTGCTTCATGGCAAACCAGTCCAGGGTTGACACTCTCTGTGCATGATATATTGACACAGATATCTGGGTATTTCAACAGCACAAAAATACCTGGAAGTTCATGATCACCACCACCATGCATGAACAGCCATCTTTTTCAGGCTGCACATGTGTGCAGTGGCCATGGCCAGAATGGCAGCTTTGTCTAGAAGGTAAGTTATAGTGCTATTTTGGGAAACCTGCAATCAGCAACCATACGTATATTTTAGATAGATACACAGTTCTCGCAAATAAGTGTTATTAAAACAGACACATTAAAATATCACGGACTTGCTGACATCTCAACACAGCTGGCAGGCAGACCCAATGCCATCTCAGGACATTGCTGCCAGATTCTGCCAGAACAATGGATTTAAGAAAGTGTGGAAGATGCACTTTCCAAAAGATTTTGGCGTTATCAAGATTAGCACTGGACCAGCACTGGACCATTCACCTGGGATTGTGTTGCTGATGTGAAAAGAACAAAAGAGTGGGGCAAGTGATATAAATACTAAAACAAAATAAAATAAAGTTCTCATGTGAAAGACCCAGTGCTTTGCTATGCAGATAGCAATAATCGGGTAGCCTCTTTTTTCTTTTTTTTTTTGCTGCATGGCAGGGACAGACTCACATTGTTTAAAAAGAGCTGGCATTTCCCTGCATGGTTCTATGTAATACTGAATGGCATCTTAAGATAGGTCACGGTTGGCCTTCTCAGTGGTAGCACCTTCCCTTTGGAACAGCCTCCTCTCTGTTATCCGCAAAGCACCTTCACTTTTTCATTTTATGCAGGCATTCTCTGTATGAAAGTCTTTTCTTCCCCTGGCCCGCTCAGTTTTTAATGTTTTAACTGCAGTTTTTACTCTTTATTTTTAATGTTCTATAAACCATTTTGAGATTTTTTTTAAAAAAATGTAAAAAGTGATATAGAAATGTCTTAAATAAACCATCTGGAGAGCTAATTACGTTTGATAATTTCACATTTAATAAGCAAAAATATTACAGTGTTAAGCTTGTTCCTTTAACACATTGATAGAAATAATATTACAGTATTATTATAATAAAACGATGTGCACATGTATTAGTTAAACCAAAATTCTAAACTTTTACCTGCCAAGCAGCGGTTAAGAGCTACTAATTCACGCCTGTCTGTCTGTTTGCTTGTTTGTTTTCCCAGTTCTTGATTTTAATCATATTTGTACATAGCTATTATGCTTTTACTTGTTTTTGTTCTCCATGAGCAATGGTTATATGCATATTATAAATAAATAAACAACATATCTTAAGACTGGAAAATAAGGATGCACCAACAGCTTAAAAGATCTGTAGATCTTTTTCTAGTTCTCTACTTATGGCAATTGTCCTAATCCTGAGTTTTGAAATCAAGTTCAATTTGTGCTCTTTAAGGCATTTGACTAATCATCAATCTTTTCCAACCATAGGATTTTTCACTTTACTTCTCATGGTAGTCATCAATAATCATAGCACGAGTGAGATCTATCGTGTGCCCACAAAGGTTAGCATGTACTATCAAAAGATCATTCTTTGCCAAGAACAGTTATCACTCCTTTCATGCTCTGCAAAAGAGTGGGGAGATGTGAGCTGAGAGGAGTCATGGTTAAAAAAAAAGGAAATATAGTAAAGAAGCCTCTTGCATTATTTCTTCATGAAGATGCTGATTACAAGCCTACTGATTATGGACACCACTAACACATAAATAGTTTTGTTCTTATTCAAACCTGATGAGTTCCAATAAGAACAAAATTGGTTGTGAGTATAGTTTTTGATTGCTGTAACCCAGCCTGCAACCTTACAGTATACACTGGGATATAAATCGAAATAAGTAATAAGTAAATAATCTGAAACCCCTTAGGAGAGGGGTTGCCAACTTCTGGATTTTGAAGAACACATAGAACAGTGATGGCCAACCTATGACATGCGTGTCACAGGTGACACGCCAAGCCCTTTTGGGTGACACACCTGGTTGCCCTGGCACCTGGGCGTGTAGTGCTTGCTTGTTCTTGAAGTGTACGAAATAGCAACTTTCAATTGAAGATTTAGCAAACAAAATTCAGCAACAAAAGTCACTAATGTAAAGAATTATTTGTTTTTGCTTTTAATAAAATACATATATCAAAAGTATAACTTTTTTACTAGAGCTAAAAATATCACAAAATTATGGATATTTCTAGATGTGACACAGCACCTGAGTTAAGCTAGGCTTTCTTGTGAATTCTGACACACCGAGCTCAAAAGGTTCGCCATCACTGGCAGAGAACCTACAGCTGTCTGGTTCCTTCTTCCTCAAGACAGAGGAAGGGCACTCAGAAACTTTGCAGGCACCTTCTTGAGCTATCATTATCCTCCTAGACCTCATATGAATAATTTCTGACTTAGGAAAAAGAAACTTTTTTTTTTTGCCTCTCTTGTGTGACACTCATATCTCTTCTCATATAGTACAAGTTGGGCTGTAAGAGAGGCAGTGACTTCGTGCACTTAGCCTTATAAGTTATTCTGGAATCTATGGCCGCATCCCCACGACGTCGTTATCTCGAATTCAAAACGTTTTGATTTCGGGCCGTGCACACGTCACTTCGGCTTAATGCGGTATTTCCGTGATAAACCACGTTATCCCTATTTGAAATAAATCCTGATCTCAACAGGTCTCACTCCGGAACATGCCCTTGACACGTGTTTAATTTTTTACTGTGTGGACAGTATCGTTCTGGGATGAGATTCAGTATTAAGGCTGTCCCGCCCCCTCAATCGCACTGTAACCAATGGCTGAACGTATTAGAAGCACATCATGTTTAGGGTTTCCTTCATTGAAAAAATCCACCCTCAAACACCCACTATAAACCTCCAGTCCTTAAAGATACATTGTATTGCTGTAAGCACTTCACACCTTAAAAAATGTTGCAATTTTGCGCAATTTCAGGCCTTTGAAGGTTCGGAACTTTAAACAGGGAAAGGAAAGCCCTGGAGCCTGTATTTTAAAAGCTGTGGCCCTCCTCCCCCCTTCTTTGCCATTGCTGCTGCTCCTGTGCAGCAGCAAAGTGACCATTCATTTTCTTTATCAGCCGCTTTGAGCCCCCTTCAGAGGCTACTTTACTTCTGCCTGTGGTTACACCTAAGGTTTAATCCAGTTTCAGTTCACACCGTGGTTTCATTGAAAGAATCCAGCTACGATTCAGTGGCGGCTCCGGAGGACTTCCTCCCGTCCCTTCGCCAGGCGGCAAAGCCGAGCCGGCCGGGGGCCGCTTCCCTCTCCACGCGACCTTTTCCTTCACTGTCACCCCCCGACGGCCCCGCGCGGCCCCGGCCTTTTCTCTCTTCCCGGAGGGAAGAGGTGAGCAAGGAGAGCCCCCTTTGCCCTCTCCCGCGGAGGGCACACTGCGCCCGCCCACCCGCCCGCCGCCTCTCGGCTCTCCTCCTTTTCCAGCGGTGGCCGCTTTTCTCACCCATTCAAGGGGACTCAAGGCAGCTGATCAACCTTCTGTTCTTCTCCCACAACAGACACCCCGCGAGGCAGGTGGGGGGGGGGAGGAAGGAAGGAAGGAAGGAAGAAGGATGCACTTGCTGAAGTTGGCCTTTCTAACCCGCGTTTCTCACCCATTTAACGGGCTCAAAGTGGCTGACAAAGCTTTTCTATTCTCCCCACACCAGACACCTTGTGAGGTGGGGGGGGGGGCTGTGAGAGCTCAGAAGAGAGCTGTGACTAGCCCAAGGTCCCCCAGCTGCTTCCATGGAGGAGGAGGAGGAAGAAGAGTTGGCTTTTATACCCTGTTTTTCTCACCCATTTAAGGTGACTCAAAGAGGCTGACAAAGCTTCCATTCTTCACCCCACAACAGATGCCCTGTAAGAGCTGTGACTAGCCCAAGGCCACTGAGCTGGCTTCACGGAGGAGGAGGAAGAAGAGTTGGCTTTTTTACCCCACTTTTCTCACCCATTTAAGGAGGCTCAAAGCTGCTGACAAACCTTCTGTTCTCCTCCCCACACCCTGTGAGAGCTCAGAAGAGAGCTGTGACTAGCCCAAGGTCCCCCAGCTGCTTCCATGGAGGAGGAGGAGGAAGAAGAGTTGGCTTTTATACCCTGTTTTTCTCACCCATTTAAGGTGACTCAAAGAGGCTGACAAAGCTTCCATTCTTCACCCCACAACAGATGCCCTGTAAGAGCTGTGACTAGCCCAAGGCCACTGAGCTGGCTTCACGGAGGAGGAGGAAGAAGAGTTGGCTTTTTTACCCCACTTTTCTCACCCATTAAGGAGGCCCAAAGCTGCTGACAAACCTTCTGTTCTCCTCCCCACACCCTGTGAGAGCTCAGAAGAGAGCCATGACTAGCCCACAGTCACCCAGCTGGGTTCATGGAGGAGGGTGGAATCAAACCTGATATTCCCAGATAAGAGCCTGGCTCGCTAACCACTAAACAACACTTCTGCTTGACTAAATGGCCAAGCACCAGAGCATGAGAGTGTTTTAAAGATCTCATGTGGGCAGCATTTTCATACAGTTAAAAAAAGAAGTGTCTTTTTTTGCCTTCTGCCCCAGATTGGGCATCCTTTGTTTGGGGGTGGCAGTGCCATGCAAGCCCAGGAGGAGTGGGTGGTGATGCAATGGGAGGCCAGGGGCAGCCTGCTTCAGGATGGGAAGTGGAATCTAATCTGGAATTCCCAGATAAGATTCCAGTTGCCAGGATATTAGGGCAAAGCGGACCATGGATAGGTGACCACTAGGAAATCCAATAGGGCAGGATCAATCATGTCCCAAAATCCTGCACCGCACTACCAGGCCTGGCCATGGGTCAATAAAGTTCTGTGCATGGGGAAAGTTCTGATCTCTGTTACTTTCAGAATGAGAGAATATGTGGTCACACCTAAGGTTTAATCCACTTTCAGTCCACTTTCAGAGTGAGAGAATATATCAGCAAAGTGGCAAGCTGTTTTCTTTTAGGGTAAAATTCACCTCTGGGAGAGATAATGTGGAAAGAAAATTACTGGTCACTTTGCTCATGTTTTCTCGCTCTGAGGGTGGACTAAAGAAACAGCTTTTTCCTCCCCACGTTCAGGCAAAGTTATGGCTTTAATATGTTTAATATGAACACATTAAAACCAATGTGTTGTGACCCGCACTGAGAGCCTTGTGTATAGAGTGGGATAAAAATATGAATGAATGACAAACCCCACCACAGCCACTCTATGCCTCTTTAATGTTTAAAGCCCCGGTCCTTTGATACAGAATCTCAGCTGTATTCCTTTCTTTCTAAAGTTCTGAAGGTTTGAAATTGCGGACATTTGCAACACTGTAGCCGCTGTGTGAAGGCTGTAGCAAAAGTGTCTGATTTTCTAGCTGTCTCCCTCGCCAGGAGGGGAAGGCTAGCTAGGCTTTCTCCGGCTGGGCTCCCTTTAGCCGAAGTGGATCGAGACTTCTCCTTCTCCTCTTTTCTTTTTCGCCCCATCCAGCAGCAGTGGAGTGGGGCAAAGCTGCCCACCCGCAGTGCCAGAATGGGTGGGTGGGTGGGTGGGTGGATGCAGCCTGGCTTCTCGCTTTCTTCTTCCCTCTCTCCTTCCTTTTCGAAGGCAGCAGTAAAGTAATCTTTCAAAATGAGGCACTGAGAGATGATTTAGCCCCCTCAGCGAGATCCGCTTACAATTCCATGCTAAGGGCTCGTTTACTCTGGAGTAAGAAGCCCCACAGAATGTATGACATTCCCTTCTGAGTAAAGGGGCTTGGTATAGCATTCTTCAGCACAGACAAATAAAAATAAAAACTCTTTTAAAGGCGACGGTTTTAAAGTCCTTATGCATTTCTCCTGCCCCACAAACTAAAGGTCCAGAGCCCGTTCAGACGTGCGGGACGGGAACTTGGGAACGAGCAGAGGTTCTGGGGCTGGCACCTGCGAGAGTACCTCTGTGTGTGTGTGTGTGTGTGTGTGTGTGCACATGTGCTTATTTTTATAGGAATGCTTGGTTATGATTGCTTCTTTTGGCAGTAAGGCACTCTGCATATGCTCAATGCAGCTTTCCTTTTTTGATGTACCATATACACCGGCTTCGGGAGGGCGGGAGACGTGAGATGCTCATGCAATGTCTCCCACCCCCCAGATACCCCCCCTTCCTCTCTCTCTTTGGGAAAGGGGGGGCTTCTTAGGAACCCCTCCCTCTCTCCTCTCTCTTTTTGGGAAAGGGGGGCTTCTCAGATACCCCTCCTTCCTTCCTTCCTCCCTCTCTCTTTATGGGAAAGGGGGGCTTCTCTCACTTTAGAATCCCGTCTGTGCAAGGACGACACCCCCCCTTTGCTAGTCCCCCCCAAGACTCTTTTTCTTGGTGCCTTAGCAATGCCTCCCTTCCCCTCCCCACCCCCACCCAGCTGCTGCTGCCCCCTCTCCCCCCATCCTCATCTTCCTCATGCCGCAGCGCCTGGATGAATGGATGGATGGATGGATGGGTGGATGGATGGATGGATGCTGCTGCTGCTGCTGGGAAGGGGGAGGGTGGATTGGGCGGGGAATTCCCGGCGGAGCATGACGCAAAGAGAAGGGAGGGTGGGATCCTGGCAGGGAAAACCAATCACAGGAGAGAGTGTGGGCAATGGGCAGGAGGACAATGCTGCCGTGTGGACTCCGAGTATTGATCCCGCGTTAAGGCTGCCATCGGAACCGGATCAACTTGCAAGTCGTCTGGACAGCTTTGTTCCGTTTCTTTTATTTCGAATTCTTTAAACTGAAATAACACATGCCATGAAGACGCGCCCTATCAGGATAAGGGTCTGTTGTCAGCATGCTAATGAAGACTATGGCAGGGCTTGGCTGGGGCTTGGCATCATCTGCACTAGCACAAGGGTAGAAAGCCCCTGTTCAGGGATATTTTCCAGAATAAGACCAAGTGCGGAAAGGTTCCATGGCTTCATTTACCAGAGTTTACCCAGTGGTTGGGATGGCAAGTGGCCACACTCTAGTGATGTCCAGTCCCTGCCCCAAGCCTTGGAAGGGATGCCCTGGGTGAAGAGTGGCAAATCCTGCTCTCTGGGTGCCCCATCCAGATATGTTGTCTCTGGGGTAGCATTTGATCTATGACCACAGTGCCAGCAGTAGTTTTGTTCCAATGGTTCATGTGGAGCCCACTGGCCAACTGTGTCCCACCAGGGAAGGGCAGAAGTGGTCCATTTCTTCATCTGCATGCCACCTTTCCAAAATCACAATTAGTTTCTTTCCTCCTCTTCTTCCAGGCAACCCTCTCTCTTCCCACCCACAGTTAGGGGAGGGGGGAGGCTTATCTCTTGTTGCTTTCCAGGCAATAAGATGGCAAGAGGAGAGAATGCTAGACAAATAACAGATGGATAGGAAAGAGTGAAAATGGGAAGTTTGAATGCCTCTCAACGTGACACAAATGGCAAAACCGCTTAGGGGTGGGCGGTGGAGCTGGTCAACCACATTTTTATTGCTTTACCTACAGCAGAAACAGGAATGGCAAGAGACAAGTTTTTCCTATTACTTTATTCCTTTCCCGTTCTTTGCCATCCCTTCATCTCAGACTTGGCTTATTTTTTCCTTTCAGTTTTCTTCTCATCTGTTCTGGCCATTGCACATGTTGGCAACTACTTCCTTGGCTTTCTTTCTGCCTTTGTGCTCCTGTGCTTTTAGCATTGTCCCCACACCCCTTACCATTCTTTCCTTTCCCTGGTTCCTCTTTTCTACCCCCTTCTTACGTGTTATATAAACAAATAGGATGCATTTTGAAAAAGGGGAATACATTTCCCTTCCTTGCCTAAAGGAAATTTGCCTCACCTGTATTCAGTCAAAGCTCAGAAGGTTTCATGCAGAATCTGTAAGGAAAACAGGTACGCACTCACGCATGCACACACACACTTAGATTGTCCAACTCAAAAGTACCTTCCCTTTCTTTTTTGCAGGCTGGGTACTAAGCCTCCATCACAGACAAGGGATATATGTAGTGCTATGATCTGGTGGGACTGCCCCATCATATCCCTGTAAATCCCACTATAACCTATTTTGGGAAACCCCAGCTCTTGTTGTGGATTTCCCCAAAATAGGACTATAACTCACCTCATGGGTAGAGCTGCCATCTTTGCTGTGGCTGCCACACATGTGTGGTAGTGGCAGTTACACACTTCTACCTACGTTACACTGTCGAAATAACCAGACATGCACATTGTATATTGTGCACAGAAAGCATCAGTCCTGCACTCTCTGTTCAACAACCTGAGTGCAATTTTCTTGGCAGAGATGCAAAAGTGCTTTGCCATTTCCTACTTCCAAGTAGAGCCTGAGGATTGAACCAGCAACTCTCTGTTTCCGGGCAGTTTGCTCTACCACTGAGTCATAGTCACTTCCAGAAGGAGCTAAGCCTTTTGAGCACTACACAACTATGCTTCCGCTTCTCCCCCTATGCTCCTCCAATTTCACTTGAGAAAGGGAAGCATAAGAGAGAAGTTAAAGCATAAGGAGGGTTGAACTATGTTCTGAGCTGCTTTCCCCTCTTATTTTTCTTCAGAAATAACTGTGAAGTAGAAAGGGGAAGAAGAAAAAAGCAGCAAAAGTGAGGGGGTTGGGGCAGCTTCCTTTAAAGTAACCCCAAAGGGCTATGCAGATGAGGTGTTCCTAAACCAGGATATACGCATGGGATCCAGGTCCACATGGCCGATGCAAGACAACAGCCACATTCTTCTAGTTGAGTGTGCGGAATGGATATCAAGTAAACCTGAATCCTGGCAAGTCGAAAATCAAACTGAACAGATCAAAACAAATGCAAAGGAGAGAAGAGAAGCACTAGCACCAGTGTAATCTTTCTTCCTGTTTGCAATCTCTTTTGCTTTAATCTTGGTTTTACATCCATTTTCTGTAGAATGTCTTTACGGTCCTTTATATACTGGATTTTATTGTCTGTTCAGGGATATGTAACCTGTCGCAAGTCCTTTGGCTGATTGGTTGGGGAAGAAATCAAATAAATAAATAAATACACAGATGATGGGCTGCAGCCTCACTTCTCCCCAAGCTGATTCCTATTAATTTAAGCTGTTCCTGGGTTCTACTAAAACGTTTGTATAAGCTCATGAATATTGCATAAGCTGTGCTTTTCCTTTTTGTAATACAACATGTATTCTAAGTTTGAGTTTGGCCTCAAAATATTTTGCTGCCGATCCCACTTGGACCATCAAGCATCACAGTTAGGACAAAATAATGCCATGTTTCTCCCACTGGTTCCATTAAGTTCCAAGGCTCCCAGTGTGTGACCACAGCAACACCTAGTGTTCAGACTGTCTCCTGAACCAGCACTTTGCATGTGGAGGGGCTAAAGCAAAGACATTTCATCCATGCACAGTCCTCCTAAGTTGTTCCATAATGAGCATAACAATGCCAGACATAAATCACTGGTACTCTCCCAGGAGTCAAAACCAAGCTCAATCCATCATTGGCAGGAGAATGAGGGGAGCTCTTAATTATTTTCCACACTCACCTTTCTCGGAACTATTTCACTCCACCCTGTTCCAGACCATGCATAGCAAGTTCTGTCTGTATCACAAGGGTGGAATCAACCATCCTTCCTAGATCAACACCATAGGTTTTCTGACTCCCTACCCAAGGCACCACCCATCCCATCCAGGCCCCATCACTCAGATGTCATGTCTGATGTACAAGGGCAGGGCTAAGAAGTCTTTGAAGGTAACATACCTACCTCTGTCCTGGGGTTTCAAAAATTATTTTCAAAGCGTGTATAAGCTTTGAAGATGGGTCTGTTGTGTTTTCCTTGTTCTGAACCAAGTGAAGAAATGCTGGAAGAGACAGAATTCAAACAGGTCTATAGCTAATCCAGAATAGGGACCTATTGAGATGGTTTTAGAATGAGATGGCTCTAGTCCAACGTAGCCAATGTGCGCAGCAAGCATTTGGTCCAGTCTACTGATCTAGAGCAGAAATGCTGGAATTGGAGGGATCAGCCAGATTGTCATTCACAATTCTCTCCCCACCAACAAAGCAAACATCTTCATACTACTCTGTTTTTCACCCACAACTAAAGTCTCACAAACAGAATTATGCTGTTTCATTTCATTTTAAAGCTTTAGGCCCATTTATTTATTCCTTTGCTATTTGATGAATAGGTCTCCCCAGTGACTCACAGTCAAATGAAAAAGCCGTAATAAAATAAAGATGCATTCAAAACTCCAACAATGAAACCCAAAGTGATTTTTAACAAAGGCAAGAGTGATCTTATATGGAGAATGCAGTGTTTTTTGCAAAACACTTTTCAACAGCCCACCTGAAGCCCACTAAGCTAGAAAGAAGCAGCAGCAGCACTGAGCGAATACAGACATCTGATCTAGGATTCTTAAGGAGCTTCTACACCATAGGCTTTGGCACACAGTGTGATCATTTCTGCACTGGGTCTTGTTCTTGTTTATATCTCAGAGCAGGGATCTGTCATCCTCATGCTGGTGCACACTACAGCAGACCCTGCACTAACGTGAGCATGGCAGGGTCCTATTCTGAAGTACAATACAGAATAAGGGCCAATACAGAAAGTGCCTGGGAAGGTTGTGAGAATGGGGGGGGGGGACCACAGCGTACACTGCCAGCCAGCCGCATTATCACATCCTATTCTGACTAACTTCAAAGCAGGGGAATGAAAGTTCCCTTGGTCCAAAGTTTAAAACAAGGGTAGCAGGGGAATTCACTATTGTGCCAGGAAGTGGCCTCAGAGCTCAGAAAAATGGTACTGGATTTCACATGCCTCATGGCCTGCTCTTGTATCTTGTTGGCAGTGGCTGGAATAAGATATAGGCCAGGAACACTTGAGAAACCAATTTCAAGCCTCCTTTTGCTGGTGTGCTCCCTGGAACAGTTTTTACACTGTGTGTGTGTGTGTGTGCGCGCGCTCCGGGCTAAAGGCCTGTGTGGCCAATTCTGTGCCTCCTGGGGAACATACTAGCATGTGGAGCTGCATTCTACGAATTGCCCTCCCTTGCATTCCTGGCCCTTGGGCCACTCAGGCTGCTGCCACAAGGATAGGTAGCTAGGGTGAAGTCCACAACATGCAGAACCCGGCACCATTTTGCCAGTCTCCAGAAACAGCCCTCTTCTGTACATGCCACAGAACCCCCCTCCCTCAGCCTCCAACTTCAGAAGCCAGGAAAGTTTTGTTCCTCCACCTCCATGAGGCAGTTTTCTCATGGGTGGCCGCCAACATGCTCTGTGATGCTTTGCCCTATTGTTGTGATCACCAAGACCAAGGCACAAGGTATGTTAGCACTGTAAACACTATGAAAAGAGCCATTGTTTTCCCTGACTCATTTTCTCTACCCATCATAATTGTCTGAAGTTCCTCACTTGCTCCTTCAGAATAATTCTGATGCCTATGGAATAATACAGTTTCAGCTTCACCTCCAACACAATAACATGGAGTGAAGTATACCACTTCAAACTATAGGTGGGAGATGCCATATTTGAATATTTCACCTTCACACAAATCCTGCATGAAAATTAAAAACACACATAGAAACAGCAGCCTTCTGTTCCTATTTCCTATTCCAGGAAATCCCCACCCATCTTCCATTTCAAGATTCTGCCACTTCATTATCTCATGATTCTGCTTCACATCTACCAAGTTTTACTCTGCCAAAGAATTGAGCTTTACGTAAGTACTATGCATGGGCTCTAGTTCAGGAACAGTATGTGAAAAAACCACAGTAAATGCACAGGCATAACTGTTATATCAGTAGCATACTAGTAACTGCAAGAGATCCGATATGTGCAGGAGGTAACAAAGAGCCATGATGCATCTAAGCATTACTGCTAATCTGTTGCTATTAGAGAGCTGTGAGGCTACTCCTGACAACATGATACTTGTGCAAGTGAGGTTCTATGGAGTCACTCTGACTGGATGCGGAAGCAGGTTTGGATATATAGTAGACAAAATCAGGTATTCCGGCTACCATGGTGTTATATAGTTCAAACAGCACCTCATGGTGAAGAGCCACACACGCACAAAAAAACCCTTCAAGGCACAAAAAGCAATTCCAAAGACACTTCTCTGTGCATGTCATTTGTTATAATGAAACATGCTGCACTTCTGGGTGAAAGAAAAGGTAGCAGGATATGTGGCATACCAAGACTTCAAGATGGCAGCCTCAGGGTGTCAGTGGAGCTGTCACAGTGTTTCTGAGGCTGCTTGAAGCCTGGAGAGATGCCCAGAGGGAACCCGATCTGGCAGTGCAGCTGGCAGTGGGGAAACAGTTACTCAACTAGGAAAGAGAGGAGGGAAACATGCTAGTAGGAAATCACAAGGAAAGAGAAGCATATCAAGCATTCCTGGCAAGTTGGGTCAGGAATTGATATCACCACATCATCCACAAAGAGGAGCCAATGAATGGACAATGATAAGGAACCACTGGCCACACACATACTCAGCATCATCACCCTCAAGGCAAGACCCTGAGTACTTCTGCTCCATCAGCCCTTGTGGCTCAGCCAGTGACAGCTCAGCTGCTACAAGCCCTCATCACTCTGCATGGCAGGAATCTGAATTCTCTGTGTACCTCACATACCCTGCTAGCTTTTCTTCAGTTTGGCTGACCTCATCCACGCAGCACCAGTGCCCACATAGTTCACTGGGCAGGACTCTCGCAAAAAGCATATCCAGACTTTTTTTGAACAAGGATCTGAGAACTACTCAGGAAGGATAACTGGGCCAAGCAGAAAAAAAGACAACAAAGGCAAACATTAACAGCTTGAGAATAAACATATGAGTTGGTAGCCCTTCTAAGGTAAAGTGCTGTAAATAGAGGTCAAGTTACTTGTCAGCCTGGTGATGGGGAACTAAAGCATATCCTTCTGCTCCCTCCTCTGACTCTACTGATGTTAACAATGCCATGAAAAATAATATATATATATAAATAATATATATATATATATTAAGTAAACACTTTAAACTTCTCCACTCAGCAAAGCATCTTCATGAGAAGGTAGGTAGAGCCACTGCTTTATGAAAGACACAGAGCAGCTGATAGAGCCATAGGCCAAGTAGGTGGCCACAGTCATTGATGGGCTCCTCCTCCCTGACATGTGAGACAAGATACACAACAAAAAGAATCTCCCCAAACAAACCAAGAATAAAGAGGAGAACAGGCAAAATGTTTAATATATCATTTCAATAAGAACATATCATAAGATTAATGTAATGAAATGTCCATAAGAAGTACTTAGGTCCAATGCTTTGTTCTGTCTATTGAATTGTTTATTTTATGCATAAACCTGCATGCATAATAAAAGGAAACTATGTAACTAAAGTGCTGCATATGTCAATTAGTCTGCACCTTTTGAATTTGTAAAAACCTATATTTTTCTACTTTTTAACGCACTTTTGTCCAGGCGTTGCTGCTTATACTGAGGAAGATCATGACCATATAACTGTCTCTCTTAATATAGTGTACACATTGAACGTCGCTCTATCTAGATCGTTCCTTTTTCATAACATAAATGTCCATAATTCACAACCTCCCACGAACCGAGAGAGATCGAGAGATCTGAGGAAACTACGATTCCCAAAAAGCCCGGCGCCAGCCAGCCAGCCGGCCGGCCGGCGTGGGTGCGTGCCTGGCGCCAAGTAATTGCGTCATCCTGCGAAGACCGCCAGTGAAGGCCGGGCGGATTTTTGACCTACAGGAGAGCAAGATGGCGGCGGCGGCGGGGTTGTCCCAGAAGGTGAGACGTGAAGTTGCGGGGCGCCGGAGTTGGCGCTGCTGCAGGACGGTTGAGCCGTATTGTACCTGTGGGCTATACATTTGGTGTTGGGGGTCCGGATAGCTTTCAGGTTGGAAGCCGTAAGCAGCAGGATGCGCGGGGGCTGGGGGGGGGGAATCCAAATGGCTCCCCAGGACTCGTAGGATATGTGAGGCTGGCTGGCGTGTGAATTGATCTTGCATGTCGAGGGTACCGTCGCGATCAGAGATGAGCAAGGAAATCTCAGGGGTCCCATGTGCCTTCTTCGCTAGCTGACCTTTTGCAGCCCCCTCCTGGGAAGAGCTTTATGCAGAGGCAGGCAGGGCATGGCTGGGACATTAGCTGGAGTAGCGGCTTCCCAGGATTTCAGGCAGGAGTGCACCCGGTTCTGAAAGTGCGGGGCTTCTTACCTACAAAAGGATGAAAACGGAGTAGAAACGCCGAGGAAGGACGGGTCCCTCTTCCACCGCCAGCACGTAAGAAAACCTCAGCCCCTCAGTGCTCAGGAGGAAAGCTGTGCCTTTTAGATAGAGGTATATATATCTCGTCGGTGATATTGCTCACCTCTCAAGCATAAATATTAACTCAGGTCAAATATGTACATAGAGAAAAAAGCCAGTAGTATACTAATGTATGTTTGGTTATTTAATGCTTCAGCAACAAAGTTTATTGAGCCCCTTGCTAGTCGTTGGCTCCAAATTTGCTCATTTCTCAGTGGAGGCTATCAGAATACAGCATTTTTCCATAGCACTTCTCAAAATATTTTTGAAGATGCATAAATTAACGTAATGCACATTGTTTATAAATGCCTCATGGTCAGTAATCCTGTCTGGCAGCTTCTATTCAAAATTATAACCTATAATTTTAATCATTGCAGTTGCCACTGTAGATTTGGCCTGGATCTACTTCCCTGAAGTCCTGGAGTTAGCACTTGGTGGTTAATATACTTAGAACTAGATTATTATAACAATTAGATGCATTTGCTTTATCTTTCACACGCAACACTCAGATGATCTCTTCTGATCTGACAACAGACTGTTCAGTTTTTTTGAAAGATATTCCAGATAGATTTTGGGGTGTCTTCTGTGTAAAGGCTGAGTCCTATGGCAGAAATAGTGCAGAGCTAATATAGATAGGATTTAGTAAGAAGCTGTGGTCTCTTAGTAATATAAGTTTCAAACTCATGGAATTTATATGTGTGTATTTTTTATTTTTTAAAAAGGAAGGTAAATGGCAGCCTTTTTTTTCTATAGGTACGCCACTTCAGTACCTCTCTGTTCAGACCAGCATCAAAATTGGTACAGGTAAGTTTGATTAGCATCTTTTAAAAGCTTTTCCATAGTAATTTACCTGGGAATAAGCCTCACTAAAATTCATCTCTTTAAGATAAATGTGTATAGAATTTTGGCATGATTCAGTTTTAAATTGAAACATGTCAGAAGCATAAAAAAACTGTATTTGAAAATGCTACATTTCAGTGTTCTACAGGTCACTGACATCTATATTTACTTAAGAGGCCAGATTCAATCTAAGAAGAAGAGCATTGCTAATGTTATTTTCTCATAAATATCAGATTGACAGTGGTCTATGTAAAAAGGTACTAAGAGTGCTCTATGGCCCCTGTGTATACAAAGATGGGTAGAATGCACTTTTGTGAAAAGTGATATGATTAGCACTTTTATACTGAGTACTGGTGTGACCTTGCCAAGCCAGCCTGGACCTCTGGTGTTAGAGCTCCGTTCCAGGTGCAGGCAGGCACCTTCCAGCAATGGAGGACTACATGTTCCCTGAGAAGGCAAACACATGGACACACATAGTTCCATTTCTTGGAAGATGGTGAACTTAACTACTCAGCCTGGCAAATAGGACCAGTGCAAGTCAGTGGTGGAGGACTAGATGGATCTTGGTTTAAATCTGCGGGCACCGTCTTGCATTTTAATTAAGCATGTACACTTGGGATTATTTTACACAGATTAGTTATATCTCTATTTTTAGAAATCCTAATTCTGTTTCTTTTAAGACACATCTGTAATACGTGGATGTTCAGTTTTTGCAAAATACTCAGAGACAAAAGTTAGCCTGTATTGAACTTAAATCTTTCATGCACACACTACAAATGAGATCTTTTATGCTGTTTGTTAGTAGCATATTTGTTTGGGCTAAATGCTGATGTTTGTGTAGCAACAAAATATCACCACCTTTGCAAGGAAAAGAAATATCACAGAAAGAAGGATGTCTTGCTATTTTTATAAGCATCTAGGTATATGACTTACTTAACATCTATTCTTTGGGCTACAACACGCTTTGAGTTCATTTAGCATCTGTTTTGGCTTGTGCATCAATTTTAATGTTTTAATGTTTTCTGTTTTTCTCCAAAGCCACCAATCCAAGTATATGGAATGGAAGGTCGTTATGCCACTGCACTCTATTCTGCTGCATCTAAGCAAAAGAAGTTGGACCAGGCAGAAAAAGAGTTGGCTCGTGTTTTGGTAAGTTATGTATAAATGATATCACAGTTCCTATTGCAAATGTTGTTATAATTTGTCAGAAATATTCAGCAAATACTTTTTTGTGTGTGCTGTTTCACACTTAGGAGTAATTCTTATTTCTATGGTTTGCAGTAGAAACAGAGAAGTTAGAACTGAATCTGGTCTATAGAAAATAACATGCTTTAAAGTCTGGTAGTACATTAGCTTAGATTTTTAAAAATATGTATATAGTTTTGATGAAGAACATCGGAACTGACTGAAAGATCACTGTAGGAAAAGTTTGTATATAGGGGCTAGAAGTAAGGTAACAATTTCAAGTTATTTGGAACGCTGTCAGTCTTGGGGTTGGGAGAGGTCAGTTGATATTCTCACATGTTGTTGTTATTTATTTACATTTATATATCATTCACACTCCGAGGTACCAAAGTAGTTTACAGAACATACTACAACTACCACACATAAAAAGGCATTCACTCTGCATGAGTGAATGTGGAAGCAGGATGAAAAAGGATCATCCCAGATTTCTCTTCTATTCCCTTCAGGCTAGGTGGCTTTTTTGGTGACTGTTGAAGAAGGGAGAAGCTACTGGTGGGAACTGATGGAGGATCTTCCCAGCTTGTTCTTTCTCTTCTCCCATCAGTCAAGGTGGCACTTCTGTTTGGTCTAGTGGTTAAGGAGCTGGACCCTTATCTGGGAATACTGGATTTGATTCCGCCCTACTCCACAAACAGATGGGTGACCTCGGGCTAGTCACAGCTCTCTTCTGAGCTCTCACAGCCTCACCTACCCCACAGGGTGTTCTCTTGTGGGGAGAAGAAGAGAAGGCTTTCTTAGCTGCTTTGAGCCCCCTTAAATGGGTGGGAAAAGTGGGGCAGAGAAGCCAACTCTTCTTCTTCTGGTGACTTAGGAAAGTTCTTGCAAGGACGGAAAACTGCTCTTAAGTTTCATTGTCATTATATACTGCTTCACAGAATGTTATGTGAACGCTTGCCTGTTTTCCTCACTGGCTGTTAGTGAAGGACAAAGCAAGTTATAGATTGAAAACATTCAAAATCATTTTGGAACCAAGATTGCCTCCAGAAGTCTTGGGTGCGTATGCCTGACTCAAGTACTGTCTTAAGCTTGCTTACTATAGCATAAGGGTCACTGAAGTTAGTTTGATATGCTACGGTATACAATTATAATTCTGTATATAAATATTTTTGACAGTCATGATAGTATAAGCTATAATGTAACAAACTACTTTTAGTTAAAAGCAATACGAAATGCCTTTTGATTAATCTGATTCTGTCACAGTCAGTGAACTGAAGTGCATCAGATTTAAATATATGGCTTTAACATGTCTGTTTTTAAATGCTGTTACCTGCCCTGAGACCTTAGGGTATAGAGTGGGATATAAATATATATAAATAAATAAAAATAAAATTTTAAGTGAGAATTAAAAAAAAAATGTTACAATTGCAGGCACTTCTGAAGGACCCTAAATTATCTAGCATGATCCTGAATCCTCATATAAAGAAGACAGTTAAGCAGAAGACTATAAATGATGCTTTAGTTAAAGAAAAAATGTCTCCTATCATTACCAACTTTGTCAGTAAGTAACTTCCATTGAATGATCGCAAAATGCATTGGGCTGTACAAAACTGCTTTGAACAGTTCTGTAATCTCAGTAACGTTACATAGTTTACATTTAAAGAGCTTGACTTTATTTGTCATAGTTTTGGAGGATGCTTTTAATCCTGCTTTATTGCATATAATAACTATTAGCTTCCCGTCCTCTGTTTTTCAAGATCTGCTTGCTGAAAATGGTCGCCTGAATTCTACTCCAAGCATAGTTTCGGCATTTGGAAAGATCATGAGTGCCTGCCGTGGAGAAGTAATTGGCACAGTCACTACTGCTCAGGTAAGCAAACGATGTGGAAGTTGTTAAGATTGCCTGTGGCCAGTTTTGGGAGCATCTTTACTGATTTCACGGAGAGCCTTTAGCAGCCGCCATGTTTTAGGATACACCTACCAATGCTCTCCATGTTTTAGGATACATCTACCATGGCTGTTTGCCATACAAATCAGGGCTGATGGGAAATGGGAATCCAAAATGTATAGAAGATGCCAGATTTTAATTGGCTGCCCTTTAGTTTTGAACAGAGGGGGCTGTTATCAGGGCTGCCCATAAGAGGCTGGCTCTCCATGCGAGATGAGTTTGAAAAATGTTGTATGAACACCCTTTCCACTACAGATCCGCCAAGATCAAAGGCCCCTAGAAGACATGCCCCCCCCCCCGCCCCCATTGGTGACTCTGGCTGCTGCCATGCCTCCTGTTCGCACATTTGGGGAAAGGTTTGAGGCTAGAGTAGGACGGCTAATCTCTGTCTTCTCAACCCTGACCTGATGTTACAGTGAGCACAGTATAGAAATTGGAAAGATTTTATGTAGGAACAATGCCTGTCTTTATCTTAGTTCCAGCTGTTGTTGGTGCTTAGTGTATCTTTTAAAACAAATGCTTACAAAATGCCCTAGTTTAAAGATGAATTGCAATAAATATTGGCTACAGTATCAGACTGTTATTAATCTTTGCAGCTAGGAATCCTTGTGTTTGTTCAATTGCACTGCAGCCATTTCTGGGCATAGGCATTTTTAAGTCTAGAAGTCTGTGCTCTGATCATCTTTCCTTTGGAAAACTGCACTGCAGACTAGTGGTTCTCCCTTGAAAACAGTCAAGAAAGTTGGTGCAGAGTGTGGATCCCTGTCTGTTAACTTAGGGCAAATAAAGGAAACTACATTTCGCTGTATTTATGCGTTAGCATTTAAGCTGTTTTTTTCTAATCGCTTCTGATCTCAGAAGCTTAAGTAGGATTGGCAGACAATCTGGGAATGTCAGGATGTAGGATAGATCTGACTGTCAATCAATATCCCAGAAGGATTCCTTGGCAAGCCACTCTGAATCATTGCTCAGAAAACTGCATGGGTTTGTCCATGCAATCAGTGGGAGTCAAATACAGCCTGTGGGATCTTTAATTTTGCCATGACACATTACTGACTTCGAGGAAGTTATGGACCTAATTCAAGCGTGGGTTTTTTTATTGCTTGTAATACTGTAAAAGGATTAAGCCTCAGATATATGTGTAATTGTATTGATCAGTATCAATGAACTTAAGCTTTATAGTCTGCAAGTAAGGCCCTGCTTGTGATTTCACTGAACAGTGCCAAAAGGGCAACCAAGGCTTTTCTGTATAGGACCCCATTGGCCGAGCAACCTATTGCTGGAACTTGGTGTATTCTCCATGTTGTATGATGCATGAAAATGTTTAAAGAGCCACATTCTCCCCAGAGCCAGGTTAGTGCAGGCAGAATGTGTTATTTTTACTAATGTTTAGCTTTAGCTTTGAAATTGTTACTTGAGGTCTGCATTTAAATTTCCATTTTGTATTTTGTTGTGTTTAAATCTTTATTTTGTATTAATGGTTAGATTTGCAAATACAAGCAATTTTGGACTCTTTATGTAGGAGAGATTGTGGAATTTATGCCTTCTTTCTAGTTGCGTGTCAATCCTGGGGATTATATTATCTTTCAGAATTGTTTGTTGATGTTTTAAAACTTTCCATGTTTGTCTAAAAAATTTAGCCCTTGGATGAAGCCCACCTCAGTGAGCTGAAGACAGCTTTGAATGGCTTTTTAGCTAAAGGAGAAGTACTAAAGCTGCAGACAAAGGTAAGAAGACTTCAAGTATGGCAATGTTTGTAAAATATAAACTGTAATAAATTGGAAATAAACTAAGGAGAATAACATCAACCTTCTACACCAGAATTCCTTTATTCGGGAAAAACCAACTAAGTTAACACAAAATCCAGGTGTAACAAACACAGTTTAAGAAGCTCTGTTTATTTTATAAAATACTGCAAGGACTAGCAACTTATGGAAGGGAGAGTGACTAAAATGAAAAATAGCTTTGCAATAGATGAGAAGATGAATGGTTAGGAGTGTACCAATCGTTGACTTTCTTTGCTGCGGAAGAGCACTAATGCAGGTTTGAAAACAAAGTACCAGCAAGTATTTCTTGCCGATAGTATATTGCACAAGAAATAGATACTAAAGCTCTCACGTCCTGAACTACAGACACAAGAGCTGGTTTGTATTCTGACTACTATATTCTGACTTTTAGTACCACCTGGCAACTGCAAGAAACGCTTGCTAGTGTGTAGGTTTTTCCAGCCCTCATTATCGTTTTATTGCAGCTGGTCTTACATGAAGAAAAAAGACAAATGATCTTCTGCATTTTGGAGAATGATCAAGCCTGCACATTTCTACCAGTAGTGGCTTGTGACTTTAAGGGGGATTCCTGGCCCCCAAGGACATGTGGTTTTCCTCTGTGCATTGATGTAAGATCTGCCTAGGGGGTGGCACGTTTTTTCACAGCAAGCAGTCAGCTGTTCCATCCATCACCTGCCCTTAAAGCTATGAGCAGCCATTGACTTCTACTAATGATAAATCAGTCGATGCAAATAAAATACATTTCTGCATATTTACCATACAAAATCTCGTCTTCTTTTTAGAATTAAGTAGCTTTTTACTTTTGATCAAAAGAAAGAAATCAGGCCAGGGCAACCTATAGAAATGGTTCTGGAACTTTGAAGCTCATAAGCCTCATATCACAAAAAGTTGGTTCTTTAAGAGTGAAATGCAAGCATTATAATGTAATTCGCTTTCATGTTGTAGCCTTGGGTTCTATTAGATTCCTATCTGTGTTTTTTTCCTAGACTGATCCATCCATCATGGGAGGAATGATTGTGAGCATTGGGGAGAAGTATGTTGATATGTCTACAAAAACTAAGATTCAGAAACTGGGGAAGATCATGAAGGAAGCTGTCTAATGTTTGTCCTTGGTCCTTTGTGAAAAAAGCCTGTTGAGCTGCTGAAACAATAAAAATGGTTCTCCTTCAAGAGGTGGTGACAAATGTTTGAAATGAGCAAGGCCCCATTTCTCAGTCTGCCGTCTGCTTGTGAGGAAAGTATTTGTATTTCAAATCTAATTCATTTTTTTAAATTACTATAATCTGCATGGCTTTTTCATTATAATTTTGACCCATTAGATTTGTTTATGAAACCTAAGTGGAACATTTTCAAAGAAATAGCTTATGAGATGTGCCATTTTATTAACTCATCACACAAAAGGGCATTTGCACCTTGAAAACTAAGCAATTGCTTTTTAGGTATTTTAGGACAACAGTTTTATCATGAGATGTTAGAAGTATTTCATGAGCTATGGATGCTATACTAACCCTTTAAAAACAATGATAAAACTATTCCAAAGGAGAACTTTTTTTAACAGAAGAGCATTGCTGTCCCATGAGTTATCGTTTTTGGTATTCTCTTGACATTGGACAGATTTTTCTTCAGAAGTTGTTGTTCCATTCATGAAAAGCAGCATTTAGAAGAAGAGTTGGCTTTTCTCACCCATTTAAGGGGACAAAACTTCCCATTCTTCTCCCCATACCAAGAGACTCTGTGAGGTAGGTGGGGCTGAGAGAGGTTAGTAGACTGCTGTGACTAGCCCAAGGTCACACAGCTGGCTTTGCATAGGAGTGGGGAATCAAACCCGGTATTACCAGATAGGAGTCTGGCTCCCTAACCACTAGCCCAAACTGGCTCACTTAGGGAGGCACCCACAGGGGACAGGTTCTGCAAACTAACAAAATATTGCCAGTGAACATTATTTGAATTAATGTGTACTTTGCCTCAGAAGAGAGGTTTCTTGTGGATACTGGTGAGGACATCAGTCAAGTGGCAGGTGAAGCCAAGACTTTGAATATGAAGGATGCATCCTGTTTAAACATTGTCATCAAGCTATGCTTAGTTTCTTCTCTTAGTAAGCTGGTACAGAAATCGCAACATTTTAGTAACATTCTGCTGCTGTCATGCTCAGCAAAGGAGGGATTGTCGAGGAGAGGCACAGAAAGTATTATTTAAGTGAAAACAAGGAGCCCCTCAAGGCTGTACTGCATCAAAATGATTATTTTCCTCTGATCCCTAGTATATTATTAAACCCAAACCTATCCTCATCCTCCATTATTTTTTATTTTTTTTAGGTAATTAGCTTTGTTCATAAACTTACACTATTAAGCTTTTTATCATGGTAACATTTTTCTTACAAAATTGGGAAGGATAATTGAGTCTAACTCCCCTGCTAAAAGCAAGAATCCAAATCAAAGCATTATCAATGAGTGATCTTTCCAACATCTACTAGAACAATTCCAGTAATTATGGGAGGTTGTGGGCCTCTTGAATATGCATGACAGTATGATCATCTATACAAATACAACCCTGAACATGAATGCCTCATTGGCTTGGATCCTGGGTCTTCGAGCCAGCAGCCTGTTTCTGCAGAATCCATCCCGGATGTCTCTGAAGACATGAGCATCTTTGCATTCTCACTCATGCTTCCTAGCATTTAATGAAGCATACTGTCTCAGTATTGGAGGTGCAGCTATCAAGGACTATAATAGTCACTAGTAGATTTGTCTTCCAGGAATTTGTCTAATCCTCTTTGAAGCCCTTTATTTTGGTGGCTGGTGTCACATTTTATGGTACTGAGTTCCATGGGTGCTATGTAAAGAAATCTTTGTCTTCACTCCTTTGACATCTTCTTTCCTTAGATACCGGGTTCTGTTCGCAAGAGGAAGAAAAATGTTCCTCCACAGCATGTAGAATTTAATATAGTTCATCACCTCGTTTCCTTACACCCATTTTTACAAATTTAAAAGCTCAGAACATTGTGATTTATCTAAACAGACACATACACAACCACGTGGGAAGGCATTGGCTCACAGAGGTTCTAGGTAGCTTTGGTTCCAAAATTCAACCCTAGACTGTGGCTGAATCTTTCAGTTTCATTTGCTACACTTATCATTTTTCTAGAATAACTGCTTGTATAATTACTATTTTAAAAGTTTAGTTCAAATGATGCTTTGTTATTTTGTCTAAAATTACGCTTGAGTTAATGTAGCAAAACAAGAATGAGGATGGGATGGGAAGCAAAGTGCAAATTTGCGCCTGGAATCTACTTTATCAGAAATTCCTATTCATATGTAATAAAGGGTCAGATTTCTCCTTCTGGGGCTTCAGTAACCTTTGAAATGTGAAATTACAATGCTCTTATAACTACAGCTCTAAGAAAAAGTGATTACCAAAGGCTAATCTGAGAGAACTTTGGATAATACCTAACTCAAAAGAATGCATGGATACACCGCCAGAGAACAAATACCACTTAAATATAAATTCAACAGTTTAACAAAGCATCCATACAAGTCACTTAAATTTGATTTCCTTAATGCAGTAGAGCTCACAAAAAAGAACGTTTCCAGGGATGAACTGGGGCTAGCTAGAAATCCGTATTAACCAAGCCTCTTCGTCTGTTATTGAATTCCAAACTTAAGAGACCCTTTTTGTACTTACCTGATAGGAAAATGTGGGGACACTCCCATGTGATCTGCCTGCACTTCATGGAACTATTTCTTTACTAGAAACACTCTTTGTGTGCTGGAGCATCCACCCCCAGGGGAAGTATGTACCTACCGGTCACCCTGACAACGGTGCTGCGAAGGTGTGCTGGCATTGTTGTGTGGGGCACTTAGTTAAGTGCCGGCTAAGTTATGAATGCTTTAGGAATCCACAAGTGCAGAAGCCTAAAGCATTTCAGCACTTTGTCTCCCAAAGACAGGAGGTGAAATGTGAATTCACCTTTAATTCCTGAAAGCAGGGGGCTTTCTGCACTTGGGCAAAAAGGCTGGTCCTTTTTACATATGCACCATGTGGAACCGCTTCTGTTCTGGAAGTGGCACCACACATGCCTGACTATCTCCCAGCCAGATAGCGGTGGAGGATTAAAATGTGCTCCACAGCTAGGTAACTGTGTTTAGGATGCAGGTATCACATGCCAGCGTGCACTCTTTGCACCGCTTCCAGGCAAAGGGTGCATTAAGTGGGGTGGTACAGCCGCAGCTGTTGTTGCCATGGCAAGGCAAACACCTCAAGTATAAAGGTGATTGTACTTACCCAACACCAGATGAAGCGCTGGTTAAGTTTGGGATGGATCAGGCACTGCAAAGTGCGGATGCCCAATCCATCTATCTTCATTTCCCAGGGAAATGAAGGTGGAAATTTGCCTTCTTTCCCTCACAAGGTTTTGACCACCTAACTTTTTTAAGAATGCAGTTATTTTTGTCTTGGAGCATAGTCTTTTTTAAAAAAAGAATGATAGAATTATCTCAACATTATAATTCTGAATCTATAAAAAGTCAATTTAACAGCACTTAAGTAAAATTAGGACAACCAAAGAAGGTTAGAACAATGACATTTAATATTTTTCCACTAAAAGATCTGTACCTTTTTTCTTCTACCACAACATGTTATTTTCATATACATTATATTTCATAAAATGTACTGATATGGAAAAAGGAAATCATGGGCTCGGTTCTATTTACATACTTTAATCAAACATTTTTGTAACAACATTGAAAAATAGAAACTTAAAAGTTCTTTTTTTTAAACTGTGTTTTAAACCAGTCAGTGGTAAACAACCGCATGCCTGTTAAGATAAACTTCCTCTAAAACTTGGTCAAGTTGAAAGTTTCTAACTAAAGTGTGTTTTCTCTGTTCAAAAAAATACATAAGTATGTCATTTCTGATACAAAATTCTACACTATCTTCAATAAATAAATAATAAAGCGATTCTTAAAAGTATGAAATGTAAACTTTTTTGTCCCTCCAACATACAGGATTTTTAAAAAATAATTGCTGAAAATAATACAGTGGTCTCCTTGGGAACAATTAATACACAGACACTTTCAAGCACATTTTACACTTGCCACCATACCTTATCTATCAAGTATAAAGCTATCCTAATTTCCTAGAGGAAATCAAAAAGGTTTGCTGTGCTAAAAGACACCATCCCCACAGGAAACATGAAAACTGATACATGCAAAGAACAGCAACGTCAACACGTCTCACGAGAACACTCACATGCTATTGGACAGCCAACACCTCTCGTTCTTTAAAGTTGTTACAAAAATACCCATTTCTTCATGATCCTAGGGTAACAAGCTGAAGAACTAGAAACAAAGAAGAATGAATATAGTTGGTTCTGAAATGAACACACTCAAAAGCCTCTAACATGGAGCCCAATTCAGCAAAGTTCTTCAGGACACACTTTTCTGTCGTCCGGATCAAATGGTTTCAAAGGGTTTTGCTGACTCAAGGTTGCCCTACATGGTCCGTTGTGTGATTGAATCCCGACAGTGGAAACACAGCAACACATTCTTCTGAATGAGATCAGTCCCTTTGCAAAATCTTTTGATACCCCATGTTGAAACTGACAATGTTTGCAATGAACCACATTCGCCGTTAACAACTTTGATGTGCTACAGTATGCTACCACCCTGATTTCAAAACAATGGTGTCAAATCCGTTTTGTTTAGGCACAGTACAGCTTAATAAATTAATTCATCCTGACTTTTTTTCTGTCTTGCCTCAGTATTCTGAGGAATGGCAACTGTTTTATTGTCTCCACTGGGCCATTTCCTAGTGTTTCAACAATACCCCAATCATATTTCAGTGGCACTACAGTACTATATTAAAGAGGAATCTCTTACATCTTGATCTACAATCATTTACAACTCCACTGAAATATATCTGCAAGAAGCATGGATGTGTGGTTACAAAGCATTCCATTTTGGTGAAACGCATGCCAATTCAAATGGGAACCAACAGGCATCAAAACCCATGTAAATTTTCCCAGTGAGTTGAGACAGAAGGATTAAATTACTTGGTCTTGTTCCAGCAATTCAGCTCTTCATCCAACCAATGGTAACTCATTTTTAATAAATACTTTGAAAAAAAGAGAAAAAAAAGATCTTCAGATCAGCTCTTGAAAGAAGTCCAGGTTATGGGCAATCATAGTTGAAACTTCAAATCGGAATAGTCTATTTCTTTTATTCTTTTGAAAACAGGTTCAAATATCATCACAAACTTCCTAAAAGAAATCCAAATATCTTACATGGCAAGAAGTCATTCATGTTATAGTTATTTTCTATATAAATATATTCACATTATATTTATACACCACTCTGTGGGGCAATAGGCACAACATTTCTAGGGGAAATTTACAGCAAGTCTGCAAGACATGTCAGTGACATGCGCAGTACCCAGAAAAAAGTGCAGTGTTTTAGCACAGGCTACAATCTAGAAATCCTGAAAACTACAGCAGAAGTTCCACAGAAAATAAAACAAGAACAAAACAAAAGAAGTTACAGTTGCCTCACAAACGTGGAATTGATTTTTCTGTAAGGATTATCCAGATATGAAGCCTTGTGTGTGTAGTGCTGATAATCCTCTTTATACCTGGAATATATTTGTTTCGAATAAAAAAGAGTGAGGATTCCTAGACAGGTTTTGCAGATACCCACTGCAGTGTTTTCAGCACAGAAGCAACATCTCCCTTTTCAAGGTTCATCAAACAGTTGTAGATCCAGTCGGACAACTATTTCTCCCGTCGGAACTTCGTGCAAGAGAAGACACTTGGTGACTGGTCCCTTTGAGCCCTGGTCTTTCTTAATATCTGCTACACGGATTTCTGTGCGGCCTAAGAAGTCTGTCAAAACACACACACAATTACGAGTTATGTATTCGGCCACTACAAAGAATCATCTGTGGCAAGGTATTAATTCAGACACTGTCCGAATGAGTTTTCAGATAAAAGTGGAAACAAGTAGGAAATATTCCCACACGCGCACAGGTTTCTGGCCTGGGTTTGGAACTTTCTTTAGTTTCTAATCTGTTTCACATAAATAATTTTCACATAATTTTCTAGTCTGTTCCACATAAAGCTTTAGCCTAGCAACTCTATAGAATCTGTGCTGTGTCAGAAACAGAACTTTATTGGGGTGGGGGAGGTGAAGAAATCAAATGGTCTGCTTCTTTTTCTAGTTGCAATCTGTTGTGCAGCTTTGTAGTTTCACTGACTTAGATTTTTTTTTTCCAGAGAGCACTAAAAACTTAAGGACAAATAGAAACGAAAAGAGGCAGCATTTTGGGTTTTAACCTCTGTAGAGCCAAGGACCTAGGAGGCTCCAGGTTTAAGGGTGATTCTGCACTGGCTGTTATATCAGACTAGCAAGTGTACTAGGAGCTTCCCTTCCACTTGCTGGTGTAGTCTAAGGAAGGAGCCATGTGCAAAAGGGGGGAAGGCGCTAGTGCACTTGCTGGTGTGGTCCACTGGTTAGTGTGGCATTGCTCCAAATCCCACTTGATCATGAGACGGCCTTGGACCACTTAGTTCTTAGCCTGACGTACTTCACAGGGCTGCTAAAGGAATAAAGTGGAGGGATGGAGAATAATCTGTATCACCTTGAACTCCTCAGATGACGGGCAAGATAGAAATGCTATAGACAGTAAAAACGATACAAAAATTAGACTGTCGTTGAGAAAACTGGTGTATTTACCAGCTTAGTGTGCTTAACCTGAGTTCAAACTAAGCTATTCCTCAGACCCACATACCCGTGCAACTTACCATCTGGGGAGAACTGGTCTCTCTCAAATACTGTAATGCAGAGCACATCCTGCTCTAAATCCTTGATAAAGAACTGGCAGTTAGAATTCCATTTGGGGTTCAGCGTATCCTGTATCGTTTTTGTAATATGACACTGAGAGCCCATCGTCACTTCACAATACGGGTTACTCTTTCCTGAAAGAAAAATGCAAAGAGTGACATGGCAGTGAGCCTGGCCCCGAACTTCTGCTTGTATCCTTAGAGGAGGATAGTAACAGGGGAGACGCCAAAGCCCACCTGAACTGGTCAAACAGACCAAGTGAGATCAGTTGAGTGGTACTGGCTGGCAATGTTGACTGGGAGAAAATCAGGCAGATGGAGAGTGGGGCAGGACTTACATGTTGAGTTGCTGACCAAAGTGAGAATCCCCCTGCTCAGTTCCACACTGATGAATTAGAAAGAGACATCAACTGACACCTCAGTGCATCATTGCAGGTTTTCTTACTCTCTCTTTCTCCATGTTTATGCCTCCCTCCTTCTCCATGCTTATGCTGACTGCTTGTTTCATGGGTTGTCATTTGACACGGAAAATAGTTTTTTGCTTGTTGATGAGACTAGGAAAAAACTTCATTCATACACACTGCTATCCAGCAGAGTAGAATTTATATGCCTATGGCAACTGTACATTATTTTGTTCATTATTTCTAACGACAGGTTGCAGGAGTATGAGGTTCAGCAAAACAGGAGGAGGAGACACCATGATTCCTGATGAAGGAGAGCACTCTCTTGGGGCACAGAGCTGGCATTCCAATCTATAAGACAGCAGCACATAATTAGTCTGTGCGTGGTGTCACACAGTCTATAATAGCAGATGCCCCTGCATGCATGTTGCGTAGGTGTCATTGGTCAGCAGAAGGTCCGATGAAGATCCAGCTGTGTGTCCTAATCAGCCACAGAATGATGTAACTGATAAAAACTGTAGGCAGTTTTTCCTCATTACAATATGTTACATGATTTTGGACAGTGTGCCCTCTCTTTATGCTACTGATGTAATTTCGGATCCTGCACCCGCACATTGCTTATGCTGAGGTCGTCAACATGTATCTGCAAGCATGGAGTTCGCAATATATTCTTGTGTTTTCCTAAAGTAATTCAGCAAAGATCACTGCATTGTCGATCATTTTGATTTAATTAAATAAAAGCAAAGTATCTAATGGTCTGCATGTTGTGAGTGTCTATTTCTGCACTTTGGCCAAACTGTCAATCAACTAACAGAATTAAATTCCAATGGATCCCAAATTTTGTAAGTACGTTGACAGACAGCAAGTTTGATAAGGCATTTCTCTAATGTGGTACCTCAATCTGAATCAATTCCCTGTGTGTAATTGTGCTGAGGACTCCCAAAGGGAAGAGACCTAGGCTGCATTTACACAACAATGACTTATTCTGCTACATTTGGATATTCTGGAACGAAGCATAAATATTCCAGAATATCAATGCTTGATTCTGGAATATTCAAATTTAGCAGAATAAGTAATCACAGTCTGGATGCAGCCCTATACGCTTTGGCCGGTGCAGTGTGTTCACTTGGTGGAAGGAAAGGGTCTTCACCATATTAAATCTTTCCAAAAAGATAAGGTCTTCTAAATTATATTAACCCCAATGGTGTTTTACAAAACCTACAGCTCCCTGGCAATCTACTGTAAACAGACTAAAGCAGACTAAATTGATCCTCTTTTTGACTTGTTATTAAAACAGAAATAAAGTTCTTACCATGGGACCGGCAGGGCTTCAGTTCAATACCTTCTACAATGTTCACCATTAACCTTCCTATACCTGTGGCCCTTTGGGATCGAACTGCAGCGAGAACAGAAAAGGTGAATTAAAATACTCTCCTGATTTTATGGTGAGGAAAGCTAATGTAAACACGGTATGCCCACTGCATTACCTAAATAGGCCTTTTCCCTCTTCTTCTTCTCCGTTTCTATGTAAAGTTCAGAAGCTGCTTTGATTTTCTGAACCCAAGCCGTCCTTGGGAAAGTGACAGTGAAAGCAAATTATAAAGTAGCTCCATTAGAAAGTAGAAACAAGTGAACCAAGCTGATTCCACGCAGGTAAGATTAAGTCATGGATAAAGGCACCAACTTCCTCGTATGAATTTAGTTCTTGATTGGATGTGACATGACACAGCTGAGAAAGGATCTCAATTTTAAAAAAAGTTAACAACCCTCACAAAGAACTACGTGAGGGCAAGATAATAGTGCTCAGAAGGATTTAATGCTTTTCCTTGTACTGTTTAGCAGTTTAAAATTGCCCTCAGATATCCTAATATTGGTGTGAGAATTTTTTTTAATACAAAAAGATGAAACTGGAACCTAGAAGAATCCTGCCAGGAAACAAAGTTCATACTGTCTGAATCTGTGAAGAACAGTTAACAGTCGGTGTTAAAAAAGTGCGATTTTACCTCTCATTTATACTTTCTGCACGGAGTGTGTAGACGCGATCAATGTGAGAGATATGGAAGATGGGTTCATCTCCTGATGGGTCTGTGGGCAGCTTTACCAAGACCTCATTTAGAAAAATAGGCTGGAGAAATATTAAGAAAACTCTGCTTAGACAAACTTAGAATACATAGTGTATTTAAGATGTACCCAGTTAGGTTAGTTCACTGATACAAGGGGCTCTTGGGCAGCTATTACTTTTCTGCTTTCACAAAAACTGCCTGTGGCAGTCTAAAGCAAATTGATTGGCAGCGCTTCTTTAGGATCCTCAAGACAGCATTTATTTCATCTGCATTATTTGGATAATCTGGAGTAAAGCACATCCAGACGAGGGGTGTGCACAAATGCAATTTTTGAATTCAGTTCATAACAAATCAAATATTCAAAAATTCAAATGTATCTGAATAACGAAAAAAACAAAATGTCTGGACATTCAATTTGATACAAATACATTTGTACATATTCATACGAATAATTCAGACACTAGTATTTGCATGGGTACATACGTATCTCGTATGTATCTCGTACATAACTGTACGCAATCCGTATGCATCCTGTACAGATGCGTACGGGTACGTACAAGATGTGTATGTACCTGCACAGATATGAATGTCTGAATTACCTGCATGAATAATTCGAGATATTTGTATTCGTTCAAATTTGGAAATCCAAATGTCCAGACATTTGCTTCGTATATGAATGTCCGAATCCATCTGAATAACAAATATTTTGAATATTCATGCACATGCCTAATCCAGACACATTTTATTCTGGATTATCCATGCTTAATTCTGGATTGTTTAAATAATGTGGATTAAGTAAAAGGCTGTCTGGAGGCAGCCTCTGACTGCTTTGAAGTAGCCTCCCAATGGAGAAACACCAGCTGCCAACTTTATATGGTTTTCTTCATTTGTGGCTTTGATTCCTAGTTCCTCTCTATGTAGCCATGTCAGGATGGAAGGGAAGGAGACAGGTTGGATGCATTACATTTTAAAGTATGATTTAGTATTTGTTTAATATTTGTAACCAATCCAGGAACCTCCCAGGGAAGAGGGGGATACAAATGTTACTTTAACAATAATTTAATAGTTACCTTCCTATTGAAATTTACAATATGAATTTACTATCTGTATTTATGATATAACTAGAAAGTTGCTGTCAAACAGACTGCTTTTAATGTTAAAGGAATACTTCGGCTCTTTTTATGAAAATATTTGCATTTCCTGGGTTGATACTTACTGTTTTGTACATTTTATACTGCAGATTAGACTTAGGACTGAAGACTTTATCTGTACCAGACGAACCAAGAGGTTTTATGATCTGTGTCAGTAGGAGGAAGTCGTTGAAAAGAAAGCCGTACAATTCCTTGTTGCTCTTGGCCTTGTAGAGTTTCCCACTGTGCAGGAATTTACGTGGCCCCAAGCAATTGGTAACAGAATTAAAAACAAGTTGCTGATGTGGAGTAGTGAGGAGAAAAACAGAAGTGACATGAATAAATAAATATCTGTCACAGTCCTGCTGGATGATGTGTTAATGTCAGTAATCACTTAATTTGGCAGGGATAATGATACATGCTTTCATTCCACCCATAATAATCAGTACTTCACAATATGTCTGCTACAGTGCTGTGGTCTCCCCCTTTAATATTAATTTGTCTTACTAACAATCAACAAGACTGCACTGTATTTCCTTGTAAGGGGAAGAGGAAGGGAATATTCCCCCCCCCCTCGCTTAAGAATTATCAGCCCACTGACAAATTTTCGCCCTGGGCCCGCCTCTCTTTTAGAAATGTGTTCCCTATTCCCCTCACCATGTGCAACCCTGAGATACTGTATCAATATTTTGTTCCCTGAGGCTGCATAAGAAGCACAACAAAAATGAAACAATAACGGCAGCATTCTTCATTATGTTACATTATAGTTTAACTATACACAAATAAGACATGCTACAGCCCATCTAATCCAGCATCCCATCTTGCATGGCGGCCCACCACTTGCTTCTGGACATTCTCAAGCAGAAGTTGAAGGTGAAACCTTCACCTACTCTTGACTCCTTACAAGTGGCCTTGTACACCTGACTTCCATGAATTTGCCCAGGGGCCGCCATATTCTGCACTAGCACATGGATGGATGGCCGCTGTTGTGGGATATAATCCAGAATAAAACCTAATACAGAATGGCTTAAGTCTCTATTGATGATATAACTATATATTGTTAATTGGTTTAGACAGAACTTTTTTGTTTTTGAATTTTACGGCTACTGCCTCTATTGTGTCATCGTCATTATTGTGCACTATCTTAATATTTTTAAATAATAATAATAATAATAATAATAATAATGGAAGAGGCATTCAGGAACTGCTGCTTTCACCTAGCCTGGAACTGTGGTTAATTTTAACAATGCTACCTTAAACAATCCATCCATTTTCATTATGACTTGAAGTTGCCCAGTTGAAACACCATGATTTGCCAGCCTGAGTCGTACAATAGGCTATGATTAGCTAGAAGTTTTCATATTGCTCCTCCCACTTAAATGGGAGTGAGGAGAGTACAGAACTACAAGGCTCACTCCAGCTTATTTTGACTTTCACATTCCACTGAATTATGAATGTAGGAACACAAGAGGAGCCTTGCTGGATTAGGCCACAGCCCATCAAGGCTCACACAGTGACTGACCAATTGCTTCTGAGCATTTCAGAAAGAAGAGAAAGCAAAACATTTACCTGCTCACAACTCCCTGAAAATAGCCTTTAGAAGCATTCTGCCTTTCTCTCCAACCTGAAGTTGGTACCTGAGCACCCATTCTAGTAGCCATTGATAAACCGACATTGATCATTCCTCCATGAATTTATCTAATACTTTCTTGAAACTACCCAGACTAGTTGCTGTCACCTCCTTTTTCATGGTGTAGCCCAATGTATAAACAAGACCACCCGCTTATTACAGATTGGTGGTATAGATTCAAAATGTAAACTAAGTTGAGTTAATACAATTTCTGGGGAATTTGGAGCAGGGTGTTTGGTGGCAGCTGCTAATGGGAAAATGAAAAAACACAACAAATTTTGGAAAATTAGAAACCATGATCTGATTCCATGCCTGCCAGCTTTACCTCTGATAGCCCCTCGCACTGCACATGAGCTTGGATCCATTCAAGTCTGTCTGAATTCTCCTTCTCACGTACTCCTTCATTAACCTGAGAACACAATTCTTCTGCCTTCTCCAAAGCATGCTTCAGATGGCTGTGATCAGGATGATTTTCAGGAGTATTTTCTAGTATCTACAGGAAAAAATAAGTGTAAGTTCTTAGGCAACTGCAAATATAATATTTATAATCATCTATAACATTACTGCTATATCAAAATAAATAAAATTAAGAACCCAACAGGACTATAAAATGAAGATTTGTAAATAAATCCTATGATAACCTTCCCTGTGATATCCTTATATAATCTGAATATGTCATTCTTTTTATGATCTTCAGACTTATGTAACATTTTATTTAAAGCACTATGGACTTCACCATTTCCCACTTGCATTCATATTGTGTCTGCACACAGCAACTGAAAGGATTGAAGAAAACATGAACGATGTTATTGAAGAATGTAACTTGTACTGTATTTATGTTTAATACAATTTATAAAAATAATTTATAAAGATCATCTGATATGTAACAATAATTCATTGTTGCAGATCTGGAGTTAATAGATGAAAGAAGTAAATTGGTACTTTTCAACTGTAGGAATTTTGCCACCATTTTTATGCATGATAACTAAAGGACGTACATTTTTAATTATCAGAGGATATCTGGTTACACGTTGCATAGGCTTTAACAGGAAACTTGACAACGGCATCCCTTTACAGCGAGGATCCATGGCCAACCTCTGAAATATTGAGAGAGAGAAAACATTGGCAGCAGCTAGTTTCTTTAAGTCAAGTACGAGTATTTTTAAAATGCCCAAGGAAAAGTGGCCCTTCTCTACAACCAGATGGGGATTCCTTGAGGTTAGAAGGTCATGCTGGCAAGTATCTGAATAGGTTCCTCCTCAGCTTTGGAATGCCCTTTCTTCTGGACTCTGATAAACAGTGGCTATATTGTAGATGCTATGAAAAGGTCTTTTGTTCCCAGAAATAGGCAACACGTTCCCATAATGGCTCACTTAACAAAGACTTAATTATGTAAAATCAAACATTGTTTCCTTTCTTTGTAGCAAGGGATAGTATACCTTAAAATCAGGTATGGAGACCAATATGCTGCTGTTTACTGTATCTGAGATCCAGGAAAAAGTGACATATGTGCTTCACTTTACATAACATGACAGTCCACTTAATCTATTTCAGCTGCTCTTTTTACTCTTTTACCCTTGCTTTTAATGCTCTATAAACTTCCTTGAAGCAGTATAAATATGTCTCAAATAAATAAGTTTTGCCTTAGTACAAGCTGCATACACTATGCAAAAGCAGTGGGGAATTAATCTTCCTGAATTCCTAATGGCTTTATTTTCTCTTTTTTTTTTTAATTTCTATTTTTATCCCTAAAAGTCTTGAAGCAGGTTACAGCAGTAAAAGCAAAATTTAAAATGAACCCACTAAAAACAATAACGGTACCTGTTTACTCAGCCAAAGGGCAAGGTGTAAATAGATTTACTAATCTTCTATATGTACGTAGTGAAAATACCTGGCACATTTCATCAGGGAGACTATTCATATTCTGGGGGCTACCACTGAGAAGGTCCAATCCTGGTTCCCCACCTCTCTAAATACTGAAGGTAGTGGTACAAGTAGATAAATATCCCCTGGAGATTTTAAGTTACTGGGAAGTCAGTAGGGTAGAATCCTTTAGATATTTAGGACCTGATACTTAGGACATTTAGGGCCTTATAGGTTTAGAGTTAACACAAATTGGCTTTCTCCATAAAGGGTATGCTAGCCACCAGGCAATAGTTGTTTAAATCTTCTGGATTGAGGGATGACCTTGAGGAAGGGGCAACCACTTCTTCTTTTAGAGCTAGAGGGACAACCCCATCTCTCAAGGAGGTATTCACCTCTCCCTGGACCCATCTGGTCATTCCTTGCTGGCCAGGTTTATCAGTCAAGATGAGCAAGAATCCAGATTGCATGTGGTAGACTGAACCACCACCCCACCCCACCACCCCGCCCAGCAACTTGTTTACAGTTTCAGGTCACAATAATTGAAACTGATTCAAAATAAATGGACCAGATTGCTCTCTAGATAATTCCCAATTCTCATCCAATTCCCTGCAAAACTGACTTTGCCCCCAAAGTACCCTCAAAGTTCACCTCAGATGCAACTAGACGGAAGATGGACTCCTGGTAGGACCTAGCAAGGCTCTTCTTACTTATTTGGTGTTTGTAAGTTTCCCAAACCCACCCTTCCATGCTGATTTGCAAACTGCCTTTGAAAACAACTTAACATGGTATACTTTAAGGGGTAGAGGCAATGGGAACATCTCTAAAGTTGGATCTGAGTAGATATGGGAGAAAAACCCATATCAAAGCTGCTGGTGTATTGCTGCCATCATTGCAATTACAAATTCAGATAAAAGAATAGAATAAAATAAAATAAAAATAGATTTAAACTTTGAGGGTGATCTTTGTCCAAACTCTAACAGGGAAGTATAAAACAATATAACATTTTTGTGATGTAGGACTGTCTATTATCTCACTGAATAATTGCCAAGTTTCAAGTTACTGGAGGTGGCGTTTGTAAGCAGGTGAAAAACGGAATGAAGTGAATATAGGGCGTTACAAAATATCTGATGAAGAAACAGTTTTGTCAACCATATTCTTTTAGATTTATGTCATTATTAACTATATGATCATCTTGCCAGTTACTTAATGAGACAAATAATAAAAAAGATACATCCATAAAACAGTGTAACTTCTCTGCTAGGATTAAAGCTTAAAGATCCCCCTTTGCAACACGCACACAGCTAATCTTGATCCAAGTGGTCACTAGGAACTGATGGATGAAAAGAAGACAATTCAAAATGTGTATTTGGTGAA
Source organism: Aspidoscelis tigris stejnegeri (assembly GCA_023333525.1). NCBI lineage: Eukaryota > Metazoa > Chordata > Lepidosauria > Squamata > Teiidae > Aspidoscelis > Aspidoscelis tigris. The sequence goes on from JALMGA010000001.1 coordinate 214,691,893, forward strand.
CAAAATAAAAAGAAGTTGATGAACAAGATCTGTAAAGATACTAAAATATTAATTTCTTTATTGCTTTACCTTAACAAATTCCTTGAAGTCAGGAACTTCGTCTGTTTTCTGCTGGATGAGAGCTGCTCCATTCAGCTGACAGCTACAAAATCGAATATAGGGCTGCATGTGTGGAAGCTGTGCTGTCAGGATATCTCCAATCATTTTTACTGGCATCCTCTCTCCTGACATTTTCTTACGAACACGCAGTGCTCTAAACACAAAACAAAAATGTCCTAATAAACATTCAGAAATGTTTGGAAATGCTTTCAGTCTAGAAGGCGTAATACGCGTCTGATTAAAGCCAGTAAAAAAAAAGATTTGTATTAATGAAGCGGGAACGTTTTAGATTAAATCAGCAAAGCACTGTTTACAGTCATATAGTTTGCAGTATATATTTATTTGCCACCTAAATTCTTCCTTGTTAAAACTTACATTTGTATTTACTTATGAAGCTTTTCTACACCAGGCTCAGCTTGATTTATAGAATAAATGATACCAGAAACAACTATACATCAAAAAGAAAAGGCTGAATTAATCATGGTCGCCCTATTAAAGGCACAGGGGAGTAAATACCTTTTTGAAGACACTCTGAATGACAACAGTGAGGGAGCAGGCCAGATATCAACTAGACCAGCGTTTCAGCTAGGGCAACAACTAAAGGAGAAGAAGAGTTGGTTTTTCTACTCCACTATTCCTCACCCATTTAAGGGGACTCAAAGTGTCTGACAAAGCTTTCTGTTCTTCTCCTCAGTACAGACACCCTGTGAAGTAGGTGGGGCCATGAGAGCTCTGAAGAGAGCTCTGACTAGCCCAAGGTCACCCAGCTGGCTTCATGGAGGAATGCAGAATCAAACCTGGTATTTCCAGATAAGAGCCTAGCTCCCTCACCACTAGACCAAAAGGTCTCTTCTTGGTCTTGGTTCCTCATATATCACAAGGACGAGGAATTTTTGGACCTAAAGAATCTGCCAAATGCACAGAACAGATACGATGGGAGAGACGGGCTTAGATGTACCTAGGTGCTGAACCCTGTTGGCTTCATAGGTGATTATCAACACTTTAAACTGGGCCTAGAAGTAAAATTGTGACCAAATTGGGGGAAGGTGGTCAACCTGTTGTATTTCCTGCAATTGTTAACAACAACAAAAAGTGAATTTTGGACCAGCTGAAGCTTCTGCCTGTTGCAAGAGTCCAGATGCAAAATAACAAGGCCCTGAGAGTTACTGAAGATTATGCTTGCCGGTCAAGGTAGGAGAGGAGCTGCTGTACCAAACAAAATGTGCAAATGCTCTCCTCCTGACTGATGCCATCTCTGGTTCAAAATGGACAGAAGGATTCTGCTTCTGCATCCTTTAGGAGCTTTCGTAGCTGTTACTCAGCAACCTTCTCCAGTACCTTCCCTAAAAAATATTTGGGGGAAGCTGGGATCCAGATATGCCCTCTTTAGGTGAGGATGTATCACTGGCTTCTTCAAAAACAAGGGTACAAACTCATTCCACAGAGATGCATCCACTACTTGATGGGCCCAACCCCTCACCTCCCTCCCAGATGCATATAGCAGCCTGGAGGCATGGATCTAAAATATTGGCTGCCAAGCTAAGCCCAGAAAGATTCCTACCCATCTCCACAAGCTCAAACTTATCTCCTAATAACTCACAAGATTAATATCTGTTCTCTTTTGGGGCTCTGCTAACAATAAGATCTATCGAGAGATGAGCAATAACATCACAGTGGTTTGATGGAAAAACAACTAAATTATGATTCCCATAGAAGGAGTAAAGAATCCTATAAATGACTTCTGCATATGAGTCAGCAGATGTAAAAGACGTGAGGAAATAAGTCTGCGTCATCATCTTTATCACCACAAAATCATTGTCTAAATCGGTGATGGCCAACCTATGACACGCGTGTCACAGGTGACACACCAAGCCCTTTGGGGTGGCACACATGGTCACCCTGGCACCTGGTCGTGTAGTGCTTGCTTGTTCTTGAAGTGTACGAAATACCAACTTTCAATTGAATATTAGCAAACGAAATTCAGCAACAAAAGTCACTAATGTAAAGAATTATTTGTTTTTGCTTTTAATAAAATATTACTAGAGGTACAAAATTCACAAAATTATGGATATTTCTAGATGTGACACAGCACCCGAGTCAAGCTAGGTTTTTTTGCGAATTTTGACACACCAAGCTCAAAAGGTTCGCCATCACTGGTCTAAATAGACCAGTAATAGTGCTTGATTGCCAACAGAACATGATTCCCACCCCTATAGTCAGAGGTGTTTCATCTTCGACTTCAGTTCCAAGAGGCTTTGTAGAGATGAAGAGGCCATTCAGGAGTGATGGCATCCCATGATGTAAATAACCATGCTAGCACTAGCACCTGTGAGCATAAACCTGCAAAACTTCTGGGGACATCCCCCCCCCCAATGCTATTTGGAATGTCATAGGTACCATAGGACATTTGAGGCAGGGCATCTTATAGACCCTGGACCCTTCCTGAGAACAGGAGCCACTGTGATGCCATATAAACCAGGAGTGATTTGGCCACAGCAAAAGAGGTATTTTGCGTAAATATGTCCAACCTTTACTGTGAATGATCAACTGACAAATAAAAGCATGATTTTAATTCCCCATACTACATTTCCTTCTATCTGTCATTGAGACAACTAATGCAGACTAGAAAACAAAGCATTGTCCTCATTGTCCGTAACTTATTTTTTACATGTGTGTTGCTAAAAATTTGGGACAGATGTGGACCATTGTTGTTGACTGCAGTTATTGATTATCAAAGTTTTTAAAAAGCAACTTACTTCAGTAGTTTGATATTACACATAATCAGTTCTTTCCAGTTTACAAAAATCATAGCAACCTCTTTTTCTGTCAATAGTTCAGAGTCCATCAACGGCTTCTGGAAGATCTGCAGATTCATGTAAACAATTCAGAACATGTCACAAAGTCTATCTGATGTAATTCGGTTTCACCTCAGTCCAAAATTCAAGACTTCTGCATTTTACTTTCTCTCTCATGGAGATGATCTGACAGAGCAAAGATTGTGGCAAAGGCAAATGCTTTTACACTGCAGTTTCAACTGAAAGGTGCTCAGTATTTACACAGTATCCTGAATCACGTGCTGTAACTTAATGACTGCTAGTGATCTCCACCTGAGTCTTTTAAGGCCCTTTCTGCACTGAGTATTAGTCCGGATTACGTGTCAGAACAGGGTCCTGCCATCCACATGCTGGTGCAGACTATGGCAGGCCGCGCCTGGAGTCTGCTGTAGCCTGCAGTAGTATTTGGACGACAGGTCCTTGTTCTGGGATATAATTCAGAATAAGCCCTAGTGCTGAAATTGTCTAAGCCTCTTCCTGTGCAACAAATCTATCTTGGATCTTTGGGGAAGGACAGTAGCTCAAAAAGACCCTTCATTCTTCATCCAGAGAGCACAAATATACCGATGCCCAGAGGAAAATAATGAACAAAAATGTATTCTATTTTTCTTCCAGTTCACTGTCTCCTACAAAGAAAATGCTGTCCTCTCATCTCATAATCCTGGAGGGGCTGGGACCTTTAAAATAGATAAGGCTTTTAATTCTGATAAAATCCACAAGGGTCATCAGAACTCTGGTTTTTGAAAATCTCATCTCCTGCCCTGCATACAATGAGGCTTCTGAAATACAGTATCTCAAGAGAAACTACTTTTTTCGATGTGGACAACAAAGACTTACCTCTGTCACTAACTGTAAGTCATTCACATAGTTCTCTTCCGTCACAATGAGTTCGTGGATGTACCCCTGTCGTTTTCTTTCTGTAGGCGTTAACATGTCTAGGAGGTGTAAATCAGCACACCCTGGAAAATATAAAGGGAGAAAAACTGGTTCATTTGAAAACTCACAGAATTCTTGGAGGAGAAGGCAGACTGGTACTTGGCTGCAAACAACATACATAATCCCTCCTTTATTTGAAGTTTTAAACCAAAACAAATCATTTTAGACTTAATTCTCATTAAAGTGGCAAGCATATTTCTCAGATGAACCACTGTAAAGAACGGGACTTAAAGATTATTGAATGCTGCACTTAAAGTTAGCATGCTGAGGAGAAGAAGATATTGTCCATCCTTATTTCAGGTTTCTCTGTGGACAGTAGAGAGGGGAAGCTCAAGAAAAAAGAGGGGGAAGATGAAACTTCTTTTTATTTTTCCTAATTCTTAAAAAAAAGGAAAAAGACAAGAAATAAACATAATTGGATTTCTCTTCACCAGCAACCCCCCCCTTTTTTTTCATCTTAAGTAGTAAAGGTTTGCCAAGGCATCTTAAACTGTTAGCCTGTTTAGTTGACAATGTCAGGTTGGTGCACACATGTGGGCAAATGTACCCTTTGTTTTCCGTGGGAAGCGAAGGGTGGCCTCCCCCCATTTTCTAGCCAGGGTAAGGGATTTATTTTTTCCAGGTGTAACCTCTGATGTCAGCTCAATTGACCTAACCAGCCTTCTTGTAATACAAATGCCTTGTACGCAATACTTATGCCAACTTCTCTGTTTTATTAAAAGGAGCCGAGTTGGACATTTAAACTGTTCTTAATTTCCATAAAAATAACTCTATTAACAAAAACTCCACAAGGCTGAAAGAGTGCTTTAGTCTGACGCTAAGCAAATTACATTACAGGATTCATTCTCCTGCTGCAATACCTTGGAACACATCTTTTAAGAGCAACATTAGCAGTTCAATTTGTTACAAAATATTGACAGAAAACTTCAGATACTGCTGGTCTTAATGCTGGTGGACTTACTCTCCCATCATTCCTGTACAATAGCCATTGTGTTAATATCCTGGAAAAAATGGCATCCCTAAATATAAGAACATAGGAGCTCTGCTGGATCAGGCCACCGCCCATCTAGTCTACTGACCTGTCTCACATAGTGGCCCATCATTTGCTTTAGGGCATCTCAAGCAGAAGATGAAAGGAATACCTTCATCTGCTCTCAAGTCCCTGCAGATATTCCAATCCAATTCTTGATATAACTTTTTCATAATAAAAAACTTTATGAATTATCTTTGGGACACAGAGAAAATGGGACAGAGTTTTCTTATTGTCAACAGATGGCCCTTTAGCATGAGGTGAAATTCTTAGTTGTATTGAGCCAATGGGTAATTTATTCCAGATTTTATGAGCGCAACAGTGAACCAAAAAGCTCTGAGAAGCTTACAAGCAAAAGAAGAGTGTACTCACATTCTCCTTGTTCATAGCTTCTGGAAGCAATCTTCAATAATGGAAGTAGTGTGTAGCTCTAATGACTTGTAAACACTAAGAGCCCTATTGTCTAACGTTTTTGGTGGCCATCCTGGTTGGTGGGCATTATCCCATCTCACTATAGAAAATGTCATTGTTTCATTGTATAATGAATAAAGAAAGAACTTCACCAGTGGTTCTATTACTAAGGGTATGGGTTTTTTTTTCATCAAGGAGAACGATGTCTTCTTGTATATATCTTTATTACCCCTTCCTTTTTGTTTTGTTTTTCTAAACTAACTTTGTAATAGAAAACTGCTTCAATTTTTTAATATAATTTTTAACATTTCCATTTCCGCTATATCCTACCTATCTGAAATGTGATGACCAACACTATGCCCTGCTTAGTGGACATTAGAGCACTGGAAACTTCAGATGAACTTTGACGTGGAATTTTCCCTTTTCACAGCCTACATTTAGCTTCTAAACTAGATTCCCAAATCTCTACCTTGGTCAAACACTACCAGCTCAGGTTACCACAGTATACACAGAGAATTAGGATTTTTATTTTGTGAGTGGATATGTAGGCGTGCACGGCTGCACACAGGTCTTCAATAGAAGCCGAGAGTATTTTTACTGTATACCACAAAAGGATCAGCACTACACAATCATCATGTAGGTCAAACATTCACCACTTGCATTTTTGACCCAGTGTGATGGACATAGCATCATCCTGCTCCTGCCTACTGGGCATCTCAAGCAGAAGACAAAGGCAAAACCTTCATCTGCTCTTGACTCCCTGAAAATGGCCTTTAGAGACATCCTGCTTGTCTCTCCAACCTGGGCATTCATTCTAGTAGCCATTGATATACCAGTCCTCCATTAATTTATCTAATCCTTTCTTAAAGCTACTCAGGCTAATTGCTGTCACCACCTCAAGGATACAAGATCTTACAGATAGGAACATGGGAAGGTACAGTAAGGAATTTAAACAAGAGTTCAACTTATAAAGATTCTGCGTACAGCCTTTGCATGAAATAAACACCTTTTCAAAGTTTAATGGAATATATGAAGAAAAAGAATCAACTGTGCATGTATGTACATTATTTGCAATGGAGAAACAATGAGCCATAAGCCTCTCTAAGGAAATTAGATGTTTCTGTAAAGGGATATAAATCTGGCCAAAAGACTGTTGTGCAATACAGGATTATATCCTAATTTCATTTTGTAAATGATTATATAATAATTTCATCCTGGAAGCTATCTTAAATTATTTGAAATACAGTACTATATACAAGAAAGGTCTCATAATCTTTGTCTTTGTATTACAACATCTTTTCAACACATTTGGACTACTTTAATTTTTCAGTTACAATAAGAGGTCATGTTTTAGAATTTTGATAACGTTTTAAGATTTAGGCAAGAATAAAGAATCAGGATGGTCCCATCTCATTCTATCAGGAGTCCAAGAAATTTGATCCTGGCCCATTTCCAATACTATTTTGTACTTGTATGAAATTACCAAGTTTAGCAAGCGGATCATTAAGAATCATGGCTTTGAATGGATCCATCATTTTCATGATGTAAATATTAGATTTCATAGGACTGTGTCACTGATGCATTTATGTCATTTCTAAAACAAAAGTGCTTAAAGATTTCCACTGGGTTCCTACTAAGGTACAATTCAAGATTTTGACACTGAGGTAGAACACCCTATACAACTTGGGCTCTAAGTATCTGAAGGAATACCTCCTCCCATAGAGACCTGCCTATTTTTTAAAGATCTTCAGGAGATGTGCTTCTAGCAATATCACCACCAAAAGCGATCCAGGAGGTGATAGCTAGAAAGTATTTATTTGCACTGGGCCCAGAAATCAGTTTTTTTCATGACTGGTGAAAACACACCCATTAACCTGGGCTTTTGGAAACTAATAAAGGAACAGTTTTCTTTAGTTTGTTGTTTAAGCTGTTGCCATGTATTAGTTTTATTTTATGTTTCTTATTTTCTCTTCTTTACTGGCTTTCTTCATTTTAGATTATATGGGTCTGTTTGTGCAATGCCCTGGGAATCTGCAGGAAGGGCAGTATAAAAATCCTTAAAATAACATACATAACCTCAAGAATATCTTTAGTCGGTGGGAATTAAATAACTCCATGAACTTCCTGCCCTTATTAGCAAATATGTTTGCAGGATAGATGTTGGAAGAGCATGTTGACTTGTAACAATTGGAAAGGCACAGAATCCTACCAATGGGTTAGGGTAAATCCTGCTGAAAGTCCTTACTAAACAACTGCAAATACCTATCATGTCCAAAAAGTTATAAGTATATAGTCTGCTTGTCACTGAATCTACTCAGAAATCATATTATGGGAGTTAACTTTAGAAACAACTACAAAGTAAAGAAGCAAATTTTCACCTGTTTGACACAGGTTGGCAACTGCTAATTACTCTTTGCTAAACTTAAAAAAAGAATGAGCCTCTTGGATAGCCAAATATGCTCCATGTTATTTCAATATAGGGTCTAGTTCTTTTTTTTTGTAAGAAGTCTAAATTCAAATCTCCTATTAATTCACTCCAGTAGATATAGAGCATGAACAAGAATCTGTGGGTTTATTATTTATTATTTGTATTTCTATCCCACCCTATACCCAAAACAATGACAGCCTATATTAAAACAACAGTCTCTGCAAGTGGAAAAGAAAGGTGTATTCCCATTTTATTTATTTATTTAACATTTTTATCCGGCCCTGTACCCAGAGGTCTCCAGGCGGGTAACAACATCTAAAATCAAACATCATTTAAAACAATAACAGCATCTGCCAATGGAGAGAAAAGTGTGTCCTCATTTAACCGAATGCCAGGGCAAAGAGGTGTGTCTTCACTGCCTTCCTAAACATGTACAGTGAAGCTGAAAGACACACCTTAAGGGGGAGACTATTCCACAGCCCAGGGGCCATCACTGGGAAGGCCTTCTCCCAGGTGCCCACCCTTTTGCTGCTGAGGGTGGTGATTGAAGCAACAGCTGCATTTGTAAGATCTAGGTGAGATGTTATTCTCAAACCACATAATAAACAAATATGTAATATCAACACCAGTTGATCTGCAGTGATGTTTAATGTAATGCAAAATGGAAACTGTCATAATCCAAAAGTGGTTAGGAATGCATACTTGTCCTCTATCAGCTTATAATCACAGAACATGAGGAGGATAAATCAGAAAGGTTCACCAGTAATATCCAGACATCACTGGGATTTGATGAGCCAGTTTTTACAACACTGAAGTTCGTATCCCTATTCCTTCTTTCTGCTGTTCACTGGTTTGTTTTGATTATCAGGTTTAGCAAATGCAAACTGGTACTAAGTTCCCAAATAATAAACTGATCAGGCTGAAAACAAAAACCCTCAAAGATCAAACAGAAACAAAGCACATGACATTGAGCAGCAAATACCATGTTTCACAATTTTTACAATGTTACATCTTTTAAAGCTGCCAGCAAAGAAAAGGGGTCATTACCTAAGAAGCCTTTTTGTTGTTTGCTAGTAAATCCTGCTGAAAGTCCTTACTAACAACAATTAACTGTTGTTAATTGGACTAAGCTGGAGAAGTTCTAATTGAAATAAAGTTGTGTTGCTTGATGGCACAAAGCTTTGCTGAGCTCATTGCCTGAACTACCCTAAACTGAGAGCTGCACTGTCAAGCTTAGTGCCATCAAACTGGGTCCTACCCCCGTTGACTATAAGGGCAAATGCTTCCTACTTTCACTTGCTTTGAGGAATACAGTTTTTCCAAAAACATTCTAGTAGTCTCTTTGATTCTGTCCATTATGCTTCACATAATTTGGCTTCTGGTTTATGATTTATTTTACAACAGAAGGTAAGCAGAACAAATCACACCCCATCCCAGATGGAAACACTGCTACCTCTGTCCTCCACCAGGTGCTTTTCCACATGTTGGTGGTCTCCAGATGTTCTGGATCAGCACTCCCATCAGCCACAATCAGTCTCTGGAGGGTATTGGTCTGGCAGGTGAAATTTTATTCTAAGGGGATTTCACTGTTCAGTACACCATTAAACTTTGCTGTGTGCCCAGCCAACATAGGGTTTCGAGTGTTTTTAAGATTGTCTCTGCCTGCCACAAGCAAATCTCACAATTCCAGTACAGCCAACCATTTTGTGACACCATGGTTAGGGCCAGATAAACCACTGTGTATTGCGAAACTGCATTAAGTGCATAACTGCCACCTAAGGAAAATGCCCCCCTTAGGGAAACGGAAACCCACTCTACTAGTATGTCATTTATTCCACAGCAGGCTGCCCCAGGCTATGAATGTTAATCAGCAGCGTCTCAGGGGCCAACACACATTATTAAAAGTTTCCAGGATCATATTAAACCAATCGGGTCACATTTTGCTGACCACGCAAAATCAAAATCACGCTGTTCAAAACCATCTAAGCAGTCAGGTAAACTGTTATAAAACAGTACAGTTATAACTGGTAAGCTAGTACTAGATGTTTTCATCAATCTTCTAAACTAACAAAATAAAATCTTATTCTAATTTCACCACTGTGATAACCAAACGTAACCACTTCAAGTCTTATGACAAATGACAGGAGTAATTTACAAATTAAATTTCAGTGATGTTCTATTTTCCATGTGGCTTGAACTCTTTATCTGCCATTGAAGGAGACATTTCCACCAGTATCATGGTACACGTTTAAAATGGTAGGCAAAAGATTCTGTAGTTCCCAACTGGAAACACAAGGGATATTCTTTATCTCCTTAGCCTTGCCCAGAGGCTAGGAGAGCAAAAGGTGCCTTAGCAAACCTCCTTTGGGCAGCACTGACTAAGCAGCTGCCTGAGAACTGACTGCTAGATGGGGGAGATGGTATCTTGGCAGATGTGAACAAAAAGGCTAGTCATCCTTCCCAGCTTTGTTGCTGCTGCTTTGTGGTCATTTATTTTAAAATACAAGACTATAAAACATTTTCACAATTAATCCTTCTAACAAATTAAACTGAATGATTTATAAAATCCTCTCTGCAAAGGTTACTAAAATAAATATGAGAGGTCTAGCATACATAAAGATCTTTTAATAAATTAGACCAGTCTATTAATTTGGAAAACAGGGTTCAAAACAGGAAGCCAGTAATGTAGACTATTTTTAAAAACAAAAAACAGGGAAATAGAGAAAGCAGAGAAAAACTATGAACATTGAGTTACTTCTGTTGCAGTAACTGGTTTGTGGCCTTTCAACTCTCAGAAGGGCAAGCTTTTCCTGCTGTTCTCAGATAGAAATCAAAATTTGTGAACATGAACTCATTCAATATGATGCAGAGGAGGTCAGAGGAGGATAGCACCTCCTCCGTAGCGATTTTGTATTAAAACAAGCATTATTTAGGGTTCCTTTCATATTTTTCTTTTCAAACAGAGCTATACACGTTCCACAAATAACGACAGGAAGAGAGTCTCTAGAAACTCTACAGTCCCATGAATATCCTGCTGTGTCAAAGGAGGACAGATTCTTATGCACTTAAATGAGGATTTGTTTCTACACCATAAGCAATACTCGTCTGGAGTGGGTATGGAGTATATTAGGGTTAAAAGTAAATATTCAAAGTAAATAACTTCAAATGGAACAACTGAATAAGTCTATATCCCTCAGTTGACATTTGGTGGAAATGTTTTTCTTCTTTGCGATTGTAGCTGCAGGGACAGGTTTTTCAATCATCCTTGCATGGCTAAGCTTTCCCAGTATTTGACTGTTATTAAGGTCTTCAGACTCTTTGCAATGTGTGGCTGGGCAGCAATCGTCAAGTCATATGTCAGAATTTTTGACTGGAAATATGTCAGGACTTTCACTGAGCTATTTCAGGACATTTACCTTTTGTTCTTTGGTTGCTCCATTGTAGTTTTGGTTGGGTGCTTTGAGTTCACTTTAATCCTTTCATCTTAGATTTGTCTTTTCTTCTTTTTGCAGAAGGCAGTAGGTACAGTATCTCTTAAGAACATTTCCATACTTTTCTCCATTTTGTCTTCCACCCTGACAAAAGTCCTAGTCTCTGTCACTGGTTATGGAACACGCATAATGCTTTGCGTTTATGTCAGAAAGTTCCATTTTAGTCTCATGATATCACAAAACTTTTACTATTCAGCTAGAATATCTTCTAATTATTATTGTGTGTGTGTGCATGAACGTACACTTCAAAAATGATTCAAGGTTGTCTTTTTACATAGTAGCTCCTTTCCATCACTCTGCCGTACATGTCAGATTTGTTGAGTGCTTCAAATATTATCTTGACCATTGGGGTACATTCCCATACAAGATTAAATGTGAATCCAGTCCGTTTTGGGGATCATCCGATCCCATTTAATTTTTTATTCCCAGATTTTGAGGACTATCCTGCTACAATCTGCAGAAAAAAGGTCCTCAGAAAAATTGTTCTCGGTTGTTTTGACACCCAACCCGCTCTTTTTCCCCCCTTTGGGAACGCTACCATACTATCTGGGGAGATCAGTCTTTTGGACTGCCCCCCCCCATATGCTTCTGGCCAATGCCTGCCATGGATGGGTGGGATTTCACATCTGGGAAGGTCTGCCCCCTCCCCTTGCCATGCCTACAATGCTAGCATGAGCCTCCATTTACAAGAGATACATTTCAAGAATCACAGAGGGAAAAACTTTTAAAAGCCACAAGCCTCAGTTTACGAGATACATTTGTAGCAGGAATCACAGACGAAGGGAAACTGAAAGGGAGAGTGATTGCTTTGTGACTGCCCTGTGTCTGTTTTTTCGCTCAGCTGATTCTGAGCAGGGCAGATTTATAGGGATTGGACAAGGGGTGGAGATTAAAAGATCCTGTTTCTCCACGCTGGGGATTTGTGCGGTTTGCGTGGGAATGGCAATATTCGAATTCAGCCCGTGTTATCCTCAAGCAAATGGGGACACCCAGAATGTGCACTCAGTCCTGAATCCTAATTAAAATAGCCCAATCTGGATTTAAAAAGTCAAGTGCGAGCGCAGTCTTGATGTCTTTAGCTTATTCAGAGTTGTCACTGGTTGATCCACTTGTTTCTTTGTCATTCAGTTTGGACCAGAGTCCTCACCGTGCTTTATAATTTCCATCTGTTTTCACCATCTTGGCCATGCTCCAAGGGATATTCAAAGACTTTGAAACATTTTTATAAGTCAATTCCAGTCTGTACCTTTTAATAACTTTTTTGCAGTTCTTTCAAAAGCCCTTTGGTACTTATTGGCTTTGAAATTGATTACTCAGGAAACGAGACTTGCAGATACTGTGGTATGAGGAGATAATGGTACTAAAGTTCTTCTAGGTTTTATTTCTAACTTTATGTGGAATTTTAGATTTTTTTTCCCTCCCCTAGTTTGAAAACTCTGAGACAGAATGTGGAGCTCAACAAATTAAAAACAATTTGAATCCACTGGTAACTCAACACTATTACATAAGATAGCATTTCTGAAAAGCATATAGACTTTCCATAGGCACTGTAAATTATCTTGTGTTTTCTATGGACTCCAGAAGTTTAGGAAATACTTATGCTCACTTTAGTAGTAGTAAATGGATCTTTTATGCTGGTGAAGATTAAGATCACATGGTTGCAAATGACAAGGTCAGCAGTTTCTTTGTCTAGTGAATTGTATAAGAGCAGAAAGACTTCTAAATTTTTTATAAAAGGCTGACGTTTGCTGGACAGTCTGAAGAAACATTCAGTTTCTATATGCTTTGAGAAATGTGACCTTGAACCTCTCATTACAGCTTAAAATGACATAAAGGGGCACATGATACTCTGGAAGAAGATCAACTGTACTCTAAAATTCTACCCTAAAATTCGTCAAAGCATAAATAATGAACATATACGTGTTAACATGGAAGACCGTGGAATCAAACCCAAGGATTTATTCCAACACAATGGAGGACAGATCTGGATGTATATTCCAATTCAATTTTTGACACTCCTAAGTACAAAAGCAAGGTGAGTTGACATCAGTAGTTCTATTGTTCACACAATGATATTATATCACTAACTGCATCTGCTTCTAATTCCTCTGTCAAACTAACTCTAGCGTGGATTCATATTCTAATTTCTTTGTCAAAACACAGGTTTATGTGCCTTCGTATGTGATAACCATCTTTTAAATCCTGGAAATATTTAAAATTAGGATTCTTAGAAAATCCCAACTCACATTTCACCAAACTTAACTATTGATATATGATCAATCAGTATTCAGACCTGCCCCAGAGGTGCATCAGTCACCTTCAACTGTATACATTTAGACGTTCGGGAAAGATAGACTGCTTTACTTGAGCTTTGCAGCAATTTATTTCCCCCTCCTCCCCACAGGACTGTAATTTTAATCCTATTTTAAACTGTTTTAACTTCCTTTGTACTGTTTTATTTCCTGTTGGTTGCTCAGAGACTTTATGGTACTACGGAACTGGATGGGATATAAGTGTAAATAAATGCAGTAAATAAATAATAAATATTCCTTTGAAGTTAGTTCACTTGTTAAATTTCAGTGTATTCACAGTAACAAGAAAACAGAGACATTTAGTCTAGCTTTTGTATGAGAATTTAATTATCTATACATGTAGTTAATTGTAAAGGCTGTATTACAGTTGTTAAAGCTGCAGGTTTTATATATTTATATATTTTACATTCATATCAATTAAAATACTGAAGTGCAACTGAATAAGGAGCTTCACTTGTTCTTTGCACCATGTTAATGGATATAAAAAGAATTCTACATCGCCAGCATGAAATTTAGAAATAGAATACATAGCAAAACAAAAAATGTAAAAGTTATTAGTAGAGTTGCTATATTGTGCTTGAGGCATAGGGCTTTCTTCCTATGTGCTGGCTGCACCAGACAATTAAGAACTTATAACTAATATCTGAAAGACAAACATAGCTCAGACTACAGCACATCTACATAAAATTTGACTGTAAGCTCCATTTAATGTTACTGGTATAAATTCCACAGTCTAGTTTAAAAAATGTAAACATTGAAAATTAATTGCAGGAAGATATTTCTATACATTCTTTTTGTCAAGATAGAATAATTACTTGCTCAAGGGATGCTGTTCCATAGTCATTAAAGAAACAGTGATGATAAAAGGTAACTTGAAAAAAGTCATGTTAAATCTGAAGTAACATGAAACGGATGTAGTCATTTGATTTTTGTAGGAAAATACAAAAAAAGATCTGAGACAGAAAAAAAGGTGCTTGCTATATGTAGTTACAAAATAACTGTGCAAAATATAACATAATGGGAATAACTGAATTATACATTGATATTCTTTCTGGCACATGGAAGGAACGTAATATCTTGTCCATGATGAATTCCACACATACACACACACTTTACAAGAACACCCAACATGTAACAGTACAACAAACAGAATACCTTAGCTGAACTTGTAACTGAGCACATTTTAATATCCTTTAAACCAGACTATATCCTGTTCTTTTAGTAGTACACAGAAAAGGAGAAAAAAGACAAACACTGACAACATTGGACAAGTGAAAAAGTAAAAATACAAGTCTCAGATTTATGGACATTTGGAACAATTTTAACAGCACATGCAGCATTCCTCGATAGTGGGTCTTTTTGCAATAACAAAATTGCAATGACAAAATGCTTGCTTTTATTTAAAATACTTGATAGGCATTTAAAAATATTTATACTACTGAAAGCACCTGTGCAAAGGTGAAGAAATAGGTGGGTAACTATGAAAGCCACAAAAAGACCCACTATCCTGTGTTTTTTTGTCTTTTTTTTGTAATTTTGCTTCTATATCTGTAGATATTTAAATAAAAACATTGTGATTACATGCAACTAATGTAAAATGAGGTAAACTGCTCTGCAGTGTGTTCTTCTACTCAGAAGGCAGTAGATGATCATGCTGGAAGTCACATGATCAAGGCTGCATCTCCCATCATCCCTCTGGACAGTGATATGGGATAGTGGGTCTCTTTGAGGACTTTCAAGCCTGAGTGGGGGATGGACAACATATGATTCCTAGAAAAAGGAGGAAAACAACACATAAGCAAAACAAAACAATGAGCAAAATTCAAGCTAGGAAAATGAGCCAGGCATGTAAACAGCATGGTGCAAAAATGATAAAGGTAACATGCTACAAGGGGGATGGAACTAAAAACCGACACGTTTAGGCTTGCAATACAGAAGGTCTTCAAAGAGAGTTAGGCAGATACATAGCAATGGCCAAGCTTCAAGTTCTGCAAAACACAGCAGAATCACAGCAATGCTGCATGTTTCTTTCTTTTTTTAAAAAAGAGTACTAGTGTAAGCAACTACTGAGAGAAAAATAAAATCACTTACATTGCTGGCTTGGATCCATATCTGTCGTCAGTTTCACATAGTTGGATGGGAAAAGGCCCACTTGCCCGTTCACTTCTCCTTTCCACCAGTCAGGATCTTCTTTATTAAGGACGTTAATGATCTGGCCTTTGCTGAATGCTAATTCATCATCGTTCTGTGCAATGTAGTCATACATACCAATTACTTGGCACACTGTAAGATAAGAATATTAGTTTGATGTGAGTAATTTTAATAATATTTGACAATAGTCATCATTCATGAACTTCTTGCTGCTGTCTCCTCCCAGAATTGCCCCAAAGATTAAACACACTTGAGACCAACATATGGAGAAAGCAACTACATACAAGAGAATTAGTTTTGTTGCAAAAGCATAAGCCTGATAGAAATTGTGGATTTTACTCAGTGCCCTTTAAGATTTAGCAGAAGAGCAAACTGTCACTTTTTTATGTACAAAGAAGACATAAAGTCACTGAAGCAAGCCTTGTTTTGGGCAGGGTTTTACCAAGAGACAAACTGAACTCTCTCTGTTTTAAAAGCCCACCTCAGTTCTAGGAATTACTATGCAATTCCACTGCCAGCAAGAGAGCACAGGCATGTGATTCCAAATAGCTTGGACGGTAAGGCATTCACTAGCGAAAAGCATTCACAATTCTCCCATTGACCAGCCCAAGATACTGAGGGAAATCTTGCATGCGCAACATAAGGTGATACAAGGTAGAAGGACACGGCTTTACAGTCTATTGCTAATTTCAGTGTATAATTTATGTTGCTACATTATGCTTCCACAGAATGATTAAGTGCCATCTATCTTCATAAGAACATCAGAACATAAAAGGAGCTCTGCTGGATTGGGCCTCAGCCCATCTAATCCAGCATCCTGCCTTGCACAGTGGCCCACCAACTGCTTATGGGCAGCTCAAGCAGAAGACAAAGGCAAAACCTTCACCTGCTCTCGAATTCCTGCAAATTGCTCCTAGAGGCATCCTGCCTGTCTTCAACAAAGGTATTTGTATGTCAACAGCACTACTATTGGGAGTGGCTGTAGAACAGCAGTAGAGCAAACTGCCTGGAAAGTATATGGTTGCCAATTTGATCCTCAGCCTCTATTCAGAAGTAGGTGATAGTAAACCATTTCTTCAGCTTTGCCAAGAAAACTGCCTAGAAGTGCCCACAGAGGTGCTCAAATAGTGAACCAGGAGTCAGCCATGACGTAGGGAACCCAACAAAAAACAACCACCACCACTTCTACATATTTCAGGAAAGAACCTATTCTAGTCAAAATAAACTTCTACTTGACTATGTTATAAATAATGTCTACTTATTTTCCTCCATTTCAAGTCCTACAAAAAGATAAGCAAGTCCAGAAGGATCTCAGGTTTTCAGGGCTGCTAGATAAGGGAACCGTATTTCAAGGTGGACCTTCAGGATAACAAAGTACAAAATAATTAATTTGGTGAAAGAAAGGCTACCTGACTATTGCACATACTAGCACTGAGCCATACATATTGGCACTTGACTACCAAACAAAAAAGAAAAAGAAAAAATGAATAATCATTATTATTTTTTTACTATAGACTTAGCTGTTCCAAAAGACATTTGTTGCAGTGATTTATCTACAATGGGCCTTGGTGGCAGAGGCCATTTATTTTCCCTTCACAATGCCTTTTGAATAACACATCTTGTTGTTTTATTATAATTTAAACTTTTACCCAATTTGCCCCTAGAGACTGAAAGAAAACTGAGGCATAGGATCAAATACAAAAGGGTTTATATGGCATTTTTACCAGAGCTGTTAACTGCCACAACAAATGGCATCCCATGAACTATTAAGAAGAAATCAAAGGTTTTCCTCCACTACCGCACACTATTTGCACTCTAGTTCAGTGTTTCCCAAACTTTTGACATATGTGTACCCCTTCTATAATTTTCGAAACGCTGAGTACCCCTCATAAAAAACAAAATATATTTATTTTTTATTTTTTTGGTACATACACGCGTACCTCCACCAAACTCTTCCCGTACCCCTGGGGGTATGCGTACCACACTTTGGGAAATACTGCTCTAGTTCATGCAGCTCTGGCCAAACATATTGGAAAAGGTACTTTCAGGCAACCCCCTCCCCTTTATTTCTCACTGAATCTATCAGAAACAGGCAGCTAAATGGTCCAGTGTTACTCACCTGAAGGTAATGCTGCTGATTTTGGCGGCTCAGTTGGGGTAGTTTTACTAGTACCAGGACTTAAGAGTTTCACATAGTTAGCAGGAAACCATCCTATCTGCCTTTTTTTCCCACGAGCCTAGTTGAGAAACACAACAGTACTTCAAAATATTATCAACAAGGAGGAAAACAATTCTAACTCCACATCTGAAGCAACACTAACAAGAAGCCAAGCCATTTAATTGAAATATGCTGAGTTTATCTGAGAACAGGGCTTGAATCTTGAGTGAATGTGTGAAATACAAAGAAGCTGGCCTCCAGTTCCTGCCTGTAACCAAATGGAATCCCATTCTGCATAGTTCAGATCAAAACACAGTATTTTTAGTTATTGAAAGCTGTGAATTTAATGACTCCTGAAATTGTCTAATGAATAGTTAATGTAGTTTACCTATTCATTGACACACAACATGGTGCAAAAAACAAGTGGAGAACACAGTTTGGGCATATTACATTTAAGATTCACACCCCTTAATATGAACCTCAAATACCAAAGCTAAGATAATTATTTGCTATTTGCCCTAGGAATATGTAAAAATTGTAACTATCACAAATTTGAGTGTTACAATTTTGTATAATGAAATGTACTATGTTGTTAAAAAAAAAAGATTCAGTGCTACTAAACATGGACATACAAATTATGTTAACATATGTATAAACCCATAGTTGTATGCAAAATTGCTATGACCAAAATTTTATCTTCACCTCTAAAAGGTCTACCACAATTTGACTTATTTTTGGGGTCGGCTTTAACCAAACATTCATCAAAGACTGCATGCTCGCTTTGCAAGGCCTCCCTTAAAAATAGTTGAAATTTCTACAGTATACAGCATCCCGACTGCTGACAGGAGTCTCTGGCTGGTGGGACATCACACCTATATCTTTAGTGGTTACCCAACACAACCAAGTCTTGTGCTGCACCTGTGAGATTGGAGCCTGCACCACACCCTCCCCCAGGATGGATATAAAAACTGTGGCTGCTTCTGGCTGAGGTGAGAGGACAAACAACCAAGTCTTGTGCTGCACCTGTGAGATTGGAGCCTTTGCCACGGCCTCCTCTAGTTGTGGGTTCCACCTGAAGATGGAGGAATGGAGGGACACCTGGGTTAGTTGCTGCTGCTTTGCTACAATTTCTGTTCAGTTTCTCCTTTGACATTTCTGACTTGTCTTCTGTTAACTGGTCTTATGGTTTATTTTCTTATTGAAAGTATGTACTGTAGTTTCTTAGATTATATAGCTCATTAGTAGAATTCTGTACATTGCTTATGATATATATTTGATGTTTTATTTATTGAAAGTGATTTCTTTACTTGGCATATTTACTTGCTGTATTTCTCTGATGTGATGATGTATTACTTTTTATTGTATTTGTTCATGCTTGCTGTAAACCGCCTTGAGTAATTTATTAGAAAGGCGGTATACAAATAAACTGAATGAATTTGCTATTAAGCCCCATTCAAAGCGTTGATGCTAATATATAAATTCCTAAACAATCTGGACCCATACCATTTTCAAGAAGTGCTTCCTCCTACAGAGACGACTGATTATTAAGACCTACAGAAGAAGTCTTCCTCGTAACTCCATTACTGTCAAATTTTAATATTTTATGTGACCTGCTTTAAGACCTCCAAGTGAAGGGCAGGATAGAAGAGTGAATGAGAGAGAGAAACATACACACCACCTTTCTTCAAAAGGTTTCAAAGTGCTATACAAAAACAATTTCTAGCCCCCCCCAAAGTACATATGTTTTGATTTCTACATGAGCTTTTTAAATATTAGCCCAAGGTTAAAGGAGAGTGATAAATGGGAGTGATTTAGGAACAGGGGTAATTTATGTAGCTTTTTTTCTTTTAATACAAGTTAAAGATAAACAAAATGGTAACTAACTTGTAGCTCTCCTTCCCACCATCCACCAGGATTCTTCTTTCTGATGAGTATTAACTGACCAGGAGCAAGTGTCAGCTGTTCAGGTCCAGTTGCTGTATATGAGGCAATAACCTGAGCAATTTCTGTTGAATTCAAAAATAAAGTTTTATTAACTATTATTCTGGAAACAGTAGAATCACTTGCATTTAACATACATTCATCATGCTTTCCGTTAAACAAAGATATTATTTCTGACCTAGTTTAAGAATATCCATTAAATAATGGCTGTTGAGTTAAACTAATTTAAACTGCAAATAACTATCTTAAAACAATCAGGAATCAATCAACAGAATAGAAAAGTAAGGTCAAAACAGAATGTGAGAGATCTATTTGAGATGGAGTAACAGCTCTGGTTCAAAATAGAGCATGTAACACTAGGGAATGATGTATAAGCAACTCAACAGTACAGAACACACTCTGAGAATACTGTTTTGCTACAAAAACAGAAGAAATTCCCAGAACAATCCTACAATAATTAGTACTAAATGATAATATCACATAACTAACCACACAAAAATCCTGAAAGGACTGGCAAATTGTTAAAATGTCAAGAAGTTCTAAAGCTACAAGCTATCAAAAAACTGACAGTTCAGTATTGAATACTGTATTCAAAGGAACAACAAAGAACAGTTGGAAGTTAAGTAATATTTGCTGCTAGGGTGGCCCAATCTAGCAGGGCTTCTCTTATGTTAAGTTTATGTTAAAAAGAACACGTGTAAAAGAAAAAGTATAGACCACTAATTACAATAGTTTCACTGACATGCATAATTATGCTCCACTTAACGTCAGGCACTCTTGCATTGTGGTTCACATGGATCCAGAGAAATCTCAAGACAGTCATCCAACATCTCCATCCAAAAGTTCATGTGTCAAGAGCACGCTGTTCTTCCCAACACTCTTCATCATTTAAAGCAATTAGACAGATCTCCTATACTAATTTGATTTATGTTCCTTCCAGCAAGTCAGATAAAGATCAGCTGGTGTAACTCTTAACAACTCAGTGATGAGGAAGATAGTCTTTAAGATTGCACTGTCTAGAAAGAATGCCATGAGCATGAAATTAATAGAGCAATTATGCATATTATCAACCTGAAGGCAAAATCAGAGAAATAGCTGTGTTAGTCTAATTCGAAACGTCCAGCAAGGTAGTTAGTAGCACTTGGAGACTAACAGGAGAAGGGTTGGTGGCATGAGCTTCTGTAGACATGTCTGCTTCTTCAGAGGCAAAAGAACATTCTGAATCTGATAAATTTGTGGATTTACCTTTCTTGACATTTGTGAATTAAATTATAGGATAAAGACCAATATTCCTATTTTTTTCAAGTTGTTGCTGTCATTCTTGGCTTTTATATCCTCCACCATATCCTGAAGTATAGTTAAATCTTCTACATGATGCAGATACAGAATGAGCAAGAAACATTTACGGAAATTATTTCAGTAAAATACTGTTTTTCAGAATTAGCTTACCAGGTTTTTTCCCTAGGCTTCCTGTTTTTCCAGCAGTTCCAAGTACCTTAAATAAAGGAAACATAGATCACATGTCTTTAGATTACATATAAAAATCAGGTTCTAAAGAAATACAAAACTGGTCCCATTAGAATTCCTTAGAAGACGCCACATGCTACACAGCAAACTCCTGTTAGGGCAGACATTTTTAAAGAAAGCCTGTGGTATGATTGTTTAAAATGAAACCCAAAATTTGTTTTAGTTTCTATTCATCCATAGCAGCCATTTTCCTACTTTTACTTCACTTCAGAAGGGGAGGACAGTGACATTCTCCACTGGCCCTTACATTTGGAACACAGTGGGTTATTCTCGCTGCACTACCCCTCTATGATCGATAGATGGCGCTCAGTTTTTCAGTCCATAAATAGTACAGCACCATCTACTGCCTCCCAGGATCTTCGGTTGCTCACTTTTTTGCGACGTGGGCTGCGCACATAGAAGCGAGCCCCATGGATCACTTTTACAAGGCAGGCTTGCCTTGTCTGGACTTTCCTTTGTCAGCTGGCATTCAGGTGGTCATCCTCGTCCCTCCCGGATGGGAGGAGGTGAAGATTTTCAAGCACTTCGTAAAGTGCTGTTCAACGGTGTCTCCGGAGTGCCTAAAGCGCCAGGGAAGGCTACCAGGCGCGGCAAGGTGGCAAAACTAAAAGCGGCCGCTTTTGGTGACCACGCACACGGAGCCGCTGGCGCAGAGCGACGGAAGGGCATCGAAGGCCGTTCCAGCCTATTCCGTTGGGGGTGAGAAACGGCTGCCTGTCCCAGTCCCCTTGTCCCTGCTGACATCGCAGCATGAGGTGGGAGGGGAAAGTTGCCCAACCACAGTCTCATAGACACTGGTTTCCTCTCATCCCTCCCTCCTCCTGTTTTAGTTCCTAGAGAGGGCATGCAGGGCTGGGTTTTTCAAGCCTCTTCCCTTCTCAGCAGGGAGGTCACGGTCATGGAGGCTGGGTCACCCGGGGGGGGGGGGGGTCCGGACACCAAGAACTTCAGTGGGATGGAGGGAAACCCAAACTGCAGCTGCAGGTCCTTCCCAAGCAACACTGTCAAGGCACAAAGTGGAGATCTTCCGCTCCATGGTGGAGAAGCACGTCAGGTAGGGTCGAAAACGCTCCAGAGAAGACTTCTACATGTTCTTCTTCATCATCTTCCTCACACAACAAGGAGAGGAAGAAGCACAGACATGGAGAGAGGGCTAGCAGCTGTTCCTCTTCAAGGATGGCCTCATTTGCTGTTGCGCAGACAGCCACCAAAGGTGGCTGGGTGCCTGTTTTACCTTGTTACTGTGCTACCTGTTACATCTATGTCTACCCCTGTATCTGTTTCTATTCATTCTGTTACAGATACAGGCCAAGATGTGGGTGTTTTGGGTCTGACTAGACCCACATGCTCATTATTTCAAGTAGAGGAGGGTGAAATTGTGGATTCTGATCAGGAATTTGAAGGGGATGACCTGGAACCTTGCAAAGAGTTCTTGGCATTGCAGAACACATTATTTGACAATGAGGATGTTTTGTCTTTTTTGGATATACACTTGATACATCTGAATGAAGGCTGAGGCACAACTCCTTATGATGGCCCTGCCTAGTCTGAACAGGGTTCTTCCCCTACCTGCTATTCTGGCCAATATCATGAAGGGGGAGTGGTCTATTCCCTGCTCCAATAAGAAGCTTCCTCAGACCCAAAGGAAGTATGTGGGTGCCATGTGGGTGGTCCCTAGTGTAGATTCAGTATTTAACTCTTTGGTGTCAAATCAGGTCATTCCAGATGTGTTTCTTAAGGACCCAATGGAGAAACAAATGGAAGTTTTGAAGCTGGCTCTTTAGCAGCTCATGCTTCTGTGACTGTCTCGACGTATATGAGAGCAGGGCTGAAATGGGCAGATGATTTCATGGGGCTTTCTGGTATCTCCAGCAGTGAAAGGGTGACTATATACGATGTAAGAGCAACATTGGCATTCTCTGCCAATGCCACAATGGACGTCCTCCAACTATATGACTGTTCTATGGGCGCTGGGACAGCGGCATATCATGGCCTCTGGCTAAAACATTGGAATGTGGATGCAAATTCCAAGATGAAAGGTTTGGCCCTACCCTTCAAGGGGGAAAAGCTGTTTGGAGAGGAATTGTTGAAGGACACCCTAGTGGAGTCAAAAGATAAGAAAAAGGTCCTTCCTTCAGCTCCGCAGCCCCAATCCCAAGAATCTGGGAAAGGTAAGCACAGGAAACAGTTTGTTCCCAGGAGGTCTTTCTTTAAGTCTCCGCCTCCCCCATTAAGGCCTAGTTTCCAGCATAAAGACAGGCACAAGTCGTGGGGATATAATTTCCAACCCAAACAGCTCCAGGCTAAGGGGTCCTTTCAAACCACTAAACCCTCTGGTCAAATCAACTAGCCCATGTTAGGCTGGGAAGCCCATATAAGGAAAATGTAGAGATGTGTGCAGAAGGTAACTAAGAGTCACAAGCGTGACTATCAACAAAAGTGCTCAAGGTTGGATTGTGCAAGAATTGCGTAAGATTGTGTAACACTTGCAACACAGGCTTGTGCAATACAAAGGGAAGTGAGTCACCTTCGTGTGATAAGAAAGTGTATAAAGGTCTGTGTATTGTTGTTAAGTTCTGTTCGAGAGCTGAGATGGACTGATGTATGAGCTGCAACTGCTAAGAATAAACAAGCCTCTATGGAGAGAAAAGAAATTCCCGTTTCAGCCTGTTTTCTTATGCCGTGGGCAGAGGAAGGAGGGAGACCTCCTGAAAGTTTGGACAGCGCCAAGGAAGCTGACAGCCAGCAAGGCTCCGAGAGACAGAGGCCTGTCTTTTCCAGCACGGAAGCGCGCATCTGCTATGATTTAATACCAAGCGCACCCCCTGACAGGCACCACCAGTGGGTGGGCGCCTTGTACATTTTTACCGATCAATGGGCACTTTCCGTAGCAGTTCAGGGATATAGGACTGAGTTCATCCAGTTCCCAGGTGACAGATTGGGTGTTTCTTCTTTGTCCTCTGACCCAGTTAGGAGGTTGAGGGTGGCTCAGGCAATTCAAAAGTTACTGGAGGATAATGTCATTAAACCAGTCCAAGAGTCCCAATGCGGGTCCGGTGTGTATTTTTTGTAACTAAGAAAGATGGTTCGCTTAGGGCAATTCTGGACCTCAAGTTTGTTAATAAATTTGTTAGAAAAAGGTTTACAATTGAATCACTGTCCAGTATCAGAGGGTTCCTAGACAGGAGGACTGCTCTGAGTTCTCTGGACCTTTGCTCTGCATACAATCATGTTTTGAAACACAAGGCATCAAGGCCTTTTCTCAGGTTTCGACTGGGAGACTAATGCATAGAGAAATTACTAGCTTTAGTGGGGTTGGTGTCAGGTTCGGTACGAATTAGCATTCTTACCTTAGCCTCCTTTTTGGGAATTATGATCTCGTTTATGGACATATGTCCCTGGGCACGGATGCATTCTAGTACCCTACAGTAGTTCCTGCTGCCATATAATGATTATATCATGGGTTCGCAGAACCTTCTAGTGACCCTTCCCCCTGAAGTTCAGGCATCCCTGAGATGGTGGTTGATTAGAGCTAATCTGGACGCTGGGGTCCCTATCAGGGACCCACATAGTATCTTAGTGACCACGGACTCGAGTCTGCCTGGGGGGGGACCACTGTGAGGGTCAGATGGCCCAAGGGGTCTGGAGTGAAGATGCAGACATTCCAATTGACTGGTTAGAACTCAAAGCGGTTTGGAAATCATTACTGTCTTTCTTGCCACTGGTTAAAGGTAAACATATCTTAGTGGCTACTGACAACGTGACCACTAAGGTGCATATTAAGCACCAAGAGGGGACTCGTTCTAAGTCTCTTATGTTACTGACAACTGAGTTTATGTCTTGGGCTGAGTTTAATTTGTTTTCCTTGTCGGAGGTGCACATCCAGGGAGAATCCAACCTGGTGGTGGACCAACGGAGGAGGGTACTGCTCCTCCACTCCAAGTGGATGCGGAGGAGGGAAGTGTTCCTGAAACTAGTGGACTTATGGGGAATGCCAGTGACGGATTTTTTTGCAGTGCCGAAGAATGCTCAAGTGGAGATGTTCATCTCCCGTCACTGGACCCAGGGGGCCTGGGCGACAGATGCCCTCTTGGAAAGGTGGCTGGAGGGCTTCTTGTATGCCTTCCCCCAATTGCCTCTTCCACCCAGACTGGTAAAACTGATCAAAGACTGAGGTGCACAGGTGGTTGCCATTGCCCCATTTTGGCCAAAGAGGCCATGGTTCCTGCACCTGCTGGCAATGTCCCTGGTGCCTCCCAGGAGCCTGCCATGGATAACAGGACTTGCTCTCGCAGGGAGATCTGATTCATCCCAACCCTTCCTGGCTGGCCCTGACAGCTTGGAATGTCAGAGATGTTTATAACAGCTGGAACTGGCAAGAGATGCCATTGATACTGTGATTGCTTCTAGGTGGGAATCAATGTATCATATTTACAATGTAGCCTGGAAAGTGTTCTGGGGACTGGTGTCAGAGGTCGGAGGTGTGTCCAGGGGAGCCTTCAATGGCTCAAATGGTGACTTTCCTGCAGGAGGGCCTGCATAAGGGGCTAAAAGTGAACACTTTATGGAAACAGGTCTCTGCAATTTCGGCAGTGTTGGAGTTTGCTGGGGGGGCTATGTTGTCAGAGGATCTCCTGATACACAGATTCTTGAGGGGTATCAGGGCTGTGGCCCCTCCACAGCCCTGGAACCCAACTTGGGATTTGCATCTTGTGTTAATGGCATTGGAAAAGGCTCCGTTTGAACCTCTGTCTACAGCTGAATTAAAATTTCTATCTGACAAAGTGGCATTTTTGGTAGCCATTTGTTCCACCAGGAAGGTCTCAGAGTTGGTGGCCCTCTTGATCAAGCCAGTGCTGTGCAAGTTTACACTTGACAGCCTGGTGCTCCAGCTGGATCCTGCTTTCTGGACAAAGATGGACACTCCGCTTCACAGTGATCGGGAGATTCATCTTCCCTTGTTGGATGGTTTCAGTGGCCAAGCCTGGTTGGGACTGGACCATGCTGGATGCGAGCAGAGCGGCGAGACTGTATTTGGAAAGGAAGGCTTCTTGGAGGATGTCTGAGTTTGTGTGTGTTTCATTCCTGGTAGGTGGGGACTCAAAGCATCGGCCAAAGTCTTGGCCTCTTGGGTCCGGGTGCGTATAGTCTGCTATAAACAGGAGGGCATCGAGCTTCCAGGATCAGGCTGGCCCACTGGATGTGATCCCAGGCAGCAAGTAAGTAATTTGGCTGGGAAGCCTCATTGGACAAGATCTGTTGGGTGGCGGCTTGGAGTTTTGTTTGGTCAGCGTGCCTTGGCTCCTGTGGTTCCTGTGGTGGTAAGATGCATGGGGCCCGGGGGCCTGTGGTACTGGGTGGAGGAGGTGGTGTCTTCTTCCCACCCAGTGGTGTTGCTTGGGTATGTCCCACTGTGTTCCAAATTTAAGGCCCTGTGGAGAATGGTATGATGAAGACCTTAGGGATCATCCATTCTCTCCGGCCTATCATTTGGACTCCCCCAGGAGTTTTATGTGTTTTATGTTCCAGAGTTTGTTTTGAGAAGTGTTGTTGTTTGCTTCAGGTAGTGGGAGGCAGAGAATGGTGCTGTACTATATATAGACTGAAAAAATGAGTGCCATCTATCAGTCGTGGAGGGGTAGCGCAGCAAGAATAACCCACAGTGTTCCAAATGACGGGCCGGAGAGAATGGATGATCTTTAAGGTCTTTATCATACCAGGAACAGGCCTCCCCTGCCCTGGTTTGATTTTCAAATTCCTTCACACAGTCCAACAAAATAAATTCTGATTCCGTTCATATTTAGATGGCTACCGGATGCAGCCAGCCATCTCACAAAATTCATTTATTTGTACTAACTACTGTTGAGGGAAAATATATCTGTAATAAATAGTCTCCAATTATAACCATATTAAAATCAGGTAATATTTAATTAAGCATTAATGTCTCACACTTCATCAAAAATTCCTAGAGTGGGTCACAATAATAAAAAGATACATGCATGGTTTTACTTTTACTTTCCCTCATATTGTACGGCAGTGGTTTGCAATGTCAAGCTATATAACCAATCACAAGCAGACACCAAATGTGACATTTTTTAATGATGCAGGCGTTTGCTCCAATAAAATCATGGTATAAAAGGAAAACATACAATATATAAATGAATTATTCTGTTTCAAGGCCTATTTCTGCTACTCTCAATGTATTTATGTATGAATATTTTACCTCAGAGTCTTTAAGTCTCACATAGTTAGATGGAAATACTCCCGATTTATCACCCAGTGTTCCTGTCCACCAGTCTCCATCCTTCTTGGTCACAAGAATTAAATCCCCTTGCTGAAATGTTAAATCTCCTTGCTCAGAGCTTTCATAAGTGTACATGGCAATATATTCTAGAAAGAATAAAAATACTCAGTGTGAGAAGTATTTATCATGCAAGCTTATTTCATGAAAAGCAATGAATCATTTCTGCTCCCCATGGATGGCAGTAGCTTACTGGTGGGATATCCAAGCGTGCCAGCTTGCCAGGTGACCGAGGGAGTTGACCCCTCCCTGTAGAAAAACTGTTACCCTTCACCCTCAAACATTAGAGATATATGATAGGGCCCTTTTTTCAGTGGCTCCCAGGATCCCAAACAGCTTTCCCGCTAAAATATCTCATCCATGTCTTTAATGCTGAGCTCACTCCTAAAGTAGTCCAGTGAGAGTGAAAGGCTTGTATTCTAATTGTATTTTATACTGTATTCTAATGGTAATATTATATGTTAAAGCCTTTTATTGAATAATGCGACTCACCCTGGTGAAGGCCAGCTTATCAATAGAAACAAATTAAATATCTTTACCTTCTTTTGTGTGCATTTATACAAAATTTCATACTTTTACTAATCTAAGTAAACAAGCATATTTCCATCTTATATTCTATTTTGTTTTCCTTTCTTTTTTTTATTTACCAATTAATTTTGTATAATTTTGAATAATTCTTTACTTTTTTTTTTACAATTTTTTATACCCTTACCTTCTCCTGAAACTGCAGTTTTTGTAACTGGTGATGTTCTCTTCACGTTAGCAGGACTCTCAGAAGAACCAGAATCCATACTGAAAGAAATGTACATTTTTTTTCCTAAATGAAACTTTGACAAGACAAAGTTCAGAACACAAAACAGCTACAAATACCAATTTTCCTCTTATTGTTCTTTCACATTGGATAAAAATAAGTAAAATGAACATTTTTTAAAAAGGGGTGCTTCTGGCCACAACCTCAAAACTACATTTTCTTCACCCATAAACTTGCAATTTGCACGTTTTCTTATGCTACTAAAGAAATGCCTCACAAAGACCAAAGGGAAAGTATGGAAATACCTTGTTGATTTCCTTATAGGACCTGAAATGAGCTTCACATATGATTTAGGAAACCAGCCCTTTTGCCCTTGAACTTCTCCAAACCACCACATGTCTTGCTGTTCTAATACTGTGATGATATCATTCTTGTTAAAATTAAGGTGGTTGTCCTTCTTGGCTCTCCAAGGATAGAGTGCTTGTGCTTGAAGTCCTTCCACTTTCTCACCCTGGTTAAAATGGACAAAACAATCATTTTTACATCTTATTATGGAGAACAGAACAGTTTATCAAAATTACCAGGTTCTTTGTATCTACTTTAAAGTACCGTAAGTCACTTTTTTTCTTTTTGGGGGAATACATCTATGGGAAGGAGGGAACCTTCTGCAAACTGGTTCCCTTAATCTCCAGTTGGGCAGAAGGGAGGCGTCTAATCCAGTCCCAAAGGGACATGCCTTTTGCTGCCTCCGCAGCCCTAGCAGAATGGGCAGAGAACAAGCATGGCATCCTTCTGCCTAGCTGGCAACAAGCCTTCCAGCCGAAGCTTTAAGCACTTCACCTGATGTTTCAATGGTCACGCCAGGTACCAGGCTACCAGCCTTTTCAGCAAGCCCTGAAGACCCTCAATCTTCACCACCGGCAGTAACACTCTGTGGGAGGGATCATGAGGGCTTCTCTCCATATGCCGAAGAAACTCAGAAACAATAAAACACACACGGGGATCAAAAGATCTCCGCAGCTGATGTAGAGCATGGACGACCCAGAAGAGCAACAAATGAAATAACTGCCACAGGTGGCACTCATGGAGCTTTTAAAGCCCTCTTTTAACGGTTGGTCCATTGGAACGCTGGAGTGTTAACCCTGTCAGTCTTGGTTTTTAGGAGACCCTTGGAGAATATCACCATGTATCAAAGAAGCATCACTGTTCATATTTCAGTTCAAATGGCTTGAAAATCAGGAATTCCAAAAGCTGTTAATTTTGTTTTGCAGCCCATGTATGAAAAATGATGTGGACACTAATGTTAAATATTTCACCCCAAGCTGACAACATTATTTGATAATCCTGCAAAGACTTCCTTGGCATGGGCTAAACACAGTGCAAATCACAGTTTACATGCTTAAGAACATAAGAAGAGCCCTGCTGGTCATTTGAAGCAGAAGACAAAGGCAAAACCTACACCTGTTCGCGATTCCCTGCAAATGGCCCTGAGAGGCATCACACTTGTCTCTCCAGCCTTAAAGAAGTACCTAGGCATCCATTCTAGTAGGCAGTGAATGCATCCATGAATTTGTTTAACTGCTTCTTAAACTAATCCAGGCTCTTGCTGTTACCAACTCTCCTTGCAGCAAACTCCATAGGTTGATGACTCTCTGGGTGAAAACTGTACACTTGTAACTGTACAATGTGATTTCTGCTCTGACACAACTCACCTGTCCCAAGACAGGAGAAGGAGATGATCCAGTAACTGTTGCTGGAGTGAAAGCAGATCTTTGCCTAATCTGCCCTGTACTTGGAACCGTAAGGGAAGGTTGAGCTGCCCAGGCATCCCAGTTATCAGTCTCTTGTTTATCACTTGAACTTGCTGGCCAACTAAAAAAATAGAGAAAGACAGCAAGCATGAACTGAAATGTGGTGGTGGTTTATTTTTTTGGGGGGGGGATCTTTTTTTATTATATACTTTCTCAAATTGTTTTTCCAGTTATTACTACATGATCTTCAAAGTAAAATAGGATTAACCCAAAAAGCTAAATGTATGATTAAATGAGTACATCTGGAGATAAAAATCTATACAGAAAAACAAAAAAATCTTGCTCTTCCTTGATTTTGTGCATTTCTGAACTGAAGGTTGAGATTATACATCTTACAACTTTACAATATTGGCATTATTACTCATGTGTACCTAGTGTGTTAACAGTTAAAGCTAAAGATTCTACTTTCTTAAAGTTATCCCAGATCTCTTTCCTTTTTGATACACTCACCAATGACCAAAGCCAAAGCAACTCAGGAGGCCTCAAGGCATTCTAAACTAATGACCATCTTTACAACTGCATGAAGTCTATAATAGAAAACCAGGGTTTTAAAACGTGTTTCCTGTGGTATAAATTTAGAAAAATCATTCAGTAAAGCACTTTTTAAAAGTCACAAGTGGACCACTAGCAACATACAAGCTTTGCTGACTTATTAACATAAGTAGCTTAAAAATCATTCCGTAAAGCACTTTTTATAGATCATGCCATTGATGTATCACGAATTATTAATGATAAGCCAGGATACACAGGTGACTCATAAGATATGTGGTTTTAACTGTGATGTGAAATTTTACATGATGTGGATTATTCACCTTTACTGTTATAAATAAGAAAGAAAGGAAAACTGAACCACAATGAAACCGTACGTTGAGCTGAAGTCCGCCCAGTTGTTGGCACTGGCACTTGAGTCTGCAGGAACAGGAGGTGCCAATGGTGTTGTGGGGGTTTCACGCAATGAAACTTTAGGCGCTACTCCAGAATCAGTTACTGGCTTTACGGAATTTGCAATTTCACTTTCAGAAATTCTCTCTGCATAGTTTGCAGGAAACCATCCTGTTTTCCCCTTCAATTCACCTCCAAGCCACCCAGGTTCTCCAGTTTGGCTTTCATCCACCTGCACAAATGCGTCACAAGTTAACACTGAATATAAAAAGAGAAGTCAGTGAATAGCCAATTCAGGACAAAAATTACTTATCTTTATGAAATCTGAGATCACAGTATAAGGTCTGACTGCACTATTTATTGGGGTAAACCTGACAGGACCATAAAAAGACCATATAACAAAGATAGTCTGAACTTAGTTCTGTGGTTTAAAATTCTCTTGAGTTTAATGGATCATGGATGAAATTTCAGAATTGTAGATAATACCTTAATCTACTTTTAACAAATATATAATTATTTTTCATTATACAATGTTCTGTGAAAATTGCTCAAATGAAATTTTAGACAGCAAGTTCCCATTTCCATTGTTTACACTGCACTTGTAGTTTCTTATAAAAACAAGCAGGAATCTGTACATTTCTTGTAAGTGAAATCTTACACCACTTGTGTGTATAACGAAAGAGTATTGTAGAAATGTTTCAGTAATGCTTTTCTTTACTCTTTTGCTCTCTTGAAAAAATACAACACTTTTGGGGACCATAGAACCTCAGCACGATTATTTATTTTATGTTGTAAGTGCTTTTTTTCAGTCAGATTTCAATTTTTTCCACATAACCCTAAATGTCCTGTTTGTATCCCTGGGGTTTCACATACCACAGGCTGGGAATCACTGATCCAGCATGTAACAGTTTCACAACCTGTTTTTTTTTTTTCTTTCAGAGATAAAGTTAAGTTAAAACACCTACCATGATGATGTCTCCTGGCTGTATTGTGATTTCATCATGGCTTCGAGATTCAAAAGGATACAACGCTCTATAATATACTATTTTTACATCTTCCTGAGCAGAAATAGTTAGTGGTGCTTTTTCTGTATCCGGGAAAACAAAAACATTTTTTAAAAGTTTACATCTCAGAAATTAAGCCACTTCATGGGCACAAATAAACTACGCTAGCTTTCAAAATATTCCTGTTTAACAGAGTGATCATTATTATCTTAGTTTAGCAAAAAAAATGCTATCTGTTACTTTAATATATTTTGAACTATTAAAAAAAGAAGCGATTTAAATATTTTTTTTGCTTTCTTTTCTAGTTCAGGATGCAGCGCAACTTGCTCAGTCAAATCCTTGCTAACCCCACATCTCTTCAGAAGTATTTATTATTATTATTTATTTGCAAGTATGTTTTTAACAACGTTCTGAATGTATTAACTGGAAGTGTCTGGCACACTTTTTTTTGGGGGGGGGACTATTCCAAAGTTTGGGGGTAACCACTAAGAAGGCACAATCCTAAGTCCCCACCTGCATAACTACTGAAGCCAGTGACACAACCAAGAGAGACTCCCCTGGAGATCTCAAGGCGTGGGAAGGATAGTATAGGAGAAGACATTCCTTTAGGGTCCAAGCCATTTTGACACCTTAACTGGCTTCAGAAATGAAATAGACATGCATCCAGCCAGCTGTTCTGGTCAGCAGCCTAGGTGCTGCCTTCTGTACCAGCTGCAGCTTCTAAACCATAGCTTTTAGTTTTGATTAATTTTTCCTTCAACAAACTTTTTTTTAAAGGTAAGATACATCTCATATATAATATGAAAAGAACAAGACACTGTTTTGTACCTGCAGTAGACCAGGGAGCTTGGAGAATTGGTTTGGTTGAATCTTTATGCTGATGAAAAAGTTTATCCAGTTTTTCTTGCACTTCCTGTTTGCTTTTATCATCACTTTCTTTCTTTTTACTTAATTCTTCCCATTTTTGTTTCTCTTCTTCCTGACTTTTTTTCAGCCGTGGATGTTCTTCTTCCTGTTGTATTCTGTCAAGCCACTGCCTTTCTCGGGTTCTTCTGCTTAGAGTAGAACAATAAAATACTGCATTGCCTTTCTTAATATACACCATTTGAACATATGCACCGTGTTTTTATTATTTTGCCAAGAAGCATTCTTAAATCTTTTCAATTATCAAAGAAAATGAAATGGTAAGAACATTTTAGATTCCTTCACACTTTTACAACATACTGAAGATTACTACTACTTTTACCTAAAAGGGACAATTTCAATGATTAGATGATCCAAAATTCCTGAGTTTCCCAACAACTGCTTGCACAACAGAAGCAATCACAAGTTAGCAGTTTATATGGAACGCCCATAACATTCAAAATGTAGACTCAAAAATGTCAAAGATTCTGATGCTCATAATTTTGAATGGATCTTCTGCACAAATAGTTACCTTTGAATATCTTTTTGATTTTCGAGTTCTGTCTTTTTCTCTTGATCCTTCTGTTTCAGTCTATCACTTTCTATGTTCTTTTGCAGTTGTTGTTTATTATGAATCTCTCTCAGCTCCTGTAATGAAAAAACTGCATCTTTTCCAGCAAATTAAGAGAGGCTAATAGCCTGGCACCAATAATCATGAAAACCATTCTTAATTTAAATTACTTAAATTAAACTTCTATACTTATTACAAATCATTTTGATTACACTATTTAACACATGGGCTTGTATATGACAATATGGGTGTTTTTCCACTGTCACTAAAAGTACCCATTAATGAGTACATAATGGCATTTTTGTACCCATTAATGGGTAGTTAATGGGTACTTCTAGTGACAGTGGAAAAACACCCTATGTTTAACATTGCTATCACAGCTTCTACAGGACTGATATAAACTGCGGGCTAACAGTTCACTGGTTTTATGATGTGCTGAGATAACACAAACGATTTCTGGAAAATAAATTTTACTTTATTAGGTAGATCTGCTCCATGATCAATCCATTTCTAGTAAAATTTATTCCAATAAATAAAAGGGACTCCACCTTCTAAAAATGCAATCTGTTTTATAAATCAGTTTTCTATGAAGTTGCTTTTTACCTTATTGTATGAAATTAACTTTTAACTTTGTTTACATGTCATTAACTACTTTTTTTATTAAGCAGAAAATGATATACACCTTTATCTACCTCCTCAACCTTTCCTGAGTAGTGTTCACCACCACATAATGTGAAATCAAACCCAAAGCTTGTACAATCCATGTGACTGATTTCAGAAGTTCTTGCAATAATGATGCATTAATCCTTTTTTTAAAAAAGGAAGCTATATATAGTTAAAAACAGATCTACATCTGGTTTCAGGCAACATCATTGCTCTGGCCTTGCCTGAACAACCAAGTCAAGTAAACAGCAGTTCAGTTTTGACAGGTAAACAGTAATTTAATTCTCCTGTCATTCCCTGGCTTAGAAAACATGATCATGACTGTACATCCAATTATGACTTTGTGCTTTGGATATGGCACCAACTATCTCTTGGATTTATAACAGCTTGCACTTTAAAAAGAGAAATTTATAGCATTCAACAGCACCACTAAGCTTCAACAGTGAATGCAGCATCTGCTAATACTTTACAAACTAGTATCTATAATTTTACTAGACTTACAGAAAATTAAAGTAAATTTAACACACACTTTAACTCCTAAAATAATCCTTAATCATGCTTCTTGAGTAATTAAGGACTTATTTTCTCTACCATGTAAGCTGTTGTTTTTGCAGATTTACCCTGATGATGATAATTACCTTGAGTTGATTGTTGAAAATATCTATCTCCTGGAGCTTTGATCTAGTTTCTTTTTCTACTTCATCCAGCTGATCTCGAAGCTGCTGGCGTGCCAACTCCTTTGCTTCTAAGGCTCGCTTGACAGTGAGAAGTGAATCTCCTATTTTAAAGACATCAACAATGAAGATATCTTAAACACTTTCAAATAAATTTGATTTGCTGACACTGAATGCAGAAAAGGTCCCCAAAATACGAATGCATATGCATCAAACTTGTTTAAGTACTTACTGTGCAAACTGTTTTGTTGAACTTGCTTTAACTGATCATTGAGCAGCTGCTTTTCTGGAATCAACTTTCCCAGCATCTGCTGAGACTCCTAAACGAAACAGGAAACATTATCAGTTCTACTTAAAATCACACAAAAAATTCATACAACATCAACTGAAATATAATTTGTTAGTTAAATTCTAGTATAACCTGGCTTTACAAATGAATATACATTATAAAAAGGGGAAGAGAGAAGGAAACTGGGTGAGCACCTTCTATCAAGCTCCCAACATTGACCCCTCCTTCCCAACTGTCACCACACAGGCTATGAAGGAGCCATCTTGCCTGTGGGGAATGGAGGAGAAAAAGAAAATAAAAGTATTTTACCACTGCATGGAAACTTTTGTTCCCTGTTCCCTCCCACACCATTTTCCTTTTGTATCATGTCTCTTTAGATTGTAAGCCTGAGGGCAGGGACCTGTCTAAGATTAATATAATCTTGTAACCCGCCCTGATACCTTAGGGTATAGGTGCGAAAGAAATACAAATAAATAAATAACATCATAAAGATCTCAAATCATTTACAGATGAGCTGGTTTGAATGTTATAGCAGTCCCACTGCCCTCTTAACGTAATGTTAGGCCCAACTTAAATATTTGGGGAAAGACAAGAGATCTCTAAGAAAATTGAAAGCAAGGGAACTCCACATAATATCTTACTTTGGTTCATTGGCTATGCTAAAGCCTTTGGCGGGGTAGATCACAACAAATTTTGGAAAGTTCTTAAAGACATGAGAGTACTAGAACAATTTATTTCCCTTGTGAGAAATCTATTTGGGTCAAGAAGCAACAGTCATAACCAAACACGAACCAACTGACTGGTTCAAGATTAATAAAGAAGTGAGGCAAGGTTGTCGATTGTCATCCTATTAATTTAGCTTATATGTTGTGATATGCAGAGTACCTCAGGTGCACTGTCAAGCTGAATGAATCAAAAGCTGGATTTAAGATTGCTGGGGAAAATCTCAGATATATAGACAATGCCACTTTGATGCCAGAAAGTAAAGAGGTGCTAAGGTGCCTATTTAGTGGAACATATTCAAAGTACAAAAGCTAGCTGGAATCAACCCTGACCACTCACTAATAGGGGTGTGCATGAATGCAATTTTCAGGATTCAAATCAAATAGAATATCCAAAAATTCAATTCGATTTGAATCCTTAAAGTTCAAATTTACCCAAATTCGATTCAAATTTGAATCTATTTGTTTGAATTTTTGACTCGAATTTGCACTTATGAGTGTCAATAACATTTGTATATGCCCATACGCACTGTTATGCATCCCATATGAATCCGTACACCACATCCTGTAGTTATCCTGTATGCAACCAGTTTTCGTCCCGTATGGATGCAGGAAAGATGCATACGTGCAAGTAGGCATCATGTACAAACCCATACACAAATTAATGTCCGAATAATTCAAACAGGTTCAAAAATTCAAAATTCATTCAAATGTTTAAATTTGAATTTATGGACATTCGATTCGAATGTCCAAATTCAGACAATTCAATCTAATTTCAAATGTCTTCAAATAGTCGTGTACATCCCTACTCACTAATACTGAAGTAGACATTCAAATACTTTGGCCATATATTAAGAGCTCAAGATTCACTAGACAAGGCCCTGATGCTGGGAAAGCTTGAAGGCAAAAGGGGACAACAAAGATAGCATTATGGAGTAATAAACATGAACTTGGGCAGATTCTGGAAGACAATGGAGGACAGACAGGACTGGATTGCTGTGATCCATGGGGTCACAAAAGGTCAGACATGACTGAATGACTAAAAGGCCAATTTCCATAGTCCTCAGAATGCACAGCAGATTGAGATTTTCATGGGCGTAAAACAAGGCTGCACCTTGACTCGCATTTTGTTTAATTACATCGTGCAGCATCTCACGGGCAATAATATTTACCCTCCCAGTATTGGCAACAGAATGTTTATTTTCTATGACAGACACTGACCTCAAGAGGATTAGTGCAATACTGCAAACAAGAGAGCCTTCAAATTAATTACACCCAAACAAAAATTATTGTATTTTGTTCTAAGAGGAGGCCTCATAAGTGGCAGTTCGATGGAAATCCAATCCAGCAAATTGTTTAAATATTTAGACATGCTATTGAACAGCTTTCATGGAAAGAACATACTAATAGTGTTAAGATAGTAGCACAATGGGAACTCTAATTTTACTGGAGGACAAATGATCCTTCCTTAAAGTTAATGCAATGAAAATTGTAGCTCAAGTTCTTTATGGAGCAGAATTATGGGTACGTCTGATATCAGTGATCTCAGGATTATTTAGAATAAATTTCTGAAGAAAATTCTGGCTCCCCCCCCTCCTCCGGCACCCCAGTGGTTATGCCAAGAACAAAAAAAAAAGCTCTGCCCTCAGTAGCTGCCGAGATGAAACTACACTCTCTTCATTTTGGGTACATCTAAGTGATGGGCCTTTATAGTTAATCAGACACTTCAACATTCTAACCTGGCAGATCGGTAGAAACTGCTTATAAACTTCCAGAATCACCACCCAGGGATCCAGAAGTCAAAGGCAAGGCACAGAGCTGCCCCTAACAGGTTTTTTTGTTTATTATTGATACCATAAGACAAGGAAATCAAGTGTAGGCAAGAGTATATAAGTTAGGATTTGAGGAACACTTTCTTACATTCCTCCTCCCTTTGTCAAGGCCTTTCCTGTGAGGTAGTGATTACCACAGAGGGAGGGGGACTATGAGAAAGTGTTCCTGAAATCCTAATTGAAATACTCTTGCCTACACCTGATTTCTTTGTCTTCTGGGATTTTGTCAGAAGCACCACCCAGAGCTCAAGGACAAGACACAGAGCTACTCATAGCAAGTTATTCCATTTATTGTTTATACCAGAAGACTAGGAAATCAGGGGTAGGCAAGAGTATATCATTTAGGTTCTCAGAAGCACTTTCTCGCAGTCCCCCTCCCTCTGTCAAGACCTTTCCTGTGAGATAATGATTCCCACAGAGAGACAGCCATCTGTTGCTGTGTCTAAGGTGGCAGTCATGGGAAAGCTGGGTCTAACAGGAACGTGAGCAAGAAAGGTCTTGTTTCAGCAAAAACAGATGGACACACGGTGGCCCTTACATAGACAATGGGTGTTTTTCCACTGTCACTAAAAGTACCCATTAAGTACCCATTAATGGGTATGAAATGGCATTTTTGTGCCCATTAACGGGTACTTAATGGATACTTTTAGTGACAGTGGAAAAACACCCATTATCACCTGCCCAACCTACTTTAATACCCTAACCTTCCCTCAGATTAGCAAAGTTTTTACTGAGTTATAGTTTTAGTCTATGCCAACCAAAGCATATATTGGTTTACAACCCAATGGCCTGCCTGCAGCTTCTAGTAGACTTTAAAACCAGCTTTATTATGCATTTGAACAGCCTATAACATGAAGCTTCTATTTCAGGAAAGTGGTGTGAAAACACATTACGGGATTGGGAATCTATGGCAAAAACTTCTGCTAAGTTACGCTGGGCTGACCAGCTCAAACGAAAATTACATTGACTTAAAAAGAGAACTGGATTCTCAATCAAAGGCAATGGAAGAGTGCATCTTCACTCAAAGGGGCATAGAACATTCCAGCCAGGACCTACCATTGGGAAGGAAAGGCAATGCCAAACTTGTTGACATTTTGTCAGAGATTAACTACTTCACACATATAATGCACACAGAAGGGAATAAAAATATTCATTATTTTGTGCTTCCGTCTGGGAGTGAGGCAGAGCTATACACGGGAAACTGGAATCATGGAACTGCTGTAGATTTTATCAGCTTTCTACATTAATATAAAGATCATGCTACTGAAGAACATTAATACATTTGTTTCATGCCCAACATGGCCCTGAGCAAATATTAAACCATTTTTCCAGTTAACTGCCAATGACAGCTTGCTTCTTGCCAACCTAGGTCAACAAAACTTCCAAGGTAATGTCACAGCTATAATGTCATTAAAGTGTTTGGAGTGTGCTTTGTTACACAATCAACTGTCTTCTGAGGCTATTTTGATTATCAACCATTTGCATTTGTAGGTAAGCATTCAAGCTGAACTCTGCACAGTCTTTCATGAGGCTCATGTCATAAGTGTAATTTTGATTGTTCTAGTTTCTTCAACTAAACCAAGTTAATAGATATAACACATTATACCATCTGTTGCTCCTTTAGATTCAAGTTTGATTTCTCCGTTTCTTGATAGCTACTTGATTATCTGCAGAAACTAGAATGTTTGTATTCACTATTATATAAGAAGCACTTCATTCCACCTGAAGCTCTTGAAAAGGACAATGGGGAAATGTGACCACCATTAAAGGAGCAGAAACGTCTACTGTCATTCGTCCAGATTCTAAAGAAGATGAAATGTGTTTCCCTTCTAGGACCTTCACACCAACAGTACCATTAAAATTTAACATTCCCCCCAAAAGCAGATTTACACTTTCATTCTCTATAAATATGAGGTTTTCATAGGCATTTTTGAGATTATTGTGGCATTATTCGATTCATTTATACTAAGGTTTCTAGAAAACACAAATTCCATCCACTATGTTCTGTTTTATTAATAGAACCAACTGCAATTGACTATGAATTTTCAGGTAGCATATACTCACCTGTAATTGCTGTTGTAAATGTGTTATCTCTGCAATTCTCAGTTCTCTGGATTTGTTTGTGCTCTCAATTTCTTGTCTTTGATTAGACAATCTGCATCTGATATCCTGAAGTTTGCCTTCCAGCTGATGTTTTTTATCATTCTTCAAAAACAAAAAAGAAAATACTGGGTTTATGCAACTTTCAGGTTTGAGTGCAATAGAGTCTGCAAGGATTTTCAGTCTGGAAATACTTCAGTTTTGGAAATACTTCAGTTTTGTAAAAATTAGCAAACTGTGGATGTTTCAAATCACTACAGCATACTGAAGGAAAAGTCTACTATTGTTAAACAGTTTCAGGTCCATATTTTCCACTTACCAGAGCTTCCAGTTCAAATTCTAAAGTTTTTTTCTTAGCTTTCAGAACAACTATATCCTCTTGCTCTTTGTTCCTTTGATTGAGGAGCTCTTGCCGGCGATTGCGTTCCCACTCAAGTTGTCTTTGTCTCTCCAGTTCCCTTTTTGCAGCCTATAGTAAATTAAAATTATGAACACTTGTTATCTGGGTGTTGCAATATGCCATCCAAACACAGTATGTATAACATGGCAGTCCAATGAACTGAGATACATGTGAAGAGCATACAGCCATTACCTCTAGATATGTATCCCTCGCTTTCACTCACCAATGTTCAGTAAAATTACAGAAGTTATCTAGTCTACTGTGTTTCCTCCTTATTTTGCCCTCACTTCATTTGCCCTTTTTTTCACCCTTTCAAAAATGAATTCATTCTTAATTTGGAACAAAACTGAGTACCCCCCCCCACAAAGCTATCCTAGCCAAGACCCAGCAAAATTCTAACTAAATGAAATTATATGCAAATTGATTAAATCATCTTTTTTCTTTCTTTTTGAAAGTTTACCTAAAATGGGATGGAGACTACAGCATACATCCACTGAGAAAGAACAACCATAGTAAGTACACATCTTCTCCTTGGACTTCATAGGAGGTCTCCAATCATACTAGGCAGGTGCCAAAGCTAGTTCCCACAGTGAGCCTGCACGGCATTGCAAATGGCTTGTTGTAAGGTTTTCCTATCAAAGGTTGCATCTGCTGATCTGAAAAGGACTAATTTGTCATATTTTGAAAGGTAGTTAAGCTCTGGGAGGCATTATTCCAAGGGAGCATTACTGAAGAAGGCAACTGAGATGGCCAACCACCTAGTGAAGTGAGCCAAAATTAACCCTGGAAGAAGTTTACTTTGAGATCACTCAGCATTTGATTAGATGTTCTAGATGTTCTGGTGTGTGATAAAGGACAACCATTCATCTTCCTAATACCTCTGGCTCTACATGTATAGATCTGCAGAGCTATCCTGATGTCTAAGGTATGCCAAAGCAGCTCTAAGTCAAAGGATGGTTTCAGACAGAGAAGACAAATACCCTGACTATTGTAGAACTCTGGGTCAAATTTTGGCTGGAAGGCAGAATTAGTGCAAAGGGACCGCTAAATCTGAAAGAAAATACACAGCTAAAAGCTGCCAACCATGGTGTAACATTCCTAATAAAGGTGGCAGCTACAGGGCAACACACCTTAAGGTATACATCCCCCAGAGGACTTCCTAGAGCAGCTCAAGAGGGTGGCTGTGTGTGAGTACTCAAAATGATATTAAGATTCCACTAGTTTTCAGCATATGAGTAATGATGGAGGTTATAGAGGGGTAGAAAGCTTGAGAACAAGATACAAAAAGGGAGGAAACCTAATATGTTCCCTTTCAGCACAACTCTGAATGCTGAGCACTACTGATAAGGACAAAAAATAACAAAGTAAAGAATGCTGCAATCAGCAAAAGGAAGGATTTAATGAACAAAGAAATGCCTGCATCCAACAACTGATGCAAAGCTCAGTCAGAACACACCAAACAAAAAACAAGGAAAGCATAAAGACTGGAGGTCTTTGCAATGATCATGGGGAGCCTCTGATGTCCCCAGCCCCCACTGCTAGTATGATCATTTAGCAGTTGGATTAGTAAGTATGCATCTGCGAGTTGTAATTGTTTTAACCTTAGCATTACTGACAGCAAGAACTGTAGTGCTACTAACAATAAAAGCAGAACTGTTTGGAAAAATCTCTGCCTCTGATTCCTTTGAGCTGATGTGATGATCCTAAGTCTATAAAAAGGGAATAGATGCATTGGTGGCCACCTAAGGACCTATCCCTAGACATGCCTAATGCCAAAAGAATAGCTGAAACTTGGTAATTATGAGGGAAAACCATTATTTTACAAAAGCCTTCCATGCATATTTTGTACATATACTATATACATACACACATGCTGTATATGTTACTCACAAATGGATGCTGAACTGCCAAGACAGTTAGAAGCACTGAAGGACCCCATCCCCAGCTTTGCATTCAGCCTCATTTAACGGCCAGGTGGCCATTACATTTGAGATACAGTTCTTTTCCTTCCTTCCCTCCCTCTTCCCAACCCAGCCAGGATGCCATTCTCAGATTCCACTTGGATATTGCTTTTATCATTCCTTGAACCACTGAGTTCCCCTAACTTTCTCCTTAGACAGGTCAATACTTTCCTCCAAGTAGTTGTTGTAGATACTGTGATTTGGTGTCCCATATATCTTAATTGCCTTTGCCTTAGGAAATCAAAAAGCATTTGTTCTGCTATATAATTAAACCATCCTTTAATTTTCTTTCCTTGGGGGAAAAGAAAATCCCTTGAATAGCAGATTACATGGCTGGAGATGATTAGCCTGCGGAGCCAAAGTGTCTTCGTCCAGAGTAAGATGGTAAGAATTACCTGATTTCTTTCAATCCTTATCATCAGCACCAGCAAGATAACGAGAGGAGAGGGAGGAAAAACACAGAGGCCACTCAGAGAAATATTTCCCAAAGATTTCAGTCCCTGTATCGGGAAAGGAACTGAGGAACCTTCCAACTGCTGATTGTGGCACACAGGTTCATTACTGGAATCCCCCACCAGCACAGCATCTGTCAGAAGACCGAGGGACAGAGAGTGACCACTGCCCCAGGATCTAGTGTCTCCCTACAAAGGGCATCAGCCTCCCAAACTTTCTACTCCCTTGATGTGTAGGGACATGAGGAAAGCCAGATGGCACTGAGACAACTGGGAAAAAAAAGCCAAACTTTGTAAAGATCTTTGACTTCATAACTCCTTCTATGTCAGCCTTTGCAGAAACACTGCTTATGAACAATATGTGTAAAGCAAATTAGAAGAACAGAAGTACCAAAACAGTCCATGTTCAGTCTGTTGATATTCCAGGACCTGTCCGAGAGAATTCACCTTCCTTGGGCTGCCCGACCCAAACAATGACTTCCCCAACCGAAAAGGGAGGGACCTATGGTTACCATAGCTCTGAATGGAAATAGGAGTGGCATGTACTTCTTAAGGATGGTAGGATCCACTCACCAATGGAGGCTTTGATACTCATGTTTGCGTAGGAAGAGTTCAAGGTGAGTACATTCTATGTTTTTAATTAATTTTCTTTCTTCCCTTTTAGGCTAAGGTCTCATGGTGAGCCGGCATGTCTTCACCAGCATCTAAACATGTGCTAGATGCACTTCAGAGAAGTGATCATTCCGCAGCTTGGAGGCAGCCATAAAGAGCTCTCATATGCCTTTGCATCTCAACTGCTGATAAAAATGGCACAACCAAGAGGGAATCTCCTTTATAATTAAATCTTGATATGGGAGTAGAAACTACTGAAAAGGTTAGAGATAATGTATTGTCTTAGCCATCAAACTAGTATAATATGCCAAGGAGGCTGTCTAAATCCCAGAGACCCAGAAAGACTTTTGATGCCAACTCAGATGCCCTTAAGGACAATTTGGAGATCTTTACAGGAAGGACAAATCTTGTTACTTCCATGAATGCAATTTTCGGGATTCGATTCTAATCTTTAAAATTCGAATTTAACC
Source organism: Aspidoscelis tigris stejnegeri (assembly GCA_023333525.1). Taxonomy (NCBI): domain Eukaryota; kingdom Metazoa; phylum Chordata; class Lepidosauria; order Squamata; family Teiidae; genus Aspidoscelis; species Aspidoscelis tigris. The sequence continues at coordinate 214,735,609 of JALMGA010000001.1, forward strand.
AAATTCAACTTGAGTTAAGCAAATTCGAATCTATTCGTTTGAATTTTCAATTCAAATTTGTACTTAGGAATGTTTACATTTGTATGTGCCAGTACACATTGTTATACATACCCCATACACATCCACATGCACCCTGTAGTTATCCATATGCAATCCAGTTTCATCCCATATGGAACCATACAAATGTGTATGGATGCAAATATGCATCGTGTACGAACCCATACACATGTGAACGTCTGGATATTCGAACAAATAGATCTGAAATTTATTCAAAGCTTTAAATTTGAATTTATGGACATTTGATTCAAATTTGAATTTTGAAATTCAGACAAATTCGATCGAATTTTGAATACCTTCGAATATTCGCGCATATCCCTACTTCCTAGTGTAACTCCTACTTTATCCAGCTTCAGGGACTGACAAACTGACTCTAGCTGATACTAATAAGGAACTCCATCAACAGTAAGTGATGAACAGTTTCCTGAAGATGAAAATGAAACATTGGACTTACTGTGAAGGTTCATTCTTGAAGGTTCTCAGAATAAGTTGCCACTAATGGGTTAATTCTGTGTCTCCAACTGAACGACAGACATATGTCTCTTGTGCCTTATATGCCCCTGAATTCCTGCCAATTCTCCCAGTATCATGAGTCTCCAGCATTCTCATCTTGTCCTGTGACAAAGAACACATAATTTTAGCGTCCTTTACCCAGGGAGAGTGCAACTTACTCTGACGACCTTCAAGAATGAACCTTCACAGGAATTCCAATGTTTCATTCTCTGAAGGCCTGAGAAAAGTTGCCACTAATGGGACATACCAAAGCACATGTCCAAATGGGGAGGGACTAGCCCTGGAATACCACCCCCACAGTATCTATCCTACCGTAGGGAAGATTCCATGTTGCAGGACTCTCCTGCCAAATGCTGCCCCTGCTGATGTATTTATCCAGCTTATAATGTCTGGTAAACATTGAAGGAGCACTCCAGACTGCAGCGTTGCAAATTTCTTGTATCGTTACATTCTTCAGGAAATTTTGTAGAGTGAGCAAGTACTAGCATATTTTTGGATTTATAAGCTAATGGCATGCAAGCCCTTAACCATGCTGCAGTCACTCTAGCTAATATCATTTGTCCTATCCATGTACACTAACATGGCTCTTCTAACATCTAAAGTATGTCATGACTTTTCTAAAGGATGTACCACATTAGGACATAGAGAAAGGAGATGAATCTCCCTTTCCTTGTGAAATTTAGTATCTACTTTAGGCTGAAATGTAGGGTCAAGTTTTAGTACCACAGAATCAGGAGTGAACGTACATAAACTGTCATCTACTGAAAGTGCCGCTAACTCCAATACTCTCAAAGAATTTTTTTGTATTGGTTCAAATAGTGATCTCTTCAATGCTGATAAGACCAAGTGTAGGCTCCAATTAGGGTATCTATGAACTACTGGTGGAGTGGTGTATTTAATACCTGTTAAAAAGGCTTTAATGTATTTGTCTGCTGTGTATTTTGGTACAGGAAAAAAAAATCTAATATAGCATAAATAGCACACACTTGTTTACGAAGTGTATTTAACTTTAAACCTTTATTGTAACCTGCTTGCAGAAATCTAACAACCTGTTGTGGAGAAGCATTAAAAAGATCAACCTCATGTGTTGATCACAAATGAACAAATGCCTTCCATGCTGCATTGTACAAACATCTTGTTGATAGCCTCCTAGCTGCAATCATAATATCAACAGTGGGGTCCTCAAAACCCAACTCCTTGAGATGGCCCCGCTGAGTCTCCACAATGTCAACTTTAGATACGATGGATCTGGGTGCACCACTACCCCTTGTCTCAGCAGACCCTTCTCGTGAGATAGAGCGAGTGGTTCCTTCAACAGCATTGAACTCAGTAATGGAAACCATGGCCACCGTGGCCAGAAGGGAGTCACCAACAGCACCTCTGCTCTTTCCTTCTTCACACACCTCAGAAACCTGTGAAGAAGGGTCAGTGGCGGAAATGCATACAGAAGCCCTTCCAGCCAAACCATCAACAAGGCATTGGTTGTCCATGCCTCCTGAACTTGGTGCCAGTCACAAACTTGTCTGAGCATTTTAGATCTACAACTGGATAGCCCCACCGGCAAACCATTGTTGAAAACAAGTTCGGGTTGGGCTGCCATTCAGCTTGTGACATCTGTTCTCTGCTCAGCTTGTCTACCACTTTGTTCTTTTTTCCCTGAATATAAATAACTGAGAGAGACAGTACATTATTTTGTGCCAACTAAAGAGATCATTTGATAATTCCATCAGTGCAGGAGACTTAGTCCCCCTGCCTGTTTATGTGGGCTTTTGCCATGATATTATTGGTTTCAACTAACACATGATGTTGACTAATTAAACCCTCAAAAGCCTGAAGACACAGAAAAATCTATTTTAATTCCAACCAATTAATTTGATTTGTTTTCTCCTCCTTATTCCAGGTACCTTGTGTTGTCCTGCTAAGGCAGTGACCTCACCAGCCATAAAGACTGGCATCAGGTGTCCCTTCGATCCATGGAGGATCAGCCATCAGTAGTCCACGAGACAGATTCTCAGCTATTTTCCACCACCCTGGTGAACATCAAAAGGAAGGACTAAGCTCATATTAACACTCTTAGAAATTTGGTTTGTATATAATAGCAAAAAACATTGTAAGGGCCTTGCATGCCAGCATGCCCAAGTACTCAGGTCTATCACTGATATCATTTTGCCCAATAAAGATGATAATGTCATGAGTTCTACTCTGTGTGTCTGGAAAACATTATCTGCCACGGACACTAATTCTTTGACTCTCTTCAGAGCTGGAGCTACTATAGCTTTGTCAGTGTCTAACAAGGCTCCTAAATGAATCAGTTGTTGAGAAGGGGTCAGAGAACTCTTTTCTTCATTAATTATGAACCCATGTGTCAAAATTACATCCAGTTAGTCTTACTGCCTACTTTGCTTCCTTAAAGGATTTTGCTTGCACAAGAATGTCGTCTCAGTAATAATAAACCAACACCCCTGCTAACCAAACCTCGTCGATACACAAGCCTAGAATTTTCATGAACACTCGAGGTGCAGAACAAATTACGAAGAATAATGAGTAATACTGATAATGATTTAAACCTAAGTGAAAGCATAAAAACCTCCTATAGTCTGGATGAATCGCCAAATGCTGGTATGCAGATTCTAAGTCCAGATTGGCTAAATACGAGCCCAGTAAAATTTGTGATCTAATTTTCCCCAAACATTCCATTTTGAATGAATAATTTCTCACAAATTTATTCTGAAACTTTTTCTGCTTTCAGTTAGATTTAAATCATTATCAATATGATTTAAACACAATGAGTTGAGTTTTTTCTAAAAAGTTCTACTTTGGTTTTATCTGACCATATGGCATTCGCCCAATCCTCTTCTGGATCATCCAAATGATCTCTATCAAACTTCAGACGGGCCCAGACATGTACTGGGGGACACATCTGGCACTGCATGACTTGAGTCCCTGGCAGCGTAGTGTGTTACTGATGATAGCCTTGGTTACTTTGGTCCCAGTTCTCTGCAGGTCATTCACTAGGTCTCCCCTGTGTGATTCTGGGATTTTTTGCTCACCATTCTTGTGATCATTTTGACACCACGGGGCAAGGTCTTGTGTGGAGCCCCAGTTCGAGGGAGATTATCAGTGGTCTTGTATGTCTTCCATTTTCAAATAATTGTTCCCACAGTTGATTTCTTCACACCAAGCTGCTTGCCTACTGCAGATTCAGTCTGCCCAGCCTGATGAAGGTCTACAATTTTGTTTCTGGTGTCCTTCAAAAGCTCCTTGGTCTTGGCCATAGTGGAGTTTGGAGTGTGACTCTTTGAGGTTGTGGACGGGTGTCTTTTATACTGATAACAAATTCAAAGAGGTGCCAGTAATACAGGTAACGAGTGGAGGACAGAGGAGACTCTTGAAGAAGTTACAGGTCTGTGAGAGCCAGAAATCTTGCTTGTTTGAAGGTGACCAAATACTTATTTTACCAAGGAATTTACTAATGAATTCATCAGAAATCAGACAATGTGATTTCCTGTATTCTTTCCACCCATTTTGTCTCCCCAAGTTGAAGTGTACCTATAAAAATTACAGGCCTCTCTCATCATTTTAAGTGGGAGAACTTGCACAATTGGTGACTGACTAAATACTTTTTTGCCCACTGTAGATCTAGATCTTTTGCTGTCTTTCTTAGCCCCCATTGCAGCCTTGACCAAAGCCCTAAACTATTTGAATAGTTTAGGTGGACCCAGCACCAGGGCCCGCTGAGGAAGAGTTTAAGGCCTCTCCTGTCTTCTTTCCCATGCTGCTTGTTGAGGCAGTCACCATCTTTTCCACCCCTAACAAGGTCTCCAAAGGCCATGCACTGTCATATAATCCATCTGCCCATTCTGACCAGCTGCTTCCCCGGGCTGCCTTCCCACTATTCCCTGAGGCTTTTCAGGGGACTTGCAGACCATCTCCTCCTCACCACCAGCTTGATACTGCAGAGCCAAGCACGTTTCCACCTCCCCGTGCCACTGACTGCTGCGTGCCTTCTTTTCGGAAGCCTTTGAGGGGACCACCTCAGAACCGGCCAACTTTGTTGCTTCTGCCTTTTTTTTCATCTCTGTTGCTCCGGTGTCCGAAACAGTTTGCGGCAGAGGCTCCGTCTCCATCTGCTCATTTCAGATCTCCACCTTGCAGGGGGCAGGGCCCAGCGTGGCTGCCGGCTGTCTGGCGGGGAACCCTGCTCTCCTCCAAAGGAGTGAGCCAACCCTAGCTGCTCGAGGGCTTTTATATGAAATTGGGAAGGGCGGGAGAAAGCCCAAATGGCTAAATCCAAGGGCAGACTCTCTAGATCATATATCTTTACCTCAGGTACCATGTATTTTATCAAAATAATTTCTTTTATAATTCATTTCTCAGATCCCTATGGGATTCCCAAGAGACAGTGCCTTAGGGCCTGTCAATCATTCACTTGACCAAGTGATACTGGGAGAACTGGCAGGAATCCAGGGGCACATAAGGCACAAGAGACATCTCTTGATCATTCAGCTGGAGACACAGAATTAACCCATTAGTGGCACTTTTCTGAGGCCTTCAGAGAATGGCCTAAATCTGGAGAAAGGGCTTTTACTAAAATGTCATTGATGTATGTAAAAATAGCCATACCTTTTTGTCTCAGTGGCTCTAAAGCTGCTACCAAAACTTTATGAACACCATTTGAGCAGATACCTGCTCCAAGAAAACAATCCTGAAGTAAAAGTGCAGTCCCTGAATGGCAAAATACAGAAATCTAAGACAATTGCAGGCATTGGCACCTGAAGATAAGCATCCTTAAGACCAATCGATACCAGATAATCATCAGACTCGGGAGGATCAAAGAATGCCAAGCTCTCCATCTAGAGTGGATGGTACTGACTGAAGTGAGTCTGATTCTCCCTTATATGTTGTGTTTTCAGAATCACTAAAGGTATCCAACATACATAACCCTCCCCAAGAAATTATTTCTACAGCCTTTTCCAACAACTATTTCACCACTTCCTGACAAATAACCTCCTCTCGGACAGAAGCAACTGGAAGAAGAGACAATAAAAAATAAGGACGGGGGGGGGGGGGGAATCCCAAGCTAACACAGAAATTCTACTTGATAAGTTTAATGAATCACTCCAAAAGCCTATTAGCTTCACACTCAAGACTGCCAGGATTTCTAAAATTCTAGGAGGCAAGACCCACAGACAAAATGCATGCTAGGAACAAGATCAAGATTGTTCTTTGTACCTGTGCTGGAACTTACTGATAAAATCCTGGAGCAAAGACACTGCACTGATATTCTGATTGTCTTGATAAGTACCATGATCCTTTACCTTTCAAATTCTTACCCGTAGATAATTTAAAAAACAGGACAGAGGTGACAATCCTTTAGAAGGAGCATGCATCCTTTTGGGCCAGGTTTTCAATCCTTAGGCTCTACCAAGACTTCAGTGAGATCCTTTACCCTAAACAACTTTCAACCTCTGAAATATTCTTTTGACCAAATTTTCTCTAGAAACTTACAATATTTTACTCTGTGGAGCTACCAAATAAGCCATAGCTCTGGAAACAATCTTGATGGCGACAACTTATGTATGAACCACAAAGGCTCCAATTTTAACCAGTTTCAATACAGAGGCAGGACTTTCCTGAAGTGCTCAAAAGTTTCCCTGGTAGAAATGGAAACTGTAGAAACTAGCATTAACTGTCATGACTATGCTTAAAAAGACTTTTTGTCAGAGCATCTAACATTCTTTGTGCAAATTCCTTAGACTGACATTCTCCCTGTTTCAGAATCATTGAGTGAGATGCCAAAAGGGGTGGAAAAACATTTTTAGTTGTCTTTTCTAAAGGAATAAAGCCTATGAGTAACTGAAGGAGCTTCTTATTACTATTTGTACTTCCCATTTCTTCAGGATAATGTCAATAAGCTGTTTAGTGAAGGGAACTATTATGGAAGTCTTAGAAGTAGAAAACTATAGGTAGTCTATAGGCACTGAACCAGAAAAAGACAGGTCACCCTCAGCTTGAAGGTTTAGCACAACCAAAGGCCAAATCAAGGGTAAGTTAATATCAGAATTAACTGAATATTAATGATCTGCTTCCAAAAATTACCTGTCAAGGGAATCCTCTTCCTTGACACAGGAAGCAGGAGAGTAAAGTATTGTCACTTGGCCTGGACTTTGAACCAAAAAGAAATCCAGAACTATCCCTGGAAAGGATACCTCTGACCAGCAGTATTTAACCCTTTCCCCCATTAGACTTGATGGGCTAGAAGCTTTCCACTTTCTGTATCAGTTCTTCTGTGATAAAAAAGAGAAACTTCCAGTTATTACCTAATGCAACTGGGAAGTATGCTTGTGACCAATGGCTTTTAAATCAGCTTTACTTAAGGACTCCTAAGCCTGGCGTCCTCCAGAGGAAACCTCCATGGACTATCTGACTATGTAAATCAGAAGATTCCAAAAAAGGACATTAGCGAAAGCAAAAAAAGGGGGGATTGTTAGGTACATTTGAATTTTTATTACTTTCCCACCCTATACTCTAATGTGTAAGGGCAATAAAATCAATTTGAAAAATTCAATTTGAAATTAACTTATTAAAACTGAAAGATAAAAGCATCAGAAAAGGGAAGCCTAGGGTAAAGAGGTACAGCTTCAACATGTGCTTAGACATGTGCAATTATTAAAGAGCATTGCACTCTGTTGGTTATTTGAGATAATTGAGTAATTGCACCCTAATCTGCACTGCTTCCGGGCTGTCCTCTAAAAATTATGGCTTCTATCTCCAAATTTCTCCCAAAAGAAAAGGTAAGAGTGAGAGAATCCCATTAAAAACTCACTCAATTTGGCTCCTATAAAAGTATGCTTGTCTCAAGGAAAGGCTGTTAAAACTTTGAAGAATGAAATAGTAAAGTAGTATGTATTTTTTACTGACTTGAAATCTTTTTTCCACAGCCACAAAAAAAAAAAAAGCTATCAAGAGATCCAGTCACAGAGGAGGAACAATGAAGACTAATGGGGGCCAAGTTATCTAGGAGCTGGCATTGACTTTCCTCTGTGACAAGTTCCATTGCTGGAGCAACCTTAGCATGATCGGAGGCTGCCAGGGAAGTCCACTGAGAAAGTTCACAGACCTTTATACATATTTCTTCCAAAATTGTACATTTACCTCACGCCTTTCTATTTCTTTTCTCCTTTCTTCTTCCCTCTGACGCTCCAGTTCTCTCTGTTTCTCTAACTGTTTTTCTAACTCCAGCTGCCTTTTCCGTTCCTGCTCCTGTCGTTCACGTTCTTTCCTCTCTTGCTCTGCTCGTTCCAACTGTGCAAGGCGCTCTTGCTCTTTTCTTTGCTGCTCCAAAAGAGCTTGCCTCCGCTTTTCAAGCTCTAGGTTGCCACGTTCAAAGTTCTCACGTTTTTTATCTTCAAAAGTAACTTTTAAAAAAATGAATACAGCATTACTCTATGCACAGATCTAAGTCTAATATAACTACATGATCAAACTAGAACAATTCTTTAGAATCTTAAAAAATTTGAACAAACATTTGATCTTGATTACTTTCATACGCTTAACACAGCCATTTATTATTATCATAGTATCTTTGGACATCACTTTTTCAGACAAAAGCCATCATGTGCCTTAAATCCAGCAAAATAAGAGCAAGGCAATGAGGGCACTCATTAGGTTTTCACTAAGAAGTAACTCAAGCACTAAGTGATAACATTCCCATTGAATATCAAGACAAATATATAGCAAAAACAGTTCTCTGGTATCAGCATGGTAACTCTGCAACTTCTGTAAAACCAAAAGATTCACGTGATGTAGGCTAAAGCTCTTCCCACACCAATTTCTAGGTTGGGTGATACATGGAAGAAGTAGCTGTGGCAGCATCACTTCTATGAACTAGGGCTTCTGACACATTTGCGGTATGAGGCAGAGGAGTTCTGGGAGTATAGAGAGAATTTATGTCTTTATTTTTCATGCTCCAAAGCTACTGACCATGCAAGTGATCAATATAAAAGTTGCTAATCTAATATCTCTAATATTTAACATTATAATGCATCAATTATAATCACTTTGATGTATAGTGTTTAATTTGCTGCCCCTATATGCATTTTTCTTTTTAAAGTATCTGGGTACTTCTCGAGAAGTCAGCTGCAATCTCATTTACAGCGCCACCTACCTGGTAGTTTCTTTTCCAGTTGCTGCTGTTCTTCTTCCAGCACTGGTTCCTCTGGTAACCTCTGGTCAATAGACACTGTGGTTGTGACAGAGATGCCACTGCCAGAACGAACTCTTCTGCCAATAAAGAGTGATAATATATTTTAAAATGTACAAGGACAAACTTATTAATTCCCATGTTCACCAAGCAAGCACAATTGAAGCTTCTAATTTTAAATTAAGATTCAAAACCTTTAATGTAATCAAACCTGCAACATGTTATGTCTTAGAACAACGCACACAATCTGTGCCACTTGGTTTCTCATCACAATATTAATACAAGTTCAAAAGCTAACGACTCTTATACTAAAGTGTCTGAAATAACATTCTATCCAGGATTTAATATTTATATTTGCAAGCTGTTACAAAAACTCATTTATAAAACAGTGGCTATTTTCTACATGTAGTTACCGTATATACTGACTAATACTTAATTCTTATTTAAAGACACTATTAACGTTTATTAACTATCATATTTGAAGACAGAACTACTAATACTCTTTCTCTACTTTTCATAACAAACTCAAAACTCAGTAAGACAGAAATGAATAATTTTGAAATTATCCTACAGTCATACATTTTAGGATAAAAATTAAAGTTGAAATAAGTTTACCTGAATGAAGGAGGAATATATTCAGGAGGCAAAGCAGGTGGCAATGGCTGTCCTGACATAGCCATATCAATTAAGTGCATAGCCAAAATGAATTCTTCTGCTGTCAATTTGCCATCCTGGTCAATGTCTGAAAGATTCCTATTGAAAAAAGCATCCAAGTAAGTTCTGAGGCTCCCTCAGGTCTGCCCACTATTAACACCATGAGAAAACACCACAAACAATTTTGCTTCTAGATCAGATCAATCATCCCTCACAGCAGGGATTGCACAAGCAATACAGTGGTACCTTGACATACGAGTTTAATTTGTTCCGTAACCTTGCTCTTATGTCAAATTGCTCGTATCTCAAAGCAATTTTCCCATTAATCCATTCCAGCTCCCAAAACACCACCTCAGTTGTTTTTGTTATGTACTGTACTGTATTTACATACTCGTATCTCAAATCTTGCTCTCATCTCAAAGCAAAATATCACTCGCTCAGCGGCTTGTATCTCAAAACACTTGTATGTCAGGGCACTTGTATGTCGAGGTACCACTGTATAACTACACTTAAATGCTTAAATGCAGTTGAATGAAAAATATTTACCATATTGTAGCCAACTGAGCTTGGGGTAAGCTTGATTGCATAAGGATAGTTCTTGCTTGTGGACCTAAATAATTGTAAACATTAGAACACTTAGCTTAGAAAATATTCAAATATGTGAATTTCAAAACAGCATGCTATATGATAAAAATAGATATGTTTTTTCATTTATATGTAACAGAAATAGCTCCTTCCTATTGTGGTCCTAGAGATGAAAAGGTGGTTTTTAAATTATAGTTTTAAATTTAAGAATATTCTATTGATTTTATCAATTTCTTATATTATGAATATTGTGATTTGGTGAAGGGCTCAGCAGCTGTGCTCTGATGAGATTGTTTAAGAAGCAAATGCATATGGTCTCCCTTGTAATGGTGATCTAAGGACTATGCAAGTAAGATCAGCTCAATTTCTAGGAGTCTGATCTGATACTTCAGGTTGACACTCATCTAGAAGCATAAATGGAGGCTTAAAAATCTTGATAGGCTCCCTGTAATGAAAAAAATTCTGTAAACAAACGAATATGGCTTTCAAACTAGAGAAACCCAATTCACATTTACAACAAGTAAAAGGGAATTCAGAACAATAAATTGTGGCTTTTGTATACTGGTACAGCTTACAAAGGGGTGGATAGAATTACATTATCCTGCTAAAATATCTGCTAGAATTAGAAAACATTTAGTGTGTAGCTTTCGCTTGTTTAAGATGTTAGTGTTGTCCTTGATTACCTTTCCACCCTGATTTGAGCATTTTATAAAATAAGGTTTAATAATAACAGTTTTTATAAGCAACTTTATACAAGGCACAGTGCCTTACAATCATTTTCAGAAATCCTGTAAGGGGGGCAGGCTTATTATTCCTGAACTGCAGATGGTCAGATACAGAAGGTACTACAGTTTCTTAGCAGTAGCAACAAGAGAGAGGGCTTTCAAGTGATCTCATTCACATCAGCCACTGCTGTTGCCTATATGCTGCTAAGTTCATCTGGTGGAGCACTTAATGCCCAATGATGGCTGAGCAGAGCAAAGAGGCTACAGTTCCAGCATCTGATATTTTGACTTTGGAAGTTCCATTAAGGTATCACAGCTATTACTCGGTTATGGACCAACTGGCTGATTCCTGTAATATGTGCAAACTAAATAAGAGTCCAAAACCTTTACAACAATTCTTCAAAGCAGAGGCATGCTCTAATACCTGTTAAGTGTCCACTCATTGTTTTATCATGGCTATTAAATAGCTGCCTATATTTCAGTCTTGATGATTGAGGAACAGCCCATTCTGCTGCTGGAGATGCGCTGAAGTTATAAAACAGAAACCATTAATCCCATTATCATTCTATTGTAAACAGCCATGACACAGCAAAACAAACAGCAGCCGCTCCAAACATTCTTAAGTTCTAAGCTTTGGTCAGAAATATTCAGTTTTTCATTTGTTTTTTAAAATTTAACAAACCATTTGGATTATTTCTCAAAATCAGCAGATTTCTCTACCAGTTTAATAATAGGCCTTATAAGACCCTAAATAGCTTCGTCCCTAAATATCTAAAAGAAAACCTTATCCTGTATTTACCAGCTCATGCCAAATCTGCAGGGGAGGCCCTCCTGGTTGTACTATCACCTTCTGTGATTAAACAGGTAAGGACCTAGGATAGGGCCTTTTTGGCGATAGTCCCCAGACTATGGAATAGTTTCTTGGCCTCGCCGTATTGCATGCTCTGGTAACCTCCAGATTAGACTGCATGTGTTCTTGAAAAATGTCTGTAAGCTGGAATTAGTGCACTATGTAGCAGCTTACTTCTTATAGGTGTTTTTGGCCATACACACATTATACCGGGGTTGAAAGATCTACACTCATTACATATTTGCTACTAAGCCCATCAGGAACAACCTCTCAGTGGAGCTACGCCAGGCTCCAACATTATTTGGCTTTCAGAGCCCGATTAAAATATAACTTTTCCAACACTTTGATGTATAGCTTCCTCTAAGTGTGGTGCATTTTAATTTTGCTTAAAATCTTTCCTTGATTTTACTGGTGTTTTTATTGAATGCCTAGGGATCTTTAGGAAAAGGATGGGATATAGACATGGGAAATATATAAATAACTTATTTCATGCCTTAGAAAACACACTGGATTTAAGATGTACCTGTAATTTGGCCAAGGAGTATTTAGATAAAATATTTTTTTAAAAAAATAGGATGCATGGTGGTTCTATAATAATTTTTCTTTGGAAGAAAGGTGGGTCTTGTATAACAATAAATATGGGTTTTTTTATGTTACTGCCGAAAGTCTTTCTAGTTTAAAAGCTGACTGCAAATTTGATATCATATCAAGCTGTACTTAAGCTCCCCAGATCACAGTATGATATGATACTACTGATGTACTCCCTCCTAAGATCTTCACACTCTTCATTCCATCTTCATTCCATCTGTCCTATTCCAGCCCATCCTTCCTGAGCATGAGGTCTTTAAAGCAAAAGCTTCCAAATGATAATTAAGGAATGGTAATAGAAGAAAGTATTCTTTAAATCAAGCTTTGCCAATATTGATTCCTCCAGACATTTGGACTAAAGTTCTCATCAACTCCAGCAAGCAGCGCTAATGGGAACTGCTGTCCAAAACTTCTAAAGAGAGCTGTTAAGAACATAAGAGGAACCCTGTGGATTAGGCCACAGTCCATCAAATCCAGCCTCCTGTCTCACACAGACACAGAATATCCAGACACAGTACACAGAATATCCAGACACACTGTGTCTGGATATTCTCAAGCAGAAGACAAAGGCAAAACCACCTGCTATAAGAACGTAAAGGTTGTGCTATATCATACTCGTTATAAGTACCTAGAATTCTGCCCTCAAACTCACTGATAGTGAGAAAAACAAAGCCAGAGGTGGACAACTTTTGATAACTCATTTAGAAGCCAGCAGGGCTACTGAATTCCACATTGAGACCACTAAAAAAGTTTTCTTGAATCACAGCACTAAGTCTACTTAGAATTCTAAACCACCTGCACTCTGACTGCTCCTCAGGGCTACCAATGTAGCTAAAGGGTGCTTCTGCATTTGCCACTGAAGAAGAGCTGTTTCTCGGCAATCCGACCTCCCAAGGATCTGTCCCTATTTCAGATGGATCTGAAAGACCCTCGCACGTCTGCACATGCATGGGGACGCCAGATTGGGCGGCCGGGTCACCTGGGTGTTGCACAGAAGCCACAGCACCCATTCCAAAGGGCATCTGGCCTTCTGCGCCGCCCCCGGAGCCATGGGACTGGAACAGGCAGCTGCTAGTCACTGTGTGTTTCTGGCGGCATGCGGTGTGCGGGGGAGGGCAGAAGGAGGCAAACCGGCCTGCTTCCACCCTCCCCAAGATGGCGGTCACAGGGACATCTGTCCCTTCACCTGGCCATGTGCAGAAGCATCCTGCTTCCACACGGATCCCGGCGAAGGGACAGACTGAAGACCTAATTTTTTAGGTCTTCATTTTAATCCATTTTCCAGTGGCAAGACCCATTTTAGAAACAGATCTCATGCACCGAAATGCAGAAGTGGCCACCTGGAAGGGTCGCTGAAGAGGTCTCCAGTGCGGAAGGTAAGTAAACAAGGGTCTTAAATGGGGGGTTAAAACGGTCTCTGCAGCCAATGCGTAAACCTGATGTTGTTTCTTTCTATAATTTGAGCCTTCTTTTAAAAAAGTAAATAGGCATAAAAAGAAGGAACTTAAGTTGAAGCTCCGTGGGATGGGGGTACATAACAGGAAGAGATTACAGATTTCTATCCTAAGGAAGAAGAAATGGAGAGAGAGAGAAGAGAACTTAATTCCTCAGTATTAGGCTCAGAAAATAAATTAAAGACAGGAAAGATGGTAAAAGTCCAGTACTTGAATTAGTCAGGCATTGAATTATATTCTGCTAAAATAATTTGATAGTTTACAGAACACAATCCATAATTATTAGTTTCCTACACAGTGCCCACATCTTATCACTTCTACTGAAAGCTCTTTCAGCTTTGCATCACACATACAAGAATGTTAGGGATATGCAAAATACATTTACATGCTTTTCATCTTCTTACTTTATACTTTTGAATTGTAGGATTACAAGCCAACATTACAAATGTGAAACTATTTATTTATACACATTCTCCTTCAACAGGAAAGTATTAAAATTTGTCCATTTACTCCATATGTTTTATCTTTATATTACTGTGATCTGCCATGGGACCTTTTGGTGAAGGGTAGAATATAAATTCTTAAATAAATAAATTTGTAATAATGCTTCCATACTGCATGAAAAATACTTCTTACCCAGCTACATCAAATGATTGTGCCTTTTGCAGTTTTGCATTTAACTGGGACCCTGCACCAGATCTACTGAAGGAAGAACTCTTTGGCAATGTAGCTAAAAATAAAATAAAAAAAGTCTTGAAGTCAGTGAATTTTAAAGCTATGTACACATATCGTTAAGTGCAATTCTAAAAAATATGCTACTTGCAGAATTGTTTGAGTAGCAGAGTCATTCCTTGTATAACACAATGGTTCCTTCCTAAGAAACCACCGACATGAGCAGAAATCAATTTAGGGGAAGAAATTTCAGTATCCCTTCCTCTTAATTGTCATCAAAGTCTTGCTTAATGCATTTTAGAACCTCAGAAATTCACAGTTCTGCAACATTTGATGACTGCAGAAAAACAAAATTATATCCAGCAAACCAGGTTTGTAAGAGACAACTGCAGACTGTTTTCTGTCATAAAAGGTTCTCAGTAAATTTTAAAAACTCTGCACAATACAAATTCTGAGAGACAAACAAAAAACAAACACAGGGAAATAATATTAGATAAAACAAGAAGAACCAAAGCATTATAAAAGTTAATATCAAGCCATTCAGCATACCAGGATGACCAAAAGCAGGTAGAGGCTGAATAACAGCTGGTGTTCCATTAGCAAGTGGTGGCACAGCTGCTGTAGGAACAGAAGATACTAAGGGTGGAGACATTCCCACTACGGGAATGGAGGCCATTGGCACTGGAGCAACAGCTGTCAGGGGAGGCATACTGGGAAGTCCACCTATACCTACAAGGACAGAAAAGGTATTTATCATTATGTTTTACAAGTAGAAGATCCTCCAATTCATCAACACTTTTCTTCCAGCACAGCCTATATGAAAGATTGTTATATGCACAAGTACGGAAAAATTCAGCATTGCCTACCTAGAAGACTGGTTAATGAGATGACAGAAATAAGATAATTGAAATTGACATAGCTGATTAGAGAAAGAACAGTAACATCATTTTGTAAAAACTGGGAACCATTTGATATTGGGATTTGGTGATTTAAAAATATATATTTCAGAAAGAAGAGAAATAATTGTAATAATTAGGGGGTGAAGTTCTCTTTTTTCATCCTTCTTTTTTTTCCTTTTAATTTCTGATTTTTCTTTGTTTTAAATGTAATGTGTGATGTATTCAAAAATCTGGTTTCATCGCTCCTCATCAAACAGGGAGGAAATGGACAAAGGGACAGATTTTACTTTCCTGTGTTCAAAGTTAACTGCAGATGACTGCAGCCTCAAAATTAGAAGATGCTTACTACTTGTGAGGAAAGCTATGGCAAAATTGGACAACATTTTAAAAAGCAGAGACATCACCTTGAAGACAAAGGTCTGTAAGATCAGAATTATGTGAGAGTTGAATATAAGGAAGACTTGAGTGTCAAAGAACTGATGCTTTCAAATTGTGGAGGTCACGAAAACTCATGAGAGTCCTTGGTCCGCAAGAATATCAAATAAGTCAATCCTAAAGGAAATCAACCCTGACTGCTCACTGGAAAGACTAATACTGAAGCACAAGCTCAGATACATTGGCCATATAATGGGAAAGCAAACCTTCACCTGCTCTTGAATTCCTGCAAAAAGCCTTTAGAGGCATTCTCCAGCTTGGAGAAAGTACTTAGGTATTCATTTTATGATACTTGTAATAACAATAGCAGTCACATAGTTTCAGACAGCATGAAAATTCTTCAACCAAATTTATAACAGTCCATAAACCCAAACAGAAACAGTAACACAAGAAACATATATAATAAACAGAAATGTACAGTCATATTAAAATACCAATTGCTTTGATTGTTACTGGATGGAAATGGGCTAGCATAAAAACTATAAAATTATTTGATTAGCATAGGAAAATAAATAAAGTATACACTTACCAAATCCTGGTGCACTAGAAATGGCAATGGGAGGCTGCTTCATAATAGGAGGCAAGGCAGAAGGGAGCTGATAACCTTGTAGTTTTAGTTTGATAAGTTTCATTGCTATAGAAAACTCCAGCTGGTCCATTCTCCCATCATTGTTCATATCTGCCAGAGCCCTACAAAAATAAACAGCTTTTTAAAAAGAGACCCCTAGGACTTTACAAGTTATTCCAAAAGTAATCAAGCCAAATCCAACTCTTGCTCTTTCTTATACCCAAACAAGTCACCATTCTTTCACATCTGACAGCTGCTCCAAAAGATGGGCAGCAAACACCTTTATTCTCCACCATCTTTTAATTCTGCCACCTAAGATTCTTTAGACTAGCTCTATGCTCTTTTACTTAAGCTGCAGCCCTTCCTTGCACATTTAAATTCAACTACCATATACATAAAACTACATACAGCAGGCCAATGGCCTGAAATATAGTCTATTTCTAATTGCCAAAAAGCAAAAAAAAAGTTATTACCCTCAACAGAATAGATGAATAGATGATCACAGGTCTGCGTCCACCACACTGCAGTTCTGTGGCCACTACCATGTGTGGCTTATTTTCATGGCATCTTTTACAAAGGAGGCACATTGACTATACTGACCAAGTTACAACAAAAAAGTGGTACCTATTCTACCACCTTTACTATTAGACCATCATAAAGTAGTAACATTAATTTGTCCAAGACTGCCTATTTGCTGCAAATCCTTCCATGTCTTACTGTATTCTACCCCCATTGATCCAACAGGCATAGTGAGAAAAAGTACTATCTGGGGTTTTTTGCTCTCTCTTTGAATTCAACATTGCTGCAAAAATGGACTTCAACAGCTTCAAGAAACAGTGGTTTCTATCCCTTTTTAAACACCTATGGTGGTCAATCAATTTCTCCTATTTCTCCAATTCACTCTCATTAAACTTTTTTTCCCTGGGTTAGGCTATGTAAATGACAGTGATTTTAAAAAGAAATTCTTATGGTTCTATGAGCAATTATGCCTTGCATGTACATTTCTGTGTTAAACAGTGGAAAAAAGGATCAGCTGTGATTTTTCTGTTGGTCAGCAGAAAACTTGGGGTTTGATTTTTGGAAAATTCCCTGTAAAAATCAATATGATCTACTTTTTGGAAGTCATGAAGCTGACTTATACTGAAAATATTTTGCTAATAATGCAGGACACATCATGAGATGCAAGAATTAGCAGGATCTCTTTTTATAAAGTTCTTGGTATATTTGTCAGATAAATGAGATAGAAGAAAGGCAAGCAGTTTAGGACATGAAA
Source organism: Aspidoscelis tigris stejnegeri (assembly GCA_023333525.1). Lineage (NCBI taxonomy): Eukaryota > Metazoa > Chordata > Lepidosauria > Squamata > Teiidae > Aspidoscelis > Aspidoscelis tigris. The sequence goes on from JALMGA010000001.1 coordinate 214,753,085, forward strand.
AAGTTTCAAATATTTGGCACAATTTTACTTGATATCCCTTCATTCAGTTGGTTGGTTTTGTACTAGGTCCTGTGATTTTTAACGGTGAATTAACTGTACAGGCAGATCAAAGAGCTGTAGTTATTAGACAGCCAGATGAATGTTAGGACTGTTCTGTACTTTACAAATGTTCTATTCTGGAATCTACTGTGCAAAGGTTGGGAAATCACTGAATATTCCAAGGGTAGATCAACAAATTGATCTGGATGTCATGCCACATCCTCATTAGTGCCCCTCCAGGTTTACTACTTAGCTTTAAATACAAGGGTTTGAAAGTCAGCCAGAAAATTTCCCCAGCTTAATGAGTAACACAGGCTCATATAACTCTTAACAACAGGTTGGACATTTTGAGGTACAGATTGTGTGTTGTCTGAATGAGCCCCACCTCTTGCCCTATTACTATAAATAAATAATAGTTCCCAATGGCTATAAAAGCTTTCATATATTGTTTATGAAACATAAATATCTTAAAAGGTACTACTGGTGCCACAAGATTGCACAGTCAGATTCTCAATTTTGCTATAGAACTATCAGATAAGGAAATGTTTTATCAAACCACACATAGAACTAGGATACTAAGAAACTAAATGCATCGTTACCTCTGTCTTCTTACATAATTTTAGGGTTGTGCACAAATATTCATAACATTCAAAATTCGTAGGAATTTGGCCAAATTCGGACATTCAAATTCAAATTGAATGTTTCGATACATTCATATGGGATTTGTATGGGATTGAACATTCGTATTGAATTTGAATCCCACTACATTCAAAGGGTATCTAGTCGAACGAATACAAATATTAAAAAAAATTGTGCACATCCCTAATAATGTTATTTCAGACAACTGCCCTATCCAATCTATAAACCTTGTGTTAATATTTTTGTTCTTCCAGTACTCACTTTAGTCAGTAGCTTATTATATTTAAAATAAAACAGCTTAAAAATAATCCTAGAGAAGACTTTTAAAAACTGACAATGTGTCATCTTCTAGATGTTGCTGAACATTAATTTTCATTACTTCTTATAACAGCTACTGCTTGTTGAAGTAGTGGTTACCAATTTACTACCGAGCACAATTCAATGGCTTAGGTCTTGAACACCTTCCATACATATCTTAAAACTATAAAGTGAGGACCTTCTTATAATTCTGCTACTCTCAGAGGTGCAAGGGGCTGCAGCACAGGAGGGTGCTTTTTCTGTGGTGGCCCCCAGACTTTGGACAGCCTCAGTCTCAGCAGAGGTTCACCAGGCTCCAACATTGTGCGGCTTTCAATGCCTGGTTAAAACATCTCTCTTCACTCAGGCCTTTGATGGTTAGCTTCCCTGCAGTCCTGCTGGGGGGAGGGAGGGTTGTATTTTATACTGTATCTTGATTCTATTTTAACTCTTCTAAATGTTATCTTTTTAATGTTGTAACCTGCTCCGGTACATTCAGGTGAAGGTTGGGATTTAAATGCTAAAACTAAATAAATACATCTGAAATGCTTAAAAATTAGGTACCCTTGATCTGAACAGAATGATGTAATTTCATGACAGCTAAATCAAAATGTTCTGCCAGATAAGGAAAGACTTCATACTAAAAACAATATCTTACATTGTTTTGTCTGGCTAAAGTTCAAGAATCAGAAACACACAGGCTTCTCTCCTTAAATAGACTGAGGTCATTCCTCGAAGCCTCCAACTCAGTAAAAAACTCAGTAACTTGTGGATAGGGGAAAAACAAAAAGACAAAAACTCTGTCTTAGAATGGTCCTGTCCATAGAGCTAACATTGTTTCTTTTTAACAGACAGTGTTAAATAATTTAACACAATAAAGAAGCTCAACGGAAGCCTGCTTTATCACCTTCCAGTCAGCTTATTCTCAAGGTTGAATTGCATGTCATTGTAGCTGTGACAGGAAGAATGGAAATAAAAGTCCGGGAAATGTTAAATGTCAATGTTAAAAGAAATAAAGTTGTTCCACAAATGGGTGTATCCGGTTTTTACAGAAATGATAATATCCATCTCAGAAAAGGGTTAGTTTAATACTAGGGATGTGCATGGATTCGAATCGGATTTTCAAAAGTCCGAATTTAAACATTCTATCGAATTTTGTATTTTTGAATACAAAAATAGATCCATTTATATTGCATCCAAATATCGGGTTTATTTGCGCTTATAATGCGGGATGACAACGGGATGAAAAAAGGAAGCATGTCAATTCAAAAATCGGATACGAATGTTGTTGACAATCATATATTCGAATTCGAATAGGATTTTCAAAAATATGGATTTGGATCATCTGGATTGATATCGGATCTCCAAAAGTCCAGATTTCCAATATTTGAATCAAATTGAATATTCAAATCGACTTGAATTCAAATGCAAAAAATGCATTTGTGCACACCCGTTTAATACTACTACTTGCAGTTTGATTTGTCTTCTCTCCCTTCAAACTTTCTGCTACTCCAAAAGGAAGGACAACAATTTCGACTTCAGAAGATTATTCCATAGTTTTACCCTAATCTTAGAGAGTTCCACTGGGGTACACATCCTGTCTGTTAATCTTAAACACAAAGTCCTCTGGCTTTGGAAAACACAAATTCACAGGAAAGATGCCATAACTAAACAGTACACTTGTTCCTAACCAGAAGATCTCCCACTGAACTTCTGGTGTTCTTGTGTATAAGATGTTTGAGTTGTACAAGTAGAGAACATGGCATTTGAAATCAGGTTAAGTCTGGTAATATTCTAAAAGTATGCCATTTTAAAACTGTACTGATTTTTAATTTTATTAGCTCCAAGTCCTCCATGACAGCTGCTAAAAGTTAAGACATCTTGCTAGGCAAAACAGGGCTCTTTTTGAACTGATGTCATGTCTCTATTCTGGAATATAATCTAGAATAAAACCCAGTGCAGACATGTTTTGAATCAACTGTTTGGCTCAGCTTCATATGAGGTTCATTCAAAGTAAACCTCACCGATTTGAATCAGCTTCCTAGGGTGCTTCCGCACAGGGGCAAATAAAACTGGATCCCTTGCACCCGGAGTTATTAAAACGCAGCTCTAAGAGATGCGGATCTACCCTGTGCCCATGCCTCTGCACATGCGGCGAAGATCCAGATTGGAGGCGGTTGCTGTGCGGACGCATGGCCCCCGCCTCCTATCTGGGACAGAGGGCCCTCCCCCGACCCGCCACGATTGGCTCCCCGGAGCCAAGCCTGGCGAGCCGGGGGACCTCGCTGCTTCTGGAGCCAGGGCGAGCTTCCCAAAAGCCCGCCCTAGCCCGCCCTAGCCCACCCTGGGAGGAGCGCGGCAGTTCCCCTCCTTACTTTGTCAGCGTCGCCCCAAAACTGAAAGCAGGCGCCCAGGATGTAGCGCGCCTGAGTCCTGCGCTCCTCCTGCCTGGCCGGGGCTGTGACTGGCAGCCCCTGCCCTCAGGAGCCGTTCTGCGCAGGCGCGCTGCCCTGATTTGTGCGCCGGCCAATCAGGGGGCACGCAGGACGCAGGCGCGCTGCATCCTGGGCGCCTGCTTTCAGTTTCGGGACGACGCTGACGAGGTAAGGAGGGGATCTGCCGCGCTCCCCCCAGGGTGGGCTAGGGCGGGCTTTTGGGAAGCTCGTCCTGGCTCCAGAAGCGGCGATCAGCCGCTTCTGTGGCGACGGCGAGGCGAAAGGTAGCAGCCCCCCGGCTCGCCATGCTTGGCTCCGGGAAGCCAATCATTGCGAGCTGGGGGAGGGCCATGGGTTAGCACACTTGCACTGTGCGGCAGCATCCGAAACGGATGCGGATTCACAGCGCAAAACCACTTGAAATGTAGTGTGCAAGAAACACCCATTAAGCACGCATTAAGTCCAGATAGGTGCGGACACACCCACCAGAAGTGTGCTATTTTGCCCCCGCTAATGCGGACGCTCCGGCAGCAAACCGGTTTTGCTGCCAAAATCCGCATTAAAAATGGGCTCGCTGTGCAGACACCCCTCACTAGAAGTGTCTTAATTAGCGACCCGTGTGCGGAGGTGCACATTGGAATGTGTGCTTAATGGGTGTTAAAGGGTCTGTGCGGAAGCACCCCTAAAGTCTTCTTTGGTACTTCACAAACAATGCTGCTTCTTATCTTTACTTAGAACCTAAGTTCTCCAAATCATATGTTAAAAAGCAGTTATCACTTTTTAAATGAAGCTTTTTTTTACACTTGAGAGCACACAACGTTCTTAGAAAGTTGCCAAACATACATGGTATGGTATTCTTGCACCATTCCTGGTTTTAGGGGGGAAAAAAAAAAAACACCAGCAGAAAACACATTCTAGTCTGGAGCACATCTCTAGGAGCCTGGTCACACACAAGGTTTAGGATGACCAAGTCGTCCTGCAGGACGTGCGATTCAGACAATTTTAACCTAATATGAATTGCAAGCCAGGCTAAAGCCATTAGTCCGTTCTAATATGCAGTCCCCCTTTAAACAGCACTGACACGGACTAAGGCCACCCTGGAATTCCAGTCCGGCTTCCACTTTCTCATGTGTGGGGGTTGGACAGCCTAAAGGAGGCTGAAATGTGCTGGGGTTGGTGGCTCCCGGTATTTCCTTTGGCCAATCGGCACATGCAGAATTCATGAGGCACCTCCCCTTCAGCCAATTCGTGAAGCCCCTCAGTTTAGGGGTATGATTCCTCTTCTCTAGCGTTTTTACACAAATTTATTTTTATTATTAAAAAAAATTAATTGCAAGGAGAAGAGCAGCACATAAAAAAGGGGGAGTGTAAAAGTGGGGGAGCAGGCTTTTAAAAGAACTGCCTCCCATGAGTGATATGAATGGCATCCAATAGGAAATGAGATAGATGGGACAGAGAGCCAAGGGCTCCTTGAACACCAGGCCGAACTCTGTAAAAATGTGTGACCAACACAGCCAAAAGAGGGGACAGCTTCCATCAAACCACATCTGACCAGCACTGGTACAAATTCAATACTGATTCATTAATATGCCAACCTGATTGGGACTCGTTTGACCAGGGCCTAGGATATAGTGCACTCTGAAACAGTGCACTGTCTTTCATCACCAGTTTAAAACATTTATTATCCCCAAAATTTGAAGAACTGAGTTTACTCTGATTAATATCCCCTTGCCTTAATATTTAATTTTGAAAATTATGCTTTATTTTAATTTTGGTTGCACTTGCTTTGTTTGATAATGCCTAGAGCTTATGGGTGTTTTTCCACCAGCACTAAGTACCCAGTGAAGCACCCATTAAGGACCCATTTGGCTGAGAGCCGGATGACCCTATTTCCACTACAGACCCCATTAGAGACACATCTGTTTCCGCCACAGCTAGGGAAATCTGGATCATATGGGTCCTTTGGGACCTATAATCCAGATTTCCTGTAGACCCCATTAAAGGGGTCTACAATGGGGTCTTTAGCCATCAAATCTGGATTATAGAGAGCCTGTTTCCACTACAACTGGGCAATGGGGTCTATTGGAGGCTCAGGTGGGGAAGCACCCAATGGAGGGGTGCCCCAAAGTTAAGACTTCAAAGTCCCTCCGAAGTTGCCTTTGGAGATTAGTGCAGGCTCTGAAGAAAAACTCCTTGCGAGAGCAATGCAGCTGTCAAATGCTCTGGAGGATCTGCAGAGATTCTACAGAGTGATCTGCCGCTAAGTTCGAAGATCCACCAAAGCTTTTGACAGCTGCAACTTCGGAGACTGTACCTCCTGTCTCCCAAAACACCTGGGGTGACAGGCAGATCCCCTTGAGAATAGATCCGGATTTGCAAATGTGTGCTCTGGTGTTTCCACAACAGGCAGGCTAGCATCCATTGCTACTTGGTGCTAGAACCTGGGTACTTCCCTTAATCCGGATCTACTAGATCTGCATTAAGGGAAGTATCCATTCCTTAGTTCCAGATCTTCTTAGATCCAGATTAAAGGAGCTCAGTGGAAAAACACCCTATAACTAAATGTTCAAATATTCTGTTAATTTAAGAACTGCTGATGAGGTATTTTTGGCTATTCAGCTATTAAAGGGCTGGGCATCTGTGAGACAGCCTTTTCAGTGATAGCCTCCAGATTATGGAATAGCCCCCCCCCCCCCCCGAGTTGTGTCAGGCACCACTGCTAAGAATATCCAGAAGATATGCATCTCTTTACCCCAGCCTTCAGACAGGAGAAGAGGTTTCCATCCCATGCACTGTTGTTTTTAGAGTTATTCTTTTCAGTTTTCTTTTTCAGTTTGTTTTTATTGTTTTTACTGTAACCCACCCTAAGACCTTCAGGTATAGGGTGGGATATAAATAAATAAAATGAGTTAATGGTATTATAATTAAAATTGACCAATTCCACAATACTCTGTAAGGCTCATGACTACAATCTAAGGCAGAGTTTATCAAAGTGTGGCATATGGATGAACATTTATTATTTTAAATACATATGTTTAAATAAAAAGTGTGGGTCAGTTTAGAGATTAAGCGGTAATCTTTAAATTATCAGTGACACATGGATATGACAAAATTATGAAGGTTGTATACAAATAACTGATATTTTGGAAACACTGTTCTAAGTGTTATAGTATTAACAAAGAAGTAACCCCAATACAATCACCTGGCTTTGAAATGCTACACCTAAATTAATCCTTTTTTCTATAGTAACCACCTTGACAGTTTCCAGCATCTGAAACATACAAATGAATAAGCCTAGCTTGACACTGAAAATCAAAACAATTTTAGTTCATTTAACTTTTTTTAAAACATTGAGTTTTTATTCAATTTATTTTCAGTGTGCTTCTTAAATTCCCTAAGAAAAATACCACCTGTTTAGTCTCAATCAGTACTTGCAAGGCATGTGGGATTTGTCAGATCCTAACATTTCCCACACAGGATGGCACACCTGTTTGAATATCCTAATTCAGGAAAAGGCCAAGTAATCCAGATTACATTGACTTAAACTTAGTAGCTGCCCTCAGAATTTAGAGAGCTTGATTTGAAAATCTTTGTAAGAGACTTCTTAATGGATTAACTAGCTCATCAACCACAAATCCCATAGAGGGCAGTGAAAGAGGCATGTACCCACCAGAAGCTCTACTATATTTCTTAGGAACTTAAGAAAGCTAGCCTTTATAAATTTTAAAGAGGAGAATTTCAGAAGTAAAACATACTATTCAAGCCTCTGTATCAGTACTGATAGTAAAACTGAACTAAAACATCAAGGAAGAAAAGAAACAAATCAGGATTGATTCCTAAGCACATTAGTCTTTAGCAAACATATTTCTTGCATTTTTACATTCAAAACCTGAAACTCTGGCTTTCATTTGGGCTAGCGGAGTGCCTCGTCCAGACTGTATCTGGTTAACACTTTCACTACAAAAAGCAAACCTAATTTTCCCTCACAGGAGAAGCAGTAACAAGTTGAAGTCAGCTAGAGCTCAATTTCTACAGAACAGATTTTCTAGTATTCCAAGGACTGCCTCAGCTATACACCTCTTTGCCAGGACAACCTACAATCTGTCATTTTCCTAAAATGATAAAATCCACCCATTTCAACTCACTCACATCTGGAGGACTCAACTGCACTGTAAAACCAATGGAAGTTATTTTTCTTAAAAGTGTTCTACTGTCTAACTGCTTTTCTACAGACAATGAAAAAAGTAAAAATAATATAAAAATAATCCAAGTGCTCGTTACATAAATAAGCTACACAAATATCAGAATGTAGATAGAAGAGTTGGCTTTTCTACCCCACTTTTCTCACCCATTTAAGGGGACTCAAAGCGGCAGACAAAGCTTTTCTATTCTTCTCCCCATACAGAACACCCTGCGAGGTAGATGGGGGAGAGGAGAGCTGTGACTAGCCCAAGGTCACCCAGCTGGCTTCATGGGGAAGGGTGGAATCGAACCCAGTATTTCCAGATAAGAGTCCAGCTCCCTAACCACTAGGCCAAACTGGCTCACTGCGTTTTCTGCATACTTATTCCATTTTTTTCCTTATTTCTGTTAATTCTTTAGGACTGAAAAAATATCACAAGGATCTGATTATTGGTAACATAGTCATCTCTGAAAAAAAAGTGCATTTGGAGATTATAATACTCTGAATGTTGAATAAGACAAGCTAAACTTAAAAAATAAGCTCAATTATTTTATATAATTTTGGTATGTGTTTTTAAACTTACCATATCTGTGCTAAAACTGGCTGAGGTAAACCAGACTGGAAAAAGAAGTTCCTAGCTTGATCACCTGTCAATAAGAAGAAAGTATATCAAATAAAATGTCACAAGCTTATCAGAAATCCTTAAAACCAAACTCAAGGCAGATCAGTGTAATTTTGGGCAGGGGAAAATGGACAGGAAAGATGATAGCCTTAAGAAAACCTACCATCATCTATCTAATGTGATTCCTGCCTTCCCCTCCCCTTTTAGAAACAATATCAAGGGATGAGGAGATAAGCCTGGCTTCATCCATCAGCAACAGAAAGAATATGGGCACCATGAGTTCTTCTCTACTAGAGCAAACACACTGCTCTTACTGCTAGTTTCCATGGGACTGCAGAGATAAGAATACATCATCCTCTGCCATGAGCCAGAGCAGTGATGGCCAACCTATGACACGCGTGTCACAGGTGACACGCCAAACCCTTTTGGGTGATACACATGGTCACCCTGGCACCTGGGTGTGTAGTGCTTGCTTGTTCTTGAAGGGTATGAAATACAAACTTTCAATTGAAGATCTAGCAAATGTAATGAATTACTTGTTTTTGCTTTTAATAAAATACATATATAAAAAATATAACTTTTTTACTAGAGCTACAAATATCACAGAATTATGAATATCTCTAGATATGACACAGCACCCGAGTTAAGCTAGGTTTTCTTGAGAATTTTGACACACTGAGTTCAAAAGGTTTGCCATCACTGAGCTAGAGGAACAGAGTTCTTGAGTCATCTCTTCCAGAAAAAAAAAATTAGCAACGGATGAACAGCTTAGCTCAATTGGATTTATGGGTCAGCTTAAAATTTACAAACCAACAATAACATTATTCTAAATACTAGTAGTTTCCAGAGGTATGTACAATATACGATAACATGAACCAATTCTAGAATGCACATCACTGAGTATCTGTAGCTTAGTCAATAGGAAGTTCACACTATATAAATATTAGCTGAGAGTAAAGAAAGGGAAACATACGGTTCCTGCTGACTATTCCATTCTAACAAGCAACGATTTCACCACAGGAAATATTCTTACTCAATATATGAAATATGAGTTTTTTTCTGAAATTCTGGCAGACTTCTACATACAGCTGCATCTCTATTTTCACTGGAAAATGCATGACAATTGGGCACAACAGCTAAGAAAGAGTCCTCATTCCTAATTCTGGTTTTCCACAATGTTGTCAGGTTTCTTGGTATTACACTGGTCTTATAGGAAGCATCACGGGGCATGATTCAGAATAATATCTTCTTAACCCTGAAAGAGACTACCATTTCCATAAGAACTGAACTCATTAATACAATTCAGATATTAAATATAAAAACTGTTATTGTTTTTGCTTTGGACTGCCAAGCAAGGGAGAGTCCCAAATTGGAAAGTCTCTAAATTGCTGAAGAGAAACTACTGCTATACTTGTACATACCTCTGGAAAATGGCAATTCAAAAAAGAAGGCAAAAGTCTGCTCCCAATCTGTTTGACAAACACAGCCACCTTTCATTTGTAGCTGCCCAATTTATGTTTTATACTTATAGTAGACTGTCTTATACTATTAACACACTTATTTATAAAAATTATAATATTACCAGTGATAAATCCAGATACTGGTTTCAAGCTGTGAAACTGCTGATCATGTTTTGTTCTCTCTTCCACAGTTACAGCCCAAACGTCCAGATTGCCTAATGCATAAGGAAGAAATTGAGATATAATCATGGAAAGCAAGAAAGTGCTTACATTTACCAAATTGTGATTTACTGTTGCCATTAGTAGAGTACAATCCCTTACTATTTTCCAAGGATACAAAGAAAACACCAGAATGTGTTCAACCAGCTAAATGTCTCTCTGGACCACGCCCTTCAAAACTGGTTAAATCCTGCCAGTAAGTGATTAAACTATGGGGTAATATGGGGTGTTTTTCCACTGCAGCCCTTAGATCCGGATCTAAGAAGATCTGGATCTAAGGAATGGGTACATTCCTTAATCCAGATTTAGTAGATCCAGATTAAGGGAAGCACCCAATGTGTTTCCACTGGAGGTGAAGCACCCATTAGCAATGGGTGCTAACACCCATGCTGTGGAAACAGCTTTGCACCCATGTGGGGAATCTGGATCTACCCCGTAGGGGTTGGTCCATTACCCCAGGTGTTTGGGGAGGGCAGGGGGGGCAGTCTTTGAAGTCAACTTCGAAGTGGCTTCAAAGTCAACTTCGAAGTGGCTTCAAAGTCACTTCGAAGCCAAAGTGGGGGGGGGGCAATCGGTGCATCCCCTCCCCCTTTGGACCCCATTGCCTGTTTCCAGTGGAAACAGGCTCCCTTTAATCTGGATTTTCTGGCAGAAGACCCCATTGTAGACCTCATTAACTGGGTCTACAGAAAATCTGGATTAAAGGCCAAGAAGATCCAAATTTCCCCAATGGCAGTGGAAACAATCAGGTCCCAAATGGGTGCCGTAGTGGAAATGGGGTCATCCAGCTCACACCCAAATGGGTCCTAAATGGGTGCAAAAATGGGTACTTTTGACAGTGGAAAAACACCCAGTTACAAACACCTTTTTGCTAAATGGGCGATTTCCTCATTTCTTAAAATATTTTTTTTTCCCATAAAACCTCAAATGCTAGACAATTGCCATCCCACTACTAATATTCCTTTTCCTCGCCAAAATCTTGGAAAATGTGGCTGATGAGATCCAAATATTCTGGAATGAAACTGATTTGTCTGGATTTATGTCAAACAGGCTTGAAATTAAGTTTTGGAAAAAAAACAGTTTTAGTCACCCTTTTCAATGACCTATCCTGTTGTTTCTCCTGGACATTTCAGCAGGTATCTGAGTAGGGTTCAGGGATAGCTACATAGCACCGGTTTACCTCTTGCTTTAATAATGGTACTCAGATGGTATCCCTGTGGGACAAGTGTTTAGCATTATGGATCCTGAAATACTCAGTGCCACAGCTTTTCACCAGGAAGCAGCTGAAAGATTCTATACTAGGATGGGGTTACATTGCCATCAGTATGCAGGTAACAGGCCACTCTACCTTTCTGTCACACTCAGTGTCTAGCTGCACTAATGGACTGGATGAGGTCCAACAGAGCAAAACTGAAGCCAGATAAGACATGAGATGCTGAGGACAGATGGGCCAGTAGCACAGAATTTATCTTCCTTAGAATTCTTTGTGCTCTTCAGCACAACCCTATTTGGCCAACATTACCAGCATTAGTAATCTAAGCACTAGTAACATCTGATTTTGACCACTGTAATATGCAGGTTAAACTTGAAAACAAATTAAAAACTGGAACTTTTATGTAGAATGATGGAAGTATAGAAGTAGGCCATGCAATACCAGCCTTTACTTGCACATGTTGGCTTCCAATACTTTTCAAAGCACAATTCAAATATGGTTGTCACATCTTAGCCTATCAAACTTTAAATGTTCCCCCCAGTACAGACATTATCCTTTTAAACACTGATTGTATTGTTTTAGATGTGTTGAATTTTTACAGTGCTTTTAATGTGTATTGTTTTTAATCTGTTGCTTTAACAGTTGTTACCTGCCCAGAGACCTTTGGGTATGGGCAAGACAGAAATGAAAATAAATAAATAGAAACACAGTTCCTCTCAAAATGCTTCTCTCAGGATCTAAAGCATTCCCCTGTGCCAGGCCTCCATACAATGACCAGAAATAGGGTCTTTATAGTCGTGCAGCGTTTCCCAAACTTTTGATATATGTGTACCCTTTCTATAATTTTCGTAATGCTGAGTACCCCTCATAAAAAACATATGCTTTAATAAAAATCAAAATATATTTTTTATTTTTTTGGTACATACACGCGTACCCCCACCAAACTCTTCCCGTACCCCTGGGGGTATGCATACCACACTTTGGGAAACACTGTAGTAGTGAAAATAACCCTCTAGGTAGTGTTGCCTAATGTCTGATCAGGTAAGAATATCCCTCTTCTCTCAAGTATTTAAAGATGCTAAAGTGTGTATTACCATTTTTATCCCACCTCATACATTCTTAGAGAAGGTTCCAATAAAGTTAATATAATAAAACATTAAAAAGGTTGATAAGGGTAAAAATCTTATGATCATTTTAATGAAGTTCTAATTGTGTTTTAATTACATTCATACTTTGATGCTTCTTTAGTTGTTGCACCTTGATTTGTTTTGGAGAAAGGAGATTGATAAATATTAGAAAACTTAAAATATTTTTAAACAAACATTTTCTTTCAAAAGTAATATCTTAAATGTACCATGGGAAAGCAACTGCAGGGCATCAAGCCACTTATTTGTGAATAAGTGAAAAAAGATCTTGAGTTCATACCTAAGAACAAAACAGCTTTGCCTTTTATTAGTTCTAATGGGCTGGGATGTCCATCTGTCCCTAAATCAGAACAAAAACCCCTTTCAAAAAGAGACTTCATCTGATTTTGAGACAAAACTACTTCCTGTTATGTCAGAACTTTCTGACAGAGGGAGCCCAGTCCCTTTGTGCCAAGAAGTCTGAAGCCTACAATCAAGTAATTTGGGGGGGGGGGCAGCAGAAACAGTGCAAAAATTGAGGAATTTTCTCTCACAATGGTTCTGTTGCCCACTCTGATAATTAGCGGGTTGTAAGAGATTTTCTACTACAGTTAATTATCAGTTTCACTGCCCAGAACAGAAAAATCAAGCTTTTTACTCCATTTGGAAGAAGCAAGCAGCAGGACTGTAATTCCTTGTACTAAGGGAAGCAAAGATTTGATGGAAGAGATCACAATGACACTTGCCTACAAAAAAGATGGAAGAGATCACAATGACACTTGCCTACAAAAAAAGAGTCCATTTTACCCTCAAAGCTGGACTTTCAAGTGCTGTTTGGTCACACTATGAGCACATTCCCACTTGACTTTCTAAATCCGAGTTGGACTTTTTAAATCTTGATTCAGGAACGACTGTGCACTATGGGTGTTCCCATTTCCCTGAAAATAACATGGGCTGAACCCAAATGCTGGCTTTCCCATTCAAAAAAACCCAGCAGGGAGAAACAGGAACTTTTGACCTCCGGCCCTTGTGCAAACCCTTTCTCCTTCCCCACTCAGAATGAGCGAAAGAACAGACCTCCCTTTCACAGGCAGCAAAAGATCAGACAGTGCAAAGCAATCTCTCCTTTTAAAAACGGAGACTAATAAAGAGAGAAATAAACAGGGGAGGAGAGGGAGACTATAACTCTCTCTTTCAGTTTCCCTCCCCTCTGTTAACCAAGCCTGGCAGTTTAGTCTTTGCCTGCTGTGCCAGCCTTGTAACAATGTAATCTCTTGAGGCTTATGTTTTTAAAAGACCGCATCTCTCCTAATCGCAATGTGTTCAGAGCAGGCATGGCAAGGGGAGGGGAAGGGGGAGACATTCCCAGCTATGAAATCCCACCCACATCTGGCAGACACTGGCCAAGAGGATAGAGCTCCACCCCAAAAATAATGCGGGCTGGTCTCCAAAAGGGGATTGAGAATGGGTTTTGTGAGGGCGTTTTTCTGCAGATTTTTTTCAGGACAGTCCTCATAAAATCCAGGAATAAAAAAAATAAATGGGATCTCCCAATCCCAAAAACGGACTTGATTAGGATTTAAACTTGTATGGGAATGCACCCTGTCTGTAGCTAATGGAACTTGCAGTAGAAGTCTAGGGATGATGGAAGTTGTAAAGTCACAACTAGAGCTCCAATTCAAGAAATTCTGTGTATAATTTTGCCCAGTATCTTTTTAAATGCACATGCACTTAGATTCATTAAGACTTTAGTAATAACCACATAACATGACAGAATGACATTAAACATGCTTTGACAAGAAGCTACTGGCAGTCCAGAAAGTTTCCTCTTTCACAAAGACACTTTTTGGCAGATGTTATCAAGTCAGGTTTAATACTTGGTGATTATATGGAAAACTGCTCAACATATTTCTCTCTCTAGTTAAATCTCAAGGACATTTTAACTGTTTGTTTTAAAGCACTTGGGTTCACCATATGCTGACATACAACAACACTGTCCTGAATGAGAATCCAGCAACTACTGCTTTTTAATTCAACAGGTGCTAAGCAGGCGCCGTGAAATAAAAAAGCAAAATGCTCACCTGAAAAACAACAACCAGCCTCTAGTCACATTCAAGTATTTCTAATCAGAGAAAATACCATGTGAGTAGTTCTGATAGTTTTTTGTGCAATTGTTCTTTGTTAATACAAATCTTATTCAAACCATATGATACAATCTTAACAGATTTTTTAAAAAGAGTTCAGATAACACTACCAGTTCATGCTGCCTATATGCCAAGCCTTATCAATTTTCAATAGAAATGTAAAGCATCTGGAAAAAGATTAAGTTGATTTTTCTTCCCTCTAATTGTTTTAACTGTACATTTGACTACAAGCATTTGTATTTATATTTTTTTCCATGTGAATCTGAAATCATTCTTTAAAGCATTACAAAAAAAAAACCCTAATGCTTACCGGCAAAAGGTGTTGAAAACTGAGCCATGGTTCAGTCACCTTTAACTTGCTAACGGATGCCTAAGGGAGAATTTTAAAACAGTTATATTTAACAACATAAAAATACACAGTCATTCTTAAGTAAGCACTTTTCTGATGCCATGTAAGAACATAAGAGGAGCCCTGCTGGATCGATCCACAGCCCATCTAGTCTAGCATCCTGTCCCACACAATGGTCCACAAATTGCTTCTGGGCATCTCAAGCAGAAGACAAGGGCTGGGGTTTTGATATTCCCATTAAATGGTTATTGCATCTCATAGGTTCCGCTCAGTTCACTCTAGACCTTAGTGTACTCAATACTTTGCTTAATTGTCACTTGCCTTTTAGAAATCAGGGAGAATAATAATGTCGAATTTTATTACACTTCTTGTCCAGATCAAAAGTAAATTACCACATTTTTGCCATCTAAGACTCACTTTTTCCCCTCCAAAAGTTGTTCCAAAATTGTCCTAAACTTTTTACCTTGAGGGTTGTGTATGCCAAGAGGTCAGGGTGGAACTGTGCAAGTATCGCTCTGGGGAGTAGACACGTCTGAAAACTCCCCATTGAAAAGTAAAGGGAAAAAAAGAAAAAGAGAGTAAATTCCCCCCTATGGACTATCAAACTAGCAGCTTCAGAAGGAAGAGATAATGCGGAGCAGAAAGAGCAGATCAAATTACTTCTACAAACACTGGAAATCCAGATATGTAATTATAAAGATTCAAGGAAAGCAAAATACAGAGATTAAAAATGGTGGTAAAAGCAACTAACAACTTGGAATTTAAAATTAACAATGTGGAGAAGAAACTCAGCATGGAGCAAAAGGTGGATAGTCTAGCATCCGAACTTCCAACAACTGAGAAAGTGAAAGTAATTGACAAGCGTTCTAAATCACAAGACAAGCAACTTAAATTGCTTCAGACAGAACTCAAAGTAAACAGCAATTAAACCGACTTTCTGAAAGATTTCTGGAAGATCTGGGAAGGAAGGAGATGAGGCTTATGGGGCCAAGCATTCTTCCTCCTCTCCAATCACAGGACTGGGTGGGGGGACTGGACCTGAGGGAAGGGGAAAGAGGGTAATAAAAGGGGGAAATTATGAAAAGGTTATAAATGGGATATGGAAAAATAGATGAGGGAAATTATACATATCTCAATTAATGTAAATGGATTAAACACTCCAGTGAAAAGGGTAAGACTTTTACAATTAGCTCACAATCATAGAGCAGAGGTAATTTTTCTTCAAGAGACTCACAAGAGACAGAATGGAATGCATTTATTAAATAATGCCAATTGGAATACTTTTGAATCCAAGGGAACCAACAATGCCAGAGAGGTAGCTATTCTGATAAGGAGTAGTTTGAATTTTCAGTTATTAAATACTAAAAGAGATAAAGAGGGAAGATGGGTAATGGTGAAAGGGTTATTGGAAAATATGAAAATAACATTAGTTTCAATATATGGTCTGAATGCCAATCAGAAACAATACATTAAGAACTAAGAAAGGTGAATGAATACATGGAGGGAGAAGTTCTGATAGCTGGAGATTATAATATGGAATTAACTTCACAGAGATGTAAAGGAAATAGAAAGCTAAATATAGATGAACATGGATTACAGGATCTTACGGACACAGAATCAGGTGTAAGTAGATATACTAACTACTCAGGAAGACAATACATATTCAAGGATAGATTACATTTTGGAGGAAAAGACAAATAAAATACAGCTAAAGACAGAAAAACACTACCTATATGGTTGTTGGATCATGCACCTTTAAAGTTAAAGTTGAAGAGTCTGATGGAAACTAAAGAGAGAAATTGGAGATACAATCCCATTGTTCATATGAAGGAGCAGAAAAGAAACTTAAGGAGGAAATAAACCGTTATCATATGGGGCGGTCCCTAGAGACATAGTATGGGAAGCTTGTAAGGCTGTCATATGGGGCAAATGTATAAACTTAGAAGTTTATATTAGAAGACAAAGGGAGAGAGAAAGAATATTTTAGAAAAAATAAATTTACTACAGGATAGGCATAAAAGAACAAGGAATAGGCAAATCTGGGAAGAGTTGTAGGAAAAGAGGCAGTTAAAAGTAATGGATGAAAGTAAATTAGTAAGGAAATATATGTATGTGAAAAGTGAATATCAGAGCTCGAATATAAAATATGAGGAGATTAATGAATTATTTAAAGAAGAAAAAAGAGAAATCATGGATTAGAAAGATAAAATATCAAAATGGGGTGGAATATGAGGACCAGGAAAAATTAAGGGATATAATGAATCTTTTTATTCAGATCTATATAGGGAGGAAGATGTAGATGATACCCAGTTAAATATTAAAAGCAAGATTCAGGATGAGGATAGAATTAAATGCCAGAATTACTCAGGCAGAGGGAACAGCAGTGATTAAGGGTCTGAAAACACGAAAATCCTTGGGACCAGATGGGTTCACACCAGATTTTTATAAGGCATTTGAGGAAGACTTGATACCACATCAAACTAATTTATTTAATGAGGTTTATAAAGAACAAAGGGTCCCAGAATCATGGAAAGAGTCAGAAAATATTACCTTACCAAAGACAGGGAAGGATTTATTACAACCAAGGTCATACCGCCCAATCAGTTTATGCAATCAAGATTATAAGATTTTTGTAAAAATCTTGGCAAATAGATTGGAAAGTATATTACTAAAAAGGGGATCAATATGGCTTTGTAAAGTCGAGGAAAATAGGAAACCCAATTAAAAATGTTATTGCTGTTTTGGATCACACATATCAGAATAAACACAAGATAGGAATTTTGAAGTGAATAATAAATAAGTGAATAATAAATATCTGCTGAAACTATGTAGACAGTTAAATATGGGGCAAAAGTTTTATAAAACTTTGAAGGGACTGTATACTAATTGTAAAGCAAGAGTTAGGGTAAATGATGGAAAATCAGATTATATAAATATTGCAAAAGGAACTAAACAAGGTTGCCCATTCTCCCCAATGTTATTTATATTAGCAATAGAGGTCAGAGCAAATGACATAAGGGATAGCCACAGGTGGGCTGGTTATCAGGTAGGTAACAAGCAAATTACCATATATTCTGGTGTATAAGACGACTGGGCGTATAAGACGACCCCCAACTTTTCTAGTTAAAATATAGAGTTTGGGATATACTCACCATATAAGAAGATGACACCCGGCATATAAGACGACCCCTGACTTTTGAGAAGATTTTCCTGAGTTAAAACATAGTCTTATATGCCAGAAAATACAGTAAATTAAATCTATTTGCTGATGATGCATTATTAATTTCAAGCCACCCATTAGAGATGGCTAGAGAAGTTACATTAATATTACAGAAATTTGAATTAGAATATGGATTATCTGTAAATATTAAAAAATGAGAAATAATACACCTCATACACCACCAGGGGAGCAACTGGAATTGAGGATAGCAAGACTGAAATTGGGAATAAAGAAGATAAAATTTCTAGGAGTATGGATTCATAAAAACCCTAACAAGATAATAAATGGCAATTATAAAATTATCTGGAAATCAATAAAGAAGCAATTTAAAAATGGGAAGGGAAGCATTTAAATAAAATAGACAAGAGTAGAGTATTAAATATGTTATTAATACCAAAAATAATGTATTTGTTTCAAACATTGTCACCAGTGGTAGATAGGAGGTCTTTACAGGGCAGGGATAGAAGAATAAATAAATGGATAGTGGGGGAAAAGAAACCCAGACTAAGAAATAAATGGTTAATAGCAAGAGAGAACGAAAAAGGATGGGGAATACCCAGTCTACAGAATTATCATGATGCATTTCAACTACAGCGATTATTAGAGTTGCAATATACAAAAAAGAAATGGGGGAAATAGAAAAAGAGATTAATAGAATGAGGGAAGAAGAAATTATTTTTAAAGATTGGAATAGGAGGGAGGAACGATTGATGAAAGAACTATTAAAGGGCACAATGATGGTGTTGGAAAAAAGGAAAAAACAATAACAAGTAATATAAATAAATTGGTGAGTATATGGAAAATAAATAAAAATGGGGATGGAAATTTGAGGATAATATTGGGTATAATGAGAGAAAGAGGATTCAAGACAGTAGAAGATTTATATGTTAATCAAGGGAACTCAATGGAAGTGGATGCCATTTGAGGAATAATAGGACAGAGATATTGGCTAGAAGCAATAGCAATTAGAACATACATAAATAGATATAAGAGAAAAAATTAAAGAGGAAGATACATTTTCTTATCAGTTTTTCAAATAATGTATTAAAGGAGAAAGTAAAATTGCAGGAGGATTATATAGCCAATTAAGTTCAGTAAAAGATGAAGTGGTGGAGGAGTTATATAATATATGGAGTACAGATACAAGGATTGAAAGAGAGGAAATTAAGAATGAAATAAAACGTATAAAAATGGTAAAGTATAATAATATTAAAGAAGTACGAAGGAAAATATTACATAAATGGTATAGAACCCCAGCACAATTATCACACGTCTTTATAAACATGGGTAGTAATTGCTGGCATGGATGTAACGTAAGAGGTATTTTTTTCATATGATCTGGGAATGTCCCACAGTATCTGAATTTTGGAAGAAGATAAAGAAATTAGTGACATGCTGAATATACAATGTATAATAACAGGGAGAATGGGAGTATTACATATGGAGTTAAATAATCTTCCAACTATCCAACTGAAGGAAATAGAAGAATTGTTAACATGTGCTCAAATAGTCCTAGTTAGTGGATGGGAGGGCAGAACGAAATGGTCTATTAGTAAATGGTATAACTATGTAATTAATGAGATAGCGGTAGAAATATTGAATAGTCGTATGAATTATATAAGTAATTTGGACAGGGTTAGAATATGTAAAAAAAATGGATGATAGTTAAAATATATTTAGATAATAAGCTTAGGAGTTAAAGTGAGAAACTAAAGTTGTGTTTAATTTTCTCAATGTAGTATTATGAATTGTCTAGTCTTTTCAATGACTGATATAAAAACTTTGAATTATGTATTACCCTTGGGGGTGATACTAGTTATGATTATTAAAAAAAAAATTGGCTAACTCAGCCTCAATTGGAATAAGAAGAGGTTGGACCATTAACTTGGAATAAAAGCCTTTGACTTTTAAAATGTTTCCAAAAGCAAAGAAAGGATCTGTGGCATTTTGCAAAAGAAAAGGCAGATCTCTCCATTGAATTACAAACTGCTGTTGGTTTCCTGGATCTAATGGGCCACTTAAGTTGGTAAATCAAGACTACCAGAGAGGACAAAGAATGGTAAAATATTGGCTCTATTGACATTAATGATTGATCGCTGAGGTTTGGAGGAGAATAATATCTTTTGCCTCAAGAAAATAATTCAGATGCTCTTGAGGGGGTGAATCTTATGAAGGTATCCTGAGTATTTTGGTTGTAAGAATCTGCTGAGTACACACATAAGCTATTCCATTAAAAGAGACAACAAGATTGCCCAAGGAAACATGTTAGCATAAAATGAACTACTTTTGGAGATAGCCTGAAAGGAGATCACCTTTTCAGGAAGAGCTTTGGAAATGTGGTTAGGGTAATTTTGCATCTTTTTGGGAGAAGTTACAGTTTCATTTATTAACAAAGGAAGAACCATAATCAGCAGGGGGTTTTTTAGATTCCAATTTCTGGCAATAAAAAAGGGCAGAGAAGAGATGGTTTAGAGGAGTCTAGGAGTCTTCTCATATCTGCCATGGAAGGATGAGAGAAAGAGCTGAAGGAGCTTTATTCCCCCCCTTTTTTCCCCCTCTTTCTGCTACACAGAAGGTGGGCAGAGTTTTACTGCAGGAGCTACATTTTAACTTTTGCAGCCTGAGTTTTTTTTTTCCTGCTTGGCCAAAGCAAGTTAAAATGATCATTTTTGAATTATTTCTTGTAATTTTTGTTCATTTTGGGGACCAGTCTAACTAAGACTGAAGGCCTTCGTAATTTTAGTCATTTTTGGTTCCTGAAAATGATGGAGTTTGCTGAAATCCTACGCATCTTCAGTTTTGAGCTTCTGGGATCGTTGGTGAGAACAATGGAAGATTGCTGTCTACTCACTTTTCTCCCATATTTTTATTAAAGGTTTAGGGTCAGGGAACTTTTTCTAGAATTAGGGCTAATTTTAATTTTCTTTTTGGGCTTTTATATGTTTCTTTAAGATTTGAAATTGGTCTTATGGGGACCTCATCCTCAGTTTGGGGGTTCTTTACCCATAAAGGGCAAATTTATGATGTTTTGGGGATTTTTCTTTGCTGCATAAGTTCATTATTTTGGTCTCAGGAAATTGGGGTAAACTTGATTTGATGCACAGAGATGTGTTAAGGGAATTTAGTCATGTTTGGGCTTTGGGCCATATCTATCTCAGCTCTTCCAATGTCTAATATGGTTCTGATATGGCTTCATATCTCACCTCAACTTCTCTTCTGTATTTCTAATAAATTCTTTGCCCTGGTTTAACAAGAAACACTGGCTTTTGAGTCTGAAATGGGTTTTGTCTGTTTTTTTATATTCCTCGTTATTAAAACCTTTGAAAAGATCTAGCTACCTATTCCCTAAAGAAGTTACATTTGGTGTTTCTGGGTTTTAAAATAATCCAGATTATCCACGTTTGCTCACAGTTTATTACTGGAGCAGAACTGGTAACAGGGGGAGGGGGGATCTAAAGCAATTGTAAAAAAAAACTAATAAAAAGATTTTTTTAAAAAGACAAGAGCTCGGGATGGGGTGGGAATTAAAAAAACACCTTGTTTTATGCTTTCGTTTTTTCAAGCCATGAATTGCAGAAATACATTTTAAGGCTCATGTTGGTGCCCCTTAAGCATAAATTCAGCCTTTAGTGAGCAAGCAATGCAGAGGAGCGAAATTCTGTTTCTGCTGTCTCTCTGACAGCACATTACAGCCTCAGTAAGCAAGCAGCATTTATTCCCTTCATTTAAAAAAGAAAAGATACTAATCTGACTCTGTTCCCTGATAGCTGCAAATAGCTGATGAGGAAGCTTCATGTAGCCAATGATATCTACCAATTGCTGGTGAGGCATATTAACAACCCTAAGTATAATGGAGCAGGCAGCTGATATGGTCCTCGGGAATATGCCTCAGCTGAAGGCTCAACAGAGTCAAAACCTCTTAGTATTGTTATGAAGGCAACTGAAAAGTTTACAAAGAAAACAGTAAGGCAGCCTGATGTTTAAACAAAGCTCAACTCATGGTTTCCTCATGTGGTACTGAATGTCAAAACTTTTAGCCTGAAGTCAGCTCAAGCACACTTCATGCTGCTGCTCTGTTTTCTCACAAGCATCAACTGCAATTAAATCCTTCTGCTCTGTAACCATAACTCTTCTGGTCGAGTGATGACTGCCTTTATGGAACTGATGGAGTCAAACTGTAGTGGCACTGCAGCTGCATCAACATCTTCACAGGTGGGTCATGGTCAGCAAGAGGGGTGTGGCTGACTACAAACACACATTTAAGGTACCCACAGTTGCACCTATATGATTATAAAGTTTGCTTAAAACGTATTTTTCCTAAACACTTCTTGCTAAATTATAGGTGTATATCCTGCATTGGTGCATCTTTTATGACACAAAATAGAGTGAAACACATATGTACAAAAAGAACTAAGCTAAACATACATACATACATGTGCACTTGTGCATACTCAGAACATTAGTCATCTTTCCGTTATTCTGGATATAATGTGTCAGAATGGTCTTGAAACTTCAGTAACAAAGGAGTTACGAGCTGTAGAAAAGCACTTCCATAGAAGGAGCAACATAGCAAAACAGGAGCTGTTACTTCTAATCCTCCAACACCACATTAATCTGCCAGAATGGGGGATTTTATTGAATTTTCCCTCCATCACAGCTGTAGTGAGGAAATTAAACTGAGCCAAGGAGAAAGCACTTCTAAACTTAGATATTACAATTGGATATAGATATCTGACAACTGGATATAAGGAGGGTGGGAACTATGACAGAATGTTGTTAGAAACTAGAGAACTATTGACTAAAGAAACTGAATAAGTTTCTTTTAAAATATAGAAATTGGGTAATATGAGTGTATACTCTATTATATGCCTGTGTGCCTCACTCTTTCAGAAGATCTACTAACCATGCTTTTTGTTTTGTATAAATATAGACAAACCCCCTTTCCCCACATTAAGAAACCTCTAGGGCATTTAAGTCACAAGAGATAAATGTTTAGGGAATGTATAGTACTTGAATCATATTTTTCAACAATTAAACAAATGACACAGAATTGTTATAACTGTGACACTAGACAGGACAATGTCTGCTGCAATCACCTGTTAAAACAGTAAAGATTGGTTTGCTTGATTTTACTGTTTATAAATAAACTTGGCAGGGAGTAGCAATTTAAATACGTAGCACTGTATTTCTTCCTGAACTTTTCTATCTATTCTAAAACTACTAAGCAATTCTATAGAGCCATTCTTCATTGTAAGGTAGCAGTTCGGAGAAAAACAGTACATATATACCAAGCATATACAGTTATTTAAATACTGAAACAACTAATTTAGAACATAATGCTAAGCGCACAGCATGGTTGAATGTTTCTGAAAACATGTGTCTTTTCTGCATTGGGTTTTATTCCAAATTATATTCCAATAGCGACCAGTCATCTGCATGCTCGTGCAGAAAGCAGCATGCCCTTTTCCTATTCTGGGATAATCTGGAATAAAGCCAAGTGCAGAAAAGGCCATGAGGTTGAAAAATGTAGAGAGCATGGGATTTTCAATGCTGGAGGATCACAGGTTATAGCTCTTGCTATAAAAATTTTAAAGTATGCATTCAAAATATGAAACAGACTGTGCTAAGTGAAAGTTTTACTTCAGCTAAAGAGGGAAACGTTGCTAACAAACTCCCAAAATATGTTTCACTTTTATAAATCTTGCTTTAGAAAACAAATAAAATCTGCAACACAACTCAATACTTTAAAAGGATGCTGGCCACCATGGAGCCCTTAGAGAGAGCTCTTACAGAAGAAGACTATAAATGATGGTCCATTCTCCCAGTTAATTAGAACACATTACTACAGTGCCTGACAAAAGTTCTGTCGCTTATCCATGTTGTTGAAACCAAAGCCTATAACCTGACTTAAAATTCATCCATTGGTTTTAAAATTGACTCATATGAAAGCTGAAACCCTCCCAAATGAGGTTTTTAAAAAGAAAATAAATTTGCTTCACTGCTGAAATATTGATCATTTAATGAACACATAAAGGTCAGATTTTGGCTAGACAAAAGTTTTGTCGCCTTGTCATATAATGCACCTAATCCTAGTTTACAGCCTCACCTGTGCTCACTAATTGATCAGATAATTAGTGGGTGTGTATAAAAAGAACTCCAGCACTCCAGACCTTCACTTGAACTGCAACGTCAACATGCCAAAAATTCACCCTGCGACCAAAGCCTTGATTATCAGGAGACTGAAGACCAGATCCTCTGCAGAGGTGGCTGGCACCTTTAATGTGTCTCAGCGCCAAGTACAAAGCATTACAAAAAGATTTGAAGAGACTGGAGATGTTTTTGACAAGCCCAGGTCTGGCAGACCTCGCAAGACGACTGCTCAGGAGGAACGTTTGTTGGTTCAAAAATCAAAAGCCAGCCCTTCTTCCACTGCAGCAGAGCTCCAACAGGCCTGGTCACCTCAAGTCCCTGTGTCAACTACAACAGTTTGTAGGATTCTGTCTCGAAATGGCCTCCATGGTCAAAGCAGTGCCCAGAAGCCAGCACTAAACAAAAGGCAATTAAAAAACCGTGTGGTATTTGCCAAGGCCCACAGCCTACTAAACGGATGGACGCTGGAAAAGTGGCAGAAGGTGGATTTCTCAGATGAATCTTCAGTTGAATTACACCACAGCTGACGCAAATACTGCAGGAGACCTACTGGAGCCCGTATGGATCCAAGATATACCCAGAAAACAGTTACGTTTGGTGGTGGAAAGATCATGGTCTGGGGTTACATTCAGTATAGGGGTGTGTGAAACATTTGCAAGGTGGAAGGCAATATCAATAGCCTAAAATATCAAGACGTATTAGCTACCTCTTACATTCCCAATCATAAAAGGGGTCAAATTTTGCAGCAGGATGGCGCTCCATCTCATACATCCATCTCTACATCAAAGTTTCTCAAGGCAAAGAAGATCAAGGTGCTCCAGGACTGGCCAGCCCAGTCACCAGATATGAACATCATTGAGCATGTTTGGGGTAGGATGAAAGAGGAAGCTTGGAACACAAAACCAAAGAATCTTGATGAACTCTGGGAGGCATGTAAAACTGCATTCTTTACTATTCCTGATGACTTCATCAATAAATTGTATGAATCATTGCCGAAACGCATGGATGCAGTCCTTCAGGCTCATGGAAGTCACACAAAATATTAAATATGGCTCTAATAGCACCACAACTTCATTCACCAATGTTACGAAACATATCTTTGTATTTGAAGTGAATTATCTGTTTGATTTTCACATTACTTTTTGTGGGCGACAAAACTTTTGTCTAGCCAAAATCTGACCTTTCTGTGTTCATTAAATGATCAATATTTCAGCAGTGAAGCAAATTTATTTTCTTTTTAAAAACCTCATTTGGGAGGGTTTCAGCTTTCATATGAGTCATTTTTAAAACCAATGGATGAATTTTAAGTCAGGTTATAGGCTTTGGTTTCAACAACATGGATAAGCGACAGAACTTTTGTCAGGCACTGTATATTAAACACAGATTACTATATTACAGACATGAATTTGCAAGTCACAAATTTCATTTTCACAGTTTTTTGCCTGGAATGGAAAGAACCTGTAGTTAAACTATTCAAAAAATATTAGCTATCTTGCAACTAACCAACCAGTTAAAAGTTACTTGCATTTATATGAAAAACAAACGTAACAAGGTCTTCCAGTGAACAGGCAAACATATACTTCCTTTTGCTTACACTATTACAGTTGTTTATAGATCACCATTTTATACAAAAAAATAGCCATCAAAAACAGAAAAAGCTACAAAGGATACATCAATTTTCTCTTTTAGTGCTGTAAGTTTTTTACCAGCAAGTCTCAGCTAAGGGAGTTCTCAAAAACTGGCCACTGGGTCAACAGCTCTCATCTGTTACTGGGGTTATGGATGGTAAATTTGACTACCACATATTCTGGCATATAAGACTACTTTTTAACCCAGGAAAATCTTCTCAAAAGTTGGGGATCATCTTATACACCAGGTGTCGTCTTCTTATACGGCAAGTATATCCCAAACTCTATATTTTAACTGGAAAGGCTGGGGGTCGTCTTATACGCCGGAATATACGGCTACTTACCCTAAATACTGTTTGTGGTACAGTGCAGTGGAAAACTCTACTAAAGTTTGGGTTAATCTGTTATTTGAAATCCAGTCAAAGGAGCCCTGACAGACAATTCCAACCCAATTAGATACACCTTTCTATAGTAAAATAATCCTTTATTTTTTCCTCAAGAATGTTCACTAATGACCAAGGCTGTGACTTTAAAGATCATAGCCAAGGGTTCAAAGACTTCATTGCTGAAGTTTCTAACCTACACTTTGCTGTCACTCACTCATCTTTTGGAACAAGTCTATCAGCACTTCTACAAAGGTGCAGCCTAGTGCTCCTCAGTACATCTTCAAAACTATAATTTTTTTATGAGGCAGATGTTGCTTTTATATCTGATAGGATCTTCCATCTCCTTAACTATAATGTCAGATAATTGTTAAGGAAGTGTACTGACTTCACAGTCTGAACATGAAGCCCAAAGATGATCCACAGCCACAGAGCCAGAAGTAGCAGGCTCGTTCTTCTGAAGGAGATCTAAGGCAGAGAACGCTCTGGAAAACAAAGACATAGGATCATCTCTACTAAACAAATAGGTTAATTTGTTTTCTACCTTGACCACCTCTGCTGAAGCATCAAACCACTCTCCCTCCTCTATATCAGAAGATGGAGAGGGTTTTCTACTAGATTAACTACCAAACATAAAACAGATGCCCTATCACAAGATGTGGAACATGAATGATATAGTGCTTCAGCTTTTCTTGTTTAAGAAAAGATGAGAAGGCCCTTTCTCATTTCTTACTGGAATTTTTATCAACTGACTGTAGCTTCATGAAACTTAACTCCTGGCCTAATAACTTTAATAGTGGACCTTCATTTTCAGATCATTAATGCTGTGACTCCTAAGCTCTTCCTCCCCTAGAGGCTATCCAAAACTCCTATTCTAACTGCACTCTAGATAAGTGTCTACTCATGATTCTCTATAAGGGGAAGATGTGAGGAGAGGCAGCAAGAGCCCTTATAAAATTACAGTTTTTGTCACCACTGGTGCCTTCAACAGACAACCTCCTAAGTACTTTGGAATATCTGTAAAAGTAGTTGTGTGTTTTTCCTTCTATACGCTAATCTAAGGTGCTGAGTGCTTAATAGAATTAAGGAAAACATCCCTTGCTAGACCAGCAGTTCTCAACCTTCTTAATGCCACGACCCCTTAATGGAGTTCCTCATGTTGTGGAGACCCCCAATCACGGGGGCGGAGCAGCTGGGAGGTGGGAGGGAAGGGCAGCGGGAGACTCGTCGCGACCCCTCTGAAAGGGTAATTCGACCCCGAAAGGGGTCCCGACCCCCAGGTTGAGAACCACTGTGCTAGACAGATAGGCTTTCCTCCTTGATGCAGCCTTCTTTGCGTTCATGTTCAGCATATCATTCTGCTCTGATGTAGGCATGCTGCTTTTAACCACCAGAGCATCATTCTTTAGCCGAACAAGTTAGAGATGTGCATAAAGTAGTGTTCAATTGGAAGTGAAAGATTAGAAGAAATAAGTGATCTCCCTAAACCCCAGCTCCCTTTGACTTCACTTAACAATGTTTTAAGCTGGTAGCATGGCAAGTGTGTATCAGAGTACACGCTCCATACCCTACGGCTTTATCCGAGTGTTTACTGATACTCTAAAATAATAGTTTTTGCATGTTGTTTTTCCTTCAGCAATGCTTGCTCCTCTTTGGCAACCTTTATCCAGTTGAATTCTTGACTCCTTCTCTAAAAACCTAGGCTCAGCTGCAAGCATATGTCCCCTGTCTTCCTCAGTCAAAACAAGAGGCAAATAATTCATTCAGTCTCTTAGCAATATCTTAAGCCTCTTTAGCAATCTCTTTCTGTCCAGCCTAATGGTACAATGCTTTCCTGGTTGGATTTTCTCTCCAGTCATGCTCATCACCTCAATTCACATTTCTCTTCTTCTGAACCATGACTCACTATCCCCCAAGACTTTGCCCAGCCATCTCCCAACTTGCTTCCTTCAGACTAATGACATTCAGCACTGACCAAGCAGCCTTGGAAAGACTAATGCCTCCCCTGGCATGCTTTCTTCTAGGTTTCTGGAAGTTTTTTCAGTCCTCTGTCTGCTAGATTTTCTGGAAGGTCTTGAAATCCTAAGAATGCCTAATAGTAGACCTAGAAGAAAGCATGCTAGCTGTGCTTCTAATACCTCATTGTTGGCAACAGTGTGGGCCTGAGAGGTGCAAGCAGGAATCGTCAGATATAACAGGGAATGACATAGCATGATCTAGGCAAAGGGTGGGGTGGGGCATAATTTAGGGGGAATCATATTGACAAACCACTTACCCAGTTCCATCCAGGTTTAATTTGTTACTTCTGAACCTTTAGCAGGGCTCAATGCAATAGCAAACCCCACCAAACTCAGTATATATTGCACTCATTTGACACATCCCTGTTTTTTGTCATTACTTACCACCTCAATCAAGAAGGAATTCTAGATATCCCAAGAGATTGCCATGTTTTTGTGACTGATGCATACGGGAGAACCACCAAAGGTACTCACCAGTTATAGATTTTGTAACATAAGACAAGGATAAAAAAGGAATAGGTTGGTAGAGGAAACCTGTCAGGAAACCTGCTGAAACAACTAAAGCATGTACTAAAGCTACTTACAAAGAGAACAATGCAAAGTAACAAAGCAAAGTGGAAATGTTATCAAAACACTATAAAGGGATTGTCTTATGCGGAATCCTAAACAACACACACTTTTACACATATAACTTCATTTTATGTTCAAAGTCCCTCGCTGTTTAAAAGCAATGAAAGTAAGGCATATAATATTACAACATATCCGAATTAAAACTTAGAATCAATAAAAACATTAGCTTAGGTCATAAAACTACAGAAGAACACGATTTTGAAAACCATTGACAAAAAAATTACTTTAGCTAATGTAAAGTCAGGGTCTCCATCAATCATCAAATGGCACCACACATGATTAATCTATTAGGAAGTTCTGAATCACTTGTACCAAGGCCGAGCTAAACATTCTTCTGACTAACATGCTCATAGCTAGACCTAAGGGGATACTTATAAAGAAGAGTATCTGACGTAACAGTGAATTAATTAAATTAGTGGATTGTGTTCTTTGGATTTGTAACTTCTACTTGTCAAGATTTCTTCTGAAGGCATTCCCAAACAGATTAAATTCTGAATATGTTATCTTTAAAAAATAAATTACACAGCTGACCTAGTTTACACTTATTTATTTATATTTTTATCCCACCAACTCAGATGTGAAATTGCTGAACTTCTAGCCAAAAAATATAATCTTTCCTAAAGATCAGGCCTGAAGATTGGAGGGTAGCAAATACAACAACAAATCTTCAATAAAGGATCCAGGGGTGATCCAGAAAATTACAGACCAGACAGCTTAATATCAGTTCCAGGTAAAGTAATGGAAATCATAATTAAGGATAAAATGAGTATGCTCACAGAGAAGGAATCATTGCTGAAAGAAAATAAGCATGGCTTCTGCAAAGGTAAATCATGCCTTATTGTCAGAATTATTTGAGTGCGTTAATAAACATGTAAATCAAGGTAATATAGTTGACACTGTCAACAACCTTCTGAAAGTCTAGATAGACAAAGTCCATCATCAAAGGCTCCAGGATAAATTAATAAGATAGGTCCAGTCTTGGATTGGTAACTGGCTATAAAGGACAGGAAAAAATTAGTAGTAATAAATCAACAGTCCTCAAGAGTTTAAAATGATGAGTAATAGGGTCCCCCAAGGTCTAATTTTGGGGCATGTGCTTTTTAATGCATTTATAAATGATCTAGATGTAGGGATAAATAATGAAATAGTGACATTTGCTAATGACATTAAATTGACAAGCAGATTGTGAAGAGCTCCAAAGGGATCTACTGACATTGCATGAGTGGGCAATGAAGTGACAAGTGCACTTCAGTCTTAGCAAGTACACGGTAATCCAGGTTGGAGCCAAGAACCCCAATTATACCTATAAACTGATGCAGAGGAAGCTTTCTGTGACAGACCTGAAAAAGGAATTTGGGGTTATGGTGGACAGCAAATGAAGGTGTAGACCCAGTACACAACAGCAGTGAAAAAGCAAATTCAGTGCTAAGAGTAACCAGGAAGAAAATAAAAAAATAACTTGGCAAGCAACATTGTAGCTCTTTATAAATCTATAATGAGGCCACATATAGAATACAGTGAATAATTCTAGTCACCACACCCCAGAAAGGATATTGTGCAATTAAACAAAGTGCAGAAAAGGGCAAACAGTTCGATCAAGTGGCTGGAAAACTTTCCTTATGACGTCAGACTGCAACATCTACCCTCTTCAGCCCCAAAAGACAGTGTTTTAAGAGGTGATCTGACTGAAGTATATAATATTATGCATGGTATAGAAAAGGTGGATAGAGAAAAAATACTTCGGAAACTTACTGCCGGTCTCTCCAAAGAGATCAGTGCAGACTTCGGAGGCGCTCCAAAGGGACTCCGGAGCGGCTTTGAAGTCTCTGCCGATCTCTTCGGAGGGACTTCAGAGGGGAGTCCGCGTAGTCTGCACTAATAGTGCACAGACCGCGCTGACAGCTCCGGAGCCTCTCCGAAGTCCTTGGCGATCTCTTCAGAGGAACTTTGGAGTCATTTTGAAATGATTTCGAAATGACTCCGAAATCACTCCGAAGCTGGGACTTTGGAGATCGCACCCCCCTGTCCCCAGAGACACCTTGGGTGACGGACTGACCCCTTGGGGGTCGATCTGGATTCCCCACATGGGTGCAAAGGTGTTTCCACGGCATGGGGGTTAGCACCCTTTGCTAATGGGTGCTACACCTCCTGTGGAAACACACTGGGGGCTTCCCTTAATCCGGATCTACGAGATTTAAGGAATGTGGTCTAAGGACTGTGGTGGAAAAACACCCATAGACTAAGCAATCAGGGGGTACCAAAAGGTTTTTCTCCCTGTCAGGAAAAAATATGATGAAATTATTTTGAACAAAGCTTCCACTATTGGCTGAAGGAAGAGGAAAACTTGCTTCTCCACCATCTTGCCAGAGAGAAGTTTCTGACCCACTCCCAGTTGCTTTAGAATTATAAAAATGAGGGAAAGGAACTCTTGACCCCATACCAAAAAAGAAACAGGAGCATCCAAAGGAAAAAAAATCAATTACTATTCAATGAAAAACACCAATAAAAGAAGATCAATGTGATGTGGATATAAAGAATTAAAATTAATATTTTTTCCTGTTTGGGTAGATTCAGCTCATCACTGAACTGACTGGTTCCCAGTTCAGCTTGCTCTACAAACTGCTCAAACTGTGTGTGATCATCTAAACCAGTGATGTCAAAGATACGGCCCATGGGCCGCATCCGGCCCGCGGGACAAATCAATACGGCCCGCGATTGCTGCGCCCCTCGCCGCCGCCGCCGCCTCCCCAGCCTCTCCCCAGCATGGTTTCGCCTCGCCGTCCCGAGCGGGCGGGCGAGCGGCTGACGACAGGCGGGTGGGCGCGTCTCCTCAGCCTTGCCGCCTGCAGCCGTAATGCCCCCAACCCCTGCTGCCCCGCTGCCCAGAGAAGGAGCGGCGGTGGCGGCGGTGGGGAAGGCGGCTGCGCCCGGCAGGTACTGAGGGAGGAGGGCACGCTGGGTGGGCCTGGACGCCACCTCAGCCGTCGCCATTGCCATCGTTATTATTATTAATTCAGTTATTTCCTTGGGCCCTCACACACCCCAAATGCGGAGTCTGAGGGCGGGAAGGAAAAGATGGAAAATGTCCCCATGGAAAGGAAGGGCGAGAAGTGGCTGGAAGGGAGGAAGGAGGAAGGGAAGGAGGAAGAAAGAAGGAGGAAACGAGGGAGAGAGAGAGGAAGGAAGGGAAGGAAGGAGGAAAGATGGGAAGGAGGGAGGGAAGGAGGGAGGGAGGAAGGAAGGAAAGGAGGGAGGGAGGGAAGGAGGAGGGAGAGAGGAAGGAAGGAAGGGAGGGAGGGAGGGAGGGAGGGAGGGAGGGAGGGAGGGAGGAAGGAAGGAAGGAAGGAAGGAAGGAAGGAAGGAAGGAAGGAAGGAAGGAAGGAAAGAGGAAGGAGGCTCCTTGCCCAGTCACAGGCTGAGGGATAAAGCTGCCACCACCATCATAGTCCTGTTCTTCTTGTTATCCCGGTATTACTAATGTTATTGCTGCTATCATTCCGTTATTTTCACTTTTATTAGTAGCGTTGTTATTACTATTGCTGTTATTAAGGTGTATCTTTCAGGCTGGGGTGGGGGGACCGGGGCACTTCTAAGGCCATTTGCTGGGATTCAAGAGCAGGAAGGGGTTTGTCCTGTGTGAGACCTGATATGTAAGAGGCTGCGTTCACACCTAAGTTTCAATCCAGTTTCGGGCCACTTTACGAGTGAAAGAAACGTTTTCCACAGTGCTTGCACTCATATGGTTTCTCTCCAATGTGAGATCTGAAGTGTGCAATCATATATGCTGAGTGGCTGAAAGGTTTTCCACAGTGCTTGCATTCATATGGTTTCTCTCCTGTGTGAGATCTGAAGTGTGCAGTGAGATATGCTGACTAGCTGAAGGAACTAGTATTAAGATTTTAACAACCGTATATTATATACTATATCATAGAATCATAGAATCGTACAAATTCTAAATTTAATATGTGGCCCTCCGCAAAACTGAGTTTGACACCTCTGATCTAAACCATCTAAAATTCCTTCCTGGCACCAATGAGATGTTTCAACCATATCAGGTTTTCTCTTGGCTCAGCTCAGTTCATAGCCTAGGCAGCTCAGTTCATATCCAGACCAGCTGAACCTGATGGTTCAGGGTCAAACTGAACCACTAACAGCTCAGTCAGCTTCTGATAGCCTAAATGCTCGGAAAAATTCTTACAGCAAAGTAGTGAGTTCTTGGAAATCAGTACTACACTAAGTGTTTAAAATGTTATATTTTATCCCTCTTTCTTAATGTTACCTAATCCTGCTGCAGTGGTTAGGGTTACATATATCATGTGGGTAAGTAAAAACTGTGAGGGTTACATATATCATGTGGGTAAGTAAAAACTGTTAGATATAGTCTAATAAAATCCTGGGAACTCTCCCAAATCCACCTTAAACATCTCACCTGCAGAAAGCTTTTTGCATACAACTCACCCTCACAGCTTGGCCAGGTCTTAAAAACCTAATAACCTAATTAAAAAATCTTCCCACCTAGCCTATATGTAAATAATTTAGAGATGTTCATTTCTTCACTCATATTACTATAAAGGAAAACTGCAAAATTGGAAGAGTGATGCTAAATACAGAAGAATAGATCAGTATTTTTTAAAAAATATGAAGTAATGTCAGTGTTAAAGTAGTATGACATATCAAGAAATAACAATGTATAACAATGTGGCAACATTCACATCATGATACGTCACATATAATAATTTATTGTGAAAATGGAGGTTTTTATTTGTTCTTTACCATTAGCTAGAAAGAGCAACAAATCCCTTTCACTGCATCTGCACTAGAGATCAGAGCTTGCTTCAAACTAGTTGGTAAGCCAAAAACAATATGATCTCTTTGGATTCTTTATTCACATGCCAACAATAGTGGCCCATTCACATGGATCATGATTTACAAGAAGATTACACACAAATGGGGCACCATGGGTGTTTTTCCACCACGGTCCTTTAATCTGGATCTAAGAAGATCTGGATCTAAGGAATGGGTACTTCCCCTAATCCGGATCTAGTAGATCCGGATTAAGGGAAGTACCCATTGTGTTTCCACGGGTGGTCTAGCACTCCATAGCAATGGGTGCTAGCCTGCCTGCTGTGGAAACACTGGAGCACCCATTTGCAAATCCGGATCTACCTATAAGGGGTCTGCCTGTCACCCCAGGTGTTTTGGGGGACAGGGGGTACAATCTCTGAAGTCGCCTTTGGAGATTAGCACAGGATCTGCAGAAAAACCCCTTCGGAGCCTTTGCTAATCTCTAAAGGCAACTTCAGAATGACTTTGGAATGACTTCGGAGAGACTTCGGGGTTTTGATTTTGGGGCACTCTCCATGGGTGCCCCCTCCCCCAAGCCTCCTCTGGACCCCATTGCCCCACTGCAGTGGAAATAGGCTCCCTATAATCCAGATTTTATGCCTGAAGACCCCATTGTAAACCCCTTTAATGGGGTCTACATGAAATCCGGATTATAGGTCTTGAAGCACCCATATGAACCGGATTTCCCTTGCTGTGGTGGAAAGAGATGTGTCTCTAATAGGGTCCGTAGTGGAAACGGGATCATCCGGCTCTTAGCCAAATGGGTCCTTAATGGGTGCTAAAATGGGTACTTACTGCCAGTGGAAAAGCACCCCATATTACCCCACGTTCAAAGAAAATCCAAGAAGTACTCAGTGTCCACAAAGTCTCACACAAACATCCTAGAAAAGGATGTAAATGTTATATAAGATTGTTGCAAAGTTCAGTAACTAATACTTAATCTATGATATACATGTACAAGATACTTGCTTGACCATCCCATAAAACACAGTGTGAATGAGGTCTATGTTTAATACCAGTGGTTTGTTCTTTTTGCAGTTTGGAGGGGGAGAGTTACTCAAACAGTCTTCTGTACATTTACATTAACCATGGTTTGCTGTGACATGAATTTTACTACTAATGATCATCTGAATCATAATATAAGGACTCCACCCTGCTTTGCCTTTTCACTAGTATATCAGCATTACAAATAAACTAGATTAACATAAGCAAAGGGTGACAAAAACCAGACATTATCATTCTAACTTAATTCTCATTTTGTGAGGCTTAAATAATACTCAACTAGAAGACAGCAAGGATATTTGTTAACCTATAACTGCACACCAGTTTGTCCTTTCAAGCTTAGTCCTTACACATGCAAACATGTTTAATGATCTCTGGAAAGAATTTTTAAAAATAAAGTGTTATACAACAAAGAAGTCTTGATCAGAGAAAACTAGAAATGAAGAATTATTTATTCTCCTGTGGCACATTTGAAAATGTCTTTTTATGAGAAAAAGTGAATCAGAGGAAATAGACACCATCTGGCTAAATTTCATCAAATTTCTTTCCTCAGCCTAGTTCACATCTACTGATAGAACTGTACTAGGAAAATACATTTTTAAATTGATGAACTATTCAGGAGAAGTAGATATACTCATTTTAGCCACATATAGCATCTAAAAATTCCTACAAAAGCTAATTTCTCACCCCCTACTCGTTATTTTAATGTATAAAGATAATAAATACTGTTTCTATGACCATATCTAGACCTGAGTCTCAGCTATCATTTTTGATGCTGGCATCTCAAGCCAAACACATACTTTGAAGTATGTCTTTTGGAAACTTAAAGAATTTAAATCAGTGTACTTGAACATTCTCAGAATCTAGCACTTCGAAGGAAGTAGCCATCTGAAACAGATTTCAAGGAAACTAAGGCCTGGAAAAATATTTTAACTGTAGAATTTCTGAAGTGAGGGAGAAGCTAAAACAATCAAATCCTTTTACTGCAGCTTTAAGCAACACTTTCTCTGTTAACTCTGAAAAAAGTGATTCTAGTCTTAACACACTGGTGAAATTGTTCTGAAACAGCTCATCTGTGTGAAAACATGACTGCTGTAATGCTGCCAAACTGAGAGCATACTAGTAGCAATCATCGAAGCTCCAATGATCTGTGAGCTGCTTCAGCTAAAATGCCAATGGTTCAATGATTTGAATTACTCTGTTAGGCCACTCCATTCCTGCTTTTTGCCTATCTTGCAAGAAATATGCATTTCCTCCACGTGATAGCGACATAGTTACTTTTCAAGGGCTGAAGAAATAAGTTTCACTTCCAGTCATTTTCTAAGTTATCCTTGAGTTGAACTTGATGACTTTTGGTGATTTCATGGACACACCCATACAATTTCTTGGCAAAGCTGCAAACGTGATTCACCACTGCCTTCTGAACCTGGGTCCTCCTCCATGCCAAGCAATTGCTCTGACACTGAGTTATAGCATTGCTAAATGAAATTTTCAAATGGTGCTATACTTGTGCCTAAAGGACAATTAAAAAGTGCTGAATTTAACCGGTAAAAAAAGCTTTGAAAGGCAGTAAGAACATCAGTTGTAAGTTTAAGTAAACATATTTTAGTCCGTTTCTACTACTTACCAGTAAGGTAAATATGCTGTTTTCTCTTGGGAATGATGGTTGTTTCTCAACACTCCACTGCCAAACTTTACTACACCCCTTTCTCTGAAATTTTGCCCTGTCAGCATGTCTGCATCCTGTACTGAAGTGAGCAAGCGAAGACTGACATGCCACTCAGTAAACTAAACAATCCAGGGAGAATTCCTCCTCCAGCATGTTTAAAGCCCACGAGAGGGAGTTCTGAAGTAGACTGACTTTATACTAAGTAAACGCCCACTTAGAGCTTTGTTTCAATTCTTATATTGTGAACAATTATGCTCTCTGTGTTAAAAAAAATAAATTAGAGGCAAATAACACCCTGTGGCTAAATGCAAAGTGTGGTCACTAAAGAATGTGAAGGTGCACTAAATCTCGAGCCAATCTAGTGCTAAATCTAGTGACATTACTATTTAGCTATTCCAGTCCTCACAGCTGCTTAGTCCAGCGGAATAAAAATGATGCATTTCTGACCCACTCCTTTAGCCCAAATTTCTTAAGTATAGTATCTGCAAGGTAGAGTTTTTATTTTCAAAATATATTTTATTTTATAACAAAACTATAAACAGTAAACAGTTGGTGCATTAGCACCTGCACAGCAACAACAATAATAATGTGCAGAGTCAATTCAACTCATTCAAGAACAGAGGTACAAAGTATCACATTAACTTCTCCCGGCCTGACCAGTAAGATGTTGGCCTGGCTTCATGGTGAGGGCAGCATTTGAAAAGCAGAGAACCTGAGGCAGAATTAAAATGGAACCCACCAGTATAACGGGTGGTAAGAGGGGATTTCAATGACTAACTTTTCAGATCTTCTATTCATCAGCAGCCACCATGAGGTAAGATTGTTCTTCCCACCGTACACCCTGCATCTGTTTTGTCTAAAAAAATATTATTTCACCTGAAACAGTGCCCCTAAGATGCTGGTACCATGGCCTCAAAGTCTTTTGCACTTTTCAGTTCTGAGCTATCTATGTTTCAGCAGCCAGCAGGAATAAGAGCAGCAGTGACCTGGTGAATATAGCTGTCTTATCCCCTTGGTAGACATGTAGCAAGCAAGCTCTAGAGAGAAGATAATCCATTTTTTGATTATAAACTAAATTGTATGGTATTTAACATCACAGAAAGCAGACACTGTGCCTCAAGACTACCACATTGGGGAGTATCTGTTCCTTCTGTCCTTACAGTATAAGCAGTGAGGCTAAATTTCCTCAACAAAGGCCATTTCCACACCAATTTTAATCCAGATTAAGTAGATCCCAATTGTTGAAATCTGTGCCTGGGAAACCCAGATGGCCTACTTCTGAATAAAACGGACCTCCACATCTGCATGTATCATATTGAGACAGATGTTGATAGACTCTAAACATGTGGGCTGTGTGGACACCATAGCTTGCATTCAAAAAAGAAGAAGGGCTCCATTCTGGAAGTGCCATCCAGAGCGCCACGTGACTGGACAGCACTAGCTGTCACTCAAAGTGCACATGCAGGTAAGACTTCCTAATCAACTGCGTAAAATGTGTAGGTAGGATGTGCGGGACACCGTAGCAGTTATGTAGCGGTTATGTAGCAGTTATATAAGGGTTGTGTTTTGGACCCGCCCCCCACTGCTGGCATCCAGCCTATGTGTGGAAGCTCTATGTGTAATCTGGATTTCAGCACACAAGCATAGAATGCTAGTCCCTTTTTTGGGACCTGCAGCTATTCTGGATTAAAGGGCCCAGGGACCCCATTGGTATGTTCCAATGCAGAAGGAGAGGCCTTAATGGGGCTCGCAGTGTGGAAGATGCATACTGTATGCCTACCATATGCATACTTATCAGGAGCTTAATCGGGTCTACAGTGCCCATGCAGAAACACCCTAATTTATAAGTGGGTCAGGAGTTGATTATTACATGCGAACTAGTTTACAATGCATTTCTTTGAGATTCACAGATCAGTGGAAAAGCATTCTCTGACACTCAATATTGTAATTAGCAAATTCATTTCCCAAATTTGCTTTAAGCCTCCTAATTGAAGTCCTAATGTTCTTGAGCACATATACATATTTGTGAGACTATACCTCTTATATGGCCTGTGAACCCAAGTTGAGCAGGAGCTCAAAGGAAGTCTGTCCATGTCAAAAAGCAGAAGACCGGAGACAACAATAAAGTGAATGAGGGATCAGCAAGTTGGCAGTAACTTTTTGTAAATTTGTGCCAAATTACTCCTCTGACAATACTATTCCATTTTTAAAAGTAATCTATTTCTTGATTTTGAAACCTGAGCCCACCATCCTGAAACAAGAATGGATCTACATGGCATGCAGGTAGTGGTGCTAGTAGAGAGAAAGGGTCCCAACTTCTCTTTCCATTTTTTTCAGACTAAAGACAAGGAAGTAGCCAGGACATTATACTTGTAAAGCTGCAATCTTTGCAAAAGGGCAAATCAAGGGTGGGAATATGAATCATTATCAGCGGACCCCTCCATTTGGTTTCTGTGGAGCCTCAGCAGTTATTTCTATTGAAAAGTGCCAAAATAACAATTCAGTAAGGGCTTTAGCCACCCTAGATTTCTTACTCTTGACTATAAATTTTCTAAGTTCGATTTCAAGTCACAAGGCATATACTACGGAGGAGAAAGATAACATGTAGAATAGAAGGGACTATTTCAGAAAGATCATCATAGAAATAGCCACTATTCATCCTGAAAAAGACAAGTTTATACTATGCCACAGTTTAATTGCAGCCTTGATCTTTTCCAGAGAGCAACACAATTGCGGTGACTGTTTTGGAGATGTCTTTATAGAAATATCCAAATATTTCATTGATTCTAATTAATCTTAAACTTGGACAATTTCCGCAATTGGGTATTAGGCAGATTATATATTTGATGATGCTCCCACACACCTCAACAAAAGCATCTAAAATTGACAAGAGAATTGGCAATGAGTGAAGATGGTCTGGGAGAAAAATATTAGGTTGTAAGAAGTCTTTTTACAGAATAATCTTTGATTTTAGGTGAAGCTTTACTTGCTTAATGAGGGTTCAAATGCTAGATACTAGAGTAGAGAAGACAAAGGTGCTTGTTGCAGTTGGAATGGGTTTCTTCATGTTGCTGGCAGCCTCAAACACCTCTAATGCCATTTTTGCTGCCTCTTGAACAGGTGTTGAAGGTATCAAAACACTACTCCAATATACTGACTCTGACATCTAGAGTTTTAAGGGAATCCTGAGATTCATTTTAAAGGTCATCCCATTGTTGTCCAAAATGCTTTTCTAATAGTTGAAAAGGGAAAGGCCTTCATCTGGAGAGGATTTTCAGTCTATGCAAGGAGGCAAGACCTTCCATTACACCATCTCTGCCATCTCCAACATGCTGCAGCCTTTTAAAATGGACCTGTTTTTCTTAGGCTATTTTGAAGACTGTAGGTGCCCGTAAGTCACTAAGTGGAGTGCAAGAACCTGATTACTTCTTTTCACTAAATAAACTGGGGATCAAATGTGATGGTGGACAGCTAGACATTCATTCAGGAACATTTACCATGATGTCTGCATATGCACACATGCACACAGCAGATTTACTTTTTAAAAAATATGAGAAACACAACCTAGCAATAAGCAGAACACAGATTATAGTTTCAGTTTCATATACTATTTAAATGTAATTCATGGATATGTATGATTATGTCACTAAAAGTCTGTTTCATTCATGAACGCACAAAACACTTCTAGCAATAATTCATCCCACAATTTTAAGAACTAGTAACTGAAATTGTATTTTGTCTACGGAGCTAGCTCTAATAATGAACTATGACAAAACATTAATATCAGGTGGTCTTAGAAAGTTCAAGATTACTGTATTTCATGCCTTGAAAAATGCACTGGCATATAAGAGGCACTAGTAATTTTACCTGTAAGGTTTTTTTTGGGGGGGGAGAGAGAATTGAAAAAATGGATGGAAGGTAAGATAAGAATTTTTTAAAGTGCATCTTATATTGCAAAATATAGCAAGTAATAAAATGTTAAAAGATACAAACAAATTTAAAAAGCAGCTAATTGAAAACAGCACATACAAAACTGAACAAAGGCACTTTTGACCACAAAGATTTTACTAACTCTCGCTCTTCAAGGAGATACAAATAACAAAGCAATCTTAACCTCAGATCCAAGAGGCTGGTATTTTGAAAACTGCAGCTTAAAAGTCTCCAGCCTTTGCTGATGTCAGTGCTGTGTGCCACTGGTCTACTACATAACTGTCTTGCTGCCACTAAATTGCCAGGCTTTACTTGCAATTGTATACATAAAATTTACTGACCATGGCATACATACAAAGAGGAGAAAGTCCAGAGAGGCATGATTCAGATGGAAAGCTATTCAGTCTAAGCCCTGTTTGAATTAGGTGTACAGTATTCTGCAGCACAGGTACTAGACCAAATGTGATTTGGATCTGTCACTGGTTTACACACTACAAAAATGCTAACAGTGTCAGAGAAAAGCAAAAAAAAAAATTAGAATTGTGCTGTAAGATGCTTCATGAAATCTAGATGTTAAACTGTTAAAATCAAGAAAGGTTCAATTAAGGATGGAACCATTTTATAAAGAATTGAGCCAATCATTGCCTCTCAGACTAACCTATCTCACAAGGTTGCTGTGAAGATAAAAATGCAAGGAAAGAATGATATGGAAAGAAAAAAGACAGGTTGAATATAAATGCAAAAGTCTCAAGGAGGGCGTTTGCCCAGGTTCGCCTGGTGCACCAGCTGCGTCCTTATTTGGATCATGAGGCCTTACGTACAGTCGCTCATGCTCTTATTACCTCGAGGTTAGATTACTGCAACGCTCTCTATATGGGGCAGCCCTTGAAGAATGTTCGGAGACTACAGGTGGTCCAGAACGCAGCCGCAAGAGCTATTGTGGGACTTCCTAGACGGTCCCACATTACACCAACACTCCGCGAGCTGCACTGGCTGCCTGTCGGTCTCCGGATCCGATTTAAGGTGCTGGTTATAACCTATAAAGCCCTACATGGCTTAGGACCAGTATATCTGAGAGACCGCCTCCTGACTCATGAGTCCCTCCGACCGATTAGGACCCATAGACTGGGGCTCCTGAAAGTTCCAACATTGAAACAGTGCAGAAGAGCAGCCCCGAGGGGGAGAGCCTTCTCGGTGGCAGCCCCCACCTGGTGGAATGAGCTCCCGCATGCTATAAGAAATGCCCCCACCCTCCTGGAGTTTAGAAAGCTTGTTAAGACCTCCCTGTTTCGGGAATGGGTTTGAGAGTGGGTGTTTGATGTTACTGTTTTGCTTTTAACTGTTATTGTTTTAACCTGTCTGATATTTTGACCTGTTGTAAGCCGCTCTGAGTCTTCGGAGAGGAGCGGCATATAAATTGAACAAATAAATAAATAAATAAATAAATAAATAAATAAATAAATAAATAAATAAATAAATAAATAAAATTCAACAATAATCTTTGTAACATCTGAAAAAGTCTTTTTTAAAAAGACAAGCTTGACAGATCTGCCAAAATTCAAACGCCTTCCTCAAATATATCCCCATAGTGGAAGGGGACCATCAAGGACAAGATGAAAGATGTCTGGATACAAAAGTCTGAGAGTTCAGAAGCGGCCTTAGAAATGACCCTGTAGCAAGTTCTACTGAATTCAATGAAACTAAACTTCAGAGTATGCTGATAGCACTGTTGCACTATTCTTATGGCAAAACCCCTGAATGTCTTGTTTATAAACAATTTTAAAGAGGAAAAATGCAATTGTAAGATATTCAGTGCACTGTTCAATTGGTTTCCAGCTGTAGGTCATGAAAAATACACTCTTCCCTTGTGTAACAAAATGACTAGGGGTCCTTTTGTATCTCCACTTCCTTGGGACAGCGTCCCAAGGATAGTAGAATAGGGGATAAATCCAGGCTCCGCTCTTTGGGATGCCGGATCTATCCCAAGCCTTACCAATGCTTCCTAAGCACTGGCAAGTTGCAAATTGTGGTGATCACCTCTGTGCTAGAAGTAATCATGTCACCAGGGCAATAGCACCAAAGGGCACACAGGGCGCCACTGCCACCTTTTCCACTGCTCTACTGCTATATGTGCAAGGGACATTCCT
The DNA here is from genome assembly GCA_023333525.1 of Aspidoscelis tigris stejnegeri. Taxonomy (NCBI): domain Eukaryota; kingdom Metazoa; phylum Chordata; class Lepidosauria; order Squamata; family Teiidae; genus Aspidoscelis; species Aspidoscelis tigris. The sequence continues at coordinate 214,795,431 of JALMGA010000001.1, forward strand.
GTACACGCAGAGCTGCATCTGGTATAGAAGCACTCTGAATGGTGCAGATGAACTATGCGGGAGTATTCCCTGTCTTTACTTTTTCACCTAGTGTGAAAAGGCCCTTGGTCTCATCTCTAATAACTGATTCTTTGCCAGGGAAAGACCACCAGCCTGCTTTTTCACCCCTAGTTTCTTCTGTTTGTACTCCATCTGGATCTTGCTCTTACTCACAATGAGGAAATATTTCCCCCTGTAATTGTTGGCAGAACTAGCACCTGCCTGTCTCCTGACCACAAGTTGCCTCTTACATGAGCTCCTGGCTGGTCAAGGGAATAAAAACCTGCCATCTTTGGGCCCTGCTAGATTTATCAGAGAGAGACCATCAGTTTGCTTTTTCACCTTGGCTTCTTCAGTTTCTGCTTGCAAATTTATGGATGACAAATGTATCAGTGGCTACTAGAACGAATGCCTAAGAACATCTTTCAGGCTGGGGGGACGGGCAGGGTGCCTCTAGGGACATTTGCTGGGATTCGAGAGCAGGAGAAGGTTTGCCCTTGTCTCTGCTTGACATGCCCACAGGCAATTGGTGGGCCACTGTGTGAGACAGGATGCTGAACTAGATGGGCTGTGGCCTGATCCAGCAGGGCTCTTCTTATGTTCTTATATACTTACTTTTTCCAATAATCTGCTGCCACTGCTCACAATAACAACTGCCAAGCTGAGGCCTCTTAACCTGAGGCTACTTACTCAAGGCCACTGATCCTGCAGTTTTGCAGAGAAGAAGCAACTATTGCTGCCTTCCTATGATTATTTAAACTTACCTAAACATATTTAATGCTTACTGATATCTTATGTATAATGCATATTCTAATTGTATTCTCTAATTATAAACCACCTTGAGCAGTCTTTTGACTTGGAAAGATGATATGCTTATTTCATTCATTCATTCATTTCATTTATTTGTATATCTTGTCAGTCCAAAAGAGCTAGACAGACTTTCAGTTAGTTTCATACTACAATACACAACCATGGAACATGAAACAACAATCCAATAACAGTGACAAGCAAGATATTGTTTTTATCCTTTATAGCCCTTAGACTTGAGACTAGTTTGAAGAAGAAAATTTAGAGGGCAATTAACCTAGAAGAATTTTCTTCAAGATCACCACCACTAGGAGCAAAGCAGGATGGGCACAAAACAGAGAAACATATCCTTTGTAACAAAAGACAGTTAAGATGTATCTAGCTTAGGATATACTACAGGCTCCTTCATTAAACATCCAACTATTTTTCTCTTTGGATTTCAGCTTTCTACTGCCCCACTGTTTAACAAGAGGATAGAAATACAAATATTTATTTGGTCTCATCCCCTATGAACAAAATGGAGTACTTTCATATTTAATAACATGCCAATAACGGTTTACTGCACTACTTGTGACTGAGCAAGGAGACATTATGTGATACTTTGATGGCTGTTTTACTGATGAACTTGGGAAATCACCCCCACAGGAAAGGACTACCTTCAACAATAAATTCTTACAAATACTTCACAATTACAATTTTTTTGCAGTATATAATCTTTTAGAAACAAAAGCACTGATACAATTTTGTTCTTACTTTGAGCACAGGGAAGAGACCTGATAAAGCCTTCTTCCAAGGCTCCACCAGCCTCATCTCTCCAGCAGAGAGCATTCCATATTCACAACACTAAAAAAGGCTAAAACTGTTTTTTGGACCCGAATTGAGGCGGCCGAGTGAGAACCAAGAATCCAGACACTATGCTGCAGAATGTCAAAGGAGCACAACAGGGAGTGATTCCTCTTGGCAAATCATGGCTGCTGGAGGGTGAGGGGAAGATCACGGATTACCGGGAATTCAGCAAGGGGATCCCGTCAACCTTAGACTTCTGCAGCATCTTTTCTGCCAAAAGGCTCCCGATTAATTTCCCCCCCAAACGGGCAGAATTAAGCCGATTCCGGCGACAAAGACGTAGCCGCCGGTTCTCCAAGCACGCTAAGCGACTGTTGTGTCTAATCAGGGCATGAGAGCCAAGCGCCCCGCATTCTTCGCTGTCTACCACCCGGCAAGTGTAGACACACCGACTTCTTTCCCAGAATCGGGAGTGAATAAGAGTGAGTCAGAGAAATCAAAGGCACCGACCGGTACCATCGCCCGCCCGGTGCCACACTTTAAACATGGTCTTAAGCGGCGGGGGACGGGGGTGCCGGACAATCGCGAAGGCCGGCCGCCGGGGAAAGAGTTTCCGCGGCTCTCTACGGGTCAGGGACGCCGGCGGGGCTCTTCCACGGAAGGCAACGGAGAGCCTCAGGCCACGATGGGCGGCAATCCCGGGGCTCGGGGAAGGGAAGGGAAGCGGGATTTCGACACCCAGGCGCCCGCGCAATCGGGCAGGGGAGAGGACGGGACTGGCAGAAGCAATAAGGCAAGGACACTAACGCCGGGAAAGCGGCCGGCCGAGCAGGCGGCCGAGCGCGGCGAAGCGGCCACAGGGCCCCTGAGCGAGCAAGGGAAAGCGGGGCCGCTCGAAGGAAATCCTTGCTGGGCGTGGGCGAGATAAGAGCGTCTGAGGTTCAGCAGCAGCAGCGCCGGCGGGAGAGAAGGGGGTGGGGACCCCTCGGGCTGGTTCGACCCAGCGCGCCTGCGCTGCCCTCGCCAGGGTCACCCTGGCTGGCTGGCTGGCTGGCTGGCGGAGGCGCCCCGCCTGCCGGAGCCCCTACCAACATCGCCACCCGCCGCCGCCCTGCCTTAGCCCAATACCTCATATCTGTCGGGTCCTCTTGGGTGTCCTCTTCACACCCACGGCAAGGACGAAAGAGAAGCAGCAGCGGCAGCCGGCACAGCGGCGGCAAAGGCCACCGCCTCCGCGAGTCGCACCATCCCCTCACGCGCTCGCTCTGGCTTGTAACCGTCGCGCCGCCGCCGCCGCAGACAGGGGGGGGAGGAGGAGGAGGCAATCCCGTCCCAGGGTGAGAAGGCAGCGGTCAGGGCGGGGCTCGGGAGACCGCCTGCCCCTGACTCCCGACGACTCCTTCTCTCTCTCTCACACACACACACACACACACAAACCCCAAAGGCGATGCCCGACTGACTGACTGCGCAGCCCAAAAGAGAGGCAAAATCCTGAGGCAGCCAACCGAGCCTCCAGCTACCCCGAGGTCCCGCCCCTCTTCTGATGACGGACGCGCGCGTCCACCATTAGGCGTAGAGAGACCCGCCGCGGAGGTCTTCGCTCGAACAGCGCCCCCCCTCGGGTGGAAGAACAGCCGCTGGCGCGCGAGGCGAGGTGCGCTGAGGCAAACTAATCCGGCAGCGCGGCCCGGGTGTTTCTGACTGCCGAGCGCCTCGGGGGCAAGAATTATGTATTGTAACCTGTGAATTGGCAAGTAACTAAATGAAATTCGCCCTCACATGGCGCCTACGTTTTTATACACTTCGTCTCTGCCTCTTCTTAATAACGAGAAAAAGATGCTGTCTGCACGGCACTCTGGGAATTGAAGTCCGTATGCACACCGCCCGGCAGCTTCCGTCAGTCAGGATGCTGGGGCTCAGGGCCGGCCGACTCCCGCTAAGCCCGCCCCGAGAGAGCCTCTTATCCCCGCCCAGGTATAAATGACAGAGTTGCCGGCCAATGAGAAGCTACCTTCTGCGGTAGACCAGTGATAGGGTTTTCCCACCAGGATTTAAACTCTCGCGAGAGGACAGAAGGGCCGCGAAAGGAAGGTAAAACGAGCGCCGGGGTTGTGTGAGGTGGTTTTCCAAGCTGTTGTGAGGCTGCGGAATCGGATTAAATACGAATTTAGCCCCCACCCCCCTTCTCATTGGGCCGGGCGCCCGGGTCCAGGCTTTAGCTTTTCAACCGCTCTAGACTTGGTTTTACTTCCCTGACAGAAGGACGAAATGGTCGGTTGCCTTCATTTTATGTTACAGCCTGGATCTCGCAGATTCCAGTATGGTGCATGGCGGAGTCTCTCTCTCTCGTTTGATATTTTTAGGCTCTCTTTCTGAGGATGGAGAGTTTCATCTGAGATGGCCTGGCTATCAGTTCTTCAGGCCGTTTCCGTGAAATGCTAGGCTGTGGCCACACTCGAGCTTTAATCCAGCTTCAGTCCACTTTCAGAGAGTGAGAACAAACCAGCAAAGTAATAGGCTGTTTTCTTTCAGTGTTAAATGACTCCGAAAATTCACTTTGGGGACAGATAATATGGAAAGAAAATGACTGGTCACTTTACGGGTGTGTTCTCTTGCTCTGAAGGTGGACTGAAGCCGGATTAAACCTTAGGTGTAACCACAGCCCTATTGTATGAAAACAAGTGGTAACGTTTTAGCTGCCGAATACTTGTGGGACAAAGTTCCATTGAATGAAAGTCCCATTGAGTGGAACAGTGCAAAATTCCTCTACAGATCAAAAAGCTTTTGTGTAACCCAGGAAAGCTATCAAATCTTGTGCTAGATAGGCATTGCAAAGACATATCACAAATGAAGGGCCTGATTTTTTACAGGGAACAGCTGACAGGAAACAGGCAGTTTTTTCAGAGGTCATCTTGATGTAGTGTTGCATCTAGTAATCTATTGCTTAATCCTCTATATTTGGAATAATAGAATGGATATTACTGATTACCCATGTTTTCTTGTGGAAGATCCAAATATAACTGTTGTATAGATGCAGACTAGAAAGTGATAGCCTTGTTTGCATTCCTAATGCATGGGAGGGACATAAACATGTGTGTATGCACACCCCAGTGTACTACATTGTATGATGAGTATCAGGCTAAAACTTGGGCATTCCTAGACTCCAGTCTTGCTGGTCAGCCACAGAAGGTCACTGATGCTGGGCCACTGATTGTCTGTCAGTGAATTGGGAGAATAAAATGAAGGGGAAGAGAGTATGAGTGCCATAAATAAATAATCCAGATATAATGTTTCAAGCACAAATAATTGCCTTTTTGTCTCACCTCCTCACTAGTTGGCATTCTAAAAACGTGCATGAGCGTCTCCAGTGAGAGCTGTCTGTTGCCATTCATGTAATGCCTTGCTGCTGCACTAGTCGAACTACTGTTTTGGTGTTGAGCTTTACCAAGCCTCTTGTTACACAGCCCTGTTTCTAAGGCCATAGAAGTTAATACCAAATAGACATACCAGATATTGAGATGTGTCATAGGTGCTAAAATCAGCAGCAGGAGATCTCAGAACTGATCAAAATTCAGAAATTATAGAACTCTGATTCAACAAAAATCACTACCTCCAACCTGGAAAAAAAAGAGAAAGTACTGGTCTCTGGCACTAATTCATGGAACCTTACATAGTTCTACATTTAAAGATAAAGTAAATTTATAATGACTAATCTTGTGATAGATGAAGAGCTGTGTTATATTTGACTCATACTTTGTTTAAAAACTTTCCTTGTATGTATTTCATGTTTCAGTATTTTAAAGAACAGGATGAAGGGCTTATATTTGCAGCAGAATTCATCAGGAGATGGAGCAAATTTTGTCTTTGTGGAAAAGGTAAGTTTTTTTGCTTCCATAAGGCTGCATGCAGATATAATATACGTAGTATCCTTGATGGATTGTTATGTATTTGCCTTATTACTACCAGTTCCTTCACCCTTTACCACCCAAACTAAAGTTCTGCTGATTGTCTGCTAAGGGATGCAGTAATGGCAGAGAAGTATGACTTTACCACCACTGTCACATGGTAGAGTCAGTGATGATTCACACCACTTTCATTCTAGCCATTGACCTTCATGCTTTATAGCCTGAAGTTTTCTTGAATACAGGAGTGCCTTCAAATGTTATTGATGGCTGTTCCCATCTTGCAGTTCCAGAGCAACATTAGAGCTTTAATGGAACAACCCTGCATCACACAAAAGATCCCAGTGAGCATTTAGGATTTTAAGTCTCTGAGGGCAGGTTATCTCAGTAATTCCACTGTGACCAGCCAAATACTGTCACTGCAACACACACAAACCACGTTCTATGAGTGACTGTCTGTAATTTCAAAATGTGTACATTCAGTTAACATACCTTATCTTCTGTTTTTAGTTTCTGCACAAAATAAGAAGGTAATATTTACTCCACAGAACTGAAAGTGAATTTAAAAACTTTGATAAAAGTTTTCTAACAATGTCATTCAGTATTCACATTTCAAATACACATTAATCTTTCCAAGGTGGAATCATAAACTATAATATAAGGGGAAATATATGCTGACTTCTGATGTAATTTTATGTTCCAAATTGTGTGAGCCATGTCGTTTCATCTTAGGATGGCCTTCCTGTTGCCAGAGACAGCTATGTGAAAGTACAACTCAAAGTCTGTGCTCTTAGTCGGATTGATACGAAGGTACTTTTATTCACTTATTTTGTAGAAACCTGAAATGATTTCATTTTTCCTATGTGGTTTACAGAAACTTAAATTATAAAAGATTTATGTAATCTAAAATGTAGATTATTCGTAGTTCTGTTGGGCAGTCCAATTTAAATACCTTGGGGATAATTTTGCATTATTAATAGCAATATAAGTCATAGTACAGTAAAACCGATAGTATAGTTCCATGTGGCTTACAGAAAAATGAATCTACTGAGTTTGATAGGCTTTATTCACAAAGCATAAATTGGGCTCTCTAAAGTGTATACTAACACTTATCCAACAGGCTTGGGGAAATGGGCCTTTCCATTTAAGCAAAATATTAATTCCTAAAATTTCCCATCATCATCTCTTTAATTTTATCTTACATTTATATCAAGTGGAGAGGTTCTAATTCTAACCATGGCAAAAGAACATAAAACTGGCTTAGAATAAAAATTAGCAGCTCTAATATCTGGTACAGGACCCCTCCATCTCCTGAATGTTGTGTAATACATCCCAATTTCAGCATAAGGATTATCACGATTTCTCAGTCATTACCATTATTTAGTATATTGGGTGACTGAAAGCAAGATCTTGAAAGGTTAAAAAAGTCCTCATTTTTAATTTTCTGATAGTAGCCGAGATTCCCTGCTGATTTTTTAAAATAAGCAAGGCAACATCTGCCCTATTTTGGAATCAGTAACATCTGTACCTAAAGATTATAGCTCTGCATAATGGACTGCCCAACAGAACTACGAATAATCTACATTTTAGATTACATAAATCTTTTATAATTTAAGTTTCTGTAAACCACATTTCTATAGGTGGGAGTTAAAAAAATAACATAAGAGATGCCCTGCTGATGGGGCCACAACCCACCTAGCCCAGCATCCTGTTCTCACACAGCAGCCCATCAATTGCTTCTGGGCATTCTCAAACAGAAGACAAGCCTTCACCTGACCTCAGTTTCGGGCAGATAGTCTTTAGAGGCATTGTACCTATCTCTCTAACCTGGAGGTGGTATCTAGGCATCCATTCTAGTAGTCATTGATACACCTGTTCTCCATGAATTTGTCCAACCCTTTCTTAAAGCTATCCCAGGTTCGTTGGTGTCACCACCTCTAAATGCCATAGACCAATGATCCTCTGGGGGAAAAAATATTTCCTCTTGTTAAAATCCCTAGCATTGAATTTGTTTCACTGCTGCTGTGCACTGAGTTGATATCTTTATTGAGTTCTCCACCGGAATCCCAAGATCCCTGTCCTGATCTGTCACAGAAGGCTCAGCCCCTATCACTTTATAGGTGTAATTAGGGTTATTTGCCCCAATGTATATCACTTCATGCTTGCTAAGATTGAAGCGCATTTGCCACTCTGTTGCTCATTCATCCAATATCAAGAGATGCCTTTGGAGCTCTTTACAATAATTTTGTTACCCTGAACAATTTAGTCTGATCAGCAAACTTTGCTGTCTCATTACTTACTCCTACCTCTAGATAAATTAAAAAGCATGGGTCCTAATACTGAACGCATTTCTCATCTCTTTCCACTTTGAGAATTGTCCCTTTACTCGCTGTTTCCTGTCCTTATAGCCAGTTACCAATCCAGAACTGAACCTTTTCTCTTATCTCATGATTGATTAATTTATCCAGGAGCCTTTGATGAGGGACTTTGTCTAAAATCTTCTGAAAGTCCAGACAATCTATGTCACCTATATCCATGTGTTCATTAGGATGGATGGAGAACTGGCATTAAAAAAAGACATCTGTTATGAGAAGCTATGATTCCATTCTGCTGGTGTGATTTTTTTTTTCAGATTTAAATTCTGAGTTTATGCAACTCTTCCTTCAGGAAAGTATACACAAGACTATAACCCATGTGGGCAAGACTGGATACTTTTTGGTTATATTACTCACAGTAATCAGGAATTACTTTTCATAACGTTTTGACAGGAATGAAGTTAAATTTTCTTTGTAATATGTGAACACGTCTATTATTCTTCAAAGAATTCTAACAGTTATTTCCCTTAGCTTTTGTCAGAAATCAAGATGGAGAAGGAGTTTCTACCTGTTGGGAGGGAAATTGCTGGTGTTGTTTTGGAGAGTGAGTATATCAATTATCATCTTAATACTGTTTGTCTTGGGCAGTAAAAAGTGATGATAAAACATTATTTGAAGTATTTAGCACCAAACCCCGTTTATCCTTTTATAAAAAGCTGATCCCATTACAGTATTGGTGACCATTTCCTGGATTCCTGACACACTCTAATATAACAAAAGAAAAGATGCTGTGCAGATCTCAGCAGGCTTAGTTCCCAAGAGAAAGTATTGGTAATAATACTAGAGATTAAACAAAAGTTGATTATTACTTCTATTTGTTAGCAGTGGTGACTGCAAAGTAACATCTTAGTATGAAAACAAAAATCTCTCTTCTCCCTTCTGGTGAGCTTGATTTTTTTTCTGTATTTTCTATTTCAGGCTTGCCAGCAGAATTCCATAGAACCCTTAGGGTAGTGTGTGCCAATCAAATCAGAGTTCGTCTCCAGCTTGTAACCTGGCCTGAGATCTTAGATTAAAATGTAAACTGGCTAGAACTCCAAGCAGTTCTTACAGCTCTTTTATCTTCTCCAAATTAGATCACATCCCCATCTAAACTGAAGACATAACCACAAAGTGCCACATCGATAGACAGGAGAGAACTAGTTCTTAGAAGATCGCAGCAGAATAGCAACTATAATCCCTTCTGCTCTGATCCACCCAACTGATAGATGGCACTTCAGACTAGAAAACCTCATTGCCACCACCCAGAAAATCCAGCCCTTCTAGGTTGCTTCAATTCCACAAAAGACTCCTTGTTTAGGCAATGTGCTAATAAAAAATAAGCAATTCCTTCTTCTGCACAACAGGAGGCAGGTGGAAAAAAGACTCATAGACTGGGTAGTTTCTTCTCTGATGCAGTGTGCATGATTGAATCATAAAATTGTAGCGTTGGAAGACACTTCAAGGGTCATCAAGTCCAACCCACTGCTCAATGCAGGATTTCCTAAACCATCCCAGATGGACGTCTGTCCAGCCTCTGCTTGAAGACCTCCAGCTAGACAGATTTCCATACCACCTTGTCCAGTGCATTTTTCATACACAGATCTGGGTGCTGCGGGATCTAGTCTACTCATGCACAGCTAATCTTAAAATTAGGGAACTACAGTTTAAGATTAAGCACAAAAGATTTCTCAACCCACTCAAACTAGCCACAATGGACAGAGCTTACCTTGCAGAGTGCTGGAGAAATTGCACGGTCTGGGGCTCTTTTAGGCATATGTGGTGGGACTGTGAACCTGTAAGAGATTTCTGATGAGAGGTAAAAAGTTAAATTATAAGTAAATTCAGGATCCCATTAGTTATGTTGATTGAAACAGCAATCCTCCTCTGGTTTTCCATGCAGAACAGGCAGTCTAGGAATAGGGTACTGCTCAGGTATATGATTCTGGTAGTGCAGATGACTGCTGTGCAAAATTGGAAAATGGGTGTTTACCAGAATTTCCTGTACTACCTTTCAATGGTTATTTCTTATTGACAATTTCATTACAAATCAGATCTGTGGTGTGTAACATATCACCAAGGGTAAATGTTTCTTTTGTGCCAGACAAAAATATTACAGAGTGGATAAGGCATTCTGTATAAATTGTAGTCGTGTCTTTGAGTTGTAATTGCTTCTCTTTTTTACCATCCTGTCAAATATTGGATGTAAATAGTTATTTTTCCTGTTGAACAATATTAAAGCTTTAAAAAATATGGTGGTAGTGGCAGGAAGGAAATTATAACTGTCCAGTAGAGCTTCTCATGTTCCATGCATTTGTTATTTGTACCTTTGCAAAATGTAGCAGTCACTTGGGTATGTATACAATTGTAGTAGTGATAGGTAAGTGCTCAGCTTATATTATTTAAGACTTGTAGTTAAGAAGATTATTTTTATTTTCTTTCTTGTCTGCCCACCACAGGACTTATTAAGACATAAGACTCTAGTTATATGTAATATTCTTCTAATTTTAACAGTCCCAGATAGGCATCATAAATGAGATCTATCAAATTCACGCTGAGCTAACTCTAATATTTCTGCATTTTATGGGTGGTGGGAATGGAGCCCAGCTTTAAGAAACAGAACCAACCAAGTCATACTGGCAGTGATCTCTGGCTGTTTTTGCCTGAGCACTAAGAACCCAGTTAAGGACCCTTTAGGAACCTGATTGCTACCAATTGGGTATGAATCAGGAAGGCCCTGTCCTCACGCAGAACCCATTTAGGGCCCCATCCGGCAGGCCATGTCCCCACAAGGGCAGGAGAAATTCGGATTTAATGGGTCCTGAGCATAGGGGCCATGGTGGAGGCAGTGGAGGTGGCAATGGCAGCCCCATCAGTGTGGCCGCTATTGTTGCTCTCACAGTTGTGACTGCCACCTCCCCCCCACCCCCCATGTTCTGATGATGGCTGCTTCGGCCTTAAGGCGGGAGGTAGGAGGCGGCAGCGATGGGGGGGTTGCCTCTGACAACATTGCTGCCTCTGTTTCTGCTCCCCCCTGTTGCGGCTGGCTCAGGGAGGTGGCGAGGCATGATCACCATCTCCCCTCTGCCTCCACCACTCCAGGTGACAGCACAGGTGCAGCCATCACCTCGGGTGCATGGCTGAGGTAGCTGCATTGCTGTCACCACATTCCTGATGGGTGGAGGTGGCAGCGGAACATTCTCCTTTGGCCTAATTGGTGTCTCAGGAGGCATGCTGCAGTGTCCAAACAGCACCCTGCTTAGCACCCGTTGCAGTCATGCAGATGCATGCGGTCCTTCCCAAGATCTGGATTTGTGAGTTAATTAAAAGTCCTTTATATAGAGCAGCTGCTTGTGGGTGATGTAGACTGATCTGTGGAGCAAAGGTAGCTTTTGACTTAAAACTGGCCAGCAACCACTCCTGCTGTCTCCCTTAGTGTACATATTTCTGCCTTTTTCTCAGAGAAGTTCATTCACACATGTATGTGTACACCAGTGTATGCACATTCGCACACAGACACTCAAAGATGGGGGTTGAGGTTCTCTTTTTTCCTTCATTATCTTGATTGCTGGGAACTAATTAGGAATGAGAAGTTGCTTGTTTTATTTTATTTAAGACTTTTTTATACCACATTCTGTTTTGAAAAATTTCAAAGCTGTATACAGAACATCTAAAACGGGTAAAAACAGCAGAGGGGGCAATCTAAAGGAAAGATGCTACCACTTGAATGCGAGATATTCTAACAGGGCATTCTGCAATTATGTATTGCAACAAAATTATTCTGAGTTGAAGTACAGATTTTTAAAATTCCTTAACTGTTCATGCTTTTAATTTCCATCCTCCAAAGCCGGAAGTAAAGTTTCCTTCTTTCAAGTACATGATGAAGTAGTAGGTAAGTTTTATAATTTATTTCATCAAATGCTAATAAATCACACAAAATCATTTGGTTAGGATTGAAATGTAATAGGGCAGCGGTTCTCAACCTTCCTAATGCCGCGACCCCTTAATGGAGTTCATGTTGTGGAGACCCCCAACCACAAGGGTAGAGCAGTTGGGAGGTGGGAGAGAAGGGCGGCGGGACACTTGTCGCGACCCCTCTGAAAGGGTAGTTCGACCCCCAAAGGGGTCCCGACCCCCAGGTTGAGAACCACTGTAATAGGGAGTCCCTTCTGATATATTTTTTTAAAAAAATATTCCTATATTTATCTTATAGGCAGCCATTGTCTGAAGAATTTAATATTTTTTCCATCTTTAAGCAATTGAAATATGAAACAACCGAATTACCTTTCCTCCCTCTTTGCCTTGCAGATAGTTCTTGCAGATAGTTCTTACCTCACATCAATTGGCATGTACATTTCACACATATTTCTTTCACAGTATGGCAGACGAGACTCCAGCTCTGGCACTTTCTACACAGCAAGCATAGCAAATGTATGCCTCCTTATTAAGGGAAGCAATGGCTTCTCTTAAAAGGCTGCATGCTGCTAGATTCTCCTACCTGCCAAATCACAGTGAGGGAATCCTTGGCATGATTTTGATGAGCAGGGAAGCTCCTCTGCCCCCCAGCATCAAGATTGCCTGTAATTTCTACATTGGAGGTGGTACCCTCTAGTCCAGTGGTTCTCAACCTGGGGGTCGGGACCCCTTTGGGGGTCGAACTACCCTTTCAGAGGGGTCGCTACAAGTCTCTCACTGCCCTTCCCTCCCACCTCCCAGCTTCTCCATCCCCGTGGTTGGGGGTCTCCGCAACATGAGGAACATTAAGGGGCCGCGGCATTAGGAAGGTTGAGAACCGCTGCTCTATTCTTAAAATTACAGCTGATCCTGACCTGAGGAGGGGGAACGAGAGCCTTTCCTGTCCCATAGAAATCGTGGCTGGGATTTCCTCACTGTGATTTGACAGGCAGGGAAGGAGGGTTTCCTTGTCCTCAAAATTAAAGGGAAGTTCTACACTGTGAATCTGAATGCAGCAGGAAGGAGCTGAATACAGTAAATGGCTCGTGCTTTGACTATGTGAGCACAACTGAAGGAACCAGCCAGTCTCTTTAAGCCGCCACAGCCACGACTCAGCAGGTTTAGTTTGTTTGGTTTTTTTCATGGAAAACAAAAATACAAAGATAAAACATTATGCCACTGAATACCATCAGCATTCAGCGTAGTGGACCCGCCCTATGGCAAGCCATACGGTTTCATCCATAGGTACACTTTCAAAGAATGTGCATAGATTGTACAGTGGTGTTTGTAATTTGGTCAGCATTTCTACGGTTTGTATGAATCCTATGTTCTTCAATTCCCTTTTAAATTTTACTTAAAACATATTTGTCCAGTTTCTTTGACAAAAAAACTAGGCTAACAGACCATCTTTCACTTCTGATTGCATCTGTTATCACTACAAAATTGTATTTAGAAACCAAACACAGGAGGTTCCTCAAGTTTATTCCATAAGGTGAGAGTTATAAAAGTGGAAGTAGCCAAGAGAAATCTTCAGGCTAATGATTTAGCTTGAAAATTATATTTTGCTTCTTGTATTTATCTAGCTTGAGCTGGAAATTTTTATTTTGATTTCTTAGGAATTTTGCCTTTGGATTCAGACGAATCTGGTTTGTGTGAAGTGATTCTAGTTCATGAGCATTATTTAGGTATGTATCTTTACTCAGTTAACTAATTAATCTTCTTAAAACTGCTTAAAAGATTAGACTGGAGATTTATTTATAGAAAATGAATAATGTTCAGCTTAGCTGTTTTACAGTGAAGCTTTAACTTTTGACTAGTCTGACTGTTCTTTAACAATAGCATCAGTATAAAAGTGAGTTATGTAGTGAGTTAATTCTGAGATTCAGTCCACCAACACTGACTCACCCATGTAATTTCTCACAGGCACCTTTTCTTGTTTTGCTTAACTCTTTTTTGCATATTGACATTAAAGCCCTTCAAGCAGAAATCAGTAAACCGGAAAGAACTGGGGTACAAACTGGGCAGCTGCCCATGACCACACAGTTTAGGACCCTTCCAAAATTTTAAAATTTCTTAATGAATGAAAGGTTAGCAATATGGGTCTTAATTACTCCCCTGCAAATGATTACATTTTATTTCTTTTGGACTCCTTTCATGGAAGATTTAAAAACTTTAGTTAGACACGCAAGAGGGTCTAGTAGCACCTTAGGGACTAAAAAGAGAAAGAAGTTGACAGCATAAGCTTTCTTAGACTAAGCCATCATTAGATGCATGTTGTGACGGAAAAGCCAATTTGATTTACAGTATAAAACCTAACTGCATCCACCTTAGATGGTTAACATCTGAATGGAAAATTCTTTCCCAAGTAAAAATCACTTTGTTGCCCAATTGCGGTGGAAACACGTGCCGTATAATCCGGATTTGATGCCTGAAGACCCGATTATAGACCCATTTAATGGGGTCTACAGGAAATCTGGATTACAACATTCAATCTGGATTTCCCTAGAACTGGTGGAAACAAATGTGACTCTAATAGGTCTGCATTGGAAATGGGGTCTTCCTGCTCTGAGCCTAATGGGTCCTTAATGAGTCGCTAATGGGTACTTAGTGCTAGTGGGAAAAAAAACCTTTAAGGTGCTACTAGTAGACCTCCTTGCTTACTGATCCAGACTAACATGCCTATGTCTTTGAATTTTAGTTAGACATGTATTGGTAAAAATGTTTTTAATAGTTCATATTCATGTACTGACAGTGTAGTGTTAATATACTATATTTTCTGGCGTATAAGACTACTTTTTAACCCAGGAAAATCTTCTCAAAAGTCGGGGGTCGTCTTATACGGCGGGTGTCGTCTTCTTATACGGCGAGTATATCCCAAACTCTATATTTTAACTGGAAAGTTGGGGGTCGTCTTGTACGCCCAGTCGCCTTATACGCCAGAAAATACGGTAATATACATTATATTAACCAATGAACTGCATCTTCATGTATAGAGTTAGCTGATTTTTTAAAAATGTCTGACTTCCAACCTTGAAGGAGCCTCAAAAGACTTTATTGCTCAATGATCTCATGTCAAAAGAATGTCTGTTTAACAATAAACACGATATCGTACATTTCAGTGGGTGTTCATTTAAACAACAGACACCAGTAGTTGGATGATCATGTGAAAGGTATGCACATGCATACACAAATTGGCTTTATGATGTATAAGTCAAAAATGGGCTGGACCTACTGAATAAACAAACTCAAGTTTCTTTACTGTGCAAATAAAAGGAAGTTCTTGACTTTACCCTGGTGAGTGATATAATAGTTTCAAAACTGTAGGGTGTGACTTTAAACAAACAATTTCAAAGGTTGATAAACCATATTCAGATTTCTGTTTTTTCTTTCTGTATATAATAGGGAGTGATTTACTTCAGTTAACAGTTTTAGAATTGTGCTAGTAAGACAAGATTTTGAAGTAATTTACTGTTACAAAGTTGAAGATTCAGAGCAAAGAGAGGGAGGGAAATTGAATGTTAGAAGAAAAGTGTTAATTAGAGGATTCCAGAAAAAATAAGATTGTGAAATACAGCACAGTATAAATTTGACAGCTAATACACTCCATCACAATTTGAATTATAGCTCCTAAGTTACTTGATTGACTCTCATTACTGCACATTTACAGTATGAGTGATAAATGTATGAAAATGTTCGTTGTAATGTTGAAATGTTCATCGGTTTTGTGTGCATATAGAACAGCTTCAGCTAAATCTTGTGTATAATCAGAAACTCCTTTTAGGATGCACTATATGGTACCATATAAGTCATCTCAATAATACCTCAGATTCCATCATAGTTCCTTGCAAAACCATTTTATTACAAAATAAGCAATAATTATTTGACATATGGCTTTAATTTTGACCATGTCACTGAAAAATTAGGCATCTTGATATGAAATAGTTTAACTATTTATTAGCCATCTCTTTAAAGGGTAGAGCTTACAAACTGTTATTAACATTTCAGACTGCTGGTTTTGCAGAACTCTTTTGTGGAGAAAGAATGAGAATCTGGTGGGATCATGTATGTGAGAGACAATAAGTTTTATGACAGAAACAGTGTTGCATTTAGTAAATGAGAAACAATTCCTACCCTCCAACAGTGCTTTAAAATCCGTGCTACATTTCCCCTTGCTTCTGAAACAGTGCATAAACCAGAAAAAGTCTCCTGGCTTGAATCAGTAGGAACCATTCGTGATGGCCTCCGTGCGTACACAGCTCTGCATTACCTTTCCTATGTTTCTCCAGGAAAAACTGTTCTAGTAATGGATGGAGCGAGTGTAGGTATTTTTTAAAATGCAGTAATAATAGACTGTCATTAAAATGGAAAAACTACTTTGTTTTCTTAATTTCACATTCAGTACAGATTTGTCTTGCTAAAAATGGACTAATCATCATAAATGTCTTGAGTGCTTCCCTTCCAGATGATCCAGAAAAAAGACACTAGTCTCTGCTAGGTCACTCTGACAGTGGAATTCACATGGGTGGAGGGAGGCAGAATAGTAGGGCCTGTTATAGTCTGCACCATTCTGGGATATAATCTTGAATAAGGCCCAGTTCAGAAAAGATCTTAGATGTTCCTACTGACTAGTTTTCTTTCTTTTTAGTAGTGTGAGAATATGAGGGATGTATATTAAAATGGGTTCTTCTTTTGTTCACAACTTTACTGGTATCAGAACTGTGTACCAATACTGAAGTGGGTAGAACTGTGAAATTATTGGAAAATGAGAAGACTAAAGAAGGGTATGGCAAGTCTGAAATTGTTGCCTGTTTTTCTGGTGTCGTGGATTTTTTTAAAGTGGAAATGTATGCATATTATTGCAACCACCTAGATATTTGAGAGCTGGAATAAAAGGCAATGGTAAAGGGTTCAGTAGTGAATCAGATGGTACCTAACTTCCACAATCTTCCCTGTTTGGTCAGCCATTCTATTTAATGAAAAATACCAAAAGAATAGATTTGGATCACAAGATTAACAGAGGCAGAGGTCTTTCTGTGCTGGGCCTTATTCTGGATTTTATCTGCACAAGAGCTCCCAAGGGACTCAACAAAAGTTCCCTAATGCTAATTTTTTGAAGCCTGTCTTGGAGACAACCGCCCCGCCCCCCCCAATAGAACAGCAACTCCAATTCCCAGTCCCTGAACTTATTCCACAAGGATACCATAGTTGATTATATCAAAAGCTGCTGATAGATTAAAGAGAATCATGGGGTTTGCATTTCTCCTATCTCAGACCCAAAAGTGGTCATGCATCAGGGTGACTTAAGTAGATCTTTACTTCCATTTTCAGGATTTTCTTGCATTCGGAGTAGTGATCAGTGAGGAAGTGTACAATCCTAAAATCTATGTCTGAGATAAAAGGTCTGGTCCAAATGCTGTTGTTGGTGCTATTAACAAAACCTCTATTATACAAAGTTAAGAAAGGAGTAATTATAAAAATAAACACATTTGGAAAAGAACACCAAAACCCTAGGTGAACTGGACCTTCTGTAGTGGATATTCTGTCACTAAAAGCTAAAATATATTTTAGCTTATCAATATGCAAGAGCAAACTGCTTTTGTTTTTTCCACAGCCATTTGGTACAATAGCCATTCAGCTAGCACAACACAGAGGAGCCAAAGTAATTTCTACTGTATATACTCTTGAAGACAAGCAGTATCTTGAGAGGCTTGTGCCTTCTGTGGGTGAGTTACATTGCTGGGTGATAAACTGCATTAAGCATTATCTTTGAACAATATTCTTATTTTGACATTGTTGTTGGGTCTAAAGGATTTAGAATCCTTGTCTTTTTAGGTATCTTAAGCCCTAAATCTGATGTTTATTTACTTTCATCTCATGAAGCAAATTTTGCTTTTAATGCTACAAACTGATGAAAGACATTAGTAAAGTTATGATAAATAAATTAATGACTGATCTCCAGATCTGCCAGGTAAAAGTTAAGAGATAACAATTGATAGATTTAAAAATAAGAAAAGGGAGGGGGGAGAAGTTGATATTCATGACATTGCAATGGGCCAAAATAAAAGAATTTACTATGGAGAAGTTAACAGAGTGTGACCTACCAGGCTTAATGTAGTATGTGAACCAGGCATCATCGAGGCCTTCTGTTGGTTCCTACCTGGAATTGTAAGGCAGAGCTGTGTGTCAAATCTTCGCAGCTGACAGTACATAGCTTGTGTGCTGCTTTCAACTTAGCAGGTCAAATACTCAGATACTTTAGTCTAGCCCTGTTTTTGCGCTTACTTTCAAAAATCCAGATCTTCGGGAGGACTGCAGTGAGTGCTAAACCGAGCGCTGTGCAGATGCCATAGTACCCATTGCAATGCTCCATTTTGCCGGAACCGGAAGGGCCACCGGTGGCATGGTGCAGTTGGCCAGCGCCACCGTCACTCACAGCGGGCACCCACCGACAGGGCGGAGTGGAGAGGCATGGCTTCGTAGCTGCTTACGCAGCAACTATGAAGCCTGTGCTGGACTCTGTAGACAGCTACAGAGGCCGTGCAGGCTTCCGTAGCTGTGAGTGGTGGGGTGGAGCTAGAGCCACCCCACTGCAAATGGCGCCCGCCCCTGGAGCCCATTGGCCCAGTAAGTACTGTAGTGCCAGACGCATGTCCTCCAATCCAGTCTTCACAGCTGAAGACCGGATTGTGGACACCCTTAAAGGGGTCCACAGTAAATCTGGATTTAAGGGCCCAGGACTCATGGGGACAGGGCCTTCAGGGAGGGGTCCTAAAGGGGTCTTCCATGGGGGCAGGGCATGCCTGATCAGTACTGATTGGGTTCCTAAAGAGTTCCTAATGGGGTCTTAGTCCCTACTGCAGATATAGCCTAAAAGTTCTCATATTCTCATATGATCACAGTAATCAGAATATGGATGCTGTTCCAATGTGCTTACATGGGATATAACCCCTGCTTGTGGGTCCCCTCCGTATCTCTGTGAATCGCTTTCTAACATATTTGGCAAGCATTATGGGAAAGATTTTATTTCTGCCACAGAAACAAGACAAAGGGTTTCTCTGTCTCACCTGAGACAAACAAGCAGAGTTTTAAATTGGTTAGCAATGACTAAAGTTAATGTATAGGTTAACAGCTGGTATCCAGTTTTTAAATGATACAAAGGAAAGAAGAAAAATTTAAAAATAAAACCAGAGAAAAAACCATCTGTCTTTTTAGTAGTCCTCCTGGACATGAGCTATAAATGAAAGGCAAAATAAAGGAGAAAAAAGAATTTCTTGGTAAGCAACTGTAAATATCCCAAACAGGAGAATGTCCAGTTAGCTGTTAGGGTATTAGATTTCCTCTGCAAAATCTGTATACCTTATTTTAAAGTCTTGTCTTACTAATAAAATCTCAGATCTTTGCATCTAATTGTTTTACCTTCACCCCTTTTTCCTTTATAATAAGCATCTAGAGAATTTCACAGTTCTTTCTTTGCCTTTTTTGTTTTAAAATGTTACTCTGCAGTTGGTCTACAGTGACATATGGGTGATAACTTGCTAGAGCAGCTTTTATATTCTATTGCAATATAATGAGATGTGTATAGTCTGAAAGAGCAATTCCTTTTGCTATTTAAAATTCTGTCGAAGTGTGAGAAACAAAACGCTTCACATTATGCAGTTACCAGTATTTTTAAAGAACCGAACTGCCAGCTGCTAGTTAATTGTGCATAACCTTCTAAGACAAGCACTTCACACCACGTCTGAAATGTCTTGTTTGCATAGGAATTTAACTATAAAGTACTGGAACAGAGACCGAACAGGATATTCTAAAATACTTATGACAGAGTCATGCCTTGTCTGTTCAAGGTAAAACATCTGCTAGTGCTTTGTAAACATGGAATATGTTGCTAAATAACAGTTTTTCAGGGTTTAGCTAAATGCATCTTGTAATGTTTTATATGTAGAAGCTATTGAAATAATTATTGACAGCTTGAGAATTTAGCAGTGATTAAACTTTCTTTAAGCCCTAGATTTCATACCTTTCCACTAAAATCTTGCCAGTTAGGAGAACAGGAATAGTGAATAGATCAATAGTTAGCTGTCAGCAAATATTCCTCTTCATAGTCCCAAAGTGTGTCTTCCACACTTTGTTTCCTCAAATCAGCATCACCACTGCAACACTTTCTCATCGCACAAGATCCACTATCTCTCTTTGCTCTGCATAGATTTAACTATTTGTTCTCCACCAAAGGGTTGCATTGTAGCCAATTAAAAGAAATTATAGTTGCCAGCCCTCGGGCCATTTTGAAGACTAAGGGTGCCTCCAGATGACAGAAGGCAATTGTAAGATCTTTTTTTTAGCATAGTAGGCAAAAAAACACCAAAACCCTTTCATACTTAATATAATCTTGTCTGAGTTCAGAAGAAAAAGAGGTCAGTATTTAATTGTCCTGTGCTGACTATTAAAACAGTGACTGTGTACTGTACATACATGCGAAAATACTGCTTCCTCCTGTTTCTTAGAATAGCTGTTATTCTTAATGAGAAGCAAGGTGACACTGCTGATGATTCAGACTTTGCCAAATAAAGATGCTCCTCAACGACAGAGGAAATATACTTGCAAATATGCACTGGCTTCAGTATGCCAAAGCCCTTTCCTGTAGGTCCAGTAGAAGATCCCTTTTGGTTTATGAAAAGATGCTGTAGCTAAATACTTGAAAGGGGTTTTTTTTGTTGATCATTGCATATCTTCTAATTTTCACTTTTTGTTTTGAAAGGTGTCAAGCAACCATTAGTAGGTAAGTTTAAAAATTAGTCATTCATTTTTTAAATACTTGTGCTCCTTTTTCTTCACAGCACAGAACAAACTCCAGATTGTCTGTTAACGTTTCTTACACAGAATGCCACTTCTGATAAATTGCGTTAAAATGCATTTAAAACAAGAAAATACTCAGAAATAATTAAGGACCTTGCATACCACACCTTCTCCCATATAGATTTGTCTGTGCCCTAAGATTTGCCAGTGAAGCCCTCTTTTGGGGGGGCGGCTGTTAGTTAGGGAATAGGAATGCATGTGAGGGCATTTTCTGTTGTAGCCCCCAGATTATGAAATAATCTCCCCATGAAGGGATGTCACAGAAGGCTGGTGAAGGCACATCTCTTCACTCTAGCCTTTGGCTGAAGGAACAACATCCCTTCCCCATGCGAACACGTGCTTTTTATTCTGGTTTTATTCTGGTTTTATTGTCACCTGCCCTAAGACCTTTGGGCATAAGGGCAGGATAGAAATATAAATAAATAAATACAGCATCACAAAATTAATATTTTGATTTGTAATTCTCTGAAAGCCAATCTGGCATGTTTTTAATATATTTTTAATAGATTTCTTATGCCTTTGTAGTAAAAGATTATTTATATTTTTAACTAATTTTTCCCATTTCCTCCTGCAATGGAAAAAAGAGCAATTTTATCTAGTTTTATATACTATAGTATATTCTATATATAGTCTAATCAACCTTAAGGGTTCCAGATTTAAATCCCAGATTTGTTTAATCAGGAGTAAATTCCATTAAAATTACTGGAATTATCTCGTTGAGTTTTCTGTCATTGCAGCCTTAATTGTACATTGTTCTGATTTCTATAAACTTATTGACTCTAAAGTTTTCTAAGGAAAAGTCACTGTTTTGTTTTCACATTACTGTACTTATTGTACTAGTAATTAATGTAATTACATTTTATAGCTTAAATTGTAATTTTTGTTTTATCCCATCTAGCTCGTATTATAGATGAATCAAATGGAACTTATGATCTGATAGAGAGCTGTTTAGAAGAAACTGGTGGATTGGGAGTGGATATCGTTCTTGATACAGGAGGTCTGTTAGCCGTTTCAGAATTTTACTAATGCAGTATTTACTAATATATTTTCAAAGACATTTATTAATATTAAAATTGTACATAATAAACATCATGCAATGGCATCTGTACTATAGGTTGCATCCAGATGGCACAAGGCAATGCAGGATCTAAAGAAGAGCCCATAATTACCTTTTGCTACCACCATCTGCCCAGCTTACAGTCTTCTCAGCAGCTTCTATGATGGACTGGTTGGAGCTACCGGAAGCCAGCTAAGCACCCGCCCACTTCCTTTTGTTATTTATCATATGCTTGGTGGCTTCCAGTAGCCCAAAGCAACCCTATCACCGAAGCTGCCAATAGATGCTAAGGCTAGCGTTTCTATTATGAGGAACCTAGCATCATTGCTGGAATTTCCATAATAGTTATACCATGTGTTATGAATCAACTACATTGGGAATGCCAGTGGAATGTCTTAACATTCCTAATATACACCTTACACTGTCACGTGTGTGGAGGCATCTATATTGCCAGTAGAACACCATGTGGTATAATATACACCTGTTGTTGAAGCCTTGTTTATTAAAATCTTCTTGTTATTTCTTTCGTATTTGGCCTGTTGATGGTGACAAAGATAGAAGTCCCTCTACAGATGGTCATGCTTTCTGCAGTGACCAAGTAGTGAGTGTTAGGAAGGGAGCAGTGAGGGTAGATTAAGAATCATGCTGGTGCTTTCCATAAATAATGCAGAAAAATAAACTTTACTTCTGCAAAATGTGAAAGAGCTAAAATCAAAATTAAAAACCAAAGTTGGCTGTGCGGATATAGTAAGAACTTGATCTTGAATGTGTTAAATGTACTGATGATATAAGACTCCTGTTTTCTTAGGAACTAGTTTAATTTGCTTTCTTTAGTGAGATTGTATAGTAAAGAGAGAGAAGCATCTTCCCAACATTTGCTACCACACAAGCATGACATCATTACACTGCTCAGCGTTGGAGGTCACTGGGTTACCATGGAAGAAAACCTTCAGGTAAGAACAAGCACCTGAGGCAAATTTGCATGAGGGTGAAGATGTTGCAGAGCGTTAGCTGCAAACCTGAGGCTTTTTGTAAACCTCCCTACCCCTTGGCCACACAACTTGCTGCACCCTTTGAGAATTCCCAACATGTTTCCTAGGACTGTTAACAATGCCTCTCCCTAGTCAGAAAGGAGAGCTGTACATAGAAACCAATGGCCTTTGTGGTTCTGGATCTTAATATGCAACATATTTCTCCATAAGGGATCATATGAGTACTAGGTCAGATTTAAAGTTTTGCCACTTCCATGTAGGGCCTTAAAATACTTGCAACCAGGTTATCAGCAGACTATTATGGAAATATGAGATTACTAAGGCCTATTCTTTACTGGGCCTAATTCTGAATTATATCCCAGAATGGTGGTGCACTCTATAGCAGGCCTCATCAGGGACTGCTGTAGTCTGCACTAGGATGAGGATGTCAGGAAATAATCCAGAATGATGTCCAGTGCAAAAAGGGCCACAAATTATTGACTTTGAGAGGTTGCATCCAAACATCAGTTATTTATTCCACTATGTCTGGATTTTCCAGAATAAAGCATGAATGTTCCTGACTAACCAAATGTAACAGAATAAGTAACCAATGTCTGGATGCAGCCAGAGAAGAAGTGGAAGAAGTTATCTGCTGTAATAGTAATTAGTGTCTCATCCAACCACTAAACATGCGGCCTGATACCCTTTAATGCTTTGCTTCCTCTACAAACAAAAGGTCTTCTCTTTTTTCAAAAAAAAAATCTTTTATTGAGATTAAACCATTTCAATACAAAAATAATAACATTTTCAACTCAAACATATCAACCTACAAAATACTATTACACATGTTAAAATAAAATACTAACTTTATATGCAAATTGTACTTTATGCAACTATAGTTTGCAGTAATAACATAGAAAGAAAAGTATTTTCATCAAAACTTGGTGAATCTGAGATCAAAGGGGGCCATGCCTCCAGAAAAGATACTTGGGTTGTGTGACCATGCATTAGCTGAGACTGATACATTATAAGCTCTTGCCTGGCTTGATTCCAAAGTTTGTTGCATCAGTTACCTGATGTCAAATTTTTGAATGGCCATATAGATTGTTAACATTAACGTTGCATCATTACTAGAAAATTTGTATCAATAATTTGCTTTCATTTGATTAATGTAGCCTTTCTGTCTGTTTTTTAAAAGTTGGATCCCCCTGATAGTCATTCACTTTTCCTCAAAGGTGCTTCTGTCTCTTTCCTGAATGATGAAGTATGGAATTTGTCAAATATGCAACAAGGGAAATACTTGAATATCCTTTCTGTGCTTATATTCCAAGTCGATCAATAATTGATTTTGAAAGAAGAAGAAAATACAAGATACATTGTAGTATCACAGATCTTGCTTCTGTTCCCCCAAGCTGGAGAATTTAAAAACAAAATGGAAGGATATGTAAACTCCAAATTTATGTGAAAATCTCTCTGCTTAGGAAGACGAGGTGCAACTGTGAGAGGAGCCTGTAGATGTGATGGGGGAAGCTGGGGACGCAGTGGGAGGCCATGGATGTGAAAGGAGAGGGGAGACTGCCATGAGAAGAGGGAAGGAAAATTAAACAAATAAACTATTCATTGAATCCTCCTAGTTTGGTTCACTGTGGACTTGAATCCTCTAATTTTAAGTGTGCTATAGTCCAGAACCTTCCTGGCTTTTATTAAACCACATCCCTGTGAGCCTGGTTTAGTATGTCCCTACTTATAGCTCCGCAGAAAACCTGAAGTTAGTTACCTTGCTTAAAGTTAACACTAGAGGTTGCAAGTCCATACTGTATCTGCACTCAGACAAGTTGTCTTTGGGTTTCCTAGCAGAAAATTAAAAATGTCTCCCGTTCCTCCCCAATCTACCGTAGCAGCCAATTTTAGAACCACCCAACTCAAGCAAGAAACCTTTGTCAGCAGGTTTGGGAGGGACATTTAATTTTAATCAGTTTTACTGGCTTCAGTGATGAAGAAAAGCAGCTGATAAGGGAAAGGGATGAGCCCATCACATCCTTCTAGTATTACTCATGCATTTCTCCCCAACATGCAGCTAGATTAAAAATCTGCGGTTCAGTCTTCTGTATGTCTTATGATGAAAATCTCAGGAATAGGGCCTGCTGTAGCTCAGTAGTAAAGCAGTTGCTTGGAAAGCCGAGGATTGGAGGTTGGATCCCCAAATCTCCTCACAGGGAAAAAAAGACAACACGTTTCTCTATCTGCCATGAAAACTGCATGGATATGTACCATAGTCAATTTAAATTCAGTGGCACCAAACACCAATAAAGAAGGTGTTATGATCAGTAATAGGTGACTCACAAGGTCAAACAATTTCCCATTTTCATTCAAGCTTGTTTTAGTTCAAATTTGGCTAATGTGTCCATAATCTTGTATGTTCACTGAGGTCAATTTTCTTATGCTTTTACACAGAATCGCAACTGAACAGTGTCATATTTACAATTCGTCCCATCAGCCTCAGTGGGCACCAGTAATTGCTAGTTAGGACTCCATACTTTTCTGCTGTTTTTCTTAACAATTATCTCTTTCTACGCATTCTAGAAGATATAATGGAGAAATTATTAAACGGTGTTTTCAGGTAAGTCAGACATGGTACCTAAGGCTTTATCAAGCCCTATATAATTTAAATTCTACCTAAGATATATTTTGTAGCTATATACATTAGATTTGTTTCTCTTTTTTTAAGTAGTGTCTACCTTGCTACATGATGGAACAACTTTTCTAACTGAAAGAAATTTCAAAAACATTTCATTAAAATAGCACGATGAACCATCACTACCCAAAACTGTGGCAGAAGACTTACAATCTTTAAATAGTCATATCTGGAAATAATTCTGAGAAGATAATATTGGCCTAATATCCCTGCTCTTGTGTGTAATGGCCCCATTTAGTACCAGACTTCCGTTGCAGATGTATTTGTTTACAACCCACGTATTCATTCATAAGCAATGTGATTTATGGCTAAAAATAACCTGAGCCTATACTGTATTCCAATGCAAATACTGTATACAAGATATTTCTACCAATGGACAATAAGCTGCTAAAAATAGAAGAAAAACCCTGCTGGATTGGTGTTCCAAATATCCCAACAGCCGATCATATATAAAACCTCACAAATAGGTCATAAGTACACACTGCTAGAGCATAGCATGTTTTCCTTTGCCACTTATAACTGCCATTTAAGACCCAGCATAAATTGTCATCTTTAAACTACTTCTGACCTCTATTTTGAAATCTGTGTTGCTCAATAACATCTTCTTGTTGTCTGTGTTTTAATTCCAGAAATCTTAGCCATGCTAGAACATTTTAAATCTGTTGGGTTATGTAGGATGCATACTAAAAAGTAAAGTGTAAGCTTCAAGAAACATCTGTTGCTGTTCTCCTTAGGCCTAATTTGGATGAGCCAGTGCCACTATACGAAGCTAAAGTTTCTATGGAAATGGTTCAGAAGAATCAAGCAAGAAGAAGACAAGTTGTCCAGCTTTGAAACAGATTACGAATTTCTAAGGCACCGTGAAGTGTAAATTTCTGACCTTGGATAAAATTACATAATGTATTCAGTGGGCTTCCGTGAAAATTATATTTACTTTAGGAGGAATCTTTGAAACCTTGAGATGAGAAATTAGTTTCTAATAGAACTTTTTTTTACCATGCTCACAATGGTATTTCTTTTAGCAATTCTGTTTTTTCTGATCCCTTTCTCTCTGGAAATAACCCTAATTCCTAGGAGACAGACAATATTTACCTTTTGTCTACTTATGTATCTGGCAGTGATTCATTTTACTCCAATCTTCTGGATGTCAAATGAAGGGCAAGGGGCAATCCTACTGCTTTGGGGGATGTTATTGCAAGATTATTAACTATAGAAAAACGGAAAGTTGTTTTACTTACGCGATTCTTCCGTTCCAGATGGATGACAGCAGGCTTACTGAGGGTTTGCCTTGGTTGCACTTGCTGCCATGACCGCCAGGTGGAGCTTGACTAGATTTTCATTGGTTTCCTGTCTGTCAGACTCCAGTTCAACCAGAGGGAGCGATATGTCCTCTTGAATCAAAGACATCTGAAGGAAAAACAGAACACATTAATAACCTATAAAAAAAGGGTGGGAAAAGTGTGCTGTCATCCGTCTGGAACAGAAGAATCATGTAAGTAAAACAGATTCCAGCAGACTTACTGAGGGATGTACCAAAGCTTCTCTAAGGGTGGGTATAACTTCATATCCCAAGTATGTTACATAAAATACCTCTATGAAACACCTTACTGTGCAGGTTCTTACCGTACGAGGTACCACATGCTGCAGAACTCTGCGCCCAAAGAGAGTTCAGTAGTAAAGCAATTTTAGTAAAGCATCAGCTGACTTGTAAACATCCATCCGGTAGTGTTTTGTAAACATGGATGGAGAAGCCCACGTGGCAGCCTGACATATCTCTTGGATTGACACGTGAGTTGCGAATGCAGACGTCATCACAGCACTGCCTGTAGAATGGGCCTGAATGCTGGGAGGTAGAGTGACATTCCGGATCCTGTAGGCCAGTATTTCCCAAACTTTTGACATATGTGTACCCCTTGTATAATTTTCGTAACGCTGAGTACCCCTCATAAAAAACATTAGGGATAAAAATTGTATTTTATAAAAATAATCAAAATCAGTGGAACTTACTAAAGCACGATAACAGGCACCCGGAACTAACTATTAAAGAAGTAAGTTGTCTCTGTAACGAAGTGCGGTATAATCACACCGTGTCACACCTCACAAGACCGTTAGATAACACTGCAATTCTCTGGTGTTTAAGCAGCTCCGCGGCTCAACGTCAGATGTTAATGTTCCCGCAGTTTAAAAATGGCCGAACCCGAGCTGCGCGAAGGACGCGCAGAAGTTCCTGCCATAATGAGTTGTGATACGATGTATGATGGCCCCAGTTCCCGTGTAAAAACTGTGATACGCGCCTATTTCTTTCCTTGTTCTGTGGGCGCAGCTAAGCACGGTGCAGTGGATATTCCCACGTGATCACCACCAAACTCCAGTGCAACGCGTACCCCCACCAAACTCTTCCCATATCCCTGGGGGTACGCATACCACACTTCGGGAAACACTGCTGTAGGCCATAGAGATTGCTGCACAAATCCAGGCTGATAACACCCTGGGTGAAGCCTTCTTCCCCATGTAGGCTGAGTGGACGCACACAAAGAGGGAAGAAGTCTTCCAGAAATCTTTGGTCCTGTCAATATCCACTTTAAGGGCTCTGCGGACATCAATGCAATGCCATTGGTGTTCCAATTTGTGCACCAGATTTGGACATAGTGATGCTAAACTTATATCTAGAGATCAGTGGAAGGTAGAGTCGATCTTAGGTGTAAATGCTGGATCCAGTTTTAAAATCACGGAATCCAGGGTGAATTCACAGAGAGGGTAATTCAGTGAGAGGGCTGCTAAGTCTGATACCCTTCGTGCGGAAGTCATTGCTACTAAAAAGCCCACAGCAGCAGTGAAGCAGTTAGCAAAGTAAAAATTATCAGCATCTTTTTACTTCACACTTACCTTAGAATGTTCCACTGCTACTGTGGGCAATGGAGCTTCCCATCTGGCAGATGGGAAGCCTCTCTGAAGGAATGCTGAAGTTTCCAGCCTGGCGGACTGGAAAGGGCTATGGTTGTCCCTTCGCAGCTTCCGATCCTCCAGTCTGGAGAACCGGAAGCCACTACAGTGTCCTATCACAGCTCAAGGAATGTGTTTATACCTTGGTTTATCTGAAGTGGAAGCCAGTAAACAGTAAGCATGTTTCAACGTGAACCTCCCCCAGAAATACCTGGTTTCCTTCCCCCCAAATCAGAAAGGATAGATAGTGCTGATAATGGATAGAATATGTGGGCTAGGTCCTTATTTAAGGACTTTTTTCATTACAGTTTTTTACAGTTTTATATTGGAGCATGCTTGAAGACACTGAATAGTTTGGTCTTGTAAGTAGGGTGCTGGACTCTTATCTGGGAATACTGGGTTTGATTCCACACTCCTCCCTGAAGCCAGCTGGGCGACCTTGGGCTAGTCACAGCTCTCTTCTGAGCTCTCACAGCCCCACCTACTCACAGGGTGTTTGTTGTGGGGAGAAGAATTGAAAGCTTTGTCAAAACCATTTTGAGTCCCCTTAAATGGGTGAGAAGAGTGGGGTATAAAAGCCAACTCTTCTTCTTCTTCTGTTCTCCCCATTATATTTATTCAGCTCATGCTGATCCTCTGTTCAACACATCCAAACCACAGAGAGTAGCTGTTACGTTATTCCCGCAAAAGGTCCAATCTCTAGCTGCAGGTAAAATGCAGGTGAGTCCGGAGGAAATTAAATGAGGGATTCGCCTGCTTCATATCCTGCAGTGGTTGCCATTATTGCCCCCTTCATGGGTGGAGATGTGTTGCACGTATGCACAGTATCATCACACAGGTGCAAATAGCCTCAGTGCACCTGCAGGCTGACATACAGCTTTGCCCAGTGATGGATATGTTGCCTATGAGTTCCCGCTTACCTAAAGGTGTACCAGCGTTTTACAATCTTACAGAAACTGGATTTCTTGCAGGAAGCACGAAAAGGTCCGTAGCCTCTCCACATGGCTCAATCATGTTGAACTGTGGTTCAGCACAAGCCTAAAATGTTTTTCTACCTTTTAAAGAAATCTTGCCATTTTGCATCTATTTGTCCTCTAGGTCAGAGGTTCTCAAAATGTACACCACAAGCTGGACAGAATGCTATTTTCAGCACTGATTAAAAAAAGAACCTGTAGGTGCTGCAGTATTTTTGGTCGTTGCCATGATGGCAACCTTCCTACCAGAGCTGGGAATACCAGAAGCCTTCCCAGGCTGAGCCATGGTCTCTCTTAGCCATAGCTAAATTGCTGTCACCAGAGTTCCTTCTGGCAAAAGAAAATAGAGCCTGAAACTACAGTAAAAACAGGCTCCACAAAATTAGCACCATTGTCCATATGGATTTTTACAGGGTAAGGGTATAATTCCACCACATCTGTGAATTTGTTTAAAATGGTCCCTTTACCATAGAGCTTTTAAGAATCACTACTCTAAGCAAAGGTTTAATTACATCAAGCAACCCCATTGGCTGGAACTGTGTGGCAACCACTCTTGCTACATTATTTGTGTGTTTAGGGTCTCTACTGTGTGAAGGGCAATCTAGGTTTCTTTTACAGCGGCCCATTCTATTGTAGTAGGTTCCCCATCTCATAAACAATTCCATAAGAAGAGAATTCACAATTACTCACTTCATACTGTATTTTTTCCTTTGGTTTATATATGTGTGTGTTGCTTCTGTATATGGCTACTTAGGAACCGAAGCATCAAAGTAGAACATCTGTATGCAAAAGTATCTTAATATATGTTGTTCCTTCTGCTCTGTACTTGTCAAAAAAGCTACAATTTCAAATAAAGTTTTATAGAAGCAAGTCAGGTGTTAGACTACTGATCATCCAGAGCTGAACTAACATCATTGCAGTAAACTTTCTGATCAAGGAAAAAAAGATTTCTTCCATTGATGGATCCCATAAAAGAAATGTATGTTTTGATTAACAGCTGCACAAAGGAATGTGATCATTTTTCTTATACTAAAAGTTTTTGGCTTTTTTTCAGTGCTTCACATAAGAATTTACCACAGCTGTTTAGTTCACCTTCAAAGTTATTTCAGTTTTGTGTTGCACTATTTGGTGTGAAACTGAGAATAGTCGAGGGAGTAGGATGCTTCCTTTGACATATGACCTTAGTTTTAGGCATTCTGTTCCTGTTGCTTCTTTCCAGGCTTCTATTTCTTCTGCACAAGTACCTTGTATCTTACAACCCGGGTCTTGCAATGGACTCTGATTTTAAGATACAAAGCTACTGCACTTGTGGAAAGTAAGTATTCCTAAGAAATGTAGTCTTCTGAGAAAATCAGAAGGCGAAAGCAAGCACTGCATTCCTGAGCACTGGATCTTTTTCCTGGATCAATGCTCGTGGCCGTAATAACCAAAGCATTTTTGGCTAAAACTTATCGCCACCTCAATATGATGTAAAATGGTGCCGGGGCAGCCATTAGGAATAGATCTGGCACAGATCGAATAACCTGCCCTTGCTCACTCACAGCTATTGGAAGACTGAACTTGCAAGAGCATCCTATCCAGAGAGACGGGGGCCTGGTTTTTAGACGGTATTTGGGAGAGCGGGAAAAACTTTTGAGATTCCCGATTGCTATACAGTAGGCTGGAAAGTCAAGGCCTTAAAATCATGAAGTTGGAAGGGACCTCTAGGGTCATCGAGCCCAACCCCCTGCTCCTAAACCATCCCAGAGAGATGTAGCTAGAGCCCCTGCTTGGAGACCTCCAGTGAAGGAGAACCCACTACCTCCCGTGGCAACCTATTCGTGGACGAGGGCGCAGGCCCAAACCACCCAGACACGCAAACAACATCGTGCGGACACGCAGCCCTGCAGTAGGACACAAACCGATGCTCAGTCGGCCGACCCTATTGTTGCGACCGTCTTTTAAATCATATGTGGGCGGGTGAGGGGATACCCTAGGGAGGGGATACCCTTCTGGTGGGGTGGGGTGGGGGAGCTCGAGTGCTCGCTTCGGGTTGGCTGGCGAGACTACGGGGGGGGGTGCCAGGAGCGCTTTCCGGGAGAGGCGGAGTCTGCTCATTACGCGCGAAAATCGTGGCGCGAGTAAGAGGCTGAGGGAAGCCGGCCTGACGCGGCCTTGACTGGGGAGGCCGCAGCCGGTCTTTCTCTCCAGTCTCCTCCAGGCCAGAGGAGCCGCCCCGATGTGCTCCGTGGTGCCCGGCTACTCTCCGGGGTTCAAGAAGCCCCCTGAGACGCTACGGCTGAAGCGGAGGAGGACGCAGAGGAGCGGGGCGGCTCGGGTGCCAGGGGAGCCTCCTCCTGCGACGGGCCCCGTTCCCTCCAGAGACTTCTCCCCGCGGCCCTATCCGGGCGACCGTCGGCGAAACCCTTTCCTGAGCTTGGAGAATGCGCCGCGCGGTGCTCCGAGTGGGAAAGTGCTGGGAGCGGAGTCGGGGAGCGGGACGGAGGACGGCTGCGGCGCACGGGTAATCCGACGCCGTCCTCGGGGGTGGGGGGGTGTTGGTAACCTTGGTCGGCAGAGGCAGCAAGCGGAGCTTAGGGGGTGAGGAGAAACTATTGTCGGAGATGGCTTCTGCTTGCTTCTTGTAAAGCTCCTTCCACCACCACCACCACCACCTTGGTCTAGTGCAGTGATGGCGAACCTTTTGAGCTCGGTGTGTCAAAATTCGCAAGAAAACCTAGCTTAACTCGGGTGCTGTGTCACATCTAGAAATATCCATAATTTTGTGATATTTGTAGCTCTAGTAAAAACGTTATATTTTTGATATATGTACTTTATTAAAAGCAAAAACAAATAATTCTTTACATTTGCTAAATTTCAATTGAAAGTTGGCATTTCGTACTCTTCAAGAACAAACAAGCACTACACACCCTGGTGCCAGGGTGACCAGGTGTGTCACCCAAAAGGGCTTGGCGTGTCACCTGTGACACGTGTGTCATAGGTTGGCCATCACCGGTCTAGTGGTTAGTTAGACGGACTCTTATCTGAGAAAACCCGGTTTGATTCCGCACTCCTCCACGAAGCCACCTGGGTGACCTTGGGCTAGTCACAGCTCTCTTCTGAGCTCTCACAGCCCCACCTACCTCACAGGGTGACTGTTGTGGGGAGAAGAATAGATAAGCTTTGTCAGCCGCTTTGAGACCCTTAAACGGGTTACAAAAGCCGGGTAGAAAAGCCAACTCTTTTTTCCCTTGGCCACTAATGCGGAGTAAGTATTTGGCCGTCCCATAAATCCTCTCAAAAGAGGGGCTTTTCTCCAGAGGATTAAGGAGTATCTTTAGTGGAATGTTAAAAAAATACACTGAATAAGAGGCTTTGGGTTTGTGGTAGATTCATATGTGAAAATAGATTGAATGCCCCCATTTCTGTAAATTAAAACAACAATATTTATGACTCGGCCAAAGCTAAGTAGGCCTTTTTTCGTTTTAATAGTGATGTGTGATAGATAATTACAAGGCCTAATCTTGCTCAAAAACTAAAAGTTTTATCAACTTCAGACAGCACTTATTCTGCATTATTTGGAATCAAGCATGAATGATCTGGAATAAACTATGTCTGGATATGTCCAGATTATCCAAATAATGCAGAATAAATAAGTGTTGTAGGGATGAAGCTTTAGTAGCACTAAATAGCACAAGAGTACTGCCCTTAAAAAGATTTTGCTAATTGCTCTAAAAAGTTAACATCATTTTGTGATGTCATATGTCCTAAACTTTTATTGTTTTTCTCTGTCCTGAAAGAGTTATCAAGAAGTAAAAACTGCCTGCAAAGAAGAATTTCCTGAAACAGTAGCTGTTAATCCCCTGGTGAGTGTGATATTAACCTGGGCCATAATTTCCTTGCCCATTGTTTATGTCCCCAGTGAGAGATATACAGGACAGGTTTACTGCAGCTGAAAGTCCATGCGAGCAACAGTACAACACTGCTTGTCCATGGAACTACTTGCATTCTGCTGTGCATGCTACTGTGGAAACAGAATGGTAAAATGGAACCGTTAGAAAGTAAAACCAGATAAGAGATGGAATGAATGCATTTCAAACAGACTGGCAGAAGGGTTGAATGACTATTGGTATTTTTAGATGAAATAAGAATAAGTAGACTGAATTCACAGATCAGTATTGGCATTCATACAAACCTGCGACAAAGACTGCTGTGGCAAAGGAGTGCTGTCATTTATATTTTAGGATTTTTTGTGGGCTATGCTTACAGTACTGGATATCATATTCTGTCTTTACAGCATTTGCATAGTATGTGCCATAGTCCTCTCTAATGGCAGCACTGTACTGAGGCTCTCGCTTTCTGTATTTCAGGGTGATTTAAGTTCTGGCTTAGAGTGGTTGTGGAAGATTCTCACTCAACATCCTGGGAGCTCACCTGTGGAGTTCCTCAGAGGTCCATATCTATATTAAACCTCTTGGAGAGGTCACTGGGAGCTTTGGAGTGAGGTGTCATCAATGGGTGTTTTTCCACTGTCACTAGAAGTGCCCATTAAGTACCCATTAATGGGTTCAGAAATGCCATAAAGTACCCATTAATGGGTACTTAATGGGTATTTCTAGTGACGGTGGAAAAACACCGAATAAGACGGACACTGAGCTCTAGTTCTATGCCATCTGAATCAGGAGAAATGGTTGAAATGCTTGACAAGTGCTGGAGGCAGTAATGGGCTGGAGGGGGGCAATACACTGAATCAGGGACATTCTGTGCTTGATTGGTGTTTTTTTTACTCTGTAAGGAATGGGTGTGAAATCTGGAGTGCTCTTCAACTTTGTTGTACTTCTTGAAGTTCAGGTGGAGGCAGTGACCAAGAGTGTCTTATTTCCAGCTCTTACTGGTTCACCACCTACGGTCCTTGCTGGACAGAGGTGCTCTGTAACCCATGGCCTAGTAGCTTCTATTATAATATACTCTACAAAAGGCTGCTGACTGGAACTACTTGCTAGATATAAATCACACCAGCCTCAAAAGAGCTGCACTGGCTGCCAATTCACTACCAAACCCAATTCAAGGTGTTAACGTTAACTTATAAGGCGTTAAATGATTTAGCTCCTAAATATCTGGCCAGCTTTAATTAGCCAGGCTAATTATTCCTACATACAACCTTACCTAAAAAAAAACCAGGTGTGTATTACTGGCTGGCTTATTTTTTGCCAAATCTGGCAACCACTCAAGAATCAGCCAGCCTGTGACTTAAGATTTGCAGAGGAGCCCCTCGTGGTTGTATTACTACCTTCAGTACTTAAAGCAGTGGGGAGCAGGATAGGACCTTCTCTGTAGTGGTCCCCAGCTGTGAAACAGCCTTTCTTCTGAAATGGTCCAGGCACCTTCAATATATACTTTTAGAAGATCAGGATAAAAATTCAAATAAAAAAATATTCTTTGTAGTATTTGAATGAAGTTGGTGTTATCTGTAATTTGTCCAATGGTTTATGTTTTTCAAGGATCTATATTTGGCTGCTTCTGATACTGACTCTTCCTCATCGAGTTATGAATTTCCTGTTGACTGGAGTATTAAAACACGCGTTCTGTTCATGTCTTCTCAATCATTTGCATGGACAGATCACTTAAAAGCGCAAGAGGAATCTCAAGGTTATGTCCAGCACTGTAGAGCAACGTTGATAAACTTGCCTCAAAGTATTCAGGTAACTCATTCAGTTGATGCATTAGGTGAATTCATTTAGTGAACAGGCTAGAGCAGAAACTTGCCCAACCTGAAATGGGAAGAGAGGATTCACATTTATAAATGCAAGACTTTGGAAGCATTTAGCAAGGCCATATCAGTAGCTACTGAGTAGCAGTCCTTGCCCCTTTTTGCTCTGGTCCTTATTCTGGATTACATCCTAAAATAGGGTCCTGCCATCCATATGCTGGTGCAGACTATGGCAACCCCTGCTGTAGGTTGCACTAGCATGCAGATGGTAGGGCTCTGTTCTGGTATATAGTCCAGAATAAGGACCAGTGAGGATAGAGTCCATAGCTCTAGGGTGTTGTAGGGCCAGAGATTTTTTTATTATTATTTTGCCAACTCATATAAGGACTCTGTTAAATGAAGGCGGAAAATTAGCAAATGTCTTTAAATTTTGCATATTAAATCTTACCTTTTAAATATGACGTTCTGTGGACCTTTTTGGTGGGTAGTGCTTTAATAATATTCTTCTGAATAACATCAAAAAATATTGTTTTGATATCTTAGGAACCAAAATCCTGTACAGAACTCCGTTGTGCTTTCCAACAAAACCTTGTATACTGGCTTCATCCTTTCCTGCCATGGCTGCAGCTATTCCCTCGTATTGGAATGGATAGAAAAATGATTGGGAAAAACAATTTATGGTCCTGTACTGATGCACTCCGACCTGTTCTTATGAGTGAATGGTAAGCAGAAGGCAAATGAAATGCCAGTGATTCAGTGATACACTTTGCTGATTTTTTTCCTCTAGCATTTTTCTAAATTATGGATTATACTGCTACCAGATTCAGAACTATATAAAAATTATAGATATCAATGCAGAATTGAGCAATTCATTCATTTTCTGTAGCTCTTTTGTTTGTCAACAATTGACACACAAATCGCTTTACAAGTTTGTCAGATCATTTTGAGTGTGGATTCTTCTCTGTATGTACTGCTGGATGGAATTAAACAATAGAGAGGATTAAAAATTGCTCAGTCAGGAGGTTGGTTGGTTGGAATTTTTATCCTGCCCTGTACTCAAAGGTTTCAGGGCAGATTAGGACATTAAAAAACAATGAAAATATGAAAACCATAACAGTGCTTGAACGTGGGGAGTAAAACCTGTTTTCTTATTTAGCCAAAGGCCTGGAACAAGTGGTACATCTTCACAGCCATCCTGAATACATAAAGTGAAGGTGCCTGTACTCATACTCGTTGGATTGATCAGTCTTTAACACCCAGTCTCCTAATGTTGAGCATTAAACAAACCTCCAGTCTGGATTCTATGGGCTTTGCTAAATATTATACTAAATACCAATGAACCTTAAATTGTTATAAACAGAAAACATGAGCTCTGATTTCACCAAATTCCAATTGTCTATCCTCGTTTAGCTGATTTCTTCCCTTGAGGATAATAGTGATTTATTAAGATATTCTGGGCAGCATGGAGAATGTGGCTCATTCTAGGGTTCAGGATTTACCAGGTTTATCTGTGTCCTGGAAAGCCACAGACTTTTTATTTACAGCCATTTGTTTTTGTCTTGCAGGTGTCTCAGTTTTACATCTCTTTACAATCTTCTGAGAGCCAAGCTTTGTCCCTATTTCTATGTTTGTACTTACCAGTTTACGGTGCTGTTCCGCACAGCAGGACTAGCTGGAAGTGATACAATCACCGCACTAATTTCTCCAACTACTAGGGGCTTTAGAGAGGCCATGAAAAGTGAAGGTAGGAGAGAGCCGTGTTATAACCTACAAGTTTAATAGATTTTTTAAAAAGAAAAAAATATGGCACTAATTTGCTTCTGCTTTCACTCCCAGGTATCGAATTTTGTTTACCATTCCAGGAGCATAGGAATAAGAAGTGGAATTCCAGCTTAGAAACAGCACTTGTTGAAGATTCTGAAATAAGCCAAAATGTGGAAAATGAAGAGTATGTAATAAACATTTCTAGTTTTTGTTAAGTGGTGGCTTAGGGGAAAAGGTGCAAGTTTTTCTGTCAACTACTAAAATCTACTTTTCTTATGCCAAACCTCTTTTTAAAATAGCTGACAGAATAGCACTAGTTCAGACACTTGCTAAAAGGTAAATAAAAGGGTTGAATCCCCTCATCAATTTGAAAAAATGAAAATGTGTCAAATTAGAGGTTAATTTCAAGGAAAGAGTCATCCTTACTTCCTTTCAATTTGTTTCCTAAAAGATGTAATTATACTGCTTTAAGTTCTTCTCTAGTAAAATGCTTGTATTTTGTGATCATCAGAAATGGCATTTCTTTACTTGGGGAACAAGGAATGGCCAGTGATGGAGAAGAAGAAGGATTTTCATGGTTGGAGGAGATGGGAGTTCAAGATGAAATAAAGAAGCCAGATGCAATTACTGTCAAGCTGTATCCTTTCAGAAACCAACCAGTTCATTAAGTAGCAGATTATAACTAAGTGTAACCAATATTAACAACTGACCAATATAATATTACAGTTATTCATCATGATGCTATACTTCCTTTTCTTCCGTGCAGAAATAGCTAGTTGGGTTATTGTTTCCCCAGTTGCCTTCAGCGAGGAAATTTCATAAGAAGACAGCCCATCTAGTCCAGCATCTTGGCCCACAAGTTGCTTCTGGACATTCTCAAGCAGAAGGCACAGGCAAAACCTTCACCCGCTCTTGTATCCCTGCAAATGACTCACCTGTCTCACCAATCTAAAAGTGGTACCAAGGCATCCATTCTAGCAGCCATTGATACCTGTATATCGATACACCTGTCCATAATGTGTTTCCATTTCTATTTGTATACTGCCTTTCAAAAAAAAATGTCCAAGGCAGTATACAACAAACAGAAAAAAACTACAATCCAAAATAATATAAAATTACACAGAACAAAAGCAGCAATCACTCAGGTGCAGCAGCCAACCAGGTCTTCTGTAAAAGTTTTTGTTAATTTTTTCCCCCCTTTAATTCCATAGAGGAATTAAATTAGAAATAAAGTGGCAGGGAGAGAAACAATTTGACGGTTGCAGTGAATACCGGGAACTAGCACATGATAGCAACTGCACATGTGGCATTAGGTGTACCTGCATGTCGAAATGGCACCATTGTGATAGAAGTAGGGAGAAGCATCTCATTGGGATGTATGAGACCTGATCATCTTGAGAAATTTGGCTGCCTGCTCCTATTATTGTAGAAAGACATAGTGGTGCATTGTCTTCAGTTAGTTTCATCATCATCCGTTTATTTTTATACTATCTTTTCAAAATGCACTCAAGGCAGTTTGCAAGCAGTTAATAAAACACGTAGAAATTATTGAACAGAAAACAGTAATCATCTGGCAATAAATAATATCATAGAAGATACATTTAAACAAAATCCAAACAAGGATAAGAAAAATTCCTCAGGGACTTGAATAGCAAGCACAGCTGTTCTCCCTCACAGAGCATGCGGCAATTTTCAGGCCCAGGCAGACAAAACCCAAGGGAGAAATTCAAAGCATTGCCAGCAAATAACCTCCACTGAGCAGCTCCCAGCCCACTGGTACCCTTGGGCCAGGCAGTTTTTTAATGCAGAGCCCTTTACCTGCAAGAGAACAGAGAGACAGAAGCCAGGAAGAGACTCAGGAAGGGCCAACAAAGGGTCCCAGCTGGATCTATAGATTTAGTGATGCCTAAAGGAGGCTGCTGAAGATCTTGTAGCTATCTTGTAGTCTTGAGATTGGTACCACTGATTGAGTGATGTGGCCACTCTTCTTGAGAAGATGAATCAAGTACTATGTAAGCTACAGTTAACCTCAGGAAGATAGAGCTTTAAAAGTTACTTAAAGAAGAAAAAATTGCCTGAAGGTCTCTGCTGCTGTGGAATGCTGTGTCCAAGACCTGTAGATGAAGCAGCCCTGGTTGTATTCCCACCTGATCCCATGCCCGATCTAAATATATTTTCGGATTCAAGTATTTGCTGTTTATTTGTGAGGTTGCTTTTTCCACTTGTTTACCACCATATATTATTGTAGCAATTTTATTGTTGTAAAGCAAATGTGGATATGTCAACTACCTATTCCTACACTATGTATTCTCATGTTCACCCCATGTGCCATTTGCTGATACATGAAGGACGATGGTAGTTGGTTAGCGTGCTGTTTTCCTCTATCCAGTGGACATAAAATGTAACAGGTGGAAGAATGAACACGTGCAAGGGAAGAAGGGGAGGAAATAGACAACATCCAGGGGACCAGGGATGTGCACAGATGTTCTAAATATTCAAAATTCAGTTGAATTCCATCGAATGTGGACATTCCAATTCAAATAGAATGTCTTCACATTCGGATTTAAGCAAACAAATTTTGAATGTTCCAAAACATTCAATTATTTGAATTATTCGAATGTACAGATACATATGTTTCTGTACATACGTACAGGGTCTAGAAAGTGGAGGTGGTGGTTGCTTTCCTGCAGTGGGAGTTGGAATGAAAGCTCTTTTGATAGCTGAAGATCTTAAGACTTCTGATGTCTAAATTTACCCTTTAATGTGACATGAAAGTTAAACAAAAGCTTCCAAAAACTTTCTTTGGCTTTGTATTCATCTACTATAAAATGTATGCATGCATCTTTTCCTTGACATTTTGCCCATGTAGCTGTAAAGAAAGAAACACTGTGCGATTGGATCACAAGCCAGAATCTGTGGTTTTAGTGAAAGGATCGCATACGTTCACGCTGCTGAACTTCATGATCAATTGTAAGAGTCTGGTGGCTGCTGCTGGTCCTCAGGCTGGTATCCCTCCAACACTGTTATCCCCAGTTGCCTTTAGAGGTGCAACAATGCAGACACTCAAGGTAAGATGTAAAGTAGGGTTTTATGGTGTGCTCTTGATGTTGTCTACCTTCACTGGTTGAAAACTGGTTTTTACCTCATCTCAGGACTCCTTTTATAGAGAAGGCTCATACGTTCTCAGATGTGTAAAAATCTTGGGCACTGAAAAAGATTTGCTGCAATAAAGAACTGGTGTTGCTTAGGAGATAGATGTGATGGATTTTAGAACTGAAGACATTTGCCACTTTAAGACCTAGTTTTTTTAAATTTCTCTCACGTGGAGCTTCATTTGTACTTTTACCTCTTTCCACCCCGAGAATTGGCCGTTTATTACTACTCTCTGCTTCCTAGTCTTAAGCCAGTCACAAATCCAAGACAGAACCTGTCCTTTTATTCCACAGCTGATGAGTTTACTCAGTAGCCTTTGATGTAGGACTTTGTCAGAAGCCTTCTGAAAGTCCTGATAGACATTGTCTACTGGTTCACCTTTATCCGCGTCTCTGTTAGTGTCCTGAACAAGAGGATGTTCTCTATGGCAGGCAACATGGTGATCTCTCATTGCTATGCTTGGATGCTATACTTGGAGGAGTTCATTTTCTTAAGAGGTTAACCTTCCCTGCTGGGCTGTCTCAAGCTGCCCGTGAAAGGTCAGTGACCAATTTTAAGCTCCACCCAGCATCTTCCTGGGCAGCTGGAATTCCAGTACCTCCACCCAAAAAATAAGCATACAATAAAATCCTCCCCCCTCATCAAAAAAGAAAAAACCCCATTAAAAAGCTAAAAAACTTTTTTTTTTTGCAAACTTTAACAGCCCATACACTAGGGTTACCCTTAGTGGCCCTAAATTTTGCACACACAGGGAACGAGGAATCCCTCTAGGTACAACTTGTTACTTAGGAGAGCACACAAAACATGCCAGTTGCACCAGCACATCACCAACACATCCAGGCATGTGTGACAGTGTGCACATTAGTGCTGTGGCACAAAATGCGTGCGAGACACCAAGTGATGACATTCAGTGCCTTAATAGGCTCTGAGTCTGAGGTGGTAAAGCAGTAACACCCATGCTACAGGCATCAGCCCCCACATCCTTCCATCATACTAACTATAGGTTCCACATATCAACCCAAGCCACTGCTGCTACTTGCCTGTAGGCATGATCCTCACCTAATTCAGCTGTGTGGAGAGTCAATTTCTTTTGCTTCCTTTCCTGATGAAGAGGGAATACTAGAGAGATGGCTAGTGAGAACATTTGTTGGTGGCTGCAGGTCAAACTCTGGCACCTTTTTCCAGTATTAAAAGCTCTTTGATCTTTGTTGGTGCTTCAGCTTAGATTTTTAATCGCTCACATCACAGTGCCCTTGCAGGCTATAGGGGAAATATCCAAGAAAATTCCTAAAAACTTAGGCAAGGGACCAAATCCATTTGAACTCTTCAGAGTTACCAGCCCCAAGTGTCTGCCAAACTCATCCTTTCATTGCATTCTTTTAAAGTACTTTAAAATAATAATACAAATTAATATTTTGTTTCCAGGCCCGAAGTATCAATGCAAGAACCCAAGTCCATTCACAGTACAAAGATGTATTTAGTTTAGAAGTTGTGGGGCCTATTATGCCGCACGCGTTGCATTCTTTGTCCATGTTGCTCAGATCTGCTCAGAATGGATCCTTTTCTGGTACGTGTTACACACATGAGCCAACAGCAGCATTCAACATAGGCATTGGCAATGTTAAAAGCGTAGAAAAGGTAAGCAGATTCAGTAAAACAAATTGACTAGTCTCCTAAACAGTAACTGAAAATTTTGGTGTTCAGTAGGTAAGCCATTAACGTTTGTGATTCAATTTTCACAGGACTCCCGTAGTAAAGAACTTGGGAAGTGTGGATTGCAGCCTAATACTCTGGATCAACTTACTCTTTGCCCACTGTTAGGAAAGTCATTTATAAGACTTCTAGAAATGAATAATTATGTCTGTACCTGGAAAACCTAAGGAAGTAATGTATGGTTTGCCATTAGTTTAAGTATGGAAGTTGGTGGCAGAAAGAATATCTTTGACCTGTTAGTGTGAAAAGCCATACTAATGAATTCCACTGGATGGAGGAACTTCTGAAAGTTGGATGAAAAACAAGATGGTGCCCTGTAGTATATGTAATAATTTTGCTTGCTCTTTTACGAATCTGAAATACCTGGTTTTTATTCATGT
The DNA here is from genome assembly GCA_023333525.1 of Aspidoscelis tigris stejnegeri. Taxonomy (NCBI): domain Eukaryota; kingdom Metazoa; phylum Chordata; class Lepidosauria; order Squamata; family Teiidae; genus Aspidoscelis; species Aspidoscelis tigris. Next base: position 214,837,465 of record JALMGA010000001.1, read on the forward strand.
TTTAAATTAAACTTTAAATTAAGAATCTTGTGCCTTTTATTTTAAAACAAACAATGGAATTGGGGGTTGGCACTGCCTTTTAAAAGGCTTTGGTGGTCCCTTCTACAACCATCAGTGATTCATTCTTAAAATATTCCACAGCCTGAATGCCACCAGGGCCCCTTTAAAAGCATTTACCAGTAAAGCCTATTTAAGAAAAACAATCTGAAGATTTAATTAGAACGACAGTTGAGACAGAACAAGACCACATCTTTTTTGCATCCTTTTCTAAGTGGTCCCTAGTTGTTCACTGTGGAGGATATGCCGTATCATTGATAATATCAGTCATATATATGGGGAGCTCTCCAAGGAATGTGACTCAGTATGTGGTATGCCAAAATACGCTTGAGCAGCATGGCTATGTGGCAAAGTCCAGCCTTTTACATTTGTAAGGATTCTATTAGGGAAGTGAGTGAACCAAACCCACATGTTCTGTTTAAGGGTTCTATTAGGGATGTGCACAAAATATCCAATTGATTCTCCACCAAACAAGCAAACAAATGATTGTTTGCATTTGTTTTTGAATTTAAAAAAGCCTTCTTAACAGCAAAAACAAACTGTTCAATTGAATTGTTTGTGTTTATGAAAGTAAGCCCCCAAATCAAGTACAAACTACCGTATCCCTGTGAGTGTATCACAAAATGCAACATAAGGCCTGTCCTTGTTTTGAATGCTTTAGTAAAAAAAAAAAAAAAAAGGTTGTGCTTAAGTTTTTAAATAATTCATGCAACAACAACACTGAAAGCCTATAATGTTTTACGCTATAATGGAGAACAACAATTACTACAAATGTCGCTTTACTACAGGTTATCAGAACTTTGTCATACATTAATGTTCTTGCCAAGAGCTAAAGCAGCACAAAGTTATTCTTATTTGCCAAGCAGGGTACAATATCATAAGCATCATTCTACATCCCATTATCACAAATGTGTACAATCAATAGCCAATGTGTTTAAAATGAAAAAAAAAAAACATTTTATCTTTTTTTGGTAACAAAGCATGCAGGCAGGTGTTTTATGTTGCAGTTATCCTCAGTTTTTCTGCTGGGTATGCTTCCTTATGTAAAACAACTTCTTTGAAATCGACAATTCTACTAGATTTCAATTTGCATGTAAATAAGGGATCAGTACCATCATCCAGCAAACCACTTTCTGTTAAATAAAAAAGCACAACTTGGCACTTGTCTAATAGTTGTAGCCAGCTGCTGTAAACTTAAGACTAAATATCTTTAAGTGATTACAATAAAGTACTGGAATTATGGGAACTGCATCATGGTATAAAACAGTAAAATTTTCATTCCGTGGAGAAGGTAAAGACTGAGTATGAAAACAAATTAAGCCTCTCCAGAGTCACGTTTTGATCTTTTTAGTAATTTTAAGAAACAATGACATCACTAACATCAATATATATACCAAAACTATGTGATTTAAATACATTTTCCATGTACAAAAACAGAAAAGCCTGAAGGGGTCTGTACAGTTTTTACAGTGAGTTGCTAATTTACATAATCCTCAAAAGGAAATACCCTTTGTAAATAACATTTTTAAAAAATTGTCACTATAAAAAAAAATAGCCTAATTGTGCGAGGCACTCCTGAAGTTGGTGGCATTGGCCAAGAGCTCTTTTGGGACTAGTCCTAATGCCTGGAGGGCAACCGTAGCCGCCATTGCTTTAGCATGCTTCTTGTTAGGGCTGAAAGTGCTGGGTTTATATTCCACCCCATTGACCATCACCTGTTAAAAGAGAGAAAATACAAATATTTTAATGATTTGAAATATTTATAAAACTAAGCAAAACATGTTTCCCTCCTGCAGACAGAAAAATACAAGGGCTACAGGGACCGCACCCCTCCTTCCCCTGGAGTAAAAAGCAGGGCCTTCAAGGTGCCAGCACCTCATCTAGATAATAGGGGAGGGAAGTGGTCACATTTAAAAATGGGCAGGATTCCTTCTGGCCACACCTGAGAGAAGCATACACATGATTTCCATGAGGTCCAGATAAAATGTTCCAACTACAGCTGAAGCTGCAGTTGCTTAATATTAACTTTATTTAAAAGAGGGCCTCCCAAATAATCATGAAGTTAAATCATGACAACAGGGCTTAATGCTATGGCAGAATTGACACAGGGTTCACTATTTTTTTCCTTTTCACATCATCCAAGTGATTTGGCGGTTGCCTTTAGGTAATTCACAGGGATCTATTTTACTGGACTCATCTTGTACATCTCTTTCTTTCAACATCTCACTTTAGCCTCTTCTCAACCTGTTTTCATTTCTGCTTCATTTCTTCCAGCTTCTTCTTTTGGTTTTATATACTCACAGAGGGAAGAAGAATCATAACCAAAGCAATATGGTCACAATAGCAGGATTTAAGTTTTTGTGACATTAACTTCCTGCTTTGGACTGGAAGCTTTTTTCCACTAAAGGACTCCTTTATAAATGGAACAAAAAACTACATGCTAAATTTATTTCTACAATAATTGATTACTTGCATGAAAAATTTCTATACCAAGCTCTCTTAAAACATCTCAGAGAGAATGAACAAACTAGTAGGAAAATAAGCTTAAAACCAATGTTAAAATGCCAGCTTACCTTAAAGACAAAATGTTTGTGATGTTCAGGCCGATTATCATTTGCCAACACAAATATGGGAGGTGACCATCTTCTTTTATTACACACCTCCAGTAATGCTGAAACTGGATGTTTGCCTTAATGAAAACAGAGATACATGCTAAGTTTTATCGTAAGACTGAATGCTCACCTGGAATACACTCTAAATCTGTCCAGCAGTAGCAGCTTTGGGAGCTCTTAAATAGAGGCCAAATCTACACCTCATTGTTTCTCCACTAGCAACAAAGACCCCATTTAGAACCCACTAGGCACCCAGTTGGGTACCGATCTGTAATGCCCTGTTTGCACACAAGACCCCTTTAGGACCCCCCATCTGTTTACACTAGCAGAAGTAAAATCTGGATTTAATGGGGTCTTCGGGCCCTTAAATCCAGATTTGCTGTAGGCCCTTTTAAAGGTGTCTTCAACCGTGGCAATGGGGTCCAGGGGAGGGTTCAGTAGCTGCCATATGCAGTACCCCTACCACTCACAGTTACAGAGCCCTGCATGTCCTGCGTAGTTGCGATGAAGTGGGCTACAGAATTTGTGTCAGGCTTCATAGTTGCTGCGTAGGCAGCTATAAAGCTGTGTCCACCACACCCACTGTCAACAGAAGTGAGCCTTGAGTGAAGTCCACACTGGCCAATTGTGCCATGCCATCAGCAGCACTTCCACTTTGGGCCAAACAGGTCCTCTGGATGGATGCTTTAGCATTTGCACTGTGACCCTGTCTAGCACCCACTGCCATCAGGTGCTAGATGTCCAGTGCAGACGCATGCGGCCCTTGCCAAGATCTAGATCGTCGAGAACCAGATTCAGCGAGGACCCTTTCCAAAGATCCAGATCTAAATTTGGATTAACCAAGGTAAGTGGAGAAACAGCCCATGCTAAACTATCGGAGCATCATGGGAACTGATTGCCTACATGCAAACAATTACGTGCCTGGGCATCCAGGCTTGAGCAGCCCCTATGTCTGTATGAAGTGAGAGTGGATGGGAGGTTTCACTCCATAACTCCATAGCAAGAGAAGGTCTGGATGCCTGCATACATGATCATGCCATGGGCTGACTGTCAATGGTCATGATAGTCCACTGTTGTCCATGGTCATGATGCTTAATGGCAGTGTCATGAAAATGTGCAGATGTGACCTGAGATATTTCACTACCTGCTCATTTTAACAAATATGGCCAACCATGGTCCCGGACCTAGACCACAAATCTATTAATCTTACCTGAAAGGTCTTTCACTGCACTAAAAGGTCCATGTCTCTTCTGTGTCTTTTCTCCTACTGCAACCAAGCCTTTAAAAAAGGACAAAGTAAAAATATATTTCACATGTTCTTCACTTCTTCTAATACAGCTAAACATGAAAAGGCATCACCAGGTTTTTGTGTGTGTGTGCATTTCAAAGATGAATAGTTGATTCCCATTTCATACTGGCAATTTAAAATGGTTCTTCCTTGAAGGAACACTAAATACTTGTCTTTGGATGAAATTAAATGAATTGTTTGGTCTGTGGAAGTAATATCCTTACAAAACTTCCTTCTTGCTTAGGCAGTTCACTTTATTTTAAAATGAAGTGTAACAAATAATTAACACATTGAATTGACTGCTACTTTAAAAACATTTTGATCAAGGAAGGAATCAGCCCTTCAGAGGATGGTTACCAGAGGATACAATGGCTTCAGTGAAGAAATCACTCCAGCAACAGGGAATGAGCATTGATCATGGGTGTTTTTCCACTGTCACTAGAAGTACCCATTAAGTACCCATTAATGGGTACAAAAATGCCATTATGTACCCATTAATGGGTACTTAATGGGTACTTCTAGTGACAGTGGAAAAACACCCAAAGTTTCCTATTTGTTACAAATAATTTCCAAAAAAATAGATATGTTGTCCTCCAAACCCTTACTAATTCTCCCAGGATTTCCACTCAGAACTGCACTTCTCATTGAGATACCTGTTTCCACATTTCAGTCACTCCAGCCAGACTTGGGGCAGATCAGAATAAAACTAACTTTTAAGCAATGGACACTCACCTTTCCGATCCGTCTTAAAATCAACTAAAATAGGCTCCTTGTTTCCTTCTTTATTTTTCCCCAAGCCTTCTCCTTCTCTCCATCCCATCTTTCTCATGAGTTGGGCTCCCATACCTCCAGTTACAGGGGCAGCTCTGAGAAATTGATCCTACCCAAAGAAAAAAAAGTAAAAAGGAACCCCATCATTTAGCACTCTCATGAAATATGTAACATTCAATGAAGCTTATATTGTTTTTCAGCAATCAGTTGATAAAGGTATTTTCCCCTTAGTTTTCTGGATGGATGCTTATTTTATATTTTGTCTATACACAAGTAGATTTAAAGTCAAATTTTAAACCAAAGTCCGTTACTTATTCGGATATCTTCAAATGTACTGCAAGTAATCTACTTTAATTCCAGTGTCCCACTTCTCATCTTGTGGAAACAAGCAGTAATAAAAGTAAATGGAAACATTTGTTCTACGTACACCTAGTCACTGAATACAACTAAAAACATGCTTAAGAGACTATTTACATAGATACTTGAAATATTAAAACCCCTTCCCTCGCTTTATTACACAAAGAATACCCCGTGCACAAAACAAGCATCGCTTTAAAACAAAAATTTAGCCCATAATTCAGCATGGAGCCTGTTGGAAATAATCGCAATGATTCAAACAAACAGAAGAGTCATACTGTTACAGCTTGTAGGTTTTAAAATATCTCTGCTTTAAAATATGTTAAAAACTCCTTAAATGTTTACGTACCTAAGCCCTCGATGGCTGGATGAGGTGTTGTGAATAGTAGGGCTGGCATTGACCGTGGCAAGAAGGCAGCTACAAGGCAGATTTGGCCCTGAAACAAGTTTCCATATAGAGGGATGAAAGTTCACAGACGAGTCTGTGAACTATCATCTCTCTTTTCTGCCCCACCCGATGTCCCAACACAAGGAATGGCTTGTGTTAAAAATATACAAAGGTAATATTTAACACATTAAAGTATTCTCATGTTGTAAGGCACAAAGCTGAATCTTTTGGTATCAACCTAGCATCAAATATTTACTTGCTTTCATTCTATCCTTTCTAAATCAATCTATCCAGATTCTAAAGGTAAACGAAGAGTATACAATCATTCTAAATGATTTGCTCTTCATCTCAGATCATTATGACACACCCACTAGAGTAAGTGCATCCTGCCTTCTGGGTGAAGTAATGAAACAGAAACAATTCTGGGACATGCGTAAAATTAAGTTCTATCAGTACTTCCCTAGAATACAATTAAACAATTGTCCGTACATCATGCAGCTGGATGTTACTTTTGGAAAATATGTTCCCGTATAAGGAAAGGCTAAACTGAGGAAGACATTACCTTGCACTGAAACATTCTCATTGGTGCAAGCCATGCAGCCTGTGTGCATAGAGACATGTTAGCTCTTGCCAGTTATCGAGTGCTTCAAGTTGATACACCTAGATTGGCTTTTACTTACTTCCATTTTCATTCTCCCCTCCTTTCCAGGAACCTCTCATTAGAAAAGGTCAATCATGCAGAGTATGATAGAAGCCCCAGTCAATGTCACCCAGGGCTCCGACTTCTCTTTTGCACCTGCTTTGCAACGATAGAATGTTTCATCAACAATGTCTGCTTCATCACCAATGTGTATCCAGTTCACAAAGACAACACTGACCAACTTTCCAATGTGGTCTTTTTAAGGTTCCAGGAATCTCTCGCGTTTTCTAAAAGCAATGTTTTGCAGGGGGCATTTTGCTTAGGAACATGGAGTGCTGGTTCTAGTGTAAGTATAGCTATATCCAACTGAGGTGTTGTTTCAGAAAAAGCCCCCTTTTCTAGGGGTCTCCCAACACTCTGGAGTAGATCTAAGAAGGGACAGTGAGGGTTCATGGGGAAGGTTGAGTCAGCAGAAATCAGCTTCCTCCTTTCCAATTGGAGATGTCTTCACTTGTCCAAGGACCTTCAGCCAGTGGAGGGGCACAACGGGACACAAATGGATAGATTTTTTAAATAGTTTCAAAGTGCAGTTCTACTCTACAAATATATTTGTAAGTACAAGATTACTTTTCCTATCTTGCTAGCACAATCATGCCACATAGAAATTATTGTTTTATGATGGAATCCAAAGGAAGCCACATGAATTAAACACAAATCAAGATAGAAATTAATTTTGCTGCTATCCTGTTCTCATTTTCTTATAAGCTTCCCTGAACTCAATGGGATATGTGAAAAACTCTGCTGCATGAGGTACTCAAATTTCAGTATGCCTTACAGGACAGCATGCTGAAATCCACTAGATATATTAGTGTCAAGAAGTGTTTTTCTCACTGAACTTAGCATCCAAGCAAGCCTCTATAGTGTTGTGATGTAAAAGAGACGAAGATGTCTAACAAAAGGAATTATTCTGTATGTTAGCTGCCACCATAGAGGCCATTTAAAATCAAAACAGCATTGTAAGCCTTAGAAATGAGAACAGTATTTGTACTCATTAAAGAGCTCAGCAAATACCTGGGAATCAAGCAAATACTTAACATGACGCATATTTGCTTTCAATGATGACTCTTAACATTGCTGTAAGAATCCATATAAGATGTCTATTAGTATGTACCAGTACTACAATATTAGATACTGACTAAATACACAGTAGATGGTATGAGTGACATAGGCAGCTGTCAACAAGGCCAACAATTCTAATTATTCTAAAAGTGAACATAATTTCACAGTAAATACTAATTACAAACTTCAGTCACTAATAGAAATGCACCAAGATAGAGCAATAGAAAATACTTTTATTCACTATTTAGTGGCATTTACACATTCTTCTTCTAATACTGTGTTGTTTCTATGATTTGTCATTCTTAATCTTTTTCTATGTCAAGACACGACCAGTAGTTTTAGGTCTTTTACCACAAGATGGTGTTAAACGATTTTGGGTTTTTTGTGAAATGGCAAAGGACTGACTCATCAATGAAGTGACTGATATCTAAGATGCAGCATCTAGAATCTGAAACAGCAAAGCAGTGGAGTCATTATGGCCATCATCATCCCCCCAAAAGACCCCTTTCTCTGATCTCTAGACTGGCACAAGTAGAGTTAGAAAGAGGTAAGAAATTACCATTTACCAGATTGATTCAATGTCAAGAAAAGCCCACACAAATGGAACCTCCAAGAATACCCAATCGTGGGTGCAAAGGTGAACACCTATAAGAAAAACATAGAATGGACTACAGTGAGCAGACCACGTCTGCCACTGAGAGCAAGATCTATGTATTTTGCAATTAAATGCAACTGAAAACTACTGTCTTACAGAAAATTTCTTCTGACACAAATGTTTCTCTTACACCAACAATAGCATTTCTTGAGGCATAATGGGAGTTCCTCAACTACAAATTTGTCTTTTTTTAACCTCGCAACTGACTGAAGTGCAATAGTGAGGTAGATGAATTATAAAATAGTGGAACTAAAAATGGTCTCCCTGTACGTATACTTGCATCTGTGAAGTTAATAAACCCGCAAGAGCCACCAAGCATTTTGAAAATCAAGGAAAAGTAGAGAAGGCAAAAAAGTTTGGCATGTTCATTAATTATTCTTAAGTGATATTCAGAAAGTAGAATATGGGCTCAAAAGATCTTGTTTAAAAAAAACCACTTGCACACTATGCATGGCAGTGAAGTTCTAGCGCTTTACTGGACTAAATCATACTGGGATGAAACCTATTGAAATTAATAGGCTAAGGTTAGTCATGATCCCCACTGATCACAATGCATCTAGGTCAATTACAACCCTGTTAAGCTGTTAGGCCCACTCCTCTGACATATTCTCTACATCCACAATGGCACTTGTAAAAATACTGAAATGAAAATGGAAGAGTCCTGCCCTAAAACAGCATATTACTTGCGGTTAAAATCTCAAGTTTAATGTATCTTTTAGCTTGCAAGTACAATAAAGCTGAGGGGCAGGAAGTTAAAAAAAAATTGGTTCACTAAATGGTGCTGGACTCCTATCATCCCCATGCAACACAGCCAATGATCAGGGATAACAGAAGGCAATAATCCTGAGGCATTTGGAAGACACAAGTCAGATGAACTGTCTGACTTAGCTTATTTGCTTTCTCTTAAATAGATCTACTATAGAAAAGTGACCAGAAGTCCTCGTGTTCAAAATCTTGGATTAGGAAAAGCATGTTCCCACCTTAACTGAGAACCCTACAGAATAGTCCAACATGAAACTGTCTTCCCCTTCCCACATTTTCCTGTCTCTTTTTACCAGGAAATGCTTACTTTGTTGGAGGATGGTACACTGGAGAAAGTAAGACTGGTTGACTTTGGTTTCTGACGTAAAGGAGGATTGTTATTACACTTCAAGACCAAGGAATCATTATCTTTTCCTCCTATATGTTTTTTTTCACATTGGCAATCCCAGCAGCAACACTTCTGTTCTTTGCAGCCATGATCTAAGTTCCGTGCAGCCAAGGCCCTCCAGATCCTGAAGTCGGACACAGTGCTGAGATAGAGGAAGCTTCAGAAGAGCAGAGCGTTCAAAATATCCAAAAGAACACGTCCACACTGGCATGCCTGCTTGTTCACTACCCGCTCAGTGGCCTGTGTTCTGCCCTCCTTTCAGAAACATCACACACAAACCAGGTCTCTTTCTACAGGAGGGACCCCCTCCCCCAAAGCACTCCTCTCAGGTGGCACACAAGAAAGCACTAAAACGTTCCTTAGCTAGAGAATGCAACACATCTTTTTCTGACAGTGTACTAGATACGCTATGCATTTATCTAGATATTTGATGCAGTTGTTTCCCAAAATCTGCAGTCTGTACATTTGCCTTTCAGACTGTGCATACCTTTTTAAAATCCATCTCTTACATATTCATTAATAAAGGTGTTTTACAGTGCTTACTTTCCTGAAATCTGAAAGATGAGACTTTTTCAGTCTCTCCCCTTCCCTCCCCCATCAGTCTCTGGATTCTTTTCCCCTCAGAGACTAGAGGAAAGCAGAGTGTACAGGATGTTTCTCAGCCTTTATCTCCCTGATAAAAAAAAAAATCAAAGCACACCCACTGAAATGCTCCCACAGACCTCCGCTTCCATCTCTACGGTCAGGAAAGTAGCAAAATGGATGCTTCTGGAGGAATCTTTTCCCCTCCAGCTATTGCCTTCCTGTGGGCTTTCGTGGTTGGAATATTGCAAGGTTGATACTGAGGAGCATTTGGAGGGAACTTAACTAATAGATTGTTTTTTTAAAAAAAATTCAGTAACATAAGTGGCAGTGTTGGGAAAAGCTAAATGTGATGCACCTTGATTCATACAACTGAAGCTACAAATCCTAGCAAGTAGGCTCAATTGATAGTTCTGCACTCCACTAGGATATTTGTGGCATACCTTTGCCCCCAAAGAAAGCAGGGAATGTTTTACTTATTTTCGATTAAACAGCAAACATATAGGCCCTTTGACAACTCAGCCTCCACCAACCCCAAAGCCTTCAGGACCTCTAAAGTGCAAATCCCTCAAATCTAACCAGTACAACTATGCTAGCTAAGAATGAAGGATGTTAAACTAAGACACATTTGTATAGCATTGGGATGGTAAAGTATAATTTAGGCTATTTCCTTCCATATCTAAAAGAGGATTTCCATTTTGCAACTTCAGGAACACGCCTCATGAGGGTGCACAGCGAAGTAAGCTGAACATTATGAATACCGAATCAATATTTTGCAAACTTCATACCCAAAGACGTTCATTCACCTTACAGTTCAGTAAACCTAAAGAAAGAATAAATGTGTTGCAGATGTACTATAAACAGTTTAATTATTTTTGCATTTGTGAACTGATTACATCATTGATGATAATGCAAAACAGAAATCATTTTTAATGAAGCTGTTGCTTCTTTCAAATCTTGTTCAAAAATTGAATGCCCAAATATTAATTAAATTACATTAATAAAAGTCAAACAAATTAAAACAAAGCCAGGTAACAACACTTCCATTTTTGTCTGCTTAAAGTGTTTTCCTTTCTACACCATTAAGCATATCCTGCAAGACTTTCAAGTATTTGATTTCAGAATGCTCTGCCTGAATTAGATAAAACAAGTAAAACAGTGCAATATAGATATTCCACTGCTTCTTCAGTATATCATAAGTACTGCTTTATCCTTCAAATAAATTCACCATAGAGTCAAAATAACACAATGGAAAGTGTGAAAACATCTCAAAGTCTGTATTCACAGAAGACAAATTATGAATTTTTATTGTGTTGGGCAATGTGGAATATGTTTTATCATAATTTCATTTGCAAATAAACTAAGAGCAAAATTACATGCATTGTTCTTGGAAGCAAGTCCCAATGAGTTCAATAAGATTTATTTCCAAGGAAGAATTAATTAATTAATCACAGTTACTCTAAAATATCTTTTCAGACAGAAATTCTAAACTGTGTAACAGGGACAACTCATCTTCTTTCCATCACTTCTTTTTCTTGAATAGGGAAGAAGCATACATCTATTTCAATAAATGTTCAATTCTGAATTTAAAATATTCTGGATAACTCAGAGATTTAAAACAGAAAGGCTTTTTCAAGCTGCATCCAATCTGCTTGTGGTTAGAAGTCATAATCTTTTAAAGGGAGAGAACCTACAAACTGAACATTCATTAAGCTTATTTTAGAAGAACTATAAATTTAGGGAAGTATGTTTATACAGTGCCAAAATATAGTCAAAGAGCAGATCAGTCCAACCTCACAAATTCAAGAGATTCTTTTTCTACTCAAGAATTCTTTGGTGTTTAAAGTGGCACAAGCCACATGATACAAAGTGAAGAAAAACATGGGATAGAAATTCCAGTGTTTTGCTTCAAATCTATGTTAACAATGTATTATCTGGCAAGTTTCTTCCTACTCTTGACAGACCCATGTTGCAACTCCTGGGGCCTAACACTCTTTTCATGAGGAAAACAGATGACAAAGAGACTCGACATTCAGGAATTGCAAAGGAGATAAAGGAAAGAGCAAAAAGTGATGTTGCCTAGAATCCACCTCACAAGCTTGGAATTTCCAAGAGATTGTTGCAGAATAGGTGACATGGGTGAGGATCCTTGGCTTATCAAAAGTGGGAGGGCAGCAATCACCTTATCTTGAAAAAGAGAAAAGGAGATATAAACGCTAGCACTACTGCTTGTGTAAAGGACCATCAGCTACACTTGCTACTAAACATATTAAGACCACATCCTAGCCTCTCTTTCTAAACAATTTCGACCTGATCAGTCTTGAACCAATCTACGGCAACTGGGCATGGCCAATTAGGGAACCACTAATGGACAGGAACATTTAAAGATAGGTAAACCTACACACATATCTTCCACCGGCTTGCCAAAACGGGCAAAATGCTGAACTTCTCTTAAGATGTCATAATTCAAAAATGACTTGTTCAGTATATATACTTTATGCATTATTATTAACTAGCCAATTAAGGTTTAGCAAGTATGGCCTTTTGTGAGAACTGTATATAGGGGATGAAAAATAAACATACAATGGAACCCTCAGCAAAACCTCTCTTAAAATGGCTACTGCTACTTGCATCAACTGCCACTGTTCCCCACTTTTATTTCCACAAAGAAAATCTCTTCAGCAGGGAATATTTACAGATAATAATATATTTACAGTATTTCCCATATACTTTAATTACAAAAGTGTAAAAGTGTATAATACATTTTATCAACAGAATACAGTTATAAAACTCTCTGGTTACTGTAACCAGGTGCTTCCGCGGCCATGGCTATAACTGACACTTCAAAACAACTGGCTCCAAGAAACTGTGGTTCTCAAAAACCCAACTGGGGTGAAAAAGTGGGCAGAATTAATCTGATAGACAATGCACATGCATGAAGGTAAGACAAGTTTCCATCAAGACTGTAAAAATATACTTGTCAAGCTGTGACCAAAAGCATCCAAACATTCTTTATTTTGTTCTTTGCGTGTTCTTAAAAACACAGATCTCTACACAAACCAGATACTTAAACGCTTGCTCATTCTCTGCCCCCACCCTGCCAACACACACAATTCTTTTTCGTATATGCTTTGATGACCCCAATCCAGCTATGTGCAACTGCTTTCCCTCACTTTCATGCAAGATGCTCAGATCTATTAACTTTCTCTATTAACCCATCAAGTCGTTCAATTTAAAAAGTGCTCCTTTGTTTGTACTGTATCTCATAACACAGAAAAGCCTAAGGCAATGCTTTCCCTTGAAAATTCTGGCCAGGTAGATCCCACCCTGTCAAACAGAGCAAGCAAGTAGATTTTTACAGTCCTGTTAATACAAGGAAGTATCTTTTTATCTTTCTCTCTCTATTTTTTAAGTACCAATTTTTTTTTGAAAGCGAGATCAGCCAGAACATCCTAATCAGGTAAGAACTGCACCATTTGACCCACATTTCAGGATAAATGACAGCACAAGATAACAGTAACCATTGGAGTGATTAAAACAACTTTTGTCAAACATGTGATTATAGATAATTCTCCCAGCATCTACAATTAATCTACCAAACCAAAATTAACACACAGCTTATTAGGCATAGTAGATAACAGGTTCCCAAACAAGAGTGCAAACATATCTTGACAGAACACAGATGTAAGCTATCGCAGTTTATTTTTTGTAAGTATTTTAAGAAGCTATTAGTGTCCTAAGTGTGTCACTGTCACTTCTTCCAGTGATTTCAAATGAATTTATCATGTGACATTGGGACTCATCTGTCTGACTATCATCTACCTTTTTGATCCAGGCCTGGGGACCGCTGTTGGATAACTGTTCTGAAGTCAGGACCTGAGCTCCAGTACTTCCCGTGAAGTGGCCTGGTATAGAGTTCAGCTGAGCCCAGGCATCAATCTGCAAACATAAGTGAGCATAACAGTATAATGAATACAATCATGGTTGCAGCAACCTTTTGTGGAATTTCATATCTACAAAACACAAGAACCCTCCGTCTCAAAATAATTTACTACTCCCCATTCCTAGAAAATACTCCCCAGCTCCTAACACTTTATTATTGCTACACAACAAAGGAAAATAGGAAATATACAGTATTACCTTCTATTTCAGACTGATTCCTTATGTAGACGTAGAAACGTACATCTCTGTAAAACACTTTATGCTGAAGCATAAGGGGCCTGCTACACTCAGACCAACTTATAAAAATCCTTCTATAGCATTCAATATCTTTCATACAGGTTCAGAGCAGATTTATATATCCACTGTTATACTATATATCCACATAACGATTTCAGGATGGGATGGCCCCATCATTCACAGAAGAACTCAAAACTATAAGAACAACAATTTCTCCTGTCCTGTTCTTGTAGAGGCCTTAGCAGTGCCACTTACATCCCTCAACCGAACTGCAGGGAAAACTGACAAACACAACCTTCCCTGCTTGTCTCTGGTAGAACATCACATAGGTAGATTTCAGGTCACAGGTGATCTAGATCCAATTCAGCGGAGGTTAACTCTCCTGAAAGATCAAAAAGGGGGGAGGGACTATATAACTCACCCGTTCCTGTGCACGATTTAACAAGCACATTGCCTCCATATCAAATGTATTTTCTGTTAATCTCTTTTGGGCTATTGTCCGTTCATTCAAGGCCGATGAGATGTCCACAGGCTAAAAGGTAGAACATAGTCTCTTTTGAAAACGTGCATAGCTAAGAGAAGGCACACCTTAAAGACTAGCAAGCTCCCCAGCTTTAACCCACTTTGACATAAAGTTCAAAAACCACTGATAGCCTGAGGACCTCATTTGCTTATAGGCACATTTTAGTGACTGTGTGTCAAAGATGGGCAAACCAGAGACAATGATTTAAACAAAGGCAAAAGTTAGCAAAGCAACAGACATTATGCTTACCTTTGCATAGCTGTTTCCACTCCAGCCATACTGAAGTCAGAAATGTTTCTAGATACCTAAATATTTATTCATTCATTCCTTAATTTAAATGTATATTTCACCTCATACCTAGGGGATCTCAGAATGAGTCTCAAAGCAAAACAAACAAAAATCACTGACCGAACTGTTACAATATTATAGTCAATACAATCAACAAAATAAAAGGGAAAAAACCTAAACTGAAGAAAAACACAGTAAGAAAGAATCTTTAGCCATGAAAGACTTGCATGAAATTACATGTCCTAACTAAGTACCAAAACGTATATAACACTGTCACTTAACATACATCTGGGCACAGACCTTTCTAAATAACTTGGGAGCCACAGTGAAGGCAGTCATACCCATGACACCATGCCCTGAACATCTGATAGTGACATGGCCATTAGTTAAGTTCAGTACAACAAGCCTTTCTATCAGACAAATCTGCGTAGGAGGTAGTGCATGCTATATCAGATGCAAGTTGTATAGTGCTTTGTACACTGATGTCAGTAACTTGAATTGAATTCAATAGGAGAAAACCAGTGATCTCTCAAGATTACCTGTCTTGTGCTCAGCTAGAAATACCCATCAGCAGTCTAACTGATACAATCTGCACTAGTTCCATCTGACAGACCCATGTTATTGTGCATTTCAGTAATCTAGTATGGAGATTATTGAAGTATATGTGGCTAAGTTGTCTTTAATAGGGAGACCTGAAGCCAATAAAACAGTCAGAGACAGAAACAGTCACAGTGGCTACTGCTACCACTTCAACATCAAGTGACATGGATACTGAGCAGAATTCTCAAATGTTACAGATATTACTTTTCCAGGGCAATGCAAATCTATCAAGAACTGGGTGGTATTTTTCAGATTTTAAACCCTGTGTCACAGTACATCTATTTGAATTCATTTTCAGCTTATGGTCCACACCCAGGTCATTACTCCCTCTAAGCAACACCCAAGCACCTAAACTATCGCTCCTAAGTCACACTGGAGGAAAAAAGAGCTGGGGATTGTCAACATTCTGGTGGCAATACACTTCAAATATCTAAGAATATAAGAGAAGCTCTTCTGGATTAGGCCATACAGTGGCCCACCAGTTGCTTATGGGCATTCTCAAACAGAAGGCAAAGGCAAAACCTTCCCCTGCTCTCAAACCTGCAAATGGCCTTTACAGGCATCCTGCCTATCTTTCCAACCTGGAGGAAGTACCTAGGCATTCATTCCAGTAGCCACAGATATACCTGTCCTTCATGAATTTATCTAATCCTTTCTTACAACTATCCAGGCTGGATGTTGTCACTAACAAATTCTAGACCAATAACCAATAGGGTGAAAAATATATATCACCATGTCAGTCCTAACTCTTCTGCCCATATCTGAATGATAGGTGCGCAACCAGTTTTACATTGATATTTAAGGACCAAGGTGACAAGACTGATCCCTATGGGTTCTCACATATGAGCTCCCATGACACAAAATAGAAATCTACCACCACTATCTACAGTATACAAACTGATATGATTCTGTTCAAAAGGATGATAAAACACATTACTTCAGCCCTTAACATTTTTAAGGAAAAGTTATTGCTCAACTATTATATGGCTCATAGACTTGTATTTTTAAAAAATAAAACAATCAAAATGTTTAAGACCAATTTTGCAGGTTCTGGCATGCATCTTTAATGTGGCTTTGTGCCTGGAGATAGTCTCTTGGAATCAGAACCTGGCTAGCCAAAATCAAATATTCAACAAATCTGGCTCCCTCTTAACCTAACTGATAACTATCAGACTACTTGGGAAAAGATTATCAAGGAGAAACATTCAGCACTCAGTTTTTGGCCTCATATCCCAATCCCCAAGGACCCACATAAAGCTATACAGGCCAGTGAAGAGTGGATTAAGGATGCAGCATTTCAAAATGATCTCAGCCAAATATCTCAAAGATATCTGATTCTCAAATAACCTACTGACCATCGCCTTCTAATACAAAAACATCACAAAGCATTTCAGTGTTCTACTGTTAGCCTTGTAACATGGCACCTATCTTAAAATGTCATATACCAAATACTTCTGCCCTTGTCAAAAAGATGAAGCTGAAACATTGGAGCATATTTTAAGAAACTGCCCATTTTATAGAGATACCCAGTCACGATATTTAACTTCAATTCCCTGCAATTCCCTGATGAAACAGCTGATAGTTTCAATACCTCTTTGTTGCCCACAGACTTCAATTCAGTTCAGACTAGAAATGTGGTGAATTTTGTGCCAATGCTAT
Source organism: Aspidoscelis tigris stejnegeri (assembly GCA_023333525.1). Lineage (NCBI taxonomy): Eukaryota > Metazoa > Chordata > Lepidosauria > Squamata > Teiidae > Aspidoscelis > Aspidoscelis tigris. The sequence continues at coordinate 214,854,333 of JALMGA010000001.1, forward strand.
ACCTATAACAGTGCAACTGATTTAAAAAATGCCATAACAGTATTCAAGTTCCTACATTTAGTTTCCCCTGCCCCCAGATTTTGAAGTCTTTCTATCCCACCATTTTATCTCAGCATTCTTTTATTTTGGTTGGTTGGTTGGGGTGTGTGTGTGATTTTATTTTGGACCATAAATGAAATTATCACATCATAAGCCTAAGAGAAGGAGGAAGAGTATAATACTTTATACCCACTTTTCTCACCCATTTAAGGGGACTCAAAGTGCCTGACAAAGTTTCCTATTCTTCTCCCCACAACAGACACCCTGTAAGGTAAGTGGGGCTGTGACAGCTCAGAGAGAGAGCTATGACTAGCTCAAGGTCACCCAGTTGGCTTCATGGAGCAGTGCAGAATCAAACCCTGATATAAACAAGATATAAGTCCGGCACTCTAACCCAAGACCAAACTGGCCCAAGACAAATCAGTTGTATTCCCCATGCTCCTCTCACTAACCCGAACTGAAGAAAAGGCAACCAAGGCAGTTTCAATGATATAGTACTTAATTCCAGAGTGAAATGAATTTAAGTACAGTAAACAAATTTCTTTCAACTGGAAGTAAATATTGACAAATAGGCAATAGTCATATAACCCTACTGATCTAGAAGGGTTCTTCTCAAGGAATGGATTATCACCCTTCCTGTAATGAGGGATCTTCCTCTCTCTAGATTCATACCCCCATTTTGCATTTATTAACTATGCTAGGCACAGGTTGTGGGGGAAACGTGGTTAGTCAAAGCCCTGAAAGCAGCTTGTCAACATTCTTAGGCAACAACAACTAATCCAAAATAAATGGATCAAATAATACTTTGGGTACCTCCACAGCCATGCAGATTCCTCTGCCTAGTTTGGTGACACTATTTCCTTTACCACCCAGGAAATCTCTGCTGGACAGCTACTAGGGGATACTCTGGCAATGAAGAAATAAAACTCTTTCATTGCCACCACCACACCCGTATGCTCTTACTGTGCCAATCCCACAGAGCCATCAGATTCCATGGCAATAGACTCCAACTACAAATAGATTCACACCCTCTTGATCCATCAGACTACCACACCAGTTTGAACCAGTGCTCTATCATACAAATATCCTAGGGGATACTGTTAAACATGTGTGGCAGCTGGAACACCTAGTAACCACCCAAATGCATGAATCTATCATGGTCATCCCAGCACACCAGCCAAGGTCTTTATAATAGCCACCAGATCAGTTCTAGACTCACTTGGTTTTCAAGGGCAGCTCTAACAGATCAGCATCACGGTTGACAGGAACACTAAAAAATTAATGGCTGAGAAGCAGACTAGTTAGGATTGATAGTCATATCTCACCACATTCATTAGAGTGAGAATAAGGGGGCTTGGATTCTCCTTTGTCCCTTAGGTCAACCCAGATGCTTCACTTTCCCCAGGCAAACATGAGGTATCATTATCATTCAAAGGACATGTCTCAGTCAGGTAAAAACATTCAACAGGAGCAAGAAGCTTCTAACAGGCATCACCAAACCAGAGGCCCACAGCCTGAGGTTTTCCATTCCTGCTCTGATATAACCAAGGAAATAACATCAAAATGGAAGGTAAACAGTCAAAAAGTTAAACCATCCAACAAATTACTTATCTAGCGTGACAGTTATAGTTGGAAGGCAGTAAGAGTGAACAGCTCCCAAGATGTAAGCTTGATTCACCAAGGCAGTGAATTGTTTGCTTGTTTATTTTATTTATATTTACATTTTATATTTATACTTATATCCCATCCCATACCCAAGGGTCTTTGGGCGGCTCACAACATTTAAAAAAACACATGTCAAAACTGTATACGACAATACTGTTTGTTTGTTAGACTTCTGTAGCTGCCCAACAATCAAAAGTTCTGAGGCTTACAGAATTTTTTTTAAAAAAATACAAAGATAAATCAATAAGAAAACTAAGAAGATGTATTTAAAAATAGCATTAAATCATATTTAAAAACCAGTACAGGCAGATGTCTAAAATGCCTAGATGAACAAAAAAGTCAAATTAGTTCACATCTCAGTGTTGTCATCAAATGTATACCCCTACGTGGTGTTGAAGCAGGGATAGAAATATGTGATAAATAGGTACAAGAGTTTCATTGAGCTAGTCCGTCTCTGTGTAACTTGAACCACAGAGGCCCTCAGAGATTCCAAGGATTTTAAGTACACAAACTACACTCTTTGTATACCTGAAGAGGTATTTTTACAAATGATAAGAAAGAAACATAGCTAGTATCTTCACAATACAGAGTTGTCCTTCACACACAATGGTATACATACTGCTAGGGCACTGTGGTCTGCCCAAAGAGTAGATGACTTCAGTTAAAAGAAATATGAAAAAAAAATGCATTAATAACATGAACTCAAGTATTAGTGCAGTTATTTGGTATATCAATTTGGCCATCAGATTACTTTTAGGGTTACTATAATTAAATATAAGAAAGGTAAAAGACTTTCTTTTCTTTCAGCTGTTTAATTTATGAAAATGATTTGAATACTCATCTGACCTTAATTTGATCAGGGTTAATGACATGAGATGGGCCAGATGGTACTTATCATGAGCACTTTTTCTCATTATCTGACGTGCTAAGTAACAACGAGTAACATAGTCTATCTGTATTTCGGCAGAGGACGAGGATATCCAACTCCGAAGGTGCAGACAGTGTCAGCTCTGGCCAGGGGAAAAGAGACAAAGCCAGCTCTTTCCAGAGCTACAAGACCACCCCCTTTGGGGTCTCATCTCTCAGCCTTCAGAATGGGTGGAATGGCCATCAGTACATATCAACTGGCACTTTTGGGGATCTCATGCTGAGGACTACTGGAAATATGGGATGTGTCACAACTAATTACCAACAGAGTAGAAAGAAGGTTAAGCTGAACCATTTAGCACCTGCTGTAGGACTTGGCTGGCAAATACAATTTCTGCTGACATGAAAAGATTTAACCTACAGTGCCTGGAAAAGGAGGATGGTATCTACATTAGAGGCGAAAAGTACTGAAGCCACCATTGACCTGGTAGACTGTACTGTGACATTAGAAAGGAGGAGCTTAATGGTCATAATCCAGTGTGCTATCAGCCTAGATGAGGCCTTAAGCCCCAATTTCCCAGGTAGGAAGTGAATGAACAAGGAGTCTCATTTCCTCACTCCCACCATCTGATGAACATAATCTTGCAAGGCCCTCCTTGCATCTAGGGAATGCCACGGTCTGGGGTAAAATGATGAAAATATGACCACTGTTCCCTATGAAAGGCTGAATCTACTTTGGAGCAGAGGCACACAAAGTGACTGGGGTCCAGGGTGAACTGCGCACAAAGGGCCCACAAGACCTTCTTGGCTAAAGTGATTGCCATCCTTACAGGGAGAATACTGAGAGGGGCCATTCTCAAGAGTTCAAAAGTAAATGATAAGGGCTGCCAAAACCCAATTTAGCCACCAGGAAGAAAATCTGTATCTGTCTGAGACTTGGCTTTTGTTCCCTGTAGAATCTTAAGGTCATGGTTAGCAAAGAGGGTCATACCTCACCAGCCGTATCCAGGGCAGTGGACAAAGCATCCACCTGTCTGCAGAAGTGTCAAATGTGAAGTCCCCTTTCAGCCAGACTTCTTGGAGGAAGAAGACCAAGGACTACACCAGTGCATACAAGGGACCTTCACTCTTCCTTCAACACTGACAAATGCCCTCCCTACAGAGGCATACATATGCCTCATGGACAACCTTCTGGCCTCCAACATAGTACTGGGAGAACCACAGTCCAACTAGGTGGGTAGATTCAATGGCCATACTATCAAATGGAGTCACACCAGGTCCAGATGCCTGATCTCCCACTGAAATAGCACATCCTCCGTCAGGAGAAGTTCCCATGGCAGAAGAGAGCACATGTCCATTCTTAATGTTTTAAGAACCATGGTCTGTATGGCCAGAATCGGGTTACCAGGAACACTAGTTCTCTTCTCTCTGCCTGCTTGACGATTGAGGGGATCGGAGAAAGTGCATAAAGCAGCCCCTGAGGCCATAGATGGGACAGGGTGTCCACTCCACTGGCCCCTGGTTTCCTGCTCTGAAAGATAAAGTTCTGGATTTTGGTATTCCTTGCCATCAAACATAGATCCATCAGTGGCTTCCCAAAGCACCACTGCATACCCTAAATACTGTGGGAGAAGAGACTCCACTCTCTGCCTATAGTTTTCCTCCAGCTCAGGGCATTGTTACTGTCTACCCCCTTGATGAGAAGGGCTGTGGTAGAGGGCTGTGAGATATGGCTCTGAGTCCACACAAAGATCCGATAAGCCAGGTTCTCCATGGGGGTGGCAATGTGCCCATCCTTGCCTGTTGATGTGCACGTTGTCTGCCACTCCTGTTGATGTGACATCATCTGCCACTGCTGTAGAGCCAGGAAAAGCACCTTCCACTCTAACCACTGGATGCCTCAGATGGCCTCTAACCACTATCCTGCCACCAATGCCTCCCAACAACGGCTCCCCCAGTCCCAGGGGGATGCACCTGATATGATCACCACCCAAACTGGGTTCAAGACCCACTGTTTGTTCAGCAAGTTGTGGGGCTGAGCCCTTCACTTCAGGCTGTCTCAGAACTCAGCCAGAAGGCTCCTAAGTAGTCTAACTCCTATTAAGATAAAAGGTGGCTCTTTTGATGTTTTATAAAGGAAACCTAGAAACAACTGTGAGACACACATCCTCTGTCATCTTCTCATAAGATGGAACTCTGATTAACAAGTTGGCCAGATACAAAAAGATTTCCAATTTCTAAAGCCTATGTAGCTCCAAGAGTTGTTGAGCACCATTCTTATGCAGACTGCCTATTCATGGGACAAAAATCTTCTTCACTCTAGCCCCCTTTTTGCTGTAAAGGCCGGAGTCTCTGGGCTGGACCTTGCTTGCTCTGAATCTCAGTTCTTTCAGTGTGAGGCTCATCTTCTACAGGGCCACACAAATGTATCTGCATATGTATCTGGGCCAAAGAATCATGAAAAAGATTGCTGCTGGGCTCATCCTCCAAAAGATCATCTGAGCACTGGCCCCACTCTATGAGAGTCCAAAAAGCCCCCCCTCCCAGCTCCCTAAGGGACAGAAAGGACAAGAGGCTCCTCCCTGACCCAAGCTCAGGGGAATGTTGCCTGTCTCTCTTTGCCTAAGGTTTTAGCATATAGTCCAAATCCCTTGCACTTGGGTAGTCACTAGGTGTCCCAGCTGCCACACATTCATCTCCCATTACATGTCGACCTGCACCTGGCTTTATGAGTCTTTGCTAGCTGAACTAAATACACTCCTCCGCCCCTCCCAAGGACAAGACTAGATCCCTACCTTCCACATGTTGGGCCCAGATATCCCTGAGGTTAGGGCAGTGCCTAGGTTAGCCTCAGATAGGGAAGGAAGAACATCTAGGAAGCCAGAGCCTTTAATGCATCCACAATAGGCTCTCTTGCAAGTTGCCTGACTGATGAAACCTCTGTTGTTGTTGTTAGCTTACACTTCCTGGGCCGCTGGGGCCTGCTGCCTCTTCCAGGTCGGCACTCCTTGGTCTCTTGAACATCTGGGGAAACCACTGCCAGGTGCTCGCCCATATTTCCCTGTTCTATCATAAGACCATCTGAGGTGCCCTGAGGTGATGCTACTGAACATCAGCCCTGGTAGAAGCTGGGGCCTTCTCTCCATCCCCTGCAGCTGCCCCCAAAGACGAGAAATGTTGACTGTTCTGTAGACGATCTCTCTCTTCTAGCATGTCAACCCCAGGCACAGACCTAAGTCACTCCTTCATCACTGCTCTGTTCAAAGCATTGGGCACCTTCCACATAACCCTCGATCTTGCTCTCTTCAGGGATGTCAGTGACAGGTGTCAACCCGAGTTGCCCTTTCCTTGCTGCTTCATTTGAGGCCCTGGGCACCTTCCCCAAGGCCCTTTATTTTACATCACCACCAGCTGTAGGGCTTATATCGCTACTGCAGCTGCCCCAGCTGCCTCCTGACCATCCAACATCAAAAACAAAAGAAGAGAAGTCCTTCACAAGACTCTCTCAATGAGCAAAGCCTGGAAAGTAGAAAAAAAGAAGAAAATGACAAATATATATATATAATTGCTCTACAACTTCTTCCTGCTGCAATGACCAAAGCAGAAGAAGAACTGGAGACTGGAAAAGGAGGGACTTCTCTTATATGGCCATTAATCTCCTCCTGTTCCTCTGCTTAAGCAGAGGCTGAACACATTACCCATAATCACAGTGGTCCTCAGCCCAAGACCACAAGAACAGAATATTCCCCAGAGAGTGAGACAATTCTTAGATTATTCTCTGAAAGATTATTCTCTGAAATGTCTGAGAATTTTTTATTTTTCTTCTCCTCTTTAAAAACCTCACTGTATTATTTTGTATTATATTGTATCTAAATTCTTCAATTGTGAGAATATTTGAAAAATTTAAAACACTAAACACTGTATTAAGGAGGAAAAGACAAATTCCAAGAATTCTCAGGGAATATTCTCATTCTTGAAAAATATTCTCTCATATCACTAATTTGGTGCTTAACACTCCAAATCAGTCAGAAAAAGTGGCTTGCAGACACTTATTTTTATTTTTGTTCCAACCCTACATCAAAGTTCTAGACCGGTGAACAAATGAGGTAAAACTCTATAAAATCTGTATACATAAAAACAAATTACACAACATCCACCACCGTCAAAGGAGGGAAGAAAAGGACAAAATTAATCACCAAATGCCTTAGTGAACAAAAATGATTTTATTAGACACAGAGGACGTCTTTTTTTCTCCTAACAGCAGACAAAGGCTTGGTTTATCAAGCCATAGTTAATGCTGGAATCCTTAAAAACAAATTTGAAACACAGGAAAACAAGCAGCTAAGTCAATATCCACTCTGTTTACACAGCAATCCTTTGGGTAAGTCTCTTCTATGGTGCCTAAACTCTACAGACTGATTTTATAAGATGCACTATTATAACCAATACTCTTGCCTTCAGATGAGTATCTCTGAATCACCAGGCGGTAAGTCCTTCTTTCTTCTTACCTCCAGATTGGCTGGGTTAGGGAAAACATCATCCTTATTCTCATCCTTGTTCTTTTCAACGGGAACCCATTCTCCATATGCACTATCTGCTTCTTTCTTCCGGTGCTGAGATCCAGAAGAGACAGGGAACTCTTTTGTCAAGGTAACTTGATTTTTTGGAGCTGCTGGTTTTATGGTAGGAGTCTTTAGGAGGAGAAGGAAGAAAAGAAGAGTACTGCCATCAGAAACAATTCATAATAAGCACACATATATTGCAAGTACAAATCTTAACAACTAGCCATAAGGAAATGTCTATACCAGCAGTTCTCAACCTGTGGGTCGCGACCCCTGTGGGGGCCAAACTACCCTTTCAGAGGGGTCACGACGAGTCTCCCACCGCCCCTCCCTCCCCCCTCCCAGCTGCCCCATCCCCATGGTTGGGGGTCTCCACAACATGAAGAACTGCATTAAGGAGTCGTGGCTTTAGGAAGGTTGAGAACTGCTGGTCTATACAAAGATGAAAGTGATATTATTATGCTTTAATATTACTTCAACTGAGCTAGGAGAATTGGAAATTGCGCAGTTAAAATAAACCATCACAGAACAGCCTTGTTGTGGTGAAGTCCTGCAAGTGGCAAGGAGGAACTGGAAGCTCAAGAGAGAAGGTAAGTCTGTTCCATCAATCAACCCTGCTATGTTTTCATGGAAGAAGAAAGCAAAGCCTATGTCACCTGAGGTTCATCCTGGAAAAACTACTTGACTGGATTTCTACCTAGCTTATACATCTTTTTGAAAATGGTCTGTTTTTAATTATCTTATGTACAAAGTCTAAAATAGCTAACTATTTATTGAGACTGGGAAGATGCTTACTGAAGTTTCAAGCAGCCCATAGACCAGAACGATACACAAAAACATAATGGCCAGATTTTAGGCCTCCAAGGAAATAGCTGTTCTCTATTGGGAGTTGAATGGACAAAGTAAATGTTACCTTGAAGTGTTCTCAGCAATGAGAATTAAAGTCTTGCCCCAGGGGATTTTTTGTTCCTTGGACTAGGCTAGAAAAAAGGAAATGAGTATCTTTTTCTCCACCTCAGGACTGCATGGTGAAAGTTGAAGATTTCCTTTCCGCTGCTCAAGAGAGCATGAAAGCCGAGTTACATATGAGTTACAGCTTCATCTCTGACTCCAATAATACTGGGAAATGGTGACCATTAAATGCTGAACAGCGCTTCCAATTGAACCTAAGAGCTAACTCTCACACTCTTTCAGAGCTTGTCAACGTTACTACTCCATAGCATATGTTAAATATTTGCACGCTTGACCATTCTCTGCAAGAAACAATTCTGCAACACATATTTAAATATTAATCCAATTCCTGTACATGATTTGAATCTTCTCTCTCTCACGCACACACACACACGCACTCCCCAAGCTGTGATTTTACAAAACTTACAGTCAAGTTGAAAAATATAGGTTTGGGTTCACTGAGTTTAAATGGGTGATTAATAAAGGGATGCTCTTCCTCCTCTTCATCAGAAACATGAGGTTTATTCACAATCACATCATCTTCCTGACTCTGTGCAATCTTCTTGCATTTCTGAAAAAGAAACATATTGTGACACACATAACACCTGACACCAAAACGCATTCCTGTTGACAGTTTTCATGAAATCCTTATCTTTCTGCCTTCTGATGAACTTTGGCCTAGTTTGGAGTTTTAGAAGCAAATGTTTTACTTCTCTTGCCCTTTGGGTCCAGGTTTTTACCTTTGTCCTCACATGATTGTGATATCTTGCTCTAACTACAAAACAAGCAGCGTATTCCTCTATCTTGAAAACATGAGAAGTTCCATGTACTTTTCACTTCTCCATCATACATGTTTTTTATGGCCTCCCAGTTTCTATGAAGTTTATATGTCTACTGTTTTGTCCTTTAAAAAATCCCCTAAAAAATTAACTTTTCAGACAAATAATACAGTATTTTCTGGCATATAAGACTACTTTTTAACCCAGGAAAATATTCTCAAAAGTCAGGGGTCATCTTATATGCCGGGTGTCTTCTTACATGGTGAGTATATCCCAAACTCTGTATTTTAACTGGAAAAATTGGGGGTCATCTTATACGTCCAGTCATCTTATACATGGGTAGCTTTTCAGACGCTATAAAACAAAGTTATCTGAAATTAGTTTGCTTTCAAGCATGTTGTTCCACTTACCTCAGTGAGTTCCAATATTGTCTCCTTAGCTGTCTTTTGGATAACTTTCTCTTCCTTCTTTTCTGGAACAATAACAGGCATCAGGCTTGGTGGCAAAGGAACACCAGCCTTAGCACACATGGCAGCTGCATTTGCTTTGGCTATTTCAAGAAGTTGTGCCTTGTCTAGAAGAATATTAAGAATGTATGTGTTACTTCAAAGTATGTAAATCTTTAGATGTGCTCTCAAAGAATGCTTGTCTGCCTTTACTGTGATATTAAGGGTGTGCAAGAATGCAATTTTCAAATTTGATTCGAACTGAATATCTGAATTCATACAAATAAAGAAAAAACAAATATCTGGACATTTGAACTGATACAAATACATTTGTATCTATTCGTACAAATATTTAATATGTATTTGATGATATGAATCTCGTATGCAACTGTACATATGCGTACGGATACAAATCAGATGTGTACGGATACGTACGCAATGCATACGCATGCATACACATACAAATTTCCAAATTACTCGTACGAACAGTTCAAAATATTTGTATTCATTCAAATACTAAATAATGAATGTCTGGACATTCAATTCGAGTTCAAATGTCCAAATTCAACTGAATAATGAATATCTCGAATATTCGTGCACATCCCTATGTGATATACAACTACTGTATTTTCTGGCGTATAAGACTACTTTTTAACCCAGGAAAATCTTCTCAAAAGTTGGGGGTTGTCTTATACGCCGGGTGTCGTTGTCTTATATGGCGAGTATATCCCAAACTCTATATTTTAACTGGATAGTTGGAGGTCGTCTTATACACCCAGTCGTCTTATACGCCGGAAAATACGGTACATTAAAGTAAAGGAATCTAAATGAATCCTATGGCAATTGTGCAAAAAATAAATAAATTAAAAAGTGAAACTATTTTAAAAAATTACCTAAGTCAGTCAGTCGCTTGGGTGACCTGCTTGCAGACCTGGACCTTCGATGATCAGGAGATATACTGGCGCTTCGTCTTCTACCTGTGGATCTGGAGCACCTGAGGCGTGGAGGTGTTCGACTTCGAGACCGTAATCTCAGAGGTATTCTGTAACTGTCCCTTGAATCAGATCTCCTTCTTCTCCTTTCAGCAGACCTGGAACGATTTCTACGAGATCTTCTGCGTCTGTCCCTTGACAATGATCGCTGTCTAGATAACGATCTTGACCTAGTCCTCCTCCAACGTCTTGAACATGATCGGGAGCGTGTTCGAGATCGAGATCGATCATCAGATTTGGATCTTGACGTTCTCTTTCGTGCAACTGATCGAGAACGATTCTTTCTAGAGCGCGATGCTGTTCTATGTCTACGAGATGGTTCTGGGGACTTGGAACCTTTACTCCTTGATCTCTGCAAATTCTCTTTCTCTTTCTCTCCTGTTTTATCCCTTGATTTTGATCTAGATTTAGATTTATGTTTATCAGGAGATATTGTGCGGTTACACACGGGCGCCTCCAAAGAGTCTTTTTCCACATTTTTTTCAAGAGATTTGGACTTTGATCTAGATTTTGAGAGCTTCCTTCCAGGTCTTTCTGAAGACTCTCTATCCTTTCTTTTTTCAGGTGTTTTAGATCTGGACTTTGACTTAGACATCTGACGATCTGATGATTTAGAACGTCTCCGTTTTGACTTTAGTGAGAGTTCTTCTTTTTCAGCAGATTTTGTTCTGTATTTATTATCAGCAGACTTGGATCGCTTTCTTTTTGACCTGGAGGCTTCTATATTCTCGACAGATTTGGATCTAGATTTTCGATTACTGGAAGATCTTGATCGCCTCTTTTTTGTTCTGTCTGAAGTCTCCCTCTTCTCAACAGATTTAGATCTAGATTTGCAGTCAGAAGACACAGATCTCCTTCGCCTCGGCCTCACTGGTGTCTCTCTTCTGTCTATAGATTTAGATCTTGATTTGCGATCAGAGGACCGTGACTGTCTTCGCCTACCCCTCGCTGAACTTTCCCTTTTGCCAACTGATCTGGACCTAGATTTGCGATTATCAGATGACCGGGATCGCCTTCGCCTTGCTCTCACTGGACTCTCCCTTTTATCAACAGATCTGGATCTAGACTTGAATTTATCAGAGGACCTAGATCGTCTCCGTCTCACCCTCACTGAACTCTCCCTTTTGTCAACAGATCTGGATCTAGATTTGCGTTTATCAGAGGACCTGGATCGCCTTCGTCTCGTTCTTACTGAACTCTCTCTCTTGTCAACTGATCGTGATCTAGTTTTGCGATTATCAGATGATCGTGATCGTCTTCTCCTTGACCTCACTGGACTGTCTCTTCTGTCAACTGATCTTGATCTAGACCTTCTACGTCTTGTTCTTTTATCATCAGCTGATCTGGATCGAGACTTACGGTGATCAGAAGACTTAGATCTTCTTCGTCTTGTTCTCACTGAAGATTCTCTTCTATCACGGGACTTAGATCTAGATTTGTAACGATCAGAGGACTTGGACCTTCTTCGCCTTGTTCTCACAGAAGTTTCTCTTTTGTCAACTGATCGTGATCTAGATTTGTGATGATCAGAAGATCGAGACCGTCTCCGTCTGGATCTTACCAGAGTTTCTCTTCTGTCTGCTGATCTGGACCTAGACTTATGCCTATCAGAGGACCTCGACAATCTCCGTCTTCTCCTGCTGGATTCTCTTCTGTCAGCTGATCTGGACCTAGATTTATGATGATCAGAAGATCTAGATCGTCTGCGCCTTGACCTTACTGAAGTTTCTCTCCTGTCAACAGACTTTGATCTAGATTTACGATCAAGAGACCGTGAACGTCTCCGCCTAGATCTCACCGAAGGTTCTTGGTTCTCTTTTTTGTCAACAGATTTTGATCTAGATTTATGACGTGAAGTAGAGTACTTTTTTCTGGAACTAGAATCATTCTTGCTTCTAGAGCGTGCTCTTCTTGATGATACATGTCTAGAGGTGGAACGTGACCTGGATTTTTTTTTGCGTTTCTTTGTTTTAGAAGGAGATTTTGATCTACTCTTTTTGGTTTTTTTCCCACTCTTACTTTTATCTTTACTTTTGCTGCTTGTTTTTTCACTTTTCTTATCTTTTAAAATGCTTTCTTCCTTCTCCTTCATTACCTCTAGAGATTTCTGAGCACTTTCTGAACCTTGATTATTCAAAGAAGTCTGAATGGTTGCCTCCAAGTTCTTCTCCTGCACAATGTTAACTGCTTCTGAATCTCTTCTCTCTACAGTAACTGACTGAGCTTGTGTTAAGTCCTGCTCTGGAGCATGTGCAGGTTTTATCATTGCTTTTGCATCCTGCAACATCTGGTGATCTGTTTTCAAGTTCTCTGTAGTCATGATGATTGCAGGGCTTGAGGAGGATTTGAAACCTTCCTCTTCTGGAATTTTTTCTTTTTCCACACCCAAAGGTTCTAAGCCTAGTTCTAAATCCTTCACCGCTGAAGTGAATTGTGAAATCATTTCCCCATTTTCTGAAACTGTATTTTGCTCTATATTTGCATTTATATACCCAGGAGCTGCTACAGAGTTATTTGCATTTGCAGCTTGTACATACTGTAGGGAAACTTCAGATGTCTCCTTTTCTGACAACATAATAGTTGAATCTCTATCCAAATCCTGTTTCTCCAAAGACAATGTTGATTTTGAAATTTCAAAATCCATTTGTTTCATTTCGCCCACTGATTTTTCAGCAAGTTGAAGATCTACATTTCCAATAAATTTGGCTTTACTACTTGCTTCAAAATCTTCTGGTTCTCTTGCATGCTCAGATCCTACAGCATCTTTACCCTTTATCAGTTGCTCTGTATCATTCAGTTCTACTATGTTCATAAGTCCTGAATTTCCCTCCAAATTCTCAACTTCTACTATACATGTCTTTTCTGAAGTAGGCTTACGACAGTTTTCTTCTGATAAACCTACTGATTGTACATCTACATGGATATTTTTCATATGTTCTGATGGGGGTTCTGAATTTTTCTCCTCAAAACTCAGCTGTTCTTCTGATTCTTTTGTTGTTTCTCCAGTATCCAAATCTTTCACTTCTAGAATATCTGAATGCTGAGGAGTGCCTTCTGAAATAACTAGCATTTTTTCATAGAGACTTTGTTTAAAATCTCTGGCTTCTTCAGCACAAACAGATTGTTTTAATTCCTGAATGGTTTTAGATTCTGAGAGAGGTTCTAGATCTTCTGTACTATGTCCTATCCCTGAAGCTGTCTTTAAAGCTTTGTCTTCTATTATTCTTCCAGACTCTGAAGGAGCACTATGCTGATAAGGAACTATCACATCTCCAGTTTCTAAAGTTGATTCAAAATGTCTTCCTTCCAAAATATTTTCTGATTTTGGATGCTCTTCAGAATCAATTATTTGTAAGGATTCTGATGCTGCAGCTGATTCAGGTGTTTTAAAATCTGATGCACCTGAGAATGGTGCTGTTCCTTTTAGCTCTAGATTTCTCACAGAATTTAATTCTGAAGATTTCAATTCAGGCATGATGAGCTGTGATGGAGGAGTTACTGCAACTTTTAATTTCGGCACAGTTTCATTTTGCTTTGCCCTTAAATTTTTGGTTTCTATTGGAAGCAAAGATTCTGAATCCTTTGACTCTAGTATGTTAGGAAGCTCAGATGATGTTTCAAATGGTAGATCCGTTTTTGAATGTTTCACCTCCCCTGTTTGTAACATATTGGAACTTGCTTCAGAATTTCTAGTATCCAACATCATAACTGATAGAGTTGTGGTATAATCTTCTCTTTCTGTAATTGTTCTAGATTCAGAAGGTTTTGCTATTAATTCCACATCTTGTTTTAGATTTGTTTCAGAATTCCTTCCCTCTATTTTATCTGTGTTTATCAGCATGCCTTCTGAAATGTGCTTGTCAGCAGACAGTTCGTGTCTTTGAAATGTATCTGAAACATTCACATAAGCTTTTTGAGAAGATTCTGTCTGCACACTCTTTACCTCTGTTTTGCCCAATAGTTCTAGATTTGTTTCCAACTTCTGATTTGCTTGTAATTCTTTTGTGCCTGTTATGCAAGAAAGTTCAAATGTTCCTTCCAATATGCCCTCAGATCCTCTTGATGTTTTTGATTTTTTGACATCTGGTAGTAAGTCAGTGGTTTTATTTTCCAACTCTTTATCCTCAATTGTATGGCTGAGGGCAGGAGTTGCTTTTATGTCTTTAATATCTTGTGTAGCCAACAAAGATGATGGAGCTACTTCAAGATTTTTTACTGTACCAAAATCTTCATGCTGTGGAGATCTTTCCAAATGTTCAAGATCAATCACACATATTGTTTCTGAGTCTGTGCCTAAATCTGTAATGGTCAATATTTCACCTTCGAAGGTTGCACCTGACTCTTGCAACACGGACATACACTGAGATTGCAAAAGCACTTCATTTTGGGGCAGAGAGTCAATTTCCAAGATCTCTGTTGCAACCACTGACTCACATTCTGGATGATCTCCTGTAATTTCCATATCTGCTTCAACTGTAGATTCTGAATCAATTGTCATGTCTTTGACATCTATAATCTTAGATTCTGAAAGTGCTTCTGAATCTTTCACCTCAATCATGTAAAAAGATTTTAGAGTAGACTGAAAATTGGTTTCTGCCAAATAAATAGATTTCAAACTGTGCTCTGGATCTTTTACTTTGTTACTTTCATCAGATTCTGGAACTATAATAAGATCTGATACATACAGAGGTTGTGGAGAGACTGAACTTGTAGCTTCTGCAGTTTCTTTTAATTGATGTTTTTCTGCCTGGTTATTTACTTCATCTGAAAAGAGACATTCTGGAGTACTTTCTGCATGAGCTAAAAATTCTAAGCTTACTTCCCTGAATTTTGATTTTACATATTGTGAAGAATCTAGTTTTTTTACCTCAGGAGATTCAGATACTGATTCAAAACATTTTACAGTATTTGCACACTTGGAATCATCTTTCAAATCAGCTGATGTTGACGTTTTCATGGAAGGTTCTTTATTATCTCCCACATCCACCACAGTTGAAAACCCCGTTTCTTTTAATCTTTGTACTCCTGTTACGTCCACTACTTTTGGAGCTACTTCCAAACTCGTTACATTCATCCCCAGCAAATTTTTTGAAAAGAAGGGTGAACTTTCACTCTCATTTTGTGATACTGCTTTGGGTACTTCTGTAGTCATTTTATGCAAACTTGTTAAAGTCCTCGTTGCTTCAATAACATCTTGATTCTTCCCTACACATGTTATATTTTCAGAAGCTTTGACTTCTCTTTCAGACATAGCATGAGAAACATTTTCAATTTTTTGGTTTTTGGTCATGGCTTCATCCAAGTAATTCACAGGATGCAGTGACTGAGATGGTTTCAAGTCTCTGCTAGATGTTATTTTCATTAAATCAGTTGGCCTAACTATTCTTTCAGTTTCTGGGGTTTTAAATTCTTGAACTTTCTCCATATGTCGTGTTTTCAAATTGTCTGCATCCCTTGTACGTAGCAGGTCAGGAACTGTTTCTGAATTTTTCAACTCTGTTGAAACTTCAGGTTCTGTATATAGTTCTAAACTGTGTTCTGAATAGTTTGTAAATATCATATGTAATGAATCAGAAGTAGCATCCATTTCTGTTTCCTCTTGTTCTCTCTCTTTCACTTGTTCTTCTCCATGAGGCTCTAGGCTTGTTTCCATGCTTTTTTTATGTGCCACTGCATCAGACTGTAAAATATCTTTCATATTTTTTATGTGATCAATATGTTCAGTATCTGAAATGTTTTCTACTTCTTTCACAGTGTTTAAAGATTCTGTAATGTTTTTCAAATCTTTCTTAGCTTTTATACCACTCACGTCTATGAACTTTGAAACTTCCACATCTTTCGCTGGCTTTGGAGTAACTTCTAAATCATTACTCTTCATCACTGCTTCAGTTTTTGACATGTTTTCAGGAACTTTCACCTCAGTCATTGCCTCCAGATCTTCTCTTGAGCCTGAATCTTTCTTCTTCCCTACTATAGTTTCTAAAGATTTCTCAAAAGAATTCATTTGTATCTCTCCCTTAGTTTCCAGAGAACCACGTAACTTTCTAAGTTGCCTTGGAACAGCATTCCAAGTTTCCACTTTTCTTCTACCTTCAGAATCTTGTTTTAAAGAACTGGTATCAGTCTCTTTAAATTCTAAAGCAGCTTCCATTGTCTTCATTTGTACTTCAACATCTGTAAAAGCTAATCCTGGGCTTGATTTGTTTGTAACTTCTATTACTGAAGGCTTTCTGAAATTGTTTGCATCTGCCACAGTTTGTTGAGGCCCTGGGTATTTTTCTGAGTCTTTCCTCATGATGATTTCAGAGACCTGAGTTTCTCTTAATTCTGTCGTTACTGCCAGTTTATCAACATTAGATGTTGCATCCATGCATTCTTGAGCATTAGACTCTAAACTTCTCTTCAAATCTTCTTGCGGAAGCTCTGGCTTCCTTAAAATAGTCTGTCCAGAATCTCTTTCAGAGACGAAACACAAAGGTCCTGGAGCTGCTTCCAAATCTTTCAGTTCTGCTATAGTCTCAAACTGTTGTTTTTTGTGCAAATCTTTCATCATGACTATCTTGTCTGAGAAACACACGAAGTCATCTTTCACATCTGTAATGGTAGAATGTTTTGGACTTCTTTCAGAAGCTTTTATTTTTCCTGTATTCAAGAATTCTGAAGTTGCTTCAAAGTCCTTCCCTACCACCATTGCCAAAAACCCTAAAGTTGTCACAGAATCTTTGCCTTCTGCCACTCCCTCCACATAGGGATTCACTGATTTACAACCAGTTTCCAAGGAAGTTGATTCTAATTCTTCCATGCTGTCTGAATTTAAAGTTTCTGTGACAGAATCCAAATCTTTTACTTCCACTGCATCAGGTTCCAAACTGGTCTCAGAGTCTCTTACATCCACTGGTACAGACTTTGGACTGCTTTCATCTACTTTTCTGGGAGTTTCCAGGTCTGAAGCAGCTGTAGGTTCCTTTTCTTTTTCACTTGCCACTCCACTTCTGGTCAAACAAACATCCTCCGCCTCAGTATTAGCTAAATCACCCTCTTTGGACAAATTCACCTCTAGGTTGGTGGAATCATCATTTTCCAATTCTCTCTCCTGATAGAGCTCTTGAATCCCAATTAATATTGAATCTTCTCCAGATGTATCATGTGTACTGGTATCTGAACTAAACGCATTACAGAAATCTGGCACAACTAAGTTCACACTTTCATGTAAAGTTCTTTCAACAGACTGTTCAGAAGCCTGTTCCAATTGGGATGCATCTCTTACATCTACAGCTCCTGAATTCAAAATGGAGACAGAGTTTTCCATTTTTGATTGTAGAACAGATGCTGTATCATCATATTCTTTATCCTCTGTATTTAAATCCAAGTCCTTAGATTGTTTTTTGTATTTTTTCTCTTTTTTCTCCTTCCTCCTCTTTTTCTTCTTCTTTTTATCTTTATGTTTCTTATCCTTCTTAGATTTCTTCCTTGGAGTTTCATCTTGCAGTTCTTCTGATAAGCCACGTTTTACAGAGCGTGATTTGGTTTTTGAAGTATCTTCTTCACTATCTAAAAGAAAAAATACTTTTGTTTAAAACTTAAAATAAAGCACATTTTTTAAAAAAAGAACAAGGCTTCAGATAAAACTTCAAAAATCTCTCATACATACAACTTAAACAATTCTTGATCAAGCAGAATGATAACCTAAGAATACAAACTAATGAGCAAACTTATATCCAGCAAGTAGGTATTATTCATTTTATTCTTTCCAGAAATCCAGGGGTAGTTCAGAACATAAAGCCCAGCACACTTTGTCAAAAGAATTCCAAGACACTATCATACTTACCTCAGTCTCACAACCTGATGACTATAAGCACTCATGATCCCAATGGTTAAAGCCCTACTTCATGTCTTCCCTCCAATATTTCTGCTGGTCAGGATTCATTAAAAACTCTAGGTGAAAGTAGTACTGTATTTCCCTGCCTGTAAGATACATTGGCATATAAGATGGGCCCTCTTGGATGATACCATCACCACCTCCTCCTCCTCCTCCCTTCAGCCACAGGTTTTTCACACAGCTTACACCGCCTCTTGCCAGAAAGAGCCCCCACCCTCAACCCAGCTGTGGCGCTTTCTGGCGATTGCCAGTGTATAAAACGCACCTCATTTTTAGGGGTATTTTGATGGGAAAATAGTACGCCTTATACGCCAGCAAACACGGTAATTCATACTTGTTACACCTCAAGATATTTTTTCTGAGGCATAGAAGACAGATGGGTAATTATCATTTTCTTCCCTGTACTAGGATTTGTTACTTCAAAGGCCATTCTACCAGCTAAATCTAACAGGGTTCAGGCTAGTAGCAAACCTTCCCATATGATCAGAAGGGTTTGCAACTTCTTAATCTCCAGGAATTGTATCTATTACCAGATACAGTTCTACAGATCAATTGGAAGGTATTTAAGCATGGTGCTGGCGTACGCATTGGTCCTTGCAAAACCTAGCATGATGACCTATCGCCTCTTCATTCTCAAGTAAACTTAGACTTCAAGTTATTTCTTTCCCCAAGCAAAAATCTCCTTTGGATTCTGTTAACTCCTCTTTACCTATGGTACTTCCTTAAAGGTGTCTGTTTACTGAGTCTACAATATAACATCACTGCTCTTTTTGGAAAGCCATTCCCAAGGTGTTTACGTTTCTTCAAAGCTATCAAGGAAGCCTCGTTGCTGTAAGTGAGCCTTCTTCACAGCAATATTGTCTACAAGGTACACCATAGAGTCAAAAGGTCTGTCCACAGAACTTCTATTTAAGTGAATTTCAGCTTTTTAAAAAAATCTTCTAACCAGATTCTACCCTCTCCATCAAAACAGATACCTCTATCTACAGATTAAGGGACCTGGTCCTTCAATCCTCCTCCCTCAGGCAGTCTTATACTTTGGCAAAAGTGTGGCATATGATAAGCCTCTGAAGGAGTCTTAAGCAGTATATGAACCAGAGCCGGTCCTTTCAAGAGGCTTCAAAATTTACTTAACCCCACACAATCTTCAAGAAAAAGACCAAGGCCTGCAACAACATCACCACTTCACAGATTAGGAAATGCTACAATTCAGCCAGAACCACCATTATCTCAGGGGCCTTCTCAGGGAACACCTCCAATGCTGGCATCTGCAAAGTCTCTAGTGTATACATTGATCTTCCTCTACAGATACATTTGGAAAACATGATTCACCAGAAGTAACATTGGAAAGACCGTTCTCCTGGTTGATACACGATACACTGGTAGACATTCCAGGCATAATTGTAGCTGAAATACATCCATTCTGCTAGGAATGTTTCTTCCCTACCAAACAGTGAAAAGAGAGAAAGGCATTTATTGTGAGCCTTCTTTCATTACCGGGGCCAAAATAAAGTATCCCAGCTTCTCCCTACATTAGGTCTGAAATATTATTTCTTAAGTACACTATCAGTCCCTGTTTTGGTCTTACATTTGAATTACAGTCCACTCTTTTCTCTTACAGGACCACAAATTGAAATAGGCTGACCATGTAGAGCAGGGCAGAAAGTTACATTCACATATCTTTGCATCCAACTAGGACATCTTAACAGAAAACATTCAATCAGCTAAACACTTTCAGTATGAGGTCCTGATGATTTGACAACTCCTGTGGTGTTACGTTATTAGGAGCAAGCTATGTCTTTTTCCCCATTTCTTTTTCCTATGGACTTTGTATATGTGACTCCCCTTAACTCCCATTTTTCCTACAGGCATATAATATTTGTATATTTCAAATTCAAAAGGTTTTTTAGGAACCTAATTATAGCAAACAAAGTAATGAAGACCTAGTGTACCCAGTGTACACAGCATTTTACAAGAAAACAAGCTCCCACAGAAAGACGCTTATAATATTTGTTATACTGTACTTCCTTACCACATGAGCAAAGTGGCATACTTAAGGGATTACTTAGTATCTTTCTAATGCAGATACATGCGCTTATAATTTTTTAAAAGAATCTTGTAGTATCTAATATAGTTATGAGACAACTGATACAATTAGAAAAAATCTTTATCAGGCATTCACTAAACCCAAAGGCGTAAAATCTGAAATTTATAATTTATTATCGTCTTTGCAGGATAAAACAAGTTTAAGATCTAAATGGGAACATGAGTTAAACATAAGGATAGAGGAACAAGACTGGAATTCTATCACAGGCATTCGAAGTTGGACATTTAACCCAAGAATAAAAGAAACATATTCTAAATTAGTGTGCAAATGATACCTAACACTGAATAATTATTCATTTTAGAGAGTCTATTTTCTCTGTGTTGGAGAGGATGCGAAAACAGAGGAACATACATGAACATGAGATGGGTTTGCCAAGTGATCAGACATTTTGGGAGAAAAACAGAGATAGAGGTTAATACTGTTGGACTACTTACAGGTTTGAATGAACAACTGGCCCTCTTAATGATATTTGATGATACAAATAAAGATTTGGAAAACAAAGAAATGCTGCTCAATCATTAACTGTATGCAGCTGGAAATATGAAGAATTGTTTTTTATGAAAGAATGGTATGGAAAGGTATAGGAAATACTCATAGAAGATCATTGACGGGAGGATGGTAAAAGAACAGCTCAACTACCATCAAAGGTAACTGTCATGTCTGAAATTGCCTTGAATATATATGTGTTGAATTTGTTATAATTAAATAGCTAACATTATAATTTGTCCTAGCTTCCCTTTACCAAATATTAACAAAATGATAAAGACAATATAGATTAATGTTTCACCTTGCATTTGATGAGCAGCAGTTTGCGGAAGAAGGGGAAGGGGAAGTGTAAAATGGGGGATAAATACTCTTTGTCAAATGTACTATAGAAATTTGCATCTTTTTAATTATTATCTTGAAAAGATTATTAAGCACTAAATAAATAAACACAAACTTTAAAAAATAAGCAAAATGATTGGAAGCCATTTCAAATGAGAGTCAGGTACCTTACACTGTACAATCTGACTGAAAATGTAAACATCAACCATTCTCATAACTGACTGCTGGGTGACAGCATGGATACACCTATGGACTTTCCCTGCCAGAGATATGCCAAGAAAGAGCTTGGGATTTGAACTAGTGACCATCAGCTTTAAGAAATTGCTCTACTAGTAGTCTACAGCCACATCTTCAGCTGTTATGTTCAATGTTTAAATGGGACAGTATATTAAAATTCCAAAATTGTCACAGCCTCCAAGAAATTATGGGAAATATTCAACAAATAGATGAGACAAGATTCCCTTTTGTCTCCTGTAGCCTCCCCTGCCCTTGCCCCTATCTGCTATTGGAGAACCTTTAATGTTCTGGAGTAGACAATAAAAGAATATGGAGTTTTATTCAACAAGTAAGGTGGAAACGTGAGATCTCACATTATTAATAATAAATTTACTTTAAGAGGGAATTAGTACCAACTCTGAACTGAAAAATAAAATCATTAGACGAATGTATTATTGATAGAAAGATATTAAAATAATTTGCAAATTTAAGAATTATTTGGACAGCTGTTGAGAACCGCCCAGAGAAGGCAAATCTCCTGACAACCCAATGCCTCCAAAACACAACAAACCCTGCAAAGCTCATCTCAAGAACTATGGTGAGTTGTGATGGAAAGAGTTGCAAGACCAAGAGGGAGATGTTGGAGAATTCACACGTTACTCAAGGGAAACTTGGAAACTTAGGAGAGATAAGCAAGAAAGTTATATGTCATTCACCTTCCAGAGAGTGAGAGTGTGTGGGGGGAAGGGAGGGAGGGATAGAGGGATCGTCTAGTGCTTTTAATATTGTAGCTTGTCCTGAGACCTATGGGTATATGGCAGGATAAAAATATGAATAATTAAATAGTTGCTTAACATGACTTCTAATATTATTTAATGCAACCTCCTATATTACCATGAGCAAAAATAGTAAAGTCTATATGTTTTGTGGGGCACTGCATGTATAAAGCAAAATAAAGAGGAAAATAATAAAACTGACTAGATAACTACGCATATTTCAATCCTGCTTCAACCTTTTTCAAACCTGAAAAATCATAACTATTTGGCAGATTTTTAAAAAAACCTGCAGTTTAAATAAATACTTAGATAAAAAATAAGTAAAAAACTGTTTCCTAAATCAGAAAAGAAGCTCAGAAAGGAGCCATAAAACTACCAAGTTTTAGAAGGTAATGAGGCTTCATTTTTTCTTTTCTGAATTCTTCAACCATTAGCTATAGCTTTATTACTTCACATCACACTGACAACAGTGAAAGAGGAAATACCTCCCAAATAGCTTCATTAAATGGCCCGAATACAAGTGCTGGAAGAAGGATATGCTGCTTCTGAATCTGATGGAACCAGGGCCGTCTGGCATACATTTGTAGAGTATACTATCGCACAACACTAGAACCAGGGGGCACTCTATGAAGCTGATGGGTAGGAGAGTAAGGTCTGACAGGGGGAAGTATTTCTTCACCCAGAGGGTCATCAGCTTATGGAATGTGCTGCTGGATGAGGTGGTGACAGCTACCAGTCTGGATGGCTTTAAGGTAGGGTTAGACAAATTTATGGATGACAGATGTATCAATGGCTACTAGAACGAATGCCTAGGTGCATCCTTCAGGCTGAGGGGGGGGGAGGAACTGGGGCACTTCTAATGCTATCTGCTGGGACTCGAGAGCAGGAGAAGGTTTGTCCTTGTCTCTGCTTGAGATGCCCGTGAGCATTTGGTGGGCCACTGTGTGCGACAGGATGCTGGACTAGATGGGCTGTGGCCTGATCCAGCAAGGCTTCTCTTATGTTCTTATGTTCTTCTTTAGTAAGAAGGGCATCCACGTATCTCAAACTTGGAACAAAATTCTGCTTCAAAAAGCAGCTTGTCAAGAGCGGATAAAAAAAACTGGAGTCCATTTTCTTAGACTCCAAAATGACTCCAGCCCTTTTATGGAAGCTTTTCTTCCAAGTGGCCAGGCATTAAGCTGATAGATGTGTGGAGAAAGCAGCAGGATCACTCCCCCATAGACCATAAAACAGGTGCTTTTTGAGCAATATCAATAATGTTCTTCAGATATACGAGTAGCTTCCTAGGTGGACCTCCTATGTCACTAATAAAGCTGTACTTCCATTTCAGCCTAACCTCTCTCAGGCAATTTTTAAAGAGGGTTAGAACCACTCTGCATGGAACATACTCTTTATTCTTTAAGAACACTTTTTAGTTAACACACACCTAATTTCTCAAATTTTGAGTCAAACCCATTTGTGCAAGACAAGATACATCAAAACATTTCAAAAGATTAAAAAGCATGATTGTTAAGGAACTTTGTCCCTGTAGCTTCAGACATATATTCAAAGCAGGAGGCTGCAAATAAAAATATAGCAATGAATACCACTGGATTTTATCTTGAGGGTACACATTGACTGAAAATTACATATTGAAGTTTAAAATGATTTTTCTTTACCTGGTTTGTATGGTGGTTCTGCACCCAGAACTTCTGATAAAACTTGTTCTATCTTCTGTACTAAAGGATCATTCTGAAGATTCCCAATAGAGGTGATTGTATCATCCAATGTGTTTACTTGTTCAGATGAGTTTATTTCACCATTGTGTTGACTTCCTAACTTTACACTAAACAAGAGCAAAAACAATATCTCAAGGTTAGATATGTATTAAGCATAAATGTTTGTTCAATAATGCAAAAGCATTACATTAAAAATGAAGAAGGCAATAGCAAGCCAATTCTCTGTCCATTTAGTCACAAACTGAAGTCAACTCAATGATATCCTTACCTTTAAAATAAATAAATTGTACTTCAAGTTATTTTTGACAGATGGATAAAAATTCTTACAAACCTGATTTTTAAATTACTTTTGTAAATATTGTAGTGTTTCACTATATTATATTTAGGTGCCAACTTTCCTGCAGCATATTTGCGGTATAATATTAGAATACCCATAACTCTGCCCTCTAAAATGAGCCAAACTGCAGTAACTGCAGTCTGTAATTTAAAAAAAAAAACTCTTAGAAACGTTAGTTTTTAATGTATGTTATGTTCATTTGTTTGCTTTTTATACTGTAACCCAGGAATGGTCAAATGGTGCCATGCCAGGACCACTACTCTGACACCCAGCATTCAAGCAGCACCCGTGCACGTCTGTTAAGAGTGGTCGACCAGACTTTGATTTGGAACAGAAAACCTTACTTCCACACCAGATCAAAGGCTGATTTGCTATAATTAACAGGCATCAAAAGAGAATCACTAGTTCAGACTGTCCACAAAAGCTCTATTCCAGCAACATATGGCACGGCATAGTCTGAGCAAAATGATTCTAAACAGTAAATAAAACAGTGAGTATAACAGTAAATAATTAAGATAATAATGTCACTTCAATAAGATGTTCTGTTCTATTGATTACAGGATGTTAATATAGGGTGTTTTTCCACTGTCACTAGAAGTACCCATTAATGGGTACGTAATGGCATTTTTGTACCCATTAATGGGTACTTAATGGGTACTTCTTGTGACAATGGAAAAACACCCATATACAGCATTAAGAATTGCTTGAAATATGGAGAGAATATTGCATGGAGACCCAACATTTCATGATACTTTTTTCTCAATAGCTTTTCAACAAAAGAAGCAACATCCTAAGTAAATGGAGGCCTAATGATGTTAATACTCTTTGAACATACATTTTGGACTTGGGTTATCAATTTGCTTGCTTACCAAATACAGTATCTTTCACATTATTGATATTCTACTCCATTTTTCTAGGCAAAACCAAAGCGTAACAGCATATACGCTAACTTCTGTTGCTCAGTTTATCATTTTGGTAGTGATTAGCATTCTGTTTTTATGTTTCACGCAAATGCAAGATTAAGAGTACTATTTTTCTTGTCTTGTTGTTTGATAACGCTTCAGATGGCCCTTCAGATTCTTCCATTTTACACTTTGTTACAAATGACGTTTTACTCCAATCCTAGCCAGTGGAGTAGTAAATAAAAATGTTAGGCCCTTGAAAGAATAACTGAATTCCCAGAACAGCACTTGTGGCAAAATGTCACTGTTAAAACTCCACCCTTAGCCAGGATTTCATGCTGGTTCACCACCCAGAGGGGGTGGGGTGCAAATTCTATATAGAATGGACACAACCAAATAAATATATAAATAAATAAGATGAAGGGGAATCACCAACTTTCCTCTGACCAGCATGAGCAGGAAAAGCTGCTACTATACTACTGTGCCTCTATACTGTTGTGACCATCTTAAGGCTATGCTTTTCTTTGTCTTCTCAGCATGCTTAATCAAAACATGACAAACATAAAAAATGTACATTTACTGAAGGGTCATTGCTTCCATTTACTGTCAGTATTTCTAAATTACAATACATAATCTAGCATTCCTGCAAGAGTAAAATGCCAAGCTGCTTTGATAAATCCATTAAAAAGAATTTCAAAAAATAAAACAGAACAAATCCTCATTTTCATACCACAAGCTTTTACTTAGAAATGTTCACTAGGACTGCTCCAAAATTTCCTCCATATTCCAACCTCATACTAGCTCCCCCAGAACAGTTTTATTTCAGACTTTTTGAAGCTTTAGGACCCATTTATTAAGCCTTTAATTTTCTGGGAGCATCTACAGTTCCTGAACTAATTAAAACATCAGGGGGGGTTATCTCCACATGTGGTGGGAATGTTAACAGACTTGTAGATTTTTGTTTGATGTAGAAAAAGGAATAGAACAAATTTTAAACTATTGTATCCAAATGTTTGCCTCTTAAGGAACTATTATCAATTAAATCTGACCCAGTCTAAGAAAATATTACTTAACATCATGTTGTTCCTAGCTAGAGCCACTAAATGGAAAGTGGACTCCCTCCTACAAACAATGTATGATGCAACTCATTGTGGGTAACAGCAACTCTAGACTGTACTGAATAACAAATAAAACGAATGAAAAGACTGACATATGCTATGCCATTCTGCTCAGAGTAGACTGACTTTCTGAACTTTAAAGCACCAACTTTAGGTACTGAAATGCCTAATTACAATTTGCTGAAATACTGAATGGAACCCAATCACATTATCTTACATAATGGCAATTGAGCATGCTTGATTGGATCTTTATATTCAATATTATTATTGTTCATCTTTGCTTGAATTATAATACTTTTAAAACTTCATTAGTGTATCTGGACTCATCCTGCCTGTGCAAAGTAGGCTGTCCAACTGTATTAATCTCCCACATGAATTCATCCTCAAATACTATTTTCCTCAATTACTGTTCCTCCTCCAGTATGCTTATTTTTCTCCCTTCCTTTCTTAATGAACAAACACGCTGCCTTCAATACAGAAGTCGTTTTTCCCTTCCTAAACTTCACAATATCTTCAGTCCAAGATCTTTTCCAATTAATCTCATTCTCTTTGTCCCAGGAGAGTATCTTCTATCAGATATTAAATCAGATCCATCTCATTGGTTTTAGAAAAGTGACACTGTCAAGTGTGGCAATATGTCAATAAATAAACCAAACTTCTAAGAATAGCAAAAAGCTACACGCTTTCATCTAGCAAAAAATATATTCCCTTACATCATAAAAATTAATCTTTTGGAGGTAACAATGAAACTTTATTTAGGCAATTAAGCATGGTGCCCCAATGACAACAGCAACAAATTTGAAAAACAAAGTTGATGTATACATTGAGTTTTGGGACACTCCAAATTATGCATCAGTGCAACCTTGACACAGTGAGAATGCTTTAATCCAATGTTACATTTAGGTAAATAGTATTGTTAAATGCAGATACATAGTTTCCTGTTACTAATCTAACAGCAGAAATCCAAATATCAGATGTCACAGGCTAGTCAACATCTGGGTACAGTGGATCTAATAACCAGAATAACAGTTTCAGTTGTATCAGTAATGCAGGTCTCCTATTTTCCAGCAGCACTATATTGAGACCTGACAACCTTTGTGCCCCACCAGCTGGCGTTGCTGCTGACAGTAATCATGACAAAAAGACATGACAGGGAGCAGAAAAACAGTAAAGTTCCTGAAGGTGGTGACCCACCTCCAACATAACACTGGCCAGAAGAAATATGAATGATATCAAAAAAATGTAATTCAAACTTTATTTTCTTGCTGGGAGTAGTTTTTTCCACAGCCCAAACAGAGTTCTGAAGAGGTGGAACTTTGCAAAATATGCAAGTGCTCTCAAAGCCATAAGCAGAGTTGAAAATGATGTGGAAAGAATACAGGAGGGAAAAGAAGTGATATATTTGTCTATTAATTTTATCAGTATTACAAAGACTGGGTATACTTTTTTTTTGTTATCTGGAGCTTTAAAAAGAGCTAAACATACATTTAACTAGTAAAAAACTTCACGGGGGAGTATTTTGTACTTTTGTAAACTGTATTTTAACGTACACATCTGAAGTTCCGTGTCTTGCTACACGCTTTCATTATCAACAGCGTGGACGCCACTCCGACGAGCTTTAAAAGTATCTTGTGACCAAATAACCCCATCATTCATTTTAATACAATAATATTTGGGTTCCTTTGACATTTATGTGTCTTCCCCGCATATAACGGGCTGAGAACATCGGGTACACACGGGGAAACGACCTGCCACACGGGGAAACTTTGGAAGCTTTTCCGGCCTTCGACCCGGACTGTGTCCTGCAAATAAGGACCCGAAGGGGGGGGGAATCTCCCGTCCGAGCTCTCCTCCCCCCTTACAGGGGCGCCTCAGCCTCCCCACGACCACCCTCGGGCTTCTCCCCCCCTTCCTCCTTCTCCCCCTTCCCCTTCCGGTCTCACCATTCCGCCCCTCCCCCACTCCATCCGCCTCGCCGTTAACTCCCAGCCTTTCTGCCAAGTTCCGTCCCCCAATCCCGCCGTAGGAGAGAAGACGCTCCTCCAGCCCTTACCCGCCGAACTGCTGCTCCTGGATTTCCCGGAATTTGCTAACGACGAAAGACCGAAAGATCTGCTCGATGTTAGTCGCCATGACATCCGCGAACGAGCACAAACGGCGCCCCCTCCCCCCGCTTCCTCTCTCCTCGAGACGCAGATCCGCCAGCCGCGCTCGCTTACAATGCAACACCGGAAGTCGACGCGGGCACGGCGGGCCTCCCCCTCGCTGGCCTCCCCCGCTGCGTTGCTCTCCAGTCGCTCGCTGATTGGTCCCTTTGCGCGGCGAGGGTGGGGCCGACGGACGCTCCGTCTCCAGGATGAACCATAGAGTCCTCCTTCGGGCCTAGTACTAGTACCGCCCCCCCCCCCCCCGACTGCGGGTTGTTTTCCCTGGGTCTGTCGCTCAGGGGCTCATGTAACGTGGGAAAGGCGAGGTTGTGGAGAATGCTTGGGGTGCTTCAGTGACGGGAGGAATTATTACCCCTCTATTGTCTCTCTGCTCACGGAGACAGAGAGTCGCCGCGATCCTCAGGGTCACATTCACACGTGGCTTTCCTAGGTGGGACGTTGCCCACCATCTTCCAAGAGCCACAATGGCAGCAGCCAGCCAGGGAAAATACAGCCTGGACTAGCTGTGTGAAAATGGAGGCTGGCCTGCTCTGGCTCCCAGCGGCCATGTTGCAGCCGGGTGCCGCAGTCCAAGGAGGGGCTGATCCCCCAAAGCCTGTTCCGGGCTGGGAGATCAGGCTTAGCTAGGAACGGGGGGGGGGGGGGGGGAGCCGGTCGATGCTTCTGACTATTGCAGGTGCCCTTAAGTCACCTTGAGGCGGAAATCAACCCGCGGGATCTCAAGGAAACCTTAAAGAGCCGATGGACGCGTGTGCTTGTTCACCACTGAAATACTAGCAGTGAGCTGTTTCCCAACCACTGATAGTACAACCCGAACTTTCATTTTCTGGGGAATAAAGGAAACAGCACTTAGCGCAACGGGACTCCTTTCTCGGAAGACTCGACTAAGCTTGCACTGCGACTGTTTGGAACGTAATGAAATTTACACGTGCGTGGAGGACCCGATAAACGCATCTGTTTCCAGTGTAGTGTTGGTGTGACGGTTGCAGATAAGGCTGGGAAACACCCTGCTGCAAAGGAAGATCTGCTTTTCCCCGTTGTAGATTAGAAAGCTACACTCGAATTAGAAATAAACCAAACCCAAGCCAGAAGTCTGCGATAGGAACTCTTATTTTTTTAAAAATAAGCAACTGGGTCTCAGCATGCACTGAAACATCAGACAGATTCGATGCAAAATAAAAGATAAATAAAAATCTGGCAGCTGTTAAACCAATCGGTTTTTTTAAAAAAATTGTTACCTTGCAAGTATTTTTAATCTGTTGCTGGAGTCTAGACAGAAGAAAACAAAAATCAAATCCTCCATAATCCCGTCTATCCCTATGGGGATCTGCTCTAATGCGCTTGTTTGAAAAGCCCTCGTTGGACTAATGGTGTGGTTGAAACGTATGTTATACTTGGAAACAATAACCCAGAAGACACTTTTTTAAAAAATCGTTGCACAAGAAGTTATTTTAATAGCAGCCCAAAGATAACAGTCGGAAACTGTCTGGGATTAATCGAGCTTGATTTATGTGAAGACTCCCTAACTTGTCTAGATTAGAACATACATCAAGGCGCGGTCTTGGATTACATTGTACATATTATCCTCCTGGCCGAGTGCAGAAAATTTTGCCTTTATTTGTGTAAACTACATTGGACAGAAAGGATTAGGATGGGGGAAAGTTAGTGGGACTGCGTTTCGCAGCCGCCTGAAGACGCTCTGCTTTGTTCCTTGGAGTTCAATGTTACATATTCCTTATAATTTATTGGGAACGTTCGAGTTTTACGAAAAACAACATAACATAAACAGTCCTTGTAAATCACCATCTTAGCATTATTTCCAAAACGCCTTGAATATCTAGATTTGCTTAGGCTCCCGTTCGTAATCATTATTGTTGATTTTATTTTTTGTGTATATATTTTTGGGATTGCGTATTCCACTCTCCTTTGTAGCAAATATGCTCCCTTTCTTCCTTGCGAAGGGTTAAAGGTTTGGGCGCGTGAAGCATTCTGGGGGATGTAGTTGTTAGCATATGCCCTGAGAACGCTCATTTTTTTTAAAGCCTCCAGTTGAAAAGTAAGTACTGTATTTGTTTTCTTTCTGGGAAGAAATGATCTCGGTAATAGATATGAATACGATGTATAGTAATCCGTGATGTACTACTGAATTGCATCAACGCAGCATTTGCCCTGAGTTCGTCAAGGGAAGGTTAGGGGCTTTTTAAAAAGTTTTGTGGACCACGTGCATAACTTTGATAAAATGTTCTTTTTTTACGTAAGGGTTTTCTGAGATTTTAGTGCCTTGCTTAGGCCTGTTTTTGGAATGCCAACTGAGATCTGTTTAACCTAGGAACTTGTAGGGCAAACAGCATGCTCAAAACTCTATAAATTGTGAGTCTATAGTATTAAAGGTATGTTAATATAGTTCTGCATATTTTAAAAATGCATTGATTGAAATGTTTTTTAAGGATTGTTGTAACTTCTGTATTTTAAACTTTGCAGCTTTATTTCAAAGGCTTTTTAGCATCATTGCAAAATCAATACTAATGCTGTTATTCTTTTTACATGAACATATGTGCTCATTATATACTGGAGTTTTAACTCTAGAAGGTGAGTGCAAAAAAAAGTTGTCTGATTGAGTTCAGTTGAACTTCTCAGCAGTACAGACAGGGATGAGTCAAAGAAAATAGGACTTTAGGGAGCCCGATTTTGCTGATTTTGCAGTGTGTGTTTCTTATAAGAGAAGGAAATGGAGTTGTCTACAAAATGTCCATAATCTGCATTTTGTGAACATTAAAGAGGACAGAAAAATAAAATATCTCAATTTGGAGGTCCTTCAAGCTTGGTGCTGTATTACCAGATCAGTTCTGAACATAATTCAAGCTCTCGTGGAAGTTGTAATGTCCTGTAGTCTACCAGGGAGGGACCCATTGAATCTGCATCCTGTTGACCAGAAGATCCAATCCAAATATCCAGAGTAAGTGTGCAAGTAGTTTGGTTTGGGTACCTTCTCATCATGGCTCCAAGAATTGGTAATTGTGCAAACAGGGTTAGATCCTGTTTGATCCTGTTGCACTGCAGCCCTGTACTGAGAGTACCTCCTTACCATATCTTACAATTGAGGTTTGCACCCAATTCCTTCTGGGTTAGGGATTATGGGGGTTGTCATAGACTGTAGTTCTATCATGGTGGCACTCCAGTACTACTGTGCTAAAATACTTCCAATACATTTACATTTTCATGCATAATACTAACATTGTAAAAGTTCACCAGCCCACTTTTAATTTGCATAGGGTGTTTTTCTACTCTCACTAGAAGTACCCATTAAGTACCCATGAATGGGTACTTCTAGTGACAGTGGGAAAACACCCATAGAATCATGGAGTTGGAAGGGACCTCTAGGATCATCAAGTCCAATCCCCTGCTGTTTTAGGATTTCAGTTGAACTTTTAGGATTTCCTAAAACATCCCAGACAGATGTAGGTCCAACCTTTGCTTGAAGACCTCCAGCAAAGGACAACCCACTACCTCCCATTGACTGATCATCCTCACTGTCAGAAAGTTTTTCTTGATATCTAATCTGTATTGACTCCCTTGAAGTTTCATACTGTTGTTTCTAGTTTTCCTATCTTGTACATGTGAGAATAGGGACAATCCCTCGGCACTGTGACAGCCCTTCAGATACCTGAAGACATGTTAGCATAAAGGATTACAAATACAATTATGTGTGTCCAGAGTTACTGATTCCGTTTTTCCCTCCTTTACTGAGTAAATAGTATTTCAAGCTGTTTTATAATCAAGTTTTAGTTTAGTAACTTGGAACTTCCAATATTGTCTTAGAAATGGCCATTCATAATGACAGTACATAGGTTTTTCCTGACACCTTTTTTTACCTGTCCTGCAGAACTGGGGGTGGTTACACCTGAGTAGCTATAAATCTGACAGACTGGAGTATTGTTGCTGGATGATAGGAATCTGTGATGCGTATTTTTTACTTATGATGATGAAGTAATCTTTGGCTCATTTTGCACAGACCATTAATCTGGAATTAAAGGCTTCATAATGCTGATGTGTGAGGCCACATGCTGGTCCACTTTGTGTACTTTAGGAGTTTGATCAAGATTAGGGCAACGCTATCACCACAGGACTCCAATCCAGAATATGGGACACATGAAGTCCTATGTTCTGGACTACAAGGAGATGCATTTCAGTGGCTCATCATAGAATGCTCCAAAATGCATCCCCCAGAGGCTCCAAGACTAGGAATTTTTGTTCCTAGTCATTGGAGGTATGGGAGTCCAGTCCTGAAGCCTGTGGAAGCTTTGAGGCCATGATGTGGACTAGACCAGTGATACTGTGAAGACAGAGCTATTCCAGACCATTCCTTTTTGTGGTCAGAATCAGCAGACCTGGCTGTTCCAGATCCCCTGATTCAGACCACAGGTAGAAAGGCCTTTCATTAGGAAATAGCCAAGGCTGGTAAGTAACTAGAGACATTGTATCTCAATAATCTTCTCATTCTATTCCTTTTCTTGCAACTTTCTCATATTTCATGGTAAAACTGCCAGAATTCCATAATTGTCTACATTTTCTCAACTTTGCTGGAGGACATCTGATTCCCAATATGTATTCAAATTAATAACATGGTAAATTAGTTTTCAGGCCACAGATATCTTGTGCAAGAATAGAAAGACATTTTTCAACCCAAGAGCTGGGGGGGGGGGGGTTCCACTTACCTCCCTTAATCCAGATCTAAGATGATCTGGATCTAATCCAACTAATCTGGATTTAGAAGATCTGGATCTAAGGAACTACCCGATGTGTCTCCACAGGCAGTGTAGCATCCAATAGCAATGAGTACTAGGCAAGTTCACAATGGGAACGCCAGAGCAACCATGTGGAGCATCTGTCTGTACCCAAGTGGGAGACATCTGTCACGGAATGTTGGGGGGGGCAATGCATCTAATCTGTATTTGGTGCCTGAAGACCGGATTGTAGACCTCTTTAATGGGGTCCACAGGAAATCCGGATTATAGGTCCTGAAGGACCCATTTAATCCAGATTTCCCCAGTACAGGTGTGAACAAATCAGGGTTTAATGGGGTCTGCAGTGAAAATAGGGTATTCCTGCTCTAATGGGTTCTTAATGGGACCCTGTTGGGTACTTAATGGGTACTTAGTGCTAGTGGAAAAAAACCCCTAGATGAATCAGGAAAGTCTGAAAGCTACACGACAGGGAGGTTAGAGGTACACAGGTCAGGCAGTTCATTTGATTCCAAGCCTTGATCATATGTTGCATTTTAATCATGCACAAGTCTAATATTTCCATTAAAAACACTGTCTGCTTCTCTGTTGTTTTTTGTACTTGAAGGACACAGTCCATTAAAAAAATATGTTCAAGGAAGATGGAGAAATCTAGGGAAATCTCCTGGCTCCTATACTGTATAATTCCAGGGAGACTGAGATGACTGAGAATGTTTCTTGTTACAGGCTAGGATTGGAGCAGGGAATGGTTGCTCTCAGAATAGTCTAGTCAATATAATCAAAAGGTTAAACAGACATTTAATTTCTGTCCTACAAAAAAGTGCTGTCCCTGCACATTCTAGTACTTTCCTGTTGGTTTCTTGTTTGCCTCCTAGACAGTTGCCTGGCCTGCTCTCACATGAACTGCCCTGGGATATCTTTTGCTTTTAGGGGAGTGGTAATAATCCCCAGAGCTGCACTGCTTTTTTAGTGTTCCAGAACTCGGAAACAATCAAATTGCTAACCACATGGCAGGAATCCTGCTCAACCCTGTGTGAATCAAAAACGGGTGGAGACATACTGGGACAGGCCACGGAACTAAGAGAGGGAATTTTAAACAGCCTCAAGCCCATGAGATAAAACCTACATCTCCAAATGGCATTCAAAATCTCTTGGAGGGGCATCAAAGTCTGCCAGTCTCTGCAGCACCCCATGCCAGTAGGTTGTGAGGGTTCACGAGGGACTTCAGTCCTTCTCAAGACACAGAAACTTCATCTCACAAAAAAGCAACTCCAGAGTTGCTTCTCATATGCTAAACCAGGACTCTGCCACAGCAAAAGGGGCTGCACTTCTAGGAAAGCCTTCAGCATCTGCACAAGGAGAGTGAGGAGACACTTCAAGAGTAGGCATGAAAACTTCAGAAGAGCAGCCTCTGGGACAGCAGTGAAGCCATCAAAGCCTGCAAAGGCCTGTTGGAAGTCTGGCCTTACCCTGAGGCCATCACTGTGGAGACATGCCCCAAACCATGGGAGAAATGTAGCTGTCAGCCACCAGCCTGGGATAAACCCTCAGCATTCTGTATTTTCATGTACAGTCCTTTTCTAACGCTCCCTGGTTAATATATGTATATATATAGCTGTGATAATAAAGAAGCATAATAGAGTAAAGAAGGCCTTTGTATTATTTCTCAACCATACCTCACCCATCCAGGCACGAGTCTCACTTGTCACAATTTTGAGATTGTTATATTTTTTTTGGAGTTCTATGAACCTAAGTTTTTTGATATTGTTACGCTATCCATCTTCAGAGATTATGACTGCTCTGAAGATAGATATTGTAGCTATACCAGAGAGCTTAGGTTCAAACAGAACTGTGGAACAAGACATAACCACCCCCAAACTGAGAAGTAAGATGAAAACTTCATTCTTGGGAGCCAGGTCTGGAGCTGTAATTCTTAGATAGCCATAGGGAGACTATGGCTTTTTCTGCACTTTCCATCCTTAATCCAAACTAGCTTGAACCAGATCAACCGCAGGCAGAGGTATTTGGATTAAGTGGGCTGGATGTCAGAAAATGTACTCTAATGAACAACACAGTGCAGATGCCTGATCCTGTTCCATATCAGTGGATGCAAACTACCAGTGACAGCAGTTTCCAGACCTGATGGGTTTAACCCATGTCCCCATTGACCAGATGCTTCATCCGGGTAGCAAGGGCTAGGTGTGTCTTCATAGGCAAAGTGAAGACACCATTGCCATCACCACAGCCGTTATTCTCAAAGCACTGCAGAGGTGTCTTCACAGCATGTGTTCCTCAATGCTACACCCACTATCTTCTTAGTTCTGTTCTCAGTTCAGATGCCCCATCCTTGATCCGGATTAGACAGTGCTAATAAGGATGTGGTACAAATTTATTGGGGCGCCGCTAATCCAGGTTACTGCACCCGTAGTGTGAATCTGATTGGGATTACCACTAGTCCCATACTGACAATGTAACCTAAGAGGCTCCCTAGTCGGGATTACCAAGTAAGTGCATAAAGGTCCTATGCTTATTTTAAGTATGTTTTTATTGGTATTCTATGTTTTTATGAATGTTGTGCCCCACCCTGGGACCATTTGGGATATATGGAAATAAAAAAGTAAGTTTGATAGCCAAAGGCATGACAAAAAAAAAATCTGCAGATCTGAGTGTGCTTTTTTTTACATGATAAGACATACACAAGGTTCTTTCATAGTCTGTGAAAGTTGCAATCCTGTAAAAAACTTCAACCTTTTTGATTTTATTGATTTTTCAGAAGATCATGATTTTTCTCCAGACTAGAAAATTCATGTGAATGAACGATAGTAGCCACCCTCTTTTCCAGGGTGAGCTGAACTCTGGTTTTTCATTGGTTACTTGCAAATTGTTGTCATATGGTTTGATAAGCTTATCGTTCTAGGCCCTTCTTTCTTTCCTTTTTTTCTGCTGCTGCAGTAGGAAAATCCTTCTTTTCACGTCGCTGCTATCTAGATCACAGTAAGTACATTGTATGTTACAGCAGAGAACAATTTACTTGAAGCCCAGTCCGCTTTTTCTGATCTTTTTGATACATACAATATAGGAATCTTACATGCATTTACCAGATGTGAAACCCGTATTAAGTATATTTTAAGCAGAGGTATTTCCATCAAAATTCTGTTGGATTTCTGTTCGAACAAATTATTGATGCTGCAGACTCTAAAACTTCAGTTGTGTTTCTCCTTATCTGATAGCTGCGCACCTTCAAGGACTTCTTACACAGGACAGTATAAGCTGAGATCACCTACCAGCATTTTCTCTGAAGGCAATGTGCATAGGCTTGGGCTTTTAAATCAGAATTATGTTCAGCTGGCTCCAGCAGGACATCTCTGAGATAGTATATATGCAATTCTAGCTCTGCATTATAGAAAAAGCTTGCTGCTTCACCCTTTTCCCCCTAGGGTTGTCATGTGAAATCTAGGTTGTTATATGTTTAATATTTATGAATTCTATAACAGTATTACAACTTCTGAATGCTGAAATTTCATTTTCTGTATAAAAACCTTGACCCAGATTCCATACAGGAATGCTGTTTTCTCTCACTGTCCTTTGATTTTTTTAAAAAAATGCTTCAAAAATAATCCAGTAATTTGTCATTTAGTTACAAATGAAACAAGATAGTTGTTTGCCAGGTAACATCTTTAACTTTATTGCAAACTATGTGACTTCTGGCCGCTCTTGTGCATGATTTGTTGAAGAAGGGACTTTGGTCAAACTAAATTCCAAGTAAGTGTGTGCAGATTTTCAACTTAAAATGTTAGAGTACTGTTTGAACAGATATACATTTCAGATTTTTTACAAAAGGGAGGGCTGCATGGAAAGCTAATTATTTCTTACTGTTTTCATAGGGTTTTTTTCCTAGTCATTCAGAATCCTCTTAAGGAAAAGTGTAGGTGTTTTCTCTGTTTTTTTAAGGAGAGTAGCTCTTGCTTCTACAGAACATTATCTCTCTCTCTTTTTTTTGCTAGACTTGTAAGAGCTGTTATAGGTAAAGGTTATGTGCCATTCTGTACATTTTAATCCTATACATATTAAGAACTGACTCATGATGGAATATTCAGGCTTGCATCTGCAATGCTTAAGTGAAGAAAGCTGGCAGTAACATGAAGAGCTTGGGGTTGCCTTTGGCCTGCACTGATCTCTGCACTGATGTAAACCTCCATTTGAGATTACAAAATGACTTTTGATTGAAGAACAAACTTCTTGCTCGAATAGAATACGCTTATCTGTCTTGTTGCGAAGCCCTTGGTGGATTTTTTTAAATCCCTGGCTGATGTTGGAAGGAAGTGTGCACAATTGACAAGAGTGAGGCTAATGACCATTTGTTCAAAGGGTGACATCAGAGGGGGTGGGAGAAAGGTAAATATCAAATCCCCCCCCCATAGATTTTGCAACATAGGAGATTGATTAGTTTGGACAATATTTGTTCAGAGGATTTGCACATTTTTAGCAGAGAAAAAGCACAGAAAGCCCAAATGATCCTTTTGTTATTTTGTTCTATTTGAAAGCATTTTAGATGTTCATTATATTTTAAGAATTCCATTAAAGGAAAGAAAGAAAAGTTAATTGCTGGCTAATCCTACTGTGAATTTACGATAGTGGTTGACATCCAGTTTTAATCCGTGTTTGTGCTGACGTTTTGTGGCATCAGTACCTTTTTCAAGATTTTGCTGTTCATTCTGTTATTCAGACTAATGTATCATTTAAAGAGTGATCTGCCTTCCTGAAGCCAAATTCCCCAGTATTCCTAGTCGATATAATAAGAAGTTGCAACAAATACTTTCAAAATGTAGGGCTTATTTACAGATTAATCTTAACTGGACCTTTGAACTTTGTGGTAAATTTTTGCCCAGTTCCATTAACTGAGCAACTCAGCACATCACTGAACAGCACTAAACTTCACCGTGTTCAGTGGGAACCAAGGTGAGTGCTTATAGCATTGGAGCTGGCATCTGCTTAACCCTAAAACTTGGTAATTTGAATAGTTAAGTTCTTAAAGTCAGATTGAACTGCAGTGCCTTCCAAGCAAGGAATGCATGTGTGTTAATTTGATTCTTACCAGAGAAATTACTTAAAAGAGTTCTGCTGTACTATCATGTGCCTATGTATATTCCCTTGGTCGAATAACATTGTATTGAACGAGCCTGTAGAGTCTGTGTGTGAAGGTATCTTATTTATTTTTAGTCCTTAGCTTAAGTGGCCAGTAGTGACAACCATCTACCACTCTTACAATAGTCTGCCTTTTAAAACAATTTCATGTGGGGATTGCAGGTCTGGACTGTTTTTCCAGTGACTGACCGGAGGTACATTTGAGCTAGGAAATCTTAGTGTTCTGTATTTCCCCATTGCTCTCTTGTGATAATAGCCCCTAGTCTAGCGGTTAGGGAGCCAGACTCTTATTAGGGAATACCGGGCTTGATTCTGCACTTCTACATGAAGCCAGCTGTGTGACCTTGGGCTAGACACAGCTCTCTTTTGAGCTCTCACAGTCCCACCTATCTCACAGGGTGTTCTCATGTGGGAAGGAGAACAGAAAGCTTTGCCAGCTGCTTTCCTTGGTTGAGAAAAGTGAGGTAGAAAAGCCAATTCTTATTCTTCTAGGCATTTGTGTTTGAAAAAAAACACAAATGAAAAAAAAACCATGTTCTACCCTCATAAGACTGGATTAAAGGTTAAAATTGTACACCTAAAACATTTACTTTTTGAAATGGGAATTCACTAGGAATAAATCTCAGTGAATTCAATGCAGATTATTCCTGAGTAGACATTTGTGGGAGTACACTGTAAATACCCAATTTGGTATTGGGAAAATAGAATTTGTGATACAGTAATATTTGCTTAATTGGTTTCCAGATAGATTGTTTCTTATCTTCAAGGGATACTATGAATTTAAAGTTGTAGAATCGCTATAATGGTTATGAATTTCACTGATTATCGACACTGCTGGTAAGAGTAGTATGTAAAACCTGGAGGCAGTACCTAGGCATGCATTCTAGTTGTCACTGATACACCTGAGCTTCATTAATTTGTCTGATCCTATCTATCTAATCAGGTTTTAATACTGACCCTTCTTACTTCTTTGCATTCTTAGTACTCTCCATTTTCTGTCATTTACCATCTACCTATCCAGGACAGGAACTATCCTTTTATTCCATGCTTGATGAATTTATTCAGGAGCCTTATGACTTTGTTAAAAGCCTTCTGAAAGTCCAGATACATAGTGTCAACTGAGTCACCTATATATCCACATTTGCTTATCGACACTCTTAAAAGAATTCTGAAAAGTTTACAAGGCATGGTTTACCTCTGCAGAAGTATACTGATTTTCCTTCAGCTATGCTTGCTCCTTGATGTATAATCATTTTATCCTTAATTATGATTATCCTTAATTATGATTTCCATCACTTTACTGGGAGCTGATGCTAACCTGACTGGTCTGTAATTTTCTGGATCATCCCTGAATACTTTTTTGGAAGACATTTGCTGCCTTCCGGGCACAAGACACTGAGGAACACAAGGGGGCATATGCAGTCTTTTCAGGGAAAGGGTCAGCAGAATTAAACTGGTTAGAGGTAATCAGGGAGAAGTTCCTCGCATGTCTTAATAAACTATATACTGGGACCAGATGGTATTCAACAAGGAGTTGTTACCTACATTTTTTTTTAGTTCTTTATCAGTTGCATTAATGTATATGTGATGTTGCTATCTTAAAATTGATACCTTGTTGTTACATAAATTCTGTATTTTTCTTAAATATTCCCTACAGGATATATGCGTATCATATATGCTTATGCATTTTGTATAATGGGAGATAATGATGATTTCAGCTCATGCTAGACAAGACTAAAACTATCACTACTATTACTGCAAAGTATTGAAATTATTGACTATTAAGTTGACAAATTAACAGGGCATAGATGATTTCTGCTTCAACTTTTTATAGCAGGAATATCAGTGGCTAATGCAGGCAAGTGCCCCCAGCAGCATCTGGAATTGCCACATGTGGCTTTGGCAGACTTGTTCAAAGTTTGGAGTCTGTGGCAAATCTCTGATTCATTTCAGGTCAGATTAAAGAGAGATTTGCAAGTGCAAGAGACTTTCGATAAGTCCACTGAATCCACTCAAAGTGTTTGTGGTGCTTTTCACGCTGCTAACGACTACTGGTTGAGCAAATGGAGTAGGGGAGAGAAATGGAAATGCATGAAGTAAGGACACCTTATGCATTTAGCTCACTTTGGGGTCTTGTGGTCTCACTTAGATTCAGTGAGTAGTATGGCATGTTGTTCAAATTTATGCCCCATTCTACCATCTTGTAACACCCAGAGGGGCTTGTCAATAAAAAATTTATAACTACGCACAGTTAAAATGTACTCAGCAAACATTTGAAATGTTAATGAAATAGTGAAAAACCAGATTCAGTGGGAGTTGGAAATGTCACAGCCAATAAGCAACTCTGTAAGTGATAGTAAATGTTTGGCATTTTGCTTTTTCTGGTCCAGGACAGGCTGATGGCTGAGCACGTGCTGGTAATTGGCAGTGGAGGCAGAGAACATGCTCTTGCTTGGAAGTTGGCTCAGTCTCTACGTGTGAAAAAAGTGCTAGTTGCTCCAGGAAATGCTGGGACAGCTAATGATGGGAAAATTTCTAATGCAGGTAATTAAATAAAACTTGAATTATTAAATTAAGAGGCACACTGCACATTTCAGCCCAATCGATAGGTTTTTCACTTTGTGGTATTACTAGAATCGTTAAAAATAAAAGGCACTGCCACTTTTGCTGTTGGGTACCATTGAGTCATGGCCAACCTCTGGTTGACTGCATGGGTGCCTCCATGGGTACGTCTATGCAGTTTGCTTGGCAGAAATACAGAAGTGGTTTTCCGTTGCCTGTTGCAGTGAACTGGTAACCCTCTGCTTTCCAAATTGCTTGCAATACCACTAAGCTACACCCCTCCTATTAGGTATTCTGTTTGCTGCATCACAACTCCTGTTTCCTAACTAGTGGAAATCTTCACCTCCTTGTTCTTGAACAAAGACTTGTTCGCCATACACAGTGGTGTTATCAGTGACTTTAAAATGTCCATTTATGGGCAGCATCTGCATCTGGTGGATGGTTGTAGAATAGGGATAAAAAGTGAAGCAACAGCATGTCTGCATGTGCGATCACCCCATCTCCCTGAGAATGAGATTATGTAATTCATCCCTAACCTTCCACTCAGACTGAGAATTGGGCAGAGAACAAATATATCCTTCCAGTTGTCTTACACTAAATCGCTTACAGAGACTTGGCTGACCTACAAGTTGCTAGTTCACCTTAACCCTAGCAAGCATTGCTGAATTATACTGTTTAACCCATGTGTTCCACTTATTGCTGCCCTCCAGAGAAAAAGATATCTAACTTTGATTGGGATATTTATATCTTTTTTAAAAAAAGAATTTATATCCCACCCTTCACCAAAAGATCTTAGGGCTGATTACAGTAACAACAACAACATTAATATATAAAAATATTCTTAAAATATAACTCACA
The DNA here is from genome assembly GCA_023333525.1 of Aspidoscelis tigris stejnegeri. Taxonomy (NCBI): domain Eukaryota; kingdom Metazoa; phylum Chordata; class Lepidosauria; order Squamata; family Teiidae; genus Aspidoscelis; species Aspidoscelis tigris. The sequence continues at coordinate 214,895,990 of JALMGA010000001.1, forward strand.
CTCCTTCCCTTACACCATCCCTGCCAGAATTATGCCAATAGGAAGCTAAGCATCAATGACCTGGGTGAATCATTCTTGTAGTTAACTCCGTCAGATTTAATAGGAATTATATTCAAATGCAGCTTCTGGCTCCTTTGTTTTCTAAAACTGAAACAGATATGACAGTGAAGAGCAAACTGCCTCTGAGAGGAAGACAACTTGGTGCGACACAGAGGCAAGCAGGGCAGAAGTGAAATATTCTAAGCAAAAAGTTGATATTCCATGATAATTCACATTTTACAGTTTACATTTTGTTTTAAACAAGGTAGTGTTGAATTACATGATAAGACAAAGGTTACAGTTGCAGTCTGATGCAGGCATCAAAAGGTTTGCAGCCTCTTCAAAAGAGAAAGGTGCTATCTTCGTTATCTTCCTTTCCTTTTATTTAAAAGGATTGTCAGGATCAGCATCCTTCATTTAAGCTATCATTTTCTTAAGGAAGAGAAGTAAGGCATCCTAGGGCTTTCATATGGAAATCACATGTCCTATGAGCTCCAGAGTTTTAAACAGAAATCTTTGTGTCTGTTGAATTAATTCATTTCCTTGCCTTGTAACATTGTCCTTCACATGGCCAAACCAGCATTGCAGAAAAAAAGAAGAAATTTCAGCAATACACTGTGTATGAAAATTCAGCTTCCCTGGTTTGGGGGCTCCGTGGTTTAAATTTCACTTGCTTTTCTGTCCCTTAAAAAAAAATTTTTTTTAGAACATAGTTGGAGCTACTGCATTTATGTTATTCCAAACACTGTGCCACATTTTTTTAAAAAAATGCAATATATAACACACTGTAGAAGAATATTGCTAAGGGTTTTCCTCTGTTGCCAGTAGTAGCTGCACATGGTGTAGAACACATGAAAAATCCAAAGAGCAATCCTTTGTTGGTTTTAAGGCTAATTTTAAGACAACCAGCAAATCTCTGTTTGGGCCTGCTTGCCCTTCCCTAACCGAGTGACTACAGACATTCCAGGAAAGGTATGTCCGCATGCTGCAAGCTGCTGCTATACCAGAGGGGAACTCCATAACTATGGACAAGTAAACATTGTCCACAGCTTGATTGGGAACAGCTGGTGAGCCCCAGTCACAGTATTTGTGTTCCTTTCTGGGTGTGAATATACTGTAAGTTGGTACACTGTGGGCCCTAACCCTAACATGACCATGACAAACTCCCGGTATATACCAGATGTACCCACAGCTGTTGTCATGACGATCCAACTGGGCCAGGCTGATCCAAGCATACTTCAAGTGCTGATGATCTGGCTGGGGACAGCACCTGTACTTGAAGCAGTGATACCATCCCATTGAACAGGCCCTCAGATCCAAATTTCTCCATGTTAGATCAAAGAAAGCTTTGCTACACAAAGATGATCTCCAGACAAGCTTCACAAATATGCACAAACTATTCCAAGCATTTCTCCGTGCCCCTCATGAGGATTAACCACTACTGGTTGGTAGTAGATAATGCATATCTTTAATGCAGGTAAAGACAAACTCATCTTGCTTTTAGGAATTTCGTTTTCCATGAAAAACAGCAAGTTTGTTTTGATATAGCACCAGTTACAACTGATTTGTGTGTGTGTTCACTGATAGTTATCTCGGTCAGTGATCATGGTGCTGTCGCCAAGTACTGCAAAGACCAGAAGATTGGATTAGTCGTGGTTGGTCCAGAGGTCCCACTAGCTGCAGGTAGGTTTAAAACAAATTATGTAAGTATTCTATGCATTCCTAACTCTTTTGTGCTTTCTTCATCAGTTGGTTTTAAATGATTCTTGTAAATCTTCAAGCAACCAATCATTTCTGTTTGTCATTAATGGATGCAATAACCTTCAACTTAAATACAGGGAGTAAGTTCTTAATAAAGTCTAACACAGAGACCTTAAACTTTCACAAGGGAAACTTCCCCAAAATGAGGAAATTAGTGAAAAGGAAATTGAAAGGGAAAGTCAAAAGAGTTAAATCACTTCAAAATGCATGGAGACTACTTAAAAACACAATAACAGAAGTGCAACTAGAATGCATTCCTAAAAGAAGAAAGGGGACTTCTAGGTCCAAGAAGAAACCAATGTGGCTCACAAATGCAGTAGATGAAGTCATTAAAAACAAGAAGAGTTCATTTAGGAAATGGAAGGCTTGTCCAAATGAGGAGAACAGGAGGGAACATAGACACTGGCAACACGAATGCAAGACGGCCATTAGGAAAGCTAAGAAAGATTTTGAGGAGCACATTGCTAAAAACATCAAAAGAAATAACAAGAACTTCTTTAAGTATATCAGAAGTAGGAATCCAACCAGGAGAGCAGTTGGACCACTAGATATTAAAGGAGAGAAAGGGGTAATTAAAGAAGACACGGAGATTGCAGAGAGACTAAACGAATTTTTTGCTTCCGTATTCACGGAGGAAGACAGAAGACACATGCCAGTAGGTGAGCCTGTGTTTTCTGAAGAGTTAAACTGTACAGAAATAACCAAGGAAGAGGTCCTGGCATGTCTTAATAAACTAAATGTTAACAAGTCACCGGGACCAGATGGTATTCATCCAAGAGTCCTTAAGGAACTCAAATGTGAAATTGCCGACCTTCTAGCAAAAATATATAATCTTTCCCTAACATCAGGCTCCGTACCTGAGGACTGGAGGGTAGCAAATGTAACACCAATCTTCAAAAAAGGATCCAGGGGTGATCCAGGCAACTACAGACCAGTTAGCTTAACGTCAGTTCCGTGTAAGGTGATGGAAACCATTATTAAAGACAAAATTAGTGTGCATATGGAGCAGCAGGCATTGCTGAACAAAAGCCAGCATGGCTTCTGCAAAGGTAAATCATGCCTCACAAATTTGTTGGAATTTTTTGAGAGTGTCAATAAACACGTGGATAAAGGTGAACCAGTGGACATTGTCTATCTGGACTTTCAGAAGGCTTTTGACAAAGTCCCACATCAAAGGCTACTGAGTAAACTCACCAGCCATGGAATAAAAGGACAGGTTCTGTCCTGGATTTGTGACTGGCTTAAGGGCAGAAAGCAGAGAGTAGTAGTAAACGGCAATTTATCAGGGTGGAAAGAAGTAAAAAGTGGGGTCCCTCAAGGCTCAGTACTGGGACCAATGCTTTTTAATTTATTCATCAATGATCTAGAAAAAGGGGTACATAGTAAAATAGCAAAGTTTGCTGATGATACTAAATTATTTAGGGTAGTAAAATCTGAAAGAGATTGCCAAGAGCTCCAGAGGGATCTCTTAGCATTGGGTGAGTGGGCAACCAAGTGGCAAATGTGCTTTAATCTTAACAAGTGTAAAGTAATGCACATTGGGGCCAAGAATCCAAATTACGTCTATAAACTGATGGGGTCTGAGCTTTCTGCAACACGCCAGGAAAGGGATCTCGGGGTTTTGGTGGACAGTTCAATGAAGGTGTCAACCCAGTGTGCGGCAGCAGCAAAAAAAGCAAATTCAATGCTGGGAATAATTAGGAAGGGAATAGAAAATAAGTCAGCAAGTGTCATTTTGCCCCTTTATAAATCTATAGTGAGGCCACATTTGGAATACTGTGTACAATTCTGGTCACCACACCTCAAAAAGGATATTGTGGAACTAGAGAAGGTGCAGAGAAGGGCAACCAGAATGATTAAGGGTCTGGAACACCTCCCTTATGAAACCAGGCTGCAACGTCTAGGCCTCTTCAGTCTGGAGAGACGGCATTTGAGAGGAGACCTGATTGAAGTATATAAAATTATGCACAGCATAGAAAAGGTGGATAGAGAAAATTTCTTTTCTCTATCGCACAACACTAGAACCAGGGGGCACTCTATGAAGCTGATGGGTAGGAGCGTAAGGTCTGACAGGGGGAAGTATTTCTTCACACAGAGGGTCATCGGCCTATGGAATGTGCTGCCAGAAGAGGTGGTGACAGCTACCAGTCTGGATGGCTTTAAGGAAGGGTTAGACAAATTTATGGATGACAGATGTATCAATGGCTACTAGAACAAATGCCTAGGTGCATCTTTCAGGCTGGGGGGGGGAGGAAATGGGGCGCTTCTAGGGCCATCTGCTGGGACTCGAGAGCAGGAGAAGGTTTGTCCTTGTCTCTGCTTGAGATGCCCATGAGCATTTGGTGGGCCACTGTGTGCGACAGGATGCTGGACTAGATGGGCTGTGGCCTGATCCAGCAAGGCTTCTCTTATGTTCTTATGTTCTTATGATGTTTAAAATGCACCCATATCATAACATGAATACAGTATTTAACTTGTGTCTAATTTGCATATGGGCAAAGAGGGTCAAAAATAGTTTTTAAAGATCTTTTTAGTCTGTGGTCTCAAAAGTTCAGAGGTCAATGCTGGCTTCTGAACTTTTTTTCAGTTCTGTTTTTTTTCTCTTAGTGACTCTCCATGCAATCAAGTCAAGAGGGCAAATATCACAGTTATATCTGAAAACTCATGTTCCAAATTTATTTTACTTTAATATTTATATCCATCCCTTCACCCAAAGGTCCTAGGATGAGTCACAACAAATTGAACTCAAGAAATCTCAATAAATGAATTGACAACCAGCTGTGAAGGCCTCCAATCTTAAATGCCTTATGTATTTGTAAATTTCACCTCAGTTGTTTTATAGAAGATGTAAAAATTAATATAACATCTGAAAATCTCAATACAGTTTTACAGCACTGAAGGCTTCTGCTTTAGATGGAAGCTACTTAGTCACATCTTCTTTGGCCTTATTTCCCTATTGTCTGTCAATGTTACCATGGCTATGAAACAGTATTGCCATGGCTATGAAACAGTCTACAAAGGAATGTATTTGCAGTGCCTTCTCATCTTGAAATCCTTTATACTTCGGCCAATCCAGGAGTTCCAATAAGCCTGTAAATATCTTCACTTTGTAGCTTACTAGAGCATCCAGGCAAATGACATACAGAGAATATGGTCAGATTGAACAGTACAGATTATTTATGAACCCGTATTCCTTAAAATATGTTTGTTGCTAGGAATTGTTGATGACTTGACAACCGCTGGTGTGAGATGTTTTGGTCCAACAGCCAAGGCTGCTCAACTAGAGTCCAGTAAAAGTTTCTCTAAAGCCTTTCTGGATCGCCATGGCATCCCAACTGCAAAATGGAAATCTTTCACCAATGCAGAAGAAGCATGCAACTTTATTAATAGGTACAGTATTTTTCAGAACAGGAATAGGTAATTCAATTTGAAAATTTCCATCTACAACTTGCAATTTCTCTTACTCACCTCTTCCCTTTCCTCCCCTCAAAGTGCCCCTTTCCCTGCCCTGGTTGTAAAGGCAAGTGGCCTGGCTGCTGGAAAAGGTGTGATTGTTGCCTCTAGTAAAGGAGAAGCATGCAAAGCAGTACATGAAATAATGCAGGTGAGTTGGGAATGTATCATTTGTCCAAACTGTCTGAGAACCTATCACAAGCCTGGTTGTTTGTTTAATGGTTCAAAAGCCCAACACCCAGTTATGCCCTGCATTTTCCATTTTCCCTTGTCATGCCCACCACCTCTCTTGATTTCACTGTGCCAGCTCTTCTTTCAGATTGCACCAGACTATCCCCTCTTCTCCTGGATTGCCCCCCAACATTCCATTGCATCCATGGGTTCTTACCTGTTGCCCCCACCACTGTAGCCCCACTGGTACTAGACATGCAATAGCACACTGTCTTTTAGGCCTACCATCAGGCCTTTTGCTGTGGAGAGAGTAACAGAGCAATGCGAGGGATGGAAGGATGCAATCCTGGAATGGGGCACGATGTGAAGAGGCACCAAAGTGATGAACCGTTCTTAGAATTCCTCAATTGGTTTGTTTTCAGACCAAACCCTGAACTTTTACTAGAATTCATTCTGAAAGCAAACCCACAGCCTCCCTGGTTCAGAATATCCTTAGCTTTGATAGAAGATAGTAAATATACAAATGACTTATAAGGAGTAGCTTATGTTTTCAGGGCTAATTTGGCTCATCTCAGCATTTAAAAAAAGAAACTGAGAGGAAATCATTTCTGTTCTTCTTGAGTTCCTAAAGCAGATGACAGAGATGTATTTTGTCTAGTCTTGATGCAATTTCCTTATATTAGAAAACTTACAAATTAAAAATAAATATCTGCTTTTCACGTTCTTATAGGATAAAACTTTTGGAACAGCTGGTGAGACTGTTGTTGTTGAGGAGCTGCTAGAAGGAGAAGAAGTTTCCGTAAGTAGTTAAAATATGACACAATAGAAGACCTAGTTTGGGACACTACAAGTGGATGAAACCCTCATTCTATCTAGAACATAAGAACATAAGAGAGGCCCTGCTGGATCAAGCCACAGCCCATCTAGTCCAGCATCTTGTCGCACACAGTGGCCCACCAAATGCTCATGAGCATCTCAAACAGAGACAAGGACAAACCTTTTCCTGCTCTTGAATCCCAGCAAATGGCATTAGAAGTGCCCTGCTTCCACCCCAACACCAGCCTGAAAGATGTACCTAGGCATTCATTCTAGTAGCCATTGATACATCTGTCATCCATAAATTTGTCTAACCCTACCTTGAAGTGATCTAGACTGGTAGCTGTCACCACCTCTTCCGGCAGCCCATTCCATAAACCGATGACCCTTTGGGTGAAGAAATACTTCCCCTCGTCGGATCCAACTCTCTTATCCATCAGCTTCATAGAGGGGGCACTACAGAATCTACAGAATGGAAGTTTCTTCCATTCACAGAACAACTGTGTAGAATTCTGCTTGATGACTATGGTGCAAGTCTCAGTTTCAGAGGAATAATTAACATGTGCTGAACTATTCCCCTTTAGGATTATTACAAATTATGTTGACTTCTTTTGTAAAGAAAGCAGTTGATGTTTCATTTCTGAATATCCCGTTTGCTTAGAATACATATCTATAACTTGCAGCCTACCATGCTGCTGAACTACAGCTTCTGCATAAGAATACAGTTGACCTCCCATATCTAATGCTCCAATAACCACTGTTTCACTTACCTGCGGTCAACTGGACCAGCCTTCCCAGCCCCTGCCACTGGGGAAGCTGGAAATAGAATTAAATTTCACATGATTTCCCATTATTCCCAGGAAATCTTGTATGATTTCCCAGGAATGATAGGAACTCTTATGTGGTTTCCTAGCATTTCAAATAATACAGCATTTCCTGTAACCACAATAGGGACTGGTACCTATCCCCAGGGGATATGGTGTCCCAACTGTACAAGAAATGCCTTTATGAAATGGGCCAGTAGTCCTCAAGTCCAGCAGCCTGTTTTTGTAGTGACCAGCCACTTGCATATGGAAGCAGGCTGCTCAGTCTTTTACCAGCTAGCCACTGTAGGCATATTGCTTCCAGTAGTCATCCTGCCACCAGGGCCAGTAGCCACTGATAACCTTGTCTCTCATGGACTTTGTAAGCCATCCAAGCTAGTGGGCGTCTTGTAGAAGTGAATTATATAGCTGAACTATATGTAATGTGCAGAAATAATTCTGTATTGTCCCCATCCTTCCAAGATTGAACTTCATTAAGTGACTTCTGATTTTAGTACACTGGAAAAGGGAAGGGAAAAAAATCTACTTACCCACTTTGTTCACAGTATGATAAGTTTATAAGATTTTGTCATTTTCCCTCTTACATCTCCTTAAACTAAGAAGCCTCAAATATTGCAGCCTTTATTTTTGCTGTTTTGAACCTTTCCAACCTCATTATATCCTTTTTGAAATATGGTATCCAAAATTGTATTCACAACCTCTTTGTGGACTAACTGCTGGAGGATTCCCATTTCCACCAATGGATTAAGTATTCATTTGGTTCTCCTAACAGTGGAACAAGAATGAGACCTTAAAAACGTGTACGTCACGTGTTGTGACACACTTTCCTTCTCTGCTGATAGGAGTTCCCCTCGGCAGCATTTTCAGCAGTGTCATCTTTTAAAAGAATTTATGGAATAAGGCAGACAGTTGGAGATTCCATTGTCTTCTCTTCAGAACCTTGAGTCTGGCTCAAAAGTGAATAATAGCTTGCCTATGAATTTCCCATGTTGGTAGGATGTTCTGTCCCCTTGGCTGACTCCTCCATGGTTGTTTTGATAGCAGCTGGCAGCCTTGCCTTCTTCATAACCCTTCCCTGCTAGAGCCAAGCTGAAAGGTTTGTGACTTGGGTTGCAGCTCTGATTCCCTCTAAATCTCATTCAGAGAACATTCTAATTAAAATACAGGCAACAGGGGTATGAACTAGGATATTTAGGGGTACACAAAAAAAGTTGAACAATAGTGGAATATTTGAAATAATATATTAATATCAATTTATGGAAATGGGCTGCCATGAAGTACTCAAGCAAAACAAAGGGTGGGAACCGCTGGCTTATAGGAATCAAACCTGTTCTTACGTACCAGGAGCTCTTTGCACCAAGTGCACATCTATAAGCTCTGTGCAAGAGGGAGGTGGCACCACCTGCTGGCTCTTCTCCTGAACCTGTACCTGCAAACTAATTTCTTCCCTCTACACCATGTGGTCAGGACTAAGTTTGAAGCACCCTCATCCGGGCACCAGTCATACCTTCACACAGGCTCGCAGAATGAGTCAGTCACTTATTCCAAAACAAGGGATCAGTTGCACAAATTCACTCCTGGATTAGCAGTTTCCACATTAAATTCTGCCTACAAAACCTCTGCTTGCTCTCCCTGTTTGTGAGCCTCTTTTGCTAACAGCTGCTCTATTAGCTAGAATTGAAGGAAGCTGTAGTTCATCAACTCTCTGAAAGGCTCAGGTTCCCTTCTCTGGCTTGGATGAATGCTAATGCCATGAAATAAAATGTTAATGTACAATAACTAAGCCTAACCCAAACTGTCACTATGAGAAAAATGGTATTCACAATTAAGAGCTTGTTCATAATTCCCCATATAAATCTAGAAACCAGACTGATTTCATTGTCACATGGTGTACATATGAGATATCTGTTATTTCTTTTACTAGTGCTTATGTTTCAGTGATGGGGTCACTATTGCCCCAATGCCCCCTGCCCAGGATCACAAGCGCTTGCTGGAAGGCGATCAGGGCCCAAACACTGGTGGGATGGGTGCATACTCCCCAGCACCTCAGGTAAAATGCATGCTGTGAAATTCTTCTTTTTGAAAGCGTATTACAAAAGAGTACTTCTGATTTGTTCTGGGTAACAGAAAAATAGACAGATAGAAATGAAAGTTTTGAAAGCATTACCAAAATAGTGAACAGCTGGAGTTGGGCAAATGTCGAATGCAGCAGTCTGTTTTCATAGTGTACAATCATATATGTGTAGCAAAAAAAAGTAGTGCTATCTAATACCATTTGAATTAGAGTGGTTTGATTCTGAAGATAAAGAGCACATCTCTCACAACTGATTTTTGAAGGAGCAATCTCTAAAGGACCCAAGGACTCAGATGCCACAAGTTTCCTGACTACTTGGAAAAGCTCAGCTGGGGAACTGCTAGTGGTAGTGGGGAAATAAGTCTTCTTTGCTTCCCTTTCTGCCACATGGTAAGCACAATAATGTGCTTGAAGCCATGTTTGATCAGGTTTGTGTTGGGACCTCTTGAGGAAGCTGTTGGTATTTCCTCATGGGCAAGTCCCTGGCATACCAGAGCGCCTTTTGAATACTGCAGGTACATTGAGGATGCTCAGGATCAAGTTTTAGGTTATCGCTTCTAATTTAGCACTTTAATTAGTATTGTGTGCTAGGGTGTGTTTACTTAAGAATATTGACCGTTCTCTGAACCAGGATACAGAAATAAATGCACTGCTTCTTAACTACAGAACTAATATTTGTTTATTCAGAAATAAGACCACATTTTCAGAGTATCAAGACAATATGAAAAAAAATATATTTCATATGAAACACAAAACATGGCAGAATTTGTCAGAACAGATATGCCTCCAGCTGGGGAGAATACTTGGCAGTAGGAAACTCCTTTATGCAGAAAACAGCTGATATGAAAGGGCAAGAGACGGAAACAATCTAGAATTTAGTTGCCTGTTGGTCTTGTGAAGTGTTACTTTATTTGACAGAAAACTCAGTGCCAAATTACAGGTATAGTCACATTGGCCATAAAAAGCCGCCTTAGACTATTGGGTTTTTGTCATTGGGTACAATATTTTAAGGTCTTTGACTGGAAGATTGTGATTGTTTAAAAGCTGTAGAGTTCTAAAATTGAATCTGAAGCAAATATTCAGCATTAGCTTGAGTACTCATTTTTGTGTACACCTTTTATCCATGATATTATATAGATGGATGCAAAATAGGAAAGTAATTGAACTAAAATTTAAGTGCTCCTTTTTTGTGCAATTTTATTAGATATCCAAAGATCTCCTCCTGAAAATTAGAAATTCCATTCTCCAGAAAACAATTGATGGCATGAGAAAAGAGGGTATTCCTTATATTGGTAAGTAGAAATGTGTTACAGCTTGTTTTGAAATGGAAGCAGTCATTAAATTTTCCAGGTGATATGAAGAATGAGTCCATACTCACAAACACTGTATTTAAAAAAAAAGAAGGAAAGTTCAGGCATGAATTTGTCATAAAGTTACCCACATTTTTGGCATTCGATTGAAATGGCCTTTACAGAGGGTGGAAAACCTAAATGGCAGCAAATCCAAGCTAGCTCAATTGAGATGATTCTGCTGAAACACCTCTTCCTTGCTGTAGTAAGTGGTTTTAACATCTCTACAATATACAGTTAATTGATTTTTATGCCAACTTCAGCTATTTTTATAGTCTAGGGATTTAATTCCACCAAAACAAAAATTCACTTCAAGATCACAAGGAATAAACTGGAGAATCCAGATGTCCCAGAAGTATAAAAATATTCTAAATTTGTTTTAATAGAATCATATATAAGCTAGATCAAGATCATACAAATTAAACTATCAAAATTTGAATGAATCAGTAAACTTGCATTTTACATTTAATACTCTACCCTTACTCCAGTTTATCCTGGGTAAAAAGAGAGTTCTCCAAAGAGTGGTTCAACTGAATCTCCCAGCACTATGGGACTGCAGCTGAAAACAGATTTTCCGAGACATCTGCATACTTCTACAAATAGAACTGAAACATCTGTTTTAAATTAATTTATGATTATTTAAAATATATGTACAATTTTATACATCGATACAATGTACATTTTCAATCAGGTGTCCTGTATGCTGGATTAATGCTAACCAAAGACGGACCAAAAGTATTAGAGTTCAACTGCAGATTTGGTGACCCTGAATGTCAGGTAGGATTTGTTGTGTATCTAGAGTTGCAGTTCTGTGTTGAAGTATTTTTCTATGTAATTGTTTAAGAATAAAATAAAAGTGTAAAAAAGTGCATCTTAAAGTCACAGTCAGAATTCTCTTATGTAAGGCTGCATTCACATGCAGTGAAAATAGCACCTCTGAGGTGGCTGTGAAACTGGAGATGGGATTATTCACACGGCAGCCTGCTCCTTCCCACTGGATTAGAAGTCGAATAGAACATAAGGACCACATGCTACCATCTCTAAAATATACATTGAATTGCTTCTGTTGACAGTGTCAAAGGACATTCATGGACCAAATGGGCTTTGGATTTGATAGATTTCTAACATTAACCAATTTCCCTCTGTTGATGCTGTTACAATAGCATTGGTCTGTGAAAGCAGTTAATGTCATCAAATGAGGGAAATACAATGGGAATCTTGATTCTGAATCTCCCATTAAATTTGCAACTCCTCTTTATGGGAAAGTATTGTATTGCTGTCTTCCATTTTTAATATATAGTTGCAAGTCCATTTACTTGTAAATAATTCTCTGCAGTTTCTTTCTATTTATATGTAGTGTGCTCCCTGATAAATCTATGCCTTTGACCCTTTGGAATGATATAGTACCATATATATTCAAATGCTTGTTTACTTTTTGGTAGATTCTATTGAGAAGTTCCTGGCTTTATTAAGCACAGCCCTGCAGCATGTCTCTTAATTTTTGTCTGTATTTTTATAGGTAATCCTCCCACTGCTTAAAAGTGATCTTTATGAACTTATGCAAGCAACTATTGATAAGAAATTATCCAGCAACATGCCTGTTTGGCTAGATGACTATGCAGCTGTGACTGTGGTCATGGCCAGTGAAGGCTATCCAGGGAATTATGCCAAGGGATTGGAAATAACAGGTAGGAAATCGTCACATGGGAACTTGACCTGAAGCTATGTGCAGGATTTGGCAATCTCAGATCACAAGAGATTAGATTTTAACCAGGACAAGGTTTACCTTTGGTGGCTAAAATAATAATTTACCAGAAGTTGCCGGTGAAGCCCCTCACTTCTTCCCACCGCACAATCATTGGAAGAGAGCGACCTCAGCAGCTGAGTCAGAAAGGAAGGGACTGCAAAATAAAGCAAAGCAATGACGGACAAAGCATATTGCAACAAACTATGTAGAAGGTGCTGCTGTCACCAGCTGTTTTTTGGGCCCCTGACAAAAAGTCAGTCCTGTCCAATGGCAGCTACACCCCTGTTATGCTATACAGAACACTCTCCTTCTTAGCTGCCGTTGTGACTTCCATTTTGCAATACTGTACAATGAAGGCCAGAGAACAAGATCAAAAGGCAATTTTGTTTTTTGCTTTGTTTTACTTTTTACTTGTTCGTAAAGTTCAGAGAGAATTCCTTTTGCTCTGCAGTCTGTGGGGGCCCATTTAATTCATTGGAATGAATTAAATTTATATTTCTCAAAGTGTATTTTGAATCATAGCATTTTGGTAAATCCCATGCAGTTCTAGAGGACTGGATTATGCATGGTGCTAAACCTATTTATTATATTTTTATTTCATACTTCCTCAAAAGAAATCATGTTAGTTGTATCATTATTCTACATCTGTCCCTCTTTATACTCTCAATAACCTTGCGAAGTAATCTAAGAAGCTCTCTGCAATTCCTGGAATAATTATTGGGGAATAATAATGCACACTTCCAGGTAAAGTGGCAAAATGAAGATGTGGGGATGTACTTGGTGGAAATGTAGATGCACATCTTTCTGGGTGAATGCCAACAAATGAAGAAGAAGAAGAAGAAGAAGAGTTGGCTTTTCTACCCTGCTTTTCTCACCCATTTAAGGGGACTCAAAGCGGCTGACAAAGCTTACTTGCTCCATTTTGTAAAAAGAAAGTAACACATAAGGTTCATCTATCCATCTCTTGTTTGCTTTTGATGTAACTTTCTACGCACATCCAGTCAACGCAACATCAGTTGTGATTACTGTAATTTCATGGAGACTTCAGACAAATGGATTCTTATCTTTCCCCAAACCTCTTGAGTTTTAATGATTTAATTTAATACCAATCTCAGTTTTTAAAAAGATGCCTGAGTACATCTTTCAGGCTGGGGGGACAGGCAGGATGCTTCCAATTCCATTTGCTGGGATTCGAGAGCAGGAGGTTTGCCCTTGTCTCTGCTTGAGATTCCCATGGGCAGTTGGTGGGCCACTGTATGCAACGGGATGCTGGACTAGATGGGCTGTGGCCTGATCCAGCAGGGCTCCTCTTATGTTCTTAACCACATATCTTTTTCACTAAAATGCAGAATATTGACAGCATTGGGAAAAACTGATATATCTCATGCTCAGGTGCTTAAATAATTTGTCGTAACTACCAGCACTACCAATCTCAGCCATGTATGGTATTTATATAGTCTTAACTTAAGCAACAGAATGTTTGGAAGAGGTTGTGCATTTTACATATAATTTCTCATCTTCTAGGGTTTCTTCAGGCTAAAGAACTAGGTTTGGAGGTGTTCCATGCAGGGACAGCTATGAAAGATGGCAAAGTGGTGACCAGTGGAGGCAGAGTCCTCACTGTAACAGCTATCAAGAAGGACCTCGTATCCGCTCTGGAAGAAGTCAACAAAGGTGTACGAGTAATTCAGTTTAAAGGAGCCATTTACAGGAAGGATATTGGTTATCGGGCTATAGCTTTCCTTAAGAAAAACAGGTACATGTCTGAAAGCAAAGCTGAAGATTATTAGAAAGAAATTGCATAATTTTTAAATCAGTAGAAGTCACAGCTCATCTGAATATAATTTTATATCCATGTATTACCGTAACACCTCATATAATGTTTTGTATTTGTTTGTATATATACAATGGGATCTGTCAAAAGAGAATTACAGCTTTGATAGTTTGCCTGAAAAAATTAAAGCTAATGCAACCAAAAAAAGGGAAGATTACTGCTATTTGGCATTTGAATCAAAAGCCATACAATTAACTCTGCTTATACAAATAGAAATATATAGTACAACTATCTATTGAAAATAAAATAAAGAATTAAATTATGTTGACAGAAGTGGCTTAATAAAACCCCATATTCGAAAAATACATTAAAGAGAATAAACATTTTTAAAACTGAGTTTACATGATAAACAAAGCAAAATCTTTATTGACCAGTCATTAGACCATATCAATCCACATGAAAACAGATATTAACAAAAATATTAAAACTTATGAAACTAGAAACATATCAAACTGTAAAGTCATCTCCAAGACCTCCATCAATATAAGCGGCCCACATCTGTGCCATTTATATTGACAAAAAAGGAACTAAACAAACGAAAACAAAAAAAGACAAAGGTGTTAGTTTAAGCTCCTTGTCTACAGAGTTACTACACTAGGCATAAGAGATTCTCTCTCATTTGAGTAACTTTAGTTAAAGATGGTGCCGAACAACAAATTAAACTCTGCCAAATGGTGTTTGACTGTATGGACACCTCCGTGGTCACCACTACACACTTTTTTTAGCAGAGATACAGTAGTGTTTTATCATTGCCATTGAACCCACAAGCCTCTGCTTCCCTGGTAGTTTGCTCTACCACTTTGTTACAGCCACTTCTAGAGTGTAATTTTGGACTATGAGTGTGTCCCATGTAGGAAATTTAGTCCTGAAATAATCCCTGTGGACTATTTTTGGGTACTACTTTTAATCTGGATTGAGTGCCCGTTAGCTAATCTGAATGTAGCCATACCCATGCAGCTTTTTAGTCCTGGTTAATGAACAATTTTAAAATGTAAAAAACAGCTATTAAATCCTCCCCCCCCCCGTGCAAACCCTGCCTGCAATAAAAACAGTGAAGCAGAAGTTTTGAAAATAAATTCTAGCCTAATACTTTCTTTTTCACATCCCCCTTTTGAGATTACCAGCAAAAAGTGCGCTCATATGCAGCTGCAAGGGAACGTTTTAAAAAAGGCTTTTAACTTCCACAGCTGTGAGGGAACATAAAAAAGGGGGTTTTCAAATCCAACCCCCCATGCAAACCCTTCAACAGCTGCAAGAGAATGTAAAAAAATAGGCTTTCAATTCCTCTGCTTCCCCATGCCTGCAAGAAGCAAACACAAAGGGAAGGGACTTCAAATGCCAAGTTACTTTCTCTTCCTTTCTGGCATCTAACCCAGCGCGATACATGTATCATTTCAAAAATGTATCATTTCAGGCTTCCTAAGCACCTCCTTTCAAAAGATACATGTTTCAAGCGAAAATGTTAAAGCCCCTTTTAAAAAGACAAGCCCTTTCTGCTTTTTTCATACCACACAGAGTTTTGCAAAGCTGGCAAGGGGGGGAGCTTTACATCTGCAAAAAACCACCCCCAGCAGGCTGCCATTGGCCACAATGCTAGACTTCCATCCCAAATAGCCCGGGATCATCCCCATGTGGGGGCAATAAAGTGGACTTGGCTCCAAAAAGGGGACGGAGTCCAGTTTTCATCAGGACTTTTTTTTCTCCTGATTTAGGCAGGATAGTCCTCATAAAATCCAGGAATAGGGAATTGCATGGGGACGCCAGATGCTGAATTTGGATTTGATTTGGATCAATTACAGTAGCCACGGGGACATTTCCCAATTCGAATTGAATTTGGATTAAAGTGCCAATGGGGATACACCTTATAATACTTCTTGCTCAGCCTCTTCCAATAACTGAAATAACCTTTTATGTTCAGCCAGAAAGTCGAAAGAGAGTAGAACAATCCTTGTGTAAACTCATGATTTTTCCTGAAGAATAGTTATGAAACTCTTTAGCTTTTGAGTGTCTTAACATGGAATCATATCCATTCCGAACGGCCATGTTGATGGCTGAGTATCTTGTGCTAATCTAGAATTTTTGTATTGATCCATTTGCTTTTCAGAAGTATAGGAGCTGATTTATATGTAGTGTGCTTCCTCATTTATATATAGTAAGATTTTTTCACTAAATCTTAAAGCTTTTCAGCTAATTTTTCTTCGTAAGTTTAATATCATAATTTGAAACTTTTTTATGAGCTTATTGTTCCACTCCTGGAGGCCTATTTCAGCCAGTAAATGATTATTTAAGTTACACTGTAAATAAATTCATGCAGTCATTCCTCTGAACTTAAGAGTTCCGGTAGTTTTCATTTATAGTCAAAACTATTTCTCCAGGCTTAGAAAAGCTAGCAAAAGCAAAACCATTCAGCATTTATACTGAACATGAGAAATTATTTGTCCTGTTGCCTCTCAGAGAAGAAATTATGCTAGCAATCACTAATCCAAGCTTGAACCCAAATGTTCTTGGCTGCCTGCAGACTAGCGGAATAAATCCACAGTTAAATGTAAAAGTGCAGTATATTTACTGAGCAGTGATGAGCGGTTGTCCCGACTCAAAATGCAGCTCTATAGCTTTCCCATCAGAGCTGTGAGCTGAGTCGGCACGCACCATCACATGCATTGAGGCAGCCAATCAAATTTGAGCTGTCCTTCCTACTCTTGTTTTTGCTGTTCTCACTGTTCTATGCAGTCCTGACTGGATAATGTAACACCATGACCATCCATCCATCATCGTGTGTGACACCTCAGTCGGGACTGTGCATTTCCCTGCACAGTATAAATGTGTCTGAACGCAGCCCTTATCAGAAGAAGTAGATGCAAGTACAATTTGGTGGGGAGCTTACAAGAACTTCTTGACTCTTTTTTCCACAAAAAATTAAGGAAATACTATCTTTTGATAACCGTCTTCTGTATAAAGCTGTCTTTGTTTGAAATGTATGGCAGTGAGGATTAATATGCTGTGATAGTAGTCTTTATCTGTAAAATAAAATTGCTAAAAGTGGCACAGTATCTAGTTTTATTTCTCTTTAATGAAAATTTAATGATAGGAAAACTATGCAAATCTATTTAATACATTCTGTGCAAGGCAATGAACTTTCATTCAGACACATGTATTACTGTACTTGGAACTCAGCTAGACTGTACTTAGCCAAACGTTAAAGGCCATTTTCTGTAAAAGGTCGGAATTTAAGTAGATATATTCAAATTTTTGCCAAGAGTATTGATTGGGATAGGAATCTGTGTACTGAAATGCATCCCAGTATCAGTGCACCCTGATGAAAGACCTGTTTACATGCTATTTCCCCCCCCCCACACACACACATTTTTATGATTTAGCACATTTCTTGGTGTAGTGCAGTCATGGAGGACTCAAAAGCATTATATACTGTACTATCCTCCATTTTTCTGAAATCAGTGTACAGCATTTTCATCTTGCCATGCACTTCAGTGGCTATTTGTGCAGTTCTGTCTCGACACCCATATAACCCACACCGAATTTCATATCACTGGTTTGTAGCACTGAGGATTCCAGTTATCTTTCATACTATACTATAGGACAGGGGAGATATAAGCTGGCATGAAGATGAAGTCTGTGTTCAGACATAACCAAAGGGGCATGCCTCAGAGGTACCTCAGACAGTATGTGGCCCTCGTGTTCCCCACCCATCTCTAATTTACCTTCTGTAGCATAGAATGTTCCGGGGGGGGAGGGGGCAGACCTGTGTGTCGACAATCCCATATCTAAGCTGTCTCTGAGGTCCCTTCCAAACTGGTGGATAAAAATCTGCAGTTATATAAAAATCCACAGCTTACCTGGCTGCAAAGTCATGATGCATTGTCCCCATTTGTCCGCAGCTTCCTCCTCAGCAGCTGTGAGACTTCCGTGGCATGTGCGTCACGTGGCATCATGAAACCAATGGGAGCTGAGCTGCGAGCTCAGCTCTCATTGCCTGCGGGAAACTTCAAATTTACCTGATACTGCGGAGCGAGTGTTGATCGTTCCACCGCAGGTAAATCCCACGCACCAACTGCCCATTACAATGCACAGTATCCCCTAGTCTGGACACACCCCGAGCCGCCTCAGAGATCCTTTTTTGCAGTGTCTGATCACAGCTAAAGTGTTCCTATGAGAAGGAATGTCAGGTCAAATACTACAACATGTGTTGACAGAATTATAGTAAAGCCTCCTACAAAGGCTCTTATGTTAAACATACTGTGTTCCCTCTATAGAAGAAAATTTATTTCCAAAAATAAAATCTGTTATAATCACATGCATTCTTTATTTTTATTTTTCCTAAATATTCCTTGTCAAATTATAGTTGTGTCTTTTATGGTAGCCAATAGAGGATTATGTTAAATATGGGATATGAATAATTATTTGCCTGTAGGAATTTACTAATTAATGAGTGAAAAAGGACTGAGCTTCCACAGAATTTGTGTGAGTTTGGGTTACAATGCAACACAAGTTTTCTCTGACTGTAAGCCCGTCAGGGTGAAAAGGAAGAAGAGAGGTTTGGTGGGTTGTATGACCTGCCCTGGGACCTCCAGGTGAGGTCCAGGATATAAATGTTATAACTAACTAAATAATGTTATAACTAACTAAATGATCTTCACTTAGTTTTGAAATAATCTGTAGATATAAATCAGATAATTAAAATACTGTGTAAATACAGTTCCACTTTAAATCCCACTTTGGTATGTTGGGGTGCCATGAAAAATTCATACTCATTTAAAAGAGGAAGCCTGATTAATTTGACAAATATCATATTCAGTCTAAGTAGTCAAGAGTTAAAATACTAACTGTGAATGCATCAGTCTTAGGGGCGCCGATCTTGAGGACATAACAAAACTTCCAGTACTTTTAGGCTACAAAACATGGCCATTTCAACTTGGGCTTCCTTACTGCAAGCAGCTCTGTATGAGCACCAACTCACACGAGAAAAGCCTAGTTTTAGGGACTAGAAAAAGGGCCTTCTCCTGCAGCTAATCTGTGTACAACTCTGTAGATCCAAACTCAGTTTGCTACAGAGAATGGCATTTATCTAAAATTCTGCTTTTTGGCTTCTCATGCAATTTAACATTAGCATGCACCAACCTGCTCTAAAAGAGGCTTCCAATTCTTTCAGTGGCACACAGGGACTGTAGCACATAGAAAGGGACGGGAAAAATAGATTCCATTGCTTGGATGAATCTCATTTTGGATGAAAAGGCAATTAGTCCCACATGGCAGAGGCACTACATATACCTGAAAGGATAATAAAAACTGGCACAGACTCACTGATCTCTGAAATCAGACTCATCAAAACACACATGTAGTCCCTCATTTGAAAATGAGATGTTAATGAAGTCACAGAAATGGCTAGTAAAAAATTAAGGTTCCTTATTACAGTGATTTTTACAACTCTATACTGGCATGGGAAAATGTTTCTACGGATAGGTTGCATGTATGAGTGAACTGATACCTGGTTATTCTGCCCTTTTAGAGGCTTGACTTACAAAGACAGTGGTGTTGATATTACTGCTGGTAACACCCTGGTTCAGAATATTAAACCTTTAGCAGCAGCCACATCCAGGCCAGGTAAGCAAAATTTTTGTGCTCATTAATACTTTGGAATCATCCCTAATTATTCTATTTTGTAATCTTGCACGGTCAAGCTTCAAGTATAGCCACTGTGCAAAACCTTTTGATTATTGGGCCTGTGCTTATAAATTGATTTACAGAATATGTAATAAAAATAATAAAAATCTGATGTATTTATATAATTGTAGACGGTGACTCTTTAATTTCAATATTTTGACTCATTTAAAAAAGCAATTTTACAAGCCTAGTTATGTTGTGTTGTGATTTAACAGTGTAGAACCTAGTTTTAGGTATGGAAACAAACTTTTCCTTCCTCATAGAAGAGGATTGTGCGATTGCATGGGTATAGCCATGCATTTTTCTGCAAGGATATGGAAGGGGGTTGCCATACTTTCATCCATTGAAACAAAGAGGATCAAAATTGTAACCATATCCTTTCCACTGAGCTGTGGCCACCATCCTTCCTTTCAGATGTTAATAGTTGCATGGCTGACGGCAAATCACCATTTTTCACTGTGTTTTATTCATCAACAAATTTAGGATTAATAATGTCGAGTAGAATAGAGAATAAAAAAGGAATCCTGGGCTGGCTTTTAAAATAAAAGTAAAAGTACCCAAAAAAAAAAAAAAGGCAAGGACTCATTCTCAGTTGTAGGCCTTTTCGGCACTCACCTCAATTTGAAACAGATCAGTGGATCCAGATTAAGCAGACCCACTGATCCAGATTGTGTAGAGGCGTGGCCCAAATCAGCACCATCTGCGCTGACAGCGCTGATCTGTCCCATGCCGTCCCACAGTTTGAGATTGTTACCCGTGATCCTGTCTTGTTAAATGGAATCACAAGAGAAACGGATTAAGGGCCTCTGAATCAGGATCTAGCTCCATCTTGAGCAGACGAAGAAGGAATAATGAGGGTAGGGCTCAGGATTGTTGTTTACATTTTCACTTAGAAAACTATACTAATAAGAGAGAGCTTGTTGAAGAACACACTCGAAGCATACAACTTCTTGATTTGTTCAACTTAACTTGTGAATCTCATAACATATTTACATCAGATAGGCATGTCTAGAGATGCTAGAGTCCATCTTTCTGCTTACTAGCTTGAATAGAGAGAGAGCGAGAGAGAGCATGTGATATTACAAACTGTTACGGCAGAGTTAACCAAGCAGCACTTCCTATACTGCAGCTCTAATATACACAGAAAATTAACCCCCTTTATACTGAAGTGATATACACTTGCAATAATATAGTAACAAGAGGCATTTCCGCACTGCAACGCGTTCCAAACGGAACGCGTTCAGGCGGAAAGCTTAAGACAGCTCCGGGCGCTTTCCCCGTTCACACACAGACGCGCCAGAACGCGTGTAAACGCGTTCCGGAGCGTCTGTGTGCGAATGCTCAAAGCGCCGGGAGCTGTCTTAGCCGGCAAATGCCGGCCAGGGGCGCGGAGACAGCCGCGGAGGCAGATCGACAATCAGCTGATTGTCAAACAGCTGATTGTCGAAGCCTTGCCGGCGTCGGAGGCGGCCGCAGCTGTTCGGGAGACAGAAGCAGGCGCGAACGCTTCTCCTCCCGAACGCCTGCGGGCGGCTCGTCCGCGTTGGAACGCATGTAGAGCACTTTAAAGTGCTCTACATTTCGAACGCGGAAAAGACAGCTGCGGACACGTCGGAGCGCAAGCCGCGCTCGGGCAATGCGGATGACGTGTCCGCAGCTGTCTTTTTCGCGTTCCGTTCAGCCCCGTGCGAAAACGTCTAAGGATTCCGTCTAAAAAGCAGAAAGAGCCCTAATGTCACATCTGGCAGATTGGCTGTAGAATAATATAACTGTTGGTAATTTTGGCATCTACAATCTGAAGATATCCAGTATGTCTGCCACATGCTCTAATATGTATATTAGATTTGCTATAGAAGGAGAACAAGCCAAACATGAAGTTTAATTCATAGTTTGACAAAGCTCCCTTGTTGAACAAGCCCTTTTTCTTATTGGTAGGCTGTAATGCTGATCTTGGAGGATTTGCTGGCCTCTTTGACTTAAAAGAAGCAGGATATAAAGACCCTGTTTTGGTATCCGGAACAGATGGCGTTGGAACAAAACTCAAGGTAATAGGAAAGAAGGCATTGAATGTATTTTTGCAGAAGTTTTAAAAAGAATGTTTAAAATCTTCAACAACTTAGAGATTGGTGTAAAATTGTTTGTTTGCATTTTTTTCCTGCCCTTATCCAAAGGTCTCTGGGCAGGTTACAGCAATGAATCACAATATAAAATAGTTTAAACTCAGATATACAAAAATTATCTCAACCACTGGCTTCTTGTTTGGCAACAGAATGTTTAGTTCCAGTATTCAGTTCTGATAGAGGAGTGAGGGGACAATTCAAGAAGATGTGGAGCATTCTAGGTTCGTTCCGTCACCCCTACAGATAAGAAGGTCATTTCCTGGTTGTGGGAAAGGCTCCCCTTTGTCCATAGGGCAGACTACCACCACTATTAATATTTTGAGCATGTGGTCATAATGTAATTATATTTTAAAATCATTACTGGTGTAGTGTTTCTTCCTCTAGGAGTATTCTCAACTCCTGGCTTTCTTTCTGGGCCGTCCCTTAACTTCTAAGAGACAGAGACAGTGAATTGAAAGATAATCAAGCCATAAGTACCATCTCTTAGTTTGTCTTTTCATGATTAATGTAGTTAAAGAAGAGGAGCATTTTACACTCTGGTGTCTGCTGTGCAGTTTTTGTTCAGAGTCCTTCCTTATGAGATTACAGATTTAAGAGAACTAGACTCAAAATATGTTAGTATGCTTTTCATAAATTACTGAAGACTGCACAAGATTCCATCAGTATCTTTATCTCAAGCCCTACTGGCATGAATGAGAGTTACTGAAGAGTAAGTCTCCACTTACCCAATGAGATACCCAGTAATATATGTTCTCCCACCAAGTCTCTGTTTGCCTTCTGTGATTGCTGTTCAAGGCACCATATTGTGTGGTGCCCTCAACATATTGCCGCCCTCAACAGAAGTGGTTCAGAGTAGGGATGTGCACGGATATTCATAACATTTGAAATTCATGCAAATTTGGCTGAATTCAGACATTTGAATCCAAATTGAATGTTGGCACATTCAACGATTGACATTCAAATTTGAATAGAATGTTTTGATACATTCATATAAAGCTTCATATAGGATTTGTATGGGATTCATATGGGATTTATATGGGATTGGACATTCATACCAAATCTGAATGCTGTCATAATCAAAGGGGATCTATTCAAACAAATATGAATTTTCTTGCATTTGATTCAATACGAATTGAATACAAAAAAACATTCATGCGTATCCCTAGTTTCAGAGCACTGCTTTAAAAAGCACCTTTTTGCTGGAAGGTGGAAATGAAGGGGCATCATTGCAAGGGGTAATTGAGGTGTCTCTCTCATGTACCCTGCAAAAAGATGCCTGTTTCCTTTCCAGCACAGCGTTAAAAGAAATTGCCAAGATCTTCAGTATAACTCATGCCACATTTTGACATTGCATTTCTGTTCACTGCAGATTGCCCAGCTGTGCAATAAGCACAATACAATTGGTCAGGATTTGGTCGCCATGTGTGTCAACGACATCCTAGCACAAGGAGCTGAGCCTCTTTTTTTCCTCGATTATTTTGCCTGTGGAAAACTGGATGTTGGGACAGCCCAGGAAGTCATAGCTGGAATAGCGGAAGCTTGTAAACTGGCTGGGTGTGCTCTCCTTGGTACGAACGATCGCTTGTGTCTTTCATTGAATTTTCTCAGGCTCTCCTATTAGTTAAAGATGACTCATTTGTTATCTTAATGTCAAATCAGCTTACACTATGTAGCCTGCACTGTGATGTGAGTAGGAGAAATTTAATTTATAAAAGAAACCAAGTAAGTAAAGAATGTAGTAGATTGGATTAGCTTTCTGTCCTTCACATTTTCTCTGTACTTCACGTTTTCTCTGTCTCTATAGGGAGCATTTAGACACATCAGTCCCCTAAGCAAGAGCTGTACTGTATGGTTTCTCTGCTTATATAATCTGGTTTCTCAGGAAGGATCTGAATATGACCTTTACCTTTACAGTAGTGCTTTATCAAAAATATTTTATCATTGTTCTAATTTACTGCCATTGGATGATGATGATGATGATGATTTCTATTAGCGCTGTACATGTACTCAGCGCTGTACAGGAAATAATCACAACAATAAAACATATAAAACCTGCCAAAGGCATACAATCTACAAATAAAACCAAAAATAATAAATTGAACTAATTAAAAACAAAGGGAAATAACATCAGGATCAATATCAATACATATTAACAGCAAGTCACACAAAGTGGAAGGCTCTTTGTTGTGCAATTGGTTCCTTTGCTGCTATGTATTTTTCCCCTGTATCAGTAAACTGGAAAATGATCATTTCCCAATGCAGACCACAAGATGTGCTCTTCTTTAAAATAGAAAACCTTTCTATGACATACTGAGTTCGCATTACTTCAGTGCATATTAGAATCCAGGAATAAGGATTGTTGTCATGGACACCACTTGTGCTGCCTGGGCGTCAACATATCTTTCTCTTTCTTCATCCAACATCAGGAGGAGAAACTGCTGAAATGCCTGGCATGTATCCCCCTGGAGAATATGACCTGGCGGGCTTTGCAGTTGGTGCTGTTGAACGGGGCCAGATGCTTCCCAAGTTAGACCAGATTGCAGATGGCGATGTGGTTATAGGAATTGCTTCCTCTGGCATTCATAGCAATGGCTTTAGCCTTGTGAGAAAGATAGTTGAAAAGTCCTCTTTAGATTTTTCATCTCCTTCAGTCAGTGGTACTGGTAACCAAACATTAGGTAAGATTCCTATGTACAATCTTTGTTTCTATTGAATACAGCATAAAATGTAATTTTTGGTCATCATCTATTTATGGTTGAGATGTTTTATTTTGGATCTTCATATCAATATTCTTCCCCAAGGCCTGCTTAAAATGTGACACAGTGCCTAACGGAGCCTCCAGGCTTCCACTTGGATTATGCCAATTTTCAATATTAAAACACAAATGTCAGTGCTATGTTTCCCATTTTTTAACTATTATTTTTATTTAATAATTTTAAACTCACAAAGGAGGCAGCATCAAGAAAGGGTGTTCTTAAAGGGCACTTTTTACAATATGTCAGCCTCTAATGTTCTTTTATTGTCTGCTGTTTATATTCACAGGGGAACAATTGCTCACACCAACCAAAATCTATAGTAAAATTCTGTTGCCAGTCCTTCGTTCAGGTTACGTGAAGGCATATGCCCACATCACTGGAGGAGGGCTACTGGAAAATATTCCACGTGTGCTTCCAGCATCTTTTGGCGTAATTTTAGGTGAGAATGTCCTTCTAGTACCTAGAACATATACAGTACAATTTTTAATTGCTGTGTTCTATAGAATACAATAAAATGAGCATATTGATTTTTGCATCTTTCCATCACATTTGCTTTTGACAGCTGAAAATGTTTTGCTTCAGTTATCTAGAGCAGCTCAAAACAAAGGCACTGTGTGTGCTGGACTGTTCCCTAGCCAGACAGCAGTTGGAACCTGTGCTTTGAAATATCTTGAATATTTACACTTGTACAGTTTTATTACATTGTTATATATTTATAGCAGGTCTTTTATTCAGGGCATCTTACCACAATAATTTAAAAGCAATAAAAACACTGTAGAGTGAAAAATTGTAAAGATTTTAAAGCAAAATAAATGTACAACCCCCCCTGCTCTTCTTACATCCTTTAAAATTTTATCTAAAGCACACCATTCAGACAAATGCTTTAACCTGACACCAAAAACAAGAGTCACTTCCAGCCAGCTCTCAAAACTGCAATCCCACATCTTATTATTCTATGCTTACCCCTCTTTTAATGCAAATCATTTTTTTTCCATTTTGAGCTACTAATAATTATTCTTTAATGAGCATATTCTCTATTTTTCGGTACGATCAAGCCTCTGCAGTACAAAAACTACTGGCTCTTATCATAAAGGCCACTTGCCCTTTGCTTTCAGAAGTACTTAGAGGTGTTTTTTAAAAAAATGCTTTAAAGTGTAGTAGATGTCTGTTAAGGCTTTTTGAAATAGTTTTTGATCAACTGACTGCTTAATTGAGAAGTTCAAAGCCTAAGATATTTCCTTTAGATACTTGTAGTAACTCCTGGCACTGAGGTTGCTTTTGGCACTTAGCTTTTCATTTGTGAACCACTGCAATGCATTGTATTTTTTATATCTCTATAATTCTAAAGGTTGCAACTCTGGCTTTTTTCAGATGCCCTGAGCTGGAAGATACCTGCCATCTTTTCTTGGCTTCAAAAGGAAGGAAATCTATCAGAAGAGGAAATGGCTAGAACATTTAATTGTGGGATTGGGGCAGTCCTGGTTGTACAGAAGGAACTGGCTGGGCAAATTCTGAAGGACATCCAGAGGCATGAAGATGCCTGGTTGATTGGAAAAGTTGTCCACCCTCGAGCAGGTCATTACGCAGAACATCGATCGGTGATGATCAATGAATTAAGAGAGTAGTTCCTTAAAAGCCACAGCCAGGAGACAATTATGTCCTAAGGACATTTCTCATTTTTCAAAAGTTCATTTATATCATAAATGCATCCACATGCTCTCTTACATTATGAACATTATTTTTTAGAAATAGATTATATAATGAGGGATTCAGGATAAACAATGGCAATTGGATCCAGACTGCTTGGGAACAGGAGAGAGGTGATTTTAAACAGTCTTCTCCTATCCTTGCAGCCTCTTCAGAGGGTTCTGAGAGCTATCTAGAATAGCATGGGATTCAGAGTGGACCATAATTAAAGAGACGTTGTAAAAATTGCCTTCCCCACTTCCTCTGGTGGGATCTTTCCCAAACAAAATAGTACCTAGTGTTTTTTGAAGAGCATGACTCAAAGTATACAAATTGTTTAGTGCAGAATAAGATGCCTGGAGTGAAAATAACAGCTTCTTTCTTAGGGGCATTCAAGAAATTATTGGACCAATATCCAGTATAGATAGTTTAGTGGCTAAAGTGCTCTGAGTTAAGGCAATTGTTTGAGCTAACAGTGAAGGATCCATAACTCAGTAGCAGATGCTTGCAGACAATCCCTTGTTCAATATTTGGTTATGACAAGCCTCTTCCATATGGTGTAATTGAAACTGCATGGTTATGTCTATATAAACCACTAGGAGAGTTCAAGTTCAGTGTTTATTTATCAAGTGTAAAATAACTTTTGCTCTCCTGCCTATAACTTGAGTGAAGCCCTAATTGGGGTTTCTTGAAATAACAGGAATATATTGCACATTCACAATTAATTTTGCACAATTATTTCATAAGAACATCAGAGGAGCCCTGCTGGATTGGGCCACAGCCCATCTAGTGCAGAATCCTGTCTCAGCCAGTGGCCCGCCAGTTGCTTCTGGGC
Source organism: Aspidoscelis tigris stejnegeri (assembly GCA_023333525.1). Lineage (NCBI taxonomy): Eukaryota > Metazoa > Chordata > Lepidosauria > Squamata > Teiidae > Aspidoscelis > Aspidoscelis tigris. The sequence goes on from JALMGA010000001.1 coordinate 214,923,134, forward strand.
ATTGTCAAGCAGAAGCCAAAGGCAAAACTTCACCTGAGACGTTTTCGCACGGGGCTGAACGGAACGCGGAAAAGACAGCTGCGGACACGTCATCCGCATTGCCCGCGCGCGGCTTGCGTTCCGACGTGTCCGCAGCTGTCTTTTCCGCGTTCGAAATGTAGAGCACTTTAAAGTGCTCTACATGCGTTCCAACGCGGACGAGCCGCCCGCAGCCGTTCGGGAGGAGAAGCGTTCGCGCCTGCTTCTGTCTCCCGAACAGCTGCGGGCTCGCCTCCGACGCCGCGCGGCTTTGACAATCAGCTGTTTGTCAAACAGCTGATTGTCGATCTGCCTCCGCGGCTGTCTCCGCGCCCCTTGCCGGCGTTTGCCGGCTAAGACAGCTCCCGGCGCTTTCCCCTTTCGCACACAGACGCTCCGGAACGCGTTTACACGCGTTCTGGCGCGTCTGTGTGTGAACGGGGAAAGCGCCCGGAGCTGTCTTAAGCTTTCCGCCTGAACGCGTTCTGTTTGGAACGCGATGCAGTGCGGAAATGCCTCTGCTCTCAACTCCCTGCAAATGAGGCACCCTGCCTTCCTGTCTTTCTAACCTGGAGGCATTACCTAGGTATCTCTTGTGCCATGGGTCTCCGTGAATTTATCTATTTCAATTTTGTTTATTTACAACAGATGTTTCTTCTTTATATTCCAGGGTCCACCCATGTTGAAGTCAATAATTTGCTCCAAGCCTTACAAGCCAACAAGTTACAGCCCTCCCACATCACTCAAGCCAAGTCCCAATCAAGGAAAACAAGAGTAGCTGTCCTTATTTCTGGAACAGGTGAGATCCTTGCATTTTTGAATTACAAGAAATGAGATGAAATGTGGCCATTTTGAAGGGCAAATATAAAGTAGCCAGACTAGGCAGAAAAAGTGTTTCCTTATTCCATATTTAGTAAAGTGGTAATGAAAATAATGTACAAAGTGGGTTGATAGTTATCAAAAAATATCCTTCCTATTTTGCTACTTTTTAAAAAAGTTTTCTGAATATTTCAATATGTTTTTCTTTATTTCCTTGGATATGTTAGGTACAAATCTGGAAGCTTTAATAACCAGCACAAAGAAGCCAAATAGCTATGCAGAGATAGTCCTTGTCATTTCTAACAAGGCTGGTGTAGAAGGCTTAAAAAAGGCTGAAAGAGCTGGTATTCCTACAAAAGTAAGTACGTTGTTCATATCAATCTGATAATGCTGTGCAAAATTTGCAATGAACATATTTTATTAAGGAGCCAATCAGGCTGAGCATACATCTGGTTTGGAAAGAAAATACTGTATTTTCTGGCGTATAAGACTACTTTTTAACCCAGGAAAATCTTCTCAAAAGTTGGGGGTCGTCTTATACGCCGGGTGTCGTCTTCTTATACGGTGAGTATATCCCAAACTCTATATTTTAACTGGAAAGTTGGGGGTCGTCTTGTACGCCCAGTCGCCTTATACGCCGGAAAATACGGTACATAGTTAGCAAACTTGTATCTTCCACAATATGCCAATAATACTTTGGAGCTCATCTGGAACACGACAGCACATTATGTTTTAATACGTTTTATGGTTCACAGTGGTGTCTAAATTGCTAAATTGGTGTCTAAATTCCCCCAGGGGTGGTGGTGAGGGAAGGGATAGATATCCCCACTAAATGGAAATGGATTCATAAGTAGAAATTCAAGCACACAACCAAAAGGATCCAAAGGTTTAGCAACAGTGAAAAAGGTTTAAATGTAAAAGCTTTAAATGTAAAAGCATCAATATAATTCATCAAAACCAAATTTTCCTTTCATACTGTCTATAGTTTTTCATTACTGTTACACTCTGAAGTCAACTAAAAGCCATGCTTTTGGAATCTCTAGGCTTGTTCACCCTTCCTTGTGTCCCTTCACAAGGGACATACATATGCATGCCGCCTCCATCACCCCAGAGTGAACTAACCCCTTGCCAGGACAAAAAACAATCCACAGTTTGACTGGGAGGGGCTAGCTGCCTCCTGGACAGCAGTTGTCGCACCCTGTGAGTGGGTGTGGTGATGCAACTATGGCTACACAGTTGTGTGCTGCATCCAGATTGCCATGGCACTCACCAGATGTTGCCATGATGATCTGGCCTGCCCTGGCTTGGCCATCTGTACTTCAAGTGCTGCTGGCCCAGTATGGGGTTTATCCATCACTCGAAGTGTGGAGAGCCATTACCAAGCTCTTTGCCTAATTGGTATGGCATTATTATACCATACCAGTCAGGTAAGTGCAAATAGATCCTCTGTTTCATGTGCTGAAATGTTCAGTAGGTAGAAGATTAGAAGTACAGCTAAACCAAGCCTGTTAATTTTAATCTGCAATATCAGTTGAAAGGATGTTTTATTTTAGAAAGAGTGATCTCCTTGTGTCTAGTCAACAAGGGTAAATGTGGCTGATAACCTGGAGATTTCTAATTTGAGTCTTTAGCACTTGCTAGTCCAATACTTATTGTGTGGATGAGGATGATAAATGGTCTATCTATGCTTTATCTACTCTGCTTCTCCATTGTCTTTGCTGTTTAGGTGATTGACCACAAACTATATAGCAGCCGTACAGAGTTTGACACTGCAGTTGACAAAGTCCTTGAAGGGTTCTCTGTTGAACTGATATGTCTTGCAGGATTTATGAGGATCTTATCTGCTCCTTTTGTCAAAAAATGGGATGGTAAGTACCTCTGATATCACTGCACAAATGCTAGATGTGCCCATATAATTAAACACTAGATAGCAGTGCTGGCCAGCAAACCAAATCAAAGCCTTTTTCAGTATGATGAAAAGACCAGACATTGCACTCCGATTACTGTAGTGCATTTGCCAGCAATTTGTGTCTAATACAGGGTCAGTATTTGTATGGGAAACCACACCAAAAATCTCGGGATGGTAGATTAATATCGGAAATAGAAAACAATCCTCAAATAATGCAACAATAAACTGCTTCAGTTTTGTTTCAAAGTAACAAAACTGGACCTGTCCACATAGTCACTAAGAATCAGGGTCAACTCTAGGAGATCTGACTTTTTGAAAAGTGTATAGAACAATTATAATGGCCTTGATTTTGATGGATGCCTTCTGATTCCCCATTTGTAAACAAGGCTTCAAACAAGTTTGGAGGGACAGCACTTCCTTTTTTAGTGAAATGGCATTATTTCTGTATTACTGATGTGAAGGAGAGACATCAGTGTTTTTTGTATTACTAGGAAGCCCCTCATAAGGGCCTGTTTGCACTTACTAGCCTATTATGTTATAGCAATACTATACTAGGCTGGTAACTAGTGTAGCAGCAGCCATGCATGCTTTGAATGCTGGAAAAGCCCTGGCTAGCAGTGCTCAAAGTGTGGATGGCCAGGCCATGGCAGTGTCTGAGGCAACATCAGTGTGTGCAGGTAAACCACCACTCCCAGTCACCACATGGCACCAGAAGAGGGTGTGGGCACAGCATCCAGGAACAAGCTAAGCCACTCCTGGTATGTTGACATTACTCTCTGGTGCAGATGGGCTGATCAGCTAGTGGACCAAAGCTGCTAGAAAGCATGTAATAATGAAGTATAGGGAGCATTAAACTGTGGCTTCCTAGAAAGAAGAATACAACTAGTATATGCTACTAGTGAATCATGTGTTATAAGGGTTAATTCATAATTAAAATGTGGAAGATTTATGTGTTGTCGTTTCCTTCAGCCAAGAGTACAGTTTTAGTTTGTTTCAGCTCAGACTGACAGAACATTTGTATTTCTATCATAAACCGCTTCTACATGATGGAGTGGTGTATAATTTTTCCTAAATAAATCAGTTCAACCAGAAGCCTCAAAAGTGCTGCCAGAAGCATGAAAGCCCTTGTAACTTCAATCTAAAAGGCTATAATAAATGTTATGAGTCAATATGAAATGAATAGAGCTGTGAACAATTTGAGAAATTATGGCAATCACATTTTTTACAATATGTTATTTGCAATGTTTTTCTTCAAGGAAAAAAAAAGCAGCCGACAAGCAACTTCTCAGTTTGAATGTTTTTAAAAGAATAGATTTTGCTGTTGCTATTGCTGAAGATCAATTAATTTTATTACTTTAGTGGCCTTTTTTTAATATCTGAAGGTCAGTGTGCATGGTTTGCAAATTGTGGCTGTGTAAGATCAAGGCTGCCTCAGTGCTCTTGTACATTTCTGTTTGGATGCTCTGAATCATATTTTGAAGTGCATCTCACAATATTGCATGTAAGCCAAAAAAGGCTTAAAATCCCTTCTTTCCATTTCTTGCATTCTCTGAATTCTGTAGGAGGTCAGATTTTGTCAAGGTACAGTGGGACTTTGTACATGTGCAAATTAAAGAAAAAACAGATAGTTGGTCAGAAAAGATTTTTACAGACAGAACATGCCTCTTTATTCTTCCAGAAAAAAGTATACAGGCATGCCCATGTATCCGCTGGTCCAGTAACCATGGATCCACTCATCCACGCTTGACTGGGCCAGCCTCCTGCACCCCCCACTGCTGGCACCATTGGACCTTCCTCAGAGGCTCAACCCAGGCCTCCTGGAGGTATACACGCAGCTAGACTAGCCACCCCTAGTTGGGAATTGTGGGAAATCATGCAAAATTTAATTCAAGTTCCAAGGAATCAAGGGGAATCTGTGATATTTCCCACTGTTCCAAATATCTGCGGTTTCCCATATACATGGTAGGTATTGGAACCTATCCCCCGCAGATACAGAGACCCAACTGTACTAACAAATTTACCTTCCTACTTCCTCTGAGCTGTGTGTTATGCAGATATTCTAACCATGCCCCCTGCATTTTAAGGGGCTTCAAGATCAAGACAGCAGGCAGCCATTCTTGTTTGTGAGCCCCAAAGCCACCTGGAGGAGCCCCCAGCAATCCTGCATTCCTCTTGCTAGTGAGTGACTGTAGAAATACAACAGAGAAATACAACTCTGAAAGGAGATTTTATTTTATTTTTTTCTTAAGACGAGAACTCTGCTGTATGTCTCAAAGGAAACTACTTTGGAAATCAAAGGGGACTTTCAGAGATCTATGGTACAACCATTCCAATCACACATGTGGTTTTTTGCATGCAGAAGACTGCAGGCTTAGGCCCTCCAGTTTAAAAAAAAGATCAAAACATTTCATTTGATTAAATTATTTAAGGGGTCTCTCTCTAGCCCTGATAGGACATGTGGTGCTTTCGAGGGCCACCACTAGTCAAAGCAAACTATCCTTTGCTTGCTGGATAAGTGATTTTATCTTTATAAGGTAAACTTCTGTGTTCCTGTGACCGAAAGTCATAAGCAGTTCTTTAGATCCAGCCCCAATTAGTAAAAATGGCATGGAAGGTAATACAGATTAGACTCACAAAGATATTAATCTGCACTGTATTCAAATTTTAGAAAGCAAAGAAGGACATTGAAGAAAAAGAGGAAATTTGCGCTAGGAGACAAAACACTGGAGTGCTCTAGCATTCAGGATGCACAGAGCAGTTTCTGGTAACAAAATGGCTCTGCAAAGCACAGACGCTCTGTCCCATAGTGCAAAAAGGTCCTGATTCATGTTAGCTATGATATACATGCTAAACCGTTGAGATGGTTTTGGGTGATTTGTGTTAGAGAACCGTGGTTTGAGTGTTGCTCCATGTTGCCCTTTAAAAAAAATCTGTAACCACATTTCCAAGCACAGGGGGGCCCAAAGCATGCCATGGCACAGTTCAGATGGATCATTACAGATGGCCAACAAGCTTTGGATTGAGCTTCTTTATTTGGCTGGGTGGCATTTGAAAGTGTTTGTTTTTTCCACTAGTCTGCTTCAGATATAGCAGTTTTGAAGGCTGAAAGCTGAAATGGAACTGCTGCTTGTGTGTACGCTTCTGTTTTTATGAGCATTGCAGGAGTCGGAATTAAGAGTAGAATGCTCTCTTTTTTCTTTCCAGGTAAAATATTGAATATTCATCCTTCCTTGCTGCCGTCATTTAAAGGAGCAAATGCTCATAAATTGGTGCTGGAAGCTGGAGTCCGAGTTACCGGATGTACTGTGCACTTTGTTGCTGTATGTTCTTCTCTCTGCTGTTTGTGCAAATAATATGCTGAGCAGGAACTGATTATTATTGTTGACTGTCAGTCCACATTGGACAGTATATTAAGGAAAAGCAATGTATCCAGTTAATCAAGGGCTGGAGGGCATGTTACACTTTAGCCTGAATTAAACAACATCTCACCATTTGGGAAGTCCAATGGGGGAAGCTAAGCCATCCATCCTGCTGCTAGAAATAAGTCAAGGAAGAGCTGAGAAACCTGTTAGACTGCCTCCAGGTAGCAGATGAATAACCCACTAGAAAAGGATAGCATGGGATTTTGATTCCCCATCATTATCCCTTGCTAGCTAGGCAGAGCCAACCAAGACACTGTGAGCCAGTTTGGTCTAGTGGTTAGGGAGCCAGACTCCTATCTGGGAATACCAGGTTTGATTCTGCATTCCTCCACAAAGCCAGCTGGGTGACCTTGGGCTAGTCATAGCTCTCTTTCCGAGCTCTCATAGCCCCACCTACCTCACAGGGTGTCTATAGAGGGGAGAAGAACAGAAAGCTTTGTCAGCTGCTTTCTGGATGGAGCCACACGTGTGGCTCCATCCAGAGGGTAAGCAGGTGGCCTAAAAAGTGCCAATCCTGTAAAATCCATGAACAGCGCTGGGTTTTCCAGCAATAGTTTTTAGTAGAGATGTGCACAAATGTTTTCTTGACATACTGTTTGAATCAAATCGGATACCCAAAAATCTGATGCGATTGAAATCTTTTAAATTTGAATTTAACAAGATTCAATTTGTATTTACCAAATTCGAACCTATTTGTTCAAATTTTTTAATTCGAATCTGCACATACGAATGTCAACAACATTCCTATGTGCACGTACACATGTTCCCCACATCCGTACACGTCTGTATGCATCCCTTAGTTATCCCGTATGCAACCCGTTTTCGTCCCGTACAGATCCGTACAAATGTGTACAGATGCAGGAAAGATGCGGATCTTCAAGTACGCCTCGTGTACAAACCCCTACACATAGGAATGTCCAGATAATTCTAACAAATAGATGCAAAGTTCAAAATTCAAATCAAATGCTTACATTCAAATTTCGGGACATTCTATTCGAGTTTGAATGTCAAAAATTTGGCACATTCAATCGGATTTCAAATACCTACAAATATTCATGCTCATCCCTAGTTTTTAGTGCATTTTTTGGAGGGAAAGGGTAATGGTAAGGTTGCCTCTGATACTTGCAGCAACTTCCACACAGCCGTTCCTTAATGACACTACATTTCACCCATCTAGATGCAGCCTTAGTTGCAGGCACTCTTACTGGATCATCTTACTTGACAAAGTAAAATCTGTTAATTGTTCTAAAGTGTATTCATATTTGTCTTGGTCTCATAGTGGTGTGCACTGTACTATTTTCTGTTTTTCTAATCAGCTAATTTTATTTATTTATATGTTTCTTTCTCACCCTATGCCCAATGGACTCCAGGTGCCTAGAATTCAGGCCATATATTTCTGGGTTTATTTCCAGAATTAAGGGGGAGCCTACCTCAAAACGCAGAAAATGTTAAAGGGGACAATGAGGGATGTGAGGTGCTAGCTTTCACTGTTATTCCTTGCCAATATTGTTGCCCTTTTCCTATAGGAAGAAGTCGATGCTGGAGCGATCATTTTTCAAGAGGCCGTTCCAGTCAAGATTGGAGATACAGAAGCCACCTTGTCAGAAAGAGTTAAAGAAGCAGAACATAGAGCTTTCCCTGCTGCAATGCAGTTGGTGGCAAGTAAAGCCGTGTGGTTAGGAAGAGACGGGAAGCTATGCTGGAATCCAGAAAAACACAACTGAAGCACCAAAGGCAAGAAGACGGCAGCCATTTTGAAATATATTCTTGTTTAATTCTGCAACAAATTTTTAAAGTCTTGACCCAAGCCCCAGTGTGAAAGCCATTTTGGCAGGGTTGCACGTGCCTGTTTGGGTGCAAGTCGCTGAGACCAAGCCATTTATGTGCTTCATGCAAGTGCATTCCAAACATACACAGAGGGCTATTTTGCTTAAGTATCTTATGGAATACCCACATCAGGAGCAGAACAAGTGCAGATCAATGATATCAAAAGGAGGCTTCACTGAACTGATGCTGTACAGTCCTGCTTCCTACAATCACCAACACAGCCAATTTGGTGTTTAGATCAGGCCACAGTACACTGTGCTTCTAAATATAGAGGGCCTTGCTGGAAAGGTGAACTCAGAATAAAACTATTTGTGGCCACGGTAGTAATTAAGTATTTTCACAGAACCCTCACATGTCTCTTTTCTGCTTAATATTAGGATAATGCAGAATCAAGCCAGCTTTATTTTTTGCAAATGTTCTTGTAATATCCATGGGAGATTTTAAAGGCTTTGTTGTTGAACATAATGGTCGAGCTGCTAGATCTGTGTGGTGTCTAATTAAGCTGTCCGTATAGATTAAATTGTACTATAAAAAGAATTAGAAATCTGCATTACATTACATATTTGCAGGATATTTCAGTCATGGGTAATATGCATGAAAATAGATTAAAATTCATGTGCCCAAAAAGGAATCAGGTATCTAAAATTTAAATGTGCCTTTCAAAAAGAACCATTTCATGTGTATACTAAAGGGAAGAAATACTGTATTCATTTCTATTCTTGCTCTGTTATTTACATGTGCAGAACAATGGAATACATTTGAGAACATTATTGATATCCTCTCTTAATCTCTATTTTATATCCAAATAATCTGCTTTCAAAACCTTTTCTAATAAATATTTTTAACAGATACATGAAATACTTTTATACGTCTTTCTGGCTGATATTTAAATAAGATTTCTTTCCCTTCCTTTTTAAATAACCCACTCCTGTTTGTCGGCTTCCTAAAAAACTGATGCCTAAAACAAATCATCTTTTGGTTTTCAAGGCAGATATCAGTATCAATATATATCCAGGCTGTACTTGGATTTCAGTGATACTGTTAACAGGGGGATACAGCTGATCTTCCATTGGTCCCTACCCAGAGGCATTGTTTTACTTCATATCCAGTCATAGGTTGCTCCCCAGGTTTATTACCTTTTGTGCTGAAGTGGCCCCATAGCCTCACCACAGATTATGGAAGCAGCTTGTGGCAACTTAGAAACTGCTGCACATTACCCTCCTGTGTGCAGGTACAGACAATACCAAATGCAACTTGGTCCAATGATAGTGGAGCTGGAGAGACACGAACACAGTTAATTCATTTCCTCCCAAAGGAACAGCAGTACCCATGGCTGCACATCTTTTTGAGTGGGACAAGCATCTGCTGAAGTGCAAACCTTTGTGATTAATTTGGTCATATCCCATGGCATGGCAATGCAATACGTTTGTAGAATGATGAGAAAAAAAAGATTAGTTTAGTTTAGAAAACTTTTTTTTTCTGAAATTGATTATATTTTATGTAACATTGATTAAAGCTAAAGAATTGAAATACAGGGCTATGAAGAAATCAACAGCCATGACTTATTGTTGGGTACTACCAAGTTGTGGCCGACTTCTGGTTGGCTGCATAGGCATCTCTGTGGGCACCTCTACACAGTTTCCTTGTAAGAGATACTGAAATGGTTTGCCATTGCCTACTTCTGGGGAGAGGCAGGGGGTCAAACCAACAGCCCTCTGCATTCCAGGCAGCTTGCTCTACCGCTGAGTTATAGCCATTCCCTTGCTGTGACTTGCAGCAGATCATTTATGAACAATCTATTAACTGGCTGGCTAATCATATGTCTTGTGAAATGTATTTTAAAAATTACTAGAACTCCCTCTTTAAGGTCTTTAAACACACAACCTGTTGCAAAGACAGAAACAATTCAGCTCTATATTGTATTGCATCAACCCACCACAAAGGAACACACAATGGTCATTAAAGCTGCTGTGATTTTTTATTATGTGCAGTCTTGGTAAGTAATACAGAGCAGACAAAGGCGTATTCAGTATAGACATGGCATGCAGCTGCATCAGAGAATATATCAGCGGTTTATATTCTGCTTTTCCTTCCCAGTGGAAACTCAAATTAGCAAATATAATCTGCACAGAAGATTACAATCAAAATAAAACTACTTTTGATGTCCTGGCTTATGTCAAAAAGATGGCATGTGACTGGCACAGATGGCATGGGGACAGATTTGTCCCTTTTATGCAGAAGCGTAGTTCTTCTTTTGCTTTCCTTGTAGTCCATGGGCTGGTACCACAAGATTCATGCAGCCATTACAGTATCAGCATAGGTGACAAACAACTCTCTTTGGAGTCAGCAGTGATCGCGCAAAGGCCACAGAGAACAAGCTATAAGGGGTAGTTAATGCATTCTATGATCTCTGCCTCAGCTGCTCCAGAGCATGTTGCATCTACAAAACAATTGTTGAAGGATGGTGTACAAATTGTTTCAGAAGAGGAAACGTGACTGATCAGAACCAGAAAATAGCCGTAAAACTGATATTGCCATATTTGCTATTAATTGCTATATTGGGTTTTTTAAGTAAAAGAATGTAAGGGGTGTTCTCAGACAGATGCCAGAAGACTGCACTAAGGTTAACCTTAGCCTGTCTACTGGCCAAATGACTGCAGAGAGGGCACATGCCTCTCTATAAATTCACCACCACATGTGCCCTCTTCCAGCTATTCTTGGTCATTTGGCTGGCCAGCACCACGGCTGAGAGGAGGTGATCTAGGCCCATGGCCTCAATACACTCTTCATCCAATGCTTCCTTGGAAAAGGATAGGGTTTTCTGCTCTTACCCTTTAGGGGATTACTCAGTGGTTGGGGTACCTGCCCTGGGAAAACCCCCAGAGGTTTGGCAGCTGACAGAGGCAGGGTTCCTTTGACCTGGTGAGTTCTCATGTAGCACTGGGTGTGCACCTTTCTCCAGAAAAGGGAAAGCCCATCTGACTTTGAGGGCTGTCCCCTTTTGCGATGTGGGATCTCTCCCTTATCCCTGAGGGATGAACCCACAATGAGCGCTGCACCTCTCCTTTTGACGGAGGTGCAAGGTAAATACAATCCCACCCCCACCCCACCCCCAGTGCAGGAAATCTAACCCACAGCTCATGGTGTGCCCTAGCAAGGACAGGGAACCTGAAGAAAAGCTTAAGACAGAAAAGTGGGGGAAAGAGTGCCCTCTGATGAAAGAGCTTTCAGGATCTCAGCAGACAGAGAAAGTGTGGAGAGGCCCTCTTCTGCCTTGTCTCACAAGACAGCATGCTGCTTGGAGAGAAAATCTAGCAGGGCCACTTCTTGCTCTAGCTTTTCCCCAGAGTGTAGGCTGGTTAAAAAAGGCAAAACTTGTTAAAAGAAAAAAGAGGAGGTGTAAATCTCTGTCTTCCTCAAGTTTGTCTTCATCCTCATCAAGCTCTAGCCCTGATTTATCCAAGGAGCAAAGAACATGTCCATGTTCTATTCGAGGTGAATAGAATGTGGAAATAATCGGCTCTGGCCGAATACCCCCCCACACACACACACACAGATGTGGGGGTATTCGGATCTGGGCACAGATATTCCTGCAACAGCTACATCCCTTAATGCAGTCTACCGGCATCCGCCTGAGAATGTGTGTGTAGGGGGACTATTTGCATGAAGCTGCATTCTAAACAGGTGGCAACAGACTGGCTTCCTACTGAAAAGATTTAATGTTCGTGTTTGTTTTTCAGACCTCTGCAACATCAGCCGAACCATTTCTCTCATTTAACTGGGAGAGGGTGCACATGGCAGCAAAATGTATAGAGATGTGCACCCTCCAGCAGTGGTTTCACCAGCAGACAGGCTAACGGGGGGGGGGGGGGGTCCACTAGTGCTAAGTACTGATTAAGTACCCATTAGGGACCCATTAAGGACCCATTAGGCTCAGAGCAGGAAGACCCTGTTTCCACTGCAGATCCCAATAAAGCCATATTTGTCTCCACCTATACTAGGGAAATCCAGATTAAATGGGTCCTTCAGGACCTATATTCCGGATTTCCTGTAGAATCTACAATCCGGTCTTCAGCCATGAAATCTGGATTATACAGTGCACGTTCACACCACGATCAGACAATGGGGTCTAGGGGTGGGTTCAGGGGGGGCACCCATGGGGGTGTGTGTCCCCAAACCCAAAGCTTTGAAGTTGGTGCCTAATCTCCGAAGACTGTTCTGAAGAAAACTCTGGAGAATGGCAAAGACTTCAGAGCTTAGGCCATTTCTATGGGGCCTTTCTATGGAGCTTTGGCCAAGCTCCGGAGAATCTCCAGAGCAATTTGCTGCAATCTTTGAAGATGCTCTGGAGTTTGGCCCTCCCCTGCACTTCGCCCCCCAAAAAACCATGGGTTGATGGACGGGCCCAACGTGGGTAGAGTCGGAATCACCACACGGGTGCTCAACGTTTCCACTGCGAGCATGCCTAGCACCCATTGCTATTGGAGATGCATCGGGTATTTCCTTAAATCCGGATTAGTTAAAGGACCCATTTCTTAGGGAGGTAAGTGGGAAAAAACCCCTAAGGCTAACTAACCTTAGTGCAGCCTACTGCCATTAAAGATGTGCACGAATATTTGTGCTATTCGGAATTTGTATGAATACGTACAAATTCTGACATTCGTGGACAAATCAAATGGGGCCTACTTTCATAGTCCATATTCATCCACAAATTATCTGGTATTTGTTGGAGCTTCAGCAAAGGCCAGATGCCCCTGAGGCCTCCTTTCATCCCCCTTACCTTTTGCCACACTACTGCCACATGCTTTTCTCCTAGGCCTTTCAGTTCTGCTGTGTGCACAAACCAAGAAGTGCAAAGGAAAAGGAGTGTGCCAGGGTGGAATCGGAGGCCGTGCTGCATCTCCAGGCCTATTTTTGCACTCTTTGGAGGCCAAAAAAAAAAAATACTTCTGGGGATCATGTGATGCATTGGGAGCTGTGCACACAGAACCAAAAGGTCTAGGAGAAAAACCCGTGGTGGTGGTGGTGAGGACAGGTGAGGGGAGCTGGGAATGGAGGAGTGGGGGATTCACTTCATTTTGTATACAAATATTTGCATGAATACGAACCCTTCTCATCCGTGGCAGGGGGGATTCGGCCAAAACTGAATATTCCCACATATCAGATTGAATGTGGGAAATTGGCTTTGTGCACACCCCTAGCTGCCATCCATCTAGAATAGAGCTTCACATAAACAAACAACGCCCCAGGATAGGCTTTTCTTTTGATTTTACTTATGGTTCAGTTCCCAATTTTCTCGTTTCCAATAGATTTTACCATCTGTTCCTATCTGCACCATTCCGCTGGCAACAAGTTGTAGAGCAACGGGAAACACCCGGCTCTCTGCTTCTTTGACCTTTTCTGCCATGGTCTCCTCTGTGTCTTCTGCATTCACAGAGATGGGTTCTTGTAAAATTACTGTTTCAAAATTAGCATCCTCCTGAGAAGGAAAGATTTCATAAGGAATATCAGAGTGCCCTTGATATAAGCAGTGAGGAAGAAGTTAAAAGAGCTTCTGGTCAGGTAGAATGAATAGGAACTTCAGCGAATACATAGCTTCAAAAGGACTGCTCCTGTGTCAGTAAAGCAGAACTAGCTACACTCTGGGCCTCCTTTTGATATTGTACTACAATTCCCACCATTGTTTGCAGCTCATCAGACCTGCTGGGGCTTATTGGATGTGGTTAGTTTTAGAAAATCTGATTACAGTTGACCCTCATATAATGCAGTTGTTCTGTTCCCAGAAACCATTACATTACACCAAATACCTTGGGATAACTAATGCAATTGTCTTATCCCCAATATAACTTCTGCTTTTACACCATCAGTGATTTAGCATTGCATTACACCGCTATATGGGAGAGGATCACATTTCACCTCCCATGTAAGGGCAAAACGCTGCTAATACAAAAACAGGACATCAGGGATGACTGTAAGAACATAAGAACATAAGAGAAGCCTTGCTGGATCAGGCCACAGCCCATCTAGTCCAGCATCCTGTTGCACACAGTGGCCCACCAAATGCTCATGGGCATCTCAAGCAGAGACAAGGACAAACCTTCTCCTGCTCTCGAGTCCCAGCAGATGGCCCTAGAAGCGCCCCATTTCCTCCCCCCCCCAGCCTGAAAGATGCACCTAGGCATTCGTTCTAGTAGCCATTGATACATCTGTCATCCATAAATTTGTCTAACCCTTCCTTAAAGCCATCCAGACTGGTAGCTGTCACCACCTCTTCTGGCAGCACATTCCATAAGCCGATGACCCTCTGTGTGAAGAAATACTTCCCCCTGTCAGACCTTACGCTCCTACCCATCAGCTTCATAGAGTGCCCCCTGGTTCTAGTGTTGTGCGATAGAGAAAAGAAATTTTCTCTATCCACCTTTTCTATGCCGTGCATAATTTTATATACTTCAATCAGGTCCCCTCTCAAACGCCGTCTCTCCAGACTGAAGAGGCCTAGACGTTGCAGCCTGGTTTCGTAAGGGAGGTGTTCCAGACCCTTAATCATTCTGGTTGCCCTTCTCTGCACCTTCTCTAGTTCCACAATATCCTTTTTGAGGTGTGGTGACCAGAATTGTACACAGTATTCCAAATGTGGCCTCACTATAGATTTATAAAGGGGCAAAATGACACTTGCTGACTTATTTTCTATTCCCTTCCTAATTATTCCCAGCATTGAATTTGCTTTTTTTGCTGCTGCCGCACACTGGGTTGACACCTTCATTGAACTGTCCACCAAAACCCCGAGATCCCTTTCCTGGCGTGTTGCAGAAAGCTCAGACCCCATCAGTTTATAGACGTAATTTGGATTCTTGACCCCAATGTGCATTACTTTACACTTGTTAAGATTAAAGCACATTTGCCACTTGGTTGCCCACTCACCCAATGCTAAGAGATCCCTCTGGAGCTCTTGGCAATCTCTTTCAGATTTTACTACCCTAAATAATTTAGTATCATCAGCAAACTTTGCTATTTTACTATGTACCCCTTTTTCTAGATCATTGATGAATAAATTAAAAAGCATTGGTCCCAGTACTGAGCCTTGAGGGACCCCACTTTTTACTTCTTTCCACCCTGAGAAATTGCCGTTTACTACTACTCTCTGCTTTCTGCCCTTAAGCCAGTCACAAATCCAGGACAGAACCTGTCCTTTTATTCCATGGCTGGTGAGTTTACTCAGTAGCCTTTGATGTGGGACTTTGTCAAAAGCCTTCTGAAAGTCCAGATAGACAATGTCCACTGGTTCACCTTTATCCACGTGTTTATTGACACTCTCAAAGAATTCCAACAAATTTGTGAGGCATGATTTACCTTTGCAGAAGCCATGCTGGCTTTTGTTCAGCAATGCCTGCTGCTCCATATGCACACTAATTTTGTCTTTAATAATGGTTTCCATCACCTTACACGGAACTGACGTTAAGCTAACTGGTCTGTAGTTGCCTGGATCACCCCTGGATCCTTTTTTGAATATTGGTGTTACATTTGCTACCCTCCAGTCCTCAGGTACGGAGCCTGATGTTAGGGAAAGATTATATATTTTTGCTAGAAGGTTGGCAATTTCGCATTTGAGTTCCTTAAGGACTCTTGGATGAATACCATCTGGTCCCGGTGACTTGTTAACATTTAGTTTATTAAGACATGCCAGGACCTCTTCCTTGGTTATTTCTGTACAGTTTAACTCTTCAGAAAACACAGGCTCAGCTACTGGCATGTGTCTTCTGTCTTCCTCCGTGAATACGGAAGCAAAAAATTTGTTTAGTCTCTCTGCAATCTCCATGTCTTCTTTAATTACCCCTTTCTCTCCTTTACTATCTAGTGGTCCAACTGCTCTCCTGGTTGGATTCCTACTTCTGATATACTTAAAGAAGTTCTTGTTATTTCTTTTGATGTTTTTAGCAATGTGCTCCTCAAAATCTTTCTTAGCTTTCCTAATGGCCGTCTTGCATTCGTGTTGCCAGTGTCTATGTTCCCTCCTGTTCTCCTCATTTGGACAAGCCTTCCATTTCCTAAATGAACTCTTCTTGTTTTTAATGACTTCATCTACTGCATTTGTGAGCCACATTGGTTTCTTCTTGGACCTAGAAGTCCCCTTTCTTCTTTTAGGAATGCATTCTAGTTGCACTTCCGTTATTGTGTTTTTAAGTAGTCTCCATGCATTTTGAAGTGATTTAACTCTTTTGACTTTCCCTTTCAATTTCCTTTTCACTAATTTTCTCATTTTGGGGAAGTTTCCCTTGTGAAAGTTTAAGGTCTCTGTGTTAGACTTTATTAAGAACTTACTCCCTGTATTTAAGTTGAAGGTTATTGCATTGTGGTCACTGTTCCCAATTGGATCAGCTACAGTGACGTCCTTTACCAGGTCCTGAGCATTACTTAGGATCAAGTCCAGGACTGCATTTCCCCTGGTTGGTTCCATGACCATTTGTTCCATGGAACAGTCATTTAGCAGGTCTAGGAATTTTCTCTCTCTTTCCTGAGTTGAACAGGAGTTCACCCAGTCTATGTGAGGATAATTGAAGTCCCCCATTATAACTACCCTATCTTTATGGGCTACCTCCTTTACCTCCTTCTCCAATTGTTCATCTCCTTCGGACGTATGGTTGGGAGGACGGTAGCATGTCCCTATTGTTAGGCTTCCTCTTTGGCTTGGTATTTTTATCCACACTGCTTCTGTGGAAGAGCCAGACTCACTTGGACATTCCAGTTCATAAGATTCTATCTCTTCTTTAATATACAAGGCTACACCACCTCCATGTCGCCCTTCCCTGTCTTTCCTGTACAGTTTGTATCCTGGGATGACTGTATCCCATTGGTTTTCGCTGGTCCACCAGGTTTCAGTTATGCCAATAATATCAATCCTATTTTCCATAACTAAGCTTTCTAGCTCCCCTATTTTGGCTCGAAGGCTCCTGGCGTTTGCATATATACATTTATATTCACTCCTTTTGACCAAATTCTGCCGTCGAGGAACATGTGAAACTAATCCCGCACTTAGCTCAGCATTTTCTGCATGTTTCCAGCCCTCCTCACTTGAGGGTGCGCTCTCCCGAACCGGATGCTGCCCAGCTCCTGTCGGCTTTCCCCCAGGGATCAGTTTAAAAGCTGCTCTGCAACCTTTTTAATGTTAATCGCCAGCAATCTGGTTCCCTCCTGGTTCAAGTGTAACCCGTCCCTCTTGTACAGGTTTGGCTTGTCCCAAAAAGTTCCCCAGTTCCTTACAAATCTAAACCCCTCCTCGCGACACCACTGCCTCATCCACGCATTGAGGCTCCTGAGCTCTGCCTGTCTAGCTGGCCCTGCACGTGGAACAGGTAGCATTTCTGAGAATGCGACCCTAGAGGTCCTGGACTTTAGTCTTCTACCTAACAACCTAAATTTGGCTTCCAGGACGCTCCGTCTTGCCTTCCCAACATCATTGGTACCGACATGTACCATGACAACTGGCTCCTCCCCAGCACTGTCTACTAACCTATCTAGATGTCGTGTAGTAAATGTATGCAAAGGAATCATTCTAAGTCCTCAAATCCTAACCATAATTTCTCTGAAATCCATTTATATTCCTGTCCTCAATTAGCACCAATAAGAGGGGAAGGAAACACACTGAGGCCAATGTTGTTATTTCCCCTGTCTGCAGAAAAGACAGATTTCAAAGGGAAGGGAAGATTGTACTGTTGGTAAATATTCAGCACAGGATGAATCAAATGCTAATTTGCACGGTGTGGCAAAACTACAGCAGAATTAAGAAAGCAGTAAGTATAACACGGCATAGAACCAGAATAAATATTACTATGATTCAGATTAAGGAAACTATAGGTCTCCAGATGTTATTGATCCCTGTCCTGGCCACTATGGTCAGTGATGAGACATAATGAAAGTCTCATAATAGAGTCACCCAAATTTCTCCTTGATCTAGAAAATGTATGTTCTCTCCTATTAGAACAGTGGTTCTCAACCTGGGGGTCGGGACCCCTTTCAGAGGGGTCGCAATGAGTCTCCCGCCGCCCTTCCCTCCCACCTCCCAGCTGTTCCACCCCTATGGTTGGGGGTCTCCACAACATGAGGAACTCCATTAAGGGGTCGTGGCATTAGGAAGGTTGAGAACCGCTGTACTAGAATGTACTGTTAGACTTGCAAATGACTAACAAAGGAAAAAAATGTTAAAAGAAAAAATACTTACAAGTACAAAATGGACTGTGCAGGTAGGAATTTCATCTGCAGATGAGAGTGTCTGCTTATGAACACTTCCTCTTTTAGCTGATATTGAACGCACTGGATGGGTGCTCAAAACTTTCCCTGCAATTCAAAATTCAAGACTATGAGCACCCAAGCAGGACAAGATGGAAATTTGGTCCTCATATACTCACAGATAAATCACAAACAGAAAATCACTGCTTTAGAACATACATGTGAGGAAATTTAGGAAATTAATAAATCTCTGGTTTGCTTTTGAAAGGTACTACCTCAAAATAATCATAGCAAAAAAGAACTTCTGAACATTTAATGCAATAGCTGATTCTAATTACAGTACTTACCATGCCATTTCCTTAGAAAGTTACTAGTCAAAACTCTCATAAACCCTGCCAGACATATCAGATCAGCAGAAAATTCTTCCAGAACTCTGTCAATTGTGCCCTCATATTCTGATCGGCTTCCATAGAGTTTATGATCAATTACCTACAAATGTGAGAGAATTGAAAAAGGGTAGGTAGAGAGAAGGGAATCTTAACATCCCCTATGTAGAATGATAAAACAGTGATAGCAGTTAAGTAATGCAGAAATAAACAGCTTTAATAACCTGCATCACTACTATATTAAAAGTTGTACACAAATCTTTCAACACTCAGACGTATGCAGAGCACTTAATGACAGACTGTAGAAATGCGGTGGACAACTTTTCCAGTGTATGTAATAGGCCACTCTATCTTCCATGCATTTACAATGTAATTCTCATCTGGTTACTAAAGCTGTGGTCCTACCTAAGGTTCAATCCATCTTCAGTCCACCTTTAGAGCAAAAGAACACATCAGAAAGCAACCAGTAATTTTCTTTCCACATTATCTAAAAGGTGAATTTTCTGAGTTATTTAACACTGAAACAAAACAGCTTGTTACTTAGCTGATGTATTCTCTTACTCTGAAAGTGGACTGAAGCTGGATTAAACCTTAAGTGTGGCCACAGGCTAAATGGAGTTGATCAGTAGCACATTAAAATGGGGAACTTCTACCAGGATACAGTCATAACTGCAGTGACAACCACCAACGTCTTGACATAAAGGAAGCAATTCCTCATATTGTAAGGTAGCCAAATCCAGGATGCTGAAATTATTGCTTCTTGCATTTCTATTTTCTATAAGTTAGGAACAATATATTATGCACATTTCTGAGGATTTAAGCCCAACTTTAGTGTTAAAATGAAACTGTCATAACCTAGCATACCTTTAGGCTGACTGGGACATTCTCTGTAGTTTCACTAAGCAGAGAACAGGTTTGTTGTTTCAACTTGTTCAAATATGTGACTCATATTTAATTATTATCTAAACACAGAAAGTCCAGAGATGGTATTGTCGATGCAAGTGGCAGTTGAAGAGGTTTTCTTGCATATCACACCACAGGCAGTGTTGTTAAGATAAGCAATATTAGCAGAACATTGTTCTTACTCTGGTTGGGATGCCAGCCAGGGTTGCATTCTTCAGTTCTTCCATCCCAGACCTGTTGGCAATGACAAGGACTATTTGTGCATTGCTTGCTGGCTCTTTTGCATATGCGAGAAGTGCTGAAAGGCTTGTACCTCAAATCAGAAAGTTAGAACACAGCCACTTTCAAGTATGCATAGAAAGCTTTCTCCACACAGCACACACCTAGATACCTAGAGTTCTGTTGGCAATCACAAGAGCGTCTCCATGTGGGTCCACAGTGTCATATTATAAGCGTAGAGTTACCCGCACCCTGCCAAGGAGTGTTTATTTTCAGCTGTTATTGCAGTAAACTGGAAGACAACCTCAACAGTGCGGCAATGTTGGTTTCAGAGGAGCCCCACTGGATCAGACCACAGCCCATCTAGTCCAGCATCATGGCCCACCAATTGTGTCTGGTCATTCTCAAGCAGAAGACAGAGGCTTGTGAATCCCGGCAAATGACCTTTAGAGGCATTCTAGTAGCCATTGATAAACCTGTCCTCCAGGAATTTATCTAACCCTATAAGAACAAAGAACCAGTAGATTAGCCAGCCAGATTAGGCCAGCTTTTGACACCACCTCTAAATCCTGCCCAGCCAGTTTCCACAGATCTCGCCCACCTGCCATCTTCTCAGTAGAGTTTCATGTGCTGCTCTAACCCAGCTCCATAATGGCAGGTTGTTGGTACACACCAGAAGTGTGCACAAATGCAATTTTTGAATTCAATTCACAATGAATCGAATATTCAAAAATCCAAATGACTGAATAACAAAAAAAGTCCAAACATTCAATATGAATACATTTGTATGTATTTGCATGAATAATTCAGACATTTGTATCTGTACACGTACATACACATCTCATACGTACCTGTATGCATCCGTATACAGCCTACACAGATATGTACAGGATGCATACGGGATGCATATTTCCTGTACAGATATGAATGTCCAAATTATTCATATGAATAACTTGAGATATTTGTATTCATTATTCATCAGAATAATGAACATTTCGAATATTCGTGCAGATTCGTTTTTTATTATGACTGAATCCTAGCTCTAAATTAGTCTCCTGTTTCAAGTGCTAAGGAAGAAATTCCTTTTATTTTATTTGCGTAGCTATTTCTTATTAATCTCTTCATTAGTCCTCAAACTTCACGCTGTCTTCTGCTATCCATTTAGGTTGCCTACCAGGTGATTTCTCAGTCGCTCCTGTTGGAACATACAGAAAAGTTTGTAAAATATATAGATAATAAATATAAAACAATACTTAGAGCGGCAGCTAAGGAAGTTTTCTAAACCTATTCACCTCTTTTTTTCAAAATAATTTGTTTTATTACGCATTTCTTGTTATAATGGCGTGGCTTGCTTCCCCAACTATGCCAAGTAACTCAAATGTGTTGTGTTAATAAGTGCCTCCTATGGAAGACCAGGGGCTAGGATTTATGTCAGTAGCACCATGGAGATGAGACCCAACTACCCAATGTATGCCATGGCTGAAGGGACGCCCAGACCATCACAAGGTAAGCCACATTGGCAAGTCACACTGTTTCAACCATGTTAAATCGAAACCATTTTATAAAAAAGGAATCACTGTTTAGTGACTGGAAAAGCCAAAGCATGACACAACTTGCAGGAGACTAAGCTTGTGCACATTTTTTGCATAACTATAGGAGCCAAACCAAGGGTCAGCTCCCTCCACTGCATAATCACTTTATCCCAAAATGGCTTCTGCTGACATTCTGTTAATCCAATCAGAGGAAGCTCTCTTAGCAGAGGAATTAAAGATTCCAAAAAAATGGTACTTTGGTAGCTGAATTTGGTATCATAAAACCAGAATTAATAAAAATAGCTGTTTAATGAATAAGACAAGGCAAAGCAAGAAAAAACAAACAGACTTCCACTGAATTTTAAATCTGATCTATATGATAAAAGGCACTAACTCCTCCCCCTGAATATTTTGTGGTTTCTTTAGGCATCTTTGGTTAAGAGGCAATTCTGCCACAGCAAGTGAAATTGCACATGCTCAAAACATCAGGGTTTGTCACAAAATTGCAAGCTCACCAGTTCCTGAGATAAGAACAGCAACTTTCACTTTACTTTTTTTGCATATGATATGGAACTGGCTGCCCAAGTTGGGACTGTTCTTCAGAAATGGGTCTTTGTTTTGCAGCAACACTTCAAGAAGATTCTTGATTTCTACGTGAGGATACTCTGAAGAAAATACAGGGGTAGGATGCACTTGTTTAAAAGACAGCAGCTAAAAATGTACACATTTGGAAATGTAAAGCTTGAAATAAGAGACCAAAATACCAAAGCATGTTAGCTAAGCCATACAGAAAGCCTCAGGTATTGGGCAGCTAGACGAATAAAATAAAATAGATCAGGGGCCTTTCCGCACTTGGCCTTATTCTGGAATATATCCCAGAATAGGGACCTGCTATCTGCATGCTAGTGCAGACTATGGAAGGCCCCAAGTGAGGCCTGCTATAGTCTGCATTAGCTTGTGGCCAGCAGAGTGCTATCCCTAGATATATTCCAGAATAAGACCAAGTGCAGAAAGGGCCCAGGTCTTGTTTCTACTTATTTCATACAGCTTTATATAAAATTCAGAATTGTGGTAGGAGTTGTATACTTTTATATCCATAGAGGAAAAAGTGGTAAGTGGACTTCATGGAAAACCAATACGTGTTTGGAAGGAGGATACTTTTTCATGTAGTATGAATATATTTTACATTTACCTTAGCTTTACTTGCATCAGGACAATGAGTATCTAAATATACTTGAATTCTCCAAGGCAAGCAAGGTGAGCACGTCTGCTCTGAACCTCATTAACATCAATCCAAGTATATAATAACTAATCTTATGCATATTTTAGAACATAAAAGAAACCTGCCAATTGAGAGCACAGCCCATTCAGTCCAGCACCTGATCTTTCACAATGATACAGCTGCAAAAATTCAATAGTAATATTCTAAAGAAGCTTAGAATTTTTTCCAGTGTTCTTAAATCTGCCTGGAAAGAAATCCATCCTCACATTTATTTTCTAGTATTTACATGTCACAGATTTTCATGTAGCTTCCAACAGTAGCTCATATAGATATTATTCAAGACAGTGACTTCATGCAGATGTTCCAACGTTCCAGAGTCTTTAACTCACCTTACTATTAGCTGGTGGAGGTAAATGACAGCTTGTTCAGAAAGGGAAAAACTGGCAAATCAGAGAAGACCCTTCTTTCCAACAAAAAAAGGCAGTAATTTACACTGGATCTACACTAATTTACTGGAAAGGAGACATGTTCTTCCAGTCACCATTTCACTGCTTCCTATGTAAGCCATCATTAACCCCTACCCCCTACCTGCCTGCTCTTAACAGGTAAATGAAAGACTTCACACTCTCTTTGATATGCTCATACAGACTTAAGATCACACTCTAAACATCATACCCCACTCTAGTATGATTAAATGTTCTCCAAGAACAATGAATCTGCTTAGAAAACTCAGTTACCTGCAGACTCTTTGATCACCTCTCCAATCAACCATGCATCTTCATGTTTCTGAACATGCTTCAGAGTCTGTCTAGCAACTTCCTTCTGTACCACCAATATGGCACCAATCCCACAATTGAACATCTGAGCCATCTCCACTTCTGAAAGATTTCCCTCTTGCTGGAGCCAAGAAAAGATTGAGGGAATCCTCCATTTATGAGCATCTAAAAACAATATAAAAGAGATTTTTTTCTGTTAGTCAAGGAAGTTGCAGGCTGTTGTTTTTCTTAGTGTTTGTCTCATTTGGATGTGAATCCTGCTAGTCCACTATACATTCTCAGTGTGAGGCACTGCAACATAAAATACGTTCTTCAGGTGACTTGCTATAGGGGTCTGATGCTGGAAACCCTTCTCCTTTCTTTTTCAGGGTTCAGACTAGCAACAACAGGGATTAGAGAACTGTGACTTGCCCACTGTCACCCACTGAGCTTTTATGGCATAAGCAGGAATTTGAACCCAGAGCATTAGCTCTTAATCACTGTACTACACTGGCTTCTATGGTAGTCTCAGACGGTCCTGGCTGAAATAAGAGGTCTATATTTCCAACCAACTTCTTGGGTATAGTTCAGAAGAAGTTAAACTTTACTGAGGCAATGTCTCCACTTTCCAATTAGAGGCACATCCATTGTCGAAAGAAGATGCCTACTTCCACTCTGTTTCCACTTTTGGTAACAGTGGGCACCTCACAGCAATCATATCAGCCCCTTTGCTGGCACTATCTGTGACAAAGGTGCTCAACGTACTTTTTTGTGCCCTGCACAGAGGTACATTAAAATACCACAAAAATGGTGTCTCCTCACTCTAAAATGGATTGAGGGTGCCTTTTTCTGCAGTACCTACCCTGACTGGTCACCATGGAGCCACCTCCATCCAAAAGTGGAGATGTGGCCTAAGTCACATTATTACAGAACATTACTCTGAACAGGTGTATAGCAGGCTGATGTACATGTAACAAAAGACACATATTTATAGACACTGAATTGTACAGACATATGGGTTTTCTAAACATGGCCAGCTATGAAAGGAATCTGGACAATATTCTTTCTAAGGGTTGCTTGAGAGTAAAAGATCCCATTCCTACTTCTGAGGTGATTTCATATTTGCTGTGCTCCTCCAAGGAAAGATGCATGAGTACCTCACAACGAAGGCTCAACAGTATGCATAAATAGGCACATCTTCACGGCATCGTTATCTCGAATTCAAAATGTTTTGAGTCCTCCCAGTTCAGACGGCAGTTCGGCTTAACACGCTTCTTCCATGTTAAACCACCCCAAAGCGTGGTGAATCTCAATCCTGATTTCAACAGGTCTCACACCGGATCGTGTGTCGATACGTGTTTCCTTTTTAACTGTGTGGACAGTACCGTGTTAAGGGAAGAGAATCCGTGTTCAGGGTTTCCCTCCTCCAATCGCAATTTACCCAATGGCTGTCCGTATTCTGCGGACGTCATTGGGGGGGGGGGGGTGTTTCCCTGCCTGATCTGAAGCAAAAACTTTTTTTTGGATCACTTCTTCTCTTGCAAGCCTGAACTTCTTGGAGCAGCCTTCACACAGCAGTGCTACAGCTCTGGAGTGAGTGCGGAGAGTTGCGGGGGGGGGGGGGAGAGACGGAGAGGAGGGGATTGGGCAGGAGGAGGCTATCAGCGTTTTGGATTCCCCTGGGGCGGGCAAGAAGAATTTGGCTGAGGGAGCCCGGCTGCAGAAAGCCTGGCTAGTCTTCCCCTCACACATGTTTAGGATTCCCTCCCCCAATAGCTTGCTTCCAAAGAGTGATTTCATTGAAAGAATTCTCGAAACAGCCACTACCTCCAAAGCTACACTGTAGGGATGTAGCTTAATAACAATGTTGAAGTTTTGTGCAAATTCTGAACTTTAAAAAGGGAAAGGAAAGGAAAGCCCTGGAGTCCCCCGGGAACTTTCCTTTCCCAGCCAGTCCAGTCCCTCTGAAGGATGCAGGGCTGGAAAAACACAATCCAAAGCTTTTGCAGCCTGGAGGCAGATCAGTCCCTCCCTGCCAGGCAACTTTCTCTATGTCCTGAACAGCACCCCAACCCCATCAGGAGTGCGATCCACCAAAAATCTCTGACCTCTGGGGCATCTTTCTCTCTGGTCATGGTCACACCTCAGGTTGAATCCAGCTTCAGTCCACTTTCAGAGTGAGATAATATATAGGCTGTGGTCACACTTAAGATTTAATCCACTTTCAGTCCACTTTCAGAGTGAGAGAATATATAGGCTGTGGTCACACCTAAGGTTTAATCCACTTTCAGTCCACTTTCAGAGTGAGAGAATATATCAGCAAAGTGGCAAGCTGTTTTCTTTTAGGGTAAAATTCACCTCTGGGAGAGATAATGTGGAAAGAAAATTACTGGTCACTTTGCTCATGTTTTCTCGCTCTGAGGGTGGACTAAAGAAACAGCTTTTTCCTCCCCACGGTTAGGCAAAGTTATGGCTTTAATATGTTTAATATGAACACATTAAAACCAATGTGTTGTGACCCGCACTGAGACCCTTGTGTACAGAGTGGGATAAAAATATGAATGAATGACACCCCACCACGGCCACCCTATGCCTCTTTAATGTTTAAAGCCCCGGTCCTTTGATACAGAATCTCAGCTGTATTATTTCCTTTCACTTTCTAAAGGTCTGAGGTTTTGAAATTGCGGAAATTCGCAACATTGTAAGAGTGAGCTGGTTCCCTCGCTACAGTGTAACACTGCAGTCGAGGGATGAGAATCCATGTTCAGGGTGGGCGGGCAGGCTGGACGGCTGAGCACTTCTTCTGCCGCTGCCGCTGCATTTGCATCTGGCTGGCTGGCCAGCTGCTGCTGCTGCACTGGGGAGGAGGATGGGAGGGGAGAGAAGCGGCCGGATTGGGCAGGGGGTCCCCGGCGGAGCTGAGTGCGCCAGAGGGACTCGGGCAGGGGGCATCCCAATGACAGCTGATCAGAACAAAGAGGCAAAAAAGGCATGCATGACACACAGGGAAGGGAGGGTGGGATCCTGGGTGGGAAAACCAATCATAGAGAGGGGGTGGGCTCCATGACTGGCAATGGGCGGGAGCACATTCTATAGAGGGGATTACTAGGATTGATTCCGCGTTAAGGCTGCAATCAGAATGCCCTCGGAACCGGATCAATTTGCAAGTCGTGTAGACAGCTTTGTTCCGGTTCACTTATTTCGAATTATTTAAACCGAAATAACGCATGCCATGAAGACGCATAGAATAAGTAAGCAGCTGTCAGGTTAGATGCATTTCAGGGTTATTTTAAGGCTAAAAATCTTTTTTAAAAAAAACTCAAATGCTATTATTTATACACATGCTAGCTAAAAATAGCAATGCCTATGCAATGTATAAATAATGTACTACAGATTTTTTTTTTCTTAGAGCTTACCCAAAACTATGCTCAATTGTTCAGGAAAGATTTGGGAAAAACTACTTAACAATCCACCCTCTGCAATGTGGATGTATGCTTTTACAGTTCCTGAATGGAGTATAGGCAGAAGGCCTTTGCTGTAAATTTTGGACGGAGTCAGCAATTGTTCTCCTGTGAATGGATCAGAAAATTAAATTAGTCAGAAAACCATTTACTTATTTATAGCAAATGTGCCTCATCAAAAAGTGTCCTATTTCTACAGCATAAGAAGCAACATGAAGTTTCCGCTGCAAAAATCTTATGATCTAATAAAGCCAAGAAATGATCCTTCGATAATGCACAAAAGAGTATTTTTTAAACTCGTAAATTAGTGGATTGTCAGAAAGTAGAAATGCACACACACACCCTTGAACTTATTCACTCCTTAATGCCCTTTCATTACTGTACGTTTTGCTAATGAGAATCTGCAAAGCAGCTGTTTTTTAAGCCTTCTGACCTAATTCTGTAGTAATTCATGCTATCCTGTGTGTACTTTAGAAAGCTATCACACTATTCAGTGTTGTCAAACAATCTCTGCTCTTCCTCTGATCTATTAGGATGTTTATGTAACTGAAAAGGCAGCCTTGTTCTCTTTTATATCATGCATATGCTTATTTGTACTGATCAGTTATTGACATGTGGGGTTTTTTGGTTGTTCTCTGTACATGCCTTGAAGATACAAGAGGATATCTCTCCCTTGGTTAGGGTAGATTTTTCACAACTTTATTATTGTACAAAGAAGCAATACAGAAATTAACAAAATAAAACTTACCAAGTTGCATTCATGTCATGCAGAGTGGGAAATACATTTAGCCTACAACAGTAGGTTCCTTTCAAACAAATACCCTGGGTAAGGGAACAACATAACACTGACATACCTAAAGTCTGGGAACCACATCTGCCAGGAATGGAAGATAAGCAGTCTAGAGATGCAGTTAAAAGGATCTTTCTCACAAGGCCAAATCCTTCATTGTGAAGCCCAGAAGAAGCTATTCCAATCAGGAGGTCTCCAGTGACAATCCTCCTCTCCTGTGGTAGCTTCATTCTTTGTTCCACAGCACCAACCACAAAACCAACAAGGTTGTACTCTCCAAGTGACCTTGAGTCAGACATGACATTGATCTCCCTGCCTGTGTAAGAAGGAGAAACCAAAAGGAAATAACTAAGAAGTTCCACAGACTACATAAATGCATGGCACCCTCCACTTAGGGTACAATCAAAACAAGATTTTTTTTTCAAATGCCCCTTTTCAAAATGAACTGGTTCTGAAGACTAAAGGAAAAACAGGCATTCAAACTCCTACCTAGTTCCTTCACCTCAAAACCTGGCAACATCTCCCTGGCATTGCATACTCACCACTGCTGTACTACAAATAAACAATTTTCCAGGGCCTTGATTGGTTGCTGGTCAACAGCTTTTGTTTCCATGCTGCAGTTGACTGGATTTCCCTCCTCTGTCCCATCCTGAAGTGATTTGAAGAAATTAGCAATCTTCAGTCTTCAGATTTTCCATCTGAAGAAGGGATGACTCTTCCAAGACCCTGGGGCGAGGTACAGTGCATGAAGGGGTAAAATGTTTGGTGTCCCTGCCCCAAATTTGACCAGAAGGCAACCCTTTCAGCATGTCTGAACACAGCCTTACTTACAATGTTTTCTGCCCATTTCAATATGAAAAAAGTGTGAAAAAGTTATTCCTAATGTTCACGATAGTGAAAGATTTTCAGAAGGCCAAAAGAAGCACAAAATACAATTATAGGGGAGGTGGGAAGGGTGCCCCCAAAGGCTGTATACATAACTGATCTTTCCTGACACAGATGTATCACCCATGCATTCTGGCATATGTTTCAAGATCTCAGAATTGGGATGTGCTGCTGCCAATCTCTTAGGCTGCTTCCAGATAGTTGTCATGCTGACAGGTTGTTGGCATTCACAACTGAACCACCACAAAGCTCTGATGCCATAATGAGGCTCTTGTGATCTATCGGTCACTTAATTTAACATAGAAATAGTATGTTCACAAACACACACACATAGAAAAAGTGCTTTGCATTTAATCAGTCACCAATTCCAGCATATGCAACAGACAGGAAACACAAGGAACAGATCTAAAACCAGAAACATTGATGACCCACACCATTCTCCACATACTCCACTCAAAAGCTGCCAGAACTCATAAAAACCAACCCAAACCACACTCAACTGAATACCTTCTTCACTATAGAACACATATGGGAAAATGGCTTCCCAGCATGCTGTACTGATCCACTCTACTCCATTCTATTGTACCACAAGACCAACTCCTCATCCAAGTCAACAGAAGTTCCCATAAGGCCATTCAGATCAAAACAAGTCAACGGTAGATAATAATTCAACAGCAAAACAAAGGCTTGCACTGTAAGTGAAAATTCGTGCTACCACAAAGAATTTTTTTAAAAAGTGATCAGAGAAAACAAAAGAGCATACCCAGGAGAGTACATCCTGCCAGTTTACAAGCTTCTGTTATCCCTTCTGTTACTGTTTCAACAACTTCAGCATCATGTTTTCCGCTGTTAAAATGGTAAAGGAAGAAGAGGGGCTCAGCTCCCTGAACCAGGATTTCATTGACACACATGGCAACCAAGTCCTGACCAATCGTATCATGCCTATTGCATAGCTGGGCAATCTGTAACAAACAAGCGAGTCAGCTTAGAATTATAATATGAGCATATCACTTAAGGATTACCTTTGTTCTACAGCCTTGCCAAATAAGAAATATGCATGTATCCCCATTAAAGATTTTGAAAACCTACACTAATGGCTATGATAGGTTGCCAAGACAGAGACAAAGGGTCCAGATTATGCCCCTGTTAGTGCTTCTGGAGTCCACTATGTTTCTTAGCCATTCCTTCCATTGCTCAGAAGCAATGCTGAGGGACCACTGTAGTCTATCCTTAAGACCTCAAATGTTCTCAAAGGCCTTCAAAACTGGCACCCCCTGCTTCAAGCTACATCAGACATCAGTCTTGTCCATTACCAGTCCATTGCCACTTTAAAACAGTTTCAAAACAGTTTGTATCCTCGCCGTTTCCACCCCCCAATCAATTAAACCAGTTTCAAAATGGTTTGGATCCTCGTCATCCCCATTCCCAATCAGTTTCAGGGGTATTTTGAGGATTATTTGGCTTAAAAACAGAATAAATAAACACCAGATTTTTCCAGTGTTTTTTTCCACTTTTGTTTTTAAAACATTTCTTCCTTAGCGCTGCGGGAACGCTAGAGTATTCCCCTATACAACAGACTGTTTCATTGTAACAATTCAGCCACTTCACACCTGATAACGATGGGTTTCCTTTCCAACCCACGCATGCCTAAAGATTGAAAAAGGCAATCCTATGCAATTCTGGCTGTTTCCCTCCTTCCTTGATCTTCAAAAAGGGAAAGGAGTGAAACTGCTGCAGGAACTGGGAGATGTGTCTATGTTTAAGTGTGGGTGCGCAGGGTGCTTTTTTCGGAGGGAACCCCTGCTAGGGATGGTGGCTGTGGAGGTGGAGCTGGCAAATGAGGCTTGAGTTGCCACTGCTACTGTGTGCCCTGGGCAATGGGGAGAGAGGGGTAGGGAAACGCTGAGGAGGGGAAAGAATCGCTTTCCCCAATCTGTTTTTGGAAGCGTTTTAAGTGTTTAAGAATGGGGACACAAAATCGGGGTTGAATCCAATTGCCAGATGCTCCTTTGCTTCCTTTTAATGCACTTTACATATCGATGTAAATCCTGATGTAAATAGCCTTGTATATAGCGCTTTATTCCTTGAATGGGAACTCGCCCAAGTAGAATTTCAAGCTTTTGCCAAGCTCTCAGCTTCCTCAAGATACACCACTGAAAAGGTAAGAACAGATCCCAGGAAAAACCCATGGAGAAATGAGAAAAGAATCAAGCAAAACCCAGCTCCATGTGATAGGCATCCCCTACTCAAAAGTTGGGTTCCTTGCCCCAAAAGGGTTGCTTGATTTCATATCGCCTCACTAAGGGAGTTATTGATAAAGTTTGTTATGCTATACTGTACTGCAAGCTTATTTTTGCTAAGATAAGAGCAAAGCAAGGAGAAAAGATGCAGAACACAGAAAATAGTATATAAAGTTCAAGGAGGAGAACATAATCTTTAAGGTGACCCAGCAATATTAGATGGGTCAATGCCAAGAGTTCCCTGTTGCCCAATAACCATTAGCACCTAACCTGCAAGTAGTCCCTACCACTTGGGGATCTTTGCCAAGTGCTGCCTGCTAGTTTTGTGCTGAAATGTGTTTTGTAAAAACAAACTGCTTAGAAAGGTCTAGGACTGTCAGAAGCCTCACTCAACCACCTTGGGGTCTCCAAAGCACCTATAGCTAGAGTAGGTGAGCCAAGTGTAAAAGGTGTGGGGAACTCACCTGTTCAAGAACTGCAGTGACCACCACTGTTGAGGAGGGATAATGGCAGAGGCTGTGTTTCTCAAATGGGTATGTTCCCCACAGGGGAACACAGGGCTCATTTTCTCTTAAAGTAGGTGAAAATGTGATGGAAAGCCCAGGGTTATTGAGTGAAGTGCCTAATAGTCCTGGGCCTCTCTAAATGGTTTTCTTTTTACAGTTTGGCACAAGTTTACTATATGCAAAATCTATTTCACCCAAACCCTGCCTCATCTCCACCCTTCTAGTGAACTTCCAAAACTATTACTCAAGGAGAAATACTTTGGCCGCATCCCCATTAGAAGCTTAATCCAGTTTCCCTAAACCGAAATAACAGAACTGGATGCAAACGCGAATTTGCTTGATCCCATTACTTTCAGCCAGAATCGCGTTCAATCTGGATTCTGAGGACGTACATGACTCAAGGGGGGACTCCAGTGGCTACTTTTTAAAAACTGCTTTTCGGGGCTGCCCTGTCCTCTTCCTCCTGGCGTGAACGTGCCACCCATAAGGGACCCCTTCACGGAGCCTAGCTGGGTGGCTGGGTGGCTGCTGCTTGCCTGGATGGAAGAAAAACGGCAGCGGGCAGCCAGCAATTCTTTCCCCTCCTCTCCTCATTGCTCAGGGCACGCAGCAGCAGCAACTCAAGCCCCCTTCGCCCATCACCGTCACAGCCAAACATTCACACATCTCCCCAAACCTGCAGCAGCTGCTTTCCTTTCTTTTCTCTTATTTAAAGGTCAGAACTTTCAAAATGGCAAGATCGTTATCAAGTGTGAAGTGCTTGGATTGCTACAATGTAGCGGCTGCTATTTTAAAGGGTGGATTTTACAGCTTGCTTTGGAAGCAAGCTATTGGGGGAGGGAAACTCTCATCCCTTAACACGGAAGGGTTCCCACAGTAAAAAATGTAAAACGTTTCAAGCGCACAAACCAGAGTGAGACCTGTTGAAATGAGGATTAACATTTACAACACTTTGGGGCGATTTAACACGCGGAAAGCGTGTTAAGCCAAACTGATGTGGGGTCTGCAAGGATTGAAAATGGTTTGAAATCGATATAAGGTTGTAATGGGGGTGTGGCCATTGTGACCAACCAGATACTTGCCAACTACTGCCCCCTATTTTATTTTATTATTCTATTTTTGTTAATAAACAAAGTACATTGATACATTCCTTAGCCAGAGTCCAAGGTATCTACATGTTATAGATGAAAACATTATGTGATATAGAATCAAAACTACAAGCAGTAAAAGCAAAATGAGTTTAACAAAAGTCAAGAATCAAGGGCACTGAGGCTTAGAACCTTCAAGAAATAAAATTAAAGAACATTTACTGAAAATGAAAACATAAATGAGCCTGATGTGAAATGATCACTGCTCTCAATCTTAACTGACTTCCACATGTAGCCCAGTACTAAAACAGAATTGAGAAAAAAGCAGTCATTCATTTTTGAAAAAGAAGGGCTATATTAGCTACAGTGGATCACCACTGGTCATTCTGTACGTGTGCTACATTCATAAGACAATAAATCTCCACATCATGTAATTGTTATCAACATGTTGTGCGTCTCAGGTTTTAGTATAAATGTGACTTTTTTACCTTCACTTTGGTACCAATGCTTTTAGTCTGGGCTACTAGGATGGGATCATTATAAGCAGATGATCTCAGATCAAAGAAGGGAAGATTGCTCAGTGGACGCCCACTGCTGCCTGTACAGTACACAGAAATCAAAGACATAGGAAACAACATTTTTGCTAGAAATATGCTAGATTATTATTACTCTCCCTTGCAAACCTTAGTATCTGGCAAACTGATCAGTGGCACAGAATAAGTGGATTAATAAAAAGTATTATAAATCAGGGATTCAGCCCAAAGCAGTCACTTTGGTCATTTAACACACACATATGCAGTATTTGTCAAGAAGGACATTAAATGTTGTCTCTTCCTCTCATCTTTACTTAGCAACCTGAAACTGCATATAATGACTTCATCCCCTGAAAAAGATTCTGTTTATAGCCACATGAGACAATGTGTAAAATGTGTCTGTAGTGTTTCTTCTGCATATGTCAGCACTTGAGGATAAGACCAGAAAGTTGCCATGGGTGTCCTTTTGTTTGAATTCCTGGGAATTATTCTCCAGGAATAACTCAGGGTCGATCCTGTCCGGCATGCAGTTTTAATCCTTACGGGAGATCTCCAAACTGCAACTCTGCCTAATAGAACAGTTGCAGTGACAGAGCCTTCTAGGCACAGAAAACTGTAACGCTTGGTTTGGATGAGAGAGAAAAAAATGACAAAATTAAAGATCATTATGTACTTACCTGACCTAGAATCACTTGAAGTTGGTATTTTGTATGGGTGAACTAAACTATGACCAACTACTGACTTTGCAATTTTGTATTCATGTGTTGTGCTCCTAAAATAAAATACAGACATCATTATTTTAAAAAATCTTCTAGGAATCAAAATCATAAATAATGGATCAGTACTTATTCTCTTCAAGTGTCTTCGGTTACATACACAGACTGCCCATGGAAGCCCACAACACGATAGCCAACATCTTT
Organism: Aspidoscelis tigris stejnegeri; assembly: GCA_023333525.1. Classification (NCBI taxonomy): domain Eukaryota; kingdom Metazoa; phylum Chordata; class Lepidosauria; order Squamata; family Teiidae; genus Aspidoscelis; species Aspidoscelis tigris. The sequence goes on from JALMGA010000001.1 coordinate 214,956,793, forward strand.
TCTATAAGTTGCACCACGGAAGGAAATGGCTGCTAATCCCTTATAGGCATCTTCAAGTGCTGACGGAAGGTCTCGTTTGACAGCTGTTACCGTAAGGATTCTGGTTCCATTAACTAGCACTTTGTCACCCTTTGTTATGGTTGCCCCATGAAAGATCTGTAGGCCTAGCTCTTCTACCTGAAGAAGACCTACAAAAATTAAAAGGACAGTTAATTGCATTGTTCTTTTCAGAATACAGTCTACCAGTATGAGCAGTTATTATTGATGTGTGGGTCTCAGATTTCTACTGTGACAATCTGGAGATATGCTAAAAATGCCTCAAAAGGACAGCATTGAGGTGTGACCAGCAGGCAACCCTGATGCCATGTCCCATTTTTAGCCCACGGCCCTAAAAATGTATGTTTTCAATACAATGGAATGTCTTGCAGTTTCGTTGTTAGGCTGGCACACTGCCACATAATCACACATTTGTTGGGGCTTTTTTGGCACTGCAACAAAAACAACTTTCAGGAGTTTGCCATACATGCCCAAGAGTATAACTGGAAAGGGGCTGGTGGCATCATCATCATCATACCAAGGGAGCCCTTGGCCATTTCTGCACTTGTATGGTAGATGTAGGCTGCATCCCCATGGGCTCCAGTTATTTCGCTGCTGAATTGGGCCATTTGTAATCTGCACTGTAGTTCAAATTAACATGTTCCCATGTGATTGAGGAGAGTGTGGGCTGAAGGCGAATCCACCTGTTCCCAAGCAAACACGGTAAACCCCTGCATTCGGGAAACCGCATCCTTTTTTCTCCACACCCTCTGCCCTGATAGGAAGTCTGGCTGACGTCACCATGCCCTGTCCCGCTTGGTGCAGCGATGACAGGAGAAATCCCTGGGAAATGTGTCCAGATTGCACCTCCAAAAACACAACACACACCATAAATAAGAAAAAAAATAAGATAAAAGGGGGACATAATATGAGGCTCACAGCTCATGGCTTGAAGCCACAGCTCTGACTTTAGCAGACATGCGCACGTCCACATGACGGCAAGCACACCTCCACTTGACAGTGAGCTTCGTGTTCACATCAGCCTCCCTCTAAACCCTTGCAGCTTGGATCCATTTTCTTCTGTTCAACAATGCCCTTCTGGTCCCCCATGCCTCCAACTACTACCATTAACAGTCTCAAATCCTAACTTTGAAAACCATAGCTTTTGGCAGAGAATGATCCAGTGCTTGTACGGAAAACCTACCCCTTTACCCACACGTGCCTTGCCGATGAGGCGATCAGGCAAGGCGAGGCATGCTTTCAGCTGGAGAGGACAAATGAGAGCTCATTTCAGGTTAATTTCTTTGCTGCCTTAATTTTTTCCCCCCAAACAGTTGCGATTGCAGCGCGTACAGCAGGGACAGCGAAACTCTGCCCGCTAAAGCTCCGATCGCCAAACTCCTCCCCCAATAACCCGGAAGCATCCTTATGAATCAAGATAATACGTGCTTGCCTCCTAATTTGGAGCAAGAACAGTTGGAAAGGATGGTTTTTTTGCCATGGATTTGTGCCATTTGTCTCGAATGTAGCCCGGATTAGAGGCTGTTCATAGGGATGGTCCGAGATGAACTCAGGTTCACTTCGGAGTATTTTGATCATGGGGACACACCCGGAGTGGTAAGCTGGAGCTGTCTATCTGGCCATGGTACACCAGCCCACAAAGGCATGTGCCATTCTGCTTGCCTCCCTGGACCACTGGGAGACCTGTTAAAACAAGTCTACTGGTATCTCGAAATCCAGGAGACCATTTGTGCTGCCTAGACCAGCCTCATGACATCAAATGAGGCTAAAACAGCCTGTCAGGTGGCAGGGTCTCTCTCGTATGCCCCAGAACATAGAAGAGGGGTGATCAGAAGAGGACTAGGCCTCAACTATATCAGGATACTGGTAAGTGTGGAAAAGGCCCTTGTTTATCTCGCAACCCACTTTTTACAGAAACTGTCATTCTGTAAAGAGCTGGCAATTCCCTGTGCAGTCTGGTAAGTATCTGGTTAAAAAAATAATAATCCTATTTCACATGTTCTTCTGTGTTTTCCTATTTAAATTCCAGGAATGAGAAAATCATATTCCATAAACAGCTTAAAATACTAGAGGAGCGGTTCTCAACCTGTGGGTCGCGACCCCTTTGGGGGTCGAACTACCCTTTCAGAGGAGTCACGATGGGTCTCTCGCCTTTCTGCCCCATCCTCACCCAAGCTGCCCCGCCCTGTGGTTGGGGTGTGTGTGTCTCCACAACATGAGGGGCATTAGGAAGGTTGAGAATTGCTGTACTATCAAGGTATTCCCCCCTTAATAAGGTATTCCCCCCTTAATAAGGAATAATGGCAAACAATGAACAACAACAAAGAATGAGAAATTGTTTTATCATAACAGCAGTTATTAGAAGTTTTTTAAAAAATAAAATACCAGTAATTTCCTTGCCCTTATCACAACATTCTGGATAGTCTTCACATGTCATGACAACTGAGACAACAGAACAATTATCTGACCAAGTCAATGTGGAATTGCAGAGTCTGCCATCAAACATATTTTGGATCACCTCATAAATATCACTGTTAAGAAGCTGAAGAACTACCTGCAAACATGAACATAAAGGGCAGATGTAGATATTTATGGATCAGTTGCACCAGGTTAGGCATTTATAACTGTTTACTAAAATGTCAGAATAAAAAGTTGCCAAGTTTTTAACTTCAGTAGCAAATTTGCTAATTACCCACCACTGGAAATACATTAAGAAATAAAACATACAAATGGAAAATAGTGACAATGGAATGCATAACTTATCAATTCAATCAAACAAAATGTCTGATGTATTTTCTTACTCTGAAGATGGACTGAAGCTGGATTAAAACTTTTGTGTGAATGCAGCCCCAATTATCATTACCTCACCAGATACCTTCCTGGCTGCCAGGCTTTTTACACAAGAGCTGACGCACATTCGCAACCCCAGGACGGAAGCCACCAATTTGTTACACTGATCTCTTGTTACAATGTTAGTTACTGCAGGCTCTGTTGATTCTTCGCTTCCCCCTCCTTTTCAGCCAGCCTGATCTCCTTAGCATGTAATGGCAGGACTAGGGCAGAGGAAATCACAGCTTATCATTGGATCAGGGGGAACTGAGGAGAACGCTCCTAACTCATGGTTCCTCCCCCAAAAAACAAGCAGCTAGTTGTAACACCTGTGAGAATCAGCTTGCTGGTTGTTTGTGGTCTATGAAGGAAAGCTGCTTGTGATGGTGGACCTGCCACTCGTAGTTTTGCTAGCAAAGTGGCAACACCAAATGGAGTCCCCCTTTGCGGAGCCACTTTGCGGAGAATGAGGGTGAGGGCCACCTTTATCAACCTGCTTGCTTGTATGCTTCTTTTTCCTTTTAGTTATAACCTCAATTATTTGGTGGATGGTGCACGTTTTTCTTGTGGTAGATAGTTAGCTTTTAATTTTGTCTTCCCTATTGCCTGTATGATTGTGTGTGCATGTCCGTTGGGAATGTGCCTGGAACACAGAAAAAATGCAACACGATGGCAAAACAGATTCTGACCCCTTTTAATCGTACCAACAAACACCACTGAAAAACCTCCAACCTGAGCCTCCCTCTGCGTGGGAAATCTTGTAAAATATTTTGTTTGTATATGTGTTATGTAATCTGTACACAGCAATACAAACACTGCCCGCAAGGTTTATGCTAAAATATGTAATGTGCAATCAAGAGATATGTCTTGATATATTGATAACACAGGATACTTCTTGGTCTAAAATCTTCATCTTTGTGTTACCTGACACTGTGGGTCACCAAAATGGCAATCAAAACTCAAGACCTTCACACCATCTTTTGTAAGTATTAATTCAGTTTTCAGCACACCTGAAAAATGTTGGAGCAGAGAAAAAAAATCACTATACAAAGGAAATAGGAATTGTATTTTTAAAAAATGTCTCTTAAAAGCATTAGATAAGGGCCCAGCTATACTGAAGTGTTAATCCACTTTCAGAACGACATAACACATCAGCGAAATGACAAACCATTTTCTTTCTACGTTATCTAATCCAAAGGGGAATCCTCTGCGTTAGATAACGTGAAAGGAAAACTGTATCATTTTGCTGACCTGTTCTCTCACTCTAGAAACGTGGATTAAAACTTACAGTAGGATATAGCAATGTCCTCAGTCTTTAAGTTACAACATTAAGCAAAGTAAAAGTAGCTTGTAAATCATTATTGTTGAAATATGAAGTTTTTCCATTCTTAAAACTATTGTCTTGAAAGTATAATTTATCACATGGGATTCACCCTACAGCACGGGGAGAATGATAATGTGTTTTCAATGTAGTAAGGGCATCCGATAAACAACTTTATATACACAAGGGACACATCTGTTTGAGTACTCAGTACCCTGAGGGGAACATAGGAGCTGGCCGTAATAGTGCAGGCAAAGAGAGAAAGGAACAGGCCATGGCCTATGGTGGCCTTGCTGTGCTCATCAATATCATGACAATTTTTTAGAGGTGGACATTGGCATCCTTGGGCACTGATGCCCAAGGGGTCTAAGCATATTACACACAAAGAAACAATAACTCTCAAATTTTCATTAATTTGTAACCTTACCTACATATGACAAACCTTCTTGCTTTATACTGTCAAAAATGTGTTGAAGAAGGGTTCCTTTAATTTCCTCTATAAGAACATCCGGAATCTAGTGAGTTGTGGAAAATGGAAAGAGTAAGAATCCCTTATCATGTGTTTCTCCCTGGCATAAGAAGTTAAGCTACAATAGATTACGGGTGCATCCCCATGGGCTGCCATTACTTCAGGGTGGATTAGAGGTAGCCTTAATGCAAATCGTAGTTCACATTAAGAAGTCCCCATGGTAATCGAGGACAGCGTGGGTTTAAGCTGAACCCACCTGTCCCCATGAAAACTGCAGTAAACCCCTGCATTGGGAAGCCGCGGTTTTCTCCACCCCCTTCCCCCTGGGTGCAAGCATGCCCCCTTTGCCTGATTGTGTGATTTGGCAGGCAAGCCCAAGTAAGGGCTTGATTTAGTGCATGATTGCCTGACAGCTTCCCTGCACTCAGCTTAGGGGCTGTGAAGTGCATGAGCGGAGCTCCAATAAAATAATTAAAACACAGCCACGGCTTCAATCAATGAGCTGCTTTCCCTTCCTATTATTCCCCCTTGTTATGCAGTGTGTGGTTTTGGAGGTGCAGAAGGGAACCTGGCTCACTGATTGAAGCTGCAGCTGTTTCATTCATTTTACCAGAGCTCCACTTGTGCGCTTGACAGCCCCTTTACCCATCTGACAGCTGATCAGCTGAGTGCAGGGAAGCTGTCAGGTGCTCATTTGCTAAAGCAAGCCCTTACCCAGGCGTGACTGCCCAATCGCACAATGAGCAGGGGGGAGGGCAGTCGCGATCGCAGTCTGCACAGCAAGGACAGCGAAAACTCGCCCACTAATGCTGCGATCACCAATAAACCAGAAGCGTCCCAATGCTCCCAGGATAACCCATTCTTGCCCCTTAATTCGGGGTGAGAACAGTTAGAAAGGGGGATTGCTCTGGGTTTTTGCCTTTTGTGGCTGCTCATGGGAACCCTCTGAGGTGAACTCAGATTTGTCTCACAGTATTCTGGCCATGGGGATGCACCCTACATCGTTTATTAAAACAATCTGAAATTTAAAATTAAATACTTATATTGCTTATCATCTCATCTATGTAAGAAGTTACTTATTAGAGTATTTATAGTTCACTCTGTTTTCTAAAACCCAGCAGTAATTAATTAATTAATGACATTTATATCCTACTTTTTCTCAGAAGAACCCAAGGCACCACATTCTCCTATGTTTCATTTTATTCCCACAACATCCTTGTGAGTAGATTAGTCTGAGAGGCTGGGATTGGCCCAAGTGAGCTTCCATGGCAGAGTGGGGCTTCAAATACAGGAGCATACATGAGTTCTATCCTGGTGCTTTAGTCACCATGCTACACTGGCTCTCAATAGTAATTATTTTGCTAACGCTTGCCAGCCTGCCACTGTTGTAGGTACGCCAGCAATAATTCTGATAGGACTGACATGCAAAAATGTCCCTGTACTAGTATCTGAAACTGGAAAAGAGCTGCCTTGGTGACAATGCTCCCAATAAAATGAAATATCCATAAGGTTACAGCTCAAAGAGGTGGTACAAACCTGTTTGACCATAGGTCTTGTGAGGGCATCCCACACTGGCTACCTTGCTAAAACCTGAACTGTTGCAACAGGGTTTATTCAACGATTTATTTATTTATTTATTTATATTTAAATTTATATGCCGCCCCATACCCGTGGGTCTCTGGGCGGCTCACAGCATTTAAAACAGATGTATAAAAAGAGTATCATAAATAGAACAAATTTAAAAATACAGTTTTAAAAATACAAAACAGTTAAAAACATCAGCAATTTTCAGTGAGGGGAAGTGTGGGGAACATTTAACCAAAGGCCTGTGTGAATAGGAACGTTTTCACCGCCTTCCTGAATAGGAACAAGGAAGGGGCCTGACGCACCTCGAGGGGGAGACCATTCCACAGCCTGGGGGCCACCACCGAGAAGGCCCTCTGCCGGGTACCCACCCGCCTAACTAATGAAGGCGGAGGGATCACCAGAAGGGCCTCCCCTCCAGATCTTAAAACACGGGCAGGTCGATACGGGAGAAGGCGCTCCTTTAGATATCTGGGACCCAAGCCATTTAGGGCTTTATAAGTTAAAATTAGCACCTTGAATTGGGCTCGGTAGTGAATTGGCAGCCAATGCAGTTCTCTTAGAACCGGCGTAATATGCGTCTGGCTAGATGTTCCTGTCAGCACTCTGGCCGCTGAATTTTGCACCAGCTGCAACTTCCGAACCGTCTTCAAGGGAAGCCCCATGTAGAGTGCGTTACAGTAGTCCAACCTGGAGGTTACCAGAGCATGGATAACTGTGGCCAGGTCCTCTCTGCCCAAAAAAGGTTTCAATTGGCGCACCAGGTGTAGTTGGGAGTAGGCACTCCTGGCCACGGACTCCACCTGAGCTTCAAGTGTTAGCGCAGAGTCCAGGAGTACCCCCAAATTTTGCACCTGTCCCTTCCCGGATATTGTAACCCCATCAAGGACAGGGTATCTCCCAACTACTTGGACCCGAGAGCCTGTAACACACAGCACCTCTGTCTTGTCTGGATTCAGTTTCAATTTATTGGCCCTTATCCAGCCCATTACCGCCTCCAAGCACCTGTCAAGCACTTCAACCACCTCTCCTGATTCAGATGGCACAGAGAGATAGAGCTGGGTATCATCTGCATATTGATGACACCTCACTCCAAATCTCCTGATGATCTCTCCCAGTGGCTTCATGTAGATATTAAATAACATGGGAGATAAGATTGACCCCTGGGGAACCCCACAAGTGAGTTCCCAGGGTGTCGACTCCGTCTCTCCCATCACCACTATCTGAGATCGGCTCTGGAGATAAGAGCGGAACCAATGCCAAGCACTGCCTCCAACTCCTAAACTCCGTAGCCTCTCCAGAAGGATACCGTGGTCAATGGTATCGAAAGCCGCTGAGAGGTCCAGGAGAACCAGCAGGGTAGCATTCCCCCTGTCTTTCTCCCGGAGGAGATCATCAACCAGGGCGACCAAGGTGGTTTCCGTGCCATGACCGGGCCTGAAGCCGGATTGAAATGGGTCTAGATAATCAGCTTCTTCCAAGCATGCCTGCAGCTGAACAGCGACAACCCTCTCCAGGACCTTGCCTAGGAAAGGTATGTTAGCTACCGGGCGATAGTTGTTTAAGTCTTCTGGATCCAGGGAGGCCTTCTTCAGGAGGCGACGCACCACGGCCTGTTTAAGGGCCAATGGAACCACCCCCTCCCTCAGAGAGGCATTTACCACTTCCTGGATCCACCCGGTCATACCTTGCCGGCTAGCTTTAATCAGCCAGGAAGGACAGGGATCTAGAGAGCATGTTGTTGGCCGCACCCCTGCAAGCAGCTTGTCCACGTCCTCAGGCCGCAATAATTGAAACTGATCCAAAATAATTGGACCAGACAGTTCTCTGGACACCTCCCTCAGACTATGTCCAATTGTGACATCTAACCCGATTCTTTAGGAGAAGACTCTGTTTTACAAGCTATTCAAGGTTCTCTTCCCAGAATCCATGAAAACACAACTGCCAGTAAACATAGAAGTCTATACTAATCTGGGTGGATAATTGGATCAATTTAGTATAAGCTAGCTTCCTAAGTACTAGCATACATTCTAGAAAAATTAAATTAAAGGCCATATTGTGTTCATGCAAGTTATTCTTTTTACCAAGTCTGCTCAGAGCCTTCATTCTCGTGGGCTGAATTCCCATGGCATTCTCAATTTGACCAGTTTAGAGTACCAGAAATGTACTTGTTTTTATGCTTTGCCTTAAAAGCAAAACAGAGATTCTTGGGTGTAAATACTTTACTTATGCGCTTCAGCACTTGTTTGATAACATCCTGATAGATTTTTTCATTAATTTTTTTTAAATCACCACTTCTTGCATCATCTGCCCAGAAAGACGTATCACTTGGACATCAATGGCTCTCTCTGATTTCCAGGAATGAGGTTTTTTTTTCACATTTCACATTTTTTCACATGAAAGACAATGGACATTTGTCTACACCTGGGGCACAGGGCTGTAAGCTCCCATTCCACTGCTACTTTGACCACAACCTCTGTCTTGGAGCTGCTTCTCAACTTGGACCAGTGGCATGAGAACAAAACTGATTCCATCCATAAAGCACAAGCACTGTGAAGAAAATGCAGGACACTGTGTGAGGAAGAAAACAAATCAAAACTGCATACATTATCCTTTCAATATGCAGCATATAAAAGGGTTGCTGACTATTCATCCAGCCTATGCAACTTGGCTTTTATTACCAGCAGGACTTGCAAAAATCAGAAGGAAGAATTTTTGACTGCATGGAAGTGAAGATTATTGCTGCTAATTATTGTAAGTCAAGTGCTTTTGATTGCCTGAAATCCATCTAGTCTTGCCAGTAAGAATCTCAGAGCCTTGGTACCTCTCCACACAGAATGCAAAGGGTACTATGTTGGTGAACAGTTCCAGTCAAGAAAAATAAGTTTATGGTCTTTCCCAACACAGATACTCACAGATGTATAGAAGAAAAGTGAGTAACCCATCACCTGCTATCCTAAAGACAGGCTAATCTATAGACACCCCTATTCTGGCAGGCTCTTACAAGCTCTCTGAGAAGTAAAGAGGCATTTACGAGCTACTCTATTTTACTCTGCATATCAAGTATCCTGGAGGCTGTAAGGCCCTTTCTGCACTGGGCCTGCATGCCAGTCCAGTTCAGCTCTTAGAACATATGGTATGCATGCTGGACCAAGATACTCAAGGTCATGCACCCTGCTAAAGCATCTTGTACACAGTGGACTATTTATTTATTTATTTATTTATTTATTTATTTATTTATTTATTTATTTATTTATTTATTTATTTATTTATTTGCTTGCTTGCTTGCTTGCTTGCTTGCTTGCTTGCTTGCTTGCTTGCTTGCTTGCTTGCTTACATTTCTATCCTGCCCCATACCCGAAGGTCTCTGGGTGGGTAACAGCAGATTAACCAGCAGATTAAAAACAAGATAGACATTAAAACAAGATACCCATTAAAAATAGAACATAGATTAAAAACACTTTAAAAATTCAGCAGATTTAAAACTGTACACTCCATATTGTGTTCATATTAACTGTAACTAGGGAGGGGGAGAATATAATCACCTCAGCCAAAGGCCAGGGCAAAGAGGTGTGTCTTTACTGCCTTCCTAAATATATGTAAGGAAGGGGCTTGATGCACCTTGAAGGAGAGACTATTCCATAATCTGAGGGCTATCGCCAAAAAGGCCCTCTCCTGGGTGCCCACCAGCCTCACTACTGAAGGTGGTGGGACAACTGGGAGGGCCTCACTACTTGATCTTAAGGCACGGGCAGGTCGGTATGGGAGAAGGCATTCCTTTAGACTAAGCCACAAAGCACGATACAGTGCCATCTCCACCTATGGACCCATTAAACATAGTCCACCGGTGGACTACTGACAACATACTGGACGACGAAGGGTGTGCCAGTAGCATGCCTCTGAAGTCCAGTTCCTGACAGCGGCCTTGGAAGTAATGCTGGAAGAGGTGCTACTTCTATGAGCGTGACTGAAAAGGCTATGGCTGGCAACTATGAAGGCTAGGAACCCCTGCAGCAGGCTACCCAAAACTGGTCCAGCAGAGTACAGGATAGCCCATACCATGCAAAAAGGGACAAACTGATGTTCCAAGCTTTCTGCACTGTTGCAAGCTGCCATTTACAAGCAACAGCCCCAGGACGTATTGTATTTCTAGCACTTGTTTTATCTTCACAATAAGTTGTGCACTGAGTGAACCTCATGGCAGAGCAAGGATCTGAATTCAGATCTCCTGGCTGAACACATTATCTATTACATCATACTGGCAACTACTATAAAGTACAACTGCAAATATATTTAACATAGCACTGTTATGTAAACCACTGTGGTTAAAAACCAAATTTGGAGGCCAAATAAAACAATCCACATAAATTAAGATAACAGCCTGGGGTTGTTAATCCTTGACTTCCATTGTGCAAAGAATATACAAATATCTCTTCCATTTTCCCATACTGCAAGTTTTCATGGGATACTTCTGGGATGCAGGTGTTTTCATACATTCTGCATGAATCACAAGGTGTATGTGCAGGTGAAATGCATGCGATGCACTAAAGAATTTCCATACCCTTAATGCAATTGTCACAAAGTCAAGTGGAACACAGTGCAATGTTTGTACAATTTTTGTTCAGTAGAAAGCCCAAGTATGAACAAGTCCTCAGACAGTGCATCCCAAGTCTGGATTTGTTGGGCTGGCCAAGGCTTGACTAACACATATTTTGTAAGAAACTGCCATCAGTATTGCCTAGAAAGACCTTTAATTGGCCAGCCAATTGCACATACCCATCCAAACTCTATTCAGACAGGAAAAACTTGTGGTGGAGTGACCCCATCTCAGTGGTAGAGCAAATTGCCTGGGAAATGGAGGGTTGCTAATTTGATTGCCACCATCTCATTGGAAGTAGGCAAAAACAAACCACTTCTGCATCTCTGCCAAGAAAACTGCATAGAGATGACAACTGAGATGTCCATGAAGCCAACCAAGAGTCAATCATGCTCAGTAGTACTCAACAACAACAAAATAGTTATGGTGGCTAAAATAAATAGTAGGTTCAGACACAAGTGCCAGCAACAGACAGTTGTACTTGTATGCAGTTAGTGACACTTCCAAAATTTGAATGTACAGCCACAAAAGGTTATGAGTAATGTTTACATTATTAATATTATTTAATGGGAAACGTACAGAAAACTCTTCCCCTGATAGAAGTTCTTCAATGATTACTGTCTCTCTGGTGTCTTCCAAAATGTTGCCCTGCATTATAAATATGATATCCACCAGTCAGATCTTCTTTCCTTATGAAGTGAGAAAGCTGGCTTTAGATCATTTCCATTATAAAGTCATCCTCTTTATCTGCCTATTTACCTTCACCCAACCAGTAATACTCTCTATTCTTTTGCCACTCCCAGCTAAAAGGTAATGAGAAGGAATTGTAAATCAGAATTCTTTTTAAAATTATGACTACATAAATACAAAAAAAATCCTTAGACAAAATACAAGCATTAAAACAAAAAAAGTCACTGGTATGCTGGTATGAACACTTTCAGACTGGCCCACAGAAGACTCCTATGTATTTTCATTCTCTCAAGTGACCACAGCTGGAGGGAAGAAGATCTGCTCCTTATTCACTAAGAGTGCCTTTTATCAGTACTTTTATTTAGCAACTTTCTAATTTCTCACTGCTGTTTCCCTGCTGTCAAAATCCTCCAAAGCAACAAAACCTCTGAATGGGCCACTTGACAGGAAAAGCAAGAGTGAGTTAGGAAACAGCTGAACAGAAGTACTGTATCAGAGAAATGTAACTTGCCCAGATAAGGTGCCACTTCCAAAGTAGCCCTTGCTGCTGCTGGGCTGCATCTACATGCCTTTAAAAAAAGCAGTTTAGATCTAGCAGCTTGTGGAGGCTAGTGCTCCCATCCCATTTCTAATCCACATTGAATGTACATTAAAGGTAGAACAATAACACAAGAGTATGGAAGCTATCACTCCTTCCTTCTGTCCTTCCTTCCGTCCTTCTGTCCATCCTTCCGTCTGGAGATGCACAGATACTGGGTCACAATGAGTAACATCTGCTCAGTTATGACTTTGTCTGAAATTCACTGCTGAGAAAGAAATTCTCTTCCAGTCGTCACTTTGCCCCTCACAGTATGAACCAAAGTTCAGGTACACATACCTGCCTGAGAGGGAACAGGTACATTTATACAAGCAGGTTTTTTTACCCCCCAAATGTAGTGAGGTTGAAAGAGGCAATACCTGAATCTCACAGATGTGGAATCCACAAAGCCCTTGTGATTACTGTATTCCAAAATTGACTCCAATTCTCTTTAATACCCAACAAGGTAAGGCTGATTTTAAGGGCTCAGAGAGACTGAACTGAAAGCACTGTTGAGTGTTTTCTACGCAAGCCATTTTCTTATTCCAGCTTTTTCAGTGTAATCATGATGCGCATTTTGTGTAAATTCTACAAAATAACATGCAGCGTGGAACAGATACTACCCACGGTTTGTCCAGTGTTTTCACAGAACAAGGTCCGACAGTATACTTTTATAAAACATCACAAGAACTTAAAGTAATGGACAGATTAACGAAAAGATGTAAATCACCTGCAAAATGTCTTGTACTGCCTCCCAAGCCTCCTTTCTGCTGGATGCAAGAATTACTTCTTTTCTGGAACCAAACCCACAAGGCTTCATAACAAATGCAGGAAAATCGACACTTTAAATTAAGACATCAGCCATTAGAAGAAAATCATAGAGGTACACTACATTGTTCAGTCTGCATATGAAAAACAACAGCACTAGAATGCTACATTTGAGGCAAGTACATACGTTTAAGTCCTAAAATTTAAGGGCTCAGCTATACCTGTTGGAAAATAAGATTATTTGAGCTAATAAAATGGCTTTTACTGTTCTACTACCAAAAATGGATTCATCATACTCTTCAGAGGCTTAAAGATGCTTCAAAGGCAATTTCCAAACAGTGCATGTTGGGCTGGATTGAGTAATCCACACCAGTACTGCAGCAGTGACTGATGACCTGGGTCAAGAGCCTCCTGCATGTGCAGGACGGGCGCTGGTTGTTCCATGGTTGCTTCCTGGAGCCTGGCAAAATGGTGCCAGGCTTCAAACATTGGGTGGAGCAGACCAAATATCTACTGGTTTATCCCCAGTAATGCTGCGGAGACTGCTTCAAAGCAGTGCTATTTTCCCATGTAGACAAGCTGATCCTGGGAGACCAGTCCTCTGATAGCCTACCTCCAGACTTGTGGAATAAATCCGCAGTTAAGCATAAAGGTGCAGAATACTTACTGAGCAGTGCTGACTGGCTGCCCCGACTCAAAAGGCAGCTCTGTAGCTGCAAGAGTTAAGGAGGCTTGCGCCGTCACACGGGATGAGGCAGCCAATCAGATTGGAGCTGCCCTTCCTGCTCTCATCTTGACCTTCTCGCTGTTCTGAAGTTTCACTGAGGGAAACTTCAGATTTTGTTTACACTAAGCAGTGAGTGTCCTCTTACCAGCATTAAGATAAGTGCACAGTCCCAATCGGATAATGTAATGCCATGACGATCCATCGATCGTCGTGTGTCAAACCTCAATCGGAACTGCGCATTCTGCTGTGCAGTATATACATGTCTGGATGGCTGCTGATACATAGCAGCAGCCCAGTAGAGGGATTATCAAAGTCTCCACACCATGTTGATCAACCCATGCCTAAGCATCTTCCCTTATCAATTTTTTGTGTGTCAAATCATGTTTTAGGGGAGGGAGAATGTGAGGGGAATGATGGATGGCTGGGTGTTGGCAAAGCAATCTCTTCCTTCCAGTAGCAGCCTTCAGAGGGAAAGGGATATGCCCTAACTCCATCTTCTTTAATTCAGCAGAGGAAATGGGAGGTTGCAGCTCCTGCATAGTCACAAAACAGGGTCAAATTGCTTGCATCCTTTCTTTGGCTCAAGGGGAAAGGCTTACACATTTTATTAGCAGTGTCTTCCATGTGCCATGAAAAGACTTTCTAGGAGAAACAAGATGTGTTAAAGAAAAGACGCCTCCTTCAGGTCCTTCAATCATGCATTCCCTGCCCCATTATGTTCCCCCCTTTGTGCCTCTGAAGATGCAGAATTGCACAGATCTGCACTTTCAAAGGCTCTGGGAACTACAATGCTTCTCCCCCTCATTTTGCCTGGTAGGAGAAAGGAATATGTCCCAGCCCCCAGCAACGGGAAGTTGCTCTTAGCTCCACCTTTGGAAAATGGGAACCCAGGAGGCTAACCTTTCCCTCCACTGGCAAGCCAAAAGTAGTTTGATAGGAGCACATCTAATTACAGGATCACAGAGGAAGGAGACAATGGGGAAACTGAATAGTGTGGACAAAGAAATTAGAACTGGGTAAGCACTATGTATGATGGGTGTGATCCAGCTAATAATGAGCTAAAATGCCATTGTGTTGTGAGATGGACTAAACAATTCTAGTGTGAAAAAGCCCTTCTTGTCACAGGCCCTAGAAATCAGTGCATTCTGTGCTTCTCTCTTATTTGCCTTCATCGCTTAGTTGTAGCCCTAAGAACGTATATAATGAGAAACACAGTATTCCTAGGTAATCATCTAATTGTAAGAGCTGACCAGGGTGGAGGGGTTGAACTCAGATATTTTCAGCGTAATAAATTAATATCATATATGCTCTGAGCTATGAGAACGACAACAGCAGGAAAATGAAAACTACAATGGAAAAACATTTGAAGAGTCGTTCACATAACTGGCAGCCCTTCACTTTATAAACGTCTCAGACTCCATCACCGTATTTGCCAACAAGTGATGTGTTAAAATTTGGTTTTCTTTACAAATGATTTTGCAAGTGTTTCTATAATTGTGTAGCATTTTTGGATTTTTCTCTGATGTCATCGTTCTGCTTTTTGTTACATGTTTAAATCTGTTTTTTACTTATTAAATAAATAAACAGAGTTGACAATAAGAAGCTAACAGAGAAAAGGGTGTTACTTATTAATAAAGGCGCAAGCTTCCTGAGGATTTGAAAATTTATTCCATCTTGCTGTTGGAATTCCGTGGTGATCAAGAAAGACTTTGACAAAACTTCTGTTTGTTCCCAGTTGTGCGGCCTTTGCTGTCGGGCCAAAACATTTGATCCCAGCTGCTATTAAGTCATCAACAATTCCTGATAACAAAATATTGAAAGGCTTAGAAAAAAAACTTGTGCAGCTTCATTTTGCATTGTTATTTCTTTTCCATTGCAGAAAAACATTGCAGTATAGGAACAGAGCCATCAAAAATATCTGGACAATCTTAAAAGACTGTTTTTCATGCAAGAAGAGGATGAGTTTTTTATACTTCTCCCTTTTCTCACCCTTAAAGGGACTCAAAGCAGCTGACAAACCTTCTGTCCTTCTCCACTCAACAGACACCCTGGCCACAGTTACACCTTGGTATTTTAATCCGTTTCAGAAAGGCAGTCGTATCCAAGCTGTTTTCAGTCTGGAACAGCTTGGTTACACCTTCCTGCTGCTGTAGCTGGTAATCCTCAGCTGGTGATGGGGTGGAGAAAATGCTGTGCTTGACAGGGAGGCATTCTGGGAGAGTAGAGGGTGACAGGTGGTGGTAGGAAGAGGGAAATTGAGGTGGGGGCAGCAGCGACTGGGTGGGGAGAGAAAATCAGGGCAAGAGGTGGAGGGACAGGTGGAGGGAGATTGTTGTGACAGCGGCAGCAGCAACAGGGAAAGGAAATCAAGGCAAGAGGGAGGTGTGGGAAGGCAGATCCATCAACAAGGAAAGGAAATCAAGGCAAGAGGTGGGGAGGGGGAGGGAGATTGTGACAATGGGGCAGAGGAAGGACTAACATGGTGAAGGGATGGGGCAAGATTTAGAGCAGAGGCTTACCAAGGTATCATTTTCTGGGCAGCCAGGGAGCCAGAACAGTGGCCTCCTGGAAGAGGACTAAAATCTTAATGCTGTGTTTGTTAGGCATTGAAGCCAGTATAAGAAAAATGTACAGATGTGAACAGGAGGCAAAAGGGTTAAGGAACAGGAAACAAAGTGTTCAACGACAGGTTGTGCAACACAGATTGTGCAACACAGATTGTGCAACACAGTATTGTGCAACACAGGCTTGTGCAACACACAGGAAGTGAGTCACCACCGCTTGATAAGAAAAGGTATAAAAGTGCCCACACACTGCTGTGTGTATTGATTGCTGGTCGGGAGTTTGGATGGAGAGATGTATACTTGTACATGCAGCAACCTTTAAGAATAAACCTCTGAGGAGAGAGATTTCGGCTTCAGTCTGTTTCTTACGCAGCGGGCAGGAGGGATTTCCTGATAAAGCTGGACAGCTCCAAGGACGTCAGAAGTTTCCGAGGCAACAGAAGATTGCCTTGCCAGACGTGTCTGGTGATTTACACCAACAAGGGTTATGGTTCCCAGAACGTTATCTCCGTGCGTCCTGAAGAAATCAACTGACTGTCAGGCTGAATGGTAAGAACTTCAGACTGGTGTCTGTGTCTTATCACGTTTGACAGGAGAAGGAGGGAGAGCTGCCGAGAATCTATCTGTGCACTGCTTAATGATGGAGGTAGTAAAATTTCCCAAATTAGACGAAACTAACTATGCAGCATGGTGCTCCTACGCTGAAGCGTTGCTTGTCAGAGAAGGCTTGTGGGATGTTGTGGACAGAGGGCCCACAGCTGGCATTCTTGATCAAGACAGAAGAGCTAAAGCCACAATTTTGCTTACAATCACGCCGTCGCAAATCAACCACGTCCGGGAGAAAAGAACCTCAGAAGCAGTTTGGAATGCTTTGAAGGAGATTCACCAATCCACTACTGCTCTGTCAAAAATGATTTGGTGCAGGAGATTGTAAGCCTGCAAGATGCAGAAAGGTCAATCGCCTGAGAAGCATCTGGAGATCATGACTGATTTGTTCAACCAAGTATAGGCCAGGGGAGTTGGCTTAGAGCCGGAACAAAGAGCATACGTTTTGCTGGGGAGTCTTTCTGATGAATTTGAAAATATTCTGTGGAGTCTTCAGTGTTTTGACGAAACACAGCTTACTGTGGAGCTGGTGGCTGCATGTGTCTTGGAAGAGACCCAACGCCGGCAGTATGAGGCGGGGCTACAGAGGCATGCAGGACCGAGACAAACACTCCCAACAGAGGCTTTCAAGGAGTTGCAACCAGAAAAAGCAGCTGTGTCCAGGGAGAGAAAGTGCTGGTGCTGCGGGAAGGCTGGCCATTTCCAAAAGGATTGTGGAAAGCTAGCAGCAGCAAGAAAGAAACAACCCAAAATTGCTGGGAGCAAAAAAGGTGTTGTGGCTGTGGTAAAGAACAATGACTACAAAGCCCATCAGGCTGGAAACCCCATTTGGGTACTAGATTCCGGAGCATCGTCTCATATGATTAATTGTGAAAAGCTCCTGAAAGATAAGATGCCTTCTAATGTACATTCAGTTGCTTTGGCTGATGGTGCATCGAGGGAGGCAAAAGTGATGGGAACTGTGTTCATCCCAAGTTTTGGAAAGGATTTTTCAAATGTATTGTGTGTTCCTAAATTGCAAAACTGTTTGATCAGTGTGTCTGAGTTAACTAACAGTGGCTATGTTTTAAGTTTCAAGGGGAATGATTGTACTATTAGCATAAATGACCAAGTTTGCGCTAAGGCAATCAAGCGAAACAAGGTGTATTTTATGATTGACAAGGCAGAATGTGCACTAGCTAACAATGTACCTTTGCACTTGGACTGTGCTCATTATTACCACAGAGTCATGGGACATACAAGCTTCACAAGTTTGGGGAAGCTGGGGGAAGTGTGTCCAGAATTTAAAATGTCTAACAATTGAAACCACTTGGATTGTTCAGTTTGTAGCAAGGTAAAGCTGAAGGCTTTTCCTGTGGCCAAATTCAGTAAATGCACCACCCAAAGACCTTTTCAGGTTGTGCACGCTGGCTTGGCTGGCCCTATAGCCAAAACCATGGGCAAAAATCAGTACTTCATGGTCATTGTGGACCGCCACACACGATTTTCGTATGTGATGCTTATGAAAGAGAAAAGTGAAGCTGCTGAACACATCAAAAATTGGGTCAATATGGTTGAGTGGCAATTTGATTACAAAGTAGGATCTTTGGTTACAGATAGGGGTGGAGAATTCTTGTCCAATAACCTGAAAAATTGATTAAGGAAGAAAGGGATCCGCCACAATACAACAAACGCAGCCGTCCCCCAGGAAAATGGCTTAGCTGAGAGTCTTAAAGCAAATAAAAGACTGCATGATGCTGGATGCAGAAGCACCAGAGTAGCTTTGGGGGGAAGCAATTCTAACTGCAAACCATGTTGCTAACTGTACTTGGAATTCTTTTGTGAAGAAAACTCCTTATCACATGTTGTATGGGAGACCACCAAACCTCAAATACCTTTAAGAATAAACCTCTGAGGAGAGAGATTTCGGCTTCAGTCTGTTTCTTACGCAGCGGGCAGGAGGGATTTCCTGATAAAGCTGGACAGCTCCAAGGACGTCAGAAGTTTCCGAGGCAACAGAAGATTGCCTTGCCGGATGCGTCTGGTGATTTACACCAACAGTGTTGGGCCGAATGAAGGAAAACCAGAATATAGGGAAGAAAATCCAGGGAAAAAAGGCTTGACATTTAAAGATGTAACCAAATGGGCTGGAATTCAGGCTGAAGAAGGATCAAAATAAAGGTGTGAGGTAGGTGAGGCCATGAGAGCTCAGAAAGAGAACTGTGACTAGGTCCAAGATCATCCAGCTGGCTTTGTGTAGCAGTGCAGAATCGAACTGGGAGACCACCAGATAAGAATCCAAACTGACCCTTCAACATTTATGCTTTAGCTATTGGTAGGGACTGATGAGCAGTGAGCCCCGCAACATCTGAAAGACTACAGGCTCACAAGCCTGTTTACCACATCTTCAGGTCTCACTAAAATATTTTCTTTGGTTTATTGTTTATCAAATATATAGGCCTCATTCAGAAGGAGTAATTAATATATTGCCATTATGGACCCACTATATCTGTGGCAACCTCATCATAGCTCTGCTATATCCCTCTAAAAAGTGCAAAAAAAAAAAAAAACACCCCACTACTGCTAGAAAACCCAATGCTGGTGGCTGGTTTTCCAGCAACAGCATGTTTACTCACTTTCTGGATCGAGCCACCATCTTTGCTCCAACCACCATGCATGCATGAAAGCCAAAACAGCAGCCACACATGGGCACTGGAGGCAATATACACTTCCAAGTATTCTGCACTTGCCAAATACCTGGATGTGGGCATCACTAAAATGCAGAAAAACAGTGCTGGCTGCAACACTGACTAACTATCAAGTGATAATGCTGGAGGAACAATTCTCCAGATTATTGCTGGTTAGCAGGATGTCCGGCTGCCATCTGGAGGTGGCCACAGTTGCAAGCTGTTTGCAGAGTCTAGAACAGTGGTTCTCAACCTGGGGGTCAGGACCCCTTTGGGGGTCAAATTACCCTTTCAGAGGGGTCGCGACAAGCCTCCGGCTGCCCTTCCCTCCCACCTGCTCCACCCACGTGGTTGGGGGTCCCCACAACATGAGGAACTCCATTAAGGGGTTGCAGCATTAGGAAGGTTGAGAACTGCTCTAGAAGCAAAGGCAGCTTTAAAAATCTCACAACAAAAAGCCATGGAAGTTTGTTTTGTTGAAATGTATTTATTTTTATTTATTTATTTACTTATTTGACTTTTTATCCCACCTTATACCCAGGTTACAACATATTCTCGCCTTACCGGCACTAAGGAGACCTTCTGGTCCAGCAATCACAAATCCAATGTTATGATCTTTGCAGAACTGGGCAAGGATAGCATGGTTGCTGATTAAGACAGCTGAAATGGATAATAAAAATGATCAACACCCTCGGATAAATGTCAACTTGTAGTTTAGAAGGATTGTAAATAGTAAAACATTATTAGCCCCAGAGCTGGCATTCAAAGAGATACAACTGTAAACAGGACATAAATTCAAAACTGGGGGAAACTTGTACATTTCAAGCTTTTGTTAGAGAAACTATAAATGTTATCCTGCTATTACTCTGACCTAATTTGCTAAAATGAACAAGAGAATTAAGCTGAGGTTAATTCACATGTTCCGTGTTTACTGATTTTACTGTTTTTATTGTTCACCTTTTACATATGACATCAAATGAAATTTGAAGTATCTTGGTATGTTATTGTAAGAATATTTTCTGACTGTATAAAATATGGTTTTTTTCCAATTTTTTGTTATTTTAATGTTGTTTTGTGATGCCAACAGCATGAGAGTAGATACAATTCCTGTGGGTAATGGGAGAAGCTTCAATCTCCCCCCTTTAATATTAACTTGGCAACTGGGGAATAAGAGAGGAGGAGGAAAACAGGATCATTTGCAACTGGACAATCTGTTGTACCATAGGGCTATGGGCAAAGGGTCAGTGGAACAGGGTGGCACAGATGACCCTCAGCAACACATCAAAAAAGGCTGCCTGCCACCTTTAGCTATGTAGGGCTCATGTCTGACTTCACGGGTGCTGAGTGATCATTTGTCCTTGGTCCTATGAATTCCTCCATGTGCCCTGCCAGACACACTCAAGGCTCTTCTAACATTTTTTGACTTACCGAATCTCTGGCAAGGTTCCTCTGACAATATCAGTAAAGTACCGTATCTTCTGAGAGTTCACCATCTGCTCCCTCTTTTTTGCATGCTTGCTGATCTTCAGATCTAATGGTGGTGATGTCCAGTTAAGTCATAAACATGCTGGATGAACCACCTCAGCCCTCACAGCATCAAGGTTCTTTGGTGGCATAGCCTCTATATCGGCAACTTATTAGTATTTTTCTCATATCTGGCAGTAGCCTTAAAACCTCGAACAGCATTGTGAGACTGCAGCCATGTATATCTTTGGATGTGATATTTTATGTATGTATATATCATGCCTGCATGCACATCCACACACCTCCTGACCACACATTTTAAAAACATTTCTACTGCCCATCTTTAAGACAATTCCGTGATTCACAAATCAACAAAAACACCACAATAATATTTTTGATTCCACAACATTTGGAGCTTTTCTCTTTCCAGCATCATCCATATTTTTTATATATATAAATGTTTATTTTGTGTGGTGAAGGATGAAATGTATTTCCCAGTACTGTGCACACTTCCACAGCACAAACAGTCAGCAAACAGCATTACACTGATAGTTTTACCTGAATTTGACATTTTCCCACGTTTAGCTGTCCCAGCATTTCCTGGAGCAACAAGAACCTGTTTCACATGCGTGGATTGTGCCAGTTTCCAGGCTAGAGCATGTTCTCTGCATCCGCTGCCAATCACAAGCACTCGATCAGCCATCTGGATGTTCAGAATGAAAGTCGTCTCAAAGAATTTGATTATAGAAGTGCTTATTTCTAAGCAAAAGAAATTGTGGATGTTTAGAAGTTTCTCTGCCCTTTCTATCTTTTAAACTTTTAACTATAATTTCAAATTCCAAAGAAATTACAGGTATCACTTCAAAATACAAAGAAAACATATATCCTAATATCATCTGTTTAACTTACTTATTAGCCACACACTGTTCTCTAAATTAGTAAGGATAACATTATTAACATCAAAACTATTACTTTCACACATCGGAATTGTTAAATGCATTTTTCAGCCTCATTATTTCATATTATCTCCATTTTTCTATCACAGCCACGTAACTAGCATTACAGTAATTTGTTAAGGGCTTTCCAATACTATGGCTAGTATTCCTACAGTCAAAAGAAAGCTAATTATTAGCTTATAATTCAGAAATGTTTATTTAAGAAAAAATGTGGAGATTTTGGAAAACTGGAATATAATCTTCCCTTTACTGGAATAAAACCACCTATGAACATCCCTTAAATAATTTTTTATAGCTGAAAACTTCTTGTTTGTCCCATTCTTGTTTGTCAGTTATAGTTGACAAGCTTGAAGTCACAGGTGTTAAACAAAATAATTTCTGTCTAACAACTAACAACGGTATGGAAAATAAAATTCATTTTGCAAACTTTCCTTTCTAATATCCGCTGCTCAAAAGCAGTGAGCTCCCTCTGGAAAATGCCAAGTAACTCTCAAGTTTGCCAGAAAGCCTTTTATGTAATACATAACAGATAACGTCAAATTGAAGTTCCTTCCCCCAAATGCTACTCAGAAGTGCCTGACACATGCCATTTAATTCACTCTCAGCCTTAGCGTTTCCCACAATTACAGCATTCCAACCACTTATATAGGTATTGGAAACTTTCTATTTACAATCCCATCTGCTTACCTTGCAATGCAACCACAAACACTGTAAACTATTCCTCAGAGTAGATACACTCAAGACGTTTGTATAAAGAATGCCTTTCCTGAACAGTGTTTATCAGGCAATAAACATCTTACATCACAAGCTTTAAAAATATTTATTCTTCAAAGAAGGACCAATAAAAACAAAATGAAAACCTGACATGGTTGCTGCTTTGGAAATAGAGGTTAATTAGTCAACCCAAAAGAGTATTTGAAAGGCAATTTTAGCTTGTTTCAATGACATCATGCCTTCCTTGAATGACTTTTCGGATGATATGGGCTAGGAACAGGGGAAGAGAAGCTGAATGTGACCTTTCCGAAACGTGCAATTGACATTAAGCAGTCCTTGCGCAAGTACATAATTTCAAGCACTAGAAATATATCATCTCTTTTAGCAAGGTAATTCACCTTTGTTTTAAATTTGCTGGATAGTACATAAGAGCTCAAGGTATAATTTTCTGTGGAAAAAGCATAGGCAAACACATAGGCAGACAGAACCAGGTAGCCAAAAATGAGGCTTGCTTGTCTCTGTTACAAAAAAAGGAAAAGAACATATACGATCCATCATATAAACATGTACAGAATTCCACATCCCTCTTTTGGATTCAAAATACATTTTGCATTATTCAAGAACGTGACATTGCAGGCTTACACTTGGATGACTAAGAATATTATGCTTTTTGGAAATTAAAGAGTTGCAGAATTCCATTTATGTTTTATTTTATGGCTATATTTTTTCATTTTTTTCAACATTGTAAACAATAAGCCAATACTATACCAGTAGGTAGTTGCCTGTACTGTCTTAGGCTGTGTCCCCATGCAAGCCATCTGGCACACTTTGAGCACTGTTTGGGCTTGCATGGGCCGGGAACGGGAACACATTTTGGGCATTCCCATGACATTCCCGGCAACGCGGGACAGGTACAGGTTGGGTGCGGATGGTGGCGTCCTCATGAGAACTATGCCAAACCTGGTATGGGGGAGCAGTGCCAACACCTCTCTGCCCCCTCTCTCCTCACTAGAAGCCAGATTGATGTCAGCCCACTCTGTGCCTTATTTCCCCCCTCCCTTAGCAGCAGTGACTACCCATGGAAACACATTGGGTACTTCCCTTAATCCGGATCTACTCGATCCAGATTAAGGGAAGTACCCATTCCTTAGATCCAGATCTTCTTAGATCCAGATTAAAGAAGCGCGGTAGAAAAACACACAGACAAATTTTGTGAATGGGGAAATCAGAACTCACCAGTAAGAAAGTGTGTGTGTGTGTAAGAAAGAGAAAATGTGTAAGAGAGTATTTTTTGAAAACTCCAATAGACAGTTTGAATGGATATTATATCCACATGGAGTTCCAATGGAAACACACTGACCAGTTGCCTAGCTGCCCCTTCCTTTAAATGCCTTTGAACTAAGCTACCTCCATATAGCCTCATTCAACAGGTCACTCTTTCCACTTCTGTTAAAAAAAAACAGGGTTTAGCTTCTTGTTGTCAGAGGTCAAGTTGCAGTTCAAGTGAAGGTCTGGGGTGCTGGAGTTCTTTTTATACACACCCACTAATTATCTGATCAATTAGTGAGCACAGGTGAGGCTGTAAACTAGGATTAGGTGCATTATATGACAAGGTGACAAAACTTTTGTCTCGCCAAAATCTGACCTTTCTGTGTTCATTAAATGATCAATATTTCAGCAGTGAAGCAAATTTATTTTCTTTTTAAAAACCTCATTTGGGAGGGTTTCAGCTTTCATATGAGTCATTTTTAAAACCAATGGATGAATTTTAAGTCAGGTTATAGGCTTTGGTTTCAACAACATGGATAAGCGACAGAACTTTTGTCAGGCACTGTATCTGCTCTTGCAGGAGGCATTTTCAGCCTACAAACCCAGAGGTTGACTAATTACATACTAGCTGTGGTGCATGAAACCTTAACCTAATGCGACCTGGGAGTGTCCAGTGGTGAACATCTGCACCTCTTCCAGTGAGAGAGGTCATGTGAGCTGCCGTGCTGGCAGCTCAAATAACCTGATGCAACTGCATGTGCAGAGCATTGGCAGCACCTCAGTGATGGTGCTGATGCACGCACAGTCACACAGAGTGCCATGACCAAGATGGCAGTGCCCTGTGGAGGATTGGACGTGCAGCTGGGCCCAGGCAAACACTAGTGTTTCATGCACCTTTCCTGTCCAATGGATGGGAAAGCAAGTGCAGAAACACCCTGGCCGTGTCCCCATAAACGTTTGGTACGGTACCAAATGTGGGATTGGCAAGGGGTGTCCTCACGCGTTTTGGATTTGGTCCGCGGAAAGTGGACCAAATCCCCCCACACCGTGCCAGACCAGGGCCAAATCTGGTACCTGAAAAAACAAGTCTTGGCATGGTTTGGGGTCAGGCACGCATTAGTTAGCAACCTGATCCTGCGCATGGGGATGATTGTGGGCTATCTGGGGGGGAGATTGGCACTCACGTCATTAGAAGGTGGGATGTGCTTGGCATTCCTGCCCTGTGCATTGGATATCACAGCCACTGACATTTTAAAATCCCGATTGCCAAGGCAGGCAGGATTTTCCACGGAAATATTTCCACCCCATTTCCTGATTGCCAAGGTAAGCAGGATAATGGCTTGATTTTTGTTCCAATTCCAAAACTTTTCAACCCCCATTTCCTGATTGCCAAGGCGATCAGGAAATAAAGACTTGATTTTCTCCCTTTTAAACTTGGTGGGCGTTCTTGCGGTTCCCAGTGGACCAGAGGTGCACAAAACTGCTCAAGCACCTAACTGCCGCTGAACCTCATAGCAGCTTTCAATCTTTTAAAATTATTTTAAAATTTATTATTATGAAGTAAGCTTTAACTTTTTTTCTGTGCCTCCCAGCCCAGTCCTGGCTTTCAGTGCCGCTAAGGGAGGGTGTGTGTGGCCAGGGGTAGGCTGACGTCAATCTGGTTTCTAATGAGGAAAAAGGGGGCAGAGAGGAGGTGGCACTGCTCCCCCGTGCCAGGGTTTGGCGTGGTTTGCATGGGGATGCCTCCATCCTCACCCAACCCTCACCTAGCCCGCATTGCCAGGAATGGCATGGGGACAGGCTGGGAGCAATCTCGGACCTGCTCCTGTATTTAGGGAGGGTTAAATAAATAAGTTTACAAAAAAATAACTCAAGCATTCTCACAACGCTGGAGTTGGTCTTTGTGTCCCATTCATTCACTCTGCAACAACCAATAGTGGTTATGGATCCTGTATGGCCACATCCCCATTACAAGCTTGTTTCGGTTTCAAACCTTTTTCGATCCTGGCAGACCCCACGTCAGTTTGGCTTAACACACTTTCCGCGTGTTAAATTGCCCCAAAGCGTTGTAAATGTTAACCCTCATTTCAACAGGTCTTACTCCAGATCATGCGCTTGATACGTGTTACATTTTTTACTGTGGGGACCCTACCGTTTTAAGGGATGAGAATCCATGTTTAGGGTTTCCCTCTCCCAATAGCTTGCTTCCAAAGACAGTGATTTCAGTGTAAAAATCCAACCTTCACAGCAGCCGCTACACTGTAGCAATCCAGGCACTTCACACCTGATAACAATGTTGCAATTTTGCACAATTCTAGCTCTTTGGAGTTCTGACCTTTAAAGGGGAAAGGAAAGCAAGGGCAGGTTCTGGGACGGTGATGGCCAACCTATGACACGCGTGTCACAGGTGACACGCCAAGCCCTTTTAGGTGACACACCTGGTCATCCTGGCACCTGGGCATGTAGTGCTTGCTTGTTCTTGAAGTGTACAAAATACCAACTTTCAATTGAAGATTTAGCAAATGTAAAGAATTATTCATTTTTGCTTTTAATAAAATACATGTATCAAAAATATAACTTTCTTACTAGAGCTACAAATATCACAAAATTATGGATATTTCTAGATGTGACACAGCACCTGAGTTAAGCTAGGTTTTCTTGTGAATTTTGACACACCAAGCTCAAAAGCTTAGCCATCACTGTTCTGGGAGATGTGTGAATGTTTAAAGCCCCCTTGCTTGAGTTGCCGCTGCTGCTGTGTGCCCTGGGCAATGGGAAGAATCACTAGCTGCCCGCTGCCAGTTTTCTTCCATCCAGGCAAGCGGCAGTCAC
Organism: Aspidoscelis tigris stejnegeri; assembly: GCA_023333525.1. NCBI lineage: Eukaryota > Metazoa > Chordata > Lepidosauria > Squamata > Teiidae > Aspidoscelis > Aspidoscelis tigris. The sequence goes on from JALMGA010000001.1 coordinate 214,983,483, forward strand.
CCAGCCAGGCTCTGTGAAGGGGTCCATTATGGGTGACGCATTCACGCCAGGAGGAAGAGGGCAGGGCAGCCCCGAAAAGCAGCCTTTAGAAAGTAGCCACTTGAGTCCCCCCTTGAGTCACGTACGCCACAGAATCTGGATTGAACGCAATTAAGCTGAAAGTAATGGGAACAGGCAAATTTGCGTTTGCATCCAGTTCTATTATTTCGGTTTAGGGAAACTAGATTAAGCTTGTAATGGGGATGCGGCCGTACATCTTTTAGTTAAACTGCTTCAGTTAGAATCTACTGAGCACAATGCCTGGGGTTAGCAGCTTTCCTCTTTTCACCAGAATTTCTGTGCAGCAAAATCCAAATATTTTTTGTGTTTTTCCTGTGTTTGAGGCTACAAGAACAAAAAAAAAAAGTGTGACCTCCCCTAGCTTCTGGACCAAGCCAACATTATTGTTTATTAAAAACTTAGTTTTACCATGCTGGAAAAACACCCTATACAATACCATAGTATTTTAGTTACCACAAATTTAAATCACAATACTTGACATAAGATCATTGCCTGATAGAATCCAGGACAATCTTCCAGTTGTCCCACTCTTGCTACACTAGAACTTTGGCTAATTTTAGATTTCCCTTTTGATTCCTGCATATGCTCACTCAACATCATGACAGGGACTGCATCCAGGCATATCCAGAATATTCAGGTTTTATTTCAGTGGAATAAGTAAGCAGTGTTTGTGGGATGTAGCCAGGGTCTTTCATAGTAGCCCTGTGAATCAGAAAACATTAACTTTTTATGAAGGACAATCTTGCTCTAATATAAATGTTACCTGTTTTAAATATTTACTTTAATCTAAATACTTAATGCTTAATTCACTTAATTTTTTTTATTATACCACAGAAAAATTCCCCAGACTCACAATTAAGAATTTAGCAGACATTTGTTTTTAACATCTCTAAGGCACAAAACAGGTGTTAAAATTATTATAACCAACGTAAACACAACTTACTAAATGTTTATTTGTTTTGAAATTCTGTGAGAGCAAGATTCAGGGATCTTTCTTCTAGACTATAAAGCAAAATTCTCATTAAGTTATGCAAAACCCTGGAGATGACAGAATGATTCTGTTTATATTGCTGACAGAATGTACTGCTTGACACTTGTGACCTATCATATCAGGGAATATTTGCATTAATTGCACTATGTAATAAGTAACAGTGTTCTTAAAGATGGAATAGGACAATAATGTTTAGTAAGAGGAAAGAGAAACGAAAATGCATTTTTAAAAGCTTGTGCTCATCAATTCTAGGGTGTATGTTATAACGCTTTGCATATGGTATTTTTATATAATCATCATCTACATTTTTGTTCATCTCATCTTCACATCTTAGTTCTTGGTTACATACCACCATGTCATATGTATAATGAAATTGGCTATAATGGAGTAATAGCTTTTTTTGTAAAATAATTTGCTTTGCTAGAAAAATATTTTAATATTACATGTTTCAATATCCACCTTCCAAACATTGCAAGGATTATTTTGCTAGCCAAGGAAAGTTGGGAAACAAGCTTGACTCATTTTCTGTAAATACATATCTGATTTATTGCATTAAAAAGGAAAACAAAATGATAGACAGTTCTTTAGCTGACATGCTGCTTCCAGGTTTTTGTGTCTGTTTTTGCAGAAGTTCTGATTTTAATACCATGTTCTACATGAACTCTTCTGGAATACACACCTCCTCCCCTTAAGTTTTGTTTGACAACTGGACTGCACCATTTTTAAGTGGGTTCCAGCATTTAGCATTCAGAGTATAGCGGTGAGGTGAGGTCCATAATTAGGCAACTAAAGCGTTGTTCTCCCAGCGTTTTCTATCAGATATACGCCTCCAAGACATCTCGCATCCTTGCCGTGCTTTAAATGAAGGAGATGCATGCGCCAGGATTCTTAATTTGTTTACCGACTACACAGCACCCCTGGTAAAGAGACTCAATTTACACCCAATTTACCACGGAATTGTCCTTCCAACTCATTGCAGTGATTGGTTGTCTTAAAGGGCCAAGCACAAGATACCGGACTAGCCGGGACTACGTTGCCCACAATCCCACGCGGCAAAACAAAGAGGCACATGGACCTTGGCCTACGGTTGCGAGGGGGAAGGGCGGACTTAACAAGCTCCTTGACAGCTGTTGGGGAAGGTCGTTCGAAGTAGGGGGCGGGAGCAGGAAGGATGGAGATCGCGACCCCGCGGGCTTGAGGCAGCGGCTGGGCTGAGAGGAGGTGAGTGGGCGGGGCTTGGCATGACGTTAAAAGAGTGGATGGCTTTACTCCAGGTGTGGGAGGGGGGAGTGAAGTAACAAGTGTTGGGGGTACAGTAGCACGTGGAACAAAACGAGGGTTGTTACCCCTTTGAGGGAGAATCACAGAGACGTTCACACCTACGTTTCGATCCGGCTTCAGTCCACTTTCAGAGCGAGAGAACTCATCAGAAAAGTGCCAAGCTGATTTCTCAGCATCATCTAACTCAGAAAATCTGCCTTTGGGTTACATAATGTGGAAAGAAAACGACTATTTACTTTGCTGATGTGTCCCTCGGCTCGAAGGTGGACTGAAGGGGATTACAATTTAGGTGTGAATGCATCCACAGTGCTCAATAGTTTATTGCTCCCAAGGAAATGAAAGGTAGGTTTGCGGGCTTAGTTGTCAACGGAAGCCCATAAGACAAACGTGGTCATGCAACTTTAATAATAAGCATTTTTTTTAATGTGGATAATGCCAGGTAGTTTGCACAGTCATTTTGTAGAAACCAGCTTGCTAGCCCCTTAGAAATATGCACATTTCTTGACACACAGGGTGTTTTTCCACTTAGCACTAGAGTACCCTTTAAAGGCCCATGGGTCCTTAATGGGTACTCTAGTGCTGGGGTTTCCACTAGCATTAAGAGTACCCATTAAGGACCCTTAATGGGTCCTTCAGTGCTAAGTGGAAAAACACCCATAATGTCACTCCTCTCTGGTCTCCCTAACCAGATGCCAAAAGTCCATTCAGTGTATTCCAAGCTGCTTAAGAAATTATCCTTATCTTCCTCCTCCTAGGAAACTGCAAAGGACTGCAGCCTTTGTTTTTGCTGCAATAGGCCATCATAAATACATACTTGGAAATTATATTTTGTACATACTGCAATTAGTCTTATAAAGCATTGGATTTTTTTATCAGCTGGATAAATTGTTGTCCTTCTTAAGAAAAAACAAATGTCTGTAAAGATTATCCAGTCATGTTTTTGAACTTGAATATAGTCCTGCCCCATTGGTTTGAGATTCCTGATAATAATACACCACATTGCCAAAGTGTACTTTGTATTACTTTTTTATTATATTCTTTTGAAAGACTCAAGCTTGCTCTACTGCAGTGGTTCTCAACCTTCCTAATGCCGCGACCCCTTAATGCAGTTCCTCATGTTTTGGAGACCCCCAACCACGGGGGCGATGCAGCTGGAAAGGGGGAGGGAGGGAGGGGTGGCGGCGGGAGACTTGTCGTGACCCCTCTGAAAGGGTAGTTTGACCCCCAAAGGGGTCCCGACCCACAGGTTGAGAACCACTGCTCTACTGATTTTAGCGGTTCTTAGTCGCTGATAACTTACAAAACAATTCTATATTTATGTCAACTCAAAAGCCAGACATAATTAAAGTAACTGGGGCTTCCTACTAGAATTACAGTGTTAAACCAGATATGTGTATCTGATTCAGAATGCTACTTTCAGAACATTTTCAGAACTAGAACTTTGTAAAAGTGGCCTTTATTCACTGTCCTTTGCAGGAAGAATAGCAGCTTCTTTCCCAACTACAATTATAAATTCCTCACATTCTCCACTATATAGTGCCATAGTATTAATTCTACAACAACTTTGCATTTGCAATCATTCAACTGTTCAGGAGTATTCTCATAATTTTTAACTCATTCCTGTTCGGTTATTGTATGGAACAAACATAGAATGGATGCACAAAGAACAGAGCAGTATCATATTAAATGTTGTTCTTTAATTGCTTTGTGATTACAGATACTCTTTTCCCCAGAAAAAGAAAAATGAACTGCAAAATACCAAAGCAAAACCAGGGCACTTTAGTTTAAAATCTAAGCAGGGCTTATATACTGTACACAGGACAGAAACAATTATTTCTTTTGATATAATAAAGATTATCAATCAAGTTGAAAAAAATTTATTGTGCCTACAAAGGGATGGGCAAACCAACAGTTCTAGAGCAATAAAACAGAAAGTTCCATTCAGAATTTGAGCAAGCTTATCCACGTTACTCATAAATCTAGAATACAGTAGGACCATTTAGCATGATTACATTGTTGCTTATAGCAAAACTCATGTTAGGGAATACTAGATCTTTAATATTAGGGAAAATGCATTGACGTGAAACAGGAACACTTAATACTACTCAACACTGAAACTAAGTCTCAGTTAGTAAATTGTGTTATATTTATTTATTATTTGTATTTCTATCCCACCCTATACCAGGAGGTCTCAGGGTGGGTAACAACATTTTAAAACTGGACATATATTAAAGCAACAGTATATTAAAACCACACAAACTCAAAGTACCAGTACTTCAAACAGGGCCTTACTGTATAAAAGCATAAGTGGAATTTTCAACCAAGGGAACATCCTTACCTCTTAGGTCCATATTCTCAGGTTCATGCCTACCAGTTATACTCCATTTTAACATATTGCAAGCAAGGGAAAAGGACTCTTAAGATTGTCCTATACTTAATTTAAGAAACATGATTTAGAGAAATCCTATATATGTATTCAGATATGCAATTAGGTGATGGTTTATGTTCTGTTATAGCTACATTGAAGATCTATCACGTGGCTTTGTGTGGTAGTGATGATGATGAGAAAAATACATGGCCAAATCTGGATATGCTCAGCACTGGTTCCAAAGAAAAAAAGAAAAAGTTTATGCTGCTTTATCTGCCCCAATAGACTGATGTCAGATCAACGACCTAAAGACATCAAGGACTCTTACAAGCTGCTTAAACTTCAACAAGGCTGTTCAATGGATGATGTCAGAAATTCCTACTGGAATCTTGCCAAACAGTACCATCCAGACAGTGGATCTAGAACAGCAGATTCTGCAACTTTTGTACAAATTGAGGAAGCCTATAGAGTTGTACTTAATGATGTGACCAGTAAAATGAAACTAGATGAAGGGAAAGATGAAGAAGATGAATTCAAATCAAGAGCACCACAACATAGGCAATATTTAACTTTTGAGGGAATTGGTTTTGGTACCCCAAGTCAAAGAGAAAGACAGTATATGCAATTTAGAGTCGATCGAGCTTCTGAACAAGTAATGGAGTATCGAAAGCAGAAAATGGAACGGCAACTTGCTGCGAGTGATATCATGCTAGCTAAAGATGTAAGGCAAAGTAAGAAAGCAAAAATTACTCAGGCTATTGAACGACTGGTTGAAGACCTTATTCAGGAATCTATGGCAAAAGGAGACTTTGATAACCTTAGTGGTAAAGGAAAGCCACTGAAAAAATTTTCAGACTGCCCTCATATTGATCCTATGACTCATAACCTCAACCGGATCTTGATAGACAATGGATACCAGCCGGAATGGATTCTTTTGCAGAAAGAAATACGAGAAACAATAGAAAAACTAAGGAATGATATAGTTGCTTCTAGGAATAAACTGGGAGATCCAATGACATCAGAAAAAGAGAAACAATGGGAGGAAATTTGTGAACAGTTTATTAAAAACATCAAGACATTAAACAAAAGAATTAATGACTTCAACTTGGTTGTTCCTATTCTCAGCAGACAGATGGTCCATTTTAATGCAAGCAAAGAAATTGCACGTGCAGAGGAGATCTATGAAATCCAGATTAAAAATAAAAGAGAGAAAAAGAAGAGTGAAACTGAAAGTGAAAGAACAGCTGATATTAAGACAGGGCTTTTTAAATGGATGAATCTCATTTTGAAGTAAGAGATTCAGCTTTGCTATTAATGTATGCAGCCAGATAACATGGCATTTCTGTTCTTTTTTCCCTTTTTATTGAAATACAGTAACAAATAAACAGCCTTCTGTCACATTTCTCTTGACAACTGGTCTTTTTTGAGTTGATATTCTTTTATTTTTAAATACAGAATTAATATTTTTATTTAGAAATGGACCAATCAGAAGGGGGAGGGGTATTTCATTTCTTGTGTGCTCTGTGGCACAGTAAGAGTTTTAAGCAGCCACTGCTGAGGAGTGGGTCACACTAGTTTGCCAGTTTGCTACCTTGGGAATTTCAAAGAAGCCAGTAAATTGACACAGCAGAAGGGCTTCAGCCTGCAGTCTTCTTTACAGGATGCTGAATTTAAGACTGAGGCTATTAAATCAGCACATATAGAATCAACATGGGATGCAGTTACTTTCAAATGAACTGTGAGAATGAAAAACTGCAGTGTTTAAAAAGCCTTCAGAATTAAACAGCCTTATACTTAGGTGATCAGAACAAGCCCAAATGCTCTGGGATGCAGCATCTACATGCTGCAGTGCTAGCTCTGCCTCAGAGCTTGAGTAGAAGTCCTGATCATCTGTACCTGTGGAGCAGTAAAAACTGTTCCATAGTTTTATCAGGAGTGCCCAGGGTAAAGTCCCAGGTGCAGTGTTCATAGTACTTCCATTATGTGGGAATGGCATGGCACAGATGCAGGTATGCAAATACATACAACATCATAATTGCCATAGCAATAGGCTTGGAGTGTGGCTGCAGCTATTGCTACAGCAATGCAGACATGTCCAAACTGCAAAGCCACAATTTAAGTTTGGGACAATGGCAGTGCTTGCCGTGTGAAGAATAAGAATTGGCTTTTATACTCTGCTTTTCTCACACATTTAAGGGTACTCAAAGCAGCCGACAAACCTGTTCTCCCCAGACGTCTGTGAGAGCTCAGAAAGCTGTTCCTTGGTTTTCTGAGGGACTCTAGGCAATGAAACAGGATATGGCCAGAGTGCAAATGAAAGAGCACATAACCTTGCCTATTGTGTGGCAGTGAAGTCTGTATTGCATCGAGGACCCAGCAGAGCTCTTTGGTGTGGTGAAAGGGCTGCAGTCACATGCCCCATCAGATTCAGTACTGGAGCCTGGTGTAACCGGTTTGCAAGGTACTTTAAATCACTCATCTATATACTGACATGAACGCTGCTTTTAATATTGTATTTAGGGAGCTGTCCAAGGCACCATCAGCTCTCATTTTAGGAAATCACTTCGTTTTTAAGGCCTGAGGGTACAAACAAGATACTTACATGACCCCTTGACCTTTGCTGCCGGCCTGATTTTAGGACAGAATCAGTTTTGAAAGACCTGGGATGGTTTCAAGACAGAATAGCTTTTGAAACACCCGAGATGGCTTATGACCACCGTCTCATATGCTTCAACAGCCAACTGTCTGAATTCATGGAGTGGGAAGCTCTCTGTGGCTTTTATTTATGATACTGCATAATATAAGGTGGAAGCAGGATGCAATACTAATGCGAAAGAGGTTATGAATACGAGCTGCTGAGGTACCCGGACGGAGAGACTGGTCTGGTCAAGTATCCGGTGGACCCCTGTCAAAGGGGCTGAAGGTGCAGCGTTGTTTCGATGCGGCAAAACCGACACGCCAATTCAGAACGTCCTTTGGTTGCATTAATTCGCACAAAAACACCCACTGCGTGGTGATATTCCGGCCACCACTAGAAACAGAACCTCTCCACTTCCACTTGCAAGTCCCTCCCGCTTCGAGAACGAGGGGGATGCTCGCGTTGCACGGCGCGTCGGGGGAGAAGCGCGCGAAGGGAACCCACCTCGGCTCGCGCAGCCTGCCCGCCGCCTCCCAGACCGAGCATGCGCCCCAGCGCCGTCCAATCGCCGCGCTCCTTGGGAAGCCGTTCGGTTCCCCGTTGCGAGGAGTCGCCCTAGACGCCGATTGGCCGAATGTCCTGTCACTTCTCTGCACGCCTCCGTTGCTGGCACGCCCCCCAGGGACGGCGGTGGATGGAGCAGTAGCAGCAGCAGCAGCATCGGGGTTGAGGCGCTTCCAGGTGAGCGAGGGGAGGGGGGAGCGAGGGGAGGGGGGAGCGAGGGTCTCGTGTGACGAATGCGCCCCCCTTTCGAAGATAAGGTGTCACGGGCAAATATGCCTTCGCCCACCCCCGCGCAGACGCGTGTCTCTTGTGTCGTGTAAACGGGAGACAGACTGCCAGGAGGTCCTTGTTCTTGCGCGCCGACCTCGACTCGACGGCAGCCGGCCGACGAGGGGCGGGCAGAGGGGACGGGCAGAGGGGACGGAGGCTCCCTTGCCCTCGGACTGGCTTCCGGAGTGGGAAGAGGCGGCGGAGGCGGATCTCCGTGTCGTCTTCTGGGGGAAGCAGCGGGGTCACTGCGCCCCGTCGGCTGACCTGCTGGCTGGACGAGAGGGAACAAGGGGCAGATGGAGCCGACGAGTTTCTCAGCATCTCTTTGACGGCGATGCCTGGTCACGATCTCGGCGCCCCCGAATCCCCCAGGGCGCCTTTCCGCCTTTCGTTTCCACCGGGGGAACTGCAACCGGCGGAGGTCGGGCTGGACACGTGAAAGAAGCAGCTCAGAAGTGGCGTAGAGGTAGTCGCATTAGACGCTAGGGTGCCCTTTCCGCCTCTAATGCACATTAAAGGCCCCTAGAAGCATATTTTCTGGCTTTTAATGTGGATTGGAAGCTCTGGTGTGTGGATGCTACCATCTCTGGGCTGCTTTTGAGCCGCTTCTTTTTTCTGTGACTGGATGCAGCCTATGAAACCCAGAGTTTTAGCTTGCCCAGTTCTGCTGCTGCATATAGTATCTGTTACCGACAGACTTCTCACCACCCCAAGGTGAAGGATGCCGTTTAATACCTGTGAGGCTGTCTTCCAATAAGACTTCTAGTTTGGATGAATATTTCATCCCTTTCTGGCTCTTCTTTCCACAGTTTTATTTTTTAAGGTTAAAGCAGGTCTTCAGAGTTGGAAGGGCACTCCCCGCCCACAGATGAGTTCGTACCACTTTTTCAATGGTATTGCATCTCTTCCTATCATCATTTAATCTTTTAACTGAAACCTGTTCCACTTGTGCTTAAGAGTGCTTAGGAAAGCACAACCAATGTGTGAATGAGGCTTTAATAGTATACACTGGCATTGACTAAAACATTAGTTTTAAGAAAAACAAAACTTAGGTCCAAGTATAAAAGGGGGCTATTGCCTTTTTTGATAGTTTGAGAAAGCCCTCATAGCTCACAAGGGCTTTCCATAGGCAGGATGTCAGGTTGATGTTTAGGGTAGCAAGCTAGGCAAAGGTGGGAGTTCTGGAGCATTTTTTGTTTGTTTGTTTTTATTAAAAGCTGTAGAATTCCCATGAGCTCTTTTGTGGGAGTTTAAATTTGCACTGAACACAAATTGGTCCAGCAAAACAAAGCTGATTTATTTAGTTCATGTGTTTGAAGGGAGCAAAAAGTGTTATGTTAGTGAGTACAAAGTCTAATGTTTCTTATATAGCAGATTGTTTCCGGGTTTATTTTTGCTTTAATTGAAAAAAACCCACCCTAAGTTGTATGAGTGTTTTAGCACTTTACTGAAATTGGTGTTGGTAAGAATAATTTAAACTATGTTTGATATTGGTAAAATATTTTAGGCTAAATATATGCTTAAAGCAGCTTTAATATGAAAAGTTCTTTCTCAGTAGAAATATGATATGTTTACTCTAGTCCAATGCTAGGACTAGGAAAGCCCCCCCCCCAAAAAAAACCCCTTTAATATGAACTCAGAGGATTCTTGTCCCTTCCTTTTCCTCTCATGTCAATCAGTATTATTATTTTATTTATTGGTTTAAAGACTGACAAGGGCATGTGTTGATCCAGTTTAGTATGAACTAGTTTGTACCAAAGTGTGTGTGTTCACTCTCCTGCCCATCAGCTTCATAGAGTACTTCCTGGTTCTAGTGTTATGTGACAGAGAAAACAATTTTTTTCTATCCACTTTCTCTGTACCATGCATGCTTTTATATACTTTAATCTGGTCATCTGTTAAATGCTGTCTTTTAAGGCTGAAAAGGCCTAGAGATGTTGCAACTTGGTTTCATAAGGAAGGTGTTTCAGCCGCTTGATCATTCTGATTGCCCTTTTCTGTGCCTACTCAGCTTCAAGAATTATTCCATGGAACCTGGCTTGCTTGTCAAACTGGATTTCCCTCTATATACCATGTAGTGTATTACAGAGTAATTATGTTTGCCATATTTCCATTATTGCTCATGATTATGCTGAAGAAAGATACAGTATATGTATTGTTTGCAATCCATAGTGATGAGTGGAATTTTTTATCATGTAACTAACATGCTTCAGGATGAACAGGTATGGCTTTTTCCTGTTTGAAATGTTATTATAATACAGTGGGAAGTATTCAACTTCTCGTGTGGGGAGCCTCTCCCATTACAGCAAGCTTCCTATCAGATAATTCACTCTTACAAAATAGATGCACATAAGACTAGGCAAGAAGAACATGTAAAGGCAGTGCCAGGAAGTGCAATCACATTTTCTTTGGAAATTCATAGTTCGCAATAATAATGTCTTGGGATTCTAAATTGTGTGGAAAGCAAACATTCTTGAAGTGACTATAATACTGTATGTGAGAGGAATGTCTGGATAGATGACAAAAGCATGTCAAGTTTGAGCTTGCTCTTCAACTAGCATTGTTGTAATCGTTTGAAAGCGTATACCTGAAAGGGGCTTATGGCTGCTTACAAAAGGTGCATATGTTATCCCTAGTATAGTTTCATTTACCTGAACATCTGGCAAGGCTCCTTTTGGGAACTTGTTGAGTGCCTGCCCAATTTCTTTTGTTTTTCTTCAAGTGTGGTGAGCTCCCAGAAGCTACTACCAAACCTATGTTGCAGGAGCCTCAATAGATGTCCAGCCAGTTCTCTGCTAGGGGAGGAGAGATAGTACATGATCCTCTGCACTTCTTCCAAGCTGGCTTACTATGAATTAAGTGGCCAGTAGACTAGAAAAGCCCCGACAGGGCAACAGGACTGTTTGGCTGTCCAGATGTGATGCCAGCAACTTTGTCAACATATTTTGCGTATCTGACAGATCCCTCAGTATGGTGACATACATCCTACCTTTTTGTCTGTACAGTATTTCTATATTTTTGATCATGTGCGCTTAGAAAAAAAATCTATTCCACTTGAACAGAATTGGTATGCAACTTTCCTCCCCCCCCCCATGTGTTTTGGGGGTTTAATGCACTATTAGGAAATGAACCTCTAGTTGATTGTGATCTGTAGATAACTCTGCCTTAAGCCTTGGACTAAGTTTAATTATCTTCCAATTCTTTCAATTGCAGCAGCATAATTAGAGTCTCCCCTCCTTTTTTTAGAAGCATCTTTCTGTGAAACATCTTATCCTACATTTGTTTTGGGGCAGAAACAAGAAGAGGCTGATTTTAGTTCTGTGTTTGCTAGGATTCCTCCATGAGAATAGCTTAAAATAATCTTAATCAGTTCTATAGGATTTAAGCTGTGGATTTTTAAAATGTTAGACTGTTCACTGTTACCTAGGAACATGTAGGAGGATGCTAGACGAGTACAAGTCTTGTCTTGTCTCAGTCTGGTTTGCTCTGGGCTAAACAAAGGTGGAACAGTGTAATTCACGGTTTGCAAGATGTAGTTAGCTTATGAGATTTTTCAGCACAAACAGGCCTTTTCTATTTCTTTTTATGTGCCTTTTCTAAAGAGAATGATGCTTGCATTTAGATGGTGCGTGTTTTGCAGCAGCCATCATCATAGAAGAGGTGTTCCTCTGCTCTCTTGTGGCAATTTTTTTTTAATTTTTAAAATGGTACTAGTACTTAAAAGCTTCTTATGGCAAGTATTGCTTTTTAATGGTCATTTAATGCTTGTGAATAATTTATTAGTGAAGAAATGGCAGCAATATCAAAGTTGTTAGCTGACAAAAAAGATTACAGAAGGTTAGGATTGGAACATCGGTTTGCAATGCTTCCCTGAATCTTTGAAACACTGAGTACCATAGGAATGAAAGCCTTCAAGGAACAGGTTCTGTTGTGTTCTTTGGAGTTGATTACTGAATAAATGAGTACATCTGCTAGATAAATGAACGTCAGTAGCACATTTGTATTCGAGAGTTTTTAGATAAAATCAGACACTGAATGTAATTGTTGACTGAAACAACTCAGTTATCTTTTATATGTCAGCAACTTCCACAGAAAGCTGGGAGACATGGTTGTATGTTTCCGTCTTCTCTTTTCTCCTGATTGCTCTGGGCTAATGTAGAGTACAGCCTGAGTATGATGTGTAAAGTCAGCATATCATGTTTCTTCTCTGAATTTGCTTAGACAAGCTGCTGTGTTTTCACTTGAACTGTGAACAAGATTTTAAGCTCGAAACTCAGTGTTCCTAAGAAACACGGATATCACTAATCTAATCTACAACTCAGTTTGTTGAAGTTTGTTTCTTTCCAAATCTATTGTAACCAGTGGTTGAGCATCCCTGCACTTTTCTTGGCAAGGGTATAGAAGTGCTTTCTGATACCTTTTTCTAGGGATATTTTGGGATCAGACTTGTGACACTCTTCCTTTCAGGTTGTTCCTCTTCTGAGTTACAGGCACTAATTTCAAATATATGTGGAACATAAATTAATCCGCTTGTTTATTTGTTTGTAAATCCCCCCTCCTTTTGCTAGTCCCTGAGCATTAATGAAAAACTAATGTAAATTCACAGGTAAAGAAACTAATCTGGTAGTTCAACTGAACTTGGAAGATGGCGGGATTCTTAGACAATTTCCGATGGCCTGAATGCGAGTGCATTGACTGGAGTGAAAGAAGAAATACTGTTGCTTCTGTGGTTGCTGGGATCCTGGTAAGTCTTGAAACAAACAAATATTCCAGGTTAAACTTTTTTTTAAGAGGCAATATAGTATTTTTTCTCTTATTTAAGTTCCTTTTAATGGTTAGCAAAGTGTCTCATTTTTTGTCAGTTTGTGTAGCATCTGTTTGAATTATCTGAACTGGATTGCCACTGTGTCTTTTCTAGTGGCAAAGTAGATCAGTTGCAGGTTGTGTGAATGTGAGACAAATTTTAGAACGGGACTGCTACGGACTTCCACGGTGTTCTCAGTCACCTGCACCCTAAACAAAGAGTTTGTTTGTTTCCATTTCTATCCCACCCGATACCCAGAGGTCTCAGGGCGGGTAACAACATTTAAAATCAAACATATAAAAATAATACCAGTATATATTAAAACAACAGTGTCTGCAAATGGGAAGGGAAAAGAGTATCCCTATTTAACCAAAGGGCAGGGCAAAGAGGTGCATCTTCACTGCCTTCCTAAACATGTACAGTGAAGGTGATTGACGCACCTCAAGGGGGAGACTATTCCATAGCCTAGGGGCCACTGCTGAGAAGGCCCTCTTCCAGGTGCCCACCCTTTTTGTTACTGAACGTGGTGGTAGGAACCAGGAGAGCTTAAGGCACGGACAGGTCAGTATGGGGGTAGGCGTTTCTTCAGATAATTGTGCCCCAAGTCATTTAGGGCCTTATAAATTAAAGTTAACACCTTGAATTCAGCTCAGTAACAAATGCAGTGCAATTCTTTTAAGACTGGAGTGATGTGCATCTGGCCAGCTGTCCTGTTCAGCAATCCAGCAGCTGCATTCTGCACCAGCTGCAGCTTCTGAACCGTCTTCAGGGGCAGCCTCATGTAGAACGCATTGAAGAGATTAAGGTGGTGGTCTCCTGGTGATAGTTGGGGGGCAAGACTTGATGGAATCAGTCTCTTCCAAGGCAGAGTAGCCGTGCTTCTCCCCTGTCCAGCGCCTGAAGAGACAAAGGTGGTGTTTTACTATCTGATATGTTTTATTCTCATTGTAACCCACCCTGGAACTATTTGTTGATAGACAGGATATAAATTTTCTGAATAATTATAATAATAAATAAGGTAGATGCTCTTGGCCTTGGCCTCCACCTGAGCTTCAAATGTCAGCACAGAGTCCAAGAGCAACAGATTTTGCACCTTTTCCTTCCAGGGCATTATAGCCTCATCAGGGACAGGGTGCCTCCCACCTTCATGGACCTGAGACCCTGTGACACACAGCACCTGCGTCTTGTATGGATTCAAGTTCAGTGTATTGGCCCCCATCTAGCCCGTTTCTGCCTCGAGGCACCTGTCAAGCACTTCAACCACCTCTTCCAGTTCAGATGGCTCAGAGAGATAGAGCTCGATGACCTCTCCCAACAACTTCATTTAGGTATTAAATAACGTGGGAGGCAAGATTGCCCTTTGAGGAACTACACAAGAGAGCTTCCAGGATGGAGAGCGAGAACCTCCCACAACCACTCTCTGGCCATAGCCCTGGAGATAGGAGCAGAACTACTGCAACACAGTGCTTTCAACTCGCCAACTCTGTAGCCTTTCCAGAAAGATATCATAGTCATAGTGTCAAGGAGCGCTAGTGACAAGGTACTATGGGATTACTGGAAGGAGAGAAGAAGGGGAGAACTAGACTGGGTTAGTAGAGGAGCTTCTTGAAATTTTGTTCTCGACTTAATGGTCACCTGTTCTCTAGTTTTTTACAGGGTGGTGGATAATGATAGATGCAGCAGTAGTTTATCCTACACCAGAAGAAATGAACCATGCATTCCATACTTGTGGAGTATTTTCCACACTAGCTTTTTTCATGTAAGTTCTTATCAGGATAATGTCTTGTTTTATAATAGCGGGTGAATTTTTGCGTAAATGATAGAGTCTTTGAAACAGCCCTTTCCTGAGCCTTCACTTTTCTTTTTGTGATTGCTAGCGGCAGCCATGACATAACCTTTTTAAATTTTGAAATGGATGTTTGTGACTCTCCATTTCATGTTCTTTTCAAAGGGATGAGATTAGACTTCCTTACCTCCTCTTTCTTGACATGTTCAAATACTCAGTCCTGTCCTTCTGCTGAACATCCTTTTTTTACTCAGTATGACTTCCTCCTAGAAACCTACTTAATTATATCATTTCTGTCCTTTACTTTTTAGTACTATATGCACTTAATCACTTTTGTTAATAACATTAAAAAATTAAAACAAAAATGCTGCGCTAATATTTTGAGATCCTTCGCTGAATCCACTAATTCCGTTCCTAAAAAATAGCAGCAGCTTTGTATTTTGACTTGATGCATGTTGAAATGACTCGGAGAGACGTGGAAAAGAATGTCAGGAGTATAATTGCTCCCAAGAGGAAGCATAGATCCAGAACAGCAAAGCTGCCGACCTTTAGACGTTGAGTGCATTAAGATTTCATTTTCCATTGAAAAATGTGTGTGTTTGTTTTTTTTGTAGGATAAATGCAGTATCAAATGCTCAGGTGAGAGGAGACAGCTACAGTGATGGATGTTTAGGAAGAACAGGTGGGGCCATTCCTATGTATGCAAATAAATTCATCATTCAATTCTGATCTCAAAACTTGCTGTGGAAAAATACCCTTTTTTCATTCATTACAGTAGCAAATGGCAAGGTATTTTACAGATGTTTCTGGTAGAGCAAATGGTATCTTCTACTTTTGAGGAGTTCCTAAGAACCTTATTAGTTACAATGTCTTACAGAATGTAAAGCATATAAAAACTATGTTTTCAAAAAATGCAATGCTAAGAACATCCAGTGATTAGACCAAATTAAATAGAAGAATTAAAAACTCATAGGGACGGTCCAAAGAGGAATGCTGTTCTTGGCTTCCTAAAAATGCATAGGGAGGTAGCTTGCCTTCTGTCTGGTGGAACTTGATTCCATAATGTTGGTTCCATGGGGGAAAGGCCTGTGGATGAACGTCCATCCCCAAAATATTGTGGGATGGTGGAGTTTGTTAGATATTTAAAAATGAGGAGAGATTATGTTATTGATAGGTTCTATTTTTATGTTTTTACTATTTTATGCATACATTACAGAATAAAATATATTTCCGTCTTCCTGGTTTTATCTTCTTGCTGTGCACATCGAATAGGTTGAGCTGGAAGTTAGTAATGTTTCTGAAGCCATTCGGTGAATCTCATGGGGGAAACTGTATCTAGGCCTCCTCTAACCAAGACTGTTTACCCGTTAAGGCTGCATTCAGGCATGGTTTAAAAAGAAAGCATCTCTGATGCAACTTAGAGACAGCTTAGAGATGGTTTGCAGGTGGGATTGTTCACATGCCAGTCTGCCCCTCCCTCCTCTCATTAACATTCTAGGCTAGAAAAGGTTGCCATTCAGTTGTGGCTACAATGAAGTGTTATTAAGAGTCAGAATAGGTAGAGTGAGGAATAACAGACACATCATAAGGCTGCAAGCTAATGAAAAATTGCATGAAAATTGTTCCTGTTGCCCCTAGTTAACTATGCACAACCTGAATTGAAATATGTATGAAGTAGATGGGGTTTGATGATGTGCCACCCACTTTGCTACCAGAAATCCGTCTCCCCAATTGTGAATATTACCTATCTGCAGAAAGAGAAAGAAAGAAAAAGAAGGAAAGCTTAAACCAAGATAAAATCCTCTAGTTATCTAGGTCCATGTTGTACCTTAACATTCATGGCATATGTCCTAAGTCATAAAAGTTGCTTGTACTTTGCAAATGTTCTCTTTGTGTCATGATGTGTTTATTGGGATGATGGTTGCAAATATTCTTCATTTTGCTGATGTTCCCACTCTCATCCTGTACTTAGAATTATTTCCTCAATCTCTATTTCATATATTGTTACAGGTGCTCGTGTTTGGCTCTTCATTGGTTTCATGTTAATGTTTGGTTCACTTATTGCTTCAATGTGGATCCTTTTTGGCGCATATGTTACCAAAAGTGAGCACTATTTCTTATTTTCAATCAAAGGGGAATAAACACATTTTAAAATACGATTGTCGTGAAACAAATAGCATTTTGTTGAGCATTGCTTTCCTTTCTGTCTGAAATTGTAAATTGCATGATAACATTCTGAAAAATCAGAATTAAAAGAACAAATGCAGACATCTAAATAGTGCATTATGGAATGTTAAATAGGAAACGAAAGTCTGAGTCAGAAAAACTAACTTGTAGCTGTAGATGTCTATATTTATTTATTTGCCTTTTTATCCCACCCTATACCTG
Organism: Aspidoscelis tigris stejnegeri; assembly: GCA_023333525.1. Classification (NCBI taxonomy): domain Eukaryota; kingdom Metazoa; phylum Chordata; class Lepidosauria; order Squamata; family Teiidae; genus Aspidoscelis; species Aspidoscelis tigris. Next base: position 215,000,633 of record JALMGA010000001.1, read on the forward strand.
AAGGTCTCAGGGTGGATTACAACATTAAAAGCCAAATATAAAATGAATGTGGCAATAATCCCTGAAGTTAGGAGGGAAGCTGTTTCCTTATTTAACGAATGGCCAGTGCAACAAATGGTGTGTCTTCACTGTTCTTCTGAACATGTGAAGTGAAGGACCTGATGTACCTCATGGAGGAGACAATTCTGTAATCTGGGAGCCATCATTGAGAAGGCTCTATCCCTGGTCTCCTCCTCTTTTGCTACTAAGAGTGGTGGTACAACCAGGAGGGCCTCCCCTAAAGATCTCAAGGCACAGGCAGCATACAACTACATGCTTTTTCTAAAGTATAACTTTGCATGGTGTAGAGTCCCTACCACTGGGCAGAGAAAGCAGTCACTTAAGGTGTCAGATACTGAGGATATTTAGTCTTTCCTTCTGACTTTAGAATTATAGTGTTCCTTGATCCTCTTAAATACCTCTCTTGCCCTAATTTGAATGGATAATGCTTTCCACTCGGGAACTTAGGAGTGAAATGGCTGTGGTTGACTTTCCACTGTAACGGGGAGAACTGGTTCTTTTAATCACGTGCAAGTCTGTATATTTAAAATGTTCCCATTTCTTAAACCACACCATTTTGTTTCAGAGCTGTTATGAAAAGGTGATAAAGAAACTCAGGACTGGCAAGTTTTCAAGTTCTAAAATACCCTGTTTTTCTTTTTTGTAGGTATTAATGTCTACCCAGGACTAGCAGTGTTTTTTCAAAATGCTTTGATATTTTTTAGGTAAGTGATGCCCAAGTATACTTAACTTTTATAATTGCTTATCACATTCAACATCGCAATGAGGCATGTTGGATTCATTGCCAAATTTTAGATCTCTCTGCGAAACTTAGCAAGTTTTCATACAGTTATGCATCCCATCCAGCATCTGTTGTATATGAAAATGATGAAATTATTTATACCTCTACCCTTACAATGTTGCAAAGAATCTATTTTGCAGCCTACTGGAATAGCTTGGGTCACTTTGGTATTTCTTTCTGTTGGTTCTTCTGGTAGTCTTACGTCCGAGGAAAGTCTGTGGCATATAATTATGCAAAGACTGCAAAATGTACCAGTAATTATTTACTATAGTTATTTTTCATTACGTGCCAAGGAAGTTAAAATTAAGGAATGTTAAGGTAGCTTTCACTGACTTTTTATTCCCAACTTAATACCCCGATGTTTTGCAGGTTCAGATAACAAGTGATAACTGAGTCCTTAAGTGCATAATTTCTGATTTACTTTCTGCTGTATATGAAGCTTGCCCTTCCACAGTCCTTTGAAATAAACGATTAATGTAGTCATAAATATAAATATATATATTTATATAAATAAATAAATAAATAATTTCTTAGAATGCTTAGCTGTCTGAATGGGTAAACGGTGCCTGGATTCCATCACATAATTTGCTGTTTTTCTTCCATTGAAACAAACACATAGGGGATTAGTAGCTATCAGTGGATACAGATTTTGAGGATTTTACTACATCTTGTATATGAGATATGACTAAAAATCAGCTCCTGGCGAGAGTGGCGCTATACTCTTACCCAATTTATGTTGGCAATGAGTTGGGCTGTGGAAGAACATGCTGCTAGATTAGGAGGCTATTTCTCATGTTTTCTTTATCTACAGCAGTGGTTCTCAACCTGGGGGTTGGGACCCCTTTGGGGGTCGAACAACCCTTTCAGAGGGGTCACGACGAGTCTCCCGCCGCCCTTCCCTCCCACCTCCCAGCTGCTCTGCTGCCGTGGTTGGGGGTCTCCACAGTGTGAGGAACTCCATTAAGGGGTCGTGGCATTAGGAAGGTTGAGAACCACTTGTAAAGGCCGCCTCTCCACCCTTACCTATTTCATATATATATTTATCTTAATTTGGTAGTGTGGTAGCGTTTTGTTTACTTGTAAATCAATCTCTGTTACTCCCTTCCAAGAGGCACACCTTCCATTTCCTTTTCCCTACTCTTTGGCTTGATAATAATGTTGCCTCCCTTCTGATGCTGCAGCAGACAGCACCCTGCCCCCACTCTGCCAACCTCCAGCAGTGGGTTGGATACAGTTACTGTTTAGAACTCTGGCCCTATTTGGCTCCCTTTATAAACAGAACTCGACGAAGCTTCTTTGAAACAACAAGAACATGTGTTTATTATATACAGTTGAAGTTTAAAGTCAGCTTCTTCTCACAGTTAGTTACACGTGGTTACTTTTGCTGTCAAGCAGTTCAGTCTTTCACTTTTACACTAAGTCACAAGACTCTACAAGTTCAAGAATAAAACTTCAATCAGTTCAGAATTGGTTAGCTTTCCTTTTAAATAACTTCACAAGCTTAACAATCATATACCAAAAGACTCAGGACCCTAATTCAAGCCTCCTCAGCTAAGGGCCCGTTTCTCCCCTTCGTTAACCTCCCTCCAGGATTAACGACCCAAGGCAGAGAACAGAAATTGTTCCCTCAGGCCCCCTTAAATATGGGCCTGGCTGGCTAGCTTTGCTCTTATTGGCTGAGCTCCGCCTGGATGCAAATTCAACCCCTCCCCTTGGAGTGCTCAACTAGCCCCTCCCTTAGGCTACTTACCCTTGTGAAAATACACTTTGGCGACACTTTTAAGCGTCTGGACTTACCGTGTTCGCCACACTTTGCATTTTAAACTAAAAAATGTACTTTTGTGATTGAGGGGTCCTAGCGGGCATTACACCACTGATCTACAGCATGCTTTTATTTGTTGAGCTTGTTTCAGGATCCCAGTTCACAAATGCAGCAGTAATATTAGCCCATTTCAATGGAAAGTACTTTGTTTCTGTTATATCAATTAGTTGTTAGAGTGTGTTTGATAGGACCGCAAGAGATCCTTGACTTCTTTGCTTATTGGTTTCTGTTGAGGCTGGCTATCTTAAATATTTTACTTTTTCTTATGGAAAAAAATCAACAACAAAACACCCGAGTTTGCTTCCTTGCATTCTTCTAGGGTTCTTTTTTTTAAAATGCTGTTGTAATCTGACAAATAATTGGGCTAAGAATGTTGACATACTGTACTGTTTTAAAAAACAATCATTTGTTAAATCAAGAGGTTTTATGCCTCTCACCACCAAACATGCTAACGGCAAGAAGCTAAGGTAAACATTTTATTTTCAGTTTCTTTGCTGGTGTTTTTCTTGATGCCTCCTTATTTTGGACTTGTTTGCTTTACTACTGACACTGTAAACAGGGTTAAGTAACAGTTCTTAAGAGTCATTACACAAGACTGGCCTAAACATCTTCATTTTAATAAGGTTAACTATGAGAATGTATATGCAGATAACAGTGTCTGAACAACATCAGGACTTAAAACACCCTTTTGCATATCTGCTTGTGGAATGTGCTGATATCCCATTCATGTTCTCCTTTGGGCCAGTACTATATTCCAGCGAATTTAGATGATTCGTGAACTAAGTGCTGTTAAAACACATTAATGTTATAATATCTTATTTGAGGATGGAACAAATATTTTTCTTACCTATGTAAACTTTTATTTTCATAGCACTCTTATCTACAAATTTGGAAGAACAGAAGAACTGTGGGCATAAGAACTTTTCCTTGTCCTGCTGAACAAGTCTTGAATGTAAATAAAACGTATATTTACTGATTTTATATTTTGCCAAACTTCTAGATGTTACATTATACATTTTGTATGTATTATTTCTAGGAGGTGAACTGATTTCAGATTGCATCAGTGGTTAGCTATCTTTTAACAGAACTGTTACGTTGATATGTACATATACAGCTGTAATATATGAATGTTTAATTTTCTTGGCACCTGTCAGGTTCTTCTGGTGTGATACAAGGAGAATATTCTTAGGCAGTTCTCACATGCTCATAGGCACAAAATGACCTTCTCTTATTAACTGAGAAGTGAAGATTCCGTGTAGCTAATTTGGAAGTGAAGTTAAATCTTATACATATCAGACTTTGCAGGTTTTTTTAAATGGGCACTCGGTAATGCATGACAAAGATACTCAGTTCCATTTTTCTTAAAAGAAATGGTATCAACAGTTAGTATATTCTAAATCTTCTCCTAGTTTTCCAAATATGAAGAATGTTATGTAGTATAGTTCAGTACTGATTGAAAGCATGAAATATGTACAAAACATTCTGTTAATCAAAATGCTCCTTTTAAATTTGCTTTCAAGTCTTGAACATGTATATGCTAACACAGCATGCCTTAAAATGAGTGCATTTATCGGCACAAATGTTTAGCAACAAAATAATAATATGCTTGACAAATGACAGAAAAGTACTTAAATTTGCAACAGGGAATTTAATGATCAAACTTCTAACACGTTCAGTCATTCAGGCTGCGGTGTTGTGGTATGGTAACCATTGGGCTGTAAAATGTTTGTCCTCTGAGAATATAAACCGTGCAAACCTCCCTCCCCAGAAATATGCAAAGGTCTATTACTAGTGCTTATCTGACGTCAGCTTGCACAAATGATGTGCTGTGCTCCTCCAAAATGTGCCACCAAGCAGCAGCAGACAGCATCAACCACCAGTGAGAACAAGGAGAAAATGGGCAAATGAAACCAAAAGCTGCCCTTCTAACCACTTTTTTCTGGAGCTGTGTCAACTAGTTCTATTTAGAATTGGTTTTGAGTGAAACAGTTCTGGAAGTGTTCTGTACCAAACTGGACTCCCTTTTAAGTTTGAGCAGTTTGTTATGGAATCTAAATGAGCTAAGGTTGTTTTAATCAAATGCTTTGTTTGGTTCGTTTTCCTCTTCCCCCTTTTTTTCTGTTTCCACGTGCAACCCCCTCAAATTGTGCCCTGGCCTCCCCTGTGCTTTCCAGGAAGTGGAAGTGAACATGGTCCTTTAATTCCAGAAGGCCTCATAGGCCTTGTTAATGCACAAGCCAGCTGATAAAAAGTTGGCTTAATGAGCCACAAAAGACAAAGTAATGCCATGAATCTAATAGGGGGTGCCAAGCTACAATAGGGTAATGCTGCATGCCCAGGAGGAGAAGGGGTGAGAGACCAGACCACAATGGGTGGGGTGAAGCTTGCATGCACAAGGGAGGTTACAGACTGTAGAAATCACTCAGCTAGCCACATGGTTCTAGGTCAAAGAATTTGACCTGTGGCCAGTTTGGGTTCATTATTAACTGAACTAGCTACTTTACATTAGTGCTAATCTCTACATTTTTATCTTCAAGAACACAGGGGAAGGCAGTTCCTTTGATTCTTTTCTTCCTATTCCCAACTTCTGTTCCAACTTAGCTGATATTGTTTAGTACGCTGATTTGCTGATTTTTAAAAGACCCCCCCCACACACACACATACATACACAAATAGACACCTGAAGACAAATGGGTATTTCAGATGCTTGTGCAATATTCAGAGCCAAAGGGATATTTAGTGTTCAAATAATTTTAGTAGTGTGTAGATTCATATACTGAAAGGATATGTAAGGAACTTTAAAATGTGATTCCAGACACAAGGAGGAAGAAGGCTTTCTTAAATAAAACAACCCTCTTCAAACTGAACTTGATAAATGTGTGCAAATATATACTGTAATGTTACTTTGGACTATCTTTTGTGCTCCCAAATTCAGTGTATGTATGTAGTCGGAGTTTTTTATTTATTTATGTTCTTTGCTTTATTTAATGATAGAGATTCATTTGAGAAAACTGAGTATCAAGTGATCTAATGGTGCTCTTGTGTTCTTATTGAAGAACCTAGCCTTATTTTGTTCCTTTTTTGCCTTTTACATGTTTAGACATTCACACAATTAAGAGATCAACTGTATCAAAGCAATTTGTCTTTCCAAGTTTTCAAATTCTTTAGAGGACGGACTATGAAGCAAATATTTCTGCTAAGAGTTGTCCTGTTACCTCAGTAACAGAGTTGTCCTGTTACTCAGTTAGTCCAGTATTGGTTGTTTAATGTGAGTACTTCAAAGTCTAATGAAGATTAATGTATTTTGCATTACAAACTAGAAAACAGTTCAGTGTAAGATCTTACTTGAAATTCTTAAGTAAAATCCAGTGCACTGATGGTGTCTGTTTGACTTTATTTAAAAAAAGACAAGCATATACACATGTGTATCTCACATAACACTTGACATTTTACTCAACTAGAGTATTTACTGTTTCTTTCCATTGGTTATGCTACCTGTGACCGCTGGAATTTGTAAGTCTTTGGTATTATCTGCCTTACATCATTACAGATGCAAGTTCAAACTAATGTGGCACTTTGTGTGACACTGCTATTGTCTTTTTTTTTAAAGCACCAGATGAAAGTAATGAAAAAACATGTATCTTGCATGGAATGCTTTGTTGGAAAGGGTTTTGAAGGGGGAAAGTCCCTAAGCATTATACATTCATCTACATATTCCAAATTATATAGACGAGCAAAGAATATTCTTTATTCATCAGGCATGCCAATGACCCATAAACTTACTTACAAAAATAAATCTGCTTTCATATTTTTGAAGTTATCAGTTCTCAAAACATTCTTGTTGAATTTTTTAAAAATCTATTTTGCCACAACTACCATGCCAGTTCTTTTGTGAGTTGTGAAATGTGGGTTTCTAATGTTTGAGTACTTGTTCTTGCTATCAGAAAATAACATGCTGCTGTCAGTCTAAATAGAGATTGAAAGTCGTAAAAGATTCCCAGCACCTCTTCTCAAAAGAAGCCTATAACTGTTGCAAAACCACGGTGGGGGAAACTGCCAACAAAATTGTTAAAATGTCACCCCATGAGCCAACTGTATTGAACATTTGTGTTTGGAATGGGTCAGTTGGTAAATAGGTGTCCCAAGGATTGTTTGAGTCATACTGTAGTGGAGGGCTTGTTATTCTCCCATATGCCCCCCCCAATTCTGTAGTATTCAACCATTTTTTTAGGTTGGCTGGCCATCTAACAGACCAAAGAAATGGCTGCTAGCAGTGGGACCATGCATGAAAGGGTCATGGGCAAGTCATGAAAAGGAAAAGACTGGCTGTTTTCTCTTTATTTCCTCCTTTGCCCTCCCGTAGTTGGATGTACCTGTAGCTAAAGATGATACATCTTGATGACTTTTTGCATAGCTAAACTATGGAATGTTGACCATCATGTAAATCCCTCCCAGTCATTAAGATAATTCTCAAATTCCATGATGGATGTTCCATCATCTGCTAAGCCTGCATTGACAAAGATCTGCACACTTAAAGCTGTTTGTTCTTTTGCCCTGGCTTCTTAACAAAGATGGATGTCAGAGCCAAGTTGATATATAGCTTAAACCTGAGATGTATGTCTAACCATATTAGGAGCAGAACACCAGGGCACACCTCACATCTGACCCACTCTGGTACCCAGAACCATTCAGTGTTTCTTACCTTCTAGATTCTAGTACATTCTGCACATTCTGCAGAAGACTCTTACAACTAAGAATCATGAGGTTAGAATAGAAGATACTTCTCCCAGCCTAGTGATTTCCCAGAATCAGTGTGCTCCCTCTTTTTTCACTTCTCAGAAATGGCCACTCAACTTTCAGTCTCCCTCTCCAAGAAAAGCCATAACTCATAAGAGTAGGTATATGGTTTTTTTACTTCTGTCTTGTTGTGGTGCTTTTCCTGTTTGCACCGTCTCACATCTGCTCTTTCCCCCTTGTTTTATGAAAGTATACGTTACAATTTCCCCCCTCTCTTCACAACAACCAAAACATTGGTCAAAAAGGCAGAGCTGCATGGAGCTGCTTCCATTCTGGAAGTGGCTGTGTGCCTGCCAGACTATCCCCCAGCCAGGTAGTTGTGGAACACATAATCGTGCTCCACTGCTAACTGTGGCTACAATGTGACTAGTACAGGCTGACATGCATCTTTCGTTCTTCTGGGTGAAGGGTGCACGGGGTGAAGTGGAGAAGGCGCACGGCCCATTACCCAGTTCAGTTGCCATGGCAACAGTAAACGCTACTAGTTAAGGGCTGGGTAAGATTCAGATGGATTGGGCATTCAAGATGCAAACATCCAGTCCATTCCAGATCTCCACTTCCTTGGTACAATGTCCCAGGGAAATGAAGGTACAAATTGAGTTAGACAGTAAAAGAATAGCCAAGCTATTCCTCATTTCATTAATTTTTGATCTTGATCAGTAAAAAAATTAAAATAAGGGTCTGTTCATGATTGCTCTATTTTTACTGGTAATTTGCCACTTTGTTTTATTTTCATTTATATTTATATTTCAATATTCTTATAGATTCTTGTTGGCTGCCTTCAATTGTTGCAAAGTAGGCAGAGTAAAAGTATACAAATAAAATATTAATTCACAAGTACGTAAATAAAAGTGTATTAACAGACTCCCCATATTTTGTGTCTGGGTCATGTGCCAAAGCATAGTTTGTTACAATACCTACTTAACTATGATATACAACTGAAGCTTCCTAAATTAACAGTGCCCTTCACTATCACTCTTTAATTCTAAGTAAATTTTCAACACCATGAACTGTCCAAGTTATCCTAATAAATTTTTGCTCTTTATCAGCATCCTTGTGTCAGTTAATGTTGTGGTCCTACAGGTAGTGAGTTTAGTGAGTAGTACAGCAGCAGCTTTACAACCATTTATCTTAAATTTAGGATTTGCCCATTTGTTTTTCCTTCTTATTAAAGTTTAGACATTAAAAAGAAGTTATATGAACAATAACTTTTATTTTTTTATATACATCCTTGAACTCAACACAAATATAGCAATCTTTTTTCTTGAGAGTACAAAATAATTTCCGACTTTTATAGAGATACCTTTCTAAATATTCAATATGGACAGAGCCTTTATTTTATCTCTGATAAAATAATCCTTACAGGTAATTGTAGGTATTTAATTTGTGTGAATGTATTCCTACTTCCATTTTTCCAAAACTGATTATTTTTAATGATTCCCTGTATCTTACTGCTTTGTTCTGTAATAAGTGTATGTAGGAAAAATTCCCACAATATTTTATACTGTTTTTTCAAAGTACATGTGTTGCACTAATCAAACTGTAACATTTTTCAGTTGTTACCTGTAAATATTGTCAAACGCACTAAATATATATTCAGGTCTGTTGCATTCTCTATAATCTTCCCCATCTTTTCCCACTAATTTCCAGATTATCACAATACCACCACATAAGTGCATAGTAATCTTTTTGCTGTACCGTAGCTGATTATTGCTACCTTAGATAATGAACCATTATGCAATATCTTCCATTTTTTTTATTTTCATTTTCTCAGTTCATTTCTGTCTTTCACTCATTTTTAAAATTTACAAATTCACAGTAAACACAATATATGAAAATAATTTCTTGCATACAAAATACCTGAAAACCTAGGCAACCATGGTGAACAATCTGTGATCAGCATTTTATGCTGCTAGACCAGTTGCATTTTCAAATATAAAATAGCCAAGTACAGAGTCCACTGAACTGCAGTTTCTGTGGCTAAAGCACCTCTAAGGAATGACCTCGGTAGAAGATTGGCCATTGCTAAGGAGAGGTGGTACTATTGTGTCAAAGTTGACTCCTAGTGACAACAAGAACATAAAATGTAAGAGGAGCCCTGCTGGATCACGCCACAGCCCATCTAGTCCAGCAACCTGTCTTACCCAGTGGCCCACCAGTTGCTTCTGGCATTCTCAAACAGAAGACACATCAGTGCCGTTTCCTTGGACGATACAGAAGTGGTGTGTCATTCCTTTCTGGATATTGGTCTGAATTTGCAACCCTTTGCTTTCCCTCCTGTACTTAAAAACATGACACTGCAATGCTACAGTCTAGTCAGTAACTGATAATATAAAATACCCTTATTGTTCTGTGGGAAATCTGAGTTATTTTAAAAAACCTGCAAACGATCTGAGAAATGAATTTGTATTAAGTCATAACATCTGCCTCCTAATGTGCATTTTGTCCTTTTCACACTTCAACAGTAGAGGACACTGGTTTGTAGTTTGTCCTTTGAATGGAGGCCATTTAAAAAACTTCTCCAAAGTGCATTTTCGCAAGTGCATAGCCAGTGGCAACACAAGTAGATACAAAAAGTATGTTTGACTTTCATGTCAACTGTGTACTTCTGGCAGAGGTTGATGTCCAGGGGTAAAGCTGGTTCTCGTGGCCTGTTCTACACTTGCAATGGAGATTACTGACACGCTATCATAGTGTTCTTCTGTAAACTCCCGCCACTCACTCGCCATGATCATCTGAAGATTCTGTAAGTCCTGGAAACAGAAAACTATTAATTTAGACCTGCTCAACTGTATATTGATATCTCTAAGTTAAGCAATTGTTACAAAAGAAGTCACATAATCCTATAAGGTTCAAGAAAATTGTACATGAGTCAAACAGAATGTCATCCAAAGCTCTCAAGCGACATTCTTGGAAGACGGGTTCTTAGATCAATATCTCCTCCTTTAACTCAAGCTTTGCCTCAATTTCTAGCTTTTTTTTCTTTTGCATTTTCTAATTTCAGCTACAGCAAAGAAAATATCAGTTCATTATAAGGCCAGGAATGCCTACAAAATGCAATCTTAAAAATCCTCGTAATTCCTTTTCATCAAAAGAAAGCTAAAATTGTGTTTAAAAAAATACAAATAAGTGCAAACGCTCAGTCACTGTAATACAAAGATGGCCACAGAAATATAAAGTAAAGCTGGATGAGGCTGCTGAATCAGAAAGTTTAAATGTTCCCATCTTGCAACTATTTCTTGAAAACAGATGGATGGGAAATCAGATTCCCAAATGTTTATCATTTAGTTTCTATACAAGTGCCACAGTGGAGAGGAAAATGGATAAGACCTAGTCATCAGCCTAAGACATTGGTTCTCAACCTCGGGGTTGGGACCCATTTGGGGGTCGAACTACCCTTTCAGAGGGGTCGCGACGAGTCTCCCGCCGCCCTTCCCTCCCACCTCCCAGCTGCTCCGCCCCTGTGGTTGGGGGTCTCCACAACATGAGGAACTCCATTAAGGGGTCGCGGCATTAGGAAGGTTGAGAACCACTGGCCTAAGATGATAGCTAGGAAGGAAAACTGCTGGATGAGGACAAACTTCAAGTTCAAGCTATCAACTTCAGAGAAAAGGATAAACATAACATACAAAGTGGGATTTATTTTTCCCAGTCCTATTAAACAGATGATCAAAAAGTCTCAGGGTGGGCTGTCAAATAAAATGACACCTCGTGGCATTGTTCAAAAACAGCTATATAAACAAAAAATACAACAGCAACTAAGGATGTGCAAGAATATTCAGAACATTAGTTGTCTGTGTGAATTCAGACATTTGCACACGAATCAAATGTTACGACATTCGTACATTAATATTCGTACACATAGTTCAGACATTCACTAAACGGGATGTGTATGCATTCACAATAGGCTTGCACTACACTAGGAAGGGCATGGAAAAGTTGTGACAATCCTAATACAATGCTAGGGGGAATGGAGAGTATACCTTGCATGTGAAAGCAATGTAAGGAAGAGAGAGCACAGCTTTTTTCCTCTTTCAGCATCAACAACACTGCTGAAAGGGAAGAACCAAAACCAATTCACATCCTTTCTGGTAGCAAATACTGCTCCTCGTAAGAGCTAGAATTTCTTTATTACTCTTTCATCCCTGACAATCAACTTTTAGCAGTAAGGGTTGCTGAAAAGGAAGGGAAAGTATCTGAAAGCTGCTGCCAAAGCAGACAGCAAATTTTGATTTTGCTGTAGCAATAATCAGGTGTTGCATTTTGCCCTACCCCCTTCCAAAATAACTGTTTTAATAACTATTTGCAACAGTAGAAATGTAGCCTTGTGCACACAGGTACATCATCAGAGTAGGAGACAAAATTTCTTTTGCAAGCTTAGTAAAACTGCATCACTCCATTTAGGGTTGTGCTTTTAGGAACTAGGAAGAAATTGGGTCTAAAAACAGAAGATCTCAGTCTACTTGTGGAGAAGCGGGAAAAATAGCTCAAGACTTGCCATCTGGTATTGGCTTATGGAAAACAACGTTCCCGATAGCCTTCTCAGCTTTGAGCAGAAACAGACTGTAAGCACACACTGGCTTCATTTCATTTCTGACAACCACCAAAGGCAAATTGATTCTGTAGAACCTAAATGCAGGTAGTGTTACCCTATGATCAAAATTAGCTGTGATCGTATCAAGCCACGATTTATATTTAAACCAAGGCCTTATGCCCTGGTTCAAAGTCAGTGTTCTATTAAGGTCCGTATCTTTTCTACATCCATTCAATATCAGGCAAACAAATGTTATTTATGGGGGAAGAACATTAGCAGCGGAGATAAGGAAACACAATGTTCCAAGTGCATCTAACCAAAATGGCTACATCAGCTCATCTCTAATTTAGATGCTGCAGGTTTAAAACATCAGTGAAAATTATTCTATGGCAGTTGAAAATCATGTGTGTCTCATCACAAGAAATGATGAGGAAAAAAAGCCAGGGAATTAGCATAATACCCCAGATTACCCTTGTAGCTCAAATGCTAAGTAAACATCAGAAATCACTGTACATACCTCTTCATAGTGGGCTGGAATTTTTAAAGGCGGCTGCGAAAGGGCTTTAATTTTATGTCCGTATTTACAGGAAATCATGAGTAAACAGATCACAGTAAGTAGGAAAACGGCAAACCCAAGTATCACTAAGATGGTCTGTATTTTTGTCTTGTCTGGAAAAGTAACAGATATTGCTAACAATTACACAAGAACAAATGAGTCTTAACAACATTTCCATTAACTGAAAAGCTTGGGGGGGGGGGATGAGCACCTTAAGGAAATTCCTGTTAAAGTGAAGAAACACTTAAAAACATTTTATGTTTCCTGTATTATAATGGAACAACGGGTTAAAATCTGGTTTGGATTATACAGTCAGCGTCTGATCACCCTACTATGTGTCTCCCTACTAAGGCTACAAAAGCAGTAACCAGAAATAAGTGGTCTCTTCCCATAGGCATTGGTCTGTTCTCAGGCACTGAGATAATGCAGGAATGCAGGCTGACAGGATTTCAGCCATTTGTTGGAGCCATCTCAAGGACACGTTAAGAAGTTAGCAGAAGGTTTGGATATGCACAAATATTCGTAACATTTGAAATTGGGCCGAATTCAGACATTCGAACTCAAATCGAATGTTACAATATTTGTATGCTAACATTCAAACGAATCTGAATGTTTCCAGACATTCATACGAATAGTTTGGACATCCATTAAGCTGTGGAAACGTATCTAATGTTCATATATATACATACAAATAAATTCGTGTTGTATTGAATTTTGTATTGTATTGTGTTGTATTGAATGCATTCTATTTGTATGAATATGGATTTTTGAACATTCGTTTCGAATCTAATGCCAAAAAAAAATTGGCCACATCCCTAGCAGAAGGCATTAAAGGAAATGCAAAGGAGAAAGGGTTAGTATTCTGGCACTAAATGTATTTTGGCTTGGGGAGGCAAAAGAGTACCCTAAAGAGAGATTATTATATTCTGTCTGGCTTATTAACAAAATGACAATGCTATGTAATGTATAACTATGGTTTACGCTCAGAAATCCCACCATGGAATTTCTCCTCGTGCCAGACAGCATTTTCAGAGGCCAAAGGAACACTTTTCTTCCAGACCTAAAATGGGGTAACTTAAGAATTAATACTCTTCTGTCTTCTGTAGTTAAAAGTGAAGCTTAATCAACTGTACTTACAGATTCTCAGTTTACTACATATTAATTAGGGTAAACTATTTGAAACTTTTTTGTCTATTTTCTTGTAACATTTGATTAAAATACATAGTTATAAACTACCTTTGTTACAAAAATAATTATTAGATTATAATAGGAGTCATTTTGTAGAAAGACATAAAAACAAAAAGATACACGATTCATATATACCTATTTTGCATGATGTAACTGAGGTAGCAACCTGCAAATTTTAGAGCATGGACTTTACATGTACACTCAGAAAAATATACATGCACAGTAATCAAACATAAAAGAAACTGCAAAATTTAAGCATCTTACACAGAAACGCTTTGTGAAAGGGAATGTAAGAATATAAGAAGAGCCCAAGAGGAGCCCTGATGGATCAGGCCACAGCCCATCTAGTCCAGCATCCTGCCTCTATGGCCACCAATTGCTTATGGCATCTCAAGCGGAAGACCAAGGCAAATTCTTCATCTGCTCTCGACACCCTGCAAATGGTCTTTAAAGACTTCCTGCCCGTCTCTCCAACATGGAGGAAGTACCCAGCCCTCCATTTTAGTAGTTAGTACAAAAACTGTGATTTAAAAGTATTTGCCACTTACGGAAAACTGAGCATTAAAGGCACCAAGGAAGCCCAGTTTACTAATGTAAGTCAATGATACTGGGGAGGGGACGGCCAAGCTACCATTGTGTCTGTGCTTCAGTCCATGGGTGCACCAATCCACCAGCAAAGACCAAAATCACATTGCTAAAGATTTCTGGGATTGCATTAAACAACTGAAGTCACATTTTACCAACCGTGCTGTCCATCCCCATGTTTTACAAAGGACAATTTTATTAGAAGTGGACTTGTATTTTTAAAGTATCCATTGGCCTAAATGCCAAATATTTCCTTTTTTAATCTTTATATATCTTTTTTTTCACCTGATCCTATTCACTTGCATTTATTCATTAGCTGGTTATAAAGTATTTCTTACATAGAGATTCTCTGCTTAGAAAGGAAGAGAAGGGGGCAGAAGTGAGCAAAAGAAACATGTAACTAGCTATTCCATTAACAGATTTCTAACGTCAAAACCTTTCCCCAAACTCTATAACATAAACCTTTTTAAAAAAGTCAGGTGTTAGCTAGCTATATCTACTTTTTGAATTTTTTTCTTGTCATTTAGTTCTTAGTAAGGTATTGGAATTCTTATTGGAAGTCAACATAGTTTAATCAAAACAATTTTATCTTAAAAGGAGCCCACTTATTTATTTGCATTTTTATCTTGCCCTATTCACAAAGGTCTCAAGGTGAGTTACAACCACAGAAACAAAAATAAAAAATAAAAAAAATAAAATGAACATACTAAAAATAAAATGCCATACCAGCAACAGTAGTTTTGGCACAGTAAGAATTGCTTATTTGTCCTTTTACTTTCTCGTATGATGCGTTTACTTGAAAGCAATACTCTGTGTTTTCCTTCAGATTCGTGAAAGAATGTCGTATATCTTTGCTGAATTTTATTGACTGTGTAACAGGAAAAAAGCTATTAGCAACAAACTAAACAAGTTTTATACTGATCACACATGAAACAGATTTGCTTAAGCATAGTTTTATCTATATTCCACAGATTGTATAAGCAGAATATTTTACCTCTAGCTTCAAATATTGTAGGACTATCCATAAAATCCTATAAGAATCCTTATGAATGGTGTACACTCATATTCCCTATATGTTTACACTGTGAATAGATTAGCATGCAAATAATTTAATTACTCCAATTCTTTTCACTATCCTTCAAGCAAATTACTTACTTTTTCGCCTGCTGGTGCTTCCCAGAAGTATACTGAATAATGAAAAGGTGAGCTGGCATTGTCAAAGGGTGGCGAGAAGCTTAAATGAATTGAGTTACCTTCTGAGTCTACCTTTATTTTCCTTGGAGGAAGTATAGTACCTGAGATCAATTCAAATATATTAGTTAGGCATACTTTTGATCAAAGTGACATATGCTCCCTTATAAGCAGAAATAATGGTCCATCTGTCTGAACACATCAGCCTTTCATGTACTCTAGTATCTTCCTTCCTGTCCTTCAGAAAAGGAGGTTCAAACCCCCATTTTAGGGAGCACAAAGACGTGCAAGCATGGAAAAGCCAATGCAACCCTAGCAAAGAATAAATCACATAAATGAAATGCATACTGTAGCATCAATATGGTTGTATAGATAGAAACATTTAAAGTGTCCTGCTGCATCAGACCAATGCCTCATCTAGTCCCATGGGTTGTTCTCTCACTGCATACTGAACAGAGATCTGGAATGAGGGACATGTATGAAAGCCCATAAGCAGGATATATGCACAACATGACCTCCTCACTGGCTTTTCTGCACTTACCTTTAATCCAGTTTAAGGAGTCTTCTTGGCCAGATCCTGGGCCTCCTCTTCTGCATGCTAATTTGGATCAAGGAGGCCCTGCCCCCTGGTGGTCCTTCTGTGCTGGATGGAGCCAGATCTGGATTAAGAGGACCTTAATCTGGGATCTCTGGTGGACCCACTTATTTGGATCCTCAAAAGGATCAAGGGCCATGTTCTGGAACATGGCTGGAATGCAGACAGCACACCACTGTGTTCTGGAACTACTGGGGGGTACTTTTCAGCGGTATACTAAAAAGCACCCCCTCTTCCCCAGTCCCAAGCTAGGAACTTTCATTCCCAGCCTTTGGGGCTTTGGGGGGCAGCTATGAAGCTTGCATGAGCTTCACAGCCACAGGGAGTCATGGGCTGGATCAGCACCATCCAGCCCATACCCCCACAGCGATCTCGATCAGTGGGTCCAGTTATACCGGATCCCTATTGATTCGCATTACATGGCAGTAAATGAAGGAAAGGACCTCTGTTTCCCAGTAATTTGCCCTAAAGACAACGCAAGAAGCATCTTTGTATATCAACAAGTAAGTATGTTCTGTATTAGGCTGCTGCAGTAAGAAAAACAAGGACTAACAAAATAACAGATTAAGCTTTTATGGACCAGCATAGACTTCATCAAATGAAATTATATCATAATCCTTGCACCTGCACTTGAATTCTAAAGTTAAGATTCTAACAAAATTTTGTTTGCTTACTAAACTTAATAAACGATAATGAAATGAAAGACATATACCATCTCTTGATGCTTGAAAGTCTTTTTCAGTCCAAGGAGATGTTAAATTCCCCTGTTCAGCCCTAACACGTAGGGAGATTCTGTAATAACTCTTGATATGATCAAAAGTGCATTCGGGTTTTGAAGAATCTCTACAGTTCAGTGTCACCCAATCAGCTCCAGACTTTCTGTAATGCAATACAAAACATTTTTTAAAAGCCTTTAGTGGAATTCTTTACTGCTGTGCTTTTGTACATTTTATGAAAGCATTCTCTGAAGCACCTACTTGAATCTTGAAAGACTAATTTATACATGGTCCTGTTCTATTAATGAAATCCTTATTTTCTTCCACACTGCAAGCGGCACAGAGGTGACATCAATGGCAAATTTAGCCACACAAAGACCTGCAGTTTTTCAGTGTCATATAACAGCATGATGAGAAGAGAACCAGCGCTATCATACATATGTCTCTTAAATAAACAAGCAACATGGATGTGTACCAAAACCAAAGGTGCCACTGGAAATTAGTCCCAATAGATCGGTGATGGCCAACCTATGACACGCGTGTCACAGGTGACACGCCAAGCCCTTTTAGGTGACACACCTGGTCACCCTGGCACCTGGGCATGTAGTGCTTGCTTGTTTTTGAAGTGTACAAAATACCAACTTTCAATTGAAGATTTAGCAAATGTAAATAATTATTCATTTTTGCTTTTAATAAAATACATATATCAAAAATATAACTTTCTTACTAGAACTAGAAATATCACAAAATTATGGATATTTCTGGAAGTGACACAGCACCCGAGTTAAGCTAGGTTTTCTTGTGAATTTTGACACACCAAGCTCAAAAGGTTAGCCATCACTGCAATAGATTATTAAATCCCGACAGCACTTAATATTTAATACTTAATACAAGATAGTGTATTTTATTTACATGTTTTTACACACTCACATGCATACCTGTGCATGCACAAAGTACTTTGGTACAGTTTTACACAATGACCAACAGGTCATAGCTCTCATGTCAATGAGAGCAATCCCAGAATAACCTAGAAATGGTTATTCAGAAGGAAATCAGCTTTGAATAGTAGAGAATGTGTTTTATATGAAATATCCTTCATGTGCAATTTCAAACAAGTTAATTTGCTGGCACATATGCATACAGCTGGGTGCTCCTTGCAGCATGTTTGCAGTGTAATATCTTTCCAAATTAGCATTATCTAAGATATCTCAAAATATACCACAGGTATAAGATGAATATCATTACTATTAGATTGGAATTACTCTTTTAAAATTAAGACTAGGACAAAGATAGAGGATGGATTAGAATCACTGTCCTTAACACTTGAATATGGACCCTGTACTTTTATGCAGTTCTACACATTCCCTTTTCTTTCATTTACCCACCATCGTGACCCAACAAACTTAGGATAGGCCAAAATACTATGCTACGGTGGGGGGTTGGTTTATGATAAACACACTTTTCTGTTCTAGAACAATGAGTGAATTATTTCAATTACAAATCCAACTTTGTATACAAAGTTCATAGAGTAAAAAAATCACCGTAAGACACAATGAAATTTGGGGAGCTGGTATCTGAGAATTGTAGAACAGTTTGAATAGCTAGTCAGGACCTGAAGAGTCACAAGGAGTCAGCAACTCATGACTCAGAGTCTTGTGATTCAGTCTCATGCTATTGCAGTAATTAGATGACATAATTCTGAAACCTCATGAGGATTTGCAGTTTGTAGACTATAAAAGTAGCTCTGTGTTGAACAAGTTTTTCTTTAGTTTCTGCTGTTTAAAGAGAAGTTAGTATGAGAAAGAGATTCTGAAATAAAGTTGCTGAACCGTCCAGTGAGGAAAGAAATACTTAGTCTCTCGATTTATTTGTCTGCGTGGCTGTCCAGCTATTATCTGAGATTGACAAGTAATCTGAATCCAGTCCAAATCTGCTACACTACCTGACAAGAATGGCTTACTTACATTTTATGTTGAACCGTGTAAGACACAGTACCGTTGATTCCTTGAACTGGAGACCATCTCAACACATTGTGGAAATTGTGTGACTCGACTGTCAAATTCTGTGGTGCAGGTAAGATGGTACTCTCTAAAAAGGCAAAGAACATGCAAGCATTGTTTCAAAAGATGGCCCCCAAATTTAGGATAGGCCAAAATACTATGCTACAGTGGGGAGTTGGTTTATGATAGTTTGAGCAAAATATAAGTAGGAATACCAATATACAGACCAAATATCAGTGCACAGGACTTCCAAAACAGCATTTGAGACCTCAATTAGTAAGGTTTAGGTGGTTTTTCCACCGACCTCCCTTAATCTGGATCTAAGATGATCCGGATTTAAGGAACTGGTACTTCCCTTAATCTGGATCTAGTAGATTCACATTAACCACTAGATAGTAAAGGAGAGAAAGGGGTAATTAAAGAAGACACGGAGATTGCAGAGAGACTAAACGAATTTTTTGCTTCCGTATTCATGGAGGAAGACAGAAGACACATGCCAGTAGCTGAGCCTGTGTTTTCTGAAGAGTTAAACTGTACAGAAATAACCAAGGAAGAGGTCCTGGCATGTCTTAATAAACTAAATGTTAACAAGTCACCGGGACCAGATGGTATTCATCCAAGAGTCCTTAAGGAACTCAAATGCGAAATTGCCGACCTTCTAGCAAAAATATATAATCTTTCCCTAACATCAGGCTCCGTACCTGAGGACTGGAGGGTAGCAAATGTAACACCAATATTCAAAAAAGGATCCAGGGGTGATCCAGGCAACTACAGACCAGTTAGCTTAACGTCAGTTCCGTGTAAGGTGATGGAAACCATTATTAAAGACAAAATTAGTGTGCATATGGAGCAGCAGGCATTGCTGAACAAAAGCCAGCATGGCTTCTGCAAAGGTAAATCATGCCTCACAAATTTGTTGGAATTCTTTGAGAGTGTCAATAAACACGTGGATAAAGGTGAACCAGTGGACATTGTCTATCTGGACTTTCAGAAGGCTTTTGACAAAGTCCCACATCAAAGGCTACTGAGTAAACTCACCAGCCATGGAATAAAAGGACAGGTTCTGTCCTGGATTTGTGACTGGCTTAAGGGCAGAAAGCAGAGAGTAGTAGTAAACGGCAATTTCTCAGGGTGGAAAGAAGTAAAAAGTTGGGTCCCTCAAGGCTCAGTACTGGGACCAATGCTTTTTAATTTATTCATCAATGATCTAGAAAAAGGGGGTACATAGTAAAATAGCAAAGTTTGCTGATGATACTAAATTATTTAGGGTAGTAAAATCTGAAAGAGATTGCCAAGAGCTCCAGAGGGATCTCTTAGCATTGGGTGAGTGGGCAACCAAGTGGCAAATGTGCTTTAATCTTAACAAGTGTAAAGTAATGCACATTGGGGCCAAGAATCCAAATTACGTCTATAAACTGATGGGGTCTGAGCTTTCTGCAACACGCCAGGAAAGGGATCTCGGGGTTTTGGTGGACAGTTCAATGAAGGTGTCAACCCAGTGTGCGGCAGCAGCAAAAAAAGCAAATTCAATGCTGGGAATAATTAGGAAGGGAATAGAAAATAAGTCAGCAAGTGTCATTTTGCCCCTTTATAAATCTATAGTGAGGCCACATTTGGAATACTGTGTACAATTCTGGTCACCACACCTCAAAAAGGATATTGTGGAACTAGAGAAGGTGCAGAGAAGGGCAACCAGAATGATTAAGCGTCTGGAACACCTCCCTTACGAAACCAGGCTGCAACGTCTAGGCCTCTTCAGTCTGGAGAGACGGCGTTTGAGAGGGGACCTGATTGAAGTATATAAAATTATGCACGGCATAGAAAAGGTGGATAGAGAACATTTCTTTTCTCTATCGCACAACACTAGAACCAGGGGGCACTCTATGAAGCTGATGGGTAGGAGCGTAAGGTCTGACAGGGGGAAGTATTTCTTCACACAGAGGGTCATCGGCCTATGGAATGTGCTGCCAGAAGAGGTGGTGACAGCTACCAGTCTGGATGGCTTTAAGGTAGGGTTAGACAAATTTATGGATGACAGATGTATCAATGGCTACTAGAACGAATGCCTAGGTGCATCTTTCAGGCTGAGGGGGGGGGGAGGAAATGGGGCGCTTCTAGGGCCATCTGCTGGGACTCGAGAGCAGGAGAAGGTTTGTCCTTGTCTCTGCTTGAGATGCCCATGAGCATTTGGTGGGCCACTGTGTGCGACAGGATGCTGGACTAGATGGGCTGTGGCCTGATCCAGCAAGGCTTCTCTTATGTTCTTATGTTCTTATGTTCACATTAAGGAAAGTACCCAGTGCGTTTCCACGGGTGGTCTAGCACCCAATAGCAATGGGTGCTAGCTTTCTCGCAGTGGAAACGCAGGCACACCCATGTGTCGAATCCAGATCTACCCACATGAGGCCCGCCTGTCACTCCAGGTGTTTTGGGGGACAGGGGTGCAATCTCTGTAGACGCTCCGTAGAATCTCCGGAGTGATCTGCCACAAACGATAATGATTCTCTGCAGCCTTTGACAAAGGCATTGCTCTCGCACGGGGTCCTCTTCAGAGCCTGTGCTATTTTTCAAAGGCAACTTCAGAGGAACTTCGGAGCCGGCTTCGGAGAATGTGCACAGGCTTCAAAGCTTTGAGTCTTGCGGCACCCCCCATGGGTGTCCCCCCTGAGCCACCCATAGACCCCATTGCCTAATAGTGGTGGAAATAGGCTCTGTATAATCCAGATTTGATGCCTGAAGACCCCATTGTAGACCCCTTTAACGGGGTCTACAGCAAATCTGGATTATAGGTCCCGAAGGACCCATATGATCCGGATTTCCCTAGAAGAGGTGGAAACAAATGTGGCTCTAACGCAGAGCACCGCCGGAGCAGGTAAGTGGGCCCCGGGGAGGAGGTTTGGGGTAGGCTGGACCATCGGGGGAGGTCCCAGGGTAATCTGGTATGCCTACAAGCTTCTACGGGCACTGGATTACCCAATTCGTGGATGGATAGGGTCCTTCTAATAGGGCCGTATTCAATCCGTCTATGAATATCTGAATCCAGACTTATTCGTTCAGATTCCGAATGCACGGATATTGTGCATATCCTAGTCCCAGCCAAATGTAGCAGGCCAGGAAAGTTACAGGCTGGGGGGATATTTTGGCACATCACAAATGACTTATTTCCACACACTGTTATCTGTCATCTGCAATGTTCACACCAGGAGTATTCCAAGCATAAAGTTTGTCCCTCCTGGGGACTGCAGTACTGAGTGGATGCCACATTCCCCAGCAGTAGCTAACCCAGCCCACAAGGACCATGGAGAAGCTGCCAGAAAGTGTAAGGACCAATAAACTGAGATTAGAACTTGATAAAACAGTCTGCAAATAGGAAGTTCTTAGGTTCAGAAACTGCAGAATTTGCCTGAGGTGCATCACTTTGCATTCATTGCCTCTATGTTTGAACAACTGAACTGGGTACTGACTGGTTAAGCAGACCCGATTCAAGGTCTTAATTGTTGGTGTTGAACGCAGGACAGACTGCTTTCCCAACTGCAGACATTTAAGATTACTGTGGAGGAATCCACATATGCCATGATATCCCTCACCAGGTTTGGACCAAGAACAGAGGGCCAGCCGGTAGCCCACACCAAGGGCCATCCACATTATGGCAGCTTGGTCCACCCCAACTTCAGTGGCATCCAGAAACCTGTTGAGCATCGGGCATTTTCCCGAAAAGACAATGGCAAGCCACTTCCATACTGCTGCCAAGAAAAATCCATGGATGCATCCTTATATAACAACCACCAATAGCTGAGCTGGTCTTTATCCAAATACAGCTGGGGTTGCATCCAGATAAGCAGGCAGAAGGGGTTGTGAGGCATGCGATCCAGTCCAGAGGTAGTAGTAACAGCTGGTCAACCCTATTTGCCTCATCACCGTCCTGCCTGCTTTTGCTTTACAGCAGTGAGATTTTTGCCTCACTTTGCTGGGAGTACTGGAAAACAGACCCAGAAGTTAGCCCTTTTCAGTCCTCTATAGGAAGGATCTGGGTGGAAACTGTGCCTTCTGAGTCCTTCCTTCGAATTCTGAGCATCCACACAGGGCAGAAGAAGCAAAGTCTCCCTTACTACCCTAAGAATAGGTTTTCCATGGACTATGAGTAGGGACTAATTGCAGATGACCAAGGAGAAGCAGCTGAATTTTAACTCCATACTCCTGGAATGTTCCCTGGTACATGTTAAACACCCATGTGGATCATGCCTATGTTGGGTACAACCCTGGGATGAATAAGGATACCTACAACTTTTTAAAATACCTGCAGTTGAGATGCACCAAATAGGTTCTAGATAAACCAGTTATTTATAAAATACTGGGGGGTGGGGGTGTCATAAGGTTCATTATAGGACCAAACCCACTTAAGGTTCAGGGTTTGGTACAATCACATGCTAAACCTCTGGGTGTTTGCAAACAACCAACTGGGCTGGTTTGGCCTTCCCTTCTTTCCCTTATGCCCACCACCAATGCTATCTAATGTGCACTTGACCATCCCACTGGACCTGGTCACACCACTGCCATTAGCTACATGCTCCTGTGAAGGCATCCACAGGTTCCACCTTCCAACACAGGAGGACTACAAGTCCACCCAGAAGGCCTAGTACATGGACGTACACAACTCCACCTCCTGGAGGTTCTGGGCAAATGGTTTAACCAGTACCCTATTTGGAACATTACATTTTAGGCCCTTTCTGCAGCGGGTCTTATTCTGGATTATATTCCAAAATAGGGACTTGCCATGCGCATTCCAAGGCTTGCCCTGCCTAGGCCGTGCTAGCACGACAGTAGGTACCTATTCCGGGATATAATCTGGAATAAGGTCCAGTGCAGAAAGGGCCATCATCAGCTCCACACGTTATGTGTTCCCAAGACTATATGCCCAAACCAGCAGTATAGAAATCGGTGTACGAATCTGAGCAACCCACGCCTTGGTTGCTCGGATTAAAGGCATGTGTTCTGTGTGTGGGGTGGGTGTGTGGGTGTGTGGGTGTCACCCTCAGTCTCCTCTCTTCCCACCCTCCCTCCCCTGCCTTAAGCAGAGGACTCACAGGCTCGAGGCCGGCCGGTGCCAAATGGCAGCACCGCCCCCCCACCCGGTCCACCGTGAGTTTCATGCCACTCCGCCCTTTCTACGCCGTTCAAACGACACTACCTGCGAGCGTCCAAAGCAGCAGCTCCTCCCAAAAGCCGAGCAGCAGCAGCAGGAGGGAGAGGAGGACGCCGAGCCAGGAACGCCGCCGGGCCCGCATAGCCTCGGGCTCTGCCCTTCGCTCCCTCTCAGGGGCTTCCCGGCGGCAGGGCGGCGGGCGACCCTTTTCTCCCTTCAGACGCCATTTCCCTCCTCGCAGCAGCAGTAGCAGCTCCCCCGCCCCCGAGTCCCTCCCTCGACCCACAGACGGCTAAGGCCAGCCTCTTCCTGACTCACGTAGCCCGGGACGGGACGGGGGGTGGGGAGAGGAGAAGGCGCGGGCGGGACACAGAGTAAATCGCAGGTATCGGGATCATTCGGTCGGGGCGAGGAGGAGGAGGAGGAAGATCAATCGGGCTCAGCCGCTTCTCGCTGGCCGGCTGTGTTTTCTCAGAAAAGTTGGGACTGCAGCGGTTCCATAAGGTTCAGGCA
The DNA here is from genome assembly GCA_023333525.1 of Aspidoscelis tigris stejnegeri. Lineage (NCBI taxonomy): Eukaryota > Metazoa > Chordata > Lepidosauria > Squamata > Teiidae > Aspidoscelis > Aspidoscelis tigris. The sequence continues at coordinate 215,025,114 of JALMGA010000001.1, forward strand.
TTAAGCACTCCTGAACTAGAAACGTACACAGCCGGATCTGTTTTATATCTAGTGAGATGCATTAAGATTGCGATCAGACATAAGAAACGGGGCACCAGAAGCGCCTCAGACACACATCGTGTGAACCTCGTGTTGTTCCCTCCCCCCCTTCTCTAATCAATTTTCCAGTACAGAATATTCATAGAAGTGGGGAGCAGAGGGGTGCTCTAATCTAAGACGCCTCAAGAGATGCCTTTTTTCTCTTTCTTTCCGTATCTGGTCACAATCTAAGAAGGACTGTGGCCACACCTACGATTTAATCCAGCTTCAGTCCACTTTCAGAGCGGGAGAACGCATCAGCAAAGTGACCAGTAATTTTTCCCCACAATAGCTATCCCAAAGGTGAATTTTCTGAGTTATTTAAAGAAAGAAGCTGGTCGCTTTGCTGATATATTCTCTCGCTCTGAAAGTGGACTGAAGCTGGATTAAACAAACAGTCGAGGCTTGATAGAAGGGCATCAGGAAGCGATACTGTTGCCAGATGACATTTCCCTGCTAAGGCGTTCATTATACTGTAGCTGAAAAATTTCCCAGAACTTCTGTGGGGAAAGTTCACAGGGAAGTTAACTTGGAACGCAAAGGATGGAAGCTAACCCTTTCTGCACCGGACCTTATTCTGAATTATATCCCAGAATAGGGACCTGCCATCTGCATACTAGTGCAGATTGGGGGCCTTTCTGCACAGATTCTTAATATGGATTAATTCATTTCCAGGTTTGCATGTTAATACTGACCTACAAGGCCATGCCCATCGCTCTTCTACTGTCTGTGCTGGACAAAGTGTGATATACAAATAAAATGTGGAAAACATGGATTAAAGGGGGCCTTAATCTGGATCACCAGCAGACTTGTTTAATTAGGTTGACCAGTGTGGCCCTGATCTAGGGCATGGGAGCAGTGCAGAAGGAGCTACCAGGGACATGGGCTGATCCAACCCACATCTTCCTTATTGCAATCTGGTTCAGTTGGCTAGGCTATTCCAGATCCACTAATGCCAATTTACAGTAGTTAAGTGCAGAAAGGACCTGCAGAAAGCCATGGGCAGGACATTCCATAGCCTGCACTAATATGTAAACAGCAAGACTCTGTTCTGAGATACAATCTGGAACAAGGCCAAATTCAGAAAAGGCCAAAGTTTGCCGCTGAGCTATGAACAAAGCTTCCTAACAGTGACTTTTGCTTCACTGCCCTATAACTCATCTTAGCTCACATTGTTCTGTAGTTAAATTGTCAGGGGAACAAAACACACAACTCACCCACCAATTTATGTCTCCAATTTTTAAAAAAGATTTTCTAGTGGCCAGGGACTGCGGCTTTCTTGAGAGTAAATTCAGTCCCACTGGACTCCAGCATTTTGAGAAAGTGAGATGTTTTCTCATGGCTACTTCTGCCAAGTCATATATAATTTCTTAGACCATCACATCTCCCTCTACAGAATGATGCAATAGAAATGTGGTACATCTGATTACAATGGCAAGATAGAACATTTTAATGTACCAAAGGAAGCAGAAAAATGTAATTTGTAATATATAACTTAAGGGATGGGGGAAACCGGTAGCCATTGGCTGTGATGTCAGGAGTTCATGTGTATTGTATGTCAGCAACATCAGACTGTTATACATATATACATGTGCATTAAGATCTGTGGCAATGGTCAGAAAGTCCCAGGCTCTGTCCTTCATGTCACCAGGAAGTCTATAATTTCGTAATACAGAAGTCATGCTCCTCTTCACAACATTTTAATCAGTCTATGGATATGAAGAAACTCTGAATATCATACCATCGCTAGAGTTCACTGTTGACATCAACAGTATGAACAGAGAAAGTGAAGATTCTTTTTAGAAAAGTAATTGTAATTTTTGATTGTAGTTCCACACATCCAGAGTAGCTTCTGACTGTGGTTGTCAAAACCACATGTGAGGAGTAATTGACATACTACAAACAATGGTTGGATGGGAGAAACCTTAGATCACTGTACATTATTTGGTTCTATGGACTTGTAGATCTTTTAAGCCATAACCGTACAATTAATTACATTCTGATTTAGGGACTGTTATATACTGTGATATATAAAGTGTCAATTTGAGGGTATTGGCAAATCACCTCCTTCTCTTGCTTTCTTCCTCATTCAACTTCTTGTTCCCACTGAAAAGAAGAAAAACTTGTTCTCACTGGGGACCGGAAGTCTCAGATGTTGTGGTAAGTTGCTTGTATTCTTAAATCCAGATCCACCAAGGCATTAAAAAAAAGACAAGAAAAACGCCTGCCTGTGTTAAATAATTTGCTGTTGCATGCTCCCAGAGAAAGCAAGGGATCTCTTTTTATGGTCTTTTTACTCTTATCGATAAGATCCTTTTCCATTGCTCTGCTCAGTGCTGTGGGTAATCTATAATCCATATGCCCTTCTTCCTTTGTGGTGGAGGGACTGATACTGCTATTTCTCCACCTGTGCTCTGAATTATTATAGGGCTGAATGCAAAAAAAGTCCTCTGAGGGGAGACTGAGTGAACGAAGCACACTTAGCCTTGAGAAGACTTGGGGGGGGGGAATACAAAGGTATTCTTCAAATGTCTAACAGGATGGATAGCAGAGAAATCATACCATGTTCTTTATCATCCTAGAATACAACTTGAACAATAATAAAAGCCCTGTCCAGATGAGGGTGGGGAATATAGAGCCATTATGCTGGGGCTGCCTCATATATCTGAGCCCTGCTCCCTCCACCTGAAAATGTACTAAAAACTATTTCTGAAAATCCCAGTGCTGGTTACAACTCTTCCAGCAACACGTCTACTTATCTTCTGAACAGAGCCGCCATGATTGCTCTGTACAGCACATATGTGTGGAAGCTAAAGTGGGCAACCATGTCAGCAGAGGTGATGGCGAGCACATACGGTCATTCTGGATGTCCAAATGTCCAGATGTGCATGTCAGTTAAAACGTGCTGACAGTGCCAATCACAGGGCTGTCTAGCTAGGAGGTGGTAATCATCTGGGGAGTATTTCTTGCGCTATCACTTCCTAGCAGGATGTTCAGCTCCTGTCTGCAGGCAGCTGATGTTTATTATTGCAGTATTAAGTTACAGAAAGGTACTTCTTGTTCAATATTTGAGAATAAATCCCTATGGTAAAAGCAGTTCAACAGAGGGACCAATTATATAGAGTGGTAGTGGCATCACCCTTATTGAATTTGTTCAAGTTAGGGTTGGCCAGTCATCTGTTGGATCTGCCCTGAGCTAGAATAGCATTGGAAGCATGTAGGTCTTCTTATGGCTGCATTCTACATCCAAGTGAATTAGAGCATTGTTTGCGCAGCTGAGCAACACTGGTGTGTTTGTGTGTTCCACTGACCTCTTTTAATCTGGATCTAAGATGATCCGGATTTAAGGAATGGGTACATCCCTTAATCCAGATCCAGTAGATCCAGATTAAGGGAAGTACCCAGTGCGTTTCAGCGGGTGGTCTATTAGGGTGGCCTAATAACAATGGGTGCTAGCTTGCTCGCAGTGGAAATGCCGGAGCACCCATGTGGTGAATCCGGATCTACCCACATGGGGCCTGCTTTGGGGGACAGGGGGTGCAATCTCCATAGACACTCCGTAGATTCTTTGAAGATCCTCTGGTGCGGCTCCGGAGAATCTCCGGAGCAATCTGCCAAAAACTTCGAAGATTCTCCGGAGCCTTTGACAAGGGCATTGCTTTCGCATGAGGTCCTCTTTGGAGCCTGTGCTATTCTTCAAAGACAACTTGAGAGGAACTTCAGAGCCGGTTTTGGAGAATCTGCACAGGCTTCGAATCTTTGAGTTTTGGGTGCCCCCCTTTGAGCCGCCCACAGACCCCATTGCCTGATTGTGGTGGAAACAGGCACTGTATAATCCGGATTTGATCTCTGAAGACCCCATTGTAGACCCCTTTAATGGGGTCCACAGGGAATCCAGCTTATAGGTCCTAAAGGACCCATATGATCAGGATTTCCCTAGAACAGGTGGAAACAAATGTGGCTGTAATGGGGTCTGTAGTGGAAATGGGTCTTCCTACTCTCAACCAAATGGGTCCTTAATGGGTCCTTAGTGCTAGTGGAAAAACACCCTGGGTTCTTAGTGAGGTCAGGTTAGGCCATAAAGTCCAGCCTGAGTTATCACCTCTGCCATGGCTACTGGGAAGGAGGCAGCACTCTTCCCTTCAGCCTCCCAACAGCAATGGCAAGGACCAAATAAGTGATCAATAACCTTCTCCAGCCTTCTAACAGCAGCAGCAGGGCCAGGAAAGGCCACTGGCTGTCTTTTTAACACACTGAAACATTTTTTTTCTCAGAGATAGGGCTACATCTGTGTTAGGCATGGAAAGTGAAGTGACGTATATGATCACATTGTGTTCATATCAATCTTCTATTCTTTTTTTCTTAGCGTAATCCCCTACCCCACAGAATTCTGCAGGGAAAATGGAAACATTTCTATATACCTTTTTCTTGCTAGTACCTGGTTTTGGGTCACTTACAACCTTGATAAAAATTGTTTCCTGGGAGAAAATTACCAGAGATTGACAGCAATGGAAGAGAGGATGGTACAGACTATATTGGCACAGTGGAATCAAGACTTAGAATCAATAAACAGGGTATCAAAAGATACAGAAGCACTTGGTAGTACTCAAAACAATAGAATGCCAACTGTCACATGTGATCCCAAACATGAGTTTGGAATGCTGGTATAAGTGTAAGAGGAAAGATACATTTATCCATCTATGGTAGGAGTGTATGGTGTAAAACTGTTAATAAAATTTTAGATGCAAAATAATTTGGCCAAGGGCCGAGGGGGGTAAATTCTTAGAAGTGCTAAAATAGGAAGTGCATAAATGCACAAAGGTGTGTGCATGCAAAAATAAAGTGTTTCCTATTGGGCTAGCCAAAGAATGCTTCTCTATTGCTAAGCCATAACTCTCATAAGCCCCAGTGCCATGTCCAATGGCAAGCAATAATAGGAGCTACAATTCAGCAGCAACGATAAATTCATTGATTGCTATTTTATCATTGTACAGTATTGTATTGTTTTCTGCTTTGCTTTTGGCCTATGTACATCTAAACAATTGATTGCCAAATTGTTTAAATAAAAAAAAGACATAAAAGCTTACAAGAAACAAGATAAGGGGATATCATGAAAAAATGTTCTGAAATCATTAGTTTTCATATATTCTGTTGAAATATTCAATACAGCTTTTATAGACTGTATGACCAGTCCAAAATTTTAAGCAGGATATGACATATTTGTAGCAAAAAAATTACGATCTAGGATTTTTTCTAGATGTGGCTGTATGTATTTTTAAAATAAAATAGCATTTAAAATACAAGTTCCCTGCTGAAATCCCAATACGGTACAGTTCAAAAAAAAGTGAGCTCTCTTATTTTTAAGCATGTTACCTTAAATTGCCTACTTTTTGTAAAATCTGCACACTGATTGCAAATGTTAAAAGCAAGCATTATGCAAGTTACAATGACTAATTCATTCAAAACATGAATCAGAACAGAATAACTGGTTTCAGCATTATTTATCTGCAAATATGACAAATACACTCACATGTAAGCAACTGAAAACAGATTAACAATGCAAATATTACTAAAAAGCACATAATATGAAACTGCATGTTTAAATACTCTTCTTCCATCTTCACTGGAGATGCCTTATCAGAAATGTTTAAAGACTTCACATCTATGTTTAATACAATACTATCAAAATGCATATAGTGTAAAAAGTGTATCTATGGCTGACAGCAGAAGACTAACACTGATGGCTTTTTGTAGGTCTGAACAATCTGAAAGTAACAGTTATGTATCATATGAATTTCACTATTACAGATTGTTTTTCAAATCTGACATAGTTACCGCTGCTCTCCTGAAAAGCTTCAGAAAGTACTGTGATTCTATAAATATGCATTCAGAGGTAAATTCCAGTGATTTCAATGAAGGCTATTTCCAAGTATATCATGTAAGGTATGTCATGTGTAACATTTTAAGATGGAGTGCATTAAACTGAGGCTGCAACAGATTTCACAGCTGACGGTTTCTTGCCTGGCAAGAATTGAATTAGATCTGGGCAAATCTTGCCTAGACATGGCAGTGCCTTACATTACCATACAAACCTAATAACTGAATTCCCTTGAAGTAAGTGCAAGAACAAATTCTTTTTCCACAAATCTATGAGAATAAAAAGTTCTTGGATTCATGAAGGAATGTAAATATACTCTTTTCACATCCATCTTTTCACAAAGGATCCATAATAAATCCAAATAAATACAGTTAGAAGCATTCTCTCATTCTCATACATTCTGACACACACTCTTGCTGTCTCGTATACAAATCAAAATGCATTTACATGCCTTGGCTTCTACAGTCGCTTAATATTGTTTCTATAACTTTCAAAAACACGTCAGTTCAACATCATAGACTTCATTCATGCTAATGCAGAGTTATGTGAGCCTTGAGTAAAAAAACAATCTAGGTCAACATGTTTTAAAAAGGGCAATTGGATAAAAATAAGCTGCATAGGTAATTGGCATGTACATAGCTAGACCATGCACTCAGAGATCAAAATAAGGCTAAAGGAGTCTCTGTATCCAAACGCTGCTTTGTTTCTTTGTTTCATGCGAGCAGAAGCTGTACTAAGTAAACCTTCCCCTTCTTCCCCCTACTAGCCAGGATCACTTAAGTCCACACTTCCTGCATGTGTATACTGATGAATGGAGCAAACCCTAGCACAATAAGGCTGACACTGAATAAGTTAACATTTATCATGTTATCCACAAAACAAAATAAAAAGATACTGCAAAAAGAATTAAATTGATAGCCACATGCCAACACAAAATTCTGTGTCCCAGTGCACCAGGGCATCTCTGTTAGAAGTGAGAGATTCGTCATGATTATCTCAAACCTTTGTTCATAGCATTTTTATTCATTCAACATTCAGAGTGCTTACCCTTTCTCTCTAATATATGCTATTGTAATCTTTGCTAACCTATTTTTATGACGATAACCTAATGCTCTTAGTGAAAGACAAAGTAGGCACAAGTGGTGTAAAGCCCCCTAAGCAGCCAGCAGGGCAGGAAACAGTTAACCTGCTGCTGCTGTGTGTTTGATTGACATGCTGAGGAGGAGGAGACTCAGCAAGCTCCATTTTGCCCACCAAGAAAAAGGAAAGAGTCTCTGCTGGGGTCTGAAAAGTGAAGAGGGCTGCTCAGTGTGCTTCTGTGTGTTTGTAGGCCTCACCTCTAAGTTAGAAAGAGGGAGAGAAAGAATTGACAAGGTTTTGAGTCAGAACACTAAGAGATATAAAGAAGAGAAAAACAAAGCTGAAACAAAACAAAAGGAAAGGGTTTCAAAGGCTAGAAGTTATTGAGAGGCTGTGAATTAGCATAAGAAGTTTACCTCAGACTAAGAGAGGGAAGCCATTTTTCAGTTCAGGAAACCACTGTATTAAATGAGAACTTTTGTTGGGTGAATAAGCAAAGGCCTTTACTCTGTTCCCTTACCATTTTAGTTCCTTTCTCATGGACTATAGAATTCATAACTGATTCAATCATACATTTTATTCCTTTTATTCTATTTACTCTGTAACAATAAACCTTTGAGTTTGGTTAATTAAAGAGTCAGTATTCTGTTTGTGGTAACATCTAGAAAGAACTAGCAAGCAGAGGGCCGGTGAAGATCCAATTTGTGCTGAGGATCTAAGAGGATCTGGCAGAGTGAATGGGCACCTGGGCTGTCTGTTAGCCTGCCAGGCTACGCTAAAAGGAGGCAGGTGGTACCAGAGCTGCCCGGGTCGTCACAATTGGTGCTCAGCGGTGGGATAATAGTAAATTCAGTGCCTTGAATCAGTTATGGTGGTGGCAGCATGTATTGGAGATTAGATGAGGACCCATATAGGGACGAAGTGAGCTGTGTGCTTATGTATTAAGGCACAGGTTTAATACAACAGGCTAGGTAAAAGGCCTTTGGCCTCAGTGACCCTCTGTCTCGAGGTAACACGCCAAGGGTATTGTGTAGAGACAGTGGGGCTGTGCAAAAGGCTTGATAGGAAGCTGCCTGGCAGTTGCGGTTGAGCAAGGGGCCAGTGGTGCAAGTGGTGCCAGTGAAGGCAGTTCACAAGGATGGGATTAATGCTAAGATAGATTGTTCCCAGTGCGTGCACAGAATGCTGGAAGCACAGTAGAAAGTCCTAAGCAGTGAACAAGGGTCTGGTCAAGGATCCATTGTAGGCTTGGTAAAGAGCTTAGATGCACAGCAGGAACACAAGGTGGTGAAGCTTTGGGTACAGTTCCTGTTTGTAATTGCCAAGGTTGGCATGAGTCTAAAACAATGGGCTTGGGTTTTCATTCAGCAAAGTGTGGCACAAGTGTGGCAATAGCTGACTTTCGAGGTAAGCTCAAGGGTAAAGTAGAAAGTCTGCTTAAAGCCAGGATAAGCGGTGCACACTAGTGGACAAGTAGTAACACAGTTCTGTGGTGTAAAGTCGGAACCTGATGCTGCAGTAGTCAAGTGTGAGGCAGTTCAGAGAGCAACCCAGTAGCAAATTGCTTGTGGTAATATCAGTGCAGGTTCTCTAGTATAAAGAACCTGGGGTGTTTGTAATCCAGCGTTGGGGATTACAGAGCATTGCAAGTAGGAACAGGAGGCTGGTTGGCCAGAGGTATACGTGAGGGTAAATGTATGGCCACTAGTCAAATCCTGATTGTAGTGGAAACTGAATTCAGGTGCAAGGTTGAGTGCCTGCAAGTTAGTACACCTTGTTAAGTGAAAGTAAAGTGGTGCAGCGCCAAGCAGAGAAGGGCTGTATCTAGTGAAACACGGTTGCTGAGGTAAACACGTGGGTACAGTAGGCACCGTGGAAGACAGTGTTCTGTTAGTAGGCCAGTGTGGTGGGCAGTTGCTGTCAGATACAAGTGGATGTTAGTACACATCACTGACTGAAGCAGAAAAGCAAGAGCCAAGTGAATCCCAAAAGTTTAACCGTACTTGCCAGAGTGAAATCTTGCAGCAGTTATTCTAGAGGGAAGTCTAAGGGCTCAGGCATAAAAACCAGAAGCATGCAGAAGGTGGCAACTCCAGTTAGCCATGTGGGCGCTGAGGCAGCTGTGGCTGAGGCCGTGCCAAGTGCAGTACAGGATCGGGAGTTTATGATCCTAAAGCTCAAATTGGAACATGCAAAACGAGTCAAGCAATTGGAAATTGAATGTGAGAGAAAAAAGATTGCTGCTCTTGAAAAAGAAAAACAAAGAGCCCATGAATTGGCTATTCTTCAGCTAAAAGCCCGGGAGAGGCAAGATGTCTTAACAGTAAATGATGGTACTGGGTCAGGTGGGAACCCAGGAACAGGAACCTTAAGCACAGAGAGGTTTCCATTATGTGTGAAAGAGGAAAGTGCTGAGAAACAACCAGGGGTAGCAAAGAAACACCCTAGCAATAAGGGTATGGCAGTGTCCAGAAACCTACCCGTGACAGATGAAAAAGAGACAGTTAAAGTACATAAGAACAATGTGAGTCCAAATTGGCAGAGAGGCAAAAAGACTAAAACTAATGCAGGAAAGAAAGTCTGTTTCCTGTGTTCAAGTCCAGAACATCTCAAGGCCCTATGCCCAAGGGTTAAGAGGATGACTGGAAGATGTAGAGGCGAACCATACAAGTGTTCAAGTTCTCAAGATGGGAAAAGTGCTAGTCTTGTGTCTCAGGACAAAGATAGTACTAGTAAGCAATGTTATGTTGGGCAGAATCAGATGGAATCAGTGACCTGTGACAGTCCTGGTTCAACAGAAGCAGAGAAAGTGAAGAAACTGTGCGAAGAAAGAGCAGAGCTGGAACGTGAAAAAGTGTCACTGCAGGACGAAATCACGTTCTTGAAGCATTGTTGTGCAGGCTTGAAAGAAAAAGCGTATTTGCAAATTAAATGGGAAGTTGCAGAGAGCAAAAATGAGCGTTTGCAAACACAGATTGAGGCTTTACGTTACCAGCAAGCAGAGGATGCAAGGGAGCATCAGCAAGTGATAACCAGTTTGAAGGACCAGCTAAAGAATCTCAGTGAAAGAAATAGTGTGCTCGAGATTCTGAACAAAGAGAAAGACCTAAAACTTTCTAGTTTGGCCAAGAAGCTTGAGGAAGCAGAGAGTGCATTCCAAGAGAGTGTAGCAAGGAACAAAGCTAAAAGTGAGGAGATAGCCCAGATTACACAAAAGTTAGAAGCAGTTGTGAATGAAAGTAAAGGTTATAGAAACATAAGCATGAAACAAGGTGCAGTAATCCGGAAGCTGGCGAGAGAAGTAGCTGTCCTGGAAGAAGAAGCTATTAGGAAAACAGGAGCCATAGAGGCATTACAACAAGAGCTTGTTCGGTCAAGAACAGAGCGTGATGAGTTGAATGCAAGATATTTTCAAGAGAAGTCTCTGCTTAGACAAGACATAAAGAAACAAGAAATTGAAATTGATCTCCTCATGGAAGTTTTAGCAGGCAAGAACAAAGTAATTCCTAGTTCAGTGATGGCTAACCTTCTGAGCTCGGTGTGTCAAAATTCGCAAGAAAACCTAGCTTAACGCGGGTGCTGTGTCACGTCTAGAAATATCCATAATTTTGTGATATTTGTGGCTCTAGTAAAAAAGTTATATTTTTGATATATGTATTTTATTAAAAGCAAAAACAAGTAATTCTTTACATTAGTGACTTTTGGTGCTAAATCTTCAATTGAAAGTTGCTATTTCGTACACTTCAAGAATAAGCAAGCACTACACGCCCAGGTGCCAGGGTGACCATGTGTGTCACCCAAAAGGGCTTGGTGTGTCACTTGTGACACGCGTGTCATAGGTTGGCCATCACCGTCCTACTTGGAACTACAGTTTGTACAGCAGGAGCATTGGACTCCAGGTGATGCTCAAGAGAGCCAAAGGTGTGCGAAGGGCTAAAAGTAATTGTCCGAAGCTACAGGTGTGTACCACAGGTGAAGCACCTAGAGCATTGCCTAAAAAGACTGTTAACCAGAGTGACCAGAGATGCAGTACCCAGGAGGAGAACGTCGTGGAGGTCGGGCCAGAACCAGCGACGGAACCTGGAGGTCCAGCATTGACAGCTGGAGGGCAAGTCAAGATGGAAGGCATTGCGACAGCACCAGAGGACCGAGAGTACCATGGAGGATCGTCGGACAAAGAGGACATTGTGACGTGGGACAGTGACCTTATGGACTTATGGACAGTTGTGGGTCCGGGTAATGTAGTTTAGTAAGTAAGCCAGTAGGTAGAAAAATGATCATGTGGCAACCATGAAAGTGGCCGCCACATGACCATTTTTCTAAAATTAGGGGGGAGGGATGTAAAGCCCCCTAAGCAGCCAGCAGGGCAGGAAACAGTTAACCTGCTGCTGCTGTGGGTTTGATTGACATGCTGAGGAGGAGGAGACTGAGCAAGCTCCATTTTGCCCACCGAGAAAAAAAGAAGAGTCTCTGCGGGGGTCTGAAAAGTGAAGAGGGCTGCTCAGTGTGCTTCTGTGTGTTTGTAGGCCTCACCTCTAAGTTAGAAAGAGGGAGAGAAAGAATTGACAAGGTTTTGAGTCAGAACACTAAGAGATATAAAGACGAGAAAAACAAAGCTGAAACAAAACAAAAGGAAAGGGTTTCAAAGGCTAGAAGTTATTGAGAGGCTGTGAATTAGCATAAGAAGTTTACCTCAGACTAAGAGAGGGAAGCCATTTTTCAGTTCAGGAAACCACTGTATTAAATGAGAACTTTTGTTGGGTGAATAAGCAAAGGCTTTTACTCTGTTCCCTTACCATTTTAGTTCCTTTCTCATGGACTATAGAATTCATAACTGATTCAATCATACATTTTATTCCTTTTATTCTATTTACTCTGTAACAATAAACCTTTGAGTTTGGTTAATTAAAGAGTCAGTATTCTGTTTGTGGTAACATCTAGAAAGAACTAGCAAGCAGAGGGCCGGTGAAGATCCAATTTGTGCTGAGGATCTAAGAGGATCTGGCAGAGTGAATGGGCACCTGGGCTGTCTGTTAGCCTGCCAGGCTACGCTAAAAGGAGGCAGGTGGTACCAGAGCTGCCCGGGTCGTCACAAGTGGGAACACAGATCAGGCATTAGTGACATCATAATCAAATTATGCTTCATTAAGCAATTAAATGAAAAATACTGGCAAAATTTCTTTCCTTCTGCAAATTTGGAGGGGCTAATCTTGATGCACTTTTTGATGCCATTTTGCTCTGCTGGTACCTAGGATGGTGCACATGGCCACACACACAAATGCACTGAACTTCCCTGCTACCATGTGAAAACCTCAACCCACTGAACAAAGTGGCTACCAGTACTTAGAATGTTTATTTTCTGCCCTTTTCACTCCCTGGTCTCTGCAGACAATTAACACACCCAACACAATTCTAACTGGACACTCACTGATTTTATGAGTGGTGCTCACAGCATTCTGTTCCAAGTTGCTCCCAACAAGAGATGTACTAATGCTGAACTGAAATAAATCACTGTTCATCATTTTCAAGAAAGAGTCTCGTGGTCATTCTTTGCCAGCCCGACACATCTGTGTAACAAATTTACCGTCTTCCTAGGTTACTCTCAGCATTTTTTTCTGTCTCTCTGATACACTGTCATATAGACACATGTAAACGGTCATTTAGGCACCAACTTTTAAGAGTGTAAACAATTTTCCCCAACATCATATTTAGAAAATGTCAGAAGCTTTCCGCTTTACTGATATTTTCCCAATAACTGAAATACTCAGAATCCACACTGCAAGGGTATTTCTAGTCTAATGGCTTGCCACAGTTGCATAGAGAAGGTGTCTTGGTGTTTAAGCTATCCCAGCTGATTGTACCTGAGCCTGGAAGCAAGTCTGGGCATGGCTAGTACTCGGATGGGGGACCACCTGGGATGGGCAGTAGCAGATTGTGAAGGTTAGACTGAAAAGTAAAAAAAAGTATTGGCCAACCAATACTACCTGTAATTTTGCCCCCAGATCCCTTGCATGGATCCATCCATGCAGTCATGAGGAATCAAGGTCAGCTTGGTGGCATTGCTCCCTAAGGAAAAGGTAACAGCAACAGTACATGCTTATTATATTTAGCAATTACATGTTGCCTCTCAGTTTTTGAATTCCACCTATTATTTTACAATCATACTGTTTTCTGTTCTGGAGTATTGTTTTGTCCAGATATACCATCATAACTGGAATAGTTTCCTGAGTCTTGGCTGATTCGTTTTGTATCTTTGGGGTATTTAAAATCAACCATCTTGACGTCCTTTGGAAGATGACCATTAGCCACGACAATGCACTTTTCGGTTGGTTCTTCTGAAACCAACAAAATAAAACTATTCTTCTTTTCTCCAGTGTTCTGCAGGTAGGAAGAGCAAATAATGAGAAAAGGTTGGGAGAGAAATGAATTGTTCAATACGGTTCAATTCTGCTTAACAAAACTGAACATCTTTACAGCCAACATCTTTACAGTAATTTCTTCATAATCTAATTATGTAATCAGAATTACATGTCTATGTTTATTAACGGTTAAGGATATATCTAGTTTGTAGCACATAATAAAGATACTTCTTCAAGAGCATTTATCAGACAAATATATGACTGGTATACAGGTTAAACTGTTGGGAAATACAGCAGTAGAAGTAGGAATCTGCTACCAATGCTGGCAACTGTACATTTAGCTAATTTCCCTCTTTCTATAGGATCAAATAAACTGTACTGATCTGAAAACAATTTCCTTGCCCCCAGTATTCAATGGTATGGCATGCCTACAGAGCTAAACGATCAACTAGATATAGACAGGTGATATCAATATCAAGGGATAAATTATATTAAAATGACATCTTGTTAAAGTTAATATACTGTACTTTTTGTCTCATAATATCCACTTTTTCCCCAAAAAGCTATTCTACCCTTCATCCTATTTTTAAAAATGTATTTTTCTAAAATATTGCTTGCCAAATTACAGGTGCATCTTATATGTCAACGGATCTTCTAAGGCATGAAATACAGTAATTCAAAGATTTTGAAGGACAGAAAGGGGAAACTAGACTTGCATAACCAGGCATTTGAACCTGCCTGAAGGAGTGTAAAGAGGCTCAGGGCTACTTTGTGAAGCATCTAAGAATCCTGATTTCTCAGCACTGAGAGGTTTAGATGCTATCATTTCTTCCAACTCAGAGCAGAGTGGTGCCATGCTTGTGTGAACATCACCATGTGCAGTCCAGCATGTCTGTACATTGTGATACCTGCACAAGCAAAATGCCATGCTGGCCACAGAGGCAGAAGAAACTGTGGTATTCACGCAGCAAGCTGGACAGCTTTAAGAAAGAGTTAGTATCAACAGCTACTAGTCTGTATGCCTCCAGGTTGGCTAGACAGGCAGTATCCCTCTAAAGGTCAGTTGCAGGAAGCTGAGAGCAGGTGAAGGTTTCGCTTTTGTCTTCTGCTTGAGAAAGCCCAGAAGCAATTGGTGAGCCACTGCCTGAGGCAGGATGCTGGACTAGATGGGCTGTTGCCGGATCCAGCAAGGTTCCTCTTACCTGAAGAAACAGGTCAGTTCCCTTGCAGTATTTGTGACAGTCACCTGTTTCTTAATAGCCCTTTGGTTCCATGGAGAGTCCACAATTGCTATGTGCTCCACACAGCAGTCTCGGGCCTCTTTGCACCCCTCTAAACATGTTCAAACACTTATTTGCACAAGTGTAGGGAGTACTGATAGACAGGCAATTGTAAGTAACTATGAAGTAGCGGCCGTGGTCACACTGTCACTTTAAACCTTCTTTAGTCCATCTTCACATCTGACTACTCACACCTTTTCATTTTTACCTGTGATTTTCCATTCAGGAAAGTGGAGGGTGGAAAGTCCACCAATAAGCTAGATAAAAATGAATAGGTGAGAGCAGTCAGACCTGAAGATAGACTGTATAACAATACAGTATTTCAATTCACATACAACCTCCTTATTGTACTGTATCATCACTAATTTACAGAGTAAATTAGTCACTCTACATTTACTAGATGACTGCCCCATTATTTACTAGATGATTGCCCCGTTATTTCACTGCTGAAAGGGATAATAGATCATAAATACCTCTATGAACAGTGGAGGATGGCATGATGGGAAGAATATGTGTTTGATTTTCCGGGATAGAAAATACATAGGACCAATCAAGATTAATATAACAACACATACAGCTAGAGCGATCAGGAAGGCTACACCGTTACTGAAGTGTAAAGACTTTTCTACAAAGAAAAAAAGGATGTAAGAACTTGATTTAATTATTGGAAATATATTACAAAGTTATTAATGAAAGATCCTACTGCTGTCAGTAGAAAGCTACTATGCTTCAAGAAACATTTTGTACTCATTTTTCTCCAGGGAAAAATCTCTGGAAGTAAATTTATCATCCCAAGATGTCTGGTTCTAGGCTGATTTGAGCCTGACTTGGCCTGGGCCAGTTCAGCATCTATGTCTTGCCCACAGGGAACACTGTGATAATTCTAGGTTCCTAATGTGAGATATGGCTGAATCTTCTGAGCCAGTTAGGCACAAAGCCCTGGCTGCTAACCTAGTCCCCTGTTTAATTCAAGCACTGGACGACTAAAGAGTGCCAGCTCTTGCAGGGTCAGAACCAACAATATCTTTTAGTTTGGCCAGCTCCAAACCTATCTGCAAAAGTCCTAGCAACAGTTAAGCAGCTGCATAAAACAGTATTACCAGATAAATCCACAGACTTCATTTGATCTATCTTAGGTTTAATTTCTAGCAAGGCTGTAACTGAAACCAATCCAAGGACAAAACGACTCATTTAGAACTGGGAACAAAGTCTCTAGGAGCTGAGTCTTACAAAGATTAGAAATTATGGGATAAAGCTAAAGCAATCTAGTTTTAACTATGTGTTACCTTCTTTGAGAGACCACAGTAAACTACAGTTACTGTGCACCATTCATATCATCAGAGAGATGTAAAACAGCGCTAGTAATCAAAGCAGTAGATGGCTTGGGTATTAGTTCAAGCTCTCAATTAAAAAGCAGTAGCACATAAACTAACTGGAAGTTTTGAACTTAGATGCGGTAATAAACTCAGTCTTCCACTCACATTCTACCTAGAAGATTTGGCCAACTTTAAAGGCGGGATCAAAATTTAGGTGCAGATGGGTTCACATTTTTAAAAGACTCAGTTGATTAGTTAATTAAGTGCAGCAAGCTAAGAAGGTGCCTGTAGCTCAGCAGCAAAACAACTATCTGGAAAGCAGGCAGTTACATATTCAGTTCCTGCATTGGTGCAAATAATTCCTGCTCCACACGCAAGACGTTCCAGATATGACAAAAATAGGGATAAAGAGAAAATTCCAACAGGAATGCAGGGACAAAAACGCCTGTGTACTCAGCAGATGTTTTACTGAAGACATGGTAGTTCAGCTGGAGCAGCTGAGGCAGACAAGTTGGTAATTAATATTTTCTAATATGTGATAGCTCCCAAAGTGACAATGTCTTAGCTGGTTTGGGGAATAAGGTTGGTGAGAGTGGGTGACTTGAATATTAGGAATAGAAAAGGGAATGTTAGAGGTAGCACTGCAACTTCCCTGCTAGGTTTGAAAAGTGCAGATGTCATATGCAGCCTGAAGATAACACAATGGCCTGGTTCCCATTACAAGCTTAAAACGGTTTTCCTAAACTGAAATAACAGAACCGGATGCTAACACAAATTTGCCCGAACTCATTACTTTCAACTTAATTGCATTTGATCCGGATTCTGAGGATCGTACGTGGTGTATGTGACTCAAGGGGGGACTCAAGTGGCTACTTTGTAAAAGCCACTTTTCGGGGCTGCCCTGCCCTCTTCCTTCTGGCATGAACGCACCACCCATAACAGACTCCTTCACGGAGCCTAGCTGGGAGGCTGCCACTTGCCTGGATGGATGAAAAACAGCACCGGACAGCCAGTGATTCTTTCCCCTCCTTTCCCCATTGCCCAGGGCACACAGCAGCAGCAGCAGCAACTCAAGCCCCCTTCACCCACTCACCTTAAACATTCACACATCTCCCAGAACCTGCAGCTGCTTTCCTTTCTTTCCCTTTCTAAAGGTCAGAACTCCAAAGAGCCAGAATTGCGCAAAATTGCAACACTGTTATCAGGTGTGAAGTGGGTGGATTGCTACAGTGTAACCGCTACTGCAGGGGGTGGATTTTTACAGTGAAATCACTATCTTTGGAAGCATGCTATTGGGGGAGGGAAACCCTAAACATGCATTCTCATCCCACTAAAACGGTACTGTTCCCACAGTAAGAAATGTAAAAGTTTTCAAATGCCCGAACTGGAGCAAGACCTGTTGAAATGAGTGTTAACATTTACAATGCTTTGGGGCGATTTACCACGGAGAAAACGTGTTAAGCCAACCTGACGTGGGGACTGCAAGGATCGAAACCGTTTCGAAGGCATTTTAAGCTTGTAATGGGAACGCGGCCAATGTGGGAATGGCAGTCACGTTGCATATAGCCACCACTGATGGGCAAAAGTTTAGTCATGGAGGTTCTAGAAGTTCAGTTTAGCTTATTAGGCAGGAAGTTTAAAGCTAAGACATTCATGAGAGTTTTCTCTAAACATGTACCTTTTGCACACATTAGGAAGAAAAGTTTGGCTTTTTTAGGCACTAGGCATTCTGGGACATGGATAAAAGGAACAAGCTCAATCTGAACAACAGCACAGCTGCTGCTAAAAAAAATAAACAATTTTTAAGTTGATTCTAAGGGAAGCTTATCATGAGCTGAGGTGAAACGTCACTGTCTGAGGTGGATGTTGAAGAAGGCTGTTAAAATGGGGGCAGGTAGAAACATATTGGTAATGTTAATCTGCTCAAGTGTGATAACAATTCAAAAATACTTAGGGAGTCTAGAGGAAAACACTGAAGTCTTACAGATGAAAATATTGTGTACTAATATTTATCTGGAAGTACTAAAAGCCTTCTGAGTTATTATGGGTGAACTGACATTTCTGCACTTATCTTTAGATCTGGACCAAATGGCCTCTGGTCTGGATCCTGGGCCCCACCCACTCTAGTTAGTCTGGCTCCATCTGCACAAGATGGAGCCAGATCCAGATTAAGAGGCCCTTAATCTGGATCTGTTCTAGACCTGATAAATCCAACTGATCCAATTTGCTGGGCCATTTCTTACATTCTCAGATTCTTGTTTATTCATAACTACTACATTTCTGACCACAACATATATCAAACTAAATGTCAAATACCTCATACCTTTGATCGTTCTGGTGCATGTCACATTGCTGAATGTACTACTTTTATTATATATCTGAGATAATGCTTGTACTTTTAGACAATAGGAAGTGTCAGGAGTCAAGTCTGAAATTGTAATTAGACTTGTTCCCTCTTTGATCTTCTCCTGCAGATGAACAAAAATAAAAAACATAACCCACAAAATACTTAAACTAAAACTTTAGTATGACTTTCTAAGGTGGTGAGAGCCACAGTGCATTTACAAATCTAGACACTGTTCTGTGGCACAGCACCAGGGGCTGGTGGTAACAGGTGAAAACTAGACAGCTCTTTCTTCACAGCAATTTTTTCCCTCTTCACAATATAGTCATTGACATGTGATTTCTGGATTGGGAGTTTCTCTAATTCCAAGGAATCCTAGCATTGCAAGGCATCCATCTATACTGAACGGGAGAAGTACTGCAACCATTTGGACTCTTCATGCCTGCTATTTATTTCGTACTAGAGAAAGCACCTACTGTATTTTCTGGCGTATAAGACTACTTTTTAACCTAGGAAAATCTTCTCAAAAGTTAGGGGTCGTCTTATACGCTGGGTGTCGTCTTCTTATACAGCGAGTATATCCCAAACTCTATATTTTAACTGGAAAGTTGGGGGTCGTCATATATGCCCAGTCGTCTTATACGCCGGAAAATATGGTACTTTTAAAATCATATCTGACAGAATTATAAGGAGAAACAATACTGAATGTTAAAAATGAGATCTATGTTAAAAAGCACTGTCCACATTTTAGTATCTGAATTTATCTTCCACTATTAAAATTTTTCTTTTAAAAATGAAAAAGGTAAGCAACAGGACCCCTAATATCTCTATCAGTTGAACACTGTGAAACCCCATGACTTGCCTGTCATGCTTCTCAAGTTACCACCCGTAAGTAACTTGGTGCCTTTTCACCCAGGGGAAAAAAACTGTGCACACCAAGGCTCAGAGGGAATCAAAAGGTAATATTCAGATCATTGCATCACAGGAATATTTTTCCTTTCTGGTTAGTGTTTTTATGTTGATCAACACACGCACTTAAGAGTCATAAAAGCACTCATTCCCAAATATCATGCTGTGATGCCCCCTTTCACAAAAATATCACAAACCCTCATTTCTGACTGAAGTACAACTCCTTGTATTGATATTTATATCACAACTTAGATTTTAGAAAATTCTGTCATACCTTCAGGGGGCATTTTTCTAGTCTGGACACAGGTAAGAACAAAGGCAAATTCGCTGAACATGTTAGAAACCTTATTTTTGTTCAGCAATAATTGAATCAATTGAAACATTATTCACATAGTTGAATGCCAATGATTAAAAGAAAGAACTTGTCCATGTGGCACAACAATCATGTGGACAACTTGTGCCTAGAAATGGCCTGATGGGTATAAATCTGATGGTCCACTATTAAGAATAACTATTTAAAAATTATCCCCTTAATTATTAAAAAAAAAGAGCATTACCTTGCTATATGAAGAAGACTCAATCCAGTAATGAATTCTGTAAGTCAGCCTATAGAATTCACTCATCGATTTGTTTTCAGATTCTCCAGGAGCAGCAACAACTATGTTTAGTGAATCTTTGTCAGCATTAACTGTGATACCTGGTGACCCCAGTTCATCTTCAAAATAATTGGATACAAATTATTAAAATAAAAATTGGTCTGATTGTAATAACCTATTTTTTATACACATAGGAAGACAGTCCCAGTTGGCTTCTTCCTTCCATTTATTCCAGAAGCCATGACTATGCTAGTCAAATGTCTGATTTTATGTCATCACTTGTAAATCTTCCCTTTCAGATAACTGATGCTGAGTGTTGCAGAACTAGTAATCCTCCTAACTGATTTCTTCCAGCAGTCCTGAACTTGAAGCATAAGATAATAACATAGTCACGTTCCACTTTTCCCATGAAGGGAGACAAGAAGCGATCCAACTAAATGCAACTCTCTACTGCACTTAATACTGGAACTAGAACCCATAAACAATGGGGAGGGGGGGGAAGCTCCAATATAATGATGGAAGATGTGGGTTAACAGCAACGTGCAAATGCATTGCTGATCAGCTCATCTGTTCACAGTACGAATTGGTTGCTATCAACTATGTTTGGTTATATTCCGTTTAAAATACGTACTGTTGAGCAGATTTTGTAGTTTTAAATAATAATAAAAAGCTGTCTGCTGGACAACTCTCTTGCATTTCAGTGGAGCATGTGCCATTATAGTAAAGATCCAGTCAGATACTATGAATGATATTTCTCAGAGGACTGCCATGGAGGACCTGAAGCCACAATGGATTAGATTTCCTTGGGGTTTCCTTAACAGAGGAGTTTAAACCGCCCACCATTTACTGGGCTCCCAATTTCCAATGATGTTGGAACATGATAGATAGATAGATAGATAGATAGATAGATAGATAGATAGATAGATAGATAGATAGATAGATAGATAGATAGATAGATAGATAGATAGATAGATAGATAGATAGATAGATAGATAGATAGATAGATAGATAGATAGATACTGGTAATTGAAAAAGAGTAGCACTTTATTGGATATCCAAAGATCCTTGTTCCATGACATCCAGAATTGCTGACAGAATGACAATCTGCCATTTCAGTGTGTTGACCTAGGGGCCTGATATAAATCAGTGGAGTAGTTATAAAGTGGTTCCCACAGCAAAGGGCCCCATATAGGTGTCTATGGAAGACCTTTGGGAAGTCAGCAAATTGTCTTCTACCTCTTACAAACAGCCTGATTACTGCAAAAGGACATATTCATTGGCCAGCATAAGCCATGACGGGTTCCAAGCGCAGCACTGTTCCCTGCCACAAAAGGCCTATTACAAATGGAACCCTCCAAGGAGAGATGTTGCACATAGCAACTATTAGAAGAAACCAAATGGGGCTATCATTATAAACTGGGCCACACTTTGAATCTTTGGATCAGTCTGGCGATGAGAACTGTTAAGGGGAAATACATACAGGTACATGCCAATTCCAGTTGTTTGTATCTAGAAGGACAGGAACCTTCTGGTTGAGGGAAGCTGCATATAGGTCAATTACTGGATCAACTGGATGATGGATTGTGATCTACTGGATGATGGATTGTGAAATGGATCGTTCTCCTGGATCCACCTTCCCTCAACTGAGATAATATGCCAGAACATGGTACATCTTTCAGATGTGAAGAGCTGACAATGAGACTAGATGTTTCTGAATTCATGAAAAGGGAACTGTTGGGAGAGAATGAAGAAAGCCTGATTTGGTCCCTCCCCAGTAACTCGCTTTGTATAAGAAGGTTGTCTAGATAGGTAAAGGCAGCTCATCCTGAGCTGTAATTTAGCACTCTGAGAGACAGTGACAAAAGAATGTTCTGGGTAGATTGAGAGCCAAACCGAAATGGAAGATAAATTCCTGTTGCTAAAGAGCTGAGGGTGGAAATTCTATCAGCTGAAAGAAAGCCTGCAATTGCTCAGGAGGAAGCCGGGGAAAAAATGAAGTAATGGATGCGACAGAGAGGCTGCTAAGGCACCAGCCCCCAACCGCACAGAAGACTCTAGACCAGCGGTTCTCAACCTTCCTAATGCCGCGACCCCTTAATGCAGTTCCTCATGTTGTGGAGACCCCCAACTGTGGGGGCGGAGCAGCTGGGAGGTGGGAAGGAAGGGCGACAGGAGACTCGTCGCAACCCCTCTGAAAGGGCAGTTCTACCCCCAAAGGGGTCCCGACCCCCAGGTTGAGAACCACTGCTCTAGACAGTTCACAAATGCTGGCAACCTGAAAAGGGACTCATGGCAAGCTCGATGCTGTAGCAGTAATCCATGTGACTTTCTATATCACTACTTTAGCTGATTTAATGAAACCTTTGTCAAAGAGGGTTGAAGCAACATTTCCTGTTGCCTCTGAATGAGGGAGAGACATTTGAGAGAAATTTCCATTCCGTTCCAAAGATTATTTTCATGTGCCGCTGTGGAAAAAACAAGGGAGAAACAATGCAATAGGCTGCATTCTAATTTTATCAAATGTCTCAACAGAAGGAAGAAAAAAGTGGACCAATGAGAGCTCAAGGCTTGTAGATGATATGAAGAAAAGGTCCAGCTTAGTATTGTACTAAAGAGAAAATGAAGTCTACTCTTGAGAAATGCAAGCCTCTGAAAAGCTTCCTACAAGAGAAGTGACACCAGCAGAGGAGGAATGCTGGGCAATTGATATTCTTGAGCTCCGCTTCTCTACTGGGGAAATGCTAACCCATGGCAGCTTGGAGGGTTCCAGCGGCTTTGTCCACTACCAAGAAGAGATTATATGACATGCTGAACACAGCCAGTGTCAAGGAGAAATTATTTAAGCTTGCAGTAGAAAGTAAATATATAAACACAAAAATTCCATTATATAGAAATGATGGCACATATTTATTTATTTATTTAAATAATTTGTATTTCTATCTGGCTCCATACCCGTAGGTCTCAGGGCGGGTAACAAAATTCAGTGCATTAAACAAAACAATATACAGTATATTCTGGCATATAAGACTACTTTTTAACCCAGGAAAATCTTCTCAAAAGTCAGGGGTTGTCTCATACACTGGGGGTCATCTTCTTATACGGCGAGTATATCCCAAACTCTATATTTTAACTGGAAAGGTTGGGGGTTGTCTTATACGCCCAGTCGTCCTATACGCAGGAATATACGGGTATCTTAAAACAGTAATATCTACAACATTTAAAACAAAACAAATATATATTAAAAAACAATACAGGATACTTACTATCATCTTTAGGCTCAAATTTTAGCATTTTAGACCAAGGCGATGTGTTATTATTATGTATAGCCTGTACACGAAGATAGTAAATGCCAATGAAGTCAACAGCAGATGAGAAATCACAGTGCATGGTTTGAATGTTTTCACATCCAGGTACGTTGCGCCATTCTGTCGAGATATCAGCAGTTTTTGTTTTGTATCCACTAGAAGGGCAACAGAAACTTAATTATATTTTAACCATAAAAGCAGGTTGTTCAGCACAAAATTAGATGCCACTTCTATGTCTATTTACTGAAATATTAACCCTTCTAAATCCTAAGTGAGCATGTAAAGGAATGCAATCTAAAAAAAGGATTTAGCAAACAAATAATAGGCTATAGCACTAGCAGACACTGTTGTTTTAATATATACTGTAATTATTTTAATATGTTGATTTTAAATGTTGTTACCTGCCCTGAGACCTTTAGGTATAGGGTGGGATAGAAATATAAACAAACAAACAAACACATATCCACTACTACAACTGAAATATTCATCAGAAAAGCAACATATACTTCTTTCCTTGCCAAACCAGTAATAGGCTTAAAGACACAAGTTTCTGATCTCTCCAAAGTTAATAATTCTTAAGTGTTAATACTCTAGGACAAAGATAATGGAAGTGACTTTCTCCAAATATTGTTGAACTACAGCTCCTATCATCACTCCATTTTCAGCCACTTTGTATGGTGCTCTTAGGAATCTATTACATCTGTTACTCTTGCCTAGAGATGGTGCTGAAATGAGAACAAACTGGATTATGTGAAACTGAATTATAGTGCATCAAAGGACAGTTTCCTCCCAAAAGAGGCTATCTCATTCCCACTTTCCAAAATCAATCAATCTAATTCTCCTAAGCTGATGAAGTCCTCAATAAATCCGCATAGAGATAGCCTGCTTTGGGGAACTTTAGTCCACAGAAGGTACAGAATCTTTTTGAACTTTGGGGATGTTTAATTCTTGAGTCAGACTCTAAACTGATTATTTAGCACGTGAGAATGCAGCCAAAGTGTGGAATCTTACATTAAAGTATGGTTTGTGGGGAATTCCCCCTGATTTTGATTAATTTTTAAAAAACTCAACAATTAATACTGCCAAAGGGATTACAATGCATTTAGAAATAATGCTAAACCAATGCTTCCAAACGGTAGTACCTCTGACACTGGTATTAAGTCAGATGGTGAGCAGATGGTGAGATTAACATTTTTATTATAAATGAATGTAAGAAAATTAATGATTTAAATATTAATAATAAGAGCATACATGTACATGGATGTGACAAAATTGTGAAGATAGTACACAAATGACTGAAGATCAGGAAACACTCTGCTTAACTATAGTTTGATCATGTTTTGTCTTCTCCTGCTTTAGCACGAAATGAAAAGAAAAAAAAAGATTATTCTGTTCCCCTTTTAACCAGTCACTATATTGCTGCATTCTCAGGCTGACATATTATGATTAATTTGCTGAAGCAGAAGGAAATTTGGTCATTGTGCCCAAAATTACACTCCAACCCTTGTTTGAACACACCCATGAACAGAGGGGATACTGGTTCTCCAGGTAACATATTTGCTGCCATTTGAGACACATTGGGCATATAAGAGGAATCTATACCTTGGCAAGGAATATTTAGGGAAAATAAATACAAAAAAGGATGCAGGGTAATTTTAGGAAATTTTTATTTGTTATTTGTTATTTTATTTGTAAGACTCATATGGTGGGAAATAGAATAATTGATTCTATGACTCAATTATCCTTACTGTAAGGATTTCATTCATGATATTTAAACAGACCCTGTCATCTTATGACTTAATGACATTCTTCTACTTCCTGTGTTATAGGAGTATTTGGTGATTTTATTGAGATTCTATTAAAACTTTTAAAAATGGAAACCTAACAAACTAGCAAAATTATATTCTAATTTGCCAGATCAAGATAATAAACTAATTTCACTTTAAGAATTCATGGAGAGTAAAAGATCCTGCCTGTACCCAAATACTGTTCCTAATCAACAAAAAAGTATGACTCATTATTAAGGGAAATTTTAGCACCCCTCTCCCAACTCAATTTAACATTCTGAAAGTACTTTCCATTTAGCAGAAATAATGCAAGTATCATTTTTACTATGAGTTTCTCATTAGGAATTCTGGGGCAGGTAATCCAAACTTGGTTTGAAAATAAGCTCCAGTGTGACCTTGAGATCACCTGCTTCTGCCTGTTCTTTCCTTGAACCCAAATAGATATACAGAGATGTCACAGAGATGTTTGAGTTAATTAAGCTTACTGTCTAAGAATCCTGACCTTCAGAAATATTAATACTGTACACTAAAAATTACAAAGAACATAAAATTAGGAACGAAATATACACTGAAAGTACTCTTACTCGAGCAGTTGTACTGTGAAGTTCACACTTTCATCATATGTGTTATTCCAGTATAAAATACACTTCATGTTCAAAGCATAAATGTGAACATTTTCAGGACGAGGTAGTCCAGGCCAAGCTGCAAAGAAAGGAAAAATCACTAGTTTATCTATTGGCTTTCAGAGAAAAAAAATGTAAATAAGAGCTGTAAATAAAATAGTATTCATATAACAGACACCAGTATTCCAGAGTTTGCCCAACAACTTACTAGTAGCACTTTTTAATTAATGCAGAAGTGACCCTTATGCTATTTGTCAGTGCCATCATAGTTGATTAAAAGTGATTTTGTATCAACAGATGCTCATCTTTTGAGCCTGTCTTTAGCAATAACCGAACTCTTTCAAGGGCATTCTTGTAAATGGTACCATACAATACATTTTGTTTGAAGCAAAGGGCAATTCTTCACTGGCCAGAATACCAGACCAGCAAACATACTAAGAAGCTCCCTTCCATAGTCTGGTGTGGTCTAAGGGAGACTTGGGGTGTGGCTTCCTTAGACTGCACCAGCGTGTGGAAGGGAGGTTCCTAGTAGGCTTGCTGGTCCAGTATACTGTCCAGTGTGGAATTGCCCAAAGTGTTAGATGTGATGAAGCCCTTACATATTAATGTGGAGCTTCCCACTGAATTTTTAATATGTCTCTGATCCCCCTCTCAGTAAATGTGAAGGAATTTGAATGGTTGAAATGAACATCAACTACATACCCTTTGGTGTCTGTATACAAACTTCTGGACTAGAAGTGGAATCCTGGCTATCTTCTTTAACTGTCAAACAATAAGTACTCTCTGGCTCAAGGTCCTCAATGGTTTGTCCTGAAAAGACATCCATGGTTTTCTTCTGCAGAAACAGAAAACTGCATAGAGTTTCTCACAATTTTATAATGTGTGCTCTAAAGTGTTTTTACTAAGCTGATTTATAGATACAGATATCCTTACAGAAAGATTTTTGAAGTGATGCCAAGTTTTACAGGACAATTGGGACAATTCAGAACGTAACCAACTTAAGTCACTATTCTTTTTTACAATAAGCAAAATATTACTGAAGTTAAATGTTATCCAGAAGGTGTTTTCACTATACATAAACAAAGCACCTTTCAAAATAACATTTACATGGATTATAGGAAAAGAACATCGCTTTAGCTCGTTCTGTTATGAAATTGGTTATAATTTTGTACTAAAGTATGCTATATCTTATTCCATCATCATGGCTTGGCTTTGCGAACAAAGATTTAGGAAGGGCTCAACCCACACTTGCTGATGGCTGAAAAGGCCAATGTGGGATAGACAAGTCCGGTTGTAGAAGGTACAGAGGAAGGTCTCCTTGGGCAGTACTGTAAGGGCAGGATTCTTCTTGCATTGTCTTTTCTCCTTGAGACTGGTTCTACGAGCACTCTCAAAGGAGGCAGCAGCATTATAGATGGTGCGTCTCTATGCTCTCGGTTTGAAGCCAGAGTGGACCACTGATTGTGATTAATATGGCCAAGGCTGAGGGATTGTTTCAGGGAATCCTTGTATCTCCACCTTGGGGCTCCTTTGTTTCGGCAGAGGAGATCCTGATATTTTATTAGGATGATAACAAATATAACAGAAGACAGGTTCAAAGTACAGCCCTAGCAAATTCAGCATTTTATATCATGCGAAGGTTGTTGCATATGTCAATACTAGAACTGTATTTGTATTATTCTGAATTAGCTCTTGCAAACAATACTATCACATCAGGTTTGATCTCAGGGGACTGATGGGCAACATCCTCTCTTCGACATCCTAATCTTCACCCCCCACCACCACCCCTCCATGGCTAGGAGTGAAAATTCCTAGCCCTGGGGCTTGGGGGAAGGGTACACACACGCCCCCAAACTGAAAGTTCATTTTATGCAGACAGAGCTGGACTAACAGGAAATGGAGCCTCCTTGATCCACATTAATGTGCAGATGAGGAGGCCCAGGATCAGTGCCAGAGGTTTGAATCTATAGGTAACTGCAGAAAATGTGCTCAACCTAAATGTTTAACTCATCACTGGCACAATGGCCTCATAAGATTGTTACTTTCAAAGAACGTCGATCACGATTGTAAAAAAATGATTATAGACCAAATGGTCTGCCCTAGCTAAACTCTTTTATGTACCTTTTCTCATCTATCCTGTCTTCAAATATAAATGCAATGAAGATTCAACATTTTAGGAAATAAAGAGAATCACAGTGATCTAATGGAAAGAAATCTGTCACCTCAGCATAGGATGAATTCTTCCAGATAGTCAGCTTATAATCAGGACGAAATGCCTCCCCATCGTGATACTGGATAATGATTTTCCAATCTTCTCCATATATTTGTGCTAACTGAACCTCAGGAGGACCAGTGTGAGCTGCAGACCAAGATAACAACAAAACTTAAACACACTAGTCCTTTGTTATAATCTCAATATCTATATACCACCTTGTGTATTGTTCGCAAAATAATAATAAAAAGGAGGAACAGCAAAATAAAAAAAGGGAAATTCTAAAATATACCACAACACCCAGATAAAATGAACAATCACAAATTACAACAGCCTCACTCACTAGAAGGTCATAGCAAAAAACAATATTTTAATAAGCGTCAAAAGGTGGTTACTGTGGTTGCCTGGCATATCTCTGTGGGGAGAATATTCCACAGCTTGGGAGCTACAACTGGAAGGCCCTCTTCTTTGACTCTGCCATATGCATTTCATTAAATGATGCAAGAAGAGCCTCCCCAGCAAGTTCCCAGGCCATCTACAAGGAAGGAGGTGCTCTTTCATATGCATGGACCCCAAGGCATTGTTGGCTTTAAAAGTCAATAACAGTACCATGAGTTAGAATTGGAAGCGAGTATGACAGCCAATGCAATTCACTAAAGGCTGATGTTATATGGGCTTTACTGGACATACCTAATAGCAGTATGGCTTTTGCATTTTGTACTAATTCTAGCTTCCAAGAAATCCTCAGGGTAGTCCTACAAGAACACACAGCAATACTGCATTCTGAAGAAATACCTGGACCACTGTGTTCACGCACTCCCAATCAAGGAAGGACTTCAACTGTTTAACAATCCCCAAATAAGAGTAAGTTGCAAATGCAGAAATGAAATCTTAGGAGAGAAAAAGGCTCCTTTTCTGCCTCTCCTCACTATACAAATCCATATAAAAATAAGATATGTGATACTGCTCATGTTGTATTATTTCTAACCTTGCACAGAAATTATTTTAGAAAAATTGCCAGAACTTTTCCTGGTGTTTTTCTATTTCCTCATTGTTGCACTCATGTTTTGCTTCTGAAAAGTCACAAAAGAGATCAAGAGTAGGCCAATGGGCAAACTAGCATAGTTTTCATTCAGTCTTGTTTATTGCTCATTTTTAAGTTTCTTCTGATATGATGTATACGCAAGTGCTCCGCCATGGATGAAAACTTTATCAGTTTCCCAATCAATCTTACATTAAGATTGGAATAATACAGAGGAGATTAGCATGACCTATATACATGGCAGCTATTGTGATTCTGCAAGATAGAGGAAGCTGCAGCCATCATAACAGCATACATTAAGGAAAGTGTGTAAGCTAAGCTTAAAATAGTATAGGAAGCACAACCTATTTGGCTTCTTTTGAGTGTATGTAGTATTTTGTTATCAGTTCCCGAACAATGAGGATAAACAGAAATGCTTATATAGTGACAAGGGAATCTTGGAAATAGGAAAGTTACTGTCGCAACACTTGGGGAAGAAAAACATATTATCAAAACCAGGAAAAAATAGGAATATTTAGACAGCTTCTACATGCCACCTGGTGGTGAAGAGAGGTTCTTGGAATATTCACTCACAGTGAATTAACGCTGGAAAAGAATAGGAATCAGGGAGGGTGCACTACTTTATATATTTGGCTGCGACAGAAAGATTGGAAACTGTCATGACAGCAGTGTTTGGTACCAGCAGCTGCTACATGTGTGATAACTGCAAAAAGTCAAAAGGAGAACTATTTCTGGAACTGTGGCTGTGGCAGAGGCTGTTGCTTGGTTGGCTAAGTGCAGCATCAAACATGCTTACCATTGAACTCTAAACATACAATGTACGGTATTTCTATGATGAGACAATTCCACATAGGAAATTTCCTTCAAGTGACTCTACAAACCGAGGCTGTTGAAAGAAATGTAAATAGGGTCTCCCTTTCAGATGTGAGGTTCAGTATTAGGATAGCCTATTCTTTAATTCCTTCCCTAGGGCTTTCCAACATAAGCTGTTTTATTTTCTCCCCAGCAACCATAAACTGAGACAATAACTTTCACTGATCAATCCAACAAAACTCAAGACCTGTTCCCTGCCAACTGAGACCTCATTACCTTTTTTGAAGCTGAATTTTTTTAAACTCCAAATTACTTCACACGTAATTACAAGGATGTATCTCCCCCTGAGCTTTGAAAAACTAGTTTGAAGTTATTCACTATTCATTTCACTTTAGCCATTCTAAAGAACTGCGCATTAACAGGCGTCTGTGCTGTTCACCCAACTCCATTTTAAACAAGTGAAGCAGAACTGGTCCCTAGGAAGACCTTTAGGGCAATTTCTGGATTCTCTACTTCCTATCTCTGTATTATTTAAGAAAATCTGCTATGTTTTCATTACATTTCATTACATTTTTAATAAGCTTCCAAAACCTCTGCCACATCATCCATTTGTTTGTTAATAGTATAACCAGGCTTGTTAAGATAGTAAGATTCAGCTTTTTGTTACCGCAAACATCTAAAACAGTGGTTCTCAACCTTCCCAATGCCTTGACCCTTTAATATAGTTCCTAATGTGTGGTGACCCCCAAGCTAACCTTAACCCTAACCCCCAACCATAAAATTATTTTCGTTGCTACTTCATAATGACCCCTGTGAAAGAGTAATCGACCCCCAAAGGGGTTGTGAACCACTGTTCTAAAACAATATATGTGTATTTACATTTGAGAAGGAAGAACAAAGGATTAGGCAAAACAAAATCTGAAAAGAAACACCGCAAACCAGGCACGCTGTAATAGTCCCATCTGTATTTTAAATGGTTGTTTTGATCCTTGGTATCAGTCTGAACAGGCTTCAAATGGGGTGGGCTCCAAATGATAAGAAAGGCAATGACTGCTGCAGGGCTTAGGGGAGATAACAGAGGAAAGAAGGGAAAGCAGCAGATGCTGGAAACCTAAGAGAGAGAGACTAGATAAGGACGGAAAAGAAGAGGACAGGAAGAGCAGAATGGAAATAAAATTTAACAAGCTATGAAGGTTGAATACAGAAACTGCCACCTGTCACTTCAGAGAAGCTAACAATTCACTGCCAGCTTCTTTAATGCAAAGCTTGAAGCACTGTAGCAACTGAAACAACTTCTGAGAAGGGAAGTCAGTTATGTTGGGTTATCATTCACTCTGGAAAGGCCTGGGTAAAAAGATACATCTTCGTTCAGTACAGTGGTTCTCAACCTGGGGGTCGGGACCCCTTTGGGGGTCGAATTACCCTTTCAGAGAGGTCGCGACAAGTCTCCCACTGCCCTTCCCTCCCACCTCCCAGCTGCTCCGCCCCTGTGGTTGGGGGTCTCCACAACATGAGGAACTCCATTAAGGGGTCACGGCATTAGGAAGGTTGAGAACCGCTGGTTCAGTACCTAAAAAGCATAAGTATGGACACCCTATGAATATAAGAGGAAAGACTGTTGAAGAGGGAGGATACCAAAACAAAGAGGGACAGACTTAAGGGCTGTGGCCACGCTGCCTTCAGTCCAACTTCAGGCCTTACCGCTCCCATCTTTTCTTTTCTATTCATTTTATTTGTGGACTTTCTACCCTGGAAAGCACAACTTGAGGGTGGCAAGTTCACAAATAAAACGGAAAGGAAAAGGTGCGAGTGTTGCAATCAGAAGATGGACTGAATATTTAAAATGAAGCTGTGTCCATGGCCAAGGTAATCACAAGATGACATTCAGCAATTTGTGGTGCTGTCACAATCCCCTTAAGGAGCCTGCTATTGGAAAGAATAACTGAGCTTCAGAACTTCCACCAAGCCTCTAAAAACAAAGATTTAAAATGCAGAAATTTATTTTAAAATAAAAAGGCAAAATTCAAACAGTTATATCAGATTACAGGATGCAGGAATAAAACAAAATATTGCAAGGAAGTTCTCAAAAATAACTTCATACATAGAGGGAGGCAGAAAACTTAGTTTCAGATGCAAGGCCATGTAACAGTACATATAAGGAACAAGAGAAAAAGACTGAATGATAGTGAGGCATAAAGCATCCATCACAAGGGTGATTAAACAGGAAAAAATTGCTGGAAATCAGATGACCCCTTGGTACACGAATTGTTTCACTGCAAACCCAGAAACTTCTCGAAAATAAGCATCTGCCCCCTCCCAATTAGAAGTACCAATTAGCTGTTATCTCTTCTAGCTAGTTCCCATCCATATCTAACAAGGAGTGTATGGCATCAAAAGGATTCCAAGGCCAGACTAACTGGTCGAAACAAGAGTTCACACACAAAGCACTGTTCCCTTGAAACTGGAGTATAAACCCAAAATGAACAAAGATGGAATAAATTATGTGTCTTCTGTTACAGGTGCCATCAGCAGGACCTCTCCTAAAGATCTTAAGGATCTCCCAGGTCCTTGAAGTAACCTGGTCCTAAGCTGATAATGCCAAAGATAAAACCTTGAAACTGGCCCAAAAGCTAAATGACAACCAAGGCAGGTACCTAACCACAGTTGTAATAAGAGTCTGGCAAGGTGCTCCACCCAGCAACCAGGCTACTGCACTTTGCGCTAGTTGCAGCTTCCAGTCCAGGTACAAGGGCAGCTATGGATGTGCATGATTTTTTTTTCATGTTCATTTTACATCAAAGCAAATGCAAAGGAAACTTGTATTTGTGTGAATAGAGAAACATCAAATATGGTAGGGTCTGAATCTGCTGTGAATGCTATTCGAACGTTATTCAAATCCACTTTGAATCCCTGCCATCAGTTGTGCCTCCTGATCCTCTCCAAATCTGTTCTTAATCCACTTAATCCACTTTGAACCTACTCTCAATCTGCTTTGAAT
Source organism: Aspidoscelis tigris stejnegeri (assembly GCA_023333525.1). Classification (NCBI taxonomy): domain Eukaryota; kingdom Metazoa; phylum Chordata; class Lepidosauria; order Squamata; family Teiidae; genus Aspidoscelis; species Aspidoscelis tigris. The sequence continues at coordinate 215,057,734 of JALMGA010000001.1, forward strand.
CTGCTCTCAATCCCCTCTGAATCTCCTCTAAATCCACTGTTGATGTGACTTGGCCCCCTCCCTACCTTCACAAATATAACAGTGCTTTGAACAACGCACAAAAGCATTTGCTTCGCATTTGAATGCCAATCTTCAAATGTAACCAATATTCTATTTGAAGGCAAATGTTCAAATTCGTACAAATTCAAACAAATTGCAAACCTGACAAATATCCATGCTCATCGCTAAGGACAGCCATACTCAGGAGTGCATTACAATAACCTAAATGTGAAGTTACCAGTACACAGACAGTAGTGTTTGGATTATCTTTGCCCACTGCCACTTCAAATGGAGTCCTGAGGTCCAGAGGAAACCTGCTGCTGCAGCATTCCCACAGCAATAAGGAAGAAGCGTTTTAAAAGCAAAAATAAAAAAAACTGAAAAAACAAGTGTTTATTTATTCCATTTTTTAGCCAAATAATCCTCAAAATACCCCTGAAACTGATTGGGAATGGGGACGAAAAGGATCCAAACCGTTTCTAAGCCACTTTAAATTATTGGGAATGGGAATCCAAACCGTTTTAAAATCACTTTATTCCATGAGTGGGAATTCACCCTAGTGTCTTATACTTACAGTGGTACCTTGACATACGAGTTTAATTCGTTCCGTAACCTTGCTCTTATGTCAAATCGCTCGTATCTCAAAGCAATTTTCCCATTAATCCCTTCCAGCTCCCAAAACACCACCTCAGTTGTTTTTGTTATGTACTGTACTGTACTTACATACTCGTATCTCAAACCTTGCTCTCATCTCAAAGCAAAATATCACTCGCTCGGCAGCTTGTATCTCAAAACACTTGTATGTCAGGGCACTTGTATGTCGAAGTACCACTGTACTTGCATTAGTACAAAGACTTCTACGGATAACAAGAACGGTAATCTCTGTCCAGCTTCTCTAAAACTTATTCAAATGAATTCTAATTGCACAAGCCCTTGCAATGGTGAACTCTAATTCACCTTTACAAAAAAAAAAACCTGAAGTCATATCTTTTTGCTATAAATCACCCCATGTAGCCATAAAATGGCCTCTGGTGTGCTCCAGTAACACAGAGTGATCCAGGCAACAAATCAAAACAGATGGTTTCCCTCTTTGAGTCTACACATTTCTGTCCCTTTGGGTTCCACAACCCATTCACAACAGAATGGTGTGGCAGACAGACTGATTAGGTGGTGTCACCAGGCAGCATGCCCATTCTCTCTCTTTGGTGTCTGGATAAGGCAACAAGCTACCAAAGGGCCACTTAGTATGAAAGCTGCAAGAACCACTGCCTCCCACGTCAAAAACCATCGACTGCAAAATCATCTTCACTATAACTGCCTTGAAAATAACAGACCACACTGACCCTTACCCAGGTCTCACAAACTCTTAGCTGAGTAGCATCACAGCAGGTTTCACTCTGGCCCTCCCTTCACCCTTCCCAACACACTGCCCTCTCTTGTGCTCACTGGGCTCTTTTATAAAAAAGGGAAAGAGAAGAAAAGAGATCTGCACATGTGTGTTTGCTACCTCTGCCCCTCCCTCTTCCAAAGTAAAAGATCTGTGGCTGCTCTTGGCTGGGAAGGGGAAATGTCTGGTCTGGTTTGTTAACCTTGCTTCCTTTAACTGGTCACCTGCTGCTGCTGCCTGATACAGAGGAGAGATTCTGTAGAGCATTCCTCATGAAATGAGCATTTTATACTTATTTTATTTTACTTGTACTCTGCAGTTTCTTTCCCCCACCGCCCTGTTTGTTATAAACTGCCTTGACCTTCAGCAATTTTTTGGAAAGGCAGTATACAAATAAAATGGAAATGAAAAATGAAAGTGATTGTTTACCTCTTCTTGTACAGCTCCAGAAACAGAAAACAAGTATCTTTCTCATCTTTAAGCCATGTAGGAAGGGGATATCCCCCCATCCTTGATAGTGTCAACAATGTGTGTGTGTGTGTGTGGGGGTATTTTTCACTGTCTGGACTAACCCAAGTGGCAAGAAAAAAATCCACCATCCCTTATATTGCCCGGGACATTGATGTGGAGCTACACTGGGGGTGTTTGGCAACCATTTTTTCCTTCTCACACTTCCTCTGCACATGCACCTGACCATGCATAAAGATTGTCAGCATATTCGAAGGCATATCTGGCACACACAAAGTCTTGCCCTTTTAAATGCAGAACAGAGTTAAATTTACATGTATAAAACACTACAGGCCCTACTTCAGTTTCTCAGATTGTGTCAATACAGGCTTGGAGTAAATTCAGGGTATTCTGTGAACTTTTGGGTGAGGCTTTTGGCAACAACGGGAGAGAGGAGTGAATGACAGCTGCAGACTGCTGCGATTTCAGCTAATGGAGGCTGCTAATGGAGCCCTAGCCCACCATCAAGTTTCAAAGCCAATTTTAGAAACTGCAAAAGGAAACAGCCATGTATAATACATACAACCACAACTTGGTGCTTGCGAATCTCATGCTAAAGTTCGTGTGTAGCTATAGCCTCAATGAACAAGACCAAAGTCTGCCTCCCATGTGATGGTGAAGGAGGGTAACAGAGGGGTAAAGTGAGTTGTCAACCCAGCCAAGGGAAGCAAGTGAGAATATACTCCTTTTCCCACTTTTCAGACACTGTTACTGTTTAACCAATATTGTTTAAATATGTTTGTTTTTAAACACTGTCACCTTCGGGTATAGGGCTGGATGGAAATACAAATAATAAATAAATACCTGGATGCAGCCTCTGTCTACTAAAGTTACTAGATGCCCTTAATCCACAATCCTTTATGTGTTACGAGGGCATGTTCCATGGGTTGCACAGAAAAGAGCCTTACGTGTTTCACTAATCTGAGCCCCGGGACTTCTTCCTTTGAGTCGCCTTTCGCCGCCTCCATCCCAAGCGGCCAGCAGCCGTCGCCTCCCTCGGCCACCCTCAGTAAAGCCAGGCGCCAGAGGGAGGAAACCCTGGCTTCCCCACCTGCCCGGCAGCACCTGACTGGCTGCTCTAAGGGAACGAGAGCCAAGGGAGGGAAGTCGCCGAGCTCACCGGTAAAAGCGAAGGGCATCCCCAGCGCTGACAGAGCCACGAGCAAAGCACCCGCCACTTCCATGTCTAGCCCGGGCAGGAGTCACCATGCGGCGGCCGGCGGCATTTGGGGGGGGGGGCGCGCACCAGACGCCGACCCGGCCCACGCGACCTCCCCGTCTTCCGGCCACCGCCTCTCACCACTACATTACTTGATAGTAACCCCTCGCTGCCGGGCACTGTTTGATTCACACGGCGCATGCGCAAGGGGTTTCCCGTGCTTATAGAGAGAGAACAAAGTATAGAATTAAAGCCGGCAGCGTTTACTTCTTCCTCGACGCTTCGAGATCGTCCATTTACTTTCACGGACAACACGCCGCTGACATTTCGCAAGACTCTGATTGAGATCCTCGCTTGCCAGATCCGCAGTGTGGATGAGGCGCCCGAGGACACAATAACAGGAACATCGTGGAGCTGTTGGACTCCTGAGCATCTCTTTCTAGGGCGTTTCTTTCGGCAGTGTGGAAGAGGAACAAGCACTCAGTGCGCCCTGATAACGACTGGAACTATGGGGTGTTTTTCCACTGCCACTAGAAGTACCCATTAAGTACTCATTAATGGGTACTTAATGGGTACTTCTAGGGTGTTTTTCCACTGTCACTAGAAGTACCCATTAAGTACCCATTAATGGGTACAAAAATGCCATTAAGTACCCATTAATGAGTACTTAATGGGTACTTCTAGTGCCAGTGGAAAAACACCCATGGACTGATTTGCACACAGCATATTCCAGATCAACGGGTTATGTTTGGCTGTATGTTTTAAATCATTTTGTTATTTTATTTCTAGCTGCTGCAGACAGGAAGGAATGAAAGAAAGAAGCAAGCAAGAGGTCAAGAATAGGGACAGGAGAGAAATATTTTAAGGCAGGCAACACAAAAGATCTATCAAGAAGAGAAACTAAGGTCCTTCTAATATGAAATAACCAATAAATGCCCTGATTCCAAAAAAGGAATATAAAACCTTATTATAAAGAATAGTTGTAAATTTACTAATAAAAATAGTATATCTTTTAAAAGCTGGTAACAATATACAAAAGAAATAAAAAGAAATAACAATATACAAAAGAATCAGGGCATTTATTGGTTATTTCATATTAGAAGGACCTTAGTTTCTCTTCTTGATTGATCTTTTGTGTTGCCTGTGTGGAGAAATATTTTAAAATGCCAAAGAAAATTGCTGTCGTTGAGAAACATGATCTGGGTGTATGTATTGCAAATCACTTCCCATATTTCAGGGAATGCTTTTGTAGTGTGACAGATACATTTCGGTAAGTGTAGCTACTTCTCCTCTGACACAAGAACAAGAGAGACTTCTTTTCAGCTTTGACCTATGACTTAATTACTTCTTATAAGGAAGTTACCTCCTTTTGATTCATTAAGATGGATAAGAACATGATCACGTCAGAGAAGGAAAAGCTGGTATGATTTGGAAATGCTTTAATTTTCAGTTACCTGGGAAAATATTTAAACTTAAAAAGGCTTGAATCATAGCCTAGGAGGACTTTCTTCTATCTTGCTTCTAGGATGTGCTGTGTTCTTCCCACCCTCACCCTGTACCTCTCTGTCCTTCAAGGGTTACAATGACCCCACTGATAATGCAAATAATAAATGCACTGATAATGCCATTACTGATTTTGAATTTGAGAGACACTCACACACAGCTATTTGTATATATATTTTAAAATTGGCCACTGAAGAAGACTTTTCTAGTTGAAACGCATTTGGCCTATTTTTATCTATATTTTATCTATATTTTCTTTATTGCTTTGATTTTAATATATTTTTTTGGCTGTGGCTTGTGGTTTACTTTTATTCCACAATTGTTTTTCTTACAGTTTTTTAATTTTGGTGCTTTATATTATATTATTTGATTTAGTTCATTTATTATTGGCATTATCAGTGCATTTATTATTTGCATTATCAGTGGGGTCATTGTAACCCTTTTAGTAAATATTATATATATTTTTGGGGGGGTATAGAACCCAATTGTTTGTTTGGTCACTTTTGGTGTGTTTGTTTGGGTTTCTTTTGGGATTTTTGGTTGTTCCTCTCTGTCCTTCCCCATCCTTTCCCTTTGTTAGCTTTTGCTTAATAATGTTAATAAATGGCCCTTTCTGCACTTACCATGTTTTGTTCCAAATCAGTAGATCCTTAATAAGTGGACCTATTGATCCTGATCATGTGGAGGCGAGGGCCATCTGCACTGATGGTGTTGATCTATTTCACACTTCCCTGAAGCTTCAAAGCTTGGGAGTGTATCACAGCCCCCCCCCTCCCCGGGCTAGTAATGAAAGTTCCTAGCCTTGTGGTTGGGGGGGGGGGTGTCGCTGCACTTTGTGGTGCACCACTGAATAGCAGTCCCCCTACCCCAGACTTATTGGAACATTCACTCTTAGTGTTTGTGGATGGTGGTGGCTTTGGCAGTGTGCTATGAAGCTCTGCTGAATAACAGACCCCAGTAGTTCTGGAAGATGCAGGCATGCCACCTGCACACCTCTGTGATCCAGAACAAGGTCCTTAGTTTGATTGTAAACCCAATTAAATGGGTCTATAATAGATCTAGATAAAGGACCTTTTAATCTAGATCTGGTTCTAGTGCAGACAGAGCCAGATTAACAAGAGGTGAAACCTCCTTGATCTGCATCAACATGTGGATGAAGAAGCCCCAGATCTAGACCAGAGGCCCCTAGATCCAGATCTGCAGGTGAGTGCAGAATGGGCCCTAGACTATATTCCTTTCATGTGGATTCTGATCACATCTTAAGCTACATCCAAATGCAGAAAAAATAAGTGACACGACAGCAACGTAGAAGTGGTGGTGGCATCCACACACTAGAGCTTCTAATCCACAATAAAAGCCAGAAAATGAGCTCCTAAAAGCCTTTAATATGGATTAGAAATGAGATGGGAACACAAGTGTCTACATGTGACTATCTCTATGCCACTTTCGAATTGCTTTTTAGTTTATTCCTGCAAAATCTTATTTAAGAACTATCTTAGTTTAGAACAGGCATGAGAGAGGGAAGTACATGGCTAGATTTTGTCTTACCTTTTTTTAACTTTGTGGAGAAATGCATGTATAGTCCTAATTTATGCATATTTTAACTACTCACCTAAGCTACAGAATTTAAGGAAACCTCCTGCTGTGTGCATATGGGCCTGGCTATATGAAAGCCTGAGTATGCACTACAGGCTAATACGATTTGTGCAAGCAGAATTTCCAAAATATGGTTCAGAAAGTGTTTTTAAATGCAGATTGCCTTGAAAATGATGGTAGGCAAATAGATGATATAAAACACAGATCAGATTCATGCCTGTATTTCTTCTCCAGCAAATGACATGGACGTAAACAGATACGTCCATGTGGAGAATTATGTGACTCTATGCATATTTATATTCTTGAGGACTTACAAAAGTGTTACCATTTCATCTCTTTATGTCTAATAATATATTTCACATTTATACATGGCACAGATTTAAATTAATATTATCTAAAATGAAGGCTTCAATATATAAATAAATCCTTGAAATAGAAAAAGTTATATACAAGTATCTTAGAATAAATATAATTTTAAAACAAAATAAACCACTTTGGAATCTGTGATGTGCAAAGTATAAACTACAGCTCCGAATGTCCCACAAAACGCTTTCAAAGCAAACAAGTGCCAAGTTCTTTGGGCCTACATGTTTCTTCTTGTGGACTTTGTTTTTAATTGTTCAACAGCTCCTCAATGCAGCTGTCATCACTTTGGGGTTGTTCTGAAAGGACAATTATCTGGTCACAGGCACAGTCATCTTCTTGTAATTGGGATCGAAGAAGCTGTGAACTGCTGTAGGGTTTGTTTAGAAACTGTGAGGAAGGGAAAAGGATGAAATAAAAACATATTTAAACATTTCTAATAAGAACATAACGCAATATTAGAGAAGACTTGCTGGTTCAGGCCAGAGCCCATCTAGTCCACTATCCTGTCTCACACAGTGGCCCACTAATTGCTTCTGGACATCTCAAGCAGAAGACAAAGTCAAAACTTTCACTTGCTCTCAAATCTTTGCAAATGGCCTTACTGGCATCCTGCCTGTCTCTCCAACGACATTACCTAGGCCCTTAATACACCTGTCCTCCATGATTTTTCTAATGTTTTTGCTGTGAATTTTTTCTGAATTTGACATTTTAAATCAGGCATTCAAATTCTCTGTTATCTGTCACCGAAGGTTTAAGATAGAAAAAAAACCCTAAAATTAATTTTTTTTAAACACAAGTGTTTTGAGTACAGTCATAATCTGTACTATTATATTTCATGTTATCAGCAGAAGCTACAACAATCAAATTTAGAATGGTCCTTGTTTATGGATTTGTTCAAATGTCCTGAGTTTAAAACAATGCAAATCAGTATTTTCTGTTTGACTTATATTGACCAATCACTCTTTCCACATTAAAAGTGTGTCTCTCTAGCCATGCAAAGGTAGCTGGCTAGAGTGAGGAGATGAGTCAGATACCACCAAAGAAGTAGTCCACCCTTTTCTAGGGCTGCTGACCAGGGCCCTTTCTGCACTAGGCCTTATTTCAGAGTCTATCTCAGCATGGGGACCAACCATCTGCATGCCGGTGCAGACTATGGTAGGCCCTGGTATGGCCTACCATAGTTTGGACCAGCGTGAAGATGGCTGGTCTCTGTCCTAAGATATAATCCTGAATAAGGCCCAGTGCAGAAAGGCCCCAGGTCACCTGAGGAGTGCCAGCATATGCACATGTAGGCCAATGTTCCAGCCCCTTCATAAGCCAGCCACTCTGTCCTAGGAATGTGCACGGATTTTCAAAAATTTGAAAGTCCATTTCAAACCCAATGAATATTGACATTCAAATTTGAATCGGATTTTCAAAAATCCGAATTAACACATTCGATTAAATTTTGAATATTCAGAAATCCGACACGGTTTCATTTTCAGCTTCATTCTAAAATTTCAGGATGTGTAACAGTGAACACTTGTCCTGTAACTGTTCTTTTTTATTATACAAATACATATTGACTCAAAGGCAAAGATGTAATTCGGCAACCCCTTATTTTCTCATTGCAGTGCCTTCCACCATTTGAAACTCTGTTGGTTGGGTGGAATACAAAATACAGACAAACCTCTTTGAAATGCTGTGGCAAAGAATATGTAGGAAAGAAGTCATATTTGACACGTCGGTAAATGCGTACAATAAAATAGCAACCGAAACCTAACAATGTCAATATTACTAGGAGAATAATAGCCAGCTGTATAGGGCTGATACCTACATAGAAAAAGAGAAAGAGAAAGCTTAAATCATTAAGAATTAGGGAATATGTAATGAATATATATTTTCAATAGAACTATATATTTCTCCAACTACTCACTTATTATTTAAAAACAAATACTTCAGAAGACATTTGTATTTGGGACACATTGTTAATTCTGCACAATCCTGGCTGTGTCCAGACTCGGGGAGTAGAGTACAACTATGGCTGCCTCCAGACTTGCAGAATAAATCCACAGTTAAAGGGAAAAATGCAGCTTACCTGCTGCGAAGCGATGACCAGCTGTCCCAACTAAAAAGCAGCTCTGAAGCTTCCTCCTCAGAAGCTGCAAGAGCTGAGTTGGTGCGCATGGTCACATGGGATGAGTCAGCTAATCAGAATTGAGTTGCCCTTCCATCCCTCACCATTCTGCCCAGACTGGCAGGAAGATTCAACTCTTCTTTATGCTGTGCAGCGAGTGCTATTAAATCATCATTAAGGTGAGTGTGCAGTAGCACTTGGATAATGCGCCATCATGACGATGCGTCAATCATCATGTGTGATGCCCCAATCGTGACTGTGCATTCCGTTGCACAGTATAAACAAGCCTGGACATAGCCTATTGCGCCCTACCATAGCCCCTCTCTATTTCTCCCAAAGGTTGCTAAAAATATTGCTGGAAAACTCAGCTCTGGTCACAAGTTTTTCAGCAATAGCACTTTCGCTTAGGTTGGGAATGGAGTAGCCATCATAGCTCTGTCCACTGTGTATGTGTGGAGGCTGAAAGAGATGGCCACGCATACACGGTGGCGGGGATGCACACTTCTGCTGAATGCCCAGATGCACGCATTATAAAAACAGACAAAGCTCCGTAGCCGGTGCTGTCTAGCTAGGAAATGATAACACTGGGGGTGGGGGAAGAAAATAGTCCTCTCTTCAAAGTTTGAGGGACAGTCCAATCCAGGTTCAGTCTAAGGAAATTTACTACAGTGAAGGAAATGCCTTCTGACATTGCCCTTCCACAGTTAGGGCAAAAATAATAGGACAGTGGCAGAGCAGATGTATTTCTAAATTAGCACATGCACATTTTATGCAGATTTCTGACCTCTTCTGCCATATTTCTGCAACACATTGTCTTTCTGGGGAGCAATATGTGAGTGGTTTTCTGCCCAAGCCACAGGTCACAGGGAAAACTTTTAAGCTTTGAAACCCGTAATCTTAGCAGTTACATTTGCTTACAAGGAGCCTTCAGGGAGCTGGCTATCAGCAACAGAGGTGCACCAGGGTCAAAAGCAGATGAGCCTACAATAGGCCATTTCTGCACTTACCTTTTTTGGTTTGGGTCCAGCATGAGTTGTTCCAATCACACGAACAGCTCCCACGGTATGGGAAGAAGCCTTCTGCACTCAGAAGACTGGCCCAGTACAGCTCCCTCCCTTGGCACCAGAGACTGCATGATCTCTGCAGCCACTTCTGGTCTCCAGGGGAAGCTGAGCATTAGAACCTGAAATTCATAGCCTCAGTACACCCTGGGGACCCATACTGATGGCACAATTTGGTGCCCTGTCAAAATTTATCCCTGTTAGAACAGGAAAATGCATGCCTTTCTGCATGCCTCTTGGGGCTGGTCTAGCCATCTCTGGAATGCCTACTGGTGTCCTGGTATAGGTAACCAATTTGTCCAACTAGTCCAGGCCTCACTCCATCCAAATGCTGATGGAGCAGTTCAGGGAAAGGGGGGGGGCATCTCTCTTCCATTGTAGTGTGGGGAAGAGAGGCCACAAAAAGGGACAGGTCTCGCAACTGATATTTCTTATCCCCATTAAAAGGCGGGCTTGGACACAGTGTAATGCAAATTTATGATGATCAATGCTCATATTGCTAGTATATTGGTTTTTGGCAGCATGTATTGCTGGCATGTAAATGCATGCCCATCTTGGTTCATTCAAGAGAGTTGTTGAGGGACAAATGGGTTGCTCCAGAGTATGGATAGCTCTTCCATTCTCACTCACTTCTTAGCTAATACCATTCTGCAAATCATGCAGTTTCCATGGTACTCAAAATGTATGCAGCAAACTGTAAACCCTGGGTTCTAATTGCAAAACATTTGCATAGAACCCAGAAAGAATGAATGGGCCTCTCAGGATGCATGCACACATTCTAAAAAGTGCTTCAAAAGTGGATTGGAGAGGGTCACATGTGGACAGTAACATTCCCATCTCACCTCTAATCCATGTTAGAGACCAAAGAATGCATTTTGAAGTGCATTTTCTGGTTTTTAAACTAGATTAAGGCACTAGCATGTAGATACCACCTCTAAGCTGCTTTTGAGCCAGTTTATTTTTTAAACTGTGTAGGGGTGTAACCTTAGTTCACAATCACCAGTACTGCTCTTCATTTCATTCAGCAAGAAAGAGAAAGAAATAAGAGTGCAGGATTTTTAAAAACCTTTGTGAATAAGCACTTAACCTGTTAAATATTACCATTGTTGGTTGTTCTGCTACAGACAACTTCACTCCATTCACCACTTTTATCCAATGAATCAATAAAAGCTTGAGCCTTAAGGCAATAGAATGTCCCAGGTTCCAAGTCAGGTATTATCTGCCAAGACCGTGTTAAATTCACATGTCTAACCTAGTATGATAGAAAATAAAAATCACAGCTGCACACTGATCAACTGGAGTCCCACCAGCAAAATGGTAGCCTCTTTATCTGGTCATGTTATACAATGTGCTCTTTTCTTCAACTGGACAGGACTGGTGACCATTTTCAGCAATGGAACTTGCCCAAAGGTCTGAGTCCCATCTTAGCTTATAGAAAATATGGGGTTTTCAGTCACCCACATGGTGATGCACTTCCTCCCTCTCCTAAGGCCTGCTGCCTCAAAATCTTCAACAAGTCTTGTTTTTCCAGCCTAAAGCCCCTTTCTGGTTTTGTGTCACAAAAAGACTTAATCCTGTCAAACCTTTGTAGAAAGGCAACACTTCAGCTGTTATATTGGTATGCAAAGTGAATAACTGACTGAATTAATCCAACTTGTTTACGTTGACCAATTTCCTTTTGTACCCCTTTTTCCTCCTGAACAATTTCCTGCCTATCACTTCACTTTCTTCCTCACTTCATGTTCACTTCATTCCATCCCTTTTTTGCTTTTATTCTTCATGTTGGTCTCTGCCTTGCCTTAAGCCTAAGCATGGGAACTTTTACTCTTGCTATCTTGCTACAAGTTACTCCTTAGTTATTTCGGGAATCTCACTCCCCAAGTTGCGTTACTGTTTAACTAATCTGCCAAACTTTGAATACCATCTTGCTGTGTAATAAAGTTACTTTCTGTTCCTTTTATACTTTCATAAATAAAGTTTTATTGAAATCAGGCAAGTATCTCCTCCTCCCTTGGAATTGGCTCTAATCCATTGTCAATTAAACTAAACCAGTAGTCCTTACAAACATCAAATGTGTATGTTTGAATATGGTTCTCATAACAGTCCTGATCTTTCTTTTCATTTACATCACAGTTGTGTGCATGGGAGATGGGTGGAATTAGATGGGTCTTATTCACCTTCTTGGAAACATATTTCTGCTTTGTTCCCAAGCCTCCAGTAAGTCAGTTAAGGTATATACTCTTTTCAACTGTGCCGGTGAGCCTCTCTGCATTTACCTTGCTTAATTCATATTAATGAATCTGGGTTAGCTAGATCCAGATCAACTACAGGCAGAGACATCTGCATTGTTGAGCTTTAGAATGGCCAATGTGCCCCAAAGAGCAATGTAACACAGATGACTAAGCACTGTTCCACATCAGTGGATGCGAACTACTGCTATAGGAGCTGCAGCACCTCCAATGCCTGATGCAGCTGGCCAAGTCCCCAAAAATTGCACATTACATCCAAATGCCATGATCTGGAGCAGTGGTTCTTGCTGGTCCAGACTTTGGGTACAGAAAAGCCCCAAGATTTTCAGATACAGAACACAGATCTTTTCTGTAATTGTTTCTACAGCCAGCTAGTATTACCTGCTCACCACTGAAGTCCTTCTTCCAGATCAGCATCCTGTAAATTACAGAATTTGAGCCATAAAAGTGCTTTAAGGGATATTCCCCACCGTCTCGTGTAATCAGTGATTCTTTGATGTGTACATTCAGAGCTGTAGGGCTTGTAGCTTCAACGTGTACAGCAGGTGATGCAATCTGTGCTGGGGGAGGAAAGGAAGAAGGAGGCAAACAAAAGGTTACTTGCATTTTCTGCTCTGCTCTTGGATGCAGCAGCACAGCATATAATCAATCTGCCTCTTTGAATGAGCAAGCAAGCCAAGAAAGCCTTCGTCTCCCGACTGAGCCACAAAGGAAAAGGGAAAGTCCGCCAGGAACTGTCCATGCCCTAGAGCAGAAAAATGTAGAGAAGCCCCATCCTGCTGAAGTTAAAAAAAAAAAAAGCACTGAAGTGTTTCATAGCTACCCTGTAGAGCAAAATGCACAGCGATGGGTAAGAAGTGAATGCTGTGAAACCAGTCTGTGGGAAGAGTAAGGGAGTGTGTCTGGTTTCAGTTAAACAAATTTTTCAGATAGTTGGCTGATGAGTAAAAGGCTGTTATTGTACTAGGAGCGGGCCACACCTTTCTAGTAGCACAGCACTTTTGTAATTGTCAGCAAAATTGAAAATTAAATGCTACATGTAATAAAGAACTATAACAACACAGTATGGGACAGTAGCTCAGTGGTAGAGCAAACTGTCTGGTTTGATTGCTGGTTCGATCCTCAGCATCTCCACCGAAGTAGGCAATGGCAAACCACTTCTGCATCTCTGTCAATAAAACTGCATAGAGTTCCCCAGTCCCCATGGAAGTGCTCATACCATTAACCAGGAGTCAGCCATGACTTAATGGTACCCAACAGCAACACAGTTTAGGGGAAAGTGCATTCATTCTCCTGGAATGCAATGCAGTCCAACTCTACTCAGTCATGGGGTGGTGGTGGTGGTAGAATTCCCTTGTCTGAGCTATGCTCCATCAAATGTACTAGGATGAAGCAGGGGAGGCATCTGAACCCTTTCCTATCACAAGACAGGACCCTGTGTAGAAAGGACCTTAGCCTCAAGGGGACTGTTTGAGAGGCCGATCCCAACTTTTGTTCCATGTATGAATACAAATCAAAGACTTGAACAGTCTAAGCTCTGAAACTCAGTTGCTGACATGATATATGAATGACATAACCCAATGAAGTTAAATATGTTGTTTCTGCTTTTGTCCTTCTACTATATGCCTTAGCTTTCTTTCCTAAAATAAAATGCCTATAACACACTGTGATAGAAAATGTTGTATGCTGCACTGAGAAAAATACATTGTAAGTAGGAACAAATTTGCCCATCCATTCTGATATTTAGCATTTAGGAAATCATCACTTCATCTACTGAGAATGTCTCCCCCCCCCCCAAAAAAAAAACAATCAGAAAGTACAATAATTCTTTTATACAAAGACATCAAGCCTTTTTGGCTCCTTATTTATTTATATTTCTATCCCACCCTATACTTGAAGGTATCGGTAGTATCATTTATCAGTAGTATCAGTATTCAAATAATATCCTCTATCAAACAATGACATGTTTTCAAGTATTGGGCTGTGGTCACAACTAAGATTTAATCGAGCTTTACTCTACCTTCAGAGTGAGAGAACATATCAGCAAAGTTACCAGTAATTTTCTTTCCACATTATCTATCCCACAGGTGAATTTTCTGACATTTGCATACAATTTGTGCACAGAAAATAAAAAGTGTTAAATTGACTAAACACAGAATTTTCAAAAGCTAATCTCTTTGTTAGCTAAATGTTGATGTTCCTTAAAATGAGGGTGTTCTCCATACCATCTTTTGAAGACGAACTCTCAGAATTTTGTCCTATTTAGTTGTGTTGGGTATCTTCTTTGTTTTTCATGCCCTTTGGTTCAGTTTGTTGGAGTTTTTTCATGTTCACCTGACTTGTATGGATTGCTTCATTCAAAGATAAACAACACATCAATAACATCTTTGAACAAAGTAGAAGAATTACTTACTGTCGTGTAATGGATTAAAGGTGATGTTTACCCAGTTTGAATGTTCTTTCTCAAACTCAGTTCTAACTCTTATAGTGAAATTACCAAATAAAGGAACTTTTGAAATATTGCAATATGTGAATTCAGTCCTGTTGCACAAGTCATCGAATCCGGTAGCATAGCTGCATAAAAAAAGACCAAAATAATATGTTGCCTCTGGAAATAATGACTTTGTTCAGTCTCCCTTTAGGTAGTAACATTAACTGTTTTCTTCTGTATATTTGTTGAAACACACACAATGGGGCACTATCAGCTATCCAAGCACCTTCAGATAATCTGTCCAATTTCCTATAATTTTAAAGACCTAATTATTGCAGCAGGATGTTGTTTCAAATTATTGGGTTTGCAAACACCAGCTGCCGGGGCTGTTTTGGAGTACTGCTAGATAAGCCCACTAAGTCCCAATGAATGCAGAAGAAGACCACCAGGTATTGCTTTCTGGAACATATGAAAATTGTAGTCAAACTTGCAACCCAGGCTGCGATCAGACAAAAACAAAGCATCCCTGAGGTGGTCTAGAGAAGGATGAGATTGTTCACATACCAGGCCGTCCCTCACCTCCACTCTCTTGAACATTCTGTGCTAGAAAAAGTAGATTAGAGAAGGCTTGGGGAACATGTCTGAATACAGCCTCAGTCTTCATATGGAATGCTTTATCTAGATGAGGATTTTTTTTTCATGTAAAATAATGGAAAATCCAGGCATACAGAGCAATCCATACCATGACTAGTCAGAAGCAAGTCCCATTGTGCTAGATGGTACTTACTCTTGGGAAGGTGAGTACAGGAACACAATCCTACCCACTAACATAGAAGAAGATGCAGAAAATATATCTTTTAGAAGATTTAGGCTGTATTTCCATTATGTAGTAAAGGTATTTGGAATCAGGCCGTGAGGGCAGCTTGTCTCTGTTGGGAGTAATCAAAACTGGCCTTCTTTAAGGTGCCTTTGCTGTGTAATGGAGACACAGCCTTATAAAACATGCACACATACATAAATCCCATTACTCTAAACACTTACTCTTTATACTGAACTTTGTAAAACGTATTTTCTTTGTGAAAATTAGGTGGATCCCACTGGAGAACACTATCCAACATAAGCGAGTGAAGTGTTACATTTTGAGGCTCTGGCACCTTTCCATGTACTGCGAATAGAAATGCAAGGTAAAATTTAATGACCTTTTTTAATGGACTGGAAGAAAAATACAATAAATTATGATTATCATGTATATGTATTTAATAATCCTTGTCCTGAATAGTCACCGCCCTACTATGACCTTAGTTATGGCCTCTAGCAAAAGCTGTTGGGAAATTTTCCTTCCCTTACACCCAAAACCAAGAGGGAGGGTTGATGTATTAGCCAGACTCACACAAGCATTCTTAGGACATTTCCACAATTAGCTGGGTTGGACAGCTCCAGCCGGAACTGATCCTACTGAAACAGTACTGAGCTAGAGTGGTCCTGCTGCTGAATCATAGCAAGGCTGTCTGCAGTTGGACAGCCTGTTTCAGAACAACCTCTGTGTTAACCTCATATGAGCTTTGGAGCCTGATGTAAGGGCTCTGATGTCCAGGAATGAAAGTTCCTGGCGTCAGAGCCCTGAGGAATGTGTTTCAGCAGTACCATTTGGTGTGCTACCTAAATGGGTCCGCTTGCTAAACTAGAATAAGGAGGTATGCACCCTTGTGCATGCTTCCCTGTTCAGGTCTAGTGTCTTCATGGACTGCCAGCAGACCTTCAAAGATGGTCTCTTCGTATCTCACTTTGGTCAGTCCAGGGTATGTGCCATCTAATACAGATGAAGTGTATGTACTTGCAGGGGGCAGGGTCTCTCATAAACTGTACCACCATGAAGAAGGAGTGTGTTTGGATCCCTTGGAGAAAGGCCCGTAATGTTGAGACTGAAGATCACTCAGTACTTTGAATTTTAAAAAGGATATAAGGGAGCTAAGTGGGTGATGGGAAAAGGAAGCATCATATTCAAATATAAAATATATCAAGATGACAAGGGCTGCATCAACACACATGAAAAAGTACCTTGAAAGCAGTTTCAAGGTGGCAGCATGCAGACATTAGTGTTCCCATGCCACTGTAATCCACATTTTGTGGGCTTTAATATAGATTAGAGTCACTAGTGTGCTACAAGTCGTTTTCAAGATACTTATTTCTAATTTGTGTGGATGTAGTCAAAGTGCAGACTATGATAGGCCTTACTCAGGTCTTACCCATGCACTATATAATCTGAATCGAATCCGAATTCGGTAAGGAGAGTCCCCTTGCAAAGCCCCCTAATCAGACTATATGCGGACCAAATCCATGCTAAATTTAGTCCTTAAGAAAGCTGTTCTCGACGTAGTTTGGGAGCCAAGTCCACATCGTTTTGCAAGCCGAATCCATGCATGGGGATGGTACCGGGCTATTAGGGGAGGAGATTGACTCTGGCATCATCAGGAGGTGGGGTTACATGCTGTTCCTGTCCTGTGCATTGGGGATCGCAACTGCTGGGCACTTTTAAATGGTGACAGAACAGAAATGAGTCTGTCTCCACAATCCAATTGCCAGGCTAACATAAAAGAACTGAGCGCCCCAGTTTGACATGTAAAGATGTAGCAATGAGCAGGGTCATCTGGCCCTCGCTGTCCCACAAGTCTCTTTCTGCAATCCTTATTCCAACCCCCTTCCCCGATTGCCAGGAAACAGCTTCTGAAGTTTGACAGCTAAAAAGCCAGATCACTACAGTGTTTAGAGGCAGCCTCCACCAAACTGCCTCTAAACATTGCAGCAATCTGTCAAAACTTCAGAAGCTGCTTGCCCACGATCGGGGAAGGGGGTTGGAATAAGGGTCGTGGAAAGAGACTCATGGGACAGTGAGGGCTAGATGACCCCACTCATCTGCGCATCTTTACCTGTCAAACTGGGGTGCTCAGTTCGCCCGGCGATCAGATCGCAGAGAGAGACTCATTTCTGTTCTGTCACCATTTAAAAATGCTCAGCAGTTGCAATTGGGAAGGATGCGTTGGGTGGCATTTCTCTGCCCTTGCTAAAGCGGGTGGCAGAGAGGTTGGTGACATCAACCCAGCTACTGATCAGGAGAGAGGGGGGCGGAGAGTAAAAGATGCTGTTGGGTTTAGCACGGTTTGCATGGGTACAGCCGTATTTGAACTAAGCCCAGGTTATCGGCAATCGCATGGGGATGGACACAGTTCAAACTCGGCCCCACATTCGTATTAAAAATAGTTCAATTCAGACTAGACAGAGTCCATGGAGATGCAGTCCCAGTGTAGAAAGAGCCTATGGCTGTGCTTGAACTGGGTCAGTAGACCAACAGAAGGACCTGACTAGAACATGTTGTCTGCACAATGGAACAGTGTACCAGATGAGGTGTTAGAATGGAGCACATTGCAAAAATAATGCCATAGCCCACTGTATATATGGACTGCCTTGAAGTGGCCCATTCAGGTGGTATATTAGACCAGAGGCCCATGTGTGGACAGCACATGGAACCTTGATCTTGTACACCAGACTCACTGTCATTTTGCCAAGCACCTGAAGGCAGAACTTTAAGCAGTAAGGGGTGATGCCATGTACATTTCAACATGACCCTCCACTCCACTCCATGCAGGGAAAGCTTTCTACCTTTTTTCTGCAAACTCTTAGCTGGCTAATAAATGTACTGCTCAAGTTGATAACTTATGTGAGTCCACTTGAGGTACAGCACCCCATTTTAGGTCAGTTGCTGGTAATTAATCTTTGGTTTGCAGGACCACAGTTGTCTCCGTGTGAGACATCCACTTGGAAAGGTGTATGTTATATTTCCTTATTCTGATGCTTTTTAAGTTAGCTGATCTCAAAAGACAAGCATCTCTCAAATCTCACTGATACTTAAAAACATCTAAAATGGGTAGAAGGTTCTGGACAGGCTAGCTCTGAAGCGATACAAACAAGCAAAATACTTTTGTAAGTCTCCTTCAAACAGAGGCTTATGTTTAATCCTTAAATTCTATGTGAGCATGCTTGATCCTTTACTGGCTCGGCAAAAAAAAGAGATACAAATCTACCCCACAAACACAACAGCATCCCTGAAGTACAAAATTACCCCCTGACCTCAGCTAGCGTTAAAATGTCTGATGAAAGTTAAAAAGACAAAAAAGCAAACAAGGCTGTTCTGCTCAGTTGTTGGTTAGTATCCCAATTAGTGGGGCACTTCCGGGTGTTGGAAGGTCACCTGATGCGCTGCGCATGCGCGCTGATGCTGACACCAGGGCAGGAAGATGGCAGCGCCTGGACACCATCTGCACTGAAGGCGAGTGTTGGATGCATGGGAGGAAGGAAGGGAAGTAAAGTGTGAACCTCTCCCTTGTTTTATTTTTTTCTTAAAAGTAAATAATTGTTTTAAGTAACTTTATTTAGATTGATCATAAGGCAATCAGTTACACCTTGCACATTTTAGTTTCAAAATCAAGCTACCCTCCACACTCATGTTTGCAATGCATTTGAAACAGTGTGCTTAACACTTTATGACAAAAGAGAAACTCTTATCAGCTGCCGGCACTTAATCAGTAAATACTACTCTCTTCTATGTTTCCAAGTATTTAATTGGTGGCTGAAAAAGAATCATTATGTGCTGCGCACACAGCACTTCTTTTTGTATAATTACTTGAGAGAAAAGGCATTGTGTAAACTGTCTACTCCAGCATCATGTCTTAGGTATAGTGCCCCACCAATTGCTTGAGGGCATTTTCAAGCAGAAAACAAAGATTAGGGAAAGTTTATGGTGCTATGCATGGACACACGCACCCATTAGTATAGAGAAAGTGCAAGAGATAGCTTCAACCTACACCCTTATTTCTCTCTCTATGGAGTTCAACAATATTGAAAAAGCAGCAGCAAATGTAATCCTGTTTTTTCTTTCCCCCACCCATCGTTATGAAATGTACTCCTCTTAGGGTGTTTTTCCACTGTCACTAAAAGTACCCATTAAGTACCCATTAATGGGTACGTAATGGCATTTTTGTACCCATTAATGGGTACTTAATGGGTACTTCTAGTGACAGCGGAAAAACACCCTTAGTCTTCTCTGTTTTAATTTTACTTCACTGTAAAGTGCGCTGAGATCTTTCCTATAGGAACAGCATAAAAATATCTGAAACAACTCAATAATAAACAAGTAATACTTCCCAGACAGCTCCTCAGCCTCTCCCATGGGAGGCCCCATCCTGGCCTATGTCAAACTAGTAATCCTCAAATGTTCTGGAATACAACTCCAATCATATCAGTCCTAGTCAGCCAAACAGGAGCCGAAGAACAAAACAAGTGGAGGGCAATAGCTCAGCCAAGGAGAATTTATATGCTTTTTGCAGAGTCTTTTCAGGAAAACTCACACCAGGGTTCAACAATGGCAATCACAGAGTTCAATCACAGCAAATAGCAGCTCCTTGAGGATCCATAAACATCAGCATTTACTTATCAAAGCAAATATCGCTGTAATTTGATGCAGGCAAGATGATGATCCAGAATTCACATGAGTACCTACTACCAGCCATATTGAAGGGGGATGATGGGAGACATAGTTTAGCAACTTTGTCATAGCATGATTCAAGGTTGAAAGCCCATGTTTTCTGCTGGAGATGCCTATAAGCAATTGGTGGGCCATTGTGTGAGCCATGGATGCTGGACTAAATCCAGCAGGGCTCCAGTTATTAGAATGTATTTCAAACAATGTGATCCCAGTGGTTTTGTTTTAGATATAGAACTGTCCACATTCCTTGGGCTTATTATTCCAGTTCTGCTATTATTTACATTTAAATTTATTGGCCCTTTTCTAAAAAATTCAAACCTTCTTAACAAGAAACTCCCCAAAAACAATATCATCAGCATGAAAAAGAAATTACGTTACTCAAATACAATAGATAAGTCGGGATTGTATCCTGTGTTATCCTGATAAAGCTATACCTCTCCCATGTATAACTTCATAAAGAACTGTGAAATCCACATTGTGAGTTGCTATTGAAGAAGCAAGGTAAACCTTGTTAGAATATTGGCTCCGTCAATAGTTTTTTTTCTATGCTATTTTATATAATAGTGCTGAAATTTTCTTCCACCACAGTCTAAACACAGTTCTTGGAGACTGACCAGATTGTTAGATTAAGGACCCACCCAGATTGGGAGGGGGGGGGAATATAACACCATTATTGTCCCGTTATGGTTGGTTGCCTCACATAACTGAGGCAACCCCACCATAGCCTTGCTATTTCCCCCCTCTAAACTGCTGGAAACTACTGCTGGAAAACCCAGCACTACTCATGGGTCTTCTACTAACAGCGCTTTTTCCTTACCTTCTGAACACAGCTCCCCTCATAGCTTTATCCACCATGCATGTGTGGAGACCCAAACAGGTGTCCATGTCTGCATGGAGGTACTGACACACACGTTCAGGCAATCAGGATGGCCAAATGCCTGGATGCACGTGTTAGTAAAACGCACTAAGACACCGATGGCCCCAGCACTCTCTACCTAAGATGCGGTAATTGCAGTGGGGGGATTTTTCACATTATTACCTCCTAGTGGCACATCTGGCTACTGTGTCTGGAGGTGTCCTAGCCTTGTGAGCTGTTGTGAGCATCATCAGGTCAGATTAACTGTGCAGGAATAAACCTACCTGTCACTTTCTCAATGATAGTATCTACTTATTTCATCAGAGAGAATATATATTTAAATTGCTAGGGTGCTGGGAGAGACACAGGATGTCTCCACTGTTAGTACAAATGATTTCAGAACTACTTTAGACAATCTGGATATGATCTGAAGAAGATAATCAAGTCCTCCAACTTGATGAAATGAGGCAGCTTTGAGTCTGGTAAGTGCCCATATGACAAACCTCCAAGGAACCACATGTAAGCTTTGAAAAAGAAGAAGAAGAGTTGGCTTTTCTACCCCACTTTCCTCACCCATTTAAGGGGACTCAAAGCGGCGGACAAAGCTCTTCTATTCTTCTCCCCACAACAGAACACCCTGTGAGGTGGGTGGGGCTGTGAGAGCTCAGAAGAGAGCTGTGACTAGCCCAAGGTCACCCAGCTGGCTTCATGGGGGAGGGCAGAATCGATCCCGGTATTCCCAGATAAGAGTCCAGCTCCTTAACCAGTAGACCAAACTGGCTCAGTGGAAAATAGGTAAAGGTGAAAAAGGGGGGAAATCTTGGTGGGTCAAAGAAATTCTGGATCCACCAGACACTCACAGATAAAAAGTGTCATGAGATCTGGACTTGCTAATCCTTGATACTTCATTGTGCAAACGGCCAATACATGCTGTCGAACTGTAATTCCAAATTATGTAGATATATATAAATCCATTATATTCAATGCTGGTGATAAGATTTACCAAAATCATGCCCTTTTGTAGTGACTAGGTTAAACCAAAAAAAGAGTGCCACATTCTTTTGCTCAGTTGCTTGCTTTTGTTTTTGTTCCTGTTTCTTTTCTTTTTTCTTTTTTGCTCACACACCATTGCTCTTTGTTCTCATGCTTTTACCCACATTTCTTTTTTCACATCTCTCTTTTAAGTTCCCCTTTTTCAGTCAGAGCTAAAATCAGGGACAATGTGCTAAAATTAACAAAGTCAGCAGCTTCACAGTCTTCAAACGGAAACAATGTTAGGGTATTTTTCCACTGTCACTAGAAGTACCCATTAAGTATCCATTAAGGGGTACAAAAATGCCATTAAGTACCCATTAATGGGTACTTAATGGGTACTTCTAGTGACAGTGGAAAAACACCTTTAGTTTCCCATCTCACTGAGGAGAATTGACTTGTCCTGAACATCAGCAATGTGGGGAATACCACAGTTCTAACAATTCCTGCTATCTGTCTTTAAACCAATCATTTTGGTCTTAAGTGTTGCTGGAAGAAGCCTCAAGCAAAGTAAAGGCTGCATCAACACAGCCACTCAGAGCAGCCCTTGGGATGCCCAGTGGTGCAGAGCACATCCAAACCATCCTGCCCCTGGTCACCTAGCTGCTGAGAGATTTACCCACCGGTAAACTGCAAAAACCAGTTTGCTTCACTGGTGGAGTCACCGTCTCACCTGTAATGCAGATACACAGAAGTTCAGGTGGTGATTTGTTTGTGTAGGATATGGAACTGCAACATGTCTCCAGGTGCAGTTCCGGTTCCCTTGCATTATTCAAGCTACACCTTCCTCCTCTGGGCTCTGGGGAGTCAACTTGGAGGCCCACTTTGCTGTTCATCTTAAGGTCTCCAAGGTGGGCTCTTAGATCTCTCCTCTGTGAAGGTACCGATTTGGCCATTTGGTCACTCTAGGAATGGGGACCTGGCATCTGCCTGTTGCTGCTGTCTTGTAGGCTACAGCAGGACCTGACCATGGCCTGCCATAGTCTGCATAGCATGCTGATGGTAGTTCCCTATTCCGGGACATAATCCAGAATAAAGCACAATGCATGGACTTGTGAATGTCCAAAGGTTAGGGTTATCACATAGAACGCAGGTTAGGCCTCCATATCTGTGTAGAAAAGGTGGGTACAACTTGTAAAGTTGGCAACACTTGCTGAAATTCTATACGTCTATTAAAAGCATATTTGAGCCCTGGGCATCAAACCCAACCACGCCCAAATCATGAACCCCTTCAGTTAAGCCAATAAGCAAAATAAGATTTCCAGCACAATACTGTCTTTCTTTAAAAGTAAATCTTACTGGGCCCCTGGGAATTGAGATTAGAACTGGGGAGTTATTCAGCATCTCAGAAAACAGATCGCTTCCATTCTGCTCTTCATCCTTCCCTCTTGGAGCCAGAAGTCCAACTTTCCTTCACAAGGGGCAGATCAAGGACCAGGGTGGGACTTCTGATTGTCTAGGGCAGTGGTTCTCAACCTGGGGGTCGGGACCCCTTTGGGGGTCGAATTACCCTTTCAGAGGGGTCGCAACGAGTCTCCTGCCGCCCTTCCCTCCCACCACCCAGCTGCTCCGCCCCCGTGGTTGGGGGTCTCCACAACATGAGGAACTGCATTAAGGGGTCGGGGCATTAGGAAGGTTGAGAACCGCTGGTCTAGGGCAGTGGTTCTCAACCTTCCTAATGCCGTGACCCTTTAACACGGTTCTTCACGTTGTGGTGACCCTCAACCTAATCCCAACCCTAACCCCCAACCATAAAATTATTTTCTTTGCTACTTCATAACGACCCCTGTGAAAGAGTAGATCGACCCCCAAAGCGATCCCAACCCACAGGTTGAGAACCACTGGTCCAGGGGCTCCTCGCAACCCTTTCCCTGACACTCCCGCACCTGCACCACTAGGTTTCACTGTCCATTTTGTAGCCAGGACGGGCGGTTCACGCGATCAGTCCACACCTTATAAGGAAGCGTGTTTTCTTCGACCATCGCTACTCCGTTTCGCTTGACTCGTTTCGCCTTAGACAAACTCCGTCTCCACCCTCACCCGACAACAAAAAAATAGGAAAGCGGACAGAGCAGAAGTCCAGAGTCTGGGTAGCGACCCGTGAGCAAAGCCTTTGTTTTAAGACCCGCCTGATTCCGTGTAGACGCTTCTACCCTGACCCGTCAGAAAACATTCACCCACCAATAGCCCCAATACGAAATGCAGCGTCTCGAGCGATAAGAGACGAGATTTTACGTCCCAGCAACCTGGCGATCTGCAGTGCTCTAAGCCCACGGCTTTGACATTGTTGTTTAAACTGGATCCATTGTTTTACTGCCGCGCACTGGCGGTGAGGCGGCGGCTGGACAGACCAGGGACGGCCGTGGAGGCCCCTGACCACCCCAAGCACGAGCTCAGAGGAGAACCGCCGGCGCCGGCGCCGCCGCCCGGGACGGCGACGTCGATGGTGGGCCGAGCCCGCCCACCCTCAGCCGCGCCGGCGACCTGCTGCCTTTCCTTACCCAACCAGCAGAGGCAGCAATAAATCAGGCAGCGCCACCCACGCAGGGCCATGGCCCGCCGGCTGCCCGAGGGGGCTCCCGGCGGTGCTCTCGCTCTCGCTCTCCCTCGAGCCCTGGCGAGCTCCTCGGCTTGTCCCTCCTGGGCGAGGCCCGGTCACATGAGGCCCCCGCCGCCTCCTCGTGGCTCCTGGTTCCTCTCGGCAGCCCGCATAGTGAGAGCTTCCCTCGGCTCCCACGCAGTCGCTGCCTTCTCCCCGGAAGCGGGGCAAGGGGACCTTTGTCCCCGGCCGGCCGGCCGGCCAGCCAGCCCGCCCGCCGCGCCGCCCTGGCTCTGGCACCGTCCCGAGGGAGGGCGTCGCGCTTCCGACGGCACGCACGGCTGAGGCGGCGCTCTGCTGCTCCTACCTGATAAACCTGAGCAGCCCGCCGAGGTCGGAGCGCGCCGCGAGGCTCCGCCTTCAGCTTCCACAGAGGAGGCCGCTCGTGTCTGTAGCCGCCGAGGCTCAGCAGCGAAAGCCGGTGCCCTTTTCCCGTCTACGCGCGGCCAATGCCGCCCGACAACTAACCGCGCCCCCCCCCCAATCCCCACTTGGCCCTGGCAAGCGCGGAATCCATTAGACCCACGACCTGCATCCCCTCCTTCCTCTTACTCTGAATAGATTATTTGAAAATCTTTGACAGCATCACTGTCAGTGTTTGTTTTAAATGACAGTAATGAAAAGGGGCTTGGAAGAGAAGAAGAAGAGTTCGCTTTTCTACCCCGCTTTTCTCACCCATTTAAGGGGACTCAAAGCGGCTGACAAAGCTTCTGTTCTTCTCCCCAGAACACAACACCCTGTGAGGTGGGTGGGGCTGTGAAAGCTCAGAAGACTAGCCCAAGGTCACCCAGCTGGTTTCATGGGGGAGGGCAGAATCTAACCCGGTATTTCCAGATAAGAGTCCGGCTCCCTAACCACTAGACCAAACTGGCTCAGGAGAAGAGGCCCCTCCTCCTCCTCCCTCTTGGAACCCATGGGCCTGGGGGGTTGGTCAGAATCCACCAGGCTGTGGCCCCCCTGCAAGTGGGACCAGAGGTTTGCACTCTTCTGAAAGAGGCGGCACAGTGCTGCTCCTACCCAATAAACAAGGCCAGAAATAGCCGATTGCCAGCAGTTTTGCCTGTTCACATTCACACATAGTTTTGCCCAGAAGCAAACAAGAAGGCCTTGTTCAGATCTGTGGGCTGCCCCTACCATAGCCCCACTATGAAAAACTCATTATAACCTATTTTTGGCCTTGTTTATTGGGTAAGAGCAGCAGTGTGCCACAAGACGTGTGATGCCCTTCCCTGGTTCACTGCCAGAGCCAGGTGTTGGCGTTGGTGTTGTGGAACTCATTCAAAATCTCTCAGACCAAGGGCACCTCTTTCTATTTCGCCAGTAAGGAGACATGGAGAGCAAGACTACGTCTATAAGCAGTGTTGGAGGGAACCTGGGGCCATTGCCAAGTCACGGAAGACTGTGGCATTTCCTGCCCTGATGCTACAGATGGGGCTCCAATTCTGAGAACACCCTGTTCTGGTTGAGATGACTGTGTGTGGTGATTTGGCTGATCATGCCAATCCAGTGGACTGGAGTTTGAACTGCATAGTATGGTACAATATTTGCAAAAAGCTGAGAAATTGCCATAAAGTACCTCCAGATGGCAGGGGGTGATCCCTGTCTCCTACCTGTGTCTGCTCCTGGTTAAAATACCCAGATTTGGTAGCTGCTCTCCTTCCTTCCTTCCTTCCTTCCTTCCTTCCTTCCTTCCTTCCTTCCTTCCTTCCTTCCTTCCTTCCTTCCTTGGCCACCCTTGGCTAGCATCTTCGTATTTGGACTAGATCTAGCTGAGCTGTTTTTAAAATCCTAAAAGAAGATAGTGTTAAAGTGCTGCATTCAATATGCCAGCATATTTGGAAAAGGATAGGGTGGCCACTGGATTGGAAAATGTAAAAGGAAAGCTGATTTTGACATAAAAAATACAACAATGTCAGAATGTAATATTCTTTTGCTATTAAATATCTAAAAACCATCTTTGTAAATTTTAACTGTTGCAAAATTATACAACATATCTTCCACATTTCACAGTATCACTTTTTTAACATGGGCAACTGTTTCCTAAGGTTAAGGAAAATGTATTTCAGATTAATTATTTTAATAGCGTTGAGTGAATTAATTCTAAAACTCATTTCACTGAGCTTTAGTTATATATATATATAAAAAAGAGAAGTTTAAGCATAGTTTTAAGCATTTTTAGGTTGGTTGGCTGGGTACCACCAAGTTGTGATTCTTGGTTGACTGTCTGGGCACCTCTAGGCAGTTTCCTTTGCAAGGATACAGAAGTGGTTTATCATTCCCTACTTCTGGGAAGAGGCTGGAGATCCATCTAGCAATCCTGTGCTTTCCAGACAGCTTGTTCTATCACTGAGCCATCTAAGGGCCTGTCCATATGGGGGTGGGGGGATATTGCACCATTTTGGCACCACTATGGTGGGGTTGCCTCATGCATCAAAGACAATCTCACCATAGATTCACTTTCCTCCTTGAAAATGTGCTGGAAAACACAGGCATCCGTGCATGCACAGAGGTGATGGTGAGCATATCTGAGCATTCTGAATGCCCAGATGCACATGTGACTTTAAAAAATGAGAGGACAGTACCATTGCTAGTGCTCTCAAGGTATAATGATGGGGGATCAGTATCCTTTGCCATCCCTAACTAGTGAGTTATCCAGCCACAGACCGGACAGAGCCTAAGCCCTTTTAACCTGTAAGTTAATTTAGCCTTGGCTACCACTGCTAGTTTGGAAATACTATGCCAGTCCTTGTAATCGCACCTCATTTGAGGGAAGTAATATGTTCAGCTGTAGTCAAGTTACAATTTCATTGATTGCTGCTATTCTGTGACTAGTAATGGCAGCTATACAATATTTAGCTGGATCAAACCCTTTGCAGCAGATTTTCTTTTGCTGTTTTGTGAATGCTATGGAAATATTCTCACCAACCTGATACAACACTCTCAACCACTATAACCAAATTTGCATTTAAGGGTTACATATGTGTGTGTTGGCTATTGTTGTTCCAGAGTATAAATTGCCTCAAAATATTTTCAGGGAGTTACCTCTGGCAAAATTAATTTGAAGAACAGAGCTTCCACTTGTTTTGCACGGCAGAAGCCTGTGCCTTTAAAACTATGTAACCTGAACAAATTTAGTCAAGTCTTGCCATGCTAGAGTATTTAATGCTGCATGTTCTTGATACCTCAGACCAGAGGTAGTGTGAAAGATGGGTCACTTTTCAGCAGAGATTACTAAAAACAAAACAGGAAAAGAAACCAACTGCTGTCTTGAAACAAATAGTGCAAAAGGTTCCTCTTCAGTTGATTGAAGGTGAGAACTCATGAGATACAAATATATTCTCAGCCAGTGATGGAACAGTTTAATAATCATCACCAAAATCCCCCATGAAGGTTGAAGGTTGCCAATCATTTCCAGGTTTTGAGCTCTCTAGATGAACCAAGCTGAAGATTTGCACAAGAGTTTAGCAAGACTCTAAGGAACGGCTAGTGCCTGTTGAAATTGTGTTGTCACACAGCCTAACTAGCTTATCGAGCCACATTAAAATTCTTTCCACTAATTTTTTTCCTCCAACACTGCCAATGTAAGTCCCACTTGTATTATCTAGAATGCTAGCTAAATGAATACTCTGTATTCAGAGGCTGAATATCTGATATTGATGGTAAGACCAGAAAGGAAATGTGACTCATAATGGAAATGCATTTGAAGAGACATTATCCTTTGTACCAAGAATCCCAAATGGCAACAAGAAACTTTGGAAATAGAAGCAATAAATTAGGGTCACCTCTGCCTCATCTACTTTGTACAGTATGACCCTACAATAATTGATTTTATCTCTTAGCATAATTCCCTGAAAAGACAGACATTAGCAGCCTCCTCACAGAGACAAAAGTCTTCTGAATGGTTCAAGTGCCCTGGAGGTGTCCTGTACATATGGCCTTTGCCTCTTGTTTCATGGTTTCAGAGTTTTTATCTGGGGGCATCAAGCAATGGAAAGCAAATGGCCCCAGAGGTCAGCCATTTTGTGGGCATCAGTAAATGGCTCCAGGCAGATGCTGAGCCAGGTAAGTTCCCTGTTTGCTGCGTGAAGGCAGCAAGCACTTTACAGAGTGGGTTATTACTGAAGGCAAATTCTGAATTCTACCCTCAGAAGCCAGTTATGTGAGGTTGCTTCTGCCAGGTGCCATATTTTTCCTGTGTGATCCTGATTTCTTGTGTCTTACTTAAACTTTGTATAAACAGTAGCTAGAACTAGATCTTAAGAGCAAATATTCATGCATCTCTTTCATGCTGCTGCAAATAAATCTGCACTCGATTCTACTGGAGGTTGCACTTCTGAAAACAGACTTTGCTTAAAGCTGGATAAGGAACACAGTCCAATTAACTATCAGAGTAAGATTCCAATAAACAAGACAGACCCTCCAACAGGTCAATCTGATGATTCCTGGGATACCACAACTGCAGCGTGAATGTGAGCATCCTAGGAATTAATGTCTATTGCATGCTGCCTCTGGACCTGATCATGGACATTAAATAAGTCTCCTTATGTCTCACCTTTTCCTTCAAAGATCTCAAGCCTGGATGACTTTAAGAGAAAGCTAGACAAATTCATGGAAGTCAGGTTTATCAGTGGCTACTAGAATTAATCCCTAGCTACTGCCTCCAAGTGGGAGAGACAGGCATGATGCCTGTAAAGGCCATTGGCAGAGACTTAAGGGGTGTTTTCCCACTAGCACTAGAGTACCCATTAAACACCCATTAAGGACTTTTAATGGGTCCTTAATAGGCACTCTAGTGCTAAGTGGAAAAACACCCAAGAGTAGGTGAAGGTTTTGCCTTTGTCTTCTGCTTGAGATGCCTAGAAGCAACTGGTGTGCCACTGTGTGAGATAGGATGCTGGACTAGATGGGCTGTGGCCTGATCCAGCAGGGCTCCTCTGAGGTTCTTATAACCACTGGAGAGAAGTTCTCTTTCTCCTAATTTTAGAACAGTTCTATAAGGAAGGTTAAGTTGAGAGGGAATGATTGGCCAAATGCCACCCAAAGAGCTTCATGCACAAGTAGGCAATTTGAACTTCTCAGTCCTGTTCTGATTGGTAGTCTCTACGTCATATTGGATTTCTGCTGCATAACGTATTGCTTTGTTCAATGGTTTTAAAAGCAAAAAAGAGTTAAGTCCACCCATTTCCTTCCTGCCACATATAACTTCAGAAGCTTTTGTAACATCTCTGCAGGTGCACTTTTCCCTAAATTAAAGCAAACAAACGAAAGTCAAAAATACACCAGTCTTTCCTTACAGGGTCTTTCAGACTTTTGTTCTCTTTATTCTGAGATATCCTTCCTTCTTGAAACCACTAGGACATTACACAATATTCCTAATAGGGCTGTAGCACAGTATCACTGTAATTTGATGCAAGCAGGCGCCAAGGAAAACTGATGATCCAGAATTCAGATGAGTACCTATTATTATCCATATTGTTGGGAGATACAGTTTGGTAGCTTTGTCACCTCTGTTATATCATGGTTCATAGTTGAAAGCTACTAGTGGATGCCTAGTTACTTCCTCCAGTCTGGAGAAACTGGCAGGATGCCCCTGAAGGCCATATGCAACGATTCAAGAACCTGTGAAAATTTTGGCTTTGCCTTCTGCTTAAGAATTCCCAGAAGCAATTGGTGGGCCAATTGGTGGGACTAGAGGGTCTTTGGCTTGATCCAGGAGACCTTCTCTTATGTTGTTATACAGCTCTAGTGTGCCACTATCCCTTGTGCTTCTGTGTGTGATGGAACTACTAAAAGGGTTTCTCCTTCTGGCTTTAATGGCTATGCTGGGTGGGTTTGAATGGAAGGAAACACTCCAGATATTTGGGACCCAGGCTATTTAGGCTTTATATATTGACATCAATACCTTATATTTGGCTCAGTAGTGAATAGGTAACTAGTGCACATCTTTTAGGACTGGTGTGATGTACATCTGACCATACTTTTGTCACAGTGGCTTCATACAGTTGTTAAAGAGCCTAAGGGACAAACTGACCCAAGAGACTGAATTCAAGAAGTTGCATCAAAATTCCCCATAGCTACTCTTTGGACATTGCCTTGGAGATAGGAAGAAAATCACTGTAGGACAGTGTCCCGAAATCCCAGTTTCTGAAGTTACTCCTGTAGGGTACTGTGGTCAATGGTATCAAAAGCCACTGAGAAATCAAGAACCAAAAGGTTCACATTCCTCCCCCACCCCAACAAAGTTTATCCATCAGGGTGATTGGAGCAGTCTCAGTGCCATACCGTTGAAACCAGACTGAAATGGGGCTAGATAATATGTTCCCCTCAAAGTCTTGTCATATCCCCAAGTCTGGGTGGAAATAAGACTATAAGACTAAGTATCACCAGGAAATTATCTGTCCATAGGAATAGGCTAGCTACAAGACTACCTACCAATGGGTCATCACCTTAATGCTCTATTGGAAATACCAGGTCAACATAGGTTGGGCCAATGAAATGCTGAGAGAGACCCATAATTGTCATGGAGGCCATGGGAGGCCTGAGCTGGCCTACAAGTGGCATCCTCATGATGGAGACTGATGTACTCAAGTACCACCATGCAGCCTCCAACACTGCCTCTGAGAAAGTTTTCACCAGCTCAGGCAAGGAAGCTGTTGGGTTGAAGGAGGAAAGGCTGTACTACTAGCAACCCCATCCACTCCCTTTGGCCCAACAACAAGAACAGTCCCTCAACCCCAGTAACAGGGCAGATAGGGCTCCTGCTGAGGGGGCTCTCTCCTGCTTCACAAGCCTGGACTGGTGCTATACCAGATATCCTGGGAAGCAGAGCTGAGTAAGTGCCAAGCCTCCCAGCTCCCCCATCCAGGTCTCTGTAATACACCTCAGGTCAGCCCTTTCATTGAATGAAATGTGTGCATTGTGGATAAACATTTTAGTGAGTCTGTATTTGTTAAAAGAAATCACAGCCTACACTTCCCCTTCCCTATTACATTAGCATAATTTTTTGTATTATCTTATTCCCTATCTCAGAGTGCTTCCAGAGATGAGGAAAGCTGACAGACAGGACAATGGGAAGCTGCAAAGGGAATTCGCAGCCACTTCCTGTTGGACAGACAGGAACCTTTGATAGCCTGCAGCCTCCCCAGAATCTCTGAATTAAAAAGCTGCTGTTAGTCAGACCACATGGAAAAAGCATTCTTCTAGGGAACACTTACACAATCTGTTTGCAATAAACAATGCCCGTTGGTCACTTAGCATAAGCTATGTGGGTTTCCAGCTCCTTGTATCTTTTCCTTGCTCTAGCATTTCTCCATTGGGAGTATATAGTTCCACGCTGTGAGCAAGTGAGGACATCCATCATGAGTAGGCACATGCTTGCAAATTTACTTTCATTCAGACTTATTTTTGCTCATTTGGATTAGGATCTGTTCTTTTGCAAATTAGATTGTAATGCAAGTGAATGAAAGTTAGGCTCTCAGTTTCAGCGCTGCTAACCATCCCCTGGTTTACAAGCTACATGATTTCTACCTACACAAAGGGGCTGCCCCGCTGAAAGATCTTCCTCTCTGTATACTGCTCTGAGAGTTGGTGAAAGAGGCCCAGCTAACAAGAGAAAATCAGCAGAAGCTGTTTTTAAAAAATTGTGTGGCATGTCTTTAACCTCTACAGGTGAATTTTATATCCAGACTAAAGACTTTCCCTTCTTTGTAAGGTTATGCTGATATAGCTTCTCCAGTTTTCTTTAAAAACATTTGAATTTTAACAGATACATGAAGGCATTTACCTTGAAGGGTTACACTGAGCTCAGTACAACATATTTCTTGATGTGTATGGATAGCATTACGTGAAATGCCTCAACCTATTACTGAAAATCTGATTTTAAGGATATCAGGCGGCATTCACATCTAAGTTTTAATCCAGTTTCTGTCCATTTTCAGAGTGGGAAAACACATCAGCATAGGGACTACTCATTTTCTTTATACTTTATCTAACTCTGAAAATTCACCTTTGGGTTAGATAAAGTATAAAGAAAATGAGTAGTCCCTCTGCTGAACTGTTCTCCCACTCTGAAAGTGGACTGAAACTGGATTAAAACTTAGATGTGAATGCAGCCCAAAAGTACTCAACAACTGCATGCAAATTGGTCTCAGTTCTCCCACTAAGATGTGGTACAGTAATATTTAAAAGCTGCTGTCACACTAAAGGTTTAATCCAGCTTCAGTCCACTTTCAGAGTGAGAGAATACATCATGAAAGCTGTTTTCTTTCAGTGTTAAATAACTCGGAAAATTCACATTTGGAACAGATAACGTGAAAGAAAACTACTGGTCACTTTCTGATGTGTTCTCTCCCTCTGAAGGTGGACTGAAGCTGGATTAAACCTTAGGTGTGACAACAACTGAAAACTTAAAAACCACCACAACAAAAAAGCAGCTCTGGTTAAAGAGAGCAATGACAATGATAATTGTTTGGTTACTTTTATGAAAAACTTACAAAATGATCTAAAAGTGCAATTATCATACAATGTTTTAACTTGTACACAGTTTTTTACAGTTTGAAATAAGTTGTGAAGAAAATCTGTACTGTATAATATAAATATTGCAGTAAAATATATATAATACAATAGTGAAGTAACTAAAACATACTGTAAAAAAGGAAATGTATGGACCAGCTTATGGAATATTTCTTGTGGTGGCTGAGAAGCACTCTGGTCTGCTCTTTCAAAAGTGAGGCTATTCCAGATACAGTTTAAAGGCAACACATAATCACATCGGACATCTGAGAACTTGTTATATAAACAAAAGAGTAAAGTGGCTGTCACAGCAACTTCCCAGATGTTTGATCAGAGGATGGGCTAACAGAGGTAGCTGCCATCTGAAGGCCATTTCTAGTGGGTTAATGCCAGTTTTCTTAAAAGAGCACCACTTGATAAGTCCCTTAGTCAATAGGCCTGTTTCCACACAAGCAAGCAATTAGTCTTAAAACATTTGTTTAGAAATCACACAGAACATTCAAGGAAGCAAGTTCCTCTTTCATGAATTAGTCACCTTCCCACTTTGAAATTTTGTACTTACCCTGATTTGGCCATTTTATGCTGTAAAACATTTGCTTTTTGCTCAAGTTGTGGCCAGGAAATAAATAAAAAATCCAGGAATGTGACATCTTTGGACAATATTAAAATTGTGCATTTAGAATCACAGGAAAGAGAAGCCACATAAAAGTTTACTGCCTTCTAAATGGCTTGGAGTTTAAGCTAATGTATATTATTAAAACAGAAAGAATCATGAGTGAAAATACTGCTTGTGAAAGCTCAGCTGCAATAAGAAAACAGATTTCTTTGGGATCCAGACTCTAGGAAGTGAAGATGAACATAGTAAGGGCCCAAAACTATAACTGCTTGTTTTTTGTTTACCTAGAACGAGAAGGGCTAATCTGAAACCCTCAGGAGGTTACCGGATTACCTCTTCCACCATCCCTCATTATTGTTCATGTTGGCTGGGTCCTCTTCTATGTGAGGCCTGATCTTGGGGCACTTACAAGCAAGCACACCCGCATGCTTCTATTAGTCATTTTGAGGGGAAAGTACCTCAAAGGCCAACTGGGATTTATGATTCTCGAGCCACCTTCAGAAAGAAAACTGTTTGCTGGATGTGTGGAATTGTGTTCCCCCATTTCCCAGGTGGGAAAGCTCATCTAAGGGAAGAACTATGGTCTTCCGTGTACTCTCAGCCCTTGGCAAATGTGGAGTACTTTAAGTCACCTCCTCTAGGTAGCTTTGGGGAGCCCTCCTGCATTGGATAGGAAAAGTCCAACAAGTATTGCTCATCTATAAAAATGAGAGAGTTTCACACAAAGGTAATCCTTAGGTGGTATAGGAGCCCCTTTCAGTCTGTGCTACCTGTTTCTTAACAAGTGAGTAAGTTGTCTGCTGAGTCATCTTCTCAGGTACTCATTCCCAGTGTCCAGTTCTGAATCAGATGACTCACTTTCTGCAGTCCAGTTACAACTTTGCCATGTATGCAAGAGGCTGTCGACACCAGAGTCCTGCACATCTAGAACATCTTGGATATTTTCTGGTTCAGATGGATCAGATGGCTTGAAAGCACGCGATTCTTTCAAGCCTGATGCATCCTCTTTGTAGAGAATTAATGTTTCCGCAATGTTCTCATCTTCCCCAGATGTTCTTAGCACCACAGTATTTAAATTTACATTTAAGCAGCTGCAATTCTCTGGCTCAGGTACATCAGTACAGCTCACTTCAGGAGAAGGATAAATTATTTTGCTGGCTGTGTTGTCTTCTCTATGAAGATCATTCTGAATGGTTGTTGCCTCAGCATCTAGCAGTTCTGCTGTTTCATTCATAGCAGAGGAGCTGCCTGTAGAGAGCTGCTCCGCGATGGTCACTTCAGAGCAAGATTCTGAAGTCTTGCCTAGAGTTTTACGATTAGTATATAAACCATCGTTTTCAACATCACTTTCACTGTCGTCATCAAAACTATATCCCCATTCTTTGTTTTTGCTTTTCTGGCTTTCACAGATCGTGATCTGGCTAGAGTGTACTTCTTCAGGCTCTGGTTCAAAGACTGAATAGGCAAACTGTGTGACTTTCTGAAAAGAAAAATAATATAGAAACTTAGAAAATAAAAGTGGCTAGACACTTTCAAATCAATACTGACAGGTTGCAACTGACACATCAAACACTTTCTCTTTTGTATTTTGTTGCTGCTGTTAGGTGCCATAAAGTTAGGACTAGAGGTGTGCAGAAATATTCATAACATTCAATATTTGTACAAATTTGGACGAACTCAAACACTGATATACGAATCAAATGGTATGAATTTGTACACTGACATTAGTATTCATGTGAATGCTTTGGAACATTCATGAACCTGGGGAGGTGGGAAATCAGCTGCGCCAGCTACATCTGCAACGGATTTAGAGTGCATTTGACATGGGTTGAGAGTGGATTCAAAATGGATTCAGGTTGGATTTGATGCTTTCAGAGCGTATGTTACAGAATACTTATCGGATACGTATTGGATATGTATGCGTTCGTATTGGATATTCGTATGAATTCATATTGAATGGAATTCTATCTATGTGGAAAATGTTCCAGGCCCTACCACAGTTAAAGGAAAAACCACAGATAATTCAAACGCTGGGAAATGCATTCCGTTTCTCATAATTCCTGTGAAATCCAATGAGTTTTCACAGGAATCATGGGAAATCTCACTCAAGATGCACTCAGTTTCCCATAATTTATGTGAAATTTGACAGGATTTCCCAGGAAATTATGGGAAATATGATGTCATTTCATGTGATTTCCTGATTGTCCCAGGCCTCAAAGGAGTTTCAGGTAGGCCTAATAGCACTCGTAGGGGTGGTGGTGGTGGCTGATCCGGTCACCATAGAAAACTGAAACCATGGTTACTGGATCAGTGGATATGGGGGTCCAACTGTACTATTTAATCAGTACTACCAGAGGGACCAGTGCCTTGATGTGGAATATGTCAGTGAAAATTATGCCACCAAAAAGCACCCCCCGTCAATAGCTGAGCATAGAAATTTAGGGTATAGATAAGACCATATGGGAAGAGGTGTTCCTTTAGACATTTTGGGCAAGCTGTTCAGAGTTTTATAAGTAAACATTAATACTTTGAGCTAGGCTTAGTAGCAAAAAGGCAGCCAGTGCAGTTGTTCTGTACATCAAGTCAGCAGTGCCCATTAGCAGTCTAGCTGCTGCATTCTGCACCAGCTGCAGCTTCCAAACCATCTTCAAGGGCACATTACAACAGTGCAATCTGGAAGTTACCAGACTGTGGATCAGTGTGGGTGCTAGACTATCTCTGTACAAAAAAAGGGCTGTAGCTGGTGAACCAGCTGTAGTTGGAAATAGATGTTCATGCCCATTGCCTCCACCTAAGCTTGAAGTGTCAGAGCAGCATTCAAGAGCACCCCCAACCATAAGGGAAGAAGGGTGAAGATGGGGTGACTAGCCAAACCAGATTTTGCTCTTTTGTAGATCAAAGTCCAGTTTGGTGCAGTCAAAGTTGCTCAGACCTATTGTGCCTATTTTTTGTGCTACTGCTTCGCCAGCTTAGTTTTAGGACATGCAAAGCTTGCATCTAGGCACATGCAGATGTGGGGTAGGCTGCGGTCACAACTTCACTTTAAACCTTCTTCAGTCCATCTACTGATCACAATGCTTACACCTTTTCATTTCTATTTTATTTGATTTGTGGACTTTCCACCCTGGAAAGTCCACAAATAAAATGGATAGAAATGAGACAGTGTGAGCAATGCGATCAGGAGATGGGCTGAAGAAGGTTAAAGTGAAGGTTTAGCGTCAGCCTAGAAGTGCTAGACTAGCCTTGAACCAGGATTTATTATGGGCTTCTAAATCTGGCTATTTTAATCTGACTGAAGAGGAAAGCTACTGCAGGCATGAATCCACCATTCCAGGAGGCTCTTCAAATAGCCACTTCCTGGCTCATCTTGGGGACTGCTAATAGTGCTGCTTTATGCCCGCTGTGAGGCCTTTTTTTTACTGTTGTCTCTTCATTCAATTCAACTCAAGCATTTAAATAAAAGTAAATTAAGGGGACAAGGCATTGTGAGTGAGGGAAATCCCACACTTCAGGTTGCTAGTGGAGATGACTACCACGGCAATGTAAAATGGGAGCAACTCCTTGAGCCATGTAAATGTGGGAGCAACTCTTATGCGTTATGCAAAAGTGACCTAAGCCATCATTCTTAGTTTACAACTGTAGGCCAATGCACACATTCTATTATTCTGTGCTCAGTTGTAGCCTAACAGTGGATGGAGGAATAAAGCCTGTGGGGGATCTCTTAAGTTATTTCTGATTGAATTTTTTTTACATTATCCACAATGATGTTCTCTTAGAGGCTGCTTTAAACAAGGTTCTACTTTACTGATAAAGGGCCTGTTTGCAGCTGCTCCAGGGGAATTCTGTCCAGACACTGAGCTGCCCCCCAGGTCCAAAAATATCCAGTTCCCTCCAGCTACCTTGATTCTTGCTTTACTGGGAACAGCTGGTCAGCTCCCAGATGCAGCATTGGCACTCACTTCTGGGTGCAAACGCTGTGAGTAGGTGGGGTGACACCGCTATGGCTGTGTAGCTGCATGCTACAGGCTAATTGCCATGGCAACATCTCGACATGCACTGGGTGTTACCATGGCCATTGCCATGGTGATCTGGCTGGGCCAGCCAGACCATCCACACTTCAAATGCTGGCGGTCCAGTTAGGATGGTAAGTTAAGACAGGCCCAGAAAATAAACAGACCTAGAAAAATAGATTCAGTGCAGCAGGCCCTGTACCTGAATATGGACAAGTTTAATTATTTAATTAATTATTTCTCTTCCTGAGGAATCTATCTCGTCACAGAATTACATCTTTCCATATGCATATGCTTACAGAACCTTTAACTGAAAAATGGAAGAAATTTCCCCCAAAGCAACATACCAAGGCTTTTGGCCATTCTTTTATTCGTAAGCAAACAAAACCAGTTCGATACATTCCAAACAGTGTCAGTCCCAGTACTACCACTAGTATGGGAGCTAAGAACACGGGAAAATCTGCAAGTTAAAAAGAATTTGAATAACAGTACTTCTTTGGGAAGTAATTACAATGCATCATAGGTTTTGTTAATTAAATACAATACAGCCATCCCTCGTTATTCACAAGAATTCTTATCTGCCAAAACATCACTGATCATGAATGTTCTAAAGAACAAGCAAAAAAGAAACCAGCTGCTTCCAAGTCCTCTTGGTGAAACCCACAGACTGGCACCAGTTTCCATGCTAAATTATGGACACACATTTTAAAAAACAAATTTCAAACAAGAAAGACTACAACGACCCTTTTGTAAATCGCATAGCAAGAAATACTTTATTATTTGAAGTTTATCTTATTTTAGAGTGCTTCTGCACTGACCAGTGTACCAACAAGCAGTATACTAGGGGCCTCCCTTTTGCATGCTGATGTGGGGCCTTTCTGCATTTAGCCTTATCCTGCAAAAAATATCCCAGATTAGGCGCCTGCTGTGTCTATGCTTCTACAGGCTGTGGTAGGCACTAGGCAAGGCTTGCATTAGTGTGCAGATAAGAGACCCATATCCTAAGATATGTTCCAAGATAAGGCCAAGTGCAGAAAGGGCCAGGTCTAAGGGAAGGCTTGGATGGGGTATTTGGAAGGGAGGCTCCAAGTACTCTTACTGGCCAGTGCAGAAATGCTCTCAGTTTCTTCTGACATACGAAAAAAAACCCAAGCTCCCACCCAATTCCTTCTCTCCCAGTGTAAACTATGGTACCTGGATTTTTGTTTGTGTTTCTGATGATACATTTTGGTGGAGATGAAAAACACCCTTTTGTTTCGCCTGAAAAAACCTCAACAGAAATGCAATAGTTTGTATTTGGCTTCAAATCTTCAATTATATGGTAGAAACTTTCCTGTTTTTTTCTAATGGGAACTTCCTGTTAAAAAAAGAATTCATGTGATAATTGTTATAATGCATACTGTAAATGGTAGTTACATATAGTCATGATACTGCATTCTCTCTCAGTATAAATATTCCATTAGCAGTATGAACAGGATTAGAAAACTAGTTTACCTTACTGGGCTGTAAAAAATTGTTGAAATACTACTACTACTACTGCTACTACTCAACTCACATAATACAGCAGATCTAATTGTAGTTCTGTAGTTGAGAAGAAGACTAAGGGTGTTTTTTCACTGTGCTCCTTTATTCTGGATCTAAGGAATGGGTACTTCCCTTAATTCGGATCTAGGGAAGATCTAGATTAAGGGAAGTACCCAATGTGTTTCCATGGGTGGTCTAGCACCAATAGCAATGGGTGCTAGCCTCCCTGCTGTAGAAACACTGGAGCACCCATTTGCAAATCCGGATTGACCCACAAGGGGTCTGCTGTCACCCCAGGTGTTTTGGGGGACGGGGGTGCAATCTCCAAAGTTGCCTCAGCAAAGACTGAATCCCTCTGAAGTTGGCTTCGGAGGTTAACAAAGGCTCCAAAGTCCCTCCGAAGGCAATTTTGGAGATTAGCAAAGGCTCCAAAGACAAACCCTTTGTGGGAGCAATGCAAGAGAGGTGCATATTAATTAACTCCGTCGTGAGGGAGGCTGGGCAATGGAGGTTGCTGCGTGCACATGCGTGATGGACGCCGGGCCTGCCACTCCCAGAATCGGCCCAGCAGTGACCAGGTAAGCACCAGATTGTGTGTGGGCGATGCCGGTCAGGGTGGGGGGTGGCGGCAGTGGCTTCTCCTCGCAAGAGAAGGGGCAATTGCCCCTTCTCAGGCGAAGGGGAACCCGGGGAAGCTCAAGCGAGCTTGAAGGAGCCAATGGCAGAGACTGGTGGGCAGGGCAGGCTGTCAAACACGGAGAGCAAGCACTCTCCCGGTTTGAGAGCTGGGCATGCACCGGCAATGTGGCTTTTCCACTGCCGTTTCGGAAGCGTTTGCTTCCGAAACAGTTTCAGAGGAAAAGCCAGATGTAAGACCTAATTTTCCAGGTCTTACATCTGGGTAGGATTCGGCGGCAAAACCAGTTCAAGAAACCGGTTTTGCATACCAACGTGCGGATGTGGCATCCTCAAAGGGATCGTAATTTCGTTCCCTGCGCGGAAGCCACGTCCAAATCCCGCCCCAAACAGGCTCTAAATGCGTTTTTAGAGCCTGTGCGGAAAGGCCCTCATAAGCTTTGAAGATTGAAATTGAAAGACTATGGCACAAGCCAGCAGTTTTGGTCCCAGTGATGACCGGTACAATGGGTGCCATACCAAAAAGACCTTGGACGGCACTTAGAACACCTGCATATTGGCAAAATCTTCACAGGTCAATTGCAGGAGGTCACACTGCTCAGATCTGCAAATATCTTATGCTGATATGTTATGTCATCCTAAATTCTTTGGAAGAACTTGATGCAAAATGAAGGCCAACACCAGTTAAGGAATTAGCTGTAATATCACACTGTATTGTACTACTGCTGGTGCTGCTATAACTATTAATAATAAATAATAATGATGAAGATGATGATGATAAAGATGATGCAGCACAGATACCTCTGATTATCCTAGATCTTTGGGAAGAATCTGATGGTCAGAGTACTAAATTGGTCATAAACATCTACCAGATTGGATGAGGATGATAACAATATTGCAGTGTTATAGCACCCCATTACTAGAATAGCATAATTTTCAATATCCTGCTAGTTTTTATAACCCAGTCCAAATATAACTATATTTTATTACAGGAGCACTAAGAACCTACATGAAAGGCAATGTTGCCAGTATGGGAGTCTCCATTCACTTAGTACTTTAGCACAGGGATGTACTCATTCCTGTGAAATGCATGGTAGATATTTCCCACACAGAAAGACCAGTCATCCATTGAAGCATAAATATATGCTTAAGATACTTCAGAATTCAAAAGATATCAGACTTCCTACTGATAAACAAAATTTCTTTATAATTTCTAAGGTTTTATTTTAATAATTAGGTACTGACCTGTACTTTGGAACCTGCAGTTGCCACCGAGAAAATATATTCAAGGTCTTCGTAGACCTTAAGTACTGGGGATAAAACTCTCACTGTGACATTTGCACACTTTGGACAAACAGAAACATTGAATTGTGGTGGTAACAGACACGCTGTTGAAAAAGTAAATGAAGAATTAGTGGCACTGGATACTTGAGACATTCCTGCACTATATTTCTGTAAAAGGAATGAATAAAGTCACTGTTCAAAACAGAGCTAACTAATCAGACTTTCACATTTTAGAATTCAAGTTCTGAAAGTATGTTTTAAGAATTAAAGACATGCTTCTGGAAATTTCCAAAGTTAACTTTTAAGCCCTTTTGATTATCTTTAATGCTCAAATTTGTCTCAGGATTACTTCTGTAAACTATACCCTTCAGACACTTGAGAAGAAAGTGTTTGTCCCTTGTAGAACATGGGATAAAGGCTAGATCTCATAGTATCAAAGGGAACTTCAGTTGCACACAGAACACTGAGAAGGACATCTTAATTATGAATCAAACACTGAACATTTTTGTTGTAAATAGTACTCAAATGTTGCTGCCAAAAATGACTGCTTTACTCTGTTCAAGGGTAAGGTAGACTTAAAAGGCTTTGGAAAGGCTTTGAAAGCTGTAAAAACAAGTGCTTCAGACTTACTGTCATAGTATGGATTGAAGGATAAGCCATTCTGAGGGGGATACTTGGTTCCATTTTCTGTCATTAGCTCCACAAAAATCAAGTATGTCTCATTAGGATCTGTGAACTCTTTTGTTAGGTTACAGAACAAACGAGTAATATTGGAACATTCCATGACCATAATAAATTCTGAAGCTCTAAAAACAGAAAAATTAGCCATTGTTATTTTCCAATTTTAACCACAACACTGTTTCAAAACAACAGCAGGCAAATTGACTGGAGTATTGAGTTCTCAAAAGCTGTCAGCACCCTGTAATGAACATGGGTATGCTTGGAGGAACCTGATTATCTAGACCCATTTCAATATGTCTTCAGGTCTGGTTGTGGCACTGAAACTGCCTGGTTGATGACCTTCTCCAGAAGAAAGGCACTTTGTTGGTTCTCCTGAATCTCTTAAAGGCTTTTGATACCACTGATCATGGAATCCTTATGGAAAGGCTACAGAGCCTGGAAGTTAGAGGCACTGTGCTGTATCACTCCAAGGCTGATACAAGAGATTTCTGTTTGATGCCATGGGGACTCACTTGTGGAGTTCCTTAGGAATTTATTTTATTTCCCATGTTCTTTGACATCTGTATGAAGCTGCTGGGAGAGGTCTTCAGGAGTTTTGGAGTAACATGTCATCAACAATATGCAAATGACACCTAACTCTCTATCAGAAAAGGCTGCTGAAGTGCTTGACAAACGCTTGCAGGAAATAACTGAAACTGAATCCATACAAGAGAGAAGCACCGTGCAAGGTCTCTTTTATATGGAAACATCCTATCTCGATGGGGGTTTATTTGCCCTGGAAGAGACAGGTGCAAAAGCTGGAGATACTCTTGGACTCTATGCTGACACTTGAACCACACATGAAGGCAGTGGCCAGGAGCTGCTATCTCCAGCTATGTTGGTTCACTAGCTACAACCCTTTTGAGACACAGTCTAGTCATAATAATCCATGTTCTGGTAACTTCCAGATCAGACTATCTGGGACTGTCCTTGAAAAGAGTTTGGAAGCTGCATCTGGTACAGAATGCAGCAGCTAGATGGGCACTGCTCGGTGGATGCACATTGTACCAATTCAAAAAAAAAAAAAACCTGCATTGAACTGGATGCCTATTGGCTATTGATCCCAGTTCAAAGTATTAACCTACGAGGCCATAAATGGCTTAGAACCCAGAAGTCTAAAGGAACACCTCCTCCCATATAGAATAATTGGCTTTTCTACCCTGCTTTTCTCACCCATTTAAGGGGACTCAAAGTGCCTAACAAAGCTTTCTATTCTTCTCCCCACAACAGAACACCCTGAGAGGTAGGTGGGGCTGTGACTCACCCAAGGTCATCCAGCTGGCTTTGTGGAGGAGCGCAGAATCTAGAACAGGGAAGGTGTGCCAACATTGTTGCTAGTACTGGACTGGGACAGTGGTGTTCCAGCTCTCAAATGTGGATGGCATCTCCTGGGCTTGGACCAGGGCAGGCTGAAGTGGACTAGTTAAACTGCTCCAAGGGATGTTAAGTGTGGAAATGGCCTTAGCTAATATCAACTAATGTGCCATTTAATACTCGTCAATATGTTGAACATTTCTTGCTAGGTTATTAATAGCATAACATAAGAGGAACTGTGATAAATCAGGCCACAGTCCATCTAGTTCAGTATCCAGTCTCACCCAGTGCTTTTGGGAATTCTCAACTTATATCCACCAACAATAATTTTGCATCCTACCTAACATCTCTAAATTTAGATGTCTGATCTCCATCACTGTAGCCAAAGCATGCCCTACCAGCCTGTCACTGCTCTGGATACCAGCACAATCACAATGGCTCTTCAGTACAGTCTGATGTATTCCAAAATGACCTGGTAGACTGAACAGCTAATTAATACCAACTATTAAGAGTAAATTAATACATATTAATAAAAATATGGAAACCTGAGTAAGCGATATTTCACACTGTAGTACACAGGGGCTCCTGTAAAATTTCCTTCCCAAGATAATATGTAC
Source organism: Aspidoscelis tigris stejnegeri (assembly GCA_023333525.1). Lineage (NCBI taxonomy): Eukaryota > Metazoa > Chordata > Lepidosauria > Squamata > Teiidae > Aspidoscelis > Aspidoscelis tigris. Next base: position 215,101,406 of record JALMGA010000001.1, read on the forward strand.
TCAAAATTCTGCGAGTTCATTCTCAGTTTGAGGGCTGGCAACTCAGATGTTTCTTGTGGGGAGAAAAAAAAAGAACATATACAAATATTTATATTTGTAAAAAAATGACTAACAATTAACAGCTTATGCCACTGAATATAATGCTAGTTTTATTCATCTTTCTGTGGCTGGAAACTTAATTATTGTCACACACTTCATTCAAATGTTGATATAGACTAAAATTTCCCCCACATACTTACCTGACCAGTGCTTGGTGACACGGTCTGCATAGAATCTGTGCATATTAAGTTCTGCTTTTTGCTGCCCACTCATTTTCCTGTTTACTTGCTCACTTTTGAAGTACTCTGAAGATTCTGAAGCTAGCAATTGAGCAGGTGGGGGGGGGGACAAGTGGATGGTGTGCTTTAGATCTCACTATCCCCACCAGCTGGATGTATAACAGCTTAAGCTCTACAGAGAAGACTTTATTAGCACTGATTGTAGCTTCATCCAGACAGCCCTTATTTTTTCTGCATTATTTGGATAATCCAGAGTAAAGCACAGCCAGACACATTTTATTCCAGATTATCCATGCTTTATTCTAGATTTATTCCCAGTAATGTGCAAAAAGTAAGTGCTGACTGTACGTGCTTAGAGGGAATCATTATAAAGACATACAGGCCTGTCCCCCAAATTTGCTGATCCAGTAACTGTAGATCCACTCATCTGCTGTCACCCAGACCAGACTTTACCCCCACCCCCCGCTGGTGCCATCATGCCCTCCTCAGTGGCCAATCCAAATTAAGAATCTTGAGAAATGTTGTGTGATTCTCATGAAATATGGGTAGGTCTTAGAACCTGTCCCCCACGGATATGGCAGCAGGTCTGTACTAAAAAGATAAGCACATGTATACAAACCAGTCAGAACTTTAATCCCTTCTAGATAGGGCATTCTAACAAGGAAGAAGTTCCCTTGCTTTAGGAACACAGGAGCTCTCATGAGGAGATGCAAAGAAGCAAGGATGCCAAGGAAGCATGAACCGCATTTGCTCCCAACCAAGAGATGTGTCAGACAGAAGACAGTTGCTTCTCAGGGGGCTTCCCCACACCTTTGCGTGGAGAGGGTGACAACATAGGACAAGTAGTTTTATATCCCCCCCTTCTCTTTCTACTGATTATCAGCTGAAAGAGTGGGGATGAGAACTATAGTAGAAGGTCATTTTTACTCTCCTTCGTCTCTCCCTCTGAAGTCTTTATGGCCCTGTTTCCACTCATGCCTCTTAAAACATTTTAAAAATTATTTTAAAAAAGCAATTCAAACTTCAGTGGCTTTAAATGGCTTTAAATTGCTATCAACCCCTCTACTGTTCCCACCCAAAATGGTTCAGAATCGCATTAGAGAAAGGGGATCTTTTCTTCCCCACTCTTGCCAGCTTGGGCCCCACCCCCTGTCTGCCGAATGGATCCCGCAATGATGTGGCGGAGGGTGGGGAATTGCAGCTCCCCCCACTCCTCTCCTCTCCTCTCCTGCTTTTGCAAAAGACGTCCTGCCAGTCCTGCGCATACACACGCATACCCCTTCCTCCCCTTTGCTCTCCTCAACTCCAGCAGCACCAGCTAATATACACACATAAACTCAGGACTTGTGCTTTTTCACTTTCCCACAAATGCAGCAAAGTGAAAAAGGGGCAGCAGAGCGAGAGCTGTGTGCTTGCTCGCTCGGCTGGCTGCACACGTGTATGCTCAGTCACCGGTGCAGCATTTGGGGGGTGGGAGGAAGGTGCTTCTCTCCTTCCCAGGGCTCAGCAAGGCAAAAGAGGCGCCTCCAGTGTGTGTTTCCTGGCAAGGGGAAGTGAAAAATGAAACTTTGTTATCAGTTTGAAGTGTGGAGTGGGTGAATTGCTGCATCTTATCAGGCTGAATTGTTACTTCTCTGCTGAATATGGATCTGGCACTTTAACAAATCTGGCAAGGGGCTGGTCCCTGTGCAGGGTGAAAGCCCACCCGTTTCATGACGTATTTGTCCCAATACTGCTGTAGCGTTCTCACAGCAATAAGGAAGAAGCGTTTTAAAAAGCAAAAACGGAAGAAACACTTGAAAAAACAGATGTTTATTTATTCTGTTTTTTAGCCAAATAATCCTCAAAATACCCCTGAAACTGAGAGGGAATGGGGACAAAGAGGATCCAAACCGTTTCTAAACCGCTTCAAAATGCCAACGGGAATTGCACCTATGTGTGATTAACACATAGTATTCCTTTCTTAAGCTACCTAAACTGAATGGCTTGGGTTGCAAATTCAATACAGAATCATATATCTTGTCCCACTCTCATATTATAATAAATCTTTCTGCCCCACCTTTTTACATTTTAAAGTTTATTTAATTTCCTTCAGCTCCATGATTCCAGTACCTCAAAACTGCTGTCCATTGGTACACACATCTCAGTTCGCAAATGAACAGTACTCAGTAAACTTCCATTCCGAAATGGGCCTCTTCAAGTGTACTTTGATGGGTAGAGCTCAATATTGCCTCAACAGTATTATTTCTAGACAAGCTTTAAAAATACTTACCAACTAAACTGCATAATGTTACAGCTAGAGCACTGATAAACGCTGTAAAGGAAAACAATATGAGTTATAAAACAATTAAAAGCCAATTACAGGTATACAGCTTCCATAAATAACCACAAGGCATCTTCACTCTATGTATTTAGATGAGCTGTGAAGACTCACCTCTTTACTGCGGCCTTTGGCTAAGTAAAGGAGCAGCCTTTTCCTCCCCACATTCAGATGCCGCCATGGTTTTAATATGTTTAATATGTTATTTGTTTGAATGTGTTCATTTTATATGTTGTAACCTGCCCTGAGATGCTTCGGTATAGGGCGGGGTAAAAATATAAATGAATGAATGAATAAAATAAGATGAAAACTGGATTTTGTACTGGATCATAACCAAACAACATTTGCCTAGGAAATTCACAGAACTTTTTTTAGAATATGAGCAGTGCAAGCCAAATCAGTAGCAGCCAGCAGGGAGAGACACAGTGTCAGTGCCCAGAGCAGGCTCAATCTAGGGCCCTTTCTGCGCTGGGCCTTATTCCAGGATACAATCTAAAATAAAGTCCAGTGTACAAAGGGCCAAAGAGCTATTTGCCATTGCACAGTGGATGTCAAACTGTGGATGTCAATCCAAATACCGTACGGTAATATCTTAGGCTGCGTTCACACCTAAGTTTTAATCCATCTTCAGTTCAGAGTAGAAGAACACGTCAGGAAAGTGAGCAGCCATTTTCTTTCCACATTACCTAACATGAAGGTGGATTTTCGGAGTCAGATAATGTTGAAAGAAATCAGTATGTCACGTTGCTAATGCATTCTTTCACTCTGAAAATGGACTCAAGCTAGATTAAATCTTAGGTATGAATATAGCTGCAGTGATATCTGTAGCTGCTTTCAGCACTGTGGTCCTAGATATTTTCATGGAAATGGGAAAGTCTCACCTCCATGCTTTCTATGCTTCCTGTAAGCCTTACTTCTCTTCCTGATGGCTTTTACACATTCAGTTATTTCCAGATTCTCAAGGTTCCTACATATAGCACTATCAAAATAGAATGTGTAGTAAATGTAATGCAATATCACCTAGCTTATTTTTCAGGCAAAGACTGAAGGCCCTTTTCACACCTAAGTTCAGTGTGAGTGTCCTCAACTTACCTACAGGCCATCACAGTGTGGACAGCCTGTCCCAGACCATCCAAATTACTACAGTAACAGCCTTGACAATTTCTGCTGGGTACTGGACTGTTGCTATGGCAATCATGACATGCATTTGTGCAGGCATAGCACACTGCCCCCATATCAGGAACTAGTGTGTCTGGAATCTTTGCAGAAATTACTCCACAGCTAGGAAGGATTGGGAGGCTCTGGGATTTTCCTGGAAGGAAGTGGTGCTACAGAGTGCAGACAGAGCATCACAAAGCACCTCAACCCGTACCTGAGAGGTAAGCGTGAAAAGGCCCATAAACTGAGAGAAGAGAGTGTTGTTGACCAATTATTTTCACACAACAGAAGCAGCAATGCCCAGTCCATGAGAAACTGTACAACATATAATTCTGTAACTGAAGATTAGAATTTTTCATAGTTAAAACTTCCACTGTTCCTCTATGCTAGAAAATCCCTATGGTACAGCACTGCCCATATTTTGACTGAGGTAACCCTTTAAGTGCTATTTAAATGTTTCTAGTCTATGGCCCTTTCTGCAGTCAGCCTTATTCCAGATTATATCCCAGAATAGGGGCCTACCATCTCCATGCTGGTACAGCTTACAGCAGCCTCACTACAGCAGCCTCACTTTCCAAAGCACCAAAAAGGGCTAAATTCTGCCCTCACAAACTATGTTTGAAAAAGTGACCTGTGCTGGTCCTCTTGCTACAATAAGAGTGTTTCCCCAATGAATTGGAGCTGTAGTGAGGTGAGAGTTTTTTGGCTGTCAAGACCCCTGTCCTTACATCAGTTCCTGCATGTCTTCTGCCTTCCAGCACTCATTTAATCTCCATATAGTTGCTGCAAGTCCACTAAGGGTCCCCTTTCTGTATGTTAGTATGGAATCCAGGAGGTCCCATCCACCACTAGTACTCTTTATTCACACAGGATGAGAGTGATCCAGATCAAAAGGTGCTTGATCTCGACCTTGATATCAAGGCCTACCAACCTTCACTGTGGACCCTAGTAAGGAACAAGGAGGCATTGTTCAGACTACCAGGGGCCCCATTTTGATACCACACACACAAGAAAGAACATCGAAATGGGTTCCCCATGGACTCCAAGGCTAGGAACCTTTATCCCTAACCCTCTGGAGTCCTCCAGTGCGAGGCTAGTCTGGACAAGCACCATCATGCAGATGCCATTGTTCCAGACCATGCTTTGTCATGGTCTGAAGCAGCAGGCCTTGGTCCAGATCCACTGGTTCAAAATCATGGCAGGGCAGTATAGAAAGACTCCAAGATAGTTCCAGTAATTTAGCTGCTTGGGACAAATGTTAGGGAAATAATCATATAACCTTAGAGGTGGTGCAGTTAGAAGAGAGGTTGAGGTTGCAGAAGAAAGCTGAAGGGAGAAGGCATAAACAGTTATTCATGCTCAGTGGAAGGGTAAACGTGGCCAACTAGAAAGAGTGAACTTGCTCTTTTGTAAATGTTGGTGGAATCTACATTGCTTGATTCATATAAAAAAGAGAATGGCCTGCTCCTCTTTTCTCTGTCCTATTTTTTGCTCTGTGCCTGACACCCCACAGTTCCAGTCTGCATATTATTAATGCTACGCATAGCACTGAAGCAGATAATTACTGTATTTCGGCCAGTCTTGCTCACTGTTCTATACTCCACTTGCATAAGCTCTCTCATAATTTGCTTCCTCATAACTCTAAGCTGAGATGTCACTTCCTATTCTGGAAATCTGTTGCAACAACTCTTCTTAAAAGGCAAAGGCAAAAAAAAAAAGTAAATTCTAGGACCTTCTTGTTTAGTTCCTGGCTTGCTACATATTCTGTATTTTATAAGATGTACCCTAATGGAGTATAAAAACACAGCAAGTCTCTTGTTAGGCTGATACTTTTGGGGCCTTATGGACAGCATGCTTCTGGAATGGATCAGGCATTCACACCTTGCAATGCCCAATCCATTCCAAACTTAGCCTGGTGCCTGTATCACCTTTCAGGGATAATGGGCATGCATGGTGCTGTTGCTGTGGTAACTGAGTGACGCAGTGCATAGCTATGCCTGCAGCACCTCACTGCAAGCTTCATTTGCCCCAAAGAGGTCCAAACAGTGCTCTGCTGGCATATACTAGCTGGTGGCTAGTATAGTTGCAGAGCACTTTTTCTACAGCTATCTGACTGGGGCATGCTCTGGCACACATTGGGTGAATTCCCATTACAAGCTTAAATTGGTTTTGAAACGGTTTCGATACTCGCAGTCCCCACGTCAGGTTGGCTTAACACGGCTTCCATGTGTTAAATCGCCCCAAAGTGTTGTAAATGTTAACATTCATTTCAACAGGTCTCGCTCCGGTTTGTGCGCTTGAAACGTTTTACATTTCTTACTGTGGGAACCGTACTGTTTTAGTGGGATGAGAATGCATGTTTAGGGTTTCCCTCCCCCAATAGCTTGCTTCCAAAGATAGTGATTTCACTGTACAAATCCACCCCTTACAGCAGCTGCTACACTGTAGCAATCTACCCACTTCATACCTGATAACAATGTTGCAATTTTGCACAATTCTGAAAGTTCTGACCTTTAGAAAGGGAGAAGAAAGGAAAGCAGCTGCAGGTTCTGGGAGATGTGTGAATGTTTTTAAGGATGTGGCGGTGAGCGGGCGAAGGGGGCTTGAGTTGCCGCTGCTGCTGTGTGCCCTGGGCAATGGGGAGAGGAGGGGAAAGAATCGCTGGCTGCCCGGTGCCATTTTTCCTCCATCCAGGCAAGCGGCAGCCACCCAGCCATCTAGCTAGGCTCCATGAAGGGGTCCGTTATGAGTGGTGCATTCATACCAGGAGCAAGAGGGCAGGGCAGCCCCAAAAAGTGGCTTTTAGAAAGTAGCCACTTGAGTCCCCCCTTGAGTCACGTACGCCACGTACGATCCTCAGAACCTGGATCGAACACGATTAAGTTGAAAGGAATGGGATCAGGCAAATTCGTGTTTGCATCTGGTTCTATTATTTCGGTTTAGGGAAACTGTATTAAGCTTGTAATGAGAATGTGGCCTTGGAGACGCTTCCAGGACAGAAGTGTCTCTGCAAAGAGTGAATGCCCAATATTGGAGCATCCCTAATCTTCCCCTTTTCTCAAAGTGTGAAAAGGTCCTTACTTTGGATTTGACTTCCTCTTATTTAGCAAGTTTTAGCTCTTCTCAAGGTCACTGAAACCAATATTTCATGGGAAAGCCACCCTTACTCTATATTTCAGAATAACAACTTTTAATACCAAATCCATTTCTAGCAAAATCTGCCCATTCAGTGTGAGCAGATTTGACTTACCAATGTGGTTTTAAAGGCTACTATTTCCTAATCAGAAAATCTAGTGCAAAGGGGAACAAGGAAGTCTCAAGTCAGCTAATTGCTAAAAATTCTTTCTCTGGAGCTGCCATGCCCATTTTGTGGCATCTGCTTAAACACAGAATTATAGCTCCAGTGTTTAAATACAGAAAGGAGAAAGTCGTCTAAAGTGATTTAATGTGCTCAGTACTAAACCAAAGGGTGATTCTGCACTGGCCAGTGTACCAGGCCAGCAAGCATACTAGGAACCTCTGTTCTCACCGAGGTCCTTTCTCCTCTGACTCTTAATTTGCATTAGTGATTCATGTGGAACACATCTAGGACTCTGTATTTGTTCATTAATGTGGATTAAAGATCCACCCCCCATTGCTCCAGTTCAGCCTGCATTAGATGAAGCCTGATCTGGATTAGGGAGGCCTTAATCTAGATCAGCGGCAGACCCATTTAACTGAGTTCACCAGTTGAACTCATCCAGAACATGGGAGGTGCACAGAAGACATGCCTCCAGTGTTTGGGACTACTAGCTAGGGATGTACACAAATATTTGTAACATTCAAAATTTATACGAATTTGGCCAGATTTGGACATTTGAATTTGAAGCAAATGGTGGCACATTCAAAGACTGACATTTGAATAGAATGTTTTGACACATTCATATGAAACTTTCTATGGGATTTCTATGCTATTTGTATGCATTCATATGGGACTGAACATTTGTATTGAATACAAATCCTACCACATTTGAAGGGGATCTATTTGAATGAATACAAATTTTCTTGCATTCGATTCGATACCCTTAATCTGGATTAAGGGTCTGAGTAGAACACTTCTAGGCCACACCTGCTGCTGCTCAGCGATACCTGAAGGAGACAGAGTCAGATCTGGATCTGCTGTAGAACCATTTAATCAGGTCTACGACTGGACCAAAAGTCTTGCTCCACCACACCATAGCATGCTGCCAAAAAGTGCCCCCCCCACGCCAGGCTTATGCCTCCAAGGGATCTAGATCAGTGGGTGACCTCTGGATGACAAGGGTCCAAGGCTGGCAAACAGTTCTATCCCTTGGGCTGCCGAAACCCAAAATGATACACCCTCACTTTAATCCACTTACAAGGACTCTGACAATGCACCTTTTAGGGAAGTTGTCTTTCTCCTTTGCTAGCGTATGAAAGTGTGGTGAGGTAACTTGAAGGATTAAACTGTGGACCGAATCACATATGGGGACCAAAATCGTGGCACAATACTGTTTGCAATTCCAGACCACCCCCCATGTGATTCCAGCAGGGTTTTCGCTGTTGCCCACAGCAGTGTTCCCCTGGCCACCCTGGCAGCATATGTAGATGCTGCCAAGAAGTCTAAATGCTAAAACGTTATCTACAGCAAAATCTGAACTGACCTATGGTTCATTTCAGCAGGCACACAGAATGTTATCCTAATTTACAGGCATATGTCAGAATTTCACATACAGAAAGTGAAAAATACAACCACAGCGGCAGCTAGAAACCCAATGTATTAAAATGCATACCAACGTATGTACTTCCATATAAATAAATTCAAGGACATTTTACAGAAATATAAAACACAAGAGAATACATTCCCATCATCAAAGATTTTAATGGGAGTGGCATTAAGGTTCAGGAACTGATGAATTTCAAAGGAAGGTGCAATATGAAACCTTGCCAGAGTTCCAAGGTTAAAGAGGTATTGTTTTCTGACAGCAAGGAGACCATGAAGCCTCAAAGGAAGTTTGCCTTACTAATACCAAGAACTGTTTAGAGGTTTGCTGTAGATAATGGAAGTGGTATTCACTGTGGTCTTCTGTCTTTTATTTCCAAGTTTAAATTGCTCTTCCCTCTCCCAGACCTCACATGGGGGTTATATACAGTACAGCTGCGTTTTAGGATAATATTTCATGCATTTACTAACATGGGCTGTAATCAATGTTGCTTGATTCTTACAAACCAGTGAAATGTGGGATATGTTATACTGCATTGAGTACCACATGTATCTATCCTGGATAGCTTTAAGCAAGGAATAAATAAAATAATAGAGAACAGGTGTATCAATGGTTACTAGAATGAATGTCTGGATATTGCCTCCAGGTAGGAGATACAGGAAGGATGCCTATAAAGGCCATTTGCAGGAACTCAAGAGTAGGTGAAGGTTTAGCTCTTGTCTTCTGCTTGAGATGCCCAGAACCAATTGATGGACAAACTTTAACTTGCTCTTGATTCCCTGGAAGTGGTCTTTAGAGACATCCTGCCAGTCTCTCCAACCTGGACACTGCAACCATTGATACATTTGATCGCCATTTATAATACTCCTAAAGCTATCCAAGCTGGTGGTAAATTCCATGGATCAATGACTCGCTGGGTGAAAAAATACTTCTTGGATCGCTCATTAGCTTCATAGAGTGCTTCCTAGTTCAACTATTATGTGACAGAAAAAAAGATTTTGTCTGTATCCACCTCTTCCACACCGTGCAAGATTTTAGACGCTTCTGTTAGATGATCACTTAAACACTGTCTTTCAAGGCTGAAGAGGCCTAAAAGTTGCAGCCTGATTTTGTAAGGGAGATGCTTCAGCCTCTTGTTCATCCTGGTTGCCTTTTCTGCACTTTTTCCAGTTCCACAATATGCCTTTTGAGGTGTGGTGACCAGAATTGTACACAATATCCACAATATTCCATCTGTGGCTTCACCATAGATTTATAAAGCGGCACAATGATGTTTGCTAACATTTTCTATTCCCTTCCTAATTATCTCCAGCACAATTTGCTTTTACACTACTGCTGCGCATTGTGTTTACCCTTTCATTGACCCATCCAACAGAACTTACAGGTCTCTTTCCTGGTCTCTCAGAGAAAGCTCAGCCCCCATCCGTTTATAGATACGATTTGAGTTGCACTTACTAAGATTCAAATGCCTTTGCCACTTTGCTACCCACGCATCCAAAGTCAAACATCCCTCTGGGGCGCTTCACAATCTCTTTCTGTTTTTGCTACTCTGAATAATTTATTTCACATGCAAATTTGCTTTCTTACTGCTTATCCATACTTATTAATTTATGAATAAATTAAAAAGCACAGGTCCCAATAAAGAACCTTGAGGGAGCCCAGTTTTTACTTCCCTCCACTTTGGGGAGTTTGGTTTGGAGGGTGATAGTATGTCCCTAATATTAGACTTGGTTTTTGGCTTAGTATTGTTACCCACAATGCCCCTTTGATAGATCTGATTTACCTAGAAGTTCCAATTCATAACATTCTATTTCTTCTTTAATGTACAGGCCTATAACACCCCCAATTCACCTTAGTTTTCCACAGTTAAATATTTCTTAAGCAGAACACTGAATGTGGCCAAACCACATAAAAGAAACACAAATAACCCATAATCAAAGATCTGCAGGAATATAATTTTATTTATTTATTTGAATTTTTATCCCACGCTATATCCAGGTAACAACATTAAGAGTCAGTGAATAAATAAAATGAACGGATTAAACAATAACAGTGCCTGAATATGGGGAGGAAAAATCATTCTGTTTAACCAAAATCCAGGGAGAAGAGGTGTGTCTTCACTGCTCTCCTGAATGCATAAAGCAAAGGTGTCTGGTGCACCTCAGGAGGAAGACTATTCCACCATCTGAGAGCCACCACTGAAAAGGCCCTATCCAGTATACCTACACATTTTACTATTGAGGGTGGTGGTACAACCAGGAGAGCCTCCTCTGCAGATTTTAGGGCATTTTGATCTCTTATGTCCCCAACTTCTGGGTTAGGCCAGCATAACTGGAAGCAGAAGTATCCTGGCCCTTGCTTCACTTCAGCTGCATGTTGATTTCAGCAGTTGGGCACTATATTTGTCATGTTGAGAGAGCCAAGCAGTCAACTTAATTTTATTTCTTATTGTCTGTTCGGTTATACAGGGTGGAAAAACTGAAACAAACAATGGGGACAGATGCAAAGCTTAACACCTGCGAACGAAAAATCAGCCTTCACGAAGTAAATAAACATCTCCTGCTTTGTGCACATGTTTAGTATACTATTAAAGCTCTTTTCTGTTAGAACAAAAAAACTGCTGTAATCTCTTTAATGTATTCTAAGGATGGGTGAAGGGATTCTATTTCTCCAGCTTGCAGCTGATTGCATTAGCGAACCATAAGTGGAGGGTGCTGTTAAAACACTGTATTTACAAAGTCTACAGATGAAATGTACAACATGAACATGTGTTCTGTTGGGTAGAAAGCAGCCCAAGTGAGACATTTCCTCTTTATAAATTTCTGCCAGGTGTTGGGTAAAGTCTTCCTCCTAAGTACATGCTTTTTATTATTCTTTAAAAAACAAACAAATCTTGGGAAGACAATTACCCATCCCAACTGATTGAGCAAAAGGTATTTCCTTCCCTGTCACTCCAACTCAGGCTCTTGGAGAGAATCTGATAGACGCTTGCAGTATGGAGGGTTCACTATGTAGTCAGTATAAGGACCTAGCTGACTCTGCAGTGCACTGTTACAACATGACTCCACTTTTGAGGTATTCCAGGATGCGAAAGCGTGCGTGGCCCCCTTGGAGGACCTATTATCTACCACTTCTGGATGGTCTAGAAGTCCTTGCAAGTGTGTGGCCAGCTGGCAAAAAGCTGTGTGGCCAGCCCTTGTGGCCCAGTGTGAGCAAACAGGAAAGTGAGGTGTGAAAGACAAGGGCCCTCTCCAGATTAGTGGAATAAAATCTGCAGTTGGAGGAAAATTTGCAGCTTAACTGCTGCAAAGCAAAGCTCCGCTGTCCAGACATACAGCAGCCTCCCGTAGTTTCCTCCTTGGAAGCTGCGAGAGTTTGCGCTGATGTGCACATCACATGGGATGGGGCAGCCAATGGGAGCTGAGCTGCCCTCCCAGTTCTCATTGGCTGTTTTCGTTGTCCTGACCGGACTGGTGAGAAACTTCAAATTTTCTAAATACTGCACAGGGAATGCTGATGTATCAGCATTAACTAAATTCGAGTAGTGTCGCTTTAATGTGATGCCACTACAAAGTATCGGCAATCGTGTGACGGCTCAATCCTGGCTGCGTATTCCGATGCACAGTATGGTGAAGCTATGGGTGCAGTGGGCTGGATGCTGGGCCACCATGGACCAAGTGTGTGATGCGAGAGACTGGAGCAAAACTGGGGAAAGGCCATTTATGCAAAGTGTGTGTGTGTAAACTGTTCAGGGAAAAAGCCAGCCAGTTATGTGTAAACAATTCAACCCAAGCCAGTTTTGGAATTATTATGGACAGAACTGGCCAATTTGGATCCATGAATAACTCTAATTTGTGTTAAAAAATTGGGGGGACGATGACAAAACCTTGAAAGGTTTATTGAAAATGTGGTTAAAATGCTATGTATTTTAAAATTCAAACTGGTAAACACTTGAAACAGACTGTGCCTGACATTAGGGAGATTGAGGGGGGGAAAGCTACAATAAAATACAGACTGGTCCAGATACTGGGCATATTTATGGCTAACAGGTGATATTCCTACGTACTGCCCCTTTGGAGTTATTACTCGTTAGCCAGACTACTGTCTGTTCATGTTTTAACAATGTGCACAACTGAGAGCACAATATCCACCAGAGCGCATGTGTGGCCATCTTTTTTGCCCCCTGCACATGCATGGAGGCCTCAGCAACAATGGTGGTTCTGGTTGAGTTATAGGCCCCGTCCCCAAGCACTTTTGGTACAGTTCCAAGCACCCAATGGGTGCTGTGCATCCCCATGGGCTTTGGATTTGGCATGAGAAAAGCCTACCAAATCCCCCCAACAGTGCCAGAAGGGTGCCAGATTTGGTAACTGAAAAAAAAGTCTTGGTGTTGTTTGGGGAGCCGTCACGCATTGCTCAGCGATCCGGAATCACACATGGGGACGCTTGCAGGCTCACAGGGAGGAGATTTGCACACACGTCGTTGAGAGGTGAGGTGTGTTTGCTGTCCCTGTCCTGTCTATTGAAGATCACAGACACTGAGTTTTTAAAATGCCAGTCACAAAGGCAGGCTGGAGAACGGCTATTTTTTAAATTTTCTGCCGCTTCAGCATAAGTAATTCCAACCTTGTTTCAGAATGCCAAGGGAGGCTGCATACTGGCTTGATTTTTGTTGCACTTGCAGCCCTCATTTTCCCAATCTTGAAGGCAATAATACTGTAAATAGAGTCTTGATTTTAACATTGACAGGCACGCCCGCAGTCCCAGGTGGACTGAAGGTGTGCAAAAGTGTTCAAGTGCCTACTGCCGCTAGCAGCTTTCATCGGTGTTTTATGAATGAGGCTTTATTTTATCAATGTAGCTTTATTTTATGAAAGGAGTGTTATTTTATGAATGGAACTGTAGTTATTTTTACGAATGAAGCTTGTTTCCGTGCCTCCCACCCCAGTCCTGGCTGTCTGTGCTGCTAAGGGAGGGGGTGAGGTGGCACAGGGGTGGGCTGACGAGAATCTGGCTGAGGCTGATGGGAATCCGGCTGCCAATGAGGAGAGAGGGGGTGGAGAGGAGGGGGCACGTCTCCCCCTTACCAGGGCTTGGCATGTTTTGCACAGGGACACCACCATCCGTGCCAAACCAGTGCCTGTCCCGCATTGCTGGGGATAACATGGGGACGCACGAAATGTGTGCCCAATACCACACCCGGCCCGTGTGCCCAAACAGCAGCCAAAGGGTGCCAAACGGCTTGCTTGGGGATGGGGCCATAGTGTTATTTCAGGAAAACCCATCACTACCATTGGCTTTTCCTGCAATAGGCTATGGTGGGATTTAGGTGGGGGTATAGCATGGCTATGGTGGTGTTGCGACAAATACACGTGGCAATCCCACCATAGTGCAGACATAATCTAAAGGAATGTCTTCTTACATACCAACTTGCCCATGCCTTAATATCTTTAGGGGAAGCCTCCTTGGTTGTATCACCACCTTCAGCAGCAAAAGAGGTAAGCACCCAGGATAAGGCCTTCTCAGTCATGGCCCCCGGACTGTGGAATAGTCTCTCCCTTGAGGTGCATCGGGCACCCTCACTTCACATATTTATGAGGGTAGTGCATCTCTTTGCCCTCCCCTTTGGCTAAATGGGGATATATCTCCCCCCCCTTTCTGTCAGGTTTATTGTTTTAATATGTTTATATTTGGTTTTAAATGTTGTAACCCATCCTGGGTATAGGGCAGCGGTTCTCAACATGGCTAATGCCACGACCCCCCAATGCAGCTCCCAAATGCCTCTGCGACCCCAGGGGTGGGGCCAGGGGTGGGGGTGGGGCGGGGCCAGGGCCGCCGGCGTCATGTTCGGTCCTCCGCAACCCGCAACTCCTCCTTGGGGGGGGCGATGCCGGATTCCAGCGGGCGAAGGGGGCGGGCGGCGAGGCACCAGGCGGTGCGGGTCCGGCGCCCTTCACCGCCATCGCCACCCAGCAGGCAGGCAGGCAGGCAGGCATAGCACTGGGCAGGCGCCCGCCCTCAGCGGCCCGCCCAGCCGCCCGGGGCTGCCCACAGTCGCCACCGCCGCCGCCGCCATCCTCCTTGCCTCACTCGCCTCGCTTCAAGCGCCGCCTCGAAGGCAACTGCCGCCGCTGCCGATCTCTCCTCACAGCAGCGGCGGCGCGGCGGGGGGCGTGGCGGGCGGACGCGGGGGGGGGCTGCGGGAGCTTTCGGCGACCCCGCCGAAAAGGCGTCGCGACCCCAAATGGGGTCACGACCCAAAGGTTGAGAACCGCTGGTATAGGGTATAGGGCAGGATAAAATACAAAGCATAAAATAAATAAAAATCAATAATGCTGCTAAAAATGCCCTGTCTGGCTGGGGACATAATTTCAAGAGGTGTGGTGAACACACATTCATGCCTCCCAGCTGCACAGGAGCTTCATCTCTCCTCCCCTACTCTATTCAGAGGCAGAGGAAGGGCCTGTGGGACAGCCATCCCATGAACTGAACACCATGAACTGAACACCAGTTCTACTCATAAGTTGACTCCCAAGGTGAAGAGGCCTAGGAGCTGATTGAGGGCGGATGCATATGAACAGATTGTCCCAGATACATGGACATCCTTTTCCTGGGCTAGGCAGAAGGTGCCCTATGTGCTGAAGTAGGAACACAAGGTACATCTGTACAAGCCAATAAAACAGAGTAAAATAGAATAAATCAATTTGATTTAGACTGCACTCACCAAATCTGTAGAAATGTAACGGTTCCCTTATAAGTGACATGATAGAGCAAGACCATATTCTACTTGGATGGTGCTGTGTTTAGCAGTGCCATATCTGCAAATATAAAAAAAGCAAAATTGTGCTCATTTCAAACAATGATACTGGATGATTAACACTAAAACATAATGCTTGTTTTGCAGTTTTAACCTCTAGCCTTTGAAGCCCTCAGACTTACTGTGGCCTTGTACAATCATTTGATTAAAAGACTCTTTCTTCCAAAGAAAGAGCAAAGTTTCCTGGCTTTGATGCTGGCAGCTCAGATGACCCTTGGTGCGACTGTGTGTGTGCAAAGCATCATTGTCACGATGACAATGGTGCCGGCACATGCGCAGGGCACCACAACCAAAATGGCAGCATCCTTTGGAGGTTTGGACGTGTAACTGGACACAGGTAAGCCTTTGGTCACGTTAGGGCTAGGTTAACATGTAGTAGTAGCATTCCCTAGTACAAATGCTAGTACACGTTAGCCTATCATGCAACTTTCCCATCCAATGGACAGGTAAGCAAGTGCAGAAAGAACCAAGAAGAAGAAGAGCTGGCTTTTCTATCACACTTTTCTCACCCATTTAAGGGGACACAAAGTGACTGACAAAGCTTTCTACTCTGAGAGGTAGGTGGGGCTCTGAAGGCTCAGAAGAGAGCTGTGACTAGCTCAGGGCCACCCAGCTGGCTTCATGGAGGAGGGCAGAATTAAACCCGGTATTCCCAGATAAGAGTCCGGCTCCTTAACCACCAGACCAAACTGGCTCACAATACAAAAGCAGTCTCTTGTGAGTTGTTTTACTCAGCCACCTCAAACTTATGCTTGTCAAGCCAAAAGTCTCTGTTATTTGACAGGGGAAATGTCCCAAAAGAGACTAATCTTGGTCCCCCTTTACAAAATAAATTGATTTAATTCTCCTAATAGGATGGAGTCCCCATTAAATCTGCATGGGGAACTTAAATCCACAGAAAGTATGGAATCTTTTTAAGCTTTTGGGATGTTTAATTCTCAAGCTGGTCTCTAAACAGATTATTTAGCATGTCAGAGCGCAGCCAGAAAGTTTATTGACTCAGATGCCTAGGCTCTTTTAGAAAAGTGGGGAAACAGAAGAAAAAAGTCTCTCAAACAAAAATTAGGACGATGCTCACTGCACATTCATACTAGCCTAGAAAAAGAAGAAGGGTTAAGATGCTGCCATTTGTGGACCATCCCACAAAGACAGAAGAGAGAGGGAAAGATACCTGTCCTTAGTGAATGATGTGGCTTGCAGTGTCAAAATGGTGAAAATGAGAAAGCAAGTTGTCAAGGAGGAGTCTGGCTGTGGCCATACCTTAGGTCTGAGGAGGACTGATGTTGTTTTAAGCCCTTGGAGACCAAGTGCCAATTTGTGTTTCTGGTTTTTCTGAGGATTTTCACAGCTGGAATGGGGCCATCCAGAAATCAGATAATTCAAGCATGAGTCTGTTTCAGCCAGAAATTGACCCAGGACCAGGCAAAGACCACTGCTACCATACCAAGCCAGTCCTCTTGCCTGGTAAAAGGTAAGCTCAGGAACCATTACATTTTATTTATGGTTGATGAGGAGCCATTAAAAAAAAGTACAAAGTTAAAACAATAAAATCAAAACAATTTTAAAACAGGGGTACAACAATTGGGAACTGAAATTTTACTAGTTGGTTTCTGAATTTTATGATTACTGAGAAGAATTTGGTCATTGCTGAAGTTATTGTAGAATTTGTGTCTTTGAATTAAAAAAAAAATCACGTCAAGAGCCATAGGCCCTTTCTGCACTTACCTTTGATCTGGTCAAAGGAGTCTCT
This sequence comes from Aspidoscelis tigris stejnegeri, assembly GCA_023333525.1. Taxonomy (NCBI): domain Eukaryota; kingdom Metazoa; phylum Chordata; class Lepidosauria; order Squamata; family Teiidae; genus Aspidoscelis; species Aspidoscelis tigris. The sequence goes on from JALMGA010000001.1 coordinate 215,118,453, forward strand.
TAGACCAGATCCTGGGCCTCCTTATCCACATGTTCTTGTGGATCAAAAAGGCCTCAACCCTGTTTGGGCACCATGAAGCGCCACCAAAAAACAACCCCCAAAGCCCCAAGGGGATGCATAAAACTGATTGGTGCCATCAGTATAGACTGCACTGTCTGGTTCATGCCTTCACACAATCCAGATGAGATCTGGTTAATTCAGATCAAACAGAGTTAAGTGCAGAAAACGCCATAGTACTGTATGTTGTGGAATGGGGTGTGGGTCTTTTGCATTACAGCTGGCCTGGGTGGAAAGGCATGCATTCAACAGGTGCCTAAAGGATGTAGGTGCTTCAAGAATAGTAGGATATAAAATGCTCCATATCCCCAGCTGAAAGTGAAATCTCAAAACAGTATATTATCCATTGCAACATGGCTTGACTCTGATTTAAGAAATCTAAAAGCTACTTTGAATCAACAGGAGGTGAAGAAATACAGAATAACCAAGAGAAGTATAGTAACATTTCTCTGTTTCTAAAATATAAACCATTTATACAAGGCAAGTTACTGGAGGAAGGGTATTATTCTCTCCAATTTTATCTTAAGGTCTTTAGTTTGTTCAGATTTTCTCCTTGGTTTGCCTATCACTTCCTCCATCTCATCATTTTTACCAGGAATGGAGAACATTGCTTTGGTTTCCTAGAAAATGGAAGGCAGATATGAACCTTCATATTTACTTGAACCTTATACCACATTTTGAAACAAATATGTTGATCATAAGGAGGCCTGCACTATTTCCAAGGCGACCATCTCATTTTTGTTTTAAATTCAGTTTTTATTTAAAAATAAAGCAGAATCACAACCACAATACTACTACTAATAATAATAAATTTGACATAAAATTAAAAAGGTAAAGGCAATCTTTCTAAGGACCCTGCTTACAATGCAAAGTTCAAACAAACAGCAACAAAAAGTCTTCACTGCTCTGGAGAGAAAACAAGATTTCAAATCCTGATATATAGAACAGAAGTCAAACTATATATGCAAGCTAAGAATAATACTTTTCTTCTCACACGGCATATTAATCATCTGGGGAACTCCAAACTTGGTAGGGGTTTGTTTTTACAAGGTCTTTTTCTTTTCTGCGGGGACCGTAATTCCTTATAAATTTGCATCTTAATCCGGATCTATGAGACCAGACTCCCTGCTAATGCTGACAGAGCATGACGCCAAACCGGGAGACATTGTTCCGGATCACTGGTGGACCCATTTAATCAGGACCAGCAGGCCTGATCCAGAACGCAGGAAACATGCAACAGACACACCTCTTGCATTCAGGAAAACTGTGGGATATATTTCAGTAGTGTGCCATACTGTAGTGCAATGCCAAGTGCTTCCCCCAGTAGCCTCAGACCTGGTAGTGTGGCCAGAAAGTTCATGGCCGCATCCCCATTAGAAGTTTAATCCAGTTTCCCTAAACCGAGACAACAGAACGGGATGCAAACGCGAATTTGCCTGATCCCATTACTGTCAGCCAGAATCGCGTTCAGTCCGGATTCTGAGGACGTACGTGACTCAAGGGGGGACTCCAGTGGCTACTTTTTAAAAACCGCTTTTCGGGGCTGCCCTGTCCTCTTTCTCCTGGCATGAACGCACCACCCATAAGGGAGCCTAGCTGGGTGGCTGCCACTTGCCTGGATGGAAGAAAAACGGCAGCAGACAGCCAGCAATTCTTTCTCCTCTTCTCCTCATTGCTCAGGGCACGCAGCAGCAGAAGCAGCAGCAACTCAAGCCCCCTTCACGCATCACTGTCAACAGCCTTTAAAAAATTCACACATGCTTTTGTTTCTTTTCCCTTTTTTAAAGGTCAGAACTTTCAAAATGGCAAGATCATTATCAGGTGTGAAGTGCTTGGATTGCTACAGTGTAGCTTAGGGGCTGCTGCTTTAAGCAGTGGATTTTACAGCTTGCTTTGGAAGCAAGCTATTGGGGGAGGGAAACTCTCACCCCTTAACACGGAAGGGTTCCCACAGTAAAAAATGTAAAACGTTTCAAGCACACGAACTGGAGTGAGACCTGTTGAAATGAGGGTTAACATTTACAATGCTTTGGGGCGATTTAACACGTGGAAAGCATGTTAAGCCAAACTGACATAGGGTCTGCGAGGATTGAAAACGGTTTGAAACCCAAATAAGGTTGTAATGGGGACGCGGCTCATGTGAGCTTTGAGGCTGGGCAGGGGCTGACACCACCCACGCCTTTCTATGTTCAGAATTAGGGGGGGCTGGCTGTTCCAGACTCACTGATTCCAAATGCAGGCCTTTCTGTGCAGAAAGACGCTCAATTTCTTAGGGATTCTTTTGCAGCTGTATTTTTATATTAATAATAATTATATTGGTTATTTATAATGCAATTTTCACCTCCTATTATGGTGTCTTAAATTGCTGCTCTACGATTGAGCAACCATTTGATATTATGGCAAGAAGTACCAAGTTTCTACCAATGTGGCTGAAGCCAGATTTCTCCGCAGTCCCATTAGGAATGGAGTGTGGTTCTGCAAGATTGGCAAAACCTCTCCTAGATGGGAATTTCTAAGGCAGCTTCTGCTTAATGAAAATCCCATTTGTGCCACTGATCCTCCTCAGAGTATTTTTTTTACCAGAAACAAAGAGTTGGCATATCTAATAACAATCCAACAGCCACAGGTTTTACTGACAGTGACTTCTGACCATGCAGTATTTGGATTCAATGGTGCCTTCAGAATGTTTACCTGTGGCAGTACTGCTGCTCTTTCCACACTGGGTCTTATTCTGGGATATATCCTGGAATAGAGTATGCATGCTAGTGCAGGCTATGCCTGGCAGAAAGAGGCTAGGTATGGACTGTAATTCTATTCAAATAGCAAGGGAACGTGGTAAGGCAATCCTATGGTATAACAACTGAGGTTCCCTTCCCATATGTTTTTATAAAGATACATTTAAGGACACAGAAAGTTGAGTGAATATCAAACATGCCTTTAAATGCATACCTAACAAATTATTGGCATAAGATGAAATATTAAAACTCAGATTTGTGTTTTTCCACTCAGACATCAGAAAATGTTCAGCTGCAGTAGCTTCCTTCCTTCAGAATAACAGGAAGTAGGTTAAACTAAAGTCACTAAAGGTTACTTTAGAATATTTTTTGTTCCTTTTTTTGTTCACTTGACAGGGCAATTAGTCCTGAAAGGTAAAATGAAGATAAAAACAAAAGGCACTCTGTGTTTATCTTTTCAATGCAAAATGCCTTGATTACCCTTTGAAATATTTGAGGCAGCTACACTCCTCTTACACAAGTGTGCTGTGTGGAACATACAGCAGAGTTGATTCTAGGAGTAAGGTAAGCACTCATCTTAGGCCTTTTCTGCACTTACCTGTTATTAATCCAGATCTGTGGGTCCCACAATTCTGGATTACTTGGATGTTCACTAATCTGGATTACATGGAGGCGTTGGCTGGATCAGCGCCATCTGCACTTATGATGCTGATATGGCCCATAATTCTCCACACTTCCAAAAGCTAGGAATTACAGTTTCTAGCCTTGGAGCCTTTGCCCCCCCCCCCCACTTTTTGGCAGTGCATTATGGCACACTATCTGCACATCTCCCTTGGTCTGGATGTAGACCTGGGACTGATTTGCACTTTGGCCTGTTGTCAGCAATTAGGCAACATCTGGGCAGGCACATCTGCACCTGCAGAAGACATTTACAACCTAGAAACGCCCCCTGCCTGCCCAGATGTTGCCTAATTGCAGACTAGTTGTGGTGCATGAAATTGTGCACCACAAGCAACCCAACCCTAACCAAAGACTGTAGCAACCAGTGGATCTTTTCTGGTGCAACAGGGTTCATCTGAGGTGCCATGCAAGCACACTGGCACTTTAGATGACCCTAGATGTGACTGGACTTGCACAGAGCATCAGTGTCACCATAGCACTGAGGCCATAGCACAGTTGCAGAGGATACCAGATGGAAGATGGTGGCGCCCAGGAGTGGATTGGCTGTGTGATCAAAAACAGGTAAGTGATTGATCGTGTGGGGGGTAGGCTATTGTTGACTAGTGCTCACACTCAACGTTAGTCTCTTATGCACATTTCCCATCCACAGGGCAGGAAAGGAAGTGCAAAATTGCCCCTGATTAAATGGGTCTACAACAGACCTGGATTAAGAGCCTCCTTAGTCTGGACCAGTGGAGGAGGCCTGTGATCTGGATTAAGGATCTCCTTAATCCTTATCACTATTGAATAAAGAAAGAGCTCGCTTCTGGCTGCTGCTCCTAGCCTTCCTTAAAGATCTTAGGAAAGCCTCAGTAGGCCTTAAACTGAATCAGGCCACCAAACTCTGCAAAGCATGAGTATCATCTACCCAAGAGTACATCAGCTCCTAAAAGGGGAGTCATTTTTAACCTGGCACCTGAAGTTAAGCCAAAGTAGATGTCAAGAACCCTGTAGAGTGAATTCCAAAGTCAACAAGCCACCCCTGAAATTTAACAATAAAATGCATTTATGGTGAAGTAAAAAATCCTCCAGGCTGCAAGGTTAATGTAAAGAATGTGGTTGGACAGAAAAGAAAATGCACATTCTGTGTCAATGCTCCCTACACATCCCTGCTATTCTAGGCATGAATGATCATCCTTACAATCTCCCTTCAGATCATTCCTCTTTTCTGTGAGGAAGAGCAGACTATGGCATAGACAGAAGATGGATGTTGCAAGAAGCTTCTGTCTTTGCTTTCTCACACCCAAAAAAACGTTTTCTATACATTTTGCAGAAGCCAGAAAGATAGCAGAAAGTTTCCACAAAAACTCTTCATTGGGGGATTTACCCTATTACCAAGGTTAATTTTGATAACCGTACTATTGTGATTTGGCATGATTTACCAATGACCAAGGTAATTTACCACACAGCTTCTCTACTGCGCCCTTGAACGTTGTCTCCTGCTTAAATTACAGGGATGCTAAGCTGTTTGATCAGGATGTTGGTTTGATTAATAATTGGATTTTCAGCATGACATCAGTGCTTTTGCTTTTTCTTCTTTTTTTGCTGCTTTGGGTATAGTAGAACCAGAATTGGCCTGTGGAAACTAAGCATCAAAAACTCTTCCAGCACAGTATTAGATATGCCAGGAGGCTTCTGGCTTCTCGCCAAGAGTGTGGACCACATACCCTGTGTATGTTTATCATCACTCTTCTATCAGAAGCCCACGGAAGCTACGTTTCTTTTAAAGCCCTCTGAAACACCGCAAGAAGTTTAAACAGGCAGAGTCTCCTGGGGTCCCTCAGAGCAGCAACGCTTTCCTACACGACCTGTACCCGCACAAGGCTGGCCCGTTTATGTCCCAGATCCCACCAGGCCTGAATTCGCTGCAACGTCAGGCCTCCCGCTCGAGTTCCCCCACAAAGCCCTCCGGGTGGGGAGCAGAATCCGCTCTGCTCCCAGCTGGCGCCTTTCAAAAGGCGGCGCTAAAGGCCTGCGCAACCAGGGCAACCAGGGCTCCGTCCTCAGGGGCTTCGCCTATCCTGCTCCCGGCGCGCAGACTGGCAGCGCAGGGACGAACAGCTAACCAACCGCGCGGCCTCCTGCGCCCCCCACGTCGAGACTAACCGCGGGGTAGCGGAGGGATCTCCCAAGCGCAAGCGCGCAACCGCCCGCCTTGTTTCCCCACACAGAACGACCCTTACTTGTCAAGCTTCGCTTCGCTTTCCTGCCCAGCCCTGTCTGTCGGTCTGTCTGTCCTCCTTTCCGGCTACCCGGGAAAAAGGCGAGGGGAGCGGGCTCTTCTTTCGCTCTCCGGCCCGGGGCCTTTCGCCTGGAGGCTCCTTGTGGAGGAGGCACCCACACCGGACGCTTGGCGCTGCCTCCGCCTAATGTGACGATTCCAAAGCGAAAGCGAAAAGGGCTTGGGGGTGGGGGTGGGGGTGGGGGGGGTGGGTTAGAAAGGGAAACAGAGGCGGGATTTTATTCTCTGTGGGGGCGAAACATAGCGAGTGAGTCTGGGGGAGGACGAGCTGGAACAGGAGCAGACATTGAATACACGCAATCTTCTCCTTCCGCACATTGTTTTCCCTGCAGCCAGGATTTATTTTCCTTGCCAGAGTCCCGGAGCGGCGTTTCGAAAGAACATAAGAACATAAGAGAAGCCTTGCTGGATCAGGCCACAGCCCATCTAGTCCAGCATCCTGTCGCACACAGTGGCCCACCAAATGCTCATGGGCATCTCAAGCAGAGACAAGGACAAACCTTCTCCTGCTCTCGAGTCCCAGCAGATGGCCTTAGAAGCGCCCCAGTTCCTCCCCCCCCGCCTCAGCCTGAAGGATGCACCTAGGCATTCGTTCTAGTAGCCATTGATACATCTGTCATCCATAAATTTGTCTAACCCTACCTTAAAGCCATCCAGACTGGTAGCTGTCACCACCTCTTCCGGCAGCACATTCCATAAGCGAATGACCCTCTGGGTGAAGAAATACTTCCCCCTGTCAGACCTTATTCTCCTACCCATCAGCTTCATAGAATGCCCCCTGGTTCTAGTGTTGTGCGATAGAGAAAAGAAATTTTCTCTATCCACCTTTTCTATGCCGTGCATAATTTTATATACTTCAATCAGGTCTCCTCTCAAATGCCGTCTCTCCAGACTGAAGAGGCCTAGACGTTGCAGCCTGATTTCGTAAGGGAGGTGTTCCAGACCCTTAATCATTCTGGTTGCCCTTCTCTGCACCTTCTCTAGTTCCACGATATCCTTTTTGAGGTGTGGTGACCAGAATTGTACACAATACTCCAAATGTGGCCTCACCATAGATTTATAAAGGGGCAAAATGACACTTGCTGTCTTATTTTCTATTCCCTTCCTAATTATTCCCAGCATTGAATTTGCTTTTTTTGCTGCTGCCGCGCACTGGGTTGACACCTTCATGGAACTGTCCACCAGAACTCCGAGATCCCTTTCCTGGTGTGTTACAGAAAGCTCAGACCCCATCAGTTTATAGACGTAATTTGGATTCTTGGCCCCAATGTGCATTACCCCAATGTGCATTTTGCTCATCCTCATATCCCTCCCCCTCCCCGCCATCGCTCCTGCTCGGAACGGAGCCTGGACGGCTGGGTGTAGAGCCCCCCCCCCAGCTTGTTCACTACGGCGTTTTGAAGGGAAGGTGGTGGTGTGGCGGCTCATGTTCCCAAATGCTGTGGAAGATCTGCTCGGGGACAGCTGCCTGCCTGCCTGCTGGCCTCTCTATTGTGGGCTTCTGTGGGCCTTTTTGTTTTGTTTTGTTTTCGACCCCCCCCCAAAAAAAGCTCAGCCCCAGCTTGCTCGCTGCTCCTTTATCCCCTAATCCCGCGATCCCCAAACCTTTTTTCATTTGCATACCCCCCTTGGCAGAGTGTTTCCATAAACTGTATCCTTTATAAGAGTTGCAGTTGTTTCAAATGAAAACCTTGTAGCTGTAAGGGCCTCTTCCTGACTTTCTCTGTGTGTGTGTGTGTGTGTGTGTACGTACTCCTGGATGTTCTGGTTAGTACCCCTGGGATACACATATCTCAGGGTGGGAATCACTGCCCTAATCTGAAGGTAACTGAGGGCATAGCATCCCCTTCCGCTGCTTGAAGCTTCAGGTATAGGGAGAGATGGAAATGTAAATAAGAGGGATTTTTGTTGGCTAGCTAAGTAAAAACTGTTCTTCAGATGAAGGGGGAATAATGTTACAGTAAAGAGGAGGAAGTGAACAGCGTTCCCAATTTGATTCTTAAAACTCTCCTGCATGCTGTGTTCACAGCTACATTTTAATCCAGGTTCAGTCCGCTTTCAGGGGGGAAGAACATGTCAGAGGCAGCGGTTCCACACCACCATCCTGCCAAGTCTAGTGGTGACAGCTTTGTAGAACTGCACAGATCAGGACCTGGAACACTTTGAAGACATACTCGCACTTGGGCCTCTGGTATACAATTAGGAGGGCTCTGGTACAGAGAGAGGCCTAAGTGTGAGTATGTCTTTGGTCCTGATGAAGGTACCTGCACTGCTGCCTTGGCAAGCTTATTTATTTATTTGTTTATATTTCTAACCCACCCTATATCAGAAGGTCTCAGTGTGGGTCACAATAAAATAATAATAAAAAATTTAAAAGCATGACCAAAACAGTGATAGTGCCTGCACAGGGAGTCTTTTTCCGTGAACTGGGGGCTACAACCGAGAATGCCCTCTGCATGCCCCCCCCCAAATACTGAAGGTGATAGGACAGCCAAGAGGCCCTCACCAGCAGATCTTAGGGCAACAGGTCTATATGGGAGGAGGTGTTCCTTTAGATATTTTGGGCCCAAGCTGATTAGGACCTTGTAAATAATGTTAGTAGCAAATAGGCAGCCAGTGCAGTTCTTTTAGCACTGCTGCAATGTGCGTCTGGCCAGCAGTACCAATTAGCGGTCTAGCAGCTGCCTTCTGTACCAGCTGCAGCTTCTGAACCATCTTCAAGAAAAGCCCCACATAGGGTGTTTTTCCACTGTTACTAGAAGTACTTCTAGTGACAGTGGAAAAACACACATAGAATGCATTACAGTAGTCTAATCTGCAAGTTGCCAGAGTATGGATCACTGTGGCCAGACTTTCTCTGTCCAAAAAGGGTCATAGATGGTGAACTAGCCATAGTGGAAGATTAATTCTCTGGCCACTGCCTCTCCCTCCTCAAGTGAGTGGGCGGGTGGGATCTAGCAGAATTTGACTGCCCACTTCCACCTCAGATGGAAGTCTGAATCATGTGAAGTCCCTCTGGTAGCAGTGCTGGGGAAACTCCCAGATTATCACCAGGAGCCTGGGTAATCTTCCTGTGCTTTGGCACAGATACTGTTACCAGAGGGAGTGGAAACTGCTACTCCTGCTCCGACTTGTAACAGCAACTTGCACCCAGACTGGATTTCCCCAGATCTGAATGCAGTGTTAGGGCTGTTGCTGGCTTACAACCTCTGGATGGTTAGCCAGCAAGCCCGGCCCATAAAGCATAAATTATGACATTTTAACAAGGCTAACTCTAAGTCACTCTGGATTGGTGCCTGACCTCACGAGGAAGTACCATCAGTTTTAGTAGTTTACTATTTTATTCTGGTGGAACAGAGAATAAAAAATCAAGCAGTGAGTGATGATTCAGCAGCTGAAACAACAAGTAGGGATATGACACTCAGAGTGTGTCTTCATGGCACCCTTATTTCGAATTCAAAATGTTTTGAATCCTCGCAGTCCAGACGGCAGTTTGGCTTAACACGATTTCCGCATGTTAAATCGCCCCAAAGCGTTGTAAATGTTAATCCTCATTTCAACAGGTCTCACTCTGGTTTGTGCGCTTGAAACGTTTTACATTTTTTACTGTGGAAACTCTTCCGTGTTAAGGGACGAGAGTTTCCCTCCCCCAATAGCTTGCTTCCAAAGCAAGCTGTAAAGGCAGCAGCAGCCCGAATAGCAATTCACTGTAGCAAACAAGCAATTCACTGTAGGAAACAAGCAATTCACGCCTGATAACATCTTGCTATTGAAAGTGCTGGCCTTCTTAAAAGGGAAAGAAAGAAAAGCAGCTGCCGTTTGGAGAGATGTGTGAATGTTTATTTTCTGCTGCGCGCCCTAAGCAATCGGGAGAGGAGGGGAAAAAATCGCTGTCTGCCTGCTGCCGATTTTCCTCCATCCAGGCAAGGCAGCCACCCAGCTAGACTCCGTGAAGGGGTCTGTTATGGGTGGCGCGTTCACGCCAGGAGGAAGAGGCCAGGGCAGCCCCGAAAACCGGCTTTTAAAAGGTAGCCACTGGAGTCCCCCCTCGAGTCACGTACGTCCTCAGAACCCGGATTGAATGCGATTAAGCTGAAAGTAATGGGAACAGGCAAATTCGCGTTTGCATCCGGTTCTGTTATCTCGGTTTAGGGAAAGTGAAATAAGGGTTGCCGTGAAGACACGGGCTCAGGGTGGATTTGATCTAAATCACTTTTCTGAAGGATTCAATTTTAGTTATTTAATTCACAATTAAATCCCTAGTAGGAAGACTATAATCATTTTGAGTGAAAGTGCACTTTGTTCATTCATTAAAAGGTAGGGGCTGATCATGTATTATACCCTCCTCCCTTATCTGAATGCCCAGACTTCACCACCACCAGCCAAACTGGTTCATTGATTCTGTCTTTTCATTTAATGACAGATGGATAAGTGATTAAGAGGAAGCATTTATGTAGTTCTAGTACTAGTGAAACTGAACCTCAGGTACTTTGGCCACATAATGGGAATACTGGTTGCACTGGAAAGGGCCCTGCTGCTGTGAAAGATTAAAGGCAAAAGGAGAAGATGAGTGGATGAGTTGAATCGATAATGTCATGGAGGCAATGAACATGAACTTACTTGGATAGACTTTGGGGGGCAGTGAAGGACAGACAGGCCTGGAAGGCTACGGTCCATGAGGCCGTGGTCACACCTTCACTTTAAACCTCACATCTTTTCATTTCTATTGATTTTATTTGTGGACTTTCCTGAATGGAAAGTCTACAAATAAAACGGAAGGCAATGAAAAGGTGTTAGCAGTCAGGACTGAAGATGGACTGAAGAAGTTTTTAAGTGAAAGGGTGGCTATTGCCAAAGAGGCAAACACAGCTGAATGACTGATTAACAAGAAGTACATATTAGTGCTCATCTCTATAAGTTGCTTCTGGCATATTTTCATAGAGCATAATTAGAAATCACATAATCAGAATTCATCATGATATATTTGAATTTGGTTATATCTTTAACATTTGTTTTGTGAAAAATTTGCAAACCGATTGATTTTTTAACTGATTAACTGAAAACAACCACAAAAAAAAGATTTTGATCCACTCTGTTAACACCACAAATGAAGATTTTTAGCTTACAAAATTCTTTAGAGCTTTTACATATATGCTCAAAGCTTTTTACAAGTGAAAGTCAGTAAAAGTATGACAGTTTTAAATTTGAGGTTCCAATATCTAAAGGAGCAATATCAAAAATGGACTCATTGCTGGAATTATCTGGGTAGACCCTTTCCAGCCAGGAAAGTCTTTGGGAAACCGGGATGCCCACTTGGGCGTCTGGTCTCTGAGGCCTTAAGATGACCACAGTTCTCTCTAAAAGTGAGGTGTGACCACAGCTTAGCTGCCCAAACAACAACAACAACAAAACAAATAGAATAACACAAAGTCTTTAGAATTTATGTCTGAAGTACAATACTTCTCATTTTTATTCTGATGAATCACGCCATCTACTGTGTACTATTGGGCAATTCATCAAGTATGGCTGACTCATGTATTTACAAATACATAAAAGCATCAGTGTTTTTAGTCTGGGGAATTGAGAATCTAGAAGAGGGGAATTCAACATTTAACAACTGAGAATTCTCAAATTGTGCAAACTTGCTGACTTTGAATGTTACTCTGTCTCAATCAGAATGAGTCATAATGATTTGGTGTTCTTTTTTGTCATAGAATTCTACTGAAAATAAATATATGCAGACTTGTACACAAATGCTCATGTCTGGGAGTTGACCAGGGAGGTTAGTTGAGAGAATGGGAAGGAGGGGGGCTTTCTGCAGCCATGGTCACAGTCACATTTCAAATGCTGAGTCATGCTGAGTCAGAGTGATAGCATGCCATTAGTTTCTAGGCAGAATTAGTCCCGGTCCAGACAGGATGAACATAGTGCCATTATGGCACTGATATGGTGGGATCACCTCACATACCATAGGCAAACCCCACCACAGCCCTGCTTTGTAACCCCCAAAAGTGCTTTTTTAGGGAGCCATGTACCTTTCTGCATGGAGCAGTGATCTGGATGGAAGCTGAAACAACTGACCATGCATGTATGGAGGTGGTGATGCATACATCTAGATATTTAATGGCAGCCAAATTACCTGGGCTGAGCATCACCAAAACATGCAAAGATAGCTCTGTGGCCAGTGCTGTCTCAGCAGGAAGCAATAAAGTGGGGGGAGCAGTACCCTGTGTTATTGCTTCCTAATACCATATTTGACTGCCATCTGGTGGCAGCCTTATCATCATCCCTTCATGTGGCATGAAAGTTCTGGTTTTGTTGGGAAAGAGAGCAGGATGATCAACCCCCTTTGCGGACTGCTGGCCCCATTTATTCACATGCAGCTTGTATGGCTGTGGTCAAACTTAAGATTTATTCCAGCTTTAGGCCACCTTCAGAACCAGAAAACACATCAGCAAAGTGACCAGTAGTTTTCTTTCCACATTATCTATCCCAAAGGTGAATTTTCTGAGTTATTTAACACTGAAAGAGGACCGCTTGTCACTTTCGCTTACTCTGAAAGTGGACTGAAACTGGATTAAACTTTAAGTGTGACCACAGCCAAAATGATGGCCTTTTAGGCTTTCTTCTGTTCTTCTGCCTTGTCAAGGGCACTCACTTTCTCACTTCCCACCAAACTTGCTGATTTCCAACAGCTACCAGCTATATTGAGGGTAATTGGGGGGGGGGGGGGCGGAACTGAGTTAAATGGTTGAATAAGCCACCTTTATTAATACAACTAAGTACTGAAGCAATGTAAAGCAGGTAAAATTAAGAGAATATAATCAGAATAAAACCAAAGCAAATGTCAGTGAAAACAAAACAGTCACATCACTTATTTTTCATAAATAAGGTAGTTGTTGAAGATAACATATAAAGCTCTACATAGCTCGGGCAATGAATAGTTGAATGAGCACCTTCTCCCATATAGACATTCTTGGGTATTGAGATCTCACAAGCGAGGCCCTTCTTGTAGCTCTGCCACCTTCAGAGGAGCAAAGAGTGGTGACATGCAAGATGGCCTTCCCTGTGGTAGCCCCCAGGCTTCAAATTAGCCTCTCAGTGGAGGTAAGCGTCAACCTTAGACGTGTTCAGAGCCTGGTAAAAATGTATCTCTTCACCCAGGCCTTTGATGTTTTGCTCCCTCTGAATGTTGCCCTGTTGGGTGGGCGGGTAATACTTCAATGGTATTTTTAGTATATTGGTTTTAATATTTGGCTAATGTTGTGGCCTGCCTTGGAGCCTTCAGGAACAACACCCCCTTTCCATGCAAGCATTGTCAATGTTTTAGTCATGCTTTTAAATCTGTTTTTATTGTGATTTTACTGTGACCGTCAGGTACAAGGGAGGATAGAAATATAAACAAATGCAAAGCGTCCAAGCTCTGTGCAAACAATGTCTCTGAACCTTCCTTATGGCTTTACACACTTTTAGTGTGGTAGGAAAACAAGAGGAGAGAAATGTGTCACCATAATAATCCTGTAAAGAAGGCTTAGGCTGCGTCCCCATGGGCTCCGTTTATTGTGGTGTTGAATGGGTCAACCCCAATACGCATTGTAGTTCGAATTACCACGTCCCCATGCGATTGAGGAGAGCGCGAGTTCAAGCCAAATCCGCCTGTCCCCATGAAAACCACGCTAAACCCCTGCATTGGGGAGCCACATTCTTTTTTCTCTACACCTCCCCACGACAGGAAGCCTGGCTGATGTCACCTTGCCCTGTCCAGCCTGCTGCAGCAATGACAGGGGAAACTCCTCCCAGTTGCATCTCCAAACACACCGCACACAGCTTAGATAAGATAGAAAATGATTTTTTAAAAGGAGCATAATAGGAAGGGAAAGCAGCTCATGGCTTAAAGCTGCGGCTCAGTGCTTCAATCACTTTGGCAGAGGTATGCACCTCCGCTTGACAGTGGGCATACCTCTTCCTGACAGCAGCTTCTTCTGATCTTTCTCAGCTGAGTGCAGGGAAGCCAAGTGTGCTAAATTAAGCCCTTTACCCATGTGTGCCTTGCCGATCAGGTGATCAGGGAAGGGGGGTGTTATGCTTGTAGCCGGAGAGACACTCAGAGAGCCCTTTGACACCCCCATCCCTTCTCTTTCAGCCTAATTTCTTGAACAAATCCCCCAAGCAGTTGCAATCTCAGTGTGCACAGCAGGGACAGGAAGCACAGGCAAAACCCTGCGCGCTAATGCTGCAATCACCAATCTCCACCCCCAATAACCCTGGAACGTCCCCATGCCCCCAGGATAATGCGTGATTGCCTCCTAATTCGCAGCGAGAATGGTTGGAAAGGGGGCGGGGTTGCCATGGATTTGTGTGATTTGTCCCACATGTAGCCTGGATTAGAGGCTTTGCTTGGGGACGCTCCAAGGTGAACTCAGGTTTGCTGCATGAGGACGAGCCCTTAGAAAGATTGTAGCTATTTTGCCTGTAGCAAATTATTCCAGTCTGTGGCATTTTTTACTCAGAACCCTGGGTATATATATGGTCCTCTCTGTATCTATGTAAATGGACCATTGTATAATTGGATTTTCTTCTTCCTTAAATAAAGTTAAGGCCAGCTGTGTGTGAGAAGGGGAAGCATGAAAATGGCAGTGGCGAATGCTCTAGTAAGGCCAATGAGGCAGACAGGAGGTGCTTCCATCCCATAATACAGACAGAGCAGCAAGCACAGTTCCCAAAGAAACCACAGAAACCTGTGCTCAAGTGTAATTTTAAAAATAAAAAGGGAATCATGCCCGAGTGCTCCCCTCTACACATACTTCAGCCAGAAAGGTAGATGGTTGACCCATCACTTTCACCAGCGGCCATGGATCCCATGGCCATGGGAGGATGACACCCCAAAATGGAGGATAAAGTGTGACCAATTAGGAGAGAGATCCCAGGTTGTTGTTGTTCAGTTGTGACCTCATGGACCATTGTACGCCAGGCCGTTCCATCTCCTACTGTCTTCCAAAGTTTGGCCAAGCTGATGTTTTTCTATCACAGGCACTCCAGTGTTCCTGCTTGGTGTGTTATGCCAAAAAGGCACGTCAAGGTAAGAGCTGCAACTCTTTATTGCTAGCAGTAAGGAAAAGCAGGAGATAGCTCTCAAAGACTGGCCTTCCTTCATAGTTATATTTTACAAATAATATGATTGGCTGTATTTGTGTCAATGCAGCATAATTCTACAATGCATATCTATTACAATTAGCATGGCTCATAGCCTGCCTACTTGTTAGCTGCCCTCCCATAGGCAGAGCATTTAGTATGTTAAATAAGCATTATCTTGACCCTTCTATCCCTGCTGGGTCAAACTAAAAGTTAAGTTTTCTTCCATGAACTTTATGCATCATTCTTGGTAGAGTTAAATCCCTTATCTTGGCAAACATATGTTTGCAGTACAGTATTAGGAACTTTATGAACAGCTCTCATAGCAAGGCACAATGAATTCAGGCAAGCCTGTTCGGGCAGGGGACCCAAATTGTGGGCAACGGGGCCTTATCATATTCAATGTTTTCCAAATCACTTTTCCTACGGCATGGAATATCATCCCAGAAATTCAAAACAGCCTCCAATTTTATGCACAACATGTGATCAACATCCCCCTAACCTGAATCCCTCCCACTGTTTTTGCAGCACTATCCTGGTCTAAAACTAACCTAAGAGGTCCCTATTCTGGTTTAACAGTAGGTCTACAACCATCCTACACTGTATTCCACTCACATCACCAGTAGCTTGGAACTAGGGTCTCCAACGACCAAAGACCTGTGCTGGAACTTCTTGGTGAAGGGTGGGATATCAATCAATGCAATGCAATGCAGCCTTGCCCTTTTGCACTGGATGAGACATATGAGTGACAGCTGCCTGAAATTAAGCACATAAGAGGAGCCCTGCTGGATCAGGCCGCAGCCCATCTAGTCCAGTGTCCTGTCTTTCAAAACACCCCACCACTAAGAGAGAGGCTGTTTTCTGGAGGTGCCCAGAGTGGCAGAACACTGGCCATAAAGCTATCCCATGCCAAGGATCCTGATGCATTTCCAGCATTTGAATAAATTCTCTGTCCTCCTCTAGGTCCTCACGAATGGAAATCCCACATAGAAACTTCCCTTTTATTCACTTGAAGACACACTCATAAACCAGTACAATCATTGTAACTTCATTTTTTGTCATCTTTATTATATATAATTCTTTTTCTGTGGAATTTTTTTATCAAAGGTGGAATAAAAAGATCTAAATGTATATATGGAGACAACAAATCTAAGAGATTAAATGCAAGTTAGGTAAAAGTAAAGGTGCAATTTAGTTGAATTCAATTTCCATGGAAGTTATAGCTAAGGAAACCCTATCTTAGGAAAAACAATGCAGAAGAGACTATTTGAAGATGTGCAGAGTGCCAGTGTAGTAGAGATGAGCGCGCTCCCTCTGCATTTTTTTAAAAAATTAAAAATAACCCTCTCCATAAAGAGAGTTTCCTTGGTATAGTGAGTCACACACTTTTGTGACCTTAAGAATTTTCTTTAAAACTGCCTGATAATATTCTGGCCTGCAGGTGATGCTGTTTTCCTTCTTTGGAAAAAATGGTTAAAACTGATTTACTGAAGCAACAGAAAGAATGTATGCAGATAATAAATTGACTTGGATTAATGCTGGAATATTATTTTTGTTGAAGCCTAGGAGAGTGTGGAAAACCCAAGAAAGTATGTTTTAAATGCCACCATACAAAGGTGCACATGTTAACTCAAAAGTTTCACTTTGCTCATTGGGAAGATGTTTTAGCATTAGTTTTAAAAAATGCTACAGAAATGCCACAGAATTTTCTTTTAAGCCTTTTGTCATGAGGATTGTTAATGAAAAAAGCAGTGTGTGGATATAGTTATAAAGATGCAGGGCCTGTTTGCACTAAACCTATAGGGGAAGTCCCTCAGATTCACACTAAGCCCACAGGGGAAATCCCTTTCCCTAAGATTAGCTTCTGTGCTTGATGACTGGAAGTAGAAAAATTTAACACCATTGTTTGAAAAGAAATGTAGGGTGATCCAGGAAATTACAAACCAGTCAGCTGATCATCAGTTCTAGGTAAAATATGCAGAGGAGTGAGCATTACTGAAGGAAAATTAGCATGCCTAGCTAACTTGTTGCAGTCCTTTGAGAGTGTCAACAAGCAGGGTGCAAGGGTGTCCTAGGCCTGCCGCTAGTATAGGTATGGGTACTTTTGAGTGCTTGGCACCTATATGGCTTGGGAAATATTCTGGCACATGTGGAACAGTCTCCACAATTTTCAGATGGGCCACCTGGGATCTTCCCTGGGCTTTACTAGTGAGCTGAGTGTGCAAAGGATCTATATGGGCTTTCAGAAAGTTTTTGACAAAGTCCCTCATCAAAGGCTCTTGAGTAAACTCATCAGTCAAGGAATAAGAGGATGGGAAAGGAGTGCAGTTGACCAATGTTGATGAGCACTTGCACTTGGAGCACTAGGCAACTTTGGCTGTTCCCTCCCCCCATGATCAAATACCTTATTTGATCTGGGCCCCAGTCCTCCTCTGGGTGCCGCCATTTTGGGTGAGGCACCCTCCGCAACTGTATGTGCATCAGTGGCATTGGCTTGATGACATGGATGCTCTGTGCAGTCGCAGTCATGTCCATAGTTGTCCAAGGTGCCAGCACACTTGCACCTCAAATGATCCTGGAGGGCTGGAAGAAGAGCGAATGGTTGCTGCCCGGATGCTTAAGGTAAGTCTCTGGTTAACGTTGGTTAACAATTTAGTGCTTCACATCTAATCAATGATTAGTGAACTTCTGATGAGGGCAGGCATGCAGGAGGCTGTAACAGCCTACTCTACATGTGTACACTATTCACAAGAGGTTCACTAACCATGCACTAGAGGCCGTAGTGTGAATAGGCCTCTGAGTTTGTAACTAGGTTGTAACTAGAGTGTAGTAATAAATGGCAAATGGAAAGATGTGAGGCGGGGTGGGGTGCCCCAAGATTCAGCACTGGGACCTGTGCTTTTTAATTTATTCATAAATAATTTAGACGTAGGGGTAAGTAGTGAGATAGCAAAGTTTGCAGATGAAGCTGAATTGCTCAGGGTAATAAAAACAGAGATTGCAAAAAACCAAGAGATCTCTTAACACTGAGTGAGTGGGCAGGAAAGTGGCAAATACCCATCACCCTTAGTAAGTGCTAAGAAATGCACATTGGGGCAAGGAACTTCAATTAAATCTATAAACTGAGATTTCTGTTTCACACCAGGGATGGGATCTTGGTATTCTGGTGGGCGGCTTAATGAAGGTGTTATTCCAGTGCAGTGTAGTGGTGACAAAAGCAAACTCAATGCTGGTGGTAATTAGGAAGGAAATATAAATTTAATTATTTATGTACACTTCTATTCTGCCCTATACCTGAAGGTCTTAGGGTAGCTCACAATAAAGTAAGTCAGCAAGTGTCATTGTACCTCCGCATAAATCTATGGTGAGAATGAGACCACATTTGGAATACTGTGTACACTTGTGGTTACCAAACCTCAGAAAGAATTTTGAGAAACTGGAAAAAAAGACAGGAAATGGCAACCAGAATGATCAAGTGGTTGGAACGCATTCCTGCAATGTCAGCCTTGAAAGACAGTATTTAAGAGATATCCTGACTGAAGTATGTAAAATTGTGTATGGAGTGGAAAGGTGGATGAAGAAAAAAATATTTCTCTAGTGTATAACACCAGAACCAGAGGGCTTTCTATGAAACTGATGGGCAAGAAACAAGGGAAAGGGTCCAGAGGGTCATTGGTCTATGGAATTTACTATCAGAAGATACGGTGACAGCAAATTTCCCAGATAGCTTTAAGAAAAGGGTTAGACAAATTCATGGAGAAGAGGTGTATCAATGGCTATCAGAATGGATGTCTAGAAACTTCAACACTCAGGTTGGAGAGATAAGCAGGATGCTCTCAGAAGCCATTTACAGAGAGGCAAGAGCAGAGGGATTTCCGCACTGCAACGCGTTCCAAACGGAACGCGTGCAGGCGGGAAGCTTAAGACAGCTCCAGGCGCTTTCACCGTTCACACACAGACGCGCCGGAACACGTACCGGCGCGTCTGTGTGCGAAAGGTGAAAGCGCCGGGAGCTGTCTTGGCCGGCAAAGGCCGGCCAGGGGCGTGGAGACCGCTGCGGAGGCAGATCGGCAATCAGCTGATTGTCAAACAGCTGATTGCCAAACCTGCGCCGGCGGGGGAGGCGGGCCCGTGGCTGTTCGGGAGCGAGAAGTAAGCACGAATCCTTCTCCTCCCGAACGCCTGCGGGCAGTTCGTGCGCGCCCGAACGCATGTAGAGCACTTCAAAGTGCTCTACATCTCGAACGCGCCGAAGACAGCTCCGGATACGTCGGAGCGCAAGCCCCGCTGGGCCAATGCGTATGCCGTGTCCGGAGCTGTCTTCCACACGTACTAAATTGGCGTGTGCGAAAACACCTCAGGTGAAGGCAAAGGTTTTATCTTCTGCTTGAGAGTGCTCAGAAGCAATTGGTGACTATTGTGTGAGATAGGATGCTGGACTATATGGGTTGTAGCCTGATCCAGCAAGGTTCCTCTTATGTTCCTATGTTTTAAAATGGTTTGTGGATGGACATTAATCCTTTTTTCCCCCTCTTGGTTGGTTTGCACCCAATCTGGGGCCTATTCGCACTTGGCTTTATTCTGGAATATATCCTGGAATAGGGACTTGCTGTCCATATGCTAGTGCAGGCTTCAGCTGGCCCAAAGTGAGGTCTGCTAGAGTCTGCATTAGCATGTGGACCACAGACCCCTATCCTGAGATATACTCCAGAAAAAGGCCAAGTGCGAATAGGCCCCTGGTCAGATTACAGCTGAACCAAATCAGTACTAACTGTACACATCCTGCTCTCTAAACTAATGGGTAACACGTAGCCTTACCTATACAGTACTTCTAATTGGCCATATTGGCTGGTCCTTATGGGAACTGTGGTTCAGGAGCACCAGGAAGGTGCACATTAATGTAGCCCATACTTTATAAATGATTCATTACATTTCATAAAGTTTTCATAAAAGTTAAGATGGCAATTTTGTTTGTTGAAAAGGAGGAGAGGTAACTGGACATAGGACTATAGTCTGAAGCAGTTTCTCCAGGGCTACATGTATGTGGTCATATTTTGGAGTTCCTTGGATGTTCAGGAGGTGGACCAGGCATACCTTTCACCTGCCATTTGGTCCCTAAGACTTACAGTTCAGTGAGGAGAGCCTAATAAAGCTAGTCTTGGGCCATCTGTGTCACTGGAGGCTGCCTCCAGATGGTGGCAGTGATAATCCAGAGTATTGCTCCTGAGGCATAATCACTTGCTAGTCTTGAGTATAACTGCACCTCCAGGTATTTGGCTGGTGCTGAATACCTGGCAGCTCACGCTGCCACCACTGCAAATGCATACCTGCCCATTTTGGCCTCCATGCACATGCGGTGGATGGAGCGATGATGGCAGATCTGTCAAGAGGATGAGGAAATGCACAATTTCTGGAAAACATACCACCAGTGTTCTGTTTTCCAGCAATAGTTTTTCACGCTTTTTAGGAGGGATATAGAGGAGCTATGATGGGGTTGCCACAGATACATGTGGCAATCTCACCACAGCAGTGTCATAATTCTCCCCATCTGGACAGGGCTGGTGTCACTCTCTGGCTGCTATATGGATACGAGCAATGCCCAAGAGATGACTAAACAGGTGAGCATACTGCTGAGATCACTGCTGATGACATACAATGTGGTGGCTTTCCAACAGCATTTCCAATGAATGGTAGTGATTCTGGGTGTTATTTTGTTTCCTTTGGGTTCCAAGAAGCAACCTTGGAGCCCTATAGATTGGTAATAATTTTGGTGCTGCAATGACAAGCTCTGCAAACCGCAGCTTGGATTCTTCCCCAGTATAGATACAGGTCAAGTCTGTTGCTCTTCAGATGGTTTAGCTACAACTTCCAGCATCCCTGACTGTATTAGCAATGCTGCCAGGACTTTGAAATGGTTGGAGTGACTGGTGGGTGGGAATAGACTCAAGAAAACTAAGCTAAGGTATCAATATTCAAAATTTTATATTGAGAACTGCAGTGTCTTGTGTGGATTTCGCCTCACTAAGTAAAACTGCATTACCACCTAAACACTTATTATTAAATATAAAAACTATGCTATAGTACTTTTATTATATATTTACCAATTTCCAGGTGGACTACATGCCATTTGATGGAGGGGTCTGTAGTCAACGAAAGCACCTGCTGAAATAAATTGGGTAGACTTAAGGTGCCATGGGATTATTATTTTTTGTAAACTGTTCTGTAGACTAATGTGGTTACCCTTCTGAAATTTGTTATTGGGTGATAGGATGAAGAAGGCAAGGAACAGCAGCCTTGCTGTCTGCTGGCGCATTATACCCAATGCGAGACCATTAGTTTCACATTTTGCTGAGATGTTTAAACATAGGAATCGTAATAAGTGGTGTAGGTTTCAGCTGGGATTTCGCCATCTGCAGTTTTCAAATTCAGCTTGGCCCCCGAGGACTAATCAATATTGATGGCAATTATTCTTAGTACACAGAACAACTGAAACGATGGTTTTCTCTTTCCTGCTTCCTTTTTTTTTTTTCAAAGAAGGGGGAGACAGTCAGATTGCTAGTGGATTTAAAAACAAAAAACAAAACAAACCCACCAGCAATAAATCCCTTCTGTCCTGCAGTAGGACTACCTAATAACTGCAGCTATTTTACATCAGGGCAAACTTTCCCAATTCTGGGAAAGAGTCTGCTAATGATGCTGTCGCTGAGGCTATTCAGCAAGAAAAGACAGCAATGGGAAGCAAAATGCTAAGAAAATTAACACCAACGAACGATAGCTATTATAGAACGGCTTTATTTCATGCTTCCAGCCCTGGATTTCTTTGTGCATTCCTAAGGCTAGGTCCGCACCTTAGGTGATTTTGCACTTCCTTTCCCGTCCTATGGATGGGAAAAGTGCATTAGAAACTAATGTTGACTAAGGCTCACACTTGCGAGTGCTATTCCACAATAGCAAATTCCCCGCACGATTGATCACTTACTTGTTTTTGATTGCACGGCCAATCCTCCGTGGGTTGTCGCCATCTTGAGTGTGGCACCCTGTGCAACTGCACAGCAGTCACACCATTGCTATAGCAATGCTGGTGCTTTGTGCAAGAGCAGTTGCATCAGGGGGTAATGTGAGCTGCCGGCACACTTCAGCTCAGATGATCTCCTCTCAGCTGGACAGAGTGCAGATGCTTGTCAGCTAGGATATGGTTGGGACTGGGGAGGGTTGTGTTGCTTGTGTTGCACCACATAGTCAATGTCTGGGCAGGCAGGGGATGGTTGTAGGCTGTAAGTGCCTCCTGTAAGTGGAGATGTGCCTGCCCAGTTGCTGACTAAATGTAAACTATGGGCCAAAGTGTGAATTGGCCCTTTGTCATGACAGTGGTATAGCTCTGGTATCCCAGCATTTTTGACAGTGTTTTGCCCAGACCCAGCATGAGCACATAGCTTTCTTCCACTGATGACTCAGCAGCTTGCATTCAAGTGCCTCTCACATCTAAAGGCTGGTTTGGCAGCCTCATGCCTGTCAACTTCTAGCCATTTGGTCTATCCATACAGAAATTTTGTCATGCTACTATTGGCTTGCACTTTAGACTCCACACAAAGTTTCCTGCTTACATTGAGATGAAACCAGCAGCCATTTTGGCCAGACGGATGCAAGCGTGCAAAAATTTGTTCCACTTAACTTCTAATGAAAGTTTTAACAAGTTGTTTTAATCTGATGAATTAGATTCCTGTGGTCCCAGAAATTGTTATAATTCTTTCAGGCCTCCTTTGTGTTCCTCCTTGTGCATAATCACTTAATGGTGTGTCAGCATTCTGCAAATCATTGCTAATATTTTAATAATGTAATTTACAGATCAGCGAGCAAGAGCTGCTCATAGCTCCTTTACACGTGGAAATAATGAGGAGCTCTTTGCAGAAGTACATTTCTTTGCTACTGTCACACAAAGCCAAAAGAGAGGAGCTAAAATACGAAATCGTTCAAAGACAAGAGGAAAGGCATAAACAACACAGTAATAAAATAAACCAGTTATTTGTGGAGCAGAGAAGGGAGCTAAGGTAGGGATACTGAGCAGCATAAAGGCCCAGGACTGGATAAATAGTAGTTCAAATTAAGAAGAAACACTGTGGGCGTGGGTATACCTTACCATTTAGTCTGTCTCCAGGATGGACAGAGAAGGCAGCCATATGCAGGTCATTTTTGGCCCTGAATGGTCTGACTGCACCTACCTGCTACCTTCTTCCACCAAGCCTTCTTGAAAAGGTAACCTTCAGCTGATGAGGTGGTGGGGGAAATGCTTGGCTTGATGGGGAGGCACTCTGGGAGGATAAGGGGGGAGGGTAAGGTGACAGGTGGGAGGGTAAGGTTTGATAGGTTTGTATGCCAAGGAGGTGATGGTGTTGCAGGAGGGTGAGGGGCTCCTGAGGGTTAATGGGATTAGGGTGGCAGTGGCAGCCGGGCAGAGGGAGTCTCAGCAAGGTGGAGAAGGGTGTGGAGGGGCAGAGTGGCAGCAGGGCAGAGGGAGTCTTGTTGAGAGAGAGGACATGGAGGGAGGGAGAAAGGAGCAGGGGTGGGGCAGAGGGAGTCTTGACACTAAGGAGGGGACAGAGCAGCAAGAATCAGAGCAGAGGCTTGCCAAGCCTTACCATCTTCTAGGCAGCAGCAGGAGCAGAGATGGTGGCCTCCTGGCTCCTGTGAGAGTCCAAGTTATTTCCCTTCACCTAAGTCCATCCGGACTCAGTGCTGGGATAATCTGCATAGATGAGAGTCTCAATCAAGGAAAGAAAATCTGCATTAAAAATGGATGCAGATTTTCAAGTGTAATCTCTCCAGACCCAGGACAGCCTCTGAGTGTGTCTTCACGGCACCCTTATTTCGAATTCAAAATGTTTTGAATCCTCGCAGTCCAGACGGCAGTTTGGCTTAACACGATTTCCGCGTGTTAAATTGCCCCAAAGCGTTGTAAATGTTAATCCTCATTTCAACAGGTCTCACTCTGGTTTGTGCGCTTGAAACGTTTTACATTTTTTACTGTGGGAACTCTTCCATGTTAAGGGATGAGAGTTTCCCTCCCCCAATAGCTTGCTTCCAAAGCAAGCTGTAAACGCAGCCCGAATAGCAATTTACTGTAGCAAACAAGCAATTCACGCCTGATAACATCTTGCTATTGAAAGTGCTGGCCTTCTTAAAAGGGAAAGAAAGAAAAGCAGCTGCCGTTTGGAGAGATGTGTGAATGTTTATTTTCTGCTGCGCGCCCTAAGCAATCGGGAGAGGAGGGGAAAAAATCGCTGTCTGCCTGCTGCCGATTTTCCTCCATCCAGGCAAGGCAGCCACCCAGCTAGGCTCCATGAAGGGGTCTGTTATGGGTGGCGCGTTCACGCCAGGAGGAAGAGGACAGGGCAGCCCCGAAAACCGGCTTTTAAAAGGTAGCCACTGGAGTCCCCCCTCGAGTCACGTACGTCCTCAGAACCCGGATTGAACGCGATTAAGCTGAAAGTAATGGGAACAGGCAAATTCGCGTTTGCATCCGGTTCTGTTATCTCGGTTTAGGGAAAGTGAAATAAGGGTTGCCGTGAAGACACGGCCTCTGTTTGGATAAAACGTAAGGTGTAACCATGGCCTATGTTATAGATCTGAAGCTAAAACTATGTCCATTCTTTAAACAAACTGCACTTATTTTAAGGCTGCATTCACTTGAACTAAATAGCATATCTGAGGTGACTTGGAGACAGCTTAGAAATGGTTTGCAGGCAGGATTGTTCACACATCAGTCTGCCCCTCCCCTTCTCATGACCATTGTAGTCTAGAAAAAAGGGGCAATGCTACAAGCTGCTCTCTCTAGGGCACTTTTCAGCTACTACTTTTGTTACATGGGAATGTGGCCATATGAGTTATGTGTCAGACATAACGAAAGGGTCGTCTCAGAGGCACCTCAGAGAGACAGCGTGTAGCATTTGTGTTCCCAGGCCTTCTCCAATCCATCTTTTCTATCCTAGTATGTTCATGAGGAGCAGATAGGTGTGTGAACAATCCAACCTAAAAGCCTTCTCTGGAGTGCCCCAGAAGCACCTCAGAGGGTTTGTTCCAACACAGGATATAATCAGCCTTGAAGCTGGCTCTAGTTTTCCCCATTCTGACAGTTTGCAAGGAATCAGATTAAAGGTTCCAAAATGCAGAGTATCCCTATGCAGATTAAAAGGGGTCTCACTGCTGGATTTAGAAATACTCCATTTTATTTAGCAAAATGAGAATGCAAGCAGTTTTTTTGGGGGAGGGAACCATGCTCTAGGGGCATTCTCCTCAGTTTCCCCTGATTCAATGATAAGCCATGATTTCCCCAGCCCTAGTCCCCTCTTTCCTGGGCTCTCTGCCATTACATGTTAAGGAGATCGGGCTGGCTGAAAGTGGGGTGGGGGAAAGGAGGTGAAGAATGAACAGAGCCTGCAGTAGCAAACAATGTAACAAGAGATCAGACCATGTAATGGGGGTTGAGTGAAAGTGCCTGATTTTACTAAGAGAGACTCTCTGGCAGCAATCAAATGAAAGACTTTGGTGGCTTCTGTTCTGGAGTTGCAAAGTGTGTCAGCTCTTGTGTAAAAGCCTGCCTGCTCCCTCCCTCCCTCGCCCTTTCCTTTACAATTGCTATTGCCACCTACACCTTCTGTCTCCCTCCCTGCCATTTCACACTGATCTGCCCCCTCCTGCCTTCAAGATCACCTCTGCCATCCATGCCTTTTGCCTCTGTCCCTGCTATTTCATGCTGATCTGCCCCTTCTGCTTTTTTTCCTTCCCAATTGCCTCTGCCATTCACGCCTTTTGCCTCCCTCCCTGCTATTTTGTGCTGATCTGCTGTAACATCCAGCACAAAACTCCATTATAAGAAAAAAAGGAAAGTGATATTTAATGTTCTACTGCCTTGTTGACAGGAGAAAGAAGTTATGCTATGGAGGATACAAGATGGTGGGACGGATGGACAAGTGGTGAACAAAAGCTGCTGCTGAAGGACTCCATGATCTGATGCAGGGACACGTTTATAGAGAGGTGGGGTTTGAATTGCCTGTCCCAATAAAGTCAGGGTATGGTGGTGTCTAATTGCTGACTGCATGGGGAGGGAGTTCTGCTGAGGGGAGTAGAGAGAGGAGGAGTTTTCTCCCCTCTTGGGCACGGAAGAAGGGAGAGTGAGTCCGCATAAGGTAAAAGTGAGAATGCAAAAAATCAGACTTTGCTGCTGATAAAAAACAACAACCCAGTTTAAAACCAGATTAAATTGCCAAGTGGGAACTTGGCCAGAGATGCTTTTTTTTTTTGCTGTTTTTGATCACAGCTTCAGACTTAAATTGCTTAATTTTGGATTGGTTGCACCAATATAAAGAAGGACAGACGGGGCAGTGAAAGGATATAGCAGGTTTTTGTTGCCTATATTATATAAGATGAAATAGAAGGTATTTATTTTGGGGGTTTTTTTTACAATCAATATTTAGTTCGCTTGCCAATTCTTGGAATGATCCACATTCTTGCATGATGTGGTATAAAACCAGTTATCAGTTTTCATGCCATTTAGAAACCAATTTGTAGTTTTGTCAGGAAATAATTATTAACAGGGGTTATCGTGATACTTCAAGTAATTTGCACGTCTTATATAATAAAGAGACTGGATTATGGTAATGATGCATGCTAATTATTGTTAGTCTTCTGCTTTTGATTAATGCTGCTTCAATTAAGGCAATGATGCCTTAGTGCTAAACACCTGGGCAGATTGCCTAATTAACTGAAAGAAACATGTACAGTGTTTTCAGGTAATTACTTTAATTTCTAGCAGTTGTTTTGCATCAAACTAAGGCTTGCTTCTGCCACTTGGATGGAAGGTGTGAACATGAGTCCATGAGGAACTCAGCTATGCCCAGGCATGATTGGACTGGTTATAATAGTGGGCCTTATTCTCTCTCTTCACTTTTGGATTATATTCCTCATAAAATGTGTGGCTTGATTCATGTGAACCACCATATGCAAAATTTAGTTATGCAAATATTTGCTATTTGTGGAAAACGAGGTGTTAGGGAAACTAGTGTAAGAGGTGCTGTGGAAGGGAGGCCCAGTCAGTGATATTACAGATGGGAAACCAAGGATATGATCAAACACGGGGGACAAAAAGCATTTCTGAGGTGTTCCTGAAGTGGGATTGTTCACACACCCGTCTTCCCCTTCTGCCTCTCTTGAACATTCTGAGCTATAGGAGGTGCATTAGAGAAGACTTGGCAACATGAGGATCCACACACGCACTCTCTGAGGTGTCTCTTTTGTTATGTCTGAACCCAGCCCTAGCCTGTGGCTCCACGTATGTTGCTTAAGCGGCTTTGGTTGTCGTGGCCTGGACAAAATAGCTTTCTGTTTCCTTTACCACTGACCAGGGCTCACTGTGGAGCAGAGATGCCTGTACACAGAGCTCAAGATTGGTGGCCTGCTCATGAGTCCACCTTTGTGCACAGACAAAGGTAGCTCCTTCAATAGTCTCAGCGCATGGTGATGAAATACTGTGAGATGACTGAAGGAGCAACGACATGAAGTAGTGACTTCATAGTTCTTCATTATCATCCTAAGGCAACTTTCCTGTGCCTCAGGCGTGTGAGTCCCTCTCACAGATGTTTCAGTGTAAGGAGTAACAGATGTAATCCCTGCGGCATGGGAAAGGCATCTGTGATCCTGTAATGGAGACATGTCCTAAGTCTAGTAATGTATGCCAGGTGAGGTTCAGTCTACCAGAGAAAATTAGCAGCACTCTAGGAAGCAGAGCCAGCACACCAATGTATGTCAACGGTGCCCCAGAAGATAAATTGCATTCTTAGTCCAAGGTGGTATTAAGGGAAAGAAATCATGGTACAGAACTGGCACAGAAGATGTGTGAAAAAGTATCTCATCAAGGTGCTTCTATATCTGGGCTAAAAGCCACAATTCTCCAGGCACTATATTGGGAGTGCCATGTGTACTCGTAGCATTCCCAATAAAGTCCTGGATTAGTCAGTAGAGTCTGTACCTTCTGCATCTGGTCTTGACTCCTCGGGTCCAATCTGCAAGTGCTGCTGAGTGGTTAACCCAAGAGGCCATCAGTGACAGGTGCTGTGCAATTCACCCAGCACTCCTTACTGCACAGAACATCATGCCAATCCTTGTCAGCTGGGGGGGGGGGGAATCTTATTTTTCTAGGAATTGTGTTTCTTAGCTTGTGGAGAGGAGAACACAGCTTTTCTGAAATTATAGGGTTCCTTGACAAAAGAGATTTGGTTCCTCTTCCCCAAGGAATGCCACAGACCTGTAGTTGTTGATAGGTTTTATCATTGTTGCTTGGCTGCCACTGAAATGGGTTTTAAATTGTAATTTTAACTTGGACCTTAAGAGTCACTGATTATAGTAAAACCCATTCTGAACTGATTACAAACCATCTCTCAACATTGACCCTTTCTACACTTGCCTGCCCCGACTGGAATCTGATCAGATCAGTGGCTCTGGACCAGTCAGGTCTGCTGATTTCAACCACTGGAACTCTTGGCCTGGAACAGCACCATGTGTATGGTGGATTGGTCCAGACCAATCCAAGCCATGGCCTTGAAACTCACATGAGCTTCAGAAGCTGGCCTCTGAGGCCTCCAAGGGTAGGAACAAAAATTCCTAGCATTGGAGTCTCTGGTGCAAATATTTCAACAGAACGCTATGGCACACCACTGAAATGCATTACCCAGTAGTGTCTTACGCATGCCTCTCATGTTCGGGATAAGAGGTCTCTGGTACACCTGTAGACCCAATGGATCTACTGGCAATATCAATTAAATTCTCCACAATCTGGATCATGTTCCATTCAATGCAGACAGAGTGGACCAGGGAGAGGCATGGGCACTTAGATGTATCGGGTCCAGATGCCTACTATGGCCATGGTCACATCTTCACTTTAAACCTTCTTCAACCCATTTTCTATTCTCAGTGCTCATAACTTTTTCATTTCTCTCCATTTTATATGTGGATATTCCACCCTCCATTTGGTATTTTCGGGGTGGAAAGTTCACAAATAAAACAGATAGAAATGAAAAGGTACAAGTGTTGCAATCAGAAGATGGACTGAAGAAGGTTTAAAGTGAAGGTGTGTCCATGGCCTATGGGGGTTCTTAATCTGGATTAAGAGAGTCCAGGTAGAAAAAATGTTTGCTGAAGAAAACCTGTTTGCCACCTTCCATCTTTAAGTTGTGGGTTTAAAATGCAGCTGGACTTCATTTCAGTACTTTTTTTAAAAAAAGCTTATGCTTTGAAATTCATGACCTCAATTATATTTTGTTTTCTTTTTCTGGACCTAACCCATCCCTCTCATTCTGAACATCCTTCAGTGACATCAATCCCCAGTACTAATAGGAGCATTACCCTTTCTGATGTAATTGCCTGTGAAAATGGAAAGCGTTTTGTTATCCGAGTAATAAAACGAATGGAAACAGCTAATCTATACTGTAATTGTAGCCAAGCGACTCTACAGTCAGAACTGAAGCTGTTGTCAGGATAATGCTGTGGGTTCACCGTGCAGGGACAATGCTTGCTGGTTGTAGAGTAACAGACTCACTCCAGTCCCACCCCCGGCTGACACCCACCCATGCAATGCATCTCTCAACAGCCAACAGACTGCAGGCTGAACTGGCAGCTCTCCAGCCATGAAATTATTGTTGGGTGAACAAAAGAAACAAGTGTTTCTTAATTCTGAAAAGAAACAGCAAACAAGTATCCTGTTGTTTCTCTTGGAAAGATAGTGTAAAAGAAGCAGATGTATATCAAATCTCTGCTTGACTGAAGGCCCATAAGCTGGCAGAAACCCATGGTGCATGCGGACTTTAAACAAGACAGCCTGTTATTGTTGTCTTTTCTTTATATAATCCACGGAGCGATTTGGGAACATCTGTAAAGTTATAGCATGCAGAGAGCCACAGGGGAGTACTATACAATTAAATGCTGATTTGCATACAAGTCAGCATTTATTACAAAGCTCTCTCTCTCCCTGTTTTGGAATAATTGAAAGTGTTGACGTTAGGTTTACATTGGTTAAATACAGTATATTTAACTATAAGCTGCTGAGATGACTGCAGGAGCAAATTTTCCTAACTGATTCCACAGTATAATCTTGAAAAATACCACAGTAAAGGCTTGCGAGCTTTTGAAGAGCCCCTTTCAGCAGGCCCTGCAGGTGAAATCGCCACACATTACCATATTAATATTGCTCCTGTAATGGAATTCCTGAATACAGATTTAGAAAATAACTTGCTAGTACTGCTTGAAGAAACAACTGCTTTGCAATGACTGGCCATTTCGTTGAACTGAGGGCCTTTCTGCACTTAGTGCAATAGTTGCAGTGGGATGAGCTCTGAGATGGATCATTTGCAAGTAAAGGAGCCATTTCCTAACCAAAAATGGCTCCTTCCATGCAGGAGTGCACCCCCACAGTGTCTACGTGCGGTGAATGTTTAAGTGCACCATGCATGCACTTACCTTGATCAGTGCTGGACTCACTACAGAGGCCTATTCTCACTACTTCTGGTGCTGGTCCATCATGTGACATGGTGTGCAAGTATGCTAACATGTCACATCACAGTTGCCCCAGTGATGGTCCTGTGCACACATGATGGTGCTGTGCACATGTGCTGACGCTGTCACCCGTGAGGCAAGATGGCCATTGCAGGTAGGAGTCCAGATGGGCTGTGGATGGTTCGTACGCAGCATGCATCTGCCAGTGTGGATGTTCAGTGCACACGTTGGCAAGTTTGGCCTTTGCTTCCCAAGGACTGGAAGCAAAGTGCAAACGCCCCCTAGGAATCAGCAAGCAGATATTGGTAAACCTCCAGACAGCAGCCAGATATAAAACAAGGAAACAATAATGCAGGGTGTTGCTCCCTTGTTGTTATTGCTTCCTGCCTAGACAGCACTGGCCACAGCTCAGTCCTTATTGGTTTTTGTGACATGCAGTTTGGCTGCCATTGGATTCCTGGATGTGCACATCACCTCCTCAGTGCATGCATGGTTGGCTATTTCAGCCTCCACTCATGCGCAGTAGATGGACCTACGACGGTGGCTCTCTCCAGAAAGGTAAGTGGCTCCCAAAGAGGCACTACAGCTGGAAAACCACAACCAGTGTTAGGTTTTCCAGCAATATTTATTTATTTATTTCCATTTCTATCCCGCCCCATACCCGAAGGTCTCTGGGTGGGTAGCTGGACAATAGTTAAAGGCACTTTTTAGGGATAACCAAGTGGGGCTAAGGTGGGGTTGCCTGTGATACGTGAGGTGAACCCACTATAGCAGCACCATAATGGCCCTATATATGTTCCATCTCAAGGAAGTAAAAAGTGCTGTTTTATGATTTCTGACTGGCTGCTGAGCTTCCTCTTTTTAAAAAATGTGTTTATGACCTTCAGGGCCAGGCCATTGTGCAGACAGCGCTGTTCCAGACCATAGTTTTCCATGCCTAAACTAGCAAGTCTGGTTTGGGGCAAGGGTCTTTCAGTGCAGGAAGGCCCTTTCCAAACTGGGCCTTATTCTGGGATATATCTTGGAACAGGACCCTGCCTTCCACATGCTGTGCAGACTACAATAGGCCTTGCCCAAGTTTCCAATTCCCTGTCCTTTTCACAATGGCAATAAGCGTCAGTAACCTGAAATATGATTGAAGTCACTATGGTAAACTAAAAATATTTTATCTTGTGCGTTCTCATCATTATTCAGTTGATCGAATTTTGAAATAATTCAGTTCAGTGTCCAAAACCCTTGGACACTCTAGGGATTTGTGAAGCCTCCTATGTGCCCTTTTATATGCTTTATTGACTCTTAGTAAACAGCCTACTGTCTTTCTTTTTGCTAAGAGTTCTAAAAGCCCGAAGTGGCAGAACGAATAGGCTAGATCAAATGAATATGTAAAATTCCTTCCTTCCACACTCATGCTATTTCTTGGAACCTCATGCCCTCTTGGGACCTTAAGGTTGCCAGGACACAGTGCTGCAGTAACAACAAAAGCCACAAATGGAAGGATCTTCTTTCTGTGCAACTCTTAGAAGTGTAGCAACTGTGTGTGAATGTGTTTTTTGATGCATATGTGTCTACTCTGTGCATTTGTGTTGTGAAAGGTCAGTCAGTTTTCATGTTCAATATGGAGAAAAATGAAATTTCAGTAGCTACCTTCTACTTTTTTATCAGTCAGTTTTACAACGTGTAGTTTAGGCAATTGAAATCATAGTGCGTGCTAATATATAACATGATGCATAAATCTGGATATTTATAGACTTAGAATATTAGTCAAATGAAAAATTGTAAGTTTACTCTGGTGCTCCTAGGCAACTGCCGGGATCACTTACTTGTTTGAGCTGCCCCATGTATATATGACTGTGGTTGCATTCAGACTTGAGTTTTAATCCAGCTTCAGTCCACTTTCAGAGCGAGAGAACCCATCAGCAAAGTATCAAGCTGTTTTCTTTCAGCATTAGGTTCTACCTCTGCCCACTACTGGTAACAGCTTGCAATGTATTTTTTTCTGTGGATCACAGACAAACATTTATCCATCCCTAGTTTGTTTATTGTTCAGATGTAGAGTTCAACACTAAGAAGTGTATGCTTCTGTTTGGAATGAATGTCTGGGCTTCACTTTCATGACCCACTTTACCTTCCCACTCTTTGCATGACCATCAACACAATACCAACCTCCTTCTGCTTTGTCCAGAGGCTACAGTAGACAAGATACTGAAGAATCCCCCAAATCCAAACTAACTAAGTAACAAAAGAGGAAAATCAGTCATTTTGGGGTGACTCTTTTTGGTCTGGCATTTGGAGAGGGAGAGTATTTGAAGTTAGTGAATGATATTTGCTCCGATACATACAAGCATGTCTTCCAACTTATAATATGATGGAGCGGAAGTATCCTTGGCCCCTTGTAAAGCTTTTCCTTTTTCCTTACTTAAGAAGCGCTCCCCTTTGCCTTTGCTCCAATGGCAACAATGAGAACTATGGCTTTGGAGCTACAGCACTTCCTAGTAGAGTAGCTTTTAAAAATGATGCTGCAGCCATTGTCAGAATCTTTTAAGCTTTGATGTTTTCAGAAAAGGACACAACAGAGTCACAAAACAGTCACTGCAGAAGAAAAGTGTGGCAACTTCAGAGTCATACTTCAGAATGTACTTTGAATAAGAGGAGTCACTTAAAACACACTCACTCACACACTCTCTGTACTTCAAATGTTAAAAAGGAGGAAGAAAAATGTTTGGATGCTTCTGTTTTAAAGGTGAAGGCAGTGGTGACGGGACCTGTCACCTGGAGCGCTCCTCTAGCAGCATAAGTCCTTGGACATATGCCCCATGTGCACACTAGGGGTACATCCCGATGCACGTTTTGGTCTGAATTGAAACCAGGTTTGGCAAGGGTTGTCCCCATGCACTTTTGGTTTGGTCCGATTTCCGCAGACCAAATTGCCCAAACCTGTTTCAAACCCATACCAAATTTGGTACCAGAAAAAACAAGACTTGTCACAATTTGGTGTCCCGACACGGATTGCTTTGTGAGCTGAGCCTGGACATGGGGACGGTCCCAGGCTATTTGGGGAGGAGATTGGTGCTCACATCTTTGGGAGGTGGGGTTTCATGTCCTGTGCTCACAATTCCTGCCTTGTGCATTGGAGACTGCAACCGCTGAGAGTTTTTTTGGAGTAATGATGAGGGGATTGAATGGCCTTTGCTGTCCCACAAGACTCTTTTATACAAGTATTCCACCACCACCCCCTTCCCTGATCACCAAGGCAGGCAGGATAATGGCTTGATTTTTCTCCCTTTTACACAGCAAATATTCCACCTCTGTATCCCTATCACCAAGGCAGGCATGATAATGGCTTGATTTGCCACATGCCAGGTGCAAGTATGCATTGTGTATGAACCTGTACACATACGAATGTCCAAATAATTCGAACAAATAGATTCAAAAATTCAAAATTCATTCGAATGTTTAAATTCAAATTTCGGGACATTCTGTTCGAATTTGAATGTCGAAATTCAGATGAATTCGATAGAATTTTGAATGTCTTCGAATATTAATGCATATCCCTTGCCTGCACTTTGGAATGTCTGATCTATCCCAGACTTACCCAGCACTTCACTACATGCAGGGTAAGTGCAATTGCTGCTCTACTAGCAGCGAATGGCTTGCCACGGCATCAGCCATGCATGCTAGCTGTTGCCATGGTGACCGGTCAACACAGCACACAACTGCAGCTGTGCCCCCCAACGCCATTGCTGTTCTAATGGTTGCTATTTCAGTTTCACTTTTCTGTACCCTAGTTTCTAGCCCTTCCACTGTCTCATCCCATTCTTTTAGCAAAGAGCTTTTCATTGTCTCAAAATTGGAGGTTAAAAAGGGCTTGTAGGATAGCATTGAGATCTAGACTCACTAGCTCCACTGTGGTTTCCGTGATACTTGTGCTTGCTGCCATTTTGTTTCACGGGGACCTCTTGATTCTCCTGGGTTTTGAAGCTAAGTTTCTGCTGATTATGATGCTTGGGACCTTGAAGCCCCCCATTTTCAAAGTCCGGGTGTTCTGCTTTATTGGTATGTTGATGCAAAGTACCTTTTTTTATTTCTTTCAGTGCTGCAGTGCAGAGCTTATTTTAAAGCTGCCATTATCATCTGCATGTGCACGCCCATCCTTGAAGAACTGACAAAATTTTAAGAACTGGGTCTGGAACCTGTGTGTGCTTAATTGGAAGAAAACACTGCTCTGCTTATAATGTTTTACTTCCACAACGATGTATCTCTCAGATGTTTAGAGAGAGTAAAATGGGCTTTAAACCTCATTTTCAAAGAATATCTTCAAGTATTTTTTTTAAAGAAAATCCATTGTCTGTTGTTTGTATTGCTCTTTTTTCTTTAGGAATATAGCCAAAAGGCTTTCTAAATGAGAGATGCTTTTCTCTTGTAATGAAAAGGAAGTCCAAAAAAGTGAACTTGGAACATCTGGTGACCAGTCAGTCCAATCATTCAGAAAATTGGTGACAGTTAAAACTTATGAAGGGCAAACAATCATCTTGAGATCTTTAGCCAAGCTGTGATGATTTTAACTGTTTCCATATATCCATATGCTTATATGTTGCGGAAGCCTTACTCTGTGGGACAGATAATTTTAGGATCTACAGAACCATCGTAACTCTATAAATACAATTTGTCCACAACGGAGCAAAAGTCAAGTATTGATACATTGTCCTCTGGAGGCCTAGAAGTTGTTATAGAAGCCCCAGTAGGGAATGACAGAATTGTGTGGCCTGGCATAGCAAATGGTGCTCCAGAGGCCTTTCTGCACTTAGCTGATTAGGCTGCCATAAACTAAGGCTGGTAAACTTCTGGTAAACTTCTGGCAAAAGTGGACCATTCACGCTTGTGATGAGGAAAGCTTCCTCAAAGCATGCAGCCCACGCCACTGCGCGCAAAGCCAGAAAATCCACCTCCTCTCTGCTGCGATTGGCCACCATTGCAGAAGAGCATGTTCAAACAGGGGTGTTATTGTGGCCAATCACGTCAGCGCCTGTGATCGAAAGTCTCTTTTGGGGCTCTATGACAGGATGCCGCTCTTGGGAATTGGTGGTCCGGTCATGGCAGAGGTAAGCGATCGATCATGGTTGCCAACACAACATGCCTGCACAGACACTGCCTCCCCCCGCCCCTGACTTCAGGGAACTGGGAGAAGAGCAAATAGTTGTGCTGCTGGATGTTTCAGGCAAGCTTTTCTTTAACATTGGTTAAAGAATTACCAATTAGTGAACTTCTGAGGAGGGCAGGCACGCTTGGCGGCTGTAACAGCCGCCACATGCATATATTCTTTACCAGATGTTCACTAATTGTTGACTACCGGCCTAAGTGTGACTAGGGTTCTGTCCTCAAGGCAAGGAGGAACAGCTAGGAGCAAGGGGAGATCAGGTGAATTTTTACCACACCCCGAGGCCTGAGTCAGCCTGTATGTTGAGGGCCATGGGTGTCTATACTGTATGTTTGAAAGAGCATTCAAGATGGCATTTTACACACTCCTATTGAAGAGCCATACAAATAAAACATGTTAAGCCTGTGAGCCTGTTGTAAGTTCATTGTCCTGAAAGTTGTTCCTTGGAGTTCACTTCAGTTTGTTAACACATGAGACTATTTTTAAAAAAAGGAAAGGTAGTAGAACAATCAAGCAGTAGTGCTCCATAGATTATTTATTTACCTGAAGGTCTCCATGCAATTTACAGCATTAAAAAAACCAAATGTAAAATGAACTTACTATAACAACAGTGCCTGAAATAGGGGAGGAGAAGTTCTTTTCTTAGCCAAAGACTAGGGCAAATAGGAGTGTCTTCCCTGTTCCTTTGAACATGGGAAGTGAAGGTGTCTGATGCGCCTCACGGGGAAGACCGGTCCATAATCTGGGGGCCATCGGAAGGCCCTATCTCAGGTACCCACCTCTTTTACTACTGAGGGTGGTGGTACAATCAGAAGGGTCTCCCTTACAGATCTTAAGGCATAGGCAGGTAAAGAGGGCATGGCAGTGAGGGATAGTTAAGGTTTCAGTTTTCTTTCCCATGAACCATGTTTGAGCCTGCAGTGGATCAAAATGTGGTTCAAGCTTCTGTCCTCTGCGGTTGTCCTGGCATCCCAATTTATGAGTGGCTGCTGTTCCCAAATTTTCAGTGTGCATCTACACTTCCTTTTGGTTTGTAACAAGCCTTTGCTCTGTAGAACGATACTGTCAAACACAATTAAGATACATTTAAAAAGTGTGGGGCAAGTGAAAGTAAGTTAATTAGAGATATTAGGCCTTTTCGCACTACAGCCAGAACGGCTGTAATGCACTTAGGCTAGGACACTCTGGGACGCTTACCCCATTCACACAGAGACAGGTAAGGAATGCGTCTACACGCATTTCTACCTGCCTACGTGCAAATGGGGAAAGTGTCCTAGCATGAAAAGGCCTGATGGGAATGGGAAACCCCTCCCAGGCCTGGCCGCCATTGGGTTAGGGAAGACCCAGGGGTGGGCAGACCTGGCAGGGCACTTCCCTGGGTTCCTGCATGTTGTAGGGGACTGGATTGGGTCCCCTACAGCTGGCAGGAGCCCCCTGGACACCCACCCACCCCTTAGCCCAGGGATGCACACATGAGGCTATCTGGGCACAAAGTGGCTTGGCTCAGCCAGTGTTGTGGTGCGCCTGCACATGGTGCCAGCTCTGACTGGCCAGCCAACACAGCCCATGCTGCATGCAGATGCACCACAGCACCGGCTGAGCTGGGCCACTTCGTACCTGGACAGCCACGAGACAGGTGCACATGCATGTGTCCCCCCCCCCCCGAGCCAGGGGGTGGGCATCTGGGGTGGGGTTGTTCCCGGGGGGCATCTGCTGGGCTCAGCTGCCTAGATCTTGTCCCCGATGGACCGGGCAATGTGGGATCTGGCAGAATACTGGCCCCACCCTGTCAGTGCTTCAGCTGGGGCCAGTATACCTGTGGACCCCAAATTGCCCAGCCCAAAGACAGTTGCAGTCCGACCTCTCCCCGCGCTGGTAAGGGATGAGGGGAGGTTGAACTGAGTGTCCCCCCGACTGCTGCAGTGGTGATGGGACTGCAGCAGCCAGGAGCGAGCCACCCTCCCCACCCTGCGCACGATGCCTCACCTTGCCGGGCCCGGGGTACAATCTCCCACAGTCTGTGCAGGCGAGTGCGCTCCCGGTAGATGGGACCCATGCGGTCAGCCTGGGTCCCGTCTACTGGAGTGTGTGCGCCTGTGCAGACTGTGGCAGATCGTACCCCGGGCCCGGCAAGGTGAGTTATTTGTGCAGGCCTGCCAGCTGTTGGGCCGATTTCAGCCCAATAGTGGCAGTGGGGGACGTGGCCCACAGCTGTCAAGGAGGGAGGCGTGTGAATGCTTCCCTCTCTGAACAGCTGTGGAATGACCGGGGATGGTCTGGAACGTGCTGGGCCAGGTGTAGAGTACAATTAAGTGCTCTACACCCGGAATGTGTTGAGGGCACTCTGGGATGGGCACGAGCAATTGCAGATGGAGCCAGAGGAGTGATTGGTCCATCCTGGCGTGTCCTCCATGCGTTCCAAAAGGCCTAGTGCGAAAAGGACTATTGTCTTCCAAAGTAAATAAACATGGCTAAATGTAATGCTGTTCTGTTACTCACTAATGTACACATGCCCATGCAGGTATGCACACACAGATTTGTGTGTTTGTGCACGCACACACACATCTTTCAGTAAGTTTTCCTTACAGAAATTTTGCGCAGCCTGTCCCTTTAAGAGACAACTTGACTTTATTTTACTGTATAGAAGCAGGATAAGCAGCATTTTCTTTAGGGATGGGGAAAAGTGAAGGAGGCCAGTGATGGAATATGAGGCTTTTGCTTGCTATAGCCCAGCCAGAGGGCTGCAATGAGTCCAGCATAAACAGAAGCAGCTGGTTGCACAGCATGGAGTGGCGGGACCACAAAATATGGCAGATGCGGCTTCAGCTGTTAATGGGCAGAGAGCATCAGCGTCCAAGCCTGGGTCACATGAAGGACCCATTTTAACTATGACAGGACACTGTCAAACTGCCATTCTCCCTAAGTTTTCTTTCTTTCTTAAAAAAAAAAACCTCGTATATCTTTGTAAGAGCAAACCAGTAACTCACATGACAAGGGACAAAGGAAGCACCTATTTCAATTCACGTTTTATCTGCTTTAAATGGAACATTTTGGTTTCAGAAAAGGACATTTCCATTTAATCTATTTTAAATTCAATTGAAGTTGAATTTAGAACACAAATATTTCAAATAAGTTATAATTTAAATAAGTAAAAATTGATCAGTTAAAAACTTATTTTTACAAAGCTATATAAATAAATCCAAAACATCTCTAATTAAAAAACGGGTCCACTGAAATCAATGGAGAATAAACTTCTTAATACAATATTATTTCAGCATTTGCAAATTCTTATAACATGCCAGCTTTCAAATATGATGAATTTTATTTATCTACTTATTGTCCTGGAAAATCCAGTCATGATTGTATTTGGGAGTATAATATTGTGGACTCAAGGGGAGAAAATGCAGTATATACAAGTTTGTAAAGCAAGTGGCTTTTATTATTATTATTTTTAAAAATACATCTATCACGTTGATTGGCCTTAGAATAATCTTAACAACAAAACTATATTTGAAATCTGTCCACTTGTTATCTAAACTGTGGTCAGTAAGAATTTAATACTCATGGGAGAGTATGCCCCATTGAACTAAATGGGACTAACTTAAACGTATAAGAGACTGTGATCATTATCAACCTAGTTTTCTGTTTGGCTAAAATCCAATCCGCTTTTGCTACTATGGTGTTTGGAGGTCTGAGCCAAACAAGACGGTTAACTTAGATTTGCATTCTATTTGCATTAATGTCTTAAGTGTATAGTGAAGATTGTGTGTACAAACGCAACACTGCAAGTTTTCTAAAATGTCATTATAAAGGTTTCTAACAATAAAGTCTCAATTTTTTTTGTCATGCTAATCTTTTTAAAGGAATTAAACACACTAGTAAACACAATAAAGAAATACACACCAACCAAAGAGATCAAGGAAAATGACGTGGGTGAGTAAGCAATAGCCTTGCAACTTAAAGGGCAGTTTCTAAAGATCTTTTTTTTTTTATTCAGAAAAGTGTTTGCTAAGGGATCAGCTGGAAGTGTTTGTGAAGCATTAAATAGTGAAATCTGCAGCAGCTTCAGGGGTGGCATGGATGCCTATAGAAACAGATTTTAAAAAGCTAGTTAGTAAGAGAGAGAAAATGGTTAAGTTCATCTTGTCATTTTATTTGTTTGTTTGCTTCAAACGTTAATGAAATTCTAGCACACTTTGTAAAAACAACATTTTAAAAAGTTTACTGTGACCTTTAATCAGATTTTACAAAAATACGTGAGATTTTAAAAAGAGGCTATCTCAACTGTCATTAAAACTAAACAAAAGTCCTTTCTACACTTTTGGTGTGTTCCAGGAAGAGTCTAAGGGACCTGATGGCCACGTGCAATTCCATTTGGGACAACTGAGGTCCTGTCCTTCTGGAATGCTCTGTCTGCATAGATGGAGCCATACAGTGGTTAGGTGCTCAAAATGGCACCCGATTCCGTTCTGCTGGTAGACCTCAATGACAAAGTTTATCAGTATCCTAGTGAAGACATGGGGTGAGCTTTTTTGGTGGTGTACTGCCAAAATGGCCCTTCCTGACAAAATGGACAACTTCCTGGCCTTCAAAGGCTCTGTTTCCAGTTTGAAGTCTGAGCCCAGGAGACTTTGACGCTGGTGGCCAACCCTGGGCTGGGAAGAGCTGTCCACACGTGGATAGCCCCATTGTATCCTGACAACAACGTATCCCTATTCCTGGGGCTGCCATCCTTCTGCACACAAGTGGCAGGACAATCAGGATTCCATGTACTTTGCATTGTGGGTTTCCTTGGTTTGCAAAAGGCCACTCCTGAGAGTGTTAGTTGCCTTCTGGGATGAACCAGGTGCCTGGTAGGTTCCAGTGACATGCAGCCACCATATTCTTTGAGCCTTTTCTCTGGGTACCAGTGTTGGGTTTGCTAGCAGTATCCTCTAGTGTTTTTTAGTGGGAAAATTGTGAGGCTATGATATATCTGAGGCAACCCCATCCCCGTAGCACCATAATAGTGTTATATTCCCCTCTATCTGCATGAGGCTTTGGTATTTATTTATTTATTTATTTATTTATTTATTTATATTTTTATCCCACTCTATACCCAAGGGTCTCAGGGTGGGTTACAACATATAAAACG
Organism: Aspidoscelis tigris stejnegeri; assembly: GCA_023333525.1. Lineage (NCBI taxonomy): Eukaryota > Metazoa > Chordata > Lepidosauria > Squamata > Teiidae > Aspidoscelis > Aspidoscelis tigris. Next base: position 215,159,168 of record JALMGA010000001.1, read on the forward strand.
AACACATTAAAACTGGCAGTGGCAGTTTTGGAATATCCAATGGGAAGCATTCATTTGTTGAAAGAAAATCTAAAAATTTTGTCCATAATCACCCCAGGATGGGCTTTTTTTCAAACCAGTCTTACCTTGAGTTTTCTGTAGTCCCTGATATGTGCCATTGCCTGGCTTCAGAATCTCAAGATGAAGATGTGGCCTTAGGCAGGACAGAACACCTCTGGGTGATCATGCCACCAAGCCCTTGGGTAGGCCATGGGGCTATCATCTTATTAAAACTAGGCAGAAGCCAAGCTCCATCTCTTAAGGCTGGGAGGTATGTTATCCATACACCCTCCTGCTCCTGGCTATGTAACTATTGAAGCCAGGCTTGGATCCTCAGCTTCCATTTTTTTCTGGCTGGGACTATTTTGGAAACACAGGAAGGGTCCTTAGAGTTTGCCATTTTGTGTGCTTTCCAAAATAGAACTGTGTGAACTTTACAATTGTGAGTGGGAGAAAGTGCTAAGAGTGCTCTTTTGTTGCTTTACCATTAAAGTGTTGTTAACAGCAATTATGCATGGATGTTTGTTTGATGGGTCTGGGTATTGCAGACCCTGAGTGCTGAGAGCTCACACAGTACCATAATAGTGTAATGCACATCCTGCTCTAAGCATCACAGAAGAGTCCATAAAAGGCAAGGTGCCTCCCGTAAGGGGCCAAAATGCTGTTACGGCCTTATATGGCACCTTATTGGCCTGCCTCACTGAGCCTGCCAAGATTCAATTCACCTTCGAGTTGAGCCACAAATTAACGCCCAGTTTGGCACCTGTCTAATAGGTTATTATTTGTACATTTTCTGTCCACAGTGCACAAATGAAAGAACATGCTAAAATCATTTCCCTCATTGTACATTAGAATTTTCTTGGATATACATATGGATGAGGTGGAAGTGTCTAACTTCAGAAGAAATTTTACACTTCCTTCCCCCTCACAACACTTACTTATTTCTGCTTTCCCTTTTGAAAACTGGCAAAAAGACCATAAGGGATCCTAAAGGTATTTGTATTTCATCCAAAGATTACAACATTGGTTATATTTAACCTGCTGATGTGTTTACAAAAATATGATGATATTTTAAAGCTAACTAAACATCCTACACATTTTTTACAACCAAAGTTGGATTAATACGCTCTCCTTTGTACCATGAGAGATGGACACAAGTATTTCAGAAGAAGAGAAGGAGAAAAATTGGGATATTTTCCCAGCAGGATGTGCTGCTGCAATAATAATCTAAAGGGAGATGAACCCACAGGAGTTACAGAAAGATTATGTGAGTGTGAGAGAGAACAACACAGAGAGAAAGGCAGGCTTGAGTAATCTTGAGGGACTGAAAGAGTTTCAGGAAATAACCATCAGGAAACTGAGGGAGAATCCCTTGAGCCTTGAGGTAAGGGTCAATTGGACAAACGCAGGTTGGGGGAAAATCATAAGAACATAAGAAGTGCTGTGCTGGATGAAACCAATAATGACCGATCTATTCTAGCAGTCTGGGCTCAAAGCGGCAAACTATATGTTTGTAGGAAGCCCACAAACAGGACACGAATAGAAAAAGGGACATAATGACAGAAATTTGTTTTGGTTGGAACACAGAAAGATTCTGAGTGCTAACTTATGAGTACAAAAGCTATGCCCTTTCCAAAGGGACCAATAAATGCATGATGGATCATGGAACAAAATATTGTAAATAAACATGTATTTCCAAGTGTTTTGCAAGCTAAAATTTCTGTGCGATCCCCAGGGGCAACAGTGTTTTGTTTTCCAAGACATTTCTCCCATATTTTTTAAAAAAAACCTTAAAAGGAATATTTTGGCATTTCCAGTTAAATGTTCAGTTTTATTTTCAAAAATTCATGTTCTCAGAGGGAAAGGGGGGAAGAGAAGTGATTGCATATATGTATAGATATATAAATGTATAGACTAGTACAGATTGCAGGCAGAGCACATTTCCTCATACCCAAAAGAAAGAAAATCAAGGCAGAGAGAGGGGAAACAGGTTGCTGCAAGGGGAATAGAAGATGGCAATTTCAGAAGTTCTTTGTAGATTAATTGGATTCAAGTAAGTATAATGCTAAATATCAAAGGTGTCTATAGAAGATTAACTGTACATCACCTAAAATATTAGTTTTGGGAAGAAACATTATTTTCCTATCCCTAATTTTTTGTTTTAATCAGCAGTGTAAAATTTTCAAAATAAGGTTAAAGTCTGTCTGTATTTTATACATTGTTGAAAAATACAGTTCAAGTCTTAATCCAGCTTCAGTTCACTTTCAGAGTGAGAGAATATATCAGTTGCCCTTTTCTGCACCTTTACCAGTCCCACAGTGTCCTTTTTGAGGTTTGATGACCTGAAGCCTTTTCGCCAGAGGGCCAGAGGAACACATGTACGATGCCGTGGGATGGAGCATTCGCTCTGCTGGGCTGGCAGTTCCGTTCGGAACCGCCCCATCCCATCCCAGGGCACCCACATGCATTCTGGGTATAGAGCACGAAATTGTGCTCTACACCTGACCCAGGCCATTTGCAGCCGTCCCGCAGCTGTGCAGGAGGGAGCATGTTCACACGCTCCCTCCCTGACAGTTGTGGGCCCCGCCTCCGGCTGCCCCTATTGGGCAGGCTGGTCACGTTCTGTTCTTGGCTTCCTGCAGGTTCTAGGGAACTGGCTAGGTTCCTCTAGGGCCTGCAGGGACACCCCCCCGGGGGCCCTCCCAGGCATGGGCCTATGTGGGGGTGCATGTGCACGTGAGGCACTTACCCTGTGCTTGCTGGGTTCCAAAGTGGCAAGTGCGGCTGGCACCGCTGTGTGTTTGTGCATGCTGGCCATTCTGATTGGCTAACTAGCCAATCAGAGCTGGTGGGCCAAACAGGTGCACAACTCTGCCGGCCACTTTGGAAGCCAGCGAGTACCAGGTAAGTACACATGCGCGTGTCCCCACGTAGGACTGTGCCTGGGGGTGTGTGCCTGGGGGTGCCCTAGGGGACCCGATCCAGTTCCCTAGAACCCGCAGTAACCCAGGGACGGAACGCGACCAATCTGCCTGCCCCTGAGTCGAATTCGGCCCAATGGAGGCAGGCCTGGGAGGGGTGTCCCGCCACCACACCAGACTTTTTGGGGTAGGCCATGCAAGGACGGATTCCCCTTTCACAAGTAGACAGGTAGGAACGTGTGCCCACACATTCCTTATCTGCCTAGGTGTGAATGGGGAAAGCTTCCCTGCATGGCCTAGCCTTACTGCACTACAGCCGTTTGCTTGTAGTGTGAAAAGGCCTCTGAATTACACACAATATTCCAAATGTGGCCTCACCATAGATTTATAGAGGCAAAATGATGCTTGGTGATTTGTTTCTATTCCCTTCCTAATTATTTCTAGCATTGAATTTGTTTTGTTTTTGCTTGGGTTTTTTGCTGCTGATGCTCACTGGGCTGACATCTTCATTGAGCTGTCCACCGGAACCCCAAAATCCTTTCCTGGTGTTGCGGAAAGCTTAGTCCCCATCAGTTTATAGGCAAAATTAGGATTTTTTGCCCCGATGGCCATTACTTTGGAAAGAAACAATGTGGAAAGGAAATGAATAGTCACTTTGCTGATGTGTTTCTGACACTGAAGATAGAACTGGATTAAAGTTTAGATGTGATCATATGGTTCCATTCACCCCTAATTTTTAATCCAGTCTTTCAGAGTGAGAGGACACATCAACAAATTATCAAACTGTTTTCTTTCGCATTATTTCACTTTGGGGTTATATAATGTGGAAAGAAAATGACTAGTCACTTTGCTGGTGCATTCTCTCACTCTAAGGCCGTGTCTTCACGGCAACCTTATCTTGGATTCAAAACATTTTCAATCCTCAGAGTCTGCACGGCAGTTTGGCTTAACACGCTTTCCCCATGTTAAACCACCCCAAAGCGTGGTGAATTTCAATCCTGATTTCAACAGGTCTCACTCCGGATCATGCGCTTGAAACGTTTTACATTTTTTACTGTGTGGTCAGTACCATTTTAAGGGATGAGAATCCCTCTCCCAATAGCTTGCTTCCAAAGACAGTGATTTCAGTGTTAAAAATCCACCCTTAACAGCAGCGCTACACTGTAGCGATGGAACCACTTCAACCTGATAACAATGTTGCAATTTTGCGCAATTCTAAAAGTTCTGACTTTAGAAAGGGAAAGGAAGGGAGGAAAGCAGCTGAATGTGAATGTTTAAAGCAAAGGTGCTTTAGTTGCCGCTGCTGCTGTGTGCCCTGAGCAATGGGGAGAGGAGGGGAAAGAATCGCTGGCTGGCTGCCCGCTGCCATTTTTCCTCCATCCATGGAAGCGGCAGCCACCCAGTCACCCAGTTAGGCTCAGTGAAGGGGTCCCTTATGGGTGGCGCGTCCATGCCAGGAGGAAGAGTACAGGGCAGCCCCGAAAACCGGCTTTTTAAAAGTAGCCACTTGAGTCCCACCTTGAGTCACGTACACCATGTACGATCCTCAGAATCCAGATCGAATGCGATTAAGTTAAAAGTAATGGGAACAGGCAAATTTGCGTTTGCATCCGGTTCTATTATTTTGGTTTAGGGAAAGCGAAATAAGCTTGCTGTGGGGATTTGCCCTAAATGTGAACTGAACTCTGGATTAAAACTTAGATGTGAACGCAGCCTAGAGCATCACCATTGCCACCTTCATCATCCTCATCAACTGAATGAGTGTCTCAGGCATTGCCCTGCTTTGTTTGGGAGCTTTTCTACACAGGATTTTCTATCTAATGCATTCTTTTAGCAGCACAGTTCTGGCCAGAGATGTTGCCAGAGATGAGACTCCCTGGAGCTTTTGAACTGCAGACTAATGAGCTGCGGAACTTTACTTGTGTAGAAATCATCATAATTGAGCTCTCTGTTTACACCCACAGTGTCGGTGAAAGAGCAAAAGTTCCACCATATCTGTTCATTTGGAAACTTGACAAGCCTCAATAGCACTAGACTTCTATATTAACATCTGACACATAATAAGCATCGAGGCCTTGGTGCCTGATGTGAAAGCACAGGGTGTCTTTCTGCTCAAAACATCTGGTCCCTTGACAAATTGTTACAGTTATGGTTCCTCACCACCCCACCGGTCCCTCGGTGACTGCAGAGCCCTACGGCACACGTACTGCTAGGGATCTGTTCTCAAGTCGTTGCCATGAGCCAGCCGTATGATGACAATTAGAGGCAGTTAGTGTGCAGATGAGACTTGCTAGTGGCAGGTGGCAAGGAAGGGACTCAATTAACAAGCGTGCAGAAAATCCCTTCCTAATGAGGCTAGGCCAACCCAGATGAGCAGGAAAGTGCCCTGCGCAACTTTGACAGCAACAGAAGATCTGAAGTGGAGAGGGAGATAAACTGGCCAACAGGTACTGCAGGATGGAGAAAACAATTGCTTTTTGCCTTCCCATAATCAAGATGCTGTGCAGAAAAGCACAGCCCAGATGATTCCGGGAACTGGAATAATTCTACCACAAGGAGTCTGACTTAAAAACAAAACAAAACAAAAGCTTGAAGCTTTTTAGTTCAGAGAAAAGGAAAAGAATGAGGGGACACAATGTTGATATGCATGGAAGGAAGAAAGTGGAAAAAGATATTTAAAATTCATGGAAGTCGAGGGGTGGGAGATGAAGAACCAGCAAGAAGATATGGTCTGCATCCTGGACTGGGATATGGGAGCTTCTCCCAGTATGCTCTGTTCTCATTGGATGAAGCAATGGAATGGGATACTGTGCCAAAATAGCACAGTATCCTGCCCCACTAGTGGGGCCGTTAAAAGTAGTCCACCAGTGGGCTACTGTTGGTATACCAGTCCACAAAGGGCACGTGGACAGCATGCTTCTGTGGGTCAGTATACGAGGTCCACCCCCTTTAAGACCAGGCACCCAGAAGCATCACTAGTAATGTACTTTTCCTGGGGGTGCTGCTGAAAAGGCTCCAGCCAGGAAATGGGAAGTTCCCACCCTTTGAAAGCTGGGACTAGCCTTTGATTTCAATAGCCAAGACTGTGCCAGACTGGGCTGTCTGAAATGTGGACAGTCCTTGGAATGAGTTAGCAATAGGCCAGCCCAATGTGGCATGAGATAGCTCGTGCCGTGTTGTTTTGATCTTGACAGCAGGGGGAAGATGGGAATGCAAATAGCACACTTCTGTAGTAAGGATAGTGCTATGAGCATTGTAGTATTCTTCATGTGCTATGCTTGTAGGGCTAATTCCCCAGAAGTGTGAACATTGCTTTAGTCTGAGGGGGTGGAAGCAAGGCTTTGGACTGTAGTATTGCAACAAGTCAACGCAGCCAAAATGGGTACCCCAGGGGCTCCAAGGCCAGAAACCTTTTGTTGCATTGCCAAAATGGATCCACTGCCCCTGGTCTGCATTCCCCAATACAGTCTGATATACTATATCTAGTATGCTGGTAGAGCTCTCCAAAGAGATCTATAGAAGACCAGACTAGTCGGCAATTTTGGGCCTCCTAGGGTGCGCTCCCATTTACTGCAAATCCAGGTTACTCTGGTATGGAGTAATCCAGGTTCTGATGCGGGTACGGTTGGAGGCTGGGAACAGCACTGAGTGCGCATTGGGCTGTTCCCAAACTGAACCTGCAGGTGCGCACAAGCATACCTGCGAATGGCACAATGGTTTTTGAGGACAGGAGCTGCCTCCACCACCATCCACCATAGCATTCACTCTCTCCCCCCCCCCCCCGGCTTGCTCACTTGCTCACCCTGGCCTCCTCCTCCTCCTCCTCCTCCTCCTCCAATCCTGCAACAACCATCTGCCATCACCACTTTCCCTCCCTGCATCCCGTGTTCTCAGGGGTTTCTGCAGAAAATCTGGGGGGAAAGAACTGGCATGGGAACGGCCCTTCCCAGATTTGGATGACTGGTGAATTAATGGGAATGCTGGTTCCCGAGTCCAAATCAAGTCCAGAGTTTAGTCCCTATGGCGACATGGCCCTAGTCTGGTCTGATCCAGTCTATAATTTGTCCTGTGCAGATGGAATGTACTCTTAGGCCCCTTCTGGACACACCCTTCCTCTGGATTAAAGGTCTGGGTAGTACACATTCTGGGCTTCCATATTCACACATTAATGTGGATCAAGGAGCCTCTGTCCCCCACTAGTCTCTCTCTTCCTGCATTAGATGGAGCCTGATCTCGATTACGGAAATTATCAGTTATACCAGAGTGACTAGAGCCCTGATTTGTAACATGAGAGGCATGCAGAAGGCTGCCTCCCACATTCAGATTTACTGGGGGGGGGGGGGAGGGAGGGTGCTTTTCAGAGGCATGCTATAGCATGTGGCCGAAAAGCACCACACACAGGACCCAAGGCTAGGAACTTCCATTTCTATCCTTTGTAGGTATGGGGGTGCATGAGCTTTGCAACCATGCTGTGGGCTAATCTGGATCAGCACTGTGAGTACAGATGGCACTGATCTGATTCATGCCTTCCACAAACCAGATCAGTGGGCTGGGTTATTCTTGACCCACTGATCTAGGAGCAATGACCAGTAAATGAGGAAGGGGTCTCAGACCACACCAGTAATGCGGAAGGGAGTCTCCTAGCATACTTACTGATCTGATATACTGGTCAATGAAGAATCGCCCTAAGACTAAAGTAAATCTGTTGTTTTAAGGTTGTTACCTGCCCAGAGACCTTCAGGTATGGAGCGGGATAGAGATGTAAATAAATAAATAAATAAATAAATAAATAAATAAATAAATAAATAAATAAATAAATAAATAAATAAATAAATAAATAAATAAATAAATAAATAAATAAGAAAGAAAGAAAGAAAGAAAGAAAGAAAGAAAGAAAGAAAGAAAGAAAGAAAGAACCAGTCTACAGGACTACTACTATTAGTAGGATACAAGCCATGTTAACAGAGGTATAGAAACCAATTTTGCAATGCTTGTATTTGGGTTTTGTAACTATTTCACAGATGCCATAGACAATCCTTAAAATCCAGTTTATTCCCCCTGCCCCTATAGCAGAAAAGAAAAAGTAGCAAAGACTACAGTTAGACCTACTTCATTGTCATGCAGCCAGAACTACCCCCAGCATTTGAAAATGCCCTCAGAAAGTTTAAACAAGCTACAGTTCCCCCCTGTGATTGAGATGTCAAATTACCTTTGTGTGAAACAATGTGGAGGTATTGAATTTAATTGCTAAGATCATTCTCCGTTTTGACAGCTGAAATACCTGTTTCAGGATGCCTGTTAACAAAAAAAGTCACCCATTAAACATGCTTTCTACAATGGCAACCGCTAAGTTGTTATTTTTTCAGAATCCCCTGCTAATTAGAGGAGACAAAACGGAAGTTAATTTGGTGGAAAATGTTTCTTAACTTAATGACATTTATGGGTAATTAGACATGTTGTAAGAAAGGAATACACATTTACATTCCATTTTATTTCAGTAGTTAATAAGAACCCACCTCTTTCTCCACTGGGGGTTTAGTATTCTCTAAGGAATGGCTTCAACATAGACAGCGCAGGGTCTCTTGTTATTCTGGAAACCCAGCAATTGTTTGCATGAAACAAGCTATCACACTCCATAATGAGGCAGAGAAAACTAAAATTAGGCACAATAAAAAAAAACCCACAGAAAAACAAAAACCTACTGCCTGTTAACAATTGCCCGGGCAAGGACTTAACAATTCTAAGGAATACAGAAGCTAAATGACTGTGGAGGTGTGTGTGTGTGTTTCAAGCTGTTTAGAAACACAGTCTCATATTCCTACAGCAGTTTCCTTGCAACCGTTCCTTAACAGAGCAGGAAAAACAACATAAATTGTCAGGATACATCACCGCCAGAGGGGCTAATGGGTCCTCTGGGCTGGAGTGTTTGCTCTGACCACAAAGGCAGAAGTGTGGCATCTGAGGCCCTTTCTGCACTGAGCCCTATTCTGGATTATATTTATTCCAGAATGGAGACATGCTGTCTGCATGCCAGTGTAGATTGTTCTCCCACTTCTCTGCCACAGCAAGTCACTCCCCTGCACTGAAACTCCCCTACCCTACCTCTCGTGTCAGGGTCACCCTCCCTCCTCTGACCCCCCCAGAGCTGTCCCAATTGCACAGCAGAGGCCTAAGTATAAATAGACTCCAAGTATAAATAGGCTCCAAGTCTCCCTCATTTTACCCCCCTCCACACACTAAGGCTTCCCTTTTAGCTGGCTTGTTGGTGGCAGTGGTGGCAGCTTGGAATGTATAACGAGACCACTGCAGGCTGAAAATGGCCTGGATCTCCTCTCTGTCCTAGAGACAGACTATAAGGTAATGGTGTGACTGCAGCCATAGCTATATTCCTACCACAAAGGCAGATTTGAGGATCCATTTGAAACTATGGATGCATCAATATGGCCATTTGGGCTCTTCCAGGAATCCAGAGTGAGTTGATGGACAAACCACTTCTGTATCTCTGCCAAGAAAACAGCATAGAGGTCCCATTCAATCAACCAGGATTCAGCCATGACTCAGTGGTACCCAAAAGCAAACACGCATGCTGACCTGGAGATGAATCTAAGTTCAGAAGTGTAGCCAGGATCACTAAAGGAAACTTCTGTCCACACTTTCAGGCTATATCTTGGAGCTGCAACAAGTGGCTTTGTAGTGACAAACATAATAGATTGTCTGGCCAAACTTCATGCCGTAGATCCTGCATCCATGAAGTCGCCTATATGTACAGTTGTAACACATTTCTATCTTGGCTTTGGTGGGAGATTCTGACAGTTAAAATCTGCAAAATAAACAATTAAAAAAACCATGTAGTGAAATAGGTCTCCCAATAAACAACATACAAAAATGCAATCATAGATTCTTTTTGGTAATAAATATTATGATTGCTGTCTTTTAGCATGGTGGCTGTGAGTTGAAAATTCATGAAGTTTCTCCATGCATTAGTAAAGTTGTGCAGTCACTCATTAACGGTAAGAAAAAGCAGATTTCTGTGTGGCACATGGAATAATTGCAGGGGGGGAGAAGCATATATGGGCACCCCTTCTTGATAATCCAGATCCCTGAACAAGGGAGCAGGTCCTTTTTTATTGGCCATGGCAAATGTTTGGGAAAGACGGGTTGAATTAATCACAGAAGAATGAGAGTAAAATTGAAGGGCCAGAGTGAGCTTCTCTGGTGCCAAGTGCCGCTTGCCTTGTCTGACCTAGGGAGTTTGCCCTGGAACATCTGCCTTGGCTGACAGCCACAGATGGCTGAAATCAGAGCAAAGTCTCCATGTAAACAAGGCATAAGATCACTGGACTGGGAATTACCTCTTCCTGGGAGCTGGTGCATGAAGGACCATCAGTCATCTTTGGCATCTGGCAAGATTATGTTTTCCTTTATACTCCATGTGTTGTTTATTTATTCATTTTATTCATTTATTCATTTATTTTCCTGGGCAGAGAAAGATGGGGGAAAACTGTTGGTGAAGCCAATGGCCATATTTGTATTATTTCATCTGTAATTCATTCCAATTATGAATTTTGTATATACTCTAGTCTTCATTGTTTGCAGCTTGCTGGATCATTTTTGCACATCCTGATGTTTCAGCAACTGAAATGGAACCCTCCTCCTCACCCCTGCAGGCATACACATACATACAGATCAGCATGGAAATGATTATTATTATTATTATTATTTAAAATGTTGCAATGGTGGAGATGAGCTTACTTACTTTTGCTGGTTCAGAAGACAATCTTGATAGAGAAGAATCCAAACGATTAGCATTAGCCTCTATCAGCTAAATGGCCTGAAGTTAACCAGCAGTTGCTAAAGTACTAAAAATGTACAGAAATGAATATCCTTAAAGTTGCTGGTTGTGTGTGTCAGTGTGACAGTATTTACCTGTAGCAAAAAAGCATCTCAGAAGCACCTTACAGACAGTAGCATGTGGCATTCGTGCTCTTATTCCACCTCTAATCCACCTTTTTCAGCCAAGAGTGTGCATGAAAGGGTGAGGGGCTAGACTGGTGTGTGAACAATCCCACCTGTGAAACATCTCCAATCTGTCTCCAAAGTTCTTTCTTTTCTTTTAACTCAGAGTGTTTTGACAAACACTTCCTGTCTTAGACCTGTATGGTACAGAGAAATAAGGAATTGATGGGTGTGAGGCTTCCAAGCTTCAATACGATTGTAGATAGAAAGGTCCCGTTATCCATGCTGCTTATTAACTTGCCTTGACAATAATAAGGAGAGCTGAGGAATATTGCCACAACAACAGCTAATCTATTGGAACCAAACGTCTTTCAGATCGGATGTGCCCTAGGGACATGTATGCCAGCCAAACAGTTGATATAAGTAAATAAACTGCATTTTTGGCAGCAATTGCATGAATGTGGATTGTGCTCCAGAGTCCATAGCCTGCTGCTGCCACCACCGACAGGGGTAGCATTGTGTCCTAAGGCTCCAGCCCATGAGTTCTTAGCATGTAATAAGTCTCATTGGCGTCAGTGAAGTTTATTACTGAACAGACATGTATAGAATTGTCTACAGACATCACTGAGGCTGCATAATGACATGCTCTGTGCTGTGACAGGATGATATAGTGTCTTCTGGTTCACCGGACTGGAGGATCAGAAGCTGTGAAGGGATGCCGTAGCAGCTTTGGGTCCACAGGACTGAAGGATTGGAATATTTGGCCTCCTGACCACCAGACGGGAAGCTTTGCTGCCTCTAGTAGCAATGGGGCATTCAAAGGTAAATCAGCATCTTTTTACAATGGCTTTGCCACTGCCATGGGCTGGAAAAAGCTGCACACAGGTGGCAAAGCATAGAGGTCATCGGGACACTGCCTTAATCAGTCTGCAGTTTGTCAATTTAACAGTTTAAAGCACATCCAGAACAAGCACACAAATTTTCTTTGATTTAATTTGTTGATTATATATGTTTGTTGTCCTGCCCTTTGGTGGAAAGGGCGTTATAAATAAACATTATTATTATTATTATTATCTCTATGTTAGAGTGATACTCTAGTATTTGGTATTTCCACGGCACCAGAGTGATGTTGGGCGCGTCTTCATGGCATGTGTTATTTCAGTTTAAAGAATTCGAAATAAAAGAAACGGAACAAAGCTGTCCACACGACTTGCAAGTTGATCCGGTTCCGATGGCAGCCTTAACGCGGGATCAATACTCGGAGTCCACATGGCAGCATTGTCCTCCCCCCCATTGCCCACACTCTCTCCTGTGATTGGTTTTCCCTGCCAGGATCCCACCCTCCCTTCTCTTTGCGTCATGCTCCGCCAGGAATTCCCTGCCCAATCCACCCTCCCCCTTCCCAGCAGCAGCAGCAGCATCCATCCATCCATCCATCCACCCATCCATCCTGGCGCTGCGGCGCGGGCGGCTTTGCCCTGGGGCTCCTCGTTGCCCAGTGGCAGAGCCGCTCCGCCGCCGCTGCCGCGTTCTCGGCGCCTTTTGCCCAGCCTGACAGAGCGTGCTCGCAGCCCGGGCCACCCCTGCCTCCCCCCCCCGGCGGCTCCGGCGCCCGCCGCACCATCCATCCATCCATCCATCCATCCATCCATCCAGGTGGGCACACTGAGCCCGCCTGCCCTCTCGCCCGACCCTCGGCTCTCCTCCTCTTCCAGCCTCGCGCCGAGGGAAGAGCAGCCGGCGGCGGAGGCGGCAGCGGTACCATCCATCCATCCATCCATCCATCCATCCATCCATCCATCCATCCATCCAGGCGCTGCGGCGCTGGCAGCTTCTCCCTGGGGCTCTGCCGCCGCTTTTCCCCCGCTTTGCCGCCACTTTGCCCTGCAGAGGAGGAGAGCCAAGGGGTGGACAAGAGGGCGAAGGGGGCTCCTCGCTTGCTCTTCCCCCCGTGGCCGGGAGGGAACTCCGAGAGCGGGGAAAGTTCCCCGGGGACTCCCTTTTCCTTTCATTTTGAAAGTTCAGAACTGCGCAAAAGTGAAACTTCGACTTGCTACTGATGGGTAACCTTGGGCTAGTCACAGTTCCCTTCTGAGCTCTCACAGCCGCCCCTCCCACCTCACAGGGACCGAAGCTGGATTAAAACCTTGGCTTGTGGTCACACCTAAGGTTTAATCTAGCTTCACTCCACCTTCAGAGTGAGAGAACACATCAGCAAAGTGATCAGTAGTTTTCTTTCCACATTATCTAGTCTAAAGGTGGATTTTCTGAGTTATTAACCCTGAAAGAAAACCAGTTTGTCAGTTTGCTGGTGTATTCTCTCACTCTGAAAGTGAACTGAAACTGGATTAAACCTTAGGTGTAACCACAGGCAGAGGCAAAGTAGCCTCTGAAGGGGGCTCAAGCGGCTGACAAACCTTCTGTTCTCACCCTTCAGGGGACTCAAAGCAGCTGACAAGCCTTCTCACCCTTAAGGGGGCTCAAAGCGACTGACAAACTGGTTCTCACCCTTAAGGGGGCTTAAAGCAGCTGAGAAACCTTCTGTAATCACCTGTTAAAGGGGGCTCAAAGCAGCTGATAAAGAAAATGAATGGTCACTTTGCTGATGCACAGGAGCAGCAGCAATGGCAAAGAAGGGGGGAGGAGGGCCACAGCTTTTAAAATACAGGCTCCAGGGCTTTCCTTTCCCTGTTTTAAAGTTCCGAACCTTCAAAGTCCTGAAATTGCGCAAAACTGCAACATTGTTTTTAAGGTGTGAACTGCTTACATTGATACAGTGTATCTTTAAGGACTGGAAGTTTATAGTGGGTGTTTGAGGGTGGATTTTTTCAATGAAGGAAACCCTAAACATGACGTGCTTCTAATACGTTCAGCCATTGGTTACAGTGCGATTGGGGGGGCGGGACAGCCTTAACACGGAATCTCATCCCGGAACGATACTGTCCACACAGGAAAAAATTAAACACATGTCAAGGGCATGTTCCGGAGTGAGACCTGTTGAGATCAGGATTTATTTCAAATCGGGATAACGTCGTTTAACACGGAAATACCGTATTAAGCCGAAGTGACGTGTACACGGCCCGAAATCAAAACGTTTTGAATTCGAGATAACGACGTCATGGGGATGCGGCCGTTATAGCTTTGAGATTTTTTCCCATGTGGCCTAGCCCTCCCAACACTATCATGTGAAGTACTTGCGGGTAGCGATGGCTCATGCTGAACTCTCTCTGTACTTCTGTGAGCCAGTTTGGTATAGTGGTTAAGGAGCTGGACTCTTTCTTATCTGGGAATACCGAGTTTGATTCTGCCCTCTTCCCTGAAGCCATCTGGGTGACCTTGAGCTAGTCACAGCTCTCTTCTGAGCTCTCATAGCCCCACTTAACTCACAGGGTGTCTGGTCTGGGGAGAAGAACAGAAAGCTTTGTCAGCCGCTTTGAGTCCCCTTAGATAGGTGAGAAAAGCAGGGTAGAAGAGCCAACTCTTCTTCTTCTTCTTCTTCTTCTTCTTGTGCAGTAATCCAGACAGAACTGCAATTATCAAATACCAGGATATTGCAGTATGATAGTTAATTTTATCAGAAGGATGATAACACGGTAAATTGGGTTTCTATTCAGGGACTGTATGGGAAGGACCGTGATCTCATCTGGCAAATCAGGTACAATTACTAAATAATTAATTAAGGCTTTTATTTAGCTCCAGATCTGTGCTTGGGTGTGATTATTTAAAATGGAAAGGACTTGATCATTTTAATGTTTCTTTTAATAACTTGAGCTTCTGTAGCTAAGAGTTGGCTACCTCTTGGAAATAAAACAAAAACACGTACACATGCGCCTTAAAAAAAGCTCACCTGAAGTGGCTCAGAGATGGCTTATAGTTGATTCGCAGATGGGATTGTTCACATGCTAGTCAGCTGCTTCCTGATCTCAGGAACATCCAAAGGTAGAAAATGTGGATTGGAGGTGGGATGAGAACTTGGGTGCCACATGCTACTGCCTCAAATGTGCCTTTGTGATTTTTTTTTTTGGGGGGGCTATGTGTGAATGCAACAGTCTTTAAGATGCTACAAAGATCAATTTTGTTTTGATTTGAAATTGATAATATTAGCTTTAGGTGATAAACTGGGGCCATGTCTCCATGTGGCATTCAATTCAGTATCGCCACATTGGCCAGCCTCCTCTGCTTCCCCTGTCAAAGGTGGTTGAAGGAGTACGGAGGGGCCTGGATGCCTCTCAAAACTTTCCGTGCATGTGGAATGACTTTTTCTGCCCTGAACTGTGCTGTTGCTGTGACCATGGGGAGGCCCTGCCGAACAAAGTGTGGACACCCTGCATGCAAAAGCATGGAGATCTGACAAGGTGGTCTTGGAAATGCTAATAAAGCTGTCTGCTGAAGATGCATTCATTCTCTGGAATGAAGCTCTATCTGATATACATGGCATACTGAGCCTGATGATTCCTTGTAAGCAAAATAAGTCATATCTAATCTTTTAATTTTTTTAACAAGTATTTGGCTGTTTGTCCTATATAATTCATAGTTTTCTATATTTAGCAGTTATCTAGAGCTGGCAAATAAGATCTATTGCAAGGACGTGCTAATACAGATGAAATTTTAGAGGATTTTTTCGTCCTTTTGTACAATTAGATCAGGTAAATAGCTTTATATATTGACAGCTGACTCTTATTGTTGTGCATTGTATTTGGATGATAGGAATACTTATACATATTTTGCTTCTTTTCATTTTCTGACCAGTAAGGGGCAGTGTTGGTTGAAAGAAATTGTGCAGTGGCTAAAGGGCAGTTTTTATCCAGTGCTGATGGTCACAGAGCTTGTTTACACAGCAACATGACAAGTCTATGTTAGAGCTTAATCCTCACAACATTTGGAATCTACTTATACATTATGGGGAGATAGTCCTTGAAATCTTCATCCCTCGGTCCTGTAGCTGTTTTGCAGACCTTTAAACTGTGGTCGCATCTCTGCTTCTCCTTCCAGGGCACCCTCAACAGTCCAATAAAGAGCTCCCTGCCACCCCATCACCACCATGCAGCAATTGCTTCAGCCCTTTTTGCTGGCACTTCTACTGGGAGAGGTGCCTCCTGTCCAGGGTGCTGTCCTGCACCCTACCTGATGGTGCCATGGAAAATGGCACCTCATTGCTTGAAAATGGAGATGATGAGGAGATGATGAGGGCACCATTTCCATGGGCCATCCCCAACCTGCATCCATCAAGCCACCTCCACCTGGAAGTAGAGAGGTGGCCTTGAATTTAAGCTGCAAAGTGGCTCAAAAGTGGTTTTGCCCTTGTCTTCTGCTTGGGTTGTCCATGAGCAGTTGATGGATCACTGTGTGGGACAGGATGCTGGACTAGATGGGCTATGACCCGATCCAGCAGGGCTCCTCTGATGTTCTTTTATGTTCTTATGTAAAAGCACATTAGAGACTCCAGGATATGTCACTGGTGCTTTCATGCCTTGTCCAATCCATCTTCTCCAGCCTAGAATGTTTATGAAATGGAGGCGGGAAGGTTTTGCATCCGAACAATCCCACCTGGCAACCATCTCTAAGCTGACTCAGAGATACATTTTAAAAATTAAGGCTACATATGAATGCAGCCTTAATTCTGTTTGATGATTTTAACAGTTCATTGCTATTTAAAGCAGTTTTTACATTTATGGGGTTTGGACTACACCAACTGAACTGCTCCTACAAGAAGAGTTCCCTCCTGGAGTGGTTCAGCTGTACTGAATCAAAGCCACCTGTATTTGGATGGACTGTTCCAGGACAGGCCCTGCCCTGCCCTGAAGCCCACAAAAGATTTGGAGCCACTGTGAGAATGCCAATGGCCAGAAATGAAAGCTCCTGGCCTTGGAGCCCCAGGAGGACGCATTTTGGCAACATAACTTGGTGCAGCACCAAAATGGGTCCCCCTGCTAAACCAGAATATTGAATCATGCACTCTACTGTTTGTCTCTCTGTTCCATGCTATGGTTCACTGGACCACCAGTACAACTGTCAAAACATTTTGCCCACCTAGACCAATGCTGACAGAGCAGCCTGATGGGGGCAGGGCCTCATCTTTTCCAGAATGTGGAATCAGAGGCCCAGTAAGAGTCTAAGCCTTGTGCTGGTTCAGTATACTAGCCAGTGCGTAAAGGCTCTACGGCATAGTTAAGATTTTATCATCTATATAAGATTGCTGATCAGAAGAATGCTATCTCATGCAAAAATGTTATTAGTAATATAATTGCAACATTTCTAGGCTGTGTGAAAAGCCACATTGGCCGTGTCTTCACAGCAACCTTATTTCGCTTTCCCTAAACCGAGATAACAGAACCGGATGCAAACGTGAATTTGCCTGTTCCCATTACTTTCAGCTTAATCGTGTTCAATCCGGATTCTGAGGATGTACGTGACTCAAGGGGGACTCCAGTGGCTACCTTTTAAAAGCCGCTTTTCGGGGCTGCCCTGTCCTCTTCCTCCTGGCATGAAACCTAGCTGGGTGGCTGCCTTGCCTGGATGGAGGAAAAACGGCACCAGGCAGGCAGTGATTCTTTTCCCTCCTCTCCCGATTGCTCAGGGTGCGCAGCAGCGGTGGCAAGTCAAGCCCCTTTCGTTCGTCACAGCTAAACATTCATACATCTCTCCAAATGGCAGTTGCTTTTGTTTCTTTCCACTTTTTACAAGGTCAGCACTTTCAATAGCAAGATGGTTATCAGGTGTGTGCTACAGAGGATTGCTTGGATTGCTATTCGGGCTGCTGCTGCTTTTACAGCTTGCTTTGGAAGGAAGCTATTGGGGGAGGGAAAGTCTCATCCCTTAACACGGAAGGGTTCCCACAGTAAAAAATGTAAAACGTTTCAAGCGCACGAACCAAAGTGAGACCTGTTGAAATCAGGATTGAGATTCATCACGCTTTGGGGTGGTTTAACACGGGGAAATCGTGTTAAGCCAAACTGCCGTCTGGACTCCGAGGATTCAAAACATTTTGAATCCGAGATAAGGTTGCCGTGAAGACACGACCATGATTTCTTGTTACTGCAGTCCTAAGGCTAAATCTGCTGGGTGATGTTACAACAGCACTGACTTTCTGAAGGCTATCTGCAAAAGATCCATGTGAGATGTGTAGGCTGTAGGGCAGAAATATGGTAGCCCCCTGGGTCAATATGAGATGTGCTGTGAAACCTGTTCCTGAGCACTGCAATGGCTCCATCAACCGACACAAGCCAGACCAGGCTATCCATTCTATTAATCCTCATTTAGGACAGGGCTTTCATTTTCTGAACAAGTGTAAATTATTCACAGTGTCTTTTTCGTTTTGAGCAGCAGCAGCAATAGTAAACAGCCTCAGTCCAAACAGCGTCTGGATACAGTAACAATTTCACAGCTGGTAAGTGTTGTGCTAGACATCTTAAGACTGTGTTGTCCGTGACTTAATTTCATGAGATATCATTTTTTTTGCTTCATTTTCATTTCCAAAGACCTTTAACAAGTCTTTCTGTCCAAGAAATTTCAAATGAAAGCCAGAAAGATCCTTACTGCTAATTTGCCTGTGGCATCATTTAAGAATTGGCAATGCTCGCAAACAAATATTAACTGCCATTTTGAAATCACTTCCAAGTTTTAAATTATGGTATAGATGGTGATAAAACCAAGCAACCAAATAAAGCAGTGTTTCCCAAACTTTTGACATATGTGTACCCCTTCTATAATTTTCATAACGCTGAGTACCCCTCATAAAAAACATTAGGGATAAAAATTGTATTTTATAAAGATAATCAAAATCAGTGGAACTTACTAAAGCACGATAACAGGTGCCTGGAATTAACTATTAAAGAAGTAAGTTGTCTCTGTAATGAAGTGCAATATATTCACGCCATGTCACGCCTCACAAGACCGTTAGATAACACTGCAATTCTCCGGCGTTTAAACAGCTCCGCGGCTCAACGTCAACTGTTAATGTTCCCGCAGTTTAAAAATGGCCGAACCCGAGCTGCGCGAAGGATGCGCAGAAGTTCCTGCCATAATGAGTTGTGATACGATGTACGATGGCCCTAGTTCCCATGTAAAAACTGCGATACCCGCCTATTTCTTTCCTTGTTCTGTGGGTGCAGCTAAGCACGCTGCACTGGATATTCCCACGTGATCCCCACCAAACTCCGGTGCAACGTGTATCCCCACCAAACTCTTCCCGTACACCTGGGGGTACGTGTACCACACTTTGGGAAACACTGGGAAAAATCCTATTAGTTTGAGCATTCTCATGAGTACTCTTAACTGGGTGACCTTCCAACAACAAGGGGGCCTTGAAGTCCTACTGTCTTCACTGAGACTTGCATTCTGATGCAGAATATAATCAACCTTGAAGCTGGCTTGACTTTTCCTCATTCCGACTGATTTTAAAAAACCCGCTGTTTCTGTGGATTAAAGGCCCCCAAACGCCGAGTATCCGTATTTGGATTAAAAGGGATCTCGCTGCTGTACCCAGGAAATTTCCTTTTAGTTTTCAAAATAGGAACTGTAAGATCAAGCTTTTTGGAGAGGGATCCATACTTAAAAGGGTGTTCTCCCCATTTCCTCTGGTCCAGTGATATGCTGTGATTTCCTCTGTCAAAGTCCCCTCTTTTCCCCATGCTCTCCACCATTATGCGTTAAGGAGATCAGGCTGGCTGAAAGGGGAGGGGAAGGAATAAGACGAACAGAGCCCACAGTAGCTCAGGCACACACGCTGGGATCAGACAGTGCAATGAGCATAGAACTGTCTGATTTTAATAAGTATGGTTAAAAAGGAAGAGGGGTTCGCTGGCAGTGATCAGTCAATGTAAAAAGTGAAAGTGCCTGATTTTAGTAACTGCCTGCCTGCTCCCTCCTTCCTTCCATGATCACTTCTTCTTCCATTCATTTTCCTACCTCCTCCTGCCTCTTCTTCACTCCTCCCTCCCTTTTGCTGCACTCCCCACTGTCTTGGGCTGCTCTCATACCATGATCCAGCACAAAACAGCAATTAAAAGAAAAAAGGGAGGCCGCGTTCCCATTACAAGCTTAAAACAGTTTTGAAACCCTTTCAATCCTCGCAGTCCCCACATCAGGTTGGCTTAACACGTTTAATCTTGCTGATGGGCAAGATTCAGTTTCAGTCCTGCACCCAATCAAACACAAGCCACTCCAGCACCAAATCGCTTGCATGGGGATGCGGCCTCAGGTTCTCTTTTTTTATACTTCACCACACTGTGACTGAGGTACAGAAGGTATATATTTTTCTCTTATGTGAAATGTATGTTTTCTTTGTCTTGCTTTTAGTTCTGAGTTGTATCAGCAACACTATGGCCGCATTGTCAGGCTGAAAAAGCCCATAGGAGGAAAAATGTAGTGTTGTGTGCAAAAGAGGTAACTAGACGTCACAATAGGTGATGTGTGCAGAGAATCACCAGATTGTCACCAGTTGCTCAAGGTGAATGAAGTAAGAATTACAACACAGGGATTGCGCAAGAGTTGAGCAAGACTGGGTAACAATTGTGAAATGCCAGGATATGACACACCAACTCAGATAGTGAAAAAGTATAAAACTAGGCACATACGGCTGTGTGTTGCCTTGCTTAGCTGATGGAGACTGGAGAGGAAGCAACTGCTAAGATGTAACAGCTAAAGGAAATAAACAAACCTCTTTGGAGAATTTACGGCGTCGCTGTCTGTTTGTTTACACTGGCCGCAGTAGGAATCTGCAGGCTTTCCCGGGACCGGAGGAGCCTAGGCTTTCAGCACCTTGGAGAGCTACGCTGAAGCAATTCTGACAGGCTGAGAGCGAAGAGGCACACACGGGAATTGATTTCTTTCCAAGCACGAACCAAGTGCAACTCTGCTATGCATTGGCTATGCATCACCAACGGGGGAAGATGACACCCCATTACCCCCTGACACGCATCCCCATTACAACCTTATTTCGGTTTCAAACCGTTTTCAATCCTCGCAGACCCAACATCAGTTTGGCTTAACACGCTTTCCGCATGTTAAATCGCCCCAAAGCATTGTAAATGTTAATACTCATTTCAACAGGTCTCGCTCTGGTTTGTGCGCTTGAAACGCTTTACATTTCTTGCTGTGGCAACAGTACAGTTTTAGTGGGATGAGAATGCATGTTTAGGGTTTCCCTCCCCCAATAGCTTGCTTCCAAAGATAGTGATTTTACTGTAAAAATCCACCCCATAAGCAGCCCTTACACTGTAGCAATCCACCCACTTCACACCTGATAACAATGTTGCAATTTGCACAATTCTGGCTCTTTGAAAGGGAAAGAAAGGAAAGCAGCTGCAGGTTCTTAAGGCTGTGGCTGTGGAGTGAGTGGGCGAACGGGGCTTGAGTTCCCACTGCTGCTGTGTGGCCTGGGCAATGGGGCGAGGAGGGGAAAGAATCGCTGGCTGCCCAGTGCCGTTTTTCATCCATCCAGGCAAGCGGCAGCCACCCAGCCACCCAGCTAGACTCCGTGAAGGGATCCGTTATGGGTGGTGCTTTCACGCCAGGAGGAAGAGGGCAGGGCAGCCCTGCAAAGCGGCTTTTAAAAAGTAGCCACTTGAGTCCCCCCTTGAATCACATATGCCATGTACGATCCTCAGAATCTGGATCGAATGTGATTAAGCTGAAAGTAATGGGATCAGGCAAATTTGTGTTAGCATCCGGTTCTATTATTTTGGTTTAGGAAAACCGTTTTAAGCTTGTAATGGGAACTGGTCTGGAGAATGGTCCTTAATACTCTACTGCCTTATTAACATGGGGTAAAAAGTTGAGCCATGGTGGATGAAAGATTGAGGGAGGGGTAACAAGTAGTGAATGAAAACTGCAAGGACTCTATGGGCTGATCTGGGGCAGGTTTATGTAGAGGGTGGGGTTTGGATTTCCCACCCTGATGAAGTAACGGTATGATGTGCAGACTAGTGTCCAATTGCTGACTGCAGGGGGAGGGGTTTTTGGTGAGGGGAAGGGAAAGGAGGAAGGAGGGAGTTTCTCCCATGCCGAGCATGGAGGAATGGACAATGGGAATGAGCCATCTTGAGTCTGCATTTTTAGGTAACAGATGGGAACGATCTGAAATCATTTTCAGTGCTTATTTCCTGAGAATTTGGACTATCCTAGCTATGTCGGAACATGGCCTAGTTGTGTTCAGTCATTAAGGCTGCATGCAGATGTTGATTACTTATTCCACTATATTTGGATATTCCAGAAATATAGCAAAATAACAATCATTAAGATCAGCCTAAGTCATGATTCCATGGACCAGAGCATGCCAGGCCCAAGGTCATGTTCATTGCTTTCATGGCATGTATCCATCTTATCCTCTCCTTTTGCCTTCAGTCTTACCAGGGTCTTTTCCAATGAGTCCTGTGCTCCCATTATGTTGTCAAAGTATCTGAGGTTTATGGTTGATTTCCTGTGGTTGAATGATTTGATCTTCTTACAGCCCTTAGCTGTGCATACATGTAAGTTTTTCAAAATAAACTTGAGTTTGCAGCATCTCTCCTTCTGACAGATTTGGACGTCTTCAGGCATTTGAAAATCAGCCCAGTACAATAAGAAGCGGGTGGTCCAGACAAGAACTGCTGGAGCTTCAGCTGTTTTCCAGTGGCAACTGGCATCGATTGCAGGGGAAGGACACTTAAGGCTGCATCCAGATGTCACTTACTTACCCAGCTATATTTGTATATTCCAGAAGAAAGCATGAATAAGTAACCAATGTCTGGATGCAGCTTATGCAATTACTGCTCTGTAGTCTTTGAAATTAAGGAGCTGATGGAAAATGTTTGCTGCAGTTTCCTGACTTCAGTTACTATTTCCTCCCCTTCTCTTGTGTGCTGGGTTTCAATGTTATTTATTTAAAGCATTTATATATAGCTTCTAATTATTTTTTTTAAAAAAAAATCTCAATGTGGTTTACAAGAGAGATTAAAACCAAGGGTAAAATTGCAAGTACAAAATACAATTAAAAACTTGGTGGATCAAGGAAAGGGGGGGAAAACCTTTATACAGGGAATGACCAAGTAAAAAGACAGTTCTTTAATAGGTACCTAAGGCTATAAATATAGGCACCTCATGAATAAAAGAAGGGAGGATATTTCATAGAGATGGTGCTACCACAGAGAAGGCCCAACTGTGGGCAAGCAAAAGATGCATAAGAGGACTTTCTGTATTTCATGACACTCTCAGAAAGACCTCTCCAGATGATCTCAGGGTGCGTCCCCAAGCAATTTAAAGTGTGCTAAAAATCTTCTTTTGCCTCTGAACACCCCCATGCCAGGGTTTTGGAGGAGCTTCCAATGCTACAAAAGCAGGAAAACCCGGGAAAAAATACCTGCCCTTTAAAGAAGAGTTTCATCGCTCTTTTTGGAAGTCGCGTGTTTTCCTCACAGCATTTACCTTGGGGACGCTCCGTGGCAAAAGGGGCGGGGATTGCTGCCTGCACACACAGCCATAAAGCCATAAAGCATTCACACATCTCCCAGAAATGCTGCAGTTTCCCTTCCTTCCCTTTCTAAAGCACAGAACTTTCAAAGAGCCAGAACTGCAGAGAATTGCAACATTGTTATCAGGTGTGAAATGTTATCAGGTGTGAAGTGGATGGATTGCAACATTGTTATCAGGCGTGAAGTGGGTATATTGCTAGTCACTGCTGCTCTACTGGTGGATTTAGACAGTGATCTGTGAAAGTGCTAAGAGTGAATGAGCAAACGATTGTCCGGCTGACGGCTGCAGCTGGCACGGGAAGCCATTTTGGGGGACGGAGATCTCGGAGATGAACAGAGAACCGATGGCTATTTTTCCTTTGAACAAGAGAGGGGGCGGGGAGAAAAAGATGCAGGGAAAGAAAACAAGCTTCCGTGGGGACAGAAGGTGCATTTTAAATGCGCGTTTTGCTGAGCCTTATGTGGACACTTATTCCGGAAGTGCATGGCACTTTTAAAGTCCACTTGAATAGAGTGACAGTAGAGGGAGACTAGAGAGGCAAATAAGTCTTTTGGGGATGCAGCCTCAGCGATCTCTCAAGGTTGTAATTATTTAAGATACCATGGTCCCAGGTGGTTCGCCTTATATGCCAAGGTCTATTGCTTGCTTAACACTTGCTGGAACGGAACCCTCACATTAAATGGGGCCTTATTATGTTATTAAATTCAAATTAATACTTTGGAATCAAATCAAGTATCCAGATAATTGACTTCATTGGAACCATTACTAACTATGATGAATAAACCATGGAAAATTGCATATCATTCATTGCATATTACCATTTAAAAAATGTATCTTAAGATATTTTATGAAATACACTTGGCAGCAATTTCAGAAAAAAGGTGTTCCATAAAGACATCAAGCAGATATAGATATAGCCTGCATGGAAGCATGAAATTGTGACTGGTTATTCTCCTTTTTTCAGAAACATGCTATTAAAATGCAAATACAGCTCGCTATTTGCAAAGCACATTGTTATTTTAGATTTGGTACGGGAATCCTTTCTGTACAATATTAGTATCTTTTGGCTGGAAAATCCAGCTGCTCCTTTTAGGATCATTCATACCTCTTCAGATGTCAACAAATCATTGGAAGTGTCAGAAACTGGGAAATGAAACAAAATTATTCAAAGCAGGGCAACCTACTTAAAAATGAATAGGAACGGTCAGTCTTCTGAAAGGAAAAAAACAGGCAGGCTATTCTGGATATATTAAGTGGGTATTTCTCCAGGCAATTCATATTACTTCAGATTTCATAATCCGCTTGTGCTGGATTTTTGAGAGAGAGGGGTGTACTAAGAACCTGGGCACGCCCACAACAGATTAGACTCTGATAGGGCACAGCAGAGACTTAAATTGATCACACCTGTCTGATGTGTAGGCAATCGCAGCAATGGCACTTAGTCAGTGCCTGGGGAGGTGCTGAGTAGGTTTTGGATACATCAGGCAAACTGCAGAAACCCAATGCATGCTAGGCCATTGTGCCTAGTAAAGGTGCAAAAGGTCCCTCCTGAGTGCTGAGTGGGTAGAAATCCGTGTTAGGAAAGACTCACCCTTTCCATCTGATTTCCTATTGGTGATGATCACAGAGCAAAAGGTAAAATTAATCACATGAACACCTTTGTTTAAAACTAATGGGGGCCCTTGTACTAAAGGCAGGAGATAATTAGCTTAATCCCTTTTGGATTATGCTAATTACAGTTATACCTTTAAAACCATGGCAATACAAGAAGTTCATCTAATAGATACACAGCAAACTAAATTCTCAGACACCATAAAAGTGGTATTAATTGAGCCTGAAAGCTAAACAGAAGTCATATTCCCACAAGTCAGGATTCTTATCAGTGGCCCTGTTTTCCTTCAAAGAATTGGCCTTTAATTGGCTTGTAAGTCTTCTCAGTGCCATTTTTCTTAAAAGGCTACTGTAAAACAAACACCGTTATTAGCAAAGACAAATTGACCGTGTTTGGAAAGTGACAGTTCTTTCATGAGATGGGTCTTTCTTCCAGTTTCCCCCTCTCCCCCATTTCACCACCCTCATGAAACAGCCATTAAGGTACAGGGAGTATTGTGAGTGACTTCTTAAACCAAGAAACTATTTGTAAGACTGTGACAGACTTTGGACATCCCAGTTGGCAATGAGGAGAAAGAGCTGCTTGTTTCTGGGGTAGCAAGTAAAAAGGCTGGCGCAGGTGGTGGAGCATCAGTAAAACACTGTTGGAAGGGAAATTCGCAGGTGCTCATTCTCCAAATGGATGTGCACTTCCTGGCCTGGGCACAAGCGAAAGATGTCTGCCAACACACAACAGAACTGCACTGTTGCCTTAAGAGTGAATCAAAAAAGATGTTTCAATGTTGTCGTCGGCTCTCGATGATTTGCCACCGAAGACAAAAAGTCTCCTATAAAAATTGATTTAAATAGTCCTATCTCACTTGCGCCCTTGGTGACCAGATTCAATTGTGCTGGTGTCCCCTATGCAGTATGATATCATAGCTTCAGAGGGAGGCTTTCTTTGGGGGTCACATTAGTTTGTGCTGGGGATGCAATCATTTCTGTGCGACGGACAATGTTTTACTGTGAAGATATGGGCCAGATGGCTCAGTCACTTGCCGTCCAGAGATAAACAGTCCCTTCATTGTTGGGGAATAAACAGAACCGATTGTTTTTCGCTCATGAAACTCTAGTGCCCGTCACTGTTTAAACATGAACTATTACATTTTCCAGCCTAAGTAAGAGTATGCAAAATAACCACTGAAGAGCCATGGGCTTTAAAAATATGTAACAGTTTAACAGGCATTAATACAGAAATTTCCAAAACATGTTGCAGTTCAATGCCACCAAGTCGATCAATCACTGGGTGCTGTTTAAGACACCTTTTAATGTATCATGTTGGCTTATCCAAAACTCAGGGTAAGCTTGCACAGTAAAGCATAATGGATTGAAAATGGAGAGTAATTTCAAATGCACGCACCCGCTGTTCTCAGGACACACACAGACGGAGAGAAAAATGATTGTAAACGTTAGCACCAGCAAAATGGCTATGCAATGGTCCTTTATTCTTTTGTAGAATATTAAAAGCTACTTGGTGGGAACATAAGAGACAACCAAAGGCATTTTCGCATTATAGCCGAATGGCTGTAATGCAGTTTGGCTAAGACAGTTTGGGACGCTTTCAGCATTCACATGTAGGCCTATCTACATGCGAATGCTGAAAGCCTCCTGAAATGACTTAGCCAGGAAAGGCCGGGCAGGGGCAGGGACACCACACCCAGGCTTGCCCGCCATTGGGTGAGAACCCCCAGGGGTGGGCAGACCTGTCAGGGCCCTTCCCCAGGGTCCTGCATGTTGTAGGGGATGGGATTGGTCCCCTACAACTGGCAGGAACTGCCCCCGGCACCCCCCCACCCTGGGGCTCAGGGAAACGTGTGCGCACGGAGGTCCTACCTTCTGGCTGTGCTGGGTCTCAATGACCTGAGGCAGCTGGGTACGTGCACCATGTGCACGTGGTGTGCGTTTCCTACTGTCCCGGGTCATTGAAACCCAGCACAGCCAGAAGGTAGGACCTCCATGCGCGCATGCATCCCTGGGCCCTGGGGTGGGGGGTCCCGATGGCCCTCTGTGGGGCTCAGCCACCTGGATCCAGGTGGCTGAGGCCCACAGAAGCCGGCGATCTGCCCCACTGGGCCAGAGGATGTAGGACCCTAGTAGACTGGACCCACGTGGGTCCAGTCTATCGTTGGGTCCCACATCTCCTGGCCCATACACAGCAGCAGATCAGTGTCCCTCCCCCCCCCCCGGAAAGGGGTGAGGAGAAGCCGATCTGGGAGCGAGCCACCTTAATGGCTGTTTCATGAGGATGGTGAAATGGGGGAGAGGGGGAAACTGGAAGAAAGACCCATCTCATGAAAGAACTGTCACTTTCCAAACACAATCAATTTGTCTTTGCTAATAACGGTGCTTGTTTTACAGTAGCCTTTTAAGAAAAATGGCACTGAGAAGACTTACAAGCCAATTAAAGGCCAATTCTTTGAAGGAAAACAGGGCCACTGATAAGAATCCTGACTTGTGGGATTCCAACTGTTTGGAATTTTATTTGGCACATATTTCTTGTGGGAGAATAGGAATAGGTTGGTTGGTGGGCATCAAATCTGGATCCCAAATGTAGCCAGAAACTGCCCAGAGGGGCCTAATCAGTCTACACTGGGAGGAGCATCAAAGGCCTTAGTGTCATTTTTAGACTGATTTTAGCTTCCTAAAACACGAACCGCTAACAAGAAATCTCTTTTAAATAAGCACTAATTGCTTCTCTACAGTTATCACTTTAGATCAGGGATGTCAAAGATACAGCCCATGGGCCGGATGCAGCCCGCAGGCTGTATGAATACGGCCTGCGGCCGCCGCCGCAACCACCCACCACCACCGCGGAGGGGCTGGCTGTCCATGGCGGCGCCCGCGCACTCGGGAGTGGAGGGTCCCACCGCGCGCGCGCTCACTCGCCCTCACCTCGCCTCCTTCGCGCCCAAGTCCCTCCAGTCCCGAGTGCGAGGGCGCTGCCATGGACAGCCAGCCCCTCCTCGGAGCCCTGGCCACGCCCCGGCCATGCCCCCAGCCCTTCCTCGGAGCCCTAGCCACGCCCCAGCCACGCCCCAGCCACACCCCCAGCCCCTCCTCGGAGCCCTGGTCACGCCCCCCCGGTCACACACCCCGGCCACGCCCCCTGGCCCTGACAGTTTATTTTTTTAATCAAGCCCTCGGCAAGATTGAGTTTGACACCTCTGCTTTAGACTTTATAAAACCCACTCACCTGTATAATCCGTTTAAAAACTTGTTATATTGATGCCGCTTGTGATTGACAGCCTAACAAACTTACAGAAGTTTTACTATATTTGTTATGGTTCTGCTGCCCTGTCTGACTTTGCTGTTTAAAGATCAGAATTCTAAAGTGAAACCCCCCTCAGTTTGTTTTCAAATGTATTGGTCCTGGCTGGCAGAACACCCCCATAGCTGTGGTACATTCCAAAAATATTCTGAGGAGAGTTTAGTTAGGAAAGGCCTGTGTTTAGAGAGAGCAGTATAGGCCAGCCTTATTAACTACTGTGGGTAATTCATTAAGTAAATAAATTAGACAATAACAACAACAGCAAGTTTCATCCAAGGCACAAGGACAGCTCCACGGTTGAAACCAAAGCAAAGCACAGAACCAGAGGTAAAGTTCCTGGCAGTCTGAGTCGTGTTCAACGGAGAGACATGTAAAGTATTTGTTTGCCTTAAGAAATAACCTGAAGTTGTTTGTGTCTTGTTTTCTCAAGAATAAATCAAGTAAGCTCTGTTTGAATAAAGTCTCAGATTTCTTCAGAAATTGCTTGAAAATAGACCCATGATGTCCCCTCAGATACCAAACATAGGCCTAACTCATTAGAGATCTGAGCAGCCATCAGAATATTCACTGTCTGTATTACTGATCTGCTTGGTGTTTTAAACAAATAAAAGCTCTGTATAATAAAGATCAACAAATTTTGGATCTTAAAGCATTCGGAACTTTGATCTTTACAACCCCACATCAGCCAACTGCATTATCATTAAACCAACTTCATTCAGTCTGTGATCCCAAGAGTGAACTGGAAAAGTAACCCCCCCCCAAACCAGTGTAATCCAGTTCATTCCATTACATACATATGAAACTAACCCCAAAATCTTGAGGCCATGAAGATCTGTCAGAGGATTGCTACCATGGTCAAATCAAATGCTAACAAATAGAGGCTTTAAAACTGTAAGATGAATAGCTGAACAACTGATTTTCACAGGGTCCAGCAGATTCCTAAGAAAAGACTGTAAGCAAACATCAGAGGCCTATTCGCACTACGGCCTCTAGTGAAGAAGTAGTGAACTTCTGGTGAAGAAAATCTGAACATGGAGTAGGCTGTTACAGCCTCCAAGTGTGCTCACCTTCACCAAAAGTTCACTACTCATTGATTAGGTGTAGAGCACGAAATCATGCTACAGTGCACACATTAACCAATATTTACCAGAACCTACCTTAAGCGTCCAACGTTGCAACAATCCACACCTCTTTCAGTGATCCAGGGTCGTCTGAGATGCTCTGTAAAATGGTGGTGCCCAGAGGAGGACCGTGCCCCAGATTGAATAAGGTAAGTATTGGATTGCAGGGGGAGGGAATGGCCAAAGTTGACTAGTGCTCCAAGTGGACTGGAAGTGTGAAAATGCCCCAGCTCATTTGTGCCCTTCCCACTCATGTTCAGATACTTACCACTTGCAGTCCCTGTTCATTTATGTTTTAAGGACTAGGCAAACTGCTCTTCCCACCAGGGCTTATCGCATTATGTGGCCGGATGAGAGCATGTCTGTGTAGATGCCACATTCATCCAGTGCACCCCATGTACCTTGAGGGAGCAGAGTCACACAGACTCTGCTTCCTTGGGGCACATTTATTGCACCATTCCTCAGCTCAGCTGGCTCCTGGGAATGAACTGGATTAAACAGACCCAAACTGAAGTCTCTTCAGCCTTGTACAGCTCTGTGTTTACCCTGCCTTTTATATCCTCCATTTCTGGATCTTTTCTGCAGACTACACAAAGGCTTTTCTCTGTCTGTTGCAGAATCAACCATATTGTAAAGATTAAATCTTGGGAATGGCATTCATGTGGTTTGGCTTGCTTTACTGCAACAGGCTTTAGATATGAATGGCAGGTGCATCTTTCCCCATCTCTGCTCCTCAGAAAGCATAGAAGAGAACATGGGTATACATCAGAGAAAGATGGGCAATGCTTATTTTCTGCAGGTGTTCTGCAGGAGCTAGCATCAGCACTTCATTTTAGAAATATAGGCCCCTTTTCAGCACTGGAATAGGCGGCTGCCATCCTCATGCTAGTGCAGACTATGGCAGGCCCCTGCAAGCCACTGCAAGCCGGAATAAGGCCCAATGCTGAAAGGGCTACAGAATAAATAAACACTGTAGCAATCACTCCTTCTCAAAGTTCAGAGAACATAAAGGCCAAACAATGTACTGTACTTAGTTGAATTGGTAAATACGTCTTCTGGCTAAGTGATTATTTTTTCCCCAAGTTGTATTTAGAAGATGATGCTTTCTTTCATAGACACCCAGCATTTGCAACCATCACTAGCTTTTGCAAAAAAAAAAACAAAACCAAAAAAACATTTAATTTAATTGTAGGATTATTTATTTTCTAAAAAAAATGAAGGAACACTAGGTTTCCCCTTTTTAGTTGGCCCTGTTTGGTCTGTGATTCTTTTCCTCTTTGCAATGTCAAAAGTAATTCTATTCTCTCCTTAATTGTAGCCAAAGCCAACCTTGACTAGCAAGGAGAAAGTCACTGACAGGTTTGGGCTTTGTCCAGACCTTCTCAGAGATCCTGTCAGCTGGCTGTTTGACAGCATGCAAATATATGCAAATGCAGGGGCACTGGATGAACACCTGCAGAAAGTGACCATCACCAGTCCTTCTATGCTTTATCTGCTGTGTAACTGGGGTTTTTGAAGACTTGCTTGGTCTTTGTCATTTATTATTCGCTTGTCAGCAGAATACCGGGCTAAAAGAAACGGCAGTCTCTTTTGTCCTAATGGGCAACAAAGCCCCATGTGGAAGTACAAGTGCCAGGAATAGTGAAATGGCTTCTGTCCAGTCCTTGCAATACTTACTTTTTTCTCTTCTGGACCCTAGTTTCAGGATTTGAACGCTTGCCGGGTTGCCCATGTCAAAGAAAGCCTTCTGTTGGAGTAAAGGCATCCTTTCCCTTGAACAGTCATAAAATGCAAGGACTTAGTTCAGCGAACGGAGCAGCTGGAACTTGGGGACTTTTAAGAACATTGGATAGGCTGCATAAAATCTACATATGATTTGCATCAGCAAACCAAGACAGCAAGACGGGAGACTGAAATGCAAACTAAACTATTAGATTTGTCAGCGTCTTACACTTCTTCATTGGTGCCAGAGGCTGTATCTTTATTTGCCACCTGAGAAAACTCTACCAGGAACCTGTTTTTGTAGGATTTGCCTTGCTTAAAAAACATAACTCTAGACTGGCCTGTTTGCACTTGGCTGATCAAGATGGCCCAGTATGCTTTGGGATGGAGGATATGCACCCCACGGTGCCACCTATGCCCCAGAGCAGCGAAAGCCACCCTGATGGCTACTAAGTGTGGATCAGTAAAAACTGGTCCACAGTTTAACTGAGAGCACCCAAGGTGTTCTTGGTGCAGCCTCAGATGCAGCATTTGCACTGTGATGTTGCATGGAGGCAGAGCATCGCAGCTGTGCAACCACGTGTTGCATTGGCAACTGTCATAGCAATGACCTGGTGTGTATGGCTGTTGCTGTAGTAATGTGAACAGTCCCCTCCAGGCTGCCACGGTCAGCCACTGGACATGGTACCTCTGCACTCCAAAATGGATGACTTTTATTTCTTCCTGACAAACATCAACCTTCAGCTTGCAACTTCTTGGGTCAAAAGGCTTAGCCCAGTGATGGGCAGATTTCTTAGCAGTGGATCTTCTGTTTATTGGGAAAACTGTGTAATCAACAAGTGGGAGTTTCCCACTCTGCGGTGAGGATCCCAGTGATGTAGCCTTCTCCTATTCATATAGTAAAATATTCAAATGTCCTTATTTCTCAAAAATTTTGAAACTCCTGATTCTTTGTTCTGAATGCAGAGGAAGCAATGGGAAAAAAAACACTTGCAAACTTGGAGTAAGAGGATTATGGAAAGCTGAATGAGGAGAGTGAGCAGTGGTCACATCAGAACTATTAAGAAATAAAAGGATAAGTGGAAAAAACAGGAAATCATGTATTAATATCCTCACTTCCAGAAATCCAGCACTGGAATAAAGCATGGATAATCCAGAATAAAATGTGTCTGGATGTGCTTTACTCCAGATTATCCAAATAATTTGGATTAAGTAAGTGCTGTCTGGATGAAGCTTTAATTTGGGGGGGGGGAGGATGATCCGCTAGAAGCACCCTTCTTTCTTCCCAGGTAGAAAATGTCTTTGATGCTCCTGCTAAATCAGTCCACAATATGGATGTGAGATGCTCCTAAGGGCTGTTCCCTGGGCCAGCAGCCCTGTGGGGATCCTTCCTTTGACTCCTTCCCAAGCTTTCCCTAAGTACCACTCACCAAACCCAGATGAGTTCTCTAACCCTTTCTTAAAGCTATCTAGGCAGATTGCTGTCACCATCTCTTCTAGTAGTAAATTCCATAGACCAAAGACAAATACTACCGAACTGAAGAACAGGTGCATCTCTACCAATATTTTAAATCCTCCCCAGTCAATGGACTGTATCAAAGAATTGTTCCCTTGCCTACTCCTACCTGTGTGTAAGGGATCTGCTCTTTAACCATCTTCCTGCGCAACATAAATGAAGGTGCTGGAAAGCCCCATCTTCACGGCATTGTTATCTCGAATTCAAAACGATTTGAGTCCTCACAGTTCAGACGGCAGTTCGGCTTAACATGCTTCTTCCGTGTTAAACCACGTTATACCAATTTGAAATAAATCCTGATTTCAACAGCTCTCACTCCGGAACGTGCCCTTGATACGTGTTTCATTTTTTACTGTGCGGACAGTATCGTTTTCCGGGATGAGATTCCGTGTCCAGGCTGTCCTGCCCCCAATCGCACTGTAACCAGTGGCTTGTCCGTATTCGAGGCACGTCATGTTTAGGATTCCCTCCCCCAATAGCTCGCTTCCAAAGAGTGATTCCATTGAAAGAATCCAATCTCGAAACAGCCACTACCTCCAAAGCTACACTGTAGCGATGTAGCTTATAACAATGTTGCAGTTTTGCGCAGTTCTGAACTTTAAAAAGGGAAAGGAAAGGAAAACCCTGGAGTCCCCGGGGAACTTTCCTTTCCCAGCCAGTCCAGTCCCTCTGAAGGGGGGGGGGGGGAGAAAAAAGAAAAGAAAGAAAAAATTCCCCAGAGTGCTGCTGGCTGGCTCTCCCTCCTTCCCTCTCTCTCTCTCTCCCCCTCTCTTTCCTGCTGGCAGAGAGATTTAGTCAGCAGCAGTGCAGACACATCGCTGGCTGGCTCGCGCTCTCCTCCTTTTTCAGCCAGCGGCGGCAGCGGAGGAACGGGGTAAAGTGGCGGCGGCTCTGCCACTGGGCAACGAGGAGTCCCAGGGCGAAGCCGCCTGCGCCGCACCAGGATGGATGGATGCTGCTGCTGCTGGGAAGGGAAAGGGAGGGGAGAGAAGGGGACGGATCGGGCAGGGGATCTCCGGCGGAGCATTGATGACACAAAGGGAAGGGAGGGTGGGATCCTGGGAGGGAGGACCAATCACAGGGCACCATGACTGGCAATGGGCGGGAGCACAGGGCTATTGTGGGGATTACCAGGATTGATTCCACGTTAAGGCTGCAATCGGAATGCCCTCGGAACCGGATCAATTTGCAAGTCGTGTAGACAGCTTTGTTCCGGGTCAGTTATTTCGAATTATTTAAATCGAAATAATGCATGCCGTGAAGATGCAGCCGTTCAGTTAGCATCTTAAACTCTAGTTTAGAGAAGAGTTTCAAATGAGATATTGAACTGATCAGAATTCTTTGCTGTTCCTAAAAGGTGAGAAGTCGTCTATCTCTTTAGCGTTTCCGGAGGTTGGTCTCAAGGAATCAATCTGCATTGTCCAGTACTTTCAAGAAGAACAAACTCAGGGCCACTTCTTCTCTTGGCTATTCTCATCCTATCTGAACTATAGGGTCACTGTCAGACAGATGTTAACCTTACTGCAAACAAGTGGCCCAGTAGAATTTCAAGGAGGCCATTGAGATGGAGAGGACCCTTGAAGAAGCCCCAGGGAACAAAGAAAATGTTGACAGAATGCCTTTGCACCAGGAGCAGATACACCCACCCACATGTATACTTTCATAAAACATGGCTGTGAGCTTCCTTTATGGACTGGAGAGGGACAAAGGCAAGCTGAAATTAGGCGCTCTTATGTACAATAATTAACGAAGTTTTAAAACGGCATCATTCGATTGAACCTTAAATCCTGCCAGGTATTGACTGAGCTAATAAATCCATTCATAATTTCTTCCCTGCCTGCTTCTTAAATAGATACTTATTTTCCCTCATATTGATGAGTGAAAGGGAGCTCCAGTCTGGCAAATGCTTGGAGTTTTGAAACTGGAGAGAAGGAAGAGAAGAAATCTGAATGCTTTTTCTTGCCCCCCTATATTGTGAAGCTGGAGGTAGTTGCATTTAAGCAGCTAAATGTGCTTTCTCGGCTGCCGCTGAAGCACTCAGGCAGCAGTAACTTTGAAAAAATGACCCGTCTACACCCAAACAATAACGGAATCCCCCTTTTTATGTTGGCAACACCCACAGCTTTCTGTTCATTTCAAGACTCCCCACATAGATGCAACTGTTTGACCAGCCTTCTTCTGAACAACTTAATTAAGCAAAAGAAAAAGTGTCAGTTACTGCCAAGCCCAGAAAAACAGCTGTGGGAGGACAAAAAGCGTAGGCGACATTAACCTACATTCCTTAACTAGTTAACGAAAAGGAAAACTCTGCTTTCTAGCGGTGCCAGGAATATTCTAGCACTGGCTTTGCCTTTCAGATGACCAAGACATATTGTTTTGTAGATCACCAGGCACAATTAAAAGCTTGCACCAACCTGTGTCTTAATAACTGGTGTTAGAGCAATCCTCAGAATTACAAAATCTTTGTCAGTACACAGCATGTCCTCCCCCCCCTTCTCCATCTCTCTCCCCCCCCCCATTCATTTCAAACTACGCTGAGGAGACCAAACAGATTTTAAGACTCTTTGAAACCTGGAAGGGTCTTAATTCTGTCCATTCTTCTTGAACTCAAGGCAGCCTGGGAAATCTCAGCATGAGATATTTGTATCTGACCACTGGCACAGGCCCTGCAGAGTTTGGGGATATGCTCTCCATATATGGCAGTGTTCAGATTCATGATTGAGATTATGCATATACGCACAGAAATTGTCCCAACTGTTGAAAGAGGAATTATGGCTGTTCCTCTTTGCAGAAAACTAAGTTTCTTCTGAAAAGCTAAATTTGACAAAGCCCAATAGGAAGCCTTCAAAGTACACTAATTCAGGCTGTTTCTGCACTGGCCCTTATTTCGAATTTTATCTTGGAATAGGGGCCTGCGGTCTGCAAGGTAGTGTAGAACTACGGCAGGGCCTGCCATAGATTGCATAAGCAAGTGAATGGCAGGCCCCTATCCAGAATAAAGCCCAGTTAGAAAGGCCCTAAGACAAGATCTGCATGGCCCAAAGAGGCTGCACCAAAAGCTGGTTCAGACCTGAGCCAAGAGTGCAATGTCATGCAGGTGTCTGCACATTACCAGCCTCTGGTGTACCCCTGTACAGTGGTAAAAACCATTCTGCAACAGGCAATGCTGCTCTGGTTTATGCTGGTGGCTGTCATGTAGCTAATGGACCAACCTACCCACCCAGGCTCATGATATGAGTGCCTGAAAGGACATTTCTGGAAGTTCTCATCATAGGGTTGAACAAAAACTCTTGACACTGGGAATTGGAAACAGCTGAAGTTTGTGTGAGCCACTAGATGTGACCTTTGTGGAAGGACCTCTACCCTGCTTCTGGGCCAGTTCAAATGCTCTGGTTCAAGAACAATCTCCTAAGCAGATGCCATGCCCCGTGTGCTGATCTTACCTATGTTGGTATAAAAAGGAAATCCCCAAATCTAGCACTGTGTGATTTTTGAAGCCTTACTGTGCCGCATTACCTTTCTTATTCCTAAAGACCGAGATTATGCTAAAAAAGAAGCTGTTCACTGCTTAAAATCCAAAATGGATAAAGTGAAGAGTCCTTCAGATTCCATCTATTACATAACTCCATTCATTTCTCCAGGCTGCTGGAAACCAGATCAAAGTGTGGCTAGTGTTTAGGAAGCTAACTGTGCTTGAGAATCAGATTCAGCTGCTTATTTATACTGTTCAGTGTTTTTCTATTAAGGCTTTTCTGGCTTAAAAGAACAGAGGTGTTTTTGTACCACCCTTTCTGTCTGCTGGACAGGAAAGGAGTGCAATGACCCAATGTTGACTAGAGCTCACACTTGAGTGCTAGTCACCTTTACCTGATCCCCCCTCCTGGGATTGGATACTCACCTTATTTGATCCTGGGGCCCAGTCCTCCTCTGGGCACTGCCATCAGTGCAGTTATCTTGACAACACCGATGCCCTGTGCACAGGCAGTCGCGTCTACGGTTGTCCGAGGTGCCAGCATGCTTGCGACTCCAAGGTAAGGTGGAGTCCATTTGCTGACCACTAGATTTGCTGCCATGAATACTAATCCCCTCACACATTCTCCCCTTTTCACTGTTAGAAAATAAGCAACACCCCCATTGTGCACTGTTTTGAAATTTCAAAGTAGCACAAAACTGCAGTTACAAAGGAAAAGAAAGATCAAGTTTTTAAAAGGCTCGGTCTATGGAATTTGTGGCCGGAAGAGGCGGCAACAGCAACAAGCCTGGATGGCTTTAAGAAAGAGTTAGACAAATTAATGGAATGACAAGTGTATCAATGGCTACTAGAATGGATGCCTAGGAGCTGGGCATCTCCAAAGGCCATTTGCTGGTATTCAAGAGCAAGTGAAGGTTTTGCCTTCATCTTCTAATTGGGATGCCCATAAGCAATTGGTGGGTCACTGTGTGGGACAGGATTCTGGACTAGATGGGCTGTGGTCTGATCCAGAAGGGCTTCTCTTAAGAACATATGTTCTTATGTTCTTAAGTTCTACTATGTGGTCGATATAGAATTGAAGTGGTGCTTGGGTGGATACAGGGTGGAGGGGAGAAAAATATGGAGAGTGGAATTTGACTTTCCTACCCTGGGGAGTCAAGATTTGAGTGCTGGGACTGCATCCAATGGCTGATTGCACAGGAAGAAGAATTGGTGAGGGGTGCAGAGAGAAAAGTAGTTTCCCCATGTTGAGCATGGGAAAAATGGAAGATGAGAACAGGTAAGTCCATTCTGAGTCTTTGTTATAATACAAATGTGGGAATAACCAGAACATGTACCCGATCCTCATTCCTCCCCAATATGGATTATCTGTGCCCTGAAAATTCTTGGCCTTTGAGGTTGCTGGCTGGACCTTTTTTGGCTGAGAATCCAGAAGCTGCACACTTCTGGTGCCACTTCACATTCCTGGTGAAATGGCACTGAGCCTGGTAAACCAGTTCACAAACTGCACGCAGTCTACACACAATCTGTGGTCCAGTATATGAGGTAGAATGTTGCTTGGGGTGGGTAACAGTGTCATTTTTGTTCAGCACTCTGGTTGGCGCACTATGCCCATGCAAATGTGATGGACCAACAGGGCCTAGTGCCTCCCCACAAGACAGAACTCCAATGCAGATACTCTATTCCTTGGGGATTGCTGGCACGGGCCTGTGGCCCTTTGTAAACAAATCCTTAGATCCATCCCAACATACCTCTTTTGATGCAAAGGTCACCCTAATGTCCTACAGTGTTCTTCTTGCAGGTGAGTGTTTGCAAGGCAATTTCTAAGACTCAGGGAGTTGTGTAACTGATGCATGAAAACTCACGGCAACTTTGCAAAATTGTAGGATCATGCCATGGAAAATGCTTCTGGCCTGGAAAAAGCATTTTAGAAAGGCATTCTGAGAAGTGGCCCATCTTCCAGAGCTGGTGAAACATTGGGACATTCCTACTGCCACTTCTCTATTTGCATGGTGGTGACAGGAATGGGGACCCAGTCTGGCCCATAGTGATTCTACTGAGGTCTCACACTGAAGCACTATCAGGTGTGGATTGTGTGTCCAGGAGCTAGCCAGGCACAGGGAGAGTGCAGCCATTGTGTGTTGCATAGGAGGTTCTGGCTTTCTGTAGTATGCAATGGTGTATGGATTCTGCAGTCCCAGTATATACTTAATATGGCCCAAGGGGACCATGGTTAGCTGTAGTTCAGTGGTAGAACAAAATACCTTGAGAGCAAAGGACTGCTGGTCTGATCCTAGCTTCTCCCCAGATGTAGGCAGTGACAAACCACTTCTGTATCTCTGCAAAGAAAACTGCATAGAGATATCCTTAAAGGAGTCAGACATAACTTGGTGATATCCAGTAACGACAAATGACAAGGGCACCATGCAGATATTGCCAGTGTGGACAGATAGTGTGGTTGGTGAAGGCCTGCAATTTTTAAGCTTTTATTTTGGAAATACATATTAGTCTTGTTAACCAACAGATATTACTTGATATCAGCAGGCCGAAAGGAAAAAAACCTGGTTCTAATTTTGTAGTTAGTATTCAAGCAACTGTCTGGAAATTAGAACTGCAGCTTCAATCCCAGCATCTCCCTATAGAAGAAAGTGATGAGAACAACCAGCTGGGTAGCTTTAAGAAAAGGCTAGACATATTAAGGGAGGACAGGTGTATCAATGGCTACTAGAATTGATGGTTTGATGCTGCCTCCAGGTTGGAGGGACAGGTAGGATGCTTCTAAAGGCCATTTGAAGAGAACTGAGAGCAGGTGAAGATTTTGCTTTTGTCTTCTGCTTAAGATGTCCATAAGCAACTGGTGGGCCTCTGTGTGAGAGAGAATGCTGGACTAGATGGGCTGCAGCCTGATCCAGCAGGGTTCTTCTTATGTAAGGTAATGACAAACCACTTCTATATCTGCCAAGAAAACTTTGTGAAAATGGCCATGTGATCTTTCTGAACCTAACTGTAACTCTAACAACATTTTGTATGAAGGAATGGCTGGACTGCTTAGAAGTTAGTTTCACCCTGTTTATTTC
Source organism: Aspidoscelis tigris stejnegeri (assembly GCA_023333525.1). NCBI lineage: Eukaryota > Metazoa > Chordata > Lepidosauria > Squamata > Teiidae > Aspidoscelis > Aspidoscelis tigris. The sequence continues at coordinate 215,198,360 of JALMGA010000001.1, forward strand.
CTCTTGGCACCTTTGTGAATTATACAGAACCAAGTATTCAAAATTCTGAAAGATGATCATAGAAAGAGACACATGAAAAATATGATGCTGTTCACTGTTGCTGTAATGAGTTTATAAGATAGATTTATTTCAAGTTCTGTAGATTTTTATGAATTGCTGTGGGAAAAGGCAATAGCTTATTATAAGTATGCTAATAGAATATGCTAACAAAATACATCTATTTTTCTCATGCTACTTAACCTAAAGTTGGGATTGTGGTCTACATGCAATATCACACTTGAACAAATCTATTTTAAATGGGATTGGTTCTTTTTTAAAAAAAAAAATCCATCCCCTTTTGCATTCTCTAAGCATTTCATTCTTTTCACAGAATACTATAGGGACCGTGGACTTTATTGTGATTAATATCTAGGAGCTTCTTTAAGAAGGCCAAACTTGATAAGTGGCCCTTGTTGGGTGAAATTTATGGCCTGGTACTTCCTCAGGAAGACTTCCCACGTCGAATTCTTGAGCATAAATGACCTCAGTGCCCAGCGCGCAAGGCAGACGGAGGGGCTGGGTGGAGATGGGGATTTATACAGATGTCTGGTAACTGTGGAAGGTGCAGAAATCCAGAAGAAGAACAACCTGAATCGCTGCCATTGGAAGGGGCTGGTTGACAGAGGTCAGGAGGAGGCCTGCTCCAGCGTGTGAGCCTCTGTGTTTCGGCGCAGTTTGTTTTTTTGATTAGCGCAGTTCATGACCGGGCCATCCCACCTGAATAACAATCAGTTTGATTTACAGCAGGCCTGGAGAGGTCAAGGGACGCCTGCAGAGCTATGCATATGGAGCCAAGCCTGGGGAAGTTTAGAACCTTCCCAAACCCAGATGGTTCGGTTTGACACATTTGGCAAAGCACCAGAAACAACCTATTGGGAGAAAGAAACCGTCATGATGCCAGGGACTGTATTTACAGAAACAAAGCCAGATGGGAAAGAAAATGCTGCTTTGTGTTAATGACCATTCATGACATGGAGACTCTGCTGAGGCTTTACAATTGTTAACAACGGGCTTGTATTGTTTTTCTTTCAAATCTAGCCACAGACATAGAGATCACAGTCTTTTCTTCATCAAGAATATGCATCCGGGCTGGTGTGAGTGCCGCACAGGCCTTAGAAAAGGAGGTTGTTCTATGAATATTTAGGAACAAAAAGCTGGAGCCGCTTTCTTCCAAAATGGTTCTTAACAGTAGAAAAAGATCCAAAGCACAGAAGCAGCTCACTTGCTAATTTGCTTCTCAGAACTAAAGTTAGGGCTCTGGGACCGCATCCAACAGCTGATTGCACAGGGAGTTCACAGCATGTTCACTAGGCCTTTTCCTAAGATCTGGACATAGGCAAAAGAGGGCCCAGATAATGGTGACTTCATGTCACTCTGTATTGGGAGTGCAGTGATTGCACTCACCATACTCATCCAAAGTCTGGCCCACTTCTATTGGTGGCATTCACTCCCAGGAATAAAATCACTCTGCAAAAGGGAATGCAGGTCTCATCTGCTCCTGCGGCCACTGTGTAGAAGGCCAGTGGCTGCTGGATCCACCTACTGGCTTGGTGCCATTATATGAATCACAAGAAAATGGCCTAGTTCCAGGGTCATTTCTGGCTCTTTCAGTAATGGCAATGGTTGGGAACGATGATGCTGGGGGACTTTCATTCCGTGGCCTAATAATTTGAAAGGGGTGGGATGCCTGGGCAAAACAGACAGCCCTCCATCCTGCTCCTAAGCCAAAGCAAACACTTTGACCCAAGGGCAGACCCCTCCTGTGCCCTCTCATGCAGTGATTTTAGGATGCCTACAATGATTAGAGATCAAATATTTTATGCTGGCCTTTGGATTTTTTTGATTTTTTTTGCAAAATAGGAAATAGTAGGAGACAGAGATGGGGAACTAACTAGCCAGGTATCAGTGGACTACAGTTCTCATCCCAAGCAGCACAGACAAGAGAGACAATTGTTGAAAGCTGTGGTCAAACCTCCGGAAAATCACAAACCCTCTCCCTCAACATAAGAACATAAGAACATAAGAACATAAGAGAAGCCTTGCTGGATCAGGCCACAGCCCATCTAGTCCAGCATCCTGTCGCACACAGTGGCCCACCAAATGCTCATGGGCATCTCAAGCAGAGACAAGGACAAACCTTCTCCTGCTCTCGAGTCCCAGCAGATGGCCCTAGAAGCGCCCCATTTCCTCCCCCCCCCCAGCCTGAAAGATGCACCTAGGCATTCGTTCTAGTAGCCATTGATACATCTGTCATCCATAAATTTGTCTAACCCTACCTTAAAGCCATCGAGACTGGTAGCTGTCACCACCTCTTCTGGCAGCACATTCCAAAGGCCGATGACCCTCTGTGTGAAGAAATACTTCCCCCTGTCAGACCTTACGCTCCTACCCATCAGCTTCATAGAGTGCCCCCTGGTTCTAGTGTTGTGCGATAGAGAAAAGAAATTTTCTCTATCCACCTTTTCTATGCCGTGCATAATTTTATATACTTCAATCAGGTCCCCTCTCAAACGCCGTCTCTCCAGACTGAAGAGGCCTAGACGTTGCAGCCTGGTTTCGTAAGGGAGGTGTTCCAGACCCTTAATCATTCTGGTTGCCCTTCTCTGCACCTTCTCTAGTTCCACAATATCCTTTTTGAGGTGTGGTGACCAGAATTGTACACAGTATTCCAAATGTGGCCTCACTATAGATTTATAAAGGGGCAAAATGACACTTGCTGACTTATTTTCTATTCCCTTCCTAATTATTCCCAGCATTGAATTTGCTTTTTTTGCTGCTGCCGCACACTGGGTTGACACCTTCATTGAACTGTCCACCAAAACCCCGAGATCCCTTTCCTGGCGTGTTGCAGAAAGCTCAGACCCCATCAGTTTATAGACGTAATTTGGATTCTTGGCCCCAATGTGCATTACTTTACACTTGTTAAGATTAAAGCACATTTGCCACTTGGTTGCCCACTCACCCAATGCTAAGAGATCCCTCTGGAGCTCTTGGCAATCTCTTTCAGATTTTACTACCCTAAATAATTTAGTATCATCAGCAAACTTTGCTATTTTACTATGTACCCCTTTTTCTAGATCATTGATGAATAAATTAAAAAGCATTGGTCCCAGTACTGAGCCTTGAGGGACCCCACTTTTTACTTCTTTCCACCCTGAGAAATTGCCGTTTACTACTACTCTCTGCTTTCTGCCCTTAAGCCAGTCACAAATCCAGGACAGAACCTGTCCTTTTATTCCATGGCTGGTGAGTTTACTCAGTAGCCTTTGATGTGGGACTTTGTCAAAAGCCTTCTGAAAGTCCAGATAGACAATGTCTACTGGTTCACCTTTATCCACGTGTTTATTGACACTCTCAAAGAATTCCAACAAATTTGTGAGGCATGATTTACCTTTGCAGAAGCCATGCTGGCTTTTGTTCAGCAATGCCTGCTGCTCCATATGCACACTAATTTTGTCTTTAATAATGGTTTCCATCACCTTACACGGAACTGACGTTAAGCTAACTGGTCTGTAGTTGCCTGGATCACCCCTGGATCCTTTTTTGAATATTGGTGTTACATTTGCTACCCTCCAGTCCTCAGGTACGGAGCCTGATGTTAGGGAAAGATTATATATTTTTGCTAGAAGGTCGGCAATTTCGCATTTGAGTTCCTTAAGGACTCTTGGATGAATACCATCTGGTCCCGGTGACTTGTTAACATTTAGTTTATTAAGACATGCCAGGACCTCTTCCTTGGTTATTTCTGTACAGTTTAACTCTTCAGAAAACACAGGCTCAGCTACTGGCATGTGTCTTCTGTCTTCCTCCGTGAATACGGAAGCAAAAAATTCATTTAGTCTCAAGTGCAGGAAGGGCAAAATTAGTAGGGAAATGGACCTCTGTAGATGCCAAATCTAGATTCCAGTTCTAGCAAGTGTATCAAGGTTTTGTTTTGTTTGGTACTGCAAGGCTAAAAACAGATTCAGTTCCATATTTAAAATGGAGAACTGAGAATACTGTTTGCTTGATCAATAACATCCCTACAGTGTTACTTTCGAGTGAGTAGGTATAAATATAGATAGATTCCTTTGTTCCCTGTTCACTTTCCTCAGTCACTAGTCTGGACCTTAAATTTTGGGTGAATCAGAAATACAGTATAGTCACTGACAAAAAAAATTCTCCCCTGAAAAAACTCTGCATTTTAGGCAGGTTGCAGATGCTAAGGGTCAATCCCAGATGTTCATGGAATGCTGGCATTGCCCCCAACATGGCTTGTCAGACATGCCACAGCATAGATTCACTTACCAGGAAAGGTTCCTTAGGCACTGGATCAGTAGCAACACCTGGGAGCTTGCCCCATGCCCACTTTCTTTTGTTTCTTCTTGTGGAAAACCCTTTCCCACTCCACTGGAGAGCACTGGTTGCTCTCAGAAGGGACCACAGAGACACCAGCATGCTCTGCATGGCTATATTTGGGGGCATGCCAAAAATGGCTGACTTCTGAGGCCATTTCCAACATATCCCAAAATATGCCTGTGCTGTCACTTGAAACCTAGCCAATTTCATTTCTCAGATCCAAAGTTAGTGAGGGGTGAGATATGCAGCATAACTGCATCAAGGGCTGAAACAAGATTCTCTCCCATAAGGCACTGCAATCTCTCATCATGGGGATACAGCTAGAGTTGTCCTTCCTGTCTTGTTCCCTGCCTAAGGGTTCTGTTGGCATCATGTCCATCAGGCCTTCAGTCTCTGCCACCCAGGTGGATACTTAAAAATATAAGAGGAGCCCTGCTGGATCAGGCCACAGCCCATCTAACCCAGCATCCTGTCTCATACAGTGGCCCACCACTTGCCCATGGGCATCTCAAGCAGAGACAAGGGCAAACCTCCTGCTCTCAAATCCCAGCAAATGGGCCCAGAGGCACCCCGCCAGACCCCCCAGCCTGAAAGATGTATTTTGCTTGATTCAACTCAATGCTGATAGGAAATAAAGCTTTATCACATGGGAACTCGCTAGTGGACAATTATGCTGCTGATTATTGGTTCAGCAATGGCTAAAAATGACTTCCTACGAAGATGAAAGTCAGCTAGAGTAGCCCTCACATTTTGGTTATCTGAGAAACAAAAGCTAAGAGACCTCGCTTTTCTAGGCTCCCATTCTGAAAGATTATCCATATTCTGTGCTTCTTAGCAGGATTTCACTTCAGTGCTCTATCCGCAGAGCAATAGCTGAGAGTGTTTAGTGACCTGTACTTCAGTCTTTTGTGCTCTGAAACTGGCCTTCCTCTTTTCATGTGGGAGGATTTGGATAGTGTCATTAAAGCCATCATTTTGTCCGGGAACAGACTTAATGGGGAAGTAGAAAGGAGCACATCACAAAATTAAAACAATCAGTCTTTGGGATTTGATGATAATTTAGGCCTATACTTCTCTGGGGAAATAGCTCTTCATAAAAGTTAGAACAATTTGGGTGGTGGTGGTGCTGTTGCAGTTCCAGTAACCTTTGGCATTTGCAATCAACATTTTTATTTTTACAATGTTACTGAACATTTCACACACTGACTCCATGGTATTGTGCTGCATACAGTATGGGTGATAAGTTATTTTAAAACTTAAATCAGGTGACAAATGCTGACTACCAGGACTGTTTAAACATAGCCTGAAAGTAGCTCATGGAAAATATCTTTAAATACAAGTTACTGTTCATGGTAGGAAGCACAGCCTTTCTGAGTTGAATCTATTCAACGATTTTTATATTATGGGAATCCTATAGACATTATTTAGCTTGCCAAATATCATTGGTTAGAACAACCTCATCTGGAGTTTTCACATCAAATTACAGTTTGCACTAGGGCGGTGATGGCCAACCTATGACACGTGTGTCACAGGTGACACACCAAGCCCTTTTGGGTGACACACCTGGTCACCCAGGCACCTGGGCATGTAGTGCTTGCTTGTACTTGAAGTGTACGAATCCCAACTTTCAATTTTTAACTGTTTTGTACTTTTAAAACTGTATTTTTAAATTTGTTTTATTTTTGATACTGTTTTTATACATCTGTTTTAAATGTTGTGAGCCGCCCAGAGACCCTCGGGTATGGGGCGGCATATAAATTGAAATATAAATAAATATAAATAAAATTGAAGATTTAGCAAACGAAATTCAGCAACAAAAGTCACTAATGTAAAGAATTATTTGTTTTTGCTTTTAATACATATATCAAAAATATAACTTTTTACTAGAGCTACAAACATCACAAAATTATGGATATTTCTAGATGTGACACAGCACCCGAGTTAAGCTAGGTTTTTTTGTGAATTTTGACACACCGAGCTCAAAAGGTTTGCCATCACTGCACTAGGGTAACCAGAACTGTATCAAAGGATATTGTATAACTAGAAATGGTACAAACAGAAAATGGATTATTTGGAGCCATTCTAGATTAGTCCATGAAATTTTTTTTCTCCAGTTTGATGAGACGTGGAGAGAAAATGGCAGTGCAGCAGTGTGGCTTCTTCTGGATCCTTAGTGGCATTGATTATGGGATGTGTGGAGTGACTGCATTGACTGGCGTAAAATACGGTATTTTGTTATAATCCGGTACTTATTTACAGCATTTCTTCCAGAAAACCGCATTCAGAGATATCTGCAATTAAACTTTGGGATCTATGAGGAAACCCTTTCATCTCCCATGTGCTTTAACATATGTTAAATGCTTCTATTAAAAACGAGTTCAGAGAGGTCATTGGGAAATTATTGGTGTTACCAATGTGCAAATAATACCCAGCTGGACCTGCCTTTCTCTTCTGAATCTGGAGAAACAATACAGGAACAGAGCCAGTGTTTGCACACTGTGGTGGCGCAAATGAAATAATATACGACAATCTGTTCTGGCTCAAGTAACAGTTTCTGTGCTGCATTCCTAGGTAAGTGTGGTGTGGTGTGGGCGATGGTGTGCACTGCACAGGCCAATTTTGGCCTGGATCAAGAGATCTGGGCGAAGACTGGAGCAGTGGCCAGGCCATCCACATTGCCACAGCCTGCCACAGCCCAACTTCAAAGGCCAGAAATGAAAGTTCTTGGCCTCCAAAGTTGACGTCCAGGACTGTTTTCATGGGGAGGAAGAAATACCCTGATTCCAGGAGTCTAGAAAAATGGCCTTGGCTTCTGTGCATGACTAGACTGGTCCGACCATCTGCCTGATGGCCATTGAAAAGCACCCCTAGTAATCCCAAACATGGGACCTGTCTCAAAGCCTGGTAATGGGTGCCTGTTCCTCATTCAGGGTTTCATTACACCAAAGGCAACTCTTTCTATTTGTCAGATTGAGCAGGCAGCTACATAGGCATGAAGGCAGGAAATGTAGCCAACCACAAATGGTTGTTATGGACTATTAACCAATCAGTGTCATGGAAAACTGGGCAGAAAAGTGACTAATCAGTGAGTAGCACCTGGTGTTGCCAGACTTTGGAAGCAAATGAAGTGCAAATAAAATACTTTTGGGTGCTCATTTGTTTGACTCCTTGAAAAAAATGTGCGTGCATCTGTGGAAGGGGCACTTTTCCTTTAAAGGGTGATTTTAAAAAGCTCTGTCTTAACTGCAGCTGCTCTATAGCCTATCTTACAGTTGATGATTATAGGTAAGCAAGGGGGAGTAACCATATGACAGAAGGTACAAGTCCCTACACTCAGCAACGGTTCCAGAGAATTTTCAAAACCCATTCAAATCAATAAATTGATCTTTAGAGATGGCTGTTTCACAAGGGCAAACTTATTACAGAGTCATGAAACCACTAGAGAAGCTTGCTTTTCTTCAAGCATTGAGTGAGAATAAATACATTTGTCTTATCAAATGTGACATGGAATGATCTGACTGTAAAACATTTGGCACATTTTAATACGTTCTGGAATATCCATACTTTCTGGAGAACTCTAATGGTGTATACTCAGAGGAAGCCTTGCCACATTTCAGTGAGAATCTACATAATGAAACCAATGAACCTTCCCTGTTCTACAGATACTTTGGACCTGTGTAAGACTGTCTTTGATCATACCTTGTTTTGAAAAATGATATTTATTGTTTGAGTAACCGGTATGTATTTATATTTTAAATTCTATATTGCTTTTTGAGTCTTTGGACTGAAATAAATTTGATATATTTGGAAATGCAGTCTTAATGTTGTAATGCAGTGGTAACCACTAGCTATCAATGGCCATCACAGTCTCGCAAACGACAAGTCTCTTGCACTCCAGCCAGTTTGGCCAATAGTGGGAAATAAGAGGAATTGTAGTTCAGCAGAATTTGAAGAAGAGTTGGCTTTTCTACCCCACTTTTCTTACCCACTTAAGGGGACTCAGAGCAGCTGACAAAGCTTTCTATTCTCCCCTCACCTCTCTGTGAGGTAGGTGGGGCTGTGAGAGTTCAGAAGAGAGTTGTGACTAGCCCAAGATCACCCAGCTGGCTTCATGGAGGAGGACGGAATCGAACCCGGTATTCCCAGCTAAGGGTCTGGCTCCCTAATCACTAGACCAAACTGGCTCATCTGTAGTCCACTGTTTGGGACCTGTGGGGCTCTTTGATTTAGGTTGTTCACTGAACAAACTGTGACTGGGAGACTTCAAAGTCAAGTCTCTATTCTGATCCTACTTCACCCTGCGCCTACCACCCCATGGTCCTATAGAAGATTATAGTCTGGCCAGCCACCAAGTAATGTGTGAATTTGTAGGTGTAATAAAGAACGTTGTTGTTGTTTTTATCACACACTACTTGAACCAGGGAGCACTCCATGAAGCTCATAGGTTGGAGAGTTAGGAATAACAAGAAGTATTTTTTTCACCCCAGAGGATCATTGGTCTATGGAATTTATTACCAGAAAAGGTGGTGACAGCAACCAGTCAGGATAGTTTTAGGAAAGGGTTAGACAAATTCATGGAGGACAGGTGTGTTAATGGCTACTAGAATCAATGCCTAAGTCCTCTCTCTCTCCCCCCCCCCAAGTTTGGAGACAGGCAGGATGCCTCAAAAGCCATTTGTAGGAAAGCAGGGACAAGTGAAGGTTTTGTCTTTCTCTTCTGCTTGAGATGCCCAGAAGCAATTGGTGAACCACTGTGTGATACAGGATACTGGACTAGATGGGCTGTGGCCTGATCTAGCAGGGGCCCACATATGTTAAACAATAAGTTTAATATTAATCTAAGGGTGCATCCCCATGCACATTTTCATGTAAATCAAAATCAGATTTGGGAAGTGGTGTCCCCATGCATTTTAGATTTGGTCTGATTTCTGCGGACCAGATTGGCCAAACCAGGACCAAACCAGGACCAAATGTGGTCCTGGAAAAAACTGTTCTTGCTGCAGTTTGGTGGCTTGGCATGCATTGCTTTGCGAGCCGAGCCTGCACATGGGGATGGTCCCAGGCTGTTTGGGGAGGAGATTGGTGCTCGCATCATTGGAAGATGGGGTTTCATGTCCTGTGCTTGCTGTTCTTGCCTTGTGCATTGGAGATCGCAACCGCTGAGATTTTTTGGGAGTAAATGGTGTTAAAGCTGAAATGATGAGGGGGTCGAATGGCATTCACTGACCCACAAGACTATTTTATACACGTATTCCACCCCCCTTCCCTGATCGCCAAGGCAGGCAGGATAATGGCTTGATTTTTCTCCCTTTTCCTCTTGCTGGGTGTTCTTGCGGCTCCTGGGTGTTCTTGGGTTGAAGCAGAGAGGTGCGCAAAACTGCTTAACTGCCACCAAATGTCCTAGCGGCTTTGCTCAAACAGCTGAGTTTTTAAAATTATTTTTGCAATTCAGTCCTGTCTTCTCTGTGCAGCTAAAAGGGGGGATGCAACACTTGCAGTGGGTAGCACAGGGGTGGGGGTAATGTCAACCGGTGGTGGAGAGGAGGTGGCACTGTTCCCCTGTGCTGGGGTTTAGTGCAGTTTGCATGGGGATGGCTGTATTCCTATACAGCCCACATTAGCAGTAGTGGCATGGGGATGAGCAAGATTCAGTTTCAGTCCTGCACCCAATCAAACACGAGCCACTCCAGCACCAAATTGCTTGCATGGGGACGCGGCCTCAGGCTCTTTTTTTTATACTTCACCACCGCTGTGACTGAGGTACAGAAGGTATATATTTTTCTCTTATGTGAAAATGTATGTTTTCTTTGTCTTGCTTTTAGTTCTGAGTTGTATCAGCAACACTATGGCTGCATCCCCATTACAACCTTATTTCAGTTTCAAACCGTTTTCAATCCTCGCAGACCCCACGTCACTTTGGCTTAACACGCTTTCCACATGTTAAATCACCCCAAAGCATTGTAAATGTTAATCCTCATTTCAACAGGTCTCACTCAGGTCTGTGAGCTTGAAACGTTTTACATTTTTTACTGTGGGAACCCTTCCGTGTTAAGGGACGAGAGTTTCCCTCCCCCAATAGCTTGCTTCCAAAGCAAGCTGTAGAAATCCACCCCTTAAAGCAGCAGCCCTAGTAGCAATCCAAGCAATCCACTGTAGCAATCCAAGCACTTCACACCTGATAACGATCTTGCCATTTTGAAAGTTCTGACCTTCAAAAAAGTGAAAAGAAAGGAAAGCAGCTGCCACAGGTTTGGGAAGATGTGTGAATGTTTGGCTGTGACGGTGACGGGTGAAAGGGGCTTGAGTTGCTGCTGCTGCTGCTGCATGCCCTGAGCACTGAGGAGAGGAGGGGAAAGAATTGCTGGCTGTCCGCTGCTGTTTTTCTTCCATTCAGGCAAGCAGAGCCACTCAGCCACCCAGCTAGGCTCCGTGAAGGGGTCCCTTATGGGTGGCACATTCACGCCAGGAGGAAGAGGACAGGGAAGCCCCAAAAAGCGGTTTTTAAAAAGTAGCCACTGGAGTCCCCCCTTGAATCACATACGTCATCAGAATCCAGATTGAACGCGATTCTGGCTGAAAGTAATGGGATCAGGCAAATTCGCGTTTGCATCCAGTTCTGTTATTTTGGTTTAGGGAAACTGGATTAAACTTCTAATGGGGATGCGGCCTATGACTTCTAATTGATCTTTACTAGTGCAGCTATTTAATTCCCCTCGCACCCCCCCCCCAGGACTGTCTTCACCATCTTTTTGATGTCCTAATACTCAGGTCTATTGTAAGAGGCATTCAGAGTCCAATAAGGAAGGCCCATCGCCATTTCCTCCTCCCCTTTCTTAACAGCTTTTACAGAACAACCTGTTGCCGTTCATTTAAAACACATGTGCAGCATAAACCCTTCATTTCAGCAGTTTATTTTCTAGTTAATGAGCTATTAGCCAAACAACCCAACCAATTAATGAACAAATATAATAGTCTGAACCTTTGAACACGTTGGCAGCAACCATAAGAATCCTTTCTTAGGTCTACACCAAAGTAAATGATTTTGGGATCAAGGCATTTAATTTTTAATTTATAAAATAGAACTCCTTTGTGGCATCATCTGGAGCAAAATGGGATAGCAACGAGGTTACAGCTCTTTGAAAGCTGCTGTGACTATTGCATGAAGAAAGTGAAGCTATGCTTTCTTTAAAAGACAGTGTGATTGTATTTTTTCATGGATATTTAGGTGGAAAAAAATCAGATCTTAGGATGTGGGGTGGGATATACATATTTTAAATAAGGTTGCAGAATTATGGGCATCAGTTCTGAAGAATCTTAAAATATATGTGATTACATTGGTATAGTTTTCCCTAAACTTAGATGAGTGCTGTGGCTGCCATAATTAATTACCTGAGTATTTGTTTATACAGATCTATAAAATATGAATTTACCTGCTTGTGATACCTGTTTAATTATGTTTTTAAAGAAGATTTTTGTGGCTATTCAATTGCAGATACAGTATACTATGTTTATTAAGCCAGCTGCTTTGTGTGTGTGTGGTTTTCTTTTGTAGAATCACAAATTTACTTGGAGGAATTATTCATGAACTTTCAGGAGTAGATATAACTCTTAGTGCCATCTTAACTAAAAGCAATTTAGAGATAAATACAGTGAATGGTAATGAAAGGCAAAGAATGGAAAATTGTTTAAGTGGCCAAAGAAACTTTATCCTATTATGATGCAAGCCAAGCTATGCCAGCTATATGTAAATGTATGCAGTAGCTTGCGTGCTTGTGTCCACTTTGAAGTTGCCATCTGAATTTAATTCTGCCTTTGTGATTAAATCAGGCCATTACGTTTAATCTCACTTAATAGTAAAAAACGCTCTTTGTTGTTTTCTATAGGCAACATATTCTGCCCCTAACATATACAGCCTGGCATTCACACTTTACTATTAATCCCCGATGGCTGATAATTGCTTCATCTCCAAGTTCTCTGTCCAATTCACAAGAGAACTGATTGCAACTATTCTTCCTCTATACATTAATGCACTGTTTTGGTCTTACTTCTCTGGCTCAGTGAACCCTATCAAGCTGTCCGCATTTTCTGGGCATGTGGATGTATTGTAAGTTGTTAAATTAAATTCTGTGCCGACTCCCCCTCCTTCCCTCAACCATCAGAATCTATTAGCACTACAAGTTAGCTGATTGACAACTGAGGCTACTTTTCCACTCAAAAACCAGGAATAAAAAGGCAGAAATGTGTGTCTCCTCATCTGAAACACTGGGGTCTTCCAGCAGATGTCTTTCTACTTACATTTCCATTACCACAGCTAGATCAATGGCGTTTCCATTGAGTGGCTTTCGTTGATCTTTCATCTGTCGGTTGTGAAATTCCTCTGATATATGACAAGTGCTAGGGAAATAATGTACTTTCTGGAGTTCAAGCAGTACAGAAGAAGTGTCACTACACTGCCACAGAAAGGCATGGCTTCCCTTAGTTCCTTAAAGAAATGAAGCTCACAACGCTAAATTGCCACCATGGCACACATCCAGACTACTATTGTCCTGGGTCATATAGCAGCTTCCTAAATACCATCAGTCTCCCAACATGGCCTGAAATTTCACATGCTTGCATAGAGAGCCCATTTTTATGAGTGACAGACATTCCATCAGTGAAGCCCGGTGGTCTGTGGAGATTGTATGGTAGTGGGCAACTCCCACCAGAGGTAGAGCCCATAAGATTATGTACGTGGACCATTGTTTTTTAAACATGTATGTAAGTGATATGCAGCTAGAAGTAAGCAGTCAAGTAGCCATTTTTGCTCACAATGCCAAATTGTGTAAAGAAGTGATGGGTAGGAGAGTCGGATCTGACAAAGAGAAGTATTTCTTCACCCAGAGGATCATCGGTTAATGGAATTTGCTGCCAGAAGGGGTGGTAACAGCTATCAGTCTAGATGGTTTTAAGGTAGAGTTAGACAAATTTATGGATGACAGATGTATCAGTGGCTACTAGAATGAATGCCTAGGTACATCTTTCAGGCTGGGGGGAAAGCAGGACACTTCTAAGGCCATTTGCTGGGATTTGAGAGCAGGAAAAGGTTTATCCTTGTCTCTGCTTGAGATGCCCATGAGCATTTGGTGGGCCACTGTCTGCAACAGGATGCTGGACTAGATGGGCTGTGGCCTGATCCAGCAGGGCTTCTCTTATGTTCTTCTTATGTAAGTAAAAATAGAAAGGGACTGTGAAGAGCTCCATAAGGATCTCTGCTGGGCAGGTGCTTTCCAATGTGAGCAAGTGTAAGGTAATGCATACTGGAGAAAATAATCCTAAATTACACTTATGGAATAAAGGGTTTGAACCAGCTACAACCAATCATGAGAGAGATCTTGTTGTAGTGAATGGAGGCATCAACACAATGTATTGTCAGCTGCAAGAAAGACTAATAGAAAATGGCATTGAAAAAACCCAGCTGGTGACTATCTGCACCTCTGCTGGACGGAGAGGTAAACGGAGTTGCCGCACAAGCATGCTGGCATCTCTGACCTCCTGACATGTCTGTGACTGCGCAGAGCGTCAGCATGGTCATGGTGATAGCACTGGCGCATGCACAGACACAGAGGGTGTTGCACACAAGATGGCGGTGCCTTGAAGAGAACCGGCCATCAGTCAAACAGAAGGTAAGTGTTTGATCATGAGTTGGGGGTAAACTAACATTTAGTAGCATTTGCAAGTGGGAATGCTAGTAAATGTCAGTTGATTGCTCCCCTTTCCCATGGACCTATGGACATTGAGTTGGGGACACTGAAAAGCAGCTTGATGCTCACCTTGGCCACGGTAGCCCACATCTCAATCCATGCCTCTGCACCTTTCCATAGGCTATCTATATATCCTCCCCCAAGCAACCTGAGGCAAATTTTGAACTATTTACCATCTACAAGTTAGGGTAATGGGTTGTCACGGGGCAATTCTGTACTGGTGTATAGAATATTAGGAAGCATACTGGGAACCTCCCTTCCACATGCTGCTGTGATCTCAGGGCGGTCCTGTCCAATACATCCCTTAAGAATGCACCAGAACCTGGAAAGGAGGCCCCTAATATGCTTGGAAATCCAGTAGACTAAACTCAGGCATTGTTTATACTTTACATTTCAGAGTAAGGTTATGATCTGACACAGCAAAAAGAAAAAGCAACCAAAGTTCAAATACAGCTTTCACAAGGTACCTACCTGGCAGAGTGTTCACACTTAACAGCAAAGTCTACTGAAAAGCTATTTATTTCTTGCAGAAGATTTTTCAACAGTGTTTGTTGGTAAATGTGAATATGAACAAAAACATAACAAGATATCACTCTAAGTGTGCCATACTTTCTCTTTGGGGCCATCGGAAGGAATACTTGCAACGGAAGAAGTCTGAAATCTGTGAAAGTTGGTACATATTTCTCAATATAGGCCTTTCTGCACTTGGCCTTCTGGAATATATCCCAGGATAGAGACCTGCTATCTGCATGCTAATGCAGATTATGGAAGGCCCCAAGTAAGGCCTGCCATAGTCTCATTAGCTTGTGGCCAGCAGACCGTTATCCCGAGATATATTCCAGAATAGGGCCAAGCGCAGAAAGGGCCATGAACTATGTTCTGTAATTCAGAAATAATTTGTATAGGTATATGAATTCCATCTGCTTCTAAGTTTCCATTTCATTATATTGCATATGTCCTTCTGGATTTTTTCATGATCTATTCCATTATATCATATACTTTTGTCTTACAAGGGGCCTTTCTGCATTTGGCCTAGGTTGCTCTTTCTGATAATTTACCAGCATTTATATCCCACATTTCCTTAAAGTAATTCAAGCTCTCATATAGTCTTTTCCTCCCATCATCCTCATCATAATGCTGTGAAATAGGTTGAGCTTGGTAGCAATTAAAAACTAGGGAACCCTAGGACCTGTTCACACTTCGCTCTCTGGAATGGTATTATATACCATTCCAGGGAAGCAAAGAGGAAGCGAAGAGGAAACCATCCACCCTTGAAGTGCTGGTGTACTCCCCAATCGGGCCACCGATGTTTCAAGTGTTGATGGTCTCGCCTGGATCATCCAGGTCACCACGGCAACATTTGCCATGTGCCCAGTCATTTTCATGGTCATCATGACACAGCATGTGACTTTGAGCATTTGCTGCCCCACTCCCATGCACCGTTCACACCTGGGAATGTGAACATTGTGTCCAGAACCGGCCAAGAGATCACCAGCAGCTCCTGATGAGGCTGTGAACTTTCTACTTCTCCACAGCTTCAGAAGCTTGGAGCTGCTGCCAGACCCTCTGGGACACCCTAGAACAGTGGGCGTGTGGGTGCCCTTCCCCAGCAGAGCCTGGAGCTGCTTCTAGAAGGTAAGTGCAAGCAGGCCCCTACATTTTAGGAGGCATTTACATGCAGCAAAAAATAGAATAAAATAAAGAAGCTCAAAAGCACCTTAGAGATGGGAGCATGCTAGTACAGACTATGGCAGGCCCCAGCAGAGCTTGCTATTGTTTGTACAAGCATGCAGACAGCAGGTTCCTATTCCAGGATATAATCCAGAATAAGGCTGATGTCTATCCATCACACCCTGCTACTTCCCACGGGATTTCTTCTTTACCTGTGGTTTGAGTAGCCATGTAAGCTATATTTCACCAGCTTTAGAAAACAACTGCATTCTATTAGCACCTCCATTATTACATAGAAAAAGCCCTACTGAATTTTGTCCAACATAGCTTTGCAAATCTGGACACTGGGTCATAAATATTTCAGCTGTTTAATTAGTTGGCTGTGTAGTTTTCCTGTCAAGTATACAGTTCTTGCTGATCAACACAAATTGGTGTAGTGTATACATTAACAATGGGCCTCAAATATATTCCTTAAAACAGTAAACAAGGAAGAAGAGTTGGCTTTTCTACCCCGCTTTTCTCACCCATTTAAGGGGACTCAAAGTGGCTGACAAACCTTTCTATTCTTCTCCCAACAGAACACCCTGTGAGGTAGGTGGGGCTGTGATAGCTCAGAAGAGAGCTGTGACTAGACCAAGATCAACCAGCTGGCTTCATGGGGGAGGGCGAAAACATGTGGGCAAGCATGTTAGCAGGAGGCCAATAACTGTTCTATTTATACCAATATGTAAAGTATTGTAATTCTTCACATTTCCTTCTAAAAAGATCCTTGAAATGACAAATTATTATGCAATAATATTTCAGTGACTAGCATGTAAAAAGAGACATGGGAATAACATTTATTTCTGTTGATCATAATTGCAGAATTGCATATCATTGGCTCCACCAGATACAATTCTTTAAATCAGTTATTTAAAACAGGAAAGAAAACCTGCAGAGAGAATAAAATTGTTCAGATATAAGTACGCTAAAAAAAGATAAATGTAATTTCTATAATTACATAACTTCACCTGTATATAAAAATTGGACAGAAAGATGTACTGAAATGCTTTTTCAGAACTCATCATAAGAACATAAGAGGAGCCTTGCTGGATCAGGCCAAAGCCTATCTAGTCCAGTATCCTGTCTCACACAGTGGCCCACCAATTAATTACCCATGGATATCTCAAGCAGAGACAAGGACAAACCTTCTCTTGCTCTCGAATCCTAGCAAATGACCTTAGAGGCATCCTGCTTGTCCCCCAAGCCTGAAAGATCAGAGCCCTTTCTGCACTAGCGCTTATTCCAGAGTATATCTTGGCAGGGGGTCTGTTGTCCATATGCTGATGCAGACTATGGAAGGCTTCAGCTGGGATCTACTATAGTCTGCACTACCATGCAGATAACAAGTCGCTGTTCTGAGATATGTTCCAGAATAAGGCCAAGTGCAGAAAGGCCCCTACTTAGGCATCCACTCTAGTAGTCACTGATACATTGTATCCCATTCTGAAAAGCATAAATTAAATTTAGTAACAAGAAAAAAAATCCAATGGTAGGGAAATCCATATTATAACTATAGTAGAAAAAATAATAATTTGTTGTGTCCCCCTTTAAATTCCTATATCAAGAAAGTATCTAGCCTCAAAACCATCAGTAGTATAATAGACTGAGGGCCACCATTTGAAGACTACAGCTCTTTTGTTCCATTCTTTGCTAACAGTTAAATAATTTATGGATTATATGTTTAGGATAATCTCACAAATTCACCTTCTTTCTTTATAGAACTCTTCAGGACTTGAAGCTTTAGTAAGATAGACCAAGACATCTCTAATGCAAAATAAAGTCCAATGACGACAGAGATCCGTGCATATCTGATTAACAGTCTACTAAGATAATGGGATTTCGTTCTCAGGCTGTGTCCACACACAATAAAAAAATGGTCATTTAGAGGTTGTAGCTGGGCAGGTTTGACACCCATTAATGTCACCATTTCACCTGTAATTCACATTAAAAGCCAGCTTATTTTTGGTCTTCTACACGAATTAAAGACTGAATGGGAACACTAACGGGTAGCTTTGCTGCAAACCACCACCGGCAAGCCAGTTTTGACAGCTTTTAAAATGTATGTGGATTCAGCCTGAGCAAACATACCTTCATACTGTCGAATCTGGATGTACCCCTCCTGATCCGCATTGTGGTATTAAAATCTTTTAAGCAGAACACCAGCACCAAGAATGTATAACTAATCGAGAGATCAGCCATGTAATCTAGAATGAAAATTTAACAAAACAATGCAAGGAGTTTTCAGACTTCCCAATACTCTTGTAATCGGTGACCAACCGGGGTAGAGACCTCTTACAGCTCTCAGTGGTAATGCAAGCAGCCTGAAAAGCAGAGGGTTGCTGGTTCAAGCCTCAGCCTCTTCCCAGAAACAAGCAGTGGCAAACCACTCCTGTGTCACTGCCAAGAAAACTGCACAGGGGTGCCATTGGAAGCGCCCACCAGTGGACAGCAGCATTCGGCGGAGTGGAGCACGACTTTATTTAGGGGAGGGCAAATTCACATCCTTATCCATGAATAAAACAGCTGTTTTCTATCTTGGGTTTAGTGGCCTGAGTTAAGCCCTTAGAAGTAAAAAAAGGGACGGATGAACGTGCCTGTAGTATCAGGGGGTCCAAGTCGAAGGCGGTAGGCGGGCACGTGCACTCCGAGGCGAATCTCCTCGCGAATGACGCCGCTTACCTGCCACCCCTGTCGGGCGTCGTCCGCGGGCCCGGCCAGCTCCCTCCGTACGCCCACGCGACCGCTCAAGAAAAGCGCGCGAAAGTTTCCTGCCTCGCCTTCGCTCCAAGCGGTCGGCGCCCATGTTACTTCGTGGCCGCTGCTTCTCGCTTGTGCGACCCCATTTTGTGTCGTGCCCCCTCCCCAACTCCCCCCCCACAATGCAACTCACTTAAAGGGGAACACTAAGAAAGACAGAAAGGAGGAAGCAAGCGAAGGCTTCCTCTCTCGCTCGCTCTTTGTTAAAGGCGCGTAGGAACTGAAGCGTCCCAAGCGCCGTCGCCGGCCGTCCTCCTCTCCCTCAGGGAGTTTGGAGGTGGCGGAGGGAGAGGCGCCCCGTTCCTCCTGTCCGACGCCTGAGTCCTCCCTCCCGTCCCGTCCGTCCACCTCCAGGTTGGAGCGGCGCCACCGCGCGTGCCCCTCCGCCCTCCCTCCCTCCGTCCCGCTCGGAGTCAGGGGCGCCGCCGGTCACTTGGAAAACTGCGCCTGCACGCCGACGGGCCCTAAAGCGACGAGGCCGGGGGGCGACGGGACGAAGTGGGGGAACTTGCAAAGCGCGCACGGGCACAGGCTGCTAGTCGCACTGGACAAGCGCCCCCCCGCCGCCGCCTGCTGTTCTTCCAAGGCCAGCGAGAGGTATTTGTTGGCCGACCGCAGGCCGCCGCTGCCGCCGCCGTCCGAGTGCGGAGGATGGTGGTGATGGTGGTGGTGGTGATGGTGGTTCCCGTTCGAGGGCGCCGCCAAGAGCACCGGGCCCGCCGACGGCGCGGCGGCCGCGAAGAGCGGCAGACCGGCGAGGAGTAGCCGGGGGACCCCGGCGGAGCCGCTGATGTCGCCCAGGACCCTCCGGAGCTCTTGCAACGAGCTGCCCAGCAGCAGGATGTAATTGCGCGCCAGGAGCAGCGTGGCGATCTTGGAGAGCTTCCTGCCGGGCGTGCTCTGGCAGTGAGCGGCCGAGTAGGGCAGGATCACCTCCCGGAGGGCGTCCATGGCCAGGTTGAGGTCTTGCATCCGCTTCCTCTCCCGGCTGTTGATCTTCCTCCGCAGCTGCTGTTGCTCCGTCTGCGCGTCCCGCGTGGGGCTGCGGACACGCGCCTGGAGGCCGAGCGGGGGCGCTTGCCCGGGAGCGGCCGCCAACTCTGCCTTGTCCCGATGAGCTTGCTTGGGGAGCGTGGCGGAGGGGCTCGGTCTGTAGCCCCCCGGCTCGTACAAGGGCGGCGGCGGCGGCGGCTGCCTTAACATGGTACTTGGTTGCTTTGCCGCAGCGCTTTCAAATCCAGCGAAGATCTGGCATCGTGACGCGGGGGTGACGGGGAAAGGTGGGGTGAGCAGCTCTGCAGATGAGGATCGGGGTGATAATAATGCTGCGGGAGGTGGAGGGAATAATAATAATAATAATAATAATAATAATAATAATAATAATAATAATAATAATAATAATAATAATAATAATAATAATAATAATAATAATAAAGCAGCTAACTGCTCTTGTTCGTTAGAATCACCTGGATCGGAGGAAAAACTGGGCTGAGGCGTGCAAAACAAAATCCCCAGAAACAAAACAAATCCCTGTCCTGATCTGCCCTGAGCTGTGTGAAGCACTAAATTCAGCCGACAAAACTCCTTTAAATTCGCCCACGCGTTTGAGTAAAGGAATGACAGGCGGTAGCCAATGGGAGTGCGAGCGTGGCAAGAGCGAGACAGTCATTGGCCTGCCCTGGAGAAAATACTACAACTGGGTGAAAAAACCGAAACTTCTGTTGCCAATGTTTGTTGTGTGAACCTCCCTAAACGGAAACTTCAACGGAGTCGCCTGGATTTTGAAACGCATCTTTCTTTAATGTTCTGAGGTGGCCCTTTTGTGTTGTTTCTCTGTTGTCTCCCCTCCTCAGATGGCTGTTGGGAATCACCTAGTTGTGATGATACCTGGCGGACTAAAGGGGCCCCTCTATGCAGTTTTCTTTGCAGAAAGAGAAGTGGTTTGTCAATTTCCTTGGAGAGGCTGGGGACAGTTTCTTCCATCACCCTTCCATTCTAGTTCCATCTCTCTTCCAAATTTGCTCAGGAACTGTTTTCATTTTTCTTAGGTGCCCCCTTTTTCTTTCCTAACCCAGGGCCCATTAACACCACAATTATTTAGTCCACATTTATCCTTTTTTAAGGCCTCAGTCCAAATCTTGGTAGTTCGGTGGAAGTAAAAAACAAAACACACACTGGTCTCTGTCCCCATTCTCAGTCTTCTAAGACAGGGGCTCCTCCTCTCCTTATCATCTTTCTCATGTTGGATGATTGGATGTCTCCCTATCACTCAATTTAAGTTTCTTTTGGGATGAATTCTCAATCTTTTGCTCCACGTAAAGGCAACCCTGAGGTGGCAAGGCAAAATTGGCCATTATCTCCTGTGACGATTCCCCTTGCCACTAGGCCACTAGTTGCCCTGCTGTGAGTGGCACCCCCGACACTCTAATGGCTGTTCTAATTCCAACCTTCTCATCTCCCTCTCATGTTCTAACTTGAGATGAAGAAGAGCCACTTCCTGACTGTGGAGGCATATTCCCATTATAAGCTTATTTCGGGTTCAAAACCGTTTCAATCCTCGCAGTTCCCAAGTCAGGTTGGCTTAACAAGCTTTCTGCGTGTTAAATCGCACCAATGTGTTGTAAATGTTAATCTTCATTTCAACAGGTCTCACTCTGGTTTGTGCGCTTGAAACATTTTACAGTTTTTACTGTGGGAACCGTTCCATGTTAAGGGACGAGAGTTTCCCTCCCCCAATAGCTTGCTTCCAAGGATAGTGATTTTGCTGTAAAAATCCACCCCTTAAAGCAGGCGCTACACTGTAGCAATCCAACCTCTTTACACCTGATAACGATGTTGCAATTTTGAAAGTTCTGACCTTTAAAAAAGGGAAAAGAAAGGAAAGCAGCTGCAGGTTCTGGGAGATGTGTGAATGTTTAAAAGCTGTGGCTGTGATGGTGATGGGTGAAGGGGGCTTGAGTTGCCGCTGCTGCTTTGTGCCCTGGGCAATGGGGAGAGGAGGGGAAAGAATCGCTGGCTGCCCGCTGCCGTTTTTCCTCCATCCAGGCAAACGGCAGCCACCCAGCCACCCAGCTAGGCTCCGTGAAGGGGTCCCTTATGGGTGGCGCATTCATGGCAGGAGGAAAAGTACAGGGCAGCCCCAAAAAGTGGCTTTTAAAAAGTAGTCACTTGAGTCCCCCCTTGAGTCACATACGTACTCAGAATCCGGATTGAACGTGATTCTGGCTGAAAGTAATGGGATCAGGCAAATTCGCGTTTGCATCCGGTTCTGTTATTTCGGTTTAGGGAAACTGAATTAAGCTTATAATGAGAACGCGGCCTAGGTCTCAGATGGCCCTCCCTGTGGTGGGACCTGACCATCTCCCACACTGACTACTGGTGTCACTTCCATACTGTCCTTTGCTGCTCTGGTAGTGACACTCCTCATTTGCACCCTTGAGGTTTTAGCTGACACGTGTGTACCGGGCTTATTTCTGCCCTTCATGCACTCAGGGAAGGTGGTGGTGGTGGGACTGCAACACAGGGACACACCAGGGGAACAGACACACACACATGGGCGCCAACTCTGGCTGCCCTTCACAGTCAAACCTGGACTCTTAGCACCGTGGACTCTGGTCTTAAGGCTGACTGGACCAGACTGTCATGCCACATGCTGCCACCAATGCGACGATCCCCCTTGCCACTAGGCCACCAGTTACCCTGCTGTGAGTGGCACCCCAAGCACCCTAATGGCAGAGAGCCATCCAGTGCCAAGTGTCCATGGTGTTGTGGGGGTTTAGGTGCTTTAGGCAAAACACCCACCCTCTGGCTGGACTGATATACTGGATAAATCACCTAACTCAGTGTTAACAGTGAACCCAAATTAGTGTTTTATTATTTACAAGAATAATCAGAACAATATATGGTAAGGATTTTAATTTAAGATTGGCTTAAATCAGTTCCAGTCCAGTTACTTGAAATATAACAGATATAAACTTCCCTCCTGACAGCTAACTTTGCTGTAGAGGCTCTTTTCCCTCGCCCAGGACTAAAGTGTTCTCTTTGAAGTCCCTGGGCTTTTACTCTGTTTGACTCCTCAACACCCTGGAACAGTCCCAGCCTCAGAGTTGGGCCCTGTCCCCAGCTAGGCTAGAAAGCCACCAGCTCTCTCAGCCTCTGAGCTGGAAGGCAGACTGCGCCTGCTGCCCTGCTGCCTTATATCCCAGTGGGGAATATATGCTACTATAGAGAACGACACCTCCTGGTTCTCTCTGTGTCCAGCTCTCTCACTCCAGAGAGGCTGCCAATGGTCTTTTCAACTGTCCTAAGACTGGTAAGGGCCAGGATGGTCAGCAGAAGCCTGGCTTTCTCCTCACTTGCTAACTGCTGTTTCCACCATCAAAGGGATTGAGGCCTACTTTTAAAGGCTCTCTGACCCCTCCACTCCTATTGGCTGGGGCGAGTCAGCTGACCCCCCCTCTGGGTTGCAGCCACGCCCCCCAGGTCCTCTTGGCTCTGCAAGGTTCTAAACCACACCAATAGTGTGAAAAAGGGGTGTTTTAAAAATAAGCTTGGCTGCAGCCTGACTCCTTGGCTGCAGCTGCCTGGTGAATGTCAGATCCCCCACCTCATTGCTTATACAGTTACTTCCACAATGTTATGAACTTGATCTAGGATGGTGATTCCATCACCAGGAGGGAAGGAAGATGGCTGGTTTAACAGCAAGAGAAAAAAAGAGCTGTGGCCAGATTTCCCATTTCCCCCTTCTTAGCTTAATGTCTTCTCTTGGGCAAGTGGTGGGTGGCAACCTGATCTTAAGGCCAGTCTTTATTGTAGCAACAATGATAAACAAAGCAAAGTCGACAGTCAAAAGCCAATGTGAGGATAAACAGAGTAAAGGTCAACAGTCTGAAGTCAAACAGTCTGAAGTCAAAAGCCAGATCTTACTATTGCAGGTTGAAGAATAATCCAAGAACCAAAATCAGGAGGGGGGTATGCAGGTCAGGAGTCATGAAACAGAAATCAAACAGGAAGTTGCAGACAACAGGAAAGATTGATTGTCAGCAACAGGTTGTTTAGGGAGCAATGACTGTTTATGCCTCTGAATCAGTGTTGAGGTGGCCAGTGGGATGGAGCTTGATTGCTTGGTGTTTGCTGGACAGCCATGCTGATCTACATAGCACTGATTTCTCCATTGTTCTGCCAGGGAAGCTGCCTCACAAGTCTCTTCAAGATATACAGCAGCACTGGGCTGAATGTCTGGCAGATGTGCTTTTGTGATGTGTTTGTCTGGCCTTGAGCTTCTGAATGTCCTGCCTCTGTATGATTTACAGCCAGCTCAGCTACAGAGGCTGTCTCTGAGCAGACAGATTCTGCATCAGAGTCAGCTGCATCAAAGACACTAAGCATAGCTCTTCATCCTCTGGGGACAAAGGGCTTCAATGGAGGATGAAAAAGCATTTCTTCTTGCTTTTGGGCTTACTCCAAAGTAAGCTGTCTATTCAAAAGGTGTGTGTAGGAGGAAGAAGGGCTGCCTCTAGATGCAACATACATCCTGGGATTCTTTCAAACTATATTGGGAATATAAGACATATTGCAGGCATTTCCAGTATATCGCTGATCACAACATGCAAAGAGCATGTTGCAGTGCTGTTTATAGGAAATCTAGCAACGACATCAGTTTTCCCATAATAGCTCTGTTAACTTTCACATCTGTCGAGCAGCTTTCATGATCAGCCCAACTGGAGCTACTGGAAACTAGCTTAATGTGTGAAAAAACAACAACAAAAGGAAAGGGGTGGGCATTAGCTTCTGGTAGTCCCAACTAGTCCAATTGCCAAAGCTGCTTGACAGATGTGTAGATAAGCAAAGGGTTGATCCTCATCTGGTGGGTTATGGCAAGATGTAATCACAGGATTTTGTTTAGATTTTGCATTGCATTTTGCCATCTGGAAGCAGCCAGAGAGAGATTTGGTTGAACAAAATTTCACAGAAATGAAGAAGAGATTGTGCCCTTCCTCTCCTTTTTCTTAGACCACTTACTCAAGAGGAAGCCCAGAATCAAGAGGAAGCAAATGCCTTTCTGTTCTTCTGGGAAGCTGTCTACCCCTAGAAGAACTGAGCTAAGAAATGGGAGAGAAGCCTGGTCATAGCTCTCTTCTATGTTTGTGTATATGGCAGAAAGAGGGAGCAGGAGGAGAAGAAGAGAGGGGCTTGATTCAATGAAACTTCAGAAGTGCACTGAAGTATTGGTGGAGAATTCCCCTACCTCTTTTGTTTAGGCAGCTTACTTCGGAGTAACAAATACATTTGTATCCTCTTCTGAAGCCATCTGCTCCAGAGCTAAGCTGAACTGAGCAAAGAAGGGGAGGGATGGAAACCTGATCACAGTCCTGTTTATATTTTATGTGCAGATTTTTGTGTGCTTTTTGCTGTGTTGAAGCCACCCCTTCCCTTCTCCTTGGCTGAATTGCCACCCTCGCCTCCCCAAAAAAGGCCGAGCAAATTCTTAACGAGCGCGTCTTCACGGGATGCCTTATATCGTTTTCCCGAAACCGAAATAATTGAACCGGGTCGAAACTGTCTCCACGGCTTTCAACTTGATCCGATTCATCCGCATCCCGAGGGCATCCCGAAGGCACCCTTATCTCGGATTCAATCCTCGGAGTCCCCACAACAATCCTGTCCTCCCTGCCCATTGCCAGTCATGGTGCCCACCCCCTCTCTCTGATTGCTGTTCCCTCCCAGGATCAGCCCCTCTTACTTAGTTCAAAGTAACAGAGATCAGACCTCTCCCTCATGGCTGTGCAGCTCTCCGCCTCCTTTCCTCTGCACCACCTTTCCCTCACCTTTTTCTTCCAGCTTTCTGCTCTTCCCTCATCACCCCCATCAAAGAAATCTGGATCCCCCTTTCCCACCCGTGCTTCCCTCGTGCCAACAGGCTGGGCTGCAGGGGACCAAGGGGCTTTTTCATTGCTCAGGGCACACAGCAGCAGCAGCAAGTAAAGCCCCATTCCTTTAAACATTAATACAGAATCTCAGCTGCTTCCCTTTCTTTCACTTTCTAGAGGTCTGAACTTCTGAAATTGCGCAAATTCGCAACATTGTTAATCGGGAGTGAAGTTGTTCCCTTGCTACACTGTAGCGCTGCTGTGTGAAGGCTGGTCCAAGAAGTTCAGGCTTGCAAGGTGGAAACTCGTGTGTGTGTGTGTGTGTGTAGGGGCAAGAAAGGTGCCCGATCCTTGGGTGCAGAGGCACCTATTCTCCGGGTTCGGAGAGGCAAAAGGGGAGAAGAGGTTTCTATTTAATCTTACCCGCGCTCTCTCTAAAAGGGCTTCTCTTTATTCTCAAAGGGACCCTCAGTCACCCCCTTTTTTAATTAAAAGGGGACCCTTTAAGGCATCGATCAGGGAGAGGGATCCCTCGGGAAGCTTTTCTCCACGTGTCTTGAATTTATTTTATTTTTTTAATAGCCACTGAATGTGCCAAAGGGAAAGAAAAGGCGCATGGAGGATCCGCCAGGCGAACGGAAAGGGGAGAAAAAGGAACGGAGGGGCCAGACGTAGGGCGGCTTCACCAGGCTGTTCTTGCCGCTGCAGCCGCTGCCGCCGCTGCCCCCAGCTGCTCAGAAAGGGCCCTGCTGGGGAGAAGAAGAGGAGGAGGAGGAGGAAAAAGCCGGGGCGCTGGAGGGTCATCATTTCCTCCATGCCTGGCTTAGCTCGCCCCAGTCTGGAAACCCTAAACACACCCACCAATGACGTGCCCAGAATACGGACAGCCATTGGATACAGTGCAATTGGGGGAGGGGCACCCTGAATACGGAATCTCATCCCCAAAAACAGTACTGTCCACACAGTAAAAACTTAAACACGTTTCAAGTGCACGATCCGGAGTGAGACCTGTTGAAATCAGGATTGAGATTCAGAACGGTTTGGCATGGTTTAACACGGAAAAAGGAGGACTCAAAACGTTTTGAATTCGAAATAACGTTGCTGTGAAGACGTGGCCAACATGTCAAAAGTTTCCAGACAAGCAACATTGCACATGCTTAAGTAATCAGCTGCTGTAAGAGAAAGAATCCATTCCAAGCTTTTATTCAAAACAGAGATGGTCGGTGATGGACAAGGTGATGCCTTTCCCTCTCCAGAGTCAGCTCAAGGTATCACCTCAATAGTTGGTTGTAGTGGCCATAACAAAGTTGCAAGCTGGGCTATTGGGCAAGCAATGGACTAACACAAGCAACAGTCCAGTGACAAGAAAGTGTGAGACTTGGAGAAGGAAAAAAAAAGTGTTGTATATGTCAGGGGGTAGTGGTGTGTCAGGTACCCCCGTTGGTAATAAATCTTCGCAGAGTTGCGCTTCCGTGCTGGAAAATACAAGCCTCTGTCTCTCGGCTTGCTGGCTTGCTGGCTGTCAGCATTCTCGGCGCTGTCCAAATTTTCAGGAGCTTCGCCCCCCTTACTCTGCCCACAGTTTAAGCAAACAGACTGAGGCAGATTTCTCCGTAGAGGTTTATTCATAGCGGTTACATCTTTCTCCCTCTCCAGTCTCGAACAATCAACAACACACAGCCGTGTGTGATCACTTTTATACACTTCCTTTATCACAAGAAGGTGACTCACTTCCTTTGTATTGCACAAGCCTGTTGCAATCCTTACTTCATTCAGCCTTCAGCAACTTGTGATAGTCTGGTGATACTTGTGACACTTAGTTACCTTTCTGCACACATCTCTACATTTTCCTTATATGGGCTTTTCCAGCCTAACAGTATATTATACCTCAACACATTCAGATCAGCCCATTCCCTTCACCCCAGCAACCTAGTGCAATTGACTGTCCCTTTTTGTCCATCATTGGGCCTTTTTGCACCTACCAGCTGGAGCAGTTCTGTCCGCTGAACTGGTCAGCCACATCCGCATTGCTTTGCTGCCACAGCTGCCCTGGAGTGGGATAACCCCTCCCTGGAGCAATCTAACTATGTACTGCTAAAAAGCAGTCCCCAGCCTACCCAGAAGCAGCTGGATTGTTCTGGAGGAGGTGGTTTCACACCCTCTTCCAGATGCAGTGCAGTGAGTGGGTTTGGCTGCATGGCTGCAGCTGCACAGTTGCCATAGTAACAGCCAGCCTCTCACTGCATGTCACTTTGGAGGTCTCCCTAGTGCTGCTGGCTAAGTACAGGGCTAGTTTAGCACTTGTGAATAGCTGTCACTGCCTTCCATCTTTACCGGCCCAGTAAGGTATTTTTAAATCATTGCAGTCCAAAATGTGTGAACAGACTCACTGACTTTGTTCTTGCGCATCTATTTTCACCCAGCCTTCCCAAATGTGACTGAGCTACAAAGCAAAAAAAATGTTAACCAGCCTTAAAGGTAAAAATATGCTTTCTGGCTGGATTTTATGCACCTTTCAGGAAATCTGCCTGTGCAGTGATATCATGGGGCAAACACGACATGGTTCCACCCTCAAACGTGGAAATAATGGTGGAGGCCATGTAGTGGAGAGCAGGCGAGTTAGCCACATAATTTCTACGATGCTCACTGTCTCCCCATAAGGCACCTAAGTAGCGGAAATAGGCAAGGCTTGTTGGGTGAAGCATCTAATGCTCCTTGGCCTCTTCACATGGTTTGCTTCTCCTGAACATTAGTTGAGCCCAAAGTGTTCTCTTCACTCCAGTAACTGATTGAAGGTGGATGAGAATTCTTGTTCCCAGGCAGCCTTGCACCTGAGTGAGGACAACACTACACAGCAGCAATTATGTCATTGGTAGAATGTAGGCTTTCACAACTGGGTACAGTCTTACTTGTTGCCATTTTGGGGTTGTTATGTCATGTTCCATAGCTGTTCTGTGAGCATGAGTTTTTGCATATATCTATGGTATTTATCTTCAGAATATCTGACTTCTGGCTGTATCTGAAAGCTCAGGTTTACAGAAGAATTGTGGAATATGGCACAACCCCAAAAGTGCAACAAGTGAGATTATTTTGAGTCTTTTTCTTTCATTGTGTTATTTCACTACTAATGCTTTCTGCTTTTTGACTACCTGAAATGGAATTGCACAACTGAAAACAAAGCAAGAATGAAATACATTTTATGGAAACAAACTAAGATAGAAAAATAAAATAATTGCAAATCTGGAAGAAGGGTTATAACAGTTAGGTATTAAGAAGGGTGAAACATAAGAGATTTCTTATATATATAAGCATATTTAAAAATGCTTTATCTACTCAGTCTATCAATGAAATTTCTTTCCCCAAATGAGATTAAAATATACAATAAAAGAAGGGGGGGGGGAAGACTCAGTAGAAAAGAGGTCCACTTCCTTTCCTTTATAAATGGATTTAAAATAGGCAATCAAACATTCACACTGGACTTAAGAAAAAGTTTAAAAGGGTACGTATGTATAAAACAGCCAAGTTTTCTTGAAACAGTGTGATCCAGAGTGCTGTGAAATTGTACACACAGGCCTATAAAATCAATTTCAAAGAGCTTTCCTTTTCCAAAGGATATATATAGATATTCGTTGAGCTGCTCTAAAGCTGCTAACTTAAGCCAAACCCTGTAGTGCCTTTCCTTGAAGCAATAAAGGGGCATTTGCTAGGACGGCTGTGGCTGATTTATAGCCTAGTGCCCAGTGTCACAGTGTTTTGGGTTTGGTATTGACAAAATCCTGGCAGCGCAACTCAAAGGTCTCAGTCAGACCCAAAAGATGTGAGTGATTCTGGCTGATGCAGCTTCGCTTATGGGACGTTCCAAATGGTTAAAACAAACCCATTCACAGTGACACACGGCCAAGTGTGTTCAAAGAAATGAACAGAAGAACAAAAGTAGCTCTGAAGTCATTTCCCTGCACTGAATCCAGCCATCCGGTTTTACTCCTTTTTCATTGAATGAGCAGAATGCAACAGGAAGAAGAGGACTAAAAGAGAACAGACCAGCCAAATGTACTGGCAAAGAAACTTGAGAGAGAAGGCAGGGGCAATTTGATGCTGAACTTCTATTCTTTTCTCTTGGAAGGGAATGAATGATAAATTATAGCATCCAAAAGGTAATAAATGTGTCTCGCTCAAGTGCCATGGCCAAGTTCCTAGGACACCTGCGAAGGACTGAGCAACTCTCTCTTTATTGGAAGCAGACGGCATAGAGTGGATACAGAGGGACACTGTTCCCAATCTCATTTCATGCCTTTGGTTCTGGCTCAAAGTGCTTATCAATTTATGCACCAGCTATGCTTGCTGCCCCTTTTCTGCATAAAACCCCCATTCAATCCGCTCATAAGGGGGAGACAGGAACAGAGAGAAAGCAAATGGCTAGTGCAACAGAACTCAAGTTCTGAACATATCCCAGGCTTCACAGAGGCGTCCAATGTGTCTCACTGGGTCATTCTATCTAACTTAGATGCTGGGGAACGCTAAGCTAGACGTAGCTCTGACAGTTTGCCACCTGGACACAGTCACAAAATGTTCCCTGATCTACAGCAGTACCAACCCCGCACCCCCACACTGCTGCTCACGCCACCGTCTAGGGTCACTAAGGAAGAGCTCTTACATTTATTCAGCAAATGCAGTTCTATCATTGTGAGACTATGGAACTGGCAAACAGGAGGCATATTAATAGAACTGCTTGAGTGCAGACAAAGTCATGAAGAAGTGAGATCACCAGCGGCTTGGTAGTGAATGGGCACCTGTGACTGCATCTAAAAAGACAGGAAGTGTGACTTGAGGTACAGTGGTGTTCCTTATGAAGCCTGAATTGTTTAGCAAGTCCCTCTTTGATCCATCACATAGCACACTGGATCGAAGTGGAACCTGCTATGCAATTCTGGCTTCAAGGGAGCTTGGTGAACCTCTGTACAGCACTTCCAGGTATGTGAATGCATTCAAGGGTAGCCCTTGTTGTGGCAATGACTACAAGTTACCTAGATTGCTGTGTACTCTGAGATTCAAGGTGGTAGACCTCTTAAGGCAAGCTGTTGAACTTTAACTGGGAGCTAAGGTGGTCTCATTGTAAACATCTGGTGAACCATTCTAAGAACAAGCTTCCCTTGGGCTGATTTGTTCTGAAGGGATGCCGTGGGTATATCACTCACCATCCTCCCTATAGTGTCTCTGACTGAAGTAAAGTAGGTGATATCTAATGTGGTTTAAATAATTCCAGGGTAACTGTCTGGGGGATTTCATCATTCATTGCATGATCTCCACCATATTGTGAAGGGGTGACCTATGTGCTGGGAGGTAATGTTATAACAGTACCGTGATCAGGATGCCATCTAGTTATTTGGATCAGTTTCAGTTATCACAGCCAAAGGATGTAGAGAAGATGCTTGCTGGGGTTCAGCCAACAGCGTGTTCCTGTGGATCCTTGTACTTCTTGATGGGCAAAGGTTACTTAGCAAGGTATGTCCAGGTGTGGCCAGGGAGTGGTGAAATTCCTTGAGAGATGAGGTGGTCCTATCAGTTCTTAAAAGAGCCAGTGATGTGCTCCCTTCTTAAGAACCCCTCCCTGGACCCAGAAGACTTAAACAACTACCATCTTGGGCAAAGTAGTGGTAAGGGTTGTGGCTGTTCAGCTGCATTCATGCCTGGAGGAAACTGATTATCTAGACCCATTTTAATCTGGCTGCAGACCCAGTTATGTCACAGAAACTGCCTTGGTCATACTGGTTGGTAACCTTCCCTTGAAGAAAGGCAGGGAAAGTACAACTGTTGGTTCTCTTGATCTCTCCACAGCTTTTGATACCATTGACTACTGTATCCTTCTAGAAAGGCTACAGGGTTTGGGAGTCAGAGATTTAATTCCTATCTTCAAGGCTGATGGCAGCCTTGGGAACTCATAACCTAAACTTTTTAATGTCTACTTGAAATCACTGGGAGAGGTCATTAGGAAACTTGGGATAAGATGCCATCAATATACAGATGGCACTCAATTTTATCTCCCCATGTCATATGAATCAAATGAGGATTGAGGTACTTGACAGGTGCTTGGAGCAATTATGGTCTGAATGAGGATCAATAAATTGAAGCTGAATCCAGATAAGTCAGTTGTGTCTCACAGAGTTTGGGACCCATGAAATAGGGAGGCATCCTAGGAATGGTGACAAGCAAAGTACAAACTGCTTGGCAAACAAAGAAACTACCAGGGTGATCACACCTTTCTGCCAAGCCTCGTCTCCCCCCCATAATGAACCGCCTTGGAGTTCAGCAGAAGTACAAAGGGATGCAATGAAGGGGGAGGTGTGCAGAAAAATCCCATGCGTGCCACCCACAGCCAGGCACTGGGCAAGAGGGGAGGCTGGATCCACCCACCCCAGTGTGGTTCAGCCCCTCTAGCCTGATTCCCCACTTCCACAGGACAAGCAAAACAGACTGCCCCCCAAGATTGATTGAGCCCTGAGTAAAGGTGGACTCCAGAGAAGCTGGCTTGAGGAAGTGCAGCCCACCCCCAAGACAACCCTGGGGGAAAAATGTGAGCAATGCAAAAAGAAGACGGCCAGAGGATGTCTTGAACTATGAGTGTGATCATGGCCATATACATCTGAACATGGCCATAGTTCAGCCCAAAAGACCTATGCAAGCCAACTGATTCCTGCATGCTCCAGCAGAATTCCCAGAGCCCACAATCCTGTTTATGGAGCAGTGTAACATGATGACCCATTATCATATGAGAAAAAGAAAAAGAGAACTAATAATCAAAAGAAACCAAAAACAACTATGCTGGGGTTGAATGTGGGGAGATCAGAGACCTCCACAAATCTGCAATTTCCTTGGAGTTAGAGGCACAGAACATCCAACAGTAGGAAATGAACTTCAAGCCTATGCCTTTGCCTTAGAATGAGCACATAGCGCAGTATGTGACTGAGACATTTTCAAAGTAGGTTGTATTGTTCATAAGCTTCCTGAACGATGCTTTTCATGCTGTCTTTTTTTTATATATATATATTAGGGTGATAGGCACCCCTTACCCAAAAGGTGGATTCCCTGCCCAGAAATGTTGCCTGAATTAATATTGTCTCGCTGTGGGAACTATTCATAAAGTTTGTGGGTGCCATACTGCAAAGATATCTCTACTAAGTTGAAGGAAAAGCAAGTAGAAAGGATATGGCCCACAGAGAACAGTATATAAAATTCAAGGAAGAGAACATAACCTTAAGCTGACCCAACTATATTAGAAGGGTCACAGGAATGTTCATTTAATAGAACCTGTAGTAAGGTTATGTTGGGATCACACAAATGTAACCAATCACACTGTCTGTAAACTACAATCATGTATATAAAAGTTTGGTGTGTGTGTTTTTAAAGAAATGTCTCCCGGTACTCCTTTTTGCTAACAATAAAGAGAATTGCAACTCTTACCTCAGTGTGCCTTATTGTCACAGAATGCTGACCACAAACCCAAAAATATAGTTTATTAGCAGGTATTCTCCTTTCTCATATAATGTGACTACTATTCCAGTGATATGTTGGTCTTCCAATCCATTGGCAACATGTCTCCTGATAGTATGGTATGTGCTGTTCTTGAGCTTTTGAGCCCCTTCACCCATTTATTGATTTACATTTTTATCTCACCCTATACCCGTGAGTCTCCAGGCAGGTAACAACATTTAAAATCAAACATTATTAAAAACAATAACAGTATGTATTATTAAAATCTACTGTCCAAAGAGCACCTGGAGCTGAAAGATGTTAGAGAAGTTTTGATCCAACACCAAAACAGGGGAAATCCCTGGGAATAGTGCAATATTGTACAAATACCTTGTTAGAAAAAGTAAGCTTTAGAACAGTGGTTCTCAACCTGGGGGTCGGGACCCCTTTGGGGGTCAAACTACCCTTTCAGAGGGGTCGCGACAAGTCCCCCGCCGCCCCTTCCTCCCATTTCCCAGCTGCTCTACCCCCGTGGTTGAGGGTCTCCACAACATGAGGAACTCCATTAAGGGGTCGCAGCATTAGGAAGGTTGAGAACTGCTGCTTTAGAAGGAAGGGGAAATAAAATCAAGAAGAGGGGATGAAATGAGGCATGCATGAAAAGGCTTCAGCTCCCTAGCCGGCTGCCTTCAGCCCTAAACAGGAGTTGCCACTTTTAGTAGCATTTCACTATGCTGTGTTCTGTTCTGTCTTGGAAGCAGCTCTTGGAGGATGGGGAAAACACAGGATTGAATGTTAATGTGGAATAAGGATTGTCATTCATGCCTGGCACCTGCCTTCTCTGCTGGAATGACTGTGAGGGAATTCTTGCCGGCCTCAACAGTGAGAAGCAAATGCTGCTTGTCAGAAAAATGGTTGAAGGCTGACAATGCCTTGCAGTGGCCCTTTTATATCTAACAAACGGTAATTTATCATCGTGCAATATATAGATTTGAGAAAAAGACCAGCAGCAACAACAACAATAAATATCTTGATGTAGACACAGAGAGAAAGATTACTCTGAATTCTTGGAATCAAAACATGAAATCTGAGTATAGGTCCTATATAAAAAATGTTGCAGGAGGGCAAGGGGGGCAGTACAGTGGAGGGGGGCAATGCGAGGGGGGAGTGTTGTAGAGGGGCCGATGGGGGCGGTATCAGCAATGGCAACAGGGATGACACAAAGGGAGGGCATTGCAGGAGGGCAAGATACCCGGTCTATAGGTGACAGTACTGAAGGAGTGTGTGTGTGTGATGAGGAAGTGTTGCAGAGGGGGCTGATGGGGGGCAGTGACAGCAATGGCAACATAGGTGACACAAGAGGAGGGCATTGCAGGAGGGCAAGGGAGCTGGGGTGGGTGGGTGGCAGTGTCGGCAGGGGTGGGTGATGCAATGGGGGGTGTTGCAGGAGGGCAAGGAAGTGGTGGAGGAGGAGTGGTACTAGCAGCAGCAGGGCTACATGAAGGGGTGGTGTGCTGAGGGGACCCCCCCCCTCCACTGCTGCTGCACACTTTTTACCAGGTGAGGGGATCAGTATGATGGTGGTAGCAGGTCTTTGCCTGGCCCTAGGTCCTTTCCTTGCTGAAACACACTCAGTGCTGGTGTTGTCCAGTTTCTGGATAGTCCCTTTCCAGGTAGGAAAGTCCTCAGAAAAACTGAGTGTCCACTTTGGTTTCTGGTCCCCGAGAATTTAAGAAAACTTCAGTCCTCCCTAAAAGTGAGATGTAACTTCTCACGGCTCATCTGACTGCTGCTCTCCAACCTGCCATCACAGTTATTGCTTCTTGATAGACTCAGGAAATATAAGGTATCCGAACATCCAGGTTACCTAAGTAATCAAGTCACTTCAGATACAGAGAGCTCTTTTGTGGTTTCCCCCCTAGTTTCCATGTACTGCTGCCCACTTGTCTCCATTCTTAGTCCATACTTCAACTATGCCATACTGTATAGATTTCTCTCCCAAATGGCATTTTCCACTCTGTGTCCAAGTCGATTGCTGCTGCTGCTGCTGCTGCTGATGATGATGATCTTCCTCCGCCCCTTTAATGTTTAAGTTCCCCATCCTTTTATATTTCTTCTGCATTTTGTGGGATGGTACCTTTCTCCAGCTCCTTGCCCGTATCTCCACCAGCCTCTTTTTTAAAAATTGAACATGAGATCTGTACAACCTCAGGTGTGACTACAGCCTTTATTAAGCAAATCACAAACCAGATGTGGTAATTCATAATATTTATTATTTATATTTATATCCCACCTTATACCCATAGGTCTCAGGGTGGGTTACAAGTTTTAAACAACAGAGTAAAACAATGATATCCATAAAAACACTTTTTAAAAAATCCAGCATATTTAAAAATGTATACTAAATATTAGAATACTAATATCTACAGTGGTGGTGGGGGGAAATGGTCACATTAGCCAAAGGCCAGGGCAAAGAGGTGCATCTTCACCGCCTTCCTAAAAGTATACAGAGAAGGGGCATGATGCATCTCGAGGGGGAGACTATTCCATAACCTGGGGGCCATTACTGAAAAGGCCCTTTCCCGGGTGCCCACCCACCACACTACTGAGGGTGGTGGGACAACCAGGAGGACCTCGCCACCAGATCTTAAGGCATGGGCAGGTTGGTATGGGAGAAGGCGTTCCTTTAGATATTTGGGGCCCAAGTCATTTAGGGCCTTGTAAGTCAGAGTTAACACTTTGAATTGGGCTTGGTAGTGAATTGGCAGCCAATGCAACTCTTTTACAACTGGCGTGATGTGCATCTGGCTAGCTGTTCTGGTCAGCACTCTGGCGGCTGCCATTTGCACTAGCTGCAACTTCTGAACCATCTTCAAGGGTAGCCCCATGTAGTGTGCATTGCAGTAGTCCAGTCTAGAGGTTACCAGAGCATGGGTAACTGTAATAATTCATTACTATGGGAAGAACAGTGTATAAGCAATTTTCTGTGTGAACTGGTTTTATACAGGAAAGGGGAAATTAGCTTCCAGTTCACACATGTGAGACTATTAATGTGAATGAGATTGGTTTATCGGACAAAAAATAAGAAAAAAAAGAATAACTTTTATAGAAGAGAAAGTGAATAGCAGTTACTTTCAATCAAGATTAGATATTTGAAGAATGCTTAGGTATGCTGAATAATTTGCCCCCTTTGTATTACTTTATACTAGCCTGAGCCAAAATGGATCCATTGCATTGGCAAAAAAAGGTCTTCCATGCACTTTCAGCTTTTTATACAGCAATAGAGCAGACAATAGATTTATTTGCATGGATATATTAACTAGCATGAGACAGTACATAAAAAATTATTTTAAAACTGGGAACTAGGTAGTAGTATATTTAATTAGTTTAGGCCAAGTAAAATAGACATCTTATTCAAGATCCTCATACTACATCATAATACTGATGCCTCTTTGAATCAGCTTTACCATAAGAGTGAGGTTCCAGATTCTTTGTTATCACTATTTTGAATAAGTTTTACAGGTTTTATCTTTTTATTGTTCTTACATGTCCTGGAACCTTTGGATAAAGGGCAAAACATAAATATTTTAACAAATAAATGAAACAAATGATAGAACATTGAAATCCTTCCCTGATATTCAGGATTTTGCCACAACTTGCCAAGAGGAAACTATCAATTCCTTATATAACAATTGCACTCATATTTCTGATTTCTCCTATATTAATTTTAAAAATTAGTAACATGTTTGAATGATCTAACAAGTCCTCACATAAAGTAATGTTCCTTCTTAAACTCCCCCCTGCAAATTTCTATAATTTATCATACTATGCTCTTAAAAACAAACTTGCTTATTAATATAAAAGTGAGCAGATGTGTAGCCTCTCCTTTTAAAAAATTCCTCCCTGCCCATGCTTCACAGGGAAGAATTGTTCCCTCATCTGTTTCTGCTCTTGCTTTGGTAAGGGGATTTGAATGTCAATTTCTCTTCCTGTGCAGCAAAAGAAAAGGTGTTGGAAGGGGAAAGATGTTTTCAACATGCTCAGACTTGTTAAAATCCATTGCAAAACAAGAAAAGGACTTTGGCAGCATCTGCACTGGGCTACAGCCCATGCCAGCAATCCATGGGGAAGGTCATGCCTGCAGGCCAGAGCGGTCCCTGAGAATCTGTGCTTCCTAGGGAACAGCCTATCTGCATGACAGCTGCAGTTATCCCATTCCCTGATGACACCAGGAAATAGGCTAAGGGGAAACTGCTTTGAAATGGGTTTCGAAGCATTTCCAAGAGTAAATTGGGCCAAACCAGCCTCCATGGCATATATCAGCATCTGCCATGCAGAATTGCCTTTTTGTCTTAGGAATGTATGAATCAAGCTCTTGGGGTTTTTTTGTGGTGGAGGAAAGAGAAGTGCAACATGGTACTATCATTTAATGCCTTCCTCCAACCTTGACTGATGGTTGTATCTTTCTCCATTCTCCTACTCTGCAATGTGTACTCGGACTTTGGTTTCCTTGCTCTCTGCTCTGAGGGTCTTTCTGCAATTGCTGGTATTCCACATTAGCAAGTGTGCTAAGGCCATCTCTTCCACACATTAGCATGGAATATGGCAGCTACCGCCCACTGCTGGTATGCTCCAACTGCACAGGATGGAGCATAATCCAGATCAGGGCCCCCAGCATAATCCAGATCTGAGACGTTTTCGCACGGGGCTGAACGGAACGCGAAAAAGACAGCTGCGGACACGTCATCCGCATTGCCCGAGCGCGGCTTGCGCTCCGACGTGTCCGCAGCTGTCTTTTCCGCGTTCGAAATGTAGAGCACTTTAAAGTGCTCTACATGCGTTCCAACGCGGACGAGCCGCCCGCAGGCGTTCGGGAGGAGAAGCGTTCGCGCCTGCTTCTGTCTCCCGAACAGCTGCGGCCGCCTCCGACGCCGGCGCGGCTTCGACAATCAGCTGTTTGACAATCAGCTGATTGTCGATCTGCCTCCGCGGCTGTCTCCGCGCCCCTGGCCGGCATTTGCCGGCTAAGACAGCTCCCGGCGCTTTGAGCATTCGCACACAGACGCTCCGGAACGCGTTTACACGCGTTCTGGCGCGTCTGTGTGTGAACGGGGAAAGCGCCCGGAGCTGTCTTAAGCTTTCCGCCTGAACGCGTTCCGTTTGGAACGCGTTGCAGTGCGGAAATGCCTCTGGATTCTTGACGTTGAGAACTAACAGCATACCAACTCATCCCTGTCCAGATTACAGAGTCATGTTTCCTTGGCAACAGGTGCACACCAGTGATTGACTACTCATCTGTCCAGCTTTACGTTGCTCAGACTGATTGTTCGTGGGCAGCATTTATTCCCATGCTTTGATTGACTACATTTTTCTCAGTGCTTATGAAGTTCCCCACCAAACGTGACAGACAGAAAAACATTTTTGGTGTTTTTTGTATGAGGAAAAGACACCCATTCTCAGCCTTCAGCAAGGGATAAGGCAATTTTAGGGATTTTATGTCTGTGCTTACAATATCAAATTTGCCCAGGGGCATCTCATTAGGCCTGTGATTGCATTCTTATTCTCAGCTGAAGCTGCCTTGTTGCAGAAAGTAGGCCTGGTAGGGCTTCTAAATGAACGCCAAGCATTAACCCAGCTATCTGATGATGTTCAAAAAGTCAGAGTCTTGGGACTTTCCCTCACTTGCACGCCATGTTCCAGGACAGGGTGGAACAGCTTGGAATGGGTTGCCAGTGGATCAAAACAAGGCCATCTGTATTCAAGTGGAGTGTAAGGCAGTAGTCTGACACCAGACAGCAGCAAAGCTCTGAAGCCCAGGAATGGCAGCCTCTGAAGCAAATGTGGAACTCATCATGATTCTGCCATTGCGGTCCTTGGTGTGATTACAGGGAAACCTGCCCCTTTCTGGAAAAGCACATCCTGTGTGTCTGTGTAGTTGGTGTCTACAATGGACATGGGCTATCCAAGCCCCTGGAGTGCTTTCACACTTCCCTTTCCATCCTGTGGATGGGAAAGGAGTGCAATCAACAGTGACTTGCAATCGCTAGTTAACATTAGCCTATGCCCCGCGCAATCAAACACCTCTGTTTGATTGCCGGCTGGTCCTCTTCTGGGTGCCGCCATCTTGTGTTCAGCACCCTCAGCAACTGCGCTGTTGCTACGATGATGCTGGTGCTCTGTGCAGCCGCAGTCATGTCAGGAAGGCAGCAGAGCTGCCAGTGTGCTTGGATAGCTGCTCCAATGACTTTCGCAGCCAGCAGAGGTGCGAACGGTCACCTCTGGATGCTTCCAGGTAAGTTGGAATAAGGGTTGGTGAGGCTCTGGAGCATGATTTCATGCTCCACACCTAGTCAGCAATTAAAGAACTTCTGGACAGGCAGGGGGCATTTCTAGCATGTAAATGCCTCCTGCAAGTGCAGATGCACCTGCCCAGACATTGCGTAATTGCTGACTATGGGCTGAAGTGCAAACTGGCCCCTGGTGAAGGTGCTTTTGCAGAGTAATTTAGAAGCAGCCTGTATCTCTCCACACCAGAAGCATCATCTCACAGGAGAATTTACTAGCTATTACATTTTATTTTACCATCTCTATAATTCCCTTCTTTATACAACTCTAAAATATGGATAAAAAATATTAGATTGAACTCAAGTGACACATCACAATGGATAGGCAAGTCTAGTGAGCTGTTCTTTGATGATCTTGACATTCTCCAATGCAAACAGCTGCTTCATGTTAGCCATATGAAATAAAAAAGGAAAGAATTAAGCTAGGAGAATGAGTATCTTATATGCATATGTGTCTGTCTTCGTCTGGATATTAGTTAATACATAAGATCAAGTAAAAAATTATTATGCAAAATTATTTCTGGAGATGTGTTTGAATGTAAGTTGTCGACAGTTGTGGGTGACGCTCCTAACAAGTGCTTATGAGCAGATGAGAAACGTATGGGCTGTTAATAAACTGTAACTAATTGGTGAACGCTGCCCAATTGTGTTGAAGCAGCTTGGGGCCACTGGTCCTTGGGAGAATGAGCACTTGCTCTGCCTTTATTTCAGCATGGCAGAAGCATGTGGCAGTCTGTTGGTGTTTGTTACAGAGAACAGGCATATGTCCCTAACACAGTCATGTAGCATATTCTTTTCAGTTGAACAATGATAGATTATACCCAGAGCCATTTCAAACAAGAGTCACTCTTGAGTGGCAGAACAAGAAAAGAAATGAAAACTGTCTTTCAATACATAGTGAACAATATGTTCTCTTAAGGCATTAATTTATATGCATGAACAGAGATGTAAAAGAGCCATAGGCTTCCCTGGGTTGCCACAAGGCCATTTCTTGAAATATTGCTTTTCAGAAGATGCCATGCTATACAGTAGTTAGCTGTATTTGTTTAGTATTCTGGGAGATAGAAGCAAATTTAAGAGCAAAAACCTACGTGGATCACTTCAGAAGTAGATACTATTGTCTTCAGATCAATGTATCCCCAATTAGTAGTATAGGATTGCAGGCTTAATATATATTTAATACAAATTACACAAATACGTGCACAGGCTTTAAATCTTGCAGGCAAGAACCAAAGCCCTTTCTGCAATGGGCCCTATTCCAGATTATATTCCAGATTA
The DNA here is from genome assembly GCA_023333525.1 of Aspidoscelis tigris stejnegeri. NCBI lineage: Eukaryota > Metazoa > Chordata > Lepidosauria > Squamata > Teiidae > Aspidoscelis > Aspidoscelis tigris. The sequence goes on from JALMGA010000001.1 coordinate 215,238,905, forward strand.
GGGGCCTGCCATCTGCATGCTCGTGTGGACTATGGCAGACCCTCAGTCTTCATGTGTCAATAGAGGTGGCTGCTTCCTGGGCCTATGGGAGAGACACCGTGTTTACCACCACCTCTCCATTTTAGAACATAGAGGTGTCATTTTCAGCAGTGGCTGGGAACACCTTTGTATAGGGCTGAAAATCATGTCCTGTAAAAATTGCACTTCTTTTAGTGATTGCACACAATTGTGTGGTGCAATCACCACCAGGTGCTTTCTGCTACCACAAGTGGAAATGTGGTGGGAGAAGGCAGGCTACCATGCATCTTGCTCAGTATGGAGAAGCAACCGAAGTTTGCTTTCGGGCCATGAAAGGATGAAGCACAGAACAGTACATGACAAGGATCATAGGACTTAAAAGCAGTGGTGTGTTGGAGAGCACACTAGAGTTGGGTTTTCGGGGAAGACTCTTATTTTGAAGTTTCCCCTTTATCTCCCTGAACAACATTTTGTTGAGGGCCAAATATTGAGAAGATTAAAGGTATTCTTCCAATTGGAGCCTCATTCAGTCTCTGCCATCAGCTGGGTACCACTGATTAGGAATCCAAAGGTTGGGGGAATCCAAGATGGCTGTCATTCTCTGAGGTGGTCATTTTACTTTCTCTCTTACTCCCAGTAATTGCCAAGAAATTAGTCCAAGAAACCTTGCCCTGCTATCTTTCTTTCTGTTCTTTTTTCATTAGTATTGGCCTTGAGACAGAAGAGCTTCTTTGATTTATATATTTCAACTTTGCAATAACAACCTTTGTCAATTCAACTGAAATCTGAGTTACCTTTATTTCTTTTGTTTTATCAGTATGGAGAGTCACAAGAAGGTTTTTAATGAAGATTTGATACAATCCTGGTCTGAAGACCTTTAAAAAAACTATGTTTAAACAGAAATTACTTCACTTTCACTGAGAGATGTGGAAAAATTCTCTCTAGTCTTCAGAGGATAAAGCTGCTTTATCCGGTACTTTCGAACTTCTACATCTGCCTCTAACTCTGTGAAATTTCAGAAAACAGTTATGGATGTGGTCATACCACAACAACAAAAATCCATTTACGGGGGCATCACACCTTTAATGATAGAATCCTCACTGACCACTGTGCTTTAGTGTCCCTGGCAGCCTCAGTGTGATCTCCACCCTGCCATTCTCCTTCCCTTCTTCCTTCTGTGATTAGGTACAGTTCTGCCAATCATATTTTGGGCTTCTCATGAGAGGGAACATCACCTTTGTCAACCTCCCCCCCACCTCTCATATTCCTCTCAGCAACCAGTCATGTTTAGCTTCTTCCCTTTGTTTTTTATAAAGGCACAAGAGTGCAATTCCAGATATTGTGATGATTACCACTTTATTTTCCCCCTCCCTCCTTCTTCCCACCCCAGCTAGGATGCCATTCTTCTCATATTCCGCTTATTTCCATATTGAAGATTGTTCTTATAGTTCCTTGAACAACTGGGGCCCTGTCCCCAAAAGACTTATTAGCCCCTCTCGGCTTCCTCTGCCGTCACTCGGTTATAGCTGACTTTAAAAGTCTTCTCCACTTCCGGAATAAGCGTCCCCATGGTAGCCACGATCTAAACAGACTTTCCGTCCCCATGGTAGCCGTCTTCTCTTTCCGGGCATCTTCCCCCCCCCGCCCCCTCTCTTGTTAAAAGGAAAAATAGCCAGATCTCCGTCTCCTGAAATGGCTTCCCGCCCCTAGCAAAGGCAGATGATTGCTCATTCATTCACTTTCAGCACTTACTTTCACTCAGTTCTCTGTTAGAAAAGACTTTCTGCCCCGGCAAAGTCAGCGGCTGCAGGCATCGGCAGCGCGATCCTTCGCTCATTCTCTTTTAAGGCTTTCACAAATCACTTGATAACAATGTTGCAATTCTGAGCAATTCTGGCTCTTTTTACAAAGGAAAGGAAGTGAACCTGCTGCATTTCTCAGATGTGTGGATGCTTTTTGGCTGCGTGTGCAGGGAAGCAATCCCCGCCCCTTTTGCCACGGAGCGTCCTCAAGGCAGATATAGCGAGCAAAACCCGCGAATCGCGGAAAGAGCGCTGGAACTCTTCTTTAAAGTGCACGTATTTTATTGCGGGTGTCTCACTTTCCTAAGCTCCCTAAGCGCCTTGTAAAGCCTAGAATGGGGCCACTCAGAGGCAAAAGAAGAGTTCCAGCAGACTTTCAATTGCATGGGGACAGGGCCTGGGTCCCTCAATTCCAGAGATTTGCATCTTCTGCCAATGGGGGGCAGGGGCTCCCTGCCTGCAACACTTCCACCTTCACCTGATGAAGCACCTATTGTAAGATTGCTGGGGGAACAGGAGAGAGGGGAGGGAGAAGGTTAGGTCAGCCCTGGATGCAAAATGGAGGAGGAGAAAGCAGAAGGTCTAGACTGGATCCCCCTTCATTGAATGGGACACTATCTCTCTGTCTCTGTGTGTCTTTGTGTGTATGTGTATGTGTATGTGTATGTGTATGTGTGTGTGTGAGAGAGAGAGAACTGGAGAAGTAGAACAGGCTTCTTATGCATTTTTTAATTTTAGTTATTCCCCAATTGTTTGGTGGCTGGCCTTTTCTCTTGGGAGGGAGCCACTGTTCAGGTAGTGCATTCATTGCAGAAGCACTATAATATTTATTTTCAGTGGTTCATCAGTCAATGGATCAGTTAGATTCAAGACAGGTAATTGACTACACATTCATGTAGCAAGTTGACAGCCCTCCTATTCTTTCCGATTAGTGATTAGAATATGACTACAGCTTTGTAATTAAAATCAAAAGGAGACGTCTGGCCTCACTTTCAATGAAGGAAGGACATTTTACCGAAAAATAAGACTGTTAACAATTGTTTTTGCATCTGTAAAACCCTTAGACAATCCAACACTGTGATCAATCTGCAGTCGGGTAATGCCTGGTGACATTGATGGATTCCCTCCTCTTCTAAGAGAATCAACTTAGAGAATGTATTATACTAAAAGGCACACGTCTTACTTTCAAGAAGCAATCTTGCCCATTGGGCCTGATCCAATTGTATTGGTTTTGGCAGGGAAATACAGTGATTGATGAGGCCTGGGAAACTGAGGTCTGCTCTGGAAGAGAGCCTGAGTCTCTTCTCTTAGAGGTCTTTCCACTGACTCCCTGCTGGTCTAAGGACATGCATAGGAAGGGACAATAGAATCGGGTGGCCCATCCAGATAGCCCCTTCAAATGCACATGGCAAGTTCTGACCTGCCAATTCAACAACAGACAGCAAAAAGCTGATGGGAAATTAATTCTCAAGAGTTTGTCAAGACATCTCCAGCAACTGAAGAGAAACAGCAGAACCAAACTTCTAAAGATACATCCAAGAATGGGGTAGGGGGCAGGGAAACTACTTTGAATTTCTGTTCTTTTCGGGGCACGTAAGGAAAGGTTGGAAGCAACGCAACTTTAGGGAAAAGTCATATTAGTATAAAGTATCTGGTGACCAGAAGAACTTTCTGAGAATGCAAGAAGAAACTAGTACGACTGTCTAAATGAACAAAGTTTGAACAGTTAGGCTGCATCTGCCTAGGCGGCTGAAGGTACTCAATGCTGACCCCAGGTGCATGGCATCTACACACCTGAGGTGCCTGCAGCCACCAGGTGTCCTTTGAGGACAGTTGGAGACCAGCAACTTCCCTTGGAAGCATCCTTCCTGCAGCGTGAAATAAAGAACATTGAAGACATCTGCCATCTTCAGGAGTCCATGCCACTGCTGTGCAGACAGACGGTAGCTTCACAAGCAACCTACCCAGCCTGCTCTGTGCAAGTTTTCTGGGAACCAGGGTCGCTCCTGACATGACAAAAAATCTCTCCAAAGCTGGTAGGAACCAAAATCAATGATTTGCCTGCCCCAAAATTCTCTGGCAGTGATCTTGATGGTGAAAGGTAGTGGAAAACTTGTTAACTCACCATAACTTTTAAGTAATGCTCCTTTTGATTCACATGGGAGGAAATGCTCCACTTGTAGCACTTTTCTTCCTTCCCATGTGGATCTTAAATAAGACAGGGCAATCACACCTTTTGTGTGGAAGAGTGTTTCCAGGTGATTGTCGCATCTTGAAATCTCCACAATCAGTTGCTAAAATTCTTGAGAACTGTAGAAACTTTGAATAAAAGATGGATGTCAGTTTTGGCTAAATTTCAGGTTGTCTTGATAACTGGCAGAGGTGCTTGACGCTCTGCTCGATTATGGTGAGTAGCCCTATGAGAACAAGGGTAGGGCTATTGCCAATCCCTCTCCAGAACCCTTTTCCAGTTTGGGATGCACGTTTCATCATCTAAGAATAACAGAGATCCCCTGACATATCTGAGGCAACCCCCCTCCCCTCCAAAAACACACACGCTAAAAACAATTGCTAGAAAGCCCAGCACTGGTCACAGGTTTTCTAGCAATGGTGCTTTTTCAGGCCATCTACTTACCTTCTGGACAGAGCTTCCATGATTGCTTTGTTCACCATGCATGCATGGAGGCTGAAACAGGAATCCACAAATGCACAGAGGTGACAGCAAGGATATCTGGACATGTGATGGAACCTGAAATGTGTGAAGACAGTGCCACAGCCGTTGCTGTCTAGCTAGCAAGAGATAATGGTAGGGGATCGATTTACAAAGAGAAAAAAATCACAGAAACATAGTAAAACAGAAAACTAAAAATAGTCACAAATGGTGATGCTCATCCTATTAAATAGCACCAAGGAGGGCTGCAACCAAAATGGCTCCCCTCCTGGCCCTGATTCCATATACCACTGAAATGCCAGGGAATTTGAGATAAGGTTATTTCCACACTTACCTTTCCTGGACTACTCATAGAATCATAGAGCTGGAAGGGACCTCTAGGGTCATCGAGTCCAACACCCTGCTAAATGCAGGATTTTCAGTAGAATCAAATCAGCTGGAGCAATCCACCAGCTTGAGGGGTCCAGCTATCCTGAACCAAGGCCATATGCATTTGGACAGCTGTCCCAGGACAACCCATGCACTGGACTCCAAAGTTCATGTGAGCTTTGGTGCCTGCTCTGAAGACCCCAGTCATTCCTGGCTTGGAGCTTCTGGGGGGCCCATTTAGGTTTTGCAACATGGGTCCCCCACGGCAAACAGCACTATGAAGGTGTGCTGGATTCACATGCCTCCATGGTTGGGTATAGCAGCTGCTAGGCCACTGGTAGACATTTTTAAAAATGTCTACCAGTATCCCACATCAGGAAGTCATTTTGGGCCACCTAATCAGGTCTACACTCTGCTCTATGTGAATGGAGCATATTAGCAGGGGTTAGTAACAAGGTTGAAAGGAAGGCTCCTGGACCCCTGGGCAGTAAACGCACAGGATGGATACTACTGGATGGGAGAGATGGGCTTTGGAGTATTCGGGAGCTGAACCCTGGCTCCACCATCCGGAATGGTTTTGAAGGTAAACTGTGAGCTAATGTGTTATCATAAAGTGGGATATCATAAACCTACCAGATTGTACAAACAGCTTCCGGTGATTCATCATCTGGCCCACTGTGAGTGGCCTCCTGATATTATGCAGGTATTGCATGCTCAGTATGATTCAATATGCTTACACAAATTATGGGATAGCCCTCTGATGTTCCATAAGAATGGTGGAAGAAGGGTGAGGAGCTAGCTGAAGGTCTCTCTGTGGATCAAAACATGTTTGGGATGTCCAAAAGAGGCTTATAACCAAATCTCTCCCTTCAATGGTGGCAGTACAGTACTGATCTGCAGGTTGCTATCAATGTGCATTAGAATTCAGAATAAACAGTGCTTCATTCTGACAAGCATGCATTGAACTGCAGCTTTACAGCCAGATTTTCTGGAGTTTTTGCACACTGGCCAAGAAATATTTCCTGTTTTTGGCATCCTGTCCTGCAAAGAGAGCATACACCATTATTCATGCCTTACATAAATTGTTGTCTGTGATTGTCAGCTAGCTATACAGATGTCAGCACGGGCAGACATTGTTAGGCCTCCCTTAGGGCAACCCAATTTCCCATTGCTAGGAAGAAGAGAAGGTTTGATTGACTCATTTGAAACTGGAAACCCTTCAGCTTTGCTCCCGGGGTCTAGCTTAGCAGGCAGTGTTCTTGCAACCATCTGTTGCAGACTGTATTGCATTAGCACATTAACACCCTTCTCTGTCTAAATATTATACTGTGTCCAATACACGGACCTGAGTTAACACAAAAGGTGGCTCCTTTTTTCCTATTCATTTGGCATCAATAAAGACATTATCCTGAGCCTCATCCTTCTCCATCAGAATATTCACACTGCTAACAACATATATTCTTAATACAGCCTTATAGTTTACATGAGAAGCCTAACACAGGTACTCTGAAATAGTTTGGATAAGGTGCCTTTGTTTCAATGCCTTCAGTTATTTCTGTTTCCATAGTTTGAGCTACCTTTGAAATGGAGAACTGAAGTTCAAAATCGCAGCCTCTTATTTGGGGATCCACCAATTCTAAGGCCAGAGTGGTCAGGCACATAGGTGAACAGAGTTTCTGGACATCTCTCTCTCTTTTTTTTTTAGATACTGCCAAAGATCTTTTGGGATGACACCCAGTGTGCCAATCATCACTGGTACCACAACTGCCAGTCTCTACAATTCAGTCTTCAGGATGGGGATAATTTTATTTTTCACCATAACTTAATGCCGAATTTGTCTGCTATTATCAAGCTTAGCTGCACTGTGTACCAAAGATAATAATATTTGAAAACATTTATCCACTGCTACTTGCCATCCCATTCTGGGCAGGAGCATAACTCTCATTGAGATAGCTTGGCTTATTGCTGGCAGGGTTGCAGGTGAGGAAGAAGCAAAGGGGAGATATCTTAGAGTATTTGGCTGGTGGATGAAGCTGATGATATTTATTATTACACTCTACATGATTTCAATATCAGTTTACATGGTGCAAGACCCCCATCTTGGTGGCTTGCTTTGCCAGGGACCTACCTATTCTACTTTTGCGATGTCCCTGTGGACCACAGCTGTCACTGAAGCTGCACCTTCTGAAATCCCCTCTCTCCAAAAGTGCTGGAGCATTGACTTAATACGGATTCATGTGCTTAATTTGTTCAAGCTAGCTTTCGTCTCCTCTGTGGGACCTGTGGAGAAAGGGTAACCAAGCTAAATACATGGCGGCAGCTATCTGAGGCAGCTTCTTCTAGACAATTTAATTGCTCCCACCCACCCATCACCCATCCAAAGACAGCACTCCCTGGGAGGCTCCTGGAGATTTAGAACTGCTAAATCTTCCCCCTTCTGTCCCTGCTAAACAGATCAGGCCTTCACATTCATTACATCCCTTTCTCTTATCCTGTAGAGCAGCTGAGAATTCCAAGCCACTCTCCTCTCAGCTGTGGCACAAAGATTTTCTGTCCCTCTTTGAAAGGAAGGCTATCTCTGCCAGAGCTAATCTGCTCCCCTTCCCCCCATTAATCTGCATCCCGATGCTTTGATTTTGGTCCGTTTCATGTCGAATGCTAACAAGAGTCGCATGCAAGCCTTTAATTTTCATTTGCCAGGCCTTAACTGCATTTTAGACTTTTCCATGCAGCAGCCTAAGACGGCACCTTTGAGTTCATGCTCAATTAAAAGAGAACTTTGTCAGGGAACTGAATGGGTAGGATTGTGTAAATCTGAATATTAACTAATTCCGTCTGCGTTAGTGGATTAAGTAAATAATTAATAATTAAAGAACTGAAGTAAATAATTAGTAATTTAAGTAAATCTTAATATTCAGTTTGCATTTACACAGATTGTTTTAAAGAAAAGTATTTTCTTTATATATATATATGTGTGTGTGTGTATGTATATGTGTATGTATATGTATATGTATATATCTATATCTATATGTATATATGTATGTATATGTATATTAAATATGGTTTTGTTTTCATTTTAAGGTGCAGCCAAACTTGGCAGATCCATCTTTTTTAATAGATCTGATTTTTTTAGTAGATTAATCTAACCCAAGAGCTGAACAAAACTGTACTCCTACCAGCAGATAGGCAACCTTGGACATCACAAGGTTTACTTTTAGGTAGATACTTTATGAATTGTTCTATAAACATTATCTCTTATAAGCTTAACTTTTAAAACCATCATAATATGCTGATATGAAGTGCAGCTCTTTTTTCTATGAGAGGCTGAATATTTCTGGTGGGGAAAGGTCAACTTTAACCCCTTCCATCACTTTACTGGATCATGCATGGTATAGGAAAAGCGGATAGAGAACATTTCTCTACCACACAACACTAGAACTAGGGAACACTCTATAGCTGCATCCGCACGGCATGCCTTAATTCGGTTTAATGAAACCAAAATAATTGAACCGGAACGAAACTGTCTCCACGGCTTTCAACTTGATTCATGTCCGCAGGATCCCAACGGCATCCCGCCGGCAACCTTATCTCGGATGGGTAGGAGAGTCAGATCAGACAAGGGGAACTATTTCTTCACCCAGAGGGTCATCGTTCTATGGAATTTACTGCCAGAAGAAGTGGTAACAGCAGCCAGCCTAGTTAGCTTTAAGAAAGGGTTAGACAGATTTATGGATGACACGTGTATCAATGGCTACTATCATGGATGCCTTCAGGCTGCGGAAACAGGCATTTTCTAGGATTTGAAAGCACATGAAGGTTTTGCCCTTGTCTTCTGTCCCAGAACTGGAAGTGCTTTTCTGGCCTCTAGAAGGCCTATTTCAACCTCCAGAGAGCATCGGAAAAGGCATGTGATGCCACCTGACACCTCCTGCCTGCCTCTCATGTGCACCCTTACATTTTGGGATGGGCTTCAGTTGTGTCACACACCTATTCCAATGCTCCATGGAGGCCAAAATAGGCCTTCCGGTTCTGGGTGCTTTTTCCTTATGGTGCCTGCAGGGGGTGGGGGTGAACTGATCCAGTAAGAATGGTTAACTGAAACTGTGGTTACCAAATCAGTGGATATGGAGGTCTGACTGGAAGTCAGCTGATGACCTTCAACACCTCTTCTTTTAGAAAATTCCACAGTGCCTCCCAAATTTTAATACTGAGTATATTGGGCAATAGGAACATACCCTGGTTTTGTTCTTAGGCCTTTCTGCACTTACCTTTGATCCAGAATAAGGAGTCCCATAGTCCAGATTCTGAGGCCCCTTATCCTCACTTTAATGCAGATCAAGGAGGCATCACCCCCAATGGTCCTGCTCCTCTGCACTAAACAGACCAGGATCCAGATTAAAAAGCCCTTTTTTAAAAAAGCCCTTAATCTTCATCTCTGGTGAACTCACTTAATCTGGTCCACCAGAGGGGCAGGGGCCTTGTTCTGGATCACAGGAGGCATGCATATGGCATGCATCTGTGTTGCAGGAGCACCGGGGATGCTTTTCAGTGGTGGACCATAGCGCACTGCCAGAAAACACCCTCCTAGGCCCCAAAGCTAAGAATGAACAAGCAGGGCCTGTGAAGCTTGTGTGAGCTTCACAGCTGCAGGAAAACATGGGCAGATTGGTGCAGATGCCACTTATCTGGCCCATGCAATCTGGGTCAGTGGGCCAGGTTATTCTGGACTCAGTAATCTAGGGCTGGTAAGTGCAGAAAGGACCCTTCATTTGCCTCGGGAGGCATCCGAGGTGATGTCAGGGCAGTTGCTGCCATTCTGACCAACCTATTTGTTTTCCACTCTCCTCCACTTCTTTATGTTTTGATTATGTGAAAATGTTGAAAATGATTTTAAAATAATTCCTTACCTCATAGGTTTGTAATGAAGATAAAATAGGAGAAGCATAGTTTGTGTTACCTTGAGCTCTGCGGAAGAACAACAGGGTACAAACGCCATAAATAAATATTAACAGCCCTTCATGTTTCTCTCAAGAAAGGGTGCAGAAAACCCAGCCTGCCAAGGTAGAGGTTCAAAGTTAAGAAAAGACTGGAAAGAAAACTAACCTCACTGGAACATCTGAACACCTTGACACACCCTCTACCTGGCAGTAATCCTGTAACTTTATATGATCTAATTTAAAGGCAGCACTGAGAGAAAATATAGCAAAAGATCCCTCCAGGGTGTTTGTGACGCAGGGCCAGGAGGTGAACATATGGGAAGATGGCTGCTCTGAAGAGATTAACTAAGGAAACTAGGGCCCGGTTCCCATTACAAGCTTAAAACGGTTTTCCTAAGCCGACATAATAGAACCGGATGCCAACACGAATTTGCCTGATCCCATTACTTTCAACTTAATCGTGTTTGATCCAGATTCTGAGGATTGTACGTGACGTACGTGACTCAAGGGGGGACTCAAGTGGCTACTTTCTAAAAGCTGCTTTTCAGGGCTGCCCTGCCCTCTTCCTCCTGGCGTGAATGCACCACCCATAACGGACCCCTTCATGGAGCCTAGCTGGGTGGCTGGGTGGCTGCTGCTTGCCTGGATGGAGGAAAAACAGCAGCGGGCAGCCAGCGATTCTTTCCCCTCCTCTCCCCATTGCCCAGGGCACACAGCAGTAGCAGCAACTCAAGCCTTCTTTGCCCGCTCAGCTCCACAACCACAGCTTTTAAACATTCACACATCTCCCTGAACCTGCAGCTGCTTTCCTTTCTTTCCCTTTCTAAAGGTCAGAACTTTCAAAGAGCCAGAATTGCACAAATTGCAACATTGTTTTCAGGTGTGAAGTGGGTGGATTGCTACAGTGTAACAGCTGCTGTACGGGGTGGATTTTTACAATGAAATCACTATCTTTGGAAGCAAGCTATTGGGGAAGGAAAACCCTAAACATGCATTCTCATCCCACTAAAACCCTACGGTTCCCACAGCAAGAAATGTAAAACGTTTCAAGCGCACAAACCAGAGCGAGACCTATTGAAATTAGTGTTAACATTTACAATGCTTTGGGGCGATTTAACACGCGGAAAGCGTGTTAAGCCAACCTGACATGGGTACTGCGAGGATCGAAAGGGTTTCGAAACCATTTTAATCTTGTAATGGAAATGTGGCAACATCCTTGGCTATCTAGTCCCTCCTCTTGCCTCAGTTGCTAATGCAGAAAGAGGGAACCTCCTCTCATGTAAACTCCAGAGGAAGTGGGAGAAGAAGGAGAAAGGGACTCACCCTTTCTACACTAAACCTTGTTCCAGGTTATACCCCAGAATAGGATCTGCCACACACATGCCAGTGCAAACTATAGACACACCAATGTAATTAACTCTAATTTCTTATGGATAGGATCAGATGTGATGTATTACTCATTCACCCCCAAATTTCTGACCACCACCACACACACACATCTCTGGAATTGGCTACGGGCCTGCATGTGCGCACACTGGCGTATGTGTGTTGGAGGAGGCCAGTTGCGTGTCTGTTCTCTCCATAGCAAGCCGAATGACACAGACATTGAACTTAACATTTTTCCTACCTGGGGACAGTCTACGTTTAAAAAACAAATGGGGGCAGAAACTGCGCAACCTGCAGAACGGCTGCCTGGGGCGTGGAGCAGATGGGAGGCCGCCGGTTGCACTTTCTGCCGCAGATTGCCTGGCTTGGCCTGCCCTGCCCTGCCCTGCCCTGGGACGCCTCCGCTGCACCTTCCCTTCCTTGCCAGCGAAGCGATGCAGCTGCTTAAGGGTCCCAGTGGCTCTTCTGGGAGCAGATTGCGAATTCCTCCCTCCCCTTGCGCTCGGATCTTGTCAGCCTGCCTTACAAAAGACCCTGCATGTTTGGCCGAGATGCACGCAGAAGGCCAGCCCCCTGGGAATAAGCTTTGCCTGGTGAATGCCCGCCTGTCTCACAACTATTGAGGCAAGAGAATGCCAGGTGTGCTACTACTTTTTCACTCGATGCAGGGGTGTTTTTCCACTGTCACTAAAAGTACCCATTAAGTACCCATTAATGGGTATGTAATGGCATTTTTGTACCCATTAATGGGTACTTAATGGGTTCTTCTAATGACAGTGGAAAAACACCCCAGTTCTGATTTCCTGCGCTCCCGCCCTTAGCCCCGAGTCCTTCCTTGCAAAAGCAATTTCTTCTCCAGCATTTCAAACACGCTAATACTCAGGGAAGCAACCTGATTATTTTTATTTATTTTTATTCCACTTTTAACCTCTCGAGTCTTGCTATTTGAGTGGGCAGGTCTCACGAGGGGAGAGGATTAGAAAGGGAAAGGGTTACTCCTTGCTCAGGGCACACAACTCCTGGCTAAGGAGGGAGCTAAAGGAAAACATCTGATGATCTTGTTCTGCTGGTCTGGAGCAGAGAGATTCTTGGCCTGGATCTGAGCCCTTTGAGTAGCGAGGTCCCCACACTCTTCTGGGTTACTGTGGTCCTCTCCACTCCTTATTGGCCCAGTGGGCTACTTTCCTTGGCTCTTTCTCCATCTGGAAGGATGCTCAGGAGCACACCTGGTAGGAGATCCACCCATGATATCTCCTGAATTCCCTTCCTGAATCCAACCTCTATCATGCAGCTGCTACATGGACTTTTCCAGAGCTAAACAGGTAACTGCTGTTATTATCAGTAAAAATATCCTAAGGAAACAATTTTAATATCGGAAAAGGACTCCCAGACAGAGACTCTGCAGCCTTCACAGCAGAATGAACAGAAGGTTTACCAGCTACTTTGAGTCCCCTTAAGGGTGAGAAAAGTGAGGTATAAAAGCCAGCCCTCCCCTTCCTTCATCAACACCCATCAGCATCACCCTAGAAAGATAGTTAGTTGGTTATTTTTGGAAGTAACTACAGTGATGGTCATTAGAATGTAAAGAGTATCTTGCTAGTCCAGGGTTGAAAAATATGTTGCTGTTGTGTACCACCAGGTCATGACCAATTCCATGAGCACCTCTATGCAGTTTTCTTGGCAGGGATACAGAAGTGGTTTGCCATTCCCTACATTGGCCAAGGGTTGAACCAGTGACACAATGCTTTCCAGACAGTTAGCTCTACCACTGAACTACAACCGCTCCCTCCAAAATTATGTAGAGATAATAGAAAATGCAGAGAAGTATCCAGGGAGTCACCAGGACTCAAGAAGGACTGAGGAGTGTCTTTACCCTTTTATAGAGGAAGTGGGAATTCTAACGTCTGGTGTTCCTTCTGCGTTGATGTCTTCTTCCGGTCCATGGTGGGGATGACAAGAAAGTAGGAATGCTTAATACCCAGTTGGGTTGACTTCTATAGCAAATTTAGACAAAGCCTCTGAATTCTCTTGTTAGAGTTTCACAGAATGGGAGATTTTAGTTCATAAGGCAGATTTCAAGTACGGACATTATCTGTCTTCCGCACTGCTATTAAAGATACATAAACTTTGGCTTAGATTCCGTGTGGAAGCTCTAACTATTGGGCTACGCACTGCAAGCTGGATCACTACTAGGAAACTGGAATGAATCCAGAAGCCTGTGGGTGGACTGTGCATGTGCAGAGTGCAATTGTTTGGTGTGTGCAAAGGGAATAGGTCATTCATTCTTCAATGTTTTTTTGAGGAGTAGGGAGGGCTGGCAGTTCAACAAAGGGTGCCCTGTGGATTTAAGTCCTTTTTCTGCAGCATGAGTATCAGGGATGCTGAGTGAGAGTGCTTATTGACTTTTCTGAACTCTCAGAGATTTTATACTTCTCTTTGCAATCCATTCAGAGCATAAGCGCAGAAAATGTGTAGTAGGCAGAGCAACCCCACGCACCACTACGCAGTTTCTTGGTAGAAATACAAAAGTGCTTTGCCATTACCTACATCCAGGGAGAGGCTGGGGATCGAACTGGCGACCCTCTGCGTTCCAAGCAGTCTGTTCCACAACTGAGCCACAGTTAGTCACACCTAGTCATTTCCCTTTTTCTGTACGATCCAGTGACTGCTGGCTATGAACCCTATGGTTACAGGGAAGTCAGCATCGTTTTGAGCCTGCTCTTTCCACCCGTGACAGAACTGAAACGTGTGAAGGACTGATGAGCAACGATACCATCCCAGTAAGAGTTTGCTTTTTTACTCGCTGCCTCCACTTGATGCATTTCAGGTAAAAAGGGATCCCCAAATCCCCCTGCCGGGATCGCTTAGTGAGATGCCGGTTGCATCGAACCGCTGCTCGGGAGGCAGAAGTAGTTCTCGTAACTATTCCCACAGCTGCTTTTCTTGCGTGACAGATGCATCGCATTAGCCGCTGCTGAAGGAGCCGAGATGAACTATCTGCCAACCAGGCGTAGACGGTATTTTGTGTCTGGTGGCCACTGGCATTGCAAATCCAGTATGAAGGATAACAGGACAGCAGTTGAACTAAAACTGGATATTATGCGAGAGGAAAACGCAACCAAAACGAAAGCATCTCCAATGTGAGGGTGTGACCAAACGGGAATCAAAGCGATTTCCAAAAGTCTCGTGTGTGATCCTGCCTCACTGTTGCTGGCATGGCTAAGCAGGGCACCATTGGTGTTAACCCCAAAAGGGACTTTGGCCATTTGGCGGTGGTTTTGTTTTACGCACTTCATCAATTCTGCCCAGCCAGAAGGGAAGCCCAGAACTAAGCGTGTGGCAAATCCAGAGACAGGATTGCTTGGAGACACTCGCTTTCCTTAGGCTTTCTCAGCTATTTTAGGGCAGGAGCGATGGAGCGCGCTCGGGACAAGATTTTTCCGGGTCCCTCTGAGATTCCCAAACCGGAATCTTAAGCTGGGCTGAAGCGGTTTTGACCTGGGAGTGGAAATCCTTCAGCCACCAGGATCGGTTCCTCTCCGCCGGCCTTGGTGGAGTCCCACCCACCCACCATCGAAACCACCGGGCACGGGATCGCTCTCCCTCCCGGTCTCCATTCATTCAACGGGAACTTCCTTCTGAACCCAGAGACTGGATCGGATCGGGCGGGAGGGGTTCGCTCCCATAATCCAGGCTGCCGGAGCCGAAACTCAGAGCCGCGTCTGCTTCCCTGGGCACTAAAACCCCATCCAAACCCCCCAGGACTCAATGGCTGCATTTTGGAAGACGAGAGGAACTCCCCCCTCGCCCCCCCCCTCCCCGAGACTTTCTCCTTGGCTGAGTGACAGATGTGTGGCCTCTCCCTCCTCCCTCCAAGACCAGGAGTTTGACTGCGAAGGGAAAAGGCGAGAGGCGGCGGTTGGAAACATGAATGAATGGGCGAATGAATGAATGAATGAATGAGGGAGGGAGGCCCGCGATGGCCTGCGAAGCAACCGGCTCCTGGCAGCTCAGAGCGCAGCCGGCCAGCTGTAGGCTTTGTGAGCGCAACCAACAAAACTTCCCTTCCGAGCTTCGCCAAAAGGATGTTTCCACACGTGAGACTCGAAGCAGGTTCGCCTACAGATGTCAGAACCGCCTTTCCGAGCGTTTCCCGGTGTTAGTTGCATTCGTCGGCCTGGTTTCCATATCCGCAATCATCATCATCATCATCATCATATAAATAAATAAATAAATAAATAAATAAATAAATAAATAAATAAATAAATAAAAATAAAAATAAAAATAAAAATAATAATAATAATAATAATAATAATAATAATAATAATAATAATAATAATAATAATAATAATAATAATAATAGTCATCTCGTTTGCTGTGTGTAACTGCCGCTTTTACATAATAATCATCATCATCCAGTTTGCTAGATGTTTATGACCGATTTGGTATTCTGACCATCAGATTCTTTCCAAAGACCTATTTGTTATATCAATATCATTATGATGATCATTATCATCGTCACGAGCTCTTGAGCATGTCTAGATTTCTCTTACAAGACCCGAGAGCAGGCGCCCCCGCTGTCTCGATCGCGCTAGCTCGTCTCTGGCCGAGGGAGCCGCGCTGCTCTGCAGAGGCAGAGTTTCAAGGCAAAGTTGCCATCGAGCAGGCAGGACAGGGCACCTGTGCCCGGGAAGCGTGGCTCACAGGGCAGTTTGCAATGGCCGAAAGCTCCTCCTTTACCCAGCCACTGAAAACCGAGGAGCCCTAACGAGTATTTCATATGACAACTCTGCGAGGAAACGAAAAGCCGCCGTGGGTTCTCGCCCAGGCGAGGATGCGGCCTTAGACAATGCAGTGTAGCGTGGAGGCTTATTTCGTTTCCCCTCGACAGTAAATCTCCAAAGGCCGGTGGTTACTGGCACCTTAAACGGGCCGCTCTTTAGTGGTGCTCGTGTAGGAGAAAAAAATTTCCACGGATTTTAAAAATCAAAGACGGGGGTGACTTTCCCCCCGAAAGCCACAAAAAGCCCGGGTATCCGACGCCTTCGTTAGAACCAGCCCCGAAGGCGGGAGAACGTGGCGAGCTTTCGGGTTCCTCAGAAGTCTTCAGCAAGGAAAGCCTTGTAAGAAACAGGGAACTACGGGAGGAGAGAAAACGACGTCGAGGGAACAGTTGAAAAAGCACCCTGGAGACCAGAGGGCCACCGGTTCGATCTCCAGCCTCTGCCGGAGGTAGGCAATGGCAAACCGTTTCTGCATCTCTGCCAAGAAAACTGCGTGGAGGTGCCCATATAGTCAGCCAGGAATGAGCCACGATTTCAAGACATTTAGGAGCCGAATGCCGGGAAAGATCCGAACCATCTTGTACGATGGGTGGTCAGAAGAATTCGTGGTTCCCCCCTCCTTTTAACCTAGGTCAGTTCCAAGGTCTGGGCAGGGAGATTCCTCCTGAAGGAAAACCGCGTGGCGCCCAATACGGTTTAGCAGAGATGGAGCTTTGTGTTAGGGTTGTGCTAGCCAGAGGTGAGTAGATTTCTGTAGCCTTTCATACCTGGACACCCATCTGTTAATTATTTGTTTTCCTTCTGTCTGCTTTGCATCCTCACGTTTTTTGGACGCCTCCTTTCGCTTCTGCGATCACAGGCGCAGCTAGTTTGATGCCTACACAGAGGGACGGGGAATCGCCGCAGCTTTTTGGAACCACAACCCAAAGGCAACTCTCCTGGGAAAAGACCCCTGTGCTTCCGGGGAAACGTCCTGGGCTTCGTGTGCCTGTAAACACGTTTCTAGTCCCTCACGTGAGAAAACAAGCTTTACTGGACAAATGTTGGGGTGGGTGAGAGAGCTGGTTAAGGAAATAAATAAGGCAAATTAAACGCAGCCTCTAAACTCTTGGTGACTGAGTAATTGAGGAATTCAAGCAAGGAACCACATTCATTTCAGAACGTGGATGGGTCGCAGCCCATCTAGTCCAGCATCCTGTCTTACCCAACGGTGGTCCACCAATTGCTTCTGGGCTTCTCAAGCTGAAGACAAAGGCAACACCCCCACCTTTTCTGGACCCCCTGAAAATGGCCTTTAGAGTCACCCTGCCTGCCTCTCCAACCTGGAGCTGGTACCTGGGCATCCATTCTAGTGGCCATTGATACACCTGTTCTCCGTGGATGTATCTAGCCCAGTGGTTCTCAACCTTCTAGCCCTTTCTTAAAGCCAACCAGGCTGGCTTGCTGTCATCACCTTTTCCGGGGGTAAATGCAGTAGACCTCTGGGGTGAAAACAATCTTCCCCTCGGCCGTCCTAACTCTCCTGCCTATGAGCCTCACAGAGTCCCCACCCCCACCCCCAACCCGCGCCGTTCTGCTTTGGTCTAGTGGTTAGAGAGCCGGTCTGTTCTCTGGGAAAACCTGGTTTGATTCCTCCACGAAGCCAGCTGGGTGACCTTGGGCTAGTCACTGCCCTCTTTCTGAGCTCTCACAGCCCCACCTACCTCTCGGGGTGTTCTGTTGTGGGGAGAAGAACAGAGGCTTTGTCAGCCACTTTGAGTCCACTTAAATGGATGAGAAAAGCGGGGTAGAAAAGCCAGTTCTTCTTTGTGCGATAAAGGAAAGATTTTTTCTCTCTCTCTACCTTTTCCACACCGCGCAGGATCAGGTCGCCTCTTTCAAGACCGAACAGGCCTGGTTGTTGCTTTTCAGTGACCCTGGGAGGCGAAATGATGCCTTTGTGCTCTGGCTAAATGTACCTTAGGTAGGATTTCTTGGTTAAGAGGCAGCCAAAGCCTCGCTTAAAGACAGCCTGGGCGGCCTGTCAAAGTTGCCCTGGGCGTACGGGAGGGCTGCTTCCAAAAGCAGTGCCACGGGTGACCGCGCCGCCCTCCTCCCCACGAGCGGAACAGAAGAACCTGTCCCGATCTCCGTCTCCAGCCGCTTTGGGCGTCCCGCGCCTCGAGTCCCGGCTCTCCCGCAGCGCTTTCGGTCTCCTAATGAGTCCTTCTGTAGAGCAGATTGGAAGGGGCGTTTCCGAGCCCTCGGGATAAGGACGCGGAGCTGGAGGGCGGCGAAACCTGAGCCGCGGGGTTTGGTTTCGAACTCGACATGTGCTCGGGCTTATCTCTGCCTGGGAACTGCAGCCGCCCGGAGGCCTGCGAAAGCCGTCCGCACGTCGAAGGGGAGAGAAAGAAAACACTTTGTGCATGCTCAAAAAGGCCCGCGCCTCAGTTTTGTCTCTGCTAATTCCAAATCGCTTCAGCAGCTTTGAAGCAGTATTTACAGACTGCACACCGATCAGGAGGTTTTTGTTTTTAAGGCAGAGGCGACCGTGCCTCTGCGTTTAGAAAACCACGGGTAACTTGAAGGAGTTTAGCTTTGTTACCCGATCCGAAGGATGCTGAGCGCATGGAAACGCTGGGATGGTTATTCGTGCATGGACTAATTTAAATTTGAAAACAGACACCAAGGAGAGCTAGGGTGTTTTTCCACTGCCACTAGAAGTACCCATTAAGTACCCATTAATGGGTACAAAAATGCCATTACGTACCCATTAATGGGTACTTAATGGGTACTTTTAGTGACAGTGGAAAAACACCCCTAGAAACTTGAATTTAGCAGTTAAGTCATCTCCTCTTATCAATCTGCAGGAGAGGTGAGTTCTTCCAAGGTGTGGACAAAATGAATCAAAGACAATAATTTCTTCACTCTCCCGGAAGTAGACCCCATGGAGCTCTGTGAATCTTGGGTGTCAGCGGATAGGGAGAAAAAATAACCTTTTACAGAAGATAATGGGGTGCCTACCAAGCCCATTAACCCTGTATGGAATACAAATCTGAATTAGTGTTAGTCCAGGCAAGTGCCCTCTGTTCTGCACAACTGCACCAACGCTGCAATCCAATTGGCTAATTTGTGCAATAATTGTGAATCACGTTACTACAAACTGTGCCCTGTGGCACAACATGTTTTGGGTTTTCTTCCCTCCAGCACAAATGCATCCTACTTTAGCCCTCTACTGAATTCCAGGTAGCACCTATGCAAAAACTTAATGGTGTTACGGGGTGTTTTTCCACTAGCACTAGAAGTACCCATTAAGTACCTATTAAGGGTACTTAATGGGTATTCTAGTGCTAGTGGAAAAACACCCCTGGTTTCCTCCAAGGTGCTGCTGTTCTTCAGACGGAGGTGTGTAATTTGCCCTAGGGCTATCCTGAGATTTTAAGAGCAAATTTTCCTTTAAAACACATTGCCTTCAAAATGGTCACATATTGTCTTTCAGGAACGACTTCTGGGTCTCATAAAGGTGATTGATGCCATCTTAAGCTAACACTCTTTCCCATCCTCTGCTTGGCCATCAGAATTGCTGGCCTGAATGAGAATCACAATACAGTTTTATCTGCTTTGCCTTTTCAGAACCAAAAGGAAACCTCACGTGTTTGGCACACCCTTCTTCCGGGTGAGTGTGTGTAGGGTGCAAAAATTAGATTGTGAGGGTTTTTGTGTGTGTGTCTATTGCCCTTTTTAAAAAGGCAATGAACAAACATTAGACATTTGTTTTCAGTTCAACCACTCGTTTGGGACTGTGATAAATTTGTTCTTCCAAAGACAAATGGTCACCGTTGCACCCGTTTTTAAGCCTGTCTGCACTCCCAATATGACCATGGATGGGCGAACTGTGCGAGAACCAGCCAAGCTTGTCCAACCAGCTGCAAGGAGATGCGTCTTCCGTGCTCTGATTGGTTCAGCGGTGCAAAAAAAGCTTCGCCTCTGAAATTCGGAAAGTATTCTGACTGGGAAGGGGCTTCAGAGTTCGAATAGGAAGGGTTGCTTATAAAGTAAGTGATTCCTCTCAGAAAGAAAAAAAAGTGGTTTATCAAGCCTTCCAACTGTATCCTCCCAGCTCTGGAGCTACATCTTCACTTAAGGGCTATTCTGCAGCAGCAGATACCCTGGACAAGCAAGTGTATTAGGAGCCCGAATCCCACCTGCTGGTGAAGTCTAAGGGAGACTCTGGGTGGATCTACCGGTCCTCAGAAAGAAATCTCTTAGGCTTGCAGCCAGCACAGAATTGAACACTATGGGTGTTTTTCCTTTGTCGCTAGAAGTACCCATTAAGTACCCATTAATGGGTACTTAATGGGTACTTCTAGTGACAGTGGAAAAATACCCTATGATAGGATCCAATAAGGGGGGGGGAGAATAAGTCCAAATTATTAATGATTTTGGTTTACCTATATGCTGCCCTTAAATTTAAATCACAAGGGAAGAATATTTACTTCTTAGGAAATGTAACAGGAATGTTGTTTTTGGAGAAAGGCAAAGGGTATAGGGCAAAGGGTATAGGGCGGGATAGAAATACAAATAAATAAATAAAGGGTTGGTTTGTCTCCATGCTCCTACACTCAGGATACCTTCCACAGAAATGAACGGAAGCGATTGTTCACGTTTATTTTTTTTAATTATTTTAAAAAATGTCAACAATGGTTCACTTTTTTTTGCAACCAAACAATAAATATTATTTAACAACTTTTCATTTCTTTTTTTTAATATATATATTTATATAAAAAAATAAACAGGCGATAAAAAAATCTCTTGAAGGTGAGGGTGCTAAGGAAAGAAAAAAAGCGGTTATTCAGTCACAAAAAATTCTGAATATTGCAGCACACAAAGTGCAAGGGTTTATCTTCTAGGGTGCATGGGTGTCGTTAAATCGGAATGGGAAAGGAAGCGTTATGCACCGTTTAAAAGGAAAGTCCTCAAACTCTTACAAGTTTTGAAGAAAGGGATGGCGGGGGGGGGGGGTTATATAAAGAAAATGCCTCCTTCCAACTCCACAGCAGCAATTGCAAAGGCATTTTGAAAAGAAAGAACCCAAAATGTGCCACCCTGGTGCCAGTCTGTGGCTCAGGCCTCAAGGCCCTCCGTAGGCGACCTGTTCCACCCTTCCCGAGGAGGGAGCTGGAAGCTGCGAGTTGGCCGAGGAAAGAGGCTGCAGCTGGAAACTGCTCGGCTGCTGTAAACTGAATTGTTTCCTTTGCCCAGATTATCTCGCCTTCTGGTTCCCACCGCCCTGCGTCTGCTCCCTTCTTTCAAGAGCTCGGAGTTAAATACATTTACCAGGAAGCGGACCTGCTGGTTTCCAAAGAGCTGGCACCGGGTGGGGCATAGGATGGCAGCCTAATTTAAAAAAGGAACTCGACTTGACAAAACCATATTTTCAGGAGTGAACAGGAAGAAGCCTCCCCCTACCACTGTGGCCTGAAACGATAAGAAAAATAAAATTCGGGAGGGGTGGAAGGCAAAAGAAGCGTCGCAGTCTTAACTGCACCCCTTTCCATCATTTCTTTAAAAGCGAAGCGAATCCGACACCAATGCGCGACCAGTCCACACACCAAGTCAAGCAACGGAGCTCGGACGGGAGTCGGGGGGGGGGGGGCTTCCCAAAATTGCTGGAGGGTCTCTGGAGCAAAGGGAGGGGGCTTTCCCCTCTCCGAGGGACTTTAAAGTTCGCCGCTTCAGACCTGTCCTTCCGCCAGTCCCTGAGCCTCCGACGGCGGGGCGATCGACCTTCGAAGTCCGCCTCTTGGCGCAGGCTGGCGGGGCAGCCCCGTCCCCTCGTCGCCGCCCGTTCCTCCCCTCCCTTGGAGTCCCACCCACCCCCAACCAGGTTGTGCTTTCGGCAGATTACCCCCTTCGCTTTCTCGCCGCCGCCGCCGCCTCGCTCATTTGGTGTCGCTGGTTAGCCTGGGCAAGCTGCCCGCGTTCATGCCGGAGACGTGGTGGTGCGACGGGGCGGGCACCTGGCACATGCTGCACGGGCAAGGCATGCCGCCCCAGTGCTGGAAGCCGCCGCTCAGCGGGGCCGCCGCGGCTGCCGCTGCCGCTGCCGCCGCCGCCGCCGCCGCCGCTGCGGCGCTGGACGGCGACTTGAGGAGGCCGTGCGAAGGCCGGATGGAGCCGACGGCCGTCAGGCTGCCCGAGCCGGGCAACGAGGCGCTGGAGACGGCGGCGGGCGGCAGGATGGGGTGGTGCACGGCGGCGTGCGAGGCGGGGTGGCCGGGCAGGGGCGCCGCGTGGCCCACCATGCCTCCCGGGCAGGCTGCGGCGGCCGCGGCGGCTGCTGCGGCGGCGGGGTGGAAGCCGGCGGCGTGGTGCCCCCCGTAGATCTCGCTGAGGAGCCGCTTCATCTCCTCCAGGGAGTTGGTGAGCATGAGGATGTAGTTGCGCGCCAGCAGCAGCGTGGCGATCTTGGAGAGCTTGCGCACCGACGGCCCGTGCGCGTAGGGCATCACCTCGCGGAGGCCGTCCATGGCGATGTTGAGGTCGTGCATGCGCTTCCGCTCGCGGCTGTTGATCTTCAGGCGCAGCTGCTGCAGCTCGGGCTCCGTCATCTGCTTCTTGTCCTTCTTGGACGAGGCGGATGACGAGGCGGACGACGACGACGACGACGAGGTGGACGAGGGCGACTTGAAGGCCAGCTTGTCCACCATCACCACGCCGGCGGCGCTCATGGCGCTGCGCAGCTCCGCGCTCAGCTCCGCCGGGGAGTCGCTGGGCGTCGAGCTGGAGACGGCGCCCCCGCCGGCCGAGAAGGCGCCGCCGCCGCCGCTGCCTCCTCCTCCTCCGCCGCCGCCGCCGCTTTTGCTTCTGGACGACACGAAGAGCTCGTCGGGCTCCGGGGACGAAGGGCGGCTCGACACCAGGCTGGCGTCGGAGTCCATGGCGTCGCGCGCACCTGCGGAGGGAGCAAAGAGCACAGCGGCACGACGCCGCGTCAGTGGACGGCAAAGGGAGCGCGATCCCGGGCCGCCGTCGGCTAAGATTGAGGGAGAGCGCCCAGAGGGGAGGCGGGAACCTCCGTGGCGGCTTTCCGCCCCTGGACGTGCAGGAGGACTTGACAGGAAGGAGATCTCCTTCCTTGCAAGCTTGCGGAGGATTTGCAAGCCTTAACGTGACCCCGCGCCCTGCAAAATCGGCCTCTGGGGCTTAACTTCGTTTTAAGACGTACATCGGAGGCACTGAGTGGGTCTTTTCCCACTGAGAATGGAAGGCCCTCCAGCTGAAAACCTCCAAACCTCAAATCCCAGGGCCACCAGGACGGCTGTCCTACCGGTTTGCTACGAGATGTTATTTAGATCGATAGATATTCTAAATTAAGGGACCTTCGACAACTAGAACTCTCTGGCCTCACGTTCCGGATTTAAACCGGTGTCCATAAACGAAATCCCCCGTTCATAGATTCTCGATACAATTTCAGTACCGGGTCTGTGCGGACCAAGCAACCAGCCAGCGCCTAGTGGGAGAAAATACTGTGCAAACATCTGGGCATCTCTGGAAGATTTCAGCTCAAGGCACAGTCGACTGCACTAAACCAGCTTATTTTTGGACTCCGAGAATGTGTGTCCGATCGTTTTATGGGTCCAGACTGGAGCGGATTATTCTGAAACTCAGCAAATCTTTTCGAGCTTGCCTTACTGCCTTCTACACCTGCCAACCCACACGACCCAGAGCCAAAAAAGACCCCCTCCCGCCGCTGCTTTCCTCATACCCTGCGCTTCCAATCGCATTATTTGGGTCGAAACGACCTGCATGCGGAGCAGAAGGTGTCAAAAATGAGTTTTCGGGGTGTCCTTTTCACTGCCGAAGTTATTTGGGTTGGAAGCTCTCTCTTTTCATCAAATGTCATCTCTCACCCGGAGTTTGCTCCCCAGACCCGCAGATTTTCCCCCAGAGCCCAAATTTAAGCATCGGTGCCCACAGCAAAACAATCCAAGCGCCAGCGATGCCTGTTTTCCCGTCTCCAATCTTAGAGTCAAATCGGTGCACGTCAGCGGCCGATCGGGCCGGAGTTTGTCGGCTGTTGCTGACTTCCACAGACTTCGTTTAGCACACGCACACACCGGCCCCCAACCCAGCCCTTTCAAAACCCGCTCCAAATCGCTGGGAGAAAGTTAGATTCCTAGTAAACACAGATCAGATCTCCCCCGACGGGGTTTTAAGCTCAGGAGAAGCCTGCTTCTGAAACTGTGAATGGCTGCCCCGCTGGGCTCGGCGTTTTTCCCTTCCCTTCACCCGGCATCGCCTACAAGTTTCCCTGCTTCGAAAGGGGAAAGCGGCCGCCAAAACAGAGGCGATCTCTCCCGAGCAAACGAGTTCGGCAACATCTGGGGGGCGGCTTGGGGTAGGTGCGGGGAAAGGACAGGGTCTAAGCGGAGCGTGGTAGGAATCGCCTGAGGCGCACGCTCTGATGGGCACAGGGATACCATCAGCAAGCGTGTCCGCGCCTCTGCCCCCCGCTCCGGAGTCGTGTGAACCCGTCAACACGTTTCCCCTAGCAGCGCTTAAACGGGACGGGCACTTACAGTTTCCAGTGGGGTCGCTCCGGTTGGCCGGATCCACTCCGCCCCCGCTGCCGTAGCTGCCAGTCCTGAAGTCCAGTTAGTAAATAAGCCCCTCCGGGCCGATCGCCGAGTGTTTTTATAAGCCCCCTGCCCGGCTGCGGCGCCCAGAACAATGTGGATCGCCCCGGACCGGCGTCCGCACCAATGAACGCGGCGCTGGCTCGCTGACGTCACTCGGGCGAAGTCCACTCAATGAAACCCCCTCGAAGCCACGCCCCTCCCGGCCGGCCCGGCCAATAGGAAGCGCCAGCGGGACTCGGAGACAGAGGCTTTTGTCACCTTGCGAGCGAAACGCCCCGATGACAGCGGCGTCCCCGACAGCTGGTGGGAAAAACAAAACGGGAAGGGAAAAGCGGGAGCAGAAGCAGCCCAGGGACCCCGACGGCGAGACGTGGACCGGGCGCTACAATGACAGCCGGCGCGCACCCTTGTCCGCCCCAAGCGCACCCAGGGGCGGCTGGAGAGGCTGAGAGGCTTCGATCCTTCCCCGGCCCTTCTCTGCAGTGTAAACACTCAGGGACCACAATGCGGCGGCGCCCGCCCGCCCGCCCTCCGCCGGAGCCACTTATCTCTCTTCCGGGCAAACCCCGTATCTGGCCTGGGAGACCCGTCGATCTCCCTCCGAGAGGCCTTTGGACGTGGGTCGCAGCCTGACCTGAATGCGGAGGGGAAAGGGAATCTCACCTTTTAAACCCTTTAAAAGAATGTCTCTTTTAAAGAAAGCAGCGCAGTATTTTAAAATAAAAGGTTTTATTCCTGGAACGGTTCTCCCAAAGCGCCCATTTTAAGATGAAACCTTGGCCCGGTCTTCTTTCTTCCCTGTCCTTCGCAGTCAAAAACCCTTTCTGCAATGGGCCTTATTCCAGATTATATCCCGGAATAGGGAACTGCCATTTGCGTGCTTGTGCAGACTAAACAGGGTGGCAGATCCCGATCCTGGGCTATGATCCGGAATAAGGCCCAGTGCAGAAAGGGCCAGAGACGAGGTAGAAAGTGGGTTCAAAGAACCTCTGCTTTCTTGCTGACCCCCATCTGTAGGGGGACCCAAAGAAGTTGAGCATATGGGCACTTTTCTTAGAAGATTTCGGGAAAGGACGGGGGTGAGGACTATTTTTAAGCACCCACACACACTAACTATTTAAAAACTGTGGCTTTCTCGACAATTAGACCTCAGCTGCAAAAAACCCGCGATATTCGATAGTCCAGTAAAAAAGATAGATGCAAACTTCCTTATATTGTCTTCAGAAGCATTCGCTACCAATTCGTAATAAACGGGAGACGACAATTATCTGTAAAGAGTGGGAAAATCTGCCCGGCCTAAACCTATTAGTCTAATGTTGGTGAGGGTGAGTGGGATAAATCCTTACCTCACCCCCTGTCTAGACTGATTAATTCGGTTTAAGAACCGACATCTCCCACGTCAAATGGGACAAACGCATGAGCGATACTCCGCTTTGACTCCCTGCAGTGTGTAAACCTACGGCATCTTCCGACGGGACAAGTGCCAAAAGTTCATCCTGGCTTTATTTTCAACGAAACTGGCGTAATAATAGAGTTTTAATTTCTGGCCCGTCCGTGGAAATTTAACCCACGATTGTTTTCAGCCAATTGGGAAAATGGTTTCCTGCGCTTGGATGACGACGCAGAGATTCCGTCCTTGGGTTGTGGAGAGCTATCGACGGGGCGGACGTCGAGGAAATCGAGTTAGGCTCCCTTTCTTGCTAGACATCGGGACAAATCGCTGTCCTCGGCTCTCCTGGAAGCTGCTCCGCCTTTTGTTGTATCAATTTGAGTCTCGTGCGGCTTCCCAGCTGTCTCGGCTCGCTCGCCCGTTAAGGATGCATTTAAAACGTTAAGGAGAGACGCGTGGACGTGGGCTTCGTTTAACGGTCCTGGTAGAGGTCGACAGCAGCTCAATTAGATAAAAGTCGGTCAGGAACAGCCTGGCCCCCCGATTTGTCGCCTGTTGGCCTGGGTCTCTTCTTCTCCCCCAGGCGGCGCGCGCTTGCCGGGAAGTACGAGGTGAGGACCTGGAGGGAGAGAGAATTGAAGCATCTCTTGATTCCGCACTCCTCCACGAAGGCAGCTGGGTGACCTTGGGCTAGTCACAGCTCTCTTCTGAGCTCCCGCAGCCCCACCTGCCTCACAGGGTGTCTGTTGTGGGGAGAGAAAGTTTTGTCAGCTACTTTGAGTCCCCTTAAATGGGTGAGAAAAGCAAGGTAGAAAAGCCAACTCCTCTTCTTCCTCTTCTTCCCCCAGCGTCTGCCTTTTTGTTGTTGTTTGCGCAACCAAAGAAGGCCTCCTTTAGCAAAAAGAAAACTTTCCCCTCCAGAAAACTTTTGAGGTGGGATGGTTCACACATCACTCTGTCTCCCTCTTGGACGTTCTGTGCTAGAAAAGGTGGATTAAGAGACGGGTCCAAAAGTGAGGGCCACACAATGTCTCTCTGAGGTGCCCTGAAGCGCCTCTTTCATTATGTCTGAACACAGCCCTAGAGTCAAAGTCTACTAAAAAACAACTTGTACACAATCTACCCAGAAAGCAACTAACGAAAAAAACCACCCCAGTAAAGTAGAATTCTTTAAAGTCTTTTGATGATTCCTTAGAAGTGAAAAAGACCTTCCTCTTAAACTGAAGTCCCTGAGGGATTTTGGGCACTCTGCTTTGTGCAAGAAAGTTCATGGGCTGAAATGCCTCCTTCAACAACAACTCCAAGTTCAGCATCCACATCTGGCCACTGGCCCCTCTGAATTATTTATTTATTTATTTATTTATTTTATGAATTGGACGGGACTGCCCTGTTGCATCCACTGTGGACAGTGCTGAACTTCTGCTGGGTTGGGCCCAGGGTGCCAAAAACTCCTCTTTAAAGGATTCCATAAAGAACACCTCCCAGCCAAATCCAGGGCAGCTCAGAAACCCTAGCAAAATCTAAGCACTTAGATTAAATGGCTCTGGTTTCAAATCCAAGCCTTTGTTTAAGTGGATTACACTTGAATGAAAACTCCTATGAACTCTATTGCAAAGACTGATACCTTTGACCTATCAGTATTTCAAAGAGACAAGCATCAAGGCATCAGACGAGGGAAGCCATGGCAATGGCCCAAAAGCCACGCTGAAGGAATTCATTTCTGAGGCCTCCGCAAAAGTCACAAAATGATAGGCAAGCTTTGGAGTCCTGCCCAAATTTTCAACACACAAAATGGACAGGGGAGAAAATGGTGATGGGGACAGCATTGCCACCTCTGTATCTTTCAAAACTACAGCTGAAAGGAGTCTGAACCATCTTACGGCTCTTGTGCATAAGCTTGAGACCTAACTTCCCAGCAAAATCTCTATTTTCTCTTTCTCCTTTTAACCATCTAGAGATTACCCAGATCTCTGGAGAGCTCTAGGGCTTGTACACAGTTTGCCACACACTCCGTTGGCTCAGAGAAGCTATTGCTGTTGTACGGCTGCTCTGGCGTCTTGCGCACCCTTTGACTTTAATTCCGTCAGGTTGTAGCACTAGTCTGTTTCTTCAAAGAGCAGGGCTGGGGGTTTAAGCTGCTGTGGCCACCTGCTGCTCCTTTCATTTTGCTTCCTTTATTTTGTAAGGGAAACCTGGGTTTGGACTTCACTCTCGCTCCAAGGTCAAGGCACCAACAACTGTGCTGCTTTCAGCAGCTAAACCAAAATTGGAGCTATGTGGAAGGATGTTTTGTTGTGTTTCATTAACATGCATCCTCTTTAGCAGGAGCCAAGCAGGTCTAGGTGCGGTCCATGCTAGATGAGATTTCTGTGGGAAAGGACCTTCAGGTTCATGGTGGGAATTGTATAAATGGTTCAAAGAGCAACCTTAAACTGATATCCCTGGAGGAAATGCTGTTGAGCACAATACATTTTACTTCTTAATACCCGTGGTTAGGATTTTCACTTTCAATGTACTATACTAAAGAAAATATTTTTTTATCATGACCATCAGAGGAGGCAGGTCAAAATGGTGAGCGGAGTTATCAGGAGCTGAACTTCACTTTGGAGCTCACAAAATTCACAAGGCCTTGTGAAAAAAGAGATGAATGTTGGTTTTCTGAAAGAAAAATGTAAAGTTTGGAGAGGCAGTCTTTCTACCTAAGTAATGGGTGGGAGAACGGAGCAGGGCTTCTGCAAATGTCTGCACAGAACTGAAAAGTTCCACAGGAATAGCCTACACAAAAGCAACTCCTTTTGAAAATTTCCCTTTTGTGCAATTCTTGGAGATGCAGGGATCCTGTCTTCTTTTGCCTTATGGCCATTTCCTGCCTTGAAAGGGCAGCAGTTTTTTTTTGCTGTGGAGAGCCAATGTGGTGAAGCACCTAGAGGGTGTGTCTGAAACCCCTTCTTGGTTGTGAAAACACAACGGTTGACCTCAGTGCAGTCTCAGCCTATCCTACCTCACAAGGTTGTTGTTGTGGAGGGGAGAAGAATGGAGTGCATTGCCTTGTGCTCTTCAGAGGACAAAGCAGGGTATAAATCCAAATGACAACATGAGACTTCTGATAAGCATAAGAGGTACTTGCTCGATTTATTGCATCCCATGCCAGGTCACCCAGTGAAGCTGAATCCAGGACAAATCAGGACAGACGAAAGGAAATATTTTTACAGTGCATAGATTTTGGAAATTGGAAGCTGGCTACCATCTTGGATAGTTTCAAAAAAGGTTTGGTCCCATATATGGAAGGCAGGGCTGTCAATGGCTATAGCCCTCATAGCAGTAGAAGGTGGCATATACCTTCAAAGAGACTGCAAGTAGAGCAAGCGGTGTACTCATGTCCTGCTGGTGGGTTCCCTGTGCAGCTAGTTGGTCACTGTGAGAGCAGACTGCTGGACTAGATGAACCACAGGTCCAATCCATTGAGGCATTTCTTATGCTCTTATTAACTTGTCCAGATGACATCTTATTTAGTCTTGAGGTGGTGATGTTACAGATGGACCGGATGCATTTGCTGTCCCAGCATCTTGGATCCCAGCCACTGCCTGGTTGATTTCCTGGAGCAATTGTGGGCCTGGAGGAATATTTGGTATTGAAGGGGATAGATGTTACTGGAGGGCAACAACTGTTTTCTTCAGGTACGGTTGCGACACACATTTTAAAAAGAGACTTAAAAAAGGATTGGCTCTCTCATCTTTAGCAGGTGTAGCTTATAGTGCAGGCAACTGCTGCTGAAATGGTCTTTCCTGTGCAACAAAGGTGCCTGTCCTCTTTGCTCGGGCCTCCTTTCCCCCTGTTTAGGTTAAGAGGTTTATGAGCTTTGCAAGAACACCACCAAGAGCTTACTGAGCAGGCATGTTCTAGCAAAAACGAAAGATTTTAAATCTTGGAAACTGCAGTCCTGGTCTTCATCCACTGGAATGAAAAGGAGCTGGATTGTACCCCACGACATGAAGGGCACCATAATCAGAGAATTATCTACTTGATGAACCCCACCCACTTTTACATGTGAATTGCTTCATTTTTGTAGAAGTATTTCCTGCAGCCCGTCTTCTTTCACTCTCCATTCTCCCAGGGGATAGGGGGAAATCCATGACAGTTTAAGGGTAGCAAGGTATGCCGGCTAAAAGCTTTATCAGTTTTATGTCTTCTTGGCATACAAGGCATTTCAAAGCACGGAAACAGTCCCAGAATCAAGTGGTAGCCTTATGGGAGAGTAGTTCTGTAATTTAAATGCTCACCTATATACTGAATTGTGTTTGCTTTTATGACTTTACTAGCTTTCACCACACAAGTGAATTCCAAGCAAAGATTCTGGTTCTAAAATTAGTTCCGGTTCCTGAGCACAGATTTGCAAAAGGATGTCTCTGAAGAACAGGTATGAGAAAAACAGGGATGGTTTGGGCAAACATTTTATTAGTTTTATGGGATTCTTTAGCAAGCAAGCAAAGGGGGGGGGGAATGGAAACTTTGGGAGCTTCTGTCAAAGTAAGTAGCCAGTTTATAGTTTATTTTGTTTTATACTTTATATTATTTTTACCACAACTTTTTCAACAGGCCGCAGCAAAGCATCAATGCTTTTCCTCCTTAATGAGTTTGCAATGGGAGGAAATTCAGTGGGTATAAGCAGGACATTTTCTTCTGGAAGGAAAGGTTATTTGGCCAAAAAATTCTGCCCATCACAGAATTCTTAATAAAGTTAAGAGAAACTGAGCAAATGCCCAAAGCATGGCAAACAACAACTTTTCTGGGTTCTGAAATGTTTCATTCCTTCTCCTGTTACTTGCTTTATTTCCTTTTAAAATTCAGTTTGTTTACTGCTTCATGTTTAGCTGAGAAGCAACCAAGTCTTGTCAAGGCGTTCCTGCCTTCACCTGCAGGACTCTCTGGTGAAAGCTGGTATCTTTGGATTTCTTTTCTGTTTTGGAAACAAAGCTACAAAAAGTGCTGAATTGTGCTTAGAGCTGACTGAGGAAAAACACACTTTAGGCACTGGAACAGAATGACTCAAACTGATTGGTTCAGAGCCTAGGACAACGCAGGACCCCAGTATATTCACTTGGCCAACATGTCCTCAAGCATATGTATACACACACATTCCAAAATAAGCACAGCCATGTAGTTTGTTGGTCTTTCACCAAGATAAGAAGACATTTGCATTCCCCAGAAAACAAAATTAGAAAAAGAAACAGTTAAGGCAATTCCCAGATGTGCTCTCACTAGCTGCCAATTCAGAAAAGTCCAAATGGAACGTGAAAACTCCACAAATAAAACAGATAGAAATGAAAAGGTGTGAGCAGTCAGACATGAAGGTGGACTAAAGAAGGTTTAAAGTGAAGGTTGCGATCACTGCCAGAAATTCAATGTTGTGTTTAAATCCATTTTTGACAAGGGAAGAAAATTGTGTCCACTAATAATTCATTTTATATTTCTATGGAACTTTCAAAAATCTACTGTCACTGTGAAATTAGCACTCAGATTTACTTGAAGTGCAATAATTTGTTTCCAAGTTATTATGAAAAATTTATTAAAATCTGTATATTCCTATTCATGAGAACTTCAAACTTAGATATCTAAGGAAGAAAAATGAAGCCATCTCTTCTGTATCTGGAACTCTATTACTTTGAGTTAGTTTTGTCAGGGTGCCTATATTAATATATGTGTTTGCTGTAAATAAGGAAAAGGTGAGCCAGTTTGGTCTAGCTGTTAGGGAGGCGGACTATTATCTGGGAATACTGATTTTGATTTTGCCCTGCTCCTCAAAGCCAGCTGGATGCCCTTGGGCTAGTCACACTATCTTCTGAACTCTCACAGCCTCACCTACCTCACAAGGTGTTTGGTGTGGGGAGAAGAACAGAAAGATTTGTCAGCTACTCTGAGTCCCCTTAAATGGCTGAGAAAAGCAGGGTAGAAAAGCCAACTCTTCTTTTTCTTCTTCCTCTTCCTCTTCTTCTTCTTCTTCCTCCTTTCATATGTTTGCTTTGCAAAGGTCCCACTGAGTTCCATGATGTCTTCTGTTCTAGAATTATTCAAAGTTTGGAGCTTCATTGAGAAGAGCCTTTATCAATGACAGGCACAATAAATCTTCAACACAAAATTAGAAAGGCTTTTAAAAATTATTTTCGTGAGAGTATGAAAAGGTCTTGTGCTACTTTGAGACTTAATGGAATCCAGGCTGACATGAAAACCTTTAGTCAGCACAGCACTCCTGCTTATAACTGGTAATGTCAAAGGTTGTTCCAGATATATCCCTTGCTTTCTGGGTGGCATTGTTTGGGCTACTGGCCCCAGCAGATGGCCCAAAAACATACCTCGGCCTAGCAAAGGGGGACCACATGTGATGAAGCATAGATGTCTCATTAGCAAACAGGGGGAGAAAGCAGGGATGAAGCAGGGGGAGAGATAAAAAAGAATACACAAAGACATTTACATATTTACATTGTTTCTCCCTCATTTCAAATTCTCCTTTAGCTGAAGTGTCAATGTGCTTGCTTTTCTCCTTCTGTTTGTATGTTTACTTGTGCTAAATAGATTATGATAATCAGGCACATAAATGCATACAACTGTTATTATGGCATTTAATCACAGAGTTTTTCCACTGGAAGCCTTCATTAGAATTCTCATGATCTCACTTGTTAGTGTAACAAACAGTAATAAATGCCAAGGAACTTGGATTAAGTCAGAGACATCCAGACATTAAAGGAGGAATATGGAAATGTTGTTGAATCTCTGCATTTATTTATTGAAATGTCACAGGATAGTTTAAGACTTTACATATCTTAATCATTAGAAGGGATAGCGAGCGATGCTACCTATAAGACAATAATTACATTTTGGTATGTAGGAACCATACGTCCTTTATGATGGATCACAACTTTCTCGGACTTTAGGTTCAACAGTGTGGATGAATCCAATCTAATCAATCCTTATTGTGGACATTGACTCAGAAAACAAACATTTGTTGAAAGAAGTCACAATATAATCAGATAAAATGTAGATTTCTGGCTGTAAAAATCCAATATTGTTTTTATTACAGTAATCTGCCCTGAGATATTTGGGTTTAGAGTGGACTAAAATATAAACAAATAAACAATATGATTTGTTTAGCTAAGGCCCTTTTGGCATGGACCCTTAATCCATATTAAGGGGTCATGTAATGCACATCTTTCTGCACTTGCCTTTATTTCAGATTGATATCCTGGAATAGGGATTTGCCATCCACAGACTATGGTGGGCCCTAGTCCTTCTTCTGGGATATAATCTGGAATAAGGCTTTCCCAAACTGTTGCTCTCTTTTCTCATTCTCTGGGAGATGTTGGGGAAACTTCAAGTAATAAGGGAGCCTTGCATGCAAAAGAGCAGGTGTTTCCTTTTCTTCCTCCTTTCTCTAGAATTTGAGATAAAGATTTGTGAGATGTGAGGCTAAACTAAGAAGATGAGCATCTCCATTGTACAGTGCTAGTGGCACCAGCTAATAGACATCTGTCCCAGAATTTTTTCAAAAGCAAATTTTGAACAAATCATCTACGTCTTCAATTATCTTATGCTGAAAAGTAGAAGGTGGTGGAGCTCTTGAACAATGACAAAAGAAGTCAGATGCAAACAGTATTATGCTCAACAAACTCCTTACTGAGATCTCAAAAACAGAGGAAACTTCAGTGGAAGTTATCAAGGAGAAACAGAGGGGAGAGAGAAACTTTAAGGGACAGAATGATAGTTGCGTGGTGCTAAAAATGTGATAAACAGCTTTAAAAATTATAGATAGAATTTTATGACTTGCAACAACCTTAGTATAATTTGAAATGAAATAAAGGACCTTTCTGCATTAAAAGGCCCATGATCTGAACCAGTCAGTCTAGACCAGACTGGATGGATGGATGGATGGATGGATGGATGGATGGATGGATGGATGGATGGATGGATAAAAAGCTGCTGTTTTCCTCTCTTTCTGGAGAGTCCCAAACTGACAGACAAAACTCCTGGAAATGTCAGGCATTTAAATATGAGATGTTTTATGTCCAACATCTGCACTGCATCAGAACCATTGTTCCTTTTCAATAAGGAACCTTACTAATTTCCATTCACTTAATGTGGCCTTGAAACCACAGCCCTGGCACTCACTGACCAGACAAGCCAGGAAAGAAAATGTGATATATTAATAGATGTACAAATTCTTTTTAAAAACAAACAAAAAAAACCCCATAAAAATCAAGTGTTCCATGTACACATATTGGATTTTCTAACTTCAGGACTCAGTTTTATATCTTAAGTTAAAAAAAAATTGCTATACTCATTCTGAAAAAAAGAAAAAGAAAGCCCAAGTAGTATCCAACATAATAATTCTTCTGAAATGTGCATCTGAAGATTTGGTACATATATAGTCAGGACCATATGTGGCAGTTTCAAGGGGTGATTCTGCACTGCATGGTATACACGACCAGCAAGTGTGGTCTGCACACTGATGGGGTCTAAGGTAGGCCTTGAACAGGGCTTCCCTTTGACCATGCATCCCTTAGACCCTTAAAACACATGTACTAGGAGCCTCATTTAGACCACTTGACCCCACCAGCATGTGGAAGAATGCTTCTAGAATGCTTGCTTGTCCAGTATACCAGCCAATGCAGTATTGGCCAAGGATTAATTCTACTTCAAGTTCCACTCCAATTTGGAAGCACCCTCCCCCTTTCTCTCCACAATGTGAACAGTGGGCTGCCACAACTGCTATGTTTCAAAGGGGGGGAAAAAACCCAAGTCTTTACCATTTGACAGCAAAGATTCTGATCTACCCTGCCAGAAAATATGTGGGGTATGTTATCTTTCGTATGAAGTATAGGGAAATAGAACAGAAGACACTGTTGGTAAGTGAGGTTGAATAATTTTTTAAATAATTTTTTATTTTTTGGTTTGATTATAAAAATATATCCCAAGGTAGGGGCAATCATTATGTCACAAATTTGTAAAAAAATCCTGATGTAGAAATAACATTTATGAATCACTATGTGGATTAAGTTGATAGCAGTGACAATGACAACGAAGTGTTATCCTGAAGTTTATAGATGACCATTGCCCTGTTTTAATAAGAACTGATAGGACATATCCGTGAATGGAGTTCACAGCCTTACATAATTCTCAGAATGCTTAGCCTTAAGAGTCTCAGGGCATAGTTACACCTTATCTTTTATCTGAACAGAGGTTGTCCTGGGTCTGGAGAGATTACACTTGAAAGTCTGCATCTATTTTTTATGCAGATTCCCCTTCCCTGATTGGTACTATCTGCTCTGTGGCTTATCCCAACACTGAATCCAAATTGAACTCAGATCAAGGGAAATAACTTGGACCCTCATCAAAGCCAGGAGGCCACCATCCCTGTTCTGAGTGCTGCCTAGAAAATGGTACATCTTGGGCAAGCCTGTGCTCTACTTCTTACCCTTCAGCCCCTCAGCATTGAGATTCCCTCTGTCCGACCACTGCTTTGATGGTCCCCCTGAGACTTCCTCTGCCTCGCCACCACTGCCCCTCAATCCATCAACTTTTGGCACACAGCCCCTCCTCAACCAGTCCCTCACTTTTCCACAACACCATCACTTCCTTGGCATGCAAACCCACCCACAACTATGTTGCCCACCCCATGCATATCACCTCCCCCACCTGTCAGCTCAACTTCCTTAGCCTCCTGGAACACCTCCCTATCAAGCTGAGCATTCTCCCCACACTCTCAACAGCTGAAGATTACTTTTTCAAGAAGGTTTGGTGGGAGAAGGCAACAGCAGCAGGTAGCTGTGGACAGGCCGTTCCAGGCCGAAAATGCCCTGGGTATGGCTGCCTTCCTTGTCTGTCCTGGAGATGGATGAAAACAATATGGTGTAACCATGGCCTCACTTTGTCAGAAGAGTTGGATGAAAACAAATGTCATAAGTGAAGATAAACAAGTACAGAAGATATTTGTGTGCAACTGCATGAATTTTGTACAAACAATTTCCAGGTGGACTGCACGCTGTCTGTGTAAATAAAGAAAATCATAATAAAACCAGAGTCCAGAAAATACTGGTTATGTAAATTCTCTTGCAAATAGTAACAATATTAAATAGGCTTACATGAGTAGAAGTCTGCACGTAGCTTTGCAATCTGTTCTATTGCAAAACAAAATATCAGGTGGCTACAAGATTGTAAACAAACATCATTTTCTTTCTTTCTTTCTTTCTTTCTTTCTTTCTTTCTTTCTTTCTTTCTTTCTTTCTTTCTTTCTTTCTTTCTCTTTCTCCTGGCACTCATTTTTCTCTTGCTGCCTGGGTGGTGGTGCAGTTTGTGATGTCTTGAATACCAATAGTGAAGTTGAACATATGTGAACCCTTCCTAATCCTGCTAATCTTCCTTCAAAAACCTTTCTGAAAGTGTAGGCAACAACCAGATTTGAAGGGGAGGGGGAAACCACTGAGCATTTTAATGACAAATGATCTTTGTAAAGGGGGAAGATGGTTGCTCCCTCAGTTGGGTATGGAGCTTATGAACTACAGCAGGTAGAAATAAGTGCCGTATTACCTCATGTAATCTCCGCCATTCAGGGTCAGATTAGGCCTGAAAGCAAGATGAAATAGACTTCTCTTTTAAACAGGGGACTTTGTCCCTTCAACAGCTATTAGGCAGTAATTAGTTGTCACACAGAATTACTAGCCACACAATGGTAACAGAAGCTTTACAAGTCCTTTGAAACTGATTAGAGAAATTGAATTGATGCTACTTGTAATTTTAAAATTACATTCCAGGGTATGAAGTATTTCAGTTTTCCTCCTCCTTTCACTTTTGACTATATTCATCATGGGAAGAGAGAGTTTTAGAAAATATCCCTAAGATTTCCCAGCAGAGGCCCTGGTGTCTGGGTGGAGCTTTTTGCCATGCTGGCTAGATAAAATGCTTCACTTTGATCTCATTAGGTCCAGGCCATGATATTGTTTAAATGGCTTTTTGGTGTTATGTTGAGATGTGAGGTCCTCAGCAACTTACTTATGGCATGGGAGGCAGGGTTTCCCATTTTCCTAAGATTTCTATATTTATATCAATGGGTGGTTGCTTGGAGGGGAGAATGAATAGACAACTAGGGCATGCATTCTTTGGATTATAAACTGATAAAGTGTTTTCACTATGGGTTTTATCAGAAGCATGTGTTAAGAACTAAGCGTAGCTCATTCACAAAAACAATCTGAATGGGATTAATGTAATTTTCATGACAGATGCCAAGCAATTTGCGCAATGCAGAGTTCCCCACTATTATAATTTTTCTGCAATTTATCCATAGCTAGGGGGAAAGGTGTGGCAACTGCATATAAGAAATATGTATATTCATGTAGATAGAACTGGGTTTATCAATAGAAAGTTGCCTGTTCTGCACAATCTCTGGAAGAGCACAAAAACATTAGTTGGATTTTTTTTAAAATTGAATCAGTTCAAAAGGTTTGATGAGTTTTGGATTAAAGATTTATTTTTTAACTTTCCTGCTTATCAGCATTCAAGTTTCTCTGTTTAGTTTATAAAGACTTCCCAAAACTTTGGATTTTATTTAAGACTTTCTTTCTTTCTTTCTTTTTCTTCACCAACTGTTAATTCAACACTTCATCTTTTACTGACTTGTTATTACTGTATTGTAAAACAAAGCAGGTGAATATTGTCCTTATTTCTATAAGAAATGTTCAGAATTTGTATTTTATTATTGATCCTCTAACTATGATCTGATGTAGTCTTTGGGGGAAATAAGTATTGAATGAAAGAGAAACTTGGTGCTCATTAATGACAGATCACTCATTTCTACATGTTGGAAATGCAGTAGATACTTAATATAAGTAGGAAAAACTCTTCACAATTTAAGAGTACAACAGGATAAAGCATAGTCAGAAGACACCTACCTACCTACCTTTTAAATGTAAAGGTCTTAGGACAAGACACAATAAAACCACTATAAAACAGATAAAATAAATTAGCTACAATAATGGAGTTTATATTTCTTTTGGAAAAGTTTTGCTTGTTAATTTCACAAGAGCATCAAACCCTTATTAGACAAACTCATAGAAGGGGCAGTAAGATGTCACACTGGTCCATCACTGCTGCTTAGCTAGATTGGCACTGCACATTATGGCCACCTTGGGCTGCTTTATAGTTACAAATCTATAGCCAACTGCTCTGTTTCTGTGTCAGAAAGGGGTTCCCATGGTCATCCAAAGTGCAGATTGAAAGGAAGCACTGGGAGAGTGCTTTATCCCACGCTTTCACCTTCTCATTCTTTCCAGACCTCTGTGATGGAGCAGGTTTGGCAGGCATCTAAGATCATATGATACATGTATCCTGGGAACAGATGCCTACTGATTTTTTAGTGGCATTTGAGCACAGCTTCTGTTCTTTCTTAGTTTACTAGGACATGGCAGCAAGGTTTCTGGTTGGATCTGCTGTGGGTATCCAGCCATATTCTGGTTCATTCCCATGCATTCAGGTGGACCTTGTTGGTGCTCACTTCAATCCTTACCTCCCTATACATCTACATGGGGCAGAGAACTGTTTCTGCAAATGGGAGTAGCATGGAAATTATTTCTGTCACTTTCCCGTTAAGCTGCAAGGCAGAGGAGAAGAATGGCAACATCAATCTTCAGCCTTTTCTTCACACACCTGCATTAGATCCATAGCAGTGGTTCTGGATTAACCGGAACCACTGATCCAGATCTTGTGGGGGTGTGTACTGGATCAGTGCTGTCTGCAGTGATGGTGCTGATCCAGCCCATGTCTTCCTACAGCTGTGAAGCTCGTGCAAACTTCACAGCCCCTCCTCCAAAAGCTAGGATGACAGTCCCTAGCCTTTGAACCCTAGGGGGTGGCTTTTGGCAGCACATTATGGCACACCACTGAAAAGTAGTAGTTCTGGATTACAGAGGGAGGCCATCCATAGACTGAATGCGTTTACAATGGATCTGAATTAAGACCCTCTTGATCTGCAGGTGGCTCTATCTTCTGCAGATGGAGCTGGACTAACAGAAGGGGGGGGGCTCCTTGATCCACCTTAACATGTAGATGAGGATGCTCAGAATCCACACCAGAGCCTCTGGTCTGGATTCTGGGAATGCTCAGTTATATGTTAATGTCGATCAAAAGGTAAGCTCAGAAAGAGCCTAAGCTGCTCCTTCCTCCTAGTTGCTGAGAGGACCCTGAAAAGGGCTCTGTCTTAATGAAGTCTATTGGCTGCATTCTCTCACACACCAAGAAGTGAGACTGATTCATAAAACAGTGTGCTGTGTTTTTTGCTGAAGGAGTCCCAGAAAAGAAAGGATGGCAATAACTGTTTTATCCAGTTACCATTTTAGTCATCTGACTTTCAAACTGTGCTTGTAATGTGTACTTCTGCCACTGCTATCAACCCGAGAGCTGCCTTTGACATTTGCCCATTGCAACTGTTATTTCTTCTGCTCCTGCCTTAGAGCAGAGCCTTTTCTTCTAACAAAATTGTTTATTTTAATTGATGATCAATTTATTGAAGCACTTCCTGACTCCCAGCTTTTTCAACATTGTGAACACAGCTTTGGAGCGATGCTTGACCCCTTGTCAACCTTTAGCCTTGACTTACCCACATAAATCTTAAAATCTCTTTTACTTTGTCAAGTTGCTTTGTATATGGTAGCTTCTTTCATACTTGGATGTGTTTGATCACAAAATTATACTCTCCAACCGCTTAAAGCCCTTTAGTTTGTTATGAGATTTCCATTTTTTCAAGAGCCTACAAGATCTTTCTTTTTTTTTTAATTACCAATAGATACTTTCTAGTTCCATGGAAAGCTTACAAGATTTTGGGCAGGATCAGCTCTTTAGATGGTACAAAGCTAAAATCCTTTCTGCATTGGGTAGGAGACTGGGGGTGTTTTTCCACTGTCACTAGAAGTACCCATAAGTACCCATTAATGGATACAAAAATGCCATTTCGTACCCATTTATGGGTACTTTTAGTGACAGTGGGAAAGCACCCTAGATCTCTTTTGTCTGCACCTGACAGTGAATCAGAGAGATCCAACTCCTTCCTAGTATATTCCATCTGCACAGAATGGAGCATAGATTGGACTAGGGCACCCAAAATGGCACCTTGGTCCAATCCAATGATAGACCTCTTTTTTGAAGTCTACTAGTGTATCTGGGAGTGTAATACTGGACCTTGGAGGCATGTGGACAGTATACCATAGGACATACATTTTGGCAGTCTGATATACCATGGGGGACCCATTTTGGCTGTCTTGTATACTGCAGGGGACCCATTTTGGAGCCCCTGTTGGCTCTGGAGCTCATGTGAGGGGCTGATGTAGAACAGTCCTTTCCAATGAGGACGTCTTGTACGGCCCTAGGAAAAATCCATCCTAGTTTGGAACAGACTGCTTATTCTGGACCAAAGTGTCCCTTAGTGCAAACATGACCTAAGGTTAATGAATGATACCAGTAATTTTCTTCTAGAGCAGTAGTATAAAAGGTTTTTAACACACCCTTTGGTTTTGACCTAATCCCAATGCTTCCACCTCAGTTGTTGTTGTTGTTACTATTTTGATCCTTCACAAAGATATGGATTATTTGTATTTCATCTACTTTTTTATTTAGGTGTATAATTATGGTAATAGTATTTTTCATGACCAACGAAAACATGATTACTTTAGCTATGTAATGGAATTTGAGCTAAATTTGACATTAAAATCTATGTTTTGTTTTCTGTCGTGTGCTGCCTGGAACAATCTTTGACTGAAGATAGTCACCTGCAGGGCTGCATTGGTGACACCTTTTTTAAAAATTATTTTTAGAGCTCTTCTGACTCTTCACTAACATTTTAATGTCTACATATCAGTAATGAGTATGGCCAAAAGTGGGTATGGCTCCCAACCTTCTGCATATACTCATACATCATGACAGCTGAGAAGGGAAGTCCCTTTAAACTATCTATGAGTGTGTGTCAGTTCTCTTATGGGCAGACAAAACAATAATTAAGAATTTAGGATCTTCTTTGGAGGAGGCCTGGTTGATAAAATTAATTGAATTAGCTGGGATGGAGAAACTGATGAATTTAATTAATAGGACTGTTGACAAGTTTGTCAAAGACTGGAAACCTGTTACTGACTATCAACAAGAACTAGAAAATGGACCAATAATTGCTGGATTTGAAGAATAATTGAACGGGACAGCATACTGAAGGAAAGCTATAAGAGAGCATGAAAGAAGAAGCAACATAAGAGAAACCTTGGAGGCTGGGCTGAAGTCAATTATATTTTACCTATTAATTGTATATTCCCTTGTGAATCTTTGTAAGGGAACCTGAATTATGATGTTTTATGCTTATATCAGAAAATAATTTTTTAAAAATTAGGATGTTCTTGTAGCTCCATCACTCTCAGGGGTTGGGGGTTGGTGACATATAATAGGGGCTTTTCTGTGGTGCTCTCCACAATTTGGAATAATCTTTCAGCACAGTTATACAAAACACCAACGTCATACAGTTTATGGCACTTATTTAAAACTTATCTCTTCATCTAGGCCTTTAATATTTAGTTCACTTCCAATGTTGCTTCTGCTAGGTGAGAGGAATGTATTTCAGTGACCTGCTCCAAGGCCTTTTGGTGAAAGAAGGATAGCAACGTAAATAAATAAATAAATAAATAAATAAATAAATAAATAAATAAATAAATAAATAAATAAATAAATAAATAAATAAATAAATAAATTCCAGACTCCAGTAGAGTTGTGAGAACCATTGCACAAGGTGCTTGTCACATATTGTTCAGAGGAAAGATGATATTAACTTTTAAATAGCTGCCTCACACAGTGGCCCACCAATTGCTTATGGGCATTCTCAAGGAGAAGG
The DNA here is from genome assembly GCA_023333525.1 of Aspidoscelis tigris stejnegeri. NCBI lineage: Eukaryota > Metazoa > Chordata > Lepidosauria > Squamata > Teiidae > Aspidoscelis > Aspidoscelis tigris. The sequence continues at coordinate 215,280,790 of JALMGA010000001.1, forward strand.
CAAAGGCAAAACCTTCACCGGCTCTTGAGTCCCTGCAAAAAGCCTTTAGAAGTATTTTGCCTGTCTCTCCCACCTAGAGGCAGTACCTAGGCATCCATTCTAGTAGCCATTGATACACCTGACCTCAAAAAATTTGTCTAACCATTTCTTAAACCTATTCAGGCCGGTTGCTGTCACTACCCCCTCTGGTAGTAAAACCCATACAGACCGATGACCCTCTGGGTGAAAAGTCCTAACCTGTTATCAGTCCTAACGGTCCTACACATCAGCTACATAGAGTTCTCCCTGGATCTAGCTCTCTTCTAATTTTCTATCACACAACACTATAATAATGTGCTTTTCCCACATGAGTATGCCCCAGGAGACAAAATAATCAACAACAAAATGTTACATGTTTCATATATTGCCAGATCAGTTTGATGGAGTTGCTGCTGTCCACACCATGAGTAGTAACTGATGGCACTTTGGTCAGATTACTATCAGATCCTAACCACAACTGAATTCAGATAAGTTTCTGGAATAACAACAGATTGCTTAGGAGCTACTTCTAGAAACAATTTCCATATTATATAACTGGCAAACATACAGCTTTATCCTGGTATTTGTTTCAGTTGGAATGTAATGCACTCTGTTTTAGATATGAATGATAAGTTATCATACCAATTTTATTTAGTTGAGAGATCACTATTTCTCATTGGCAGTGTCCCCATGCAAGCCGTTTGGCTCTGATTGGGCATGCATGTGACCGGGGCAGGGGTCCAAGAATGGATGTTTCCATCCCCATGCAAACTGCGCCAAACCCCGGCATGGGGGAGCAGCGCCATCTGCTCTCTGCCCCCCTCCCCTCATTGGAAGCCAGATCAACATTCGGTTTGTATATTAAAATATTCAAACAGGCTTATATATGGTAATTTCTATGAGAAATGAGTGTTGAAGCATTTGAAATGGAGATATTATTCTCTATAGAACAGATGCATATTTCTAATGCTTTGATATCTGGCTCTTTATATAAAAATGTTTGACTTCTTTTAAAAGGAGGTAGTAGCTTCTTTAACTAGACAGAAATGTGTTTCCATGTCTGGTGCTCACAAGTAGTATATAAACATCCTAAGTGACAGATACAACTATATAAATCTGAACAGGCTGGCTTACGGTGAATTTTGTAATATTTTGTCTCAGAATCATGAGCAAAATCTTTTTGTAGACAAGAAGCAGTGGTCCTTTGGGGTATGAAGGGCTGAATTCCCAGGGGTTTATATGTATTTGTTCCTTATGCTGAAAGACTTCCATGACCCAATGGAGGCGAGGATCTTGGTTTATTGGTGGGGTGCTACTTCTCTTCTCTTATTAATAGTAATTTACAATGCCTGATGCCCTCATAGTACTCTTTCCCTCATCTCAAGTAGGTGAACACAATGTGGTTGTCTTTGGTACAGAAAAAGGGATGCTTTCTCCAAGGCCGCATTAATTGGAAAACAGCACACAACTGACGGGAGTGCAGCAGACACGATTATCAGCACCAGATGAGAGCCATTAACAAAATGGAGAGTGTCATCTTCAGAACACAAATATTTTCCCTTCCTATAATACCCTCTTAAGGGGACTTGAAGTGGGTGCACATTGTCACATGCTTTCCCATTCGGCGCCGCCAATCATTTTTTACGACTGCTGTAGTTCTCAGGAAGAGGGAAGGTTGGGCAACCTAAGTGATTTTACCACTAATGGCCTATTGTACTTTATCCGCCAGACAAAGCCTTAACTCCCTTAAGCCCTGTCCAGGCAGGAGATTCCACCTTCACTAGGGAATCTTGCAGAAGTGTTTCCAGGAGATATTTGTTGTTGTTTTTAAGATTAACTCATTTTGTTTAAATCCTACTCTGCTTTTACTTTTTTTTTTTTTTTGGTTCAAAAACTCTGTGGAACAGAAGATGGGTTTGTAGGCCTGAATTGGGAGAATTGTTTCACATCATCAGCCTATTCATGCTCTCCCCTCCCCTGTTGTAAAACATAAGCCATTGCCAATGGAACAGTGGTGGCATTGTACTGCAGCACTATACCACCCAGATTTTACCTCAGCGCTCTCCGATCCCTTTTTTTGTTTTCAGTCAAAAGAGCGCATTTGCTCAGGGGAGGGGAGGGGGTGTTCCTATTGCTTCCACTAACATGGAGGTTAAAAGAAAGATTGATGGGAGAAAGTTCACCTAGAAAACCAGGATAAATTTCTTTCTTGCCAAGGCCAGTTGTTCCATTGTCTAGGGGCCATGTTTTTTGTTAATTATCTCTCACTCTCTTCTTTTATCAAGGAAACTGGCAGCAAAGCATGGAGAAAGAAACAGGATATAGGGGTCAGGGGTCCTCCTTGGCCACCTAGGTGTTCTATTTTAAATGCTAGGTTAGGCCCACTAGCTTTGAGGAGGGGATGTGGTGGCAGTTGAGAGCTCCCAAAGCAGATTTTTTTTTAAAATAAAAATTACATTGTCACATATTTTAATACTAAAACGTGATCCCAAAATGGTAACATTAAAATACACCGCAAAGAGGTTGAAACGCATGTGCACATGCAGGCACACACATGCGCACTCAGAAGTTGCTTCCACAAAGTATGTGTTGTCAAGGAAATAAACTTTAGCAAGTGCAGGCATTAAGCACACAGCTGCTAGAGTTGGCTAGCCCAAAGACACTGGTAGTGATGACAATGGTTCTCAGTGGCAGCTCACCAGATCTAAACATAAATAGGCCTGCCTGAAAGGAGAGGAAATGGAACAAAAACGTTTCTTGGGTACCACTGGCAGAGGAGTAACATCAATTTTGAAGAGAAAGCAAAAGGATCCTCCTGTTTCCACACATTAGTAAAGGCATGTAAATTCATAACTCTCCAACAATGTACCTTTGAAATGCAGCTGCACTCCACAAACAGGCCTTTTTCTCACTTAGAGAAACTGCCCTGTTTTTAAGGAAGAAAACAGCTATTGAAAAGGCTACAAGGAACTGTGAAACCCGGGAGGGGCAGTTTGGTGCCGATGGTGGTTTGGAGGAGGAATTGGGTTCATTTTGGCAGATGCAACAAAGTTGCCTTCCCAATATTATAATGAAGCCTTCTTTGGGGGGTCTGGCTGCAATGAATGGATATTGGGCCACTCTGAGGCTGCTCACACCAGGCACACTTGGGCAGCTGTTACTTATGCTAAGGATGAAGCAGAGCTGTTTTTGTGTAGCTCCTGCAAGAGGATTCAGTCTCTTCAAGTCCAATATAGAAATGTCCCCCAAGAACACAATCGTGGACTTGTGAATGGTCTTGGATATATACCCTAATCTCAGCCATTGCCATACATAAGAGATTGTTGCTACGTGAAAAAGAATGTAAAATATTCTATTGACTCTTGCTTAAATATACACACCATTGTTCATATACATATACAGTAGGTTTCCTTTGTTTACTTCAGTGGAAATGGCAATCAATACACTTGACTGGAAACTAATTGATCTACATCATCATATCTACAACTGTTTCATTTATTACTACCTTGTTTACAGGCCTAATAGTAGACATCTGCACAAGGGTTTAGAGCTGCAAGTATCTTCAGCACCTATAACGTCTTCTGGGGCTTTGATCTGTAACCCATGGGCTGAGTTCCCATTGCCATTTTAAAGCGGTTTAAAAATGGTTTGGATCCTCTACGTCCCCATTCCCAATCAATTTCAGGGGTATTTTGAGGATTATTTGGCTAAAAAATGGAATAAATAAACACCTGTTTTTTCAGGGGTTCCCCCCCCCCCATTTTTGCTTTTAAAACGCTTCTTCCTTACTTCTGTGGGAATACTACAGCAGTATTGGGAGAGATGCGTCATGAAATGGGGAGGATTTCACCCTGCAGGACAGCACTTTGTCAGTTAAAATGCCAGATTTCCCCTCTACAGCAGACGGTTTCATTGTAACAATTCACCCACTTCACCCCTTATAACAGTGTTTCCTTTCCCACCCATGCTTCCCCTCTCACACACGCTTGCCTAAAGATCAAGGAAAGAGGCAGGGAGGATTCTTGCCCTTCACAAGCGATCCTGCACAATTCTGTTTCCCTCCCACCTTCCTTCCATTTGTGCTTGTGTGTGTGTGTGTGTGTAAATTGAGGGGGCTTGATCGCCAGCTTTTTGATCTCCTAGGTGTTTGTGTCTTTGGACCCTTCTGAAGAAAGGAAGGAGGCTGAGGAGGGAGGGGCAGCTGGGATTTCCCACCCTTGGCCATGTCATCAGATCAAACCCAATGGAGAGAGATGGTGGGGAGAAAAAAGATTTTCTTTCCCCAATGGTTTTTTTTTTTTTTTTTTGGAAGTGGTTTTAATCCTTTTCCTGTGGGGACAGATTTCTGGGTTGACAGCGATTTCCAGATGCTCATTTGCTTCGTTTTAAAGCATTTTAATTAGTGTTGTAAATAGTGCTGTAAAAAGCGTTTTATTCCATGAGTGGGAACAAGGCTATGGAAATCTTTTAGGAAATGAAATAGAGAGGGTTGCCCTTCTCCCTGGGCATCTGTTGATGCTTTTGGCTGCTCCAGTTCTCTCTGGGTTTCCCATGAGATCTGCTAACAATACAAAAAAGTGCTTCAGTTTATTCACATATTTGATGATTGGAACGACTGAGATTACCTACCGGCCATTTGATTTTATGATATTATGCTTTATTTGCTACAATCTTATTCACATAAGAGGAAATCTATTTCCAAAGATCCAACACTTTTATCTCCACGAGTTTTAAGCATTTAGTTCTAATTCTTCAATATTGCTTCTTACTGATGTAAGCAACATGAAGAGCTTTTTAAAAATCTAATTAGTGGCTACCTCCTCCCTTCTGAAGTAAGGCACAGTGTTCGCTTCCGCCATATGCTTTCCCCTTTTCATCTTGAAAAGACTAATTTCTTATCACTGAATGGATCAAGCCTTCCATTTTGCTTGCCAATTATCATTCAAAATGCACAGAAATGTTAGAAGATATATTGAGAGGATTTAGACATTTTGTTGTATCAACCACATCTTGTTTTTCTGTCTCATATTAAAAGCCAATATATAAACACTTTTTTTAAATTCTGAAATCAGCAGAATTGTACCAGTATGCTAGTATCCAAGAAATAAGAACAACTCCAGTGAAATGACCAAAATCCTGGAAATCTGCCACAGAAAGGCAAGATACACTGACAGCATATAGGGCAATTTCCTATATTTCTAATTTAGAGCCAAATGGCAAAAAAGAATGCTCATGTGTGCAAAATCAAGTTCCACAGTGTTCTGAGTGATCAGCTAGTTACTCTATCAGTGATCTTCTAAACATGTGTTTTTCCAAAATCTTCCCATTATGTTATCTCTTTCCACAAGCTAGCTTATGCTGTGGTTTCCTTTTGAGATTTTTTCCTCCCCCATATGTCTGAGTCTCAAATTCATTTGAAAAAAGAAAACATCCAAATATTATCTATAGCTGGAATACTGTCAAATCTGGATGATTGCCAAGTCTTCCTGGTTTTTTTGTTTGTTTTTTTGTGGTGTGTACTTATTTATTTATGTATTTATAACATTCATATTTGACCTTCATCCAAAGGCTCCAGGTGGGTCATAGCATATGATAAAACACAAATTGCTAAAACCTATCTAAAATATAATCTGCCCAACCTTCTTCCATCCCCACTCTCTCTCTTCCACCATGGCAGAACTAAATTCAGAGCGAACTCTGAATCAGTGGCCTGAGTGAAGAGGTACATTTTAACCTGGTGCCAAAACCCATATAAAGTCGGCAACTGACATACCTCCATTGACAGGCTATTCCAAAGCTAGGAGCCCACCACAGAGAAAGCCTTCTCACATGCTACAACCCCCAGCAACTCTGAGGGTATAGGAACTATAAAAAAAGATCCTCACTTTGTATGAGCAGGTCTGTATGGGAAATTACACTCCTTCAGATGTTTGGGGCCCAAACCATCTAGGGCTTTATATGTCAGTATTAACATTTTACAAGATGGCTTTACCATCCTAGGAATTCTTAGATAGAAGCAGCAGTATGGTTACAAGAGCAAATATTTTTTGTAAGAAATCCTTTTATAGGAAGGAAAAGGCACGTGTCTTGATAGACATGGAACATAATGAAGGACATTACATTCTCCCTGATGACAGAATATCTGTCATTCATCTTGGCATGAGGCAGCCATACGAGTTGCAACTGAAGGTCTCAGAGCCTTGTGTTTTACATAAAAACAAAGAAAACTTTAACTTTCTCTTCAAACAATGGATGTGGCATCTCTTGAAGGATAAGTTCAGGAGAAAAAATCAATTTGGTCCCACAGTTCCTTGCCCGAGTCTTAGGACAAACAGTCTGCTGGATGGAAGCAAAGTATGGTGATCAAAGACAAAGTGACTGAGGCAGGCTCTTCCAATTGGGTACCTGTCAAATATTTTGGGCTACTTTATCACCATCTCTGGGCATTAGACAAGCTGGCTGATGCTGATAGGACCTGTAATCCAAAATGTCTACATGAAGTGGGCTTGAGGAAATCTAGAGTAAGGAATGGATTGGTGGTAAATTATAAAATGGAGACACAGGAGAAGGAGACCACCATTTATAAGTCTTAATTCATATTTGTGTTAAAGATTTCTCACAAGAGCTCACTTAGAACTTTGTTCAAGGAAGAATAGCCCTTTTTAGTTCCTTGAGAACCAGGAACTGCCTGTCTTTTCTTGCCTGGCCTTCACAAAAAAGAAATGCGTTATACAAAGTGACAGCAGTGCAATATTCTTCAGCTGCACCTCAGTCACCTTAAACCAAAATAAAACAACACTTTCTCCCCCTATATGGCCTTTCTTTAAAAAGTTGCTATCATCTTGGGGCCTTCCCACACTAAAGTTATTCCAGAATAAATCCCAGAATAATGGCCTGCTCTCTGCACGCTAGCACATTGGCTGAAGCTCCAGTCTCAGATAAGGTGCCAGTGTGGCTTCTCATCCCAGTTCTACTGTGGAGCTCTTTAAAGAGTTCTACAACAAGACTAATGTTTGCATGATGAACTATGAAGGGCATGCAGACAGAATATGTTGGAAGGACCTTTTTGATGGTGCTCCAGGAAGCACCACTGGAAGCGGTATACCACCAAACAGAACTGTCCCAGGAGCTGAGTAGGCTAGGAACTTTTATTCCTAGCCTTTGCAGTTTCTGTATTGCCACTGAGGGCTCGTCAGAGGCAGCAACAGCTGTGCCATGATGGAGCAGGCTACTGATAGTCCATTACAGCTAGGTCACGCTACATAGGCCAGAATAGCCCACATAGTGCAGGGCGGAGCTTGGCCCACAGAAGGCACAAGAGATTGGCCAACTAATTATCTTATGATGGCTCTATCCTACATATATCTAATCTGTGGCCCTCCAGGTATTGGTGAACTAAAACTCCAGTGAACCTTGTACATTGGGCATGCTGAATGAAACAAGGGTAACTGGAATATTGCAGTAACCAAACCAAACCTCCAAATGTTCTCACTTTTTTTTTTATCAACCTCTTTCTTGCAAACACAATCCAGGATTCACGAGCATTTCTTTGTAAATCAGCCTGAATAAGGAAACTGATGACTGAATAAGGAACACTGATAATCTGATTACTATTATGTTTCATTTCCTTGCCCGAGTCTTAGGACAAACAGTCTGCTGGATGGAAGCAAAGTATGGTGATCAAAGACAAAGTGACTGAGGCAGGGTCTTCCAATTGGGTACCTGTCAAATATTTTGGTGGTGATGGTTGCACAATTGCAAAGTGGATTTTGGACCATCCAGCTGAGGTCCTAATGAACTACTATCCTACCGTACCACCAAACCCAGTGGTAGTCGGTACATACTTTTGCTGGTGGAATGGAAGGCAAGACAGCTAATAGGATGAGACGTCAGGGGCAGAACAGGTAGATCTAGAGTGTTTTTCCACTGTCACTAAGTACCCATTGAAGCACCCATTAAGGACTCATTTGGCTGAGAGCTGGATGACCCCATTTCCACCACAGACCCCATTAGGGACACATTTGTTTCCACCACAGCTAGGTAAATCTGGATCATTATGATTCCTTCAGGACCTATAATCCGGATTTCGTGTAGACCCCATTAAAGGCGTCTGCAATGGGGTCTTCAGCCTGAAAATCTGGATTGTAGGGAGCCTGTTTCCACTACAATCTGGCAATGGGGTCAAGAGGAGGCTCAGGGGGCAAGGAACCCATAAGGGGGGGGTGCCCCAAAGTCAAGACTTTGGAGTACCTCTGAAGGCAACTCCGAAATCCCTCAGTAGTTGCCTTTGGAGATTAGCAAAGGCTCCGAAGTCCCTCTGAAGAGAAACCCCTTGCCTCCAGGCATGGAAAGAGGTGCATATTAATGAGGCTGACTTGGGAGCTGCCTGTTACCTCCAGGCATGGAAAGAGTTGCATATTAGTGAGGGTGACTCATCAGTGCTCACAGGAGAGATGCAAGCAAGAAATTAATTAATATGCACCTCTCTCATAAGGAGTTTGTCTTCCAAGCCTGTGCTAATCTTAGAAGTTGCCTTTGGAGCCTTTGCTAATCTCTGAAGGCAACTTCAGCTATTGAACCCCCTGTCCCCCAAAACACCTGAGGTGACAGGCAGACCCCTTGTGGGCCAATCCAGATTTGCCACATGGATGCTCCGGAGTTTCTACAACAGGCAGGCTAGCACCCATTGCTATTGGGTGCTAGACCACCCATGGAAACACATTGGGTACTTCCCTTTTTTCCTTAGATCCGGATTAACGAAGCGCAGTGGAAAAACACCGCTAGATAAGACATAGGTTGCAATTCTCTGCAAATCTACATGGACTGCACACATATTGGCAAATCCTGAAAGAGAACATGAAAGAGAACAGGAGAGTGGATTCCAGTTCTGTACTACTGGATTTAGTACAGTGCTGCCTACTTGGTCCCTACAGTATGGTTTGAGGACTTGCAGGGAAGAAAGACAGAGGGCCTTTTGCACCTGCTGGTAGACTGGACCATTGTCCACTTCTGGGCTTCCTTCACTTGCACCTTCGAGCAGACCAGAGAATCCCTGCCTCAATTCTATCTCCTTCCTCGTGAGACCCATCTGCCTGGGGACCATTAGGATGGAGTCGGCATTTGAAATACACATGCCAACTTCCAGCCCTGATCTTCATTCCTTGGGGTGCAAAAAGGCTCTCTGTTGATAGCAACCAGCAATTAGAATATGTGTTCATATTTGCTGTTTTTAGTCTGTTTTCCTGATTAATTCAGAGTTCTAATTTGTCTACCTTGAAAGTTCAAAAGAACTGGTCCTTGAAAATAAAATAATGAGAATATTCTCAGTGCAGAGCATATCTTGCACTCATTCTTTTCAGTCAAAAGTTCCAGGTCATTAAGGTCTGAAAAAGACCAATGTATATTATTCCACAATTTGGAAACTTAAATAATTTTAAAAACCTACCAGGTATTGTAAAATTTAATTAATAGTGAGTGAAAATACAAATTAGCTGTTGCCATAATCTGAGGGAGAATTTGGTTCTTTAAGCATGGCTTGGAGTGTGCTAAACTATCTCTCAGCAGAGGGAGCCAAACTTAAAATATTAGGCAGAGGTCAAAGATTATTTTAGCCTCTCAGTGTTCTGCTACATACAACAAATAAGTCAGCTGATAATTTCTGTCTCAGCAAATTATTCTATGCATCACATATAAATCAAATATTTGTAAAATTCATATTTTTAGTTCAGTTATTTTATAAGTTTCAGTATTGAATTAAACCTATTATTACAATATTGTGTAGAAATGCAAACTAATATGAAGGCGGAATATGATCCACCAAGTCAATTTAAAAATGTTAGACACAAAGCCTACTTCTGTGATATTCTCCTTAGAGCAGAAGATAGAGACATTTTTTAAAAGAACTAGGGGTGTTTTTCCACTGTCAAAAGTACCCATTTTTGCACCCATTTAGGACCCATTTGGGTGTGAACTGGATGACCCCATTTCCACTACAGCACCCATTTGGGACCCGATTGTTTCCACTGCTGTGGGGAAAATCCAAATCTTTTTGGCCTTTAATCCAGATTTTCTGTAGATCCCATTAATGGGGTCTTCAATGGGGTCTTCTGCCAGAAAATCCGGATTAAAGGGAGCCTGTTTCCACTGGCAACAGGCAATGGGGTCCAAAGGAGGCTAGGGGGAGGGGATGCACTTTGCCCCCCCCAACATTGCCTTCGAATTCAATTCGAATTCAATTTGAATTCAATTCGAAGTCACTTCGAAGTGATTTTGAAGTTCACTTCAAAGTGACTTCTAAGTCACTTTGAAGTTGACTTCGAAATGACTTCGAATTGAATTCAAAGTGAATTCGAAGACTGCACCACCACCCCTTGCACCCCAAAACACCTGGGGTAACAGACCAACCCCTTGGGGGTAGATCCGGATTCCCCAGATGGGTGCAAAGGTGTTTCCACAGCAGGGGTGCAGTGGAAAAACACCCTAGGAAGATGAGGAAGGATACCTCATTTTTCATGTGAGTGACAGAAGCGTATGTGAGAGGCATAGGCTGCTGAAATGTATTTTCTATGGGCTTTTTTGCACGTCGACATTTGGGACAGCCCAGAGATGCTCCAGATCAGAGTCTACACATCATGGATCGGGGTCCATCTTGGGGCAGCTCTGAGCATGTGCAGCCATCCCCCATCCTAATGCAGCCCCAGATTCAGGCTTTCCACTTATTTCCATGAGAAGGCCATATGGGGACAAGGAGACTGTACCTGTGCAGTCACCCACCACATAACCCAATCACCATAGCCGTTAAGTGTGAAAAAGCTCCATCTATGCCTCTGTCAGGATCCACAAGTGGCCATTCTCTCACATCACATGGAACTGATTATGAGCCAGATTGATCCAGCTGGAATACCAGACAAGGGAGGCATGCAGTTTGCCCACCTCCATTATCCAATATGCCATATCCTGGTATGCTGGGGGCCTCAAAAAAGAGGCCTACCGCTAGACCAGACCAGAAGGAAATTCGTACTTTGCTGTTTGTCCATGGACAGCAAACAGTGAAGTTCCCCATGTGTGTACTAAGCATTTGCACTAGCTGATGTAAAGCTGACCAGTCTGTAATTTCCTGGTTCTTTCCTGGATCCTTTTTTGAAGATTGGTGTAACATTTTCTGTCCTGTAGTTTGCAGGCACAGAACCTGATTGTGACGTCTCCCTCTGCCACCTGGCCACTGGCTGCCCTGCAGTGAGTAGCCCCCTAGCTTTCTGATGGTGTAAGGCTCTTTCGCCAAAACACCCCTCCTCTACCTGGACTGATATCCGGACAAATCACCTTACTCAGAATAACCAGAACAATTCAGAACAAGGATTTTTTCTAGAGAATGGTTTAAATCTGGTTCAGTCCAGTTAACTTGAATGTAACAAACAGCTAAATTGGCTATAGAGGCTCTTATTCTCCACTTCAGGGTTAATGAATAGTCTTTAAAGTCACCAGGCTTTCAACTCTGCTTGACTTTTCACACTCTGGAACAGTCCCAGCCCTCAGGCTTGAGCCCTGCCCCACAGACTTTGCCTGTAGCCCTCTGCTTTATATCCTGGCTGGGATACAAGCCCTTACAGAGAAAAGACTCCTGTCTCTCTGTGTGTGTCCAGCTCTCCCTCTCCTAAGAGGCTGCCAATGGTCCTTTTCTCAGTTCTCTGACTAGAAAGGGCCTGGGTTGGTAAGCTGAAGCTCCACAAACTTCCTCACTCACTCACTCACTGCTATATCCACCAACCCCCAGGGTTACCCTAGAAGCTTGCTTTTTATAGGAGCTTTCCCCCTCCCTGCTCCTATTGGCTGGGGAGAATCAGCGGACTCTCTTTCTGGGTTGCGGCTTTCCTGGGTTCCACAAAGTCCTAAACAGACACCAATTCGGCACAAAAAAGGGTGTTTTAAAATAAGCTAAGGCTGCAGCCTGACTCCATGGCTGTAGCTGACTTGTGATTGCCATACTGATCATAGGAAAGATTATCAGCAAATTCACATTTGAATTCTTTAGCAACCTTTGGATGACATCTTGCCTTGGATGTTTAGCATTTAATTGATCAGGGCACGTTATGACCTTGTCCCTGGTTGCCTCTGTCCAATTTAAAGCCCTTTCTGCACTTGGCCTTATTCCAGATTATATCCTGGAATAAGGACCTGCTATCTATACGCTAGTGCAAGCTATGGCAGGCCCTGGGGCCTGCATAGGGTGGAACATAAGAGAGTCCTGTTGGATTGGGGCACGACCCATCTAGTCCAGCACCCTGTCTCACACAGTGGCCCACCAAGTGCTTCTGCTGTACATCTCAAGCAAAAGACAAAGGCTAAACTTTCACTTGGTCTCAGATCCCAGCAAATGACCTTGAGGGACATCTTGCAGGTATTCCAACCTGGAAGCTGTACCCAGGCATCCATTCTAGTAGCCATTGATACACCTGTCCTCCAAAAATGTATTTAATCCTTTCTTAAAGCAATTCATAAGAATATAAATGCATTAGCATATGGATGGCAGGTCCCTATTCTGGGATACAGTCCAGAATCTGTGTTCCTTTTTTGTTCTCTTCATTAGGGCTGCATCCAGAGAGGGGTTAAAACTTGTGATTATGTTATGGCTGTGTTGGAATTGCAACACATATCTGTGACAAACCCATCACAGCCTAGTTATATAGGGGTAATATTCTTGCTTTATCCTATTCTGGGAAAACACAACACAGTTTTCTCGGAATAGCTCAAAACCCACCATGTCTGGAAGCTTGGCAGTATAATCCTTACTGAATTAAGTTTCATCCAGACATCATCTCCTTATTCCGCATTAATTATCTGGAATAAAGCATGGATAACCTAGAATAAAATGTGTCTGGATGTGCTTTATTCTGGATTATCCAAATAATGCAGAACAAGTGTTGTTTGGATTAAGTTTAAGATGCTCCCCTGCACATACTCATAGCCAAATCCGAGACACAAATGGCCTCTGTGCATGTGCGAGGTCCAGTGCACATGCGCTTCTGGGTCTTTTGCACTGTGAAAATGCCCAGATGTGTGCAGAGAAGCAGGTGCTTGCCCTGCACTGTTACCCAGCTGTCTGAGCAACAAGTGATTATTCTGGAACATAACTAAAAAAAAAGGGAGGGATGTTCCAGTGATGTCTAGCAGCAGTTTAGGAAAAATCTTCCATCTTGTAAATGAGTTTTTCTTGCTTTTAATGACTTCCTGTACTGTGCTTGTAAGCGACACTGGTGTCAACTTGGACCTGGCAGTCCCCTTTCTTCTTTTAGGTATGCAATCTAACTGAATTTTCGTGATTGTATTTGTACATAGTCTCCATGCATTTTGGAGTGATTGGAGTCTTCTATCTTTCTCTTTTAATTTGTTTTTATTAGCTTCTTCATTTTTAGGAAGTTTCTTTTATGAAAGTTTAAGGTCGTTGCGTTATATTTTTCATCAACAACTTACTGTTTATATTTAAAGTGAATGTTATTGCATTGTTGTCACCGTTTCCTGTTGGATCAGTCACAGTGATGCCTTGTCTCAGATCCTGAATGTTACTTAGGATCAAGGTATCCTTGATCTGTGTTGTTATCTTGTGCTGGACAAGAGTTCACCCATCTATGTCCAGGATCACACCCATAGCTCAAGACATTCCCTGGCTGCCTTCTCTTCACATAACTCAGATTATTTTCTTGCAGGTGGGCTGTACTTTCTCAAGCTGGCTTCTCCAGAGTCTGCTTTTACACAGGACTCAATCCGCCTTGTGGGGGCAGTCCATTTTCACTTGTCCTGTGTGAGTAGGGAACTGGGCTAGAGGGGCGGAACCACACTGGGGTGGGTCGATCCAGCCTTCCCTCCTGCCTGATGCCTGGCTGTAGGTGGCACACAGGTGATTTTTCTGCACACTTCCCCCTTCATCACATCCCTTTGCACTTTTGCTGAACTCCTAGGAGGTTCATATTTGCAAGGGAAACAGGGTTTGGCAGAAAGGTGTGATCAAACTGATAGTTTCTTCTTTGCTTGCTGAGCAATTTGTACTTTGCTTGTAACTATTCCTTGGATGGTCTCCTCTCCCATCCTGTCCCCCCCCATTCCCCTTCGTTCCGATCGCAAACTTGCAGACTCTGTCTGTCATTTTTTAAAAATATAAATCTATTTTGCAATAGACTGATATTGCAATATATTTTGTTAATTACTTTCTTTTCCAGAGAACCTGGAGGGATTTAAAAAGTAAATGGCCCGAAAAGCACTGTTGGGAGGGGGAGTGAGAGAAATTGTGGACCAAGAGTATAAATGATACAATTCTGAGGACAATGTAGCTTCCACTTTCCTTCAGCAATGTGCAAGGGAAACAATGTTTTGTTTCAGTAAAAAGCAAAATCAGAACTTTTACTGAGAAGCTAAGCTGCTTCAGCAGCTTTTGGCAAATGGCAAATTACAGCATCTCATTTTTTTACAGGAATGGCTGCAGAGGTGGAGGTGCATGGTGGTTGATATATACCCCAGCTGCATCTGTTTGGGGGCACAGTCCCCTTTCCCCAACCTTGTGTTAGCATCAAGTTTGCCATCTGCTACACAACTCCAAATGCACCCCATAGCCCCTATTGATCGACAGAACGTTATCCTATCAGAATACAAAGGAGACACAGGGAGATAATATAAAGGATGTGAGTATAGCAGCCCAAGTTGAGGACAATCTGACCACTGATTATCAGGAATTGGTGTGAACCAGATTAGGATGGCTTCAGTTCAGTTTCTTAACAGGATAGCCTATTTCAGCAAGGTGTGATCATGGCCTTTGTAAGAGCAGTTGACTCCCAAATTGTTAATTACCCTTTCATTTTTAGATGCCTCCTTTACCTCACTTCCAAATACCAATCACCTTTGGGAATTTGATTAAGAGGGTGATAGTATGTCTCTAATATTAATATTAAGCTTGTTTTCTGGTCTGGTATTCTTATCCCACCACACCTCTGTGCGTGGGTCTGATTCACCTAGGCCCTTCTTCATGGAACTTTATTGTCTCTCTATTGTCCCTCTATTCCAGCGGACTTTAAAAATGACATTCAATTCCGGAATAAGTGTCCACATGAGGCTCAGCAAAACGCGCATTTAAAACGCACCTACTGTTCCCATAGAAGCATGTTTTGTTTGCCGGCATCTTTTTCTCCCCACCCCCTCTCTGGTTGATAGGGTGCCAGCGGGAATGGGGAGGGACTGTGCACACAACCAGGAAGACAACCCCTGACAAGTCCAGAAGAAAAATAGCCGTCCATCCATCTCCCCTGCCTGCCTGCAAAACCCAGAAGAAACATTTATCACTTTGGGATCCAGAACTTGCTTCCAAACATAGTGATTTCACTGTAAAAATCCACCCCGTATAGCAGCGGTTACACTGGGACCACGGCCGGCAATCCCCGCCCCCCCAAATACCTCTTTTGCCACGGAGCGTCTCCATGCTAAATGCTGCCAGAAAAACCCACAAGTTCCAAAAAGTCCGCAGGTAGTCTTGTTTAAAGGGGGGGGGGTCTTTGTTCTGCTCATTTTCCTCCTTTGTGGTGCTGGAAGCCTGGAGAAAAGCCATGCATGGAGATGCTCTGTGGCAAAAGCTTTTTTAACGGGCCTTTAATGGGCTTTTTATTGCATGAAGACGGGGCCCTAGACATTCCTGTTCATAAGAACATGAACCCATATCAGTTCATGCATTTTAGCTGTTAACAATGGACACCTCCCAGCAGCCCCGAGAAGCTAATTGACAAATATTAACTGGGTGGTGGCAATTGTGGAGAGGGGGCAGTTTCAAAAAAGAAAAGGAACCATGAAATGCCTTGATTAAAATAATAATAATAATCTACATTGGATAGACCTAGTAAATATTCATGCTCAAGTACAGGGCTAAAGAAACTTCTCCACATGTAGATAACCCTTTTTTCTTCTCTCTGAAGTTTCACTATTTTAGAATATGTTTTATAATGTGAATGCAAATGAGAATGTCTTATGCAAAGTCTTTGTAGTGTTTTTTTTCTTTCCTTTTTGTTATTTGCCTGGAACAGTTACTTCTTTTTTCTTTTCTCCTTTTCTTTTGTACTGGCATATCTAGATTTAGTTGACCTCCTTTCCTCCCATCCCATTTGTGGACCATCATAGAATTATTTTTACGTAGGACACCATATAATTCCCTGAAAAATTGAGCTGCTATGAAAATATCAGAAAGCCTAACATTTCTGTATATTGGAAGGTCTTTTATTAAAGTACCTGGACCTCGTCTAGACAGGAGGAATATAGCACCAGTATGACACTTCTATGGTGGAGTTGCCACACTTATCTGTGGCAACCCCACCATAGATCTGTTAAAATTCATGAAAGACTATTGCTGAAAACCCACTGCTGGTTATGATGCTGTCTGACTAGCAAGGGATATCCTAGCCAGGTGGATAATATCCCACACAACCGATTGCTAGTGGGATATTTGGCTACCATCTGGAGGTGGCCTCGGTTAATAAATTGCCATATTTGATGCACAGTGTGGAGGGATTGAGTCTGCCACAATCTGTGGCGCCCCCAAAATGTGTCTTAAATGCTTCTTTAAAAAATGCCTGCCTGCATATATAACAAGTCAGAGTTTGGATTTCAGCCTATCAGGACAAAAAAGGCAAAGGATCTTTCATCCTTTATTGTGACAAGATCACAACCTGCCTATAGCTAGAAATATCACAACTTTTCCATCTTTATTGGGATAGGAGACTGATGGCCCTTTTGCACCTTCACTTCCCAGGGGAGTAAATAGGGGGAACTGATCCAGTGGCTGCACTTTGGGTTGCCAGATCTATCCCAAACCTCACAGTCATTACTTCTATGCCGGAGATGATCGGGGAGCAACTGCAACAGTGGCAACAAGCATGCACTGCTCTATTGCCACTGTGACCAGGTGACACATGATGTGCAACTGCGCCCATGATGCCCGGTCACTCGTTCCATTGGTGCATCTTCCACCAGGAAGAGGTGCAAATGGAGCATGTTGGAGCATGGCTGCTAGGAGAGCAGTACAGCAGTAAAACCTGCTCTACTGCAGATGTTCCCGCACGCACAGAGCTTCTTCCAATATAGAAGTGTGTGCTGCAAATGCACGGTGTGGGAGTGTCTCCCATCTTCACTGTTTTCCCTAGTGCAAGAAGGCGCAGAGGTTGTATCCAGATGCTGTTACTTATTCCACTATATTTAGAATAAAGCATATATATATTCCAGAATTTCCATGCTTTATTCCGGAATATGCAAATATAGATGAACAGGTAACAGTGGAAGAAACCTTTTGGTAATTGGACCTAGCAAGGTAAATGGGATGATCGAAATGCAGTTCTCTTCTACTCTCAATGCCTCCATTACGCATGCTGCTGTGGATACATTCCTTAAAAATATTTTTGTTGTTGTTGAATTACTTTCGTCTTAAGAGCAAACGGTCTACATCCTGCTGCTGGGATTCTCTTACTCATTATGCCATCATTCTAAACTATGGCTGTGTTGAGACGGGCTGGTGCAGCTGTGGTGACTTGCAGCTAGAGTGACAGGCTTTTTGTTGGGCTGTCACACCAACCTGTCTCTCCTCCAGCACTGGAGCATGCCATACAGCATTTGATGGCCACGTGGCATGCTTTGTGGCCACAAATAGAGCCAATTGCTGTCACTGGGCCAGGAAAGGGCATCAGACAGACACCTGAACTGGCATAGGAGGGAGAGAGAAAAAACACAGATTGTGCAAAATCCCATTCTCTTCACCTCCTGTGCCTTTCTGCATTTCCATGATGGAATGCAGACAGCAAGCCTGTGCGAATGCATGATGCCTCTGTCATGGGAGTATACACCCACCACTTTAATAAACCTGTCTTGCATTTTAAAGGCACACATAAATAAAATGCACTGGTTTGGATGTACCCAAAGTTCACTTCAAATTCATTAAAATTGCATTCATATGCAGCAAACAAAAGTAGCTCAGAAATATCATGGAGGGGTAAACATGTGGCACTAGTGTTATCATCCCAGCTCCAATCCACCTTTAATTCATATTGGAAATGCTTTTTCTGGCCTTTACTGTGTATTATTTGTTTATTTGTTTGTTTGTTTGTTTGCATTTCTATCCCGCCCTATACCCGAAGGTCTCAGGGCAGGTTACAATATTGTATTAATCTTAGACAGGTCCCTGCCCTCAGTCTTACAATCTACAGAGACAAGAAACAAAAGGAAAATGGTGTGGGAGGGAACAGGGAACAGCAAAAAGCAAGCACTTGAGGTCTTTAGTTCCAATTCTTCTGTTTGTTTCTTATTGCTGGAATTTTCTTATTCTTTCTACTTAGAGATAGGTTGAGCACACTGATGTGTTACGGTATCACCTCTGAACCATTTCTTAGCTGCCTTTGAGGTGCTTTTCTTTTTACTTTTTGTGATGCTGCCTTATTGTGATTTTTGGAACCTCCCACTTGGCAGTCTAAGGTGGATTTGCACTGAGGCAATCAGAACAGCCTGGAACGCTCCCTCGCTGAGCATCCACACACTGCGGTGTTGTGTCTGTCCTGGAGCAGCCCAGAGCAGACATGGCTGTCTCAATCGCCTTCAACTATAGAGCAATAAAAACATCATAAGAACATAAGAGGAGCCCTGCTGGACATCTAGTCCAGTGTCCTGTCTCAGACAATAACCCACCATTTCCTACTAGGTAGCACAGACAGAAAACAAAAGCAAAACCTCCACTTACTCTCAGTTCCGGCAAGTGGTATTGGCGCATCATACCTTTCTCTTCAGCCAGGAGGAAGTACCTAAGCATCCATTCTAACAGACAATGACCTACCTGTCCTCCATGAATGTATCTAATCTTTTCTTAAACCTATTCAGGCTGGTTGCTTAGAATGCCCTCTTTGGATAGGGATATTTCAACCTCAAAATGTTTTGCACACTTCTAGAATTTTTGGTGTGATTTGTTTTCACAATTTTGTATAATCTGGGATAAATGGAGACAACTCCTAAATGTAAAACTCCTTCATGAGGGTTAGGGTTCACAACATCATGCACCACAAGCTACCCAACCCTCCCCAATTGTGACCAGGGACTCGCCTTACGCATCCAGCTGGCAACCATCTGCACTCTGGCCAGCACGATGGCAGCTTACATGATCCCCTGACTTGGCTGCAACTGTGCAGAACGTCAGCATCACCAAAGCGATGGCGCTGATGCATGCACAGTTGCGCAAGTGCCACACTCAAGATGGCGGTGCCCTGTGGAGGAGTGGCTGAGCGACCAAATACAGGCAAGTGATCAATCACACATAGGCTGGGCTGTCATCGACTGGCACTCGCAAGTGCAAGTGCTAGTCAATGTTAGTTCATTGTGCACCTTTTCCATCCACGTGATGGAAAGGGAAGTATGAAATTGCCCCTGGTCTCCCCAGGTATCCATAGGTCTTTATCGGCAACGTCTCTTTTGAAAGAAGCCCTAACATCTGATCTATGTTTGCAAGGGAATAATTAATTAGGGATGATATGTTCTATGTATAGGAATGACCAATTTTTGCACGGAATGCAGGGGTTTAACAGAAGCAAGTAATTGCTGGGCTAGTTTTATGGAAGACTAGATCAGCAATAAATTAAAGCTACTTAGCAATTAGAGCAATGAACACAGCTGTGGAGACAAATGGCATATGTGCTAATTAAATAATTTGTCACTAGACTGTTAAATAAACAATGCAGGCTCTTTACATTACAAGCTCCCATCTCTAGAATGACAGGATGGCCTATTAAGAAAGTGGAAGGAACAGATTGCATTGCTATGGTTCCCTGATAGCAACTGCAAATGCAAGGTGAAAGGTGCGCATTAAAGAAACTAACATTACTTTCAATACATGGTTTATTTGTTAGTCAGACATTTAAAAGTCTCCAAAAGTAATCCTCTTTAATATATATAAGCATATCTGGAGTAGGAAATTATTCACCTATACTTCCTTGGCAATATATTTTCCAAGTATCTTCTGTCATGCAGAATTTTAAGTATTGCATTAATAAAACTGGAGTCCTTCTGTTATTTACACACAGCTATGGGCCCAAAGGTCCTATCTGCACAGAGTGTACCACGCCATGCTGGTCCACTCTAGGCAACCCATCCCTTGAGGAGGTGGGTTGCTGCTGGAGTGCTCTAAGGACAGTCTACTTTGCAGGTGGCATGTTCTGATCCAACTTTGGAGGCAAGGACTGGAACTTCTTAGCCTCTGAAGGTACTAGCTGGGAATGTTTCCATCAGGCACCCAAATCAGCACACTCCC
Source organism: Aspidoscelis tigris stejnegeri (assembly GCA_023333525.1). NCBI lineage: Eukaryota > Metazoa > Chordata > Lepidosauria > Squamata > Teiidae > Aspidoscelis > Aspidoscelis tigris. Next base: position 215,301,116 of record JALMGA010000001.1, read on the forward strand.
AGCACTGTTTCCAGGTACGCAGTGAAATGGTGCTATGTGTGGTCTGTAGACAGACAGTAAACTGGAATACTGCAATAACAGCTTACAAGTGGTCCACATTTCTAATTAGTCTGCAGTGCTAATTTTGCACTATACCACACTTCAAAGCCCCATCTGTGATCTTCCAGCAAGCATGGCTTCCAGTAGACTGTTCCATAATGCAGACAGGGCAGTCTAGTTGGTTGTAAAAATTCAACCCACCTTGAGAGTGAGTGAATGCATTAGCAAAATAACAAGAAGTCTTCTTTTCATGTTACCTAATCAAAGAAATTCCATCTGGAGTTAGATGTTAGGAAGGAAAACTTCTTGTCATTTTACTGCTGCATTCTCTCACTATGAAATTGCATTGAAAGTAAATTTAAACTTAGGTGTAGCTGAGCCCTTACCATTGACATGGAATCTAGATTGGTGATCCTGTATTTTTTTTAATGTCCTGTATTGGAGAAACAACTTCAGCATGTTTTGTCTCCATGGGCGTGTCTCCATGGTCTCTTTTTGCTTCCCTTTTGCATTGGATTTTTAAATTGTGGGTTGTAATTTGAAATAAAGCATCCCCATGTCGTTCAGGGCAACGCAGATTTAAAATGTACTTCCCTGTCCCCATGCAAGCCTCTTTTTGTGAGCCTGTACCTTTCTCTCTCCCCCCCCCTGTCACTGCAGCAATGACAGACAAAAACCTCAATTGAATCTCCACAACACAACACAGATCATCCTTTTACTTGGCTGCAAAGAGTTAAAAGCGTAACTGAAGCAGCTAGATCTCTCCATAACTAATGCTTGTAACTATGTTACAAGCAAAACTGAAAGCAGCTCAACTCCCTGCAGCTGCCAGTGTGCAGAAGCTGTCCAGCGAACTCTTTCTTTCACATTATTGGGAGGGGGAGAGAAATTCTGTGCTTGCTATCAGGGGAAAGTGATGCTAATTATCTTCAGACATCTGATTTAAGAAGAAAGAGACTGGTGCTCTGTTTGTGCACTTAAACGGAATGGAGGGAGGCTAGATGTGACAGCTGGATGGCTGACAGGCTGCAGGGAGCGATTTGCTTTCAGTTATGCTTATAACTATATTACAAGCATTGGTTATGCTTGTAATTCCTGGCAGCCAAGGAAAGGAATGTTTTCACACACACATGAAAGAGCGAGAAAGATTAATGTAGCCGGAAAGACACTTTAAAGAAATCCGTGTGCGTCTCCATGCTCCCAGGATAACCCGTGTTTTCCCCCAACATCGGATCTAGTACTGTTTGAAAGGGGGGGATTCTGCTGTGAATTTTCCTCCTTCGTGCCTGATGTAGCCCGGAGTAAAGCTGTGCATGGAGATGCTCCAAGGCAAAACAAGCTGAAATCCAGTGTATTTTCGGCATGTAGACATGCCATCCATTATAAACTATAGTTGCACAAAAAGGGTGGATAGTTCACAAATGAAACAGACAGAAATGAAAAGTTGTGAGCAGTGAGACCTTAAGATGGACTGAAGAAAGGTTAAAGTGAAAGGGTGACCACGGCCTTTATCAAGCATTTGGTTAGCTAGTAAGGTTGATGTTTATTTACTCTGTGCTCATTTTAGATCTCAGTCCACATGGCATGAAGACTTGCTGTCTTTGCCAGAAGTATCTTATAGCCTAGCTATACCCTTGGATTTACCATAAATAGTATTTAAAAAAAAATCTTCTAATTCTTTTCAAATATCCCCCCCCCAATTTTAAATTGGTCTAGAAATATACAAGCTTGCTTTCTGATTGTTTTACCTCGTCTCATTTCTTCTTGTCTAATATCTATTATCTGTTCTCGTTGGACATCATATGGACTATTGGTGGCCAAAACAGAAACGTGTCACGTAAGCTGCATATTCTTCTTCTTCCAATCTGGACGAACGGCTGTCCGACCCCATGAGAAAGGAAGAGCCAAGTCAGAATATGGACCAGATCTCTGCTTTCAGGTGGGAGATCAGTCGGGATCTCTTTAGCTGTGCCTCTGTGCCAGACGCCAAATTCAAAACGGCAAATCTCCCCCCAACAATGTGGAATACAAGGCCACTGCCAAAAACATATCCAGCACAATCAAACATCAGATGGTGACTCCTTTCCCACAGCTTGTGTGAGTGAAAACAGTGAAATTATACCCATGTTTTAGTAGCGAATCCCCTGGTGTTCAAGTGAGGCAGACCCAGCACAGGGCTCTTGTTCTGTTCCTTTTTGTTCCTGGTCTTGCTCTGTTTTTAGCACTGAACACCATTCAGCCTCCATTCAGTATTGTATGTCACTTCACATATGGTTCATCCGCTCCAAATGTGTGCATGTACCCAGAAAATGCAGCTTTTCATTATGTATTCTCTATGTAACAGAAAAGATTAAGATGTAAGCCCAGTGAATGCAGCAGGAATTAGTTGGACAGATGAATAAGGGAAAAATGAATCTGGAATGATGGCGGATTTAGTCTAATGATGGTGGGAGGGCGTTAAGAACTTGGTGGTAGGTTTCAGCCCTTTTAATCCTAGACGCTGTGTGTATTTTGGCAGGAGAAACTTTGCTTCAGAAATGCATCCAGAAAGATACAGTAAAAATACTTCGCTTTTTTTGTTTTGTTTTGTTTTTGTAATGTATAGATGAAAAACATCAAGTATGACTTTCACAGAAGCACTTCAGTTGTAAAATGTGTGGTAAATGACTAACTTTGAGAACAGATTTAAAACACACAACAGTATCAGGCATTGTTGTTAATACTAGTACTATCATTTAGAAAATCCTATTAACATCTTTTGAATATTCAAGAAATTATTTACAGAAACTGGAAGCTGGAGGGGCTGTAAATAAAAGTTGCTTTTAAGGATGTGCATTTTAGCAGTTAACAAATGTCCCATAACAAAAGATTTAGCCTGAACCTGTATATCAAAGACATCAAAAACTAATCAGAAGATACTCCTCGGGTACGTAAAAACTAGTAACATAAAACAAGTAACAAAGATTAAGAATTTTTCAAAATTTGAAGGAATTGATTTACTAACTGCTATAAGCCTAACTTCATTACTGCATATAAAACAAGAAGGAAGAAAGTAAGGGAAATGGAGTTAAGCTTACTTACCTCCTATGATACTTTTCTTTTGGAGATCTTCCCCCACCCCATCCAGTTTTGATTCAAAACGAACATTTGCATCACAATAGAGATATTTCTAAAGTATAAACACAAAAGACTGCAACTTCAGAGAACACTTGGTTAGCTACGTTAGGTTTCTAGTTCATCATCTCATAAGGGTCCTGTGAAAGGGACATTTACTTCTTCCAAACTCCAGTAGATACAACTGTCATCTGTAGCTGCAAATATAAAAGAACTGGGCTTCAAACAGGGAGCTTGAATCTTCTTGCATGCTATTGAATTTTAATCTATAGAACGAAACATTTTATATCATTCTGGACATAGCAGAAAACCAAGTATTTCAAGTGTCACATCGTATATTTAAGAAGAGAGGTGAACAAAAGGGAACAACACAACACATTTATTTGGAGTGATTCGGGAGGAGAGGGGCTATGGATTTTCAGTGATGATTCAGCCTCCAAGAATCCCCAAAGTAGGCTTTTTAAAAAGGGAAATAAATAGAAGAATGCTATAAGCAATACTGGCTGCAGTTTAATTAAAATTTAGTTGTGGCCAAACCTTAAGTGAAGATAGCACAATTTAGGCTACAGCCCCATTAAGTGGGACTGACCACTGGAAAGACAGGCATCAATTTGCAATTGACATGCATATTTGTTCCACTGGAAATTAGTCAAAATTAACTTCTGCTGGATCAGGCAGGACCCAAACATGTAAAGGTGCCCCCAGAACAGTCAATTTTTTAAAGATAGGAGCAGACCCATCTCAAAGGATGCTTCCATTGTTACAGAGAGGGCAATGAAATTTGGGGGAGAGAATTTGTTTTTCATGCAGAAGATCCCTTGTTTCCTATGGATGGACCAAACACACGTGCACAGACATGCACACACACTTTATATATATATTTTAAAACTCTCTTGTTTCCAAATCAAATGATTTGTTTGTTGTTGTTTTTTAAGAATTCAATTCATGTCAATTTTTGGTTTCCCTTCAGCTTCATTTCTGCACAAGACTGGGTACCAACTAGCAAGATTACAGGATTTATTTGCATTTGGTGTATCTGAACAGAACAAAAAAAAAAGGCAAAAATTCACATAAATGCAGTTCTGCATGATGAAGGTGGAAACTATTAATAAACTTGTGAGTAAACAACAATTAAAAAAATGAACTTTTCCATCTCTAGTTTCAGTCCCAGGTTAGGTTAGACTGCAAAATGTTTTTTGAAGTTTATGTTCTTATGGTCCAAGCTGTGAACAACCACTACTGCCTGAACAATAATGAGCTAAATAAAAAGACTGTTTTCCTTCCGTGCTGTACTTTCATTTACTGTCTACCTTATTTATTGGGTTCAAAATCAAAACATAGTTACTTCTTTTTAAATTCTATCTAATCAAAATGTGCCCTTTCCAGTCTAAGTTAACAGGTCCTTGGCCGGCCGTTTGCCCTGTAGTTAATAATTAGGCAACATCTGGGGAAGAGCATCTGCACTTAGAGAAGGCTGTTGCAGCCTCCAGGTGCTCCCTGCCTTCCAAGAAGTTGCCTCATTATCAACTAGGTGTGGAGCACAAAATCATGGTCGACAACCTTACCAACTTTACCCCAAAGTTTACCTTTTGCATCCGGCTGATGATCTTTGGCTCTTCTGCTGGGTAAGGAGGTCAACAGAGCTGCCACTCAAGCGCACTGGCGGCTCTGCTGTCCTCCTGATATGACTGTGACTGTGCGGAGTGCCATCGTCATCATAGCAACAGCGCTGGCGCACATGCAGTTGTGGACAGCACTGCGCTCAAGATGGTGATGCCCTGAAGAGGACTGGCCCCAAGATCAACCAACTGCCGGGAGGGGAGGCTAATTAGCACTCAATTAGCACTCCCAAGTGCGAGCACTAGTCAACCTTAGTCCATCACACTCCTTTCCCATCCAGAGGATCAGAAGGGAAGTGCAAAATAGCCCCAGGTCTTTTAAGAATCTTAACTTTGCCTGTGATCTTTATTTTTAAAACTTCTCATCCTGATAAACCATCTTACAAGAAAATAAGAATAAACACTGGAGCAATTAGAATGCCATGCTTAAACAAATTACTAGAGTAATACCAGCTAAAAGCACACAACAAACACACCCTTTTTTTAAAAAGGCATCCCTAAATATAAGAACATAAGGGACCCTGCTGGATCTGACCAAAGCCCATCTGGTTCGGCATCCTGTCCTACACAATGGCCCATCTTTTGTCTCCAGGAATTCTCAAGCAGAAGACCCAGGTAAAATCTTCCCAGAGGCAGCACCTAAGAACCTAAGAATATGTTATAGTCTGGGGTAGATAAATTGAGCTAAAAGATTTCCCCATACTTCAGATTCATTCCTCACACCCTATATTGAAAGTAAACTGATGAAAGGGATTCTGTTAGCAGAGAACCAGAGGCAATACTTCATGCTCCCCCTAAGGGCCTGCTTGTACTAGTGCAGTCTAAATTAACTCAGATGATATTGTTATAGCAATTGCAAAAGAACCGTGAGGATGTGATCACATAGGGCATTTTTCAGGCATTTATTTCCAAGGGATTGCCCTATTTGTGGGCACAAGGAAAAAATGTGCATCACACAGTTTTTAAAAGAAGTACCCCAAAGCCTCCTACTTTGCTTCTCTTCTCATCATTTTTGCCTAGAAGAATAGTAACCTCTTGGCAGCAAAAAGAGAGCTCGCCATTCATTGGATACTGCTAGCTATCTCGGTCCCCAGTTCATCTGTCCCTAGCGCCATTTTCGTTGGCTACAGGACCTTCTATGGCTTCCCACCCTATTCACCTGAAATGGGATGACTCTTACCCCTTGAGCTTTTTGTTCCCATCTGTGGAAGTAACTGATAAATGGAGGATTGGCAATGGGTTTTTAAGGGTGTATTCCCATAGGAATTTAAATCTGAACTGAATCTGAATTTGGTATCTAGAGTCCCCATTTAATTTTCTATAAATCTGAATAGAATCCGAATTCTGTATCCAGCATTCCTGTTCAATTTTTATTCCTGGATTTTATGAGGACTATCCAGTGAAAATCCAAAGAAAAAAAGTCCTGAGGAAAAATGGATTTTTTCCCTTTTGGAGCCGAGTCCACCCCACCCCCACCCCCGAATGCTCCAGGACTATTTGGGACAGAGATCCAGCCTTCTGGCCAATGCCTGCCAGATATGGGTGGGATTTTATAGCTGTGAAGATCCTCCCTCCTTTGCCATTCCCGCAATGCTAGAGCCCTGGTCAAGAAAAGGCAAAGGCTTGGATTTTCCCTGAACGGGTGGGGGAGAGCAACTTGACTCCTTGCTTTGCATTTAAAACCTTTTTGCTTGATACATATGTATCTCTCTGATTGTTAGCAGCTACCAGGAATGTATCTCTCATAGCTACTGCTAACGATCATCAAAGAAGGATACATATCTATCAAGCAAAAAGGTTTTAAAAGCAAAACAGCAAGTCAAGCTGCTCTTCCCCCTGCAAGCTGTCAGTCTTCCAACTGTGCTCTGCTCCTTCGCTGATCTGATTGAGCGCAAATGCACTCTTCCTGCTCACGTGGATGGAGGTAACATTACTGGGAATGTCTGATCTGAAAGGAAGGGTGTAAAAAAGGGAAAGTGTGATTGCCCTGTGCCTGTCTGTTCTTCCACTCAGCTGATTGACCAGGGTAGGCTTACAGGTTTTGCACTGGGGGTGGGGCAGAGATTAAAAGTTTTCTTTTTTAATTTTTTGTGTGTCTCTACAGTCTCAAAATCACCATGGGGAATCCAAAAACATCTGTAGGGACATATACCATTAATAAACCTTTAACCTGTTTGAGGGATTGGAGAACTTTCTAGGGCCCCGTTCCTATTACAAGCTTAAAACGGTTTTCCTAAACCGAAATAAAAGAACCGGATGCAAACACGAATTTCCCTGATCCCATTACTTTCAACTTTAATCGCGTTTGATCCCAATTCTAAAAGTGCTTGAAAACTTCATTTGGGAAAGCGTATCTTCTTCTCCCCCCCCCCAACCTGGGTGACCATCCTGAGGCGAGCCAAGAGAAAAAGTAACTTGGCATTTGAAGTCCCTTCACTTCATATTTGCTTCATGCAGGCATGGGGAGGGGGGGATTTGAAAGCCCTGCTTTTTACGTTCCCTTGCAGCAGCTGCAGATGAGAGCACTTTTTGCTGGTAATCTCAAAACGGGGACACGAAAAAGAAAGTATGAGGCTAGAATTTATTTTTAAAACTTCAGTTTCACTGTTTTTCTTCCAGGCAGGATTTGCACGGGGGCAGGGGGGGGGATTTAATAGCCCCTTTTTTTTACATTTTAAAATTGTCCCAAAACCAGGACTAAAAATGTGCATGGAAATGACTACATTCGGATTAATTGATGGCCACTCAATCCAGACTAAAAGTAGTCCCCAAAAATAGTCCAAAGGAACTATTTCAGGACTAAATTTCCTAGGACGCACCCCTAGGTTAGATAAAGTGGAACGAAAATGTCTCGTCATTTTGTTGATGTGTTCTCTGACTCTGAAAATGGACTGAAACTGGATTAAAACTGAGACTGGATGCACCCCTTTTTATGTCTGAACACAGCCTAAGGCGCTATTGTTAAGTGAACCCTTAGGGGAAAACAGCACTAGAGCATCCGATTCCCTGGCAGAAATACTGATTAGCAGGACCTTGCTATCACCTCAAAGCAAGTGCCAAAGCAGTAAGTTTTACATGGCCTTTTGTATTACTTCTATTACTACTTCTGATCCACAGCTTTCTATTGGTTACTTCCTGGTTATAAGACAGCTTCCACCATCACATGTTTGTGATTGCTCAAAACATAGGTCTTCATAATCACATGCTTATGCTAATTGCTTTTTACATCCCTAGGGATTGGGTTTAAGCTCCCAGCACTCTATCATTTGACCCTTCCTCATTTATGATTTTCTATGTTGATGTGACCTGCTGTATGCTTTTTACTCCTTGTAGGAACACACCCCTTCTTTGCAATTTTCTGGCTTTTTTCATTGGTCATCTGCTTAGCTATATGGTAACTCTGGTCAGGGACCTTTGCAACTCCATATCTCCTTGAGGGTGGCCTATATATTCTAGGGGTATTCACGAATGCATTTTTTGCATTCATACTTGAGACAATTCGAATATTCAATTCGAAAATCTGGATTTTTGAAAATCCGATTCGAATCCGGATTATCCAAAACTGTACTTTCAGAAATTGGATTCAAACTTGAAAATACGAATGTTGGCAACGTTCGTATCTAATTTTCAAATTTGCGCGCATCCTGTTTTTATCGCGTCTGCATCACGTTTGCATCCCATTTGCATCCCATATTATAAGCATAAATAAACACAATATTTGGATGTGATATATGATCTGAAAATCTGAAATACATTCAAATTTGAAAATTTGGATTTTCAAAAATCCAATTGGCATTTGAATGTTGATATTTGTCAAATTCGAATCAGATTTTCAAATTTTTGAATATCTATGCACATCCCTAATATATTCTAAGTTGCAAGCCCACGAAAGCAGTGATATAAAATGTATTCTGTTAGCTATATCCTTTCAACTAATACAGCAAGCAGAAGGAGATTGCAGGATTATTTATTCACTAGCCCTTCATGTGATGAAAGTGATACTTCTGTTGCTAGTTAACAATAGAAATAGCCAGAGGTGTGCCTGTTCTCTGAGTGGAGCTAATGACTTGGCCCTACTTCCCTTTTCTCTTCTTCTACTTCCTGCTCCTCTGTCAGTCTGGCTGAGGATGTGAAGCTTCTGTTTCAAGGTTTGTCATACTGCCTTTGAGTAGTTTATGTCTCCTGCCTGAAGCCAGATTCCAGTCATTCTGACAAAATCTTTCTTCTTCCTCCTCCTCCCACAAAACCCGCAATAAGAAATTGACACAGTTTGTGCATAAAGGCTCCATGGAGCTAAAGGTGGGTTCAGGGTTTTTTCTTAATGTGTGCCAAGGTTATGAAAACAGCATCCCTTTAAAGGTGAAAATAGGTATTGCTTTCTTAACTCTTACAGCTTGTGATATAGTCCTGATTAGGCCGCCATGAACTAGGGATGGTAAACTTCTGGTAAAGGTGGACCATGTGCACTTGTCATGAGGAAAGCTTCCCCAAAGTGTCCATTACCGGCCAGAAGTGTGAATGGTCTTCCCGTTTACTGCTCCCGCTCCTGGCATCCAAAGCCAGAAGTTCCACCTCCTTGCTGCCGGATGCCTTTGTGAAAGGGGCGTGTTTGAGCATAGGGATATATTGCAGCCAATCACATGAGCACCCTTGATCGAATGCCTCTCTCATGACTCTGTGACCAGACGCCACTCCCACTCCCAGCACAGCCAGGGCCGGTCCCACGGATCAGAGGTCTGGTCATGTCAGAGGTCAGCGATAAATCATGGCTGCTACTGCAACCATGCCTGCACCGACACTGCCTCCTCTGCCCACTGACTGCAGGAAACTGGAAGAAGAGCAAATAGTTGCACTACTGGAAGCACCAGCTTGGGTGAAGTGGAAGCAGGAGCTTTTCTCAGAGCACACGGCGAGAGATAGAAACAGGAAGTTTTTCTCAGAGCACACGGCGTGAGATAGAAACAGGAAGTTTTTCTCAGAGCACACGGCGTGAGATAGAAACAGGAAGTTTTTCTTAGAGCACACGGCGTGAGGTAGAAGCTTTCTAAGACCAATCAGAGCAGCGGACCAATAGGAATTAGCCACACCCTCAGGGAGGAGGAGTTACTCTGCTCAGCAGGGCTTAAATAGAAGCTCAAGTGGGAGGAGTTAGTCAGTTCCAGCTTGGGTGAAGTGGAAGCAGGAGCTTTTCTCAGAGCACACGGCGAGAGATAGAAACAGGAAGTTTTTCTCAGAGCACACGGCGTGAGATAGAAACAGGAAGTTTTTCTCAGAGCACACGGCGTGAGATAGAAACAGGAAGTTTTTCTTAGAGCACACGGCGTGAGGTAGAAGCTTTCTAAGACCAATCAGAGCAGCGGACCAATAGGAATTAGCCACACCCTCAGGGAGGAGGAGTTACTCTGCTCAGCAGGGCTTAAATAGAAGCTCAAGTGGGAGGAGTTAGTCAGTTCCAGCTTGGGTGAAGTGGAAGCAGGAGCTTTTCTCAGAGCACACGGCGAGAGATAGAAACAGGAAGTTTTTCTCAGAGCACACGGCGTGAGATAGAAACAGGAAGTTTTTCTCAGAGCACACGGCGTGAGATAGAAACAGGAAGTTTTTCTTAGAGCACACGGCGTGAGGTAGAAGCTTTCTAAGACCAATCAGAGCAGCGGACCAATAGGAATTAGCCACACCCTCAGGGAGGAGGAGTTACTCTGCTCAGCAGGGCTTAAATAGAAGCTCAAGTGGGAGGAGTTAGTCAGTTCCAGCTTGGGTGAAGTGGAAGCAGGAGCTTTTCTCAGAGCACACGGCGAGAGATAGAAACAGGAAGTTTTTCTCAGAGCACACGGCGTGAGATAGAAACAGGAAGTTTTTCTCAGAGCACACGGCGTGAGATAGAAACAGGAAGTTTTTCTTAGAGCACACGGCGTGAGGTAGAAGCTTTCTAAGACCAATCAGAGCAGCGGACCAATAGGAATTAGCCACACCCTCAGGGAGGAGGAGTTACTCTGCTCAGCAGGGCTTAAATAGAAGCTCAAGTGGGAGGAGTTAGTCAGTTCCAGCTTGGGTGAAGTGGAAGCAGGAGCTTTTCTCAGAGCACACGGCGAGAGATAGAAACAGGAAGTTTTTCTCAGAGCACACGGCGTGAGATAGAAACAGGAAGTTTTTCTTAGAGCACACGGCGTGAGGTAGAAGCTTTCTAAGACCAATCAGAGCAGCGGACCAATAGGAATTAGCCACACCCTCAGGGAGGAGGAGTTACTCTGCTCAGCAGGGCTTAAATAGAAGCTCAAGTGGGAGGAGTTAGTCAGTTCCAGCTTGGGTGAAGTGGAAGCAGGAGCTTTTCTCAGAGCACACGGCGAGAGATAGAAACAGGAAGTTTTTCTCAGAGCACACGGCGTGAGATAGAAACAGGAAGTTTTTCTCAGAGCACACGGCGTGAGATAGAAACAGGAAGTTTTTCTTAGAGCACACGGCGTGAGGTAGAAGCTTTCTAAGACCAATCAGAGCAGCGGACCAATAGGAATTAGCCACACCCTCAGGGAGGAGGAGTTACTCTGCTCAGCAGGGCTTAAATAGAAGCTCAAGTGGGAGGAGTTAGTCAGTTCCAGCTTGGGTGAAGTGGAAGCAGGAGCTTTTCTCAGAGCACACGGCGAGAGATAGAAACAGGAAGTTTTTCTCAGAGCACACGGCGTGAGATAGAAACAGGAAGTTTTTCTTAGAGCACACGGCGTGAGGTAGAAGCTTTCTAAGACCAATCAGAGCAGCGGACCAATAGGAATTAGCCACACCCTCAGGGAGGAGGAGTTACTCTGCTCAGCAGGGCTTAAATAGAAGCTCAAGTGGGAGGAGTTAGTCAGTTCCAGCTTGGGTGAAGTGGAAGCAGGAGCTTTTCTCAGAGCACACGGCGAGAGATAGAAACAGGAAGTTTTTCTCAGAGCACACGGCGTGAGATAGAAACAGGAAGTTTTTCTTAGAGCACACGGCGTGAGGTAGAAGCTTTCTAAGACCAATCAGAGCAGCGGACCAATAGGAATTAGCCACACCCTCAGGGAGGAGGAGTTACTCTGCTCAGCAGGGCTTAAATAGAAGCTCAAGTGGGAGGAGTTAGTCAGTTCCAGCTTGGGTGAAGTGGAAGCAGGAGCTTTTCTCAGAGCACACGGCGAGAGATAGAAACAGGAAGTTTTTCTCAGAGCACACGGCGTGAGATAGAAACAGGAAGTTTTTCTCAGAGCACACGGCGTGAGATAGAAACAGGAAGTTTTTCTTAGAGCACACGGCGTGAGGTAGAAGCTTTCTAAGACCAATCAGAGCAGCGGACCAATAGGAATTAGCCACACCCTCAGGGAGGAGGAGTTACTCTGCTCAGCAGGGCTTAAATAGAAGCTCAAGTGGGAGGAGTTAGTCAGTTCCAGCTTGGGTGAAGTGGAAGCAGGAGCTTTTCTCAGAGCACACGGCGAGAGATAGAAACAGGAAGTTTTTCTCAGAGCACACGGCGTGAGATAGAAACAGGAAGTTTTTCTTAGAGCACACGGCGTGAGGTAGAAGCTTTCTAAGACCAATCAGAGCAGCGGACCAATAGGAATTAGCCACACCCTCAGGGAGGAGGAGTTACTCTGCTCAGCAGGGCTTAAATAGAAGCTCAAGTGGGAGGAGTTAGTCAGTTCCAGCTTGGGTGAAGTGGAAGCAGGAGCTTTTCTCAGAGCACACGGCGAGAGATAGAAACAGGAAGTTTTTCTCAGAGCACACGGCGTGAGATAGAAACAGGAAGTTTTTCTCAGAGCACACGGCGTGAGATAGAAACAGGAAGTTTTTCTTAGAGCACACGGCGTGAGGTAGAAGCTTTCTAAGACCAATCAGAGCAGCGGACCAATAGGAATTAGCCACACCCTCAGGGAGGAGGAGTTACTCTGCTCAGCAGGGCTTAAATAGAAGCTCAAGTGGGAGGAGTTAGTCAGTTCCAGCTTGGGTGAAGTGGAAGCAGGAGCTTTTCTCAGAGCACACGGCGAGAGATAGAAACAGGAAGTTTTTCTCAGAGCACACGGCGTGAGATAGAAACAGGAAGTTTTTCTTAGAGCACACGGCGTGAGGTAGAAGCTTTCTAAGACCAATCAGAGCAGCGGACCAATAGGAATTAGCCACACCCTCAGGGAGGAGGAGTTACTCTGCTCAGCAGGGCTTAAATAGAAGCGGCCCGCGCGCCTAACGGCGCGCGAAATTTAAAAAAAAAACACCAAAAAAACAAAAAAATTTAAAAAAGTACAGTGGGATAAAAAAAAAAATCATTCATACCTTAGCACCACATCTTTAAAATCCTTACCCTAAAAGCAATATGGAAGGCGAGAACACCTGTATTGTCACATGCAATGTATGCGGCATGTTTATGAACCTACCACAACAGATGCCACATTTTACCTGCCACAAATGCAAGCTTGTGGCTCTCCTGGAGGAAAGGGTTAAAAGTCTGGAAGAGAGAGTCAAAACACTGAAGCAGATTAGAGAAGAAGAGAACTTCCTCGACAGCATGGAGGAAACACTTCAAAATGAAGGGATAGAAGAACATCCTTCTGTAGTTGCAGAAACTGAGTTATGGAAGCATGTGACCCAAAGGAGCAGGAAGAACAGGAGACATTCGGAACCCTTGCAATTAAACAACCAGTTCCAGATACTCAGTCAGGAGAACAACACATCTGAAGAGTCGACGACAAGGTCCACAAATATTACTCCAATAGGCACTGAGAAACCTCTGGAATGGAGAGGAAGAAATGGTACTGCAAAGAAAAAGAGGAGAGTAGTGGTCCTGGGAGATTCACTTTTAAGAGGAACAGAGGCAACTATCTGCAGACCTGACAGTAACTCACGAGAGGTGTGCTGTCTCCCAGGGGCCCGAATCAAAGATGTAACTGATAGCATATCGAGGCTATTCAGACCTACAGACTACTACCCATTATTACTCATACATGTAGGCACAAATGATACGGCAAAAAAGCACTTTGAAAACATCTACAGAGACTTTGAAGATCTTGGCAGAAAAGTAAAGGAACTGGGAGCACAAGTAGTCTTTTCATCTATCCTTCCGGTGGATGGTCACGATAAAAGTAGAAGGGATAGGATTCTTGAGGTGAACAAGTGGCTACGTCGGTGGTGCCGGCAGCAAGGATTTGGATTTCTGAACCATGGAGAAAACTACCTATATGACGGACTCCTTGCAAGAGATGGGTTGCACCTTACAGGGACAGGAAAGAATGTATTCGGGAAGCGCCTTGCTTCGGTTATTAGGAGAGCTTTAAACTAAAACAAAAGGGGAAGGGTAACAAAAAGTCAAGCAAAAATACTCAGTCAATCAAACCAGGCGATATTCTTACTCCCAGAAATAGTACCAATGAATTTTGTAAGGAAAACAGAGGAGGCAAGCACGCAATAGATATCAATTACAAACTAAAATGCCTCTACACGAATGCCCAAAGCATGAGAAATAAAAAAGGGGAGCTGGAGATCCTGACCCAGGTAGATAAATATGATGTCATAGGTATTACGGAAACCTGGTGGGATAACACACATGAATGGAACACAAACATCGAAGGCTACAACTTGTTTCTGCGAAACAGACTTAACAAAAGAGGAGGGGGTGTTGCGCTGTATGTTAAAAAAGAAATTGTCTCCTCAGAGGTTCAAGTTTCAGAGAGTGGAAGCTCAGTAGAATCGGTATGGGTAAGAATTCAAGGAGAGAGCAACAGAAAGGATACCATTGTAGGAGTCTATTACAGGCCCCCTGGACAAACAGAAGATATGGATGACCTCTTCCTAGACCAGATGGCTAAACTTTCACGAAAGCATGACATAGTGATTATGGGAGACTTTAACTACCCAGACATTTGTTGGGAATCTCGCTCAGGAAAAAGTCACAAGTCTAATAAGTTCTTATCCTCTCTCGCTGACAATTTCATGTACCAAAAGGTGGTGGAGGAAACAAGAGGATTGGCTATCCTTGATCTAATTCTTACCAACAGAGAGGAAATGGTTGAGGATATCAGAGTTTCTGGGGCATTAGGAGGCAGCGATCATGTTATCCTTGAATTCTGGATAATAAGGGAAGGAAAGCATGAGAGGACTCAGACTTCAAAGTTGGACTTCAGAAGGGCGGATTTTGATGGACTCCGGAGGAGGTTAGGAGGGATCAAATGGTTAAATGTACTAAAGGATAGAAATGTCCAAGAAGGATGGGATATTTTGAGAAATGCAATATTAGAAGCGCAATCATTAACAATTCCTCAAAGAAGGAAGAATGGAAAACATCTAAAGAGACCAGGGTGGATAAACCTAGAACTTAAAAACTTGATAAAAAAGAAAAAAGAATTGTTTAAGAAATGGAAGGAGGGATACATATCTAAGGAGGAATATAATGAAATCAGTACAATCTGCAGGGCAAGTATCAGAAAAGCTAAAGCTAAAAATGAACTGAGGCTTGCAAGAGAGACTAAAAACAATAATAAAAAAGTTTTTTGGGGATATGTCAACAGCAAAAGAAAAGTCAAAGAGGTTTTGGGAAGTCTGCAGGGAGAGAATGGAGAATTGATCGAAAGTGATCTTGAGAAGGCAGAGATTCTGAACTCCTATTTTGCATCTGTTTTTTCCAAGAGGGATAATGTGCATGCAACAGTCCTTCACTGTACTGATGAAGGACTAGGAGAATCAAGACACAAAATCAACACTGAGAGAGTAAGGGAATGCTTAGCTAACTTAAACGAATTTAAGTCCCCGGGTCCAGATGGATTACATCCTAGGGTACTGAAGGAATTAGCAGAGGTAATTGCTGAACCACTTGCTGTAATCTTTGAGAAGTCATGGAGAACAGGAGAAGTCCCAGACGATTGGAGAAGGGCAAACGTTGTTCCTATCTTCAAAAAAGGGAAGAAGGTAGACCCAGGGAACTACAGGCCTGTTAGCCTGACTTCAATACCAGGAAAGATTCTCGAACAAATTATTAAACAACACATATGTCAGCATCTGGATAGGAATTCAATAATTAACAGTAGTCAACATGGGTTTGTATCAAACAAGTCGTGTCAGACTAACTTGATTTCATTTTATGACAAAATCACTGAATGGGTTGATCAAGGAAATGCAGTAGACATAGTATTTCTTGATTTCAGCAAAGCATTTGACAAAGTATCTCATGCGATCCTCATTGAAAAATTGATCAAATATGGGTTTGACAAGGCAACTATAAGGTGGGTTCAAAACTGGCTTAGTAATCGTACTCAAAGAGTGGCTTTAAATGGCTGCACATCCAAATGGAAGGAAGTGTCAAGTGGAGTACCACAAGGTTCTGTCCTGGGCCCAGTTATGTTTAATGTTTTTATAAACGATCTGGACGAGGGAGTTGAAGGGAAACTGATCAAATTTGCTGATGACACAAAGCTAGGGGGGATTGCAAACACCAGAGAAGAGAGAGAGAGGATTCAAAAAGATTTAGAGAAACTCGAACAATGGGCCGCAACTAATAAAATGGTATTTAACAAAGAAAAATGCAAAGTTCTGCACCTGGGCAAGAAAAATGAAAAAAGCACATATACAATGGGAGGAATTCGGCTGAGCAGCAGCACATGTGAAAAAGACTTGGGTGTCCTGGTAGATCATCAACTGAACATGAGTCAACAGTGCGAGGCAGCTGCAAAAAAGGCAAACGCAATCCTGGGGTGTATTAGGAGAAGCATAGAGTCCAGATCACGTGAAGTTATTATCCCCCTCTACTCTACCTTGGTCAGACCTCATCTGGAGTACTGTGTCCAGTTCTGGTCACCCCAGTTTAAAAAAGACACTGACAAGCTGGAGCAGGTTCAAAGGAGAGCTACCAAGATGGTGAACGGTCTGCAAACCATGTCCTATGAGGAACGGCTTAAAGAACTAGGAATGTTTAGTCTAACAAAAAGAAGACTGAGAGGAGACATGATAGCTGTCTACAAATACCTCAAGGGTTGTCACAAGGCAGAGGGATCAGCCCTGTTCTCACTCTCTCAAGGAAGGACTAGAAACAATGGGGTGAAACTGCAGGGGAAAAGATTTAGTTTAGATGTTAGGAAAAAATTTCTAACAGTAAGAGTGATCAACCAGTGGAACAGGCTGCCACGGGAGGTGGTTGGTTCCCCTTCGATGGAGGTCTTCAAGCAGAGACTGGACAGCCATCTGTCTGAGATGGTTTAGGAGATCCTGCCTTGAGCAGGGGGTTGGACTCGATGACCCAGGAGGTCCCCTCCAACTCTACCATTCTATGATTCTATGATTCTATGATTCTAGGTAAACTTTTGGTCAATGTTGGTAATCAACAATTAGTGATTGGGGAGGAAGGGCACTCTCGGAGCCTGTAACAGCCTCCACAAAGTGCAGATGCTCTTCACCAGAAATTCAGTAATTGTTGACTAACGGCTGAAGTGCGAATAGGCCTCTGTTTACAAACGTGGGCAGTTTGTGTGGTAAGGTGCACCCCTGCCTATGCTATCTATTTCCGTTGCCTTTTTTTACTGTGAATCCATATAGTGAGGAAAAATTGGGCTAAAAACAAAAGGCAACTACTGTATACTATGGTCAGAACAGATCCAGGTACTGAGGAACTAAAGCTGAAGAAATTTGTTACAAACCTAAGTCATTTTACTTCCTGGTCTTCATATTTTGTTACTGGTGAAAACTTAACAGTGATGGCAAAAGAAGTGTGAGATACAGATTTTGGATGTCACAACAATCAGTGGCTCTAGTCAAGGAGGAATTAGTCCTGTCAGAAATGTAGAGGTAAGATTAGCACTAACAATGGCAGCCTAAAGTAGCAGTAAATGAACCTTAGTTATTATTTTACCCTTATGCCTGGAAGCCATAAGCGCTTTCTCCTTCCTCATGCCAATCTGGCATATTCCTCCAAGATCTATGGAAACCTCTTGCTTTTTCTCTTTAGTAAGGACCTTTACGTATCCATCAGGTGAGCATAGGTATTCATCCCTCTGCTTAGGATTCCTTGCAATGAAGAAGCTGTGCCTGCTTTTTAGAAGCCCCCCACCTCTTGAGTCAGTAGCCTTTTCAGGATCCAGATACAGGGACATCTTTGGGTACTAGTGAGATTTTCACACTTGAATCCCCAGACTATGTTGCCTTATTCACACCTCTTGTGACTTATTCCCTTGAACCTTCTCCCAACCTACTCCCCATCACCTGGTGTACCTGCTTCTCATCTATTCCATCTACCTCAACATGGAATAGGACATTCTACATCCACCAAGAACCAGTGGAAACCAGTGGAATAAAGCCTTCCCTACATCTCTACGTCTCTTCTGTGTATTTTTCAGCTTTAATATGAGGTTAAATCAAGTAATAACCTCTTCATGATAACCTGCATGTCAGTAGTATCCATACTCTTAAACTAACAGATCCAAGGAAATCCTGGAGGTAAATTGAACCTTCTCTAGGACTTCTTGCATCTGTTTTTAAGCATCCTCTTTCTAGGACTTTCTGTACTACCATCTTCATCAATTACTCTCCCTACACTTGCACTTGAATGTGGCAATAAAATACAAAATAATTGTATTGAAATCAGCCAAGGGTCTCTTCTTCCCTCAGGATTGACTCCAGTTCATTCTCAGTTAAACTAAACTAGTAGTCCTGGGGATGCTTCTAACAAGAGAAAGTATCCAGTTGGTGAAATTATCTGGGTAAATACTGCAAGCTTAATAAAAAAAATCTAAACGGGTGTACTGTACCAGACACCAGAATCAACACCATTGTATACCATTCTGGCACATTCTTTGTTCTCAGTGGATTTTTCAGGAAAAAAGTGTACAATTCTTTTGCACTACAACCTACTGCTTGTGCATATGTTATAAAGCTCTTATGGGGGAAAGGCACATGTAATTCTTGCCTACTTTGAACTTTCCATTATCTGTGGGGGTTTTTTTTCTTCAAAACTTCAGTTTAGACTCATCCAAATTCTGGGGTTTCTGGCTGCAAGTACACTGTATCTTACACAAGGACTCATCTGGTGCCTAACTGCCCTTTCAGAGGCCTGGAGGGAGTGAGGTCACCTGTTACTGCACTGACAGGGGCTGGGTGTGTGTAATGACACCATTGCATGGCCCAGTGAAGCAATAGCCAAACCAGCAAAGTCCAGGAAGTGCAACCAGGAGTAAGATGAGCTGATCTAGGCCGTGATCACACCTGGCTGAAATAGTCCATCCTGCTAAGAAACTGAACTGAAGCCATCCTAATCCTGTTCACACCCAATTCTTGATTATCAGTCCTTAGATCGTCCTCAGCTTGGGCTGCTATGCTCACACCTTTTATGTTGTGTCCCCAAGTCTCATTTACATATCCCTTTAGTTCTCCACCCCTTGATTGCGTCACCACCACCTGCATTCCAATAGGATAAAGTTCTGTCAATCAATAGTGGCAACAGGGTGTGTTGGAGTTCTGTGGTGCTGAGTGCCAACTCAATGCTAACACAGGGTGCTGTTGGGATGAGGAGACTGTACAGATGGAGCCAAGGCATATCCCAGCCAGCATACCCCCCCCCCCACCTTCACAGGCATTCCCATAGCAAAATAAGAGGCTGTAATCTGCCGTTTGCCTAAAGCTGCTGAAGCATTTTAGCTTCTCGGTTTTCATGTCCCAGCTTTACTATTTACTGAAACAAAACCTTGTTTCCCTTGCACATTGCTGAAGGAAAATGGAAGATACATTCTCCTTAGAATTGTATCATTGGTACTCTTGCTCCACTATTTCCCTGACCCCCCCTCCCAACAGTGCTTTTCTGGCTATTTATTTTTTAAATCCCTCCCTGTTTTTCACAAAACCAGAAAAGAGCAGTTAAAGAAATAGGATCTATTGCATTATCAGTCTAGGGCAAAAATAGATTTATGTTTTTACAAAATGAGGGCAGAATCTGCATGCTTGCAGTCGGAACAAAGTGGAACGGAGGGGCGCAGGATGGGAGGGCATTGGGCAGGAGGAAAGGCTGGATCCTCCCACCGCACCCCATCACTGTTCAGCTCCCTCTAGCCCAGTTCCCTGCATACACATGATAAGAGAAAACAGACTGTCCATTGAGTCCTGTGTAAAAGTAGACTCCAGAGAAGCTGGCTTGATGAACCACAGCCTGCCCCCAAGACAATCTCAGGGCAGGAAATGTGGGCAATACAAAGAGAGACATCTGGAAGCAGTCTTGAACTATGGGTGTGATCACAGCCCTACTGTCAAACTCAACCTCAGGTAAGAGGAGCAGAGCTGTCAATTAAAACAGCATTGTGCACATCTCAAAAAGTTCTGGGCTTTGCTGCTATGACAGCTCTATTGTAGAGACAGAGGTAGTGATCTTATTTAGTGAAGGGCCCAGGGACGTCTCTCATCTCTGCACCATTATCCTTACAAACCAGTGCTTTACATCATCTGCAATGAGAACAGATGCAAAGGATTCATTTTACCTCCCTATAATCTCCTTTTGCCATGCCTGCACAGCTTTGATTTCTTTGCCATCCAAAAGTTAGGCTGCCCTCCCCTCTCTAGTCCCTGCTTCTAACGTATTTTAAAATCTTCTTATAGACTACAGCAACAGATTGAAAGGAAACGGTTCCATAAAAATATGCCCATATTGCTTAGTAAAAATAAAAGAAGAGCTTCAATGAAATATGTCCATATGTTTTATGCAAACCTACACTGGTAAACTTGGCTTACCCAACAAGGTATTTGCTTCGCAATGGGAGATGTAAATCTTTTCATTACGATTGCTAATCTGTGGCTAATTTTCCCCAATTCTTTTACTGCTTTCACCACGGGCGTCCTGATTTATTTTAAAATTCTCCCTTAAATCTAGCAAATAAGCTCCTTTTCCTTAAATGAATTTAACTGCCTGCTAGAATTTAAAGAAAGGCCACAACATTGCAAACCTGCAAAGTCAAAACAAAAAAAACAAAACAAAAATGGTGCCAGCTCAAGGTATAGACCAAAATTTGCCTCTGGCGCTCAGTTGTATACCCTGTCCTTTGTAAATGTGCATATTCGTAGAGTAATGATCACTCTTTGGACTTCTAAAGTCTCTTTCTTTTCCAAATACATGGCTGGAGCGTGGAAAATCAAAAAACAAACTGGCATTTGTAAGGGCAGTAACTTGTTCCTAAGAGAACAGATCTATGCCTTTAGACTATTGTCTCAGATTTACTTTTGGGTCTGTGCATTTTCCAGGGCAACAGGCGGAGATGGATCACCCACATTACAGAGACAGATTATTCCCATTACCTTAAATCTTGGAGAAGCAAAGAAGCTGTGGACACCTTGTCAGGATGCTTCAAAATATCTGTTGTTTTCGCCCATCAAGTAAACGGAAGATTAAATAGAAAAGTACATTTCTCACTGGTGGCTGCAAGTGTTTTTTTTTGTTGTTGTTGTTGTTGTTTTTTAAAGCCTACGCAGAAATCTTTGCCTCAAGGACTGTTTCAATCACTCTCTGCTAATGGGAAGCACAACTTTTATTATTCTTGCCAGCAACCATGACAGATAAATACAACACAGCAAGAAATACAATACAACATCTTAGATTAGATATAAATCACTTAGAAATGTTATCTTTAATCTCATCTTAGATCAGAAATAAAATTACCCCCTTTTTTGTGGAAACCTATCTCTAAAGACCAGGCAGAAGGATCTTCATCTCTGATCTTGAGATTGGTGATAAGACGTTCTGTCTGCTTTTTAGAGAAAGAGATAAATAGCCAATAATAGACTAGTGCTTTCAGCTGCAATCCATTCAACAAACCTTATTTCCATTTCTATTATTGTACATTTCAGTTAAATCTTACACAGGATATAGTCTTTGGCAAGAACATACAGTAAATTGCCAGCACGTATCTATTCTTGGTTTAATATGGATTTTCTCTTGTCACAAAGAAAGAAAAACAACTTATTTCTCACCTCAAATATCTAAATAACTCATTTGTGGAATAAAACCACCTTCTGGATGTACCCTTTGTTTTGCACCAGACTGGGCATCACTGATTTTTAAAAATCTGATGTCCCTAATTCTTTTATTGATTCTGGTGTCTAGTAGGGTACACCTGTTTAGATTATTTTTATTATGCCTACAATATTTACCCAGATAATTTCACCAACTGGATACTTCCTCTTGTTACAGGAACTGTTCTAGACACATGCATTTAGCAGCATCCCCAGGACTACTGGTTTAGTTTAACTGAGAATGAACTGGAGTCAATCCTGAGGGAAGAACAGACCCTTGGCTGATTTCAATACAAAATTTATCTATTAAAATATAAAAGCCACAGAGAAAATAACTTTACCACTCAGATAGTGTTCAAAAACTGTTTTCACACTTAACTGCCATGGGAAAGTATCACGGCAGTTAAGATCAGGAACGGCAGTCGGCATTCACATTGCGAGTACCGGCCCATTCCAAACTTCACCCACACCTTTCTAGGTCTCACAGGATGCAGAGTGGATTCCAGGTGAATCAGGTCCCTTGTTTTCAGCTCCGATTTCAGGCTAAAATGTAGCAGTGGGCCCAGCAAAGGCCAGAGACATTGAGTGGGCAAGGGACTTGTTTCTATACCCCAAAGCATACCCTAGGGACAGCTGGAAAACTGGCCTGTTTGGGCAGGAAAAAGGGTAAACGTGGAAATTGGACAACATTCAGGATGTCCAGGTCATGTAAACAAGTTGCACTAATCCAATCAGGTATTCAGTTTGGGCACCCGCATTATCCTTGCAGCTGCTTTTGCCCAAGGCGCAAACCCTTTACAGTTTTCGTGTTGCCTTCCTGCAGTAGGTTGATGGATTAAGTCTTTTGCGGCACAAAAACAGACTGTAAAAAAATAGGCTCTACACAGGAAAAGCAGGCACTCTCAGGGATTTTTAATCAGTGGGCCTTAGGAGAGGAAGAAAGTACAATATGGCTGTTTCTGCACTGCCACTAAGACCCCAATTGGTCCATGCTTATGTTTAGAGGAACAATCTCAATGCCGACACAAGTCATCTTGGTCAGAGGTCCTAAATAAAGAGCTGGCTAATATTGGCCTCCCATTAAATTTTCTGAATGACTTAGGACCTAGGGCAAAACAAGCTCTCAGACAACGCATCTATGATATTTATGCTCAATTGGACCTAGCAAGTGTATCTATGTCCACTGCCACCAAATGTTTAGCCTCCCATAAACTGAATATTCATCTAGAAAAATATTTAACTATTTCTATTCCATTACACCTAAGAAAAATGTTTTACCAGGGCTAGATTCGAACAACTTGGTATCATGATGGAATCTGGACGTTATTGTAATATCCCAGGAAGTAAGAGACTCTGCATTTGGGGTGATGAATCTGTCGAGGATGTTGAACATTTTCTTATGGAATGTTCAGCATATGATGAACTTCGATCTAGATATTTACATCCAATATTGTCTAAGACACAGCCCTCCAATAGGAGTGATCTTATGTCTCTGCTCTTACAAAGTCCTTAACATCAGGCTCCGTACCTGAGGACTGGAGGGTAGCAAATGTAACACAAATCTTCAAAAAAGGATCCAGGGGTGATCCAGGCAATTACAGACCAGTTAGCTTAACATCTGTTCCATGTAAGGTGATGGAAACCATTATTAAAGACAAAATTAGTGTGCATATGGAGGAGCAAGCATTGCTGAACAAAAGCCAGCATGGCTTCTGCAAAGGTAAATCATGCCTCACAAATTTGTTGGAATTCTTTGAGAGTATCAATAAACACATGGATAAAGGTGAACAAGTAGACATTGTCTATCTGGACTTTCAGAAGGCTTTTGACAAGGTCGCACATCAAAGGCTACTTAGTAAACTCATCAGCCATGGAATAAAAGGACAAGTTCTGTCCTGGATTTGTGACTGGCTTAAGGGCAGAAAGCAGAGAGTAGTAATAAACGGCAAATTCTCAGGGTGGAAAGAAGTAAAAAGTGGGGTCCCTCAAGGCTCAGTACTGGGACCAATGCTTTTTAATTTATTCATCAATGATCAGAAGAAGGGGTACATAGTAAAATAGCAAAGTTTGCTGATGATACTAAATTATTTAGGGTAGTAAAATCTGAAAGAGATTGCCAAGACCTCCAGAGGGATCTCTTAGCATTGGGTGAGTGGGCAACCAAGTGGCAAATGTGCTTTAATCTTAACAAGTGCAAA
This sequence comes from Aspidoscelis tigris stejnegeri, assembly GCA_023333525.1. NCBI lineage: Eukaryota > Metazoa > Chordata > Lepidosauria > Squamata > Teiidae > Aspidoscelis > Aspidoscelis tigris. The sequence continues at coordinate 215,325,054 of JALMGA010000001.1, forward strand.
GTAATGCACATTGGGGCCAAGAATCCAAATTACGTCTATAAACTGATGGGGTCTGAGCTTTCTGCAACACACCAGGAAAGGGATCTTGGGGTTTTGGTGGACAGTTCAATGAAGGTGTCAACCCAGTGCGCAGCAGCAGCGAAAAAAGCAAATTCAATGCTGGGAATAATAAGGAAGGGAATAGAAAATAAGACAGCAAGTGTCATTTTGCCCCTTTATAAATCTATAGTGAGGCCACATTTGGAATATTGTGTACAATTCTGGTCACCTCACCTCAAAAAGGATATCGTGGAACTAGAGAAAGTGCAGAGAAGGGCAACCAGAATGATTAAGGGGCTGGAACACCTCCCTTACGAAACCAGGCTGCAACGTCTAGGCCTCTTCAGTCTGGAGAGACGGCGCTTAAGGGGGGACCTGATTGAAGTATATAAAATTATGCACAGTATAGAAAGGGTGGATAGAGAAATTTCTTTTCTCTATCGCACAACACTAGAACCAGGGGGCATTCTATGAAGCTGTTGGGTAGGAGAATAAGGTCTGACAGGGGGAAGTATTTCTTCACCCAGAGGGTCATCGGCTTATGGAATGTGCTGCCGGAAGAGGTGGTGACAGCTACCAGTCTGGATGGCTTTAAGGTAGGGTTAGACAAATTTATGGATGACAGATGTATCAATGGCTACTAGAACAAATGCCTAGGTGCATCTTTCAGGCTGATGGGGGGAGGAACTGGGGTGTTTCTAAGGCCATCTGCTGGGACTCGAGAGCAGGAGAAGGTTTGTCCTTGTCTCTGCTTGAGATGCCCATGAGCATTTGGTGGGCCACTGTGTGCGACAGGATGCTGGACTAGATGGGCTGTGGCCTGATCCAGCAAGGCTTCTCTTATGTTCTTATGTCCTTAAAGTCAAGAAAGAGCTTCCATAATCGGAGTCAGTCTTTTTATCTTAAAAGCTATTAACAAAAGAGCATATTTTTTGAATGAAAAGAAGAAATAGAAAGTCGGTTACTTCCTTTGTCCTCTGTTCCTGTTTATATTCTTCTGTTTTTAATTGTATTGTATTGTATTGAAATGGCAACATGGCTGATCAAATAAAATCTATACTGTCATACTGTCAGTTGGTACAAATTGGGAAGGCCCTGTCCCCACGCAGAACCCACTGAATATCCCATCTAGCAGCCTTCAAGATCTGGATCCCAGGGAGGACTCCATCTCAAAAATCTGGATATTCTAGATCCAGGTCTTTGAGGCTTTGTGCAAAAACAGGGAATGTTGTGGTGGGTATAAACCTCATGATTCCTATTAGTTAAAATGGGGCTCAGACTTAAGAATATAAGAAAAGCCCTGCTGGATCAGGTCACAGCCCATCTAGTCCAGAGTCCTTTTTGGGCTAAGTCACTTCGGGACGCTTTACCCATTCACACACAGGCAGGCAGGAACGCATTTACACTTAATCGCCCAGGTAAGGGCTTGATTTACCCGAAACAATCTCAGCTGACAGTTACCTTGCACAGCTGATAGTTCCTCAGCAGTTGCTTGGGGTAAATCAAGCCCTTACTTGAGTGATTAAGCACCCAGGTAAAGGGGGGGGTTGGAGAAAACCATGGCAAATCCCTGCATCTGGATGCCATGGTTTTCTCCACCACCACCCTTACCTGGGTGCTTAATCACCCAAATAAGGGCTTAATTTACCCCAAACAACTGCCTGACAGCTGCCCTGCAGTCAGCTGAGCAGGCTGTCAAGAGCAGGGCAGAGCGCCGGTAAGATTATTAAAACAGACGTGAAAACCGTGTCTGTTTTAATCATTTGCGGAGGTCTGCTTGTGCGCATGACAGCTACTCAGCTGTGCAGGGCAGCTGTCAGGTGAGATTGTTTGGGGTAAAGCAAGACCTTACCTGGGCGATGAAGTGCCCAGGAAAGGGGGTGTGGAGAAAACCATGGCATCCCAATGCAAGGATTTGCCACCCTATCCTCCATTGCCATGGGGACTTAATGTGAATTAGATTCACATTGACCCTGTCCCCATGGAATTTAAAGTGTGCCAGGACACTCCTTTTGCCTCTGAGCGGCCCCATTCCAGGCTTTACAAGGCGCTTAGGGAGCTTAGCAAAGTGAGATACCCGCGATAAAATACGTGCACTTTAAAGAAGAGTTTCAGCGCTCTTTCGGCGATTCGCGGGTTTTGCTCGCTATATCTGCCTTGAGGACGCTCCGTGGCAAAAGGGGCGGGGATTGCTTGCCTGCACACACAGCCAAAAAGCATTCACACATCTGAGAAATGCAGCAGGTTCGCTTCCTTTCCTTTGTAAAAAGAGCCAGAATTGCTCAGAATGGGAGCAGGATCGTGCTCCCGATCCTGCAGCCGCTGACTTTACAAAGTGAAAGTAACTGCTGAAAGTGAATGAAAGTGACTAAGAATGAGCGCTCATCTGCTTTGCTAGGGGCAGGAAGCAGTTTCAAGAGACGGAGATCCGGCTATTTTTCCTTTTAACAAGAGAGGGGGCGGGGGGGGGGAATGCCCAGAAAGAGAAAACTGCTACCACGGGGACGGAAAGTCCGTTTAGATCGCGGCTGCCAGGGGGACGCTTATTCCGGAACTGGAGGGGACTTTTAAAGTCAGCTATAACAGAGTGACTGCAGAGGAATCTGAGAGGGGCTAATAAGTCTTTTGGGGATTCAGCCATTAAGGGTCCCCCGAATCCACCACAGGGCATTAGCAGCCCCATTGGGGCTCAGCCTTAGTCTTTATTAAGAACAAACTCTCTGTATTTAAGTTGAAGGTTATTGCACTGTGGTCACTATTCCCAATTGGATCAGCCACAATGACGTCCTTTACCAGGTCCTGAGCATTACCTAGGATCAAGTCCAGGACTGCCTTTCCCCTTGTTGGTTCCATGACCATTTGCTCCATGGAACACTCATTTAGCAGATCTAGGAATTTTCTTTAGGGCAAGTTCCATTGCTGAAAATGGTCCTTAGCCCTGCCCAGCCCAGATTCCTGTATTCTTGCTTCAAATGTCCAGGAGGAGATAAAGAAAGGAGCAAAGTGCTTAGAACTCTGTTGATTCTTCAGTTCAGTAGTTTTCAGGCACAGTCTTTTTGGTTATGGGGATGCAACAGTATAAACACTTTATTAAATTGCTGCTATAGTAAAAGTGGAGAGGTGCTAGGCAAAGTTGTTTGGTGGGTGGGGCAGTTTAGCTGTAGTTGTGCAGTTGTGTGCCATGTGCCTTGTGCCAACCACTATGGCAATGTCCAGGTGGAAGTTAAATGTTGTTGTGGCTATTGCCATGGTGTCCCAGCCATTTGCACTTCAAGCGCTGATCATCCGGTTGGGATCTATACCAGCACTTGAAGTGCAGATGGCTCCCTCCACAACTGATCTTCACCTCAGTGGGATGGTATTATTTAAACTGTTCCACTGAGGAAAGTGTAAACAGTCCCCTGGTTAAAGAGTAACCAAAGATCACACAGTGGCTGGGTCAGGCAAATGATAACAATCCAGTCACTCCTTTCCACACTTATTCAGGAAGATATCATGGAACACAGATATGCTATACACTTGCTAGTGCAGACTATGGAAATCCCTAGGCAAAGCCTGACATAGTCTACATTAGCATATAGACAACAGACCCCCTAATCTGAGATATATTTCAAAATAAGACAAGTGTAGAAAGGGCCATAGTCAACCCCTGTCCTGAGGTCAAGGGAGGGGTGTACCAGCTGAAGAACAGAGGGGTGTTTCCACACAGGCCCTTTAACACGGATTAAGGACGGATTGGGAAACGCGTGTCCGCATTTATGTGCCTATTTAGCACACTTCCGGCCACGCGTGTCCTCATTTCGCGTCCTTTTCTAATGCGGATTTTGGCGGCAAAACCGCTTTGGCACCGCCGCATCCACATTAGAGGGGCTAAAGTTACACACTTCCGGTGGGTGCGTCCCCACCTAACCGGACTTAATGTGTAACTAATGGGTGTTAGTTACACACCACCTTTCAAGTGGTTTTGCGCCGTGAAAACGCATCCACTTAGGATGCGTCCACACTGCGCAAGTGTAACTAACGAGGGCCCTCCCCCCGCCCGCCATGATTGGCTCGCTGGAACCGGTTTTAATAAATCCAGGTGCCGGAGATCTGGGGGGGGGTGCTCCTGTGCGGAAACAGCCGAGACGTCCCTTCTAAAGCAGATGATATTTTGCTTGTGGCGCTTACCCAAAGACACCAAGTCAGGTGGGTTTCCATATGTATTTCCAGGTCCTGTGGCTAGAGTTCCAACCCAAGATACAGCCACGAAAAGATATTCTGGGGCTGCAGCCATTTGGATGGGCATTTTACATCTGCCCATTGGATGTGGCCTGCCATAGTCTGGAGCAGTATATGGATGGCAGGAACCTGTTCCAGGATGCAGTCAGGAATAAGGCTCAGTGCAGAAAGCGTGTAAAACTTTACTGCTAGCTTCTCCCACTGGCTCTCTTCTCTTGTGTCCTATAATATGATATGAAGAGAAGCAATCATGGTAAAAGATGGCAGCAGCACAGAGCATGGAACTATCACCTTTCATGCAAGCTAGCAGAAAAAAAGAATATTGGTGCTTCCTCCCAAGGTGATTGGTAACATCCACAATACTCATGTCCTGTTTATAAATCTGATGCCAAATAATTGGATCCCAGCCTCCTACTATCTCCTTCTTCTTTCTTCTTCTTTTAACCCACACTGCCTGGAACTATCAGCCCACAATTACAGCAGCTCTGGATGGTGCTCTAGGACCATACCAGCCACCTCAGTGGACCACAGGTCAACATGTTAGAGTATTATCAGTAGCCATACCCTCCTGGGAAATAGGCTGGCTATACAGACCTCTCGTCTGGTGTGCTTTCAGGTGTGAAATTGCTGCCCAGAAGTGCTCTAGGAGACTACTTTAATGTGCTCTCTATTACAGTTTCATGGGTTCTGGAAACAGCCCACTTCTGGGTACATTGTGGCCTTGTAGCGGATGACTGCTAGTGTAGTCTGCATCGTTTTTGGCCCAAATCACTTATTTAGGTTCAGAAACATTCTCCACATTGTGAGCAATAGTGGTTCAGAAGCTGCTTACCTCTCTTTCCCAATAGCCATTGAAAGATTCATCTTACCTGAGGGGAGCTACGGAGACTGAGGAGTTTTTCATACTAGGTGAAAAAGCAAAAATGGGATACACTCTCGCATGGGGTGTTTTTCCACTGGCAAAAAGTACCCATTTTAGCACCCATTAAGGACCCATTTGGCTCAGAGTGGATAACCCCATTTCCACCACAGACCCCATTAGGGACACATTTGTTTCCACCGCAGCTCAGGAAATCTGGATCATATGGGTCCTTCAGGACCTATAATCCGGATTTTGTGTAGACCCCATTAAAGGGGTCTACAATGGGGTCTTCAGCCTGAAAATCTGGACTGTAGGGAGCCTGTTTCCACTACAATCCGGCAATGGGGTCTAGAGGAGGCTAGGGGGAGGGGGTGCCCATGGGGAGGGGAACCCCAAAATGAAAGCTTCGAAGTCCCTCTGAAGTCCCTCTGAAATCCCTCCAAAGGTGCCTTTGGAGATTAGCAAAGGCTAATCCCTTGAGAGAACAAAGTGGGCTGTTACCTTCAGGCAAGGAAAGAGGTGCATATTAATGAGGCTGACTCATCCTGTTACCTTCAGGCATGGAAAGAGGTGCATATTAATGAGGCTGACTCATCGGTGCCCTCAAGGAGCCAATTAATATGCACCTCTCTTGCATTGCTCTCCCAAGGGGGTTGTGCTAATCTCTGAAGGTGCCTTGGAGGGACTTTGGAGTCTTTGCTAATCTCCTAAGGCAACTTCGGACTAAGGCAACTTCGGAGATTGCACCCCGTGTCCCCGCAAAACACCTGGGGTGACAGGCAGACCCATTGTGGGTCAATCTAGATTTGCAAATGGCTGCTCTGGTATGCCCACAGCAGGGAGGCTAGCAGCCATTGCTATTGGGTGCTAGACCACCCATGGAAACATATTGGGTACTTCCCTTAATGTGGATCTACTAGATCCGGATTAAGGGGAGTACCCATTCCTTGGATCCGGATCTTCTTAGATCTGGATTAAAGGAGCGCGGTGGAAAAACACCCATGGTGCATCTGCACTGCACAGAGTTACTTCTATACCATATGCATCTCCCCATGTGCCGGAGCATCCCCTGTGTGTATACCAAGTAGAGCAGTTTTTACTGCTCTACTGCTCTACTAGCACCTGGATGGAAAAGCCTGGCAAGCTCCATTTGAACTTCTTTCAGGCAGAAGAGGTGCAAATGGAGCATGTGAATAGGTGGTGCAGGCATGGTTCTGCCTTGCATCACTAGGTTACCATGGCAAATAGCACTGCACATGCCTGTTGGCACCGTTGCCACAGCGCCATGATAACCTCTAGTATAGGAGCGATCACACTTAGCTGGCACTTGGAGAAGCAGCAGCTAAGCCTGGAATAGTTCAGGGATTGCAAAGCGTGGATGTCCAAACCTTTCCAAAGGTTAGCTGGCCATGGAAACTACTTAACGTGAGAATTGGCCCATTGCTCCTAGTGGTGACTTGTGACTCCCCAAAGCTTTAGGCCTGATTAGATTTGGTTTTTTATATGCAATGTTGTAATTTTTTTTTTCTGCATTCAACGAAGGCCTCAAGATGATGATAAATGATATAGAAATGTAAGCAATAAACCACTTAGTTATAACTATATACTCAAAATCAGTATAATGAAGAAGGATATAGAACTGTGAGAAGTATTCCTTATATCATTAATGGCAATTGCAGTTTGACCAAAATGTATGTAGAGTGACTGTTTGATCTTTCTGATGCTTTATAAAAAGTACTGTGTATAATTGTCCTCAATTATGTGTTTGCCACAGTGAAAAATATGTATAGGGCAGGGTTGTCATGTTCAAATTCATGAAAAAAAATGGCAAACCAGGTGATATAGTAATCATCAATGATCTAAGGCCCTTTCTGCATTTTCCTAACTTGAGCCATATTAGTCGATCTGGATTAATCAGATCCAGATCAACTGTGGGCAGAGGCATCTGTACTGAGTTGCCCAAATTCCTGCCTGAGGCATTCCAGAGATTTTACACATTTGTGCCACTATGTTGTGCCTCTGTTTATAGTCTGTCTATACATTTTTTGCAGCAGCAGCAGCAGCTCAGAGTGCGGTCAATCGTTTCATCAGCTTCTTTACAGAGTCTGCACTTTGGGTCTTCTGTGGATTTCTCAACAGTTGATGATGATGATGATGACGATGATGATGATGATTTATACCATTTATTTCTAGTGCCTCTTCCACCAAAGAGCGGTACAAAAATGCAAAAATGACAACAGCAATAAAGATTAAATATAAAACATGATAAAACAACCTTAATACATAATAATTTAAAATACATATGTGGGGAATACAACTATTTTAGGGTTAAATGTAGGCAATACTGTCACCCCTCCATACCTTGTTTTATTGACTCTACCCTTTGACCTTGCCTGCTTCCTGCCAAAAAGCTCTTTAGTTATTTCTGTACAAGACAGTTTAATCTCATTAGCAGTAAAAGGATGACACCACTTGAATTAGTAGCATTTTCTACCTTGCACAACACAGCTGACAGATGAACATGCTATTATGGTTACCCAAACTGAATAGTTGATCTAATCACTGTGCAACTTGTTTACCTGTTCTGGAAAGCCTCGATGTTTGCCAATCTCTTGCTTGTCCATGCTTCTGCCCAAACATTTAGTGCCACACTAGATCTAGGGCATAAGGATAGGTGCCCTATTCCACTTAGGCTCTTTGGTTCACCCAAGTCCACCAAAAGCACAGCATGCAAATAATCAGATCACAGAGGAAGCTCAAAGTTTATTTCATATTCACATCCTCATGAGTCATGAGTCATAGTTTTAATTACAAGACTGCACACTCTACTCACACTGGTCTACTGGCACTTACCTCCACCCATGCCAACTTCAAAAAAGTAAGACTATAACCAAATGACACCAGGTATGAACAGGTAACCACATAACCTCCCATCTGGGCATGTGGGTACTTTTCTGACATAGAAAACCTAGTCTGAATAATTTGAAATGTCCAAATGCACCCTTCTGCTTCATGCAGCACATAACTGAAGTGCAGGAATCTTTCTGTAGGCCTCAGAGAGTATGACCATGGATGATGGAAGCTATAGTTCAAGAACCTACAGTAGGACACAGATTATTTATCCCTGTCCTGGAATCAGAATGAAGATTTGTTGAGCTCCAGTACCTACTATCATACTGAAACTTCCTGTACAGTTTCCAAGGGCAATGAATAGCAAAACTGATTCCAAGTTACTGTGAAAAATATACTGCAAAGATGAAATCTATGCCATGCCCTTATTACTGTCAAACTTGGGTCTGATCTTTGTAAAGACATTCTGAAGTGTCAATCACTGCTAACACAGTTTTTCCTCTAGCATGTAAAGAAAAGGTCATGGCTCCACCATGGTCAAGCAGCCCATTAGTTCAGCAACGGGAGAATCAGCACCGGTTCAAGGCTTGGGATTTATTACTTAGGAGACTCCTCACATAAAAATAATTCCTTACCAGCTGCTAGACAACCCCTTCACCATTTTTAAAAGAAAAGTAATCTGTACTTAACAAGTGAGCTACTTGTTCCTTAAATACTAGTGCGACCTCCGCCAAATGAGTAGGCTAAGCACATACGGTGAGTGGTTCTCTTCTCACCTGTATGTTCAGGAGCACCAAAGACTGCATGTCAACATGTTAGTGACGGCTCAATGAAATAATTATTTTTCAGTTTTACAAGTCCTTTAAGGGGAGACAAACTCTTTCCCTTGGTTTTCCCTGCAACTGATAGTTCCTCATATTCTGCAATAATTTCTCATTTTCTTTTTATTTTATTTTCTTTTTATTACTTTTTTTTTTGTTTAAGTGACCCAAAATCTTGCTGCATCTCGTCCCCTGAGAATATTGGGTCGAGGTTTTTGATCCCTGTTGCTCATTGATTTGAGGGCTGATGTAGCGCAAGGGGGTCCCTTATTAGTGGCGTCTGTCACTGCTGTAATGTTTTTGTTATTTTTCCTCATTTGTTCCCTCTGACATCATGTCATTACAGAATGGTGCTGTTCAGGCCCTGCCTTGGCTGTTCGTTAGCGTGTGTTTAATGAGCAGCTTAATTGAGCTGTCTAGTAGGCCACCTGTCACCCTCCGGACTTATTAACATACTAATGGCCTGACATTGTATTTTCTGACAGGCAACAGGGTTTACTGATTTGATGTCTGGACATGGGGGTTTTATACAGGAATGAGAGGGGATATTGGGAAGGAGGTTTAAAAACACAAATTAACTCTTTGGTATCTCTGTATTTAGGGTGGTTCAGGGGAAAAAAAAGTTTGATAGTGAGTGAGATGGGAAGCAGCCCTAGTTAGCAGGTCCAGTTTCGTCCCAGGAGTTTAGATGCATTTATTCAGGAGAAAATATGTTTAGGGTATGAAGAGCAGGCAATGCATCCGTTACAGTATTGTGGTGGGTTGCTACTTCAAAGGGGAAAGCATCCAAAGCACAGAGGAAAAGTTTTGTGACTAGTCTTTTCTCTACTGTGTCTAAACAAATGAAAGGCAAGAAATTTCCAGTTGAGGGATTTAAGTTCATGACATTGTCCCACTTGTTGAATCCAGATGAGGACATTCATAGTCTGTAAGCATGGTGCCAAATTGTAAAGGTTCAAAGGAATGGCTTAAGAGCATGCAAGTTTAATGAAAATACTTGTTTTGGGTTTTTGTTTTTGTTGGGTTTTTTTCCTCCCTGACAGCAAGAGGTAGACCTTCCCTCATAGGCAGATAACATCACCAGATGGGGTGGGTGGAAGTGCAAAGCCACAATAACTGCATCCCATACACATTTAGTTTACAAAAAGACAGAAGCTTGTTCCCTTTTTTCCCCATTTCCCCCCTTCAAGTAAGAGTCTATAAGAAAGTTCTTATTTTCCACAGACACTTTCTAAAGGACTGAACCAACTTTAGCTAAGACTCCAAAATGGGGAGGGGGGAGAAAGAAAGAGATCAACAAAACCAATCAGTACGAGCAGGAGAAGGAACTTTTACCAGCCCCTAAGGCCCTGGCTCTGGCTGGCAACTCATTCAGCAAAGGAACTAGCCAAGAGACCGCAGAAAAATACAGGATCTAACCCTCCCCACCACCACCACCACCACCACAAATTATTCTGGGGAGTCAGAGACACAGGATTTCAGGGCTTAAGATTTCCACCTAGCCTTTCTGGAAACCTTATGCATGTTGAAAATAGTTATAGGTGATGTCCAAATTGTCTTCCAGAATAGAAATAACTAAAAGTAACCCTTTTGCTTGTGAGGATGTCAGACTGATGAAAAGGTCCTCAGTAGATGGAGCTGACAGATTTGGGTCAGAGAGCTCACTCACCTCAGCATGGATGTTCGCTCTGCTTTCCGAACGATGAGTGTCTGAGGAGTCCTCAGGGTGCTGTCCTCTTAGGGAGGGTGGGTGGGAAGGAGGGTTGGGGAGGGAGGGAGGGGGTTATAATTTTAATCATGTTTTAATACTTGGTATGTTTTATTCTTATTGTAACCCACCCTGGGACCATTTGGTGAAGGGCAGGGTATAAATTAATAATAATAATAATAATAATAATAATAATAATAATAATAATAATAATAATAATAATAATAATAATAATAATAAGAAGAAGAAGAAGAAGAAGAAGAAGAAGAAGAAGAAGAAGAAGAAGAAGAAGAAGAAGAAGGAGGAGGAGGAGGAGGAGGAGGAGGAGGAGGAGGAGGAGGAGGAGGAGGAGGAGGAGGAGGAGGAGGAGGAGGAGGAGGAGGAGGAGGAGGAGGAGGAGGAGATCCAAAGTGCCAACTCTGCAAAGAAGTGGATGAAACAATCAACCATATACTCAGCTGCTGCAAAATGATTGCACAAACTGATTACAAGCAGAGACACAATGCTGTAGCAAAAATGATCCACTGGAACTTGTGCAAAAAGTATCATCTGCCAGTGATTTATTTATTATTATTATTATTATTATTTAATAATAAGGACTGATTCTTGCTGCACAAGAACAAGCAATAAGAACAAATGCCATCAAAGCCAGAATTGAAAAATCAGTAGAAGATCCAAAGTGTCGACTCTGCAAAGAAGTGGATGAAACAATCGACCATATACTCAGCTGCTGCAAGAAGATCGCACAAACTGATTACAAGCAGAGACACAATGCTGTATCACAAATGATCCACTGGAACTTGTGATAAAAGTATCATCTGCCAGCGGCAAAGAACTGGTGGGATCACAAGCCAGAAAAAGTTGTTGAAAACGAACAGGCAAAACTACTTTGGGACTTCAGGCTTCAGACTGACTGAAAATTGGAGCTTAACACTCCTGATATTACAATTGTTGAGAAAGAGAAGGTGTGGATCATAGACGTTGCTATTCCAGGTGACAGCAGAATTGAGGAGAAACAGTTGGAGAAGCTCACCAGATATGAAGACCTGAGAATTGAACTTCAGCGACTCTGGCGAAAACCAGTGAAAGTGGTCCCAGTCATCCTCGGCACACTGGGCGCGGTGCCAAAAGATCTCAGTGGGCACCTAAAAACCATTGGCATTGACAAAATATCCATCTGCCAACTACAAAAAGCCACTTTACTGGGGTCTCCTCGCATAATTCACCAATACATCACACAGTTCTAGGTGCTTGGGAAGTACCCGACTAGTGGTATAATATGAAATCCAGCATAGTGATCTCGTTTGCTCTGTGTAACTGCTGCTTCTACATCATCATCATCATCATCATCATCATCATATAATAGGATTTATAGTGACTTAAGTTGCCTCCAGACAGGATGAAAACTTCAGTGGGATATCACAGCTTTTGATTGTCCACAGTATCCAAAGGGCATTCCCCCCTCTAAAGTAAAAAACTGTTATTTCATTGGCAGCTTTTTACTTTGGATTTTCCAGGGATATTCCTCAGGAAGAGGCTGTGGAGTCCCTTTGGAGTTTCAAGACACTGCATTTGTCTGACCAGAAACACCCATGCAGGGACTCCACAGGGACCCTGCAACTTCCAGCGGGACACCAAACCTTTCATCCTGTCTGTAGGTACCCTTAGCTGCATTAGTCAGTCAGTGGTACAGACAGTTGCCATTTCAGTCCTCAGTCTTTCCCTGGAAGGAGGCAATGGCAAACCATTTCTGTATTTCTGCCAAGAACACTTCATTGAAGTGTCCATGCAGATAACCAGGAGTCAACATGAAGGTACTCAGCTACAGTTGCATTAATAAGAATCATTTTCAACTGATTCAGAATTTAGAACAGGGATGAGGAACCAGAGATCTTCCAGGCAGAGTTGCACTCCAACTCCCATTATCCCTTTCTGCAGGCAAACTGTGCTGAGGTGGAAACTAAATATGGCATTAATCATACAGTGTGCCCTTAGGTATGCAGTTTTCTTTCAGCAAAAATACAAAACCTTTTGTTTGTTTGTTTACCTCTCTTCCTCCAGAAAGCCAATGTGGTTTGCACCATTCTCTGCAATGAAGCCTTGTGATAATCCTGCAAGGTAATTTAGGCTCAGAAGTAGTGACTTATCCAAGGTTTTTGTGGCTCAGTGGGGATTTGAACGCAGTGACGCTTAGGTCCTGGCCCAGACATTCTCAGTCACTGGCCGTGTCTTCACGGCAACCTTATCTCGGATTCAAAACGTTTTCAATCCTCGGAGTCCGCACGGCAGTTTGGCTTAACACGCTTTCCGCGTATTAAGTCACCCCAAAGCGTTGTAAATATTAATCCTCATTTCAACAGGTCTCACTCTGGTTCGTGCGCTTGAAACATTTTACATTTTTACTGTGTGGACAGTACCGTTTTAAGGGATGAGAATCCATGTTTAGGGTTTCCCTCTCCCAATAGCTTGCTTCCAAAGGCAGTGATTTCAGTGTTAAAAATTCACCCTTAACAGCAGTGCTACACTGTAGCAATGGAACCACTTCAACCTGATAACAATGTTGCAATTTTGTGCAATTCTAAAAGTTCTGACCTTTAGAAAGGGAAAGGAAGGAAAGCAGCTGAATGTGAATGTTTAAAGCAAAGGGGCTTTAGTTGCCACTGCTGCTGTGTGCCCTAAGCAATGGGGAGAGGAGGGGAAAGAATCGCTGGCTGGCTGCCTGCTCCCATTTTTCCTCCATCCATGGAAGCGGCAGCCACCCAGCCACCCAGTTAGGCTCGGTGAAGAGGTCCCTTATGGGTGGCACGTCCATGCCAGGAGGAAGAGGGCAGGGAAGCCCCGAAAAGCAGCTTTTAAAAAGTAGCCACTTGAGTCCCACCTTGAGTCACGTACCCCACCCCATGTACGATCCTCAGAATCTGGATCCAGCGCGATTAAGTTAAAAGTAATGGGAAAAGGCAAATTCGCGTTTGCATCCGGTTCTATTATTTTGGTTTAGGGAAAGCGAAATAAGCTTGCTGTGGGAATTCGCCCACTGTGTTATATTCCTGATTTGGGCTGGCAAGACCATGTTTTTTGCAGAAAGGGTCTATTTCTCATTTTGGGAAAAATGCGATGTTTTTTTCTCTCCACTGATAGTAGCAGATGTGCAATCTTGATCCATATTGGTCTTCAACTGAGGACAAAGGGCTACATACCCTTATTCTCAGTGGCAGAGTCCCTTTCTGGCTTCAGCATATGGACTAGTACTGAAAGCAAAATTATTTATTTTATGGGGAAGCTACCTAATTAACATTGTGAGTTATGTAGCTTTGAGTTAAAGCTCATTACAGAGTTGAACAGCTCATTTTGGAAAACAATGGTGCCAAACCAGTGTTCCCATTATTAGTTAGTCAAATCTAACTGAAAATTCTGAAACATAAAACTTTTATTCTGCATGTATCTTTTTGGTACAAAATCTTTTAATGTATATTCAAATCATACAATCTGATTGATGTAATCACAGTGCCCAAGATGATGAGAACAGCCAAATGCTATTGATGTTTTCACTCCTGGGCAAGAAAAAAAACAGTTTTTTTTTAAAAAAAATGCTTTTAAAAATTCTTTAAAATCTTCATTTTGATTGCAAATCTGAGCCTTATATAATTCTTACATACAGACTTCTGTTTTTGATAACAAGTTCTGATGAAGCTTCTGACAAAAGTAAATAAAATAGTTAATGTTTTGCATGGCTGACGGCACACAAATCAAGGTCAAAGTTAGATATTCTGGGGATGTCAAATGTCTTGAAAAGAAGATGGATGCCACAAGTAAAAAAAAGACCATTGTTTGGCTTGCCTGGTGGGGAAAATTTGAAAAATGCCCCCACCCCCAGGCTTGAAAAAGAAAAGGCGTATTGCAGGGATGCTCAACTGTAGCCCTCCAGGGGCCTTTCTGCCCTTCCCATCCCATCAAGGGGACAGGAATAGTGCACTCCCACTGGTGTGCACTAGCATTCACATGTGCAAATGCTAGTGCATGCCATCCCTCCCCCCATGCATCCACGGACCCACCAGACATGTGTCTAGGCACCGTCATTTTCCACAACTGCCCGTGCACCATCATTGGGACAACAGTGGCACACAACACTTGTACACCCGTGCTTGGGGTCATCTGAGGTGCCAGCGTGCTTGCATGGCACCTCAGATAGCCTGCCCAGCACCACAGAGGTGTGAATGGGCTTTACCAGAGATGGGCTTTAGCATCCCTGTGCTCCACATGTAATTGACGGGGCCATTTCTGAGCTGGAAAGAGCCCCTTCAAGTTCAGATACTCCACCTGTATGCAGACTACAGGCCCAAGTGAAGAAAGGCCCCTGATGTTGTTGAACTCTCAGCATTCTATCCCAATTCTAGTGTAATCCTTTACATTGTACAATGGCTTGCGCATTAACACATAGTATATGAAACATGCTGAGTGTATTACACTTCAAACAACCCGCATCACAAGATATTTTACCATTTTTTAGGAACGGGCTCTGGAATAAATAAAGACAATGCACCTTGGAGTCTTTGTGTCAGTGAATTTGTCTGTATGGCAATGTAATCTTCCAAAAAGTAAAATTGGTTCCTCATTCATTTCCTGGCATGATAATATTGGAATCTGCTGTGTCAAGCTAAGAATGATAGGTTTAGGATACCAGTGGTAAAATCACAAGAATTGAGAAGCCAAGTCCTTTTGATTCCATCCTGTTGACCATCTCCTCCATTTTTGACTCAGCATAATTAACCAAGAAAATCTTGGTCAAGCTGAAGTCCATGAAGAACCTTCAACTCCAGTATTTCTATGTAGCTGTTGTTAGGTACCACTGAATCATGCGTGGCACCTCCATGGGCCTCTCTAGGCAGTTTTCTTGCAAATGATACAGAAGTGGTTTGCCATTGCTTACGTCTAGGGAAACGCTGGGAATCAAACTGGCAACCCTCTGCTTTCCAGGCAGTTTGCTCTACCACTGAACTATACAAGAGCATTTTGCAGTGACTATTCTTGAATCACCAACTTCCAAGCAAATGTGTTTAGACATGCACGGTCCTGTTCTGCTGCTACAATATGTGTGCTATTTTCAGCTAGCTCTTAAATAATTAGAGGTAACAGCCTACTTCTTCTGTAAGCAATTATGTTTTCCAGTTCTACTGACAAAGGTAAGGAGTTGATGGATTTTCTTCTCATCCTTGTCTCTTACTGCCAATTTTCCTGAGCCACCTTTTCATTTTTGCTGTGCAAGGATCTGTTAAGGATCTCCTCTGTGAGCTGAAGCCTGTGTTGCAAGTTGATGTGGCACCATACCAAGTAGGAGGTGTTGGCTTATATGCAAGATTTCAAAGCGGTTTTTGTAGTAAGTTACAATGCATATCAGGGAACCATCCATGGGAACATATGGCCCCATCTGATTAAAATGCATAACTCGGAGGATGGAAATGAATGCATAATGACAGGACTTGCACATAGCTTTCTGTAAAAGAGGCTGGGATGCAGTGGTCTAGCTCACTATTTTCATAAAAATGTCAGGGATTTACTAAGAGAAAATGGGGTATATAGTAGTTCTAATGGGGTATATACTCCCCCATTTTTCTCTCAGTGGGAGATAGAGGACTTGGTCTCTCAAACATACTTAGGCCCTTTCTGCACTCACCTGTCTTAAATCCAGATCAGTGGTTCCAAATTATCCAGGTCCACTGGTCCGGACTGCAGGATGGGATAGGTGGAATCAGGACTGAGAGCACCAATCTGGATTGCCCATGTCGCACAGCCTCAATGCCAGACCCTTATGTTTCCAAGGGTTAGGAATGAAACCACCTGTGGGAGGTGGTTTTCGGCAGCACACTATGATTTGTCACTGAAAAGCACCTCCTGGTAACCTCAGAATTCTGGATCAGGGCCACTAGTTCACTGATAGTAGCAATTCAACAATAATACCATTGGTTTGGATTAGGGCTTCCCTAATTTGGATCAGGTTCCCCCAACTGTAGACAAAGCCAGAACAGCAGGGAGGGGCCACCATGATCCTTAATGTGCAGAAACAGAGGCCTAAAGGTGTACTACACAAACCCTTAATACAGATTAAGGGTCCATGTAGAAAGGGCCTTAGTTCAAGAGACTTTATTGCTTGAGACAAAGCGCAAGATATCCCATCATTGGACTCACATCTGAAGTATGATCCCACGAATTTTTTAAAAATGCTTAATACTGCACAGTGATATAAGTTCAGGTAAAATGATCTAGCTGTCTCAAATGCTGAAGGGTAGAAATTAGGGGAAGTTCTACCCAACCACATTAGGCTGCAACAATAAAATCACCAGGAGTGCTGGGACCGCGTATCACTGGACCACCCATTCAGTGCCTGCCCTGCCCCCAAAGGCAGAATCTACTCCTGGCCATGTGGAGTTCTTCTGTACAATAATGCTTCCTCCTGAATGGATGATAATGCCAGTGTCTATTGGGAGATATAGGTAAGATCCTTATGGTACTGTTGTGGTGCTGTGAGTGTGCAGGTTCCATAGGATGCAGCATACTTATGGCACAATGAGTGTACTGGCCAAGTGTGCCCTACTGTCTCAGTGCAGGTGGTATCAGCAGCAAGTAGTTCATTTTACTTGAAGTTGCATGGCCAGCCCAGTGTCTTTGTACATTTTCTGTGTCCAGATAATCATGCACAGCCAGAAACAGTGACACTGGGGAGTGAAATGTCCTCAACTGCAATGTTAGTGTGGCCAAAGATGGCACCAGGCTTGCGATCAGCATCTACCACTGCAATGAGAGTGCTCCCAATGCGGCTAGTGCTCTTCTCTCCGCTGACTCCTGCCTAAGGATATATCTAGTGGTTGAATGTAGCATAGGTTGGGGTAAGCTCAACTTCTTAGAGCATGTCCCCATCTGCGTTGTTTAATATGAATATGACTATTTTTAGTCTGGATGCAGGGCCAAGTTCGCATTGTGCCCGTCCTCACGTGATTGCCAATTACGCGGGCTCTATTTGAATACGGCCAGGTGGTCCCCACACAACCTGTGCTAAACTGTTGCACAGAGAAACAGTATCTTTGCCTCTCTGCCCCCTCTCTCCTGATTGGAAGCCAAACTGATATCACCCGACCCCTGTGCCACCTGCTATAGTGATTATAGGAAATTGCCACCAAACGCCACATACCCACCCACTCTTTTGCGGCACAGAAAAGCTAGAGTTGAAAGGCAATAACAATAAAAGAAAGAGCCAGCTCATTAACCAAATCCACTACAAGGTTTGGCAGCAGTTTAGTGGTCATGTGCACCTCCCAATCACCACGAGCATACCCGGTAAGGCGGTGATGTGGAGGTATGCAAAATCAATCTGGAATCAAGCCATTATCATGCTTGGATTGACGATCAGGGAAGGGGGGTGGAAAAAGGGTCATGGAAAGAGACTCGTGGAACAGCGAAGGCTATTCAGCTGGTATAGCTGTGAAGCATAGGACTGTGTTATTAAAATATGACATAGAATATTGATTCCACTTTAATCCAAAAATGCAAATGATTAAAAAGCTGCATTGAGTTCTAGGCCTTCAGCCTCTGCCCTGAAACTTAAATAGGAAAGCTTATGACAGAAAATCTACACTCCCACAAGACAGTGATAACTTCTCTGTGCTTTATAAACTGCTTTAAGATTATAAATGGGAAGGGGTATATAAATGTTTAAATAAATAAAGAACTCCTGATAAAAGCTCAAAGCTCTCTCTTCTAATGGTTTCAGTGCTTTCCCAGCATATATTTTCAAGGAGTTAGGTCTGTCCATTAGGTAATTCTAAGCCTCTCCCCTTTCTGTTGGGAAGCTGAACTGTTGCTGGGGTCACAGATCATGCCTGTGTCTTTGTAGTGAACTTTGACCAAGGTCATGGATTTAGTTTCCAGCTTGTTATCTGCAACAGAAAGGCTATTGCAGTGAGTGATGTAGGAGTGTGAAAGCCTGCATGCTTGCATTAGCCTGTTCTGATCTTGTTCAGACTAACCAGTTACCCCAACAGATGCCAAGGGCAGATGGTCTCGACCCATGTCCTGCTAACTGATTTGATGAGATGGGAGCTGTTCCTTAACAAATTTCAGACTGCAGAGTCATGCTACTCACTGCACACCAGTAAATCTAAAAGAGAGAAAAAATGCACTAAAGAGAAAGTTGCCACTTTTTTTGGCTCTCAAATGAGATTCAAATGAAGAGACTTGACTAGCAAAAGCCCATCAAAATTCATACACTGGTAAGATTTTTACAGCCTTGAAAACACTGCCTCAGAGGGTTTGCAGACTACTCTGTGTGAAAAAGGTGACATCTAAATTTCAGCAGTATATCAGCAATCATCCAGGGTGTGTATTTAATGTGTCCTTTGCCTTTATCTTCAGATTGTGAATGCCCAGAAGCAATTGGTGAGCCATTGTATGAGACAGCAAGCTGAACTAGCAAGGCTCCTCTTATGTTCTTATGTTCTCTAAGATCAAAGTGAGTTGGGAATATAAGGACTACCTACCTTATGAACCTGTTTTTAACACTTTCCACAGATGTTCTACTTGTTGGTCTGCCATTAAAGACCTTCTAATTCTAGTCTTCCATTATGAATTTGAATGGTAAATGTTGTTTAATAATCCACTGTTTAGGCAAACTCCCATAACAGGGTTACTTCCATTTCCAAAGTGATTTGCAATGACCAAGGTTTGAACAGGAAATGGGAACAAGGGATGCAGAGGGTTGAGTGTTCTCCCTTTTCCAGGGGGACAACCTTATTGCCCCCCTGGAAAAGGGAGAACACTCAAGCCTCTGCACCCCCTGTTCACAATCTCAGCTGACAGGAAAGAGGCTTAGCTTTAAAACTCAAGCCTCTTTCCTGTCAGCCGAGATCGTGAAGTCTGGGACTGACCCCATGTGCAGGCTCGGCTCGGACCAAATCGCTCAAACCATGCCCAAAGTCTGAACCCAATTTTGGTCCTGGACTAAATGTGCATGGTGATGCACACTCAGCATCTTAACTGAAGAGGTTGGATTTACTACTTTTTGTCCACTTCTAAATAAGCGCTCAAATACCTGGGACTAGAATTTCATTACCACAACTCATAACCTACTCATGACCTTATCTATTCCAGACTGTGGATACATTACAACAGGTACATAGTAACACACTATTCTTTTGACTCTAATATTTCCATGGATGACTCATAAGAATCTAACTGAGGACATCGAAAAAGCAAGAAGGAAAATTTCCCAACATTGTTATGCTTTCACGTCTGCCTTCAGTCTTCCTCTTTTTTTGTATGGGAGAATGCTCATTTCTACCTTATAGCCAAGCTACAGAGTCATGCTGCCAAACTGATTTCAAACCTGAATATAGCTGCATGGATGGGGGCAGAGGAAAACACAATGAGCTGGACTAAAAAGAGCCAGGCACAGAACCCTTTTTGCCCAGAGACTGAGAAGCATGGAACAGGAAAGTGGGAGGAGGACTTTTGAACAGGAGCAGAAAATAGGTGAAGGGAGGCAAGCCACTAGTTATGCAGATCAGTCATTTACAATGGCTGGGGGAGAGTTTCAGATGGGGTGTTGTAGAGGACAGAGTGTTAGAGATGGTATTCCCCTTAGTGTAACAGGAAAGCAAACATGTTAGATGTACAGCATCTATTCTTCTCTGTTCTCTTTTGATACAAAATTCAAGCAGATTTGAATTTAAAGTAGAAGATAAGGCTTGTCTTTAGCTAGGGTTTAAGAGAACTTCACTTTAAAATTTTGCATAATGATCTGTGCGATGACACTCTGCTTTTGTTATGAGTAGTTAAATGTGCCTCCCTTTCACTTAGTGTCATCTGTCTTCAGAGAAATTTAGACTTCGTGATCCCACATAATCAATTTCTTAATCAAGTATGGGTTATATTTTGATGGAAGTCTACACAATTTTTAACAAGTGAACCTAATGAATTATACTAAGCATCTGTGGACAACTTAAGAAAAGCTCATCATTTGTAAGGATGAACAAAATATTCAGATGTTAATGATATTTCACCAAAGATATAGTTCTTCTAGTATTGCTGCTCACATTGAAGATCTAAGCAATCTCTATGGCTAGAAGTGTATACAATTTATGGCCTTTGGTTCAGTGGATATGAATAATCTTGATGCTATTGGGTGTTTTTCCACTGTCACTAGAAGTACCCATTAAGTACCCATTAATGGGTACAAAAAATGCCATTACGTACCCATTAATGGGTACTTAACGGGTACTTCTAGTGACAGTGGAAAAACACCCATTGTCCATGCAGTTGTAACCTCACACCCAGTAGGTCTCTGGGCATCTGGAGATGGGCACAATGGGCAAATGCTTCTACCTCATTAGCTCTAAAGCTGCTTCCAACCCATGACAAAGACAACTTTACTGTAAGAACAATTTAATCCCCGTGATACCACTTTATTGGGGCTGTCAGCTCCTGTCTACTTTTTGGATGTGTATGATGTTCAATAGTCAACTCTGGGTAAAATCATGCTGGGAATCACTACCATGGGCAGGAAATGCAGCTGATTCCTGCTTGCAATTCCACATCCATTCTGGATGGGTTTAGGGTTGCTACATGATTGGATGGGCTGCCAGCAGCCTGCACCCAGGGTTATCTGCACTGAAGGTAGCTCATCTAGATGCAACAAAAGTTGCCAGCCTCAGAAATTGCCAGCTCAGGATGCTTTGCCTTAGCATCCGGAAATGACATGCCTATGCTACTGCTTCTAGGTACCTAGCAAAATGGTACTGGACCTCTTGGCCTCAGTATACTGAGCTACTCACTCAGAACTCATCCGCACACCTATTCGCTCGCATGCCATTTGCACACAATTGCCTGGAAACTGTGATACTGCTTACAAGCAGTCTGTGGTTGGAGTGGGCTCTGGCCACTCAATAGGCTAGTTTGTACTCCAGATTATGTGTTTTGGGGATCTGCTGGGCCTGAAAAGCCCCTCCCAGTCCAGGGCATGGGTGAATTATGGGAGTTTGAGTGTGTTTTGCAGTCTGAAGTCACATCATCTGATCCTCCATCAGCTGTGTTCATTCCAAAACAAGAGCTAAAATGTTACTTTCCCATGCACACTCACGTGTGCCATTAAGTCAACATCAGCTAATCCAAAAATGTATGTCGTAATAAGAAGTGAATACTATTGAGTAAAGGGGGAAATACTGCACATAGTGTATGCAGATGACTATTTCTGTGTTTGCTGTGATATTCTCCAGGGAGCCCCCGACTATCAAGGGCACAGCCCATGAACTGCCCAAACTCCAAACAACTAGATGGATTTCAGTTCATATTAGACAGAGTTCAATAGCTGTCAGACAGGAAATGGTTCTCCCCCACAACAGAAGAAAAGGAATGAATGCAGATTTGCACATCTATTTCTCCTCAGTTCTCATTTTTAGACTTCTGAATAAACTCATCAATCATGGACTAAGTGGACAGGTCCTGACCTAGATTGGTAACTGGCTAACAGAAAACAGAGGGGAGTAATAAATGGCCAGTCCTCAGAGCTGAAAGTGGTAAGAAGTGAGGTCCCCCAAGGTTCAGTCTTAGGACCTGTGCTTTTTTATTAATTGATAAATGATCTAGAAGTAGGGATAAGTAGTGAAATAGCAAAGCACTAAAATGTTCAGGACAGTAAAAACCAAAAATGATCATAAAGTGCTCCAAAGGGATTTCTTGTCATTGGGTGAGTGGTCAACAAAGGGACAAATATGATGCACATTGGGGCAAATAATCCCAATTACACCTTTAAACTAAGGGGTGAGCATTCGCTGACAAACCAGGAAAGGGATCTTGGGATTCTGGTGGAGAGCAAAAGAAGGTGTTGACTCAGTGCAAGCAGCAGTGAAAGATGCAAATTCAATGCTAGGGGTAATTAGGGAGGGTATACTGTAGAAAACAAGTTGGCAACTGTTATTTTGACCCTTTATAAACCTATGGTGAGGCCACATTTTGAATATTATGTACAATTCTGTACACACCTAAGATTTGCCTGGGACCCTAAGAAGCCTTTGAATCAAGTGGCATAATTCCATGCAAGGCTTGAGAGCAGGTATTATTATTGTTCAGTATCTCTATGCTGCTTCCTAATGTAAGAATTTGAAATGGTTTACAGTAAAAGCAAATCAAAAATTCAGTAACCAAAAATTATGATGAAATACAAAGATTAGTAGATAGGAAACAATTCATTTTGGGGGGAAAGAATGTCTTTAGAGGCACTGTATAAATCCATGGAATAAGACAGGAACTTGATCCTTCAGATATAGACTGTATGCCTGAAATTAGCAGCAGGAGTTCCTAAGGAGGCTTGGGTTTTGTTCACATGTAAGGCGAGTTCCCATTACCATTTTAAAATGATTTCAAAACGGTTTGGATCCTCTTCGTCCCCATTCCCAATCAGTTTCAGGGGTATTTTGAGGATTACTTGGCTTAAAAATGGAATAAATAAACACTGGAATTTTCCTGTGTTTTTCCCCCTTTTGCTTTTAAAACGTTTCTTCCTTAGTGCTGTGGGAAGGCTAGAGTTTCCCCCTATACAACAGACTGTTTCATTGTAACAATTCAACCACTTCACACATGATAACAATGTTTCCTTTCCCACCCACACAAGCCTAAGGATTGAAAAAGGCAATCCTGTGCAATTCTGGCTGTTTTCTTCTTTCCTTAATCTTTAAAAAGGGGAAGGGGTGAAGCTGCTGCAGGAATTGGGAGATGTGCGTATGTTTAAGTGTGTGTGTAGGCGGCTGTGGCAGCATAGGGAGCCAGCCAGCCAGGATGCTTTTTTCGGAGGGAACCTCTGCTGGGGATGGTGGCTGTGGAGGTGGAGCAGGCAAATGGGGCTTGAGTTGCCACTGCTGTCATGCACCCTGGGCAATGGGGAGAGAGGGGTTGGGAAAGGCTGAGGAGGGGAAAGACTCGCTTTCCCCAATCCATTTTTGGAATCATTTTAAGTTTTTAAGAGTGGGGACACAAAATTGGGGTTGAATCCGATTGTCAGATGCTCCTTTGCTTCCTTTTAATGCACTTTGCATATCGATGTAAATCCTGATGTAAATAGCCTTGTATATAGTGCTTTATTCATTGAATGGGAACTCGCCCCTACTGTTTTTTAAACTGAATTGGCTTTGGTACAGTTTTCAGATGGGATTGCTGGCATGCCAATCTACTCCTCCCTCTCTCATGAACAGACACAGCAATGAAAAGCACCCCTGAGGTGCCCCTCCCCCTCTCATGAACATTCTGTGCTAGAAAAGTTCAATTAGAGAAGGTCTGGGAACATGAGGACACCCAATGTCTCTCTGAGGTACCCCTTTTGTTTTGTCTAAATACACCTCTAGACTAGAAAAGGTTGATCAGTGATGGAACGAGAACACGAGGCCCATACATTACTGTCTCTGAGGAACTTTTGAGCTTTTTTTGTTACATGTGAAGGAAGCATTGGGTGGACACTATATAAAGAGGTGGCCTTTAGGGAGTGATTTGCAACTTGTGACATAGTTTAGCAAAATAAATAACTTCCTACCAAGACACGGTGTGGTGGCGCTGTCTCTGGGGCTATATAGCTGACAATGTGTACCTCCACTACTAATTAAAAAAAGAGCCCTACATCAAGAATTATTATTCTTCTGGATAGGTAAGTAGGTAGGTAAATAACTGTTCTATTATATACTGAGCAAAATGGGATCTTATAGCTACTTAAAGGCCATAGTCTCACCTTCACTTTAATCCTTCTTTAGATAGTCTTCTGCTCTAATTGATACATCTTTAAATTCATATCTGCTTTTTTTCTTATTTCCCCTCCTTTATTGGCACTTTCCTCTATTCAGACTAATACAGCACTGAAAATGTTACAATGATTTAAAAATTTCTTTTCATTATTAAGGATATGATCACTCAAGAGGACTAAAGGCGCTGAACCTTACTATAGTGGGTGGATACTGCATGAACTTGCCTTCTGTTTTGCCCAATGTGCAGACATGTAGGTGTTACACAGACTGGGCACCATCCCACTCATTCCTCCTCAGTTCCTCCAGCCTTCCCCATTTCTTCTGTGCAAAGCAGTTTATGTACATGTCTGCTTAGCACCTGGAGGAAGGCAGGCGGTGCTGCAGGTGAGGAAGGAGGAACTGGATTTCTTATGCACTTCAGTGGTTTACTTGCACTTCTGTACCTCCCCCATTTTCTGAATGTTCTTCTGTCCCTATTCTTCCACCACATTTTTAAAAAATAAAAATAGTTAAACTGCTTATTTGCATTGATGCAAGATTGATTTGTCACTGCATAGTGTGTTAGGGCACCAGTTTTGCATGCTTCCATGCCGCAGATCGGCTTTACCACCCAAGTAGTTTCTCCCCCGGCCTTATTCTCTCAGTACCTTCACCCAATGCACTTCATTTTTTAAAGTAGAAGTTTAGCGCAGAACCGCTTCTATGTTTCCGTGTGATGGCGGGCAGCTGGAGTAGTGAAACTATCCTCTAGTGCTTTTGCACAAAACTGATTTTTTAAAAATATTGAAAGGTGTTCAAATCTATGGACACATGAAGCATTTCATATGATGAACATGTGTAACGAGTGAGAGGAGAGGCAGAGCAGAATGGTTAGTGGTAAGACTCTGCACATGCACCTTAGTTGCATGATGATGAGTTGCAGAACTATATCCTATTAGAGTGCAGGGGGGGGGGTTGTGACAGTGGTGGAGATCTAAAAGAGTCTCATAAATGAGATTCAGGATGTGCAAGCATAGCCACCCAAACTGAGGACAAACAAATAAAGATTATTAGGTTTTGGGTGTGATCAGGGTTAGCATGTTTTGGGTCTGGCTTGCCAATAAGATGGACTAATTTAACAAGGTGTGACCATGGCCAAAGTGTATTAACTCATTCAGAGATTGGAATTTAGGAATCCAAATTCCATATATAGCAATCAGTTACTTCACTGATTTCATCGTACTCAGGAGGTAACAAACAGGAGGTACTCAGCAGGGTTGCACCTGGAATTAGATGTTTTCAAAAGTGGCTTGGAAGTGCCTTAAGGCTGGTAGTGTGCAAACTTTCAAAGGCCTTTAATGTGTACATTTGCAACCACCTCTAAGGCGCTTTTGAGCTGCTTTTTTCATGTGTGTGGATGCAGTTGAAGACTGATAATCCTACACTGGAAAGTCATTTATGTTGGTTTCCTCAAAACCTCAGCAACTGGGACCGGTTGTATTTTTCTTTCAAAGGTCATAAAGCTCTTATTGCTTGGATTATATAAATTCTTTTTATTATAACACATCAATTATGGTGCCAGCAGTTCACTTCCCATACTATACCAATGTTCTTTTCATCTCAGCTTTGCTTTCTTCACTGAAATTAATACTCTTCTCTATTTCATATGTCCAAAATTAGGTGTATGTGCTAAGTGAATAGACTAGACTAAGGCTGCATCTGCTATTTTTGGATTTTCTGGAATAAAGGACTCCTGGGAATGCTTTATTGCAGAATATTAAAGAATATTCAATCTGTATTCCATAATATCCCAAAATAGCAGAATAAGTAAGTGACATCTGGATGCAGCTTGAAACTCTACAGCCTGTAACTCATTTTTTTTTCTTCCAGATGAGGTGCTCTTGGCTATGTGTGGCTTTTCTTCTGCCCGCTTGTGAAACGCATGCAAGAGGCCAGGCATTCAGCACAGAGAATGACAAATCATGGCAGCACTGTATAGCCGAAAGCACAATGGCTAGCAGTAAGTGAATCCAACCTGTATGTATTTAGAAGCTAATGATGGCTAAAGCCCTGGCAGGAAAATTAGGGTTTTTGTTTTTGTGTTTTGCTTAGAACAGCCTTGCCCATATTGGCCCCAGACTTCAGCCCTTGTTGTGTGTGCCTTTGGGGTCTAAATGTTATTAGGCTGGAACAAAAAGCTTCAGGTAGCCTCTCTCCCCTTCACAATGTCAGTAGTTAGAAAAGCTAGGCTCCTGCTGGGACGGACAAGGCCCCCGCCTGTGAAGGGAAATTTCCAAGGTCAATGGTGGGATGCCAGCATCTGCACACAAGCCCTCGCACTCCTCTACCCCCATTTGACACTCATGGTCATTGTTGCTTTCCACTGACCAGCTGCCTACGATCCCTGGACCAAAAACAAAATGGGTAACACAGTCCCCATTCAGTGGAGATTAAATGCCTGAAATGAGCCACACCTCGGAACAATTGCTTTCCAGAAAGAGGAACAGCATTCAATAGCCACCAAGACCCATTGATCAGGGTTATAAAAGAGGTGAAGGCCTGCATGAAAAAGGTTTCACACTGCCCCTTAAACTAGCTCAGATACCCCACCATCTCCCTCCTTTCCCACTTTGACTGCCCATTTTGCCCACATTGTAATCAAGGATCTACCATTCCTGCCCAAGATTCAAGCAGTGATCCCTTGTTAAAAATAATCGTAATAAAAATAATAAAAAATCACACTATCGCAAAGCAACCTATTCGTCAATGATTAAACCAGCACTGTAATCTGTGCAACTTTACTACTTAAAAAATTAGTTGCTATCATTCACACTGTGCAATCAGCTGTTAAATCCTCATTTATGTTAATTTGAATTTGAATGTAACACTCAGTGAAATGTTAGATTGCCATGTTTACAAATATACTACAGGTATTCAGAAATGTAGATGATACAAAACATGCTGTTTAATCTATTTGTGATGCAGTTTTAAATAAATTAAGCCTATTTATCTGTTACTTAGCAATTCCGGGCACATACACTTTCTTTTCTGTCTGTTAACACCCTAGTCAGTCAGAATGTAAATGTGAAAGCTTTTATTTTTAAAGTTTTTAATAACTGGTAATCCTAAAGATGGGATTTAAATTGATGCATCCTCCACACAGGTATAATTTAGATGGAACATATTTTCCTAATCCATGGAGAAATTGTTTCTGAACTAAGCAGTTGAAGAATGAAGAGAGAAACAGTCACTTTGATCTGGCAGCAACAGATCTATTTTAGGGTATCTAGAATAGTGAATAAAGGCATGGAAAACTGACTATAAGGAAGACATGTTTAAGCAAAACTTTGGCTCCCCTCATGGTCAGTTAGGAGTCTACACAGGGGCTACACATCCTTGCTGTAGATGTAGCTTTCTCCCAACCCAAATGCAGAAAGGAGCAACTTCCCATAAGAGGAGAATCCATAATTCCAAAGCCATCCCATTATGCCAGAATCAGTGTTGGGGCAATATGCATCCAGCACAACACCCCAGTGCTGATTAGGTCTTAAGTGGGGACCCACCTCTGGGCTATGATCAGACACAGCAAAAAACCAGCATCTCTGAGGCACCTCTGAGGCATCTTAAGCTTCATCCAGATAGTGCTTACTTAATTTGCATTACTGAATAACCTGGAATAAAGCATGGGTAATCCAGAATAAAATACATCTGGATGTGCTTTACTCTGGATTATCCAAATAATGCAGACTAAGAAAATGCCGTCTGGGTGAAACTTTGCAGGCGGGGTTGTTCACACACTAGTCTGTCCCTCCCCCTCTCATGAGCATTCTATGCTACAAAGGGTGGATTAGAGAAGGCTTGAGAATGGGACACAGTATCTCTCTGAGGTGCCCAAGTCATTTAGAACTTTGTCGTCAGCCCCTTGACTAGGCAACCAGTGAAGGTTTTTGAAGACCAATATGATATGCATCTGGCCAAAGGTGAGCATGTTAGAGAACATATGACGCTGCTCCTAAGGACATTGTGATGACTGTTAGAGAGCTACCAGACCTGCTTCAACATGTTAGCATTTATGTAAAAGAGCTTAAATGACTTATTAGGTTCCATCCACACCTAACGTTTAATCCAGTTTAAGTTCACCTTCAGAGTGACAAAACACATCTGCAAAAGTGACTAGTCCTTTTCTTTCCACATTGTCTAATGCAAAGGTGGGTTTCTTAGATAATGCTGAAGGAAAACAGCTGTGTCTTTGCTGATGGATTCCTGCACTCTGAAAGAGGACTGAAATTGGGCGAAAGTTTAGGTGTGAATGCAGCCTTAGGATCCTATCTCCCCACTGCCCGTTCCCCCCCCATTTCTGCAAATCTATGAGGCCCTGCTCTCCATAGGTTCAGCTCCAACTGCTTTAGATGGAGTGTGATTCTAATCAGAGAGACCCTGATTGGGATTACTGGTCCCACTGATACTGCTTTATCAGTGGGACAAGTGGCCATGATCCAGATCATGGGAGGAATGTAGAAGGCACACTTCCTATGTATGGGACTACCGGTCGACGTATTTCAGTAGTGTGCCCCATAAAAGCTCCAAGGCTAGTCCTTGGAGGCATGGGAGTCTAGCTATGAAGCTTGTGCAGGCTTTAAGGCCACAGAATGGACTGCATCCTTGTGTAGACAGTACTGATCTCACCCACACCTTCTCACGGCTGTTCCAGACTCCACTGATTCCAAATGTAGGCTGTGTTCACACCTAATATTAATCCAACTTCAGATCACTTTCAGAGTGAGAGAACCCATGAGGAAAGTGACAAGCTCTTTTCTTTCTGCCTTTTATACCTCCAAAAAACCACTTTGGAATTCAATGATGTGAAATGAAAATAACCCGTCCCTTTCCTGATGGGTTCTCTCGTTCTGAAGGTGGACTGAAGCTGGATTAAAATTTAAGTATGAATGCAGCAATAGGGAGGTGAGTGCAGAACAGCCCCAGTTCTTTACAGTCTGTGAGAGAAGCCCTACTAGTGGACTCTAAGCAAAGAAAATGTATCCAGAATTTCCTGCCAGCTGAAATCAAAGTATTGTTTATTCTTTTAATCTTTAAGGAGACTCATACAGACATTTTGGGGGATATCTGAGTCTATCTTTTCACTTTATTCCAGTTCTTGTTTGAAGTTCAAATGTGTGTGTGTGTTGTTGTTGTTGTTGTTGCTGGATTGTCATTATATAGCATCTGCCATTATATAGCATCTTGATGTATTAAGGCTATATATCAAGAGCATTGTGAACCAGTGGCAGCCAGGAAGGAGCTGTAGTGCTCAACAAGGGCAGTTTACAAAGCCAAATGATGCTTTCAGTGACTCTGCTCAGCAACAATACATGCTATAATTAATAATAAGATACTCCATCCCAGCATGAATGGGGAAGCACGGGAGGTTCTTTGGATCCTCAAAGATACCCAACAGGAGAAAAATGACAACCCCTGGATGAAGCCTCAGAGCAAAGACACGCATCTGCCATTTGAAAGAGAAACACTGGGAGCAATGAACACATTTAAATATTGTTAAATAATTAGTGGGGTGGGGAGGTACATTTTAATTTCAGAAATAGGGAAGGAAGACCAGCATGGAGTACAAGCAAGCTAGGAAGTAGTGGATGGTTTAAAGCAAAAATATTTGCTTCCATGTTTTCAGATTTCCTATACATTACAAGATTTTTTGCTTTTTGCTCCACAGCCTCCAAATTTTCTCCTTAAACACAGGAAGTTGGTAATTGGACCAAGCAGATAGGGATTACAGTAAATCATCCTTGCTGTTGCTGTCCATCTGCACAGTAGCAGCGGAGGCAGAAGAACAAAATGGTCCTTCATAAGAGTCATTTTTCCTAGATTGCAAGAAGGACATCTACAAGGGCATTTTCCAGCCTTCAGAGATGGTCTCAGGCCAAAAAAAAGTAGGTGTATGAATACTGCAATCCTCTTTGGGTGTCATTTTCTCCTAGGTGTATACTTAATCTGGATCTAGGGCTAGGGAGGAGCCAGTGTTGAGTACAGTGATGTACAGTTTTTAAAATATTAGCTACTTTGGGTTTATATCGCTTCATTTTAATTAAGAGCTTAGATTTTGAACTACAGATTGTTGCACTAAGATAAATAAGAAACATGACCTTTGAGATAATGGTTGTCATAATACTTTGACATAAGAGTACTGCAGACACACCAGTTAAACTTTGGTTGTGCACATAAGATGAGCTTAATATTTTGGTACTTTTTTTCAGTAAGCAGCTAAAAGCAATAAAGAAGGGTTACAATAAATTCTGTTTTTGTAGATCTTTATCATACTTTCCCGCCTTGCTTTCCTCGTAATATGGACTTCTTGTTGAACTAATAGGAGTATTCATATTTATTTAAAGAGATTCTTTTAAAGCTGAGAAAAACAGAAGAAATAATCATTAACAAAATGGGTGCCTTTTTTTTTCTATTTTCAAAGCACTCCATTTCTATGCATTTGTAATCCATAGGGAATCCATCTTAGCAGTTCCCAGCTTGCCGATTCTTTTTCTAGTTCACACACCTTGAGACAAAGGGTATATTTAAGATGAAGGAAGGAATGAAATGGGTTGTAGGGTTTTTTTGTCCAAAATGCATAGCAAATTTATTCCAGAGAGTGTCTGAAACAGGCTTCAGAAACTGGATAGAGTGTCTTCTTGAAGAAAAAGCCTCTAAATAAACTCCAGCACCATTCAAAAGATTTGCTCTGACACTTAACAAGTGGTGCGGGAAGAAAGAAAAATCTGTTGTCAGGTTTGGGGTGTTTATCAGCTACCCTCAAGACACTTGACCTGATGCTGTGGACCCCCTAATCCGCTGATCTGCATGCTACAAGTCCTGCGAGATTCAGGCCCACAACTGCTGAAGAAATTGACTGGAGCACTTGTGCTAATACACTGATTCCTTAGTACATTGTGTGCCAGCTCACCTCCTCCCGCCTTGTTCCCCCTTCCCTCCCAGACAACTCCTGCTAAATTTAATTCTGCTCACAAATTGTGAAATAAGTTGTTTGGGCTGGATTTGTGGACTGAATTGTCCTCCTAATGAAACAGTCTGTTCATTATACAGTTGTAGTAGGAAGATTTAGTGCTCCCATACCCCAAGAACCCATGCAGGTTAACGTTTTTAGGCCGACGGTTGACAAAGGAATGAATAGCTTTGCGCTGTCAAATCTGGCTTAGAAACAGCTTGGCATACAAACAGTTACTGCTTGTGTGCATGTGGATTTATGGTCCCCACTCTCTTAATGCTAAAGATTTGTAAGCATAAATGCACAAGTCTTCAAATTGTTTACAAAGGGAATAAAATGACAAAAAATCAGTTTGTCTTAGCCAGTTCCTTCCCCTTACCACCAAGTTCAGTCTCAGAAATAAGAAGAGTTTTGCTACAGGGTAGCATATATCTCCTTTGTCACCTGGAGAAAAAATTCTGTCTCTGGCTTGTGAAATATGCTAGACTTTGCCTTTTAAACTTTAAAAGCTGTAGGGGTGCTAGTAAAATTAATTGTAAACTTTTAGTGAGTTGCATCAGGCTTTTTGAACATCAACTTGAAATATGTCACAGCGCTGAAACCACAACATTCCACAAATTACAGAGTTTGGGAACATTTCCCATTATACTGGCAAAGCAAAAATAAAAAGATTTTATACAATTGCTGTTAAAGCTGTTTACTGTTAAAGAAATAATATTAGTTCATGTTGAATTGGGCTCAACATTGAGGCTGCAGTCTCAGCTTAGATTTTAGGAGGACGGAGGCCCTCTCTAAGTTACTGGAGACCAGACACCAAAGTCCTTTTGTGTTTTTTCTGAGGACTTTCCTGGCTCTGATGGGACTATGCTTGTAATTGGATAATCCCAACACGGTGTGCTCGAGCACAAGGTATAATCAGGCTTGAAGATGGCTCAAGTTCTCCCTGCTGGATTTAGAAATAATCCACATTATTTAGGAAATGGGAACATAAGTGGTTTTGGCAGGGAGGGAACCATGCTTTAGGAGTGTTCTTGGTTTCCTCTGATCCAATGATAAGCTGTGGTTTCCTCTGCCCTAGTTCCCTCTTTCCCACCATTACATGCTAAGGAGAATGGGCTGGCTGAAGGGAGAGGCGGGAATAGGTGAAGAATGAACAGAGCCTTCAGTACCTAACAATGTATCAAGAGATCAGACCATGTAGTGAGGAGTGAGTCAACAAAGTGTCTGATTTTACAAAGAGGGATTCTCTGGCAGCAATCGTGAAAGCCTTTGGCCATTTTGCGCTGATCTGCTATAACGATCCAATGCAAAGCTTTATTGTCAGCTCCTGTGTTAAAGCCTGCTTGACCCCTCCCTCCTTCCCTCCAGGATTGCCTCTGTGCAAAGCTCCATTATGAGAAAAAAGGGGAAGTGATCTTTAATGTTCTACTGCCTTGTGCTGCAGTGGATACAAGATGGGGGGCAAGTGGTGAACAAAAGCTCCTGCCAAAGGACTCCATGATCGGATGTGGGGACAGGTTTATATAGAGGGTGAGGTTTGAATTGCCCACCCCAATGCAGTCAGGCTATGTTAGTGTCTAATTGCTGGCTGCATGGGGAGGGGGTTCTGCTGAGAGGAGGAGAGAGGGAAGGGGGTTTCTCTCCTGCCGGGCACTGAAGAATGGACAGTAAGTCCATATTATAAGGTAACAGCAGACCAAAAGCCAGACCTTGCTGCTGATTAAAAAAAAAAAGTTTAAAACTTGATTAAATTGCCGAGTGGGAACTTGGCCTAAAGGTACAATCAGACAGGACTTTCTTCAATCACCATTTTTTTTTAAAAAAAGGCATCCCTTCTATAGGCATTCAAACAATTAAACAATTAACCCAACTTCATTTTTCCAGACTTTGCTCTATTTGCCTAGCAGTCTGGCAACACCTTCCTGACAACTAATGTTTGCCACTGATTAACCACTCCAGCTGCCTGGCTTTCTGTGGCCCCAATTAGTTGTTCATCTGTTGCAGCCATTTCACATGCTGTGATTGGCTGCATTTCCTTGTCTGAGCTTCTGAGACTTCCCTTCCAATCTGACTAAAGGAAAGAGTCAGTCTAAGTGTTATTTTACCCCATGTGAGGAAAAGGCACTCATTCTCAAGCTTCAGATTTTATGTCTGTGCTTATAGCCTCTAATTTGCCCAGAGAGCAGCCACCGGCCATTTCAACTTTCCTTACGTCAGACCTGAAGAAAGTTTAAAGTGAAGAATCAGAGTGATTAAGGACTGGGGAAGAGAATTGCACATAGGTTCTTTTATATATTAGAAAGCGCCATCCATCAGTTGTGTAAGACCAGGGCAGCAAAGATTAACCCTATATGTGCCATTGGCCTCTTGAGTTCGAAGAAATGAACATTCTCTGCATTGTCCTGTACATGAAGAACATGAACATCAGCTCAGAGGAGGATATCCAGTCCCCTTTCTGGGAAAATACATGCATTTGAAATGGAAGACAGTGAAGTCAAATGTAAAAAGTCAGAATGAGGAAGAATAGAAAATATTGGCTTTTATTAAGTCATAGTGACAAAGGTTCAACAGTAGGTTTCAAAATTCAAACATAAGAACTAGCAACAGTTCATCTCAAAGTTGAAAGATAATTGCACAATTAACTGGTTGAGGTCATTAATGCCAGTGCTGGACGCATCTAAAATAATCAGTTCAGCAATGTACGGAACACACAAAGATTGAAGCAGAAAATATAATTGTCCAAGCATTTCAATATTATAATGAACACCAGTAAAACCATTATTTCTCTACTTGTTCTAAATGTTATTCTACAGATGTACACTTTGAAGAAGTCTAACTTTAGAGTTCAGCTTCTTTCCTGATCGAAGTTAAGTAACAAATATAAATGCTTGACCATGAATTCTTATCTCTGCCATATTGAGGAAGAACTCAATTTGCAAGAAGGGGCAAAACCCCTCATAAATATTGAAATTATGAAAGTTGACAGCCCAGCTCTATGTGGAATAATGTGCTAAGTTCTAGCAATTAAAACACACACACGCTGAAAAAGTGTATTAACATAAACAATAGGCCGGTGCAACTGGTGCAGTCAATCCAAGTTTGAATTGAATCCAATGATTAATGTGGTAATATTTGGCTGAAGAAAGGATTAGTTAAATTCCTGAAAGACAGGTGAATTGTATCAATGGCTGCTAGAATGGATGCCTGGGTGCTTCCATACCTACCGCCGAGAAACAGATTTAAGAAAATCCATTTCCCAGTAATCTGTCCTCCTGAGGATCCGTCTGAAATAGGGACGGATCCTCAGAGGCCCTACACATCCACACATGTGTGGGGAGGACGGATTTGGCCGACCAGATCCCCTGGGTGCTGTGCAGAGGCCGCAGCACCCATTCCAAAGGGGATCTGGCCTCCCGCGCCGCTGGTGCTGCCCCCAGAGCCGTGGGACTGGAGCATGCAGCTGCCAGTTACTGTGTTTTTCTGCTGGTGCGCAATGCGCAGTGTGTGGGGAGGGCGGAAGGAGGCAAACCAGCCTGCTTCCACCGTCTGCAAGATGGCGGCCATCGGCACATTCAGCCCCTCACCTCTCCATGTGCAGAAGCATCCTGCTTCCAACCAGATCGAGGCGAGGGGATGGATGGGAGACCTAATTTTCAAGGTCTTCTTAGAGGCCGGATCTTTCGGCGGCGAGACCCCATTAAGAACGGGTCTCACCTGCCGGTGTGCGGAAGTGGCCATCTCAACAGGTCTCGGATTTGGCCTCCAATGAAGAAGGTAAGTTCCTGTGTGTCTTGTATGTGTCCTGTATGTGTTTCTCAATGTGTTTTTATGGCCTGTGTGGAAGCACCCCCTAGGTATTCCCTCCAGGGGTAGAGTAGGAGGCCTCTAGAAGTCATATGCAGGGAATTGAGAGCAAATGAAGGCTTTGCCTTTTTCTTCTGGTTGAGATGCCCAGAAGTATCTGTGCTCCCACTTAGCTCTGTTAAAATGGAATTTTAAAAAATGGATGTGAATGCACATTATTTGCGTTCCCATTTGTTTTTGTTAATTCCGCTTTAAAGCGGAGCATGGTCGTGGCGTGGCAGCAGCAGCGCCCGAAAGGGAGTGGGGAGCTCACTCGCTCGCTCGTTTGCTCGCTCACCCGCCGCTTTCCATTTCTCCTTCCTGTGCCTCAGGAGCACCAGGGCTGCACAGTGGGAAGCCAAGCAAGCAAGCAGGGTGGCGGCAGGCGGCAGCCACAATGGCAGGTGCAAAGGAGCGTCTGAAATAGCAGGCAGCCAGGCGGGCAGGCAAGCAGCTGGGCAACCATGGCAGTGGCGGGCAGGCGGGCATTAATTCCACGGTTTCAAAACACTCTGAGCCGAATGGGAATGCCTCACTGGGAAAATAAAGCATTTCATAAAAGAAAACGGGAGCAAGAGTTGTTTGAAAAGGTGTTTTTTAATTTGTTTTTTCCCAGTTACTCCTCTTTTTAATGCAGAAAGCCACTTTTCAATGTGGACAGAGTGTTTTGAAAATGGTTTGGACACGCCAAAGAGTCCCAGTGGGAATGGGGGCTGTGTGAGACAGGAAGGATACTGGACTAGATAGACGGTGGTCCAATCCAGCAGGGCTCCTCTGCCATAGCTGGCACCAGCATGCAGATAGCTGGTCTCTATTCCAGGATATCATCTAGCATAAGTCCCAGTGCTGAAAGGAACTTTATTCTGATTGTGTCCATTCCATAGTTTCATAATGGAGTCTAGCAGTTGGGAACATATTGGAAACTGAGTTACTAGTGCTAACAAAGCAAGATTTGTACTGCCCTGTTTGTGGTCCTCTATATGCAACTAGTTGCCGCAGTGAGTATAGTTGGACTAGAAGGGCCGTATATCCTGTCCAGCAGGACATTTCTTACGCTTTTATGTTTAAGCAGCTTCACTGACTGATGTCTGAAGCAGGCTGAAAATCTCTTGTTGGTTCAGTACACTGCAGATCAAAGACAGATGTGGCATACTTAAGGCTTTAAAGGAGCTTAAAGAATCTAAACACCATGCTTCTGGGGGTACCCCCCCCCCCCAGCCACTGGCCACTACGGAGATTGCAGTAAAGCAAATCATTCTAATACGTTTTGTGTTCTTACTGCATCACTACATATGAGTGCCATTTATTAAGTTTATTATTTTTCACATCTACAACACATCCTTCACCAAATAGTCTCAGGAAGGATTTCAATTTTTTTTTTTTAAATAAAAACAGCAAATTATAATCAGAGCCAAAAAGCTCCAGCAACATGAATGGAGGAAAGCATCTCACAAAATAAAAAGCCTGGGGGAATATTACTTGATAACCCAAGTGTGGAAAGACATGTTGTGATGGCATCTGATGCAGCTTGAAGGTGAGGTCACAGCAGAACCACATTATAGATCCTCTCATATACTGTGACCTCTTAAATCATGGAGCAGGAGGATGCTATTAACATGTGGCTATAAGAAAGTGCAATTGCTGTGTCTGCCACATGTGCCTTGCTATATTTTTTTCCTCACGTGGTGCATTGTTTCAAAAGTCCTGCTCCTGTCCCTTTCTGTGGAATCCTACAGAAGTACGCATAATATACAATATGCATTTTTTTAAAAAAAAATGGCAACCAACATGTTCCAGAGGAGGGGCTCCCAGTTGTAACCCCCTTTGCTGGCAGCTAGTGTTGCTACAGAGAAGTGTCTGAAATCAAAACTGCAATCAGTTTCAATACTCAGAGCTTACCAAAGCAAGTAGTTTCAAACTTCCTATCACCTGAAGGGGAAAAAAAAGTCAGAGGGAAGAGCCAGAGTTCAGCGTCAATTCATGGATAAGTGAATTGTAAATACCAAAACCCTATACAGTTCTGCAGTTATAAAGATTAACACCATGATTAACTCCCCCCGCCCCAATTATATTATTAAGAGACACTTCCTGGGATTTAGGATTAATATCTGGTTGGCACTGTTCGTGAGATATATAAGATATGATCCTTTGATATATGACAGCTAGTCTGCTGGAGACATTAAATAGGTGATGCTTTCCACCTTTTCCTTCTTCTTCTGGACTGAAGCACTTGAAGTATTACAGTTCAAGTTGCATTTTACTTAGTTTTTACACTTAGAAACTAGCTTATAGTTGTTGTTGTTGGGTATCATCAAGTCATGGCCAACTTCTGGTTGATTGCATGGGGATTTCCATGGGGACCTCTATGCAGTATCCTTGGCAGAGATACAGAAGTGGTTTGCCACTGCCTGCTTCTGAGGAGAAACAAATATAAATAGGTTACAAAAGAGCAACCCCCTTTCAGCATGTGTAGTTTAAATTCAGCCTCTGACTCTTGTAACAGTCCTCACTAGAAGCGATTATCAAAAACTTGGCATACAAAGCAAAATTAAAATTAAAAAGAAATTCAGAATGCTTCTGAAATATTTAGTTCTTTTCACCAAGGCAATAAACCTGTTTTAGGCTGCAAATACTGAATGCATCTTGTGAGTACCTTTCTATACATATATTCATGCATAAATGGAATGTCTCTTTACTTTTCATTTTATAAGATGCCAGTTTCTCATTATTCTCCATAGACAAGACAACAATTTGGCATTTAGTGCTGGCCCTACCTCAGACTTTTTTACTACAAAAGTAAAGGCTTAGTAGGTTCAGCTGAAATTGCTTCCTGGTAAATGCTCTTAGGATTGAGGCCCATTGTGTTTTTTCTGCTATGTCATTCAAACTAAGAAAAAAGTTTAATTTAGTGATGTTTATATAAACATGATTCATTGTTCAATTGTGGGGTGACTTGCCAACCCGATGGCACTTCATTCCCTAAATTAAACACTAAAGGAACATTTTAAAGAAACCATATGGCTCTGCTTCATCAGTTGTTAACTGGTAAATTGAGCATCGTGATTAGTGCTTGTTATCTATGAAACACATGAATAAGTACATCCAATAAACAAGGTTCTCCCCCTCCCAAATTAAGTCTAATAAACAGAGCTAGTGTTAATTGCTTTCAGAAAAGAAAAACTCTTCTCCCTTTCTCGACTGTCATTTATAGCATGGGAGGAAATGGCTCATGACTGCATCTGGGACACTTGGACATGGGTTCCATTTAAGGACTGAGACCAAACAAAGCTTTGTAAGCAGTTATTAAACCCCTTCTAAAAGAAGAAGGCTTTCTTTTGGGAGGAAGAGATGCTCCATACCTTGAGGAAGAAGCCATTTCAACTGTCCAATTTTATATAGCTCCATTGGAGGAGAAGAACTATGGTTCTGAAGAAGGAGGATTTTGGGTAATGCATGAATTTTGCTTCTTTACCACTTTTGAACTAATCAAGTGTTTCCACGACTTAGCATAGTCAAAACAAGGTATTTTTGAAACCTGACACAAAGTTTGAAAATTATATTCCCAACCCCAATCAAAGTATGAGGTGCAAACTATTTTACCTCATAAAATTGTATTGTTTGGCTAAAATCATTGTTTGCTGCTCCCTTCTGTGTGCTGCATCCAAGGTCACTCCCCTCCTCTCAACAAGTTCATTATCTAGAAAAAATTTGGTTTAAGGACATTTTGCTGTTTGAGGCAGGTGACAGGATTAAGACTTGACAATACTGTATCTCAAGACAGCAGGCTAGTTTATTCACAACTCCATCTGCCAAAATTTCACCAGTATCAAGCAACTCGCAGACTACGGGCCTTTTCACACTTCTCCATCCCTAGGAAAAGGTCCCAGGGAAGTAAAAATGTCCCAGGGAAGCAACTCCCACTCAAGCTGTGGGCTGCATTTTAGCAGTCGACAGCTAGTTAGGATCAGAGAGGGTGGGTGAGCTCCAGGATTGCCACAGCAGCATGCAGACACACTAACCCAGTGAACAAACCACCACTCACCAGACAGTAAGTCCAAACAGGGACTGAGTCTTGCAGCAGTTGAGGATGGCAACTCTCCCAAACCACTTGGGAGAGTACCACAGTTAGGAATGCAATTCAGGCAGACAAAAGTGGGGCTTCTAACTTCTGCTGGGTGCTTCCTCACATACCACTTGAAATCCGGATTAAGTAGATCCGTTTTTATGAAATGTGTCTTTAGCCAAGAATCCGTTTTTATGAATGTGTCTCTAGCAAGTTCTGTCTCAAACAAATACGGATCTACAAATACGGATCTACAAATACGGAACACCACTCCAGCCCTGAAGCCAGAAGCCGGAGCCAGCAGCCAGCTTCCCCACACCATTGGGACTGCAAGCAGAGGCAAGGCAGAGGCAGCAGCAGCTGAGGAAAGGGGGCGTGGCTTGGATGAGATATTTATACCCTCCCCAAACACTGCCTCCAGGAACACCACTCCAGCCCTGAAGCCAGAAGCCGGAGCCAGCAGCTAGCCTCCCCACACCACTGGGACTTCTCAAGCAGAGCTCAGCGGCGGCGGTTCTGGCAGAGGGAGAGTTGTGAACGTAGTGGTCTCCCTTGAGGGCCCAGGGAACACCACCACCCTCCCAATTCAGTGGGCTTTGATCTCTCACCATCTCACCTGAGGCCGGGAATGTGGCGGGGGCGGCCATTGGAGTTGTGCTGGGGAATGGGAGGTATGGTTGTAACAGAGGGAACAGATGTTACAAAAGAAGACAGGATCGCTGTCTGAAAGCTATCCCGTCTTCAGTTCCCTCTGTTTCCCAGAATGGCTTGGAGAGCAGACCAACCATTCCACAGAACCTCACTCTGCTCCTTTGCAATGCCAGGTCAGTAAAAAACAAGACCTATATCATCCAGGACCTCCTCCTGGATGAAGATGCCGACCTGGCTTGCTTCACAGAGACCTGGCTGGGAGAGGATAGCACTGTCATATGGGCGCAGGCCCTCCCAGCTGGGTACTCTGTCAGTGAGCAGGTGAGGGGAAGTGGGCGAGGGGGCGGAGTGGCTCTGGTTTATAAGAACACCTTAACCTTGACCAGGATACCTGTCCGGAACACAGTACATTTCGAGTGTATGTACCTCAGCCTGAAGACCAGGGATAGTCTGGGGATTTTGCTAGTCTACTGGCCACCCCGTTGTCTAGCAGACTCCCTGACTGAGCTGACACAGCTGGTCTCTGAGCTGTTGTTGGAGACCCCCAGACTCTTAGTTCTGGGGGACTTCAACATCCAGCTTGAGACCAGTTTAACAGGTGTGGCTCGGGAGTTCATGGAGACCATGACAAACATGGGCCTATCCCAATTGGTCACAGGGCCAACACATTGTGCAGGTCATACACTCGATGCGGTCTTCAGTACGGAACAGGAATATCCATGGGCGGAGGTGGTAAGTACCTCCGCATTGTCATGGACGGATCATTTCCTGGTCAAGACGAAACTTAGAGCCAATATCTGCCCCACCGGGGGTGGCGGACCCACTAGAATGGTCCGCCCTCGAAGGCTGATGGGGCCCATTGGATTCCAGACAGCCTTAGAGGGCTTAATGGTTGGGAACGCCGGTGATCCTGTTGATGCTCTGGTCAATACCTGGAACACCGATCTTACCAGGGCTATCAACACGATCGCTCCCAAGCGCCCTTGCCATCCCGCCCCAAATCGGAGGCCCTGGTTCACGCCAGAGCTGAGGAAGATGAAGCGGGTTGGATGACGGCTAGAGCGCAGGTGGCGGAAGACTCGACTCTTATCCGACAGAACTCGCCATAGGAACTTTCTTCGTTCCTACTGGGAGGCAATACGTGCAGCGAAGAGAGCCTTCTCCTCTGCACGTATTGCGTCTGCAGAGTTCCGTCCAGCAGAGCTGTTTAAGGTGGTGAGGGAAATGACGCAGGTGCCCCCTGCGCCAAATCCCTTACTTAACCCGACGACGGCCTGCTGTGACGCGTTTAACAACTTCTTTGCAGACAAAATCTCTCAGATAAGAGCCGACTTAGATGCCACCGTTGAAACAGAGTCGACAGGCGAGGCGTCCAGTGACTCCGCCGATGTAGTCATACTGGATCAGTTCCAGTCTGTGAGTACTGATGACGTGGACAAGCTGCTTGGTAAGGTGAGGAAGACAACTTGCCCTCTTGACCCTTGCCCATCATGGCTGGCCGTCCAGGGGGGGGGATGCATTGATGAGATTCCTCACGGATATCATCGGTGCATCCTTCAGGGAAGGATATGTTCCATCTTGTTTAAAGGAAGCGGTGGTTAGGCCGCTCCTGAAAAAACCTTCCCTAGACCCCCTGGATATGAGGAATTATAGGCCAGTGTCATTGCTGCCATTCTTGAGCAAGGTGATCGAGAGGGCGGTTGCCCTTCAGCTCCAAGCTGTCTTGGATGAAACCGATTATCTAGACCCATTTCAAACCGGCTTTAGGACAGGCTTTGGGGTTGAGACCGCCATGGTTGCCTTGACCGACGATCTGCGTCTGAGCATTGACAGGGGGAGTGTGACCCTGTTGGTGCTCTTAGACCTCTCAGCGGCTTTTGACACTATAGATCACGGCATCCTCTTGGACCGCCTGAAGGGGTTAGGCATCGGGGGCACTGCTTTGCAGTGGTTCCGGTCCTTCCTCTCGGGCAGGTCTCAGAGGGTGCTGCTCGGGGACTGTAGCTCCAGTAAGAGGTACCTCACTTGTGGGGTTCCTCAGGGGGCTATTTTGTCCCCGATGTTATTTAACATCTATATGAAGCCGCTGGGTGAGATAATACGGAGTCATGGTGCTGGGTGTTATCAGTACGCTGATGACACCCAAATCTATTTCTCCGTGTCTCGTTCGTCGGCCTCGAATTCCGATGGCATCTCTTCTCTCAATGAATGTCTTCAGGCGGTAATGGGCTGGATGAGGAAAAACAGACTGAAATTGAATCCAGACAAGACGGAGGTGCTCATGGTAGCGGCCCCAAAACCAAGAATTGGGTTGCAACCTCCAGTCCTGGATGGGGTCACACTCTCCTCCAGTGACTGTGTTCGCAGTCTGGGGGTGCTCCTTGACTCGTCGCTCCTGATGACAAATCAGGTAAATGCGACGGTCAGGAGTGCCTGTTATCAGCTTCGGCTGATACGCCAGCTGCGCCCTTTTCTGGAAGTAAGGGATCTCGAGACTGTTGTGCACGCGCTGGTAACCTCACGCCTTGACTTCTGTAATGCACTCTACATGGGGCTACCCCTGTGCTTGACTCGGAAATTACAGCTGGTTCAAAATATGGCAGCCAGGCTTGTCTCAGGAACACCTAGGAGGGACCACATCACTCCCGTTTTGAGGTCCCTCCACTGGCTGCCTATCAGCTTCCGGGCCCAGTACAAGGTGTTGGTTATCACCTTTAAAGCCCTAAATGGCTTGGGTCCAAGCTATCTCAGGGACCGCCTCCTCCCGTACAATCCTCCCCGCACTCTCCGGTCCTCTGGGAGGAACTTACTGCAGCCTCTAAAATCTAGGCTTGCGGCGACCTCCCAGAGGGCGTTCTCTGCTGTCGCCCCCAAACTCTGGAACGACCTGCCAGATGAGATCCGTCAGATAACATCATTAGACAGCTTTAAAAAGGCGGTCAAGACGGATCTCTTCCGGCAGGCCTTTCCAGATTAACCATCCCGGCCCAGATTCCCTGATTCCTCCCGTGGCCCCATCTTAGTGATGGTTGAGGATCAACAGAGGGACACCAGGGTTTTTTAGTTTTTTAAATATTGTTTTATGCATTGATATTGTGTTTTAATATGTTATACTGTTTAATACTGTCTTAAGGGGGGGAGGGATAAGGTGTTTTTAATTGTTATATTTTACATTTTACTGTTGTTAACCGCCCGGATTGGTTTGCCATAGGGCGGTATACAAATAAATATTATTATTATTATTATTATTATTATTATTATTATTATTATTATTATTATTATTATTATTATTATTATTATTATTATTATTATTATTATTATTATTATTATTATTATTATTATTATTATTATCTAATATGGCCCCATGCTTCCGCACACGTGTGGGAAGGACGGATTGTGAGGAAAAGATTCTGCCTTCGCTGTGCGGACGCAGTAGCACAGATTTCAAGATGGCTGCCCCAGGAGCCGCAAGATTGGGGCATTCAGCCGTCAGTCACCGCTCCTTTCCAGCCATGCACGGACCAATCAGTGGCATGTCCGAGATTCAGTGCCCACCTGGCGCCGAAGCCGGCTTTTTGTGCATGGAATCGCTACATTCAGACTTGTTGTCCCTCTGCCACCATAGCTGGGCACCTGCCCAATGCAAATCCCATGTGAGAGGGACTTCATGGCTGGACTGTACTTCTCCTGCTTCACTCAACATGGCGGCTTCCTGCCGCTGCCTCACTTAACATGGCAGCTTCCTGCCACTGCTTCTCTCAACATGGCAGCTTCCTGTCCCGCCCCATATGTTCTCTCTCCCGTCCGTGTGCAGACGCATCCTCCATTAATGCAGATTTAGAGCACAAGTACCCATTAAGATTACCTTCAGTGTGGTCTTCCGGGAAACTGGTTTGCCAGTTAGCACCCATTTGAGACACATCAATGCGGAAGCAGCTTTCCCAATGTGTCTCTAATGGGTGCTGCTGTGCGGATGTGGTTTTCCCAATTGTTTAAAATGTGTTCTTAATGGGTGTTAAAGGGTCAGTGTGGCAGCACCCGCTGTGTTCTGTCTGTCCCACCCACAGGACCCAATAGACCACCCATCTCTGTCCAGAATCCACTATCTGAAGCAGTGTCCTAATAATAGAACTTACCCAATGGAATGCAAAGATGCCATCATTATATTGTTAATGTGCATATGCATCTAATTATAAAAGAGAATAAGTACAGGTCATTGGATGAAATGATGTAGCCTTTCCCCAACAATGAGAATGTATTAAGTTGGATAGTAAATAAACTCTAAAATTACATGCAGTGGGATATCTTTCTAAAATTGTTTTAAGCCTTTGTCTGCTACTTGATATTTCCTTAAATCAGTACAGGATTCCTGTCTAACACAATTCTCTGTGCAAAAGCTCATTTTCATCTCCTCTCAGAATATGCAGGCATCTTATTTTTCAAAGTGACTTCCCCGACTTGCACAGCAATTAATTGCTTCCTCTTGAAGCTTTAAATAAGAGATAGCTTCAAATCAAGGGTGACATCTATTAAATTTAATTAAGTTCCCATGCTGCTTGCATGGCAAAAAGAGCATGGTGAAAGGGCAGGTGCTAATTTGGAGCAGATTCTGTGTTCTGGATAAGTGAGCTACTCTGATCAATAGAAAAAGGCACTACAAATGCATGATTTCTAAAAAAAACTATGGAATTTTTATTTTGTTGGATAAAAGTTTTTTTTAAAACTCACAGCATATAATGTTACTTAATATAGAGCAGTAAAGACAAGGAGGCAAAATGCATCTATTACCTGGGCAGCTCAAGAAAATAACATGTAAGCGTCTGCAGAGGTAGAATATATTACAAACTAGTGCCACTTGCCTAGCAGTGAACTCCATGCTCCAAACCTCATTGCTGCAAAGAACCCATCTTGTAGCTGCAAGGTTTCCTGCCTGGGCTTCTCTTGTCACGGACTGGAAATGTCTCCAAAAGTCAGTCTGAGGCAAATGTGGCCTTGCTGTCACTATGCAGGCTACCTCGTCCCCTGTCCATTCA
Source organism: Aspidoscelis tigris stejnegeri (assembly GCA_023333525.1). Lineage (NCBI taxonomy): Eukaryota > Metazoa > Chordata > Lepidosauria > Squamata > Teiidae > Aspidoscelis > Aspidoscelis tigris. The sequence continues at coordinate 215,369,905 of JALMGA010000001.1, forward strand.
TACAAGGAAGGGAGGAGATTAAAGCTATTTCTGCACTTGGTCAATATACTGGACAGAGTGGCTGCCTGGTACACATCAGCCCTGTGGAGACTAGGGCTATCCCAGTTCAGAACCACCCGAAGATGTCCCTAATCTGGATTAACTGTAAACCAGTTTGAAGAGGTCTATAACAGTCCCAGGCTGTTTTGTTCTGGTCAAACTTTTGGTGAATTCAGTTCCTAAGTTTTGAATATTTGATAAACATTTTTAAAAGGATGAAATATGGCAGTAATTTCATTGCTGTAATACAACAAACATTGGATCAATTGTCAAAAATATAGGCATAAGTTAATGTCCAATTAACTCAGCAAGGCCCTGTCCCCAAGCAATTTAAAGCCCTCTAAAAATCTTCTTTTGCCTCTGAGCACCCCCATGCCCGGCTTTTCAACAAGCTTCCAGCACTACAAAAGAAGGGAAACTCACGACAAAAAAAGTGCACTTTAAAGAAGAGTTCCAGTGCTCTTTTTGGAAGTCGCGGGTTTTCCTGGCATTTACCATGGGGACGCTCCATGGCAAAAGGGGTGGGGATTGCTGCCTGCACACACAGCTATGAAACATTCACACATCTCCCAGAACTGCAGCAGCTTCCCTTCCTTTCCCTTTCTAAAGCTCAGAACTATCAAAGAGTCAGAATCACACAGAATTGCAACATTGTTGCAATTGTTATCAGGTGTGAAGTGAGTGGATTGCTACAGTTACCACTGCTCTACCAAGTGGATTTTGACAGTGATCTGTGAAAGTGCTGAGAGTGAATAAGCGAGCAATCACTGCCTTTGCTGGCATGAGAAGCCATTTCAGGGGACAGAGATCTGGGAGACAAACAGAGAACCAATGGCTATTTTTCCTTTGAACTTGTCGGGTGTTTCTTCCTGGTTGTGGCCGCGCAGAGCGCAGTCCCTCCCTGTTCCTGCCGGCACCCTATCAACAAGAGATGGGGAGGGGAGAAAAAGATGCAGACAAGCAAAACACGCCTCTGTGAGGATGGAAGGTGCGTTTTAAATGAGTGTTTTGCTTAGCCTCATGCGGACACTTATTCTGGAAGTGCATGGCACTTTTAAAGTCTGCATGAATAGAGTGACGGCAGAGGGAAACTAGAGAGGCAAATAAGTCTTTTGGGGACTCAGCCCAGGTTTGCCCAGGAAAAGGTACAGATCAGGTACCATTAGTAGTCCGGTTAGAAGTAGATAGGACAAGAGGTAGGCAGATATGGAGATTCGATCCAGAGATAATAAAAACAGAAAGAGATAGAGTAAGAATGGTAAGGTCAATAAGGGAATACTTTTTATTTAATGACACAGGAGAGGTACCATTGAATATACTATGGGATGGTTTCAAGGCAACAATAAGGGGACACTGTATAACAGCTGAAATAAATATTAAGAAGAAGAGAAGGGAAGAACATAAACAGTTATGTGGAGTGGTGGATGCCCTGCAAAGGGAATATATGCGTACCAACTCAAATAGGATAAGGAGAGAATGGAGAAAGAAGAAGAAAGAGTTGGAGGCTATAGAGGAATATAGGATTCAAAAACTGATTCTAAATGTTAAGAATCAGTTTCAAACACATGATTTAGTAGGAACAAAGAGACTGGTGAGATGTTTGAAAAAGAGAGAAGGTAAAAGGTATATAACTCAGTTAAGAAATTTGGCAGGACAAGAAGTCATAAGTAATGATCAACTAGCTGAAGCTATGGCAGAATTTTATGAACAGCTTTATATGAGGAAACAGGTTGAAGAGGGAGATGTAATAATAAATGACAAATTTACTCAGGAATAGCAGGAAATGTTAAATGGAGAAATAAAAGATGAAGAGTTAATTCAAGCTATTGCTGAAATGAAATCAGGAAAATCACCAGGCCCAGATGGATATACACCATCTTTTTATAAGTTATTTAAGGCAGATCTACTGCCTTACTTGAAGAAGGTGTTTAATGCTGTATTACAACACCAGGTGATACCAGAGACTTGGAAATCCTCAACAATAATTACAATCCCCAAGGCCCAGAAAGATCCTCAGTTACCAGGCTCTTACCGGCCAATCACATTGGCTAACTATGATTATAAGTTATTTATGAAGATCATAATGATGCGTATGAGGGGAATTATGACCCATGTGATAAATGAAGATCAATATGGTTTTATTCAGGGACGTACCATTGCAGACCCAATTAGGAATGTTATGAATGTGATTTATCATGCTAAGAGGCACTCCTCTAAATTAGCTCTTCTGAAGCTTGATGTCTATAAAGCATTTGACAGTATTAGCCATAGTTATTTATACAAGGTATTGGAAGGGTGTAATATTGGTAATAACCTGGGTAGAACGCTGAATGCAATGTATCAGGGAAATACTGCAAGAATACAGGTGAATGGTATACAATCTAGGAGTATAAGTTTGGGGCAAGGTGTAAAACAGGGGTGCCCGCTATCACCATTATTGTTTGCAATGGTGATTGAGCCACTAGCCAATATGTTGAGAGAAGACCCAAATTGGCGGGGTTACCAGATAGGCCAAGAGGAATTGAGAGTTAACCTCTTTGCCGATGATGCAATTGTAGTATCATCTAAGCCAATTGAAATGGTTAAAGGAGTGGCGGAAAAGGTTAAGCAATTTGAAAAGATATCTGGTCTACATATCAACATAGACAAGTCTGAAATTATGTTCCTTAATACACCCCTGGAGGAACGAAGGGAGGTGAGAAGATTGACCGGCTTAAATAGAGGATGTAAAAAGATGAAGTATTTGGGAGTTTTCCTAATGAAAACCGTACAAAAAATGGGCGACTTCAATTTTAAAATAGTATGGAAACGATTAAATAAACAATTGAAAGGATGGAAGCAAAAAAATTTAGGCATCTTAACTAGAATAAAAGCATTGAAGATGTTCATAATTCCCAAAATATTATATTTATTTCAAACTGTTCCTGAATTTATTTTAGCTAAAACATTGAAGGCTTGGGATAGGAAAATCCTGGAATGGGTTTTTAAAAAAGGAACACGAATTAGAAGGAAGGTGCTGCACGCGACAAAAGACAATTCAGGCTGGGGTATGCCATCCTTGGAGAACTATTATGAGGCATATCAGATAACAAAATTGTTGGAACTAGATTACAATAGACTGGCTAAATGGGTTAGATTGGAAAGGGAAATGGCTAAATTAGGAGTCAGATCAGTAGTTTTTGCGAAAATGGAGACTAAATTGTTAAACAGGTTATTTGGCCCCATACAGGTAACTCTGAAGGTTTGGAAAAAGTGGCAAGGGAAATTGGTAGACAGATGGTCTAGATTTACCCCAATAAGTCATATTAATGACAAGGTAGAAGTATTAAATAGTCGAGTTTTACGTAAATTGCAGGACAATCACATGGGCTATTTCAAGGATTTTTTTAATGAAAGAAATGAAATGATATCAGATGAACGCTTCCAGGATATCCTAGGAAGGGATCATTGGTTACAAATAATAGCTTTAAAAAATTTCATGAGAAGACACAATATACAGCAAGTGATGACACACCCACTGAAGGGGTTGGAAGCAGTAATAGAAAGCAGATTAAAAACTAGAAGAGGTATCTGTGCCAGAATATAAAAACTATTAGTGAATGATACAGATCATACTTTGTATCTGACAGATATATGGAAGATGGACTTTCAAATAGATCAGAAGGTTATGAGGTGGAAAGTTAAGGAAATTAACAAATTACAATATATTAAGATTAAAGAATTGAATATGAAGATTTTATATAGATGGTACAGGACCCCGATCCAGTTGTCCCATATGATTCCAACCTTTTCATCCTCCTGTTGGCACTCATGTGACAATAGGGGAACATATTTCCACATGTGGTGGACATGTAATGAAGTAACAAAATTTTGGGATGAAGTAATGCTGGAAATGCAAAACGTTTTTGGAATTAATATAAGACCCCATCCGGGATTGTGTCTCTTGCAAGTTTACAAAGATCACTCAACCTTGGTTCCAGATAAATACATAGTAGACAGAATGTTATGGGCAGCCTTATTAGTTATAGCTGCGGGTTGGAAAGACAAAACAAAATGGTCTCGTGAGAGGTGGTATAGTAACATTCTTGATATATATAAATTTGATGCCCTTAGACACCAGCGGCTCTTTTACTCTGGAGAAAGTCATCGCCTGGATTTACAAAAAGCTTGGAGCAAATTATATACAGCTTTTATTAATGACATCTTACCTACGGAAATGAAAGAAGGACTACTGAAATTGTGGACATATTTACCTGTGACCTCTGAGGCATAAAGGAGGGAGGATGGGGTTGACTATGTGGACTTAATGTGAAACTGAGATGTGAGAAATGTGGGGGGGGGGGTTTCTGTTATTTTTTTTTTGTTTGTATTCTTTCTTTTCTTTATAAAAGCATTAAATTAAAAAAATGTCAAAAAAAAAAGAGAAGCCATTTCAGGGGACAGAGATCTGGGAGACAAACAGAGAACCAATGGCTATTTTTCCTTTGAACTTGTCGGGTGTTTCTTCCTGGTTGTGGCCGCGCAGAGCGCAGTCCCTCCCCGTTCCTGCCGGCACCCTATCAACAAGAGATGGGGAGGGGAGAAAAAGATGCAGACAAGCAAAACACGCCTCTGTGAGGATGGAAGGTGCGTTTTAAATGAGTGTTTTGCTTAGCCTCATGCGGACACTTATTCCGGAAGTGCATGGCACTTTTAAAGTCTGCATGAATAGAGTGACGGCAGAGGGAAACTAGAGAGGCAAATAAGTCTTTTGGGGACTCAGCCCAGGTTTGCCCAGGAAAAGGTACAGATCAGGTACACTTCCTCTCCCCACTACTCTTTGCCCTTGCCTTTGTAAACGTGTTAGGCAATCAAACCAAACTGAGGATTACCATGCAATAATGTGAATTAAACTCTGTTGATCAGCTCTTTGCAATCCAAGCTTTCGTAGGCTGCATCGGCACACATTCAAAAACGTAGGTCAAAAGTGGCTTAGAAATTGTAGCATGCAGATGCTAGTGTTTCCATCCCACTTCTGATTCACAGTGATGGTCATAGAATGCATTTTGGAAATGCACATTTATTTATTTATTTATTTATTTATTTATTTATTTATTTATTTATTTATTTATTTATTTATTTATTTATCTGTCCTTTCCTGTCTCTCAGGGTCTCAGAGTGGGTCACAAGAACATCACTATAAAACAGATAAAATGTTGGAAAAAACATTGAAAGTGCCTGCACTGGAAAGGCATGCTATTCAGGCTGCCAAAGTTGTCTAAATACATACAAAAAAGGTACCTGATGCACCTTCTACTGCAATTTACAGTAGGCATCTGAAGGCCACCTAAGGCCATCTGCTGGGACTCGAGAGCAGGAGAAGATTTGTCCTTGTCTCTGCTTGAGATGCCCATGAGCATTTGGTGGGCCACTGTGTGCGACAGGATGCTGGACTAGATGGGCTGTGGTCTGATCCAGCAAGGCTTCTCTTATGTTCTTATGAAAAAAGAGACTTATTCTAACTATCTCACTGCTTATTCCATCCTTCTCCCAAATCTTGGACAATTCATGGTGTGGGTAATCCCATGCAAATCACACAATCCAGCAAACAATGTGTTGGGCTTCTCCTGGCTTGTTCCAAGAGCTCTCTGCATGGCAAGTGGCCCAGCCTGGCCAGGCCCAATCACAAAGACGAGGAGCAAAACTTGAAATGGTGGCATGCTATACCAGCCTGGGACACTGGTGGAAGGGAGTGATAAATCCTTAAATGCTTTTTTTGTTTAAAGAAATGATAGAGTCCTTGAAAGTTTGGACATTGTTGTTATACAGAATAGACTTTGATTTCTGAATTTCTCTTTATATACAGGTGGCATTCAGTGGCAGGTGTATAATTTAGGGTGTATTGGAGCTTTTCTCGATATGCCAAATTAAAAACTGTCTACCATTCCAGTGTACATAATTGAATTAATTATAACATTAAAATGGCAGGGGGAAATTGTTTGTTGTGTAGTTCATGATAAAGCCTTCATTTCAAAGCTTCAGTCCATCTTCAGATCTGACTGCTCACACCTTTTCATTTTTATCCATTTTATTTGTGGATTTTCCACTTTCAAGTCCACAAATAAAATGGATAGAAATGAAAAAGTGGGAACACTCAGATGTGAAGATAGACTGAAGAAAGTTTAAAGTGAAGGTGTGACAATGACCAATATGTTTAAAGGTAAGGGATGAGGCGAGCTGTAAAATCATTAAGTCCATGGTCAAAAAATACCAGTCTGCACCTGTGTAAGAGCTTTGGAATTAACCTCACACAAGTGAAGGTAGATGGCTACTGTCAAATTTTCACACAGAAATAGCCAAACATCAATTACAAATTCAATGTACAGTGGCTGGCAGCAGGGACTTGACTGACCACTTGTCTATTCTCATTCATTAGTTGTTCTGTGGCATTTGTATAGTATAAGTACTTGCTGATTCCTTCCCTTACCTAGTTTTAATTAACCCTCTAAATTCCCTTTGTGTAACGTCAGCCACGTCTCTGAATAGAAGCCATACTTGTCAATAATTTTTGGAATGAGCTTTTCCTCAACAGCCCCAGTGAGCCAGGAGGCCGTTTCATCTTTAACCCCACATTTAATAGCACAAGCGGAAGACAATAGGCATTGTCTTCAGCCTTTTAAAGCTTGATTCTATTTGACATATCCAGCTTTCATTTGTCAGGCTCACAAGGATGTTCCATCTCAGTGTACTCCACATAAGATTCACTTCACAAGTGTCATTGAGAATGCTGAGATCTGCCACTCTAGGCCTCAACCTCAATGACCAGTGCTCTCACCTTTGTGACTATATACCTTAACTGAATGAAACCATTTAATAGTACTTGTTACAGCTACAGTCATCAAAAAGGAGCAAGCAAACACCACTGTATAAAATTTCCACCTTATATTCCAATATGAGACACATTTGCATTCAAGAATAAAATATTCTAGATTTTACCATGGCAACAAAATTATAAATGTAAATGGAGTACTGGGCGGGGTGGGAGAATATTCTTCTTGAAATTTTAAAAGGGGATAACATTGCATTTTCCTAGTCATTTTTTGAAAATGTTAGATGGTAAGTTATATTTCATATTCTACTTAAATGACTGTATTGATTGTTATGTCATTTTGGTGAGAAAACCCCAAATTTCTGGCAGTCAATATTAAGCACGATACTACTTGAGCACTATATTTCAAACCTTGTTCTTGTCACAAGAATACCACACTTTGTCAGAAGCTTGCCCCTTATTTATTTTATTTGTAAATTCCATTATAATTTTTTTTTTGAACTGCACCTGAATCACTGGAGTAACGATAAAAGAGAGGTATAAGTCTTTCTCCAAAAGTAAGTAGTTTTATTTCTTTTAACATTAAAATGTAATATTGCACATACACAGATCCACACACAAATGAAAATGAAAACCTTACTTTGCCTTGAAGTATTGGAGGGAGTAGGAAAATCATTAGTAAGCATTTGTTGCGAGGGAAATGTTGCTAAGCTTCAAGGTGAAACAATGAGGTAGGAGCTTGAATACTTGTTTTTGTTTCCATCTTCAGCCAGGGTCTATTTTCTAAAAGGAGTGTTGAAAAAAGCCCCTGTTTGATCACACATCCAGACTCTTGTAGGCATACCACATGAGGAACACTAGCAAAAAGCAATCCTAGCAGCACTGTAGGGCCTCTGTGGGCAGCAATCACATTCCTAGCACATGTGTTCTGTTCCTATTCAGGTGACAAGAAAACCACTCTCAAAGCAGCATTAAGAACAATTTGCAAAGATATATCAGCACGTGCATGCATCCAGGTCCTGACTAGCAATGACATGATTCTGTCTTACTGTCATCATGACAATGTATTGATTCTGTTTCTTACTTCTATCCTTCATTTTCCACATTTTTTAATACTAGGTAAGTAATGGTCTTGAAACTATAATCAGGTAATGATGCTTTGGCTAAGATGCTAACAAACAGGGAGTTACTGAAGTAACTTTTCCCAAACTCTCTTCCTTCATTTCTTTCTTTCCAATTTTATTAAAAGAAAAATAAACAGACTATAGTAAACACATTACAGAATACTGTATAGTCACATCAATAATAAGAAGATTATACCATACTTTTCTTACCATACAAGACTCTTTTCTTGAAGCCACTTGTGTGCTAGAAGATCCAAGTTCCTGCCAAATGCATCCAGGCTAACTGAAAAGGCCCAAATAAAAGCAGTGCTCTAATGGCTACCACTTATGGTGATTTATTTTATATTTATATCCCACCCCATACCCAACGCTCTGGGGTGATTTAACACGCGGAAAGCGTGTTAAGCCAACCTGACATGGGAACTGCAAGGACTGAAACTGTTTTGAAACTGAAATAAGCTTATAATGGGAATGTGGCCTATATTTGGTTATTCTGGAATAAAACATGAATATTCCAGAATAAAGCATGTCTGGATGTGCTTTATTCCAGAATATCCAAATATAGTGGAATAAGTAAGTGATGTATAGAGGCAGTTTATAACATCTTTAATGCAACATCTGAGCCCAATTCAGAACAATGGTAAAATGATTTTGATATTTAAGACTGCAAACTATTCAGGATTGAGCTATTTAGAAAAAGAGTACACAACATATTAACTCACTTCTAAATAATATCAGTAATAATTACTATTTTTAGTTACCTATGAGCATTTTCACACCTTCACTTCCCTGTGACACCATCCCTGGGAAATGAAGATCACGGACAGAGTAGGCATTCACATTTCAAACACCTACCCCATCCAAATGTTACCTGGCAGTTCCCTAAATGCTGGATAAGTGTAAAAGCTGCTCTACTAGCACTTTTTTGTGCATCTCACAGTTGGACGCTTTTTGTTAAAGGAGTGACTTTAAAAAGGTAGATCTGATTGCACCTTTTATCTTTAGAAATAAAAACTTTTATGGTTATTTTATCCCCAACAAATAATTGGTGCTGTAGCATTCAAAAGGCTGAGAAACATGTATACATTGTTATATATGTGTATTTCACTATAAAGTTCTTTAACACTTTATAAATTATCATTTTGTGACAAGTCACCAAAGCCTTAATTACTCACAGCTAGATTATTTCTGTATTTACTCTTTAATTACACTCTATCTTTTTCTAAAGAGAAGCAGCATTTTTTTGAAGTCACATATAGGGCTTTGTTGTTCCATGAGAGATTAATATCTTGTATTTCTAGCTTCTAAAACTGAGAAAGAGATCCTCAGGTTGAACTATGTGTGTGTTGGGAATGATCTTTCCCACATGAAGTAGAAATGCTAGTCCTGCCTCGGCCACAAAAGAGTATTTCTGTGATACCCCATTCAGCTGCTGGATTTCTCATGCTTTTTTCTATCAATACAATGAAAAAGCGTTCCTTCCAGTATATACATGGCTAATAAGACAATACAACTGAGTATGAAGCTGTCGGGCAGAAGAGATAGGACTCATATGGGGGAAGCATTTTTTCACCTAGAGTGACATAGATCTATCCTAGAGTGGGTTCCGTCTACTGGGAGCATGTGCACCTGTGCAGACCACGGCAGATTGCACCACAGGCCTGGCAAGGTGAGTGATCGCACATGTATGGGGGGAGGGTGGCTCACTCCCAGCTCCTGTAGTCCCATCATGACTGCGGGAGTCCGGGAGACACCCAGTTTGGCCTCCCCTCATCCCTTTCCAGGGCTGTCTATGGGCCAGGGGGTGTGGGGTCCCTTGGTAGACCTGCCCCAGCCAAACCATTGAATGGCTAAGGCTGGTCTACTGAGGGACCCCACATCCCCTGGCCCATCGGGGCAGATCGTCGGCCTCTTCAGGGCTGAGCCGCCTAGATCTAGGTGGCTCAGCCCCACAGATGGCCCCTGGGACCACCACCCACCCACCCACCCCGTGGCCCAGTGACACATGTGCACGTGCACCTACCTGCTGGATGTCCTGGGTCCAAGTGACCCAGCTCAGCTGGTGCTGTGCTGTGCATGTGTGCAGCACGGCCTCTGATTGGCCAGCTTGCCCACGTGGGCAGGCTGGCCAATCAGAGGCCACACCCCACGCATGCACAGACCATTCCGGCTGTAAAAGGTCTCTGCATGCTAGGGCAGACTATGGCAGGCCCCAGGCAAGGCCTGACATAGTCTGCATTAGTATGTTGACAACAGACCACTTATCCCAAGATATATTCCAGAATAAGGCCAAGTGTAGAAAGGGCCCTTGTCTCACACAGTGGCCCACCAATTGCTTCCAAGCATTCTCAAACAAAATACAAAGGCAATACTTTCACTTGCTCTTGACTCTTTGCAAATGGCCTTTAGAGGCAGTGAAAGCAACCAGTCTGGATGGATAGCTTTAAGAAAGGGTCAGACAAAGTCATGGAAGGCAGTTGTATCAATGGCTTCTGGCCTCCAGGCCAGAGAGACAGGCGGGACGAACAGGTGAAGGTTTTGCCTTTGTCTTCTGTTTGAGGATGCTCAAAAGCACTGGCTGGACCACTGCACATAATAAGATGCTGGACTAGATGGGCTGTGGCCTGATCCAGTAGGGCTCCTCTTATATTCTTAAGTCCTTTCAAGACATTTTCTCAAAATTCTTATGTAAATTTATCTTATGAATTTTGATATTTCAAAGAAAAAAACAAAAATAAAAAAACAAATTCTAGGAGCCAGCAAAATACTTTTCTGATCCTATTGTTAAATAACTACAAAGAATATTTCCTCCTGTTATCACATTCATTCAATGCCTTGCTATTTAGATATTTTAAAATATTGTGCACATTCTATTTATCACTAAACAAACTTACAACTTGATTTGCTTATATTCACAGTTTTTTAAAAAAAAACAACAACCTGTTTTAGGTTGTTCTGTGCCTACATAGCTTATAGCAAATGACCTTGAAGAAAGTGGAATTTACTTTTAAGGAAATATCCATGGGATTACACTCTGATAGCTGTCTTTTCAAACTTTCAAGCCAAAGAAGTTAAATAGTGCCCTCTGTAGATATTACTTTGCCATTACAAACATCTTCCTGCCCAATACCATTTTGATATACAGTAGAAATTAGATATGTCGTTTTCTTTGTTACATGTCTTTCTGCTCTAGGATACGCTTTTAAATTTGAGCTCACTGTCTGATTGCACTAGCATTTATAAATAACAAATTTAAGAATGCGTTCCCCGCTGTACACCTAGAGGTCCCAGGACAAGTCACAAAAACAAAAATAATAATGCATAAAAATGTTCTTAAAACATCTCTAAAATATAATCCTATCTGCCTCTTTTTATCCTCCCTGACAGGACTACATGCAGAAGCTAAACATCAAAGGCCTGAGTGAACAGGCAGGTTTTACTGAGGTGCCAAAAACCATAAAATGTAGATGCTTGGTGAATCTAGGGGGAGGCCATTCTAAGAGTCTGGGGGCTACCACAGAAATAGCTCTCTTATATGTTCTTGACTCTTGCACCTCTGAGAGTGGGGGAACTACAAGAAGACCCTCTCCTTAAGATCTGAATACCCGGGAGGTCTGTATAAGGCAATACTTTAAATAGCACATACACAACAGATAAGCATGTATGAAGTTCCCAGCAAAGACAGAGTCCTCAATACATTCCAACAGGAGGTTTTATTGCTTGATGGTTACAGAGTATATGCTTGTAAGAATATGCCTTTTGTTCTTTTCCCCTATGCTTTTGGGTAATCAGCCAATACCCTCCATCATCACCTCCAATTCCCTTAGATAATCAATAAGGGGGCTCCAATCTTCCAAGAACTTATTCATTGTTTTGTCCTTGAGTTTGTCCATTTCAGCCATTTCAATCAATTTTACCATTCTTCTTCTGTAGGTAACTCTTCTTCCTTCCATTTCTGTGCATATAGCAGTCTGGCTGCTGTCACCATATATAAAATCAAAGTCTTGATATTATTTAAACTAATATCTACTATTCCCAACAAAAATAATTCTGGTTTAAACGTAATATTACTGTTCAAAATTCATCTCATCAGTTTGCCTATTGCCACCCAGTATTTTCTTGCTTTTTCACATATCCACCACATAAACACTTTATCTTTATTCCTTTGAGAACAGTATCGCAGCATTGGGGCAGATGTGTCATGAAATGGGTGGGATTTCACCCTGTATGACAGCCCCTTGCCACCCCTCCTTTGCAGAGGAGTTTAAAATTTCCCTTGGCAGGCCACTTCATGGTTTCATTTTCACCCACTTCACACTGATAACAAAGTTTCATTTCCCACCCACACTTCCTCCTTTTTCAACTGGGCTGGCTCATTCCTGCATGGGGGGGCAGGAGAAAGGCGTGATAAAGGAGAAAGTGAGGGGAAGGTGTGGGCTTAGGGAAGTGATTTTGCACAACATTGTAAAATGGGGCATTGGAGAACGGGGGCATTGAAGCAGGGACGGAGGGCTCTGGAAGTGATCCCCATGGTTGCGCTTGCTGGAAGGTTTGGCTTTGCTATGAGGAAGCAAACGGCAGCAGCAAAAGCAGGAGGGGAGGGGAGCACGGATCCCCACCCTTGGCCACACCATTGCAGGATTGAACCCAGTCCCAAGAGAGGGGTGCAGAGATGTGTACAAATGCATATTTTGTATTTGAATTGAGTCAATTCGAATATTCGATTTGATTTGAAATTCAAAAATCCAGATTTTCAAAAATCCAATTCAAATCCAGACTATCCAAATCCGTGTTTTAAAAAATCCAATTCGAATCGAATGATACAAATGTTGGCAACATTCGTATCCAATTTTTGAATTTACGCGCACCCCGTTTTCATCCCGTTGTCATCCTGTGTTATAAGCGCAAATAGACCCAATATTTGGATGCGATATACAACGTTTTATTCAGCTGAATTATTCAAAAATCCATATTGGATTTTTAAAATTTGAAATTCATTTGAATTAAAAAATTTGGATTTTTGAAAATCCGATTCATCGAATTCGAATTGGATTTTCAAATTTTTGAATATCCGTGTACATCCATCCCTAGAGGAGAGGGCGCCCCATCTGGCAAAGGGCAGGAAAGAAAATATTTGCTTTCCCCAATGTGCTTTTAAAGTGTTCTCTGCGGGAACAGCAGAATTGGAGCTGACTGCGTCAAAGAAATGGGATCGGCCAGAATGCACATTTCTATGGGGCTTTGTTGTTTCATTTTTTAAAATGTTTTTAAAAACTCAGGTGGGAACACACCCTTTCTGTTTTTTCAGTGTGGATGCTAAGTCACTTTCAAGCCATTTTTTCTCACCATGTGCCTAAGTCATAATTTCTGTTTATGATTAAAGTTTTTTTAAAAAGTTAATGAAGATGTGATTTATGGTTTCAGGGTGGATTAAGAGGCTTTATGGATTATGCAGGAATGATATGAATGAAGAACCCTGCATCTGAGAAAGGATTAGACACAAATAAAGATTACTTTCTCCTGTTCCTGTTTGCTTTCTTGTACATTTGGCAGCTTATACAGTTCAGGCAGTCTTAACTGGCTTCTCTAACAAGAAATTTACAACTAATTTGCTTTGCAAAAATAAGAAAATATTATCATGCACGCATTTCCAAAATGGCAAAGGGTACTATGTCTTAGTGCACACCCTACGGTGACATCAGAATGATCCTCTGGACAGTTGTCTGTGTAGACACAGCATCTTCATGCATGCTGCTGGTCCATAATGTGTGGTTGTTAGGCCCAGGAGCAGCCTGTGCTGGTAAGCACAGAGAGACTTTCCTCCTCCCAACAAAAGCCAGTTAAATGAACTTTCCCCGTATCACCTAAAAACCAATAGTATGAATGTTCTTGCTTGTACTACGTCTAGAAAAAAATGCTCTTAAGATGCTATGATATTGGATCATACCAGTGTCACAACAAGGTCTGGACCCACCTTATGTCAACTGAAACATTTAGAGCAACATTTCTAGTCAAGAATTTGTCAAAATGTCACTGCTTTATGAAGGATGAACCAGCTCCACTTTCATTATGTGGCAACATTCATAACAATATCCTAAACTAGTCTATTCAAACTGTGTTGAAATTAGATGAACTATTATCTGAATGTACATAGGACTGAACCGTCACATTGGTGACAGAACAGATGCTGTTGAATATAACAGTGACAACTTCCAGATTGTTACCATACCAGTGTCCAAAGCAGCTTATCGCCATAACTGGGTATAAAAAACAAAAATATGCTGGAGAAAGTTGTTAGCATCAAAAACTGGCTCTTCAGTATCGTTCTGCTGGCTGTCAGGACTCCCAAAAGATGGCTGCCTCATTCTGGTGAATGTGAGGCAACAGTATGATATGTTCACTTACCACTTCAAAAGAATGTGTTCTTGCTATGGATCACATCGGGAATAACTTAGAAATAGCGGGGAGGTAGTGATGGGTCATGATCACACCTTGATGAAATCATCCGTCCTGTTAAGAAACTGCACTGAAGCCATCCTAATCCTGTTCACAGCCAAGTCCTCTGATCGTCCTCAGCTGGGCTGCTATACTCACACCTTTTATGTTATCCCCCTGAGCCTCCTTTACGTGACTCTTTAGTTCTCCACCCCTCTTGATTGCGTCAACATTGCATTCTGACAGGATAAAGTTTTGTCAATCAACAATGGCAACAGGGTGTGTTTGGAGTTGTGCAGTGCTGATAGCAAACTCGATGCTAACACAGGGTACTGTTGGGGTAAGGGGCCTATGCCCCCAAATATATGCAGCCAACCAGCATGCACCTCTACCTCTGCAGCCATTCCTGTAGAAAAATGAGAGGCTATAATCTGCTGTTTGCCCTAAAGTGGCTGAAGCACTTTCACTTCTCAGTAAAAGACCCATTTTTCTGAAACAAAACATTGTTTCCCTTGCACATTGCAGAAGGAAAATGGAAGATACTGTACATTGTCCTTAGAATTGTATCATTTATACTTTTGCTCCACTCTTTTTCTCACTTCCCCTCCCAACAGTGCTCTTCTGGCCATTTATTTTTTAAATCCCTCCAGGTTTTCCACAAAAAGCACTAGTGATAGGACCAAAGAGGAATGGGAGAGGGGACAAGCAAAGTCCAAAGTTCTTGGCAAGCAAAGGCCATGATCATACCTTTCTGTCAAGCCTTGCCTCCCTCACAAATATGGCATCTCCTTTGAGTTCAGTATAAGTGCAAAGGGATGCAATAAAGGGGAGGGGGTGTGCAGAAAAATTGTGTGTGCCACCCACAGCCTGGCATTGGGCAGGATCCACCCCTCTCAGCATGGTTCAACCCCCTCTAGCCTGCTTCCTCGTTCATACAGGACAACTGAAAATGGAGTGGCTCCCCAAGACAGACTGAGTCTGGAAAAGTCAACCAGAGGAGACACAGCCTGCTCCCAAGCCAAACCCAGGGAAAAAAATGTCAGCAGTGCAGAGAAGACAGCCAGAGGACACCTTGAACTATGGGTATGATAATGGCCATGGAGTACATCTGGGCAACATTGTTTAAAACAAGGAGCCTTTTTGCACTTACCTGACTGGCATGGCATACTAATACCACACTTGTCAGCTAAGGTAATAGCATTGTGGTGTCCTTTCGCATAGCATGTGCAAGCAGCCCATGCAGTATGAATAGCCAGATCAGGACTGGCTGGATCGTTGAGGCAACACCTGGCACATGCTCAGTTGCACCACCAGCCCACTCACTGCACTATACCCAGAAGAAGGTGCTGATGCAACATCCAGGAGCAATCAAGCCACCCCTGGTAAGCGCGTGGACTGCTTTTCAAGAAAGACTGTGGCAAGTTCTGGTGAGTTTTCAGAGCTCCCCAGTGCAGATGGACCTCAAAAGTGACTAGATCAGAGCTCAATAAGGGTGCTTTCACACAGGGGCAAATAAAACAGGATCTCCGGCACCTGGATTTATTAAAACCAGCTCCCAGGGGAACCGGTTTTAATAGCTCCGGGTGCACAGTAGATCAGGTTTTACGGGGTAGATCCGCATCTAAGAGATGCTTCTGGGGCGAGGGCGAGCCGAAAGTTAGGAGCCCCCCAGCTCCCCATGCTTGGCTCGGGCAGCCAATCATAGCGAGCCGGGTGTGGGCCATGTTTTAGCACACTTGCGCTGTGCGGCCGCATCCGAAACGGATGCGGATTCACAGCGCAAAACCACTAGATATGTGGTGTGCTAAAAACACCCATTAAGCACGCATTAAGACCGGATAGGTGCGGACGCACCTACCGGAAGTGTGCTTATTTGCCCCGGCTAATGCGGATGCTCCGGCAGCAAACTGGTTTTTCCGCCGAAATCCGCATTAAAAATGGGCTCGCTGTGCGGACACCCCTCGCCAGAAGTGTCCTACTTAGCGACCTGTGTGCGGAGGCGCACATTGGAATGTGTGCTTAATGGGTGTTAAAGGGCCTGTGCGGAAGCACCCTAAGTGGTAACTGTGAACAAGCCCAAGTTCTGTGCTGTATCACATGGAACAGTGTAGAAAAAAGCCCTTCCATTTCAATTTCATTTAATGGTAAGACTATTACACCACTAGGTGGCATGAGACTTCTACAAATGCTACCTATAACTATACATCTGTAGTTTTTCAGATTTTTTCATATTAGTAGAATAGTCTGGTGTTTCTAAGTAACCTATACATGCTATTACTACTTCCTTACTAAGGCTAATACAATCCCACCACATGCAGCTTTCCATGCTTTAAGTATTAAATAGTTGCATAACTCATCAACCTGCACAAATCCCTTGGAGTTTTGTTCCATGAACAGCAATCCTTCGAGCTGTTTAAACAACAATAACAAGATGTTCATCTAGTTCTGGATGCCAGATTTTTGAGATGGGCATTCACCGGCATGTTCACAAGATAGGTGAAGCCTGATGTGTCTTCCTTAGCACCTTCTCCATACTGACTCTCCTTCTGTCACATGTCCCTAGGGTCCTATACACTAGTATGTCAAAGATGCTGGAGGCTTGTTGGAGTGTTAGTCAAATAAATTGTTTACTGTTATGTGAAATGAGCATAATAAAGCCATAATTCCTGTTGTGGAGTGTAGACACTTGCAGGAATAAGAGTTTCCCTCACACTGTCAAATGGCAGTTAGGAACTCCCTCACTGCCATTTGAAAGGTGGAAATGAGGGCTTACCCCACACTCTAGTCTAAATGGAACCAGGGTAGGGATGTGCATGAATGGTTGTGGGTTTTTGTTTGTTTTTGGTTTTTTGCATTCAATTTGTATCAAATTGAATGTAAGAATATTGGTATTTGTTTGAATAGATCCCCTTCGAGTGTGGTAGGATTATATTCAATATCAATTCATATGAATATCCGATATGAATGCGTACATATCTGATATGTATATGATATATACCCCATAACATATCGGCTCTGAAAACATCAAATTCGCCCCGAATGTGAATGGTGCAGCTGCTTTCCCACCTCCCCATTTCAGGAATGTTCCAAAACATTCATACAAATACAAATGTCAATGTACAAATGTACAAATGTCATAACATTCTGTTAGTATACGAATGCCCAAATCTGGACGAATTCAGACGAATATCGAATGTTACAAATAGTCGTGTCGTGCGCATCCCTACAGCAGGGTTTCCTGCTTTGAATCAGAAGGCAGAGGGCTGAAAACACAAAACATCACCAAGAACTCCCATAAGCCCCCTCAAGTGGCAGTGGCGGCAGCAGCAGGGCTGAAGCTGCAAGGGTGAAAAAGTGGTTTGAAGAGGCCTCTATGTTCTTCAAACCACTCTGCCATTATAGCAGCTTAATGGCACTTGAAGCAACGTAACAAGGGGGTGTGACATCTAAGCAAACGCTGCACTCTTCCTCCATATTGAATGCACAGTGAGGGTCCAGACTTCAGTGCACCTTCAAGTCACCATAATGGTGCCATGCGGATTGCACCACTGTTTCCTGTCAAATAAAAGAGGCTCACAGTTCTGCCTGCTTACAGCCAGCAGCATCTGCCTGACACTGCAAAAGATTTAAAATAACTATTTGTTTTTTCTTCCATGGAGTTTATCTTATGCTAAGACTCCTTTCGTTGGGTTTGTTTTATTTCATAGGTTACTCTTGGAGACCTTCTGGAAGCTGAAACTAGCGCAGAATGCACCAGGTTGACAGAAGTCTCTATCCAGATGATGACACACTTCTGACTGGAACCATCTGCAATGGCCACCTGTTTGCTACTCAGCTCAATTCAAAGTGGTGACTCTTATATATAAAGCCTTAAATGTCTTGGGCCCTGGATATCTGAGGGAACACCTATTCCCATACAGACCTGCCTGACTTTATGGGAAAAACTTTTCCTGTATTTCAATCACTTTCAGAAGCTAGAGAGGGCTTTTCCGTAGGGGTTCTGGAATAGCCTCCCAGCCATCTCCTCCTCCTCCTCCTCCTCCTCTTCTTCTTCTTCTTCTTCTTCATGCTGTCCCCTAGAAGTCAGGGTGGTATTTTAATTATGTTCTATGCGGTTTTTAATGGTTTTGTTAGTGTTTCTATACTGGATGTTTTTACTGAGTGCCCTGACTTTGGTGAAGGGTAGGATAAAAACATTCAGAAATAAATATTCATTTTTTAAAAAATCATTTGCAGGTGATGGTAATTGCCTGTTACAAGTTTCTCACTAAAACTGTCGTTATTATTCTCTCAATCCTAACCTAAACTCATCCTGATTTCTCCCACAATACATTTCTCTTGCACAAAAACAAGCCCCAGCCTGCCTTTCCTCTTCTAATTTAGTTTCAGATTTTTGCTAAATGCACTTACTTCTCCAAGCACAGAGGAGTACAACTTCTCTAGTTCACAGCTGTTTACCTCTTTTGGTCTGTAAACCTCTAATTTCCAAGGAAATATTCAAAAAGAAGCAGGCCGGAAGTTTAGGAGATATTTATTTGTTGGTTACAGTATTAATAAAGTAGCCAAGGCCTCGATCGTCTCTAATCGTCTCTAGTTGTCATGGTAGCTTGACTGCTGGTCTCCGGCAAACATAAAACCAGCAAGTGCAAGACCACACATTCCATCCTATCTTGTTGATTAACCAGGCTGTCAAATGAAAGCAAAACCTAAGTACACTTGCAGATAACATCTACAAAGTGAAGAGAGCAGCAACCCAGCAAAACAAGCTGGAGGCTTCAAGTGTAAGTACTGTTTTCTCTTTCTACAAAATTGTGTGTGTTGCTGTCCTAGAAAGAAGAAGAAATAATTCCTTGAGATTTTTTTTTTGAGCAGAGGAGCATTATTTCTCCCATCAAGACTCCCCCCCCCAATGGAAATGTATTTCTAAATCTAGAGCTTCAATTTCATGTTGTGTTTATTGCAAATGAATTTGTAAACTCTTTGGGATGAAAATGGCTTTCATGATAAAATGTTATAGTGTAAAGTCATTAGAAAGTTAATTCACAAATAAACATATGTATGAGTGTCAGCAATTTTACTAGAACTCTATTTTTTCTTATAAACACATTTCATTCTAGTTGAAAGTGGATGCGTAAGCAATCTTGATGATAGTTTTTAAAAAAAATGGTTAAGCCCCTTAGAATAGTGATGTGTTTAGCACTTCAGCACTTCAGCACAAGTTTCATTTGTTCTGTTTATAAGATTAAGATGGGAGTTTCATGATCTGCGGTAATAAATATTTAAATATTGTTAAATATTAAATAGTAGTCAAAACTTCAGTTTGATACCTTCTGCTCTGTTTACTTAATGAGAATAAAGTACAAAAGATGATCCCAGAATAAATTGTTTTTAAACTAAAATATTTACAGAATTTCCATTTTCTGGGGCTCATTCTGTAAAGAAAAATGCAATGTTTGTCTGTTAAAACATGTAACAAATAGACAAAAGGAAAGCATTCCTCAGAAGTGGACCTGTTGAATCTGGCAAAAGAATGTATTTTATTTATTTAAGATACTTCTATATTTCTTCATATAAAAGAATCTCAAAAAGTCAAATTAGAGATCAATAAAAAGGACAAAAGCAGATTAAAATATTCAAGCACTTAAAAACTCATTAAAAATTGGATGGGTTAGGGCGGTGATGGCCAACCTATGACACGCATGTCACAGGTGACACGCCAAGCCCTTTTGGGTGACACACATGGTCACCCTGGCACCTGGGCGTGTAGTGCTTGCTTATTCTTGAAGTGTACGAAATACCAACTTTCAATTGAAGATTTAGCAAACGAAATTCAGCAACAAAAGTCACCAATGTAAAGAATTGTTTTTGCTTTTAATAAAATACATATATCAAAAATATAACTTTTTTACTAGAGCTACAAATATCACAAAATTATGGATATTTCTAGATGTGACACAGCGCCCCAGATAAGCGAGGTTTTCTTGCGAATTTTGACACACCGAGCTCAAAAGGTTCACCATCACTGGGTTAGGGAATATGTTGTTCTCTCTGTTCCTTGCCTGCTTGATCAATCTCCTTCTCCCCTTTGCCTCATTTGCCCAACCATGCTGTGATTTTCCCCTGGTCCTGCTTTCCCTTTGTTCCTTAGGCCTTTGCTCTCTTGCCTATATACCCTGGCCCTGTCCCCAAGCAATTTAAAGTCTTCTAAAACTCTTATTTTGCCTCTGAGTGCCCCAATGCCAGGGTTTTTAACAAACTTCCAGAGCTATAAAATGAGGAAAATGCATAACAAAAAAGTGCCCTTTAAATAAGACTTTCAGAGCTCTTTTTGGAAGTTGCGGGTTTTCCTCACAACATTTACCTTGGGGACGTTCCATGGCAAAAGGGGCAGGGATTGCTGCCTGCACACACAGCAGTAACACAAGCAGCTTCCCTTTCTAAAGCTCACAACTAAAGAACCAGAATCATGCAGAATTGCAACATTGTTGCAATCGCTATGAGGTGTGAAATGGGTGGATTATTGCTAGGGGTGGATTTTGACAGCAATAACAGGGAAAGTGGTGAGTAAATGAGCGATCGTGTGCTGGACAGGGTGGATTTTGACAGCGATAACGGGGGAAAGTGGTGAGAGTGAATGTTTGCCGGCACGAGAAGCCATTTCGGGGGTTGGAAGATCTGGGAGACGAACAGAGAACTGATGGCTGTTTTTCCTTTGGACTTGTCAGGGATTGTCTTCCTGGTTGTGGCCGCGCTGAGCACAGTCCCTCCCCATTCCCGCTGGCACAATATCAACAAGAACAGGGGTGGGGAGAAAAAGATGCATGCAAAGAAAACACGGCTCCCATGGGGACGAAAGGTGCGTTAAAAACGCACATTTTGCTGAGCCTCATGCGGACGCTTATTCCTGATTTGCATGGGGCTTTTAAAGTCCACTTCAATAGAGGGACAGTAGAGGGACAGTAGAGAGGCAAATAAGTCTTTTGGGGACGCAGCCCCTCTCTTCCCCCCCCAGGGCATACCATGGATGGAATGGGACCTGGCAAAGGAAGGAGAGCTCTCTCGTATCATGCATACTGGAGTCCGAATCATGCAGAGAGTGCAATAATAAACACGACACTCAGCTATCAGCCAAACATTCCAAAAGGGCATCAGTGCAAGCAGCCAGGAAAGCAGAGGATTGCTGGTCTGATCCTTGGCCTCTCCTTGAAAAGGCACTGGCAAACTACTTCTGTGTCTCTGCCAAGAAAACTTCATAGAGGTGCCCAGAGATTGGTCGCAACTTGATGGCA
Source organism: Aspidoscelis tigris stejnegeri (assembly GCA_023333525.1). NCBI lineage: Eukaryota > Metazoa > Chordata > Lepidosauria > Squamata > Teiidae > Aspidoscelis > Aspidoscelis tigris. The sequence goes on from JALMGA010000001.1 coordinate 215,391,600, forward strand.
CCCTAAAACAATCCTCAATGGTAGTTCTAATGATCCTCTTCTTCCCTTCCGCATCCACTTTTCTTCCAGCAGTACCACACTCTTGTTTGCTCACTCTCGGTCTCCATTCATCTGTTCTTGCCTACCTCCCCTCCCCTTCTAGGCCAGTTTCACTCACCTGCCACCTTGCCTTTTGGGGCCCCTCCTTGCTTGTTAACGCACTCCCTGTTGTCTTTCTATCCTGGTGTCCCTCACTGGTCCTGCTCATCTTGTGTTCGCCCTCACTTACCCCTTTCCTCTCTTTAATTGTTGAAGTGTCAAGTTTTAATGAACTGATTAGACATTTCCATGCTACTTTTTCAACAGAAATATTCTAATAGAAAACACTTTATAAGAGCAAGTGTTTCTCCACGCTCAGGAACTGATCTGCAAAGATTCTCAAATAGAATGTGCTTCCCAAAAAGTTCACAGAAAAATGAAGGAAATGTGCTAAGGTCCTTGTTGCTTTGTATGTATTTCTTGTACATTTGCAGAATTTCTCACAAGAAGGGTCTAAAATCAATACCTTGTGGACAGGTATTCAGAAGCCAGGGCAGGTACAGGAGGGAAAGGTGATATTAAAGGATAGAGCATTATACACCACACATCCTTTAACACAAAGTTTGTAAGCCTATTGATATCTCATTTTCTTTTTTCGCCTTACTTTTTACCTGCCCTGGTAGCCTTTGGTGAAGGCTGGGCCATAAGAGTAGCTAATAAATAACCTGTTGCTTCACTATTGTCAAAGTAACTGCCTTACAGGGAAGCTGTTGAATTTGGCTCCAAGGGCACCACCTCGCCATTCCCTTAGGCAACCATATGTTTAGTTTAAATTAAAAGTTGAGCCACTACTCTTTAACGGGCTGGCCTCTGAATAACCACCTGAATAAATTTCAGATGGATGTAGGGAAGACACTGTTGCTTCTTGGTTCTGTAGAGCTGAGTACTAAACTGCAGCCTTCTGCATATCCCCTAAATAGCATAGAATGATGAGGACTGTAGTTCAGGAACTTCTGAAGGGCTGCAGAGGGTTTTGTCTGTAGGTATTTAGCAGCCATACTGCAGAACATAAAAATTACTTTTAAACGGAACCACTGCTTACGTAAGCATTTACTTAGCTGAAGTATAAAAACATGAAATTTGTGAAGAGAAGAAAAAATCTGGATGAATCTACACATTTGATATTAAAAGATGTTGAAAAACGAGGATAACTTTTTATCTTCTTTCAGGACTAGTAATAAACTCTAGGGCTAGGTTCCAACTCAGCAATTTAATTTGGATTTAAACCAGTTTTTTTAAAAAAATCAGCATTGAGGTCTGGGTGTTGTTTTTTTTCATTCCCAGTGTTACCTTATAATTCTTCAGTACCCAGCAGGGGAGGATGCCCCTTCCCTCTCTACTCCCCTCAGCAGAATCCCTCCCCATGCAGTCAGCAATTGGATACCATTATACCCTGACTTCGTTGGGGCAGATAATTCAAACCCCACCCTCTATATAAATCTTTTTTCATATAATGGAGTTTCGCACAGAGCCGATCCAGGAAGGAAGCAGGGAAGAAGCAGTGAGGCTTTTACACAGAATATCACTTTCCCCTTTTTGGTATAATAGCAGGGAGCATTTACAGAAGAGCAAAGTCCTTACTCTCTCCAGGCTGTGGTGCAGAAAGCATTTATTACGCTTTCGGATTGTTGTTGTTTCCTGGCTGTGGCTGCTTAGCTGTTTCCCTGCTTCTTCTCCTGGAGCTAAAAGCCCGGAAAGGACCATGTCTGTCCACTTCAAGATCATAAGAGAGGTTTTCTGTCCTGCAGGATGGAGGGAGACGCATCTCGGGAAGGGACACCATGAAGCAAGCAAGCAAGCAAGCAAACAAGCAAGAGTCCTCAGAGAGTTCAAGTTGCCCAGCCACCGGCACCCCTCGTCCATGTTTCTTCCTGCCCTGCCTGCCTGCCGAAGCAGCATTCAGGGAGGGGGCTTTGTGCCAGGGGTGCAGCGCAGCAGAAGGGAGGGAGGGAGCTTGCCCCTCTTTGTTCCAGAATCAAGCTAGAATCCTGTGAAATGGCAGGGGAGGGAGCCGCCAAAGTTTCATGATCACTAGAGTCCTTCTTTGTAAAATCAGACACTCGCTACATCTCACGAAATCATGGCTTGTCATTGGATCAGGGAAAACTGAGGAGAATGCCCTAAAGCAGTGATGGCTAACCTTTTGAGCTCGGTGTGTCAAAATTTGCAAGAAAACCTAGCTTAACTCAGGTGCTGTGTCATTTCTAGATATATCCATAATTTTGTGATATTTGTAGCTCTAGTAAAAAAGTTATATTTTTGATATATGTATTTATTAAGGGCAAAAACGAATAATTCTTTACATTAGTGACTTGTTGCTGAATTTCATTTGCTAAATCTTCAATTGAAAGTTGGCATTTCGCACCCTTCAAGAACAAGCAAGCACTACACACCCAGGTGCTAGGGTGACCATATGTGTCACCCAAAAGGGCTTGGCATGTCACCTGGGACACGCGTGTCATAGGTTGGCCATCACTGCCCTAAAGCATGGTTCTCTTCCCCCAAAAATCCGCTTGCATTCCCATTTGCTAAACAGTGAGGATTATTTCTAAATCCAGCAGTGAGACCTCTTTTGATTCAAATATAGATAATCTGCATTTCAGGACCTTTAATCCCCAGAAACTGTGGATTCTTTTGAAACTTTGGTAATGGTGAGCACTCAAAGCAATTTCAAAGCTCTTTAACTCTTGAATGGATACAAAACCTTGGATACAAAGCCTTATAAGCATGGATTTAAAAAGAATTTAAGACCTTGTTATGAGTGCTTCTTCAAATATGGAAACCCCCTAGATAAATTGCGAGCAAGACAAAGTTAGATTATTGCCTTTTCTCTTGGAGAAATAGCATTATTTTCTCTTCTATGTTCCGAGCTTGTAACTGAGAAACTCCTGGCTTTTTCTGTCTCTGCTGTGTTCCACTATCAGTAGAAACATTTAGTGGGAGTGACAGGCTGCTATGATACCACATGCTTGGTTAAAACAAACATTGGCAATGCGATCATCCCACTGGCATTTGTAAGTTTATCTCAAAGACAGCTAATTCCAGAAGCTAAAATCTGTGAACAGTTTTCTTTAAGAATTTAAGAATAGTTTATTCTCTTTAGCTTTTTTTAAATAGCAAGCATGCTAGAGTTGTTGTTGTTGTTGTTATATAATACAGTACTGAACATAAATTACATAGAGTAAAAGTATGTGTGATGTTCAGCATGTGTTTTCAAAAGCATACTTATAGTTGGGCACTATTTGCTGTGAATAAACATGGCAAGGATCTTGTATTAAATAAACTTGTCATTTTTTGTGAAGGTGTAGTAGTTAACCCACTTGCTTTTATTCATCTCCAAGCCACACATCACTCTCAAGCTGCCATTTGGTCCAATCCTTGCAGCAGTTCACTACTAAATTGAGAGGGCTACCAGTTCAGTTCCTAGCTTCTCTCCAGAAGTAGGGAATAACAAGCCATTTCTCCATCTGTGCCAAGAAAACTTCATGGAGGGGTCCATATAATCAACCAGTGGTTGGCCACAACTTGGTGGTACCCAAAAACAACAAATACAAGAACATGTTCTCTTACGTATATATTTGAGTTTGTCTTTTTTTTTTTACTTTGCTGAGGATGGTGAGTTGTACTGTAGTCCCCTGGATTCCCAAAATCCCTGATTCCTTAAGTCATAGCTACACTTGAACTATGTATGAAAGTTATAATCGGCATCTTATAACTGGCATAGACTGGACGCACACAGGTATTGATGTTTTGTGCTAAATCTTTAAAAGATATGAGAATATAAAAATATGATATAAAATATAGCATTAAGGGGACAGATATATCTTGTTGGAAAGATGGTTTTCTAGTCTGCCCTAAGAATTGCAAAACAGACAAGATAGTTGACAAAATCACCATTGTTTGCATGTGGTTAAACCTTGGTTGAGCAAGAGACATAAAAGCCCATCGAAGCTTGGCATCTGCGTACAAATTCTTGCACCAAAAGTATAATGGAGAGGAAATAAAGCTATTTGTAACAGAGCAGTCTTTGTTTGCTTCCAGTCACTCAGGAATGCTCATAGTTTGAATAGAGTTCCAATCACACTTATTGTGATGCCTGATTTGGATTATTATTAGCAGTGAGCTATGTTGTAAGTTCAGCCACTACCTCACCAAAGCCTTGTTTCCACTCATGGAATAAAACACTATTTACTGTACAACGCTACTTAAAGCACTTTAAAATGAAGCAAATGAGCATCTGGCATGCATGAAGGTTATCTTCCACTACCTCCTTCATCATAAATGCTGAAAAGACCATCCATGCTTGCTGTTGTTAGTTGTTTCCTATTGCAAAGTTGAAGCTAAGCTTTTGTTTAGCTTGGTGGTGAAACTAATAGGCCCAGTTACTTTCTTCTTAATGTTAGGGTTTACCTTAGGGAGATTTTTTTGAAGTGAAACCCCTTCCTTCCTTCCTTCCTTCCTTCCTTCCTTCCTTCCTTCCTTCCTTCCTTCCTTCCTTCCTTCACCATTATTGGTGATTGTCAGCTAATTTTAGCTGACTGCTACCACTTTCCCTTTTTATTAAATAAATCACATTGAGAAGTATTTTTGTCTTGCTGCCTGCCTGCTGGTGCTACAAAGTGCCAATTTATTGTTTTGTTTTAAAACCTATGTGCTGAAGACTCCATTTGGATGTTGGTTGTACAGGCTAATTTCCCCATCCCTATGTCCATCCATGTCTGGTAATAGTATCATTGGTAAAGACACACTTATACTTAACATGCACCTAAGATTGTGATAGGGAGATGCATTTTTTCCCAAACACATGTATTTGGTCAGGCTACAATCAAAGAATCACTGATTCATAGATCTGAAAGAGTCATGTGCACCATGGGGTTCATAGTCTTATTTTATGATGATGAGAGTTCAAAACATGGAATTTGCATTTGTGTCAACCCAGTGCACTGCAGCAGCAAAAAAAGTTAATTCCATGCTGGGAATAAGTAGGAAGAGAATAGAAAACAAGTCATCAATCTATGGTGAGGCCACATTTGGAATATTGTGTACAATTCTGGTCACCACACCTCAAAAAGGATATTGTGGAACTAGAGAAGGTACAGAAAAGGGCAACCAGAATGATTAAGGGGCTGGAACACCTCCCTTACAAAATCAGACTGCAACATCTAGGCCTCTTCAGTCTGGACAGATGGCGTTTAAGAGGGGACCTGATTGAAGTACAGTATATAAAATTATGCATGGTATAAAAAAGGTGGATAGAGAAAATTTCTTTTCTCTATCACACAACACTAGAACCAGGGGGCACTCTATGAAGCTGATGGGTAGGAGAGTCGGCTCTGACAAAGGGAAGTATTTCTTCACCCAGAGGGTCATTGGTTTATTGAATTTGCTGCTGGAAGAGGTGGTAATAGCTAGCAGTCTAGATGGCTTTAAGAAAGGGTTCGACAAATTTATGGGCAACAGATGTATCAATGGCTACTAGAATGAATGCCTAGGTACACCTTTCAGACTGGGGGCAGGGGAAAGCAGGACGCTTCTAAGGCCATTTGCTGGGATTCAAGAGCAGGAAAAGGCTTGTCCTCATTTCTGCTTGAGATGCCCATAAGCATTTGGTGGGCCACTGTGTGCAATAGGATGCTGGACTAGATGGACTGCAGCCTGATCCAGCAGGGCTTCTCTTATGTTTTTATGTTCATTAGCTGACAAATATGCTACAGTTATTCTTTGATGTCACAGTATCATTATTATTCATATTACATCATGCTATTACTTTGCAAGATACTATACTGATGTCCAAGTTAGACTTACATATAGTATCATATCTTGGGAATGCATGAGCTCTTTTAGCCTGTCTCCTCATATCCATGTGCTCACCAAACTATAGGTCCATTTCATAGGCCCAGACACATTTTCTGAGTATTATGGCCTCTTCTTATTCCATATTGTCTCCACATATGAACTGGCATTCATAACAGTATTGTTAGTTTTGCAGTCATCTGAATTAAAGGGTCCATGCATTCCATTTCTCTGACAGTTCTGAGAGTTCTTTAAATTGTACTTCTCATGTCCCAACAATGTGTCCTGTGTAAACACCTGACTTCCCATTGCCCCATATTTTAATTCTAGTAACCTTTACCAGCTCACTGATCTCCAGAGCCAAAGCTGTCTTTTCATAGCCACTAGGGAGCCACTTCTGGATAACGTGGACAAGTTGGGACTGTTCTGGAAATTGAGGAGTGAAATGTTGGTGTTGGGCTGGGTACAAGGATCCAGCTTCAGCCTACTCAGCAGCTGTGGGAGTGTACTGTTTAGAGTTGCCTCTAAACATCTTAGAAGGAACAGGAATCAGCCCACCCTATCTTTGGCATTCTACCATTATCCTTAGGTGGAATGGATCTTTTTAAAAGGAAGATCTTAATCATTGTTGTCATTAAAGTCAAAGAGGACTGGTACATACTCAGCCTTTTTTTGCCTTAGCTGTAGGTCACTGATATACCTGAACTTTGAAATAGGTTCTATCGAGTGAGCAGTGTCCAAGTAGTGTATTTTGTAGTACTTCAATAAAGCTGGGAGTCCCTTCAGCAGTCCAATTCCATTCTGCTCAACTACTCTTAGTACTAGCTTGTCTAGTTCGCTGCATAAAACTGGTGCACCGTGACCTTTGTTGCCCAAGATGGCTCCCCTTTCCTTTTCACAGCATCTTACCACATGAAAATCAACAATATAAAACAAGAAATTCCTCTTTCAGTTCTGGCAACATAAGCAATCAGCCTTTTTGCAGCTTTGGTTATCACAATTCATCATGCTCAGATCTATTTGTGGAAATCCATTGCTTTTCTGCATTAACTAGCAGGATACATTCAAATCTGGAGCTCTTATTATCTGGAACTAAAACATACCTAAATGACACTACCAAATTCATACAGTTTTCTAGTCCGCAATAAGAAAGTGCCTTGTCACTGCATTTTCCCAGGGATGTTTTCCATCTTTGTTGCTGAGACTTGATTCTGGAGTTCCTCCCCCTGGGTGGGTTATCTTGCCTCAAATCTGCCCTCACACCCATTGTGGATTGCTCTTGGCTTCTCCCTTTCCCTTTGACCTTATCAGCTCCTGCTTAAATTGTTCCTTGGGTCATTGGATGCATTAAGCCCTCCCACCATGGCAAGTGTGTAAACTAAAGAAAGCTATGATTTTTAAAATCCATTTATCTAAGAAGGGCAATAATTGGTTCTTAGATGTCCAAGCTGCAATGTTCTTGCTTACAATCAATGGTGATTGATTGTAACAGATTCTGCCTTTGTACTCAAGAGCATTTTCTTGTGGAATAGAGCTTGCCAACTGCCCTGGGGAAACTATTTTCAAAATGATGTAAGCAGTAAAGTAGTTCAAGCAGGAGTCTCATAGCATACACATCCATGTAGGTAATGAGTGAATCGAGTATCTGTGCTGTGTAAGGTTGTAAAAATTATTAGAGAAGAGTGGGTTGCTTAGAATGGGCATTTCATAGGCTGCGACTTGGCATGCTTCAGGAACCTGATGTATACTGACTTTCTGTATTGCAGAAAGAACCAGAAAAGGTGAACGAACAGGCATTTCCAAAAGTCATTCTTCTTGCGGCATTAATTTTATCAGTAGCTCAGGGTATCAGACAACTGAGCTCAAGCACTACAAGTCAAAGTGAACCTAAACTGGTGTTGAGATGGAAATATAATATGGACAGAGCAGAGGCTCAGGTAAGTAAATCAAAATAAGATATTTTAAAGTCTTGTTATCTTGTGACTATATTACAGAACCCAGTTCTTGTAGAAATAGCTATGTATTCTGAAGTTCATGGGATGACATCCTAACTGCAGATGGAGTAAACCATAACCATTTAGTCACAAAAGTCAGATCTGTTCATGTTGCTTGTTGTCCTACCTTTGGTGGCTGCATCCATACTCACTCCAAAGCTAATGAGTATTGGAGTGATCACCTTTGCACTTAGCAAAATAAAGACATATAAAACTTCCCAGGGTACTACAGCATCTGGGTGAAAAAGAGTAATGACAACTCAATGTATATGCTCTTTTTCCCTCTCGGTGTGCTACTCACAAAGGTAGGCATTATTGAGAATGAGACTGCTGCTTTATCTGTTTTATTAAAAGAGGGGGTGAACTATTTATATTGTGTAATTCAAGCAGATACCACAATGCATTGGACTGCTCCTGTTGTTCATAATGCACACGCTTTCTTTCAGAAGGGTTTGTTGAAACCATAAGGGAAGTGAGAGCTAAATATGAGTATAGTGCTACTTTCCGAGCTATCTTCCAACTTGATGGTGGAAATATTCTACCCACTTGATGCCTGTTTGCCCTTTGCATTGAATAGCAATTCATGCTTCCATCAATGAAACCTCTCATCTAGGACTCTTGAACTGCAACTTACTAATCGGCAAATAAATAAATCCACAGCTTAACAATTGGGATACTGTAGATATTTTGCTTTAGTTGTCTTTGAATCTAGGAACCAAGCTTGAACTGAGAAAACACTGAGAAGAAAATGTGGAATGGTAATGGGATCTGCTTGTTAATGCTTGACTGGAATCTTAGACAGTGGTGACTGATTTATTACTGAGGCAACTCCATTGGCCTAAAAGGAGTTGCTATTCAGATGAATTTGACCTTTGAAGTTTAATATTAACTGCATTTTCTTTTGGCATCTCTGGCACAGTTGCTCTGACTTCAAATCGATTTTTACAGAGGGGAAAAAAAATCTTTCCTACAAGAGACAATGTAGAAACTCTCCATGTAGGAAATAAAAAAAAGCCTTGAGATATCATTATCGTCCCCCACAATGCTGATAAAATTAGCAAAACCTGTTGCAGGGTAGGATAAGAGGCCTGAGGTGTCTATTCCCAAAGTTTAAGGTCTAAACTACCCCATTTCAAATAACACAAAAACTGGCAGACTTCCCTCTTGCTACTGACTGATAATCTTTTATAACGCACTTCCCATTATAAGCGTTTGTAGTGACAGCGGTTTATATAAAAGCAAAGGACAATCAATTTAATTAAAAGCATGGATTAGGAATAGGGAAAAAGAGTTGAAAGTTATGTGAATGGCTGATTCAAGAGCTGAGGCAGCGGTAATTAGGTAAAAGCAAGCTTATTGAATGAAAAACATATACCAGTACTATTTCCTCAATACAGTACTGTAGACATTTAGAGTTACTAAATATTAAAAACACCAATAGAAACTTGCTAAAGAAATCCTGAAACAGTTCTGAGGAGTTTGCTTCCTCTCACCACGCATATTGAAATTCCCCTTGAACCACTATTAAGGTTCTCTACCAGTCACAGAAGTTCCGAGGTGGGCGAAATACCAACATCCCCAACTTGTCTCATTAACTCAACAGTCCCTCACAGGCTGCCTCGGTCTGGTGAGCTGAATGATATTTCTATAAACCACACCTACCTCTGACCTCCAAACTTAGTCACTATTACATTGAAAAGTCTGGTAGGCCAAGCTGGATCAAGTCAACCCTGCCCATGTCTCCTGCCCAGATTTCAGTAAGGCATACCTGAGGTGAATTCACACTTCGACCTGTAATATCCAATTAGTCAACATTGGGTCAGGTACTCCTGCACTTTCAGAAGGCATTCACAGAGTACAAACATCCCCTGCCTGCCCAAATGTTGTCTAATTGCATACTAGCTGTAGTGCACAAAATTGTGCACTACAAGCACCCTAACCTTAACCTAACACAACTGGGAACCTACCTGGAAGTGTCCAGTAGCAAGCATCTGCACTGTAGGGTGGGTGGGCCTTTGAAATACCATGCAAGCACACTGGCAGCTCAGAAGACCCTGATGTGACTGTGTTTGCACAGAGCATCAGCATCGCTATAGCGATGGCACTGGTGCACATGCAGTCATGCAGGATGCCAAAACCAGCAGATGATCAAACACATGACTGAACACAGCTAAGTATCCAGTTGTGCAAGGGCTAGGCTATTATGGACTATTTATTTATTATTTATTTATTTATATTTATATCCCGCCCCATACCTGAGGGTCTCTGGGCGGCTTACAACATTTAAGAACAAGCACACTACAATTGTATCACACAATAATAAAACCGGCGTAAGATTTAGAAACCAACATGATAATAAGAATAAGAATAAAAACAATACAAAAACAGTTTAAAACAGTGGTGTTTGGAAGAAGGGAAGAATAAAGAGCATTTAGCCAAAGGCCTGAATGAAGAGGTGCGTCTTTACCACCTTTCTGAATGTAAACAAAGAAGGGGCCTGACGCACCTCCAAGGGGAGACCATTCCATAGCCTGGGGGCCACTACTGAGAAGGCCCTCTCCCGGGTGCCCACCCGCCTAACCGCTGAAGGCGGTGGGACAACCAGGAGGGCCTCTCCTGCAGATCTTAAGATGTGGGCAGGTTGATATGGGAGAAGGCGCTCCTTTAGATATCTGGGGCCCAAGTCATTTAGGGCCTTATAAGTCAGAGTTAGCACCTTGAATTGGGCTCGGAAATGAATTGGCAGCCAGTGCAGTTCTTTTAGAACTGGTGTGATATGCGTCCGGTTAGCTGTACCGGTCAGCACTCGGGCAGCTGCATTTTGCACTAGCTGCAACTTCCAAACCGTCTTCAAGGGCAGCCCCATGTAGAGCACATTACAATAGTCCAACTTGGAGGTTACCAGAGCGTGGATAACTGTGGCCAGGTCATCTCTATCCAAAAAAGGTTTCAGTTGACGTACCAACCGTAGTTGGGAGTAGGCACTCCTGGCCACGGCCTCCACCTGAGCTTCAAGTGTTAGTGCAGAGTCCAGGAGTACCCCAAAATTTCGCACCTGTCCCTTCCCGGATATAGTAACTCCATCAAGGACAGGGTATCTCCCAACTACTTGGACCCGAGAGCCTGTAGCACACAGCACCTCTGTCTTGTCTGGATTCAGTTTCAATTTATTGGCCCTCATCCAGCCCATTACCGCCTCCAGGCACCTGTCAAGCACTTCTGCCACCTCTCCTGATTCAGATGGCACAGAGAGATAGAGCTGGGTATCATCTGCGTATTGATGACACTTCACTCCAAAACTCCTGATGATCTCTCCCAGCGGCTTCATGTAGATATTAAATAACATGGGAGATAAGATTGACCCCTGGGGAACCCCACAAGTGAGTTCCCAGGGTGTCGACTCATTCTCTCCCATCACCACTATCTGAGATCGGCTCTGGAGATAGGAGCGGAACCAACGCCAAGCACTGCCTCCAACTCCTAAACTCCATAGCCTCTCCAGGAGGATACCATGGTCAATGGTATCAAAAGCCGCTGAGAGGTCCAGAAGAACCAGCAGGGTAGCATTCCCTCTGTCTTTCTCCCGGAGAAGATCATCAGCCAGGGCGACCAAGGTGGTTTCTGTGCCATGACCGGGTCTAAAGCCAGATTGAAATGGATCTAGATAATCAGCTTCCTCCAAGCATGCCTGCAGCTGAACAGCAACAAACTTCTCTAGAACCTTGCCTAGAAAAGGTATGTTGGCCACCGGGCGATAGTTGTTTAAATCTTCTGGATCCAGGGAGGCCTTCTTCAGGAGGGGGCGCACCACAGCCTGTTTAAGGGCCAATGGAACCACCCCCTCCCTCAGAGAGGCATTTACCACTTCCTGGATCCACCCGGTCATACCTTGCCAGCTAGTTTTAATCAGCCAAAAAGGGCAGGGATCCAGAGAGCACGTTGTCGGCCGCACCCCTGCAAGCAGCTTGTCCACATCCTCAGGCTGCAATAATTGAAACTGATCCAAAATAATTGGACCAGACAGTGCTCCGGATGCCTCCCCTGGACTAAGTCCAATTGTGACAACGAATCCCCTACGAATCTGAGCAACTTTGTCCTCAAAGTGCTTTGCAAAACTGTCACAGCAGATATTAGATGGCTGAGACTCACGTTTTATCGAGCCAGGACTAGGGCTTACAAGTGTGGGCAAGTAGTCCTTTCTGCACCTTTCCCATCCAGCTGATGGGAAAGCAAGTGCAGAAACGCTGCTGGTCAGCTCTGTCACTCTTGGGGTACTGAAGACTACTGCTGTAACTTTAAGAACCGACTACATGACTTATCACCATATTACATAATTTTCATAATAAACCAAAATCTGGGCAACTGTGCAAGGAATGGATGTCTTCCTGAGGGGAGGATGTGGAGCAGAAGCAATTTAGAAGAGGGAAGAGATTTTTTTTTTCTTGCTCTGAGCCCTTTGGGTATAGCACATAACATAAATATAAATTATAAATAAATCTAAATGGACCAAAACTGTTTGGGGCCTTGCTTTGATTTGCCAAACAGCATTTTGTTCCTCAACAGACACCATGGATATTGAAATTCTCCTTGAAGCACTATTAAGGTTCTCTACCATTCAGCCAGTCACAGAAGTTCCAAGTAACAAGGTGGGTGGTATTGGCAAGTTTTGGCAAGATCAAATTTAGATTTCCAAATGCAGACACAGCTCATCTCACTGAGTGAACTACATTGTAACTATTCATGACTCTGTGCAGGGAGCAGTGACTTGACTAGAAAGTCCTAGTACTATCATCCTCCATTGATCTGGCTCTAAATTTTAATACAGGGTTAGATGGTGGATTTTGTTTTTCATGTTTAATGTTGTTAAGATCATGCAAACAAACGAATAAAACTTTTTATTTGTTGCAGGTCCTTTTAAGTGGCTACATATTGGTTTGATAGATCCAGAAACGAAGAGCTTGCACAGAGCTACCCTTAGAAGACCAAGACTTCAACCTGTAATCAATGAAAATTGTTGAAAAACAGGACATATCTCTCATTTGGTATTCTATGAAAGATGAAAAAAGGTTTACCTATGAAGGTTCATATTACAAAAAAACTACTGCATCCCTGATGTGCAATTTTTTATTTTTTATTTTATTTTTTGCCATCTATCTCATTTGACCTTGTGATGATCTTATGAACTGGGTCACTGTTATTCCCAGGTAGTAAACTGTGACTGAAAAACTTATCAGGATCACTGAAAAATCCAACAGAGTAGTAGGCATTTTGGTCTGGACTGAATCTTACCTTTCTATTATAAACATAAGAATCCATACCATAAGGAGATCTCTAAAACAATATTTTCTACTTACAGCAGACACAAACTAAATGTTGTTGGTAAGGTAGGGAATGTGTGGGAGGAAGCAGTTTTAAAAGCCAAATGATCATTCTGGAAATAATTTACCTTTTATTCACAAGTGCTAGCCATGACCCATAATTTTTAAGGAAGTAAAGGTTCTGGAGCAATGAACTCTGTAAAAATGATGACAGTATTAGGCCACAAATACCACCTCTTTTTGCTTGGGTTTTTAGGATTCTGTATGGATAGTTTTGTGCAAGGTCAAAAGAACAACACTCTAATTTTTACCAGGGAAAGTACAATTCGTAACTGTACGTGTCCTGATGAGATTAATGATAATGACTGTAAGTATAGTCTGGCAAATCTGATCTGCAATTGTAGGACTGTTCTGCCCTATTTAATAGACAAAACCTATTATAATAATCTAGCAGTTTGGTTCACAGAAACATCCATGTTGGGAATGCTGTTAAACTTTACAGCTGTACATGATCTGAAACTCTCGTTCTGTGGCACAATTCCTCTATCAGCGAAGTATCTGACTATATGGGGACTGCAAAGGCTACAAATAAGAAGTGAGATAAATGGACAATTGAAAGAGCAAAGTATGATAATCTACAGCAGCCATGATGACAAAACACAAGGAATGTTACAGACAGTATGCAAAGACAGGAAAATGATTACGCACATTGCTGTTTTAGACACATCACTTTTCAATGGATATTCCCCACTGAAGTCATACAGTGTAGATAATGTCTCTAACTTTACAGCCCACTTTCCACATCTACCATATTTGGATGCACTTTTTACTACAAATAACAAAACCTGTGTTATAACATTCATTTACTGATGCAGTATGCTTGACCATTTTTACAGGCCATTGCCATATACAAGCTACTCCTTAAACACACACAAAATAATATGAATTAATGTAAGTTCGTTAACTATGGCTGCATCCCCAAGCAATAAAAACTGCTTTAAAAAGCTTCTTTTGCCATGGAGCGTCTCCATGCACGGCTTTTCTCTGAGCTTCAAGCGGCACAAAAGGAGGAAAATGCGCGGAAAAAAGTGCCCTTTAAACAAGACTACCAGCGCACTTTTTTGAAACTGCGGGTATTCCTAGCAACATTGTGCATGGAGACATTCCATGGCAAAAGGAGCGGGGATCGGCGGCCAAGATCTCCGAAAAAAGCACCCTGGCTCTGCTGCTGCCTGCACACACAGCCTTAAACATTCACACATCTCCCAGAACTGCAGAATCTTCCCTTTCCTTTTCTAAAGATCAGAACTTTTAAAGAGCCAGAATTGCGGAGAATTGCAACATTGTTATCAGGTGTGAAGTGCGTGGATTGCTACAGTGTAACGGCTGCTGTACAGGGTGGATTTTTACAGTGATTAAAATCACTATTTTTGGAAGCAAGCTCTGGATCCCAAAGTGATAAATGGCTCTGGTGGGTTTTGCAGGCAGGGGAGACGAACAGAGAACTTGTAAATATGGCTATTTTTGTTTTGGACTTGTTGGGGGTAGTCTCCCCGGCACCCTTTCAAGCAGAGAGGGGGAGGGGAGAAAAAGATGCGGATAAACAAAACACGCTTCCTTGGGGATGGTAGGTGCATTTAAAATGCGTGTTTTACTGAACCTTATGGGGACGCTTATTCCGGAATTGAACGGCACTTTTAAGGTCCGCTGGAATACAGGGAAAATAGAGAGGCAGATAAGTTGCTTGGGGACACGCCTTATAACAAGTATTCAGTTCATTGCAAGCCTCTTCTGTCACCATCCTCCTTTTACTGTATGAAGACAGTCAGGGTTACCAGGACAGTGATATTCCATATTTGAGCTGATTACTACTTTGGCCCAACTTAAATACAGCTGCTTTAAAAAACAAATCAACTGATTTTGGGCTGGTTTACAAGAAGTATTCCAATCTTGAATGAAGGCAGAATTTATATTGTGATTGGATGATCACACTGCCAGTCCTCAAGGAACATAGGAGTAGCTTGACAGCTGATGGCCTCTATATTGCCCTGGTTGCAGAATATATTTAGAAGTTGGGGGCAGTGTTTACACATTGCCACAAACTTCCAGGTCAACTTCTGGCTGCCATAGAGACATCTGGAAAGATGAGGGTGAATGTGGCATGAAAGTTCTCTAAAGAGCTCTCATGCTTGAATATTGTTGCAACCAAGCTGATCTCAGGATGGCAATAGGTTTGCATGCTACCAGTTCTGGCTATTTCTTGGGTAAGAACACCCTCAGTCAGAGCACAGCTTCCTGAGACAGACACTGACTCTTAAGTCTATTGGAAAAATGTATTCTAGGAGATTGCTTCACAAATATGGACCTCTGCCAACATTCTGAATTAATAATTAGGCCATCTCATATTGCTTATTATATTGTTATAGCTGTTATTTCAGGTATAATATCTGATGCTTTTGATATGCCATTTTAAAGTATCAAGAGTACATAATTTGCTAAAGATTTTCAATTGTTTGCTGACACAACTCAAGACTGTGCACTAGTTGCCGACTGAGTTCCGGATCCAGTTCAAGGTGTTGGTCTTGACCTTTAAAGCCTTACGTGCCTTAGGGCCCTCATATCTGCGGGACCATCTTGCCCTCTATACGCCCAGGAGAATATTAAGGTCATCTGTGGACCTTAACTGGTTACAGGTCCCTGGTGTCAGTGAGGCCCGCCTTTCAGCCACCAAAAATAGGGCATACTCATGTGTCACCCCTACCTGGTGGAACACTCTGCCTGCACGTACTCAAACAATCCAAAAACTGCCTAGTTTTCAGCGAGCTTGCAAGGCAGAGTTGTTCTGCCAGGCTTTTGGCTAGCTTCTGGCTAGTCTCAGGCTGGCCTTGCTCTTTCTGTTGTCTTTAGTAATACCATCCCTGTGGACGTGAATTTGTTTGCGTTGGAGCTGTGCTGCTATTTTATATTTGTTGTGCGGTAATCTATTCTATTCCACTGGGTGGAGGTGGGAGATAGCTGGGGTTTAAAACTGTTTAAATTGTTTTAAATATTCTTTTGATTTAGATTTTATATAATTCATGTTGTATGCTGTATTGCATTATCCTGTATTTTATGTTTTGTATTGTGAGCCACCCAGAGCCCACTTGTGGGGTCTGCTGGGTATAAATCAAAGAGTAAAGTAAAGATGCCCTGGGTATTTAGATGCCTATGTAATTGAAATGTGTTGCAATTATTTTGAAATTTTTTGAAAATGGGCCACTGAGAAAGAATGGTAAATATGGCTTTATACACACTTATAAGAGTGTGAATAAAACATTCATATTTGTAATTAATGACTTATTAAAATGGTTTAACAGCTCCAAAATACTGTGCTCCAGCTTCATATACAGATTGGAGAATTACAATATTACAGTCTTAGAATCACAGGCGACTCTAGATTCTTCCACTATCTGCAGCCTTATTCACACTGAGTTCAGATGCTGGGCAAAATGCTCAGTCCGTCAGCATGTCTTGGTGGGCTTTTATGCACATTGTGTGCAGTATAACATGCAGAATCACATGCTGTTTTTGCACATGCATGTACACCCACAGTCACAAAAAGGTTGAGCTTCTTTCCTATTTTCAGAAACTGCAAACTTTGTGATAGAGGTTGTACTCCATAAATTCATGCTTCTAGCACCTGGTGGTGTGCCTCCAGTGTGCCTTTTCCCTTTCAAAAAAATAGCAGCGCCTCTCCTGAATTTGTCACTTACCAGAAGCTAGTTACTTAAAAGACATTTATAACCAACGCATGGACACGTAGGGATTTGGAAAATACACTCCTATTTTTAAGGATTTTTTCAAGGCAGTTCCTTTGTCATATTGTCAGTTTGTTTAAACAGAGCAACAATAGGATATTTCAATAGAACTAATTTAAGAGGTAGGCAATTTATAGTTAAGGATAGTCTATATCTCGAAAGGCATACTAGGCTCCCATCATGAAGAGAAAAAAATCAACTAGGCTGTTAGAATTGTTATACAGCTCATACTATCTACTTCTTAGTACACTTTTCTCAAAGACAGCTTACACAGAAATTTAACAGAAATGCATAAAATACTACTCTCAAATCATTTATTGACAAAATGGATTTATATTTGCAAAATCTATGCTGTGACAGCAAATCTCACCCACACAGTAAATTTTAATTCCGTTTTTGCATATTAAGGTATACGACACATTTTAGTGTCACTCTTGCGGTTTGATCCTATGAGGTTTTTTGATACTGGTTATGACAGAGTACTTAAAGCATAAAACAGGTAAATTAAGTTTGGTGCAGTGTAAACATTAAAAAGCAAGTCAGTTTTGTCCCGTATACTAACAAACCTACCTGACAGAAATATAAAAAATGAGAGCACATACCTGGCAAACTTAGGTACTTAAAAAAAAAAGGATTGAATTCTTCTTACCAACCAAAAGGGTAGCTGTGCTAGAAGGGAAAACAACAACTATAATAGTGTTCATTTAGAATACTTAAAGTTAAAATTAAAATAGTGCTTGAGTGAATTGGTATCCAAAGGTTTTCATAAAAAGCCAAGTCTTTTCTAACTTTTAGGTGCCAAGTAGAATTTAGTAGTGCTAAACAGGCTTCCAGGGGAAGGGCATTCAATAAGCGAGGCGCCACAGTTCAGAAGGCCCTCACCCATGTCCCAATACAGTGGATTTCTCTAACTGGTTGGACACGGAGAAGAGACCCCCTCAAACAGATCTTAAACCTCAGGCAGGTGTATAAGAGAAGGCGTTTCCTCAAGTATTGAGGTCCCAAGCTGTTTAGGGCTTTAAAAGTCATTACCAGCAACTTGAATTCAGATCAGAAGCATATAGGCAGTGTTCATATTCGGATAGCTGAGGCAGGAAGGCAAAGCCATTTTTCCACACTGGTCAAAAATCCATTGGCAGCTGCTTCTGACATGGGACAAAACCAAGTACTTGGTCCCTTCCTCATAAATGCCACTGAACTCCCATACCATGATTCAACAAGAAAAATTAGGTTTCATGTCTCAAGATTTGTTTTTTGAAAAACCTTTCATGGTTGCCTGTCACCTTCTTGTGATTGTGGTTGTTCACTAACATGCCTTTTGCATCAAATGCAGTTCATACCATGTTGTGACAACAGTATGACTCCAATATCACAACATCATGACAACTTTTTGTCAAGACAGCAAAGAACATGAAGCTGACACACTCCTTGGACATAATTTGTTGCAGCAACATGAAAGCTCATACTTGCGCCACTGCTGGTTGTCAAAATACTGTGATACCAGAGTCATACTGATGCTACAATAATATGGGCATCCCAGAAACTGAGTGGGGCTGAGCCTGGATAATTCTTGTCTGAGACACTTCTTAGGAAGTATCTACAGCAGATACTATAGGCTAGAATTGGAAACTGGAAATGATCTTGCAAGGAGGCTGCAAAGCATTTTTGCACTATTGTCAGGGAAACTGCATGTATTTAAATATTTACCAGAAGCTTAGTTTGATGGCATCTTTACCTTTACCTAGGAAGACCAAGAAGGCATTTCCGACAGCAAATTCTGAATGATCTATGATCTCAAAGAAATTAATTTTGACATATGATTAATAAAGCTTAAGTCTTTGATAGTTCTTAACTATTCTACACAGGGTGGAAATTCTGGAATAACAAATTGAAATGAGGGAACATCTTTAGATTCTACTGCCCTCAAGTGGCAAAAAAAAAAATCAAAAGATTGTTAGCATGTATTGTACTGTGTTAATCAAACTTTAGAGTTTTGATTCTTCCTACCAAAATTGGACTGCTCCCAGATTTCTTTACCATGAGTGAGTTTGATAAAAGCTAGCTGTTGGCAGCTTTCTCCTTAAGTATAAATTTTCTCAGTAACAAAAATTTACTGACTTCTTGTTGCATTTTTATTCTACCTATAAACCTCTCCCAGAGTGGTGCAGAATGTCATTGCTAGTTAAGACATTGTCCACAGGTTAATAATTTAAAGGATGCAAACAGACTTGTAGCACAAAGGGGGAAAAGTGAGAGGCAATTTTCAGAATAAAAATTGAGATGCCTTGCATTTCCCTTACCCTTTGTTAAAATCTGTAGTGGCTACCTAGAAGAAAATTGAGGGAGAATCCTGGCAGTACTTGTCTGCGGTAGGATGAATGGGCTTCACCCACTCCCCACATCCAATATTTGAAAATTAATTATTGGGTGTTTTTCCACGTTCAGTTAGTATCCATTTTTGCACCCATTAAGGACCCATTTGGGTAAGAGCCAGATGACCCCATTTCCACCATGGCACCCATTTGGGACACATTTGTTTCCACCACGTCTCAGGAAATCCAGATCATATGGGTACATCTCAGCCTTTAATCCAGATTTTCTGTAGACCCCATTAATGGGGTCTACAATGGGGTCTTCAGCCAGAAAATCCAGATTAAAGGGAGCCTGTTTCCATGTTAGTTTGGCAATGGGGTCTAGAGGTGGCTAGGGGGAGGGGATGCACCCATGGGGGGAGCCCCTAAATCCCAGCTTCAAACCAAAAAATGCTTCAAACTTTTATACTAACCAAATTCAGCAGCTTTCACTAACATTAACATGCACAGTATTTTCCTCTTCAGATGTTTAATCCCAAACAGGGAACAATGGTTCCCAACACCACAGAAGTGATGATCAGCACTGTAGACCAAAACACCAGCAGGTGTCTCTGCACTGGTACAGACTGCAAAAGTGGAGCAATGAATTTTTTAAATAAATATATTTATAACCTCTTCCACTAACCAAAAAAAAAACAAAAAAACCCTTGCAAAATCAAAATACATCACTAAACGTGTACTTTAGGGAGAACTTTAGGCAAGGGAACAAAAGTTGACAGGGACAGCTTTTAGGTTCCCCCTCAAGCCACCTTCTGTGGCTGCTACAGGTGTGCAGTAAAGCAGAAATTTGGGCAAGCCAGAAAAACTATTTAAATTCAACTTTTTTACAGCTTCTAAAGCGGAGGAACTCTTGACATGCTACTTCCACGTTGGCAGGTCTCCCACATTCCTTAAACCCGCGCCTCGATGGCGCCTCCTTCCCTTCCCTCCCCTCCCCCCCCCCCGCAGCTTCCCAATGCCTCAAGATGGCGGATTTCGAAAACCAGCTTCCTGGTGGCCGCTCTTGCCGCCGTCTGTGGTAATGAATCGAGGCTCTGTCGGCGGCCCAGTAACAGCGACTCAGTTACATGGCGAACGGGGGAAGGCCGGCGGCGAACAGCAGAGGGCGCTGTGTCCATTTCTGGGCCGCCACACGAGCGATGATGCAGTTTCCGTAAGCAAGGGAAAGAGAGCGGCAACAAGTAACCTCCTTGGTGCGCGCGCGCTCCCGGGGGCCACTGCCGCAGTCTCGCTCTTTCTCTCTCTCCCTCCTCCTCGCTCGCCTGCCTCGCCGTTTCCGGGCAGCTCCTCGTCGGTCGGTCGCGCCGGCGGCGGCAGTTGGGCCGAGCTGAGGCAGAATGTTCCGCAAGGCGCGGCGCGTGAACGTGCGGAAGCGGAACGAGTCGGAGGACGACGACGAGGAGCGAGATGAGGATCAGCCGCCGCCGCCGCCGCCACAGGCGCTCCAGTCGCTGCCGCCGGGAGGAGACGGGCCTGGGGGAGAGGCCGACTTGTCCGCGGTGAAGCCCCCGCTTCTGCCGCTGCCGACGGGCTGCGTCCCGCTCGTCCCCCCAGGCGGCGGCGGCGGCGGCGGCAGTGGCGGCAGCTTCGCTTTCGGGGCCGCTGAGGTGGTCGGCCGGGGAGGCCCCGGCGGCTTGACGGGCCCGTTGCAGCCGCCGCCGGCCGCGCTCCTCCCCACGCCGCCTCAGCACCCGCCGCAGCAGCAGCAGCCTCCTTCCTCGGGGAACAACGGGCTCGTCGTGGTCGCGCCGGCTTCGAAGCTGAAAGAACGCAAGAACAAGACCAAGGAGGCGGCAGGGGCGGCGGCGCCGCGTGGCAGCCTCAAGCTCCTCAGCTTCCAGGATGAAGAGGAAGGTGAGAGGGCGAGTGGCGACGCCTGAACGAGGCCGCTACTGTGGGCGGCTGCTGGCTGGGCCCGGAGCCCCCCTGCCCCCCCCGCCCGCTCCTTTTTTAGCTAACCCGCCAGGCTCCACCCCTTTTTCGGAGGTCGGACTCGGACTTCCCTTGCAGTCCACCCTGCACGCACGTGTTTCCTGGTTGACCACCTCTTCCCCCTCCCCACCCGCTGAACTTACGGCAACCCCCACCAGTCAGTCGCAGACCCCCCCTTCTTTCTATCCTATATACAGTACTTGACCCTCGCTCACTTCATTGTCCTGTTTTCACGGCACATGGCAAAGCATTTTTGGGCAGTGCTTTTCCGCCGGCTTGTGTGTGTTTGGCAGCAGAAGAGAGGCGATTGGGATTTGGCCTGGTTAAGTAGGATTGTCGCATGAGCTTAAAAAACGCAAGAGAAGGTCTGTTGGATCGCACCACGGTCCACGTAGATCAGCATCTTATCTCACACAGTGGGCCACCATTTGCCAAAGGCATCTCAAGCAGAAGACAAAGGCTAAACCTTCATCTGCTCGTGATTCCTTGCAAGTGGCCTTTAGAGGCATTTATGAAAGAGAGGGCACTGCTGTTTTGTCTTTAATAACTATAGAAGCTACTTTTTTAATGTAGGCAAAACCTGCTGAAGTGCCTTCTTCTGCATAGCTATTAAAGGTTCAAGAGCTAGGCCCTGTTTTCCATATGGCAAGCCCACACTTAGGCAAAGAAGTACTGTGATGGTTTAGAGGTTAAATAAGAAATTGGTATGTTTCAAGTGAACAACTGGTAGATTTGTAGACATTTAAGTTGGGTCTGTGACCACAGTAAATTTTCTGTAACTAACAACTCACAGAACTTTGTGGTGTAAACTTTTAAATATTTTCAACTGTTTGTCTTGGCCAACTAATAAGTGTAAACCATCTTAAATATTCAGAAGAGAGATCTGATAAAAGTAGCACAGACTTATTATTGAAGATGGCTATCTTTACATTTTTTGATTACTATTTTTACTGTCAAAGTATATAGAAGTGGGGATGTAGTTCTTAAATCATTTATGTCAAACAGTAGAGTAATTGCTGAGGTAAACTTTTCTTGGGAAGACCAATAAAAGTAAGTGCGAAATAGAATTAATTTTCAAGCCAAACTAAAGAATATTGCATGTCAGCCCTGCTTCTAGAACAGAGCTGTTGTTTATTTAGTTCAATAAAGTTATTTTATTTTTATACATGTTGCCACTCAGCAAATACAATTTTTTGAATTAAACTGACCTAATCATTTGAGTTGGGATGGCTGTTCCCTTTGTGGGCACCTAATGAGGCACTCTAAGCAAAAAAGTTTCTGTGTTGGCAGAAACTCAGTTGGGACATCCATATAACAATTAGATGATGTTCCAGTGATCTGTTTATTGATCTGCTGCTGGGTTGAGTTCACTGAAGAATATTTGAAGGATGAATGCGTGCCGCATAAAGGACCTTTCTGCATCTAAATTTGAATCTCCCTTCAGAAGGAAAGAACATATGAGCAAAGTGATTAGTTATTTTCTTTACAAATTATCTACGCAAAAGTGGATTTTCTGAATTAGCTAATGTCAAAGAAAACATCTTGTTACTTTGTTGATATGTTCTTTCATTCAGAAAGTGAGCTGAATCTGGATTAAAACTTAGGTGTAAGATGGGCCCTTAAACTATTGGTTTAATAAGAAAAATAGTTTTAGCTCTATTTTCCATTGACAGTACTTCAAGGTACATTCAGGACAAAATTACTCAGACTTGCATAGAATTGGACTCCACTGTTGGAAATTATTTCATGAAAATATTCAGAGAATTGTCCAGTCCTATTATTTTGGATCAGGTTCAGTTATTGTAGTCTGAGGAGGTGAATGAGCTGCTTTTAGGTGTCTGGCCAAACATCTGTCCATTATGGCTTACAAAGGCTACTGGAGGGTGGGTGGGTTCACAGAGTGCCTCATTGCGTGGGAAGGAGCTGCCAGTGGCACTAAAAGAAGCCGTGTACAACCCTTCCATAAGAGGACCTCTCTGGATCCAGAGGTATTAAATAAATTTGGGGCAAGGTGCTGGAGAGAGTGGTGACAAGCCAGCTGCAGACATGATTGGAGGAAATGGATTATTTAGACCCAATCCAGTATGGTTTCAGGTAGGGATATAGCACTGATTTTGCCTTGGTCTCTCTGATTGAGAAAGGAACAATGCGACCCTATTGTTTCTCCTTAATCTCTAAGTGGTTTTTGATAACATTGACTCTGGTATTCTGCTGGAGCATTTTTAGAGACTATTTAAAGGCACTGTTTTAAAGAGGATCTTCTCTTTATCTCCAAGGTAAGCTTCAAAAAGTATTAATGAGGAGCTTTTGTTTGATACATTGGGAGCCTGGGATAAATAGTACCTCCATCTTATGTACTGTTTCAGTCTACTGGACTGCATCCAGCCCTTTACTGATTCCAAGCACTGCTCCAGTACATGCATTTCAGCTCTTAATGTTATAAAAGAGCAATATAGAGGTGTATTTTGTCTACATACTGTTAACATCCTAATGACTATACCTAGTGATTTCATATAAAGTTTAAAATGCATAAGGGAAAGAATTGGTCCCAGAGAAACCCCACAATATAGCTCCCAAAGGAGACATGGGTACATTTTGAATCACGCCTTAGATTGGAACTACTGCAAAATAGTGTCTCTGATTCTTGTATCCTGGAGCTGCTCCAGAAGGATACCATAATCAGTAGTATCAAAAGCCACAGGTAAGTCAAGGAGCACCAACAGTGTAGCACTCCTCCCGTCTTCCTCCAGCCATAGGTCATCAGTCAAGATAGCCAAGGCAGTTTCAGTACTAATGCCAGATTGGAAGGAATCCAGATATTCTGCTTCATCCAAGCATGCTTACTATTGTATTTTAACCAGCTTCTCAAGCACCTTGTGGAGGAATGGAATGTTGGCAATAGGGGAGTACTTCTTTCATATCCTTACCATCTTTTTGGGAAGAGAACAAACTACTGTCTTGAGTGCTAGTGGAACCTCACCTGCACCCTAAGAGGCATCAGTCACTCTCTGGGCCCACTCTGACAGTTCTCTGTTGCATGATGTATCAGAGCAAGTAAATAAAAATCCCTTACTAAATCAGACCACAACATCCAGGCCTCTTCAGCCTGGAAATACAGCATTTTAAGAGAGGACCTGATTGAAGTATATAAAATCATGCATGGTATAGAAAAGGTGGGTAGAGAAAATTTATTTTCTCTATCACACGACACTAGAACCAGGGGGCACTCTATGAAGCTGAGTGTCCTATGAGAGTCAGATGAGACAAGAAGTATTTCTTCACCCAGAGTGTCATCGGCCTATGGAATTTGTTGCCAGAAGAGGTGGTAGCAGCAACCAGCCGAGATGGCTTTGAGAAACAGTTAGACAAATTTATAGATGACAGATGTACCAATGGCTACTAGAATGGATGCCTAAGTACATCTTTCAGGCTGCGGGGACAAGCAGGATGCCTCTAAGGCCATTTGTGGGATTCGAGAGCAGGAGAAGGTTTGCCTTGTCTCTGCTTGAGATGCCCATGGGCAATTGGTGGACCACTGTGTGCGACAGGATGCTGGACTAGATGGGCTGTGGCCTGATGTAGCAGGGCTCCTCTTACATTCTTATGTTTCTGTGTTGCAAACACCAGGGGATGTAACAGCTGCATTAAAGAAAGATTTCTTCATCACAACTGTCATATGCTAATCATAATATTGTGTTCTAGGGTGTGTCTGATTAGAGGCACTTTGGAATTTATGCCACTTGGGGTCCAGTTGTCAACCTGTTAATTTCATTACTTGCAAGTCAACTGAAATTGAGGCCAGTCTGTGGGTTTTTGTGGAGTGCTCAAGGTCCCTGGACAGCTCTAAATTCCAGAGAGGAACCAGAGCTTTGACAAGAACATTCTCCATATCAGTTGGATACTTCCTCAAAGTTTTCAGGAACCTATTAGTTTCCATCAGTCTGTGGTGGACCAAGAGATAGGTCTTCTACCCTACAATGGGGAGCAGTGATCATGAGCCCAAACTTTATCAGAAAGTGCTCCATTCATAACAGTAGGCTAACAAATCTCACCTAAATGGAAAATCCACCTAACAGTCTTATAATTAGTACAGATCAAGCAAATGATCTCAAAACATCCCAGTTTGGAGAGCCTACATTTGAGTTAGTTTGAGAGGCTGGTGGTGCAGTCCTGCATCGACTAGACAGAAGTCAGCCATGCTGAGCTGAATGGGCCTTACCCTCAGGAAGAAATCTTACACCTTCTGATTTCAGAATAAGATTTAGTTGACATGTAGAGAAGAGTTCTCAGAACGCTTGAGAAAGGGGAGTAGGTATTTATTTAGTGAAATATTTATATGGCTTTTGATACATTGTCATGAGGATAATTCCGTTTCCAGCTAAATACTTAGTTTAAAGCATGCGATGTTAAGTATAATGGGAGAACAGATCATTTAAATGAAATATTGTTTCCAGAAAACCAGGAAAGCCACTTTCATTTGGATACCAATTAGCAGGATTTTACTTGCTTCCTGAAGATTATCTGGAAAAAAGGGGAAAACCCACCAAGATGTAGAATAGTGTTTCCTATTTTGGTGTCCGCCAGAGTACAGTTCTTAAACCCACCACCCTCTAACTAACAAAGATAATGGTTCAGAACATCTGGAGGGCAACAGATTAAGGAAGGATGAACTAGAAGAATTATATAGATTACACTTTGGATAATTTGATTTATCTGCTTTCCTACAAGCATTTGTTGCAATGAATGGATTTGGTCTTGTTTTGACCTTAGGGTAATACCACTAGAATGGATACTGTTGTGTTATTGCTTGAATAAACTTTTAAGTTAAAAACTTTGCTCACCTACCATTAGCTTTTACAAATTTAATGTTTTGAACCACTACATTGCATTACATAGTATGTTTCATATATGCAAAAAATTTCAATGTTTTATCTTATTTCATTTACCTTTACTTTTTAAAGAAACTGAAGAAGTTTTTAAAGTGAAGAAATCAAGTTACAGCAAAAAGATTGTAAAGCTGCTAAAGAAAGAATATAAAGAAGATCTTGAAAAATCAAAGCTGAAACCAGAAACAAATTCTTCAGCAGATGGTAATGACAGTTCCTTTGAATTTTTGCCCTGAAATGAAATTGTTTGCATACTTAAAGATTTCACTGTTAGCTTTCAACAAACATAGCTGTGGGTTAAAGCCATTTACATATCCATGAGTTTAAAATAGTAGTAAAACCAGTGGAGGATAAAAACAGTGTTCCACAATATCTAAAATACTTAAGCTGGGGCAAATAAAACAAGCATTCTCTTGTGCTGCCTAAGAGAGATCAGTGAGTGAAAAGCTACAATTACCTCTGAAGAAAAAAAAATAAGAGACTCTGTTTTTAATTTCAGTGTGGCTGGAAAGATACAGGAAAATATGATTTTTCAGATTTCTAGTTCTCAGCCTTTGAGGGGCTTTAATAGTACAGTGAGCCTACTTATATGAGTTATATGCCCCAGAAAACAGTTGCTAATTTGAAACTGCAGATAAGATGATTGATTTAATCTCTTAAAAATACTAGTCATGCAAAAATATTGATAAAAACTTGAAAATTAATTAATATAAGACTCTCATTTCCCCTTTCAGCTGGTGGCTGGCAAGACCTCTTAATAACTTGTAGGAATTAAAATTCTGATTGTTCAATTTTGTAGTAACTGAAGCTTTCAAATAATTTTCAAAGTTAGCCCCACATGCAGTGGTTCAATTAGAAAGTTAGAGATCATGGATCAAACTACTCAAATCTGGTAAAAGATATTTTCTAATGAAATCTCAGTCCAGTTTCTTAAATGAGGCAAATTCAGCAAATCTATCAAACCACTCTCACCCCATCTTTTGTTTTCAATACAGTTGATCCTTAAAAATACCTTATTTACTCTAACTAAAAGAAATTCTAGAGTTTCACTACTCCACTCCTTTTGTTTAAGATATAACCAATATAATGAAATATATATTTGCACTGTAACCAAGTCAGAAGCCAGATTGAAATGGGAGTGAGGATATATTTAAAAGGGAGGTATTTTCATTGCATAATCATTTTTCATCACTAGTTCTACTGAAACTTTTTAAGGTGTCCCGATTATTCTGTTGCCTCATTTTCTTTAATTAGCGATGAAAGGTGAGAACATGCACAGAAGATACAGTACATCATTCTTGTGTGGTTTACCAGATCCTGATACCACTAAGAATGACCTTGCCTTCCATAGTGTATCACAGTGTAGCAATCATGATAACAGTCTTGTTAATTACTTACTACTAGTTGCCATATTTGCTCCAGTACCTCTAAGTGTTTCCTGAACAGCATACCTCCAGATTTCTACCCCACCTAGTCAGCATGGTCAGAGTTCAGGAATGATTCTAGGGATGGTGGGTGTTTGTAATTCAACAACATCTGGAGGCACCCTGATTGGAAAATTTTGTTACTGTTTTGTTCTAATCTTGTGAAGAAGCCCAGAAGGGAAAAGTCAGTATGTTCAGCACCAAGGAGAGCTCATGGTAAAGCTCTGCAGTAGGATTTTGAAGTGTTCTGGAGTTTTTTTATTGGGCTTATACATATTTCAGTGGCTGCTGATTGCCTGTCTTAGCTTTATGGCTTCTGATTTTCATCTTTGCTTGCATCCTAGTCACTCCTACATTCTGGGACTAAGGTACTTTATTTCTTCCACCCCTGCAGAGAAGGCATAGCTTATGACCTTAGGCACTTGAAACTTTGAGATTAATCATCCATGAAAATGCAGGGAGCAAATGTTTACCTTTCTCTCCATGTATTAGCAGAGTTTAAAAGGGGAACTGATGAAGTATATAAAATCATGCATTGTATAGGAAAGGTAGATAGAGAAAAATTATTTTCTCTATCACACAACATTAGAAACAGGGGGCACATTATGAAGCTGATGGGTAGGAGAGTCAGATCAGACAAGGAGAAATATTTCTTCAGCCAGAGGGGTCATCGGTCTATGGAAATTTGCTGCCAGAAGAGGTGGTGACAGCTACCAGTCTAGATGGCTTTAAGGTAGGGTTAGACAAATTTATAGATGACAGATGTATCAATGGCTACTAGAATGAATGCTTAAGTACATCTTTCAGGCTGTGGGGAAAAGCAGGATACTTCCAAGGCCATTTGCTGGGATTTGAGAGCAGGAGAAGGTTTACCCTTGTCTCTGCTTGAGATGCCCATGGGCAATTGGTGGGCCCGTGTATGCAACAGGATGCTGGAATAGATGGGCTGTGGCTGGATGTAGTAAAAATAGTTCATTTGTGTAATCTATGCATCCTGTGTAAAATAAAACTAGTTACTAACGAGCTTTAGGTTTTACAATTAAAGAAAATAGCAAAAACGCCCTTGCTTACTTCCTCCCTCAATACAAGTTTGTCATTCATGAGGTGTAGTTTTAATACTATACTGGACTTACAAACACTTCTGGAATGGCATTGCTTGGATTTTTTTTTTTGTATAAGTGTACATTACTTTAAAGTCTGTGTTGATTGCTAATCTAGAAAATCTAACACTAAACCTCTTTTGCCAGATTTAAAATTTTCCAAGTTGAGGTGTTCTGAGTGTATTTTTGAAATCACATGTTTTGCAATTATTTTCTTCAATACTGTGTTCGTTTGTGCAATATTAGTAATATTACTGGTGACTGTTGTATAAACCCTCTAGGACCTCAAGGTGAAATGTGGTATAGGTAATAACAATAATTTTAAAAATCTCAAAACACAAATTTTGTTATAGCTGAACAGTGTACAGACAAAATAGGACAGATTAAAGATGCCATTCAAGAAGATGGGGCTGCAAATAGTGAACAAGGAGAAGAGGAGATGGAAGTTGAGAGTGAGAAGGAGGAAGAAAAGCCAAAAGCTGCAAGTGCATTTTCAAGTGCTTTGTCATCACTGAATGTTCTGCGTCCAGGTTAGTATACTCTGACTATTCCTCTTTTTCTTCCCGCAAGCAAGTTTTATATGCCTTATAAACTTTTAAGTTTTATTGAAAGAGACCTTGTCCAATAATTCTATTTTGTAGCAGTGTTATTCCACACAGAATGTCAACCTTCCACATCCAAACAGCATTGTTTCACATTCCACAAGACTGAGCACAGCGATACCACATGCAGTTCTCACTTCCCAAGTCCAGGAAAGCATTGCCCACATTCTGCATTACTCAACTCATTGATGCCACACCAATGCTGACTCCCATATCCAAACAACATTGTTTCACATTTTGTAGTGCTGAGCACACTAATCCTATATGGTATGTCAACTTCACATGATCAGAAAAGCATGACTCAGGTTCTGCTGTTCTGAAACCATGGCACACATGTCCTGGAGAGGGCTTCAGTGCCAGAATTTGATAAAAGTCTCTTACCTTTGATGAGTCCTTACACAGTGTGGGTACAGTGGGATGGCTACAGTACCTGGGATTCCTAAACATTTTTCTCATGATGCTGCCACAGAAGCCCCTTGACAGCAAGGAAGGAGGCTCTCACTCCAGTTTGGCTTCATTATCAGGGACAGCAAATGGAGAAAGGAGCACAAAAGACTTGGCACACTTGCGCAGACACAGACCTTAGAGTACTCTGCACATGCAACATACCCAAAGCATTCTGCACTCAGTCACCAACCAGTATACTGTAGCACATAAGCAGAAGCACTTCAATGGGGTCTTCAGCCATAAAGTCCAGATTATAGGGAGCCTGTTTCCACTGCAATTGGGCAATGATGTCTAGAGGAGGCTCGGGGGAGGGGGCACTCATTAGGGGTGCCCCAAAATCAAAACTCTGAAGTCCCTCCAAAGTCATTCCAAAGTCATTCTGAAGTTGCCTTTGGAGTTTAGCAAAGGCTCCAAAGGGTTTTTCTGCAGAGCCCGTGCTAATCTCCAAAGGCAACTTCGGAGATTATACCCCCTGTCCCCCAAAACACCTGGGGTGACAGGCAGACCCCTTGTGGGTAGATCCGGATTTGCAAATGGGTGATCCAGTGTTTCCACAACAGGTAGGCTAGCACCCACTGCTATTGGGTGCTAGACCACCCATGGAAACACACTGGGGGTGTTTCCGCACAGGCCCTTTAACACCCATTAAGCACGGATCCGAAAGTGCACCTCCGCACATGGGCCACTGTTTAGGACACTTCTGGCGAGGCGTGTCCGCACAGCGAGCCCGTTTCTAATCCAGATTTCGGCGGCAAAACCGCTTTGGTTCCGCCACATCCGCATTAGAAGGGGCAATTAAGCACGCTTCCGGTAGGTGCGTCCACACCTATCCGTGCTTAATCCATGCTTAATGGGTGTTTCTTGCACACCACATTTTTAGTGGTCTTGCGCTGTGAATCCGCATCCGTTCCGGATGTGGCCACACAGCTCAGGTATGCTAAGAAACGACCCACCCCCGGCTTGCCATGATTGGAGCCAGGGCAAGGTTCCCTAAAGCCCGCCCTAGCCCACCCTTGGGGGAGCGCGGCGGATCCCTTCCTTACCTGGATGCCGTCACCCCGAAACTGAAGCAGGCACGCCTGACGCAGCGCGCCTGCGTCCTGCGCGCCACCTGATTGGCCGGCGCGCAAGTCCTGGCAGCACGCCTGCGCAGAGCGCTCCTGAGGGCAGGGGCTGCCAGGTGCAGCCCCGGCCACTCAGGCGGCGCGCAGGACGCAGGCGCGCTGCGTCCGCCGTGCCTGCTTTCAGTTTCGGGGTAAGGAAGGGAACCGCCGCGCTCCCCCAAGGGTGGGCTTTTGGGAGGCTCGCCCTGGCTCCAGAAGCGGCAATCCGCCACTTCTGGGGTGAGGGCGAGCCACGGCAGTGAGGTCCCCCGGCTCGCCATGCTTGGCTCTGGCGAGCCAATCGTGGCGGGCCGGGGGAGGGCCCTCCGATCCGGTTCGGAGACGGGTCCCGTGCGTCCGCACAGCACCCGTCTCCTATCCTGATCAGCACCGCGTGTGCGGAGGCAGGGGCGTGGGGTAGATCCGGATCTAAGTGATCCGCAAAACCGGATCTGCTGTGCGCACGGAACTATTAAAACCAGTTCCCTGGGGAGCCGGTTTTAATAAATCTGGGTGCCGGAGATCAGTTTTTTTAGCCCCTGTGCGGAAGCACCCCAAGTAATTCCCTTAATCCGGATCTACTAGATCCAGATTAAGTGAAATACCCATTCCTTAGATCTGGATCTTCTTAGATCTGGATTAAAGGAGCGTGATGGAAAAACACCCAAAGACATCCAAAAGCACTCAAAGCTTAACCAAACCTATCCAAAACAGTCAAAACACATCAAAGTAACAAATATACACTCAGGACTTGTTTTGCAAAAAGACCCATGCCAAACACCTTCATAACCAACAAAAGATAAGAGAAAATGGCTGCTTCACCAGGAAGAAGGTCACAGCTTGCTGGTGCCTTCACCTCTAACCTCTCTTCTTGGCAACAGAAAAACACTTGTATGGCTAGGGAAACGTTTTACATGAAGCCCGTTCTCAGTTAGTAAATAGTATTATATTGTAATCATGATAGCAAAATTCACTTTATACAGAGTCTTACTGCATTACTGAATAACACACATAATCATATTTTTCCCTCTAGGAGAAATCCCAGATGCAGCTTTTATTCATGCTGCTAGGAAAAAACGCCAAATGGCACGTGAACTTGGGGACTTTCTGCCCCTTGACAGTGATCCTGGAAAAGGTCGTCTTGTTAGAGAAGATGAAAATGATGCAAGTGATGATGAAGATGATGATGAGAAGCGAAGAATAGTCTTTTCAGTGAAAGAGAAATCCCAGAGACAGAAGATTGCAGAGGAAATAGGTAAATTATCAGTATGAGGAGAAATGTTTTTTTAATTTTTAGATTTTGTGCTATATTTTAAAAAGGTGGAATGCTAACAAAATTTAGAATTGGTTTTGATCCGAAGAACTTTTAAGTCAAACTCTGGTTGTATCCTCACTAAAGCAGCATATGGTTCCGTCAGTCAGAGAGGTATTTTTGAGGATTGGGGAACTTAAAAGTGTTAAGATGGTGAGCAGACTGCACTTGTTTGAAAATAAGTGATTTGTAGAAATGGTTCTAATTTCACTTGTACCAGTTACCTTTGGTGCTCTGTTAGAACCGTAATTTTGAGCATACACACACTTATAGATGATCATGCAGCATTCACCAGAGTAGAATGAAAGTGTGTCTTTCATAGCAATTCCTGAGATTGGATTAATTTTCCCAGAATATACAGTAGAAGGAACATACGACATTGTGCTTGTATTTCTGCTGTTTTCTACATATTGACAGAAGACATACCCAGAACTTAAAAGCCTGCTGAGAATCCATTAAGCTTCCAGTTCCATTCTGTCTCTTCATTTGGGCACTACTAATACTTTCCTTGAAATTGACAGAGGAAATAATATTTTGTACCCCAGATAATCTCTTGCTGTTTTCCTTTGTGGTTACGACTAAAAGATCAGGATTTTCTAGATCTTTAAAAAGATTTTCTGGAGAATTGGCCTGTGTTGAGTTGCCTACTTCCCAGTGGCCAGTTCCTCCCTCAGGAGGACCTCCTAGACAATAAAAAATAATCTCTGTTTATCACCATACTTAGTTTTGCTTTATTCATTGCAACCATTAGTGGCAGAAATCAAAACATTAATTTCATTCTGTAAGAGTCTGTCCACAGCAGTAGCCCATTATCTGGAAAAATACGTCTTTCATTATTGCATTGCAGTTTTGTTGCCCCTATTGTTTATTGTTATTTTTCCTTTGTGTTCAGGTATTGAGGGAAGTGATGATGAAGCTCTAATTGCTGGTGAACAGGATGAAGAACTCAGTCGATGGGAGCAAGAACAGATACGTAAAGGCATTAATATACCTCAGGCATGTATTTCAATACCTTTATATTTGAGCTAGCACATGGTTATCTTTTAACCAAATCTACCATCTAAATTGCCATTTTATCTCCAGTGCAAGGAAAGATAAAAACATAGAATAGCAACTTTGCTCCTGGGATTTTACTGAAGTTTTGGTTATGCAAACATAATAGGCTAGAATCATGTTACAGTGGTTCAATATAGGTCCTTCTGAGATCAGAAGAACTTAAATAATCTGTCATGGGTCAAGGGAATTGCCACAGATTGTGAATTCTAGCTTATCTGACCGAGGAAATGTTTTTTAAATGGAACATAACATAAATAACGAAAAGATTAAGGTATATTTAGTGACTTTTGTGTAACACTGCTTGAAAAAGCAGCAGCAGTTAAAGGTTTGAGTTCAGTAATTGAAATCTTAATGCAGTAAAGATTTATCACCATCTGCTGATTCTGAAACTCAGTAATAAAAATGTTTTATTAAGATGTTTTGGCCTACTTTTGTTGGAGTGTGCATATTTAGCATTCTGTGATACAAAAAAAATTCACAGTGAACTAAAAGTAGTAGTAGTATATTAATACCTCAACTATTATCTAAATATAAATTTTATTGACATTTCTGTTAACTAATTGTATCCTATGGTACATCTTAGGAGTGTTTGTTAGGAGTTGGTAACTAGTAATTCGTAGGCTGGATCAGTTTGTCCCAGTTATCAAATCAGAGGTAGGAGGTATAAAAGGAAGATGTAATGGCTCTTACAGTGGAACATGGTTTTAGTCTGCTTATTGAACAGCAGTGAGAGCCTCTGTTTTCTTTATATGCTACTGACTGCATTTTGAAAGGATACATTCTCTTTAATAGTTTTGCTTTACTGTTATCCATTTCTTTGTAAAGTGATAATTTAAAAGTTTCTGAAAGTATCTGCTGGACTAAATTAGATTTGTGTGTGTGTGTTGCATGTTTTGTTCTTGTAGGTTCAAGCAAGTCAGCCTGCTGAAATGAATAATCTGTACTACCAGAATACGTACCAGACGATATCTTATGGATCATCCTACGCCATTCCTTACACATATGCTGCTTATGGATCATCAGAGACAAAGTCTCAAAAAACAGATAATACAATACCTTTCAAAACTCCCAGTAATGAGATGACTCCTGTTACTATTGATTTGGTAAAGAAGCAGCTTAAAGACAGGTAGGGCAGACTAATTCCTTAAAATCTAAGGGCTGTCCTCTAGGTTTCAGTCTGGGGGCAAGATAGGAGTTTCGTCGCGGATGCTCACAGATTGGACCCTCATTGTTTAAAAAAAAAAGAAGAAAGCAAACTGTGTTCAAAAGGTTACTTGGATTACTTCTTTGGAAATGAAGTGTAAATGTGACCATGCGATCATGCTGAAGATTGATGCATCTTCTGGAAGCTTATTGAAAGGACAGTGATAATTTATCTTGCCGTGTGAAATTTTCATGGAATTTTTTAAATGAATAGATAAATATTTTAGACATGTCACAACCACGTTGCTTGCCGTATTATATTAATTCGAAATCAAAAGTATCAAGTGTTAATTAACTGTTGCCCATGCTTCTTAATATAAGCATATATGGGCTGAAGGTGAGTTAAATCAGTAGAAAAATGATACTTTTGCATCCAGGGTCAAGTATTTTAAGCTAACAAACTTTTTATACTAATCTCCAAGAAATTGATTTGTGCCTTTCAAAGATTTCCAGAAAAAAGCTGGAGGACTCTGTTTACCATGGATTCATTCTCAGTCTACTTAAAGGCATGTGACACAGCCACTCACCCATTCCTGGAGTGAGGATCGAGATCCACAGAACAAAGTGGGTACGACCTCTGCTTCACCTCAGAACAGTAGCAGGGGTTGCTCTGCACTGTATATGCAAAATCAGGAATACCTCAGCAGTTATTTCCCCCTCACACATTCTTCTTCACATTGTTTTTGTCGTATTTTTCCTTTACAATTTATTTCAGTTTAATTTATCTGGCTGGTTGGCTTCTGCTCATTTTTGAAGCTTGGCACCTTGGAGCCCTTGTGGTCATTGGTGGAGATTTGCCTCCAATTTAAGGGAGGAGTTTCAGCCACAGGGTGACAGCCTCTCTTGTACTTGCCAGCAAAGCTCAGGCATTTCTGTTGTCAAACGGCCACACTATTTTCAGCATGTACCAACAGCTGTAACTGTTGAGTCCATCGTCAAATCTATATGGCTGTTGAAACTGCCATTTTGAATCTTGGGCGATAAGAGAAGCCTTTGCTGCTGATGGAATGCTCAGGAATGCCACTCGTCCAGCAGCTGCACAGAGTGCAGCAGGTTCTTCCACAATCTGTCATGGATGAAGAAGGAAGGACAGACATGGAAAAATATAATTGTGACAACACAACTAACCCTCAGGGAGGAAACATCTCAGTGTCATGCTTCTAAGGGAGTTGTACAGTACCAAAGCAGGCAACCGAAATGCTGCCACCAGAATGCACCCCAATATGGGAAGCAAAGTAGAGACACTCTCAGTACCCAAACACTGCTCTGCTTTTCCTGCAAACTCTTTGTGGCAATGTTTGGTAGGTGGTGTTACAATTAGTGAATGGTATGGTTACCTGAGCCCTGTTTTATTTGGGGGGCGCGGGGGGAGGTTAGCTCTGGTACGTTCCCAGTGAGCTATAGTCCTCTAAGTGTTCTGGGAAGTAACCATTTGTTACTTTCTGTGAAGATGATTTTCATTTAGGATGATACTTCGTTCTTGATGACGCAGCTCAGGTCTGCAATGGTTATCAGGATTCTTTGAATCTTAATTGTGTGAGGAGTCAGGTTATACCCATTTGAATTTGCATAGATCCTGAGACAAACTTGAGTTCTCCTGTTCTAGGAACCACATTCACAGCAAAGGTCCAATGTTGCTGTCTCCAGCAGAACTCAAGGGGATTTGGTACTCAGTCAAGATGAAATATTGAAAAGAAAATGTATAATAAATAGCATATTGCAAGAGCTACTAAATTACATACACTTAAAGTACATAAGTTAATGTACAACAGATATAGCTCTCAGGTCCAGGAGGACTGAAAAGCCTGGTAGTTTGACTATGGAGAACATTTTTAATGTAGAGAAAGAAAAAAATTACTAGAATCTTTGGATGTTGAGGAAGGTTGATGCAGTATGGCTTTTCAGCGATATTGTTATGAAACTGGAGAACCTGTGATTCTTCTAATAGTGCTATTAGATTTCATCCCACATAAACCAGAGCCGAACAACTGATTCTTCGTCCCTAATGTAATGGATAAAGCTTTACATTGTTAATCTTGGCATGTCTTTCTCATCCCCCTGCCTTTGCTGCAAGAACACCCAATAATAGGTATAAGTTATAGCTTATAGTAGGTTTTTGGACATAAAGTTTTGTATCCATTAATCTTTAGGTTGGACTCAATGAAAGAATTTCACAAAGCAAACCAGCAACAACATGAGAGGCATCAGCAAAGCCGTGATGATTCAGCCAAGACAATTGAAAGATTAGAAGGGTCTTCTGGAGGTGTTGGCGAACGGTATAAATTTCTGCAAGAAATGCGAGGGTATGTCCAAGACTTGCTTGAGTGTTTCAGTGAAAAGGTAAGAATGCAAAATATGTTCATCTTTTTCAAGTAACAAACTGTAGTCTGTGCTCAAGCATGTTCCCTTATATGTGCCAATGAAACACTCAGCACGTGTTTTCAGGTTTGGTTTTAAACGTGATGCAAATAGTGTAAGTTATGAATGGAGTACAACATAATTAGAGTTCTTGGTAAGTGATCCCTGCCAGTGCCAGTCAGTTCAGACTTAGTGGCGTGGCCTTGTGAAGTGCCATCTGGCTCAGGCAGGGTTCACATACTGAGGTCTTCTTTTATGATGTCTTCACATTTACATTCAGTCTCCCAGCACTTGTATGGGAGCCCTGGTAAGCGCAAGATTTGGGGATGGGCAAGCTTGTGCACAGTAAAATTTTGCACTTCATCTGCATTGGTACAGCCTCTCCTACAGCTTTATTTCAGACAGCTCTGGATGACTTTAATAGTTTACTTTTCCTGGCTACTTTTCTTTGAAGTATATATTAGAACTTCTAAGTAAATATGCATAGATTGGAATAATACATTTTATTATTTCCAGTATCATTTTTATTGACTTTTAACACCTAAATGAAAGTTAGTTAGAATTATTTTGAACTTGACTGTGTTAGAAAGTGTACTCTTGGTTGTAAGACAACTAAGGAGAGCTCTGGCTTTAGGACATATTAATGGCCCTAAATAATAGAAGTATTTGTGATTATTTTTATTACGGAGTAATGAGATGCTTTAGTGAAGAGTAGTGTGACATTCAGATTGCCCAAGAGGAGGGGGATTGTAATTGTTCCCTTGAAATCCATATCTTTTCATGAGGGAAAGGGGTGAGTGCAGGTAAGTGACAGGTTGTGAGGGAAAATTTGAAAAAGTTCTCTCTCCTGCTGGGTTCTGCCTCCCAGCTGACCCTGGAGCCAGGAGAGAATGGAGCCACGCAGGGTCTGTGATGATATCATACAAACCATGGAGAGGCTGATGTCCCTGACATTTCCTTGAGCTCTGCTGAACTTAAAGGGAGGATAGCTTCTAACATTTTGTACCACCCCAGCTATTTCTGCAGCTTCCTGCCAGCCCTGCATTCCTTCACAGCTTCAATCTCAGTGTTTGTATCTTCCTAATAAATTTGGGGCTGCAACTAAAACCCTCCTCCCATCTCACAGCTTTGTCTTCAGTTTTTGAACTGTCCCACGAGATCCCAGGTTGTAACTGAATTTCAAAGAGATTTGATTTGATTTTAGTGTCTCTCAATATATGTGCAGTAGAAAGATTCAGATACAGAGGGTCAAGTGAATTATGTCTGTAGATTCCCTTTATGTTTAAATAATACTAATAACATTAAAATGAAATTAACAAGATTGTGGCATTCATCTTATAAGTGGTGACTAAAAGTACCCATTTACTCCTGGCCATTGGAACCCTTGCAGCTGGATAGCTGGAACAGTTCTAGCTGGAGCAGGCCAGCAGGAATGGGACTAGCTGATCAAATAGAGATAAAGTTCACTTATACTGATGCTATAACAGCTTAGATATATGCAATTTTAAGGTACTTGTCAGGTTTTTCCAGGTTTGTTCTTAGGACTGTGGAGCACTTGCCAGAATGCTTTTCCAAGCAGCTATCCAGGCAGACCACCAGATAAGCATTAACACTAGTTGTTCAGACTGTTAATGGAACAGTTTTGCCTTGCTGTCATTCATCGGCTTTCCAATAATCTTGAAACTGAATCTACTTAAATAGGCATACATATTGTCATTCTTCAAAGGATGCTCTTTTAGATACTTGTAGAAGCATAGCTTAACTTGTAGCGTGTTTTGAGTGCTTATTTGAAGTTTTATTTACATGTTCTTTTCCAGTAACATGTAAGAAACAGCTTCTTGGATTTGAGCAAGTGCAGTCTTAACATGTAAAGCTCACAAACTAAGCTTTAACAAAATAAAGTGGTGAAGGTATAGCATTTTTATATTCCTTTCCATTTTAAATCATAGGATTTATATTGTTTTATAAAAAATAAAACAAAGTACATAAAAAAGCATCAGTGAACGATTGGATAAGTGGTTTTTCCATCAATAACTGCAAATACCTGTTGACAGTGGTCTCTCCTGTCCCTCCCAGAAAAAGAAAAAAATTCTTGCATTCCTCTTTGTAATTCAAGGGATACAATTCAAGATTTGGAAGGTGATATAAATTGCACACTCATCTTTCTTTTTCTTGTTCTTACTATAATCTACATCTTTTCTAGATGGTAGGAGGGACCTGTGCATAAGTATTGTGGGATGGGTCTGGGTTGCAGTGTATATATTAGGGAGAGAACAATTGGGCATAGAAGTACTGAATAGAGCATGTTCTCACATAAGATTCTTCTCACTTAATTTCAGTAATTAACTTGCCAGCTCACTCACCATGCAGCTCTGTTAGACACAGTCCTTAACATTCACTAGATGTGGAGCTTATAAAGGCATCTTGTTGAGGAATGGCTTGCAGAGTCAGAGAAGACAAAGCATTTCTGTAAGCTTGCGTATTGGTTGGATGTAACCAGATCATCAGTTCTTCCGTACTTCAGTCATGATATGTATTGTTTAATAGTTAACTAATGCTGCAAGTTTCAAATACTGTGCTCATAAAAACATATTTTAATAATAAACTTTTACATACGAATCCTCAACTGTGAACAAAACACAGCTTGAGAATAACCATAATGATTACAAGGGAAAACTCAGGTTCAAATTATTTGACCGTTTTGCATCTAAAAAAGGAGCTTTAAAGCGTACGCTGTTGCTGTGACTCAGGTGTAAAGATGAAACTGCAAACAAACTAGTTCTCATATAATAGAAGGGACTCTGATTTTCTAGCAAGACTAAAGCTGTGGACAGAAATTGAAACTGCAGTACAGTATAAGTAACTGAAATGCAGAAATCAACATAATAAATCTCATTGCATGATTTTTGAAAGGTTTTGAGGCATCTTTTCTGTCTGCGAAGAGGCTGTAAAGCCCTCTTCATTGACCTCAAGCCACATGTCTACTTCCCACTGCAAGCTGCATAACATTCAGCCCACACTAACTTGCTGGCCCACACCACTGCTGTTTTTTTTTAATATGCTACTCTTCATGTACACAGTGCTACTTCTTATTCTAGCAAGGCCTCTAGCATGGTTGGTCATGCCAAGTGTATGCAGTGAAGCAGATTCATACACATGAGCAGTATCGTCTGCTGAGACCTGTAGTCCCGGAACAAGAAGGCAAGCTCCCATCAGTGGTTTCCTAGAACAGTACAGCAGCCATATGGGCCAGCAAGCAGGTGCAAGCCAAAGGTGGCAGGGGTGGGGAGTAATGGGTGCTTAGGCCAAAGAGGAGACATAACAGGGCACAGCAATCAAGGGTAGAAAGGAGGAAGTGGACTGGGACAATCCAGATTGACAGGTTCCCTTGAAGTTTAAGCCCATCTCAGCTTGCTAGCTAGCCAGGTGAATGTGGTGGGGGATTTGCAATGAGCTGTCTCCAAACTTACTGGTTCAGCGAATGCATGTTTTAAAATAGAAACTGAGTATAAATGTCTTCAGTAGGGACAGAATAACTTTGTCT
The DNA here is from genome assembly GCA_023333525.1 of Aspidoscelis tigris stejnegeri. Taxonomy (NCBI): domain Eukaryota; kingdom Metazoa; phylum Chordata; class Lepidosauria; order Squamata; family Teiidae; genus Aspidoscelis; species Aspidoscelis tigris. Next base: position 215,431,919 of record JALMGA010000001.1, read on the forward strand.
CCCAGCTAAGTGAAAGTGTTAATGTGTATCTGTATATGCAGTTTAGAAAATAAGATTACTCAGTATAGAGTTACAATTTTAGGCCTTCCCCTGCAGGGAAAAATCTTTGCTGAAATGAGGCCAATACCATGTGGCTTAGCTTCAGGGATTACAAGTGGGATATAAAGGCAACTACATCATAAACAAAGTGCATAATTTTTCACTATTATAGGTAAGAATGAAGATTAAGAAATGAAACAATGAAGTCTAGCAATAGGATTCCCCATTCTCTGACACTGACCAGCAAAATGCACTACAGATTCTGTCTCATTGTACCTGTGCTGTACTTCAGTGGTCTGCCCTGTCTCAGCAAAAATTGTGAGGTGCTTTGGGGTCAGAAATAGCACTACCCCAATTTCTCCCATGGCTTATACTTCTGAAACCAGAGTTGGGTATAAATTGTGCCTATGTATCAGCTCTGATTACATCCCTTTATTTTATGAGTATATGATGCTGCTTCTCTTCCTTTGAAACTTTTGAGTGGAGATTTTGCCACAATATAACATAGCCATGAAGAGGCAAAGTTTTCAGCCATTTTAGAGGTAGCAATTCTGTTTTCAGATGACAGAATTCATAAAAATAGAATAATGTTGGCAAATGAGTGTCTCAGTTTAAACATTCAGTGTTTGGTTAGTTTTAAACTGTGTGAGGAAAAGTACTGTCTCAGAGAATTTTGCTGTGTATTCAGTGCATTGAGTGGTTGGTGTATTAGGCAATTTTTAAAATTAACCCATAGATTAAAAGGAAAAAATAAACTTTCTTATGTTTTCAAAGAATGTTGTACCTTCTGTTCACACAATATAGCCTTTATCAATTTTTTTATTATTTCTCCCTGTCCTTTATTTTCCACCTCAGTTTACTAATGCATTAATTTTTAAATTCAAATTAAACATATTTACAGCAATGTTATTGTTAATGTACCAATCAAAATACATGCAGAACCTCCTAGGGAAGAGAGGGAAGAGAATGCAGTGTAGATTCACATGGGGGAACAGGTAGGCTCTGGCTACTTTCAATCAAACTCTGTGGCAAATGCTTCAAATACAGCATCTGATATACTCTATAACATGAAAAAATGATATACTCTATAACATCTTTTTAAAAATTACATACAGCTGTGATATTTTCCCCAGAAGATTGTTCTAGAGAGATTAAAAATCCCCTCTGAGGCTCATGTTAGATTCAGTCCCAGTGAGAATTATTTTTGTAGTACCACTAAAATCCAAATTACTATATTAAGCGATAGGGAGATAACCTGGGGGAAGTTAGATCCTTAAAATCAGACAGAGTCTGCTTTCATGAATAAAACTGTTGTTCAGAAGTATGCTTAATAACTGATTCAGGCTGAAATTCTAGCACCTATGTCCTATCCAGGACTCTTAGGATATCTTAATATTAATACACTATATTAAGTACTGTACTACAGATTTCTCCACCTGAATTGATATCCCTTCTACCCACCTCAGTCTTCAGCAGCATAGACTACTCCAAGTAGTGTAGACCTCTGGCTCTTAGTGGATCATTTGGGGAAAGGACTGTGGCAAATAGGAATTGTTCCCAAGAGATTGGGGAAGGGAGGCTTTGGGTATAGTGAAAATGATTATTTCTTGCCCAGTCCTCAAGGAAATAAATTTCTAATAAGGATATTCTGTTCTACAAGGTAGTAAATATCCTCATGGCCTAGTAACTTCTGTGGATGTGGTTTCAGACCTTTCTTACACTTTCAGGTGCAAAAGCTCCTTTGACAGTCTTTCCTGTGTACTTTTCCTGCACTATGTAGGCCAGCTATTGAAATATAGTTAAAAAGAAAAGGATGCAGGCAGAAGTGCAGCTATACGCTTTGGAATAGTGTGGCATCCCAGACAGTTAAACACATGAAGATGTTTTTTATTACGGAGTATTGTATTTTTACAGGTGATCCTGATTAATGAACTTGAATCAGCAATGCACCAGCTGTACAAACAGCGAGCTTCGCGCCTTGTCCAAAGACGACAAGATGATATTAAAGATGAATCTTCGGAGTTTTCAAGCCATTCAAGTCAGTCCATCTTGAAGGTTTTTATTATTCATTAAACAACCTTGTTTACTTAGTGCAGTTTAACTTAAAAGTGAAAGTGTGAAGCATGTCTGGTTTAAATGTGGTAGAAAATAATTCAGCTCCAAGAATCATAGTTTAAACTCTTAAGGCGCCTTTGCTGTCCTTTCGTTTTCTTCATAATTGGAAGAAAGCATGATTGCTTTGATCATTTTTTACAAGACAGGAATATCTGCAATTATTTATTTTTCTCATTCCCTAAACGATGTTTGTTCTAACATGGAAAACATTTAGGCTAATACTTCTATCATTAAGAGACATTAACTTCTAAAGCTTAAAATAAGAAGGGTGCAATGTGTCATGCCTTCCTTCATAAAATATTAGCTCATATAATACTTGTGCTAATCTTTTATTTTATATATTATACTGTTTTGCTAGGCCAAATTTATAAATAAATTGTACAAAAGATTCATTGAAAGTGAGTATAACAGTTTTTGTGAATTTTTTTGCCCCATTTGGACCAAATGCTAAACGTGTTTATCAATAAATATTCAGTGTGCAAGAAATATTTGGTATCAAGTAATAGTCTACTTTGATACTAATTATTTAACACCAACTAAATTCGGTTGCTTATCATTGTCACTCCCCAGGAATAGTAATCTTGACATGTAGGAAGATCGTTATTTTTTCACTTCTCCATTTAGAAATGCTGCACACAAGTGTTTTTCTCTAATTCATAGTTTCTTTATATTGCATAAAATGATTTGTTTACTGGAGAATTTTTGGTAGGATGACTGTTTTTTTGTTTTGTCTGTTTTAGCCTTTGGTTTTGAAGGCACTCTAGTATTGAGCCAAATTTGCAGAAGATAATTCAGTAATTATGTTGTCTATGGTGTGGGTAGGGAACCTAATAGTCACTTTTAGAACAAAAAATTACAAATATATTAGGGCTTGAGAAAAAAAATTGTCATGATTTATGTTTTCTGTAGTGGTAGACTAGGCCCTCATTTTGTTTTTTTATTCTTACAGGTAAAGCACTGATGGCACCGAACCTAGATTCTTTTGGACGTGACAGGACACTCTACCAAGAGCATGTAAAACGACGGACAGCAGAAAGAGAAGCTAGAAGGTAGACCTTGAAGATTCCTCTACATATAATGTTCACAAGCTTGTAGATATGACTTTATAAAAATATGGGGTAGTAGCCTTGTGGATAAAAACACTATGAGTCTTTCAGAGAATGGCATAGTGACTCAGCTGCTGGAATGGAGAATGAACAGTATTTGTGGGTTGAGGTAGTAGGTATGCCAAAGAATAGTCACTTTGCTTTGACTTTGCTCAGTTTGCTCTTGAAGAAGGGAAAATGGAGTAGTTTTTTCTGCATTTAGGAATCTTTCTATTGAATAGATGAAAACTTGGTTCTCTGATACAATAACACCAACGCACTTTATTTCTGTTACAGAGCTCGTCGTAGACTTGCTAGAGAGCAATCTGGGAAGATGGCTGATCACCTTGAAGGCCTTTCTAGTGATGACGAAGAAACTTCAACAGATACCACAAACTTCAATATGGAACGAGGTTATATAATTTACTGTGAAGTTACAAAACAATAATCCATCCTCATATTTTATACAGAAAAATTTGTGTGATTAGATATTATGTTTCATATAGAGAGATTGTTACATATAGGATTATACTGTTAGCAGTCACGTAGACAGAGTATCAGTGAAGTTGATGCAAATTGTTGCTACCAGCTTCTGTCATTGGCTATTGCAAACAGCTGGATTCTTCCAGTTCTCATCTCGCCCTTATCTTGCTAGCATTCAGAGACTTCAGCCACCCTTGGTGGCAGCAGCAAGTCATGTTTATTGAATAATGCAGTGAGCCCTCAACATAAGCAGAGAGTTCTGATTTTAATTGTAAGTGCTTATGCTGAAATTCTGCAACGGTGAGACATATGGACATCCTCTCAAAATGACTGGCCTAATTTTTTTTAAAAAAAACTTCACAGAAAAGTGAATCTTGTTTCTCTGCTTGAAGATAAATGAGACCCACAAAAAGGAAAACCATAGGTTTTGGAGATCTCCCCTAGTAATGGTTGCATTTCTTAGGTAGTTAGAAAAAGAAATTTATTGTAAGCGACTTTGTAAGTGTTCTTCAGGCAAAAAGAGGAGCTGCTTCAGAAAACTTAGAATATAGCATTGCTTCCCTTATGATGAATCTGCATTTTCAGGTAGCTTTGGGGTTAAATAATGTGGAAATAAAATAGCTTGCCACTTTGCTGATACATACTGGATATTAGAGAATTATGCTTAAGTGTAACCAGGCCCTAAGATACATTCCAATAGTAAATCAACAAACCAGCAGGCTGTTTAAAATTACAAAATATTTCCATCCTAGATCGCATTGTGAAGGAATCGAACAGAGTTTTTGAAGACGTGCTAGAAAACTTCTCCTCCATTGACTACATTAAGTCCCAGTTTGAAACCTGGCGTTCCAAATATTTTTCTTCTTACAAGGATGCTTACATTGGCTTGTGTTTGCCCAGATTATTAAATCCATTAATAAGACTACAGTTACTTACCTGGAACCCTTTGGAGGTAAGAGAACTTTCATCATTTTCATTGGGTTCTTGTGGTGAACAAAGGAAAATATTGAAATTAAAATGATTAAATACATCTTAATTCTGTGTAATAACTTGAAATAGTTGCTTTATTTTGTATTTATAGTATGGGACAGCTTTACAGTGTAGTTCACCATTTCAGTTCTTTCCTTGATGTACTAACAAAGCATCATTACTGCTCCACAAAAAACAGCTGTATTGGAATTTATTTATTATTTTTATCTCTACCCTGTCCTATACCCAGAGGTCTCAAAGCATATTATAATAAAACTAATATGAAAACACAATTATAATGAACTCACTAAAACAACAAATAAATCAGTGCTTGAAAGGGGAGGGGCAAATTTCTTCAGTCAAAGGTGAGGGTCAAAAGTGTGCCTTGACCATATATCTAAATATATATACTGTGCAGATGTTTTAGACAAGTGTGAAAAAAATGCTACAGAGTAAGAATGCTTTCAAAAATAGAGGTGTTGATAGTTAATTTTTTTTTCAATTTACAAAATGCATAGTGAAGGACCAAAGAGAAATCGAAATCAAATTAGTATTTGGTGTGACCATCCTTTGTCTTCAGAGCAGCATAAATTCTTCTAGGTACAATTCCACACAGTTTTTGAAAGAACCCTGCAGGGAGGTTGTTCCAAACATCTTGTAGAAGTACACCAAATGAAGCTGTAGGCTTGCTCAAGTCCTTCTTTCTCACCATGTAATCTGACACATTCAATGATTTTAAGATAAGGGCACTATGGGGGCTATATCATCACTTCCCAGACTTATTTATTTATTTGTATTTCTATCCTGCCCTATACCCGAAGGTCTCAGGGCGGGTTACAATATTATATTAATCTTAGACAGGTCCCTGCCCTCAGGCTTACAATCTAAAGAGGCAAGAAACAAAAAGGAAAATGGTGTGAGAGGGAACAGGGAACAGCAAAAAGCAAGCGCTTGAGGTCTTCAGCTCCAGTCCTTCTGTTCATTTACTTTGCGGCATTTTTTCCACACCTGCCTAAAACTTTTGCACAGTACTGTACACTAAGGGGCTAGAAGCACTTTAGTTTTATAGTTGGTAGTGACAAACTGTAGCTCGTATAGCCGAAGGCAACCTGATATATGAATAAATAAATAATAGAAATAAGAGAAGCATTTAGACTTCAATGTTTGCGAAACAGGAAAATACATAGTAAGGAAATAAGGATAAGAGCTACACAGTCCAAACAATTAATTGAGAGATAATGACAGATTTGAGATTTCCATAGAGCCAAATGCCAAAAGGAAGTCAGGAGGCTTTATGGTTTTTTTATTGGCATAAAAAGAACAGCAGCACAAACAGTCTTGAAAGGATCTGAATGCTGCTGTGCTGACAGATAACTGGCCACCGCATCCCACTATTCTCATGTTGTCTTTGTAGATGAAGGCTGGCTCACACTCCCACCCCCTGTGGCTTTATAAATGCAGGTGCAAGGCTATAGCAACCATTTAGGGAGGTCTCAACAAGCCCACCTATGTTTTAGTGATGATGCTGACTTATGGCTAACACATGATTAATCTTTTCTAAAAAATACTGAAATGATACTTACAGTATTCTGTTGTAACAGGACAAGTGCCAGGACTTTGAAAGCATGTTATGGTTTGAATCCTTGCTGTTTTATGGATGTGAAGAATATGATCAAGAGAAAGATGATGCTGATGTTTCATTACTGCCTACTATTGCAGAAAAAGTGCTTTTACCTAAATTAACAGGTACTTTCTAAATATGAAATAATTCAAAAAAGAAAATAATTTGTGTGTGTGTTTTAAGCGACATCTGAACATCTAGTTTTTGATGAAGAACATTTTATTATTTTATACACCAAACCATAATGTAGCACCTTTCAAACAGTGACAAACTACAAACACACCTATACCTTATATAGGCTGCATACAAATAATGTGCAGATGATATCACTTAAAATCCATTACAACTTAGAATGGTACTATTTCTACTTTGCCCATCCAGATCCATAATAGATGGTGGCTTGGGATGATAAAGTCCACACTTGAAGGGGAGTACTGCAGAAAGTCTATCCAAATGGAATAAAATAAAATGTCTTTTATAATTCCTTGTGACAGGTATAATTGTTATGTAATACATCCCATTGCAGCTACTGACCAAAGATAATTATACCAGGTGGTTAGTGACAATTGTTCATTTGACTTCCATGTATCAAAATATGGTATATTTTGCTGCAGCAGGAATAATTTTTAACCTTCTCTTTTTCCTAGTACTGGCTGAAAGTGTATGGGATCCCTTTTCTACCACACAAACATCTAGGATGGTAGCTATTATCCAGAAACTAATCAATGGCTATCCTTCAGTAGTACATGCAGAAAATAAAAATACACAGGTAACAATGTATCCTTAATCTTGTTACACCCAGTGACATTTTGTATATCATTTCATAAGCAATCTATGTTAGAAGTATTGTCTATGATTAAGAGGATCGCTGCAGATCAACTGAAACTTTCTGCTTCCTTTGTTGTATTATTGGACAACCTTTTATGAAGGTCGTCAGAATTTGACTATATGTAGTTCCTGTTCCTTACCTACCTGAGTATATCTCCTCCATTGTCTAAAAGCTGCAGACAGCACTGATTTGTTACAAATTGTCTATATGGTAGTACTCCATCTATAGACCAGTGCTTCTGTGATGTAGATATTACTGGGTTTTTTTAGGAAAGATACACCAGTTATCCTATTTCTATTGCACTACTTGTTTTAGAATTCACAGGTGCTGAATTTTATTGTCAGTTGCTTATCTTAGTTGTATCTTACATTAAGTACCACTTGCCCTTTAACTTTTGGGTGAAAGGCAGGTCTGTAAACTTAATTGATCATTAAAACATATAAAGCATGATTAGTTATGGGTGATTATTTTGGTTAAAACTCAAATGAAAAAATAACTTTGATAAGATTGTCCAGTGTCCTCAGGTCTGTAGTATTTAAAGATACTCATCCACATTTTTAAAATTAACTCTTTCAGATATTATTAAAAGCACTCTTACTTAGAATGAGGAGAACACTAGATGATGATGTATTCATGCCACTTTATCCCAAAAGGTAAGTTTGTTGCTCTTGTTTAAACTGCATGCACTTATAAATTAGATCGCATAGATTTTTTTTAATACATTGGAGCCTTCATTAAACATCTCCATTTAGTGGATGTTGGATTTAGCCCTCATTAGCATGGGTAGAGTTATTTTGTATCATTGTCAAGTAATAGTGGAGATGTATTTTTTTGTATTCAGTTAGAAAAAATATGTAGTAGAATTTCATTTTGAACCCAGGGGAAAATAACCGCATATGGTTTGGCTGTTCAGATTAAAAACATGTGAGATTTAAAGCAATGCTACTGTCCGCAGACTGCATAGCTTTTCATCTGGTTGATTGGGGAAGGCTCAAGTGAGTGAGTTTGCAAATTGTTTGATAGACGTGCTGATCCGCTCTAGGTTTGGAGTCAAGTGGTTGCTTCCAAGCTAATTCAGGTTCCCGTCAAAGCAAACTGGCGTATTTGTGCACATCCCTAGGGGATGTGTTCCCTCCTCCTTCCTTTTGTTAAAATATAGAAAAGAGGATGAGCGAGGGTCAGTCTGTGAGCACCGGTGAGCTCCCTTCCCCTCTTCAATTACTATGATAAAGATGAATGGGGAGAGGGAATGGTTCCCAACAGTAAACTGTGGATTGGGACTGGAGGAGGATGTTGTGATTAAGACTAATTTTGTTACAAGATTTTCAGTTGCTTTGTTGTCTGCCCTTGCAGACCAGTGATTCTGATTTGTTAAGTCCTGACCACTTAAAGGACAGAGAAAAAAGGGACTAGAGGACCACTTGAAGCAAGACCTTCAGTTGCTTTGGCACTGAGAACCTGCATTTGCTTTCAGGTGGTCCGAAGGAGATTGGTGTGATTGGCAAAATGAAGTGAGAAAGAAAGGGAGAGAAGATAGCAGTGGGCAAAGGAAGGGAGGGGTAGGTCAGCAATTGAGAATAGTGGCTTTGTACACATATAAGAAGTAAATTCTTCAGTTGAATGGATCAGATTTTTCCCCATGAAGTCTGTTAATACTGTGATGAGGGGGGGTCATATCAGCAGTCCACTATATTACTGAAACTTAAGAACTTAACTGAAAATGATTTTTAACCCTCTTATTTTTCAGTGTTTTAGAAAACAAGAACTCTGGTCCTTACTTGTTTTTTCAGCGGCAATTTTGGTCTTCAGTTAAGGTAAGTTAGCTAGAAAATGAAAATAGTACCAGAGACATATTATTTTGGTAGTGGGTAACTGGAAGGGGATTAAAACGTTAATGCTGTGTTGGCCCTAATGGTGGAAGACCCGAATAGAGGGAGTAAAATGCACAAAAAAAGGCTTGGCATTTAAAGATGTAACCAAACAGGCTGGAATTTCTGCTGAAGAAGAATTAAAGGTGTAACTGCACCCTTAATTTTGAGTTATTGTTCCACAGGACTATTAAGTATCTTTGTTTGCTCATAAGCTACTGTAGAATAAAGTTTTAAAACTCTCTTTGTAGGCAATATATCATTATTCATATGTAGGTCAAATTTCTGGAAAATGATTTTTTTAAAACATATTACCTGTACATGAATGAGTGATTATGTAACATGTCAGTAGTATACAGTTCTGTCCTGCTTTTTTATTTTAAACTTCAGTCTCTGTATTCAGTTATTAGGAAACTTTCTGCAATGGTATGGTATCCTTTCCAACAAAACTCTGCAAGAATTAGCAATAGATGGCTTGCTGAATAGATACATTCTTATGGCTTTCCAAAATTCTGAATATGGAGATGATAGCATTAAAAAAGCTCAAAGTGTAAGTAAGCTTATCACATACTAATCCATTTCTGTTTAGACAAATCTTTTTAGCATACTGCGTATATATTTAGAAGCAATGTGATATAATGGCTAAAATACTGAATGCTTATAACTGGAGGTTTTGTTGTTTCTTTGAAGTAAAAAGTGCATGAGACATAAATGCCCAATTTTCATGCTTGTAAGTGATTTGAAGTGAACTCTGATAATGCTCAATGTTATCTGGGCGAACAGTTATCTTAGTAATGTATCAAAACATAGCATTTTCTCAAAAGATGAGAGGAAGAATGCAGGAATGCTAGGAATGGCTCCTGTTTTGTCTCAGATAAGTGTCAGAGAGGGGTATTGCTGCACTATAAAAATGAAATCTAGAAATTATCCCCATTTCGTTTTCTTTGAGTGGTCTCCTTCAGCCAAGCAGATTCTCTTCATTACTTATGTGTTATTTTGGTAGCTGGGCCCCCATTCCAGCTGTCTCAGAGCCTATAAATCAATGATGAGGCAACTGAATGGGGAAGCAAGTTCTAAAAACCTTTCTTTTTCATCTGAGGAGCTAAGGCTGTGGTGAATTGCCTACCATTACAACTCATTGAATTGTTTGCTTCCTCAGAAGTGCTGAAGAATGCATATAAAGACTGCTGAGAATGCTTGGGGCAAACATATCTGCTTCTTCCCTCATAAGCCTGTTCCCCACCCCTACAAAACAACTTCTAATCATTGCTCTAGCCATTCTTTTAAGGAGAGAAGATTTGGGGCAATCTCATTGTAATCACTCCAACCCTTCTGAAAATAAGAAAGGTTTAGATTCCCAACAAACACCACTGGAGATCTAGCCACTTGTCTCAGTACCACTATTTTAGGTTTAGCAGTCAGTTCTCATGAACATCATACCACAGGTGGTCTCTCCATATCAGGGTAGTGCTAAATCTCATAGCCATTTTCCTTCTAACAGACAGTTCTCTGGATGGCAGTAGACTGAACTAGTGGGTGAACGTTCCTCGTCAGACAACCGTGGGAGGGCATCCCTTCCAGATTCTGCCTCTTCAAACTGAGAATGGTACTGAGAATGCCATTCCCAGCCTTTCTGAGTTTATGTCCTCCATCTTCTAGAACAATTATAGTAAAGAGTAACCAAACCTTGATGTTTTATTCAGAAATAAGCTGAGGTGAATGTCAGACTGTAAGCCTTTGTCTTGAATTTTAAACTACTTCTAAAAAAATTTATTCTCTAGGTAATCAGCTGCTTTCCTAAGCAGTGGTTCACTAACCTTAAAGGGAATAAGACAATTTCACATTTAGAAAACCTCTGTAGATACCTGGTTCACCTTGCTGATACAATGTACAGAAATAGCATTGGAAGCTCTGATGTGGAAAAAAGGAATGCAAGGTAATGTTCAGATTCTTGTGTGGGTGCTACAGTTAAATGAATGGTTATAGCTTTTTAATTTGATCAAAAATTTCTAAGGTGACTTGATATGTGTGATTTAAAATAAAATTTAAAGCACAGGTGTCCTTGTTTAGCAAGGTGGCAGTACTTTACAGTGACTAAAGAAAAGAGAAAATATTCAGAAATGTCTTGATGTAGATAAATATTTTTCATGAGCACATGAAGCTTTATAGAGTAACCATTATAAATAACTTAACGTCAAGTATGACCATTGATTATACTGTTCACTTCATAGTAGCTTTTATATATCTGAGATCAGTCTGGAAATTGGAAATATAAATTTCCAATCTGTTTAAGAGTTTTAAGAATTCCAAAATTCTCTAAAAATATACATCATTTGGGTCCTTTAGAGCTCTTCATGAGCCTGATCGAAAATCCTTTCCTACTGTTGTCACTGCTACAGTCTGCCCAGTGGAGTTGGATTTCTTGCCTGGACAACAGGCTGTAATTGTAACTGTCTTCTCCTACACTTTGATAACCAAAGGAACTATACCATTAAAACAATGTAGAATTCTCAGTGTTTGAACTTATTCAGGTGATGCTTTTAGTTGCAGATCCAATATTGAATTTCATCAAAGGGACTATGCCATCACAACTTACAAAAACATCTCATTTTGCTGCAATTTGGATGTAATATCTTCAGATGACTTTATGAATAATTTGTCTTTGCTACTCTGAATTGAACAGAACTTAGGGTGAAAGAATAAGCTTTACACTCTAAATTGCCTGATCTATTAAAGGCATGAGACAAAACGTCTCGTAATCTATTTTGTATGTTTTTGTATCATTGCAATGTACAAAAAAACTTCTTCAATCCTCCTCTTTTTGTCTTTAGGGAGAATATAAAACAGATAATAAAACTTCTATCAAGTATTCGAGCACTGGACCATGCTGTAGCCGTAGCAAATGATCATAATGTGAAAGAGATGAAAATTTTAAGTGAAGGGAAATAAAATTTTGTCTATTAATTCTGGGCTCTAAAATCATTCCTGAATTGTAATTTTGTAAATATGTAAAGTTTTCTTAAATTGTAAACAACTGTAAACAACTGTTTTTAATACAAAGTGCATTCTTATATTCAACATCTGTAATGGTATCGATGTCTTTAGAAAAAGTCAAAAAAACTTTTTCATCTGCATCTTGTTTACAATTTTTTTATACCCCCATGGTGGCCATCAGTTAACTCTGTGTTGTAAAACTCATTGACTGATATTCAGGTATTTATAGTCTAATAGTTAAATGATGGTGTCTTTCAAAGTTAGATTTTCAGTTGATTGGTATTAAAATTGGATAAATATTTGGATGTGGTACAGTCTCCTCATAAGATTAAAGAAATTTCAGGAATAGAAATTGTATGTTTATACATACTGGTGACAAAAACAGCTGGAAATTTGCAATTACATTCAGGTAATGCTTTTGTCAGTCTTTTGGAATACAGAAGTGCCCCATTCATAGTTTTTATTCCCTCTGGTACCCATATTGAATATTCCAAAGGTTTACTGGCATTGTTTAATGAAATACATAAAGAATAAAGTCCTTTTAAAATTATTTAAGATTTATGGCTTGCCACTCCTAAGATTAGTTTGAATTCTGAAGAATAGTGTCACTATTGTACATAGGCAGGTTGCTTTCAAGTATAATTCTTTATACTTGAGAGAAGTAGAAAATGGAATGCTGAGTAACATTGGATCATTGTTCTTTGATGCCCCGTCATGTAAAGAAAATATTAAAATATACAGTCTTCCTTTTAGATACAGAATCATTTTATGAATTTCTTACACTATCTAGCAATTAACACAGACATTCTTGCATAATATGGTTTTGCTTTTACACAGTCAGTCAAATGTGGCATTTGTTTACATTGTCCTGGAAATTTTCAGTGTGTTTGGTCTTGGAAGCTTCTTTGACTTAAACTGGTAGACTAGATTTACCTTTCCACAGTGCCACTGACACATTGAGTAAGATCTTGGCTCTGCAGTGCCATTGACTTGTATTGGCTGACAGGATCTCATCACTGTGGTGCTGTTGACCTTCCTTGGTATAGACTAGGCTGTGATGGTTACACTAATCCCCAGTGTTCCATAGGCAGCAATTACCTGGACAATACAGTGATGTGCAGAAAACAGATCATAGCATTATATAAGGGAATACTGCAGATGTATTACATCTACAGTGTAGCTGATTCAACATCCAATAACAAATATGTGAACTAATGCCTCCTAACATAAGTTAACCAAAAAATGAGATTACTGTGGTTTGTTTGAATACAGATACTCAAACACATAATTTTGAAATAAGTCATTAAATCAGAGAACTTTATTAGAAAATTCCTGTAGAATTCCTGACTGTGGCCTGGACTTGTTGGAACTAAGTAAGCACTTTTTAGAAAGATCAACACAATAGAAAATACACTGTGAAACTATGGTATACACCTTGTTTCCAGATATGACTCTGGAGAGACAAGAATATATTAAGAATATAAATAATCCCCTGCTGGAATATTCAGAGTCATCCAAGCTACATCTGGTGTTATAAATTCATAGTTTAATTACACTGCTTAAAGAAATAGTTCCTTTTGTCTGTCAGTTTTTTTCCAAAATTCAGTTTCGTTTGGTGCCCTTTTGATGTACTGTTTTGGGAACGGGAGTTGTTTTTCTTTATCCACTTCATCCAAATCATACATTATTTATGTCTCCTTTGTATCCTCTCTAACTCATTTCCAATCTAAACAAAAAAACTTCAAATGTTGCATTTTTTTTTATAGGAAAAACATTTTGCTCTTTCTACAATTTTCTGTATCTGAGGGAAGGTTTAGCTTTGTCCCTTTTCACAAAATCTGACTTGGAAAAAAGTACTACTGCAAAACCACTATACAAATTAATAGTGCATATGCAGAAATGACAGACAGTGCTTCTTTCACTGGTTATGCTTAGTTATAAGTATCGCTAATGATACAAGTGAAAAATACAACTGGTGTATTGTATGTACTTGAGACTCTGATTCTGCAAACTTTCCTTATCCTAAAAAATTATGCTCATAAAGCTGCTGCATCCATAAGGTTGCTTAAACATAACAAATTACTTCACTTGGAATTGCATGCAGACAACTGGGTTATTCTAATTCTAGCACCATACCTAACCTTTGTTGTGTTAAGTAACTAGGGTCATCCAAAAATAGAAAATGACACGACAGTGTCTGCAAATCTTAAGCTCTTGTCAGGAATCAGGCTGGCAGGAAGACAGGAAAAAACAAAAACCAAATTTCAGAATGATAAAATACAGTAACGCTTTATCAAAAAAATTTATTAGCATGATTAATATATATTACTTTAATTTTGCATCTCTTTTTACTATACACAGAACTACTGACTTCTGTACTCCCCTTAACATAACTGCACAGTGACTGAAATACTTACACTAACCCAATGAATAATTCATAAATAGATATCCAGGCATTCTGGACACTCAGCCAGGTTGCATCACTCCATGGTAACAAATCCAGGCTGATGCAGATATCTTGACTAACATTCCTCTAAATGGCAGGAAAAGTATCCAATGGGTTGAATGTCTGACTGCCTACACATGCTCTTTTGTGGTACAACAAAAATACTGCAAGTCAACACTTCCAAGTGTTATAAATTAAGTTATGGGTGCTAAGGCAGCGAGAGATGCATTTAAGGCCAAGATTCTTAATAAGCTTACTCATAGTGAAAGTAATAGCATATATTTGGTAGTAAATATCACCAGTTTGAACAGTTTCATTTTCTGTGACTTAGCCATGACATATGAAGTTTTGAAAATCAATCCTTTAGTTTTGCAGTGGTTCCACCAAGAACTATAAAGATACCTTTTAAAAAGGACTCCACAACTAAGAGTTCCTGCTGTAAGTATGACAAAGTAATTCTAGTCTAAAGATGAGAAAGGTAGGTAGAATACCATCAATGTTAAATTCAATGTGACTTATTAAAAATATGTATGATATTCAATGATTCATTCACGACCTCAGGATCGATATTATACTTGTTTTTAATATCCACTGTATTTTTCCAATAGTGTCTTACATTATCCACCGTAAAATTCCTTGTCATCACTTTAAAAAAAAAGAAATGTACATCTTATGGCAGGTGAGAGATTACTGCAGAGATTATTATTTGAAGTATATCAATCCTAATATCGGATAAGATTCTCAAACATAAAATAGCAATATTACTTCAAAAATATACTTTTTGGGAAGAATGTCAGCCCTGGGGGGAAATGTTAACAATGGGTGTTTTTCCACTGTCACTAAAAGTACCCATTAAGTACCCATTAATGGGTACAAAAATGCCATTACGTACCCATTTATGGGTACTTAATGGGTACTTTTAGTGACAGTGGAAAAACACCCAATCATGGTGCAATCCGGTACATATTTACCCTGAAGTAAGACCCACTGGGTTCAGGGAAGCTTTGTAGTTATTAATGAGTAATGAGCCAGAATAAAATTTGAATTATTTAGAACAAAACTATTTAGAACAGCTGCTCCCTTGAACAGATTACCAGTTAGCAGGAATTTGCATACTTTTAATCCACCTCAGCCCAAAGATGCTTAGTAGGGCTGACGGAAGACGTAGACAATGGACAAGGCAGATGATCAGGGGCTTTTCTGCACTTTGCCCCGTAGTTTGCATGCAGTACCCTCCCAGATGGCTCCTTCCATGCAGGAGCGCACTGCACACAAACTATTAGAACAGGCCAGAGTCCATCTAGCCCTGCATCCTGTCTCAACACAGTGGCCCACCAATTCCTTCTGGGCATTCTCAAGCAGAAGATAAAGGCAAAACCTTCACCTGCTCTCAGCACCCTTGCAAATGACCTTCAGAGGCATCCTGCTTCTCCACAACCTGGAGGCAATACTTAGGGATCAATTCCAGTAGCCATTGATGCACTTATCCTCCATGGCTTTGTGTAACCATTTCTTAAAGTCATCCAGGCTGGTTGCTGTCACCATTTCTTCTGGTAGTAGATTCCATAGACTGATGGCTCTGAGTGTAAAGATACTTCCTCTTGTTAGTCTTCACTCTTCTGCCCCGTCGTTGCATAGAAAGTTCCCTGGGTCTAATGAGGGATAGAAAAAAAAATTCTCTATCCATGTTTTCCACACCATGTATAATTTATTATTATTATAGTTTATTTATAAAGCGCTGTTCATGTACTCATTTTATATATTTTAGTCCAGACACCTCTTAAACATCATCTTTTAAGGCTGAAGAGGCCTAGACTTAGCAGCTTGATGGTTTGCCCTTTTCTGCCCTTTTTAATCCCACCATAGCCTGTCTGAGGCACAGTGACCGGAACTGCACACCATATTCCAAATGTGGCCTCACATGGCCCAGTGATGCTAGCCCACTTGTCTTCTAGCCCCCTCCTATTTACTCCTAGCACTAAATTTACTCATTTCACCATATGCCCCTGCACTGTAGTGAAAATGAGTCTGCACACAAATTTTCTCCCTAATATTTTTGCATTCCCAGAGCACATCCAATTACAGGCAAGAGAAAGTAAAGCAAAACTATTTATGTAAAAATACACTTGAAAAAACACAGTGCGTGGCAATACCTAGTCAAGTGATGCCAAGAGGAACACCTTGCAGTAACAAGGCACCTGAGCACTGCGTAGCTCTTGTGGCTACCAGCCATTTGACAATCCATGCTTCTCTACTCAAAGCACTAGGACCACGAGCCCCATGCCTCTTCAGAACATTTCTGAAGTAGTAGAAACTCAAAAGTTAATGAAGAATTAGATGTATTTTTGGCAGCGAAGGGAGAAAATCGGGATATTTGGCCCTGAGGGAGCCCTCCCGCCGCCCCGAGGAGCGGCAACGGCGGCGACGCTCGCCTCAGTCTCGGCGGAACGTCCGCCCCTCCCCCACCGTTCTCCGCGTCCTCCCGCCGTTCTTCCTCTCCGTACTTCCGGTGCGGGGGCGGCGCAATGCGGAAGCGGTGGCCCTGCCAGAGAGGAAGTGAGGCAGCCGCCTCCGGCAGCGGCACCAAGAAGCGCCCCTGGAGGTGGCGGAGGAGCCGGTAAGGGAAGCTTGACGGAGCCGCGGGGGGAACCAGGCGCGACGTTCGCCTCCTGCCCCGCCGGAGCTCTGGCTGCCTCCGCGTAAGCCAAGTCAAGCCGACCTGCTGTGAGTGTCAGCGCTCTCTTCTTCCCTCGGTGGTGGCGAGCGAGCCGAGGCCGCCTTTCGCGGGCTGGGGGAGCTGACGAGAACAGGAGGGAAGCGGTTCCCTCGCTCAAGATGGAGGCTTATTGAGCCGCAGTGACACCCACGTACGGCTTTCGGTCGGTAGTACACGGAGGGGAGATTTGGCTTTGGTTGCGGCTTTTTCGGCTTCTCTCTTCCCTTTTCTTCTTCCCTTGTGTCTTCTCTGCCTCCCTTACTGCGCATCTGGAGGAGGCCAGGAAGTCTGTGCCGCTGCCTCGGTCTCTCTGTCAGTGCGAGCGGACTAAGCCTTTGACATCGTTTTCTTGCCATAACACTTTTGATTCCCGAAGGTGGAAGAAACAATGTTTCTCATTCTGTGCCCCTCAGATTTAAGCCTGAAAGAAGATGCCAGGGATCTAGTGCTATCTGAACGCTGCTGTCCAGCCTTGGGCAAAGGGGCACTAAAAGTTGTGGAGTGAGGAGCATCCATAGCATATTTGTGGGAAGCATCTTTCCATTGCCCTTTATTTTTATATACGTGGTCCCAAGAGCTATTGCTTTATAAATATTACACTAGCTGTCTTTAATGTGGTTTTGCTGCTGCTATGATTAATCCATGTGATATTTCCCTCTTGTGTTTTATTAAGCAATTGATTACCCTGACGGTGCAGTGTTCTGAGTTAAAAGATCACAAGGGGATAGATTAGATGCTGAAATGTATCCACACAACAACAAAAAAGTACTTAATGCTTAGAATGTGTCTTTTTATGCTATCGTTTTGTGCTTGCAAATGTTACCTTTATTCTCTTGTTCAGAAAAATAGATTTACACATGGAATGCAATTCATAAAAGGAAACATATCAGGGTGTTGGGTCTTCTTTTATTAAGTTATTTAATACAGAATGGTAGATCTCTTCTAAACAGATTTTAGTTTATATATGAAATCAATATAGCAGAAAATTTCCCTTGAAAATTTCAAAATAATTGATGGAAGAGCAATATTTTGTTCAAAAGCCGTATTCTGAAAAAGATGGACAGAAATTAAATGGAGACATCAGTTTCTTTATATGTGTACTTAATCACATATTTAAAAACAAAATAGGTTTCATTTGCTACTGGTATACCTTACAGAAACATGACCTTTGTTTATTAAACAGTCTCACTGAATAGCTTAACTTCCCTTAATTTTTTATTCTCCATTATTGTGGAAATGATTTTGAAAGTCTTGCTGTATTATGTAGTTCACAAGAAGAAGAAGAACAGAATAACTAGTTAAGCTCGTCATTTCAAGATTTGGTTTGAGACCATTTTTAGCACCAAGAGTTCGTACTTGTACTTGATGATGGTTATGTTTGTATGAAATTAGAATCTCCTCATAAGTAAGCATCCTGTTTCTGTGGCAGGTTTGCCTATTTTAATGTTCTTGAGTATTTATTCCAAAACTATACATCTATGCAGAAGGTAGTTTTTTTCTCTTTTGTACGATGCTGGTCCCTTCAGTTCCCCCCAAACCTTGTATATTAGCATAGATCAGATATGCTACCTAAAACAAGACATGAATGACATCATTTCTTTGAGTGTTAGGATATCTTGTGCAGAAAACAACTGCTGTGGATACACATTCAGGCTGCAGTGAAGCAGTTAATCTGATTAGAATTCAGATCGTTTAATCTATTCTGAGTATTTAAATTTATAAGATCTTTTTAGTTCGCTAGAAGAAGTATTCTCCTACTCACCCTGGCCTTTGGCTGAAGAATATCTTCCCATGCTCACTTTCAGGCACTGTTATTGTTTTTAGTGGGCCCTTTTAAAATTGTTTTAAAAATGTTTTTGTTGTAATACATCCTGAGATGGGATGAAGTTACAAATAAATAAAAATACCAGGTGATGAGCAGAAAGAATGAAATGCATTTTTTTAACCATACGTGGCATTAAAATTAAGTAGACTAAAAAGCCATTTAAAACTGTAGTCAGGGTGATTTTTTAAAAGAGCAACACCTAAATTATTATTTTCCCTGCTTTTAAACAAAGTAAGTGGTTGTAAGGCCAAGCAGATTTATCTCATTTTGTTGCCATTCAGTTATCAGCTTACAAGAGCTCTTCACAGCATACTCTCTGTGTTTCAGATAAGTGTGGAGGAGAGATAGGGGACAGGGTACAACAGGGTTTGATAGAATATATCAAGTGCTGGTACATACACTTGTCTGGTTTGGCTTTTAATGATGAGATTTTTATTTATTTTTTATGTGTCTCAATCTGCTTTTAACTGCTGTGGCACTGCAATATAGGGCAGTATATAAGTTATCTAAATAAATATGGGTGGAGAATCTTCTTAAGATATCAGTGTGATCCTAAGCTCCTGCTCTTGATTAGTTGCTTACTGTGCTAGCAGTGGTAAATTGATATCCTAACTAATTCTTATGGCAGTAGAATTTCCCTCAGTTTCTTAGAATTGGAGGGGGGGGAGGAGTTCTTTGCCCTCCTCCTATGGGCAGCTGCTGTCACAGGAATTGGTTGCTGCAGGATGTTTGGGACTCCCAAGTCTATTAGGGTAATGCAAACCTTTAGCAGGCAATATCCACATACTCTTCCCATCCAAACAATATGACCAGGTGATTTAAAGTATTTTTAAGAAGCTGTGGGATGTATTTTATTTCTTGCTTGTAAGTTAATTTTTTAAAAAACAATTATAATGCCAGCAGAATTTAAATAAGATGGGTGACCAGAGTGCATCATTATCCCCAGTTTTCTCTTGGCCTGCCACTAGGTACTGTAGGCTTGCATTCTTGGTTATTTATGACTTTTAAAGGCTAGAACTTCACACCGAACTCCAAGTTAACCCTTTTCTATGATTTTTTAAATTTATTATATTTGTGTCCTGCCCTTCACCCGCAGGTCCCAGGACAGGTCACAGCATACTTGGTATCAAATTGTTTGAGTAAACCTGAGGATTCCAGTCACATTTTTGCATGAGCTAGTGTTCCTGTATTAGACAGCACCTACAGCAATCACATCCATTTGATACTCTGAATTCATACCTTCTAACATGACATTATTTCACCTTCTTCCCTCCTCCCCAAATAACCAAATTAAAGCTTCCAGCCTGAATGTACAGATCAAGAAAACGTAGGCAGATGGCAGATCCCTATTCTGGGATGTACTCTGGAATAAAGCCCAGCACAGAAAGGGCTATAGATTCAACATGTGACATCTTTTTGCCATTTATATACCACTTTTGTGGCAACTCTTGGGAGGAGGCTCCACGAACAGGGATTCACCTGTCAAACGACTTTCCTCCCAAAACACAGTTGTTGGAAGAACTAGAAAGCCAACCAAGCCCCTTGGCAGAGCAATACTAGGGCAGGATGCACATTCTTGGCATTATGGCAGTATCACAAAATATTGTAGCTGTACCTTCTACTGTTCGGTATAAAAACCCCAATTTCAAGAGGAATTGTTTTGAGGAGGAGTGTGTGCATTTCTCCCTCTGGGCATTCCATTCACCCCTGGATCCCAGTTTCTCCCTGCTGCTTTTCCTAACTATTCACTCCAGTTACTTCCTCCAGTCTCCTAGGTAGGTTCATTCCCCCTCCTACCTTGTCAGTCATTCCCTATTTATTTAGTTCCCTTTCTGATTCTTAAAAAAAAGCATACACAACAAAAAATTCTTCCAGTTGTGACCTACGAAGTGGAACTGGGGGTTTAGACACTTCTTCGTGGATACTGGAGATAATCTCAAAGGTACTGATGCATCTGAAAATGCTACACTGGCCACTTATTTGTTCTAGAAAATGATGGGGTGTTAATGAGATCAGTTACATCAAATGACTTCTATAAAAACTTCGCTACATTTTCTTTTCCTTGCATAATGACTATAGGAAAGCCTGCTTATTGAAATATATCCTGCAGAGTTTGTAAATATCCATGGCTGGCAATAAATGCAAAGATTTCAGCAAAGTCCGTTCGATAGATTTGATTTATCCTGTTCTACAATTAGTGTCTCTGTTGAGAAACCTCTAGTGATATTTCTTTTCTTTTTTGTTACCAGTTCTGCTTCTGACAAAGGGAAAATGGCCTTCAGCAAAGGTTATCGTATCTATCATAAACTGGACCCACCGCCATTCAGTGTAATTGTGGAAGCCAGAAACAAGGATGAGTGTCTTATGTTCGAATCTGGAGCTGTGGCTGTTCTCTGTAAGTTGCAAATATAAACAGAAGGCTAGCATGATCAGTGTTCCAAAAGAGAGAGATGTGGAAACAGATGAATCATTGAATCATCACATGCATTATACAGTTTTAAATATCCTTTTCATATTTCCTTGTCTCATTTCCTTAAAGGTGTTCTGTCTTACTACACGTTTCCAGGGAAATGCTGCTTAGCATTTAATGGTGTCTTCCAAAACTTGTAAGAATATTCTACTCAGTGTAGTCTTAAAATTTCCAAGCATTAATTGTATTCAGATATAGTACATTAGCTATAAAATAGTTTTCAGTATATTTGCCTTCCCTGATTTTGATGTGGGAAAGTAAAAAGCATTCATTTCTGCTTTTGATTATCAGCAGTTTAGTATTATGTTCAAATTTAGACTGATGGCGTGTTAGGGTTCAGGGAAAATGATAAACTGCAGTGACTAAAAAATGATGGTGAAATTTCTGAATTTCCTTGTGGTTATTGTGTCAGAAGAGAGAGAAGAGGGGAGAGTGCTTGAGCCCAGGGCTTGGGTGTATGGTGCTGTATTACTGGATCCAAACTAGGGCATAGTGTCAAACAGTGACTTCTGCTTTCTAGGGCAACTGTCAAATTGTGGCTTTCTGACTCTAGCTGTAGCATTGTTATGGCTTATAATATATTTAACAAAACAATGATAAATTATTCTGCTTTGCAGCTTAACAAATCAAGCTAAACTTTCTTCCTTCAAGATTAAGTGTTTTGTTTCATCTAAAATACTGTGATTTTTTTTATCACGTGAACTGTCTTAGCTCCATGTTTGCACCATTTGCACACCTATCCAAGAATTTATACATTTATAATGAAGTTAGGTAAACAAAAAATAGAAGTGTTTTGCCATAATCTTCTGGGAAGTTGCTGGGAATCATACTTTGACCCTCTACTTTGACTCTCTATGGACACCCCTATGATTAGAATTACTTACACAATATCAACATGTTGGACTTTTATTTTAAAACTAAATCTTCCCTTTGGTAGTACTGTCTTTACTGTTAGCCTAACTAATGTTAAAATCTAACTGTGGTCATGGTGTCTGAGGAGTCTGAAAGCATCAAAATATTAAGACAGTTCTAAAAATCAAAACCTGCATAAACACTATTATACTAACAATAAAATGAGTTCTTGTTAGCTGCTGGAGGGGGCATGGGGGGAAGGGGTGTAATGGGACATGTAATATTGCACGGTGAAACATGAAATCTTTTGAATGAACCATACATTTTTTTAAAAAAAGAAAAATAACTTTCATAAATACAGTTATACTGAATTTATACAGGAGTTCTGTTCTGGAAACTGCATAAATATAGCTATTGGCTATACTTGTGGGGGTTAGGGAAACCACTGCAAAACCATCAGTTGACTTGCATTCTATTGACCTACCCTCCTGAAATTTACATTGACTTGCATTGGGTCAACTAGCCTGCCTAACAGTTACATTCACTTAAATGGGGGAATTGGCCTCTCAGTGTAAGTCCATAGAGGAATGGAAGCTTCCACGGACTTGTATGGAGCTGACCAATTCACAAGAGAATCTACTTTGACTTGAATGGTGAAGTAGCCTCTAAATGTAAATCAGTGAGACAGGAATCTGCTTTGGAAAGGGCACAGTTCTGTAAACCCAGAGCTGGGTCTATCATGGAGATAATGCCAAAACACAGAAATGCTGTGTCTAAAATTTGGATCACAGATGCCAATCAAAATGCCAACTTCATTCCCATACTCTGATAAGTTTTTTAGAGCCAAATAATGCTGGGTGTCATGCAAGATGTCTGCACTCTCTCCATATATCCCAGATAGGAGTTCAGTAGCAAGACTGAGCAGAAATGATAGGAAGAATAATGTTTCTCACCTTTGATGACCTCTAAGAAGGAGGAAGATGGAAGCTACCCTCTTCCGCTCAGCCACTGTAGCTCCCTCCTTAAAAGGCCCTCCCTGGATCTAGATTTAAACAACTATCACCCAGTGGCCAACATATCTTTTTGGGGCAAAGTATTGAAGAGGGCTGTGGTTGTTCAACTGCAGACATGCTTGGAAGAAGCTGGTTATCTAGACCCATTTCAATCTGGCTTCAGGCCCAGTTATGGCACAGAAACTGCCTTGGTCACTCTGGTTGATTACCTTCTCTGGGAGACAGACAGTGGGAGTGCAATTCCCTGGATCTCTCAGCAGCTTTTATATCATTGACAATGGTATCCTTCTGGTAAGGCTAAGGTGTTGGGAGTTGGAGGCAGTGTGTGGCATTGGTTCCACTCCTATCGCCAAGGCCGAAACCAGACAGTGGTTATGGGAGATTCACTTGGAATTCAACACCCCGGGAACTCAGAGATCGATCTCCCATGCTCTTTAATAGCTATATGAAGCCACTGGGAGAGGTCATCAGGAGATTTGGAGTGAGGTGACATCAATATGCAGGTGACACCCAGCTCTCTCTTTGAACCATCTGAATCAGGAGAGGTGGTTGAAGTGCTTGACAGGTTCCTGGTGGCAGTAATGGGCTGGATGAGGGCCAGTAAATTTAGACAAGAGGGAGGTGCTGGGTCTCGTGTCCCTGAAATTAGGAGGCATCCTATCCTCAAGGGGGTTGTAGTGTCCTGGAAGGGACAGGTGTGAAATCTCAGGGTGCTTTTACACTCTGCGCTAACACTTGAAGCTCAGGTGGAGGCCGTGGTCAAGAGTGCCAATTCCCAACTATGTCTGGTTCAACAGCTAAGGCCCCTTCTGGACAGAGATGGTTTTCCCAAAGTTATCCATGCCCTGGTAATCTCCACACTGGACTATTGTAATGTGCTTTACATGGGGCTACCCCTGAAGATGGCTTGGAAGCTGCAGCTGGTGCAGAACGCAGCTGATAGACTTTTAACTGGAAAAGGTGGTCGGATGCACATCACACTGGTCTTAAAACCACTGCACTGGCTGCCAATTTGCTATCAAGCCCAGTTCAAGTTGCTAACCTATAAGGCCCTATAGGACCCCAAATATCTAAAGGAACACCTTCTTCCACATTGACCTGCCCATGTCCTAAGGTCTGGAGGGGAGGCCCTCCTGGTTGCACCACCATCCTCAGTAGCAAAAGGGGTGGGCATCCGGGGTAGGGCCTTTTCAGTGGTGGTTCACAGGTTATGGAATGGTCTCCTTGCTGAGGTGCATCAGGCACCTTCATTTTATGCATTCAGGAGAACTGTGAAGATGCACTTTTTCACCCTGGCCTTTGGCTAAACAAGGATATTCCTATTCCTCC
Source organism: Aspidoscelis tigris stejnegeri (assembly GCA_023333525.1). Lineage (NCBI taxonomy): Eukaryota > Metazoa > Chordata > Lepidosauria > Squamata > Teiidae > Aspidoscelis > Aspidoscelis tigris. The sequence goes on from JALMGA010000001.1 coordinate 215,456,573, forward strand.
CCACATTCAGTCATTGTTATGGTATTCATATGTTCATTTTACCAGTATATATTTACTGGTTTTTAACATTGTAGCCTGCCCTAAGACCTTTGGGTGTAGGGGTGGGTGGGTGGGTGGATGGATGGATGTGCACACATCAACACACATGGGTGCATGCACACATATGCATGTATATATAAGGATTCTGCATTCAGCAACCAAGTCATTCTGTTACCAACTGGAGCATACTACACACAGAACAAATACAAGCAAATTGACTAAATACACAAAAGCGTACACCAGTGACCCACTCTGCTGGACTGTATACACTCAACCCAAAAGCAGTAATAAAAGAAGTAACAGAAAAGCAGCAAAACAAAAAATATCAAAATGCCAAGAACAAGAATCCATTGAAGCAAATTTCAGGATCCTATAGAATAATATGTTTTTCTTCGAGCAAAGATTTCCAGTGTGTTTCCAACAATTGCAGGCCTTCCTGCAAGATACAATGTAATGTAATTCAGAAGGAAACAACCTCTTCTAATTTGCAAAATAAGTAAAATAATGTTGCAAATATCAGACATGACGGGTTCAATCATTTTGCACATTTGCCTTCTTGAGTCAGTAAAACTTGTGCCATTCTCTGTAACTGAACTTAGCTGTGAAAGTGAGCAAGTCTTCATACTGGCTTTGATGTTAAACCTGCAGATGAGTGAATCTAAATATTACAAAAGGGTTCCATCCATTTGTAATAGAAAGTGATAAAATTATGAAGGAAGTATATAAGTATAAATTGGCAAAACTTCAATTTACATAAGAGGCTACGGAGCATGATGAATTTTCTTGATTTAAAAATTGAAATATGCAAGTCTTTGCCCTAGCCTTTGGTTATATGGGGATACACTTTCCCTTCCCACTTGCAGACACTGTTTTAATATATACTGTTATTGTTTTAATATGTTGATTTTAAATGTTGTTACCCACCCTGAGACCTTTAGGTATTGGGTGAGATAGAAATACAAATAATAAAATTAATTAATTAATTAATTAATTAATTAATTAATTAATCTTCCAATTCAAGGATTTTCTTCCACAGCTTCTGAATTCTGTGTTCTCCAAAAGTCAGCCAGAAAAAAGTAGCTATTCAGATTCATCAGAGTCCCTCAAGATGGTTATTAAAGCCAGCATAGACACAAAGCAGGACTGAAGAGAATAATATTGAACATAGTTTTAAAACTACATATTAGTATGTACTTCATACTAATAATGCAACTGTTCATGGTTTTGCTTTAGATGGTCTTTTGTTGGATCAGTATAGCTATCAGCTATTTTAATCTGGAAAAAGAACCTTTGAAAGAAGATCGCTGTCCTTTTCTTTGACATTCCTGAACTGGATGCATTAATAAAGCTTTCTTCAGTGATTCAGCTGAAAATATTTTCCCCCTTGCTGGATAAGATAAAAGGCTCAGAAAGCAAGAACCTTTATTTCTTCTCATGTGAGGAAGGTGGTACAAACATTGACAGCTTTACCTGGCTTTCCTGCAACGGGACAATGATAATCTTAGATGTTTTTGCGTGAACTTTGGCTTTCAGCATGGCTGTTGAAACAGCTGGCAGCTCTTTAGATTTAAAATGTCTTTCCAGTTTTTAAGAGTGTCTGCTAACACAGACTTTATATCTACAGTTCAAAGATTTAAATTATGGATCTATCTAAGAGAAAAGTATAAAATCTTTTGGGAAGGAGCTGTTTGGAACAGAAAACAAATACTCGTATGATTTAGCACAACAACACTGAGCATGTTTATGTGCCCAGAAGTATTTATGACCTTAACAGTGAACTCCATGATTATTCAGAAGTTATTCCCAATGTGTTCAGTGCACATCTGAAGTAGGGATGTGCACAAATATTTGAAACATTCAAACTTTGGTCAAATTTGGACATTCAAATTTAAATTGAACATTTATAAATTCGAATTGAAATATTTGAATGAATTTTGAATTTTTGAATCTATTCGTGTGAATTATTCAGACAGTCATATGTGTACGGATGCATACACGATGTGTACTTGCCCGCATGCATCTTTTCCGCATCTATACGGGTTTGTATGGATCCATACATACGAGATAAATACGGGATGAATATGGATGTATATGGGCACATACGAATGTTATCCACATTCATATTTGCAAATTCAAATCAAAATTTCATGCCACACCCTGCCATCTTCTTATTTATTTTATTTATTTATTTACATTTTTATCCTGCCTTATACCCGAAGGTCTCTGGGCAGGTAACAACATCTAAAATCAATCATCATTAAAACCACAACACTGTGTATTTAAACTCTAGCTTCTGCAAGTGGGAAGCGAAAGTTTATCCCCATTTAAGCAAAGGCCAGGGCAAAGAGGTGTGTCTTCACTACGTTCCTAAATGTGTACAGTGAAAGAGATAGATGTACCTCAAGGGGGAGACTATTCCATAGCTTAGGGGCCATCCCTGAGAAGGTCCTCTCCCGGGTGCCCACCACTTTTGCTTCTGAGGGTGGTGAGACAACCAGGAGGGCCTCCCCTCCAGATCTTAAGGTATGAGCAGGTCGATATGGAAGTAGGCATTCCTTCAGAAATTTGGGGCCCAAGTCATTTAGGGCCTTGTAAGTTACTGTTACCTTGCATTGGGCTCAGTAGCGAATCGGCAGCCAGTGAAACTCTTTAAAGACCGGCGTGATATGCATCCGGCTTGCTGTTCCAGTCAGCAGTCTAGCAGCTGCATTCTGCACTAGCTGCAGCTTCTGAACCATCTTCAAGGGGAGCCCCATGTAGAGTGCATTACAATAGTCTTAGACTGGAGGTTACCAGAGCATAGATAACTGTGGCCAAGTCATCTGTGTCCAGAAAAGGCTTCAACTGGTACACCAGCTGTAGTTGGGAATAGGCACTCTTGGCCACGGCCTCCACCTGAGCTTCAAGTGTCAGTGCAGAGTCCAAGAGCACCCCCAAATTTAGCACCTGTCTTTTCCAGGGCATTACAACCCCATCAAGGATAGGATGTCTCCCAACTACATGGACCTGACAACCTGTGACACACCGCACCTCTGTCTTGTCTGGATTCAGCTTCAGTTTAAATGCCCCCCATCCAGCCCTTTACCGCCTCTAGGCACTTGTCAAGCACTTCAACCACCTCTTCTGATTCAGTTGGCACAGAGACAGCTGGGTATCACCCGCATATTGATGACACCTCACTCCAAATCTCCTAATGACCTCTCCCTGTGGTAATTTTACATCTGGGTTTTAAAGTTTGTTTAGTTTTTTAGGGAAAAAAATGACAGTTCTCTTTTAGAACAAAATGTATTTTGTAGTGCAGAGGTTCTTACATGTAACTTCCATTACTGCATTCCACTCAACTTTATCTATTGGGTGAAGATTTATGGAAATTTGGGCCTAGCCCAAAGTCTTAGGGTACATAGGCCATTTCAATAGGGAAAAAGTAGAAAATTAATTGCCTAGTAGAAGTTAGTTCTCTGAGCAGATGGTCCCAACTTGATGTCAGAACAGAAGTCTGTTGGAAATATATCATAGCAAGATGGTTTCTAACATATCTAGTAGTTGGTGCAATGAGCAATATTTCAAGAAAGTAACCTTATGGCAGTAAGTCATTGTCTATGGTTTTAGACTGTCCAAGTATTTAGAAAATATTTAAATATGAAATATTAAAGTTCTGTTAAAATCATGAATGTAATTTTGGTGTAATGTAATTGCAGGGTGTGCATAAATGATTTCTGAGAATGATTAATTTGCATTTTATCCCAAAATAATTACATGACTCATTATCTCTATACTCACTAGCTGTGAATATGTTTTTACCACATCCTATTATATAAATCAGGATGTTCAGTTATTAGGTCTGCAGTGTGGGGAAAAGAGATCTCTTCCCCTTTTCCCCGATTACAGACTGTCTACAAATGTCAGTTGTTATATATTTTATTTTATCCTGTTACACAATGTTTTCCTTATGGTATTATGGTACGATGATTTGTTTCCCTATTTAAATAAATGGACTACCTGTTCTTATTACCAGAATTTTCATCATAAGGTCCATTTTCGGGAAACAATTAAGGTGTGGATTGTGGGGAAATTGACATGTTATAAATGAAAATGTTGGTTTGGGTAATGAAATGTGGAAGGCATCTGATTCAGTATGTATGAGCTTAAATGTGTAATTTTATTCCCTTGAAAAGATCTCCTAAAATCACTCCATGGGTGCCTCCAGACTTCATGAAAGCTGTGGCATCCTTCTGCTGCAGCTCCCGTCTGATGGACTGGATGACCGGAAGCAGCCAAGGGATGCTGCTGCCGCTTCCCATCTGCCAAACAGGACAACTGGCAGCTGAGCAGGGATGATGCTTCTGCCTCCTGTTGGACAGGCAGGAAGCTCAATTGGCTGCTATTAAAGTGCAAAATTCTACACCCCACCACCAAAACCAAAAAACTGCTGATATAGCAGCAGAGTTTTAATGTGAGGAAGTAGAACACTGTGCTCTTGCTGTGGGCAATGGAAGCAGTGAAATCCCTTTACTGCTTTCATCACTGTCTGGAGGCACCCTGTGTCTTTTGCCTTGGTTAAGTTTCTTTATTGTTTCATTATTGTTTTTCCTGCCTTCTGGAAGGGAGAGAAGCTCCCTGCTGGTTTCGTGTCATAAGGCAGTTTGCAGTTTACAACTGGACTTGAAAGGAGAGCTGACATTTCAGTTTTTCACATTTACAGTGCCTTTCAGCCTTCAATCACTAGGGCTGCTTTCTGTATCTTTGAGATGGGGTCCTCCCTGGAATCAGTTCTGGAAAGATCCGCATCTTGGGGAGGACCCCATGCATCTTCATAAGCCCCCAAGCACCAAATGGGAATGGGTGCCAAACCGGGGGGGGGGGCTGTGCAGATGTCGTAGCACCCATAGCAACACTCCATTTAGCTGGAGCCAGAAGGACCACCGGTGGTGCAGCGCAATTGGCCAGTGCCACCATCAGTCTAGGCCGGTGATGGCCAACCTATGACACGCGTGTCACAGGTGACACGCCAAGCCCTTTCAGGTGACACACCTGGTCACCTGGTCACCCTGGCACCTGGGCATGTAGTGCTTGCTTGTTCTTGAAGTGTACGAAATACCAACTTTCAATTGAAGATTTAGCAAATGTAAAGAATTATTCATTTTTGCTTTTAATAAAATACATATATCAAAAATATAACTTTTTTACTAGAGCTACAAATATCACAAAATTATGGATATTTCTGGAAGTGACACAGCACCCGAGTTAAGCTAGGTTTTCTTGTGAATTTTGACACACCAAGCTCAAAACGTTAGCCATCACTGGTCTAGGCATACTCCAGCTGACAGAAAGCGGGATGGAGAGGCACAGCTTCGTAGCTGTTTATGCAGTAACTACAAAGCCTGTACTCAACTCCGTGGACAGCTACAGAGTCCATGCTGGCCTCCACAGCTGTGAGTGGTGGGTCGGAGCCGGGGCTGCCCAACTGTAAATGGTGACCGCTGCACCTGCCCCTGGACCCCATTAGCCCATGTGGACACCATTAAAGATGTCTACAGTAAATCCAGATTTAAGGGCCCAAAGGACCTATTAAATCTGAATTTTGCCAGCATTAGTGGGAACAGGGCCTTCAGGATGGAGTCCTGATGGGGCCCTAAAGGGGTCTTGCATGGGGATAGGGCATGCCTGATCAATACCGATCAGGTTCCTAAAGGGTCCCTAATGGGGTCTTCCTCTCTAGTGTAAAAACAGCCTAAATAGCAGGAGTACATTTTAAATGTGGTGTTGGTGCCCCTTAATCTCGAATTCAGCCAATGCAGAAGAGGTTGGTCTGGCAGCAATTTACAGCCTCAGTGAGCAAGCAGCCCTGGTTCTTTTCATCAAAAACAGACCAAAAATCTCACTCTAGCCTCTGAATAGCTGCAAATAGCCAGTAAGGAGTTTTCATTTAGCCACTGATATCTTCAGATTTCTGGTCGAGTATCTTGACAGCCGTAATTATAAAGAAGCAGGCAGCTGATAGGTTCAACAGAAACAAGCTTCAGTTAGAAGCTCAACAGTCAAATCCTTGTGATATCATTAGGAAGGCAACTAAAGAGTTTGCAAAGCAAACAGCAAGGAAGTCTGATGTTGTCACACAACCCAACTCAGGATATGATATGGCATTGAATAGGAAGGCTTTTAGCCTGGGGGGGGGGGGCTCAAGCACAAGTGACACCTCATCTTGCCACTTTGCTTTATCACTGGCATTAGCTGCTGTCTAATCTATCTTCTGCTGCCTGACCCTAACTCATCATTAAGAAATGAAGGAGATGGTTGCCTTCATGGGGTCAGACCATAGTGACACTGCAGAATCTGCATCAGTATCTTCACAGGCAAATCATAGTCTGTAAGAGCGGTAGTGATCAACTACAAATCCAATTTAAGGTATACACAGTTGCATCTATATATAATTGTAAGGTTTGCTGAAAATATGTTTTTTTCTAAAAATTCCTTGTTATAAGAGCATCATACATCAGTGCATTTTTATGGCATGAATACAATATTTTTGTTTGACCCTTTGGAATAGATCTGTAAGGAATTAATTTTCCTGTTCAAGTTAGTGTAATAACTTTTTATTATCTCAGTTTTCACTATAAAGTCTGTTTTTAGTAACTAATTACATATTGATAAAAGGGAATTGGCATAGTGTGTGTAGTTATAACCATTTCTGCTATTTTGTTTGTTTCATGTATTGAAAAGCAAAATCAGTTTGTACACATTAAATATGAATAAACTAATGAAACACTTTTATAAGTTTTTCTCAGAGAATTTCTCTCTTTTTAAAAATAGCATCTGCAGAGAAGGATGCAATCAAGAACATGTACTCAAAGGTAATGGATGCATATGGACTTCTAGGTGTATTAAGGTTAAATCTTGGTAAGTAAAAATTGTCATCTCTTCTTCATTGGAAAAGCAAAATAGCTGTAAGACTCCTTTGTAACTGTTTATGCTACATTTCTGTTAGAATTGCTGATGTAGGACCACCATAATCCAGTGAGTTTAGTACTGCTATCTTTCATAAGTTTCCTTCCTCGTAACATATTTTATTGTGTACAGTATCAATCACAATAAATTTTGTTGAAGGTTTGCCTGATGGTGTTTTCACAAAGGGTATCATATAAATGAACAAAGACAAAAATGTAAAACTAACTTTAAAAACCTGTGTTGAAAAGAAACTTAGTGGCCTCTGAGCACTTAAGAGTTGTTCTAGTAGTTATACAAACTGAGTAACACAGTATCAAACATCATACAAATGTATTATGCAGGTGTCCTTGCGGGGAAACAGAGAAACTGAAACACTAGGAGGGAGCTGGAAAATTGGTTGCTTTCCAGCAATTTAAACTACTTTGGTTTATCAGGCTTCATTTATTCTTTTTATAGGAGATACACTGTTGCATTATCTAGTGCTTGTCACAGGATGTATGTCTGTGGGAAAGATTCAAGAATCTGAAGTTTTTCGTGTTACTTCCACTGATTTAATATCTCTGAGAAGTGACCCAACAGATGAAGAGCGTATCTCTGAAGTGCGGAAAGTGCTGAATTCAGGAAACTTTTATTTTGCCTGGTCTTCTTCTGGGATCAGTTTAGATCTTAGTCTTAACGCCCACCGTAGCATGCAAGAACAAAGCACTGATAACAGATTCTTCTGGTGAGTTGATGTTGCCTTTCTCTTGAGTTGTCACTTTCATTGGACATGTGGTTTATATAGTCTTTGCAACTGTATTTTCATATAAACCAGCAACTTAAATGCTATCAAAGCACTAGTGAAATCAGGGCGGTATTGTAATCACAATACAGTCACTTGAGTATACATACTTATTACATAGCAGAAGATATTCAGATCAGTCTACCTAAGAAAATTAGTACAAGCGGATTATATTAAATATCTTGTCCAGAAATTAAGTTTTATTAGGTTGCATTTACTACTTGTTTTGTTCTTTGTTTATGCAAGAAAAAGAAACCCTTCTGAAAACTCAAATTTAGTTCATCTCTACAGTCTTGTTGCAAACATTGGAAAGTGAGAAAAGGGGGAAAGAAATGAATAGCACTTGAAACAAATGATCAAGAGTAATATGTTGTATAATGCCATTATATATAGTATGATTTTGCTTGTGTGTAGTCAGTAAAATTCAGCTTCCTTGTGTTAATGTCGTCCCTTAACTTTCTCATACATAACTGGCAATCCTATGCCACGACATTTGTCTAGCAGGGAGTCAGTTATCCTTCATTATACATGGGTGGTCTGGAAATTCTGGGTACTAGAGTTCCTTAGTGTCTGATTGGAACCTCCTTTTCTAGTGTTAGTTTTTGGTTGTGGAAATATTTTCACAAAGTTTGAACCCTTATAAGGCTCAGTAATAGTTTAACTAAAGAGTTAACTGAGGGTTTTTTTCCAAAGGAACAAAAGGATATTACCTTGCACAAGCCAAGATCTTCCTGTTAAGGGCACAACTGATCCTCACCATTCAAACAGCATTTTTTTTTCTATAGAAAAGGGAAGAGAAATTGAATAGAGAACAGAGGTATTTTTGTTATAAGTTGTCATGGCACTGATATTGTAAAAGGGAAGATTCCTTCACCATGGTTTATGAGGTTAACATGCTGAAGTCAAGTCTGGCCTTTTCTTGTGGCATGTTCTGGGCTCTTGAGGTTTGCAATGTCAGGTTCCTTTATTTGGCATGTATGTGCTAGTCTCTCTGAAAGTACAATTTGTTGGTTGCTGCCTATCTCTTTGCTGAATTATATTATGGCAATGAATTTCAAAGCAATAGAATGTATAACAGTGTTTTTTTAAAAGTCTTTACTTGTAATGTCTTTGTTAAGGCCTTCTTGCTTAGTTATGTATATATTCCACCAGGATGGTCTTAAGTCTTTTGAGGTAATGTTATTCTGGATTACTTCTTTGATAGGAATCAGTCGCTGCACTTGCATCTTAAGCATTATGGGGTGAACTGTGATGATTGGTTGTTGCGCCTCATGTGTGGAGGAGTAGAGATTAGAACAATTTATGCTGCTCACAAACAGGCAAAGGCTTGTATCATTTCACGACTGAGCTGTGAACGAGCTGGGACCAGATTTAATGTTCGAGGAACAAATGATGATGGTCATGTGGCCAACTTTGTTGAAACTGAGCAGGTAAGATATTTCTTTTATTAATCTGAGTGCACTATATACTGCAGGCTACAGCAGGCCCCAAGTAAGGCCAGTCAGAGTCTGTATTGGCATGAGGACAACATACCCCAATCATGTTATATATACCATAGTATAGTCAAATGTGAACAGGCTCAATATTTGGACAAAGATTTCTCATACTCCTGGTGTATTTAGCCTGTCTCTTTCAACCTCATTCATTCGTGTTTGATTAAATCCAGTTGTGAAAAAGTTCTTTTGGTAAAAAGGCATTCTTCTTCTAGCAGCGCATAAATAAATTTTCATCATTTTTGCTTTCCTCCAAAGTCTGTTATAGGGCATCAGGGCCCACCAGAACATAAACAAAGATGAAACGCATTGAAATCTGTCTCTTTTTGGTTAGATCCTGAGTCACATACTACTGCAGATAAAATAACATAATTGCATACTGTGTGTTCTCTATGTGTAGTCCTTTTCTTTAAGGTGTACTGAAAGTTTGTAGGGTAAATAACAAGATGAAAAATAAAAGCCAGGAACTTTGAAGATCTTCATGTGATTTTGAAATATTGTTGCTTTGAAACAAAATTGATCTGGCTTTGGCATTCCTTGTTTTTTTGTGTGTATATGTCTATATATTTAGTATATGGTCATATGGGCGCTTCAATTTTTTTTTTAAATGCAAAAATGTGAGAGTCTGTTCCTTTGTTCCCAAGAACCATTTGCTCAGTTAAAACAAAGCTGCCTGGGACTACAGTATAATTCCTGGAGGAGAGATGTAATATGCTCATAGTAGGGCAACTGCTACATTCTGAATCAACCTAAGTTCAGCCTAACATGAAGCCCATTACAGTAATTCAGTCTCTACACTCCTAATTTCTAATTCACTATTCTTAGACTGCTTTGCTCTACGGATGGTGGGGAATGTTGGACAAGTGACAGTGATAGTTCTAGGAGCGGTTCCATATTATGAACCTGTGTTTTCAGGGAGAGCATAACCTCATCCAAAGCGTATCTAATTATTATCTATGTGAATTATCACTCATAGGCATTTGACAAGAGATAGCTTCAGTTTATTGGCCTTTGTTGAACCTATCTCCACATCCAGAACTTGTATGTATTCACCTCTAATCTTGGTGAAACACAAGAATTTATTTATTTATTTATTTATTTATTTATTTATTTATTTATTTATTTATTTATTTATTTATTTATTTATTTATTTATTTATTTATTTATTTATTTATTTATTTATTTCCCACCCCATACTCAAGGGTCTCTGGGCAGCTCACAACATTTAAAAATACACATGTCAAAACTGTATAAAATAATACTAAAACCAGGACAAGGTTTAAAAATCCAGCATAATGAGAATAGAACTGAGTGTCATCTGCTGATAGCACCATGCTCCAAAATTCCTAGTGACTGCTTACAGTAGCTTCATGTGGGTTTTAAACAGCAATGTGGAGCTGTGTGATATCCAACAACACAATGGCTAGAGGTTAAAGTACAATACAGTATGCTTTCTCTGTATAACTTATGTTTGGATATTTATGTTTATCTTCAAAATAGACCTTCTAGTCAATCATTCTAAAATTATTATATTCAGATGTATCTATATAAAAAAGCAAATAGACTGAAATACAACCTTGGTCCTTTATGTTTGCCCTGCAGGGATATCCAGCATTCTAAAATCTTTGTTCTTGTGATAAGACAATACCAAAGAGAGATGGGGTTTTCTACTTCTTAGGAAAGGTTAATGTTTAGTGAAGTCTAAACAGAACTTGATCTTCCTGGCTTCTTTATTTTATATCTGTAGTGAAGGGGATTGTGGGGATTCCATTTATATACTACAAGTGATTTCCAGTTGCATAAATTGTCTCTGCGTCTTCCCTGATTTCTCTCTCCCTCCTTAACAAATCTTGCTTTCCAGGCCATTTATATCTAGCCAATGGAAATTCTGTGTGCTTCGTGTAGTGTATAGGTTGGGCACAAAATATAAAATGGTGTTTCTTTGTGCGACAACTCTTGTAGTAGCACAGGTTTGGTGCAACCCCTTATGTATGTCTTACAGTACCTTCCATCAGTTGGATGTTTCTAAAGTGCTTTAAGCTATAACATCTGTCAGCCCCAGACAGCACATTCATGGGAGTTGTTATCCAGACATTGAGAAGACACCAGAGTCATGTCATCAGTCTTAGAATACAGTATATGTCAGTGGTTCTCAACCTGGGGGTCGGGACCCCTTTGGGGGGTCGAACTACTCTTTCAGAGTGGTCGCGACGAGTCTCCCACCACCCTTCCCTCCCACCTCCTAGCTGGTCTGCCCCCATGGTTGGGGGTCCCCACAACTTGAGGAACTCCATTAAGGGGTCATGACATTAGGAAGGTTGAGAACCACTGGTATATGTGTTCATAACAAAATATTATCAATAGTTCTCTGGGTTGTAGATATAACAAGCAGTTGTTCTTTAATTTTTATTTATTATGCTGCTTTCTTTTTAGCAGAAGCGCAGAGAATATTATACCTAGAACATTTAGAGTATAAAAATATAATTTTGCATATCTGCATCCCACAGAGAATTCAGGGAGTCCCTAATGCAGTGGTAGCTGTTAGCACTAATCTCAGTTTGGTTCTTGAGCATGTTTCTTGGAAAGTATCAGTCCTTTTGTTAAAATTTATTAATATTGCACTTTGTCTATTTTGCATCTATTAATACATTGTACTCTAAGTACATACATACTGAATGTAACATTGGTGTAAAAGTTTTAAATTTCTTTTTCAACTTCAGATATTTTAAAATCCACTCATCAAACGAGGTTTAAATGTATAGGAGCCTAGTGTGGAAAACTGAACACAACTTACTCATTCCTTATGCAGGTAGATGTGCCAATGTCAGCTCTTTAGAAATTACTAACACAATAAATATTATTTTCCCAACAGGTGATATTCCTAGATGAATGTGTATCTTCCTTTATACAGATCCGTGGCTCTGTTCCATTATTTTGGGAGCAACCTGGTTTACAAGTATGAGGGTTATATCTTTTCTATAGCCATTGTCTATATGAAATGTATTTATTTATTGAAAACATTTCTATACTATTTCTTGCCACAGCATCTGAAGCAGTTTACAAAAGTTTAGGTTATAATGGGTTGAAACCAGTAAAGTCTGTAAACTAACTAAAATGCATTAAAAGTTGCATGTGGTTAACAAAAGCAACCATTCACAGGATGCCTTCTGTAGATGCCTCAAGGATATCAGAGAGGAGTTTTGGTGCTACCACAGAAGAGGCCTGACTGTGACCATCATGAGATGACATGATGCATTTTGTGGAACCCACAGCCAGACTTCTCCTGAAGGGGAGCACTTACAGTACAGCACTTACAATGGGGAAAATATTCTGTAAACATACCTAAATCCCAGGTTACGGGATTTTTGAACAGCCATAAAAATTGACTCAGTAGCTACCTAGCAATCAGTGCAATTGCTTAAACGAAGTTACATAAGCACTCCGCTCAGCACCCTGGCTGCTACATTTTCACGAATTGCAGCTTCTGGAGCAGATATGATAGCCCTGCATAGAGTCCATTACAGTAGTCTATTTATTTATTTAATTTATACCCTGTCCCATCACCTGAAGGGCTTGTGGAGTAAAGAGACAGTTAAATCTTATATATAAAGAATAATAAAAACACTCTTAAAAATATATGTAAAAACAAGATCAAAAGCAAAACATAGACGTCAGTAGAACAGCTCCATGGATTTAAGAGTACTGTGTTTAAAGATAAAAGATCAGGGGCAGGAAAAGGCTTTTCAGAAGAGACGGGTTTTCAAGGGTCTCTAAAAGGCCATAAGAGATTGTACTCATAATCAAATGACATTCCAAGGCTGAATGGTAGTTAAAGAGAAGATCCTGTCCTGGATGCTCATCACCTGCACTTCTTTTCTGGGTTGGAGAGATATTTATCTGGTGGCTGGTCTGCAGACTCCAGCCTTAGAATAGCCCAATAGCTTGATTTCCCCTTTCAGGATTTTGTCTTTCCCCCTGCAAGAGAAAACGAGCTAGCTAGCTTATTCAAGAATTTAATCCTAATAATTTCAAGGTAATATGTTGCATACTTTTTGAAAGACTGGATCTATATATTTTTTAAAAATAAAATGTTTATATAAATAGAGGGAATGTATGATATAGAGGAAAAATAAAGTGGGGTTGTGAAAGAATAAGATTATTTCCTTCTTTACATACCCTGATATCAGTCATTTTTAATTTTTTCAACAGAAAACAATTTTTAAACAATTTTTAAAAATTCATTGCATAAGCTTAAATTTATTATATGAGAAGTAACTGCAAAATGAAAATGTTTGTGGCAAGTTCCCATAGCCATTTCTCGCACTGCCATTGAAGTCTCTTATCAAAATAAATCTTTGTGCATAATGAGGGATCGTTGACTGGACAAAACAGTAATTTGAGTGCTTTATAAATAAAATGTAATCAAAACCAGAATATGTTACGAAAGCAGTACTTGGCAAAAACCCGTCACCTCTTCTTCCTTAGGTTGGATCTCATCGTGTTAGAATGTCAAGAGGATTTGAGGCAAATGCACCAGCCTTTGATAGGTAAAACTCCTTCTTTCTAACATTGTCTAATGCATATATTTCTGCATTTATTGAGTCAAAAAAGTAATGCACACATTTGAAACCTAATGTAGGCTTATACACTGGTGAGTTCAAGTAAGTGAAATTTGAAGAAGGCTTAACATGAGATTTTCATGAGCTTAAAAGCAATAATTACTCTTTGTTTTCTGCTGAGCGTATAGCTTTAGGTTGTATCTGGCTTAAATGCTATTATTCTTTTTATAAGTTCAAGTTCTCAGACGGATGCAGCAGACTACGACAGGGTATGTGATGGTGCAGGTTGCTGACACGACCAGTAGGTGGCTCTTTTCAGGATGTGTATATAGGGCAGCAGAGCCCAACAGAGCCAGTCTTCCTGGTCGTGTTGCTGACTGACCATCGCACACCCGTAGGGAATTCTTTCCATTACCTCTTATGTCTTTTGCCTGTTTGGCCTCGTCGGATTCTGAATTCTTCAACTTCCTCTCAGACGGTGGTGAGGCATTACCCCTTCCCTCCCCCCCTCCTTGTCCACGGGGCTTTACGCCCCTTGAGACCTTATGCCACAGATTTGGCAGACTCCGAGCGCTTATAGCCCCCTGCGCCGCAGCTTTCGCTCCGGTGGGGCCCTCTTAGTCATTGCCTCCGGTTAAGGGGCTCGACTTTCCATTCATCCCATGGCGGTGCGCTGCTCTTCCAACGGCTTATGGTCTCTTTCCCCCTCCTCCTGAAGATCCCGCCCTCAGGCCGGACACCAGACCGCTAAGCCAGCCCGAATATGCCGGCTTCCACCTCCTCGGACTCCCCGCGGCCAGAGCCAACGTCCGCGCCACACAGCCATGCTGAGCGCTATTCCCACTCGCCCCTCCGGACCCCTCCGGACCCCTCAGGCCGCCAGGAACGCCAAGAGGCGCCGTGATTTCCCGGCGCCATCCCCGCGGGGCCGCGCCCTCAGCCGTTTGCCTCCTCCCGCCTCAATACAGCAACGGCCGGTCAGAGAGCGGGAGAGCGTTCGCGCGCACGCGGCGCATCACGGGAGCCTCCTGCACCAAGCCAGGCTTCCCCAGAGGCGGCTCCGAAGCCTAAGAAGGCCTAAAAAGCACTGGCATAAGAAGAGGGCGCAGGCTCCCTCCTCCAGCTTGAATGAAAACAGGCAAATCCTCCGCTTACTCACGAGGAGACTCGCCAAACATCCTTGCAAGAGGAAGCACAAGACAAGGCATCGCCAGCACACCTCCTCTGAATCTTCCTCATCCTCTGGCTCTCCCTCCCTGCAGGCCGCCCCCCCCCCATCCCAAGAGGAGGAGAAAAAAAAAAAAAACACAAACAAATGGAGATTGCCTACCATTGACACTCACAATCCTTCTACGGATGTGTTGCACCTGTGCCTAGCAATTCTGCTGTATGCTCACAGGAAATACTGAATATTCCTCCTCATTCCTCTGTTGTGGGGCAAGATTTGCATAATTTGCCTAGCAATTCTGCTGTATTGGGGCAAGAAATGTGTATTTCGCGTAAAGATTACTGTATACTGGATCTGGGCAAGGGGTCTCCCCTTTACCTACCCTTTCTACTGCCTCTGAAGTGCCTTATAGTGGTTCTACAGAGGCTACTAATCCTCCTGATCCCTCTGATTTTCCTCCTGCACAGAGACCCAATACTGGGACTCCTAATCCCCCTGTGGATTACACTAGGGTTACTCTGGAAGCCCACCCTTCCATCCCGGTTTCCTTGGAGCCTCCTCTAGTTGAGGGCAAAGGGTCTAAACCTAAAGAACCTCCAGCTCATTCCACCCCCAGGTTGTTCTCTTCTGAATTTTTATCAAGGGGAGTCCACTATATTACATCTAGCCTCAATCTTAGAAACCCCAGGAGGTTCCCGAGGAACAAGCCAAGATGACTAGGGACATGTTGATGCCCCCTCCCCCCAGGGACCTTACCATTCCGATTCCTGACATTCTGGAGCAAATCGTCACCCGGAATGACAAGACCCACTTACCTCTAGAAGGCTCCCCCCCCCAAGAAGTTATTTCTCCCGGCTGACCATGCCACTTCCATTGGGGCCACACCAGCCTTGGTCATCCCTGCTCCAAGTGGGGTCCAATCACATCTTGCCGAAAGATTCGGAGCAAGTGCTTTGGGACAAAAGAAATTTAATCTATGTTCCGCCACTATTTTGAAGCCACTTCTTTATTTGCTTGGTGTTCGGTTTCGAACTCCCTTATGGCCAGAGCAGTAATTAAGGGGGTGGAAGAGATTTTGGCTAACACCTTTCCTCCAAGAGGACCTCTACCCCAAGCTCTTGGATATCGAGAGAACTCTCATGCTCTGTGCAGACATGAGCGTGGATGCCCTTCAATTATCTGGTAAGGCCAGAGCCCCCAGTGTGGCAGCCCATAGGGCTCTCTGGTTGTGTAACTGGCCAGTTGAATCCTCCTCGAAGCTCCTGCAAATTAGAGCCCCCTTCAAAGGAAAACTTTTACTTGGGGAACTCGCATTGCGAGAGGAACAAACGGAAGTGATGCCGTCTTCCTCCTCCTCCAGCTCCACCTCCTTCTCCAGGTCCAGAGGTATGAAAGGTCTTTTGTCTCCCCTTCTTCCTCCTCCTCTGCATTAATTCCCCATCCTGGAGGAAGCATTCCTTTCACTCCATGTCCCCTGGAGAATGCTATTCCTGGGGGCGTCATTCCTGAGATAACAGACAACCCCTTGGTAGGGGTAGGGGAAAAAATTGGGGTTTGGTAACCAATTATTGACTGCTCCTTGAGCCCATCACAGGTAGTCAAGGTGGGACCTTGGTTACAAGATTTTGTCAATCTCTGGTGTTCCTCTGTGTCGAATAAATGGGTCCAAGATGTGCTCCAGTTTGGGTATAAGTTAAAGTTTAGTTCTATTCCTGGTTACTGTTTGCGTAAGGTCCCGTTGCCTGAGTTGACTTTGAAGAGACAAGCTATGTACCATGCTGTTCAGGGGTTGATTGATATGGCTGCCATAGAAGAGGTTCCCCTCCTGGAACAGGGCCAGGGGGTGTACTCTATCATCTTTCTACTCCCCAAAGAACGACCTCTGGCGGGTGGTCCTAGATTTGAAGTTCCTCAACAGGTTTATGACAAAACAAAACAAACAAAACTACAAGATGTAGACCTCTCCTCCATCAGGGGACAACTGGAGGAAAACCAGTATATGGCTGGGATAGATTGGACCCACGCCTTCCTCCATGCCCTGTTCACCCCAGGTACAGTACCTCAGATTCCAGATTGGCTCAAAGCACTATCAGTATAGATGTTTCCCTTTTTGGCTTTCCCAGAGTCCTTGTGTCTTCTCCAAATGTCTCATAGCTCTCTTAGAGCCCCTAAGGCTCCAGGGAGTCAAGGTTTTTCCCTTTCTGGATAATCTCCTCACTGGGCGTAACCAGGCAGTAGCTTCCTGGGCAGTAGCGGTAACTATTGAGTTCCTCTCCAGACACGTTTTCATTATTAATTATGACAAGAGTATTCTTTTCCATTCACAACCATTACACATTGAGGGGCTGTCACAGATCCTGTCAGATTTTATATCCGTCCCTCTGACGGCAGAATCTCTAGCCCGGTCTCCCTGGATAGAGAGGTTCGGTCTCAGGCTGAGTCCAGGCGGCTTACCCTTTCATCATTATGGGGTATAATGCTCTCGATCATGGATATGCACCCCTGGGCCAAGGTCCATGCTTGACCTTTACAGCGGGCTATTACACCCTTTCTAAGGTGCTAGCAGCGGGACATACCCCTTGGTGTCCCTTCCTAAGGGAGTCAGAGACTCCCTGGCATGCTGCTCTGTCCTCTCCAGATTCTACCGGGGGGTTCCCATTATTAGCCTACCGAGGCAGTCATTTTCACGGACACCAGCCAATCCGGTTGGGGTGGCACATATGGTACCTGGTCAACCCAGGGAACTTGGGATACGAGTGCTTTGACACATCTCATTATTGGCTCGAGTTAAGCCACCGATCTAGTATTACTTTCTTTTGGGGATCTTATTAAAGTTAAACATGTTATTGTAATGACTGACAACATGTCTGCTAAATCTCTTGTATCTAGGCAAGGGGGCACGTGTTCCAGGTCATTAATGTCACTAACCTATTTTCTGTTTAAGTGGGTGGAGCAGAACATCTCCTCCCTCTCATCACTTCACGTTCAAAGCCAGTACAACCAACAGGCAGATTGTCTGAGCCGAACCACCCTTGACAACGCAGAGTGGAAGCTGAACCCGTCCGTCTTCCAAAGATCTCCCGCAAGGGAGGCCCATTTGAGATGGACCTTTTTGCCTCCCTCAAGAATCACCAATGCCCGGCTTATTTCTCGTGGCACAGGAACCCCTGGGCAGAGGGAATGGATGCATTGTCAATCCCCTAGCCCCAGGGTGCCAACTATATGCCTTCCCCCCTACCCCTCTCATAGCGAGGACTCTCTGGAAGATCCCGATGGAGAAGGCTCAGGTTGTGATGATTGCCCCCCACTGGCCCCGCAGGCCATGGTTTCCTCTTCTTCTGAGCAGGTCAGCGGACCATCCCTGGGAACTCCCCTGCCGTCCGGACCTCCTTTCACAAGGGGGCATTTACTACCCAGACCCCAATTGGTTAATTTGGACGGTATGGAAGTTAGACGGCAGTTCCTAAGGACTCTGGCCTGCACGATTCAGTAATTAGTACTACCCTCTCTCCTCGTAGGTTTTCTACCTGGAGGAGTCACGGAACTACTTGGAACGTCTTTGCTAACTGGTCTATTGCTCGGGATATCGATCCTCTTTCACCTAGGGTGGAAGACGTGTTACTGTTCCTGCAAGAGGATGTCAATAAAGGTTTAAGC
This sequence comes from Aspidoscelis tigris stejnegeri, assembly GCA_023333525.1. Lineage (NCBI taxonomy): Eukaryota > Metazoa > Chordata > Lepidosauria > Squamata > Teiidae > Aspidoscelis > Aspidoscelis tigris. The sequence continues at coordinate 215,475,215 of JALMGA010000001.1, forward strand.
TATAACACGATTAAGAGACAGGTCTTTGCTTTATCAGCTATTTTGCCATTTCTAGGTACTTCAGTACTGGCTAAGGATCCATTCATTTCTTCCCTCCTGGATGGGGTAAAGGCCATTGCCCCACCAGTAGTGCACCGTTTGCCCACATGGGATCTGGATGTGGTCCTGTGCGCCTTGGCGCATCCCCCCTTTGAACCTGTTCTAGAGCTGTCTCTAAGTTCGTTCTCCCTTAAGATGGTTTTCCTCACAGCTATCACTTCAGCGCACAGAGTCTCGGAGATTGCTGCTCTTTCCACGCACCCTCAATCCTGCATTTTCAGCCCTGATTCAGTAACGCTCAGACTGGAACCCCTCTTTCAGCCAAAGTGGATTTGAGCTCCCATCGTTCCCAAGAGATCTGTCTACCAGCACTACCTGCACATGCGGTAAGTGATTCTGAATCTTGGCTGACGCGAATAGATGTTAGGAGGGCTATTCAAACAGATATTGACAAGACTAAGAACATAAGAAAGACTATGTCTCTATTCGTATGTTTCCATCCACCCTATTTGGAGAATAAAGCTTCTCCCAAAGTTTTCGTCTTGGATTAAGAGCTGTATCACTCGAGCTTATCATTCCAGCTCACACGAGCCACCTGCAGGGATCACAGCACATTCAACCAGATCCTGCTCCACTTCAAAGCTATTTCTTCCTCTGCTTCGGTGGAGGAGATTTGCTGAGTGGCCACCTGAGCCTCGCCATCTACCTTCGCACACCACTATCATCTTGAGGAGCTGAGGAAGCAGGACGCGGACTTCGGCCGTAAGGTCTTGCATCTAACACCCCAAGGTAACATCTGCTCTTTTACGCCCTTTCCTTGGGGGAACTGGATGATACACCTTGCTTCCTTTCAGTTAGGAGTACCCACCCGGGATAGTTAGCTTTGGTACATCCCTGTCGTAGTCTGCTGCATCCGTCTGAGAACGGGAGGTTGATTACCTCGTGAAGATCCGTTCTAGACGGATAGCAGCAGACTACGCCCCACCCTGGGGCATTTCATCCTAACTGATTTGTATATTCTTCTTTATAGAGGGACTGGATTCAGCCCTGTAAGGACCACTATTAACACTCCCTACGGAAGACTGGCTCTGTTGGGCTCTGCTGCCCTATATACACATCCTGAAAAGAGCCACCTACTGGTCGTGTCAGCAACCTGCACCATCACATACCCTGTCGTAGTCTGCTGCTATCCGTCTAGAACGGATCTTCACGAGGTAATCAACCTCCCGTTTTCTCCCTTTGCTGATTTTTGAAACTCCATCCGTCTGTTTAGGTTACATTTTATTTTTGCTTTGTCAGTATAAGCAGTTAAGATGTGCAGGCTACACATTGAGAAATTTAAAAAGAAGCTAGTTATTTATAACCATTATATGTAATAAGTTTTCTTAACTTGCAGACATTTTTGTACCCTTAAAAACATATATGGCAAGCAAATAATTGTGAATCTTCTTGGGTCAAAAGAAGGAGAACATATGCTTAGCAAAGCCTTTCAGGTAAGTGTAATTTGTTCATGTTTATAGTCAGTAAAATAATCACAGTGCAGTGTCAGTAGATAATGTTCAACGCATAAAAGCCTCAAGACAGATGGCCTTGTTGTTCTCAGCTACCGAATCACTTGGTATGTATTACCTCATCTATAAAACAGATGTATAATTTGCACATTGTGTTTACTCATAACATTCAGAGAATGGTTGAGAGTGACATCCCCAGCTTATAGTCTGAAATGGTATGAATTTATCCTGCCAAAGCTGGTTAAGTCTAGCTCTGGTAGTCCTCCTGGGAACGTCATGGATGCTTACTGTGAACTCCATAATGGGAAAAAAATCCTATAATATAAACATATGAAGGTAAACAAATAACACACAAGCAGAAACTGTCTACAATAAGGCTTAGACTTGTGCACCCTATATTTTTTCAAAATCTCCAGGTTGACAACAGCTACCTTTAAAACAAATAACTATGGGTAACGTTGACCATGGTAAATCTAAAACAAGCCATTTTAAATACTATGGTTTTAAATTATGTGTTTGAATCTATTACGATAACGTAGCATTGGCCACCAGCTTGGATGCTTTCAAAAAAGGTTTGGACCAATTCATGAAAGTCAAGGCCATCAAAGGCCTTGATGGCTATAGGATATAGTACTGCTCTGACAACCAGCCTCAGGGAGACAACAAACTGAGCAAGCTGTGTGCTTAAATCCTGCTGGTGGGTTTCCTTATGCAACTGGTTGGCCACTGAGTGAGCAGATTGCTGGATAGATGGGGGATAAGTCCAATCCAGAGGTAACTTCTTATGCTTGTAATATTTAAGCTAACCATGATTAATCTTAAATACAAGTTACATCAGTGTTCTTCATCACCTCCCCGTACCCCATGGGCACTTCATTGGATCCTTAGGATCTAAGGCATAATGTAGTGACAGCATGTATCAAAAGCACCCTCTGGTCACCCTGTTTTTCATGTGTAAAACAGGCTTACATGACATAATTATTTAAAAACCTACAGAATGTAACTGGTGCTGAACATCCCATTTCATAAATCACAAACCACAGTGTAATAATGATATGTCAGTAATCCTACTAGAATGTTGCCTTCCAAAAATACTCTGTACCATCATTGGCTCATATTTGATAAAGCATACATTTCTGCAAGTCAACAACTAATTAAGGGCTACTACAGATGTGCGTTTCCTTTGAAACACAGCAATTTGTGCAGAAAGTAAATAAAAATACAGCTATAAAGGCAGAGGATTTGGTTAGAAATTAATAGTGTCGACTGTTTATGCATAATTGCATGTATTTCTTACTAATGCCTCTTTTTTCTCAACAGAGCCACTTGAAAGCTTCTGAACATGCTGATGACATCAAAATGGTCAATTTTGATTATCATCAAATGGTGAAAGGTGGTAAAGCAGAAAAGCTGCACAGTGTCCTTAAGCCACAGATCCAAAAATTCTTAGAATGTGGATTTTTTTATTTTGATGGAAAAGAAGTTCGGAGGTTTGAATATTTGGCTTATATATTACTGTTTTTAAAAAGAAAAAGATTGAAATTTTATTTTAAACAAAGTGAATGTACATGCTTCAACTATTACTCTTATATGTGCTCTTGTGTCTCCAAATTCTGTATTTCCTTATTTGTTTTAATCTCTGCAGCAAGATTAACCAGGGTTCTTGTGAATATTCCTCAGCGTTGTAAAATTAAACAAGCATCAGAGGTACCAAGGAAGTTGAGTGGTGAGGGAAGAGAGCATAAAACCATGCAGAATGTTCTGGGTTTTAATATTAAATCCTTTAAGTTCAGCAAAATTAATCCTTTATTAGCTTTAAATATGTTTTGCCACAAAAAAAAAATTATATTTCTTTTGAACATTCAATCCACACTAGACTTAGGAAAACATTACTTAATAAAGAAATTACCTGTGTATGAGAATTTATATTCCAATTTCATACGAAGAAACAGATGTTCAAAACAGTTGTGCCTTCAATTAACTGTTTTAATCCATTTGTTTATAAACTCTCACTGAGTTCTGTACCTAAATCATTGGTTTCTGTGCTGAGGGTATAGAAAATGAACTCTCTTATTTAAACTTCAGAATTCACAAACCAACTGAAGAAAATGGTTTTTATTTCATATGAGTGAACAAGTGCTGACAAAGTCCCTTGGTTTACCTTTCACAAATAGAGTATAACTCATCTGCTTTGAACAAGTAAGAGTGCCCTGTGCTGGAAAAGGTGTCACCTTTTCCTCCTTGAAAAGGGTACCAATACCCTCCAATTCATTTCTCTGAGTAAGAGTCCATTGTTAGATTTCTGTTGTGGAAACAGAGTAGAGATCTATAACTGCCAATGTAAAATAGATCTCTGCTCTAGAGAAAGTAATATGCTTGCTTGTGTTCTGAGCCTTTGCTTTCTGCTATTCAACTGTAGTAGTCGTTTTCTCTGGTTATTTTCTTTAATTTTTTTTCCTCCCAGAATGCTGTGGGAGAAAATGGTCTGCATGTAGCTAGTTATTCTCTATTGTCTTCCAAAAGTGAATAATTTCCTGACTAGCGTTCTGCCTTTTAAGAGTTAGGAGCATTCTTATGCGTATATGCAATGGGGGCAGGGTAATATTCTATCTTACCTTTGTTTGGATTTGAAGGGCAGGAAGAACATAGGAAAGGAATGTATAGGCCGATAGATTAGTCTCTATTTTAGTGTAAAGGGCTGCACTATTTTAACTAAATAATGCATTAGGCTTATATCATTTCTGTTTCAATATGATAGCATTTTCTGATTATTTGTCTGGTTACATTTGGATCAAAAATAAGATAGAAGATTCTTGACAGAGGAAGAATCCAGCTCGGAAAAATGATTTGATAAAGTGAGACAACCATTCTCCAATAGGGATGTGCACGAATGGGTTTTTGGGCATTTCGATTCGTAAGGAATCGAATGTTAGAAAATTCATATTCGTTCAAATAGACCCCCTTCGAATGTGATAGAATTCTATTAGATACGAATGTATTTGTATGAATTAGTATGAATATCCAAATGCCTACGAATCAGATATGTATTCTGGATACCTATCCTGGATACAAATGCATACATAACGGATACAGATCCCCAGCCTGTCTTATACACACACACCTTGCCTCTCTCTGTTTCTCTGATCCTTCCTCCCCTCCTGTCTTAAACACACAGCCCTCGCCTCTGTTTCTCCGGACCTGCTTCCCCTCTTGTCTTAAACACAACCCCCTCACCTCTCTCTCTGTTTCTTCAGTACTGCTGCCTCTAGTGTCTTAAACACACACCTTACCTCTGTTTCTCCAATCAGGCTTCCCCCTCAGTTTCCCCCCCCCCAGTTTAACAAATGTCTGAACCATTCATACGAATGTTAATATATGAATGTTGTGACATTCGATTTGTGCACGAATGTCCGAATTCGTATGAATTTGTATGAATGATTAAATGTTATGAATATTCGTGCACATCCCTGTTCTCCAATGCTAACCCTTCTAGTAAAGCCATTACTTTCTTCAACTGTTATTGATGATAATAATACTGTTGATAGAATACTGATATTTTGTAACATTTAGTACAGAAACAATACTTATACATTAGTGAACTACTTACTGTAGGTAAAATGGTTCTTGCCCTTGAAATCTACAGTATAGAAATAAACAAAATGGCATTTCAAAGATAGTCTGAGACTGTCAGCAGGGAGTTTGTCCATATTAGCGTACCTTAGCTCCATTGCTGGGCCTCTGAGAGGGGAGAGGAGAAACCATCTTCGAGCTGAAACTGCATTTAGATGCACCTCCATGCCCTTTCTGGAGCTTGCAGGGACTAGCATGCACAAGTGCAGACTCCTTACTTAACAAGACAAAGCTGTTTTACAATTTGGAAAAGACTATTACAGACCTGCTAGTACAGGGAATAAGTATCTCTCTTTAGGTAAACTGGAGTGTCTTTGCTCATTCTGGAAAATAAATGATGAAAGTGAGGAGAATCCATGCTTACCAGCTGGAAGTACACATTTTTGCAAGGGTTCATGATATGATCTTTATTATCCTGACAGCTTGAAGTTCTTAGTTTTGTGTATTGATTTTAAAGCCATTTTTGTTCAACTTGGTGCAGATCCCAAAGTGGCACTATAAGAACAAACTGCTTGGACTGTCTGGATAGAACAAATAGTGTACAGGCTTTCGTTGGCTTAGAGGTAAGCTGTAGTGACATTGACCTTGGTATATTTTAGAAGTGTTAGGTAGATTTTGATACTGCTTCAAATATTAGGTGATAGACATGAATTTTAAATAAATGTGTTATTAAAATCCCCCTGTTGGGATTGCTAGGTAATTTCTAAGTGTTAGAACTTCACCTGCAATGCCAGTTAGTAGGCAAAATAGGAAAGCAAACTAAATAATGTTAGAAAAGCTTTTGGGTAACCATTATGAGCAATATGTAATACATTTCCCCTTTACCCCTCTCTACACCCGGTGCCTAAAATGTTTTCTTTTGTAGATGCTAACTCAACAACTGGAAGCTTTAGGTTTAGCAGAAAAACCTCAGCTGGTTACTCGCTTTCAGGAAGTTTTTCGGTCCATGTGGTCTGTTAATGGTGACTCAGTCAGTAAAATATATGCTGGAACTGGAGCTCTGGAAGGAAAAGCAAAGGTAAATAATGTTATAGTAGTAAACTTCAAAATATAATTCTCACAGTGTTGAACTGTGTTTAGACTTCCATTTATTCCTCTCTTATATTTTTAACTGTAGTATTTAGTGATAGGTAAGTTAAACTCTGCCTTTATCCTTGTATGGTTTCATATATGCATCCAGTTCAGTTTCTTTCACTCTTTTCATTGTAGGACTTTATTTAACATCACTACTTTATTCAAATTCATATAAAGTAGTTCAGTCAAAAATGTATTTGCCTGGTTTTGTTCAGAATATTTTTTCTGTGTTTTGCAAATACAGGCTATTCTTTTTTGCTATTCAATGTCCTTATTATTCCTAATCTTTTTATAGTTTTCAGTTGCTTCAGAATGCCATGGTACCGCATAATTGCCAACAATTAAACATACCACGAGCTTCATATGATTTCCATTTAGTTGAGATTATATTTATATATGCTACAGTATACCTAGATTCATGAAATCAGAAGCATCCAGTTAAGCCATCAGTTGTGATCCTTACTTGTATTTGATGGAGACAAGATGGCTGCCTAAACAGACATGTTTCCTAAGGCTGTCATTTTTCGGTTACATATAGTTGGTTGCTACAGCTTGGAAAGACTCTATCAGTTAACTTGTGTTCTGTATGGCCTTTTTGTATATTTTACCTGTAGCTTTACAGAGCTATACCTTTGCAGAGTTTAGGTTTTAAATGGAATAGGGATAAAATGGCAGGCTTTATGGTATTTTCATTGCATATCTTATGGATGATGGTTTTTGAGTGGGGTGATGCTGGTCCTCTCCTACCATGCTATTGAATTCAGAGTATTTTTTCCATTCTACAACTAATCTGAATTATGTGTTTTTAAAGTGAATACTTCAAGATTTTAAAAAACTATTACCTAACATCTTAACTAACTTTTCTTTTGCTTTCCTTTTGTTTCATTTCAATTATTTGCCTGATTGGTGAGTGTAATTCTTGAATACTCTCAGATAATATATATTCATAAATGTTAGAATATTTATTCCTATAGCCAAACGGTTGAATTAATAGAAAGATAAGAACATGATTAAACAATCTAATCTGCCCATGGATAGTTTTTCATTTATTGAACATAAAATACCATATTCATATATAGTAGATTGTCCTATAATGCTAAAATTCCATTCCAGGAAAAATGTTGCTTAATGAGAATTCACTTTATGGGGCCCTGTAAATCTGGGGCTTGGGGAAATAATTAATTAGAGCTCTATTCATTTACATTTTGGTTGACTGGCATTTTCAAAATCCCATTGACTTGGGTGAAGAAGAGCTCCTAATGCAACTCAATGCAAGAAAAGAACCTGCATTGAAAAGGGGACAGCACAGGGATCTCAGACAGCTTTTACCATGGGGGCAGTGTCTTAAGACACAAGGACCATGCCTAAAACCTCTGCCACAACAGATGCTTGTCAAAATGTCTGCATCAGTAGTCAGTCTCACTCCCAAACAAGGGTTTTTCACACACTGCAATGAAGAGCGCACAGATGTTAAGGAAAATGCCCCGACATACATCCAGACAAGAATTTTTCACAGACTACAATGCTGAACACACAGATGCCAGGCTTTTCCACATCAAGGCACAGATGTTCTGTAGATTGCACTCCTGAATCACTACGATGCCACTTCTCTACTGCATCAAAGCAGAAAGCTGTCAAAATGCAAGAGTTGGTCAAATCAACCCACGGACCACATACACCAATACATCCATACTGAAAAGCATGCAAAGGCACATGGAAACTATCACAGACACGCAAAACTCATCAGGAAACACAAATTACATTCAGAGGTCATTTTTTTCAGAAACACCAACGCTAAGCACCCTCCTCACTGCAAAAAAGACAAGAGGGAAAATGGCTGCTGGACCTAGAAGAAGGTCTCGTCATCCTGCAGGGTTCACATCATAGGAGTTTGCTTTATAGGAGAATCTACTGAAGAAGTAGACTGAAACTGAAGTTGTAGTTTTTCTTTTATCTGATATGCAAAATCCAAAATTTAAATATTTTCAAGCCTTTGATGAGCAAAATATGATGTTGCTTTTGAAGAAGCCTCCATGCTGTATCACTGATTAACCACATTAACTTTTGTGTCAAAAGTTTCTTTCCATATGGCATAAAGATCTAGTGTGTGTGTTTTAACACAAACCTGAAATATTTTGAAGTCAATATGTTGTTCTTAGGCCACTATTCTCATAAGTTCTAAATCTCCAAATTAATGACAGGTTGTCTCTGCATTCGCTAGGTATATTAGGCAAATTGTTCTTCATAGGCAGTGATCTTGTATAGTAACATGGAACCAACACAAGATTAAGATCTGTGGAAAATGTAAACTGGCCTTTGTCTAAAACTATGCCAGCTGAGGCTGGTAAAAGTTCTACATAGTGCCAGAGTAGCTGCATCTTTTATGGTTTGTTTATGGCCTTTGTTGTGGTGGTTACCATTGAGTCATGGCTAACTCCTAATTGTCTGCATGGATAGCTCCATGCAGTTTTCTTGGTAGAGATACAGAAGTGGTTTGCCATTGCTTACTTCTGGAGAGAGGCTGGAGATCGAACTGGCAACCCTCTGCTTTTCAGGCAGTTTGTCCTACCACTGAGCTACAGCCACCCCTTTATGACCTTAGGAAGGGCATTATTTAAGCATTGTTGCTGACGTGCATGTTAGGCTTCAGTCATGTAAGATCAACGCTATAAAATGTGTTGGAATATTATTTACATGAATATGACATGTGCCAAAATCTGGCAGCTATTTTGTATTTATTCCACACCCTGCAATACAAATATAATGATCTTCCAGATTAGAAACCATGATTTAGTCACGCACATTGAAAAATTCTTCTCTCCGTATGTCAACAGGGGGAAAAATATTCCTTTAAAGACATTACCATTTAAAGGACAGAGGATATTTTTAAGCATTTGCTTCTATAATATCTTTTGTGTGTTATATGCATATATTGTGTGTTATTATGTGCTTGTCCATGCCTCACTGTTTTGGGTAAAGGCAAAGTGTTGCACAACCATATTGCATGCTTTCTGTGTTCCACTCTGGTTTCTTCAGAGTGTTTCATAATGCTGTCTTTGGCGATATCTGCATTCTAAACTGACATAAATATTAGCTGTGTTTGTTGAAACTGAATGGATTTAAAACTCTTCAAAACTAGATTGTTGTTATTTGTATTATTTGTATGCTGCATAGCGGTGTATGGTACATGTCAGTGTTTTCTAAGTAACTTCCTAAAATGTTTATACATATTCCTCCCCAACAGGCTGGAAAGTTGAAGGATGGTGCACGTTCTGTGACCAGAACTATTCAAAATAACTTTTTTGATAGTTCAAAGCAGGAAGCTATTGACATTTTATTGTTGGGAAATACCTTAAATAGTGATTTAGCAGACAAAGCACGGGCCCTCTTAACCACCGGCAGTTTACGTGGTATGTGTTTTCTAGGTTCTTAATTTATAATAATAATGACTAGTGTTAATAATTAGTGGTGGCTTCATCAGCTTTCCTTTTGCATCCAAAAGATATACATACTTAGAAGAATTCAGGAAGGCTGCTTCATCCATGTGCTAGATTTAGAAAACTGCTTTAGATCCTATCTAGGCAAATGCAGTGGATTGGGATCACTCCTAAATTGCCTTATCATTCTGCTACCCAGATTCAGGTTGTATTGGGGAACATGGAAAAGGTTTGGTGTGATCTTCTCTTATTTTCCTCGCTTAATGTTGGCTATGCTAGCTGGGTAGAACCGCTAAGTGCAATGGAAGGACTGACTGCAGCAAGCTTTCCCGTCGCACACTAGCACATCCTCTCCTTGAAGAGCAGGCAAATCAGAGGAACTAAACCAAAGGGCATGCCTAATCCAACCTAGTGCATTCTTCCTTCAGCACCAGCAGTTATTGTTTGACCTCTCATAACCTTTGGATCTACTTTGCATGAGTTCCAGTAAAACTTCAGCTGTTAACAGTATTGTAGCAGTAGAAGGACTGTAAATGGTCTGCTTATTCCTTTTGGTTTCCTGTTATTTGAGTTGTCCAGCAGATGAGAGGAATGTGCAGTACTTTCACAACAAGTTTGCAGAAGATTAGCCTTATCTGAGAAGGATTTTTCATGGATGAAGTGCTGAATATTTTAGGAGTTGGTTCCCTTGAGAAGATTAATCTTTTAGCATCTAGATATTTTGATTTTACCGTAGGAGTCTGGGCGGTAACTGCAAGGCTCAGTTCACAGGTTTTGCAGCTCTTCCAGGAACATGCAGCATTATAACCCTCTTATGCTGTAGGCATTATAAGTGATAGACTGAAGGGGCAACTTCTTTTGTATTCTTTTAAATGTTGTAATTTTAATATGGCGTGTTGTATTAAAAATTAAAATGTAAAAATGTGATATCCTCAGAAGGTATACTATAGCTTGCTAATACATAGATATTGAACTAATTTCTTTTCTTTTCCCCTTGCTGCACTCGTAGTTTCAGAGCAGACATTACAATCAGGTATAGTATAGCAATTGTGAACATCTGGGGTTCAATTTTACATGATAAATGTCTCTAAAACTTCTTCATTCTGAAATGGCACGAAGCAACTTATCCTACTATGTGACAGTGAGAGGCAAGACAACCCACTTAATAAAGAGGAAGTAGCAAGCCAGACACTTTCATGTGCACACAGAGTGATTGCAAAAGCTCAAACCTCCCCTACTTCTGACCCTATGAGGAAGAGAAGGAAAGATTCTTCAGTATACTGTCATATTTGCCTCTATAATCATAGGAGCCTAAGAAAGCAGTTGGTTCACCTCCTTTAGTTTGTCTTTGAGTGAACAGGGGTGTATTTTGCCCAGTTTGTGATTTTGGTTAAACACCTAGCATTTAATCAGACACAAAAGTGGCACCTCATAGAATGCTTCCATGAAGACAACAAGGGCAGAGGAAGCCACAATTTGGAAGTTCCTTTTGACTTTACTGACCTGTGCTATTGAGTGAAATGAGGTTCAGTAAGATCAGGGCAGGGCTTCCACCTTGCTGCCTTTGGTCATTACAGCATACAACACTGAAATACTCTATGGTCCACTTGTTACTCTTCTTTGAGTGTGCTGGCAAATATATGTGATGATAAATATTTTGATTGCAAAGACTATGGTTGCATATTAAGGAAAACTGAGAAACAGAATCTGAGTTAGATTTAGTAGGACATTCTCTGAATAATCTGTTTCAGTTTTGCTATTGTTTTTCTATTCTGTACTGTGTTTAGAATAGACAGGATTCTGATCATTAATCCAAGTTGTCATGCATAAGAATAGATATAATGTCAGAAAGGGAAAGAGTTTTTCTTCTTTTAAATGTAGCACTCAGATTCTGGAATAGTTTTCTCCCCAAAGTCTCCTGTGCTTTTGGTACCTGATTAAAGCATTGGTATAGTGAAGAATTTGCTAACCCCTTGGGGTTGAGCACAACCCTTGGGGTTGTGTTAATTTAATGTTTTCATCCATCTTGTGTGCCCCTTTTCCAATAAATACTCAAGGGAGTTTATACGATTCAGAGAACAAATGCCAATAAACAATCCACAATAAATTGAAATAAAATACAATGCAAAGTATAATTGAAATGGCGGGGGGGGGGATTGTTCTGAACTTCCCTCCATTCCCTAATGAATGGCTGTACATAAATGTTTTTAAGTACCCTCTTGTCATGTCATTTTTAGAAAACGGTAGTGCCATGCAGACTGGGACTGTAGGGCCATGGGGCTAGGGAGGCAAGGTCCAAGTAGAAGCCACAGCTTGATTGCCCTGAATTGCCTGGCTTGGCAGGCTTAAAAATGCGGAGGCGGAGCCACAACCTGCAGCTGCTATTCTTGAAGTCAAACAAGATGCCTCTAAAGGCTATTTGCAGGGAAATAAGAGCACGGAAGACTGGCTCAGGTGCCCGCATGAGGGTATTTAAATGTTGAGCTAACGGTCAACTGCCAGGCTCGCGCCTCGGATATACCCAGCCGTAGTATGCTGGAATCCGTCCGAGAAAGGTTGTGGCTCAGTCCAGCAAAGTTCCTTTTATGTTCTTATGAAATGCCAAGTTTGAAACAGTGTGTAGCATGTGAGTAATTTACCCATATAATCTGAAATATTCCTGTGAAAGTACGTGTATTCCATCTTATTTCATGTATATGAATAACTAAGATGGTTATCTGTTCTAGGATGGGCAGATACTTTTATTTAAAAACATCTGTCAGCTAGAATTCTAAATCACATTATGGGTGTTTTTCCACTGTCACTAAAAGTACCCATTAAGTACTCATTAATGGGTACGTAATGGCATTTTTGTACCCATTAATGGGTACTTAATGGGTACTTCTAGTGACAGTGGAAAAACACCCTATGCTAACTGAACAATATGTGTCTATATACTGCTACGAAACTATTACATTTCATTCACTCGTCAAAGCTTATGAGCATTCTTGAGGCCTCATGCTTGTTATGTTTTACAGTCATCCTGTTTAAGCAATTAAATCTTAATATTTTATAGCATCAGCAAAGATACTGAAGAGCATGTGTGAGAATTTTTATAAATATTCAAGGCCCAAGAAAATTCGCATTTGTGTTGGAACATGGAATGTCAATGGTGGAAAGCAATTTCGAAGCATTGCCTTTAGAAACCAGACTCTCACTGACTGGCTCCTAGATGCACCAAAAATAGCTGGCATCAGTGAATTCCAAGGTGAGAGTCATTGGTTTAACTGTGATTGGATTTATGCTCATATTTTAAAAAAAACTAACAAAAATTAATATTTTAACTCCAGATCGAAGAAGCAAGCCTATTGATATATTTGCAATAGGATTCGAAGAAATGGTAGAACTAAATGCAGGAAACATTGTGAGTGCTAGGTAAGTGTTTGCTTAACAAATTGTATTTTGGCTAATTTTAGGACTGTTATGAAACAAACAAAAAAACCCTAATCAGACTGGATTTATGTGTTGCCTGAAGGATGCATAGAGAACTAAGCACTTAACAGTGTGTAAATTGTTTCTGTTATCTCCCTTAATAGCATCTGACCTACAATATATTACAGATTGGTCTGTAAACGTGGAACCAAATTGCAAGCAGAAATGGCAGGAAAAAAAATATGGATTTACCCATTCCATTCCATGTAGAAATATGCAAAAATATTTTCCAGTCAAAAATTCATATAGTAAAAAACAGACTGAAGAGATTTGTGAAAATTAGATTCTTTCTGTTTCTTGCTGAAAACCATTCCAGTCGTTTTTCTTTTATCACTAAGTCTTTTCCAGTTAGCTAAAAGCTATCTTTGCTGTCACAGTTTCTCTTTGTCCTTTTGAATTATTAACTGTGTTCATTTATTTAAAACTTTTATATACTGCTGCCCATTTTACAAATCTCAAAGCAGTTCACAAGAAGCATTAAAAATCAAAAACACGCATAGAATAAAAATAACAATTAAAAACATATTAAAAATTGAATGGATAGGAATGAATTAAGTGGTTTTGTTGTAGTGAAGAGTGTTCCAAACTCCTGTTTTTACTAGGCCAGAGAGTAGGTAAGGATCTCCCTCTGACAAATTTCCCCCCTCCCATTAGGATGTTTTGGAGTTTGTGAAAAGCTGGGGCTGAAGAGTCCGAAACATCATCTAGCGCATGTCTTTCAGGCCGAGGCCAGCGAAAAAGAAAACGGTTCAGAATCATTCATTGCTCTATTTTGGCAGCAGTGTGAGCACTGTCAGAGGTGTTTACACTGGCTGTTGGCCGCACCGATTCTACCCCTGATGAGATTCTTTCTTGCCAAGTTAGGATTCCTGAATTAGTGAAAGCTCGTACTCTGTACTGTGCAAAATGATGTTACTAGGTTTTTTTGTTTTCCACACTGATAGTACAACAAACCAGAAATTATGGGCCGCTGAGTTACAAAAGACCATCTCAAGAGATTATAAATATGTTTTACTGGCTTCAGAACAGTTGGTGGGTGTCTGCCTCTTCGTATTCATCAGACCTCAGCATGCACCATTTATCAGGTCAGTGAAGGAATATGCTAATACAAATTTCATGTCATTTAAAGTGAACTGATGGCACTGACTAACATTTCCACCGTTGTACCATCCTACCATCCTTTTAAAGCTCCTGTGATGAAAAGTATATTGGGGATATATTGAGTTAAAGTTTGCTGTACTGAGGTCAGCTCAAGGCAAGATTTCAAAATAGAACCGTTGGAGCTTTCCTGTCCCATAGGGTACCAGACTGAAGTCTTCATGTGTAACAAAGCGATACTAGGGAAATGGCCTGAAACAGCCAAACGAATAACCAGAAAAGTTCCAGACCCAAGCAATTACTAAACTCCCTAGGTGGAGAGTCTGTTCTGTACCATGTGCTCAGGGCACATGCTACCTGGCCAGTGAGAGAATAGCATATGTTTGCTTGGCTGTCCTCCCAGCCTGTGTGTCTAGTGTCCTCTAAGTTCAGCCAGTTTCTCTTAAAGGAGAATAACTTATAAAAAGGATGGTATGTAATTTTCTTGCAGAAGTATGGAAAAAGGCAGTCTAATTATCTAACACCAGTCAAATTAAAAAGCAGTCTGGAAAAATCTAGCACATGACATCTTTTCTTATGCCGTATAGTCTTTTCCTTGACATGCATTTTTTAGTGTGAAACGCAAACATAAGCTCAAGTTTGCACACATTTTAAAAACTTTGAAATGCACTCAACCTTTGGCTAGCTTTAAAGGATGAAGTTTTTCCTTCTGTCATCCATTGATTGAAGGCAGTATTGCATACCCAGTGCTGTGTGCCTAAAATAGATTGGGATTATGTTTACACATTTCTAAGATCATACTTCCAAGGCCTCGTGAATGTGGCTGTTCATAAATGGCTGCCAAAGGGACATAGAGATTCACAAAACATTTGGTAGTTTACCAAATAAAAAAAAGGACTTAATTTACAAAACAAAAGGAAAAAGGGCAGGGAGAATTTTCAACCTATTTTATAAAAGCAGAATTCTGTGTCTAACTGAGCCCTGGAAAAATGAAAGTAAAACAGTGAAAGGCATTAACAATTGTTACTTGCTGGCACTAGATGATGAATGAGGTGGCATTTTCAGGTAGTAGACCCGGTCTGGCTTTTTCAAAACATGTTGTGCACCAGCATTCAAGTTTTGCACAATCCAACACCAGTGAGAAAGACTTGCTGGCACTCTCTCCCCCCCCCCCCCCCAATCTAAGCCTTTGTTTTGTTTTTTCAGAGCATGATTAGCAACAGAGCCCTGCTTTTACAGAGCAGTTCCGGTATCTGAGCTATCTCTTGTACAAGTGCTAAAACAGCCAATGTAAACTGTTGCTGACAGTTTTTTAAGAGAGAAAGGAGAAAGGAATGAGGAAAGAAGTTTTTAGTGCAATTATGTAACAATAAGTGGTGTAACAAATGACAGGAAATGTTTCTTTTAACAAGATTGCGACATTTTTAAAAAGTGTGCCAAATAAAGCAGCAAAGACTAGGCCTGTGAGCCAGCAATGCTTCTTGGAAGCACATTTGCTAGGTAAATGTAGGCCTCAGATTTTAGGGAGCTGAAATAAGCACTTCTGGATACCTCTCCTGACTTGTTTTTAAAAGAACTGGGAAGGGGAGAAGACCTCACATCACCACTTCAGGCCACATAATGTCATCTTGCAGATAATCTATGATTTTCTGACCATTGTGCTTTTTCTGGTCCCTGCCAAGTTTTAAATTTTTTATTTTAAAAAATTGAGTTTTAGGCTTTTTTGCTTACTGGTGTGACAGGGATTAAGGGATGTCTAGTGGCCTAAAAGTTGTGTCATCAGGTTGCCACCCTGGCAACATGGGTCTCTACCCCTCTTGACTCCAAGGAACTTGAGAGCAGCATTCAGGAGTGCGAGGCAAGCTGATGTAAGTGCTTCCCTCATTCCCCATTAACTCTACACTAGGTCCTAGGTTGCTATATTGTATCAAGGAAATCCTCAGGAAGGCTAGGGTCAAGGAAAAAAGGCACAGTACCTACTGCCAGGACATATAAACACCATTTTCTCAGGGTTCGGCCTGCTCTGGAAGGCCCCCAAAATGGACAGGAGTTAACTAGTAAGTTGCATCTTCCCTCTCCGTACATCCACACAAGAAGAGGGTAATCTTTGCTGCCCACTAGACCTAGCAAGTGTTTTTCCCAGCTTATTTGAAATGGAACTCCAAACACATCTAGGCTGACATGAAGGCTTCCTAGGAGAAGGTAGGTTTGGATGCTCTGCTTCCAGACTACCGCAGGCCTTCTACCTGTGCAGATGCAGCCATAATTTAGTTTTGCACTGAATGTTTAAAGCAAACGCTTTAATATAATTGAAGCTGTTAGAACTGATGCCATATTTTAAAAGTTTGAACTTATTTTAACTCTTATTCTAGGGATGTTGCAGTTGATACTGTAAAGACTGGCATGGGAGGTGCTACTGGTAATAAGGGCGCAGTAGCAATTCGGATGTTGTTTCATACCTCCAGTCTGTGTTTTGTGTGTAGTCACTTTGCTGCAGGACAGTCACAAGTCAAAGAGAGAAATGAAGATTTCATGGAAATATGTAGAAAACTCAGCTTCCCAATGGTAAGGAGAAATTGGATCCCCTAATTAGAATAATTCATAAAAAATAATGTAAATTCATTTTCACGGTACCCAAAAAAGTGTATCTGGTGGTCCAAATAAGCATTGTATTCAAGACTTTAACTAATGAATCCTGTACACTCTAATGATTTCAGAAATGGTTAACTGAAGTTCATTGTCGTGCTTCAGCACCAAAATTCCGGTGATTTACATTTTTAATTTTCTTTTTGTGACACTTAAGATAGAAACTGATTAGTTCTGAATTCTTGTTTTCAGGAACAGAATTATTATCAACAAACTATAGCATGTAGGAAGTAATGCTAAACGTCATAAAGATTGTAGTAATGAGCTAGCTAGCAGGCAGGTATGTCAGCAAGCATGTTCTAGTTTATTGCAGGTTCAAGTACAAAGCAAGTTCATGTTCAAAGCAGGGTTCATTTACAAAGCAGGTTCATGTTGTTATTGTTAAGAGTCAGGGCTCTTTATACCCTTCCACACAGCAGACAGTTACACAGTGGAAAATCACTACAGGATACACACAACTATAAGGGAGGGGGGAAATCTGGATACAACCAGTCTGAACAACCTAATGCAAGGATGTTGCTACATAGGAAGTACCATATATGGTGTCATGGTGAGGAAACTCAGGGACCAATAGAAGCCTGTCTCTGGGCCTTGCTTATGCATGTGTACAGCTCATGTCAACATCCTTGGATGCTGTACATTGTTTATAACTTTGTATACTAACAAAATTTTAGTAGAATGATGCAGTCTGTTGAAATCCAGTTGAATTTTATGGTACCCTGTGAGTCTAAACCACAATTGACTCATCTTTACAATTTAAAAAGTTAGCATTAGGGATGTGCAAAATGCTGTCTCAAATGTCTTTTGAAACATTTGTGATAGTGTTGCACATCAATGCACAGCCAGGTTTTCTAGGTGGAACATCTAGCAAACTAGGCCCTAGAAGCATGCCCCTTACAATTTGAGGTTTCCACCTGGCCTCTAGAAAGCGTTCTGTCTAGCAGATTTATTTATTTCTTTGTTTGTTTACATTTCTATCCTGCCCCATACCCAAAGGTCTCTGGGCAGGTAACAGCAGATTAACCAGCAGATTAAAAACAAGATACACATTAAAACAACATACACATTAAAAACAAAATACAGATTAAAAACACTTTAAAACTTCAACAAATTTAAAACAGTACACTCCATATTGCGTTCATAGTGACTGTAACTGGGGTGGGGGGAATATAATCTCCTCAGCCAAAGGCCAGGGCAAAGAGGTGCATCTTTACCACCTTCCTAAATATATATAAGGAAGAGGAATGACGCACCTCGAGGGGGAGACTGTTCCATAATCTGGGGGCCATCGCTGAAAAGGCCATCTCTCGGGTGCCCACTGGCCTCACTACTGAATGTGGTGGGATAACCTGGAGGGCCTCACTACTTGATCTTAAGGCACGGGCAGGTTGGTATGGGAGAAGGCGTTCCTTTAGATATTTGGGGCCCAAGTCATTTAGGGCCTTATAAGTCAGAGTTAACACCTTGAATTGGGCTCGGCAGTGAATTGACAACCAGTGCAACTCTTTTAAGACCGGCGTGATGTGCATCCTGCTAGCTGTTCTGCTCAGCACACTGGCAGCTGCATTTTGCACAAGCTGCAACTTCCAGACTGTCTTCAAGGGCAGCCCCATGTAGAGCGTGTTACAGTAGTCGAATCTAGAGGTTACCAGAGCATGGATAACTGTGGCCAAATCATCTCTATCCAGAAAAGGCTTCAGTTGACATACCAGCCATAGTTGGGAGTAGGCACTCCTGGCCATGGCCTCCACCTGAGCTTCAAGTGTTAGTGCCGAGTCCAGGAGTACTCCCGGATTACACACCTGTCCCTTCCAGGGCATTACAACCCCATCAAGGACAGGGTATCTTCCAACTACAGGGACACGAGACCCTGTGACACACAGTACCTCTGTCTTGTCAGGATTCAGTTTTAATTTATTGGCCCTCATCCAGCCCATTACCGCCTCCAGACACCTGTCAAGCACTTCAATCACCTCTCCTGATTCAGATGACCCAGAGAGACAGAGCTGGGTATCATCTGCATATTGGTAACACCTCACTCCAAATCTCTTGATGACCTCTCCCAGTGGCTTCATATAGATGTTAAATAACATGGGAGATAAGATCGACCCCTGAGGAACCCCACAAGTGAGTTCCCAGGGTGTTGAATTAGTGTCTCCCACAGTCACTATTTGGAATCGACTCTGGAGATAGGAGCGGAACCAATGCCAAGCGTTGTCTCCCACTCCTAAACTCCATAGTCTCTCCAATAGGATACCGTGGTCAATGGCATGAAAAGCCACTGAGAGGTCCAGGAGAACCAACAGGGTAGCATTCCCCTGTCTCTGTCCCAGAGTAGGTCATCCACCAGGACGACCAAGACGGTTTCCATGCCATAACCAGGCCTGAAACCAGATTGAAATGGGTCCAGATAATCAGCTTCTTCAAAGCATGCTTGCAGTTGAACATCAACAGCCCTATGTAGAACCTTGCCTAAAAAAAGTATGTTAGCCACCGGGCGATAGTTATTTAAATCTTCTGGGTCCAAGGAGGTCTTCTTCAGGAGGGGGAACACCACAGCCTGTTTCAAGCCTGGTGGGACCACCCCATCCCTCAGAGAAGCATTCACTACCTCCTGGATCCACCCAGTCATACCTTGACAGCTAGTCTTTATCAGCCATGAAGGGTAGGGATCCAGAGACCACGTTGGTGGCTGCACCCCCACAAACGGTTTGTCTGCATCCTCAGGCTGCAACAATTGAAACTGATCCAATTAAACTGGACCAGACAGTTCTCTGGACGCCTCATTTGGACTGTAACCAATTGTGACATCTAATCCCCTACGAATTTGAGCGACATTTGCTTTGCAAATTTGTCACAGCAGATGTTTGGTCCTGGCTCATACTTCTTTGAGCTAGGTTTTATAAGACCATTTACTACTCTGAAGAGCTCTGCTGGACGGTTACTTGAGGACGCAATGGTGGCAGCGGAAAAGTTCTTTTTCGTACTGTTACCGCCACATGGTAGGCCCAATAGTGTGCTCTTACACGTGTTCGGTCAGACTCACAGCCGGATTTATGCCACCTGCGCTCTAGCCGTCGAACTTCCTGTTTCATGGCCCATAGCTCCATGGAATACCAAGGAGCTTTCCAGGCTCCACAAGCATGCTGAGGGCACTTGGGAGCAATGTGCGCTTGGTACACATGTAAATGGACAATGTTTTGAAAAGCATTCAGATGATTTGAAAAACCAATAGACAGCATTTTGAACCTAGGCAGCACATATGGAAGTGATCACATTTTAATTCTATAGATGCTTAAGGGATTGCTATAGTTTTTATCAATGTTCCTTTTCAGCTCAGCTCCTGAGCAATATGACACTGAATCTCACTCTCTTTTCCTCATAAAATCATTAGGGAAATGAGTGGGCTGGGGAGGGGGTCTGCATCCATTCCTCTGAAATCTTCAGTGCAAGGACAAAATTTTAAAAAGTAGAATTTGTAATTATGTAACTTAACAGGGATCTTATTCATTTTATAAATTAGTACATTTGGCATTCTAGTTTAGATTTAATGCTAATTATGTTCCCTTTTTTAATAGGGAAGAATGCTTTTTTCCCATGACTATGTCTTCTGGTGCGGTGATTTTAATTACCGTATAGATCTTCCTAATGAAGAAGTAAAAGATCTTATCCGTCAACAGAATTGGGATGCTCTTATTGCAGGAGATCAGCTTATTAATCAGAAAAATGCAGGGCAGGTAATACCAACACATTCTTTTTAAAATGTACCCGTATATTCTGGCGTATAAGATTTTCCTGGGTTAAAAAGTAGTCTTATATGCCAGAATATACTGTATATGCTTTCCATTACTCATTTATGCTAAGAGTTTGTACGTTTTTTGGACTTAATATTGTAGTTGTTAGGTGCCACTGAGTTGGTTTCAAATCCTGGTTATTGCATGGTGAAATAATCACCATTTTGACTTATGTTTAGTAAGGTCACATTACTCTTCCAAGGCCATCCATCTTGTCTGCTGTCTTCCCCTTCTGCATCTCCCAGTGCTTTTATTCATTTGCATAAAGTTGCAAATGCATAAAGAGTTTCTGTTTGGTGATCATTGGCTTAAGGGACCAGTCAGGTTTCATTTGGTCCAACAATGATTGTTTGGTTCTTCATGTCATCAGTGGTTTTCTAACCAATAATCTCCAGATTTGTAACTGAAAACATGTACCTTCCTTATTTTGCTGTTCTTCAAGGTCTATCGTACATTATGATAGGAAATACTATTGCTTTAATTAGCTTAATCTTACCCATTGATGAGTAAAAAAATGAGTAGGTCCAAATGCCCATACAGGCTGATCTCAAGAGGGAAAAAATGGTTTATCAGGATGACTCCATAAAAACAAATGTGGTAGTTAATTAAAAACAGCCTTATCCATATTGTCCCATTTGAGGATATAATTTAAGACTGTAGCTCAGAAACACATTTACTTCTTGACTGGAAAGGAGCAAAACTTGCTCTGTGGTAAAGAATTACCTGTTCGATTTCTTTTGCTGGTGGTTTAAAATAGCCTAGTTATGTGCCAAACAGGTTCAAACTGAATGCTCTTCATATTGAACAGGTGTTCAATAGGTTTGAGTTCAAACTGAACACAGTGCCTGTCTGAAGAGAAAGTTTTAATTCAAAGGGGTGAACTGAACAGCTAATTTTAAGTTCATGCACGTGCCTAACTGGTTGTCCTGTCAGTGGTATGTTTCTTCTCTTGTAGGGTGTTCCAACATTGCAGCTTTATTAATATTCTGCATATTTTCTATAGATATTTAGAGGCTTTTCAGAGGGAAAGATACTCTTTGCCCCTACATACAAATATGACTTATTTTCGGATGACTATGATACAAGTGAAAAGTGTCGGACACCAGCCTGGACAGATCGTGTATTATGGAGGAGAAGGAAATGGCCTTTTGATCGATCAGGTTAGATAATGACATTGAATATGCCACAGTGCAAACTGGTGTAACTGCTTTAGGGAAGCCAGTCTCATTTTTTTAAAAAAAAATCAAGGTTTAATTCTGAAATAAAACATGGAATACTTTGTTCAGCTTATCATCTTTGGATATATAGTTTGTAAAGTTGCAGAGTAATAACTAGAGATTAATTCAGTTTTCATGTGAATATACACAATCACATTAATGTAGTTTGAGACATACTTTGAACATTCATTGTTATTTGAAGAGACACATATGGTTCTTGTTTTTTAGCGGAAGACATGGACCTTCTGAATTCCAGTTTTCATGATGAAAGCAAACTTATTTATACATGGAATCCTGGGTCAATTTTGTATTATGGAAGGGCAGAATTAAAGACATCTGATCACAGGTTCAGAATTATTAAAATCATCTATTTAAAAAAATTACTTTTTTAGTCTTCTTCGTTAGTTTTATAAACCTTACTATTTTCTTTAGGCCTGTTGTTGCACTGATTGATATAGACATCTTTGAAGTTGATGCAGAAGAACGACACAAAATTTATAAGGAAGTAATTGCAGTGCAGGGACCACCTGATGGTACTATAATGGTTTCTATCAAGGGATCTTCAGCAGAAGAGAACTATTTTGATGATGGCTTGATTGATGAACTTCTTCAAAAGTTTGCAACTTACGGTGAAGTTATACTGATACGGTTAGAGCAGTTTCATTTCAAAGCTATTTTAAATTTTTCAGCCCTGCCTGTTTTCTGAAATGTTTTTCCCTGCTCAAATGAAAGTATCCTAATGTGTCTAAAACTCTCTCATTAAGTAATTATGGAGGACCAGCTAGATCATAACTGTGTAGACCTAATTGTTTAGTACTTTATTTGTGGAAAACAGTACACTGTATGCCAGCAAGAAACTCTTTTAACAATTTATAAGAGTTTCTTGCACTGTAGATCCATTTGAGAATTGTTGCTGGAAGATTAGATAAGAAGATTCATCTTCTTATCTAAAGCAGTTGCTCTGATACTTTTGATCATGTAGCTTATACTTGGACTAACTTTGTTCACCAGACAAGTGAAAATGCAGGTGTATTGTTTGCATGCAGTTCAAAATATGATCATGTACTAGAATTCTATATTTTTAGGACACACCCTAGAA
Organism: Aspidoscelis tigris stejnegeri; assembly: GCA_023333525.1. Lineage (NCBI taxonomy): Eukaryota > Metazoa > Chordata > Lepidosauria > Squamata > Teiidae > Aspidoscelis > Aspidoscelis tigris. The sequence continues at coordinate 215,498,231 of JALMGA010000001.1, forward strand.
AAATTCCTGCTGAAAATATGCTGAAAGGATTAAAAACAGCCAATATGCTGAAAGGATTAAAAACAAGTGGGATATATAATGCATCTATCTAGAAATTTCATCATATTTCAGTCCTACTTACAAAGTGTGAAAAATGGTTGTAAGTTAACGCATGGAGTAAAATCTAGTGTGTAAAGTAGGTTACATGTTCCCTGCCTATCTTGGGCTGTTATATAATGCTAAACATTCTGGATACCTTCTGCACCGAAAGCTGGAAGATATATTCATAATAGGTGACCAGTGTACAACTGGAGATTATAGTTTTATTAATGGTGATGTTCATGAGTCTGAAAAAGTGAATTTGGTTCACATTAACTCAAACCCCCGCACCAATGAGCAGTTCAGAGTCTAAACATGACACCTTCCTTTCTTAAGAGAGGTCATTAGCTTATGAAGGGTTAGAATGGTGTCTCATGCATATTGATAGAACATCCTGTTAGCACAGTTGTTACAGTGCTGCAGTTATCTCTGGGACAGAGGCAATTTGCATTTAGCCAGTGCTAAATTTGGAATGGATCCGTAGTCTCAAAGTGTGGGCACTGGACCCATCCCCCATCTTCACTTCCCTGGGATGTTTTCCCAGGGAAGGTTCAAATAGACCCCGAGAGAGAAAATATAGAACAAAAATGTGAGTTGGTGCATTTTGGTTTAAGCATTTAGTAAGTTAACGCTGTTAATTCTTGATATGTTTTACAGATTTGTAGAGGACAAAATGTGGGTGACCTTTTTGGAAGGGAGTTCTGCTTTAAATGTTCTAAACCTAAATGGTATCGAGGTAACAAACATATTTAAGTATATTCATAGCCTGCAAAATGGTAATGTTAGTAGTCTTCTGTAGTGTACAGTAAGCCCCCAGCAACTACAACCTACATGTTTGCTGGCACCACATCTTGTTACTCATGAATAGGTTTTCACTTGTATCTGAGTTGGGTTGTTCCTGGTGCTTCAAAATTGTTTTTTCATGGTAGGGTACAAAGCTGTTTCAAACCTTTTCATTTGTGACATCTGCAGGGGTTTCCAGGAACCTTATTTCCATGAAGGTTGAGGCTTACTATAGTTTACTTTGGCCTTTTCATAAGACACAGATTTCTGTTGAATCATTCATTCATTCATTCATTCATTCATTCATTCATTCATTCATATTTACATTTCTATCCTGCCCGATACCCTAAGGTCTCAGGGCAGGTAACAGCAATTAAAAACAGACATGTTAAAATAAAGCCATATATATAAAACAGTATAAAACAATAATGTCTGCAGTGGGGGGAAACTATACCACATTTAGCCAAAGGCCAGAGCAAAGAGGTGTGTTTTCACCTCCTTCCTGAGTGTATACAATGAAGGAACCTGACACACCTCGAGGGGGAGACTGTTCCACAGCCTAGGGGCCATCACTGAGAAGGCCTTCTCTCGAGTGCCCACCCATCTTACTATTGAGGGTGGTGGGACAATGAGGGGGGGGGGCTTCCCTCCAGATTTTAAGGCACGGGTAGGTCGGTGTGGGAGAAAGCGTTCCTTCAGATATTTATGTACAGGTTGTGAATTTAAAGGCGTAAATTTGAACAGCGGAGCATATTTGGGCAGATGAAAACCCACAAAAAAAGTTGCATTGCGGTCTTGGACTATAGAGCAAGTGCTGTTCATCATTGTTTCACCCAGAATTTTTCTAGTATTCTTCAGGACTTAAAAGCAACATTTTGCCACCCATCTCTGTTAATATAAAATTAAGAGCATCATGACCAGAACTGACCTTCCAATTTCCATTTTATCGCTGCATTACAGTATGCAGAAAGTTTAATTATTCTCTTGATCCTTTCTACACTGATGCTTACCTCCAGGATACTGTAAACTCTTACCACTTTTGGCTTTTTCCCATTTTCTACTTATGGGTTTAAAAATTGACATCTTCAACATCGCATGGTCTAACTATCTCCAGGAATGAACTGCGTGTCTCATGGCTTGCTTAACTGTCCATGCAGGAGTGTGAAATGGCCACATTCACCAAAGAAAAATAATAGTTTTAAGGCTCCCAGCAGTTAACCACCTCTACACTTCTCCATAAATATCCCAATGCATTGTTGTTTAATAGATTTCTGCTACTAGTTTTTATTCACTCAGGTTTACAGTTCCAAGCAACCTTCCCTAATGTAATATCCTATAGATGTTTAAACTACACCTTTCATCAGCCCCATACCCTGAAAAATTTATAGTAAGCATTTTCTGATGTACAGTTTATTTGCAATTAAATTTTCTCCAATCCATTCAGCTTCTTGGGAAAACTATCAATATTAATTTGAAAAGTCCAGACTGGATTAAGAGCTTGGAAGAAGAGATGAGTCTGGAAAGAGTTAATATTGGATTGCCGTCCTCAACAAGTTCCACTTTGCTTTGTGAAGATGTAGAAGTTTCAGCAGACTATGATATGGAAGGTTTGCTAAATTCAAACTTAATATATATTTGTAGAGCCTGGCCTGCATACTAAAATGCACTGCAGCACATCTTGGTGAACCTGTTTTTAGCTAAACTAAACTGGCACTAAAACACTCCAGTCTTCAAGTATTAAATGCATTTGTTTACTAATGAATATTGCATCATAGGTTTTTTTTTATTTTTACATATGATGGTTTATAAGCTGAACTCATATTTGGAGTTGCTGCCTAGATAACATGTATTCTCTGCATTATGAAACTCCAATTATTGAGATTATGCAGGATTGTTGTTGTTCATATAGTTACCCACATTTATGTTCTGTGTAATCAAAATATTTACTCTCTTCAAGGGGATATTGATGATTACAGTGCAGAAGTAGAAGAAATTCTTCCTCAGCATCTGCAGCTAGCAGGAAGTTCAGGTCTTGGAGCTTCACCAAGCTCTTCACCTCGTTCGAGTCCCTGCCAATCACCTACGCTGTCTGATGGGCTACCACCAACCCTTCCATCAAGACCAAGCCGGGCACCTAATAAGACTCCTGGTCCACCAGTATCTTCTCAAGGTATTAGCCTGTCTTGACATATTTTGTTCAGTTCATCCAGCAGCATAATCCCCAATGGCCATTTTTGTAAAATACAGTTCATTTCACCTGTATTTGGAGGGAAGGAAATGGTATAGATTCATCTCCTACACATCTTAACACGTAACTGTACATCTAAAAATATTTCCTATGATTTTGCACCAGCTAAAGTTTCTTAATATTGCATTTATAGCAATGAACCATTTGCTACTAAGTAGTTTATAACATAAAACAGTGGATTTTTTTATCTGCTTGCTTTGTCTAATGATCTAATGGTTTTTTTAAAAAAACTTTCACCTTTTTTGACATTCTTGGGGAACTGGTATTGACAAGGAATAGAGGAATAAAATATAGTCTTATTAAGTCACTGACCCCTCTTCCTCACTCCCTTTGGTCTAGTGGTTAAGGTGCTGGACTTTTATCTGGAAATACCAAGTTTGATTCCACACTCCTCCATGAAGCCAACTGGGCAACCTTGGGCTAGTCACAGGTCTCTTCTGAACTCTCACAGTCCCACCTACCTCACAGGGTGTTCTGTTATGGGGAAAAGAATAGAAAGCTTTGTCAGCCGCTTTGAGTCCCCTTAAATGGGTGAGAAAATGGTAGAAAAGCCAATTATGCTTATTATTATTTTCCTATTCAGGAGGTACTCCACAAAAAGAAATTCAGGAGGTATTTCTTTGAGTGACTGCAACAAAAGCCCATCTAGAAACTCTGTTTTTGTGTATAATTCTATCTAAGATAAGACAGGAGAGGGTTTTTTAGGTTGGGTTTTAACTGGAGCCATGCCAAGTAATGACACTTTTTGAATGGCTCACTTTTTAAACTTTTTTTTTCAGGGGCGGGGGTTAAGAAAATAAATAACCAGGAATGGTTAAGTACCAAGGCTGATGTTCTACTTTTTAAGAATGCTGGATAAGCAGCGTTTTGCTGTACTTGAGTAGGACCAAGAACACATTTTTAAAAAAATAAAATTGCATATTAATTAATCTTGTCAGGTTCTCCAATAGATTTTCAGCCAATCAACCAACAAAAAGAGTCTAACCAAAGCTTGGAACCCAAACGCCCACCTCCACCTCGCCCAGGAGCACCTCCTGCTCGGCCTGCCCCACCACAGAGACCACCTCCACCATCAGGTACCACGATAAAATATGAAAAAGTTGAAATGGAAAATCTTCTGCCATTTATGTTAAATTTTATACTTCTTGGTTTTTGAAACAATATGTTTTTTTCATTACAAGGAGCCCAACAGCCATTCGTATTTGTCCGCATAATGGAAAACTATCAACTTGCCGTTAAAACTTTGTCACCTAACTGGAACAGCTTTTTCAAATTGGTTTGAATTGCTTGATCAGTTTTGCTATGTAGCATCTTGGATTTCTTGCTATATTTGCTTTGCTTACATGTGTTCAGCTGGGCAAGTTTTTGTATGACAGATGAAGTATTTATGTGGCATATATGTTAAATGTGAGCAAGTCGTACAATTCTTAGATTATTTCTTCTAACACTTCTCTCTTAACTGTTCCTCTTTCTTTATTGCTGCATTTACTGCTTACTTTTAAGGGGGTAAGAGTCCTGCACTCGCTAGAAAAGAATTTGGAGGTAATCCCTATACTCAGCTGTTTCTCAAAACAATACTATTTTGCATCAATTAACACAACAGTATATTTAGAATATATTAATAATTTAAAATGGCATATTTCCCTAAAGATAATTAAAGCATTCTCTGAAAGTAATCAACTAAGATAGTTTTAGGAAGTATATTGAACTATTTCAATTGCATAAGCTTCTATTATTTTTCCTTATTTAGAAATTTTATATGCTGGCCTTTGTTACAGATTTAACAATAAGCAATCAAAGGAGGCAATATATATATATAACATGAAAGTGAGTCTGACTAGTTGTCAGACAGGCTTTTGCTAGGTAAAAGGTTGTGGTTTTTTATTCTGGATAATTGATGTGGTGTTTCCTAGATGTTACACCACAGTTCCTCTCTTCTGTCACTTCTGGCCTAGTTAGCTAGAAATTATGGGGATTATATTCTGTCAACCTTTTGAGAGACTTGCATTAATACGCATACTCTACTTTGCAAGGAGGGGTTGGTTGTCTTACATTCAATTGTTCAGCTGAAGGGAGATTTAAATTATAATAAATTCTGATTTAATATGATGGTTCCATTATGGCAAGGAGTTACTTTATACAAAACCATGTTAAGCAAGGAATAAACTTCAATGTATATCTGGAGGTTAGAGGAACAAAGACAAAATTTCCCATAGATTTACACTGTGGTAGACTGGACTGTTCAAAATTATACTGATTTCAATGGGGAGAGGTTCCCAATGAAGTCAGTGGAGTAAAGGAAACGGCAGAGAGGCGCAGCTCAGGGAGTCAATTCCAAAACACATAAATGCCATACCTGAAACCTCCAGCCAATATGTTCCCACACAAAGATTTTTACAAACTGCCATAATACTGACAAGACCATACTCATATCCATACAAGGGTTTTTCACCATCTTCAATGCTAAGATTGATGCCACACGGAATGCCCTCTTCCTACACACAGAAAAGTATTTCTCTCATTCTACAGCGCTGAATGCAGAACTGCTATACCAGTGCCTCTTGGAATGGCAACCTCCCACATCCAAACCATATTCTTAGACATTCTGAAATTATGAGCATGCTCATGCTGATTCCATATGGAATGCTCTCTTCCCACAACCATGCCTTACATTCTGCAGTGTTGAACCTTCTGAGTCCAAAACAAACTGCTTACCCACTACCCACGTACCTTGGAGAGGAGTTCAGTACAAACCCTGGTAGCAGAAAACAATCTCCTACCTTTGATGTCTTCTTACACAGGGCATGGGCACAACAGGGTGGCTGGGAAGCCTGGGAAACAAAGAGTCAGGTTTCGCATGGTTCTGCCAAGGAAGTCTTTTGGCATCAAAGAAGACTCCCATTCCAATTTGATTTCACAGCCAGAGATAGTACACAGACAAAGGAGCATAAGAAACTTGGGTCTAAACTTGAGTCCCACTTGTGTTTGGGCATGGACGCACATGGTGCCAGCACATGGAACAAGATTTCCTTGCATGCGGAGCTTGACCTGGACCTGCACTTGACAGAGAAGTGTCAAATACAGTGAAGCAGTGAAAAGACTAATCTCATAATTTGAAGAAAGACTACCATTGTTGCTCAAGAAAGAAAAAGGACATTTCCGAGTTATGCAAGCTTTTATTGACCCAAAGAGAAATTTGCATTGTGTGCAAAGTTGGCTTGGGAGGTGGATCTAAAGGAAAATCTTCTGCAAGAAGGATGGAACAATCCGATTCAACATTTCCACTGCCAACATTCCTCTGTTAAAATTAAAGAGGCAATATTAAAAATAAAATATTTTATCCATTACTGGCATGGTTACACCTATGGTGGTCATGCCCAAGGAGAAGCTCCTATTGGCTGGAAATGGAAAAATCAATCAATAATATAATATAAAACCCAATCGCACCAAGCCCAGTTGGTTATAGCACAGTGCTGGAAGAAGCACAAAAAGATTGATACTATGCTAGGGTACAACAAAGTTACTAATGATTTCGAAGTTACTAATGATTTCGAAGCCTAGGTTTTGGGGCTCCCTCCCAAGGGTGCCCCCTCCCCCTAGCCTCCTCTAGACCCCATTGCAAACTAATGTGGAAACAGGCTCCCTTTAATCTGGATTTTCTGGCTGAAAACCCCATTGTAGACCCCATTAGCTCACAAGGAGCTAATTAATATGCAGGCTCTCGCAAGGGGTTTGTCTTTGGAGCCTTTGCTAACCTTCGAAGGCAACTTCGGAGGGACTTCGGAGATTGCACCCCCTGTTCCCCCAAACACCTGGGGTGACAGGCAGACCCCTTGTGGGTCAATCTGGATTCCCCACATGGGTGCAAAGGTGTTTCCACGGCAGGGGGATTAGCACCCATTGCTAATGGGTGCTACACCTCCTGTGGAAACACGTTGGGTGCTTCCCTTAATCCGGATCTACTAGATCCGGATTAAGGAATATACCCATTCCTTAGATCCATTAATGGGGTCTACAGAAAATCCGGATTAAAGGCCAGAATGTACCCATTTGATCCGGATTTCCCCAGCGGCAGTCGAAACAATCGGGTCCCAAATGGGTGCCGTGGTGGAAATGGGGTCATCCGGCTCACACCCAAATGGGTCCTTAACGGGTGCAAAAATGGGTACTTTCTGACAGTGGAAAAACACCCTATATTCACTCCACGCTGTCCAGGTGCTGAAACATCCCTTTTCACTCCGTGCAAATGCCTGCAGGCAATAATGGCGATTCTCAGCCATGTGGAGAGATAAATTGCCTTTCTCTTCCTGTTGAGGATTTTCCCGCCACTGGCCACAGGATGTGACATCACAAGGACCTCTGACCTGCCTGCCTACCAGCCTTTATCCAATCACCTCTCCAGATGCTGCATCGATGTCATTTTCCCCATACCCCTTTCTTTGACTATATAAAAACCCCTGGCACAGATTAAATGCTTTTTTTTCCTGCTGAATTCTGCTCCAGCCTCTTCATTTTCCCTCCCCCATTTTCTGTACTTAGCGGGTCAACTATTAACACCTGGTTGATCTCTGGGATCCTGACTGGTGGAAGCCCGGGTAATATTTATCATAACAGCCAGTCTATAGCAGCAGGCCCCCAGTTGCCACTCCCTGCTTCCCAGAGCCCTAGAATCAGTCACATAACCCGGAACACAACACTTCACTTGTCAAGAAACAAATGTAACACCTCAAAATGAAAGACTCTTCCTGAAATATGACAGCCCCTTTTAACTGCAGTACCTAAACCATCATGAATGGCTTAATCCACAAACCATATGGTGGGTCTAGAAATATATATGAATGCCAGACACAGAATCAGGATGTAAACAATGACAGCACTTCAGTGGCACTCGTAGATATTGTAAGTTTTATAGTAAATTACTTATGAAATGCTTGGTTGGGTGGAAATAATTCTAATGAAATTTAAAAAATCAGCTTTAAAGAAGTCTTTAAAAAATAAAAAAACCACACAAAACTCACAGTCCAGTGACTCACTCTACTCCGCAAACCCTTAAATACCTATAGTGACCAAAAAAGAAAGAAAGATATGTTAAAATCTGCAAACTGAATACTATTTTCAGAAAAACACTACGTGTGAAAACTAACACTTTCTCTGAGATATAAGTTCTATAGATGTGATCCAAACCTAATCTGTACAAACAGAAACAATTCAGGACCCATAGCAGGAAGGAACAAAGCAAAAACCCTTTATTTTGTGTGCAAAATTTTGCATAAGCTGATGTTTGTACATATATGCAAAAATGTATTGAGGGTTGGATTCAGTGGGCTAAATGTCACAATTTAGTGACTTTTAAAGAAGTCATGAAATCTGTATGGGAAGTTCAACAGGCAGTTTAGCAAGGTATCTTGCCATGGCACCTTCCTGAGCTTTTTAAACCACTCCAAGACTTTTTTAAAAGGGCAAAATGTAATTTTGATTTTAAAAAATTTCCTTATATCCTGTTTAAAGAAAACCATTACCGTAGCTGTGTTCCCACTAAATACCAGTAATACTATAAAAATGAAACTATTTAATCTTAATAATGAATTAATCTTGTTTACTTGCTTTCACATTAGAATAATTTTCAGTTGAATTTGCTATTTGATTTAACACAGAATTCTTGCAGATCTATTTCCTTAACTTCATTACCTGAATCATGCACTCCTCTTCTACTTTTCTCTGATAAGGTCTTGGTACTCCTTCCAGCCCTGTGGTAGCTAGGAGAGAAGAAGGTAACTACTTTTCTTAATGCCAGACAAGATTTAAAATGGTTTATTCAAATATGGCTGGCTTTGTGTTAATCTTTTTTTGTACGATCCTGTATGTACTACATTCTTTTTGATATTTTACATTATTTTGAGGCAAGCGTACCTAACAAATCAACCTTATTTTCTGAATATGTCAAATGAAAGGATACCTTTTTAAAAACCTTTCAACAACAGTTTCTAATAGGTTTCCTGTAAATAAGTATAAGTTGACAATTAAAATGTATCTCTTAAAACTGGAAATATTTGAAGAGATAAGTTATATAAGTGAAAATCACTTCTGAGGCAGCAGTTTGGCAATTTGACACTTTTTTTTTGCTTTTTAAGACCATTGGTATCTTTGTCTTTTTATTCATGATTATAAACTTGTATAGTTATGCCATTTAATATCAGAAATGTACATGCATGTCATCGTACAGTATCCATATTATCTAAAAGTGAGGTTTCAACTTGTAAATTAAATTATAATTGTTGAGTTATTGCTTTGCATTACAGATCTTACTGCTGTATAATCTTTATTTTTTCTCTTGCTTGAATTAATTAATCCCATGTTAAATGTGTTATGTTGTACATTCCAAATCAACTTACTCTTTAACAGACTGCATATTCATCTATCAGGATTTCTCCTATTTTTTCATATCAGTTTAAGTGCTAAAGTATCCGCATATTTCCATTTTTGTGCCCACTAATTGTGCTGCATAACATAGAAATTTGATCAAGATATTATTTGTTATCCCATTATTTATACCCTCAAAAATTCCCAACAAACACAATTCTTGTTTAAGTTTCACTTGCATATCAAGCGTATATTTTATTTCATCCCTTATTTTTCTCCAGAACCTTTTTACTTTAGGAGAGTTCCACCACATATTGTGATGTGTTCCTTTACTTGTACATTGCCTCTAATATTCAGCTGTTAAATTCTTATTATGTTTGCTAGTTTGACCATTCTCCAAAACCATCTGAATGTCAATTTCAGTTGCATCTCCTTAATCTTATCATTTGGTGTCCATTTTGGAGGTCTTTCTGTCTGTGATTGCCATAAGTCAGAGTGAATATCGGTAATCCAAATACTAACCCTTTAGACTTCTGACCATATTTATGATATACCATTTCACATTTTGTCAATAGACTCATCATTTGAGGTGTTTGATGGTGTTATGTTGGTATCTTTGTGAGTACTAAACAAAATCCAGCCTACTTCAGAACCAGTAGGCATCTTACTGAGAAACCATTTAAAAAGTTTGATATAAAGATGAAAACTAGTACTATAACTGCATTCATAAAGCTCTTTGACTAAGTAGGTTAAGAGCATTCCACACTAAATGTATTGCTTTGTCAATGAAAAACTGTCAGCACATAATGCTATAGATAACAAGAAAATATTGAAGAACTTCGCTAATGTTCAGAATCAAGATGATTACAATATATTTTTCAAAGCATTAACTGTATGCAGATTTCAATGTCCCAAAGTAAAAACTGACCTATGTATATTTTTCTATTCATATGTTAAAGCTCAGAAAAGCCCTGGGCCGCAAAGAAGAGACATAGGTATTCCAAATTAATGTTGAGTATTTCCAGAATTATAGAGAAGCTAAAGCTTAAAATGTCTTCTAATTCAGTAACTTATTGTTCTTACTGCAGTTCATGGTCAGTCACCATCGCCAAGTGGATTAACAAGCATTGGTACCTCAGGATACGCTACAGGCAAACCGGTAGGCATTCATCATTTGTTGTAATTCATCTTGAGGAATATTAGTTTATTTTTATCCAAATTCTGGGAAAAGAATGTTTCAGCACTTTCACACTGGGAATTTAATGGCATTAAATCACTGAGGTTGGGATTGCCATAATATGGCCTGCTTGTGGAAGCTGCACAAAGAGGGGCAGGTACAAGACTCCAACAACCTTACTTCTCTCCTCTCCACTCCCCATCAGTACAAGATCTAGACATTGGATTGTGCTGTTCGATGGAAGCAAAAAGCCTCTGTCCACCACTGTGTGTTCAGTTCTTTTTTGCAGCTGTGAAGTACAGAAATACATTATATAAATGTTTTCAGGACTCTGTCTTCTAGAAAAGCTCACCCAGCATTCCCATGTTGTTCAGTCTGAAGGAGAGAGTGTCCTTGTGTGTCAGTGAAGTTCTCAGGTTACAGCCATGTTTTGTTTGAAACTGCATATGCAATATATTTCAGACCATTCCTCCTCGAGCTGGAGTAATTAGTGCACCATTGAGCCATGGCCGTCCCACCATGGGAAGACCCAGCCCCGAAACCCAGCCCAAACCAGCAGACTTTCCAAAAGGTAAATTGTTCCCTCTGTTCTGTTATAAAGCTGATAATGGATAAGCCATTATTGAACTATCTTTGTTTTCAAAGAGCAACCTATTTACTCTTCCAATAACTATGTTTAAACAATAAAAAGTACATCCTAGGAAATTATTATTTTTTCCCCAAAATGTACATGCAAAGAAGGTCTCGGTGGCCTTCTTGACCCCTGTTCTTTTAGTATCTTTTTAAAAGAACTTCTTGGATTTTATTTGCTTTATAATCACATTTATGACCTTGTTCTTTTTTAATTGTTCAGAATTCCTTCTGTATTTTTAAAAATATTTATTTTTTGTTCACCACGTTCATATGAAACTTTTATTTTCTAATGCTGTTCATGCCTCACCCTCTCAGTAATATTTAAAACCTCATTTTGTAACTTATATATATATGTATAATATACTGTATATATTGTCGATGATTCAGCTTCCTTATATGTACATGATATGTTGTGAACAGAATGGAATATATTGTTGATTCTTTTTTGCTGATATGTAGTCAGTGCGTTCAGCAGCATGAGTGATTTCTAGATATACGGTATTGGAGTATATTCAAAGTAATACCTCCCAGTTCAGCAATGTGCACTCTAATTCTTATTCTGTGTGCTCAGGGAGACTTGTTCTTGGAGACTAGCTGCCTATAACTCTGTGCTAAGCTAGTTTAGAAACTGGAAGCTTTTTAAATGATATTTTTTTAAAAAAAATCTGACAGGTAAAAGCCTTGATTCAGTCTGAATCAAGAAAAAAAAACCAAGTTTTTCTGAACTGTGTGCTGTAGTAACTCCTAAAACATTTCTGTAGATTGTAAAGATAATCTTTCTCCTTGTTAGTATTCTCAAGACAAATCAGGCTTTTGTTGATGGAGATAACTTGATGACCTATAATAGCATACCTTTTGCCAATTGTCTAGGATCCCCGCTGCTTCCTGAACCACTTAAGCCACAAGCTGCAGTTCCTGTTCATCCCACTACTCAGCAGCCCCCTGTTCTAAAGATGCAGGAACCTCTTATACCCATGTCAGCAACACCATCATCAGCTTCTCCACAAAACTTGGAAGCGCCACCACAGCCTCCCCCTCGTAGCAAATCATCTCAAAGCTTGCCTTCTGAGCCCACGCCTTCACAGAAGCAGGTATTTATGCACTGTTTTCTGTTCCTACAGTTTGTTGCAACTCACATAGTAGCGTTCTTGCCCAGCACCAATTTTAGTACATTTGGATGCTTCTATAAGGTTATCCTACTGCAGCATGAGTGACCAACCAATGAACCACTAGATGTTGTTGCAGTCCAGTTGTCATCATGCTGGAGGTGGGATGGGATAGTCAGACAACATCTGAAGGACCGCAGTTGAGCCATCTCTGTGATCAAGCTACAAGAAGCCACTTGCAGAAAAACACAAAGATATGATTAATACTGTTTTTCTTCTTTGAAGTCGTTATTAGTGAATTTTGAAAGTTACAAGTTCTGTGTTTGCTTTTTTGGGGTTGGAATAAGATAGAAGTTGGTGTGATATGATGAGTGCAATTGCAAATCTGGTATTTTATACTTGTTTAAAATTGCATCCTACTGACTTTTTGGGGTGGGGGGGGGCTTATGTGCAATCACTGGGCCTTCTCAACAGACTTGCCATTTGAGGATGTCCTAAAAAAAAAAAAAGGAGGCAAGATTCAGCCTTTAATTCGAGCAGCAACCCCCCATCCCCAGTTCTGTCCTTGCATTATTGAAATTCTAGGAGAACACTTATAAAGGAATGGACATCTTAAGAAGCCTTCTGCAACACAGGAAGAGCCTTCTAATTCCACAGCTGAAAGAGAGCAATTGAGGAGAATTGCCAGGCACTTCCTTAGACTGGCCAAGGGGAGTCTCCTAAGGAAAATGAGAGGAAGCCCCTTCTCTGTGAACTACCTCCAAAGGGCACATTTAGCACAAAAATAACCCATTTTAAGTTCAGGACAGTTCTTGCAAATACTACATTTCAAAACAGCTAGAGGAGTACAGTGACATGAAGATAATGTTTTTTTTAAATGTGTTATATAGCTTGTTTTATATGTTTTAGATTCTATATTCAGATTTTATATAACAATGTGGCTATATTGGATTATACTATTAATTTTTATCAGTAAACTGCCTTGCACTAAGATGTGTGGGTCATTTTTGGCCAAAAAGCTTTTGACTCAGTGTTTATATTTTGTTTTTATATCATTTCTGTGAGTCCTCAGCCCCACACTCTTTCTGGGTAAAATATTGGAAACACCCTGTCCCCACCCCCCCAATTGCATCTGAGGGCTCCTCCCTGCTCCCCTTAGGCCATTTCTGTTCCACGGTTGCCAGCTACATGGTCTTGGAAAGACCATGACCTGGTCAACATATTTTTTAGGTAACTACCAGATCTTCTGGAGTGGAAGAGTACCGGAGTCTGTCTTAGAACAGGAATATGCACACTTGGGAGGTTTTTGCCACTAGTACTAAGGACCCATTAGGCTCAGAGCAGGAAGACCCCATTTCCACTGCAGACCCCATTAGAGCCACATTTGTTTCCACCAGTTCTAGCGAAATCCGGATTGAATGGATCCTTCAGGGACCTATAATCCAGATTTCCTGTAGACCCCATTAAAGGGGTCTACAATAGGTTCTTCAGGCATCAAATCTGGATTATATGGAGTGTGTTTCCACTGCGATCAGGCTAGGGGGGGGCACACCCATGGGGGGTGCCCCAAAACCCAAAGCTGCAAAGCCGGCTCCAAAGAATAGCACAGGCTCCGAAGAGGACCCCACACGAGAGCAATGCCAGTCCTATGGACTTTTGACAAAAGCTCTGGAGCTGCTCCGGAGAATCTTCGAAGAATCTCCAGAGCATCTATGGAGATTGCACCCCCTGTCCCCCAAAACTCCTGGGGTGATGGGTGGGCCCCACGTGGGTCAATCCGGATCCGCCACATGGGTGCTCTGACATTTCCACTGCAGGCAGTCTAGCACCCATTGCTATTGGGTGCTGCACCGCCCGTGGGGACACATCGGGTACCTCCCTTAATCTGGATCTACTAGATCCGGATTAGTTGAAGGACCCATTCCTTAGATCCAGATCATCTTAGATCCGGATTAAGGGAGGTCAGTGGGAAAAAACCCTTAACAACATGGCTTGGTTTTCTAGGACATTTTTCAACTCTTGGCCTTGTTCAGCTTGTCTTTCTGATGATGTGTTGCAGTTCAGGTCTAGTACTTTGCAGTTATCAGTAGCTGGGCCTTTACAGCTGATGCTTCAAATGATGCTGTTCAAATGATTTCTTGCACATATGAACATTCTTCCTCACTACATAGCTTTGGAGGACTACACTAAATGAACATTTACTGCTAACTGTTTTCCAGAAAAGGGGTTGGGGGATTTGTCAGTTACAAGGGAAATGGGATGTCAGACATTTTACATATTATTGTCATAGGAAAGGTCCCTGTGTTTGTGTCATTTATCTCAAAAGCATCCTCGTCAGAACTGTGGAAAGCAGGGCTGCTTTTCCTTTACATGCTGAGCATTGTGTCCTCTGCCAGTATCCTGACATAACCCTGTCATATTTGGCATCCTCTGACACAGTCTGCTGAAAAGAAATGTTCCCACCAAACCTTTTGCAGGTTTATTTGGAAGTAAATCCTGCTGTATTGCATTGATCTTACTCCTAGTTTACTATGCATGCATGTAGGTCCATAAGGATTTGTAGCACTAATACTTGAGTATTCATTGATTTTATTTCAAGAGACTGATTTAAAGTCATGTTTTACATTTTTTAGTTCCTGTATTTTATGAACCAAAGTTCACATTTTGTTCTAAAAATCAGCACATGCCGATGTGCAGCTACATTGGGTTCTTTAGCTACTTAAAAAAATCATTGATAAACCTGTAACCATATTTTGCTCTACCAGTTTATATCTGCTGAGGACCAAAAGAGGGAGAAGTTTCAAAATTAGTGTACTTTTATTTAGCTCTATATATACTTGGAAGGAATACTTCTTGAACTCAGAGATAATACTTCCCTTAAGTCAGCATTTATAGAAATGAGCTGTTGATACACAAGAGTATCAATACAATAGGCCAAAATAACTGTCTTTCCTACCACCCATGATAAAAGAAACGTGCACAATGCTGAGTTATAAATATTTATTTGAGAAATGAAACCTAATGAAGATCAGGTAACAAGAAGGCAATGGGCCATAACTGCAGGGTTTAGAACTTTGGGCATATTTAGAATTCAGGGGTCATTCGGGGGGGGGGGGGCTCTCTGGATGTTCTTGCCCCCCCAAGTAGCTTTAGACTCTCAGATTTATGGATTCAGGCATGCCGGTTAGGGTGAGAAAGTGGTGTGTGTGTTTTTAATAATCATCCCAGTAGCTCTAACATTTTTAATCTCTCACAGTTCTGCCTTGCTGAGAATACATGAGCAGTGAGTTGGTATAATAAATGTGCCTAATCTTGTAGCCAGTTAGGGGAAGAGAGTTGTTATATGTGCAGTGAACACAAGGTTCCCTTTGAGGCATATTCATAGTTTGATCTGAAGCAGTGGAATTATCAGTTGTTGTCCAACAGCTCTTCTCCTGAAAAAGGGCACATTTCCCCTGTACCTGTGGTTAGGATTTTCATAACAGATTTAATAGTATTCCCAGAATGTTACATAGAAAATCATTCTGTCATGATTAGAAAGAGATGTTAAGTTCTTCTGTTTTTGTTCACATACTAACTGTTGTCTGGATAAGAATACACTAAATTTAAAATCACAAAACTAGCAAACCATAGTTGTTAAAACAGCAAAACATAATATAGTCTATCTAGCAGAGGATAGTAGAAAAAGACCTAAAGATCCCAGAGAGCAAAATATAATACTACATCAAAAATGCCAAATTTAAGAGGTCTGAAAAAACAAAAAGAGATTTTCTTGGTCTTAAAACTACAGTAAAGTATTGTATTCACAAGCTAATCCTCTCTGAGAAGGGCATTCAGTAAGAAAGGAATACTGATGCCCTATTCCATATCACATCCTGGATGGCTGCATGCATGTTTGAAGACAATGAATATACTTTTCAGTGATCACTGGATTTTAAATCATTCTAATGTTCAGATGCCACAAAACAGTTTTTAATTTGTGCCAGGCCCCTAAACCTAAGTAAGGTGAGTAGTATCTTAAGAGTTTCTGTCAATAACCTGCAGAGCCACTATAGGAGCTCAGGATTAGTGGCAAGAAAGTTTAACCATTTGTATCTATGCTATTTTTCACTTTGTTTTCATAAGACACTACTTTTCTTCCTAAAATGCACTGGAGGAGGTGGGCAGGAGTCTGTTCTCAATAGCAAAGAAAAAAACCCATCCTGCCAAAGTCTTGACTGGTGCAGAGCAAGAATTGTGTAAACGGAATGGCCCTGTGAAAACATGCTGTTAATACATTTTTTTGCTAAATCTTTACATTTCAGTAAGTTGCTCATTTGGTACATTATGAGACTTTTTAAAGTGCATCACTATGTAGTTGGTATTTACCAAAATAAGTACTGTTTTCTGGAGCAATGTCATGGCTTAAATGCTTTAAAAGATAACATGCTCACAGCTCTCCTTACAACACACAGTCATGGGCAGTGTTTATTAGCAAGTTCAAGTAGGTCTTGCTGACTCTCTGAATAAACAGAATATATTGCAGAACCTGCCCTAGAATTTCTTGCAGTATGCAGAGATTCTGCAGGCAATGTACAAAATTACTTTTGAAGAAAGGATTCTATAGATGCCGAAGGTCTGTAACCACAGTATGAATTGCATAGTTGAATTGTTTAGGTGGGTGGATATGTGGGAAGGAGGGTTATTGATATTTTAAATATGTTTAAATATTTTGTACATTTTATTATTTACTATTATGACCTGCCCTGGGACCTTCTGGTGAAGGTGGGATAGAAATTCTTAAATAAAATTAAAAAGTAAAATTGCTAATGCTATTTGTGGAGATATAAAATTTTCTTAGGTATTTTTGCAAAATCTACTGCTTCTGATATCTTATGTGTTGAATCACACATATTAAACAGTGTCCTTCGTATACAGTATTTTCCTTAAAAAGCCTGATAGGCCTGTGATATAATTAGAGAAGAGAGGTAATAGTATTGCTATTGTTACTTGAACACTGGCAAACAGATGTGGAACTGATTAGCAGAATTATCAAATTGTAGTCTTAATGTTTGTTTCAGTGAAGCTCAAAAAATAGTACAGGCTTATTATCCCAGTCTCATTGGACTCTGAGGTTGCAATAGAATGTAGTCTGTGTTGGACCTCTAGATGTGCTAGATACAGACACATAACTCTACAGGCACTAATAGCATTGATAAAGCTAACTTTGGTTGCCTTCAGATGGGAAAAGACAACACAGGATCTAAACAAGATCCCACAATTGCCTCTTGGCGTGTCCCACCAGGTGAGAGAAGCAGTTGGTGTCTTACTTCTGCTATCTGCTTGCAGCTTCCAAAATCACCCCTCTGGAAGCCGGCCACGGAGCACCTTTTGTTATTTTACACACACTTGGCTGACTCCTGTAGCCCCAAACAAGGAAATTTCCAAAGCTGGTGACAGGCACAGAAGTAAGCATTGCTATGAAGGGAAACCCGGCATCATTGCCAGATTTTCCATAATAGCAACCTTAGAGATTATCAGTAGCCTAACCCAGGGCTGTATTAGGAATGCCATGATTGTGCCTGACATTCCCAATATAGTGCTGGGAGAATTGCAGGGTTTAGCCCACATCTTGACAGCATTGACTTGGAAAGCAGATTTCGGGTTCTTTACAAGGCATTTTTAAAAGCAAAATATTGTATTTTTGTGTTTCAGTAAATTGAAAGGTTTTAATGATAGCCAATATAGTAGATGTGATAGAATGTTACTGCATGTATATGTTATTGGAGTTGACAGCTAACACACAAGTAATTGGACCAAAATAGTGCTGCATCACTTTTGAAACAATTCACCTTGGATTTCTTCCTAATACTTTCCCTTTGATGTCTGTCTCTTTCTCACAAGCAGGATCAACCTTCAGGGTAAAAGGTACCTGACTTTACTAGTCTTACATTATCACCATCCATTCTGTGGTCTCCATACATTTTAGCAAAAAAGATGTATGAATAAATTAACCTCATACATCTGTCACTGCATTAAAACCATTTGCCATAGTTCCTTCCTGCTTTTTGCAACATACAGTTGACATAAACCATCATTAAACTTCACCTGATATATTATCTCATTAGAACAAGAGTTCTCAAATTGTATTATGTAAGCCACTCTTTAAATTTTTTAAAACTGTGATTTTTTTTTAAAGTATGGGTTGTAAATAGCCATTTCCCAAAATCAGGGAAAACATTAAAGAAGCAAAATGCCTACAGACTGATGTCTTAATGGCCCAAGAGATAGATACATAGCTTTCCAGCGAAGTAGGATGATGCGGGTTCATAGTTTTGCCAACATGAAAAATTATGAAGTTTTACTTATGCCACCCAAGAGGGCCTGCCTCATACTTTGAGAACTTTTGCAATTGACGGTGCTGGATTTCATCACTTCTTCTATTATAGAACATCTTCAGCTCATAAAGCTTGAGATAACTTTGCAGAAAAGCAATGGATATTATGAATATATATAGGTTTCAGATTCTCTTGTCCCATGTGCTCAAGAAATAAAATTAAATTCCTTATAGTGTAAATTGTTTTGATTCTCCTTGTTTTAATTTGGAACGAGTGTGGTATCCATTTGCTTCTGAGAAAAATAGAGTTTAAGCACCTTTATTTGAACTTTAAAAGCAGTACTGTTGTTATTGGATTTCACGATTTAAATTACATCATCAACTCAGAACACAAGATGCCCTATGCAAAAGTTTTTCCTGACATTGAAAAAGTTATTGTTGCTTCTTAAAGCCTGCTGTTTATTTCGCAGCTGAAATACAAACTAGACTTTTTGAACTAAAACTTGTTGGGAGGTTTGCTGAAACCAAAACATAGTATTAGATCAAATATCTAATATAGATTTTTGTAATGTTTAAATATCCAAAATTTTACATAACAGATTAATTCACAAAAAATTAAATTGTACTAAATGAATTAGGCATGCCCTTAGGTAATTTTAGGATTAAATTTAATCCAAGGGGCGCCATGAATATAAGCATAAGGGTATTCTTGAGCAGTACTATTTCAAACAGCTTTCTATGGTAGCTAAAAGAGGTCATTCAGGAGCCCCACCACTTAAGCTGATACAATACAATATTAATGATCTAATGTTCATGTGAGTGGGACATCTGCAGGTCTGCTTACTTGAACTAAAGCCTATTTTTATTTCCATTCTTTCTTAACTCAAGCTCAGCTGAAATCAGTGAGAAATATTTGTAACAGAGCAATCATGTTTGTGGAAGTACATCCATAGTTTGGAAGTGCTAGCTGACAGTGCTGATCGTCAAACTGGAAAAAAAGGGTTGGTAGGGAAGAGGGCATGTGGCAAATGCAGAAGGACCATGGAAGGAGCTGACATGTGGCATTCTAATTTCTGTGCCATAACCCCACTAGCAGTCTTGCCAGCCTTTTCTGCTTCCTGTTCTAAACCCCATTTGGATTGCTGCTGTCATCCACAGCGTAAAGAGGATATGATGGAAATAAATTGCTAACCTTGGGCAACTGGCTCTATGACAGTAGTTCCCGGCAAAATAATAGGGACTTGAGAGGCCATTCAGTATAAAGCTGCAGGCAAAAAAGAGTTCTGTGATATCAATCTCCTTAAAGGTGAGTTTTTAGATATTCTAATCCCATCCACCTCAGTGAATCCATAGTTAGAATTGAACTGTTGGGTGGTGAGAATTTATCTGGAAATGCAGTATAGCAAATGCTAACATTATAAGCCACAGTTCATACATTATAGATCTATTGGCCTTTTTGAAGATATAACTTCAAAACTTATTTGAAGTTTGTTTTAAAATCCAAACATTACTAACACATTCATTGTGATAAGATCCCATAACATCATTCTGTTCTGCATGTTATTTCAATATTTAATATTTTAGATTAAAGTGTAATGTGCTATGTAGTGGTGATACACAATGCTATTCAATTCAGAACACTGCTTTGGAATATTATATTTACATTAACTAAGAGGGTGATACTTAAAAGTTCAACATTTATTTGTGTTTTATTTTGCATGTGTTAGCTCATTGAAAGCTGTAAAAATGCAAATTTGTAGAAAGGCACTCAGAAATACTATTTTAAAAATTAACTTTTACAAATACAGAGGTGTAGAAACATAAACAATAGAAAATAATATTTAGCAAAACAATGACATGTCTGAGCACTGTATTCACTTTTCAGATAAGAGCAAATGGAAGTTTTGCTGCTCAGTTTGAAACAGAGATAAACAATGACCCTTTTGAAGATCTATCCCTTCAGCTGCTTTCTGCATCCAAGAGCCAGTCATCAGTTCTAATGTCACCAGTTCTACCTTTAAACCAAAAGAAGCTGATAAAGTTGCCTTCTGCAGCAGACAATTTTAATACTGTAAACAGTGTGAATTGCATGCCAGCAATGCCACTTACTGCAACATATAGTCAACCTGAAGAACACCTACGCAGTTCTCCAAATCCATTTCCTACCAAGCTACACAGTACAAACCCATTCACCGAGCAAAATACTGCTGGAAATCCATTTAGAACAGAAAACCAAGGATGTGGGCCCATTTCATATTGTTCAACCGAAGAACCTGCTGCTCACCCTTTTCCACATTTAAAACCTCCTGGTCATCATAAAGACAAGGCTACATTTTATGTTAATACAGCTGAAGACAGTTTTAGTTTTCAGAGGACATCTTCATTAAATAACAATGGAAGACCAAAAGGATGGGTAACATTTGAAGAAGATGATTGTATACTGAAGTTAAAAACGGTAGACAATTCCACGGAGCTGAAAAGAACTAGCTCAGTGCAAACAAACTACTTTCCAAGTTCATTAGGTACTGAACAAAATATCTGTGGTTCGAACTCTATCCCTTGCCGTGACTGGAATAAAAGTTTTGATTCGTTCTTTTCATTGCCTGCCAGACCTCCACCTGCGCCTCCTATTCCATCCAGGGCTACCAGTACCAAATCAGCTACTGATCCATGGACTACACAAGATTTTACTGAAAGATAAATGGTTTTAAATTGGGTGTTTACTTCTTTCCTGAGAATATCCAATTGAATTGGGCATTGGTGTATTTCTGTGTGCAATATTTTTTCAGATGCACTGAACTTCTAAGTCAGTGTACAAATTTACTGATGTGTATATCAGGCAATGTAATGATGCCACTTCTGAGAGGGCACAGTGCAGGGAAAGCTATGTATGTTTAAATCACTTTTGATCCTTAGCTCTTAAATACACAACGAAGTGTTCTCTCCCACTAACATACAAGTATCACTTTCTCTGGACAGTGCACATACTACTATTTTTTTTCCTCAAGTATAGATTTTAAATACTATTTTAAATACTTTCCTGATTGATAGAACTTAGAATCACTTCTAGTATCTACTAACTAGTATAAGTATTTACCAAAGAATTGCCAAAGTTTAATTTAAAATACTGATTATTTAAGAGGAATGTTGGGAATGTTATATACCAGAGATTTATGAAGATTTGTAAGGGTTAATTACACGAAAGACTTTTTAAAAATACACAGCATATAGTAATATATTTTACCTGCCATTAAATATCTATTCTTTTGCACACATGGAAATTTTATTATTATAGTCCAAATTAAATAAAATTTTGCTTTGGACAATACTCCTATTAAAGAACCTTCCTGTTCTAACAAGAAAATATGGATCTTTGCTTATGCTTTTGTATAATTTCATATCTGAAGGAAACATTTTTTTTCTTTAAGTAGTTATGTGATACATGGTCCTAGTCCTTATATTTCACCTTTGTTGTGTTCTCACTATGTATAGAAGTACTGTGTTTCAAATTTGGCTTCAACAAACCATTTCTTTTATTACTGTTCTCCTTCCTACAGATAGAACTTGTTCATGCTTCACAAGTGTGTATGGAAGCCGTTTGGTTACTGTTTTACACAGTGCTTTATAAACTTTGAAGTAGTCCAGTCTACATGGATTTTTCAGCAAAAGCCATTTTGTTCTGTTTTGTTGTCATGAAAGACACTCAGATTCTTTCAGTGATTCTTTGTTAAGCAACCTGTAAATCCCCCAATTTATGAAAGGTTTTGTTTGTGAGTTTGTTTGTTTAGAAAGGCACCAAATATTTCCTAGTTGCTCTTTAACCATTTGCTTTAATATTCTCTAGAGCCCTACATCATTGGTAGAATTTGAGTGAAGCACAGCATTCCATGGAAAAGGAAAAATAAAAATTACATTTCTAAATTCTTTAGTATGATTTTAACATATTGATGTCATCCCACTTAACAATTCACAGTCATTATCTAGAGCTAAGTAAATACAGTAACTTCTATATTGTACTTCTACAGTTAAGTTCATTTGAAAGTACTTGTACATTTTGAAACAGCAGTGGTACTATAACCTTTGTGCTTCAGTATGTGACTTAACTTGTTAAAATTCCTAACATCTATGTTATTGTGCTTTCGTATAATCTTATGTTTGGCACAGCAGTTGTATTCTGAAAAGTTAGTGCAAATTACAGTTCAGTGATAAGTGGTCCTTATGCAAATATATCATTTCAATAATAATTTTCTATATTATATTTGACATACAGTTCCCCTCTCACCTTCATTATACTACAAAATTTGACAAGTATAGTGCCGCAGAAAAATGCAACAAAGCACTTGCAACTATAGGACTGAATAGTTAAACATCGTGTGTATCACTAAAGGTAAATTACTTGTAGAGAGCCAAAAGTACCAACTATGTTTAAAATGCTAGATATTTTCATGGAGTGTGTTCCTTGTAGCAAATTGCTTTGTTAATGTGTAAGAAATCGTCATTTGTGGTATCTGATATTTGACGACATCCATTACAGTATTAACTCAGTGGTCCACAAATATTCCATTCATATCCTGTAAAATGTGGTATTGCATTAAAGAAATAAATATACCCATCTTTCAAAACAGACATCTCCTGTTATTGATAGCTGTCAGATGTTCACGTTCTTCCTTGTAAAGACACAAGATTTCCAACACTTTTAAAGTCAGGCCTATTTTATAAATATTTGTGATTTTGCAAAATGACACTGCATAATCCCTGACCATATTGTGTTAAGAGGAGAACAAACAATAGCGAATTATTTTGTGTGAACTCCTTTGGTGTGATTGCTTGGAGGCTGAGCTACCAAGGAAACATATACCAATTGTACCATGAATTATCCCACCCAAACCTTACCACAAAAGCTAGACTAGAAAGGGAAAATTAGAAAGTATGTGACAAAGAGGATAGTACAAGTTTTACACATGCTCTAAGAAATCTTTTTCAATCTCCCTGGAAGTTTAGCCAGATTTCCAGATTTCCCATTGAATGTTACTGTCAGTGAAAACCAAGTGTCCTTAACTCTCCTGAAGCATTTGTTCTGGGGGCAGTGAGCTCAATTTAGAAATCTGTTATTCCAGAATTCACTGGAATTTGTCAAGATACTCTCAATTAGGTGTCCTTCTGCCAGAACCTGACTGGTCCCCACATATGCAACTTTCTAGAGCGCAGTCACTCAAGTTCATGTTGTTTTCCCTATTCCTCACTTCATTCTTGTCTTGTAACTAGCCCTATAAAATAGTTAACAGAGCTAAAAGTCAGTGTTTAAAATGTTGAAGCAGACTCCAAAAACCAGTACAGGGATACTTTTGTTAACCCTATTAATTGCTTGGAGTAGGACTAGGACTAGAAGGTCCTAGGCTTGAATCCCCAATCATACTCCACTGGGTGATTTCCGGTTGGTCACTGCCTCTCAACCCAGATTACCCCACAGGCATGTTCTGAGGATTAAATGGGAAGGAATAGCATATGCCACCTTAAACTCTTCAGAAGAAGCGTGGAGTCCATAGATTGTTTTATATTTGCCTAGCAAAAATGTCAGTCATGAGATCTCGAAAGAGGCTTCTTGGGGAAAGGGTACTGCATTTCCAATTTAAGAAACCACTGTAGTCTCCAGTTGCCACCTCCTTTAACCCACTTGTACTCTGGGTAATTTACAAGTGATTTGTCATTGCCTGCACCTGGGGAGAGGATGGTGAATGAACCTGTGATTCTCCGCTTTCCAATTTGTCCTACTACTGAGTTACAGCCAATCCCACTACCGCTAATAGCAGTATTAACAATAATTACTCACATATAGGTTTTAGAGCTTGCAGCCACTTGAGGGAGCAAAAGGCCACAGGACAAGCAGCAGACATTGGGGACAATAACCAGAGGGTGGTTATGTCTAGCTACCATTCAGAAAAAATGAAATTTATAAAAGGACTAAAGTGCAAACCCTAGAACTCAGTCTTTAGAAGATAATATCTGCCCTCTCACCATGACGTGTTAGGGCTGACTATGAACAGTCTTTTAGGTCCAGTCAGTAATGTTACAGTCATCACTGAAAGAATAAATGTGCAGTTTTGCCATTTTGCACGTCTTCCGGCTTGTATCTCCCACCATCTTCACCAAAGCAGTAGCAGCGAGCCAGCAATAGCTGCGATGGTCCATAGCCATCCAAAGTCAAAGCTAAAGCTTAGGGAGGTATTGCCAGCTGTTTCTTAACAGCCAGCAGCTGTGACGTTTACACAAGTAGTCCTAGGGGCATATTCGCCTCTCCCCTCACCTAATCAGATGGACCTTCCTTGGTTCTAGAGCTTAGAGCCACACAGGGACAGGAAGCCTACATGTCATAATTCCCAAGCATAATTCATAATGCTTGAGAGACATTGGCTGTGATCAGAACCAGGAAAAACGGAGACCACACACACACAGCTGCTATAAGGAGTAAAATCCGTCGGCTCGCATTGAGGCTTAGCCTGGATTCTTTGGGGGGGGGGGGCACTCAGAGCTGCTGTAGTGGGAATGCGGGGAGGGGTCCGTGTCCTTGCCATCAGCACACCCTTCTGCGTGCGCACGTGGGTTTCAATAATTTCTAAACAAAAGCACCACCTAGGGAGGGTCTTTGCCTTCCAGGAAAGCACTGCCTGGTAGAGACAGTAGCAACAAACAAGTATCTTGTTGCCCTGACGGCCGGACCACCATACAGGGACTCTCGATTGTAGACTGGTAAGAGCTGGTGTGGAAAGCCGACGGCCGCGCCTTCCCTGACCTCCCCCTTACTTCCGCGTGTCTGTTTCTGTTGTTCTTAACCGCCCGCTAGGGCAATACAGTCCTTCATTTATCCCGTCACCCGATTGGTGGGAAGGAGAATACTTCCGGGTTGCCGTAATTTATTGGCATTCGCCTCCCCCTGCTCCGCGACGCCTAAGTCAGTCTCGTACTACGGTGCCGGACTCGGAGCTGAGGGTCTGGACTCCGGCCTTGGTGGTCTGCGTGGTGAGTGATTGAAAAAGACGCGATCCTGGGGCTCGTCTGTCTGCGGAAGGAAAAGGGCGACTTGCCTGCAGCCCTCTTTGCGTCCTCGGGTTACCATGGATACGGGAGTCGCGGTTGAGGCTGCCATGCCCTTCCTACCTCGTGTTGGTTGGCTGCTCTGGCTCTTCCCTTAAAAATCGAAATTGCAACGGATAAGGTTAAAGAGATCGGGCGGCCTCCTATTTGCGGCCTTAATTTGCGAGGGTGAAGGTGCGCTTTCAAAGGAGTGCAGACCTCCAGGTGCTGCTGAGCTCCTGCGGCTCCGTCAGCTGCGAGCCAGTAGGGGAAAGGGCGAGGGATGGCGACTCATCAGCCTCTGAGGACCCGCATCCTTGTCACAGGGCAGTGATGGCCAACCTATGACACGCGTGTCACAGGTGACACGCCAAGCCCTTTTGGGTGACGCACATAGTCACCCTGGCACCTGGGCGTGTAGTGCTTGCTTGTTCTTGAAGTGTACGAAATACCAACTTTCAACTGAATATTAGCAAATGAAATTCAGCAACAAAAGTCACTAATGTAAAGAATTATTTGGTTTTGCTTTTAATAAAATACATATCTCAAAAATATAACTTTTTTACTAGAGCTACAGATATCACAAAATTATGGATATTTCTAGATGTGACACAGCACCCGAGTTAAGCTAGGTTTTCTTGCGAATTTTGACACACCGAGCTCAAAAGGTTGACCATCACTGTCATAGGGCCTTCGTAGATCTTCCTATAGTTTACTGGAACTGAAGGAGCACCTGCTTCCCAGCTCTAAAAGAAATACGTTACACTGTTTGCCGCGGGTGGGGCTGTCACGATTATGGTTGCTTAGCCCCCTTTGCTCCAATCTTTTATCTCTGTCCCTGCCACTATGGAGGGGCTGTAGCTCAGTGGTGATAACAAGCAGCCTGGCAAGCAGAGGATCTCTGGATTGATCCCCTGCTCCTTCCTGGAAGAAGGTAATGGCAAGACGTTTCTGTATCTCTGCCAAGAAAACTGCAAGGAGTTGCTCATGGAGTCAGCCAGCCGTTGACCTTAATCTCCAGCAAGACGCAAGACAAAGCTGAGGGAAGCTTGTTCCACTTCTGAGCAGCTAAAGACTAAGCACTGAGCAAAAAGAGCCTTTTTCCATCAACATACCCTAAAACCCTTTTTTTTAAAAAAAAGTTCTACCAAGTATATCAGACTAGGCAACCGTTTTGGGCTGCCTGATCTGGTCTGCACTCTAGTGGAGACAGAACACCAGCAGTAGGCATAGCCTTCCCTTAACCCAAGTGCACCATGTGAAAGGGAGACCACTGGATCTCTTTGTGGACTGGTTTTAAGGTAAATGTGGAAACACTCTTTGAGTGAATTTGCACCTTCACTTCCCTGGGAAATTGTCCCAGGCAAGTGAACATTGGGGATGGATTGGAGTGCACGTATTTTGCGACACCCAATCCATCCCAAACTTACCCGGTGCTTCGCATGGCAATAGCAGTAATGGACATGCATGATGCCATTGCCATGGTGACTGGGCACTGCGGCACAGCTGCGCCTGCCCCTTCCTACCAGTTGCAAATGGTGTGTGTTGGCCTTTACTAGCCAACAGCTAGTATAGCCATGGAGCACATGTTCATGCTCCTCCACTGTCCCAGGCAGGAATCTCTGGCATAGGCAGAGACACTTCTGGGATACTTTTTTAAAGGAAGAAAGACCTTGTTCCAAGGCAGATTTCTTGAGATCTTTATGTTTAGTTGTTTCTTTCCAAGCATCTTTTCCCCACCTTAACATAAGTTCTTCCGTACAATGTGGCCATTCATTTCTGTGTTTCTCTCCATTTTTAGAAATGGTCCTACTTCATGTGAAGCATGGTGATGAGAGCCAGTTTCTGTTTGAGACAACTAACAGCACTCTCATTGAAGATCTAACACAGGAAGTAACCAGAATCTACAATGGAAGACTCAAAGTTCAGCGTATTTGTGCAGGTACCACATATAATCTATTTATTATTTTAAGATTACATTTCCCCCCCTCAAAAAGCCTGTATTTTCTTTCTGTGCTTGTTACATCTTTACTTAGCATTTTGCAACTAGTATCCCTTAGACAGATTTGTGATACACTTTAAATCTTCTTTCAGGTAAGTCACAGTGTCCAGTATGGCTAGGGATTATTATTTTACTATACTTGCTGTGTCTTTCAAAACATACACTTCCTATTTATATTCAATAGGCTAATTGTACTGTCCTTGGCAATTACAATGAAAAGTTGAGTTAGGAGTTAATGGGGGCATTCTTTTCCAAATGAATGTTTAAAAAAAGTGCCCAAAGGCACTGAAATATGGAAGCCTAGTTTTTAACAACATACTTGTGGAATAGAAGTGAAATCTATGTTTCTAATTCTGTGAGATGCCTCTGATACGTTGAAATTTTTGCCAAATATATTGTTAAAAAAATCATCTGACTTAAGATTACCTTCTATTTTTAAGAAATAGAAACGCTGGCAGAACATGGCATTTTCCTACCCCCTAATATGCAAGGACTGACAGATGAACAGATTGAAGAGCTGAAGCTTAAAGATGAATGGGCAGACAAATGTATTCCAAGTGGTGGGAGCACCTTTAAAAAAGATGAAATTGGACGAAGAAATGGTCACGGTAAATAAATGTTACTTAGTCATATGTGCAGACACAGAGACACTTTTGCATCTTGAAAGAGCAGCAGCTGCATTGTTTTTAGTCATCAGATACATATTTTTGTAGGTTTGTATCCTGTACTATCCCAAATGAAGGGAAGGGAGAAACTTGCTTATGTCAATTCTGTTCTCAGTGCTATATTCTGGAAACCTTGGGCTGGTGTCATTAGCATAACGTACTATGGGTGTTTTTCCATGGTCACTTAGTACCCATTTTAGCACCCATTAAGGACCCATTTGGGTGAGAGCCAGATGACCCCATTTCCACTACGGCACCCATTAGGGACACATTTGTTTCCACCACGCCTCGGGAAATCTGAATCATATGGATACTTTTTGGCCTTTAATCCCGATTTTCTGTGGACCCCATTAATGGGGTCTACAATGGGGTCTTCAGCCATGGGGTCTAGAGGAGGCTAGGGGGAGGGGGCACCCTTTGGGGGGAGCCCCAGAACCTAAGCTTCGAAGTCATTTTGAAGTCATTTTGAAGATCAGCAGAGACTTCAAAGATGCTCCAGAGCTATTTTGCACGGACTTCGAAGTGACTTCGAAGCGATTTCGGAGCTGCTTCGGAGATTGCACCCCCTGTCCCCCCAAACACCTGGGGTGACAGGCAGTGAAAAAAGAAGGCTTGGCCCTTCTATACTGATACTTATTCCATATTATATCCAGGAATAGAGGACTGCCTTCTGCATGCTAGTGTAGAGTATGGCAGGCCGTGATGGGGTGGGGTCTGCACTAGCATATGAATGGCAACCCTATTCTGAGTTATAGGGCCATCAAATATAAGAATTGCACTGATTTTTGTATGGAAAATAACACATGTGATCTTAGTTGAATTCTTTTAAATGCTGAAGAGCTATTGCCTTAGTTCTTAAAAGTACCAAGTAACGTGATGTGTTTGCGGGGAGGGGGGGCTCACACTAATCGTGTTGTACTAAGTTTGTTGGCTCAGTAAGGATCCAGGTTTCTGACAAAGACAAGTTGTTGCTGGAACTGAGCTGGCAAACTGCGGAAACTGCATGTGCAGGCAAAGAAACAACACAATTGGCATAACTGTGATGACGTTATTTTCCAAGTAGAACACCAAATGTGATATAAATGTTAGCAAACTGTTCTGTTTAGGAGATTTTGTCATACATTTTTTCGATCCAGTTTCCAATATGAGGTTTTATGTTTAGCTTTGAGAAGTTTTCTAGTAGCATCTTTTTAATGCCAAATAATCTGCATGTTTGTATAATTCTTTTAAAGCTCCAAATGAAAAAATGAAACAAGTTTTAAAAGCAACAGTAGAAGCAGCTAAGGCATTAATATCAAAGGTAAGAGACGTATTATTATAAAATTTCAAATATTCCCATTGCAATCAAGACTTTAGTGGGGTCGAGCAAGATTTGATTGCAGCAGAATTTGAGTTTTAACAAGTGATACAAGCTAAATTCTCCTGTGGCACTATTGAGAAGTCCTTGTGTTTCTGCCGGGACTAGCCCCTCTCATGCCAGCATTGAAAAGGCAGTGTCCTTGAATATGCTGAAACCATGTATGCAGCGCTATCCTTATTGTCATAAGGCTTGGTATTGCTAAATGATCCCTTTTTGGGCATCAACATCAACTCTTGCTTGAACAGAGTTTGGAATAGAATTTCAGCCAGATATACCCCAAAGGAGTCTGTCTCCAGCTGAGGTAAATTATTTTAGGAACGAGTACTGACAGAGTAGCTCATCGGGTCAAGACATCCCCCCCACCCCCAAAGCTCTCAACAACTGGAGAACAAAAGTTTCCTGGCTGTGATATTGATGCCCAGAGGCAATAGGCACCTGAGTAAAATGTTCTGTTGACGTTTTCTGATTTCTGAATATGTTTTTTTTTATCCAACTTTTGTACTTACTGCTGCTGTCTGTTTTGGTTCATTGGCCGATGTAGATATTTGAAACTGTGCTCTGGGCATCCTTTATTTGCTCCCAGTATGATTGTATCTCTTTCCCAGGAGCTGGCCCTGTAGACAGGTCTATCTATCATATATCTATCTGGCACTAAAGTTAGAATGAATTTACTTTAAAAGTTCAGGTTTTTTTTTTTTTTTTTTTTTTTTTTAGAGAGAGAGAGTTTGGAAAAGACTTTTAAAATTACACAACTTCGGTTCACCTGAAAGCTCTTCTTCTACCTCCTTTTAGCTTTATATACTTCAAGGGAATAAAGCTGACCCCTGTTACATGATGATGAAGGGATCAGTGAAAGGACTGTAAAAGCTTTATGGGTACCAGGAAACTGTCAAGGACATAATGTTGCCAAGGCTTCTCTAGGCAGATGTAACTGCCATACAAGATGTACAGTCAAGAAAGATTTATTGAATCGGGGGGAAAGGTTAAGTGAGGCCTTCTTTGTTACTTGGCTTTACTCACATGTTATGCTGAGTCAGATTGCTTGCTTTAAGAGAAACATTGCTTCTTCTATGCTTTGTTAACTGAATTCTGTCTGTATTGCAGAAGCAAGTTCAAGCCAATATATGTGTCAATATGACTATGGTGAAAGATGCCCTGGACCAGCTCCGAGGAGCTGTAATGATTGTTTATCCAATGGGACTCCCTCCATATGATCCAATTAGAATGGAGTTTGAAGACAAAGAAGATTTATCAGGGACTCATGTAATAATTTACTTGGGTTAAGTTGGATTCTATTTTTGAAAAGTTTTCTTTTATCAAAATGAAAAGACTGAGAATTTTGAAGGGCCTTCATTCATTTGTGTATTATTCTTGTATCTAACATTTAACTAATTCCTAGGGTGGAACATTTTAAAAGCAAAATTGTTAGAAACGTAACTTAGACATTAGTAGGCAGTTATTATCAGTGTTTGTAAACTGCTCTTGGCTACAGAACTACCCCAAGAGCAACTTATAACAAACAAATGAATTTGAATAGAATAACAAATGAAAATCCAACAGTTGAAATTAAAATGTGTACAGGCATTGTCACCATGTTGTTGACTGAACAGACATGTTTTCATGACATGATAGAGGGTTTCTCCCAGTTCCCAGTCTAGTTGCTGATAAGAGCACAAAGCAAGCCCCTTTGGCTATTCAGCAGAACAAGGACTTTTATTTGGAACATAAATTCTGAAGTTTTTAGTGAGGACATTGATGCAGGATTACCCACAAATAACTGTAGAGTTAGCAAGGACACCATGGATTCATTAGAAGCCTTTTCCTATAACAGTGAAATTTGAACATCTTCAAAACTAACAATTTGCTGCCTTGAAGAAAATGCTCCTTCTAAAATCTCGCTTTTAAAAGAAAAGAGTGGCATTAGATTCTTCACTCTACAATAGCTTTTCACCAGTAGTTATGCAATTCCCTTTGAAAACTGTTTACTTTGTCACCAGGTATAAATTATGCACTGGCAAGCTGAGAGTCACAGCCTTGAGCTCTTTGATGTCTTAGAAGAAAGCATAACAAGCCATTCCAGTATTGTTGAAGTTTCTGTTTTTTATGATGGTTGGGGAAGAATTCCCTATATTGTACAGATTTATTTCTCATTCCCTCTACTTAACTGAAATACTTGTGGATGAGAAGGGTAGAGAGGTATGAACAAAGCCAGGAAAAGATGGAGACAAGTAGGGCAACTGCTTATGTTGGGGCAGTCACAGTTGTGCTTAATAAACATATTTTTAATATCAGAAAATTCCTCTCCCTGTGCACTAGTAGTGCTGTCAAGCTACAGTATTTTTAAAGTACTGTTTGGAACGGTGAAATTGTGTACTTTGTTCTTCCATGGTGAAAATCTTCACATTTTATTGGGGTTGCACAAATGTTTTGTTCTGCCTCTGGTGGACAGACAGGTTGCCTCTGCTGCTCTCCAAAGGCAACTGTGGTTTTCACTGTTGAAACCTCTTCACATTATAGGCTGCCCTTGAAATTATCGAGGAACCAGATGCCCAGCTGTGGTGGGCAGGGAAGGAACTGAGACGAACTCACCAGCTTTCCAAATATGTGGGCAAAAATGAAAAAACCAAAATTATTGTGAAGATACAGAAAGTAAGTACAGTCACTGGTATTTATATGTGCTTTTACATTAATTGTCTTAAGATTGCTACATGTTCTCACTTTCTACTGTTCTTTTTTGCCATCTGGAACAGTCCTTTGATCAAGGATTATCCTTTTTTTTCAATCAGGATGCAATGCAAATGGTCATCAACAGATTTCTACTAAATAATCAGAACCCTTTTAGGGACATAACGGATCTTTTTGTGTGCTCTAGCAGCTTCATGCAATTCATTTTAATTTGTTTTTGACTTTTGCAGGGCAGTGCGCAGGCAATGCTAATACAAGCTTTTTTTAACATCTGCATGAAGCCCCTGAGGGGTGGTGGTGGTCATCAGGAGTTTTAGAGTAAGGTGTCATCAATACTCTTCTCTCCATGCTGTCAGAATCAGGAAAGGCAGTCAAAGTACTTGACAGGTGCTTTGCAGCAGTAATGGGCTGGATGCGGGCCAGTAATCTATACAAGATGGAGGTGCTGTGCATTACAGGGTTTCATGTCCATGAAGAAGAGAGGCATCCTGTTCTTGATGGGGTTTCCTTGCCCTGGATGGGATAGATGCACAATTTGGGGGTGTTCTTGGACTCTGGGCTGACACTTGATGCTCAGGTGGAGGCTGTGACCAAGAGCATCTATTTCTAACTATGGATAGTTCACCAGCTATGGCCCTGTCTGGACAGAAACAGTCTGGACACAGTGATCTTTGCTCTGGTAACTTCTACATGCACTCTACATGAGGCTGCCCTTGAAGATAGTTCTAAAGGTACAGCTGAGCGGGATGAAGAAGCTAGACTGCTAACTGGCACTGCTGGCCGGATGCATATCATGCCAGTACTAAAAGAACTGCACTGGCTGCCTATTTGCTGCTGAACCCAGTTCAAGGTACTGGCATTAATTTATAAGGCCCTAAACAGCTGGGCCCCCAAATATCTAAATGAACTCTTCCTCCCATATAGACCTGCCCTTGCTCAAAGATCTGCCAGTGAGGCTATCTTGGTGATGCCACCCCTTTCAGCAGCTGAGGGGGTGGAAACCTGTGGGAGGGCATTATCAATCATAGCCTCCAGACTATGGAACAGTCTTCTCTCTGAGATGCATCAGACACCAACATTTGCTCTTTTTTTGAGGGGGAACAAGTAGACACTCTCAAGGACACAGTGTTCCCTTTCCATATTCACTTCTAGTTGATGGTGATTTATAGTCTATACCACTCGCCACCTTGAGGTTCTGAAGTGGTTTACACAACAAAAAGAAAATTATTTAAGTTGTAATATATTTGCTGACTTTTGTAGTTGATGGCACAACCAGGAGTCCTCAAGTCAAAGATCTTGGTAATTGGACAGGATATACTATGGGTCATATGATCCCAAGCTGATTGCTGTCGCTCATGATATACAGAACTCCAATCTGAGATGTGGTCTAGTAACCTCAGAAGTTAGTGCAACTCTTCAGTCTGTACAGTAGCGCACTGCGTCCCAAATTAGAAAGCAGGGCCATTGGCATCAAAAGCTGCCAGAGAACAAAGGTGTTACAGTTGTATAATTAGTTTGGGTGCTCATCAGTTGTATAGTTGCACAGTTAAGACATTCTTTCATTAACGGGGGATCTCACTAAACAGTATCTTTCATAGCTGAAAAAACATGTTAATGCTATTTAGAGTACTGGTCTTAAAATGTTGCCAACAAAACAAGCAGATTAATATGGTCACCTTTCTCTACCTCTCCTCTGCAGGAGTGAATGGCTATGGGTTTTCTTTCTTATGATACTCTATACAATCTTGGAAAAATTAGGACATGATTGAATTGTGCCAGATCATGAAAGAATAAGACCTTGCCTTTTGTTTTTCCAGAAAGGGCAAGGCGCTCCAGCCCGTGAGCCTATTATAAGTGGTGAAGAACACAAGCAGATGATTCTTTTTTACCACAGAAGACAAGAAGAACTTAAGGTATCAAGAGTTATCAGTGAATTCATACTCTTCAGAGTAACATGGCTAATGTTCTTGGATTTTTAAAACTTTTTTCTCCTTACTATTTTTTCAGAAATTAGAAGAAAATGACGATGATTCCTTTTTGGATTCTGAATGGGCAGACAGTCATGCTTTGAAAAGACATTTTCATGGTGTAAAGGACATTAAATGGAGACCTAAATAAAGCTATTTATATGTTTTTACCCCTTTTTGAGATAGATTAACTCACTGTTAATGTGGAGGAAAGCAAGGAGATTGCAAAATATTACATTCTAATTCTACAGAACAGATTTATTGGCATGTTTGTTTACAAAATATCTTCATCCTGGTTTGCACATTTATCCTTTAGAAGCTGAAAATTAATGCCGGGTATTGTTTAAATCCAAGTGCTTGCTTTCAGATTGTTAACATTTAGATTTAAATTAGTTCATTAATTTCATATCAATAAAAAGTGTCTCAAACCACAATTGTTTTATTTTCACGTTTTCAAAAATAATTATTTGGAATAAAATAACCGACCCAATTAAAGGAAAATTGTGACTGTTCTTAAAGTATGCTGATCACGAGTTGGTTGTAGACTTCTGCAAGAGAAGATACAATGAAAATCACCTCAAGCTCCTCAGAGAATAGAGGTGGCTTGTAAATAAACAGTTACCCTGCCAGCTAACAGGGGGTGCACCATGCTTTAAATACCAAGCACAACCTTTCCACACTTTCAATATTTTTCTCTGTCACATCTGTAGAAGTCGTTCCTTACCTTCTTCTGAACTTTTTTTTAACTAAGCCTTTCCTAGTAAACCCCTGTTTCTCATTTTCTCTCCTATAAACTGTTTTTTACTCTACTTTGCACCTTAAAACAACAACCTTTTTCTGCTTTCCTTTCTCCCCAGGAGTAATGGGGTGTATTCCATCCTCTTCCTAATCCCCAAGAAGAGCAATTTTTGGTGGGCAGTTCTGGACTTGTTCTTATTTGTTGAATTTCTAATGGAAACATTTGAGTTCTATTCAGAGAGTGTTGCAAGTTAATAATTTGTTCTACTGATTTGAGAGAAGCTTATTTCCATATTCTAATCCACCTCAGGCTCCACAGGTTCACATTCAATAATGTTCATAGGCAGTTCAGGTTTCTCCTTCGTGCCTTATGTGTTTACCAGAGTGTTAGCTCCCATTTTGGAGGTGCTTTGACTCCAACCAGCTGCTCTTTTTGTGTACCTAGATCATTCAGAGCCTCCTTCTGTGCTAAAGTAACATGAGATGTTTCCCTTGCCATGTCAGTTCTCTCTGACCATGGATTTGTTGTAAATCGTGAAATGCTCTTTGGTTTCAGCTTTCATAGACTGCCAGTTTAACTTGATTCTGCCTGCTCCAAAGAGAGTGGAGGTGTTAAAGATGTGTGCCAGGCTCTACTAAGCATGTCCCAGACATGACAAGTATAGCTGTGGAGCACTGTTTAGTGCACCACAACTGTCCTCCCAGGGGATGGTCTGGCACGCGTGGATGCTCCATGTGAAAACATCCCCCTGTTGTCCCATTGGATTGAGTAAAAAAGAATGAGAGAGGCCCTTAAGACTACACTGAGCCCTGTACTAGATCACTGGTAAGTGTGAAAATGCCCCTAGTTTAGGAAATATGAAAGGAATGGTGCTCATACTTCACAACGATATTTAATGGATGATGACTGAGAAGGAGAAATAAATGTGCACAATGTAGCGCCAATATGTTTATTTACTTCATAGTTTAGTCTGTGTGGAATTATTAAAGGTTGGAGTATCTGATCACTTGTCTTCACAATTAATTTTCAGCTTGATCAGCAATCTACTCCAGGCTGGCATCCAGGACAGGGGAATTTTAATTATTTTTCACTGTTTCTGAAAAGCTGAGGGGCTTGTAGAGCTGGGAGTGAATAGCACCTTGGGCTGTTCAATGGCAATTTCATTTACAGAATATGCATGGAGCTGTCAGTTCCTATTAGTTTTGAACACAGAGCTACATGGGAGAAGTGTGTATGAAGGTAAGTAAATTAATAAATTCTTTGACTTCTAACCAGGCAAAAGAATCCTGGAGGAAAGCAAAAAATATTGTCTATTTCATGGTTTGAGTTTCTATCTAACCTTCTCAATTGTCCAATCATTGTCAAAATACGATAGACTGATTGCATTTATAATTGTGTACTAAGCTGCATTTTAAATAGGGGGAAGCAAGAGCGTTTAATACATCTGATTAAAAGGTATCAATCAGTTATAGTTTTAAGGGATCAGCAAGGGACCAGTCATAAATTGCTAGCACTGGATAGGAAAAAGAGCATGGAAGTTGGATGATGTATGGATCCGCACTTCCGGATCCGCGCTTTCGGCTAGCATTTACAAAAAAGAGAAAGCACATGTTTAAACTTCATGCAGGGGCAAGATATGGATAGTGGATTCTTGTCAAAAAAGGAAATCTGAGGCTGTGTCCACATGTAGCAATAGAAGCATCTCAAAAGCACTTTAGAGAAGGTATAATGTGGTCCTCATGTTCTCATCCCATCTCTGGGCTTTTTCACACTTACCTTATATGGGACAGTGTCCCACAGAAGTTAAATTCTGGGACAGCAACCAGCATTCACATTGTGAGCATTGGCACTGGCCTAAACTTAGCCTCTACTTA
Organism: Aspidoscelis tigris stejnegeri; assembly: GCA_023333525.1. Lineage (NCBI taxonomy): Eukaryota > Metazoa > Chordata > Lepidosauria > Squamata > Teiidae > Aspidoscelis > Aspidoscelis tigris. The sequence goes on from JALMGA010000001.1 coordinate 215,535,295, forward strand.
CCTGGAGGCTCTCAAAGTGTGGGCAGTCCCTTCCCAGACTGTATCACCATAGAAATGGCCATGTGCACCAGGCCATTTCTGATATAGCACATGACAGCACAGCTGCAGCCACACCATGCTGTCTCCTGGCAGCATTTGCATATGGAAGCCTCTGGGGAGTTACTGGGAATGTCCCGGACTCTCCTGGTAAAACTGTGGAGCAGTTTACTGCTCTACAGCTAGCAATGATTCAGGGTTGCTCTTGACCACTCTGGGACAGAGGTGGCACCATGGTGCACATATGTTCGTACTCTGCCAGACCCCCCTAGAATGTTCATGAGAGGGGGAGGGACAGATTGCCCTGAAAATGATCCCACCAGCAAACCACAAGTCATCTAAGACATGCTCCTTTTTAGCACATGTGAAAACAGCCCATATTCTCAAATGCCCTGAGACCTTATTTGAGCAGTTGGATGTGGTATGTATCAAACGAATTGCTTTAAGCATGAAAAGTAGAAAGTGTATCTTCCAGTTGACCTTTTTGTTGCTTTTGATTTAGTACTGAACTTCTTAAACTGTGCACCCCCATCCTTCCTTGTTGTTAGTTCCCGTCATCCCCAGCTGATCTGGCTATCATTCAGTGACATCTGGAAGGTTCAAATCCTCTCAATTCCAGCTTATAGTTAAAAGACATAAGCAGGAAAAACTAAATGCACATGAGTGAATTCTTACATGCTTAATTATAGAACTCCTGAACATCTGCTTCAAGGACAACTTGCAATTTGTTCTGCACCAAAAAGTAGATGGCATACTGAGGAAAACTTTTAGGACTTGGAATGAGGAAGTTTACAGAAAAACTAGAAAACTTGGCACTTCCTTCATAGGGAGAAGAGGGTGGAAATCCCTTACAATTATTTTTATTCCAAGATAATATGCCTTAAAAACGAAACAAGGAAATAGAAATATGAAAACTAAAATGCAATTATCTTCTTTAAAAAGGCAGATATTTTTTGCTGTGTGGCCATTAGTCATGTTAATAATTTGCCTTTACAACTATTCATTTGGCGTGGGAAGCAGCAATGTCTGCCATTTACAGTGAATTCCACTACGATGCATACAAAGGCCTGGGTTGGACCACATTTTTTCCTGCCTTTGATTCTCCACAGACATAGATTATGGATGGATGAACAATCCACATCATATTTGAGGTTAGTCTAGACTATTGGAATGAAAAGCAGAAGAACCACATGACAGTTCCCCAAGCCAGTATGATGGAACGGCATCCACCCAGATAGAAGTGATATTTGCTTGAAGTTATCTAACTGCTTTCATAAAAGAGAGAGATCAATACAGTTGAGGGCCCCCATATCTATGGCGGATAGGTTTCAGGTCCTATTTCAGTTACAGAAAACTGCAGATATTTGAATCACTGGGAATCGTGGGAAATTGCACTTGATTTCATGCTATTTCAGGACTCCCAGAAGCCTCTGAGAGGCCTAATGGCACTGTTCGGAGGTGGGTGGGTGGAAGCTGGTCCAGTTGACTGTGGATAAGTGAAACTGCAGTTGCCAGACCAGTGGATATGGGGGCCCAACTGTATTGGTAGACAGATTACACCATATATCTGAAATTTATACAGCCATGCTTGTTAGAACTAAATAAACATTAGCCCCATGTTAATTAGCTCCCTGTACTACAGTGGTTCTCAACCTGGGGGTCGGGACCCCTTTGGTGGTCGAACTACCCTTTCAGAGGGGTCACGACGAGTCTCCCGCCACCCTTCCCTCCCAGCTGCCCCACCCCCGTGGTTGGGGGTCTCCACAACATGAGGAACTCCATTAAGGGGCTGCGGCATTAGGAAGGTTGAGAACCGCTGCTGTAGTATTAGGTGGCATGTCTTTTGTTTCAGTAAAACAGCTGGTCCCAATTCTGCTGTTAACATCCTTCTGTTCTGAAAGACAATGGAAAGAGTTTGGGCGTGAAGATACTACAGAGATACTAGGACCTGTTTACACTAACCTGGTACTGAGCTCTGACCTGCTCACTGGTCAGCCCCATCTGCACTTGGGTGCCACTGCAGCTCACCCAGAGTTGCCTGAAGCTTTCCTCAAGCAAACCTGCCCAGAAATAGCTGGATCACTCCTGGGATTGGTTTTGCACCCTCTTCTGGGTGGGGTGTGGCAAATGGGCATGGTTGCATAACTGCATGCAGCTGCCGGCAACTTCCAGCCTCTCTGGATGTGTTTTTGCACATTGCCTTTGTGATCTGGGCAGTCTGCCATTCTCACTAATAAGTGATGCAGGCCAGGCACAGGGCTACTTTAGCACTTGTAAGTGCAGATGGCTGTGACTGTGCTGGATTCTTACTGGCCTGGTGTGGTACTGTTATACCATACAAGCCAGTAAGTGCAAACAGGCTCTGAGCTGCCCAGGCTTTGGAGTTTTCCTCTCGGCCACATCAGTGTATTCCAAAGGCATGTAGACATGAGACTTGGCACTGGGTTGTCTCCAGGAGCCAGAGAGATGGTATATCTAACCAACTTAGGGGCTCCATTCCAAATCTGACTGGGTTTACTCAGGCGCGTCCCCATGGGGCTGCCCCTGATCTGCTGTGGCTTTGGGGCAGCCTTAATGCGAATTAAGATTCACATTAAGGAGTCCCCATGGCAATGGAGGATAGGGCGGGTTCAAGGTGAACCCGCCAGTCCCCATGAAAACCGTGGCAAATCCCTGCATTGGGCTGCTGCTGATTTCTCCACCACCACCCTTAACTGAGCGCTTAATCGCCCAGGTAAGGGGCTGATTTACCACACGCACTCGTCTGACAGCAGCTCTGTCAATCCGCTGAGCAACTGTCTGAGGGTTATAGCAGCACACAAGCAGAGCTCCACTAATGATTAAAGGAGAGATGCGAAAAGAGGTGCATATTAATTAGCTCCTTGCCAGGAGGCTGACTCATCTCATCAGAGTTCACAGGCTTTGCGAAGCAAATTAGGCTGACGGAGGCTGACGGAGGCTGAGGGAGAGGAGAGAGCGATACACTGCTGGCAGTTTTCCCCATCTCTAGTGGCTGAGTTTCAAGCCCCTATCACAGAGGTTTCTCTTGCTTCTCCCCTGCAGCTACAGCTTCTCCCCGTGCTCCAACAGAGCCAGGATCACGCAACTGCTTCTCCTGAAAGATCAGTGTGTTTAAAGAGGGGGAGAGACAAAAGGAGACAAAAGTGAAAGAGTTATTTAGATGTATAATCGCTTTATTTTCTAGATGTGAGATTCAGGTGAAGGCCCATCTGAAGGAGCAATTTATTAAATAACAGCATCAGGAAGATAAGCTTCAAGTGACACAGTACAGCCTGAAGCTGTCTTTATCATATACAACTGAAGACATTCCATTTTCAGGTTAGACAGCGTTCTTGTGTGTACCACACAGCAGCTGTAAAGGCAATAAGAGGTCATTTGCCTCTTGTGCTTGCAGCGAACCACCCAGCACAATTTTTTCCTATAGTAGGGATTTGCATGGAGTCTGTCCTGGAACAGGTTGTCCAAGTACAGGTAGATGGCTTTGTTCAGGGAGAGCTAGACTACTCCAGTGGGGAAGCCCTCCAGTCAGAGCAGTGTGGAAGTGGCCCAAAACTACTAAAGAAAATTTGAATCTGGTTGAGGTTTTTTTTTTTCAATTTTCAACGGTGCTAGCACAAAATTTTGCTACTTTCTTCTGCAGAGGTGGTATTTGTGCCAGAGCAGCTTCCGTAGGTTAAATTAATCGGGTCTGCCAGCAAATTGATTTAGTACTGGTGTAATAGGTAATATCTAATGTCCCTATAAAAAGGAAAAACAAGCTCATATCCTGTTTACTTTTCATTTTCTTGGTAGGAACATAAGCAGTCAGCAAGCGTTTTTCTGTTAAGATCCTTCTTGAAAAGGCAGCTCAATTTTGACCACCTAAAGAAAGCCATGCTGCATAGAGATCAGTGTGATTTTTCTTACCTGTTCATTTTGCATGGAAGTGAATGGGACAGAAAATTGCATTTGTGCAAATGGAGCAACCTCAAATGTGCTAGGCTTTAAATATGCTTCAAATTGTGTGATTGGTGACAGCAGGAATTCAATCTTATCTCTGAATCAAATGTGAATCTGGTAAAATCTCATCCAAATCCAATAGAATGTGATCTGAATCCGATCCAAATACACAAATTTGATTCAAACTTGCATACGAATTGCAAAGACAATGAATATTTTTTCCCCCTTCCCTGCATACTAGCAGGGGAAACCTCTGTAGACAGCACCAGATTGTCAGAGTCCAGGGACCATGCCACGTTACTACTGTATATTCTGGCATATAAGACTACTTTTTAACCCAGGAAAATCTTCTCAAAAGTCAGGGGTCGTCTTATACTCCAGGTGTCGTCTTATTGGCAAGTATATCCAAAACTTTATATTTTAACTGGAAAGTTGGGGGTCGTCTTATACACTTAGTCGTCTTATACGCTGGAATATACAGTAGTAGGTGAAAATAAGGCCTATGGTATTTCCTATAGCAGTGGTCCCCAACCTTTTTTGCACCAGGGACTGCCTTCAAGCAAGACCATTTTTCCATGGCCCGGCAGGAATAGGGCACAGCAGGGGCGGGGCTTTGGACATATGGGGGCGGGGTTATAGAGGGGGTTGGAGTTTAGTCACTGAGGCCAGCCCGCTTCCCCGCCCCTCACACCCTCCATAATGTTCTCTGCAGAGAACATTATACAGGACGTGACAGGGCGGGGCAGTGGGCTGCATCCACCCCACACCATGTGCTCTGAGCCGCCACAGAGCAGAGCACATCGTCAGTGTTTAGTCGTGGCGCCGCAGACTGGCAAAAAGCCGCCAACGGCCCGGTCCTGGTCTGCAGATCGGTGGTTGGAGACCCATGTCCTACAGTACATTTTTTAATAATGTATTCAACTTAGTATTAAAATGTTTTAAACTTTGTAAGTATCCCTGAGGGCTATGAAATGGCAGGGTGAAATATAAATATAAATTAATACGGTAATGCAACTTCTACAAGATGGCAAATTCAACATTATGGCTAGCCTCTTATCAAAAATGTCCCCCAAGGCACTTCTTAGCCTTTATTCTACTTCTTGCAACTCCATTTTGTAGGGGGTGTACTTTTTCATCACTTGGCAACTCGCTTGCCTTATGTTCAAAGCATAGGTACTTTAGAGCCTGTAAACAAGATGTTTTGCAAGAGAATAAATACATCAACACTAGGGTTGCCTTCTTTGGCCACCAGCCAGAAGGAAATCAATAGAGAATGGCTTAGAAGGAAAACACTGTATTTGCTAGGACATGTCTGAGCCAGATCTTTGATGAAAGTGGGTCATCTCAAGGAGAGGAAATTCAAAGAAGTGGTTTTAATGTTTTTTTCCTTATTTGATATATCCAAACAATAATGAGAAATGCCCTTATTCCATTTTTGCTCTTTATGTGTTGTAAGTTTTCCTGGATGGAAAAACAAGTACAAACGAAAGGGATTTTGAACAAACACATATACATACCTTCCTGCTGCTTTCTTTCATCACAGGTGCATCATTGTGTTACAATATAGGTGATCCCAACAAGGCATTTCTGCACTTATCTTTAGATCCGGACGAAAGGGCCTCTGGTCTGGATTCTGGGCATCACCATCCACATGTTAATGAGGATTAAGGAGGTCCCACCCCTCTATTAGTCCAGCTCTGTCTGTGTAAGTCAGGGTGCTTCTGCATTTGCCACCGGGAAACAGATTTAACAAAATCTGTTTCCCGGTGATCTGGCCTCCCGAGGATCTGTCTCTATTTTGGACGGATCTGAAGGGCCCTCTCGCATCTGCACACACGTGGGGAGGCTGGATTGCCTGGGCAGCACCCATTCGAAAGGGCATCTGGCCTCCCTCGCTGCTGCTGCCGCCCCCGCCACCCCCAGAGCCACAGGACTGGAGCAGTGAGATGCCAGTCACTGTGTGTTCCCGGCAGCATGCCACCGGCGCTCGAGGGAGGGACCTCTGAAGCAGGCCATCCTGCTTCTGCCCCTCCCAACAGGGTTCCTCCAGCCAATTGGTTCTTCACAGCCAATGCGCTGCCACCAATCATGTGATTTGTCACGTGACACTCAGCCATCCTTGACAGCAGGGCAGCAACAGAGAGAGTGCATTGTAAAAAGCTGCTGAATTACTTAATGCTGATTTAACAGCACTCCCTGCACAGAATTAAGAAAAGGCTCTATCTCTCTACAGAACTTGTAATGCAAAAAGAAATTTGAATCTTCCTGCCAGTCTGGACAGAACATTGCGAAGAGCCAACGAGAACAGGGAGGGCAGCTCAACTCCGATTGGCTGCCTCATCCCATGTGACTGTGTGCGCTGGTCTCAGCTCTCGCAGATTCTGATGAGGAAGCTAAGGGAGGCTGCTCTAGTCTGGATGCCCAGTTGCCGCTTTGCAGCAGGTAAGCTGCAATTTTTGTTTTTGTTTTTTTGGGGGCTATGTCTGATCATGGCCCTAGATAAAACAAGAAACAAAGTTCTTTGTGGAGCTGATTCATTAAAACTACTAGTGAATATTTTTTTAACAGTGAAGACCATTACTAAATTATAAAAGGAATCTAACTTTGGGGTTGTTTTTTAATAAACCCAACCACTATCAAAGCTATTTCATCTTTTCAGTGCCAACAAGCCTTGGTGCAAGTCCTTTTGGTTCCCAAATGGCTTTAATTACATGGCTTAGAATGAAAGTGTCCAAAATTCATCCATATTGCTCAGCCATGTAACAAAGGCATAGATTGTGCCACAACACAGATCTCGGCACTTCACAGTGCTTAAGTCAAGCCAGCTGAATGGCTTCCCAGACTCCTCTGTTTCCAAAAAATTAGCTATCCGTGACATAACCGTTTTATATCTGCTCAATTCGATCAGGTCCTTACATGAGTGGAAGGAAACCTCAAAGTTGCTTTAATGTGAAGCCACACCTAATACCATTGTCATCTTCACTGCTGTTTTCCAAGAGCAGAGCCCTGCCTGGTTGATCACAATAGCTTCCTGAAAAACCTCCAAGGTGCAGCTGCCTCCTTTGGGTTCCAGACAAATGTTGAATGCCTTGTGCATGCAACAGCTGAATGAATTTGAATAAAAGTCTTCGGTTTCAAAAAGGATTAATTTTCAACTTCTTTTTCATCCTTAGAATGGGCAGTCCCAATAGTAAACATCAGGTCCTAGGTGGCCTCATTCAAAGGAACAAACGACAGGATTTAAAAAAACACAAAGCCCTCAAAAAATAAACAAAAAGGCTCTATCTCTCTACAGAACTTGTAATGCAAAAAGTTAGTGTAAAAGAACCAGACTTTTCAAACTCTTGTGTAATTCATGTAAGGGAGTGTAACCTGAACTTAATAGGCAAGGTGCCTTTAGGACAGTGAGACATGTAGCATGCAATGCAAAGTCCTGTTTACAATATTGGTTTCTTAAACAAAATTACGATGCATATCAAACAAAGAGCTCAGCTTCTCATTTGTTATTTCTGAAGGTCCTCTCCTGGAGAGCGACACAGACAGAGACAGAAACAGAATGTTAATTGTAGCCTTTTTTTCTTTGGATTTTTAAAAAATGATAGTGGGGACTGTTTTTCTTTCCTTTTCCGAGTTTGCATCCCACTGATATCGGACCACTGCCAATGGCTCTTCAAAGCTATACTTATAGCCAACAGAATTCAAAATAAGGACTCTTTTACACAGGCTTCTTGTTTTCTGGTAGTCAAGCATTCTTTCCGAGCATTTTATAAATGCTGTGGTTTTCTTCTCCATTCTGCTCCAGTGCTTCATCCCTGTGTTAAAAAGTCTTCATTTTAAAAATAGGACTGATTCACATAGACATACACATATCTGAATGAGTGAAAGAATGTTAGGGGCCCAAACCAGAAATTTTGATGTAGAATTTGGAATGACTGAAAACTTTTTCAGCGCTATGAATTTGACTGATAAATCCAATGAAATCTTGAACACACAAATGTGCACACACTTGAATGATGCAAAAAGTAACATCCTTGCACTATAAATTGGAACCAGATATTTTAGGATCAATTAATACTTATGGGGAAAAAAATACCAGAAAAAGTTTATGAACGTTGCACTACTGTAGAGATTCCTTTTCTTGTGTTCTGAAATAGAAGCCTCCTTTGTTCTCTGACGACACATGGGGAACAGATCCTTCCAAGTATGGCTAGGTTGATAATGCAGAGAGATACCTATTTAAGCATTTATATCCCATCGTTCACTGAATGTTCCAGGTCAGGTCACGATATTCAATAAAATAATAAAACCCACACCCACTTAAAGTACTTCTCTCATCTGAAGAGAGCAGAGTTGAAGTGAGCCAGTTTGCTCTAGTGGTTAGGGAGCTGGACTCTTATCTGGGAATACCAAGTTTGATTCCAAGCTCCTCCATGAATTCAGCTGGGTGACCATGGACTAGCTCTCACAGCCCCACCTACCTTACAGGGTGTCTGTTGTGGGGAGAAGACTAGAAAGCTTTTCAGCCGCTTAAATGGGTGAGAAAAGCTGCTGCTGCTGCTGCTGCTACTACTACTAGTAGTAGTACTCTACTATACATTGAAGGCTTAGGTGAAGGGATATGTTTTAAGTTGTGGTCTCACCTTCACTTTAAATCTTCTTCAGTCCATCTTCAAGCCTGACTGCTCACACCTGCTCATTTCTATCCATTTTATCTATGGACTTTCCACCCTTCCTCAATGGAAAGTCCACAAATAAAATGAATTGAAATAAAAAGGTGTGATCAGTCGGACCTGAAGATGGAAGGTGACCACAGTCATAACCACATGCAAAAACCATTTACTGTTTGTGTCTAAAAATGCCCCTTCTCTTACCACAGTGTTTCCCAAACTTTTGACATGTGTACCCCTTCTATAATTTTCATAACGCTGAATACCCCTCATAAAAAACATATGCTTTAATAAAAATAAAAAAATATTATTTTTTTTGGTACATACACACGTACCCCCACTAAACTCTTCCCGTACCCCTGGGGGTATGTGTACCACACTTTGGGAAACACTGCCTTACCATGAAGGCCCTTCCCTTACCATGAAGATTTTTACAGCACAAAATATGAACTAAACTACATTTCAGTCCAATTATATTTCTAATCCATTCATTTTTTAAAGCTCCTTGGCAAATCTGTTTGCTTCCTGTCTTAGTAGGAAATGAATCAGAGTAGGCTGAAGTTTTCCATTTCAGTGTGAGCTCACTAATTAGTCACTGAAAAATGTGCTCATTTTTTATTTTTTCCAAGCTCCAAGTTTTACTTTAAGACAATAGGAAATGAAAAGCCAAAGTCCACCCCACCCCGATATATTGCATGCTTTTACACAAAACGTGTGGGTTAGGGGCAGGGAAAGTACAGACAGCACTAAAGAATCTCAACTAGGAAGTGACATTTTTCCTCCTTTTGTTCTTTGGTTCCCTACAGATTGCAAGTAAATGTTGGAGACATTCTACTCAAAGGCAGGAATAAATACTAAAATTTAACTTCAGATTTGGTTGTCTGAGCAAAGTGCAGTTACTTCTCAAATTACAGTATTTAGCTGGCAAGCCTACAAAGTCAGACACTTAGGCTGTGTCTTCATGGCAACCTTATCTTGGATTCAAAACGTTTTCAGTCCTCAGAGTCCGCACGACAGTTTGGATTAACACACTTTCCCCATGTTAAACCACCCCAAAGCGTGGTGAATCTCAATCCTGATTTCAATAGGTCTCACTCCGGATCGTGCGCTTGAAACGTTTTACATGTGTGGACAGTACTGTTTTAAGGGATGAGAATCCATGTTTAGGGTTTCCCTCTCCCAATAGCTTGCTTCCAAAGACAGTGATTTCAGTGTAAAAATCCACTTAACAGCGATCGCTACACTGTCGCGATGGAACCACTTCACACCTTGATGGTTGGAATAACAATGTTGCAATTTTGCACAATTCTAAAAGTTCTGACCTTTAGAAAGTGAAAGGGAGGAAAGCAACTGAGGTTCTGTGTGAATGTTGGAAAGGGGCTTTACTTGCCGCTGCTGCTGTGTGCCCTGAGCAATGGGGAGAGGAGGGGAAAGAATTGCTGGCTGCCCGCTGCCATTTTTCCTCCATCCTTGCAAGCGGCAGCCACGCAGCCACCCAGCTAGGCTCCGTGAAGGGGTCCCTTATGGGTGGCACGTCCATGCCAGGAGGAAGAACGCAGGGCAGCCCCGAAAAGCGGCTTTTAAAAAGTAGCCACTTGAGTCCCACCTTGAGTCACGTATCCCACGTAGGATCCTCAGAATCCGGATCTAAAGCGATTAAGTTAAAAGTAATGGGAACAGGCAAATTTGCGTTTGCATCCGGTTCTCTTATTTTGGTTTAAGGAAACTGGATTAAGCTTTTAATGGGGATGCGCCCTTAGTTCCGCAGTAGCCTAGTTCTTTATCTTCAGTATCTTTCCCAGACCTCTGGTTATAGGGCGGGATAAAAATGGAAATAAATAAATAATGGAAATAAATAAATAATGGAAATAAATGCATACAGCTGAAATGTGGCCCCAGATGTCCTGAGGCTAGAAACCTTTGTTCCTAAGCCTTTGGAAATATAGAAGTGCAGCCACAAGGCTTGCGGGAGCTTTGAAGCTATGGCATGGCCTGTCTGGACCACTGCCATCATATAGATGGCATTGATCCTGCTCATGCCTTCCCATGTTTGGAATCAGCAGGCCTAGCTGTTTCAGACCCACTGATTCTGAATGCAGGGCTTTCTGTGCAGATAGGTCTTAGGCCTAGGACTTCCATTCAAAACATTACAAGGAGCAGGGATAGAATAACAACATAGCAATTAATTGGAGAATGATACAGAATATGCCACATGGCCAAGTCTTTAAAATATTTTTATTATAATTAATAATTATAAAACTGTGTCAATAATTATTACATAGAGCTGCATATTCTCCTTCACAGAAGGTACATTTTCTTCCCAACAAAAATAACTTCAGTTATCCAAAACAAACACATTGCTGTTCATTGATATAAAACGGAGTGAGGCTTCTGGTCGGAGACACATCCAGCCCACTGTTCAACCATATTTCCTGTATGATTTGTTCTCTTCGCTCTATTCTTTCCACAAGTTCAGCTGAATCCACGGAGCAATAAGCTGGGTATGAAGTCCTGCAGAGTCCTTCTAATTCATTGGGAAAGTGCGAAATGGAAGAGTCTTCTCTCTCATCTTCCCCGTCCTCCTCTTCATCTTCGCTGCTTTCGTCTCCCTTGCTCTCCTCTGCCACCAAGTGCTTCCTCACCCTTCGCAGTTTCTTCAAGTCATCCGAGCAAGACACACGTACCACCAGAGCACACAGGGTGAGCAGGAGGCCAACACAAACACTGGACACAAACAAGAGAGCAGCTCTTTCAGGATGATCTGAAATTAGAAACAAAATCCCAAGTTAGAGATGTGAAAAGGTATGAACAGATGAGATAGTAGTGGGGGGCGTAGGGTGCAGGTCCCCGTGGCCCTAGAAGCCGCGATCTTGGCTTCTGGGGTGAGTGGGACCCCAGGGAAGCCACCTGACAGCCTCCCCACCCTTGGCTCCAAGGGGGTCAATCGGGGAGGCCAGGGGGAAGGGTCTTCAGCCCAAACGGGCTGAGAGCAGTTCCGCCCACCGGAGGACAGCTTGGAATGGGTGCTGGTGCATCCGCCCAGCACCCACTCCAATCCATCTCCGCAATCCGTCTTCCACACGCGTGTGCAGACGCGCGGGGTTCCCTCAGATCCATCACAAATAGCGATGGATATTGTCATGGTCAGCCAGGTAGAGGACTCAGAGGATGAGGAGGACTCACTTCCTCAGGTACAGGGGGAACCTGAGGTGATGCCAGGACCCAGCTCTGACCCCCCAGCCCCATTGGAGCCTGGGGTTCAGCAGCCCAGCCTGGCCACAGCAGAAGTACAGGATGGGGGAGACATGGAACAACAGAGCCTAGAGATCCCCAGCTTTAAGCAAAGAAGAGCAGAGAAGCAAGGGTTAAGAAGATCCAAAAGGCTCACCCAGAGGCAGGCTGATCACCTGCACCTGTGAACTGAATCTGCAGAGTTAAAACACAGGGCAGACACCCAAGCCCTTTGTCAGAAGCTATCGGTTCACCTTTTGGGAAAACTGCTCTATCTGACCTAGAATACCTGGCTCTCGTGACTCCGGACCGGACCGTGGTGTTGCTCTCTGGAACCCTGGACTCGGACTGTTTATTGACCTTTGCTCTCTGGACTACGTTACTCTGCTGCTGAATAAACTGCCTTGACGAGTGAGTCATTCTTATCAGCTCTGTGTTTGTGTGAGGGGGCTTGCAGCTTTCTCGGACAGATATACCAGGAGGACGGATTCACTGAAAAGTGGATCTATTCGATCCGCTTTCAGCAGCAAGTCTCCATATGTCCACATATGGTAAGCTCCTGCACAGAAAGAGCCATTTCTGGTAAAGAAACGGCTCCTTCAAGTGCAGACACGCCGTATAGGAGCTTAGTATGCTTGTACTACCAGGCCAAGTGCAAACTGGCCTATAGCCAAGAGCAAGTAATGTTGGATAGATGAGCCAAGGGCACCTCTACTTTAAATACCCTATTGATTACTTGAGTTTGTTGAGGGAAGAAATGTCATAAAAATATACCTAAATAGATTTCAGGGTTTTTTTAAAACTTTGCATTTTTTACTATTATTTTTAATTTTTGTTTTGACTTTTCTTTATAAACTTCCCTGAGACTGCAATATAGGACAGCATATACATCATCTAAGGGCCTGTTTGCACTTACATGTGCGGCATGGACTGGGGTGCTCTGCGATTCTCTGCCCACGTGACAGGTCACTGCCTCTGTCCCAGAGTATCTGACAGCATCTTAGAGTGCTCTGTTTCTCCCTGTCTTCTCTGTTTACTTCTACACAGCTTAACTAGGAGCATCTAGTTTGCTTCCATTTGGTCTTGGATTATATTCAGACCCTGAATCTAATTCTGTGTGCTTATATCATTTCTTTTGCTCAGCAAAATATCTTAACACTGCATAACATGAATTTTCTGAAATAACTCCCTATTTCTATCAAAAAGAAAAGTGAAGTTGCAAGGGCAGATTCTATGATGAGGCTTATAGACTGCAGTCATGTTGCTGGACATCAATTTTTACACAGGAAAGATCACTGTTGGTAAGAAGGTGGGGGGAACCCTCACACAGTAGTTCTACCTTTAATATAGGCGAATGTTGCCAAACTGTTGCTAACTATTATTCCTTCTTTCTTTGAAAACCTTGATTCTCTTGGATCAAAATTTATACCTGTTGAAAGAGAACAGAAAATTAGATTAGGGAGCTGTGGAGGGTCCTGCCAAATAGATTTTTTCCCCCTGCTTGAACATTGATTTGGACCTGGCAGATAGTCATAAAATGTCCTTCTTCTCAATAGTAGAATTTAGGGTTGTCCAATGAAGCCAAACTTTAGCAGGCTAAGAAGGAACAAAAGGAAATAACTTCTTTGCGTAGCATACAACTAAATAACAGAATTCACCAGTATGTGCTAATTTGTACAAAACTTATCTTGCCTGCTATACTTCCCACAAGCTTTCTTAGGCATTGGTGATGTTTTTGCTGTATGTTGCAAATTTTTGTCAGTGTGGACAAGAACTAAGAAGACTTTGGCCTCATCCACACCAACAATAATGGCTGCTCCCAGAGTGGCTCTTTGGCCTGACAGGCATATGTGCTGCCCCCATCAGGCCTGAGCACTGAGCACAATGAATTACTCTGATGACAGACTCAAGCTAACTTTTGCCATAGATCGGGTGCCTGCTTTTTGTGACACCTGATTCATTCCATATTTAGCCAGTACTTCTCCAAGCACCAGCTAAGCAAGATTGCCTCTATACTAGAAGTGATCGAGTCACCATGGCAACTGGGCAACAGGTCTCACAACTGTGCCTCAGCCATCCTGCCATATGCTCCATTCATCTGGAAGAGGTGTAAACGGAGCAGATCTGCCTATACTAGCCAGCAGCTAGTATAGTTGTAGAGCACGCTTTAGTGTTCTACTGCTATACACCCCAGGGAACAATCTGGCATGCACAGATCTGCTTCTGGTAAAGAAGCAGCTCTGCCCAGTGTGGCTGCTCTGTGTGGGAACATCCGTGGCTGTCGCATCAGGCCTAGTGCAAATAGGCCCACAGAGCAAGGGTCGCAGGGCTGACTTATTGGGGATGATTTCTACCTAATGCTATTTAGCACCAGATCCAAAAAGGCCAAATTTCAGGGGCATTTCCATTCCAGCACTAAACCACATCAGACAGAAACCTTCATACCATAGCTTTGAAGCCTGAAGGCTGGGAGGTGCTGAGCATGTAGGTGGTGTGCCTCCAGCCCCTGTGGCAGGACTGGAGTTTCCCACCAAGGAGACAGCTTTTATTCATTTGGCATGCTTATTTCTGCCTTAACAATCACCCAAAGAGATTTCAACTGAGGGTAAGGGATTTGCTATCCTTCTAGTTACGATTGTTATCCAGAAATACAGAAACTGAGCCTAACAAATTCTCCTCTGCAAAGCATAGGTTTCCCCATGAGTTATGGAGCCTACCACTCGCTAGAATGTCTTGACTCTCTGAGCCATGTTAACATTAAAGAGAGATCTCAAAGTATAAATGGTGTCTCTACCAGATGATTATGCCTGTGCCCCAAATGCACAAATTCACCTTGGTATCAAGGAAAGTCCTGTCTACACATGAAGCAAGATCAGGTGGTCAAGACATGGTAGAATTCTAATTATGGGCAGTATCTAAAGATGATCTTCCACTGATGGAAAGTTCTGTGATCCAGCAAAGACTTCTTTCAGTGGCAAAGATGTGGAAGAAATTTTCATTGATTTCCAGCCCTTTCTGTACCAGGGTCCCCTCCACGTACCATGCAATATGTGATTAATTGTAACCCTAAGCCCCTGTTCTTTCTTCTTCCCCATGCTTTTTGTCCTGGATTGCCCCTTTATTGTTATGGCTGTATAGTTCAGTCACAATGAATTAAAAAGTTTATTGAAATATTAAAATCATGCTATAAGATCTTACCACCTAATTTCACAGCAATATTTAATCCTACACAAGGCACAGAAAATTAGAGTGGGCCTATTTCTATGTGAGCATGGCGGGTTCTTACTTAAAGACTGGTAGTGATCCAGAAAAATTACCATATTCACCTTCTTTTGTCTTCCAAGAAGGGTTTAGGTTAACCATTGGATCAACTGCTGCAAATATGAATTTGGGAACTGCAAAATTTAAAAACAAATTATAAATGGATTTTTTAAAATGGCATCAACTAAAACATTGTGCATTGGTAAATCAACTTATTACTTTGGGTAAGACAAAATTATTATATCTTTCTAAATAACTGCAAAAGACATTTAACCTTTTCTACTGTATCAGTCTAGTCTGAGAAGATGGTTGCACGTCTGCCTTTATGCAATCACTTGACAATTTGGCAAAGGGAGAAATGTTAAATTGAGGGTTCCTCTGCTCCTGGAGTAGGTCTTCCATGTCCCTGTCAACTCTGTCTTTGCAGACTTGGCACAGTTCCACAAAAATACTGCATCTACAAAATCAGTTCCCAAGTTGATTCTTTTTGATAGACAAGTCAAAAGCAACAACTCAGAAACATACTTGTTTTCATTTCCTAGCTGAAAAAGTTTGCCCTACCCTTTATACGAATGTCCTTTTCAGTTATTCATTCTTTCTAACCAGTACTTCTAATGCTAGTTTGGTTTTGCGGGACCTCGTCCATACACCCCGACTTTGTGCATGATAGTGAGGTTCATGGTGACTCTTCCAAGTCTCCCTCTTCATGGCAGGGTCTCCCTAAAGAACCTCTGTAAGGCTGGGAGAGGGACTCTGGTTGGAAGCCTCCTTTTGATCCCTCTGAATGGCATTCTGTGTCACCCTCAGGGGGATTTTCTGCACTTACCATGCCTTGTTCTGGGCCAGTGGCCCACTGGTCCAGAACCCAGCATGGTAATATCTGAAATAGCACTGTGTGTATATTAGTGCTGGACCAGACCAGCCCCACCACTGACCCTGAAACAATTATGCAAAGATGAATGTTGCTAAAAGTGGCACAACCAGGTATTAAATTTGTGGGGAAGGCATTTTCAAATGGGTAAGACAAGTGTTGGATAGCTTTAGAAAAATCCATAGAAATGGCTTTGTAACCCTATCTTGACTGATATATTTCAATAACTCCTTTTCTCTTCTGGAATGTTTTTTGATCATGGCATTGCATGATGCTTGCCGAGACCTTTTAGTCTATTCCACATTGCTACAAATTGACTATTTAACTGATGGTTACATTCAATAGAACTGACAAGTAATCATGCCTATATGTGTCTAGTCTGATAGAACACAATTTTGATTCATTTGTTGACTGCATAACTAACTAACGGGGGAGTTATTTTTTCATTTGCAAGATATAGGTGTTGGGTAGCTTTTTCCATCACTAAATGAAATGATAACTTGAAAGCTGTATTTTGTGTTTCCTCAGCTCAACTTTGTTCATATTAAATTTTGCTTGAAGATCTGAAACAACGGAGTGTGAAAAATACGCTTATCAGGAAGTAGTCAAATACTTTCAATGTCCTATCTTTGACTGTGTTCACATGCAGTTAAAAAAAAAACCCACACACATCTGAAATGGCTTAGAAGTGGTTTGCATGTAGGATTGTTTGCACATCCCGATCTGCCCCTTCCCTCTTGTGAACATTTTGGGCTAGAATAATACTCTAAAGTGTTTTTGGGATTTATTACCTTTTTTCTAGTGTGAACACAACCTTTGTCTAAAGACCAGGGATAACATTGTCCAGACTGAGAGCCTTTTTGCACTTACCTTCAGTGGAATACCATCCCACTAAAGTTAAGTTTAGGGACAGTGGCCAGCATTCGCATCACAAGCACCAGCACCATCCCCAACTTACCTACCACCCCTCAAAGTGCAGATAGTCCGTCCCAGATCATCTGCAGGGGCATAACAATGGCCATGGCAACTTCCGGTACACGCTAGGCCATTGCAATGATGATCATGACACGGCATGTGACTACAGAGCCACAGCTGCCCCATCCCAGCCCCACACAGCATTTGTATTAGGAAGTGGTGTGAACACTGCGCCTGGGAGCACATCAGACGTTCCTAGGAAAGCTGTGGAACAGAGGACTAGGACGGCCATGCAGAGTTGGCAGTGTGGTGTGCAAATAAAATGTCCCAGTAAATGCATGGCCATCCTAATCAGGTATGTGTGAAAAGACTCTTAGGGTGCTTCCACACAGCACCTCCGAAATCCAGATCTAATAGATCTGGATTTCAGAGATGTGTGTTAACAGTAGATCAGGATCTAATAGATATGGATCTAACGCCACCCCTTCCATCTGCACATGGGACGGAAGGGCAATTTAGATCCGGATTTGAGGTGGGCGCTGTGCTCCGGTGCTGCCTGGCACGGCCCTGGCTACTCAGGAAGCATGTAGGACGCAGGCGCAGAGCATCCTGGGACCTCGCGGCCAGAATCAGGGTGACTGTATGCAGGTAAGGAGCGGATCGCTCCCGGTCTTTGCAGGGTGGGCTGGGGGTGCTGGTGGAGAAGCTCCCCCTGGCACCAGAAGCGGCGATCTGTCTCTAATGGGTGCTGCTGTTCCCATTCTGGGCTGAATGGGTGTTAAAAGGCAAGTGTGGAAGCACCCTTAGTGAGGAACAGACACATTTTGTCTAGCTTAATAGCTAATAGTTTCTTAACTGATCTTCCTTGGATTGCCTGGCTTGGCAATCAGTAAGTTCTTAAGATGACCCCCTCTCTCTATTAAACACCCATATACGATAACTCTAAGTGGGAAAGCTGGTTGTCTAGACAGAGAACATTTTCCTCCTAGCCAAGTCTGCCAACATTTTTGAGAAGTTAATTTGGAAACTTTTCTCATTCTTCTTACAAAGATTAAAAACAGTAATGTGCATCATATACTCATGGATAGCTTTTCAGGTTTTTTTTTTTTTTACTGCTTGAATGTTTGGTGATTTCTTTTATCAGGTTAGCTTCATATTTTTGACAAAGTAAGCAAGCTGAATATTTTGCAAGTTGAATAAGATTTTTTTCCTGTTTGCACACAGGCTGCACATTAGATGCAGTTTTCAAAAAGAGCCTTGGGAAGTTTAGAAACTTAAACAGAAGCTATTCTGTTCAGCTTTTCCTTTTCTGGAAACAAAAATATTATCTAAGGATTGTTTTCGATGCGCTACAGAAATTGCTTTTAAGAATCCCTTGTTGGGTGATATGCAGTTTTAAGGTCTATGATGTTTAACTTGATGATAAGATGTTGCTTTTCATCCTCCCTTTTAGGGACCATCCCAGGCAGATACCCCCTATTATGTGATGTACATTTTTACCCCTCCCATATCATTTCTTCCAGGGGGTTCTGGATACTTGAAGTTTATTTCCATTGACATTACAGCCTGATTTTCCTATACAACATAATCTTGTTAGTCTTTGTGGTTACACACAGCTTCTCTATTATATTCCTTCCTTACTATGTCATGGGCTCTGGTAGCATATATATACATACATTTCTCCAGTTTTCAACCATGCATGATAGTGTTTGTAGAGACCAAAAAGAGTAAGTTAGTGAGAAAGAGGAATGTCAATGCAAAGTAAATGATCAAAAATTGACACTAGAAATGTGTGGTTTGAATAAAACTGAACACACATTTGTTTGGTTCAAATTCAAACTTGTTTCTTCAAACAGGCAGCGTGTTCAGTTTGAATGTGAACTTTTCAAGCACTTCCGTTTGGTTTGAACAGGTTTAAGGCCAAGTCAGTTTAGGACGTCTCCAACTGCCACCAGTTATATGATGGGATATCCGCTAATCTAACTTCAGTATATGCTTGCTTCTACACATGGAAGAGTGGAAGAGTGTTGAACATCATACACAATGGCAAAAGGGCATATAAAAAATGAGAAGACTGTAACTTGTGAATACTGCCTCTTGTGTATAAAATAACGCGGACAAAGATTTTATCAGCATGTGACAAATGCATGGTTTATGACGCACACAAATCAAAAACAATTTTCTGTCTCTTTATGACACTAAAGAGATCCAAAAAGGACTGGGAGGGGGAAACCCTCAAGTTTGCAGGAAAATGGAAAGCTAATGGGGGAAATTTCCCCAGACATCCAAATGATACATCCGTATGCTCTGCAGACATGACAAGCAGAGCAAATGTTCAGGGGAGTGAAAGAGAAAGATGTTCCTAGGAAATAGTGAAGCTACAGAGAGCCACTCCACATTACACCACTTTTGTTTCAAAACCCTCCTGTTTTAAATTATTTTGAAAACAGATTTATTGTGGCAGCTGCCTGCATGGTTTTCAAGAACAGCATGCAATTGGAAAGGAAACATTTTGTACAGCTCCCATTTGATGCTATGCGTTAAATGTGCTCGATTAAGCACTTAAAAGAAAAAAGCTAAGTTACTGCCTCCTCGTTCTCTGATCACCGGGCATGGACACTGTACCAGAAAAAATGATTTTTTCGACATACTGCCCGATTCCTTGAATTATCTTATAGCTGAACCACAGAGCACAGTGTGGTTCATTTCCCGTACAATTGTACGTGCCCGGTGATCAGAGAACGAGGAGTTTACAGAAGTTTACAGAAGCTTAAGAGTTTACGGAAGCGAGTGAAAGTGCCAAACTCTTTAGATCAGGGTTGGAGGGAAGCAAGGCCAGTACAATTTATATAATTCTGCGTAGCTCTTATTTATTAGTTTAGGGAACAGAGGCAGGCAGGCAGGCAGTGAGGGAGTGGCTGAAGGGGATGCCATAAAGGGCAAATCTCCAGCTCTCAAATCCCGGCAAATGGCCTTGGAACTATCCTGCTTGCTCCCCAAGTCTGAAAGATGTGCTTAGGCATCTATTCTAGTAGCTGCTGATACATCTGTCATGCATAAACTTGTCTAAGCTTTCCTTAAAGCCATCTAGACTGGTATCTGTTACCACCTCTTCCGACCCCAAATTCCATGGATGGATGACCCTCTTGTCTGATCCATCAGCTTCATGGAGTGCCCCCTGGTTCTAGTGTTGTGTGATGGAGAAAAGAAATGTTTTCTATCCACCTTTTCTATACCGGGCATGATTTTATATACTACAATCAGGTCTCCTCTTAAACACCGTCTTTCCAGGCTGAAGAGGTCAAAACATATCTGGGATCAGCCTGATTTCTGGAGACATTTTCCCCTGGTATCCTAAAACCGCAAAACTGTGCTATGTCACCCTATGTTTCTTCAAGCCACACACTTAAAATTACATTTAACACTTGCACTTGGCTGGGGTTCAAAGGTTCTCCACTTGTACTGATGAGGGTTTAAAATATGACTGAAAATCAATTATCTAACTTTCTGAAATGAATGGGACAAATATCTGAAAATAAATAACTTGAAAATTGCAGTGATACTGGATGTATGCAAAATGTTTGTAAGCCTTCATTCTTCCCAGCTTAAATTTGCTGGCGTTAAGTATAGCTTGCAAAGTAGATGATATCAAAGAAAGGAAGGACTGATTTTAACATCGTGATTTGAAACATCTATGAACAGACATGCTTACAGTAAATATTTCACTCTTTTCTTGCACTCTGTCAATAAAAGCCCCCATGGCCGTGTGTGTGGCATCTTACCGATTCTAAAGCTCTACCTAACTCAAAAGTCATAAGGCTGGGTGGGAAGCAATTAAATAAGCAAATTACTGGCAGATGCTTCAGGCTACTGCAAATCATCCTGACAGAAAACATCTCTGGAATTAATCAAGCAAAGGTGAAAAGAATGTGACTGACAATGTATTTTACAAGAGTTGTTACAAATTTAGCACCCTGCAGTGTACACTTGGGAACAATAAAATTTTAGCCTTTCAAATTGGAAGAAATTATAATTCAGCACTATACAGAGATTTCAGTCCAACTGCAATGGCCATTAAGAGTCCACATTCCATGTTATATCGATTACCGTAATTTCACGGGAAGGAACAGGATAACTGAATAAGGGCTTTTAAAAAAATATTGTGTGTATATTTGCTAATCTGAAAAATCAAAACCCACTGGCACCCAGGAATTCATAAAAGCAATCAATGAGTAAAGTATGGCAGACTCGTATGTATTTGTTTATCTTTCTAAAATAACAGCGGTGAGGTATTTGCCAATATAATTGATTTCAAATGAGATTTTATTAATAGCGTCCAGATGTTGCTCATTTATTCTACTATATTTGGATACCCTGGAATATAGAATGGGTTTTCTGGAATATCCATGCTTTAATCTGGGATATCCAAATACAGCAGAATAAGTAAGCAACATCTGGATGCAGCCAAAGCATTATTGAATCTGTACCTATACTTGTATTATATTCATGCTAAGTATACTCATATAGGATTAAAAAAAAAAAGAATCCCTGTTGCTAGTTATTTAAATTTCACGTTTTGGCATTATAAATTCATGATACACAATTTTCAACCTTGTGATTTCCCTTACCACATGCATAGCTGACATTGAGATATTTTTTCACTCCAGGGGGACATGGTCTTTCGAAGTTATGGTTGTTGGCCACAATCTTACATCTCTGTTTTCCATAACACTTCTTAGATAAAACTTCCAAAGCAATTTTGGAGAAACAATCTGAAAGGAGGGAAATGAAAAGTTATTCATGCTTAAGTATCAATATTGTGTTTCTACGGTAAATGTGTGTTGGGGGTCATCAAACACATAAATGCATGCAAAGCCTACTACAGATGTGCCGTAATACAACAATGCCTGAGAAGATTTACCTTCTGGTGTTACAACTTATGGCAAAGATCATCACCCTTTATGCACTTGGCCTTATTCTGTAATAAACTTCTGTTGTCTGCATGCTAATGCAGACTATGGCAGGGCTTGCTATAGAGTGTACTAGCATGAAGACAACAGGCCTCTGTGCCAAAATAAATTACAGAATAAGGCCAAGTGCAGAAAGGCCTCTTGGTTAGCAAAGAAAGAGGTTACCAGGCCAAAGCCCCAATATTCTGAGGGTGGAATACATCACTGATGATAGGAGACTGGTTGGTGAAATTAACTGGGCTAGCCAAAATTACATGCTTGATTTTTTTAAAAAAAAAGACATTATCAATTTAATTGAAAAATTGGGAAGCCTTTATAGACTTTCTGTGGAGAAAACATAAATGTATTAGGATTATGAGAATTGAAGACAGATGAGATCAGAAAATCAAAAGAATCATTAAGGACATAAGGGGTAGAGCAGATCGCAATTATAGATTAGCTAGAATCATTGGGCATAAGACTGTTATTGTTCTTTCTTTTTTATCTCCTCTTTTTTATCTTCTTGCTGCTTTATTCTTTGTTCTTATATATGTACACTCTCATTTTTCATTCTGTAAATTTAGCATATTGGAATCTATCTATCTATGAATGACTGAGGCTCCATCTTCGCTTACCTCCTGATTAGCCATGTAGAAGGGGGAAGTGTCTTTGGCATGGCACAGAGTGGCTGTTACAGCAGCCATTTTCACTGCTATCAGCCAGACCCTCTTCTGTCATGCTAGCACCTATGCACAAGTTAGCCTCTGTACACAGGTGCTAGATTTCCATGAAATGGTTGCAAGCAAATTAATGAGGCCAGGCTATAGAAGTGGAAAACTCCCACCATGAGCTTAGGATACTCTTCTCCCACTTCCAGGATGGCAGCCCATGGAGACACTCCACACAGATGGTAGAGAAAGGAGCCATCCTGGCTGCAGTAGATATGCTGCCTGAAACAAAAGGACTTTGGCAGATGGACCTCTAAGGACATACAAAAAGACACAGGCACAAGGTCGTGTGACACCCACAACCTTCTAACCAACACCAAACACCCTCTTACCACTCTCATATTTAATGTTTAAGGTGACTAAGAGACATGTTTCTTTTTTAGCTTAAAAAAATATGTTATAAAGGTGTTATTTCAGTTCACCATCCCTTCCAAGAGGAGCTTCTGATGGATAGGATGCTATAAAGTGTCCTGTTACTCAATAGCTATCTTAGGGAGTATCAGGGGAAGAAATGTTGCTACAAATGGGCTGTTACCCCGCATGACTTTTTAAATCCGAATTTAACCTAAATTTGAGGCGAATGTGCATTCTGCCTGTTCCCAATGAAAACGCATAAAAACATAGAGAACCCAAAATTTGCCATTCCCATTGAAAACGCTACATAAAGTGAGTTGGGGAACTAGGATCTTTTGCTCCTTACCCTTTGCCAGTCGGGATTCCTACCCCTCTCTCTGATTGGCTTTGGTCCAATGGTTAACATCATGATATGGCCAAGGGTGGGGAATTCCAGCTCCACCCTTTGATTGCACACCCAGCCTCTATTGCGCAACTGTGTAATTGTAGACTAGCAATCCTCCACGACCATGGGGATTGATTCCAGGATGTTGCAGTTGTGCACAGAATCACCCCCCTTAGCCTAGATCTAGCCCATGTTTTGCACCCAGCAGTGGGCAAGAAATTTATCAACCGTAATGTGCCCCCACCACCGGGTGCAAAACATGGGCTAGATCTAGGCTAAGGGGGGTGATTTTTCTCTCGCCCTCTCTCTTTAAAATTCCCCATCCACTTCCAACATCTAGAAAATCAAGATCTTGGGTGATTTTGTCATGGTTTGGTAAATTTACCCCTTTAGTTTTCATAAATCGCAGAACACACCTTCAGCCAGATTTCAATATAGATTTAGGCTTTAAAACCCAAGCGCTGGGAAGAGGGCTATGCAAAAGAGAATATTTCCCTGCAAGCGAAGAACTCTGCTGCCGATGCCCAAAACCAGGTGGAAGAAAATCAAAAAGGGGGGAAAGAAGAAAAAGAAAGGAAAAAACAGAGGAAAGACTGGATCTGGATGAGGGAGAGGAGAAAAAACAGATTGGGGAGGGGGCTTTTTATATCCAAATGGATCCTTTATTTGGCAGCATCTCTGTTTTGCCCTACCTCAAAAGAGGAGGAGAACGATAACACGAGAGGGATGGCAAAGGGCTGCCCTCCCGAGAGTGAAACCCCACCAGTTAAATGACACACCCACAATGGCGACAGACATTGGATAGAAGACTATTGGGGGGGGGGAACCAAAAGGTGTGATCTCCCCCCAATACTGTGGTACCATTCCCAAAGCAAAAAAGATAAAATGTGCTAGCAGTAAAAACAGAAGCAAGAACTGATTTTTCAAGGTTTTAAAAAATACGTTTTTGGGCAATTTACTCCTCGGAAAGTGCGGGAAGCAAATTTTTAATGGGGCCAAAGGATTTTCAAAATGTTTTCAAACCTCAATAACACCCCAGTGGGAATGGGACCATGGAGAGACAAATATGGGCTACATCTCACCTACTATTCCACTCTCTGTCCCACGGTTTTAGCACATTCTCTGGTGCATCCGGCAGCCATTTTGCTTGAAGGATACTTACTATGCTGGCTGCCAGAAGACATGGCTGAACCTGCACAAGACATTGGCAAAGAGTGCGCAGGGGAGTGTTACAGCCTGGTAATTGCTGCTGTTGCACAGCTGTGTGTGTGCCAGGCTGCTCTTTGGCATGGAAGGGCTGGGCCACTAGGAAACTGCTGCACTGGCTTGTTGGGACAATCCCTATGTGCCTGTGAGTGAGGAAGAGAATGAAGATAATGGGAGCAGTGGCAGGGATTCACCAGAAGATGATGTTCAGAAGCTTAGAGCTGTCTGCGGGTCTAGTTCACTCTGTAAGCCTTTTTAAAAACCAGATTCTCTTCTATGTCTTGGAGTTGCCAACACTAGAGTGCCAAGTCACTCTGATGGGTTTTTATGTAGTGGACATTGCCTAGCTATGAAGGAAGGGGGGGGAAGCCATAAAACTATTTCCAAAAACTGGGGAGGGACTCCAGCTGCTATTTAGCACATCGGAGCCTGTTGTTCATAAAGATATTCTAAGTTACTAATTATCTTTATTTTAGACTTGTGTTGACATGCAAATTATTCAGAATCTCTGTGGCCATAAATTGTGAAGAACTTAATGAGACTGTCAGTCCTTCCCTTGGGTCCTGAAAGCCTCTCCCATTTCAAGCGCTAAAGCCTAATGATCTCATTTAGAGCTAACAAAATATTCCGTTCAATGGGCAGGTTACAATTTATCTGCATTTTTCGTTTATTGGTTTTATGGTTTCGTAATGTCGTGACCTGCTATGGGACTTTTGGGTGAAGGGCAGGATATAATAAACACTGAAAAGACAGTATAAAAAATAAAACTGTAGTAGTAAAAGAGAACTGCTCCATAATAACATTTCCCCAGACTGGCATTGGAAATATTTTTATTTGGAAAAAAATGAGGCAATATTTACAAATAGCAGTAAACACTTCTTACAGCACTTTATCCATGCTTTATTCTGGAATACCTAAACACAGCAGAATAAGTAAGCAATGTCTGGGTGCAGCCCTAGGGATTGTAATGTACTGATGTTCTTATTCCATCTCTAGAATGTTCACCAGATGTGGGAGGAGCAGACAGCCTTGTGATTGAAGCCTCCTTCCAACCATCTCTAAGCTAAATCCAAGATGCGTTTTTTTTTTACTGTTTGTGAGACTTCCTAGCTCTGTCTCCTAAATAAGATAATTTTTTATCAGATACGTATTGTCTTTATCAGATACGTATTGTTTTTTTCTCCCTTTATTTTGTAGCTCTAGGTACAAGAAAGAATTCAAATAAGGGGAAAATAGATTAATAAGAGAAAATATTTGGAATTTTTTTATTTTCAATTTTAGGCATTTTGTTCCATTAATATTCTCTTTCCTCTCAATGTCGTTATGCCTTTCAGTACAAGGCTTATAACAGCCAGCATGCTGTGGTGATTTTTGAGACCTTTTTGCATTTGCTGGTAAAGTGGTACAGAAACTGGTTTACAGGCTTCTCTTGTGCACACTGCTGCAGTCTAAGTGAGGCCACTCTCCCTCCAGAACAAGACGGAGCATGGGCCAGACCAAGATGCCCCAAATGGCATCCTGGTCTGGTCTACCTGTGTACTAGGCGGTGGTATTCCAGACAGCAGAGTCCTGCAGATGGCACATCTCCACAGTCTGCTATATCACAGAGGACACTTTTTGGTGGGGCGGCAAGGCACACTGCTGAAATGGATTCCCTGGGAGCTACAAAGACCAGGAACTTTCATGCCGGCTTCAAAGTCCATGCCAGTTTCAGAGTCAGTGCAGGGACTGGAGCAGAACACTCCTGGAGCGGCCTGTCCCAGATTGGGATGGGTTGTACATACCAGACCACTTAGACCAGGCCATGGAGAGTTAGTGCGGAAATGGCCTTATAACCATCTGGCCATGAACAAGTCTTCATTGTGCCATGAAGTGTGATGGATACCCTTGGGCCTGTCACTGCCTTTGAGTCTAGCCTATGTCAAAAAATTCCTCTGAAACTAAAAGAAGAAAACAATGAGCTGCTTAGAAGAAATATGGCATATACAAAAAAGGAATTAGAGTAATAATGCCTTCCTATTAAATAAATAATGACTAATCAGTTTCCTATTAGACATTCTGATTGTCATCTGCATGCTATTCTTCCTTTTACAAATTATAAACAACTTGGTCTCTTTTGTCTTTTTCTTAATAGTGCTGTATACTGAGATACGTCCACTCAAATATAGCAGTGGCAAACTCAAAGTTTCCTGATCTGAACTGGTCAAACCACTGAGCTAGGGAGAGTGCCGCTTGGCATGATGTAAGAAAAGATCACACCAATATTTTCTCTGCTTTCTGGAAGAAGCAAAAATACAACCTTTCAAATCATGAAGTCCTGATCCATCAGACATGCCTATTGCTTATCTTGCACCTGGATCATGGAAATACACCTTGGACACTCTCCATCCAAAAGGCTAAATGCCTGTTACTGCTAGTTAATTTCATCTCAGGAACCAGATGGTGGCAGGAAAGGTCGCTGAGGGTCCTGTGGGATTGCTGATTGTAGATCATTACTAGTCTACAAAGAGTTTAAGTCCCAGAAGATGCTACACTTAGATCTGCCATATATTCAATGCCAGTGAGCTATAATTGAAAATACTCAGTTGCCACCAAATGGAATAAGGCTTTTAAAGTGTGTAGAAGGCATGCAAATTAATACTGTTTTTATTGTACATCATAGGGCGAATCCCCACAGCAAGCTTATTTTGCTTTCCCTAAACCGAAATAATAGAACCGGATGCAAACGCGAATTTGCCTGTTCCCGTTACTTTTAACTTAATCACGTTGGATCCGGATTCTGAGGATCCTACGTGGGGTACGTGACTCAAGGGGGGACTCAAGTGGCTACTTTTAAAAAGCTGCTTTTCGGGGCTGCCCTGCCCTCTTTCTCCTGGCATGTATGCGCCACCAATAAGGGACCCCTTCACAGAGCCTAGCTGGGTGGCTGCCGCTTGCCTGGATGGAGGAAAAATGGCAGAAGGCAGCCAGCAATTCTTTCCCCTCCTCTCCCCATTGCCCAGGGCACACAGCAGCAGCGGCAACTAAAGCCCCTTTGCTTTAAACATTCACATTCAGCTGCTTTCCTCCCTTCCTTTCCCTTTCTAAAGTCAGAACTTTTAGAATTGTGCAAAATTGCAACATTGTTATCAGGTTGAAGTGGTTCCATTGCTACAGTATAGCGCTGCTGTTAAGGGTGGATGTTTAACACTGAAATCACTGTCTTTGGAAGCAAGCTATTGGGAGAGGGAAACCCTAAACATGGATTCTCATCCCTTAAAATGGTACTGTCCACACAGTAAAAAAATGTAAAATGTTTCAAGCACACGATCCGGAGTGAGACCTGTTGAAATCAGGATTGAGATTCACCACGCTTTGGGGTGGTTTAACACGGGGAAAGCGTGTTAAGCCAAACTGCCGTGCGGACTCTGAGGATTGAAAACGTTTTGAATCCAAGATAAGGTTGCCGTGAAGACACGGCCAAAGTGGCTGAAGGCTAAATCTGATGCAACATTCAATGCATAATGTTGCATTGTTTCTCTCCTAGACTGCCACGGGGACTAGAGGCCTGTAGGAGAAAGCACCAAGCTTGAGCAGTGTAACTGCTCCTATAAGGGGTATCTTCCAAGAAAGAACAGCTCTCTGGCAGTAAATAAACACAGGACACTGTCCTCTGCATAGTAGGATACATGGCCGCTCTTGCTCCACATTTGTGGTCTTCACAATATCCTCTTTATCTTCTCTTCTTGTCCCAACAAATGTCCCAACTATTTAAATTTATTGGGGGGGGGATATACATTAAATGCAATTGTGCATTCAACCATTAGTAGACTCTGTCGGCCCAAGTGGGTGGACACTCCTTGGATCAAAGAAAGATATGCTAGTGCCACATGGGCTCATACAAAACCAGCAAAGTAGCAAGTGGTGGTAGAAGGAACTTCTGCCTGCCTCTGTTCTCACCAGCTGCCTTTGCAATTCACATCAGATCAAGGCCCTTTATGTAAACCTTGATATATACAGTAGGGGTAACTCATGTGTAGGGGCTCCAGCTCCCACTACAGCAACAAGATCTGGCATCCCCGAACAGCTTAACTAAAGTATTTTAATTTTTATGGGAATTAGAATAACATACAGTTTCTTGAGTATTTGTTGGCCGAGAGCTTTCTCCAACCTCTCTCAGAAAAATTGTTTAGCTTCTGTTGGCCAATAAATTATCTCTTAAATCTTGGACCTATGTATACATTATTCAGAATTTGTCAGAAAATAATTAGTTTGAAGACAGTAGACGTTTTCGCACGGGCGAAAACGGAACGCGAAAAAGGCAGCTGCGGACACGTCATCCGCATTGGCCGCGCGCGCCTTGCGTCCCGACGTGTCCGCAGCTGCCTCTTTCGCGTTCGAAATGTAGAGCACTTCTAAGTGCTCTACACGCGTTCCAACGCGGACGAGCCGTCCGCAGGCGTTCGGGAGAAGAAGCGTTCGCGCCGCTTCTTTCTCCCGATCGCCTGCCGGCTCGCCTCCGACGCCGCGCGGCTTTGACAATCAGCTGTTTTTCAAACAGCTGATTGTCGATCTGCCTCGGCGGCCGCCGGCGCGCCCCTGGCCGGCGTTTGCCGGCTAAGCCAGCTTCGGGCGCTTTCCCCATTCGCACACAGACGCTCCGGAACGCGTTTACACGCGTTCCGGAGCGTCTGTGTGTGAACGGGGAAAGCGCCCGAAGCTGGCTTAAGCTTTCCGCCTGAACGCGTTCGGTTTCGAACGCGATTCAGTGCGGAAATGCCTAGTGAGATGAACATAATAGGTATAGCTCCGACTTGGCCAAGAGCACTTGGCAATTTACACTGTCTCAAGTTGACAGGAGGCAATTTGTGTGGACCATTAAGTCAAAATAACCAAGCCTCAATTTTTATTACTCTACTTTGTTCCAGCATGAAATTTCTGTATTATTTTTGCCCCATTTTATAGCAAGATATGAATACACACATGAACCAACTTGTCTTTTTCTATAAAACATTCAGTTGAGCCATACAGCATTTCCATGATCCTAATAAGACATCCTCAGAGGCTCAAGAAAGAAATTAAGCCATTCAACATCTAAGCCAGCCTTTATTGCCCCCATGAGAACCTTAGAATCTGAACTGGGTGGTGCCTGGGACCATCTGCAGCAATGAGCCTTGCACTCAAGTTACAGTCCCATTCAAGGCAATAGCATTAGAACCACATCAAATTTACCACCACTACCCCTTTTCCCAGGAACACTGACTCTGAACCTTCAACATTTCTGTTTTTCCTGTTAAAAATTATTTTTGCAAGAGTTTATCCTGTCAGGAAAGTGACACTTAAGCTGTTAAGAGTTTCTGCCTTGGGGAAAGTAGCCACAAGGCTGGTGTGAAAGCCCAGTTTGAATATTTGGTTAGATTAATGCAAGTTTCTTGCAGCCTAAACAGAGCCCAATTTCCCAGTTTTCCACTAGGCTTCAGGGTAGGATTTGGGGTATAAAAATAGGTTCTCCTGTCTACCCAGTGTCTACATGGTCCACCAAAGACATTGGTTCCACTGAAGTCTATTCAGCGCCTCATGAGCTGAAATCAAGGTCTTTGGGGAATCTTTGAGTGCCTCAAATCCCACCGCTATGTCTTTGGGTATTCCTTTGCACTCTTACTTCAGCAAGAGCTGGACTTTGGATTGATCTTTCAAGAAGCTGAGCTTTGACTCCAGAAAGCTCCAAGGGTGTTTCCACACTGGGGGTAGGAACTGGATTAAACAAACATTTAAGCCCCATTTTAAACCCTTAGATACTTACCTTCCACACTGGAGACCTCCTTTGTGACCCTTCGCGACGTCCGCCTATGCATTTTGGTGCGTGAGATCCGTTTCTAAAACGGGTCTCGCCGCTGAAAAACAGATTAAAATGAAGACCTCAAAAATGAGATCTTCAATCCGTCCCTTTGCTTGGACCCGTGTGGAAGCAGGAAGCTTCCGCACATGGCCAGGCGAAGGGATGGATGCCCCTGCGGCCGCCATCGTGGGGAGGGCGGAAGCAGGCTGGTTTGCCTCCTTCTGCCCTCCCCCACGTGCTGTGCACTGCCGGAAGCACACAGTGGCTGGCAGCTCCCTGCTCCAGTCCTGCAGCTCTGGGGGCGGCGTCAGTTGTACGGGAAGCCAGATGTCCTTTGGGATGGGTGCTGTGGCTTCCGCGCAACACCCAGGCGATCCGGCCACCCGATCCGGCCTCCCCACATGTGTACAGATGCTCAAGGGCCCTTTGGATCCATCTGAAATAGAGACGGATCCTCAGGAGGTTGGATCACCAAGAAAGTACAAATAAATAATAGAAGGGGAGATTGAGCTCAAACTTTGTCTTCAAAGGGGTCTCAGCAAAACAGTAAGCTTGGAGTGCTTCCACATTTGCCACCGAGAAACGGCTCTTCAGGCAAATGTAGAAGCGCTCCAAGCTTGCTATTTTGCTGAGACCCCTTGAAGACAAAGTTTGAGCTCAATCTCCCCTTCTATTATTTATTTGTACTTTTATTCTGACCCATACCCAAAGGTAAAAAATAACATTTAAAATAAACACACTAAAAACAGTAGCAGGTTAGCTATTTTTCAGGCTTGCTGCATGACATTTCAGAGTAACATTGCCCCTTGAACCAAGGGCTAACCATGGGTTGGGTGTCTAACCACATTTACTTAAAGCCTCACAAGGCTGGGTACCTTGAGGACAAAAAAAGAGAAGAAATAACATACTGATATCCAGAACCAGAGGCTGATTTGCACTTTGGCTGATAGTTTACAATTAGTCAGCACCTGGGCAGATGTATCTGCACTTACAGGAGGCGCTTACAGCCTACAAGCACCCCCTGCCTGCCCAGATGTTGACTAATTGTAAACTAGCTGTGGTGCATGACATTATGCACCACAAGCTTCCTAATCTTTACCCCATGTGACCAGGAACCTACCTACACGTGTCCAGCCAGAGAACATCAGCACTTCTTCCAGCTGGGAAGGTCATCTGAACTGCCGTACAAGCACGCTCCTAGCTCATATGATCCTCTGATGCGACTGCGCTTGCACAAAGCATCAGCATTGCCATATCTCAAGATGGCAGCACCCAGGAGTGGATCGGGTGACTGATTGACATCAGATAAATGATCAATTGTATGGGGGTAAGCTGTCATTCACTTAGTCAGTTAGTCTCTCCCACACATTTCCTGTCCACAGGACGGGAAGGGAAGTGCAAAATTGTCCCAGTACTGAGAAGTGAGCCAGAGTGCTGGTGCATACCTCTTAAGCCTGTCACTCTGAGCACTGCAATCCAAAGTGTGTGTGTGTGTGTGTTTGATTTCCAATGTTTTCCTTCTCAAATTGCATTTAAAGTTATTTCTCTTGCTCCTATATTTTTAAAAGCACCTTTTGGTTAAATAATTATTTCTTTCATAAAGAGGAAAGATCTGTGCTTCCGGAATACTGGACTGGTGCTTCTAATGGAACAGGTATTTGACAAGGGGTGCTTCAGTGAGGTATCTCCACTGCACTGGGCTATCCTTATGGCCTCAATCAACTTCAACAAGGCACTGGGATATTATTTTTCCTGATTTTGTTTTTTTTAAACTGGAATTAGAAGAAACAGGAAATGGGATCATGGCTTTTGCTGTCTTGTCAAATTTGGCCCTGGGAAAATAGGCCTACATCACCAGGAATTCCCCCCGTGGGATTTTGTGGCCATTAAAACACAGATGACTTTGAACTTCTGTGTATATTTTAGTATCTGACTATGCTGGAAAAGTCATTGACTAAATACATCTACGTTGGATTCCAAGAACTAAAGCATAAGCAACCACAGTCTTGAATTGTTTGCTTTTTTTGGGGGGGGGAGGGTGAAATTAATGTTTAACTAATAAATGATCCTGTAAATTCAAGACAGCGTCCTTAAATGACCAAATAAAGGTTACAGTACTTTAGCAGCCACTCTTAAACACTCAACCCACTATATAGCTTAGGCCAATTATACTGCAAGAGCAGGAAAACCGTCTGAGATCAGAGATAAAAGCCCCCTTTGGTTGTGAGCAAAGCAGAATGTGGTGTTCCACATCCAAGTGTTTTGGAAACATTGAGCTACAGCAAACAAACAAAATTCTTCTCTTCATAGTCACAGAGAATATTCAGAATACAGAACATTTCAGAAAACCAGCACCAGAACAGACAGTAAAGAAAATGACAGTAATGGGAAAATGAGAATATTCTGCTATAAATGATGAAATCTTGTTGTCAATGCCAGTTGGGGATTGACAGCTAAGAATTCCTGAACTTTCATTTATTTTTTTAAAAAAAGTTTAAGCCGGTTTTCAGTAGGAAATCCTCACTAATGGAGAACACCTTTCAACCGAAGACAGAGGAAAGCCTTCTAAGTGAAGGATTTTTCTACAGAAGAGAACAATCTGTTTGCTGCTTTCTGGAAAGGAACAATTATTTTCAGGAAGAAGAAGACTTGGCTTTTCTACCTCACTTTTCTCACCCATTTAAGGGAACTCAAAGCAACTGACAAAGCTTTTCTATTCTTCTCCCCACAACAGAATACCCTGTGATGTAGGTGGGGCTGTGAGAGCTCAGAAGAGAGCTCTGACTAGCCCGAGGTCACCCAGCTGGCTTCAAGGGGGAGGGTAGAATCGAATCTGGTATTCACAGATAAGAGTCCGGCTCCCAAACCACTAGACCAAACTGGAGGTCCCAAACCACTAGACCAAACAGGAGGTGCCATCTTCCACATGAAGTCCCATCTTCTACATGACGATCTTCCCTACCTTCCTTCTTTTGTCTCTGAAGTGGAGCCAAGCATTTATTTATTTATTTATATTTAAATTTATATGCCGCCCCATACCCGAGGGTCTCTGGGAGGCTCACAACATTTAAAAACAGATGTATACAAACAATATCAAAAACAAAACAAATTTTAAAAATGCAATTTTAAAAATACAAGAAAAATTAAAAACATCAGTGGTTTTCAGTGAGGGGAAGTGTGGGGGACATTTAACCAAAGGCCTGTGTAAAGAGGAACGTTTTCACCGCCTTCCTAAAAATGAACAAAGAAGGGGCCTGACGCACCTCGAGGGGGAGACCATTCCACAGCCTGGGGGCCACCACCGAGAAAGCCCTCTCCCGGGTACCCGCCCGCCTAACTAATGAAGGCGGAGGGATCACCAGAAGGGCCTCCCCTCCAGATCTTAAAACACGGGCAGGTCAATACGGGAGAAGGCGCTCCTTTAGGTATCTGGGGCCCAAGTCATTTAGGGCTTTATAAGTTAAAGTTAGCACCTTGAATTGGGTTCGGTAGTGAATTGGCAGCCAGTGCAGTTCTTTTAAAACCGGCGTAATATGCATCCGGTTAGATGTTCCTGTCAGCACTCTGGCATTTTGTACCAGCTGCAAAATGATCCCTACACTGATACAAGGTCCATTTCTGCACTTGGCCTTATTCTGGGTTATATCCCGGAATAGGGACCTACCACCTACATGCTGATGTAGATTATGTCAGCCACTGCCCAGGGTCTGCCGGAGTGTTCATGAGCATGTGGATGGCAGGTCCTTATTCTCAGATATAATCTGGAATAAGGCTTAGTGCAGAAAGAGCCTAAGAATGGATTAAACTTAAAGCAGGCGTCCTTTTTGTAATGTAGCTGACAGTGAAAGGAGCTGGACAATACCATTGGCAGTCCTCTAACAAGTATGCTGCCACACAGCATACTAAAAAGAGTACTACAAACACAGGACTCTTCTTAAAGTGGCCTACTGCTGGGGATGCTTATGACCAGGGATGTTTTCTCAGGCACAGGATATGACCTTGGAAAATGAGCCATTTTCTGTTTTCAAAGAAACATGACAAGTATATTGAATGACCAAATACAGACCAGGTAAGTCCATATGAATGGCAGTGGTGGAAGAGCAGGAGTGAGCACTGTAAGAAGACTTTCTTCCTTGCCTTTATAGTATTCTAAGTAGCGTTTAGGGTGGGGTGCCTGTACAGGGCCATGAGGAACCCGCACTTGCCTACTGTACTCTCCACACCAGGAGAATCTGCACAACCACATGGATACTCAAAACTCAGCCACAGTGTCAAATGTTATCATTATAGTCATATTTTATTTTCTGGGGAAGTGTGGCCACAGGACCATGTAGAGCCTTGCTTTTTCAGGACAGCAGTGGCATATATTTTAGTATACATACAGTACTTCATACTAATGCTGTGGTTATGGGGGACAGGTGCTTCCACCTAGCCTGATGGGCCCGAAGAATGTTCCCCTCAAAGAATGACTCCTGTTTGTAACATCCCCAAAGTAAGAGTTTTATGAGAACTTTTTCAGCATACCAAACTGTAGATGGTGACCCGTTTCAGTAGAACAGATGTCCTTCCCATGTACAGACCTGCCATAGGAGGCAGAGTAGATGTTAAGGAATTTTGACTCTTGACAGTGGAGTTTCAGTTCTTCATTTTCGCAAACCAATCTGGTTTTATATTCAGCTAGAAAGAAAAGGGAAACAGTAAGTCTGTTTATGGGCAACAAACGGTCATGGGAGGAAAGATTTTACACACGCTCTGTTATTAGAGTTTTAAGTTGTGTAAAGAAAGGTGGCTTAGGGTGGGGTAGATAGGACACACATCCAGTGTCTATCCAATTCATTACTGAATTGTGTTTGCCACGGTACAAGTGTGTCACTGTTTGCTTTTCCTCTTCGTCGATCTTCACTAAGAATCCCAATAAATATGAGCCTCAATGTGAAGTTATTTAATGGTCGCTGAAGGCCATTGCAGGGAGTTGAGAGCAGGGGAAAGTTTCACCTTTGTCTTCTGCTTGAGATGCCCAGAAGCAATTGGTGGGCCACAGTGGTGAGACAGGATGCTGTACTGGAGCCTATTCACACTTGGCTTTATTCTGGAATATATCCTGGAATAGGGACTTGCTGCCCATATGCTAGTGCCGGCTTCAGCAGGCCCAAAGTGAGGTCTGCTAGAGTCTGCATTAGCATGTGGACCACAGACCCCTATCCTGAGATATACTCCAGAAAAAGGCCAAGTGCGAATAGGCCCCTAGTGTCAGGCTGGCAAATAAAGACCACGAGACTCTTTTGTTAAAAAAGATGAACAGTGATTTATTTCAGCTCGGCAATAAGGCATTTCTTGTTGGGAGCAACTTGGAACAGAAAGCCCAGCATACAGTATTTATTTTTCATAGCTGGGTGGGGTTTTGCCTTCAACCAATGAGCAATAACTCATTTTTCAAAATCCAGTTTAAACTTAGAGCCAAAATGTATCACTTGATCCCAGCAGGGAGGGGGGAGTCAACTGTCACTTCGAAAACAACAGGCAGCTACTATATACATATATACAGAATCACATAGGTGGCAGATATCTTACATTCAAATATTATGGCAGGCAGCTAGCCCTGCCTGACAACTAGTTGGACTGTAGCCTGATCTGGCAGGGCTCCCCTCATGTTCGTCCAATAGTAAATCCTTTGGGTACTATAGTACTTTTTATCCTAGTCTGGGCTACATCCATGCACCATCCACACTTGCACTTCTCTGTACCTGATGACAAACAGAACAATTGTGGAAACAAGCAAAAGCCACTTACAGGCCTTTTTGCACTTTCAATGGGGACAGTTCCAAGCAAATCGTGGAAATGCATCATCCACACTACAGTCTGCCTCAACTGCTCCCAAAGCAGCCATAACTGTTCCCAGGCTTACCTGCTGTGGATACCTTCAAAGCTATCCACAAGCTGTTCTACAGCATGGGAAATGCTGCATCCACCGCACTTCCAATGTTGTGAGGTGAAGAGCATTTCGGTTCAGACTTTCAAGGCTTGCATCAGATGCAATGTCCTCTTGCCCAATGGTGTTGGGTGGGATGTCCGATGTCAGGATATCCCAGTAGGACAACTACAGGAAGGCCTGCCATCTCTGCTGCTAGGCTGTGGACAGGGATGGGCCTGTTCCAGTGCTTAGCATGTGGATGGCCCCAACTGTTCCTGTGAGAGTAGCCTGCCCCCTCATATTCTTGACCAGGCATTTCCCTAGCAACTAGGATCTTTGTTTAGACTTCTGATTCTACTTCTGGGCCTGAACTTGGACTTCAGTGATGAGATTCCTTTTATACCATAGTACAGTATAAGCTAATGTCTTTGATTATAAATGCAATAAAGGAATACTTCTCTGCTTACTTCTGTGTGATTTCTACAGGTGGCCAAATCCTGACAATCCCTGATGTGAATTGGCCAGGACTTGTCTATGGAGACAATTTCCAACAGATAAGTCTGATTTTGGCCATAGTGTCCAACAAAGTGAACCATGATTAACTTTTATTCATTCTTGTCCCCAAATTGGGTTTTTCTGTGTTCCTATTCTGGAACAATTTTCCTCATATGCAAGTTCATGGATACGGACAATACCAGAAAACTCCCATAACCTTTGGCCTTATTTGCTAAACAAAGTGAAATCAGCTACTGCAATGGTCTTTGGGGTTGCGGGCCAGAAACATCAGCAGCTGAGACTAATATATAATGTGAATTTTAAATGAGTTACATTGGCTCAGTCCATACAGCCATTTCTGGCTATCATTTGGGTGCCCACGGTGGAAAACCCCTTCTGGACAAACACCCATTCATCCCCTGAGGGTGGCTAAAAGGAAAACTCAGTTAAACTATCCTTGGGCCACCCTTGTTATTGGAGTTGTTCCCTGGCAAACTCTAGAGCTGGAAATAAAGGCACAATGACTGGAAGGGAACAAAAAACATGTTGGACATCTGCCTGCGCTTCCAGTCACTGGTAGCCATTCCAGTTGTGATTTTGTGTATTCCACAAGCACCACAGCTCAGGCATCATTCCAGCACAGTTGCAGCCATTGTTTGCCAACGAATGTCCAAACTTAGTTTAAGATTTTGGTATTAACTGATAAAACCTAAACTTTCTTTCTCTATTTTGTCCTTTGTTCCAAGACCTCAAGGCTATTACAATAGTTTTAAAACATATAAACTTGGCTTATTTATTTAGAAAATTTATACCCCGCCCTTCACCGAATGGTCCCGGGGCAGGTTACAATGAGAGTAAAACATATCAAATGGTAAAACATTTAAAAATATACCCCCTTCCTGCCACCCCCACCCTCAATTTACAATCTCCTTTTAGAGCATCAGTTTTAAAATAACTGAAAGCTGGCAGCAAGGGGAGTTAAGGTTACTTTTTAGACAAAGCTACTGAGCATCCTCTGAAAAGACATTCAACAAGCATCTCCCTCTTGCTGTGCTTAGATAGGCTTTGAAAAGTCTTTTATTCCAGTAGATATTTCCTGGTTCATTTTTGCTCCTCCCAAGGGAAAAAATATTTTTACACCAGTTTTAATTCTATGCACTTTTATTCCGGCACGCCAAATTTGATCTTACTTTTCGCTGTTATTCTAATGTCTGGATTTGCCAACTGCTTTGCTTTCCTTGGTAAGAAATGGGATTGGAAAAACCTGAAGTAAATAAAATAGGCACACAAGCCTCTGAGGATACAATCTTAAGCGGAACTGACTCATAAGTAGGCACTCTGAAGCCTTCATCAGTCTTGGCAAGTATTCAGCATTCCTCAGGTTTACAAAGAGAAACATCACCAAGAGAAACCTCTGTCACTTTGCCCTAAATTCCTCCAGAGAACCCAACATTCTACAGCAAAAACCAAAAGCCCAACAAACATAGTTTACACTAGAAAGTGGAAAATAAGCTAAAGCAGATTCCTCTACTAAATCAGAGATCTAAAAGTGGCCTCATATATAGCTATAATGCTTTGTAACTTTGTTTTTGCTGTCTTTTCCATAACTGTCTGCAACTGTGAACACTGGAGTCTGGAGTGGTTAATTCCAGTTACTTCTGATACTTGCATGTGAATTGAAAGACGTACCCAAGTTACTCTGGATTAAGGGTGTCAAGAAAACTCATGCTACCAACTTCATTCCCTTTATTAATACCAGACCAGTAAGGATCCAGTGTGGTGGCTGTAATTCTCACTACAAGCACTGAAGCAGCCCTGTACCTGAGGACAAACAGCTAGTCCAGGGCTGTCCAGATCACTAAAAGAACATCTAAAGCAAGATCCAGTGAGAGGCAGGACGTTGCATGGTGATCCAACAGTTAGGCGCAACTTTGCAACTGCAAAGTTGTGCAGCCATACCTACTTGTTGCGCTGCACCCAGATAAAGGTGCAAAAACACTTCCCCTGGACTGATCCAACTGTTTCTGGGGAGTCCACAGTTAGGTCACTCTAGAATGGGATTACCTCTTTCCACAGCAGCTGTAGTGAAGGATTAATGTGGATGTACCTGACCAATGAGTGTACTAAGTAACCAGTAGGGCCTGGCAGCCTTTTAAATTTTTTTTAATTGAATTTTTTTATTTAATCAAACAAATAACATATACTGCAGTTATTTTCATTTACAAATATATATAACCAATAACATTAAATATTTAAATTCTCAAAATTGAAAACTTAACCATTTAAACTTAGACTGTATACACATTATATTACTCTGTACTTATTTGTAAGTCCATATTACAGCTACCATCTTTAATTAAAAATAATGTTAGACCATAATTTCGTTAGTTATTTTCAATATTTAAATTCAGTCTAGTAAGAATTTTATGGCCACCTCTGAAACAGAATATACATTTATATTGGACCTCAGTGAAGAAGTCAAATAAAGGTTTCCATACCTCTGAGTATGCGTAGTTTTCTTTTCTTCCTAGGTATTTGTTGTATTGATGGGTGATGAGCTCGTTTATTGCAAATTCAATTATTTTATTATACCAGGTTTGGAGATTTAATGTTTCCAGAACTGGAGATTTCCAGTTTTTGGCAATAATTTTTTTGCTATCTATTAGCATAAAATGCAGGAGTATAGCTTTGTTTTTAGAAATTTTTATCATTTTGCATGATATGTAATAAGAGTATGCTTGGGGAAAATTCCATTTGTATTTGTAGGATTTTAACAATTTGCCTGGCAGCCTTTTAAGCTGGTGAGCAGCAACTGGGACCAACTTCTGATGTGATCAAGTCTATTTAACCTTGTTTTTCTGGGAGTGGCTGTTTGGAGACCACATGAATGCTGCCTTATGTCCCATGATGAGTGAAGGATGAGAAATAAACATAACAAAATAGAGAAAAATGGAATAAATAAAATAATGTCAATCGAGTAAATGCCAATAAGGCAGCATATGAATTTAATGGTAACTGGAACTTATTGGTGTGGTGGGGAAGAAGGTAAGGCAGTTTACAGGAAGTGGAACCATGACATAGGTAGAATCCACATGCCCCTGAAATAGTGAAATGGGGATGCTGAAAGTGGGCAGAAACTGCACATCCCCATAGTGCTTTCCCAGTAGAGTGAGAGAAAGCGCCACTTATTTTGAGGGCTGAACACTGTGGAAGGCACAAAAAATGACCAACTTCCATGGTCAATTTTTGTCCTTTTAAATTAATCCCAGGCAGAAATATCAAAGCTATAGAGATGAGGGGAAATATGTGGACAAACTGTTCCTGCTTTTACAGCTGGACTAATACTCTGGCTGTGTAAGTAGCAGGAACTGCCATGGTGTGAACTCTGCTACAATTAATCAGCAGCAGACCATTAGAAGTCTGCTGTCTTAATCATGTTCACGTATTCACACTGGATTGGTAGGCTGACCCACTGAGGACACTGGAACGCCTCATCCAGACTGCCCCTCCCACTAGGACACTCTGTCCAGGCAGGATGAGGCCTTGGAGTCGACTATGGTGCAAAAATGGCACCATAGCCTGCTCCAGACGTGAATCACTTGTAAGTGGTCCATATAGCGTTCCAACTGGTATATCAGATCAAGACTTGTGGGTGAACAGCACATAACCATGGTCTGGTACACCACAACCAAGATGTCCGGTGCCATTTTGGACAAAATAGCCTTGAGTGCTAGACCAAAACAATCCCAGTTGATAACTTCAGAGGCACTTGGGCCAGGATAAATGCAGGTAAGTGCAATGCAATGTTCCCTACTCTATGCAGAAAGTCCCACAGACTCAAACAAATAAATCAATTATTCTTGCTTGAAGTGTACAAGAGGAAAGGGAAGTGTAAAAATGGTGTAGTACAGCAGTTCTCAACCTTCCTAATGCCACGACCCCTTAATGCAGTTCCTCATTTTGTGCAGACCCCCAACCACGGGGGCGAGGCAGCTGGGAGGGGGGAAGGACGGGCAGCGGGAGGCTTGTCGTGATCCCTCTGAAAGGGTAGTTCGATCCCCGAAGGGGTGGTGACCCACAGGTTGAGAACCACTGGTGTAGTAGA
This sequence comes from Aspidoscelis tigris stejnegeri, assembly GCA_023333525.1. Lineage (NCBI taxonomy): Eukaryota > Metazoa > Chordata > Lepidosauria > Squamata > Teiidae > Aspidoscelis > Aspidoscelis tigris. The sequence goes on from JALMGA010000001.1 coordinate 215,576,187, forward strand.
ATACTGACCACTGCCCTTATGGCAATGTCACCCCAAATGCTGAACAATGGGGGATACAATTTCATATTTGAAAATCTGTGGCCCGGTAGCTTTTTTGTTCCACGGATAGATATGACCTATTTGCACGTCCACAATTCTGCAGACTCCTGTGCGAATAGTAGGGAATAACATGCTGACCAAACCCAAAAATATTTGCATACAGTGATTGGGTAAATTCACTTCAGAGCTTCACAAAGAGTCATGCAAACAGATACCAAAATCAAAGCAAAAAGAAATAAATTAAAAAATGACACTCGCTTGTTCTACAAATACTTACTAGGTTTGCATTTAAAGGAGACTAGGAGGTATTTAGTGATTCCTGGACAGAGTTCAGGTCCAAAAACCCAACTATTGACAAGGAGCTGGCAGGATCTCAAGTCTTGACATTCATCCAGTACTTTCTAGATTGAGAAAAAAGTAGAGTCTTGAAATATAGATTAAGGCTGTTTTTGCACTAGCCTCAAAGACCCCATTAAGAACCTATTTGGAACCCAATCGGTACCAATTAGGCATGCCCTGTCCCCACACAAGACCCCTTTAGGACCCATTAGGACCCCATCCTGAAGGCCCTGTCCCCACGAGTGCTGGGGAAATCCAGATTCAATGGGTCCTTTGCTCTATTAAATCCAGATTTCCTGGATTGGAGTACATGAGTCCGCACTACTTACGGGGCCAATAGGGTCCAAGGACAGGCACAGCGGGCAACATTTGCAGGGAGGTGGCTCCGGCTTCATCCCGACACTCACAGCTGCAGAGGCCTGCACTGCCTCCATAGCTGTTTACGGAGTCAAGCACAGGCTTTGTAGTTGCTGCATAAATAGTTATGAAGCCATGCCTCTCCGGCCAATCACACTGCGCCACTGGTGGCCCTTCCACTCCAGCAAAATGGAGCACTGGAATGGGTGCTACAGAGTCTGCATGGCGCCCCATTTAGTACCCAATGCAACTGGGTGCTAGAGGGCCCATATGGACATATGGGGTCCTCACTAAGATCTGGATCTTTGAGGGCTAGATTCAAGCAAGGACCCCATCTTCAAGATCTAGATCTTCCAAATCCAGATTTCTACAAGTACAAAAATGGGTATGGACCTATACAATTTACCTTCTAATATTACAGTATGTGCTATCCACAAATACTAGAAAGTGGTAATTTTTCCTTTAGAGCATTTTCAAAGGGAAACTCTTGACGTTTCTGCACTTACCAGAAGGTAATCCAGATCAGTAGGTCCCACTGATCTGGATTATGTGGAGGACCACTGATCCAGATTACTTGGAGGTGTGGGCTCCACACCTGCAAAGCTCACATTAGGTTTGGAGCCTCCCAAATTTCCACCATCTGCATGCCTTCCAGAACAAGATCCTTGGTCTACTTGTTGACCTGATTAAATAGGTCTACAACAGATCTGGATTAACAGCTTCTTTAATCCAAATCTAGCTCTACCAAAAGCAGACGGAGCCAGACCAGCAGATCAGGAGGCCAGTGATCTGGATTAAGAGGCTCCTCCGCTTTAACCAAGGCAAACTTGTTATCTATGAAAATATTTTCATAGTTTATACAGTCAAATTTGCAAAGTTGTAATCTGATATCCATTTACCTAATAATAAGTTCCATTGCTCTCAGCGTACCTGCTTTTGACCTGATACATATGGGATTGTGATGTTAGTGTTAACTTCTCTGCAAAGCACAAGCATGCCTACATCAGAACTGCAGAGATGCTCAGAACATTCACACAATTAGAGGGATCCGTTTTTACTTTTACACCATTTATGAAAGACTCCTTTATAACATTCTTAGTTCTTTCTGTAAAATAATACAGCGCTTGGGTTATCTCTCTGTTCCTGAAAGAGCGCGGAAGATGAGATCATCTGAGTTTGCTTCCAACAATTTAGTTTAGTGTACATATCTAAGGTTTGCGACAACTAGAGAGCTGTTTTAAGCACACACAAACAAAATCAGAAATACCTCTTTCATTTGAGTGCTATACAAACAACAATGTAATTTTTTGCAGCTATGTTTTTCATCTAGAAATGTATGATGTCTCACTAAATCCACAGTGATTCAACAGAACAAATATAGTCCTACAGCCATTTTTAGTAAGAACAACAAGGCAAAAGAGACCTTCCAATTTTTATGAGGTCAGCCATATTCCACATAACCCAAAGGTCAGGTATTAGCTGTACAGTAGCACATACAGTACTGTGAAAAAGTAATTATGTTTCTATTTGAAAACTCTGAACAATGCTGAATGCTTACCAAGACAGAGGGAGACTTCACAGTGCAATTCCATTTGTGTCTACTTATGAGTGATTTAGGTGTTGAATGACTTTTTTCCTTCAATAATTGAAATGGTAATTTGAAAGCTGTATGTTATGTTTACTCATGTTGTCTTTGTCTCATGTGAAATTTTGTTTGAAGATCTGAAACAATTAAGGGTGCGATCAGACATGGCTTTTTCAAATAATTCCTTTAGGAAAAAGCGTCCAATTGTCAGATGCACAATAAAAAAACCCTTCTACACAGACATTTGTATATGTGATGGAGAAGTTACTTTATTTTGCCATACTGCAGCCTACATTTGCTTCCATATCAGGGCACACTTCCCCTGACAATGGTTGTTACCTACTGATTGGCCACTGGTCTGCCCACCTTTCCATGTCTGTGATTGGTAAAATGCCCATAGAAATGGTTCTGTTCTGTGACTGGCTAAATTTCCTGCTGCTTCCTTGCTCTTATTTCCCAATTCCAGATTTCCAGAAATCCAAATTTCTAAAAATAAAAATATATGTGACTTCCTGTTTTTCCCATTGCTCTTGTGTTTTTAAATTGCTCCTACCTCAGCTTTCCTGTACAATCCTCCTCCAAATTTGTAGATGCTCCTTTCTACTACTTCCTCCCCACATGCAGAACAAGGAATCATGGATTTCCATACTTTTGGAAATAAGGAAAATTCAACATTTTAATGCATGAAAAGGGAACGTCATGTCACTTGTATCCTCCGCTCGGGGTGGGAAAGTCCTGCCCGTTGATTACATAGTTTTCCTGCCAAATAGAAGTTCAATGTGGATTGGAAAGAGAGATGACTCCAGTTCTGAGAAATCCTGCCCATCACTGAGTCTTTCTGAGGCTTCAAGACCCAAGAAGTCACATACTGAGGACTGACGTCTGCCAGGTAAGAATGAAAGTCAACCAGGAGAAGACACTCTAACAGTGTCTGATAGCACCCTAAGTATGACAAGTATGAAAAATAAGAAGAAATCAGGAAGGGGCAAATACTTTTTCACGGCACTGTATAAGCTACAGTATACCCAGGAAACTACTATTCCAATTAACATGCTATCTAGCTATCCTATACAGGTACTTATAACAAAGAAGCCTCTGGAAGCTTCTGCATGGCAAGCTGTGACAAGGCAACATGGTGGGGAATGCTGCATCTGCACAGGCCTTAGGCATGGAGCACTTCTTCACACAAAAATTGTTCCAGAGAGTACACCAAGGGGAGGTTGCTTTCAAGTGGTCTTCTGAGCGTTCCCAGCTTTCAGCATGCCCGTGCTATACCATGTGGATGGCTGAACCAGCCCAAGTAGTGCACAGAGTCCAGTGCCATTCGCTGAGCTCTGGAAATAGCCCTGAAAAGGGGCTGCTTATGGCATGCCACAAAAAAAAAAAAAAAAACCTGCAACACTGAGGACAGGGAAATTTTGTTCTCAGCCTTTGAAGTTAGGCCAGGACCAGCATCTGTAATGCAGATAGCTGCCTGTGCAGTCTCCACTGTCTTGATTTGGGTCAAAGGCATATTTCCTATCCGGTGCTAATTTTAAAAGCTGCACATGTACAAAGGATATCCCAGAAATGTGGACCTCTGATTAATTAAAAATAATAACAATGGTTTGTATAATGAGACTTTGAACAAAACTAGCATATTAAAGGGTACATGCACATAAAGGTGGAATAGAACTGGCTGGAGAACTGGGTAGGCAATTCAAGTGCAGCCCAGCTGTCTCAGGAGGCTGTTTATATAAGCAGTTTGATTTTTCAGCCTCCATAACAGTCAGCAATGCCATACAAGCACAGGCGGCACTCTTCAGCAGCAGAAGGGTGCATGCCTCTATTAACCAGGTTGGCGGGGGGGGCATTTCAGCAGCACACACAAAATCATGCTGCCAGAACGGGTCTCTTGCGGGCTCCAAGGCTGGTTTAGTTCCCAGGCATTAGGGAACACTGAAGATGGCTCCAAAGATTGCAAGATTTTCAGAACCAGCACAGGAGTTGTCCTGGAACCAGCTTCCAAGCGCAGAAGGCACATTTTGGAACAGTAGGGCCAAGTTCCCACCGACTGTAAATCCCGCACCAGAGTAATCCGGGTTGTGATGCGGTTAGGGTTGGAGGCCGGGAACAGCACCAAGTGTGCATTGGGTTATTCCCACAACCAACCCACAGGTGTGCACAAGCACACCTGTGCCCGCCGCCGCCACTATCCACTGCCGCCACCCTGGCCTCCTCCTCCTCTTCCTCCTCCAATCCTGCAACAACTGTCTGCCACCACTGCCCACCACCTCCCTATACCCCCCGCTCAGCCGGCCTCCCCCTCTTCCTCCTCCGATCCTGCAACAGCTAGTCACAGCCGTGCATGCAACAGCTGGCTGCAGCTGCTGCCCTCGTCCGCCACCTCCCCCCACCACCCCCCGCTCCCCCCAGCCTCCTCCTCCTGCAACAACCTGCAACAACCTTCCGGTGCTGCCACATTCCCTTCCCCACGTCCCCCCCCCCCCAAGTCGCTTGCTCGCTTCACTCGCCCCAGCAGTTGGCTGGGACTAAAATCCAGACTGGACTGGAAAAATCCTCAGTAATGAGATGGTTATTTTCTCTGGATTTCTGCAGGGGTTTCTGCAGAAAATTCAGGGAAAAGGAAAAGGCACGGGGATGACCCTTCCTGGATTTGGACAACTTGGGAATTTAATGGGATCGCTTGATCCCGAGTCCAGTCCGGACTTTAGTGGCTTTGGGAACGGACCCAGCGGCTAGAAGCATTATAGTCTGGACCAGGCCAGCAAGGTAAGTGGAGAAACAGCCATATAAAAAACCATTTTAAGTTAGATAACGTGAATAGAAAATGGCTGGCCCTTTTGCTTATGAGTCCTAAATGTGGCACAGAGGTCAGAGATGTGTGTTTCAGAAATTTCACTCTTTGCTTAACAGAACTTTAATAAGACTGTTGCTATAACTTGTGAAATCACATGCTTTGGAATACATATATTTGATAATCTTCCATAGTTTCAATAAAAATTGAATTGTAAATATTCTGCTACTGCCTGAGGGGTAATGGACCTGGAATTGCTCTGTTGGCAACTAGTTTCACATTTCTTTGGAATGTCCTTTATAAGCTTTGTGCCAAAACAACTCCATTAAAGCTAGTAGATTTGGCAGAAACAAACAAATGTTTTACTATAGGATGTGAATCTTAATGGACATTCTAATTGTTAGAGGTGTGTTTGTCCTCATTTTATAAGAGCTGAAGACAGAATAGCTCACACAACGACTTAAGTGTGCAGTTTCTCTTTTTATCCCGGGATGGGTTACAAATTGCTTGCAACGCGTAAGGCCTGTGGCTGGCCACATCAACACTAAGTCCAGTTATGGCGGATTTGTACCATTGTGCTTCCTTGCAAATAAATTGAAACCAGGACAAGAGACGACTCACAGCATGATGATTGTACATCATCTTGTGCCAAGAGTACAAAGATGTGGCTAAGTCCAATGTCGCTGGCACACAGCCAGCTCCCAGCGGTGGAACTGAGTTTTGGAGAGCTCCATTTGCAGAGCAGGGTAAAATCAATCTGCAGAAGACAGAGTGGGCCTGGTTCATTCTTTTGCACAGCCTCTGTATCGACCAACCTGACATATAGTCCTACTTCTTGGGGCATTTCAGATACTTTACACGACAGCCCCTGTTGAAAATTTCAACAGTGGGGAAAATCCCTTGCCAGGCCTCAAGGTTTGTACAGGTCAGGATAAATGGCATAAGCGGACATCTCTCCATCCTACTGTGGTCTACAAGCAGTCTCCACCATGCTATTTACATGCTCATCCAGATCTTCCCAAGGTTTCTGTTTTATATTGGCAGAGACCTGTTTTCATCCTGATCAGACATTGTGGGGATGGGAAGAAATGGTACATGAGGTTTACAATCTATTGCCAGCTATTCCACTGCAGCTTTGCAGAACTGCCCAGCAGCAATGCTTCTAGCTGCACACCATTTACTCCATCTTCATGTTGTCTGGGCAGTGGCCTCTGGATTCAAGGCTGTCTCCCTCTCCCTCTCTCACACACATACTCACAAGCTACCCAATTATCTTATTTTGCCATTTTGACCTAGAGTGAGAGTTTTTCCAAGTAGCTCATTCAAAAAAGTGTACCTGTGTGTTAGTGTGTGAGAGAGAAAGAAAGAGTGAGAGAGAGAAACAAAAGCAATCCACAGCTTGACTGGAAGAGGCTAGGTGGTTCCTGGACAACAGAACCTGCATCCTCCTCCAGGTGCAGTCTTATGAGTGGGCACAGCAGTGCCACTGTGGCTGTGTAGTTGCGCACTGCATCCCGATCACCATGGCAACATCTGGGCACATGCTGGATGTTGCTATGGCTGTTTCCATGTCAACCCAGACTGCCCTGGTCTGACAATCCACACTTCAAGCGCTGCTGACCCAGTATGGGGCTTCAAGCTTACCAACTTATTAAGTGCAAAAAAGGCCCTTATTCTCCTTTTCTCCAATTTGTCATCACAACAACTGTTTTATGAAAGAAGCATGTACTCATTTAGCCTGCTGAGTTGGCAAGGGCTTGGAAACAACAGATGACACTACTGTCCCTACCTTATCCTCAACATGACTAGAAAAATAATTTTTGCATTTTCATGACAGGCCAAGGAAATTAAGAAGGCAACAGGAAAGTTCCTCAAGGTGCCTTCTGTCTTGATGTTCAACTAGACAAACCCTAATACTCCGTTTCAATAAAAACTAACTATGCCCACTTTTCAAGAGGATTTAGCATGAGAAAACCTGATACTAACTTGTAACACTTGCCCATTTTTCAGAAATGTTAAAACCTACTCATCTGCAAATGTACTCAAGTCTTCTGCCCTGTAATGAGCACTATGACCTTTAAGGGATTGAAATTTGGATAGCTACTAAAAGTTGTTTTGATTTTTTTGAAAAAGAAAACACTAGAATATGTGATACCTGCAAAGTGGTAGATGCCACACAGTTTAGAGGTACTTTCATCATAGCTTCTGGCTGCTGTTCGCTACACAAGTGGTAAGCTTCTCCATAATATGCAGACTGAACACTTATGGTTGAATGTCGAGGGCACTGCAGACTCAACAGTTGACCATCACAGGCGTACACGGTGTGGTTTTGCAGCAGTTTGGTGAGATAACCTAAAAAACACGCACCTGTATTAAATTTTGAGGAAATAACTTTTCCCCTACTGTAAAAATGAAAAGTGCAATAATCACTCAATCTGATAATAAAAGCCTGTTGTTCTCCTTTTTACAATCAATTCCATTTCCCAGGTTATGGGATTTATGATAAGGTACCTATGAAGGTCATTTGGGAAGAGGGGTGTTTCTGTGGAAGTAAAGTCCCTTCTTTGCTTTAGATTTCCTCTGATGTTTTATAAAAAAGCATAAAAAGCCTGCTTTCCTTAAGGGTTTGGGTCTTCTTTTCAGTTTAGTTTTCACTGTAATACTGGTTATATAGCCTGGAATGGACTCATCAGTTTCACTGTAATAGGGTACAAGGATTACTGAGCTCTAGCACAGTTCTGATCTCGATCTACTTTTCTCCTGGGCAGATGGTGTGTTCTTAGGAGCTTAGACTACTCCTTCTAAGATACTTACAGGCTGGCGATATTGTTCAAAGGCAGCCAACTAAGAAGAAAATCTCTAAGAACCATCCTGTCAGAGCCTTGAAGAATCTAGCCCTGAATCTGTGACAGTTTAAGTTTCAAACTGTTTGGAATCAGGCGTTCCCTTTACAAAGCAGCCCACTATTCCCCAGACAATATCCGCTCTGCAAACTTTTGAATGAGTTCCCAAGCATCTTAAATGCTACTTTGATCCTGTAAATTCATATCCTACTTATCTGAGCACTCTTCACCAACAATTACATGATTCAGTTCTTAAAAAAACAACAACATAAAATGTGTGTCAGGTATGTTGTATTTGTTTAACAATAAATGGTGCAGCACTGATAGGGAAGAAACTGTATTCTTCCAGGCGGCATTTAAAATACCAGTGTGGTTACTACAAGGAGACCATAGTTATACACAATGAAGGACAAAAATAGTCATGGGACTTGGCTGCTATCCTCTGATAAGGAAACTGGTGATATATCAGTATTCAGACTGCTTGACTCAGGCACTCCGAGAATACTTCACACAGTTTAATATCCCCACTGCGTGATACATTTTTGAGGACATCAGACAAAAACTCACTTATAATCACGGACAAAACAATCCAGAGTAATTTAAGGACATGTGTTTGAGTGTCAGACTTGCCCAATCTATATTCATCCCAGTATTTGTTGAATTCTGGAGGAACATTAAACTTTTTAGCTACAACCTGAGTGGAAAAGGCAAGAAATGATAATGGGCAAATTGCAACTGGAAGTTTAATCCAGATTTATTTAATCAGCAGCCAGGTCAGCTTTTTGGCACTCCCACCCCCTAGCTTATAATGCGGACTGGCAGGGGAGAAAGTCTTCCCATCCCTCCTGACATCACAGGGGCAGGTGTTCCCTTGCAGAGTGGAGCCCTACTCCTTTATCCCTTCAGTCGGTCTCTCACCTCCCTGTCATAATCAATTAATTTTTATTAACGTTTTAATTTGTAAATTGGAATGGGGGGAGAGATGAGAGTGAGGTGGAGGGTGAGAGAGCCAAGGAAAGCAAAACAAAGCACCATCCGGCAGTGTGGAGTCTTTGTCTTGTTTGGTGGGGGGAGGAAGGGCAGAGGGAAACACAGGCTTATGAGCTGACAATTGCGCTGCATCGGAAAATCATGGGAGCACAAAATCCCAGGGATGCAGGCAAAAGGTGTGAATGGAAGGAGGGAGAGACAACTGTTACACTGATATCATTACACATGTTACAACTCTCCCCTGCCTCTGATCTCATGGTGACAGCCAGGGGAAGAGAGGGGAAATCACGCTTATCATTGGCTCAGGGGCAACTGAAGAGAATGCCCCCAAAGCATGGTTCCTCCCCACAAAAATCTGGTTGTTTTCCCATTGCTAAATAAAGAGGATAATTTGTAGATCAAGCAGCGAGTCCCATTATAATCTGAATAGGGATTCTTCGTGTTTTGGGACCTTTAGTCCAAAGAAAGGGGGGATCCCTCACAAAGTGTCAGAATGGGGAGGGCTTGAGCCGAATTCAAGCTGGACTATATCTTGTGTCAGAACGCAACCAGTGAGTTTCTTGCTGTTGAAGGGGAGGCCCAGACGTGTAGGAGGCCAAAGTCCTTCCTCTTAAAGATGAAAAAAGCTCCCAATTCTTTTTTGACACCTTTAGCTGTGGTCACACTTTCATTTTACTCCTTTTCAGTCCATCTTCAGATCTAAATGCTCAAACCATTTCATTTCTATCAGCATTATTTTTGGACTTTCAGCCCTGGAAAGTCCAAATGGAGGGTGAAAAGTTTACAAATAAAATATATAGAAATGAAAAGTGGTGCGAGTTGTGCTCAGAAGATGGACTGAAAAAGATTTAAAGGAAGGTGTAATCAGTCCTGGGTCTTGAGGCTTCACAATTTGATCTCCGTAACAGGATAATCCAATTGTGACCATTCAGATGTTTTTGAACTATATATCCCATCTTTCTTTGCTATTGGCTACGCTGAAAGTGGCTGTAGCTTTCTGTAGAGCAAACTGCCTGGGAAGTAGAGGATAGCTGCTTTGATCCTCAGCGTCTCCCCAGAAGTAGGCTACGGTAAACTAGTTCTGTTTCTCTACTGAGAAAACTGTGTAGAGGTGCCCACAGAGGATCCCTGCAGGCAGCCAGCAGCTGACTATGACTCAGTGGTACCCAACAACAGCAAATGTTGGATTAGGGTTGTTGAAAAATACCCTTAGGGCTATTAAGCACCATAACAAAACCTGACCTTTGGTTGAGGAAACAGCATGCCCTCCCCAAGCAAGTACTGCTTTAGCTAAGTCCCACCTACCTGCAAACCTGGAGCAAACCTGGATTACTCTGATCCGGAGTAATCCGGGTTCTGCTGTGGGTTGGGTTGGAGGCCGAGTACAGCACGGAACGTGTATTGAGCTGTTCCCAAAGAGGCCGCAGGTGCACACAAGCACGCCTGCAAACAGCGAAGCGCAGCAAGCCACTGCCAGCCTCCTCCTCAGCTGCCTTCCTTCCTTTTCCCTCCCTGTTTCAACGGGGAGAAAGAAAAGGCTGGCTCAGTTTATAGCTGAGCAAGGGAAGCCAGCCAGCGGCCAGGTAAGTGAGCGAGGGGGTGCTGCATCCAAGAGGCATCCGAGGAGGAGGCTGGCGGCAGCTCACTGCACTGTTTACAGGTGTGCTTGTGCGCATTCCCAGCCAAAAAGGAAGGAAGGCAGCCAAGGACATTGGGAGGAGAGGAGGCTGGCAGTGGCTGCCTTCCTTCCTTTTCCCTCCCTGTTTCAACAGGGGGAAAGAAAAGGCTGGCTCGGTTTAAAGCTGAGCGAAGGAGGACAGCCGGCGGCTGGGCCACACCCCCTCACTTACCTGGCCGCTGGCTGTCCTCCTTCACTCAACTTTAATCTGAGTCAGCCCAGAAAACCCTGTTGAAACAGGGGTTTTCTTTCCCTGGAAAATCCAGGGAAAGAAAAGTGGCTTGGGAACAGGGGGCCTAAAACTCGGGGTGGATTCAGAGCACCTCAGTACTGAATCCAAATCCACTCCAGTTTTACCCCCTATGGGAACGTGCCCTATATTGATTTTATTGTGACCTGTCCTGAGAACTTCAGGTACAGTGTGGGAAAGAAATATAAATATTAGAAGTATGTTTGAAGACATTATCAGAAAGCCAACACCAGAGTCTGTTTAATTCAGTTGTCAAGTATACAAAATGTATCAGAGACCTGGCTCATACCTCTTAGGAACAACAACAGCAAAATACTTCTAGAGTTCTGTTTTCCTTTCCATAAATTCAACTAAAGTCAACAGAAGACGATGAACAGGAAACAGAGAACTGGTATGCTGGAGTTCTCTTTTAGTTCGAGCATGTAATTACACTATTTAAGGAGAAACACTCAAGATAAGCAAGTCTCAACAAGAGGTTACTCTTGGATTTACATTGACTTCCAAAATGGCAGTTGTAATGTTAAACCATATCTTATCTCCTACATCTCTATCAGTAGAGGCTGTTGCTAACCTTATTAAAAAATACTTCCTGATAAAATTGCCTAAGAGTCATTAGGCATACACACGCCTCCATTATGCATCATGCTCTAATATGCTACCTAGCTCTCAAAGGCATCAGTCCTTTTCTTCCTAGCTCTCAGAAGCATCAGAACCTGGCCCAAGGTCACCCAGCTGGCTTCATGGAGGAGAGTGCAATATTCGGGTATTCCCAGATAAGAGTCCAGCTCCATAACCACTAAACCAAACTGGCAGAGCTGTCCTTAAATCAAAGCTTATATTTTATTTTTAGCTTGCAGAGCAACAACAGTCTGCCACAGGACTACAACGGCTGATACCATCACTGACTCTTTTTTCCGCACTTAAGAGAAAGAAGGGCTGAAAACAAAATGCAAATTTTATTGGCTTGTGATTCACTGTTCACATCTGTGCAACGTAAAATGTCTGGATTACGAGACATTAAATACTACTGTCCTAAACAATGGCACTTAAAAGTTGGAACATTTGTTTTCAATCATGATAGGGCTAAAGTGTATTCTCTATTTGCAAAGTAAGGGAAAGATCTAATAAAAAGGACCAATTAAAGGGTTTATGCACTGAGAATAGTAAACAGATGAATTTTACTTCTCAGAAAATAATGATTATAGCACTGAGTGCTATGCAATAAACAATCAGCACATAATTTCACTATTTAGTGACAGATTTGTTTTACAGAAATTAACCATATTTGTTTAATTTTACCATATTTCATATTGAGGCCCTGAACACGAATATTAATGGGCATAGAGAATTACAAGCATTTTAACTGTCCTGCACGAAGTTATCCAATTCATTTGAGGTAATAAGCACAGACATCTTTTATTTTTCATAAATAAGCAATCTATATTAGATCAAATTAGACTGAAGTATCACCTGGATTGTTGGACTCGTCCATCAAAATGTTAATATTTTACCCCAAACATTGTGTACTAGAGTTTTCTAAGTCATGTTTGTAAAGTGATTTTTGCAACTTTGCTCAACATTCCAGTGAAACAAAGATCAGGCACAAAAGGAGCTATCCACACTTGAAGTGCTGGTGTATTCCAAGTGGACCACCAGCATTCCAAGTGCAGACAGCCCAGCCTGGCCAGATTGCCACGGCAACGGGATATTACCTTATGATCAGCTCACATTATGTGATTGACAGGGCAGCCACAGCCACATTTATCCCACCCCATTCACTTGCAGCATTCGCACTCAGAAAACAGTATAAATGCTGCACCCAGGAGCTCATCAGCTACAACCACTCCAGACAGATAAGTGCGAAGAGGCCCCTATTATGTGTCAGCTTCCCTTTCAACAAGCTTAACACTTCAAATAGCACAAGCCAAAATAACAGAGGGTTCTTCCTCATTCTAATTGCTGCCTGAAAGACACTTGTTACCAATACTGTCGCTGGAGGGGAATGAGTTACGTCAAAACCATCTCTCCTTGTACGCACTCTCTAAAATAGCTCCCTCACCACTGCATAGAATTTTAACATTTTAAAAGCCAGTAACAGACTTGCTAATTACATCACTAAGTTCAAGAGTCAGTAGGGCAGGTCAATACTTGCAGCACCAAGTAAAGCTCCAAATGAGTAACTTGCTCCAATGGAATGGAAGAATTTTATCAGCATTTCCTCACAGAACCATGTTCAGCCAATCTTGGGAATGATTGAGTGATTAGGCCCCAAAGTAGAGTGGCATCTGGCAGTCTGCATCAAAGACCATCCACACTGCAGCCAGTCCATCCCAGACCACTGTAAACGGTGCTGCCTGTTGGTGCTGCCCGTTGGTGCTGTTCTTTGCAGGGCTGAAGACTTTTGCATTCTAATACTTTCTCTCAGGTAATACTGAGTCCTGGTGTATGGTTCCTCAGTAGAACAACACACTGAGAAGACTTATCCCAACAAACCAGTTGTCTGAATAAAAAGAAGAAGCTGATAGAAGGTACTTCATATCAGTGAAATCACTTGGAGCTCCAGTGAGAATGGTGGACAAAAGAATATCCCAAGACTCTGGAACAATTCCATTCAGGACAGGACTACGCTCCTGGACTCCAGAATTTATCTTTAGATTTTCTTTAGAATATTTGCTCTCATCCACTCCAATAACTAGCAGGCATTGGTTAGGATGCTTTGATTTTATTTGATTTAATAGAAAAAATAATTGTGTGATGGTAGCACACTCAATATCCCCTGATGATCTTTCCCTCGGGATACATGTAGGGATAAGATGATCTACTAGATCTGGATTAAGGGAAGTATCCATTCCTTAGATCCGGATCTGCTTAGATCCAGATCAAAGGAGCTCAGTGGAAAAACACCCTATATCTCTTCAACAATGTTTACAATCAAAACTTCTAGAATACAGTATATTAATTGTATTTCATTTTCTGGATGGAAAATAATAATAAAATTCCCATAACTTAACACAGATAATGGTCTTTTAGGGCTGTTTGTAAATTTACCACAGAAAACCTGCAGCCAGGAACAAAATTATCTGAATTTTATGGGAATATGATGAAGTGAGGTTTAATCCATTTCCCCACTTTACATTTGTGATGCATTGGAAATGTTTAACAGATAATTTTCCCAAAATGGCTAACCTAAGCTTCCCATCATATGGGACCTATAGCTTAGCAACATTGAAAGGGCCCATCTTAGCTTTAAATAAGCTACATAAAGACAGCCTTTGCTCACCGATGAACTCTGCTGCTGTGTGCACCTTAACAAAGACAGGGCAGGCTCCCAAATTAAGAAAGCAAAATGTCATTCTCCTCAATCTGTAGAATCTAACAGTACTCCTTTGTCAATTAAAAAAATAGCTTTCAGTCCAAACTAAAATATCTGCCCATTTCACTGTTGTTGTTTTTTAAACATTGATCAGCCTTCCTCCTTTTTTGGAGGGGAGGGATTGGTTAGATTTTCTGATAGTTCTCATTCCTTCTGTCCTACAATCTTAGTTATCCAGCCAACAGGCACACAAAGCTTACTCTTATCTATTTCTTTTTTTCTGTTTTTCCTGGGGATTGTAAACATTGCTCAAATTCTTGCAGTGTGGGTTGGCGATGTGCACTGCCACAGTGGCAACAGGAGGGGCAGCATTGCCACACAAGGAAAAGCATTTGTATACAATAGTCTTCTTTTCAAATATGGGCATTATTCCAGGAGCTGGCATTATCTTAACCCTTTGCAATGTGGGCACAGACGCTCAGTCTTGTTTTCAACTACATCCAGCAGAAAGTTTGATTTTCAAATACGTGTTACTAGACCAAGGGTGTGATCCCAAGGCGTGACCCAACTAAGGACACATAAAAAATAAGTAATTCAAATTTGATTTATCAATTGAGCATCTAAAACTTTCAGTTCCCTTCCTAGGAAAACCTATGATATGCTCCAGCAGCAACAAACGTCCTCCACTTGCTTGCTCTCAAGACATTGCTACCCAGCCTCCCCTGCTCTGCTATGGTCCACACTGCCAGACGATGCCATTTCCACCAGTTGCCTACTCACTGTCATCTCCTTCACTTTGCCTGATGAGTGCTTGCCTCTAATTGGCGCATTTGTTTTCCAGGTTTCCTGGGACCCGATTGGTCAGGTATTCATAGTTGCTATGATGCTTCCTGCCTCATCGGACTCTTAACAGTAAGTGACCCCCCAAGAGTGTTGATTTTCCTTCTGTGAAAGAGGTGCACAACCAGAGGCTTAGGGAGCCGATAAGTCATGTTCTGTTATTTTGTTTGTCTGTCCCGTGAACTTCCAACGCACCCAGAAGCCAACCCTTGTGTGTCTGATTGCTCCATAAAGAGCAATGCAGGTAACAAAAGTTGTAGTTGCCAGTTCCCAGTCAAAAGGCCTTATTCCAGAAATGAATTATCCACACATGGCCATGCTCCAAGAAGCAATGTGGGTGACTCAGAGGTTTCCTAATTCTTTTTGCAGCATCTATTAATGAAAAGGCTAAGCAGCAGTCTCTTAGTAGTGGTTTGTCTCTCCAATAGCAGGAACATTTGTGTTGAAAAGATACATATGCATACTTCTTCTTGGAACTGTATGGTGTCACATTCCCCTGTAAGCACATTTTTTGTTTTGTTGAACACATACAAAAAAGCCCTTGTGGATTGCTATTAGCATTGTGTATGAGAGTTCTCATTTGCAAGGTCAAGCATACCTATATCTGGTGCAATTGTACTGAATCAAAGATAACATTGACTTACACCATATTTGAAGCAGAGCCAAAAGCTCGGTCTTTGTTCATGTTAGGAACACAGAGTACTCACTTTTTCCAGGATAAGAAGTGACAAAAAGGAATCATCAGCACAGAGTAGACAAAACTCAAAGTTTTTTTTTAAAAAATCCACATCAATGTCACTATTTGAAAAATAATAATTAAGGAACACCAATGATTATATGCAAAGATCTGGATTAACTCACCAGTGCTATAACTGTCCTGGACATTTCAAATGAACAATCTAAGGGCCTTCCTGCACTTGTTTGATATACCAGAATAAGCTACTTCTAGTACACTTTGCCTGCACAGGACTAGTGCCATTCTGGTCCTAAACCAGAAATATACTTTACACGGGTTGAAATAGGGAAGGTATGTCCATACTGCTCCCAGTGTTGGTCCAAAATAAGGGCATTCCAACCTTCACAATGCAAATGGCACCTGCCAGGCTTGGACTGAGCTCCTTCCTCCACTGGGCCTTATTTTAGATTGAACCTTGCTATCTGAATGCAAAATAGGGTCCAGTGCAGAAAAGACCTAAGACAGGTAAGTAAGGAAACAGCCTAATATAGTACCTGTTGGATAATATAGGGTCTGATCACAGCATTACTTGATTACAATATTACTTTAATTCTTGTTGCATGAAAGTATTATTTTCTTTCACCATTAATTGTTCACCAAAGTCCTGCAGCTAGAACACATGTTGAAATCTTTCTTCCCAAAGATTTCTACTCAACACACACGTGCTCTTGGTTTTGATCATGGGGGATTTTTAAGATATAGCTTCCTTCTCCAGAACTGGGGTATCTTTCTAGATCAGCAATTATTTAAAGATATACAAGATATTTAGCTCCAGACTAATTATTGCAGATCTGGTTTGGGTAGTAGCATGCAAAATCCTGTCTTGAATGCTTTTTGAAGCATTTAAAGCAGTGATGGCAAACCTTTTGAGCTCGGTGTGTCAAAATTTGAGAGAAAACCTAACTTAACTGGGGTGCTGTGTCACATCTAGAAATATCCATAATTTTGTGATATTTGTAGCTCTAGTAAAAAAAGTTATATTTTTGATATATGCATTTTCTTAAAAGCAAAACCAAATAATTCTTTACATTAGTTACTTTTGTTGAATTTCGTTTGCTAAATCTTCAATAGAAAGTTGGTATTTCATACACTTCAAGAACAAGCAAGCACTACACGCCCAGGTGCCAGGGTGACCATGTGTGTCACCCAAAAGGGCTTGGCATGTCACCTGTGACACGCGTGTCATAGGTTGGCCATCACTGATTTAGGGTGTTCACATTGCTCTCAAACATCTAGCAAACTTGGCCCTAGGAGCAATGAGCAAATCTTCCTACTAGCTGACCCTCCAAGATGGCTATCTCAGACTTCTTGGAGCCTTAGTAGGACTGTCACCAGATTGAGCCCATACAATAACAGACCAGTCAGAACTCCTCCCATTCCCTACAGGCCACTCAGTGCCAAACAGGGTTAAGAAGAAACTAATCTGACTAAAACAAAGCACTCCAGCTCCCAGACTGGAACCAAACCAGAAGATGACAATGACATAACACTTCTGTACTGGTGTTTTAAAAAATGGAAACATGGAAAAGATCTACCACAATCGAACCAGGTCTAAGAAAGAAAAAAGACAATACTGAAACAGTTTACATACAGGATTATAAATTCAATAAACATTTGCAGATGTTAGATGATACATGGTATTCCAGAACTGCTTCCATTGGTATGTGAGGTACAATGAGATATAACCAGGAAGTTACCAGCCACAGAGGGGATGCTTACTGAACTGTTGAAGACTGAAACAAAACGAAATGAAACAGGCAATGAAACATTTAAGAGCTTAATAACTATGAAATAAGAGACTGGAACTCCTTCTGCAATGGTGTTTATTCTGGATTAAATCCTGGAACAGAGACCTGCCAAGGCCTATTGGAATTTGCACTAGATTGCAGATGGCAGTCCCCTATTCTGGGACATATTTTAGAATAAGGTCAATCTCAGAAATCTCCTATGAAAGCTCAGATACATAGACAGAAGAAGAAAGATGCCAAACAATGTGTGGCAGCCATTGCACTATTTCTTCACGCATATAAACTTCTACTTATGATTTTACAAAAAAAAAGCTATATATGTTGAAAGAAATGCCAAATAAATAGGGAAGTTTGAAAAAGTGTACAGGAACAGTAGTTCAGATACCCAAAGTTAACATAGATAATGGAGAAAGCAAGAGAATATTAGAGACTGGACCCAGATGTTGCTTAATTATTCCACTATTTTGGATATTCTTAAATAAAGCACTCCAAGACTGCTTTATTCTGTAATAACCAGGCTTTATTCTGAAATATCAAAGAATAGCAGAATAAGTCAGGGACATCTGGATGCAACCAGAGTTGTTTGCTTCACTGATAACAGTAAGCAAGCATCATGCCAGAATGTAGAACATATTACGGCCAATGGGTATATCAAAGCACAAGAGACGTTTTCGCATTATTCCCGTTCCATTTGGAACGGGAGTAGGACGGGAAGATTAAGACAGCTCCCGGCGCTTTCACCTTTCACACACAGGAGCGCAGGAGCGCGTGTAAACGCGTTCCGGCGCGTCTGTGTGCGAATGCTCAAAGCATCGTGAGCTGTCTTAGCCGGCAAAGGCCGGCCAGGGGCGCGGAGACAGCCGCGGAGGCAGATCGGCAATCAGCTGATTGTCAAACAGCTGATTGTCGAAGCCGCGCCGGCGTCGGAGGCGAGCCCGCAGCTGTTAGGGAGACAGAAGCAGGCGCGAATGCTTCTCCTCCCGAACGCCTGCGGGCGGCTCGTCCGCGTTCGAACGCATGTAGAACACTTTAAAGTGCTCTACATTTCGAACGCGAGAAAGACAGCTGCGGACACGTCGGAGCGCAAGCCCCGCTCGGGCAATGCGTATGCCGTGTCCGCAGCTGTCTCCCACGCGTACCGTTCAGCCCCGTGCGAAAACGTCTCTGGTTATTATTCCAAGGAATCCTTACAATCAAAAAAGAAGCTACTGTAAGAACTGAATCTGGAAAGTCAAAGTGGTTTTCAGAACAGAAAAGGGAGTGAGGCAGGGGTATGTATTGTTCCCACACCTGTTTAGTTTTTATAGTAGATATATGATAACATTCGCAGAATAAGAAGAGATGACAGATGGAATTAAAAATGGAGATTGAAAAATTAACAATTTGAGATATGCAAGCAACACAGCTAAGACCCATTATGGAAGTAAATACAGAAAACGCAAACTGAGTTATTGCTAAAGAAGATAACAGTGTTAATTGACATTCCTAATAGATTTCCAGTTGTTGTTGAAGAAGTGCAATAGAGTGTTTTTCTTTGGCTCCAGGCAAAAAAACACAATAGAGAATGAAGAATTAAGAAAGGAGGAATGCAATAACAAAAGGCGACAAAACCCTGATTTATTAAGGCAAGGGACTTTCATGCACAGCTGTAACAGCTGGGCACCAAGAAAGAGAAGAAAAGAAACTCTTGAATTAGAAATACAGTAGAACAAGACTGTGTTAAATTGTCTTTTTCTTAATAGTTTTGAAACACTGTGTGTGTGTATGGGTTTTTATGTATATCCATATCTGTATGTATACTTACTTATAATTCGGAGGGGGAAAAAGAACAAAATACTGCTCCAGACACTGAGCATATGTCTGAGAATGCATTCACTAAGGTGTAATAGATTCTTCAGGCAGTCAACTAAGCAGCCAAAAAGTGGTTCATTCTTTTAAAGGTCAAGACAAAGGTACTGATAGAACATTTCAGGAAGGAATATACTGATTGTCCAATTTTGGCCAGTAGTCCAGTAAGGGAATCTGAGTTTCAAGGAAGGAAGTTGTAGACTGTTGACTACTCATTGTTTTTAATTGGTATTTTTAATATATTTTCATGTACTTATTGTGAACCACCAGAGAACATTTCGTTACTTGGTAATTATAGAAATTTAGTAAACAATCCTTTGGTCTAGGGGTTAGGGAGCTGGGCTCTTATCTGAGAATACTGGGTTTGATTCTGCACTCTTCCATGAAGCCAGCTGGGTGACCTTGGGCTAATCACAGCTTTCTTCTGAGCTCTCACAGCCCTGCCAAACTCACAGGGTGTTCTGTTGTGGGTGGGGGGACCAAGCCAATAGAAAGGCCTCCCAGCTTTCAAAGAGGAGGGAAGCTAAGCTTGGGTCACCAACAATGCCTGCCATACAGGTTGATATACCAGTTGTAGATGGGACAGTCTGTCACGCTACACTTCTCCTTACTTGTTATCTCTATCCCTGTGCTAGTAGGAAAGGTAGAAGAAGCAAAGTAGAGCTAGGAGTGATGTAATTCTGAAAAAGAGCCCTCTGTAAACTTCGAAGCCTCTAGCACCAGCTCCAAAGGTTGGCCTGGTCTCTGGAGCTGGCTGACGAGCCAGGCTAGCACAAATCATTAGGGCTAGTCCAGTCCAATGTAGGCCAGACTACCTATCCAGGCTAGCGTGGCATGGGATAACCTGCGTCATGTGAAAGTACTGACTGTTTTCACCAAGTCTCTACATATGTACTCAAAAGTCTTATATCTTAACCTACTCAGAGTTTTGCAGCCTTAGCAAAGTATTATGGATTACACATTTGTTTTATGTTTTACCACTGCATACTTTGGTTTTTAAAAAGAAAGCACTTAAGCATGCCAAACTTGTTGTTGGATGAAATGGAAAAGAAAACTTCAAAAGACAGATAAGCAATATTTTATATTTTGTAGCACATATGGCATACGTTATTATAACAGCAACAAAAAAATGAAGATGTATGGATCACATATGGATCTGTCTTTTTTTGGAATTCAAGTATTCCTCATAACCAAGATTTATATGATGTCAGCCTGCTTCTGACCTGAATCCAGGTTTTTTTTGCTTCAGTAAAACTGATTAGAAATATCTGGGTCCCTAAATGAGTGGATTTCAAGAATAAATTACAAGAAAGATGGGATTCTCACAAAAAACACATGCTCACAAACTAATGGAAGATGGTAGTAACAGCATAAATGCACAGATACTAGACATATAATTTCAGTGTTTGCTCTGGTATACAAGATTTCAATTACAGTACTATGCATATGGAATGTTACTTTTTTTCTTCATAAATTCAGGGTTTTAGTGAACTTGTGTATTACAGGTAAACAAATTAGATAGCTGCTGGATATTGTCATCTGCTATATGCCTCTAAATACACTTTAATTCCAAGCCATCATGCTTACAAAATCACGAGTCAAAACAAGACAGGGCTTAATTGCCATTTCCTGAAATGTAAGTAAGGATACGATTCTACTTACAGTGGGAAATGCCTGTGCAGATTGTCTCTGGTGCCTGTGTCTCCATTTTTGGTAGCATAAGACACCCACCAGGAAGCACAACTCATCCCTGAGGAGCCTGAGGCAAGGGAGCAAAGTGGAGCTCAGGAGGTGTGTTTTCTGATGCCCTGGTATGCCAGAAGTGAATATGTGGAAGAACTTGGTAGTATAATAGGGCAGGTGCTTCCATAGAGCTGCTTACCCTAGGAACCCTTGATGTAGCTGTGGAGACCCTGGTCTTGGACCAATGGAAGGGACCTGCTTGACTCACTGCTTTAGGACACTAAAAAATGTGAGGTGAAGGAGTATGGGCAAGGAATGATTTGTCATTTCACTTTGACATTTGCCTGCATCCCCAGCTTTACAATATGAGGCAGAATCTAGTTATCCAATGTAAACACTTTGCTTTTATAAACTCCTTGTTTGTTTATGTAAGATGGAAGGAGTGACCTCCCTCTTTAAAAGGATTTGCTTTCGCAAACTCAGTCAAGCTTATGAAAAGCTACCCTGCACTTCTGAAAAAGGAAGAGGAACTTTGAAGCAGGTCAGCAACTTTAGATGCTCAGTACTTATAATACTGCTTGTAATTCTTCAACAAGGATACAGTCTTAGTTTTATCTAGGCAGAGTAAGAAGACAAAGAATGGTATTTACAGTATTTATTTATTTATTTTTAAAGAAACTAGCATTTTAGGGGGCTTTATGCTTGCCTGGAGCCTACAGTATAAGCTATAAGGGTTCATTCTTGCTGAACTGATTAGGGCTTCAATAGTTCTGGGCACTGTTTCCCTGTCCCAAGGAAACAGCTTCACCTTACCAACTAGGGCTCATGGAAATGCCATCATATTTATATAATGGATATAATGGATTTTCATGAAATCCCAGCCATGAATTTGTCTCTGTAGCATGCAAAAAGAGAAAAAGCTGCATCCAGACACAGGATAAACCTCTTATTTTCCCCTGTGTTGGACTGGGATTACTGGACTTTTCTATGGCCTTCCCAATGCAGTGCCATTTGCAAGATGAAGAAAACATGTTGCATTCATGGGAAATCCAGCAACAATTCCTGTTTCCTTTCATGACTGGTGAGCTGCATATGACGTTGTCTTGCTGGGAACTCCCATGAGGCAGCAATTACATAAGAAACCAAGAAAAGAAAGGTGCTCGACACTTAACTGGCTCCCCGAAGTTTCCTAAGAGGTGAATATGTATGCAGCTAGCCAGATGTGAAAGTAAGCAAATCTACATCAGTTTGCTGACCATGACTGGTGGACCATGGCAAGAGGCAATTGTGGGATTGTTTTTATATCCCATGCTGCCTTTTGTCAACTGGAGACAATTGTCTTAGGCAACAAGAGGGTACGAAAAACAGAGCAGAGGAACATTATCATCAAACTAACCACCAAAAGAGGTGTTCAGCACTTCCACCATGAGGCCTGAATGACTCCATCTTTATTGCTTCTTGGGCAGAGGAACCCCCATTCACTTATTCCTGGGGGGGGGGCACTAAACTTGCTTAGAAACAGCATCCTGTACTTTCCTCACCTTCCCATTTATCTGCCTAATGAACCTATGAAGTAGGTTAGGTTGAGAGCCAAGTTCATCCTGTGAGTCTCTAGGGCTGAGTGGGAATTTGAACCTAAGTAAGGACTCTGAAGCTCCAATCCAACAGTTTAGGAACTTTAGAAACAAAGTTGCATAGACTTGTCCACACTACCAATGTTCCCTTGTCAGCACTGCTAAAACTCCATGTGGGAACATCACTAGCATCATAGCTGAACTCCCACAGGTTTATTGGGGAAGTGCTGGACTGCAAATACAGTATATGAGTTTCTTGACACCTCGGAGCATTCATCTATATTGTGCATATAGTCAGTAATGTGACATTCTCCTTAATGATAGTCTACAAAGAACTTCTTTCAGGGCTGGGGGGAAGGTTGAGAGGCTTCAAGGAGAAGCCTCCTTTTGCTGGTAATGCTGCTGCATACAGATTGTTACCTGACACACTGCTAATGTAGCAACAACAACCATTTATGGTGACTGTGTCCTTAGGATGAGAAAACAGACTTCTGCAGGTGTTGCTTCTGTTATAAGCAACATTTGCTGAAACACCATTAACTACACAACTTCTAAATCACCAGGAATCCTGTACTGGATCCCTTATGACAATATTGAAGGTTGTTTGCCTCTGAAAACCAGTTGCTAAGGTAAGTCAGGAGGAAAGAGTTTTGTGGTCCTAAGTGTGGACGCTTCGAATGGTCACTAGGTTACTAAGCTGGTTTGATTCAACAGGACTCTGGCATTATGATTAGAAATTGGTTATGGAGTTGCTAGGGATGCATTGGGAGCCTTAACCAATGTAATTTCCTCTTTGTTTCTCAGGCTATTATTGTAGTGTATCAGCTCACATTTTAAATGTTTTAAGAATATTCTCTATTTTTAATCTTTTTTTTATTATGACCCACCCTGGGACCTTTTAGTGGAAGATGGGAAATAAATAAATAAATAAATAAATAAATAAATAAATAAATAAATAAATAAATAAATAAATAAATAAATGCTATGTCATCTTCAGTGCAATGTTTGCTCAGCATAACAGTAATATAAAGTTGCCCTTTTGGAATATTAAGCCCCTTTAATTTCAACAGAAGTTGTTTCTCTGCCCAGATAGCTTTAGCTACTTCAGATCTTGTGTCCTATTTTGGTGAGCCAGTCTGATCTTGTGGTTAGAGTACCAAACTCATATTCTGCAGTCACCAGATTTGATTCTGCACTCCTCCACAAAGCCAGCTGGGTGACCTTGGGCTAGTCACAGTTCTCTTTCTGAGCTCTCACAGCCCCACCTACTTCACACGGTGTCTGTTGTGGGGAGAAGAATAGAAAACTTTGTCAGCCACTTTGAGTCCCCTTCAATGGGCGAGAAAAGTGGAGTATAAAAACCAACTCTTCATCATCAACTTCTTCCTATTTAGCACACATATACACAAGGAAATTATGGAAAGTTGACAAACTGTTTTTTGCATGTCTGCAAGCAGAGCCCTAAAAATGGCCCTGTACTGTGTGTGAGCTTACTATCACAGCTTAGGATCCTGTATTGGGGTTATGGTCAATAGTCATCCTGAAACTACTCATGTGTAAAATGGTATATTCACACACACTCTCTAATACCAAGTACCAATATGTATAAGCGAAAGGGGAAAGGAACAGTAGATGCCCTAGCGGCACAGTTTATGTAAGCTACAAATAATCGACTATGAAGCCTACAGACATGCTCCTGGACAGCAAGAGAAAAGCCCAAGGGAAGTCAGTGGTCTAGAAATAAACTTGCTGTGAGAGCAAAACCAAATAATTGAAACTCTTGGATTGAATAGGAACAGGATTCTCCGTACCTTGGCTATGTTGGTACAAGCACTGAACTGTTCAGGCCTGCTTTGGCTCAGGTTTTTAAAAACAGGCTCCATGGCTGAACTGTATAAGTCATCTCGTCTAATGAATGAAGTGAAAAAAACTTGTCTTACAGTTTGGTTAATATAAGGTTGAAATATGGAAAAGAGAACAGAAGAGGGTATTTCAGCAGGCATTATGTGCATTTCCTACTTGTCATCTTTTCCATATAGCAGCACAAGGTTTCAAATCAGTATCCCAGGATCTACTGTCGTCTGTACTAGCAGGTGGATGGGAGGCCCCTATTCCGGGATATAAGGTCCAGAATAATCTCTAGTGGAGAAATGGCCTATGATGCTATAGTTAGGAAACTGTTGGTTCACTCAGTTTTCTTGCAATAGGTTTTAGAGCGAATCATAAATTGTAAATTTAAATGCATCTTTAATAATTTCCATGGGTTCATAAAATGTGCTAAATAGGTATTGGCTGGTATCCTCAGTTACTTGAAAAATTACAAAATTGTTGATATAGTGTTTTGAAAACGCATACACAAAAGTAAAAGCTTTTATAAAATTAAAAACTAATAAAGACACAACATGAACTTTCACATATGAACATAGCTTCCTTTTTCACTTTCTTCAATGACAGCTCCATCTTTCACACTTTGTCATAGAGATTACAGAAAGAAGCTAATTATGTCTTTTCTCCCTACTTTTAATAGCTGTAGTGAACTGTGCAGCATACTCCTCACTTTGATTCTTTCTTCACGCAATGGGGAGGAGGCTAAAAAATGTCAATGATCACCAGTTTTGAAGTTTCTGTGTAGCATCCTAGGCCCTGCCCACACTGAGCCTATAGACCAGCCCCACGGGGCCCATAGAGCTAAGAGGCTACATCCCTCAGTAAGCTATTTTGTCCACACAAGACAAGGCCTTGGAGTCCACAAAGCATTCTACCCTGGTATACTGGACCACACAGTGTGTCAACAAAGCACACATTTTGAGTTGATATATCAAATCAGCACCATTTTGCCAGACACCCACAAGGGCTTCCAGAAGGCAAGCCAAAGCAGCCACAGCCTTCAGTTCCACACCTGGGATGGGTCTGTTGGCTGGGCTAGCTAAAGTAGGCCACCACAGCATGGGATAGCCTTTGCAGTGCGGAAACAACCCTAGATGGCAGTGTCAGCTGTTGCCATTGGCTTGGGCAGGCAGAGCTACCTTCCCATCTCTGCAACTGGTGCTTACTGCCAGACTCTTACAGCAGTAGCTGGGAGGATGACTAGTTAGAAGCTTCTTTACTTTATTAAGGTGGCCTATTTCTTTTGTTCAATACAGGACTCAAAGTTTGTGGTTCACATAATGGAGGAAGCAGCCAGATGTCCTCCACAAATATGGGGCCTATTCGCACTTGGCCTTTTCCTGGAGTATATCTCAGGATAGGGGTCTGTGGTCCACATGCTAATGCAGACTCTAGCAGACCTCACTTTGGGCCTGCTGAAGCCGGCACTAGCATATGGGCAGCAAGTCCCTATTCCAGGATATATTCCAGAATAAAGCCAAGTGCGAATAGGCTCATGCACTCTTACTGTTTCAGTCATGGTTTTTAATTTGTTTTTAACTATGATTTTATTATCACCTGCCCTGAAACCTTTGGCTATAGGGCAGGATAGAAATATGATTAATCAATTAATTAATCTTTACTCCACTGTCATCTACAGTACTGCAGTACTCAAGGGGAAAAAATAAGTTATTCAAGACTTCAAATAACATCCCTCAGTTCTAGCTTGGGCTTTAGCTGCACTTCAGCTGCAGTAAAATCAAGTTCATTATAAGTTACTGATCTCCAACTAGTATCAATAGGACATGAGTGGAAACACACACCCTTGGCCTTGTATGCACTTACTTGCTAATAAGCAGCAGCAGTCTGCTCATTAGTGAAGTCCATCTTCATGCTGCTTCCGCCACCACTGTCCTGGAGCTCACTAACTTGTCCCTGGAGTAAGAATTAGTCCACAACTTGACTGGGAGAGCAACCACACCCTGATGTGGGTGCGGTGCTACACGGAGGTGCAACTGCAGCTGTGCAACTGTGGGCCACATCCAGATCCCTATGACAACATCTGGGCACACACTGGATGTTGCTGTGGACATTGCTGTGGCAATCTGGCCTGCCCTGCCCTGGACATCTACACGCAGTTTTTCCAGTCTATTATTATTATACCATCCTAGGCTGTTAAGTGCGGATAGGTCTCTTATGTTGCCAGTGTAATGGAGGTGAGCAGTATGGAAGGTCCTACCTCCCATCATAGAGAATTAAAATGAACAACAAAAAGACTTTGTTGATAGTGAGAAAGATAAGAAAGCAGAGAAAATTTGTTCCAAATAGTGCTACTCCATACTCTGCTTTGTTATAACATTTGGTGTCATTTGGTAGACAGTAGCATTGCCTAGGAATACATACAAGTATGCTAATCAGACTGAATTATAAGAGAAGTATATTTACCTTTTTTCTGTGGAATAGGGACAAAGGAATCTAACCTCAATGGCTACCGCGTACAGTAAATAGTTAGGAAGCTTAGCCACAATTTGTACATCAATCACTAGACCTTGTGAAACGTGGAAATACTCAGGCCTAACTCTTCATCCAGCCTATTTTATATCACTAAAATATATTATACATATTTATTGTTCATTATGTATTAATTTCTACCATGCATATTTTGAATAGCTTCATAAAAATTAAATTCTAAGTACAGATTGCAAATTATAATGCTGACAGACAAATACCAGCTTGCATCTTGCTGGAGAATACTAAGGATATTGTTAAATACTGTATCAACAGACAAGCAATTAATTTTCCATGTGCTTTCAAAATAAATTAGAAACACCATAACAGTGGCAGAACCTTCTATAAAAACTAAGTGGTACAGTCAGTATTTAGAGTGGTTTCCATTTCAGATTAACACACTTTCTTAAATGACCAGACATTTTGTCATCTATGTAAGGAAGTGACATGGACTCTTGCCCCCAGCTGAGGTCATTATACACCAGATTTTCCAGTTACCAGATTTTCCAGTTACTTATCTGTGCCTCTCAGTTGCACATAAGCCAAATCATTTTCCCAGTTCCTGAGATGAAATAATAATAAATGATTAAATAATGATTCAAAATGTTTTGTTTTCGGTAAAAAAAAATATTGCAAGCTCAATTTTAAACTCACCTAGTCAAAATTAAGTTCCTACTTCCAGGAAACAGAGGGTAAAATTGCTCTGTTCCCTTTAAAATAATAAATATTCCCTTTATAAAACAATACTATTAGGATACTAAATGGATGGCTCAGGATGCTGGGGCAAAGATTATATTTTTATTTGTCGAACATAGCAGTCTCACTGCAAATGTGTTCTAAGACTTGTTATTCATGAAAGGTTCATTTCCCCCAAACACTATTGATATGGAAACTTGACAATGAGGTAACTTGACAATGGCTTTAAACTCCCTCAAAAAATACCCCACATACCTGAGAAAAATAACTGGAAAGAACCATTCACAGATCCCACTTGCAAATACAATATTTGAGTTTTCATACTTTAACACTATGTAATTTTGTACTATGTTATTGTATTATTGATTTTGGTTTTGCAGATATCCCCTTGCAAATATGGTTAAGGTGCTAATACAAAAGTCTACGATAGCTTTTCCTCACATGTTGCATGTTGTTAGGTGGGAATAATGCCTGAAACTTCCAAGAAGTTATTCTGCCATCTGTCTTTATACCACTGATTTGAGTTCTCTGCACTTAAACTGTTCCAAAATAGGACCTCATTCTTCTTAGAACTAATGGCGGGGCCCGAAAAAATAAGTGGAAACCACATTATGATGTCATTGCATGATGACACATGATTTTGGCCCTCCTACTTTAACAGCACTCTGAAAGATAAATAAATAAAAGGTCATTCCCCAAGCCCCAGATAGAGGGCCAATGCCATTTCAAATATTTCACAAAACATTTGAAATGGCACTTTAAACACCCCTACTGACTATCAAACAACTTTCTTGAGCATTTAGAACAATCTGACTGACAATTCTGAGCTTTTTCCCTACTTCTAAGACCTCATGTATAAGATCACCAGTTATGACACTATTCTTCCACTTTATTTTACAGAATGCTTATTGGTTTATATTATTAGTTTCTAATTATTTAGATGTATTCTGTAATTTTGTACTGTGTTACTGTATTATTTATTTGATTGTAAGGCAACCTGGGCAATTTTGCTCATTTTTATATAATTGGTTATAACCCTACTAGCTGACTTGCCATATATGTACCAGGATTGCATAGTGACCTCTCATTCCTGCTTCCCAATTCTCTCTCTTTTTTTTTTTTTTTTGCTTCCCAATTCTCAGGAGCATAAGAACATAAGAGGAGTCCCGCTGGATCAGGCCACAGCCCATCTAATCCAGCATCCTGTCTCACAGTGGCCCACCAATTGCTTCTGGGCATCTCAAACAGAAGACAAGGGCAAACCTCCACCTGCTCTCAAATCCCTGAGCAACCATAGCTCAGCACTAGAGCAGAGAGGCACAAGTTTGATTGCTTTTTTCTTCTAGGGAAATTACAGATAACTATTTCCATAGCTTTGCTAAGAAAATTGCATGGACGTGTCCACAAGTCGATGGCCCAAAACCACCCCCACCCCCACCCCCACCCCCATTGCTCAACCCTTTTGACAGGTATATTGGAATCGTTCAAGGGTTAAATCATACAGATTCCATAGATGTTTTATAATGACATTTACTGATTAATGCACCTCTCTTAAGCACGCTTCATAAATCTTTTATAGCACATCCACTATCCTTGAGGAGTTTTCCTTAGTACAGCCATGACCCTATGCCCACTTACAGCAACACAGTTTCTGGCTGCATCCTCCCTTCCTGACTTCACATCCAGCGTCTTGGAAGCATGCATGCCTAAACAAACAGCTGCTGAACACGACAGTCTGGGCATTTCTATAAAAGACTCCCCCCCCCCCCGCCCCAGATCCACACACATCAGTTCAATGCCTTCAACCTCCCTATTATTCTCTTGTTCCCGGAGCTGAATCTGTGTTACTTGCTCACCTGCCTGCAAGTGAGCAAAGAAGACATTACTAGACATTACCAGGTCTCAGAAACTAATAGTAATGGTTTCTGTTGTTATTTTTGCTGTATACTTCATTGGTATTTACAGGGATACTACTTTAAAGGATTCAATTCACTGGGAGGGACTCATCCAGCTTTTCTTTTGCAAAATGATGGAAAGTTTGGTTCAGAATCATTTAGCAGACCCTTCTAACCCCAATTCCATAGGCTGTAGTTGCGGGAAGCAAATGGTAGACTGAAAATTATGCTGCATATGCCATTATATTTTTCACATACGGGGACCACTAGTCCTAGGCTATGTTTACATCCAGGTTTTAATCCAGTTTCAGAGTGAAGGAACACATCAGCAAAGTGACTAGTCATTTTCTTTTCCCTTTAACTAACGCAAAGGTCGCTTTTCGGTTCTATATTTCTGAAAGAAATCAGCTTTTCACTTTCCTGATGTGTTCTCTCACCCTGAAAGTGGACTGAAGCTGGATTAAAACTTAGATGTGAATGCAGCACACATTTTGGGAGGCACATCACCTGGCAACTGAGGGAACAATATTCAGCAAAGTTTCCAGTTCAACCTGTTTAATGAAATCAGTTCTTCCGGGCGATACTTCATGTCCACCAGGCAAGATCCTGTGTGCCCGCAGATTCTACAGGGAATGTGTGTAGGCGGCTGAACAGCAATCGGATAAGCCACAGGTTGAGTTGCTGACTTTCTTTAGCAGACACATCGCTACTGCTGGGTTAAATTTGATTTATTTAGGGAAGATATTCAAGAGGCAAAACGTTCTCCTGTGGCCTCATCTTTGTGTGAGAGACACTTACCTGTTGAATCTCCAGCCTGCCTGAATGAATAAGAAACAGATGGAGAAGGGAAGGGGATGGATTCTCTCCTGTTTCTTCATACGCCCCGATGCCCACATGCTGCCCACCCTATCCTTGCCTAATCCGCTGAACCCCATTTACTGACCCTACCCCTTCCCCAGGTCTGCCAGGGCTGCGTGCCAACTTCTCTCCTTGGCCCCCCGCTTGTGGAGAGGGCATCACCCAGGCTAGGTTGTCCTTACCTGAGAAGTCTGCCAGACCCGCGATCTCTTTGGTCCAGACCAGAAACAGGCAGAAGAGGAGTCGGAGCGGCACCAGCCGGACTTCCACCTGGCGTCGGTTTGGATGCCACCCAGCCTCCGGTGCCCTCATGGCGCGGGCGGGGGCGCCGGCGAGCGGGGGTGTCTCGGTGTCCCAGTCGCGTCACATGACAGCTTCGGCCCCCTGCCCGGAGGGGAGAGAGAGTCCCTGTCCCCGCGCTCTTCTCCTGGGAGAGCAGTGGCAGGCGCCGCTTCAGAAGGCGGGCGAACAGCAGGGAAAGGGGAGGGACCCGCCGGGCTGAAAGGGCTTCGCCACGCTCGGAAGGCTACGCCGCGCACTGCTCTCTCCCCGCCGTCGAAAGGCAGGCAGGCAGGCAGGCAGGCAGCGGGCCGGGACCGGGTGGGAAAACGAAGTGCGTGTGAGGCGCCGAGGGGGCCACGCAACGCATGTGCGGGCAACCGGAGCGGGGGGGGGACTCTGGCTGGGCTGGGCAGGGCTGGGCAGGGCAAGGTTTGCCCTCCCAAAGCTGGCACGGGCGCCCAGAGTTTGCAACGCCGGCCGTCCGCTCGCTGGGTGCTGGCCGAGGGGATCCATCCCTCGAGTCATTTAGTTCGGAGTCCCCTTGGAGCTCTTTTGGATCTACACCACACCGCCTGCCGCCCCCCATCCTGTCTGAAGGTCCCGCTCCGCGACATGGTGCTTCCTCTTCCAAAGGGTGTCGCTGCTGCTGGAGGTGACGCGTGTGGGAGGCGAGGGGCGCCTGCCTTTTGCACGTGCAGCCTTGAACTGCTCGCGAACTTTGCGTCCGCACGTGGGAATGCGCTCTGAGTCTTGTTAACGCTGTCTAATTTTGCTCTTTCTGACATTTTTTTTTTAAATGAAAGACGTAGAGGGCGAGATGGCAATATAAATAACAAAGAAAACCAATAAAGAAAATAATGCAGTTACCTAAGACCCTGGGAAAGGCAACGAGATTTGCTTCTGAACGGAGCTAACTAGGATTATGCTGGGAGTCATTATTGGCGGTCGGGGATGAGGTCGGCACCCGTTTTATCCGTGATCGGTGGGACTCATTTCTGACCAGATAGTGCCCGAACGGAAAACGTTGTGCTAAAGCACCTTCCATAGCAGGGGATTTTTCCAAAGTAAAAAGAGCTGATGAACCAGGGCCTCTTCTGTAATGCTTCACCGGGGACAATGGGTGTTTTTCCACTGTCACTAAAAGTACCCATTAAGTACCCATTAATGGGTACGTAATGGCATTTTTGTACTCATTAATGGGTACTTAATGGGTACTTCTAGTGACAGTGGAAAAACACCCAATGTGGGCTGCATTTCCAGTAAAGTGATAATGTCCCTGGGGTGTGTGCACGGAAACCTAATGTGAGAAATGGTCATAGGCTGTTAAGCATTTTTCCAGGATTTCCTTAGGCACCTTCCGTGTTCTCAAACGACAACACAACCCATGATTCTCCCACTGAAATGTTTCTGTATCAGGGGAGTTGAAAAGTGTGTTATGTCTCACAACCCCCCCTTAGTCTCCTTAGAGACAGGTAGAGGAGTGAAGCCTGAGAGGTCAATTTTTCTCACACACACACCATGCATTACTAATAGGAAGATTCATGCTAGTTCAATGCGTTGCCTTTGACTCTGAATGTAGACATCAATACTTTTTATGGCCACACAGCAAAGAGAATGAAACACTTGCCTATATCAGAAATGGCAACATGAATTCTGGTCAAGCAGATTATTTTTATGTGAAGTTACTTGAAGATAAGACACTCTGTGTAGCACATCGAATAAATATTGTTATATAGCCTTCAATCTTTAATTCATTAATTGTTTGATCCATAGAAGACCCTGAAGGAGACAGTGTGTTTACTGCCTTGATTTTATTTTTGAACTTCATTTTTACTGTTTTATCTTCACTCTGTGCTTTATGTTGGTCTCAGGGTATAAGAACTATTTCATTCATTCCGCTTGTCAGATAAATGATTATTCACACCATTACAGTGGGATCCTGGTCTAGCATCTAAACCTTATTTGTGCCCCAAATGGTGGAAGGGATGCCTTTCTAGCTCTCCAATCAGTAGGCAGTCCAGACTCAGCAAGGTGGGCACAGATAAAGCAAAAGTTGAGGCTGGGATGAACAGAAGCATTGAAGCCCTTGAGCCACTGGCATAAATTGTAGCCTTCTAGATTTCCTGTTTTGGGCCAATTCCCATGGCCAGTTGCCAGGCTTGTTAAGTTTATTGCTCAGTTGGTAAACTTGCTTCCTGTTAATAGCCGCTGTGTTCATGTGATAAGAAAACTGTCAGCTTGATAGCTAAATATCTTGATTGCCATTTCACACAACTAAGCTGCCAACTCAATAATCTTTTACAAGTGAGGGGGGAAAACCTAAGAAAAACTTACTATGTTGCATTCATGGATATTGTAGCATGTACTGCACAGACCTCATTTGTGAATAGTGACAGCAGAAGATCTGTGACCCCTGGGGTCCTGCAGATGTATTTGCAGAAGCCAGTATGTATTAAGCTATGTGCAATTGTGTGAGACTCCCCAAATTATTTGACTTTTTCCATTAGCTGGCAGGAACTGCAAGGCCAAATGTTTTAAAGGATTGTCTGGGCAAGGTTATGGAAAAAGAGTTTGGCATCTTGGGTTTGGGCAGTCTGACAGAGAATGAAAAGAGACCCAAGATGCTAGCCTTCCATACTGACATTCTTGCTTGCCCCTCATTTGAATGACAGAAAGCAAGAGTATATGCAGATGCCAGATGTGCTAGACTCCAGGCAAAGTAATAACTTTCATTAGGAATATGAAAATGGAATGAAATTTCAAGGACAGGAGGGCCAACAAGTCATCAGGCTTTATTTCCTTCCAGAGACACCCGATTTCTTCCTTTTATGATAAACCCAGTCAGGTATGGCTTCTTTGCCATAAGAGCAATGCATACTTGGCAGTGAGAGAGTACCAGATCAGGCAGGTTGTTAGAACACAAGATGTCTATCTAAGGCCATGTCTCTACTTTAAGATGGAGGCAGCTTGTTCCTGGGCACATGGGATGAGAGCACCACAACCACTACTGAAATGATACCCTCCATATGCGAGTGCAGGGGTATTTTCAGTGCCAGTCATATTACATCCACTGAGGGCAGCAAAATCATGTCCTCAGAAAATGGCATCTTGGGGCAGTTGTGCCTAATCATGGGATGCTGTGATCACTGCATAGTGCCTAGTGCTGCCCTAAATGGAGATATGGTGGCAGAAGGCACTTTTTACCAAGGTGCCTCTTTATGTAGGTGGAGATGCAGCCTAACTCTAAACGGAACTGTGCCTAAGGACAATTGCTCAGTCTCGCCTAGGTCCACAGGGTAATGAGGGCTGATTGTTGGCCCTTAGTCTGCAGTCCCTTGGTTTGGAAATCCCTGGTGAAGTAGAAATATGGAAACAGTCACCCCTCCTCAGATGTCTATACAACACACCAGTCTTCATCAGGGCTTTGCATATTAAGTTAATAATAGCTTGCTTGTTTCCAAATAATTGTCCCTGGGCCTTTGACTCCTATGGAATGAGGATTCTGATGTTTGAGGCTGCTTCTATGTGGATTCCCTTGGTAGCCAAAGGGATACTTCTCCTTGAGTCACACCCAGGAACAAAGCCCATGTGGTCCTCTTCACTCCTCAGGTATTTGCTATGTGATCCACAGAGTGCAGTTTCATCCTTGCTTACCTTACGCTTCTCTCTTGTCTACCTGTCTTTTCTTCCTTCCCCTGAGTATCCCTTGACAACACTGAGAACAGTCACTGGCACCAGGAAAGATATCAATCTTTCATTTTCCCTCTTCTTCTTCTTGCCTATCTGATACATTAGGTTTCTTGCACATGTCCCATTTCCTCATCTTTTACTTTAAAAGGCCTAAAAGGCTTGGCAGCCACCCTAAAATGAACAAAATGCCACAGTCTGCTGGCCAAGTACATTTGTGCATAGGCCAAGTTGTACAGTGAAAACAATGGTGGAAGAAGGAAGTTGACTGACTGCTTAGTACTTAGAAACTAACAATAGATGGCTGCTACCATGCAAGGCCTTCAGCTAGCAAACCCAGAGAAGGAGGGTCTACTGCCCACCCCAAAGTAGCCTTTTGACTTCTCTGGTAACTGTATCCCTCCTTCTGTGAATCTTTCTCCTTATGCTGAGGAGATCTGGCACTAAACTAGCACCAGTTGGGAGGTGACCAGCACCTGCTGTTACCAGTGTTATTTTTATGCATGTGTACAGCAGGAAGCATACTATCAGATTCCTAGAACTATGGACTGCAAGGCTGCATAGGTATCTAGACCATGGGATTCTATGGAGGTCACCTAAAAGCCATTTTGGAAGCTTACAGTAAAAAGATATGATTTTGAATTTGGGGCTTTTATTACATATTTCTTGTTAACTCAGACTTCATATGCAAAATAGCATTCTCTAGGGCCGTTTCTGGACAGACTCTATGTATAAGGGTCACCTCCCAACTGGTGCTAGTTTAGTGCCAGATCTCCTCAGCATAAGGAGAAAGATTCACTACACATTCTGGGTTTACCACCCACATGGTAATTTGAATCAAGGAGGTCTTGTCCCCCACTGGGAGACTAATTCAGATTAAGAGTCCCTTAATCCAGATTTCTGGTAGCAAAAAGGCACTACCAGGGGGACCAGGGCCCTGACCTGGAACATGTAAGGTGTGCAGGAGGCATTCTTCCATGTTTCAGGCTGCCAAGCTGTGGTGTGGGTTAATTCAGATCAGTGCTCTCAGTGCAGAATGCACTGGTCCCACCCATGCCTTCCACTGATCTGGATGAGTGGACTAGGCCTTTCCAAATCCTCTAACCTGAATTAAAAGGAGGTAAGTTCAGAAAGGATCTAGCTTGGCTAGCCCAATGTGCCTCTTAATTCAGTCAGACAGCTGATCACAATATAAACGCCTGAACCAGTTTGACTTCTCATCTCAGAGTATAGCTTGCAGCACTTGGATTCTTCTTGCCTGATTTATGCCTTTTCTTGCCCAGTGGATTAATTTATTTAATCAACTTTAATTTGCATGGTCCCAAAAGGATATAAAACCCTCAAGTTTTGCCCATTTGTTCAGGTGGTTGGTTCTCTCCCTGTGTCACGCTGAAACTCACTTTGCTGCACATGGCTTTCCTGCTTAAGAAGATGATCACTTGCATGGGACAGGCTACTCACTTGTAAGGCTTTGCAAGCACCCCTATCCTATACAGTCCGGTGAAGACTAGTTCCTTGCCACCCTGAACACATCCAATCTCGTCTGATTCTGGAAGCTAAGCAGGGCCAGGCCTGGTTAGTGCTTGCACGGGAGAAACTCCTTCTGTTGCCCCACTAGTTTATTATTTTGCTTAGCTAAAATAGTGTTTGGGGAAAGATTTGTGGTTCAGGTGGGGAAGACTGGCTTTCAATATCTGGGATCTGGAAGCCAAGAGAGAGAGAGAGACAACCGGGAGGAGCCAGCTGTTGCTCGGGTTGGGTGGTAAGGGTTCAACCATTCATGCATTTTTAGGGCATTTTAGATACCACTGTTAGATTCAAACTGTACTATAAGGAAACTTTGCTATACAGCCTGAATAGAACTCTATTTGCCTTGCTAGCAGCTTGCAGCTACGTTGTAACTAGTCAGTTCCATTTGAAATTGGTAAAGTGTGTTCATCCCTATAATCTCATCAGCTTCTATCTCTTGTTAGGTTTTGTAGCTGACTACAATTTGATTGACATTTTAACAAGTTCACACAATTCTATTGCCTGTGTATCACAGCTGCCTATCATACTGGAGTCTGTTTCTTTTGCTGTTTTTGAAGTGCTATTTCATTTTTGTTTCTCAGCTTAATAAAAGATTGTCAAATTTGTATTATTTTACCCTAACAACTCCTAAGAACTCCTTCCTTTCTCCCTACACTTTTAATCTATCCCAGCTATTAATAAATGGATCTGAGTATATCCACCTTAAAAACAGTTCATTCCTTTATACAACTTTATTTACTTTGTTCAGTTTTGCACACTTGCTGGATTCCAGAAGTTCCCAGGGAGGCGACTTTGTAAGCATGTTTGGGGGCTATCACAGTAAACCTGGCATTGCTGTTAGATTTCCCATAGTTTTGCACTGCACTGTTTGGTTGCGTCCACACCTAAGTTATTATTCAGTCTCAGCCCACTTTCAGAGTCAGAGAACACATCAGCAAGATGACTAGCCATTTTCTTTCCACTTTATCTAACCTAAGGGTGAATTTTCTGAGTTAGATAATGCTGAAAGAAAACAGCTTGAAACTTTACTGATGCATTCTCTCAATTTGAAAGTGGACCGAAACTGAATTAAAACTTAAATGTAAACACAGCTGAATGCATTGACAAGGGACAGAATGCAGTACTGAGAAGATTGCAAAGTTTACTTTACATCTGGTTGTGTCCTTTGCTTGTAAGGGAAGAGGAGTGTCAAAGTTCAAAATGAGGGGAGCTCCTGCTTCAGCCTTGGTGGAATGTGGGTGAGCAGTGAGGCCTAGAACCAGCTGAGAAGCAAGGCAAGACAAATAGTTGCATGTAAATTTATTATCAGCGCAGCCCTTGTTGCACACCTTTGACATGACTCCTCAGAGGTATATTCCAGTGAAACCCAAGACCTTCCCATC
Source organism: Aspidoscelis tigris stejnegeri (assembly GCA_023333525.1). NCBI lineage: Eukaryota > Metazoa > Chordata > Lepidosauria > Squamata > Teiidae > Aspidoscelis > Aspidoscelis tigris. Next base: position 215,613,511 of record JALMGA010000001.1, read on the forward strand.
GTGCTTAGGATTGAAGTCCACTAGGTAAAATCCAAAGCAGAATTGTCCTTCTGTTGTAGCCATGAGGCTGGGACAAATGCTGTATGTGAATCTCACCCTAAAGCAAAGAGACAAATTCATGTGGAGGACAAGTGTATCAATGGTTACAAACAGACAGCAGTTGTTACGGGAACGTCTTGGATCCTGAACACTTTCATCTGCAAATCCAGGAAACTCTAAAATTTACTTGCATCTTGAACCTTAGATTTTGAACAATGGTTGCTTTATTAGCTAAAGTAAGCCCCGAGTAGGCTGAGGTAAGAAGAAGGACAGGTATCCATTTCCAAAGAGGAAGATTTGTTCTGAAGGAACAACCAAGCCACTCATACAGAGGGAAAAACAAGGCTGGATCAAGATATGGCAGGCTAAAATTTTGATGCCTCAGTAGTATTTGAGGGGAGCTGTTGCATGAGAAGATATTTCAAGGTAGCTTGATGAGGAGGAAGCAAGGTCAGAGCTGAGAATCTGAAGAGGAAAAATGGTCTTGATAGTCATAAGAACATAAAAGTAGCCCTGCTGGATCAGACTACAGCTCATCTAGTTCAGCATTCTTTCTCACACAGTGGCCACCAATTGCAGGGAGAAGACAAAGGTGAAACCTTCACCTGCTCTCAGTTCTCTGAAGATGGCCTCTAGACTGAGTCTAGAGGCATCCTGTCTGTCTTTCCAACCTAGAGGCAGCATTAAAATTATCAGAATTAAAAGAAGTCCTCATTTTGTGATCTGAAAGGACAAGCAGGTCTACATGGGAGAAAGTGCACCTTCAGATTCTTGGGTCCCAAGCCAGTTAAAGCTTTATGTGTCAATGTCAACACCTCAAATTGGGCTGAATAACAAATTTGCTCTCAGCATGCAAGCTCCTGTGTTCTACATTAGTTTCAGCTAATTAGTTACAATAGTCTAATCTGGAGGTTTGCAGAGCATGGATCAACTGTAGCTAAGTTGCCCTTATCTAGGAAAGGGCAGAGCTGCAGGTAAGCATTCCCAGTTACTGCTACATGGGTCTCAAGTGACAACTATGAATCCAAGAGTATCCCTAAATTGCACACTAATTCTTTCTAGAGCAAGACAGCTCCATCCAGAAGTGGAAGCCACTTAACTTCCTGGACTCAGGACTTCGGGTGCATCTCCATGGACTCTTTTTGCTTCCCTCTTGTGTCGGATTTTAAAAATGCAGGTTGTAATTCAAAATAAAGCATCCCCATGTGGTTTGGGGCAATGCGGATTTAAAATGTACTTTCCTGTCTCCATGCAAACTGCTTTTTGTGAGCCCGCATCTTTTCCCCCCCACCCCCTGCCCGCTGCAGAGATGAATGGTAAAAAACTCAATTGAACCTCCAGAACACAAAATCATCCCTTTACTTGGCTGCCAAGAGTTAAAAGCAATTACTGAAAGCAGCTCACTCTCTCCATAACTAATGCTTGCAACATAGTTACAAGCAAAACTGAATGCAGGCTCCCTTCAGCTGTCAAATTCAGCTGCCTGCATTCACATAATGCCCCCTGATTAGTGCAAAACCAGACCTCAAGGGGGACACTATTCCATTGTCTGGGGGCCATCGCCAAAAAGGCCCTCTCTTGGGTACCCACCAGCCTCACTACTGAAGGCGGTGAGACAACCAGGAGGGTCTCATCGCTAGATCTTAAGGCACAGGCAAGTCAGTATGGGAGAAGGCGTTCCTTTAGATATTTGGGGCCTTTTGTGGCCTTATAAGTCAGAGTTAACACCTTGAATTGGGCTCTGTAGCGAATTGGCAGCCAATGCAATTATTTTAAAACCGGCATGATGTGTGTCCAGCTAGCTGTTCCGGTCAGCACTCTAGTGGCTGCATTTTACACAAGCTGCAACTTCCGGACTGTCTTCAAGGGCAGCCCCATGTGCATTGCAATAGTCTAATCTAGAGGTTACCAGAGCATGTATAACTGTGGCCAAGTCGTCTCTATCCAGAAAGGGCTTCAGTTGACGCACCAGCCGGAGGTGGGAGTAGGCACTCCTGGCCATGGTCTCCACTCTGTTAGTGCAGAGTCCAGGAGTATCCCCAAATTACACATCTATCCCTTCCAGGGCATTGCAACCCCATCAAGGACAGGGTAGCTCCCAGCTACATGGACACGAGACCCTGTGACCCACAGCACCTCTGTCTTGTCTGGATTCAGTTTCAATTTATTCACCCTCATCCAGCCCATTACTGCCTCCAGACACCTGTCAAGCACTTCAACCACCTCTTCTGATTCAGATGGTACAGAGAGATAGAGCTGGGTATCATCTGCATACTGATGACACTTTACTCCAAATCTCCTGATAACCTCTCCCAAAGGCTTCATAAATAGAGGTTAAATAGCATGGGAGATAAGATCAACCCGTGAGGAACCCCACAAGTGAGTTCCCAGGGTGTTGTTGAATCAGTGTCTCCCACAGCCATTATATGGAATCTACTCTGGAGATAGGAGCGGAACCAATGCCAAGCATTGTCTCCGACTCCTAAACCCAGTAGTCTTTCCTACAGGATCCCATGGTCAATGGTATCAAAAGCCGCTGAGAGGTACAGGAGAACCAACAGGGTAGCATTCCCCCTGTCTCTCCTGGAGGAGGTCATCCACCAGGGTGACCAAGGCAGTTTCCGTGCCATAACCGGGCCTGAAGCCAGATTGAAATGGGTCCAGATAATGGGCTTCATTCCCCAGTGTCACTCCAGCAAGACACCGTGATGGATGGTATCAAAGGCTGTTGAAAGAACCAACAGGATCCCATTACCCCTGACCCTTTCCTGGTAAGGGTCATCCATCAGAGCAACTAAGGCAGTCTTGGTGCCATAGCCCTGCCTGAAATGAGACTGAAATGTGTCTAGATAATCCGTTTTCTCCAAGCATTCTTCCATTGCTGGGACTTGGTTGAATTGCAGCTGGTGGCCATCCAGATGGGGTGGTGGGACCACACTGGGAGTGCTGAGTGGTCAGAGAGGGGAAAAGACCAAAAAAAAGAACTAGGGGTACTCAATGAAACTGAGGTGGCCTGCTATAGCCTGCACCAACATGTGGATAGCAGCTCCCTATTCTGGGATCTAAAATGGAATAAGACCCATTGCAGTAAAGGCCTAAGATTAGATCTTCTGACTGTTTATCTAAGACTGATGTACTGTCAGAATTGTTCAACATTTCAGCTTTTGTCCTTTGTCAAACTTCTTCTTGTCTCAATGCAAGCATAGGATGGGAAAAAATGTTGTTTTCCCACCAGTGAGAACATTTTAAAGTACTCCGTTTCTTGCACTTTGACACAGAGTACATCTACCCCCAAAGTTTTAACAACTCTGATGCCATTTCTGCTTCTGTTTCTATGGAAATGAATGTCAGACTAGTAGAAACAATGCAAGTAGTTAAAAATAATCACTATATGGTGGTTATTTAAAACAAGGCACCCGTGTTTGCTGATTTGCGCTCAGTTTCTATGGTAATAGGAGTAAACACAGCAATCCTACTACAACCAAGTTTTTCTTATATATTTCAGTTCTTTTACTAAATGTCCCACTAATTCTATTTTTCATATCCACTAACAAATTAAAATGTCATGATGATTCTGGGCTGGATGCATTAAACTGAGGTCTGCAGCTCTGAAAAAGAAAGCAGATTTTACTTTAGCTTAAGCTTTGGATAGAGATCTCATCTTAAAACTGGGAGAAAAAAAAGAAATCCCACATTTAAAGGTCAAGAGCACTGGGTTGCAATCTAATTCTGGCACATAAGGTTTTCCTGTTTTCAGAAGACATCAGTCAGATTCCAGCTAGTAGCAAAAGCTATAACAGATCCTGAATTTTTAAACAATGTTTCTTATTGCAACACACTGCCATACTAAGATTGTGAATAATCTTTAAGGCATTTGGCCCTCACTCTCATAAGAACTAGGGCCCTTTCTGTGCTTATCTCATTTTGATTCGGATCAGTAGATCCAGAATAACTGGACCTACTGATCTGGATCATGTGGAGATGTGGGCTTTTTAACCAGAGGCATTTCCGCACTGCATCGCGTTCGAAACGAAACGCGTTCAGGCGGAAAGCTTAAGACAGCTCCGGGCGCTTTCCCCTTTCACACACAGACGCGCCAGAACGCGTGTAAACGCGTTCCGGAGCGTCTGTGTGCGAAAGGGGAAAGCGCCCGGAGCTGTCTTAGCCGGCAAACGCCGGCAAGGGGCGCGGAGACAGCCGTGGAGGCAGATCGACAATCAGCTGTTTGACAAACAGCTGATTGTCAAAGCCGCGCGGCGTCGGAGGCGAGCCCGCAGCTGTTCGGGAGACAGAAGCAGGCGCGAACGCTTCTCCTCCCGAACGGCTGCGGGCGGCTCGTCCGCGTTGGAACGCATGTAGAGCACTTTAAAGTGCTCTACATTTCGAACGCGGAAAAGACAGCTGCGGACACGTCGGAACGCAAGCCGCGCGCGGGCAATGCGGATGACGTGTCCGCAGCTGTCTTTTCCGCGTTCCGTTCAGCCCCGTGCGAAAACGTCTCAGATCTGACTCCATCTTGTGCAGACAAACTGGCCAAATGCTGTGGGGCCTCCTTGATTAACATGCAGATAAGGAGGCCCAGGATCCAGACCATCTCCCCTTCATCTGGATTGGAAGGTAAGTGTTATTATAAAAGCTGGTTTAAGAGCAGGGAGAAGTGGCAATACTGGGAATCTGTTACATAGAAAACTCTCTTTCTTCAGTGTTCACAGGTCAAAAAACATGCCCTCTTGGAGTTAAGAGGTTTGCAAATGGGCATTCTGAAATGTTTTAAACAACCCTATGTGTTGCTTGTGAGTCTACTCTTGGTAGACTACCCAGTCTTTACTGGGTTGCCAATGGTGGAGAAGGAAGACTAGTTACCTGCACTCACCTGTATTTCAGAGGTTATAGATTGTGAAATCCCAATACCTACTGGCATTTCATCCTTCTCCTTTTAGCCAGATCACAGGTGAGTGCAAGTAAGCATTCTACTTTGTGTAGGCTAGAAAAGGTGAGGGTTATTTCCCATTTGGTTTCCTCTAGAAGGACACTTGTGCTGGAAGACTCTATCCTAACCATTTCATGGTTATCTATCAGACTTTAATTGTTGTTTACTCTGCCAGCAGAAAAACATTTTTCTGTATGGGAGAGGGGAATAGGAAATAGTTTGGGGGAAATTACCTTTTGCCCTCTGGTGGAGTTCTAATTCAATATGTCAAAGCAGTTAACATAATTTATATTGAAAAGTGATATTCTGAGTGACTGAAATTTTGCTTCCTTTGAGCTGCATCCTTAGTTGAGTTATTTGTTTATTAGGAAGGCAATAGCAGCTAAAAGATTTGTCCTAGTTGTCCTAGATAATTTTTTTCTTTCTTAATACTTTGATAAACATGGTTCAACAAGATTTTTTTAACCATTAGTGCTCTTGCTGGCAGATACACAAGTACACTCTTAATTCTCCCATCAAAATCAATGGCACATCCTTATTGTTTGAATTTTTCTGTGTTAATATTCAGCCATTTTATATCAGATCTATCTTTTCTGAAAATATGTTAATGAAATATTATTGAGGAAACGTTTTTAAGAATGTGCATAAAGCTTTAACTAGGATTAGTAATTTATATAAAAAAAGTAGCATTAATTTTGCAAAATGAACTTCTCCCTGATATAAAGCAAGATTATCCCAAGCCATTTTTAGAACTGAAAACATATTTTGCTCATTAGATGTTTGAGTTTTTAATCTATATATTTTAATTATGTATTATGTACTATGTATTGCTTTAATACTGTACAGCATGCACGTTGTATTTTAACATTGTTGTGCTTTAACCTTATAAGCTACCCTAAGCATTATGAAGCAATAAGATAAGATACTTAAAAAAACACTTTTACATGAATAGACTTGTACTTGGGCTGGGGTGCACTTGGGGTAAACATGCTTCCTTAAGGAGAATGTCCAGCTGGCAAGGGAATATATTAATACTTTTCAATAAAGGAAAGAGAGGAAGAAATCATAAAACAGAATGGTCTTTTAACAAATAAGTGAATAGTTAGTCATTATTACGGTGGCAAAGTGTTTACTCTGCTGTTGCAAATAAAAGAGTACATTAATGTACAAATGTACATGAAATATAGTTGGTGTAAGAGTTAAATTTGTTTTGTATATTTATTTAAACATAGTGCATAAATGTCATTGATGAAGAAACCAAATTGGTGGTGTTAAAGAAATGCTCGACCCAGATGAACCACAGAATAGATAATTTATTTGCGCTTGCAATACTGAAGAGAGACCAAAGTCTCTCTTAATCAGATACAAAATGCAGTATGCTTAAATAACATAAATCACTTGTAATCTCTAAATAAAACGGAAATCTGCTTTGAAGCTGAATGGCGGTCAGAAATTTCTTTGACAGTCACAACATTACATTAAAGGAAAAGCCAGGACAACAGATCATAACTGTCAAACTGAGTGGATTTCACGTGGAAAAAATAAACAACAATAGGAGTGAGGGAAAACAAAGCAAATCGGTTACTTTAAACAGAAGGATTTATTTTACGTCTAAGGAGACTTTCCCAGGTTCGGGTTAGGGGGCGGGGGGAAGCATTCTCCACTTTTCGCATAGCGCTGTCATGCTGCCCCCCAAATTAGATGACCCCAAATATTTTTCTTTGGAGGATAATTGCGGGTCCTGCCTGCAAGTCATATCTTTGGGCCCAGAATAAACATTCCACAGGTGTTCCCATACAATTTGTAGGAACCGTAAAAGGGACCTTCTGGGATAGTGTTTCCCGGGGATCGATTTAGAGACGGACCGCTTCCGGTTGCGAGAGAACTAGAGGGCGCCCTCGCTCGTTCTCCCTCGCCTCTTCCCATCAGTTCGCCGCTCGTCTGGTGGCCGGTCATGGGTGCTAAGCGCAAGAGCCCGGCTACGGCGGCCAAGCAGGAGGGCAAATCGCCTCCGAAGCGGAGCCGCAGCAATACCGAAGCAGCTGAGTTCACCGGCGCCCAGTTCAAGTCCATGCTGCGAGACCCCAGCACAGCTTTGAAGGGTGAGACAGCGCGAGGCGTGGGCTCCGCGCGGACCCTGCTTCCTCCACGTGCTTCCTCCATCTGCTGGGCTTTCTCTGCCTTTGCTCCGTCCTGTGCCTGTCCAAGCCAGGCAGTTGCATAGGATATCTGTGGCTCAAGCTGCGATCAGACACACACACACAAAATGTGAGGCGGGCTTGTCCCACCCCTCGCTCATGAACATTCTCTGCTAGAAAAGGTAGAGAGGGTTTGGGGACACGAGGCGCCCCTTTTGTTGTGTCTAAACACAGCGTCGGTAATCCCTAGTTAACTTCTAACTACCTTCAGAGCATGCTAGTAAAAAAGGGGAAGTTCTGATGTACACCATGTTTCTGCAGAAGGGTTCTGTAGCATTTATTCCAGGGGCGGGTTATTACAAATATATACAATAATAACTTTCAATAAATAAAATATCGATTGTTTTTAAAAGCTATTGTGGAATATATTATTTCAATTTAATTAAAAGAGGTAAAGGACAATATAAACACTTTAATACTAATTTGATAGGTTATGGTTTGAAAGCACATGAGACTGTCATTGCTAATGATAACTAAATGTGGCCTGGAAAATAGCTGGAGACTTGGTGCGTCCCCTTGCTTTTTACCCTTGATCTTAACCAAAAGGCCAGGAAGTGATACCCCCACCTTACTTTTGACAGCTAAAGAAAAGCAGAAGGTACATGTAAAAAAATGGGTTAGGAAACACTTCTTCAGATGCCTAGCTAATTACAGGTGGCATAAAATACACAAATATGTAAAGGAAAAACATTAGTTGAAATCACTGTTAAAAGAGTGACATTTTAAAAAGGTTAATGACATAATACTTGTGGAAATGGCACAATCATCTTATAGGTAAACTAGACCCACTTTATTTGAGTATATATGGTGTTGTGACCATTTGATCAAAACAATAGACTTATTAGGGGGTGGCACTCTAATTGGAACTTCTTCCAATGGTGGTAATATTTCATTTGGTCTCTCTGAATGACATTTTGATCCTTAGTGAATCAGACTGGTAGATCCAAAGGAGGCTTCCAAACTGAATTACACTCCTTTCCACATTTACCATTGATCTGGATTAAGGGACCTCTTAAAATGGATCCAGGGCCTCATCATATGTTAATGTAGACCAAGAAGGCCCTGCACCCTGCTGGAGCCAGATCCAAATTAAGAGGTCCTTAATCTGGATCTGTGGTAGATCTGTTTAATTGGGTTCATAGGAGGACCAAGGGTCTTGTTTCAGAACATGGAAAGCATGCAGATGGCATGCTTCTGTGTTCCAGTACCACCAGCGTCTAAGAGCACCCCCAAATTACACACCTGTCCCTTCTTCATGGACACAAGATTATGTAACACACAGCACCTCTGTCTTGTCTGACTTTCAATTTATTGGGCCCCCTTCCAGCCAGTTATCACCTCCAGGCATACAGTATATCATATTAATGACACTTCACTCCAAATCTGATGACCTCTCTCAGCAGTTTCATATAGATGTTAAAGAGCATGAGATATAAGAGTGACTCCTGAGGAAGTGAGTCCCCACAAGTGAGTTTCTAGGGTATTGAGCAAAACTCTCCCACAGCCATTCACTGGCATCAACCCTAGAAATAGGAGCAGAACCACTGCAATGCAATGCCTTCAACTCCCAAGCTCAATAGCCTTTTCAGCAGGATACCATGGTCAGTGGTATCAAAAGCTGTCGAGAGGTCCAGGAGAATCAACAGAGTAACATTATCCCTGTCTTTCTCCCAAAGAAGATCATCAACCTGGGCAGCCAAGGTGGTTTCTGTTCCATATCTGGGCCTGAAGTCAGATTGAAATTGATCCAGACTATCGGCTTCCTCCAAGCATGCTTGCAGCTGAGCAGCTACCACTCTTTAGTTTTTCCAGATTTATCTAGTCTACTGGCCAAGTGGCGTATTCCTGAACAAGCGCATGCATTATCCGGGCATTTGGTGTGCTCAACAGTCCAAATCTAAATGTTTTCCTTTGTTGTAAATAACTGCTGTTTTCCTAGGTTTGGAAACATTCATTTCTGTAGCTAAATCATTACCATTGGCAGAAGAGTATGATGTCGTAGAGGGATACATAAAGATTTCTGTTGAGTGTGCGGAGATATTTAAACTTCTAGATGGGGATAGGCGGCCAGAAAGTGAGGTAAGTCTTTCACTTGCTGAATCTAGCATTGCATACTAGACTATGAAGTTGATAGACCATTCAATTGAGAAATAGTGGTATGTAGTATAAAGCAGTTAGAACGCCTGAGACTTTGGGACTGTTTCTTTTTTTTCATTGTTAGCACTATCTTTCACCATTCTTACTTATTTCCCTAATATGAATTATGCAATTTTTACTCCACAGTTGCTGAGTTAGGGTTAGATGCAGTAGATGGCGTGACAAATTTATTGTCAGTGGTGGCAACCTGGAACTACTGTTGTTCAAGAGTCTACATGCCATAGTGAACGCTCCAGCAGTAACACTGTTTGCCCCCTTCTGTAAAAACACCTCTAATGTTAGCGCTGGATGGAAAATATTCTGGAAATGGTCTCTGGGAGGACTTGGGTACACAGAATTTCAAGTCTATTTGTGCTCTGGTCAGCACTTGAACCCCTGATAGCTGCCACTTGTTATTTAGGCTGATGATTTCTTAAGTTCTTTTAGTAGCATTTGCTGCTTAGTCTATCCTAGCTTTAAATGAAAACATCATGAAAATATTTTAATGTTGCAGATGCTGTTAATTTTTCAAGCTCTTGAAAGCATTTTGTTGAGAACAGCAAGTGATCTGTCGCACTTCCATGTTGTTGGGATGAACATAGTGAAGAAATTGATCAAAAGCTATATGAGATTAATTTATGCTGCTCTGTATTCTGATAATCACAGGTAAGTTCATTGTAAAGCAGAGGTTCAGCTTGAAGTGTGGAATGCTAAGGAAACAAGCTTTCGATGTCTATGATGATGTCTGTTGGATCTCAGAACAGATCTTGAAAAATATGTAGGATGGAATTTAAATTTGCTGTGATCTTTTCTACATTTTCTTTGGCTTCCAAATTCTCTTATTTTCTTATGACACTAAATATCTATCAATGGAAACAACTCTGGAAATGTAACAACATATCACAGATTTGAGGACTGCTGCTTAGTTTTAAGATTTTTCTTCTATTTTGGTTTACAGAATCAAGTTTGCTTATATTTTGGATTACATTCTATTTAAAAGTTATATGAAGAAAATAAATACTATAGCTATATTCCTTTTCATTTAATGGTATTATAGACTCTGTGGTAAAAGGAAGCTGCTTCAGCATTTATTCTCTGTAGTTTTTTATGATTATTACTAATTCTTCACTCCATAAGGTGCACTGGCATATAAGATGCACCTCCCTTTTTTTACATGATTTTTAATAAAAAAAATTCTGGATGCCACAGCCCTCAACCCCACTGTTCTATCTTCTCCTTGTCTGCAGGATTTTTGCATGGCTCACCGCCTCCTGCCGCCATGGGATTGAGAGTGGGAGAGGTTTCTGGTGAGCGTCAAAAATCCTGCAACTAAGGGGAGAAGAGAAAAATGGTGATTTTATCTTCTTTTGGCTGTAAGGTTTTCACGTAGCTCTCCGCCAGTTGCCGCTGCTGGGTTTAGGTTAGAAGAGCTTTCTTGCAAGCTGCAAAAACCCTGAAGCCGAGGGGAGAAGCGAGAAATAGGCACCCTATTTTGGGGGGTATTTTTTCTGAAACAAAGTGCATATTATGGAGTGAGAAATACTGTAATTGCAGACATCACAATGCCGCAGGGTCTGCAGCAATAAAAGAATCTCATTGCAGTGTTTTTATTCTTGCTTCAGTGGTTGAAATTCACATGTTTTACTGGTGGAAGGAGTGTTTAACCTTTGGACCCTGAAGTCTGGGGTTCCACAGGGGTCCAACCTGCTTCTTCCCAAAGCCATCACATGGAGCTGTCAGCTGACTGTTAAAGAACATCTTCCCTATCCGATGCTGAAGCCCTAATTATCTTTCAAAAGAAAGAGTTAATGCTATAGCATATCAGTTGTATAGTCCAATATGATTTGGTTAAGTGTATATTTCTTTGGGCAGAATATCACTGTGATACTTAACTTCTTAAATAAAACTACGGTATGTGAACCTTCCCAATGTCAGTTTTTTTCATTTTAAAAATATATTATGACTTTTCTAATTTAAACAGAAAAATGAGTAAAATTCTGGCCCTTTCTGCATTGGGCCTTATTTGAGATTATACCTTGGAATAGAGGCCTGTTATTCAGTGCTGGTGCAATCTCTGGCAGACAGCAGGCCCCTATTTTGAGATAAAATCTGAAATAAGCCTCAGTGGAAGAGTGTAAGCCTCCTCTATCCTTGTCTCTGCTTTTATTTCATGTACACTTTTTTAGAAGCATCGTTGTACCTTCATTCTTTACTCATTTAAGCCTTCTCTGCTTAAGTATTTGAATTACCTATGAGTGCTAACTTAATTGCCTTAGCTGAAACGTATTTCAAAGATGTCATTTCTCACTTCTTAATTTCTTTGTTTTGTTTGCATACATACTGTTTAAACAGATTGCTTCTTTTGTTTCATTTATAAAGGATGTGCCGTCTTTGCCTTACTTTGCTGTCAGCAATGGTGACGCAGGGACCAGATGCTGCCAGAGATGTCTACACCCATTTTGACTTCAATAATAAATTTCTACCTAATTTAGTCAAGAAGAGAGATTATAAGGTAAGAGGTTGGAAATGAGTCAGGTATCCTGCCGTATACCTGAAATAAGTGTAGAATGATATTTGGCTCATCCATCCCCTCCTGAATGATCTGTTTTCAGAATAATATCAGAGTTGAAAAGCAAGTTCTCCATAAGGTTAGCCTTATATCTTTCTAATCTAAAGTGACAGTTTTGTGACAATAAGGTATTATAGTCTCATAGTTGATTATAATTTAGACTGTAATGGGGGCTATGGGCATCTGCCTTTTCTTCATCTATTTATGTTAAGTGGATCAAGGATTTTTTTTTGCCACTGCAGGATAATTAAGAAACTTGAAAAAGAACTATCTCCTTATTATAATTTGCTTTGTAATTTTTATGTAAGTAATCATGTATGCATATCCACACATAATGCCTTATAACTAAGCTGGGGTAGGAATTTGTATATAGCTAGGGTACTGTAGAATGTAGTGCTGTTTTGGTGGCTTTGCATTTCTGTGCCATCCCAAGAGTGCTGCTGAAAACTTGGCACACTAGGCGAATGAAAGTGGTTGTCTTTCTGAATTGCTTCCTGATTTGCAAGAAGGGTTTTGAGATTCCTGCCATAGGCTTGCAGTAAGTTTTATATGCATAAAGATTTCTTCCTTAAATGTTTAATGTACTTTTTATATAATGTCTGGCTTCTATGAGAGTCTTGTTTCTTTTATGTGTAATTTATGCATCAAAATAGAAACAACTGAAGTCTTTGGGACTTGTCTAGACTTCTTCAGAGGCAGTGATGTCATAATGATTAAGGATATCTAAGGTGGCAGATCAGGAAATCCAGCCCACCTTAATAAATATATAATAATACACACTTTTGTGTATTAAGAGACTGAGCAATGTGCTTCTAACTGTTGCTACATCTTGGAAATACTACAATGAATTGGGATGGATTTAACAGGACTTTTAAAAATATTTGTTTAGGGCAAGCCTGATGTCCGTATGGCCTACATCCAGTATGCTCTTTCTTTTTTAATTGCTGGTGACAACACAGTCCTTGTAAACATTCTGGAATTAAAAGGTAATTCTGAAGTGTTGTATTGTTGATTTGAAAGATTAATCCTCCAGAGGGATAAACTGGCATGAGAGGGTTAGGCATAGAATGAAGTGTTTACTAATAAGTGGGGAGTCTTGTATCAGCTCCTTAAGTGCTGCCGGTGTGGAGCTCTTGCCACATATGCTGACAGTAAAGCATCAATTGGTCAGTCCAATCCATAATTCTTGGGAGCAGCCATTCATGCCAGTAGTAACCATGGGAACAGGACAAGGGTCCGGAAGAGGAACAGATCAGCAAAGTCTGCCTGATTCTAGGCTTATTTGTACTAGACGGAGTTGGTGTTGCTTGGGCTGGTTTGAATAACAGAGGTATTCCTAGCTCTTTGGAGCCCTGGGGGCCAGTCCTGAAGCTCATGTGAGCTTTGGAGCAGGGGCAGGGGCTGGTTTGCACCAGCACCACCATGCAGATGATGGTGTTCTAGACCACGCCTCATTGGCCCAGACCTACTGGCTTGTGTGTTGAGCTGCACGTTGAATAGTTTACTGAGGGGAGGATTCTGTTGCTACTGCTAATCACACTTGTGAGGAAGAACCATGTAACCTTTAAAGACCCCTTTCTCAGTGGTTCAGATCAATTAAGAGTAAGTGGGGTCCTTAGAAGCAACAGCCTAAGGGGCCAGTCTCCAGATTCTTTGCAGTCGATACTTTTGTAGAATAAACTTAAAATGTTGACTTTGTATTTGCTCTGTTCATCATTTATTCATCATTTCTTCTGATTCACATTGTAAATCCACAACAAGCAATAGCGGTTGATTTCATTTTTAAAGAACTTTTCGGTTTCCCATTATGATTTAACATTTTAAAATGCTTTCCAGATTTTGTTCCGGATATTTTTAGAACTGGGCTAAAGGAGGATAGGATTTCTACGGTCAGCCTTCTGCTTTCTACATTGACGACCAAGGTATACCTTTCAAATGGCTTCATCCTTGGTATCTTTTAAAAATACCAAAATAGCTTTGCTGTGGTTTTTCAGAGCTCCTCCACTTTCCAATTGCTTGGACTTTTAAAATTCATTAAACTTTTATCAACATATCTCCTATCAACTTCCCCTACCTTTTCTACTTATTTTCTACTTGCTCTAACTTTTCCGACCAATGCAGAAAAGATGAAAATAATCCGTTCAAAGACTTCAGTTTGTAAAGTAATAGAAACATCAAATCTATTGCAGTACAAGTCATGGGGTTTTCTAAAATCTTAGGAATAGCAACATTAAGGCTGTGCTCAGACACAGCAGAAAAAAAAATCTCTGAGGTGCATCTGAGGCAATTTAGAGAAGGCTTCAAAGTGGGGTCATTCGTACACCAGTCTGCCCCTCCCTCCTCACCTGAACATTTTGTGCTAGAAAAGATGGATTAGTAAAGGGTAGGGAACATGTTGCCACATACTGTCTCTCTAAGGTGCCGCCTTGTTATGTCTGAACCCAGCCTAAGGTTTTATTCATGTGCTCATCCTAGTGTGACAAATGTCATTAGTCCACATGAGTGCCCTTCAGCAATTCATAAACTAGTAACTTTATTTAAAACATAAGATAAATGGCTCCGTTTGTACCAAAAAGTATAAAAAGTATTTTTAGTATTAAAAATTAATAATTTTATTAGAGTGAATTACAATTAAATATTATTTCTGTGTTATTTATTATGAGATTTCTGTATTGCCCTTGAACCTAGTTTCAGGATGAGCACGAAAACAATAAGGGGAAAAACCTGAAAATCATAAAATGCTAAGTGATTATAAAAAAAGAGGAAAACAAACCAATAAATAAGAAAACAGCCTAAGTGCCAAATGTCTGAGTGAAGAGGTGTAATTTCACCAGGTGTCTACAGATGTCAGCAAAGCACACTTGGCAGACCTCCTATGGAAAGTTGTTCCAGAACTTATGTTCTGTGTTCTTTCTAGATTGTTCTCAATAAAAATATCAGTAAGACCCAGAAAGTGCGATTTTTTACTGCAGAAGTATTGAACCACATTGCTTCCCTTTACCGCTGGAATGGAATCACTGATGTTAGCACTGAAGAGGTCCAGGTATAGCTTTTTCTTCTTACCTTTCCTATGTTGTTTGGCTGCAATTACATTATATATTTATATTTATATCCTGCCCTATACCCTGAAGTCTCAGGGTGGGTTATAACCATAAAAACAAAATTTGTATTAAAAAAAAAGTAA
Organism: Aspidoscelis tigris stejnegeri; assembly: GCA_023333525.1. NCBI lineage: Eukaryota > Metazoa > Chordata > Lepidosauria > Squamata > Teiidae > Aspidoscelis > Aspidoscelis tigris. Next base: position 215,628,567 of record JALMGA010000001.1, read on the forward strand.
AATGAGCATATGAAGAAACAGTAACGGTGCCTAAAATTGGGGAAAGCTGTTTTCCTCAGCCAAAGACCAGGGTAAATAGGTGCATCTTCACTGAACTTCTGAGTGTATATATTGAAGTTGTTTTGTGCACCATGGATAGAGGCTGTTCCACAGTTTGGGAGCTACCACAGAGTCTGTTTTTTTTTTCTTTTTAACTTTATAAGCAGAAGGGCCTTACCTGCAGATGTTAAGAAAACAATAGTTGTAATCAATGCCATTTTTTAAAAAGACATACAAAAAAGACATGAATTCTGTGTACTAAGTACAGGGAAATTGCAATATCAGCTATTGTTAGATTGTAGTAATGCTTCACTGCTAAGTTATAATCCCTTGTTTATGAGGATATTAAATAATAATTTTGTGTTCTTTGCAGGCTATTCAGGATCCTGAAGAGTCAGGAAGGCTCCTTGTGCGGGGGCTAGTTCATAAGTTTTTAATGGATCTTTGTTGCTCTCTAAAACATGGCATTAATTTTTATGATCCAAGTCTTGGCACATTTGGCAGGTAACATATTGCATTCAAGTTCCCCAGTCCTTTATGCTGTTTGTTTATTGTTTGTATTTCTATCCCATCCTATACCTGAAGGTCTCGGGGCATATATTAAAACCACAACAGTATATATTAAGACAGTAACAGTGTCTGTAAAGTGGGAAGAGACAGTATATTCCCGTTCAACCAAAGGTCAAGGCAAAGAGGTGCGTCTTCACTGCCTTCCTAAAGGTGTGCAATGAAGGTGATAGATGCACTTCAAAGGAGAGACTATTCCATAGCCTAGGAACCATCACTGAGAAGACCCCCTCCCAGATGCCCACCCCTTTTACTACTGAGGGTGGTAGGACAACCAGGAGGGCCTCACTCTCCATATCTTAAGGCATGGACAGGTCAATATGGAAGCAGGCGTCCCTTTAGACGCTTGGGGTCCAAGTCATTTAGAGCCTTATAAGTAAAAGTTAACACCTTGAATTGGCCTCGGTAGCAAATCGGTAACCAACCCAACTCTTTTAAGATGGGCATGATATGCATCTGGCCAGCTGTCCAGGTCAGCAGTCTAGCCGCTGCATTCTGCACCAGCTGCAGCTTCAAACCGTCTTCAAGGGTGGGCAGCCCCATGTAGAGTGCGTTAGAATAGTCCAATTTGGAGATCATCATAGCATGTATAATGTTCCCTGGCTTCGTTTCAGCTTACTATTGGGCTCACTTTGGGTAAACAGTTGGGTTCACTTTGACCACATCTTCTGAGAAAGGATGCAGGATCAAAACTCATTAGATCAGGAATCCACAAGAAAGGGTCAACATAGCAAGACTTGCACATCTGAGCCACATCCAGAATTGGAGTTCCAGGACTGACTGGGTATCATACTGCCTGCATTTGCTTCCATGAGACTTGGTTGGATGTTCTGAAGCTTTCTTAGCTTCCTGCTCCCAAATCCAACCTTTTTAAAATCAACTTCCAGGCAAGCTGAACTCTGAACACAATACACCCATACTCAGATAGCACCTCTGAGTGATTTGCAGCAAATCTATTTTGAAACAGGGCATTTTGAAAAGCATCTTATGAGTAAGATGTGGATTGGACTGATATCACCAAGCATTGCAAAGCATTCTGGACATTTTTATTATACACATAGCTTTTTGGATTCTGGCCACTATTTGCTTTTATATTGCACTGGAAAGCTGAGAGATAATGCAGTAATTACTTTTGTTTCTGAATCTGTTTTATTAGAGGAGGCAATCTGGTGCTTCTGCACTTTCTTCTGAACCTAAAGACTGCAGCAGAAGATGAGATGGTTGCTGATCTTGTGGTGAACATTCTCAAAGTGTGCCCTGATCTGTTGAACAGATACCTCAAGGAATCCCAGTATTCTTTTGTTCCCAGACTGAAATCAAGTTGGCTAGACAATATGAGATTGCTCAGGAAGGTAGGAGCACTGCTTCATACATTGAAAGAATCTTTAGTAACATGCTTTTGGCATTAATAACTCAGAGCAATCCAAAATTTGCTGTGTACGGATAAGCAAGGTTGGGGCCCCTCAACTTTAGTCCTCCAGTTTTGAAGAACAGTTGAAGTTTGGGAAGATTAGGAGGGAAACTGTTGAGAAACCCACCATAGCTAGTTCTTTAGTGGTAGCCAAACTCCACAAGCTGCAGATACCCATTTCTGCTGGCTGTAACAACGATTGTGGATGGTGCATGGAGGAAGTGTTGTTTATTGTGAACATAGAAATCTTTTGGATCGAGTCTGTAGATTTTTTTTTGTTAGTTCTAGGAAAATGTTCTTTAAACTTTGAGGCCTTTGTCCTAGATCTACGTGTGATCAAAGCACCACTGCAAAGGGGAAGATTAGACTTGTACTCAAAGTAATATGAGTACCCACTGTGAATGCCTGTGTTAATCTCATGTTGATGAAAAATAGTAGGAAACAGCAACTATATAATGCCAAGGTATTAAGAAACAAGGGCAGTAAAAATATAATCACAGCTACTAAATTAAAAATTATTTTTTAAAAAATAGTTCCTCTGGTGAAGTAAATACATTTAGGATTAAAAGCTTATTTTCATCTTATCAGGATTCGACTTCAGTGTTAGCCCTTATCTAGCACTCTATTGTGCCCAAACTGTTGCAGATGTACCATTGTCTCTTAGGATGGGAAGGACTTGTAACAAAGTTTCATTAGAGGAGTTAAGAATTAGCTCAACATTGCAAGCTCTTTCTCCGTAGCTTCAGGATTCATGTTGTGAATTTATTCCACAAAACCAGACTAGATAGTGTGTTAGATAATACCTGTATTATTCAAGATGCTGTGGAAGTAAGTGACTTTATTTTATGAGCATGTTGAAGCAGCCTTCCAAGATTTCGCACATGACGCTTACCAGGATAGATCCCTATCCATGTGTCACCCAGAATAACTCTACCTGGGCTGTTGGAGGATACACTAGAGATGTGAAGGTTTATTTTCTTTGACAACATTGTGTTAGTATAAAAATTGCTGAAATTTGTTTTGATCCCTTTTCTTCTGATGGAAGGCATCACTGAATCAATCTTTGAGATGTCAGCAGAGATACAGGTTTGGACACAAACCTCTTCCTTTCTTGCAAAATGGTCATTTAATAAGAAATACTTACTGTACACGGATCCAGGTGAATTGACTACAGAAGCCACAGTCTTATTAATAGTATCTTAAAGATACATGTCTTTCCTTTCACTTTCAGATCTATGAGGCTCAACCAGAAATTTCTTCTGCTTTTAAAACAACAGAATTTATTCCAATTCCCAGATTGCTTGCAATGGTGATGGTAACAACCATTCCAGCTGTTTGTAATAAAACCATGTTCACTCAAGGATTAAATGTAAGAAGTATCTTTATATATAAATTGAATGGAGGGGGGGGAGTTATTCACAAAATAACGGGGAAGGTTTATTTATTTATTTTTATTTATATTTACATTTATATGCCGCCCCATACCCGAGGGTCTCTGGGCGGCTTACAGCATTTAAAAACAAATGTATAAAAACAGTATCAAAATAAAACAAATTTAAAAATACAGTTTAAAATACAAGAAAAGTTAAAAACATCAGTGATTTTCAGTGAGGGGAAGTGTGGGGAACATTTAACCAAAGGCCTGCATGAATAGGAACGTTTTCACCACCTTCCTGAATAGGAACAAGGAAGGGGCCTGATGCACCTCGAGGGGGAGACCATTCCACAGCCTAGGGGCCACCACCGAGAAGGCCCTCTCCCGGGTACCCACCCGCCTAACTAATGAAGGCGGAGGGATCACCAGAAGGGCCTCCCTTCCAGATCTTAAAACACGGGCAGGTCGATACGGGAGAAGGCGCTCCTTTAGATATCTGGGACCCAAGTCATTTAGGGCTTTATAAGTTAAAGTTAGCACCTTGAATTGGGCTCGGTAGTGAATTGGCAGCCAATGCAGTTCTCTTAGAACCGGTGTAATATGCGTCCGGCTAGATGTTCCTGTCAGCACTCTGGCCGCTGCATTTTGCACCAGCTGCAACTTCCGAAACGTCTTCAAGGGAAGCCCCATGTAGAGTGCGTTACAGTAGTCCAACCTGGAGGTTACCAGAGCATGGATAACTGTGGCCAGGTCCTCTCTGCCCAAAAAAGGTTTCAATTGGGGCACCAGCCGTAGTTGGGAGTAGGCACTCCTGGCCACGGCTTCCACCTGAGCTTCAAGTGTTAGCGCAGAGTCCAGGAGTACCCCCAAATTTTGCACCTGTCCCTTCCCGGATATTGTAACCCCATCAAGGACAGGGTATCTCCCAACTACTTGGACCCGAGAGCCTGTAACACACAGCACCTCTGTCTTGTCTGGATTCAGTTTCAATTTATTGGCCCTCATCCAGCCCATTACCGCCTCCAAGCACCTGTCAAGCACTTCAACCACCTCTCCTGATTCAGATGGCACAGAGAGATAGAGCTGGGTATCATCTGCATATTGATGACACCTTACTCCAAATCTCCTGATGATCTCTCCCAGTGGCTTCATGTAGATATTAAATAATATGGGAGATAAGATTGACCCCTGGGGAACCCCACAAGTGAGTTCCCAGGGTGTCGACTCCATCTCTCCCATCACCACTATCTGAGATCGGCTCTGGAGATAGGAGCGGAACCAATGCCAGGCAGTGCCTCCAACTCCTAAACTCCATAGCCTCTCCAGAAGGATACCATGGTCAATGGTATCAAAAGCCGCTGAGAGGTCCAGGAGAACCAGCAGGGTAGCATTCCCCCTGTCTTTCTCCCAGAGGAGATCATCAACCAGGGCGACCAAGGTAGTTTCCGTGCCATGACTGGGCCTGAAGCCAGATTGAAATGGGTCTAGATAATCGGCTTCTTCCAAGCATGCCTGCAGCTGAACAGCGACAACCCTCTCCAGAACCTTGCCTAGGAAAGGTATGTTAGCCACCGGGCGATAGTTGTTTAAGTCCTCTGGATCCAGGGAGGCCTTCTTCAGGAGGGGACGTACCACAGCCTGTTTAAGGGCCAATGGAACCACCCCCTCCCTCAGAGATGCATTTACCACTTCCTGGATCCACACGGTCATACCTTGCCAGCTAGCTTTAATCAGCCAGGAAGGACAGGGATCTAGGGAGCATGTTGTCGGCCGCACCCCTGCAAGCAGCTTGTCCACGTCCTCAGGCCCCAATAATAGAAACTGATCCAAAATAATTGGACCAGACAGTTCTCTGGACACCTCCCTCAGACTATGTCCAATTGTGACATCTAACCCTCTAGGTTATTTTCTAGAGTTGTTTTTTTCACTGAAGATTACAATATAGGATTGCAAAAACTGATTGATTGCATTTGCACAACACCATGATGTCATATGGAAGAAATAAATCTCTCCATTTTTGTCTGATAAATTTTTTATTATGGAAGAAGAGGTAGCACGTCAGTAAGAATTATTACTTTTTATTTTTAGATTGGCAATAAAGCAGTGAAGCATACAATATTTTCTCTTGTATCAATGATTCTGAAACGAGCCCTGAAAAACATGGAGTACTGCCTGAATGAGAAGTTATGGGAAAAATCGGAAATCTATGCTCCATCTACAATGCAAGAATTTGTACAGCAGTACCGGGAAGCCCTTAGCAAGGTACAGCGACAGTAAAACAGACTGATGTAGAACTGCAGATTTTTTCAGTAGAAAATGTTCCAATACAATGTAGCTGTTGCCGCTTTGTATCTTCTGTCAGTGAAGACATACTGTATTTTCTGGCGTATAAGACTACTTTTTAACCCAGGAAAATCTTCCCAAAAGTCAGGGGTCGTCTTATACACCAGGAGTTGTCTTCGTATACGGCGAGTATATCCCAAACTCTATATCTGGAAAGTTGGGGGTTGTCTTATACACCCAGTCGTCTTATACGCCGGAAAATACGGTAGTTTTCAAAACCTTTTAGTTTATTGGGGTTGTTGTTAGTTTTATGTTGCAATCTAGTAGTTTAATCTGTTCACAGAACAACAAAATTAGAATTGGGTGTCCAGAATCTGTGGGTATAAAAGCCTGATTGGGGAGATGCTTATGGATGCTAGATTAGGGGAATGACTATTCCCTGACATTTCAGCAGTTACAAAAAACTGAAGCAACAGACATAGGTGGTGATGGTTAGAACTGGTTGCTCTTCTGTTTTCCTGTGGTTGCTGCCTCTCATGTACTAAACTGTGGAAAAACTAATTTCTTCCTTGGCTAATATGCCTCTTGCTCTTTCTGGTGTAACAGAATAAGCCCAATTCTAAACTTCCTTCACAAATAGTGATTTTTATTTTATTAGTTTATATTCACTCTTATGAAAGTTGATCATAGTTTGTTTACATTTGGGAGGGTTAAATTTTAAAATATGTTTCGATATTTTACATAGTTTGTTCTTATTTTGACCTGCTCAGACCTTTTGTTGATGGGCAGGATATAAATTCCTTAAATAAATAAATTTGGATGATATATAAGGCTACAGTTTATTAAAATAGTGTCAAAATATTCCAAACTTCAGTTTGTGACCATGCTAGGTGTGGGAAAGTAAAAAGGTTAGGCTTATATACTTTAACTGGCCCATTAGAGTCTTGAATTTCTTGAGTGTTTTTGTTAATTTATGAACAATTAACTTGTAAGCTCTTGGATTCATTTGAAATCGTATCTGCATGTATTGGCAGCTGCTGCATAATCAATAAAGAACTGATGTTGCATAGTAAAATTGATAAGTAATGCATTTGGCTAAGTTCCTAATGGCTGAGGTAAATGATACTACCCAGGACTAAGTAAAGGAACAGTAAGAAGTATTTCACAGATCTGAAACATTCTGTTTTTGTAAAGTCAGACTTCACAAAAGCTAATGGCTGGTAGTTTGACTTTGCAGGCAATGCCTGTCATGTTTTCCTTTGATATATATTTTTTTAAACTATAGTCTTGAGAGTGCTTCCAGACATGAAGAAAGCTGTGAATTCCCTTCACAGGCACTTCCTGTCGGTCAGATGGGATGATGGGAAGCTATGAAGGGAATTCACAGTCACTTCCTGTCGGTCACTTTGATCACTTGCTTTGATCACTTGTAGTATCCCCACAGTATCCTCAGAATTTTCAAATTAAAAACTTGCTGTTTAATCAGCAGCTTTTTACTTCAGGGGGGAGTTGCAGAGGTTCCTGCAGGCAGTGAAACCTCCAAAGTCCATTCACTGCTTTGGCGCAGTCTGCAGGCATCCTTATTACAGTTCCAAAAGAACTGCATAACAGTATTTGTGCATTTAAAAAAAAATTATTATTATTATTATTTTAAAAATCCAGCTTCTGCCAGATATAACTAATATAATAGCAGTCTGGCAGTCACTTCTCAAACAAGAGAAGGAACTCGATGGACAGACGGGGAAAGGAGAAGTTGGTCCTTCGACTGTGGAAGAAATTACAGAAGTCAAAGAAAAAAATGGAGAGCATGGTAAGAAAACTGAAGGCATCTTACCCAATAGGCATGTGAAAATGGTAGTAATTTTGATTTTTATTTAAAGGGCCAGAATGGCTCTGTTAGGGCTCTTTCTTAGGAGTGCTTACAGCAGGATGACCCTGCTGAGTTCGCTGAGTCCTGGGCAAGATGTCCCCTGGGTCATCCTTGTACCTTCAGCACTACTTTCTTTTCCCACTGCTTTTTTGATTTTACACTTTATTTGGTGGAAGGGAGGAAGAGGGAACAGCTTGTTTTCTTCCTGCGCTCTGGTTAGAACATAAATGCTCTGCTTTTCTACATTGGTCCAGGGACTCGCCGGGTCAGCAACTTGTTCCACAGTAGCCAGTTGTTAGTGAATGAAAGCCTGAAAGCAGGACATGAGCGCACAGCCTTTTCTGTCAGCATTGTGGCTGTAGCCACGGAACCTCAATCTTTGTCTGTCTCCCAGTCCCAGCCATGCTTGTTAGCATTTCTCACAGACCTTGCCTTCCCTCTTTGTGGTGGTTAACTTTAGAATCCTGATAGGGTACCTGGAAAACTGAAGGATAATGGGAAACAACTGAACCTGTGCAGACTGGGAAAATCTGGCAGTAATGGAAGTTTAATACATGTCTTGGCTGCTTGTCATTCTTTATTCTATTATCAATAAACTGAGTAGCATAGAGCCATGGCGTCTTTCTGCCTTGATTTCTCTGAGTGGGAGATGGAGTGGCAATTCTGACAGTTTGCTGCTGGTTTTACTGGCACGCCCCCTCTCATACCAGAAGTGCTATCAGGACTGGTGTCTATTGTATCTTCCCATACCACTACCATGCATCAGGGAAGAATAAGGGCGTAGAGTAACTACTCCAGTGTAGTCTATGTGGAGCTGTTCCCAGACGGATGCAGCGGACTCACACAGGGTTATTACTTTGTGAGCCAGTTGACCATGACCCCCAGGGGGAATCCATCTAGATTTTAATGTTTGTAGTCGCTGTGAGCATTCCCAGTTCAGCCTCAGTCGTGCAGCTGGCCACATTGCCTGAATAACTTTCATCCATGTCGTCATCATCGGAGAGAGAATGTGCGGATGAGAGGGTACGAATTTCAATAACCCTCAGTCCCTGGCACTATTCATCAGCAGAGTTTGTTGCTTGACTTGCCTATTGAGGACCTTGTCTTTGGCCAGGATAACACTGTGATATCCTACACAAAGACAAGGTCCTCAATAGGCAAGCCAAGTGACAGTCTTGTGTTGCTGGAGCAAAGCGGTGATGTCTGATGCCAGTTGGGGCCTACTGGACAACCCAGTTTTATGTGAGAGAGCCACTAGGTTATGGAATTATGTATAATTATGGTAGCAATATGTATCTGAAGCACGATACTGTGTTACTTTACATGCAGAAATCAAAAGGTCTGTTCCTTTGTGTTTATATATTTTTTTAGACTCTGATGATGCAGAGACAACACTGCTGAAGGCTTCTCTACTCCAGGTTATATGCCTTTATCAGCAAGTTGTTCCCCATCTAGTAGCGCAGAGCAACTTTGACTTCAGCAAATTAATAAAAGGTAACTTACTCTGGCCTTAAAACAATAAGCTAAGGAAAATCCTATTTATGAGGATGATTTCCTTTTGAATGCAGGGGGACCCAGTTAACAGTCTTGGAATCTGCAGCTGAAAGGGCCAAGGAATTGGTCTGAGGGAAGTGGTCAGTCTGAAACTTTGGCTCTTTCTCAACTGGGACTTAATCTGGATTATATCCTGGAATAATGCCTGTTGTCTGTATACAAATGTAGACAACAGCAGGCCCTGGAGGGCCATAACCTGCACCAGCATGTGGATAACAGGCCCCTATTCCGGGATATAATCCAGAATACAGCTCAGTGCAGAAAGGGCCCTTAATGCATTGCTGCAGTATTGGGCTGGATGAAAAACTCTAAGGTGAGCTAGAATAAGGTGGCTTCCTGAAAAATAAAACCCTCTAGAATTTTCTTACGCTGCTTGCATACCTTCCCCTACCTCTTGTATTTTTTTGCAGATTTTTGGGATGCAGTATAATAGAAGGCTGTGCTGCGCACTGTGGTTCTGAGGCTTGCTTAAGAACTTGTTAGCTAAACCGCTTAAAAGGCATGTGAATGGATGTTCAAAATAACTAACCAAAATAACATCTTACCTGAATGTTGTTTTTAAATCAAAGGTATTGTTACTGAAAAAGGACTGCGGGAACAGATCCCTCCTGTACTACAACACCACATTCTCAAGGTAGCCCTAGAGCTGCCAGCAAACAAATTTTCCTGGTTCAAGGTGCAGGTAGGTATGAAGGGAATTGGTCCTTATAAATCTCACCTTTCAAGCCTATCCATGTCTCCCTTTTTTTGCTAGTCTTTGCTGCATCTATGGGCCCGTCTCCATGCAATTTTTATTCCAAATTTAACCCTGCGTTGCCTCAGGGGCGTCTCCATGCAAAGCCTTAATATGGGCTACATGCGAGACATATGTGTTAAAAAAAACCCCACTTTGCAAGTGTACTACATTTGAAATAAGGGGCTAACATGTATTGTCCTGGGGTCATGCAGACGTTCCTGGGTTATTTGGGGTGGAGCTTGGCGGCTGCAGTATTAGCGGGCAGGAATTCGTCTCTGCTCCCTGTTCCTGCTGTGCGCACTGCCATCAGACCCTGGCGATCTGTTGACTGAATAAATTTCACTACATAATAGTAGTGAAATTAAAAGGCTTTTACCTCCTTCAGGATTGGTTGATCTGAAAGTAACTGAGACAAGTTGACCTGAATTGGGAGAAAATTTTGAGCTGGTTGCGAGTGGGGGGTGCCCACTGTCATACCCATGTGCGCACCTCCGTTAATCTGTGGTGGCCAAGGAAGGGAATGATCTGCTTTTAGTTATGCTTTTAACTAACTTCTGGTTCTGCTTTTTACTGTGGGGGCCAAGGAAAGGAATGATCTTTGTGTTCGTGGAGGTGCAACTTTTGTGTGGGCTTTGTGCTCCGTTTAAGTGATGAAATGCTTTCTTTTAGGAAGAAGCTGAGAAGGTTTGTGGGGAAAGATCAGTGTTTTATTTACTGATGAAAATGTTTTTAACAAGCAATCATTCACAACTTAAAATGTCAACCAAGAAATTGATTATTAAGGTGAGTATTTTTTGATTAACAGAATTTTGTAGTGCATGAAGTCATTGCTTTTAGGCTCAGAGAGTTGGATTCACTGGCAAGCACTATGAATGAATGCAGTGTTCATGCTTTTTCCTGCCATGTTTCTGAGAAATCGCATTTTGTAATATAGTATTATCACTCAATCAGTCAGTATTTTTTGATTTGTCATTTGACCATATCAAATTTGGCTGTATCATATAAAATATACAAAAATAAAATCATAGGTCAAAAGCAAAATATAACATAATTATGTGTCTAATATAGTATTGTATTTGGTGGTAGGTAGACAACAAAGTTATATTTTGAGTGAACACAAAATTTGTAGGTTTTAGAAATCAACTTTTGATTCAGCTGCTTGTCTAGATCTTGTTTAATGGAGAGTAAGTGGGCTCAGGCATATTCCTTGGGTTGAATATTACTGATTTTCATTTAAAACCTATTCTGTTATACAAAAAAAAAAGTTATCCTGCTACAACAACCATAATTATGTACAGTATTTGAATTGCCTTTTTTATTTGTGAGAGAGTATTTGTTACCAGTGAGCCAGTTTGGTCTAGTGGTTAGAGAGCTGGATTCTTATCTTAGAATACCAGGTTTGATTCTTCACTCCTCCATGACAAGCCAGCTGGGTGACCTTGGGCTAGTCACAGCTCTCTTCTGAGCTTTCACAACCCAACCTACCTCACAGGGTGTCTGGTGTGGGAAGAAGAATAGAAGCTTTGGGTCCCCTTAAATGGGTGAGAAAAGTGGGGTATAAAAGCCAACTCTTCTTCCTATTCTTTTTCATCTGTGCAGTGGTGTCATTATTTTGTTTATTTAAGATTAATATTGGTTGGTTGTTGCTACCTTGCTGCAATTTTGGTTCAGTTTCTCCTTTGACATTTTTTAGTTGTCTTGTGTTAATTGGTCTTATAGTTTATTTTTTATTTTATACTGTGTATTGTCGTTTTTTAAAATTACATACCTTATTAGAATTTTGTACATTGCTTATGATATATTTGATGTTTTAGTTATTAAAATTGATTTCCTCACTTGCTGTATGTGATTGTATTTGCATTGTATTTTTTTCTGTTTGGTGTAAACCACTTTGAGCAAAATTTTCTTTTGGAAAGGCGGTATACAAATAGAAATGGAAATCGGAAATGGAAATAGATTTCCAAGGTTGGTTACCCAAGTTATATTTTAAAGCAACAGGATAGTTTTTGTAAAGACCAATAGACTATGGTAGCTTGCAAAATGTTGGCACTGGGCCGGTGGCTTGCAGATTAGGGTGACAGTTTTTGTTTCCTTTGATTGCTCTGAACCCGTTCTGATGTGCAGTGGATCCAAACTGACACCTTTTTTGTGCTTATCTCAATTAGGTCTGGGTCAGTGAATCTGAATCAACCAGACCCACTCCTCCAGATCTCGTGGAAGCATGGGCTGGATCTGTACCATTTACAGTCATGGTGCTGATCCAGTCCATGCCTTCCTCACAGCTGTGATGCTCATGTAAGGTTTGCAGCTGTCACCAGACAACTGTTGTTGGCTCCTACCTGTTGAGGATGGGGGTGGGTGGGTTGTTTTTTGGCAGCCTCCAGTAGGTCCAGATCATGGAGGTGTTTGTGTCTGCATGCCTGCCCTGATCCAGATCAAAGCCTTGGTTGATTAAAGGTCTTCTTATTCTGTCTCTGGCTCATGCAGACAGAGCAGATCAGCAAGAGGTTTGGCCTCATAGATCTGTATTAATGTGCGGATCTATGTGACATAGCAATTTTACTGCTTTTTTCCTAATGCTACTAATACAGTATGATCAGTTACTAAGTTTTGTTGTTCTCAGTCATGAACGGTAACATGATGTAGTTACTTAAGCACTGACATTTTAAAATATGGAAATTAAATCCAGCTTATTATCATCAATATAATTTTGGCAAGCTGCATAATGTTCCAGTGTCTGTAAATACAAGTGAGAGTGTTTTCTGAATGACTGTGAAGAATTTAACAGCAGTTGTTTCCATGGTCTGAAAGTGAGACTTTAGTGGATGCTGTATTTGCTTGAACCAGTGACAGGGAGGCTGTTCTACACATTAAATTAAACATTTGCACAGCTGTTGAACTGGACTGGGTATCAGTATATTTAAGTGAAAAATTCTGGGGAACATGCTGGAATTGGGGAAAGGAGAATTCATTTAATGGATGTCCTGGCCTTGCAAATGCAATCTTACTGACTCCCGCCAGCCCAAGTAGATGAATGGTGCAGAGAAGCAACATTTCTAGAATCCGTATCTGAGCGACTCATTTCTTGTTTGTAGCACCAGACATTCAAGTGGCAGCAGCTGGGTTGCGTGTGTTTAGTCCTGCAAAATAAGTTATGCTCTTGTTTGTCTGCTTTGCAAGGCTAAATCCAGTCCTCACTCCATCCTTTCAAAACCTTAAGAACATAAGAAGACTCATGCTGGATCAGGCCATAGTCCAGCATCCTATCCCACACGATAGCCCACCAGTGCATCTGGGCATCTCAAACAGAAGACAAAGGCAAAACCTTCACCTTCAGATCCTTGCAAACGGCCTTTAGAGGCATCTTGCCTCTTTCTCCAACTTAGAGATGGTACCTAGGATGTATTCTAGTAGCTGTTCATACACTTGTCTTCCATGAATTTATCTAACCCTGTGGATGTGATTGCCCTGCATACGTTACATATTTGCAGCCCTGACAACTATATCCCCTTGGAGACATGCTGTCAGCTCAGTCACTGCACTGGCATCTTTGTCACTTTCACACAGACAGCCTTTTCTGAGCTTTAATTGCATATGCTGCCTTTCCCAGTGTTGCTGTTGAATTCCATGTGTGCTATTATGTGAATTCAATATCATTGTGGTATAAAGCTGAGGCTTATTTGCACTTAGGTCTCTGGGACACAATTAGGACAGCTCTGGTACAGGCCATTTGCATTTGCGGGAGGCCATTTCTGCCCAGAAGTGTCCTGGCCTGTTCCGGAGCTGTCCTAATTGCAGCCAAGGTGTGGAGCATGATTTCGTGCCAACCTTAACCCTGGGCTTAGCTGAACTGGCAGGGAGACCATCCGCATTCTTCCTCCCGGAAGCGAGACCATCTGCATTTTTCGTCCCGGGCTGCTCAGGAGCCCCGCCCAGATGCCACTTTTGGCTGCTGCCGGCCATGTCACACACTCTGTGATGTGCTGGCTAGCAGTCTTATGCTGGGGGTGGGATCAAACTGGGCTGGTGTCATTTGGGGTGTCACAACCCTCCACTACCTGGATCAGGACTGTGGCAGCTAGCAGGGACCTGCCCGACGCCCATCATCACCCTAGGGTGTGTGCGGCCTCCTACCCCTTGTGCCGTGCTCACAAGTCCCAACTGTTGGTCTGGTCTGGATTGATCCCCATGCCATCTACAGTGACTGATCCCAATTCTGAACACGCAGGATTGGTCACTGTAGACGGCATGGGGCACCGATCCAGACCAGACCGGCAGTCTAAACAGGTAAGTGTGGTGCTGGGGGGCAGGAGGCTGAGTACACCCCTGGCCGATGGTGGTTGCTGGGCAGGTCTCCGCTGGCCGCTGCCACTACGGGAAGCCGGGGCAGGCCAGATCGGGGCAGTGGTGGGGTGGCACTCCAACATGACACTGGCCCGGTTCTACCCCACCCCCGGCATTGGACTGATAGCTGGTGCGATCGGCAGTGGCCAGTGGTGGCAGCCCGGGGACAGGACTTTGGCTCCTGTGGTGGTGGCATGGGTTGATACATGCAGGTGACGGGTTGACTGTTCACACCTTGGCTGGTAAGGGACGCTTTGAGTATGCTCCCCTCACTGGCCAATGTGAATGGTCACAGTGTCCCCCATGGGTACCAGCCTTAGCACACTACAGCTGTCCAGCTGTAGTGTTAAAAGACCACTGGTTTGGATTGTGGGAATCACACAGGGAGGGTTGATTACTTCTTTATCAAGAAAGGTTTGCTAGCATAATTAAGATGTCTTTATCTGTCTTCCTGATCTGAGGCCTGGGAAGTAATCATGACACACGCACAGAATCTGTTTGCACATATGCTTACCTATTTGACTGTAGATTTGTGTGTGAGAAAGTTCTGTGTGTAATCCATGTTTGCTTTCATATCAGTTTTCCCAGTTATAGTATGGTGTTATGTTTTGCAGAGTTGGTCTTTGAGCTGCTGATGTTGAAAAGGAAAAATGAAACTGGAGAAACAAGGCTTCTATATGCTTTAATTGCTTTTTTTTTTTTAATGTAACTTGCAATATCGTTACATGGCATATTTTTAAATTGAGGCTTTTAGTTTAGAAATCAGAGTTAAAAACTACTCAGCCATCTGTTATTGTTCGTACTTTAAATCATTTGGCACAAAATGAAAACATGTATTCAAAAAATAGCACCTGAAAGCGCTTCATAATTGTTTTTAACAGGTTCTGCAAGACAGTGGGGTTTTTGAGTACACTTGGAAAGAGCTTGAACTATGGCTTGAACATTTGGATAAAACTGTAGAAGACAAAAAAGAATCAGTGATTCAGTTTTTGGAAAAGGTAATAAATGAGCAAATTAGTCATTCAACCAATGCCAAAAATAAGTTAAGTGGAGACTTAGTACCTTTTATTATTATAGAGCAGAATGTTCCAAAAAATCATGAATGAATGCTGAGAACTCTTATCTCCTAGTCATTAAATGGAAAACAGGGGGGAAATAATCCAGGGAAAAACACTTGTTACAGAGTTTGTCCATAGGGGGTAGTGTTGACAAACAAATTAGCTGGGTTTTTCCCCCCACCTTTAGTTTTGTCTTATAGCAGAGCAAACAAAGAACACAGAAAGGGAGGGGAGGAGGTGTAGATCTTCCTACAACTCTCTGGTGATAGCTTTAGTGGACATGTTTTTTCTCCTGTTGAAGCAGAAACCTTACTAAGCTAGAAAAAGCCTGGCCTGGCCCAGGCAGCTCTTTGTTAAAACGGTAATAAAAGGTGATTCTTGAAGCATCCTGGTTTTCTTAAAGAATGGAGATCACACTTGTTTCTTTAAAAAAAATTAAGACCATAGTTATTTAACATCTTTTCCCTCTCTGTACTGTGAATGAATTGTCTTCAATAATTACAGGATTTTACAATTCAAATCTTCTGAAAAATTCCCACTTCAGTAAATAGTTTAAATAATTTATTTTTAAAAGAAAAGTCCTTGCTCTGTTTTCTGCACATGGAACTATTGAAATAGTTTGCAAGTGAGTGTGGTGCAAGCTAGATTGAAATTGATGGTTTTTCTAAAATACTAGTAACAGAGTTAGGGAAGACATTTTTTTAACCCAGTTCATGTGGCCTCCAGCTTGGATGGTTTCAGAAAAGATTTCATTTGCTGTTAGCCTTCATGGCAGTGTAACTTCCTCTGTTAACAGGAAGTGGTATGCCTCTGACAGTCAGCTCCTGGGAAGTTGTGAACAGGGCAGGTTGGGTAGAGGACTTCCTTGCGTAGCTGGCTGGCAAGTGTGAGAAGAGACTGCTGGATTAGATGGGCCGTGGATCTGATCCAATGGGGCATTTCTTATAGTCTTTTATTATCCACATGCTGATGCCGCTAGCCTTTATGGGAGTGTTTGCAGTATTTAAATGTTATGTGATGAATGTTCCTTCTCCCTTTCAGATCCTGGTAAAATTAGTGACCAGCCCCTATCCCTATACAGATAAAGCAGCAGAGCTTGTGCAAGAGGCTAGCATTCTCCAGGTCAATTTGCTGAAACAAGATGTGGATAATATCAGCTTACCCATCTCTCATATTGATGGTATGTTCTACCACTAGTGGAAGCCAGCAGTATAGAAATAAATCACAGATAACGAATGCATTTTAATCTAGAGCCATGCACTCTGAACTAAGGCTCATTGAATTTAATGTGAATTATTCCCAGGTCAGACCATAATTACTGACACAGTACGAGCCAGAATGTTACTGCTTGTACTACTGGCCAGTTTGTGGTTCTGTTGAATTAAGTTTTCAGGCTGATAAAACTAGTGAAACCAGACACTAGTCCTATCTACATTAACCTTAAAAATAGTATCCAACATAAGTAGATACATAAGATTGGTGTAGTTTGTGGAGTGCTTCTGAGAAAGTAGCGGGGGCAGACCAGGCATCTTGTTGGAAACCTTGGCTTGTTCTTCTTAAATGTAGTTTTGTTGGCCTGTGGTCACAACCTGTAGACAACTGATGTGTAGTATTATCACAAATATCCATCTGGTGTTTCTACAGTACATGCTGTATTTTTGGGATAATTTAAACTCTGTTAACATTAATTTCAGCACATTCTTAGTTTAGTAAGACAATTTTTGTATTACTTGCTTAACCCTGTGATGTTACAGAGAATAGTGAACGAGAATCTTGTGTTGCTCAGCGCCAGTTCTAATATGAAGCAGACAAAAATATTCTGGCTGGTCATACTTTGCATTCAGATCACTATTAGAATCCATAGGGTCTCTACAGAGAAAACTGGTGACTCGAGACATCTTCCCCACTGTTCCCTATGGATAGGATACTTGTTGTGTGAAGAAGCCGAGTTCTGATGGAATGCTCAGTTCTGATGGGCTTCAGTTCTAACTAAGGAAAATAATTCTGAATCTGTTCAGGCTAAGGTGCTCTGATATGCTTGTTCCCGTTTTTGGAGATACCAAAATGAATCCAAAAGACCAGTGTCATGCCAAGAACACCTTCTTGTTGTAAATTAATGCATATAAAATATGTGGTTCTAGAGTAAGAACTCTGTAGGACTAAATTCAACATAAACATTGTAGATGTCTATTAAGGATGTTAGTCACTTTTCCTTTTGCATAGACAAGATCTCAACGATTAAGTCTTATCTTTGCTGTTGCGTCTCATAATATTGTGAATTCTACACATTTTTGTTTATCTTTGTAAACCAGATGTTCTGGATATGATTGATGTCCTTGTGGAAGGCAATGAAGGCTTTGATGAGGAAATTGGATCCACCTTAAGTGAAGACGTAATTATAAACATCTTTCCATTCAGTCCCATTGTACCAGCTTCTTTGGAAGCCAGGAATAAATTGCTTCTTGAGGCTGATGAAAAGACAAGAGGTATTTCCTATGTAACTCTATTTTAAATGTTTCTTAGCATAAGGGAAATTTTAGGAACACCCAACTTAAAAAACTTGCCTATGCCAGTTCCGTCTCAGCTCAGTATATCTCGTTCCAGGTTACAGTGGTAGCTGTTTGCTTCCTGTATTTCCTCCTCTCTCCTTTCCAGCATCAGCCTCTTAACAGCCCAAATGAATCAGGGACAGACAGCTGTAGGTTTTATGAGTGGTGTTGTGTTGCTGCCACATTCAGGACTGCGCTACCTCTCTGATGTTTTTATTCTCTGTTTTGTCTTCTCAGGAGAAAATATTGTGGAATACCTTATTAATGTCTTCACTGACCTCCTGCATTCTCAAAGAGACCCCTTAGCCCTTTGTTTAATGTTTCAGCTCTACGACAAAGAACTCCCAACCATCTGTCCTCTGCTCCACAAATTCAGTTGTTACTATAATCTTTGGATACCAGAGCAAGCGAAAGAAATTTTGGTAAGCAACGCTAACCATAGCCTGAGCTTTTAACAGAAGTTTAAGGATATTTGGGTATCATGATAATAATAATAATAATAATAATAATAATAATAATAATAATAATAATAATAATAATAATAATAATAATAATAATAATAATAATAATAATAATAATAATAATAATAATAATAATAATAATAATAATATTTATTTGTATACCGCCTTGTGGCGAACCAATCCGGGCGGTTGACAACAATAAATATAAAAACATCATATAAGAATAAAACATTATGGTCCCTCCCCCCCTTAAAAAGTATTAAACAATATGACAAATTAAAATACAGTATCAAAAATATAAAACAAAATATAAAACATAATTAAATGGGCTAAGAGCCCCAATATCCCTCCGGAGCTCCTCAACCAACATTTATTATGGGTCCACGAGGAGAATGAGGGGGTCAGGAAGCCCGAGCCGGGATGGTTGATCTGGGGAAAATTAATCTGGAAAGGCCTGCCGGAAGAGAGCCGTCTTGACAGCTTTTTTAAAGCTGTCTAGTGATGTCAACTGACGGATCTCATCCGGCAGGTCGTTCCAGAGTTTGGGGGCGACAGCAGAGAACGCCCTCTGGGAGGTCGCCGCAAGCCTGGATTTTACAGGCTGCAGTAAATTCCTCCCAGAGGAGCGGAGAGCGCGGGGAGGATTGTACGGGAGAAGGCGGTCCCTGAGATAGCTTGTACTGTGATAAGTTGTACTGTGTTGAGAATGAGCTACAGTGAGTTATAGCTTTGCAGATTCCTATGTGCCCAAACACAAACAAATCCTTTTGTGGAATATCATCCGTTTCATCAGTTAAAGGTTAACCTTTGTGGGTGTGTTCAAGGGAAGTGAAATACAGAAAAATGAATGTAGTAATGATTGTATAACTATCAGTTCAAACTCTGAAGAGGTGGTGATAACAACCAGCCTGGATAGATTTAAGAAAGGATTAAATACATTCCTTGGGGACAGGTGCATCCGTGGCTACTAGACTAGATCCCTAGGTCCTACCTCCAGGTTGGAAAGATGGGCAGGATGCCTGTAAAGTCCATTTGTAGGGATTTAAAAACAAGTGAAGGTCCTGTCTTGTGTTCTGCTTGAGGATGCCAAGAAGCAATTGGTGTGAGACAGGATGCTGGACTAGATGGGTGGTGGCTCAATCTAGCAGGGCTCTTCTTGTATTCTTATGTTCTAGGTGGAGATGTACAGGCTTTTGGAAATTATTCACAATCAATCAATCCCCAATGTAGTACTCACTTTATACCTGTTCTTTGCCTCCCAAAGAAACCCATGTATTTTATGTAAGGATGGAGGCAGAACTGAGTGACTGCTAGTTGCTCTGTTTTCAGAATGGAAAAGCTGTTTGTATTCTTTGTAGAAGGCCAAGGTGTAATTTGAAACTTTGGAGGCACCTAAAAGGCAATAGAATATCTGATCTCCCTTCAGTATTTCATTTTAACACTCTTAATGTAATTAAGAATTGTGGAAAACTGAAAGCTTGCGCACTGTTTTGCAATTTGGTTGGCTGAGAAGAAATATTTCTTATATGGTCTTTGTAAATAGCTGTCTTAACTTGTAACTCATGTTTGTGTTGCAGAAACAGTATGTATAATGTGCTAGAAGTGTTTTTCTTAGTTCATTGGATACGTGACAAGATTAAAATTCAGGATATATTGAAATTCAGTGGTCTTTTATTGCAGCTTCCTTAAATGTTGCCATTTCAAGGTCCTTATCATGTCCTAGGAGGTGTTTTGTAGAGTAACATAATGACATTCAAATCACAATTTATTATTGTCTTTAATGGTTGTTCTTATTGTCCCCCTTTATTTCTCATTAAAATACTTCCAGCAAGGAAAAGGTGCTGATATAGATGAATGTGTTTCACTGGATTCCTCATTTTCCTCTCTGCTGAAGAATGCTTATCAAAAAGGTTCTGCATTTCTATCAAAGGATCTTGAGAAGACGCTAATAGAAGCTATTTCCTGTCTGCAATCCCATCAGCTTCTATTAGCTACAAAGCATGTTTTGCTTTACTTGAAAACTACAGTAGACAATTTTGGCAATGTAAGAGTTTGTTTTTTTAATTACTGCATCTTTTTCTAAGTTTTGTAGTCTCTGTTATTTTATTGCTACACCAGTGGCAGTTTCATGCATGGCAACAAATATTTATTTGCTACTGCAGGTACACAACAGCTGAATTCATCCAGTTCTGATTGTAGGACTATGCAACGCACACTGCTAGAAAGTCACACTTCCTTTATGAATATGCTCCAAGAACATCCACAAAATGTTTTGCATATATTTGGTATTTTTCATTCAAAGTTTACTTTTTCTTGCCACGGAATACACATAAATGTTAGAAAATTATATTAATATTGAAATAAAACAAAACAAACATACTGATCTAGTTTATATTTTGACTTACAATAGCTGGCGTGTGCTATTAACGAACATTTATGTGAACTATATCATTTTAACAGCAAGGACAATATATACAGACATAGCCGTTTTTCACTATTGATATCAGGAAGCTGAGGCCAGAGACTTTACAGAAGAATTGAATTTGTTGCTTAAAAATAGAAAAGTCATCTGCATCTAGATTATGTTTAACTTCACCTAAAAAGAAGCCTGTTATGTTCTGATCAGCTGCCATTCACTTAGCTAATGGCTCCATGATTAAAGGAGACAAAATTGGAGAGTGTAGGTACCTTTGTTAAGTCCTCTATGAAGAGTAAAAGTTGTAGATAAGGTTCTGTTTATATACACTGCAGCCACCCTTGTACTGTAGATTTTGTTAAGGATTTGCAAGAGCATCTATTTGTTTTTAAAAGCAATCTAATCTTTATAGTGCAGTTTGGCAGATGGTTTCTCATTCTGAAATCTTCCCCAACAGTTGGGCAAAAATCTTGGCCTGTCTCTTCTCACTCTCTTTATGGATCTTCTGAAGGGGCTCTTGCCCAGAGGTGATGAAACACAATTACATAGCCAGTGTGAAGAGAAAAGCCTCCAAAGTGACTCTGATCTTTTTGTGGATGCAGAAAATCTGATGGCAGAAGAACCACAAGCTGAGAAGGTATTAATAGTTTTGGCCTCTGTTTATGAATGTTAACCTCTTTCAGCAAGTGCATGGAACAGGAGATGCTTTCTGTTTTAATCACCTTTCCTTTGTGAGGTAAAAAGCAATGCAAGAAGCGTGATGACTTGATTCTCTCTGTGTCTAGGCAGATGGATGCCAGCAGTGAATTTGCCTTTGCTTTCTCAGTTTTCTGATTATTTGTACAATAATAATAATAATAAAACGTTTATTTATAGTGCCCCTTTCACCAAAGGGCATAACAACAAAACAAATATAAACTAAAATAAACAATACATAACAGACAATACAACCAACACTACCCCCCGTAAAAGTACAAAATAGGATAAGATAAATAACTCTAACTGAACATAACTAAGTTCTTTAGCTACTTTCAGAGGTTAGAACAAGTGAAACACAGCAACTTTAAGATTGTTGTAGAAGAACAGAAGGCAAGAAGTATACTGCAGTAGAACAAATCTGAGGGAATTGAATTAGTTCACTTCTCAATGGAATATTTAAAGCTACCAATTATTTTAAAGATTTAGAAAATCTGAAAAAGTAGTATGTCTAAAGGCTGGTGGTCCAGGTGTGGTTAACATGGAAAAAATGACTAGCAGCCAGATTATTAGGAGACTGCTGCATCTCTTCCATCCAACACACACACACACACACAGGATTTTGGACTTTATAACACTAAAAAATAGGTGGCTAAGGGAAGGCATAATAGTTTGCTAGACTATACTCTACTTGGTGCAGGACTAATTTGCAGAATTTACTATGGTGGCATTTCTTGAGGGGATTAGATAAATGAATGGAGGGAATATTTCAGTGACTGCTAGACATGATACTTATATACAGTTTCTAGGTCCGGCAGTGCCAAATCTCAGAGTATCATTTGCTGAGAGAGGGCTTTTATGCCCTGATTTTGATTGTCTCTGAAGCTTCTGGTTTGGCACTAGGAGAAAGAAGAACAAATTAGATAAACCTTTTATTGTGATTATCTCCTTTGCAGATAATGAAAGAATTGCTTTCTTTGGTCTTCAAACACCCTACACTGGAGAGCTGGTTTCTGGCTGTTGAACAACGTTCTCTCCCCGCTAATACTTTAAGTCCCATCAAAGTAAAGCTGCTGTCTACTCACCTAAGTCGTGGCATTCTTGGGTTATTGAAGGTGGGATGCTCTCTGTTGCAGCCCAGCAATGAACTACATATCCTCTCCAGATATTTTGGAGCTATAACTGCAACTGTCTTGGACGAACTGGGCGTTAAGAGGAATGAAGGTGGCAAGATGCATATCAAGAAGTCGCTACCTTTGGAGGCTTTGGAAGAACTCTACAAGTATATGGAGGCAACTCAGCTCCAGGAAGTTGCATTGGCTATGCTGCAGCTTCCCAAGTCAAAATTGCTAATTAAGCAGTCTGAAGCTGCTTGTGGAGAAGAGGCGTGCTTAAGTGCTTATGGGGAGATTTTAGTGCAGCTTCTCACAGAGAGCTACCATCGAGGAGTCCTGCAGGGTGACCTCTTCCACTCCAAAGAGCACATCCAAGGGATGGGTGTTCTGTTGACCACAACAGCCACAGAAAAGCTCGAAAAACTCTTCAGGCAGGCCGTTCAGAAAGAGCCCATCTTTGCCCAGGCAGTCGGAATTGAAGTGCAACTTTTCTGCCTTAAACGGTCAACAGAAACTTCCCTCTCCATTGTAGCTTTGTTGATTCAGCACTGTAAAACTCACCTGCTGCAGTTTGAGCTCTGGTGTCTTAGGCACAATATAGGCAGATTTCTGGAAGAGAATGCAGGGCTTTTTCTGCCACTTTTCAATATGTATTTGGACTGTCAGAAACGCCAGGGTTTTGCTTGCCTGTCAAAAGGTAGGAACTACCTAATTATTGAATTTCTTTTGCGTATTGCTATGGACTCATTTTGAAAGGGGCTGTAACAATGTGGTACCAATGGATGAAGAATATAATTACATTGGGCAAGTTTGCTTGTGAGTGTGTGTGCGTGTTGCTTTGCTGTTGTATGGGAAAGGAACTCAAGCAGCCCACCAGCACACTCTAATTGTGCCTTAACTTTCCATCACCAAGACCCTTTCTGCATTAGGCCTTATTCTAGATTATATCTAGAAAAAGCCACTTGGCATTCACATGCTGGTGCAGAGTATGGAAAGTCCTGCCTGGGGTCTGACATAGTCTGCAACAACATGTGGATGGCAGATTCCTATTCTGGAATATAGCTGGGAATAAGATCCAGTGTGGAATGAGCCCCAAATGGGTGGTTAAAAAATAAAGCCCCATGATACCTTATGTGAGACGACATGGAAAATTATTTTCATTTCATAGTGATGCTTTGATCCAACTTGCCTGAGCTCAGATGGAATAAGAATTTGACCTAACAGCGTTTGTTATGGATGATTCACTAAACTGCAACTTTGCTATCAAGAATGGTTAATTTTCAATTGTAAAATTTTGAAAATGACCCATTTGAGTGGTAGCTTAAATGTCACCTCCCCCCATATTATAAGACAGCTTTATTACTAAGGATCTTGTTTAACTTTTCAAATTATTTGTAAGACATCTTGCTAATCTAAGATTGCCTATCTGCCCTTTTATTATTATAAATTGCTACTTGTTCAGCTAACACTTGAGCAGAACTCTTTCCCACATTTTAACATCCTAGTGTGAAAATCTGTACAGTTATCCTTTCACTACAGTCTTTAATGCCCATTTTGGCCCATGGTTCTGTTCTGACTAGGTACCTCTTGTGTCATCCCAAGAACTTTACAGCATTATTTTTAATGCTTTGCATTTATTCATTCTTACAGTCTCTTCATCTGCTGTATCTGTCATAAGGGAAGCTTTGTGGCCAACACTGCTTGATGTAGTTCTGGGTACAGACTCATTACTGCCATTGAAGGAGGCATGTGAAGTTTTATCCAAGTTATTGGCAAACTCAGAAACTGAGCTGTTCACCCGTCTAACAGAAGCACTACCCGCAGTTCTGGAAGCTGCAGGGAATAATGAACTGTAAGCCTGTTTTTAAAATTTTCTGTTCTTCTAGAATTACACATTGATCTTCCAAAAGCTGTCACTGTGATTTCCTTTTCCAAGTGCATACTCTCAACCAAAGATCCTGTTTTAAATCTTTGATCAACAGACATTTAAAAGATAGCGACTCCTGCTGAGTTGCATCACGGGAGTTAAATGCCAGTTTGTAGAAGAATGTTATGAGTATGTTAAGGAATTTGATGCTGAATTGAATCAGAGAAAAACCCTTGATATTAAAAAATCTTGTAGCTCCTAATATCTTTTGTAACGTTTTTCTTAATCACTGTACCATATTGTCAGAGCACAAGGAACTATTTATTGTACTATTTATTCTCCTTATTTTCCCCAGTTTGCATCATTGCTGCTATACTTTAGCACAAATTGCAGTTCCCTCTTACTGATGAACTGTGCAAACCATTTGTGACTTGTGAGCATTTTAAACCAGAACTGCAAACCACAACTTTGGCTCGCTTTATAATCCTGCTTTAACTGATTCCAGTGTAATGTGAAGCTAATGTGGATCATGTGAGTTTGGAAACTGACTTATCTCACTGATGATCAGACAAAGTATAGATGTTTTGTGGTTAGCACAACCAACGGAATAAAACTTAGTGTTCACTGGAATCTTCTAAGAAAGAAGAAAAAGGAGCAAAATCCCAGACAGTGCGTACGATTCAATTGTCTGTGTTTCTCCTGTGGAATTTATTCCAACCATTTATGTCAAGAACTTTTAATAGTGTAGGTTTCATAATATTTCCGCCAATCTCTGTGATATGATAAAGGAGCATCAATGGTAAAATGTTTTTTATAAGACATACATTCTCATGGCTCTCTGAGAAATGAAGGAGCTGCTTACATTTCTTCCTGGAATAGCTTACCTTCTGACTCTTTGAAAACAAACAATTTTTTTGTCTTGAGTCGTTAAGTCGTGTCTGACTATTTCTAACCAAAGCACACCAGTCCTTTTGTCTTCCAGAGAGTGCCCATGCTCATGTTCATTGCTTCCGTGATGCTAACCATCTCATCCTCCAGTGTCCCCTTGTCCTTTGTTCAATACAGGTGTTTACTTTTAGTTAAAGGCTGAGATAGGTGAAGTGACCAAGATGTACTGTATATTTTTTTGCTCTTTCCATTCCTTTTCAGGTGGATGGTTGCTGATAATGTATCAAGAGGCCTGGAAAAATCTGTGGATAGGTTGCGTTCATGGAAGAAACGTCTGTTGGATGTTTGTCTAAGATGGTTAACCTTCACATACAGCAGTGACAAAGAACAAGAAACCCATTTGGAAACTGAGAGGGCTATGCTGACAAGATTTGAGAATTTATTGGTGAGAATTGCATCCTCCCCTCTCCGTTATTTTCCATTGAATAAGTTCTTAGAGTAATGTGGTATTGAACACCACAGAAACTAAGGATTGTGGAAAATTTCAGTACTTTGTCCAGAAAGAGGTACATCAGCTTAAAGAGTTGTACAGGGAGAGAGGGATCTTGTTCACTTTAAAATATTACTCTGTTCTCTTCTTCTGCATTGTTCTTTCTGATTTACCAGCCATGAAAGCTGAAGCTTTGTTATGTCCTTGTGTCCACCTAATTAGACTCTGAGAATGCTGAGAAATATTAGGAGTTGGATTTGGAAAAAGCTTACTTTGTTAACCTAAGTATGCACGTGTGTTAAGTAACGTACTTTCCATTTTAAAGGCTTGTGTGTTTGTTTATGTTTTATTTTATTTTACTCACTTTCATTGTAAAGGCCTCCCCTCAATCGAGGTAGCGATTTATATATATCCTGACTTGGTAGTGTAGTAGCGTGTATTTTACTTTTTATATTAAGACTCTGTTAATTCCCTACCAAGAGGCACACCTTTCATTTCCCTTTCTCTGCTATTAAGTTTGATAATAATGTTGCCTCCCTTCTGATGCTGCAGCAGACAGCACCCTGCCCCCACTCTGCCAATCTCCAGCAGTGGGTTGGATACAGTTACTGTTTAGAATTCCAGCCTGACTTGGCTCACTTTGAAAACAGAGAACAC
The DNA here is from genome assembly GCA_023333525.1 of Aspidoscelis tigris stejnegeri. Classification (NCBI taxonomy): domain Eukaryota; kingdom Metazoa; phylum Chordata; class Lepidosauria; order Squamata; family Teiidae; genus Aspidoscelis; species Aspidoscelis tigris. The sequence goes on from JALMGA010000001.1 coordinate 215,654,943, forward strand.
GAAGCTTCTTTAAAATAACCAGAAAATTATTATTATTATTATTAGTTTATTTCTAAAGCGCTGTACATGTACTCAGCGCTGTACAAAGTAAAATAATCAAAGAGTAAAAAGTAAAAAGAGTAAAACCTGCCATTGGCGTACAATCTAAAAACAGTAATAACATACAATAACAGAGAAAATGATTAAAATAGACAGCAGAGCATTAATAGGCAGACTCTCCTGGGTGGGGAGAGTAAAGTCACATAAAGCCTGGGAATGCTTCCCTGAACAAGGTTGTCTTCAGCTCAGATTTGAAAGAAGAGAGTGAGGTAATAGTGCGTAATCGAGGGGGAAGGCGGTTCCAGAGATAGGGGGAGGCAAGAGAAAAGGGACGAATCCGAGATGGGGCGGTGGAAATTCTAGGCTGAGCCAAAAGACCTTGGTTACTAGAGCGCAGGGGACGGGAGGGGGCATAGGGAGAAAGAAGAGCAGAGAGATAAGAGACAAGTTTATTGTTTACAGTTCAAGTTTCTTCTTAAAGTTGCACTTTGTTACTTTAAATATTAAACAGTTAGGTCTTTAGCTTCCTCACTTAGCCTAAAGACTCCAATCCTTTTCAGATTAATGCCAACAGCATAAATAACTTATAACCATTTCAACTTTTACTTTCTAAACACTGTAATTCACTATTAACTCAGGACTCTATTCCCCAGCTTCCCTCAGGACAGCTTAGAGCCCGTTTCTCCCCAAGTTAAACACCCTCCAGGTTTAACGACCAAAGGCAGAGAACCCAAATTGTTCCCTCAGGCCCCCTTAAAGCTGGCTAGCTTTGCCCTGATTGGCTGAGCTCCTCCAGGATCCTATTTCACCCCTCCCCTTGGAGTGCTCAACTAGCCCCTCCCTCAGGCTACTTACCCTTGTTAAAATACACTTTGGCGACACTTTTAAACGTCTGGACTTACCGTGTTCGCCACGCTTTGCATTTTAAACCAAAATAACTTAATTTTGGGGTTGAGGGGTCCTAGCGGGCATCACATTCATATATTTTGGGTCCAGAATTCTAGATACAGAAGGAAGGAACAGTGGTTTTTGACCACCCTTTTTGTATGTACTCATATACTATATTTAAATCTTGTGACGCTGTTTTCCTCCTATTCAGAACTCAGTAACTGAAGTGGTTCCAGAAGATTGGCACAAATTTGTGAAGATGGGACTTAAGTAAGCATATACTGCATCAAAGCTGTTATGCATGAGATATAGTAATAGTCCTACAATGGGTGGGTCTCAGGCTTCCTACTCAAGGAATTTGCAGTCTAAATTAGATGCAGGGAAACAGGAAGTGGATGAAAATAAAGGCATCAAAGAATATGTGATTAGTTCAGTTACTTGTTCCTTGATGTATACAACTTGTCTCATTTCTGTGACTTAAAAATTTTCTCATATTCATGTGAGCCACTTTGGTCTTGTAGTTAGTGTGCCAGACTTGTATCTCACAGTCACAGGATTTGATTCCCCACTCCTCCATGATGCCATCTGGGTGACCTTAGGCTACTCACAGCTCTCTTTCTGAGTTCTCACAGCCCCACCTTCCTCATAGGGTGTCTGTTGTGGGGAGAAGAACAGAAATCTAAAGTTTAAAACCAATTTTCAAATATAATGAGACAAAGCTGGTATACAGTATTTCAAACTAACTACATTTTGTAAGATCTGAGAATATAACAAATTCTGAGTAACTAAAATGATCAATTCATTCTACAATCAGTTAATTCTTCCTGTAGCCAGGAGGTAGTAGGAACTCAGCCTTCATTAATTCAGACATTTTGTTTATATGTAAGCCGGGAGACTCTCAGGGCAGCTTCCAGTATATAATGTTAGATTAAGTTCCTATGGAAAAATAAGCATAGCCAGCCTCTTCACAATGCATCTTCTATTCTGCTGTATTAGCTCTACAGGTGCAGTGCATGAAATTAAAGCCTTTTTAAATGTTTCTCTTATAGGTACCGCTATAAAGACCAGAATTTCCTTAAAACTCTGAATGCAGCAATTCAGTTGCTCTATCAGAAGGAGATTTCTATTAGTCAGAGATTAGTCAAGCTATCAGTTCTTTATGTGATGATCACGCAGCACTCTTTATTTTTGTCAATAATGCTGAAGTCACAGGAAGATAATGACTTGAATGCTCCTACAAGAGGTATTTTTCCTTTCGTTTCTTTTGGTTTGTATATATAGCTTGTGTTTTTGAAATGTTGTTTTTCTTAGTTGCCACCAGCCCACCTAGATGTTTTCAAAGTTGCTATATCTAGAACACCATTCTTTTAGCATTCCCATTATAAAATGTCTTTTTTCCTCTGCTAGTCTTCCATTTTTGAACTCCCATGGATGATCATTTCAGCTTAGATGCCTTTTTAAAAAGAAATATACTTCTCTTTGCAGTTATGATAGATGAGTAGGTATTTTAAGGTAGTTCCCGAACAGATGCAGCAGACTCTACAGAGGGTTATCTCTGATGTGCTTGCTGGTCACGACCGCCAGACAGAGCCTATCTTAATTTTCTAGTGCGCATGCTGCACCTGCCTCTCCAGTTCTTCCACAGTTGTGAAGCTGGTCACATCACTGACTAAAATCTCTGAGGGAAATTAATGGAGTCTGCCGGAATTTCTATCTCCAGGGATAGGACTTCCTCATCTCTTCCCTTCCCCAGTGGCCATTGGACAGCGGGAGACATCCTTCTGGACTAGATGCCCCTGTCCACTCACTCAGGGAAATTTTTCTATCGCCATAGTCTGAGGGTGAATTTGAAGGCTTTGCTGGCCTAGCTTCCTCCCTTTCAGGGGATGGTGAGCAGGCTAGCATTGTTAGTAAAATGGGGGAAGCATCAGGTAAACCTATACCTCCCCTAAGTTCCTCTCCCCATCTACTCTCACTCCCCTTGCATTTCCCAGCCAGACCTTTCCTCATGGCCCTTTCCCCTCTGCTCCCAGACTGAGAGTCTGGGGAGCTGTCGAAGGCTTTGACCTTTCCCCCTGTCTGGGCCAGGCACTCACAATCCCAGGGATTTGGGACGGGGAGGTCTTGGCACATAGGCCTCCACGCAGAGTAGTTGATTCCCCCCTTGCCTTTGAGATCGCCCTATGGCTGTGCCTCCTCTTTGGCCGCTGGTGGAGCCACTCGATGGGCCTACAGTTCTCCTGCCCGACACTCCAGTATCCCAGCTCGGAGCGTGGGGAGGCCTTCGGAGGCAGCGTGGGAAGGGGGTGACAACCCAGTAGAGCCCTTTTTGCACTCTCCACTAAGGCAAGATCCGAAGGGATTAGGCTTTTGCAGTGAATTTGCTGCCATTTTTCTCCATGCCGTTCAGGAGCCTCAGAGAGAGCCCGCCACTCACGATCTCCCTCCAGGGAACCAGCAAGCAGGAGGCGTCATGAGGAGGAGCACAGCCCGTATTGGGATAACATTGGGTGGAACTATGAATGCTCCTAAAAAAACTGCCACTTTTCACTGTCTCCTCCCAGGCAACATGATGCATTGGGCTCCAGAGGGCACCAAACTACTGCCTACGAAAAATCTCCTGCAAAATCTCATAGGGAAGAGCCTATAGCCAACAGCCATAAGGGCATTAGTGAGCAAAACAAGCAGTCTGAAGGGCATAGTTATCACTATGAGCCACATATGTTAAATGAGTCAAGACCTACTAAATATCATACCTCTCGTGCTGGGGGAATGATAGTCCTTTCTCGAGCTCTTCTTCATACTCATCATCTTCAAGTAGAAGTTTTTTCTTCAAGCTTGCTTCTTTATTTGTTAAGTACAAGGCTAAGAGGAGGCACAAGTCATTGTTCTCCAGGCAGGTCCCCTTGCCGTCATGGGCAAGAGCCTAAAGAAACATCTCAGGCTTCTTAATCCAAACCTGCTGGAGATACATTTCAGGCTTCTCAATCCAAATTGGCAACTGCACTGGTGTCCACACCTGAGCCTACCTGCAGCGTGGTTGTGGACATGGCTAAGGCTCACAATACCCAGGATATGGTGGTCCAGGGCTCAGCTGATGATGAGGTCCTAGCTTCTTCTACAGGGGCCCCAGCTCAGCATGCTTCAAGATTGTTCCCGTATGAACATATAGCATAAGTGATTGCTCCGGTGGCTACAGCCTTAAACATTACCTTTGACTCAAAAACTACAGAAGACAAAGCCAAACAAGCCAAGTATCTTCTGATGAGTCCACCTCCACAGGAAAGAATCCTCCCCATTCCACCTCTCATGCAGGAACTTTTGCTTGCCGAGTGGGTGGAACCACTATCCAGCAAGAGGCTTCCAACTATGCCAAGAAACTTATTTCGTGCATCTAATCACTCCTCTTCCATCTGGATGGTTCCCACAGTGGACATTCCAGTGTTACAGCTCTCCTCCAATCACCTTTTGCCAAAAGACTTAGAGGGGTGGTTTTGGGAGCCAATTGACAAGAAACTAGAAAGACTCAGGCATAAAAATTGAGGCGAACTTGCTTTGCTCTTGCACGGCTGCTTCTTCCTCACTTTGTAATAGAGCATTTATAAAGTGGGTTGATGAGTTGTTGGGCAACACTGCTCTCCCCAAGGAGATTAAGTCCAAGCTGGTGGACATTAAGAGGGCAGTAGCCTTGGCCGTGAATGCTAATCTGGATGCCTGCCAGTTGGCGGCACGTTCAAGTGCAGCAACCACTACAGCAAGGAGAGCAAACAGCCCATTGGGAGAGGCAGGGGTTGCCAGTGAGCTGGCCACCCAGGTGTCTCAGGTTGTTCCTCAGGTTGTTCAGGCTGCTTCTCCACCACCATCGTGAGTTGGGGCCAGGTTACAGTTATTCTCAAAGCTTTGGCAATCATCTGTTAAAGATTCTTGAGTGGCGGACGTAGTTTCTAATGGCTACTGTTTAGAATTTGAGGACAGACCTACGTTTCAGTACATTATTACCCCTCTTCCATCTGTCAAAGCCAAAAAGCTAGCTTTGAAGGAGGCAATAGAGGAGCTCCTCTTGATGAAGGCGATTGAACCTGTTCCTGAGGGGCAGTTGGGTTTTGAAGTTTATTCCATTGTTTTCCTAATCACTAAAAAAGGAGGAAAGTTCAGAGCTGTTTTGGACCGTAAGTATCTAAATAAATGAATCCATTGTAATGAATACACTAAAACCCCATTCACAGAACTGGTGATGCTCAAAGAAATACTTCTTCTGAAAAGGTGGAGCACCCATGCACACCATAAAAGAAGGCAAAAGCCAATGCTGTCCAAAACAAAATCAACAAAAAAATACATACGACGCGAACCAAGAAATCTGGGCAATACCCCGACAAAGCTACAAAAAGGTAGCCAAATACAAGTGTCACAAATAGTCTGTTAAGCAGCAACAGCAAGTTATGCCACATACACTCTAATGAGTGTGTGTAGAATTTTGGGCTAGAGCTCTGGTTAAAAGCATTGTCTCTATCCACTCTGCCCCCTTTGTATCCTTTTTCATGAAAAATGTTTCTGAGTTCATCAACAAAAAAGATGAAAAGAAAAGCAGGGTGGCTTGGAGGTAGAGATGTGTCAAACCTGGAATAGGTGTAAGTGAAGTGTGCAGAGCTGACCCAGCCCAGCCACTAGTATAGAGGCAGAGAAGTTAAAACAGAAGGGGAGGGTTGTCCTGCACACTTGGAGTCACTTCTGCTAAAGAAGCAGTTCTGCGAGTGCAGATGCAGCATCTGAGAGTTCCCCCGCATCTTCACCTTTTTCTGTAGCGCAAAAAGGCTGTAAGTCAGGGGTTGGTGCTTTTAAGCTTTCTCTGACTTTTAGAGACATAGACTTGCAGGGGGGAGATTCTTATAAACCCAACCACTTTAGGCCATTTGAACGTTATAAACCGCAGTTCAGCACATCTCCTCACAGCCATCTCAGTGCTGTCCAAGAATAAATGAAATACAACATGCATTTTTGAAACCATATTCATCCGCACACATAGACGCCAACATTCTTAAAACACACACACAGGATAGGGATGATGCTTCCAGAGGGGCAGAACACTTTGGACAGTGCATTTGGGACCTCTCGTGGTAAGCAGAAAGCTGTAACTTCTCAGGTTATACCAGCTTGGAAGTAGAGATGTTGAGAACATTGGACTTACCAACCCTTCTATAAAACATTGACAGCAATGAAACAAGAAGTAAACTAGGACAGAGCTAATCGGAGAAAGACATAGTTTGCCAAGCAGGATGAGTTCAAGATGAAATACCAAAGGCTTATTTGCATTGTTTTTCCATTTCCCACCCACCATTTAGAATGATGATTTACAAATGCATTATTTTATCTGTCTTTTACTGTAAACCACTTTGAGATTGTTTCATAATGGGAAGCGGTACAAAAATATTTTTGATAAAACAAACCGAAAACATTAGGAGATTTGTATCAGTTGCTAAAGAGAAAAAGGTTAATAAAACAAATGCATCTCCTTTTTCATGCCAGCGAGAGGCATTTAGCTTAAGGTGGCCTCCATGAAGGAGAGCATGAGATACTTCATGTTAAATCATTTCACATCAAGGACAGAAAGCAAAATTGGCTTCTAGACTCTGAGAACAGAGGAATCAAGTTAGTTAAGAAGGCAAATAACCAAATGCTTTCAGTCGTATAGAAACACGTTTCTGGTAAACAGAATGTGTGACATCATGCTCTTCTCTTGTCTTCCAGATAGGAGATTGTGTGAACTTGGCTTAAAGACAGGTAGCACTGTGGCTTGTCAGGCAGTGTAGTTTCTAACACCCTTGAACATCGAAGTGTTAGAAGATAGCATTTTTTTTCTGTCAAAAATCTGCTTTTTCACTGTCTTGATCAAAGCTATTTTCATATAGAAAATAAATTAGGGTGTGTGTGTGCTGATTTTTACCAGGACTGAAGGGGGTTCCTAGTACTGCATGCCGTAAAGCAACCTTACTATTTTCAGACTGTTTGGCCAAACAATAAGCCTGTCATTTGAAAAACAGAAGAATTTCTGTCTTTTTTGTTGTCACTTTTCTTCTAGAGGCCTTGGTGGATGTGTTGTTGACTCTAGTGAAGTACTGTCCTTCAGTTTGTGAGAATAACCATTTTGCTGTGTTGCTTGGGGCTTATGGTGCTACACTGAGCACTTCAGGTAACTATTGTTGCACCTGGAAAGAGACATACATGAGCAATAACTCAAAGGGAACTATTCTGCAGGGGGTGGGGGCAGAGAAGGATGAGTAGGAGAGCTGTAATTTTATTTACTTAGGAGATTTTATACTATCCTTCAGGGTGGTGTAAAAAATAAAAGCTTTTTTTTCATTTAAGATTAATTAAAGGACATAAATGTATTTTAGTGGACACAGTGGGATGCTCCATTAATTTATAAAAGTTGGGCTAAATTTGGGATGCTACAACACTTTATTGCGAACATTACAGAGATCGAAAGGTCCATATGGTTATAAAAGTTTTTACACTGAGACTTAAACTTCAGTCTTATCCAGTATATGCTGAATTTTAGTTTTTCTTTTCAGATCAGAGGATATTGCAGCTGCTTAAACTGTATGAAACGAATGGGTTGAGCCTTGTAAACTTCCGGTTAGTTGATTATTGTCTTGGTCAACATATAAGATGACTAGCATGTGTTGGTCTTACCTTCTTGGGAATTCCCAGACCATATCTAATAAATATACAGTAAGATTCTTGAAACTAGTATTAACCAATAAAATGAAGGGCAGTGTCTTGCTTCATCCCCATTACAGTCCAGCAATGGTATGGACAATTCTGAGGTGAAGTGCGTTTTCATGCCAACAGATAAGAATCTTAGATTACTGATCTGGCTTGGGTGTGAAGCAGGCTACATTTGCATGGAAATGGTGTGAAAATACTAGTGAGAAACTGCATCTGGTCTGGAAGAGTGTACTATTATACCAGTGAAGAGGCTTTGGACAAAATATAGTATGTACTTCCCATCTCCCTATGTGCTCTTCCCTGAACATTTGCCTCCCCTATTCAGGTTCATACTGGGTGGAAAAAGACTCACCTGGCAAGAAAGTGGAAGCTGCCCCCCCCCTTCCCTTCTTTTCTCCCTGAAATTGAGTATAAACTGTGTGAGTTAATCTATGGTGTAATCTCCCAGCTCCTTGGACAAACAGTGATGGAGACTGGCTCTTCCACTTGCTTCTGAAGCATTTCTTTTCAAATATCTTCTTTCTTATGGAAAGTTGTTGTTCGGAGTTTGAGCAACTTCCTGACGATTGTTCCAGTTTTTTTGTGATTAAGACACACATTCATGTAGTCCCAGCAGTGGCCAGTGAGGAAGCAGAAGCCCTTCCCCCTCTCTCTAGTTCTGCACTGGTTCAATGTTTGTCTCCACTTCAGCAAATTAGCTTCCCTGTGGTGTTACACAGAAATAGTAAAAACAAAACCAGTGACAGGCTTCTTCCTGTGACCCTCTCACTGGTGCCATGTAGCCCACCTCTCCATGACGGGCTGTTTAGTACACAAGGTAGTCAAAAAATCTTATTGTGCTTCTTGAGTATCTGACCTGCCTTTGCAGCCAGGACACGTGCCAGCAGGGCTTAAAACTATTGCGTTCTGATTCATATTCTTGAATATTTGTTCTAGGTACAAACATAGTAGAAACCTAATCTTTCCTAGGCAAGCAACTGAGAATGTAACAGATAACTTATTTAAAGGATGAGGAGGCAAAGCAAGGTTAACACATTTATTGTAAATGAATTCTCAGAAATCAAATAATTTTTTGTGGTTATTGTTGAATGATATTGTGGCAGCTACCACAGCTGCATGGTCATCAATTCTGTTGATATACTCAGCTGAGATTTTGTGTAGGCGGCAATCTTTCTCTTAAGTTACAAAGCAGCAAAAGGGCTAAAAAGAAACAGCACAAAGTGAATGTTGCTGCATAGTTTAATTTTGTTGCAAAGTGATTTGGAAAGAAAACTGAGGCTAAAACTGAGGTTGTCAAGGAAACATCCTATTTTGGGGTTCTTGCGTAAGGGAAGAAGTGAAGAGCAGAGGTAATGTTCTACTATTTGGAAGTCACAGTTGATTCTGTAATTGCTATTTTGTCATTATGTATCAAGATGGAAAACACATTACTTCTTCCTAACATGTTTCTAGAATACTGCTGTGGGGTTCAGCTGCTGTGGAACATCACAAGACGTGTAAAAGTTTAGGAAAGTCATTGTGGCAGCAGCCAAGCATGGAAGAAATTCTGTGTCTGCTGGACCGAGAGATGATGATGAGAACAATTCTCCATTTCCCCCAGCATCGGCATCTTCTATCCCCACAGGTGACCACAAAATGATGTACTTATTAAAAATGTAGAGTAAAACCTTCAGATTTTTAGATCTTTGGTTATAGTCTTGCAAACAGTATCTTTAGTCTTCACAATGGAGTCCTTTGGTCTATTATATACAATAATCTTTTCCGTGTAATGTGCTTAATATGTGTGTCCCACTTAAAAGTCAAAACAATTCAAACTCTGAATTCCACAACAGTTCTTCAGGGCAGCAACTAATGTTTCCATCTAGCCTGACACTTTTAGGGGTACTTTTAGTGTGTCTTCTGGTAACATGTGCAACACTGGCTATAATTCAGTATATTTCAGCTTGCTGTCTTTTTTGTTTTTTGTTTTTAGGAAGATGTGATGATCCTAAGCAATGGGGAAAGAGAAGCAGTGTCTCTTAAAGATCTTTATGATCCCTCTTTTCTTCTTCAGCTCTTTAGTGAATTGTTGAGACCAGGTATAAAAAAAGTAGTAGTTTTGTTTGGCTGTTCTGGTATTCTAAAGCCACAATGTCTAACTGAATAATTTCTCACAACTTGGGTTGATATGTATGCTGGATTTCAAAGGATTAAAGTAAACTGAACCAGAATAAAATATCCACATTGGTTGCAACAACCGTATGCACGCATGTTAAACAGAATCTGTATCCTATATGTATGGATAAAGCAAACCAGGTGGGGAGAAACTGAAACATGCAGGATGGCAATTAGGAAGAAGAAAACAAGGTGGGTGCTGTCACCAAATGTTTGAAGAGAAGAGGGAACCAAAAGAATGGAAGCATACATTTTTATCAAGAAATTGGGCTTAGCCTATAGGAATGTAACCAAATACTTGAAAGTTAGGGACCTGTTTATGTTGAGCAACTTTTCCAGCTGCCCCTCACACAGAGTGTTGTATTGTGGCATCTTGTCTGAGTCCGCTCAGTATAATGATGACTTCAAAAGCAGCTAGCTAATAATACAGCTGCTGTAAGACAAAGAGTGGAACGGTTAAACTGACTTATATAATTTATTTTAGATAATGGAGATCCTTGAAGCTTCCATCTATTGTACAGGAGCTGATGCTTTAGAAAGTGAGGGATGTGAGTCAGTAACAGGATAGCATCAAATCTAGATGAAATGCCTGCTGAGCTGTGGGAAAGTGTTGAAGAAAAGGCAGTCAAAGTTTTGACATCTCTGTATTGACAAGCATGTAACAAGACTGTGTGGCCTAGAAACAGTATCAGTGCATCAGTGTACCAAAGAGGAGGGGTGTCAGGGAATGTACAGATCACCACAACATGGTACCTGTAAGCGGAATTTTGCTTAAGATGTTACAAAGTAGAATAAAATCATACATGAAAAGAACAATGTCAAAGGAAGAAGGTGGTTGGAAGAACTGAGGGAGAACTTGCAGATCAAGCTACTGTCAAATGTGAATTCATTCAGACAAAGGCTGTGATCAGCCATAAGAGGGGACACCTCAGAGAGTCAGTGTTTGGCCCTCTTGTTCCCAATCCTTCTCTTATCCACTTTTTCTAGCACAGAATGATCATGAGAGGGAGGAGAGGAACCCCACTTCAGCCTTCTCTGGGGCGCCTCAGAGGTCTGGGTCTGATCACAGCCTAGGTGATCAAGATTTGTTTAGCCCTGAGGAGTGTGCCATGATGCATATTACGATAACCCCCTCTGCAGTATCTCTGTATTGAAAAGGCTATCACAGTTCAGAATGCAGGACAAGGAACAATAAAATTACAACAAGAGTGACTCTCCTGATGGTGGTGTAATCAGGAGCCAGTATCTCTGAAGACCAGCTGCTGGGAGGGCAGGGCAAAGAGTATGCTTATGTCCCGCTAGCAGGCTTCCTGGTGTGAAAACAAACTACTGGACCAGATGGCCCAGAGGTCTAATCTAATGGAGCATTTTTTACTTTCTTACATTGAATGTCTAAAACTCTTCCTTATGCTAAGGCTAGTGCAAGCAAAGGGGTCAATAGGGGGCTGTCCTCTCCCCCCATGGAGTTGTTCAATAGAGGCAGGAGGACCATTTCTGAGATGTTTTTATTTGCAGTTTTGCATGAAGCTGGGAGTCCGATATCCAAAATGGCTCCTTTCAGCTCCATGGTTCTGTGTGCCTCCTTACTGAGGCTTTCTCCCACTCACTCCATGCCACAATACCTCTTTTTGTTGTTCAGAGCGTTTCTAAAGACCCTGCTGATCTCTGAGCGTTTTTCTCCCTACAGTTTACTCTGAATATACTCTGCAGAACAAGCCTGGGCACATGGAGCTATTTCAGCGGGTGGCCCAGGGAGTCTTTGTTATGTTTTCACTTCCTGCCATGTGAAAAGCTGCATTCTGTAAATAAGTGTTTCATAATTGCTTTTTACTGGCTGTAAAAGCCCTAAATTAAACAACTGCAGAAAGGAGAATGCTGCCCTTGACAATATCTAGAACTGCTCATTATCTAGCAGTTCCTTCTGATATTTCCAAGGTTCTGTAAGCAGCTGTTTGCCCAACACGAACTAAATGTACTGTTTCGCATGTCAACCGTCAATTTCATTTTACAAGGTTAAGTCCTGTACAAGTGTTTCCTATATTCAGATTTCTAGATTAATCTTAAGTTCATAAATTTAAACCTTGCCTTTTTAAAATACAGAACAAGGTTGTTAATGTTGTTTACTGAAACCCCTTTTTCCAGGGGATGAGCGGTAATGAAGAGAGGAATTAGTTTGATATAGCCGAAGTGAGGTGTAGGGAGAAAGGTATAGAAAGAGTTAATGAAGGGAATGGCATACAAATTGTTGATATGGTAAGTAGCGCCACAGTACAAGAAACAGTGCTAACCAGTGTAGAAGAGGCCTTGTCTCCTTGGTTTTTTATTATCATTGTTTCTCCAATTATGTATGGACACAATCATTTGTTTACATTCCTGTTTGTTCATATTTACATTTCCTTCAGTCAACCGTATCTTCCCCCAACCCCGCCATGTGCTGGATCTTCTAATTTCATTTCCTTTTGTCCATTGGCATATGGTTTCGCATATTTCTTTTAATTAGGCCTAGTCTCCTTTTGTTTGGAAATACGGCTCTTTAAAAGGATACAATTCATTGTGATCCTACTTTGAATAGTGCATTAAGGAAAACACTATCAGAAATCAAACTGTTATCTTGAAGTCTTCCTTACTTCAGATGAAAACACTGTAATTTAGTCTATGGTCATTTGCTTTCAGTGTTATCGTTAGATTTCCACAAACCACCCTGGAGGGCAAGTCAGTGGCTGCTTCCAGACTACATCCGTGCTTTATTCTGGAATATCCAAATATAATGGAATAAATCAATGATGTCTGGATGCAACCAGTGTTAATGATAGTAATTGCCACCTATGGAAACCTGGGGGTAAGAAGAACTATGCTGGCTCAGATCTTAAATCCTGTCAATCAGGGGGGCCAAACTATCAGCAAATCACCGGCCTGTGGAGGAAAGGCCCAGTTTATAGGGGTAAATCAATGGTTCCATTATTGAAAGTTTCCAGGATTGCATTAAACATTAAAGCAAAATCTTCTTATGTAAGGGGTGGCTGTATGTTCAACAAATACAGAGTAGCTTTGGAGATAATTTTGAGAGAGTTGCTCTTTATAAACATTTAAAAAAAGTTCTCTCTTTTTCTTTAGAATACGTGGTAGCATGCTACAAGTTTGTTGAAGTCAATGCTTTGGGCATGACAGTCGCAGCACTTAGCAGTTATGACAGTAACATGCGAGCTGCAGCCTACTATGTTCTGAGTTCTTTTCGTTCTCACTTGGAGGGGGCACGATTTCGAGAACAGAAGCAGGTAAGGATGGCACAAGGGCCACTGCCACATCCATACGGTTCTTCAACCTTGCTTGCTCACGTTCTTAATGGACCCTCTGTTTCCTTTAATTTCAGCGTAGTTTCAGCAATAGATAGCCCGATTATGGGTATTACTATCTCTACAATAGTACTGCTAAAAAGGCCTCGAAGCAATGGGGGGCGGGAAAGCTTTCTGGAAACCTGTATGATGTGCCCTCTTCAGATCTGTATACTGTCTTCTGTTATCAGTAATAAACGGAAGGACTTCCTATAAACGAACGTATCTTGTTACTTACTCTTCTGGGTTCCAAGTAATGATTCTGACAGATGAGTTAATGCCAGCACTGATGAAGCTTCTGCTGCTTTGAAAGTGCCCAGCTAAAATTACTTTTGTTCTTCAAGTATCTTAGAAAATCTTGCTGGTTTTCTGTCATCAAAGCTATGCTCTGATTCTCTTGTACCTGGTTTTGAATTAAACTTTTTGGACTGCTATTAACAGCTTTTTTCTTCTTACTTCTATGAAGAAAATCCAGCTGTTGTACATAGATTAATGTTGTTGATGTAACTGAACAGTAATTAACAAGATCATACAATTGGTTTCATTATTGTTTCTTTCCTTCTCTCTATGCTGCAGTTGCTTTATCTTATGGATGTTGTGCAGAATGGAATTAGACAGCCAAATCTCAGACTTGCTTTCCCTTTGACAGTCTATATTTCTAGAGCAGCCCAACAAATGCTGAAGCCAGGTATGCTAAAATACCACAAAATGTTCCCTGTTATCCTCCCCCAATTCTGAATAAACATTTGACCTCCTTATTAACTTCTGTTTTGTTTTGGAATGCGCAGAAGTAGATTTAAGAAACTAAAATTCTAAAGCTTAATTCTTCACACCGTAATAACTATTCTGTTTGATTTACAGAGGATCACATGTATACAAAGTTGAACAGGTTCCTCCTGTCTCATCAGTATTTGGATTTGAAGAAAGTACCTGCATTTTTTCAGCTTTTTTATAGTTTTGATGCAGAGGTAATGTAAATTTGTAAGTTGTATGAATTAATAATACAAATATTTTTGTACTGTTTTACCACAACATGGTTTTCTTATTATGCATTTTAGTATTTGACACATCATCCATTTTTCCCATCATTGCATTTTCCCCTTTGCAAGTGAATTTAGAGCAGAGAAGCACAGTTGCTGGAAGGGGCAAATACCCTGGGAGGTATCTTGCACTAGGAAAAGCACCATGAGGAAGCCAAAGGAGGCAGTGATTACAGTGGAAAACAAAACAAAGGCATGGAGAGTGCACAGCTTGCTTGACGGTAGCCTCTCTGCAACCTCTCGCCTCATTGATTGGAGCATCAAGAACCCTTCATGGTTGCCTCACACAATGCCTGTTAAGAGAGGAAAATAAACAGGTATTGTGTGAGGCAGCCCTGAAAGGTCCTTGATGCTCCAATCAGTCATGGCAAGATCTCACAAAGAGCCTTTCAGCATCTGAACTCCTGGGGGATTCAGTGAAGAGCAAATCCTTACTTTGCATGTACCTGTCATGAAATATTTCATCCTTTTAAATGGAGAAGATGCAGGAAAATTATTTAACAACGAAAGTATACTATTTTTTCCTTAGTAGTAATTTGTGCTGCTTTTTGTTTTTTTCCAGCACAAAATGGAGCGTGAGTGGATCCTCTCTATTATTGGGGAAGGACTAAAAGACAAACATTCCTATGAGCTATACGATTATCAAAGAATTTTCCATGTGGTTCTTTCATTTTTCCATAGCCCACTATGTGATGAAACCACACAGGTAAAGTTTAAGTGAGATGCAAAAGCATTCTAGCAATGAGGTTTCTGTACAAAGCAGAAGACTTTGAAGATTTTGTTTTTCACAGCTACTGTATTTGTACCGTAATGTAACTGGAATGGTGAGAATAATTAGCAGATTAGAAATAGTGGTGGGTGGGTGTGAAATTTTGGTCTTGCACACTGTCTTGAGACTTTTTAGTATGAAGACCAATATGTAGAAAAAGAATGAAAATCATGTGCTAGCTAGTATGGTTCTTTCTGTTCTGAGCCTTATTCCAAATTATATCCCAAAATAGGGAATATAATGCAGACAAGAGGCACCTTTTCTGGGTTGTAATCCAGAATAAGCCCCAGTGCAGAAAGCCCCAGTGCATCTGTGGCCAATGTGCTGATTTTTGGCTTACCTTGTGGTTAGTCATCTTTGAGAAGTTTCTAGGATATGATTCACAGTAAATACTCAAGTGCAGGAACGAATAGGAATATGGAGGTGCAATGCAGTTCCAACACACTTGGTTATAATCTGTTATACATACTGTAGATCTGGATATCCAGCAAGGCAGAAACTTCACCCAAACTGGTTTAGGGGCGTTAGTAGGCCTGCTAAAAAGGCTGTTGACTCCACCTATTTGCTACTGCCTTGGCCATACAGCTGGCTTTATCATGAGACACAGCTGAGTCAGTCACCTCAAGCAGTAGATTATGGAGGGCAGCAAATAGCTATTTTATGCTAGTGTAAAATTATTTACCATTATTATTAAAGAAGAAAGGTTTCTGCTTCAGACACCTAAATCATTTTGCTGGGCTCGAATATGTAACCTGCTTGGCTTTGGGCATGGTTGGCAGCTCTGCTTCAAGCAACAAAGTGTTTTCAGCCTGCCTTGCAAATCTTCAGCCTGGTTCATTCAAAGTCCTTGCCTGGAACTGAAATGCTACTTTTCCTCCTGGACCCATGGGCTATATACATGTGGCAACTTGGATTTCTCAAAGCCTGTGCATACTGTTGAATGGGCCCCACCTTTAATTATTAGTTTTGAGTTTCCAGAACAACAGTTGTGCTTATAATTTTGCTGCAGAGAAGTCTTGATAGTGTTTAATGTATGAAAACAGCCTGGAGAGGGTCACTAGTTCAGTCACCTGCCTCTCCCTAGAAGGAGGCAGTGACAAACCACATCTGTAACTCTGCCAGAAAAACTGCATAGAGGGGTCCACAGCCACAGCTCAGTGGTACCCAGCAAGAACAATGTCTTTTTATTATAAATGCAGATTACTCTGTGTGTGTGTGTTAATTTCATTTCTAAACACTTCAGGTCTTAGCTGTGAAGGATATTAAGGGCATCTTATGTAACTGTATATATTTTTTGTTTTTCAGTATCAAATTATGGAAATTCTCCAAAATGCTGCTTGTATTACCAAAGCTGCCTATGAGCTAATAAGGGATCATAGCCTTCTAACTTGGGTATTGTCTATACTGGAGAAAAGGTACATAGAAGGATATTTTTATCTTGGTGTGAAATAAAAAAAAAATCTTGCACATTTAAATGATCCAGTATATCAGAAAGTGAAGAATAACATAAAATAGTTTAGATTCTGTCGAAACCATAGTATGAAATTAAGAGATGTATAAGCAGTATGTTCCAGTATGTTGAAGTCTCCATCAACTTACTACATTATGGCCCATCCAGATGGGGGAATATAATGCCATTCTGGCACCACTGTGTTAGGATTGCCTCACATAACTGAGGCAAGCCCACCATAGGTCTGCTACTTCCCTGCTAAAAAGCACAAAAAACTATTGTTGGAAAACCCAGCACTGATCATGGGTTTCCCAGCAACAGTGATGTTTAGGCCACTTGCTGTATAGAGCCACAATGATTACTCCACAATGATTACGTCCATGCATGCATAGACGTGACAAGCAAGTACTGTACATCCTGGCATTCTGGATGTCCAAACATCCGGATGCACGCACAAAGTAAAATGCACAAAGACAGCACTTTCCATAGTGCTGTTTGGCCAGGAAACAGTAGTGGCAGGAGATAATACCCTACATTATTATTTGCTAGCGTGATATCTGGTCGTTGTCTGGAGGTGGAGTCTTTGTCTTGTTCAGTAGTGCTAGGCTTGTAGTGGTATTCTTACAAGGCCTGCAGATACCCTTCATATTTCTCTGCAAGAGCAGAATTTGATAGGACTTAATTGGTGATAAAATTTTCATCCAGTTTTTCAACTGCAAAGTTCTTTAACATGTCTTAAGTAGTTTTATGGTAATATTACCTTGGTTTCTCACAAGGACTTGCAATCCTCTATTACCAGAAGGTCAAGGCACATGTAAGATGTCCGCCTTCAGGCCAAGTTAAATTCCAGAGGACCATGTGGCTGGAAGCCTGGCCTGCTTTAACCTGAGAAGTACATCTTGTGTGCATTTTACAGGGCTAGAGGGAAGTACAAGTGAAGAATGGGGAAGATGAACTAGACATACTGGTCCTTTGTAAAGTCTGAGGTTTGACTCACTACCAAACTGAACCCTGAAATTTTAAGTGGTGTCCAGTCCTATAGCAAGCCTTACAAACCTCCCAATGTTTAAGATCCATTTCGTTTAGAAACTGGTTAGGGTCATCTCTAACGAAGAAGCCCTGGAATATGTTCCAGTTCTTTAGTATTGTCCTGCTTTGCCTTGCCCTTTTGGCAACCTTCACCTGCTTGTCACAGAAATTCTAAGAGCTCATATTAAATTGGTGTGACTTCCAGTACCTAATTCTGAAAGCAAGGCTTCTGTTACAAGGCCAGTTCTCAGTTTCTCCATTTTTGTTATCCATGGTAGGAGCTGGAACATATCCCCTGCAGATATGGAGGCACACCTGTTTATCACGAAATTTGAGTGAACTAAAGGATAGAAAAGACAATATATCTGTTCTGTTCTGAGTTCCTACACCGTAATATTTTTTAAAAAGTTTTCTGTTTTTATTTTTTAGGTTTCTAGAAACCAAGATGTTAAATCATATTATCACTTTAATTCATACTCTCTGGCTAACTAATTTAGGGGATAAGCAAAAATCACTTGGAGTAGTTGGCAGGAGAAAACTGTTAGAAAATCCAAAATTTCTTCCTCTCCAGATTGTTAATGAATTCCTTCACCTTTTGATAGTTCTTCTTAAACACATTCGGTGAGTACTTTGTCCTGTTTTCAGAATAATTCTGTACAGTTGCTGTGCTGGCATAAAGCTAATATTTGTATACTATAAATTCTTATTTTTTTCATTGTGGATGGCATCAAGCATGTTTGAAAGCTTGTGTGCCCTAATGGGTACGTTCATTTCTGCTCAAAGGGATCATGCTTTCTGCATTTCATGACTTGCATATGTTTTCTGGAATTGTTATCTCAACTTTCTAAAATTTAATAAAAGCAGAAACAGTCTTGAAGCCTGTACAGTATTCAGATTGCATCTATATTTTATTCCAGACTATCCAATATGGTGGAATAAGTAACCAATAGAGTTCAGAATCTAATCAATTTAATCAGATTAGTTTTTTTCATTCATTATCATTTCCTCGCTGCAACTTGGATCCTTGTTTTATCTTAGTCAGGAATCGAATTAACCATTGCTTGTTTCTAAGAGACAAACAATGCAACAGAAATTGTAGTCACTGTTTACGCTGCGTCATGTTATATTGTATCAATGTTTTATTTCAGTTCTTTCCATTTTATTCAAAATAGGGCCAATTTGGATTTTGCTAAGTTGATTCAGTTTTTCAGCACATTAAGTTCTGTCTTAGCATACCATGCTGTGATTATGGATGCCTTCAAAGAAATGGGCAGATTTACTGTGAATGAGCGTGTGCTTTCGAACAAAGACGTCCTACTTCTCTTGTACAAGTGGAGCATTATTAGCAAAGATGTGGAACTTCAGGATCATCTTCAAGGAATTGCTCAACAGTACCAAGCCAAAGATTTACTTAGTAAGTTGTGAATGCACCAGTGCTTTAATAGTCTGTTGAATTTTAACATTAACATTAAAGACAATTAACCATGTCAATCATTGTATCTGTTAATATAATAAATTAGTAGTATTGGGAATGCCCCAGCCATTGCGATTTTAAGTTCAGTAGATTTCTGTAGTAGGCTCAGTATGCATTTAAAACTTTCCTGGGGAACTAAGTAGAGGCTGCTGAAATGATTTTTGTCCATTATTTCCTCTGTATTGATGCCACCACCACTTTTGTTCTTTAAAATATCTGACATTGCTACCAGTGTAGCTTGAATGATCATATTTCAAAGGGGCGGAGCAAAAATGTTTAGAGGTCATAAAGGGGCAAGTGTATCTAGAATGTTCCAAACTAGTATTTCTATCTGCCTGATGAGACACTTAAGGAATATTAAACCCAGGCGAATGTGCCTATCCTTCTTTTGAATGGAGAAGTCTCCTTGGATTGTTTCAGGTTCAAGTCTTGGTTAGGACACTAAAGATCTCTTTTTCTTGTGGCTTCAGTTTGTTGAGGCAATATTGGGACAGTGGGGTTCCCGATTAATAATCTTCCATCTGCCTGAACCCTGGAAAGGGAGGGTCGGCTGAGGAGAAATTGTTTGGGTGTGACCACCATTTTAGTGCTAACATTTGAACCTGTTAACTTACCAGAGTTATAAGTAAGGGCCTTTCTGCATTGGGCCTTATTCCAGATTATATTGTAGGATAGGGGCCTGCTAGTTGCAGGCTAGTGCAGACTGTGCCAGGCGTGCCCTGCTGTAATCTGCAGCAGCGTGCAACAACATTCAGATGGCAGGCTCTTATGTCAGGATATAATCCGGAATAAGGCCCAGTGCAAAAGGGGCCTAAAATTGGTCCCCCAGGACTTTCTCTAGTTTAGCAGTCTTTATCACTGAAAGATTTTTTTTGTAAGTATGGAGTCAATGTCATTACAGTACTTATTCTCACAAAAACACTTTCCCCATTTCCTTATTTACATTTGTATAACTACTTTTGCTTTTTTCTACTACAGGAAACATTAAGGACAAAAACAAATTACATCTTCCTAGATCATCAAGACTCATTCAGAAAAAGAATCAAGTTGAAATAGCATTGGAAACAGATGTTGAATGTAACAAAGGATACTTAGAAGAATGCAGGTCAACTCTGAGATCTGTTCTGCTACACTGGGAATCTATATTTTTTTATATACCCATGAAGAATCCAAAAGAACAGAATGAATACAACAATCCTAATCTTACATGTAGGATTGCTCACTTGGTATTCAAATGGATAGTGAATTCCCTTGTCTCCAGCAGTCTCAACGTTCAAAATGTGCTTTCAACTTTCAAGTGGTTTAAAAAGAATATTTTGCCAAATAGCAGTTTGGTAGCAGATATTCTTAAGGATAGAACACTGAAAAGTGGAATATATAAAATTTACAGTGGTGTCTTTAATACCCTTGAAGAGACGACCGTGGGGCTGAATGATCTTTCTTTGCTTAACGATATCATGATAGACATGCTAGATTATCAGGACATAACAAAAAATCGTGTTCTTGAAGCTGTAAAAAAGATTTGTCTGTCTGTGGTGACAGAGGAGGACACGCCAAAGAAAGGTAACTATTTTCAGGATAAACTATGTCTTCCATAAAATTTGCCCTTTTCAGTCATACACCTAGGTGCTGAGACCACTAGTTATTTGTTCCAAGATGGCTCATTTCCCCCATCCTTCCATTCTGCAAAAGGTTTGTCTGTCGTCTTCCTTACCTGCATGTACTACCAGTCTTCAAACCCTTCCATTTTGTGTACCCAGGTCCGCTTCTGATCTCCCCCCTTCCCCTACAAAATCTCTTCCCCTTTACACCAAACTCTCTTTCTGGTTCTTCCACTCAATATTCCAGTACCCAGAGACAGAATGATTGTCCAGTAAATGTTATGAATCTAGAACTTTAAATTTCTTGAAGTATTGAGAGAGAATACATAATACGTTATATATTGATTGAAAAAATTGATTTTTTTTTTAAGCAACGAATCTGAGCTTTTTCCATAACAATTTTTTTGCTTTTTCACATTAGAACAGTAGATTCTTTTTGTCCTGGGACTCTTGGATAACCTTTCTTATAAAGAGTTTCGAACAAAGAGATATTTAATATTTTCATTTAGAAAAGGTATCGGAGGCCTTGTCACTTAAAATAAATAGAATGAAGGAGGGACATACTGTAAATTAAATCACCTTTGTTAATTGTGATTTCCTTCTTGTTCTAGCTGCAGGAATATTCCTTACTTCTGTTTATATTGGAGACATTTGGCTAGGAGGAAAGCAACCAGAGATGTTTTTAACTCACGTAAAACTGATATCTGAAGCAACGGACTGTCAACAAAATAATGATAAGAAAAAGGATGGGCTTGAAGAGGCAATGTTTCTTCTGTGCAAAGACATTCATTCATTCTTAATACATCATTCTGCTTTACAGTCCTAAAATCAAGTACTTTCTCGGTTCAGTGGGAAAGTTTTGTATAAATTTGTAAGATTTCAGTACTTGTAACTTTTTTGTATATAAGTCGAAATCATGTCACTTTTCTAAAAGGATTTTTGATATTTTTGTAAGCTCAACTGCTCAGTCATGATAACAAATATTGTAATTTTTGCTCTTATTATATGCAAGGGAAATGGTAAGATTTAGGGGGAAGGGAGGCTAGATGTATTTATGTATTGTTATGGAAAGTATTTTATACAAGTGTTTGCAGTTTCAAAAAAAAAGGATTTATGATAAACATTTTATTTTAAAAGCTGACAATTTTATTTTTATATATTATGGACCCCTATTAGAGAAACTGATTACTGGAGAAGCATTCCACCTACTAGACATTTGCACTGAAAAAAGCAAATAATGAACAGTAATGATTACTCTTGGCCATGAACAAAGTGATAACATGTTATCTTCCTGGAACTCAATTAAAAATTATCATCTATTCATGCTTGGCAATGATTGCATTTAATGTATACAACAGATTTTCCCATCCTGTTCTAGAACTCAGTGAAAATTTCTCATCTGTTCAAGTTGTCCAATGGTTGCAATCCGTCTGAAGAGCTTCTAAACTAGGTTTGAAGACATGTAACAAAGTTTTTGGGGACTAATTCATAAAACAATGTGTCTTGTTCAGTGCATAGGAAGCAATGAGAGAGTCATTTAGAAACAGTCTTTCTGTATTTACCTGACTGATATGGTATAAGAATACCATAAAGTCAGGTTAGTTAGTGGCACGGCAGTGGCCATTCACACTTTGAGTGCTTGAAAAGCCCTGTACTGAGCAGGCAGCACTTAAAAGTACAAATTGCTAGGCCAGGCTGGATCACCATGACAACATCTGTGGCAACATCTGGCACATGCTTAGATGCTGCACATGACCACACAGCCACAGATGCAGTGCCGGAACAGCATGTAAGTAGCATCCAGGAGCAAACTAATAAGGATGTGGACTGTTTTTTAGCAGTCTGTTGCTAGATGGCTCTAAGACTGCAGCACCTTCTGGTGAGTTGTTGAGGCTCCCTGGTATGGACAGGGATCCCTTCCTCCCTTTTATCACCATCTTAGGTTACCTCTGCCACTTTCTAGCTCCAGTACAGTAAGCCTTTGTGGGATTGGATGGGAGACTACACAGGCATTTATTTATTATTTGCATTTCTATCCCACCCCGTACCTGAAGGTCTCTGGGCAGGTAACAACCATTAAAAGAGTAGATTAAAAACAGAATATACATTAAAAGCCCTTTAAAAATTCAACAAATCTAAAACAATATGGTGGAAAAAATAGTATTCTATATTTTCAAATTTTCTTTTTCCCAAGGGTTTTCTGCATACTGATAGATAACTATTTGTCTTTGAAGCCCTGTAGCATGTGGAGCCTCAAATTAGATAGGTGTGGATGCTGAGCTACTGAAACACAAATTCTTTTAATAGTCATTAAAAGGAAAGTCTTCTGATTCAGTATCTGAATGGTACTAAATTCATCACACATAATAAAGTGATAGCTAAGAAACTAGGAAGAAATTGAAGCTTCATCTTACGTTTCTGAGTTCTTGGGTTTTTAAAATTCTGACAGCGGTACCCATTTTACTGAGATTGATTGTGTTCACTGAATAGCTTACTACTTTCATGCAGTATTTTAATTTGATTAAAGAAGTATCTCCTAGTCTAGTCCAAGATATTCATATCTAAGAACATCCTTCCCCTCCAGTGGGCTATGTATTTTGTTTAGTTAGCCTTCACATTTGAAGAATTCTCTTCTGCTGGGTTAGCTGTAGAAATTGGTCTTGCTTGGTCTGGATGGATAGTTTTTGAATAATTCCACAGACACAGTTTCTGCAGTCCTCCATTCCTGGGGAAAAAAGTTGTTACATTAACAAATTCAACTGTTGCCTTCCTGTAAATATTCTTTAACAGATTATATAGAGAAAACTGACAATTTAAAAAGTAGGCTAGTTTCAAGAAGTAGAACTCTGCCTTTCCATCCTTGGAATCATCAAGTTTATAATCTTTCCAGACAATTCAGATTTAGCCCTGAGAATAACAAAGATGGAAGTTAAGAAGGAAAAAACTATATGATGCTACCTAATACCTGGTAGTGAACTGCCTGCAGAAAATTATTTTGATGAAGCAAAATCCTCTTTTCTCCTGTTCTGTCTGGAGCTAGAAAGTTAGCAAAAGTAAGACAAAGCCCTGGCACAGTGACTGACATCAGAGCTGAGAAACCTATGACACTTTCAAGATTTTTTGCTAACAGCTATCCCACAAAAAAAGTAAACAAAATAAATTTTAAAAGTGCCCTTTCTTATGATAGGGACCTACCATGCTGGTGCAAATGGCAAGTTCTGGAAGGGTTCTCCTACAGTCTGCATCAGCATGTAAATGGAAGGTCCCTATTCTGGGATATAATCTGGAATAAGGCCCAGTGCAGAAAGGCCAAACAAAACAGCCAAGCCACAAGGTTCCAAATACCTTAAAAGGTTTCCTTCTTCTAAACAAACCTACTCATGGCTCTGTGCCACCACCCATAGAAGTTAAAAGTATAGCGACCTGTATGACGGCTTTCTCTATGATCGGCCTCAGGCTATCCATTCTGTGGTGCAACAAACACAATCACTTTATTCATACATGTGACTAGGGCAAATGCATCTCTTGTTTTGTTGAAAAGGCACTTCTCTTTTGGGTAGTGAAAAATGTTTTACTTTTAATTCTTGTTTGTCAGCTTTTTAGTTGTTGTAACTTGCCTTGAGACCTCAGGCTATAGAGATATAAATGGCTGCATCCAGACAGGACAAAAACTGCCATTATGGCGCTGCTATGCTGGGATCGCAATATGTATTGTAGGCAACCCCACCACAACCCTGCTTTTTCATCACTAAAAAGACATTTTAAGTATTGCTGGAAAACTAGCACTGTTAGCAGATTTTCCAGCTTAGTGTTTTTTAAAGACTAATGTTTCTGGACAGAGCAGTGGTTAGACCTCCATCCAGGCTGCATGCGTGGAGGATGAAACAGCTGAAGTGATCACCCACCCACCCACCCACCCACCCACCCACCCACCCACCCACCCATCCATCCATCCATCCATCCATCCATCCATCCATCCATCCATCCATCCATCCATCCATCCATCCATCCATCCATCCATCCATCCATCCATCCATCCATCCATCCATCCATCCATCCATCCATCCATCCATCCATCCAGGAATTCAGTGGAAGCCAAACTCTGTGGATTGCACATCACTAAAATGAGACCAGCACTGTCTAGAAAGGAAAGCAATACCCCACATTATTGCTTCCTATCACTATGTCATAGGAAGTGTGTTGTCTGGAGGCAGCCAATTATACAGAGAGGCCATTGTGGAACTTCTTTTCAATATGTTAAACAGTACTGTAATCTCATAATCACAGGAGCAATGGAAAACAAGATTGTTCAGGAAAGACTAGTTGCTCCTTAGAACTTGTGAAAGAAAGACAGCAGGCTAGATACTCTTGTTTAAAGATATTTCAGTCTTTGTAAACTGTACAAAAGGACATCATGTTTTCTTAATTTTACATGCCATTTTGACATTGTGTTCCTGGCTTGTATAAACCAGAGTTGTCTCAGCTGGTGAACTTCTGTCCATTAACTTAGTGGTTCCATGTTACACTGAATACAGCCAGATGCATGTTGGTAGATATTTTTAAATTCAGTCTTTCCTAGAATTATGCTGTCTTAATACTTTCTTCACCTGCTACACACAAAAAACCTTACTTACTTTATTAGTGTAGGACCAGATCGAGATATGTAGAACAAAATAAAGAAGAGAAATATCACAAAAGAAGCAAGCCCAATCCAAAAAGCGATTACTATTGAATCTGTTGGAGGAAATAAAAGATATAGTAATAATAATACCTAATAGATTGCAGGCATATTTTATACACATATCCAAATTGTAGATTCTGACTTTTAATGCCCAGAAAACCTAATACAAAGCAGCTACAGATCTCTAGGAAAATGGTTTCTGAATGCAGACAGAGTCCTTCAATAAAAAGCTACTGCAAGCCACATAGATCTCACTTGTATCAGCTATGACAGTGTTGGTCATTTGTTTTGCATAAACATTTACTCAAGATAGCACATGCTCTAGAATAGAAACCATTTAACAAAAACTTACAGTATTCCCTTCTGCTGGTCTTTCTTTTCCTTTCTCCATTTAGTTCTATGCATATATAATCAATAGCAAGACTTACATCTGTATGCTTTCAGATTTCTTGCATCAACTGGAAGTAGATCCAAGTAATCAAAATAATATTCATACGCCAGAGTATAATTAGAGCAATTTGTCTTGTTAGCCATTTCAGTAGTATCTCCCAGATGGCTCAGATTTTTAACCATAGCACACAGTTACATTAAGCTGTACTTGAATGCTTCTTTAGAAGGGTTGTGAATTGCATTAATAATATTCGAAGGGAAGGAATGCCTAGATACTGGAATGACTCCACAGAAATCAAGGTCAGTGTACTATAAGAGCTGCCTAGTGCCAAAATATCTAATGTGATCTTCCTTGCAAGTGAAGAACCTACATAACTAGACTGAAAGTAAGCCTTACAAAGAGATGACTGTTACTTTCAAAGACATTTCAAAGTGTAATGACAACACTGTTGCACACTACATCTAGCTTTCCATAGAATGCTATTTTCTGCAGCTCAAGAGGATGAGAACTTTGCATTCAAACAACACTTCAGAATCTTGTTTTGTTCTTTGGCGTGAGGGAATTCTCTAATGAAAAGACAGTAAGTACATAACATGTCTCTGCAAATCTGCAAGTTTTCACTAGAAGAGTTGCCTTTTATACCCCACTTTTCTTATCTTTTAAAGGGAGGACTCAAAGCAGTTGACAAAGCTTTCTGTTCTTCTCCCCAAAACAGTCACCCTGTGAGATAAGTGGTGAGAGCTCAGAAGGAGAGCTGTGACTAGTTCCAAGATCACCCAGCTGGCTTTGGGTAGGAGAGCAGAGTTGAACTGGGAAACAACCAGATAAGAGCCTGATACTGTAACCACAAGTAGTTGGACAATACAACCAAAAAATTTTTTAATTCTAACTTCATGCATAATTTTTGCAATAACCTTTTTTTTCTTGTTCTCCATTCCACCACCTGCTATGTATAATATCTCGCAAATTGAAAAGTTCTGCAGAATTTTCTAGAGTCATTTCAGTTGAGGTTCTAACCATTTTCACAACTGAAGCAGTTTTATACGGCTGCATCTAGATGCCAGTTACTTATTCCATCATATTTGGATATTCTGGAATAAAGCATGGATATTCTGGAATACCCATCCTTTATTCTGGAATATCCAAATATAACAATAAGTAACTGACTCCTGGATTAGTTGCCCTATACCAGGAGCAAAGTGAGAAGTATGGGCTTTCTGACCTCTCAGTTTTTTTACTATCATCGATCTTCCAACAGGAATTACCTGAAGCAAGAGTGGGTAAGGGTGTGTTTGCTGTTGGGCCTGTCTCTACTTGTTCCCAGACCTTGTGGAAGTGGTAACTTCTAAAGCCTTCAGACAAAGTCACTGAAAACCCTTATCCACTTATCAAGAGATCTGGAAATTGGCAACAAAGCCTTACCAGTTGTCACATCCTTCTTTTCATCATCCCTCCCCATGTGCTATCTTTTATATTGCTGCTGAAACTGAAAAAAAAAATCATGGGAGAAGCGTTGTAATGGTTAAATTCTTAGACAGTTTTCCAATTTCTCAAGACACCTCAGGCAGAACTTTATGAAGCAGTTCTGTCAGAATCACCACGGGAGGGCCAGAGTCAGGAGTGAGGCAAGAGTTTGATCAAAGCATGTGTGCTTTATTTTTGACAACTGAAAACAGAGATTGCAACCAAGCATTGAGTATCAAAAACATATCTGCTAAGTCTTTCACAGTCCCTTCAAGGTCATGTTAGTAGCATTGCTATACTGATAACATTTTCCAGACATAGCTGTCTATGCAGAAACTAGAGGAAACCTAGGATCATTCAGGAATGCAAGCAAAGAATGGCTGAGTATGAATGAGAGAGCAACACAGCTGTGCAGTGGTTATAGCCATGGCATTGACAAGTACACCAAGAAAAAAATTACCACCAGCTTGCAACAATGACCAGCCAGAAGAAACTCCTATGCCTTGTGTTTATGATGCAAACAGGAAATCAACTTTTTTAAAAATGACGGTTTGGGAAGACTGAAGGCAAGACAATAAGGGGGAGGTAAGATTAATGGGCAGATCCAATAGATTTTAACATCTTACTGTGAGGTATGCGCCCCAAGGACAGTGTGTCTGCAAAAACAGAGACTGATAAGGTAACTTCAAGGAGTAACTGGTCAGCCATGGACCTTATTTCTGCTGTGCATATCAGAGAAATCCAATATGTATTTCTTTTCCTTACTTGGAAGGCGTTACCGGGAATATTGTAATTACCGGCTGGGTTAGGTATAATAGATTGTGCTGGAATGTGGGAGGTTCGAAGTTTGTCTTGATGGATTTTGGAAAGCAGACTTCCTATGCTGCAGCATACCAAAATTAAAGGAAATCTTTTCTCTCTGACCTTCTGCTTATTAAGAAACTAACACGGATCGCATTTGCTGATGGAGTGGCAACTTGTTTTCATAGTGGTTTGGAATTTTCCTAACATTACTGAGAAGACATAAAGATGATAAGCATGTATCAATGCATGAGTAGATGACACCAAAACAATAATAGTGGTAAACATTTTAAGTTTGTAAGATTTTAGCTGCTAAAAGTATTGCCCCCATTGCACGTTTTGGGTGGGTTTATTCTGATAGTTGTCTTGGGAGGGGAGGAGCTCTGCTCGTGGGCAATATAATTAGGAGAACCCCACCACTAACACAGAGAGTAGCAGGCTAGGAAAGGCCATTAGAGTGGACGCCAAGGTCCTGCCTCCAAGTCCTGAAGAGACAGCAAGATGCCCCTTGACGACATTTGCAGGCAGTCGGGAGCCCCTGAAGCTTTTGCCTTGAGAATGCATAGAGGCAATTGCTGGGATAGTTTGTGTGGGACAGGATGTTGCACTACAGAAATGCTCGTCAGATGGCACACAAGCGGGCTTAGTTAACTGATACAGTCGCTACGTGTCCCAAGGACCGTCAGCCGCCACCGCCTATATTCTCTCTATTGAATATGATGGCGAGTAACGTACGATATATAACCCACCTCACAAGCCCACCCCGAGCGAGCCGAGGTCGGGGCTATGGAGCATGCGCACAGTGTCCCCAGGTACCTAGTTCACCTCACCTATGCCTTTCTCTTTGCAAGGCCAGCGAGCGCAAGAGGCTCTGCGTGCTAGAGCGGCGCAACGCAACATGGGGCTCGTTATTTCCGGTGGGGGGAGGAGGAGGAGCAGGAGGAGGAGGCTGGCCAAGAGAGGCGCGAGCGGCGGGTGACTTGAAAAAGCATGGCGGCGGCTGCGCTCCCCGTGCAAGAGAGCTCGGTGGTGTCGCCTCCGGGCAGCCCCTGCGGGCTCTCCGACCAGGAAACGCGCGGAGCGGAGGACGAGGAGCTGCCCATGGTGTTCCTGTGCATCCAGTGCAAGCGGCCAGTGGGAGACACGCTCAGCTGGGAGAGCAGCGACGAGGACACGAATTGCATCCTATTGAAGAGTGAGCGAAGAGGGGCCAATATTCCGCCCTCCCAATAACGCTGGACGACGGCGCCCTTCTGTCGTTGCCTGGACTGTGGCCAGGACTGGCAGGGGCTGTGGTCACGCTTAAGGTTTAATCCAGCTTCAGTCCACTTTCCGAGTGAGAGAATACATCAGCAAAGTGATAAGCTGCTTTCTTTCAGTGTTAAATAACTCAGAATATTCACCTTTGGGATGGATAATGCGGAAAGAAAATTACTGGTCGCTTTGCTGATGTGCTCTCTCGCTCTGAAAGTGGAATGAAACTGGATTAAACCTTGGGTGTGACCACAGCCTGGAGTTCACAGCGCTTATTTATAGCTTAGCAACAGCTGAATATACCACAGTATGACCTTCCCTAATGGTCAATAACACTTTTTTTCTCACTCATATCACTTATGTTATATCCTTGTTTTTGTCTTGCAGAACAAAACCCGGCCAAGCATATTTCTAATCGTGACAGACAGTAGTATTTGGGCTGGCTTCCTTCAGAACTAAAGATATTATGTTATTGATACTTAGTTTGTAAATGTAAATGTAGTTGTAAATGTCCAAAGTTCTCTTTGTATTTTGAGTAACTAAAACAAGCAATTTAATACATTTTTCATGCAAAAAGAGAAGGGAGTGAGGTTTTCATATTTTGAATTAAAGAGAAAGACTTTGTAGCAATAAGAGGTTTCATGGTCTTTACAATTAGCGCTCAGGATATACAGTATAATGATTTCATGAGGTGAAAATCATTTGGCCTGCTGTATCATTCTGTATGCATAATCCCTAGTGGTGGAAGTTACTTTTCCTTGCTTTCTCTTTATCCTCTTATATCACACAGAATTTCTATGACCTATTTTTTACCTAGAAGTCTGCTAGCTTGCAGTTTTTTACAACATTGAACTGCCTTTCACTGCTGTTTTTTATTTGCATCTTTCTCACTTCAGGTGTTACACACAATGTTTCAGTGGATAAGGAGCAAAGACTTTCTAGCCGGGATGGTGAATATGGTTGGTAAGCACTGAAAAATCTCAGAGGGAAAGTTAGATTTGCCCATCAATCATTGCCGGAAATGTTTGATGGGAACCATTAAAGTGGATTTTTAAAAGTGCATGACACATATGAGAACTTACACACTTTCAGGCTAGTATGCTTTTGAAAAAAAACACCTATGTGCATTTATACAGTAAGGAAGTACTCTTCCAACACCACTGTATCTCGGTACTATTTATTTATTTATTTATTTATTTATTTATTTATTTATTTATTTATTTATTTATTTATTTATTTATTTATTTATTTACATTTATATCCCGCTCCATCCCCAAAGGTCTCTGGGCGGGTTACAACCTTAAAACAACAGATTAAAACAGAATATACATTAAAAGACTTTAGAAATTCAACACTCTAAAACAATACACAATACTGATGATATACTAATACCGTTCCATTGAAGCAAAGATCGGGTGCACAGGGAACCATCCATACTTCAAGTGCTGGTGCAGTCCTCAACCAGGCCACTAGTAATTGAAGTGTGGATGGCCCACCTGGCAAGCCGGATCATTGTGGGTGTGGCCATGGCAACATCTGGCTTGTGTGCAACTGTGCAGCTGCAGCTGCCATGCCCACTCGCAGCTTTGCCTCTGAAAGAGGCTGTGGATAGGATTTTAGCTGTACATAGGTAACAAAGACTCGGGCAGCTGGAGTGAGCTCTGGGATGCCCTTTAAGAGAACTGCCTTGGCTGAGAATGTGAGCCTTTGTGCTAGCTGAAAGGAAGGGAGCAAATAGCTGTTGCCGTTATGGTTTGAGGTAAGGCCCCTACTGTGCCTCGTGTCATCTGTGTCTTGATCTCACCATGCTGGGCAGACCGAATTATGCTAATATTTTGTTTGATTGTTGGCTTTTTCCAGTGTTGTTACATTTAATAGTTTTGCATTTTTATTGAATTTATGTATTGAATGTATCAATTCATTAATTGCATTTTTTTGCATTTCCTAGTTATGAATTGTTCCTTTTCTTGCTGCTATTACTGATTTATTTATTTATTTATTTATTTATTTATTTATTTATTTATTTATTTATTTATTTATTTATTTATTTATTTAATAACGCTGTGTATTATTATTTTTATGATTATTTGTTGTTACATGCTTTGGAGCATTTTGTTAAGGGTGAGCTTTAACTGTAAATATTTAATTTCAGTTATATAGGAATTTGTACATTGTTATATTCCAAATCATAATGTGAATGTGTTAGATATTCCAAGTAAGCTTTTCATTTGCTTGCTTTGCAGCTTACTTGAAACATTATTTTGTTCTGGGTGCAAGACAACCCTTGGCAGCATTTACAGATGTACCCCAAGACATCTTGACTACAAACGAGATTTATATTGCTTAAATGTTGACTCTCTTGAAAGGTAACAGAAACAATAGTTCTCTTTTCCAAATACATTTTCTGTCCCTTTCCCCTATTGGGCTTTCTTGCTTTAAATATTCTTCGTGGTGGACAACTCAATCCTCTAGGTTCTCCCCTGGTGTGTGATGCCTGGTGGAAAATGACGTTTTTGTATTTTTAAACATTTGGCCCATAATAAAGTTGTTTATGCATCCTTTGACCTTATGAATACTATTTTAGAGGCATATGTTTATTCTAAGAATATCCTGCTCCCTGTTAACATTTATTCTTCTTGAAGGAATGTCTATGTCAGAACTCAGTGGAGATGTCTGAAGAAAAAAATTCATGATAGTTTCTGCATAAGTTGGAGAAATCTTGGAGAACCGCCTGGCTTACAGAAATGTGCTTGGGGCTTCAAAGAACTGTTGAATATTTTATATGAATGAACTGGCAGTTGTACTATTTCTTATTCTTTATCAAGTAATGTCTTCTTTTACTTTTTCTCCTCTTTCCTGAACCTGTTCCCCTCTTTGCCCCATGATCAGCATTGTAAAGATGGTCAGTATAAAAGGAGAAGTACTTTGTTGGGTCTGTACCTTAATAAAGTACTTTGAACAAAATATTGAGAAGGGGCCAATGAACCAGTGAAGTAGGAAACTGTTGTTGACTGATAGTGATGTTGCTAATAACTGTACAATGTCCAAGTTACACCCTAGGGTCTTCAGAACAAAAAGCTGAAACTGAAGAGGAACCTCTCACGCTTCAAAGTCGAGCCAATTTGGAAGAATCATTAGGAAGGGTAAGGATATGTGCTTTGTGTTTTTCAAGTTGGGAGGATTATTCTTTAAAAAGTGATCCTTGTCAAGAAATAACGGGGGAGTTGAACATGTTGAGGAAACCATGTTTGAGATCACAGATAGCGTTGGTACACTCTATATAATCATATAACAGAACTGGATCTACAGGCTGTTTCAGTCTTTGAATACTGCTGTTAAGCTTTCATTCAGCATTGGTTATTGCCCAGTATGTAAGTCGGAATGTTGATTTTCCTCTAAGAATATCTGGTAGCACTAAAATCAGAGAGATGTTCTCAATTCTTGGTCTACTAGTGATGTCACAATAGGACTGGGAAATCAAAGGTATATTGTCTTCTAATTTCTTGTGAGTCCCATAAATTTGAGAACAATTTCTTGTAAGTTATATGAGCTAAAATATTTTCTCTGTTCTATTAAACAGGCAGAAACAATACTTAAAGCATTGGAGCAGCGATTATCTGTAGTTGAATCAAGTTTTGCATCCCTTCACAATATTGGTTGAACAACTCACAAGTATCATTGATGCATATGCTTGTTTACTCCTGGAAAGATGAAGATTTTTTTTGTATTCACACACAACTTTTTCTTTTTGCATCTCTGTTTTTGTTAGGTTTGATTTTGTTAGGTTTGATTTTGTTTGGGCAGCTGTGGGATGTGTCTGGGTAATCCCTTTCTTCCGAATGTGGAAGGGTTATAGATCTAGGGAGCTTTAGCTTAGTCCATGTTCACAGGGCTGGCTGCTGACAGGGTATGTGACCCACTCACTAGCATGGTCCCTGGGATCTACAGTCTGGTGGTATGGTTCTTGAACTCAGAGCGGTCCCTGAATACTGTGCTGGAGAGTACTCCAGTGGAAAATCATATTCAGGCAGTTCCCCGAGCTTCTCCAGCCATCTATGGTGTGGACAGCTAGAGTGGCCCAAGCATTGCGTGGGGCCCAGTGTCATTTTGCTCTGCTCTGGAAACAGATCTGAAAGTAGGCTGTTTGCGGTGCACTTCAAAAGCCCTGCAACTTCAAGGGGCCAAGATGGGGCTGCAGCACAGCAGATGATCCCAATGAATGCTGCCATGTCCTGATCTGGTCTTGGCTGGGAATTATCAGTCCAGGCCAAGACCAGCCTCCACAGCAGGCAGCAAGGAATGTCCTGCAGAAGCTGCCTTTCTGTCTGTCTGATTCATGAAGTTCCACTTGTACTTTTTATGATAATACCAATAGTCTTCCTGTAGCAATTCTGTGGCCATGCTAAAATAATATGCAAAGAACTGTTGATACCCATAGCTTTGTAGTTGTATTACCTTGGTTTCAGCTTGCTTAAGTGCAACTTTTTATGTCGTACTGTTACGAGATTCAGAGATTAAGTCTTGTCCAAAATACTAATTGTGGCTTATCCAGCATTCAAGTTGCAAACTAAAGGGTTGATAAAAGTTGTTTTATATTTAATTGTTTCAAGACTATTCATTATTAGCGATCTGTAACTGTTGGGAAGCAGTTATAATGGAAATGGATGATAAAACAAAAACTTTGTATTGTTGCTACAAATTTAAATGTACATAATCTAAAAAATGACATAAATGGCCTTATACCCTTGCCCAACTCACCTGCTTTAAAGAAGGTGTTCCATCCTGCTACAGATGCAGCGTTAGGAGGGGACTCTGCTATCTATCATATGTGGTAGGGTGCCATATCATCCAAAATGTCATATTCCTTGGACAGCAGAGCTGTGTCTACTTTGGATTTATCAGTTGGCTACTTTTAATAATCCTACAAAAAACACTCCTGGACATTACTTTAACAGCAACAAAACAAGTCATTGCAGCTATCTGGAAATTGGAAAACAAGCTGACATTTGCTCAGTGGAATGCCGCTATCTGGCCAATTTGAATTTGAATTTATAGCAGTGCAACTGAGAGCATCAAGGAACTTTGGGTGAGCCAACCTTTTACGTGATTTGGAACACATTCTTGAAACCTGCCCCTACAAGGTCTGACTTTGTAATACCAGACTATCACCCACTGAAACTCTGATTAGGCCTAATGATAGAACAACTGATTATACAACCATTAGAAAAAAATTATCCATGATGATATTAAAAGGCTTGGCAACTTTGAATATCCTTTAATAGAAGAAATATATAATCCTTCTTTGATTGTATAAATTTACATAGTTTATATTTTTCTAATATATTCTTGTTTTGAAAATTCACAATAATAAAATATTAGTTGTGGCTTAACTAATACTCTAACCATGTTTAGCCTTTCATAAAACAAAATCTCTAGTATGTCAGTTTTGTAACTGTTACATACAAATTATTTAGAATTTTTTTCTAGTATTCTGTTATTTTGAAACCAAAACATGCTTAATTAATGTAAATGGTTTAATAAAAATGGGAACTGTATAGCTGAACTAAGATTAAAACTATGTAGTAAGAGGTTTTAGTTCTAAACCTTATTCTAATTCTCAAACTGGATCTTATTTCATTTGCCAAATATGTTCCAAGTAACTTACTTGGCATTAGTCATCACAGGTTTTTCATTATGCTGTAGCACATCTTGTTCACATTTAATTGAGGCATATCATGTTGTTCATCCTTATTTCCTTTCTTTAAACATTAAGTACAGACACGATTCATCAAGAAAAAGGTAAAAGAATAAATACTTATGTATTCTGATTTTTCCCCCAGCTATAATGAAGGTGAAACCTCAAACAAACATTACCTTTCCCCCTACCATCAAAAAGCTTTTCCAGAGAGTTTCGGCAAACTTAACCATCTGATCTTGGATGATGAATGTGGAATATTCTTGTTAGGATCAGCCATACAGAGCACAGGATGCCCCTAATTTATAGACTGATGGCTCCAAACCAGCATTACCTCCCCCTTTATTTTGCTTAAATGCTTTTTATTCCAATTTCCTATGCCTTACACTACATTACAGTTCCACTTCATACAATACTTAATACATATATATGTGTGTAATTCCCCCACTCTCCCTCTCTCCCCTGCTTTACTGCTGATTCTTCTTACACCTTCAAGCCAACGATAATTTCTTCAGCTTGTCCATTGTGCAGAATTATTGTCAATCAAGTCCAATACTACTTTCCATTGGTCCCTGGTTTGGTCTTGTACTATTTTCCCCATGTACAACTGTGATGTTTTAATACTAATTTTCCACAGTCCATTTTGATTTATCTTTCCAGCCCGCAGCTAACACCAATAATGCTGCCCAGAGCAGTTGGTTCAAAATATATTGGTCTGCCATTGTCCTACTGTCGAAGCAGAAATCCTATTGTAGGATTTCTCAACAGAATTTGATATCTGGGACCACTCACTTGGCTGTAGCACTGGGTGTGTATGTCAGGCATTGCCCCCATTCAGCCTTCTCATGGAAGTAGTCAAAAGCTGTGAATGGAATTGTAGCTGTGGAATAGGTTTTACTGCTCCGCAGCATTTGAAGATCAGAAACAGCTGTGCATGCTGGGAGCTGCTCCAAGAAGGAAGTGGCTCTGTGGGGTATGTACGCTCCATGCTGGAGTCTCCCCAGCTGACCCTGAGGGCTAAGTATGAAAAGTCCCACTGGTTCTCTGAGGTGCCCCTTTTGTTATGTCTGAACACTTGGTTAGCATTATCCTGGGCTTTTGAGGTGAGCAGATGAAAAAGATTTGAGTGTAGCAATACTGACATCTTTTTAAAGTTCGGTTGCAAATCCTTCAATCCAACCTTTTGCGTCTTTACTTGAAATGAAAGTTCAACTACATTTTATGGAATTTTTCCCCCAATAAAGTTTTGGCAGTATTTTCGTGTGGGATTCCTATAATATTTAGACTTTAGCTGAAAAGCTTTCAGAGTCATAATTTAAGCAAAAAACTTCATCCCCTAAAGTTCCTGGAAATTGCAAATTATCGGATGAAAAGAGAGCCCCTTTTTGCAATGGGCCTTATTTTGTTTTATATCCTAGAATAGGGACCTGCTGTCCACATGCTTGTGCAGAATGTGGCAGGCTCCACCCCGGGACCTGCCATAATCACTAGCATGCAAATGGCAGGTCTCTATTCTGGGATGTAGTCCAGAATAAGGTCTAGTGCAGAAAGGGCCAGAGAGAAGGAGACTTCCCAAATGCACAAAATTGCAATATCAGATGGTTTTTTTGTGTTTTCTAAATTTGGCTAAATTATATGACCATCATATCATCATCCAGCATATGATGATTTTTGCCATTGCAAAAAATCCCATGGAAGTTAAGTTCAGGGACAGTAGCAAGTGTTCACCCAGTGATCACTTGCACCATCCCAAACTTACCTTGCGGCTCTCGAAGTGCAGATGGTCCATCTGGGACCATCTGCATTGCCATAGCAACAACCATGGCAACTTCTGCTGCACACCAAGCTGTTGCTATGGCAATCATTATGTGGCATGCAACTGCACAGCTGTAGCCGTGACCCCTCCCCTCCAGTATTTGCATTTGGAAGCAGTGTGAATACTGCATTTGGGAGTGTACTACTGGTAAAAATGTGAAGCTGTTTTTACTGTTCCACAGCTAACAGCAATCAGGACAGCCATACATCCTTCTGGCCACTCTGGGTTAGAGACTGCACTACAGTGCACAGATGCTCTGTGCCTGAGTGTGTGGGGTCATCCTGATTGCCTAAGGGCGAACAGGCATCTCCATGAATCTGGGAAGGTGGATTTTGAAGTTCATTAGTACAATATAAGTATGAGAGACCACTGAGAGCTCCAATTCATTCACCATAACACTTTTGACATGGAATTGTTCCGAAAACAGGAACAACAGAATTCTTTATTGATGTGTTCACTTCTGAGAATAGATCAGATTTTCTTTATTTAGCAAATACTGTACTTTGGAGAGCATACTGGTATATTCTGACTTCTACCACATGGTGGTGTATTCTGCCCTCTAACCTTTCATTTTTGTTTGCAAACTGCATTGCTTCATTGTTCTAGGTTACATACTTGACCTGTTCTTAAATTATGAAGATAATCAACTTGAGGGCAGATCCAAACAAAAGCCAGTGAAGAATGTCTTTTTAAAAATAAACAACTTGTTACAGTTTCAGCTTGCAATGTTTTAATGAGATAAATATTTTTTTCTGGTGAAACTTTTTATTATAGCTTCATTCTATGTTCTCTTTTCAGCTATTGTAGAATGTCACATAGTATTGGTCTCTTGTTAGTTGCATGTACTCAAAGTTGTAAGTATCGCTGCTGTTTAGTCCATGACATTATCAGCAAACTCATCCTCTGCTGTTCCCTTCTCCCCTTCCCTTCAATCTTTCCCAGCATTGGGACTTTTCCAAATGAGTCTTGCCTTTTCATTATTGGCCAGCATATTTTTGCTTCAGCTTCTGTATTTGCCCTTCCAATGAACGGGCAGGTTAATTTCCATTAAATATTGACTGATTTCATCTTGGCGTCCAAGGGACTCTCAAAAGTTTTCTCCAGCAGCACAGTTCGAACAAGTTGATTCTTTAATTATTCTTCACTTTCTGCAGTCAGAGTGGTATTGTCTGCATATTTGAGGCTGTTGGTATTTCTCTTGGCAATCCTAATTCTGGGTTTTGATTCATCCAGACATTATGCATGATGTACTCACAAATCAGTTAAATAAATATGGTGACAATATACACTTTTCCTGATCTTGAATCAATCAGCTGTTCCGTGTCTGTTTCTAAGTATTGCTTCTTGGCCCACATACATGTTCCTTGGGAAACAGGTAAGGTGGTCATCTCTCTAAGGACTTGCCGCAATTTATTGTGATCCACATAGAGGCTTTAGCATAGCAAATAAAGCAGAAGGAGATGTTTACTGGAACTCCCCTGCTTTCTTCATAATCCAGCAAAAGGTGACCTCTTCAAATATCGGCTTCTGGTAGACCTCAGTTCACATACTGGTGAAACCTAGCCAAACTGATGCTTATGGAACACTCTCAAGCAGAACATTGTGTTGTGCTTTTTGTGCTCATAACCAGGCTTCCTTTCAAAGAGTTCAGGGTGGTGAATTTTATTTTCATCTTATCCAAATTTTTCTTATCCTTATAACATGACTATGAAATCAGTTTGGCTAAGAGATAGTGACTGGCCCAAGGTCACCTAGTAGAAACCTGTCAATAACTCTGAGTCTAGCCTCCTTCCAATTTGGAATGGTCAACTGATTCCATATTATGTATTTGTGTCTAAAGCCACTTTCTGGAAACATCCATTTTGACTCTACAGCTCTTTCTATACTTACCTAACTGGCCCTGTCCAGAAGGACCGGACCAGGCTGCAGCAATTCCACCTGCTGGATCATTCTAGTGTCCTAGAACAAGCCTTCTATCCTTGGAAGGGTGTTCCAGGACAGCCTCTGTGTTGGCTCCAAATAGTGTTCAGGCTTCAGATACAGCCTCCGGTTTCTTCAACCTTAGTTCCTAGTCTTGGAGCAATTATGTGTGGCACTTAAACGGGTCTCCTTGCTAAAGAGGCCCATGGTGGTAACGTCCCTTTCCTCAAATATATGAAGAAGATAGGTTGCCAAAACGGATTATGCGAGTCAGTCTGTGTAGTTTTTTTAAGCTTTTCTTGGTTTTACCTACTTTCTGATTTTTTTTTGTCTGCTGGACTATGAGGGCTTTTAAAAATACAAATAACCACTAGATGGCAGCGAAGACTTTGAGACCAAATACAAAAATATACAAAGTTTTGCTACACAAAAGAAAGCTTCCCACCTGTAAACAGGCTAAGGAGTATGCTAATAAGCATTATTGTGACCTCACATTACTGGGTCTCCATGAAGATTAAAATAGATTCCTGGAAGTGTTTTGCTTATCTAGTTACAGGATGTTCTCTTATTGCCCAACTCTTTGAGAGATGCTTTAAACATGTATGATCCCCTTTTCTGGTTGGGTGTGACCGGGGAAGAGGACTAAGGGGGGCTGAATTTGCCTTTCCTCTTGCCCACTTTGTGATTACACGCTGTTGAGTCACAGAACTTTCATCCTAGCAGAGCGCAGGGTGATGGTGAAGAGGGGTGGAGATCTAAAAAAGTTTCATAAAGGTGTCTCAGGAAGGGAAGAGAAAGGTGTGAGCATAGCGACCCAAACTGAGGATAAATTGAGGAAGCATTATCAGGTATTGGGTTTGATAGGAGTTAGTGGGATTTGACTCCAGCTTCTCAATAAGACGGATTATTTCAGCAAGGTGTGGCCACAGCTGTGAACTGTTATGCCTCAGATTTAATTCTGGGCTCAGCTTCTCATGCTTCACTAAATAGATACACAGCAAGGTAAGCAGTTGCAACTCTGTTGCCAGCAATAAAGGAAACCAGGAGATAACTCTCAAAGATTGGTCTGCTTTTATGCATTTTGACAGAAACATTTATACACATCATTACAGTTTATAGACAAATATGATTGATTACAAAAAAGGACCTGGGAATGTTCCAGGGAATTACAGAGCAGTCAGCCTGAACATCATTTCCAGGTAAAGTGATGGAAACCAAACCATCATTAAGGATAAAATTACTTCACAGAAAGAGGAGTAATTATTTTCAGTTTCTGAGTTGCCTAAAATTTGATATTTGCCACATATTTTTGCACCTCTGTCCTGCAAATAAACGACTGACTGATTTTTGGGATGTTGAGCTTTTTGAAAGAAGCGTTTTCTTGATAACTTTAGAAAACAAAATGAATCACGATGTGGAAGATTTTCACCCTTTACACAGCCCAACCTGGGATACTTTTGGTTTGTTTTATCACCACTCTGTGAGTTAGGCTAAGCTGCAAGTTTACCCAGTAAACTTCCCTGGCAGAATGGAGATTTGAACCCAGGGACTAATAGACAGCACACAGTGCTGGGTCCCAGTGTGCATGCGCAGTAGCATGTACCCTCCTCCCACTAGTAAGTGGTGGTCTGACCAGGTGGCAAGATAGCATGAAGGGTTAGCCCCCCCTATACTCAGGGCCTTCCTCACAATCTGAGGCAAAGACTAAGTAAGGGTATGTTACCCTTTATATGTATATAAATGTTCTGGCCTGTAATTGAACTTGCACAGTGCAGGAAAATGTGCAGCCTGCAGATATTGCCTTGGGCTTCCTAGAGATAAAACCCACACACAAAAAAATGATAGAATAGTACAAAAAAATTAAAAGTAGATGCTCTCTTTTTCTAGAAATCTGTGTCGTGTATTTAAAAATTACCACTGTATATATTTCAAATTTCCCCATAATTTCTTGTGTTTTTTTCTTTTAAATAGCTTATTTCATGGCTGTACAGTTTGCTGAAATGAAAATGGCACTGACTCCTAGGTCAGGTTCCCACTAGGTAATTTAATCGGGTTTTAAATCAGGTTTTTTAAAATCAGCAGCAAGGTCTGTTTGTTTGTTTTTTTGCACTCCCAGTGCTAGCGTATAATGCAGACTCACTTTCCATTCTTCAGTGCCCAGCAGGGGAGGAACTCCCTCCCCTCTTTCCTCCCCTCAGCAGAACCCCCTCCCCATGCAGTCAGCAATTGAACACCGTCATACCATGACTTCATCGGGGCAGCAATTCAACCCCCACCCTCTATATAAACCTGCTCCTGGAGATCATGGAGTCCTTTGGCGGCAGCTTTCTTCACCGCTTCCCCCCTCACTGTAGCATAGCTTCTTTCTCATGTTAACAAGGCAGTAGAAGATTAAAGATCACTTCCCCTTCTTGTATAGGTGTTTTGTTCGAGATTGCTAGAGCAGTGCAAAATGGCAGGGGGCAAAAGCAGGAGCAGGCAGGCTTTTACACAGGAGCTGGCAGCTTTGTGACCGCTGATCTCTTTGTAAAATCAGACACTTCAATCCCTGATACATTGTCACATCTCTCTCCCAATGCACATATCTTTTGTAAGCCACTGCAGGTTCTTCATTCTTCATTTCCTCCCCCCACACCTCCCTTTCAGTCGGGGTGATCGCCTTAGCACATAATCACGAACAGCCTGGGAAGAGGGGGCTAAGGCAGGGGAAATCACAGTTTTTCACTGGGTCAGGGGAAACTGAGAACACCCATAAAGCATGGTTTCTGCCCAAAAATCCCACTTGCGTTCCCATTTGCTAAATAAAGTGGAGTAGTTCTAAATCCAAATATAGATAATCCGCATTTTGAGACCTTTTATCCTCAGATTCTTTTAAAACTTTGGGAATGGTGAGCACTCAAAACGGTCTCAAAGCTCTTTTAATCTTGAATGGGAGCACACTCCCAAAAGCACAAATAGCCTACATAGGCAATACATTTTACCTCTTTCATTCATGAATATAACAATAATTGGTGGCAAAGAAAGAGGGGACTTGGTTTAATCAAAATAGTCCCTGCTTATTCTTGGTTCTGTTCCTTTCCATGCAGGTATTCAGAATTGTAGGATGTAGCTATTTTTGTAAATACTTGAAGAAACTGTTGATCGTATTTTGGAATATATCTCAGGATAGGGGTCTGTTGTCCGCATCTTAATGCAGATTCTGGCAGGCCTTGCCTGGGGCCTGCTGTAGCCTGCTGTAGCCTGTGAGCAGTAGACTCCTATTCTGGGATATACTACAGAATAAAGCTGAGTGCAAACAAGCCCTTTGTTCCAGATCAACTGTGAAATATGAACAGTTGCAAACAGTAGCATATTGATAGTTCTTTCAACAAAGTCTGAAGATTTCTCTTTGTGAACGAGACAATGTCAGTGATAAAATCCCATTAACCATTTGATTTTTGTTTCCTACAATGAGCAAGGACGGAAGTCCAACTTTTAAAATAAAATCCCACAAAAATATATTCCAAGTTGAGCTTGCTCTCGTTTCCTCTTCTCAGGTGTCCATTTCTGTGGCTGTATAATCCCAGTGTAATGTAAGTTCGCCTCCCCCCTCCCAAGAATGTTTTATATTCCTCTGCAAAGAAAAGAGAGACCTCCAAACCCCTGGCTTAAAAGGTTCATATCTATAAGCTGAAGCAGCTGGCTAGTCAGGAAAGTTAAATAAATAGTAGTCATATGGAAAGAATTAGACATCCTTGCTACCAGATGGGGTGAAAAGATATGTACTGGTGATGCTGTGTGAACTAAAGGTCTTGTGGTAGGTCTGGGATGAGTTTCCTGGTCCCATTTGTCCATCTGCATTGAAAGAAATCTTGTTATTAGGGTCTCTGAAGCCATAATGGAAGAAAAAGGAATTTCTTTTTGTGTGTGTGTGATATTTTATTAAGAATATAATACTTCTTATTACGTAAAGATGATCTAAAAATGGTACACTTTGTACTTCAGTTACTGGCTATTGATGACTTCCGGGCCATGTCTTCACGGCAACCTTATTTCGGATTCAAAACATTTTCAATCCTCGGAGTCCGCACGGCAGTTTGGCTTAACACACTTTTCCCATGTTAAACCACCCCAAAGCGTGGTGAATCTCAATCCTGTGCTTGAAACGTTTTACATTTTTTACTGTGTGGACAGTACCATTTTAAGAGATGAGAATCCATGTTTAGGGTTTCCCTCTCCCAATAGCTTGCTTCCAAAGACAGTGATTTCAGTGTAAAAATCCACTTAACAGGGATCGCTACACTGTAGCGATGGAACCACTTCACACCTTGGTGGTTGGAATAACAATGTTGCAATTTTGTGCAATTCTAGCTCTTTGGAGTTCTGACTTTAGAAAGGGAAAGGGAGGAAAGCAGCTGAATGTGAATGTTTAAAGCAAAGCGGCTTTAGTTGCCGCTGCTGCTGTGTGACCTGAGCAATGGGGTGAGGTGGGGAAAGAATCGCTGGCTGGCTGCCCGCTGCCATTTTTCCTCCATTCATGGAAGCAGCAGCCACCCAGCCACCCAGTTAGGCTTGGTGAAGGGGTCCCTTATGGGTGGCGCATCCATGCCAGGAGGAAGAGGGCAGGGCAGCCCCGAAAAGTGGCTTTTAAAAAGTAGCCACTTGAGTCACACCTTGAGTCACATATGCCATGTACGATCCTAAGAATCTGGATTGAAGACGATTAAGTTGAAAGCAATGGGATCAGGCAAATTCGCGTTTGCATCCGGTTCTATTATTTCGGTTTAGGGAAAGCGAAATAAGTTTGCTGTGGGGATTCGCCCCTGATCTTCTTCTGAAGGATTGTTTTCAACTTCCTACTCCACTTATCTGACCACCGCAATATCTTTGTCTTTCCTTATTCTTTGAAACCTGCCATTGGTAATTCATTCACTAATGTCTATAGATAGGCAATTAAGTGTTGCTAGTTCCTAACAGTTTTATCTCTTAATAAATTTGTCAATTTGTCCATCTCTGCAAAATCTATCTATTTTATAATCCAATCCTCCAATAACTATCATTTTAACCATGGAGTGTATTGTTTTAGATTTGTTGAATTTTTAAAAGTGATTTTAATGTATATTCTATTTTTAATCTGTTGTTTTAATGGTTGTTACCCACCATTATGGGGCAGGATAGAAATGTAAATAAATAAAAAGATGTGTTGATACTGCACTGTAAAAATGGAAGAAATACTGGTGCTACTTATGACATTTCTGAACATGTGCCTAAGAGAATAAAAGGATATCTGTGCGTACAGTTGTGGTACCCAGGACCTTGAAAGTTTCCAGATAACAAAGGGAGAAGATGTTTGTAGCAGAACTGGAACACATCCATGATGGCTTTTGTTATATAGAAATAAAAGCCTGTGATTGCATATATTATTTTCTTGTTGGTGTGCTACCAAGAAAGAAGCTGCAAGGTTTTTTTATCCCATGACAAAATGGTTGTATTGAAGCAGCAGTGGCAGGATGTGGAAATATGTGGGATAAGCAGAATTCTAGGGTTCCCCCCCCCAAAAAAAATGTTATTGAACTTGTGATTCCTTCTATGAGTAATGGTCATATCAAGGGGATATCAGGATACAAAAGTTGCGGTCAAGAGAGGTAGTAGAATGGAATAATCTTGATTCAGTAACTCAGAGCTCTGGACCTCCTCTGGCTAAATGGCAGAAGAGGAATTTGTGTTCACCTATTTCATTCTATATATGTGTATGAGGCGCCTGCAGTGAGGGTAGAAACTCACATCATGCAGAATAGGTACTTCATACAGTGATTGCACCTGCATTTGGAGTAGCATGTCCACCATGACGTGCCTGTTGCCACCACATGTGGAGAAGTGAAGGTAAATGCACTTTTTTTTACAGGCAACCAGTTGGTAAGTGGAGACACAGCCTGAATTTAATCTGATTAATGAACAGATCCACTCAAATGCTGTTTTTATTTCGAATGCTAAACGTTGCAAAGGATGTTTCCATTAATGTGCAGCTCTATGATTTTTTCTATTTATAGAGTGAGTTGATTCCTTTGGCTGTGTCCCCATGCTGGCCATTTGGCATACTTTGGGTGCTGCTTGGGCACGCATGGGATGGGCACAGGACCGGGAACACATCTTTGGTGTCCCCATGACATTCCCGGCAACGTGGGACAGATACGGGTTGGGCATGGATGGTGGCGTTCCCATGCGAACCTTGCTGAATCCTGGTACAGGGGAGCAGTGCCACTTCCTCTCCATTCCCTTTCTCCTCATTGGAAGCCAGATTGACATCAGCCCACCCCTGTGCCACATCCCCCCCTCCCTTACCGGCACTGACAGCCAGGACTGGGGTGGGAGGCATGGAAACAAGTAAAAAATAAAGCTTCATTCATAAAAATAACTTTTTAAAAATATTTAAAACGCCGAAAGCCACAATGAGGTTTAGTGGCAGTAGGTGCTTGAGAAGTTTTGCACAC
This sequence comes from Aspidoscelis tigris stejnegeri, assembly GCA_023333525.1. Classification (NCBI taxonomy): domain Eukaryota; kingdom Metazoa; phylum Chordata; class Lepidosauria; order Squamata; family Teiidae; genus Aspidoscelis; species Aspidoscelis tigris. Next base: position 215,699,937 of record JALMGA010000001.1, read on the forward strand.
CGCCGCTCCACCATGGACTGCAAGAATGCCCGTCAACTGAAAATCAAGCCTTTATTTATCATCGCCTTGCAGATCAGGGAAACGAGGATTGCAAATGGAACAAAAATCAAGCCATTATGCAGTCTGCCTTGGCATTACTGAAAGAAGGTTGGAATTACCTCTGTGGAAATGCCAGAAAATTAAAAAAAAAAAAAGCCTTTTCCCAGCCTGCCTTTGCAATCGGCATTTTAAAAAGTCAGCGGCTGCGATCTTCAATGGACAGGGCAGGGACAGCAAGCACACCCAACCTCCCAATGACATGAGTGCAAATCTCCTCCCCGATAGCTCACGATCGTCCCCATGTGCATTCCTGGCTCGCTGAGCAATGCATGCCGTTCCCCCAAACTGTGCCAAGACTTGTTTTTTCAGGCATCAAATTTGGCACCCTTCTGGCACAGTTTGTGGGGATTTGGTACACTTTTCACGAACCAAATCCAAAACACATGGGGACAAACCTTACTGATCCTGTGCTCGGAACTGCGGCAAACTTGCATGGGAACACGGTTTGTGTTGTTTTTCACACTTGATGAAAAATAGTTTGAACTTTTTAAAAAATTGGGTTCCTTTTAAAGAATAATATACTGCAAAGCCTTCCTTTATAAGGAGAACATTTGGAGATTATTCCTACTATATACTCACCTCACACCAGTGTTTTTGTAATAAACACACAGATAACTTTTGTTTTAGGGGAAGGAAGGCTCTAGCATTTAATGTGTGTACATGACTGTAAAATATCTTCTTCAGAATATTTTGCTTCTACTAAGTTTTTCCTGCCTCGGGTTTTATTTCCCCTCCTGTCATGTCTCATCAGCATCACTTTCCAAGTAAAACATTTTTCTTAAACCAATAGCTGATATATTCTCCTGAAAGTTGTACAGTACGTGAGTAACAATGGCACTGTGTTAAGGACACACAACAGACAAACATGTTCGTTCAAATAAGAACACAGTATGACTTTTGTTTAGGAGAGCATCCACTCTTCAGCGTATTTCCAATGAAGCATCTCAAGCTGGGATGCAGGTTCCCTGAAAATTAGGGCACATCTTGTTTACTGGCAGGAATGAGGCTCCTTTTGTGTTTTTCTGCCTGGCCAAGGCATGTTATTAAAATAAGAAGCTTGGATGTGTCACACAAAGCATCACCAGACATAGGGCAGTGTGTGTGTATGGGGGGAGCTCATAATCCAAGCAATTCAACTGGAAAAACAATAACAGTGACACTCTCCAGGCCAAGAAATTGGGTCCAGATCTACCTTTTCCTTGACAGACAAGATAATTTTAAAAGGAGCACATTTTAAGGCTCTAAATGAGTCTTTGCGTTCATCAGAAACTGAGTCAGGAAGCACATCATTTGCCAGCTGTTGTTGTTTTTCTAAAAATATAAAGAGTTCAGTTCCCTCATGCTGCTCCCGAAAATGTTTGTGTTAAAACAATGATTCTCTCCTCACATTATTGGTCATGTGGTTACACGATGCCTTCTGACTAGCAAGAATAGTGAAGAGCCCTTTGCTCCTTGAAAGGATGAGCTGCTACAGTATATCATTCCTAATAACGCATCTCATTTCCTTAACATTCAAATTTTTCTTCAAATACAGCTGCTGCTATTACCAGAGAGCTGTAATTCTCAACAGATAGCTAGACGGTGTTGGTCGATTCAGGTGTGCACACCAGAAAGTCCTCCTTCTACTGAAAAATGGTTTGTATGTTTTCCGTGAAGTCTTTAAAAGGAACTCAGAAACCAGATTCAAGGGAAGCTTGTGAACTGGCCTTCACCAGGGGGAGGGAGTTCTGGCTGTGCTCATCTGCACCAGACACCACTGCAGCTATGCATGAACGTTTCTGGTGTTCACTTTCTCCACGTTCTACACACTAAACTGTGGCTGTGTTCATACGGAACAAAAGGGGCACCTCAGAGAGACACCAAGACACCTTGTGTTTCCAACCTTTCTGTAATCCATTTTTTCTACCACAGAGCATTCATGAGAGAGGGACGGGCAGATTGGTGTGTGAACAATCCCATCTTGGAACCTTTTTTGAGGTACCTCAGAGATGCTTCCCTGCCCCCCCCCCATGGGCCTTTTCAGAAAAGGGACTCTCTGGGCATGTTCCCAGACGGAGCATGCACATTGCGTGGAGATGCTTTTATACTAGAAGCATTTCTGCACATGCTGGAGTGTCCCACTGCCAGGATAGTTATGAAGCAACTGGCCAGGACAGTCCTGCATGACCCATTTGCAACTTTTCCAGGTGGAAGAGGTTCAAATGAAGCATGTGATGAGGCAGTGGAGGTGTAATTGCACCCTGCACCCCCCCGGTTGCCATGACAACATTTGCTGTGAAGTCCCATTGGTGCCATTGCTGTGGCAATCTGGTTGCCTCTCCAATGAAGGCAATTCGTACTTAGATGGCTCTTGGAGAAGCATGGCTAAGTTTGGAATAGATCTATTACATAACTTACCTGGCCACTGAACCAAAGAAAGACGCAAATTAGCCCTGTGTCTGATCATAGTCTATTTTCTACTTCCTCCACAGCTACACCTAACTTTTACAAGGGAGGCACTGAGCCTCAACATGGGCAGTGCACATTACACAGTCCAGCACAAATGTGTGAACCAAAAGTCTCTTAAAGTGGATGGATCCCCCCTCAAAAAGGACGACAAACAAACTAACAATTACAACACAGTTGCAACTGTGCAAAAACAATTACAGTATTGCAAGAAATATGCAGACATGCATATAGTTCATAAGACAAATGGTCTCTAATGAGCCAAGAAGTACATTTCAATAATTGGTTTTGCCCATTTACAATTTTGCTGGTGCTGTACCTTTTGATGTTATTTATATTTTATCTTTATTGTGATGCTACACTTGAAGTTTTATGCCAACATTTTAACGGAGCTAAAAATAGAAATACAGAGAGAGATTTGCATTAATACAGTGACATAGTAAATTTTCTTTCGGAATGTTTAACCGATAGATCCTTTCAGTCTCCACACTCCAGCACAAGCCTGAATTTTTGAAAAAAACAAAAAACAAAACCCATACATTCCCCAGCCTTTTCAAAGTTCCTTTTACAGGCTTCAGTGTGCCTTTCCTGTAGACCAGCGGTTCTCAACCTTCCTAATGCCGCGACCCCTTAATGGAGTTGGAGTTCCTCATGTTGTGGAGACCCCCAACCATGGGGCCAGAGCAGCTGGGAGGTGGGAGGGAAGGGCAGCAGGAGACTCGTCGCGACCCCTCTGAAAGGGTAGTTCGACCCCCAAAGGGGTCCCGACCCCCAGGTTGAGAACCACTGCTGTAGACGCTGCTATGTTCACAGCAGTTGTCCAGACGCCTGCACCTGCCAGCTCTCACTGCAGCTTCTTATAGGGAGGGATGCATTCCAACTCTGTCCTTCCTCTGTGTGAGACCTCCCTTTCTGCCCCCCCCAACACAACCTGTGCTGATGCTTTCCTCTCAGTAGTGGTTTCCCTTCTTCTATGCCACAACAGCCACTGCCACTGCAGCCATCACTGCTGCTGAAGCAGGGGACTTCCCTGTGGCTTGGGTTGGCATGGGGCATTCCCTCACCACCTTTTTCAGGATTTCTGATGAAATAAAAAGAACGCTCTGTTGGGCACTGAAAACCCATCATGTGTTTCCCTCTTTCTCCATTAGTTCTGCAACTATCTAGGTCGAGTGTCAGCCAGGACTAGCGGTTGCTTGGAACACTGTTCACGACAAATGATTTCATCTTTTTTTTTCTTAATTAAATTGTTCTAACCAACTGTGTTAGATGGAATGAAGAGAGCAACTTAAATCTAAAACATTAGGCTGCTATAAACTAACATGTATTTTGGCATTTTTCAGACTAGCGGTGAAAATTATTTTGAACACAGGAAGAAGCACTGGGAAGCAATTGGAAGATTTATTTCTGAAATGAGGACAGTCTAAATCAGACAGGAAACAGACTGTAAATGAAAACCAAATGAGTGTCCCCCCAGCTCAAGAGATCAGTTTGCCAGTATTCACAGGATTCCTGACTAGTAGAAGGGATGCAACAAATTACAATCTCAAAAATAAAGGCTTCAGCTTCACCCACTTGTGTGTCTGTTGTCTCCAAATCCAAAGTCCCTGGTCATCTTAGGGAAAGCAGTACCTTACCAAAGGCTATCTGATGAGCTGAATGACTTATGATGAGATGTGAGGTTGGACCTTTCATATACAAGCTCAGCAGATCATGTGACTTCCAGGACCTCTGGAGCCAGTTGCATGGCCCTCTTCCTTCAGATTGTGTTACATGCCATTTTATGGCAGCATGGCATGATCCAGAGCCACAGAGACAGGAGCACCTGATGCCTGATCTGGCAGAGCTGGAAGAGAGCGCTGCCGAGGTGCTCCAAGCGTGCTCTCACCTTCCTGCACTTCCCACATGACAGGATGTGCACAACTGGAGGACCCATGCCTGTGACTCTTGGGTCACATGTGCACATTCCTGTTACCATAAGAAGGCTACCTAATCATGGCCTTAGAAGGGGTGTTTTAGGCCCTTGTTCAGTAACGGTATAAAAATGATGCATGAAGAAGGAACAAAATATTCCCAGAAGCCAAAAGAGAAACAAAGCATGCATTCATACCAAAGTTTTAATCCAGCTTCAGTCCACTTTCAGAGTGGAAGAACTCATCAGCAAAGTGACTTAAGTTCCTTCCACCTTATCTACCCCAAAGGTGGTTTTTCTGAATTACATGAAGCCAAAAGCAACCAGCTTGTTACTTTGCCAATGTGTTATCTTGCTCCGAAAGTGGACTGAAGCTGAATTACAACTTTGATGTGAACGCTGCCAAAGCAAAACCAAACGAACCTTGAAGCTACATGCGCTTATGAGCACACTGAGACCATTTGGTGGCACTCCTGCCCCCAAAGGTGCCCATTTTCCACTTACTGAAAAATGAAAGGTGAATCACTGGCACTGCTGCGTTGGTGCTGCCCCCAACCTACCCTGCCCCTGAAGTCATGGCTGTTTGAGTCTGTTTGAAATGGTGCAGTAGCTGTGGCTTAAAGATAAGCTGTGACTCCACAGAAGCTGCCAAAGGCCCCTATGAGGAGGTTCCTCCATAACTGTGGCCCTGCCTTCCATGGCTGACCAATATACCTCCCATGCATGCATCTGTGCACAATGGGGGGGGGGGGTAGCCTAAATGTGACACCCACACCTTAAGAGCCTTTTTGCACTTAACTTCCCTGGAATAGCACTGCAAACACTGGCCCTGTCCCAAACCTACCCAAAACCTACCCTGCAGCAGGGTAAGTGTGAATGCTTTCCTGCCCTGCTCCCACACAGCTTTGCACACAAAGCTGTAGAGCAGGTTTCACTGCTCCACAGCTTCTGAAGATCAGGGATGGCCGTAAACACTCAGATCCACTTCAAAATAAAAGTGGCTGATCCATACTGGAGTGCCCCTGCTGTCCCCAGAGGCCAAGTGCAAAAAGGTTCTAAGTTTACCTCAGTGTGTATATGTTAAATCCTTTCAAGTTGCAGTCTATAGCACCTCACAGTTCTCTTCATCTTTTGCTGGTCTTCTCCGTTTGAGTCCCAACTCTTCATCTTTCCCAGCCAGTGAAAAGCAGCACTCGCTTGACAGGATGATAAACAACAGCAGTGGCACGTCGAAAGGCAGGCCCCTGTTCCAGAATCTAATCCAGAATAAGGACAAGTGCACAAAGGACCAGACAGACACTTAAAACAAATATTTTAAAATGAAAATGCATATGAAGTCCACTCCCTTTGTTAGCTGTGTGGGCAGAATGATCGGGTTTGGCAGGAGGAAAAGAACAGCTGAACAGGCTTTCACAGGGGATGGGCAGATCTGCCCACAGAGATCCTCATTTTGCCAAGAATAACTGTGGAAATCTTTGGGGTCATTCCCCTCTATCACCTGCCGTTCCATGTTGCCACTAAAAAAGATAAAAAATAAAAAACACAATAAAAAATTGTCAGATCACATCAAAGGGAAGCCTTTGATTGCTACGACCCAAAGACTGCTCAGTCCCCTAGAACAGAGGTTGCTATTGCTTTGGGCCTGTGGGTGTATTTGGGATTTCAAGGGTGTCCTATGGACACTAGACTACCCAGGCAATAAATGGATGAGAGGAGCTTTGTGGGCATCGGAAGGCCATAGGCACCCTGGTGCTATTAGGCGCCACAGCGGGAGCTGATGCCCATCACATTAGTAAAACTAGGAGAAAACTGTCAACTGTCCAGCTGACTTGGTGGATTTCTTTTCCTCATGTTGAATGAAAACAAATGCAACAATGGCCTGCTCGGAGTTTCATAAGCTCCTGGGGATCTGTCCAGCAATTAAACTACCTTTTAAAAAAGGTCAAAGTACTATCAAGACAACAGCAGGGATCATTTAAACCTGTCTAAATTACAGAACGGTGTAGAAAATTGTCTTTTTACTGAATGGCATGGGGGAAAAAAATCTCACAGTGGGTGAGGGCATTCATTTCAAGAGCTCTAGCGCCACAGTGAAGGAAGCGTTCACTTTTCAACTGTGGCCAAGTTGTCTCTCACCAAAAAAGACTTCAGTTGATGCACCAGCTGTAGTTGGAAGTAGGCACTCCTGGCCACGGCCTCCACCTGGGCTTCAAGCGTTAGTGTGCAGTCCAGGAGTACCCCCAAGTTAAGCACCTGTCCCTTCCAGAGCACTGCAACCCCATCAAGGACAGGGTGTCTACCAACTACATGGATGCGAGACCCTGTGACACACAGCACCTCTGTCTTGTCTGGATTCAGTTTTCAATTTATTGGCCCTCATCCTGCCCATTACCACCTCCAGACACCTGTCAAGCACTTCGACTGCCCTCCTGATTCAGATGGCACAGAGAGGTAGAGCTGGGTATCATCAGCGTATTGATGACACCTCACTCCAAATCTCCTGATGACCTCTTCCAACGGCTTCATATAGATGTTGAATAGCATGGGAGATAAGATCGACCCCTGGGGAACCCCACAAGTGAGTTCCCAGGGTGTCGAATCAGTATCTCTCACAGCCACTATCTGAGATCGGCTCAGGAGATAAGAGCGGAACCAGTGCCAAGCACAGCTCCAACTCCTCCTGGTAGCCTCTCCAGGAGGATATCAAAAGGTATCAAAAGCCACTGAGAGGTCCAGAAGAACCAACAGGGTAGCATTCCCCCTGTCTTTCTCCTGGAGGAGGTCATCAACCAGGGTGACCAAGGTGGTTTCTCTCCTGGTGACCCTGGAAACACAATGCATGAGATCTTTCCCTCAGATGCCCATGCACGGACACATGAGACGTGACATGAGAAGACTAGAATAGGGTAGAACAGAACAGGATCATGAGAATATAATAGCTGCACATCCACATAGTGTTCAAAGCAGCTCAGAGGGGCGCAGAAGTCTGTCTGCTGCACAGTACCCTATGCTGAAGGGATGGGAGGGCATGTGGAGGGACTCAAACCCCCTCCTAGTTGTAGATGCTCCACTGGCCGCATCCCCATGGTGGCCATTTAGCACTTTTTGTGCGCTGTTTGGGTACGCAGGGCTGAACGCGGTGCCAGGCATGCATTTTGGGTGTCCGCATGGGATGCCTCGCAACGCACACCGGGTTGGGGCTCGGCGTGGATGGAGCCATCCCCAAGCAAGCTGTGCCAAGCCTTGGCACGGGGAGCAGCTCCACCCCCTCTCTGCCCCCTCTCTCCTCAGCCAGAGTTGGGGTGTGCTTTTCAAGTTTACGATGTTCCCCGTGATTTTTCGCTGGAGCAGAGGTCTATAACATTAGCTTTTAAATATATTTTAAACATTAGCTTTTAAATATATATTTTTAAAAGGCACATGACTTTTGTGCACTTCTGCTCCAGCGAAAAATTATGGGGAACACAAAAGTCAAGTGCCTTAAAATAAATAAATAAATAAAAAAATTTAAGCTAAAGTTATAGACCTCTGCTCCAGTGAAAAATCATGAGGGATACCGTAAACTTAAAATAAGAGCTGCAAAAGAAGCCAAAAAACACACCCCGACCCATGAGATGAGCTGGAAACTCCTCCCCGTTAGCCCGCAAGTGTCTGCATGTGGGTTCCCAGCTCACTAAGCAAGCGTGCCGGGGCCCCCATATGGTGCTGAGACTCATTTTCCAGGGTGCCAAATTTGGTCCCCTGTTGTCACTGCATGGGGGGATTTAGCACTCTTTTCGCGTGCCAAATCAAAAGCCCATGCAGACAGACAGCACCGATCCCACTCTAGGTGCCGCACCTTTTTGGCATGGGGACACCCCCATTGAGTGAAAAATAGCACTGTAGGTGCAAGGAGACCCTCCTACCACTGGCCTGGAAGCATCAGCCCCCTTTCGGAGACTGCCTGAAGCCTGCAGCCAAAGGTAAAAGTGCAGCTTATTTATTGTGCAGAGAACACCAGCCATCCCAACCCAAAATGCAGCTCCAGAGCTTCCCATCGGAAGCTGCAAGAGCTGAGTCGGTGTGTGCTGTCATGCGGGTTGGGGCAGCCAACCAGATTTGATCTGTTCTCCCTGCTGTCATTGGCCTCTTCTCACCATTTTGCTTGAACTGGGAGGAAAATTCAAATTTTGTTTGTACAGTGGAGCAAGTGTCATTAGATCAGCATTAAGGTCCTCATTAAGTGTCATTAGATCAGCCATGGTGGCAGTAGGTGCCTTCTCAGAGTAACAAGAGCACACAACTACAGTCAGTGGAGATGCAGCCTGAGAAAGCAGATGAACGTTGATACTCCAGCCTATAAAGCCAACTCCTTTCACAATTCAAGGCATTGCCTTAGCATGAGGATCTATCTATGAGTAGCTTAACCCTAGCTAACTGTACGAAGCATTCTACTTACCCATTCTTAGGCACAATTTGGTACGTTACCCCAAACCAAGAGTGGAGGCTGTGGAATTATCCTGTAACTCCATTGGCCCAAAACAGGGGTCTAAACCACACCAGTTTAGATAAATGTGAAACCGGGGGAAATGTTGTCCTCTGCTTGGAAGAGCTTTGGATTTGTCCATCTTTTTATCTCAAATTCCTCCCTCATCCCCAAACTTGAAGAATTATTTTGTACACATATCTGTAAGGAGAAATTAATAGGTTTTGAGCTGTAGACTTCCTGTACAACCAGGGATTGATCAAATGCATAAATCTGTAAAATCTTGGACCTCGATTCATGGAAGGGCAGTTCAAAAACAGATGCTGAACTGAGCAATCAACACACCACAGCCAACTGCCCATAATTAAAGAAAGTATTTTCTTCTTGATTTTGCCTTTCTTTAGTTTTTAGCCTTCTGATCTAAATCTGAGGGTTTTAGCAGGTTACTAACTGCATAAACAAGTCTCAGATATGACCCATAAAGACATTTGTCTGACTATTTCTTAAGCTGTAGATGATTACCATAATCTTTAGTACTGTGGTCTGCTCCAATGACCTCAGCGATAGATTAAATTTGTTCTTGTTATTCAGTGAGGCCTTAGCGTAATTAATGGCATTGATGCTGATGAAGTCTTGCACTTACTCAACCTCAAGAACTTTCTCCAAACCACTTTCAGCTTGTCAGACCTGTGGAGTCACAACAAGGTTACCCATCTTCTGTGTACCTTGAAAGCCAAGCATTTAATTATAGCGATGCATTAATTATATGAAGGGTGACATAGAATGATGATGATCTGAACATACAGTTCTAGTAATTTCCATGCTTAATTCAATAAAGTCTATGCCTCAATTTATTAATTCATTGAAGCAACTTCCAAATTTCCTGTCTGCTGCTCTGGATGTCACAGAATATAGGTCACATCTGCCATAGTTTGGGCTAAGCAAACTGAGGAGCTGCCTCCAAGTGGACAAGTACGCTTATCCAAACTGGCATCTTCATTCGCAGATTAATGCAGAAACCCATGACTGAATAGTAGTAATTCTGCAGCACCTAAAAATCATTTCCTTTCCTTTCCAATTTAAAGTAAAGAAACTCTCCTGAGCTGCACTTGGATGTTAACATTAAACATGTAGTTTAGTATGCATAATCTGAAGCAAGTTGCAAGGGGTGCATTAGGTTCACACATTTTCTTCTGCTCTTTTGGCTCTGATGAGATTTTGGTCCTGTTTTTGCTTGATCATATATTTTTGCAGTCTCACTGAAAATAACAACCTCACATATTTTTGAAGATATCAAATTAGACAAAGACAGGATATAGGTATGGACAACGGAAGTTGAGTTTTAAGAAGAGTTCTTGAAACTGCCAGATGGTTATGAAATTGCTTTACTATTCATTCTTGACTTAAGGGGAGAAACAGTCCAGACAAAATTAAGATCGATGCATTTCTTTGTATCCTATTTGCTCAATAGCTAACTCATAAACCATATTTAAAATTAAAATCAGTTCCAGATCCTTCCCAAATACCATCACAGTACACATTAAAATAGCTTCTTTTCAAATCTTAGTAATATCTAAATTGTTATGTGTGTGATGCCAATGGGGAAGACTATGATTAATGTTAACTATGGCTCACTTGGTGTAGGCCAACATGAAATTATTGAGCATATTTATTTCAAATAAAATATAGGAACTGAAAAAATAATACATTTTAAAGTAGCAATAATCTCAATGAACCTTTTGAGGCTATATTCCCTCACAATTTAAATAGTTCATTTAAATAGCTAAACATCATTTTAAAATCCGATGAAAAATAACCAGTTTGTATACCAACTAACCACATTTATAAAACAGAAAGAAAAATGTTCTTCCAACATCATATAATAATTTGAAGCCAAAGCTTACCATAGGCAATATTTATCCTGGGTCTGTTATTTTGATGACATAGGAGCTATACAGTTAAATAAAAAAAAGAATTAGAAGTCACATTAAAGAAAAGCATGGGTGGGATGTATCTACATATCATTCTAAAGTAGGCTGTCATCAAAAAAAGAAAAAAAAAGAAAAGAACATCTCCAAGGCTTCTCTATGGCAGCTTTGAGTTGGGATTGTTCACACACCAGTCTGCTCCTCCCCCTCTCCTGAATATTCTAGAAAAGGTGGATTACACAAGGGTTGGGAACATAAGGACCAACACTGTTTCTCTGAGGCACCCCTTTTGTTACTTCTGATATAGTTTAGCATGTCTAAGTGTGGTCATGCATCCAGTCATGATTGTGTTGCCTCTCTAGATACATCTGTAAACTTTCTAATGTGTCTAATATCTGTTCCTTCACCCAAGGTCTTAGGGAAGATCCCAGTATTAAAAAACCACTTTAAGATAAAAGGCAATAAAAGTACTAACATCCCTTTATCTCCTGAGGAAGACGGAGTACAAGAAAATCCTTTTCTTTTTGCTCTTAATACCAGTCTGGTCCATATAGGAGAAGGTGCTTCTCCAGATATTTGGGGCCCAAGACAATTCAGCCTTTATATGTAAAAGCTTGGTTGCTTATTTGCTACCAAGCCTATGCAGATCTTTCAAGACTGGTATGATGTTCATCTGTCTAGATGCAATTGGCCTTCTGCAATCTACACTAGTTCCAGCATCTTTCAATCGTAGCCACATGCAGAACATATTACAGAGGTGGCCAAATTGTCACTATTCAGGAAAGAATATAGTTAGTCAATCAGTGAGAGTTGAAGGATCCTGGAAGATCCTCTTAAGAAGCTTCTAGCACACCATCCTCTCTATAATCCAGCCACATCCCCTTGACCAACTTTTATCAGCCATGATAGAAAAGGATCAAGATGGCAAGTGGTTGGCCAAATCCCCGCAAGCAGCTTGTCCATTTCCACCACAAGTCTTCCTTAACACTGTGCACAATTTTTACCTCGTCATGGCTTGATATATGATTTAAATACTGTGATCTGTGGCATGTTCCAAGGGCTAAATGTTTTATTTGGAGGTGAATAGAAGGTAGACTGAGAATTATTTTGTTGGCGGTTGTCTTCATAATTTAAAGTAGATTGGCAAGGATTGTTTGGACTACCAGTTGCCTAACAATGGCAAAAAAAAATGTTTAGCACATTTCTAAGGTGCTTCAGTGTCTGGTCCTAGATGAACTGAAGCATGTACTTAGATGGCTTATCCATCATAGGAAGGTTGTGGTGCAAACAACATGCTCCCAAAGAGAATGCTGAGCCTGTTTCTCAGCGTGGACAGCAGAAGGAAGATATGAAGTTCCACATGTTCTTGCAGCTTCTTCCATAGCACGTGTGCACATACACTCAGAGAGAGAGACATATGAGATTTTCTGGGAGTGGAAGCTGCTTTAGGGAAGCAGAGGGGAAGAGTCCCTCAGCACTGCCCCAAAGTGCAAAGAATGTGACTGAAGGTGATATGACAAAATGTCATGCAACTGGATCCAAGTGTGGATAAATTCAAAGAAACATCTAGGGCAATTCCTTATAAAGGCAGGACCCTTCTAAGAATGGATGCAGAGGAACCTGGAAGAATATCCTGCTTCTTCTTGAGGCTCCCAGCAGATTTTAATGAGTAACAAATCAGGACTTCTTCTATGAAATAGTTTGGTATCCTAAAGTCTGGAACAGAAAATTTAAACCCAAGGCACAATTGTGGACAATAGAAAGGGCAATAGGCAGGTAAGTTCACATCCTGAGAAACTGGCAAATTGGGTAACTAGACTTTTACTGAACTGTCTGGATTTCAAATACTCACACAATGCTTCTGTCTCCCAGTTTTCATAAAGCCAGTTTCCCCTTTTCTCTACGTTGACATGCAAGCCACCCTTCCATATTCAGCTGCTTCCTGTCTCTGTGCCTCAGGCTATAGTATTTTTCACTTACCACATATTCGTTGCTTTCCTGGCCTCTCTTGCTGTGATCAGATTGAATCTGAAATGTTTTTGTTTTCCAATATTATTTTGTACCTCGTTCCCCTGTTCAAAACATAACATCATGTAGAATTTGATTTAACTCGACAACTGAATTTGGAATCCTCTTCTTCTGAGGGGGCTGAAGGCAGAAGCCACCAGCATTTGGAAGAACAAGCTAGAGTACTAGAAACTCTTGAGATGACCCTGATTTGCCCTCAAAACCTGCAGATAAGCAACACCCCCCAAACCAGCTCCCCACAGACAGTCACTTTGTTAATCATCTCACCTGAACTGGTTTCATCAGCTGCAAAAGCATAGAAAATTGCTCCTGCCGCGACTGCCACCCACATACCACAGCACAAAGAGCGTTGTGTGACTAATGCAAATTCATTTCAATGCTATAGGCAAGTGGGCCTGCTGGGAGCAAGGATGTCTTTCCACAAGGGTGCCAAACCCTGCCTGGTGATTCAAATCTCACACTGACAGCTAGATCTGGCACCTGCCAATGCTTATGGTTAGCAAACTCACAAACCAGATAACAAGTTCCTTGGTAGCTTTATTGTTGAACTAATTGGAGAATATGTGGCAACGAGGCACCAATACCACCCAGCCCACTTAAATATGGTCTTGGATTTTTCATACTTCACGCCTTCCTTTCCCCGTGGAAATAACAGACTTCTAGAAGCCTTAATTTCAGATCTCTCTAATCACGGTCTTCCTTACCAGATAGCTATGTCTTGGCTATCCCTGATAGGGGCTTGATCAGGGTGTATCAGTTATAGGCTCATCTGATGGCCCTGGGCCTCTAAATCTTCTCCATGGCTCTAGGTGCAGGGCAATACCTGACCAACAAGTGTATTAGGTGCTTCCCTTTCACACACATCACTGTGCCTTCCCTTAGACTGCACCAGCTTGCAGAAGGGAGGGTGGCCCTGGAAGTTGGTGCACCCCCATTAACCATGCTTCAAGAACTGGATGCAGCCTTTGAAGCCGGCAGTTGGGGCTGGTGTGCCACACAGTGGTCTGAATGCAGGCAACCTTTGCAATGGGCTAATGCCACCCTATTCCAGCATGCCCTGTACCTATTGCCCCATACTTTGTGTGGACTGGAACAGCCCACATAGTGCAGAAAAGGACTGTATCTTATAGATTGGACTGATGAGACTTTTTGTGTCTGGCTAACCATTACATTATTGCCTGCTAGGAGAAAAAAGAATACTATTTCCAGCATATTCCAATAGCTGCTTAAATCAATGCAGCATTCAAATGGGAATGCCTTTCCCAAACTATGACCCTCCAGATGTTGTTTAAGAACACTTCCTCTTGAGCCTCAGCTAACCTGGCCAATGTCAAAACATTAAAAAGTACTCATGCAGAACATCTAGACTAGAGATGGGCACAATTATTTTTTTGACATTATTTTTTTGACACTCTATTCGAATTGGATCAAATACCCCCAAATCCGATTCAATTCAAATCTTTTAAATTTGAATTTAACAAGATTCAACTGGAATTCTAATTTTTGATTTGAATCTGTACATACAAATGTGGACAACAATTGTGTGTGCACGTATGCATCTTCCCCACATCTGTACACATCTGTATGCATCAGTACCTGTCCGTATGCATCCCGTAGTTATCCTGTATGCAAACCGTTTTTGTCCCATATGCATCTGTACAAATGCGTACAGATGCGGGAAAGATGTAGATATTCAAGTATACATTGCCACGCCTCTTCTAACCTATGGCGTTTTTTTCACTGCTCCCCCCGGCCCCTGTCTTCAGTAGCCTCTATGGGGTTTTATTCATCCAGAGCCAGCTTCTTAAAATACTCAGATTAGATTTCTTTCTCTGTGTTCAGCAGTAAATATAAGCTGTCTTCTGTCACTGCCCTAGTGGCACTTTGGCCCCATCCCCAAGCAAGCTGTTTGGCACCGTTTGGGCACCGTTTGGGCACGCAGGGACCAGATGTGGTACCGGGCACGCATTTCGTGCGTCCCCATGTCATTCCTGGCAATGCGGGACAGGCACTGGTTTCGCACAGATGGTGGTGTCCCCATCCTCTCCACCCCCTCTCTCCTCATTGGCAGCCGGATTCTTGTCAGCCGCAGCCGGATTGTCGTCAGCCCACCACTGTGCCGCCTCACCCCCTACTTAAGCAGCATGGACAGCCAGGACTGGGGTGGGAGGCATGGAAACAAGCTTCATTCATAAAAATAACTACAGTTTCATTCATAAAATAATGCTCCATTGATAAAATAAAGCTCCATTGATAAAATAAAGCCTCATTCATAAAAGACCGATGAAAGCTCTTAGTGGCAGTAGGCACATGAACACTTTTGCGCACCTTCGCTCCACTGGGGACCACGGGAGTGCCTGTCAATTTTAAAATCAAGACTCTATTTATTATTGCCTTCACGATCAGAAAATGGGGACTGCAAGTGCAACAAAAATCAAGCCATTATGCAGCTTCCCTTGGCATTCTGAAACGGGGTTGGAATTATTTCTGCTGAAGCAGCAGAAAATTTTAAAAAATGGCCGTTCTCCAGCCTGCCTTTGCGAGCGGCATTTTAAAAACTCAGTGGCTGTGATCTTCAATAGGCGGGACAGGGACAGCAAGCATACCCCATCTCCCAATGACGTGTGTGCAAATCTCCTCCCTGTTAGCCCGCAAGCGTCCCCATGTGCGATCCCAGCTCGCTGAGCAATGCGTGACGGCTCCCCAAACAGCGCGGAGACTTCTTTTTTCAGGTATTAAATTTGGCACCCTTCTGGCACTGTCTGGGGGGATTTGGTAGGCTTTTCACATGCCAAATCCAAAGCCCATGGGGACGCACAGAGCCAGTTGGGTGCTCAGAACTGTACCAAAGTTGCATGCGAACGGGGCCTCTGAGGCACTTCTGAGCTGTCCCCTTTATTATGTCTGAATAAAGCCATTGTATCAATGCCTACTACCAAGGCAACAAGCCTGAGGCACAATGTTGAAAAAAAGGTTTCTTTTATTGTTACAATTCAAATCAGATAACCAGTTTCAACTTATGAACTTTCTTCACTTAAACAGAGACCCTAAAATCAGTCTCTCTTCTCCCTTTCAGGATCCCACACCTTAATTACACTCCTTAAGCCTGTACCTAGGGACCCGGTCCTTATCCTAATCTAACCCCTTCAGTAGTTAAGATAATGAACCCTAACTGTCATTCTGCTCCCACTATTTAAGGCTTCTCCCCTGCTGTTTACCTTCTCTGATTGGTCAAGCTGCTGGACCCTGCTCACCCCCCTTTTCCTTTGGGCCTGTAAGCTCCGCCCCTCGCAGGCTTGCCTTTCTCAACTAATTTTACTCTACAATACTTACCAAACTTACCCACAATTTCAGCTTAACCATCGCACACATCGTCTACGAACCTGTACACATACGATTGTCTGGATAATTTAAACGAATAGATCCAAAAGTTGAAATGAGATTTGAATATTTACATTCAAATTTAGGGACATTCTATTCAAGTTCGAATGTCAAAATTCAGCAGATTTGATCAGATTTCGAATACCTACGAATATTTGTGTACATCCCTAACTTCGACCACTAATCCTAGGCTAATTTTTAAAAGATGCATTGCCCATTTAACCCAGGATATATTCTTTTGTTAGCTGTAATCAGTCTTCTATTTATGTCATCCTTTGGAGCACATAATTGCATAAATCTGGAAATAGGAATGCTATGCTAACAATATTGGTCCTTTAAAAATGCCAGCTTTATATTTTATGTTAATGAGAAATGAATTAGAACTGCACTTCCTAATAATAAATTGAGATATATCTATTCAGAATTTCTACTGAAAAGACCAGACGGTGATGGCTAAACCTGGTGGAGACATGGTTAATGTCCTGCGCAGACATTAACAGGAAACAGTGTGCTAAGCTAACTTATTTAAGATCTCCTAGCAAAAAACATCTTCCTCTCCAGCCCTCATACTTGTGTGGTTTGGACATAATCAGACTATGATGGTTCTGGAAATACTCATAGTTAATGAAAAGGCATGAGGTAGTGACTTGGTAGATTCCTACTCTAATGCGTCCCTTTAGAACATGCAAACACAGACAATATAGAATTCTTTTGATGTTCTTTAAATACCCATACACAGCAGGAAGGAAAATTGATATTCCTGTTCCATGAAGTTGCCTGATGTACATCTATTTCCAGTGGGTTTCAGTTATGGCTTATTAAGTGGAATGCACAGTAATATTTTATACGTTAGACCTCCTTGATTGAATTCACAGGATTAAAATAAGAACCAAATCAGAAGGGGCACAGTAATTTGAAAGGCTACGTCTCCACAGTTTAGTGGAGCCAGTTTGGTCTAGTGCAGTGGTTCTCAATCTGGGGGTTGGGACCCCTTTGGGGGTTGAATTACCCTTTCAGAGGGGTCATGACGCGTCTCCCCCCGCCCTTCCCTCCCACCTCCCAGCTCCCAGCTGCTCCACCCCCATGGTTGGGGGTCTCCACAACATGAGGAACTCCATTAAGGGGTTGCGACATTAGGAAGGTTGAGAACCGCTGGTCCAGTGGTTAAGGAGCCAGACTTATCTGGGAATACCAGGTTCAATTCCGCCCTTCCCTATGAAGCCAGCTGGGTGACCTTGGGCTAGTCACAGCTCTCCTCTGAGCTCTCACAGCCCCACCTACCTCACAGGGTGCCTGATGTGGGGAGAAGAATAGAAAGCTTTGTCAGCCACTTTTATTATTATTATTTACATTTCTATCCTGCCCCATACCCAAAGGTCTCTGGGCGGGTAACAAATTAAAATAGAATATAACAGTAAAAGACATTAAAAATCCAACGAGTATAAAACAATATACAATATCTTTAAAATGACAGTGCCTGTACTGTGGGGGGGCAGGGGGAACATAATCCCCTTTAATGGGTGAGAAAAGCAGGGTAGAAAAGCCAACTCTTCTTCTTCTTCTTCTTCTTCTTCTTCTTCTTCTTCTTCTTCTTCTTCTTCTTCTTCTTCTTCTTCTTCTTCTTCTTCTTCTTCTTCTTCTTCTTCCACTTACCTTGGTGGGCACCTGCAGGTACAGCTTCAGGCACTGCATCTTCATTGGGTGCACCTGCTGAAGCGTGTGATTAAGGATGTGCATGAATGTTATTTTGCATTTGGATGTGAGTCAAATTGAATGTCAAAACATCTGATTCAATTCAAATGTTTAGAATCTGAATGCAACAAAACCCGATTCGAATAGAATACATTCAAAAGTATTTGTTTGAATGTTAGATTCAAAACTTAAGATACGAATGTCGACAACATTCGTATGCATTCTATGTATCTGTATGCATTCTGTATGCATCCCATTTTATCCCATATGCATCCTGTTTTTGACCCACATTATAAGCATAAATGCATACAGAAACATATGAGATTCGTACAGAGACTTCATAAGGGTGGGCAGTTCAAACCCCACCTTCTGTATAAAATTGCTCCCTTTAATCTGATCTTTTCTGGGGGCATCCCCATGGCATGTCTTAATTCGGTTTAACGAAATCAAAATAATTGACCCGGAACAAAACTGTCTCCATGGCTTTCCACTCGATTCGGGTCCAACGGCATCCCGCCTGCATCCTTATCTCGGATTCAACCCTCCGAGGCCCCACGGCAAGTCCTCCCTGCTCATTACCAGTCATGATGGTGCCCACCCCCACTCTCTGATTGGTGGTTGAAAGGGGCGGGGAACAGAACGACGTAGAGCAAAAGTTTTGGGATTGCCCTCCTTCTCCTTCGCCTTTCCCTTCCACCTTCCAGACGTCAAGAGAGGCTGATCCGGGTCGAAAGGAATCAGTGGCGGCGGGGTTTTTTCCTTCTAAACTCTCCCCCCCCCCAAATAAAAAGTTTCCAGATAACTTTTCCGGCTGTCCTCCTTGGGAAAGCGCAGGAGGAGGAAAGAAGGCGAAAGGGGGAGCTTGGAGATCTGACATTTTGGGGGGTGGGAGGGAAGGCGAGGCGAGGCGAGGCGAGGCGAGGGGATCCCGGCTGCGAGCCGTAGCCAAAGAAGAAGGGGGCCCGGCGGCCACTCGCCCAGTTGGCCTTGGGGTTCGGGGTGGGTGGGGAGCCCAAGTCGGTGGCCGGCATGAACGGCGGCGATGCCGCGGTGGCAGCAGGGAAGGACGCCAGCCTGGGCGTGAGCGAGGGCGGCAAAGGGGCACAGGAGGGCTCTGGAGCCAGCAGCAGCAGCGAAGGAGGAGGAGGAGGTGATGGCGGCGCGCTACGGGATGCTGAGTGCGCCTTTGGAGAGCTCGGGGAGGGGGGTGGCGCGGAGGGGCCAGAGCGAGAGGGAGGGAAGGCCCGATCGGGGACGCAAACGCAGCGGCAGGGGAAGCGCTCGGCGCTGCGCGTACAGCCCACCCACCCGGGAACCAGCAATGTTGAGAATTTCCGAAATTTCAAAACTTCAGACATTTAGAAAGTGAAAGGAAGTAATACAGCTGAGATTCTGTATTAGTGTTTAAAGGACTGGGGCTTTAAACCTTAAAGAGGCATAGGGTGGCTGTGGTGGGGTGTCATTCATTCATATTTTTATCCCACTCTATACACAAGGGTCTCAGTGCGGGTCATAACACATTGGTTTTAATGTGTTCATATTAAACATATTAAAGCCATAACTTTGCCTGAACGTGGGGAGGAAAAAGCTGTTTCTTTAGTCCACCCTCAGAGCGAGAAAACATGAGCAAAGTGACCAGTAATTTTCTTTCCACATTATCTCTCCAAGAGGTGAATTTAACCCTAAAAGAAAACAGCTTGCCACTTTGCTGATATATTCTCTCACTCTGAAAGTGGACTGAAAGTGGATTAAACCTTAGGTGTGACCACAGCCTATGTATTCTCTCCCTCTCCCTCATGGCTGTGCAGCTCCCTGCCTCCTTTCCTCTGCACCACGTTTCCCTCCCCCTTTTCTTCCAGCTTTGTGCTCTTCCCTCATCACCCCCATCGAAGAAGTCTGCGGATCCCCCTTTCCCACCCGTGCTTCCCTCGCGCCCAGAGGTTGGGCTGGAGGGGAGTGAGGGGCTTTTTCATTGCTCAGAGCACACAGCAGCAGCAGCAGAAGCAAGTACTGTAAAGCCCCATTCCAGAATCTCAGCTGCTTCCCCTGCTTTCACTTTCAAAGGTCTGAACTTCTGAAACTGCACAAATTTGCAACATTGTTAATCGGGAGTGAAGGGGCTTTCTTGCTACACTGTAGCTCCTGTGTGAGGGCGGGGGGGGAGGGGGAGTAACAAAAGTGCCTGATTTTATAGCTGTCATGCAAGCCTGCCTGTGGGACATATGAAAGAAAGGCTTTTTTCCCCAAATACTACTTTCCCCTCCTCCATTTCACAGTGGCACTCCGGAGCTGTAGCGCTGCTGTGTGAAGGCTGCTCCAAGAAGTTCAGGCTAAAAGTTTTTGCTTCAGATCAGGCAGGGAAGCACCCCCCCCCCCCCCGTCCGCAGAATAGGGACAGCCATTGGGTAGATTGCGATTGGAGGAGGGGCACCGTGAAAACGGATTCTCTTCCCTTAACACGGTACTGTCCACACAGTTAAAAAGGAAACACGTATCGACGCACGATCCGGAGTGAGACCTGTTGAAATCAGGATTTATTTCAAAACGGTTTAACGTCGTTTAACACGGAAATACCGTGTTAAGCCGAACTGCCGTCTGGCCGAGGAGAACTCAAAACATTTTGAATTCGCGATAACGATCCCGTGGGGATGTGGCCTCTGTGTTTGAACATTACCAAAAGGAAGAAATTGCTGCTTGGGCATGAGAAAGTCTCAGAAAAGCGCAACCCACAGCCTCTTTCTGGCCGCCTTTTTTGCTTTTGCACCTGGGTGAATTGCCAGCCGGTGGTGGCGAGATGCCTGTTGGCTCAGCAGTCCTGTTTGCTGGCCCACCAGGTGGCATTCAGCTTTCAGCTGCTCCTTGAGGGGTGGAGAGGAGGCTGCTCCCTGACTGCTGCTACTGGGTGCACACACTCAAGCCAGGTGAGGAAGGGAGGGGATAGAGATTGCAATAGGGAAGTGAGGGAGGAAGCCACCAGCTTTGCACTGCTTGGGCACAGCAGTTCCACATGAAATGGCAGGCGTTGAGGCTAAAGTCTTTCCACTGCCTCTTTAAGTAAAATCAGACACTTTTGATTCCCTTCCCACTATGGTCTGATCTCCTGTTACATTGTAATGTCTGATCTCTCATTACATTGTAAGCTGCTCAGTCTCACACTTTCAGCCAAGCCCAAATCTTAGCACATAATGGGGAGTAGGGGAAAAGGGGAGGAAATCATTGCTCTTCATTGGATCAGGGAAACTGAAGAGAATGCCCTTCAAGCATGGTCACCTCCCCCCAAAAAACACTTGTGTTCCCATTTTGCTATATAAAGTGGAGCATTTCTAAATCCAGCAGCGAGACTTCTTTTGATTCAAATATAGATAATCCACATTTTGGGACCTTTAATCCTCAGAAACTGTGGATTACTTTGGACCTTTTGGAACAGTCAGCTCTCAAAACAATTTCAAAGCTCTTCAAATATTGAATGGGAACAGGGCCCTGGAGTTTTTAGCTTCTTTCTTGATTTCTTCATAACTAGTTCAGGTGATCTGGAGCATACAGGCACTTGGCTCAGATTCTTAACTTTGGCCCCATCCAGATGTGGGATATATAGCACAATTATGTCTGCACTGTGGTGAGGAATGCCACATGTGTCTGTGGCAACCTCACAGTAGCCTCACTATATTCCTGCTAAATCTCACTATTTCAGGAAAAGCCAACTCTGGTTGTTGGTTTTATTTATTTATTTGTATTTTTATCCCGCCTTATACCCAAGGGTCTCAGGGCAGATTACAACATATAAAATGAACACATTAAAACCAATAACATATTAAACATAGTAAAACCATGGCAGTCTCTGAATGTGGGGAGGAAAAGGCTAGGATAAAGAGGTGCATCTTCACAGCTCATCTAAACACATAGAGTGAAGGTGCCTGACACACTTCAGGAGGGAACCTACTCCACAGTCTGGGAACCACCACTGAAATGGCCTATCCCAGGTCAAACCATGTTCATGTACCTGACCTGACTCTAATCCCTGGCCACATTCTCCAGCTGGGAATTTAACTTTGTGCATGGCTTTCCATGTGCAATGCCACTCCGATGTTGTGGAGGAGTGGAATGTAGTCTCACCCATTTGGCAGAGATCCTCCTCCCTGTTAGCTCCAATGATTCCTAATAGCTCCATATAGGCTGCATCCCCATTACAACCTTATTTCAATTTCAAACCATTTTCAATCCTCGCAGACCCCACATCAGTTTGTCTTAACACACTTTCCACGTGTTAAATTGCCCCAAAGCATTGTAAATGTTAATCCTCATTTCAACAGGTCTCACTCCGTTTCGTGCGCTTGAAACATTTCACATTTTTTACTGTGGGAACCCTTCCGTGTTAAGGGATGAGAGTTTCCCTCCCCCAATAGCTTGCTTCCAAAGATAGTGATTTTGCTGTAAGAATCCACCCCTTAAAGCAGCAGCCCTAGTAGCAATCCAAGCAATCCACTGTAGCAATCCAAGCACTTCACACCTGATATCGATGTTGCCACTGAAAGTTCTGACCTTTAAAAAAGGCAAAAGAAAGGAAAGCAGCTGCTGGGGCGATGTGTGAATGTTTGTTGCTGCTGCTGCTGCGTGCCCTGAGCAATGAGGAGAGGAGGGGAAAGAATTGCTGGCTGCTGGCTGCCATTTTTCTTCCATCCAGGCAAGCAGCAGCCACCCAGCCACCCAGCTAGGCTTCGTGAATCACTGCTGGATTTCCCATCATATCACTATTATGTGATATCGCCTCCCTTTCGTTATACTGGGATTGTTTTAGAAAAAGGTTCTGCTCTGCAGATACCAATTGCCTGATTTAGAGTCAAGGTTGAATTTATCAAAAGCTTTCCTTTGAGCTTATTGTCCAAGACACTGAAGTGAAGGCTATCTTATCTGCAAGCACTAAATCTGAAAGGCTCCAAGCTCAGAGTGTTGAGCCTTATCTCCCAGCACTGTCACATAGGAATGAATGTCATCATAAGGAAGATGCCATAACAGAAACTTTGCAAATATGGCGTTTCTCCTCCGTTCACAGTATTTTTTGAGAGCAGTGAGTACTTCGTCCAGTGTCTTTCTTTGTTGAATCTTCATATATATTAGGAATATTGTTATATATTTTGAAAGCTCTTTCTCCTAGCAATTCTGACTCTTCTTCCATTTTGTTGCTACCAAACATAATAGCCTCTGTTCCCATTTCCTCCCATTCTCTGCTATGCTCCTATTAAGACGCAACTCAGCAGGAAGTTTAAAACATTCCATTTTATCTTATCAGAAAAAATGAGGAGAATAATCCCACCGTTTTTGCCACATATTATCTCTCTAGCCAGAACCACTAGTCACTGGGAGACGAAGGTCTAGAATGCTTTTAGACATTTGCACTTGCAAACTCCTAAAGAATTAATAACTTTACTAAGTGCCAGCTTAATGAGGAAGGCCCTTTCCGCACTAGGCCTTATTCTGGAATGTATCTCAGGATAGGGTTCTGTTGTCCACATGTTAATGCAGGCTATGGTAGGCCTTACCTGGGGCCTACCATAGTCTGCACTAGGATGTGGACAACAGGCCCCTATCCTGAGATATATTCAAAAATAAGGCCAAGTGAGGAAAGGCCCAATGTGAGCTCCTGCAATGGCGCCAGCGCACTGGCAGAGTGTCATTGCTGGGATAACCTGGTGAAACAGTGCACAATTGTGCCTGCGCTGCCAGTCATAAGAACATAAGAGTAGCCCTGCTGGATCAGGCCACAGCCCATCTAGTCCAGCATTCTGTTGTACACAGTGGCCCACTGTTTGCCCATGGGCATCTCAAGCAGAGACAAGTCAAACCTTCTCCTGCTCTCGAATCCCAGCAAATGGCCTTAGAAGCATTCTGCTTGTCCCCCCAGCCTGAAAGATGTACTTAGCCATTGATACATCTGTCGCCATAAACTTGTCTAACCCTTCCTTGAAGCCATCTAGGTTGGTAGCTATTACCACCTCTTCCGGCAGCAAATTCCATAAACCAATGACCCTCTGGGTTAAGAAATACTTCCCCTTGTCTGATCTGACTCTCCTACCCATCAGCTTCATAGAGTGCCCCCTGGTTCTAGTGTTGTGTGATAGTCACGTGCTCCCCCTCCACATCTTCCAGGCAGATGCAGCATGCAGGGCTGTATTAGCCCTGCTGCTCCTATAGCTTTGAGGGATGCTCTGGCACATGCGTAGCTGTTTCTAGAAAAGAAACATCTCTGTGAAGTGCAGACACACTGTGCCAGAGTCTCCCCCACGTGAGATGCCAGGGTAAGTGCCAAAAGGGTTTATGACCCTGTACTAGGCCTTATTCCAGATTATATCCCAGAATAAGGATCTACCATCAGCACACACCAACATGTGGGTGGCAAGTTCTTGTTTTGGGATATAATCTGGAATAAAGCCTAGTGCAGATAGGGCTTATAGTCCTTCATTTTTGTCCAAGGGCATGCCTTTGCATGCTAGCATAGACTATGGCATGTTAGGCACCGTTCCCACCTCGTTCACATGCTTTCACAAAGAGGGGCACAACTGAGCGGGCAGCACACCCCCTGTGGGCCAGAATATAATGTGGGGCCCTTTCTCCTGTGAGTCTCCCACAGATAAGGTTTGCTCTGAAAAGAGGGGTGTTTCCGCACAGGCCCTTAAACCACATATAAGCACACATTAGACACACATACAGAAAACATATAAACTTATCTTCCGCACTGGAGGCCGGATCTGGGTCCCGTTCTTAATTGGGTCTTGCCGCCGAAAGATCCGGCCTCCGGGAAGACCTGAAAACTTAGGTCTTCATCCGGCCCTTCGCCTCAATCTGTTTCGGAAGCAGGGCGCTTCCGCACACGGAGAGGCAAAGGTCGGATGTCCTGGTGGCCGCCATCTTGGTGAGGGCGGAAGCAGGCTGGTTTGCCTCCTTCTGCCATCCCCGGTGCGCCCCACACTGCTGGAAACATGTGGTGACTGGCAGCTGCATGTTCCAGTCCCGCAGCTCCAGGGGTGGCGTCAGCGTCGCAGGAATCTGGCTGCCTTCGGTCCTGGGTTTTGCAGCTTCCAGGCAGCACCTGGGCGATCCGGCCGCCCGATCCAGCCTCGCCACGGCTGCCCCATACATGTGTGGATGTGTGGGGCCTCTGAGGATCTGTCCCTATTTGGATGTTTTTAGATCTTTTTTTGGTGGCAGGTGCAGAAGCACCCAAGTTGTCTTAATTGACAGGAAAACGTGTGTGTGTGTGAGTGTGAGTGTGTGTGTGTGTGTGTGTGTGTGTGTGAGAGAGAGAGCATACTCTTCCAATCCAAACATTTCAAACACTCCCTTCATAGCAGCCAAAGGAGAGTAGCCCCTAAGCATTTTAAAAGGGGATATCCAATAATCATAATCAACCTGAACCCAGTACTTCTGCACAGCACCAAACACAATAGTATCTAACACAACAGTGATAGGCTGACAACCCACAAATTCCTGCCCATCAACGCATCACCCAAACAATTTCTCCCCTTCCCTTAGAAACTTTGCTCTCACAAAGAGGTGCCTCTGACATGTGGCGCATGCTGGCCCCATTGTGTCACATGCCATAAATGTGCCCCAGAGCTCATCCTCCTGCTCTTTGGGCAGGGCATTCTGTCAGGATCTCTGGAACAGGTCAAGGATGCTATGTGAGCAATTAGATGTGTCAGAAAACCCCCCTGGTCTTCCCAGTGATGCCTTGTTCTCTATAGATGTAGCCCAAGATAGAATTCCTAAAAGAATAAGGAGTCGTAAACCAAAGCTTACAATGGAAACTGTTTTACTGTCCAGTCACCTACAAAGAATAAGTCCCTGTATTTTTTTCATCCAGCAAATATGTAATGGTTTACCAAACCTCCAATAATTTATAAGCAGACATCTATCGTTTCCCACTTGTCAGCAAAAACCTCTAACGGCAACATTTTTTTTTGTCACTAGCACAAAAGTAACTATCAGCTCATATTTAAAATCAGAGGGCTGAGATATTTTTAGAATGTTTATATTGCGTCTTCTTTGCCAACACCTAGGTTTAGCTTTGTTGAGCTTTCGCCTGTCCTCCTCCCCCAGTGGATAACTTCAGTTGGGGGTCTCACATGGATTCGATATTTCCCAAGCAGCACTGTTAAATTATGAAGAGTGAATGATTAATCGCAGTGTTTATCAAAGCCTGAAAAACAGAATTTCTCTGGTTTGGAGTCCTTTCTGCTGAAGTGATTTTTATAATCTCTCTGAGGATACCTGCAATATACATGCAAGCCCTTTCATTTCCAGCATGCTTTATTAATATCTCACATGGACCCATCTCAAAGGAGTCTGGCCCCTCCTGAGGGACCTGCCCCAGACTCAGAGGTTTTAATTAGGTTCTGCCACCAATAGTAAGCAGCCTATTTTTGGACAAGGAAACAAAGGATGGAGTTACCCATCAGCTGCAGGAGTGTCTGGGGGAAGCTGATTATCTGCATCAATGCCAGTGTAGGTATAGATAGATTATAACACCCAAACAGTCTCAGCTGTCTTGGTTGATAATCTCTGCTGGAGTAGAGAGAGAGGTCATGCTATTCTGTTAATTCTCTTTGACGCTGTTGATCATTACCTCTTGTTGGACTAGCTGTGCAGGTCGAGACCTGAGAGCATCATATTACAATGGCTCGTCTCAACTACTTGTCTAGTTGCATCCAGATGGTTATAAAAATAAAAAGAGGGTTTTATTCATTCTGTCTGCCTACATAATGTCAGGAGCACTTGGACAAGGTTCAGACAGGTGTAAGGAAGATTGCTACAGTGTACTTTCAGAGTGAGAAAACACTTGAGTTATTTAACACTGAAAGAAAACAGCTCGTCACTTTGTTGATGCATTCTCTCACTCTGAAAGTGGACTGAAGCTGGATTAAACCTTGTGTGACCACAACCTTTATGATCTTGCTTCCTTATGTTGCATTCACAGTGCAGATCCTGTTTTGGATTGGAGTGCCATAAATGTGCTGATGAAAGGCAACTATTGATCTCCACCATGGTAGTGTCTGCTGCTCCTCAGCCCATAGTGATGGGCTTGGCTATAAAAACAGAAGTGTGCTATTTACATGTTCTTCCCTACCTACAGCAGTGCAAATGTCAAAGCTAGAGAAAGCTTTGAGCTTTCTGCTTAGAGCAGTTTTGGAAGGCACCAGAAGTGGCTGCAGAGGTCTGTGAGGGACAGGGTGTTTGTTCAAGTTGTGGGAGATATATGATCCCCACTCTCTTTGAACAATCTCATGGTGTCATTTTGGTGTGGCGTGGATCCTGTCCCATGGGTCATTTCTTATACTTGACGATGGATGGGCCACCCAATCAGCTTGTACAGCTCAAAGACTGTACACGTTGGTGGCATGATGACTGAAACTGGTAGCCTAAGAGGAAGGCTGGCTGAAGAAGGGAGTACCTGTGGGGACACCACACTTATGCATCATGTGGGAGCAGGCTTGTGCGTATTCTCTTCCTCATAGCACATTCTTGGCACCATCAAGATGCTACGCAAACACAGCCTTTGTGTCTCTATCGTATTGTACAGAAATACAGAAACTAGTTAGAAATGTCAGAGAAGAGCAGAAATACAACTTGAGTTTGAAAAAAAGAAGATAATTGAAAGATATATGCCTTAAAAGCTGAAAAAGATATCCTAAGTAAAGCAGTATAAATAAATACAATCTAGAAGGCTTCATTATTCAATGGTTTCTAGTACAGACTCTGAATGGGGAGACAACATATGAATCTATAGGTGTTTTTCCACTTAGCACCAGAGTACCCTTTAAGGACCCATTAAGGACACTTAATGAGTCCTTAATGGATACTCTAGTGCTAGGGTTTTTTCCCACTAGCAGTAGAGTACCCATTAAGGACCTGTTAAGGACCCTTAATGGGTCCTTTAGTGCTAAGTGGAAAAGCAACCTATGGCTACCATTCAAGCCCACTGAAAATGTATCCCTTTAGCCTCAGTGGCCAGCAGCATAGGGTGCAACTAGAGACTATAGGATCTAGGGCAATGTTGCTTCAGGCCATTTCTTGTGCACCTGCCAGTACTGGTCACTGCTGAACTTTAGAGTGTTTCTGCACCTTCGCTTCCTGGGGAAAACTTCCAGGAAGTGGACATGGGTGATAGTTCAAGTGCCTGCTGGTTTCCCCCCTAAGCGCTGGTGAGGTACAAACTGCTGATAGCAGCAGTGATTTCCAGAACCATGCCAACCGTTTCAATGGCATCAATGCACCTACATGGTGGCATTGCTGCAGTGATGGGACAATTCAGCGGTAACTGCATTTGCATTGACCATTAGGCTCCCTTTATAGCTCTTCCAGCAGTGGGCTATGCCTGGTGGCATGGCATGTAGATGTAGATCAGTTAGAACTGCTCTATATCTACATGCTTTGGGAGCACTGCTGCATGCATTTAGCTGCCCCTGGAACATTAAGGCCGTGTCTTCACGGCAACCCTTATTTCACTTTCCGTAAACCGAGATAACAGAACCGGATGCAAACGCGAATTTGCCTGTTCCCATTACTTTCAGCTTAATCACGTTCAATCTGGGTTCTGAGGACGTACGTGACTTGAGGGGGGACTCCAGTGGCTACCTTTTAAAAGCCGGTTTTCGGGGCTGCCCTGTCCTCTTCCTCCTGGCGTGAACGTACCACCCATAACAGATCCCTTCACGGAGCCTAGCTGGGTGGCTGCCTTGCCTGGATAGAGGAAAATCGGCAGCAGGCAGACAGCGATTTTTTTCCCCTCCTCTCCCGATTGCTTAGGGCGTGCAGCAGAAAATAAACATTCACACATCTCTCCAAATGGCAGCTGCTTTTCTTTCTTTCCCTTTTAAGAAGGCCAGCACTTTCAATAGCAAGATGTTATCAGGCGTGAATTGCTTGTTTGCTACAGTGAATTGCTTGTTTGCTACAGTGAATTGCTATTCGGGCTGCTTCTGCGTTTACAGCTTGCTTTGGAAGCAAGCTATTGGGGGAGGGAAACTCTCGTCCCTTAACACAGAAGAGTTCCCACAGTAAAAAATGTAAAACGTTTCAAGCGCACAAACCGGAGTGAGACCTGTTGAAATGAGGATTAACATTTACAACGCTTTGGGGCAATTTAACACGCGGAAATCGTGTTAAGCCAAACTGCCGTCTGGACTGCGAGGATTCAAAACATTTTGAATTCGAAATAAGGGTGCCGTGAAGACACACTCTAACTGTTCCAGGAAATGTGAATTCTACTTGTGACAGTGCTCCTGAAGGTTCCTTAACATTGCAAATGCAAATTCACCCTTAGTCTTATAAAGATAAGAGCAAGTTGACTACTCCAGGACTTTCTTCCATTGTAATTTCTGTCGCCCTTTCTGCACTAGCCTTTACATCCAGATCAAAGGACCTCTGATCTGGCTCCTGGGCCTCCTGATCTGCATGTTAATCCAGATCCATGAGGGTCCACCCCTATTAGGCCAGCTCTGTCTGCACAAAAAGGAGCCAGATCTGGATCAAGAGGCCCTTGATCTGGATCTATGGTAGACCTGATATTCTGGATCACAGAGGCATGCAGATGGAACGTCTGCATGATCCACAATTACGGGGAGCTGCCATTCAGTAGCACACCACAGCATGCCACCAAAAATCACTCCCACATACATGCCTAAGGCTAGGAACTTTCACTCCAGAAGCAATGTATGAGTTCAGTAGGATTACTTCCAACTTGCTATATAATGTAAAACCTAGACTATTATAGAAATGGATGTATAATTTAAAAATAAAACCCCATGTTCCATCAAAGTGCTTTCCTAAGCCTAATAACATCAAGCGCTGACATATTCATGCCAATAGAATTTTTTTTAGATGTTTACTTTCATAGTTGAAAAGTTTAATTGCAGCCCAAAGAATTACATGTGTTGAAAGCCTTGAGCTGGAAGATGTATTCTAGCATCTTCTCCTCCTGTTGCCTTAAGCGTTTGGGGGTAGCAATTAATTTATTATGGCTCTCTTTCATCACAGTGGACAAGTTAAGTTTACATAAGGATATTTTGGAGTTAAATACAACAAATAATCTTCATATTTCATCTGGGGATTTGATAGCTATTTAGTGAATGAATTAATGCTGGTTAATCTTAACACATGAACTGTTTTAAAAAATAATTTTCTTCTAATGGACTATTAATCTCTGTGTAACACATGAAATTGAAGTGTCTTTAGTCTGACTGCAGTGGGTGTCTAAATGATGTTTACATAGCTTATTGCTGTCTTTCAAATAAGGAAGGAGATAAATCTCTTTTGCAATGCGGATGTCCTAACATTCAAGCATGTGGAGACCATATCCCACAATAAAATAGTTATTCTTTTGGCACACAGAGACATAGCTGTAGAACTGGAAAAATAATGGTCCTCATTCACACTTTTGTGAACAGGGAGTGTAGTCTGTGTGCAATCTGCACATTACATTGTACACCATTGTAAACCTCTGTTTGGCCATGGTGCTCACATGCAAAAAGCATTTTAGCAATGTTCTCAAATAAGGCTGCAGTCGTATGCAATTGTTATAATTACAATTATACAAAAACACACACAAAACAGTATAGCACAACCACCAGATCACTAGCTGGATATGGTCTTCATCACACACTGAGTTCTTCCTAAGGACTTAGGGTGTCAAGAAGTATTGGCGTTGAATGCGTGCAGATCTGAGCCGTGTGGCTTTTTGCAGTTGACCAATGGTGATTTTGTCAACACTGATTTGCTTCAGTTGCCACCCAAGTGCCAATCGCCACTGGTACTTCACCTGCCAACTTGTGCCAGATTTTCTGCACTTCAATGCTCAAGTATTATTACCATTACTACTACTACTACTACTACTACTACTACTACTACTACTACTACTATTATTATTATTATTATTATTATTATTATTATTATTATTATTATTATTATTATTATTATTATTATTAATATTATTATTATTATTATTATTTCAAGGACTACCCTTGAAAATGGTCCAGAAGGTGGAACTAGTTCATAATGCAGCTGCTTGACTGCTGATGGGAATCATTGGCTGCACATCATGGCAGGCCTGAACGATAAGCACTCGTTGTCTATCCACTACCATGCTCAATTCAAGGTGTTGAGGCTAACATTTAAAGCCTGAAATGGTTTGGGTATTGAAGGAGTGCCTTCTTCCATATAGACCTGCCTGTTTATTGAGATCTCAGGAAGAGGGCCTTCTTGACCCCTCCTCTCTCAGAGGTGTGTGTGTGGGTGCTTGGACAATTGGAGGTGAAGCTTCTGGGCATGCCAGTACTGTACAACATGTCACAGCTACTGTTCTACCAATCTGCCTAGCAAAATATATAGATTATTAATTAGGAAATTAGCTCAGTGCTGCTGGTGCCTGCCTAATTTGCTTATAATAATTTAGGGTGCTTCCAGACATGTCCCTTGCTCCACCTTAAATGCAAAGCCCTTTCTGGGCCTCCAGACTGGAGGAACAGAAACTTCAAATTTTCTGCTCTGGTTAACCAGCATCTTTTTACTTTAGTTAACCAGCATCTTTTTACTTTGGTGTGTATGTGGGAAAATGCTCTGCTCCTACTGCAGAGCATGGAAGCAGTGAACTCGCTTTGCTGCTTCCGTCCCTTTCTGGTGGCATCCTTAGTCTCAAGCTGTGGCCATCCAAATGTTCCTCAGCTCCCAACATTCTGCTCCCTGAATTCCATGTCAATTAGCACAGAATGCTGGAAATAATACTTGGGAGTTGTAGTTCAAGAACATCTCGGGCCATCATTTGAGATCCCTGCTGTATATGGCTGGGGCAGCACTGCTGTGCCACGCATATGTGCACCAACAGGCACCACATGAAGGCCCCTTACTATATTCAGTTCACTTGAATGGGCACCTGTGGAACTGTGCTGTTAGGTAACTTTATACACATAGAAAGAATTATTATCCTATGGAGATTAAGCCATGGGAAGGAAATCTGTGGACCATTAGATGTGGCAAGATTCCAACTCCCATCAGCCTCAGCTCATATGGCAAAAGACCAACATCTTGGGAACTGTGATCTGCAACACCTGGAAGGGGACCGGTTTCCTATCCCTCCATTAAAGAAAATAGAAAAACAAAGGCAGCATGAGCCTTTGCATAAAAAGTGGCCATGCATGGTTTTTGTATCACCAGCATGCCTTTGTGTGATGTGTAGCCTCCAAGCAGCTTCAAACCAGACACACAAAAACACAAAACACACACACAGCTGAAATTATGGGATTATTTGTGTTCTTCCAATTAAAAGCATGTTATGTCAGACAGACATTTCAAAGACACTTCCTGCATCTTGTCTCCAAGGACTGAATCACCGCAATTAGGCAATTATATCAATCCCTTGGGTAAGCTGGAAATGAAAAGGTTACTTTGTCCTTGGCTTGATTAAATTTGTATCTATTTATTTTTTAAAGCCTGCCCATTTTCATTTCCTCAGCCATAAGTACATAAAACCTGTTTAATTTATATACACAGAAAACTCTCTCAGGGTACATTAAAACTGTTGCATTCATCTCATATCTCACCAGCATTTGAAGTCCTGAGGGCTACATATACATGTTAAAGATTTCTGTGAAGATCAGGTTTTCAGAACGTCAGAGGAGACCTCACAGGCTGTCTCCAGACGGCACCTAAATATCCCACGATGTAGCAGTATTCAGAAGAAAGCACTTTCAGAATAATAACTGGTTTTCCAGACAACCGGACCCTTGGTAAGACAAGAAAAAGGACTTCCTTGGTCTGGACACTTGCTCCCATGATGTTGTGACATGTATAGCCAGGTATTAAATATCTAGAAGTGCACAATCACTTCTTACATGCATGCACAACAGCCATTTTAGATGCAGTATACCAAAATGGTGAATCCCGGGAGTAAGTTTCTAGCCTTTTTGCTGTACTCAGAAAAGTCAGGTTGGAAGTTGTTTTTCTCACAATGCTGATATTGCAGGAAATCACCCCCAAATCCTAGGGCAATGCTGGGATTGCCACAGACACATGTGCCAAACCTAACACAACTCATTTTTATACGCCATCTGGATGCAGCCACATACTCAAATGTCTTCTCTCAGGGATGTTCCAGGTCTTCATTGTTAGGCCTGGAAATATTTCAACTCTAAAGGCACCTTTCTTTGTTAGTCACAGAGTATATAACCATTGTCACTAAAGTTTCCACAATTTTAGTTTGCCCGAATGTGTTTTTTAGTGCTTGAAATTAATTGGAGCTGAATAACTGTGCTCTTTTCAAATTTAGTTTCATTTGTTCTCCAGCTGCTCTTGCTTCATGACTTGATGGCTTAGCAAGTGTCTGAAGTAAGGTGAGATATTTTTAAAAGGATCAACTTCATATCGAACCTGTAGTTAAAACAAACCATGGATCATAAGTCAAGAATAGTATCCTTTTAGGGTTTGCATATCCAAACTCTTGCATATTCTTCAGCCAATCAGGCTGAAGAAACTATGGACCTATTTACACCTCCACTTCCCTGGGAAGTGGAGAAGGGGAGGTGGATCCAATGCCCATTTCTCCAAGTGCCAGATAAGTGTGAATTGCCTCCATACCAGAGGTAATCATAGTGCTGTGGCAATGGCACCAAAAGTTAGGTACAGTGTTGTCGCCACATTGACAGGGTGACATGGTGTGCAGCTGCCACCCCATGGCCACCCCACAGCTATCTCCATTTACCCAGAGGAGGTCCAAACAGAGCATGCCAGGCTTTACAAGACTCAGCTAGTATCATTGTGGGGCATGAAAACATGCTCCAAAACTATCTGGGCCAGGGGATGGTCCGGGAGGCACAGAGATGCTTCCAGGATGGAAGTGTCTCTGTGCAATGCTGATGCTCCATCTCCCCAGACTTCCCCTGTTCAACAAGTTTGAACAGGCCCTATGGTTATGGCTGTCTTGATATGCAGTTCAAAACAACCCAAAACCCAGAGGAGGCTTATGGACATCAGGTAGGAACATGAGTGCTACATGTGATTTTCTCTAACGTACTTTAGAGGGTTTTGCTTTTGCTTTTCTTTTTTGATATTCATGAATACAGCCTATGCAGTTTTATGTTTGTACTTAGGGCCTGTTCACAGTTATTGACAAGAGGCCATCACAAGAGATGTGTGAATGTTTAAGGCTGGCAGAGGCAGCAGAGCCAGGGTGCTTTTCTCAGAGATCTTGGCTGCCAATCCCCGCCCCTTTTGCCACGGAGCGTCTCCATGCACAATGTTGCTAGGAATACCCGCGGCTTCCAAAAAGTGCCCTGGTGGTCTTGTTTAAAGGACACTTTTCCCCCGCACATTTTCCTCCTTTTGTGCCGCTGGAAGCTTGGAGAAAAGCCATGCATGGAGACACTTCGTGGCAAAAGAAGCTTTTAAACAGGCTTTTTATTGCTTGGGGACGCAGCCTGACAGTCACAAAATGAGCTAGTGACAGCACGGTCTTGTGTGATTTCTTAGATGTGATCTCTCACTCTGCTCGATGGCCTTTGTGTTAAGACCACAGGGTTTGTGGCTGTTTTGCCAGAACTAACAGTGCCACTTAGCAGCTGTCATGATCCTATGAACTTCTAACAGAGAAGAAAAAATTGCAGCAAAGCAAAGCAAAGGCCTCACTTATGTATATCCACCTATTTCTAATCCCTATCCTATGAAGATTTGATCTGAATGTAGAACATCTATAATGGTGGGGATGTCACAACTGTGGTGATGTTGCAACTGAAATTGATCAGCTATAAAGACCTACAGCATCTTCTAGAACTAATGCCCCCCCCCCTAAAAAAAATGTTACAATACTTCCATCATAGGGGATTTAAATGGTAATGCAGGAAATTAAAAGACAATTGGAATAATGGGCAAGTTTGGCCTTGGAATACAAAATGAAGCAAGGCCGTGACAAATAGAGGCCCTTTCTGCACTTGCCTGTTCTAAATCTGGATAAGTGGCAATTTTGCACATGGACATCAGCAAACGGTCAGTGGTGAAATCAGACTGATCATACACTTTGCATGAATACACAGGTGAATAAGCTCTACACAGTCTATAAGACCTGGAGTTGAGTGTAGATCAGACTATGAACTTCTTACTGCATAATTCATATTTAAATTGAAGAAAGTATTGCAAAACTACTGGACTATATAGGAATGGCCTAAATAACATTCCTTGGGAATATGTAGCAAAGGTGAGGAATAGATTTAAGGGATTAGATCTGGTAGTCAGAGTGCCTGAAGAATTATGGAAAGAAGTTTGTGGCACTGTACATGAGGCAGCTACAGAAAAATCCCAAAGAAAAGAAGAGAAAGAAAAAATGGCTTCTGGTGAGAATTTACAAGTAACTGAGGAAAGGGAAAGGCAAGGGAGAAAGGGAGAAAGATAGACCCAACAAAACTGGGGGCCTGCTGTAATCTGCATCAGCTGAGGATGAATGGTCATTCAGAATAAGGCCCTTTGCAGAAAAGGGCCTCGGTGTTTGTCGTGGAATAGAAATGGTAGCTTTTCATTATTTTTGTATGTTTATTATCGTACGTAGAACAGATACACTCTAATTACCATGCCTTTAAACTCTGTTCTCTGTGCCCTATAATTTAGTATCAAGGTTCTACTTAGATGTCGCTTTTTTGAAGGAACTATTGATTTCTTTGAAGCTTAGCTTTATTAAACATGAACCCCCATCATTAGGTCATTAATGAGGCATTTTGATATTCCACCACTGAAATATAAATTCCTGCAAAGATGGCTTTATCAATTTGAGTCATAACTTTAAGGGCAAACATAAACCTTTTGAAATGTATCCTAATTAACACACCTAACATTAGGAACGTTAAAAAAAAAGCTTTTATACTTGAACATCTAATTAATTTTGGCTTTCTTTCAACAATGGAGGGAAAGGGTATCCATTACACAAGGAGAGCCAGCTCCTCTTGGACGAAGCCCAAATCTCGCTCTAAGGAACTTTATGCATAACTGCAAAAGAGCTGGGCTTTCACGCTTAACTTTTCACACTGAACAATTTTATAATGCTGGAGGTAAAGCCAACTTTGGATTCAGCTGGGATCACACACTTGAGTAAGTAGGAATTCACCGCTGCAGAGGTTCCCCTCTGCCCATTTATAGCTCACTTCATCCAAACAATTGGTTCACTTTGATCATATAAAAAAGCAGATAAAAAGCTTTTTTATACTGTCAAGCTACTCATCCGTTTTGCTTTGCTTTTCTCCTTTTTTATATATATAAACTTTATTTAACTTTATAACAAGAATATATAATAACAAAAACTGAAGTACTATAAAACATACATCTTCAAAACAACGGTTACAAGCATGAAAAATATGGGATTCCCAAACTTTTAAGAGGGTTAACTTCCCAAGCAGAGGTTAAACAGATTTTTTTAAAAATAAAATTTATTAAAATCCAATTTTGACACCAACAAACACATTCATGTATCATTTCAACACAAAGTCAATGGCTGAATGAGAAAGGAAGTATTCTAAACTTCCAGGTAACTCCACTCGGAGCCAGTAAATGTTAAGGTAAGTGATTTAACGTTTTCTTTAAAAAAATAGTACTAGCATAGAAAGCTATAAATATATAAATGATACACAACTTTAACTTCTCTTGAGCACTTAGACATAGGGATCCCATCTTGCTTGTTTTCTTTGATTGGCAGAGCTCTTTCTTTACCATCACCTTCTCAAGCATTTTAACCAGATGGACTGAACCCAGAAGTTTGTTGACTAGCTTTTTGCAACAGCTAATATCAATAAGAGTTGGGCCTTGGCTTCACAGAAGTCAAATGTGTCTGGGGAGATGCACTGCTGTCATTGAAGCCACACTGTGGACTGGGCAGCATCAGCCAAAGCGGTTCCCTGGTTCTGTTATCACTGGGCCAGGCTGTGTTTCAATATGTTTGTGCCTACAGAGGGCAACTGCAGCCTCCATGTGGGTGCGCAGCATTCCCTTGAGTCAACATGGGCATTTTAGTGAGCTGTGGCAAGATGACGTCTGATTGTTACATGAACTGGCTTTCCTGATTTGAGGAATTTAGCTCCCAGTCCACAACATTAGACTTTGGGAGTTGTTGATTTAAGTGAATGGCAATTACTCTGACATTGACTTGTAAGGACAGGGGAAGTGGAAAGTAAAATTCAAAATACTGAGAGCTCCAAAATTTAACAATTCTTATTAAACTTGCTACTTAATTGTAAAGCACTAATGAGATTATGTGGTTGCATGAGTTTCACAAGGCTACTGTGTTCTAAAATGGTACTTGAGGTTACATTTCACTTTAAGTGGTTTTCAAAGAGCCTGTTCACACTTACTGGCTTAGTATGGTATAATAATACCATACCAGGCCTGTAAGGCTGGAGAACGGAGGTGGCCGTTTGCACTACAAGCACTGCACTCAAGATGGCGGTGCCCAGAAGATGATCAGCTCAGGGATCAATCACAGGTCAGGGATTGATTGTGCGGGGGGAAGGCTAACATTGGCTAGTGATTGCAGGTGCAAGTGCTAGTCAACGTTAGTTCATTGCAAACCTTTCCTGTCCTTGAGATGGGAAGGGAAATGCAAAGTTGCTCCTGGTCACCCTGTGGACTGCTTTTTAAGGCTTGGTCTGGGCAGAGCTATAGCTACTCTAGGTGAGTTGCCAGGTACAGCTACTCTAGGTGAGTTGCCTGGGTAGCTCTATCATGTGACCGTGAAAGGCCCTTTTTCTCTTCTAAGGATTTTAAAGCTAGATTTCCCTTCTAACCCAGCCATAACCCACTTCCCAACTTCTCATTCATAAATTCTTCCCCAGCGCAAAGAAGGGTTAGGAAGAGACAAATTTCCAAGGTGGAAAAATAGTGTGCAGGGCAGGAGAATTTTGTTGGCAGAAAGGAATACAAAAAATAAATCACAAAGCCGGGGTTGTGATTCCTCAGAAGTTAACTCATTAACATGCCAGGCAATGCTTTAGATCACACAATATTTTGCAGTGGCCCTGTCCCCAAGCAATTTAAAGTCTGCTAAAACTCTTCTTTTGCCTCTGAGTGCCCCCATGCCAGGGTTTTTAACAAACTTCCAGAGCTACAAAATGAGGAAAATGCGCAACAAAAAAAGTGCCCTTTAAATAAGACTTTCAGAGCCCTTTTTGGAAGTTGCCTTGGGGACACTCCATGGCAAAAGGGGCGGGGATTGCCATCTGCACACACAGCAGTAACACAAGCAGCTTCCCTTTCTAAAGCTCAGAACTAAAGAGCCAGAATCATGCAGAATTGCAACATTGTTGCAACTGCTATGAGGTGTGAAATGGGTGGATTATTGCTAGGGGTGGATTTTGACAGCGATAACAGGGGAAAGTGGTGAGAGTGAATGTTTGCCGGCACGAGAAGCCATTTCGGGGGGCGGAAGATCTGGGAGATGAACAGAGAACCAATGGCTATTTTTCCTTTGGACTTGTCAGGGATTGTCTTCCTGGTTGTGGCCGCGCCAAGCACAGTCCCTCCCCATTCCCACTGGCACCCTACCAACAAGAGCAGGGGCGTGGAGAAAAAGATGCGCGCAAAGAAAACATGGCTCCCATGGGGACGGAAGGTGCGTTAAAAATGTGCATTTTGCTGAGCCTCATGCGGATGCTTATTCCTGATTTGCATGGGACTTTTAAGGTCCACATCAATAGAGTGACAGTAGAGTGACAGTAGAGAGGCAAATAAGTCTTTTGGAGATGCAGCCAGTGATTGCCTGGTGACAACTTTGAATATAGGTGGTGTGCCTTGAAAGGGGAAACTTTTTTCCTGTGCCTGAGCAACATGAGCATATTGCTTTACTAAAAATGGACTCCCTTGTGCTTCCAGTTTTCTGTACATCATGTTGCAGCATAGAACCTCCATGCATCGCATTAATTAATTAAAATACAGCCATATTATAACAGGGGTGTGAAGTAGTGACTTGAGAGACACTTCTTGTGCACTGATCTTAAGGCACATTTCCTGAGGCACCAGGGCTCTGGCAGCTCCCCAGACATTTTGGTGGGGGAAGCAACGGGGAATGGCTGCACTGGGGACCTAGAAAATGCACCTTAGCTGTTCATGGAGATGTAGCCATGTTCATCAAACAAGGGCAACCAATCTGAAGCACTCTCTTTCTCTGAGAATATGGTGAATATTGGCCATGTTGCAGCTGTGGGAGAGGGACTGAGTTCTTCTTCTTCTTCACTATTTATATCCTGCCCTTTGCCCAGGAGTCCCAGAGCAGGTTACAATCTAGAAAAAAACCTAAATATATTTGAAACCACATGTACTTCTAAGACATTGGGCAAAGTGCAACCTGTTAGTGTGTCTAAATCAAAAGCTCGCCCATTCTTGCAAATAAGTAGCTCTTCCTAGATAACAGG
This sequence comes from Aspidoscelis tigris stejnegeri, assembly GCA_023333525.1. Lineage (NCBI taxonomy): Eukaryota > Metazoa > Chordata > Lepidosauria > Squamata > Teiidae > Aspidoscelis > Aspidoscelis tigris. Next base: position 215,739,312 of record JALMGA010000001.1, read on the forward strand.
ACCTAGCCAGGTAGAAGAGGCAGCCCGGAGGCACAGTTGGCATCCTCATTGTTGGGCAAAACTTCCAGCAGCTGAAGCCATAAGCAGCCATCTTTTTTGGCCTCTACTATAGCTGAAACCAGGTGGAGTCCAGAGCAGTAAAAAAAGAAAAAGAAAAAAAAAGACTTCTATGGGCGAATTTCCACTTAAAGCAATTAAAAATGGATGTGAATGCACATTATTTGCGTTCCCATTTGTTTTTGTTAATTCCACTTTAAAGCGGAGCATGGTGGTGGTGGGCCGGCAGCAGCAGTGCCTGAAAGGGAGTGGGGAGCTCGCTCGCTCACCCGCCACTTTCCATTCCTCCTTCCTGTGCCTCGCGAGCACCAGGGCTGCTCAGCAGGAAGCCGAGCAAGCGAGCAGGGTGGCGGCAGGTGGCAGGCACAATGGCGGGTGCAAAGCAGCGGCCGAAATAGCAGGCAGCCGGGTGGGAAGGCAAGCAGCTGGGCAACCATGGCAATGGCGGGCAGGCAGGCAGGCGGGCATTAATTCCACGGTTTCAAAACACTCTGAGCCAAGTGGGAATGCCCCACTGGGAAAATAAAGCATTTCATAAAAGAAAACAGTTGTTTGACGGGGTGTTTTTAAAAATTTGTTTTCCCCCAATTACTCCTCTTTTTAATGTGGAAAGCTACTTTTCAATGCAGACAGAGTGTTTTGAAAATGGTTTGGACACGCCAAAAAGTCCCAGTGGGAGCGGGGCTCTTAAGTATAATGGCATCCAGGCTAGCAGGAGAGGCAACCAGAGGACAGCATGATCCAGGCTGCAGTCACTAAACCACTCCAGGGCAATGGCATAGTTTTCTTCCTGAGGCAGAGCTGAACAACATATCAGTCAATCAATCAACCAATCAATAAAATGCTATATGCTAATATTTTGCATTCTGAACTGCATGCAGTGGGGAGTAATTCTTCAAAGAAAGCCCTGGCCTTCTTACTGCCATTAGAATGACTGCTGGGGATACAGTGGTACAAATAGATTTCTACTCTACTTTGCACTTCAGATTCCAAAGAACTTTTATACTAGCTCTGTGTTGAACTGCAAACCTTCTAGGCAAGAATGTTGGATGTCCTTTTTTCTGTGGGATTGCTAGCTAGAAGCATACCTCTCTAAGAGAAATATCCTCTATAAAACATCTGAATAAGATGCCAAGTCCTTCACATAGATTTAAAGGAAATGTCAAAAGGCTTCCACTTCAATGCTGTTCCAGGCACAACCAAGTGTCATGTTTATATCTTAATATGAAATCCACATTGGCTTAATGTTACCTAAGCAAAGAGTAAATCTGTCCAGCAAATGATGTTCTTCAGTCGGCGTTGAAGAGCAAAATACCAGCTTGAAGTGCAAGAGAAGATAGGAAATAGTAAATGAGGCTGTGTTCAGATGGCAAGGGGCAATGCCAGTTCGTAATAGAATGCCAGCTTTCCCTTTGATTGGACTTGCTAGATATGTGTGGGCTCCCTTGGCATTGAAAGGGTACCTCCAGATAGTGAGAGGAAATTTCAGGGTCTTGTTTAGAGTGCACAAGCACCTTTCAGCACTCCTGCCAAATGAGGTACCTCTTGCAAAAGTACCTGTATGTAGGAAGTGCCCACCCACTTCTCTTAGGTTGTCCCCCCCCACACACACACTTTCTGCATATAGGTACTTTTTCAAAGCAGTGATTCGGCAAGGTAAGCAATCCATCATTATGGAAACCAATTCACACTTGGGCCCATAGGACATGATAGGGTAACATCTGGTAAGGTGCAACTGCACTTGCATGAAGCATTTTTAACCCAGAAATGCCTCCTGCCTTACCAGATATTGCCTTATTGTCTGCTAGTGGTGGTGCACGAAGTTGTGCACCACACCCATCCCAACCCTTTCCCAAAACTTACGTGTCATGTCCGGTGCCATGACCATTGGTCACCTGAGGTGCTGCACAAGTGCACTGGCACCTCAAGTGACCCTAGACTCAACTGCACATGTGCGGAGCATCACCTGTGTTGGCACACATACAGTTGCATCAGCCAGCATGAAGAAGATGGTGGCAGTTGGACATGTGCCCAGATGCAGGTAAGTCTCCAGGTGCATAGGGCTTGGTTTGGCGTGTACTAGCATTCCTAAATGCAAAAGCTAGTACCCATTGGTAGGCAATGCACTTTTTCTGTTCAGCAGATGGGAAGCTAAGTGCAGAAATGCCCCTGATATTAGAGTTGGATCATCTCTCATGCCTATATTATCCTTTTTTAGTGCTTTACACTGGGAATATATTGGGATTGCCACAGGAATATCTTTTTGGAGAGTATCTGGCAGAACTTCAGTGACGTTGCTCCAATGGTAACTTCTGGGAACTCACCCCACACTCTCACATTTCTTCCATGTTTGTTTTTTTCCATGCACTTCTCAAGCCCCTGGAAGTTGCTGTCAAACAAATGTTACAAGAGCCTCACCAGACATCCAATAATTCAGTACAAAAAGACAATGCAGGATCCCCATTACTATCTCTGCTACAAATGAATATTTCAATAGACCTCCGGAGCCCCAGCACGGTCTCAGGGCCGTCTGGCAGCTCAACTCCAGTGTCAACAAGTTGACAGCACTTTTACAGTGTCTGGCAGCTTCCCAAAATTCTCTTACTAGAAGAAAACGATAATTGAAACTCCCTAATCAAAAGGCAGTTCAATTTTTGCCACTGTTGCTTGCATATAAGATAAGCATAAGTGAACAGTATGTTTATTATTTGTTCTTTATTCTTTGCGTTTGAATACTGTTCTTCATCCTGAGGTTCTGTGGTGGTTTATATAACAAACTGCAGATATTACACATTAAAACACTTTCAGTCCACATGAAGTCAGGCCACCCCTGGGTGCTAATGGAGGATCTTCTCAACTTGCTTCCAGGTGAGATTGCTCTTTTGGTGACAGCTGAGGAATGGCCACCACTGTCAGCCAATACAGCAGTGGTTCTCAACTTTCCTAATGCTGCGACACCTTAAAGGAGTTCCTCATGTTGTGGAGACCCCCAACCACGGGGGCGGAGCAGCTGGGAGGTGGGAGGGAAGGGCTGTGGGAGACTCGTTGCAACCCCTCTGAAAGGGTAGGTTGACCCCCAAAGGGGTCCCAATCCCCAGGTTGAGAACCACTGCAATATAGGATTTTCTCAGCTTGCTTTTTCTCCTTTGTTCGTCTCAGGCAAAGTGACTCTTCTAGCAACAGTTGCTCTTCTGATGACTGTAAATTTAGAGACTAACATCTTAGGTTGTTGTCTCTTAAACAACTTAATGGGTGGGGCAGATTGGTCTGCTTGATGACCAGTCAGGCTTTGCTTCAAAGCTGAGACACAGAAGTACCCCAGCCTTGAAATTGCAGTCTGAGAACATTTTCCTGCACTTCCAGAAGGGCCCTGTAGGGGGCTATCTTCCACAGCCTGGAGAAATGTCTCAGGCCATGGGGCATTCTTAACTATTGCCTACTGTCTGCATGGTGATGTTAGGAACTAGGATCCAGCCAAGTCAGTGGAGGGACTGCTTTTTAAAGCATTGTGTGGCTTTAGCTTTTAAGAGTGCTTTGGTTCCCAGGCATGGAGTCTATGCCTGAGAGGTACACGTGCAGTTGTGCCCCAAGATGTGCAGCTCCCTTCGTATGATTTTTCATTCTAGCATTAGATTCTTTCCAAGCTGCAATCTGTATACAGCTGATCTATGTGTAGATTATTGTAATAGTCTCCTTGCAGGTCTCCCGAATAGCTCCTTACTGCCTCTAATTTTAACACAAAACTTAGCAGTCAGAGTGGTGATGAACCTGCCTAGATATGCGCATGTCACATCTGCAAGGGAATCATTACACTGGCTCTCAATTCGTGCCAGAACTTATTTTAAAATATTAGTTCTGGCATTTAAGGCGGTTAGAGAGCAAACCCCAGGTTATTTAGCAGCCAAATTAACGTGGTATTCTCCTGCCAGGGACCTGCGGTCGATGGATAAAGCCCTATTGGTTGCACCTCAAACACCTACGGCTACCACGAGACTTCGAGCTTTTCAAGACCTGGTCCCATATCTTTGGAACAGGTTGCCCCTTGCCCTAAGGCTTGAAAAGGACCTGACCAAATTCCGCAAGGGCTTGAAAACAGTTTTTTTTAATACCTGATGGACCCTGGCCTATAGACGGACATATATCCATTATTATTTAGTTAAGGGACTGAAAATTAAATAGGAGGTTATTTTGAATGGGGTTTTAAGGGGGATTTTAAACTTATGGGTTGTATTTTGTATTTATTAGTGATGTTATGTACCGCCCTTTGGTGGAAAGGGCGTTATAAATAAACGTTATTATTATTATCTAATTTTTTTTTGGTGTGTGTGAGTCAGATCGTCCATGTTTTGAAATCACACAGAATGTTAAAAACAACAACCCAAAAACAGAAAGGAAAACAGCAAGCAAAACGTGGGCTGCCTCCAGACTAGAGTGAAACCGCTCATTCCCTCCAGTTCTGCACTGGGATTGCTTGTCTTCTCCATAGCCTCCCCATTGGCAACCCAAAGAAAATATCTCACAAACCTATTATAGTAAATCCAGCATTGATGCCAGGTTCCCTGTGATGGTCCTGCTTACAAAGTCGTCTCACTGAAAATCTCCAATACCCAGTAAGTGCACCAGAAACAACAACAAGAGAAAGAAAGGGAGGGAGGGAGGGAGGGAGGGAGGGAGTTGCTTGGATGGCAGTGAGGAAACTCCATAGGCACCTTGCCATGCAAGAAAGTCAGCAAATCTATGCCAAGGTTTGCTACATGCACCTGGCAATCCATGGCAAAAAGAGACCATGATGGGATCCTTGTTTATATCTTCTGATGCTTCTTGCCTAGTCTGTTATTACTTGCAGCTGGAAAAATTCTGGCTTTTTCAGAAACAGACACTGAAATGACAAGCGTATAAGTCAAACATTAAAAATGACACCAGAAGATTTCTAGGCTGCATCCAGACTTGATTATATTGTGCAGTAGAACGCACAGTCGTGATCCGGCTGTCAGAAATGATGATCCATGGATCGTCATCACGGCGTATTATTGGATTGCTACTGTGTGCTTAGCTTAATGCTGGTAAGAGAACACTCGCTGCGTAGTATAAAGATTCTAATCTTCCCACCAGTCTGGGCAGAACGGCGAGAAGAGACAAACAAGAGGCAGGAGGGCAGCTCAATTCTGATTGGCTGCCTCATCCCACGTGATCCCATGCACTGACTCAGCTCTTGCAGCTTCCATGGAGGAAGATATGGAGCTGCTTTTTAGTCAGGACAGATGGTCGTCACTTCACAGCAGGTAAGTTGCAATTTTGCCTCTAACTGTGGATTTATTCTGCAAGTCTGGAGGCAGCCCTGTTGTGGAACTGTGTAAGAAGGGAATTTCCCCATTTCCTTTGATGAAGGGTGTAGTTTGGTCGTTCCTTCTGCACACACACAGGCTTTTTCTGCACTGGACATTACTCCAGATTATATACCAGAATAGGGACCTCCCATCCTCATTCTAGAACTGGCTATGGCAAGCCCCAGGCAGGACCTAACGTAGTCTGTACCAGCATGTGGATGGCAGTTCCTATTCCAGGATATAATTCAGAATAAGGCTCAGTGCAGTAAGGGCTACATTTTCTTTTGTCAACAGGGACAAAGTTTCAGGCAGTGTTAAAGGTCTACGTCACTCTCTCACACCAATGAACAGCTGCCAGACCTGCTGGGTTATTTTGCTCTCCCACAATGGCTGACTGCTGAAGGCCCCTTTGCTCTCTGCCTTTGATCTAGCAGCAAGTAGTTTGGTGAACCCTAGGGGCTCTGAGGTGCTGAAAGCTTTGGTTTGAGAAGGACCAGTTCACCACAGCCTTGGATCTTCCAGCTGCTTCAAATCTCATCTGACTGAAATTTAACAAACAAGTATATGCTGAGCCAAAACCAAACATTTGTGAAGCGTTATTCTGGTTTGGTAGTTCAGGATGACAGTTTATTTTCAAATTCGTTTCAAAGCTTTTATCTTTCAGCATTTTTTTAAGAAAAGAAATATAAAGAGTAGCTCGGATCAGTGGATGGTTGTGAAAGATGGAGTGGCTGGTGGGTGGAAATGGGGGTGTAAGAAGTTGGCTCTGTGTATCTGAATCCTTACAGCTGGTTCTGTTTATGCTGTGAAATATAAGGTGCAGCAGAGGCAGCCCCACTTCACACAACTGATGGAACAGACACTGCAGTATGTAAAATTCCTCCATTTTGGACAGGCCAAGGGAAGCAGTGGTAAGAAGAAGAAAAGTTGTCTTTTATATCCTGCTTTTCTCACCCATTTAAAGGGAACTCAAAGCAGCTGGCAAAGCTTTCTGTTCTCCCCACAACAGAGATAGATGGGGCTGTGAGAGCTCAGAAAGAGGGCTGTGACTAGCCCAAGGTCATCCAGCTGCCTTCATGGAGAAGTGCGGAATCAAACCCTGTGATTGCAAGATATGAGTCTGGCGCTCTAACCACAAGTCTCCTGCTGCCTCAAGAGTCACCCCAGCCAGTTGCTGCTGTGTCACTGTGGAGCGGGCACACAACATGCCTTGTGGGTCCAAATATGGCCAACCACTCCATTGCTGTGCTAGCACAAAGTGTTCCATGGACGCCCAAACCATATGCATTTCTGCACTTGCCTGAGTAGTGCGCCATGCACTAAGGCCAGTACATTCCAGGTACAGGAGGACCATACACATTTCTGGCCAGGAGGGATGCTCCTCAGAGGCCAGAAATACAAATGGTCCTCCATGGACCAGGCCGTTCCACCACCATGAAAGCCAGGGTCCCACCACCTCACTGGACCACTGCCAACTGTGTCACCGGTTCGACTGTTTGACCCGTGTGACATGGAAGCAAATGACTGCTGCTTTTTTAATTCCATCTAAACACAGCCTTAGAGGGAAATGAAAGAAATTTTGGAGTTCAAATGATGACAGCCGACAGTATTTACTCTCCTTTCATTTTAGGCTACTGCATGTTCAGTTTATTGTTTATTATTTGTATATGTCAGTTCCAGCTGACATAGTGTTGTGTAATGGTAGGGTGATTCAACGACCTCTATACCAGGTACAGCTGCCTCTCATCCCAAAACTGGGCAGAATGATGCGGGGAGGATAGAGCTGGTCCCTGCACTGGTTCTATCTAGTCCCGATTGTACAGATGCAACCTGTGAAGCAGATTTGAGTGACTGGTTGAAAGTCTTTCTGGCCAGCTGTAGATATGGCCCTGTAGTCTGTTCCATTATAATAGTTTTCTTTTATTCTATGGATTTATTTTATGTTGTTAAGGCTTTTTTATAGGGAAAGCTTGTCTTGAGGTCCACTGGAAATACTGGACGACATAAATAAGGGAAAATAGATATTCAGTTTTCCTTTCACTGATTCTACCAATTTGACCTTTTTTTGATACAAGATATAGTGATGAAATAGGAAATAAATGAGATATTTCTTACCTTTAAAAGGGGTAATGGAGACACAACAGCAATTGACAGTACTTCCCATGAAAGAACAAGCAATAAAATCTAAAATACAATGAATGCATTTTCCAGCTCTTGCAATATTGGGGGACTTATAAAAAAAAGAACACACAGTACGTGTGTGTGTGTGAGTGTTGTTCCACTAAATGCTAGAGATATGAAAGCCCTCTAGTTGCTTCCTTTGTAACCCATTTTTGATATAAATAACTAGCCTAGCTTTTAGACATATAACTATTAACATAGCCCTGCTTTGCCATCTCTGATTCTGCATCCCATCTTGTGACCTTAATAAAACAAAAAATATCTCCTAAAAACTACTGTCTTGCAGATCATTTGTATTTATTTCATTTCTTACATATGTGTGATCCCAAAAAAGATTTGTCTGGTATACTTAATATTTAGCATGTGTATATTTACAGGATCACAGCCAAGACGATAGTCAGATTCTCTTCCTCTTTTCTCGTTTGTGTTTGCTATCAGGCGTATGGGGCCTTTAAAGCTGTGTGCTCTGGAAACTCTCCAGATCCTAAACATTTTGTGATGTTAATTACATTTAAAAGCTATTGGTTTTGCAGTCTTTTTTGGTTCACAGCCAAACTGTGACTTCAGTTGAGCTGTTCTGTGTTCTGTTTCATATCATTATATTAGTTTTGTCAGCCTCTCTGTCTCAAGGCATGCAACTCCAGGTGTATATCTGACTTCTCTGCATTTTGTACAGGGTTATACAAACATTTTAAAGGTTTAAGACCTTCAGTACAGACCATGAAGTCTGGCTGTATTCATCTAAGTACATCTTGATCCAGAAGAAAACCTTTTAGGGTTTTAGACAGGGTGGGTAAATGGCTGTGGGGAACTAATTCTGGAATGTTCTTCAGTGGCTGAAAGAATTTATTTGACAACCTGGCATTTTATAAGATGTTTTGAGAATACAACTGGAGGCACTCTCCATAAGCTTAGTAACTTTGAAGGATAGTATCCTGTGCTTCAGTGGTCTATGGGTGGTTTGGTTTCTTGCACATTTGTCTGTATCCCCTTTAATCCAAAGCTTCTGAGTCCTATGTTTACTAGGGCTACATTCAGTACCAGAGTTCAGAGACTATCAACTGAAACCAGATTCCGCAGCTTTGGTGGTCTTCTAAAAGGTATGAATTAAACATACAGAGTTTGAAGGGAAGACTGCACACATATGCGCTTATGCAATAATGCTGAGCAGTGTGAAAGAAAACTGGTAGCACAGCCAGCAGCGACGACCGCTGTGCCAGAAGCCTTTGCAATGTCACTTTGATGAAGATATGAATAACTTCTGGTACAAAATCATCAGCAGGGAATTTCACCACTCAGTTCTATGGCATAGAATCAAGATGTTCGGAAGAGTCACTGCAATCCTGAGGCTGCGTTTCCACTCAAGCTTTTTAAAACATTATCTAAAACAAAACAACTAAACCCGATGTAAACACGGATTCTGGCCGATCCCACTTCCTTGACTTTAAATCGCAGTCAACTCCGATTCTGCTGTCCCCACAGAAAACAGTTCAGAATCACATCAGGGAAAGCAAATCTTTTCCTCCCTGCCCTTTGCCAGCCAGAGTGCCCACCCCTCTCTCCCAACTGGATCCCATGATGATGTGGCCAAGGGTGGGGGATCCCAGCTCCCCCTCCCCTCCTCTCCTGCTTTTGCTGCCACTTACTTTTGTTTGGTAGGGTAGGAAATTGTGGGGGTGCAATTTACCCAGAGCTAAAGAAGCTCTTGCTAAGCTGAAAGCAACTAGGCCAAAGGATACATTCCTGGGTCACTGTAACTTTCCTAATATCTCTCTCAAGGAAGTCATAACATTGGGCATAACATCCGCGTATCATTTGTGTAACATCCACTGTGTATGTATAAACTATGTACAGTACTCAAGGATAGTAACATCTTATCCGGTTATGCCAGATATGGGCACTTCGGGGGGAAATTTCCATTGAGAAATGTATTCTGTAACTGGGCATAAAAAGTCCCTGAATCTTCAGTAAAGAACCCTTTTCACTTGGCAACCATCCTGTGTGTGAGTCCCAATTTGTTACTACAGGAAATGTCACCTCCTGTACTGGGGAGGATTTTAAAAAGCAGGAAAGGAAAGGAAAAGACAGGAATGGAAAGGGAAGAAGGGAAGACTGAAAAGGAAAGGGGGGAAGAGAAAGGGCAAGGGAAGGGAAATCTTCCTCTTCCTCTCTTCCTCCTGCTTCCACCCCTCCCAGCTGCTTCCACTGTAACTGCTGCCACCCCAACCTTTTGCTTTGTGGAGGTGCAAGATAGCAAAATCTTTTTGGGGGGTGAGGTTTTGCCTTCCTCTGTCCACTTTTCCTAGAAGTTGGGGGGGTGCTTTGCAGTCTGATCCACTTTTAATCCATTTGGGCCACCAAGTCCTCCCCCTCTCTGTTTTGAGGGGGGAATCTGGCCCTCTGCCTCTGCGGGCATCGCTGGGCAAAGCTTTGCTGCTGCACGCATTGGGCTGCTGACAGGGGAAGCCTTTCGTCCTTCTTCTCCACCCCCCACAGAAAAGGAGCCCAGCAGAGAAAATCAGCCGAGCAGAAAAAGGAGAAAGTGACTGGAAGCGTAGGTGGGAAATGAGACTTTCTTATGAAGTGGAGTGGGTGAATTGTTACTTGTTATCAGTATGAAGTAGCTGAAAATGAAACCATGAAGTGGTCTGCCGAGGGAAAAAAGGCTTCAGCACTTTAAACCCCGCTGCAAAAGAGGGGTGGCAAGGGGCTGTCCTACTGGGTGAAACCCTACCCGTTTCAGGATGCATCTGCCCAAATACTGTGGTACCATTCCCAAAGGAATAAAGATAGAGTTTTAGCAGCAAAAACGGGAAAAAACATCTGTTTTTTCAGGTGTTTTTTGTTGTGGTTTTTAGCAGCTATTTACTCCTCGGAAACACAGGAACCCAATCTGTAATGGGGACAAACAATTTTCAAATCATTTCCAAATTGCTTTATAACGTAAGTGGAAACACTGAGTGTGTTTGCTAAAATATCAACTCCACATTTGATAGGCAGGGAAGAGGGTTTCCGTTAACCTGTCAGCTCTTCAAACCGCTCTGCAGCTATGGCACTTTAACAGGGATTGAACTGGCATCATGGGAGGGAAGTATGGCACCTGAGCAGAGGTTTCACTCTTGTTTTGTACTGAATGTGCAATTAGTGCACAATGCCAAGCAGACACTGTGTTCTCAGAGCGCATTCAAAGCACCAGGATGCTGCATTGCTGATGGTACCTTTGACATTTTGTGATACATTTTTGCAGAACGGATTTAATATGGTTTGATGCATGCATTGGTACCTTTTCCTGTGAATGAGGCTGCATCCATACCCCCCCTCCCCACAGCCTCTGAGCTGTCTCAGGCTATGTCCAGACTTAACAAAAGGGGTGCCTCAGAGATGCCTCAGAGAGACAGTGAAGAGGCCCTCATGTTCCCAAGCCTGGCCTCAACTGGCCATTTGCGCAGGCGCGGGTGCCCGTCCAATGAGGGGCTGCCCCGTGAGCATGTGCAGAACATCGCTGGCCTATTCCAGCCAGAATCGAGCCGGCAGCCCCAGGTAAATGTTGTTTATGCACACCCCCACGCGTGACCCTGGGGTGGGGTGAGGGGTGCTGGGTGGACATCCCACCACTTGCATGGGCCTGATCCAGGCAGATGCAGGTGGTAGGACCCCAGGGAAGGGACCCAACTGGCCTCCCCACCCCTGGCTGCAAGGCAGCCAATTGGGGGAGGCCAGGGTAGGGTCTTTGACTCGAACATGTTGAAGCCCCTTTCCCATTGGCACATAGGCAGGGAAAGGATGCATTCAGAACACGTCCTTTACTTGCCATTGCAGACGGGAAAGTGGCTTCAACGCGTTCGGGCCGAAGCATCCTGAGGTGTCTTTGCCCTAATGCGAAAACGCCTAGGGACTTGCCCTGTGAGTTGTATCAAGTCATTTTTTTGTCATGAGTGACCTAGAGAAAGGGAGTGGGAATGCGCTGTAATGAAAGTTGCAGATGCCATCAAGTTCGTAAGCACTGTTAATATAGAAACAGATTGGGAAGTTGTGTAGGAGAAACTGGATGACCTCATGAACTAGAGTAAAAGAAATCTGATAGTACTAGGCATGTGTTACACATCTGGAGACTAAGAATAATGTTGTTTGTGTGTGTTTCCACATGTGTGCTGAAGAGTTACCTGAGAGGGAAAAAGCCTCTTTTTGAGTTGCAATTAACTTCATGATGGCAATGAATAGGTGCATGTGTGTGTAAGAGCTGGATTAAAAATTTACACAATGAGTATCTGAAGTTTATTTATTTACAAACTTTTTCTATCCCACCCTTCACCAGAATCTCTCAGAGCAAGCCACAACTTTCAAAAAGATAAAAGCATAAGAGGAGTCCTGCTGGATCAGGTCTCAACCCATTTAGTCCAGCATTCTATCTCACACAGTGGTTCACCAATTGCCTGTGGAGAGATGAGGGCAAAGAGGGAGGTTTGTAGGCTTTAGCAAGTGGAGGAAAGAAAGGGAAAACAGAAGGATCTGAAGACACACACCTCCCAGAATCACAAATGGGCTTAGTGGTAGGATATTCAGGATCATTTCTGCCAGACAAATATATATGAGAACATATCAGCTGATATATCTCTGGTTCTCTGATAGCTGTAATTGCTTAAATGAACAAACTACAGAGGTGGAAAGCAGAGGTTAATCTGACTTTGAGGTATTAAAAAGAGAAAGACAGAAATTCATGCAATTCCCAGCATTCTTCAGTGGAAATTACGTTAGGTTTAAAAGAGCTGTAAAATACTTTACAGTGCATATAAATATCTAATCAGAATGTGTTTGTTGTAGTTTCCAGATATTTTTGAATTATACTTGTCATGATTCCTCTGCAGAATAGTGGAACTGTTGAAATTCACAGTCTCTTGACTTCTGAATGGCCTTGAATTTCCAATCCGTGATATAGGATGGTGAAACTGATAACCTTTTTTGTGAAAGTAAGGGTGAGTTCCCACTGAAGGAATAAAGTGCTATATACAACGCTATTTACAACGGGATTTACATTGATATGTAAAGTGCGTTAAAAGGAAGCAAGAAGCACCTGGCAATCGGATTCAACCCCGATTTTCTGTCTCCACTCTAAACGCTTAAAACACTTCCAAAGACGGATTGGGGAAAGTGATTCTTTCCGCTCCTCTCCCCATCGCCCAGGGCACACGGCAGCAGCGGCAACTCAAGCCCCATTTCCCTGCTTACCTCCACAGCCACCATCCCCAGCAGGGGTTCCCTCTGAAAAAAGCACGCTGGCTGGCTGGCTCACTCTGCTGCCACTGCTCCCTGCGCACACGCACGCACGCGCGCACGCACCTCCCAGATCCTGCAGCAGTTTCCTCCTTTTCCCTTTTTAAAGGTCAGAATTTTTAAACAGCCAGAATTGTGCAAAATTGCAACATTGTTATCAGGTGTGAAGTGGGCAGATTACTACAATGAAACCGGCTGCTGCACATTTTAACTGAAAGGGGCTGACCTGCAGGGTGAAACCCCATCCATTTCATGATGTATTTGCCCAAATGCTGCTCTAGCGTTCCCAGAACGACGAGGATCCAAACCATTTTAAAACAGTTTTTAAACAGTTTTAAGTTGGGAACATGGCTTAAATGTGCAAAATACAAGTTGTATATGAACGCTATCTATTAAAATTGCAGAAGTAATTTTAATGCCATGCTGCATGCTGAGGCAATTTACAATTCAACATGAAAATGAAGTTGATGGTAGATAATAGTAGATAGTTTTGTTCTCTTGAGTTCCTAAATGCAGGGCGGGGGGAGGAGCAATGATCAGAGGGTGATCAGCAAACAGAAACTCAGATACGCTGTGCATACACTTTCCTACTTGAAGACACTGTTAATATGTTTGATTTTAAATGTTATTACTGAGACCTTTGGGTATAGGGTGGGATAAAAACGCAAATAAATAAATAATGGAAGACCTTGGTAAAGACCGGCAAGCAGCTTCTGAAGTTTACCAAAGTTAAACTGCCTCTAAACATTGCAGTGGCTTTTGCTAGCCTTTTTAGCTGGCAAACTTCAGAAGCTGCTTGTTGGGGTGCAAGGAATAAGCTAACCAAAGCCACAACAATGTTTAGAGGCAGTTTAGCAGAGAAGCGCTTTTCTGCTTCTCTGCTAAACTGCCCCTAACTTCAGAAGCTGCTTGCCAGCAATTGAGGAGTAGAGGTGGAATAAGAGTTGCAGGAAGAGGCTTGTGGGACATCAAGGGCCAGGTGACCCCCTCATTGCTGCATCTTATTGGGGCAATCAGTTCTTTTATGTTTGCCTGGCGATCAGATCACAGAGAGAAGAGGCTCATTTCTGTTTGATCACTGTTTAATGCCCAGCAGTTGCAATCGGGGAAGGGGCTTTAGGTGGGATTTCCCTGCCCTTGCTCCTATCAGGATAGAGGGGGTGGAGAGAAAAAGATGCTGCTTCCCCATGCATGGGTTTAGCGCGATTTGCTTGGGGACAGGCGTAATCAGATTGAGCCCGTGCTTTCAGCAATGGCATGGGGATGGTCAATTCAATTTCATCTTTGTATTCAGACTAATCTGAATCCAATCCAAACTAAATGGAGTGCATGGTGACATGGCCTAAGAGTAATTTCTCAAAGAGCTGTTCACCTCTCCCTGAACCCACCCAGTTATAACTTGGAGGGTAGCTTTTATCAGCCAAGAAGACAAGGGACACTTGGCCTTTTTCTGGAATATAGCACAGGGTAGGGGTCTACTGTCTGCATGCTAGTGCAGACTATGGTAGGCCTGCCTGGAGTCTGCTACAGTCTGCATTAGTATGCAAACAACAGACCCCTATCCAAGATAATCTCCAGAAAAAGGCTTTTGTGCAGAAAGGGCAAAGGATCCAGAGAACATGTGGTCAGTTGAACGCCAGCCCCCGACTTGTCCATATCCTCAGGCCCCAATAATTGAAACTGACCCAAGCTAACTGGACTAGTCACTTCTCCAATTGCTTTCTTTAGACTATTTTCAGCTGTAATATTCAATCCCCTACAGACCTTAGCAACTTGGCTCTCAACGTACCTTGCAAATTTGTCACAGCAGATGCTAGGTTGCAACTACCCTTGTCTCCTTGGGCTAGATCTCAAAAGACCATTCACCTCTCAAAAATGTTCTGCTGGAAGCTTACTCAATGATACCATATAGTAGGGACACCACATCGTAGCAGCATTTGCACCACCTACACTCTTAAATGTTGATCTTCCTGCTTCATGGATAACCAGGTTCTTTACGAGTTCCACATCTACATCAAAGGTGCTTCAGTGCAATCTCCAGACAGATTTATAAAGCAGTCTAAAGCAGTCCTTCCACTTCTATTTAGGGAGCTTTTTAAATCCCTTGGAGCTGCTGTAGGTTCTCATTGTTCTATTACGGTAACTTCTTATTCAATAGTCTTGTCTAAGAAACAGTCATAGATGGAGAATGGGGTGCTCAAAAACTGCCTTTCCTCAGTATCCATCAGTTAATCAAATTGTGAGATTCACCCTGGGCCTTTTTGCATGTACTTCTCTTAATCCAGATTCAGAAGATCAGGATCTTTGATATCTGGTCCTCGTGAAATCCAGTCCTTGAAGTTCTGCAATACGGTGAG
This sequence comes from Aspidoscelis tigris stejnegeri, assembly GCA_023333525.1. NCBI lineage: Eukaryota > Metazoa > Chordata > Lepidosauria > Squamata > Teiidae > Aspidoscelis > Aspidoscelis tigris. The sequence continues at coordinate 215,754,505 of JALMGA010000001.1, forward strand.
CCCCCCATGCATCCGCATGGGTCATCTAGCACCCGATGGCAATGGGTGCTAAACAGGGCTGCTGTGTGGCTGCCGTAGCACCCATCCCAAGGGCTCCATATAGGCCCAAGCTGAAAGGGCTACCTGTGGCGTGGTGCAATTGGCCAGTGTGGACATCAATCATGGCTTACTTCCATCCACAGTTCCAAAGCATGGTAAACCCGCCTCTGGACCCCACTGCCCTGGTATATGTGCAGAAGCGTGGTCTCCGATCCGGTCTTCACAGCTGAAGACTGGATTGAAGACACTAAATTAAAGGGGTCTTGCCCAAAGATTTCAGTGTATTTCAGTGGCACCTGTGAGGATAACAATGGGGTCCTTAAAGCGTCATGTGTGTGGAAGATACATAATTGATCCGTACCAATTGTAAAAAGGGCCCCTTACTGCACGCTTGGACTTACTCCCAGCTATGTGTGCACTAGACAGTCACCTTAGGAAACCTCTGCTGTAAGAGTCAGACAAAAACAAAGCTCTCTTTCACATATCTATACAGTACAGTGAGAACATTTTAAAAAGGTGCATTACTGTTAATACTGGGTGTGGTAACTTTGTATCTCAGCCAAGTGGAAGCGTAGGTGTATTTTTGAACAACATGAATACATAGGACAATTTTACCATTTTATGACACACCCTACAGGAATCAGGTCAATATCGTATTGCATGTAGCTTGGCTGCAGGAAGAGGGATCCAAAAGAACTCACATGCTTTGCTTTGTTTTTCCCCCTCTGTCCTGATGATGATTTAAGAGTTCTATTTTCTGGTAAAACCTTTTAGAAATGTCAAGCAGTTGTAATTAAACTATACAGTACTTCTTGCAACTGCATGCATTCCAAACAGCAGCTAGCTGAAGCCTTTGTCTGTATAAGAACGCGTACACAACATGCAATTATCAGAATAAGTAAGATAAAATTTGAAGAATACAGATTTACTGTATCAAGTGGCTCTGGTGATTTTGGGGAGGTAGCACAGACCTAATTCTCTGAGAGAGGCTCTGGCAGGCATTTCCACACCCCTTGACACGCCCTTCACCAGCCAGCATAAGACCTGCTGAGGGAGGAAGAGTTCTGCTGCCTCCTGGACCACGCCCTTCACCAGCCAGCATAAGACCTGCTGAGGGAGGAAGAGTTCTGCTGCCTCCTGGGCCACGCCCTTCACCAGCCACCAGCATAAGACCTGCTGAGGGAGGAAGAGTTCTGCTGCCTCCTGGGCCACGCCCTTCACCAGCCACCAGCATAAGACCTGCTGAGGGAGGAAGAGTTCTGCTGCCTCCTGGGCCACGCCCTTCACCAGCCACCAGCATAAGACCTGCTGAGGGAGGAAGAGTTCTGCTGCCTCCTGGGCCACGCCCTTCACCAGCCACCAGCATAAGACCTGCTGAGGGAGGAAGAGTTCTGCTGCCTCCTGGGCCACGCCCTTCACCAGCCAGCATAAGACCTGCTGAGGGAGGAAGAATTCTGCTGCCTCCTGGGTTTGTTTGGGCCACACCCAGCATCCAGCTATAATACAGGCTGAGGGGAGGGAAGAGGAGAACTGGCAAACTCCTGTACCTGGGCATTTGCCCCTGCCCCTCCCATGTAGTGGAATTTTTTTTTCCTTTTAAATTGTGGGTTAGGGTTTGTTTTTAGAATTGATGTTTTAATTGTTAACTAATATTGTTTTATTTGGGGTATTTTATCTGTTTTGGGTGGGGAATCATGTGTCAAGGCCAGGCAGGAGGGGGAGACGTGTGTCAGGGGGCCACCATCACAGTGGTATCGGGCAGGGGGAGATATGGCGTTGGGAAGCAGAAGAGACAGTTTCGGAGAAGGGGTGTGAGATATATTGAAGCTATCACTCCTTCTGTTCTGCTTCCCAGCCAACGGAATTTGGGGAGGCCTGTCAACCAGCCCCCTGCTCTGGTGGTGCTACTCTTCAATGCCAGATCGGTCCGGAATAAAACATCTGTCATTTATGACTTGATTTTGGATAAAGGGGCCGATCTGGCATGTATCACTGAGACCTGGGTGGATGAACTGGGTGGGCCTAGTCTCACGCAGCTTTGTCCCCCAGGATACTCAGTGCTCTGTTCCAGACCAGAGGGGAGGGGAGGGGGTGTTGCTGTAGTCCACCGGACTTCCATCTCCCTCACCAGACGGCCAATTGGCTCTGTAAAGGGGGTTGAGGGGCTGTTTTTGTTGTTGGGCCAGAGAGACAGAATAGGGATGCTGCTGGTGTACCGCTCACCCCACTGCCCAGCAGCCTCCCTATCTGAGCTGGCTGAGGTAGTCTCGGAGGTGGTGTTGGAAGCCCCCACCACGGTGGTGCTGGGGGATTTCAACATCCATGCTGAGGCTACACTCAGTGGGCCGGCTCAGCTTTTCATGGACTCCATGACAACCATGGGGCTGTCTCAACATGTAACTGGTCCAACTCATACAGCAGGTCATACCCTGGATTTGGTTTTTGCCTCGGAGCCAATTGGTGGCACTCCATTGATAGGAGGGTTGGCTATCAGCCCTTTGTCGTGGACGGACCACTCACTGGTGAGTTTTGGACTTGCAGTGACAGCTCCCCTCTGTGGGGACATAGGACCTATTGAAATGGTCCGCCCCCGGAGACTTATGGAATCTCAGCGATTCCTGAATGCTCTGGGGGACTTTCCGGTTGGCATGACTGGTGCTCCTGTCGAAGCTCTGGTCTCTCTTTGGAATCAGGAGATGAGCAGGGCTATTGACACGATCGCCCCCAAGTGTCCTCGACATTCTTGTAGAGCTCGAAAAGCTCCTTGGTATTCCATGGAGCTACAGGCCATGAAACAGGAAGGTCGACGGCTAGAGCGCAGGTGGCGTAAATCCAACTGTGAATCTGACCGAACACGGGTTAAAGTGCATTATCATGCCTACCACGTGGCGGTGACGGCGGCGAAAAGTAGTTTTTTCTCCGCCACCATTGCGTCCTCAAGTAGCCGTCCAGCAGAGCTCTTCAGAATAGTAAATGGCCTTATAAAATCCAGCTCAAGGAAGTGTGAGCTAGGGTCATGTAATATCTGCTGTGACAGTTTTGCAAAGCACCTTGAGGACAAAGTCACTCAGATTCGCAGGGGATTAGATGTCACAATTGGATTTAGTCTAGGGGAGGCGTCCAGGGAACTGTCTGGTCCAATTCTTTTGGATCAGTTTCAATTATTGCGGCCTGAGGACGTGGACAAGTTGCTTGCGGGAGTGCGGCCAACAACATGCTTTCTGGACCCTTGCCCTTCCTGGCTGATAAAAGCTAGCCGCCAAGGTATGACCGGCTGGATTCAGGAAGTAGTGAATGCTTCTCTGAGGGATGGGGTGGTCCCACTGGCCCTTAAACAGACTGTGGTACACCCCCTCCTGAAGAGGACTTCACTGGATCCAGAAGATCCAAACAACTATCGTCCGGTAGCTAACATACCTTTTTTAGGCAAGGTTCTAGAGAGAGCTGTTGCTGTTCAACTGCAGGCATGCTTGGATGAAGTTGATTATCTAGACCCATTTCAATCTGGCTTCAGACCTGGTTATGGCACTGAAACTGCCTTGGTCGCCCTGGTTGATGACCTACTCCGGGAGAGAGACAGAGGGAATGCCACCTTGTTGGTTCTCCTGGACCTCTCAGCGGCTTTTGATACCATTGACCATGGTATCCTTTTGGAGAGGCTATGGAGCTTAGGAGTGGGAGGCAGTGCTTGGCATTGGTTCTCCTCCTATCTCCAGAACCGATCTCAGAGAGTGGTTATTGGAGATACTGATTCAACACCCTGGGAACTCACTTGTGGGGTTCCTCAGGGGTCAATCTTATCTCCCATGTTATTTAATATCTATATGAAGCCGCTGGGAGAGGTCATCAGGAGATTTGGGGTGAGGTGTCATCAATATGCAGATGATACCCAGCTCTATCTCTCTGTACCATCTGAATCAGGAGAGGTGGTTGAAGTGCTTGACAGGTGTCTGGAGGCAGTAATGGGCTGGATGAGGGCCAATAAATTGAAGCTGAATCCAGACAAGACAGAGGTGCTGTGTGTCACAGGGTCTCGGGTCCGTGTAGTTGGGAAATACCCTGTCCTGGACGGGGTCGCAATGCCCTGGAAGGGACAGGTGCGTAACTTGGGAGTACTCCTGGACTCGGCATTGACGCTTGAAGCTCAGGTGGAAGCCGTGGCCAGGAGTGCCTATTCCCAACTACGATTGGTGCGTCAGCTTAAGCCTTTTTTGGACAGAGACGACTTGGCCACAGTCATCCATGCCCTGGTAACCTCTAGATTGGACTATTGCAATGCACTCTACATGGGGCTGCCCTTGAAGACGGTTCGGAAACTACAGCTAGTGCAGAATGCAGCTGCAAGACTGCTTACAGGGGTATCGGGCCGGACGCATATCACACCGGTCCTAAAAGAGCTGCACTGGCTGCCGATTCATTACCAAGCCCAATTCAAGGTGTTAACTTTAACGTATAAGGCCCTAAATGACTTGGGCCCCAAATATCTGAAGGAATGCCTCCTCCCATACCAACCTGCCTGTGCCCTAAGATCTGGAGGGGAGGCCCTTCTCGTTGTCCCACCACCCTCTGTAGCAAGACGGGTGGGCACTCGAGAGAGGGCCTTCTCAGTAATAGCCCCCAGGCTGTGGAATAGCCTCCCCCTTGAGGTGCGTCAGGCCCCCTCACTGTATACGTTTAGGAGGGGGGTAAAGACGCATCTCTTTGCTCTGGCCTTTGGTTGAACGTGGCACAGTTTTTCCCTACTGTACATACTAATGTTTTATACTGTTTTTATATATGGTTTTATTCTAAATATTCTTGTCTTTTAAATATGCTGTTACCCGCCCTGAGACCCTAGGGTATAGGGCGGGATATAAATGTAAATAAATAAATAAATAAATAAATAAATAAATAAATAAATAAATAAATAAATAAATCTGAAGGCTTCACTGAGTGATGCTTAGTTCCCTTTAAGAGTATCTACAGGCAAAGGAGAGTTTATCTGAAGCTCTTGATTATGTGGAAGGGGACATGGCAGTTCGTTGCTCAGGAGATATTCCAGGAAGGGGAGGAATGACCATAGGCCAAGTGTGCTACTATCATTCAGAGAATCAACAGGAAACCTTTCCTTTTACCTTCCTCCTCAAATAAATGCATCACTCTATGGGTGCTTCCACACTGGCCATAAGAACACATTAACAACACATTAAACACACACAGAAAACTTACCTTCCGCACTGAAGGCTGGATCCGGAACCTGCCCTCCCTTTTGGCCGCCGCTGCTCTCAACTTTGAAAAAGTGGAATTAACAACAACAAAAAATGGGAATGGGCAGAATACGTGTTCAGATCCGTTTTCATTAATTCTGCTTTTAAAAAGCCAAGTGGGATCATGGCCAAAGTTCTTTACAGAAGAAGTTTTAACAAGAGGAAAACCACACATGCAAAATCAACAATTAAAACCCATTAAATATTGGGTGGGTCAGGTCAAAGGAACAAACATCCACATGAAGAATGCCTGAGTAAAGAACCGGAAGGTAAATAGGTGCCTACTACCAATCAAATGTCTGAAGACCCAGATTTTCCGAAAACTGGAATATCCAATGTCTTGGGTTTTCTGAAATATTAGAAAAGAGGCCAAAAGAAGTGAGTGTGGATAACAAAGCAGTTCTGATTTGATCCCAACTGTTTTTGATAATTTGCTTAGATGTTTCTTATTTCTGTTCTTATTGTAGAGGGGTTTGCATTGCTTCCTTCACTAACTGAAACAATGTTTTCAGACAGCGCCCCTTCCTTTCCTCAGATGTTCAAAGGGATTCCTTTTCATTTAGGTCTTTGTGTGTGCATGCGGAGAGATACAGAAAGGAAGGAGCTGCAAATAAATTAATCTTGCCATGTGGCTCTCAGTATCTGTTTCTTTTAAATAAGTTTTTTTTTAAATCCTGACATGTGGGAGGGGAAGAAGTAAGTGGACTGTCCAGGGATGGAGAATTCATTGTCCAATAACAGCAGCCCTAGGCAGAGCCCTGTCGACCAATCACAGTTCTGCAGCCAGTTGCTAAACCACATGTGGCTTTGGAACAGGGAAACTGCATGGTGACGCACATCTATGGCACCTGCATTTAACACTTTTAAAGTAAATTAACCCTGCGAATGTGGACGGGGGGGGGGGAGCTTTTAAAGGTAAACACAAGTCTGGTCCACTAAGGTATAACTGCACCCTTTAAGAGACTTTTTCAAGGATCCCTGCAGCTAAATTTAACAGCTTTAACCCCTTTAACAGCAGCTCAAACAAGTGAACAAATCTAATTTTTTTTAAATATACCTTTTACTGCATCATTCTACAACACCTGCCATTAGTGAAAAGTCTATATAAGTCCATCCCAGAAAACTGAAAAAAAGCATTATAAATTAGGCTCAATGTTATTTAATAAGATCACGGAAACAATGAGTGTTATTTAAAATGAAGTCTATCAGTCTTATTTCCTGGTAGTTTCTATGACTGTGCTGTAAGCTTTGAAGTGTTTTGTTTGCATTTCCCACTAGAAAGATAATGCCATCATTTAAAGTGATGTGAAGAATCAAAGCACACTGACAGTAAAATGGGAGTGTGTGGAAGAATATCCACTAAGATGTTTCCTAAATTTTGATTTGGGACCCAGCAATCAATGATCCGAAGAATTATAGTGACCCATCTCCTCATGCAGAAAATTTTCTGGGAGGCAGGTGAAGCTGTGTGGCCGCTGATGTCCTTGCTGTGGTCCGCATAAGGCTGCATCTAGACATCATTTACCTATTCCAGTATTTATGGATATTTCACAAAAAGTCACTCCCAGGAACACTTTATTCTGGAATATCCAAAAATAGTAGAATGTGTAAGCAACATCTGGACACGCAGCTTATGCTTCTCCACAACCTTTGAATGTGTTGTGAGCCCTACTGTGGGAAACCCCACACTAACATATTTCTTGCCTCATGCTAGGGAAATGTGTTTCTTTCGCTGAAAAGTGGTACTGAACTAGGAGCAAAGTGGAAGCTTTCGATACATAACAAAATCCCCATTTTTAAAAAGATCTAGCATGGACCATATTCTTTCAGAATGTGTAAAGTGAGGCCTCATTATTTGTATATTCCAATCTGTATGGACTATATTTTTTCAGAATACGTAATATAATGAGCCCTCATTATTTGTATATTCCATTCATTATTGTGTGCTGTACTCCATTCTGCTAAAATGTCACAGATCCATAAACCTGAGAATACCTGGGAGAGAAACACAGGAAAGCACTGGTTTCCAGCACTGCGTATATACCCACATCATGGGTAACGGGGGAATAACACAAACGTTCCTTTGCAAATAAACAAATTTCTTGTGTAATAAAAACACAGAACTCTCCGAGTTCTGAAAATAGGTCAAGAGCAATAGTGGGAGATAAGTAAGCATTCACTTATGGGCCGAGGAATGAATTTGTTAAAGATTAGGAAGCCTTGAATTTCCTACAGGCAGCACACTTAACATATTCCACATGCTTCTCTTTTGAGACTACAGCTTTGTCCTTAAAAGTCAGTTCCTATCATTCTGATTCTGTGTCACACTCTGAGATGCCAGGCTCAAGTGAATTGTCAGAGACAGAAGGCAGGTGTGGAGGACATGTCTGTCCATTTGCCATTCAGATCCTAGTATTAAAAGGAAAGGGGAATATGAGTAGGAGGAATCCTGGAAAAAACGAAAGTAGGAGAGAATGGGAAAGAAAGTTTTCATTATAAATTGCTTCACTTGTATTGTGTAGTATTTCAAGATAAAGGCAACCAAGGGTATTAATGATCTTTTGCCAGAACTGTTAGCACACAAAATACCACAATGATTGTCTCTTTGGCTGTGGTCACACTTAAGTTTTAATCCAGCTTCAGTCCATGTTCAGAGTGAGAGAATACATTAGGAAAGTGACAAGTTGCTTTCTTTCAGTGTTAAATAACTCAGAAAAAAAATCACCTTTGGGATATAGTACGGAAAGAAAATTACTGGTTACTTTGCTGATATGTTAACTCTGAAAGTGGACTGAATTAAACGTTAGTTGTGACCTCTGGTTTTGAAGCTGTTGACTCAATCCTAAGAGGAAGGTACCCATCCAAAGTGCACTAACACATTCAAATAGCGAATATAATCACCTCTTGGATACTACAGTTTTGCATAACTGTGTTTTTCCTTTTACACGGTAAAATATGAGTTTCAGTGACCTCCGAGGTCAAATTGCATCACACTGGTAGACTAAGGGTGTTTTTCCACTGTCACTAGAAGTACCCATTAATGGGTACGTAATGGCATTTTTGTACCCATTAATGGGTACTTAATGGGTACTTCTAGTGACAGTGGAAAAACACCCTAGGACTCCATTGCAGTTTAGAGATAGGCGTGAAGACAAATAGGTTCAGTCAGAAATCCTTGTTGAATAGTTCATAATCATGCCCCATCCTTTCCTCCCTTCTGACTGTACCTTTGCTAAGCACCTTGTCTTGGTTTCTCACCCAATTACACTCCGCTGAAAATCCTTCACCCAGATAATTCATTTGTTAAGGCTGTAACTGGTTCCTGGTGATTATAAATTTTGTTGCTGAATTTGCTTGCTCAAAAATGGAGTTTGAGTAACAAGGAGAAGGTTGTTCTTTCACCCTCTGAGAATTGTGGACTATTTCCAGCTGTGCAGACCCTGCAGTAGTGGATCTCCAAGTTCATTTGACTCAAGCATAACATTTTCAGATGATACTGTTTCTTAGGCCAAGTCCTTGCAAAAAAGGAGCAGAGGTATAAAACATTGCCTGACAACAGGCATGTAGATTCTGAGGCATGCAGGGGATAAGAAACCGGAGTGCTATTTCATGTAGAAAACCAACATATCAAGGATGATATTACATTGTCCACGGAGGAATATATAAAACCAACATGTATTCATAAGTCCCCAGGTGCAATACATTGCTGTCCAGTTAGTTTTACCACCTCAGCTGCTGATCAAAAAATGGCCTTTCAGCACTTGAGCATATTCTGGGGGTAAATCCCAGAACAAGGACCTGTTATCTGCACACTAAAGAAGACTATGGCAGGCACTATCATCCCAGCCATGCTTTGTCCTCACTGGATGAAGCATAAACCAGGCTAGGGGCCCCAAAATGACATCCTAATTTGGTATAGTTGTAGACCTTGACACTGAAATCTACAACTGTCCCAGAGTCAGTAAAATGGCGCACAGAGGTGCATGGATGGTATGCCTGGTAGCCCAGCACACCATTGGGGTATCATTGCCGGAAGCACTTCTGTCCCACTCTAGTGGTAACTAGTCTTAAGCTCAGGACAAGATCCTCGTTCCAGAATGGAGTGCCCCACTGGAAGCACGGGTGAAAAGTGTCAACATAAATCCTGTTCGCGGATATGCTATAGCACTCAGTATAAATTTACATTATATGAATTGTAAAAGGAAAGTGTTAGAACAAAGGTCCAGTCCCCAATGGCTAACTACTTTTGTATCTTTGACAAGAAAACTGCATAGAGGTGCCCATGGAGGCACCCATAAATCAGTGTTAAATGGAAAGGAAGTCTACAGAACTCTACAGAGCAATGATGCTGCCATCTTGGAAACAAAAAATACCACGGTTTCTAATATGATATTATAGCAGAGGATAAGAACCTACTATCTTGAATGTGTTCACACATATTCATATGACACCACTACTGACTAAAAGACTTAAAGCTGACTTCAGAAAATGACATTGGGTGTTTTTCCACTGTCACTAAAAATGCCCATTAAGTACCCATTAATGGGTATGAAATGGCATTTTTGTACCCATTAATGGGTACTTAATGGGTACTTCTAGTGACAGTGGAAAAACACCCTTTGTTTTCCATTCCTGTTAGTCATTCCTAGTCCTGAATGAATACTTGGTAATGAGCTGAAGTTCTTTTAGCATCTTAAAAGTTATCATTAAATCTTGATCATCTTAATACCCTCTTTTGCCCAGCACATACTCAGATGTACATCGTAAGTGTACTAGACTAATGTTAATGATTACCAACAATCCTGTGAATATTACTTGATGAGCTAACAGTTTACAGGCAAACCATGAAACAATCTTTGGTTCAAAACCTGAAATTCATAGCAAATTATTTGCACACACACAAAAAACTCCCCATTTTTTATTCAGGCATTCTTTACTGAGAATTCAAAAGAGCTGCAGTGTACAGAACATGTTTAACTTTTATGAAAGTTAATCTTCACTGATTGTAGCACTACTGAATTTTGATACTAACTGCATTGCTATTTTTTCCACTTGGAATGACCACTGGAGTTCATGGATGCATCCTTCTCAATGCTGCAAAGCATTTCTCAGAAACAATTTCAAGTATGTTCATTGTTATTTTGTTACTACTGAGATTACACTTTTTTTCCTAAAGGCAGTTCCACATAAATGGTACACCTATACAAAGAAGAGATGACCAATGTTTTATTTTTTTTAAGCAGACCAGTTAGAAGTACAGAACATCAGCTCACAGGAAGGAGAAAAGTGTGAACAAAGAATTCCTCACAGCCTAACTAGTTCTGCGAAGATGATGGCGTCTTCATACGGTAGCATCTCTTGCCAAATGAATATTTTTCTTTACAAAAAAAAAAGAAAGGAAAAGATTGGGTTTTGGTGGTGCAGAATTATTAGTGAAAACTGTTTCAGTTAGCAGTGACTTGTATGAAATGTCTCACTTTTGCACTTTGATTCCAAGTCCTTTTCTTCCAAGTTTCTTCTCAACTTTATTTAAGAGAGCACATTTGCCTAAGGGGTCAAAAATCTTTATTTTTCTGCTTTTTGAGAGATATGATCACTACTTGTGTCACTGACACAATTACAAGTATTGCCTGACAAGTTGATCAATCATAGCTTGAGAAACTCAAGGCAAAGTCATTCAAATTCTGCTTGCACTCAAGCCGTTAAATGAAGGAGTCTTTTGCGGACCAGAACGGATGTATAATATTAGGACACAAACAAAACCTACTTATCTGAGATTATGTAGTCCTTAAAACACAACATTTTATAAACATTTAAAATATTTGTCCATTCTTGTTAATTGCACTAGCCACAAGCCACTCAAACTGGTGGCCCTTTGTGGGTATAACTATGTGAAGAAAACATGACTGCCGTTTTCACTACTTCTATGGAAAACATATCCCAGAAACCTAAACCACACAAATCTATCCCTTCCAAATTTAGACTTTCAGCACTGCCCATTTATAGGGTCTATTATGTTGAATGAAATTTGTGTTGGGCTCATCTGCTGCAGCTGAGGCATTCTTGCTTCTAGTGTCTTCTCTGTTGGCGAACCTACTGACTGGTTCCTTTTCCGCATCATCTGTCCAATGCCCATCATGGGAAATCGACCTCTGCTTTTCACACAGTTTGGACTCCCCAAAGGATTGGAGGCACCATTTAGTTGGGTGGGAGACACAGCTTCCTCTCTAAAAGAACTGCTCTTTTCATCATATGTAAAAGACAACTGAGTGGGGTGAACTGGACTTTTGGTAGGGCTGGGAGACGTTCCTCCAGGCTGGAAGAGTGGAGACAATGTCCTTTCACTGGAGCTTCTCCGGCCAAAATTTACCGGTGAGCTTAGCATTCGATACTGATGAGTGGGAGAAGCTTGGTCTATTTGGTCCTCTCTATCACCAGTTTCAAAAGAATGTACAATGTTCAGAATTAAAGGAGAATCCAAATGGTTGTTCCCAGGGCTCGAGGGTTCTTGCTGAGGTAAATCTTGTCGCTTCGTAAGCCTTGGGGTCCTTGGGATAGGTTGCTGGATTTCAAGGTATTCCAAAGAATAAGAAGTGACACAACCTGTCTTCCCTGTTGCTGATTCATGGAAAGGACTCAAGCCACCAGGAGAATCTGCAAAACATTACAAAAAAGAGTAAGAAAAATATCCCTTTTTGTAAAATTCTTTGTAGTCAAGACCAGTATTGATCACTTTACTAATTAACCTATCTGAAAACAGTGTCATGAGCCCATTTTGGTTTACACATTACTATTTCTATAAGAGGCATTTTCCTACCTATTGTCTTCCCCTTTGTATGAGCATACTTTCACATCAGAAGAATGCTGTGTTTCTTGGTGACAACATGGGCCCTTTCTGCAGTTTCTTAATCCAGATCAAGGGCCTGCTAAGAGCACATCACCTGCATGGTTGTAGAGTAGATCCAGATTCGAACCTGTGCTAAGGGCTCACTAATCTGGGTGGCAGACCAGATAAATGTGGTCTTCATCTATGCTAGCACTTTTTAGCACACATTTGCTGTTCTAAAGTCCATTCAGTGTCCATTCAGTGCAGATGTCTTCTGCCTGTGGTTGATCCAGATCTAGATACTACCGATTAACTGAGATAAGTGCAGAAAGGGCCATGGACTTATCTTCACTGTTTTCTTAGCAGATATAGAAGTAGTTCCCATTTTCTGCTGAAAAGATGCACCTCTCTGAATTGCTCTACCAATGACACATTGATCACACACAGAAAAACTAGATGGCTTTGAGGTGGGATTGTTCATGCACCATTCTGTCCCTCCCACATTCATAAACATTCTGTGGTATAAAAGTTGGATTAGAGAAGGTTGCGGACACAAAGGCCTCTGAGCATCTCCTTTTTGTTATGCTTTGACCCAAAAATTGAAAAATTCAAAAGTGACAGTAGTTACTAACTTGAGTAGAACTTAATCATTTGATATAATAATTGCCTGTGGAACAATGATAAAAGACCCCAATAGTGAGTATGTGGGTTGTGAATCAAATTGTGTCGCAGCTTTCCCCAATAAGGAAGACAACTGATGAAGGTCTTGGGTCTATTCTCAGCATCCAAATTGGAGTTTCATTTCCAGGATTCTTCAAAAGCCCTGAGACAATCATGCTGACAGATGCACAGAGGTACACTAATCCTCACCCTATGCCACCTCAGAACAGTGTTCTTTGGAAGAGTGAAGATTTATTAAATTTGTGGGGGGCTGCTATAAATACAATTTTTGTGTGAACCAACTCAGATTTTACTGTTAAGCACAATATCCCCTAACTTTTCCAATGCAAACACCTGCTCAAGCATCGAGATCTCAAGAAGTTCCTCCTCTCTCAGGGGTGCAAAGGGCAGTGACATGCAAAAGGGCCTTGCCTGTGATGGCCCCAGATTCTGGAACAGCATCCCTTTGATGGTTTGTCAGCCAACTACAATACATGGTTAATGGCACCTGGTTAAAAACTCAGTTGTCTGATGTTTAGCTTCCTCTGTACAATGTAGTACAAAGGAGGGAGCAAAGGAGAGAGGGTGAGTGGGTTATAGTTTAAATATGTTTTAAGAACACTCTATATATTTTGTCATTTTATTATTGGGATCTGCCCTGGGGCTGTTTTGTGAAGGTTGGGATATAAATTCTTAAAATAAATAGAATAAATGCAAGCATAGACAGATCAACGGACACAGAAAAGATGTGTTCCCACACCTACCTTTCTCTGATGCACCACCCTGGCTAGGTTTACGATCGTTTAGCAGAACTTTTGTATTCTGAGTCTGTGTCGCAAGGCAGGAGGAAGGCTCTTTGTAGGCAGGAGGGTTTTTCTCAGACTTCTTTAGGAATGGGTGAAGAGGTTCTTCTTTTGATTCTTGTTCCTTGACCTTTTTATCCTTCAATTTTAACACACATAAACAGAAAAGGTTGGTTTGGCTGGAAGCTACCCAAGAAGCCTTTTAAACTGGCCAAAGTAAAAATGATGCTTTTAGGAAGCGTTCAAAGTTTGAAAAGGAATGCATTAAGCTAATAGAAGTAAGTCCATCATGCATGTAATAGACTTTTTCTTTATTATTCCAGACTAATTTCAAAGACTTGTTACTTTGAAATAGGTCAAAGCAGACTTGACACGCGGGACTATGAATAAGAACTGCAGAGTCACCGATTCTGCACAAAGCAAGGTAACGTCTAAATGGAACACTAAACCTGGCACAGGTTAAACTGGCTGGCAGTCAGCAGAGGAAACAATTCCCTCAAGCAGTTCTTTGCATCCTTCAAAATGCTCTCCTTCCACTGCTGTTTCCATATGCTCTGGGAAGAAGGCAACTTTGTGGGCTTTCCCTAATCCTGTAAATTGACAACAATCATCTTCCCTTATATTCTGGTAGCCAGTGGGGATGACTTTTCTCAAGTGGCAGCATCCGTGTCAAAGCTGCTAGATCAGTGACAAAGGAGGGAAAGCTCTCCCTTCCTTATCTATCTGCCGGCTCTGCCACTCCTGCTACTGCAGCTTAACAAGAAGCACGCCTTTTCCTAGATCTCCAGGATCTATCAGGGGTGTGGTTCTGGTCAAGTGGTGGCAGCAGAAATAGCCAGGTGAGCAAACAAAGAAGGGAGAACCTTTCACCTTTCAGTACTGACTGAGAGAAGGTCATCATATAACCACTGCTGCTGCTTTACAAGGTAGGGGTCAGGCAATTCCCATTTGATGGCATGAGCGTATGGTCCAAGGGACCATAAAAATGACTCCTGGCTTCTAATTAAACAGGTCTGGCTTCAGGCTGTATACATGGAAGACCTCTTGGGAATCACATGTAATCCACCTTAGGTTCCACAAAAAAGATAAAAAGTGCAATAAAATAACCATTTCAGCATTTGCAAGCAGTATTATGGTAATTTATATGCAGACTACTACTCAATAGATTACCATAGTAATGTAAAGAACTACTTGTCATGTCAAGAGCTTTACTGCAAAAATGACAAGTGCAGATAAAAGCTCATTTGCTCTTAATGAAGAAGAAAAGAGGGAGAGACAAGAGCTGTGTGGCTTTGCATGCAGAAAGAAAAGATCTTATTCTTGGCATCTCCTGTTAAAAGGGAAAACTCTGGTCGCAGACCAGCCTCAGTCAGTCAGTTTACTAAAAGACTAAAGGTCTAAAACAGGAAAGATAAGCAGAATAAACTAGTAAAGTAACCCCACCACCCCGCTGCCCAGCATTTTTGTAGCAGCACTGTTTCACCCTACGGCTATGCGGCAGGGACTCCTCTTCATGCCTTTTTGGGGAACAGCAATACTGCTTTGGGCTTTGAGAGTACTGACAGTTACATGGCTACCCAGTTCCAATCTGCACCAGGCAGCCGCCATCTTAACAGTAGCAACAGTAGCAATGCATAGGGCTGAGAGGCAAAGGCGGAAGAACAGTTCATCATTTGCCTTTGATGTCTTTGAAGCACAGTAGAGAAGACTTTGATGCAACGGGAAGTAAACACTTCTTAATAGGGCCAAAGCATAACTTGCCACCACTGGAAAATATTAAAGGTCAATCACCATTCAGCCCTACCACTGGATCTTGAGTGCATGCCACCCCTGCATCTTAACAGAAATTAATGCTACATCCTTTTAACAACAGGAGTGTATTAACTAAACAGTGAAAAATACTTGGTCCCCCTACTATTTAAGAGTAGATTCTAGAAGAACAAAATTGCAATCTGCTTTACCCCATTCAGATTTGATCAAAGTGAATCCCATGATTTATATCTTGCTAGTCCAAAACAATATTAGTCAGCAAGCTACAAAACTTGCCGCTGATGCAGATGCTCATCCTACCAAGTGCTGTGAAGTTGCACTCTTAAGCTCTGACTGCTTACAGATGTACATCAGCTGGGATGATCAACAAGGCCTACAAGCAGATGACTTGAATTGTCAGCCTAGAGATCAAAAGACCACAACAACTAGTTGGAAGGGACTGCTAACAATATCACCGAGCACTTAAAGTGCAAAGTATTCTATGCTACATCTATCCATTTTCATAACAAGCTTGTGATATTGCTCATTAATGTTCCTCTCACAGAAATGACAAGAGACATAAGGTCTCACAAAATCCAGTAACCAAATTTGGGAAGGCAGTCCAAAGTGTTTACTGAATAGAACCTTCTTTTGCTTCCTAGGACTTTTAAAATAATAATGATTCCCCCACCCCCCGTGAGAAGCCAGAGGACTAGATGTCAGGCTGCATCTCCATGTTTACACTCAGCAGCCCTGAGCTAGAGCAAAAGGGATGTTTTGTCTGATTGCAGAGGCTGAAGAATATTGAGGTGTGTTTCGTGCTCACCTTTCTATACTGAAATAACCGAGAAGCCTTAATCTACCAGGGCTTACTGGCTACAGCTATATATAGTTTAGCATGGAGACAGAGGAGATGGAAGTGAGTTAGACTCCCCCCCCCCCTTGTCCCCAGCACAGTGACTCAATTTTAAGATATTTTAAGATAGCAATTTTAAGTTAAGAAGGAAGTATCTCAGAAGATTCTTGTTTTTACTTTTATGAAGGAGTTTGAACTGGAGTTGCATATTTCATGGCAACAGAAAATATGAATGAACTAAACATGCAATATATTTAATGCTGCAAGTAGTTAATAAAAACTCAACAACTCACAATTAATATATGATTTTAACAGCAGTCCTTGACATGTACCCTTTTTGCAAGTGTTGCAGGCAATATTACAGACTGTCAGGTGAATATTTTCATCAGTGGAGTGGCTGCCTCTTTAGAATAGCAACCTGTCACTGCACTGATGCTGAACTTCTGTGCATCACCCAGAATTCAGTGCCTGGGTGCAGCTCTTATTCTTTTTCCTGCTACCAAGACAATTTCTTACAATTATATGTGAATTCTAGATGAATCAGTCATTGACTGAACCTAGAAGTACTTAAGGCCTCAGCTGCACATCAATTTTACTTCAGCTTCGGCCCACCACAACACATGAAAGAACACATCAGCAGTTTTCCTACTTCATTATCTAAGATAGAAAAATCCCTTTTGCATTAGATAATGTGGAAATAAAATGGCTAGTTGCTCTGCTGATGGGTTCTTTCACTCTGAAGGTATATCAAATATGGATTAAAACTCAGGTATAGTTGGGCCCCTACTTTCAACAATGGTGAAAGTCTGCACAACATTTCACTGCTGCCACATGTTTAGTTAGGGATGCAGTTTAAACATCCCTTGCTGAATATTCCTGTTGCAAATATTGTACCTATTTCAGTGGTTATTCTGTTATTAACGGCTTCTTATTTTTACATAATTCATTGTTACACATGAAGTATCCCACTGTAGAAAGGCACTGTCAAGAGCAAAAATATGCTGATGAGCTTACTGCAGTAACAATTTTGATTTTATGCTACATTACTGTGAGGCAAATAGATTATTAAGACAAAACTGGTGACACGTTGATTCTCAGCTAATCCTATTATTTACTCAAAGCCCTAGACATGGAGCTGTGGGCACAAAATGAGAGAACAGTGCTACTCTTGCATTTCTCTCTCATTCTCCAACTGTAGAACTATACTAGCACCATTCTGAGACATGTGGTGGGCATTTTTCAGAAAAAGATACTCAAGATCACTTAATGAAGAGTTTCTAGACTTGTTAAAAATGCCAGCAACTTGTTGACATTAGGAAATTTTGCACTGTTTTTGCCAGATAATCAGGTGTCTGATGGGGCTCTTCCAATACAGTGCCAGGTTCAGCTTCCAGGTGTTTGCTGCATGTGCAAAAAAAGAAAACAAAACCAAAAAACACAGGCAGGAACAGTGGACTCCCAGAGGCTGAATCCCATAAGCCAAAAGACATGGTGCCAAGTCAGGCTGCCCATGTTTAAAGGAAATACCAGCATCCTTTAAAGAGCAAGCATTTCCCTGTGCTGTCTGGAGGCAACCTAGCTTAAATTCCCCATATAAACCTTTTCACTGCCACTGGAATCTGTTCCTCATATAATTTTTTTCTGGGAGTGGGTGGGTAGCACAGAATTCATCCATAAATTGAAATAATAATATCTGAAAGGTGCACATTAAAAATATTTTACCAGACTTTCATTAAAATAATAGCTTAACAACAAAATGTACCTTTTGTTTATTTGCTATGGTCTGTTTTTTTTTTAAGAGGTGCAACTCATGTTTAGTTCACAAGTAGTTTTTAACTTCTGAGGTGGTCAGTGGTGGTTCCTTGACATATTTTTGCAGTGAGTCATTTATGGTGTTTTTCATTTAAGCTCTATATATAGTTTGCTAATCCTATAAAAAGGCTGTTTGTGGAATCAAAACCCTTGCAGTCATAATAATACACCAAACTCTGCCTAGTTCAAATAATTTTAACTAGGGATTTACCTCATAGGATTCCTTGTTGGACTTGTGCTTTTCTATTCGACATAACTGGTTCATGTACATATTATCAGGATTGTCTGTCTTCTGAAAGGAAAAATAAATAAATATGAGATGTATGGGGGGAAACTAGACCACAAATAATTGAAAAACAGTGTCTAAGTAACTACATTCAAGATTGCTGTTTTTAGGTTACCTGGAAGTACAGTATAATAAATTATTTATCACTTCAGAAACCACTGTAGATAATCAACAATGTAAACAACAACAATAACAAACTGTAAAGTGCAAAATAAAAAAAAATCCAATGTATTAAAACTTTATCTTTCTAGACTGTTATCTGTAAGAGTAAACCACATTTTTTTTTACTACTTATTATGAGAATTTCTCCTGCATCGTGTCACCACTGTTTCCACTGCTGTTTTCTTAACTGCAACCTGTAATGCAGCAGGCCCGTGATTTGTTATTAGCAGAACTTACACTGGTAATGCCCCTTCCCCAGTTCAAGAGCCAAGAATGGAGCGTTCCCACATCAGGGAGGGGAAAGAACATAATGCATTAAGGAATATCCTATCAATCTGTGGCTTCTGCCACCAGCAGAAGGCCACATTTTCTGTGATAGGTGATCAAAAATGCTTAGGATTCAAGGCCTGAATTCTTGGAGGACAATGGTATCAATGGCTGTTGCGGCAGATGGCAGGTTCTTGCCAATAAAAGATTTTGGAGGACCTGATCTGAAGATCTTGCAGTCTTTTAGGGCTGGTGTACCTACTCCCCTTCAGTTGCTGGACTGTTTCAGTTTAACCCAGTCTTGCTGGAGTGGTCCAGTTAAATGCAGAAAGACCCGTTATCACTATTTCTCGTAACTTTGCACCTGAAAGTTTGCTATTACAAAGATTCCATGATATCCTTTTTTAAAAAACTTGGGAAATGATCAAAGTGACACTTACCCTCAGACCTGCCAAATAGCGCTCCAGTTTCTTATTAAGGAGGATGTAAATAGCAAGTGTGTGGCAAGCCCTGTTCGATAATACAGTATTGATCACGTCACTGTTTTTATAGCCAAGTTTTTCAGTCATGTACAGCAGTACACTCTGGCTGATGTCTTCTATGTGAATTCTGCATTAAAAGATATAGAAAAGTTGAATTTGCTATTTGCCAGGGAAACTTACTGAAAAAGTTATTTCACATAAAAAGTTGCCTCATACCAGGAAATATTCAGATCTCAACTAATGTATTAATTGCCGTGTAAAGGTTGTAGAATTGTATTATATTCAAAACAGGGTCTAAAAGTTTGATACCCCCTCAAATATCTTTCGTGCTTTTGAATTCTACATGGCATTTACTAAAATAATTTATGTAATAAAATGTCCACACACAAACATATAATTGTTGTTGTTGGAATGGTGCAGTTCTGAGCAGAAATCAGTTCTAGCCAGTTATTCTTCACCACTGCCATCCACAGGGGTAACATCTACAGAGAAAAGGTCACACAAATACACATAAGCTTCTCTGCATTTCCACTCTGTTTGTAGACCCCAAGGGCCCTGACTGGAGATCAGAGGCATTTCCGCACTGAATCGCGTTCGAAACCGAACGCGTTCAGGCGGAAAGCTTAAGCCAGCTTCGGGCGCTTTCCCCGTTCACACACAGACGCTCCGGAACGCGTGTAAACGCGTTCCGGAGCGTCTGGGTGCGAATGGTCAAAGCGCCCGAAGCTGGCTTAGCCGGCAAACGCCGGCCAGGGGCTCGCCGGCGGCCGCGGAGGCAGATCGACAATCAGCTGTTTGAAAAACAGCTGATTGTCAAAGCCGCGCGGCGTCGGAGGCGAGCCGGCAGGCGATCGGGAGACAGAAGCGGCGCGAACGCTTCTTCTCCCGAACGGCTGCGGACGGCTCGTCCGCGTTGGAACGCGTGTAGAGCACTTCGAAGTGCTCTACATTTCGAACGCGGAAAAGCCAGCTGCGGACACGTCGGAACGCAAGGCGCGCGCGGCCAATGCGGATGACGTGTCCACAGCTGGCTTTTTCGCGTTCCATTTTCCCCCGTGCGAAAACGTCTCAGTACTCAGCTGGGGCTTGTAGGCTCTCAAACAAACTGCAATTTATTGAGATGGACCAGAAGCAAAATACAGCTCACCAAAAGTTACACTAAAAAGGTGTACAGGGCACAAGCTGAGAGGCGCAATGTGTGGGATTAATGAATTGCAAGCATGTAACACGAGAGAGAAAGCTAATCTTCTGTGTTAAGATTTTTCAAAAGGAATATTCAAACCTACCACAGGCCTATTGTCTGAATGAGGCTGAAGGATTGTGGGTAAGTGAGTTATTTAGCATGACTGTCTGTCAGAGTCCCTGAAGGAGTACCAATCAGAGGCCACAGAAATGGGGGTGTGGATCACAAGCATCAGCTCCACTGCTCTGTAACATGTTTAATCCACTTTTCTTTGTCTCTGAATAACTCTTTTCTTCCCTAACTGAACTTCAATGTAAATGGTTCACTTAAAAAAGTGCTACAGCATCTACAAAAGTGACATGTCCATTTTTATTAAACAAATCATGAAATGGGAAATCTTCAAATGATCCTGAGATTTTGATTCAGAATCTATACCATTTTTTTCCATGGAAGTTCATGTGCAGACAGAAAGGTCCCCTTTACGTCTATTCTTTTGAATGTATGGATTCCAAGACTTTGGCAGGATCCATATAGCCCCTTTATGATTCTTTGAATCCACCACGAGGATGAAGTGTCTTGCACAGAACTTCCCCTTCTTTGAGCATTCCATGTGCAGAAAGAACAATGGCTGAAGCCCTGCTACAATGCCTTAACGGCAGAGTGGGCTGAAGTGCTCTCAGAGTTCTCTACCCTCCTGTCTCCTTCTGACTGGTGCCATTTGGTGGCACTGCCCATGTTTGAAAAATCCCATGCCATTAGAAAAGCAATGAAACCAGATCCCCCCTTTCTTCAGCTCTGATGGTGTGGATGAAGGGCTGCCCCCTGCCTCTGCCTGTCATAACCAAAGCTAGGAGTGCCCTGACTGCAACTGTGACAAGGAAGGGAAGAAGAGACCATCATGATCAAAGCCATAGCAGCTTTGATCCTGACAGACAGTGGAATGGATCCTGACAGCAGTGGAATGCATATTCCTAACATGGAAGGAGGAAGCCAGAATATATAAGTGCTCTGCCCTATCCCTGTGTGGATCCTGCCTTTGACTCACTATCCTTTGCATGCAATTCTCAGTCACATGAGGGGGAAACAAGATTATTTTCAGTGCTAGATTGAATCATTCACAAATCAGGTTGTGAATGAGCTGAGCACCCTCTAAAATAGGAATTAAAGCCTCTGAAAATGCCATCACTTCAAAGTAAAGACCTCTGAAGCTGTACAGTTAAAAGGCTGTTCTGTATAATTTACATAGTATATTCTCAGCATCTTTTATAGTATGCTAATATTCAGGAGATGTGTTTGGCATGATCAACTTTTAACATCTTTTGCTTTGCTTGGATAAAGGAATCTAGCAGCAGAAAATTAAGCATTTGGTGATTTCTTTCATTAAATAAAAGATTATCAAAAACAAGACTTATGTGATTCACTAAAATCATTTTTAAAATTTATGATTTCTTTTCATCCTGTCTTTCTTCCAGGTTACTCAAGGAACAGGAGACAGTTCTGATTCCTATTTCACCTTTACAATAATCCTGCAAACCAAGTTACAGTAACAGGCAGCAACTGACTCAATGTTACCCAAAACCAACACAGCCAAGTTGGAATATAAATCCTGGTATCTCTGGGCATTCCTGCACTTATCTTTACACCTGTCCACAAAGAGGTCCAGTGGTTTCCCTTCTGCATAATGAACCAGTATAATACTTTTTGTCCACACTGGATGGACTGTAGTTTACCTGGGGACCCATTTCAGTGGTGCACTAGAGCTCCACACTCCAGGAACTTAGGTAGCTGGGCAGTTGGAGTTTTAGGGTCTGGCTCTGAATTTCATATTGGCAAGAGGGGCTGTACCAGAAGAGCCATCCAAATACAGGTAGCTTTTTCTGGTACAGCTGGTTCCATTCACCTACTGAATCATTCCAGCTTGCCTCAGTCTTGCTGGAACAGTACAAAAAAGGTAAATGCAGAAATGGTCTTCATTTCAACACTCTTCCTACTACAGTACACTAACATCTATTCTTAACTAGAGTATATCCTTTATTCTCACTGCTGAATACAGGGATGGCTTTTTAATATATCATTCAACACTGCCAGACTGCCTGATATGTTTTGGATGGTGAAAAGTATAAGCAATTGGTTCTTGCGGCATTCAGAGCTAAATGTCAGTAGTTCACTTGTCTTCCTAAAACTCCTCTGGTGACAAGCTTATAAAAAAGCCATAGGGAACTATTTTGAAGGAAAATACTTCTGTAGCTTTTTTTCCTAGTGCCTGTATACTGTTTTAGAATACCAGCAAGACCAATAAAGGCACTAAAGTGGCAAGCATAAGTACAATATAGAACACAAACTGCCGCTGAAGCATAGCATGGATGGCAGTTTTCTTGGAAAACCTTTTATCCATTTTGATTTTCAAAGGAGAAGTGACATTAGATGAGCCTTTGTGTTAAACATGTTCACTTAAAAAATGCAAATAGCAAGCATAGCAGAAACTAGTAATTACAGGGGAACAGAGCAAGTGGGAAGAGATTTAACCCTTTTCTTCCTTAGTTAATATGCAATGCAAATGGTTTCTTGAAAAAATGTGTTGTTGTATAAATATATATTGAAGTGACATATCATGATTTGTTGAATGAAGATAGATAACTGGAAGGTCTGACCTTTACTTCCAAGCACAATAGGAAGCTTGTAATGATTCATGCTGCAGTACTCTGGCTAGCAGAAACTGATTTAAGTATATGTCAAACTTTCTTACCTACCTAACAACAGTTTACAACTGTTTCCTAAGCCAGCAGTGACATACCAGTACTTCTTAGATCAAGGAGAAACTAAAGGACAGCTGAGCAACAGTCCCTGGAAAGGTCCTGTTTCCCTGCTGGCATGATGCACACATCGAGGTATTCTGGCAGTGCGCAACGCCATCCTTGCACACTTGGCCATGCACACGGTTTTCGGGTTAGTCTGAAAGAACCTGCGTTGAGAGTTTTCCTGGAATACAATAAAGTGGAATTTCATCCTAATCTAGTGGGACTGTTTGGGGGATGCTACAGGTGTGTGTGGCAATCCCGACACATACATGACACAATTGCACATTTTAACACCTGTCTGGCTACAGACCAAGTTAAAGTACTCATCAAAAGTCTGGTTTGCGGTAAGGGTAGGAAGACGATGCCCAAGATGCAAGCCCATAAACACAACAGACTGCTCAGGATGTTAGCAGATAATCTGAAACTGCTACACCTCTGAAGCTATTTAGAAATGTTTTGAAAGTGGTATTCATCACATGCCAGGCTGCCCCTCCCCCTCTCACAAACATTCTAGGCTAGAAACGATGAATTAGATATAAGATGAGAACTTGAGGGCCACACAATACAATTTCTAAGTGGCTTTTGAGCTGCTTTTATTTTTGCTACACATGAGCACAGCTTTGGTCTCATTTGCCTGACAAGTGGTTTGGCAGGCAACCCACCTGTAAGTAATATCTACACCCCTTTTTCAGGCAGGGTGTGGGAACTGATTTTGCAGGTTTTTGTTAAGATTAGACTCCAACAATTAGTTTTGTTAACTGCTCTCATGGGCACAGGTCAGGTGTCACACAATGAATGGATCCTGATCGGTGTTTTTTCGTGGAATAAATGTCTTATTTTCTGTGCTTTATTTGTATAGCATTTTTCTGCATTTCTCACTTAATTTTATGACCTATTATTTTGTATTTTTTTATATCCTACTGGTTTTTGTTGTCGTTGTTAGCCACCAGAATAAGAGGTAGCAAGTTCATACCCTACTGTGGACTAGGCCAAGTCCTGCTCCCATCAAGTTTGTCTACAAAGATGCTGAAAATGGCACCCTTGGGCAATTTAGTTCCAGACCTCATGGTTGAGGTTTACAACCAGCCCTGGGATATGCCATGGAGGTGTGAAGATGGTATGCCACCATAGTCTGATACACTACAGAGGGCCCTATCACAGGAAGCACTGACAGAAATGGGTTGAACGTAAAACTGCCAGGCTTTGTCACTGCCTTCGTGGGTGACTCTATTCCATTCCACAGTCAACCCATTCCAGCCCGGGACGGGTTAATGTCCAGAACGGCTGGGGCCATTTGCATGCTGGGAGCAGAAACATTCCCATTTCCTGGTTACCATTTCTGCCCAGCAGTGGCAAGCATGTGAATGACCATGTTCCAGGCTTTGTATCCCAGAGTCAGGAGTGCCTCTAGCCATGACTGAGCGAGGGAACGGTTACATAGGCTGAGAATGCATATGCTGGGGTGAGAAGGGTCAGAATGCAACACCTGGAAGCGTCTCATTCATACTGCTCCTGCACTGTTCCTGACAGCGCAAGACATTTGAGAGCAGCTGTTAAGATGTCCACAGCAGGTAAGTCTAAAGGAATGAGGGCTTAGGACTGTTCCAGGCTGATCATGGTATGGATGACACATTCCTGTGCTCCGTCTGGAACTGTCTCTAGGCCACGTGCAAAAAAGCACCTATCAACTGACAAGGAAGATCTGTTGTTTCACGTTTTGCTTCAGCTTTTAGTAAAGTGCAGAAACCTTTCTTTGACCCTGTTTCCTACGCAAATCGTTTACATGCTATCCGTATCTGCGAGTGATATACTGTACTCTACTCAAAATTCATAGCATCTGAAAATAGGTCCTAGAACAATAATAATCTGAAGTTGCCTCATGATGGCAGCTAAATTTTACAAAATACAGAGATATATGGAAAAAAGCACTTCCAGAAGAACTGCTATTTGCCCAGATGGTTGGGCAACTGTGCTGCACAAGAAAAAGAAAGTACTTTGGATGTTTGCTCCCTCGATGTCGTTGGTGTGATCACCACCCCACCTGCAGGCTTGACTGCCATTTTGGGTCTGGGTTGGTGCTGCACAGCGGCCATTTCCTAAATGGCAGATTGTGGGACCTGTCGCTCAGATGAGGCAAGTAAGCCTGGGTTGGAGGTTGATAACAATATTGTGGGATATCACTCCAATATCCTGAGGCTATGTTGAAACTGCCACAGATACATGTGTCAATTCCAAAATAGCCCCAGGATAACCCTAACAATAATTTGCTTCATCCTCTAATACTGTTACTAAAGTAGGAATTTTTCTCTTGCGGATGACTTATTTCTGTATGCATTAGATATTTTTGTTGATTAGAAGCAGCCCACCACAAATTTCCTGGTTACCACAATAATTTTGATATCTATCATACAAAATTCAAACATTAGAGCTTAGAAAGGTACCAGTTTCCTATGCTGTATGAATATCCATCCATGGGTTACATAACACTTATTACCATAGTAACTAGCACTTCACAATCATTAAAGGTTTTTATCCTCACGAAACCCTTTTTGCAATTGGAAAATAGCATCCTCCGCACTTAGACTAAAGACAAAAGCATGAAGAAAGCAATGGGACGTTCACTGTTCCACCAGCGGGCTTGATCTAGGAACTGATTCTAGCAAATCTAAGGGCATTCCTGCATTTACCTTAAAGCCAGTCCTTCAATGGGGTGAGGAACTCCAGCCTTGTTTAAAAGAGGCCCCATCCCTCATAGTAAGCTCCATCCATGAAACACAGACCAGACTAGGCAGCCCAAAATGGCCACCAAATCTTGTTATACCTGTAGAACTCTACTAGCTGTCTAGCATCTCATCAACCACACTACAGAGGTATATAAATATAGCACATATCTCATTGTTTAGTTTACCGGTGATCCATTTTGGCAATACAGCAAAGTATGCTGCCAAAATGGGTCTCCTAGGGGCTCTGAGGTCAGGAACATTTGTTCTTCACAGTTGGGAGGCTGTGGAGCCCTGCTCTGAAGTTCACATGAACTTCAGGGCCAGCAGAAAGGCTGTCCTGGAACAGCTGCCTAAATGTGAATGGCCTTGTTCCGGGATACCCGGACTAGATAGATTGCTCCAGCAGAAACAGACCAGTTGGAGCAGTCCACTTAATGGAAATGTAGAAATGGCCTATGGTTACCTTTAGAGCACTCTCTTCCACAGTGCTAAGGAGAATATTGAGAACTGGTGTAACAAGACCAAAAATCTCACAATCCACTTTGCTGTGGAAAACATGCCTCTAAGTCACTGTATCTCCAATGTTGTCAGAATAGCAGCATCTCTCACATGAACATTCTAATAATTAAGATGAGGGGTGAAGTACACATTTTTGTGCCATCTAAGACACACTGGCATATAAGCACACCTCTAATTTGCCAAGGAATGTTTAGGAAAGATAAATTAAAAAACAGGATGTAGAATGAGTTTAGGAGAAATTATCTTAGAAAAAAATGTGGGTGTGGGGGAAACAAAGATTCTTACAGAGAGCGGAATAGAAATGGAAATAAATAAATAAATTTAAAGACAAAGAGTTCTATTTATTAAGCAAAACTTATAATGTCCAGGCTTTTAAGATCTCACAAGACACTGCTGTTATCATGGCAATAAAATATTTGAAGCAGTTTGGACATTTGAAATGTATATGATGATGATGATATTTTGGTGATTTCGTTCTCCCAGGTATACCAGACCAGCAAATGTACAAGGAGCCTCGCTTCCACATACTGGTGTGGTCTAAGGGGCAAGGGGGTGGGGGCCTCCCTTAGACCATGCCAGTGTATGCTTGTTGGTCTGATATACCAGCCACTGTAGAATCACTGGCCCTTCTCCAATTTCACCCAGTGCTGCAACATGCCAAGTCCCAAATGATCTTCTGATCTATTAGTGACACTGCCAAACTTAATAATTATAGGTTTTAGAAAACAAGCCAGCATAGTAGATAAGTTCAGCATTGCACTAGGACCTGCAAGATCAGGTATCTCCCACACCACCCATGGAAAAGCACTGGTTGTCCTTGGGAAAGTGACTGTCATGCATCCTGACACAGTATTACAAAATGACTATGAAGATAAGAATTTGTGTTGCCTTGAAGAATTAATAAATAAAATATATTTGTCCCCTTTGTAATGTTTAGATTGAACATCAGTTTTTGAAAGCTTTCTACACATGAGAATACTACACACAGACTTGATCTTAGCCAAAAGGCCTAGAAGCAATATGAGGATACCAAAGGGTATTGATGTTAATCATTTGCTGCAGAGCACTCATCAGGCCTTTCTGCACCTACCTTACATCCGGATCACTGCATGCTGTATTCATCTTTTGTGTCTCTTTAATCTGCATGCTGTGTGGATTAGAGAGGCCCTGTCCTCTCTGGTATTCTCCATCTGCACAAGATGAATCGCATTTCAGATCAGGAGACCCAAAATGGCTTCCTGGTCCGAGTGTAGGCAAGAATGCCAGTACACCTCAATAACAAGGTGTAGTAGTGCCCTAGGGGTCCATTTCAGCAGGATGTCTTGTTGTGCTACCAAAATGAGTCGCCTGGGGTTCAGAGGCTAGGAACCTTTGTTCTTGGCCATTAGAGATGGCTTCAAGACTAGCACATTTTTTGAGTGGCATCTTATATACATCAATAGTTCTCAAACTCTGGTACTTCCAAGTGTCACTAAACAATTCCCAGAATTCCGTTGCAGAATGCTGGGAGCAAAATACTGACAGTGTTTGTTGAGGGATGTCTGGAGAAGGACAGTTTGAGAACCACTAGTCTTCAGCACTGACATGTACACACTCTGCCTGCTCCATTGCAAAGGGTGTAGCAACGTATTTTCTCCCTAGATATGCTGCACAAAAGGCAAAACTGCTTCCAGTTGCCAGTGAACAATAGCAGTCAGTGATTTCAGTGAAACTTTTTGTCAGAAGAACTGCATGACACCATGTGTTTTGCACCTTACCTGTTCGGATATGTGACATTATTGACTGCTTTGCCATTCTCACTGAGCCAACGATTTGCTAAAGCTTGTTGGATATTTGGCCTCTTTGCAGGGTCTGGTTCAAGGAGCAGTCGTAGGAAGTTTACAGCTGCTGCAAAGACACAGAGACAAAAAAATTTACAGCTTACTTCAGCAGGAACTGAAGGGACACAAATTAGAGAAGGGTATGGATCCATATTGTATGTATTCAGAGAGCTGGTGAAAACATGTCTACTGATGAAGATGTATTTCTTTCCCCTATGCAGGCACTGTCACTATATATTCATCTGCTTTTGTTATGATTTTATTGAGACATTAAGTATTGGGCGGGATAAAAATATAAATAAATAAAGTTACACATCATCTAGAAATTTGTCTTCTCCAGCGCCTACAGACTGGCCTACTCCGTGAGGTCTGTGCTGAGCTGTTCCTTGTGGCACCACTGTCTGGTATTTATGTGGGAAAATGTTTTTCTTCAGTACAATGCAATATGGATTGTTTTTCAATGACTCCTCAAACGAAATGTACTCATGCATTTTCTGGCCCCTGATGAAAGTTTCATCCAGCCAGCACTTACTTAATTTGCATTCTTTGGATAATCTGAAATAAAGCACATTCAGACACATTTTATTCTGGATTATCTGTGCTTTATTCTGGATTATCCAAATAATGCGGATTAAGTACGTAAGTGCTTTCTGGATGAAGCTGAAGTCAGTAATTGATTGTCAGCTACCTTTATTGGGATGCTTTATGACGTTTTCATGATGATGACTTTATGATTTATTACTACCCTGCATTTTTTAACAAGGGCAGTCCAAAAGTCATTTCAATCAATCAGTAAATCAATCTTTGATATCTCAGCTACAGATGGAATTAAGAGTCAGAACATATAACTAGAATCTCTAAACCTGTGGAGCAAATTTTGTTCAGAACTACACAATCCTATCAGTTAAAAAGTGGTCTTTTCATCCCAAGTAGCTGACTAGCCTACTAGCACTGTGGGAGACACCTGTCTTATCATCTATAGTGCCTCTGCTCAAAAGGTAAACAAACAGGCTTCCCAAATGAAACACTTTTAGCTAAATCTCTTTTGTACCCTTTTGCAAAGTCCTGTACCAAGGAAAGAGAGGCATAAAGGACAACAGCAATCAAAGATGAAAATGCAGGAATTCTATCATCTGCTTATTTCCTACTGCTGCTTGCAATGGAAAATACCAAATTTTATGTGCTCTGCATGTTTGTTTTTGATTATATGGGTTTTACTTTCTTTTAATAAAAGCTATACATACACATATATAAAGAAGTGGGCTTCACATGAAATTAATGAAGCTTTGGAGACACTTTAATAACAAATCTGTGTTGCAGTTGTCACTTGTTCTAGAAAAGCCATCACATGCAACTGTCTTGAGTGGCCCATCTGGTCTGTTAACCGGTGACTAGAAGAACATTTGGAGTGAGTGGCAAAATACTTTTGGATGCGTTCCACAGCAAGTGCTTGGCAAACGTGACCATGGCAATGCTTATGCTGTGAAGAACACTAATGCAAGATTAAGTGTCAGGTTTCATGTATTTCTGCACCTCACGTGTGAGGAACAATAATCACAAGGCAGAGATGTAACAGTCTGAATAATGTATAATATTTGTCAAGAGAATCTGGATTTGCCCTTAAAAGGCTATGAACAACAGTTAACACTTTTTCATCCACAGCTACCTATATATACAATTGTGCAAATACTGTATTTTCTGGCGTATAAGACTACTTTTTAACCCAGGAAAATCTTCTCAAAAGTCAGGGGTCGTCTTATATGCTAGGTGTCGTCTTCTTATACAGCAAGTATATCCCAAACTCTATATTTTAACTGGAAAGTTGGGGGTCGTCTTATACGCCCAGTCATCTTATACGCCGGAAAATATGGTCCTCCCTTAGCCATATTAATTTCAGACAACTATGTCTGATAATTTTCATGAAATGTCTGGGGAAAGAAATTCACGCTCACATTCTCCAGATTACAAGAATAGAAAGATAAAGAAGGGTGTTTTTTTTTCCTTTTTACTAGTTTCCTCATTCTGAGAAATTTTACTTTATGAAAGTTTAAGATCACTGTATTAGATTATATTGGTAATTTACTGTCAATTTTTAAGATGAAGTTTATCATTTTGTGGTCACTGTTCCCTATTGGATCAGGTACTGTGACATCTTGTACCAGATCCTGAGAACATAAGAACATAAGAGAAGCCCTGCTGGATCAGGCCACAGCCCATCTAGTCCAGCATCCTGTCACGCATGGTGGCTCACCAAATGTTCATGGGCATCACATACGGGTTGCATGGGCAACTCCATAGGGGTTGGGGGTCTCTGAGCAGTTTTCTTGGCAGGGGTACATAAGTGATTCGCCATTGCCTTCCTCCTAAGGATCAAATTGGCGACCCCGTGCTTTCCAGGGGCACTCCCAACCAAAAGACCAATTACTAAGTAGTGATTTTAAAAATATTTATTTGTGGAGAGCCCAAAAATACACCTGTCTACTAGTATGCGCCCATCTATTGTTGACCTGGCAGGTTAGCACAAGCAAAATTCCCTCCACCACTGGCTCATCAACATCTATGCAACCATCACTGGCCCAAGGCCACAATTTATCCACTCTGCTATGTAAGCCCTCAAGAGGAGGCTCCAGACCTTTGCAGATGTCTGGCAAAAGCAAGGTCCCGTGCAAGAAAGGAAGTCATGAAGAGGCGGGATAATCTAGACAGACTACTGGTAAACTGAAAGTGAAGTGGGGGTTAGCATCCAGAAATCCTCTTTGCAGCTTCTAAACAAGCATCATAAGGATAGGCTGCTAGACTAAATGTGCCTCTAGTCTAGCCCAGGAGAGCCTACCTTGCATGTTATTTAATTGAAGCAGTAAGGAGGAGGAGGAGGAGGAGGAGGAGGAGGAGGAGGAGGAGGAGGAGGAGGAGTTGGAGTTGGGTTTTCTACCCCACTTTTCTCATCCATTTAAGGGGAGCATTACTTAGGATCATTTCCAGGATCTCCTTTGCCCTGGATGCTTCCACAACCATCTGCTCTAGGAAACAATCATTTAGCATGCCTAGTAATTTTATGTTATGAAAAATGCTTTAGAGTGGAACAAGAACAATTAGGAATAAAACAAGGCCTTATTTAGTAAATCCTGTTATATAGAGAACATGCAAATCAATTTTGCTTAAAACAGGGCCCTACTGAATATACGGTGCAATCTTGATATGCAATGCAATTTTGCTATTGCGCAATTTACTGACTGACCTTCCTCAGTCTATGGAGCCATGCCATTGTGGTGCAGCATGCTTTCCTGCCTAAAGTCTGAGGCAAGAGGGCAACGCTCACTGTGCTGCAGGCCTGTCCATGAAGGGCCCTATAATGGTGACGAGTGTACATCTAGAAAGCAAATAAGTTACCCACTTTGTGCATCACCCGCCCAGGGGCCATTTGGTGAAGGGCAGGATATAAATTTCTTAAATAAATAAATAATATTCTGAAGTAGTGGAGTGATGCTGAAGAGAACCAGGACTGTTGGGGAAAGCACCTAACAGTCTTTGGCCTCTAACTACTGTTCATTTTTAACAAATGGCAGTCTGGCACATTCCTAATTTATACTGATTTCAATTGCTCAGTTTACACCATTTCCATCTATGCACTGTTTTTCCAGAACAGAACACCCATTTAAACTGAGGGAATACTTTAAACTCTTCAACACCTAATTTAATTTTGGGGAGTTTAGCTTAATGACCAATACACTCTTATGGTCTTCTAATACTGAAGTGCAAGCAACTATGTCACAAGAATAGATCTGTGCTATCATTCTGCACTACAAGCAATTTCTTTCAGAGAAGCGGGAAGGCCCAGTTAGAACACAGGTAGAGGGTTAAATTCTAGTGACCCGTAAGCATAACCCTTTTGGAGATATTCCACAAACTCTTACTTTATAGAAGCTCAGTAGTCATTAAAAAAAGACCATGAATTAGTCTGAGTTACAGCCAAGTTCTACACTTCTTGGAATTTTGCCATAAAAAATCAGTAAGGCCCTGTCCCCAAGCAATTTAAAGTCTGCTAAAACTCTTCTTTTGCCTCTGAGCGCCCCCATGCCAGGGTTTTTAATGAACTTCCAGAGCTACAAAATGAGGAAAACGCGCAACAAAAAAAGTGCCCTTTAAATAAGACTTTCAGCGCTCTTTTTGGAAGTTGTGGGTTTTCCTCACAACATTTAACTTGGGGACACTCTGTGGCAAAAGGGGCAGGGATTGCCTCCTGCAGACACAGCAGTAACACAAGCAGCTTCCCTTTCTAAAGCTCAGAACTAAAGAGCCAGAATAGTGCAGAATTGCAACATTGTTGCAATTGCTATGAGGTGTAAAATGGGTGGATTATTGCTAGGGGTGGATTTTGACAGCAATAACAGGGAAAGTGGTGAGTGAATGAGTGATCGTGCTCTGGACAGGGTGGATTTTGACAGCGATAACAGGGGAAAGTGGTGAGAGTGAATGTTTGCCGGCACGAGAAGCCATTTCGGGGGGCGGAAGATCTGGGAGACGAACAGAGAACCAATGGCTATTTTTCCTTTGGACTTGTCAGGGATTGTCTTCCTGGTTGTGGCCGTGCCGAGCGCAGTCCCTCCCCATTCCCGCTGGCACCCTACCAACAAGAGCAGGGGCGTGGAGAAAAAGATGCGTGCAAAGAAAACACGGCTCCCATGGGGACGGAAGGTGCGTTAAAAACACGCATTTTGCTGAGCCTCATGCGGACGCTTATTCCTGATTTGCATGGCACTTTTAAAGTCCACTTCAATAGAGTGACAGTAGAGGGACAGTAGAGAGGCAAATAAGTCTTTTGGGGACACAGCCTAACAGGATTTCTCAATTTCCTAAAAGTCTTTGTGAAAATCTCTGTTCAAAAGCGAGGACTGAAAATATCATTGCTCTCATTTCAGAGACTACTGTTGCTAGGTTTTAAGTCTACTGAAAGTTATGGCCCTTTCAAAGACTGCCAGCCTTAGTAACAAACAGCCTTTGAAAGTAAGTAGTCAGAAGCCCAGCAGGGAGGAATAGTGCATTAGCTTCCCAGAAGGGGTTTCCCAGGACAAAAACCTGTGTTGCTTCCTGACTACTTGGCCCCTGCAATTGTGGCCTGCTGCTGTTGCGATTCTGCACTGACTGGTATACATGCAAGTAAGTATACTAGGAGCCTCTTTTCCCCATGTTGGTATGGTCTAAGGCAGCAGTTCTCAACCTTCCTAATGTCGTGACCCCTTAATGGAGTTCCTCATGTTGTGGGGACCCCCAACCACGGAGACGGAGCAGCTGGGAGGTGCGAGGGAAGGGCGGCGGGAGGCTCGTTGCGACCCCTCTGAAAGGGTAATTTGATCCCCATAGGAGTCCCGACCCCCAGGTTGAGAACCACTGGTCTAAGGGGAGTCCTCCTTGGGGCCTCCCTTAGACAGTACCCCATGTGGAAAGGAGGTTCCTTGAACACTTGCTAATCTGGTATGAGTAACAGCAGCTCTCTTCTGCCTCTGCTCTCTACTTATAAGTTCCTGGGGGTATCTAAGCGATCCTGTAGGAAGCAAGAAATCTATTAATTTTGGTGTTGAATCAACGGGGCTCTTCCTAGTTCAACAGGCCAGTATATTCTGCCTGCTGTAATTGAGACCCAGGAATTATCATATGAAAACAGATTCAGAACTGATCATTGTCTGGGTTTCCTGGTAACCATATACATGCTACCCTGGCTTCTGTATTGGAAGAAATACATACATACATACATACATACATACATACATACATACATACATACATACATACATACATACATACATACATACATACATACATACATACATACATACATACATACATACATACACTACTGTTATATATATATATATTCCAAATATTCTACTGACCTCAAAGATCCTTAAAACTGGAAAGTGCACCTTTCTGGATGCTAGATACAAAGACCGCTAGTCTGCACCTTATACGTGAATAATTATTGTAAAAGAAGAAGAGTTGGCTTTTCTACCCCACTTTTCTCACACATTTAAGGGGACTCACAGCGTCTGACAAAGATTTCTGTTCTTCTCCCCACTACAGACACCCTGTGAGGTAGGTGTGGCTGTGAGAGCTCAGAAGAGAGCTATGACTAGCCCAAGGTAACCAGCTGGTTTTGTGGAGGAGCACGAAATTAAATCTGGTATTCCCAGATAAGAGTCCAGCTCCGTAACCACAAAACCAAAAGTACTTCTACAATTAGGAAGAGGCTGCAGCACAGTGGCAGAGCAAACTGCCTGGAAAGCAGAGGGTTGCTGGTTTGATCCCCAGCCTCCCTGGAAGTAGACAATGGCAAATCACTTCTGTATCTCTGCCAAAAAACTAAATAGAGGTGCCCATGGAGAGGCCCCCGCAGTCAACCAGAAGTCACACACAACTTAATGGCACCCAACAACACAATTTCTACAGCTATTGAAGAAGTGGTACATTTGTGAAATTTCAGTATGTCAACACCTTTTCACCTTTCCTCTTTGTAATTCTGCAGTCTGACCATGTCTTGGTTTTTACTGATCTCTGCTGTTTTCCTTGGGCTTGTCAAGAGAGGAAAAACCAGGGGCTGATCCCCCTCTCCCACCCCCAATGGCAATTTCAGACTTGGAGTAGCTCTTCATATATCCCAGCAAAACCATTACTATAAAGAAAATGTACATACACACATGTATGCGTGTGTATTCTTTAGTGCAGTATATCCATTAATTTAATTTGGTAATGAATCATTGCCTTCCTGGATACAGTTCCAGGAAGAGGTTTGCAACCTTCATCTTAAACTTATCTAATGTAGCAGATCATGAAATGTTGAACACAATTCCTGCTGCCCACCGAGGCAAAGCCAAAGACTTAAGAAGAAACATATTAAGTTGTTCTGAAGAGTCACTGAATGTGCAATTGCTGGATGCGAACTGAATCAAAATTTGACGCATAATGTTATATAACATGGAATAAAAGCTAGTAACTTTAGCTCTGCACCATTAAGTAACATTGCCAATGCTGCAATAATACTGATCAGGCAGTAAGAACAGGGAAAGAATTTGAACCCCTGCAGTCGTATTTGTCAGAAGTATCTATTGTTATCACACTGGGCTTAATTCTTTACTTTTGATATTAATTGAACACTTTAGATACTTTGATTTAAAAACAAAATAGCTTCCCCACTAACTGTCACTCTCACCCCTGAAGCAGCACTGAAACATTCTGCATATTTAGTTGGGCCACTGAAAACCATTCATGCAAGGAAACATTGGAAGAATGGGCTTTTTGAATTGCCACAGTTTCAACAGCTCCCACACACAAACAAAGCAAACAAAATGTTTTAAATTACCACAGCTTAGGTACGTGTTAAATGGTTCTTGGGTAACTGCTTCATAGCTTCATGGCTCTGAAATGCTAATTTATAATGGGTTACTTCAAACAAATCATATAGTTGGTTCTTGCTGTAATCTCTGCTAATCTTCTACTGAAACTAAGCACTGAATGCATACACTAGGTGTTCATCTGCAAAAATTTCAAAGTTTGTGTGTGAGAGAGAAAGAAAGAATGCAAATGCACTCCTTAATTAAAGAAATGGGCAAATGCTTAGATGAGGGGCATAACAGCTACTGATTTCTACTGATCTAAGGATCATTCCTTATGATGATATTATTTTACACTAAGCATGGTTGTGAAGAAATAATAATCCCCCCGATGGGTGTGGCCTTGTCGTGGCGGTGGGGCTTGAGTGCTCCAATGAAGCTGAGAGCTGGGCTGGCGGTAGTGCAAACTACTGGAAGGTTCAACCATGCCAGAGAGGTTGAAGCAGAGGAGCCAGACTAAGTGCACCCAACCCATTTATCACAATGGAGACACAAACAAAAAAGAAGTCTATACTGGCTCGGTCGTCGCCCAGGATAAAAAAGACCGCGGTGGTTGCTGAGGAACCTGGGCAACCATCGACAAATGGGCTACAGGAACAAAATTCACAAACAAGGAAGCGGCAGAAATTCTCAAGGCCAGAGAATCGTATAGTCATGAGGTGCTACTACAAATCAGAACATGGAAAACGAGGCTATCAAAAACGGATGCACCAGCTATGGAAACAAGAATACCCAGACTCGAAGATAACAGAACTGCGGCTAGCTGATCAGAGAAGATCCATAAGCGGGACTAAAGTGTTCAGTGAAGCTGAACTCGAAGAAATACGAAAAACTAATGAAACTGAAGCACCCCAGCCTATTGTGGCAGCAATAGAAGCTCCAACAAGACCAGGAGTCACTGATCAACTAGAACCTGATGAAAATCTGGAAATTCTGCAAGAAGAGGAAGAACAGCAGCATGAAGTCATGGATGAAACACCTGGCACATTGTCTCAAAGACAGCAGGAACTGAAGGACAGAATACTGGCTCATACAGCATCAAGTACAGAGCGAAAGCGACTGCCAACCCTAAAAACTATAGGCAGAAAACGACTTGTCCCACTGATGAATGACATCAACTCTGCCCTTGTAACTGTTCAGGTAGCAACAATCGAAGAACTGAACCAGCTCGCCTACAGTACAGCTGTGATAGTAACAGAAGAACTAGGGTTACTGCAGCCAAAACCAATTAGAAAATCAACTGGAAAACCAAAGTGGAAAGTCAGACTGGAACTTAAAATGAAAAGCCTGAGATCAGATGCCAGCAACCTAAAAAACATGAAGGAGAAGAAAGTGAACAACGAGAAGACTAAAGAACATCTTAATACAGAAAGATGCAGCCAAAGGAGCCATACCAGGAAACTATAGGCTGATAACTTGTCTACCTACTATGCTCAAGCTGCTGACAGGCATAATAGCAGACAGGATTCAAGACTACCTCGAAGACAACAACATCATGCCAGTAGAGCAAAAAGGAAACAAACGGAGAAGCAGGGGCACAAAAGACCAGCTACTGATTGACAAAATGATTCTGGAGAACTGCAAAAGCCGAAAAACAAACCTGCATATGACTTGGATTGACTATAAAAAAGCTTTTGATTCACTGCCACATGGTTGGATCACAAAGTGCCTGGAAACCATCGGGATCAGTCAGAACATCACCAAATTTACAGAAAGTACGATGAAACGCTGGAAGACTGAGCTTTTTGTCAGAAATGAAAGCTACGGACTGATCAACATCAAAAGGGGCATCTTCCAGGGGGATTCATTGTCCCCACTGCTTTTCATCATCGCTATGATCCCACTGTCACTCATCCTAAAGAAAACAAACCTGGGCTATCAAACTGTCAGGAATTCACAGAAAATTTCACATCTACTGTACATGGATGACTTGAAGCTTTATGGAAAATCTGAAATCGAGATCCAGTCACTGACCAACACAGTGCGAATATTCAGCAGTGACATCAGTATGGAGTTTGGCCTGGACAAATGCGCCACAGTGGCACTGAAGAAGGGGAAGATTACTGAAAGTGAAGGCATTGAAATGCCAAATGGTCAAGCTATCAGGTCCCACCAGCCAGAAGCCTACAAATACCTTGGCATCTTGCAACTGGATAACATTAAGCATGGCCATGTGAAATCTGTGGTCAGTAAAGAGTACATCCAAAGGACTAGAAAAATCTTGAAAAGTAAATTGAATGGTGGTAATATCATTAAGGCCATAAACACCTAGGCCATACCAGTCATTAAGATACACTGCGGGAATTGTGAACTGGACTCAGTTGGAATTGGACAACTTAGACAGAAAAACCAGAAAACTGATGACGATCCACCATGCACTACATCCTCGGAGTGATGTCGACAGGTTGTACTTGTCCAGGAAAGCAGGCGGTAGAGGACTTTTGCAAGTGAAGCAAACAGTGGAAGAACAGAAGTATGCATTAGCAGATTACGTGGCAGAAAGCAAAGAATCAGCTTTGATTGAAGTCAACAACCAGAAGCTTCTCAAGGTGCAGCAAACCAAGAACCAGTACCAAAAAACTGCAATTCAATGTCGAATGGACAGCTGGCACAATAAAGTACTGCATGGACAGTTCCTGGAGAAGATCGAAGGCAAAGTGGACATGGAAAAGACCTGGGCTTGGCTTACGAATGGAACATTGAAAAAGGAAACAGAAGGACTGATTCTTGCTGCACAAGAACAAGCAATAAGAACAAATGCCATCAAAGCCAGAATTGAAAAATCAGGCGAAGATCCAAAGTGCCGACTCTGCAAAGAAGTTGATGATACTATCGACCACATACTCAGCTGCTGCAAGAAGATTGCACAAACTGATTACAAGCAGAGACACAATGCTGTAGCACAAATGATCCACTGGAACTTGTGCCAAAAGTATCATCTGCCAGTGGCAAAGAACTGGTGGGATCACAAGCCAGAAAACGTGGTTGAAAACAAACAGGCAAAACTATTTTGGGACTTCAGGCTTCAGACAGATAGAAAATTGGAGCATAACACCCTTGATACTACAACTGTTGAGAGAGAGAAGGTGTGGATCATCGACGTTGCTATTCCAGGTGACAGCAGAATTGAGGAGAAACAGTTGGAGAAGCTCACCAGATATGAAGACCTGAGAACTGAACTTCAGCGACCCTGGCAAAAAACAGTGAAAGTGGCCCCAGTCATCCTCGGCACACTGGATGTCAGTGGGCACCTAAAAACCATTGGCATTGACAAGATATCCTTCTGCCAACTACAAAAAGCCACTTTACTGGGGTCTGCTAGCATAACTCGCTGATACATCACGCAGTCTTAGGTGCTTGGGAAGTGCCCGAAATCCTTTGGTTTCAGCAACATGATACAGAGAAGATAAAAACTAGCTATTACACCCAATGTTAGTGTAGTAGCCAGAATGCTGGGCTCAAATCCCCTATATGACCACAGAGGATGACTGGGTGAATTTCCACCAGTCATTCTCTCTCAGTCTAACTTCTCTTACAGGAAGGACGTGAGAATAAAATGGAGGGGAATGAAATAATGTGCAATGGCCTTGAGCTATTCAGAAGAAAGGCAGGATTTATTTATTTTCTACACTTATATTCCACCCTAAGCTTTATGGTCTTAGGGCAGGCTATAACAATTAAAATGCATAAAAAGCAGATTTAAAACAGAGTCACAGATAAATAAAAGAAGAATACAATGGTCTGACCTTTAGGAGTCTGTTAATTATTTCAGTAGGACTTAGCCTGAAATATAACATAACTTAAGTACTCAAAAAACGTTTAAGGAATTTGAAAACGTGAAAATCAAAAAGGCACTCAATATAGACTGAAAGCTGCAGGACTCTAGATAACTTTTGAAGTTATTCATTACAGTACTACAGAAATGTGTTCATTCATCAAATTATGACAATCAAAATTATTTTGAAGACTTTATCCACTTAAAATTGAGCAGCACTTAAATAACAGTATGTTTTACCTGTGGAAAGCTGAGTAGGAAAAGGATTCATTTCTTTGTCTACCATTTTCTGGTACAATGCTCTTAGACTGAATGGCTCCACAGTAAATGGTAAGGTTCCTGTCAGCATTGCATACATATTCACACCACTGAAAATGAAGAGCAATGGGAAAGACAGTTATGACAATTAGATAGTTCTGCAGTGGGTCGTCAATATTTCAGGTGGAAACTATTCACCTTAAGTATACAAGGAGGAGGAGGCACATCCAAGACTGAACCTGGATTTTCCAGATGCAAGGTATGCTTGTGATAATTAAGCAAGAGTCCCTTCCTACTGGACTCAGAGCATGATTGCCACTTATATTCAGCAACAGTGGACTAGATGGGCCAGTTTTGATTTTTTTCTGGGTCTGATGTGCTGAGGTTTAGAGGAACCAGTGTATTTCTGCTTTATGTAGGCAAAGGAAGAGAAGATAAAATTGCCTTTCTGGTGAAAGCCCAGCTCATTCCAGCCTCTACTTCTGACACAGCTGAGTCCAGGACAGTGATGGTTCTGTCCAGGAAAAAAGGGGATAGAACCAACCTTCCACATCTTAATTTTCTGGGAGAATGCACCAAGTGGGAACTTGGGTCATGGGAACAGCAGGTGCAGAAGTAGGAGCCATTCCTCTTCTGTGTCCTCTTCTGTAGTGGTAGCTCTGGCTTAAGTCTAGAATTAAAGGGTGCTCCAGATGCTCTTGAACTACAACTTCCAGTATTCTGTTCCAGGCATTCCACACCATGGAATTATATGTGTATAGGTACTATGGGAAGACAATGCAAGTTGAGTTCCCCAGGTCTTTATTCAATTCAGAACTTCAGTTTCTTTACATCAATGATAATATTCTTTACCTACCTTATTAGCAACTTAATTTTATTACAGTTTTATTACCCTAACCCTAACCTGACTCTGCCTTACCCATCTATTAAAAAAACATCAATTGGCTTCTGAGGCATCTCACTTAGCTTTCAGACTAGTCTTATTCTGCTTAACAGCTTGTAATTTTCCATGATGCAGTCATATACTGCCAGAAAATACATAAGTATTCAATGTGAGACCAAATGGCTTTCTCAGAAGCATGTGTGCACCACAAATGGGACCAGTTTTTGAAGAATGACTTAGAAATCTTAATGTCTGTTACGTGACTGAATAGCAGTGGTATGTCATTTAAGCAATAGGAAGGTGTGATGTTATTCTGAAAGACACATTGTTTAAAGGCAGATTTTAGATCTCATGAAACAAGACTCTGTACAGATGAGCTGCATTCAAGAGAATCATTCAGATTCACCACAAGATTAAGAAGGGTGTGTTTACTGTAAGTATTAAAAAATATGACTGCCATCTAGATAAAACTGTAGAATGTCTGAACCACTGCTCTAATGCATAAAATCACTCTTGGCCTGAAATGACACATCAAATTATGCAGGAATTAGTTCTGACTTGAAATGGTTCACAGCTTAAAGAGGTCTTCCATTTTTATAAAGATAAGGTATACTTATATTCAAAGGGATTGCATGCAAAGTTAGCTCACTTCATGCCGGGATTCGATAAATATGGACTTCCAACAAAATGAAGCAGTGAAGAATTGTTTCCGTAAGCAACACACATTTCTGCTGGGTTTATTCCCTCCCCCCCGCCATTTCAGCAATGTAAAAATGGGAGATGGAGGATATATAATGACATATGGCCATAGTGAAGCAGGATGAGTTATCTTAAGGACCCTTTAAGTTTAAATTGCATTCTGTAATGTTACATTCAATATAGATCAACACTCTGAAGTGAACTGTATCTTTTCTTCAGTTCATTTGCTCAGAACATTATTGCCCTGAAAAGGTTAAAGGGCAAGATAAAAGAACCACAGTGTTCTTTTTATCTGAATTCATGTCACAGTAATAGCTTCCCTCCTCCACAGCTCCAGCTTTCTCTAGATGGATGACCCAACACAGGAGCAAACCAATTAAGGAACAGTTATGGCAGCTTCACTTTGGATTTTCTCTCTCTCTTTTTCCTTTCAAAAATGAATTTTATTTCGTAATTCTTTAAAGTACATATCAATAATTTTCTCAAGAGGAATGGCACTCAAAACTAGTGGTTAACATGATTTTTTAAAAACTGAAAGATAAAACTTATTTCTGCACTCGGCAACAACAGAACTAGTTCAGATTTTCAAATTAAAATAATCTGAAGGTTTCTTGATGCA
Organism: Aspidoscelis tigris stejnegeri; assembly: GCA_023333525.1. Classification (NCBI taxonomy): domain Eukaryota; kingdom Metazoa; phylum Chordata; class Lepidosauria; order Squamata; family Teiidae; genus Aspidoscelis; species Aspidoscelis tigris. The sequence goes on from JALMGA010000001.1 coordinate 215,796,355, forward strand.
CATTTAGCAATTCAAGTTCATTTTTAGGATATTCACACTGAAGAAGAGTTGGTTTCTCTACCTCGCTTTTCTCACCCATTTAGAGGGACTCAAAGTGGCTGAGGAAGCCTTCTGTTCTTCACCTGACAACAGATACCTTGTGAGGTAGGTGAGGCTGTGAGAGCTCAGAAAGGGAGCTGTGACTAGCCCAAGGTCACTCAGCTGGCTTTGTAGAGGAGTGCAGAATCTAACTTGGTGCCTATGAGATATGAGTCTGGCACTCACAAAACTGATCTAGCTCGCAGACAATGGAACAGAATGGGTTTTCTTCACCTTCTTCAGCCAGTACTTTTCTCTGCTTTTATCACTGAGGTCTAACTGCAGAGGTCTGGGTAACTTTTACATAGACACCCATGGCTACAGTCATAATCATCAAGGTATATTCATTTAGTGCCGTAACTTTAGGAAAGGAACCATCACATCCTAAGTCTATAAAGTTTTTAGCCCATGATAAAGGAGTCTCACTGCAGATCTTTATAACCATTAGCACTGAAAACCATTTTCTGAAGTTACAAAGTTGTTTATTTGAAAGCCAAACAAGAAAACAGTCAAACAGACAATCAAACATCACCTGATAAAAAACATATCACATTTTCAATTTTGGTAACTCACATGGACCAAACATCTATTTTGGGACCGTATTTTTTCCTTGCAAGAAGCTCTGGGGCGGCGTAGGCTGGACTGCCACATTGTGTACTAAATGGATCAGAGTAACCCAAGATACTTGCACAGTTGCTCAGCCCAAAGTCTGTCAAAAACATACAAACACAGAATTTTAATACTGACAAGAGGCATAAATACTTCTCAATTTTGCTGCTACTATGATGCTATGATTTGTTCATTTTAAGTCCCTATTTTTATTTCAAATTTTATTTATTTAGTTTTTACTTCTGAAACTGTGTAATGGCACATGTGGATTAAAAAATATACGTAAATTACTATGTCTTGCAAATAGACACACCATCCACACAAAGAAAAATAACAGTATGAACTCCAAGGATCTGTCAAAGTGCAATGCATCAAACATAAAATGTCAGGGGCTTTACTTGACAAATTCAGGTTCTCTCAGCATCTTTCCATGATTCATGAGGAATTCAGCTGCATTTAAGAGGTATGCTAGTTTTCTGAATCATGGTTGCCACCATTATAACCCCTCTGTGGTTAAACTTCAGAAAACAGATTAGTTTCTCAAACTTCTTAAACACAACTCATATCCTTGTGAATCCATTGTCTGAGAAGAGCCAAGAGTTGTAAGGTAAAGCACTCAACAGTCCTGGGTCTCTAAACGCAGTTTGGCACATCCCAAATGAGCGCAGGAATTTAAGGTCCTACTGACATCAGGCATAAAAAGCAAACCATGATACAGTTAGGCAACTCCTTTCTGTACAATAGTGTGGGATCACAGAGCCCCTGTCCCCTCAAATCATATTTAATCAGCATTGAATGAAGTATAGACTGGACTAGGATGGCCAAAATTGTGACCAAGTTTGATATCGCTGCAGACCTCAACACTGAGGCCTACAATCTGCCCAGGGTTGGTATACCAAACCACAAAGGTGTGCAGAATGCACTCCCCTGTGGCCAGATATACTATGGGTGATCCTTTTCAGCAGGAAATGCCACTGGGAGTTCATCCAACCTGAAAATGGCCCACTAGGAACATTCATTTCAGGCTTTTGAACCACTGACAAGTGCAGAAAGGCCCTAAGTGCCTTCCTCATAAGTTGACAAGACTAGTTTCTTCTTGCACCTGTAAAATAGGAACATGATGGAATCCCAGAGAAATTAATACAGCTCTCTTTCCATGTGCGTGGGTGTCACACTTATGAAGTTAAAATGGAGAACTGTGAAACAGAGCATTATAGGGAATATGCCACTACACATTTGAGCCAAATGCAGGTGTGAAGCAGAGATGGGAAGCAAGCAGGTGGGATAAGCAAACGCTGGAATGTAGGCCTGAATCTCCTTGCACCACTTCTTTGTGTATCTCATTAAGGGGCAAACTTTGGGTGAACTTAATGTTTCATGGAATTAATTGCCACTTAGAGACATAATACCATATTTGCATCCTTCAGATGCGGTTGGTTATGTATATATGAATATATTTACCTAGACCTTGTGTGTCTTTGCTCACATTTCAGCTTTCTGACAGAAGCATGTTTGAAGAATCACAGGGCACAACTTTATATTGCTTAATTTATAGCATTCTGAGTGGCCCTAATGCACACTAGGAGGTATTTTTTTGTTTTTGTTTTTAACAAAGGAAGAAGATGACCAGTATATGGCGCAGTTCTCTCAAAAGACAACCAGATATGAACAATTGCTTCTGTGCTGGCGAATCTGTGCTTCACTTTATCTTGGGGCAGCAAAACTAAAACGCCAGAGTGGGCAGTGTTCCACCACATCCAGAAAATCAAGCTGAGTCTCTTCTGCCTCTATCCTCCGTGCTCATTTCAGTTCGCAGTTCAATTGATAAATCCCTTACGATAATTTTCATGTACATTTGAGTAGAATTGCAGTACTTCTCACGCTTGGGCCCTTTCAACACTTACCTCAGTTAATTCACATTACATATATCTGTATTAGCTAGATCTGGATCAACTACAGGCAAAGGCATCTGCACTGAGTGCTAAAGAGTGCTAGCATTTATCTGGTCTACCACTAATCTGGTTAGTGAGCCCTTAGAACAGTTCTGATCTGGATCCACTCAGCTTTAATGCAGACAACATGTACTTAGCAGCTCCTTGATCTGGATTAACAAGAGCAGAAAGGGCTTGGAATCACCATCTTTTAGTTACCTTGCCCTCTGCCTCTTTGGGATCACCCATTAGTGAGTCAGGCCTTGTTTTCACTGTAGTACACAGGGGTACCTGACAAAGTGCCAACCAAGGCGCCTCAAAAGCACTACTTGTACCTTCACTCCCTGGCACCTTGGAGGCGCAACTTTCAGTGGGTCCTTTGTGTCACAGAAAGTGAAAAGGTCACATCTCACATGCTTCACACAAACACCCATGGTAATAAAAGGAAACACAGTCTTGGATGACTCTGAAGTATCCTAAGAGTTCACTGCCCACCAAGTAACACCACAAATAAGTACAATCTAATGCAGTTCTGCTGCACTTGAGTATACTGAAGCCACAAAAGCAAATTTATTACTATTCTTGCAATCATTTTCTTAAGACCTTGAAGAATCCATATCCCTTCATTAGAAATTATATGATAACCAAATGCTATAGTAGCATTTTAAAATGAACTGTTTGTAAGCAAGGAATATGAACTGGTTTACTCAGCATGATCCACACATCTTGATATAATTGAGACTTTATAATTTTATGGATCCAAGAAAAAATTACTGAGTAATATAATCATAGAGTTGCAAGTTATCATGTAAGCCATTTGAGTTCAACCCTCTCTTTTATGCAGCAAATAAAACCAACGCATCCTTAACAGATGGCTCTCCAAATGCTGCTTGAAATACTCAACTGGAATCTGCCTTGTAGTTTAGGGATACAATTCTGCATCTTCTCTTTCAATTTTCTGCAGGGCAAGATAATCTTCCCACTTTGTGTGTAAGCATGTAAATAAAATCGTGTTGCCTGTCACATCATCACCTGTATGCGATCCCCTTCAGTGTCAGTCTGCAGGCTGGAAGCTCAGACCAGAACATAAGGCTCAACGTTACTGTAAGGCAGCAAAAATACTCCATGGAAAAAACCAAATAAGGGTGTAAGGAGGGAGAAGGGGAAATATGGAGCTTTTGAAGGATGATGGGAAGAAGGGGAAATTGAGGAATCCAATGGTACTAGCACTAGGGGTCTCAAACAGTTTAGCACCTGGGTAACTAAGTGTAATATAAAGGAGACCTTCCTTAAGCATTTTCAACAACTGGAAAACAGGGTTCTTTCTGCACTGAGACTTTTTCTGGATTATATTTCAGTAGAGGGACCAGCCATCTGGATGCCAGTGCAGACTATAGCAGGCCATGCAGCGTCCTGTCTAAGTCTGCACCAGCAAGTGGATGATAGGTCCCAATCCCAACATATAATCCAGAATAAGTGCAGAAAGGGCCCAGTTCTGTAGCTTTTTCAGTATACTTCCTTGTTTGTGTATATGTCACACCTGACAGTGTCAGTACATAGAAGTCAGATTTATGTACTGCCAAGTAATCAAACACCCAATAACAATACAGTTATAGATGCTCTTTTATACCCTTCAGATGTTGTCAGTGCAACTTTACTAACCATCTGTTCCCATTTAACCATTAAACAGAACTGCTGGGTGACTAAAGAATTTCCATAAATTGTTCATCACCAATCTGCTCTTGATTCCTACCTCTTTCATGCAAAATTATACAGCCTCATTCTTCCCCAAGGCTATTTTGCCTAGGCAAAAAATATCAGTACATTGAAATCCCTTTAATACTTCACAAACTTTAAACATTCAGATGTGGTTTCATACTAAGCTTTGTACCGTTCAAAGTACTTCACTAACTCATTTTCTGGCCTCTAATTTTAGACAACAATTTCTACCACCTCTGAGGTGATGAAGCCTCTTTTTGTGAAGTAATTTTGCTTCTATTCTACACACAGACTTATTCCTACTAGAAAATGTGTAGGCACAGAATCAAATACCTAAGCAGATGTTTTTCTAAGGGAAATATTCTCTTTTCAGTGCCCACAACTACCATTAATGGCAGTTATAAACAAGAGTGAATAAGAAGATGAGTAATCCGTAGTGTCTGCAAAATGGCGATTAGCACTGCTCTTGAATGCAGCTGACAGGCAGTTAAAAAATCAAGAGGCCATTGACAAATTAAATATAAATGTTCAAGGTCTTCCAGCTAATCTCATATTCTAATTTTGTAGTCAAAGATGCTGACTGTACAGTAGAAAATTATTTCTGCTTCGTGCAGTGGGATTAACAGCTGTAAACAGATGAGGGCTGCATTCAGACACAGTAAACGTGATTTAGGGATGTTTCTCAGGTAAGATGATTCACATGCCAATCTGCTCCCACTCCCTCCGATGACCATTCTAGGCTGCCCTGAGATGATGGCCAAACAACCGGCTAAGCAAGGGTTAACAGAGGATATTGGTACCCTGCCATTATCCCATGCTAGCTAGATAGCACCAGTGACAGTGCTGACTTTGTGCGTGTTACTGATTTGGCCAGTGTTGAATGCCTGGCTACACATGTTGTCACCTCCATGCGTATGTGAACATCTGTTTCAGCCTTCACACATGCATGGTGGATGGAGCTATGATGGTAGCTCTGTCCAGAAGGTAAGTAAAAACTACTATTTCTGGAAGCCTATGACCAGTGTTGGGTTTTCTAGCAAGTGTTTCTAGCACTATCTAGGGGAGATATAGAGTGGCTATAGTCGGGGTACCTCAGATACATGAAGCAATCTCACCATAGCAGTACTGTAATGACGCTACATTCCCTGAGTTTGGATGGCACCCAAGTCTAGAGAAGGTGGAGTAGAGGTGGCATGAGAACATGAGGGTCACACGTTAAGGTGTTTATGAGTCACTTTCTTTGCTACATGTGAACACTTATCTAGGCTGGAACGCTCAAATAAGCACAAGATAAAAAGGCCAACAGCTTGGTTTTACTAACCACATTCTGTGATTAAACAGCAACAAAAAAAACAAACATGACTCTAAGGTGGCTCTGGGAAAGTGAGGACCACACACCGTCTCTCTGAGGTACTACAGTACTTTGCGAAGTAGCCTCTAAAAGCAAGTTCTGTGACTTGAGGAAGAGTTGTGGGTATGGAAACCTCAGACAACAGAACAGAGATATTAAGCAATCTCTGCCCAGTGTTTGCGCAAACTACCACAGTATGAGCAAGCAAAAAGGAACAATGGCAAGAGACTTTATTAGATTTCACACACAAACCCCCCACTCTTTTGATTTATTGCATTTTCTGTATCTTTCTCATGATATTACACTGCTCTGGGTTACACATGTAAATATTAGTAGTTGCCCATGCTAAAAGGAGCCTAGATTTCAAGGCAAAGGTTGTATCTGTCTGGGTACTGAAAGATATATACTTTTTTACAACTACAGGAAAATATGTATCAAACATTTTAGATAAAGTTGTATTCTGTGTAACTGTTACTCCAATTTGGGGATGGCCAGTGTTAGCACATTCACTGGTGCAACCTTTCACCTTCCCGCAGACCTGTTTTCAATTGCATTTGCAGGAAGCACGTTCTATCCCTGTTTAAATTAAAAATGACTACTACACGATATAAAATATTACCTTTATAGTTTTTTAAAGAAGTTAAATTTGATGAAGGAGAGGGCCTTTCTGCATTGTCAATGGGGACAGTTCCAAACAAATCATGGGAAAGTGTCATCTGCACTGTGATCTACATCAACTATTCCCAAAGCCGCCAGAGCCATTCCCCACTCTTATCTGCTGTGGACAGCACCAAAGTTGTTCACAAGCTGTCGTCCCTTATCATTGGGAACACTATGCCCACACTGTTCCTGGTGTGAAGTGAGGCCCCTTTAGGTTTGGACCTTCAAGGAATGAAGGTCTGCACCTCAAGACTCACCCCACCCTCATGCAATGGCAAGGGGTGGGCTGGACATCTGACATCAGAATGTCCCATGAGAACAACTACAGGAAGACTTTCCTTCACACCGGTAGACTGGCTGGACAGGAACAAACCAGTTCCAGTGCTCAGTCTGCAGATGGGCCCAGCCATTTCTGATGTGAAGTGACTAGTAACTGTTTGCAGAGATAATTCTCACTAGGTAAGTACAGATTCTCCCTTTTCCACCACCTCCGCAAGGACCCCTCTTCCCAACCCTTTAAACTTTTTTTTAAATCACCCCATCACTTCTGCCCTTCTTCTTCCTATCCCTCCCACCCTCCCTTCCACCAGCAGGTATGTTTAATTTTTTTCTCCCCAATCAAATGGGAGTGTTGGTGTGTGGGTGTATATTAAAATATATATTTCTATTTTTATTGTCTTTGTATTGATTCTATATGCTTGTTGTTCCACCCTTTGGTGAAAGGGGCATTACAAATACAAACTTATTTTAAAATTTTGACTCTCCAAATCTTTTGCAGATAGGTGGCAAACTGCACTCACCCAGGGCTTCCAAGGCCCTCATCTCAAGGGGAACTCAGGATTCAAAACAGTCTCTCCTTTCCCTTATGAGCAGAACACTTCAATTGTTCTGAGGGGGTTTAGTTTTGTTTTGGCCTTTATGAGGAACTAAAACTTACTAAGGTTACATCTGCCTCACACAGTCAAGACACCTTAACCAGCTAGCCTCCACTGGGAATTATGGAAACTGGCCTTTACAGTGTAATGGAGATGCAACCTAAGCCAAGATGTCCCAGAAGTAAGATGTTCAGCACTAGATGCTACTTATCAGTGCCCACTGCAATATTTTCCAGACACTATGAAGATTTCAGAATCTTTGTTACTTTTGCCAAACCAAGTATGATTATGTTATTACTCAGTGTTACAGAAAATTGAAGGCTCCCCATAAACTTTTACAGATATAGCATTCACTAGAACCTTTATAAGAGTTTCATACCAATAAGCTTGATATTGTTGTCTTCATCAAGCAAGAGATTTTCTATCTTCAAATCTCTGAAACATATAAAACATTTAATGAGAATTAAAACTATCCAGCTTTTCCTATTGTCAAGTTTCATTAAACATGGTCATCTTTCACTTGTACCAGACTTTTCAACAGCTTTGTAATACTCATTTATAGTAAACTGAAGTTCAGACTGAAGTTCCTATAGCCCAGGTGATAGTTAAATATATGAGCTGGTGCACAGTCCATTGGAAGTTCTCCTAAATAAAACCTACTGAAATTACTAAAGCACACTGGAATCACAATTGCACTTTATCAGGTGTTTCCAAACTGGTATCTTTCATTTCTTGCTCAACCACAGTTTGAGCTTTACAAATATTTTTATTATTTTATTATTTCTATTGGCTTAGTGACACCTAAAATACCTTGCAAGTACTCTTCTACAACAGCCTAACCATGGAACTATTCAAATTACTCCCTAAAGCATGAAGTAAGTTTAGCTACTCTGCCAATACCTTATAACGTGGAAGGAGAAGGAATAAGGAATACCTGTGTTTAGTGCAGACATGTGGATTGGGTCCCATGGGACCAAATGCAGTCTGCCAAGATCAAATGGGATCTTTTAATTGAAGGTTCTCAGCTCTCCTCCAGTGCCCTTCTGGAACTGATCCACTGCCCCCCTCCCCACATCTGAGGTCTAAACTGCATGTATATGTTTTACATAGAGGCTTTTAAAAATGTAAGGGAGAAAAAGAAGGATAATTATCAGGATCAAAGTAAAAAAAAAAGAACTTAGGGGAACTCTAAACTGCTTGCTTAATAGGTGTCTCCTATCCACATGCTGGTGAGGCTCCAGGTGTGGTCTCTCAGAGGCTCTGCACTGGCTGTATGCTGGACTAGCAAGCTTATTATCATAGAATCATAGAATCATAGAATGGTAGAGTTGGAGGGGACCTCCTGGGTCATCGAGTCCAACCCCCTGCTCAAGGCAGGATCTCCTAAACCATCTCAGACAGATGGCTGTCCAGTCTCTGCTTGAAGACCTCCATCGAAGGGGAACCAACCACCTCCCGTGGCAGCCTGTTCCACTGGTTGATCACTCTTACTGTTAGAAATTTTTTCCTAACATCTAAACTAAATCTTTTCCCCTGCAGTTTCACCCCATTGTTTCTAGTCCTTCCTTGAGAGAGTGAGAACAGGGCTGATCCCTCTGCCTTGTGACAGCCCTTGAGGTATTTGTAGACAGCTATCATGTCTCCTCTCAGTCTTCTTTTTGTTAGACTAAACATTCCTAGTTCCTTAAGCCGTTCCTCATAGGACATGGTTTGCAGACCGTTCACCATCTTGGTAGCTCTCCTTTGAACCTGCTCCAGCTTGTCAGTGTCTTTTTTTTTATTAGTTTGCTAGTCCAGAGTACTAGCCAGTGCTGAATGCTAAACCTCTTCTCTGTTGCTACAACCATAGAAAAGGGGAGGAGAAGACTCCTCTGAAGCTCAATTCATGGAAGCAGCACGTTTCCATCTATTGGTAACAATATAGAAGTGGGGTGATGTGAAGGAGTGGACCGAGAATTGTTTGTGTACAAAGCAGATGCTCTATCAAAGAGCTACAGACATATTCCCAGTCCTAACAGAAAATCCACAGGAAACTTACTCGAGGAGGATGTTAAAACTATTTTGATACTGTGTCTATTTCCAGCATTCACAAGCATCTGATCTCAGATACCAACTGCTCCTAGATACAATCCAGCAGAATTCCTACTGGGAAGACATCTCAGAATGCCTATTCTACCCCTAGAAAACAAACTTGATTCCAAAGTGAAAAGAGCTGCCACTTTCAATTACCAAGAATGATCATGAAGACTTCGATCGATCCACAGAATTCAGTATGATTACCGTTAAATGCAGCAGAGAGTTTTTCTCAATCATGGTAGGAAAAAAAAATTCCAGGTCTTGTAATATGAGGACTTGGGTTGTGTAAAGGTGTTTAGCAACACCTGTGGTGCAGGGAGTGGAAATATATTTCTTGGTTTTATTTTACAAATATGAAATGGAGGGAGCAGAAGCGGCTTGCTCAAGACAATTTCAAGAACATGCAGCATTCAGACTTTGATCTTCCACATCTGAGCAGAGCACATCTAAGAAAATGCAGAAACACAACTGCACATTTTTCTATCTCCAGACACACTGCTAATGATCTTAGCCACAAAGCTAAAGAAGGTGATATACATTTAGTTCCTCAGTGTTAGCGGAGAGAATAGTAGGAAGAAAGACACATAGGAAGCTGTCTCTGCTACAGATACCTTATTACATTCCCCTTTTTGACATTCTGACAGTAATTGCACCGAATAGGATTGAATTTGGTTAAAATTACTTTAAAAGGGTTGTTGAAAATTTCCTGTGGGATGCTACTGCAAGCACCAAGGCTTTAGCTTTCTATGTCTTTGTTGTTCTTATTCCCTTGGGAGGCTTAATATTCATCCTGTTTTTGACAGTATGAAGGCATGTGTAAATATCTCCTAAAAAGAGAAAGCCTCACTCTGCGGTGTCACTGAGGGTTGTTTCTTCTGTTAGGAGAAGAGACAGTGATTGCCATCTACTTCAGTTTTGCACTTCAACGCCTTGAACAACGAAGCAGCACACTGTAAACCTCTGGATCCTAATGAATCATTAATGAACCATTCCACAGAGGCAGAGCAGGCAAGAGAGATGCCTGTGGACAGGAAGCTAAATAAGCAGCTTCAGGAGAGTTTGCTTTAGCCCATTTTGGATAGACTACAGCAATGGCATCTAAAGATTATAGCCAGGCAGGCAGCAACAAAGAGCTTTGGGGTTTATTTAACTCCAACAGCAGAGGACTACTCTTAGCAAACTAGCCAACCTAATGGACAACAGAGTTATGATGCCAAGACAAACAGCAGATATGGATAGGGCCATAGTAGTTACAACTCTTCTTATGGCCAAACCCAAAGGTTACTGTACTTAGTCATGACCACAGACTTACAGCTAATCAGACATCTCAGTTATCCTATGGACAGCAGTTATCTTATTCTAGTTACTCTTAGCAGACAGCCAGGTCCACCACTGAAATTTATGGCACTAGCTCTCAAGCTTTAACCTATTGACAACCTTAAAGTGAAGGCTATGTCCAGGCTTCCTATGACCCACCTCAAAGCTATGAGCAACATACTCAATATGCCAGTATCAGTAGCCAACGGAAGTGGTGGCAGCATTAGAATTGATGGATATGAACAGGACCACTCCACTATGAGAGGAGGTGGTGATGGAGGAGGCTATAGCAGCCAGGATCAAAGGGGAATATGGTGGCCAGCAGGACCACAACCATGGAAGAGTAAGTGGAAGAGGCAATGGTGGCAGACACGGTTCAGGTGGCTTTGACTAGAGTGATGGCAGATGTGACAACAGAGGTGGTCATGAAGATATGGGTGGTGGTGAGCCAATCAGTGGCTTCAATAAACTCGACAGACAACAGGACCAAATATGATATCAAGATAACTACACCATCTTTATTCAGGAGAATTAGTGAAAATATAAGAACTGAACTGATAGTGAAATACTTCAAAGGTATCATCAAGACAAATGAACAAAACACAAAACAAGAAACAAGAAATTGAAAGGGAAAGCCATCTCCCATCTTCAAAGTCTGCCAATGACTGGTTTGATGGGAAGTAGCCCTTAGTTAACCTAGCAACGCCTCTCTTGCCACATGAAGGGAAGACTTCAACTAAAGGTAAGGAAACGGGCATTGAAGAAGAGGTGATGATGGTATAAAACATACGACCATGTTAGAGGAGGTGGTAGAGGAGGTGGCGGCACCAGCAGTTCTAGCTGGGGTAATAGAAATAGCTTCTACAATGGAGGAGATGGACATCATCATGTAGGGGACTAGAAATGACTCAGTGCAGTGCATGACAATACAAACTTCTCAAGATGAAATGAATACAATCAGAAAGTAATGAATGGAGTCAGATGGGGCAGAAAACCACCTATGGGTTGTGAACTTGATGAAGAATTATATAGCAATGGAGTCCCCAAAGGCTTTGTCTGAGGTGTCTTTCATGCGGAAAGAGGTAGAGGCAGAAGTAACTTGGAATCAAGAAAAAACAGACTTCATAGGAGACCACAGAAAAGAAGTCTCTACACTACCCTAGACTAAGTAATTTATAAACTTTTTATTTGACATGATGTCTAACTGTTGCAAATCTTTATATCTCTTTATTGCATTTGTGCGCAACCTTTGTATTCCTAATCCTAAACGTAAAAAGAGAAAACGTTTTCACCATATGTGTATAATTCTACAACAGAGTAGGTTAGGAGATAAGATCAATAAAAAGATGCTTTTTATTGAAAGAAAGAAATGCCTGTGGACAGATGATAGTATATATATATATTTTAAAATGGGATTTTCTGAATCTCACTTTGACAGTCATTAAGTCAAACAGGACTTTTTCATGTTGGCCCTTTAGGAAAAAGTGTACCACCATCAGATGCACACAAAAAAATGCCTTCCACACAAGGGTCTGTATATGCAGCTGTGAAGCTGCCTATCATGTCACACTACAGCCTTCATTCGCCTGCAAATCAGGGCACTTCTCCCCTGGTAACAGTTGCTATTCACTGATAGGCTCCCAAACTACATGCCTCTCCCCCTGTGATTGGTAGCACATTTCAAGAAGTCCCTTTCCACTGCTTCCCACATTGAACAAGCAATAATGGTTTTCCACCACTGCTTTGGAAGTAAGGTACTCTGGATTATATACCAATAGATGTATCTGCAGCTGTGAACTTTTTGCCCTACTGTAATCTTCAAGCAGATCTAAATTAGGGTACATCTTTGCCTGATAACAGCTGTTCTACCCCTCTCACAGCGATGGATTGGTTCTTGACACTAGTGGGAATCTTAAAAGGTTTTTCTCCATTCTTTCCTCCCCCCTCAACACCAAACACAAGAAGATGAATTGTGTTGTTGCTGATGACCCATGCTCAGGCAATGAGAAAGGGATCCTGTAAACTGAACATTTAGGATGGGGAATTGCATATAAAAGGTTAGGCAGCAGGGAGGTCGGAGACAGAAAGGAACCACAGCCATGGGAACTCTTGATCTAATGCGGAAGCACATGGATTTTACAGCAAAGAAGGGAACCAGAGAGGAACACTGCTTGCCAAGAGTTGGATATTCTAGCAGGCATTGCCACATTTTGTATTAAACCACTGTTGTTTCAGTTAAATGGGCTGGTGACTGATGTATGCATGGGAGGAAAGCAGAAAGCTTTGGAAATTTCATATATATGAATAGGAGGAAGCTGCATCACTTGAAACTCCCACCTATTGTTTACGCAGATTTCTACCATACAGGACATTAGTGTTGCTTGAAAAAAGCGATGACTCCAGTGCTCAGAAATTCTGCTCATCAATGAGCTGACCTTTCAGAGGCTTCCAAGTTGCATGCTGACAATTGATGCCTGCCAGTTCAGACTGAATGTTGCCCAGAAGGTGACTCTTTAACAGTATCTAACTGCACTCTAAGTCAAAGAAGGGATGGAAGTAGCAGCGCTCCCTCTAATGTTACTTACCACCATAAGATAAAGACCTAGGGTGTTTCCGCACTTACCACTTGAAATTCGGATTAAAGAAATCCAGATTTCTGAAATCTGTCCCTGGGAAGATCAATCTGAGAAAAGGGATGGATACAAATGAGGTCTAATGCACCTCTTTGCCCTGGCCTTTGGGTGAGCTGCTTATGTCCCCCCACCCTCGCCCAGTACAGACACTGTCATTTTAAACATATTGTATATTGTTTTACACGTGTGTGAATTTTAATGTCTTTTAATGTATATTCTATTTTAATATGTTGTTACCCGCCCAGAGACCTTCGGGTATGGGGCGGGATAGAAATGTAAATAAATAAATAAATAAATAATGCTTCCGCACTCGCTTGGGAAGCATAGAGACCGAGGAATACTTCAAGTGTTTCCGGTGCAGATGCCGCAGCACCAATACCCAGAAGAATCAGGCTTCTCTGCAGCCCTGCAGCCCAAAGAGCCGCGTGATTGGAGCACTCATCAGTCAGTTACTGCTCATTTCCACCAATCAGCGGCATGCCTGAGATCCCATGGCTGCCGCCACACTCAACATGGCGACTTCTTGTCCCGCCCACATGCATTGCCTCTCCTGTCCCTGTGCGGAAGTATCATCCTTTGATGCGGATTTTGCGAGCAGGAACAGTTTGAAGACCTAATTTTTCAGGTCTTCCTGGAAACCGGTTTTGGCAGTCTCTAGACTCCATTAGAGACGGATCTCGCGAGAGGCTGTGCCGAAGCGGCGTCCTCAAAGGGGCCCTAATCTGTCCTGCTGTGCAGAAGGTACCTTGCACATGTGTGCCATATGTATCCTTATGGTGTGCTTAATGGGGTTTTAAGAGCCAGTGCAGAAATACCCCTATTAATAATATTTTCTGATAATAATATTTTGCTGAGCCACGATCTGATCCATTGCAGCTCAAAACCTGGCAAGAATTCCAATGGAAATGTCACACCTCCACCATGCTCTCATTGGCAATGTCAGGGTAATGTAGTCCTGGTACATCAGGAGGTCCGTCTTATTAACTACTCCTGCTTTACAATATCATCTGGTGACACAACAATCCAAAGGACAATGAAAAAGAAACTATGCATAGATGCTAGCCACTTAGAAATAAGACGCTGCTTTGCTGTTTCCCAGAAAAGCAGCTGGCCACATTGACTGTGTACAAAATGGAGCAGTGGTCAGTAAGAATTTGAAGTCTCATTTTGTTCTTTCCAAACCACATTTTGATCCACTCTGCACTAAAATGTAGTTTGGAAAGATCAAAAAGATCTCATTGCCTGATCACTGACAGGCACAATTGTTTTTGGATCTCTTAGCTGGGATATCCAGTTCTATATCTGCAGGTACCACTACAGACAGGGATATCAGATACACTGGCACACAGAACCTACAATACTGTCTTACTAAATTGTGTATGACATCCACGTACCTTTTAAAACAGATGAGTAATTCCATATGTTTACCCTTGGTGAAAAAACAAACAATTGGGTTTTGTGCCAAAAGCAAAAATAAAATTTAAAATTTACTCAAAGGGTTACAATAACCCCACTGAAATAACAAATAATAAATGAATTAAATTGGATAATACCATAAAAGCACCAAAAGTATAAAAACTCACAGTAAGAAAAGCATTTGTGGAGTAAAAAAATAAACCACAAACCACAGCCAAAAGGTATATATAAAATCTGAACAATAGAAATAAAAATAAAAATAATGTAGATAGAAATAGGCCAAACGCGTTTCGACTTAGAAGTCTTCCTCAGTGGCCAATATTAAAATGTATAAAATATAATTAAGAATAGCTGTGTGTGAAAGTATCTCACTCAAAAGCAATATAAGCTGTATCAAAAATCAGAAACTACAGGCTCCTATGGTTAAGCATTTTATAGAACAAAACCACCCTGCTGATTCCTTTAAATTTTGTTGCATTGATGGACTATCCCACATTAAAAATATCAAACAATTACAGCTTTTGGAACTCAAATGGATTCATCATTTGAGTTCAGAATCTCCTAGAGGTTTGAATGAAAATGTTAACTGGTTTATTTAATGTCTTTCTGGTTTACACCCTTATTCATCCCTGATGCTGTTTGAGTCTTTGCAGGATTCTTTTCCTTTCTGGAATTACCCTTGGTGAAAGGCACTTGGAGAGAATTATTCTGAATGGGCAAAATATTAAAAATGGAAACATTTTCAAATCCTTACCTTCCCATCTCTGTTTTGTCTTTAGTGTGCCAGGCAGCAATTCAATGGTTTACAATTTTTTTGACTTGTACCCAAGGCTAAGAAAGCTTCCTTTTCAAGCCAAAGGCAAAATTGTCAAAGTGCAGAGCAGAGAGTGGAAAGCACTGTCTGTAAGAATTCTTTAAAAACTGTAAATGATTGTAAGAAATAAATGTTTTCCCATCTCATTGAATTCAAGATCATAATGCCTTAAACAAATGGCCAAAGCAGATAATACAGTTCATTTCTTATGCTTATTATAATCCATGTTGATCACAATCAATTGTTTTTTTTCTTCTCACCCCTCTGGTGTTTAACCCACTGAACCTGCTCAATGTCACTTCTCTCCCTTTCTGCAATGGGCCTTATTCTGGCTTATACCTCAAACTAAGAGTCTGCTATCTTCATGCTGGTGCAGACTACAGCATACCCTGTCCAGGGCCTGCTGCAATCTGCACTAAAATGTCAATGGCAGGTCCCTAGTCTGAGATATAAAACAGAATAAGGCCCGGTGTAGAAAGGGCTACAATGTGCCTTTAACTCTATTTAACAAACACAATTGGTGGCCTGTGCAGTGAAACTCTTGGGGTGGTGCTGGTAGAGAGACAAGATCAAAAAGTGGTCCAGACAGCCTCCTTCCTCTACACGACACAAGATCAAACTGTGAAAAAGCATGGTACTTCAGAATTCTAGCCCCTAAATAACAATCACCCTTTATTTATTATCAAGTGAAAATGAACACCTACAGATCACAGTTGAGGTGTGAATGCTATTATTTTCAGAGTAGATTTAAAAATAAGTTCATTGCAAAAATGATGCTCTTTCAAAACATTAATATAGCATTCCTTTTTTAGAGTCCATTATAGGGATGTGCAAAAGTTTGCTCGACCCCTTAACTCACTGTCAAAGCTTTCCATAACTCCGGAAGTCAGAAGAAACAGAATCAATGGTACTGATGCAAAGAGGAAGGGTCCTAGTACTTAAAAGGACACTGAATGTGTATGAATTTAAGCATCACATTAGGTGACAGGACAGATGTACCTCCATTGTTATCCACTGGGGAAGGTTATTTTATATTGTCAGACTGAAGGTATGAAATATCATGTAGCTTAGGTATGATATAGTCCAGGTCTCAAAAGCGACACTAGGGCACTTTAGTTCACAGACATTACTGTGACTGCCACAAACTGAGTAAATAAAATGCTAGCTGTGATCACTGTAAAGTGCCTAACCAGTGGAGATATGCAGAATGTGCAACATGGTGCGACCATCACACGCTGTTCTACTGCCTCCCTCTACAATCCCCTGACAATACCAGGGTAAGTTTGGCCAAACCCAAAATGATAAAACTATTCCAGAGCTTGCCTTTATTGCAACTACATATATAAACTACTTGCCATGTAACATAACATGTAATCAAAGGTGAAAATGCAGTCAACGCAGGCATATACTGATTAGCGTAAGCAAAGCATACTGAAGCTCACAGATGCTTTCAATAGATGCAATCAGACAGGGCTTTTTTCAACTGCCCCATTTTTAGAAAGTGTATCTCTTCTGCAGACGCACACAAAAATAGGCATTCAGGCAGTTAAACAAATAAGCCTACCTCATGTTTCCACCTGTTGCTCTTCCTTTGCCTTTAAGTCTGGCAATGCCCTCCTGGCAAGCAGTGCTCTCCAGTGACTGCTTTCCATAGCCCTGATTAGTTGCTCACTGGCAGCATTTGTTCTCATACTCTGATTGGCTACACATCCCTCCTCTGTGCTTACGCAGTTCCTTGCCCAAGAAAGAGTCGCTCTCGGTGTAGTTTTACTCCATATGAGAAAAGGGCATCCATTTTAGGGATTTTATGTCTGCCCTTACAGCCTCAAATCTGCCCAGCATGTCTAATCTCAGCCTGTTTTTAAAAGGTATATCAGTGTCAGTAATGCTGAGCAGTGTAAAGTACCAAAGGGACATCAAAGTCTTCTAAACATTCAGGGTTGGTGATAAGGCAATTATATTTTCCATTGTTGTGTCTGAGGATATAGGACTGAAGAGCTAGCATTGACCAAAATGACTAATGAGCTTGTTTGAAAAAATACACAAACTCATGTAATTTTTCCTAGATCTGAAGACAAGTTTGCAAAGCCACCTTTTCAACTGGAGGGCATTTTCAAAATCAGTTCTGCATTTTTGGAAAAACATACATGTGGCCTAGTTTCCAGTGTCTTTAAACAAAATATGCTTGTGATTATAGTGTTTTATTGTGACTTTTATCAATTTATATTATTGCTGGTTTCAGCGTAATCTGCTGCTCATTAAACTCAGCATCAGCTCATGAAATGGGGTGGGATAAGGAGGCAGCAATGGCTGTCTTGTGACTAAAAGCAAGGCACCAATTGCCACCTTATTCCTTATCTCTACTCTTTTCCACCACACAAACCAATGCTGATTAAACTGATGTGTATAATGTGCCATTAAAACACAACAGAACACCAACTATTATAAACAATCAGTTAAAGATCTAAGAACATAACAGCAACTTTGATGGATAACAATGAAGTCCCATCTAACAGAGCATCCTGCTGTTCCTTCAGTGGTGCATTAGACACCTACAACCACAACACCTCCAAGCGTCTTAGAGGTAGTATAGGAAGTGGTACATGGCTGATGCAAAAAATGGCAAATATCTTTGAAGGACTATAGTAATTCAAGGCTGTTATGATGGGAGGTAGTGGTGGATGCACATTTGTTATCTGCCCTACCACTGATAGCACTTTCCTGCCCAACCAGACTTGAAGGATTCAAAGGAGAGAACCAAAAAAAGATCACTCCAAGATTCAAAACCAAGGCAGTTAGTGTGAAAGGACCCTAGGGCAATTGAGCATTGGCAAAGAGATTATTTTCCATATGTCCTGCTCAATGGGTGAGAGCGCCAACTGAAAGCCTAATAGAGAAGAAGAGTTGGCTTTTATACCACGCTTTTCTCATACATTTAGGGGACTCAAAGCAGCTGACAAAGCTTCCTGTCCTCCCCACAACAGACACCCTGTGAGATAGGTGGGGCTGAAAAGAGAAAGAGAGCTGTGACTAGCCCATGGTCACCCAGCTGGCCTTATGGAGGAGTGCCAAATCAAACCCGGGGATGAGATATGAGTCTGGCACTCTAACTGAATGACCAAACAGACTCTTGTTCCTCAAGAGAAGGATCTGATCCCTCTAAATCACTTTTGCCATATGTGGTGCTTTGGTCCCTTCATGTCACACTCTGGTTCAGGCAATTCAGTATTCCATCTTCTCGCCAGAACAGGTCTCTGTTGTAGACCTAGAATCCTCCAAATATTCCTTCAGCCAAACAAGCACTGTTTTACAGTTTCAATAGGTTTATGGAAATGAAAAAACAAAAACTGTACACAAACATAAATTTATGTACTTGCATTTTTATCTCATTCTATACTCAGAGGTATCAGGGCAGGTGAACAACAATAAAAACAAAATAATA
Source organism: Aspidoscelis tigris stejnegeri (assembly GCA_023333525.1). NCBI lineage: Eukaryota > Metazoa > Chordata > Lepidosauria > Squamata > Teiidae > Aspidoscelis > Aspidoscelis tigris. The sequence goes on from JALMGA010000001.1 coordinate 215,815,276, forward strand.
AAATGGTCAAATTAATTGTTGATGCTGTTAGATATTTAAAAGCTTTATGAAGGCCTTCCTTCAAAATCAAAATATAAATACGATAATAAATGTGAGTTTACCTGTGAACCACACCAGCTCGATGAAGATGTTCCACTGCCAGAATAAGCTGCCTGATATATTTACGGGCTTCGTGTTCTTCTAGTCTCTTTTTCTCATAGATTTTGTGCATTAAGTTGCCCCCGGGGCAGAGCTCCATTACCAGGTAGTAACTGTTTTCCGTTTCCAAGATATCTAGCAGCTGGGCAATGTTTGGGTGTCGGATCATTTGCTGAATCTGTCCCTCTCGCCTCAGATTTTTGGTGACATACGTGTCCTTTTTTGCTCTTTTCTTGTCAATAACTTTAACTGCTACCTGATGGGAAGCAAAGAAATGTCATCATCATTCATGCACTATACATAAATTAAAACATTTTCTTACTTCAGAATCCATAAAATATTGGTCAAAAACGCAATCGATCTGATTACCTTCAGATACGCAAGATTATGCTTATTGCTAATTTCTCTTTTTACTTCCATATGCACAATTTTAACATTAAAAAATTACTAGAATGAAAAAGAACGTCAAAGTTATGATAGCAGAACCACAGTCCTCCAACTATGCACTTAATAGCATATGTCTGAACAACCAAATTTATTTTTAAACGAACAGTGCAACTCTAGGCCCTTTCCACACAGGGCCTTAATCTGGAATATAATGTGGAATAGGAGCCTGCTGCCCACATGCTAGCACAGACTATGGCAAGCAGAATGGCAGGGGGGCATTGTGGGAGGGTGGCAGGGCAATAGGGGGCAGGGGGTAGGTCCCTGGCACCATGCTGAAAATGACTCAAGTCCTGGGATTATCTCATTATAGGATAGTCCCATTTTGGTCAGTAAAGTACTCAGAAAAAAACCAGAAATCTGTTTTCTGAGGATTTAAGATGTCTTCTGTCCTCCTAAAACCTAAGGTGTGATCCCTAGTGTCACAGAGGGCGTGTCCCCATGTACGTTTGGTCCACTATTGAATGCGGCAAGGGGCATCTCCATGTGTTTTAGATTTGGTCCGCAGAAAGTGGACCAAATCATCCCAAACCATGCCAGAGCAGGACCAAATTTGGTACCTGAAAAAACAAGTCTCAGCGCAGTTAGGGGTCTTGGCTCACATTGCCAAGCGAGCCAAGACCGCGCATGGGGACAATGCCAGACTTCATGATCTCGGCTGACAGGAAAGAGGTTTGAGTTTTAAAGCTAAGCCTCTACCCTGTCAACCAAGATCATAAACAGGGGTTGCAGAGGCTTGAGATTTCTCGCTTTTCCAGGGGGGCAATAAGGTTGCCCCCCTGGAAAGGTGAGAAATTTCAAGCCTCTGAGCCCCCTCTTTCTGATCTGCTGACAGAAAGAGGCATGGCTTTACTGCCGAAGTGATCCTTTACTTCAACAGTAAAGCCAAGCCTCTTTCTGTCAGCAGATCGGAAAGAGGGAGTGCAGAGGCTTCAGATTTCTCTTTTCCAGGGGGGCACCCGCCTTGCTCCCTTGCTTTTACTCCCCTTTCGAGGAAAGTAACCGGCTTGCCTGGGAAAGGGAGCAAAATCATGATCCCGGCACGGTTTGCTTGTGGACGGCTGAATCCACCCCCAGCCTGCGTTAGGGCGAATGGTACAGGGACACCCGAGATTCGATCTCGGTCCCGCACCCAGTCCCTTGTGAACCCAACTGGCGCCCAAACAATGCCAAACGACTTGCATGGGGACACGGCCAGAAAGTCTTTAAGCATCTCCTATATTATTTACTGTGATCCTAATGAACCTGTGATTCAGACAAGAAACTGAGTGTACCTTTCCTCCTATGACATTAAAGCAATCATCCAGATTAAGTATAGTATGTTTTAACAAGCCTTAAGCATTAAAGAGCAGAGGACAAGCGAACTCATATACACTGAAAAATTATTTTCTGTTGAGAATAGGAAATACTATTTGCAGTAGGAAATTGGTATACTGGTGTTTCCCAAGGGACCGAGAAACACAGGAAGAAACATAAATCTGATCTTTGAACTCATTGATGACTCATATCTTCCCCCATACCAAACAAGTCATCTCCATTGCACTGCACAGAAAAACTCAAATTATCTGTGACTGAAAGGCAACCTACCCATCACAGAGATGTAATAAACATTTTCAAAATTAAAAGCAACCTTGGAAATGGCAATTTTCAGCAGAGGTGTATTGGTGGAAGGATCCTTATCTCTAGCAAGCCTAACTGTCTGCTCTGACTGGCCAAGTGTCCTGAGAAAATTGCCATGAAATTATATAAAACAAAGATTTGCACTAGAGAAATCAACATATAGAGAAATCAACAGAGAGATCAGTAGCATTAGGCTGCGGTATCATCAGATCTTCATTAATAGCATTGCGCAAGGCACTTTGGGACAACTGTACAAATGTAAGGTTGTTAGTATTTCTCCTCACTTCTCTGGATTGAGCTATACCCATGTGAAACCTATTTAATGGTTTCTAAACTTCCCAGATGGCTGCCAAGGCATCTAAAAGATCCATCCAATGGGAATCTTTCATTCTTCTCCACAGATTTAAGCCAGACCTAGAAGCTTGCTCTTCAAAAATTCCCATTACCCTAAGGAACCTATTTTGTGGCTTCCACCTTTGGTGAACAATGTGGGGCCTATGTATGTCATTCAGAGGTTCTGGTATGGATCTTTTCCCCATATGCTGTTCCTTCTCTGAGGGCTGCTGGTAGAACAATTCCATCCCATACTCAGCCTATGGTTTCATTCACAGCAACATCAAGCTGTCCAGTGTACACAAATTTATATCACATTTGTGTCTATATTCACCAGCTGAATAGCAGAGAGCTAACTCTGCTGTTTTAACTACTTGTCTTCTAGTTCCCCAGGTAGTGCCTGTTATTTTCTGGAGCAAATTATTTCTTTTAATTTTGTGTTCCTGCAGTGCTGTATTACTCTCTAGCCAGAGTAATATTTAAATATTTAGGGTATGGAGAGTGTTCTAAAAGTAATCTTTTATACATAACATGGACTTTTCATGATGCCTACTTATTATGAAGATGAAAGGCACAAATCTGCTTTTTTTACTGGGTTCTGTCTCAGTTGATTGTTATGATAATATTGTTCCAGTTCTCCCAGCACTACAGTTATCTTCAGTTTCTTCAAATATACTTGCCTGTACAGCAAAAACTCTGTGGTCAGCCACTACAAAGCTGTTAATCATTGTTGTATGCATATTTATTAAAGAGGACAAGTTAATACACTACCCTTCTGATGTCACCATCTACTATGTTTTCCCTGAAACTCAACATAAAACAAACAATTTTGAAGCAGGTTTCTTGCGGTGTTAGTGAGGCTGTTTTCCTTAGTTATCCCATAATTTTTTCACATCAAGATTACTGATAATTTTGCTTTGCTATTTTGTGGGGATGTTCAGGTAGGTGGGTAAAACAATAAGCCTGAAAGAGTAAAACCCTGTCTTATTTTAGACTAGTTCCCCAGCCCTTTAATCTTGTTTTTTTTTAAAAAAAAACAAGCCACTTTTCTGAAACCTCCTGTACAGTAAGTACTTTTTGACGCCCATCTCCAGTTTTAGTTCCAATAAATAATTCAGTTCCTGGTGTTTGTAAGACATCCTGCTGGTGGGAAACAAAACGTCAGCTCCAACAATTAAGCTGAGAAAAGACTTTTAAAAGAAAAAGCAAGTTGCCAGTAAAGCTGAATTTTAATGGTATCCTAAAACTAGTGAATGCATTAACAGCATCATGAAGTATCAAAAGCTTTATGCAAAATCTGGTATTCTGCTCTCTCTCTCTCTCTCTCTCTCTCTGTGAGAGATTCTTTACAACTTTTGCTGAAAACTTTCCAAGTACTCTCATTTAAAATATACTTTAGCTCCAATGAATAGCAGCTCCTTTTACTAAATGAAAAACAGAAGTGAAACAGAACAAAACATAAAGACCTGGTAAGATTTGCTTGTTATTTTCCAACATGGCCAATCCAGAACTGAAGGATTCCAGGATGTCGGCTTATAACTGGCTGTGTTCCAGCAATGGGCCTGTGCAATTCTACTTTTCAGTGTTACTGCACATCAGTCCAAAACACAGGCAGGGTGAAATGCTTTGATATAGCTCTGAGACAATAGTCAACACAATCTGAGTGTTCTGTAACACCCATAGGTTTCAAGTGGCCTGAGTGCTAAAGAATTTCCAGTTTTAGAGGAGACGAATTGAGGAAACAAACTGAAAAGTCTTGAACTAAAAAAAGTGGTACCATGTTTCCATTTTTACAGAGGCTCTTCCAGTAAAGGGCTGGCAGCTCCATACTGGGATACACAATCCGTCCCAAGCTGAAACTGATTGCTTCTGGCATGGAGCAAAGCCATTCATAGTGGGACAGCCTATTCTGCACCAGCCCTTGCCAGAATCACCACCCCAGGCCCATTCAGATGGATTCAGGCAGAGAGAGAGAGAATGAGAGAATTGCTCTACGCTACTCTGTTTATTGATAACAGAACACAAAGGGCCAAGAAATGGTCAACGCGTATATTAAACTCCCATTATTGCCAGGTTTTCCCAGTTCCCATCATCGTTCATTTTCTCAGACACTTCATCAGCATACCAAAATTGACCACCACAAAGAGGGAAGGCAGGATCTGTGAGAAAGGCTAGCAAATATGGCTGTGGTGGTGAGACAAAGATGGAAGCGCCTTGACTACAGTCACAGCGCTACCACCCCAGCATTGCCACAAAACTTGTGTCAGCTTCGGTGTCAGAGCAGAGGGGCTCCAAATGATCCTTCTGAAAGGAAGAGGACCATTAAGTCCTTCTGCCCCTAGAAACTAATGTATATTTAAGGAAGGGTTAGCCACATCCCTACCTTGGTAATCTCATGTTTTGATTATCATATTGCACTCTATCTGGAGTTATCTTTGTATCTACTCTAAAAGTTGCAAGTGGCACAAAATGGAGAGGCCAGCTTGCTGAGTGGGGGGCTTGGGCTTACATCATACCTATGCTTAAGCAATTTCATCAGTTATTGTAACAGACCAGATGGGAGCAAACAAAGTGATTCTCAGTGTAGATGACAGAAAGTCTCTTAACCATTGGATTCACAGTCTGGGCATACCTTGCAAGCCAGTACTGTTACTGCAACACTAGGGGTGAATTCCCATTACAAGCTTAAAATGGTTTCGAAATGGTTTTGATCCTCGCAGTCCCCACGTCAGGTTGGCTTAACACGCTATCCGCATGTTAAATCACCCCAAAGCATTGTAAATGTTAACACTCATTTCAACAGGTCTCGCTCTGGTTCATGCGCTTGAAACGTTTTACATTTCTTGCTGTGGGAATGGTACAGTTTCAGTGGAATAAGAATGCATGTTTAGGGTTTCCCTCCCCCAATAGCTTGCTTCCAAAGATAGTGATTTCACTGTAAAAATCCACCCCTTGCAGCAGCCGCTACACTGTAGCAATCTACCCACTTCACACCTGATAACAATGTTGCAATTTTGCACAATTCTGAAAGTTCTGACCTTTAGAAAGGGAAAAGAAAGGAAAGCAACTGCAGGTTCTGGGAGATGTGTGAATGTTTTTAAGGCTGTGGCGGTGAGCGGGCGAATGGGGCTTGAGTTGCTGCTGCTGCTGTGTGCTGTGGGCAATGGGGAGAGGAGGAGAAAGAATCACTGGCTGCCCAGTGCCGTTTTTCCTCCATCCAGGCAAGCGGCAGCCACCCAGCCTGGCTCCCTGAAGGGGTGGCATGTTCACGCCAGGAGGAAGAGGGCAGGGCAGCCCCGAAAAGCGGCTTTTAGAAAGTAGCCACTTGAGTCCCCCCTTGAGTCACGTACGCCACGTACGATCCTCAGAACATGGATCGAACATGATTAAGTTGAAAGTAATGGGATCAGGCAAATTCGCGTTTGCATCCGGTTCTATTATTTTGGTTTAGGGAAACTGTATTAAGCTTGTAATGGGAACGCAGCTTAGATTGGAACAAAGTGCCTTCTCCCAGCAATGGCCAGTGGTCTAGCTGCAGCTGTTTGTTTACGCCCTGGGAACCCCTCACTTGGATCACTATTAATTACCTCCTCATGGGCTGCCTTTGAAAGTGGAGTTACTGTAGCAAATGGTAAGACGACTTTTAACAAGGGCACCTAGGGTGGGAAACCCATGACCCTAGTTCAGCACAGACCCTGACTGACTATACTGCAGGGCTTAAAAGCAAAGTAATAATGCTAATGTTTAAAGCTTCACATGGCTTTGGTCATAATATTTGATGATACATCTGCTCTCATTTAATCCACCCATGACTCTACAGCTAAAATCAAACCCCTTCCCTTTCTGTCCCCAGCCAACTCAAAATAGGAAAATGGATGTATAGAGATCAGAGCCGTTATTATCCCCAGCGTACTTTCAAAATTTCAAAACTAATTCTCGGGCTGTCTTCCCGAATTTATGTAATATACTGCTAGGGTTGGGAGGAAGGGAGCTATATATGTGTAGGGGGGACATTTCTATGCATCTTCTTTAAAAATATTAGTTTGTAAACTGCACTGAGTTTTTAAGAGATGTAATAAATGCACTTCTAAAAGAAATAGTTGGAGAATCTTAAGCCATATCAAGTTACTTCCTTTGGGAATTAGTAAATGTATTCAGCCCATTCATTTGTTTAGACAAAAATCCAAGTATTGGCACGCTGATACTATACTCCTTGTTTCACTTTGTTAAGAAAACCTTAGCTGGTTTCTTAGGTGCAAGTTTACTACTGTACGGGAAGTGCTTAATGATCTATATATTGTTCATATACAAGTCATACTACAGGTATAAATTCAACAAATCTTGGTAGCTTCATATGGAAAGCTCTCCATTTAGACACATTACGGTAGGTGACTTTAGAATCCCAAATGCTTTTACAGAAGATCTAATTTTCGTCTTCTTGAATCAGCCTATTTTAGCTTGTTAGGTTTAGCCTGACAGAAATGCAGAGGTCTTCCAAGATTTATCGAACCTTAGAAGCAACTACAATTTGTGCTGTGAGCCACAATGAAACATTGAGCGCCTTTGATTGCACTGACTGCAATTTGATCCATGGTCAAAGTTCAGATAGGCATGAAGAGAAGGCACTAAACAGCCTCACCTCACCTCATCACACCATACAAACTGACATTGCTCAACAGTCTTTCAGACTTTTGGTACTGTACTTACCAGCTTTGAGAAGACCTAATAAGGACTTTTTAATATTATACTATAAGCAAAGGCAGTGCCACCGTAAAATCACAATGTTGTGGCCATCATGCAATTATACTGAGTTTTGTCTCCCCCCAAGAATACAGCATCAAATGTACACAGCTGCATATGTTTGATTAGCCAATCAGGTAATTACGTCAGGCACACAGTTGGCTAAATGCACACAAAATTATCCTACCTCCCATTCACTCTTTTTTTCACCCTTAGTCAAAGATCTGCCAGTTTCCCACATGTGATCATAGCTTTTCCTCTTTACCTCTGAACAAATCTTAAACCAGCAAGCAACTGCCATTTTCTTAACAGGGGCTCTAGGCTTTGCCTTTGACTCAGAGGCAGTGTGTCTATGTGTGGGAGCCTAGGGGCAAAAACAAGTGGTAAAATCAAATGCCCTTTCTTAAAGCACTTGTTTTGATTTGGAAATCTCTATCATGGTGAAAGTGAGCTCCAGTACAGGTGAACCAGGATTCCACTTCCAAGTTTTATATGTTTATAACATACAATGCAAATGCTTTCAGATCTAAGATTAAGTGTGCATGAATCTGTCTGTATGTAGCTTACTCACTTCCCCAACCATTTTTAAAAAAATATTTCTGAGTGGGGAAGGTTTTCTGAAAGACACATCAAAACATATGGGTCTCTTATGGATCCCTTAAGTTGCAGAAGGGGGTGAAATTCAGCCATGCTTTGCTTGCTGGAGTTCCCCATCTGAGTCCTGCAGCATGATTCCCCTCCAAGGAATGGGCAGTAGCCTATGGGCAACAGTGGCTCTGGAAAAAACATGCTATGGAGCAAGATATGTCCCCAAGCACCAAAATCACCTGAAGAGCTCAAAGGAGTGACAAAGCCATTGGAGCTTACACAGCTAGGCCCACTGAGCTGCGCATCTTGCTGGTGGAGCTCCTTGCTTTGTGGCCACATTTTCATGTGGTGAAGTAAATGGCCAAAGGAAGTCTGCTGAGCTGCACCCCCATCCCATTGGCATGCTTCTTTTTTAAGTGTAAAGTTGCACAGCTCAGTGGGGCCTTGTAGCATAAACTCCCAGCCATTTTTTTCACCTGGTCATGCCCATGTCTTGCTACCCTTGTGCAGGCAAGCTGGGCCATGGGAGAGGGGGTTGGCAACTCCAGCTCCTCAAAACAGCAGAGGAGGCCTGGAGTTACAGGAGTTGAATTACCTTATCTAGACTTGGCTTCAGCCTTCCATATGTTTCCATTCTCTGCTTTGCCCAAGGTGTGGGAACAAGCAAGCCGGAGTCTGGCAGTAGGAATGTGAAAACTGAGATTTGTATTTGCAAATTCAATTGAATATTTGTATTGCACTGTGGTTTTGGTCATGAAAAATGACTTTTTCAATGGAAAAATGTCACAAAAAAGTTCATGAAAAAATTAAATTGATTTTCGCATTAGTTTAACTATTCAACAACAAAAACAAATTTTCAGATTTTTGATTCAATAGCTATTAACAAATGTGAATTTTTTTTCATGTACATCCCTATCTGGCAATGATGAATTTTTTTGCCTCCTCAGCACAATATGTTTCCTTATCCACTATTTTTAAAGATCCATGTTAACATGGCAGATTTACCTGCTTAATCTCTAGAGACTGTGCTACTGCAACTGCTTGTCTTCTTTAAAACCTATAGTTTCCTTTTACTGACTGCTTTTTGCCACCTATCCCATGTTAAAGTTTTACTTTTAAATCTTTTTTAAGCCTCACTCATGGCTACAGAATGGTAAATGACTGAAAACAAGGGTCAGAGGGCAGGCGGACTGACTGTGGGGCAAGATTCCTTAGATAATTGCTTAGCTAAGTCTTAGCATCTGATCTTGCAGCAGTTTACCCTTTAACAGATCCAACAAAAAGATAATCTTGTTGCCCTTACTGGGGAGGTTACTTGGTTTTGGTAATCTTTCAAGCAAAGAAACCAAACAGTTTGAGGCAATTCCAAAAGATTTTAAGTATATTCCTTGCTGTGGCACTCAAATATCATTCATCACCAGCTACACAGGAACAGATATCAACTGTCATCTGATGCGTATAATTAAACTTTTGTGATTTTATATTGTATCCATGATATGTGGGTGCTAAACCTCCAAGTTCAATCATGGATTGAGGACCAGCTATGCCACCTGTATTGATCCGAAAACTCTCATCGATTAACATAAGCTTTATTTATCTTTCCAGATAGTCCAATTTTAGTTTATTAAAATTAATTCACAAGTACATTTCTACAATTCTTTTTTAGGTTACAGTGCACATGTACTGTCAGTACAGTAGCAATGAAGTAGGTTGGTTGCGCAAATTTCACCGGCCCCTTGAGAACACTGCTGTGATACTAATAACCTCGCAAGTGCACAAGCATCGGGTCTTCTTGTAAGAACGAATATCAGCTGTTCTCATTAAAATCCAATTGTGGCATGCATTCATCAATTGTTTAAATGTCTGCAAGGCAACAATCCCAAATTCATCTGCCTTATTACAGACTGAGAGAGGGAGAAGTTACAGTTAAAAGCTCCATCCTTCAAATTTATTCATTTAAAGGTAGAAATGGTGAAGCACTGGGTGGTAACAGATTCACTTGGTATTTCCTAACAATGCATTCTTGTAATTAAAAATACCGAAGGGAGATAAAAACAGAACATTTCAATCCAGCTTCCGAAGTCTTAAAGCTGGTGAAGTTAAAGGAATGAATTTGCTTAGCAAATCCATTACTTGAACTCAGTCAACACTTTCACTGAATTAAGAGGGAAACCCTTCAGTGGAAGCTGCCAGGCTGTGGACTATGTACACACAGCTGTAATGACTCCCAAGGGAGGAAGGATTCCAAGGATATTTTTTTTTACTGCCTCAAGATAACATTGCTTGCATTACAACCCAAATTTGGTAAGGCACTTAAACATGAATCTTCCTTTAGTTTCAGAGGGGCTCCACTAAAATAGAAGCAGTTGAGGAGGCTTCGTAAAAGTTAGATGCATTTCCTGCAATAGAAAATGAGTGAATTGTGAATATGCATCATAGTATAAGAAATTGTGTGCTGGACTGGAAGGGGAAAGAACAACCTCATTCAGAATTTTGCTTGAATCAGAAACCAGAGATTTTATTTGTTTACTTGTGAGTTGCTAATGATGACTGTTTCCAAATCTTTTGCATAATAAATTTAACATACACAAATTACCCACTTATCCATTTATCCTTTGCTTTTGCTGGCTTTTATGTACAACTGTCTTGAGTCTTTCTTCTTGGGGTTTTATATTTCCCAAACATTCCTGTTGCTGTATTCTGTTACTAGGAAAATTCCATTCCCCTCTGTTGGAATATCAAGCACTCTGTGAAATGAGATAGTGTGTTGTAGGTACCTACTTGTTTTGACACCATAATTAGCAAATATTTTTTCATCCATATTCACATAAGCACTTCCCAAAATATGTTTTATGTCTGTAAGTAGTGAGGACAATAAAATATGCATCCCTATCAAAATTTATATAAGATTGGCCTGTCGTCATTTGTGCATTCCTGACACACTGTCTGCTTGCTTATTGTATTTATTTTCCACTCAAGCATCTCAGACCAGGTTATAATAATAAAAGGATAAAAATTAACACATCACTGAAGGTTCACATACAGGAAGGACCACAGTCAACTTGCACAAGACTTCCCTTGCAATCAGACACATTTACGGCAGACCTGAACTTAGCACTAAGACTGAAGCCTCGTGCAGAAATCGCACTAAGAATAAGCTGTGGATGTGACCGCTTAATGCTCTGCAGAAATGCTGAACTGTGACACTTCCACGCTGTCTGCTGCAGAATTTGGAAACCCAGCTCTGGTGCCCTATAGGAGGCAAACTTTGTGGTTGTTATTTAGTCATGTTTGACTCTTTGTGACCCCATGGACCACAGCACACCAGGCCCCTCTGTTGTCCACTGCTCAAGCTTATGTTTATTGCTTCGATAACACTGTCTCATTTTCTGCCATCTACTTCTCCTTTTGTCTTCACTCTTTCCCAACATCAGGGTCTTTTCCAATGAGTCCTGCCTTCTCATTAATTGGCCAAAATATTTGAGCTCCAGCTTCAGTATTTGTCGTTCCAATGAACTATCAGGGTTGGTTTCCTTTAGTATTGACTGATTAGATCTCCTTGCATTCCAAGGGACTCTCAAGAGTCTTCTTCAGCACCACAATTTGAAACTGTTGATTTATCAGCACTCAGTCTTCCTTATAGTCCAACTCTCATAACCATGCATTACGACTGGGAAAATAACTGCTTTCACTATAGGGAAGCGGGAGAGCATGTTGTTTTTTGGAAATCTGCATCCAGTTGGATATATCATTTCCTTTCTCCCTTGCCTTTCACCTTCCTTCTTTCCCCAGCTATCTGCAAAACCCCATTAGATAGCTATTTGCTTTCTTGCTCTTCTTTTTCTTTGGGGTGTTTCTTTGTTGCTGCCTCCTGTACAGTATTACAGTTCTGTCTGTGAGTCTTCAGAAATTCTATATACCAGATCAAATCCTTTAAATCTTTTCATCAGCTCTACTGCATATTCATAAGGGATATTATTTAGGTCATACATGTATGATCTAGTAGTTTTCCCTACTTGCTTCAATCCAAGTCTGACTTTCATGATCTGAGCCAGAGTCAGCTCCAAGGCCCTGGTCACACAAGTCTAAGACAGGACTAATTCATTAATTCGATCTAAGGTCGTACCAGTGCTGGTCACACCCAGACAGTTATAGGTCATCCTCAGGCCCTCCCCACCTTGGGCCATATCAGTCACATATTTCTCCAAGATCGACTTCAGCCTCCTCTTGGCACTCCAATCCTTTTCCTGCGTCAAATCTATCACCTTCTTGATTGGATGCCGTTCTGTCACTCAAGGGAGGAGAGGGTGTGTGTTTGTGGTTCTTTTTTAAGCCTGCTCCCCCACCTCCATGCCCCCTTCTTTTTTAATGTGCTTTTCTTCTCTGTGTGATTAATTAATTTAGAAATAATAAGTGTGTGTTAAAACGCTAGAGGAACCATACACATAAACTGATGAGAGAAGGGAAGGTGCCTCACAAACTCCATGTGTGCTGACTGGCCAAAGGAAAGACTGGACCCTACCCATTACAGCACAGGCTCCTTTAGCCTGTCCTCCCACTCACACTTGAAAAAGTGAAGACGGCCTGAGATGCCAGGATGGGCTGAGCTCTCCTCAGTCCTATAAAAATGAGGACTATGATTAAGATGATCTAACAGGGGTAGGCTGGCTTGGAAAACAAATTAAATTAAAATAATGTGAGTAACATAACCTGAAGATGATATCAGGTCATCCTATACTACTTGTGTGACCAGGGGCCAGGTCTTGTTTTTACTATACAGTAGAGCTTCTCCATCTTTGTTTCCAAGATATATCAATTATCTACCCAATGATGTTGATGTATAGAATCATCTTTTGGGCTGTTGGAAAAGAGCATTTGCCATGAGTAATGGGTTATCTTGGCAAAACTATTTGTCTCTGCCCTGCTTCATCTTATAGGAGGCAAACGTAAGTGTACTATTTTACATTTTATTTCAGCAGTTCTATTACAAGAATTATAGTGCTCTATTACAAAATCAAATTCAATTACTTCTGGCTAAAACTTGACTAACTTTTCTTTTAAGGGGGGGATATCCCTTTTTTTGGCTCCTTAATTTATGGATTTGTTGTATAAGAGGACTAAGTTCCACTCAAACATTTGAATCTATGTATAAATGAGTAATAAAGGTTTAATGTATCAGTGTTCCTTGCCAAGTTAGAATGAGTATGTATATGCTTGGAAGGGAGAATGTTTTTCTCTAGTTGAATGTTTCCCTAAGTTTAATTTAGAAGGGGATCTCATATCTTGAGGAAACCTAATGGGTTTGGTTGCCACAGCGTTTATGAAGATTACTGTAGTGGATTAGGAGATTGAAACAGTGTCAGAATATTCCTAGGGGTTAGACCCTGTCTGGATGCAGCCTCTGTGTGCACAAACTAATTGACATCTGAAATAAAAACAAAAGCCTTGCTTACGGTAGAGAAAATCCCTACAATAATACTGATCATGGTAGAACTTTCTTCTAAGACACATTTTCCCTCACTCCAAGAAAACATTGACAGACAGAAATACAGCCAACTTTCTAATCCTGTGACAAGGGTTAATTTGCCATGCAACTGTATGAGTAAGAGGAAGAAAAACATCCCAAAACATTTATCATTCTTCATTCCATCAAATATTCTTCAAAGGATGAGTTCAGCACCATCAAAATCATGTGACAGCACTTAATTATTCTAAATTATTCGGATAATCTGGAATAAAGCATGGTTAATTCAGAATAAAATGCATCTGGAGGTGCTTTACTCAGGATTATCCAAATAATGAAAAAATAAGTAAATGCTGTCTGGATGAAACATGCTTTCTGTGCTATTTAAAGTGAAAAAATCCAGATTAAACTGAAAGTACAGTTCACAAAGAGGAAAAGAATTCCAATGAAAGAATGCAGTCTGGTGCATGAATTCTGTTGCAAATTAAGTGCCTGCTAAGACAACCACTGTCTGTACTCCCTTTGGTTGACGAAAGGTCTTTATGATATAACAAGCCATGAGTGAAAGCAGGTTTACAGATGCTATAAAACAAAAGGTTTTCTTTAGTTAAAACCTGGTGGACATTTCCAATTTAAAAAACAGCCTGGGATGCGTAAAGCTCAAACAGGGTTAATGCTTATGACACATGGGAACCATATCCTACCTAGCTATTTATAATAAATGATTTGCCTTTACACAGACATAGATGAGACCTCACAGTTACAGATGACAAAAGAAGGAACTTGTGCCAAATACTACTAGTAGTAGTAATTATAAAAGCAACAATAGCTAGAATAAATAGATGGGCACAATAGTCCTTGCTTATCAAACTTCTAAAGTGACAACATTCATTTAACTATAAGATAAAATGTTTTTAAATGTGTTCATTTGAAGTGCAGAGATTAAATGTTCAAACAGCTGTCTGAAGTAGTGACTCATTGTTCTTTATTATTTGACTACAAAAAGGTAAATCAACCCAACATAGCAGCTCAGCTCCTTGGACAAACAGATTCTGGCTGCGTCCCTATGCAAGATATTTGGCACACGTTGGGCGCTGTTTGGGAACGCATGGATTGGGCATGGGACCGGGAACGCATCTTGGGTGTCCCCATGGCATTCCTGGCAACGTGGGACAGGTACAGATGCAGGTGTCCCCATGACAAGCATGCCGAAACCTGTTATGGGGGAGCAGCATCACCTCCTCTCCACCCCCTCTCCCCTCATTTGAAGCCAGATTGCCTTATCTCCTGATTTGCAAGACACGGGTGGGTAAGGAAGGGCTTGATTTAGCTGAGTGCACTCAGCTGCGCAAGATGTATAAGCTAGCTATCAAGCGAAGGTGCACATCTCCGGTAAAATAAGGGGAAAAAACAGCTGCGGCTTCAACCGCTTTCAGAGGTTGCAGTGTTCTCCCTTTTCCAGGGTGGCAACCTTATTGCCCCCCTGGAAAAGGGAGAACATCGCAGAACATTGCACCCTCTGCCCTACCCCTTCACGATCTGGGCAGGAAAAGGCTTTATTCCACTTCTGGTTTTACTTCTGAAGTGAAATAAAGTCTCTGAAGCCCCTGAAAGCAGATGAAGCCGCAGCTGTTTTTTCTCCTTTTTACCGGAGATGCGCTCCTTCGCTTGACAGCTTGCTTGACAGCTCTTGCGCAGCTGAGTGCACTCAGCTAAACCAAGCCCTTCCTGACCCACCTGTCCCTTGCAAATTGGGAGATAAGGCAAGGGGTGTGTGTCATGCTTGTAGCCTTGGCATTCTTGAAACGGGGTTGGAATTATCTTGGTGGAAATGGCAGAAAATTTTTTAAAAAGCCGTTCTTCAGCCTGCCTTTGCCATTGGCATTTTAAAAAGTCAGTGGCTGTGACCTTCAATGGACAGGGCTGACAGCAAGCACACCTCACCTTCCAATGATGTGAGCGCAAATCTCCTCCCATTAGCCCATGAGCGTCCCTATGTGTGTTCCTGGCTCGCTGAGGAATGCGTGCCGGCCCCCCAAACCGTGCCAAGACTTGTTTAAACAGGTACCAAATTTGGCATCCTTCTGGCATGGTTTGGGGGTGTTTGGTATGCTTTTCACAGACCAAATCCAAAACCCATGGGGACGGACCACCCCGATCCCACACTCGGAACCATGCCAAAGTTGCATGGGGATGGGGCCTCTGTTTTGAACTTATCCAGTATTTTTGAGCTCTGGAGCAAGACACTACACTTGCATGTTGCATTGGTACTTTTTCTCTAACACATTTTTTTTTAATTCACAAAGCTTCTGTTCTTGCGTGGTTTGAATTCGTACCCTCCTCACGCCCAAACAGACTGAGTATAAGTAGCACATTTATCTTGTATTAACAGCTGTGTGTTAGAGAATATTCCAAAGTGCTCCTACTGAATCAGATCTATTGGTGATCTTCTCTTCAAGAAGGTTTGCAATGCAGAAAGTTTATGCTCACGCATACCTTATCCCTCCCCCAAGACGGAAGAAGCTGAGGAAGATTAGAATGGAATGTGCAAGAAAAGTATGCAACAATTAGAATGGTTTGGTCTTTTCTCTGTTGCTATGCCGTTTTCCTGGTTACTTCTAACTCAAAAGGACAAGAAACAGGAAATACTTAGAAAAACCATATAGGTACTCCTCCATACATGTCTCCTGAGCAGTGTTAACAACCAATTGAAATAGAAGGAATATGTTAACAACCAATTCCAATCAAAATCCCAAGATGCTAAGGGCTGCTGCAACATCAATGGCAATCCAAGAAGCATTTTCATAAGCGAAGGGGAGGGCAGAGATCCACTTCACAGCCTCGCTTTCAGCTTGCCAAACAGTACTACAGTCTATGGGGCTTAAAATATGGCCCACCATAGACTGATTCAACAACGTGAGGCTTCCAACTGAAGCACTGTCCAATGGGATCCAATCTGCAGGTCAATGCTACTCCAAGAGCCCTGCTGGTTCTAAAATTCTCAAGGAGTCCAGAGAAAAAAAGTTAAAGAATATTAACCCAGAATATTAACCCAGTTTATTTCATAGGACATTATTTCATGAGGACGGATAGCAACCATTTCACAAAAACTGAACATTTCAAAGTTCTCCCAAGCGTATCTAGGATGTCTTTAAATAGGCTTTCTCCATAAACAAACTCCAACAAAGGACATGTTCTAATTAATAAGGCATGACCCTAAGCACAGCCTTACATAACTTAAGAAAGCTAGAAGCATAATACCTACAAAAGAAACCAGATGTGATTTTCACATATGAATTCACCTGATGTCAATTTAAACACTAGAGCACTGGGCCTGTCTACAAGTAAAAAAACCCTGAAGTGAAAGAGCAGGAGGATGAGAGGAAGAAAAGCAGCATCAATGGCCCTTTACTGATTGTTTGGGACACCTCTGTACCTATTATTTTGAAATCAGACAATCACAAAATGTTACCAATCTCATATTCTGCCTGCTATAAAACACGCTGGAAGTTCTAATGGACAAGAGTTCAAATTAACAAATGTAACAAACTGTGGTTTCCACACTCCAAAGTAGTCCAGTTTAAGAAAAGGGACTTCGGACCTCCCTTCTAGACCTCTGATGTGGTCAAAGGGAGGCCCCAACTCTTTCTAGTGTGCTTCATACGCACAGGATAGAGCACAGATCACCTAGTCTAGTATACCAGACCACAGAAGTATGCAGATGACTTATGCCTCCATGGTCCAGTATACCATACAGGATCCATTGTGCACAACAAGGCACAATGACAAAATGATCTCCTAGGGGGTTCCAACACAAGGAACGTTCATTTCTGGCATTTGGAGCCTCCAGCAGCTTTGGCACTGCCGTGGGGGCTGAACCAGAAACAACAACCTGTTCCAGTTCAGGGACAGATCCATCTTTCCTGCATTTGGATTGCTTTTTCTGGGACAGGGTAATTTGTCCTCTACCAGAACAAGTTTTACTCAGACATGCACTGTAGGTTACTGAGATGGATTTAAAACATGCTTGCTAATTAAGTCTATGAATGAAAGAACAGGAAAGGCCTGATTATATAATAAATACTGTTAATGCACAAACAAGTGTACCCAGGCAGCATTGTGCTTATTCTGTCTTAACATTAAGCATTTTAAAATTCCCAGGAGCATGTTATGTTATGATATGTCAACAAAACATATTGTAACTTCTTTACTAGAAGCGCTGGATGTGTTTTAAAATAATGCAAACGTTCTCAAAGATTTAGCACAGAAAGAGTTTCACAAAGTTGCGCAGGTCATGTTAAAGATTTTGAAACATTTTCTACTACAAGAATTGGGTGAAAAGACATACTTTAAATTCTGAAGGCTTCCTATGGGCAGCTATTAGACACTGCATTATAATTCTGTTTTGACATGTACAGTATTACACACTACTTGTCCACCACATACTATATTATCAATTATAAATTACATTGGAACAGTTTTCATATAGTTACCCCAACTGGCAAGACCCAAAAGAGAAGATTATTTCAGAGATTTTAGGGATTGCCATTTGCTACCTGAACTACATGTAGTGTTATGGGTCGTGATCTAAACACATGTACTATCTGGGAAAATTAGCTTGTCTAATCACTGGCCCAAAGGCATCAAAATGCTTAGGCTTTAATAAATTTGCAAGTACTCCAAAAAAGCAAGCAGGTGGCAAGATTTAAAAAAATATTTCCAAGTCAGTTTCTTCAATACGAAATAAAAAGCTGTATTAAAACTCTGCAAGAAAAAGCTTAAAAATCAGGAAAAGTGGTAGTAACCAGCCAGAATTAGCTGGCAGTCACCAATAACAGACAAGATAAGGGAAAAATAAACAAAACTGGCTTCACTTCAAGATAAAGATACCCAGCTAATACACTTAAGTGGGGCAAAGTTCTTCTCAAAACAAAAGAGAAAGTAAAACAAAAACATGAGCTATTAATCTCACCTCTAGGAGTCTTCTACAGGCAAATCTTCCATCAGCTGAAATGGAAGAATATAGAAGCCAAAAGTAATTGAAAAGCAGAATGCTCCACACTCCCTTTGTGAAAACAGCTCATTGCCAGATGATAGGGACCAGAAGTTCAGGCTACACTTGGAACCAAGGCCAATCAACCAATCAATCAAATAAAATAAAAGGGAAAGGAGAAAAAAGCAGGTTCCTCTTCCCAAGTGAAATAAATTCAAAACAAAAATCCAAAACTTAAAATTCAGTCTTTTTTGAAAAGCAGAGCCCTTATCTTCAATTCAGTAACAAGAAACAACTACCAGCAAGAAAGAGGGGTGGGATGGATGATCTTAAGATCTTTCTTTTTAGGTTGTAGTGACTTTAGTTCTTGTGATGAAGTGGGAGGGAAAACCTTTATACGTAATGGAAAAAAACCCAGACTTTTTATACTCTTTTCCCAAGTGGAAAAGAGACACAGTTATCTCACTGGGTAGAAGTTGGATTTAAACCCACATTTTTATTGGTATGTTTGAAGTTATTGATCTTCCTTGTAGAGAGATGAGGGCCAGGTAATGTCATGCTTCCATAAACTTTGCACACCTAGAATACTGTTGATGGGATTACATCTTCAGGGCTCCCAGAGACAAGGGTGTGATGTTTGACATAACAGGTGTCATTAGATAATTACCTAATCAAGTTAAAACACCGGTTCAGCAGTCTGGAATCACTGATTCTGTCCAGCATTCCTAATAAAGATCTTCCTGATATTTACTGTAAATAAAAGGTTGGCCTCTGTGGCCAAGTGGTTCTTATTATTCTGACCTTTTTATGTTGACAGGGATCTATTGTCATTATCAATCTAGATTTGAAGAGGTTAACTCTGAATTCAGCCCTTCTCTTACGCAATTTTCAAGCTTCCCATTTTGAAGCATAGCAGGCTTTTTCACAACCGACCTTTATTCCTTGTTTTTACTGGAACGGTGAAGTGTGTGTAAAATGGTATGCCTTTATATCTTTAATATGGCCTAATATAGAAACCTCAAGTTCATTATCATAGACCTGTTTTACCAGCCTAAATACCAATAATATATGCCAATCCCATAGTTTCATATAAGGTCTAAGGATAGCTGTTCCTTGGCAGAGCCCAACCTTGGTTTGGCACAGGATAGGAAGCACACAGTTACAGCAGAGTACAATTTCAATTTAGCTATTTATGTTTTAGCATGATTTTATGTGAAGGCTTGCCTTTATACTGGTGAAAAAGTACTCTCTTCCTAAAGAACACATTACTTGGAGAGAGTTGTGAAAAAAAATGTATAAAAGAATAATTTATCTTTTACTTTAGTTAATAAATATATTTCTTACAAGTTAGATCTTCCACCTGTCTATTTAAACTAACTGAACCACTGAGCTAGAGCGATAGCAGCTTGATGTCTCCTGCCTGGCTTGATTTTCTGCAGTAATGACCAAGCCATTGTACTGGCTGTTGTTAATGAGCAAAAACCAAACTGAGCAGCTGCCAGGCCTCCATCTATCTACAGAGGTTTTACCCAAACAACTGTGGGTGCCTTACCTATCATTCTTTCCTATATCCATGTAAAACTGAATGCAGTAGGTAGAGAGAGAAAATAGAGAACATCATTTTAATGAAGACTGAAATACAAAAGCTGCATGGGTAGTTCAGCAGCTGCGGTTTTAAAATCTGAAGGCATAAATTTCATCTGTGCTACCTTGAAACCTCAGAAGATAAAGTCAATATGGCTTTCTTGGGGCTAGGATTATGTACATGAAGGCCATTGAAACTATTGTCCTATTATAGGGATTATTCTTCCTGGTTATTAGCCAGACTAACCAAGGCTTACAATACATACATTTTAAGGTTACCATTTGGAAAAGAGAATGAGGTTCTTGTACCTATTGTTTTCCATTGCTGGCTACTGAAGCCTCAGAATAAAAGCGGTTTGGTTTTTAATCTGTTTGGTTTTTATTAAAGATTGTCATATTTGTATTATCTTTGCCTAAGAGCTCCTTTCTATGCCTCTAAGCCTAAGAACACATTCCAGCCAATTGCATTGTCCCAATTGGCAGTTCGTGAAACCAACCTACTTAACCTTTAGATTCTGCTGGAATAACTGGAAACAAGTCATTCCCTTTAAAATAAGTTTATTCCTTTTATGCAGCAGTCTCATCACAACAATTTGTGAAAATCATACTTTTCCAAGTTTCACCATGATAACTAAAGCAAGGAAGGGGAAAAGCCCACTTTGCTGCAAATGTAATCTCCTCGCATTTTCAGTATCCCCTATTTAAAAGAAAAATTGGTTTTAATCCAGCTGCTTAAATGTTTTCAGCTGTCTTGGAACAACCATGCAATCTACCCTGTAACTATTTCTAGGACTGACTCTTATTAAGGTTCTTTCAAAACCAAACACATGGCTGGTAACTCTATACCTACAGAGAGGATTTGAAGCTATACAGCTCCTTGTATACATATTTCAATCATTCACAGCAATTCAAAAGGTAAAGGAAAAAGCAGTTCAAAAGCAGTGTGCCTGGTTTGACAGCATGTAATTTTAAAGAACTCTATACAAAATGGTTGGTCATTGACAGATCCAACAGGACCTGCTATGCAGCTGTTTTTAGAAGCTGTTTGCTTCATTCAACATCAACTTGTGAAAGGTTAACAGGAATTTCCAGCTTTCTATGGAGTGCTTGTTCTTCCCACACAAACCACCCCTGCTTTCCCAAGGTTCTAAAATACACAGAATAGCAGCTGTTTGCTTTAGAAATACAATCTAAAAACAGAGCTTTCTATAAAAAGACCACTTCTAATATTACTCATTCTGCCTATATGGTACAACAACTTGGTAGGTTGCATCTCAGCAGCTACTTCAAACTGTTTGGTATTGTAATTCAGAACAGCTCATTTCATGCAGAAGAATGTCAAATGAAGCTTTCAGGCCTCTGCAAGAAACTTAATGAAAATGAATGAGCAAGCTTTTCAGTAGGCTGAATTAAGTCAAACATGACTATTTTTGGTTACAAATGTCTACCTACAGGAACTCTGGATGCAAGCAATCCCTAAGCTCAGAAACAGACAGCAAAAGTCCGATCTTCCATTCCTTTCAATCATCTTTCCAAACAGTTCTATTCCTTTTGTTATACAGCTCTGAGCTATGGGCTCTGGAGCTGTATGAAACTCAAGAGGCTTTCAGTTATCTTCAACAAAATGGCTGCTGCTGCTGCTGCTACAAGGACAATGATGGAGCTCTCCAGAATAATACGGTTCAAACCTCAGTTCTGGCTGCTCCTGGCATGGGACAGCTGTTATGGACATACATCTTCAACTAGAGGGTTGCCTGTTAGCACAGAAGAATAGCAAAGGTTCCTTTTGGTCATTATTAAAGACTCAGAAATCTGTGACTATGCACCAATTATTTCATCTATATGCTCCTGACTGAAACACAGATGGTGATGTTCTGGTAGGAAGGGGAAAATTACTGTTCAGGATGGTTCCAAGTATCCTTTAAACCAGCTCTGCAACTAATACCATGGAAACCTTTAAAAATGCTACCTCTTCTTCTTCTCACAGAAAAAGGGAGCGAGAGAACATTCATTTTAAGCACAATATTAAAGTTTACATTATTTTACTGTTACAGTGCTGTCAACATTTCTTCGCTGATGTTTTCAACTAACATGCATTGAACTGCCTCAAGCAAAATTATTATGGAAGCTGTGAGCAAAATGAAAGGAATACCCAAGAACTGTTAAGAAAGCCAAGTACACAAAAGGACATATAGATAAGATTGACAAAATTGCATGGACAAAATGTGCTGTGCTTGTACTTTTGAACAAAGTATAGGCTGAAATTCTGCTGATGTTACTCACAGAACTGCAGTTTCATTATTAAGATTTGCCTGGAGACAGAAGAAGTGTGATATATTCTACAAATCCATGTTAAAATCCAAATATTATGCAGAAAGGGAAAACCTTGGTTTAGCAGTCACTTTTGACTTGTAGCTTAGCACATAATATACTACTGCTAATTACACTCATTAGTCAATGCCACATTTATGAAACATAGTCTTTCAGAGTTGCTGAGATCCCTACCATCAAAAGCCACCCACGTTTTTGTATATAACTGTTAGCATTTGAAAAGCCTTTGAAAGGAAATTTGGCTCCTTCGTGACTTACCATTTTGCACCTTTAACATAACAACAAGCTTTCAGCACGTGCCGCTCTCTCCAGCCTGAAAGTCATGAGTCCCTACAGGTGTTAATTACGCAACTCAGACCCTCCAAAAGCACAAACATCAATATTAGTAATGTGAATGCCCCTTCATGCAATCAAGAAGCAGCAGAGTCAAGCTACTGGCTCTGCCACAAAGTTTCTATGGTTCCCAAACCTGATGTCTGCCTAAATTCAAACCTGGGCTCCCAACCATCTAAAGGAGCATTCCCTCCCATGGATAAGAACCTAAGAAGCACCTCAATGGACTGGACCTACGGCTTGTCTAGCCTAGTAGTCTGTTCTCATAGTTGCCATTTTTGCAGGAGACCCATGTGACGGTAGAGCCAACTTAGCCTTAAACCAGAAAGCCTAGCTAGCTCCATCTTGGCCTGTATACAGTTAACATCTGAAGGGGAAATATTTCACTTGGGAAAAACAGACTGTTGCCTTAAGCCTTGAAGAAGAAAGGCCTAGATGTCCTTGGGAGTCTACCATGCTGAACTAACTGCACCTGTGTGAACTAACTCCCTGAACCTGAGATCGTGTTAATTGACAAAAAGCAAATGTGCAACTGCACAGGTCTGTAATGGAGGCCTAGTCACACACATTCCAAAACACATTCAGTTTGTACATCTCACTGGTTGTTATTTATCATGTGATGTCTTATGATTTACAATATAGTCTCCTTTGTATTAGCTTTGGTTGTCTTGTTTCATTGTGATGTATTCAGGGTCAACTCTGACAAGAATCATGTTTTGTTGATGCTATAATGCAGGAACTTTGCTTTGAGCCCCATGTCCTTACATGGAGAAATCTTTTTATTTGCTTGAATCTTTTGAGATTATATTCTTTTGCTGTTTTAGGTATTTGCTCATTTTTGCCTTTTTATTTTAATAAACCAACTAATCCTAACCTTTATTCTGGTTCATTTAGCCTTTTGAATTTTTTGTAAGTTAAGTTTACGTGACCTCGGCACACAACCATGACAACCCATTTCCAGCACCACTTCCTGGAGTGCTGACAAAAATTGCCCCCCATGATATACCAGACCATTGGGGCATGCACCCCACATGGCCCTGCAGTACAATATGCTTACTCTGGGCCAGCTACAGACCTCAGTATTGAGGTCTATTGCAATAACAGGCTGGCCTGTCATTTTCAGCACCCTATTCTTTGTTTTCAATTCAGAAAAAGATCTGAAGGAAGACATTTGTCAGAAGGGTCAACTGCACTGAAAGTCATCTCATATTTAGGAAAAAGGCAAGAAGAAGCGTAGACACCCAGGGGCTGTGGAAGCTCTTTGCAATTATTGCCTCAATGGCAGCTGAAGAGTTCTCTCAGCTCAAATTGAAGCAACAACACACAGCGACTGCTGGCAAATTAGGAGCCTTTTCTTGTCTACACTTTTATCTCTTTGAACCCTTTTGCACAGGACCTTACTCCAGATTATATTTTAGGACAGAGACCCATAATCTGCATTCGGGTGCAAAGTACTGCAAACCCTGGATAGGACTTGCTGTAGTCTGTACCAGCATGCAGATGGCAGGTCCCCAAATCCAGTATATAATCTAGAATAAGGCTCAATGCAGAAAGGGCCTAAGGCTTTCTCCACAAAGCAGTTGATACCATATCCAGTTTCCTCTAGTTCCTCCCCACTTTTCTTAAAGGTGAGACCCTTCATGGGCAGCTGCCTCTTCTAGGTTGTCCTCTTCCCCTCTACCAATTATGTGCCTGCACCCTCTCCCTAGGCCAGCTGGCCTCTTGTTTTCTGTGTAGAAGCCATGATGTCTACAACTGAGTAAGGCTTGCACCTTCTAATTTTGGGTAATTTTTAATAATGGTTTATTGTCTGTTTTGTGGACATAAATCTTATAGTCCTATAACTTGTCAGGTCTTCTCATGAGCCTCTTTTAAATATTAGACTTATATTGCCACCTTCCTGTCCTGAACCATA
Source organism: Aspidoscelis tigris stejnegeri (assembly GCA_023333525.1). Classification (NCBI taxonomy): domain Eukaryota; kingdom Metazoa; phylum Chordata; class Lepidosauria; order Squamata; family Teiidae; genus Aspidoscelis; species Aspidoscelis tigris. Next base: position 215,839,759 of record JALMGA010000001.1, read on the forward strand.
GAAGCCAAGCATAGGGACAAGTTGCACATTTTTGTTAGGAAGTTCATAATCTCAGCTTCCATTTATTTAATAAATGGATATCATCAGGGCCCGGTGATTTGTTTAGTTTGTCAACCAGGTTTACCACTTCTTTTGCCACCACTATCATGGTTCACTTCATCAGGCTCAATTCCTGAAAATAGGAGCTCAGGCTCAAGGATCTTCCCCAAATTAATTGAGTTTCTCTGCAATTTCTTTTTCTTCTTTTAGCAGTTTTGATTCTCTCGTCATCCAAAGGACCAATGGCCTCCCTGGCAGGTTTCCTGCTTTTAATATATCTGAATAACTTTATTACCTATCTTTACTGTTCTAACAATGTGCTCATTTTGAGTTTTATATTATTTTTTGTTTCTCTCACTGTTTCTTTGCATTTCTTCTGCCAAAATTTACATTCCTTTTTATTTTCTACAGTAGGGTAATCCTGGTCTCTGAAGGGTGCTTTCTTAAACTAACAGATTCCTTGACAATGCCAGTCAACAGCCTCTTCTTAGCCTGAAGAGTCATTTTCTTAATTTTAGGAATACATTGTAACTAACCCTTTATTATTGTGGTTTTAAAGAACAGTCTTGCTTTCTTGTCCTTTGGAGCTCTCCTTTACTTGGCAATAGCCTTTTCAGTTTTGAGCCATTCCTTTTTTTAAAATCAAATCTGACCAAGCGGGACGTCATTAATAAAATATTGGATTTTTATCACATTACAGTCACTATTCCCAACGGGTTCAACTACATTTACTTCTCTCACAAAATCCTGAGAACCACTTAAGAATACAGCAGCCACCAATTGTTCCAACATACAATTTTACCTTTCTGTTGTGGTGTGAGTGAGTATCCATACAATAATTGAAATCTCCAATTACAAGACTTCCTTTTCAGAATGACTCTGTTTTCCATTTCCACTTCTGTTTGATCTACCTAGTTTGGCAGGGTTGTAGTACACTTCCACTATTAACATATATTCAGTGTTCTTTTATGCACAAGGTAATACCTCTTCCAATGTGCCCTTCTCCATCTTCTCTATCAAGTTCGTAATCAGTAAATAACCATGCCCAGTAGTTCTCATTAGTCTACCAGGTTTCAGTGACATTTGCTATATTCTTCCCTTCTGCAGTTACATTAAGTAGCATTGCTCCAGACATTTGGAAGACAAATGCTCACAAACAGGTTCATTAAGCTGCTCACAGCATGCACACCCAACAAAGAGGCACAAGTTTGCAATGTCTTCCAAGCCCAGCTCTTTACAAACACAAAAAGGCGAGAAGCTGGAGTTTTAGAACTAAAACTCACCTGCCTCCAACATATTCCCCAACCTCTTTGCTTCTTTTTCCAGATGGCTTTGCACAGGAGGCAGGAGGGCTGCCTAGGGCTTGCAACGATCTCACTGCAATCCTGTGATGGTTGGACTACAAAAAACCTATCAACTCTGAACGGAATGAAAAAATCTGGGCTTGCCTTCCACATTTCATTATCCAAATCAAAATTTTCAACAGCAATAATACATATGGCCTGTGATCCAGGAACAGTGGAAAGGATACCCCCTTTCCCAGATTGCTGATCTTATAATGGACCATGACTCAAGTAATTATAAAAACTGAACACAACTCCCATTTGATTTTTAAAGCCAATTCCCTAATTTTCCTCCTTTCCTCCCCTTTCCGTGCTTTTTGTTTTCTTCTGTATAGGCTGGTGATTTTAAACACCAGGTGGTCCCAGGCCCTAAGTACATATGCTCTTGGGGGTTATGAAACCCTTTCGAGTGTGCACTTGGGTGTATGATGAAGACAGCTACCAGTTTTATAAGAAAAGGACAGGCTGCATATGTCTCAGCATCTAAGCCCACTCAGCTATCCATCCATTTTGTCAATTTCTCTACAGGAAAGTGCCTTAAGCAGATTGCTGCCTTCTAGTCCCGAGTGTGTCCAAATTCACTGTACAGCCATGCTCGGCTTTAAAAGACACCACAAGCCTCCCATCCCTTGCCCATTCTTTTTTCCTCTTTTCTTCCAGACACCTTTGCACTGTTATTTTCTTTCCACAATTCCCTTCTTCCCTATTTTGCATAAGGACAGCACTTTCCCTATTCCTTGAACTACTGAACTCAGAGCTTTCCTCAATCCTGTGGTTTTAACTCATTTTTCTAATCTCTGCTCTTAGATAGGCTGAGGTCAAGGCCATTTTTAACTGCTATACATGGACTGGTTGAAGTCATTCCTAGGCCCTTTGTTTGTGATCTGCTAGATTAATGCAGATCAGGGAAGCCCTGTCCTCGCTGGTCCAGCTCTATCTGTACTGGATGGAGTTAGATCTATTGCAGACCTGTTATTCTACATCTGGACCAAGGGCCTTATTCTGGATCATGTGACGCATGCTGATGGCTCACCTCCTATGATCCAGAACTACCTGGGGGTGCTTTCTGGAAGCGTGACATGGCCTTCAGAAGTATGTATGGGGGAGGCAGATGGCGCTGATTTGGTCCATATCTCAATGTAATTGGTAGACTAGTGAGACCCACTAATCTGGATTAACAACAGGTAAGTACAGAAGAGGCCTTCAACAACCACACCATTTCTCTACAAGGCTTAACCCATCTATTCCTGAATGTTATTTATTCTTAGTTTGCTATGGACACTGTAGCCCTTTCTGCACTTAGCTCAATTAATCTGTATTTGCTAGATCCAGCTCACCCCCAGCCAGAGGCTTTAGAATGGCAAATGTGTACTAAAGAGTGATGTAATGCAGATGGCTAAGCCCTGCTCCACATCAGTGGATGCAAACTACCACCATACAAACCATCCACAGTGCGACACAACTGACCTACAGCAACTCCAAAACCTGAGGCAATTGGCCACATTCCCAGCAATTAAATATTTCATCTGGATAGCGGCAAGGCGGGATGACTTCAAAGGCAATGTGAAGGCACCTTCACCACAGATACAAAAGTGTTAATGCACTTGCTATTGTGGAGGCACTGAGAAGATGTCTTCACAGTGACATTGTAACCTCACACACCACTCAGCATCACAGGCTCTTCCTATATCTATTCTATGTTCATATGCCCCTTCTTTTGTCCAGATCAGAATGCTAGCATGGATGCAGACCACATTTATCTGGTCTACCACTAATCTGAATTAGTGAGCACTTGGAATAGTTCTGATCCAGATCTGCACTAGTCCCATGCAGACAATGTGTTCTGAGCAGCTTCTTGATCTAGGTTACTGCACAGATGACCTGTTTCTAGCAGCTCCAAGATCTGGATTAACAAGTGCAGAAAGGCCCTATGAGTTTGTCTGCTATTTTCCCACATGCAGTGAGACTTCTGCTTTTGAAGCAGCCAGAAACACAAAGCCACAAAGTATTCTTTTTAAAATTTGCATTCACAACTCTTGAAAACAAGTAACAAGCATGACTCAATAGTTCCAAAGGTACAGAGCTACTAGATCATACAAGAGCATGTATGTTCCTTGTGTATGATAATCCTATGTACATTTGCTTATAAATAAATTTCACTGAGTTCAGGGGGCTTACATTCCAGTCAAAATGCAAGTGAATAAACTGTTCTTGAGGCATAAAATATGCAATACTACATCTTACTACACAAGAATCTATTAGATTGTACGCCCTCGGCAGGTTTTTATATATATATTGTTTCGCATCTGTAAAGTGCTGAGTGCATGGACAGCGCTGTAGAAATAAACTAATAATAATAATGAATATGTTCAATGTATTGACAAATGGCAAAAATATTTTCATGAGACAAACAAGCAAGTAATTATCTGTAATGTATGCTTGTTTGATCCTACAAAAGTTTACTGTGCTTGGTTCTAAGAGGTTTCCTTCCACAGGGAGGCAATCTTGCAAGCCAGTCCTATTTAGAAATCAAGATGCTTAAGCACACTTAATAATTCTGTTTATTTACTATTTAATACCATAAATTTATATTGCATTTCAAAGGGAAATTTATTAGAAGACAGCCTGAAAGAAGGATGCATCCAGACATTGGTTTCTTATTCCACAATATTTGGATATTCCATGTTTATTCCAGAATATCCAAATACAGAGTAATAAGAAACCAATGTCTGGATGTAGCCTACAGAAAAACAGCATGCTGTTTTCTAACAATGAAACAAGCAAGACATTAAAATTCTAGTTCCAAAGGAACGAGAAAGAACTAAAATATCTAGTCAGTTCATCTCCACTGAAAAGAAAGAAGTATCACAATACTACTGTCCATGATGGTTAAGAGGGTGCCATTACTGAAATGGCCTACCTAAGAGGCCAGGAAGAATAGTCTCAGATGTTAAAAGATCTCAGGTTTCAAGACCAGGACAAATTTTCATAGAATCAGAGTTGAAAGGGACTTCTAGGGTCATTAAGTCCAACCCCCTGTTCAGGATAGGATTTCCTAAACCATCCTAGAAAGATGTAGGTCTAGCCTCTGCTTGAAGACCTCCAGCGAAGGAGAACTCCCTACTTCCTGCGGCAACCTATTCCACTGACTGTTCACCCTCACTGTCAGGAAGTTTTTCCTAATATTTAATCTGTATTGACTCCCTTTAAGTTCCATACCGTTGTTTCTGGTCCTCTCATCTTGTGTAAGTGAGAATAGGGATGATTCTTCTGCACTGTGACAGCCTTTTCAGATACTTGAAGACTGCCATCATGTCTCCTCTCTTCTGTAGGACAAACATTCCTAGATCCAGCCACTGTCCTTTCTTCATAGGACATGTTTTCCATACTACTAACCATTTTGGTAGTCCTCCTTTGGACTTGCTCTAGTTTGTCAATGTCTTTTCTGAATTGGGGCGCCCAGAACAGGACACAGTACTATAGATGAGGCCTGACCAAGGTAAAGAGGAATAAATACTGATCCGGACTCTATACTCTTGATGCATCCTAGGATGGTGTTTGCCTTTTTTGCAGCTGAATCATATTGCTGACTCTTGTTCGTCCTGTGATCAACCAATACACCCAGATCTTTTTCACTTGTGCTACTACTCAGCCAGATTCCTCCCATTCTGTATTCATTTTTATCATTTTTCTTATAAAGATGTAGGACTTCACATTTATCCCTATTAAATATAATCCTGTTAGCTTCAACCCATTGTTCAACTTTATCTAGATTTTTTTGAATCCTCTCCTTCTCCTCTGTGTTAGCAACCCCTCCTAGCTTTGTGCCATCTGTAAATTTGATGGACATCCCTTTGACTCCTTCATCCAGATCATTTATAAAAATGTTGAATAGCGCTGGACCTAGGACAGATCTCTGTGGCACTCCACATGAAACTTTCCTCCAATTGGATGTGAAGCCATTTATTACCACTCTTTGAGTGTGATCATTAAGACAATTACAAATCCACCTAACAGTTGTCCTGTCTATCCCATTTGTGATCAATTTTGCAATAAGTATCATATGAGACTGTTTGTCAAATGCTTTGCTGAAGTCAAGATACACTATGCCTACAGCATTTCCCTGATTTTGTCATAAAAGGATATTAGATTAGTGTGGCATGACCAGTTTGTTACAAATCCATGTTGAATCTGATTAATTACTACATTTCCATCTAAGTGCTTGCACACATTGTTAAATAATTTGTCTGAATATCTTGCCTGAGATGAGCCTCAAAGGCCTGTAATTTCCTGAGTTGACTTTCTTCCCTTTCTTGTATATGGGGACAACATTTGCCCTTCTCCAATCTTCTGGAACTTCCCTTGTTCTCCAGGAATTTTCAAAGATCACAAAGCAATTATATCTGCTAATTCCTTCAGTACCCTAGGATGTAATTCATCTGGGCCGGAGATTTGAATCCATTTATGTTAGCCAAGTGTTCCGTCACCTTCTCTTTGTCCACATAGAGCCTTGATTCTCTTGTTCCTTCAACAGCACAATGAAGGCCAGCTAGTGTTTCTTTGGCAAAAACAGTTCTTCAGCTACTGCAAACTCAAATGTTTTAAGGTATAGAATCAAACAGAAAATGAGCACAAGTGTCACTGAATGCCCAATCCCCTCAAGCTTCTTCATGTACTATTTGTAGTGTACAGAATGTTTTCACAGGCAAATCACGCATAGAGAGCATTACAACAGTCTGCTCTGTATAGAACCAATAGATACACTGTTTAACTACATCATTTGGCTAAGGAGCACTTAAGAACAATCTCTATCAAATTTGTAAGATTGGGATGCTAAAGCCACATCAAAAACAGTCTTTAGGTGCATTACCACTCCAAATGGATAAGTTTCTACATGTACGCGTGTAATTTATCATATTTGATCCATGATTATACTACAGATTTATATAGTTCACAGTATTTGACTAACTCACAACACACAAGGCCCTTTTTTAAGGAAAAAATAGTGAGGAATGTGTGACCACTATATGAATAAATATCATATCAGATCTACTATAGCTGAAAAATGTAACTATGCATCACAATCACCTAGCAGTCAAATATAACTTTCTTGCATGAACAAATGTAACCGACTGTTAAAAGGTTTTGCCAGATGTTGTCTTCAAATAATTCCACAGCTGCCCTGGAACTGTCGCACTTCCATCTCTTTACCACCATCTCAGAATAAGCTTTCAGCCAATCTGCATAGTTACAACAGGACGAAAACCATCTAAAAATAACTCAAGTTGCCAAGAATATAAGCTCTTAGAAATCTTTCACAACACAGTTAATACGGAGCCTTTTTTTTAAAAAAGCATATTAAAAGATACAAGGCACATACTATTGCTGATAAACTTTGCAAATGAAAAGATTTTACTCCAGGAAATTTGTGCATTTGTTATGCCAAGTTTACAGGCACACACACACAGTATGTAGTGAGCTTTTGGTGGACGGATACTGCATTTCCTGAGCATGATTCTGTTGTTGGGTACCACTGAGTCATGACTCCGTGGGTACTTCTATTTACGGTAGTTTTCTCACTGGAGATACAGAAGTGCTTTGCCATTTTCTGCTTCTGGGAGAGGCTAGAGATCAAACCAGCAACCCTCTGCTTTCTAGGCAGCTTGCTGTACCACGGCGCTACAGCCATTCCAGCCACTTCTAAAAAGTGGCAAAATGTCAATACTGCACTTTCCTCAAAGCATCTTCTGTTCCACTGCTGGCAGTCTGTTGGTGGAACAGGACCGTGCAAAGTACCTGTTGACCGTGTTCCTTCTCAGTGTGGAGTCAAACTGTGGAAACCGCCACCACAAGGCGTAATGGTTACCGTCCCGGATGGCTTTAAAAGGGCCAAATTCAGGAAGAGCAACCCTGCCAACAACTAATTGGCTATCTGGCTGCGACTTCCATTCTTAGAGCTGGCGCGCCTCCCAGGGCCGGCTCCTGCTGAACGTGAGCAGACGTGAGATTATTCCGGATTAACGTGTACTTTGCAATGCTCACCCGACTCCCTCATCGGTGTTCTGATCCCCCCCCCTTTGTTTTAAAGCTGGACGGCACTGTGGCATAGCACAAACTGTTGTGGAATAACGCCTTCTGGCCCAAGAAAGATTATGGATTTGCAGCCCAATGCTCAGTATGTTCACATCCTGAAAAATCCCTTTATGCTCCCTCTCAGGTAAAAATTGCAGCCAATTTGCAGGGCTCTCCCCGGGAATCATCTCCACGGGCCGCCTTTGGTAGCTACAGCCCCTAAGGAAGAAAGCTCAACCCGCTTTCACGGCCATATCCCTGGGAAACGTGAATAACTCGCGCGCAATTCCTCGCCCGTTCGTTCCTACTACAAAAGGCTGAGGGAATCAATTGGGGGGGGGGGGGGGCGCTTGCAAGCAGGGAAGCGGCGAACAGCGCCCCCTGGGGGCGAATTGCTGTCAGCAGCAGGACTGTAGCCGAGCAGCGTGGTGTGTGTGTGACTGGACACTGGACAGGACTGAAGCGCCGACGGAGGGGCTACTACTCCGAAGGGAGGAGGGCGTTCGTGGGAACGCCGAACTAACTCCAGAACCCAAAGGAGCCAGAGGGCAAAAAAAAAACAGCGCAGTTGCACCAAGCGGGGCAACGTAACGGGGGGAAAAAGCGGCTAACTCTGAAGGCTCGAGTGGAGCTGCCGCTGCCGCCGGCCAGGCAACAAAAGCGCGCCGACGCGGGCGAGGGCCGTTTGGCGGGAAAATTTCAGCACCCTTCAGTGAGGGAAGTGGTGGTGGGGACACGGAGGGGGGGACGGGGCATACCTTTTCTCCGGTCACCACGTGCAGCCCTTCTCGCACTTTGGCGAAGGAGCCCTCGCCCAGCTTCCTGCCGATCAGGTAGTTGCCGACCCGCTTGGTGTGCTGGAACTCGCGGAGGCGCTCCCGGGACGCGGCCGCGTTGACCCAAGCGGATAGGAAGGTGCCCTCGGGGCTGAGAGGAGGCGTCGGGGGCTCGTCGCCGCCGTCGCCGAAGCCCGCCGCCGGGGGCTCGCTCAGGAGCCCGTCGCCAGCGGCTGCCGGCATCCTCCCGTCGCTTTTCCCGGGACGGCTCGCGCGACCGCCCTGCAGCCCGTGCCGACGGGCGCGCTCAGCCCCGGGGCGAGGTCTTCCGGCGCGCCTTTTCCTTCCTTCACGGGCAAGCAGGAGGAGGCGAGTCAAGCGCCGAGGTGCTGCTGCTGCTGCTCTCCGCACAAGGCGTGCCGCGCCGTCGCTTTTCTCGAGCTCAGCGCCGCCGCCGCCGCCGCCGCCGCCGCCGAGCTATTCCCCAAACTCAAGTCTGCCGCACTCACTAGCCTGCCAATGTGATTTCACGAGTTCACGTGGAGGGACCGCGGGCGTCGGAAGAGGACCGCTTGCAATGCCTGCCTGCCTGCCTGCCGCCAGGGCGCCGAGCTCCTCGAGGAAACGCCTCGTCCTGGTCCTGGTCCTCGTCGTCGTGCAGAGAAGAGCAGCAGCCTCTAACGGTGCCGGCTTGGCGGAGAGAGGACTCCTCCCGCGCCCACGCCACGCCACGCCGAGCCACGCCACTCGGACCGAGCGAGCCCGCACGCAGGCACCGCGGCGACGCTCCGCAGCCGGCTTAAGGCTGAAGCTTCTGCATGATCACGTTGAGAAGGAAGCCCAAGCCAGCTCCCGCAGATCAATTGTCTACGGGCTCCCTGGAAGCCAGTTGGCTGCCTCCTGCTCGTTGGATCTGTCCGTCACTTTTCCCCTCCCTTTTTCTCCCGTGCCTGGCTGCTTCTTTCTCCCGGAGCTGGCTGTGCGGCTGGCTGGAGGCTCCTTTCCCCCTATATTTTGCGGGGAGGGGTCGGGATGCAGAAAGGAGCGCAGCCGGGGGAGGGGAGGGGGGGAGAAACGTTTCATTCAGGCTGAATTTTTAGTAATTTAATCCGATCGCCCTGTAGAGCACTGATGCAATGAAAACTCGATCCTTCAGAAATTCGGGCAATTCCTCTCCCTCCCCTTTTAATCTTTTAATATTTTTAGGCGAAGACAAATTTAGCGCTACGGCCGAATGGCATCCAGAAGGCCTCCCCGCCCCGCAACACACAAACACACACACACACACACTGGAGAGTTTTAAATGACACCTTGAATGGGCGAAGGTGCTGCATCTTTTCTCTCTTGATAATTAAGCGTGACAGCCTTTCTCCGCGACTCCTTTCCTGAGCGAATCTCGGGTTTATTTGCCTCGAGATCGCCTTTATTCCTCACCCGGTAATATTTTTCTATTGCTTTCCGCACCTTTTGTGCCTGAAAGCACTTCACTTTTATTTTCAGTCTGATGCTGGTGAAAGGCGCTCCAGAGCTGAGATCGTGACACCTCTGAGAACAGAAACATAAATGGTCCCCCACCTCCCCTTCTTAGTGTTAAATTAAGGCAGAAAATGTGGTTAGCTTGCAGACTCAACGAAAAAGGAATCCCCTCCTCTTCTTATGCCTATTATTTTTATTTACAGATGTAGCCTCCATTTTGTGTTCCCAACCTTTTGGATGTGTTTATTTACAAGTTTCCATAACCAACTTCGCAAACCGTGAACGTGATTTCATGATTTTGATCATCTTAAAATAGCTTGTCCTGTTCTGTAAAATTAACAGGGGCTGGGGATCATTAACCCTTTGTGCTTGACAATGTCTTTATCTTATTTTAATTCTAAGATAACTAGCATAGGCTACAGATCTGTGCTCAGCTGTGAGGTTATAAAGCAAGTTCAGCAAATACAGCCAGGTATGGAGGAAACCTCTAAAAACAGCCCCATCTGAAATGCTTTCCCAATGAAGGTTTGTAACAGTTTCTTAGCACATGATGAGCAAACATAGACCCAGTGATAAACTTTGCACAAAGATTTCGGATTCATAAGGAACCAGTGTATGGCAATTATACTTCATTATACAGTTTCATTATTGCTTGTATAAATTTAATGCAGCTGCTTGAAAAGCAGAGGATCACAGATCTTTGGAAGGTGCTTTGATAAATTGGCTTCCATATCTTTTTTAAGGGAATTACATGGAAATGTCTCAGTTCTGAGTGTTGTTTCCTTTGTACATTGAAGGTTCTAAGTCACACTTTCAGGTCCAGGGCTACTTTGTGTTCAAACCACATGATACTACATATTGCCAGCTTAAGAACAAAAGAAATGTCCCACTGGATTGGAACCATGAACTATCTAGCCCAGCAGACTAGCGACCAGCCACCTACATAGTGCAGCCCATCAGAAGAACCTGAGCACACACAGCCTGTTCTGCTCATAGTGTCCCAGCAACTGGCCTTCAGTGGCATACCACCCCCTCCTGCCATCAAGGCTAATAGCCATTGAAAGCCCTGGCTTCCATGAATTGGTCCAAACCTTTTATGAAATTATCTAAGCTGCAAGCCCCCTAGCAACAAATGCTCACCATTAATTGGCTGCCACCTGCCCAATTTTCCAGGTTCCTGAATGGGCACTGACCAGTAGCATTTGTTCCCATCTGTGTCATGATTACTCATCTGAGCAAGGGACAGCGTCTTCAAGGTTTTGACATATGGTAACGTGCATGCAGGAGCAAATTTTCTGGTACCCCTGCCTCCAATTCTGCCAGAGAACAGCCCTTTAAGCTAGGCTGTGGTCACACCTAAGGCTTAATCCACCTTCAGTCTGCCTTCAGAGCGAGGGAACATATCAGCAAAGTGACCAGTAATTTTCTTTCCACAGTATCTGTCCCAAAGGTGAATTTTCTGAGTCATTTAACACTGAAAAACAAACAGCTTGTCACTTTGCTGATGTATTCTCGCACTCCAAAAGTGGACTGAAGCTGGATTAAACCCTAGGTGTAACTACAGCCCTAGTGTGAATGCAGCCTTAGTCACCTTCCGCAATTCTGAATGTGCAGAACTTCACTGTTAGCCTCTGCATTACATAATGACAGGGCAAGTGCCCTGGGACATGTGAGAAAGTATAACACTGTCACAGCTGACTAGCACAAAAGTGGAAACTGGAAAACAAAGACACTGTCAGCAAATGTGATATTTGTTCCCACTCTTGCCAGTAATATGGGGAATTATCATGACACTCAGGAATGCGTATTAAGCAACTATCTTAAGGAATGTTTTATATTGGATCCTGTTCTTCCCACAGCAGTTTCCTCTGTAGTTCCTGAAGTCTCCTGACCACCAGGAGACTCAGCAAAGATTTAAGATGCTGAAGGGCTTAGCAAAGATCTTTCAGCTAATGAAAGCAATTTTCATCCAGTTTTTGCTGCAAGCTTCCTTCTTCTGCCAGGTTCTGGCCCTGTAAAAGTCATCAAAGAAAAAAAATAGGAACAGTTATAATATATCTGCAAAAGTACCTCTAGCATCTCCAGGCTGTATTACCTATCAGAAATTATCAGTTCTAACATGGACTTTTATGTGCTTTCACAATTTCACAGTCTAATTAATTGCCATTGGCTTTAAATGTGAACTGAGTCACAAATTTTAGTTGGGTACAACCAAGTTGTGACTGATTCTTAACCCTAACCCCTATGCAGTGTTCTTGGCAGAGTTACAGAGTGGTTTGCCATTGACTACTTATAAGGAAAGACTAGGGATCAAACCAGCAATCCTCTGCCGTCCACACAGTTTGCTCTACCACTGAGTGACAGCCAGTCCTGGGTCAAAACTACAGCAAAATTGTCTAATGGCATGATTTCAGACTAAGGCAGATTACTATATACTCAGACAGGTGGTCAGATCTGTATTTCCCAAAGTTAATTACTCAGTTTAAATCACAGATCTGACTCACACAAGTATTAAACTAGCTACAGCATGAACCATGAAGTGTGTGTTTCATTGTTATATCTTAGGTCCTTGAATTGACTCTACACACAATCCAGAGCTAAACTGAAAAGCAAAGAAGAGAGAACCCTGCTCTGTTTTCTCTTTGGAAATGAATCAGAGCAGACATCCAGCCCCTGGAAATCACCCTAGAAACAAGGGATAAATAGAACATTTCAACACTTTCAATGAGAGAGGCTGAAAAAATGAATACATGGATCATAGCAAATAGAAGGAAGGGATACTGAATTTGATCTCACACAAACCTCTAAAACAAACACAATTATTGCTCTAGATATATGTGAAGAACTGGATTGTTATTCAACTGTTATCAACAATAAAAAAAGTGAGTAGCCAAAGATCAAAGGTGAAAATTTGTGCATAATGTAACATTTTTATCTGCAACAACCAAACATTTTTAAATGAGGATTTCTAGTAGAGACAAATTTATAAGCTGAACTCAATGCCACAATAAATAAGCTTTCCTTTCTGATCAACACATCAACTTCGATCAGTCAGTGGAATAGGATGCCTCAGGAGGTAGTGAGCTCTCATTCACTGGAGGTCTTCAACCAGAGGCTGGACCTACCTCTGTCTGGGATGGTTTAGGAAATCCTGCATTGAACAGGGGGTTGGACTCCATGACCCTAGAAGTCCCTTCCAACTCTATGATTCTATGAATCTATGATTCTCTGGAAAATTATTTTATTTAAAACATTTATATACAACTTTTCATTTAAAAATATCACAGAGATTTACAAGCATGAACACAACTTTTTTCTGATACAGAAACAACCATTCACATTTTGCTGTCTGTTAGTTCACGAGAGAGAACTGAAATTGAAATTCAGCAATAATTGTATGGCAACTCATGAGCTAGCATATTACAGTTGTGTATCTGTGAAATTCTTATCACTAATAAAGACACAAGAGAAATTCACTACTGAGGGATTTCATTATGAAAAACATGTTTTCTTCTCAAATGTGAATTATTTTAAACACTCACAGGAGTTAACATAATTTGAAATATTTAAGCAATAACTCTTGTATTGAAGAAACATTACCCTAATTTAATATTTGGACGGCTGCTACTAAGTACAAATGAGCAATGCCTAAAAATTACTCATTTAATATATTCTAAAAATCTTTCACATTCCTTTTATCTGAGGTTCCAGCTACACACAATACTCCTTAAGCATTCAGAGCTAAGAAAACAGCTTGTTCTGCACTTACTTGTTCATACAGATCTTACTACATGTAGTCTTCACAGGACTAGTGTTAATCCAGATTAGATCCATGCTGAGTGTGCACTAATCAAGATTAGTGTTAGATCTGATGAATCTGGTCAACATCTCTGTTAACACTGTCTGATTCAGATGAAGAAAGGAATATTCTCATGTAGAACAGAAGAAAGAAGAACACGTGTGTGGATTCGAGAGACAGGCGTGGTTAAGGTGGAACTGTAAAGTTGCCTTCACAGTGCCTCTGCCACAATGTACATGTTAGTGGCAAAAGCGGCTATGAGTTGATTTTGAAGATATACCTGTAATTGCAGAGAAGTCATCTCCACATTACCGTTGAAGACACTTCATGTTGACAGCAAAGGTTGTCAGGGTGCCTTTGGGCAGTTCTTTTAGCACTAGTATGCATCCATTGATACTGGTCTGTGCTGTGGTGTTCACATTGCATTGCTCCTTAGCACACATTTGCCACAATCTAGCTTATTTAGTGCAGATGGTTCTGTCTGCTCTTGATCTCGATCTTGCTAATCTGGAATCACTGATGCAGATTAACCAAGAAAGTGCAGAAAAGGCCTTAGACTGCCTAAGCTTCTCCACTCCTGTCTCCTTCCAGGATATGTTCATATTCTGCCTGAAGCCCAGCAGTTTTCTCCCCCACAGCAATGCAATGTGATTTGGCATCCTTTTAGGAACACACCTAAAACTTTCAACTGCTTTAGGAGTAGGAATAAAAATGCTTTTTTTACTGGATTTTATTCACTGTTCAGAAACCCACCTTTGGTTGAGATAATGTGGAAGCTAAACTATCACCTTAATGGTATACTCTCTTAATTCAGGGGTCAATTGAAGGGAGATTAAGTTTGTGCTCAGACATAACAAAAGGGGTGTCCCAAACCTTTTCTAATCCACCTGTTCTAGTGCAGAATGTTTGGGGGAGGGGGAAGGGGGGAGGTTGATCTGTGAACATACCCATCTCTAAGCCTTCTCTGAGAAGCTGCAGGATGTGTTTTCTGCCTTGTCTGATCAGAGCATAGGTGCAGCATGGCTCTGAATTGTGAGCCAACTGAATGTGGCATGTGAAAGCCCAATACGAAAGCAGGGGGTTAATGTATTCAATGCAGGGTTCATAAACTGACAACTTATGGGTTCAGCCTGGCCCTCCAAGCACTTTTATTAATTCCCCAGCAAAGGTGGTGTGCATAACATTACATGGCTATTATCTCTCAAGTGGGTGATCTGAAGAGCGAAGAGCAAGTAATTTTTCTCTACGCTGCAGAATTGGAACAGACACAGAGTTCAGACTAAAAATTGAAGAGCAAGAAGGGTGGCAACTGAGCATGATGGAGGCATTAAAATATTCCTCCCAGTCTAGAATCCCAAAGGAGTGAAAAAATCTTTCCATGTGCACCTGCAAATTGCTGTGATGGTTTCTAATGAATGCCCTCCTCCATCCTCTTGTTATATGAGAATGTGTTACTCTAGTATTTTCTCTTCTTCCTAATAGTGGTAGTAGTGTTCTCAATGGTCACAGGAAATACATAAATATATACATTCTCATATATAGGTAAGCTCTATTGGTAAAAGCCCAGTATTCCAATTTAGCCATTTCTGGACATTGATAAACATGCAGATCTTGCAGGATCACAGCCTGGCTCTGGACAGTCACCAAATGTCCTGTTAGCAAAGGATAGTTTGTAGTATTGATTCCCACACCAATATCCTTTGCTAGTCTGACAGTGCCATAGCTGGCATTGTCTTTGCACATTTTAGTGATGCACGCATACATGGACATCTGTTTCAGCCTCCACACATGTACAGTAGGTGGAGCTATGATGGTAGCTCCGTCCATAAGTCATATAAAAAGCGTTATTGCTGGAAAATTTTAGAGAGGTATGGTGGGGCAACCCCATGATAGCATCATTGTAATGTGTATTAACCACAAAAGCTGCACAGCTTTTCCCATGGCTTCCTTTTCTTCAGCTCTCCAATTCTCAAGCCCTGAGAGTAAAAGGAGCAACAATTTTCCTGTTTCCATAGACTCGTAGTACACACTCAGCACCACTAGGGTGCTGAATTCTTCCCACTCTGCAACTTCCCTTAGGCATTATGGAGTCTGCAAAGCACATGGCTTTAAAAGGACAATTCTTCTCTTCCTGTTTGAGGATTTCCCCCGCCTCCTACCACAGTATGTGACATCAGAAGGCCCTCTGCCCCAGAAGACAGCAACTTTCATCCATTCACCTCCCCTGATGTTGTATCAATGTCGTTTCCTCCATGTTCCTTCTTGTGCTGTATAAAAACCCCTTGCGCCATTAAACTGGAGCTCTTTTTCCATCTGTAAGCTGTCTCCAAGTCTCTTCATTTTTCCTGCCCCCCTTTTCTGTTCTGATCAGAGTCAGCCATCACCATGTGGCTGGCTCCTGGAATCCGGGCCGGTCGGGTATCCAGCAATATCTGTCGTAACATCCGGCTTATCACAGCAGCTCTTCAGCTGCTGTTCCTATCGTGGCTGCTCGTCTCTGCTTCCCAGAGCTCTGGTTGCAACAGCCCACAGCTGTTTCCCTGACCACGGCAGTCACGCTGTCATTACCCTCTACATCCTGGAGCCCTTACAGGAGCAGCTCTCTCTGCTGCTTTCCCCCTGCCTCTCAGGGCTCCAGGATTCTGAGATAAACTATGAGAGATCACAATAGTAATGGTGCTACATTCCCACTGTCTAGACAGGGCCACAGATGGAGAAGCTGTGTTCTAGCACAATACACACTTGGGAAGAGCTAGCAATCCAGAAGGACTTCCCATCGGGCATTTTCATGGCACCTTCTTGATATTATATGTCTTGTGAATTGTGACCTTGTCTTTTAACACAGGTCATTTTTTGCCATTGTGCAATTTTATAATTTATTCTAGGGTGAGGGTGGGTGGAGGCAGACTGTTTCCAGGAGGGGCAGCTATCCTAGAGGGATCCCACCTTTTGTAAAAACACCAGAAGGAGCACAAAGCAGAAGCTAGAGGAGGTGGTGATTTATGACGCTTGGCATACACATTGGGGAAATGGAGCTCGATTCCTAGAGAGCTTCTTGTGTTCTCTGTGCCTATGGTTTGAAGTGCGAGGGTCCCTTGCATGAGATGTTCATGCAGGAGACTTTCTAGCAAGCACATTCTGTGGTCTTGGTCCTCTGTCATGTTACAAATTCATCTTCTCTGAATACTTATTCACATTCCTAGTGCTTTGGCAACAGAAGGTGTCTCCAGAAGGCAAGATGAAATTCTGAGAACTTCTATAGATACTGGAATTGCCTTTTGCTGGCACTGTCCAATGGAAGAGGTGGTGACAGCAACTAGCCTGGATAGCTTTAAGAAAGGATAAGACAAATTAATTACGGTTGGGCATATCAATGGCTACTAGAATACTGACTCCTATTTGGAGAGACAGGCAGGAGCCTTTAAAGGCCATTTGTAAGGAGTCAAGAGCAGATAAAAATTTAACCTTTGTCTTCTGCTTGAGAATGCTCAGAAGCAACTGGTAGGCCACTGTGTGAGACAGGACACTGGACTAGATGGGCTGTGTCCCAATCCAGCAGGGTTCCTCTTATGTTCTTATGTACCTCCGTCTGGTGCTTCTTTCTGGGATTGTTCTTTTGAAAAACACCTGTGTCTAAGAACTGCACAAAACAAACAAAAAAACAAAGGGAAGTGGGAGACCGCTTCCTAAATATGGGTATTTTGCAAGAGGAATGATCCCATGAAGAAATGCAAAACAAAGGTAAGCAATCACTATTATGGGAAAAAAATCTGGTATCACTGCAAGGTTTTCCATAAAATGATGCTGCAGGTTTTTGCTTGACTAATCCAGGACTATATTGGAATTGCTATGAATATATGAGGGAATCTCAATACAGTCCTGAGAAACTTTTGGGCTTTTACCCATGTCTGGAACCTAGAGAGATTGCATATGGAGCAGCCACTCCTTCTTGCCAAAATCCACCCCGTCATCCCATTGGAAGACCAGCAAATCTCTGGCAGGTTCCCCAACCCCAAGACTACCATTCGCTTAAATTGCTCATGTAGGCTGCATTCCCCCTTACTGTGAACCTGGAGCGAATCCGGATTACTCTGATCTGGAGTAATCCAGGTTCTGGTGTGGGTTTGAGTTTCCAGCAGGGAACAGCACCAAGCGCGCATTGGGCTGTTCCCACACCGGACCTGCAAGTGCGCATAAGCGCATCAGCAGATGGTGCAGCACAGCAGCTTTTCTTAAAGGAGAGGGGACAGGAGCTACCGCCGCTCCTCTTTACCCACCCATCAGATTTTAGTGCCAGGATGGTGCCCAAAGGCACTAAAATCCATTCGGGCCTGATGTTGCCTGGGCACCCCCCCCTCTACTCAGCCAAGCCGCGGCTCATGGCAGCAAACCCGGTGCCCCTTTCCTCCTTCCCCTCTTCGTCCACCTACCTCCGATCATGTGTCCGGTGGGTGGGCGAAGAGGAGTGGCAGCAGTAATCCAAATCCAGCAAGAACACCCCTGTTTCACCAGGGGGTTATTTTCCTCGGATTTTCCCAGGAAAATCCAGGGAAAATGAAGTGGAATGGGAACAGGGCTTGCCAGATTCAGATTACTAGGCGATGTAATGGGGACAGTGAGTGGCGAATTCGCACTCAACTCGCGTTTTAGGGCCTTTGGGAACGCGGCCATAGTACTTTTTATTTATTTATTTATTTATTTATTTATTTATTTATTTATTTACTTATTTACTTATTTACTTATTTACTTATTTATTTACATTTCTATCCCGCCCCATACCCGAAGGTCTCTGGGTGGGTAACAACATATTAAAATAGAATATACATTAAAAAACATTAAAAATTCACACACGTGTATTAGTCCTTTCTAAGAACCTAATTAGTCCTTTCTAAGAACCTAATCCTCACATTAGTTTGTTTGGTTATCACAGGCTGCCTTCACTTGCAATGTTTAGGAAAGGTATCCCCGAGGAAGCTTAGAGATACGTTAGAGATGGTTCCAGGTGGGTTTCTTCACACATCAGTCTGCCCCTTCATGTCTCATGAACATTCTGGGCAAGGAAAGGTGGGATAGAGATTAAGTGAAAACATGAAGGCCAGACACTACAGTCTCAGAGGCACTTTGGAGCTCCTTTCCTTTGCTATGTGTGAATACATCTACCGTCTCCTTCTCACCCATCTGGTAGGTGGAAAAATCTGGCAGGGAGGTTGAGGAAGAGCAAGAATGCCATTGCAACCTCACCTGCTGTCTTGCTGACTCTATACAAGACCACTGCTCCTGCTCCTCTTGTCTCCAGCTTCCAAGAATATACGCCTGCCCCGTTAGACCTTTCATTTTGAAAGTAGTGTTCACCTCTTCTACTGTACTTCAGCTTCTGTTGAAACCAACTGCACTTCATGAAACCTTGTGTCAGAAAATATCTTTGTCCTACAAATATTATAAGGCTCTGTTGTTTAACAACATCGGAATAACGTGGCTTCCTCCCTGAAAAAAATGACCATTTTGTTCTTGCAGATTATTATATCTGAACATTTTCTATGGGAGGAAAATCCCCACTTACTGTGTGTTAACTTATGTTGCCCAGAAGTGTCCACGGACCTTTCACACACTGACTCAGCCTTATCGCTTACATGCATACTCGCATGAGAAACCATTTCTAATTACACACCCATTTTACCTTTACCTCAACTTTTAGCACATGATATCAAGACTGCCACACTGTGATTTATGGAGCAGCAAGCCTGCAAACATCTTTAAAACACCACCAAAATGAAATGCTAAATCACCTACTATTATTACTCCTTCAACAAAATGTTTACTCATGGTATACTCTACTCTTTTGCCTTTTTTTGGCTGCCTGAATTCTTAGACAGAGCAGGATATTTCTTTGAAGTAGAAACAGATTTATTACGGATTTTAAAAAATATCTACAGGAAACTGGATCTATTTTGATGATGCTATAATGCATAGTTCAGCTTCTTTCTCTTGAAACTATTAATTGCTCCTGATAACTCCAAGCAAATCTAAGTGTGTGATTCACTAGAAATGCAAACAAGGCTTGCAGTTATGCCATATTTTAAAGATGTCTTCTTCATTTGCTCCTATATTATAATATCCCTTGTGTTTAAAATCTGCATTTACTAGCACATAGTTAGGCATGCATGCTTTTTTTAAAAAGATACAACAAATGATAACACAGTAATATATAAGTTGCTTGAAAGCCCATTTAAATAGACACAAGAACACGCACAACGTGGAACCTGTCACTGGTTCCATTGTCACCATCAAATAGTTCTAATGCCTACATGTTAATCCCAACAAAGGGCCATGCAAATTACTGCTACTGGTTAGTTACCTAGCAACCATGCAGCGGGTACTGAAAACAAAATGCTGTCATACTGCACTAACATATTGAGCTTGAAATAAAACCTATATAGTTTGTGAAACACAATCTGGCATGCTTAAGAGCTGATCAAAACCATCATTTTTAAAAAAATGTTTACTTGTTTCTCTTATGGAAGTGAGTTCTCAGTTGTGCTATGACTCATTCCTGCAGCACCCTATATTAAAGCAATTCCACACTGGGCTGGTGTATTGAACCAACAAGCATAGCAGGAGCTTCCCTTCCCACCTGGACCTCCCTTAGACCACACCAGAGAGCACAAGACAAGAATTCTAGTAAACTTCGATTTGATATAGGCACTGCTGTGAAATGACCCTAAGGGCAGGGTCTCACTGCACAATTTAGTCTGGATTTTAATCTTAGGTTTTTTTAAAAAACCAGCAGTGAGATCTGATTTTTCACATTCCCACTGGTAGCTTATTATACAGACTTGCATAATAAGCCAGTTTGGTCCAGTGGTTAGGGAGACTGACTCTTATCTGGGAATACCGGGTTTGATTCCATCCTCCCCCCTGAAGCTAGCTGCTGCTGCTGCTGCTGCTCCTTCTTCTTCTTCTTGCAGGCTGAAAACGGCAGGGCAGAGGGAAAAACCAGGTGGGGAAGGGGGGGGGAATAGAGATTGGACAGGGAGGGAGGGACAAAGTAGGCACCAGTTTTGTGCAGCATTGACACAGAGCAAAATAGCAGACACTGTCTCTTTAAGTAAAATCAGACTCTCCCTGCTATGGTCTGATATCTCATTACATTGTAATGTCTGATCTCTAGTTACATTGTAAGCTCTGCTCACTCTTGCCTTAGCACATAATAGTGGCAGCCAGGAGAAAAGGGAAGAAAATGACAGCTTATTATTGGATCAAGGGAAACTAAGGAGAATGCCCCTAAACTTTAGGGTCTAAAGCATTTGAGAGACTTGGAACTCAGCTCCATCTGCCTGACAATAATTCCTATCCATGGCCTAGGAAGACATTAGAAGCAAGTTGTGCCCCCCTTTCCTCCCCTATAAAATATTTTGATGCAGCGCCTCCAACCTCCATTTCCTTACAGGCTCAATGAGTTAGTACTTGCTGATTTTTAAAATTCACAAGATTTTCTAGGAAATCAGATCTAGCAAGTCATGAATGACTATTGTAATTGTCCACCTATGGAAAACTGGGAGTAAAGGAACCACAGAGGCCCAGTGAACCAAAATAAGTCAATAGCATTGCAGAAATGTAATCCACCCAGTCAACCAAAGTAAGTCAACAGCACGGTGGAGAGGAGATCAATGTAAGTCAAGTGCCTTACAAGCTGAATCATGTTATTGCTAGTCTCCGGGATATAGTCATTGAGATTAGTCATACTGATGATTGTGTAAGACCAAAACGACATGGGGCCTTGCCTATTGCTGGTCCTTCTGCATATCTTATTCCTTCTGCAGCCCTTGAAGAAACACTTTATTAAGCACATCATTCTAGCAATGTGAAAAAGACAAGGCCTGTCATGCAAAAATTAACATCAAGGCAAGGTCACTTCATTAGCATAGCGAATGCAGGCTTATTTGGGTGTTGCACTGTACAGTATGAAGTCACAGTACAACTATTACTCATAGCCCCTACTGTATAAACTTGGCTCCAACTCCTGGATGAAGGGACAGCATAATGTGCTTCTACCACTTATTGTTGCTGTAACTATGGGGATGAATGTAAAGGCCGCCTCTCCACCCTTACCTATTTCATATATATATTAATCTTTATTTGGTAGTGTGGTAGCGTTGTGTTTACTTGTAAATCAATCTCTGTTATTCCCTTCCAAGAGGCGCACCTTCCATTTCCTTTTCTCTACTCTTTGGCTTGATAATAATGTTGCCTCCCTTCTGATGCTGCAGCAGACAGCACCCTGCCCCCACTCTGCCAACCTCCAGCAGTGGGTTGGATACAGTTACTGTTTAGAACTCTGGCCCTATTTGGCTCCCTTTATAAACAGAACTCGACGAAGCTTCTTTGAAACAACAAGAACATGTGTTTATTGAATACAGATTAAGTTTAAAGTCAGTTTCTCTTCCCGATAGTTACACTTAGTTACTTATGCTGTCAAGCAGTTCAGTCTTTTCACTTTCAAACTAAGTCAAAAGACTCTACAAGTTCAAGAATAAAACTTCAATCAGTTCAGAATTTGTTAGCTTTCCTTTTAAATAACTTCATAAGCTTAGCATTCATATACTAAAAGACTCAGGACCCTAACTTTAGCCTCCTCAGCTAAGAGCCCGTTTCTCCCCTTCGTTAACCTTCCTGATTAACGACCCCAGGCAGAGAACAGAACTTGTTCCCTCAGGCCCCTTTAAATATGGGCCTGGCTGGCTAGCTTCACTCTTATTGGCTGAGCTCCACCTGGATGCAAATTCAACCCCTCTCCTTGGACTGCTCAACTAGCCCCTCCCTTAGGCTACTTACCCTTGTGAAAATACACTTTGGCAACACTTTTAAGCGTCTGGACTTACCGTGTTCGCCACACTTTGCATTTTAAACTAAAAAACATACTTTTGGGATTGAGGGGTCCTAGCGGGCATTACAACTCCTTTTACCGCGGAGGAAATAAATAAATAAAAATAAATATTTATTTTTATTTATTTATTTTTTTAAAACTACTATGCATCAACATCAACAAATTCAGTCAGCCAAATCCCCTTGTGCCCCCACAGTTATTCACAAAGTCTCTTTCAGCCTTTACTGCTGCTCTTAGTCTGTTGGTCAGCCTGCTGCGTGAGCGTTTTCAGCTCAGTCCGGCGCTGCTTCTTGACGGTGCTTGATCACCCTTGGCTCCATGTGGGTTGCCTCCTCTGGAGTCTGCTGCCTGTGGTCACCTGCTGGATCATTGGCTGATTCTGGACAGCGTGTCAGCTGCTTCGGGGTATCAGCTGATGATCTTTGAATGGCACACCTTCTTGCAATTCCAAGTTCACCAAGTTTCTTCTGTAAAATTAGTGTCCGGTGCAAAAGCTGATCATTGCTCCTACGACTGAAGATTGCTCTTTGCACTTCAACTCTTGTTAGATATGGAAGCGTATCAGCTTCTCTAGTGCTGCCTGCCAGTGATTTAGCAATTGTTGCCTCTTCGCAGTTAAGTTTGGTTTGCTTTAGTTGGTCTTTTGATGTTCCACTTAGCAATTCTTCGCTTTTTAGTGGTTCAACCAGAATTTCAGCCACTGTTCTCTCGAGCATACGCTCTAATTTCTTCACCAATGATTTCTTCTCCTTGCCTATGGTAACTGTTTCAGTGCTAGTCACTATAGGTCTTTGATTGACAACCTCTGTTGACAGTTTAGGCTTTGGTTGTTTCCCATACACATTCATTTCAGACTGCTCCAAACTTCTTGCACTCCTTTGATCAAGATGCTTTTTCATGCCTATTTCAGATTCCTCGCCTATGTTTTTAGTAGGTAACAGTCTAACTGCATGCTCTGGGCTCGGGTGACCATCGATTTTCATTTTCACTCCTTTTCTTTCTGAATCAACATGGCTTTTGGTTACTTTTTCTGGGAATATCTCTTCTTCTTCCACTGTTGTAACCGTGCTTGCTTTGAAATCTCCCTTTCCATTTTTCTTATCTTCTATATCATCTGCCTTTACTTTCAACAGTTGAACAGGTTTTGTTTCTTCAGCTTTATCTTTGCTAACTGTATATTCAAATTCGATAAACTTAATTTCTTTTACGAACTGAACATCATTTGCTGTAGCTTTCTTAGGCTGTTCCTGCTCCTCTACTATTTCTTCTATAGATGGCAACTGTTTTTTGGCACCCTGGGGATCTCCCTTTTCAACATCTGCACAGACTTCAACAGTAGTGTCTGCTGGTCTACTGACTCCACAAAGGTCACCTTCAGAAAGCACTACTTCTGATTTTGTAACCTTGACATCAAGTGGAAGACCCTTAGAAGTTACTAAGTCCACTTTCTTATTACTATCTTGGAATATGGATTCTACTTCATCTCCAAGTCCCCAAGTTTGCTCAAAGGCATAAGCTACCTGCTGATCTTTCAACTCCTTCGGTTTAATACTAACTTTTACTTGTTCTTCTGTAATACCATTAATACTGGACATCTGTCCATTCCTAACCTCAATCTGTTTACTTGTATCACTAATACAGCTTTGTTCATCTCCTGTTTCCACCTGTGCACTCCCTTTTGTAAACTCTTGTAGGGTTGGATCTGTTCCTTGTTCCTGTTTAAAGTGCTGCCTAGTGGATACACTGATGTCGATTGCCTCCACAGGCAAGATATCTTGTAGCCCTTCATCATCCGCTGCCTGCAGGCACACTGGTGCTGGTAAGCTCTCATGAACAGGCTCTGCAATAACCTTTTTTATTTCATCTTTCCCTTTTAATTCAATCTCTTTAGCTAAGTTGTTCCCAATCAGAACTGGAGTCGGTATATCATCCATTATGGCAAATTCATGTATCCCTGTCCATTTCCTTATGGTCACTTTCACTTTGGCTATTTGTGCTTCGATAATCGGTCCGCCTAGCCCTCTCAGTTTTATCACAGCTCCCTCTACAACTTCATGAGGTTGTACAAGATTACTTCTTATAATTGAAGCCGATGAACCAGTATCTCTTAGGCAATGATACTTCTGCCCCCTTATCTCTACTTCCCATAAATATTCAGGATCCGGGGCATTGTGCACGCTTATGCACATAACGGGTCTGCATACTGAATCCCAACAACCATCTGGTTCTTCATTTGCCTCAGCCTGGTGGCCATTTTGTCTCTCAAACACCTCGGCCTCAATTGGGCGGCCATTTTGTTTTTCAATCACCTTCTTTCCCTCATCTACATTGACATTTTCTATTACAGGGCTTTCTTTGTGTCTTTGTATGTAATAACTGGTATGGATGTCACTTTTCTTATCTCTGCCATCAGCTTTGGGCTTAGTGCACTGGTACTTTAAATGTCCTTTTTGTAAACAATTATAACATGTTACATCTTTACTGCTCAGCGTTTGACTCCTCTCTTTAGCATACTCATTGTGTCCCTCCTGGCGTGATACTTTTTCTTTATGTAATGGACCCTTTGTCTCCCTTATACAATCACTGCTCCTCTTATACGGTTTATTCATAGAGTTATGTGAGCCCGATTTTAAGAAACAATCCTCCCTGGCCTGCATCATCATATCAGTCCATGCTGCAGCGTCGTCCACTTTTTTAAACTGCTTATCAGGCAATAGCCACTTTATTTGACTCGGGACAAGCTCATAAAAACGCTCAAGAGCCATGAGTTCTTGAAGCTGTTCTAAACTCTGTACTTTTTCTTCTCGAAGCCATTCCAGAAGGAGTCGCTTAATATTTGATGCCACCTGAGCATAAGTTTCATCTCCTTTCTTTGTAATCGATCTAAAAGCTTTTCTATAATACTCTGCCGTGAGTTTGCACCGCTGCTTGACCAGCTCTTTAAATTTCGGGTAAGATGAAGCATCTTCATCACTCAATTCTGAATAGATTTGTAACAACAGCCCCGATAAACATGGTCTCAAGCAAGCCATATGTTTATCTGCTGGTAATTCCAGCTCTGTACAAGTTCTCTCGAACGCATGGAGGAAAGCTTGTACATCGTCCCCTTGCGAAAACTTTTGAAATCTTTTCATATCAATTTTATCTTGGCTACCTATAACTCTTGGTTGTTGCTGTTCCCCTTGGGAGCCCTTTAACCTGGCCATAGCCAATTCATGTTCCCTCTGCTCACGGGCCATCTGCATTTCCATCTCTTTCATCTCTTTTTCTCTTTCTCTAGCTTTTTCTCTCTCCTCCCTTGCTAACTGCATTTCAATCTCCTTTTGTTTCATTTCCATCTCTTTCATCTCTTTTTCTCTTTCTCTAGCTTTTTCTTCTCTGGCTAACTGCATTTCAATCTCCTTTTGTTTAATTTCCATCTCCTTCATCTCTTTCTCATGAGCAAGTCTAATTTCAATTTCTTTCATCTCTTTTTCATGAGCAAGTCTAATTCTCAATATTTCTGGATTTTCTTGAGCAGCTATCGCGGGGTGTTCAACTTCTTCCCCATCTCCTAAGCCAGGGTTTACCCTTCTAGCTCTGGTTTCCATTTTGCTTTAATATATTCACTTGTTTACTTTTAGTTTTACAGCAGATTTGCTACTTTACCCTCTTTGTTTACCTCACAAAATCTGCCTTTTCCTCTGTGTATTGTGTTGTACACAAGTTAGCAGCTTAGATTAGGTGTTTCTACATATACCTTTAAACTGTTACCTCGAAACACCTATTGTGGCTGCTTCTTAACAATATAATCAAGTATGGCTTCTACCAGCAATGTCCAGTGGTGTTGCTACCAATCACCCAAAGTTATATACCTCGCAACGACCACCTGCTGCTTTCAAGTCAATATCCCTACCTTACCCTAGGTGTTTTACCTCAGGATATTGACTTTAAGTGACTTTAAAAGTCAAAATTCAACAACTTTTACTTCAGAAATTTCTGCCTAAACACTGGATTACTCGAATCCCAGCGCTTGCCACCAGTTGTAAAGGCCGCCTCTCCACCCTTACCTATTTCATATATATATTAATCTTTATTTGGTAGTGTGGTAGCGTTGTGTTTACTTGTAAATCAATCTCTGTTATTCCCTTCCAAGAGGCGCACCTTCCATTTCCTTTTCTCTACTCTTTGGCTTGATAATAATGTTGCCTCCCTTCTGATGCTGCAGCAGACAGCACCCTGCCCCCACTCTGCCAACCTCCAGCAGTGGGTTGGATACAGTTACTGTTTAGAACTCTGGCCCTATTTGGCTCCCTTTATAAACAGAACTCGACGAAGCTTCTTTGAAACAACAAGAACATGTGTTTATTGAATACAGATTAAGTTTAAAGTCAGTTTCTCTTCCCGATAGTTACACTTAGTTACTTATGCTGTCAAGCAGTTCAGTCTTTTCACTTTCAAACTAAGTCAAAAGACTCTACAAGTTCAAGAATAAAACTTCAATCAGTTCAGAATTTGTTAGCTTTCCTTTTAAATAACTTCATAAGCTTAGCATTCATATACTAAAAGACTCAGGACCCTAACTTTAGCCTCCTCAGCTAAGAGCCCGTTTCTCCCCTTCGTTAACCTTCCTGATTAACGACCCCAGGCAGAGAACAGAACTTGTTCCCTCAGGCCCCTTTAAATATGGGCCTGGCTGGCTAGCTTCACTCTTATTGGCTGAGCTCCACCTGGATGCAAATTCAACCCCTCTCCTTGGACTGCTCAACTAGCCCCTCCCTTAGGCTACTTACCCTTGTGAAAATACACTTTGGCAACACTTTTAAGCGTCTGGACTTACCGTGTTCGCCACACTTTGCATTTTAAACTAAAAAACATACTTTTGGGATTGAGGGGTCCAAGCGGGCATTAAGCACATCATTCTAGCAATGTGAAAAAGACAAGGCCTGTCATGCAAAAATTAACATCAAGGCAAGGTCACTTCATTAGCATAGCGAATGCAGGCTTATTTGGGTGTTGCACTGTACAGTATGAAGTCACAGTACAACTATTACTCATAGCCCCTACTGTATAAACTTGGCTCCAACTCCTGGATGAAGGGACAGCATAATGTGCTTCTACCACTTATTGTTGCTGTAACTATGGGGATGAAAGATACTGAAGTATATTTATGGAAAAGAAAGATTTATGTCCTGTGCAGTTTCTGAGACCCACAGTCTGATCTACATGTGAAGAAAGTTTGAATGTAAAGGCCTGTTGATAATACTGTGGAAAACACTGACATTCCTTAAAAAGCACAGGGTGAAAGGTGGGGGGGGGAGAAAAGAAAGGACGTTTCTGCACTTACCTTTGATTTGGCCTAAGGACCAGATCCCGGGCCTCTTCATCTGCACATTAACGTGGACCAAGAAGGCCCCCCTCCTGTTGGTCCTGCTTTGTTTTTGCTAGACAGAGCAGGATCTGAATTGGGAGATACTTAATCCGGATCAATGGTATGCCTTTGTGATCTAGAATTACAGGTGGGTTATTTTTCAGTGTCATTCCATAGAGCACCACTGAACACCACCATCCCCAGCTACGTGGGTAGGAACTTTCGTTCCTGGACCTCAGAGATGGGGGGAGGCGGTGGCTGCAAAATCCACAAGAGCTTTAAAGCCATGGGGAGGTGTGGGCCAGATCAATGTTACCAGTGCAGGAAGGACTGATCCAGACCACACACCTGCACGATTCAAATCACTAGGTCCAGTTAATCTGGATCTACTAATCTGGTTCAAATGGGGGTAGATGCAGAGGTTGCATAAAAAAATCCAAACTTGTGGTTTGGCCTCGGTTTTAGTCCATCTTCAGGGCCTAATTGTAAATATCAGAACACCAATTGTTTAAGATAACAATTAAATACTGTGAAATGCTGTACTCTACAAGTCTCTGATCCCCTGGACAGTGTCCATATATGTATTTTTCTTCTTGTTCATTCCCCCTATCCTTCAAAACACAAGACGTATCATTCTTAGACCCTCTCCATACTATGATTCTTTAGGTGTTCTGTAAAGTCCCTAGACAAGCTTGAGAAGGCAGCAAAGAAAATAAAAGCTATATATGCAGTTTTTATGAGCTTGTAAAACAATGTTTGGTGTATAATGAAGTGCCTACCCCCAACTACTGCTAGTCCGTCAGCTGAAGCCTCTTCTGGATAGAGATGACTTGGCCACAGTTATCCATGCTCTGGTAACCTCTAGATTGGACTACTGTAATGTACTCTACATGGGGCTGCCCTTGAAGACGGTTCAGAAGTTGCAGCTAGTGCAAAATGCAGCTGCTAGAACATCTAGCCGGATGCACATCATGCTGGTCTTAAAAGAATTGTCAATTCGCTACCGAGCCCAATTCAAGGTTTTGACTCTAAGCCCCTAAATGACTTGGGCCCCAAATATCTAAAGGAACGCCTTCTCCCATATCAACCTGCCCGTGCCTTAAGATCAAGTGGTGAGGCCCTCCTGGTTGTCCCACCACCTTCAACAGTGAGGTTGGTGGGCACCCGGGAGAGAGCCTTTTCTGTGATGGCCCCCAGACTATGGAATAGCCTCCCCCTTGAGGTGCGTCAGGCCCTTTCCTTATATACATTTAGGAAGGCAGTGAAGACGCATCTCTTTGGCCTGGCCTTTGGCTGAGCTGTTAATGTTCCCTCCCCCAGTACAGACACTATCATTTTAAACATATTGTATATTGTTTTATATGTGCTGAATTTTTAACGTCTTTTAATGTATTCTATTTTAATCTGTTGTTACCCGCCCAGAGACCTTCGGGTATGGGGCGGGATAGAAATGTAAATAATAAATAAATAGAAGGATCACAGCTATGTTACATCTTTGACTTACAGTAGCCAGCAGCTCTAAAATAATTGCCAACCTCTATCTGGGTTGCATTTTAAGTATGTGTGCTAGATGCACGTTTTCTGCAGGGTTTCCCATACCAGTGAAGATGGCTTCACATGGAAAGTGATCCAGTGTGTTGAAACGCCACCTGGTGAGTTTAAATGAATATTACATTTGTACAGTATTTGTACACCAATATTTCTAATTGGTGTTAGTACCACTAAGAGAGGGAGATGAACTAAACACTGTCAAGTGAAGCTTAGAGTAGACCATCCTCTAACAACCTGTCATCCAAAACCATTGTCTGCAGCAAGCCATTGGGGGTTTCCTCATTATTCAAAACAAGTAACACAATATAATGCAGCTCTCCCTTATTATTTGTGGCTTTAGTATCTACAAGCCTTGTGTATCTGAGACTGCAGAAATGATGAGAATTTGGGTATATGCAACTCACATATCCATAGCCTAGCACTACAGATTGGTCCTTTACATTTTTCAGGTGGATAAGTTAAAACTGTTAACTTTAGTCTATTCAGAGTTCTGGTAGTACTATTTTTGCCTATTCTGCAAGTATGTAGCAGATCTGCAGGTGTGTCATAGGTGTGCATTGCAGAGCTCATCCTGGACCTGGAGTAAGTGTTCTGGAACAGGAATGCTATGGGTAATGCAGAGGATGCAGGTGTCCATCCACTAACCACCAGCCTGTCTGCTTGATAGTCAGGCTGGAGACATTTTGCTGTTCACCTAAAAAGGATCTAGAAGGGAGCTGTGTCCTAGAGGTCAGCAAAATGTCTCTGGAGCATTTCTGCTGCCACTACTTATCTGCACAGTGGTGACAGAGGCCAGAAGTAGTCTGGTCCATGCCCAGGTTACCTCCCAGTGGCTAGGAAGTTTTCAGATGGAAAATGAAGAACAGGCCAAAAAGACTTGTTAAAATCAGAATACCAGTAGGCTATGCTGGCAAAATACCTGAGAACAAGATCTATTTGAGAAATTGATTTCACACAATTATCCTCACCAAAAGAAAACCAGAGGAGCAATGGGAAGAAGAAAAGGATATTGAAAAACTAAATAAAAGTATTCCCTAAATCTCAAAGAAAAGAAGATCCAAATGGGTTTCAGAGAAAGTTGTCTTGACTGCCAGAGAAACTTAAGGCAATAATGAGAATACACACCAAGAAAATGCAGATTCCCAAATGTCAGTCAAATGGACAAGGGAAGGTATCTCCATCAGAAACGTCAACAAAGAGAAGAATGTAATATGAAGATTAGAGAAATACTGCTAAAGCTGATATCCAGTATTAATGACATCTGAAGGAAGCAAAAAGTTACGATGGGTTAGAGCAGTTTCCGGGTAAAACAGTCATGCTAAAAATACTAGAAAAACTACCAAAAATCTAAAAAGAAATGGAAACTAAAATAATGCAAAAACCTGTCATAAAAGTCCCAATCTTTACATGTGTTTTACCTATTCACTGTAGGCTTCCTCAGAAGAAACAAGAATATTACACCATGCTAGGAGAGAAAACACACAGTAAGACAGACATTAGAACTAGAGAGAATTAGCCAGCAACTGCTCTAACCATTGTACTGTACCCAGTCATGAAAGCCTTAATTTGCGTAAGCAAACAGTTTTTTAAAAATACATATTTATATTTATTTGACTTATAAGACACCACACAAGTAGGTTAAGCTGAGAGTCCCTCCATGTGCTGCCATGGCTAAGTGAAGATGTGAATTCAGGCTCTCCTGGTCACAGCATTGGATTCTAGAGAGGTACCCAGGCCCTGACTATACTGTACTGAAACCCTTTATAAACAGGATTATAGAATAGAAACATTTACTGGAAGAGATTATAGTTAGGGACTGAATTCATTAAAAAGATCAGCAGCTAGACAGGAAAGTACCACCCATAGATGACAGCTTAGAAACTAGAAAAAGTTTGATGCATACTAATGCCAGAGAAATGAGAAACCAAAGCTAGAGCAGTAACTCAGTAACAAATACCTCAGGCAAGAAAAGTTTTGTTTAAGGTCTTACAAATGTGGAGAGATGAATGCCAAAAGAACAGACTGATTTTCAAAAAGGCAGAGGGTCATGAGATCATATGGCTAACTTAGCATAGAACAGTGTTTCCCAAACTTTTGACATATGCGTACCCCTTCTATAATTTTCGTAACGCTGAGTACCCCTCATAAAAAACATATGCTTTAATAAAAATCAATATATATATTTGGTACATACACTCTGGCGTTTAAACAGCTTCGCAGCTCAACGTCAACTAATGTTCCCGCAGTTTAAAAATGGCCGAACCTGAGCTGCGCGAAGGATGCACAGAAGTTCCCGCCATAATGAGTTGTGATACGATGGCCCCAGTTCCCGTGTAAAAACTGTGATACGTGCCTATTTCTTTCCTTGTTCTGTGGGCGCAGCTAAGCACGGTGCAGTGGATATTCCCACATGATCCCCACCAAACTCCGGTGCAGCGCGTACCCCCACCAAACTCTTCCCATACCCCTGGGGGTACGTGTACCACACTTTGGGAAACACTGGCATAGAACATGGAAAGAGATAATTCTAGTTTTTTTCATTAATTACTGCAAGACTTTTTTTTTTACTATATAGATATGCCAAATGTGGAATGTATGTAGGCTAACATGCAGTAGTAGCCAGTGTGAATAAGTGATGAGCGCTCATCCACATCTGCTTTTGGGTGTGGCAGAATAACAACTAATCAAACATGCAATAAGCAGCTCTTTGGAACACCTGCCAGTGCCAACTTTCTGGCTGGCTGGTCTATAAAGAAATGCTGACCCCACTACCAAAGGGCTATTTCCATTGTCCTGTCTGCTCCTATGCTGCTTTCTTGGGATGGGTAATTTGTTTTTTATTCCATTCCTCCCAACTGCTGTCTGTCTGTAGGAAAAGAGGGGCAGAAAGGGATGCATCTGTCACAATGATCATAGAGTAAGGATGGTATGAGGCCACGAAGCAAAGAGAAAGAGGATGGCTGCAAGTTAGCCTCCTCTTCAGACCTTCTGTTCCCAGAGAGGTCAGTTCATAACAAGGACTTACTTATCCACAATTATGGATGAGTGAACTCACCTGGCAGGTATCACTGAAACCTTGCTGGGTGGAACAGATCAGACCTACCTGTACCCAGTGGAGTTCTGTATGCATCACTGTGCCACAAGGGAGCATCAAGGTGGTGGAGCTGCTGTAATTTATAGATCTATTATTTGTCTCATCAGAAAACCTCTGCAAACTGAAGTGGGCTTTGAGGTCTTGTATCTTATTAAGGGCTCATAATTAAGTTGGCAGAATTGGGTCTCCTGTGTGGTGCTGGAGAGCTCCAGGATGGTTGCCCTGGGTGATTTCAACATTCATGTGGAGATGCCTTTCACAGGGGTGGCCCATGACTTCATGTCTTCCATAAAGCTGTCTGTTTGTGGTTGGTCTAACTTGTAGGGTAGGTCTTGTTAATGCCACCCCACTGTCATGGTCAGAACATCACCCAGTTGAGTTTTGTGACAACAATCCTCTTTTGCATAGATGTTAAGGAATCTGAAAGATTTCTGAATGCTCTGGGGGAAATTTCCAGGAACCGAAGTTGGTGATCCTGTGGGGACTCTGGTGGACCTATGGAATAGAGCGACACAACAGGCTGTTGACTGATTGCTCCTGAGTGTCACTCTCTGGTGATGCACAGTTTGAGCTGCTCAATAAATGCCCTATGATTTTAAAGCTGCTTTAGTTTTGAATGCTTTGCACGTTAACACGATGGTTGCTTTATTATGCGCGTTAACTTCAATTACTATAATTCTTCCCGAGTTTAATAGGATAGAAACCGAAATAAGCAAGAGAATCCGAATTCAGAAAACTCGGGGAGTGATAAATTTAGGAGTTTCCCCTCTTCTGCTCGACCTTCGACCCGCCCAGGCGGAGATCGCGGAAGT
This sequence comes from Aspidoscelis tigris stejnegeri, assembly GCA_023333525.1. Taxonomy (NCBI): domain Eukaryota; kingdom Metazoa; phylum Chordata; class Lepidosauria; order Squamata; family Teiidae; genus Aspidoscelis; species Aspidoscelis tigris. Next base: position 215,872,955 of record JALMGA010000001.1, read on the forward strand.
ACCTGAAGAAAAATACAGAGGAGGGCGCGAGAGGAAGCGGCGCTTGGTCACGTGACGCCCCTCGCGCGCCCCTGTCCGTTTTCCGCCCGGTCTCCTCGTCTCGGTGCCTTTGTCCCGCTCTTCCTTCCTCCGTCCCCTCCTCCCCCGACGGGTGGCGCGAGAGCCGGAGGTCTGCGGTATCCCAGAGTGCTCCTCGCGGCGTGGGCGCCGTCCTCCCGTTGGGGAACGACACTCTGCGCCGAGCCCCGGCCAACGAGACGCCTCGCTTCGCGCTGCCTGCCTGCCCTGCCGCCAAACGGACATGTTAGTGCCGAGGCCCTGAGGGCGGGAGGCTGTCGGAAACGAGCCCCGCGACCGCCTGCCGCCTTCCTCGAGTGCCCGCTCTTGCGAAGGCAGCCGGGCGACAACATGGAGGCGGTGAACGCTTTTAACCAGGAGGTACGGGCGCAGCCGGGCAAGGGAACGAGTAGGCCACAGGGTCGGAGCAGGCCCAGCGCGTTGAGCGGGTCGGTGGGCGGGTGGCCGCGGCGGTGGCCGACGTCTCTCTGCACTCCGGGCTGTGAGGGGAGAAGTTCACGGGCCGCTGGAGCTCAACGGAAGAGTCTCTCCGGCCCTGTGGGGAAGCGAGGCCTCGCTTCAAGCCGGCTTTTGGGCGGCGGCGGCGGCGCTGCGCCGGGCGACACTGGACTTTGGGGCTCCTCCACAGGCTTTCAGCCTTCCCGGCCTCCCCTTTTCACGTTCCGCGTTCTCTGGCCGGATGAGCCGCCACCCCGTGCTTCCACTCTCTGCAGCCTGAGGGAGGCTGCTCATTCAGGAGGCCTGGCTGGCTTTGCTGCCCCATGAAGCTCCTGTGTGGGCCGGGCAGGGCAGGGCCGGGCAGGCCGAGGGAGCGAACTTCGTGTGCCGCTCGCAGTGCACGCGCGTTCGTTGTGGAGGCCTTTAGGTCGTGTGTGAAAGCACGCTCGAGCTTCTGGGTGAAGGGAGGAGGAAGCTCCTGGCCTTTCTCTTGCAGTCCGTGACACGAAAGCTGATTGAGGACCTTCTGTGGCTTTTAGGTTTCCTATCCAGCGCTTAGTCAAAATGTTGAACATCCAAAATTTCCGTCAACGGTCATTAGCATGACAAAGTTATTATTTTTTTTTAATACAACAGAATTTAGGAATGATTGGTAACTTTTGTAATAATATATAAACAAATGAAAGCTGCACAGGAATTCTGGGCGACTTCTTTCATTAGTGGCAACTTTGGTAGGAAAGAGAAGTAGTTAAGGATTCCAAAGCAATATCACAAAGTGTTTTATAGGAAGCAGTAGGGACCGTATATTCTCTCCTATGGAATTGGACGACTTTGAAACTTAAAACTGTATCTGCAGGATTAATGGTTAATCAGATCCACACCTGGCTAGGATAAAATCTGCTCATTCATTCTAAAACAGTTTACTTTGGAAAATGGATGAAGCTGCGTATTTCTTGCATAAGATTTTGTTCTTTTTTTGGCTGTAGTTAGCTGGCCTGGGAACTTTCCAGTTAAGTATGCATGTTCAAGACTACCTTAAATTCTTTCAGAACTCAAAAAAATGAGTCCTGCACAGTAGTAACTAAGCACTGGCCTTTGTTTAAACTACATGACAATGTTATATTTATCTACATAACTGGTTCTTTTTTGGATCTAGTAGGTATTTAAAAACTGAAAAATTATGACACATGATCATCCTATATTTGTTTATGTTTTTATCCCTCCCTATACCTGGGAGTCTCAGGGCGGGTTACAATATTATAAAAATCTTAGACAGGACCCTGCTCTCAGGCTTACAATCTTATTTGCATCCATTAATATAGGACAGAGGTAGAAGGTGAAGGTAATTTTTTTTAGAATGGCAAGTTTAGTTTTATCAATCAGATGCTTGCCCCGGGCATTTTTTAAATTTACCTCTGTAAGATACAGGTGTTTGTTTCCTTTAATGTGTGTTTATAATTTTCATTTAGTTGTGTGGAAAGTAGGTTAAGAACAACAATGAAATTTCTAGTATGGTATATGCCAAAAGTGAACGGGAAGTGATCACAGGAAAAATGAACTTTCTTCAGTGTTTGCATACAAAGCATTTTGCAGATCTACTGTGCTGTCTGAATTAAAGGGTCCTAATATAAGTAAAAGTGTAGAAAATATTTTTTGGAACATCTTACTATGTGTGTATGAGAGCTCTGACTCCAGATAAAAGTAATAAGCATTTCCCCTCTTTCAGGCATTGCATTCTAGTGTGTTCATTTTTTATTTTGTGTGTATTGCTGTAACCTGTCCTGAGACCTTTATGTATAGGGCAGAATAGGAATGTAAATAAGGTGGCTACTGTACCTGCAGCTTTGGAACAGAAAGAGGATAGGCTGCTATCTTCTCTATCTCCTGCCCAGACTGGAGTTCACAATATAGTACTGTAACAGTTTCTTAGGGTTTCTGAGTGCAGCTGTGTTCTGTGGCTGGAGGTAAAAGGGTTGCAGCATTATGTAATAATAGGAAAGGGTAAGGAAGCAGGTGGAAAGATCATGCATGGTCAGTTTCCCCATTATTTGAAACTCTGGAAGCAAGCAAACTTGCAGCTAACTGTGATTGAACATTGTATACAAAACAGAAAAAGACCTTACCTGCCAAAATAAGCATGACTGTTTTTAACATTCTGAATAATCGGTGACTTCTGGTGTCTTACTCTTTTGTGCCTACGTTTAAACCATAGAAACTTTACCAACAACTCCTTTTTGTTTTACAGGCTGCATTTAAACATCTTTCTGCTTTGAGAGATGAGGTGTAAGTGGGATCTGAATACATACCAGTGCAAGAATTAATGTTCTTGTTCAGAGTGCATAATATATTTATTTGAATGCTGATAAAGATGTCGAGGGCCATTTCCACATGGTGTACATTATCCTGCACCATGCTGGGCTGTTCTAGGATTGGATTGAGTGTACCGTCTCAGGATGGGATGGTGCCTGGTGTTGTATGCAGGGCTGTTTTAACTGGAGTCCACTTCCAGAGCTACTTCTGGGTGCCTGGCAAAATGGTGACAGACTTCCTGACCCTAGTAATCTGCACTAGCTGCTTCTGTGCTATGAGTACAAGCACTAAAATGCTGCATGGACAGTTTGTATGTAGTCTAGTGCAGCAGACTATGGCACTGTTTTGTGCTGAAACCCAGTCCAATTTCACTATCTTGTGCTGTCACAATATTCTATAGGGCAGTGATGGCTAACCTTTTAAGCTCGGTGTGTCAAAATTTGCAAAAAAACAAAAACAAAAAAACAACCTGGCTTAACGGGTGCTGTGTCACTTCTAGAAATATTCTGTGATATTTGTAGCTCTAGTAAAAAAGTTATATTTTTGATAAATGTATTTTATTAAAAGCAAAAATGAATAATTTTTACATTAGTGACTTTTGTTGCTGAATTTCATTTGCTAAATCTTCATTTGAAAGTTATTATTTCACACACTTCAAGAACAAGCAAGCACTACACGCCCAGGTGCCAGGGTGACCATGTGTGTCACCCAAAAGGGCATGGCGTGTCACCTGTGACACGCGTGTCATAGGTTGGCCATCACTGCTATAGGGAATCATACTTCTTCTGAATGAGAGGGTTCATAGTTTGGGGGTATATCTTGATTTTTTTTTGCTGCTTCTGGAGGACAAAAGTGGCATTGGTTCCAAAAATATTGCTGCAGTGTGCCGGATATGGCAAATCACAAATTGGGATTACCTTGCCCCAGTTTCTCACAGCTTCATAAACTAATGTTTAGAGTATTGTGGTGTACAATAATAGGACTAACAATTAAAATCCAACAGTTACAATTAGTGCGGAATGCAGTCACCAGTGGTGAACGATGTTTCAAATTGGTTCCTTATCAGTCATGTGTGAACATCCCATAGGTTGCTGTATCCCATTCAAGGTTTTGATGTGATCATGTGACACTTGTCTGGATATTTGTTAAACAATACACTAAGCTTTATTTGGTTCATTTCTATGCTGCTGTTCAGCTTAAAACGACTCTGAGTGGCTCGCAGTATGTAATCTTGGGCAAATTCCTGCACTCAGGCTTGCAAAGATGGGTTAAGGCATTGGACTGGGCTACAATGCACATCAGCACCAAGGAATAACTCATTATAAAAGTAAAACAAAAAGTGCAAATTCTAGGATACATCTAAATATTAAGGCAGTATCACCAAGCATGCTTAATTAATATTGTTGAAGATGAAGAACTGGTTGTGGTAGGTAGTTTGTTTTACTTTTTTGGTCTCCAGAGCACTGGAAAATTAAGGAGGATGAGGACAGTTCACTGATAACAAATGACAGAATGGAAAAAGTTGTGGTCTCCCATGTGGGTAATCTGAAAAGATAAATTATAGGGAATATTTTACAAGCTGCAGTGAGCCGGTCCTGAACAAAATAAAATCTGTCTGATCCCATAAGGGGATGGTCACCAAGCAGAAACTAATATTCTTTGAGCATGTGATGCAACTGGTTAAGGAAAGCAGAAGGGAAAGACAATGAACAAGGTAGATAGACAGGATTAAAGATATTATTGTAGTGGCTTTGGAAGAGCTACAAGAGTTTATTACAATCATGAGTTATCAAGAATCATGCCTGAGTCAGTGGCACTTAATAGCGATGAAATAACCACCAGGGAGTGTATTTCAGTGCTTTTCCTTTTATCCCCTTTCATTATCTTCCACTTTGTCAATAGACTGGAAGTGATCTTAAAAATACAGCCGGTTAGACCTAAATATCTTACATTTCATGGAGATACAGGCTTTAGTATCCATAGGCACATCCAAAAGTACTGTGTTGAGATTTGTCAGTCCAAAGTGGGATTTGCTATGTAATTTAGACTTCAGAGAAGCCTAACAAATTTCCAAGTAGCATCTTCAGGTACTTTTGGGCATACCAATAGGTGCCAAGCACTACTTCATGCAGGACAAGTTGATTGAATGGTACTTGACACCCATAATGGCAACATTATTTACTAGGTTTTCTTTATTACTTGTGAACTCTGCTTATGACCAGGGTTGTGTATTTGCAGATGGCTAGCAAAAGTATGTTAGCTTGGGCAAACACTTGCATTCTTCCTAGCCATTAGCACCAAACTGCTTCCAATACTATAATGCTAAAATTACCATTGTAGAGTCATCTATAAGATAAAGAAGAGTATTTTATATTGTTAATCCATCATCCAGATACAGTTTGTCCCATGGCATTGTAATTGCAACTCCCCCCTCGCTCTACTTGTCAGTTTTCCCAGAATCCTATGTCCAAAGGAACTGTTTTAGAACTTTCTGAGCTTCCTCTGGTAAGGCTAGAATATATTGTATTGAATTATATAAAAGGCTTCTTACAGATTCCAACATTTTGGCCTCTTTTATAAACCATGCACACCTACTTCATTGGTCCCCCACTTGGGGTAATTTTCCACCACTAAAACTTGAATTTAATTATATATGCCCATTGTTTTCCCAGTCCAGGTTTGTTGGTAACCCATTTTGGCAGCCTAGCTTTAGATGAGGGTGGATGTAGCCCACTTTGAGACAGTTTTGCCATGTTTTATGTGAAATTCCAGGCTACTGGTAGCAACAAAGTGCAACAGAATTGTTTCCAGGGCCAACATCAAATGATACTTCAGCAGTGGTACAGCAGAGTTCTAATGGCCTCAGAACTCAGTATTTGACTGTGCTTTTCATCAGTACCCTTGGGTACTGTTCTGTTTTTAATTGTTTAATGTTTGTTATATCTGTACCACCCTATATTGTGTAAGTCTCAGAATGGTGAACAAAACACCCAGATCAGTAGATGTTATATAACAAAGCATAACAACATAACATAAAAATATCAACAGCAACAGGACTGTATTAGGAGGTAATATCACACTAATTAACAAAGGACAAATGGGACAGAGATGTTTTAAGGAGATATCAGAAAACATCTAAGTATATGTTGGGTATACCTTAGGGAAAAGTTTGTTGCAAAGTCTAGGGGTCTGAAAAAGCCTTCTTAGTGGTAACTGTGTGGATTTCATGAGGTGGTGGAACCACTAGGAGAGTTTCACCAGAAACAGGCAGGACTATAGAAGGAAGTATTCCCTCAGATATTTGGGATCTAGGGCATTTATGGCTTTAATTGTCAAGCCCATGACTTTAAATTGGGTGTGAAAGCAAACTAGTGTAATATGAAAATTCCTAGAAACCCTAGCTAGCAATCCAGCAACAGTATTTGGAACTAGCTCCTGCTTCCAGACATCTTCAAAGGCAGATTCATGTGGAGAGCATTGAAGTAATCTGAGGATCGTTGTGGCCAGAGAAACTTGATCAAAGAGAAGCTTCAACTACTTAATTATTCTAAGTTGCCATAAGGACCTTCTGCCACTGCAGGGACTTCAGCTTTAAGTGATAGATGTGGATCTAGTAATACAGTGGTACCTCGACATACAAGTGCCCTGACATACAAGTGTTTTGAGATACAAGCCGCCAAGCGAGTGATATTTTGCTTTGAGATGAGAGCAAGATTTGAGATACGAGTATGTAAATACAGTACAGTACATAACAAAAACAACTGAGGTGGTGTTTTGGGAGCTGGAATGGATTAATGGGAAAATTGCTTTGAGATACGAGCGATTTGACATAAGAGCAAGGTTACGGAACGAATTAAACTCGTATGTCAAGGTACCACTGTATACCCAGGTTTTGAACCTGATCTTTCCAGGGGAGTATCTGTTTTAATGTAAGCTGCCTTGAGACTTTGGGTTGTAAAGTTAGGTTATAAATGCAAATAATAAAGTGAAGGCAAAGAAGAAAAATGCATTCATAATCTGTCAAAAACATAAATCCATTAAAATAGTTAATCATTCTGTTTCCAGTTACTTGATAATTCTTTTGGAGTGTTTTTTGCGTTTAATTACATGTAATTATCCTCAAACTTTCTAAATTTGTAATCCAGCTTCCAGAAATTTACCTTGAGATATTTTGGCGCACTTTTTTGTACTGTACAGTATTTGGAATTTCTGACTAAATAGGGTCTTCAAGTGCCCCATTGATGAGAACACTTGTCACTTATGAATGTTCCTTTTGTGTGTGTGTGTGTGTGTGGGGGTATTCTGATGGAACACCCAGAATGTTTTGAGACTTTTGTTTCAACTTAAAACAAAATTAAAAAAAACCTCAAACATTAGCTGTACACCTCTCAATAGTGGTAATCTATTGGTAGTGGTAATCTTAATATGAGCCAAAGTTCCATTGTGCCTATTTCACTATTTATTTACTACATTTGTATAGTTGCAGAGTAACAAAAGGGCCTCTGGATAACTGACAATAGAAATGCATTAAAATATGCAACCCTCCCATATATTAAAAATAATATATGAAAATAATGTAATTAACATTATGAAAAACAAAACAAGATTATATGTCCATACAGCACTGGTAGAAGTCATATCTGAGTGTTAGTGTGTTTTTAGGATTTTCTTTTGTTTAATAATATTGAGGGGAAATTAAGAATGTAAGAAATACTCTGTTGAATTGGAGCTGTGGCCCATCTAGTTCATCAGTTTGTTCTCACAGCAGCAGTTAATTTCATGTGGAAACCAGCAGGTAGAGCATAAGTACAAACATGGGAGGATTTCTGTCATCTAAATAAAAAAATTATGTAATAATAAGCTTGTCTACAACCAGTTTCTGTGGAAAAGATTGTGCCTTGGTAGCAGCAGTTTGACTTGCCAGGCACTTGCTTGTTGGAGCACTGCCCTTGGTAATAAAATGCCAAAAAACTCTTCTTCCTTCCTGCCTAGAACACCAAGTAACCTTGTTAACAGTGGCTTTTTGATTTGCAACCGATTACCTACTGTGAACGTTTTCTGCAGATGGGGAAAGAAAGACAGCACACCCTGCTTGGTTTGTTAGTTCCTGCTTTGTTCAGTTCTTTGGTGAATAAGAGAAATAAAAAAAGTTAAAGTGTCAAGTTGTGGCTACATCCATAGTGTCTTGACCTTTTTTTAACCAGTTACAGCTGTATTTCATTTTTCCGAAGATGTTATGAATAACTGCAGGCTAAAATATTTCGTTTTCTTGGATCTTGAATTTACTTTAGGATCATTTTTATGGACTTCTTTTCACATGTCTTATCTAGTCTTTCTCCAATAAGTTGTATAGTCCTGAGACTCTAAAGAGGTTTATAGCATGCAAGTTACATGCCTTCCTTTCTGCAGCCAGCTCTTGCCCCCTCCCCCCAAAAAACCTTCTTTGGTTTCTAAATAGCAGGTAACTAAGTGTGAACCTAAATACTGAAATTATCAATATCTAAAGATAAAACTTAGTCAGAATAGTGCTGTCTTGAATGCTTTTCAAAACTTTTGATAAGGCATTGTCTCATACATGGATATCATGTTTGCTAGGTAGACCACCAACTTGTCACTAGGACCAAAGCTGCATCCAGACATTGCTTACTTATTCTGCTATATTTGGATATTCCAGAATAAAGCATGGATGTTTTTTCTGGATGCAGCCCAAGCTGAGCACTTCTTACCTCTCTTTGCTCCTATGCTGCTTTTCCTTTGGAGCCTGGAGCTGGCATTGCCTATTGTCATGTCATGCTGCATGCTGATTTGCAATTTCTGGTCCATCAGGGCTTCCTCACAGCCCCTGCCAGGTCTCTAGAGGACTCAGTGGAGGCAGGAACAAGCTGAGCTTTAATCCCAGACAAATTTCCAGAGCATAGAACAGTAGCCATGTTAGTTAGCTAAAGCAAAATAATCAAAAGTCTTCTCCCAACTTAATAGTGGATGGAAAACACAAGTCTGGATTCAAGAGAGAGTGCTGTTACTTCTTGAAAAATGGTTAATCTGAACCAGATGTTTCACTGCCAGTCCTTCTGCTGTTATTGGACCAAAGGTGATTTGAATGGAGTGGATTTTGGCATCTAGTATTTCCCTTCCATGACCTTAACATGTCCTGATTATTTTTCATGTATTTTGGTTTGTATCCCACTCCACTGCCTATAATCCTCAGGACATGTCAAGGAAAAAAGGCATATAAAACCAGTGTATGCAAAGAGTATAAAAAAACCTAAAACATTTCTAAAAACATGCAAAAGGTATTGAATAAAATTAATAAAACTTTGAAAAAACAAAATTAAAATGTTATAAAAGGGGTCCAACAAACTAACAACAACCACACTCAAAGAGAGAAACAGTAAGATTAAAGGAACAGGAAAAGGCCTTTCAGAAGAAATAAGTTCTCATATTTCTACAAAACGCTGGAAGGGGTGGTGCTGTTTATATTGATAAAGGGCATTCCAAAGTTGGGGAATGCCAGCTGAGAAGGCCCTATTCCATGTGCCTGTCAGTTACAGTACTCTTCCTGTTGGAGCACAGGGAAGGATTCCTTGTACTGATTGTGTGTGGTGAATACCTGAAGTCCTGCAGGTATTTATACCAAAGTCACATTGGATGTTAAGGACACCTTGAAATTGAATCCAGAAACAGGTGGAAAGCCAGTGAAGTTCTTGAAGGATCAGGGTAATGTGTTTCTATCTTATGACCCCAGAGAGAACTCTGGCACCCATATTCTGTACTATTTGGGGTGTCTGAATGCTTTTCCTTGACAGTCCCATGTACAGCACATTATGGAGTATGGGTTGAAGGTCAGCTAAACTTTGTTTCAGTGCTTTGAAGGCTCATGGTTGAGAGATCTGCATTCATGACATTAGTACCACTGATCTGGATCTCGGGCATGGAGATACTTTCCTCTCGTAATGTGCACACACAGGACCAGCATATCTGCAGTTTAGAATTGCTGCCTTAAGGGCAATACATTTATTATGGGGCACATTTTTATGGACTAGACTTTATATTGCAGCATTAAGTTACTCCTGTATTAAATCAGCAAGAATATTTATTTGCATGTCTTGGGTTAGCATTGTAGAAAGTGATGTATATAAGTACAAAAGTAAATTATATTGAAGTTTAAATATTTGCAAACTATTGAAGGGACTATTCTAAGGGGGTCGGGACAGTTACTGAAATGAAGTTTTATTAAACCTTTTGGAGGCTTGCTTGGATTAGGAGATATGTACAGCACTGTGTGGTGATATCATTTTATGGTGTGGTGACATCTGGCTCTGCCTAATCAAGCTGAAGAAGGCAGAAAAATTGGAGTAGCAGGTTTGCTCAGGTAAGTGAATTTTGTTGCTCCAGAGGACCTGGAAAAGGCACGCTGATGTAGGACATTTTGCACATCTCTAGACCTTTCACAATAACTTACGAAAAAAACTATTATTTGCTAACTGAGGAAGTCTATAATTTTCAAGAGAAAAAGTTTAAAAAGTGCAGTTAGCCTCAGAAATATTAGTAGCACTTCCTAGTCATGGATTGTACATTTGGTTTTGGGTGGAGTTTTACTTCCCCGTAGAGAACCAGGTTGCCAGTCTAGGAAGTACTGGCCATGGTTAGATGTTCATTTGCTCAATATGTTGCATCTATTCTTTGAGAGAAAATATGTCTGTTATTGGAAGTTCCCTTCTCTCATATCAGGTTGAATGATCAAAACATTTAGAGCTGTGGACGAAGAAGAGTTTTAAGTAGTGTAGATGTCCATGATTATGTAACACTACTTTTCATAATAGCTTTCAGTTTGTTTCTGTGCACAATACAAAGTGCTTCTTATTATCTTTAAATGTAGTCATTTCTCAAATCACACAGGTTAGGTTTCCCATAAACCCAGATCAGCATGAAAGTCAATGTGTTACTGACTGCCATTGCATTAAGCGAGATATGGGAGCTGTGCCATCTTGCTCTTACCAGTGCCCCCTCTCCTCTGGTGCCACCAGAAAACTACGTACCATCTTACCTGTTGGGAATGGGGAAGAAACTGATTTCCCTCTTCTTTTTCGGTGTCCCTCTTTCCCTCTTCTTTTGTGTGTGCTGTGACTAATCTTCCCTTTTGAACCTAAGGACAGAGGCTTACCTTACTAACAATTTGTTAGCCACTTTGAAAGTTGTGGGCGGGTTGAGATTAAAGCAAAACAAAAAATCAAGTGATCTGCTCATGTAAGTTCAAACCCGCGCTGTACAAAACTATTATACAGTCATTGGGTGTTTAAAAGTTTACTTTTTTTTTCTTATCTGCTTGATTTTTTTTGGGGGGGGGCACCTATCCTCATCTATCACAAAATGAAATACTGGATGAGTTTGTTCTGCAGTTTTACCCAGGCTCTGGAATGTCTGCATGTAGCTTCCTTGACAGTTCTGTGCCTGGTATACATTTTGCTCTTCTATATAGTACCTGTGGTTTGATTAAATTGTTTACAGTACTTCATTTGTATAATGAAGAGGTTTTTTATAGTTTGTATTTTTTAAAAAATACTTTTATTAATCTTGTATTATTTTAATGAAAGTATTGCAGACAACCTTTTTTAATCCTCCCAAAGGGAGAGGACAAATTGCATTTATATAGATTTGGCCCCAAACAGATTTGGAACAGCTATTACTAATTACTGCACCTTAGCCTCTGTGTCAAAGTTCCTGTTTCTCTTGGAAAGATTATGATGGTCACCTGATTGCCAGTCATTGTAAGCTGACTTGCTGCTGCAGTGAGTTCTCTTTGGTTTGTTTGCACTTTTTTGCACATTTGCAGTAGAGCTAAGCATATCTCAGCTCCTGATTAGTTAACTTGTTCAACATGAAATCCATAAATAGCTTTTTAAAAAACATTTTAAATAGGTTAGGTAATTCTTAGGACAGGCCTCATTCACCAAACCGTTTGTAGCTATAGTTACAAAAAACTGTCTGCTAAGAAGAAGTATGGGGCTGTGTGCATCTTTACCAAAAGAAATGGAGGAAAAAAGCATCTGATGTCATTAAGAAAATTAATAAAATAGCATTCTGTGAGGTTTCTTTCATTTCTTGTACCATAACTGATTTTTCAGTTTCACTTGAATGTAAGGTCCTATTTTAAACAAATTTATATTATTATTATTGTATAGTTATGGTATTATTTTAATATTACTAATTGATATTTTGTTTTGGTATCAAGTGTTCTTGTTTGACTTTAATACATTTTCGTTAATGTTAAAGTTCTATTATTCACACAGTGTGAGTTTTACTTTAAGTAACAACTTAAAACGGAATGGAACTCTCATGTTAAACCGGGTTCTTCTGTACTTCAAATGCCATAATAGTAAACAGCTATTTTAAAAATAATAATACAAAGGAATAGTACGTGTAGCCACAGAATATTTAAGGTCACAGGATTTGAGACTGAATTGGAATATGGAATTGTAAAACAGTAATTTTTTTAAAAAAAATTATTTTTCAAAACCAGGTAGGGTAGATTATTTTCTGTTTGCTTAAAAAGGCTTGGGAGGGTTTTCCACTGACCTCCCTTAATCCAGATCTATGATGATCTCAGATGATCCAGATCTAAGGAATGGGTCCTTCAACTAATCTGGGTCTAGTAGATTTGAATTAAGGGAGGTACCCAATGTGTCCCCACGGGCTGTGCAGCACCCAATAGTAATGGGTACTAGCCTGCCCACAGTGGAAATGCCAGCAGACCCATTTGGTGAATCTAGATTGACCCACATGGGGCCCGCCCATCACCCCAGGTTTTCAGTGGGATGGGGCGCAATCTCCGTAGACACTTCGTAGACCAGTCATGTCAAAGATACAGCCCGCGATCGCAATGTGTTTCCCGCAGGCCCCCCCCCGCGCCCCCCGCCACGCCCCTCCCCGCCGCCGCCTCCCCAGCCTCTCCCCAGCATGGTTTCGCTTCGCCGTCCCTTACGCGGCCGCGTGTGAGGAGAGATTCCTCTCACCACCCCCGCCCCCTGCCCATTCCATCCTCGCATGCGCGTGCTTCCCTCACAGCGGCTCCTGCCGGTGCTGAGTGGAAGTGGCATAGGCGAAGGCAGCGACAAGCGCGGGAAATCCGCCCACTCGCCTGGCTGGCCGCTGTTGTCTCTCTTCCTTTGCCAGCGGTTCCTCGCTCGCAGCAGGTGAGGGAAGGAGACCGCCAGCGGGTGGGCGGGTGACCCAGCGGGGCCCGGAGTGAGTGGGTGGGCAGGCGGGCGGGTGACCCAGCGGGGCCCGGAGTCCTCTCTTCAGCATCTCTTCAGTGTCTGTGGCTAGGTGGGAGCCCCCAAACCTCCCCTCCTGCCATGCTTCCCCCCCCCCCCCCGCCACGGGCTCTAGCTGCCAGCATTCTGTTGTGGGGAGAAGAATAGAAGGCTTTGTCAGCAGCCTTGAGCCCCCTTAAATGGGTGAGAAAAGCAGAGTAGAAAAGCCAATTCTTCTTCTTCCTCCATGAAGCCAGCCGGGGGACCTGGGCGAGTCACAGCTCTCTTTCTGAGCTTTCACAGCCCCACCTGTCTCACAAAGTGCCTGTTGTGAGGAGAAGAACAACTGTATATTATATAGTATATAAATAAATAAATAAATAAAATGTTATAATAATTCAGTACATTTTTTTAAATTTGAATCCGGCCCGCCTACACATTCTAAATTTAATATATGGCCCTCTGAAAAATTGAGTTTGACACCTCTGCTGTAGACACTCCAGAGATTCTTTGATGATTCTCTGGAGCCCTTGACAAAGGTTTGTAGGGTTGGCATTGCACTCATGTGGGGTCCTCTTCGGAGCCTGTGCTATTCTGCGGAGCCGGTTTCGGAGATTTGGGTTTGGGGGCACCCCCCATAGGTGCACCCACCCTGAACTCCCCCCCCCCAAGACCCATTGCCCAATTGTGGTGGAAACGCGCTCTATATAATCTGGATTTGATGCCTGAAGACACCATTGTAGACCCCTTTAGTGGGGTCTACAGGAAATCCAGATTGAATGGGTCCAGATTTCCTTAGAACTTGTAGAAACAAATGTGGCTCTAATGGGGTCTGCAGTAGAAATGGGGTCTTCCTGCTCTGAGCCTAATGGATCCCTAATGGGTACTTAATGGGTACTTAGTGGTGGTAGAACCCTCCCCCTTGATGTACAGAATTTTAGTTGTACTTATATTTAATACCATAATGGCCAATAGTGTGTACCAAAAGGCACAGCATTGAGGGATGCTATTAATTAAGGTAGGTGGTAGACACACAAGAACAGAAAAAATCAATATAAGTTAATAATAACAGGAGCAGAATTTGGTGTGCATGTGTAAGAGAACTACATACTGCTTTTTATTGTTTGTTGTGTGCGTTTTCTGATAATCATAAACAAGTCTGTTAATGTAAGTTTTTCCAAACTGTGAAAACACTGGTCACGTAACTTCCTAAGCAACCAGTTTATTCTAATTTGCTTGTAAGACTGCAGTGGTATGTATCGAATTGACTTCTGAGTATACAGGAGCATGCATTGGATGTAAGAATTGGCACTAGTAATCTGCAGTATTTGTTAGATGTATTCTCATGTTGCATGCCCATTGATAATCATCATCAAATAGAAAATTAAAGGTTCTCATAGGGATACGTGACACAATTCTTTACTTTGGTCTTATGCTGAGCACAACCAGGACCTTGGGAAAAACCTCTTTGTATGCTCTGAGGTACAGGAAGAAGAAATCATGATATATTGAGTAAGTCTGTCCCTTCCTGTCTTCCCTGTTTCTTTCTGTACTTTAGTTCTGTACTGAATAGAATAATCTCAAGTTTAAAGGGTTCACTGCATTATCAAGCAGAAACAAGACATTCAGATTAGAACAATTCATTTGGTTCAGTCCCCTCCCTCTTCTTCTTTGCATGTGCAGCCTTCCCCCATTATGGGCTGATCTTCCCCCCTTCTCTCTTGATGCACATGGCATTGCATTCTCCACTTCCATGCAGGTTGACTAGGTGGCTGTGAACCAGCATAGGATGCTAGGAGAATGAAGAGCAACAGACAAGGTAAGGCCAGGGATGCAACGTGAAGGCTGCTGGGCTGCCTTTTCTAGATTGAACGGGTAGACCTTATAGCCCTTTTACATTATCCTTGTCCTAAAGCTTATTAGTCACCAGCCTGAAGTGCAGCCCTCAATTTCAGTCCCTTTGGTGGTGAGTTGTTTTTGATTCTTGATGATTTTGACTCCTCCTCTGTTCCCACACAGTAGAATCTCACATAACATATTTTCATACATTGTTTTTGATATTGTACATCTGGAGAATTGTGACTGTGTCTCATTTAAGGTCCTTCTTTTATTCACTGTTGTATAAATGGACATTTATGGAAATGAGTCTGAGAACAGGAGGGTGAAGGATGACTGTTGTTGAAAAGGACAGGTGCCCTGAGGACTCTTGTCTTTTGTGAAGGCCCCAGGAGTAGGAAGAAAAAGCAGGGAAAGGCAGTGATTTGTAACATGAGAGATACTAAGACAATTGGATCACAGAGTTCACTGGTAGGGAGAAGTTGTGGAAGGCACTTGGTGAAAGAAGTAGCTGCCCTGAGTGCAGACTCTATCTCAAAAGCTCCAGGATCACAAAGAACTCACCCCTGGAGGCACTGTTTTGCAGCATGAAAGAAACAGAGGACCCAGGACAGAGAGCTCATTAAACAGAAAGGCTCCTGCAAAATCCTTTTGTTTCTCCTCTTTATCAAGCTGGAAGCAATAAATGAATGCCTTGATTTACTGTGGTGTCTACTAGTTATTGTGGTTTCTTTGTCCTATATCAGAACTTTATATGCTGCTACCCTACAATTTCCATTGTTCCTTGCAGTTAACCAGTATATTTGTTATATATGTCGTTTTGCGTGATGCACTCTGAGGCATACAGGCACACATCGTGATTATGATGTTATTTTTGTTAGTCAATACTTCTCCTAAATGCCTAATAGAACAGGCATGTTTTTACCTGATGCCTGAAAGATGTTAAGTGCTACATATACCTCTTTTAGAAGAGAGTTCCACAGTGGGAACTAATGTTGAGAAGCCCTCTATTGTCTTCTATGTTGACTTCAAACAATGCAAGAATACAAATCGCGGCCTTGCTGGATTATATTATATTATTTATTTATTTACATTTTTATCCTGCTCTATACCTGGAAGTCTCCGGGGGGTGGGGTGGGGGGTAACAACATTTAAAATCAGACATTATTAAAACAATAATAGCACAGTTGGACCCCCGTATCTTCAGGGGATAGGTTCCAGGCCTACCGCAGATAACAAACTGCGGATAATAGCAAAGGCTGGGAAATGCACTCTATTTCCCATAATTCCAGTGAAATCTTGTGGGATTTCACAGGAATCCTGGGAAATTAACTCAAGATGTACTCAATTTCCCATAATTCCTGTGAAATGCCGCAGCTAAAGTTACTCATTGTCTGAAGCCGGTAGAAAGCACTTTGCCACAATTAGCCACACGTTGCTCCAATACTGGCTCAAGAAGAAACCAATACTACCTCAAGAAGTAATCCAAGATGAGAAACCAGGTGCTTGAGGAACTGCATCCACAGGCACTATTCAGACATAACCAATGGCAACAGTACTATCTGTCACCAGCATTTCAGGCTTGCCTAGATTAAGTTCCAGATTACTTTTATCAAGTCCATTATGGCAGTCTAATGTTGATTTAACACATCCACTGCTAGGCTTGTTATTTGGTGCTCCAGACTGCATTTTCCATGAAATAATAACACAGTGGAACCCATACTTTAGGCTACACAAGGAGGAAAACCTGTGCCCCCTGGGCACCGAGGAGCGCAAACAATATTCCCTAATACAGAAACCCAAAAGAAACTACAAGAAAACCAAAAAGTTCTGAGTAGAAAAATGAGGCAATACAGTATAAGGGTAATGAAAGTAAATATAAGTTAATATATGTTAACAGTTTGGAAGAGAAGTATAACTTGAAACACTTTAAAAACCATTTAATAAAAGAAGCCAAACACGTTTCGACCCCTATATAGGGTCTTCCTCAGTGGCTAAAATTTTTATCTATATAAAAACACAATGTAAAGTGTAGAATACTGTCAGCATGTGATTCTGACTCTCCAAATGTATACAATAGATTATCCTTCCGAAGGCTATGCCTCTTGTATAGCTTACAGCTGTGGCTGTAGAGGTCGATTCTGAAATTACTCACGTATGTGAGCAAGCAATAGAAAAAGAAAAAAGCGGGAACAAGAGCTGGAAAGGCAGTCAGACTTCAAACAAACCAATTTACGTCTTCATTCAAACCATGGGGTGCTGCTGATTTTAATCTATGGATCCACTTTAATTCCAGTAGTTGTAATTTATATACCAAAATTTGAATGAATCAAAAGCATGACCAACTTCCAAAAAGTGTTTCACCAAAGGGGCTGTATTCTATGATTTTTAATACAACTCTTGCGTACCACTATGTGTGTTCTAATTTACCTACTGGTCGTTCTCACATACAATAACTGGCACGGGCATTGGATGATACATATGACATTGTTGATCGCACATGAGAAAAACCTATAGGTCTCATAAGATCTATGATCTCTAGGGTTTCCAAAATGTTTTATGTTACTACTATTTTTACAAACCGAGCAATGTCCACAAATGAAATGCCCTCTGAGATTTGAGCTATTGTATGCAAACATCTATTAGATGTAGCAAAAAATGAATAGGAGGGGATCCCATTGGATTAGATAGACAGGGTGGTCATCCCTCTCACATTTGATACTCACTCTTCTATGGTGAAAGATAGCATCGGAAGATATTGGCAATTATTGGAAGATATACCCCGATACCAGCATAAACCTATGTTTGCATACAAATGAGCTCACAACATCAAAGATAAATTAGTACATGCTGATTTTGCGCTTCCTACTGTACAAAATAGCTCAAATCTCAGAGGACATTTCATTTGTGGACATTGCTCAGTTTTAAAAAATGGAATTCTCTTGAAGAAATGGGAGGTTCAGTCATTTCAACTTTGCTTCTATGCTAAAGGAAAAGTGCTAATAAAAATATTTGTTTTGGTAAGACTTGAAGGCTCATTTGTTCAAGAATGGGATGCACTTAATGTTAAGGGAAAGTTGCAGGCTTTCCTAACATCTGAGTGTCTAGGTGGCAACCTTCCAAAAGTACTAAAAAGCTCAGAGATGAGGGTAGGTCTCATAACTAAAGTATGCATTGGCTTCTGTAGCAGAGGCTTTTCAGTGCGATTTGGATCATAGCAGACAAACCTAATTACACCCAGACCAGTCAAATCTGAAGTCTTGGTACACTGAAGGAGTTGAAAATAATTCACTGAGGGTATTGAGCCAGTGTGCAACAGTGATGCAAAAGGCCAATAGCATGCTAGAAATCTTTACATTGCTAAGCTTTGAATGTGGTGTGCTTCTCTGCAGAGAGAAGTGTCTGCTAGACTAGGCTTCTTTGCACCACACAAGGAAGCCCACATTTAGCAGGAGTCCTGCTGCGGGTGGCTGCTGAGAGACACTGATCACAGTAACAGACTGGTGGTTCTTTGTTATGTAGATTGTTTTAGGTGAGCTGTGCCCAGGAACAAAGACTTCAAATTTATTTATAAATCAGTTACAGGGAGGGAATTCTGTGGATAAAGCAGCGGTACAGAAAAGGCCGTGCATTTAGGTCTCCACATTGAGACTCCTTCTCTCTGGGAACCATGAGCTGAAACTGTATGTACATGTTATGTGAGTCACTCTTGGAGTGCTGAGGAAGGAGTCCCCTTATCTGAAACCCTTGAGGTGGGGACAGGGAATACTGACAGGAGAACAGGATTTCCAGTCCTCCCAGTACTTTGTCACATTGATTTGGCTTGCAGTTGTTGTATGGCTCACGCCAGATTGAGGTGTGGAGGTAGTCATTCCAAAGGGCCATGGAGCTGACAAGGGAAACAGCTGATTGTACAGCCTTTGGGGACAGTACCAGCTTCTCTGACAACTTGAAAAAATACATGTTCATGTGCTGTCAATCTCCCCCTTTACCTAGTTCTGTTCTCACCTGTTTTCAGTTACAGTATAGATGAATAGGTTAATTAATTCAAGATTTAGGTTTTTTTTTAAAAAAAGATGCATATTTGAAAGGTTTGTGCTGTTTGGCTCATTAATTCTTAGCATTAGTTATTTTCATTGTGCATTTTTGTACTCATGCACTTACTATCTCTGTACTGAAGTGGTACTAACACTAAACGATGAACAATAACAATTCTATAGATAAATGAATTGTTGCTACTGTTATTAAATATTTGACAATACTTTCCAAATCATGCAGTCAGATTCTTGGGCATCTTCAGCTACTGCAGAAAGCACACCAACTTGTAGCATACCTTTTTTTGCAAGAGGTAGCTAACTTAACACAGTTTAGTTAGTGAGTTCAAAGTGTACTTGGGCACTAAATGAATAGGTTCTATGCATACCTGCTCCTCCATTCCCTTCTTGACTTACCTGGCTAATCTCTGGTTCAGTGGAAAGTGATAGTTTACTATTACATTTAAGTTGAGTTTGCTCACAACTAGGGATTGCAAAATACATTTTGCAAGTTCTATTTTTCATCTGTCTGTTGATGGCTGTTAACCAGTGGAGAAACTTTTACAGAACTTTTTAAAATCCACTCATCATGTAGCCATTTGCAAAGTGTTTAATACGGGAATCACATTGTCAGATTGCTAGGATTCTTTGCAAGAGGTTGCTGTGTGGCTTCTCTTAAAAGTTCCTGAATTCTGTTCCAAGTTTAGCTCAAGCAGAAGTAACAGTGCATTCCAGGAAAGGTGAGGAATAGGCAGAGTAGAGAAGCCGTTTCTTTTAGTTGCCTTCACCTCCTCTCCTCTGTCTTTTTGCATATTTTATACAATGTTTAATTTTTTTAATGATTTTTTTTTAGTAAGGCTGTTATTTTTTATCAGCAGGGAGAAGAAATGCAATACATTTTTGCTATGTTTTTTTCTGGCGCTGATTCCATGTTTGAACACATACGAGCATGCTAACCACATATATGCATACATCTGTATGGCTTTTTTTTCTTGTGCCAGTGCTCCTTAAAAGTTTTTCTGAGATTTGTTGCCTAGCTGATATTACAGAAAGCAGGCGTGGCTAAAATATTTCTGCTTCTCATCTTTTGTCTTTGTCAAGAAAATATCAGAAGTTTGAAGTATTTAAAGTATAGAACAAGTTTCATTGACATGTGTACTGCAATTTTTGTTCATAGGGCTAAGACACAGAAACACTATCATCTGTTGTCAAGATATTTAAATTGTTTTTGCTAAAAGGAATGCACTCCCAGATGAGTGCTTTCAAATAGTGTTCAAGGGTTTCATTCACTGGTGGTCCATGAATGGTAGCTGGGTCTAGGAGCCTACTGCCACTACTATCTGTTAGTGGTCTCTCAACTTAGTTCTTCTCTTGAAAGGAATGATATTTTAAACTTAGTTTAAGTCCTTGTCTGTTTTTAAAAGTTCTTACGCGGGTTTCTACTGTGTAATTGTAGCATGTTTTCCCCATAGAAGAATAAATAGCACTGGTTTTTATATTAATACCATAATGATAGAAGACCTTAAATGCTATTCTACTGTCAACTAATTGTGAGTAAACCTATTAAGAAGCTTAGTGAATAATTTTGTAAGTAGATTGATCAATACAGGTTATGGCTGAGGGGTCAATACTTGAATTATCAGTGTGTGTACAAATCAAAATTAACAGATGAGAACATGTTATATTCGCTGTTGTTAAGATGCAGTTTTTTCAGGTTGTGTTCATTCTGCTGTAAACAAACACATCAAAAAAAATCTTCCAAAAGCCACCTTTCTTTAAAATATTATATGGATGTTCTTATTTGCTTGTATTTTAAGAATGTGTAAGCAATTAGGAGTTTAATGTGGCAGATTATCAGTAGAGACTTCCCAAATGGTATCTGTGTCTTAATACTTGTTTAGCTGATGTTCTTTGCCTTTTTTTATGCTGAAAGTGTTTCCCAAACATAGGTCCCTACGTTTGTCATCCCTCTTTTTCATTTGTGGTGGTTGTGGATAATCCAATAATATCTGAGGACCCAGTGTTTGGAAAATAGCACTGTAGTGTATATAGCATTATGCTAACCTTTGTTAGCCAATCCATGTGGAATCAGACTAAAATTGGTAATTGTGTTTTAAAATTTCATGAAAAATGTACAAAGATATATGTAGATGAAAGTGCAACCCAATTTAGAGCTGAGAAGCAATGGAATCAATGTAACTTCTCTTGTGTTTTCCACCATATGACTCAGGTTTTTTTTAAAAAAATACATCTTCTAAAATCATCCTGATCTATTTTAAAAAGTTATTTTCCTATTCGTCATCAAATTATAGATGTGTCTTATGTTCCAGTGTGTCTTATATGGTGGGAAATATGGTATGTATTTTGAAAAGCAAATTTTCACATGGATATATCACAGCAGGATATTTGGAAAAAGATGTCATTGCTGTCTTAGCTTTTAAAATGTTTCTGAGGATTGAAAATAAAAGGTTGAGAAATTTTGACTTCATTCAGTATTTGTTTCTGTTCAGATTGATTTTTTTTCCTTTAAATTTAGCTCTTCTCATTGATGGAGATGAAGCCTCCAATTTCTCGTGCAAAGATGATACTCATTACTAAAGCTGCTATTAAAGCTATTAAGGTAAGCGTATGTACTCCCTTGTGCAAAATGAGCTTGTCTTTGTACAGAAGGGGGATCACCTGTGCTTGTCTCTTTTCTAGAGACATGAGAGACATTACTTGCGCTCATTCTGAAGAATTTTTGTAGTTGCCTTACAAAATATCTTTTATCACAGTAAAGTAAATGTCATTTGGGCACCTTAGAAATGTAATGTAAAATACGATTAGCAGGACCTGTTTCCTCCTCATTTAGAAATATTTAAAATGAGATAATTCGTCTTTATAGACATATTTTTCTGAAAACTTTAAATCTTCTTTTTCAGCTTTACAAGCATGTTGTCCAGATTGTAGAGAAATTTATTAAAAAGGTAAACAAATTTTTATGTTCTAATATGTGCTAAACTGTACATAGTTTCCATAATTTTTTCTCCCATTACTGTTGTCCTTTATGTAATGTGATTATTACGTTTAAAATATATGGTAAGTTGACTCCATCATTGTCTCTGTACTCGAGCTCTAGAGATATGCAAAGGGCTCTTTTAGCCACATGTTGTCCTTGATGTCCTTGTTTTCCTGACTCCTGGGAAGGGAGTAAGGTGCTTACTTCTTCAACAGCACACCTGGGGCAAGCAAACCTCCTGTAAGCATGTCACAGTTGCAGTGTTGTTGTCAAACTGCAACGTATCTGTCAGCACTTCACCCCTCCCCCAGAGGTTCTGGAATGGCAAGTAAGCAGCTCTTCTTTCTCCCAGTAAATGTGGTTAAGCCAGCAGATCTTTCCGATGCAGGGCTGTTCTGAAAGAACCTGCTGAACGTCTTTATCCACTTTCCGTGCTATACCAGGTGAACCTTGAAACTTGGTTGCAGAAGTCTGATAGTTGCAGATTGAAGAAAGAACTGGAGAGGACTTCTGTTCACCCAGTTTTGTTCCATGCATCCCTCTATTTTATGGAAGTATTCTTGAATATGAAGCCTAGAGTCAGTGATCGATGTAAATAATGTTAGATAATCAGACTATGGGTAGATTTATTTATTGTTAATTTCAGAGCTATATAGAATATTTTTGTGTTTTCTGAAAATACTTTGAATCTAGTCAGGACTGGAAAAAGCACAGGTACCAGAATTCTGATCCTGGCAGCTGGAGCCTTGGTAGCTTTACTTCCTAAAAGTTATTTTGCTGCTTCAAAATATTTCTTGAAAAAGTACTTTTTGCTCACTCATGGAATTTTTTAAAGGAAAAATGCAAACAGCAGCACTTGTCTTGTTTTCCACGTTACAGTATTATATCCTGTTTCCTTTATCTAGTTTTTTTTAGGGATTTATCTTATGATGTAGTGGTGGCAAAGAAGGTGGTGTATCCTGTCATTTAAAGGCAGGAATGAAATTAAATAGCTTCTGCTGGCCACCTCTTTCCTACCTCACACCTGAAATGAATGTTGCAAAATTACTGATTAGTAGCTTCTTATACCACTAGGTATTAATTACTAGGTATTAATTTTAATTAAAATTAAATATTAATCACTAGTAATAAATATTACTAGGTATTCTGTCATTCATGGAAGGATAGAATCAGTGTATTAATTTTGGTGTGTTGTTCAGATGAAATTTAGTATGGTACTAAATTTGAACCTTAGGCAAAGGAGATAAGGTGGAGAGTAATAGGCATTATATTGTCTGTAATATGTCTTGTAACTTTTTATTACAAATCAATATATTAAAATGGTTTTAGAAAGATATAAAAACTTCGCTAATATGCACGGTAGTCAGTTTTCTGTATTTATCTATTCTTTTTCTTTTTCTTAGTGCAAACCAGAATATAAAGTTCCTGGATTGTATGTTATTGATTCTATAGTTCGTCAGTCTCGACATCAGTTTGGAACAGACAAAGATGTTTTTGGGCCAAGATTCTGTAAAAATATAATGGCTACATTCCAGTATTTATATCTTTGTCCAACGGAAGACAAGGTATGACAGTTGAAAATATTTTAGGGTGCGGTTACACCTTAGCATTTTAATCTGAGTCAGGAAGACAGCTTAATTCAAGCTGTTTTTGGCCAGGAACGGCTTGGTCACACCTTCCTGCTGCTGTCAGAGGGAATCGCAGTTGGGTGGGGGGGAGAAGGGATATCTGATAACAGAGCAAAAGAAATTGCGGCAAGGGGGGGTGAGAAGGCAGATCCGACGTCAAAGGGAATCACAGCAAGTGGGGACAGGGGAGGCAGAGAAAGGACTGTCACGGTAAGTGGGAGAGGGAAGGGAAGGGGCAAGACTCAGAGCAGAAGCTTGCATGGGTATCATTTTCTGGAAAGCTGGGGAGCCGGAATGGTGCTCTCCTGGAAGGAGATTAAAACTTTAAAGCTGTGTTGGCCCGAATGAAGGAAAAACCCAAATAGAGGGAGGAAAATCCAGAAAAAAACCAACTTGGCATTTAAATGTGTAACCAAACAGGCTGGAATTTGGAGTGGATAAGAATTAAAGTAAGGGTGTAACTGCTGCCGTAATTTATAAGGATCTCAATATTGAGACTCAGTCTCCTGATGGCAATTTACAATGGCTTGACCTGTATATATAATGGAAGAATTTTGTAATTGTTGCGTTAGAGAAGTGAATAAATGAAGCCCTTTTGTTTTCACCTCTGTACTGTGGTTTGTAGCATTGTATGATATTATAGATAAAGTATAAAGATTCAGACCTGTATCACTCACTTCTTTTATGCATAAAAACAGGATTAATTCAGAAATTATATTGTTATCTTATTTCTTCACATGGAAAGATTGGGAGAAGTTTTTGACTGGATACTTATTCTTTTGGCTGTCATGCTTTGTATGCTGCCTAACCAGACTACAGATAGCTAAATAGAAGGGTATTCTGGGGAGCTTGGGATCTGTAAATCATTTTTGCTTTTTTTTTTTTAAACAGAGTAAGATAGTTCGTGTTCTCAACTTATGGCAGAAAAATGGAGTGTTTAAAATAGAAATAATTCAGCCCCTCCTGGACATGGCAGCAGGAGCTAGCAGTGCTGCGTCAGTGACTGAAGATGCGACTAATAATGATGGTAGGAAATGCCAGTAATGGTCGTATTTTCAGATTTTGCTTGCTTCAATCAGTATGGAAGAAATGAAGTATCAGTAGAATTTGGAATGGATTAATATATTCTTGCTTAAACAATGACTTAATGAATGTATCACAGATTAAGAATGATATGAAGAACACTTTACAAATGACATAAAAAGTCCCTGGGACAAATGTGTTTAATATTTAGCAATTTGTCCTGTTGAATGAGTAGAACATTTTTTAGATTGTATGGTAGTTATATGCAAATCAAAGATGTTTGTGTATAAACCATGAATAACCTGATGAGATACATCTGTTGAAGTAGTCTATGAAAGCTCATGCCACAATTTTTTTCTGTCTATCAGTCTTAGGTGCTACTAGACCTCCCTTTTTAAAATAATACCCTAGCTCTGAGCAATAGTTGGGAAACTGTAACACCTTACCTTTCTGCAACTTTGATTGCTGCTCTCCATCTGGCACATTTATTTGGTTTTCTGAAGGGAGTCCTGCATCTAATTTATGCTTGCTAACATACATTCGTTGACACCATAAATAAAATGGACGCTTTGGAACATACAGGATGTAGAGTTTGTTGACAAGAAATACAGGGTATTAATACTCTGCTGAAACCCATATGTTCACTTTAGCAAGTAAAAACGACACTCAGGACAAATTTACACTTGTATTATACATTGACCACTGAGTATTTCATTTTTAAAAAATCTAACATTCTCCAGAGAGCCTTACGCATGGGAACAGTACCAGTGTTAAATTACCTTAAATAAATTACTTTGTAGGTTCACCTCCTCCTGCCACAACGATCGCTTCTGAGCCTCCTCAGGTTGCTTCTAATTCAGTACCTACTGTGCCACAATTGCCAAGTTCTGATGCCTTTGCAGCTGTAGCACAGTTATTTCAGACAACACAAGGACAGCAGGTAACCAGTCAAGTTTTCTTTGAAAATATAAACTTAAAAGCAATATAGTAATGTTTTTCCCAATCAAGAATTTATCACAAGCTGTGCTGTTTTAGAAGTGAAATTATGTGAGTGTGTGAACTTAATGAAATTCTATTATATATTCTGCTATTTACTGAATGTGTTAGGTGTGAAAATAAATAGGTATATGAGTATATGGATGTATGTAGTATATGACTGTTTAGGTGTGATCTCCCAGTAACCTGTGCTACCCAAGTACTTCAGGAAATGCTTGTAGACCTTAAGTAGAATCAGAGGGTGTTCATATAGGATTCTCAGAATGTTTGCCAAAGTGTTATATTACAACTGCTTATTTAGGCTTTAAAATCACTAGTAAGAGGACAACTCAGAAGAACACTTAACAAGGGTCAATAACCTTTTTGAGCCTGTGAACACATTTGGAATTTTGAAGGTACACCATAAGAGCATACTTTTTGGTTGCTTCTTTCTGCTAGACAGTAAAGGGAGGGTTCCAAAGATTTGTGAATGCAAGGGAAACTTTAGACATGCCTTTGAAACTTTTGGGTGCTACATTAGTTGTCTTTACATTAAGGCGGGATGATAAGAACTGGCTGACGGTGATTGATGGGAAGGGAAAGGAAAGAACTGGCTGTCAAAAGTCTTCAGTTCTACACTTATTATTTGCTCATGACTATTTTTAAGGGGTTGTTAGTAAGTTGCAGGTTTAATTTAAATGTGTCCTACAATTTTGTGATTTCTTCAGAGAATTGTTGTTATGGGGTGGAAATATAACTGTATTCAATAAATATATAATAAATTATCTTAGCTCCAGCAGATTCTTCAAACGTTTCAGCAGCCCCCAAAACCTCAGTCTCCGGTGATAGATAACAACGTAATGGCTCAAGTCCAGGCCATTACTGCTCAGCTGCAAACTACCACAACACAACCAGCAGAACAAAAGCTTGATTACCCAGCAACAGAGCAAAAGACTTCTTTTGATAAGGTAATGTTTTCATTTTAGTTGAAAGGATTTAACACAGTGATTTATTTCTAATGTAACTCTATGCCAGGGCATCACTTGGTGCTGTGAAAAGACAAAATCAAACGATGGGTCTTTGATGGGTGGTCTTCTCTTTTCTATAAGATATTTTGTATAGTGCTATATATTATAGTCTTAGGTAGCACCTGAATTTCACTTCAGCCTTGTAGCCTTTGGATTGTGTTAAATGTACAAATATTTGGACTTTTTGTTCAGGGTCTGTTCCCCACTTCATTTGCTTTGGAGCGATAAATGCTTGTATTAAACAAGCAACAAAGAAGTCTTACTAAATAAGTAAATGTCTTGTGAAAAATTAAGTTTTCTGAATTTTAAAGACAGTTGTGTTGTTCCATGAACTTGAAAATAAAATGCTTACTGCATTAGTTGTGGTTTGTTTGCAAGCATGTTTGGTCGAAATAAAATATCTAGACCTGTTTTTGTTTGTCTTTTGAGTCTAGTTATTGCTCAGAAACTGCCCTCGTTGCCCTGAAAGATTGACCTTTTGGGAAGAAAGTTAGGTTGATGTTGACCGTGTTTTTTCCCTGTCTTTGGCCATTGATGTCATAGTTCATGTGAAATGTTTCCAAGACCTCCATGCGTTTCAGCATCTGGGTGCTGTCATTTGGAGTTGTGAAGTTAGGGACCATCAATATGTAGATGATGTCCAGCTTCATCTCTACATTCTATCTGAGACAAAAGAAGGGTTGAGACATTCAGTGCCTGGAGTTAGCTAGTACCTGCTGCTTATAGAATTCATACTATTATTTCTCTTTCCTATATTGGGGAGTTCTTCTTCGGCACACTCATTCTGACAAGTGTATATACTAGACTCCTTGAATTTAAATTTAGGTTTTTTTCCCAGTGAAATTGAATTGGTTTGTATTTGGTGCATCCGTGACTTCACACATCAATCTAAAAATCTACAGTTGTTCTGATAGTCATAATAGATGTTGTGATCCTTCAGCTTCAAAACATTGTTTGAAAATTGTGGCATCATCTTGTGATTTTAGTGCTGCTGATGCCAGAGTAGGCCTACCAGACCATTTTTAAACAAATATTACTTTATAGGTCTCATATTTCCTATAGCATCACTACTGCTGAAATCTCATCTCTGTAACTCCCCATGTTGCTGCTTTTTATCCTCAAATTCTCATTTTTCTTGTATTTCTTGTATTTTACTGTTACAGTTTAATTTGTATACCACAAAGTGTCATTTTAGGAATGAATTAGAGTCTTAAGTGAAGATCCATTTGGATTTTTAAATCCTGTAACATTTTCACACTGTTTTCTAAAACTTTCTTGGTATAAAAGCCACTGAAGTATTTTGATGACTGTTACAGGATTTTTATAATCAAATTGCATCCATTGATCAATTTCTCATCTTTTCTCCTTACACAAGCAGCACTTGCTATAATTACTGCTCTTCTCAGTTCTTCTCTTGACGGCATTGTACTGGGCAGATATGATCATTATCATCAGACTTCTAAAATTACTTTGGGCATACACTACCCCCAGTGATGGGCAACAGATTCTATACAACACCAGAAGACAATGCATACAACATTTGCTGGCAACAGATGAGTCTTTTTGTTCTGTTATCTAGACTGTAGCTTATGGTAACTTACCATATTTTCCGGTGTATAAGACGACTGGGCGTATAAGACGACTCCCAACTTTCCAGTTAAAATATAGAGTTTGGGATATACTCACCATACAACCCCCAGCATATAAGACAACCCTCGACTTTTGAGAAGATTTTTCTGGGTTAAAAAGTAGTCTTATACACCAGAAAATACAGTATATCCTTCTATATTATTTATTTCTATCTCTATCCTCCCCTATACCCAAAGGTTTCAGGGTAAGTCACAATAAAGGGCATAAAATGGGTTAACTAAAATAGTGACAGTGCATCCATGAGGAAAGGATGTTGTTCATCAATTGAAGGCCAGGGCAAAGAGGCTAAGAGTCATATACTTAAATATTTTTTCTTCCCTGTGTGGTTCAAGTGAAACCCAGTATTTTAGGATTGTGCAGTATTCTTCCAATATCAGCTGTGGGAAACCAAAACTGCTAGTACGTTTGGAGGAAAGCTACTGCATTGTGGAAGGAGTGTCATCTTGTTCCCCTAATAATAGGTCAGTCTAAAAGCTGAGGAATTATTTAAGTAATGGATCATTTTCATTTAATAAGGTTAGCTTCATCAGAAGAGGGATTCCTGCTACCAAACTTTCTCATAAGCTTACATGGCTGATTCATCTCCTTTTCTTTCTTCTCTCAAACAAAATGACAGTTTTGGCTTCCAGTATTTGCTGGCAGTAGTCCTTTTCAATTTGCTGATGCCAGGCATCCTTTTAAAGTCCCTTCTTTCACTTTCTGCCAACAATTTTATCTTCCCTGTATGATCAAAAACCTGTTCCATGTTACTATTTCCATCTTCTCATCTTTTTCCTCACTAATATTATCCACCTCAAGCTCTGGAACATTTAGGAGCAATGCTGGATATCCTTCAATATGACAACATTGTTTTCCAAAGAATTCTGAAGCTGTAGTCCAGTGTGTCAGTTTATTCATCAGGGATAACAGATCTAATGGATCTAAGAAGTGTGGATCCAGCATGGCTCAGGCTTACAAGATGGTCATCAAATGTTCAAGGTTACTAAATGTAGGGTTCTCAAAGACATCCATTAGAAGGGTGTATGGGAGCACTTGGAAGGCAATCCTTGGGAGGTGCAGAAGGAACTTTATGGCTTATATGAAGGTTAGTTTGCTTCATCTCCTAGAATTTCTGATGTGAAGTTGAACTGACTGTGACATCTGTTTTGGAAAAGCAAAGCAAAGCAAGGTTTGGTGGAAATGAAAGGATTATAGCCAACGCTGAGGGAAAGGGAGCCTTCCTTCCAGCCTCTTGGAAGGCTCTCCTTTTTATTAGAGTTTAGAATAGGAAAAACTTCCTGCCTCTGTCCAGGAATCACCTGACATCAATCACACATGCATACAGCTGTGTTGAGCTGTGCCAACATCTACCCCTATTGCAATGTTTTCAGCTGCACTATTTGTTCTTATCAGGAGTTATATGACTCAGCCAAAAATGGTGGCAGCATAGTGCAACAATCTGTCACTCCATTGATCATTGGAGTTGACATGGCTGGCTAGATGGGTGCCCTCTTTCTCTCTTACTACTCCATGTGTGGGCCTCCTGAAGCTGTGAGTGTGGCAGAAGAGGATGAAAATTCTGGACAGGAGATACTGTTCTTTAGTCAGGATGGATTCAATTCAGATGTTAGATTCAGTATGAAGTTTTCTTGGGAATGGTCGGGATAACCTGTAAAGTAATCTGTTACTGAAGTAATTCAGCTACTTTGAAGTGCAAGCTGTTGTGTTCCCCGGTATCACAATATTTCCCAGTGTGAAATCTATCTAGACCAGTTTTAAGATTTTCTTCTGCATCATCCGTCCAATTAACTATTCCTTAAAAAGAGATGCAGAACCTTCAGCTCTCTGGATGGTTTTGGTTAGACTTAGAGCTGAACAGACACAATTACTTAACATGTAAGTCTTGCACTAAACATATAGAAACACGTAGATGACCTGAGCTGGCCAACCCACAAACCTCCCCTGTTCAGTAAAGTCAGTATGAGCTGTTTTTATGTTTGAGGGCTTGGCTGTAAAATTTGATGATCCAGCTCACTCTGTCAGTGTTTTCCGTCCTTTTCCCTGGGCTGCTGCCTTTGTCCTCACCTAGTGCTTGTGGTGCTTACTTTCTTCTGAGGCTGCTCAGCATCACCAGGTGGCTTAGAAGCTTCCCAGGAACAGGAAGCAATAGTGAACAAGTGACTGACACGGTTGTGAGTTAAACACCTATTTGCAGTGCAGAGAACAAAGGCAGCAGTTGTAAGCCAACATTGTGAGGAGAAAGTTATTGCCTTGAGAGCAGCAGGAGGTAAGTCCAGGACAAACCGGGAGGGTGGCAGCAGCAGACTGTAGCTTGAGAGAAAGGAGGATTGTCGCTAAGTCGAAAGGGGAGATTGCAGCAGACCAAGACAAAACCGTTAAGTCTGCTAGGTTTCTTGATGAGCTGGCTGGTTGGTTTGGCAAGACACCTATGCCTGCTTGCTAGACGTCCTAGCTAAGCTTGATGTGAGTTGAGAAAGCCAGAGTTGACTGATGCATATGTTAATTTTCAACATTTGAGAGCCAGTGTAATGTAGTGGCTAAAGATGTGATGTAAAACCAGGGTGATTGTGGTTCATGGTGGTTATGTGGTGATGAAGCTCACTAATTAACCTTACATGAGTCACTGCCTAATGGCCTATCCTGCCTCACAGGGTCAGCGCATTGATAATATGAGGAAAAGGACTGTTGTATCTACTGCTTTTAGGTCCCTGGAGAAAAGATTGAAGATATGTGAATCTGTGTGTTTGCCCACACTGCTGTGATAGTTGTATAATTCCTGTAATAATGAAAAGAAGGCAAGTCATCTCTTGTTTCCAAATGGTTGCTGTTCCCTATGATAGATTATACTGTACTAATGAGGCTTTTGTGGCATTCCTAGTTGCCAATAATACAGAAAGCCAGTGTTGGTAATAAGAATGTTTACCTATTTACTGTTAATCTCTAAAGAAAATAGAGCTGGCTCAATGTAATGTGTTTCAGCTGTTGGATCGATTTGACTATGATGATGAACCAGAAGCAGTGGAAGAACCAAAGAAAGAAGAATCAGAACCTTCTCCTTCAGTCTCTCAACCAGCATTGTAAGATTTGTGATACAGATGTCTAGCTCTTAAAATTCAAGTTGGCGTTGTAAGAAATCTAAAGTTACATAGGCTGTCTTTGTTGTTTTAGCTCCATTCTTTGAGGCTTTCTTATTATACAATTATCCTTCGTTAATTTGTTCTATGAAAAATATCGTGAAAACTTGTATAGCAAGTTTCTTGTGGTTTCTTGCCATTGCCTACAGTCATCCTTTAACAAAGTGCTTGTTATGGAAAATCAGCAGGAATTTCTTCATCTCTTACAAGTGCAATCTTTTATATCAGTTGCTTATATAATGAGGGATTACTATTACAGTAGCTAGATAATTCCTAGATTACTAGAAATTTATTTTTTCAACTTATTATGTTTTGTTTATTAACATTAATATGGTTTGGTGGGCATTTTTCAGTTAACTATTGCCCAACCCAGTTGGTGAGTTTTTAGAAATATCACAAAGTTATGAATGTTCAAACCTTGGGCTGTGTTTAAATTTTTTTGATAATTAGAGATGTCTCTCAGCTGGGTTGGATAGTAGAGCATAATGAACACTACTTACCACCTAGTCAGCGAGAAACATTTGATAATAAGTCAGGATTTGAGTGGCAAGGAAATTAACTTTTTCTCCTAAACGCCATTCGTTCTTATAGACATGAGTGAGAAAAAAAATCACTAAAAAATCTTAATCATCTGGTTGGTTTTCTGTTTTGTGAGCTGAGTGGTAATTAGTATGCATTCAGACCTACTGCAGTTAGGGGACCCTCGGAGGCAAGTCTTTATTTTTGAGTATTTTAGAATACAGTTTAAGATTTGAACACAAAATTACTGCCGAAGTGTTCATTTTGATAAAACGTTTCAAATGTTTTGAACTCTAGTTTTGTCTCAGGCTTCAAACAGCCCTCTTTTAAAATGCTTTGTTTCAAAATTGAAACACTTGCAACAGCCAGTTTTGAATTAAAACTATTTTCATTTAAATGTATCTCACAGCTCAATTATTTAACAGTACAATTGATTCTTCCTCCCTAAAACATTTACATTCTAAAATTTGACAATGATAGATGAGAAACAAGGAAAGATGTGGGAGGAGCTAATGAGGAAGAATGCAAATTTATTACATAAAGTAGTCAGTATTTAGTATACTTAATCTTATTTTCTTAAAACATTGCTGGAAAATGTCTTTTTATTACTCAGTGGATTTCCAGGTGAAACCATACAGCAACCAGTATATCCTCAGCTTCCAAATATGGATCAGTTTCAACAGCGAATGCTTGGAATGCAACAGGAACCTATGCTTCACCAGGTAGTGGAAGTATTTGATTTAATTTTCTTTTCATTATGGCCCCTATGCATAGATATATTATACTTAAAGAACTTGCTTTAGATTGCGAGATTACCTGATTTTTTTTTCTTTAAGGTCTCACTTCCACCAAATGGCCAAATGCCCAACTACGGACTTCTACCTGCACCACAGTTCCCTCCCATGGCTCAGCCTGGAATACAACCTTCACCCCAAGTGCAGCCGTCCTTCCAGCCTGCTTTTCCAGCCCAGAGTGAACCACTTACACAGAAACCACATGAGCAAGCAAGTATTTTCTAATATTATTTTCTTGGACTTAATGTTTTTGTAGACATCAGTTGTAATGTTGCTTACAAAACCTCTGTACTGCATCAGTCATTGTTTCTTATACCCTGGGCTCCAAATCCTGATAAGTGTATGCAAACTCATCGAGATCCTGCATGCAGATATTCACTTGAACCCAGTAGAGTTATGTAGATGAGTGAAATACAGTATTTTCTAGGTATGAGCACTGACAGAAGATGTCCTAATTGTCCTAATCACCCTTGGTTCAGAGCAGCTCTTCCATTCAGTGCCATTGAGACCATGGCAAGCTCCAATATTTTTAAAGCATTTTGAATGGCTATTTTGAGTGTTTAGGCCAAATCAGTGCACATACTGTTTTGTAGATTTATGTATTCATTTATTTAGGAGGCTGATTTATGTTTGTATCAGCGGTTCTCAACCTGTGGGTTGTGACCCCTTTGGGGGTCGAGCTCCCCTTTCAGAGTGGTTGCAACGAGTCTCCTGCCGCCCCTCCCTCACAGCTGCCCCTCCCCCATGGTTGGATGTCTCCACGACATGAGGAACTGCATTAGGAAGGTTGAGAACCGCTGGTCTGTATGCTTGCCTGTTTTTTCTGTTTCTATTATATATTTAAAGCATTTTTATTGCTGTTTATGTATATATTGATAATGGTTGCTGGACAGTCAGTAAAATCATTCATTTGCAGATCAAACTATTTAACTATTATAAGATTTGAAACTGTCAGAATAAAACGAGTTGCAATAAATTCTTGTGATTTTCTTTAGGAAATGGAGGTGGATCAGCCTCCTGTTCAAGAAGGAAAAAGACATGAGAGCAGAAAATCAAGATCTAGGTCTGCATCAAGGTAAAAAAATACATATTACCTGTATATTTATAATCTTCAAATCGTATCCAAACAGAACACGAAAAGCTCATGCTGACAGACTCATCTATAGGTACAACCAAGTAAATGTATAATGACTGTGGTATTTCTGAATCAGATTCAGAATTGAGTTGCTTTTTGTTTTTGTGGGATGGTAATATCTAGGAATGCAAACCATAAGGATCAACCTCATGTAATACTTCTAAAAGCACATACACTTAAATGTTCTTTAATATTAGATCCCCCAAAAGGAGAAGATCACG
The DNA here is from genome assembly GCA_023333525.1 of Aspidoscelis tigris stejnegeri. Taxonomy (NCBI): domain Eukaryota; kingdom Metazoa; phylum Chordata; class Lepidosauria; order Squamata; family Teiidae; genus Aspidoscelis; species Aspidoscelis tigris. Next base: position 215,907,009 of record JALMGA010000001.1, read on the forward strand.
ATCTGGTTCTCGGTCTCGAAGATCACGCCATCGCCGTTCCCGATCCCGGGACAGGCGCCGCCATTCCCCTCGATCACGATCCCAGGAAAGACGTGAAAGGGAGAGAGAAAAAGAGCGTAGAACTAAAGGCCTTCCTCCAATCAAACCAGAAACTGTTAGTGGTGAGTATGATCTCTGGCTTTCTGTATGTGAATGCAGTCCATTTTGAAATTCGTGATTTCTCTTACGAATCAAGATCTGTTGTAGGGAACAGCAGTCAAACATGAGGTGGTCAAATAAAGCTGTGTTTTGTGTGGCACAGGTGCTCTTTCATTCCTTTTTTGTTCTGAACTGCATGGCCCTGTTGCTGTTACAACCTGTCAGGATTTAACACTGCTTGCTGAAATCAGCTCAGATGGTGGAGATATCTGTGTCATTTCTCTTCAATCTCGAGGCTTGTATGTTTTTCACTTGCTGCAGAGGTTTGGAGTGTCTTAACCTACTGGGATGCACTGGCATCTGCTTAGGTGCAGTTTGCTAGACTTCAGTGTGTTAATCAGCTAATTATAACATCTGCTTGGCATTTGTCTGGGGGGAGTATTATTAGCTCATTGTCCACTAAGTATTCTGCACCCCCTGTTCTGCTGATCGCTAGTATCACCAACCTCTCCTGAACTCTGGGACAAAGTCAACCAGAACCTCTACCAGTGTGAGCCTTATCCTGAGCTAAACAGCCATGAGAATGCCCATCTGTTCACACCAGGGTCTCTGTGGATCTTGCTCACTCTGATGGATGCATGTTCTTTGCCCAATAGTTTCCGGCTTGAGTTTCATATAATCATTGATAGGTGATGTTTTAATAGATTTTAAGGTGTATATTTTAAGGTGATTTTGATAACAGTTGTTTGTTAAATGCATAAGAAGTAGACTTAAATATCATGTTTTCAGTTTGCAGTACAACACTTTGGGTAGGACAACTTGACAAACGAACAACACAGCAAGATGTCGGAGGGCTTTTGGAAGAATTTGGCCCAATTGAATCAATAAATGTGAGTATGAAGTAGGCAAAATGAGAGGAAACAGTGTACTGTTTGGTCAGTTGGTTGATTCAAATTTATATCTTGCCCTGCAAGCTGCATTAAAGCATCAAAAGAATTAAAAGCAAGGTTAAAAACAATTAAAACCCAAACCCAAAAATGCAGGGAAACGTATAGAGGGAGCCTAAGCATCAAATAGTTTTCTTAATCTGTTGTCCTGGCAGTCATAAAGAGTAAATTCCTACTTGGTAACACCTGCATTACTGTATTGTATTCCTGTTTAAAATCAGATTGTTTCCTAAACATTTTTTAAACACTCACTTGTATATTTCAGTTCAAGTGTTCATACTTTCAATATTGTCTCTTGACTAATCAGCAAATAAAGATAAAAGCTGTTCATTCTGAAGAAAATAAACAATCACTTGCTACCAATAGCTGCCAGATATGCATAATTTTGGGGTTTGTTTCCTACAAGTGTTATGCAAGTAATTATGAGTTAGGGATTAGAGAAACCTTAAAGGCCCAGGGTACCATTTTAGGTCATTGGTGCCAGAGGGTCAAGAACTAGTCAACCAGTGTCAGCATAGGAGTCTTCCAGTGTGTTGTTGGAACTGTAGAGGGCTGGACCAATCTGTCAGTATAAGTCAGTGATGTAACATAGGCCAGATCACATTACTGAACGTTTCCAAGTTCAGATTTAATAGGGAAAGTCAACATTCAGTGAGGAATATGTTTTAGTGCTTGTTTTATCACATGTTGGGACTGCCCCTGGGGTCTCCAGAAGGGTAGGATACAAATGCTATAATAACTTCTACAAATCTTGAAAATCCAAAACTGCATGACAGAAAGGACAATTATTTGATTATGGATTTCTTTTTCTGTATTGATTGAGAGACTTTTAAAAGAGGAAAGATAGAAATAGTGACAATATGGAAGTCCAAATACTTCAGTGGTTAAGAGATCATGCTTGTTATTGTATGCTGTGTTTTACATTATATTACAACATAATTTTAGCCAGTTTAGCCATTTTTTCCTCTAAAATGTTTTTAACAGAAACTTCTTGTTTCTGTATTTATAATAGATGATACCACCACGAGGATGTGCTTACATTGTAATGGTGCATAGACAAGATGCGTATCGTGCCCTACAGAAATTAAGTCGTGGCAACTTTAAAGTGAACCAGAAATCTATAAAGGTATTATTTTGATATATTTTAAAATACATTACAAGATGAAAAGCCAAGTATTGCAGTTGGATGCTTGTTCACTATGACTTTGTTCTTCCTCCCCTCACCTGTTACATCCCCTTGTGGGTGCACTGTGATGGAGGTCAAACTAAGAAGAAAGGAAGAAAGGGAAGCCACAGTGGCAATAGGACATCCATTGTATCAGTTCACAGTGGTTTTTGAGGAAATTTTTACTCAGTGTGAAAAATATTGAGCTAATCGTCTAATTTATTTGTTTTGGTGGATGCTGGTTGCTTCAGGAAATAGCTGTTAAGGCAGAGATTGGTGGCTTTCCTGTGGCAAGTCTGGAATATAATACATTTAATCTTTGATAGGTAATTAAATATACCTCTCCTATTAGAAGAAAATCACTCCTATATATGTTGTTTTCCTCTAGATTGCATGGGCTTTAAATAAAGGAATTAAACCAGATTATAAACAGTATTGGGATGTTGAATTAGGTGTTACCTACGTACCATGGGGTAAAGTTAAGCCTGAAGATCTAGAAAGCTTTTGTGAAGGAGGAATGCTGGACAATGAAACACTAAGTCCTGGTAAGTGTTCCGTGTGAAGTTCAACTTTATTACCATTTTTGTTTATGCTTTGAGTTTTCCTCAGTTGGAAACTGGCCAAAGTAAATATTTAATCAAACCATTTTGCTTTCCCACTAGGAGCAGCAGAACAGGAATAGTGCTTCTTCTGAAAAGGCCAAGTGGATGTTGTGCTTGCTGATACTCATGTTGACATAATTCTTTATTCAATATTTCAGTACATAAAAATAGTTAATCTGCCAATTTTAACATCCTTTAAGGAGCTGAGTGTTTATGTGGAATTCCTAGCTATCATCAGCTCCTAGAAGTTAACTTCTGTAATAATTGCAATTTAATTTTATAAAGTAGATATTACTGTCTTTCCATTTGTCAAATTTGACTTGTATTTTGAAGATTAGTTATATTGATGATAACTCTTAGGAATTTTAAAGTGGAAAATATTCTCTATAAAAATTTCTATTTTGGAAATAACTATCCACTCCATATTACTTTTGCAAAATATTTCTTAGTGCAGTTATTAGTAGACAGGTTATCTCCTGTGCCTTTTGTAAAGATATGATAAGTCCTCAAGAGTGGCAGCAGCAGAACTCTTACTTTTTCTGTACTTTTTTGCACATTAATAACTAGATTCAAATAATTTATGGAATATTTGGGATAGAGATGAGAAAAGTTCATATTTCACTGGTTCATTTTGAGGGCAACTGAACTCATTTGAGTTGAACTGATTCAAATTGGTTTAGCCGTAAGGAATAGTGAAGGACTGAACCATACATCCTTTGTCTTCAGAGAGAGAAATTCTTTAAAAATCAAGAGTACAGTAATAGTTGTACCCAACACAACAGGTTCCTTCACGTGTCTTCTTGTGGGTGGTTAAAAAAGATGTGTCTGTTCACATATCTGCAGACAAATGTTTATATTATATGTGTTCAAACATTTATATTCCACTCTTCATCCAAGCTCCTTTCTTTCAACCTGCTGTCAAGCGGCAACAGTTTTTTTTAAAAGGCAAGTTCATCAAGATGAAAGCATCTCATTATTAGTTCTAAGAATCCAATAGATTTGCAGAGGCCCAGGGTTTAACATTTACCATTAGTTGTTTTTCCAGACTTCTAGACTGGTTCAGTTCTGAACCAGGGCAGTTCAGCTTAACCAGCATTCCAGCTGGATTGGTTTAGTTCAGTCACAAATTGCTCTCGAGACTATGCAGTAGGGAGATAGCAGTTCTGGATGAGATTGATCTCCCCTGGAAGAGGCAGATGTGCAGCCTGAATTGCTGAATTTATCTTTGTTACTTGGAGCTCAGGAACGCATACAGGTTTATCTGGTTCTCCAGCTACAGCCCTTTGTGGATACAGTGAGTTAGCCCCTCTGGTAACTTCCAGCATAAGGAGATATGTGCCCTTCCAACATAAGGAGATGTGTGCCTTTCTAAATGCTCCCCTGTCCTGTTCCATTCCAGAGGTCCCTGGACCACTGATAGACCTGTATTTTTGTGTAGGAGGCCATTTTGGTCACCTAGACCAGGAAGTGTGCCATCCATTGCAAATGGACAGCTTAGCAGGAAGTGGGGCCATAATGTGGAATGCGAGGCCCTGAGACCTGTATACAAGCCAGTGTGGAAAGGCCCTTAAGCTCTGAATATCTAAATGAGCACTCTTCCTCCTATACAGGCTTGCTAATGCATTAGAATCTGCAGAAGAGGTCCTATTGGCATTGTTAACAGCTTCAAAGCTAAAGGCCTTCTGGGTAAAAGTCCTAGGCTATAGAATGGCCTCTGTGAGGTGTGTCGTCACTTCATATATTTAAACTGTTGAAGAAGATATGGCTCTTTATTCATAGCATAGTTTGAAGAGACAGTGGGGTCTGTACTATTTTTAAATGCCTTTAATTTCTGTTGTTAAGCATTTTAATTGTTGTAACCTGCCCTGAGCTCTTAGGCTATATGACCTAAAAATGCAAATAATACAAACGGCAAGTTCAGTCAATATGTATTTATAATAAATACATTAAATTGAAACAATTTCAGAATGCAGCACAACTGCTAATAGGAGTTTCTGACTGGATACACAACATTCTGGTTTTGAAAGAACTGCACTGGTTAGCAGTTTCCTGCTGGGCCTAATTCAAAATGTTAATATTGACATATAAAGCCCAAAATGGCTTGGCCCCCAAATATCTGAAGAAGCAACTTCTCCCATATAGACTTGTCCATGCTTTAAGATTACAATGTGTTCTTGTAGCTCCACTACCCTCAGAGGTGCAAGGTGTTGCTGTGGTGGATACCTGGCTTTGGAATAGCTTTCCAGTGGAAGGACAAACAACACCAACTTTATTTAGTTTCGTGTGCCTGGTTAAAACATAGTTCTACACCCAAGACTTTGCTTCATAGTTCCTCTGAATCTAGTCTTAGAAGGGTCTGGGAGAGAGAAAAGTGGGTGTGTTACTATTTAATCTTTTTCAGTGTTTGTGTTTTTGTTGTATCTTGGGACCTACCCTGGGGCCTTTGGGTGAAAGGTGGGACACAAATGTTATAATTAATGAAGGTTTATGGGTGCTTTATTTTAGATCCTAGATTAAATACTACTTGATTTATGTTTATATGTTTCCTGTAGAATGGAAAGGAATTCCCAAAAAATCAGAAAGCCAAGTGGCCCAGAATGGAGGTGCAGGAGGTGGAGAAACTGCACATAATGAACAGACATCGCCTGTGGCTAAAAATTTGGCAGTTCAAATGTCTGTTCCCATGCCTGCACCAATAACAGTACCTCCACCACAGGTAAGTTGTTTTTCATTCTCTCTTATTTCTTTCTCCTTTGGTTAGGCTCATTTCACAAAAGAGGGCTCCAACATTCTATGGTATTTTGTTATATTCCACCTACCATTAAAATTGCCTTTTTATGCCTTTGTATTTTATGTTGGATTTGGTAGTAATTAAAATGTGATTCTGGCATAGTAGAGATGTGCAAATCTGGAATTTTGAATGGATGCTTTTTTCATTGTTATTTATTTTAAAAAAGAAACATAAAAAAGAAACTTCTTACATTTTCTCACATGTTATTACATTGTCTTAATACTCTATACGACTTCCATCGTTTTTCCTGTTTCTCTTCTTGATATCGCTTGTTTCTTTGCTTCGCTTTTTGGTCTCTTATTGGTTTTCCGCTAACCTCTTGCTTTTTAGTCAAAACCGTCATTGCTTCTATTTCTTGTAGGTAGTTAATAAGGGGACTCCATCTTTCATAAACTTATCTGTTGTTCTGTCTTTAGTAAATTTGTTAGTTTGTCCATTTCAGCCAAGTCCATCAGCTTAATTAGCCATTCTTGTCCTGTAGGTATCTCCTCCTCCTTCCATTTTTGTGCGTGTAATAGTCTAGCTGCTGTCACCATATATAACATCAGTACATTTATATAATTCAAAGTATTATCTATGATTCCCAACAAAAACAATTCTCGTTTAAATATAAAATGTCTCTTTAAAATTTGTTTCATCAGATTTTATATTTGTACCCTTTTTTTTTTTGCTTTTTCACAAGTCCACCACATATAAAATGTACCCTCCCCTTTTTTATATTTCCAGCATTTAGTCGACATATTTTGGTATATTTTTCCCAATTTATGAGGTGTTAAATACGATCTGTACATCATCCTATAGGTATTTTCTTTTAATAAGATCCATCTGGATATTATAAGCAAAGTTTCTTGACGATGTTATCATACATTCTTTAACCTGTTCATGTTCCATTTCAATCTGAAGTAGTACTTTATACATAATACCGATCGTACCCCTTTCCTCCTCTTTTAGTTTTATTTCCCAATCCTGATTTTCCCCTTGAAAATTAGGATTTTCTTTATCTTTTCTATATATATATATATCAGCTAGTTTTACATATGTAAACCACTGTATATATGTTACCTCTTGGATCAATTGTTCTCTTGATTTAAGATCAAGTTCATTGGTATTATCTTTTTTATATACCATATCTTCATACTTAAGCCAATATCTTCCTTCCCCAAATTCCTTTAGCAAACCTTCATGTGGTGATACCCAAAGCAGCATTTTTCTATAAAGATTGTTTTTATAATTCAACCAAATCCTAAACCAAGCATTTCTCACAAAGTGGTTCTTAAAATCTGCATTAACTTTGTCATACCACAAATAACCATGCCAACCATATCTGAGACCTTCTTCTAACAATTGCAGTAGTCTTTGGTCTTTCAGCCCAAACCATTTTGCAATCAAACCCAAGCAGGCTGCAGCATGATATCATTTCAAGTTCAGTAATCCCAGTCCTCTTCATTTGAGTCTTGCATCAGCTTAAATCTTATCCTGGGCTTCTTTCCTTGCCATAGGAATTTTGAAATGTATTTTTGCCATTTTGTAAAGTCCTTTGTATTGTTTTATGATAGATAAGACAAAATGTACTGATATTTGTCATTAAGTGTCAGAATTCTGGTAAAGAATAAATGCACAAGATCTAGACTTGTAATATATTCTTACACTGGCTAAATATGGATGGTAAAAGATACCAGTTCATCAGCTAAAACAAATGTAAATAAGTATTTTGTGAAAGAAATAACTTGAAAATTCTGAGGGAAAAGGTTGATAATGTTATTCATGTTGGTCTGGGTGTCAAGGTGGTTTGTATCCTTGCCTCATTGGCTCTCTTTCTAATGCCAACTAATGTTGGCAAAGGTCAGCTGCAGGCCCTTATTCTCCTTAGGAACATCAGTTTACTTTTGCCTGCACTTCCTGAAAGAAGAGCTTCAGTAAGTAGATGTATAAGAGGAAGCAAAGTTTTGCACGTCCCTACTGCAGCCCCTTGTATTTGCACCTCTTCTCTCTTGCTTGAGCTCCACGATGAATTTAAGAGGATGAAAAAGAGGTTCAAGGTTTACAACATGTCTTTAATATTGTAAAGCACCACTCCAACCCTTCCCAGCCCATCTCCTTCCTCACCTAAAAGCAAAATGAACTGTTTCATGTTCATTAGCCTCAAAAAAATGTATCCTCCTCAACTGCTGTTTTAAATACCTTGCTGCATTCAAATTTTTTGCATACAGTTGCACTTTGATTTACACGAGGGATCTGTTCTGGGAAAACAGCACTCAAAATGAAAATCACATAGAACTTAAGTATTAATCTGGGGGTCAAGGGATTCATGGTGGGAACCTTTATTGACTTGCATTTACTGTAGTTGATGCATCTGCCTGAAGATTATGTTGACCATAATGGGGAGCTGACCTGTCAGTGAAATCAGTGGAGGCCAGTCACCTGCATTCAACTTGCATAGCTACTCCAAAAAGGATCTCTTTTGGGGGCAATACTAAAATGCATAGATATTTGAAAACTGAAGCATGCAGATGTCAGCTAAGATGCTTCCAGGATTGCATGCCTACATCCAGAGATATTTTTTTACAGACTTCCCTACTGACTAAATAGATGCCATGCAAGATGCCATCTCCCCCCCCCACACACACACAGAGGGTTTTTTAGTGCAGATGTCTACAGTCTGCCAACATATCCCACACAGGTTCAGTGGCAAAACTGAATAGGAATGATAGGAAGAAGAGTTTCTGCTCCCACTGATAACTTCAAGAGGATAAAGTTGGAAGCAACCATCATCTGCTTGGCCAACTGCAGAAACCTCTGGCTTGCTGGAAGCGTACCTTGCAATCCTTTTTCCTCCCAAAGAAAGCATGCATAGGGGGAAATGTGTGCAGAAAAAGACACATACCTGTAATCATCAAACAGTAAACAACTGGCAAAGAGATTAAAACACATGACGCTTTATATGCTGCATTCAAAACCCACCAAAACTCATAAATCACCTTGTGTACTGTAGCAACACATGTTGAAAAGTGGCTTATGGATCAGGGAGAAGGTTGTAGCAAGCTGCAAGATTCTCCTTTGATCTCTGAGTAGCATAAATTGACATAGAAATATCTCCAGTTTAAAGTACTAATGAGAGTAATGAGGGTAACTGCAGTGGTTAATTATGAAGAAAGTTCACATGAGCGTTCCTGCTTTTCCTATAAATAAAATGGTTTTTCTCAGTATGGAATTTGTAGAATCTGGTTTCCACAGCTTGTTTGACACTGTGGCAGCCTGCACTGTTAGGTAAGTCACAGAGTCTTGTAGATTTGTAAATTGATGCATAAGTATATAAAACTGCAGGAATTACATAAAATTCTACAGGAGTACTGTTTTCGTTTCCTTGTAGGTTCCACCACATCAGCCAGGTCCTCCAATGGTCGGTGCGCTTCAGCCACCTACCTTTACTCCTCCTTTAGGAATCCCACCTCCTGGATTTGCTCCTGGAGTTCCACCACCACCTTTTTTGCGACCTGGCTTCAATCCAATGCATTTACCACCAGGTACGTTAAATGATCCAAAGGCATTTCTGTGGTTGTACATCGTTCACTAAGCCTTCCTTAGTTGTTTTTTTGTCTACAGCTGTGAGAACTGAGCCATCTAAAATGATCATTTATGAGCAACTATTCCTCTCCTGTCCAGAATAGCTATTGTAAAAGTTTATTGTTTCTGCCTCCTTAGGTTTCCTTCCTCCTGGACCGCCACCACCTATTAATCCTCCAGTCTCTGTTCCTCCAGTGTCTGTCCCTCCATCTCCTGTTGTGAACATCCCAAACTGTGAGTATGATCCACCTGTTCTTACACTTCTGATTCGTTAGAGGTATACGTCACTTAAGATGTTCCTGTTAACATGCTCTCTTTTTAGCATCTGTGGCCAGTATAAATGAAGACACTACAAAAGATTCTTCTGTAGGAAACCCTATTCCAACAGTAGTTTCTGGATCTAGAGGAAATGCCGAAAATGCAGATGGCTCCAAAGGCTATTCAAATACTCCCCCAGCTGCAACGTCTACTAGCGTGCCAGCACCTGTTACTCAGCCAGTCCCACTCATTGGTAAGTTAACTTTTCTAGTTATGTAACTTTGTCTTTTAAAGGTGTTGTTTAAGTTTAAGAAACCAAAACTACCAAAATAAAAATGTTTCTGTCCTTTGCTATGCTTTATTATACATTTTGGGTGGAAATAAACAATGCAGGTGTCTCATGAAGATAATGAAAATCGTAACAACTATTGTTACTGTATGGACATTTGTATGTAATTTTTATTAAATCATATCCTGATGATTGAAGGAGGTATATTACATCTCACAAACATGCAACTTCTGGATTTGAATTCCAAATTATCTACCTTAAGATATCCTGGTCATTTGAGGCTATCTAGAAACAAATACAGGTGAGTTCTGTTTGGCTCCCAAAGGTTTCCAAATTGAATGCTGTCTCCATAGCTCCTTCCTCTGCACCCGTTTTAGATTATCAGCTTCTCTGTTTTCGGACAGCTTTTATGCTTTCAGGTGTTTGATGGTTTTTAAAAAGTTTTTTTTTCCTGAGAATGTTTTTTTAAGTATTTTGAGAAGAACAGAGGAAGTAGTTTCAAGCAATCTTTGCAGAAGCCCAGAAGAACAGGTATTTCCTGAGTACATTTCAAAAGAGAAGATTTTATGCCTACATGAAGTGAATGTGTCACTGTGGCAGACTCAGAGCACAAACTGTATAAATCTGTATGCATTCTTATATTCATTCACTCATATTCATTCATGTAAAGCAGTGTTACAGCAACAGGGAAATTTGAAATGCAGTATCCCACTCTTCACCATGGTTAGCTCCTACAGACAGAATGGGTTGGATGTTAGGAACACAATAGATATCTGAAACAAAAGCCACAGAGTAGGACCTGAGGTGGTGCTTAAACAATTTTGAAACCGTTTCCTCAAACCCACATAAGAATCTTTTGATTTTTTAAAAATAGATTTTGAAATATCTTCCTTTAGGTTCTCTTTCACTTCTCTGCAGTCAGTAAAATCTCACTTGCCTTTGGCTGTCCTTGAATTGTATAGTGACTTGCCATTGAAGTAAGGTAATCATCTGTTAAGGATCCCAGTCCAGATAACCTATTAGCAAAGGAAAAACAGGGCTCCAAAATGATGCTGGCAAAATGGATTTGCTTTGTTTTTTGAGAGAACTGTACCAATCCCCAGTTAATACATTTTAAATGAATCATGATTGTTTACTAAGTCACATTTTTGTGAGAAAGCTTCCCTAGAACTGTGTATACAGAAAATGTTTGGGAAATGTTAACTTCCAGTTCTTGAATGTATTAGCAGTTGGTAATCCAGCATCAAATATTTTCTCACAGTTGAGGATGCACATTATTATCATCATCATTACATTTCTTAATTGACTCAAAATGTACAAAATACATGCCATACTTGGCATAAATGCAGTAGTTATTTCTAACTCTTTGGATCATATTTTCACTTACATTTTTGTTGGCAAAGGTGGATGCACACCTTGTAAGCCAAGGTGGATGGCCTCAGCATTCTGTATTCCATAAGTAAGCTTCCTATTTCATTCATACCAGCTAATTCTGTTTTGAACTGCCATAAAGAATTGGATGGGGGGGATTAGGAAAGGGGAGGGCCATAACAATTTGACCATTCTTTCATCAACCATGGTTAATGAAGCTGTAGATAACCACTGAACACCATTTATGATCTTAAGTGGCTCTCTGTGTGTATTTTAAATATTTTTATAAATAAAAAGAAATGAAAACCCTGTCATATGTTACATTGCTTGGTCTGTGAAAAATTGCTGTGGAAAATGTATTACATTAGGACACTTGCACAACACTTAAAATTGCAGCCTGTGAGTGTTTAGGAACTGAAAAATCACATACAATTCCTTTTGCTCAAAAGAAGGGGAGCTAAAGGGGCAAGTGACTTTGTTTTGATGTGAGTACTGCTAAGGCCTCTAGGACATACCACGCTGCTGAGGTATCCTAGAGAAGCAAAAGGTCCCAACTTCTGTTTAAAATTTAATATGCAACACTTGGAGCCACAGATACCTAAAGACACAGAGCCTACATGTAGGATAGCTTTGCTTTATCAGTATTGCTGACCTCTTGTGAATAGCTTTGGCTTGTACTTTTCCCTGGCTTTCTGTACTGGTGTACTGTACTTAAATTATGCCCCCTGCTGAGTCCTTTGCTTTAGGAGAATCGTCTTCCTCATCCAGTTTTAATTTTAACATATAATTGATGTGATTTTGTTTAGCTTTATTTCTGTTTCTTCTAAGTCAGCAGTTCTCAACCTTCCTAATGCCGTGACCCCTTAATGGAGTTCCTCATGTTGTGGAGACCCCCAACCACGGGGGTAGAGCAGCTGGGGAGTGGGAGGGAAGGGCGGCGGGAGACTTGTCGCGACCCCTCTGAAAGGGTAGTTTGACCCCCAAAGGGGTCCCGACCCCTAGGTTGAGAACCACTGTTCTAAGTCTTTCCTTTTTACAATGAGCCAGTCTATGGAGTGTAATAAAGTCAAGATCAAGATCTTGTCAGCAAGCAGTGGAGCACGGTCAAGGTTGAACACTCAGGGATAAGATTGAGAAAACAGGTACGGGAAGGTTTGGGGAAAGTAAAAGGCAGAGGACTTGCTTGTACCTCATAGAGTGGAACTTTGTTTCACTAGTGTCTGCCTTAGAGGGCGCATTGGTTGCTGCAAAGACAAAAGAACTGCCAAGAAGTAACCTCAGAGAAGAAGAGAGATCAGGGCAGCATCCACATCTCACTTACTTATTCTGCTATATTTGGATATTCCAGAATAAAGCATGGATATTCTGGAATATTCATGCTTTATTCTGGAATATCCAAATATAGTGGAATAAGTTGTCAGAATCTGGATACACCTCGATTTACTTAGGTAATTAAGCAAAATGGAAAATCTGTGTTCTTTTCTGAAACAATCTAAAATTACGTTAGTAATCTGACATCTGGCTGCAATTCATTATATTAGTATTATTTTTCTCCCTTTTCCTGACTCTTGAGTAGATCTCGGCCCAGTTAACAATGTTTGGATTTACAAGCATCGTTTCTGGTGATGATAGTAAGTAAGTACTAATGGTGTGTTTAGGTAGGTGGGCTTTGATTTCCATACACAGGTTATATGAAGCAGATTGTGAAACATCACATTTTCAAAGTTGATCATTTTAATTTCTTTCAATTTTATTTAGAAAATGATTATATTTGTAAACCAAGATTTTGTAAAATCTTCCTTCAAAGATTTTTTCCAAATTCAGCTGTTAGTGGACAACTGTTAATTCATGGAGCTGTTACACAGGCACTTGATCAGTTAATTCTGGTCTTGGGCTAGTCCAGAATGTAAAAGGAGCAGCCTGATTTGAAATGAAAATTTTTCTGTCATATGGTCAAATTGCTTGGTACAGACACATTTCCTAGAATCGTATGAGCCAAGCAGATTTTATGATCGTGGTATTTGCAAAGTACCTTCTGGCTGACCACCTCCCATTCAGTTCTATCACATAGTGGCCCACCAATTGCCTCTGGGCATTCTTAAGCAGTAGACAAAGGCAGTACCTTCAGCTGCTCTGAACTCCCTGTGCATGGCCTTTAGAAGTATCCTACCTGTCTCTCCAATCTGGAAGTGGTAGTTTGGCATTCATTCTAGTAGCCATTCATATACCTGTCCATGAATTTGTCTAACCCTTTCTTAAAACTATCTAGGCTCTTTTGGTCATAAATCTCATAGACTGATTACCCTCTGGGTGAAAAAATACTTCCCCTTGTCAGTCCTAATTCTCCTGCCCATCAGCTTTATTGCCTGCCCATGGTCCTACTGTTGTGTGACAGACTGAAAAGTAAATTTTGCCTCTTATCTGATCTACATGCCTCTATTAAAATGTCTTTGGTGAGAATTGCATATGCATTACATATTTGCAATGTTCTACCCTGTGTACCTGTGGTTATTCCATTTTGTTCCACAGCCTAGTAATAAAATATCTGAAGAAGTATTAGAAATACAGTTAACAAAGGGTATTGAAAGCCTCTAAAAGCCAAGTTTCAAAGAGAAAAGTCAGTTTTTAAAAAAAATTCCAGTAATTTTGAATGCCACATGATATGAATAAATGAGTTAACATCTTGCTGGTACAGTGGAGTGAACCAAGTTGTATTTTAAGGCTATTTGAAGCACATGGCTTAATTTGGAAATTGCCTAAATAGCACCAAGAAAAACATATTCTGCGTGGGGAACAACATGGAAGGACACAAACTGAAAAGAGGAAAACTATCCTGAAGAGGCTACTCATAATTATTGTCTCTTTGCACTGTTTCTGGGCTCATGGATAACTCATGGGATTGTGGCGTGAGCACTATGATGCTTCCTGGTTGCATTAGGAAACAAAATTCTAGATAGGAAGTCTTTGCATAAAGAGTCAGAATGGTTGTGTGAATAATTGATCCATTTGTCATATTTCCAGATGGGAAATGCTGATGGTAATAGCTTTTAAAGGTCAGTTGGTTAACACAGATTGTTGCATTACAAGTAATCTACACTTTCATGTGAGTAAGTGACTGCAAATGCCTCATGTAACTTTACATGGAAGTAATATATAAACTGATTCAGAAGGCTGTGCCTTCTTAGTGATAAAATAATTAAAATCCTGCATCCAGATACTTAATTGTGGTACAAAGAAATGCTAAATTGGGCCGCCTTTTTAATTAATGCAGATCAAACATCTTTTCTAAGTTTCTCCAATCCCAATTTTATCTTGAGGCAATTTTATATTTGTTTCAGTCAAAGCTGAGGATCCTGGGTAGTTGAATTCGGTGACTGCTACTATTTCCTTGGATTTATTTGACATAGATTTGAAATATATTCCATTTAGCTTCTGGTTTATTTTCATTGATTTAGTTTTATGTTCATTCAATACTTGAAGGTCCATACTTTATGTTACTTATTTTCACATCTGTATACCACTTCTCACCCTAAGGTTCCAGAGTGGTTTCAGAGTGGTTTATACAACAGGATCTATATGAATCTGTTACACAGGGTACACATTTACATTTTCAAGAGCGAGAAAACCATTTGATTTCAATGCACACAGATTAAGTTGACATAGATTACCCAATGGTATTTAAGATAATATCATTTTATTAAAGCATCACATAATTATGAAGATGTCCAGTTGGTAGCTTATGGATCAATATTAAGTGATGGATGTCATTTACATTTCATTTTCAGTGTTTGTGAATTCTTTCTACTTTGAGTTCCAGTTTCTCTTTTCTGCTTATTTGTGAAAAGTTCATTTCTGTTTTTGTTTATAAAATGAAATGAAAACAGTCAACTTTAACAGTAGTAGAATTTTACAGTTCTAGTGCATTGTTTCACAGTAAGATGAGTTCTTTTTTGTAACTTGTGTCACCTTCACAGGGGTGTCACCCACAGACATGATCTCATATAGGCACATATACTGTGAGGAGAGTCACAGGTAAGGATGGACATTGTAGCTGCTATTTCCTGTAGCTGTGATTTCCTTTTCATAAATAGATGAGAGGCGTCAAGTAGGAAATAATTCAGGAGCAGAATTTTTTTCTTAGCTGTGTAAATGAACACAAATAGCATACAATTACAGATTCTGTGTCAGTGGAATACTTTTGTTCTCAGAGTTACACAAGGACTTTCAGGCATAAAGGAGTCTGATCTGGAAATATGTAAAAACAGCAAATGGTAATGGGAGAGCAAGAAGCCTCTCCATGGCCTTCGCAAAAGAAGACTCCCAGCAACTGGCATGAAGATGTGAATAGGAGAATGTGGTGAAGGAAAAGCAGTCAATCTGCTTGCAAAGAGCCTGGCTCAGAAAACTGTTTGGTGATGAAGGTCTGAGGGAATACCCTCAGTAGCACCATATTGGAATTACCAAAGTTACTGATGTTGTAAAATGCATATGAATTATGTGCTCAAAAATGTGATAGCAGTGGATGTTAGCTGCAGAAACAGTGGTTAAGAGGACTGTCTACAAGCCTGGAAGAAGACTTAAAATAATATAGGAACTGTGGAATAATAAATGGTAATATAATCGTTTCCACTCAAAAATGTGTGGTGTGATTGCTGTGGTTTACTTGAATCCAAATTAACTTGTAATCACAAGGTCATCGATAATTTGAATACTCTTGCTGAAGTATAACAGTTTGGAAAGGCAGTTACACAGTCTAAAAAGGGAGTATATTGTCAATATATAAAACAGTTTCTGTTGGAACATGCTGGTGAACAAAAATGACAAAATACCGTAGGTAAGATCTTGTATTTGGTTAAATAGTTATTGGTAAAGTGAGTGTAAGCACTGAAATTGTGAGCAATTTTTTTTAGGGCAAGGAGTACTGAAATCGTAAACTGTAGAAAATGCAAAACCTATTTTGTAATGTTTGCGATAATCAGTTAAAGTAAATAGTTACAAAATATTTGCTCTGTCAAGCATTAACCAAGAGTGAGTTGGAATTCTTTGCTTTTTTGGTTCAAAATTGGGTTAATTACAAGTCTGTCAAATGTGAGTGTTCTTAAAAATTAAAGGACAGAGACATTGGTGAAAATCTTGATTTATGATGGGGACAGCTTATAGATAGGTTACACAGTTGTTACTGATCCTGCAGTAAGTCAGGATCTTTTAGACTCCATACATCCTTTTTGATATTTGATGGCGTTTTGCAGCTGTTGCAGTTAGTTATGCAAGTACTGCATTTAAATAATCCAGCTATTTAAGCAGTCATATTTTGTGCTTGTTCTAAATATTACCGTTACATTACAGTCATACCTCTGTTTTTTCAATCATTTGGTTGCTAAATGTCCTTGTGAATTTCAAATTCATGAAGATAGGATTATGGCCCTTTTGAGAATTGGAGTAGAAATCAATATTAAAACAGTTGCAGCTTGTTTCAAATGCCTTCACTGCCTATAGGAATTAATCTCAAACAAAGGAAACCGTGGATGTTTTTCCACTGTCACCAGAAGTACCCATGAAGTACCCATTAATGGGTACAAAAATGCTGTGTTAACTGTGTTCATAAGTCCATTTGGTGAGCGATTCAACCTTGAATGCATAATTGTCTCCCATTTTGATCCTGTACACAGTGTCTCATTCTTCACATCAGACGTACAGAACCCACTTCACAAGAATCACAAATAAAACTCCAACTATCGCTTTCTCTTGTTCTCTAAAAATCTTTCCCAACTCTCCTCCTGCCCTAATTTCTGCCCTAGTCCAAGTGAAGAAATATCTGAAACTCCAGGGACCTCTCCCTCAAACCATGCTTAAAAGTCTTAATATTTTGCAGTAACTTAACAAATGCATAGGTTATGAAGATGGAGAGACCACACATTTCTTATTTTGAATCCATGAATTTTGGAGGAAAGTGTGTATATGAGAAACCTTTCCATATGTTGTATGTATCACTTCGTGGGAGAAAAGGTGATTTTATGAACAGGTATGGCCACAGTACAGATGAAGACTCATAACTGTGTAGTCTACTGACACCTGGTAAGGGAAGTCCTCCTGTTCCTGCTTCTGTCCAGCTGAAATAGTAGTAACCTAACCTTCTTGGGCCTTAGGACTAGGGAAGTTGCTCAGGACAAGCAGAAAAAGGAGCTCTCTTCCTAGAATGTCTTGTACAGGGCAGGCATAAACTATTAAAAATAATCATACAGTCTAAATTCTTCAGTATATATCTTCCTTCCCCTCTTCCGATACAGAGAAGTATTTGAGTCAGTTGTCTTGAACTGTGCAATTACACACTACACTCGCACATTTGTAATTGTTTTCTCTGAAACCAAGTAGCCATGAGAACCTGTCTTCCTTGAGAACCCGGAAGTGCCATTTGTGGACAGTGAGATTATTCAAAAACAAGGTGTCTGCAGGTTAAATTTCATCTGTGACCTATGTCCCACAATATCTAAGGGTGGGAAAATTTACTTATTGAAAATTATTGTAGATGACAAATTATGAGCTATATTTGTATTACTGTAAATGCAAGCAAAATTGTTTCTGGACTATTACCTTTCTTGCAGTAAAACACGAGGTCTTTGGGAAGAGAAGACCGTTCTGAGTTCTGTTCAAGTTTGATACTGATCTAGTGTGGTTCTTGGGATATGCTGTTAAAACTGTACAGCTAAGTGGTATTTGGGTGGAAGTAGTACTTTTGTGGCTTAAATATTCTTACAAATAAGGCAGTTTAGATTTGCACATAGTTCTGCATTTTCCATTTAGCACTTTTATCTTTTGATGAATCTCTTACTTTTCTAGGCTTGCATTCCAGTACTTACAACCCAGATTCTCTTAATTTTGTTAATGCTTCTCTCTTATTGCACAAAGAGAAATGATAAAATTGAGTCAGGCAAGAAAAAACAAATTTGTAATCTTAATTCTAAATATAACCTCTAGAATACCATATCTTCATGAATGGTAGCATGCCAGAGCCCTGCTCCACTGTTAAGCCACGTGAAACAAAAGATCTTGGATAGTAATGCCCCTGTGATATTTTCCTTGAGATAGTAGTGTGTGTTTACTTGTTGGTAGCCCAAATGCATCTATTTAGTCTCAGAACTCTCAGGGCTGATGGGAGAGGACCTACATGAATTAAACTGATAAAAACTTTGATGAATCTGTGTCTTACAGCTGTTGCTACACTGCAGCATTTTTTTGGGGAGGAGCAATTACAAAAGCAGAATGGTGGGAAAGTTGTTAAGATGTTGGATAGACATGAATGTACCACATAGTGTATCCTGTGCTTTTGAGCTGGTTTACTGATGTCACAGGCTGAGGAAGACACTATTCACTGGCCAGTATAAAAAGCTTCCATGATTGGAATGGCATGAGGCAACATGCCTTGCACTAATCTTGTAGGTCATTAAGAAACCTGCTTCAGATCTTGGTTATTCAATTATCTGAGCAAATGACTACATGATTTATGATTATAATCTGGAGGGTTGCAAATCTTTTGTGGGGATTTGAGGGTATCCTGTGTGCCTGTTCAGTTCTGCCGCCTCCCCAGATCTACAGTTTTTCCCATAGCAGCAGTATAAAGGCTGGATCTACTTTAGTTAGAGATATAGGGATAGTACAGCATGGAGAAATCTGAATGGAAATTATACCAATGCAGTTCAGATATGTATTTTCATATGTAAGGCCCATTCAGTAAAATTCTGAAAAGAGGAGTTTTTGAAAGTTCATTAATTTACTTTCAAAAGTATATTTTGGAGCTGTTACAGAACACAAAGAGGGAATGTTCTAGAATTAAAATGGTATGCAAGTCTTCGATATCTTTCCAGGGCACAAATCAGTATGCAAAAATTAATACACACAATGGAAGTTAATATTAAGTTGCAATTGTGTAGGGTACAAATTCATACAAAATTACATTGAAATATTTTAAACACTCAAGGTAAAAGGTTAGAAGTATTTTAAGTATATATGGGGATATTCAAATAGTTAATTGGCAATCATTGATTCATAACTGCACATGATTACTTATATTTCTGTTGAAGGTTAAGAGTAGAAATTTGGTACTGAATGTTCAAGGAAGTCTAGGTAAAGTTTGAAGTCTTAGGTACTTGAATCAGTTGTGAGTTGTCCTTGTTTCTTTGGCAAAGTATATCTGAGACAGAGTCATCTTCATGTATTTGTTTCTTACATTTATTCATGTTTTTATTTCTTTTAATCCACCAGGTTCTCAAGGTGTTACACCTAGTCCGGTGGTTGGACTACAGTCACCTTCTACGGGTCTTTTGGGTGCCCGACCTGGTTTGATACCCCTCCAGCGACCTCCAGGAATGCCACCGCCTCACCTGCAGCGATATCCAATGATGCCACCTCGACATTTGCCACCTCATATGATGCACAGAGGCCCACCTCCAGGTCCAGGAGGTTTTGGAATGCCTCCACCTCATGGGATGAAGGGCCCTTTCCCACCACCTGGCCATTTTGCAAGGCCTGGTGGACCTGACGATAATAGAGATGGAAGGCAATTCAGGAATGATAGGCAGCCATTTACTCCAAATAGAGACCAAGAAAGGTTTGGAAGGAGGTCTTTTGGAAATCGAATAGAAAATGAGCGTGAGCGCTATGGTAACCGCAATGATGACAGAGATCACGAACGCCTTGGTAACCGTGAAAGGAGAGAATGGGGAAGGAGAAGTCCTGAACGTGACAGACACAGAGACTTAGAAGAAAGAAACAGACGTTTCAGTGGACAGAGAGAGAGAGATTCTAGAGATAGGGAATCTCGTAGAGAAAAGGACGAAAATCGAGGAAAGGAGAAATCTGAAGCGATAGACAGGGTAGATGGTGTCAAAAACCATGAATCTCAGAGTGGAAAAGTGGAAAAAACAGACTCTGTTTCAGAACTTAAAGGGGAGTCTGAACCCACAACAGGTGTAAAACCTGCTGAAGAATTAACATCTGAGGCTACCTCATCTGTTGAACAACCAGAAAAGTCGACTCGTTCAGTTGTAGAGGCTCCTCGCTAGACTGGATTTTCTGTCCAAAAACAAGGCCCACCACCAGTGACATTGGAATATAGAGCTTTAGAGTTGTACAGTATGCTGTATATTTGCTTTTGCTATATCACAACTCCTCCATAGTTTATGGGGAAATATAAGCAATTTGATTGCTTCCCTTCTATTTAAGAGCAACAAAAATAACACAAACAAAATGAATAATCATTACCCATTTTTTGCTGTAACTTTTTAAAAGGTTTCACTTTAAAAAGTTTACAAGTCAGGATTAGAAGTGCTTTCTATTTTTTTTAATTTAAGTGAAGGTAACAGTGAAAGCTCCTAAAACAAATAGGGATGTGTTTTTAATAAACTCTATTTTCATAACAAACTAATGTGTGCTATTCTTCCTGCACTGCACTGAAATGGTAAAGGATTGTTCCACCTCTTTAACGTCTGAACTGTTCATGATGTATTAGAGTCTAAATTAGACTTTGTTTAAATCTGTTGAAACATGTTATATAACAGTTCACGAAAAGCAAGTTAGATGTCATTATGTTCATAGGTTTCTGCTTTTTAATTACATGAATATTCTAGATGGAAAAAATAATAGCTTTTAAATGTTTTAAGGAAATCCAGTGTTTGGAGTGAATTAATTTTTTTGTTTTGTTTACTTCATCCAATAAGCGTGGTAAATGTTGCCCTAAAAAATAAGTTCCCAGAAAGCATTGGGTCCTCTGTGGAAGGAAGGGGTTTGGGGAAGAGTATAATAATCGGTATATTCTGACCTATGGCAAGGGGGAGAAAGTGCCTAAAAGCAAAGGCTTTATCAAATGCTATCTTCAAATTTTTCAGCTGGTCATGCTAGTGGCTTGTAATAATTCAGAGCAGCAAGTATGGTTCCATTAGCTCTTCTCCTGCATTTAATACAGCAAATGCATAATGAATGCCAGCAAGCTTGGGAGCAGTATACACTTGTATTATATCTAGGACTAACCCCCTGCACAATGTGGACCCCACCAAAAAAAATCGAGAAAAACCAATGCTCGTATGAACCATTCTGCAGTGTTGATTTTGTGTGTTTTTTACCTAGTGACTCGATAGACTCAGTAGTTCAGGTACTATTCCCATTCCAGTGGAAACATGGATTTTATTTTATTTTGGAGTAGTTGAAATTCTGGGAGGAGAGATATGAGGCAGAAAACTTTTTGAAAAAGAATTTAAAAAGTAATTTTGTATACTTGTGAAATCAATTTCCATGTGTTGAATTTTGCTTCCATGCCATATATCAGAAGACACCAGAAAAGGGTTTTTAAATAAGTGTATTATATAAAAAAAGTGAGAAGTAGGACAAATGGGGTGTTTTTCCACTGTCACTAAAAGTACCCATTAAGTACCCATTAATGGGTACATAATGGCATTTTTGTATCCATTAATGGGTACTTCTAGTGACAATGGAAAAATACCCATGTAGTGCCTGAAATCCTTTATGTAAGCAACTACAGCACCACCTGCTGCTCCTATTTGGAAACTTATAATTACATCTGATAACAATTTAAAGCTTAAAATGTCTATGGCACTGCTTCGTGGAAAACAAATTCAGGTTGCTCTAGTTTAGAGCATATGAAATAACAGAGCTTCTATTTCTACTTAAAGTAACAGCTGCTGTGGAATACCTGCAACCTATCTGTACAGGCTTGCTAGGAGTCAAAATGCTGATGAAGCTCTTGCAATTTTTAAGTACAGCAGTGAACTCAATCAAAGGGGAGAAAGTAAAACACAGGTTACTTCAGGTAAGAGTTTGTGTCACAGAAAGGGACGCTAAGTCCTCAAGCCGGGGAACTAAATGTGTGCTTCTCACATAAAAATGTTCTAAAAACTTTAGCCTCAAAGCAAGCAACATTCATGTTGACATCAAAGCAGAGCATTGATTAAATACTACTGTCTTGTGTAAGAACTCTTATGGCTCCCTCATGTTGTTTAATCAATGTACTGTGGGTGCGACTCCACTGAGATTAAGTATTTTTATCAGAATAACAAAGCAAAATGCTGCAACAGTCAGAAACAGCAGAGGATACGGAATGATCTATTTGATATCTGCTGGCAGCTCTACCATCAATTCAGTGCTTACTGTTTTAGCCACTCAGCTAAAATATATTCCGAGCTATTCTTCAGTCATTTGGTAGCAGAGGCAGGTCTTGGCCCCGATAACTGTCCTTGTAAGTGACTACTGCTTTAGCTACTTTTATCTATTAAACAAGCTAGTCTGTACTGCCTAAATTGTAAGATGGAAATAAAACTTCCAGAGAAAGGAGTACAGGGGTACAGGAATTGCAGTCTCCATATTACGTTGAATACAAACTTCTCTGTTCTACCCATGCCAGTGGCCAAAGCTGATGGTCAAGCAACATCTGGAAGGGCACACTTAAGTTGGCTAACCAATTGACCTCACAATGTTAATTGGACATAACATTCCAGCTGGGCATAATTAAAGTGTAATGGAACAAGAGTGACTTGGGGCTTTAACTATCTGAGGTAGTGAAATAGGTAATTTGCTACGTAACATGAAAAATCCTATTGTGAGAACTTGCCACATCTACCATACTTAACTGAATCCATCCTCAAGAAAACTGACAAACCTATTAATCTGAAACTAGGATAATTTTGGTTGGTCAGATGAAAAGCATTGCAGTCACAGAACAGTCAAACACACTGAACTCAATCTCTGTGTAATGGTAATAATCATGAAATAATGTTTAATTACAAGATATACAAAGTAAGACGTGTCAGCATAAATTCCACTGAACCAGCCAAAAGATTAAATGGTTACTTCTTATCCTAAACACAGGAGGTAACATCAAAGGTACAGTAATGCTCCACATGTGGCCTTTATACTGCCACTTCTAGAATGATTTAGGCTTTTGTCAATCCAATTACACCACAAGCAAGACGAGCACCAGCATTTCCAGTTTTCAAGCTCTCCTCATTCCCACCTCTACCCAGGTCATCTTCTTTTGCATGAACCTAAAAACAGGATAGTGGGGGGCGGGAGAGAAACAATAAAATGGTTAAATTTCAAGGCAAGCCATCTATTTCAGAAGCAGAGTCCAAGATGGTGTCAACCATCACTTGTAGTTATCAGCAGACAAAATATAAGGCAGTTGATCCAATTTAGAGTAGGAAGTAACATGTATTCTTATGTTTCTCAACAGTAGCGAATCATAAATGATCTGTGCACACAAATACACAACCGGAAACCTCAGACTAACAAAACTGCTGTAAAGTGAGCATCAACTGAACTATATCATCAATTGTTGGACTGTTAAAACATCACTCAGTTCCAGTTAAGTAAAAGACTAGCAGCTCCAGAACAAGGAGTACTTTACTTTATCACCTCTATAACAGGTAGTAATCATGGACATTATTTATTGTAATTATGGGTTTCCAGCATACTTTAGAACACCACTGGTGCAGCTGATACCCAGCTTACTTGAGTTAGACAAATTTGTACCTCTTGAAAAAAAAAACCCTGTTCCAATACTCAACTGCAAATGGTTGGCAGGTTACTAAGACTGTACTGAAGTGAAGCATGGACCTCTAATCCGTAGAGATGCTGGTCTAAAGAAACACTTACCACCATAGTGCGTCCAATAATCGAATGCCGATCATGGAGAGAAATAACCCTGTCTTGTATTGATATTTTGGCCACTCCTGAAGCATCAGCAGTTACATTTCCAAGATCACCAACATGCCTGGAATACAGTTAGTTCGGTTTTGTTTACAAGCATTAACTGGCCTTAACCATTGCTAACTGAAAATTTACTCAGGTGAGATATACTCTGTTCTTTTGTTTAAGCTGGCAAAGAAGCAAAGTACACATACATATACAGTCAAGAGGATACTGCAGCCAACTGGATTGACAGGAGATTGCCCAACAAAGTCTTGTTATTCCTGTTCACCATTTTGCTTATTGTTCATCCACTTGCCCATAGAATTATTCAGCTAAGCTGAATTACTGTGTAACAGTAATTCCTCGGTACTGAATTCTTAGTTCCTCTTGAAATGTATTGCCGTGCTGTGACTGTATCAGTCACACAATTGGACTTCTCCAGTCATGCCATTCCCATAAAATTTAGCTGGAGAAACAACACAAGGAAATAAGTTTACAACTATACAAAATTCTAGGAAGCTCTGAAGAGTTCTGGTGTCCGACATGTAACTTAGAGCTGCCATTAGAAAAATGATAATTTCATTGTAATTCAAATGTGCACAACTATTGATGCCTCTAATTGTATGGCTGTATTTTGCTTGTTCTAGTAGTGCCTGTATTAACATTTTCATTTTATGCAATGCTGAATAAACTATATGCAGGACAAATCTTTGCACTGTCTTCAACGTCACGTGACACCAGAAGAAGAAGAGTTGGCTTTTCTGCCCTGCTTTTCTCACCTGTTTAAGGGGACTCAAAGCAGCTGACAAAGCTTCTATTCTTCTCCCTACAACAGAACACCCTGTGAGGTAGGTGGGGCTGTGAGAGCTCAGAAGAGAGCTGTGACTAGCCCAAGGTCACCCAGCTGGCTTCATGGGGGAGGGCGGAATCCAACCCAGTATTCCCAGATAAGAGTTCGGCTCCCTAACCACTAGACCAAACTGGCTCACGTCCCTTTGAGGCCTTCTGGTAGTCCCAAACAAAGATAAGGCAAAATTGTATACATTTAATGATTTCTACACTAGTTTACACCTGAAAAGTGTAGGTTTATTGGTTATTTCTTTGCAAACTTATCAGTTACTGTTTTTGCATAAGGAACTAAGACTCCAATACACAGAAGGCTAAAATTTGGCTGTTGCTGAATTTCAAATTATACAGCTACATTAACACTTAGTTGTTTAGATTAGCGCTTAGAATTATCCTGAACAAGTGCTAATGTAAATTCAGGAATGTTTGGGTCTAGCTGCTGAACTAGTTAGTAAAGAAAGCTGTAAACGTAATATGAAGGCAACGTCTTCAAGCTTAAAAAAGATATTTTTAAATGCTCATGTTGGCAATTTCCAGTTCTGCAGCAATCAGCCATACAGAATTCTTGAATGGTAAAACACAGACAAGGAAACTACCCAAAAAGTGAACGATGCAAGTGCTATCTAGAATCTGCCTTTGACTCAAGTCTTCTGTAAGTCAAAGAAAAGCAGAAACTCACATTCTTTGGATATGAGATGAAAGCAAGAGGACTAGAAAAAAAACTTACGCTTGGCAAAAGATAACAGACCAAAAGGGATGGACACTATGAGATTACCTGAGAAAAGTGAAAACAGTGAGCATTTGTTCATACTGTCCCAAGGGGCCTTTCAGCACTTGCCCCACTAGTTGCTGTGGGGGCACTTCCGAGACAGAACTTGAAGGAACTGTTTCTTAACCAGAAATGGCTCCTTCCATCCAAAAGCTTCTCCCACGGCGACTACACATGACGTAGGTTGAGCCTGCACCATGCCTGCACCTGCCTTTACCAGAGCTCGTAAGGCTCCAGGCAGACCCTCTTCCATTTGCTGAAGGGGCATGTGATACACCATGGCACCAACTACATTCTGGCACCAGCACTGGCAACCAAGATGGCAACACCTGGAAACCTATCTGCCCCTCAGGTAGGTGTCCAGGCGTGCCGGGGGGGGGGGGGGGGAGAACGCATGAAATAAGTATTCAAGTGTAAATTCTTAGTGCATGTGTGGGAAACTTTGCATTTTACTTTCCATTGAACTTCCCCAAGGACTCAAGCATGACTAGATAGCACCTAACAGCAATGACAGAGATACACAACAGTATTATTCATGACATGAATCTGTTGTAATCTAAACAGAGCTAATAGTGACACAGGGCATGACCAAGCACAGAAGAACAAGCTTAGTCAGAATCCTATTGGTTGAAAGAAATTTAAGCTCAATAGAGATTCATACTATCGGTGGCTGAGAAGTTGGAGCAGCTCCCAGCAGAACCAGAACCAACCAATGGTTAGCTCCAACTGCCACCTTTCCACCACCAGTGACTTTTTTTACTGTAGGTTTAATTGTTGGTTTGTGAAGTACTAGAAGTTACTTATGATAAACACAAGAACAATCAATATTTACCTCTCTTCATCTTCTGGTCCACCGTGATTTTTGCCTTCAGGATTGAAGTGAGGACCTGCACTGGTACACCCTGAAAAAAGTCACCCAAAATCAGTCTCTGTCGTCATACTGTTACACTATACAAATCTGTCAATCATGGCCCTCAGGGCTCAGTGTTAAAAGCAGGTCTTTCCTCTTAACATTTTGTTTTTAATAGATATTATCAGCTTTTGCCAAAATAGTCTACTTCATTAGAGCTTTTTAAATGATGTCCACAGACAAAGATATCCAACAATCTCCTCTGAGTTAAGGATTTGAGGTGGAGCCATATATTTAACACTTAATTCACTACAATATGACCGCGAAAGCTATTGATTCTAAAATACATTAAAATCACACATACACCATCAAAGTGATTTAGAGCACCGTTACTCAACATCAATGGTCTACAAATGAAAGGTTCATAATAAAAAGCATGTCAGAACTGGCAGCCCTGAAGGGATATTAGCTACTTACTCTGAAAGTTACTATTCCCTAGTAATCTGACCTTTATATTCTTAGGGAACTATCACCTTCATTTCTGTTATTAGACACAGCTTTAAGGTGTAAGAACAAAAACAATTTTACCATTTGTATTATCTCCAAATTCATGGACATGGAACCCATGTTTCCCTGGGGTCAGTCCCTCAATGCTTCCAGAAAGAGCTACCGGCCCATCACCCTGAAACAAAGAAGGATGTGCTGTTAAGATTAAGACAAACCATTCAAGGAAAAGCCAATGCACAAATAACAATTTTCTCTCTACAGAAAGTAATTAAATCAGACCAAGCCCACTTAGGCAAGATGAAACACCCTACAGAAGCATTTCAATGTGAACCAAAGACTGTATTTTTCATAAAGGTATTTAGACTGGTAAAACTGGTTCAGAGAATACTGATTTAGTATAAAAGACTTTGTGGCTTAGCCCAGGTATGCACCTTTATTGTCAGCAGCACGTAGGATGGAGGGATTTAGGCAAGATTATTAAGCACGCCTTCATTTCAGACTTGGAATGGACACTGGGTGCATATATTATTCTGGTAACGCTGAAACACACAAAAGCTGCAAATAGCACCATGTCCAGGACAGTGGCTCAAATCTCTTTAAAATGCAATGGATCAAGAGCGATATAGCGTACTTCATTTTAATTAAATGCCTCTTACACTCCATCCTGATCATGCTGCACACAAACCTTTTTGCAAGTGAACATTGAACTCTAGGCAATATGCCAAAAGCCCTGGGCGCTAACTCTGCAGGTAGATAAATAGGCATTTCAGATAGCTAGATTTTTGAACTGCTTTGCCCAGGGCTATGTCTTATCTGCAAGTTTGCATCTCTACCTTTTCAGCTTGGCTAAGAACTTTCTGCCATAGCTCACAGTGCTGGTTATTCATTCACTGTTACAGAAGTATTTTCTGTGGAAGGAATACAGCCCTGTACTGCAGCACTATTTGCCTTGGCTCTGATGGCACCAAGTTTCAAACAGACCTTTCTCAAGTCACACTAGAGCTTTTCTGGTACTGCAGCAATATCCCCAAAATATTTCATCTCCGGAATTCTACAAAAATCAGTCAATGAGCAAATGCTGTAACCTTTGCAACAAATGATGTCTTTGTAGAATGCTCAGCAATTATTCCCTCGTGAAAAGTCCACTGCAACATTTAAACAATATCCAAATGCTCGGCTCTACTATTTTAGCATTTATATCTCACTGTTTGCCAAGGCAGCCATGACAATGTTCTCTTCCTCCCAATATAATCCTCAACACAGCAATGTGGGTTAAACATGAGATCATTCAGTGCACCTAAGGGCTATGTGGACACCTGGATGCTCAGACGGCAGAGCATCTCTCTGGTCTGCAGGCAGACGGTCCCACTTCTAATTCCTAGAAGAAAGCAATGGCACACCACTTTTCACTCGGTCAAGAAAATGACACAGAACTGTCTATTCAATCACAAGGATTCCTGTGACATTTCTTTACATTTACCTACTGAATCCTCACTCAACAGCTATTCTAAAACCACCACCATGACACTGAACAGTTAGGTTCAGTATTGTAAACCAAGGGCCAATTTGCATCTTTATTAGGTGCAAATAGTACCCAAATCTGGAATAGATTTGGGGGGTGGGTGGGTTATATTTTGCCGGTGCTTCCCCAAGCACCAGGTAAGTGCGACTGCCTCTATATTAGAGAAGACTGTGCCACCACAGCAGTGGCAGCAATGGGCACGTGCAGTGTTGTTGCTGTAGCAACTGGGTGCCTGCCCTGCTGCCTGCTCCATTTGCCCAGAAGAGGTGCAGACCGAGCATGGCTTGCTAAACTAGCTGACAGATAGTATAGCTGTAGGGAACATTCCAGCACGCACAGTCACTTCTGGTATAGAAGAGCCCTGTGTGGTGCAGATACTCCACGTGTCCCATCAGACCTAGTGCAAATGGACTCCAATACTCAAATGCTTCCTTTGACAATCCAGTGCCCCCAAAGCCTCCTCACCCTCAAGATGTAGAACCAACAAACTACCACGGTGCTAGCATGGTGTTAGGATCTCCATTACAACCCCAGCATTCGCACTTCTGTTGAATCCTGTTCCATCAGTATGCGCTTAGCACTTATTAGCAACCCTATTTTAGCAACTGTCAAACTTGGTAATGTAAAAAACATTTACACATTTTCTTTAAAAATATAAGACTATTAAATATTTGTTCATTTGAAAGTAACTTTAGCCCTCCACTCCCTTTTATTGTTTTGGTAGGTCAGCGCTGGCCCAGGCACAGTGGGGCTGGTGCTACAAGCAAGGACACATGTGATGAAAAGCCTGTTTGCTTGAGGGATTAAGAATAAGATCCAGAGCCCTTTATTCTTCTTTTTCACCCGCAGGAGGCGGGTGAAGATGGGACGCGCTCCAGCCGCCGTGACTCAGCAATTACGCCTTTCGAAGAAGCAGGAATATTAGTTCGTGGCACGGTCGTCTCTCTTTTCCAAGGGAAATGGTAAAAGGGGGCCGGACGGGCCTCCTGGAGCAGCTGAAGTCCTCTTCGCGTGAGGATCATTCTTGTTAAATAAATACATAAATATATTTATTCGCAGCATCCTCAATACAATCCAGGCCAGATATCCGGAATGCCCTAATTTCCTTGGAGATGCTGCCAGGTGCACATGTTGCTTTTACACACACACAGACACACACTTAAGCCAACCAACCCCTCTCTGGTCTTGAGTACCAGGCTGTGGTCACAACTAAGGTTTAATCCAGCTTCAGTCCGCTTTCAGAGCGGGAGAACATATCTGCAAAGCGACCAGGAATTTTCCTTCCACATTATCCATCCGACCAGTGAATTTCCTGAGTTATTTAACATCGAAAGAAAGCAGCCTGTCGCTTTGCTGGTGCACTCCCACACACTGAAAGCGGACTGAAGCCGGATTAATCCTTAAGTGTGACCCCAGCCCTAAAATCAATTTTCGTACAGAATGCTGCGCATGGGGCATTTTGTTAGAAGCAGGGCAAGCTGACCCTCGTGCCCGGCAGGGCTGCGACCGTCTTCCCAGCGAAAGGCTGCAGCCGAGGTGCGTGCCGGGTCTGCCTGCGGTGCTTCCTCGGAACCGTGCCGAGGGCCAGGCGCCCGGCTGCCGGCCTGGAGCCCGCCCGCTTGCTCGCGGCCCCGACTCCGCCGCGACGGGATTCCTGCGGAGAGCCTTCCCAGGCATTACCCGGAGCCCTAGGCGAGGCCGCCCGCTCCCCGCCCGGCGCGCTCTCAGCCCTCACCTTCTGCTCGAAGTAAATGACGCCCTTGACGCCGCTCCCGCTGTCTGGAGCCAAGACGCAGACCGCTTTCGTCGCCGCCATGTTGCAAGCCGCTAGTCCAAGCTCCCCCGCTGGCAACCTTTAGCACCGAGAGAGAAGAGACACCGCCCACCGCTTTATATCCTCCAGTTTCCTGCCTTTGCCCAATCACGAGGCTCCGTCGTGGCTTAGACGCCCGCCTTCGCGGGGCGATCTGGCCAACCCGGAGGCCGAGCCTTTCCTCCAATGACCAATCAGAAGAGAGAAAATGACCCAATCGGATCTACCGCTCGCCTCTGACTCGATACAGCAACCCGAGCCCCTTGACTTGCAGTGGGCGGGGCGGGGCGGGGCGGGGCGGGGCGGGGGCTGCAGAGGGGACGCCGACCTTTCCCCTCCCCTTAAGCCGCTGCTGCTTAATATTTGCAATATATACTCGGATCACCACAAAGCGAAGACGCTGAGGAAAACTGACGTCAGTGTCCTTTGCTCTTTCCATTATGAGGCAGGCGCTTTAGCCCATTTTCAGTCCTCAAATCCAAGGAGAATATTATGAGATTTGATGCACTAAATTAATCTTAAATATTACATTGCACGGCTGCAAGTATCACAACGCAGAATAGAATTCGAGAAACTTTTTGTTTTGTTTTGTTTTTGTTTTGCAACAAGTTCCCACAGCAGTTTTTCATGGGTCTGGGAGTCCAAGAGGAAAGCAGTTTTTTTTTTTTCAAACGCAGATTTTGCGAGTTGAGCAGATTTCCAGTGGTTTCACAGCTCAAAAGCACGTGTATGGCTGTATTCAGACGTAACAAAAGGCCCGGCTCGACCCTGCGCGGCCCTCGTGTTCTCAAGCCTTCTATAATCCACCTTTTCTAGCATACAGTGTTGGGGGGGGGGGGCAGACTGGTGTGTGAACGATCGCGTCTCGAAGCCGCCTCTGAGCCAGAGGTGCGTTTTTATTGCTCCGTCTGATCACAGTCCGTGTGCGCGTGTTCATATCAGCACGCGGCTCATGTGTGAACTTAATAAGTTCACCCATTGGGATTTCATCACTTTGGAGGCGGATCTGAGGTGATTAAAATGGGTCAGAGGAGGTTACGTGAGGCGTTGTTTCCATCCCAGGCAGCTGTAGGGCTTTTCGTTATCAGGATATTATTATTCTCTGACAGAAAAAAATCTTCCGCTATGCCACCCAGCTTTATGCTTTCTGAAGGCGTCTGTCTCCGTGGGAGACTTTCTCGTTGCAGAATTGCAGCTGGGTCCATCGGTTAATGTACACGACAGAGTGTTCTGCCAGCGCCTCAGGCATCAAGTTTATTAGTAACGTATTGCAATTAGTTGACACTTAGTGTCCCGTCACTTGGCCACAGCATTTCTTACGGCAATTCTGACATCTCAGCCTTGCAGGATTAATCAGAAGGTGATCCAGTTAAACCACTTTTTTCAGCATCCAACTTTCTTTTCGTTTTGCATCACCAGTCACAGTGCGGAGCAACTCCCTGCTTTAGCAACATACTTCAGTCAGCTGATATGTGTGTTTATTTTCTGGAATCAGAGAGCTGAAAAAGGCCATCATCTGAGCGATCGGATCCAGTGTCCTACATCCTGCATAGGTAGTCAGATAACCAATGCTGGATAAACCTGCGTTTTTGTTAGGAGCCCAGGAAACAAAAAAGGCTGGACTTCGGGAGCATTTGTTTTTTATTACTTTGGTCCTGTGAAGACACGGGAAGTATAGCACAATTATGTCTGTGCTGTCGTGGAATTGCCACATGTATCTGTGGTAACCCCACTAAACCCCCCTATAATTTATTTTGGGAGCCCCCACTGTTGCCGTGGGTTTTCCTGAAGTAGCACTATAACTTATCTTGTGGACAGAGCCACCATCTTTGTTGTGGCCACCGTGCATATGAGGAGGCTGAAAAAAGACAACTGTGCATGCATGGTGTTGGCGATCATGCACTTCTGGGTATTTTATGCCATCATCACACTGTTCGACAAGCAATTATTCAAACTTTTCTCCAGAATATCCCCTATTAGCGCAATATTTGTCTGGTGTCAGAAGCCAGCCTGAGTCTTGTCCCATAATTTTTGGTCTCAGACTGACTTCAATAAAGTAATGTTAAATGCCAGAATTAGTGGTTATATCAGAGGATCACTCACAATTCATATTATTTCACTTAATCCAGCTTGGTCTAGTCGTTAGGGAGCTGGATTCTTATCTGGGAATGCCGGGTTTGATTCCGCCCTCCCCCTTGAAGTCAGCTGGGTGACCTCGGGCTAGTCACAGCTCTCTTCTGAGCTCTCACAGCCCCACCTACCTCACAGGGTGTCTGTTGTGGGGAGAAGAATAAAAAAGCTTTGTCAGCTGCTTTGAGTCCCCTTAAATGGGTGAGAAAAGTGGGGTAGAAAAGCCAACTCCTTCTTCTTCTTCTTCTTCTTCTGCAGAAAGACAGCCTTGTTGGAGGGTGGGGGTGGGGTGTGTGCATTGCTGCATATTCTGTTTAAAATCCCTAAGGTCGATCAGAGTCTTCAGGCCCTCCGTAGATATGCACTGGAAACTCAGCATTCTGATGGACCAGCTGGATCTGGGCTGGCCAGCATGCCACACATTAAGCTTACTGGTCTTGCAGCATTGCAAAGGCAGGAATTCCTCGTTCGTTATCACATAGTATGAAATATTTCTATGCTTTTCTTCCTTTATATTATACCCTATCACTTTTTAAAGCACAGGACTATATTCAATTAATGTGGTCCTTTAATCGGGATGGCTACCCTTTTTGAGACTGAAGCATAAATATTTATATTGGCCAGTATCTTATCTTTGCTAAGAAAATCGATGCAGTGACCAGCTGCCAAGAGCTGAGCTCAATTCATAGAAGATCTTAACATTTATTTTCCAAGTCCTAGCTCAAATTTATTCTTTACACTGGCTCTTGTGAGTACTTTTGTAGAAAGACTGGTCATTTCCACACTTCATAGTCTAGGTCACAGTACAATGGCCTGCTGTAGATAGCCCAGCACCTTCAGAGTTACTGGCTGGGGCCTTTTCTGTCAGGTTCTGAAGTGGTACATTTTCAACACTATTTCGGAGTGCCCAGTGAAACAGCATTGGACTTAGTATATCAGATCACAGCCTAAGTGCCATCCTCATGGTTATGGTCTATATACACCAGGGTAGAAATCTATGTGGACTGCTTATAAACAGTCCATGGTTGAAGTGGAATATGACATCATTTTGGTGCCATATTCCACTGCAAGGGCTCACCTTGTTTGGATGAAAGTCTACTGGGTGGACTGCTGCCTCCCAGTAAACCATTCCATAGCATAGACAACCATTCTGGGGGTCGTGCTGGGTCAGTCTACTGGCTCATTGTGGACAGGGCCTTTGTTTCTGGGTTTGGTTTATTTGATCACTGGAAATGTAGATATTTGGATACGCGATGGACACACCAAATACGTCATATACCAAATTATAGGCTTGTCTAGCAGTTAGGGCTATCAAATCTCCAGTCACCTGCTTCCTTAGGTGTTTCCAGCCTGTTTTTTCTGACCCTCATCTTTTAGTGTGCTACCTACTACTTGGCTCTGATAGTAAGACTTACTGAGAAATCAAATATCAACACATTACTAGGTCTGGGTAATATTGGTCAACATGTCATATAGCACTGGTTGCCACATTGTTACTGATTTTAACTCTTGATTTGCAAAGCCCTAAATGACTTGGACCCCAAATGCACATATAGACCTGTCTCCAATTTCTGCTGGAGAGGCCCATTTGGTAATGCCAGCCCATGAGAAGCTGAAGGAGTGGGTACCTATGAATGGGACTTTCTGTGATAGCTCCCAAATTATGGAATGGCGTCTCTTCTGGAATGTGTTAGTCACTATCCTAGATAGTCACCTGTTTACCTTGGCTTTTGACTAAAGAGGCTCTCCTCCTCCTCTGTATGTGATGCATAGTTTTTATGTATTTTAATCATTGTAACTTCTTGGGAGACCTAATTGTATAACTGCAGTCCTCTTAAAAATATGCAATTTATTACTAACCTCAGCTTCCAGTTGAATAAGTAACAATTTCCAAAGAGGGCTCTAGGGGAAACAAAGGAAATTATAGGCTTGTCTGATTAGGATCAGCATTATATATATTAAAAATCCATAAACTACCAAACATTTAGAGGCATAGATCTTGCTTCAGGGTAGCTAGCATAGGGCCTTTCCACACTTTGCTTAGAGGGGAAATCCCAGGGTGCTTCAGCATGGAGCATGCACACTCACGGAGCCACTTCTGTCCCAGCGACGTCTTGGAGCATGTGGGACCATCCATCCCCTAGCCCAGATAGCAGTGGAGCACTACAATGTGGTCCACAACTATACTAGCTGAATCTAGGACACAGCCAGTACACTCTGGCACACACTCCTGGAGCCTCTTCCATGCAAAGGGTGCCCGTGGGCAGTGCAGCCGCAGCCACATATCTTGTTGCCTGGTCTCTCAGGCAATGGCCAGCATACATGGCTGTTGCCATGGTGAGGTGATTGCTGCTAGTGAAGCGGCATTCACACTTACCCAGCACTTAGTGAAGTAGAGCGGGTCGGGTGAATGCCCACGCCCTCCCAGATCTGCACCTTCATCAGTGCATTACAAAGGTGTACAAAGGCCCACAGTTTCTACAACGGAAGGTGTTATTTAAGCAATCTTTTAGATTTTGAGCACATCAATAAACGTGGATTTATTAAACACTGTTTATTTGGACATTCAAATAAGTTCTGATATTGGTATAAAGTCTCACGTCTGTTTATAGATAAGCAGCTGGTTGAGCAACAGAAGGCAGTAGATAGGAGTGAACTGGCATTTCTCATAATGAATGTAACAGCTGGGTCTCCCAGGGTTCCATACTGGGATTGGTGCTTTTGTTTGAAGCATGCAAAATCATGCATGGTGTGAAAAAGGTGGATAAAGAACATTTTCTTTATTGCACAACACTAGAACCAGGAGGCATCCTATGAAGCTGATGGATAGGAGAGTTAGTACTGACAAAAGAAAGTATTTTTTTCACCCAGGAAGTCACCACCCCTGTGCAATTTACTACCTGGAGAGGTGGTGATAGGAAGCAGGCTGGATAGAAAGGATTCATGGAGGACAGGTCTATCAATGGCTGGTAGAACAGATTCCTAGGTACTGCCTCCAGGTTAGGATGCCTCCCAAGGCCATTTAAAGGGAACTGAGAGCAAGTTGATTTTTTGCCTTTGCTTGAGATGCCCAGAAGCAATTGGTGACCCAGTGTGTGAGACAGGATATTGCACTAGATGAGCTGTGGCCTGATCCAACAGGACTTTTCTTATGTTCTTAAGATATTAGCTTGAATTGCTTCAGCTGGGTAAGGGTGGAATTGCAGAACAGCCAAAAGGTAATGGCATGTACATTAAAACATCTGCTAATGTACTGCTACCCTGTTTTTATTTTGCAAGTAAAGTGATATTTTATAATTGATTTCTGATCAACACACTTTCACTCATATTATCTCACTTTCCCAAGTAGTAATCTATCAGATCCAGGTTTGAACCCATAACGAAATGGGACAACATAATTGCTCTAAAAACAGTACTTGTGGGTGGCCACTGGTTGGTTTGGACTTCTACTTCCAAGAAAAGTTTCTTCAGAAGTGCATATACCACTGCCATTTTCAAAACTGATAACACAACTTTATTCCACCCCCGAGAACGTGTTCATCCCAGCCTGGATCCATCCAGCGATTCCAAAATAACTTTGAACTCTTACCAGCATATTCTGCATCTGCATCTGTTATGTGTTTATAATGCATTTTATATAAAAATCAATGAATGTTATCTTGCTGAAATCAAAGGAACTTGCTTCCAAGGAAGGACAAAGAAATGTGATGCATGCAAAGTCATTTTTTTAATTAACCATAAATAATGTTTATGAAGAAACATTTCTTACTTGACATAAAATCAGTGACTTTTTCATTCATAGTTGATAAGATCACAAGATTTTTGTTCATGGTTGATAAGCTCACATGGCTTTCTTTGAAACAAAATACGTTTATGAGTACATGGAAGCTGATCAAATTGGGCATGCTTCTATCTTTCTTGTTTCGTTTAGGATGGGTTTGATAGGAAAGGACTATCCTGAGGCACACGGCCCTGGGTGAGGGGTGCCCAGGGCGGGTCTCTGCAAGCCATAGCTGACCCGATTGGGTTGGCTACAGCCTGTGGGGACCCAGGACGGGACCGGCCTGTCTGCCACTGGGCCAACACTGCCCAATGGCAGCAGGCCTGGGAGGGGCACCCTGCCCCCACCCCAGCTTTTCGGGCTAGGCCACGTGGGGACCGGTTCCCCATTCGCACCTAGGCAGGTAAGGATGTGTTCCCACGCATCTCTTATCTGCCTAGGTGTGAATGAGGAATCTGTCCCCGCATGGCCTAGCCTTACTGCACTACAGTCATTTGGCTGTAGTGCGAAAAGGCCTCATGTTTCTGATCTGGATGTACTTTACTTCTATGAAGATGCGTTCTCAGCAGCTCCTTGATATGGATTAACAAGTAAGTGCAGAGAGGGCCCATCCCTTTTAGGTGCTGAGGCTGAACCTATTGACCTCTGCCACACCCGCCACACTGGTGCTGTCTATGTTTTTCCTTTAGTAATAATAATGCAGTATAATCATTATAAAATAATATTATGTTTTGCATGATTTAGAAAATGAATTATATTTTTGTTTTCTTTTGCTAACTACCTTGAACAATATCTGGCATATAAGCAAACACATTGATTGGCTGAAATGTTTTTCTGAAGGGGAAGCAGAAGCAAGGTCAACTATATTTCTGTGAGGGGGTTCTAGGGTACTAACAATGATCTGAAGAAGGTACTGGATGCGTCCTGGCATGACACAGAAAAAAATCTGTATTGTGGGGGAACAAGAATTGGGTATTGAGAATTTGCTTGTTCTCACTTTCCTTATGGGGTAATGCTCTGAACCAGGCAACTTGGTCCACAAAAGGCATGGAAACCTTTAAGTTCTTGCCGGTACGGTGGAAACTAACAATGGCCTCTAAACTGATTGTCAGCCCTGTCAGAACGTGGCCACTGAGTACTAAAGCTACATCCAAGTGGAAGAGATTTAGCCTTTCTTCAGTAAGTATTTTGGAAACTGTATTTTACAGTTTCATTCATTAGGATGAATTTCCATGGAAATGACTAGAGCAGATAGCAGCTTTAAATATAAGTACTATAGTAAAGGCTGTGTCTGTTTGTGGGGTGACCTGGAAGCAGAATTGGAGCCATGACCCCTTTATCCACACCACACATGTACACACACAGCTACAATGCCAGGAAGCTGTGACTGACACAGAAAGCACTTCAGCATCAAACATTTAAAAGAAAGTTTGGGATGGAGTAATACTGGGAGCCTGGTTGCATGACTACTGATAAGGCACTGGAACCCCACATCCTAGGGATCTAGCCCAGCTCTCCTTTCAAGATAAACCCACATGCTGGCTTAGTATTCACAATGTGAATTGTAGGAAGAGTGATAAGGCAAAAGAACTTGAAAGTTCAAAGCTGTTAAGATACTAGTAATTTTTCAAACCAACCCGGGTTTCTAGAATACTTGGTTTTGAAACTTTTCCTCTGATCACATGGAAATTCCTGCTAATCAGAAATTACTAAGACTAGGCATAAGCCTGCTTTGACTTATACAAGCTCATGACATGGTCTGAATGCTGTAAAAAAATCACTGAAGAAAGCATCAAAGGCTAATGTTTAGTGTGACCAATGCCTTTGGTTTTAGAAGACCATTTTGTCATGTCACGAGGTGAACACAACTGAAGAAAATATGCTAGAAAAGTTTTGGCTTTGTTGGAAATAGCTGGGCATGGTTGGAAAATAGCCTCAAATATTGAAGGGACAACCAAATTGTTCTGGTGAAATGGAGGTTCACTATGACGCCAGCTACATGCTGCTGCTTCACTTGTACCACTTTCCCAGCCATCTTTGCTATGTACACTGAACGATCAATGGGATGGTTGGGGACCCCATTTAAGGCCTGACACCTGAAGGAATAGCCTAGTTTACACAGGGTAGGCCTGAGTGCAAACTACATTGTTTGATGTCCAAAAATTAAGGAAATTGCTACTTTTATTGTATTTTCCCTGTTCTGTTTTCCTATATATGCCTGCTGCTGAAATCTTGAAAAAGATGTCCTGCCTTAGTCGACTTGATTACTTGAGAAAACATAAATTCTTTCTCTACAAGGCCATTTTCAGTTTGTCTTGCAATAAAAGTCAAACTGGTCATGGACTATTGCAGTAATATATTGCTGTCCCATGTTCATTTCTTTTGTTGTTGTTGTTGTTAAGGTCTCCAAAGGCACATCTAGAATCATTTAGCAGGTTTAATACCTGTTATGTGCACTTTGGACCACACAAATGTTTCCTTGGTTGCTGATAGCCCAGGTTAGGCAGCCCAGCCGCACGCACTACTCCTAGCCCCTCAGTGTGCCGGAGATTGATGGGTTGTTTTCTGAGTCAGTCTCCAGGTTGGTTCAGTTCATAGACAATTTGCAGCCTTCGTTATCCTTGAGTACAGTTCATGCAAGTCACTTAATAACTGTCCGTCTGTCTGTCCGTCTGTCCATCTATTGGGTTAAGGCTTTGGTAGTTTATCTATTCTCTCAATGCTGTGCAAGAAAGAAAATTTTTACAATCTTAAATAGCTCAGCTGGACTTCCTTCACCCTTATTAGCCTTGTTGTTAGCAACGCCTCCTATTGCCCTTTTGACTTCATTCTCCAAGATGTTGGGCTCTTTGTCCTCAGGAACAAACCATCATGTTTATCAATGATGCTCAGATCTTCCTTGTATAGTTGCTTGTATACTTGCTACCTCTTCCTTATCTCTTCTACTTTTTGTCTTTTATCATGTCCATTTTTGCATACCATGATCCCTTTGTATCTCCAGTTTTCTTGAAGAGATCTCTTGGCATTCCCAGTCTGTTGTTTTCTTCTGTTACTTTGCATTGCTCATTTAAGATGACCTTCTGATCTCTCCTGGGTATTCTCTGGAAGTCTACATTCAGTTGGGTATATCTTGCCCTTCTTTTCCTTTTTCCTTCCTTCTTCTCTTAGCTATTTGAAAAGCCTCATCAGACAACTATTTTGCCTTCTTGCTCTTCTTTTTCTTTGGGATGTTTTTGTTGCTGTCTCCTGTACAGTGTCACAAACTTCTGTTCATAGTTCCTCAGGCATTCTGTCTACCAGAGATAATTGTTAAATCTATTAATTATCTCCACTGCATATTCATAAGGGATAGTATTTAGGTCATACATGTATGGTGTTGTGGGTTTTTTTTCTCCTTAGTTCAATTTAAGTCTGAATTTTGCAATAAGAAACTGGTGCAGAATCCAGCTTCTAGACTGCTGACCAGGACAGCTGGTCAGATACACATCACACCAGTCGTAAAAGAGTTGCATTGGCTGCCAATTCTCTACCAAGCCCAATTCAAGGTGGTAACTTTGACTTATAAGGCCCTAAATGAGTTGGGCCCCAAGTATCTAAAGGAACGCTGCCTTCCACATTGACCTGCCTATGCCTTAAGATCTGGAGGGGAGCCCCTCCTGGCTGTCCCACCATCCTTTGCGAGAAAGGTTGTAAAAGGGGTGGACATCCAGGAGAGGCCTTCTCAGCCATGGCCCCTAAGCTATGGAATAGTCTCCCCCTTGAGGTACACCAGGCTCCTTCACTTTATATATTTGGGAAGGCGGTAAAGACCGAACAACATCTGGGCTGTCCCTGCTGGGCTCCTCCTGACCCTGCAAGTACTTAGGAGGGCAGAGGAATAGGAGAGACGCCGAGCAACATCCAGGCATTCCCTGCCGGGCTCCTCCCACACCCTGCAGCTACCTCAAAGGGCAGAGGAATAGAAGAGACGCTGAACAACATCTGGGCTGTCCCTGCCGGGCTCCTCCCGACCCTGCAAGTACTTAAGAGGGCAGAGGAATAGGAGAGACGCCGAGCAACATCCAGGCATTCCCTGCCGGGCTCCTCCCACACCCTGCAGCTACCTCAAAGGGCAGAGGCCTCAGGAGAGACGCCGAGCAACATCTGGGCTGTCCCTGCCGGGCTCCTCTCAACCCTGCGGCAAAGGCAGGAAGAGAGGGGCACGAATTAACAGTCCTTTATAGAAACTGTATGCTCCTGTGTGCTGCAAGCCATTTCCTCAGCTTTACATGCACCTTTAAAAGCATACAGTTGTAGGTCTTCGGCCCCACCCTCCTGTCAAGCCATAAGACCTGGGTGCGGGGAGGAGGAAGAGGAACTGACAAGCTGCTGTTTTTCAGGCATTTCTCCTGACCTCACCTATGCAGGGCAAGTTTTTAAATTGTGGGGTCACTGTTTTTAGAATTGTTGTTTTAATTGTTTAGTGTTTAATACTTTCTTAGCTGTGTGTGTGTGTGTGTGCGTGTTTGCGTGCGTGCGTGTTGTGCGTGTTGTGCTTTGGGCAGGGAGGCATGTGTCAAGGCCAGGTAGGAGAGGGAGAAGTGGGTCAGGGGGCCAGTGGTATTACAGTGGTAATGGGCAGAGGGAGATATGGCATTGGGAAGCAGAAGAGACAGATTAGGAGAAGGGGTGGTAGATGTATTGAAGCCATCACTCCTTCTGTTCTGTTTCCCAGCTGACAGAGTTTGGGGAGGTCTACCAACCAGCCCGCTGCTCTGGCCGTGCTGCTCTTGAATGCCAGATCGGTCCGAAATAAAACATCTGTCATACATGACTTGATTTTGGATGAAGGGGCTGATCTGGCATGCATTACTGAGACCTGGGTGGATGAAGTGGGTGGGCCTAGTCTTGCCCAGCTTTGTCCCCCAGGATACTCAGTGCAGCACTGCTCCAGACCAGAGGGGAGGGGAGGGGGTGTTGCTGTAGTCCATCGGACGTCCATCCCCCTCACCAGACGACCAATTCGCACTGTAACAGGGGTTGAGGGCCTGTTTATGTTATTGGGTCAGAGAGACAGGATAGGGATGCTGCTGGTGTACCGTTCACCCCACTGCCCAGCATCCTCCCTATCTGAGCTGGCGGAGGTGGTCTCGGATGTGGTGTTGGAAGCCCATGCCACAGTGGTGTTGGGGGATTTCAATGTCCACGCCGAGACTACACTCAGTGGACCAGCTCAGTTCTTCATGTCCTCCATGACAACCATGGGGCTGTCTCAACTTGTATCTGGTCCGACTCATGTAGCAGGTCACACCCTTGATTTGGTTTTTTCCTCAGAGCGGATTGGTGAGTATCCGTTGATAGGAGGGCTGACTGTCAACCTGTTGTCATGGATGGATCATTCGCTGGTGAGGTTTGGACTTGCAATGGCAGCTCCCATCTGTGGGGTGGGACCTATTGAAATGGTCCGCCCCCAGAGACTTATGGAATCTGAGCGATTCCTGAATGCTCTGGGGGATTTTCTGGTTGGTATGACTGGCGCGCCTGTCGAAGCCCTGGTTTCTCTCTGGAATCAGGAGATGACCAGGGCTATTGACATGATCGCTCCCAAGTGCCCTCGGCATGCTTGTGGAGCCCGAAAAGCTCCTTGGTACTCCATGGAACTACGGGCTATGAAACAGGAAGGTCGACGGCTAGAGCGCAGGTGGCGTAAATCCGGCTGTGAATCTGACCGAACACAGGTTAGAGCACATTATTGTGCCTACCATGTGGCGGTGACGGTGGCGAAAAAGAATTTTTTCTCCGCCACCATTGCGTCCTCGAGTAGCCGTCCAGCAGAGCTTTTCAGAGTAGTGAATGGCCTCATAAAACCAAGCTCAAAGAAGCATGAGCCAGGGCCAAGTAGTATCTGCTGTGACAAATTCGCTAAGCACTTTGAGGACAAAGTTGCCCAGATTCGTAGGGGATTAGATGTCACAATTGGACATAGCCCAAATGAGGCATCCAGAGAACTGTCTGGTCCTGTTTGGTTGGATCAGTTTCAATTGCTGCAGCCTGAGGATGTGGACAAGCTGCTTGCAGGGGTGCGGCCGACGACGTGCTCTCTGGATCCCTGCCCCTCGTGGCTGATAAAGACTAGCCGACAAGGTATGACCGGGTAGATCCAGGAAGTAGTGAATGCCTCTCTGAGGGAGGGCGTGGTTCCACCGGCCCTGAAACAGGCTGTGGTGTGCGCCTGCTCCTGAAGAGGGCCTCCCTGGATCTGGAAGATCTAAACAACTATCGCCCAGTGGCTAACATACCTTTCTTAGGCAAGGTTCTGGAGAGGGCTGTCGCTGTTCAACTGCAAGCATGTTTGGAAGAAGCTGATTATCTAGACCCATTTCAATCTGGCTTCAGGCCCGGTTATGGCACGGAAACCACCTTGGTCACCCTGGTTGATGACCTTATCCGGGAGAGAGACAGGGGGAACGCTACCCTGTTGGTTCTCCTGGACCTCTCAGCGGCTTTTGATACCATTGACCATGGTATCATTTTGGAGCGACTACGGAGTTTAGG
This sequence comes from Aspidoscelis tigris stejnegeri, assembly GCA_023333525.1. Taxonomy (NCBI): domain Eukaryota; kingdom Metazoa; phylum Chordata; class Lepidosauria; order Squamata; family Teiidae; genus Aspidoscelis; species Aspidoscelis tigris. Next base: position 215,949,582 of record JALMGA010000001.1, read on the forward strand.
AGTGGGAGGCAATGCTTGGCACTGGTTCTGCTCCTATCTCCGGAATAGATCTCAGATAGTAACTGTGGGAGACATTGATTCAACACCCTGGGAACTCACTTGTGGGGTTCCTCAGGGGTCAATCTTATCTCCCATGCTATTTAACATCTATATGAAGCCGTTGGGAGAGGTCATCCGGAGATTTGGATTGAGGTGTCATCAGTATGCAGATGATACCCAGCTCTATCTCTCTGTACCATCTGAATCAGGAGAGGTGGTTGAAGTGCTTGACAGGTGCCTGGAGGCAGTAATGGGCTGGATGAGGGCGAATAAATTGAAGCTGAATCCAGACAAGACAGAGGTGCTGTGTGTCACAGGGTCTCGGGTCCGGGTAGTTGGGAGATATCCTGTCCTTGATGGGGTTGCAATGCCCTGGAAGGGACAGGTGCGTAACTTGGGGGTACTCCTGGACTCTGCGCTAGCACTTGAAGCTCAGGTGGAGGCTGTGGCCAGGAGTGCCTACTCCCAACTACGGCTAGTCCGTCAACGGAAGCCTCTTCTGGATAGAGACGACTTGGCCACAGTTATCCATGCTCTGGTAACCTCTAGATTGGACTACTGTAATGCGCTCTACATGGGGCTGCCCTTGAAGACGGTTTGGAAGTTGCAGCTAGTGCAAAACGCAGCCGTGAGAGTGCTGACCGGAACATCTAGCTGGATGCACATCACGCCGGTTCTAAAAGAATTGCACTGGCTGCCAATTCACTACCGAGCCCAATTCAAGGTTTTGACTCTGACTTATAAAGCCCTAAATGACTTAGGCCCCAAATATCTAAAGGAACGCCTTCTCCCCTATCAACCTGCCCGTGCCTTAAGATCAAGTGGCGAGGCCCTCCTGGTTGTCCCACCACCTTCAGTAGTGAGGCTGGTGGGCACCCGGGAGAGAGCCTTTTCTGTGATGGCCCCCAGACTATGGAATAGCCTCCCTCTCGAGGTGCGTCAGGCCCCTTCCTTATATATATTTAGGAGGGCAGTGAAGACGCATCTCTTTGCCCTGGCCTTTGGCTAAACTATTAATGTTTCCTCCCCCAGTACAGACATTATCATTTTAAACATGTGGTATATTGTTTTATATGTACTGAATTTTTAACGTCTTTTAATGTGCATTCTGTTTTAATCTGTTGTTTTAATGTTGTAACCTGCCCAGAGACCTTCGGGTATGGGGCGGGATATATAAATGTAAATAATAAATAAATAAATAAATAAATAAATAAATAAAGACCTTTGCCCTGGCTTTTGGTTAAATGGGAATATACTGTCTCTTCCCACTTTACAGACTCTGTTACTGTTTTAATATATACTATTGTTATTTTAATATATGTCTGATTTTAAATGTTACCCACCTTTGGGTATAGGGCGGGATAGAAATACAAATAATAAATTAATAAATGATCTGAGCCAGAGTCAGCTCCAGGTCTTGTTTTTATGGACTGTATAGAGGTTTTTCACCTTTGGCTGCAAAGTATATAATCAATCAGATTTCAGTATTGACTGTCTGGTTATTTCCTTTGGAAAAGATTGTTTGCTATGACCAACAACTGACTTTAACAAACCTTATTTTAACAAATCCTATTCTTAGATACTTTTTTTTTTACCATTTCAACGTTTCTGAAAATTTTAAGACTTCAAGGTGATTTTATTGTTTTAAACTGTGGATTTCTACCTGTTTTAAATTACTTGTCTACTTCAAGATCTTTTAAGAGATGCATCCACTAAAAACTGAAAGAAGGAAAGAGGAAAGCTTAGCATAGAAAACCCCAGCAGATGGCACCCTTTGACTCTTACAGTGCTACATTTTGCTTTCCAGTCTCTGTAGGCCAGTAAACGAGACTCATGTAGTTAGACTGTATGTGAGACAAATTATTGCAATAAATAGCATATAAATATGATACGCTTGAATCTTTCCTCTGGAAGTGTTAACATTTAAATCTATTCGTCATTGGTCCACCTCAGAGATTATTCCTGTTTCTGCACTCACCTTAAATATTCCAGGACAGGATAGAGTGCATTGTCTCAGGATATGCAATTTGTCCCAGGTTGCTGCTGGTATGGGTCAGGGCCATCCGCATTGTGATGGCCCAACCCAGGCTAGCCTCTGCCACTGGCTCTAGAGGTTGCATTATCTTTGTAGGTATCCCGTGAGCCTCTTGAAGGCCAGGAATGAAAGTTCTTGTCTTCACAGTTCCTGTGGGAGCTTGGCATGTGCACAAATGGTTGTTTTTTTTAATTCATATCAAATTGAATGCAAGAAAATTTGTATTCATTTGAACAGATCCCCTTTGAATGTGGTAGGATTCATATTCGATACAAATGTTCAACCCCACACGAATCCCGTACGAAGCTTCATTTGAGTGTATCGAAACATTCTATTTGAATTTGAATGTCAGTCTTTGAATGTGACATTTGATCCGAATATTTGTGCACATCCCTAGTGGGAGCTGTTTGGGTAGTGCAACCAGTTGCACCATCAAAATGGCCCCCTTTGTATCTCAGAATAGTGAGCTGAAAAGATGTTTCAGACCTCACCATGCAACAGTTGTAAACTCTGAAGGTCAGAAGGAATACTTCAGACAGGGGTGGGCAGTGAATTATGTACCTTTGCTGATAGCACCAAATTGTGCAGAGGTAAAAAAAAAAAAAAAACCAGGGTTGTGGGAGGCTATGTTAAAAAAAGAATCATGCTGATCAATGGGGAAAAAAAATCTAGAATGTCAGTCTACAGTGATCCATCTAGAATCTAAAAATAAAATAAAATCCAGAACAGTGGTTCTCAACCTGGGGGTTGGGACCCCTTTGGGGGTTGAACTACCCTTTCAGAGGGGTTGTGATGAGTCTCCCACTGCCCCTCCCTCCCACGTCCCAGCTGCTCTGCCCCCATGGTTGGGGATCTCCACAACATGAGGAACTCCATTAAGGGGTCACGGCATTAGGAAGGTTGAGAACCACTGATCTAGAATGATGCACATAGGTGCAAAAGAATCCTGCATACACATAGACACTAATGGAATCTAAGTTTCCTGTGACAGTGACTGAGCTAGGAAAGAGATCTTGGTGTAAAGGTAGATAATCCATTAAAGATCTGACCTGGTGTGCACCTGATAGAAGAACAAGGCCAAAAGCCTATTACAGATTATGACAAAATAAAACCATGAATGTTGTAATGCCCTTGTAGAAGCCATAATATGGCTGCAGGAGAAAAGTTGTACACTGTTTTGGCCAGCACATCTCAAAAATATTGTATTGGACTTAGAAAATGTTCAGAAGAGTTTGCAGAGCTTGGAGTTTTTTCAGTTTAGAAAGAAGGCAGTTGGGATAGGCATGACAGATAGATATACATTTTGTGAGCATCGTGGATATGTTTTTCTCCCGTTCTCAAAAATCAGTGCCAGAGGCATGGTGGGAAGCTGTATCTTGGATGAATGAGGTCAGCAAAAATGAAATATCCTTTATAGAATTCATAGGTTGGAGAAATGGACAGAAGACAGAGTTATCAGTAGCGATACCCGTGTGCTTGCTTCTAGGACAAGTGATAACCTCCTGAAGGCCAGCTGGTGGACAACTTGTGCTCATCTGCTTTTGGGCTGCCGCATGCACCTGGCTGGATACCCAAACAACAGGCTGTTGGATTAGGCAAGGCATTGTTAGGGCCTGATGAGACCATCAACTTGCTGTGCCAGGCTTCTTATCATCTGCCATCATTCCTGTCTGTATGTGCTGCTGCTACTGGGTGGTGCTCCTTGCAGAGCTGGGACCTGTGAGTCTGCAGTTTCCTTGATACATCTGCACCAAATTGTCCTTTGGGTATAGGGCGGCTGCTGGGGTCTTTCCCTGTCAATCAGATGAGACCATCACCCAGCTGGACATTGTGCTGTCCTTTGTACCATCTGCCAGTGAGCCTTTCTTTCTTTGCTGCTCCTTTCCACAGCTTGACCAGCAGTGTCTAGTACATTTCTGTTTGCTCCTGTGTGCAGTGTCCATACCCTCTGCCAGGTACAAATGCTATGCTGGGCCTGGGTTGCTGTGTCTGTGTGGTTGTGTACCGTGTTGTCATCGCCACGACAGTGGCCAGACATGAGGCAAAAGCTGTCATGACCATTGCCATGGTGATTCGGATGGTCCAGGATGAACCATCCACATTGCAAACATCCTTGGGTAAGTTGGGGACAGTGCTGTCGCTCATGGTGTGAATAGTGGCCACCGTACCCGAACTTACCTTGCAGTGTGAACAGGCTCTTAGTCTCTCAAACACTTGCTGTCCCCGCCCCCCCCCCTCCTACAATCACTGAGATCCCCTTTCCCCTCAGGTCTAGTGCCAAAGCTCAGCTAGGAAGAGCTTTCAAAAATTACAGTCAAGAGGATTTTCAAGGGAGAATCAATGAGTGGGAGAAAGGGTAAGCATTGCCTCCCACCTATTCAGATATGGGGGGTACCAACAGCAGCAGGGTGGCAGTATATTTGCAGCTGAGTTATATGCCGCCCCCTCATCCCTCCGTGCTAACAATATCATTCACTTGCTGAGTTTTCTCATGAACATCACCTCTGAACACCCACATGGACATTGTGTAAGGAACATGGAATTAGGAGAAACCATATGGTTCCTCAGCATCTAGTTCTTCTTGTTCTCCAGTTAGCAAGACTCCTGTGTGTTCTGCCTAAGGATGGAGATAGGCCCAGGCTAAAAAGCAGTCATTTTAAAGACTTTTTCAAAGAAGTGGAATTTGTCTCTGTTATTCCCCGTGGGTGAGCTTTTAATGAGAACTGTGCCTGGCTGCCAGGTAACAACATCTCTAGCCCAGAAGGCTGTAGGTGCCTTGCAAGAGTTTCCAGGCCTTTGCCTGTAGTCCAGTCAAACCTGAAAGAGACCATTCCTGTCTTTTGTAGAGGAGAGTTCAGTGTTGTCTTCTTGGGTGCTAGTAAAAGAACTTAAGTTAGTTTGAGTGAAGTTATTTTTATATGTTCCATGACTGCAACTTTAAGACTTTTAGATTCCCATAGTATTTGCTTTCCTGAACCTAGGACCAAGGAGCCACATTTGGATAGCAAGATCTTCCATATTTTCCTTTTCTCTAGGAAGAAAATAGGATGGAATCAACATCCCATTCTGCTACTTCCAACAGCTGATTGCCCCAAAGAGGATACAAAGTACCTTACTAGACTAAGCATGGAAGGAGGCAATGGATTTGCCAGTAGGGACTGTATCATTTGCCAGAAGGAATTCCCTTCATCATCCTGCACCAAAAGGAGTTTACTCATGGAGCAGCTACTTTCCATAGCTGTGTTTCTCTTTTCAGCACTCTCCTTGTTAATTGCACCAAGAACTGGGTGAGGCACACGGCAGGATGGTTAAGAATGTAAAACAACAAGCCAAAGTCCATTTAGTCCATCACTCTGTCCCACACAATGGTCTACCATTTATTTCTGGGTGTGTGTGTGGAGGGTAGGGGAGCAGGAATTCCTCTTCCTTTTCTGGCATTTTTTGCATATAAAAAAGATAGAAACAATTTAGTAAATATGCATTACCCTTCACAGGCTTCTTTTGTTTTGCAGAATGAAAGGCAGTGATAAGAAGTGGCAGCAACAAGAACTGTGCTTTTGTGGGGGTATTCTCTCTCTCAAAAGCTCTTCCCTATTGCACTGGCAACTGGCCACATAAAAAGCCTCCTTCCTCATCCAGGGAGTGCCCCTTCTATTCACAGATAATCCATCCTGCACTAAAGCAATAAGCTGGGCAAACTGGGAAAAAATGGGCTATGCACACATCATCAATTTTTATTGTTATCTCCAAGGACCATCACAATCTTTGGTGAGTTCTGGGACACGAGAAGAGCTACTTTGCCTGAGGAAAGCAGAGAATAACAATCTGAGACTGTGTTCAGACATAACGAAAGGGGTGCCTCAGAAGCACTTCAGTGGGTCAGTGTGTGGCCCTCATACTCCCAAGTCTTCTCTAATCCATGTTTGTGGAGGGGCTAAGGAGAAGAAGCAAGTTGGAAAGATCCTCCAGCAGGTACAAGCAGAGGCCCCTGCCTCCCTCTAACATCCGAAGACCCATCTTGTCTGTGGGGAGCAAGGAGAGACAGCAGCCTCCTCCAGTTCCTAGTGGTGGCCCTGTTGCTGTTGTGTGAGTGACTGAGACCTCAGGGTGAAATGGTATAGAAATGTAACAAATAAATCCTTGCTGGAATCTAAATCAAAGCATTCCCAACAGATGGCAGCAAAACTCATAAAATTCCTAGTACTGTATCTCCATCACCAAAAACACGGACTATAACACTGTCAAATGAAGACTGGAAGCATAGCTTGAATACTAGTTTTTAAATTACACTCTTATGTTTGAGACAAGAAATGGGTCTTTGGCCCTTTCTGCACTTACTCTTTAATCTGGATCAAGGAACTGCTAAGAACACGTCATCTGCACTGGAGTAGAGAAGATCCAGATCACAACTGTACTAAGGGCTTACTAATCTGGTAGACCAGATAAATGTGAACTATGCCTATGCTAGAACTATTCTAAAGCCCACTCAATGCAGATACTTCTGCCTGAGGTTCATCTCAATCTAGCTAATACAGATTAACCAAGGTAAGTGCAGAAAGGACCCTAATTTGACTTCTGAAGGATATGAATTCAGAAGTCAGTTAAATTTCGCTGGATAGAGAGTCCCCCAATTGGAGAACCACCACTGAAAACTACCAATCCCCATGCTTACCATTTTCTAGCCCCAGTTGCTTCAGAGGATACAGGTCTGACTGTACTGGCTATACTGTGTGAAAGACATTCCATTGGTTACCCTGGCACGAAGCACTTTGGGACGTAAATGTCAGCACCCATCAGTTTGGAAATGAATTGGCAGCCAGTACAGGTGAGCAAGAACAGGTGCTATATTCCTACTGACACTTCTGTGCCAATTCCACTTTCCAAGCTCTTTCAAAGGCAGCCTCACCGAAAGAGTATTACAGTCATCTAAATGAGAAGTCACTAAAGTCATAAATCACCCATACAGACAAGGATAAAGACAGAACCTCTAACAAAGAAAACATGATGGGCCATAAATCTAATATTAAGAAGAATGATATTCATATTTGTGTATATTTCAGCTTCTGTTGATACAGAAGCTAGATAGCCTGAAAACAAAAGAATTGTTACTATTTTTTGAATTATTTGATACAGAGAACAAAGAATATCTTGCTCAAATTCTGATAAGAACCAATTCATCATCGTTGTTGTTGTTGTTGTTTACTATATGAGAAATGGGTGTATGCCTCTATTTGCTGGGATTCAAGAGAAGGTGAAGGTTTTGCTCTTGTCTTCTGCTTGAGATGCCCATAAGCAACTGGTGGGCCACTGTGTGGGACAGGATGCTGGACTAGACGGGCTGTGGCCTGATCCAGCAGGGCTCCTCCTATGTTCTTAAGAAGCTGGCATGAGTTCTGGTTGTGTTAAAGATACTGAATCTTCAAGGCTGCACACATTTACTGAAACTAGATTAGTTTGTTGTTTTCTTTTAGTGACAAAACCACCTGCCAACTTTAATGTAGTGCCAGGCAAATATGGAAAATATACCCAGTGTTCTCCATACTCAGCTTCCCATTGAAAACCAGCTGCCTCCCCTCCATATGCAGGACTCCTGTGCCAAGGCTTCATGGCTCTGGCCTCCCTTGGACTCTTGTTGCAATACTGGTTAGGCAAGTGAGGGAACTCTCTCTGCACATGATTCATAGCTACATCTTGCACATACCTTTGGATTGGGGCCAAGGATTCTGCCTTTTGGCCTAGACTCTAACTTTGATGATGCTGACACAGGGACTGATGCAAGAAAGTACTGTTGCAATCTGGGTCATAAGGCTTTTCATATTACATATTCAGAACCTATTTGAGATGAAAGTATGCATGCCCGTATAAAGAAATCAGTATGAACCTAATTCCCATTAGATTCCTATTTTTCTAAAGAAAGTCACTTTAGGCAGGGCATCTTCTTGCCAAGTATTATATAAGTTTAGTCTACCTGATGTCAGCGCATCACAATTACAACTTCAGCCCCCTGGAAACTACAGGTTGAGTTTGTGTGCTTTTGTGCCCTTACTCATTTATTATAGCCTCACTCTGCTAATTTTCATTGCTAAAAGCAGACTGGAGTGCTCTTGGAGCATTTAGGCCATGACTCTATGGAAACACTCTCCTCCCTCCATGTCACATCTGCTGCATCCAAATGTTTTCAATCCTCGGAGTCCGCACGGCAGTTTGGCTTAACACGCTTTTCCTGTGTTAAACCACACCAAAGCATGGTGAATCTCAATCCTGATTTCAACAGGTCTCACTTCGGATCGTGTGCTTGAAACGTTTTACATTTTTTACTGTGTGGATAGTACCATTTTAAGGGATGAGAATCCATGTTTAGGGTTTCCCTCTCCCAATAGCTTGCTTCCAAAGACAGTGATTTCAGTGTTAAAAATCCACCCTTAACAGCAGTGCTACACTGTAGCAATGGAACCACTTCAGCCTGATAACAATGTTGCAATTTTGCACAATTCCAAAAGTTCTGACTTTAGAAAGGGAAAGGGAGGAAAGCAGCTGAATGTGAATGTTTAAAGCAAAGGGACTTTAGTTGCTGCTGCTGCTGTGTGACCTGAACAATGGGGAGAGGAGGGGAAAGAATCGCTGGCTGGCTGCCTACTGCCATTTTTCCTCCATCCATGGAAGCGGCAGCCACCCAGCTAGGCTCCATGAAGGGGTCCCTTATGGGCGGAGCATCCATGCCAGGAGGAAGAGGGCAGAGCAGCCCCGAAAAGCGGCTTTTAAAAAGTAGCCACTTGAGTCCCACCTTGAGTCATGTACCCCACGTAGGATCCTCAGAATCCGGATCCAACGTGATTAAGTTAAAAGTAATGGGAACAGGCAAATTCGCGTTTGCATCGGGTTCTATTATTTCGGTTTAGGGAAAGCGAAATAAGCTTGCTGTGGGGATTTGCCCCTAGTCACCCAAAAACCTCTGGGAGAGCACCGTTCCCTTCCATATTCACATCTGGTGCATGCAGGAAACCAGAGAAGCAACTAACAAAGTGCTTGCTGGGAGAATTTACCCCTTTTGCTCCCAGGCACTTCATGCAGGCAAAACACTCTTCAGTGGGTGCTTTGCTCTAACTCCCAACCATGTTTCTGCTCCTTTGGAAGACTGACCTGCACGGACACTGAACTGGTTAAGGTGCACCTTCTCTCTCTGTGATTCCACATGGAGAGAAGGTGAATTTACCTCCCCCACCCATCTTGGAGTTGCTTTTCCTTTCTTCCTGGAAAGCCACCACCAGGTTCAATTGGGATGGGAGAGCTGCTTGCAGGCCCATTACTGCATCCTGCACCCATGTTGAGGCAGCTTTGGTTAAAGCTTGGCCTTAGGTAACTTCAGGCATGCCAGGAAGAGCCAGTGGGATCTGAGTGGGTGGAGTTCAGAAAACTCTCAGTAAAATTAACAGTCAGGATGTTCCTACTGCAGTCTCTAAGAATGACAGCTTCTCACAGATTTATAGTTTCTCCATATATTTCTGAATGAATTAGTAAAGCATGATCACTCTTGTCTTTTTTATATAGGCAAAATGATTTCTTCCTTCTGAACTTGACAAAAATCATATGAAGATGTTCCATCACAGAAGACTGAGTTTGATCTTTTTCTCTGAAAGATGCTTAGCCACCAGGCTGAGTAGTATCTTCACTGCAATGCTTTTTTGTTAATTGGTGGTGGTATATATATGCTGTACTGTAGTATATATATTCTACAGCCTCAAATTTCCCCCTGGCTAAATTAATCAATGGACAGAAAATGGCCAAAGGAATCAGCCATTTTCTCTCTGGTGCTAGGTGGAAAATGGCTAAAATAAGTCAACCTTGCTGCTATTCTCTGGATAGCATCAGCAGGAGTCCACAAGGGAAAGATTCACCTTAGAGTGTTTTGCAAAGTTTACTAGCAGGACAGATTGTCTGCACTGGTGTCTGGATGCTGGCCTGATGGGAGCACCAATGTGCAACTGCTGTGTCCTAGAGACAGCCCTTCTAGGATGTCTGAATGCAGGCAAAGTCATGAACAAGAAGCACTGGCACATGGATTAATAATGAAGATGTTCCATCACAGAAGATTCTCCAAGCTTAATCTTCTTCTCTACAGAAGTTTTGCTACTAGGCTTGGTAGCTTCCTCACCAGAAGGCTACATTTATGCAGAGACACCTCAGAAGTACTTTGTGAAAAGAGGTGAGTTGCTTTGTAATCACACTGAACACTATAACAAGTTTGGACATTAATGGTGCACAGCAACAGAGTTTTTAGAGACATAAGAAAGGACCTAAATTTGCTTATAGTAGGTGAAACTGAAGGTGGCAACCAACGTTCACTAAGCTTCACTTTCAGCACACATTCTTATAAAAATATTTTTTTTTCCTGTGACGTTGGGGATTTGTGCAGATGTGCCTCTATAAATCATCATTCTTTCTTTTTCTTGGCATGGATATTGGCAGAGGGCCAGCTATTTCCCCCCTTTCTTTTGGTGGTATAAGTTTCAGTTACCATCACAGGATTCTCCCAACATAATTCATTTTGTTTCACAGGATGGGGGAGTATCTAAATTCCTTACCCACTTAACAAAAGCAAGGGGTCAGATAAATTATTCTTCACAGGACTGAAGAAAACAGGGTTTTTGTTTTTGTTGTTTTTTTTAAAAAGGGGGAAGACTTTACATTTGTACCCCTTCATACTGTTGGATGAGTAAATTATTTAAAAAGAAGTGTGAGATCCTACTAATGTAGAAGGGCACCCACTGTGAGACAGAGTGATGTATAACAACCTTTTGGAAGAGGTTCTCTCGAGAACAATTTAAAGCAGCTTGCAAAAGAAAGAAAGCCACAATGGTTTCAAGACAAAGACAAGTCTCAACACACATCATGTGAAATGCACACATTCTAGTCTGACACAGAATGCAGCCAAAGAAAATAAAGGATCCAGGCTCAACTGAAAGATTTAGCCCTATTTATGAGCACCAAAAGTGTTTATGTAGCTTTTGTTTATTTAAGAATTTATATCCCACCCTTCACCATGAGGTCCCAGGGTGGGTCACAACAAGCATAATAATAATGCATAAAAATATTCTTAAAACATCTTTAAAATATAACCCTCCCTGTCTCCTTCGGAATGCATGTATGCTGCAACTACTTTTCGCCAAAGGAATAAAACACTATTTAAAATGCTTTAAAACTAAGCAAATGTGCATCTGGCAATTGCAGTCAACCCTGAATTGTGTCCCCACACTTCAAACACTTCCAAGAAACGTATTGGGGAAAGTGATCCTTTCCCCTCCTCACCCTTTTCCCACTCCTCTCTCCTCATTGGCTTTGATCCCATGACGTGGGGAATCCCAGCCCCCTCCCTCCTGTCTTTGCTGCCCCTGTTTGATTCCACAGACTAAACACCATTTACATGTTTCACAAAATTGTCACAAGTGGTTATAGTCCAAATGAGGTGTCTGGTCCAGTTTGCTTGGATCAGTTTCAATTATTGCGGCCTGAGGATGTGGACAAACTACTTGTGGGGGTGCGGCCGACGACGTGCTCTCTGGATCCTTGCCCTTCCTGGCTGATAAAATCCAGCTGGCAGGGTATGACCAGGTGGATCCAGGGAGTAGTGAATGCCTCTCTGAGGGATGGAGTGGTTCCACCAGCCCTGAAACAGGCTGTGGTGCGCCCCCTCCTGAAGACAGCCTCCCTGGATCCAGAAGATTTGAACAACTATTGCCCGGTGGCTAACATACCTTATCTGGGCAAGATTCTAGAGAGGGCTGTCGCTGTTCAACTGCAGGCATGTTTGGAAAAAGCTGATTATCTAGACCCATTTCAATCTGGCTTCCGGCCCGGTCATGGCACAGAAACCGTCTTGGTTGCCCTGGTTGATGACCTACTCCGGGAGAGAGACAAGGGAAATGCCACTCTGTTGGTTCTCCTGGACCTCTCAGCGGCTTTTGATACCATTGACCATGGTATCCTTCTGGAAAGGCTACGGAGTTTAGGAGTTGGAGGCAATGCTTGACACTGGTTCTGCTCTTATCTCCAAAGCCGATCCCAGATAGTGTCTGTGGGGGATGTGGACTCGACACCCTGGGAGCTCAAATGTGGGGTTCCTCAGGGGTCAATCTTATCTCCCATGCTTTTTAACATCTACATGAAGCCGCTGGGAGAGGTCATCAGGAGTTTTGGATTGAGGTGTCATCAGTATGCAGATGATACCCAGCTCTATCTCTCTGTACCATCTGAATCAGGAGAGGTGGTTGAAGTGCTTGACAGGTGTCTGGAGGCAGTAATGGGCTGGATGAGGGCCAATAAATTGAAGCTAAATCCAGACAAGACAGAGGTGCTGTGTGTTACAGGCTCTCGGGTCCGTGTACTTGGGAGACACCCTGTTCTCAATGGGGTTGTTATGCCCTGGAAGGGACAGGTGCGTAATTTGGGGGTGCTCCTGGACTCCACACTAACACTGGAAGCTCAGGTAGAGGCTGTGGCCAGGCGTGCCTACTCCCATCTACGGCTGGTGTGCCAACTGAAGCCTTTTTTGGATAGAGATGACTTGGCCACAGTTACCCATGCTCTGGTAACCTCTAGATTGGACTATTGTAATGCGCTCTACATGGGGCTGCCCTTGAAGACAGTCCGGAAGTTGCAGTTAGTGCAAAATGCAGCAGCTAGAGTGCTGACTGGTACAACTAACTGGACACACATTACTCCAGTATTAAAATAATTGCACTGGCTGCCAATTTACTACCGGGCCCAACTCAAGGTGTTAACTTTAACTTATAAAGCCCTAAATGACTTGAGCCCCAATTATCTAAAGGAACGCCTTCTTCCATACCGACCTGCCTGTGCCTTAAGATCCAATAATGAGGCCCTCCTGGTTGTCCCGCCAGGAGGCTGGTAGGCACCCGGGAGCGAGCTTTTTCTGCAGTGGCCCCAAGATTGTGGAATGGCCTCCCCCTCGAGGTGCGCCATGCCCCCTCCTTATATTTATTTAGGAGGGCCTTAAAGACACACCTGTTTACCTCGGCCTTTGGTTAAGGATTTGTTTTCCTTCCCCAGCTATAATGGTATCATTTTAATGCACTACGGAGTGCACGGTTTTAATATTTGTTGAATCTTAAGATGTTTTTAAGTGTGCATCTTGTTTTATTTGTATTTCATTTTAATCTGTATCTGCTCTCAATTTGTATCTTGTTTTAATTTATTTTTACCTGTTGTAATCCTCACAGAGACCTTCAGGTATGGGCGGGATAGAAATGTAAATAAATAAATAAAATCCTCAGCCCTGCCTGTTAACAAACATAACCCAAACAACCAAAGCAATAGGCAGCCACCCCTAACCTCAGAGACACACGAAAACACAGACACATGCACAGATAATTTCTAGCCAGGAGAACGAGAGAGACAGCGGATAGCATGAGCTCTGCTGGGTGGAATCAGGCAGGTTCCCTGTCTGCAGCGAGTGAGCAGTAACTTTGCTACCATTGTGCGTGGGTGGGAAATGAAAGTGTTCTGGATTGTTACTTATTATCAGAAAATGAAACTGTGAAGTGATCTGAGAGGGGACGGAAAAAGGTTTTAGGCTTCCTGGCACTTTAAAAATCTGGCTAGGGTCTGTATTGCAAGGAGAAATCCCACCCATTTCATGATGGATCTTCCCCAATCTGCTGTAGCGTTCCCAAAGGAATAAAGATAAAACACTTTTAACTGCAAAAATAGGAGGAAATACCAGAAAAACCAGGTGTATTGTTTATTCCATTTTAGAGCCAAATACTTCTCAAAAAAACCCCTGAAACGGATTGGTAATGGGGACAAAAAGGATCCAAACCATTTCTAAACCGCTTCAAAATGCCAGTGGGAACTGGGCCCAAATGTATCTTCTCCCTCCAAGTAGAAACATTGAATCAGGAAACTTCTGTTTCTCAGTTCAGTGCTTCTACCCAGGACTCTGCAAAATGGAGAGTGCTGTCAGATGGTAAATGTGGACAAGGGTGGGGGGGGCTACAGAGCAATGGGAAGCACTGTCAAAACCAGTTTGGTCTAGTGGTTAGGGAGCCAGATTCTTATCTGGGAATACTGGGTTTGTTTCCTCCCTCCCCCAAGATGCCAGCTGGGTGACCTTGGGCTAGTCACAGCTCTCTTCTGAGCTCTCAGAGCCCCACCTACCTCACAAGATGTTCTGTTGTGGGGAGAAGAATAGAAAGCTTTGTCAGCTGCTTTGAGTCCCCTTAAATGGGTGAGAAAAGCCAAATCCTTTTCTTCTCTCCCATTGTTCTGCTGTTGTAGACTCTAAGGGTGTATCCTGCACCCTGGCAGCATTGCTTGTGGAAATAGGGGCAAACAGATGTGGAGGCCCTTCATCACTGAATCAATCCCATGGTGCCATTAAGGCCTGGCACAGATCTTGCCTTAGTTTTGTGAGTTGGCTTGCAGCATCCATGTACCCAGGTGAGACTTAGATTGACATATACTTATCCCCCCCCCAAAAAAAACACCCCCACAAAAAACAACAACCACATAATTGGCCAGAATCATGGTCACACCTTCACTTGAACCTTCAAGCCATCTTCAGGTTTGATTGCTCATACCTTTTCATTTCTATCTGTTTTTTTTTATGTGGACTTTACACCCATCATTTAGACTTTCTTGAATGGAAAGTCCACAAATAAAACATATAGAAATGAAAAGGTGTGAAGTCCAGAAATAAAACAGATAGAAATGAAAAGACCTGAAGATGGACTGAAGGCTTCAAGTAAAGGTGTGACCAAGGCCAGGAAAAACAAAACTCTACAGCATCATTATACACAATCTGTAGATGGTTTCCAATTCTCAGGTATTAATTGTTTTAGCAACTATCAATTTTAAGGACTTGCTTGCTTTTTCACTATATCATTCCGCCATCACCAATAAAAGCCAGGTTGTGATAAGTGACCGCAGAAGTATTGAGAACTTGCAATGTGAGATTAAAAGATTGTAGGTGTGTGAAGACAGAAGCAACCAAGTCAGGGCACTGTGGAATCCAGCTTCTGGGGGAATTGCCCAATTCCAGCTGCTGGTTTGCTCATGCCTCTAAACTAGTTTATAGCTAAGTCAAACCTGTTCCTTTAGATCTCTATATTTTCAGTAACATTACTCAAGTTTGTTTTATGTACTGCTCAGATTTTCTCCCTTATCTAAGATTGTGAAATCCAGAGATACAGACAGAATTCCTGGATCAGCAAGGTCATCCACAGATGTTTGATTCTTGGTTATCCTGGTTTGTGTGGATAGAGATTGGTGACAAATGACTGGTGAAAAAGGACAGCTTTTATTTGGGTTGTCCTTGAGTCAAAATTATAAAGACTTCTATGGATTCCAGTGTCTTTAATAATTAACATCCAGTCTGATTCTTCCCCCTCCCCTTTTTTTTGCAGGTCATTGGGCATATTCCGAAAAATTTAAATGGCACATTGTTTGGATCTACTTGAGTTTGAAATTCAGCCTGGTTTAGGGCTGGAAGAAACACCCAGGAGACAAACTATGACAGATACTAGATAGGAGCAGCCCTTCCTTGTTAGCCCTGCTAGAGCTCTTGGTATGACCAGCAGTGGTGTTCATCCGCAGTGTTTTGTTGGTTTGGAAAGCAAATATATCTTTTGTGCCAGCTCCCAACAGTTTTCAAATGACAAGAGATTTAGGGTTAAGCCTTTGGCCTGTGAATTCTGGAGTTTTGTGTTTTTTTTTATTTGATCCTTTATGCTATTCAACACATCTATGTGAAACTTCTCAGAAAAACCAGAGGAAGATCAAAAGTAGCTTTCATCAGTAATATGATAATAACTAGCTCAATATGGTAGTGTTACCCTGGAAAAGCTACAGAGGTTCTAGAATTTTGGGTTGCTGATAGACTGGATTTATTTAAGTTATTTCAGAATTTGTATCTTGCCCTTCACCTAAAGGTCTCAGGGAGGTTCACAATAGTGAAAAATAAAATATATCAAACATTAAAACATATTTAAAATATAATTGTCCCTCCCTCCCTGACAGGGCAGCACCTAGAAGGAGCTAAACATCAATTGTTTGGGTGGGAAGGTACATTTTAACTGGGGGCTGAAAACCATATAATGCAGATGCCTGATGTACCTCAAGAGGGGGGCTATTCCAGGGTCTGGGGGTTACCACAGAAAAGCCTCTCCTGAATGTTCCTACCTCTGTACCTCTGAGAGAGAAGGGACTACAAGAAGACCCTCTCCCTGGGATGTTAGTAAATGAATTTTTTGAGGAGTGACTCAGTTGCAACTGGTCTAGTATACTGATACAGTTCAGATGTATGATTATTTCTTGTGGTTGCTGAGTTCAGTCAAGTCTGGCCCAACTCCTGGTTGACTTTGTGGATGCCGCCATTGAAGCACTATAGATATATATTTGGCAGAGATACAGAAGTGGTTTGCCACTGCCTACACTTGGGAAAATATTTAACTACACGCTTTTGGATTTTCAAGGTGTAGTCTTGTTTTTATACCTACACTTTCAGTATCTTTGATATACTTTATATAAACTGTAATTAATATTCTTTATTAAATTAACTGTGTTTTTATGTATAGTGATAGTTTTTAATTGGTTTTATCCAAATTGCTTTGTGATTTTTGTACGTGAAGTGATACACAATTACATTTTTAACTTCTGCTCTCCAAATCCTATGTTTCTATGTTTGAAGCTTGTTATCTTAAGTACTGTATATCTACAACAGGATGCTCTATGTAACATTTTTTGTAATTCTGAGATTTGCTGATATTCTGTTTAAAGTGTTTCTTATAGATGTGGAGAGTTTCAAGATTTTTGTTGATTTGTTTCTAATAACAAATTTAAAAGGCAAACCTGAAACTACCAGGGCAAGGTTATCTCTGTCCACCTAAAGAAGCAGGTGGATACCTGCTAATGGTGACTGAAGAGTGAGTCCAATAATAGGCCCAGGTGAATCTCCAGGTTATGAATCTGCTCCTTTGAAGGTGAGCAAAAATTTCCTTCAAATAGGATGGACTGAATTTCAGTTTATTGGTCTTCTTTATATTAATTTTTGATGTAGCTTAGTACTTATATTCTGGAAACCTTAATTAGTCTGTTTTCTACAGAAGGCAAAAATATTTATGGAGGCCTTGAAATAAACAGAATTCCTCAGTGAAATGCTTACAGGAATGGTGTGTGCCATGCAAGCAAAACAATCCAAATATTTTCTAGCATTTTGACATGAAGACTTGTTGAACATACCTTACTTCCAGGTATAATGTACAGGATTATGATATAACATATTTATTTTGGTTTAGGTTTCCAAAGAGTTCATTTAATAAGTCAGGCTTTTCATAATTACCAAATTTCTTTAACAATGATGTTTAATTATTTAACAAGATTTTTCTTTGTTGGTATTTCAAAGTTTCATTCTGACACCAGACCATTCTGAACTTAGTGGATGTAGCAAAACTCTACAAAGCTTGTCATATAATGTTGATATGTAAGATAAAGGAAGATACCAGTGGGACACTCTCTATGTTGCTTGAACTTAGATCAACTCTACCTAAGGGGTCAAATGCCAAGGATGATGGGATGGAAGGGATTTTTTTATATATATAGTCCAGCACTATATAAAGGTACCCTATATAACTTAACCTTTAATCCAGTGTTTTGGTGGTTATAAGTTATATTGCCCTCTACAGAAGTTGCATGTGTTTTTTCTAAGCAGCTGATACTTCTTAAATATTTGATGCATATTTGAATAAAATATTTAATCCGGTCATTCATTCAAATATATACCCTTGCCTATCATCTTGTGGTGCTCTGAGTGGTTTGTGTGTCTTTGGTTTGGTTTCTAAGAAAGGCAACAGAAACACACACACAAGGAGCAAAAACAAAGGTTTCTCCTTGTTGCTTCAGGGTGTTCATTTCTACTTCCAGTTAAGCTCCCCTCACCCACTTTTCACAGTAGAAGGAGAGTTGCTTTTTCTACCCCGCTCTTCTCACCCATTTAAGGGGACTCTTCTTCTCCCCACAACATTTTGTGAGGTAGGTGGGGCTGCGAGAGCTCAGAAGAGAGCTGTGACTAGCTCAAGGTCACCCGGCTGGCTTCATGGAGAGTGTGGAATCAAACCCCAGTATTCCCAGATAAGAGTCCGACTCTTTAACCACCAAACCAAACCGAATGATTAAATGAGGATCTTCTGATGGGGCAACCAATTTATAACAACCTAAGCATGAAGAGCAATGCCTTGGCGCTGGCTGAGGGAGGACAGAGAAGCTCCTTCAGATTAATTGCCAAGTGCAAAGCGAACAGCGCCAGCGGTGCCTGAAACCAAAATACCTAGTTCCAGAAACCAATGAAATAGGATTTCCCCTCCTTTTTCTTTTGAAACAGCAAAGCAACTCTTGATTCTACCTGAAGTAGGCAGACATAATCTTGCGGGCCGGTTACCACCAGTTTGGTCTAGTGGGTAGGGAGCGGGACTCTTATCTGGGAGCACAGGGTGCGGTTCCTAGCTCCCCCATGAAGCCAGCTGGGTGACCTTGGGCTAGTCACAGCTCTCTTCGGAGCTCTCACAGCCCTACCTACCACAGGGTGTTCTGTTGTGGGGAGAAAAACAAAGTTTGTCAGCCGCTTTGTGTCCCCTTAAATGGGTGAAAAAAGTGGGGTAGAAAAGCCAACTTTCTTCTTCTTCTTCCACCACTCTTTGGACGTCCAGGCTCCCCGCACCGCTCAGCAGGATCAGCCGCAAAGAGGAGAGCGAGTGAGGGATGGGAATTCGGTGTCCCCGTCCGATCTCCTCCCGTTCTGCCTACAAGTAAACAACCGGCCGCAAACTCGCTTCCCCTCCTCGTCGGCGCGCGTTATTTGATCCCAGGCCCGCGCCCTGATTGGTAGATTCGGCGTCGACCTGGCGGGCCAATTGGGCCGCGTCACTCGCCTTAAAGGAGCGCAGACGGGGCTCGCCATTGTTCCCGGGTGGGCCCCTCCTCCCCCTCCCCTTTCCCCCCAGCGGTGGCCCCTCCCCCTCCCCGCGTGGCCGAGGGAGCCCCCCCCCGTCGCCTCGCCTGCTTTCCCGCGTGCGTTTGCTATTGTCACGCCGCCGCCGCCCGCGCGCCCGCCCGCCCGTCTTGCAACTCCAAACGCCCCGCTGTTCGCCGCCGGCTCGCCTCATTGGTCCGCGTCACGTAGACGGGCTGAGGGCGCGGCCAATGGGGCTCGGTTTCCAAGGCGCCGACAAGCTCCGCCTACCGGAGCGCCTGCGGTAGCAATATGGCAGCGACTGCTATTGGCAGGATGGGATCCTCGTAGGGAGAGAGGGCGAGAGCCGCGGCGGCGGCGGCACCGCTCACTGCTCCCTGCTGCAGCCGGGAAGGGAGCCATCCCGTCGCTGCCCTTCCCGAGAGAGGGGCTCCTCCTTCTCCCCCCCGACGTCTCTCCCGCGCGGGCGAGGGCTGAGGTGCCCTTTGGGTGCCCTGCAGAAAGTGGCAGCATGGTGGGTACCCGGGTGTCGCTCTGGCGAATGGGCGGGCGCGGGAGGCAGGCAGGCAGGCAGGCAGACAGATGCTCCGGGGAGGAAGGAGAGCGAGAGAGCCGCAGCGGTCCTCCCTCCGTCGGCATCCTCGCCTCGCTCTCGCGTGTCCCGCTGCGGGTAGGACGGAGACAGGCGCTGCGCGGGGCGTCGCGACGGGGACGGGGTGGTCGTCGGAACGGGGGCCGCGTGGGTGCGAGGGAGGCCGAGGGAGGTGTCAGGCGGCCCCGGGAGAGGCAGAGGCAGAGGGGCCTTTTGCGCGCGTCTCTCTCGGACCCAGCTACCCACGGCCACGCGGAGGGGATAGCGAGCCCGCCGGGGGCATCGGGGGGACCGAGCGGGGCGAATTTCCCTCCGATCTCCCCGCTCGAGGGCCGCCGCCGCCCGAGCCCCGTGTTTAACCTCGCCTGGGGTCCAGGGCGGGCTGCCGGCCCCTCTCCCCCTTCGCTCCAGGGTCATAATCTGCGCCCAGACCCGCTCTTGCATCCCCGCCGTCCGGGGATTAGGAGGCAGGCTGAAGCCCGGGGAAGCTCGCCGCGCGGGAGAGGCGCGATGGATGCGGCCGGCGTGTGCGGCTGCGGCGAAAGCGTCGGCACAATAGCGGGGAGGAGAAAGAAAGGGAGACGATCGCCGCCTGAGATGGGCGCAATGGCACCGATGGGTCGGAGGGAGCCGGGATGTGCCGCCGCTCTGCCCGCTGCCCGTAATCGCTTTCCCGACCTCTCATTCGCATTCGAAACGCTCTGAGATCAGATCGGAGCCGCCACGCTGCTCGTCACAGGGGATCGGGGTTGCCGGGGGTTGTAGCTCATTGATGCGGTGGCCGTGGTTGCGCTCCTAGGGTTTTGCGTTAGGAGGTCTTTTCCCTGGATAAGACTGTAGCAGCACTACGGCGCATTGCCTGTGATGTCCTGTTTCGGCAAAGAAAGGGCTGCTTTCTGCTTTTGTGCCTAGGCCTGCAGCCTGGGTAGTAAACTGGCGGAGTGTTTACATCCAGATACTTGTAACTCCATCTGGTGCGTGTAGGGGGTAAGTTGGTGAGAGGCTGGTGGCCAGGCTAGCTATTTCCAAAGGTTTCTTCCTGGCTGATGAATCAAAATAAAGTGAACATCAATATCATGGTTTGACAGGACAACCCTGAATCTCCTGGGATGCTGAATTTAAGTTTTCTTGTTGTTACTGTCCTTCCATCTTGGCCTGCAGTTCTTACTGGGAATAAGGCCCGCTTACTTTACTGGGAATTCCATCACAGTCAACAATCCTAAGATTCATGTTGCCCTCCACATAAAGGTGCTTGTGACAATGAAATCCTGTCAATGTGAGTAATGTTTCTCCGTTGTCCGTTTGGTAATATTGTACCAATAGAGGCATTCTTTTTTTATTTAAAAAAAATTGGAAGAAAGCCATTACATGGATGCCATAAGAAGTCTTGGAATTGAGAGATTAACATGCCTTTTTCCCTTTGTTGAAAGAGCTCCTCTGACTGCAGGCGTCGCTCACGCAAGGTCTTATAAAACCAAATTAAGCCGCTAGATGTTTGACAGTTGTGTTCTCTAGAAACCTAGAACTGCGTGTGTACTATACTTTATCCTGGCAATGTGCTGCAGGAGCTTTTGCTACATTTTGTAATTCTGTTACATGTTTTGTTCCGCATCATATACTCTTTCCCTCGAGAATGCAGTTTGCTTTGTTTAAGGAGCATATTAGTTGCAGATGAAGCAGGGAATGGATACTGTATGAATACATTGAAAGAAACTTCAGAAGGAGCAACTGAAAGACTTTGTAGCCATATTGTTTTAGGTTAAGATATAGCAGTCCATGTGGTGTATTAAGTTTTCAAAGCATGTGCATACTTAATATACTGTATTTTAGCTAAGTTTTAACAGTTAAAAATATTTTCTACTGTTGTGACCCATCCCAGGATGCTTAGGTGAAGGGTAAGATAATAAATGCTAAACTATTTTACTCTATTTTTTCAGGGATTTCAGTCTGGTGGTATTTCATAATATCCAGTGGTCATATGTCAGTGTTAATTGCTTCATGCACATTCCATGAGTTTCTTTCCCTTCTGATGTAAACAGGACCCATATATGAATGTGAATGGATACATTCATGCTGGTTGGGACATTTGTGATTGGTGTATTGACCTTCTGTTCGAGATGCCCATAAACCATTGGTGAGCCACTGTGTGAGACTGGATGCTGGACCAAATGGGCTGTGGCCTGATCCAGCAGGGCTCTTCTTATGTTCTTATGATCCTGGATCGGAAGTGCTGGCTAGAATGTCAGATTAAGATCTGGGGGCCCTGGGTTCAATTCTCCCCATGACTGAGTTTTGCTAGACGACTCTGAGCCAGTCCTTCACAATTGGAATATAGTATTGCACATGGCTGTGATGGTAACTTGCAGAAGAGGAATACCATCCCCTGCCTTTAGAGAAAAAGTGGAGAATAAATGTAAAAAGAAAGGAAAGTGGGAAGTAGAGATCACCCACTTTTGCTTTAAGGTATGAGTTGTCAAAGTGATGAGGACGGACTCCCTGGGGTTGATGGGACTTCTTGGATGTTGTGTATGTGTCAGTGATTTTCATTATTTCATTGAAAATTTGTATCATGCTATTTCTTTATGATGCAAGGGTGTTTCTATGAGTGGCTGTGTGTGTATGTCCATTTATGGATTATTTTTCACAGTGACTGAAAACATTAAGAAACTTTGATCAGTATAAAAAGGATGCGTGAGGAGATGGAAGATGGTCTGAATATTTTTACAGAGCTGGGGGAGGCATTTGGACATACTGTGGGCCACTCCAGTGTTTCTCTGGCAGCTGGCAGGTCTGAGGAGGCATGCCAAAGAAGGCAGGAAGGTTTTACTTTGGGTGGTTCCAGCTTCCCTACTACTTTGCTGCCGCTTCTGTGCCAGATCAGCAGAGCCTCTAATTGTGGCCATAGTTTCAGGGCTTGAGGAGACATAACGGAAGACACTTTGGCTGGAGTTACTCAGGTGAGCTGCTTTGTCCTGTCATGAGTGAGTTGGGGACTTGTTGCCGCTCCCAGGTCTGCCCCCCTCAGCATTAGCCCAGGTAAGGTGTTTGCTCACCTGAGTGCAGCCTTTAAAGAAATCGGATACTGTGCTTTCAGTATCTTTCCCCTACCAAAGATGTAATTGAAATGGGAGGTTTTCTTTACTTCAGCTTGTGTGACTGTCTGAGCGTGTATGCCTGATATTAAGTAATTGCCAGATTGAGTGATTACAGGCACACATTTCAGAGAGCCATTGTAGATCAAAGCATGGATAGGATATTCAAAATCTTCTGAGACTACATCAAACATGATGGCTTGCTGGTGGCAATTATTATTATTTTGACATTCAGCAGTGAGTCAGTTTGAGTTGAGTGTCTACAGTATGTATGAATTGACCTTAATTTCTGGAATGAAAATTCAGCACATATTCAGTAGGAGACAAACGGATCTCTTGCACATCTGGCAGCAGATTAGAACACATACATCTGGATCTTGCTTACTCTTGATTTTGAATATTCATGAACTTTCTCCCACTAAATTGGGAGACTTGCTATTAATGTCATACATTAAAGGCCTGTGTTGGGAATTTCATAGTTGGGTCACAGTAAAATTGCAGCTGTTAAGTCATTTGAAGATTATACTAGGAAGAAATTTGCAAAATAGTAAGATTCTACACATCCTGCATTATAGTAGCCTTGTTTTTTAAAACTTCAGTGCACAGCTGCTATATGGCAGCTGACCTGAGCTGATAAGCAAATTTTTATATGCACAAATAGTCACCTGGAAGATACATGGCTGCTTTGCCATGGGAATTCATGTGCTTCTTTAAATACGGCTCATACATATTACTAGTGCCTCCTAGCTTCTCAATAGATCACTTCTTCCTGTGTTTTTGAAACTGGCAAAACCTTTTTTTAGTGACAGTTTTAACACAAAGATAAATGATTCAAGAAGGATAAATGACAGATGTGATTGTTTATACTGTAGGAACCCCAGCTTCAATGAAATGAAAATTGGACTCTGTAGATATTATACTTGGGAAAATTACTGCAGGAGTCCCCATAGGGAGCATATTTTTCCTTGATGATAGCCATGTAAATCTCACGCTGCACACAGCAGCTGGAATAACTTTCAGACTTACCAGTCTTGTCGATCAACATGAATAGGATGTGCTTACATTTTCCTCAATTATTCAAAAAGATCCTTACTATACTTCATATTTTAAATAACCATTTATTTGTGAGTAAAGTTCAGATTAGTACTTCCAAAAGAGATACTGTGGGATGAGTATCTTAATGTTTTCTGTTGAAGTACAACTTACTATTTTTGAGGTTTCCGTCCACTTTTTCCCAGACTCTTTATGTTAGCTGATACCTTGATTTAAATTCCTTCAACACACCTCTGTTTCTGTCTTCACTTGAGAGAAGGAACAGTGTGGCTCTGTTATTGTTCTTTAGCTTTAGGGAGCAACAGAAGAGAAGTTAAACCTGTATAAACGGTTAAAGGTGGCTGTTTTTGGAGGAGTAAAGAATATAAAGAATTCCTGTTGCACACAGATACTTCATGTAGAGACTTGAATAGTCACTTTCTAACCTGACTCTGGCTGAAAGTTGAACATGAGAGCAGAACAAGAAGCAGGTTAGGCTGAGAATCATAGTACAGTTGATTGAAACATCATAGTTTCAGCCTATGATAAGGAACTTTAAATGCAATTTTATATTTAATTTTTGTAAAAAAAATAAAGCCATCTTTTAAAAAATCTACAAACTGGGTTCAAACAGCACACACAATTATAAGGACTAAAGCTATAAAGGCATGTACATTTTTTAAGTGTGAATCCAGGTTTCAGCCTAATCCTAAGACCTCTTTCCGCCACTCCTTAAAAGCCGGCTTGTTTTGTGGTTAAGGAGCTGGACCCGTATCTGGGAATATCGGGTTTGATTCTGTACTTCTCCGTGAAGCCAGCTGGGTGACCTTTGGTTAGTCACAGCTTTATTCTGAGCTCTCACAGCCCCACCTACCTTACAGGCTGTCTGTTGTGGGGACAATAACAGAAAGCTTTGTCAGCTGCTTTGAGTCCCCTTAAATGGGTGAGAAAAGTGGGGTAGAAAAGCCAACTTCTTCTTTCTGCCACTGCTTAAAAAGGAGTAATGCTTTAAACAACTCTGCTTGCAAAACATTGTATGCAGAGGGTTGTCAGTTAGGCACTATCCAAACATGCTATAAGCACTTACCTGGCATTGGAACAATGTCAAATTCATTTGTTCTTTTGCTGCTGTTCAACAGGTGCAGTGACGAAGAAACACCTGAGGAATGAAAATGTGGAAAAACCAACTTTGTGTACTTTGAGTGCTTTTATAGTGTCACATTAATCAGGAAGTAGGGAGGGTGGGTCATCTGTCTTTGTCAGCATACCTCTGCCCCTCAGTTTGGATTTGTTAGAATGTTTCAGTGGATGATGAATCAGAATGTGCCATCCACTCTTGACTGATAGCTGATGGTATCAAAGTCGGGCCTGCTGTTTTCATTCTTTCCCCCTGCTCACTGCTTCTCAGGCTGTGTCCAGACAGGATTAAAAATCTGATGGAATGTGCAGCAGCTTTCAACTTGCCAGGCAGGTTTTTAAATTCTCCACAGCATTTGCATTTTATAACCTGATTTTAAAAAGTATTTACAAGGACATTTGATGTGGAGTATTCTGTTCCTCCACACTTTCCTAAGTGTTTGGGTGAACTGTGTGAGAACTTGCCTTCACCCAAGAACCAGCAAACCTCTCAGACAGCGAGGGGCTGAGCATTTGAGTACGTGTAGGCTTAACCGTCTTCCCTCCAGAAGGACTTTACTTCAAAATAAAGGTAAACTGCACATTTGATGTGATTTCTAGAGCCCCCCCACCCCCACCCTGTTTCACTTTTATGATCTGGGAAGTGGATCCTTTAGTTTTATTGGAGCAGAGACTGGGAAGAAGGGAGTTTAATTTTGTACGCTGTAATTTTTGGTGGGAATTTCCCCCACTTCTGCATCTGGTGGGTGGCATAGGATTGGGCAGATACTACTATCAGTTACTACTTGATCAGTTACTACTATTCCTACCATCATTGACCAGGCTAGTTTTGCCTAGTTTGTGCATGCCCTTGTGGACATGGGAGATATTTCACAGGGTAGATGGTGTCCACAATGCCATTGCTCACCTTGCAGAAGAAAGTATGCGATGCTACTACCATACTGTGATCACAGTGCTACCCACTTCTGGAGATCTATTTTTGGGGATAGAGTGGAGTTCAAACAAGTCTCTAGGAAAACTGAACGCCATATCCCTTTCTTTCTGTGTATTCATCTCACTTTCTGTACATGAGGAACCCATGCACCTCTTGTTAACATACTAGAGTTCCCAATAAAATCTCCAAAATCTAGTTAACTTAAGGAGTAAACTGCTATTAGCATGAGAGATGAACAGAGATGCATTAAGTTTCAGAGATATCCAAAAGTTCTGTACAGCAGCTCAGAGTAAGGGCTCCTCACTGCATAGGAAACTCTCCTTGCCTGCTCCTTTGAAGCCTAGAGCAAGATTTTGTAGGCCTCGGCTTGCCTCTCTGTTGACCCTGGAGCAAGAGTTTCAAGATGCCCTGTCTAACCAACGCTTGTCATTTATGAGGATGGAGTTGGTTACAAATGAGAGAGATGCAAAACTCTGGGCAGTGCTTTTATGCTGCTGGATAGCCTGCCTGGGTTTATTGTACTCAAGGGAGGTAGGTTGGATCAATCAGCTACTTACCTGAAGTATTGAAGACCACAAAGTGAGGGGTAGGACCAACAGTTGGACTGGCCATCTGTGGTTTGTGCCATCACTATGAATTCACCTGCCCTCTGGACTTTGGTATTTACAAGTGAGTGACCAGCTGGGCTCTGCTCAGAATTCGGTAAACCTGGACTCCCCAGCTTTGCTCAGAACATTGTTTCACACTGTTTTGCACACCCTTCTAATAAACTCAGCATGATAAATGTATATGTCAAAATATTTCTTTTCTAAAGGTAACAGTTTTGCTGTAGTACGTAGCATTACATGAGCTTTCGAAATGTTAAAGTGCACTTCCTAATCTGCTTTTGAATATTTCCAAGATTTGGCCTTTACTTGCTCCAAGTCATTTGATGCTCCCTTGCTAAATTTGAAGTGACCATCTGGTCTGTTTGTTTAGAGTCAAAGTGCATCAAAGGCTTTTTAGAAAGCCTTGTTTGAGTTTGGGTTAAGATATACTGTGCTACTAAAGAAAAGAACAGTTGTTATGTAGAAGTGAAAAGAATGGGTAAAAGTATATGTGTTTAAAGATATTGCCACATATAAATCCCTTCAGGGACGTTACCTAGCATCATGCTGCTTAAGGTGATAACACCTAAGCATGCGTAACTCTGCACATCCCCTACTAAACTTTAGCTCCAGGATTCAAAGTTATTGTTGCCATAGCAACTGGGTTACAGAAGCCTCTTTGGATCTAAAACATTTTCTCCTTTTTGAAAAGGCTTACCCTTTCATGCTTTATCGCATCAACTCCTCTTTCCTGCCCACGTCTCGCTTTCCTTCCTCCCACTTTTTAGCTCTTCTCTCCTCTCTCATTTCCCTGCATTTGCAATCTCCTCCTCATTCCACAGGAAGCTTCATGACGCCTTTTGTGCTGCCACCTACTCTTGGAACAGTTGAAAGATGCATAGACTAGAAAATCACTACTTCTGCCTCAAGTATTTGTTGTCCTCTGTAGCATCTGTTGTAATTATTTGGTGTCTCCAACAATAATACCCATCATATGCTCTGGCACTTTGCAACAAAAATGTGACCTTCCTTGCTATTAGAAGGATAGCCCCTTATCATCCTTGTCAGAAACATCTGTGAGTTCCTTATTCTGTTTTATGGCAAAGGGGTAAATGCGGCAAAATAACTTTTCTGAAAGCCACACTTGCCTTTACTTATGATGCCTTCAGTATTAAACTTCTGTGCCTTGTTTTTTTAACAGAAAAGTTGAGATCCATGTCAAGTTCCAGATTTTGCTGTGGACCTCCAAAATCCTAAAGGTTGCCTCTTCCCATAACAGAATTCCCCATGGTGACGCTTTTGTGGCCGTTTTTATGCCTGTGGCCCACAACTGGGAAGAGGGCACGTTCTCCTGTGGGAATCAGTAAGTTGTCTTCCACCTTGAAATGTTCCAGGTTGTAGGTCAGGGTGCTTCCGGACCACATGAAAAAAAAACATTGTCTTGTTTAGATCCTGCAATTGCCATTTGCTATCCATGACAGCAGGCAGAGCAAGATCTCAGGGAAAACCTGGTCCCTTACTGTTCTGGCTGTTGCTCCCATGATGCATCTGATGGTGGCAAAATACCTAGAACTGCTGGGTTTCAACTGGTGTTTTACGCAGTGGGCATTTTCTGGAGTATATCTCAGGACAGGGGTTTATATAAGAATACTGTAGATTTTACATACCAGAGTGGGCTTAACTGTGGTCTTCTAGGTGTTGTTAGATTACATGAGTAGTCATGACTGCTCAGTGGGCATGTTGGTTAGGACTCATGTTAGCTGAGCTAAACATCAGAAAGGCAGATGTTAGCTCCCTCAGTTTGAACACTTAGCACTCAGTGAATCGTATTGTAGGAAATATTATTCTTTTATTGTGTAAAATGTATGATTATTCCAATACCAAATTAGTCAGCTCAGAATTATATACCAAGAATAATGGGATTCAAATGGTGTGAAGTCCTGAGAGTTGATGTAAAAGGTACTTTTTTGGCTCTTGAAAGCCAATTCTAAACTACATATATTTAGATTTAAATCTAAATGAGCCTATGGTGCTCAATGCTGTTTCTTTCTTTCCGTGGCTTGGAATCATAATACAGATTAACGTTCTAGGCTGCACCACAATCTTTTCCCCATCTATGTAGATGAAAGTCTCATTGGATTCTATGAGACTTCCTTCCAGGTGTTGGTGGAATTGTGTCCACCACCAAACTCAGTTAAATCTCATTTTATTGTAATGGTGGTGCTTCCAAGTAACAGTATTTTAATTGAATTTTTTGATGCATAGGTTTTGGAGCAGAGTCTTATAGAAGTTTACCTATAATGAACTGATTATTAGTTTAAGATCATTTGAATTTTTAAGCCCAGTTCACCTGGAGGTAACTTCTGTTAATTACTATGAATGTCTATCTAACAGAATTATAAGTATTCCGTTTTTTGATAATCTTGTTTCATGAAAGTGGTTAAACCTAGTCAGATTGGGCAATTGGAAAGGACTATGCACAAGTCAGTTCCAAAATAGAGGTTATAAGTAGTTTTGTTCTCCGTACTGTATATGTAGTGCTAGGAAGCATACGCATTTGTGTGCCAACTCTTCAGGTATGTGCTTGCATTTTTTCTTAAAATTTTAAAGTATGTAAAGTTAAGTGTATTAGTATGTTGTGATCTGGCTTCACGACCTGAATCCGAGGGCTCTGGGAAGCAGGGGGGAGCAGCAGGGTAGCTGCCTCGATTGGGGCAGCAGCTGTGCAGCTGCAGCGATTGCCGGATGTTATGATAGATAATCCTGGGCTTGTGACCGGCTTGAGTCCCAGAGATCAGCCATGTGCCTGGCCGATCTGATTAGGCTAGAAATTGGGGAATGGAGAATAAAGAGGCTGGAGGCATCAGAGACAGTAGGAAAAAGACCACAAATTTATTCTTGTAGCCCTTTATATACAGCAATCCCAAGGGGCATGGAGGAAATGACATAGATGCAACAACAAGAAAGGTGATTTGATGAAAGCTGGTGCTTTGTAGGTCAGAGGTCCTGGTGATGACACATCCTCTGGTAAGCAGGAAGAGAAGGGTGGTTGTTCTTTATCTCTCCACATGGCTGAGAAACTCCATTATTGCCTAAGGGCAGCTGCATGGAGTGCAAAGAATTCAGCACTCTGGTGGCACGAAGTGTGTACTACAATTCTATGGAAAGGAAAGTGCTTGCTCCTTTTACTCTGAGGTTTGTAAAACGGAGGACTGCAAGAACGGGAAGCTAGTGGAAAGCTGTGCAGCCTAGAGATTACTACATTAGTAGCTAAGACTTCAAAAATAGTCCTGTTTAAAATTAATCTGGTTTGCTCACATGAAATAAAATCCCAAGGAAAACTTTCAGCTTCAACATTTTTGTTCCAATTTTACATTGTATAACTACCTTTCCACTACTATTTTCAGCTACTAATAGGAAAACTAGTTCTATAAACAATTGTGTAAAATCTATTTCTTCTTTATCTTGATTGCAGACCTCATCTATTGCTACTAAATTGGGGAATAGATTCTCTTAGGTGCTTAGATTTTGAATTATACCTACTTAAGAACAAATCACTGCAGTGTTGTTTTTCAGCAGAAGTAAGTGGCATGAAATGTTTGTATGCATATTCTTATTAACTTTTAAAAAGCTCGTTCTGAGAATAATGTCCTTTCCTTAGCTATACATTTTTTACTTCCTTCAAAAGTCAAGTTTAATTCAGCTGTTTTTGTTAGGTCTAATGATAGCTTAGGAGATTCTAGGTAAAATTTCTTAAGTGTTAACTTGAACAAAAGAGTGTTATGTTATTAATTAGACCAGCTTAGGGATTTTGCTTTATCAGTAACATTTTGGCTTTATATGCACAAGGACTTTTACTTTTTATTCTAATTTGCATTAGAATTAGCTTCTCTTAGTAAAGATGGGGAAACCAATATACGCCTTTGCAACAGATATCAATTAATGCACTGTGCTGACTTATAAATAGAACAGTTTAGAATTTATAAAAATGTGCCTTCAGTGGTAGTGCTTAAGATTCTAGAAGAGTTTAGACAAGTCTAGAAACCAGAAGTTCTTTTAATGTTATATGTGGATCTTATTTATATAAATTCATAATATTGAAATATTATTTAAAAGTAGAACTGCAGTTTGTCAAACAAAGACCAGGACTGTTGGGTTCTGGTGAGCTGGCTCTTGAGATCAATCCTCATATGAACATTTAATTTCAGATGATAAATACAGAGAAAAAGGTATAGCCTCCACAATTTATAACAGTCTGTTAGACTGTAATAGTGGGGAGTTTTCAGGTGTAAAAGGATTATGGGAGACAGACTGTAATATAACCATTGATAGAGATTTGTTCAAAATTCCAAATAAGATGTATATTTCTTTTAAATCGCAAGCTGAAAGATTTAATAAAAATTTCTCACCCATGTACTGGAACAAATGCAGACCCAGAGGCACTTATTTACACATGTGGTGGCAATGTCCGAAAATCGAGGCTTTTTGGGGAATAGTTCAGTCAACGCTTGGTGAAATCACCTCTCAGAACATAACTCTCTCTCCTGCGATGCTTTTCTGTTATATTTCAAAGAAGATTCAGCCCCATCACATAATAGAGCATTGGTTAAGTCTACGATCACCACTACTAAAGCTGAAATTGTATTACCTTGGAAAAATCCTGATTTACTGACAATAGGGAAATGGATTACCTGAACTTGGTCTCTCATTATTAACACATTTATCACAGCTCAGCAGTTTAAAAAGCAAGCCATGGAGCAGCAAGCCCTTTTTGTTGAGAAATGGGAATCCTTCATTGCTCAGGCTCAAAGAAATCTGATCTTGAGAGCCTCAACTTCTTTCCCTCTCTTGGCCATTAAATACAAACTATTGGTTTTGTTTCCTAATTTGAAGTTTTAAGGTCAATATGTTGCTGGAATAGCACTATTATATTTTATAGACATATGATTTTGTCTTTTGACCGCTCTTCAGGCATTTATATATGTTAGATCTGGTGTCTTGTAAACGTTTGTCTTTGTTTGTTGTTGGTGTATGTAAATTTTAAATAAAAAAGAGGAAAAAAGTTCAGAAGAGGGCAGCCTTAATGATTGGGGTTAGAACACTGTATTGACTTTTTGTGAATAAAATATAATTAAACATTATTCCACTTATTTGAAATTTGCATTCTTGGTGCAATAGCAATATATATAGTTTACCTATTTATATATCCCACATTTTTTCCAGAGAGCTTCCTTTTTCTTTTACCTTCAAATCAGTTTTGAAGGCTGGGAGACCCAGGGTCACACAATGAGTTTTCATGGATGGAGGGGGGAATAGAACTCAGGAATCCCTAATTCTGCCCTAACATTCAAACCACTGTATTATTCTGGTACTAGTTAGTTTACAAGGTTGTTGTTTCTCCTTTCTTAAAGTTAGTATCTTGATGGAGGAACTGGCAAGTTCCTGGGGGTGGTCTGTTGGTTGGAGCCTAGATCACTCTGCCCTCCGGGTAACTCTCCAGCCTGGCTAGGCACAAACATCTTAGGAGGAGATGATTCTTTGTGGGACTGGGGCCTTCTGTGGACCCCACCTGGCTTCAGCTGCCTCAGTTTGTGTCTGTGTGTTTTTGGCTTATTTTGCAATGTTTTGTGTGATGTGCAATGTTTATAATGTATTTTTATAATGTTATTTTTCATTGTGTATTTTCTGTTTGTTGTATACTGCCCTTGGGCAAAATTTCTTTTGGAAAGGCGGTATACAAATAAAATGGAAATGGGAAAAAAATGTTACTTTTCAGCTCTTGTAGAGTGTAGTCTGTTTCATTAAAGCCAGCTTGAACAGTGACATCTGGAAGGCTAAAGATAACCTACCTCTGCAATATTAGTGGATCAAGCCATATTAATATCTAGGACATCTGTAGAGTAGTTTGATGTCCTGCTGTGTTCACTTGCCCTAATACATCTCTCTTAAGATGACTTAATGATAACCATAAACTCTCCCTAACTTACTATAGCACAAATTTAATTCCCAGATAAGGTGGGGATGGACTAAGGATTCAGAGGAGATTGCCAGTCAGAGGAAAACCATGATGGTTTCTATCTCCACATAGATTGGTTGCAGATCTCTTTCCTGGCATCTGAAAACGTGGCATTCCGGGGGATAGAGGGACCATTTCTTTTCCTTAACCTCATTTGAGACAGAGCTGACATTTACAGCCACCATCATTCTTATGTAAGCAAAAAGCCTGGCATAAGAGGATGTACATTTTTTAGATATGGCTGTGTGAGTTATATAGGAAGCAGATCTCATGCAGTGTTACTGGCTAGCAGATGGCAAGAGTGCATTCTTAATTTTGTTTGTCTGTGAAAGGATTCCAGTGTAATAAAATATCTGCTGCATTAACCTATCTGTGATTCTAAAGTATGCTTTCTGTGAGCGTTTCACTGAATTAATGAGATCTTCCTCATGTTTTTGGCAAGTCATTCCCTAATGAAAAAAATTTTCTATTTGCAACAGTAGATTCTTACTGAGTCCAACTATCTCTTTATTGTTAACTTGATGGTAGATTAAACCTTAGTAACTTCATGATTCGAAAGGATGTTTTAATGCTCCAATGATCTCATAAAGCTTTGAAGAACCTACCAGCAGGAATTTTGTGCATCTGCCTCCAAAGAGTCTCAAATCTAAGGATTAAAACTTGGCACACATATACTCTTAATGTGCCAGGAAATATCCCCCATCTATTACTCCACATTTTAAAAGCTACTCTTACATCATTTTAGGCTTGTAGCCACATGTTTTATATCACTGGAAACATCCAAAACTGGTGTGAAATAGCAGGATGATACATACAACCTAATGTGCTGAAAATCTATTTAATTCCTTAAGTATAAATAAAATGTATGGCCATTTTAATTATGTTAAAACAATGGCATCAATTGAATTCTTTTGTACAAAAGACTTGCATGACCTTGTAAGAGATGAGGGTGCATCTGGACATCACACTAAAATGTACAGTTTATCTTTGCTTCAAAGTATAAAGGGAAAACTATTCACATACTCCAACACTCTGCTGCAGCAGCAAGGATACTTCTGCTCATGTGCTCAGCCCCTCCCTGTCTGATAGGTCCTCTGGTTCTTGGGTGAAGGCAAGTTCTCATGACTCTCATACAGGTCATTCAAATGCCTGGGGAAATGCCCTTGTAAGTACTAGTATTTTTTAAAAAAACAAAATTGGAGTATTGGATTATAATGTGCAGGTACTGCGGAGAATTGTAGAAACCTGTCTGGCAAATTGAAAGCTGCTGTTTTCCATGTGGATTTTTAATCCTGCATGCATGCATCCATGCATATTTGTGGCAAGTGAAGTAAAGGTGCTCCAGGTGAAAGAAGGCATTGAAGGCCTGGCTCCTTCCCATGGCTATGGAGAAAAACAGCCTGATGCAGTTCTGCTCATTAGCCCTGTGCATGCATGAAGGGCCACAAATTAGGATTTTTTCCCCCCAGGTAAATCCTAGTTTTAGGAAAGAAGGGGCTTATAGTAAGATGCAGCACATTCTTGTATGCTCTTTGCTTTCTGTTTGGATTTTAATGTGATTATTGCTTTGATGCTCATTGAGGAGTAAGAACGATGATACTGTGAGGAGTTTTTAACCTGTGTTGCAGCTTAAGTTAGCCTTAATTAGGCTTTGGTGCCATTACAGTGTAGCCTTGTATGTGAGCTAATCAACAGAAAATTGGTGGGCAGGGTTGTCTTGTTTCTGGGAAGGCCATTGCTAGTGTGGACAGCTGCAGAGTGGTTACTAGAGTATAAGAACACAAGAGGAGCCTTGCTGGCTTGGACCGTGGCCCATCTAGTCCAGCATCCTGTCTCTCACAGGGCCCCACCAATTGATTCTGGGCATTCTCAAGCAAGAAGACAAAGGCAAAAGCTTCACCTGCTCCCTGATCTCTTCAAGTGGCCTTTACAGGCATCCTGCCTATCTCTCCAACCTGGAGGCAGTATCTAGTAGGAGTCCATTCTAGTAGCTATTGATACACCTGCTCTCCATGAATTTATCTAATCCTTTTTAAAAAATTATCTAGGCTGCTTGTTTCTGGTAGTAAATTCCATAAACAAATGATCCTCTGGATAAAAAAAAAATTCCCCTTGTCTTTCCCAGCTCTTCTGCCCATCAGCTTCATAGAATGTCCTCTGATTCTTGTGCTCGTGGTTTTATATACTTTAGGCAGATCTTCTCTTAAACGCCACCTTTCAAACCTGAAGAGTCTTAGACACTGCAGTCTGATTTTGTAAGGGTGGCGTTCCAGCCCCTTGATCATTCCAATAAAAACAGTAGTTGAAAGTAGTTTCAGCAGCAGTCGTCCTCAGACTGAAGCTTAGATAGGAACTCTTGTTTCTCACTTATTAATTAGGTCCTACACTCCATGAGAAGTGACTTCATTCTGGTGTGTCCAGACTGATTTGACTATTAGTCCCTCTTATAAGATAGGAAAGAGCATGCAAGGTATGGCGAACAAGGGCTTCTCTTATAGTGTGTGACTCATGTGCCTGAGATTGCTGGGGTGAGGGTTTCTGGGAATACTGGTCAAGTTGGTTACACCCAGCAAGTGCAGTTCCATTGTGTCAGTCTGATGACAGCTCAGGCCTTCAGGAGGAGGAGGGGGTTTATGGACTTAGGAGGCCAGGTATTTTTAGTGAGAAGCTTCACAGCTTGTTATCAATTGAAGCTAGAGGTGGCATGTGAACTGTGGATTTCAGAGGTTCCTCATGTAGCCGTGTGGGTTAATTGTGAGTGTTGAGGGACTAGGCTGATTATTACTTTATGATCTGGGAAGGTTGATGTCTCTGGGCCTGTGACTGTTGACTGAATATAGTTCAGTGTATTGGTTATGTGACAACTTGCCTTTCTAAATAAATAAATCTACTAAAACCCTTACATGAAATCTCAGAGAACAAGTGAAAGGAACATACTGTGCTTTTGCTTGGTGACACATCTGGACCTGCCTGTGAAAATGCTTCTCTCACCTAGGGCCTGTTTGCTCTAATGCAGTCAGGACAGCTGTGTGTGCTCTGAGACAGAACATAAACACCTTACAGTGTTGCCTCCACCCCAGAGTGGCTGAAAGCCACCCTGATCTCCACAAGTTATGGAGCAGTAAAAATTGCTCCACAGCTTAACTGAGAGTCCCTGGGGTGCTCTCAGTACAGCCCCGCAT
Organism: Aspidoscelis tigris stejnegeri; assembly: GCA_023333525.1. Taxonomy (NCBI): domain Eukaryota; kingdom Metazoa; phylum Chordata; class Lepidosauria; order Squamata; family Teiidae; genus Aspidoscelis; species Aspidoscelis tigris. The sequence goes on from JALMGA010000001.1 coordinate 215,985,209, forward strand.
GAAGCATTTGCATGGCTATGCTGTGTGGGGGTGGCTGTGACTGCACTATCACACTCTGTCACCAGTAGGTATAGCAACAGTCCTGCATGCATGAATGTTGCTATGGTGAGGTGGACAGTTCCAGATGGGACCATTTGCACTTCATCTGATGCAAGGTATGTTCTGTTAGGTTTTGTTTGTTGGTCACATTAGCCAAAGGCTATGGCAAAGAGGTATGCCTTCACTGCCTTCCTGAATGTATACAGAGAAGGGGTGTGATGCACCTCGAGGGGGAGACTATTCCATAACCTGGGGGCCATTACCAAAAAGGTCCTCTCCTGGGTGCCCACCCTCCTCATTATTGAGGGTGGTGGGAAAACCAGGTGGGCCTTGCCTCCAGATCTCAAAGCACGGGCAGGTTGGTATGGGAGAAGGTGCTCCTTTAGATGTTGGGGGCCCAAGACATTTAGGGCCTTTTAAGTCAGAGTTAACACATTGAATTGGGCTTGGAAGTAAATTGGCAGCCAGTGAAACTCTTTTAAGACTGGCATGATGTGCATCCGGCTAGTTGTTCCAGTCAGCACCCTGGCGGCTGCATTTTGCACTAGCTGCAACTTCTGAACCATCTTCAAGAGCAGCCCCATGTAGAGTGCATTACAGCAGTCCGGTCTAGAGGCTACCAGAGCATGGGTAACTGTGGCCAAGTCATCTCTGTCCAAAAAAGGCTTCAGTTGACACACCAGCCGTAGTTGGGAGTAGGCACTCCTGGCCATGGCCTCCACCTGAGCTTCAAGCGTTAGTGCGGAGTCCAGGAGTACCCCCAAGTTTCGCACCTGTCCCTTCCAGGGCATTGCATCCCCATCAAGGACATGGTGTCTCCCAACCACATGGACCCGAGACCCTGTGACACACAGGACCTCTGTCTTGTCTGGATTCAGCTTCAATTTATTGGCCTTCATCCAGCCCATTACTGCCTCCAGACACCTGTCTAGCACTTCGACCGCCTCTCCTGATTCAGATGGCACAGAGAGATAGAGCTGGGTATCATCTGCGTATTGATGACACTTCACTCCAAATCTCCTGATGACTTCTCCCAGCAGCTTCATGTAGATGGTAAATAGCATGGGAGATAAGATAAACCCCTGGGGAACCCCACAAGTGAGTTCTCGGGTTGTTGAATCAGTATCTCTCACAGCCATTGTCTGAGATAAGAGCGGAACCAATACCAGGCACTGCCTCCAACTCCTAATCTCTGTAGCCTCTCCAGAAGGATACTGTGATCAATGGTATCAAAGCCACTGAGAGGTCCAGAAGAACCAACAGGGTAGTATCCCCCCTGTCTTTTCTCTCGGAGGAGGTCATCAACCAGGGCAACCAAGGTGGTTTTTGTGCCATAACTGGGTCTGAAACCAGATTGAAATGGGTCTAGATAATCAGCTTCTTCCACGCAAGCCTGCAGTTGAACAACGATGGCCACTGGGTGATAGTTGTTTAAATCTTCTGGATCCAGGGAGGCCCTCTTCAGGAGGGGGCGCACCACAGCCTGTTTCCGGAGCGGTGGGACTACCCCCTCCCTCAGAGAGGTGTTCACTACTTCCTAGATCCACCCAGTCATACCTTGTTGGCTAGCCTTTATCAACCAGGAAGGACAAGGATCTAGAGAGCACGTCATCGGCTGCATCCCCACAAGCAGCTTGTCTGCATTCTCAGGCCGCAATAATTGAAACTGATCCAAGCAAACTGGACCAGATGCCTTAGTTGGACTATGTCCAATTGTGACATCTAATCCCCTACAAATCTGAGTGGCTTTATCCTCAAAGTGCTTTGCAAATTTGTCACAGCAGATATTACTTGCCCCTGGCTCATGGTTCTTTGAGCTTGATTTTATCAGGCCATTTACTACTCTAAAGAGCTCTGGTGGATGGCTACTTGAAGATGGAATGATGGCAGAGAAAAAACCCTTTTTTACTGTTGTCACCACCACATGTTAGGCACGATAATGTGCTCTGACCTGTGCCCAGTCAGACTCACAGCTGGATTTATGCCACCTGCATTCTAGCTGTCGACATTCCTCATAGCCTGTAGCTTCATGGAATACCAAAGAGCTTTTCAGGCTCTACAAGCATGCTGACGGCACTTGGGAGTGATCATGTCAATAGCTCTGGTCATCTCCCCATTCCAGAGAGAAACCAGGGCTTCGACAGGAGTGCCAGTCATGCCAACCAGAAAATCCCCCAGAGCATTCAGGAATCGCTCGGATTCCATAAGGCCCCAGGGTTGGACCAATTAAATAGGTCCCACTTCCCCACAGAGGGGAGTTGCCATAGTAAGTCCAAACCTCATTAAAGGTTGGGATGGCACAGGGGTTCCAGTGTGAATGCCAGTCATTGTCCCTAAACTTAACTTTTGTGGGACAATGTCCCATGGAAGTAAAGTGAAAAGTACCTTAGAGATGGTAGCATGTGCTACTTATGTACTCATCCCTTCTTTGTTTCACCTTTTCTGGCATATGAACAATCCCCTGTGACCTATCTTTAAGTTATTTCTAAGCCTCCTCAGAAGTGTTTTTCTTTACTGTGTGTCCTAATTTCTGGTTAGCAGAACATTGGCACTGCATGCTTACTTTAGTGGGCTCAGATCTTTTAAGACTGCATCCAGACTTTGCTTATTCCCTTATATTTGGGTATTCTTTAATAAAGCAAGGCTATTCTAGAATAAATATGCTTTATTCCAGAATATCCAAATACAGTAAAATAAGTAGGTGACGCCTGGGTGTAGCCTCAGTGTTATAATGCAATTCTTGTTGCTTATGATGGTTCTTTAATTTATATCAGTGAGTTTTAAACTTACAGAGGTTTGTCAAGGGAATTGGAAGACCATTGCGAATAACAAACTTCCCTGAACCAGCTCCTGTACATCTCCTTTCTGGAGACAGCAGCGCTTTGGGTACTGAACTTTGCTATTAAGTATAATTACAGTATATTCTGGCGTATAAGACTACTTTTTAACCCAGGAAAATCTTCTCAAAAGTCGGGGGTCGTCTTATATGCCGGGGGTCATCTTCTTATATGGTGAGTATATCCCAAACTCTATATTTTAACTGGAAAATTTGGGGGTCGTCTTATATGCCGAGTCATCTTATACGCCGGAATATACGGGGTATGTTTTGATTCCTTCCAGTCTTATCACAACTTGATCATTGTGCTTTGAAATATGTTTTTCAGACCATGAGGGCTTCAGAGTTTAATGTTATAGAAATACTGGTGTATGACAGTACTCTATAGAACAGTACACTGGTGCTCTTGAGGAGTTCACCTCATGTCTTTGAAGCTTGAATTCCTTCTTCGCTGCCCTTTCACTGCCATACAGGAGGATAGTTTTCAGGGCTAGGTTGACAGCTGAACAGAAAGCAGAGTCATGTTCATAGATTTCCAAATGACTGCACAGGTTCAGAAAGGTTGGTGGCTCCTGCTGTAAATAAATATTCCAGAGCAACATGAACCTCCATGGCATATCTCAGCTTCAACATGCTATCTTGTAACGGCATCTTACTATTCTTAACCTACATGTCACTTTAATTTCTTTAGCTATTGATTTGCAATCGAATGCTTTTCAAGTCAAGCTTCAAGCCTTTTGTGCTCTTAGGTCACTCTCAGGATTAAAGGATCTCTGGGCCAATTATTTAGCCAAAAGCTCGATTCTGCTGCTGTTAGCAATTAACATTTATACAATATACCTTGAAATGTATATATTTGTTCAGGATTGAACTTTTACCTTTTTCAGTGGAATTGTGTAGTTTAATGGTACATTAAGACTATGAAACTTCATCGCTTGGGCCTGATTTCAGATAATGTGGGCCTGATGTGAACCAAAGAAATCTAGGGGAGGGTTTTTGTGTGTGTATATAATGTTTAATCCAGCGGCCAGAGTGGGCCAGCAGTGTCAAATCTGAAAGTATTTAGAACAAAGAGACAAAGAGGTGATCTATGTATTTTTCTGTGTCTTTTGATATTGGATAAATTTAGAATTATCTAATTTGACCTGATGAGATCCTATTGTCTGTCATCAAACTTGCAGAATTATGACTAGCATGGGGGGTGGGCAGAGTTATACTATATTATGTAACATTTCAACAGTGAAATTTGGTTAGTGAAAAAACTTATTTATTACTTTCTTGGCACAAGCAATATATACCTGATCTGGTTGTCTGGTTAGTTAGCAGAATAGCTTAGCACTTGCTGGCTGAGCCATTTAATCTTTAATGCCAAACTTCAAAAGCTTTTATCAGGCAATCTGCAGTGCTTTACAAGGTTGGTGGAGGAGCTGAAATTCTACAAGATAAGAGATATAGCAATCAATCTGTTTAGTTATACAGTGTGGTGCCCATGCTTATTTAACATGTTTCTTTATGTTGACTGTAATGTATTTCAATGTATTTATTGTAAACATTGCCTATGTAATATGCTTAGTTAGCAAGGACAGGTAAGCAGCAGGGCTTAGTTATTCTAATTAGCATAAAGGAGGGGGGAGAGCAGCCAATCAGGGCGATGGTTCATGCCAGATGGGAGGTATTTAAACGACCTGTCAAAGGGAAGGAATCGTTGTTCTTTGCTGGGAAGACTTGGTGGTGGGAAGTTTCAGGTTATACTGATCTACACCCTGAGGGAAACTTACCTGCATTGATCCATATTTCTTGGGCTGTGATAAGCCAGGAAGGAAAACTAGGATAGCTTAGGAAAGTAGGAGTATATGTGTGTGGTTTTTCTGTGAACACTGATATACGTCGCAACTAATATGTTTTACTTTACCTTTGGAAACCATTGTAACAATAAAGCTTGAGACTTCTATTGATTCAAAGAAGAGTATTGCCTACAGTGGTTTATTGGAAAGCTAAAGAGAACACTACTTTAGAAGGGCTACTATAGCTTTAAGAAGCAGGGAAAGTGGGAGCCAGAGAAAGTGAACCGCAGGGAGGCCGGTTAGAAATGCTTACCGCTTGCTTCAATAGAGAATATTCAATAGAGAATATTCAATATTCAGGCCTCTTAACAGGAGGAAGTGGGAGGAAAAAAACCCACTTTGGGCTGGGGGAGTGGGCTGGCTCCCCCCCACCTCCAGGAGATGGCCGGATATCTTTGTGGGACTGGGGCCTTTGGTTAGCTGCTCTGGACTCCACTTGGAATCAGCTGCCTCAATTTTTATTTTTTTGTGTGTGTGTTTAGGCTTATTGTGTAATGTTTTGTCTAATGTGCAATTTTTATAATGTATTTTTATTATAATGTTTTGATTATTATTTTGTATTGCATATTTTTTCTGTGTTGTAAACTACCTTGGGCAAATTTTCTTTTGGAGAGGCGGCATACAAATAAAATGGAAATGAAATGAAAAAAAAATCTTGCTGGGAAGTGATAATGCAGGGTATTGCCTCCTCACCATTATTACTACTTAGCTACATGGTGCTGTGGTCAGTGCTGCCTTTGCACATTTCTGTGGTGTGTACATCCCCACCACTGTCCATGTGCAGCTGTCAGTTTTGGTCTCCACATATGCATGGTGGATGGACCAATGATTCTACTCTGTCTTCCAAGTGAGTAAAAGCACTATTGCTGGAAAACCTGAAATCAGTGCTGGGTTTTTCGACAATAGTTTTTAGCACTTTTTAGGAGGGAAAAAGCAGGGCTGTGGTTGAGTTTCCACGGATACATGTGGCGACCCCAGCACAGGGGCACTATATTGATCCTATATTCCCTTCGTTTAGGTGAGGCCTTTGAAAGCAATGGGAAATATCATATACTGCACAATAACTCCTCCCCAGCAGACTCTGAGGCTCAAACTAAGTCCCTAGTAGGGCTGGATACAAATAAAAAATCAACTCTCATTTCACAATCAAATCAAACGTCTGAAAATTTCTTTCATCATGAAACTGTTTATTTGAACGTTCAAATTCTTGTATAAACATTTTTGTGGCTTTTTTTCCATTAAAAAAGCCTATTTTCATAAGTAAAATACTCTGAAGATGCAAACATTTAATTGAATTTTCATATTTGCAAGCCGGGAACACTGTTCATTTCTTTCAAATGTCCAGATGTTTGAATATTTATACATTCATTTTGATGCGAAAATTTACGAATTCAAATATTCAATCAAATTTTCAAACACAAATTCCTTCATGCGCGTCCCTAGTCCCTGGATAGTCCTGGAAGAACATATGCTAGGGGCATCTCATTATTGGGTAGCTAAGTCAGGCAAAGGCATCTGCAAACAGAGTCTGACCAGGAACAGATTGGTCAGAGGTGGCATAGTAAACAGAAGAGGAATATAACTTGGCCCTAGGCTGGAAACAAATGGGTCACTCTCCTTTTGGAGAGCTTGGATTTTCCAATGACTATAACTAGACTGTTTTGCATAGGGTTCTTCCCCCCCCCCCCAGTGTGATTTAAACACTGAGATTCAGTCCTAAGATACATGCAGTAATACGGAGGGAAAGGTTGTGCTTTTTTTAACTTGAACATGTAGAGGAAGTTTCACTAGCTGAAAGGAAGGCTTGGACTGAAATAATTTGAGAAATTTGGCAAAGGCCTGTTCTTTCATCAAACAAAGAATTAAAAATGAAATAATATAAATATTTTCACTACTAAACTTGGCATTCTGTGGTCATATCGCTCTACTGAAGCCAGAGTTTAAGTTAAAAAAAATCACAGAAGATGTAAAGGCAGAGTTTCTTTCACAGAAAGCATGGTTTGAGGCAATTTTATAAAATGGAGATGATACGCTGGTAGAGTTGAGGACAATTTGTTAGATTAATTGATTGCTGAGTTGACAGAAGCAGCAATTCAGTAATTCATAACCTAAGGAAAACATGACAGAGGGGAATAGAACTATTATGATATCTGTCTCTCAAGAATGGCTCTTTTGTGCAGGTTAAACTTAATAGACTTTGTGAAATCTGATGGTTGTTGCTTGTTTGAGGCACGCGGCTCATCCAAACCCATCTGCCAGTGTGATCAGCTGTTGGGAAGAGGGTGAGGACTCTTGTGAAATATTTGTGAGTCACTCCCCTGAAGTTCTACTCAGGTTGGAGAAAGAAACCCCTGTTGGGATGGAAAACAAGAGAAACTGGAGTCAATATTACTTGTTTGAACATTTCTGGCAGAATGGATACAGCTGAGAGAGCTCCTAAACTGTCTTGAGATGCCTTCACATGGGCTAAACCCTGCAGTTCTGCCAGGACTATACTGGGAATGTAATACTTAATATGGTCCTGGGATATTAAAGTGATATCCCATAAGATCACTATTACTGGAAAATGTGCAACAATGTTGGATTTTCTTTAATAGTGATCGTTTACCTCTGTTTGCTGGTTAATTTTGTCATCTTTGCATTTTCAAATACCCAGAAGCTGTTCTGCATGCAAAAACAAAAAGGGCAGCTTCTGGGTATTGGCAAGATATGCCAGTGAGGCCCTCTTGGTGGTCCCAACCCCTTCAGCAGCTAAGGGAGTGGAGACACATGGTAGGACATTTTTGATTATAGGTTCCAGGCTATGAGGCATCCTTACTGTCAATATTCAGACAACTAGTGAAGATACACCTCTTGACGCTGGTGTTTGGTAGACAAAGGAAGCAGCTGACAGACGGTCTCCTACATCTGTCTTGGCCTGTGATTGCCTCCCACATCTGTTTTGGTATGTAATTGCCCCCAATGTATGAATGGCACTTGCAGGATCTTTTTCAGATCCTGAAATTTTCTCTTGTCATCTGAAGATACCCTTGGATTTACTTTTCACTGTCCTACTCATTTGTTACAGCAGCAGGACAGGCTAACTGACCTTTTGCAATGGCTTCATTTTCATAACACTCAACTTGCATTTTAATTCAGAATTCCAAGTGTTTTAACACAAGGCATGTGCACTAGGATGGAGTTGCTTTAATTCAGTTACTATCCGTAGTGAGGAAATCTCAAATTGTTTCACTACAAATGTTCCATTATCTAATATTATGAAAACATATTTGGAAATGTTGAATTTGTTAAAGTTAAGCACAAATTATGCTTCATAAAAAAACAGTTCTCAACTTTTTTCAGATTAATTTTCACCAGAGAATTAGATGATAACTGTAAGCACTGAAGTAAATAAATTATGTACTGGTGAAGTCATTTAGGACAAGAGATGAATCACCTCCAACTGATCAATACATTTTTGATATGCACCTACCAAGAGTAAAAAGAGATCCAAGGCTTCAAGATGTGAGGAAATTTTGTACTTTTATTCATTACCCACTGTGTTTCAGTCAGAACTGGCTGTCTTTAGGACTGTAATAAATGTACAGTACACTTCAGTGAAAATCTTTCAGCCAATGAGAACTTGTCTTCCTTTGTTGTGCTGCTTGCATTTTGCATGCATACCAGTTTTATGGACAGGTGAAGAAACATTATTAAAATATTACCAGATCGGGCCTCTCTTATGACCTGTTGCCAGCATGAGAGGCATTTCTCTTCTACTGTGGAAGGTTCCTGCAGCAGAATTTGTCTCAGAACGATATAAGTATGTTATTTTATGTTTTGGTTAAATTTTAAGTATTCCTTGTATTTATATCGAAACATTTCCACCTGTTCCCTTCCCCAGTTCTGGATTTTTTACCTTTGCATTTGAAGAGAGTGAGGTGCAAGGACTTTAGAAGAATTGTGCATCTAAATATGTTACTTTTAATGGATATTCATGTAATTAGAAGTCATATGCCCTTATATATAGTGTGATTTTTTTTCCATTTTGAAAAAAAATTACTTACTGAGAATCCCTGTTAGGGGAACCATTGGAAAGAACTCTGTTAACTTATGTGGTAGTAGATTGGCCAGGTTCAAAATTACATTGAAAGTTTCCCCATGCAAGTTAGTGGAGGAAAGTACCCTGAATTGAATGGAGACACAGTACGGCACCCTCAGGGAGCATCTATCATGGGGCAATGCCAGGGCGCAGAAATGCCATGCCTGACAGTGCACCACAAAGAATGTCACACAGGATGGCCCCATCCAGATAAGCCTTTCACAGACTGCAATGTGCAACAAAGGTCTTACACATGCTGCAGCACTGAACACGCAGATGCCTGGCAACATGCAGTCCCACCGCATTGAGAGTTTTACACATGTTGCACACACCAGAGCAGTTTTTTCCTCAGGCAGCAGTGATGAAACATTGATGTCCCCCCCTCCCCAACAGTTCTTTGGTGCCAAACAGGATGCTTGCTTGCATTTTCACTAACTTATTTTTTCTGTTTTTATACTGATTTTATTGTGAGCCACCTTGAGATATTTGGATATTGGACAAGATAAATGAAATAAATAAAAGACAAGTAGGGAAAAATGGCTGCTGGACCAGGAAAAACATCCCAGGATGCTGCAGGCTTCATTTCTGACTTCTTCTTTCGGTGGCAGCAAAACAGTATGGTAAATTATAGAAACATGTTAGGAGATTCATGGTAGCAATTGGTAAACAATATGGCAGTCTATGCTTCAAAATTTCATGTTAAAGGAGGATGCACTGCAATTAGTATTTAAGAATTTTTTGAATTTTAATGTTTTGAGAAATTATGAAATTTGATTTAGATTAAAAATATAAGTTCTCGAGGTCTGTGTGCTGTGAGGCCCACTTGGCCACGTGAAGTCCCTCCCACTCTGCTCCAGTTTCACTATTGCCTCAGAGCAGTGATGGCTAACCTTTTGAGCTCGGTGTGTCAAAATTCACACACACACAAAAAAACACTAACTTAACTCTAGAAATATCTAGAAATATCCATAATTTTGTGATGTTTGTAGCTCTAGTAAAAAAGTTATATTTTTGATATATGTATTAAAAGCAAAAACAAATAATTCTTTACATTAGTGACTTTTGTTGCTGAATTTCATTTGCTAAAACTTCAATTGAAAGTTGGGATTTCGTACACTTCAAGAACAAGCAAGCACTACACGCCAATGTGCCAGGGTGACCATGTGTGTCACTCAAAAGGGCTTGGCGAGTCACCTGTGACACCCGTGTCATAGGTTGGCCATCACCGCCTCAGAGTGAATAGGCAGCAGTGCAGGAGTCACGCAGTTTTATTTACTAGTTTTCTTAGGGGTTTTGGTTTTTTGGGGTGTGGTGTTGGTTGCTTATTTCTTGGTGGGTGGATGGAGCCTTTAGTGCTTGGATTACTAAGTGGAGGACCAGCACACTAGGTGGCTGCTGAGGCTGTAGAGTTGCTGAGTGGTGGGCCAGTATACTGGGTGGCTGCCATGATGAAGTATGGGCTGAGTGGTGGCCCGGTACACCAGTCAGCTGCCGAGTTTTGAGCAATGGACTGGTACATCAGCTGGATACCAAGGAAAAGCATTTGCTGAGTGGTGAGCTGGTACACCAGCCAGCTTTGTAGGAAAAGCACAGTTTTAAGCAGTGGGCTGGTATACCAGCTGGCTGCTGCAGAGAAGCATGTGCTGAGTGGGAGGTCAGTCTGTACAGCAAATGGCCCCTGACAAAGAATGTGCTGAGCAACAGGCTGGTAAACTAGCTGGCTATCACAGCAGCAGTACCCAGAGTGTGGGGGTAATAAGGCCACTAGAATCTTGTCCTTATTTGGTTTGGTTTTGCTCTGGGCAGTGACCACTCAGGAGGTTCCAGCCCTTGCTTCTGTTAGTGCTGTCCTGCTGTTGTTACTGAGCAACCAGGAAACTTCAGTTCTTGCTGCTGAGAATATTCCCTTGCTGAGTTGGCTGTCCACACAGCAAGGGTGAGGACTCTACCTTATTGCTGGTTGGCTCCTAGCCTCTGCTTGAAAACAAAGCGGCTGTAAAAGGCCTTCAGCATGTCATGTGCTCCTAAACCAGTGATGGCCAACCTATGACATAGGTGACACACCATGCCCTTTTGGGTGACACACATGGTCACCCTGGCACCTGGGCATGTAGTGCTTGCTTGTTCTTGAAGTGTGTGAAATAGTAACTTTCAAATGAAGATTTTGCAAATGAAATTCAGCAACAAAAGTCACTAATGTAAAAATTATTCATTTTTGCTTTTAATAAAATACATTTATCAAAAATATAACTTTTTTACTAGAGCTACAAATATCACAGAATATTTCTAGAAGTGACACAGCACCAGAGTTAAGCCAGGTGTTTTTGTGTGTGCAAATTTTGACACACCGAGCTTAAAAGGTTAGCCATCACTGTCCTAAACCATCATTCACAGTAAATGCCGTGGTCCTTTTCTGCTGTTTTAAATTATATTTCTGTCTATCTTGAAACATTCACATATTGCTTTCACATGTCAATATGAGTCAATGAAACAGTGCAACTGGAATCTTTGGTAGAATGAACAGTTTTTAATGCACTAGAAGTGAATTTATCTGCAGTTCTAAAGGATTAATTGTTAATAAGTAGGACTCCAACTTTTCTATGAAACAAAAGTCAAGTTTGAAATTGTCTTCTAAAGAATTCCACTTGGGTCTATTTATTCTTTGATGGTACTACTTCTCTTAACGCCAACTAAAAGTAATTTTGAAGTTTCTGATTTAAAACAAAGAAGGAAAAAATATTTTGGATAATATCTGGATGCGGTTACTACATACCAGAAGTATAACTTGATAGTTTTGAGTACACCTCTTCCCCTTTTCTGATGAGTCTATTCTTGGATATATGGCAGTTCCAGAAAATGGCTTTTCATTGTTATATAGATGAATCAACAATTAATGTTTGCTTTTCTTCAGTGTTAAATCAATTGGTAACTTCTACTATCCCAAACTCTGTTTTAACCATAATTCTTATTTGATTCTCTCTCTCTTTTTTTTAAAAAAAATAGTTTTCAAATTGCTTTTCAACCATAAAAGTCTTCTTTCCTTGCAATGCGTGTGGTCTGTGACTTCTCACTGTTGCTTCCCTATGCCCCTGCCCATCACCCTGAAAATAATTGCACTGTAGTGATCAGGGAGAAGTTGCCCTAGAATACCCTTGGCATATTCTATACATCTCTGTTTCTTCCTTGTTCATTTCTTTGCTGTTAGCATTAAAAATTTAGCATTTGCTCTTAGTGGGATTACAAGGTCACTTTAGAAATAGAACACCTAACTTATCTTTTCCTAGTTAGTAGGGACAATTTAATCATTGAAGCGAAGGCATGTTACTTCTCGGCTTTTAGTTCCTTCATCTTGCTGCAGAAATTCTGCTCTTTCAGCCTGTTGCAAGGGTGTGAGACTCGCATTTAATTCTTACATGTAATTCTGGAAAAATTTTATGGCAAATTTACCTCAGAAAAGTGGGCAAGTGTGTAAAATGCCCTTTCAGGGAAAGGGTGTGTGTTTTTTGTGGGGAAAAACCTATAATAGTTCACTTGTATTCTGGATGGTTTCTTGGAAGTCATGTGTATATTAATATAAATAAATATGGCCTAAAATGACAAAAAAGCTTCTGTGTTTTGGTTTCCATTTATATGTTATAATAGTTTGTCTGGTTCATGAAGTGGACAGTGTTGAAACTGCAGAGGTGTGAGTCTAAAGGAGTGAAATGGAATAATGTTCCCCCTCAGATACCATATGAACTAAACTGTGATTATTATAAGTCTCAAAGCTTTTCCAGAGGACACTGGGTGTATGGTGTCTCTTGAAATGCGCCTTAGTAGCTCCCTTTGTTTGATAACTTTGTTTTATATATTTGATGGCTGGATGGAATGGGTCAGTGTTTTCCTAAAATCCTGGAGAACAGTGCTAGAAAGAACTGGGTTTAATCTTGACGACTGTGTCTTGATGAGAGAAGTAAATAGTGACCATAATGCTATGAAAAATTTAAACTGCAAAGCTGAGCCAACATGGTCTCATCTGACCTTTAAAAAGGGAACTTCTCCAAAGTAAGAGAGTTCATAAAAACGAAGCTGAAAGGGGAGGCTGACTGTGTTGGTGGTCCAGAAATGTTGGATGTTGCTTGATCTTTTCACCATAGATACACAGTTACAGTGTTTCTTGTAATGAAAACAAAATAGAACAGGAACATATGCACAAGGGAGGCAGACAGCAAGATACAGGAAAGGCTTACAGCCACAAATATAGTAAAATTATTTAACAGTATGGATAATAACAAATGATTTAAATATGTTAAGTGTGTCTGAAGAGGAGTCCTGAGAAAGTATAGGCTTGTTGACTCAATGTCTATTGAAGAAGCAAATAATTTTTGAGGCACTGGTCCCACTCAGTGATTGCCAGATGAAAGTCACTGTCCAACATTTTAGAGTTTTGGGAGACTGTCAGTTAATGTGGGTAAGTACTTCCTCAAAAGCTTTTGATAAAGACCCTCATCAGAACCCTTCAGTAAGCTTGGCAGTCATGGAATAAAGGAGCAGTGGGTCTGAAATATGAGCAACTGGTTCAAAAACAGAAAGCAAATAGTATCACCAAATGGATGGTAGCATTAAACCGAAATGTAATAGATAGGTTTCCTCAAGGTTGTGTTTGGGAGACTTTTTAACATATAGATAAGTGATCTAGAGTCTCATCAAATGTGGATAATGAGATAATCATATCCAAGATTGGTGGTCACACCAATTTGTGTAGAACTGAAAAGGGGGATTGTGATGAATTCTAAAAGGATCTTTGTACCTTAGGTTCACTGGGGAAAAGGTGGCACATGAAATCAAATTTTCAGCACCTCTTCTCTGGGAATGAGGGAGATCGGATGGATTATATCTTAAATATTTTAGTGTTGATTTTATCATATGTTCTGATATGACCTGGAACTTCCACTCGAAGGGTGGGATACAAATTAAAAATCCTAAATGTATACATGGACTGATAGTAGCTGAGTTGTTTGTAACTGATCAGGAAAGAAATCTTGAAATAAAAAGTGGCAATTTTTAACTTGGTGTGCCTCAGCTGTTACAAAAAAAATAAAATAAATAGCATTTTATGGATAATAATGAATAGTACTGAAGATAAAACTGCCAGTGTTACAAGCCTTTATAAAAATCAGTGATGAGACTGCGGCCCTTTCTACACTGGGCTTTATTCCAGATTATATCCTGGAATAGGGGTCTGTCATCCTCATGCTGGGGCAGGCTAATTGTCATAGTCTACACTAGCATGTGGATAGCAGATTCCTATTCCAGGGTACAATTCAGAATAAAGGTCAGTGCAAACAGGGCCTGTATGTGGTGAACTACATACAGTTCTAGTTACCATATCTCAGTAAAAATGTAGCAAAGTTGAAAAAAGCTGGGATACTGTTAGCAAAAGCAGGTTCCTGTTGTGCTTACTGGCTTCTGTAGGGAACTGTTTTTCCTTGTGAGAAGATTGTTGGCCTTATGAGTTCTTATGTGGTACAGATTCAGTTGAGCATTGTCCAGCAAGAACACAATGTTGTGGTTTACTGTGTTTACACATAGTGTCATTTTCTAAATTGCATTTTTTGAATTGGTACTGTGATTGCATTTGTGTCCTTTGGCCACAAATGTATTTTCTGTTAATCTTAAGCATAGCAACACCAAGAATTTTGATTACAGATTCATTTTTTAAAATAAAGATTTTAAAGAGACCACATTGTAGGAGAAGCTCAGAAGTCTAGTAGTAGTTGATGAAACTGTTGTGTTTCATAGTATGATACTAACTGTTGGCTGTTTTGATTTCCTAGAATTGAGTAGCCATGTACCTGTGTTATGTAAAAATTTACTGTTATGGAAACTGTTATGCAAAGACCTTATTGGTTAATGGCCAGATGTTTAAAGTTGTAATGTGCAGTGAGAGTTGTGGTATCCTCTTTAAAGAAAAGGATTCAGTCTAGATCCTTAAAACTAACTTTTAGTGGTTAGGGAGCCGGAGTTCGATTCCACCCTCTTCCATGAAGCCAGCTGGGTGACCTTGGGCTAGTCACAGCTCTCACAGCCCCACCTACCTCATAAGGTGTTCTGTTAGAAAGCTTTGTCAGACACTTTGAGTCCCCTTAAATGGCTTAGAAAAGTGGGGTAGAAAAACCAACTCTCCTCCTCCTCCTCCTAGCACCAAACTCCTACTTTGAGACATAAGATTTGGCTCATGAGCTGATTCAAGTAAAAGGAAAGGTATCATACCAAAATGTTTGGAAACCTTTGTGGTAGAGGTTCATGACCCTTCCAGAATGTGGGTCATAAGATGTCGTAGATAATTCCCTCAAATTCCTTGGCCACAACTGGATATAGGCTATGTTCAGTCATAGGAAAAGGGACAACTCAGAGAGACAATGATACTCCTCGTGTTCCCAGCCCTTCTGTAATCCACCTTTTCTATCATGGAATGTTTAGGAGAGGGGAAACTGATGTGTGAAAAATCCCACCCCAAAGCCTTTTCGGAGGCATTTCAGTGATACCTTTTTTTGACGTGTCTGATCGCTTCGATAGACAGAAGGAGATCAATGCAGCATACACACTCAGTGGAATTTTCTACTGTTCTATTTGTAGCAAAAGTGCATGCAGAAACTCAAGTCTTTTTTTTTTAAAGTATAAATCTTTGTATGGTACAAGGAAGTGGGATACATTTGCAGTCAATTTAAACATGCTTGTATGAGAAGTGCTTCTTTTGGAAGTTATAATTAAACAGGAAGACTAAAATTCTAATAATTTGTTCCCATTTTGTTCTTTTTATGATTTTACTCTTACAGCTTATATGGTTTTATCAGTACAATCTATAATGTTTTGTTTTATGTGGATGTCTGTGAGACAGTATCTATCAACAAGAAAAAAGTAATAATTAAGAAGGATATTTAAGGTGCAGGATACTCCATATTGGAAGTATACAAATATTATACTATTTCTTGACAGCCTGTATACAACTAATCCTGAATTCTTCTTTTCCCCCTGTAGAGTCTCTATCTGATAAAACTGGTTTTGTATTTATTTAAATATTTTTATTTGTGAGCAGCAGTAACTTTGCCACAGAGGATCTAAGGCACATCTTTATTATCAACATGTCTGTTGCTGATTATTTTCCCTTCCTATGGTTTTCTAGTGTTAAAGTCTTATTTGGAATGGTGTGAAGGATTGTTATATAAAACAAAGCAGATCTGTTTATATTTGAAGGTTAGACACCCTATATTCCCTTAAATGTTAAAAGTAATTTTGTTTTTTATAAATTACTGTCTGTTATACCACAGAAATAAAAACTGAGTTTTCTTGGATAACGAATTGCTATGTCCACTTACCAAACCCTTCATAAGGATAGTGAAGGTTAATGTGCTCTTCCTGATCTGGATTCTGTGAAACTGGATAAACACAGACCTTCCACAAAAACTGTATGGCATTATTTTTTCCAATCTTTAAATTTTGCTGCGTTGGTCAGTTTGTTGTGACATCAGATTCAACAATCCAATTTTAGAATGCCCCTCCAAGGGTTATCACCTTCTCTGTGTTGGACCTTTTTCTCAAGAAATATGGGATTAATTAGCCAACTGAGTTTCTGTTCTAACTGCTGGATTGGTCTAGTTCGGTGATGGCCAACCTATGACACGCGTGTCACAGGTGACACGCCAAGCCCTTTTGGGTGACACACATGGTCACCCTGGCATCTGGAAGTGTAGTGCTTGCTTGTTCTTGAAGTGTATGAAATACCAACTTTCAATTGAAGATTTAGCAACAAAAGTCACTAATGTAAAGAATTATTTGTTTTTGCTTTTAATAAAATACATATATCAAAAATATAACTTTTTTACTAGAGCTACAAATATCACAAAATTATGGATACTTCTAGATGTGACACAGCACCCAAGTTAAGCTAGGTTTTCTTGCAAATTTTGACACACTGAGCTCAAAAGGTTCGCCATCACTGGTCTAGTTAAACGTATTTTCTTTTATCCTTTGCTACATTATTATTAGGAGTCACATCAATTTAACATTTTCAGACATCAAAAACGATGGCATAGATGTATTTCCAGAATCTGCATCATCATGGCTTTCTTTCCTTCATTTGCTTCTACTCTTGGAAACTTTACATTTGGGGGGAGAAATGAATTGCTATAGCATTTAACCCTTTGTTTAGCAAAGAACAGGCGTACATTTTGATTTTGATTAATTTTATCTTTTTCTGACTTTTTTGAAAGAAAAGCAGGGGAATCTCATAGGACTATTGACAATGAAATAATACTTGGCAGGTTTGTATTACCATTTAAAGGATTTCATTTACAGTTTCTATGGCAGCTCATCCTGAAATCAGTGATGACTGCTCTCACAATAACTCCCTGGAAGAAGTTAACTACCCTAGTCTTTTGTACTCAATCTAGTGATGAAGCAAAACATTGGATTTACAGGTTTGCTTGCCTCTATTCTATCATAGTTGTGAGGATGAGTTGGAAGTCTAGGCTTTGCATTACATTTTACTTAACCACAGATTGGTAGGTTTGACTGAAACGACTTCTAGCCCTTAAAGTGGAAGTAAAAGCATCCACATGGTTTCTCATGAGAAAGTATTCAAGAGAAGCGGGAGGCAAGTATGGGAAAGGAAGTCCATGGCTGAGTTTAGCTTGAGTACTGCTGATTTAGGGTGTTTTTCCACTGTCACTAAAAGTACCCATTAAGTACCCATTAATGGGTACACAATGGCATTTTTGTACCCATTAATGGGTACTTCTAGTGACAGTGGAAAAACACCCTTATTATTAGATGAATATTATTATGCAACTGCCTACAATTGAGCTTTCCATGGGATGGTACCCTCTGGAATAGTCTCCCCATTGAAACTTAGAGGTCACTTAACACCTCTTGTTTTTAGGTGCTGATTGAAGACTAACCTTTTTACTCAGGTCTTTTCAGAATTTGCTTGTTTTTATTTTCACCATCTTTGATTTTAATCATTTTTTAAAAAATAACATATAGGAAAAAAACAACTAAAATTATAATAGTTATGTAAAGTTTTGATATTTTAAAGTAAAATGATAAATATTTTACATTATTTGGAAGATCCATTCTCTGCTATTTAGTATACAATTATTTTGCCATTCGGTTTCTTGGCTTTATTAGAATGGAGGTCCAAGTTGACCCCCCCCCTTTTTAATACATTTGCATCATGCATTTTCTCTAAGAGCTGGTGGCATTGATGGTTCTTCTTTTACTGCTGTAGCAGAAGGCGGAGCAAATTATGCAGTGAGGCAACAATTGCCTCAGTCTTCTTGGTTAAAACAAAGCAAGTAAGGCATTTGCCGTGAGTGTGCAGAGTTGTGCATACTACATCATTGGAGAAGGGTACCATTTTAGTCAAAATAAATTCTGTGGATGCATAAGTGGTGCATTTTTATGTTCTTTGGTTACAGAAGTAGCTTGCTGCAGCTTGTGTTCCGCACAGGTTTATCACTGAATGGCTTGAATAAAATGGAGTTTACTTAAAGAGAATCACTTTTTGTTATATAAGCAGGAAGGACCTCTCTTGTAAATTTTGAATCCATCAATAAAATTGCTTCAGTTAACCAAGGCTGCGTTCAGACATAACAAAGGGTCATCTCAGTATATAATTATGCTAACAACAAGAGCCAAGGCCTTCACATTAACTTTCCATATAATAATAAACAACATAACAAATAGTGTTGACCAAGGTAATTAACTTGCCAGAACTGGAAGTGACTATGTTTAGTTATATATTTAGTTGAGGTTTGTGGAAACTACATGAGCTGTAGGTATTTAGTATTATTGACCTTAGGACCATTTAAATAGTAGAGATAGGGCATGTTCTGGTGATGCCTCCTGAGGTGTTAGTTTTGGAAGATGTGTTAAAAAGTGGAGACCGTACTTCTAAAAAAGTAAGTTTAGGTTGCTGGTCACTAATAATTGTTGGTAAGAAATGTTTTCATTCATAAGAAGTTCACACACTTTATAATACCAATGTGCTATAGTAAATTTGGTTTGATTTTTCCACCTAGTAGTAATCACTGCTGCTAAAAAGATGAAATCTAATAAATGTTTAAACTTAAAGTCTCATTTGTGTATTTGTCTTAGTGCCAACTATCTGGTAAGAAGCAAAAGGATATCAAGTATCTTGGATATTTCTTCCTGTACTGTTGGCCAGATAGTGTGAAGAATCATCTTTCTGTATGTTCTGTGTGAAGTGCCCTATAAGATTGTCTCTTGCTTCATTATTAGAAGGGCAGGACATATATCTCTGTGAGTTTTGTCTTGGGTTAAGAGGTCTTCGCACACTATGTAGGGTTGCAAAAATCTTGTGTTCTATAAAGGATATGGGTTGCAAGTTTCTGAAACATTTTCTTATACAAAGACATGCCTTGCCCAAGAATTGACTCAATTAAAATAAAGAGCTGCATAATACTAATAAAGAGAAAAAAGTAATTGCATTCACGTTGTAACAACTTGGAAAGTATGCCTTCTCCATAGCTTTACTATACATGATTTTGACCTACGGCTCTTAAATCAGATGTACTTTCAGATGGTCTAATTTGCCTCCCACTACTCCTTTTCAGTGTGATAACCTTGTCAACTGTTGGAGCCTGAAAGTCTCGTTCTATAGCTTGACTTGTCGCCTCAGGAATATTCTCTCCCCCTGCCCCCACAGTTCTACCCTCAATCTGAAAGGCAGACAAAAATTGAAGGTCATATTGGGGGAGGGGAGAAGGGACATGGTCCGGGCTCTCCCAAACAGTACATTAATAGAAATATACCATTTACTATAAAAGCAATTATAGAACAGCTTGTAAGACCTCCTGCAATGGAAGTTGTTGAGTACTTTGTTGTGAAATCAGCTAGGTGCATTTGGGATGCAGCACTCTTTGCCTTCTAGGAAAACTGTTGAAGGCAAGAAGACTTGATCACTTTGATTACATTCACTATCTAGAAAAGGATGAATTAAATTTTTTTCTTTTTCCCTTGTGTGCCCCCCTTCCATCATGGATATCACTCTCAAAATGTGAAATCCAGTATAAATATTGTAAATAAAATACTGATTTTGTATTTGGACAGGTATCTTTAAGCCTCAGTTTCAACTGAGTTCAGTGCAATTTTAAATACTGTATATTCTGGCGTATAAGACTACTTTTTAACCCAGGAAAATCTTCTCAAAAGTCGGGGGTCGTCTTATACACTGGGTGTTGTCTTCTTGTACGGCAAGTATATCCGAAACTCTGTATTTTAACTGGAAAAGTTAGGGGTCGTCTTATATGCCCAGTCGTCTTATATGCCAGAATATACAGTAAGTGAACTGAAAACACGCTTCAAAATGCCAGTTTTTAGGTGAACAGATGGGGCTTTCAGCTTGACTAGACTCTGAAAAAGAAATATCTCTGAAAAATGCTTATTGCTTGAAGACAAGAAGCAAATTGATGATAGAATGTAATATATATTACACTTGCACATCAAGCTTAGGAGTTTGTTACGCTCTGTATAAAGGAGTTTGTCTTTATAAAGAGAATGATCTGTATAAAGAACGATAGAAATGGATTAATGTATACTTTATCCTGTATTGGCCTTACACAAGTTATGGTGACCTAATATCTAAGTACAGTATCTGGAATTGCTTGTGCTGGTAGAAATGGAAGTTGACAGCAAGGTACAGTCAATATAAAGCCAGCAATCTATTTTCCAGAAGAAATGTCATATGTCCCTACGTGTAATAAAATATTTACCATGGAAAAATGGTTACATGGTTTATCAAGATTTTTGTACTTCTTTTTTCACAGAATCCTTCATCTTTTTCGTCTGCTTCAGGTTTCCTGCTTGAACTTGAATTTCTTGTACCTTGCCCAAGTTTTTTTAATGACTTAAATTTCTTAGGCTACTGCTTATATCTCACCTTATGTTCCTGAATGGGCATACCTAAACAAAATAAAAACACAAAATTAAACAAACAGGATTACGAAAGCCCTGTTCTCATCTTGGCTTTTAACTGGATATGGCATCAAGTCTGCTGGACCTCTTTGAGGAAGACCAAAGAAGTTAAGCAGCTAGACCTTGCTTTAGTAATCAATAAATGTATTTATCTTTCATCTTTGGCATTTGCCAGACAACAAGTTTAGCTTGCATCAAGGGCCAAATAGCTGGATCTGACTCTGTATAAAAGAGAATGGTTTTGGAGTGTTATGCTATCTCTTTATGCACAAAGGAATGGAAAAGAAAAGACTTCTTGCTTGGATGGCTGGAACTGGTTGTAGAAGCTGCTTTCTTTAAGCTTCTACAAGGGAGGCTCTTGCATATCTGTTCATGGCAGTGTATGTTCTGTGTAAGAACATAAGAGGGGTCCCGCTGGATTGGGCCACAGCCCACCTAGTCCAGCATCCTATCTCCCACAGCGGCCTACCAAATGCTTATGGGTATATCAAGCAGAAGACCTTAAGAGTCATCCTGCCTTTCTCCCTAACCTGGAGGAGGTACCTAGGCATCCGTTTTAGTAGCCATTGATAAACTTTACATCCATGAATTTGTCTAACCCTTTCTTAAAGCTATCTAGGCTGGTTGCTGTTGCCACCTCTTTTGGCAGCAGATTCCATAGATTGATTACCCTCTGGGTGAAGAAGTACTTCCCCTTGTCTGATCTCCTATCCATCAGTTTCATAGAGTACCCCCTCATTCTAGTGTTGTGTAATAGAGAAAATAATTTTTCTCTATCTACATTTTCTATACCATGCATGATTGTATATACTTCAATTAAATCCCCTATTAAACACCATCTTTCAGGGCTGAAGAAGCCTAGACATTGCAGTCTGATTTCATAAGGGAGGTGTTCCAGCCCCTTAATCATTCTGGTTGCCCTTTTTTTGTACCTTTTCCAGTTCCACAATTATTATTTTTTTTTGATGTGTGGTGACCAGAATTGTAAACAGTATTCCATATATGACCTCACCATAGATTTATAAAGAGGCAAAATGACACTTACTGAGTTGTTTTCTATTTCCTTCCTAATTATTCCTAGGATTGAATTAGTGTGTGTGTGTTTTTGCCACTGCTGGGCACTGGGTTGACACCTTCCTTCAGCTGTGCACCAGAACCCCAGATTATTTTCCTGGTATATCCTAGAAAGCTCTGCTCCCTAAGTTTGTGTCTGTAAATTGACATTCTTTGTCCTGATGTGCATTACTTTGTACTTATTAAGATTAAAGCACATTTGCCATTTGGTTGCCCTTTCACCCAAAGCCAAGAGATCCTTCTGGAACTCACAATCTCTTTCAGTTTTTACAGTTCCAGGGTATAGGAAGAAGGTGCTTGGATTCAGTAATTTTGTGGTGTTTCCACAGCTATTATGTGCTGTTCGCTGCTTTCAGTATGTGTAGGGATGTTAACCAAACATTATTTTCATTATTGATAGTAGTATAATTCCCAGAGAGTTCCTAGGAATGTAATGACAATTGGGTCAGTGGCTTTCTCTCCCCTTCTACCTGTATTTGTGGATTTATTTTTGTTGCTGAAAGAGTGCATGATACTGATGCTGGTATAAGTGGTGATTTAATGAGATTGTGGCTATACATTTCTTAGGAGTAACATATGGTTTGTGAAAGGACAATTTTGGATAGACTATGCCATCTGAGACTAGGTTAACCTTCCACTTTTGCTCCTAAACCCCCATTACTTACTGTAGGGTGCCTCAAAACATGTTGTAAACTGCACTGATCGTGAACAGGTTTTTCAAACCACAGCATTCTATTGAAGCAAAATGATGCTGATTTATCAGCATTTTTTAACTTTGCTGTTGCCTTAGAATGCTCCACTGCTACTGTGGGCAACAGAGTGTTCTGTCTGGTGGACTGGAAGCCATCTGGCGGATGGAAAGCTGCTGCAAAGGGGTGCCATAGCTTACCGTGGGTCTGGTTTTTGAGCTGGAAGGGACCCTCTGCAATATAGTGAGTTGGAACGATCTAGCCTAGAGGCTCTCCTTTAACTTGCCATCAAAGAAATTATTTTCTTGGCCTTCTATTTGCTGTGGAGTTTATAGCTTATTATTCTTTCCTTTTTTCATTTTCATGATAAATGGAGCATTTGTGGGGAACCTCCAGATTTTATAAGCAAAGGGTTTGAACAGCACCTTAGAGACTAACAGAGAGAAAGAAGTTGGTTGCATAAGGTTTCGTAGACTAAGCCTAATTCATCAAATGCATGGAGTGAAGTGCATGGATTCTATATTCCTTTATTTTTGTACATTACAGCATCAGAGAATTGGCTGAAATCCAGAGAGTTTTTGGAACAGTGCCTATGGTGACTATTTCCTCACTCCCACCATGATAACTGCCGTACTGCAGAGATGGTGTGTGAAGGGTGATGGGATACAAAGTGAGTCCATTGAGATTTACTCCTCCTAAGAAGTGTGACAAAACTTGAAGTTGCTATTGCTGGCAACCTCTGATTACCATATCACCTCTACTTGTGGTGGCCAACTCATTAAAATGCATAAGAACATAAGAGGAGCCCTGCTGTATCAGGCCACAGCCTAGCATTCTGTCTCACACAGTGGACCACCAATTGCTTCAAGGACATCTCAAGCAAAAGACAAAGGCAAAACCTTCACCTGCTGTCAGATCCCTCGCAAATGTCTTTTAGTACTGTCCTACAGACCACACTGAAGGTGGCTGTAAAAACGGGCTTTGAGAATGTTTTCTTTTATTTAAAATCCTATAACTAAACAGAAGACAAATGTAACTGTTAAGTATTGTGTACTTACGTGGCCAAGTGATGAAATAATGAGGATGAATTCAGTCATGGCATGAAGCTGCTACTTTCTTTTCCTGCCTCCATGTTCATTCCTGGTGCCTGCAATGAATTATGTGTTCACTATGAGGCTCTCCACTTTCCTTTGCAGACACCACCTTCTGGTGGCCCTTGAAATATGTGTTTTAAGTAACAAGAATGGACAAGTTCCTGATGGTTCTAGATTATGGCCTGAAGGGACGAAAAAATCATTGCTTTGCTGAAACCAAGCAGGCTGAGGGGCTGTTTGCGGCTGGTTGGAAGAACTCTTGGAAACGACATGTACCGCTTAGTGTGGCAGGATGGAGGAAATGTAGGCTAAAAATGTAACAAAGTAAATAAATGTGCAAGAAGCTGTATTTTGAAGCCCTGTTGAACAACAAAAAGATTATAGTCAAACTGGAAGTATCTTTTAAGTTTTTTGTGGTTTTGCTTTTGAATGTACAGTATTTATGCAGTGAATAGAAAGTTTGTCAGTCTTAGTCCAAGAAACATGGAGACCTGCAACCGACCGTGCTGTCATAATAAAACTATCCTGGGATGTGTACATGGGTTTCTTTAAAAAAAAAGAGTGACTAAGATTTCTAATTGTTTTGATCCTTGCACACCTGGGCAATTAAATATAGGGACAAATCACGGTTATGCTGAATCTAATGAAGTGGAAAGGAAAAATATGAAAAGGTAACAACTATAATTATACATGTTTTAAAAATGCTTTTTAAAAACTTTAGGGTAATCTTGTACATGCATAAAGAAGTTTCTGAAAGAAGTGTTTTGGTTGCAGTATATTTAAAGTAATTGTATATTTGGCATATCCTCTTGTTTCTTCATAGCATATGTATGTGTGTATGTGTGTGTGTGTATGTATGTATGTATGCATGTATGTATGCATGTATGTATGCATGTATGTATGCATGTATGTATGTATGTATGTATGTATGTATGCATGCATGCATGCATGCATGTATGTATGTATGTATGTATGTATGTATGTATGTATGTATGTATGTATGTATGTATGTATGTATGTATGTATGTATGTATGTATGTATGTATGTATGTATGTACAGTGGTACCTCAACATACAAGTGCCCTGACATACAAGTGTTTTGAGATACAAGCCGCCGAGCGAGTGATATTTTGCTTTGAGATGAGAGCAAGATTTGAGATACGAGTATGTAAATACAGTACAGTACATAACAAAAACAACTGAGGTGGTGTTTTGGGAGTTGGAATGGATTAATGGGAAAATTGCTTTGAGATACGAGCGATTTGACATAAGAGCAAGGTTACGGAACGAATTAAACTCGTATGTCAAGGTACCACTGTATGTATGTATGTATGTATGTATGTATGTATGTATGTATGTATGTATGTATGTATGTATGTATGTATGTATGTATGTATGTATGTATGTATGTATGTATGTATGTATGTATGTATGTATGTATGTATGTATATATGTATGTATGTATGTATGTATGTATGTATGTATGTATGTTTCTATCCTGTCCTATAACCAAAGGTCTCAGGGCGGGTAACAGCTTTTAAAATCCAGCATATCAACAAACAAGCAAACAAACAAAACAAAACCACCCATATTAAAGTTTAAAACTAACACGTTAAAAACCAGCACAGCATCAATTAAGGATAAATATAGGATATCAAATATAGGATAAATCCTGGCCAGATGGAGAGCCCAACTTTTGTATAATGCGGATAGGATTTTAAAAAATCATACATATAAAGAAGACACATTGAGGCAGCAGTATTCAGGTTGGGACTGTTGCTTCTGTATTTTGCTTCTTTTGAGAAATGCTATTGTGGTGTTTTGGGCACAGCACAACAAAGATTACAGGAGCGTGCTAAGCTGGCACCCTACTGTTTCTACAGAGGAGGGTCCATAAGGACTCTTGTCTCACACAGTGGCCCACCAATTGCTTATGGGTATCTCAAGACAAAGGCAAAACCTTCTCTTCCTCTTGAATCCCTGCAAATGGCCTTTAGGTATCTTGCCTACCCATGCTTTATATAGGAAGATCCAAAAACAACAGAATAAGTAGGCAACGTCTGAAGGCAATTTCTGACCCAAAACCTTACTGCACAGAAGCAGCAGCTGTTTCTGTTCTCTCTTCCTGATAGTTATTTAAGGATATTTCTCTGCATTTTATGTTCATTTAAATCTTATAACTACTTACTGTGTAGTCCATGTTGTAATTTTTATTTGAATTTTATTCCTTTGTTGTAAACCACTTTGAGCATGTTTTTGACTGGAAAGGTGGTATACAAATATATGAAATAAAAACAAAAAAAGCAGTACACATTTTTTGGTGACTTTACCCACTGCTATGTTAGCTTTCAGTGGTATCTGGAGTAAAAAATGGTTGCTTAGCAACTTGTTCCAGTTTAATAGTGTTGGAGAATGGGTCATTGATTAGCTGCATCTTACTAAGTGGTGCCTGGACCACAAAAGCTTCTGCTGTGATATGCTTCTTAATATTTAAGGTAACAGACACTTTTGGTTGATTTTGCCTTCAGTCAAGATGCATTCAAGCAGAACAGTCATGAACAGTGATATTCTGACAGATGGACTACTTCACAATTACGCTTGTTGAATTTATGCCCATTGCAAATAAAGGCAGTAATATAATAAAGGCAGTAATATATATATATTTCTGTTAAGGGAGTTTGTGTATGTAAAATTTAAATGCCAGAATATTTGTTCCATTTGTTCCAACTTGTATTTGTGGCATCAATGAACTGATATAAAGACATAGGACTTTTTGTAGTAAATAATAATAGCATTATTTATTTATTTATAGCACCCTTTCCACTTGCACTACCATTTTGGGGTGGTCATCCCAACAATAGGACCAAATATTTCCTAGATGATGAAAACTGAAACTTGCACATTTGGTTTTGTCTTTGCATCCTAAACTAGGCGTTTGCTTACTGAATTTTTGTATTTGTTTAATAGAATTGGAAGAGGAGGGGAATACAGAAAGCTGTCAGGATTTTGGAATAGAATAAATAGGATCAGGAATTTTGGATACTGTGCTCATAGGCTATAAAAAACTTTGAAGACCAACCTAATGGCAATATACCAACATTCTTTTGAGTAAAACAATGAACCTGTGGAAACTCACAATGGAGGAATTTGGCTAATGTGAGAACCATGGATGGTTGAAAAAGCCTGTATTTAGTTAAAATCTTAAGATGGAGGATAAATCTAGACGTTGGTTACTTATTCCACTATTTTTGGATATTCCAGAATGATGTTAGTTTATTTGCATTTTTTCCTACCCCAATCCTGGAGCTTCAGGGCAAGTTACAACATTAAAAACCAAATATAAAACCAACATTTTGAAAAACAGAATATCCATGCTTTATTCTGGAATATCCAAATCCCACAGAAGAGTATATACATAATAGCTAATTCTCAGACATGGAGGGATCTAAAACCTATTTTGTTCAGCATTTTGTTCTCTCAGTTTCAACAGGGTCATTATTAAGACAGCTACAAGAAGATCATGGGTGTTATTAGTCCACTCTTGGGTAGATGGTCAGTTTGTGGCCATAGTAATTATTAATAGCAGCATGTATCGTAATGCAAAAGCATAGCATTACAATATCAC
This sequence comes from Aspidoscelis tigris stejnegeri, assembly GCA_023333525.1. Classification (NCBI taxonomy): domain Eukaryota; kingdom Metazoa; phylum Chordata; class Lepidosauria; order Squamata; family Teiidae; genus Aspidoscelis; species Aspidoscelis tigris. The sequence goes on from JALMGA010000001.1 coordinate 216,012,467, forward strand.
CTGTGGAAATTCCTCAGCATGTTCTCTTTTTGCAATGTAGATCCTTATCTTACTGCAAAATAGCAATGGCATTACGTAACTCAGAGGCTGTTTGGAAGCCAGCAAAAGATAACTATCTTGCACAGAATAGTGAAAGCAACCATTCAGCTAACCTTTTCTGCTGGAAAGGTCACTAAAAAATGAAATAAAGCCAAAAAAACTTGCAACATTAATACTGGTTGGAATAAAATAACTGTAATTTCCAAATATGTGTGGATGCATAGAACACACCTATATGTATAGTCAAATATGTGCTGTGCATCGATTCCCTTTTTCATATAGGAAGCAATTTATTGAAAAATAAATTCCATGAAACTGCTATAGGATTAAACTTTTTGTTTGCAGGCATGTTTACTTCTGATTTCCTGTTTCATTGTATCAGAAGTATGTTGAGTTACCTCAGGTACCGTATTTTCTGGCGTATAAGATGACCCCCAACTTTCCAGTTAAAATATAGAGTTTGGAATATACTCGCCATATAAGAAACAACACCCGGCGTATAAGACAACCCCCAACATTTGAGAAGATATTCCTGGGTTAAAAAGTAGTTTTATACGCCAGAAAATACAGTATGTTAAGTTACCATAGCTGAGACTGAACTGTATACATATTTTTGCTGAACTAAAAATAAATGGTTGTATGAGAGTGAAGGTGGAATTTAATTGTTAATGTCAAGTACCTTTCATATTTCCTTTTCTAAAAAAGTATGCACTTTGATAGCACGATACACAGTAGATTGATGATGCTTTGGGGTGATGATAGGAGATATGAATAGCATCGTTTGGCAGCATGTAGTTATTGTATTAAAATCAAAATGCAGTAAATATTTAGAGAAGCCAATTCTAAACAAGGCATAGATGCCCCAGAAAGACAAGGGAAATCATGAACCTAAACCTCTTACAAATTCATTGCTATCAGAAATAGCTTTGGGATTCTGTATTAGTTTATCTAAAAAATGCAGGCTGCTTTTTAATATCTCAGGTATGTAATGTTCAGTAACTTGCAACAAACACAGTGTATATGCGATGTTGACACAGAACATTTTGTTCTGTCACACTACCTCCTATGTTTGCTGATTTTACATTATCGCTCCTATGTCAAGCAGTGGAAAACTCATTTCAAGATTACTTGCCACAAATTGATGTTTCTTTCTCTTCTTGTCCTTTGTCCAGGAGGCTCAGGACATCTGTAGTTTAAAGGGCTTCACATGATGCACTGCACTCATAAGGCATGCCTGATTCTTGTATTAGGCCACAGTTGAGAAGGACCAAATCAGGACACCTCACTGAGTATCCCTTCGTTCTGCAGATGTGACGCCAGCCTCTTATGGCAGCAAGGAAGTGGTGAAAAAATGGCAGAATACTACTACTGGAAGATTACTGGGGGAACAGAAGGACAGTAGTTGCATCAGGCAAGTGGACAGGCTCTCATGAGCAGCAGCAATGACAGCGGGGAAGCAATCCTGAGGACCCCTAGACCTCCTGCAACCTGAGCTGCTCAGCCAGTAGTTCCTCACAGAATTGTCATTGCTCTTTGCATAGCCTCCAGGCTGGTCCTTGGTCCCAGGCCAGGGTTCTGAGAGTAGAGGTCCAGGGCCAGAGCAGGTAACCGTAGTGCCTTGGTGCAGTGAGACTCCTGACAATGCTGTTGTTGCCCCTGTGCTTACTGGCAGATGGGGCCAGGAAGCAATTGTTGGGCTGCCATATGTTATTTGGCGGCATCTTCCAGTTGGCAGTCATTCCTGCTGGAGTTGGCTAGGCAGGCTACGCTCAGGGTTTCATTGATGGCTCACACAGATGCAGTAATGATATCCAGTATGCAGATGATACCCAGCTCTATCTCTTTGTGCTATCTGAATCAGGAGAGGCGGTTGAAGTGCTGTAATGGGCTGGATGAGGGCCAATAAATTGAAGCTGAATCCAGACAAGGGAAAGGTGCTGTGTGTCACAGGATCTCGGGTCCTTGTAGTTGGGAGACAACCTGTCCTGGATAGGGTTGCATTACCTTGGAAGGGACAGGTGCATAATTTGGGGGTACTCCTAGACTCTGTGCTAATGCTTGAAGCTCAGGTGGAGGCCCAGGAGTGGCTACTTCCAAGTATGGCTGGTGCATCAACTGAAGCCTTTTTTGGACAGAGATGACTTGGCCATGCTCTGGTAACCTCTATACTGGACTACTGTAATGCAGTCTACATGGGGCTGCCCTTGAAGATGGTTCAAAAGTTGCGGGTAGTGCAAAATGCAGCTGCTAGAGTGCTGACCGGAACAGTTAGCCAGATGGACATCACGCTGGTTTTAAAAGGGTTGTGTTGGCTGCCAATTCACTATCGAGCCCAACTCAAGGTGTTAACTATGACTTACAATGCCCTAAATGACTTGGGCCCCAAATATCTAAAGGAAAGCCTCCCATATTGTCCTTCCCGTGCCTTAAGATCAGGAGGTGAGACCCTCCTTGTTGTCCCACCACTTTCTGTAGTGAGTTGGTTGGGCACCTGGGAAAGGGCCTTTTCAGTAATGGCCCCCAGGTTATGGAATAATCTCCCCCATGAGGTGCATCATGTCCCTTGCCTGTATATATTCAGGAAGGCAGTGAAGACGCACCTCTTTGCCCTGGTCTTTGGCTAAGGTGATTATATTTCCGCCCCCGTAGATACTTTTATTTTAATATTTGGGATATTCTTTTAGACATCTTGAATCTTTTAAAAGTGTTTTTACTTATTTTATTCATTTAATATATGCTAATTTGTAAATTGCTGTTTTAAAGGTTGTCACCTGCCCTGAGGGTGGGACAGAAATATAAATAATAAATAAATAAAATTAAAAAATAATATCTAAACTACTAGAGCTGTTGGTCCAGTAAGTGGTGGCATGATAAGCATCTAGCTGCCTAGATAGGGTAGACCTGGATGCTCAGTAATAGGTTTCCTGTCCCTTGCTCCTTCTCTTCTCTTGTCTGGGCTGGACAGAAGAAGAAGAAAAGTTGACTTTTCTCCCCTGCTTTTCTCACCCGTTTAAGGGGACTCAAAGCAGCTGTTAAAGCTTTCTATTCTTCTCCCCACAACAGACACCAAGTGAGGTAGGAGGGGATGAGAGAGCTGTGACTAGCCTAAGAATAGAGCTGTGACTAGCCTAAGGTGATCCGGATGGCTTCATGGGGGACTGTGGAATCAAACCCAGTTTTTCCAGATAAGAGTCCAGCTCCCCAACTACTAGACCAAGTGTGTTTGTTCCCTGACCAACAACCTAGTGTTTCCCATTAGAGCAGACGGTCATAGCCCTGGGACTGGAGGAGGCACCAGAACAGCCATCCAGCCCATTACTTCTCTTGCTACTGGCCTAGCAGGAGTAGACTGGTGGTCATCTTAGAGCCTGTACTCAAGGGCCTATTGCATATCCATTTGCCCTTCCCTTCCCCAGATGCCCATGTGACTCTCTGCAACCGAATAATTCCTCTATGGATTGTGCTGTGTGTTAGTAGTTGTTGTTATCTTTTCCAATTGCTTAAGAGAATTGAAAGACTGTGCTTGGTTACTATCAGGCAAAACCAGTAGTTACTTTGAGGTTCTGAAACACACTGCCCTTTAAACCCTCTGTGCTGTTGGGTCTGTAAGTACAGTAGAGTGAGAAGAGATTTGCCTTTTTGGGAAGGTTCCCCCCCCCCTTTTTAGACTAGTAGAGAACTGCTGGTAATTGGGGAGACTGAGCCATGCCTCCCAGATAGTTTAATGGTGTAAAATTTCTATTAATTATTTCTAAAGTTGGAGATTGTAAGAATAGAATTGCTTACCCTGGCAGTTTGCCCTCCAAGGAGAAATTGTCTACTGACACATGGCAGAACTCTAGGGGTTTGCTTCTGAATCTCAGTGCTGACAACCTTTTTGTTCCATCACCTGAGGCAACTTGGAGCAGCTTGCAGAGCCGGGAAAGCAGGCAGGTTGTGCAGGTAAGAGGGAGAGTATTCCTGCTGTTGATGTTTGCTTGGTTGGGTTCCCACAGAAGGAAGAAAAGAGAAGATCCAGACAAACTGGATTGTGCCATCAAGAAAAAAAGTTTCCCTGGTGCTCGGTCCTCTTTACAGTGTTTCAGGTGACTCTGGGATGGGAGGAATAATGGAAACACTGACACTGACACTTTGGTTAGTCAACATGCCTCAGCAGGGAGAGGGACTTATTTCTTCATTTCTGCTTGTCAGTTCAAAGCAGTGACAGCTGGCAGAGCAGGACTGTGGAGCTGGAATGGCTGGCCGAGCAATATGATCAGAAGGCAAATTTTTGCCACTTGAACTGAGTACTGAGTGAACCAGTCACTGGCTGAGGGATGGTGAAATGCGTCTGTACTTTTCCACCACCTCCGCAGCTTACCAGGAGTTGCCACAGCCGTTCTGGAGTGATCCAGCTGGGCACTGCTAAATAGCAGTCCACAAGCTGATCAGAAGTGGATGGATTGGGCTTGGGAAGGTGGCTCCTCACCCTTTTCTGGGTGCAGTATGGTGAGGGTATGTGGCTGTGCCTCCACAGTCCTTTGCCACATTCAGATTGCCATGCCAATGTCTGGCCTCTTACTAATATTGCTTCATACATTGCCTCAGCAATCTGAATAGCTCCAGGTTGGCTGTTTGCACTTCCAAGGGTTACTGGCCAGGCATGGGGCTAGTTTAGTGCTTGAAGTGCAAATAGTTGCCACTGTGCAAAGTCCTTAGTGGCCTATATGGTATTGTTATACCATACCTGGCTGGCAAGTGCAAAGACTTTCTTCAATCAGCACTGCCTCATGGTCCAGATTTCTGGGTTGCTGCAGTCTTGTTGTAGCCCACAGGCAAGAATCATGCACTTGGGTTATCTCAGGATCAGTATGATGAGAAAAGCCACCCTGAAACCTGCAGAAGGATACAAAACTTTGTGGTGCAACTGAATTATTGGGGAATTTCGTGTTAACCAACTGCTGCAATCAGTGGAATTGTTTGTCCTTTTCTGTTAATGTTATTTATTTTGAAAAGTGTGCACCCTTTTATGGCAAATGCATTTTTCCTGTGGTTTCCATGGTAAGCACTCCCCCATACCTGAGTCAGAGCTGCAAGAGGTTATATAAAACAAGCACATTTTGTGATTCTACCTAGTGATGCTGTGTTCATCGCAGTCCATATTTTTAAAGCTTTTCACAAGAAACTCAGATGGTAAGATAAAAATGCCCATGCTTTAAAGCTGTTAAATATTAATAGTTTACTATTTTAATTATTAAGAAATGATCAAAATTATCCTAGGCACCTTTTAATATTTTACTGAGTTAGAACTACCTATAGAATCACGTTGAATTCCATAGTATAAGAAAGATAGACCTTAAGCATAAGAAAATAAATAAGATGGTTAAAGAAGCTCTGAGAAGGAACCTGCAGGTTTACTCCAATAGTGCTCTGGTCCCTCCCTCACAAAAACCCGCTTGCATTCCCATTGCTAAACAGGGAGGATTATTTCTAAATCCAGCAGCGAGACTTCTTTTGATTCGAATATAGATAATCCACGATTTGGGACCTTTAATCCTCAGAAACTGCGGATTCTTTTGGAACTTTGGGAACTGTGAGCTCTCAGAAGGATTTCAAAGCTCTTTAAATCATGAATGGGAACACAGCCTGTGGGTCAGCAGAAAAGAGGCAGTAGGATTTGTTTGCCTTTCAATTGGGGAAGATGGAACTATTATTATGATTCACTCAGTATTTTCTACCCCTTTCCTTTTGTTTGGATCAATTATTAACCGTGAGGTATTAACTGTGAGGTACGGAACTACTCTGTGTGTATGACTTGAAATACAAGAAAGCAGTTACTGTTAAAAGATGTTATCTTGCACACTAATTCAGCTCTTGAATAGAGGTAGTAACAAAAGTTACCAGGCCTATTAGCTGTCTGAGAAGCTAATTACAATTTTTCTTCTGCGGCTGCTTCCAGCCAATATCCAAATTACCTGGTAGTAAGGAATAACATTGCATATTGATCCCCTGCCGTTATCCCTTGCTAGCTAGAAAGCGTTGGCTACAGTGCTGCCTTCACATGTTTTAACTTATTCCCTGTCACCTCTGCGCATGCATAGATGCCTGTTTTGGCCTCCATGTGTGTGCACTGGATGGAGCGGCAGAAGGTGAGTAGGTGGCCTAAAAAAGTGTTTTTGCTGGAAAACCCACAAACAGCACTGGATTTTCCAACAATAGTTCTTATGGTGTTTTCAGGGGAAAGGAGCAAGGCCGTGTTGGGGTTGTCTCTGATATACGAGACAACCTCCCCATAATGACACTGCACTGGCGCAAAATTCGCCCCATCTTGATGTAGCCTATATCTTGTGACCCCCCACCCCAAGTTGATGAACGTTTACTAGTTAGGTTTTTGGTGTGTGGCACAGTCTCTTTTGGAGGTCCAGTGGAAGTATGATCTTTAACCAGCCTTTTGTAGACCATCTTAAAGTAGATGATAAATCACGCTGGCTTCTGTTTACAATGTCCGGCTGGGACTCATGGTGTCACAGCTTTGTGCTACACTGTAAAAAAAATTGTGTGCTAGGAACAGTCCCCCACTTTTTTCTAAAGGCTGAATTGATATTTGTTTTATTAGTCAGCCTTTTCTTCCATTTTACTTCCCTCTTCCAGCTGTTCAGCTAAACAGTGCTTAGGAAATTGTGTTTTCTTCCTTCTAGCTTTGTGTAAGAAAACCTAAGCATATGGGAATGGTTTTCAAGTTTCAACAAGTCCTGTATTTATACAGTATTGGTTTATGAAATAGAAAGGTGCAAAGCCTCCTTTGCCAAGATCAGGTATTTTTGTCTAGTCAGGGATGTGTGACTGGAAAAGAGTACCTTATCACTAGCCTTTGTGTTTGAGAGTACTAGGTGCTCTGCTTATCAACCAGTTGAGATAAGTCCTTATTTTTGTAGTGAGAGACTTTCTTAGGCTTAGGAAAGTGCAGTAGAGCAGTCCTTACTTTTCTGTGAGCCTTAATTGCCAGCCAAACTTTCTAATTGCAAGAATGCAATCCTTATGTTGAAACAAGATCCTTCCTGTCTTCTTGGAATATAGTGGGAGAGTATTCTCTGAACTGTATAGCTATAGGGTTAGCAAACCTGAGTGTTTCTGGAGCCAAATAAATCTGCAGTAACTAATTCCCAATTCTAAATGTGAATATTGTGCCTCTTCAGTTTATATTTGAAGTCAGAAGACTAATTTTGGATGCACTGATCCTAAACGAATAGCATTAAACTTTTAGGGAAAATGTTGATTGGTTGTTTGGGTTGATGCTTATCCTATCTGGATATTGTGACTCTGGCCATAATTAAACTGTGTTATTCCAATGGTTAGGCAGAAAGAGTTTAACCTGGAGACACAAATAACTAGTGGTAAATGCTTTCATTGGAATAAAAATTGTTCATCGACTACTGAAGAATTTCACATCTCCTTGGACAGTGTGGGTATGGAGGCCATAAAATGTTATTTAGGCAGATGTTGGATCCACAACATTCAAAACTGGTTTTCACTCTACACAGAATAGAACTGGACTAGACTTACCATCTTTTGTGGGCTGAAGAAAATCGCTTTGAAGACCACAAGCTTTTCTTACCGTTTTAAAATTTTGTTGCACTAATTGGTCTAAACCTTATTAAATTTAAACTCTAAACCACTTTGTGGGTTTTAAAAAAAATGAAGTAGTAGATAGTAAATATTTTGAGTGGATTGATGGATGGGATGAGTTCCTCAAGCTGTCCTTTAATCATCCATGATATAAGGTTAGGATATGGATGATAGAATAAATAGGCATGGGAGGGATTTTGAGAAATATGGAATTCCCAGACAAGGTAGGCAAAGTTGGCAAAGTCCCTTCTGTAAGTTTGCCAGCAGGTTAAAAAACGGGAGGTTGATTTACCTCGTGAAGATCCGTTCTAGACGAGAAGCAGCAGACTACGGACGGGTATGTGATGGTGCAGCTCGCTGACTCGACCAACAGATGGCTTTTTTCCTTGATATAGGCTGCGTGGCCCGGAAATAGCCAGTCTTCCGTAGGGAGTGATGTAGATTGTCCTGGAAGGACCGTAAACCAATCTAAAGATGGAAAATATTATTAGTTAGGATGCAATCTTCCCCGGGTGGGGCGTAGTCTGCTGCTTCTCGTCTAGAACGGATCTTCACGAGGTAAATCAACCTCCCGTTCTCAGACGGAAGCAGCAGACTACGGACGGGATGTACCAACGCTAACTATCCCGGGTGGGACTATAGCATCCTAACTGTTAGGTCTCGTTGTTAGTAGCAAGTATAAACATAGGGCTACTTAAGAGGATTTCTCTTACCTCATGGAGATTGGAGTAAGACCCTTCTTCCGAATTCGGATGATTGCCTCCTCAGCTCGTCCAGATGGTAGTGTCGAGCGAAGGTAGATGGTGAGGCCCATGTGGCAGCTCGGCAAATTTCTTCCACCGACGCTGAAGCGGCGAAGGCTCTGGAAGTAGAGCAGGCCCTTGTGGAATGTGCTGTTATTCCTTCCGGAGGCACCATGGATCTAGATTGATATGCTAGAGAGATACAGTTCTTAATCCATGTAGCAATTACTTTGGAAGAAGCCTTCTTTCCCAGGTAAGCCGGGTGAAAACATACAAACAGAGATGAGGTTTTTCTAAGGTCTTTGGTTCTCTCCACGTATATCTGGAGGGCCCTCCTAACATCTACATTTGTCAGCCACGGTTCATCCTCCCCTCCCGAGCTTACCGTGAGGGCCGGTAGGGAGATTTCTTGAGCTCTGTGGAACCTGGAGTCTACCTTGGGTCGGAAGAGAGGGTCCAGGCGAAGCGTTACAGCATCTGGGGTGAAGATGCAGCACTGTGGGTGTGTGGAGAAAGCTGCAATCTCAGAGACTCTGCGAGCTGAGGTGATTGCAGTGAGAAAGACAGTTTTAAAGGAGAGCATTTTCAATGGAATTTCGGCTAAGGGCTCAAAGGGAGAGTGTGCCAGGGCTGGCAAGACGACATCCAAATCCCAAGTTGGGAGCCTGTGCACTGGGGGAGGGGCATTGGCCTTGACCCCTGCCAGGAAGGAAGTAACATAAGGGTGTTTGGAAATGTCCGAAATCCCTTCAACCTGGATAATGGCTGATAAAGCAAAGGTCTGTCTCTTAATAGTACTGTAACTTAAACCTTTATTAACGCCTTCTTGCAAAAACAATAAAATGTCCTCTAGCGTGGGGAATAAGGGGTCAACCTGTACCGTAAGGGCCCATTCTCTGAAAGCTTTCCACGTGATGCCATAGATTCTCCACGTGGAGGGCCTGCGAGCAGAAAGGATGGTATTTATTACTGATGGGTGAAGTCCCGCCTGTTGTAGATACCTCCGTCTAACCTCCATGCCGTCAAGGCTAGCCAAGAGGGGTCCTGATGAAATACCCCTCCCTGCGTGAGGAGGTCCGGGATGCATGGTAGTGTCCATGGTGGCCCTGTCGTCATGGAGAGCAGGAGAGGAAACCACGGCCGTCGAGGCCAGAATGGGGCAACGAACACCACCCGTGCCCTCTCCAACCTGATCCTCCGCAATGTTTTCGGTATGAGGGGAGTGGGAGGAAAGGCGTACAGAAGCTCCCTGGGCCATGGGGTGGAGAGAGCGTCCGTTCCCATCGCCCACGAGTCCTTGTGCCATGTCATGTACAAGGGAAGCTGGTGGTTCTTGCTGGAGGCAAACAGGTCCACCGAGAACGGTCCCCACTCCCTGTCCAGCATAGCGAAAACGTCCGGATTGAGTTTCCACTCGGCATTGTCCAATGGGGCCCGACTGAGGAAATCCGCTTGCAGATTGTTCTGGCCTTGGATGTGCAGCGCTGATAGGGAGGCTAGGTTCTGCTCCGCCCACTTGAACAAAAGAAAAGCCAAAGACATTAGAGATTTGGACCGGGTACCCCCTTGTCTGGTGATGTGGGCTTTAGCAGTCATATTGTCTGTCATCACTGTCACATGCCTTCCCCTGAGCAAAGTAGTGAAGGAAGTTAGGACCAAGTATATTGCCTTCAACTCCAGCCAGTTAATATGGTGAGCGGAGTCTGGAGGGTCCCAGACTCCCTGGGTGGAGTGAGAGCCACATGTGCCCCCCCAACCATATTGGCTGGCATCTGTGCAGACTACAATGTCGCTTGGTCTGATTACTGGGACTCCGGAATAGAGTTCCCTCGGATTACACCACCAAAGAAGTGAGTCCTTTAAATCTTGCGAAATTACCACCTGAGCATTAACCCCTGAGGCAATATCCTTGGTAAAGGGAAGCAGCACCAGTTGTAATGGCCTAGCATGAATCTTGGCCCATGGATGCAAGTCAATGATAGAAATCATCTTACCCAGCAAGGACGATAGTGTCAGGAGGTGGGCTTTGGAGGAGGAGCGCACCGACTTGGCCAGGGCCACAAGCGCAGTGATCCTCTCGTCCGAGGGTCTGATAGAGAAGTGTACCAAATCAATTACCGCCCCCAGGTGTGAGATTACCTGTGAGGGTGTGAGGTTGCTTTTCTCATAATTAATGAGAAAACCGTGAAGGGATAGAGAATCAATGGTGGTGCGGACGGCCCACAAGGCCTCCCTCCTATCCTGGCCAACCACCAAAATATCGTCCAAAAAGGGAAAAATTCTGATCCCCCGTAACCGGAGGGTCTCGATAACGGCCAGGAGACATTTTGAGAAGGTACGCGGGCTGGAAGCCAAACCAAAGGGTAAACAGCAGTATTGATAGTGCTTTGATCCCACGGCGAACCTTAGATACTTCCTATATCTAGGGTGCACTGGGATGTGTAAAAAGGCATGGGTAAGATCAATACTAGCCATATACTGGCTCTCCTCTAGTTGTGCTCTGATGGCCGAGAGCCCTTCAATTTTGAAGTACTTCTTAGCCATAAACTTGTTCAGGAATTTAAGGTCCAGAACTGCCCTCCATAAGTCCTTCTTTTTGGGGACCAAAAACAATATGGAGTACACCCCTTGCCCATGTTCAGAGGAAGGAACCTCCTCAATAGCATCCATATCAATCAATTCTTTAAGCGCATTATACAAGGCTTGTCGTTTTAATGTTGACTTAGGAAGCGGAACCTTAAGAAAACGGTTAACAGGTAACGTAGAAAATTCTAACTTGTAACCCTCATGGATGATATCCAAAACCCATTTATCAGAAATGGAATAATCCCACGTGTCAGCAAAATAGCGTAAACGGGCTCCCACTTTTCCCTTTTGGGGTAAAACAGTGGGGAAACTAATTGTTTTGGTAGGAGAAACCAAATTGCTTGCCTCTGCCTCTGCCCAAAGGTTGTCTGTTAGCAGAGGTGTTCCGCCCCCAGGAGCCGCGGGCCCCTGGGGGCCTGGAGCGAAAGGGCTGCCGCTTCTGGAAAGAGGGGTTAAAGGAAGAGGAGGAAGAAGAGTAGTAGCGTCTCGTACCTCTGGCTTTGCTGAAGGAAGAGGAGGAGGAGGAAGAGGTGGCTGAGGATGTGACCATCACCTTCCTCTTGTTGCGTTCCACTACCACATCTTGGAGCGCATCTGGCCCAAATAAAAGTTTCCCCTTGAATGGAGAGCCAATGAGCTGGAGTTTGGAGGAAAACTCAACTGGCCAATTGCGTAGCCACAAGGCTCTGCGAGCCGCCACATTAGCGGCCGTGCATCTTCCTGCCAACTGGAGGGCGTCCATGCTGGTGTCCGCACTCAGCATGAGAGCTCTTTTAACCTCCAACAACTTGGGCTTGAATTCCTCAGGGAGGGCTGGATCAGCCATCATTTCCTCTATCCCCTTGATGGTAGCCCTGGAAATCAGGGAGTTAGATGCCGAGCACCTCGCATTTAAAGACCCACTCTCAAAAGAACGACGGAGCATCCCCTCGATCTTCCTGTCCGAGTTTTCTTTCAAAACTTGCTCCGAGTCTTTTGGCAGGATGTGATTGGATAGCATTTGCAACACCGGGGTATCTAATGCCGGGGTAGCCCACATGGAAGTGGCATGGTCACTTGGTAAAAACAATTTCTTCGGGGGGCCTGGCAACCTCCTAGATGTGGCTGGTTCGGCCCATTCTCTAACTACGATCTGTTCCAATATTTCCGGAAGGGGAATTATGAGGTCTTTTTGGGGAGGGGGCATTAGCATATCCCTTGCCATCTTAGCCTGCTCCTCAGGGACATCCTGGGGTTTCTTAAGATTGAGTTTGGCAATGACATACTGGACCACAGAGGCGAGCCAATCGTGGGAGAACAACCTGGGGGTAGCGTGGGCTGGTGGATCATCTACTTTAGAAGCCTCCTCTTCTGCAGGGGTGGGGTCCGGGGCATCAGGTGCTCCCAATGGGTCGAGGGGTGCAGCAGGAGCGGCCATCGTAGGGGATGCGGAAGAAGAAATGCTTTCTGATATGATAGTAGCACAGTTGTTTAAGGGTAAATGCCCTTTGGAAGTGGAAAGGATAGGTGTTAACCCTGATCCAGAAGCGGTAGGTGGGATGGCAATAGACCCAGCAACCGGGTGAGAAGTCGAGCCAGATAAATTAACAGAATGAGCAGTAGGCTCCAATGAGGTGCCAGGAGCCGCAGGGGCTGAAGGTAACAGGGAATTACAAACACCCAAATTAGTAACAGCATTAACATCAATGTGAGCTGAAGGGATGGGGGGACAACATACACCAACATTAGTAACAGCATTAACATCAGTGCTCTGGTGAGTAGATACTACAATAGGATATACAGGAGGGAAAACCAGTTCAGGTCTAGTAACAGCATTGACATTAGGCAAACTGCATGTCCCAGGTGGTGGGAAGGCAGCAGAAGCACGCTCCACATGGTGCTGGGCTGATGAGCCAGCCTCTGGATCGAGCCCAGCCTGCCCTACATCCGCAGAGGCATGCTTCCTCTTCTGCTTCCTCTTCTTAGGAGGGGGGGAAGGAGAGGAGGGCTCAGAGCTGGACGGCGAAGACTCCGAGGGGACACGATGGCGTTTTTTACTTTTCTTTTTTGCGGGGGCTTTAGCCAGCCGCTTGGCCAGGAGCCTCAAGAGTTGAAGGTTTTCATCTTCGCTGGAAGGTGAGGAAGGGGAGCGGGCTTTTTTCTTCTGTGCGCTTTTCTTTTTGTGCCGCGGCTACCTTCGGCGCTGCTCAGGGGAGGCTGGCTGCAGCCTCGGAGTGGTTTCTCGCTCCCCTGCCCGCTTATCTGCTTGCTCCGCCAGGGCGGGAGAAAAGCCTCTAGGCCTGGCTTTCCCGCGGCTTGTAGATGGCGAGGGGGAACGGGCGCGGCGGCTGCGGCGCTTCCCCTCTTCGGCGCGCTCCCTTGCCGTCGAGCGGGAGACCCGGGAGGAGGTGGTGAGCGGCGTGGGCTCCTGGCGCGCGGCCGTTACGGCCGTCTGGGTAGAAGGCGGCTGTTCGGGGGATTGCGCGCCGGGGATGGCCTCGTAGGCAGAGCCTGGGAGGGGAATAGAAAAAATTTTCCGCTCGAGAAGCCGTTTATATATATAGTAAAGAGCCGAGGGCTCTTAACGCGCTAAGCCCCTTAACCGGAGGCCGCGCTTTTCATAGCCCAGACCGGAGCCTACGCTGCGGCCGTAGCGGGCGACGGCTGTATAGAGACGAGGGGGGGGGAAAAGGTGCGACCCACCCTAGGTTGGGCTATCCCTGGGAAGGGGGGTGGGGTGGGGGATTACCTCCATCTGAATGGAAACCTAAGAACTCAGGTTCCGAGGAAGCCGAATTGGCAGACGACATCGTGACGCAGCAAACTTTCCCTACGGGTATGTAATGGTGTAGTCAGCGGCAACGACCAACGGAAGACTGGCTATTTCCGGGCCACGCAGCCTATATCAAGGAAAAAAGCCATCTGTTGGTCGAGTCAGCGAGCTGCACCATCACATACCCGTCCGTAGTCTGCTGCTTCCGTCTGAGAACATTATATTTAGCTAAACCCTTGGCAATCAAGCATTGTTTTTACCCTGTTGCAGTTTATGGTTGCTTTCTGTGTTTTGGGTGTTTTTTTTTTATGGAAGGAGAAAGTGTGAATTTATTAAATAAAGAAATAAATTGGATCCGCTTGGATCTATATTGAGTTTGATAATGCAGTGTGTGTCTACCAGATAACTGAAAAGCAGCATGGATCTTCTGTTGCAAAAGAGATTGAATATTACTTAGTAATAATTTACTGGTAGGAAAACTTACAATTATTACAGGACCTTATTTTCTTTGTTTGGCTTTTTAAAAAGAGATATTAGATTGAGGCATGTGATCTTCTTTCTTCTTCTCTCAAGGGAGAGGTTCTGGTTTGCTGTGTGCAAGCAGTTTCCAAGAAGCTGTTAATTAAAGCTGCCTGTAAGAAACTGCCTATTGTAGCAATTAATCACCCATTTCTAATATTTTTCCACTCTTGCATCGAACAGATGACCCTTGCTAGAATGTGAAGGTTGGTATCTATGTCTTAAGCTGGCTACTGTAGAATTCTGTAGAAAAGAATGTTGCCAGTTGTTTGATTTTAGCAGGGAAAAAATGGTTTATGTTACCATTTTCAGATTGCTTTTTGTAACATGCCCATATCTTCTCTAGAAATAATAAATTGCTCCTTGTATAATTATAAAATTGGTGTTGACAGTCTCCAGATATGAGCCTTTTTGTTGGTGTACACTAAAATTGGTGCATAAATGTCTGTTTCTTTGTTGGTGAAGACATTTATCTCTTAATCTAGGTCACTGTAGCACAGAAATATCAGTGCTGCTAGGCAAAACGCTCAGTGAATTTCTGTAAAATTTCCTAATGAACTTTTATTGAGCCTAACACAAAAAACAGTCATTTTTGGCCCTCTGGCTTCTGCGTACGGGAGTTCAGGGAGCTCCAGCTATTCAGGAGACACAAATTTACAGAGGCTTCTGTTTTCATTTGCAGCATTTACAACCCCTTTGTACTGCCTGTCAAGAGCAATTTGTGCAAATTCATATGATTCTGAACAATCTGGTTTTTTATTAGAGAACTGGCTAGGTATTTAATTTTTAAGTATTTATTTCCTCATCTGTGTCATCTCAACAGTCTTCCAAGAGGGTTGCTCGAGGGAATAGGTTTTGAGTCAAAGTGTAAAGAATTGGCAGGAACTAGCAATCCATGTCAAGGGGCATTAATATGCTGATTTTGTCTTGCAGAACATTTGATTTTTATTGAAAAGTGCCTAGAAGGTGAAAGAAGGCAACCCAGCATACGCGTTTGGCAGAAATATATCATACATGATCAGTGTTCTGCTGTCATAAAATCATTAAGGCCCTGATTAAGACATGGACTGCTAGCTGCATGGCTCATTTGAGAATTATGGTCTAGCTACTTTAGACAAATATAGCACAATCATTTCATTATTTTTTTCCTAGAAGCAGGTCAACAGACTTTCATTCTGCTACTATTTCTCCTTTTTTTTTACCTTCATAAATATATGGCTTCTTCATTTAACCACTCAGAATGCACAATCTCCTTGTCATTAACAAATATACGTTTGTTAAATATATGTATGCAGCTTACAGTTGCTTACCTGGGGAGGGTGTGTGTGTTCCGGAAGAAGAATGGAAGGCATGTCTTTTTTTTTCCTTTGGTCCACTGAAGAGCAGCAAAGGAGAAGCGTGTTCATGTGGTACTGGAAATTTTGCCGTGTTGTTTATATTGGAATTTCCAGCTGTATAATAATCCAGCATTGATCTCAGTTTAGGAGACTCTCAATTCATTTATTCATAGAATATGAGTAATTCAGCTGCACTGCAATAATAGGGATTTGAAAAGAGAAATTTGGAGGTAAAAAAAAGCAGCCAGTGAGCTGCCAGATCACACTTGCATCCCATGTGAAAGGGTGGATCAGTATTTTATAGTGGCTGAACCTGCCTTTCCCACTGTTTTGAGGGCATTGGCTTTGAAACTGCCCTCAAAAGTAAAATTACTGAGAGAAAAACACAGTAGGCATGCCATTTTGTACAAAATACACCCTTGCACAACAGCATAAAGTGACACTGTAAGGTACAATTGGGCTTTTGTGGTTCTCCACAAAACCACCCATGAGGTAAACATTGCAGAGAGCAGCAGGATGCATTAACCAATCAGAGAGAGGAGCAGAGTTGATTTCCTTTTTTCTGTGAGACAGGGCACGGCCATCCATTGCAGATTCAAAATCAATGTGCTTACAATGTGACAATTTAAAAGAAGAACAGAAGTGCAATGAACTAACCTAAGTGTGATCATCCTACTTTTGGAATTCAACAGCAACAGAAATGGAAGTCAGCTAATAGTGCTATAATTGACCTGTATTTAGCTGGGCCTGGGGCTTCTCTTTTGCCTGTTTTTGTGTCTGATTGAAGTGTATTGATTCAAATTTTTACAGCAGAAAATTTCATGCAGCTGAACTGTTATAAGTAAACAAAGCTTGTAGCAAGTACATCACAAGTGCACAAAGAGCACTGTAACCCTGCAAATAAATTTATATACTAACTTTTTTGAGTATTATAATCATAGCATGTCTACAGAACTGTGTAATGGTCAAGACTTAGCCAGGATTAAATCACAGTGTCTTCAGTGAGACACTCAAGAATATGCTTATGCTGTGTCTGTCTTGGGGTGTTTTTCCACTGTCAATTGTACCCATTTTTTCACCCATTTTTGTACCTTTTGGCTGTGAGCCGGATGATCCCATTTCCACTATGGCACCCATTTTGAACCCAATTGTTTCCACTGCCGTGGGGGAAATCTGGATCTTTTTGGCCTTTAATCCGGATTTTCTCTAGACCCCATTAATGGAGTCTACAATGGGGTCTTCTGCCAGAAAATCTGGATTAAAGGGAGTCCAAAGGAGGCTAGGGGGAGGGGATGCACCTTTGACCCCCCCCAACATTGGCTTCGAAGTCACTTCGAAGTCACTTCGAAGTTGACTTCACATTCACTTCGAAGTCACTTCGAAATCAATTCAAAGTTGCTTTGAAGACTGCACCCCCCTTCCCCCCAAAACACCTGGGGTAATGGACCGACCCCACAGCATTTCTAATGGGTGCTACACCTCCTGTGGAAACACGTTGAGTGCTTCCCTTAATCCATGTCTACTAGATCCGGATTAAGAAATGTACCCATTCCTTAGATCTGGATCTTCTTAGATCCAGATCTAAGGGCTGCAGTGGTAAAACACCCTTGGTGAAGGAATTGTGGGTTAGAGGTGCTGTCAGGATTTTTTAAACTTTTGGATTTATTGAACATAATTTGATGGAGATCAGTTATAATGTCAGAAGAAAAAGGTTCTGTGCTGATATTGTTATGCCTGTGAAAAATGTACCCATCTCTGTTGTGTAGAGAATTGGCAGAATCTGTGGGGAAGTGGGAAGTTAATATAGAAAAATTTCATTAGAAACAGAATTTGGTGCTGATTATATAGAACAGTGGTCCTCAACCTTCCTAATGCCACGACCCCTTAATGCAGTTCTCATGTTGTGGAGACCCCCAACCACGGGGGCAGGGCAATTCAGGTGAGGATGGGGCAGGAAGGTGGGAGACTCATTGCGACCCCTCTGAAAGGGTAGTTCAGCTCCCAAAGGGATCGTGACTTACAGTTTATTATAGAATGGCCAAAGCAAAGTAAATTTGCAGGTTCACACACATTGTGCTTTGATTGCTTTTATACTACTGTATTTTCTGGCATATAAGACTACTTTTTAACCCAGGAAAATCTTCTCAAAAGTCGGGGGTCGTCTTATACGCCGGGTGTTGTCTTCTTATACGGCGAGTATATCCCAAATTCTATATTTTAACTGGAAAGTTGGGGGTCGTCTTATATGCCCAGTCGTCTTATACGCCGGAAAATACGGTATTTGTGTTCCAGAGTTAAATCTGTGAATTGATGAAACCTTTCCCAGGATGTTTAATTACCCATGCTCCTTGTTTGTACTGAATATAAGGGAGCCTTAAAAAAAAGTTAAAGTGTTAAGACTGGATCAATCTCTGGTAGATTCCTCAGAGGCATTCCTTTGGATGATCTTTGTGTTTGAGGTGTGGGATTAAGAAAGTATTATGAGTTGCAATGAATACCTCAGCATCAATAGTTCTACACCTTCGTGAGTCATGAGAACTTGGAAAAGAACAGCTAGTTTAGGGACAGTAAAAGCTTTGAAATGAGAAATGAAAGAAAAAGTTATAAGAAAGCATCTTTGTATAATGGAATTTTGGGTGCATTAATATTGTTAAGCTGTATTCTTATACCTTATAATTAAGGTATATTATATGTATTTTAGCAGCTGCTTTCTCAGATAATTAAGTATTCTGAATGCAGTACACATTTTATTCCAGGAAGTTCTTAAATGGCAGTCAGTCTAGACTAGACATACAATGCTCTTTAGAACAGCGTTTCATAGACTTTTCCTAAAATACCATGTGGCTTTTCAGATTGAGTACAACCTCTTCCCAAAGACATAATTCCCAAAGACATACAATTCAGTATTGTAGCAGGCTTAGGCTGGAAATTCCAGACTGCAGCCTTCACATGGAGGTTCAGAATTGATATAAGGAGCCCAAAAGGTTCATACACAAAACTGAGGAAAGCAGCTCTGAGAATGACTCTTCTTTTGAAGGAATAATGAATTCACTATTTCATGTGAAAGTAAACAAAATTTGTCAGAAAGGACAGGTTTCTGTTTCTCTGGTAGGGAAATACATTGTTTTGATAGGTTGGCCAGAAAAGAGTGGATTTTGGACCACACAAGTGCCCAATCGATTGATTAATCAGTTCTTCAGGAAAGCAAGGTGGGTACTTTTAATCAGTTCTAAAGAGACTAGCAGTGATTAATAACATAAGTATTTACAGAGGGGAAAAGAGGAATAGCCCTAAAGGACAGATAGGAGCTAATATGCAAGAAAAATTGCCCAGCTGATTTTCTTTTATAAGTATAGACAGGGCCATGGAAAGGACAAGTACGGTCTTCCTAGTTACTGTCACGATCAGGGGCGGGGCCTCATTAAGCCCGCAGTGATCGCCGATCACCCAGTGGCTGGGGGTAAAGAAAGAGAGAGAGAAAGAACAGAGAGAAAGAGGGGGGAAGATACAGGAGATACAGAATTCCTCCAGCGAATCAGAAAAACGGCTGGAGATATCCTGTATCTCCATTGGAGGAGGCATGGAATTTTAGCCCTCCCTGGGTTCAGCAAACTGGCCAATAGGGAGGTCTAAAATTCCTAAATGAGGCATGCCCCCTCCTCCCCTACACAACACGCAGAGGCACAGCTTCGGCACCATTACGTGTTGTGGAGGTTCTGAGGAGACAAGGTAAGAGGCGCCTCATTCCCTATCTTGGCCCCTTTCCCTCCCATGCAGCTGCCGGCCCGGCGTGGCCACCCATGCCGCGCCGCCGGCCCTCGTTGCCCCTTGTCGCCGCCCGTGCCACCGCCTGTCGTGGCCACCCGCGCTGCTGCCCCTCATCGCCGCCCGCGCCACCCGTGCCGCTGCCACTGCCCGTCGTGGCCTCCCGTGCCGCGCCGCCGGCCCTCGTCGCCGCCCACGCCACCCGTGCCGCCGCCAATGCCTGTTGTGGCCACCCGCACTGCTGCCCCTCGTCGCCGCCCATGCCACCCATGCCACCGCCACTGCCCGTTGTGGCCACCCGCGCCGCTGCCCCTCGTCGCCACCCTCGCCACCTGTGCTGCCGCCACTGCCCGTCGTGCTCTCCTGCGCCACGCCGCCGCCACTCGTCGCCGCCCACGCCACTCGTGTTGCCGCCGCTGCCCATCGTGGCCTCCCGCGCCGTGCCACCGGCCCTCGTCGCCGCGCACACCACCCGTGCCGCCGCTGCTGCCCGTCGTGGCCACCCGCGCCGCTGCCCCTCGTCGCCGCCCTCGCCACCCGTGCCGCCAACGCTGCCCATCCTGGCTACTTGCGCTGCCCACGCCACCGCCCCTCGGTGCCGCCCACGCCACCCAGGCTTTCCCTCTCCCCGGGCCGAGGCCAGAAACCCCTTCTTTCCCTTCCTCTCCTCTCCCTTCTCTCTGTCCTTCCCTCTTTCGTCGTGCCTCGCTCGGGACATTAAGACCTTCCTTTCTCACTTCCTCCCTCCCTCCGTTCCTTCCTTCTCCCTCTCTCTTCCCTTCTTTCTCTTTCCCGCCTCCTCCCCTCTTTCTTTACTTCTTTCCCTTCTTTCTGTTTTTCCCTCCTTCCCTCACTCTTAGCTTTCTTCCTGAGAGAGCTTGGCTGGCTGAGCCTCAACCACATGACCTTGGGCCCCACCCACGTGACCTGGCCCCACCCCCCATGACCCTTCCTCACCTTGCCTGTGAACACCCAGCCCACAAGTCCACCAGCCGCCACTGGTCACGATGGTGTTGGTTACCATTGGCAGAGAATCAGGGAGTGTATAGACTTACATATAGTGCACATTCCAATGCACAGTTGGGGCGTGGGTGTCACACCTGACACCCAGTACCACAGAGCTGTGGCGCATTATGCTGCCGCTGCTTCGAATTTACCTACTGCGGAACAATAAGCACTTGCTCCACAATTTCAGGTAAATTCAAATGTTCCTGCCAGTCCAGAGAGGTTGGTGAGAACAGCAAGCCTGTTCTCCCTTTGGCTGCCCCATCCCATGTGATGTGCGTGCCATGGAAGTATGGCAGCTTTCCCTGAGAAAGCTGTGGGGAGGCTGCTTGAATCAGGACAGCACGTCATGGCTTTGCAGCAGATGAGCTGCGTATTTTGTTATAACTGTGTATTTATTATTTACATTTCTATCCCGCCCCATACCCAAGGTCTCTGGGCGGGTAACAACTGTTAAAACAAGAGAATATACTGTACATTAAAAGCCCTTTAAAAATTCAACAAATCTAAAACAATGCACATGTTTAAAATGATGGTATCTGTACTGGGAGGGAAAATATAATCATCTCAGCCAAAGGCCAGGGTAAAGAGGTGCTAAATATATTTAAGGAAGGGGCACAACGCACCTCAAGGGGAAGGCTGTCTCTTGGGTGCCCACTAGCCTCACTACTGAAGGTGGTGGGGCAACCAGGAGGGCCTCACCGCTAGATCTTAAGATATGGGCAGGTCAACTTCCGGCCATCAGTTCTGCTTAACTTCAGTTAACGTCTATAGCTATGGTGCTTATAAACCAAACCATAGTAACTCCATTTTGGAGCTAGAAGCAGTTTAAAACTCCATTTTGAGTACAGCAGTCTTGTTCCCGTGGGAAAAAGATTCTTTCCATCTCACTAGCATACAACTTCAAAAGACCAAAGTTCCTTTTAATTCTCTGTGAGAACATTCACACCTAGCATGAACATCTGGCATCCATATCTCATTTAGACAATTATCACCAATGCAGAATGTCTAAATGGTCTTGATCAATAGAATCTGTTTTTACATCTTAGAAAAGCAGGCAGTAATTCTTCCAAAACTAAGCAGAGTACCATACATTCAAACGGCACTTTGAAACCTTAATTTGAACATCGATTGCACATGTTGAAACTAGCACCTTATTGGCTTACACCAATCAGCTGACTAGCCAGGGCTAGCATGAGAAATGAGCTTTTTGCCTAGCAAAAGGTCGCACTTCTTTCCGCCAAGATTGAGCATGTCCATATATATATTTGGGGGCGGGGGTTTCTTCTAGTTGAACAAGACCTTCCTTCACCCGAATAGAGGTAGCAGTAGCATCAGTCAACAATTGGCAATTGTTTTGTGCCCTCTTGGAGTCAAGATGCTGCTATATTTGCCAGTTCTTATTGGTTTGGTTAGTATATTGGTATATCTAGATATTTTGTATTAAGTTTTTTCCCTACCTCTATAATAAAAGCCAAGGGAACATATCTTTTGGTGTGATACATAGCCTTAATTAATCATATTGAAGAGACAAAATATACAAATTCACATACCGGAAGGATAAAATATACACATTCACTTAGGTTTCTTACATATATACATAAATATTTAGCCGTCATCTTATAGGAATGTATGTACCAGTAGTTCTTGTGTTTGATATACAGTATATTTAAAACCTACTAAGTTGTGTAGGCATCAGTACCCAAGGAGAAATAACTGTGTGATGTTTTGTTCTTCTTCAGTAGCTTAACACATAATTAAGTCTTCTCTATTGCTGGCCATAAGGGAGCTATTCTGTTAATTACTGCATGTTTCCTAAGCAAGAAAAGGCATTTATCCCAAAAGAATAGTGTGACAGTTTCTAAAATTTGCTATGCATGCTTACTGCTTAGCCTTTCTTAGATTCGGCTGTCCAAATGGAAAAAGTTCTGAAGAACAAGTGGAATGCTATTCTTTTGGTTTGGCAGATGGTAATGACTTTGCTTGCAAAAGATATTAATAGCACCAATAGGTTTCACTGTGAACAAAATGTGAAATTTATTTTTATGTATGCTTGTTGAGAAGGAACAACATGCATTATGTTTCTTGCATAAAAGATACAGAGAGAAGTTGGTGCTTTGTCAGACATATGATGAATAGAGGATTTTTCTGTATTGTAAGACTGGCTGAAATTGCACTTTTGAAAGTTCTGGAGGAATTGGAAACTTCAATTGTGACCCAATAATGGGTATCAGACAGTGAGAGGATTCTGCAGTTGCTTCTTGACAGCCCTGCCAAATGGTAGGGCAGATTCACAGAGCAAACCTGAGCCCTTACCTGGTATGGTGCATGAAATACCTAGAAGTACTTGATTGTGCTCCCATGCATGTGGTGACCATTTTTGGCTCAGGACATACACAATGGCCATTTCCACCAACATGGATTCCAGAACCAAGCATGAAGACAGGTAAGCCCATATCACTATTCTGGGAAAACTTGGGTTAGGAGTTGATTTTCCTGTAATAGTGATATCACAGGATTTCACACCCTTCCTTGTTTACTGGAGCTATGTTAGGATTGTCACACAGATGACATGCAGCAATCCCAGTCCAGTCATGAAATAATCCCACATTTTAGGCCTTGTTTGGATGTAGCCATAGACTGGAAGAGGCAGGGCACAGAGCTAATTGAAAGCTTGTTTTCAGCCACAATTCATCATAGCCAAAGTTAAAAGCAAAGCTTTCAGTTATATTACTAGGTCCTAGATCCATGCGCTGTTAGTAGGGTAGTAGTATCTGATGCATATTGTGGCTGGAGGGCAAATGGCAAGACAGCAGAAAGGAAGTGGTAGCAAAGGTTCAAAATTGGTCAAGTTAATGGTGATGGTGGGAATACTCTGTGGCTGTATCCAGACTTGCTCCAAAGCTGTGCAGCTTATTTTAGCCTGCAGCAGTGATGCAGCATACATCAAAGTAAAAAAAAATGCTGATTAATCAGCATCTTTCTACTTTGTGCTTTCTGGGACATGCTGCGTTGTTACAGGGGGCAATCGGGCATCCTGTCTGGCAGACAGAAAGCCGCATAGAAGGAGCAGCTTCTCTGATGGCCGCTCAAGTTTCATAGGGATTAGGCCTGTGGTCTATCACTTGAGGGGACACCGAGGCTTATCCTTAAGAAATTCCCAAAGAAATGCCCTGGTTCTTTGTTCAAACAGGAATTAACAGGATTCATTTTAAAGTAACAAAGCACACAAACAATTTCAGTTTCTTTCGCAAGGCAAACAAACAAGTACTTTACGGGCAAATTCCCCTTTAAGGAATAAAACGGAATATACATTGAGATTTACATTGGGATTTGCATCGATATGTAAAGCATGTTAAAAGGAAGCAAAGAGCATCTGGCAATCGGATTCAAGCCTGATTTTCTGTCCCCACTCTAAACACTTAAGGCACTCCCAAAAACGGATTGGGGAAAGCAATTATTTTCCCTCCTCTCCCCATTGCCCAGGTCACACAGCAGCAGCGGCAACTCAAGCCCCATTCACCCACTCATCTCCACAGCCACCATCTCCAGCAGGGGTTCCCTCCAAAAAAAGCACCCTGCTGCTGCCGCTGCTGCTGCCGCCGCCACCTACACACACAGCCTTAAATATTCACACATCTCCCAGAACCTGTAGCAGCTTTCCTTCCTTTCTCTTTTTAAAGGTCAAAACTTTTAAAGAGCCAGAATTGCACAGAATTGCAACATTGTTGTCAGGTGTGAAGTGGGTGGATTGCTACATTGAAACCGCTGCTGTACAAGGTGGATTTTTACAGTGAAACCGGCTGCTGTACCTTTTAACTGAAAGGGCTGACCTGCAGGGTGAAACCCCAGTCCATTTCATGACGTATTTGCCCAAATACTGCTCTTGTGTTCCCACTACAGTAAGGAAGAAGCATTTTAAAAGCCAAACCCAGAAAAAACACCTGAAAAATCAGGTGTTTATTTATTCCGTCTTAAAGCCAAATAATCCTCAAAATACCCCTGAAACTGATTGCCAATGGGGTTGATGAGGATCCAGACTGTTTTACTTGATTGGAGGTGGGAACAGCGAGGATTCAAACTGTTTTTAAACAGTTTTTAAACAGTTTTAAGTGATAATGGAAACACAGCCTATGTGTCTCTCAGTTGCCCACAAGATGGACGCAGACTGAAACTCTGAAGGTCAGGCTCTCTTTTCTTTCTCTTGCTTCTAAAGATTCAGATTTCTTTGTGACTCTTCGTGGTCAACTTAATAGTTCTTGTTGCTGCTTTAATACTGCTTTGTTATTGCTCTGTTACTTTTACAAGAAAAGTAAAGGTAAAAGGTAATTAATAAGGATGGCCTAATGCTGGCCTTAACTCTGAGAACACAGGCCTTGCCTTCTTTCCCTCTCTCAGTAAACTTTCCGTATAGGGAGTTGGAATGTACCAAAAACATATCCAGCTATGGGAGTGTTCTCACAGCTCCACCCAGCCAGGGATAATACATTTTGAAACTATACTGAGGGATTTCCTTTTAGAACTTCTGACTTTAAGCAGCAAATTGGGGCAGGGCGGCAGAACCATAACAGCTTCCAATTGGCCCGTCAGGTAAACTGGGAGCACTTGCGTCTTCCCTGCACAGCTTCTGACCATTCGGTCTGTCAGGAGAGAAATAGTGGTGGGATGGCACAGTTTTTGGCAAATCTGGATGTAACCGATTCTATGAGAACCCTTATGAAAGTTCATTTTGCTGAGCATAGTGGATTAGCCAATCCTGAATTAAAGCATGACTAAAGGAAGGAGGTAGAACAGATTAAAGTTATGAGCTTCCATCTGTGATGAGTTACTGCTCACTTTCCCAGGGTTTAGCAGCCCCTGTATTTGAGAACTCGATTAACAAGATACTCAGAGGAATAGGTATATTTTTATGGTATTGAGATAAATGAAGGTTAATTTCTCATTCAACTCATTAGTCATGAACACTTTGGAGAAGTTCCTTTTCTCACCTTTGGTTTCCTTTAACCTTTCACAGAGTGAGAGAAGTACTGTTTAGTAGAGAACCTTTTACCATAGTTACCTTATTCAGTGTTTGTCAATTCTGAAAATATCAGTGGGTTGTGTGGTGAAGTAAACATTTAATCTCTTGATATGTTTTGTAATATGTGATGTTATAGAAACTAGAAAGCTTTGTTATTTCTGCAGTCATTTCTTCTCAAACTGTCTCAAAGGGAGAAATCTTGTTCTATTGTGTTCATTTTATTCTCATAGAAGCTCCGTGAGGTAGCAAAAGTTGAAAGTCTATAATTGGCTCAAGAACATGAGGATATGAATCCCAGTCTCCTACGTCCTAGTCCAGTCTCTAGCACAGGGATGCCCAGAATTTTTGTACCAGGGGCAAACAACAACACATTATGGATGTAAAGCAGAGGGCCACAAAGTTGAAATCAGGTTGTACAGAAATGGTACAACTTTTTGTAGGCTTCAGAAAAGCCCCTCAAGAGTTGCATGTGGCCCTCATGCCACATTAGGGGCAAGTCTGTTCTATTAGACTACATTGTCTCTCAGTACTACGCTTGTCTTTGCAACACTTTTTGTTTTGTATGCTTTTCAAAGAATGCAGCTACCCTTTTTTCTTCTTAAAATGCTCCTTGGATTGCACAATTCAAAATTTTTCTAAGGTATCACCTAGGGTTTTTTTAATGAGGTGATCTGTACTATAGCAGATAAAGCAAACTATTAAATTTGCAATTTCAGTTACCAAATGGACTGAATAGTACCACTTCATGTATGCAGTTTAATTTAAGAATAGATCTCCAAACCATGAGAAGTCTTATCTTTTACTCTTGTAATATTGCTTTACTCCATAGCTATCAGCATTAATATCAGTGTGTTTTCAGTTGTTCTGTGGCTATGTCTCATGATGATTATAGACAATGACTAGAAGCTGGACATTTTGCCCTGAAATTTAAATTTAAGCCTTGCTCTTCCCAATTTCTTTTGCAAATCAGATTCTGCTTTGTTCCTGGTGCATATCATTACCAGAACCTTCCCTAGCAACCAAATATAGCTAATAATAGCCCTAAGCATAGAACAGAAAATATTTTAAATGTGGTAGATATAACACTGCATTCTCCTTCAGTACTTCAGCTTCCTCCAAGTAATTGAAGCAAATGGGAATTATTTTATTCTAAGTAGATCTGAACTTGTAACTTAAGTAAGATTATTTCAACCATAAGAAAAAAAATCTTATGATGCTTTTGAGCTAAAATGTCAAGTGAGCTGACAGTGTTCCTTTACTGATGTGTATCTTTGTGTGTGATTTAATTTCCAGCTTATGATATGCTTGGGGACCACTTCCTGTAAAGAGGTATATATTGCCTTGTAAAGACATACTGTTTGTGGTGATCTCCATAAAGTGTGCCTGCTGGACCTTCTGCGTACACGTGACCTGGAATAGCTTATGTGTGAAGAGCATTAACTCTTTCTCTCATGGAGCAGAGGTACGTATTGATGATTTTGCTGGCTTTTTTATTGGCATTTTTCATGAACAGTTTGTTCTGCAAAAGAGCCTAGGCTCAGTCCCTAACACCTGTAGAAGGGCTTCATATCTGAAATCTTGAGAGAAATGCCCTCATTCAGTATATTCTTATGGAGCTTCACAAGCCAATGGCTTGACTCAGCATAAGTTATCTTCTTGTGTTCCTACAAGGCTTCACTTGTTCCCATCTTGATGCTACATGTGATAAGGATCAATCAGAACATAGATTATCCTATTCCATTCATCCTAGGTTTAATAGGATAGCAAGCATCTACAGTACAGTGGTTACAAAAGAGGATCTTTTAGTGATGAGAAGCTTTATTTCTCATCTCTAGCTTGATTTTTATTTTGAAAGGACTACAATTTCCACATGACTGCTGCAATAGTGAGTTCAAAAATTTCTAAAAGGTGTGATAGTACTCCTTTCTTTCCATACTATTAATACTTGGGGTTGTTCATTGAAACTAATCTGTAGTAGATTTGGAATAGGCAACTAAATTATGATCTGCTCAAACTAGGAACAAGATGAAGTCAATCTTATAAAAAGAAAAGAAAAATCCATGGAGTCAGAAAGCAGGTTCACCTAGTTTCCTTATAAACTGAAGTGGACAGTAGTTAATGCTGAGAGGATCTCTTATAGAAGAGGTTGTCCATTGACCAGACGATATGATGACAAATTACTTGAAATGCAGATATAATTAAAACCAGTGACTTCTGGGGAGGTAACATACTCCCAGTAGTAAGTTGGAATATAACACATTTTTCTAGTTATTGATCAAGGCCCTTCCTTCCACATTTGCTATCACCCTTTCATCACTGGTCAGCTGCTTTTATAATTAGTGGAAATAGGGAGGCGTATTCATTTTTTTGTGGTTAGGCTTTCTTCTGGATGCATCCTGAAGTATGGGAATTTCCTTTCTCTGATCACTGAGCTCATAACAAGATGTTCTGAAGTGAAAGACAATTTTTAATGCAGTCTGCTGTTTACTCAGTCCTACAGATGAAATCTGTTCCAGTTTACATCCTGAATGTCAGTACATAATGGAACTGAAAGTCTAGATATATGTACATAAAACAGAGAAAGCTGTTATAAACTAATTAGCCTTTGATTCATAATAGATGGGATTATGATATATAAGTGGCATTAAGTCTCGATTAGTTTCAAAATGTATTCCATATGGTTTTAAGATTTTTTTAATTGAATGGTCTACTATTAGCCTTAAGTAACTCGATGTTTATTCCTGGTTTGATGTTTTTATATCGGTATTAAAGAAATTGGTATTGTTTTTATTCCTACAAAGTAAAATAAATTCCCATAATGTCATGCCCTTTAGATGATTGGAACCTAAACTACTGCAGGCGGAGTTCCACTCATGAGACAGGTTTTTCCATATCTCTTCTTTCTAGCCAACGTGACTGTACTAGCTTATCTTAGTAGCACTGAATGCTATGAAGTGATTCAGTATTCATTTCAGAGCCGCAGTTTTATAGATATACTATTGTGAATGTCTAGCTGTTTAGATAGGATTACCTGGGTTTCATTGTGGAATTGTCTGCAAACTGAATTCCCTTTGTTGTTGGGGTAACTTATTTGCCTCTGTAACATGCTGTGTGCTCCATAAGCTATAAGACTTCCTTGTTCGGGCTTGCTTTAATAGCTAAGATGGATACTTTCCTGCCTAAATTGGGATCCTTTCCTGTCTGCTCAAAAACAATCTATTAATTTCAGTGGGATTTACTCCTGGCGGGTGAAGCAGCGAGAGGGAAATTGGAAGTTTAGTAGCCACAAAAATAATTGGGACCTGGGGCAGGAAGGAAAAATATTAGAAGCCTCTTTTTAATGGCTGAGGTTGGGAGGATGCTTGGAGGAGACCCACCGAAGCCTAGGTCTATTGGAATGCGGGGGGGGGGGGGCTTACTGTGAATACTGGACAGAAAAAAACCCAGCTAGACAGCAGCTGTATGACACCAGTTGCCAGTATGGGGTCTGAAGATGGACAGGTATTCCGACGTGTTTTTCTGGGGCATCAGAGCAACTGTAAAAGGGTAGTGCCTGTGGAATTCTGTCAGGAGTTCCAAATTAGCTGTGTCCCAAGAAAAGTGAGTCATCTGGGCAGTAAACAGATAATTTGTTTTAATTGGACAGGATCTTAACATTAAGAGTTATTTCTGATCTCTTTTTTTGATCCAGGTTAACACTTGCTAATGAATGTCCCTTTTTAATTTTTCTGTGGATTACAAACATCTCTAGTAAATTTTGGTGCTCTGGTTTTATTTGGAGACAAACACTTTTCAGGTAGCTGCAGTGCAAATGAAAATATCTGTTTCTAAGGTGTTTGTTTAGTCTGTGTTTTTCTTCATTTTTGTAAATTGGGAGAGGAGCAAAAGTATAAACTGAGCAAAGGAAAAGTCCCTTTAGCACTCTTGATAATGGAGGGAGGAGGACAAAATTTGAGCGCTAGGGGTAAAGAAAAGTAAAATGAGAAGGGAATTGACTGCATCTGCTTTGTGTGGGTGTGCTGTCTCAGACTTCTCTCTGACAGCTGCTGTATCCAGCTAAACTGCTGTTCCCTTACTCCTACACTGTGAATATTCTTATTTTGTCTTTTTTGGCTCAAATGAACCTTTTCTCTTGCTGAGAACAAGATAATGGGGCACCTTAGATCTCCAAATTCACACCATTTAGAGGAGATAGGAGATTTTGGCTTGTATAATTGCAGAATGTAAATTTAAACTTTGTTTTTGTTCTGTCAACCAACTTAAGAGGCCTTGTTTTCACGCACCTATGTGCTCCATGTTTGTTTCCACCTCCATGTAGCTCCTGATCATCTATTCAGCCAAGCATGCTAACCCAGACTTTGTTCAGTGCTCCCACTAGATGTTGCATCTTAGTCTGAAAGAACAGATAAAATACTTCCTTAAGGGACCTATTTTAACCTGAAAAGGAACGATTCTCACAGTTGTTAGGGAAGACAGTAGGAAATGATTCCTTTAACTAGAATGTTCTACCAGTAAGTTCCCCAGCTTTCTTCAACATTTGGCAGTTTTTGTCCCATGTGTATAACAAATTGTGGAGAGTTTTACATGAAATGGAAGCAGTAACTGCTTGTGGGGTCAGTGAATGAGTACCTAGAATGTTTAGAACCTGCTTATAACAATTGCCATGGAACTACAGCAGTTTTTCTTTCAGTTTGAATTAGGATCTACTTTAGCAATAAAACCTTATTTTAGTAATGCTTAGTATTTTATGGCAGCAAGGAATAGGCCAAGAATGCTCAGAATAGTGGTGGACAATGAGCTAAGCAATGCATGATGGAGACAGAAGTAAACAAACTAAAGCTACTACCAGGAAAAAAAACACCTACCACCCAAGGAAACAGGGAAGAATCGATCATTCCCTGGTCAGAGGCAGGGCGTAAATAAGACATAAGTCAGACTTGGGGAGGCAATGGCATTGGTTCAGAAGTTGTAGGACCGGAAACTCAACTTAGATGTCAAGAAGAATAAAGTGTTGCTGGCTGATTGACCCTATTGCTGGTTCCCTCCAAAAGGCAAAATCACATGGGTAGGAAGATTAAATAGCAAAGAATCAATTAAAACAGCAGTTCTTAAGCTGGGATCTGGGGGCCCCCATGGGTCCACAAAGGACTCACACATGGTCCGCACACATGGGTAGGGAAGCAGACAGGGAACACAGGGCAGGGGGTGAGTGGGGGATTTGAGGTGGGTGAAGGGGGTTTGCAGTAATAATGTTATGGGGTTCTGTGGTGAAGAAAAGGTTAAGAACCACTGAATTAAAGGATTAAATGGAGATGTTAAAATTTGTGCAGCTGTGTCTTTTGCCCATAAGGGCCATTTGAAACAATAGGAATGGAATGTTTCAAGATAGGCTAAGCCTGGTGAAAGTTGCTCTGCTGTACAGCCTACCTTGATCTTTTCTTTTCCTTTCCCACCGTTCATCCCAAAACTGAGCAAAATTCTGCACCTTTTAGGAAAATAGCTTAAAGTCTTTTGCACCGCCAACTGAATGTCAGTGTAGGAACTGGATGCTTAGTAAGATATTCTGCACTATTTTGTTGTATTTGAATTATGTGGTTCTAAAATTCTGGACTTGCTCCCTTTGAAAGTCATTGGTATTAAGTAGACAACTTTTTTAGCAAAGGGAAGTTTTCTGCTTTCCATTTGTTGAGTAATAACTTCAGTACATAAAAGTGGAGTGATAAATGGTGTGAAGCTGAGTGTAACTAGAAACAGACATGTGCAGCAGTTACATAGAGAGGAAGAGGAAAAAAGTTTAACACATTTTAAGCACGTGAGTGAAATCAAGATGATTCACAAGAAATAAGCACTGGACCTAGGGCTGCTTAAGTAGTTGTGTTGTGCAAATAATGGTTTTAGTAGGAGGGCTTCTTATAATTAAAGAAAACTGTAGGTAGCTTCTTTGAGCGGGCATTCCTACTTGCTAGCTAATACAGGAAGTGTGAGGGTGTTTCAGAAAGTAATAGCCATTTGGCATGCAGTTTGGCAGCCATGTAGTTCCTGATTTTGCAAAGCACCATTGGAGTCTAAAAAAACACATCTGATTGAATGTGAAGTGGTATTCAGAAAGTAAGGGTTCTTTGGTTTTCAATTACTAAGTTCTGCTGATTTACATTCATGTTCTTACTGGGTAACAGCTGTGGACCCAGTTCAGTCTCTCTCCCTTCCGTATAAAGGAAGTTATTTTCTTCCCCTGTAATGGCAACAAATAGAATCATGTTGAGTTTTCTTCACTTTGAGACTTTCAGCTATTTTGAAATTGTGACTTTAATGACTTTGAAATTGGCAGGGCTGAAAGCAACCCAAGGGGAGTTAAAACATCACTTGAAGGTTTTTCATCGTTAAGTAACCCATATTGTCGGTTCATTCATTGATTTTTTTTTAAAAAATTAAGTAATATCATTCATTTTGAGGCTTAAGCATCCAGGGGCAAGTTTAGGATTGGCTGAAGGTTTGAGGGGCCTTGGCTAAGTGTGTTTTGAGGATTGATGCCTTTCTCAGTTTGCCTTGGAGAAATAGTGGATGGTTGGGCATGTAGACAGTACTGAGTTGTGAGTTGTTCTGGGAGGGCATTTGGGACAAAGGGAAACTACAGCTGGAATCCTTTATTATTGATGGAGTGCTTTTTATCTGCTGTGGCCCAAAATGCCTGTAAATTTTATTTGCAGGGAGTCAAGAGTGGGTGAAGGCTTTGTCTTTATCTTCTGCTTAAGAATGTTCAGAAGCAATTGGTGTTACACTGTGTGAGAAGGATGCTGGGTTAGATGGGTTGTGTTATGCTCTTGGTCTAGTGAGATCAAAGCAGAGATTCCAACTGGAGCCTTACCTGATTCTCTTTTCTACAGGTTCTTATTTTCTGCTGCTTATTAACATTTTTGCAAAGGAAAAAAAAGTCCACTTTTTTTTAAAATGACATGAATCTGCATCATGGCATTGCTTGGATTGTCAAAGCATTTTTAAGCAGGAGCAGGACAAGGCATCAGCAATGTGGGCCTGGTAATTCCTCAGTGACTCCATGTTTTGATACTCTGCTGAAGGGCATCATTAGATGGAGTTGTGTGAAGTGTACAATTCACTGCAGTTTTCAGAAACAGTTGCAAAAACATTAGATTCATATTGGTTCAGATATTTTGGTGAGTGCTTCATGTGATAACCTGTTTTGGTGTATCATAGTGGTGGCTTGAGTGGATCAACAGCAGGATTTTGACATCACGTCCGCTTTACCAATCATGCATTGGAGGTGCCTTCACTTTAAGCATTCAGATTAACATTAATAAGCCCTGCATGAAGTGAGATCAAGTGAAAGCATTTGGAAGTGTTGATAATATGTGTTCTGCCATGGCTAAATATTCCAAGAAATATTGTAGTATTCTCATTTTTAGAAAACCAGGCTTCTGAAGTACTCCCAAAATTATGGTATCTCAGCCTTTTCTCTCTCCTTCTTTTGATGGATTACCTCTTAATTCACTAATTCTCCACCTCTGCCTTAGAATAACACATACCTTTTATAAAATCTGAAAATAAGGCAAAGTTGACAATATAAATCATTTATACGATATAGTCAGTGCCCTGGGATAACAATTCTCTGCAACTTTAAAAGGTTCATTTCATGGTACTTAAATAGTTTAGTAGAAGAACAATGTAGGCTATTCTCTGCCTCTAGGCAAAATAGCAAGTTAATGGTGGTTTTTTTTTAAAAAACAATAATTGTTAATTGTTACCTTTTCACCAGATAACATGTTTTGTACAAAATGTTAGGAGGACAGTAATATTATTTCTTTGTATGTGCAAACTATGAAGGGGCAACAACAGTTTTTTAAATCAACATCCAGAGACTTTGGGAATATGATTAAAACAGATCATTAAATGGGGGACTTCTGGAACACAGAACTTCCTGATGTATTTAAGTAGGGCACATAAAATCATACATTTGGGCACAATTTTGGGTGTTAGTGCAGCTTATGTGGTAGCAGATGGTATTGCACTGAAGCAGATAATGTGTATCGTTCATGCAAGACTGAAAGGTCAGTGATAGATGGTGAAGTTTTCTAAAGCCTATGCTTGGCAGAGATTAAAAACTCTGTAATCATTTAGATCAAGAAGTTTTATCCTCAGTGTCAAGAGCCAGGCAAACTGGCGACTTCCTAGAGTCACCTGCTACTGTTGTTTTAAAGCTGGTTAAGGCACAAGGCAGGGCTAGGGAGCCTGCAACTATCTCAGATGTTGCTCTTGTCTGCTGAGAGGCCACATCTTTAACTCATACTAAGCTTTTAATATTCACCTGGCTGGGTAGTATTAGTGAGTAAAATAAGTATATATAACATGCCCTTGCACTTTACTTAGACATTCCCTAGTGCTTCTTATTGAAGTTCTGATGGAGGAGTTGTTTCACAAGACCTTCTAGGAGTGCATCCAGATGGTACAAGAATAACACTATTATGGCACTGCTATGGTGAGATCACCTCATGTATTGTAGGCAATCCCACCATAATCCAGCTTTTTTATCCTTGAAAAATGCTACTCTGGAAATGGCACTACCTGTGCTGGGTTTTCTAGCAATAGTCTGTTTTAGCCATGGATTAAAGTTAAGGACAGCACTGTTGCATTTGTAATAACAGTATGCAAGTTTGCAAATACTGAAGGAAGCTTAGTTGTTTTTTGTTTTTGTTTTCCCTTTCCATGAATTTTTTTCTGGGCCTTATAACATATTGGATATATAGCAGCATTTTATTCCACTTACCTCACGCATCTCAGTTCAGTTGCTAAGAGAAAAATAATAATATACCATGATCTCTTATGGACCCAAATCTCCAATAAATGTAAGAGATTTCCTGGGATATGTAGCCTTTCCGTTTGCATTTTGACTATGGGAAGGTGTTTGCATGTGCAGATATTGGCCACTTGTTGAAGTAAACAAGGAGTCACATATGGGAACTCATCAGTGTCTTGCAACTGGCTGAGTTCCTTAACATAGTAATATGCTGTTGTCAACTGAGAAATGTCTAGATATTGAACCATTCTAATGTAGTTATCTTGAAATGTGGCTAATGCAGGCTGCCTCCAGGCGGCAGCATTAGAGAAAATGATACAAATAGCTATCTGTGCAGAAGAGTAATGAAAGATGCAGAACTGTGTGAAACCAGTGGTGAATATTTGTGATCTCATGATTATTGCTTTCACAATGATCAGCTAAATGTTTGACCTACAAGTGGCATTATCTACAAGATTCTACAAGAGGATGTATCATGATTTTGTTTTTGTATCATGATTATATCATGCTATGTTATCCTGTTGTCCTTGAGCCATTTTGTATTCTAGTTAATCCGCGCAAACAGGTAACCCTACTGATAAGGGTTTCTAGATGACTGTCCTTCCTGTACCTTGGATCATGAGCTACCAGCTATGATGGTTGTGTGGTTCCAGGAAGGCATAAATAGGAGGCAGTGTGCCTCTGAAGGTAAGCTGCAAGGAGACTTGTGAGTAGGGCAATGCCTCTAGTTGTGGATTTCTGTATGCAACTTCTGTCAGTGAGAACAGGCTGCTAGAGCAGATGGGTTGCAGGTCTGACTCAGCAGGGCATTTCTTACGTTCTTAATATTCTTAAGGGCTAATTAATAAATCTGAGGTACACAAGTAAAATGATTGCTCCCTAAAGTTGATAATTACTTCCCTGCTTGTGTTCTGGGAGTACATGACTTAAATTGGCTCACAGTTTAGAAGTAATTTGTTCAGGTCACCAAAGGTAGCATTCTTAGCATACTTAAGCTTGTAGCTTGAGTTTCTTTTCCTTTAGCATAAGCACAATTGATTTAAGTTGTACGTTATTCCATCACTATGTAGCAGACCTGTGTAAGGTTTGTTGCCTGATTATAAACTTTTCCCTTGGGAATTTCCTAGATATTAGTCATTTGCAGTCTGTTTCCCAGCTGCAGAAATCTATGAGAAGGAGAATCAAGAGAGAGCAAGAGTGCAAATCTGGCAAGGAGAGAGACCAATTGTGATGCAGAGAGTGTAGGGAACTATGTATATTGGGGAGCGGGGAGGAAAGGTCAACCGGATGTGGAGGAATTCTGAGGTGAAAGAAAAAAACACATTCTGAAACTTCTGCAAATTAGTGTCTTGCAGGTGGGATTGGATTATGACTGTAATAACCTTTCCTAATAAAACTTATTTTCCAACATTGATTAGATGCTAGGCTGAGAGAGGCTGTTGCATAGACAGAAGTGAAGGTAACGGGAATGAAGAAAAGAGGCAGCAAAAACTAGCTGAGTG
Organism: Aspidoscelis tigris stejnegeri; assembly: GCA_023333525.1. Taxonomy (NCBI): domain Eukaryota; kingdom Metazoa; phylum Chordata; class Lepidosauria; order Squamata; family Teiidae; genus Aspidoscelis; species Aspidoscelis tigris. Next base: position 216,048,149 of record JALMGA010000001.1, read on the forward strand.
TTTCTTCTTTGTTTGGTTGCCAGTGTGTTACATTTCCAAACATTATTTAAGACTTCCTCTGGCTTGTGGCATTCTGCCAAGGGCAATGGAAGAAGTTCCTTTGTGGGAATACAAGTTAAAAAACAACAAAATCATATTAACTGTGACTTACTCTTATGAGGAGGCAGCAGACTTTAAAGCATGTATCTGGGAAAGATGGAGGTTATCTCTGCTGGCAGGAGAACTAGAGAGACACTGGTAGTCTATGACCAAGGGCTATATGACATTGGCAGATGGGAGATGTTGCATGTTCCTGACCTTTGCTTAGTCTCCATCAGTAGCCCTGTTAATAAAATATTTCTTGAGTCTGTAGAGCTGAAGTGAAAATTCTGACCAGAAGTGTGCCTGGGAGTGCTCTTTCATTGTCTTGGTGAGGGAAGAAGAAAGTCAGAATAGAAGTTTGTTTGATTGATGATTACCCTGAAGTATAGCGAAAGGGTCTCAGGGTGTGTTACAATAAAAACAACATTAAAACACAATTTAAATAAATTCACTAAAACCTGTTTTTTGTTAACGTGTTGCCATCTGTTCTGTGGTCTTGGCCTACTAGACCTTGGCTTCCATTTTCTGGAAGCCTTTGAAGGTGTTTGGTCATATTTGAGGCCTTCCTGAGAATAGAAGCGCACATGGCTTCCTGGTTGGGGGACAGAAGCTGCCTCCAGACATCAATTACTTATTTATCAATTTACCGGTTTAAAGCACATCTGGAACTATCACATGTTGTCTATATATTCGATCAATACTCTAGATTTCATTCATTCATTCATTCATTTTATTTAGGAAATGTATACCCAGGGTGGGTTACCATGAGAATAAAACATATCACATAGTAAAACGTAATTTAAAATATAACACCGTCCCATTTCTGCAGGAGTAGAGTTTTGTTACAGTCATGAGATTTTTTTTTCCATGTGACCTAACCCTTCCCATAGTATAATATGAAGTTTTTTTCAAGTTCTGACAGCTCACATAGAACTTTCGCTGCACTTCTTGTGCAGTAATCCAGACAGCTGTGATTACAGAATAACAGGATATTGGGCTACAATAGTTAATTTTACCAGAATAACGATAACTTGATAAACCAGGTTTATATTCTGAGACTGTATTGGAAGCACCATGACCACACCAGGCAAATCAGGTACAAGGATGAAATAAGTGTGGGTTTTTGACCCTGTCTGGATGCGGTCAGAGTTCTTTACTTCTGGAAGGTCTAATAGTTATAGGTCAGAAGCATCATGTTGGCTGGAAGGTTACTTAAGAAATCCTCTAGCTAGCATGACCCAGAGGGATCTTGGCTTGTGGCTTTCTGCCAGGGGCAATGGAAGAGAGTGTGCTCGTAGGAGTCAGTAAGGCAAGTTAAAAAAGCAAAATCATATCAGCCATGGCTTATCTTTAAAGTATGAGCCTCGGAGGGATGCATTTTGTCCCTCCTGGTGGAAGTAGGGAAGGCAAGGAGACTGCAGTTGCAATGGGGGAGGCTGCACACCTGCAGAGAGAAGTTGGAAGCCAAGGAGGCAATGGGGATATTCAAGAATTGGTTCCCTCACCTGTTGGCCAGTTTAGTGAACTGTTAGCTTGTTTGTATTTGGGGGAACAAACTGTTTGCCATGGCCACTTTGGCTTTGTTATTAACTGAACTGGGCAGGAAGGACTCAAGAAGCTCTGGAATTATTTTCTCCTCAGAAAGCACAAACCTGTTTCTCACTGATATAGGCTAGCCTTTTCTGTTTTTCAGCTGCATACCTGAAGCAACCAGGTTATAGCTGTGGAATTTGGAAGTATAGAGCGGACCCTTTCCTTCAGCAGAAAGCTTTCTCTGTTTACACTTTTAGCTGAAAACCTCTGCCTCTTCCAGAAACAAGCTGACTTCTCTGGATTTGGCTAAAAACGTGAAGAATTACCAATTACATCTACCCCCTGCCATAGTCCCTTGTCGTCATAAAGCTGTTTTCTCTGTGGTTACTGCTAAAAACATGGAGAAATCGCTTGCTGCCGCAAGGGCTAGGAACACTGTACATGCATTCTGATCATACATATAAGAAGGGAGGTGTACCCCAGAAGTTTTTGCCTTAAGCCTCATTTTACAGCTTTGCTCTACAACAGCGGTTTTCAACCTTCCTAATGCCGCAACCCCTTCATGCATTTCCTCATGTTGTGGAGACCCCCAACGATGGGAGCAGGGCAGCTGGGAGGGGGGAGGGAGGGGCAGTGGGAGACTCGTCACGAGCCCTCTGAAAGGGTAGTTTGACTCCCAAAGGGGTCGCGACCCACAGGCTGAGAACCGCTGCTCTACAATGTAATATAGTCATTTATGTATAGGGCAGGTTCATAACTCTTGCTGAAAGTGCCTGTCCCATGTGCTGAAGGATCAGAGAGGAAAAAGCAGTGTTAAGATGTTAGTAATGTAGGCACCATGTCCTTCCCTATTCTGGTGAGTAAACTTGTTTGTTGTCTTGGTGACAGAACTGTATATATAAAAGTCACAATGCAATGCCAAGAAGGGTAGGACACAGTCTTTCTTCGTTGGAAGACCTGTAGAAAGAGGAATAACTTCAGTCATCTAAAAATATTTCATGATGGTGACTGGTGCACTTTGGACTTTCCACAACCTTGGGGCTGTTACAGAGAAGGTTGTCTCCTCGGTCCCCATTGTTTCAGCTTGTGAAGGCACTACCAAGAAGGTCTCCACAACAGGGTTCTCACCCTTGAACAACCAAATCTGGATGGAGGAGGTGCTCCATTAAGGGTGTTTTTCCACTTAGCACTAGAGTACCCATTAAGGGTCCTTAATGAGTACTCTAGTGCTAGTGGAAAAACACCCTAAATATTTGTCATTTAGGACTCTATAAGCTGAAGTTAATAACTTGAATTGGGCTTCATAGCAGATGGGCAGTCAGTGTAGATTCACTCTCCCTCTCTTTCTTTCTCACTCACAGGTGGGATATCCAGCCAGCCAGCCAGCCAGCAGGATGTTGTTAAATAATTTGTCTTCTCCTTCTGCTTCCCATAACAGAAAGCTATTTTGTCTGTCTTTCATCTACCTGATGGGAGGGATGGAGGGAGGAAGCATTGCAAGGGCTTCTGGGATACTCCCTTTCTTTCCTGTCTGATCAGAATTGTTTTCAGAATTGTTTTCCAACATTTTTCTGACAACCATGATTCCCGTAAGGCCATTTGCTGGGATTTGAAAACAGGTGAAGGTTTTGCCCTTGTTTTCTACTTGACATGTCCATGGGCAATTGTTGGGCCACTGTGTGGAACAGGATCCTGGACTAGATGGGCTGTGGCCCAATCCAGCAGGGCTCCTCTTTTGTTCTTATGTTCTTAATTGCAAGTACACAGCAGCAGTGGGTAAAATAGGTATATTTTTAGTGCAATTCATCTCTTTCTGTATGCTGCTGCTGCTGTTCTAGAAGCCTTAAAACGTATTCTAGTAATGGAAATAATCTCATTAAACTTTATTTTCCTTCTCCAAGAAGGTAGAGAGGAGCAGCCAGGTGAGCTCTAGTGAATACTCATCTTCCTCCCAGAGCTGAATTTGTTAGGTCTTCCACCTGGGAAATTTGGTCCACTTGAGCAGTTGTGTGGCTGTCTTGAAAATTTACAAAAGCATTTAAGATGGCATTTTGCACACCCCATTAAATATTTTCTAAAGGATTCTGAAGTAGCTAAGTAAAGTCTCCAGCTTTCAGTATTCTTTTGAGGACATGATATCAAAGTGTAAAATACTTCTTGGGTCAATAATTCATTTTGCTTCAAAGGTATTGTGAATTAGATTCCTGTTAACTGTAGGGTGTGCTGAAAGAAAAAGGACCTTAAAATATTCCCTTTTGAGTTTCCTGTGGATGAACATAAATCCAGGAGCTCTTCTGGTGTTCCATATGCAACAAAGCCTGGATCCATAGAATTTTTAAGAACGTAAGAACGCTAAGAGGAGTCCTGCTGGATCAGGCCATAGCCTGTCTTGTCCATCATCCTGTTTTGCACAGTGGCCCACCAACTGCTTCTGGCCATCCCAAGCAGAAGGCAAAGGCAAAACCATTACCTGTTGTCTAATATCTGAAGATGGCCTTCAGAGGCAATTTTTATTTTTCCTTCTTCTGCCACTTTCACTAACAAGATGGCAGAAATGGATACAAAATGCAACCAGAGTTACAACTTTCTAACTGCCAGCTGGATTTCCAGAAGAGCCTGCCATAAGGAGAACCTCTGAGCGCATCCAAGTGCAAACCCACATGCAAGATCTGTAATTGTTCTGAACTCAGTGCTCTGACTCAGTAGTGATAAGATAGAAATGCTTGGTGATTGATTTAACACATTTATGGTTCTGTATGTTCTTTGGAAAGTCAGAGCCTTATTCAGGCATTCATTTTAGTCTGACATACGCAAATGTGGGGAGGAATAGTAGTCTATTTTAAGTCCTGTCTTCTTGAGCAAATTAGTATTTACAGGAGGAAGGGCAAAATAAGTAGCCACCTTAGTTTATGAAGTCTCTGCAAATGACTTTATGCAATGCTGTACTTTGCTTACAGAGTATAGAGTATGACTAAGTCTATGTCCCTTTTGTTTAAACATTTTGGCCCTCATATGTACAGCATAGATGCTTGAAGACTACTACACTCTGACATTTCATCCAAACAAGTAAACTACATTTTTGGCTCGGCCTGCAAATTTAGGTTGGTCAAGTGAGGTTTAATTCTTGCTTCTTGCTCTGGTTCTTCCTCATGATAGATGACTTAACTGTTCTTTTGCACAAAGCTGAGACCTCAGCCTAAGCCAGAAATATCCATAATTTTGTGACATTTGTAGCTCTAGTAAAAAAAAAGTTATATTTTTGATATATTGAAAGCAAAATCAAATAATTCTTTACATTAGTGACTTCTTTGTTGCTGAATTTCATTTGCTAAATCTTCAGTTGAAGGTTGGTATTTCGTACACTTCAAGCCCATGCAAGCGCTACTAACTTCATCTGTCAGTCGGTTTCTTTTATTGGTTTTAATATCACTTAAGGCTGAGAATAAGGTCTCACAGAAGTACATAGAGGGAAAAATTGTGAGTAAAGCCATCACTGCCACACACAGGTCTTCATTCCTCTAGCTGCCGGGAGCACAGGCACACTGTGCATGACCTGGCAGCGCAATGACGTGACTCCATCGTGCCTCCTATGCCAGGCACACACAGAGCCTCTGTGCTCCCGGTATCTTGTAGGCCGCAAGCCAGAAGCAACCTGCGACTTCCAAGATACCAAATGGCAACAACATGCCCAGGTACCAGGGTGACATTGCGTGTCACCCAAAAGGGCTTGGCGTGTCATAGGTTTGCCATCACTGGCCTAAACAGTGGGCACTATTATGGTGGTCTGAAATACTGATAGGTCTGTATGCTGTAAGTTTAGAATATAGTATTAAATTTTAGTAGGCCTCACAGAGTTGGAGAAAGAGCTAGGAGGTAATGGTTTCCTCTTTGTTGACCAGGCCATGTTTTTATCCACAGTGGATCGAACCACACTTTGGAACAATCAAAGGAAATATGCCTCTTCCATACACTTCAGAAGTTATCACTGCTGGCTTTTAATGTTTATGTGCTGGACACATCTCATTAATCTTCATTTTTCATCTAAAAATGGAAATATGTTCTCTAGTATTAGTAAAAAGTAGTACAAAATGCCTCCCAATCTGAAGATGAGACAGCTGTGTAATTTTTTTGCTTTTCATTTTTTAAAAATCTTTTCACTACAAGCATTGGGCTAATATGTACCAAACTCTGCTTGTTATAATGACGAAAAGGGAAAGGCAGATGCTCCTCTACTGTTTTTTTTTGCCATGACCGAGGGAGCCCATTTACATGTTGCCAAGGGATTGAATGCACACAGCAGGATACTTTACTTATTTTTTTAAAAACACAGCTGTGTGGGTTTTAGAAGAGCTTTGCGAATATGGCTTGTAAGCTTGGCTTGAAGAACAGCTTTATCGCATGCTGGAATGGAAAGTGTATCTCTCTGTTCTTTCTTTCTGCCTCACTGTGTAGGATTCCCTTTGCTGATGGCATCTGATCTTGAAAGGTCGTTGGACTTGGTTTGTACTTGATTGGAAGACCACTTGTAAAACTCAAATGCTATAGGCTAAATGAGGAAGTCAAAAAATTCCACACAAACAGGCCATGGTAAGCATGTTTTGCTGCCAAGAACACTTCACAGATTTATGAAGTCTCTCGGAGCTCAGCAAATTGTCACCTTTCCCATACTCCTGTAGCAAGATGAGCAAAAGGAGGGTGTGTGTTCAGTGACCAGCATTTGTAGTAAACACTGGTGCTGGAATGGAAGATTTATCATTCGGCTTTAGAATTAATAACATTCTGACGTTTTTCCATGGAAGTGATAGCTAAGAATGTAATGGAACAAAGTCACTTATTCATGAGTGCTGAAAAACAGTAACCCTCTAAAACTCTCACAATTTTCTCAGAAAGTAGTTGTGAGATAGGTATTATATGCTTAAGCTCCAAATTCCACAGGTTCATCTTGAAATAGCATAGGATCTCAGGAAGCATGAAAGTTGATCTGGTTGGGGATGGTTGTCTAGATATTCTGTCCATAAGGTGTCTTTACCCTTTTGGACTTAACCTCATTAAGGATAATATTTTGCTAGTAACTGGGTGCTTCTCCTTCTGGCTCAGGCTTACTACTGTAGGGTTATTGTCTGTCCTGCTTGCTGGCCAAACGAGAATTTTTTTTCCTTTGTCCACCAGGTGGCGCAGCACTGGATAACTCTCCTCACCACCTCTCTTCCCCAGTCAGTCTCGTTTGCTTCTGGCTGAACGAGGTTGTCAGGAGAGCGAGCGAGCGCTTTTTTGATCTTTAAAACGTCATCCTTTTTTCCTTTTGGTAAGTGTTAGCTGTTTTCCCCCTTTTACTTGAGCCTCTGAGGGGCTTGGTGGTGCGGGGCGACTGCCTTGGGAGCGGAATTGCTCAGGGCAGGCGGGGGACCTCCTGGTCTCGGCCCCGTCAGTCAGCCAGTGGCAGCAAGCCCGATTCACTCCCGCTTTGAGCTGGTCGCTGCGGGATCGCAGCTCCCGGAATCGGGAGGCGGAGGGGAAAGCTTGAAATAGCCTCCCCCCTCCGCAGTAGGCTGAGAACTGAAGGGTCAGGCAGGAGCAGGGACCCATTAATCACACATCTGGAAAACTGCTTCCGCACAGCGACACCCATTAAGAACACTTCGGGAAAACCGCTCGCGCATTTATCTGTCTCTAATGTGTACTTAATGGGGTTTCCAGGAAGACCACATTGAAGGTAGTCTTAATGGGTGTTTGTGCTCTAAATCTGCATTAATGGAGAACATGTCCGCACACGGATGGGAGAGAGAACACAGGGGGCCGGACAGGAAGTCACAGTGTTGAGAGAGGAAGTGGCAGGAAGCTGCCATGTTGAGTGAGGCAGGAGGAGAAGAGTCCAGCCACAAAGTCCCTCTTACATGGGCTTTGCATCGGGCAGGTGCCCAGCTACGGTGGCAGAGAGACAGCAAGTCTGAATGTAGCGATTCCATGCACAAAAAGCCGGCTTCGGCACCAGGCAGGCACTGGATCTCAGACACGCTGTTGATTGGTCCACGCACAGCAGGAAAGGAGCGGTGACTGACGGCGGAAGGCTCCAATCAGGCGGCTCCTGGGGCAACTGTCTTGAAATCTGTGCTACTGCATCCACACAGCGAAGGCAGAATATGTTCCTCGCAATCCGTCCTTCGCACGCATGTGCGGATGGAAGGGGTGTTGGTAGATCTATATCTACTAGATAGGGGTCTACCTTAAACCAGATTTAGTAAATCTGGATCTACCTTAAACCGGATTTAGTAAATCCGGATCTACCTTAAACCGGAGTTAGTAAATCCAGATCTAATCTAAACCGGATGTAGTAAATCCGCATGTAGTAGATCTGGATTTCCAGCAGTAAGTGCGGAAGCACCCACTGGTACTACATGTCTCTGCAGTACAGTGGTGTTAGCAAGTGAATGTAAGGAAGAGAGGCTGATTAGGCAGTTGTCAGTCACTTTTGAAGTCAAGAAGTCATGACAAATGGAGCTTTGCTGTGTCTCACTCGTCAGCCTTTTCCTGGTTTCAGACGCAACTCCTCCATCCACGCTCGAGGTGGTTGCTGCTGCTGTATGTTGTAAAGGAAAAATACAGTGGAATATCCTACAGGGAAGTTCCTGCTAGTAGTTATACTTCATTTTAAGTTTACTGCATTCAAAACCCCATTTAATAATAGTATCAGATGATCAACTTGGTTAATACAAGCAGTGAATGTAGAAACAGAATTAGAATATTAAAAATGAAACAAAGCATAATGGAAACTGTAGATACCCATATATTTAAAACATTTGCTAGTGATTGCATTTTAATAACTATGAATACCTGCTGGTAGTGCCACCGTTCCCTTTAGTTCTCAAGATGGTGATGTAACAGTGCCTCAGAGTTGGGGCCTCCAGCTTGTCGAATTATTTCCTCTCCAGCTGTGCATCAGATCCAACCATACGCCTTTTGTTGCCTAATTCTTTTAGATCCTTTTTGATCAGGGTTTTGGCAGTACTCCAGGCTGCTGTGGTACATTTCCCCCAACTCTATTTAATAGGTACTTTTTGGTTTGTTTAAAAATAAAAATTGGTTGTTAGGCTGTTAACATACAGCAACTTATCTCAAGCCTTTCCCAGTTTTTTTAGTATATAATTGACTCCTTCATTGTAATTCTGAGAATCAAACTAAGTACTGTGTCTGCATAAAAGCATGAAGTGAGAGTGAACTAATGTTTCTTGTGGTCCTATGCTGAGGGACACAGAAGTATGGGTAATGTAGGCTGTCTTTGAGTAGGAGGAAAAAGTGGGAGGGACTTGGAGTTCATATAGGGAAAGCCCAGCTCCTTCTGGCTCCCTGTTGAGCTCTGGACCATGGGTGCTGAGGCAGATACTCTTTTGGAGGACCTCCTGGGCCTACTGTGGTTGTGTGACCTGAACTGGTTCCTGGAATCAACATCCCAAAGGAGAATGAGGCAGAGGGCATCACAGAAGGTGGTCAGGGCCTCAGTTGGAGGGATGACTCTACCTGCTGTCTGGAGTTGACACTCCCAAGGACAGTAGCCTCCAGTCAGGAAGGCAAGAGTGGTAGGCTCTACTATTTTGGGAAGTACCGTATATTCCGGAGTATAAGATGACTGGGCATATAAGACGACCCCCAACTTTCCAGTTAAAATACAGAGTTTGGGATATACTCGCCATATAAGAAGATGACACCCGGCGTATAAGATGACCTCAGACTTTTGAGAAGATTTTCCTGGGTTAAAAAATTAGTCTTATATGCCAGAATATACAGTAGCCATGAAGCTGTCGAACTTGCAACAGTGGAAAGAAAATCCAGCTGCTGCCTCCCTGGGCACCTTGGCCATTTTCTCTTGAGTTGGAAAGTGTGGATGAGCACATGGTATTGGGTACCCCACTTGATCAGGAACACAGGGACACTGAACTGGAGAAAGTGGCAGGCCCCAGTGGCAGTGAAGCTGGGCTTAGGATGTGCAAGCTATTGGTGGCAGCAAAGAAGAAAGGGCCCCCAGTCAGGTAAGCTGGTGAACTGAGTGGTTTGTGAGGGAGCCCAGTGTGGATGAGTGTAGCTCTGACCTACATAGTGACTTCTTTCATTCTTGCAATGGGACCAATCTGGACCCAGGCCTATCCCTAGGGTGTCACGGCCCTCATTCACAGTCACTGGTGTGTGTGTGTGTCCCTTTGTGACCTGTCTTGCCCCTACCTGAATGGTGGAATATAAATATTTGAGTGAGTGGAGGAATGAGTGCCGGGATTCAGTAGCCAACAGATATTTGAATGCCATTTTGCATTGTGCAGTATCATGTTACGTGAGGGTCATTGCAATGTCTTTGCTATGCATAAGCAAAAGCCATTCCTATGCTGTCCAAAGGATAACTATGGTGAATATTTTGTTGTTGATTTCCTCTGTTCCCTGGTTGCAATATTTAGTAGATGGTCAGTTAATGACAGTCAGTTAATGATGTTGCAGGATTCCTGCAACAGTGATGATGTTTAAACCGAACTCACCTTGTTGTTGGGTTTGGGGTTCCTTTAGGCTACGGGAGCCTGGCCCACAGTTTGGGAACCAATATAGTCCCCTAGGATGTTCGTTTTTACTCCTGAAGATGCCACTGACTTTGGCAGTAGGAACAAAAAGGTTTTTTTTTTTTTTTAAAGGGAAAATCGAATACTGGAGTGGGTAGATAAAGATTTTAAACTTTGTGTTCTTTCAACTTAGACTCTCACTGCAGGAGATTTATTGTTCTTTTGCTTTGAAACATTTTAAAAATGGACCACAGCTGCATCCAAATAAATAGAGCAGAAGGCTTCTGGGTGGAATTAAGTGCTACATTTAGACAGAGAACCAAACTGAAATTTGTGGTAATCTGAAGTGTGACTTTGGGATTTTTTTAGCTGGAAAGTGAAACCAACTCCCACTAGGCACCCCACACACTTGAAAATATTAGCACCGGAGTATCTAGGGGTGCTACAGATGCTCTGTCTTAGTCACAAATTCTACAGCTTGCAACAAGAGAGAATTTTTTTCTAAAGACTTCACATTCTGCAAAATGTCAAGGATACAGGAGGAAGAGGGAAGTTAGGTTTAGAGGTGGGGTGGGAGGATGGACTCCATGACATTAAAAAGCTTCTTTCCTTATGTCTTCTAGAAAATTTTAAGGAGGTGGCAAAGGAAAACACTATAATTTTTCTTTTTCTGCTCTCAGGAAAGCTTGTTGACTTAAGGTCCTATGGATCACAGCTGCAGAAAGTTATAAGATGAAGAGGGGAGAGAAAAGTTGTAATATTTCAGCTCTTCTGCATTCCAGAGAATGTTCCTTTTCTGCCATCTCCAAACGTTGCTCTTCTTCCAGGTATTCTTGGATATGGGAATTCCAATATGGAATAGGGATTCACTACAGTATTTTGTGTGTGGGTCCCTGAGCCATATATTATCCTTGCGTTAAAAATCTGAACAAGGGAAGTGCATTTGCTTAAGGCACAGAGGGTCTACTCTTTTCCAAAAGCTTTTTCAGCTGTGATGCATATTCTGTTTTATTATAGGAAGCTTATAAATACTAAATGACGATGCAGAGGCTCATGGTGCTGCAGCAAAAGCAGAATACTGTGTTCTGCAAAACAAAATGGGACACAGGTATTTCTTCTGAGGTTCTCTAATTATTGAGAGAAGCTGGAGACCAATGGCCATGCTATATGGCTGCCACAATGATGGCAGAGATATAAAGTCATACTGTCGTGGTGGCCTGATTGTTGAGTTCATTTTGCTCTTCCTCTCTGTTCTCTTCCAAACCTCAAGTCTAAACTTTAAATCCCTGTAAGAGGCAAATGGACCTTTGATGGTAAACTGGTGGTAGCACCTCCCCAACTTTTGTATTTTGTTATGGTGTTGTCTGGCTTCCACTCTCTCTGTCTTGCTCTTTCTGAAAGTTCTACTATAATAAAACCAGCTTCTCCCCCCACAAAAATATCCACGTTTGATTGCTAGTCAAGTGAGAGGATGATGTTTATCTGAAGGTGATTCCTCTTAAGAATTCTGCTCTAACTCCAAGCAATAGGATTTAACCAATGGGTTAAGTTATGATGTAGATGCTAATTAGCAGGTGTTTCAGGGTGTGACAGCCCATTGACGTTCATTAGGGTTCAGCTCAGTAACTTCCCAGGGCTCTGTTTCAACATGCACCTACTCCCAATAGACTTTATCCTTAATTTCCCAACCTAGGTGTCTCAAGTAGTAAGTAGTGTTTACTTCAGCAAGGTATGGGCAGGATAATGTTCATCCGATGCTCTTGTTACTACTTTACAAAAACAGACCCAAAGCCTTGGATACCTGATTGCATTTAGAAGAGCAGGTTGTCTCCAGTTTGTCTGAGAAATCAAAGGGATATTCTTCAATCTAATCTTGTGGCATAATTAGGGTAAGAAGCTCTGCCAGAGCTGATATTCTTGGGAACATGTTGAATTGTAATGTTTTGTTTTCATCATTTGGAAGGGTTGCTTTTTTTCTCTGAAGTTTTTGATGTAGAAGGAAATTGTACTAAACACAAGATTGTCTAAACAAGAACCAAGAGGTTAAACGATGTCACTTTAACATTGCTATAGGTCAGGATATCTAGTTTCAGTGCATTTTGTCCAGCATAGAAGAATTCAAAAAAGCTGTAAGATTAATACTTGTGAAAATGAATATCCATCTGGAGTAAGTAATTGAGCACTGCGTGTTCTTTACATATGTATTGCTTTGTGTTGCCATATAATGAAAATTAATTTGCAATCAGTGGAGAATCTGTATAATAATGATGCCTTTTAAAGGATGAAGTGGATAGTGCAAGTAAACTTGATAGACCAGGACAGTTTGTGGGATAAAGTTAGCTCTAAAAATACCAAGCAAAATAATCTTACCAACATAGGTGTCACAGTATGCCGGGGGGGGGGGGGAAGCATCAAGATAACTTTGAGAGATGAAGAAAGGGTACTGCTTTGCTTGTGTGGAAAATGGAAAACAAAAAGGTGATAAAGGAATGGAACTAATGGCAGATCCAAGAGCCTGAGCTCCAGATTTTGTTTTAAGGGACACCCACCCCTGATCCCTAGCTATTCTGCCTTCCTTGTAAGAATTTAGCAAGTTAACCATATTTCCTTTTTCTTTGTCCTGCTAGTATGTACCAATGTTGCAGAGAGCTTGACTGATGTGTGTGGAGAGAGAACTGTTTACAGATTCAGAAATACTATCAGGCCTCTGGAAAGAGCGAATTGCCGTGATATGTCGCTATTGACCTGCCTGTGCCTTAAGATCTGGAGGGGAGGCCCTCCTGGTTGTCCCACCACCCTCAGCAGCAAAAGGGGTGGGCACCTGGGAGAGGGCCTTCTCAGTGAGGCTGTGGAATAGTCTCCCCCTTGAGGTGTGTCTATCATCTTCATTGTACGCCTTTAGGAAGGCAGTGAAGATGCACCTCTTTGCCCTGGCCTTCAGTTAAATGGGGATATATTTTCCCTTCCCACTTGCAGATGCTACTGTTTTAATACATACTGTTATTGTTTTAATGATGTTTTATTTTAGATGTTGTTACCTACCTGGAATATAGGGCGGGATAAAAATCTAAATACATAATAAATAATGAAATAAACACAAGACTGGCTCTATCCTGTCTTGCATGGTTCAATATATAGAGTCATGCAACTTTTAGGGTGCACCCAGAAAGGGTTAAAAATACGTGTGTGGAACGCACAACAGTTTTCAGTTTAACAGACAAGCACAGTAGCTTTGCATTATAACCTGATACTCCAGGTTTTAAAAATAGTACTTCTAAGGACTATTCTGTTACTCTGGAGTATTCTGTTCTGGAGTATTCTGTTACTCTGCATTTTCCCATGTGTTTGGGTGAACTACATGAGAACCCACTGTCGCCCAAGAGCATGTGGACGTATCAGAGCTGAGTAGGCAGGGAGGGCTGAGCACATGAATGGAAGAATTCTCAGTCCTATGATGTCTACAATGTGGAGTATTCCCTCTGGAAGCTCTTTACTTGGGGGCGTAGGTCAACTGTGCATCCTTAACATGATGTCTGGAGGCAACGTTGGACTATGTTCTGTACTTATGTTGAGCTATATTTTTAGCAATATGGCTGGAGTTCACCATAATGTCTCAGGCAGTGTTCAGGTGTAACAAAAGGGTCCCTTGGAGGCGCCTCAGAGAGACGTGTGAGAAGGGAGGGACAGACTGGTGTGTGAACATTCCCATTTTGAAGCTGTCTGTGAGCTACCTCAAAGATGCTTTTTTTTTGCTGTGTCTCATCCCAGCATGCACTTGGGCCTCTTGTGATTGAGTATGGTTTAAGTGTTTCTATGAAATGATCACAAATTGTGTGAAAAACTGTACAGTGTAAGAGGTTTATCATTACATTTTTAACCTGGATTAATGCAGCACAAAGGGCAACACTTTTGTTCCCTTATTGTGAAAGCTATGAGAACGCTTTCATGAGATTGTCTTAAGTAGAGTGATCCAGAGTCTGGAAAGGCCTGTTCTTAAAATATCATGGGCATGAGCTGACAAGCCGTTGTTTTGCCTTGAAGGGCTATCGGTAAGGGTGTTGTCAGTCAAATTCTGTGAATCTTCCTCAACTGGTATGTGTCACTCGTGATATTGGAACATGCTCAGACAGTAATGTGTCATCCTGGTGAATCACCTTCCTTTGTCAGGCTTAACTGTGGGTATATCTTCTTGGCTTTACTGTCGTGTTGGTTCTCAACAGAGAAGTTGTACAATTTCATGAGCAAGGGAAGCATGATTTGTTTTCATTATAAAATTGGGCTTTTTGTACTTATAAATAGCATCAAGCTCTGGATTACTATGAACACTGAATTTTTATATAGTTTTGCTGTCATGGTCTATGTAGCTATTGGCTTTTTATTTTTAGTGTACCTTTTGACTCTTAATGGTGAAAAGTTGAATTTATTGTTTTCCTTCCTCCAGCTATTAAAAATGAGCTAAAGGTCAAAGTGACATGATTCCCTGTGCTGTGCTTGGTAGATGCAGGTAGAACAAAGACCTGATAACCATTGTATGAAATGGCAGGGTGATTTGTTATGATAGGAGAGAATGCTAGCAGGAAAAGATGTGACTCCAACTTCTTTTTAAAATTCCACATCACTTAAAACAGGATCAGGATACGGCGCATAATTTGATGCAGGTGTGCTTTGCCTGTAACTAACCTCTAGACATTATGGTCGATGGTTCCAGAATGGATAGACATTTGGCTGTGCCTGGATGAGTAGAAGCAGCAATAACCTTCTACTAAAGCTAAAGAGTTGGTACCCATCCTCGCTAGCTGCAGTTGCTGGACAGAAGGGAAGCAGGGCCACCCCATCAGCCTTTTGGAGCAATGGCTTCTGACAAGGCCTTCCCCTTCTACAGTCATCAGCTCAGAGCATTGCAAGGAGTGAAGAAGCTCTGAGTGCCTCCAGACAGGGTGAAAAAGGCATGTAGACTGCACAGCAATGTTCAATTTGCCGGGCAGGTTTAAGGATTTTCTGCAGTAGCTGCATATTATAACCCACTACTCTGGGTTTTAAAAATAGTACTTTAAGAGCATTTGCTACAGAGTATTCTCTTGTTCTGCATTTTCCTGTGTGATTGGGCAAACTACGTGAAAACTTGTAAGCCCTTGCTTTCACGCAAGAACATGCAGACTTCCCAGAGCTGAGCACATGGGGAAGGGCTGAACACATGAACAGAAGAATCCTTACTGTTGCCACATCTAAAATGTGGAGTATTTGAGTATGTGGGGGCAAAGCCGTTTCCCTCTGGAAGCCCTTTACTTCAGAGTAAAGGATAAAGTGCCCCTCTTGACATCCACTGCCTGGTAACTTACAGATGAGAACCTATTTTGCTTTTCTTCCTAGCTAAAACAGTTTTTAGATGTTTCCTTAGACAGACCTTGTCAAGGTGAGAGTCTGGATTTGCTGTTTGGTACTGGGACAATTTCTGCCAGCTGAACTTGAGGGCTGGTACTTATGGCTGCTGCTTCTGAGCATGAGGAGAACTGGGGCCTGGATCAATTAGTAGCCATCTGCCACATGTTCTGTTAAGCTTGCCCCCACACTGGTTCCCTCTCAGTCCCCGTTTCCTCATGTGTCTGGTCTTTTTCAGATTGTAAGCCTGAGGTTGGGAATTCTCTAAGGTTGCAAAGTGCAAGCCACTCTGAGAGCCTTTCTAGGCTGAAGAGTGCCGGCTGGCTGGCTGGCTGAATGACGGGTCTCTCCTCAGACCTGTCACACTGGTTTATTGCTCCTCTGACACTGGAATGCACTCTGTGACATTCTTGACTTGTTCCCTGTGCTTTATGGGCACAAATATGGCCGAAGTTTTATTTATTTATTTATATCCCACCAATAAAACAATAAAAAGATGAAAAATATTAAACAGTATAAAACTTACATTTGATTCTAACCTTCCTTCCTTCCCTAGAAGGACAATAGTTAGAGGAAACTAAGCATCAAATGCCTGGGTGAAGCGGTATAATTTAACCAGACACCAAAAGACATACAAAGTTGGCTCATGACATACCTCCAGGCTGTTTCAAAGGCTGGGGGCCACCATAAAAAAGCTCCTGTAGCATATCACTGCCCTTCATGCATCAGAAAGAGGCAGAACTGAGGGTGCCGCCAGACATTAAAAATGTGAATCTTACCTTTTCCCTGGATTAAAGAAGCTTTGAAGGGAAAACAGTCTTCACTGATCTCTCAGTGCTCCGAAGCAGCAGAGGGTTCCTCTGACCACATGGTCAACTCCTCCCTCTCTGAGACACACCTACTGCTGTTCTGAGAGGCCTGTGCTTCCAGGTCAGCGTGATCTCTCACAGGATTTTGCAAGATCTTATCCAAACATCCAGAAAAAGGGAAAATCTGAAGCCAATGCAAGGTAAGTTGGAGCTTTTAAGTTCGCAGCATTGGGCTTTCCTTCGCATGGACTCCAGAGCATTCTAAATGCTATCTGACAGCTGATCCAAAGCCCCTGCAAAGTATATGTCCTGTCTGGATGCACCCTACAAGAATGTCCTTACCTAGTGATCTTAATACTAAAGCAGGTCTATACAGGGGAAGGCTCTTCAGATAACCAAAGCCCAAGCTGTTTAGGTTCTCATATGTTACCATCAAGACCTTGAATTGGGCTCAGTGGCAAATTGGTAGCCAGTGCAGATCTTTCAGAACCAGCGTGATGTATGTCTGATTTGAAATTCCCATCATGATGAGCTGCTGCATTCTGCACCAGCTCCAGCTCCTGAACCATGTTCAAGAGCAGCCCAATTTGTTTCTGTGTTCTGTAGATGCTGAAACAGTCACAGGAGGGGGAGAGTGCTGGAGAAGCAGTGTGAAATCCTGCATTCTGTGTTCCTGTGCCTTTTGCAACAGAGTGTGGATGGCAAACATATGCGGCCATGTGATGCTCACATTGTGGGAGTTAGTGTCTGCTGCTGTACTAATGTCATCTGATTGCAGCCTTCATATTGCCGCAGTATCTGTTGCAGTTGTGTTTATGGATAAGCAAAATACTGTTCTCATTTCTGTCCCGTGAGACTGTAAAAATCAGAGTCCTAGTCAACCTGATTAGAAGAATGTGTTATTAACTATTTGGTGCTTTACAGACACAAATATGATGAGTGCTTAAAAATTACTTTTATTTTATTGCACTAGTAAGATCTTTTTATTAGGTTTGACCAAGGTTAAATGTCTACAGGGACTGGATATCATTCATTGTGTTGTAGCAATTTTAATGTGTGTGGGGATTAAGCAGTTATTTCATTTATTATACTTAGTAAGGTTTTAAAGAAAAACAATACAGTTTTTAAAATCTATAAGCTACCAGGTTAGGAATTGTACAGAAGCAAATATTTCCCTCTAATTAAATAATCAAGACTTTTGTGATGCTCCCTTTGTCATTTGACCTGTTCTTCTGATGGCATCTCTGTGTTGTTAAGTTGACCTTGGGGGGGATAATTCCTCTATCCAAGATTACTTTTGCTAGCATGAGTAAAAGGAGGGAAGAGAAAAAGGAAGAAGGGGGGGGGAATAAAGCATTTGGAGTAAAAGCCTTTAACCTGAAAATGAGGATTGCCTGTGAAAGAGATAGTTGTAATTTATGCTCATCAGTATACATTAAAAGATACAGAATTTAATAGATTCCAAGTTTAGAATTTGATGGTTCCGTTTAAGCCTGACTTGACCAGACACACTTGTAGTCTGTGAGCCAACAAGGTTCTGATCTAAGTTCAGAATGATGATGGGCACCCCAATTCAAAAAAGACATTGACAAACTAGAGGAAGTCCAAAGCTGGGCTTCTAAATGGTTAGTGGTCTGGAAACCATGTCCTATAACAGTGATGGCCAACCTATGACACGTGTGTCACAGGTGACACACTAAGCCCTTTTGGGTGACACACATGGTCACCCTGACACCTGGGCATGTAGTGCTTGCTTGTTCTTGAAGTGTACGAAATACCAACTTTCAATTGAAGATTTACCAAACGAAATTCAGCAACAAAGGTCACTAATGTAAAGAATTATTTGTTTTTGCTTTGAATAAAATACATATATCAAAAATATAACTTTTTTACTAGAGCTACAAATATCACAAAATTATGGATATTTCTAGATGTGACACAGCACCCGAGTTAAGCTAGGTTTTCTTGCGAATTTTGACACACCGAGCTCAAAAGGTTCACCATCACTGTCCTATAAGGAAAGGGCAGTGGGCTAGATCTAGGAATGTTTAACCCACAGAAGAGAAGACTGAGAGGAGACATGATAGCAGTCTTTAAGTAGCTGAAAGGGCTGTCACAGTGCAGAGGGATTGTCCCTATTCTCACGTGCACAAGATGGGAGGACTAGAAACAATGGTATGAAACTTCAGGGGAGTCAATACAGATTAGATATTAGGAAAAAACTTCCTGACAGTGAAGGTGATCAGTCAGTGGAATAGGTTGCCATAGGAAGTAGTGGGTTCTCCTTTGCTGGAGGTCTTCAAGCAGAGGCTGGACCTACATCTGTCTGGGATAGAAATCCTGCATTGAGTAGGGGGTTGGACTCGATGGCCCTAGAGCAGGCATGTCAAAGATACGGCCCGCGGGGCGTTTTAATACGGCCCGCGGCCGCCCGCGGCCGCCACGCGCTGCCATCCTCCTTGGGCGTGAAGGAGGTGAGGCGAGGCGCGGCGGGACCCTCCATTGCCCAGGCACCGTCATGGACAGCCAGCCCCTCCCTAGCCACGCCCCCTGGCCCTCACAGTATTTTTTTTTAATCCGGCCCTCGGCCGGATTGAGTTTGACACCTCTGCCCTAGAGGTTCCTTCTAACTCTATGATTCTATGAAAGCTTTTATGGTGGCGGCTTCTTCAGTTTCCAAATGAAGTGCCACTGATATATCTCAGGTAGAGATGGTGCCTCCCTGTGATGCAAGTTGATGATGCATTGCTCTGCCTTGAGTGTTTTGTCATTGCATAAAGCGGTGTGAATTTTTCTGTGCTGTAGCAGTGCCTTAGGGTGCTTCTAGAGTGGCTGGTATACCATTTTAGGAGGAGCCTCTATTCTGTTGGTGTGGTCTAAGAGAGTATACTTGCTTGTCCAGTATTCCAGCCAGTGCAAAATCACCCTTAGATATGAAAATAATTCTCCAGCCTTTTTAAAATAAATGTTGGGTGAGGACAAGTGGCAAAATGTGGCATAACACATACTTTTGGTATCATAAGGAGTAAAACACTATGGATTGTGCATGACGTTGCAAAGAATGATGGTAGTTTCTTTGGAAATGGGCAATATTCCATACTGGTTGACTGTGGTGCTGGTCCAGTGTGGCATAAAGATGATGTACTCTTGGCTAACGTATCTCAGAACAAAATATATTGGATTATTTTAAAAAAAAAATTGTTTGGTGAAGGAAGGTAAAGGTTCCATGGTTCTTAGATTAAATTTGTTGTGAAGATTCATTTCTGTGTATAGTTATCTGTTATAAAGTCTTTCAGCCATAAGATTCATTCCTGCATTTCCTAGCGGGCTCTGTGAATATTTAGTATAAAATATGGCGTGGAGGAGTTTCCACCCATTGGTGTTTGAACTCATCCATGAAAACTGCAGCTCTCCTTTGTCAGATTCTTGTTTGTGATGCCAACGTTGTTTTAGATTGCTTGCGGTCATGCTATGTAAGGCTGTAAGAATGTAGGAAGCAGTGAAGTTTTCTGTCTATCCCATGGGCATACTAAAAAATAGTCTGGTATTGCAGTTATCAAGAGGACTTGCACAGAATTACTTTTTACTGATGTGATAAGATACAGCTGTATATTGTACTCTTCAGAGATATGACTGTTATGAGTCTTAGATAGCAGAAATAAATCTTCAGATCATTTTTAAAAATTTAGCCGTGGCAAGGAGGATGGATGTTTCTAAAGATAGAATTTCCCAAGATGAGGTGGGGGACATAATGGTATTCTGGATCTAGGAAGCACAATTTATAGCCCTGTTGCTTTAGATGTTCCAAAGTACAACTTGAAACATTCTTCTCACATGGCACACCCTGCAGTGAGAAACACAAGCTCTCAGTATGGGAACAATTTGCATGAGGTTCATTTCCATCTCCTACGTATTTAAGATTTTCTTGGCTTGTTTATTGTGAGGATGAATGCAGTCATAGAAGTGTTCAGTAGGCAGTGTACTGATGACTGGCGTTTTATATGAAAGTGAATATAAATATAAAAAGTTCCATCAAATGTCTTTGAACTGTGTGCTTTTGGTCATGAAAGGTCTCTGTTTTTGTTTTTGCTTTCATTAGGTTTCAGCGTTATTAGTGCAGAAAATCAGGTCTGACTTAGTAAATTCTCACAGTTCCTCAGATAGCTAAAGATAAAGAAAAGTCTTAGATTTAATCTTTGGGCAGGCCATGAATTCTGTGCTGGTTTGGTGAGCGCTCTCCAACCTCTTAGACAAGCAGGAACAGCCTACCTCTTTGTTTTGACCTTGCCTAAGGATTACTTAACTTCTGCCTGTTGCTTATGGAGCTAAAGTGTCAAAGCAGCCCAAGGGTCATTGAGCTTTTCTTTTGGGCTCCTGTGTTTTTTTCAGTTGGAGCTTTTGTGTTAGGCATATTTATTCAGCATCTCCTGCTTAGGTGATTTTTGTAGGTACAGTATTTTGATGTAGAAGGCTGAATAGGTTCATGGAAGCTTACTGTATTTTCTAAGCTTGCTTTTTATTTATCTGTGACAAATGCAAAAAGAAAAGGAGGGAAAATGTTTTAAATTGGAAAGAAGAAAAATGGGGGAGGGGGATGAGGGAAAAGAACCTTTGAAACACGCCCAAATGACCCATGTCTACTTAGCATGAAACTCAGCAAGTTACACCCACATTCTGAGCTAGAAGTGGAATGAAGGACGAGTCATTGCTTCCTCATTTTTCTGTTTTGTATTTTGTGCTCCTTGAAGGGAGACCAGAGAATATGCCTGTTCTACTGATTAATGGTAAGTAGCATCCTTGATGAACTAGATACCGAGTCCCTTTTGGACGCAGTTTTGTATGTGTGTATGTAAGCTTCTAAACATACATTAAGATAGCTAAGTACATTGTTAGATGTGGTCTGAGTTTTGTATGGTGGCTGAGTCATAACCTGCATCTCTTTCCTTGTTGCTGAAAACAAGACACAGTACTGCCTGATAGGATGATGGTCTTTTCCCCCTGTGGTGTACACGAAGAAGTAGATTTTAAAAATGCATTTAGGCTGCTTTGCTGAGCAGTAGCAAAAACAAAGGGCCACATGGATCTTGAATATTGAGATCCTTCAGCAAAGCCAGTAAATAGGAAGGAGGGAAGGATTTACTAGCTTCTTTTCCTGATACAAATGTTTCATGTTACTTATAAAAGTGGCCATCCCCCCACATCTCTCTCCATTGTTTGTCTCTGTAATTATAAGTTACTTTCAGTGTAACTTTTTAAATTTCCTCTTATGAAAAAATTCCAGTTTCAATCAAAATGTAAATGTCTGGAAAAAAGGGAAGTAAATTTTGCATGATTTATATACAAGGCAAGGGAGGGACTGGTCTGCTGTGCTTGGATTTGCGAAATATCTCTGATTATTGAGGCTTCCTGTGGCAAAACTGTGCTTTCTGCTCTCTTTTGTTTTTAAAAAATCAGACTTTTGATATATTGCACTTACAAAGGAGAAGTCAGCATGAATGTTTGGTTGATTGTTCTGCTGAGATTGACCACAAGCTGAAAACTATACTGAATCTACAACGGCCTTCTTCATTCTGGTGTCTTTCAGATGACTTCCAAGGTGCTGTTATTCTTGAGTCTGATAGCTGTGCTGGCTAGCGATGTGCACAAATGTATTTTTTACATTCAAGTTCGAGTAGATTTGAATATTCTATTCTATTCAAAATTCAAAAATCTGAATTTTCAAAAATCCGATTTGAATCCGGATTATCCTCATCCGTATTTTGAAAATATGATTCGAATTGAATGATACGAATGTCGGGAACATTCATATCCGATTTTCAAATTCGTGCACATCCTGTTTTCTTCCCGTTGCATTCCATTTGTATCCCGATATTCAGATGTGACATATAACGTTAAATCTGATTCGAATTTGAATATCGATATCTGTGGGATTCGAATCAAATTTTCGAATATCTGTGCACATCCCTAGTGCTAGCTGGAGTCAGTCAGATTGGGATGATATTGTCCAGAATGCACTTGGTTGGAGAAGATCTAGTATGATTGAGCCAAATGAAGTTCTGCATTTTAATTCTGGCTGTGTTCAGGCATAACAAAAGGGACGCCCCAGAGGTGTCTCAGATAGGGTGGTTTTCCACTGTCACTAAAAGTACCCATTAATGGGTACTTAACGGGTACTTCTAATGACAGTGGAAAAACACCCATAAACAGCATAGGTATCAACATGAGTGTTGCTCCAGAGTGACTGCGAAGGCTTCTCAGTGCCATGCCCATGATCTTCTTTATTTCATTCTACGTGGAGATGCCCCTTTGCTTGTTCCAAATCATATGACACTAATATAATTGTGATATTGATTATTCATGCCCACCACTAATCCAGAGTATGGATCTGATCTGGATTACTAGTAGTCCTGTGTAGACTATGTGGATTATGGAGCTCCAATGCTTTCTTCAAATATTGTATCCATTCTATGGTAAGCTCCAGCGAGTTATGAAACTCTAATTCATGGTTAGATGAGATAAATAAATTAATATGAGATTATAGAATTTCACCATCCTGGCCCAGAGCTATTAAAGTCGGAATATGAAGAATTAATCTGTGAATTAGTTTAGTGGATACTCATAATTTTTACTTCCAGTAGCACTGCTTAAGTATATGAGCGTACAACACAAGGCAATTCTTGTATAATAAATGGGCTTAGGTTTCTTCTGGAAAATGATCATAAATGACAATAATATTGATTTTTGCTGCTGAATCAGCATGCATTGCTTATGTGAATCTAAGGAGTGGTTTAGCATGTTTTGTAAGGTAGCATTGTAGGAGTTCAGTAACTAGCAAGAAACCTCATCCTCGAATTCCTTATCCTGTTTCATTTGTTACTGGATTCTGAATAATTCCTGAATGTCAGTGAGCTCATGGCCTATGTTGTGATACCTCTGAAATACTAATTTCACTCTCCAGAAGACTAGCATGAAAGACTTATCAGCCAGACGTTTGAGAAATGTTATGACCATAGAGCTGTCGAGCTGCAATTTGTGGTGTAACTGTCAGATGCATAGGACAGATAACATTTTAATATCTGCTGATAGGTTTCAATCTTGTTCATAAAGAATTCTGATTTACATTGTGCTAGTGATGTAATGCTATTTCCTTGCAAATCACCAGAGACAGATAACCTGCATTTCAGATATCAGTCACATTGAATGTTAAGTGTCAGCTAGTGAAACTTCCATTAATGTAAGCTCTGTTTTTCTTATAAACTTTGAAGAGTAGGTGGCCTGGCTGTGATTCTTTAAAGACTCTAGGTGTGGTTCCAGAGAGCTGAAGACTCATTTCAACTTTCCATGATGTCTGAACCTGATGTCAGTGACTACCTCCTGGCTCCACAGCCCAGACAGTATCTCTAACCCCCTAATTTCCATGTGACAACTAGAATTGGGCAAGTAATGAATGGTATGAGGTACCAGGAAAAACTAATTTCCCGCCTGCTGTTACATTCAAATTTAAACAGATTTTTAAAAGGGAATGGCAAGATGAAGTGGATGGTATGTCATTTTCATATGGATTGTATTAAACAAAGCAAACAGGTGTTTTGAGAATAATTACTTGTAAGTATGTAGTTCTTTAGTTGTTAGTCACGTCTGACTCTTCTTGACCCATGGACTACATGGAGTCTTTCCAAGCTTTTGTTTTTGTTTTTTATTTCTTTATACATTTGTATTTATTGCTTTTATAAAGAAAAGAAAGAATACAAACAGAAACAAAACACCCTACATTTCTCACATCTCAGTAACACATTAAGTCCACATAGTCAACCCCACCCTCCCTCCTTTATGCCTCAGAGATCACGGGTAAATATGTCCACAATTTCAGTAGTCCTTCTTTCATTTCCGTAGGTAAGATGTCTTTAATAAAAGCTGTATATAATTTGCTCCTAGCATTTTGTAAATCCAGACGACGACTTTCTCCAGAGTAGAAGAGCCGCTGGTGTCTAAGGGCATCAAATTTATATATATCAAGAATGTTACTATACCACCTCTCACGAGACCATTTTGTTTTGTCTTTCCAACCCGCAGCTATAACTAATAAGGCTGCCCATAACATTCTATCTACTATGTATTTATCTGGAACCAATGTTGAATGATCTTTATAAACTTGCAAGAGACACAATCCCGGATGGGGTCTTATATTAATTCCAAAAACGTTTTGCATTTCCAGCATTACTTCATCCCAAAATTTTGCTACTTCATTACATGTCCACCACATGTGGAAGTACGTTCCCCTGTTGTCACCTGAGTGCCAACAGGAGGATGAAAAGGATGGAATCATATGAGACAGCTGGATCGGGGTCCTGTACCGTCTATATAAAATCTTCATATTCAACTCTGTAATCTTAATATATTGTAATTTGTTGATTTCCTTAACTTTCAACCTCATAACCTTCTGATCTATTTGGAAGTGCATCTTCCATATATCCGTCAGATACAAACTATGGTCTGTATCATTCACTAATAGCTTAAATATTCTGGCACAGATACCTCTTCTAGCTTTTAATCTACTTTCTATTACTTCTTCCAGCCCCTTCAGTGGGTGTGTCATCACTTGCTGTATATTGTTTCTTCTCATGAAATTTTTTAAAGCTATTATTTGTAACCAATGATCTCTTCCTAGGGAATCATGGAAGCATTCATCTGATATCATCTCGTTTCTTTCATTAAAAAAATCCTTGAAATAGCCCATGTGATTGTCCTGCAATTTACGTAAAACTCGACTATTTAATACTTCTACCTTGTCATTAATATGGCTTATTGGGGTAAATCTAGACCATCTGTCTAACAATTTCCCTTGCCACTTTTTCCATACCTTCAACGTTACCTGTATGGGGCCAAATACCTTGTTTGGCAGTTTAGTCTCCATTTTCGCAAAAACTACTGATCTGACTCCTAATTTAGCCGTTTCCCTTTCCAATCTAACCCATTTAGCCAGTCTATTGTAGTCTAGTTCCAACAATTTTGTTATCTGATATGCCTCATAATAGTTCTCCAAGGATGGCACACCCCAGCCTGAATTGTCTTTTGTCGCGTGCAACACCTTCCTTCTAATTCGCGTTCCTTTTTTAAAAACCCATTCCAGGATTTTCCTATCCCGAGCCTTCAATGTTTTAGCTAAAATAAATTCAGGAACAGTTTGAAATAAGTATAGTATTTTAGGAATTATGAACATCTTCAATGCTTTTATTCTAGTTAAGATGCCCAAATTTTTTTTGTTTCCATCCTTCCAGTTGTTTATTTATTCGTTTCCATACTATTTTAAAATTGAAGTCGCCCATTTTTTGTACGTTTTTGTTTGTTGTCTCCCTAACAATATATAGCCTCATCTTCTGCCAGAGGATTTGAGTTTTTGCTTCAGTTTTAATCGCTACCTTGAACAGTCAGTGGTTGTTTTCCTTTACTATTGACTTAGGTTGCCTCCAGACATCACTTATTTATTCTGAAGTTTATCGATTTGCTTTCATTTCTTCCTGCTTTATTTGCTAAGGAGTGATGGGACCCAGTGCTATGATCTCAGCTTTCACACTCTCTTCTTTCACCCTCTTCAAGAGGCTCCTTAGTTCTGCTTCACTTTCTGTTGTTAGATCCTCTCTGTATTTAAGGGTACTGATATATCTCCTGGTATATAAATTTATCTCTATGTACAGTATAAAATAAAGTGACAATATACAGCCTTGTGGCACTTTTTCTTCAATCTTAATTGGTTATTCCATATTTGGTTCTAATTGTTGCTTCTTGACCCACACACTGATCCCTCAAGAAACAAATAAGGCGTTCTGATACTTTCATTTTCACAAAAACATCAGAAAACAAGAACATTAGAGGAGCCCTGCTGGTTTAGGCCACAGCTCATCTAATGCATCATCCTGGCTCACACAGTGGGCCACCAAAGACAAAACTTGCTCTCAACTCCCTGCAAATGGCCTTTAGAGGAATCGTGTCTCTCTCCAACCTGGAGGCAGTACCTAGGCATCAATTCTAGTAAGCATTGATACATCTGACCTCCATGAATTTTTCTAATCATTCAGAATTTGCAACAATTTTATTATCATTTATATTTCTAACCCACCCTATATGCAAAGGTGTCAGGGCAGGTCACAATAATATTACAATAAAAACAGATAATACATGACTAAAACAATGACAGTGGCTCTGTGGAGAGTGGATGTTGTTCCCTCAGCCAAAGGCTAGAGTCAAGAGGTCCATCTCTACCTGTCTTCAGGTCACATACAGTGAGGATGCCTGATGCATCTCGGAGGTGAAATTATTCCATAGCCTGAGGGTTTCAACCAAGAATGACCTCCCACATGTTCCCCCCTCTGAGCTACTACAGTTGGTGGGAGCTCCAAGGGGACCTCATTAGCAGATCTTAGGGCAGTGATGGCCAACCTATGACACACGTGTCACAGGTGACACGCCAAGCCCTTTTGGGTGACACACATGGTCACCCTGGCACCTGGGCGTGTATTGCATGCTTGTTCTTGAAGTGTGCAAAGTACCAACTTTCAATTGAAGATTTAGCAAACGAAATTCAGCAACAAAAGTCACTAATGTAAAGAATTGTTTTTGCTTTTAATAAAATACATATATCAAAAATATAACTTTTTTACTAGAGCTACAAATATCATAAAATTATGGCTATTTCTAGATGTGACACATCACCTGAGTTAAGCTAGGCTTTCTTGCAAATTTTGACACACTGAGCTCAAAACGTTCGCCATCACTGTCTTAGGACATGGGCAGACCTGTATGAGAGGAGGTGTTCCTTTAGATATTTGTTGTGATTTGTGCATGGTCAAAGGGTTTAACATAGTCAATGAAGCAGAAGTAGGTATTTTTCTGGAGCACCCTTGCTTCTTCCCTAATTCAGCACATACTGTTGATTTGATCTCTCCTTTGTCTACCTCTTTGACAACAGCTTGCACTTCTGGAATATATACTTGCTTCCCATTAAAATATATATTGTTTATAAAACAACAGCGAATTAAAAACTACTAAAATCATAACAGTTATATAAAAACACAATTAAAACCCAGGATGGTGAAAACTGAGCCAAATCAGCCACCTGCTTGTTTGGATGTCGACCAAACTACATAGATAGGGCTATGCACACCGCTACAATGTAATGCTAAAATTCTTTCCTCCCTCCCACATACGGTCTTTCTGAGCGACAGCAAGCTGAGATTGAAAAAGAGGGAGAGTTGGCTTTTCTACCCCACATTTCTCACTCATTCAAGGGGATTCAAAGTGGCTGACAAAGCTTTCTGTTCTCCCCACAAGAGAACACCCTGTGAGACTGAACATAATTCAGACATTTCTTAGTCACAGAACATCTTTTTCTCCCAGATGCCTTTGCACCAATATGATCCTCTAACTTTTCTCCTTTGTGAATGAGAGTAAAAACTGAGAACTCAAGGGTTTTGGGAAACAGTTGCCAAATCCCCAAACTGTACCTGAACCAGATGAAAGTCAATAATTGGCTTGTCTTTTTAAATCTTGGTTTGGTACAAACTCAAGTTAAGGTAATTTAGTGCCAAACTAAGCTGTTATTAGTTTGTGTAAATACTTATTACTCATCATCAAGAAATTAGTTTCCCACAGGCTAGCTTTCAGAGAACTTGGCTCTCATTCCTATTCCCAAACTAGTGTCTACTCTAAAAATACTGTCCTGTGAACTGAGGTTTTAATGCATTCATCCCAGCTTTGTGCATCATTGATCAGCCTGAGGCATAGATAGTGCTTGGTTCAGTCCATGTGGCATATGTGTATATGAATTATTTTAAAATACTTTTGAATAATAATAGGCATGGCCTAGAGAAACATTTGCTAGACAGTCAGTGGTCAGGTCAATACACTCTGTAATAAAATGATTAACATAACTGGACGCCCACAGTATTGAAAACCCCAGGGCTACAATGTTTATATAGAATAAAAGCCAAAAGTAGTTTTCCCATACAGTTAAAGGAAAGCTGCAAAGACAAAAAAATAACCATTCTAGTAGCTAGTGATGTCTCAATAAACCCAAATCCTTGTCTTCATTTTTAAAGCTTCAAAAGTATACTCTAAAAATATTTTACTACTATATAACTCTGTTCCAGTACAAATGAGGGTATGTAAGCTAAATTATTCATTCCACTCAAACTGTTAAATATATACATTTTATTAAATCCATGATTTTTCTTTATGAACTCTAATGATGCTAATTAGTTCTTAAAACTGATTGCCAATTGTTTAAAATGAAGTATAACTGTAACAAAGTGATGACATTAACCAACTGCTTAGTACCATTAAAATGTCTAAGAAGTTTTTAAGTTATTTGTAATTCTTTTTTTACTTTGAAGCAATACTTCAGATTGAAGACTAGGTATATTATATTTATAATATAAATGCCCTTATATAATACATTGGGGTAACAGATTTAAAAAACTGAGACCATCTCTGTCTTCAAGGTCTTATGGCATATTCTGAGCCCTTCTGTGTTGAATGATTTTCTTCATAGTGAACTTTTCTAGTGATCATTGCATCCAGGCGTGCAGAATAAATGCACAGTTCAAGTAAAAGCAACGAGTGGTCATCCTGACTCAAAGTAAGCTCCGTAGCTTCCCACTGGAAGCTGCTAGAGCTGAGTTGGCATGCGCGGTCATGCGGGTTGAGGCAGCCAATCATTTGAGCTGTCCTCCTGCTCTCATCCTGATCTTCTCGCTGTTCTGCCCAGACTGGCGGGAAATTTTGAATTTTGTTTCTCCTGCGCAGCAAGTGTCCTCAGATCAGAATGAAGGTAACTGTGCTGCAGTGATTAGATGTGACACCATGACGATCCATCACTTATCATAATGGCCCGATTGTGACTGCACTTTCTGCTGCGCAGTATAAACAAGTCATGGATGCAGCTCACTTGTTAATTTATATATAGAAGTGCTTAACTTGCAGCCTTCTAGGTGTTCCTGAAATATACCTCCCAATATTACATAGCAGCAAATTGTAGTACAGGAACATCTGGGGGGCTGTAAGTTGAGCACCCTCGATTATATAATTTAGAACTCATAGTCTGCCCAGACAGTAAACCAAATTTCTTTCTTTCTTTCTTTCTTTTTCTTTCTTTCTTAAATATCTAAATTTTGCCCTGAACTTAAAGTATGATTAAAACAATAAATGATAAAAACCATAAAACAAACTGAAGCGTACTTAAATTATACTTTGGGAGCTACTTTTAAATACATACAGAACTGGTATTACCAAACATTTTTTAAAAAGTGCAAAGCACATGGTAGTGGCTAGAATTTCAGATTGGAGCCTCAAACGGGAGTTAAAATTTCTGTTCAGGCATGAATAGACATTTTAACTCTTGTCAAATAGATACCACTGAACTGAGTTTGGCTTCTGGTGATAACCTGGAAAAATCCATGCAGTTTTTACAGTAAAAGACAATTTTACCTTCTTTCGGTTTGGCATTACCTTTTTTTGGGATATCTCTGACTTCCCAGTCTGCCCTAGTATGTGATATTCTTAGGCAGCTTCTCACTGTGGCTGGCCATGATAAGCTTCTAAGATCACACTGTTAGTGATATAAAACCCTTAAACTAAATAAATCTAATGATTAAATATGGTTGAATTTCTGATCTTTTTCAAAAGTTAACAAAGTGATTGGAGCCTAACATGGCTACTCTTAATTTAAGTGCTAACTCTTGTTTATTATTTTGTTTTAATTGATTAATTTTGTTTCATTCCTTTCCTCCTCCTTTTAATGTTTTATTGAGTCTTGCTAGCCTTGAACTTTATGAAGTGGAATACAAGTACACACATTAATAAATAAATAATTGTGTGCATGGACACAATGTTAAACCATAGTCCCTGTAATACTGTGGGCAACCATTACTAACATAGCATGCTTTTAGGCTGCGTAAGAATCCAGACCACCACATACAAAAAGAAAAGTCACTATTTGCAACTTTATAGCAAACTAGGCAGACCAAAACCATGTAAAAAAAAAAGAGGCCAACTGTATATATTCATGGCTGAGAAGGGAATGATGGAAAAAAGATTGTTCCATGAAGGGTGGGGGGTGATTAATTACAAACTATAATTTAGGAATGAAATACTCAGGAGTATATCTGATGTGCCAACTTCACTGCAGTCCCATTTTATAGCTACCCTTTTGGTGGACCAGAACATTACATTTTGAGAAGTTGTTTTGGACAATGCATTGTTCTTAGGGAGCAAACAAACTTACCCTACTGATCATTAAGCCCCCAAACCCCCAACAGGAAGAAAACTATTAAATACTTTAAGCACAAATGGTCTTTTGAGCGCTCTTGTATTGACTGGCTCCAGCTCATGGCTTGGTCCCACTCTTGGGACAGATTCTGGAACAAATATTGTTCTCCTTCCTGTCTGCTTCCTCTGGCTCAGTTCTGACATCTTTGGACAAGTGACAAAGTTTTCCATTTAAACATTTACTGTGCTACATTTTTTAAAAGCCTCTAATTGGTTTAAAATTACTTTGTGAAAAATCTGAAAATATGTAATGATTAGCATTCTTCTCGTATTTGGAGTAGTCATTTGCACATGCCCAGAAAATGAAGAAATGTGATATGTTCAAAGAGATATAACTCTGCACATACCTGTAGAAATGATTAGTAAACTTTAAATAAAATAATCTGTCCTATCATTTTTTATTTTTTATTTTAGCCTGATATATAAAAATGCATTATTTTAAAACAAACACTGATATCCTAATAAATGGATTGATAGATGTGTGTGGAAAGCTATATGTATTTGCTGTGGTTACTTCTAACTAAGTAGGACATTACTTTTAGTTATAAACTGTATGATATGGTAATTTAATATTTTGAGGTCTTTGTGAGTTTATTCTGCTAATCTGGACCCTCCCACAGTTATGCAGTTTATGATTTAATGCTGTTTTATCCAGGCCTGCACTATAGGTTGCTATATTAAAGCCTCATCGTGCTTCCTTTATTTTCTGGTCCTTTTAAATAGCATTTAAAAAGCAAATGTGAAGAAATGTACTGTACCCAGTTGCAGTTTGTCAGCTCTTATAAAGAAAAGTCTGGCTGTGTTTGTTTTTCTTGTGTTTGTTTCTGTAAAATTGCAATCTTGTTTTGAAAATAGCCAGCTGAAAATCTGTGCCTCTCTGTCTTTCTTAAACAACAACAACAACAACAACTTTATTCTTCAGTTATAGCAAAGCTTGCAAGATGTAAAGTGATGAAAAGCGCGGGATGGCCAGGAAGTAGTAGATGGATAGGCTCAGTTCAGCAAAAGTCCTAAGAAAGTGTGTGGAAAACTGGTCAGTCTAGAGAAAAGCAATACATAGACTCACCAATAGCTGGGTACAACTAAGTGGCACCAAGCAAACAAGGCGTACCAAAGCAACTTTTTCACAGCACAAATTCGGAAGATTTGCAATTTGAATTAATTGATTAAAAAGCACAGATTAAATATACAGTTTGTTGTAATCCGGTCTGTAGCAAATTATGGTCTCTTTAGAGATGGAAGCAGACTTGTGGGGAAAATGAGAAACAGCAATACTTATTTTTAGGTAATTGGGACCTGGTATGTTTCATGACTGAAGGTTGTAGAAGTTGGTTCTTTTTAGGAGTTAATAAAAGTGTTCATTTATGAAGTGCTACCTAATTAAAACAATCTGAATGAATTTTTGAGTGGAATCAAGCTTTTCACAGGTATCATTTGTGAGAAGTTCACTTGTGTAAGAGATATACAAATGTTTCTGCATCCTAATATTAGAACGTTTTCTTTTAAAGTCATCCCCACAAAATCTCAAAAAACTAATATGTGATTCTATAACTAGCTATTCTAGTACTCTAAGTACAGATATTTCTCATTGGTGATGTGGAATCAAGGCCAGTTCTAACAGATCAGAAACCTAGAATGGGGTAGGGTATGGGCATAGGTGTGGGTGGCCTCAAGTGGTCGAGCTAGGCATGCTGCATGCCCCCCTGGCTTTTTCTTATGAGAATGTAAGAGGAGCCGCAGCTCATCTACTCCAGCATTCTGTCTTGCACAGTGGGCCACCAGTTGCTTCTGGACATTCTCAAGCAGAAGGCAAAGGCAATGATTTTACCTTCTCATGACCCTATGCAGATGGCCTTTAGAGGCATCCTTCCTTTCCCTCCAACCTGGAGGATATTCCTAAGCATCAATTTAGTAGCCATTGATATACCTGGCCTCCATGAATTTGTCTAACCCTTTCTTAAAGCCATTCAGACTGGTTGCTGTCACCACAACTTCCGGTAGTAAATTCAACAAACCAATGACTGTTTGAAAAAATTCTTCCCCTTGTCAGTCTAGCTGTTCTGCCCAACTGCTTCACAGAGCATCCCCTAATTTTAGTGGTGTGCAATAGAAGGCTAAATGTTACAGCCAGATTTCATAAAGGAGTTGTTTCATCCCTTATTTTGGTTGTCCTTTTTCTGTACCTTTTTCTCCAGTTCCATAATATCCTTTCTGAGGTGTGGCAACAGATGTGGCCTCACCATAAATTTAGAAAGAGGCACAATGATGCTTGCCAACTTATTTTCTGTTCCCCTCCTAATTACACCTGTTGTACTCCTGCTGCGCACTGGAACATCACCACCACGAAATGCCCAAGATCCCTTCCTAGTCTGTCACAGAAATCTCATCCCCCATAAGTTTATAGGTGTAACTGGAGTCCTTTGTCCCTGCGTGCATTACCTTGCATTTACTAAGAATGAATTGCATTTGCCCACTTGGTTGCCCACTGACCCAATATCAACAGGTCTTTCTTTGTTCAAAAGTGATGGATCATCCTTGCTTGAATTTTGTTGGCCTTTAGAAAGTGAAGCTTAGCAGAGCTGGATTTACAAGTGTTGGTATGATAATCATTTGGTTCTAAATAGGCTGTGTGTTCTAGCATTAAAATCTAATTGCAAAGCATTACATCATTTCTGTATGCAGTTCTGTAGTTGGTGGAAAAAGTGTTGACAGATTTGACTTTTATCCTATATGCTTATCCCCTTTATGTAAATGGTGAGAAGCTGGTTCTGTTCTAGATTGGACTGCTTTGGTTCTTTATAACCCCAATTCATAATTTGGCTTAGCTCTGCTTCACTAAAATATCAGAGAGATGGAACAAATTTACATAATGCTTTAAAGAAGCGGAAGACTAGAAAATATACTGTGATATAAACCAAAATAAGCTGCTTAATTCAACATTTAAAAGAGCAGTACTAGTTTTGATGTATTCTTAGTTTCCCTTTGTATGCCCTTATTTTGATGGTTCTGTTTAGAAGCAATAAAGTATTGAAATATATCCTGATGGAGGAGAATTGGGCATTTACTCCAGATAAGCAGCTGTTATTTATTTATTTATATGCAACTCTTCATATGGGGATCACATAGCAGTTTGAATTTACTAAAAAATAGTTAATCAGCAGAAAGCAGTGGACATATCAGTGAAAATCTTAGGTGAGCCTCAAAGACCTGACTGAATAGATGCTTATAGTAGCACATTTAAAACAAACACTGAAAATATCAAAAAAGCTTGACATAGCTGATACTCTAACTGAGAAAAAGCCTTTGTTTGGCCTGCCACTTTCCTCACCTTGCTTATAGTGGCCCACTGAGCAGTGATCCTTCCAACACCTTAATAGGCAGACTGGCACTGAACAGGAGAGGCTTTTTTATGTGGTATGAAGCCTCCAAGCTGCTCAGGGCTTTATAAATCATTGGGAACTCAGAAAGCCTTCAGTATGCAGGACAGTGAAGCTCATTGGAATAGTAATATGGTTATTGGTTTTTATCCTGTTCAGTAACAGGTAGTGACTTCCCATGTTCACCGCAGTTTCCAGATTTCTTGATGACATTTCTGTGATAAGGAAAAACAAATTATTTAATGAAGAGAGAGCAAGGGCTGCTGATTTTGTTAGGATGAGTGTTTTTAAAAATCAGTGCACTTAAGCAGAACTGAAATCAGAATAGCCCAAGAACTGGATAAGGCCTTGAACAAACTGGTATTAAGGTACAGGAAGCTTTGAACTAACTTTATTGAGAAGGGCATCTGGCATTTTTGTTACATGGAGTTGAACTACAACTATCTTGTGTTTCCTTGGACTTCTTTTTGGCAGGAGAGGTATTTTGCAGCTGTGCGTTTTTATGAATTTGAGAAGCAAAAAAGCATATTTATCCCTCACTTTTCACATTAGCCTATATAAGGAAGAAAAAACACATTGAATTGAATTGAACCATTTATTCAACATCATTAGTATATAGAGCGTTTTACACTTTAAGATAAAAACTAGCAATGTAGTAAATCCTGCAAGTGGCTTATAGTCTATTAATAAGTTACATTAATAGTAAAATAAGTCTAACACTGTAAAATTGTAAAAATGAAGATGAAACACTGAAAGCTTGAAAATAAGCTTTCAAGACTGTTCTGTCTGGGAGTGAATCCTCTGAACTTGCACAACTTTTTAAGATGGTAGATATTGTACACATTTTATTATCATAGCAATTTTGTGAGAAGGTAATCTTGCTAAAGATTAACCTGAGAGTTTCCTCAGTTACCCAAATTCTGGTCACTTCTACATAGTATTACAATACTGTACTTTTATTTAATGGAACTCTAATACCTGCTGGTTTAAGTTAGAATTGCAGCTGAAGAAGTCTTTGTGGTTAAAATGAATTTGGCATATTTTTAAAGCAAATCTAGTTGGATTTCCATGATAACTTGAGTCATGGTTTCCTTTTTTCATGAAGAATCCAGATCTTGCAAGGCACATGCCACTAATAAGATAGATCACTTCCAGGCTTCTTTGAGTTCAGAAAAAAAACCCTTTGATTTGATAAAAATGTTCCCTCTCACTTCTTGGTATGCACTGTGATTTGATGACAGTCTTCCTTCTCACAAGTATTATTTTAGATAATTTTTCATGTAGCATATAACCATAATTGCTGAGTGTAGGGTTGTATGTGATGTGTTTTTAGCTTTTCCCCATGGCTGTGTTTACTTCCTGAGCCTGGCCACATTGGTCTAAAATGAACATTCTCAGTTGATGTAGTCTTAGGGAGGACTAAGAGTAAGCACACAGGATTGTGCTTCAGGCAATAGTGTTTGAGTGTTTCATACACTTCCAGGTATTTTGTCCCATTGAAACACTCAGAAGTAGCTATCTCACCATCATGGTAAGGGCCCTGGTTGCTCTGTGATTTTGATCTGCCATCTGCAGGGATGGCAAGAGGCAATTGCTGAATCCGGCAAGATCTCACATTTTCTCTCACTTTCTGGAGGCAGTCTGAATTTGATTGTATCAGGTTACTTTCATCCCTGATTAATAGATTTTATTTGCATTTTTTTTAAAAGCCATGTTTAAAGTCAAACTATCCTGAATATCTATGCTTAGTTTTTTTTCCCCATAACCAAGTTTTGTCCTTTGTGTCTTCTACACGCTTCCTTCACTCGCATAAAGGGTTTCCCTTTCTTGTATTGCTCATATGTTGCCCGCTTTGCAGAGTATTATTTTTCTTTTTTATTTTCCCTCTGATTTTGAGTGTTTGGGAGATCTGACTTGCCTGTTACATAGAGCTGCAATCCCTTTTGAGGGGATAATTTTCTTTCTATTTTTAGATTTGTGTAGGAACTGATGTTCACGCTGAAGGAATAATTTATTTGACAGGTTTTCTGCAGCGTTTGTTAGTGTTCCTTAAGAAAAGTATGTCTGGGAAAGATGTCTGCCTTCGTTTAGAAAGAATAACCACAAAGCACACATCTTGTTTTTTTTTCATTTATGTAATACATTTTTGAATCATTCTGTGATGCAGTGGACAACATTTTAAGGTCAATAGCCACCATTGCTATGGTTTGCAATGATACTGTAATCTTACCTAGA
Organism: Aspidoscelis tigris stejnegeri; assembly: GCA_023333525.1. NCBI lineage: Eukaryota > Metazoa > Chordata > Lepidosauria > Squamata > Teiidae > Aspidoscelis > Aspidoscelis tigris. Next base: position 216,084,422 of record JALMGA010000001.1, read on the forward strand.
GAAAGTGCAATTGAAACATAGAAGGCTTACTTCAATAATTACAAAATTAAGATTGTACCATTAGTATCTTCTGGTAGGGTCTCTTGCATTCATGAAGAATAGGAAATGTCAAATTCAGAATTCAGTTGTATGTTCTACAAATAGTGTTGAGATTTGAAGTATAGTGTGTTGTCAGTAGTAACCAACACACTCATACTCCAGCATCCAAATCCAGAGCTTATGAAAATGGCTTAGCAGAACCACTTTCTGCACCACTATCAATCAAGTGCTTTTAGTGCAAAAACCTATTCTGGCAATGGACTGTGAGTTAATGCCTTGTTTTGAGAACCAAGGGTTGTATCCCCATGCTCTCTATCGTCCAAATCGAATCTCAATTCAACACTGAGCATCCCCATGCAAAGCCCCCAAACTGGACTACATGTGGAACAAATTGCCAAAATCCATGGTAAATTTATTCCCCTTGCAAACTGTTCTCGCTATGGTTCGGGAGGCAAGCTTGCATTATTTTGGAGGCTTGGGGATGCTCCCGGGTTAGGAGCAGAGGAGATTGATGCTCATGTCGTTAGCAGGCAGGTTCCATGTCCTGTGCTTGCTGTTCCTGTCCTGTGTGTTGGGGATAGCAACTGCTGGCCATTTTAAAAGATCAAACAGCGTAAAAGAACTGATTGCCCCAGTTTGACAGGTAAAGATGCAGTGATGGGAGGGGTCATCTGGCCCTTGTTGTCCCACAAGCCTCTTCCTGCAACCCTTTTTCCACCCCCACTCCCCGATTGCCAGCAAGCAGCTTCTAAAGTTAGAGGCAGTTTAGCAGAGAAGCGCTTCTTTACTCAACTGCCTCTAAACATTGTAGCGGCTTTGGTTAGCTTTTTAGCTGGCAAACTTCAGAAGCTGCTTGTTGGGGAGCGGCGGTAGAATAAGCTAACCAAAGGCGCTACAATGTTTAGAGGCAGTTTAGCAGAGAAGGGCTTCTCTGCTAAACTGCCTCTAACTTCAGAAGTTGCTTGCTGGCAATCGGGGAGCGGGGCTGGAATAAGAGTTGCAGGAAGAGGCCTGTGGGACAGCAAGGGCCAGATGACACCACCACCACCCGATCTTACTGGGGTGACCAGTTCTTTTACGTTTGCCTGGCGATCAGAGTGCAGAGAGGAGAGGCTCGTTCCTGTTTGATCTGTTTAATGCCCAGCAGTTGCGATCGGGGAAGGGGCGTTGAGTGGGATTTCCCTGTCCTTGGTCCTATCAGGAGAGAGGGTGTGGAGAGAAAAAGCGCGGTTTGCTTGGGGACAGGCACAATCGAATTGAGCCCACGCTTTTGGCAATCGCATGGGAATGGGTCAATTCGAACTATAATCCGTATTGGGAATAACCCAAATCCAACCTGAAGCAAACCGAGTGCATGGGGATGCAGCATAGATGAACTTTCTGAGCATCAACTTCTACTTTAAAGCCACACTCACATACACAAGCAAATGGAATAAAAGGAAAAGAGGAAAGCAATCACAGCTGTGATCAGACTGGACTTTTTCAGTCACCCCTTTTTAAAAAAGTCTTATATGCACACACAAACAAAAATGCCTTTCAAATAGTTATCCAATAAAACACCTGAAAGGCTACCTCATTTTTCCACATCTTCATTTGCCTCCAAGTCTGGCAGTGCCTTCCTTGACAACAGTTGTTGCTTTCTGCTTGGCCTCTTGTCTGCCTTGCTTTCCAATGGTTGATGGCCCTTAACAACTGTTTACATGCTGTGACCTTCAGTGTCATAAAATGCTGAATGAAGAGGCACCCATACCTAGACTTTGAACCAACGTAAGGTGAATGCAGGAGGAAATCTGTCTCTATAGTCTGAAAGTCACCCAGATAGCACCTCATTTAAGTGTGTCTGATCACACTCTCTATATATGCTGAGGACCAAGTTTTAAAGAGGAAGGAAAAGCATTTTAACCAGTTGCTGCTATTTTGGTCACTTAAGAATACAGTAAAATTGGGAGGCTTTGTGAGTTCTTCTGGTGAGGTACTACAGCTGGGAGCTCTTAATCTAAAAGTACGAAAGCAGGAAAGATCAAATATACTAAGCCACTTTCACAGTGGGATATGTAGTGGGGAGCTAATAAGTTTGCAAACAACAAATGATGTATATTCTTGGTTTTGTTAAAATATATTGGTCAAACAGTGCTTGTACTCATGGGGGTTGTTTGTGGAGCTGGAGGAAGAAATAGTAGTTTTAGAAGAAAGCTTCAGTTTGTGTTGTGGGATCTGGGAAGATGAAGGAGGGCATTTTTGAAGTGTTCTCCACGTTCTGAGCGAGTGAACCACTGTTGTCTCATAAGGTGACTAGGCTTTGTGACTAAGCCATTGCTTGAAATTAGCAAAGACTTCTTGTGGGTAGAAAGATCACTATAGAGACATGTCACTGGGGACCAAATTGTGTGCTAGCTTCTAAATGGGATCTTTGGGTCTTACAAGGGGGAGGGGAGAAACCATAACATAGCACCTGAGCAAAGTTGCCCTGCAGCTAAATGAAATTGTAAATTGCCATATGAAAAGAATTTCTCTTAGGAACTCAGCTGGTCTGTCTAATTGGAATGTTGCCCCAATAGACCTCTACTGCCTTTTGCAGGGAAGGGTTTGCTATACAAAATTTTTAGAGTTTAGGAGCAAATTATAATACTCGAGAACATTTCCTGGTAGGCCTTTTGATAATATAATCTTCCTCTTTGGCACATCCTGCAGCCTCCTCGCTAAGGTGCAATGGTACGTTCCAACTTGTGAAGCATAAGCTTTGTTCTGCTTATGAGACAAGCTGTTCAACTGAGTTTGCATTCATTTTAAGGTGTGTGTAATAGACTGCAAGGAGTTAATCGAAGAATATTAACAACTTTCTCAAGGGATCTGCTCTGAGAGTCGGATAATTTTTAAAAATTGACTCAAATCACCGATACAGCAACAATATTGATAGAAACTGGAAAAACAAATAAAACAAGCGATTCAGTCTGCCTTCTGTACGTTCCCTCTCTTTTGCCAAAATGTTGTTATAATAAAATCATAGCATAATGTATAGGACCATTTAGGCTAGTGAATTGGCTCCCCTGCTCCATGTAGGAATTCAGATAAAACATCTTAAGTGAAGATTTGCCAGTCTCCACTTGAATCATCCTGTAAGAACACCACCACCATCTCTCTAAGTAATCTGGTTCTTAGTCAAACTCCCATTATTGTAACTAGATTCATAGAATTATAAAGTTGGAATTATAGAGTTGAGTCCAAACCCCTGCTCAGTGCAGCATTTCCTAAACCATCCCAGACAGACATCTGTCCAGCCTCTGCAATAGAATCATGGTATTTGGAGTACGCTTTCATGTCTATCCTCAGCCTTCTCTTAAGATTAAATATTACTGAGTCTCCCAATCTTTCCCAGGTCATCTTGGTTGATGAAATCCATTTCAATCTGTTTTTAAAAGGGATATCCAGAACTGGGCATGTTAAACAATGGGATCTAAACAGCAGCAATTTTAGCAGTGCCTTTACTCCAAATGTCTATGATATTGATGCTTTGTTTGTGTGATGATTATGCCACATTCTTATCCTTTTTTAAAATAGTACCTCATCATAGATAGCATATAAAATAAAATAATTTATCTGTTAGGATAGCATATAAAATAATTTATCTGTTAGGATATGGAGAATCTGATTTCTGTTACTAGGCTATAGTTCTTAGTTATGTATTTAAATGAGCGATTTCTATTCATAGAAGCCAGTTAAACCAGTTCTTTCAGTTGCTCCTTTTCTGTAATTCACATTGTAGTCTGAACTTTTTTATATAAATGCAAAACCATATCAGAAGATGTCTCCTTTCTTTCTTTCTTTCTTTCTTTCTTTCTTTCTTTCTTTCTTTCTTTCTTTCTTTCTTTCTTTCTTTCTTTCTTGCTAAAACTGCTACACAAAGGATCTAGGGAAATGACAAAGGTGCAAACACTCCTCAGTTAGAATTCTGTTCTTTTTAGCTTCATCTGTTTCTCTGTTTCACTTTATTAATTTGTTCTTAGTTAAGAAATATGTGTACTCCTGATTCTACACTAGAAGTATGTAGGGATTTATATACAGTACTACATATGTTCCTCCTGTGTTTTTCTATGACCCCTTAAGATATGAGAAGTTATTTTTGGGACCATTCTGAGCTTTTTCTACTCCCCCTTTAATATCTCAGAAAAATAAATATTGAAATAATTATTGTACAACTAAATGTTGATGCATGGCTATACAGTAAATAATAAAGGTGTTTTTTTAAAAAAATATTCCTAATCTCTTGTTTCCTTCCCACCAGATCTGTGGTCTATACTTACAGGCTCCAAAGCAACAGTGATGGAATCTTCATGTGTCAGATGGTGACAGACTCTCCCGTTCCAGTAACTACTAATTTTGATAGAATTTGCAATTTTATACTTTTACATTGTACCCTTCAGCTGGAGAAAGAAGTGCTGGGTACCATAGCGATCTCGTAAGGTATGTATTTTATATAGGAATTTGCTGCATGATGTCTAGGTACTGTGAGGCAAATATGATCAGACAAATTTAAAGTGTATGCACATAAATTCCTAACCATAAGCAACAATATTTTTCTTGAAATGTTGAACAGTGAAATCTGTTTAAAAAACTTTTGTTTGAAACTGGGGTATTTATTAGTTAAACAGTTAGATGAAAAAGTAATGTCATCTTTTAGCTATGTTTCAGAGGTGTGAGCTTTTGACTCATTTATGACTGATGTGCAGATTTCATGTGATTATAGTGGACTCATTTGTTTAAACTGAAGCTGCTTAACCTCCTACAACTTTGATTGCTGGCTATGTTAGCTGGTTGATTGGAAATGGAGCTTATTGGAAATGGAGCTTGAATATCCATAAATTCCCATTCATGTGAAATTAGCATAAGGGGTAAATGTCAGAAAGGATTTTACTCCTGCATGATTGTTTTGTAAATAGAAACAAATTATTCCATCTCCATTGATTTTAATGGTCATCATTCCAAATCTGAATTTAGAGGCATTAGTCTGTTGCCATCATACATAGTTGTGAGCCTGAAGTAAGATCTGTTTCAGGACATATTTTGTTTTGGGAGGTAAGGTGTATGGTGTTGGCTGTTTTTTTCTTCTCATTTTCACAGCATTTAAGTTTAGTTTCCAGCAGAAAATACAAATCTGATAACAGCCTCCCACAGAATCTAATTTTAATTTTACAATCTGTTGTCTTTCAAGGTACTTCAGAGTTAATGGTGAAATTAAAATGTTCATGAAGATTAAAGCATCATCATTAAACTTGATTTAATTTTTCTTAGCTCTTATGTACTTAGTCTAGAGTTCAATAAAGGAGGAAGAATTATTAAAGGAGAGGAATTGATTGAATGGGCAAATTAGCATATTTTATTTGGCCTTATAAGACTCATTTTTTAAAAAAATACAGTTGGACCTTTCTTCTTGCTGATCTGGTTCACTTTTCTGCCCACCCCCACCCTGCCTATGCTGTTAGAGCTTCTCGGAGGACTGGACCTGTCAGGAAATCACACAAGATCCACATGAAATTTTCCATCATTCCTGTGAAATCCCATGGGAAATTAAGTGCAATTTCCTTGTTTGAAATATCCACAGTTTTTTGGTAACTGCAGTAGGACCTGGAATGTATCCCCCACAGATATGGAGGTCCAAATGTAAATTCTCCTGAAATAACTGACCATCCTATTGGAATGGACGCCTAGATACTGCTTCCAGGTGGGAGAGGCAGGCAGGAAGCCTCTAAAGGTCATTTGAGGATTCAGCAGGGCTTTTCTTATGTGCTTATGTCCTTAAATATTACTTGACACATTATAGGTGAACACTGCATAATAGTTTCTTTGTAGCTAAGTTACACTGGGATCTGCCACAGTGTTAGCTGTTTTGTTATGATAAAGTCTATACATGGTGATGTAGGAAGTCAGTTCTCAAGAGACTGGCCGGCACTAAATACTGTAATAACTTGTTTAGAAGAGAGTGGGCAGAAGCTGCAATAGGGAGGCAAAGAGTGTAACTTGACTTGCCAGAGCCATCATGTAAGTTAATAAGGCAGGTGAATTCCCAGCTCCAATGAATTATAGTCAGTGTTTATAGGAAATAGATGTGTTGATGTTCTGCTTGCATTTTCCAACTTGCATGCAAGTCAAAATTTTTAAATATATAATGTAAATTGCTTGATTAATTCCCTGCTGGAGACCAAGAGGAAATGACCAGGGGGTAGTTGAGTGAGAAAAAAGTTAACAATTTGGTCCTTTTTACTTTACTTTGCTAGGATAATACCTGCACCTAGGTTTTTTTCCCCCAAAGGCAAAGTACTGAGTTACTGTAACTTTTATACAGTGCAGAGATCAGAGAATGGAATGCAGAACTCTTGCTCAGCTGGAAACTGTATGGAAGAGCTTTCTGGGGAAGATTTAGAATTTTGCTAAGATATTCGTGTGGCAGACTTAAGAATGAGGCAATGGTGCTCTCAATTTCTGCAAGGATTTATCTGTGAAAATATTGTAAGGCATTGACCAGTCTGACAAGGTCAGCTAGTTAAATCCCATTGCTGATATTACCCAGAAGAGAAATTATAGATGGAGCGTACTTTGAGATAATGCTTTGTTGTATTTACAGCATCTCTTCTTTGGCAAAAATAGATAGTATTTTTATAATCTTACTTGTCTGCACATTTTCTGTAACCTTAGCAAGACCTTCACTGAAAAATCTTTGCTTCCAAATAATGTCCATAGTTTGTTTTGAGGATACATAGAGCAGCATTATTAACCCTGTAAACAGAAACTGCTAGTAGATGTCAAATGTGTACTATACTGTACTTTTGAGGAAGAAAATTGTGGAGGCAATTTATTGATAGGTTTGAGTTTGGAAGTGGAATGTATATATTTTTTCCCTTGATACTATTTAAAATCCGATGATGAATCACATCTATAGATGATTGCCTTCATAATTAGGGTTAGTGGCTTTGCTCTGTGTAATAGTTTTGTATAATTCTTTTTAAAAGCGTTTTATCTATATTTTGTCATATTGTTATATTTGTTAAACGTTGTTCAGTGATATGACCATTGATTATAAAAATAATCTGGCTATGTATCAGGTTGGTTAGGTACATACTATCTGGCTCATAAATTGAGTCCAATGACAGAGAAATTTGGGTAATATTTAGACGAAGCAAATAGAAAAGGGCTAATACACTATTTATCCTTTAACCTACGTTCTTCACCAGTTGTTGAGTTCTACATTGTCTCCGCCACCTGCATTTAGCCCTTGAAATATATTTCAAAAGTTAGACTTGAAAATCAAGTAGGATTAATGTATTCTCTTTGTCAGCCCTGGATGGTTAAACACTACAATTCTAAGTAAAGTCTTGAAATAACAGTGAGTATGACAAAGCTAAAACCACAGGTTTGCATCAGTTCTAAAGTATTAAGCATTGTCTGCTTTTATCTGATCATAGCTCTACAGATAACCATTTTTTCTTGTTTACCTTTCCCTATAAATGTTTGTCTTTTCCCAAAGATGGCAGAGTATGATTGTTGCAGCCATTACAGTGTGGGATAAAAAATACAGACTGCTTGCAAGAAAGTACTTTCCCCTGAAAAGCTTTTATTTTGTGCTCAACGTAGATGATTTTGGCTGAGGGAAGGTCTCTAAATTTTGTATGATCATGTCCATTATTTATGTTTTGTGTAGGGCTCACTTTATTTGCTGAACAGGCAAACTGCATCAAGTGGTATTACTCATCTGACAAGCTGCTGCCTATCCAGGGACTGAGTTTGTATATACTAAATTGGTCTAAAACTATCAGTTTCTCAGGGTGTTAAAATCTTTGTGCTCATTTTTGCCCATCTGATGTATCATGATCGGAGTGATGATGCATTATAGCCTCAGCCTTACTGATTCTTAAGAGATTCAGAAAAAAAATGGAAGTTTTGGTTTAGAAGTTTTTAGTTGTTTGGTAATTCCCAGGTTTCCTGTCCTTAAATTCTCTCTGTTGCATAAACACGCATGCGCACGCACATGCGCATGCGCAGGCACGCACGTACCACCCCCACACATATCCGCTGCACATCAATATATGCAATCCTATGCTGTGATGATAATAAGGTCAATTGTTACTTGTGTTCCTGAGTTTAAGAACACACAATTTTCCCAGGACTGCATATATTTCATATTTCCAAAGTAGATTTTTTTATAACGATAAACTAAGATTTCATTCACACCTAAGTTTTAATCCAGTTTTAGTCCACTTTCAGAGTGAGAAATCATATCAGTAAAGTGTCAAGCTGCTTTCTTTGAGCATTATCTAAAGTGGAAAGAAATTGACTAGTTGCTTTGCTCATGTGCTCTTTCACTCTGGGAAAGTGGAAAGAAACAGAATAAAACTTGGGTGTGAGACAGCGTAAGATATGTGGCAATACAAACTAAATCCTGCAGCTTGTTTTTCATATTTTGGGTAGACCTTTTCTCTTGTTTGTTTATTAGGGAGAATTTACACTGAAGACAGTGCAAAGAGGCTCTAAATTCATTCCTAGTTAATATGTATATGAACAAACATACATATAAGCACCATGTGATATGTTATTCCTGACTTACGTGCTTGTTCTCCTTTGATATTCTTATCCTCATATTGAAAAAAGGTTTCTTGATCTAAGGTGGAAATGTTGCAAACTACAGCATTTCTATCTCTGGCACAGGAAGCTGTACCTCAGCAGTAGAATGACAGCCTACTGAGGGCCATAGGCTCAATTTTGAGCATCTCCAGAAAGAAACCCTGGAGGCAAATCCCTTTTATCTCTTTTCTAAGAAAACTGCATGAACCTGTCCATGTGGTCCCTGGGAGTTGATATCTTTACAACCACTTTCTCAGGCAATCACCTAGAAGAGGTTGTGACAGTAAGACTGAAAATCAAGAATTACACGCTGCCATTTCATTTACTGATGCTTCAGAAGTGGATGCCAGTATAGAAAGAGCCTTTTAGGGCCCTTTCTCTATTAGTGCATCTGACTTGATGTAATCTGCCTTTGCATGTCAGTGGAAAGGACAGGAACTAAACAAAATTTTGGTTTTGGACAAGTCAAAATGTTTATCTGGGAAATGTTCTGGATTGTGAGATTTCTCATATTTTTGAAACAAGTTGAAAGTGATTTTTTTCAAGTTAGGTCTTATGGTTAGGGAGCCGGACTCTTATCTGGGAATACCTGGTTTGATTCTGCACTCTTCCATGAAGCCAGTTGGGTGACCTTGGGTTAGTCACAGCTCTCTTGCACTCCCACAGCCCCACCTACCTCACAGGGTATCTGTTGTGGGGAAAAGAACAAAAGGTTTGTCAGAGATGAAAAGGGCCTGGTTATGGCTGGCTTTCCACCATCAGTCATTCTTATTGAGCCAGTATTGGTTGCTGTATTTTGAACGTGGGACGATGACATTACTAGTCTTGCACTTTGCTGCACTGTGCCCTGGAGAGAACTACTGCTAGTTTAGTGAGGTGATCCATAGCGGATTCTATTTGCAGGAAGGATAGTATTGGAACAGCATTGTTTTCTAGGTTGACAAATTAAGTTACAAGTAGGAAGCTGTTCAATATAAATCAAGCAGAACCAACTTTGTATAGGGTTAGCTTACTACAAGGCAGCAGCGGTGAAGCATTTAGCAAAGTAAAAAGATGCTGATTTCACAGCATCTTTTTTACTGTGAGCACTTACTGTAGAATGCTCCACTACTACTGTGGTCGACAGAGCTTCCTGTCTTGCAGCTGGGAAGTTGTTGTGAAGATATGTTGAAGTTTCCGATCCTCTCATCTGACAGACCGAAAGCTGATATGGCAGCCCATCGCAGCTTCTGATCCTCCAGTCTGGTGGACCAGAAGCCACTACAATATCCCATTGCAGCAAGGGGCATGTCTGGAGGCATCCTGAAAACCCCAGCTATTCATTCCAAAGGCCCATTTAGGCTGCTGTCCAGATACATTTATACTGCTCATTGGAACGCGTAGTCCTGATTGAGCTGTTGCACACAATGCTTGATTGATTGTTGTCATGCCGCATTATATAATTGGAACTGCACCTTTACCTTAATGCGTGATCAACTGCACCTTTACCTTAATGCGCTGTGCAGTATTTTGCTAATTCAAGGCTTCAAACCAATACAGGCAGGACGGCAAGATGCTGGCTAAGCAGGAAGGACAGCTCAGAATTTGATTGCCTGCCTCAACCCGCATGACGGCGCATGACTCAACTCTCACAGCTCCACTAACGGAAACTATGGAGCTGTCTTCCAGTTGGGACGCCCGGTCTTCTCTGCGCAAAGAGTATACTGCGCTTTTGGATTTAACTGCGGATTTATTCCACTAGTCTGGAGGCAGCCCTAGTCCAGTATGGCATTCTGTTACCATAAGCTATCCAGGTGTAGCTATTCTCTACAAAATCTCCTTGTTAATAAGACATATTTACAAATAGCTTACTTGCCTTTTGTGGTAAATTGGCCAATATACTCTAATTTATGCAGTCCTTATTTCTCATTATTTCAGTTGAATTTATCCTTAAATAGATTTGTATGCTCACATGGCACACTAAATTTAGAGATAACCTTAGGCTTGGACTAGATGTGATCAAGTTAAGGATCCCAAAAATGTTTTGTGTAATATTCAGTAATTAATATTTACAGAAAAAAAAATCATTCTCAGTGGTTTGGAATCTTGATATTGATTTAGTTCTTATTTAATTAATTTAAAGGTTTGCTGGTGATGGTTTGTAAAATTTTTGTTCTGTGAGAGGGAATATATATTAAAAATAAAACATATTCTATATTTTATCTAATAATAATCTCAGTTATTTTAAACTACCAGAATTACTTATGCTGTGCTGAGAAGATCCATCAAATACCTGCATAAAAATGGTCTGTTTGGCTGTCACTTTATGGTTAAGACCCAGTTTTGTTTCTCATTTGAATTTGATTAGCATTATTAGGAAGTCTCAGGCCAAAGAGTCAACCTTTGCAAGTTTAGTTTTGTCTTCTACAGTAACAAGGAAACATTCATTCTCATAATATAATATGTCCTCATATTTAGTACTTTTAGGCTAAGATGTTTATTGTTTATTGTCTTACAGCAGTGTTTCCCAACCTTTTGACATATGTGTACCCCTTCTATAATTTTCATAACGCTGAGTACCCCTCATAAAAAACATATGCTTTAATAAAAATCATATACTTTAATATATATTTTCTTTTTTTGGTACATAAACGTGTACCCCCACCAAACTCTTCCCATACCCCTGGGGGTACGCGTACCACACTTTGGGAAACACTGTCTTACAGGTATCTTGCAGAATTTAAGCCAGGAATTGTAGAATGTTGCATTTGAATTTCTGATGGCTTTGTTTTTTGTTTCCTTTTTGCAGACGTCAAAACCATGGGAAATGCAGATAGCCAAAATGTAGAACATCAGTTTTATGGGGAAAAGCATGCCAGCTTAGGTCGGAAACATACATCACGCTCTCTTCGCCTTTCAAACAAAGCATCTCGGCGGACAAGACATGCTTCCTCAGGAAAAATTATACATAGGAACTCAGAAGTAAGCACACGATCTAGCAGTACTCCCAGCATCCCTCAGTCATTGGCAGAGAATGGGCTGGAGCCTTTTACTCAAGAAGCCAATCTAGAAGATTTTGGAAACACAATCTGGGTAGACAGAATGGATATGGGCCTAAGGCCAGTTTCTTACCACACTGATTCTTCTGTCACTCCCAGTGTGGATAGCAGCTCAGTTCTCATGGCAACTTCAGTACAGAGTATGACAAACTCAGAAGGTGGCAGACTTTACGGAGATAAGTCTACATACTTGGCTGAAGGAAATCATAGGCAACTGTCTTACTCAACAAATGGACCAACTTTCTTGGAACCTATGAGTTTCAAGAAAAAACGTTCAAAATCTGCAGATATCTGGCGGGAGGATAGCTTGGAATTTTCACTTTCTGATCTCAGTCAAGAACATTTGACAAGCAATGAAGAAATCTTAGGCTCTGCTGAGGAAAAAGATAGTGAGGAGAACCGGAGTAGAGAAACAAGCAACAGTCGTCAGCCAGCGGTTGTTTGCCAGCGTGCAAACTCTTTAAGTGATCTGTATTCTCCTAAAAGCTCAAGTGTTACAATAAATGGTGGCCCACAAAATATGCTGGGAGGCTATTGTCGAAGTTTAGCGCCTCATATGCCAGATATTGAAAATCACAAAATGTCGCCAGCCACAACAGAGAATGTTACATCCTACAGTAATTATAACACACTCCCATGCAGGAAGTCTCATTGCCTATCTGAAGGAATCACACACTCAAAAATGAACCATAGCAACAGTATGCATGGCAGACGAGCAAAAACAACTCAGGTAAACTACTTTTTGGATCTTTATATTCTTTCAAATATAACATCAGATTTGACTAATATGCTAATAATCTGCTACCTTTAGCTAAAAGGCTTCTTTCGGTATTTCGAAATGAACCATGTTCCATCACATTCCTCAATTTATAATAAAGAGACAGTTTGTCTATAGACTAAACCAGTGCATTTTTTAAATTGAAGTTATTTTTAGCTGATTATTTTGTATAACAGTCTGTGACAAAACTAATAGCACTTGTCTTAAAGTATTGGATGTTGAAAGTGGTGAAATTTAGTTTTTAGAATAAGACGTATAAGTACAATGCTTCTCAAGAATTTCAGTTTCATGACAGAAAAGGTATACACAACTTGAATGGCCTCCTCATAGTTCTTCTAGAAGGGGCTGTGGTGCGTGAGGACTGTTCTGTGGCAGCTTCCCAGTTTTGGCATAGCCTCCCATTGGAGGTACACCAAGCACCAACTTCATACGGTTTTCAGTGCCTTCTTCACCCAGGCCTTTGATGCATGGGTTCCTCTGAATGTAGTCCTGCCAGGGTAAGTTTAAGTGTTTTGTATTTTTCTTGTAGGCTGATCCACCCTAGGTCCTTTGAGTGGAGGGTGGGATACAAATGTAATAGCGTTTGTTTCTTCTTTTTCTGACCCCCCTATTCTTTTTTTAGAACATAGGGGAGTTTATCTATAATGACACCACCCTGGTAGCTAAGACAGCACTTACTTGGTATCACTATGTTGTTTTTAAATATTTGCTTTCATGCCTTGTAACTGCTGTTAGCTTTGTATGAGAGTTTTATCTGTATCTGTCTTGAGTATCGACTGTAGCCCTTTTGTGTTGATAGCTTGGGGTGGTGAGTGTTAGGATAGAACATTGTCATAATTGTCTGTTCTATAATATTTCTATACAGCTTTGTAAAACTCTCAATGCGGAATACGCATAGCATAACAACAAGGTTATGGCAATGTTAAGAACAGTATTAAGACAATTGTTTGTAAAAGAGTGACAGGGATAGAAAGCAGGCAGACAGTACAGCCATTCACACATGGGAATAGTTACTGACTGAATTTTGTTTGAAGTTAATGGTGATCCAGAAAGGATCACTAAAATAAGATGAGCTATCATTTTTGCCCCCAGTGTCTGGCGGATGTAGCTAGCAAAATGTAATTTTAATAGCAATCCAAGAAAAAAATGTCAGAACAAATAGGTCAAAGCTAGCAATAGATAGCATGCTTCAGTGACTTCCTTGATTTTATTATATGTCCCAGTTATGTACGTATGTAGTGAAGACTACATCTTATGACCCAGAAAAAGAAAAACACTTTATACAGTGATTGGTCGGAGTAACCGATCAGCAAGTTGCACTACTTTTAAGTGGGATTTGATCTGGTCAGTTTATATCATTCTGCAGGCAACAGTGTTGGGATTTATTAGCCTAAGAAATCAGTGCCAGACATCCAGTGGATGGAGGCGAGAAACTTTATGAGCACAGAGGAGCATCAGTTGGCACTGACTTGCAGGCGGCAGTTGGAGGCGTCTTTCTGGATTAACTGCCTATGCTTGATCCATGAAGAACTGCTCCTTCTAAATATAAAAATGACGTTCTCAAACAGATGCTTCTATTTTCCCACAATAGGTTTTCTTGTCTCTTTTAAATATAGAACTCAAATGTAGCACTTTTGGAGAGTGGCACATAGGTTCCTCTCCTTGTTTAACAGAGCACAGTTATCTATTTTATCTCTTTTTTATAATGTTTTATTGTGACTCAAACTGAGACCTTTGAGTATAGGGTGTAACCCGCCCAGAGACCTTCGGGTATAGGGTGGAAAATAAATAAATAAATAAATAAATAAATAAATAAATAAATAAATAAATAAATAAATAAATAAATAAGCAAGCAAATAAACAAATAAATAAATAAATAAGCAAGCAAACAAACAAACAAACAAACAAACAAACAAACAAATAATACCAGTAATATCCCCATGTACTTTGCTTTCAGCTACACTTAAGACTGGGCGTGCTAATGTAAGAAAGTCTTAAGCTTTGTTTTGTATCTGTTTGTACTTTTAAATTTGGTAAACCTAATGGCAAATTTACTTTTCTAAGAGCAGTCCTAACCATGTCCTATTATGCTTAGTGGATCTTAACTATCAGGATAGTAAGATTTTGGGTGCAGCTTTAGAAAGCATCTGCTGTATATGCATCTCAGCTCACTCATTGTTATTTCTGAGGGCTTTATTTGTACACTTTTATCATACTTTTATTCAATTTGTGGTGAGTATCCTTTGAAGATATTAATGCATCGAAAAGTTAACAGATTAGAACTGCTTTGTGAGGTTAGAGCTGCCCAATATCACCATTTCCCCAGGTTCCCTGTGGGTTCTCTCTTTCCCTCTCTTTGAAATAAGATCAATTTCCATCACTAGAGTCATGTGGCAAAATGCAGAATAGGGAAGTGGGGAGACAAAATAGTGTGCCATTCTGTCCGTTGTGGTTGCTGATCAGAGCCGTACCCTATATTGATCCACACTGAATAAAGTCTTTAGAGGTCCTTCCAGCATCTGCATCTGAGTCTTCTATCACATTTTGCACTGAGGAATTGGGCTAATTCAGTATTAGCCATGTAAACTAGAAATATGCTCTCCTGCCTACTCTGCCTCTCTTTCTCTTTTAACTGCTCACCTTCACAGATTTGAAGGTATGCAGCTCTGCCGCTTTCCAGCACCGTTGCAGGCAAAGTTGTTTCCTATCAAGGAAATAAGCAGATTTTGCTGTGTCCATTAAGAAAGATAACCTGTTTGCTTGAAGAGCAAACCAGAATCTTTTTTTTAAACCAGTGTTATAATAATGACAGAAAGGTTGGGTGACCAGTCCTGCCTCCTGCTGCTGAAGTTCTGCACAGGCATGGTTACACTCTTCCCTCACATGATTATTTTAATATGTTTATATTTGGTTTGAACTGTTCTAACCTGCCCTGACATCCTTGGGTATAGAATGGCACACGAATGTGAATGAATGAATGAATCTTCTTGAGATGGAAATATGTCAGGATTCTATTATAGCTGCTTTTGAAGGAATCAAAAGGTACTTGAGTGCAATATCATTTTGGTGCCAAAAGACAAGCCTGTCAAAGTTGATCCAGAAAGACTGGAAGAAGAATATCCGTTCAAATTTTTGAAATGTGTCCGGTGCCATGTAGACTGTGTTGGCCAATCCACAGTTCTGTGTCCGTTTCAGTCATCTGGACAAACCCACCTTTTTTTAAAGCAGAGCCTTATCTATGGCGGAGCCAGAACATAAGAAAAGCTCTGCTGGATCAGGCCATAGCCCACTAGTCCAGCATCCTGTCCCACACAGTGGGCCACCAGTTGCTCATGGGCATCTAAGCAGAAAACAATTTTGGGGATCTAGAATATGAAAACCCTGTGCAAGCACAACAGGAAGTTAGTTGTGCATATTGTATACATATTCTTTTCAGGGATGATGAAAGTTTGCTGGAACAGGAGGTGTGGAGGATTGTGAAGCTCTTCATGATCAAATCTAAGCTTAAATGGAATAAAAAATGTGTATATTCTTGCTGTGTTTATGAAGTCATATAGATCGAACCACAGGAAATATTCTTCATTTTCTCTAATTTTTTTCTTTCTTTCTTTCTTTTTAAACAAGTGAAAGTTTCCTGTGGCTAAGTACTATAACTTCTAACAGTTCTTTTACATCAGCTATTTAAGAAAGAACTTAAATGTAGGGTTGTTTTGCTTTAATTGAAAGTGCCTTTTAGTGTTTTGGGAATAATTACCATCAATATGCAGAAGCAATTAATATCCAAAAGATGTTTTGGAGGACACCCACACAGCAATTTAATTTTGATATTAAGAGCCTGCAATAGCTGATTAGGCAAGAACTCCTTGGGGGGGATGGGAGAGTAAATTCCCTCCCCTGTTTTTAGTCTTTGTGGTGAGGCAAGAGTAGCAGCATTGCAGCAAATGTACTCATTTGTTTCCAGCACTTTGCCATCTCTTTTCTGCATTTCACTTGCCTATTGACAGAGCAAAAGCACCATTCAAGAGCTAGTTGTTGAATTCAGGTGACAGATCCTCCGTCTCCTAAACAGACATAAGACTTTTGTAAGACATGAAAAGGGCAAATGCATTTTTAAAGAAAATGTGGTGATGGGAAGCCAAGACTCTTCCTTTCCTTATTCTTTTCTGAGCTCTCCCCTTCCACGTGAATTGCCTATGCAGAGAGAGCTTAGAGTATTTTTGCTTTTTAGATTTAACCTATATTTGCACACTATAGGCTGGGACTTTTCTTTTTTAAAGGTTGTATATCTCTGATTAAAAATTATTCCTTTTGGTAATTGCAGTTCAGGATTCTTGGTGACTAGGGTGGGAGAATTCTTCAACACAGCTTTAACATTAGACTAGGATAATAATGTCAATGCAGTAATAGAGCTGAATCCTAAAGTGTCCCAGCCGAGAGTATATTTTTGAAAAATGATATAATATTTAGCTATCTTTCTTGAAAGTAAAGGTTTGGAAGAGTGCTTGTAGGTATTATTTTTTAAATCATAGTGGATGCAGGTAGGTTTTCAGCTGAAATTATAGTTGCGTAATCAGCTGCTAACTCCATGTTGTCAAACCTTTGTAAATCTTCCTTTCAAGTTATAACTGATGGGATGGGAACTGTTACCTAGGTTGTCATCCTGATCACAAAAGGAATAGCTGCACTTCAAGATAAGATCTTAATCCTTGTCACTGGAAAAAGGAGCAAATGGTTGCACACAACATTGGTTAAAGGTGAACACACTTTCCTAGAACTTCATACTGTTTTATTTTTTCAAATGGCATATCCATAGACTTGCTTTTTAAAAGTTTCTGGTTGTGAAAAGTGGAAGTCTGTTTTGTGTGTGTGTGTGTGTGTGTGTGTGTGTGTGTCAGTTAGTTGTTTGTGAGCAGCTGAAAAATCCACATACAGGTTTGTAGACTGAATACTACTTGGTTAAAAGCAACAATGACGAGACACACAGCCTGAAATGGCCTTTGAAATGCTTATGACCCCTTGTTATTATTACAAGCCTCCCTTTGTTGGGGATTTTTAGAGCTTTGTGTACCTCTGATGACTTGCCTCTTCGGGTATGTTTTTGTAGTCTAATCCCAGAGGATTACAATTGTGATAATTAATTTGTATTTAGTGGCATTAATTAGAGCTAAAACACTAAGATAATATTCTAGTGCAGAAAGCCACCCTGGGATTAAAGTTATATTCCAAGAATGCTTACTGAAAATTAGCTGCATAGAAATTGGTGAGATTTACCTCCAAGCAGAAATTGTTTGGCCCTGCACAAGCCTGTCTAGATTCTGTGTCTGATGTCTAGTTCACTAAGTTGCTATTCCTAGTATACCTGAGCTGTATCTGACTAAACAACAAAATTTACTGTAGTTTTGAGGATTATTGTCTGTCTTAAACCATGTTTTAAGAGCAGGCTGTATGCTATGAGTTATTTTGCTGTTCCAAAGGATGCATTTAAAATCAAAAACACAAAAACCAATGTTTTGCATAGTCCTTTTCTGTCTAGCTATATCATAATGTTGGAAAATTATTCCTAGACATGACTAGCAGTTCCCATTGTACACCTGTCTTGTTCTCTGGTAGGAAAAAATGCAATAGTTTTTTTGTGTGCTTGTTTTTCTATTGACATTTTGGATCAGCTGCCTGAGGCTTCAAGCTCCCTCTGTGTCCAAAATAATAACTCACTTTTCAACAAGTGGACATAACTTTACACAATGAATAAATAGTTATTGGTTTGATTTTCTCATAAATGAGTATGGGTACATTTAGGATATTGAAACCAGACAAAAGAAAGTGCTTTTTCACATAGTGCATAATTTTTGGGACATGGGACTTAGATGCTTTTGAAAGAGGCCCCCAAAAATTCAGGAAGCAAAGAACTACCAGAAACTCTTTCAAAGGTTGCAATTTCACTGAATGTGGATTTGTGAATGGCAACAAAAGAAAACACTAATGTTTTTTCCCCCATAGAGTTTCTTAGATCAGGAGATTCTTTTTTTTTTTTTATGGACTCTACATGTTTGACCCAAGCATGGAAAAGTAATGCTTATCTCTCGAAAACTGCAATTGTGATGAATATGGGAAATGAAATTTCTTTGTTTGCTGTAGCTTCACTCTGGTGGATGTCAAGAATTTCAAAGCCTAGTCCAGTGATGGCAAACCTTTTGAGCTCGGTGTGTCAAAATTTGCAAGAAAACCTAGCTTAACTCAGGTGCTGTGTCACTTCTAGAAATATCCATAATTTTGTGAATTTTGTAGCTCTAGTAATATTTTATTAAAAGCAAAAACAAATAATTATTTATAATAATAATAATAATAATATTTATTTATATACCGCCCTATGGCAAACCAATCCAGGCGGTTAACAACAGTAAATGTAAAATATAACAATTAAAAACACCTTATCCCTCCCCCCCCTTAAGACAGTATTAAACAATATAACATATTAAAACACAATATCAATACGTAAAACAATAATTTAAAAACTAAAAACCCTGATGTCCCTCTGTTGATCCTCAACCATCACTAAGATGGGGCCACGGGAGGAATCAGGGAATCTGGGCCGGGATGGTTAATCTGGAAAGGCCTGCCGGAAGAGATCCGTCTTGACCGCCTTTTTAAAGCTGTCTAATGATGTTATCTGACGGATCTCATCCGACAGGTCGTTCCAGAGTTTGGGGGCGACAGCAGAGAACGCCCTCTGGGAGGTCGCCGCAAGCCTAGATTTTAGAGGCTGCAGTAAGTTCCTCCCAGAGGACCGGAGAGTGCGGGGAGGATTGTACGGGAGGAGGCGGTCCCTGAGATAGCTTGGACCCAAGCCATTTACATTAATGACTTTTGTTGCTGAATTTCGTTTGCTAATATTCAATTGAAAGTTGGTATTTCATACACTTCAAGAACAAGCAAGCACTACACGCCCAGGTGCCAGGGTGACCATGTGTGTCACCCAAAAGGGCTTGGTGTGTCACCTGTGACACACGTGTCATAGGTTGGCCATCACCGGCCTAGTCAAACTTCTCATCAGTAATCAAGAACAATTCCAGAAGTATGACTTGAAGTCTGCTCCTTGGGCATATAAGATGATTTTTAAAAACACAAAGCATATTTTTCTATGGAAACAAATGTCTTAGACTCCTAGAAAATGCTTTACCTTTCTGTGCCTTTATGTTTTTAGTGTTGTCAGTCTAAAAATTAACAGTTCCCAAAAATAGTTGTAATAATTCTGTTTTCTTTTCTAAAAATACCTTAGCAATGGGATTTTGATGCGTAGACAATTGAATGTTTTGAAGCAACAGAAAGACTCTTGATTATATATTGTACATTTCATCTCTTCTATGTAAAAACCCACACAGTTGCCACAACTGACAGTCTGGGGCAACATATTCAATTATGGGGATATAGTTTCCAACTGTGAACCTCTTCTACTTAAATATATGTTTGAAACATTTGTTTTCAGAATATTTCTACACATTTTTATATGACCTAGTTGTTTCTTGGTAGAGCAAAACCTCAAAGTGTTTAATTTTATTTGTTAAAGCCTTATTTAGGAAATGAATTAAGAATCTGTCATGTTGCAGGCCACGTTCCCATGCACGTTTGGTATGGTACCAAATGTGGGATCAGCATTTGCAGAAAGCGGACCAAATCGCCCCAAACTGTGCCAGACCAGGACCAAATTTGGTACCGGAAAATAGTCTCAGCATGGTTTGGGGGGTACCATTACGCATTGTTTAGCAAGCTGAGACTGCACACGGAGACAATCGCGGGCTATCCAGGGAGGAGATTGGCGCTCATGTCATTAGGAGGTGGGGTGTGCTTGCTGTTCCTGCCTTGTGCATTGGAGATCGCAGCCGCTGACATTTTAAAATCCCGATCACCAAAGCAGGCAGGATACTGGCTTAATTTTTGTGGATTTTCCACAGAAATATTCCCAACCCTGTTTCCCAGGTGCCAAGGCAGGCAGGATAATCGCTTGATTTTTGTTCCAATTCCAAAAGTTTTCAAACCCCATTTCCCGATCGCCAAGGCAATCATGAAAATAAAGCCTTGCTTTTATCCCTTTTAAGCTTGCTGGGCATTCTTGTAGTTCCTGGTGGAGCGGAGGTGCGCAAAACTGCTCAAGCGCCTAACTGCCGGTAAACCTCGTAGCAGCTTTCGGTCTTTTAAAATAATTTATAAATTTATTATTATTAAGTATGCTTTATTTTAACTTTTTTTCCATGCCTCCCAGCCCAGCCCTGGCTTTCAGTGCTGCTAAGGGAGGGGGTGATGCGACCCAGGGGTGGGCTGAGGTCAATCTGGCTTCCAATGAGAAGAAAGGGGGTGGAGAAGAGGTGGTGCTGCTCCCCCGTGCCAGGGTTTGGTGCATTTTCCATCCGCACCCAACCCACACCTAGCCCATGTAGCTGGTAATGGCATGGGGATGGGCTGGGAGTGATTTCGGACCTCTCCTGGTCCCGTGCGTTCTGATTCTCCTCCAAATGGCTTGCATGGGGACACAGCCTTACATTCACAAGTACAGAGTTTTGAGGCTGCAGTATACTGATAATTTCAAGACTGAAGTTTGGGATTGCCATTGAAGTTAATTTGGATGCTGCAGTTTATACATAATGTTTTTTGAGTAGCTCTTTGTAGTCTTATATAACACACATTAACTGTTACATGGCTAGTAAAATGAGACTTCTGTATTGTAACAGGATTCTTTAACAGCATGGTTTTGTTTTTACATAGTTGATAAAATGTGGCTTCCCTTGCTTAATATCTAAAGGAACACCTTCTTCCATAGCAACCTGCCTGTGCCTTATGATTTGTAGGGGACATCCTCCTGATTCTACCACCACCCTGAGCAGTAGAATGGATGGGCACCTGGGACAGGGCTTTAGCAGTGATGGCCCTCAGGCTATGGAATAGTCTCCCCTTGACATGCTTAGGAAGGCAGTGAAGACACACCTATTTGCCCTGGCCTTTGGCTAAATGGGAATATAGTTTTCCCCCTCCTCTTTTCAGACATTTTCTATTGTTTTAATATATTTATATTTGGTTTAAAATGTTGTATCCTGCCCTGAGATGTTTGGGTATAGGGCAGAATCAAATCGCAAACAGAAAGAAAGAAAGAAAGAAAGAAAGAAAGAAAGAAAAAGAAAGCGGGTTTGGCAACTTTTAGTAACATTGTTTGGTCTCTGAAATACCTTTGACTTTTACTGATATACAGTGGTACCTCAACATACAAGTGCCCTGACATACAAGTGTTTTGAGATACAAGCCGCCGAGCGAGTGATGTTTTGCTTTGAGATGAGAGCAAGATTTGAGATATGAGTATGTAAATACAGTACAGTACATAACAAAAACAACTGAGGTGGTGTTTTGGGAGCTGGAATGGATTAATGGGAAAATTGCTTTGAGATACAAGCGATTTGACATAAGATCAAGGTTACGGAACGAATTAAACTCGTATGTCAAGGTACCACTGTACTGGACCACTCCTTGCACTATACTGTTTACACACAGGATAAACTGGGTATTCTCTCTGAAATTCTCTTGATGTGTTTGGCTAATTCTGCGACTTTCCACATCATGAAGAATTCTGGGAACCAAACTATTATGTTATTCAAGTGTTATATTGCATTATCGAAAAGCTCTCCCCAGTATCTGCATTAGAGAGATGTGCTTAAATATTTTGAGTCTAGACTTCTTTTCACATAGTCAGACATCCTTCAGGAGCTAAAGAGCAAAAATATCCATACTTACTCCACATATGGGCCGTACCTCCATATTCAGCATATTTATAGCACAAACACACACAGCATGTTTTCTTTCCTATTAAAATGTTTAATTACAGGCTTCTCTCCTGTCTCAGCCACATCATCATAATGGAAAAAACTTTGGCTCTGGTTAAACATTTTGGCAAAGCGTTTTCCCTCTGTGTAACAGGTATTGGGAAAGCGATTTTTTGAGTGTGTGTCGTAATATACAGCAATATCTCAATTGAAACAGCAACACCCCTGTTTCAGCGGTTTATATGCCTGTGTAGTATCAGTCAGGCAGGTCAGATCTTGCACCAGTTTTTTTCCCTTCTGTCACAATTTAATCTATGTTGATCTATGAACGAGTGAGAGAAATAAAATGTGTTTATAATCCTTTCTATTGATCCAGTTCTTTGAAAAGTGCTAGTTCATGCAACTATTTACTCAGCTGTCTGGTGTCACAGTTTGCCGCATTTTAGTGCTTACAGAGAAAGAAGCTAAGCACATTGCAGGGTTGAAGGGATGCGCATGAGGATATAGGAAAAAGGTGTAGTAGTTATTGAAATTGGGACTCCATGGTCTATGGTAGGAAGTTAGGCGGGACTTGGTTTCCTTCTCCTTGCAGTCAAGGTGCTGCATTTCCAAGATTACTGGATTAACAAGAAGACTTGGGTAATGGTGGGAAAGGAAAAGAAAGTGATAGACAACTGGAGTCAGGAGGAAAGGAATAACTTGTGAGTAACAGTATGAAAATTGTATAAGAATATATATACCATATATTCAAAAATATTGCTTCTGTTTCTTCATCCTCTGTGTGCCAGGAGAGGTGGAACCCTCACCAAGAGCCTCCTTAATTCTTCACTTTCTGCCATCAGGGAGGTATTGTCTGCATATTTGAAGTTGTGGATATTTCTCCCAGCAAATTTAATTCCAGTTTTAGATCATTCAACCTGGCATTTTGCATGAAGTACTGTACTCTGCAAAAACATTAAGTAAAAAGGGTGACAATATGCATCCTTTTTGTACTCCTTTCTCAGTCTCTCATTCCATGTTTGGTTCTAACTGTTGCTTCTTGTCCCACAAATATGTTACTCATGGAACAAGGTGGTTGAGTACTCACATCTTTATGAATGTGCCACAGTGACCATACAATTGTGGCTATTGGTGATGGCAACCCCAATAAGAACTCTTGTATATTTCTTCTTAATCTCTTCTAATTCTTTTAGGTCTTTTTATTTTTGTCTTTTATCATGCTTATTTTTACATGAAATATTCCCTTGATATCTCCAATTTCCCTTGTCTTTACCATTCTAATGTTTTTATCTATTTTTTGCATTGGTCACTTAAGAAGTCCTTATCTTTTCTTGTTATTCTCTGAAAACCACATTCAGCTGTGTAGATCTTTCATTTTTTTCTTTGCTTTTAGTCTTCCTTCTTTGTCAAGCCTCATCAGATAGCCATTTTGTTATCTGCACTTCTTTTTCTTTTTTATTCTGCCTCCTATAAAATGTTACAAAGCTTTGTCTACCATAGCTAATCCTTTAAATCTATTAATCAGCACTGCATATTCATAAGAGATATTATTTAGGTCTTAACTTCATGATCTAGAGGTTTTCTTTACATTCCTCAATTTAAGTGTGAATATTGCAATTGCTCAAAATCTGAACCACAGTCAGCTTCAGGTCTTGTTTTTAGTGACTTCTCCATCTCTGGCTGCAAAACATATCATTTTGATTTCATTATTGACATTCTGGTTATGTTCATGTGTAGAGTCATTTTTTGTGTTGTTGGAAAAGACTGCTATGAACAACAGCTTATCTTGGTCTAGTGGTTAAGGAGCTGAACTCTTATCTGGGAATACCGGGTTCGATTCCACCCTCCTCCACGAAGCCAGCTGGGTGACCCTGGGCTAATAACAGCTCTCTTTCTAAGCTCTCACAGCCCCACCTACCTCATAGGGTGTTCTGTTATGGGGAGAATAGAAGCTTTGTCAGCCGCTTTGAGTCCCCTTAAATGGGTGAGAAAAGCTGGGTAGAAAAGCCAACTCTTCTTCTTAACAAATTCTGTTAGTCTCTGCCCTGTTTCATTTTTTATCCAAGGCCAAAGTTTCCTCTTATGCCAGTTATCTTTTATTTCCTACTTCAACATTCCAATCTTCTATGAGGAAAGTGTCAATTTGGGGGTGTTAGTTCTAGAAGGTATGTCGGTCTTCATAGAGCAGGCCAACTTCAAGTTCTGTGAGGCATAGATCTGCAGTATGTTGAAAGATTTAACTTGGATTCAAACAATAATTATCTCATTTTGAGTTTGTATCCCAGGACTGCTTTTCTTATGAGAGCTACTCTGTTTTTCCTAAGGGATTCATTCCCATAGTAGTAGATATAATAGTCATCTGAGTTAAATTCACTCATTCCTGTCCCAAGATGTTGATGTTTAATCTTATCACCTTATGTTTGACCATACCCAGCAAATCTTGCTTCTTAGATCTTGTATTCCAGGTTCCTGTGTGAATTTTCCTTTCACCACCAGCCACAGACACAGCAGAGCTTCCTTTCAGTTTTGGTCCCAAAACTTCTCTCTTTCTGGAACTACTTGTACTTACCCTCCACTCTTCACTATTAATATATTGGACATGTTCTGGCCTGAGGTATTCATCTTCCAGTGTCATATCTTTTATTAGCCTTTTGATACTTTCAGTAGGGTTTTCTCGGCAAGGATACTGGAGTTGTTCCTATTTCCTTCTTTAGTGGATCACCATACATCAGGTCTCTCAGCTATGACCTGTCTTTCTTTGGTGGCCCTGTACAGCATAGATAAGGAAGCCTATGGGCAGTGATCCACAAAGGGGGTCTTATACTTTACCATTTTTCCTTAGGTTTTGCTGTTCTGAAATTCTAGTATTGCTTTTTTTTTAGCTACCTGCTAGCACCATTGCCCCTCCAGCCATCCATTACCCCGCCAGCAATGGTGCCTAACTTGCCATAAGTTTATAAAACCAGGGTAGCATTTATGCTGTTCTATTTATCCTTTATGCTCAGTATTAAAGAAATAATATACATTAAAGGGCAGGTCCTGAGGGCTGGGACCTGTCTAAGATTAATATAATATTGTTACTCGCCCTGAGACCTTTGGGTATAGGGCAGGATAGAAATACAAACAAATAAACAGAAACTCCATAGTATCTCCTTAGGAGAAAGCTGACAATATGTGGATGAAACAGCATGCTTTATTTAATTTATTTATTTCAATTGCTCCGCTGCTACATGTGATCATGTCTCAGTTGGGTGAGGACAGCAAGGCAAACACGTGCACATTTACGGCAGTCTGTTGAGGGCTCAAGAGTAGTCGGCATCAGGTCAGTCCAAAGTCAGGGTTCCAGAAGTTGGGCAGAGTCACAGTAGGGTCCAAGACTCAGGATTATGGGTGAAGGCATGGATGGAAGTTGTACAAGTTTTGTTTGCAATGTCAGGCCAGCATGTGCTGCTCAGTTAGGTAGGGGAGGCAGCACCACGCCCTTGCTGGCGCAGCGGCATCAGTTGCTGTGGTCTGTGCCTCACCTGTTTCTGCTGCCTAAGCAGCATAGGGGAGGGGCTGTCTTGGGGTTGACTGTCTGAGCTCTTGTTCCCAGAGCTGTCTGTGTGGTCCCATAAAACTGGCTCCTGACATTTAACGTTTGTGCTGCTGTGTCCTGGTTGCTGCCCAGACTGTTGTGCCACTGAAATTGCATTCTCCTCCCCCGAGGAGACTGGACAGGCATGACGGGGTATGACAATACACTTCCAAAGAAATGGAAGTATTACAGAGGATCGCTTATAAACATAATTCTTGACTTACATTGGTTTCTCTAAATGGACCAAAATAATGTTTGGCACATCAGAATTGAGCCTTCCATTGAACAGAGTTTCACAGACTTGGTTTCTGATACTGATCTTTTCCTGAATTTCTTGGGTATGTATCAGAAAGTTTAGAGGTAGCTGTCTGTGAAAAAGGAAGAATGCTTCATAGGATAAACAACAGAAACAAACCATAGGCTCTGCCACAAGGTTTTTCATTATTCTGTTTTTAGGGAGACCAGCTTGTTGAAGGCAGTTGGACTATATAATAATAGTTTTGTTTTCATAATTATGCTCTTCCATGGTTTCAGGCCTGATTATGGCACTGAAACGGCATTGGTTGCTCTGAGTGATGACCTTCTCTAAGGAAATACAGGGAAGTGCAACCTTGTTGGTTCTGTTTGATATCTCACTGGGTTTCTAAACCATTAACTATGGTATCCTTCTAGAAAGGCTGTGGGGTTTCGGAGTTGGAAGCACCATGTTGTAATGGTTCCTCTTCTGTTTCTTAGGCTATGGCCAGAGAATGATTGTGGGTGATTTCTACTTGACATTTTGGGAACTCACCTGTGGAGTTCCTCAGAAGTGGATCTTCCATGATCTTTAATATCTATATGAAGTCATTGGGAGAGGTCATCAGGCATTTTGGAGTGAGGGGTAACCATTATACAAATGAAACTTAGCTTTGTCTCTCAGTCCCAACTGAGTCAGAAGAGGTGGTTAAAGTGTTGGAGACCAGTTTCATAGTTCAGATATCTGCCTAACTGCAGACTTTGACAAGCCTCTCCTTTGATTTGTAACGGTGATAGGAAGGAAAGTGCTTGCTTGCCACTTTATATTGCCTGTGCAATACATTCAGTTTGTGAGATGCAAGGGCTAAATATCTTTCTACTTTGATCATTGCTTCTAGGCAAAGCTGAACATTACCGTCATGCAAACCTAAACAAGAAAAGCTATTATGTAAGAAGTGTATGGGTTTTGCAAATGTGTAGGTGGAGACAGTGTGTTTTTGGATTATTCTCCCATTTTGAAGGTTTTTCAGAATGTTAGCTATTAAAACTTAAAGTACTTTCTCCCCAAATAATTTGTTATTTTATTTTGAGCACTACATGATGCTTAGAAGTTCTCATCCACTTGGTTCCTGTCTCTTTTTGTTTTATGAACTTTATAAAAGCAACCTTTCTTTCTTTACTTCCAAATCAAACTGTTGTCAAAATAATGTTTTCCCAGTCCTAGTCTTTTGTCAGTTGTGGTTTGATGATACGGCTAAGAGTCCATATTATGAGCTGGAAACAGCAAAATTTCGTGCCACCCACAAACTTGCTAAATGCCTTTGTCAAATTTGTATTCACTTGGGATTTTTATCTTTCTTTCTTGCATTTCTGATATTTCCAACACATGAGCCAACGTAGAATTAGATAAAGGCAGATAAATGCTATTTTTTAAAAAAAATTACTTGAGGACAAGATAAAATTATGCTTCCTTTGTTTTCATATTGCTTTCCTACTCCACCCACCAAAATCAATCTGTACTGGTGTCTCAGGGTAATATTCTAAAGAACTGAGATTTGAAGATCGCTTTCCTGAACTGCTGTGGTTCCAAACTGGAGGGAAGTTTTCACATTAGACCAACAATGTAAAATCAGGACTGTATTGTTTATGTGAGGTGGTACAGATTATTTAGTGAGTAGGCAGGCTCTGATGGGTGGTGAGAAGGAAAGACACTGTTTAAGTGTCTTTGTTTAAAGGAATTGATTGCAATTTGCATGAGGTGCCCTATTACATGCTATATGATACATACTAGTTTTTTTTTTTTAGCAATACCACTGCAGAAATGAGAAGTGTGAGGATGCTGGGTAGAAACCAAATTTTGTTGAAGCAAAATTGTGGATAAAGCAGTTTAGGAAACATTGAATATACTTACTGGCCAAAAAACATTGGAATTTTTTTTGGGGGGGGGAGAGAAAAAAGGTGTAATTAAAAATGTGATCCTTATATAGAACTTCATTTGTATAACATTTTGGACTTGGTCCAATCTGCTGAATCTAATTTCAGCCAGCAATGTTGTATGAAGGGACATGAAATAGTGTTGCCAAATAGTTTTTATGTATAAAATGGTTATCTAAGATAAACCCCTTGAAGCATGCCAACAGTGTGTTTTAGTTTTTGTCATTAAACAATACTTTTCTGTAACTTCCAGATGATCTCTTTTTACTAAAAGTGCATTAACTGCCTGGTGAAATACATTTTTAAAATACCTGATATATTACAATATATTACATATATTAAGAATGTATGAATTTAAACAGCAGCAAGTCTAGTTTGGAGGTACCCATGCTCGATTTAGTTCAGGTTATTGTGCAGGAAAAAGACAGTTAAAAACTTTCACAGGTTTATGGGAGAAGCCAGCTCTACACAGGGCCATGGGGTGGATTGATGAATTTTACCCCCCCCCCCCCATGAAATGTCTTGATTTCTGTTAGTCTTGTCCTAAATCCTAGATCAGTGTTCTCACGAAACTAAATTAATTAAAATTGGTTAATATCTCAAAGCACTATATTTGTATATTTTACTATGCATATTTTATCTTCTTTATAGAAGTCTGTAAACTTAAGTTCACTCACACGTCCAGTCTTTCTAAACTGAGAGTGCCTTCAGATGTGATTAAAGCTTCAAAATCCCTGTGCAGCCGCTTCCCAATTGGATGAGGGAAAGCTGCGCAGGGAGGGTGGAGCCCCTGTGGAGCTGTGTTCAGTCATCCAGATGGGACAATCTGTACTCTGCTGTATCCGCCCAGCATGTAAGTGAAGGTGCAAAGTAAAAAACTGCTGATTAAATAGCAGCATTTTATATTGCACTTTCCCGGCTTTTGTGCCGCCGCTGCTGATTGATTGTCACATGACTGATGACAGCGACTGCAAAACTTTCTATGTGTCTGGAGGCACCCTGAGTTTGTTAAAAGGTTAACTCATTCTGTTTGGCATACTTACCTATGATTTTCTGAGAACTTCAATGAAATCTTTTCCTCTGAAGGAATAGGCATATTTGCTATGTGGTATTTTTCCTGTTTACCAATGTTTTTATTACAAAATAAAATCACATTTTAATCAAGTTGGCAGCAGATCAAACCACTGTTGCTGCACCATATACTTATTACATTATGCAGTATAAAACAACACAGTGATTTTTTTTCAGGACATCACTATATTAGATTATGTTTTGGGTGCTGGCAATATTGGTGGTTATATGACTAAAAACAGTCACTAGTTCTTAGAGCCCAATGGTACTAGAAATCTTTTGTATATATAAATTCAATGTGATATAAAGTGTCCTATTTAGCAATGTTATTTGAAAACATGCCAATATGTTCTTGATTTGGAACAAAGCAAATATCTCAAACCCAAGAACCTATCAACTTTGCTGTATATCTGAATAGCAGTTACCTAGGCATAGTGTTTAAAATAGCAAGCAATCATTTTGTAACATTCGAATTAGAAATTAATTACTTATAAGGATGACCCACTTTTTCTAAAAACCAGACCAAAGAAGCACTTAATCCTCCTCAGAAAGACTCTTATTTTTATCCATTTTGACAGCTTGGTCTAGATTAACCACAGGGGTTGTGTCAATCTAAAACTAAAATTTGCACAGCATGGAAATGATATTGGGTAAATATATGGTAGTGCTAAGTCACATGGTTGACAGACTAAAGCTGAACAAAATACGGATCTAATTCTTTGCATAGCTCTGTCCCTGTGTCAGTTGTTGGCAGTAGGGATATGCAGACATTTTCAAAATAGCTTGTTGGGACTAAGGTTTGTCAAAGAATTTCAGTCATATCTTGGTTTGCACAGGGAGTCCATTCTGGAAAAATGGTGTATAAATTTAATCCATGTAAATTAAGGCATTGAGTTAAGTATAAAACTAGGGTTAGAGAATCGTGGCATAGAACCCCACTTACTTACTAGGCCTGCAGTGTCAGCCACTACAGATGTCTGGAGGAGTGTGGAAGAGAGCACTGCATGCATTGTCAGTTTCCAACCAGGAAAAGGCTCAGCCTTCTAGATCTAAGGCACCTTTGAGATCAGACAGTGCAGTGGAACCCCTACCACAAAAAGATGTGAACTGGCTTCTCCCACCCAGGACATGTCTGACTCCATGCATCAACAAGTTTTCCTCTTTCTTCTGCTGCAGCTGGAATAAAGGAAAGAAACATTGACAGTGACTAATGATGGGACAGCCAAACCTCTTCCTCTCCTCCTCCTTATTCATCCTCTTTTAGTGAAGGATTCTCAGGAGGGTGGAATGGCTAGGCTGGCAATTGATCAGGGGACCAGATAGACCCTGTGATTCATACTGTATAGCAAAGGATATAATCTCCATAACAATAAATAAATAAATAAAATTATTAAAAAGTGCTGTGCATGTGCTCTGGAGATGTTTCTCTCACCATCTTTTCCACATCATGTATCATTTTATAATCTTCAATCAGGTCACCTCTTAAATACTATCTTTCAAGTGGAGAGATGTAGGCTGGTCCAGTTGAGTACAGATAAGTGAAGCATCAGTTACCAGACCAGCAGATACAGAGACATGCCTGCATAGTACTCTTGGCCATTTTTCTGCAGGGTACTTCATTATGACTTTGTTGTTGGTTGTAGATACCCGGTCCTGAAATGGGACATAGATTCAGTTTATCCCAGGCTTCTTTGTTCCATTCTGAATGCATTGCTTCGAAACCTTCACCAGTATCAACTTGTAGCATCCTCGTCTCTTTCTTGTTTTCAGTGGCAACAGAGCAGAGCTGTGGACTTCTTCCCCTCACTCCGTAATTACCATCTCTTTTCTATGAGAAAACATTCAAACATTTTTTTCTAACAGATTTTTGCCTATCTTTAGTCAGGTGCAGGGCAGATTTGAAAACATTTTTCGGTATATTTTCAATTGCACTTTTTTAAAAAATTAATAAACCAGTATGCTTAGCAGGCTCATTTGCAGCCAGTCCCCATTCATAACTTTTCGACATTTGGAAATCTCTTGGCTCCAAGGGGTATTATTATTCTTTGCCACTTGAAAGAGCGTTCTGCCTTGGGAGAAGATGTACCACTTAGCTTGCTCAAAGCGTCCAATCAGATTTACAGGAAATTCTCCTTGATCTTATGTCTGGGAAGCATGGCTGTTCAGATTCCTCCCCCACTTGCCTTCACTGCAAAGAAGCATTCTCCTACACGAAAATTCATTGGGGATATTTTAAGAATATGTAACTCCCTATTCTAAAACTCTCTCCTGGCTGTAAGGAGATGAAGTTCAGTAGCTTTAAACAATCGCTTTTGCATGAGAATGGTTTAGTAGTAGGCTAAACAACTCTCACGGTACGTCTCTACATATACTGTCTTCAGTTGTTCTGCCCCTCAGGTTACATCCAGGTGTTGGATACTTATTCTGTTGTATTGGATATTATGGAATAAAGCATGTGGATATTCCAGAATATCTATGATTCCAGAATATCCAAAATTAGCAGAATAAGTAATGTCTGGATGCAGACTTAAAATATTCTGGGCTAAAGAACAGTCCATTGATGGTTGTTTTCTTCCCATATGAGCTGTTAACCTTTGGGGAAGGGGAATTCCTTGTTAATAGCAGAACATAATATGCCCTTCCTCTTGAACATTCATAAGATGCAAAAACAAAACAAAACAAAACAACACCCATTTTGAATTGGAAACCAAAATGTGTTTCTGTCTGTCTGTTCAATCATTGGAATTTATATAGGGGAAAAGTTCCAAAGCCCCATGTAGTACAAATGTGATTAAAAAAAAAAACATGTTGAGATACAGTATTTATCTGTTTGTTATAAGATTGTGTGTGTATGTGAGAGCAACAGTGATGGGAGTTACTTTGATTATAATGTAAATAAAATATACGTTTTTATTAGCATTTTATGCATATATCAGGTGCCACTTGATCCTATAATAATTAAAATGATTTAATAATTAAAATCTGGTAAGGATGACCTAGTTTTGGGCTGTGCTCCAAAGCGGCTTGAGTTGAGATCTGAAGCACTAATTTCCCTAGCTGCTCACTACAGCACCCTTGTGCTAAAATAGATGTACTGTAAAAGGACAGAATTGGGGCAATAGAACAGCACTGCACCACAACAAAGCCTTCAAATGATATCGAAAGACACTGTATTTCAATGTTAAAATGAAGGTTCTCCTGGACCTGGCAAAGTCTGGGAAGATGCAAAAATTATTTGAGTTCAGATTGATTTCAGTTTCTTCTCCTTAACATCTCTTTTCTTTTATTTCTTAAGGATGTTAACGCGGGTGAAGGGAGTGAGTTTGCTGACAGTGGGATTGAGGGCGCAACAACAGATACAGATCTGCTTTCTAGACGTTCTAATGCCACAAACTCCAGCTATTCTCCAACAACTAGCCGGGCCTTTGCCGGCAGTGACAGTGGAAGCTCTTCTACTGGAGATGGGGCCCGTCAGGGTGTCTATGAGAACTTTCGGAGGGAGCTAGAAATGAGCAGTACCAATGACAACTTGGATGAAGCTGGATCTACCCTGAGTGATGAGCAAAGCAGTGGAACTTTGAGTTCTCCCGGACAATCAGACATTCTTCTTACAGCAGGCCAAGGGACTGTACGGAAGGCTGGGGATCTTGCGGTGAAAAACTTTCTTGTCCACAAAAAGAACAAGAAGGTAGAACTGGCTGCACGGAGGAAATGGAAGCAGTACTGGGTTTCCTTGAAAGGTACAATATATAGAATTTTGATTGTTATGGCTGTGAAATCAAACTTGTTTAATATACCAGTGGGAATAATTTGTTTGGACATCCATCCTTTTTAGCTGAATTGTGGCATTTTGAAAGGGAAATATAATGCTGTGAAAACTAATTCATTAAAGTTTACTGCGTCACCGAGGGGTTCCATTATATAGTTCTAGGGATGTGCACAACATTTTTTTTTGTATTCAATTTGTATTGAATCGAATGGAAGAAAATTAGTACATTATTTGTTCGAATAGATCCCCTTTGAAATTTGATATGAATCCCACACGAAGCTTCATACGAGTGTATTGAAACATTCAATATGCCAGTCTTTGAATGTGCCAACATTCGATTCAAATACGAATGTCTGAATTCAGCCAAATTTGTACAAATTTCGAATGTTATGAATATTCGTGCACACCCCTATATTTTTACTTAAAGAAAAATCTGTTTTTACTTAAAGGAAGATTCCGGATTCAAATTTCAACAGTATGAAAAATGCCTGTTATTGTTATCAGGATGGATAAATTCCATGCAGTACATCCATTGAGAAGTGGATTGACAATAAAGTTTCCTGTGTTCGAAATAATAATTGCAAACTTGATCTATGTATAAACTAGGCCCTTTCTGCACTGATCCTTATTTTGGATTATATCCAAGATTAGGGATAAAAGACAGGATAGAACTGCTTTATTAAAAAAATGAAGTACCAAAAGTATTCCTATTATAATTCTGAGACATTAACTTATGAAAGCTGTATGTAAATGTGCGTAGGAAGACATTCAGAAAATATTAATAGTACCTGGCAGGATATGATCCTAATGCTTCTAGCACCTTTGATTTCCAGGTGTCACTCATTTTTCCATAAGCCTAAATTCTAAATCGGTAGAGTTTTACATGGTTTTGCGTCAAGAGTGGAAGTGAACATCAGAAATAGATCAGTGCTTACCGTATTTCAAGTCCAAGTTTGTTCTGGCAGCAGTCATTCCCACTTGTTTTAACACTACTGGAATATTTCAGTCATTATATGGCACAGCAAATAGTAAGGGACACCAAAATTTGGGACCTCTTTTTTTACATGACAGTCCCACAGCTTATAGTAACCCACATGTGCATGACAACATACAGTATTTTCCTGCTGCTTTTGAAGTAA
This sequence comes from Aspidoscelis tigris stejnegeri, assembly GCA_023333525.1. Taxonomy (NCBI): domain Eukaryota; kingdom Metazoa; phylum Chordata; class Lepidosauria; order Squamata; family Teiidae; genus Aspidoscelis; species Aspidoscelis tigris. The sequence continues at coordinate 216,118,418 of JALMGA010000001.1, forward strand.
CTTTTAAGACTTGCATCTTCTAGTTGATATTTTAGACTTCCACCTAGATTCACGTATAAGGCAAACTCATGTGGAGTCAAGGGATTTTAGCTCAGTTTTGCTTCTTCTTCCTAGAGGATTTTCTGTAATAGTTGAAGATAAAGTATGTAATAAAAAGGTTAAAACTGTTGTAAGCTAATTAAAATCTCTCATAGATATCAGTTATAAGAATTTAAAACTGAATTTACAGTGCTTGCATAAAGAGTTGTGTCTTACATCATACTGTACACCTTTAGTAAAGTTGTGATAAACTTATTTGGATCTATATGGAAATATTCCATCCAAAATCATGTTCCTTCTTTTCTATCATTTCTCTTCAAGAAAAAAATCAAAATATATCATTGATCAAAGCGGATGCAGTAGGTCTTTCTATTAAGCTAGGGTTTCATTCCTGGAGAATTTGCACTTAAGTGTAAATGTAGGGGTTAGTGAAGCAAGGGCTGAAAGTTCCAGTGACTTCCATTGTGAATGATTAGCCCTGTTCAAAATTTCATTGACTTGAATGGATAGGGACTACCAATACAAGTCAGTAGAGAAAAGAAACCTGCATTAAAAGAGGCACAGGACAGGCCCTTCAGGGAACATTTACTATGGAGCCAATACAAAATACAAAAATGCCATTCCTGAAACCTACACCACACAGATGCCAGCCAAGATGCCTGCACTAGTACTCATGCATATCCCAGACAAGGGTTTTTCACAGACTGCAATAAAGAACACAGTTGCCAGGCCAGACGCCTTCCTCACTGCACAAGACAAGTGCGAAGATGGCTGCAGGACCAAGAAGAAATAGGTCTTACCATATTTCAGGGTGAATTGCTGACCTCAAGCATTTGGCAGCATAGTATTGCTATTTAGGTAAACAGCAAATTAGTGCTAATGGAATTTGCTTTGTAGGATGATCTCTTATTCAAAAAGAAGGGCAGTACACCCAAACAAATTCTAGCATATTGTTGTTTTGAAAGGTCACCTAAAACTGCAAGATTGTTTGCAGAATTTAACAAAAAACCTTTCTAGGCAGCACGGAGTCTGTAGGAATTTCCACCCCACTTTAGCAATTCAGATGCGAGATTCAGATCACAGTCTTACTATGGTGAGCAAAGGACACCTTGATGTGAGTGGGTCATGCTGTGGTATGAAGATGCAAGGAGCCATCTGGAAGGAAAGAAGAGAGGAATATAAAATATGTCTTCCTTTAAAGTGAAACATGCACTGAGTATTTGTTGGATTAGTGAGGCTTAATAACGTTAGTATTTAGGCTTTGAAGTTAACATCTGCTGAGCCTTTGTCAAAATAAAACACTGGATTATTAAGTAGTAGGGATATTCTATAAGATCTTATTAAAATAAAATAGGAATTTTTCATTTTAGTTCAACGAATAAAAGTCGACATTGAAAACACTGTCTTACACAAGTCTTCTCAAAGCCAATGCTGCTCAATTCCCAAGTAAAGTAGTTAAAATACTAAAATTTCTATTTCTCTATATTCTTTGAGTCTTAAGTTTTGTCTTTATCAGAAACAATTCTTTTCTACATTATAGCATATTGAAGATTATATAAAATTTCATGTGGTTTTCAGTGAAAGCTTTTTTGTAGAAACTGTCCCTGGATTCCTTTTAAAGCTTATGTTTTGGCATTATGCTCATGAATATTTTTAGCACTTAGGGTACATTTTTAACAAATGCTTTTTTCTGGTATTGTCTAAGATGTCAGTTGTTTTGCATGATCAGTCTTCTGTTTTCAGGATTGGTTTATAGAAATTAATGCAGAAATTAATTTATGAAAAATTGTTCCATTTCTGTCTACTAAGGTAATATATAATGCCATATATCTGAGAAAGTGAATTCTACTTATACCACAACCACAAATTTGTTAGATGCCACTAAACTACTTCCTGGGATTTATTTTTTCTGCTTGGAGATTTAGCTTTATGTGACATAGGCACTTCATAAAACATAACTTGACAACATGGCCCAAATAAAATTCTAACTATATATTTTAAAAATTAAAACTATATATCAACAAAAGTTAAAACCCAGTCTGAAAATTACAAAGGTTGTATGTTAACATTTTTCACCAAAGACCAGTGGAAGTAGACAATCCTTGCTACTGAAGCAAGCTGAACATTCTGCCAGCACTGTTGGGAGTTGCAAATCTGTTCTTGTCTAGGGAATGTGGCTTCTTTCTGCTATGGGGTACAGGAAGTTTCCAGCTTCTGAATGGGCTGCTTTATGCAGATTTGTTTCTTTGGTCATTTGTAACAGAACTCAAGCACTGCATTGAATTACAACTCAGAAATGCAATTCTGCAGTGAATTTCATTTGTCTCTCTGGAAGCTCAAGACTGTTGAGTGCCCATGCATCAAAGGCCGTGTCTCCCATGCGAGGGGTGTCCCTATGTGTTTTGGATTTGGTCCATGAAAAGCAGACCAAATCCCCCCAAACTGTGCCAGAAGGGTCCCAAATTTGATACCTGAAAAAAGAAGTCTCGGCATGGTTTGGGGGACCCCAGCATGCATTGGGATGATCGTGGGCTAACAGGGAAGAGATTGGTGCCCACGTCATTGGGAGATGGGGTGTGCCTGCTGTCCCCACCCTGTCCATTGAAGATCACAGCCGCTGAATTTTTAAAATGCCAATCACAAACGCAGGCTGGAGAATGGCTTGGTTTTTTTTAATTTTCTGCCATTTTCACAGAAGTAATTCCAACCCCATTTCAGGAATGCCAAGGCAGGCTGCATAATGGCTTGATTTTTGTTCCATTTACAACCCCCGTTTTCCCGATCATCAAAGCAATCATAAATAAAGGCTTGATTTTCTACCTTTTAAAGTTGATTGGCATTCTCCATGGTCCCCAGTGGAGCGGAGATGCACAAAACTGTTCAAGCGCCTACTTCCGCTAAACCTTATAGCAGCTTTCAGTTTTTTAAATTTTTTTAAAAGGTTATTATTATGAATGAAGCTTTATTTTTACTTGTTTTCATGCCTCCCATCCCAGTCCTGGCTTTCAGTGCCACTAAGGGAGGGGGGGGGGATGCAGCACAGGGGTGGGCTGATGTCCGTCCGGGTTACAATGAGGAGAGAGGTGGCAGAGAGGAGGTAGCGCTTCTCCCCCATACCAGGTTCGGCACAGTTCTTATGGGTACGTGCCCATCCGCACCCAACCCGTACCTGTCCTGCCTTGCCGGGAATGTCATGGGGACACCCGAGATGTGTTCCCGTGCCCGGCCCATGCGTGTCCAAACAGTGCCCAAAAAGTGCCAAGCGGCCAGCATGGGGACGCAGCCATAATGTTTCAACACTAATGTCCTTCTGTTAAGTGGAGCTGTTCATTGATTCTTGTGCTTTTCTTTCAATGCTTCACAACCAAAAATTGTTTGCATTACAGTTAGAAACATTGGTTCATACTACCTCCATGTTCCATGCAAGGCATACAGGGAATATTACTTTAATGTTTGCACATGGATCTTGGAAAATTGCATGGAGACGGGAGTATTGTTTGCTTTATTTGTAATTGTCTCATGTAACAATAAGGAAAAAAGTAATTCAAAATAAGTAAAAAATTATAATCTAGGCTGGTAACTTGACCTTCCCACAAGATTCTCCCAGTTTCATGAGAATGGGGCTGTGTGTAGTGGAGACAATCATGTATTAATTATTTGTTACATTTCTGTGAAGTGGCTAAGCCACAAAAATTTAATAAACTTTCTGTATAGCTACATTATCCATTAAAACAGCACAATATGTCTAAAGCAAAGCTCTTGTTTCACGAACAGCGTTCAAAATTCAAGTGTCCAAATAAAACGAGATGAAAAAGCCAGTGTCCACAAATGGATCAGGGTTGAGAGAGTTGCAGCAAATATACCATGCAAATAAATACTGTATTCAATAGCCCTGGGATATTATACTTAACTCTTGTGGTGTGGCAAGTGATGGAAAACCACCAAAGGAAAGAGAAATACAGTATTGTGAAAGCGCTCTATAATGCAACATTTTGTTGTAGATGTTACTTTAATTTTGATTTCTGATTGTTCTGAATGTTAACATTTTATGTAATTTTAAAAGTTGAAACTTTCCTTTGAAAGGACTAAAATATAGTTAATACAGTGCAGCTTACTAATACGTGGCTATTTTTCTTAAGGATGTACATTATTCTTCTATGAAAGTGATGGCAGATCTGGAATAGACCATAACAGCATCCCAAAACACGCCGTCTGGGTGGAAAACAGTATTGTGCAAGCAGTGCCTGAACACCCAAAAAAAGACCACGTTTTCTGCCTCAGCAATTCTCTTGGAGATGCTTTTCTGTTTCAGGTTTGTTCTATCTTTGGTTTATTGTGTAATAATTTTCCTTTTTTAGTACATCCTTCAGGCAAGGACCTTTAAAATCTAATCACTTATATACCCACTTATTTTAACAGTTGGAAACCTCTGCTTATGTAATAGGCTCCAAAAACTTCTGTGCCAAATGTACCAAATGGTGCCGCAAATTCATTCACTTTAGAACTGATAAGAATCTACTGCAAGATTCTTAACAAAGCCAACAATACTTTGTAGCTCAGTGGATGTCCTGTAATAGATCATGGGCAGTATCTTTTTCAACAAGGAAATATGATTGGAGACTTAAGGGCTGACAAATGACACATTTAATATCTTAAAATTTATAGTTTTAAGTGCTATATTCTGGTGTTTAGCGAACAAGGTTATCAGCGTGTTCCTAGTGATAATTCTCTGTCCCCAGGTTTTTATTCTGAAAAGCAAAGAAAAAGAAGTGAGGAGAAGAAAAAGAAGAAATGTGGGAAATATTTTTAGCTAAAAGAATTATTGTAATGGACTGCTGAGCTGCTAGGGTTTCAGTGATAGGGGAAGCCAGAAGCTGTTGTTTTTTTAGCAGTGCAGACGGCAAAGACGTGACGTGCTGTTTTTATCGTTTGCTATCCTTTTTAAAAACAGCTCATGAAGTATTAGCATTCTCCTAGTGGGCTACACCTTTCAAAGGCTGGAAGTAACATTCTGGCAGAAGTGTTGCTGATCTCATCGGGAAGGTATAAACTAAACCAGAATGGGAAACAAGACAAAAGTCAAGCTTCAAGTTGAAAGCCAAGTATTAGGAGTCAGAAGTGTAATGGTGACCATGTAAGACAGGGAGAGTTCTCAAAAAATCTACAAGATACAGAAACACCAAATATATGGAAGTCATTTTTTACTTTTATCTGCACACTGATGCACATGATATAAGAAACAAAAAGATTGAACTGGAATTCTTGGCATGGGAGAACAGTTTTGATGGGAATGAGATACAACATTGGAACATGGAGTGTGCTTGAATGAGCAAAAAGATCATATTAAATTTTAAAAAAGGCATGTTGTGGATAGTGCGAAAGGAGGTATAGAAATCCTCTTTACTTTCAATGTAATAATAATATTTTTAAAAAGAAAGTCGAGAAGAAAATAAACGTATTCCATGGACTTCAGAAAGGCTTACTTCAAGAAAGGACCTTTGACAGAGAAAGATTTTCTCTCAGAAGTAGAAACACAGAACACAGAGAAGATAACTAAATTATGCCTAAATATTAACATTTGCCCTTTACTCTGGAATATAATTTGGCAGAAAGTACATGGCTGTGAGTAGATCCCACCAGTTTCAACTAATAATGTTTTGCTGAAGCAAAAAATGCTGTGTTTTTAAGTTAGTTGTAAACTTCTAAGAAACAAAAGAATCCTTAACAATACATTGATGTATCGATTTCCAGTTTACAGGTTTTTGGCAGTCCTAATCTCATTTGCCATTTTCTGTGTTCTCTTCATATAGTTTATTTTCCTGAGTTAACAGAGGGTTATTCAGTCTAATCAGAAATAATTTTTTTGGCTGTTTTTCATTTGAACATGTCATATTTTTTTCTACAAATTTCCTCTTTAGCTAGGCAACCACTGTGAGAGCTAAATAAATCCATCAATTTTTATAGTTGCATAATATTATCAGTTGTTTACTGTATCTTAAAAGTTATCATCTTGTAGTTAGTCATCCAAAATCTCTGTTGAAGAATTTCACCTTTCCTTTGAAAACTAAATAGTATCAAAATAGTATCTTAAAGTGCTAAATAGTTGAGGTCTTTTGCTTTCTTCCATGGTTGCCACAAATACAATTTAAAGTAATTTTTTTTGTGACTGTATAATCAAAACATTACCATAACATTATTTCGGTGCAAAGAACTATTATATTTCAGGTTGTTTCTCCATTGGCCAGCAAAGGCACTTTAATTGAGGTCAGCTTTCATTACTTCTAATGGGGACCAGCTGCTCTGAGGGCCTAATTAAGGTGTCATTACTGTGCAATGGAGACACAGCCTTATTCAAATTTTCTTTTGGATGAGGGATTGATTTGCCTAGCTTTTGCAATTCAGTATTTTATTTTCATGTATTCTCCCTACACTTCTGTGTGTTCTCATGTGGGGCTTCTGGACAGAGATTTTTTTTTAATGGTAAATGGATAATCAGCTCTAATTAATTAAAATGGATATCAATATTTTCCCAAAACAAGAAGCAAATTAAAATTAAAAGGTTTCATTTTGCCTATTATGAATGCCATAACTAAGAATTATAGCATATGCTCTCATAGAGTTCCATGTTTGATTTTAAAGGATGGAGTGTTTAGCATTCATTTTTTAAAAACTGTGATTTTTCCCTATATCAGTCTACTTGAACTATAATAGAGATTGTACACACACATATCAACGTTTATCTAAACTTACCATCTCAGCTTCAACTGGACTGTTGAAGGTTAAGTACACCAGAAACATAAAATAGATGTCTTATGTCGTACTGGAGATTGTCAGGTTAAAAATAACTAGGTGGTGTATTAAAATGTATAGGTAAGGAGCAAACAAAAGTAGAAAGTGAGCCATGGATGCAACTTATTAAGACGTCACTGCGTACACAAGAAACTATACTAAGGCAAGCAAACAAATTATTAATGTGATTTCCATTCAGGTGAAAAGGAGAAATTGAGATTGAGCCCACTACTTCCCCTGTAGATTATCAACTGAGAACCTGCTGCTGATCCCATAAGTTTCACTGTCTCACACAGCACTTGCCGCTACCAGAGCCTTCTTTATGGTGGCACCTACCCTGTGGAATGATCTTCCTTCTGAGATTCATGTGGTGCCTACACTTAGATCTTTGAGGTGCCTGTTCTGAACTGTGCCATAAAAAATGTGCATGAATGTCTATCTGGAAATACCTTAATTTTATTCAGAGATTTCTATAGTAATAGATTTTTTACTTTGGAGATCTGTTTTCGCTATTGGCATTTAAATTCCTTTGGCTGGGGGAAGTAGAACAAGGAAACTTTTGTTTTACCTGAAAATCAAGAACATTTTTTCCCTTTGAGCATTCTGTTCTCTGTGGCTCTGGTAGCTGAAAATTACACTTTTAAACACACAGTCATTAGTTGTTATCCACCTTGACAGAAATGCTAGTAGAACAGAAATATTGTCTTGCAACACAGAATGATAGCAAATCCAGTCAGGGTTTTCAGGTTGTTCCATATTATGGACTGTTCTTTTCCTTACTCATTTCACTTTTCAGGTGTAAAGCTTGGATAGTCTGTCAGAGATCTTGTGAGGGTTTAATAATTAATGATTATAAGCTTTCACAGTAGGAAAACATTATTCTTTATATGGCTGTTACAATATCAGTGGACACCATTTTCATTAAGTCACATATGAATTGCTGGAGACCAGCTGTGTAATTACTATGCTACATTTATATAGAGGCATGCTTTCTGTTTGCCTCAAGGATCTTACTGTGTTCACTGATGAGCTGAATATTGTTGTAATATTGTGAAAAAAGCAAAACAGCAATGTTTGGACCATTGTTAAGGAGCAATCTACCATTAGCAGCTACAACTGATTTAAGTCCAGTAGTGAATACACTACAGATCAAGTATGTATTTATAGTCTCATAAAGACAGGGTAGATTTTTTACAATCGCATCTGTTGTGGTGATATGAGGGGAAGTGGAACCTTCTTAAAACTTTTAAGTGGATAACAAGGAGAACTGTGGTTTATTTTATTTTTTTTAAAGACTTGCAGCCAAACAGAACTGGAGAACTGGATTACAGCGGTTCATTCTGCGTGTGCTACAGCAGTTGCCCGACAACACCACAAAGAAGATACCGTCAAACTATTGAAAACTGAGATTAAAAAACTGGAGCAGAAGATCGATATGGATGAAAAAATGAAAAAAATGGGAGAAATGCATTTTCTTAGTTTGTCCTCTGGTAGAGATTCTAAAAAGAAGAAAACTATTCTTGACCAGGTAATGTTGGCTTGTACAGTATAATAGGCAGCCATGAAACAAATTTAGGTTTCTAAAAGTGCCTACTTTAGTGATTGTTTCTAGTTCCTGGAATATAATGCTGAAAGATCCATTTTTCTTCCCAGACATATTTCTTATGTTGGATTGTAAATGATGCTTTGCAAAGAAATAAATACCACAAGAGATCACCCCCTTTCCATTCTAGTTCAGTTGAAATTGACAGAATATTCCTGGCAAACCTATCTACTATGTTAATAATGAGAACTCATAATGCATTTTAAAGCACACTTGGTAGGAAGTGAGTCCCATTGAGCTTGTGGGGATTTACCTATGAGCAAACATAAGCTTGTGTGTATTGTTCAAGAAAAGAAATATATTGAGCACCCTTCACTGAGCTGCAGCATTTTAATGAAAGCTGCTGCGTGTCTGTTGAATTTTAACAGGAAAATATGCAGCATCATGAATATTTCTAGCTATTGAAAATGTCCTCTACTGGTAGTTGTATCACACAGATTGATGGTGGCATTTTCCAACTGACAGATGTTGATGTAGTCCCTAGAGCATTTTATTCATTTTCTTTAATGCAACGACAAACGCCATTGGTTTTTAAGCAGCTGCTGCTGATATCCAATGGGCTCTTCAATTACGATTAATATTATTGTTTGTATGGCCTTGTATTCTGTTAAAGAGAGTTTGAAGAGGATTTAACTGTCATAAAAAGAAAATCAGGACCAGAAGTAACGTTTAAAAGTAATGTCTTGGAATTATTCTGCCTAGAATAATAAATATAATTTCTTTTGATCTATTTTTGAAAGTTATATCCCCTTTTCTTCCCTGGCTGTATAACTGTAGATAATATAAGATCATAATGTAATGAAATAAATGTGTCAGTATATGCAGTTTAAAGGTTGCTTTGCATTGTGATCTCTTCCTGTCCTTACCTTTCCTATCTTTTTCAAGATCTTTGTTTGGGAACAAAATCTGGAACAGTTCCAGATGGATCTCTTTCGGTATCGTTGCTACTTAGCCAGCCTTCAAGGAGGAGAACTGCCAAATCCAAAAAGACTGCTTGCATTTGCAAGTCGTCCAACTAAAGATGCAATGGGCAGGCTTGGAATCTTTTCAGTGTCTTCTTTTCATGCGCTGGTGAGTTTTCGCGGATGCCAGAAGTTATTTTTGCTAAAATATAAAGCAATTTGGGCTTTTTAAAAATAAGATTGTTTGACTCTTGTTGCTGTGCAACCCCTGTGTTCATTTCATGGGATGGCTGCATGCATGATCTCTGTTTTTGTGTCACTTACAAAACTGACTGATGTCTCTAGCAATTTTTTTTAAATCTTCAACTCTTGTTTCCTATGTTTCTGCAGTTCCATTTTATAGAGTCATCCATGATGGTTCACCTGGCTTGATACTCATTTTGACACCTTCCTTCCCCATGTGCAAAATTAAAATTGCCATAGTTTGGTGCTTATGAGTTTCAGTTTCTGTACCATTTTGGCAGAGCTTAAAATTGGGAGTAACTGAGGGTCTACAGTGCATATTATATTCACAATCAAGCCTGCCAGTATTTGGTTGCCTAGATATTCAGAAATGCACATAGTTACCAAATACTGCTATTGTTGTATGGCTTGGTGGAATTTCTATTGGTGTTTGCGCTTATGTTTTCTTTCCTGCTTCCACAATAGACAATAGTTTATTAGAATGCTTATTCATAAACAAAGGATGTGGTTATAATGCTTTTGATGTATTTTTGTGGCACCTAACAGGTGGCAGCTCGTACAGGTGAATCTGGTGTTAGGAGAAGAACACAGGCTATGTCAAGATCAGCAAGTAAACGAAGAAGTCGGTTTTCTTCCCTTTGGGGCTTGGACACCACTTCGAAAAAAAAGCAAGGGAGGCCAAGCATTAATCAGGTAGGCATCAAAATGAAAATAACCATAATTTGTAAACTGGATTCTGAGCTATCACCAATTGGGGATATACTTCCTTAACCAGCATCAGTGCTATATAACTGGTTAGGCATGGTTCCATGTCCCTCAGTGAAGCATTTTGATAGAGTAGAGATGCAATGAGTAAGAAGAGGTAGGATCTGTTTACTTAATTCTGGGACCAATCCTATCTTGTTATTTCTATAATCTTTGAGCATGTTGGTAGAAAATGGCTTATGAAAGTTTAAATTCTAGGGTTTTGTTTAAAATTAGGTTTACCTTTACTTCTTTCAGTTGAGTAATAGGCTTCTTTACTAGGAACAGTGCCTTAAAAATAAATTATTCTAGACTTGAAGTGTGCATATTTGCAGAGCATAGACCATGATCCATGCAGAATACTGTCTTTAAAACAGAGACCTTGTTGTTTTATCACTGGTTTAGATAGTTAGCATTAGTTCTTTTCCTGCTGAATTTGAAAGAAAAGGTAAAGCAGAAGGTAAACTTTTTATGAACTATAGTCTTTGGCTGCCTCCAGATGGTGAAAGGAAAATGCAAGAACTTGTTTAGATCCTGCAGTTGCCTCTCGCTGTCCCTACCAAACAGCCGGGTGAAATTGTGGGGCGAGCACATGCCCTTACCTGTCTGGATACTTGCTTCTGTGGTGGCATACTGTGAACATCCAATATTTTGATGGTACAAAATACCCAGAAGCGCACAATTGCCAGTGCCCACCCATGCATATAGCTGTTTTCAGCCCATTTCCATTTTGAAGGAGATAGCTCTCAGAAGCAAGTGTTCTGTTCTGGGATAACCTGGATTAGGGATATACTTTTGTGGAACAGTGACACTATGTGATTTTACCTTGGATATGTGTTTAGATTGCTGTGGATGCCTATGGCAATCCCAACACTGCCCTGGGATAATTTCACATTTTAGGTCCTGCCTGGATGCAACCTTAGATTCCCTGAAATATTGTTACTGAAGGAAAGAATTTGTAAACATAGGAGACTTTGTTTAAAATTTTCTCAGTCAAATCAGTGACAATGGCATTATAATACCTTCAGTATTATAACTAGTAGTATTAAAACACTGCTTGTTGCACTTTATGCTATTGTAGGAGTTAGAAGGTATTTTTGGGGTCTGTTTAAATAGAAATAGAAATAGTGACATAGGTGACATATATAGCTAATTGTAGCCATTCTGGTATGCAGGCAAACTTAAAAATGAAAACCATGTAGACATGCTTTGTATACAGAAGATATCTTTCTGTATACAGAAGATATATAGTTCAAGTTCTGCAAAGGGCCTATTATATTTTGAGAAGGATTAGGTCACAGTATTTGTGCCCAAGGGCAGGTCTTCATTCTTTCAACAGGACTTAATCAGACCTTTGCACATAGTTTATGATTTGGGGTTCTGATTTTATGCTAGACAGCAAGGTAAACTATACAAATAAAAAAGTTATTCTTACTTGAGTTCATTGACACATCTGATAGTTAATCTTTGCTCTATCCAGAACATAGAGAGTATTTCTTTAATGGTGATTGCAAACACTTAGAAGACTTCAAGCAATTTAGAAGGTGCAGGTTATTTTGTTTTGTTTGGTTAGATTCATTAAGAAGATTCCAATCGCTTAGCAAAGCATATACATACAAATGTTTTAATGTTATGGAGCAGCAGTCAAGGCAAATTGTGTAAGAATACTGCATATTAAATGTTGTGGTCCTTTATTGCATAGCTGACTCATAAAACTCTAAAACTGTGTTTTACCACTTTAGAAAGAAAGTTTGTGATTAGCTAGATTTGAAATTGCAATCTAGTTGATGGTTCAGAACTAGAGTGTTCGAATCGATTGTAGCCAGAGGCTACACTTGGAAGGGTCACAGTCAAATTTGTCAGGCTTCTTTGAAGCCTGAACCACATGGCAGCTCCATCTTTGATCTGATAAGCAGTATGTCAGATCAAAGAAAAAAGTGCCGCAAAGAAACCCAATAAATCTCTGTGTGGCACTTCCAAGCCTGCCACCAGCTGCTGGTTGTTCTTGGCTTTTATTCCAGGTTGTTTTGGGGCAGGGAGAAGCACACCAATCTTTTTCAGTATCTGAAGCTGTAGTAGAAGTAGTGTTTTTGAGGGAACCATGAAGTCAATGTGGATACTTAGTTTGGTGGTAGCTTAATTTTTCTGCAACAGATGAACTCAGTATTTTTGCACAATACAGGAACCAAGTGTCAGAGATCTTGGTAAGCATCTTGGTTTTCACATAGGGGTGGTGATGGGATTGATACTTTTTGTTTAAAACTATTGGTTTGTAAGTTGTTGGAAATATTGCTAGGACCACAGTTGTTCCTTCATCTGGCTTCCTTATTCATCTACTTCCATGAACACATTTTCTGTAATGGTTTTAGAAGTTCCTCATTTTAGTCATAATGCTGGTCTTAACTGAGTAGACTTGGTAAATACTTGCATTTGGCTATTTTCTTAGTGAGAAATGACTTGATTTGGTTTTGATCGATATGTTGATTTCCCCTAAATGCTTCTTCATGTATCTTAGTAAAATGAGATACTTCCAAGTTTAGAAAGCATTTGCGTCATCCTATTGTATTTTAATAGCACTCCTTGTGCCTCTGCAGGTGTTTGGTGAAGGAACTGATTCAGTAAAGAAATCTTTAGAAGGAATTTTTGATGACACTGTACAAGAAAGCAAGGTAAAAATAAAGAACATTACTGATTATGCACAGTGGTGTTCAGTTAGATTCAGAGCCTGTTTTTAGAATGAAAGCTTTCCTTTGGAACAAGGAGAAGGTAGGTAAGATCATGACAAGAAAAGCAAACCATACAGCCATGAAGCTCTGCCAGATATTAGCCTGGCTGAAACAGAACAAAGGGTGAAGTAGAAGAAACTCAGTACTTCCCAGCTCCACGTGTGTGCAATGTGGTTTGGCATTTGAATGAAGTCAATATTTACATGATAGTTGCTACTGTGAGGAAGTAATGCTACTAATGACAGAAATCTTTCTGTGTTAGGAATCTTGGGCTAATAACTTCCTCTTAAGAAAAATCTTAGCCAAAGGTCTTGCTTTTATTTTATTTTAAAGTGTGTATTCGTTAGTACTAAATTTAATCCTGCTTGCAAGTTCCTATTGGTGTATTCCTCTATAAATATGATGGATTTTTCTTCAATAGGATGTGCTTCATTGTACCCTGTAGTGATTAAGAGCACTATGCTAGAACCCAAAACTCCCTCTGTTCAAAATCCTACTGTGCTGTGGAAACTCACTGGATATTCCCAGTGATGAGTAAAGTGGCGTGAGTGCCTGTGATGAGGCAAACATTAAGGGCATAAACTCTGACAGAAAGTTTGGAGTGGAACCAGTAAGGCAGTTGGATAGACCATAGATCACCTCTCCACTAACTTACACAGCCAATACTGTGCCAAGTGTTGTGTTTGCACTCCTTTGGATCATGTTGGCAAGGCCAAGAGGGAAAAATTCTGATTCCTAGGCAACTAGTATTTTCCATACCCTAAGCTCTTTCCATTGTATTTCAAGACAGAAAGTACAAACAGTAGCAGATACTTTTTCCAGGAGTCCTGACAATCATTTATCCTCCACAGTTGATTTTGTCTTGCAAGAATTTTAGCTCTTCTGTTTTGCTTGAATGAATTCTTATTTTGAGCTTGTCTTGGTTGCTCCATACCAGCATTTCTCCTCAACACTTTTCTGGATAATGCCAAGTCGAGATAACCTATTGGCATTTCTGTCAGAGTGGTGTCTCAAAATACACAATTTTAAAATCTTGAGTTTCATACATTTGCAGCTGGGAAAGTATTCAAGGTTTTGTTTGCTGCTACTTGTGTGTTTGCAGATTGATGAAACTTATTCTGTTTTTCTCATATACCACTTCTCTGCTTCTAGGAGCAAGAGTAGGAAAGGAGCAAAAGCAAGCTGTGAAGGGACTTCTGAGGCACTCTTTACTTTGGCTTTCAAATGAAACTGCCTCTGGTTTAAAGTTATACTGGATGTGGAGGCTCAGTATAGATGTAAAATAAGCCACACAGATCTTCCTGAGAGGATGGGGATGAAGAGAGGTATAAAAATGAGGCACACAGGACTTTCTGAGATGGAGCAGAGATTCTGAGGGGAATCTTATCTATCTCTGAATGGTCTGGAGAAGGAGTCCTACATAAAAGTGACCATGATGATCTTCTTACTCTTTGCCTCAATCAAAATGTGTTTGAGAGCACCTTCCCCAAAGAATAAATATCTCATGAAGGCTTGTCAGTTATACATAGTTTGAAAAATGCACCCACATTTCAGAATTTTAGCCATATAAAGTAGCAGGCTGTTTGGAGGTGGTGTCAGTTTTTCCAAAACGCAGCCAGGAAAGCATTATTGCCTATTCCTGTTCATTTTCACTTCTCTTTTCCTTCATACCAAGAGCCAGTCATACTTGAAAACAGTGATTCAGAAGCCTTCCCCAGCTTCTTTGGACAATCTGCTTTTAAGGGTTGTTAGGAAGTTAGAAATGAGGAACTTATCAGGAGAGAATTGACTGAGCTTAAGGGAGTAATCATTCATAACTAAATTGGAAACCCCAAAATCAGAAACTGAACCCATGTGAACAGAGGAAAAAATTGCAACCTTTCCCTGATCACCTGAGAAGGGGCCTGAGTAAACTTGCAATATACCAGGAAACTTAATTGGAAGAGCAGGCTTCTTTTGTTGCCAAAAACCTTCTTTGGAGGAGCAAGCTGCAAAGTTATGTCTGCCATTATTTCGTCCCTCATGGGAGTATCTTTTGAATTCAGTGCATTGAAAGGAGCTTTGAAAACATCTGAAAAGGGACCTGTGAAAGGAGTTAATCCTCTTTCATCTATCTCTGAATGGTCTGGAGAAGGAGTCCTACATAAAAGTGACCATGGTGTTCTTCTTACTCTTTGCCTCAATCAAAATGCCTTTGAAAGCATTTTCCCCAAAGAGTAAATATCTCATGAAGGCTTGTCAGTTATACATAGGTTGAAATATGCACCCACATTTCAGAATTTTATCCATATAGGGTAGCAGGCTGCTGAGGAACGGGCCCTGGCTCTCAGCTGCATACCATCTCTCAGGAGTCAGTTGTCAGTGACAGGACCTTTTAAATATTATTACTGACTTACCTTGTATTTGGAATCTGCTTCTTGTTGATAAGATCATCAGACCAAAACAGCTCTTTTCTGGAGAAGAGAAACATGTTAGCTGAAGTACCTCATGCCTCAGCCCTGAAGTCCCTCTACGGACTACTTTCACCTTCCTTAGTATATCCCCCAAACTGGGTTTTGTTTATCATGGAACAACTGAATTGCCCACTAAACCAAACATTTGCAAGATCCCAGATGCACAATCCAGATGCTATGATTCCAGCAGGGAGAAGAAAACATATTTGGGGAAAGTCAAGAGAACAGCTTCCACCTTCTTAAAGCCATCTAGGCTGGTAGCTGTTGCCACCTCTTTTGGCAGCAAATTCCATAGATCAATGACCATCAGCCTAGATGGCTTTAAGGAAGGGTTGGACAAATTTATGTATGTCAGATGTATCAATGGCGACTAGAATGGATGCATAAGCACATCTTTCAGGCTGGGGGGACAAGCAGGATGCCTCTAAAGCCATTTTCTGGGATTCAAGAGCAGGAGAAGGTTTGCCCTTGTCTCTGCTTGAGATACCCAAGGGCAATTGAAGGGCCACTGTGTGAGACTAGATGGGCTGTGGGGTGATCCAGCTGGACTCCTCTTACATTCTTATGACCCTCTGGATGAAGAAGTACTTCCCCTTGTCTGATCTGACTCTCTTACCCATCAGCTACATAGGGTGCCCCCTGGTTCTAGTGTTGTGTAATAGAGAAAATACATTTTCAGTCGGGTCCCCTCTTAAATGCTGATGAAGGTGTTCAACCATCTTATGCAGCATGAGGCTGGAGTTCCTTGAAATTTTCTAGACTGAAAAGAAATTGAAGGACCCTCCTCACCATAGTCCAAGGGTTCTTCCAGAGTCAGAGAAATACCATAAACTCTGTGAAATTCTGAAAGGTAAAAGGTATCTTGGGGCAAATCTTGTGCAGGAGTTTGGTCTCTAATATGGATTTATTTTTATTTATTTATTTGCATTTTATCCCCCCCCCATACCCAACTAGAGTTACCTTGTGCAAACTTCTCTGTTGGACTAGATATGTCAGTGGTACTCAAGGAGCCCTTATGGGAAAGCTGAGTTTGCCTTAAGCAGACTTAGGACAGCATCTGAATTTAGCATAGCTTTTGCTCTTTTGCCCATTAGATGTAGAATTCTTACAAGGAGGGGAGGGGGAAGAAAAAGAGGAATGTGAGGAAGAGGAGGAAGGACAAGTAACTATTTTGTGTTTCTTTTTCTCTTTAAAACATACTTTGATGCCCCTTTAGTGGTGGATTCCTTGAATACAAACAAATCCTGAGCAAATGTCTGGTCAGTGACCTCTTCTGCTGTGTATCTCCAAGTGCTTGTGTGTTCTGCTGAGCAGCTGCTTCCAAGGTGCCTCCCCCAGCTCCCAGAGCCTTAGAGTCCTCATTAGAGAAAAGAACAGCCGCCAACTCCATTGCTTCTTGATGATATATTTGTAATGCAGCTTGTTGTTTAGGCATACTTAGTAACTTGTGCTTGGAAGTGGTACGGTATGGGATGAGCCTTGCACTCATCTACTTCATAAGTAGTGGCATGGCACTTTCAAAATTGCTCCCAAAGGGAAATTTGGCTGAATGTGTCAAGGGATGAAAGTTGAACAGGGATGAAAAGTGGTGTGGCACTGTTCTTCTCATGTAAGGACTATGATGGCCAGAATAGCGGAGAGGTCAGTTACAAAGCAAAATGTGAGCCACCAAGAGTCGTGTCATAAGTTTACTGACAGCATAGGAAGCCAAACCTCCACCCAGTGAAGAAAAAATGGCTTTCTACAGCTTAAGCCTGCAGTAGCATCTTACCCCAAAGGAAAACAAATTATTCCTACTCAGACATAAAACAAACAGCCTGTGAAGTGGAGCTGTGAAACACTCAAGTAGAGTGACCTGAGAAAAAATGGAGCATGGTTTGACACCAGAAAGGTTTTTTTTGCCTGGAGGTGCCATCTATTGGTCAACTAGAGCAAGTAGAAGGGCGAGAGCTGCTTTTCCTCCTAGAATCCTATGTTCTTGTCTGAGTGTGTTAACACTCTTTGTGTTCCTGTAATTAGAATTCTACCTTAAATATCCTTCATGTTTTTTAAATACAGCGTATTCCTTTCATAAGTGATTGACCACTTCTGATCTTCATATGCTTTCATGGCCCGAGATCTTGTTTCAAAGCAAAGCAGTTTCATGTACTGTGCACTGAAGCATTAGCAACTGTTTTCCCTGGCCTGGTTTCACTCCTGTTTGTACCGACATTTATATCTGAAGAGAGGTTAATTTTTTATAACTGAGGGGGTTGGGGGGTTGGGACAATACTTCCCTTCCTAGAATAACTACTAAATATTTTGTTTGATCGCAACCCTGATATTATCATAGACTGCAATGGCTTGAGAAATCTTAACACACAACTGTGAAAATTTAAAGGAATAAAACATTCCAGATTTATTGCACCTGCCACTAATTAGTAATGATAGGGACAAATAAATACACTGCGCTTTAGTGAAATTTCTGCTTTTCCAATTACAGTTCTGTCATATAAATTCCCATAGAAAACCAGAATATAAGACACCATTAATAAGCTGAGGGTATGCTTGTAATAGAGCAAATGCTGATTTAACCATATGACTTCATTTTATTCTGATGGGAATTGTATACATCCATCATTTGCTACAAATTACATTCATCCTAAATGTACAGCAATAAAGGAAATTCAATTTGGAATTTGCGCATCAGATGGCAGGCAGTAGCATTCACTTAGATACGTAGTGCTTGTGTTGCCTGCATTTTAAAAAATGTTTTATAAGCAAAAGAGCGTGTTTCCTTTAGCTTGAGATTAACAGTGTCGAATTTTATTTATTTTTTCCATGTAGCATTTTTAGCCTGATCCTAAGTTTTATGAGTGCTCCATACCTTGTAAGCTGGCTTCCCTATGGACAATTCTGCTGCATCTGTAATAGGGATACAGGCGTGGAGTTTGTGCCTAATGACAGTAAATAAAAGTCTGGGAGGAAAAAAAAAGATTTAGTTATTCAGCGACCAGCTGGACTGCTCTTGGGCTTTAACTTAGTCTTTAGGGTAGTCTATTGACTTCTCATTATACAGTGCTTTAATTTTGTGATATGATTGGAGAAAAAGGATTGGAATAATTGTTTTTATCCTTCCTTTTATGATTATCTAAATAAATGGAAAAGTTGTGTTTGTCCAGGAGCGTTAACAATTGTATTTTCCTATTTAGAGAGAAAAAGAAGTGGCACTAACTACTCTCCATCCGCACAATGCTGATTCTGATATCTGGGTTCATGAGTACTTCACACCTTCCTGGTACTGCCTGCCAAATAACCAGTCTGCTTTGATGGTGGTCCATCCAGGGGACACAGCCAGAGATATCTTGGAAATAATTTGTAAGGTAAAAAGAAAAAATATTGAACGAAGCTTTTTAAATACTGCAGTAATCTGAAATTATAATAATATGTTTGTTTCATTTTTAGAGCATTCCAGTTAACACCATGCTCATCTTTTTCCTAAGAGATAAGGAAAAAACCCCAAACATAATTAATTTTCTGTATTTGAAGTATTCCTCTTTTTAAAAAACTGGGGAGGGAAATATAGTCTCCATATTAGAACATAATTAACCTCAAAACCTAAGTTTGGACATTTAAAACTTTGTTTTCTGGTCTTTTAGATACTTATTTCTAATGCATGATTTTTTCTTTTATTCTCTGATGCGTTAATGCTAATTTTAAGAAGTGATTTCACTTCAGTGTCAGTCTAACATATAATAATGAGTTAAATAAAATTAATCTATATATTTTAGATAGGCACTTTTTATGTTAAGAACCTATGCCATTTCTTCATGAACACAGTAAGTTGCGCTTTCTATTTACATAGCAGAACATAGCTATCTGCGTATTAGAACTCCAACCTGCTACTTAATGTTGTGTTATTTTACATGCATATTTTGAGCATTTCCATCACATGCAATTTTCATACGTAATGGCCTACATAATTTCTCTGCTTTAATAAATTTGCTGCACAGCATTGTGGTCTAGAACTTGCTTATCTTAGGGCCTTTCCACATTCGCCACCAGAAAACGGATTGCGCCTTCTTGGGCAAGGGGAACCTGCAGCCTAGACCCCATCCCACCCCATTTGGGGTCATGCACGCGCGCGAACAGCTACTTACCTGATAGCTGCCAGGCCGCTTCTGGCAGTGGGAGGCCCGATGTGCTGTGTGCATGCGTGTGCCACAAATTCCCATTGGCCAGCCGGCTTCCCATTGGCCGACCACCCTCCTGGTGGGGTGTGTGGGGGTGTAGGCTGCGGATTCCCCTCGCCCGAGAAGGTACGATTGCACCTTCACAGGCGAGGGGGAACCCAGGGAAGCCAGCTTGACAGCCTCCCCATGCGGGATCCAGTGGAGCCAATCTGGGAGGCTGGGGGGGAGGGCCCAGGTGTCAAAGAGGGAGAGCATGTGCTTTCCCTCTTTGACACCTGGGCATGCACTGGGAATCTGGCTCTTCCCTTGTCATGCACGGAAGTGTCCTGCTTCCGAAATGGTTTCAGGGGAAGGGCCGGATATAGGGAAGGGCCGCAATAGGGTATGAGTTTGGCGGCAAACCAGTTTAAGAAACCGGTCTTGCATGCCAGAATGCTGACGCGGCTTCCTTAAAGGGTCCCTAATTGGGTTCCCTATGCGGAAGCCTGGTCTTAATCCCTCCCCAATCTGGCTCTAAATGCGTTTTTAGAGCCAGTGCGGAAAGGGCCTTATATTACCATTATCAGTTTACCTATAAACGCATGGGGGCTGAAATCTCTGTGACAGGCCAGAAAAGGGATTGCGGGGTTCTGGTGGATAGCTTTTATTTGGGAAAAACATATTTTTCTCTCTATTGTATGGCATAAGAACCAGCAGCCATTCCATGAAGCTGATGAGCAGGACAGTTAAGGCCAACAAGAAGTGGATTGTTTTACCCAGAGGGTCAATTGGATGCCTAGGTACTACCTCCAAGATGGAGAAACAGGCAGAATGCTTCTAAAATACAATTTCAGGGAACTGAGTGCAGGTGAAGGTTTTACTTTTGTCTTCTGCTTCAGAATACACAGAAGCAGTTGGTGGATGACTGTGTGAGACAGGATGCTGTACTAGATGGGCTGTGGTCTGATCCAGCAGGGCTACTCTTATGTTCTTATTTATTTTACAGTACAGTGTAGGGCTGATGGGATACTTTTCTTCATATATTTATTTAAAACATTTCAATATACTTTCTCATAAAGTCCTTAATAGATCCCTTAAAGCTCCTCACAAACTTTGGAAGGGAGGATGTTCCACAAAGTAGGGAATACCCCAGAAAAGGCTTGACTGTGGATCATCAAATAACATTTTTTGGAATCTGCTGAAAGACCTCTCCAGATCTCATGACTCTTCCAGTTTTGTAACATGTGACGTGTTGTCCTTTCTTCAGGTGCTGTCTTATCAAAACCTGCTTTAGGGGTTTTCACCACCACTCCACTGCTGAAAACAGGATATTTCAGCAGCTATTCTGATTGCAATATTGTCCTAGTGGCACTTCAGTGAATCTTGACCCAGCCCAGGTTAAGAGCAACTGGACCACTTGATGTGGCCCTGCTAGATTATGAGATCCACATTATTTGGAGATTAAGAATGCCCTGTTAGTGACTAGACCTAGCTACACTTTCACGATTTCACATATTGCTGTTACTAACATCTGTTTTGACAAATATGCCTAAAACATATATAATGTTTAACATATATGTTAAACATTAAACCCCTTAATTTTTGGACTCCATTGTTGGATTGTTGGCAAAAGAGGAAGAGGAGTAAAAAATAAAAATTTAAACTAGAAGCTATTTTCTAGTTTGCAACAGATTTAAATAAATCACCATTAAAAAAGTTGTACTTGTTGATAAATCAGTTCAGGAATTAGCAGTTAAAATACATGTGTTGTAATTTAGAGTAAACAATGGATGTGCAATTAATGAATTACATTTTAGTACTGATTGTCATTTGTAATTAATCATCTTCATCCACAGTTAATACCAACTAATCAACTAAATTGACATTCTTGAATCAGTTTGTGTGATACTTTGAATCTTTTAAATTCACATGTTGTCTTTAGAAATAAAACTTTGTGACATTTAAAGAAAAGCCCAGCACTGCAGAGAACATGTTAAGAAAGACATTTGCTTTGGATAATTATATACTGTGTTGTATTCACTGGCAAATGAATTTTTGGTGACTGCTAATGTTCTTGGAAAGGGGTAATGTCTCTTTGAAACAGAGGACAAAAGACATCTCAAAAAGAAGCACAATAGGCAAAAAAAAACCCCTAAATATTCTTAGCAGTCTTTTTAGGGCTTTTATATAATCAGAAAGCAAACTTCTAGCTGATATTTGTTCTGTTCCCCATTTAAGTTGAAATTTGTAAAGAGATTTTCCTAAGACATAGTTGTTTTTTTCAGCTTGAATCACAAATATTAAGCCTTCAAGTGCTGTACTTATTGTATATGTGGCTCAAGCTTCTGCCTGTCCATTCCTTTTCAAATTACCACATTACGAAAAGAGTGACAGTTACATTCTGTTCTGTACATCTAATACTGGATTTCTTCTGTGCCTTGTATTCAGCTCATTCTTTTTCCTTTAATTTTTTGATCCACATCATTTCATGTCAGTTTGCCATTTGCCATCTGAGAACCAGTTCAGTTCTGGTATAGTAAGCATTTCAAAACTATATTTCATGTAAGCCTCTTTATGCTCTAGATGTTGCTCAAACCATGTCTTGATGGGAACATAGGAGTATCAAATTCTAGATTTGCTAAGTACCCCATTATAGATGAATCAGGAGCAAAGTTCATTATTTACCTACTGAAAAGGTACCTAGTTGATAAATTGCTCTGTTAAAAATTATGTAGAACCACTGCCAATTATGGTTAACTGTCCTGAGCTATATGGACCATTAGGCTGATTCACTATAATTTCTAATAAAGAGTTTGGTTTCAAAACTAGGAAGAATAATATTCTCTTGTTATGAATTTTTTCATTTCTTTGTTTTATGAGATTTTGTTGTCAGGACTTTGGAGAAGAGCCTGTTATAAACTGACCTCTTTAAAGTCATAGTGAGAATTATGGCTTTTTCCTGAGGATGAATAAAGTACTGTAGTAAGAATGGCTATTTATCAACATAGAGCCATCACTTTATATGATTAGTCTGATGCTGCCTGGATGTTAGTCTTTGGTTCTCTAACATGTCAGACTAAATCTCACTGACATGCCTTTTAGTCACTGCTTCCCTTAAGAACTCTGTAGTTGAATGAGCTGAGTTGTATGTGAGGCTTTAGCCTATCACTCATTTGACAGAAAGAGGCTGTTGGAAAGAGGCTAGTGGGTCATCTGTTCCGTTCATGTGGTTTTATTCCCTAGTTCTTGTCCTGGCTTGTCAAGTTTCATTTTTAAATGTTTCTCAAGTGATGAGACTTTAACAAGCTTTTTATTCACTGATTTACCCTGTAATCTAAATTTTAATGTCATCAATGCTGGAAAAAACCCAATCTCTCTCTCTCTCATATCATCATCATCATCATCACCATCATCATCATCTGGTGGAAGAAGGCATGTTTAACATTAAAAAAAAATTATTCAGAGCAATGGACCACAGATAAAAACCATTCTAATATGCATTTTTATGAAGAGATATTACTACTTCGAAACAAAATTGGAAGTAATAGGCCACATTGGGACTGATTTTCACTCAGCCTCATAAGGAATGTCGTTAGTTGATGTGGCTTAGATTGATATTTGACACAGGCCTGAGGCAAGTAATGATTGCCCTCAGGTGAGTAGATGAATGGCAACATTCATTTGCTCACCATTCCCTTCTAGATGCCATATTGTGCTTTTCTGGAGGCATAGGCAATCTTATGCTAGTGGTAGGTGGTTGCCTTTTAATCCTGAGAGCTGAAACCCAATTACTTGTCTTATGTTTACCAGCTTTGGGATAATTTTGCACAGTACTATTAGCTCCTTCAGTTAGCCTTTCAGCTCAGAAGAGGCAACTAGGACTGCATTTTTTCGAACACTAAAATTTTATTGAGTTGCGTGCACATATGTGTCTTTAATAATAACGGGCAGAAATGGCAGCTGTTTAGAGGAAGACAGAGTGGCATAGCACTTCTTTCAGTTGAAGGAATAATATAAGTTCATGGCAAGAAAAGTCGGAAGAAAAAATGAGGAAGCAGGCAGCCAGGAGGAATAATGGGTATTCAGGTTTTGGTAGATATCTTCAGGTGATGGATAGATACATTTTACAAATCAAATTTCATTTGTTATAGATTCTTTGTAATGGAAGAAGGCATTTTTAATCTGTCTTTAAGATTCTTTGGTTACCTTAGGGATAGGAAGACAATCTAAAATGATGCTTTTCTGATATTTGCAAGTAAGCAGTCAGAACAAATTGGATAAATGCTAATGCCATAACCTCAAGCTAAATATAACTAACCTTCTTCTAAATGGTGAAACTGTTTCTTTTGAGACATTTGCTGGTAAGCACTTCAGCTGTGCTCAGAGATTATAATATGTAAACATATTAACAATTTAAGTGTTTTATTTCCCTCATTATTTTATGTTCCTGGTTGTTACTCACCACCCTGAGAACTTTGTAATAAGGCGGTATATAATTTTTTAAATAAACATTGTGTTTAGGACCTGTTTTGTTCAAAATTGGTATAAATTTTAGATCTAGATGGCAAAGAACATGTTTTCCCTGTGATATCCAGAAATCAGGTGATCAGAGCTGGGCTTTGACTTTGTTTCCATTTAGAGCAATGATGTTATATTTTCATTGTCAGAAGGAGTAAATTTCTCTTCTGAATAGCATTTTTTTCAGTGTTTGTTTTGATAGTTATATTCACCCCCAACTACATTTTGAAGAATAAAAGACTTTTTCTTCATCCTATGGGGCGTCTTTTGCTAAAAGAAGACCATGTTATTGATATTTAACTTTTGTGGCACCTTTCATTCTTTTGCTCTTCCCCCCTTCTCCTCCCCCCACCCCCCCCGGTCCTCTCAGGCACATCAGCTAGATTCTTCGGCTCATTATCTTCGCCTCAAGTTCCTGACAGGAAACCAAATGCAATCCTATGTACCAAAGCCTGAAGAAGATATATATGAATTGGTAATGCTCTCTCTTTAATAGTAATCATTATCTAAGGAAAAAGACCCTCCCCCGCTGTATTATTTTGTCTATGTGAAAATTAATTAAAATATTAGTTATACGTAGTATACAGATGGAGTGGAACAAAGGATGATAGTGAAGACAATGATTATTTTATTTCCTCCCAATATCCAAAGAAGAAAAGATGCATGATTCTGACCTCCTTCCTTTTTCTTCCCAACATCTGTGAGAGGAGGTTTCTTTGGGAATTAAGAATTAGTTAAATCTAGGTCCAGAAATCCAGGTCTCCTTAGCGAATGTTCTGAGCTACACTATACTCTGACTTTGATAATTCACTATTAACCAAACTACTAAACGTCATAGTCTGTGATTAGCACATGGAGAAGGTGTGAAGAAAAATGCCTGAATGGAGCAGTAGACTCTAAAAAATAAAGTCAGAAAGAATAAAGTGGAAATTAGCATGAATAAATAACAGTGGAGGGCTCTTAGAATAGAAATTCCCTAGTCAGCTCTGAAATCACATAGTCTGTGCAAGGATGTGCTCAGACCAACTTTTGAAATTTCTTTGAAGCATTTAGATCTTGGAAGTGAATGGAAAAGATAGTACTGACCCCTATGGGAGATAACTGATATATTTGTTAGTCTTAAAATGTTGGCCACTGGACAAAGGGTTGTGCTGAAAACTAAGCTTAACATTTCTGGATTGTGTAGCAATTAACTTTAATAAATCCTACAAAGGCACCTAAGGGGAATCTCTTACGATGTTGTTTCACATTTGGGGATTCACACTTGTATATGAAGGCACATAAGTCTGTCTAATGTGCTGTAAGTGTCTCTTCTGTGACCTGAGACTTCATCTCACTGTGAAAGATACATGTGAAAAAGCTTTGTAACCTTCTAGCACAGTGGTCAGCAAACTCATTAGTCAAAAGAGCCAAATATCAACAGTACAATGACTGAAATTTCTTTTGAGAGCCAAATTTTTAAAACTTAAACTATATAGGTAGGTACATTGTTTTTAACTTAATTAGGGTACTCCTAAGCTGGAAGGGCCACACTCAAGGGGCCAAAGAGCCGCATGTGGCTCTTGAGCCGTGGTTTGCCTACCCCTGTTCTAGCATATGACTGGTTCCTTAAAAACGGATAATAAACTCTGAGTATAATGGAAATACAATTTGAAAAAAAAGGCAACCTAATGGTTGTGTTCTAAAAAAAATAAAATTCCTTGTTCAAATTCTTTTCAAAAATCTGTCTGTTAAATCAGTGTGCTTAATATGACGAGAAGTTTTATTAAAAGAGAAAAAATTATGAAATAACATAATAATAATAAAAATGTAATTAGCATTAATATTTATCAAATATCTCCACAGCTCTCGCACACTCCAGATTGTGTGTTTCTTCAACACAGCAGTGTTATTTATAAAAATTTGTATATCAGGGTATCTAAACCTTCCTGTCTCAATGTTACATTGACTTGCATTACAATACATATCTTTTAATGTGGTCATCACATAGGGGACTGGTAAAAGCAATGACTTTTTAAAGTTACTGGTCTCCTCAGAGGCAGCTAATTTCAGATGGGTGACACCTCTTGGGACGAAGAGAAAGTAAGCAGTTGCAGAACCTGCAGTTACATACGGCAGATGAGGTTGTTAACTACAACTTTTCTTGGTTTAGTTAGTGGAGTTTCATGATTTCTCCATTTGGTGTCTCTCTTGTCCTCATTTGAACATGCTAACTTCTGAGTGGCAAGCAAAAAGTGCTTTCTCACAGGGCCTAAAGTAGAGGATATGTGCTAAGAGAAACCCAAAGGCATTTTAGTCTTGGTTCTATTGCTTCTTGTTACATTCGATCTTACAGATGAATATGGCCACATGCAGGACTTTTATTTCAAGCTATATACCCATCCCTCTATTTCTGTCAACTTCTTTTGCACTGCTCTGTATTCCATCTAAGGAAAATTGGCAAAGTGCCCAATATAGTATATTTGACCTGGTTTCCCAAATTATCCAGCATCTTCAGGCACGTAATTAATTTTCTACACCTGATAGTGAAAAAGAGGCAGGGAAGAAACAGTCAAAGAAAAGCACTAATGAGATCCTGGCAAAGGGAAGTATTTTTTTGCAGAGGGCTGTCAGTCTCTGGAAATTACTACCAGAAGAAGTGGTGAGGGCAACAAGCCTGGATAGGTTTAAGAAAGGATTAGATAAATTCATGGGGGACAGGTCTATCAATGGCTACTACTGCCTCCCGATTGGAGAGGCAGGCAGGATGCTTCTGAAGGACAGTTTCATGGAACCGAGAGCAGGTGCTGGACTAGATGGGGTGTGGCCTGATCCTGCAGGGCTCCTCTTATAATAATAATAATAATAATAATAATATTTATTTGTATACCGCCCTGTGGCGAACCAATCCGGGCGGTTAACAACAATAAATATAGTAAAAACATAAGAATAAAACGGGAGGTTGATTTACCTCGTGAAGATCCGTTCTAGACGTGAAGCAGCAGACTACGGACGGGTATGTGATGGTGCAGCTCGCTGACTCGACCAACAGATGGCTTTTCAATATATATATATAGGCTCTCAGGCCCCAAATAGCCAGTCTTCCGTAGGGAGTGATGTAGATTGTCCTGGAAGGATCGTTACTCAATCTAGAGATAAAATTATATCGTCAGTTAGGATGCACATTCCCCTGGGTGGGGCGTAGTCTGCTGCTTCACGTCTAGAACGGATCTTCACGAGGTAAATCAACCTCCCGTTCTCAGACGGAAGCAGCAGACTACGGACGGGATGTACCAACGCTAACTATCCCGGGTGGGACCACAGCATCCTAACTGCTAGGTCTCGGTAGCCAATACACACAAGGCAACTCATAGGGTTGTCTCTTACCTCATGGAGACTGGAGTAAGACCCTTCTCCCGAATTCAGATGACTGTCTCCTCAGCTCGTCCAAATGGTAGTGTCGAGCGAAGGTGGATGGTGAGGCCCACGTGGCCGCCCGGCAAATTTCTTCCACCGAGGCTGAAGCGGCGAAAGCTCTGGACGTAGAGCAGGCCCTTGTGGAGTGTGCTGTTATTCCCTCCGGAGGTACCATGGATCTAGATTGATATGCTAGAGAGATACAGTTCTTAATCCATGAAGCAATTACTTTGGAAGAAGCCTTCTTTCCCAAGTAAGCCGGGTGAAAACATACGAACAAAGAGGAGGTTTTTCTAAGGTCTTTAGTTCTCTCAACATATACCTGGAGGGCCCTCCTAACGTCCACATATGTCAGCCAGGGTTCATCCTCCCCACCCGAGCTTACCGTGAGGGCTGGGAGAGAGATCTCTTGTTCTCTGTGGAACCTGGAATCCACTTTGGGCCGGAAGAGAGGGTCCAGGCGAAGTGTTACTGCATCTGAGGTGAAAATGCAGCACTGTGGGTGCGTGGAGAAAGCTGCAATCTCAGAGACCCTACGAGCTGAGGTGATTGCTGTGAGAAAAACAGTCTTTAAGGAGAGCATTTTCAATGGAATTTCAGCTAAAGGCTCAAAGGGAGGCTGTGCCAGGGCTGGTAGAACGATATCTAAATCCCAAGTGGGGAGCCGGTGCACTGGGGAAGGGGCATTTGCCTTGACCCCCGCCAGGAATGAGGTGACATAAGGGTGTTTGGAAATGTCTGAGATACCCTCCACTTGTACAATGGCTGATAAGGCAAAGGTCTGACGTTTAATAGTACTGTAACTTAAACCTTTATTAACACCTTCTTGCAAAAACAACAAAATGTCCTCTAGCGTGGGGGATAAGGGGTCAACCTGTACCGAAAAAGCCCATTCTCTGAAAGCTTTCCAGGTGATGCCATAGATCCTCCACGTGGAGGGCCTGCGTGCTGAAAGGATGGTATTTATTACTGAAGGATGGAGTCCCGCCTGTTGCAGATACCTCCGTCTAACCTCCATGCCGTCAAGGCTAGCCAAGAGGGGTCTTGATGGGATACCCCTCCCTGAGTTAGGAGGTCCGGGATGCATGGTAGAGTCCATGGAGGTCCCATTGCCATGGAGAGCATGAGCGGGAACCACGGCCGACGAGGCCAGAAGGGGGCGATAAACACCACTCGGGCCCTCTCCAATCTGATTCTCCGCAACGTCTTGGATATGAGGGGAGTGGGAGGAAAGGCGTACAGCAGCTCCCTGGGCCAAGGGGTGGAGAGAGCGTCCGTTCCCATCGCCCACGGGTCCTTGTGCCATGCCATGTACAACGGGAGTTGGTGGTTCTTGCTGGAGGCAAACAGGTCCACCGAGAACGGTCCCCACTCCCTGTCCAGCATTATGAAAATGTCCGGATTGAGTTTCCATTCGGCATTGTCCAATGGGGCCCGACTGAGAAAATCCGCTTGCAGATTGCTCTGGCCTTGGATGTGCAGCGCTGAGAGAGAGAGGCTAGGTTCCGTTCCGCCCACTTGAACAAAAGAAAAGCCAAAGACATTAGAGATTTGGACCGAGTACCCCCCTGCCTGGTGATGTGGGCTTTTGCTGTCATATTGTCCGTCATCACTGTCACATTCTTCCCCTTAAGCAAATTAGTGAATGAGGTTAAGACCAGGTAAATTGCCTTCAACTCCAGCCAGTTAATATGGTGGGCAGAGTCTGGAGGATCCCAGACTCCTTGGGCGGAGTGAGAACCACATGTGCCCCCCCAACCATGTTGGCTGGCATCTGTGTGGACCACCATGTCGCTAGGCCTGATTACTGGGACTCCAGCATAGAATTCCCCAGGGTTACACCACCAAAGAAGTGACTCCTTTAAGCCCTGTGTAATTTCCACCTGGGCATTAACCTTTGACGCAATATCCTTGGTAAAGGGGAGCAACACCAATTGTAATGGTCTGGCATGAATTTTGGCCCATGGGTGCAAGTCTATGATAGAAATCATCTTACCCAGCAAGGAAGATAGTGTTAGGAGGTGGGCTTTGGAGGAGGAGCGCACCGAATTGGCCAGACTCACCAGCGCAGTGATCCTATCGTTCGAGGGTCTGACAGAGAATTGTACCAAATCAATTACCGCCCCCAGGTGTGTAATGACCTGTGATGGAGTGAGGTTGCTTTTCTCATAATTAATGAGGAAGCCGTGAAGGGATAGAGAATGAATGGTGGTGCGGACGGCCCACAAAGCCTCCCTCCTATCCTGTCCAACCACTAGTATATCATCCAAAAAGGGAAAAATTCTGATCCCCCGTAACCGGAGGGTCTCGATAACGGCTAAGAGACATTTTGAGAAGACGCGCGGGCTGGAAGCCAAACCAAAAGGTAAACAGCAATATTGATAATGTTTGGGTCCAACAGCGAACCTCAGATACTTCCTATATCTAGGGTGCACTGGGACGTGTAAAAAAGCATGGGTAAGGTCAATGCTGGCCATATACTGGCCTTCCTCCAGTTGGGCTCTGATAGCCGAGAGCCCTTCAATTTTGAAATACTTCTTTGCCATAAACTTATTCAGGAATTTAAGATCCAGAACCGCCCTCCATAAGTCTTTCTTTTTGGGAACCAAGAATATTATGGAGTATACCCCTTGCCCTTGCTCAGAGGAAGGGACTTCCTCAATAGCATCCATATCAATTCTTTAAGCGCATCATAGAGGGCTCGTCTCTTTAATGTTGACTTCGGAAGCGGAACCTTAAGAAAACGGTTAACAGGTAACGTAGAAAACTCTAACTTGTAACCTTCGTGAATTATATCCAAAACCCACTTATCAGAAATGTGATTATCCCACACATCAGTAAAATAGCGTAAACGAGCTCCCACTTTCCCCTCCTGGGGCATATTGGTGGGTAAACTAATTGTTTTGGTAGGGGAAACCGAATTGTTTGCCTCTGCCTCTGCCCAAAGGCTGTCTGTTAGCAGAAGAGTTCCGCCCCCAGGAGCCCCGGGCCCCTGGGGGCCTGGACCGAAAGGGCTGCCGCTTCTGGAAAGAGGGGTTAAATGAGGAAGAGGGAGAAGAGTAGTAGCGCCTCGTACCTCTGGCTTTGCTGAAGGAAGAGGAGGAAGAGGAAGAGGTGGCTGAGGATGTGACCATCACCTTCCTCTTGTTGCGTTCCACCACCACATCTTGAAGCGAATCTGGCCCAAATAAAAGTTTCCCTTTGAATGGAGATCCAATGAGCTGGAGTTTGGAGGAAAACTCCACCGGCCAATTTCGTAACCACAAGGCTCTGCGGGCCGCCACATTGGCAGCTGTGCACCTTCCTGCCAGCTGGAGGGCGTCCATGCTGGTGTCTGCGCTTAGCATGAGAGCCCTTTTAACCTCCAGCAGCCTGGGCTTGAAATTGTCAGGCAAGGCCGGGTCAGCCATCATTTCCTCTATCCCCTTGATGGTGGCCCTGGTAATGAGGGAGTTAGATGCAGAACACCTCGCATTTAAAGATCCACTTTCAAAAGACCGACGGAGCATCCCCTCAATTTTCCTGTCCGTATTTTCTTTCAAAACCTGCTCTGAGTCTTTGGGCAGGATGTGATTTGATAGCATTTGAAGCACCGGGGTGTCTAATGCTGGGGTGGCCCACATGGAAGTGGCATGGTCAGTTGGCAAAAATAATTTCTTTGGAGGGCCAGGTAGCCTTCTAGATGTGGCTGGCTCTGACCATTCTCTGATTACGATCTGTTCCAGAATTTCCGGAAGGGGAATTACTAGGTCTTTTTGGGGAGGGGGCATAAGCATGTCCCTTGCCATCTTTGCCTGTTCCTCAGGGACATCCTGGGGTTTTTTAAGATTGAGCTTAGTAATGACATACTGGACCACAGAAGTGAGCCAGTCGTGGGAAAAAAGCCTAGGGGTCGCGTGGGCTGGTGGGTCATCAACCTTAGAAGCCTCTTCTTCTGCTGGGGCGGAATCTGGGTTATCAGGTTGGGAGAGAGGTGCTCTCAATGGGTCAGGAGGTGCTACAGGAGGAGCCACCGTAGGGGATGCAGAGGAAGAAATGCTTTCTGATATAATAGCAGCACAGTTGTTCAAAGGCAAGTGCCCCTTGGAAGTAGAAGTGCTAGATGGTAACCCTGATCCAGAAGCGGTAGGTGGGATAGCAATAGACCCCGTAACAGAGTGGGCAGCAGATCCAGATATAGTGGCAGTATGAGCCGCAGGCTCCAATGAGATGCTAGAAGAAGTAGGGGCTGCCAGAAACAGGGAATTACAACCATCTAAATTAGTAACAGCGTTAACATCAGTGTAAACTGGAGGAATAGGGGGAGTACAAACACCCAAATTA
Source organism: Aspidoscelis tigris stejnegeri (assembly GCA_023333525.1). Lineage (NCBI taxonomy): Eukaryota > Metazoa > Chordata > Lepidosauria > Squamata > Teiidae > Aspidoscelis > Aspidoscelis tigris. Next base: position 216,150,305 of record JALMGA010000001.1, read on the forward strand.
GTAACAGCATTAACATCAGCTCTCTGGTGAGCCTTAGCAGATATTACAATAGGATATAGAGGGGGAAAAACAGGCTCCGGTCTAGTAACAGCATTAACATCAGATACATTTCCTCTCCCAGATGCTGGGGAGGTAGCAGAAAAAAGCTCCACATTGTGCTGGGTAGATGGACCAGCCTCTAGATCAAGCCCAGCCTGCTCCTGAGCCGTTGAAGTCTTGTGCTTCCTCTTCTTAGGAGGGGGGGAAGGGGAGGAAGACTCAGAGCTGGAGGGTGGAGACTCCGGAGGGCTACGGTGGCGCTTTTTGCTTTTTTTCTTTGCGGGGGCTTTAGCCAGCCGCCTGGCAAGCAGCCTTAGGAGCTGAAGGTTTTCATCCTCGCTGGAAGAGGAGGGGGAGCGAGGTTTCTTTTTTTGTGTTTTCTTCTTCTTGTGCCTGGGAGGCCTCCGGCGTTGCTCGGGCGAGGCTGGCTGTACGCTCGGAGCGGCTTCTCTCTCCCTCGCCCCCGGATTAGGTTGCGCTGCCGAGGCGGGTGAAATGCCGCGAGAGCGGGCTTTCCCGCGGCTCGGGGATGGCGACGGGGATCGGGCGCGGCGGCTGCGGCGCTTTCCCTTGTCAGTGCGCGCCTTTTCCATTGGGCGGGAGACCCGGGAGGAGGTAAGCGGCGCAGGTTCCTGGCGCGCGGCCGGCTCGGTCCTCTGAGGGGAAGCCGGCTGCTCGGGGGGCTGTGCGCCTTCGTAGACAGAGCCTGGGGGGGGGGAAGAAAAAGCGCCTTTGGAGAAACCGGCAATAATAGGGTTAAGAGGCAACGGCTCTTAACACGCTAAGCCCCTTATCCGGAGGCCGCGCTTGCATAGCCCAAACCGGAGCCTACGCTGCGGTTGCAGTGGGCGCCGGCTGTATACGAGAAAGAAGGGGGGGGAGAAATGCCGCCCGCCCTCGGGAGGGAATCCTTGGGATGGGGGGGGGTTTAAGGGATTACCTCCATCTGAATGAAAGCCTAGAAATTCGGGCTCCGACGAGGCCGAGTTGGCTGAAGACATGACGCAGCAGAATTTCCCTACGGGTAGCAATGGTGCAGTCAGCGGCAACGACCAACGGAAGACTGGCTATTTGGGGCCTGAGAGCCTATATATATATATTGAAAAGCCATCTGTTGGTCGAGTCAGCGAGCTGCACCATCACATACCCGTCCGTAGTCTGCTGCTTCCGTCTGAGAACATTATAGTCCCTCCCCCCCTTAAAAAGTATTAAGCAATATGGCAAATTAAAATACAGAATCAAAAAAATAAAATAAACTTAATTAAAAGGACTAATAGCCCTAGTGACCCTCTCGAGCTCCTCAACCATCACTAATGTTCTTATATTTATGGTGTTACCTCTACTGTCTGTTCAGTTCCACAATATTCCATGAAGTCACAATGCTATGATTCTTCTTAATGCATTGTTTTATAAGAATGTTATATAAATAATGGTGAACAACAATGTATCTCTTATAACAAGCACTTTTAATTTGTTGTGCTTTTAGTTATATAAGGAAATTGAAATCTGCGAGAAAATCACGCAGCAAATTCAAATTGAAAAATCTGTCACCTCATCAGATAACTATGGTGAGTCTAAGGTCTTATGTTTGTTTTTTTATTTCAAAATATCTTTAAAGAATGTACAGAATATTTTATTTATTTACATGTTTGTATTTTTTTATTCTGCCCCATACTCAAAAGTCTTGGATATGTTACAGCAGTTAAAAACAAATTAAAATACAGTAATCTACTGAAAACAGTAAGGCCGCACCCCCCATGGTGGTCAGTTAGCACCCTTTGGGTGCTGTTTGGGCACGCAAGGGCTGGGCATGGTACCGGGCGCGGATTTCATGCGTTCGCATGTCATTCCTGCAGTACGGGACAGGCACTGGTTTGGCACTGATGGTGGCATCCCCATGCAAAGCGTGCCGAACCCTGGTAAGGGGGAGCCGTGCCACCTCCTCTCTGCCCCCTCTCTCCTCATTGGCAGCTGGATTCTCATCAGCCTCACCCCCTCCCTTAGCTGCACAGACAGCCAGGACTGGGGTGGGAGGCACGGAAACAAGCTTCATTCGTAAAAATAACTACACTTTCATTCATAAAATAAAGCTCCATTCATTAAATAAAGCTCCATTGACAAAGCCTATTCATAAAAGACCGATGAAAGCCGCTAGTGGCAGTAGGCACTTGAACACTTTTGCGCACCTTTGCTCCACCCGGGACTGTGGGAGCGCCTGTCAATTTTAAAATCAAGACTCTTTTGAGTATTGCCTTCACAATCGGAAAATGGGGCCTGCAAGTGCAACGAAAATCAAGCCATTATGCAGCTTGTCTTGGCATTCTGAAATGGGGTTGGAATTACTTCTGCTGAAGCAGCAGAAAATGTTAAAAATAGCCGTTCTCCAGCCTGCCTTTGCAATTGGCATTTTAAAAACTCTGGCTGTGATCTTCAATAGACGGGACAGCAACCACACCTCACCTCCCAATGAGGTGTGTGCAAATTTCCTCCCCATTAGCCTGCAAGTGTCCCCATGTGCGATCCCGGCTCGCTGAGCAATGTGTGCTGGCTCCCCAAACAGCGCCAAGACTTCTTTTTTGAGGTACCAAATTTGGCACCCAGTTAGTGCTGTTTGAGGAGACCCAGTACGCTTTTCACGTGCCAAATCCAAAGCCCATGAGGCCGCCCAGCACCAAATGGGCGCTCGGCACCGCACCAAAAGTGCTTGGGGTCAGGGCCTAGGAGTGCCTAATGATGGCGAGGGGAATATCTTTCCTCAGCTAAAGTCCTGGCCAGCAGAGGATTGTTTTTTCTTATACTGTTGACATATGAGCTGGAGTAATAAACATGAAGCATTGTTTTACTCTTAAAGAAAATAAGACATTGACACATCTGAAGGTCACTGTAGTTTGTTGTTTGATTTTGAAAGGTAGGATTTGCCTGAAAAACAAATACTGTGTCTTCTCTCTGAAAGCTCTATAAGAACAACACACACATTGCTAAGGAAGGAAAATGTCTATTTTTAAAAAATAAAAGGTTCCTAGGGATAAAAAAAAAAAGATACCAGTTTGAAGAACCATCAGGCTTAGCATCCTGTTTTCACAGTGATATCAAGAAATGTTAAAAACACCTTTTCTGTTGTGCCATATCAATGCAAAATCTGTAAATGTTTTATCGCAAAAAGGGTTATCAGTACTGTGCTGAGTTTGAGGCCAGATGGGAAGTACTAATATACAGCCATCCAGCTGGTACCAATTAATCATACAGACTGCTCTACTCTGATTCCATTAGGAGCTAATGTATCTTAAAGCTTCAATTGTCTCCTCTTCCTTACAATGTTCCCCATGCTGAAGGTTGTTATTTTTGTATACACAATATATAGCTTTCAGGATTTTCCTGATTTTATATAGCTAATATTGTTATTTTGATAGTAATCATTATTTTGTCTTTAAATGTAGCAAAATATAAGTAAAAATAGCTGTGAATGTCCAATTGAGTAGGAAAGATCTTACTGAAGTATATTTGCTTTATACGCTAATTTATAAATTTGATTTTTTTTTAAAAAGTTCAACATTACTTAAGCGAAGTAGGTTCACCCAGAGGGTCATCGGTCTATGGCATTTGCTCCCAGAAGAGGTGGTAACAGCAACCAGCCTAGTTAACTTTAACAAGGGGTTAGACGGATGGCAGATGTATCAATGGCTACTAGAAGGGATACTTAGGTATATTGTCCAGGCTGGGGAGACTTGCAGGATGTCTTATTTGGTGGGATTCGATAGCAAGTGAAGGTTTTGCCTTTGTCTTCTGCTTGAGATGCCCATGAGCAATTGGTGGGCCACTGTGTGACATGGGATGCTGGATTATATAGCCTGTGGCCTGCTCTAGCAGAATTCCACTTATGTTCTAAAAGGAATTGAAGAGTAGTATAATTCACAGTTCTGAGCAAAACAAAACAAGTAGTGATGAGGCAATACTATTTAGTACATAATTAAATGCTATGTACATTTACCATTTAGTGCATTCTTCTCTTAATGCTGTTACATATAAGACATCCACACTCATGAGTAGTTTATTTAGTAAATCACTGGGGTTTTCTTTTAAACATATAAATCACTTTTTACAGTTATAGTCAATATGGCACCACCTAGTGCTGGTCTCTAGAAACTACCCTGGTTTTCCTTCTGTGACACATTTTTGGAGGACTTTGCTATTACTGTGCTTCTCTGATCACCAAGATGCAAAGATGGCAAAGTCTGCAATGCAGAAAGAACACTGGATTCTCTGCTCCTATCAGTTTTACACTTTAAAGCAAACAGTACAAACAAGATAATTGGGTGATGTAAACTACATAAAGTTATAGTTCCTTCTCCTGCCTGGCTCTTTTCTTTTCCACAGTCATTTGAAGACGTGTTCTAAACGGACATCTGTAACACTTGGGTTTCTCCTGTCTGTATTGAGAAAAGAGCTTAGGTGCCCCAGACATGGAGGGAGCATCTTTTAACTTTGCACTTTATCTCACATGGAGGAAGGAAAGTGTGGCGTATTGAGCATCCCATATGGATGAGGGAACACAGCTCCACAGCGGCTCTGCCCTCCCACTGCAGATTTCCCTTGTCGCATCAGGACAATCAAAAGCGGCTGCGCGGGGACAGCAGAGTTTGTTTGTTTGTTTCTGGAGGCACCCCATGAAGACACTCATAGGGTTTTTTTCCACTGACCTCCCTTAATCTGGATCTAAGATGATCTAGATCTAAGGAATGGGTCCTTCAACTAATCCAGATCTAGTAGATCCAGATTAAGGGAGGTATGCAGTGCGTCCCCACGGGCGGTGCTGCACCCAATAGCAATAGGTGCTAGCCTGCCTGAAATGGAAATACTGGAGCACCCATGTGGCAAATCTGGATCAACCCACGAGGGGGCCATCCATCACCCCAGATTTTTGGGGGGACGGGTGCAATCTCCGGAGATGCTCCAAAGATTCTTTGAAGTTTCTCCAGAGCGGCTCTGGAGAATCTCCGGAGCTTTGTTGTAAGCTGCAGAGATTCTCCGGAGCGATCTGCCACAAACTTCGAAGATTCTCCAGAGCCTTTGACAAAGGTCCATAAAATTGACATTGCTCTCACGCGGGGTCCTCTTCAGAGCTTGTGCTGTTTTTCGGAGCTGGCTTCTGATTGTGCACAGGCTTCATAGCTTTGGGTTTAGGGCCACCCCCCCATGGGTGCGCCCCCCCCCCGACCTCATTGCCCGATCGCTGTGGAAACGTGCTCCGTATAATCTGGATTTGATGCCTGAAGACTCCATTGTAGACCCTTCCGGGTTATAGGTCCTGAAGGACCCATTCAATCCGGATTTCCCTAGAACTGGTGGAAACAAATGTGGCTCTATTGGGATCTGTAGTGGAAATGGGGTCTTCCTGCTCTTAACCTAATGGGTCCTTAATGGGTCCCTAATGGGTACTTAGTGCTAGTAGAAAGAACCCCATAGTTGATTCTAAGAAAGCAATTGTTCTGAATGAACTCTGATGGGATTTTGTACCATATGTACATTCCAACCTTGAGAATGTCTCTGCTAGATCTAGAATGTAATTAAAAAAGAGATCCCATGATCTCTTCCTTCATGTATCAAATAACTTTTTAGTAAGCAGAGAGTACCCTTTTCTGACCGGGATACCGATGGAGCCTTTTGATGGGGCCTCCCTCTTTTTTGAACCATGTATGTATCTGTGGCTCTGTTACCATTCAACTGTTACCAACACTATTCATAATGAAGATACCTGATATTGATAGGTTTTACTGCCTCTGTGTTTAGAAATTCTAAACAATGAGACTTTAACATGCATTCCGTCTCCTATATCACCCTGCACCTCCCCTCCCATGCTTTTAAAGGGCTGAATATCTTTCTGTGTACAAAAATTACTTTGAAGGCAGTTTTGATAAGAATTGAATCCTATCGCATCTGCTTTTATATATCTGATGGTCTGTACTGCATTAAATGTGTTTCTCCCATGAGGATCATAAATACTTAGCATAATAAACAGCAAGACAAGCTGCTGTTTACATATCCCTAGGAAGTCATTGAATTTCAGAGAACTGAATGCTACATTTTACAGAAGTCTTAGCAATAAATAATGCATGGTAGCTAACTTGGATTTACATTCTGCATACTTACAAGTACATGATGTAACCTGACTCCACTTTGGCATAAGATGAGGTCAAATGTGGGTTTTAAGCATGTTGCACTTCAAAAAATAATCATTTACATTGTTTTAATTTATAACAAGCCTTTCACAGCATGATTCCAGGTCATTTATCAGACAAAAATCAATAAAATCAAACTAGTAGTCTTAATCTAACTTTAAAAATGAGGTCATTATTTAAAGCAAGCAAACATTTAAAAATAGTAATGCAAATTTAAGGGCAACAAAACAGGATGAAATAAGTATGTTTTAAAGATAAAGTACTAGTGAAAAAAATGTCTTAACTAGGTGTCAAAGATTGTTTAGTGTTGGCAACAGATGCACATCAGAGAAGAGGTCATCCATAACCTTCCTGCCACTAGTGGGAAGCCCCAGTTACATACAACTCCTCTTAAAAGCCAAGAGCATCATGAAAGAGGACCTTTCCTACTAGTGTTAACATCAGGGCAATCTATATCAGAAATGCTTTTTCTGATACTTAGGGTTCAAATCATTTAGAACAGCGGTTCTCAACCTTCCCAATGCCGCTCCTCATGTTGTGGAGACCCCCAACCATGGGGGCGGAGCAGCTGGGAGGGTGAGGGAGGGGTGGCAGGAGACTCGTCGCGACCCCTCTGAAAGGGTAGTTCCATCCCCAAAGGGGTTGCAACCCATAGGTTGAGAACAACTGATTTAGAATTTTATGCCTGTATCAGTACCTTGAGTTGGGCTTGGATTTACCAGTATGTCAGGGCGAGGCGTTATTGCCTTCCTGCTGTATTCCACACTAATTCCAATTTCCAGAGAGTCTTCCAGGGCTATCCAGTGGAGGGTACCTTACAGTAGTCCAATATTATTGTGACCAAGTTCTATTGGCTTAGGAAAAAACAGAACTGATTAATTAGTTATAGTTCTGAAGTGTGCATGGAAAGTTCTTTTGAGTTAGAACAAAACTCAGGATTTCTTAGTTGATTTCCATGGGAGTGATCCAAGGAAATTCCAAGTGGGTTTGATATTCCATTGGCTGAGAACAAGGGCAGTACGAAACTGACAAGTTAAGCAGGGAATTAAGCTGCCAGTGGCAGGAGGGGACAATAAAAGAGCTTTGAGCATCCTAATAGGACAGGAATGTAAAACAAGTAAGAGTTTGAAGTGGGACATGGGAGGATTCTAGGGCAAAGTACCGCTTTAAAGCTTGGATTGGTAGAGCAGTAACAAAGGGAGATTTTGAAGAGGATCATTGGATAAAAGTGAAATTGAAGGTTACATATAGGGCAGGGGGGCACTTGAAGGCCAGAGAAGATTGTAAAGCTTGAAATGGAGCAAGAGAGGATTATAAATAGGAAACTTTGTGTGAAAAAGGAAGAAAACAGAGGACAAAGGAATATGTTTTGAAACATCGAGGAGCAGATGGGGAAGGAGGATTTAAATAGTAACCAAAATTCAGATTATTTCAGTGGAAAGGAGTTTTGGGAGAAGGCCGTATTACTTGGATATTTTAGCTGTGTTTAGAACGCTTAGAATGCTCCATTCTAAGCTTCAAATGTTTGGGACTGAAAAATATTTAGCACTGCTGTAAAAGATTACAGCTCTGACAGAAATAGGATCTTTTCCTACTTGCTCCTTGGCAGGGATATGAGCATTATATATTAAAGCAAAATTTGTTTCATGATTAAGGCCCAGTATTTTGAGCAAAAGAATATTTTGCAATAGCACAGAGAGGTAACATTTTAATTAGAAAGGCACTTAGTGTAGTTTAACCTGTAACTTATACTGATGTACCTCAACAGGGTCTCTGATGTCGGCTATCATTGCTAATGCTAAATGAACACTCAGAATATTTTGAAGGCCATGTTAAATACAGTCACAAACTCCCTATAACCAAAGCTGACAGATATTGTTCTAGGGGTGTGAATTCAGTATGGATTGCATATATCCACAGCTGCTCGTCACGTGCTGTCCTTGAAGTGTGACTCAGACTTATCCAGAGTGCTGCCATGTTTTCTAGCAGAGCCCTCTCATTAGCTGTGCCACTAGACTGACCCTTCAAGGAACATACCACTACTGTACTATGCTACCAGAAATCTTTGTCCTTTTAGCTAAACAGAGCTATACTTTTCATTTAATTTTTATTCTGGCAGACACAGTTAATCACAACCACTGGATTATGCTTATTCAGCTATTCAAAGCTATGGGGATTTCACTACAAGCTTCGGACTGGGCAGCTGCCTTTTCTCCTACCACCACGTACAGTTCTTGAAATGGCGGCGGGGGGGGGGGGGGGAAGGAGGAGGGACATTTAGGATACCCCGTATCTTAAAACCTATTTTCTAAAAAATGGGGGCTACCATTTGGAGAACTTTAAGAGTTGTACTGATTTGTTCTTGTACCATAAGTGAAAAACTCATCTTGAATTCCTCTTTAATTTATTGGAATCTTGTGTTACACTCTTATTCCTTAGAAAAGTTTAAATGTATTTCATATAACAAGTCAGGGTGTTTCCAGGCTTAGGAAAGCTGCACACCAGAATGTGCAGCTGAGGTGCGGATGTCACACCTGATGCCTGATCCTGTGTGGTGGCAGCACATTATGCCACCGCTACTGTGAGTTTCCCTATTGCAGAATGATCAACACTTGCGACACAGTTTAAGGTAACTTTGAAGTTTCCCACTGTCCTGACAGGACAGTGAGAAACAGCCAACAAGAGCTGAGCCTCCACTGCATGTGCCAAGGAAATCTTGCAGTCGCCGAGGAGGAAGCTGCGGACCTCCATTTGGAGTGGGGACAAGGGGTTGTCACTTCAGATCAGATAAACTGTGTACTTTTATATAACTACGGATTTAATCTGCTAATCTGGAAGCTGCCTCATGCTGCATGGATAATTTTCTTAAAGAATAAGGTTGCATTTACAGAAAATGAAAACAATTGTACCTTAAAGACAATTTGCAGAAAAGATATACTGGTATTAGAGATCGAATGAGAAAATATGTGCTATACCCTACCATATCTAAGGTGTTTTTGAAGCTGTGTGTAAATGCAGTCTGAAGCAGAATCAAATACTTTAGCTTTAGTCAATACAGTGGGCTTTTTAGAAAAAGTCAGAAAGTGATAGATTTTGTTGTGGCTTATTTTAACAGGTTTTTCTTTATCTTCTGTGGAAGAAGATGGAATTCGGCGGCTTCATATACACAATGTTAAAGAAACAGGTCTGGCTTTCAAAAAAGGTATGAAATAAGGCATGTTGCCTTCCCCTTTAAAATATTTTCTGAGTGCTTTCCTCTTTCTGCTACCCAAGACATTGAACTTATTCTCTTGCATTTGTAAAAAATAATTTGCAAATTGATGCTGAAAAATTCAGTTCAGCTGCAATTTCATCCAAATAATTTACTCTTAACTCCTAAATGGTGAAAAGTATAAACTTAAATCCCATATCTTTCCAATTCATGGACAACAGCAGCAAAAAGGAAACACTGAAATAGATTGTATACTTATTGAAGAGATTTGGATTTCCTCTGCCCTTGAAAGAAATGCATGAGTGTTGTGGTCAGGCTCATATTTGGCTGCATTCATATTCACGTGTACGCTTAGATAATTACGTCAAAGTGAATGTGGCCCTTAGGTCACATTAAGACAGGTAATCATGGGAAAAAGAGAATCCTTATAAAATGTGTTTTTAATTTTTAAAAAAACAAACTCCTGTTTTTAATCATGAATTCACAGAGTACCTTGAGTCAATTACTGCTTCTTAATGCCTGATTATACAAATGATATCTAAGTTTGTGCCTAAACAGCATGATCTATAAAAAAAACTGTGCTGTATGATTCTAACCCCCTTCCCACTTCTTTCTTCCCACTGTGCTACTGCAGGCATTTGAACCTAAGTAAACTCCTAATTATATCTCAGGGCAGGATACTCCTTCATGGCTCACTGTTATATAGGTTGCAGGATGAAATGGCAACCTGTGGTGTATGTTTTTTACCCAGCTGCCAAATTGGCAAGGTTTATCTGAGGTATTAGCTACTACCATGGTGGAGTGCATTTTTTAAAATTGACATAGAAAGTAGCATTTACATCTTAGGTAAATATGAAATTATAACAAAATAATCCAAATCTAATGTTTTTCTGCTTACTTGTCTTTGCAGGCCTGAAAGCTGGGGATGAAATCATTGAAATAAATAAGAAGGCAGCTGAAGACTTTGACTCAGTCATGCTAAGAGATGTTCTTGTTCAGCCTTCTCTGTGCCTTACTGTCCGTACATATCCTGAAAGAGAAGCAGGGCAGAAACTACCACTGCGCCGCATGGACGGTTCTCTTGATCTGACTGATGGTCCTTTGCGATCTGTCTGCAGCAGCCAAGGTACCACTACCACTGCCACTAATACTCAATTATATCTATGAATTGTGTAATACCAAAGTTTCTAGGTACTCTACAACAAATCAGACTCAAACAATAAAATCCAATAGAAACACTAATAGATTTATTTTTTAGATTAGAAAACATTCTATAACAACATGCAATAATGAAGGTTAGAAGAAAAAGCAGTAATAATCTAAACATCGTTAAAGATAACTCTTTTTGGAATTTTGCAGAGAAGATGCCAGGTAAGCATCCTGTCTAAAGTTATGGCCGTGGGTTGGGGACCACCACTGAAAGGATGGTCATTTTTGTCACTATCCTGTAAGGGAAAAGGTCATGATTTCTTCCTGTCATTCCAAAATACAAGGCACAGAATAATGGATATGCCTTCCATTATCTCACACTAAGACACTCAAATAGAGACTGGATGGGCACTTATTATAAATGCTTTGTTCTGGATTCCAAAGAGAGTAGGAATGGGGCTGTTAGATGATGCTGAGCAATTTCACTTCCTAAAGGTTTTATTTTATAAAAGTGCCTGCAAGGAGGAAATCTCAATGTCTGAATGAAAACAAACAGGAAAATGTGCAACAGTTCTAGATGGCTCAGCATTCCTGGACAAAGGTGTTTAGGACATCATAGGTTAGAACCAACATCTTGAATTGGGCTCTGTATGTTATTGATTGAGTGCATCGCTTGTGGACAACACAGTCCTTTTGCTGCACAAAAGTGATATGCAACCATCTTCTAAGTCTGCATGCTATTCTGTACTAGCTGTAGCCTCTGGACCATCTTCAAGGACAACCCCATCTAGAGTGAGTTGCAGTAATACAACTGAGAGATGTTCAGTCCATGAAGGAGATCTTTTTTTGAAGTAGACTGTCTCTGTTCAGCAATGGCCGGAGCACCAGCTGAAGCTAGGCGTATGTGCTCCTAGTCACTAAAGCCACAAGTACTTCCAGGGACACCTTGGAATCTAGAAGCATACCCAAGTGCTAGACCTGAATCTGTACGAAAAAGACCGTCTTGGACTCATCATTTCCGTCCAGTGCTCGTCCAGGCTGCCTCCAGACTTGCGGAATAAATCCACAGTTAAAGGAAACAGTGCAGCTTACATGCTGTGAGATGATGACTAGCCATTCTGACTAAAAAGTAGCCCCGTAGCTTTCCCCTCAGAAGCTGCGAGACCTGAGTCAGCATGTGCAGTCACGTGGGTTGAGGCAGCCAATCAGAACTGTGTTGCCCTTCCTGCTCTTCCTGCGCCGCCAATTGCCGATGGGTGTCTCAAGCAGAGACAAGGGCAAACCTTCGCCTGCTCTAGAATCCCAGCAAATGGCCTTAGAAGCATTCTGCTTGACCCCACCTCCCCCAGCCTAAAAGATGTACTCCATTCTAGTAGTCATTGATACATCTGTCATCTGTAAATTGGTCTAACTCTTCCTTAAAGGGTGCAAGTATGTTTGTGTATGTTATGAATATAAAAACTAATGTTGTCATCATTCAGATATAGGTATGCAAAACTTTAAACAAATGGGGTGCATAATGATTAGTTTCCTTAATAAAGCGGCTGTTCAGAAGAGTTATAGGGTCTGGATAAAAGTCGAACTGGGGCCCACCATTTTTGAAACAGGAATTTGAAACATGTTATATCAGCACTGCTCCACCAGACACCCCCCCCCCCCGAGATCATCATGTGACCTAACGTTTGTTTGCCCCATAGGCAGCCCTGACTATAAAATGGAAACTTGATAGTTTCAAAAATGAAACTAGTTAGACTGAAAAATACATTTTGATGTAGTATTCTAATTCTTTGCTCCAATTGTGTTACCTTTATTCACTTCTTTTCCAAGTGTATTTTATTTTTCTATTTAACAGTCCTGAAATACACTGTGAATGACAGTTAAGTAAACTTGATAAAGATGTTTATGAACTTGGAAACTCATATATAATTCCTGGCTGTTAGCAGGAATTTTTGTGCTTTAAAAATGCCTTTATATTTGGCCACCAGGTGTCAGCAGTGCTCAATGTTAAATCAGTTCATTGAAGGATAAATTTTGTTGAGCCAACTACACTTAGTTAGTAACAGAAAATGTAAAATGGCTCTCTAATAAAGGGAAGGACAGTGTAGCCGGTGTGATAATGGGCATGCTTCTCTGTTACCAATCTCTTATCTGTTTATATAGTGATCTTATTGTGACCCACACTGAGGCCTTTGAGTATAGGGTGGGAAAGAAATATAAAACTAACAAACATACAACTTAGTGACCAGGTGACTCAAAATAGAATAGTGATAAAGCAAGTGTGCATTAGCCCTAAGACATCACAAGTCCTTTAGTTAATCCAATAGGATATTGTGATCAACAAATAAGAAATGTAAGTTGAGAAGTCAAGGAGCTCCAACAGGGCTGCATTTTCCCTATATCCCCCCTGCACAAGGTCACCCACAAGGCTGAGTAAGGCAGTCCCAGTACTAATTCTAGGCAGGAAGCCATATAAATTTTTTTTCTACCACCTGATCTAACAGTGGAATATTGCTGAGTGGACAGTAATTGTTCAATACAGACTACTTTCTCTTTCATTATTGCAGAGGTATGCTCTAGATAACAAATCATCTTTTCAACTTTTTCACACTGACACCCCTATAGAAAACTGGTAGCTCCAGTTGACAGTGGGGTATTTAACTCAGAGGAGACCTCTAGAGGTTAAATGTGATATTCCAGGCTTCTCTTTCCAGTTATAAGGTTGTTCTCTTAGCCATGCACCATCCCTAGGCAAACCTCTATTTGCCAACCCTGTTGCAATACATCTTTGAGTAATTTTGCCTGTGCTAGTTTCCTGCTACATTGTTCTATTATTTTCCATTCTTTGGAATTCTCCATCACCTCAGTCACTCAATGCAGTATTGTAAACATGTAAATAAAGATGGATGCTTAACAGTATAATGAATATGAGATAAAGTGGGCAGGTAGCAATTGTAGGGATGCGTAGTCTTATTATGTAGATGACTGAATTTGCCGGCAGTTCTACATTCAACACAGATTTATAAAAGTTCTGTTTTTAAAAGGAGTGGAGAACTTATAAATTGACCTTCTCCTGGGACGCTGTCTTGTGCTCTTTCCTTATTAAGTAGGTAGAATATGCACTTGGCGTATAGTGGGAGAAGGCAGCAACTTTCTCTTTCTTAGGATTAGTGACTGTGCTGCAGGAAGTAGATTATAGCTTGCTTTTTTAACAGCAGGAAACAATGTCTAGATAGCTACAGAAGTATTTGGTTCACTGGTATGCAATGGAACTGTGCATTTTCTTATGGCTTCCAAAGGATTGTTGTTCATTGCAAACAGACTGAAAGTCCTCAAACGAGGTATGGTGTTCAGAGCATTGTTTTATGACGACAAGGGCATGTCTTTGCTGCCATTAAAATCCAGCAACAATTAGAAACTGAAAACATTTGTACTAAAATTTGGAATATTTAAATCTATTGTAGTAAATATGGTGTTAGTTGAAATTATAATCGCAGAAACTGGGGGAAAAAATCAAATTCTTAAATGTATTAATATGGATATTTTGGAGACAATGCTTTTCCTAATATGGACCTGATAATTTTGTAAAGGGCTAAATTATCTAGATTTTTTAAAAAATTCTCAACTAGGGGCTAGTGGTTCTACTTATTTGGGGTGAGTGAAAAGTATTGTCTTTGTCTGTTCCAGCAAAAGCAAGGAGTAACAATTTTGTTGCTTAAAAGAAGCCTCCTTTGTGAACTACACTTAGCCTTAAAGTGCCATTTTGTAACATTAAAGGGTAAATTGTGAAACTGCTTGATTATGATGGTTCTGTATTTGGCTGATGATTTTTTTGCACTTGATAAATGTTAATTGGCTTACTAATGTCATGATGTCTCCATTGTCAAGCATTTTGTTATCACGATTATCTTTTGAACTTTTTTCACCCTTTAACTGTCTGCACATACACTGTATGCCTCTGTTAATGAAGTCTGTACTCCAGTAACTTACTTTTTCCTTCTTTCTGGACTAGAGATCTGCCAAACTGCGGTTTGTCAAAGCACAAATGGCAGTAGAGGCAAGAGATTATTAGGCTTTTCCTTAACAGTCCTGACTGTCTTTGGTATGGTTCCCTTTCAAGCGAGTAAAATGAATGAAGCAGGGAGGGGAACCTATCAACTTGTTCTGCATGTCTTTGCTGCCATTATAAGGCCCTTTAAGGATGGTCCTACAGTGTACATTGGTGTGCATGCTCATAACATCATTCTGTATGAGACTCTCTGTACATGTGTGTTGACATGCACTGCAGGCCCGGGTAAATTCCCTGATTTATGTGTTTGTCCATATGTAAGGGAGCAATGGCAAAGAAAACCAGGACTGTAAGGGAAATAGTCCTTGGCCTAATAGTCTTATTGCCTATTTGTGATATGACTGATCATGCGTAACGCATTGTTCTTGCTGTCTTTCTTGCTGTTAAGAAAGCCTAAGATGACTTACAATAAATGTCTTAAAATAAGCAAAACATTCTAAATAACAAAAAGAACAAAATCATTAGAATGTTAAAGCACTGATTAATACAAGCAATATCAATCATACTACGAGGCCTTGAAGAACAAAATTGTCAATCTTGTTTGCTATCTACATGAATATTATAAGCATAATATCGCTGCTTGCCTAATACTTTAATGCTATTATAGTTTGTAATCAAAATATGCTTTTTTTGGAAAATTTTTGGAAAATTCAAAATAATTTACAACAGTTTGAGGTTTTCTGAAATCACTCATCATGTAACACATTTAAGCTTCAAATGTCTTTAGGGACAAGTAATGGGGATTTTAAGGGGGTGGAAAAATAGTATAAAGGCTTATGATTAGCCATGAAATTGCATTATGCCTATCTGGGGTGTTTTATTTTGAACTCATCAGGGCTATACATTTCAAGAACAGGATAATGAATCACTTGTAGCAAATTGTTCACAGGAGTGTAGGTAAATCTAAATGTATTTCTAGGAAAGTCTCTCTCCAGAGCTGCTTTTTTCCAGTTAAAGTATCATAAGTGTTGTGTGGTTCTGTCATATCAAAACGACGCACCATTTTGAGGCTCATTTTTATTGAGATCCTGCTTGGATAAACATGAGGTTAGAGATAAGTACAAGAATCTCTTCAGCGTATTTTTGCTTAATGGGGTGCTGAAAAAAGAGAGCATGTGGTCATACTTGCTTATGATGCCTCAGTGTTTGCTGTGTTGCACTCTTGCAATTATTTTATGCTTGTTTCTCGTTCTGGCAGGGCATTTGCTATGTGGTGATCAAGACAGCTGCACTGTAACAACACCAGAAGAGGCAGAAGGTCATGTCTTGGAGTCCTCTGATGAGGGTGATAAAACAAGCAAGGTGTGAAACTGATTATCATGTTGTAAACAGCACAATCACTGGGGGCCTTAGAACTGGCCTGCTGGCTTTTACAGTTGTGTTTTGATTAGGGCTTCTTCTTGGAGGATGTTAATCTTGTTTATTAAGGTGAATATGCATGATGTTATCATGTAAGCAATTAGAGCTTTGATTACAGCCCATTACCATCCTGCCGGATCCATATGTTGCCTTTTTGCCCATTATAAACACATTGACTTATGCTGTGGTAGTAAAGATCTCAAAAATTAAATACTAAATTCTACATCATCCCTATTTTGAGCAGATATCAGATTCTCTGGTTGCACGCATGTTCCTTTGCCCTTATTTGAAAGAAAGAAAGAAAGTTTCTTTACCTGTGGCAGAGTTTTCAGGGTGGAATGGGGAGTAATTTTAGTCAGACTACATTTTGACTGAAGCACAACCCAACATTTATGGTATTTTTACCATATTAGATGCACTTTGGAAAACTCCATGTGCTTCTGGGTGCTTCCTGAGGTGTCAGCATGGTGCAGATGTGGTCTATGCTCATCTGAGCTGTGGCTGCCTCTCTGGGTGCAAGGGCTGGAGTGGAACACAGGCAGAGCAGGGCAGAGCCATGTGAGCCTCCCTGGCTGTTTTTCAGGGTGCCCACCATGACATACAGTATGGGAGAAGGTGGACAGGATTGAACTGCACCAGCTGTCTGATGATGTTTTGGGATTGCAGCATGGCACATGGTTGAGCCACTTCTCAAGGTGCAGTGCTGTGTGTGCCCTATGGCAGACACTAAACCAAACCATGGTAAAAGATGGAGGATGATCTAGAGTGGCATTTTTTGAAAATGTGTAATAAAGCTTCCTCATTTTTCTGATGGCTCTTAATGCACTTTTGTGCAAGTTTATCTAAGCGTGTTCTTGTAAAGCTAAACTATTAATTCCCATTCTTCTCTTCCTTTCCAAAAACCATTCATTTAAGATTGTGCATAAATCTGCCCCAAGTGTAATCTAAGAAGTGATCCATACTTTTCAGATTACTTCTGTTAATGAATATAAAATCAGTTCAGAGAAGAAAGTCAGTGCATCACTCGCCATTTTATTTTCTGTGAAAACTTTCCCACCATTAGTAAAATATTCTGTCTGAAAGGAAGGGTCACTCAATAATTTCTTTGTGAAAGAAATGTTACGGGTTAATATTTGCATGTTCATATCTGAAGGTCATCAGTATATGTTAATACGAAGGAAAAAGTATAATTTTATTAAAATATTTATTACGGAACAGTACATATTGCATAACAGGTAAGTGTATATAAGTACTGGTCATTTTACAGTTGTCTGACACAAAAATTTATATTGATATAAAAAGGAGTGGCTTATTTTTAACATCTGGGGAAAAAATGGCAATTTTTAGGGTATTGTACCAAAAAGGAAGGAAAAGCCTCTTGGCTTCTGGTTTCCTGTACCTTTTTTGATCATTAGACATTGAAAACAACCTAGTAGAAGGCATTTCCAAGCTTGAAAGAGTTGCAAAACTTACATCAGTGGTTTAAGCTCAGACACAGAATTTATATATCATAGAGGAGGTTGCTAGAAGTATGCCGTCTGGCTTCCTGTAAATGCAATTACTGTATTCAAAGTAGGTTCTTTTAATCAGAAAGGAAAAGGGAAAGTAACAACTTTGAACTTAGACTTTAAAACATATTATACATAACTCTGTGCTGAGTTAGTATAGTATTGAAAGGTTCCCCTGACATTTATAAATACTACAGAAAAGATGAGATTTTGACTGATTACCCCTCCCCCCCAATTATTGTGCCTACACTCAAGTTTGCACAAATTTAGAAATTTTCTGTGTCGTTGTGCTTTCTTCTTTTCAGTAAGTTATGAAGGTTTGTGGGGAGGGTTATTGGTGAAAATATCCAAATCATCTTTTAAAAAGAGGCTATAGTGGTTTAATGTTTTCCCAGCTCTGTAAACAAAGTATCAGTTGTATCTGATATCTCTTCAGATCTGGTTTCTCTTCAGATCGCATAAACAAAATATCAGTTGTGACCAACTGGGTATAAATAAGATGAATTAATACAGGAGATCTTCCTATAACTTGAGGGCTTTATTCATGTAAAACACTACATCATCATCATAGTTGGCTCTTATACTCCACTTTTTTTTGCCCATTTAATGGGAATCAAAGGGCTGACAAACCTTCCTATTCTTCTCCCTACAACAGACACCCTATGAGATTGGTGGGGCTGTGATAGTTCAGAAAGAGAGCTGTGACTAGCCCAAGGTCACCCAGCTGGCTTTGTGGAGGAGTGTGGAATCAAACCTGGTGGCCACCAGATAAAAGTCTGGCACTCTTAACTAGCTCACAAATACACCTTTGGGGGGCAGTAAACTTCAGAGTAAATCTGGGGGTTAGGGGTACCATGACAAAAGCTTTATCAATTTACATTGTGGTAGATGAGCCCAAAATGTCATTGTCAAATGGGGAAGGGCTTGCCATGCAAAGGAGCCTCCCTTCAGGAGCATCAACCAAGGGGATAATGCCAGATCATACAAATGCCATGCCTGAAACCTGTACTGCACAGATTTCATTGCCATCCACCTAGAGATTCTTTCCACAGAGTGGAAGGCTGAACTTAGAAACAATGGGCAAGATGGGGTTTTTCAACAGGCTGCATTGTTGAACACACTGATGATACCAGCCTACTCGCCACATCCATACAAGAATGTTTCACAGACTGCAATTCTGAACATACTGATGTTACATGAGATGCTCCCACTTCTACTCAGACAAGGGTTTTTCAAAGGCTGCTCACAGGATTTTTTCCTTGCAGGGTGCTGACACCTCTGTCTCAGATAAGAGTTTTTTTTACTGTATGTAATGGTCAGTACACAAATATCATATGATACACAACCCCCTTATCCAAACACAAGTCATAAAATACAGATGACAGCTTGTCTCACATAGGGTGTTTTTTCCACTGTCACTAAATACTCATTGAAGCCCCCATTGGCTGAGAGCTGGATGACCCCATTTCCCCCACAGACCCCATTAGGGAGACATTTGTTTCTGCCACAGCTAGGTAAATCTGGATCATTATGGGTCCTTCAGGACCTATAATCTGGATTTTGCGAAGACCCCATTAAAGGGGTCTACAATGGGGTCTTCAGCCTCAAAATCCAGATTGTAGGGAGCCTGTTTCCACTGCAATCCAGCAATGCGGTCTAGAGGAGACTCGGGGGCGGGGAGAGGTACCCATGGGGAGGGGTGCCCCAAATTCAAGACTTCGGAGTCCCTCTGAAGTTGCCTTCGGAGATTAGCAAAGGCTCCGCAGAAAACCCTCTTGTGAGAGCAATGCGGCTAGGAGCTGCCTGTTACCTCCAGGCATGGAAAGAAGTGCATATTAATGAGGCTGACTCATCAGTGCTCACAGGAGAGATGCAAGCAAGAAGCTAATTAATATGCACCTCTCTCATAAGGGGTTTGTCTTCGGAGCCTGTGCTAATCTCCGAAGGCAACTTTGGAGCTTGCAATCCCTGTCCCCCAAAACATCCGAGGCGACAGGCAGACCCCTTGTGGGCCAATCCAGATTTGCCACATGAGTGCTCCGGTGTTTCCACAGCAGGCAGACTAGCACCCATTGCTGTTGGGTGCTAGACCACCCGTGGAAACACATTGAGTACTTCCCTTAATCTGGATCTACTAGATCCGGATTAAGGGAAGTACCCATTCCTTAGATCCAGATTAAAGGAGCGCAGTGGAAAAACACCCATAAAGGCACAGTCTTTTCTTAGGAGGCACTTCTGAAATATTCTGAAGCATGGAGTTCTCAGAGGCTGCAATGGGGAAACACACTGATGTGGACCCATTAAAGTATGGGTTTCCCACATGGCGCGGTGGGGAAATATGCTGATGCCAGCTCTTCAAATACTCTGATGCCAAACATGATGCTTACCCTGCTCTTCACAGTTTCTGAACAAGAGTTCAGTGCCAAAACCTGAAAGGAAAAGCTATTTTGATGTCTTCTCACACAGAATGTGGGCACAATTTGAGGCCCAGGGACCCTAGGAACTAGCTTTCCCAAGGTTCTGCCAAGGGAAGGCTCTTGGCTACAGAGAAGAAAGCTGCCACTCTAGTTTGGCTTTGTAAACAGCACATGGAAAATGGAACAGTAGAGACTTACAGGATAGCCTTTCTTTAGTACTGAAGGAGAATTTCCAGAGACTTGTCTTGCAGTTGGAGGGAGTGCACATTCAGTAAAAATATTGATTCCTTACTGCCGTGAAAACATTTTTGAATGCTTTGAAAAAAAGAAACATCTTTGCAAATTTTCAGATCCGCTGTGTGACTATTTTCCAAAATTTTCTGAAAAATCAATGATTAGAAATGTATTGTTTTCATTCTTAAAAGCAAAGTTAGATTTTGCTTTCATATGAGATAGGATAGCTGCAAATCTTCCTTTAAATGTCTTACAAGAGCACCCTCAGACTATATATCTTTTTCTTCTGACCGAGGAAAATCCTATCTAGACAGGCAAAAGTCCCTCTTCCTAAATCTTAGTACTTACTACCTACAGTATCATCTGTCTCTTCAGTCCAACCTCAGTTTATTGTTTATTACTCAGGCCATCCTTGAATCCAATACTGGTTTCCAATAGTCACAGCTTTTCCTGGTTGAGGTGGAGATGGAGGGTTCAGTCCCTTCACCATATGGGTGACATCTTGCCCCCAAATTCCTGATGATTGTTTCCAATGGCTTCATTTCAGATGTTAAATAGCTCTGATGAGAAACTGGTACCCTGTGACATCTCACAGTCTAGCATCCACAATAAAGAAGGTCCACCCCCAATCTTATTTTCTGTGGTCGTCCCTGCATATTTCCACCAACAGTATTTTCTGTGTTTCTGGTTGCATAAGTAGCTTCAAAAAATTTGGGAATTGCTATTTTTGTCTTTTCTTGGCTGCCTCTATTCCCAGACTGCAGGTTTAACAAAACTTTAAAATCTTATGATACTGAAGGAAACCAGGGACCAGTTTGAACAGCAAGATGCCATTATGGTGTTGTAGACATGGCTCCCTTGAACACCATGAAAGCAAATTGGACTAAGAGTGAGAGACAGTATCTACACTGTGATTTGGCTTTGTGATGGAAATCGTCCCCTAACTAGATATGGTTAGCTATATTAGTTTGCTTGGAAATTTATTTAACTGTGCTCAATGCTTAGTGGCATCATTCTGAACTGAAAAGTGTTTCTGCACCATTTTGCACTTACTGTTGTCCAAATAGAAGAAGAAGAGTTGGCTTTTCTACCCTGCTATTCGCACCTATTTAAGGGGCCACAAAGAGGCTGACAGAGCTTCTGTTCTTCCCACAACAGAACACCCTGTGAGGTGGGTGGGGCTATGAGAGCTCAGAAGAGAGCTTTGACGAGCCCAGGGTCACCCTGCTGGCTTTCATGGGGGGAGAGTGGAACCAAACTCAGTATTCCCAGATAAGAGTCTGGCTCCTTAACCACTAGACCAAACTGGCTCACTAGGGATACTATTGAAGGAGGAACAAAGAAACTGACATTTTATTTAGTTAGAGATTGCAGTCTCATGCAGTTAAGAAAAAAGTATCTCTGTGATGCTGAGAGATGGTTTTGAGGTGGGATTGTTCACATGCCAGTTTGCAGATTAGAAATGGGATGAGAACATGATGGCTACATGCTACTATCTCTAAGATACTTTTAAGCCATTTTTAAACTATGTTTTTTCACAGTCCTAGGTTTTTTTCAAGAGTCTGTCATAGCTTAGATCAGTGATGGCCAACCTATGACATGCATGTCACAGGTGACACGGCAAGCCCTTTTGGGTGACACACATAGTCACCCTGGCACCTGGGTGTGTAGTGCTTGCTTGTTCTTGAAGTGTACAAACTACCAACTTTCAACTGATTAGCAAACGAAATTCGGCAACAAAAGTCACTAATGTAAAGAATTATTTGTTTTTGCTCTTAATAAAATACATATAGCAAAAATATAGCTCTTTTTTTTTACTAGAGCTACAAATATCACAAAATTATGGATATTTCTAGATGTGACACAGCACCCAAGTTAAGCTAGGTTTTCTTGCGAATTTTGACACACTGAGCTCAAAAGGTTTGCCATCACTGGCTTAGATGGATATGTTAAGGACTGAACCTGGAACTTTTGTGTATATGTTGTGCAGTCATTATAGCTGAGCTTTGGCCCTTGCCAAAAAAGGTGAAATAATTACTTTCCCTTTCTTCTCATGATTCATCCCTAGAAATGTTAGCTACATTAGTGAACCAGTAAGCAGTATTTTGATGACAGCTTTTAAAGGGAATAAAATATATCCAGTAGAAGTGTTACTAGATATATATTTACTTGTCTCCAGATTAATACAGCTGTTTCTTGAAAATGAAGCTAATTAAGTGGTAGGGATAGTTATGAGTCATATTTTTAAAATAAGCATATCAATTACAGGGGCCTTTTAAGCTACATTCTTTAATTTTAGCAGTAAAATATATCTCCCCCCTTTAATTACAAAACATTTAAGACACGTGAGCCTATTTCCCCCGTCAAATATCAGGATGCTCTTTTAAAAAATGAAAGCACCTAGTTTTTGTTAAACCTTTCAGAGGTTTCTAATTGGCAAGCCACTTTATTTCTTGACATCTTAATATTCTTGTGCAGTACAGATTGTAGCCAATCAGCTCTCCAGAGCCACGGGCAGGAGACATTTATTTTCCACTGGGGATTTTGCTGCTTCCTTTCAAATTTAAGCTGTCCTTGCTTGAGTTCTCTTTCGTACGCTGCTTGAAAGGGAGAATTAAGAATTGTCTCTGCAGCTTAGATCTGAGAATACCATTCTTGTTAACTGTGTTGAAAATGTGAGGAAGAATATGAGAGAGAATGGTCGCTGCCTTTCCCATTAACATGCAATTCCGGTGACTTAGAATCAGATTTTTTTTGGGAGGGGGATTGGATAAGTAGGTCAAGAAAGCTGGGTTATTTTCACCTTCATTTTATGGTGCTGAAAATGGTGAATAACGGTGTAACATCATTTTGATAATGTCTGTCCTTTGGAGAGTTAAACGTAAACCTAGAGATGAAGATCCTGAGAGTGCTTCAGATTCTCTTCGGCAAATGCTTCATTTGGTGAGATTTTCCTTATAGCTCAAATAATGAGATAATTTGCTGTACTTTACATCAGTAATTGGCTGATACTAGCAATATAAATGGAATGGTTTGTCTTTCTTTAGATATCAGTATTTAAATTTCACCAGTAGGACTTGGTGGAAGTTTGTTTATCCAGCTTTAAGTCATGGCAATTTTATTTTTTTTGTGCTTAGTTCAGAAACTCTTTTTGGGTGGGCAAATTTTTAATACATTGTTGAAGCACAGAACAGACTTGAAATTGAAGCTGTATTTATTCTTTTGGTATATACAATTCTGCAAGCTGTTTTACAGATGAAAAGTTTACAAATGCTGATTATAGCCACCAAAGTAGATTTTAAAAAATAAAACTATGTGTATAGATTAATGACTTCTTCTTCTGTCTCTTAATTTTACAAGAATAATGGTAAGTAGGTCAAAGATGCAGATCTCTCAGGCTTTTAAAATCACATGCTGTATTGTTTCTCCCAGAGTTGATAGAGGGCCACATGCAAACTTTGAAAATGATGAACTCATCATGGTGTAGGCATAAAGAAGTCCATGCCTGTAAATCTCTTTAAGATGGTCTGTGCATATAAAATGTCTCTCGGATCTGGCTTTATTTGCGAGTGCTGCAGTTTTCACTATCATGGTGGTCTATTCCTGAGCAGCCTAAACTGCAAAGTTATGGAAACTGTATCTAGATATTCATTATGTTATTATGTCATTATGATTGTACAATCCAGTATAATTTCTGTATGTTTTAGGTCATCTGGCAGGCCTTTAAATGGTAAAACAAGCGAAAGTTTACATCTAAAACTTTCCCTGGGTAAGGTGAAAGTAAAGATGCAAATTGCTTGCTTCTCTGGCCTTAAAAAAACCCTTGAGTTGAGTTTGACTTCTGGTGACTACCACTGGGTTACCATGAAGTCTTCTTGTCTAAAACACAGTAGTGGTTTTTCATTGCCTTCTTCCAGGGAGAATCTCAGATATTCTTCATGTTAAGCAGATGTTCTGCTACTAAGTTATGGCTACTCCACTTTCCATTGTAAAGGTGCAATAGTAAAGTTGGATTCTTTGTCCTGTTTTCTTTTTTTTTATCAGATGTCCACAAAAGCCCATCCTACAACTTCTCTCTGCTGGTCTTTAAGGTGCTACTGAACTCCCATTTTTAATACCGATCCAGACTAACATGGCTATATCTTTGAAATACTGTATTCCAAGATAACTGTCTGAATTCCTAAGGGATTTTCTGGTTCAGTTGGTTGAGAAGGATCAGTGACAGGATCCTCACAGTAGAATTCCAGATCCATATAGGTTATGGTGTTGGCATAGTCCACAGTGAGATAATGGCGCCAGAGCTGATCCCAATGGGAGAATGCTTTGAAGTGGTGTCCCTTTATATTGCTACATGGAGCCAGCTGCTCTTGTACGAAGGTCTCTAAATTGCTGGGTCAGTATACTGGGCAAGAGGAGCCTAGCACTACTTGTGCTTAACTTCTTGGCACCTGGTTAAAAAAGCTTTGGCTGGCAACTTTGGAATTGCTGACTGGGCCATCACAATGCAGATGGGCCTTGGCCTGTCCTGCAGGTTCCCCTTTGCTGTTGGGGCAGATATTTCAATGCATGCAGTGAGTTCTTACTGATGAGTACAGATTTATACTCAGCTGCTACTTCATGTTAAGATCCCTGTGTTCTTAAATACCAGTAAAGATGGCTTCGGTATATTCCAAACTTGGACACCTTCTTTTTAATGCTTTTGAAATGAAGAGCCGGTACTGTGTAGAATCTGATTGTTGAGTTTGAGAGTTCCCATCCTGTGTGATAGTTTTTTTCCTCAGGCTTCTCTGATAATAATGTTCTGGTTACAAGTCTCAGCCTGATCACTGGTAACAGGGAGAAAACCACTGTTGTAAGCTTATTATTCATTGGCCTATACTGTCCAGCATTTCCTAGTACTGTTGGAATAGCTACATGAATTTTGAGAAGTACTGGAAGACACTGTCATTCTACAGTGATTCACAGCTTCTGCTTATGTAGTGCTCTGGAGAGAAGGTGACATTTGGCAGAGTTTGGCAGGGTGCTTTATTACTTGTTTAGATGCCTACTGAAAACCTTTCCCTTCATCCAGACAGTCCCTCTGGGAATGGCTACTTTTCCCGTTCCACCTAGTTTTTTGTACTGTTCTTAATAGCTACTTAAATACAGTATTAAATCTTCTGACCTTTTATGTATTTCTGTGTTGTTTAAAACTTCACTGGGTTTTTTAAATGAGCATATAAATGTTTTCATTAAATCAGGTTTTATAAGTATCTTCTTGGTAAACAAAGTAGTATAACGTAAAGTCAACAAACAGCAAGTCGGTAACAATAACTAGAAACATTTGATTGTTCAAAATATTTATATACTGCTTCCCATTTAATGAAGAAAATCCAAAATAATTATTAAGAGCAATATGAAAGCTGGATGAGTTAGGAAAAGCAAATAGTCATGCTGGGAATGGCTGGGCATGACAAGAAAAGCAAACAAGCTCTTTACAAAAATGCAGTTTGTTAGCATAGATTATCTTAATTGGCAATCAAATTAAGATCACAGACTGCGCTGTTAAGCCTGCCTCCAGAAAATCAAGATGTTTGCATCCAACTAATTCCTCTCACCATCCCTTCCAGTGGCCATTTTCACCCTTTTTAACACCAGTGAGCCAAGCTTCCTGCACTATTTAGCACTATTTTGAGGAAACTCACTTTTGAGAGTTGAGTTTTCCTGAAATAGGATGCAGTGGGATTTAATCTGTATATCATAAAGGTGTGTTGGGGTTGCCACAGATATATGTGGCAATCCGAGCATAACTATGACATAATTGTGTGTTTTAACTCCTGTGTGGATGCAGCCTTAGGCAGATAATGACCAAGAAGAAAAGAAAGCACAAGCTCCTGCTTAAGAGGTGCATCTAAACAGCTTCCATATATTGGAGTGCAGTAGCAACCAACATTATTATTTTCTTCTTTAACAAAATGCCAAATGAAGTAGATAGTTGGTGCTGGCTAAACTTGTCCATTTGAATTTAGAAGGATTGTGCTCTGCGTCTACTCTGCTCAGCCTCTTGAGAGCAAAAACCTTTGACTTTGCTGGTAGCAGATATCCAGAGATGTGATGAATATCTCAGTAATTAGCATCTCAGCCTTCCATGGTGAACCAGCTTCCTTTTCATTTCACCCGAATTCCATTTCTGCATTTTGCTCATAAAGTTTCTAGTTACCCTGATGGGGAAGTTAATAAGCAGCTGTTGTTGCTACAGTCAGCTTTATGTTGGGTTTTTAATGTAGTGTAATTGTCTTGTGCACTGTGCTGTATAGTGTCTTTAGAAATAATTTCTAATTTATCTTGCTTGGAACCAACTGTTGAATGTTAGTCTTTTCATAAAATTTCACTTTTTGCTTTAGATGAGCACAGAAACTTAACCTGGACAAATGTTGGGAGAGTTTACTTTTGACCCTAATATAGGTTTTATGTTTTATTTTAAAGAGTACAGAGCAGGTTGCTGCTTTTTGTCGCAGCCTTCATGAGATGAATCCTACTGACAGCAGTGTGGCTCCTCAAGAATTTAGTGGACCTCAGCAAGCTACTGCAAGACAGCTAACCGATGCTGATAAACTACGCAAGGTCATTTGTGAACTTCTTGAAACAGAACGCACATATGTCAAGGTAAGCCACTGCTTTAATAATATTGTTTGAAAGAAGAACTCAGCAGATAGACTCAGTTAAGTGAAGAACTGAGCCCTGCAAATGTGGGAGTAATTCAGAACTTGCAGAAACAAAGCACAGGCAAACATTTGTTGCCATCACTGGATGTTGCTAAAAAGTGGGTGTTGTTTTCAAAGACAGGCAAGTTCACATAGTGTTGTAGTTACCAGAGAGTTACTGTTGCATTGGGAGACCTTTTGGTTCCATGAATTGAGATACTGTAATTCAGGAATGTGAGGTTACAGGTTTGTGACCAGCAGAGATTTGGTGAAGACTTATGAAGATGCTGAAAGTGGGGAGAGTGCAAAGATCCTGAAGGAACACTGTGCCCAAGTTGGGAGAGGCCCAAGGACTTTGTCTAAAGAGTTAGTAGGCTCTTGGAGCATTCACGCCCATACTGAAAGGGGGCTGGAACTATACAAACCATCTCCCTTGGTGAGACACAAATTCTAGTAGTACTTGCTTCAGTAGAACCCTCATTTCCCCCCTTGCATTCCAGTTTCCAAAGAACGATCTCAGAACTTTCAGTCTGTACCCATAGTGCACATTCACATATTAATTGTAGTATTGTTATTATTGCTTAGTACATAGTACCCAGTAACTGGAGATACTGGATTAATTTATTTAGAACTTGTAATAAACAAGTAAATAAATAAAAATTCTGTGTCACTCTAACATTACCAAAAATTGCCTTTTAAAATTGTCCTTGAAGAATAAAATGCATTGTCTTATACCTGCTGCTTAGAAGGCATGGAATTGCCAATGGCATTGCTAACCTGTACTGAATAGGGTATGGCTAAGGATAGGCTGTTGGCTTTTACCTCCTTACCTTCATATGTTCTTGCTGCTTGAATAAATTCTAGTGTCTTCTTTTCTCAGCAGGAGTTAAAGGCCCGAGGGGACCCCGGGAGTTGGGATGTTTGCATCAGTGACACCGGCACAGATGATGCCGATTTAATAAGTTGGGGCTTTCACCTTATCCAAATCTGTCTATAGATTGATCTAGGGTTTAGATTGAGTAAAATCTCAGTAACCAATATCAAAACAGGGTTACAGAGCTGCTAGCTCATATACAATGCTAAGGCAAGGTTTACTGAAATGCAACAGAATATCTAAAGTCTTCCTTGTAAAGAGCATGCAAGCTCATGTGCAGTATTGCATAGTGCCTTTAATGAATATACTGTATTTTAATCTTGTAGTTTATCTGAGTAGTAGAAATTGAAGATAAAATTATAGTGCCTTACTTTCAGGATTTAAATTGTCTAATGGAGAGATACCTGAAACCCCTGCAAAAGGAAACTTTCCTCACTCAGGAAGAGGTATGGTACCATTTCAAGATACTATTCTGATAGTTTCTTATCTGAAGAAAAAGCAGATTGCTTATATTATAATAATTACATATTCAAATGCACTTTTCTCATAATGAAGCTGACCTTCTATGTACCTGTGAGGATGAGCCTGTTTAAATAAAAAATAGAGGTGTGCCTCAATTAAAAATTGCAATTAGATTCATTATGGATCCAAACTGCAGACTAGGAGAACTATTTAAATCTGGATCTAGAAGTGGATAATTCACTCATGCAACTGTTCATGAATCCCTCTATATCATGTTCCGGCCTCTCATTCTTCCCTTATCATGTCAACCATCTCCTCTCCCTGCCATCTACCAGTCATATATGAGGCCCTGCAAGAACTTAGCATATGGGGAAACTTGTAGACCTCCACTCCAGGAGGCCTACTAGTTTCCCTAGAAGACAGCGTGCTGACCAGGTGTGGTCTTTCTAAGACCATGAAACCTAGTGATGGTGGACTGGCACAGCCCTGAGGGAAACAGGTAAGAACCTGCAGAGAGAATGAGAGAACCATGGGATGGTATGGGATGGTGGGGTGCCTGGTGGGAGACGGAGGATGGCGGAACACAGTTTGGGAAGGTGACAGGTGTAATGCGGAAGAAAGAAGAGACCAGAGCATGAAGTGTGTGTAAAATCAAACCAACAAACTGTTTGTCAATCCTCCCTTAGTTCTGTTTACTTTTGGACTGAACCCTAAATTTTTAGTAGAGTTTAATCCAACAGCGAACCCGGTGAAGCTCCCTCAGTTTGGTTTGAAACCAGTTTATATCATACTGTTTTGGTACATTCCTAATAAAAGGCTTTTCTATGCTGAGATTTAGTAGGCCCAGAATACGTGAAGAGAATGTGTTTTATCCTGTTTATTTCTGATGTTTTCCACTAGCTTGATGTACTTTTTGGAAATTTGACTGAAATGGTGGCATTTCAAGTAGAATTTCTGAAAACTCTTGAAGATGGAGTGAGGTTGGTTCCAGATCTGGAAAAGCTTGAAAAAGTTGAACAATTTAAAGTAAGATTTTACTTAATAATACATGGTATTTCTTGTATGATTTGTCTGAACATCTCCTTTTTAAAGCCATTTGGAATAGTTATTGTTTCTGTAAATCCTTTTTTAAAGTACAGTATTAGATAATACTTAAAATCTTAAGTGTTTCTAATGTTTCACAAATACTAGAAGAAAGAAATGTCTTTGATTGTGTGTGTTTTTAAATAAAAAAAGAACCAAAGAAATAGTAAAGAGTATTAGCGATAAGACTTCCCAGAATTGTTTTAGCTAGTAATGTTGCTAAAGAATAATTAGTGCATTTTTCAAACCAAATCTTAATAACTTAAGGCAAATTATTTTCGGTTTAAAATAAGAAAAAATACGGTAACCCTTAAACAGAATACAATGGTGTGTTAAAGGATGCCTCTAAAGGCCATTTTCAGGGGGTTGAGAGCAGGTGAAGGTTTTACCTTTGTCTTTTGCCCAGAAGCAGCTGGTGGGTCATTGTGTGAGACAGGGTGCTGGACTAGATGGGCTATTGCTGGATCGAGCAGGACTCTTCTTATGTTCACAAGTGTAGATTTTCTCTAAGACTGCTCATGAAAATAAAGAGTAACAACTGTATTTCTGCAGCCAGTCTGCTGCTGAATAGACTGGTTATAATTTTTCTTTCCTTATGTATAACAGGGTCTTGCATCAAATTATACACAGGTAGTCAAATTTTTCTTATCAAAAGTAGTCCATAACATGCTCAGATGGATGAAGGTAGTAATATAGTCAAGTAAATTCACATTTTTAAAAAGAGCCTTGGTAGTAAGGTATTTATCCTTTCAAAGTTTTTGGTAGCAGAATTGTACTACGCATTTTGCCAAAGACAGACAAGAAAAATGATATGCCCCTTTTCTGACTGCAGAATTTAGGCACTTTCTGACATGAAAACAGATTTTAATAATTGTTTGTATCCTCTTGATCCTAGAAAGTGTTATTCTCCTTGGGTGGGTCCTTTCTTTATTATGCTGATCGTTTCAAGCTATACAGTGCCTTCTGCGCCAGCCATACAAAGGTTCCAAAAGTACTTGTGAAAGGTAGGAGTGGTACAATAGTTTTCCCATCCCTGACCCCAATTTGTGTTAGTGTTTCTCAAGCCACACAACCACCTTGCCTGCTTGTAGGATCTGGTGTTGGAGCTGCAAACTGAAACGCTGTTATAAGCTGAAAAATCCTCAAAAGAAATGTATTATTTTGATGGGAAACATTTATAAACCTTTGGAAATGTCAGCAGTACAAAATGTATTCTGATGGGAAACTAAGGGGTAAAAAAATAATAATGCAGAAATCGATGTTCCAACCTCTGTGTATGCCATATTAATTTATTAAGTACTTTCTTGCTGGCCAGCTAACTATAAAATTACAATCAAGACTTAAAATACATTTTCTTGTCCAACCATGTAAATCATGAAACCATTCTCCATATGTGACCATACACCCAGTTTCTTATGTAAAATCCAGCTCCAGAGAAAGTCAACAGTTTACATTTTGTGTCATTCATAAGACAAGTGGATGTTGTACTCATTTGCCTGCTTGCTTTTGAGGTATTTTTCTTGCTGATTTATTGGGTTCTGACTGGAACGATGTTTAGTGAAGTTATAGTGTCCCTTTCTGAAGAGTTTGTTTGCTTGACAATACTAGTGTTAGTGTAACTTTGATATGGCATGACACCTTCAATATTTTTAGTGAAGTAGCAGAGTGAAGCAGCAGCAGCAATAATAATAATAGTAATGTGATTTTGTCATGAAAAAATGTTCTCTTGTGGTCTTAACAACGGATTTTTTTCTTTTCCCCATTTTTAGCTAAAACAGACACAGCCTTTAAGGCTTTTTTGGATGCTCAGAATCCTAGACGACAACATTCATCAACGTTAGAATCATACCTCATCAAACCCATCCAGAGGATATTGAAGTATCCTCTTCTGCTAAAAGAACTCTTTGCCCTCACAGACGCAGAAAGTGAAGAGCATTATCACCTTGATGGTCAGCATTTCTTCTATGTGGCTGTGAAAAATTATGAATATACATATATTTCCCAAGAGTTTTATGATGTCCTTGGGGCCTCCACATAAATATCTGGGGAAATATATTTGTCCATGACCAGCATGGATACTAAATATGGATAAAATATACAACTATGTACACCATAAAGTGATGACTAAAATATTCAGAGTGTCTGTTGCATCAATATTTGCCAGCAACAGGGAATGTATAGTACTCATCTGATCTTTCATTTTTTTCTTATAACTACTTTCTTTCCTTTGTGGAAACAAGCACCAGGAGCAGAGGTGGGCAAATTACATCGCTTTGGGTGTTGCTGAACAATGTACGGTTCCTGTGATTCAAACTAACAATGATTGTAATTCAGCACTAATGAACAGCCAGTTTGGCCAGCTTGAGCTGAACCTTCATTTCCTGTGTCCAAGGATAGACAGGGATGGAAGAGGGTTTTATGATCCTCTCCTGTAATTTACATTTATTATGCCTTTTTTCTAAAGAGCAAAAGCAAACAAGCATCATTCTCCACCTCTTCATGTTATTCCCCAAAAACTCTGTGAAATAGTTTAGGCAGGGTAGAAGCACAAAGAAACCTTGGGAACTTCTGTGGCCTGCTGGGAGTCTGACTGTCTAGACTTCAATTTGGTTGATTATCTCAACATATTGTGAACTGAATGGAAAGATAATGAAGAAGAAAATGTGTCTCTGCTCCTAACTGGCATGCCCTATACATCATAATGCAGGAGTAGCACTGCAAAAGAACAGAAAAGAAAAATGCAACCAAAATATAACACAGATGAAATATCCTAATACATGTCTTTAGTTCTTACTGGGTTTTGTGTCCTTATTTTTTGTTTAGTGGCCATAAAAACAATGAACAAAGTTGCCAGTCATATTAATGAAATGCAGAAAATCCATGAGGAATATGGTGCTGTGTTTGATCAGCTCATTGCAGAGCAAACAGGAGACAAAAAAGAGGTGAGGATCGTGCTAGTTGTAGTTTGAAAGGTAATCTGCTTAACTGAAGTAATTGTATAATTCTGTGTTTTTAATTATGTAACATATTTGTACTTGTTAGAGTTTTAGGGCTGTTATGCCGTGTTTCATAGCTGTGCTTTGAACCTAAGCTTTTGGATATGGCTTTGCTTTTCACTTGACTGCTTAAAGTGTCAGATGAGCAGTCATGTCCTCTGAAGACGGATATTGTAGGCAATGGAATAGTCGGGCTCCTTCGCTGTATATGTTCAGGAAGAAGAGTTGGCTCTCCTACCCCACTTTTCTCACCCATTTAAGGGGACTCAAAACTGCTGGCAAAGCTTTTCTATTCTTCTCCCCACAACAGAACACTCTGTGAGGTAGGTGGGGCTGTGGGAGCTCAGAAGAGAGCTGTGACTAGCCCAAGGTCACCCAGCTGGCTTCATGGGCGAGGGCGGAATCGAACCCGGTATTCCCAGATAAGAGTCCGGCTCCCTAACCACTAGACCAAACTGGCTCTAGGAAGGCAGTGAAGACACCTCTTTTCTCTGGCTTTCAGTTCAATGGGGACACACTTTCCCGCCCCACTAGCAGACACCGTTGTTTTAATATATGTTATTATTTTAATATATTTGTTTTTAAATGCCCTGAGACCGGGTATAGGGCGGGATAAATGAATGAATGAATATTTGAAGCAGAGCTATGGAACACAGCGATAACAACCCCCAAACTGTGACAATTGAGATAAAAACTAGCTGTGGATGCTTCCATTCTTCCAATGTGTAACACCTTGCCTTTTGAATCAATGCCATTCCTTGTACTGTTTCACAAAGCTTAAACTTGTATAAGTTCTGGGGCTCTTCTCAGAATTCCTGGAATCTAAAGTAAGGTAGAATAACACTTTTTAAGGTGTAGTGTATTGCCCTTTACCGGAAGGGTTCTCGTTTTCCCAGAACTTTAAACTTTTAAGTCCCATCAACACTTTTGAAGCTTCTGGGAGTTTTTTTGGATTGGATGCTGCCCTGTTAAATGATACAGCATACATATTAGGGGATACTGTAAAATTAATGCAAGCTATTATGAAAAGTAAAAGAATATCCCCCTTCTTAAAAGAATAACAGCCACAGTTTGGGGATTAGTGTTGTATCTGAAACAGGAATAGCAGTTTGCTTTATTTAGAAAGTGAGGAGAGAAGGAGAGACCAAGTGGCAGCTGTCAGCGTGGCCACTTTCAGCCTGTTATGTGGGCATGCCCTGGCCTTTTGCTAAATTAGGAAACAGCTTTTCCTCCCCACATTCAGGCACTGTTATGGTTTTAATATATTCATTTTATAGTTGGCTTTTAATGCTGTAACCCACCTGGAAGCCGTCAGGTATAGGGCAGGGTAAAAATTCAAACAAACACCATCAGTGTATAACATTAACACTGCTTGTTTCAGATCTGTACTTTTAGCATTTTCTGAGCCTTCTGTAGTCAACTGACTTCCGCAGTTGGCATTCCTAGTGGTTTCACCCCATGTGTGTATGTGAATAGGATGGTATTCCATATTTCTTGGGCACCAAAGCATATTAGCATGTTTTTGCAGCAGCATCTCCTGAATTCTAGTGCAGATAAAACACACTGTCCATAATTTCATTAACATGAGTTTTAAAGTGTCTCATTAATATTTACTTTCTGTTTGTAATGCTGGCAGGTTGCAGATCTTTCTATGGGAGATTTACTTTTGCATACCACAGTCATATGGCTGAATCCTCCTACATCGCTGGGAAAGTGGAAGAAGGAACCTGAATTAGCGGCATTTGGTATATTGGTTTTCTGTTTTTTTCTTTTCCACCAAGAAAACATGTCCGTGTAGAAGTAGTCAAAGCCAGTTTCTGCTGTGGCATAGGATTTCTGTGCACCACACTTGCTCTTCCTGTAGCATGGCATATATTTCCTGCAGTTTGCCAAGCACGAGTTTCACAATCATACATGGCTTTGCCTCTTTGGTGAAACCTGCTGTGGTAGTTCAGAAAATTACTGCTCAAAGTCTGCTGTGGGTGATATATCTGTGGCATTCTTTAGAAACTGGCATGACATTACTCGTTTGTAGCTCCCATTTTTTCTGATCAGTGGGCCTGCTGCTTAACTATAAGAGGAATTAAAGCTAGGGAGTTGCCATCCACCTACTGGTGCACCAGCATGCAGATGGGTAGGCCCCTATTCTCGGATATAATTAGAAATAAGGCCCAGTGCAGAAATAGAGTCTAAGAAGATCCAGTGCAATCCAAGTTCCCTTTTCCTTTGTTTTAAAGTATTTCAGTAACCAGTATAGCGTCATATGGACCTTTTAAAATATGTTTCTATGCTTTAAAATTGTCAGCGTATTGGACTAAAAAAATTAGCTACTCTAAGTAAGGCCTTCCTTTCATTTTCAGAGTAACTGTTGGCCTTCACTGCACTTCTTCATGAAAAGAATCTATATAAGTTTTGATCCTAGTTATTTTACTTATGTGTAACAGTCTAGCTGAATTAACTGAATCAGATTAGCAGTAACAATTTTTTTAAAAAAACTCCTTGAAGTAATTCATAATTCTTGAAGCATGACAATTTGGAACTTTATTTACTGGATTTGTCAGTTTTAAAACTGTGCTACTAAATTGCTTACTTCAGGAACTTTATTCAGTGAAGAAGATTTTTTACTCCAGAATAAGCCATTAAAATGAAAGGAATAGCTTCCATAAGTGATCTGATAATAACTGATTTTAAGTGCTTAGAAACTTTTAGTGTCGTGTAAAACCCTAGCATGATGAGAACAGTGGCATGATTGGTGAAATAATTATGCACAGTTGTCCCTGATTGAACTTTGTGGTTCTGTTCTGGGAGAACTTTTCTTTATGCAAGTTACATTAGGTACAGCCATCACATTCATCAGGTTGCCTTCAGATGGCGGTCAAATAACCTGCTAGCAGGGGATAACATGGGATATTGATTTCCTCCACTATCCCATGTTAGCTAGACAGCGCTGCAGCTGGTGCTCTCTTTCCGTGTTTTAAATTATGTGCACTTCTGGGCATGCCCAGGTGTTCTTGCCATCACTACCAAGGGAGGTTGCATTTTTATGTGCTGTGTGTACCAAAACTATGCTGTACTAAACTGTACTATACAGGACTTAACTATATTGATACTTCACCTTGTAGAAATTCTTTCCTAACAACCCCCCCCCCCAAACCCCACCCCTACTCTTTTTGAACTAAATGAGCAAATATTGTGCTACTGAACATTCTGAGATTTTGTTTTTCAGTGTTTGGATATGTTTTTTGTATTTGTGTCTGCATGTGTATTGTATGCTGTGTTTATAATTTATTGTTTCATTGGATTAATATCGTGAGATATAAGTCACTAAAAATTTCAGGGATGACTGTAATTATGAGATCTTTGCATCCCCATCATTCTAACCACTTGTTAAATTAGCTTTGCACATTCTGATTTCCTTCTATACTACAAGCTATTAACTTGCAAAATATTTTGGTTTGCCTCTAGTATTCAAAACTGCTGTGGTTCTTGTGTATAAAGATGGCTCCAAACAGAAGAAAAAATTGGTGAGTCTGCTGTTACTATAAATAACATTAGAAAGGAGAAAGACGGAGGAATCAAAAGAAATATGAGCTTCCAACAAAATTCAAGAATCCATTCTTAGCAATACCTCGCAGACCATTAACAAGAATTACTGAGGTTACTGCTATACAGAGACTGAAGAAAGAGCAGATTTTCAGTTCTCCTTGGAAAAAAAAGAAAATAAACAAGTTTCTATATTTTCTATTAGTAAAACTATTAAACAAAATGTGTTATTACTAATGTGAAGGTGATTCATTTTGGGCATGTTTATGGGTCTTCCTTAGGCCATAAATGCTCTCACTTTTATATCTA
The DNA here is from genome assembly GCA_023333525.1 of Aspidoscelis tigris stejnegeri. Lineage (NCBI taxonomy): Eukaryota > Metazoa > Chordata > Lepidosauria > Squamata > Teiidae > Aspidoscelis > Aspidoscelis tigris. The sequence continues at coordinate 216,186,414 of JALMGA010000001.1, forward strand.
GAATAAGAAAAAGATAATTTTTAAAGAAAAGCCTTGATAGAAAAGCCATTGTGGCTCAGAGAAAATAATATATATCAGAGGTTGGTAGGTTGTGCAGCATTTTGTGTTCGGAGAAAGAGAAGATAGGTGACTGTATAAATGATGAAACAAAATAATCCTGCTAAAATAAAACAATAAGATCTATTGTTAATGTGTCCATGTCATTGGGATAATATCTGTGGTTTTATGGCTGAAAAGAATTGCAGAGTAATGCACTATTGTGCGACGAATATTACACTCTTTCACCTCCCTTCCCCTGTTTATATACAGAAGTTCTAAAGTAATGACTAGAAGTCATTTTACAGTTCATGGATCTTGAATTCTTATGCCATTGGTGAGACCAGTATTCTTGTGCTTTTAACAACCATACTGAAATAAGGTGGTATTTTTGCAGTATGGATTATAAGTTGTTAACCTTCTTTCTGCTAGACCATATAGTGATTTATTTTGGGCCCCTTACACTATCTATGGCCACTGCTTGCAGAAAGTGGTTTTGTAAATATGCAGCTTCCCATGTTTACTACATTCCCAGAAACATCGCAACATTAGTTTACAGCATTAGACTGGACATCCACTACTCAGTATACTGGCCCTCTGCAGCTCTACTGATTTACAGTGGTAGACTAGGTTTACCTTCTGCAACATTCTTAACTCGCATTGGTAAGCTGGTTTGTCCAAGTTATTTGTACAGTACAGCTTTGCACTTTGCAGCAGTTTGATGGAAACAAATCACTGAATTATACAAAGGGCACCCGAAACATTTCATATATTCTACTGTTCTTGCTGTAAGGGTTAAGCCTTCTGGGTCTTCCTGCACTCACCTTGTCTTGTTCCAGGTCAGCAGGTTTCGACCAGCAAGGCCCACTTGTCTGGCACATGACAAGGTGTGGCCTGGAAAAGTGTTATCTACACACCAGCACTGGGACATGTCAGACCCAGCCTCAAAGATCACACAAGCTTTGGGACTGGCCTCTGAGGGCTCTGAAAGGCTAAGGACAAAAGCTTCTGTCTTTGGAGCCAGTGGTGGATCCATCTTGACGCGCTTTGGTGTGTTGATGAAATGAGTCCCCTGGTGGTCAAGAATTCAGAGGCATGGTTAATAGAGATCATGCTTGATTTAATGCAGATAGTGCAGACCAGTGAGGCCCTAAAAAGAGTGAGGGATCATAATTCAGATTAAAGATAAATCCAGAAAGGTCCTTTGAGAGTTTTGTGGTTCTATCAATAATATTCAATATACAGATCTTGATGTGCTGAAAATTTGGGGTGTGAAATAAACACTCTATAAAAATATTAACTACTGTTCTATTTTCTTTATTCTTAATTAGGGTGGCTCTCATAGAGCTTCAATTTATGAAGATTCAGATCCATTCCGCTTCCGTCACATGATTCCTTTGGAAGCTCTACAGGTTCGGGCACTGGCAACTGCAGGTAGCATTATTTATTTATTTGTATTTTTATTTTGCCCTATACCCAAGGATCTTGGGACGGGTTACGACATATAAAATAAACACATTAAAACCAATAATATATTTAACTTATTAAAACCATGGCAGTGTCTGAATGTGGGGAGGAAAAGGTTATTCCTTTAGTTAGTCAAAGGCCAGGATAAAGAGGTGGGTCTAAACTTATCTAAACTCATAGAGTGAAGGTTCCTGATGCACCTCAGGAGGGAGACTATTCCACATGTAAATGCATTCACTTTTATTTTTACTTAAAGCTTCTGTGCTTTCCCCATCAGGTACGGAACAGAGCTAACAAAATATTAGCAAAATACACACAAAATGACTTTTATGAAAATTAGCAATTAAAAACAGCAGCATCAGAGGTAATGGACCAAGAGTGAAGATTATATCGAGTACTGAACTTTGCCTCCTCCTCCCCTGATGCTTCCAAACTACAGCTGTCAGTATTCTATACCGTAGCATTGCTGGATTTATTGGCATTAAATTAACACTCTGCTCAGCTTTTCACAGGGAAGAACCAAGAGTAGGTCGCACAAGATATTAAAATATCAATAAAAACATTTTAAAACAAATTTGTATATCAAACAAACAAACCTGTAGGATTGTTTAATTCAGCTCTGTTCTGTTGGATGTTTTGGGGCTGCCATTGAAAACTCCCTGGAGAATGCAATTGATTCATAATAAAGATGTTACGATAAAATTATCACAAAATAAATAACTGTATGATAGCCATCCAAAAGCAGTTACATTGGGCCTATTCTACATAAAAGAACTAGAGCAGAGCAAGTTCAACCCAATCCCAGTATTTTTATCAAGGAAGACTGCAGGGCAGATGGGCCCTTCCATTTACACACCATATGTATCTCTTTTATACTGCAGTACAGCCTTCATATAGGTTTTTGTGTTGATTTGATGATTTTGCTAAGCAGAAGTGCTGGCTAGGCTGCCTGATTCCCCTGTGCTCTGGTGGCCTTGCTGTTTTCCAGCATCATAAAATGGTTGAATGCCTCCTAGTTCCCCTGCCACCAATTTTAACCAAAATCTTTCACCCACTGCTACTCCTTAAAGCAGAAATTTGATATTTTCTCCTGCTTCCTTATCCTTCATCTCCTTAAGAGGAGGAGAGAAGAAGACAGGTACCCTAAAATGGCCTATGATGGACTAACACTGGGGAAGGACTGGGGTTCTGATCCCTGCAGCTTCTTCCTTTCTGAAGTACACTACAAAGGACGCCATTTTGAACAATACAAACCTGCCACCATATCCGCTGATCTGGTAACTGTGGATCCACTCATCCATGGTTGAGCAGATCAGCCTTCCCCACCCCAAATAGCACCTTGAGGCCTCCTGGAGGCTTACCCAGAGGCCTGGGACAGTTGGAAATCACATGAACTCTCACACAATTCCCGGGAAATCCTGTATGTTCACTTTGACATTTGTTTGGTCTAGAAGGGGAAGGCTTCAGAAATGGGTCAGCTGCTTGCAACTTCATCTTTTCTAAAATGTGCAGTTATAGTATAACCTTGGCTTAGGAGCATAAAGTCAGGCTAAGCTGTGTGCACTTTAGTTTGTGTTGCTACCTGATCTCTGTATTCCTCCCTGATGATACACGTAGTGCAGGCAGTGGAAGAATAAAGGCCATGTTTTGGGTATACAAGCAAGCTAGAAGGAACAGTAATAATGGGAAAACAGATATAGATAATTATTTTTTTCCTACTTGTTTTCTGATTCTCAATTCATGATGCTTTATATTTTACATTTTTTATTTTTTGGAATGCAAGAAAGTTTTATTAATTATATTTACCATTTACAACTTAATGCACACATTTACATATATTGTATTGAAATAAACTAATAAACAATACTATTTCAAAACTTGAGTTGTGTTACAGGTAAGATAGGAAGTTGTATAAATCTTGAATTGGCACTGACTAATTTACATGGGATACATATAGTATTACTACCGTATATAACATTTCTATCATTTCAACAAAAAATTTATGGCATTTTCTGATAATGTTAATTCCTCCATATTATATGTTAGGAAGTCTAACAATGGTTTCCAAACTTCTAGAAACACATATTGTTCTTTTCTATTTGTATATTTACAGTATTGAGATTTTGTTTATTATTTTTAAGCATTCTGCATGACCTACTTGAAGAGAGCCTCCCCTTTCTTGTTTTTTTCAGGTTTTTTTGTTCCAGAAGATCTTTTTAAGGATGTATTTTAGAATGCAATCAGCAGAGCATGCATGGTGATTATTTCTGTATTGTGTGATACTTTTTTCAGGAGAGAATACCTGGCCTCCTGACTAATACCATTTTGATTGCAAATCCTCCCTGGGTTTGAAGTCATGGATTTGATTGGACTTCTTTTGGTTCCTTTTTTGAAGCCACTCAAAGATATAGTATATACCACTGAAAAATATTTACACTCAAGCTAACAGATTAGCGCTGATGCCCAACTGGTTATTTCTAGCATATTTTTATGTTTGTTTGTTTTTTGTTCTGAGCCTTAGAAGTAAATGCTGGTTTGTGATCTAAGCTCCCGAGACTGTATTCACAAAGAATCAAGAGGGAATAAAAATTTTTTTAGAATGGTATGAAATAAGCATTCCTGATATTAGCTGCCAGGAGGCACTCCATGTGGCTTGGTTGTTAGGCTTGATAGCTTCACACTAGAAAAGCTAAATCCTGTTGAACATCTGGAGGTCCACTGTCAAGTAGAGAAGCAGCATGAAACCAAAACACATCTAGCTGAATTGGTTCTTTGGCAAATGAGACAACTATTATTTTCCCTATTGTGCTGTGATATGCACTCAGGAACAATAAAAGATCACTACATAACACTAGACATAGCTGTTTTTTATGTCACTTCTGTTACTTTGAAACAGAACTAACTTTTTTCGCCTCCTTCCCCCAAATTCACTGATAATACCAGAAATGCCAGTATTACATAGTGCTGCCTTGGTGAAACTTGATACAATGAAAGGAAAAACTACTGTAGGTGCTAGAACAAGCACACCGGTACATACATTTGTAGACCAAAATACCCAACACACTTACTCAGGAACTCAATCAAAGATACACAACAGTAGATAAGTGAAAGAAGGCAAAATCACAAAGATGCACACAAACACACAAAAGCAGCTAAATTTTACTCAAAAAAGCACTTAAAACCTGCCAGCCCCTCTCCACACAGCCCATGCCCCTGTGGCGCCGCCTATCTCCCAGTGCGAGCTGCCTAACTCTCTTCACCCCTGTCTGTAAACACAGTAAGGTGCTTTTATAATTTTAGAATCTTGGTAGCGTGTATTATTTATATATGTTCTGGTAGCGTGTCTTTATAATGGTTTAGCCTCGCACCCCACAAGCGGACACCAACAATGCTTAGACTTTTCAAAGGGAAAAATAAACAGGGTTTTATTCTTAGTAACAGGTAACACAATAAAAGTTCTGAAGAATGAATACACTTCTGACAGTTTGAAGCCACACCACTTAAATTCCCTAACTGGACCTTTACTTTCCTTCCTCCCCCTTCTGGCCTATTCTCCAGCTCAGAAGATCGGGCCCAATGCTTGGTTCCTTCCCTGAGGTAAAGAGACAGTCTAACCTGTCTTCCTCCCCCAAAACCCAAAAGCAAGGAAAAAATCTTTTCCTCTAGCAGGCGGATTTTGTACTCCTCACTAGCCTAAACTGGACGCCTGATTGGTGGAGTGCGCTCCTCCCCCTCCCATTATGCTAACTAGGGAGGCTTCGCCCCCTCCTTTACCTGTTTAAGCTGTCAGTTTAGACTCTTCCTCAAAACACATTGAATACACTTTTATTACACTTTTAAAATTTCTTCTCCCAGCACTAAAATTTAGTGTGGGCACCACATTCCCACACTCAAAGGCAGATAAAAGTAAGGAAGTCAAAACACAGAGATCCACATGAAGAACTCACTCTTCAGAAATCAAGTACCTTCCTCATTGCACAATGACAAGTGGACCAGGAAGAAAGCCCCAGATGTTGCAGAGTTGATATCTGGTACCATGCTTCAGGCAGGAAAACATTCAATAGCTAGCTAAGAATAATAATTTTTTAAAAAATCTCCTCAAAGAAGACGTGGGCTCAATAAAATGTGTGATAATAAAAACAAGCTAATATAAAATTGCATTATACAAGATATAGCACACCCTAAACTAAAATATGTATGTAAGAGAAGGAAGAGTCAGCTCAAGGTCTGAGCTACTGGGTGGGCAGGGTGCTCCCCATTTCGCCCTTAAGAACTTTCATATTTTTCTTTCAATCAGAATCATTTGGCAGCACAATATTGAAGTCAGCCCATAACAATATATTAAGCAAAATTTCTGAAATCCACTGAAGTGCAGTTTAGATGTATTTCCTTCATTAGTAGTTTGCAGTTTAATTATTAGTAACTCTGCAGGAATATTAATTTTTAATCTAATTTACATCTCATGGTGGTGGATGAAATAAAATATGGAATGGAAAAATTGCATGTCACCTTGAATTCCTCATAAATAAATGCAATAAGTCAATCCAATATTAAGAAATACATATCAGTGCACAGATATTAAGTTTTAAAATAATTTTAAAGAAAAATCTTGTAATTCTTCTAGATGCAGAAACCAATTCAGTCTGTGAAATAGTTCATGTGAAATCTGAGTCAGAAGGCAGGCCAGAGAGATCATTCCATCTTTGTTGTAGGTAAGAAAATGCTACTTTGATGTATTAGTCTTTTGTTTTTGTAAAAAAGCTTAATGTTGTTGTAAACTATTCTTGAATGCCAAGTCGAAACTGTGTGAATAAATGGAGTTTTTGAAGTTGGGAAAGCTTGTGCTTAATTATTAATTCTGTCTTGGATTCCTTGTAGTCTTAATCTTATTATTGAAATTATTATTTTTATTTATCTGAAGCATTCAGGTACCTCTTAGTACTTGTGTCATTTCATAGCACTTGTGAAAGCTTACAAGATTAAAACACGTGAAACAAAGAAGATAAAATACAATATTAAAACATAATAAATCCAAAAATTAAATTATGTATATTAAAAACTTGAAGGGGCTACACCTTTTAAGCTCCTGTGTGTTAACAATAAAACTTTGAGCCTAGCTCAGTAGTTAATTACCAGTCAGTAAAAGGGTTCCTGGTTCCCAAGATTAGAATTGTGATTTATCTGCCAGGTGTTTGTGGGATCAATTCATCTATTTATCTAGAAGCTTATGAGTGACCAGGCACCACTAAATTGAACTGAAGGTGTTTTTCCACTAGCACTAGAGTACCCATTAAGGACCCTTCATGGGTCCCTAATGGGTACTCTAAAGGGTCCTTAATGGGTACTCTAGTACTAAGTGGAAAAACACCCTGAATCTACTCTGTTGTTTGTATGTTTTGGCTTATTGTACTTTCTCATATGTTTCAATACGGTTTGTTGCCTTTAATCCTAAAGAAGGGCAAGATATAAATAGAGTGAAATATAAAGATTGTTAAGCATTTCAAAAAGTTAATCTGCAGAATAAAATAAATAAAACACAAATACAGGCTCTGATGTTAGTTTCCTGCCTGATTTCAATCTCCCTCTCTCTTTTCAGTTCCTCAGAACATCGGAAGGATTTTCTGAAGTCTGTGCATTCAATATTACGCGACAAACACAGAAGGCAGCTTCTTAAGACAGAAAGTTTGCCTTCATCCCAACAGTATGTCCCTTTTGGAGGAAAAAGACTGAGCGCTTTAAAAGGTGCAAGGCCAGCTATGAACCGGGCAGGTACTGTAGGGCTGCAGCTTTTAAAAATGCTAGCTATCCAGGGTGTTTTTCTACTAGCACTAAGTACCCATTGAAGCACCCATTAAGGACCCATTAGGCTCAGAGTAGGATGACCCCATTTCCTCTACAGACCCCATTAGAGCCACATTTGTTTCCACCAGAGGTAGGGAAATCTAGATCATATGGGTCCTTCAGGACCTATAATCCAGATTTCCCGTAGACCCCATTAAAGGGGTCTACAATGGGGTCTTCTGCAATTAAATCCAGATTATAGGGAGCCTGTTTCCAGTACAGTTGGGCAATGGGGTCTAGAGGAGGCTTGGGGGGGCACCCATGGGGGGGAGCCCTAAACTCAAAACTTTGATATCCCTCTGAAGTTGCCTTCAGAGATTAGCACAGGCTCCAAAGAGAACCCCTTCCGAGAGCAATGCTGCTGTCAGAGGCTCCAGAGATTCTACAGAGCCGCTCCAGAGGATCTTCGAAGATTCTCTGAAGTGTCTACAGAGATTGACCCTCTGTCCCCCAAAACACTTGGGGTGACAGGCAGACCCGTCGTAGGTAGATCCGGATTTGCACATGGGTGCTCTGACGTTTCCACAGCAGGAAACACATTGGGTACTTCCCTTAATCTGGATCTACTAGATCTGGATCTACTAGATCCGGATTAAGGGAAGTACCCATTCCTTAGATCCAGATCTTCTTAGATCCGGATTAAAGGTGCTCAGTGGAAAAACACCCCCAGTTAACATTCTGACTGAGATCTTTTATTGGTACAAAATTGTTTCTTGATTATGTCCAGTGAAGCTAGATTCCCTAGTGGGTACATGAATACATCCGTGCAGGATTACTATTTTCACAGTTCTCTTTATTTAGGGGCAGGTAAATGTAAAAATGCCAGTGAGTTTTAGCTTGGCACCTGATTACTGCATGAACAAATACTTTCCAGTTTTCTAGTTGTGGTGCAGAAGTGATTTGCCCTTGTTTTCATTCAGAACAATTTTTAATCCCCAGGGCTTTTTTTAATCACTCCTTTTAGAAAATGTCTCTCTTCTGTACACAGAAGACAAAAAGCAGCCATTCAGACAGTTAAAAGAATAAGCCTATCTCATGCTTCCATATGTTGCTCTTCCGTTACCTCAAAGTCTGGCAAAGCCTTCCTGACAATAAATGTTCACCACTGATCAGCTGATCAGCTTGCTTTGGCTCTGATTTGTTCCCATGCTATGATTGGCTATATTTCCTTCCTCTGTTTATGAGTCTCTCTTGATGTCAATTTACTTTCTTTGAGGAAATGGTGGCCATTGCCAGGCTACTGGTTGGGGTAAGGCAAATTTAGGAATTTTATATCTGCCCTTACAGTCTCAAATTCACCTAGAGGGCATCTCATTAAGTATGTCTGATCACGCTGTTAATGTTTTTGTTCCCTTCCTGGCACTAAATATGTCCAACCCTGATAAATAGCCTAAAGTTGAGACTTTTGTTAACTCATGCGCAGTTAGAGACAGGAAAATAATTTGATACTTCTGCTTTGTCAGCTTATGTCTTCAGTAGAGATTCTTATTGCTATTGATTTGTTTCATATGTCTTTTAAGACAAAGAAGAAAGGAAAAAAAACTAAGGGCAACCTGCTTTTTTGGTCTCTTGGTCTCCAGATATTTTTTCCCTGTAGAAAACAATCAAAGCAAAACAAAGCTTTTTTCTTCCAACCTGGAAAAAATGATTCGAGAAAGAACAAAGGCAGAAGGGATCTATCTTCTGGAAGAAAAGCAGGGTACTTTACAGAGCTTCAGAACTAGCTTTACGTGAATAGAAAACTGATATAGTTTCCTGGACATAAGAAATTTTCCTAAAGAGCATTTCATAATATTCCATACCAAGCCTACTTGTGCAAAATTCTGCACAACTGCTGTGCAGTTAATGATCACCTCTGAGGGAAAGACTTTTCCTCTCTTCTGCTATAGAGCATTATTCAGTTATTTCCTATATATAAGACTGTCTCAAGAGAATAGCAGCAGTCAAGCATACGTGCGCCTATACACACACACACACACCTCTTTTTAAACTAAAACCAGAGAGCTACCAATTTGCGATAGGTGCTGAAGAACTGAGTCAGTCTAGAATTAAAAGTAAATGTAATTCAAGAGCAGGGGTCTTATCTTGGAATAGGTTTATGTAGTTTATTAAAAGACTATTGGGGTGTACTTTTTTTCTTCTGCTTTGGGCTTTAATTTATAACCCTAACCCAAAGCAGAAGAAAAAAAAATACCCTAATTGTCTTGTAAGTCACTACATAAATATAAAATTCCAAGATAAAATATCTCTTCATGTATCCTTGCTATAGGTTAGCCAAGCCTGGCAATTTACAAATGAATGCATATTGTCTTTTCATGAAGATGTTCCATCCACTGGGGAGATCACACTGATAGAAACAGAGAAAGAGCAGATGCCCTTTTCCTTTATTCCATAGAATCCTCCTCCAGAATGGATTTTTAATGGTTGAATAGGAAGTTCCACTGAACTTTAACAGATGTTCCTGCTAAAAAAAAAAAATGATTTGATTGTATTATCCATACACAGAGAGTTTGGGAACAAATTTCAGACTACCATGTCTGCAAACATCACAACCCACTTGGTTTGAAAAGTGCAACACTGCAACCTAGCTAAGATCTGCCTTTATTGGAAATTGGGACAGTCTTTTATTCAGTGGCACGATTCCATTTTGCTGAAATCTCAAAAAGGCTGTAATAAGTCAAAGTGTAGTATGTGTCATCCTTGGTCTGTTGACAATTTGCAGCAAACATTTTTATCATGTCTAGCACATTCCAGGTGGTGAATATATGAATGGGACATGTGCTCTTTGAAAACACACACCAAAGAAGTGCTGGCGGCTTGCAGTGGTTCCTCTCTTTGCTTGTTGCATCGTTTGTTTTCTATGTATAAATGCACTTTCCCTCCAAATGTTACTAAATTTATTTCAGAGCTTGAAGCATTTATGGAAGGCATATTTTTTTCATGATAAGCAGTCCAGTAATTTCCTCAAGGCTAGACGCTGCATTTTGCACTTGATGACCTGTTAGATTAAGCTGTTAGAGCAAGTTCCTACAGGAAAAGCAGGCATAAACAATTCTATCCCAGTTATCCTAGCTTGTGGATCTGTACAAGATCTATTTATTTAAAGCATTTCCTATAACATCCTATACAATGAACTATGCATACAAATATGTGGACAACTTACAATAAATGAGTCAAAACCATTTAAAGGTCTTAATTCTTAAAAGTGAGTGGCAAAAAAAAATATAATTTCTAGCTCTATAAAAATTAAATAGCTTGCTTATAAAATGCTAGTGTAAAAATCGTTCACTCTTCTTAGTCCAGAATTATATTAGGAAATATTTTGAAGCCAAATTTTGAGGCCTCTTAGCCAATGGTTTGTAAAGAAATATTACTTTTTTTCTCTGCATTTTTGTATCCTCATAGTATCTGCCCCAAGCAAGTCCCTTGGGAGAAGGCGGCGGCGGCTGGCGCGGAACAGATTTACCATTGATTCAGATGCTGTCTTTGCCAGCAGCCCTGAGAAAGAAACCCAGCAACCATCAAACAGCAAAGACACAGACCGTTGGGTAGAAGAACAATTTGATCTCGGCCAGTATGAGGAGCAAGAGGACATAAAAGAAACGGATATTCTTAGTGATGATGATGAATACTGTGAGCCTCTGAGGAGTGCAGTGGTTGACAAAGAACTTCAGGAACAGTTGGAGGCAGCCTCCCTCACAAGCCGCCAGTCATCACGAGGAGACAGGGGGCGGCATTCTCTGGGCACCCACGCCTCGCGAATGGCTCAGTTCAAGAAGCAGGCTGCTCTTCCTGGAATCAATGGTGGTATGGAAGGGAACAGCGAAGAGGTCATATGGGTTCGCCGCGAAGATTTTGTACCGTCCAAAAAACTAAACACTGAGCTCTAGACCCATCACCCTTTTTTTAGATGGTAGGCGTAAATGTGTCCCTAGTCACCCCCTTACCACACACTGCGGAGAATGATTCCTTAGGATGCACACTTGCACATAACAGTTATGGCAGCTAAACTGGATGAAACCATACAGCCTCACTCTTTTTCTTTTAAGGTGACACATAATAGGAAAAAAGTGAAACAGCATTTAGAAATGGAATGAGCTTGAGTCCTTCTTTGTACATTATCAAGGGCTTTATTTATTCTAAACTAATCAGGGGCTGCGTATTAAATGGGATGTATACTTAGTATTGGAAATGCATAAAAATGCAACAAATTAGTTTTCAATGATAGCACAAGACACAAATGACTTTTATATGTGACACTTCAATCACAAGTTCACCGTAAGCAAAGAAGCTGCACATAAGCAGGAATACATTTCTCTAGCTGTGATATACTCTACCTTTTTTCTCTCTTAAACTTCAACAGTTCTTAGCTTAATCCAGCAAGGCTGGCCCATGCCTAAAAACATTTAGTGTGTGTGCATGGACTTTCCTTCTCTCTGGGGTACAACAATTGGAAATGAGGTTTGATAGAAGGGGGGAAATAAAAGCTGCATCCAGTACCCAGGGGGCATGCGTGGGGTGGACATGGATTGCACATACATTGCTCAACAGACATTTATGGCTGTCAGTGCTTGTTTTCTGTTTTGGAGGATTCTTGAACCAGCTTCTTCTTTCTCTGCTCCTTCCTCCTAACAAGTGATCCTGCCTGACAAGGCCAACACATCTGTTTGTCAGCAAAGTTCCTTGCTCACAGTAGTATTCACAAAGCTTACTGTCATCAAATGAGGATCTTTGGTTCCAGAGGCATTATGTATATTTTAGGAAAGTGCAAGGGAAAAAACTCCTGGAATCTATGTTGTGCTGAATTGTCTTTAGTTTTTAGCTCGTCTGATTTAACATCACTGTTGAAAATTCTAGTTTTGCATAAAAAGTATAACAATGCCAAACTCTTTTTTTTAATTTGAAAAAGAGACCCAAATTTAAAACTTGAAAAAGATATTTTTTTGTATTTTATCTAAAATGCAAGGGCACAAGAGGATGGGGATTTTACAATGTTAGGCTGCAGTCTTAGACACTTCTACTAGGAAGTAAGTCCAATGAGATACTTCTGGTCTTACTTCTGTGTAAAGCTGCATAAGATTGTGTTTGTTCAAACTCTAGGCTGTACAGTAACCCTTTTAGAAGGCTGGTGTTGTAGCATAATTCTAAACTGGAAACCCTTAGGGAGATTTTTTTTGTAACATAAAGTGAATAGCTGTACATATTTGAGACTGGAGTTAAGTTGTGTCAATAAATAGCTGAGAAAAGGGGCTAAATTAATCCTTGCTGTAATTCTGTTGAAAAAGGCAGAATTGTGTCTAGGATGAGTTTGATCTCTTCTGGTTAAAATGTAGGGCTCAGGAAAAATTGTACATTTTAATGGCCAAAAACCCCTGCCCTTATCTTACTCTTTTCCTATGTGAGCTTAGTCTACTTGACTCTCTCCTTCCCCCCACATTGGTGTAGAATATAAGCAATGTTTCAGGCAAACCTATTTTCAATTTTGCAATCTTTATTTAAGCATCTTATAACAGGGTAAAGATGTTTCCAAGATCTTAAGATTTCCAAATGATTTCTAGAAGCACTTTTTTTCTTTTTAAATGTTTGTACTGAATAACTTCCCCATTTTGGCTTGGTCCTGCAGAAATAAAAAATAAAAAAAGGTGGGAAAGGGAATTGCTTTTGGTTAGGTTGTTTCATTTTTTAGTTTTTGGGGATATTTTTTGTATCTATTGATGTTTGACACATTAATGGGTACTTTGAAAATTTAAAAATTTTATAATAGCTTTAGGGATTATATTTTATACAATCAGCTGTGGTGGTATTTTGAGATGTGAATGCAAAACATTTCTTAGCGGTACAGACAGCTGCTTTGTATCTGAGCCACTACCAGAATCTCACCTGTTTGACGCTCAATGTTCTGAAACTTTTATTCTCTCAGTCTGTGCTATCTTTTGTTTTCTTAAAAAGCTTTAGTGAGATTTCTACACCCTGTGTATCTCATATTTGCATTCAAGTTGGTTGTGTACCAGTTTATTAGACATGACAATGTTTTAGCTGTCCCCAGTGGAATTCAATAAGCCTGTGAAATGCTGGACGTCCTGTGCTTGGAAGGTGTGATTGTTGTACATAATGTCATGACCTGTCAATGTCAAAGGTTCTTATATATTTCTTTTATAAGCTGAAAGAAGGTCTATTTTTATGTTTTTAGGTATATGAATGGAACGTTGTAAATGCCTGTCAAATAAAATAATACAGGGAAAAAAATTGTAGTAAATGTCATACCACACTGCGAGGCAGACTTGCCCTCTTTTCAGTATGGAGTCCTGCATTTTCTTGAAAGATCTTTGGTTGCAATTCAGCCAGTGACTGTCACACTTCAGGTTGCTTGCTTGCATTTTCATCCCACCCTATACATGAAGGTCTCAGGGCAGGTTACAGCAACAGAAACAAAATATAAAATTAACATAGTAAAAAATTATAACATACTAACATAATAATGGAGTGTAGAGAAAGGAAGAGGTTTACTTGCTTCACTCAATGACCAGGGTCAAGAAGTGTGCTTTTACCAGTCTTCTGAGCATGTTAACTGAAAGTGCCGGCTGCACCTTAAGCAAATGATTCTACAGCTGGAGGGCAGCACTGAGAAGGCCCTATCCTTTAGAGTACATAACTACTTAAAGGTGTTTGGCTAAATAGAACCTAGTCATCTTATATGGACTTTTGATTTTTTATTGAGCATCTCAATCAAAACCTTAAAATATTTTGTCTTTCTATGCATTATATAAAAGGAGATATCACTCTTTTTTCACACCCATGAATAGGACATGCATTAAAATGATCTCTGTGCATTTCTCATTAAATTATCTTGTCATCGTTTTGCATTATTTTACTATTTAGTTTTATTGTAAACTGCTTCAATATTTTAATAATAGGAAGCAATACATGGCTTCCATCATACAGCTCCTCTGCCTAGATTATTCTCCCAGCGTTCCTCTTCCTTTTTTACTCATGTTGTCACAAGGCTTGGTCAAGTCCTTGTTACTCTAGTAAAATCCACAAATAAGACATTTAAATTTGGTGGCCTTGGTGCTGTCGTTACTTCTTCTACAACCACTATTTGTGTGGTAGCTGGCATTCATAAATGTTGCTGATACAGGCTGGAGCTGGACTGTCTCTCATACTGCAATTGTCATCTGAATTCAGTGTGCTCTTACTTACCATATCCTTATACTCAGTGGCTCCACCATCATCTATGGCAAGAAGAGGACACTGATGTTTTCCATAAACTTGACAGAGTAATAAAACTCTACCTAAGTTAACCAGAATATCTGCCTGTCCTCAGTGACTAAGAATTGGCAAGAAAATCAGCAGGATCCGTCTCTGTTCTAACTGATGTCAATAGAAGACATTTCTCATATATTGGCTTCCATGTTTTTATTCCATGAAAGGGAACTTTGCAGGAAGCAGCAAGATGTTGGGAGGTTTATCTGAAAAAACTGGGATAAGTGAAAGTTTGTGATAAACAGACCATTAACAACAGAAGTGGCTAATGTACACTCTTCAAGACACTCCCCAAACCACTCTCAACAGCTCCAAGCAGCATGATAAATGGCAAAAGATGATGGGAATTGTAATTCAGTAACATCTGGAGGACCATATGTTAGTCACCCTTATTTAAAAACGTTACCTTACTAAAACAAGCATCATAGTCTGGCATCCTGTTTTGGATACAGGTCAGCCCGAGACTTCATTACCACAACTTGGCCTAATTTGTCTTCCTCAGTGCCTCAATCAAGACTAACAGACATTAAGGACAGCTGCTTTAAATGGTCGTTAGTTTTCTAATAATCCTTCAAGCAGGGTTTGCTTTTCTTCCTTGCTTCGGATTGATTCTTTCCTGGACATGCATTTCAGATTCCAGTTCAATGTGTGAACTAGACCATTGTCATTATAATTTATTGTCATCAAGTACATGTACTGTGCTGTGTATTGGTAGAACAACAGAAGGACACTCAGCAGGTGCAGTTTGCATTACTTGTTTATATATTTTAAAAATAGCTAAAATGGTCATGCTGTTTCTGAAATTCCTATTTTCTCTATCATACAACAATAGAGCCAGGGGACATTGTATGAAGCTGAGAGTCAGGAAAGTTTGGAATGGCAAGGAGAAGAATTTTATTTTAGTGGGTTATGGATCTATAGAATTTACTACGAAAGCCTGGATAGCTTTAAGAAGGGAGAGGACAAATTCATGGTGGTCATGTCTATCAATGGTACTAGAATCAGGTGTTTAGGTACTCCTGCATTGGAGGGAGAATCAGGTTGCTTCAAAAGGCCATTTGCAGGAGTTGAGAACAGGTGAGGGTTTTGCTCTTCTACTTGAGAATGCTCAGAAGCAGAATGTGAACCACTGTGCAAGGTAGGATGCTATGGCCTGATGCAGCTATTCTTACCTTCCTGCACAACCACATGCAGCTGTCAAGCTCTGCCCCAAAAGATACAGCCCCCATTCTTGTGAAACCATAAGTAAAACAATTGACAGGCATGGAAACAACCATTACTGACACAAATTCCCCACTGCTGTCTCTTGCATTGTCCAGAACAAAACATCCATGCTGTTCTGAGTGGCCCAGGGTGGACATTTACTTCTGTCTTCCTCTACGGGGAAGGGAATGTGTCCTGAGAAAAGTGGGAA
The DNA here is from genome assembly GCA_023333525.1 of Aspidoscelis tigris stejnegeri. Taxonomy (NCBI): domain Eukaryota; kingdom Metazoa; phylum Chordata; class Lepidosauria; order Squamata; family Teiidae; genus Aspidoscelis; species Aspidoscelis tigris. The sequence goes on from JALMGA010000001.1 coordinate 216,202,435, forward strand.
AACAGGAAAAAAAGCAGGAATTACTTGAAGTGGGAGATAGGCAAGCTGACTTCTCAGACAAAGGTAGGGAATAATACTTGTCTTAACCTGCAGGTCTTTCATTAAGGAGTTCTTTCTCACTGAATGCACCTGAGCATAATACAGAAAGCTGGAGTACATTTCTTTGTCACAGAGAAGAATATTTTCATGTTGGAGCTCCAATCCAAGATAAGAACCCCCAAGGTTCTATTTTTAACAAATGTTTGGGGACAAACCAGTCATTTTAATCACTAGGGTTGCCAGATGCAAATGAAAAAAAAGACTTCTGTACTTAAAATAACTGTGTAAATATTTTTTGCTGTTCCACCTTTTCCACACCAGGAATGATTTTTTTTCCAACTTTCATCGGGTCCCCTATTAAACCCATCTTTCAGGGCTTAGATGTTGCAGGTTTATCTTGTAAAGGAGGTGTTCCAGCCCCTAATCAACCTGGTTGCTATATTCTGCCCTTTTCCCAGCTACTTTATTCTTCCTGAGGTTTGGAGACAAGAACTATAAGTGTTCCAAATATGGCCTCATTACATACAGTGTTTATAAAGAGGCACACTGATGTCTGCAGATTTATTTTTTATTCCCTAACTATCCCTAGCACTGAATTTGTCCCCCCCACTCCCATTACTATGCATTGAATCAACATCTTCAGTGAGTTGTTCACTAGAATACCAAGATTCTCTTCCTGGTCCATCACAGAATCCTCATTACTTAATAGGTACAAGGGGGGGGGTATTTTGCTCCAGTGTGCATCACTTTGCACTTAATACTGAAGCTTATTTGCCAACTAGTTGATTACTCCCCCAATGACAGGAGCTACCACTGGAGATCTTCACAATCTCTTGCAGTTCTCCGATGGAGGTCAGTTCAGTTGGTCACAAAGGGTTAACCTCACTGCCTCATCCCATGACTGAGAGATGGAGTTTTAACAGGCTATAAATATAGCTGGTGCCTTCTCCACCCCAGTTCATCTCTCAGTCGCCTTGTGCCATTTGACCTACTCACCATCTCACTGGGCAGTTTTTTTCCTTCAGTTTTCACTACCCTGAATAATTTGGTGTCATCAGCAAACTTTGCTATTTCACTTATCCCTACTTCTAGATCATTTATGAATAAATTAAAAAGCACAGGTCCCAATACTGAACCTTAAAGGATCCCACTTCTTACTTCCCTCCATAGGGAACTGGCCATTTATTACTATTCCCTGTATCCTGTCCTTTAGCCAGCTATTAATTCAGGATGGAAACTGTCCTCCTAATGACTGGTGAATTTATTCAAGTCAAAAACCTTTTGAAAGTCCAGACCCTCAATGTCAATTAGTTCACCTTTTATCCACATGCTTACTGATATTCTCAAAGAAGTCTAACAAGTTAATAAGGCATGAATTACCTTCACCGAAGCAACATTTATTTTTCAACTTGCACAGTAGTTTTATTTTTACTGATGGTTTCCCTCACCTTGGAACTGATGCTAAGATGACCTGTCTGCAATTTCCTGGAACATCAAGATGTCTGGATATCTACATAAACCATAACTTCTGGATCCTTTAGACATTTTGTTTTATTTGCAAGCTTCTGGTCTTCCGGCACAGAGCCTGATCTTGCTATGTATCTTTGCTATATACAAATTTAAAAGGCAAATTACATAAAAGCACGTTAAAACCAGTGGTAATGTGCAAGAACAGAATTATTCAACTTCAGAAAATTGGTAAGAAGATGAATCGAAATGTATTAGTTATCTGAGATCTTGCTAATGTAGCATTAGCTCAGAATTTAGCTGTGATTATTTTTTAGCAGGAATGTCTATAGATCAGTGGTAGAGCAAACTTATAGGGTTGCTATTTCATCCTCCAGCCTGTCCCTTGAAGTAGGCAGTGAGAAGCCATGTAACTCTGCCAGTAAAACTGCATAGAGGTGCCCATAGAGATGACCATGCAGCCAATTAGGAGTCAGCCAGGATTTGGTGGCACTCAGCAACACCTGCTAACAGCAATATAAATAAATCAAGAGTATTAAAGGTGTACCTTGACCACTAAACTGGCTTTCTTTGAGCCCATTAACCACAGCATTTGAGGTGAAAGGAAAATACACAATAATTTAGCCTCAGTGTTTTTAACTAAGTAAATAGCAGTCAGTAAGAACAGGGAAGGTCAACTCAGAAGGCAGGAAAATTAATTGAAGTCACCACCTGAATTGATTTGACCAAGCTGTGATCTCAGATGAGGCAAATCCCACTTCTGCATATAAAGAAGCATTGGAGGTGCAAGGAGGTACCCCAAAAATTATCCCAAAGATTGTCCCATTTTTGCCCCCAAAATCGTCCCATTTTCTCTGGAAAATGATGTTTAGGCACACAGATTCAAGAATCGTCTAATAACCGCAGAGCAATTTTCCTCTGGAAGATATTCAAGGTTGACAGTATAAGTATTGGCTGCTAAGCACGTGCAAGGAATTCAGAGTTCCTCCAAAAATTCTGTCAAGCTGAGACCCTGTCATTTTGCGTGCTCAGCAGAGCCTAAAATAGCATTGAGGCTTTGGAAGAAAAGTGCTGGCACAGATTTTTTTCCCTTGGTACTGGGTGCCTAACACATGCTGTAAGCCTGAAGGCATCGGCAGTTGCTCTTCATTTTCCTCCTGGAGCTAAAACAAGGCACCAAGTAATTTTCACCAGAAGTGACTCAGAAACAGTTTGGGTTATCAAATTGGTACAGATGATGTCCACCATAGTGTCTGCAGGAGCTTCCCTCAAAGACTTGCCATCATTTCAACTCCTGCTGTGCTGCCATAATGAAGTGGGTCCATTTGAAATCGGTATTTGAAAGGGTTGGGGTCTGAATTTGTGGTAATTCCCACAACATTTAAAGCAGCATATGCCGTAACTTTCCTAAAGTTTTGGGTTATGTCGACACCCTCAGAGAGAGTGCTGGTTAATAGTTGTCAAACTGCAGCCTCCAGGTGTGGAAAGACTGCAGCCTCATAGTGGACACGCAAGGGACATTTCCACAGGTAGAACATGATTTGCAGGATCAGGACACAGAGCACACGGGAATCACCTGCATCGGTGAGAGGCCACTTCTTAATTGCCTCTGTTTATTTTAAACATGGCAAGTCAATTCTGTACCTCCAGGGGATTTCCATGTGATAACCATATAAGCTCGCAGATCCTTCACTACCCACAGAGATGCTATCTGCATGCCTTCCATGAGGTTTTAGCTCTTCACACTCTGAGCACCCCTGCCCAGCATTTGATCTGTCACGTAATAAGTGGGTCATAGATCCTTGCTGTTTTGGAGAAAGAGCCAGGAGGTGGCCAAACAGATTAATGATAGTGGAGAATTTCCTTCCTTTGTAGAATGTAATATTGCCAGATTGTTAACACCACCTCTTTGATCTAAGCCCCCTATCAGCTATGCTAAAGATAATCTCTCAAGGACAGAAACATTCCCACAATATTTTCTTTTCCCAACCCCTCCCCCAAATTATATTCTGTGTTGTGCTGCCAAGGAGAGAGAGAGAGAGAGAGAGTATTGCATTTTAAATATGTTTTAGGTATATTCTAGATATTTTATCTCTTCATTGTGACTCAACCTGGAGCCTTTGGGTAAAGGGTGGGAAACAAACAAACAAATAAGAATGAAGACTGAAAAAAAATCAATCAGTGTTGGTTTTTTAAAAAGGTTTGTAGCAATAAAGAGGGCAGTGATTGTACCTCATGGGTATAAGAAAAGAGAAGAGTTGGGGTTTTTTTATACCCCACTTTTCTCATCCTTAAGGGGACTCAAAGCAGCTGGCACACTTTCTGTTTTTCTCTCCACAACAGACACTGTGTGAGGTAGGTGTAGCTGTGAGAACTCAGAAAGAGAGCTGTGACTTGCCCAAGGTCATCCCAGCTGGTTTTGTGGAGGACAGTGGAATCAACCAGGTAAGAGCCCAGCACCCTAACCACAGGTCCAAATTGACTCAAACTGGGTAGAGCAAACTGCTTGGAAAGCAGAAGAGTGCTTGCCAAACCCCCCCCCCTGCAGAGTAGTTCCCATTGTGGAGGTGCTTGTAGGTCAGCCAGGACTTGCACACAATTTGAGAATACCCAGCAACAATAGCAAAGAAGATTTTTTAAAAACATGTCCAAGCTTGGCTAATTTTATTTTATTTTATTTTATTTTATTGTTAATGAAAATATTTATATCCCACCTGATATCCCAAGATCTCTAGGTGACTTACAATAAAACCCACACATGTTCCTTACTTCACTTTTGCCACTGAGGTTACTGGTAACTGTGTCAGATAATCGAAGTGCTTAAACATGAAGTTAGATATTTAAAGTAAGCAGGACAATTTTAATGAAGGCCAAAGTAAAGGTAAAGGCAACTTTGAGTCAATTCAGCTCTCAGTAACTACACTACCATGCAGTGTTACCACTGCTGTTGTTGTTGGTACCACTGAGTCATGACCAACTCCTGGTTGACTGCATGGGCACCACTACATAGTTTTATTGCCAGAGATATAGAAGTGGCTTGTCATTGCTTACTTCCGGGGAGAGGCTGAGAATCGAACCAGTAACCATCTGCTTTCCTGGCAGTTTGCTCTGCCCCTGTGCTACACAACTTCTTTCCATTTTACCTTTAGTAGTTAGTGGTTTGCTTTTGCCTTCTTCCAGGGAAATTTTAAGGACTGAAGTTAGAACTTTTTGCATGCAAAGAGAATGCTCTAACACTAACCTATATAGCATGTGTCCCCATGCAAGGAATTTAGTCCTGAAATAGTCCCTTTGGATTATTATTTTGTGGGGAATACTTTTAATCTGGGTTGAGTGCCCATCAATTAATCCAAATGTAGCCAAATGTAGCTTTTTAGTCCTGGTTTTGGGGTAATTTTAAAATGTAAAAAACAGGGCTATTAAATCTCAAACCTACCCCATGCAAAACCTGCCTGTAATAGAAACAGTGAAATAGAAGTTTTAAAAATAAATTCTAGCCTAATACTTTCTTTTTCACATCCCCCTTTTGAGATTACCAGCAAAAAGTGCACTCATCTGCAGGTGCAATAGAACATAAAAAAAAGGCTTTTAACTTCCACACCTGCAAGGGAACGTAAGGGCTTTTCAAATCCAACCTCCCATGCAAACCTTTCCACAGTTGGAAGGGGACGTTAAAAAAAGGGGCCTTCCACAGCAGCTTCCTAACCCAGCACAATACATGTATCATTTCAAAATGTATCATTTCAAAAAACATATTTCAGGCTTCCTAAGCATCTCTCTGCAAGAGATACATGTTTCAAGGGAAACTGTTAAAGCCCCTTTAAATAAAAAAGACAAGAATTCTCCCCCGTTTCTGCCTTTTTCCTGCCATACGGAGCTTTTGTGAGGCTGGCAAGGGAGGAGGGTGCAAAAAACCACCCCCAGCAGGCTGCCATTGGCCAGAATGCTAGACTTCCACCCCAAATAGCCCGGGATCATCCCCATGTGGGGGCAATAAAGTAGACTTGGCTCCAAAAAGGGGACGGAGTCCAGTTTTCATCAGGACTTTTTTTTCTCCTGATTTAGGCAGGATAGTCCTCATAAAATCCGGGAATAGGGAATTGCATGGGGACACTGGGTGCCGAATTTGGATTAGGACTAATTACAGTAGCCATGGGGATACTTCTTCCTGAATTCGAATTGAATTTGGATTAAAATGGCCATAGGGCCGCACCCACAGTGTGGTCTTTTGTATAGATATTTAGCCTAACCTAAATAAAGAAATATATATACTCAGAGATGAATAACTTACACAGATTGGTGTTTCCTTATGCTTAATACAACGGAGATAAACGTCAAGACTTTTACAGAAAATAATGAACATACTGCAAAGCTGAAATCTTTATGTCAGAGCACCAACTGAGTTGAAATATCATCTACTGACATACTGGATACAGTACAATGAATTTCAAGCCACAGACCTTGAAAATTCTTCTGGATTCTGGAAAACTTTGCAGTTTGAGTGCAGGTGTGCCATTTTATTCTGCACAAACTGGTTGGTAATCAAATATGCATCTGGGATGAAGAAGTAGTACTCCCTTGAAGCAAGAAGCTGAAATCACTAAGATAAGAAAATAGGTTTTGAGTTTTTGAAAAATTCAGGGCAGCATTTAGAGTTGAGGCAAGAAACACATAAATTAAAATTGAGTTGGAATGTATTTATTTGCATATATCTGTAATTCTGCCAGATACTTTTACTGCTGCAATTCCAAGTCAAGAAATTCACTGACAGTAGTTGATGCAATTTTTAGGGGGAAAAAGCTCTCCTATGGCCAGAAGATGGCGCTCCTTTCTTAGAAATAAATATGCCCACCACCATCTCGTGTTCTTTGCAAGTTGGACAAAATTAAAATTAAAATATGGAGACCTTGGCTAAATTCGCACTTAGGCCTCTGCTATGCAGTGCTGTCCTAATTGCATACCAGAGGCCTAAGTGCGAATTCAGCCATTGTTGGTTGTTTGGTCGTTGTCTTTGCTGCTAAAATGAACCACTACTGTCAACAGAACAGTGGCCCCTATAAGTAATATTGCAATTCTACATCGTTCAGTCAGGAGAAACCAATTCCAAGGGATGAATTTAGATTAAAACTTTTAATTAACTCTCTAAAATCCCTCACGGAATTCAATATCTTCCTAGCCTTTCAGCCAGTAATCACAAAATGATCTAAATCTGGATGATGCAATAGTACCCATTTAAATTACCAGCATCTTAAGACCATAAGACTGTACCTTTTAGGAGGTCAGAAAATCTGCCCATTTAACTCACTATCCTCTCACAAGAGATATCTATGACAAGACCAGGTCAAAGGTTTGGGGTACCTACGCGTTCTTATTATTTGCTGGCGCTAGAGATTTCAAAAAAATCTGAATAAAGCAAACCTTCGTGCAAGTATGAAACCGTTCAAAGCAATGGTGAAATCTTGAACTGAGCGGGGCTTCTTACATCCTTCTTTCACCTTCCAGACTTTACTCAGTTAAGAAGCAAGAAAAACAATGCATTTTGCATCAAGACTGTGATGCTGCACAAATGCTGTGCACCTCCATCCTGCAGTTGCGAACAGTACAATTATAATTTTCTATGCCAAAAGCGTGTTTTTTTGCTGTTGGCATTTATTCCTGGTAACTGCATCAAGCTACCCATGACTTTTTTCTAGGTAGACAGAGAACTTGGGCTGTATCCAGACAGTTTTTAAAACCGAGGAATGTTGTGGCACCGTATTGGAATTGCCACATACAACCAGGATATTGAGGCACCATATTGGGATTGTCACACATACCCAGGATATTGCCACAGGATATCGCACTGCCAGATTAAAGAACTCCAAACTCAGGTTTTCCTGCATGGTGATGTAACTTTGTGTCTGGTAGTTGCTTCAAGTTTTTTTTTTCCTGATGAAAATATCCACTGCGCAAACATGGGGATTGACATTTGCACAGTTCCAGGTATTTTGCCACTGGAAGCGTTCCAGGAACAACACCAGAACTGCAAGAGCCCAGGTTTGTCCTGGGATATCTCCTCGCTGTCTGGCTTGGATGGCAAGAGGCAACTGTGGGATTGAAACAAGATCCTGCATTTTTCCCTTGCCCTCTGGAGGTGGCCTTGCTTATCATACTCTTCATCCAGGGAGACATTAGGGATTTAATCTGAGACGTATTATTCTCCAGGCAGTTGCATGAGACTAATTTAATAACGTAAAGAAAAAAGGAACAGAGTGAATGAAAGGTGGACCAGAATAAATGGCTTTCACAATTTGGTAGCAATCTCAACTGTCTCACCTCTAACCTATAGACCAGAGCCGTGTTCCCATTACCACTTAAAACCGTTTAAAAACTATTTAAAAATTGTTTGGATCCTCGTTGTTCCCATCCCCAATCAATTAGAACTGTTTAAAAACGGTTTGGATACTCCTTGTCCCCATTGGCAATCAGTTTTAGGGGTATTTTGAGGATTATTTGGTAAAATATAACTAAAATGCTGTTTGTGAAAAGTTTCTCATGCAAGAGCAATTTTACCTAACAGGCCACTGATGAAGACTTTGTAGTCGAAACGCGTATGGCCCTAAATTCTTTGTTTTTATCAGCTGTTTTATATTTTATATTTTAAGTTTGATTTTTATTTTGGTGTGTGTTTTTAACTTGTTGCATTTAAATTTGTTATGTTTGATGTTTTTACACCTTATTTCTTTTGAGTGCTGTTGCAATTTACCATTTATATTTTTCTATCAGTGGGGTTACCATACCCTTTTAGTAATTATTATACTTCTTTGTATTTTTGGCATAGTACCCTAGTTTGGTTTTTTGCTTTTGGGTTTCATCCTGCAGGTCAGCCCCTTTCAGTTAAAATGTACAGCAGACATCTCATTGTAACAATCCACCCTGTACAGCAGCCGGTTTCATTGCAACAATCCACCCACTTCAGACCTGATAACAATGTTGCAATTCTGCATAATTCTGGCTGTTTAAAAATTCTGACCTTTAAAAAGGGAAAGGGAGGAAGCTGCTGCAGGACCTGGGAGATGTGTGTATGTTTAAGTGTGTGCGTGTGTGTGCAGGCAGCAGTGGCAGCAGAGCGAGCCAGCCAGCCAGGGTGCTTTTTCGGAAGGAACCCCTGCTGGGGATGGTGGCTGTGGAGGTGAGCGGACGAATGGGGCTTGAGTTGCTGCTGCTGCCATGTGCCCTGGGCAATGGGGAGAGGAGGGGAAAGAATCACTTTCCCCAATCCATTTTTGGACGCGTTTTAAGTGTTTAGAGTGGGGACAGAAAATTGGGGTTGAATCCAATTGCTGTATGCTGTATGCTTCTTTTAAACACACTTTACATATCGATGTAGATCCCGTTGTAAATAGCATTGTATGTAGTGCTTTATTCCTTGAGTGGGAACTCACCCCAAGCCTGTTTTAATAATAATAATAATAATAATAATAATAATATTTATTTGTATACCGCCCTATGGCAAACCAATCCGGGCGGTTAACAACAGTAAAATATAAAATATAACAATTAAAAACACCTTATCCCTCCCCCCCTTAAGACAGTATTAAACAATATAACATATTAAAACACAATATCAATGCGTAAAACAATAATTTAAAAACTAAAAACCCTGATGTCCCTCTGTTGATCCTCAACCATCACTAAGATGGGGCCACGGGAGGAATCAAGGAATCTGGGCCGGGATGGTTAATCTGGAAAGGCCTGCCGGAAGAGATCCGTCTTGACCGCCTTTTTAAAGCTGTCTAATGATGTTATCTGAAGGATCTCATCCGACAGGTCGTTCCAGAGTTCAGTATTCTTGCCATGATAGATGGAATAATCACTTTTCCATATGGTTTTTAAACTGGTTTGAGGCACACTGAAGCCTGCCTGTATCCATAGGACACCATGCCAAAGAAGCATGAGGGTGCAGGAAGGAGTTTCAGTCCCTATCCAAATGGTAAAAGTGTCAGTACACAAAAATCAGATTCTTGTGCACTCATCCAGGCGCTTGCTGCAATGAAATGGGCTGCACTCCCATGCTAGCCTTCTGTAAAGCTCAACTATTAGGAAATCATAGACAGATTTTTTAAAAACAAGGAGTCCAAACCATCTATTATACCTGTCACTCTCATCACTCAACAGCAACAGAAGCTGAAAGGGAGATGAGGCAGGCCGCCTGGTAAGGAAAGATTACCTTCAGGGGCTGCTGTCTTCCTACATGCTATATGAGCCACAGTAGCCAAAGGGTAAGATAGAGGTGGACTAGTTTAGTTTATAAGGGTATGGTGGTTGGCCTAAAGAAATGTATGGGTGAGCTGTGCTTCATTCTACCGTGTCAGCTGTACTAGGGCCTGAAATGGATATGAATAATTCACTTATATTATTGTGGAGCAGGTGATAGAAATCCCATTAAATCCTCTTCTTTTCAAGTCCACTGAATTGCCTCTGAGTAAATATAGTGTGTGATTTTTCTGACTGCCCTTTTCTATCCAGCAGAATCTCTTCCAGAACTCCTTTGTGCTGGTTTACAAAGTATACTGGGTAATATGGGCAAGTATGGAAGTGTTTTGATTATATTTTATATGTTTGGAGATTGATTTTAATGATTTTCTTTTAGCATGAAAATGCACCTACAATGACAATTCACACCAATAATTTTATGAAGACAGTCTTTTCGGTCTCAGGGCGTTTGTAAGCTTACCTATGATAGACTACTCCAGTGCGACAAGATTAGCTGGAATGCTTCATCTCCTGACCTGGCCACATGTCCTGGAACAAGGCCATCCTTACTCTGATGGCTGTTCTTGGATGATCCCCCGCATCAGACCTGAAACTTGCCTTGGTGATCACAGGCTACCCTTTTTGGTGGTGTGCTGCCAAAGTGGCTTTCCCTACTAAATCTGAACACAACACTCCATGGTCTGGTTTAGCACCCACTAGAACAGCAGTAGACCAGTAGATACTAGGTATCCCAGTCTACGGCATCATTTTGAGCTGCCTAGTCTGGCGTATGCTCTGTCCAATGAGGGCAGCAGAGCATACTAGTAATGGGCGTTGCCTTCCTTGGACCATACTAGGGTGCCAAAGAGAAGCTTCTGGGCCCTTTGCTGGAGCAGTTTTCACATAAGTGCAGAAATGCCCTCAGTTTCTATTCTATAATGAAAAAATACTATTGGGCAAATTAAAGTTGACAGCACTTGTCTATTCATACCTTAACTCTGCAGTGAAAATAGCATCCTAAAATCGTCCATGGGTGTTTTTCCACTGTCACTAGAAGTACCCATTAAGTACCCATTAATGGGTACAAAAATGCCATTATGTACCCATGAATGGGTACTTAATGGGTATTTCTAGTGACAGTGGGAAAACACCCCATGTTGTGGCTACGCTTCAGGGAGTATATTGTTTGCTATCTTTGTATGAGAAGAAAGAGTATGTCTACTGAGTTTTCCCAAGCAAATCAATCTTACAGCAGGCTATGATGACAGAAGCAAGACTAATTTCTAAATTCATCTAACATTGCCGCCTGGATTCAAATATAACTTCTGTTTAAATTTATTCACCACATTTAGAGAATAAATCAAGTTTTCCCCTGTCACTTGATCACTTTGCCTTCCCACCTCACTGCATCTGATGTATGATGATTTGTTGCTATTTGGATACTTTCATTTGGACAGGAAACAGAATTTTGCTTTGCCTGTTTTCAGACAGCTCTTGGACTAAGAATCCCATAATGCAGTTAGCTCATCTAATTTACATGAGCAAAGTGATAGAGTTGCTTCAGTCTTGAGCAATCAACCACTAAGACAAGATCTCTTTTATTTTCCATCCCAGCCAGCTCAGATCTCATTAGTCTGTTTGGATTTTTTACTCCAATAGGCATCATTAAAAAAAAATCACATTGAACAGCACCTGTCATTCCCAAGTACGCAGAAATCCTTTGGGTTAGGGTTAGGGTCTAACAGTCCCTTTCTGTTTTTAATCACTGTCCACAAGCTGAATTTGTAAACAAACTTGGTCACTTGGCTGACTTCACACTCTCAAACCTAGATTATTTTTCTGTATACTTAAAATCAATGGCCCCAGCAGAGAATCCACTTTTTATAGCTCCCCATTGTGATAACCTGTCCTTTATTCTCACCTTCTGTTTTCTGTGGTTTAATCAACGGTCATATCTGTAAAAGGACCAGTCCTTTAATTTCATGACAATTTCATTTACCAAAACATCTTTAATGATGAAATTTATCAGAAGGTTTTAAGATCCAAGTAGTGAGTGTCTATTGGACCGTTTTTTATTTACACATTTCTTGATGATTATTTAGAAAGGACTTTCCTTTCTGAAAACAGGTTGGCTGTCCTTCAGCACTGCCTATGCCTCTAAATGTTTGGTAATATTTCTTCCCAGAATCTTCTCAGGAGCAGATATTAACCTGACAAGTCTATAATATTCTGAGTCCCTTCTTCATTGCGCACTCTGCAGCAATCACTCTGCAGTCCTCAGCTTTAGCAGCTGAGCTTAGTGACAAATTTCATATTTTTGTTAAAAGATCTGCTATGAATCCAAATCTGGTGATCTTCGATGGAGGTCTTCAAGCAGAGACTGGACGGCCATCTGTCTGAGATGGTTTAGGAGATCCTGCCTTGAGCAGGGGGTTGGACTCGATGACCCAGGAGGTCCCCTCCAACTCTACCATTCTATGATTCTATGATTCTATGATTCTAGTGGTGGTAGAGCAAACTGCCCAAAAGGCAGATGGCTGCTGGTTTGATTCTCAGCCTCTTCCTGGAAGTAGGTGTGATGGCTTGATCCCACTCCCCCCCCTTTGTGAACTTGTATTAGCAGAGTAATGCAGTCGAGGAAGCAGTGGTCAAGCCGGACGGCCCCACTGCCTGCCAATGGGCTGGTGTCTGTATATGAACTACACCCCCCCCCTTGCCTAGGCATCCCACTTCAAAGGCTTACTGTCAAGCCTTCACCCTGAAGCAGCACCATAAACACCAGTGTAATACAACACCAACTGTTTATTATTTACAAGCAGATAGATAAATAAATAAGCGGGAGTGAAATATTAAGGTTGCTCAATATTACTTAAGTAGCCATTGAGAACAAATGACCATAAGCACTGGTACAGCTCAGCAATCCCCAAGTTAAACCCTGAAAGTAAAATAAATAAGTCAAGCCTCAGGCTCCCTTTTAAATAGAAGGAATGTTCTTTCAGATGTTCAGCGTGAAGGTCCCTCCAACAAATAACGAATAATTCCAAAGCAGTAAAAGTAAACTGCAACCCCAGGAGTCTAACTTGCTCTAGCAGAGCCAAGCAGCCCCTTTCAGTATTCCTGTATCCTCCAGGTACACCTTGAGATCTACCTCAACACACAGGCATGACCTCCCCTTCTAATCCCTGCCCTGATAGCAAGCATGAGACTTAGAAATCTGAGGCGTTTAACAGACTCCCCAGTGATCAATCCCCTGCAAAAGCTGCCCAGAGAAAGACACTGAGAGTCCCAGACATCTGCCTTAAATAGAGTGAGATCCTGGCACTCCAATTGGCTAGATTTTGGCTCTTACGGAGAGAACTCCTCCCTCTTGTCCCTCAAGCTTGCAAAGTCCCTGAGAAACCTTCCTGCTCTTTTGCAACTTGCAAAAAATGTTTGCAAAGAGCCCAGAAAATATTCCCACTCATTGCAGCCTGCACCCTGAATCCATCACAGTAGGCAATAGCAAACCACTTCTATATTTTTGCCAAGAAAACTGCACAGAGGTGCCCATGCAGCCAACCAGAAGTCTGGCATAACTCCATTTTTAAGTTATGATCTAAGTATTGTGCTGTATTTTGCATTTTAATTCTACTGTAAGGGCGAATCCCCACAGCAAGCTTATTTCGCTTTCCCTAAACCAAAATAATAGAACCGGATGCAAACGCGAATTTGCCTGTTCCCATTACTTAATCGCGTTGGATCCGGATTCTGAGGATTGTATGTGGCGTACGTGACTCAAGGTGGGACTCAAGTGGCTACTTTTTAAAAGCCGCTTTTCGGGGCTGCCCTGCCCTCTTCCTCCTGGCATTGACGCGCCACCCATAAGAGACCCCTTCACCGAGCCTAACTGGGTGGCTGCCGCTTCCATGGATGGAGGAAAAATGGCAGTGGGCAGCCAGCAATTCTTTCCCCTCCTCTCCCCATTGCTCAGGGCACACAGCAGCGGCGGCAACTAAAGCCCCTTTGCTTTAAACATTCACACAGAACCTCATCTGCTTTCCTCCCTTTCACTTTCTAAAGGTCAGAACTTTTAGAATTGCACAAAATTGCAACATTGTTATTCCAACCATCAAGGTGTGAAGTGGTTCCATTGCTACAGTGTAACAATCGCTGTTAAGTGGATTTTTACACTGAAATCACTGTCTTTGGAAGCAAGCTATTGGGAGAGGGAAACCCTAAACATGGATTCTCATCCCTTAACATGGTACGGTCCCCACAGTAAAAAATGTAAAACGTTTCAAGCACATGATCCGGAGTGAGACCTGTTGAAATCAGGATTGAGATTCACCACGCTTTGGGGTGGTTTAACGCGGGGAAAGCGTGTTAAGCCAAACTGCCATGCAGACTCCAAGGATTGAAAACGTTTTGAATCTGAGATAAGGTTGCCGTGAAGACACGGCCTAGATTTCATCTCAAGAGCTCTGGATGGTGAGCATTTTCTGCTGTGTTTTTACAGCTGTTTGACTTATGTTTGGTTGACGAGCAGTGTGTCTGAGGATTGCCAGAGAAGTTTCATAGCAGGTTGGGGTTTTTTCCCCACTTGGTCTGGCGGGACAGCTGCTCCCACACAGAGCATATGCATGGAGATCTGATTCCTAATCTTCCATTGCGATTGTGTTATGTTCTAATGGAACAATGCAACCTTTGCAATAGATTTGTTTGTTTGTTCACTGTAGGAGTATACAATTACCAAATTGAAAGGACATGAACTCAAGTAGCTAGGTACTATACAAGTTAAGGAATATGTTGGGCCTATCTATTTTCTTCTGGGCCTACCTCTGGGCCTATTTCCTGGGCCAGCCTATCTTCTTCTATACTGTTCACAAGCTCTTCCCAAATTATTATGTGTTTGGTGTTAGTGACCAAGGATAAATTCTTGCTAACGCAAGAATATACATAAAGGATAACACTGTATTCTATTTTACTTCTGCCCAAAGGTATACTAAGATCATTGTATTTGCAATTTTGAATATTTAAATATCTGTTCTGTCCCTTGCTGATTTTGATTGCATTTTTCAAATTCATAAATGAACTTGCCCATTCTGAGAAGCAGAATATGGTTACATATTGCTCGGTAAGCTAGAGCTTAAGGCATTCTCTCTATTGGAAATTGTAGCTGTTGGGTAGTCACTTGTTATTGTCCCAGTTCTCATTTCAGTTGAACCAATTCATTTGATCACTGTTGAAATAAGTTGCTAAACACACAAGAGTTCTTATGCCTTCAGGAAGAGGACAAAAATATGAATTGTATTTTTTATTAGAGAAGCATTTTAAAAGAAAGATTGCGCTCTGGCCTTATGTATAATGTTCCATTCTCACTTTAAAAAAAAAAAAAGCCAAATTCAAACTATTATCTGTACAGGGATGCTTGTAATGCCAATAAACAAAACAAAACAAAAAACAACAACCCTGCATTTACAGAGCAAATATGTTCAAGCTTTTAACCCTTATATTGTTTAGGTCCAACTTTTTTTGACTCAGATATGGGCCCCATCCACAAATAGCTTTTAAACCAGCATGGAGACACACTGAAGCCCCCTCATCTCCACAGCTCCCCATGCTGAAAGGTGTGAGAGTGCATGGAGGGGCTTCAACCCCCCTCCAAGTCACCAAAATGTCACTCTGTGGAGTTCTGAAGCTGTTTTTGTTTGCACTTGCTACAAATGGGCTGCACGTCTGTGCCTATGCGTGGAGGTTGAGGAGGAGGCCCCTGAGAGCAGGGAGAAAGACTTCCATACAGAAGCTGTCAAATCCCTTCCTGAGGTGGCCTGAAGTCGGATGAGGTCTGCAGGAATGCCTGATCCAGCACCGAGGCTGGCACTGTGGAGCCGTGGCCACAGTGGTCTCCATTATACAGTAAGGCACCTTAGCAAGTGCTGAAAGCAAACATCTGTATAGGTTAGAAGAAGAAGAGTTGGCTTTTCTACCCCGCTTTTCCTACCCGTTTAAGGGGACTGAAAGCGGCTGACAAAGCTTTCTGTTATTCTCCCCACAACAGACACCCTGTGAGGTAGGTGGGGCTGTGAGAGCTCAGAAGAGAGCTATAACTAGCCCAAGGTCACCCAGCTGGCTTTCATAGGGGAGTGTGGAATCGAACCCACTATTCCCAGATAAGAGTCCGGCTCCCTAACCACTAGACCAAGCTGGTTAACAAATGTCCATCTTTAAAAACACCCTCAGAAAACTGGCAGCCTAACTGGGCCTGTCTGCATTTACTTTTCAGCTCTTTGCTTGATCGTTACCTCACTAGAATGATATTATTATACCATTCCAGTGACTGAAGTGCAAACAGACTTATCTTTTCTTAGCCTGCTTCCAAAAGCCCTAGTGATGGCGCATCCTTAAAGCCTTGGAGTGACCTTTCCTGGTCACAGGCTGAGTAGGGGAAATGAAATCCCACCCTTTGGATGCACCCTCAGGCCAGTGCCATGCACCTGGGGTGCTACCTATGAAGAGGTACAGCAAGATTGGGGTGCTCTTGTTTGCCCACTTGAGATCCAACCACCTCATGCTGGTGCAGCCATTTTTAGGTCCAGGCTTAATTCCCTATGCGTTTCGCTTCTCACTTCTTTAAGTGCATTTTGTCAGCTGTATTTAAAGCTAGCAATTCTTGTTGATACTTTAATGTTAAAACAACGTTAATGTAAAATGACGTCCTCACAGAATGTACTCCTTATAGAAACCTGTCCAGGGAAACTAGCTAATGGTATTTAGAGTGCTTTCAAACTTTTACATTTTTCCACAAATCTCATCTATCTAGTTTCATCAGGAAAAAAAACCCATATTATTAGATGAAAGGAGATGCTTTGGTGCTTTGCTGGATCAGCATCTATAGATCAGGTGTATCTGTCAATGTAAACATAGTTTCAGGAAGATTGAAAGAATAGATCAGTAAAAGATAGTTTTAATCCCAAAGAAACCAAGCACAGAAAATGAGTTTGAAATAGAAAAAAGCTGTGGACAATAATTCTTAGCATTAGAAAAACCAAGAGTTTTATGTTCTAGTTTTATTGCTATTATTATCTGTTTGTGTGCTTTTTAATGGCTTTACTAGCTTGCGTTTTTAAAGAGATGATATGCTACCCTAGCAGATTTATTATGGGAAACACATTGCTAGACTTGAGTTCACTTTGGCAGTCATAAAGGGTGTTATGTCGGTAAGGGTAGATTTCCACTGTATAACCACATACAGTATATTTTTGTAGGGAGACAGGATATGACATGGGAGGCCAGAGAGATAAGAAATGCAGCAAAGTACTGTCAGTGATAATCAAACATCTATTGATAAGCAAATACATAATTCATATGTGAGCCAGTTTGGTTTAATGTTTAGGAGCTGGACTCTTATCTGGGAATCTGATTCTATAGGCAATTAATGACTGTTTGGGAATGGCTAGAGCTCAGTTGTAGAGCAACCACCCAGAATGCCTAAAAGTTTCATTCGTGTTATTTCTTCAGAATTAGTCACTATATTTTCTGGAAAATCTTCTCAAAAGTCAGGGGTCGTCTTATACACTCATTCGTCTTATACGCCGGAAAATACGGGTAATAGTTTCCATGTCTTTGCCAGGAAAACTGCATGGCTGTATCCATGGAGACATGGGGCATTGACTATGACTCAGAGGTAGCAAACAAAAACAACAGATTTGTCTCCTCAAAAAGGAAGACATCTTGGAGGGATGATACATAATGTCAACATCTTTTAGCAGTAGAAGAATGTGTACCCCATTCTTTAACAAATATACAGGTAGCTGAGAGACATCGCAGAACAACACCAAGAATAGAGTCGAACAAGTTAACATCCTTTCCTGTTCTCCCCATTTTTCTGCCTCAGAGTAAATGTTAAAGAGCAAGAGAAATTTAATAGCAAGATAAGTATAGAGAGGTTATGTGGCTTGACAAAGGCTGTATTCAAATGAAAAAAACAAAAACAAACCACCTCCGAGGTGGCTTAGGCTGCTTCCAGATGGGGAAAATATAGTGCCATTATGGCTGCACTGTGGAGAGATTGCCATGTACATCTGTTGCAACTCCACCATAGTTCTGCTATATGTCCACTAAAAAAGTACAAAAACTATTGCGAGAAAACCTGGTGTGGGACTTACCTGCTGCAGGGAGCCAGCATCGCTCTGTCCACTGCACATGTCTGAGGTCTGAAACAGATGGCAGTGCAGGTGTGGTGGTGGTGACACACACTTCTGGGTATTTTGTGCCAGCTGAATACCTGCATGCAACCATCACTTAAATGTGCAAATTCAGTACCGGTCCCTGCACTGTTTAACTAGCAAGCAATAATGCTGGAGGAGTAGCACTCTGCATTATTGATTGCTAGTGGGATATTTGACTGGCAGCCTTAGTTTATTCTAGGTTACAAATGGTGAGTTAGAAATGTGATGACAATGCAACTCACATGTGCTTTTGTATTTGACCTACTTTTTTGAGCTACTATTTTCACTATATGAGAACACAGCTTTAGTGTCAGGGACTGTGTATATGCACAATAAGAAAAAGCATCATTGAGACAACTCATTGTGCCTCCAGACACCAAAGAAAGCAGCGGAGGGGCTTTGCTGCTTCAGTTGCCTGCTGTAGCAGTGCAGCATTCTACCCATCCATGCACTGCATTAAAAAGCTGCTGATATATCAGCAGCAGTTTAGTGCAGGTTTCCACTGAATACTGAGCTTTAGCGACAGGTGATCGAATTTCCTGTCTATGTGACAGGAAGTGGCCTGTGGGGCTGCCAATCATCCTGTCTGACAGACAGAAGGTGGCAGTGGCATCCTTGCACCCCTTCTGGTCATCCCATCTGTCAGACAGGAAGTGGCTGTGAAGGGATGTTGCATTTTTTGCCATGGCTGGAGGCATCCACAGAGATGCCTTAGAAACAGATTTCAGATGGGATCATTCATATGCCAGTCTGCAGCTCCTCAAAAAAATTCTAAGCTCAAAAGGATGGATTACAGATGGGATGAAAACATGAGTGTCGTACAATACTGTCTCTAAGGCCCTGTCCCCATGCAATTGAAAGTCTGCTGGAACTCTTCTTTTGCCTCTGAGCGGCCCCATTCCACGCTTTACAAGGCGCTTAGGGAGCTTAGGAAAGTGAGACACCCGCAATAAAATACGTGCACTTTAAAGAAGAGTTCCAGCGCTCTTTCGGCGATTCGCGGGTTTTGCTCGCTATATCTGCCTTGAGGACGCTCCGTGGCAAAAGGGGCGGGGATTGCTTGCCTGCACACACAGCCAAAAAGCATTCACACATCTGAGAAATGCAGCAGGTTCGCTTCCTTTCCTTTGTAAAACGAGCCAGAATTGCTCAGAATTGCAACATTGTTATCAAGTGATCTGTGAAAGCCTTAAAAGAGAATGAGCGAAGGATCGCGCTGCCGATGCCTGCAGCCGCTGACTTTGCCGGGGCAGAAAGCCTTTTCTAACAGAGAACTGAGTGAAAGTAAGTGCTGAAAGTGAATGAATGAGCGATCATCTGCCTTTGCTAGGGGCGGGAAGCCGTTTCAGGAGACGGAGATCTGGCTATTTTTCCTTTTAACAAGAGATGGGGCGGGGGAAAAAGATGCCGGGAAAGAGAACATGGCTACCATGGGGACGGAAAGTCCGTTTAGATCGCGGCTACCATGGGGACGCTTATTCCGGAAGTGGAGGGGACTTTTAAAGTCAGCTATAACAGAGTGACGGCAGAGGAAGCCGAGAGGGGCTAATAAGTCTTTTGGGGACAGGGCCTAAGGCACTTTTGAGCAAGTTTTTTGGCTACATGTGAATGTAGCCAAACTTAGTCCACATGCATTGTTACACTCATCCTATCAGGGCAATAAGAATACTTAGATAGAAAAGGTTCTCCCATGATATTAAATTATCTGTCAGCAGTAAGACTCACCATCTCCTCAATGCACTAATTTGAGCTTTGTCAGATAAGTAAAGATAAAGATATTAGGCTAATGTTTTTTGCTTCTGAGCGGAAGGTTTTAGTCAGTGAACAGAATTAATTGTGTTGACGTAATGGCTTTAATGTCTCCTCCAAATGCCTGTCTGCTCTTACAGTAGGTGACAGATTTGACAAGGCTAATAAAAAATAAGCTGTTATCTCATAATTATTCAGAAAATATAATGCCATTGATGTGGAATAGGGAACCAGGAAGCATTAGGGAGTAATGAGGTTCAAATGGGGAACAATATGATGAAAGAAAGGTATGGATGGCATTTTGATTTCCAGTACCTCCAACCCTTAGACAGTGGTGCTTCTAAAGTATATGTGATGAATATCATTATCATGTATTCACAAGGGAAAGGCTGAACTTGTGTGCATGGGTATTATCTATCTATCTATCTATCTATCTATCTATCTATCTATCTATCTATCTATCTATCTATCTATCTATCTATCTATCTATCTATCTATCTATCTATCTATCTATCTATCTATCTATCTATCTATCTATCTATCTATCATCTATCTATCTATCATCATCATCTGTCAGGATGCTTTCTGACAGAAAACCTGAACATTTGCAAAGGTAAGAACAAATCACAGTGACATCCTGACAGTACTAGTAGTCTGAATTACAAACAAACCTGACTCAGCTGATTTGGTTCTGCACATACAATCAGACTTCGAATGACTCAAACAAGTTCACTGTTCCGTTCGAATGCTCGGTGAACTGTTTGTCGCAGGGAACAGTAGGAGATAGCAAGGTGGGGGAAGGGAAAGTAGGGCTGAAGCTCACAGATTTAGAAATCCAAAATTGGTGTGAAGGCCTGGTGGACCTCCATAAAGACCCCTGTCAATTTTGGGGTGATTAGACACATTCTTAACTCTTTATGATCTGTTTTGGGGGGAAATGTCTCATTTGTTTCTATGAGCAGAAAAATATTTAAATTCAGGCCTTACTGTATTGCCTTTTGCAATTGGTTAATTCGAGCCCTGGATTTAAATATTTATTCAGAATTTTGGGTGCAAAATTTGAGGTAAAAGAGCTCATTTTCTGCAAAATGGAAAGGAATATTTTGGGTCCATGCCCCTGGACCCCTTTGGCCCACCATGCCTGTGGAAGCACATTCTGAAGTCCAATCTTTGTGGTGCAAGACCAGATTGAAGACCTGTTTAAAGGGGTCTACAGTGGGCTGGTTCTGGCTCTGTCCCTCTACACATGTCTTACGTAGGCCCACACATCCTAAGTAGCCGTCTAGGAAGCTGCCCACAACCTATGCAGTGTCTGCGTACACAACTACGCAGCTGTGTCTCTCTGTCATACCCACTATAACCGGAAGTGGCTCTTGACTGATAGTTACATGGCCAATTGTGCCATACCGCAGATGGAGATTCCTTCTTGGGCATAATCGGGGCCTCAGAATGCATGCTACAGTGTCTGCATGACAGCCCTGTTTAGCACCCATTGCCATCAGGTGCTAAACACCCTGTGCAGATACATAGGGTCTCCATATAGATGGAGCGGATTGAGCGAGGACCATATCTTGAAGATCCAGATCTCCTTAATCCAGATTAACAGCTGTAAGTGCAGAAATGGCCAATAGTCATAATCAAACACCATAGCTCATCAACATGATGCCAGAAAGCACCAAATGGTTCAGAGATTTCTCTTTTTAAAGATCTAGCCAGATGGTGTGGATAGCTTTGGAGCTCCTGCCTGGATTCAGAGGGATTCTTACCTGGATCCAAAGGAGTTCCCTGCCAGTCCTATGGACTATGTTGGACAAAACGGATCATTAGGAAAGTTAAGCCTGCACAGGCCACATAAGAACAACCACAATTCTGCTGAAGAAATAAGCTTACAGAGGAAATGCAAAGTAGCTACACACCACATTTATAGTTGTGTTTCTCCAACTAGGCTACTTGCATCAAGGTGGCTTGGTGCTTTTTAAAAAAACAGGAACAGACTTTATGTTTTTTTTAAAGGCACAGACACTTTGATCTGTTCTTCAAAGAGTTTGTCAAATACTCATATGTGCGTTCACTTTGAATGAAACACTACAGGAGAACTTCAGAAGTGTTTGGTTTGAGAATGAACACTTCAAATACCTCCTGTTCACACATTGGTAATGCCCACTACTGTTTCTCAAAACTTGTATTCTGTGCCAACATAAATTCACTATGGGTGCGTCTTCATGGCATAGTTATCTGGAATTCAAAACGTTTTGAGTTCGCGCAGTTCAGACGGCACTTCGGATTAACACGGTATTTCCGTGTTAAAGGACGTTATCCCGATTAGAAATAAATCCTGATCTCAACAGGTCTCACTCCAGATCGTGCGTGGATACGTGTTTCCTTTTTAACTGTGTGGACAGTATCGTTCCGGGATGAGATTCAGTGTTAAGGCTGTCCCGCCCCCCCAATCGCACTGTAACCAATGGCTGAACGTATTAGAAGCACGTCATGTTTAGGGTTTCCTTCATTGAAAAAATCCACCCTCAAACACCCACTATAAACCTCCAGTCCTTAAAGCTGAAACACTGTATCAATCTAAGCACTTCACACCTTAAAAACAATGTTGCAATTTTGCGCAATTTCAGACCTTTGAAGGTTCGGAACAGTCGCTTTCAGCCCCCTTAAGGGTGAGAAGGCTTGTCAGCCACTTAGTCCCTTGAAGGGTGAAAACAGAATGTCAACCGCTTTGAGCCCCTCTGTGGTCACACCTAAGGTTTAATCCAGTTTCAGTTCACTTTCAGAGTGAGAGAATACACCAGCAAACTGACAAGCTGGTTTTCTTTCAGGGTTAATAACTCAGAAAATCCACCTTTAGACTACATAATGTGGAAAGAAAACTACTGGTCACTTTGCTGATGTGTTCTCTCACTCTGAAGGTGGAGTGAAGCTAGATTAAACCTTAGGTGTGACCACAAGCCAAGGTTTTAATCCAGCTTCGGTCCCTGTGAGGTGGGGGGGCAGAGTTCCCTCCCGGCCACGGGGGGAAGAGCAAGCGAGGAGCCCCCTTCGCCCTCTTGTCCACCCCTTGGCTCTCCTCCTCTGCGGGGCAAAGTGGCGGCAAAGCGGGGGAAAAGCAGCGGCGGAGCCCCAGGGAGAAGCCGCTAGCGCCGCAGCGCCTGGATGAATGGATGGATGGATGGATGGATGGATGCCACCGCTGCCGCCTCCGCCGCCGGCTGCTCTTCCCTCGGCACAAGGCTGGAAGGAAGGAAGGAAGGAAGGAAGGAAGGAAGGAAGGAAGGAAGGAAGGAAGGAAGGAAGGAAGGAAGGAAGGAAGGAAGGATGCACTTGCTGAAGTTCCATGCTTTGCACAACTGTTAAAAAAAGATAGGAACCTTGACTTGGATTTCTATACCTCTTTATAATAATGCTACCCCATACCAAACCTCCCAGAAGGAGAAGGAATTGGCATTTCTCACCCATTTAAGGTGACTCAAAGAGGCTGACAAAGCTTCCATTCTTCACCCCACAACAGATGCCCTGTAAGAGCTGTGACTAGCCCAAGGCCACTGAGCTGGCTTCACGGAGGAGGAGGAAGAAGAGTTGGCTTTTTTACCCCACTTTTCTCACCCATTTAAGGAGGCTCAAAGCTGCTGACAAACCTTCTCCTCCCCACACCCTGTGAGAGCTCAGAAGAGAGCCATGACTAACAACACTTCTGCTTGACTAAATGGCCAAGCACCAGAGCATGAGAGTGTTTTAAAGATCTCATGTGGGCAGCATTTTCATACAGTTAAAAAAAGAAGTGTCTTTTTTTGCCTTCTGCCCCAGATTGGGCATCCTTTGTTTGGGGGTGGCAGTGCCATGCAAGCCCAGGAGGAGTGGGTGGTGATGCAATGGGAGGCCAGGGGCAGCCTGCTTCAGGATGGGAAGTGGAATCTAATCTGGAATTCCCAGATAAGATTCCAGTTGCCAGGATATTAGGGCAAAGCGGACCATGGATAGGTGACCACTAGGAAATCCAATAGGGCAGGATCAATCATGTCCCAAAATCCTGCACCGCACTACCAGGCCTGGCCATGGGTCAATAAAGTTCTGTGCATGGGGAAAGTTCTGATCTCTGTTACTTTCAGAATGAGAGAATATGTGGTCACACCTAAGGTTTAATCCACTTTCAGTCCACTTTCAGAGTGAGAGAATATATCAGCAAAGTGGCAAGCTGTTTTCTTTTAGGGTAAAATTCACCTCTGGGAGAGATAATGTGGAAAGAAAATTACTGGTCACTTTGCTCATGTTTTCTCGCTCTGAGGGTGAACTAAAGAAACAGCTTTTTCCTCCCCACCTTCAGGCAAAGTTATGGCTTTAATATGTTTAATATGAACACATTAAAACCAATGTGTTGTGACCCGCACTGAGAGCCTTGTGTATAGAGTGGGATAAAAATATGAATGAATGACACCCCACCCTATGCCTCTTTAATGTTTAAAGCCCCGGTCCTTTGATACAGAGCTGTATTACTTCCTTTCTAAATGTCTGAAGGTTTGAAATTGCGGAAATTTGCAACATTGATAATCAGGAGTTAAGGGGCTCCCTGAAACACTGTAGCCGCTGTGTGAAGGCTGTAGCAAAAGTGTTCTTCAGCACAGACAAATAAAAATAAAAACTCTTTTAAAGGCGACGGTTTTAAAGTCCTTATGCATTTCTCCTGCCCCACAAACTAAAGGTCCAGAGCCCCTTCAGACGTGTGGGACGGGAACTTGGGAACGTAACAGAGGTTCTGGGGCTGGCACCTGCGAGAGTACCTCTCTCTGTGTGTGTGCATGTGTGTGCACATGTGCTTATTTTTATAGGAATGCTTGGTTATGATTGCTTCTTTTGGCAGTAAGGCACTCTGCGTATGCTCAGTGCAGCTTTCCTTTTTTGATGTACCATATACACCGGCTTCGGGAGGGCGGGAGACGTGAGATGCTCATGCAATGTCTCCCCCCCACAGGTACCCCTCCTTCCTCTCTCTCTTTGGGAAAGGGGGGGCTTCTTAGGAACCCCTCCCTCTCTCCTCTCTCTTTTTGGGAAAGGGGGGCTTCTCAGATACCCCTCCTTCCTTCCTTCCTCCCTCTCTCTTTTTGGGAAAGGGGGGCTTCTCTCACTTTAGAATCCCGTCTGTGCAAGGACGACACCCCCCCTTTGCTAGTCCCCCCAAAGACTCTTTTCCTTGGTGCCTTAGCAATGCCTCCCTTCCCCTCCCCACCCCCACCCAGCTGCTGCTGCCCCCTCTCCCCCCATCCTCATCTTCCTCATGCCGCAGCGCCTGGATGGATGGATGGATGGATGGATGGATGGATGGATGGATGGATGGATGGGTGGATGGGTGGATGGATGGGTGGATGGATGGATGGGTGGATGGATGGATGGATGGATGGATGGATGGATGGATGGATGGATGGATGGATGCTGCTGCTGCTGCTGCTGCTGCTGGGAAAGGGGAGGGTGGATTGGGCAGGGAATTCACGGCGGAGCATGACGCAAAGAGAAGGGAGGGTGGGATCCTGGCAGGGAAAACCAATCACAGGAGAGAGTGTGGGCAATGGGCAGGAGGACAATGCTGCCATGTGGACTCCGAGTATTGATCCTGCGTTAAGGCTGCCATCGGAACCGGATCAACTTGCAAGTCGTCTGGACAGCTTTGTTTCGTTTCTTTTATTTCGAATTCTTTAAACTGAAATAACACATGCCATGAAGACGCGCCCTATGTATCTTCGAATATCAAAATCCAGAACAAATCTTTCTACATATGGACTATCTGTGAGTCTAGCTTGACCCAATAAGGCCTGGTTTTCAATCTGATTGGTCTATATGATTCCCATTGGGATGAGCCTTGAACCCACTCTGAGCAGGCTGTAGAAGTGCTTCTGCAGAAGTTTCTTTAAAGCGTTCTGAAAGCAGATCTTTGGAATGAAAGGCTTCTTAACTCCCGCTGGTCACACTTTCCAACATTTGAAAATAAGAATTAGTATGGGAATTCCTTTCAACAAACAGATGCACAAAATAAAGTTAAATAAATTAAATGAAAAATTATGGGTGAATAAATAGATGAATTTACTCTTAAGTTTCCAAGGTTGATATTCTCAAATCTGGAGTAGCAAAGACTGATACCAGGAAGAATTCTTGCTTCATGCAAATATAAAGTAATATATTTGGATAACTTCAGTTTGAAGTTTAAAGCAAACCCTTTTGATCGTTCCTTTTGATCACCTGCAATGTAGCAAAAGCTATGAACCACACTCACCGTGGCCTCTACATTCAATCTGTAGTCATATCAATCTATCATCTTTCTGCTCTGCTACACAGATTCATTTGGAAAAGCAGTGTCCAAGAATTTGTGATCAGAGAAGAGACAAAGCAGTGAACTTTGACATGCTGGTAAAACTCTTATTGGCTTTGAAATCCAGGACAAAGTACTTCTTATCCTGGCCTTGACACCTTGAGGGTGAAACAAAGCAGTCAATCTGGCACAGCATTTTGAAACCACGGAACACAACAGGAAATGGTGCAAAATTCTAGGGACTTGTATTTTTTTTAATATTTATATACTGCCCTATACCGTGAGGTATAGGAACCCTGTGGATTTCTGTATCTCATCCTCAAATGATGTGCAATACACGGCAAGGAAGAAGTGTATATTTCTAAGACAGGCCTCTTTCACTTATTTGAAAGACTACCCAAGGTAGGTAGAGGAGCAGGGAGAGTCCTTTCTGGGTTGGGTTCTCTGAGACAGCTATTAAAGTGCGTAAGAAGAATACCCAAAGCTCATATATAAGGGCTGCAGAAAAACTGCTAGGATCAGTACCCAGCTTTAAGATGGAGTGAGACCAATATAACTTGTGATAACAGAAAAGTAACAACCCAGAGTTGGGTGGTAAAATCAAAGACCAAGCTAACTAAAAGTTCTCTCCCAGGACTTAATTATTTTGGAAAAAAGAGGAAAGAAAAAGCATATTGCACTGTTTAAGGCCTCCTGTAAAATCAAACACACCATGAATAACTGAAGCAAAAAAGACTCACACTTCTGGCACAAGAGACTGACCTTAAGCCGTGCCATTAGCACCTTGGCTAGGAACTGCTGGGTGCCTGCATTGGAAAGTTAACATCTCTTCCAAGGGATAAGCATATGGACACATTTCTGCTAGCAAGTCAAAAGCCATTAAATTTCAACAATATTGATGATGTTTGTTTATGAAATCTTAATTTGGTCTGTGTTCACATGCAACAAAAAAAGAGCTCAGAAGCACATCAGAGACAGTGCTGTGCGGCATTCATGTTCTCATCCCATTGCTAATCCACCTTTTCCAGCACAGAATATTTGGGAAGGGCCCACCTGTGAGTAATCTCTGAGCTGTCTTAAAGGCACTTTTGTTTCCTACGTGTGATCACAGCCTCAGGTGACATAAGTTTTAAGTAAATTATATACTCGTTGCATAAACGCAGGTAGTATTAGCAGAAGTGGAGGACTGAAGTGTCACTTGATAATGTCCAGAAGCAATTGGTGGGTCACTCTGTGAGACAGGATGGCCCTGGTCACACCTTTTGTTTAGGACGACTTCAGGTCATCCTCAGATCGTGTTACATTATTTTTATTCAATTCATTTTCCAAGCCAGCCTACCCCCATTAGACCATTGTAACCAGAGTCCTCTTTTCCAGAGGACTTAGCCCGTCCTGGCATCCTAGGCCGTCTTTGCTTGCTCAGTGTGAGCAGGCGTACAGGCTAGAGGAGGCTGAACCGTGCTGTAGTGGGTGGGGTCCAATCTTTCCTTTCAGCCAATGTGCACATGTGGAGTTCATGAGGCACCTCCTCTTCTCTCCTCAGTTTATGTGTATGATTCCTCCATCTAGCATTTTCCAACAAATTTATTATTATTATTATTTAAAAAATTAATTGCATGGAGAAAAAAAGCACATAAAAAAGGAAGGGTGTGTGTGGAGGTGGGGGAGCAGGCTTAAAAAAGAACTGCAAACACACACCCTCTCCTCCCTTGATTGACGTAAGAAAAGAGATAGATTTGATGCAGCAAAAGGGGTGGAGAGCCAAGAGTTCCATGGAAGAGGCTCAGATCGATTGTGGAGAAAGGTGTGAGTGACGCAGCCCAAAGCAAGGATGGCTTGTGGACAGCCTATAACAATTGAGGTGTGAACAGAGCTGGTTTGAGTTATTAATAGGTTGTCCTCTCTTATGTAGGTGTGACCAGGGCCGATGCTGGACTAGGTTGTGGCCTGACTTAGCAGGTCTCCTCTTTTGTTCTTATGTCCTAAACTCGCCCTTTGGGTTTTCCCACAGACTGCAGTTTAATGTTGCTCAGTGAGAAATGGCTCAACAGCAAAAGAAAGAACTGACCAAAATGAACCAGTGCAAGGTGCATCAGAAGGATGTATCTCTAACTTAACCCTGCATATGGTATCTAGCAATACCATTAAGGTAAAAAAAAGTCCATAAAAGCATTAGCTGAGGGAGGATTTATCTTTGATTATGAGGAAAAGGAAGCATTTTGCCATTCAACTTTATTCACTGAAGTCACCATATACTTAAGCAAACAGTGATTTAAATGACAGGGGACTAAAGATACACAGGCATCTATACAGGATAAAAAGGATGCTGTTGCTTCCTGTAATGTGAATGGAATGTAAGGTAGGCCCCATCCAGATGGAGGGAATGTAGTGTTATTATGGCACCAATTTGGTGAGGTCACCACATGTATTAGTGGCAACCCCACCTGGCCCACTTCCTCATCTGAATTTTTTTTTAAAAAAGAACATTGCTGGAAAACCAAGAGTTGGTTGTGGGTTTTCAAGAAATAACATGTTTACCTGCCATAGGGACAAAGCTTTGTCCAGTGTGCATGCATGGAGTCTGAAACAGGTGGCCGCGTATTCACAGTAGTGGAGATGCATGCTTCAGGGTATTTGGTGCTAACCTAATACCCAGGTGTGTGTGTCACAAAAATTTGCAAAGACTGTGGCCAGTGCTGTCCAGCTGGGAAGTAATAATGCTGAAGAGGCAGTGCCCCACATTATCGCTTTCTAGCAGGGTATCTGGCGGACATCTGGAGGTGCCCCTACTCTGAAAAATACACAAATATCTTCCACTGCTCTCATAGACAACCCCTAAGGAAGGATGGACAGAGAAAAAAAAATTGTGTGTGAATTTGTATTGTACTGATTATTTAGTAAATTATTGTGTTCAGGAATGATCTTAGCTCTGTTGGAAATATGTGTTGGGTGGTATGCAAACCGTTTAAAATATTTTGTATCCTTCAACCAGTCCTTGGGAAAATATGTGTGTATGTGAAAGTGAGCATGAGAGAGAGAGGGTTGTTTTTTTTTTAAGGTTTTAGTAGTAATTTAGTGCTAGGAAATTGAGGATTCATGGAATATGTAATCTAAATTA
Source organism: Aspidoscelis tigris stejnegeri (assembly GCA_023333525.1). Classification (NCBI taxonomy): domain Eukaryota; kingdom Metazoa; phylum Chordata; class Lepidosauria; order Squamata; family Teiidae; genus Aspidoscelis; species Aspidoscelis tigris. The sequence continues at coordinate 216,231,554 of JALMGA010000001.1, forward strand.
ATTAGCATATGAAGATATTATCCCACTGCCAATAAGAAAGCAGAGAAGCTCCAGTGGAGATGTTACATCTGTTGTATCCAAATCCCTACCAGATGGCAGAAATTGGAATATGGATTACTCTGTAAGTTGAACGATGGTGAATTCATTGCTTTTTCTATAGTGTGTATGTGGGAAAACTCTTCCAATAAAATAAAATCATAAACAAGGGGAATTTTATTTCTGTTTCTGAATCTTTTGTAAAGCAAGTTACTGGCAAAAACAAAGCACAGTGAAAATACAGAAATTAGTGCAATTCATTGCACTGTAATATTAAATACGTTTCTCAGTCACCAATACCACAATGAAGCCTTACCAATAATTGACCTTGTGGGAATGCTGTCAATATTTTTATCATGGCTTCTCAGTTTTGTTTTGTTTTTTTAAATGAGTGTTGGACTGTATTTTCTTCCCTGGCTGGATCTGGTAATATATTCCTGCAGAAACTGAATTTGCTAGCACTCAGAAGTTGGTACACTGTCAAGGAAGTGCCTTCGTGTAGTTGATGGATACTTGACTGCACAAGGCCTTAGATTTGATAAGCGAGAAAGCAACGAACATCTTGCCAGCTGCAAAAAAAAGAGAAGAAAAAGGCAGCTGAAGACACAATATAAAAGAAATTAGCTTGAAGTACTTAAATGTAGAAGGAAAAGATCTAATCATCAGCAAGTACAATAGGCACCCATAATTAACTGAACAAAAGCTGCAAATGGAAAGAAGAAAGTGACAAAAGGATTTATTTTATTTTATTTTTAGAAGGCATGCCATGGTATTGATTTCAGTTGTCCACAGCCTGTTTAGAAATTATTGGAATATCTGGAAGTGAGGTTCAGAGGAGACTTTTATAACATCCAAGGAGTCAATTCTCAACAATTAGGGTTCCTCATTAGTTTCTACACAGACACAAAGTTCTTGGCCTCTCTTTCTTTATGCTTCAAGAACAGATTTGACCTTGAAAGCATAACCCCTCTGTTACTGAAATATTTGTTTCTTACGTTTAAATTTCAGTGTACCTTACTTGGCAGTTGATAAACCTATTAAAACAAATTAAAATGTAAACATTGCCACTGATACCATTTTTCAGAAACTTATCTTGACAATAGCCATTTTCCTATGTAGGAAGGTGTAGTAGTTTCAGACACCTGAGAATGATACTTCAAGGAATACAAGAATGTGGTCAGAGAAAAGCTGAACCTAAAGAAAAAGAGCTGAAGCTCAAAGGAATCAATAGTGGGAGTATGGATAAATGGGGTTTTGCAAGTATGAGAGAAACCAACACAGCTAAGAGAAATAACTGACTGGAAAGTCAGAGAACATTTGGAAGAAGGCATTGGTGCCATAATGACACTAGCATTTCTTCCATGGTGTCCCAAAATCTATGGCCACATCTCCACTTAATTTGAGGGCAAAAGTCCCTTAGCCACCACCACACTGTGGGCAGTGGTAGAAAGCACCCGGTGGCAAGTGCACTGCCTAGGAATGTGCACAAATGCAATATTTGGGATTTGATTTGAATCAAATATCCAAAAATTTGGTTCAAATCTTTAAAATCCAAATTTAACCAAATTCAATTCAAATTAAGCAAATTTGGATCTATTCATTTGAATTTTTGATTTGAATCTTCAACTTACGTTGTCGACTTATGAATGTTGACAACATTCGTAAGTGCCCGTACTCATCGTTATGCATCCCGTACACATCTGTATGCATCTGTACATGTGTGTATGCATCCCATAGTTATGCCATGTGCAATCCATTTTCATCTCGTACAGATCTGTACAAATACATACAGATGCAGGAAAGATGAGGATCTGCAAGTACGCATCGTGTACGAACCTGCAAACATGCGAATGTCCGGATAATTCTAACAAATAGATCCAAAATTTGAAATTCATTTCAGTTTTTAAGTTCAAATTTATATTTGATTTGAATTCAAATGTTGAAATTTCGATGAATTTGATCAAATTTTGAATACCTTTGAATATCTGTGCACACCCCTAGCAGTGCCCCATTTTTTCATGATTACTATATAAGGAGTCTTTTTGCAGGGTATGATTGAAACACTGCTTGAAACTTCATGTTCTGATGCTTTCTTTCAGACATCCATGCGACAACCATCTTGCCTACAAAGTGGAGACCTGGCCTATGCAAACACAGCTGTTCCATCTAGACACCCTTGGTGCCAGATAGTGACAGCTGCCATCTAAAGATGAGAAGTTGCAGTTCTGTGTTTCTTAGGTATGCACAGGTCTGGAATGTGAAATATATCAAATCTGTTTCTTTTAAAGCTACTAAACAAGCTAATGAGGATCGCCGGTCCTTGGATGAACTCAGATCTGCAAGGAAAAGAATAGGTATCTTGCAAGAAGGAACTGAAATAAACACTGTGGTAGGGTTTTCAAGTTGGACTATGTTCAACAGGACATCAGGTGCAAGTTGACAGGGTGTGGTGACTGCATGTCATGAGTGCATGTTTTGGGAGGCAGAATCCACTCCCGGAAGCACTCTTTTAATGAGCATGAAAACATGCCCTGCAAATACAATGTGGACCAAATTTGCTTCTCCTGCCACAGAGCACAATTGTAGTGGCAACATAGTGGCCTATGGCCTGCCCTGGCACCCAGCAGTATTTCTGGAGCCATTTGCAGACTTTAGCAAAATGTTTCTGGGGTGTAACTTCAGTGCCAGGGAACTTTCATTCATTGGCTTTGAGGTTAAGTCAAGGACAGGATAGGTTGCACCATCAAAGTGAAGGGGCATGAGCCCCTTTCATGTCCCAGAAAAACATGTACAGAAGTGGCCTAAATCACAGCGAAAAGCTACATGAATTTCTACTATAGGGTAGATTTTCACCCAGATTATTAATTTCTGTTCTTAGAAGCTAAAATATGTACCCTAAAAATATTATTTTTAGAGGATTTGCTCACAGGTTGGACAGTTATAACAGTGTCCCAAATTCCCAGGAATGTAGGGTTAAATGTAACAGGAATTATTATCTTTCCCATTGGCCTGGGGTGGCAATATATTTCACAAATATAACTGAAGGTCAAAATAAAGACATTACAGAAAATAGTTTATCACCTAGATACCAGACAAGAGGTAATAACCTGCGGAAGGATGAGGATACTGGAGTTTAACTTTAATGGGGGAACCAAGGAAATCATGCTACAGACCCACACAGTCAAGATTAAGTCTCACCAGGGACTTCTGCATCAGAGATTAAACGTGGACAACAGATCATCATTCAGTGCTCAGCATGGGCCTCTTTAAAACTGATACCCAGAAAGGCAGATATTTTTTATTTTATTCAAAACACAAAATATCCAGTGAAGCATTCTCTGTCAGGTAACAGGTAAGGTGTGATCAAAGCAATCACAGTAATCATATCTATGTGGGTTTTACTCATGTTGTTCTGCTTGATAAATTCAGGGCAAATAGCCTGTACAGGCAGCTCAGTTATGTCTTTTCTCCTTCCACCGTTTCATGGGACTTGACTCTTAAATCCTGTGCCATGATTTATTTATTTATCGATATTTATATTCTGACTTCTACCCAAGGTCTCAGAGCAGGTTACAAGAGATAAATGCAAGACAAACAGGGTGAAAACAAGACTAAGCTAATTAAACTTCAGACAAAGTGTGTAGTAAGTTGAGATTGAATTCATATGTCATGTCATTCAGAATGAGATATCCAATCAATCATTCTTTGTTTAGCCATAGTTATTTACAGTCAGGATATATAACGATGAAGCACAAAAAGGATTATTTCATTATAAGACTAATTAAGCGAAAACCACTTATTAGATTTAATAGAAGACATACCAAAAGGCAAACAAAAAGGTAGCAATCTTACTAATAAACATGGGTTTGTGTCTAAAAATAACTTAATTTTCTGATGTGTTCATGCTTTGCCTCAGCAAGACTTATCTCTAACCAACCAAGTAGAGATAAGACATTAAGTGTCAATCATGATATTACAGTAGTGACAGTACCTTAAATAATAAGGTCTTTTAAAAGTATCTTCCTTTTAAAACATCAGGGCCTTTTTTGTGCTAGCACCTGCATTGCGGAGTGCCCTCTTCTCCAATATTTGTATGGTGTCTAGAATTGCAGTTTTCACGTGTCTATGGAAGACATACTTCTTCATCCAGATATTTCCTGCATTAATTCTCCTGACCTATAAAACCTTTAATTATAATTTTGTTTTACTGTTTTTACTTTTTTAAAAAATCTATCCTTTTGTAAGTAGCTTTGGAATCTTTTAATGTTTTGAATGAATGAATGAATGAATGAGTCGCTCTCTTTTTGCAATTTTAATTTGTCTAAAAGAGAAAGATACATATCAGATTCCAGATTTCTTTCTCTTTTTATATGTTGGGGATATTATCACTGAACCTAAAATGGAATAATCTTGCTGTTGAAAAAGTGTCTCTTGGTCATGCTGGAGTGCAGGTTTAGGTACAATTGAGTCACAGTGTACAGAAGTCCAAGTCTTTGTAAAAGGTTTAACATCTGAGAAGGCCAAGTATTGCAGGCAGTAAAATGTCAGTTGCTCCCAATGGCATAATATAGCTAACTGATGTTGAGACATATGCTGTAGTTTTATCAGATGGCAAAGAATATATTGATGTATGGTCATGAGCCAAGTTCCAGTTTTCAGTCAGAGACAGCCAGCTTATTACTGCTCAGTTATGTTCTCAAAAATCATTTGAAATGTCCCTGGTTCTATATCATCGGCAAGGCATAGCATAACAAGAGCATGAAAAGAGAAAGACTGGGAAGGAGTTGCTGTTTGAGGATGCGGCTTTGCCTAATGGGAGAACTTCCTTCGCATGGGAAGAATCCTTGGCTCCTTCTAAGGTGGAAGCAGCATCAATGAGCCTTTCTACACTTACTTCAACCCTGTTTGCACTCACCCTCTAGGGAATGTTTTGTTCACTCCCTGGGTAAGCGCATCTGTATGCGCTACTGCTGTCCTGGAGCTCACCAACCTCTACCTGATTCTAACAAATTGTAGACTGCTAAAATGCTGTCCACAGCTTGACTGTGAGTGGCTAGATGCTCTTCGGCAGCAGCATCCACAGCTTCTTCCAGGTGTGATGCTGTGGCTGTGCAGTCATAAGCTGAATCCTGATCATCATGGCAACATCCATGCATGTGCCAGATGTTGCCACAGCCATTGACATAGCAATCCGGGCTGCCATGCTCATCCACACTTTAAGTGCTGGTAGCCTTTTTGGGGGCTTTACCAGTTCTTGGAATGTGAATGGCTCCTGCTAGGCTTGATCTTCATATGATCTTCTCCTTCTCAGAAGCAAATGTTTCTGGCCTTAGAGCCCTCAGGGGACCCATTTCAATGGTATAACAAGGCACACCACTGAAAAGGGTTGCCTCATGACCCCAGCATGCTGGTAGATCTTGATTAGGGTGAAGAGGCCCTTCTAGTCCAGACTGTGTTCCTCTTTTGCCTGCTAATGTGGACTAGAAAGCCCCCCCCCCTCCACTAGCCATTGCTGGAATGCTCCATATGCATGAGATGGAATTTATTCCAGATCAGAAGACCAAAATAGCTTCCTGGTCTCCTTCTAGACTGGAGTAGTGATAGATCCATGGCCCAGGTATACTAGTAGACCTCAGGTCTGCTAGGGCCACGAGGAACCTGTTTCAGTGGTGTATCTTGTTGTGCTACTGAAATGGGTCCCCCCCCCTCCCCCCAGACTCTGAGGCCAGAACCTTTACTCTTAGACATGAGGATTTGCTCATTTTGCTTTCTTTGTGGGTGATTCTTTTAATTTTTTTTGGGGGGGGGCTTAATTCATATGGAATTCAAATTTATGCTGGTGAGATATGCCCTTCCCTCCTGCGGTGGATATCTCCACTGGCTCCCACACTGATGAGGCTGAGGGTCTTCACTGACACACTGGAGGCAAGGGAAGGGCTTCTTGGTCTCAGGGCAGACTCCAATGATGTCCAGCTTTTACAGCATTTTGTGGAAATATTGTGAAAAGAATTAGAGGGGCCACTGGTTTTTGTGAGAACCAGAAGATCAGCCTCTAGACACAGGTATCACTCCAGAAGGCGACCTGTCTGCCGGCAGTGAAATTTGCTCCTGCCATTACCAGACTATGTTGAGGATGCCTCCCCATCCATCCCACTTACCAGGAGATAAGTGAAGGCATGACCTGAGATTAACCTACTTCTCAGTGCTATTGTAAGGATAAAATTGAAGGAAGACGAATAATGCACACTCCCTTGGACTCATTGAATGAAAATAAATTCCATTAATAAAGAAAACAATGAAAATGCTAATGGTGGGAAGGGTTGTTTGAGTGACTGAAATCTCAGGACCTATAGTCAGTGATGGCTGGTATGGATGTGGGCAGGCAAAATAATCTCTGGTCATGTTCACACTAATGGCCATTACCCTGGGACAGGGTTGCTTCTAGTGAAGGGCAAGGCTATTTCCATTGGGATGGCCTATTCCATGCCAATACCCACAAGTGCTTTGAAGCACAGGGGGTGGGCACTTTGGCCAGTTTTCTTAATCTGTTGTGCTACTGAAAAGGATCCCTTGTGGTGTACCAGACCACAGAGACATGCTGGTAGACCTCAGTGTCAAGGTCTATGCTCTGTACGTGCACACAATAGCCCCTCTCCCCACCTGAAAGCCTCTCAACTGGATGCAGGGCAACTGTCAGCTTTCAGGCAGGGAGAGGGGCTGTCAGAACCCTGATAAAATGTTTAAAAGAGCAGCGGCTTTCATGGGGCTCTGACAGGGTTTCCACCCTGTCTATGTGCACGTGCGTGTGTGTGTGTGTGTGAGAGAGAGAGAGAGAGAGAGAAGGAGAGAGAAATTTCAAGCCCCTGCAACCCCTTGGAGCTGCCTGTTAATTAGATCCTTGCCCAGAGGCTGACTCATCCAAGCGGAAAGAGGTGCATAATTAATTAGCTCCTTGTTAGCATCTCCTGCTCTTGAGAGCTGTTATAACCCTCTGACAGTTGCTCAGCTTATTGCAGGGCAGCTGTCAGGCTTACCTGGGCGATTAGGCTTTCAGGTGGGTATAGGGCACCCAGGTGGGCAACTGTCAGGTGGCTATAGGGGCTGTAAAGAGCAGGGAAGATTTTTAAAAATAGATGCGAGAGCCCTTTAAAACAGACTTGGCTCTCACGTCCCTGCTCTTTACAGCCTCTATACTTGCCTGACAGCTGCTCCGCAACCAAATAACCCGGGAGCATCTGCATGACCACAGGACAATACGTGCTAGCCCCTTATTTTGCATGTAGTACACTTGCAAAGTAGTTTTTAAAAAACACATATTGTCTCGCATGTAGCCCATATTAAGGCTTTGCATGGAGACGCTCCCAGGGCAAAGCAGGGTTAAATTCGGAATAAAAATTGCATGGAGACAGGCCCTAAGAGCTTAAGGACTCTACTTCCAGAACCAAGATCAAGAACCTTGGTGGGATCCAATGGAACTGAACAAAGGGCTTTTTCATTGAGGTGTCTAGCTTGATGTCAGATTCTGTTGACTTGGTGAAAAGCAGGGAGAACATCAGCAGATATGATTCCCTAGACAAACCCTAGAGGGTTTTTTTGTACCATTTCAGTTCCTTTGTCCTTATGCTGCTTGAGGTTATCATTTCAAGGTGCAGACTTATAGTTCTTTGTTATTTTTCTTACAGTGTATCTTTAAATTATACTGCATTCTTCTATAAATATATATATATTGTCATCTCTATTTTGAACTTAGCATCTTACAGCCTGAGATCTTTTTTATCATATGGCAAGATAGAAATGTAATGTAATGAAATGAAATGAACAGATAATATAAAAAGAAGACCAACAGCACAATCATTGGATCCTGATCGCCTGTTTTTCTATTACTGACTATATTTTGACAAAGAAAGACTGTATTTCAGGCTAACAGTCTGAAGCAGGAACGGTTTCTGTACCTTAAAATTGATTTTGTTTCAAAAAATTCTATTTGCAGTTTCTCATTTAGCCCACATTGGCACACACATAGTATGAATGAATGCATCTATTACTGCTGTGATGTAATACCACAGAATCACTCAAGTAGCTATTGATTGTTAATGCTCAAATAATTTAAAATCATGCTGTCATTCTATTCATGGATGCTGCTAGTCTGCAGTGCAGCCTAAATGGGCTCTTTCTTTATGATATGGCTCTTTCCACAGTTAACTCCTTAAACTTGGGGCAAGATGGAATCTCCTGTCCCATGTTGCTGGGGTGGGACGAGGCCATCTGCATTGGGATTGCCTCTGAAGTGTCCTCAGAGCGCAGTGCTAAGCCTCCAAAGACTGGGAATAAGGGTATGTTATGCTGGGAAGGCTTTTTTAGTGGCATGCCACTTCCTGTACCGCATCTCTAAAAAGGGTCCCCCACAGTATTCTACCTGGAATATTGACCCTGGTCTGCAGGCCTCAGCACCAGGAAGCGATCTGTGATAAATGTAATTTAGAAAGGACCAATGAGGCCACTGGAAAAACCTAGTTTAATTAAAAAATCTAAAATTAAGCTTGAGCAGTAACAGCTAATGCATACGGATGCTTCCCTCATAATAGCATCATTGTCGCCATCATCGTCATTGGAAAGAAAGAAAGAAAAGTTCAGGATGTTCAATGGGCAGTAATATTTAAATTTTGAGAAAAAAAAGTCTATGCTGTTGAATGGAAGGGGATCCCACAATATTAACATGTCAGTTTTGAAATCTCACACGGTGTTAACAAGGCGTTGGTAAACTGATAGGTAGGTCCTTTTATTCTTGAACTTTTAAATATTAATTTGGGTTTCACATCTTCCTCCCTGCTAAAGATGCAGTGCTATTGGCGCTTCTCCACCTGATGATTGACAGGTGAAGAGTTTGTGTTTGGCATTTTCCTTCAGATATTCTGTATCTGTCAAAATGCCTGCACTCTTGTTTTGCTTTGGTGCTGTTTTTGCTTTGTTTTGTTTTTGGGATGCATTGCAAAAACAATGTGAGATAAAAGTAATTGTTTGGAGATGTCCTGCTATGAGATCTTTTTGCATAGAGGTTTGAATAACGCAAGAACAGTTTCTTGGGTGTTTAGAAACATAAGAAGACACAGGGCCTGTCCCAATGCACATTTGGTATGGTTCCAAGCACGCAATTGGCACTGTCTGTCCTCATGGGCTTTGGATTTGGCACACGAAAAGGATACCAAATCCCCACAAACAGTGCCAGAAGAGTGCCAAATTTTATACCTGAAAAAAGACGTCTCGGCACTGTTTGGGGTACTGGCACACATTGCTCAGTGAGCTGGGAATGCACATGGGGACGTTTGCGGGCTAACAAGTAGGAGAATTGCACTCACATCATGGATTGCTGTCCCTGCACTGTCCATTGAGGATCACAGCTGCTGACCTTTTAAAAATACCAATCGGAAAGGCAGGCTGGAGAACGGCTTGTTTTTTTAATTTTCTGCCATTTCAACAGAAATTATTCCAACCCCGTTTCAGAATGCCAAGGCAGGCTGCAGAATGGCTTGATTTTTGTTGCACTTGCAACCCCCATTTTCCCGTTTGAAAAGGCAATACTAAAAGTCTTGATTTTAAAATTGACATGTGCTCCCGCGGTCCCCGATGGAGCAGAGGTGCGCAAAAATGCTCAAGCGCCTAATGCCGCTAGCAGCTTGCATCGGTGTTTTATGAATGAAGCTTTATTTTATGAATTAAGCTTTAGTTATTTTTATGAATGAAGCTTGTTTCTGTGGCTCCCACCCTAGTCGTGTCTTCCATGCTGCTTGGGGGGGGGGGAAGTGTGGCACAGGGGTTGGCTGATGACAATCTGGCTGCCAATGAGGAGAGAGGGGGCGGAGAGGAGGGGGTGTGGCTTCCCCCTTACCAGGGTTTGGCACGCTTTGCATGGGGACGCCACCATCTGTGCCCAACCAGTGCCTGTCCCACATTGCCGGGAATGACATGGGGACGCCCAAGATGCATTCCCAGTCCCGCGCCCAGCCCATGCAAGCCCAAACAGCACCCAAACAGTGCCAGATGGCCAACATGGGGCCGGGGCCACATAGTCCTTTTTCCTCAATAGAAAAGAAATATTAAAAAGAGTAAAAAATGAAGGGAGCACTATGCAGAGTGCTTCAGATAAACGAAACAGATTCCTAGTGGGGCAGCAGCTGGCTATGGTATGGTTCGACTGGATCTCACCCATGCAGTTCTCAGGAGACATATGGAATGCAGGATTTCTTCAGAAGGCAGCGAAGGTCCAGATGCAGCTGGGAAAAACAGAAGCGGGTTTTCTCTCTCTTAGGCAGGAGAGGCTTTGTGCAGGATCAGAGGTCAAAGCTACCCAGCAGGCCAGGAATTGCAGGTCCTGAGCAGGGCAGGATTGCCAGTGTTTCAGCTTGTGATTTCAGCTCATGTGGGAGAAGTGATTTTCAGCGTGGCAGCAGTGGAAGTGATGGACCCCAGGAACAGGACTGCCCCTCTGTGAGTTGTGTTTTTATTCAGGACTCAGTCCATGAGATCTCATGGTGGGAAATTTGAATCTGGCCAAATTTCTAAGGGGTCCCAAGGGCTGCCTGGTCACTTGATGGGTCATCAAGCACTTAAGATCAGCATCTGTCTCCAGCTGTGCATTTTAAACAAAAGGCTTTCTCTTTGGCAAACACTGATGCCTAAATGTGATGAGTCCCATCAAGGTGTCAGATCTGCATAAGTAAACCAAAGGAGTGGCCCTTTTGTCTGCCTCATTTCCAGGAAATCCAAATCCTCCTGAAAGCAGGATTTCTTGCCTTCTGCTTATATATATACAGTATTTGCATGTAGAAAAATTAAAAACATGCATCCTTTGCACCACTTCTTAACCTCTTGGGGAATCTGATTTTCTGTGCTGTTGCCCTGCAACTTTCCAGCTGTCCTTGTGCCAGTTTGTGCTCTGTTTGATTAACACACCCATAGAGTACAACTAGGATGGCAGTGGTGGCAAGAAGGACCCAAACTCTTTGATTTTTCCCACCTGTGGCTGCAGCAGCAATTTCTGCAGCAAACGGGAGTCAAAAGGAGCCTCTCTGAGCTGGAAGCCTCTGCTGCAATGGGCTGGTAGTGGAATTAACAAGCTCTGGTTAGGAAGTTGCACAAAATACAAAGCAGAACCTCAAATGTTCTTCAGATGGTTTCATAGTCTTCCTCCAAGCAAATTGACAGAACACCTGGTAGAGGTTGAAGCTGTGTCTCCATCATTAAGGAAATGCACCTTAAGTGAGGCTGGTTTCCATTCCTCCCAGTGGAGACCAGCTGCCATGAGGACCTGGTTAAGGTGCCTTTCATGCGTAATGGGGATGCAGTCTGAAACAAACTTTCAAACTGGTAGCTCTTGTCACAGTGATGGCAGATGTAACCAGCTGGCCATCACCTTTGGAATGAGTTATTCAGACTCCACAAAAAGCCATTGGTAGGGACCCCTTAAGATAAGGTGGATACTAAGGCTGAGGTGTGTCATTTTCATCAACAGTTCTGGAGTTTGACTGTGGGACTGAAATCATGGGTAGCTACTAAAATCTTCTACTAACACAGAACAGGGATAGCAAATTATAGTCATTGCAAGTGTTTTATTAAGTCAAAAAAGTCCCAAATTAAACTGCCACTTTTTGATTCTCCAAAATATGTGCAGGAGGCAAAGTAAAGGTGATGAGGAGTTTTTTGCAGTTACCAGTGATCCAGTACATTGCTCCTCACAGACTTCTTCAGGACCTCTTTCTTCCACACAGTGATGTAGAACCGAAAGGCCACACCTCCTGCTTGAATGCTCTGTCATTGGATGGAGCATAGACTGGACTAGGAAGCCCAAAATGGTTTCTTAGTCAGGGATGTGGCATGTAAACAAGACCATGGAGGCATGTGAATGGAGCACATGATTCTGGGTCCTTCAGAACCAATTTTGGTGGAGTCTGCCATGGTCTGTACTGTACTAGCATGCAGAAGACAAGTCTTTATTTCATGATATATAATCTGGAATAAGGCCCAGGGCAGATAGTCCTGGGGATCTCTACCTCTGAGCTGCAGCTGTTCCAAGTCCAACAATATCTCTGTGCTTACATATCAAAGACTCTAGGGGCGAATCCCCACCGCATCGTTATCTCGAATTCAAAACGTTTTGAGTTCTCCTTGGCCAGACGGCAGATCAGCTTAACACGGTATTTCCGTTTTAAACCACCTTAAACCGTTTTAAAATAAATCCTGATTTCAAGAGGTCTCACTCCGGATGCTGCGCTTGATATGTGTTTCATTTTTTACTTTGTGGACAGTACCGGGTTAAGGGATGAGATTCCGTGCTCAGGCTGCCCCGCCCCCAATCGCACTGTAACCAATGGGCTGTCTGTACTCTAGGCACGTCATGTTTAGGATTCCCTCCCCCAATAGCTTGCTTCCAAAGAGTGATTTCATTGAAAGAATCCAGCTTCGAAACAGCCTCTACCTCCAAAGCTACACTGTAGCGATGTAGCTTAATAACAATGTTGCAGTTTTGTGCAAGTTCTGAACTTTAAAAAGAGAAAGGAAAGGAAAGCCCTGGAGTCCCCGGGGAAATTTCCCAGCCAGTCCAGTCCCTCTGAAGGATGCAGGGCTGGAAACAAACATTTTGCAACAGCTGTGAACCTGCAACGTGATTCACATGTGAAATCAACACAGATTGAAAGCAGATTCAAAGTGGATTCAGGGCTCTCACTGCACCAACTACCTCACAGGATGTCTGGTGTGGGGAGAAGAATAGAAAGCTTTGTCAGCTGCTTTGAGTCCCCTTAAGGGTGAGTGCAGAAGGTTTGTCAGCCACTTTGAGCCCCCTTAAATGGCTGATGACAGAAGGTTTGTCAGCTGCTTTGAGTCCCCTTAAGGGTGAGTGCAGAAGGTTTGTCAGCCGCTTTGAGTCCCCTTAAATGGCTGATGACAGAAGGTTTGTCAGCTGCTTTGAGTCCCCTTTAACAGGTGATTACAGGAGGTTTGTCAGCAACTTTGAGTCCCCTTAAATGGCTGATGACAGAAGGTTTGTCAGCTGCTTTGAGTCCCCTTAAGGGTGAGTGCAGAAGGTTTGTCAGCCACTTTGAGCCCCCTTAAATGGTTGATGACAGAAGGTTTGTCAGCTGCTTTGAGTCCCCTTAAGGGTGAGTGCTTCCCTATCAATTTTAGGCGCAGGCTTTCCAGCTAGGCTCCGGGGGCTCACCCCAAAAGCTTGCCTGCCAGCCAGCCAGCCAGCCAGCCAGCCAGCCGCTTGCTACGTGGGTCGAAGATGCTCATTAGGAGCTGGAAGTGTGGCTTGGGAGTCCGCCGATTCCGCACTCCTCCATGAAGCCAGCTGGGTGACCTTGGTCAGGTCACAGCTCTCTGCTGAGCTCTCACAGCCCCATCCACCTCACCGGACATCCCAGGATTTTTTTAATTTAATTTTTTTTTTGGGGGGGGGGGAGAAAAAAGAAAGAAAGAAAAAATTCCCCAGAGCGCTGCTGGCTGGCTCTTCCTCCTTCCCTTCCTCTCTCCTTCCCTCCTTCCCTCCTTCCCTCTCTCTCTCTCCCCCTCTCTTTCCTGCTGGCAGAGAGATCTAGTCGGCAGCAGCGCGGACACATTGCTGGCTGGCTCGCGCTCTCCTTCGGAGCCGCGCCAGGATGGATGGATGGATGGATGGATGGATGCTGCTGCTGCTGGGAAGGGGAAGGGAGGGGAGAGAATGGGCCAGATCGGGCAGGGGATCCCCAGCGGAGCATGGATGACGCAAAGGGAAGGGAGGGTGGGATCCTGGGAGTGAGGACCAATCACAGAGAGGGGGTGGGCACCATGACTGGCAATGGGCAGGAGCACAGGGCTATCGTGGGGATTACCAGGATTGATTCTGCGTTAAGGCTGCAATCGGAATGCCCTCGGAACTGGATCAATTTGCAAGTCGTGTAGACAGCTTCGTTCCGGTTCAGTTATTTCGGTTTCGTTAAACCGAATTAAGGCATGCCATGAAGACGCGCTCTAGTAGATATTTTTCTGCCATTGTATTCCAGCTCAATTCAAAAGAGGAATATAGAAGTAGAGCCAATGCTGGGAAGAAACTGACTCTTCTTATATTTCATAGACATCAGAAGAAGTATTAAACTAGCTATCCACAAAATAGTCCCTTGGTGTTTTTAAGAACAGTTAAACTTCAAAAGAGGGTGACACTCAGTAAAATGTAATTGGAAGAATGTTCTAAAAACGGGCAGGGATGACACACACACTTAAAAGGTTTAACTAGTTTCTAATGTTCTAACGGCGGGAGTTTTTCGGGGCAGGGCATCTTTTCATAATCTCAACTGATCTGTCTGAAGCCTAGATGGATGAAAGTGAATTAGTTTGAGAGGGGGAGGGGAAAAAACAAACCCAGAAACATGGCTGTCAAAAATATGCTAGAGGGAAATTTTGAGCAGCAGATATAGCTGGAGCAGGATGCAGTGATCATAAGGAATTATGCTCTAAAATAATCTTAGATATACTCTTGAAGTGAAAAAAGCAGCTTTCCGAACAGCAAATTCTTTCTGAACTTGGAACGTTATAATAATGAACAGCTAAAGTAGATTTACTTGCATCATATAAGTACTCTCAAATTAATCCTCAGCCAAAACCTAAGCCTCTGCATGGATAGCTAATGTAGGTTTTGCATTGCTAGCTGCCATGTATCAAATAAATAACTAGTGCAGGAGGCATAGTTCAAGTCTGAAAGTGCCAGAGCTTGTGAAGATACCCTGCATTGGTTTCTAGCTGCAGTGCTCCATAACCACTTACCATTATATATATTTTAGGGTAATGTTATTAGCACAGTAGGGGCCTGCACCAAAATATTGCAGTGTAGAGTGTTACTTGTCAGGTTTCAGTTACTCTCATTCAATATGATCCAATATTTATCTGGGATTTTTCATTTGCAGACAACGTAGCCACCCTTTATCACTCTACAATCTTGCAGTGGTTTTTATTACATAACCCACAGGTGGCCATGATAGAGGAGAGTCAGACCATTTCTGCACTCAGCCCGTAATTGAGGCCAAGCAGTTGCCTCATACACTTTGCATGGGATTAGTGCTATCCTGGTCCAGAACAATCCAAAGAGCTCCGCATCACAGATTAGCTATATAGAACTGTTTAATGAGGTCTGTAACTTTACTAATGCTGCCTGCTCCTGCCCGGACATTGGCACTTTCACACATAGTCTGAAACAAGGAAAATGCCACAGGCCCATCTTTTTGAAGCTTGTGCGAGCTTTGGGTGTGTTCCCACTTAGCTTATTTGGTCCTCTTTTTAAAAAATCTGGACTGAAAAATACTATTTTTAAATCCGAAATAGAGTCCTGCAGATTAATCCAAATATAGACGTTCTCGCTAACAAAGAGAAAACCCGAATATAGTCATTCCCAGGACTTATAAATCCCCACCCCCACCTAGTGCACTGCCTCCATTCAAAGCAGCCTTTACTTAAGCTGAAGCCCCGGAGAATTAGAAGCTGGCACTTAAAAAATAAAATTAAAAAACTCGATTCCTAAGCCCTCCAATTTCTCTTCTTTTTACACCCTCCCCCTGAGCTCAAGCAGAAAAGCAGCCTGCCTGTAAAAATCAGCTGAACAGAGGAAACAGCAGATTTCTCTTTGAAGCAGTAAGGGAAGAGAGGAAATGATGGCTTGCCTTGAAACAAATGTATCATTGGCAGCTCTCTCTCTCTCTCTCTCTCTCTTTAAAAACCCAAACCAGCAACAGAGACCAGCTTGCTTTGAAACAAATGTATCCGATTGTTGGCAGCTCATTCTCTCTCCCTCCTCGCCCACCTCAGGAGTCCTCATAAATGCATGTGCGCACAAGCAGACGGGGGAGGGCACGGCTTGAATTGTGGTTCTGCTTAAAACTTTTTCACTTATTGATGTATTCTTCTTGTTGTATAGCTTTTTCTGTTAGCATTGCAAGCATTATGGGCATGGCGAGCTGTGAAATCCCTCCCACATATGGCTCCACTTTATGGGAGTGTTCCCATAAAGGAGAAAAAAAGCAGGCTTGACTACGAACTTGTCAGAAAAGTCCTGTTTTTACCAGGATTCCCCCCTTCCCGGATTTCTGCAGAATAGTGCTCAGAAAATTCGGGGATAAGAAGTGGAATGGGAATGGGGCTTGCCAAATTTGGATTACTTGCTGATGTAATGGGAAACCTGAATGCCAAGTTCAAACCCAGTCTGGATTTTAGTGCCTTTGGGAATGCACCCTTTGAGGATAATTTGTGAAACAGAGGCAGGCACATTACTTTCAAAGACTGTTACGTTCTTTCCTGCCATTGTGCGCCAAACATGACACACGACTGATGAGGCCTGGGCTAATCCCTGTCAGGGACATGGAGTCAGTTGGGTGGCCCAGAACACCTATGGTGCCTCTGCATTGCTGCTGAGGTTGGGCTGCAATGAACAGTGATCTTGCCCCTGCAGTGGGGACAATGCTTGCTGGCTTGATCCGAAACAACCTGGAATGAATGAATGAATGAATGAATGAATGAATGAATGAATGAATGAATGAATGAATGATTTATTTATTTATTTATTTATTTATTTATTTATTTATTTATTTATTTATTTATTTATTTATTTATTTATCGTGCCTTATACCTGAAGGCCAAAGAGTGGGTTAAGCAATAAAATAGGGTAAATATAAAATGAACGCACTAAAAACAATAATCAGTGAAACTGCTCCAAGCAAGGTGAGTGCGAGACTGGCCTAATACTCCAAAACAGACTCAGTTCGTTTGCCTTCAATAATCATAACAACCATGAAAATGTCAACATAGACAGGTACTGGAAGAACATGACTTGCTTTATTCACCAGAACACAGCTTTATGCTGTGAGTCTTTTAGAGGACAAAGCAATGTTCTTGAAAATGCAAAACAAAAGATGGGAAAGTTCTGATTATGTTGCTGGGAAAAGGAAGCTGAAAATTACTCAAAGAAAAAGTATGTTATTTTCAATTTCTCTTATTAGAATGATACAGGTTTAGGGTAATTATTCATGTTCCAGATTTGTGACTCCAGCAGGACAGGAAGGGAGTGGAGTCCTTTAAACATTCTGCTTCCTCCCTCCCTCCCCTCTATCCTTAACATGGCAGTGTGCTGTCTGCACTTCCCAGCTGCCATGCCTGTTGAGATCAAAGCTAGAAATACACCCACTGGCTTTGATCATAATAGGTGGAATTGGGGCTGCCTACCCCCATCCTCACAGTCATAGCTAGGGTACTCCTGGCTTTGATCTGGACTGGTAGAGGCAGGGCTAGCCCTCACTCCAATCCCTGCTATTGGAAGCAAAGCAAGGGAATCTCCAGCTTCAATACTGACAGCAGGGAGTTTTCAAACATGGAATTCGCCCCCCCCCCCCAACCATTTCTTGTGTTCAGATATCAATAATGCTGTTGAGGGAAACAGAAAACCCCCTAAAGTGGTGACAGGCAGAGGTGTTTGAAGCTCCATGAAAGCTCTTCAAACAGCTCCCCAATTAACTACCCCCAGGAGGGATGGCATAAGCAGCTGTCCTTTATGGTCTCTGGTGTAGCTGAGATCAGGTGGAGTTCAGAGCAGCTGACAAGATGGCCCCAGTCATGAAAGGAAGCCACTCCAAATTATCAGGGCCCGTCCAGGCTGGAGAGTCATCCAGAGGGCAGAGTGGTCTAGGCTGCCACCACTAGACCACCACCCCTGGCAAGGTTCCCAGATGACTCCAGCAGAATACAATGGGTAGTTCTCCTATGCAGTCAGCTACGATCAACTGGTACAGGGTTTCTTTAATAAAAGTCTATAAATATAGCTGACAAATGCAAGACAAGAGGGAAGGGTCAAGCAGATCCTGCCTGAGCACGGGCTAAAAACAAAAACAAAGGCTGTGCTCAGATATAGTAAGAGGTGTTTGAGGCACCTCAACAAGACTGTGTGTAGCTCTCATGTCCCCAGCCCTTCTCTAATTCACCTTTTCTAGGACAGAATGTTCATGAAAGGGGAGAACAGCAGACTTGTGTGTGAACAATCCCGTCTCAAAGCCTTTTCTAAGCTGCTTCAGAAACACCTCAGAGATGCTCTCTCTTTCTCTCTCTCTCTCTCTCTCTTTTTTTTGAGGACGTCAGGATCAAGCCATCATTTATCAGTAAATTAATTAGGTAGGCAGTGCACATTATTTTACTTGTCTTAATGGCCATCTAAATTACTATAAAGGTTTAACTTTCTCCTGACTTGGCTTCTATTGTTTGCTGATTGGTTGCATTAGCCTGGACACCTTTCTTCTCAAAAGTGGATTGCGTCTTCTATTAGTCTTTTTTTCTTCCTTTTGTTTAAAGCTAAAAAAAGAGAAAGTGACAAAGAGAAAAGAGGGGGGAAAAGGGGGGGGGGGAGAAGCTGATATATATTCCCAATTATTGCGACATAGATTTGAACATTTTTTAAGAATGCAAGTGATTTTCTTGTTCTTGAAAATACCACTGAGAATAGGGACCCAGAAGAAGATAGCTGGTATCTTGAATCTTTACAGATGGGGCTCTAGAGGTGGCTGTTGAAGAAGTCACAATGGCTTGTTCCAGTTGCATTTTTCCCTGTTGTGGACTGAGAAAGGAGGCCTGTTTTGGCACCAGCCGGCTTCTTTTATTTCAGCCGTATGTGTTTCAATATAGTCACTGCATTTTCAGCCGTGTTCCTTTGAGGGCACCAGTAGAACAGCTGGACATCAATCTCCTAGAGGAATACATGAGGATTTATTCCCAGTGGTATTATGATTGCATTTCTCTTACCTCTGATACCATGCACGTTACTTGAAGTGAAAGGCCAAAGTGTCGTCACATTTTTCTTTTTGAATGAAGAAATTCAATCGGGTTCTCTGGATGCTGTTAGAAAATATATGAAGTTGCTGCCTGTTGAAGATCTGGTCTTCTTTCCCACATCTTTTCCATGAGATGTCCCTATAATCCCCGTCACTCACTGAGCAGATGTAAAGATCTGAGTGCAGTTACTGTGTAAAATGAATCCCAGCTTCACAGGTTCAATCCTCAGCATCTCCCAAGAAGAAAGCTTTCTAACCCACATCTACATCCTTCCCAAAAACCTGCTTGCATATGTCCCTGCAGGCTGCCAACCCTCAGCTAAGAGGACAGTTTAGATTTCTGTTTTTCACTGTAAAATCTTCAGGCCATCTTCAATCTTTCTTGCACGAGGAAAAAAACATGCATGATGGTTGTTCCCAGTTTGGGTTGACCTTCATAAGCAGTTCCATAGAATTTATTTTTTATTATTTATTTATTTTAATTTTTATTCTGCCATATGCCAAAAGGTCTCAGAACAGGTTACAACATATTCTCAGTGCATATTGCAACATATTTTATGGGTTCCTTTTGCGCATTCCTTCTTTTGCGCATTGTTTAGGAGGGGATGGAAGCTGAGTGTGACCAAACACCTAACCCGGAGGGACATGAGAATCTGTGGGGGGAGTTTAATCCCTCACAGATGTACATACAGTTCAGTATGGAAGCAGCAGCTCTGAAGCCACTTCTCATGCACTGGGTCTGTTGCAACTCTGCAGCCTTAGTGAAAACAGTAGAGATGTCAAACTCCTTGCCTATTCAGCAAAGGTGCCTCATATGCTTGCATATGAAATGTGAATTTTGGCTCAGCTTTAAAAGACACTGCTTCTTTCTTGACCTCTGCTTCCAAGCTCCTCTGCTCCATTCCCAACAAGGTGTGGGAACTTCGCTTCTGGGTACTGCTACTATTAATACCAATGTACTAATTTTTGCACTTTGCCACCTTTCAGCTTGACTGCTCCTGTATCACTGGACCACTTCCCCAGTGTTCTACTCCAGATCCATTCTGTCAGTCACCAGTTCGTCTCAACCATCCATTTCCCAGCATGGGCATGAAACCCATGCTTGCCACTGAAATTCTTCTGCGATGATTTGCTGTTGGTCAGAGTGACAATAACTCAGGAAAGTGTTGGTTTGCCTGCATTACATTGACCAAAGTTTGGATAACTGGCCCTGACCTAAGGCAAGTGAAATTACTGCATGTTGGGAGTTGAAACAAAACCGTCAATTACATCTTTTCCTTCATAATAAAAGGAGAATATTGTTTTAAGATATTTATAACCCACCTTTCACAATGCCTCGTCCTAGGGCAATGGAGTAACTAAACTTTATTCTTTTATGACATCCCAGATGAGATGTTTGAGATGAAGGGACTGGTGTAATTTGAAGTGGCATTAAAGTTTCTCAAGTCACTAATAAAAGGGAGGTTTTTAACCATTAGGCAGGGTTAACCACTTTGCACCTATAGGTACTCTTTATTTTACTGGTAATTAAGAATGTTCTATTAAAATTAAAAATGGAGGAACATAGTGTGAAAAAGTATTGCTTGAAACCCAGTGCTGGTTGTCGGTTTCCAACAGTAGCACGTTTTATTATCTTCTGGATGGAGTTACAATGGCTGTGGTCACACCTAAGGTTTAATCCAGCTTCAGTCCATCTTCAGAGAGAGAGAACACATCAGCAAAGTGACCTGTAATTTTCTTTCCACATTATCTATCCAAAAGGTGAATTTTTTGAATTATTTACCACTGAGAAAAAATAGCTTGTCACTTTGCTGATGTATTCCCTCACTCTAAAAGTGGACTGAAGCTGGATTAAACCTTAAGTGTGACAACAGCCCATTATTGGTCCATCCAGCATACATATGTGAAGGCCAAAAAAGGCCTCCATACTAGGGATGTGCACAAATCGGATTTTCTTATTTGTATGAATGTGCAATTTCAAATGTCCGGACATTTAATACAAAGGTATTTGATGATACACCTCTGTATGCATCCTATACGTATCCGTACACATCCTGCAGGTATCCCATATTCATCCTATACATATCTGTACGGGATATGTACGGATACACTCAAGATGTGTACAGATCCGTACTGATACACGAATGTCCGAACTATTCGTTCGAATGTCCGAAACATTCATATTTGTATGAATGTTAATGTAGAAATGTCTGGACATTCAATTCATTTATGAATGTCCAAATTTGTGCGAATTCATATGAATAATCATGCCGGGGGGGGGGGCTTTCCTGCACCATCACCTCTTGTTGAGATATCTGGCTGTTGTCTGAGGGCAGCCTAAGTGTCTGAATTTTTCAGCCATGAAGTGCATGACAAAGTGAATGAGTTAAAAAGCCATAAGATCTCTTTAAAAATATGCTCTATGACACCTGTTTTGAGCCTTTGGAAACTCGCAGGTTAAAACCAAATTAAAATAAAAGTGATTGGGACCAAAGGTTTAGTTGTTTGTAAGGATTTTCTTTGTCTTTTAAGTGGGCCCATGTGTTCATTTTTCACTGTTGTTTTGATGGGCCGACTGTGGCAAATGATTGTTGTCTGCATGAAACGTACTTTGGGATTTATTTGAAGGAAAATGTTGTTCAATTATAGTACTCCATTATTAACAGGCCATATGGGCATCAGGCCTGAGAGAGAGGAGCTTAATGGCAATACAATCTTTCAGATCCTTCCTTCCTGCCTGGCCTAATGCATAATCCATAGTATTCCATCCTGTGTACGGAGGAAGAAATCAAAATATGACAAGTTTCCAAACAGTGTTGGGGTGGGGAACTGATCTCGAAATCTTTCACAGATCTATTTTTAAAACGTTGATCACACTGGGACATGAAATTATTCTACAAAAAGGCAAGCAAAGCCTGAGTGAAAGTATGTACAATGCATGTGCTCAAGCAAGGTAAAGGATTACATATGAATCCATTGTTTTCTCTAGGATTTCACTTCTAATCTTGCTTGTCTACTAATGCTTCCCTTTATACTGTAGAGCTTTTCTAATACTTCACCCTAGGTTCAGTCTGAATGACAGCCTTGGGTCTCATTATTAAATGGAGAATCTAGAATCTAAGAAGAGAGCTCTTAAAAACACCAGTTCTCTCCAGTGCCGACATCAGATTCTTTGACAGAGTTCAAAGGACCTTTGTGTACTTACTTTTGGGCTCATCTATAATGTAGATTGTGGGCCTCCCTTTTGCATTGTAGAATAGTTCAAGGGAGGCCTGCCCAGTGCTGATATCCTGTGTCTTCATAGGATGAGTGTAATCCAGATCAAGGAACCCTTGAATTAGATTGTCAGTAGACCTGATTAGCTAGTCTGCTGGTGGACAAACAGACCCTGATCTAGAACACAGAGGTATGTTGAAGGCACACATATGTTTTCTGGACTACCAGGGACCCATTCAGTGGCACACCAAAGCACACAAGCTAAATGGATCCCCTGGGTCTTTCATTCCTAGCCCTGTGGAGCTCTCAAAGGCTGGTCCCAAAACTCTTCCAAACTTTGGGGCCAATGTGGGGACTGGTCTGAACCAGTGGGCCTGGCTGGTCCAGACTCACTGATCCAGATCAAGGTCCTTTAGTGCAGAAAGGCCCAAAGTTTGAATGGCCAAGTTTGCTTGTGAGAAAAATACATGATAGTGTTATATAAAAGTTGGTCAGAGTGGATAAAGATCAGTTTTTCTAGCACTTTCAAAACATCAGAATATTAGCCATCATCCTGATTTCAAAATAGTTAATCACAAGTTATAACTAAGGCTTTGTTCAGAAATAACAAAAGGGTGCCTCAGAGGTACCTCAAAGAGACTGTGTGTGGCCCTCGTGTAACAGGGCACCTCTGGCAATGCTGGATCCTGTCATGGCTCTGGCTGTTAGCTGAGCTAGGAAAAATACAAAACCATATACCTGGTCTGACACAGGAAAACATGGTTCACAACATTAATGCAGATGGTCAGAAGGGAGTTTCAGCATCCAGATCCATTATGGTTATGCTTAGCAGCATGGAGGCTCAAAAGGGACACCTCTAGAAGGCTGGTTAAAAAGGCACAGTAATTGATACTATACTGGCTGGTAAAAGGAGAACAACTTGGAGGATATGTAACACGTTCTGGAGGATGTTCTGTAGGTGGCACAAGTCATGCCAACTGGCAAATTCTCCCAAAGCATTCAGGAATTGCTCAGATTCCATAAGTCTTTGTGGGTGGACCATCTCAATAGGTCATACATCCCCACAGAGGAGAGTTGCCACTGTAAGTCCAAATCTCACCAGAGAATGATCCGTCCATGACAAAGGGCTGACTGCCAGCCCTCCTATCAATGGGTACTCACTAGTCCACTCTGGGGCAAAAACCACATCAAGGGTATGACCTGCTATATAAGTTGGACCTGTTACAAACTGGGACAGCCCCATGGTTGTCATGGAGGCCATGAAGAACTCGGTGTGGACTTTGAAATCCCAACACTACAATGGCAGATTTGTTGTTGCCTTTACTATGTGCATTCTTGAAAATTATTTGCCAGACATAAACCATTCCATCAGGTGTTCCCAGGGGTACAACACAGAACTGGGTTATCCAGTGAAGCTGAAACTTAGTTGAATCAGAACAAACAAAAGGACATGCATTTTTTCCACACAGTGTGTAATTAAACTTGGGATTCAGCACTACAAGTTGTGGTGTGGCCACAATCTTGGAAAAGAGTTTGAACCAGTTCATAATGGATAGGGCTATCAGTGGCTACTAGCCCTCCTCTCACATGGAAGCCAGCATGCCAGCTATGAGGAGACGTTGAGGAAGACAAGGCTTGTATTAATGCCCTACTTGTGGGCTTCCTTATGTATCTGATTGAAAGATTAAGTGCCAGGTGCAAGACAGCACCTAGTAATCAAATAAGTATGAAATATATCAACTATGGAAATAAAAGGGTTGCCAGTTTTTAACAAAAACTGATGAAATTTTGTCTCTTGATAAATTTGTCAATTTATCAGTTTCTACAAAATCCATCAAATTTCATGTTAAATACCAGCCTCTGAAGATGATCAGAAGACAATGGTACTTTAACTTCAGTTCCAGCATATTAAAAAAAACCCCAAAGTAGATGTGCAGGAGTTAAAAACGTTCTTGTGTGATGGCTGTGGAAAGAGTCTACAGTTCCAATGTTCTCTTCTGTTACATAACACGCAACCTCTTTAGGTATTACTGGGTGACAGCTCCCATAATTCACTGCCAATGGAAAGTCTCAATGGGGCTTATAGGAGATACAATTCAATAATGTCCATAGGGCCACAGATTAGCAAATCCTGATAGAGCAGGGAATGGAACTTTGATAGGTGAGACAAAGGTATTTTGGGAAGGTGGGCACCATCCCTCTCCTCAAAATTAACCTTGAAAAAGGCAAGATTTGTTAACAACTATATTGAATCTTCCCACTGGCTTTCTGCAGCTTTGGTTACATTTAAGCTTTATAGCTCAGTTCAGAAAATTAGATTTCATTAGTGTATGAGCTAAAATTGGTATATAGTTAAAGAACATAAAAATTTATATGGGTTTAGCTGAATTGTGTGCCTTAAAGTTAATAGGATAATTATTCTTAAAATTGTTGTGGGTGAAAGAGACTCATTTTAAAATTGGAGCTGGATAAATGAGTAAAGATATGATGCTTTAGAAATATTCTGCTGTTTGGAAAAATCCTATATCCTTTGAAGAATGAAAAATGGACAAAAATAACAAAGAGCAGAATATGTGCTTTAGGGATAGTAGGATTTATTTTGTGATTTGTGATTTGTTTAGCCAAGTCAGTTTTGTAATTTAGGGTCCATTGGATAGTCATGTTTTGTTTCAGGGATAAAATTTCCTTACAGCAGATCTCCTCTTCTGATGACTTTTTAAAGTTTCCTTTGGGCCTCAAGTCATTTATTGAGCAATAACTGATGGTGTAACAAACAAACCTAGGGTTTATCGGAACTATCTTTGTTATGTACCTCAAAGGTATCTCGGGTTGGAAACTTATTTATTTATTTACATTTTTATCCTGCCCTATACCCGGAGGTCTCCAGGCAGGTAACAACATCTAAAATCAAACATCATTTAACATTGTTAAAACATTAAAACAACAACAGCATCGGCTAGAAATGTGCTACAGGTCACATTCTTAGAAACAAGTCTCCATATTTAGAAAAAATCATTTCAGGTGGGCCTTATTCTGGATTGTATCCCAGAAGAGGGACTTGCCATCCACATGCTGATGCAGACTATGGTAGGTTCCTGTTCCAGGATGTAATCCGGAATAAGACCCAGTACAGAAAGACATACCTGTTTGCCTCGGCCTTTGGTTAAGGATTTATTCTCCCTCCCCCGTTATAATGACATCATTTTAATGTACTACGGAGTGCACGGTTTTAAATTTGTTGAATTTTAAGGTGTTTTTAAGTGTGCATCTTGTTTTATTTGTATTTCATTTTAATCTGTATCTGTTCTTAATTTGTATCTTGTTTTAATCTATTTTAACCTATTGTACCCGCCCAGAGACCTTTGGGTATGGGGCGGGATAGAAATGTAAATAAATAAATAAATAAATCCTGAGATGATTAATTTTAAAAAAATTAACAAAGCTTGAATATCTTTTTTTTTGGTCACTAATATTATTATGCATAGTAGCAATGTAGTAATGTTGCTGGTTATTTTTGTGTGTATGTGTGGGAACCTTTGGTTTTTGTTCATGTGATTCATCACATTGCTTTGGAACTCTGTTCAATTCATTTAAAGTCTAAGAAATCAGAGTGAATACTGGTTTTAGATTAAAAGCTCAGTTGGTAGCAGTCCGCTTTCAGGGGATGAGGGCTCTTTCCCCTCTGTGCCCTCTAGCAATATGCATTTTCCCTCCGCCTCCCACACACCTTTTGCCAGCACAGAACACTTTCTCATTCTCAGAAGCCCAGTTCACTCAAATAGAAAATAAGGTGGTAAAAGAGATCTTAAGAGCTATCCCTCAAAACGGCAGGTGATGGAATTGCATAACTGAATGCACTGTCATACGAAAAGCCCTTTTGCACAGAAAAAAGTGCTCAGGGAATCTTAAAAAGAAACGTGGGCTTTGAAATGTCTGTAAAGGACAATTTCTGAGAGCAGAACTTCTCAATAAAAATAAAAAAATAAAAAATTCAAGAGCACGTGCCAATAGGATTTGTATATCAGATGAATGGGAATTTGACAGGTTCTGTATGACAGCAGATTGTGCTCCTGTTACGGCTGCAGTGTCGCTTCAGCTTTTGAAGCAGGAAGTGTGCTGTTCTCTTGCTCCTCTACACCTGAAGCAGTGCTAAAATCAAAGCTGAGGAATCTTCCATTTCCCGGCCTTGATACTTCTGTTTGAGATACAGGTCATAATCAAAATATAAAATTCATACATCAACAGCGTAGTACATAACCCATAGTAAACTATTACAACAAAAATAAACATAACATTCAAAGCAGTAGACAGCACTGCCTATTCATAGTAGCCATTAATTTTGCTGAATTTATTTTGTGGGGAGGATGCTTTGGGGGAATTGCCCCTGGGAGCTGGCCATTTCCTGCATGTACAAAAGCAGATCTATGCACAACACCTAGAAGAAACTGTTTCAGGAAGGTGGCAGTGGTGGTGGTGGCGGTGGTAAGTCCTGTCAGAGTGGGATCCCTGCACCTCTTGAGCTGGTCAGTGATGCCATTATGGCACCACGAAAATCCTGCCTATTTCTGCTTTACACTGCTGTTTGAACCAAGGAGTTTGGAAAGCATTTGTGTTCTCATTCCACTGCCCCCTTGTTCTTCTGTCACTTTGTAATTAATACTTGTTAAGCAATAATGAATCCAGAGAACGATGGCTATTATATGGGAGCAACATATGGTGAACCTCCTGAGGTGTTAGCAGTCAAAGGAGTTAATTATTTGGCAACTTAATAAATGGGATCGTCACATTAAAAAACAATCCCTATTTTAGTTCTGTCTTGTGGTAATACGAAGTCCTCGTATTGTATACTTTCATTTCTTTTCTGCTACCTAAGAATCACTAGGAACCTATTATTACCTATAGAGCTATTAGAAAGCTCTGAACCTGCAATGAAAATCAAATTCTGTTGCTGGCATACAATGTTAAAGTAGAGCAAACTTTTACAAATAATGCAGTTGAAAGGTTACTTCACCCTCTCTGCACTGTTATTATCTTTTGTTAGAAGCAGTGAATAGAGCATTTCACACACACCGTAACCAATTTTATTGTACAGTGTCCTGAGACTATGGGTGATATAAAAATCAAATCAAAGCAAATATCAGGCAGATACATAGGTATGTGGCAAATGCCATTAAACCAAATGGATTGGCTCCCAACACAGTAGGCCAGTTGAAAAAAATTCAATTTAATTCTCATTAATTTCCATCTGGTCACCATAAGCATGACTAAGGTTGTACTGGGTAAGTGCAATCACCTCTATACTGTGGTCAGGTGCATAACTGTGTCTGCACTGCCCCCCATACCTGTCACTCAGAAGCGGAGTGAATGGGTACATGCCACTTTGTACTAGTTCTTTACTGCTAACAGGCCAAGGGACAGTCTGCCATGCATGAGCCAGTCTGGTCTTGTGGTTAGAATACTGGACTCTTATCTCATGGGGTGTGTCCAGACTTCTTGATGCTGAGCATAGGAATGGTGTTGCATTATAGCGATGGTCCTGCGCATTTACTTATTCCTGGTTGGAGAACACTTGCTCTGCAGCATGAAGTAAATTCAAAGCTTCCCGCCAGTCTGGACAGGATGATAAGAATTGCTGGTGATTGCGTTGTTCAGGCTCAACATTATTCCAGCCTTAGACCTTCCCCCACCTTTTCACTGACATGTTTAAAAGGAAAAAATACAAAATTTGTTTCCAAATTTTTTATTGTAAGGAATATTTGAATTGACATATTCACAATTATGAGCATTAGTCATTATTATTATTATTATTATTATTATTATTATTATTATTATTATTATTATTATTATTATTATTATTATTATTATTATTATTATGTGACTTTTATACTGGTATGGTTATACATAATGTATGTTGGTTTAGTTATTGTTGGTTATGTATATTGTTACTGTTTATGGTTTAATATGTTAATAATTAAAATAAATTTAAATTTTAAAGAAAGAATTGCTGGTGAGAACAGGGATGGCAGCTCAACTGCGATTGGCTGCCTCATCCCACGTGACACCTGCACCAAGGCAAATTCCCACAGCATCCTCCTCAGAATCTACAGGGGGCGTTTGGACGCTGGATGGTGGATCCCCAGTTTGCTGTGGATTTCTTTATAACTGCAGATTTAATCTGCTAATCTGGAAGGGGTTTGATTCCACACTCCTCCATGAAGCCAAGCCACTTTGACTCCCTTAAATGGGTGAAAAAAGAAGGGTAGAAAAGCTAACTCTTCTTCTTCTTCTGGAATGGAAGCAGACCTGTGCAGTGCATATGCTCCATGTGGGAGTATACCTAGACTTCCCCTTTTCTCCAAATGCAAAAAGGCCCAGGCAAACTCTGGGCCCATACCTAGATGTTTGGATGTAATCTGACTGTGCTCCTAGAATCCCTGTCAGAACTCCAGTTTAGAGTTTATACCCTAATTCTCTTTCTTGGCTGAAGATATATGCTGATATATATCTAATGGTTAGGGAGCCAGTCTCTTATCTGGGAATACTGGGTTTGATTCTGCAATCCTCCATGAAGCCAGCTAGGTGACATTGGGCTAGTCACAGCTCTCTTTCTGAGTTCTCACAGCCCCACCTACCTCACAGGGTGTTCTGTAGTGGGGAGAAGAATAGAAAGCTTTGTGAACCACTTTGAGTCTCCCTAATGTAGAAGGGGCTAGGTCTGATCAACCCACAATTACAGACTTAATATTTTGAATCAATGTAAAATAATAGACTGGGGGAACAATTGAGGCTGCTTTCAGGTGCATGGTAAAACCTACAATTCTCTTGTTGCTGTATTGGGAGTGCCAAACATCCCCCTAGCATTCCTAATATAGCCCCAGTTTGGGCAGTCCCAATCTCCATATACTGCTGTTTTGGGAAAGTCAGCAATTAACTCCAGGTTTCCTGTAACAGCATTGCCTACTTTGACATTGGTTAGCAGATTTTACAAATGGAGCAATTGGGGCTACTATAAGCCAGCCAAGTGCTTGAAAAACAGCAAAACAAAATGGATGGATGATTGATTGGCTTCCAGTAGCTCCAGCCCCCCCAACTGCAGAAGTTGGAGAGTGCCAAGAGGCAAACTCAGGATCTTTTTTAGATCTCACATTGCTTCTCATCACCTGGAGGCAGCCTGAGAATAAGAGAATGGATATCACCAGATTCCAGGAGGAATAGAAAAAGAGAGAGAATAGATTTATTCTGGTGGCCACTGTAATCTCCTTCCAGATAGTTCTCTAATTTTTATATTTAATTCACATTTAAATTCCCACTTGCAGACACTGTTGTTTTAATATATATTGTTAATGTTTTAATATGTTGATTTTAAATGTTGTTACCTGCCCTGAGACCTTTAGGTATAAGGTGGGATAGGAATACAAATAATAAATGATAAAATACATTTATTTGGAAATGCATCCCAGTGGGCTTGAGAAGGAAGCATGTTTAGTAGAAATTGCTCTCTTGCCAATACTGAGTGGAAGACTGCAGTCAGGATATGATGAACCCACAGAGTGTGATTGCACCCATCAGCTTCACTCCTTAATAGAACCATGCATGCATATGGTGTAAATAGGTTTTCTTGTTACATTTTAAAGATTGTAAGAAGGTAATAAGTGACCTGTTGGATCAGTAACCCAGTCATCCATCTAGATCAGCTATCTGCTCTCATGGGCCCCTTTCATATTGGGGCTTGTTCCATGATAACTCTAGAACAAGGGCCTGCCATCCTCATGCTAGTACAGACTACAGCAGGTCCTGGTTCCACCATATTTTGTTTGCATTAGATGATTAATGGACAAGACTAGGGTGTCTAAAATGGTACCCTTGTCTGGTATAGCTATATACTGTCCCAGGACCAGTATACCAGACCTCAGGGGCACGGGGATGGCACGCTCCTCTAATATGGTATACCACAGGGGACCCTTTTTGACAGTGTTCCAGGAAGCACCTCTGAAACTGTGTCAGACCTCCAAGTGGGCAGGCTGTAAATTACAAATATCGGGGACAGATTTGGTGCTGCCTCCGAGGGCTCTCTGCAGGCAGTGGTTGGGACTGTAATGGAATGGATTGTCCAAATGTGGATGGTCCTGTCCCACTCCAGGAGCCCCCTGATCCAATGTGGGATGGTGCTTGGTCTGGATTAGGGAGTCCCACCCTCTTTTGGAACACTGCGAGTAAGTGCTGAAAGGCCCACAGTGACCAAACAACTGGATATGGAAGGGGAGTTGCACCCTTTCCCTTTTGCTTTCTATTAAACTGCCTCTGATATTAGAGGTAATACATGCTGAGTCCAACTTCTTAGAGCAACTCCTGGTCATGAGAAGCCAAGCATTGGGCTCTGTCACTAGAAACTTCCTTCTATACACACCACTTTCAAAATCTTTCGTCTAACCATCCTGGCAGTGCTACTGGGCAGATTCTTTGAATATCCTTGAACACTGTGCAAGAGCTTGGGGGGGGGGGATGTTTCTCTAAAATCTGTACAAAGTTTGCTAGAGACTTATTTGTGGTGGTGTGTAGTTCTTTATTTTACTCTTCTGTTATTTGTCCCCAATAAAAAAAGGCCTCAGCAAACTCCAGATGACCTTCTGCTCTGCTGTTCCCAATGCAGCAGATTACAACCCCAGGCCATGAGTTCGATGTAGAAATGCACAGACTGGTTTTTCTGGAAATGAGTGACAGTGGAACTGCTTGGGGCAGAAAAGTGGAGAATTACAGCTGTCCTTTCAGTACACACTGTTCAGGTATTTGATTTATTATTAAACAACAAAAAAGCCAGTAACATTTGCAGGGAGTTGAGAGCAGGTGAAAGTGTTGCCTATATCTTTGGCTTGAGATGCCCAGAAGCAATTGGTGGGCCACTGTGTTGATGCTGGACTAAATGGGCTGTGGCCTGATCCAGCAGGGCTCCTCTTATGTTTTTATGTAATGAAGTTTGGGGAACTTACACTGTTATACATATTCTAGTTCATAAGTCGATTCTAGAAAATATATCAAGGGCTGCTTGAATGAACATGCTTTAAAAACGAAACAAAATCTCACCGTATTTGGTCCATTTAACATTTCTGACATGGTTATTTTGAACTAATATGAAAATTTAGACTTCCTACATTGGAACAGTGTGCTTTCTCATTATCTCTTAGCCTCATTATCTTGAGTGGTGTGGAGGGATTGTTACTGGATTGTCTGTTCCATTGCTACAGAACAGATTAAAAGCTATCAGAGACGTTATTATGCATGAAAGCTTAACTCACTGAGATAACATTTCTCCTTATTGAGAACAGACTAAATATCATTAGTTGAAGGAAAGTTACCAGTCAGGAAGAACTAAGTTGGCACCATTTCTCAGTTCATGCCTATATTCTAAGGTGCATTGAACATAGAATTCTTACATACGACAGATGGTTTTTGAATTTCCCATGTTTCCACAGTGACTATTGAGTCCACAAAGACTAAAATGTATTTTTAAATGCATCCCTTTTCATTTAAATATATCCCTTCTCCTTCATTGAGAGCATGGATATAGGGACACAACAAAAAAGCATCTCTGAAATGGCTCTGAAGTGACTTAGGCTGCGGTTTCACCTAAGGTTTAATCCAGCTTCAGCCCACCTTCAGAACGAGATAACACATCGGCAAAGTGATCAGTACTTTTCTTTCTGCATTATCTATCTGAAAGGTAGAATTTTATGCATTATTTAACACTGAAAGAAAACAGCTTGTCACTTAGCTGATGCAGCTCATGCACTCTCACTCTGAAAGTGGACTGAAGCTGGATTAAACCTTAAGTGTGACCACAGTGTGAAAACCAGAGCTGACAGGCTACTGAACGGTGGTACCTGGCTACCATCTTCCCATTGGTATTGAAACCTCTCAGGCAAAGTACATGCTATTTTAATTACTATATATTTATAGTATTTATTCTTAAACCCTTGATTTTCTTTCACAGTCAGCAGGCACACATGTGGCTACAGCATGAAATAGCAGGGTTGGTGGGATCATTTAGTGGTTTAATCCTTTCACCTCCACCCTGTGTTTCAATCCAGATTTATGCCAATAGTTTATGCTTGCTATTTATATGAGAAAAATCTTCTACAGATGCTTATTTCCATGTGCAAATAGCTGCCAGATGAACTGCTTCATCTGAAATGAAACTGGAGTGCAGGGCAAAGTGTTCAAGTCACCCTACCCTCCTCCCAGTTTGTGAGAGAAAAATCCCACACTGCAGGGCAAACAGGTGATTAATAAGACATTAATTTGACCTACCACGTTCCCCTCTCTCTTTGAAGCCTTTACCTTTAGGATGTGGTCTGGTTTACTACAATGGTGGGGCAGGTTTTTCAACCTTCTGTTTCTAAACGTAACTATCCATCCTGGAGCCCGAAAGGATTGACGCAAAAAGAATGAGCCAGTATAAACACTGGAGTAGTTCCTGCATTCTCTCTCTTACACAGTCATCACCACAATCACATCAAAGCTCTGGGTTTTGAGTAGGGAGGAAACACACACGACAGTCCCACTGCATCACCAGTGGCCCTTTCTGCTCTGGACCATATTATGGAGTATATCCCAGAATAGGGATAGGATCTGCCATAATTTGCACTAGCATGTGGACAGTAGGGGAAAGTTCATACTTTGCTTCCTGTTCCTGGGAAGCAAAGGGCAAACTGGTCCATGTGTGGACTATTTCATGTGAACCCTCCACAATGAGATTGGAGGTGTGGATGGATGCCAGGGTGCACCATCTTGTAGCCGTGGTGTTGACATATCACGTGACCATCTGGGACATCTTCAAAACTGGAAGATGTGCACATGGTCTTGCCAGAGCCTTACTTGCTCCAGCACAAGCTAAGGTAAGTGCATGCATGGTGCAGAGTATAGTTGACGTGGGTGTGAGCTGGTTAGGAAATGGCTCCGTCAAGTGCAGATGCTCCATCAACAAGTGGGACAAGTGTGGAAAGGCCCCAGGTCCCTTTTCCAG
The DNA here is from genome assembly GCA_023333525.1 of Aspidoscelis tigris stejnegeri. NCBI lineage: Eukaryota > Metazoa > Chordata > Lepidosauria > Squamata > Teiidae > Aspidoscelis > Aspidoscelis tigris. Next base: position 216,264,656 of record JALMGA010000001.1, read on the forward strand.
ATATATTCTGGAACAACATGTCCCCCCATCCAGTCAGGCACCACAGTCTTTGCCTTGGATAAACATTGCATACTTTATGTATAAAACCCTCTACCTCCTTCTGGGTCCTGGGTTCTTTGCTACCCCAGCCATGCCACCCCCTCATATTTTTATTTGTTTGTTTTGATTTTTAAAATGATCTTCACTATTATTCCAGGGCAGTGTATACATTGTCTCTATAAAAACTATGAGTAAATATTAAAAAAGCAATTTTTAAAAATATTATTTTGAAGGGAAAAAGGGAGGAAACACACTTGGGTTGTGATCAGACACAGTGAAAAAGGGCATGTCTGAGGTAGAATGCATCTCTGAGCAGAACTGCTAACATGAGTGTCTGGCCAGATGCATATCGTGTCAGTCTTGAAGGGGGGATTTAATGAATGGTTTGTTCATTCGCCTTCCCACCACATTGTGCCCCAGTTTCCCCCCTACCCAATCTTGTCTTGGCCTCCCTGTGAATTGTAAGCTGGCCTCCCCTCTTCCCCAGTTGTGTCCCAACAGGCCTCAAGCTGGATTTCACCATGTCCCCATTGGATCCACAGTGTACTTACTTACTGCCTACAGATCACCACACGATCTAAGGAAGACCTCTTTTTGCAAGGCCTACGAGGGTTTCTGGAGTGGAGGATCATTCTCTCTGAAGACCTAGTAAGTCATCATGTGGCGACACCCATAATCTCCCTTCACCTATACATGAGGCACTTTCTACTGTATCTTTTATCTTTGCAGGAAGTGGATACAGACATCCACTCACTTGTTCTTCTGGAAGAACTTGCCAGTGGGTTGCCAGTGTAATGCCTAAGGGTGTAGAGATGTCCTTGAGGGTTCCCAACATCTGCAAGGCTCCTAAAACTCTCATTTGGTGTCATGAAGGGGGGTGAGACAGAGCATCACAACATGAGCTAAAAATTAAAAATATCTCAATGGGGTCATTGTGATCATGCTCCTGGTTTGCCACGTGAGTGAGTGAGAAGGACATCTCTTGACTGTGGGATAGATGGAATGTAATACTCTGTACAGAGGTAAGAGCCACACCTGTTGTTCTGCTTATGTTGCCTCTAGCCTCAGTCACTGCCAGCAAGATTTTCTGTGAGAGAATGTGGCCTTTGGGCTGAAAAAGGTGTTGGACCTCTGGTTTAGAATGCCAAACTCCCAAGATAATAACTAGGTATGGTTGGCCTCACCCTTTAAAATACCCACATAGGCCAACCTGCACACCCCATAAATTCCATCCCTGTAAGGTTTCTCTCAGCAGTATTATCATCTAGATTTGAGACACACAATGGGGAAGGTATATAATTCTCACCTGACTGAATGCTTGGGCATGTTTGCCAAGTGAGGCTATGGCAGGTATAGTGATGGTCAGAATGGGCGTCAGGAATTTTACATGGCTGAGTTGCTCCATTCAGTGTTTGTTTGTTTGTTTGTTTAAGGAATTTATATCCCGCCATTTACCAAATGGTCCCAGGATGGGTTACAATAAGAATAAAACATTCAGGATCAAGAAATACATGTACTACTTGATTAACTTTAGAAACATCTCAGAGTGGCTTACAATGGATAAAAGCACATTATTTGAATATGTTTTAAATCAAAAGCCTTTTTTCTAACAAGGGCAGAAGGAAGGAAAATAAAATAAAATAAATCCAATAGTAGCAGCAGCAGCAGCAGCAAAAAGCAGCAGAACCTTATAGTTCATAAATGTAGTTCATACTCGTAATTCAGCATACTCGTAACATAAGATTCTTTTAAGCACAAAGCCAGGTTATGAAAACATGGCTAAACATACCTTCTGTGGATTTATTGTATTGGGGTGTATATGTCTTAATTATTTGAAAGCGAACTGAAATCATAATTTATGGATTGAATATTGTCTTCCACGTTAAAGCTATTCATAATCGTTTTCCATTTCAGTGTTTCAAGGTAATACCTAAAATTTAAGCTCTATAAAAAAGTTAAAGGACACATTTTCTTCATAGGGAACAGGTGTGTCCTGAGAGAATTTTTGTTCCTGCAAACCCTGTTAGGTCTACCTTGTCATTGGCTTTGAAAGTTGTTAAACCTGATGGATAACTTTATTCCTTCCTATCAGTGAGGACAGTGGAATGCTCAAAATAATAAAAGAGCAGCCCGGTACAAACCTGCTTTTATCTCACACCAACTGGTTTGAGTTAGCAGCCTTTTTACTTGAAACCTCATAGGGACAGCCTGCTTGGGAAACGCCTCCGCTTCTCAGGTCTGTTGCATTTGGGAGGAAAAGGCATTCAGAGTGTCCCACTTGAAGTTCCCAGATCTGAAGACCCTTTCTGGATTCCTTTCCTGGAATAAGGAGATGGCGGCGGCTGCTCTGCAGATTGCTGGACTGATTCTTGGGGGTATTGGCACCGTTGGAACTTTTGCTATCACTGGCATGCCTCAGTGGCGAGTGACTGCTTTCATTGAAAACAACATTGTGGTTTTTGAGACCACCTGGGAAGGCCTCTGGATGAACTGCATTGGGCAAGCTTCCTTCAGGATGCAGTGCAAGGTCTATGACTCCCTCCTGGCCTTGTCCCCTGACATTCAAGCTTCCAGAGGGCTGATGTGTGCAGCTTCAGCTCTGGCGTTCCTTGCTTGTGCAGTTGCTGCCCTTGGCATGAAATGCACACAGTGCACGGGAAATGATGATCGGATAAAGGGCTATATTTTGCTGGCAGGTGGTATCATGTTCATTCTGGCTGGCATCGTCGTTCTCATCCCAGTATGTTTTGTTGCACATAACATCATCCGAGACTTCTACAACCCGGTCATCACTGTGGCTCAGAAGCGAGAGCTTGGAGAAGCCCTTTACATAGGGTGGACAAGTGCTTTCTGTCTGGTTGCTGGAGGGGCGATTCTTTGCTGTTTCTGCCGGTGCACTGAAAAAACCAGAAGCTATCGTTACTCAGTTCCTTCACAACGTACAGCCTACCAGAGCCATCACAGTCCAAGAAGAGCTGAAAGTTCATATTCTAAAAGCCAGTACGTCTAGTCACCTGCTCAGTCATTTTTTGTGGGAAAAACTCTTTAATCTACTTGAAGCCGAACGTGTTTAGAAAAAACTTTGCCATATGACATGCTGCGGGTAATTGGGAAGCAAAACACGTAGCTAGCTGTGAACTCTTAAGCAAAGCAAGATGTATGAGATGAACCAGTGTTTTTAGATATTTCAATGAAAGTTGAGACACTGCAGATTAATATTCTATAAAGTTTTGTAGTTTTGATGTTCACATCTATTAAACAGCATATGTATTTTCATTTTCACAGGGTTTCATAATGGGTTGGGGAAGGAAGAAGTTATAGCATAACTAAAATTCTAAGATTCCTTGAAATCCAACATATTCTACCGCTTTTCATATACAGCATATGATGTTTGGGGAATATAAGGGGAAAAAAGATAAGAATATGATACTCTTGGAGGGTTAGGGTTTTCATTGTTTTTGTTTTTAAAATATACATTCTATGTTTACTGGAAAAATGCTTCTGTATTTTTGTCCAAAAGTATTAACTCTTTAAAGAAGAAATGTTTAACACTCTGGTTTTTCTTGTTTAATTGAACTATATCATACTATTAACATTCTGCATGTTTTAATGTGATTTTTTTAAAAAAGAATAAAAAATAGTTTATTAACTCTCTGTTAATTTAACAAGCCAAACTTTTGTCAAACTGCAACAATGTATTGAGAGGCAGGATGAAGTATGCAGTTGAGGGAGCACGCTGGCCTGTACATAAAAACTAATGCAATTGTACCATCATTACAAGAGCTTGTGTGGCAGGTAGCATTTCAATTTTGTCTTCTAAATATGTTTATGCATCCTTCTAACAGGGTTTCTTCTCCCCCCACATTTTCTCTCTGTGTTTGTGTGCATATGACATGTGGTTGTGCATGAATGGGACATGCAGTCCTGCAATGCCACCCTGTCCGTGGAGCAGGGATAATGGCAGTCACCATATTTTGCAAACAGGTGAGTTACTTGCATCTTTTACAAGGAACTCACCTTCTCTTGTGAGTTTGATTCTGCCCTCCCATATGAAACCATCTGGGTGACCTTGGGCTAGTCACAGCTCTCTTTCTGAGCTCTCACAGCTCCACCTACCTCACAGGATGTTCTGTTGTGGGGAGGAGAATAGAAAGCTTTGTCAGCCGCTTTGAGTCCCCTTAAGTGAGAAAACAGGGGTAGAAAAGCCAACTCTTCTTCTTCTTCTCCTAAGTAGCTGTGAGTGCTGTGGAGACCCCAGGGTGAAGCGCCTGATGGTCCTGAGCTTCTCTAAAAGTCTCATTGTTTATGAGCCACAGGTCAGCATAAGCCTAATTTTACTATTCAAATCGGTACAGATAGTATGAATTGAATCAGAGAATGATCAGTATGAATTGGATATCAAGCAATGATTGTCCACGTCTTTTCTAAGTTTTCTACTGAAATCAGTGCTTCTTTTTTTTTTTGAAATTCCATCCTTTGTCAAGGGCTAAATTCACACTTTGGCCTGTGGTATGCAATTAGGACAGCTCTGGTACAGCTCTGGTATAGCATATCTGTACCAGAGTTGTCCTAATTGCATACTAGAGGCCTAAGTGCGAATTCAGCCAACTTTTTCCCTCCCATTTTGTACCAGTTTCTTTTTCAGAAACACTTTCTAGAACATGGTGCTGGTCTGAGGTGGCGAAACCAAAGGCTTACCTTATTTTTTGATGAGATTGGGGGTGGGAGAATGTCAAAATGTTGTAACTTCTTTGGAGTGTTGGACTGCAGAAAGGTTGAGACAAATCTGAATCATTTTTTGTTTCATTCTTTACCCATTTCATTTTTAAAAAGAGTTCCCCCTCCGTTTGTATAGAATTTGTTGTCCAGATCATAAGAATGAACAAAATATGTACAACCCTCCTGTTTTTGCTCAAACTCATATTTGCAGCTGACTGTGTGGTAGTTTCTAGTTTTCACGTTTCTAAGGTTATTTGGTTTCAACATACAGATACTATTTGAGCACAGCAGCAGTACAGGGTTGTACACGTTTGTATTCTGTATCTTCAAAGGAAACTTGAAAGCAAGAACCTATGCGAATGGCACTCCTTCTCTGAAGTTTTCTGCCTAGTTGACCAGGAACTTAATTCTTCACTTATTTCTTGTATAGCATGGAACAACCTTCCATGCTGGTAGGATGGCTGTTGAGAAAAAGTATTATGACAACTTTGTAAGGAGGTTCCTTGCTAATGTGGTAGATCAGAGGTAGAGTTAATTAATTTCCCTCTCAAACCTCCAGCAGAGTCATGTCAAGCAATTACTGAATGACAATATTTCATATTCCACCATATTTCTTTTTTTAATCTTGTTGATAATTATACTTATCTGCACTTTTTTTTTGTTTTTGTTTTCTTTTCCTTCTTGCTCAACCAATTTTCAACTGTTTTAACACAGACCCATGCAGCAGGAATGTAAAATATTTCATGGATAATAGGTTGCAATAATTGGGCTTCTCATGTCACTAAATCAATGGACATGTCAAAGTGAAATCTGGTGAAAAGCATGTTGTTGTACAACTGTTAATGCATCCTACTGAAGCTTGTATCATAAGCCTGTGTTTAAATTTGACAGTGCATGTTGCTTGTGCATGTATATGTGTAGAGTTAGTTAAAAAGATGGATAGACAGACAGATGCCGAAGTCATTCTGAGTTACAAGTAATCTGTTGCCCTTTTAGATTATTCATTAAGTAGTTATGTATCATTTTGTGAGACAATATATTACAGAGCTGTAGATTATATTGCTACAAATTAATTGCAGAAGAATAGTGTGTGCTATACTACCCAAATGGCTTTTAATTGTGTAAATGCTTTCTGCAATTAAATGATCTTGATACAAGAAATAAATCATGCAGTAAGTGTTTTGAGATTGTATGTTTTTGGAGCTGGAATTCACCTTGAAATGTGACAGGTCTTGCTTAGTGTCAGGAATATTGCTACAAGAGTGGGTAGATGTGCAAACAGATTGCGTGCAGAACAGCCTCTTCGCCTGTTGAATATTCAGATGACTAATATGCCATACATGAAGAGTGTGAATTAGGTATGACACAATGTTCCAAGAGCATCAAACTCAGATGGGAACATGCCACGTCTGGGGACTGAGATGGGATACATTGATTCAGAGGAAATATAAACCTTCTTTCCAAATCTGCATTTGGCAAATCGTTGGATTCTCTATGCCAGCCAACACAGAGCTGTTGCTCAGAATTTTTATTGCTTTGCTCTCCAAATCTGAAAGTTAGGCCCAATTCTTTTATTTGTCCTGCGTTCATCCTGATTTTTTTTTAAAGCCTTGTTTTAATTGATTTTAAAGATTCTCTATCAAGAGACAGAAAGCATCCTTAGGGATCCCGGTGCCTGTGCGTGTGCAATTTGCAGCATCCATGTTTTGATTCCTCCTCCTGCTGCTTTTTTCTGCTTCTGAAATCATCTCATCATTCCAGGTGGCTTGAGGGCCTGTCAGGATGGCCATACGTGATTCCCATGATTAAGCACAATTTGCTTTGGAGAGCAGTTGTGCAGATGGAAGACAATGCCCTAAGCGTGTTGTTTCCTCCCATGATGCAAAGGACTACTAAAGTTTCTTCAAAAAGTGGTTCCTTTATCTAAAAGTATTTGAAAAAAGCAGGATTTATTTAAAAGTACTTGAAACAAGCATGGCTACAGTGGAATACTCCCCTAGCAAGGAAGGCAAGATAGTGCAAAGTGGTATAAGTAACATGCATCAAGGACAGTGAGAAAGCACCATGCTGAGCAGCCAAAAAACATTCCAAAAGTGTCCCGTGGCAAAAAACGTGGCACAGTCAGTGGTAGTTATGACCCTGCCTGATACTTCCTTTCAAGGATGCCAGGATTGTGAAAGGAGAAGAAAAGACTGTTCCACCCATTGCCAGTTGGGCCCCCACACCTGGGGGAAAATGATCTGGAAGGGTGGAAAGGATACGTAAAAACTTAAGAGGAGCCCTGCTGGATCAGGCCACACCCAGTCTAGTCCAGCATCCTGTCTTATGGCTGAATTCATGGGAAACAAACCTTGTCTAGGAGGGAAAGGCACTGAGAGTCAAGAAAAAAATGGAAAGTATACCAGAAAATGGCATCCAAAGGAGAGATAAATCCTGTGGTGGACAGAATAGGGAGCATAAGAGGGAAAAGAGGACACCCTTTGGTGGGGGAGAGATAGCCAAATTCCCTCCCTCCAAAAAATGGCCTCTAATAAGGAAAGGCCTTTAATGGAAAGAGCATGTGTGGATTTAAAGAAATTGGATGTGAATGTTTCTGGAAAGGGCAAGAGAATCTTGCTTAATCCTCCCCCCCCCCATTTATGCTGTTATAACTCCTGCTCTTCAAATGTCTGTAAGGAGCTACCAGAGTGTATGTGTACACAAACACCCTGGTCACACCCATAAAAGACAGAATGTCCTATTAATCATTTGAACTGAGGTCGTATGATTCTGTTCACACCTAGATCGTTATAGGTCGTCCTCAGGCCGTCCTTGCTTTGGGCTTGCAATGCTGGAATCCACTAGTTCTGCGTAGTCACAACAGAAGGATCCAAATTGAACAAGACCTTTAGTTTTGGCCTTATTCTTTTGTTCTGTTTGCAGGGCTCTGCATGAATTCACTTGTACAGTGATTCTAGCCTTGCATGTTTCCTGCTTTGCACAAGGGTACACTTGAGCACTTGAAGAGCTGTGCTGATCGATCAATTATAGTGGCAGGGAGGAATTTCAGACAGGATTTCTGGGGAACAGAGCAACCCCTAAAGTATGAGTAACAGCAATTCATTTGGTCTATCCTGAGGACAAGTTTGTGAGATGTGCTTCAACTATTCAGGTCTGTTCACTCCTACACCTGAGACTCATGCAGTTTCATTAGGAATTTATTTTGAAGCATCAGGTAAAGCTTGTGTGTAAATAGGTACTGAGTATTCAGTGCTTCTCAGTTAATAATTACACTGCTCTTTTTTTTATTAGCCCTTCACTTTGATAAACTGAAAATTTCAGATCTGTTTTTCTTTACTATAGGTTTATTTACCTAAGGGCTGCTCAGGTGGTTACAAGAGCAGGTGTTCCAGAACAGGCCACACATGATCTAGTCCAGCATCCTGTCACTCAGAGTGCTCCACCAATTGTTTCTGGGTATTTTCAAATGACAGAGAAAAGCAAAACCTTTGCTTGCTCTTGATCCACTGCAAATGGTCTGTAGAGGCAACCTGCCTGTCTCACCAATGTGGAGGAACTACTTAGGGAATCCCTTCTAGTAGCCATAGATACACCTGCCCTCCATGAATTTGTTTAGCCCTTAATTAAAGCTATTCATGTTGGTTGCTGGTTGTAAATTCCATAGACTGATTGCTGTCTCTGTGGGAAAAAACCTTCCCTTGCCAGTCCTAATGCTCCTGCCTATCAACATCAGAAAAAGTTCCCTAGTTAAGGCTTCAAAAGGACTTATACATGAGGGTTGGACAAGTTATGGTCATTTAGATGTTGGTGAACTTCAAGCTCCAAAGTTTACTGACCTTTGGTTTTGCCTGCTAGGGCTTACTGGGAATCAGAAGACCACAGGTTGCAAACATTAATATAACATTGATATAAGACATGCCCCAGAGACTTGGTATGTACACTGTTGGATGTCCTGGGGTCTGTATTATCACATGCACCAGTCCCTAGTAGGGATGTGCACGAATACTTGAAAGTTAAAAAATCTGATTTGAATTTGACGAATATCAACATTTGAATTTGAATCAGATTTTCAAAAATCCAAATTTCCAAATTCCACCAAATTTTGAATTTTGATACGGATTTTTGAATAATGCAACTGAATTCAGTGTTGTATGTCACATCCGAATATTGGGTCTATGTGTGCTTATAACATAGGATGAAAAAGGGATGCGCAAATTTGTAAATGGAATGCGAATGTTCCCGACATCTGTATCATTCAATTCAAATTGGATTTTCAAAAATACGGATTCAGATAATCCAGATTCAAACCCAATTTTCAAAAATTCAGATTTTCAATTTTTGAATAAAATAGAATATTTGAATATTCTGATCAACTCAAATTTGAATGCAAAAAATGCATTCGTGCACATCCCTGGTCCCTAGCACCAAGCATGGCTGACTTCTGACCATGTTCCTGGGGCAGGAAGAAGCAGCCCAGGGGAAACAAGGAGAAGACTTTCACAGTAGCATCCACCTTTGTGTGGCAACCACATTGAGGCCTATGCCTGCCTGCTCACCTTTGAGCCAGCGAGCTCACTGCAGAATCAATTTGTAGTAGCTGCATGTAGCTGCAGCTCAATGTGCCCAGAATAATTTTGATATTAAGATATCCGTGTGTTTGCTTTTGTGGTATTTTCAAAGTGTTAATTCTTTGCAACATTTGCAAATAGCTCAGTCTTATCCTAAATACATATAGTGTTTGGCAATAGCTAATTGTCAATAGGCTGATTTATGTGCTGTGGTGTGTGTTTGCTTTGACAAAGCATAAGTATCCAGCTCAGCGAACCCCCTCTATTTTGACACTGGTACAAGGCTTGTTGATGCACAATAATTATCAGTGCTTCAATTGGGCACCTAAAATTAGAATCTAATCATTAAATTATAGCATTTAAAAAATACCTAAACAGAAAAAGCTGCAATACGTTGGGATTCACCTCTACATGCCATCTGAGTGAACACAAAACATATTTGGTTGTGACTCATGACTGAACTTTAGAATCTGAGTATAAAAGCTGTTCTTCAGAGTAAGCAGCAGTGGTTTTCTCCTCACTTTACCATCAGTGATATAGATGGGTCCCATGCGCTACAAGGAATAACTTTGGAATCATGTTGTTTGCCTTTTTAGAAGAAAGCCATAAGCTCCTGCTTGAGTGCAATTTTCTGGGACGCCATATGGCTTGCGGTGCATTGCAAATGATGGCAACTGCTGCTGCTAGGGGACACTGGTGTGGCTGGGACACTTACTGTCACTTTGATGCCTCAGTAGAAAATGTCTGCCTTCACAGGAAATCACATTATAGTCTTTGAGACTGTCTGGGAGGGCCTATGGATGGTTTGCATCAGTCACATCAACAAGCATCAGTGCAAATTCTATGAGTCCCTGTTGGCCTTTCCAATTCATTTAGAAGCATCCAGAGGACTAATGTGCACAGCATGTGCGTTGTCAGTCATTGCCTTTTTGATTGCTATTCTTGGCATGAAGTGCACCCAATGTCCTGGCAATGAAGAGCACATCAAGAGCAAGATTCTGTTGGCAGTTGGAGTCATTTTTTGTTTGACTGGAGTTGTTGTGATGATTCCGGTTTCCCTGGTTGCCAGCAATATCATTGAGGAATTCTGCAATCCAGCTATCCAAGTTGCCCAGAAACGTGAGTTGGGAGCTGCCCTCTATTTAGGATGGATCACTGCAGAATTTCTAATCAGTGCAAGAGCCATATTTTGCAGTTTCTGTCACTGTGCAGGGAACCCTGGAAGATGTTGCTATTCATCAACCGCCAGCCTCAGCCAGACCAGATCTACTCATGCAAAAATGAAACCATTCAGTGTGAAACGTGTTTGACAACTTTGGTTTTGCTGCTTTGGCAAGAATGACGTTGTTTTCGAAAGTCATCAGCGCTGCATTCACACCTAAGATTTAATTAAGCTTCAGTCCACTTTCAGAGTGAGAGAACACATCAGCAAAAACGGAGAATCTTTTCCTTTGGCATTCTCTGATTCAGAAAATCCACCTTTGGGATAGATAATGTGAAAAGAAAATGACTGGTCACTTTGGGGTTGTATTGTTGCATTCTGAAAGTGAACTGAAGCTGGATTAAATCTTAGGTGTGGGCACAACCCTGTATCTAGTGAAAACAGCACTGTTGTAGCAACAAATTTCTCTCAACAAATCTGTTTCCTTGAATTTGCAGAAGCATGTAGAATTTGGTCTACATATCTTGTCAGTACAGGTAATAACAAGCTATTTCTGCCCCTAATACAATGGTGTAGTTTTGGGAAACCTCCAAAAAAGAATCCATTACTCTACCCACGAGACCAAATAGGCTCACAAAAGACCAAACTGGAGGGCCATGCCATCCACATGCTGTTGCAGACCAAAGCAGGTCTCAGATCTCTGGAACAATTTTATTCCAAACCCAGAAAATTTTTAGTCAAAGATTTCCTCATCATTTCTCCTGCAAGGAAAATTTAAAGCCTTCAGTTGCATTACAGGGTCCCTCCACCTTTTAAAATTCTGTGTGGGGTAACCAGCTATGGTCTGTAATTGTCATCAGTTTTATTAAACATCATCCACTGTATTATGAGGTTTCCTACTCTGTGGGAAAGTCAGTCTGTATGACAAATTGAATTTCTAGTCTTTAGACCTGATGAATAAAATGGTCTCAAGGTTGAAGGACCTGGTTGCTGAAGGAATAATAGCTATTATTGGCTTTGGATGTGAGAGATCCATGCTGTGTGATCATGACCTTGAGCATGTCTCTCTCTCTCTCTCTCTCTCTCTCACACACACACACACAAAATATTCATGTATTTCTTTGAAAGGCAGCTCACAGAGTTGTAAGAATAAATGAAATAAAAAAGGTAAAGATTCTGTGTTTTGGAAAAGGCAATGTGGATTTTAATTGTAAGCAATCAGTTCTGCTTTCCCACCAGATTAACATTTAGGTCTTCCTGTTCGTACTAGGCCCACAGGGGAAGTCCCATGTGGAGACCACCGTTTCAGAAGAGGCTCTGCATGTGTGTGCACCCTTTGCACCTTTTCTGAGTGAAGGGTTTGTGGGATGGGACATAAGAACATAAGAACATAAGAGAAGCCTTGCTGGATCAGGCCACAGCCCATCTAGTCCAGCATCCTGTCGCACACAGTGGCCCACCAAATGCTCATGGGCATCTCAAGCAGAGACAAGGACAAACCTTCTCCTGCTCTCGAGTCCCAGCAGATGGCCCTAGAAGCGCCCCATTTCCTCCCCCCCCTCAGCCTGAAAGATGCACCTAGGCATTCGTTCTAGTAGCCATTGATACATCTGTCATCCATAAATTTGTCTAACCCTACCTTAAAGCCATCGAGACTGGTAGCTGTCACCACCTCTTCTGGCAGCACATTCCATAGGCCAATGACCCTCTGTGTGAAGAAATACTTCCCCCTGTCAGACCTTACGCTCCTACCCATCAGCTTCATAGAGTGCCCCCTGGTTCTAGTGTTGTGCGATAGAGAAAAGAAATTTTCTCTATCCACCTTTTCTATGCCGTGCATAATTTTATATACTTCAATCAGGTCCCCTCTCAAACGCCGTCTCTCCAGACTGAAGAGGCCTAGACGTTGCAGCCTGGTTTCGTAAGGGAGGTGTTCCAGACCCTTAATCATTCTGGTTGCCCTTCTCTGCACCTTCTCTAGTTCCACAATATCCTTTTTGAGGTGTGGTGACCAGAATTGTACACAGTATTCCAAATGTGGCCTCACTATAGATTTATAAAGGGGCAAAATGACACTTGCTGACTTATTTTCTATTCCCTTCCTAATTATTCCCAGCATTGAATTTGCTTTTTTTGCTGCTGCCGCACACTGGGTTGACACCTTCATTGAACTGTCCACCAAAACCCCAAGATCCCTTTCCTGGCGTGTTGCAGAAAGCTCAGACCCCATCAGTTTATAGACGTAATTTGGATTCTTGGCCCCAATGTGCATTACTTTACACTTGTTAAGATTAAAGCACATTTGCCACTTGGTTGCCCACTCACCCAATGCTAAGAGATCCCTCTGGAGCTCTTGGCAATCTCTTTCAGATTTTACTACCCTAAATAATTTAGTATCATCAGCAAACTTTGCTATTTTACTATGTACCCCTTTTTCTAGATCATTGATGAATAAATTAAAAAGCATTGGTCCCAGTACTGAGCCTTGAGGGACCCCACTTTTTACTTCTTTCCACCCTGAGAAATTGCCGTTTACTACTACTCTCTGCTTTCTGCCCTTAAGCCAGTCACAAATCCAGGACAGAACCTGTCCTTTTATTCCATGGCTGGTGAGTTTACTCAGTAGCCTTTGATGTGGGACTTTGTCAAAAGCCTTCTGAAAGTCCAGATAGACAATGTCTACTGGTTCACCTTTATCCACGTGTTTATTGACACTCTCAAAGAATTCCAACAAATTTGTGAGGCATGATTTACCTTTGCAGAAGCCATGCTGGCTTTTGTTCAGCAATGCCTGCTGCTCCATATGCACACTAATTTTGTCTTTAATAATGGTTTCCATCACCTTACACAGAACTGACGTTAAGCTAACTGGTCTGTAGTTGCCTGGATCACCCCTGGATCCTTTTTTGAATATTGGTGTTACATTTGCTACCCTCCAGTCCTCAGGTACGGAGCCTGATGTTAGGGAAAGATTATATATTTTTGCTAGAAGGTCGGCAATTTCGCATTTGAGTTCCTTAAGGACTCTTGGATGAATACCATCTGGTCCCGGTGACTTGTTAACATTTAGTTTATTAAGACATGCCAGGACCTCTTCCTTGGTTATTTCTGTACAGTTTAACTCTTCAGAAAACACAGGCTCAGCTACTGGCATGTGTCTTCTGTCTTCCTCCGTGAATACGGAAGCAAAAAATTCATTTAGTCTCTCTGCAATCTCCGTGTCTTCTTTAATTACCCTTTTCTCTCCTTTACTATCTAGTGGTCCAACTGCTCTCCTGGTTGGATTCCTACTTCTGATATACTTAAAGAAGTTCTTGTTATTTCTTTTGATGTTTTTAGCAATGTGCTCCTCAAAATCTTTCTTAGCTTTCCTAATGGCCGTCTTGCATTCGTGTTGCCAGTGTCTATGTTCCCTCCTGTTCTCCTCATTTGGACAAGCCTTCCATTTCCTAAATGAACTCTTTTTGTTTTTAATGACTTCATCTACTGCATTTGTGAGCCACATTGGTTTCTTCTTGGACCTAGAAGTCCCCTTTCTTCTTTTAGGAATGCATTCTAGTTGCACTTCCGTTATTGTGTTTTTAAGTAGTCTCCATGCATTTTGAAGTGATTTAACTCTTTTGACTTTCCCTTTCAATTTCCTTTTCACTAATTTCCTCATTTTGGGGAAGTTTCCCTTGTGAAAGTTTAAGGTCTCTGTGTTAGACTTTATTAAGAACTTACTCCCTGTATTTAAGTTGAAGGTTATTGCATTGTGGTCACTGTTCCCAATTGGATCAGCTACAGTGACGTCCTTTACCAGGTCCTGAGCATTACTTAGGATCAAGTCCAGGACTGCATTTCCCTGGTTGGTTCCATGACCATTTGTTCCATGGAACAGTCATTTATCAGGTCTAGGAATTTTCTCTCTCTTTCCTGAGTTGAACAGGAGTTCACCCAGTCTATGTGAGGATAATTGAAGTCCCCCATTATAACTACCCTATCTTTATGGGCTACCTCCTTTACCTCCTTCTCCAATTGTTCATCTCCTTCGGACGTATGGTTGGGAGGACGGTAGCATGTCCCTATGCAACTGCACTGGCATTTTGTGCTTCCTGGTCACTGCAGTAATGGCTGGCACTCATGGCCATTGCTGTGCTGAGGTGATCACCTCTGGTGAAATGTTGGGTAAATTTGGGTAAAACAGATCATACGTTCTGAAGTACAGTCACCCAATCCATCCCACAAAATGCTTGAACTGTATTACAAAAGGCCACAGAATGCTTGAAATTATCTGAATTAACCTCGTTCAAAAGCTTCACTGTGCATATGAATTGCACCTTAGATACTTCTAGCTACACTTAGGCCAAAAGATTGGTGTGCAATGTTCTTGTAAGGTGAAAGCTTAATCAAACCTTTGCCTATTCAATATCAGAATGGTGATTATTAAGGTGACACCCACACCCATCAAATAAAGCTGCTCAAAAGTGGCTTAGGGTGCATCTCCATGGTCTCTTTTTGCTTATCTCTTGCATTGGATTTTAAAAATGTGTGTTGTAATTTGAAATAAAGCATCCCCATGTGGTTTGGGGCAACACGGATTTAAAATGTTCTTTCCCGTTCCCATGCAAGCCGCTTTTTTCGCCTCCCCCCCCCCACCCACTGCAGCGATGACCCGCAAAAACCTCAATTGAACCTCCACAACACATCATCCCTCTGGCTGGCTGCAAAGAGTTAAAAGCATAACTGAAAGCAGCTAGCTCTCTCCATAATTAATGCTTGTAACATAGTTACAAGCATAACTGAAAGTAGTTCACTCCCTGCAGCTGCCTGTGTGCAGAAGCTATCCAGCGAACTCTCTCTTTCTTTCACATTATTGGGAGGGGGAGAGAAATTCTGTCCTTGCTATCAGGGGAAAGTGATGCTAATTATCTTAACAATGGAGGGGGAAACATCTGTTTTAAGAAGAAAGAGATCAGTGGTCTGTTTGTGCACTTAAAAGGAATGGAAGGAGGCTGGATGTGACAGCTGGCTGGCTGACAGGCTGCAGGGAGCGACTCACTTTTTGTTATGCTTGTAACTATTTTACAAGCATTGGTTACGCTTTTAACTCTTGGCAGCCAAGGAAAGGAATGTTTTCACACTCACGTAAAGAGCGAGAAAGATTAATGTAGCCAGAAAGACACTTTAAAGAAATCCATGTGCATCTCCATGCTCCCAGGATAATCCACAGTTTCCCCCAATGTTGGATGTAGTACTGTTTGAAAGGGTTTTTTTCTGCTGCAGATTTTCCTCCTTTGCGCCCGATGTAGCCCAGAGTAAAGCTGTGCATGAAGATGCTCCGAGGCAAAACAAGCTTAAATCCAGAATATTTTTGGCATGTAGATGCTCCCTTAGAGGTTCTAGCATGTGGATGCTAGTGCTCATCGGGTGTTTCTGCACCTGCTGCCAAAAACCAGATCTAAAAAGATCTGTTTTGACACTCCAATACCCCCTGACATGTTTTTCAGCCATCCATTCTTCCAAGGATCTATCCCAAATAGGGACAGATCCCCAGAGGCCTCATGCATCTGCACATGTGCAGTGCGGCTGCGGCTAGGCTGGACTGGGTGGCCAGATCGCCCGGATGCTGCGTGGAAGCTGCAGCACCAGGGCTGAAGGCAGTCAGATTCCTGCACCACCACCGCCACCCCCACAGCCATGGGACTGGAGCATGGAGCTGCCAATCACTGCATGTTTCCAGCCACGTGTGGCGTGCTGGGGAGGGCAGAAGGAGGCAAACCAGCCTGCTTCCGTCCTCCCCAAGATGGCAGCTGCCAGGACATCTGGCCTTCGCCTCTCCATGTGTGGAAGTGTCCTGCTTCCGAAACAGATTAAGGTGAAGGGCCGGGTGAAGACCTAATTTTTCAGGTCTTCCCGAAGGCTGGATCTTTTGGTGGCAAGACCCGACTAAGAACGGGTCTTGCCTGCCGGTGTGTGGAAGCGGCCACCTCAATCCGGCTTCTAGTGCGGAAGGTAAATTTACATGTGTGTCTAATGTGTGTTTATATCTGTTTTTAGGTCATCAGTGTTGGTCAGTCCTTTCTGTGCTAAATCTTTTGTGAGGCAATTTGGGAATTGCTTAGGATTGTCTCAATATTTGGGCTATATCTAGCCAAGTTTCTGGAAGTGACGGTCCAGAACTAGGAATAATGTGTTCAGTTCTGGGTACCATACTTCCAGAAGGACATTGACAGGCTGGATCAGTTTTAGAGGAAGGTAACAAAACTAATACTGGGACTTGAGAACATACTCTGTGAAGACAGGCTGAGAGAACTAGAAGACAAGATGTCAGGTAAAAAAGAAAGTGCCACAGGAAGGGTGGTCAGTCTTTAACTGTTTCCAGTAGGGTTTCCTTAGATAGAAGTGCTGATTGCCTTTTACAAATAGATACTGATGTTTTCTGATTGTTCATACTAGTGCTTTATTCTGGAAAGATTGTACAAAGAATGTAGGATGATACCTCAGCACCTATACATTTGTGGTAATATTGAAGTCCCTTTCAACATTCTCCTTACACACATTCCAGGTCAGGGTGGGACATCCTGTCCAACAACAAGCAAGCTGGAGTGATATAAGGCATTCACATTTGGAATCAGAAGCAGCATTGGGCCTTTGAAGGCCAGGAATGAAAGTTCACAGCTTTCAATGTTTCTGGGAGGAGCATTTCAGAGTGTGTGTCTTCCACCAGTGCTTCCTGGAGCACCACCATGCCCATTACACATGCTTATGGTCTGGTATACCAGAAGAAGTCTGCTTGTAGACTTCTTTGGGAAAAGTCTCCTAGTGAAACAAGAAAGAGTGCCATTTTGCCACCTTATCTTAATCCATGGCCCTGTCTAGAGCGGGCAGGCCGCACCAAATGAGTGGATTGGGGCTTGCTCTAGTCCACAGTAACACGTGGACAACAGGCCCATAGCCCGTTCTAGGCCATTCTTTCATCCTGTAAACCAAGGAATGTGGAAAGGGCCCAACTCAGCTTACATGAGACAGTGGTGACTATTGCAAATGGGATGCAGAGAAGGGGATAAATAATGGTTGGCCATTAGCCTTTGACATCTGTAAACCAAAGAAATCCAGGCTTTGAGCTGATATTTGAGATTGCATCAGACCAGAACCTGGCTTGCTACAACTTATGGAGATCAAAGGCTAACAACAAATCAGTGTTCAGCCCCTTCCTGCTCCATAATTCAATGGCATATGAAATCTTCATTGCATCACATGTATTTTGTGCTACAACGTCTGCTGTTATCATGACCCAGATGTTTAGGGTTGTTTCTACAATCCTTCCTAAGTGCAGAACCACTGATCAGGGGCAGTACAGTAGTGTGAACACAGCCTATGTTTACCATCATACATTCCCACTCTGCAATGCATTGTGCCTCCTTCAGTGCTGAAATGCATTGGAGTTATCTGAGGGCTAAAAAAAGGGGCAGATGTTTCACAAAGGTTACTAGTGTCGCTCAAATTACTCTTTGCTTCAAGTACTGTATTTACAGTTCTAGTCCCAGGTCCCTGAACTAATGAGAGAATAAGCTTGCATGGATGTTTATCTTCCAGTGACTTTATGGATTCAGATAATGAAGCTTGGTGTCTGAACAAGTGCTGCTAATTAAAATACATTTTAAAGGAGAGCTATCGCCTCAATCAAATGGTGTTTTTTTTTAAAATTGATTTGGTGAAGTGACTTCTTCCAACATAACAGTTCCTGTAGTAAATTGAAAAGTGTGACCGCATAAGGGTTAAACACAAACTATAGGAAAGGATCTACATTCTAATACTTTTTATACTAAAGAATGGATTTAAATGACAATCTCAGATAATAGCTATATTGTATTTTTTTGAATATCGCACACCTAATTAAGAGTTATGAGCTGCAGGTTAGGACTCTGCATTAAAGATGGAAGCCTTGCTTGAAACTCTCTGGAGTATATTTAAGTGCATAGTGTACTGGAACTATAGCCTTTTCTTCACTTACATTTGATCCAGTCTAAGGAATCTCTTAGACCAGATCGTGGGTCTCCTCATCTGCACATTAATGTGGATCAAAGTGGCCCTGCCCCTCTTAGTCCTGCTCCACCTGTACAAAATGGAGCTAGATCCAGATTAAGAGATCCTTAATCCAATATCTTGTTGATCTCTTCATTTGGGTTTATGATGTGTGTGTGTGTGTATACCGGCCAGTTGGCTCTCTTCCTGACTGGCCAGTGGGCAGGTGGGCAAATGGCGGGTTCCCTTCTCTGCCGGAGGACCCTCGGGGGTGTTCTCTTCTCCTTCCTCTCTTGCCGCCTTCCTCTCTCTCTCTCCCTCTGGCCAGCTGGGCCAGCTCTTCCTCCTCCTCTCCGTTGCTGCTTTGAAATCCCACCCGCATGTGGCTGGCATTGGCCAGAAGGCTACAGCTCTGCCTCAAATAGCCCGGGACCGTTCCCATTTGGGGGGAAAAAAGCAGGCTCAATTGCGAAAGAGTCAAAAAGTCCTGCTTTTCTCAGGAGTTTTTTCTCTCTGGATTTTTGCTGAATAGCCCTCATAAAATCCAGGAAGAACTTGAATGTGAACGGCTGGATGCCAAATTTGGGTTAATTGCGGAAGTCATGGGAACGCCAAGTACTGAAGTCAAATTCAGTTGAGATTTAAATGCCTATAGGAATGCGCCCTAGGTGAGGTTTACAATTGTCCTTTGCTCTCCTGATGTTTAGATCTTTTACTTTACAACTTTCTCTGGGACAGAGCTCATCCCTAAATTCATTTAAATATATCACTGACTTTACTTTTCACATATAACTTGGTTCCATTTATTTCAGGGCTGCTAAAACGTTTCCACAGCTTTCTGCAGCAAAATCTGCCAGGTGTGTGGACTGAAGAAGATTACTGTTATCAACTCATTGCTCTCAGAGATGAGAATGAAATTCTGAAGGGTGATTAAGTTGACTGAGATTGGAGAGTTGTCATACTTATGTGAAGTTCTGTTCTGGATGGCTCCATGCAGAATAGCAATGAGAAGACTTTATTTTGCCTGAAATTCTTGCTTTTACAGTCAGCAGTCCTGAACCTGGAACTGTGTGCTGTGGCTACACCTGTTCATTGCTGGAGCCATCTGAGACCTAGGGTGCCACAGACTTCAAAGAATAAAATGTTGCCCTGGTCATTGGCTATGGTGCAGTTTAGGGGCAAGATTTGGTCCGAGTACCATGTAAGCCTGGCCCTTTCTGCATTTGGGCTTATTCTGGAATATATCTCAGGATACCCATCTGCTGGCCACAAGCTAATGCAGACTATGGCAGGCCTCACCTGGGGCCTTCCATAGTCTGCACTAGCATGCAGATAGCAGGTCCCATTTCCTGGGATATATTCCAGAATAAAGCCAAGTGCAGAAAGGTCCCCTGTTTACTACAGGCAGCCTGGATGGTAATGCAAGGCTGCTTCAGGTTTGGCTAGCTGTTCTTCCTGGGTCTAGGTAGAAGTTCTTTTCATGCTGCATGATTGACCTCCTAATTAGAATAACTTTTACATGAGTAGGATTAAACCATAGCTGGAAATCATATCTTGCAATAGGTTTCTAGATCAAAGACAAAGCAAATTTATCAGATCTGGCTCAGGGTTGTGTCTGTCATCCAATGTAAACTTTTAGTCCATGTGGAGACCGCTAGGACCCCTCAACCCCCAAATTAAGTTATTTTTGGTTTAAAATGCAAAGTGTGGCGAGAACGCGTTGTCTACACTGTTAAGTGTCGCCAAAGTGCATTTTTAACAAGGGTAAGTAGCCTGAGGGAGGGGCTAGTGGAGCACTCCTAGGGGAGGAGTGAAATAGAATGCTGGAGGAGCTCAGCCAATCAGGGCGAAGCTAGCCAGCCAGGCCCATATAAAAGGGAGCCTGAGGAGATAATTGAGGTTCTCTGCCTTTGGTCGTTAAACCTGGAGGGTGTTTAACTAGGGGAGAAACGGGCTCTAAGCTGTCCTGAGGGAAGCTGGGGAATAGAGTCCTGAGTTAATAGTGAATTACAGTGTTTAGAAAGTAAAAGAACTGAAGTGGTTATAAGTTATTTATGCTGTTGGCATTGATCTGAAAAGGATTGAAGTCTTTAGGCTTAGTGAGGAAGCTAAAGACCTAACTGTTGATTTTTAAAGTAACAAAGTGCAACTTTAAGAAGAAACTTGAATTGTAAACAATAAACTTGTTTTCCGGTTATTTTAAAGAAGCTTCGTGTTCTCTGTTTTCAAAGTGAGCCAAGACAGGCTGAATCCTAAACAGATACTGTAACCCACTGCTGGCTAGGCAGAGTGGGGGAAGGGCTGTCTGTTGCAGCACAAGAAGGAGGCAACATTATTATCAAGCCAAAGAGTAGGGAAAAGTAAATGGAAGGTGTGCCTCTTGGAAGGAAATAACAGAGTTTGATTCACAAGTAAACAAAACGCTACCACACTACCAAAAATAGATAAATATATATATGAAATAGATAAGGGCGGAGAGAGACTGCCTTCACATTTTGGTGGCAGCGGTGGTGGGATTCGAGTAATCCAGTGTTTGTGCAGAAATTTCTGAAGTAAAAGTTGTTGAATTTTGACTTTTAAAGTCACTTAAAGTCAATATCCTGAGGTAAAACACCTAGGGTAAGGTAGGGGTATTGACTTGAAAACAGCAGGTGGTCGTTGCGAGGTATACGACTTTGGGTAATTGGTAGCAACACCACTGGACATTGCTGGTAGAAGCCATACTTGATTATATTGTTAAAAAAGCAGCCACGATAGGTGTTTCGAGGTAACAGTTTAAAGGTATATGTAGAAACACCTAATCTAGACTGCTGACCCGTGTACAACGCAATACACAAAAGGAAAGGGCAGATTTGTGAGGTAAACAAAGAGGGTAAAGTAGCAAATCTGCTGGAAGATTACAAGTAAACAAATAAATACATTAAAGGAACATGGAAACCAGGTCTAGAAGAGTGATATCTGCTCATGAGCAGGCAGAAATATTGAGAATTAGGCTTGCCCATGAAAAAGAGATGAAAGAGATTGAACTAGCAATTAGAAAGATTAAAATTGAATCTGAGTTTCAAAGGCTTAAACATGAAGAACGAATGTCTCAGTTACAAAGGGAAATCGATCAAATCAGATCAGGTAACTCAGTCAAAGTTCCAACGGTCCCACAAAATAACCGTTACTCTGAGTTAGGACATGATAAGGCATTACCGAAGCTGGACGGTTGGAGAGCAGCACAAGATTCCATTCTGGTTGCCAAGGAAACACTCCCTGTCAGTACATCCATAACAGATATAGGGGTGCAGGGAGGCGAAGAGCAGCTTGTTGTGGAGCAGAAGCAGGATGAAAGCTTACAATGCCAGACAGAAAAAGTTAGTGACATTAGGTCAAGTGGTGAAGTAGGGCCACAAGAAGTGCAGACAATTGAAAATGATTCTGCTACAGTGCCCCTCAACCTAAACAGTGATACTGCAGAAGTACAGAGGCAGATTCTTGCAGAAAATGTTTATGATGAACAAGAGGGAGAAGTGTGTGATTCAACTTACACCCCAGAGTTTACAAAAGGGAGTGCGCAGGTGGAAACAAGAGATGAACAAAGCTGTATTAGTAATACAAGTAAACAGATTGATGCTAGGAATGGACAGATGTCCAGTATTAATGGTATTACAGAAGAACAAGTGAAAGTTAGTATTAAACCGAAGGAGTTGAAAGAACAGCAGGTAGCTTATGACTTAGAGCAAACCTGGGAACTTGGAGATGAAGTAGAATCCATATTCCAAGATAGTATTGAGAAAGATGTTACAACTGAGAAAAGACTTTTAACTCAAGGCACTGCTGTTTGTGAGGATAGCAGCACTGAACTTTTGGTGGAAGCAGTAACCAGAGTTCTCCCAGAATCTTAATGAAGATGACTTAGTGACTTCTAAGGAACTTAAATTTGGTGACAAGGTTATAAAATCAGAAGTGGTGCCTTCTGAAGGTGACCTTTGTAGGGTCAACAGTTCGCCAGACTATGCTGATGAAGTCTGTGTAGGGGTTGGAAAGAGCGACACTCAAGGTGCTGGAAAGCAGCAATCCTTCAAAAAAGAGGAACAGGAACAAGAAAATGAAGTTTCAAAACTGGCTGGTAATGAAAAGATGAGAGTGGACAGACAGGAAACAAACATGGAAGAAGTTTCAACAGATGCCAGACCTAGTGAAAGCCTGCTAAATGACACAGGACTTAGCCATGAACTGAAGCTGGCTGAGCTTGGCTGTGAGGATGCAGCAATGGCTAAACCTAATGAGCTGTTTGCACGTCCAGAAAGAATCAAGAAGCATGGAGAGACCTTCAACCAAAGAAGCAATGAGCAGCTTATGCACAGAATACTACTTGTGAGAAAGAAGCTTTGTGAGCTTGGAGCTGCAGGAAGGTGTGCCAAGCAAGGATCAACAGCAGATGACCAGAGTCAGCCAATGCGTGAGGAGTCAACCCACATGGAGCCAGGGGTGATCCAGGACTGTCCAGAAGCAGCACCAGGCTGAACTGGAGACAAACATGCAGCAGGACTGACCAGCAGACTGATGGCAGCAGAAAATGCTGAAAGTGACTTTTTGATTAACTGAGGGGGCAAAGGGGGATTTAGTGGAGAAAGTATGTTAAAGTTTTTGCAGTTGTTTAAAAATAAATAAATAAAAATAAATTTTTATTTATTTATTTTCCCCCGCGATTATAGGAGTTGTGGAGACCGCTAGGACCCCTCAACCCCCAAATTAAGTTATTTTTGGTTTAAAATGCAAAGTGTGGCGAGAACGCGTTGTCTACACTGTTAAGTGTCGCCAAAGTGCATTTTTAACAAGGGTAAGTAGCCTGAGGGAGGGGCTAGTGGAGCACTCCTAGGGGAGGAGTGAAATAGAATGCTGGAGGAGCTCAGCCAATCAGGGCGAAGCTAGCCAGCCAGGCCCATATAAAAGGGAGCCTGAGGAGATAATTGAGGTTCTCTGCCTTTGGTCGTTAAACCTGGAGGGTGTTTAACTAGGGGAGAAACGGGCTCTAAGCTGTCCTGAGGGAAGCTGGGGAATAGAGTCCTGAGTTAATAGTGAATTACAGTGTTTAGAAAGTAAAAGAACTGAAGTGGTTATAAGTTATTTATGCTGTTGGCATTGATCTGAAAAGGATTGAAGTCTTTAGGCTTAGTGAGGAAGCTAAAGACCTAACTGTTGATTTTTAAAGTAACAAAGTGCAACTTTAAGAAGAAACTTGAATTGTAAACAATAAACTTGTTTTCCGGTTATTTTAAAGAAGCTTCGTGTTCTCTGTTTTCAAAGTGAGCCAAGACAGGCTGAATCCTAAACAGATACTGTAACCCACTGCTGGCTAGGCAGAGTGGGGGAAGGGCTGTCTGTTGCAGCACAAGAAGGAGGCAACATTATTATCAAGCCAAAGAGTAGGGAAAAGTAAATGGAAGGTGTGCCTCTTGGAAGGAAATAACAGAGTTTGATTCACAAGTAAACAAAACGCTACCACACTACCAAAAATAGATAAATATATATATGAAATAGATAAGGGCGGAGAGGCGGCCTTTACAGTCCATTTTCCTTCAGTTAATTCATTGAGAAAGAGAAGGTTCGTGAGACTTCCCAGATGTGATTGTCACTGGTAAGTGCCACTGAGTGAGTTTGACTTCTGGTGACTGTATTGGCAGATGCTCACCGACCTCATCTGTTTTTAAGAAGGTCTTGCGTAATTCCAGAGGCATTCCAGTGAGAGGCATCTCTCTCATCTTGCCCATCTACTGTGATTTTTGCCCCCCTCTCTTTCTACATCATCTTACCTTGCCAAGATTTCTTTTTTTGGGGGGGGGGTAGTTCTTCATAATGTGCCCAAATACTTGTGTTTCTGTTTGCTGTTTAGCACTTCAGTGATGCAATCTGTTTTTATTTGGTCCAGGACTCAATTAATAGAAAATGAACTAATGCAAGAAAATGTTGGCTAATTTAGACCTCTTAAATCATTTGCTACTTTTGTCATTGCCAATCACAGCTATATATTTGCATCCATATGTTGTGGTCTGCAGGCCTACTATTGGTGAAACCACTTTGCATATTTCTGGTTGATTCCACCTGCCCCCCACCAAGTCTCATCTGTGTTGTTAAGTTGAAACTTCTCTATGATTGCTATGGTTCTAGACAGACAGGGCTAAAATGTAGGATTATTTTGGGGCTATTTGAGATTGTCATGTCTATCTGTGGTGATCCTAATATAGCGATATCATATAGTATTGCTATTCTGGGAAAATCATCTCTCCAGCTGGATTTTCCCAGAATAGTGATATGAGTTATCTTTTTTACACACTTACTTTTGGTGTGGGCATTGAAAAAATGCCCCTGGACTGAAAGTTGGTTCTGTCCATGCACAGGGACCAGCAATTGTGCATTTCTGGGTATTTTCTGCCATTGAAATACCCAGAAGTCACCACCCCACCATCCTGGGCGCAAGTGTCCAGGCAGCTAAGTGTCTGTGCTTGCTCCACAATTTTGCCCTGTTGTCTGCTATGGACAAAAGACAAGTGTGGGATCCAAAGAAAGTCCCTCATTTTCCTTTTTCTGTCTGGAAACAGCCTGAATGAAGTGGGGGAAATGGCTGTTCTGGAATACAAATCTAAGCCACCCAGGATGAACTGACCTAGCGCTACAGTTCTTTGCATACCATCTGTAGCATTAAATAAAGAAAACAGTTTTTACCCTTTTCTGTGTGTCACAGATGCATTGGCTGTTAGAAAATTGACTCACAAAACAAAAGCTTATTGGAAACAATTTGGAAAATAGAATGAAAATACCAGGTGAAGTCTGTGCCATATGTTAATCTAATTCAAATGATAATTCTGCTTTTGGAAGCCATGTTTCCTAATTTGGAGCATGTGTACTATAATATATTTCAGGTCTCTTGTCCCCAGTGTGTTTTGTAATGATTTCAGGATGTCAAAAGCAACAAATAAATTTGCATCCCAGTTTCTGCTGGATGTCTGTGATTGATCTATCATGTTCTCAGGAAAGATTTTTATGATAGTGCACCAGAAGGTGACATGTCAGAACAAGAGATGCAGCTATGAAATGAAGATACTGGCTTGTCATGCTTATCTTCCCAAATTAAGCAAAATGGAGCCAAGTTTAATATGTTAAGAACTCCATTAGCATGTGTAACCAAGATGATTGTGTTTACATTAATCATTCCTTTCTGTAATCTGGGTTGTTTTATGGCAGTAATGGGACTATGTAAGGATCCTTCTCTCTTTGAGCATTGTTGGCAATCTGGTTGTATAACCCATTAAGGTCATGTTACATAGTTGAAATATCACATGCAAGATTGCCTTGTTCTTATTCCCACCCATTTTATTTTGTTTTGTTTTGTTACGGTTATAAAACCAAGCTGACTAGGGGGCTATCTGGTGTTCTGGTGTCACACTGGGTGTAAATGGTTCACCCTGAGTTAGTTTAGAGGGATACAAGACAGAATAAATTTGTCATGGATGGAGCTGAGGACCCACCAAATCACCTTAATTAAACCACCTTTCCCAATTTCATTTATATTCAAGTTTTTTAAAGTGGCTTCGGGACTCTGTATAGATGGTATCTGTATATCATTCATATATTTATTCTGCTATCTGGCATGCTTATGAGCAGAGTGCTAGTTCCTTTCCTTCATAAGAATGTAAGAGGAGCACTACTGGATCAGGCCACAGCCTGTCAGCATCCTGTTTCACATAATGGCCCACCAATTGCTTCTGGGCATCTCAAGCAGAAGACAAAGGCAAAACCTTCATGTCCTCTTGAATCCCTGAAAATGGCCTTTACAGGCATTCTGCCTGTGACCCAATGTGGAAGTGGTATCTAGACATCCATTCTAGTAGCCATTGATAACAATACTTTTGCCCTAGAGGGACAATTTTCAGAATTCGATTAAAAACATGAGACCTGTACTAATTTCTGTTTTGTCAACTGTGATCTTAAGGGTAGACATCTTAAGTCACAACATGTATACTATCAGAAGTATATACTTTTTGTTTTTACAGGTGTTGCTTCCAAACTCTGTGTTTCTCTGCTCTTCTACATTCTACCAATAAGCACTGTGTCCCCTTCTCTGCCCTCCTTTTTCTCCTCTGGTGTCATAGGCTGCTTTCGGAGTTCTAGAAGGTGTATGGAAGATAGAGGCGTCTTTATTAGCTAGAAGATAATAATCAGATCTTGATTTAATCCACCAAGAGAAAGCAAGGAAACCAAATCCAATTTCTGAAGAGGGAAGGTGGTAAAAGACACCATCAATAGATCAAATGACAGGAGAAGACAAGGGAAATGGCAATGATTTTGTCCCTCAATAAAACAAAACAACAACCTGATTTCTAAAGCCAGGATGACCTTTTATTTAGTGGGAAGTATTTTCTTTTTTAAAAGATAACATACTTTCCTCCTTCCAAAATCTTTACTTTTCTGCACGGTAAGTTGAGCAGACATCTTGATCCAGGCACCTACACCCCACAGAGGGTCACGATTGGGTGGGTGGGTGGGAGCCTTGGCTGACCAGGACGACGTGGTCCGGTTGACCAAGGGTCCCTCAGCCCCTCGCCCATAGCCAGCCAGAGATCGTCCTCCTCCCACCCCAGAAAGGAGCGAGAGGAAGCCGATCTTGGTGCCTCCCCGACTCTGGCAGCTGCAATGGGGCTGCCAGGGCCAGGAAGGACTCACCTCCCCCCACGCGAGGCCGTCACCTACCTTTCCGGGCTGCGGTGGCGATCGGCAGGCGCGCCAACCCCGGTAGATGTCAGAGGGACCCACCGACTTGCAAGCCCCGTCTACCCAGAGTGTGCACGCTTGCGTGATGGCAACTGCGCATGCTCCTGGTAAACAGGGCCTGCAAGTCCATGGGTCTCTCTGATGTCTACCAGGGTCAGCGTGCCTGCCGATCGCCACCGCAGCCCAGCAAGGTAGGTAATTAGCCAACCCCCGTCACCTGTTTGGCTGATTTTCGGCCAATGGTGGTGGTGGGGGGGAGGGTGTGTGTGTGACCGCAGCTGTCAGGGAGTGAAGCATGTGTGAATGCTTCCCTCCCCGAATGGCTGGGGATGCTTTGAATGCACGCAAACTGATGTAGAGCACTTTTAAGGTGGGAATGTGGCCTCAGTCCTGAGTTGTGAACCAGGCACACTGTACAGAGCAAAGAGGTGCATCTTCACCAGGCATCTGAATATTTACATTGATGCTGCCTGATGCATCTCAGTGGTGAAGGTTTCCCTCACTTTACCTGGAATGGATAATCAGCTGATGGCTCTGTAATTTCCTTGACCATCCCTGGATCTTTGTTTGAAGATTAGTTGTAATGTTTGCTACCTTCCAGTCTTCAGGCACAGAATAGATAATATATTTTTGTTAGAATTTCAGCAATTTCACATTTGAGTTCTTTAAGAAGCCTTAGATGAATGCCATCTGGTCCTGGAGATTTGTTAGCATTTAGTTTATCCAGTCATGTAAAGATCTTGTCCTTGGTTACCTCTATCCAATTTAATTCTTCTGACTCCTTCCCTGAAAAGATTGGCTCAGCTGCAGCCATATGCCCTCCGTTCTCCTCTGTGAAAACTGAGACAAAAAAATTCACTTAGCCTCTCTGCAGTCTCCATGCGATCTTCACTTTTCCCTTCCTGCCCGTTAACATCAAGTTCCTGGAGAGTCCTTTTTGCAAGGGCTGCAGACATTGGTAGGAAGTTGTTGTTTGAACTAGCTGCCCTGCATTTGTGTCTGTGGGGCTATTAAAGCAAGGTGCTCAACTAGTTCTTCACTTTATCTTTTCATTATGCTATGTAAGGTGTAGTCTGCAAATATGTGTCCACTTTTGTCTTTTTATTTATGCAATCTTTTTGTTTGTTTGCTTGCTTGCTTAAAGAATATAAGAACATAAGAGGACTTCTGAGGGATTGGGACCTAGCCCATCTAGTCCAGCATCCTGGTTCACCCAGTGGCCCATCAATAGCTTCTGGGTATCTCAAACAGATGACAAAGGCAAAATCTGCATCTTCTCTTGACTCCCTGCAAATGGCCTTTAAAAGAGACTCCCTTGCTGAAAGCTACTGTCAAATGGGACCAAGTCCTAACCCTAGAAGCTATCAACATATATTCTGCTTGTATTAACAATAATAGATTCCATGAGGTGCGTGGACAATAATCAGACTTCTTTTTATTCCCCTTTCTGCCACTGATTCTTAATAGTGAGAAAACATGAGTTATTTGAATTTCATATTAGGAGAATAAAAAGGCTTGATTCTAAAATCAGTACATTTTTTTCTTAGCTGCTACTCCCTCACTTTGCTCCCAATTCACTGTAGAACTTCAGCACTTGTAATTTGTTACAGTTTAAATGATCTATTAGTTGTGGTCCTTCTTCTGACATCTTTTTCTCTCTCTAGTGCCTTATTATCATCAAGCAAAAGCTCTAGGGGGGCCTGGTGTCGGTACCCAAAGTTTCCTTGCATTAATTTTCTGTGTAGGATATTGTATCCAATAGCAGTGGGCTCTCTCTTACAGTGATTTTAAAAACTGTGTTCATGTTTAAGTGTTTGTGTGTTTGGCAATAATGCTCAGCTACAGTGATCAACTGCACTTATTTCAGAAATTTGACATACATATACAATAGCTTTTTATATTTTTATTGGAAATATCAGCAGCAGCTTCCAAGGCCCAGATCACACCTATATAAGACAGGACATTCAATTCATAATTCGAACTGAGGTCGTACCAGTTCTGTTCATGCCTAGATCATTTTAGGTCAATTATGGCAAACCTTTTGAGCTCGGTGTGTCAAAATTTGCAAGAAAACCTAGCTTAACTTGGGTGCTGTGTCACATCTAGAAATATCTATAATTTTGTAATATTTCTAGTTCTAGTAAAAAAGTTATATTTTTGATATATGTATTTTATTAAAAGCAAAAACAAATAATTCTTTACATTAGTGACTTTTGTTGTTGAATTTCGTTTGCTAAATCTTCAATTGAAAGTTGGTGTTTTGTACACTTCAAGAAGAAGCAAGCACTACACGACCGGGTGGCCAGGGTGACCATGTGTGTCACCCAAAAGGGCTTGGCGTGTCACCTGTGACATGCGTGTCATAGGTTGACCATCACTGTTATAGGTCATCCTAAGACCATCCTGGCTTCGGGCTGCATCGCTCACACCTTTCTCTGCAGTTGACCTGAGACTCCTCCATGGAACTCACCTCTTTTGCTGCAGCAAACCCTACTTCCTTTCTTCTTGGATGCCGTTGTCACTCAAGGTAGGTGAGGGTGTGTGTTTGCAGTTATTTTTAAAGCTTGCTCCCCAACCTCTATGTCCCACTTCCTTTTTAATAATAATAATAATAATAATAATAATAATAATAATAATAATAATAATAATAATAATAATAATAATAAAATAATAATAATAATAATAATAATAATAATAATAATAATAATAATAATAATAATAATAATAATAATAATAATAATAATAATAATAATAATAATAAAACTGATGACGATCCACCATGCACTACATCCTCGGAGTGATGTCGACAGGTTGTACTTGCCCAGGAAAGCAGGCGGTAGAGGACTTTTGCAAGTGAAGCAAACAGTGGAAGAAGAGAAGCCTGCATTAGCAGATTACGTGGCAGAAAGCAAAGAATCAGCTTTGATTGAAGTCAACAACCAGAAGCTTCTCAAAGTGCAGCAAACCAAGAACCATTACCGGAAAACTGCAGTTCAATGCCGAACGGACAGCTGGCACAATAAAGCACTGCATGGACAGTTCCTGGAGAAGATCGAAGGCAAAGTGGACATGGAAAAGACCTGGTCTTGGCTTACGAATGGAACATTGAAAAAGGAAACAGAAGGACTGATTCTTGCTGCACAAGAACAAGCAATAAGAACAAATGCCATCAAAGCCAGAATTGAAAAATCAGGAGAAGATCCAAAGTGCCGACTCTGCAAAGAAGTGGATGAAACAATCGACCATATACTCAGCTGGTGTAAGGAGATTGCACAAACTGATTACAAGCAGAGACACAATGCTGTAGCACAAATGATCCACTGGAACTTGTGACAAAAGTATCATCTGCCAGTGGCAAAGAACTGGTGGGATCACAAGCCAGAAAAAGTGGTTGAAAACGAACAGGCAAAACTACTTTGGGACTTCAGGCTTCAGACTGACAGAAAACTGGAGCATAACACCCCTGACATTACAATTGTTGAGAAAGAGAAGGTGTGGATCATCGACGTTGCTATTCCAGGTGACAGCAGAATTGAGGAGAAACAGTTGGAGAAGCTCACCAGATACGAAGACCTGAGAACTGAACTTCAGCGACTCTGGCGAAAACCAGTGAAAGTGGTCCCAGTCATCCTCGGCACACTGGGCGCAGTGCCAAAAGATCTCAGCAGGCACCTAAAAACCATTGGCATTGACAAGATATCCATCTGCCAACTACAAAAAGCCACTTTACTGGGGTCTGCTCGCATAATTTGCCGATACATCACACAGTCCTAGGTGCTTGGGAAGTGTCCGACTAGTGATATAATACAAAATCCAGCATAGTGATCTCATTTGCTGTGTGTAACTGAGGCTGAGTCCTCTGGAAAAGATGACTCTGGTTAAATTGATCTAACAGGAGTAGGCTGGCTTGGGAAATTAATTGAATAAAAGATTACCTGAAGTCATTTTAAACTAAAAGTGTGATCAGGGGCCAAGGAGGTGATCACCAGCTATGATAGTTGCCTTAATTTCAAGCTCCTTTGGTGTCTCTCCTAATTTGTTGCATTCAGGGGTGTGTGTTCGTGTGTATTTGTTTGCATCTGTTTGGCTACTGACATATTATAGCACATTTAAGCAACTTATTGTTTTCTAGGAAAAGAGTTCCTCCATTCTTACAAAATTGGGGTGTGCATGGAGCCATTTTCCACATTCTATTGGATGGGGGAAAATAGAATGTGGACAAATTTGGCTCTGGCCAAATACCCTCTCCCCCCATGGATGTGCCCGGAATGAATAACCCGCCACCCCCCATTCCTCTCATCCTCCCCCCCACTTACTTGAACACCTCACCGTGCACAGCCCTATTATGGAATGCAATAATTAACAAGGCCTTTTTTATTGATAGAGAATAGAAGCTAACCCCCTTTTCCCCACTAGAACTTCCTGTCCCATGCCAGATATACAACCTGTCCCATGTTGTTTCAGGCTGCCTCTGGAGTGGGGCAGGGCCATCTGCATTGGGATGACCAACCCTGCCTTGCCCAAGTCATCAGATCTGAAGGCCAGATCAGCTTTGGAGCCAGCACTGGAGCCTTTAAAAGCCAAGAATGAAAGCCCCCGGCTGTTGTAGTTCCCAGACATTTCGGTGGTTCTTCCTGATGTGCTACTGAAATTTCTCACATGTATAATTGACCAAGAAGCCATGTTCACCCCACACACCACCCCATTGTTCCAGCATGACAATAGACCTTATCATTGAGATCCCCTGATAGAGTGGAACAGGCTGCCATTTTGGGTTATTTCCCCCACAATGAACTGCTCCGTAGCCTCACTTATCTCTTGCTGCTATCCCTGGGATTGGGCATGGGCCAGCTAAACAACACATGTTTCATTCCCCTTGTTTCTGGAGCAGACAACTCAGTCAGCCCCAAATTTCTCTGTCTGATAATGAAAATGCATCTTCATTGATTGTACTGAATGATTGGCAGGTCTGATTGCTTTATGTCCTCTTTAAATAATTTTTAAAAAGGTAAGCTTGTAAGGTGATTTAATTTGGTGGCAGCTAAGTTAGGGCTTATTTGTTTGTTTGTTTGTTTGTTTGTTTGTTTGCATTTTATCCTATCCTGTGCCTGAAGGTCTCAGGGTGGGTGACAGCAATAGAAAAACAAAATATAAAATGAAGAAATTAAAATAATACAACACTAAAATGACAGAATCTGGGGAGGGGAAGGTATTTCCTTGTTTTAATCGATGGCAAGAGAACTACTGTGTTTTTAAAATGTTCTGTATTAACTGAAGGTGTCTGGAACTCCTTAGGCAGGTGGAGACTATTCCACAGTTCTGTGTGCCCCTACGAAGAAGGTTCCAGATTCCCACCCCCTCAGCTACTGAAGGTGGTGGTACCGCTAGAAGGGCTACACCTGCAGACCACAGGGCGTAAGCAAGTTGATATGGAAGAAGGAGTTCCTTTGGATATTTCTCGCCAATCAATGTTTCCCATCCTCTTCCCCTGGTGTGGCAGGCTTTCTTTCTTTCCCCCCTTAATTTGGATCCTTCAGTTCTTGCATATTGGGAGGAATGGAGGGAGAACTCTGAGTAAAATGGATTCAAGAACTCGGATTGACTAAAACACAAAATAAATCCTGAAGCAATGTCTAGGAAACAAGTGAAGATAACATTCTCAGAATAAAATAAAAGCAAATGGCAATGAAATCAAAACAGTCACTTTGATTTTTTCCTTTTGTTTCTTCATGAACACAGAAGCTGAAATAACTTATTGGAGTTTGGGTGCAAACCAGTTATGTTTCTAAGCCTTCCTAACAGGCTTAGCTTGGTATGGCAGGAAAACAAGAGTAGAAAAATGTGGAGCCATAATAAATTGTGTAAGGAAAGCATTGCAGCTACTTTGCTTCCAGCAAATTATTCAAGTCCCTTGCTTATTTCCTTACTTAGAAGAACTCAGATACCTGGATAAATAGATCTTTGTATACCCTGCTGTGCAAGGGAAGGGGACAAATAAATGTCACAGTGGGAAAGCCCTAGCAATGACATGGGGGCAATGAATTTTGATGAGGCACCTTGTGGCACCAGCTTGTCTCTTCACCTCCTTCTTTTATAAGGGCTAACATATAGAAAAAAAATCTGGATGTTTCTGGATGCATAGGCAACCCAAAGAAAAAATACAAGCGGGGGAAGCTCTGGGGTCAGATGAATGAGCTGGGTGTGGCAGAAGAACAGTTGTTTTTTATACTTCACTTTTCTTATCCTTAAGGAAACTCAAAGCGGCAACAAATTTCTGTTCTTCTCCTCACAACAGATACCCTGTGAGATACGTGGGGCTGTGAGAGCTCGGGAAGAGAGCTGGGACTAGCCCAAGGTTACCTAGCTGACGGAGGAGTGCAGAATCAAACCCCATGACTGCAAGATATTAGTTTGGCACTCTAACCACAAGACCAAACTGGATCATAGGAAGGGGAATGATCAAGATGTCTCATTTAGCTGCCGCATCGCCAGTGACTATAGGTCCCACTTCACTTTTTTTACAAGGGCAAACCCTGGGCTTGTTTCCACTCATGCCCCTTAAAACAGTTTTAAAACGAAAAAAAAAAAAAAGCAATTCAAACACAGATTCTGGGAGTCCCCACTTCAGTGGCTTTAAATTGCTATCAACCCCTCTGCTGTCCCCACCCAAAACAGTTCAGAATCACATTAGGGAAAGGGAATCTTTTCTTCTCCCCTCTTGCCAACCGGGGCCCCACCCCCGCCTACTGATTGGATCCCACAATGACGTGGTGGAGGGTGGGGAATTGCAGTTCCTCCCTCTCCTCTCCCCTCCCCTCATGCTTTTGCAAAAGACATCCTGCCAGTCCTGTGCACACACACACACAAATAAACAAACACACATACCCCTTCCTCCCCTTCACTCTCCTCCCCTTCCCATTGCCAGCAGCACCGACTGGTACACACACACGTGTGCGCATGTGCGTGCGTAAACTCAGGACTGGTGCTTTTTCACTTCGCAAATGCAGAGAAATGAAAAAGCAGCAGCAGAGAGAAAGCTGTGCGCCTGCTCACCCGGCTGGCTACACAGGCATGCGCTCAGTCACCTGTGGGGCATGGGCAGGAGGTGCTTCTCTCCTTCCCAGGGCTCAGCAGGGCAAAAGAGGTGCCTCCAGTGTGTGTTTCCCGGTAAGGAGAAAGTGAGGGGAAGTGTAAAATGAAACTTTATCTTATCAGTGCGGAGTGTGGAGTGGGTGAATTTCTACATCTTATCAAGCTGAATTGCTACTTCTCTGCTGAATATGGATCTGGTGCTTTAATAAAACTGGCAAGGGCCTGGTCCCTGCACAGGGTGAAAGCCCACCCATTTTATCACATATTTGTCCCAATACTGTTATAGCGTTCCCACAGCAATAAGGAAGAAGTGTTTTAAAAGCAAAAACGGGAAAAAACCCTGAAAAAACAGATGTTTATTCTGTTTTTTAGCCAAATAAGCCTCAAAATACCCCTGAAACAGATTGGTAATGGGGACAAAGAGAATCCAAACCATTTCTAAACCGTTTTAAAATGCCAATGGGAACTGGGCCACTGGGGGAATCTTGGATACTCCTAAGAAAAGAGCAGAGAACCCTTATTTGTGTACCTGAATTTACTTCAGAGTTGTTTTTTAAAGAAAGTAGGCTTTCCTTTGTTTCCTCTACAGAAAACATGTAAAGATTGTGGTAGATCATAATCCACATGCTATGTCAAATGCACACTGCAGAAAAAAAAATCCATGTTTGGTGTTCCCCAGACTGCAGTTTCTGTGGCATGGTGTATCCTCCTTAAAACCTGGGAATTTTTTTAAATTTCATGGTCAAATGGTGATCAAGAACATGTAGAAGCATGCTTGGTGGGGCGTGTAGGAAGATGTGCAAAGCATTTGTTATCACTTCAGAAGAAGTGGAATCCATTGCAGTTGATCAAAACTGTTAGACTGCACTTGATGTGCAATGTACCTACTAGCAGAGATGGTATATCAAGGAAGGAAGGAGGGAGGGAGGGAGGGACGGAAGGAAGGAAGGAAGGAAGGAGGGAGGGAGGGAGGGAGGGACGGAAGGAAGGAAGGAAGGAAGGAAGGAGGGAGGGAGGGAGGGAGGGAGGGAGGGAAGGAAGGAAGGAAGGAAGGAAGGAAGGAAGGAAGGAAGGAAGGAGGGAGGGAGGGAGGGAGGGAGGGAAGGAAGGAAGGAAGGAAGGAAGGAAGGAAGGAAGGAAGGAAGGAGGGAGGGAGGGAGGGAGGGAGGGAAGGAGGGAGGGAGGGAGGGAGGGAGGGAAGGAAGGAAGGAAGGAAGGAAGGAGGGAGGGAGGGAGGGAGGGAGGGAAGGAAGGAAGGAAGGAAGGAAGGAAGGAAGGGACTAGTTTAGTTTAGTTTAGTTTAGTTTAGTTTAGTTTAGTTTAGGTTAGGTTAGGTTAGGTTAGGTTAGGTTAGGTTAGGACAGAGCACAATTACAAACCATCTAGTTGCCTCTCTGACTTACCACTACTGTTTTGCTGGTTGCTTCCATTATGTTCTTTAACAGGGTCCTCAAAGTACTGATGAGTCACAAAGAAATTTTGGCAGTTCACAGTGAGATACGTGGCAAAAAAATATGTTTTGATGATGCTCAGGAGGGCATATTTTTCATATTAATGATAAGTTTTATAAATATTTTAAGAATATTAAGAATTGATTTTTGGGGGGGAGGGGGGAGAGTGGAGAAGGTTGGTATTTCCAGAGCCATTTCCTACAGAAGCCAAGTAAGAATGAACCCAGGAGGCAACGTGCACAAAAATGTAGACATAATTTGCAGTTTGTGTAACACTGAAGGAATTTGATAATATTCACCTACAAGGCTCCAAGGTTCAAGATGCAACTGCAGCAACATATACAATACAGGAAAGCAAAATACAAAACAAACAAAATCCCCCTGACAACTGTAGGAAGAAATCTTCTGCGTGCTACTCTACTACAGTATGCTCCATTAAAGAAGAAATCTGTTCTGCATCTACAATTTATTTCCTTCATAGAAGTGCGCTAGTTGTGCCTGTGCTATTAAACTGCAGAAACAAGTGAATGGGGGCCACTGATCACTTAAAATAGCAAGGCTGGGTTTAACTGTAGTTCTGTAGGTTTATTATTCTGCAAAGGAGGTAACTGGAACTAGTGGCTTGGAACTTCTATGCCATAAATCAAAATGGCATTATTGCCTTCCTAAGTAACCTCCTAGTTGATTAAAACACTGCAAAAGGCAATGCATGTTTATGATGCAGCCAACAAAACCATCATGAAACTTTACTCTGTGTCATATGAAAGCTGCTGTAGGTTAGCTGGACTGCACAACAAATCAACTCATGTTGCTAAAATTACTGATGTATGTGTTATGATATGTGATTTTAGAACCAGACATTTGTGAGAGATGTCTTAATTGGAAAGGGCAAATGACCACTGGAGCATGGGAATTTGTCCCCTAGATCAGAATCCGTCTTGGCTACTTAAGGACATGGCCAGAAGATGTGACCCACTGACTCTCTGCAGGATTCATCAACGTTGTCAGCTTCTCAATGAAGACATTTCTTTGTTCAGATGATAGCACCACAAGATCAGCTTAATCTCATCAGCTCGCAACAGGAAAACTCTGCTTGAGCTAGCAGTCTCCATATACCCTGAGACTGAAAATTAAAATGCAAATGTGGGCACCCAAATATAATAGTTGATTTAATCATTGCACATTGTTTTCATGTCCCGTGACACTTGGGCTGTGTCCACATGCTGAAAAAAGTGCAAGGCAATCGCCCTAATACAGTTCACTGGACCAAGGACCAAAGAAAAATGCCTCACTTCCTAGCTTTATTACTTAGCATGATTTTCATCATTTCTGTGAGCATTTATGTCCCTTGAATGTATGCACTGCAGGGCAAAAAGGTTATGCCTGGAGTTAATTTATTTACAGGGAGCTTCATATATTGATGGTGAAGAGCTGAAAGTGGGGAATTCCTATCATTAAAACCACCCTTAAGAACAGGCATTGGAGCAAAATGACTTGAAACACTTCAAGAAGATGACAGTAGTTTGTCAGATTTGTGACAGATCAGCAAAGCCCTCTTCCTCTGAATTTACATGTGTCTACATTCATGATTACAATAAACTTCTGCTCTATAGTTCTGGAGGAAGATAATGGCTCCTGCAATAGTCTAAGCCGCAATACAGTTAGGGAGTTGGGTATCCATTAGTGATGATAATTCAGTTTGCCAACCCTTTTGTTGCAGAAGGAGAAGTTTTCCGTGATGCCTCTGTTACCAAGGCTTCCCCTTCCTCATATATATTGGAAGCCACGCTCAGAAGATACACTTTCATGAATTAAACATGAGCAAATCAATTCCCCTGTCCAATGAAATAAAGGAAACAACTTATGGGCAGGAAGCTGAATATTATAAATGGAACAACATTTATCCTTTTGCAGAACCAAAGGTGGTGGTGATGGTGGTGGGGAGCCATCCTAACAAGACCTGCTAATTTGGCAGGATGCTTTATTCCGGAATATCCAAATATAGTGGAATAGGCAAACTGACATCTGGATACAGCCTCTGGTAAAAGCTGACATTCATAGTGATGTTGCTTCTGTTGCTATAACATGCCATCATTTTACTTTTTTTTTTTTAAAAATAAGTTTTACCTTCAATGAGTTATAGCGTCTGTCAATCTTTCTATATATTTAGGTTGTACAGATTGGGTGTTGGGACAAAAAGACGAAAGGTAGGGGATGTATTAAACAGCTATTGACATTGCCAAAAGTGTAGTGGAGAAGAGGAGAAATATGCACAGCGGGAAAGGACAAAGTGCCCTTGAGCTCCCCCCACCTCCACAAAATGAAAGCTCTGCATGAATGAATATGTTTTATGGCTTATAAGGCTAAGTTGCATTAGTTTCCTACTGTGGTCAGGTTGATCCATGGCTTTTGTCTGACAAACATTTACTAACTTCCCTTTTAAATCCTTCTTGGCCCAATAAATCACCCCTTCACCTCTTGCTTCCTTTGGAGGCTGTATCATGGTGGGTCCTGCCACTACAAGTATTAGGCTGGGATGTGTGTCCAGACTGGGGAATACTGTACATTCTGATGCTCAGTGGGTGCGTGGGCATCACACCTGACACCTGATACTTTATAGTGGCGGCGCATTATGCTGCCACTACTGCAGATTTACCTGCTGTGGAATAATCAACCCTCATTCTGCAGTAGCAGGTAAATTTGGAGTTTCCTGCCGTCTTGACAAGATGGCGAGAAACAGCCAATGAGAGCTGAGTCTGCAGCTCAGCTCCCCTTAGCTGCCCCATTGCACTTGATGCATGCCTCACCACAGGCAGGGGTTGTCACTTCACAGTCAAGTAAGCTGCAAATTTTTATATAACTGCGGATTTTTATCCACTGGTCTGAAAGGGACCTGCATTGTTCGCATAGTAACCTCCTGCCCACAACAGCATGAACATCAAAGCTGGGAAACGAGGTAGACAAGTTATTATTTGAAGCAACTAAACTTAGATATTCCCTCTTTATTTTATGTCAGTAATTATAGTGTGGTTATTGACCCAACAAATATCTTGATTTACACCTTGTGCAACTAGGTATTTCTTTTGAAATCTCTATGTATGTTTCATGGTTATGGTTGAATGTAGTTGTTAGTTTGTTCTTGTTATTCATATTGGTTCAGCTGTTAATTTGTTTAATAATAATTGATTTTTTAAAAAAAAAATCTGAGAAACCTTCATTCCCCAGTTTTAACCTTTCCATCTGGGAGAGTTTTCAGAGGCACAGGAAAAGGCCATGGAAGTTGGGCATATTCTGTGTCTCTGGAAACAGGGCTGTTATTTGGCACACGGGACCTGTTTTAGGTAAGTCTGCACTGTTAGCAGTGATGTGGTAGACGAGTGGAAGAAGGTACTGTCAGAGAGCATTCTGCATCTCTGCTGCCAAAGCGCAATTGAGAGTGCTTATTGTGGGATGGGTGCTAGATAAGCATGGGATCGGATGGATTCCATGCTCTTTGAGAGTTCCCATGAGAGCACTTCTTACGTGCTTTGCAGATCTTAAGTTAAACTGTATTGAGCTTTTGCATGGGCACCGTCTTCCTAAATGGCAAATAGAAAACAGTTGGCAGAGGAGTGGTGGGTTCAGTGGGACTGGAATTCTTAAAAGTCATGGGTGTGTTTCCTCTGTGCCAGAAAGAGACTCTCCTAGGAATACCTCCACCCTTGTGGGTTCCCCTCGTGACCTCAGCTGGCTTTGAGAAGGAGCTTGACAGTGCCACTGCTGTCATCAAGGCCATGATTCTCAAGCTGAACTGCGAGAAAATGTGGTGCATTTTGCTGCAGCAAGGGCCTGACTCTCTGTGTGAGAAGTTGTGTCATGGTTGCTTTTCATGCACTGAACCTTTTATACCTTGGGAAGCGCACTGAAGTGCCCCCATGCATTCTCAAGGCCGTTTGGCGGGGGTGCTGTAGAGATGGGCAAACTTCCGTGTCCCCCAATGCATTTTACGTGGTTGGCGGAGTCATGGCCTAAACTGGCTAAATGAAACTGCTTGCCTATATATGGCCTCTTGGTGGCATATCTATGGGCGTGCATGGGTCTTTGCAGATTGAAGACTATGGCACTCACGCCCTCTTTATGAGCTGCTTAAAGACCTCTGGTAGCTAGTGATGAAAACAGAAATACATTGGAGGCTGATTGGTATAAACTAGTGCAAATGTATTTAACAGCTACATGATTGGGGGCCTTTCCATACTTGCTGTGGTGGGATAGCTGGAGGCAGCTCCCACGCAGAGCATACGCACTTTGTGGAGCCGCTTCTATCCTACAGCAGCTTTGGGTGTGCCAGAGTGTGTCCCACTCATTTAACAGCAGAGCATGAAAATGTGCTCTACAACTATACTAGTGGCCCAGACAGGACAACCTGGCACGCACTGTTTCCACCTCTTCTGGGCAAACAGAGCATGGATCCAGGAGGTGAAGCTGCAGTTACTGCCATGTTGCCTATTTGCTGTGACAATGGTGCCACACATGTGCATTGTCATGGCTGGGTCATCCCGGCCATCACACTTACGTACCCAGAGTTTCCCTAAGTGCTGTGTAAGTTTTGGATGCATCAGGTATCACAAAGTGTGGACACCTGATGCGTTCTAGACTTTTGCCAACATTTGGGCTAGGTGAAGGTGCAGAAAGACATTGGGAGAAAGCTGCTTGAAAAATAAAGGACTCTTCTCCAAGATGGCAACTGATATAGCCGAACAGAGGCTCTTTTTGCACTGGCCCTTATTCTG
This sequence comes from Aspidoscelis tigris stejnegeri, assembly GCA_023333525.1. Classification (NCBI taxonomy): domain Eukaryota; kingdom Metazoa; phylum Chordata; class Lepidosauria; order Squamata; family Teiidae; genus Aspidoscelis; species Aspidoscelis tigris. Next base: position 216,305,220 of record JALMGA010000001.1, read on the forward strand.
GATTATATCTCAGAATAAGGGACTGCCACCTGCAAGTTAGTGCAAGCTATGACCCCCTGCCATAGCCTTGTACTAGCATGCAGATGGCAGTCTCCAATTTCAGGAAATAATCCAACATAAAACCCAGTGCAGAAAGGGCCATAGTCTATAAATATATATTACTTCTTTAATTCTGTGCTATAAGTTATTTCACAGGGGGGAAAATAGCATATAAGGAACTGATCGTTTGGGTTGCTGTCCCTCAAATGAGGAATCTGTGGACTACCTGTTTGATATGTTTTCATGAACGTTGGTGGAACAAAGGTTTTGGCAGCATATCTAAAACTGCTGGGCCAAGCAAACAGATTGCACTCCTTTGGAGATATGCCTAATCCATGCATAGATGCAAGGGAAATGCTGCTATTCTCTGCTTAAAATAGGAGGCACAGATGGAAGCAGGTGACACAGCATAGACTTATGCTGGTTGTGGTTATCAATAATTACGTCAGCCAATTGTAGCTTTTATTAGCATTTCATAATTAGAGCTCCCTCAAACACTCACGTCCAAATAAACTGCGCAACGTAAGATCAGAGGCTCTTGCAACATTAGCAAATTAAGACAGCTTGCCTTAAAAAGTGCTCAGGGATAGTTTTGGCGAGTAGCTGTCAGTTCTGGTAGAAATAAGTGATTGTATTTAGCATTACTTTGAAAACCTAAGTGCCAGTGTAGTTTAACAGATGCCAGTGTAGTTTAATAGATATGACATCCTTTTTTTTCTTTGTTCAAACAGCAACTTAGCTACAATTAAAAATATTATGATGCCCAAGAATGGTTCCCCTAGTTCCTAAAGAAGATGCTAGCAATGGTAAAGATATTGGTTTTTGTCATTTCTCTCATTCAGAAACCCTATAAAGAATTTCAATTATATTTTTGCAGTATTATTCTTCTCTTATCTTTCCCAAGCCAGATTAATAACTGGAAGAATAAAAGCAATCTTGATGTGCAGACAGGTTTAGAATGAAAGTAACTGTGTAGAACAGGTTCTGCTGGTGGTGAAGAATGTATTTATGGCTTTTACAAGGTTGTATCAGTAAATACCCCCATGGAAATATTTCTCTTGGTGCTGTGACTATGAGCAGGACATAGAGCCTCTGGGAAAGGTAAAGCTATCCTCATCTTATTTTCTCCTCACAATTTTTTACATGCTGTCTCTCCCCTGCCCTGAGGCTTTGGTAGAAATATTCTCAATTTCTCTTGGAAAAAAATATTTCTGTTAGGGTAGTTGCCCCTTCTATTTGCACAATCTATTATTCTCTTGCTATGTAAGACTGCATTCAGAAGGGTCACCTTTGTGGCTTTAAATCTCTCTCTTCCTTTCCTTTGTAATAGGAAACAATATATATTAGTATAGTATCAGTTATGAGAAGTTAACTGCCAGGCACAAAAGTTTTTTAGACCCTGTTGTACAGTGCCTGACAAAAGTTCTGTCGCTTATCCATGTTGTTGAAACCAAAGCCTATAACCTGACTTAAAATTCATCCATTGGTTTTAGAAATGACTCACATGAAAGCTGAAACCCTCCCAAATGAGGTTTTTAAAAAGAAAATAAATTTGCTTCACTGCTGAAATATTGATCATTTAATGAACACAGAAAGGTCAGATTTTGGCTAGACAAAAGTTTTGTCGCTTTGTCATATAATGCACCTAATCCTAGTTTACAGCCTCACCTGTGCCCACTAATTGATCGGATAATTAGTGGGTGTGTATAAAAAGATCTCCAGCATCCCAGACCTTCACTTGACCTGCAACTTGACCTCTGACAACATGCCAAAAATCCACCCTGCGACCAAAGCCTTGATTATCAGGAGGCTGAAGACCAGATCCACTGCAGAGGTGGCTGGCACCTTTAATGTGTCTCAGCGTCAAGTACAAAGACTTACAAAAAGATTTGAAGAGACTGGAGATGTTTTTGACAAGCCCAGGTCCGGCAGACCCCGCAAGACGACTGCTCAGGAGGAACGTTTGTTAGTTCAAAAACCAAAAGCCATCCCTTCTTCCACTGCAGCAGAGCTCCAACAGACCTGGTCACCTCAAGTCCCTGTGTCAACTAGAACAGTTTGTAGGATTCTGTCTCGAAATGGCCTCCATGGTCGAATCAGTGCCCAGGAGCCAGCACTAAACAAAACGCTATTAAAAAACCGTGTGGCATTTGCCAAGGCCCACAGCCTACTAAATGGATGGACGCTGGAAAAGTGGCAGAAGGTGGATTTCTCAGATGAATCTTCAGTTGAATTACACCACAGCTGCCGCAAATACTGCAGGAGACCTACTGGAGCCCGTATGGATCCAAGATATACCCAGAAAACAGTTAAGTTTGGTGGTGGAAAGATCATGGTCTGGGGTTACATTCAGTATAGGGGTGTGCGAAACATTTGCAAGGTGGAAGGCAATATCAATAGCCTAAAATATCAAGACGTATTAGCTACCTCTTACATTCCCAATCATAAAAGGGGTCAAATTTTGCAGCAGGATGGCGCTCCATCTCATACATCCATCTCTACATCAAAGTTTCTCAAGGCAAAGAAGATCAAGGTGCTCCAGGACTGGCCAGCCCAGTCACCAGATATGAACATCATTGAGCATGTTTGGGGTAGGATGAAAGAGGAAGCTTGGAACACAAAACCAAAGAATCTTGATGAACTCTGGGAGGCATGTAAAACTGCATTCTTTACTATTCCTGATGACTTCATCAATAAATTGTATGAATCATTGCCGAAATGCATGGATGCAGTCCTTCAGGCTCATGGAAGTCACACAAAATATTAAATATGGCTCTAATAGCACCACAACTTCATTCACCAATGTTATGAAACATATCTTTGTATTTGAAGTGAATTATCTGTTTGATTTTCACATTACTTTTTGTGGGCGACAAAATTTTTGTCTTGCCAAAATCTGACCTTTCTGTGTTCATTAAATGATCAATATTTCAGCAGTGAAGCAAATTTATTTTCTTTTTAAAAACCTCATTTGGGAGGGTTTCAGCTTTCATATGAGTCATTTTTAAAACCAATGGATGAATTTTAAGTCAGGTTATAGGCTTTGGTTTCAACAACATGGATAAGCGACAGAACTTTTGTAGGCACTGTAATAAATACATTAGGGACTCATCTTGACAGAGCTCACTGACCCCAGTGAAGAATTTAGCATCTTAGCATCTTTTGACACAAATAGAACATAATAAAACCATATTTGGCCTATGTATTTAATACGTACAAGAAAGAACAAGAGCTGAACCTCAGGGCATCCATCCCTTCCAGAGACAGGGCATTTCTCCCTCGTGGAAGTTTTGGAAATAAAACTATGTGAAAAGAGTGAAACTCAGGAATGCAGGATAAGGTAGATTGGTGGAGTTAAAGGAAGAAGAAGGCCAAATAGGAGCTTGGAAAATGATTGTATCATTCAGTGAAGGTCATTGGATTAATTTCTTGCTCTGCAAAATGTGGAAGTGAAAGTAGAGCTTGGTTCAAGGAACATGACATCAGTCTTCTCGTGTCTTGTCACAGCTGCCTTGGTCTCTTTCTAGACTTGGTTCAATCAAAGGGCAGTTTACTATACAGCTCTGAGGTGTTCATTCTGTTGTGCATAAGCAATTTGGCGATGGATTTGGGAAATGGGGTGCTTCCTAAGAGAATTTAGGGCAACAGAACACTCATCTTTCTCATCGAAGAACCTTATATAATGTTTAAATTACATTACAAACATGACAGTAGAAGACTTAGCAAGATGTTGGAGGAAACAGTAAAGGGATAGAGCTTAACATGATTGTTTCCGCTCTTGCAGATTGTATGTTGCCTTTCAATGAAAGGGACAGCTAGGATAATTTTTTTGTATATCTTACCACCTTCCAGAGTGCAGCAGTGGGATCATATGAGAAAACATATACTAGGCTTAGATTTGGACTGCCCTGCTCCAGGAGGTTCAACTGGCTTTTCTCCAGTGATGGTATATATCCAACAAGTAAATCCCTTTATTTTGCCAGGCCTTCTGCTTAACAAATATTTGATGTTGATCACACTGTACACTTGAAATGTCTTCTGCTTTGCTCTTTTGTTCTGCAGTAGAAGTTGGAACCAAAGGTTCAGAGGAGGGGTTTGGTGGTGATTTGCCATTAAGTCTTGATGGCAGATCATTGTAGAGAACTGGGCTTTGAGCTGCTTTGGAGGAAAACCTGGTTTGCTGCAACTTACTGATATCAAAAACTAATGCATGCAGGACACTGCTCTTGTTCTGTGTCTACTTTGAAGCAGACACACACCCCTTTAATAGAAGACACTTCAGCATCAAATGGAAATTAGAGTATAAATGGGTGAACAGCATTTGTTAAGAAATATAAATTCAAAAAGCATGAATGTGAACTTTTGTAGTCATTAGTGGCTAAACATGTTTGCAAAAATGGGATACTTACACAGTGTATCCTAATAAATCCAATTTGAATTGTTTTTTTGAAGACCCTGTCAATTTTATTCTGTTACACATAACTGCCAGCTAGCATGGTGACTACTAACCAAAGGTTTCCCAACAGGATCAACAATAATAATGTTTTATTGGATATATGGTGGCACACTGCTTCCTCTTTGGATACCGAAAGCAGGAAGTGGCAAATTGAATATAGGTGTCCACGAAAATGGTACAGAGGTGCCCATGGAACTCCCAAACAGTCAATTAGGAGTCAGCCATGATTCACTGGTACCCAACCAGAAGCAAATAGGAACAACCAATAGAGAGCCCTTATGGGACAGAAGAATTTTCAACTGTCAAAGTGCCCTTCCCATAGATTTGAATGGTGGTTTGGTGGGTCATTCCAACCCAATGCTGCCTTGAATTGCTGGAGTTTGGGCCATATAGAATGCCCACAAAAGTCTGCAATAATAGTAGTAGTCCTTGTTGTTATGGACATATTAATTGTAGTACCAAAGAATCTCCAAAAATACTTGAAAGACATCAAAACTGATAAAGTAGCAATCCTACAACTTTGAATTAGTCACACACAAAATCCTTAAATAGTATTCAGATTACAACTGATGGTGTCTGTAACCAATAATACTAGTAGTTAATTTTAAATAATAGATGAGGCTATCCCAGAGGACAATAGAACTGAGAAGTAAGAACTGGAGAAGATCACAAAATACTGAGATCCGTTGAGCGTTTCTGCATGGATTCTTAATTCATATTAAGGATCTATATTAGTACATATCTGGGATTCCGTATCTGCATGTTACTACAGACCATGGAGTCCCTATCTTCACTGGTCTGTCTCCATCTGCATTCAACACAACCTGAACCAGATTAAGGAGGTCCTATTTCAGACCATTTGTTGTTCTGTTTAACTGAGACAACTAATGGCCCTGATCTGGAACATGGGTGGCATGCAGAAGGGACTACTGGGGGATGCTTTTCAGTATCGTGCTGCTGAAAACCACCCCCAATATGCCATGAGGCCTTGGAAGCAAGGGGGTGCAGCCTTGAAGCCCATGTGAACTTTGAGGTCATTTAGCATAGGTAGTGAAGGTGGCACAATCTGGCCAGGTTAATTCAGACTCACTGAACCAAATTAATGCCAGGTAAGTGCAGAAAGGGCAATAAATTGAGATGCAATGTCTCTGGGGAAAAACAAAACTGTAGTTCAAGTAGTTATTGAGAATACTCCCAAACTCAATAAGTATTCTGATGATGATAGAACAAATACTGTAACAATCAGATAAACACAAAAAGCAACACTTCTTTGGACTATAAAAATCCTTTTGCCCTTTCTGCACTGGGCTTTATTCTGGATTATATTCTGGAATAGGGACCTGTAATCTGCAGGCTAAGGTAGATTACAACAGGCTCCGGATAGGCTAGTCTGCACTAGCATGCATATGGCAGGCCTCTAATCTAGGATATAACCTGGAATACAACCCAGTGCAGAAAGGACCTTTATCTAGCAGACTGGACAATTGACATATAAAGTCTTGCAATGGAACTGAAGAAAATTGATAATCAGTAATATAATGTTTTTTGCAGGAGAAAAAAAAAGTAAACTTCAGTTCTGGGTTTTATTTCACAGCATTATAAAACCTGAGCTCAATTGTGAGTTTTAGAAATACCCCCCCCCAAAAAAAATAACTGTGATACTGATTACTGCTTTTCCAAATTTGGCAAGGATATGTGTGCAAAAGAAATATTAATATTGTATTGGTTTTAATACCATGCAAAGGACAAGCACTGCAAAAACAGACCAAATAATAATTATATTTTTAAAAAATCCTTTATACTTGATGGCTTTTTGTGTGGCGGTATCATGGTTAAAAAGAGTTTTCTGAAATTTAACAAGTCTTTTCTAAGCCCTGAGACACAGGCTAAAAATACATCAATTCAGATTAAATATTTGTATGGTCCAGGCAGCTTTACAGTTTTTTAATTAAAATACCTCGGATATCATTAAATTCACATCCATAAAATGATCTTTGAAGAATGGCACTTCTTAAATCAACTGATTCTCATATCATCCTAATAAAATAGTAGAGAGAGATTACACATTTCTTATTCATAGTCAATTACTTCTTTAGTCTTTTAATGTCTTTATATATAGAACATACTCTGCATCAGGGCTATTGGAAGCATCATTTTGACAGAATTCCAGTTGTAGATCACCCTGTTGGTGAAAAAGGCATACAGCCTTCTCCAGCCCGGAGTAGTTTATGTTTTATGACAATAGCAAAGGACAGAAGCTGGTATTTGTAGTCGGGTACCACTGAGTTGTGGCCAACTTTGGGTTGACTGCATAGACACCCATACAAGCACCTCCATGCAGTTTTTGTGGCAGAGATGCAGAAGTGGTTTTTAAATGCTCTTATCTGCCCTGAGACCTTAGGGTATAGGGCGGGATAGAAATGTAAATGTAAACAAACAAGCAAACGAACGAATGAATGATATGGCATGGTTACTTTATTCTAGGAGAACCAGTATCATTGCTGGTGCATGTCCCTAACTTTAATCCAGTACTTCTGTATAGAAAGCTTTAATTTCCTAAAAAGGTTAGTCAAGTATGCCTTTCTTCATGATCTTCTTTCTCATTGGCCACAGAATCAGGAAGCATTTCACAGACAAAAAGGCACCCTTTGCTCCAGTATTGCTTGGTACCAACTTTGACTGGTAGCAGAGAGGGCAAAAAGGAGTGCTGCCAGGGTCCCAGAGAGGTATTAGTAATAGTAGGAGATAAACTGTTATGGTTGCAATTCTGTTCCACCTTGTGTGAAAAAAATGACTTCAGGTATCACAGTTGTTTACTCAGACATTCACCAGTTCTGAATGGAAAGATGCTTGAAGGGAAAAGGAAATAATGTGGTTGAACAAATTTTGCTATTATGGACTTGTGACCCCTACTAAGTCCTCCTCTTCCTCTCCACCACCATCTCCTCCAGAGTTTTCTGAGCTTTTCTTTTGAAAATTTCCTAGGCTGTCAGTTTTGGTGCTACTTCCCTTTTGTGCAAAGCTTGTGCTGTGTTGGCAAAATAAACGCCAGCACTCACATCTCCATGTTTGAAATAAAAGTAAAGATGCTGCTGAAGGAAATAATAATGCCTGGCTCTGGCTGAAACATCTGTTGATAGCATGTGAAATACTCACTGCTTTGTTTGAGATGCTCTTCACATTGCCCTGGGTAGTAGATGGATGCATAACAATTGCAAGAAGATGCAGCTCCACCTTGGTGTCAAGTCTGGGAAGTATATTCAAAAGCTATTTTGATCCCATGAGGATTATGACTTTTTCTGCTGCATGATTACATGTTCACGGTGTACAATGAGAACTGCCTCCCTCTCATCTGCCTTCTCTTCAGTAGCTTTAGCATAAAAAGATTTCAATTGGTGAACTCTACAGCTTCAATTTTGCATGATAGCTAAGAGAAATTTGGCTCCTGTCATTCCAAACAATGGCTCTGGAAAAGCACACTGCTGTACTCTTAGACAGGAAAAAAGAAGTAAAAACATCCATGAGTTTTAATAAATGATATCACATATTAAAACCTGGCTGAGATATAGTGATTCCAGTGTTGGAACTAGTTGGAACTAGTTTGCATTGTTAACACGTTTTTAAAAAAAGATTCTAAGTCAAAACATTCTTTCACCTAAAGTGCATTCCAAGAACATCAAGAAGAATCTTAGTTTTAAATGTGGCAATATATGAATGCTCCTAAATAAAAGGAATATCATAGTCATCAGTTTAAGGAATACTCTTTTCTGGCTAAGATTCATTTTTTCCAGATACCTCTTTCCATTTGTGTTAAAAGAGGTGGGCAAAGAAGTGGGAAACCAACTGTTGTCTAAGCATCTGTTGATACAAAAGTTGTATTTTTGATTTGCTGAATGCTTTGGTTCATATGATATCTAACTATGTGAAGCCATTCATTTATTTCAAACGGCTACTTAAAGCCTCACCAAATAAAGTTAAAGTCTATAAATGTCCTTTCTAAAAATCTTATTTGGGCTTGTTGCATATTACCCAAAGGAATATTGGATTATTACCCTTATTATGGGAAAAGTCAAAACAGTCATCCCTTTGCTCAGGTGTGCAAAGGTAAACCCACACCCACTTTTAAATTTCTCCTGCCCAAATTACTGTGGTAAAGAATAGCTTCTCCATTTCCTCTTCTTCTTGCTTGGATGGAGCATCTGAATGCTCACCATTCTTTCCATGAAGCCACAGGAAAGGTGTTGGAATACTCTTGCGATGTTTGTCATAAGCTTGAGTATTTAATTTTTTAAAAAATAAGTCATCCTGGAAGTGTATTTTTGAGGCTCATTCTGCATTCCCAAGTGGTCTTGGCTTGTGTTGAGGAGATGGCTGAAAGCATCATGTCATGGAACATGTCAGCGATAAATGGGCAATACTTGGCGAACTGTCTGCTGACAAAGATGTAAAGGACCATTGGGATATGGCAGCAGATATGCAACTTTGAAATGTGGCAGAAAAAAGGTGGGCACAGTCTTGTATGCTTTCAAGGTCACATTCCTTGAAACAGTTCAACAGACATGCACACTGGAAATGTGATTTAAAGTGGATCTGGCAATTGGTCCCTATGTAATACAAGTGAATCCAGTCCCATATATGCCCCTCAAAAGCAAGCCCAGTGTGCACCATCTGTGCTCAGTGCGACTGCCCAGCATTAGGTGTGATAAGCAGAAAGACCACAACATTCCAACAAGGCATCTCTCCATCAAGATGTCTGAAATAAGTTTCAAACAACCAGCATTTTAGAATAGTTGCCAACGGTTTGGTTTGTCTTGCGTTCTGTACTAAGGATGGACATGATTCTGTTTGGCTGCCTGTCTGCAAGGCTACTGCAGTGCAACAAATGGAGGACAAGAGACCTTTCTGCACTGAGCCTTGTTCCAGATTATATCTTGGAACAGGGACCTGCCATCCACATGAAGGCGCAGACAACGGCAGGTCTCATCTGGGACATACCGTAGTCTGAACCAGCATGCAGATGGCATGTTCCTATTCCAGGATCTAATCCAAAATAAGGCCCAATGCAGAAAGGGCCAAGGTACAATTGCTTACCACTTTGTGCTGCTTTCATTCTGGCAGTCACTGATCTGCCACTATGGATGAGATCACACAAGGCTTTTTTGGGCAACCATTTTCAAAGGATCACCCCATCTGTAGCTGCAGAAAAAAAGTGTGTCACACAGTTTTTAACAGTGGCTAAAACCTCCTACATCTCTTCTTTGTTGTTGCCTTCTATGCTCACCAGTGCAGTCACTGCTGCAGCCCGCTTGGGTTTTCATGGCCCTGATTGGTCTGCCAAGGAAAGCAGTAATTTTCAGGCTGGGATTGGCTACAGGAGCTTCTGTGGGTCCCACCCAGTTTGGCCCAAACACTGAGTCACTCCAAGAATAAGAAATTCTCTTGTGCAAAAGGGGCACACAAACAGAGGCTCTGGAACACTGTAAGTCATTTTAAAAATATTTTCTGTCTGTTCCTTGAGACTCAAATTCACGCCGGGGTGCCCAATTTACTGTATAGGAATGATTGCAGCCTACACGTGCTCATCTCAACTAACCAAACTGGAAAATCAAGGATATGCATTTGAAAGAAAAATATCCTTTGGTTAGCAAGCATTCTCTTCCTGTGTATAAGTAAGAGACACCACCATTTTTTTTTAAAAAAGATATCATTTTCTAATTTCCACTGAGTTTTATTGTTCAGCTCTTGGTAGGCTATATCCACTCCTGATTTTGGTAGTCATTATTTCAAAAGTTTCTTTAAGCTTTTGAAAAAACTGAGGGCAGAACAAGAACAACCTGCATAATGCAGCAATACCGGCACTTCAGTTTTGATGTTCTGAATGGAGGAATACTTCAGGCACTGGAGCTAAAGTCAGTGATGCTGCTTTAATCACAGAACTTTCCCTTAGAAACAAAGGTCCCTTGTCAATATGACTGCTCAGTTCCTGCCACAGTTCAAGGAGGAGGGGTTGTGTTCTTTGGCATCAATGCACGCAGGACCAATTACGATTTCTCACCAACTGCACTGTACAGCAAATTAAATGGTATTGCTCACGTTGATGACAGTGTGAGAATACCTCTTTATTTTTCAGTTTGTTCTTTTGTTTTATGGTTTCTGAGAAGAAATTATTGGGTTCTCTGTTCTCCACTTTGCATTCCCTAATTGTATGTCTATTACAACAGAGTGAAGCTACTGAAACAGATGAAGACCAGAGCTAAAAGGGTACACCTCATATTTTATACTTCGTACACGCTTTCGTGCCCGTCTCTGTGGCGAAGAAAACAGATGCTACTTGCTTCAGCCTTCCTACAATATGGATTTTCATTGCTTATCACCTAACGCTATGGGCATTAAGTATTAACGTGCTGTAGTAAACTTTGCTCAAGAAATGTAATGAAAAATTGCAATATTAATTTGATTTTTTTATTCTGTATATAAAAGAATGTATTCCTGTGGTACATTTGCAAAAAGCTGTGTGTAGCTTTACTTCTGGATTCAGTTCACTGTTTCATTCTTCTGCAGACTGCAGGACTTTATCAAGAATCAAACATTGCAGACACTTGCACTATTTCCTACCTTCTTGTTGTTAATAATGTCATGTAAACCTTAATAACACACGGAGACCATGGCCCTTTCTACATTTGGTCCCATTCTGGGAGATATCTCAGGATAGGGGTTTGTTGTCTGTATGCCAATGCAGACTATGGCACATCTTGCCTGACGGACAGCAGGCCCCTATTCCAGGATATTTTCCAGAATAAAACAAAGTATGGAAAGTCCCTTCGGGGTCTAGGATGAATTATGAATTATACATAATTAACTAGGGCAAGGATATATATATATATATTCCTGCATGATTGGAATTTTCCTTTTGAGTGGATAGAGACTAGAGTGTACAAAAGCTGCCACACTTTGTAAATAGGAATGTGCATGAATATTCGAAACATTTTGATCAAATTTGATTGAATTTGGACATTTCAATTCAAATAGAATGTCCATACATTCAATTTTAACATTCAAATCAATTTTTGAATCTTTTGAACCATTTGTACAAATTATTTGGAAACTTGTATGTGCCTGGATATGTATGCATTAGATACTTATCCGTACATCTGTACAGATATGTAAGGGACAAAAACAGGATGCGTACAAATGCTACAGATGCATATGGATGTTGTCGACATTCGTATCTTGAAATACGCACCAAATAATCGTACGAATAGATATGAATGTATTCGATTCAAATAAAATGTAAATACATCCGAATTTTAAACATTCAAATCGATTAGAATCTTTGGATATTCGATTTGAATCGGATCCCGAAAGTTGCATTCTTGCACATCCCTATCTGTAAGTAAAGTACCATGCCTACTTAAAAGAGAGATGCCAGTCCTTTTGGCCAAAAACAGCATGTGCATGTGTTTCTGTTCTTTTCTGTGAGATTCAGTTTGTCTCCTACAGCTCCACGCTCACCTGAGGGGAGTGAGAACTAGCAACAGTATCATGCAGTAGTGTTTCAAAGATGACCTGGGACTGTACGGTTGGGTCACAGAATGACTGAAAATATCATCCCAGATTTTTTTAGTAAAGTTGATATAGGCAGCCAGTCTAGGCTAGTGGAGCTAGAACTTTCAATCACACATTTCCCCCATCTTTCTTGACCCCTAACTCCTTTTCATTTCTCAAGTCACAGTCAATGGAGGTGGGGCAAATGAAATCTAGTATTATCTGCTTTGAAAGCAAATGATATGTATTACATCCATCAGAACTTTTATCTAGAAATGTATTTTTTTTGTGAGCAAGAACTGCAGCTTCCTGAAGAGAGCGGGTGGCTGATATTCTTCCTCACAACAAGAAAACCTGCCATGTTGAGATGGGCTCTCAGATTCTCATGACGGGATTAGTCTACGATTTTAAGTGTCAGAGTTCTTACTCACAAAATAAATCTGCTTGAGCCTTGATGTGTGGCAGTTACTTGCAGATAGATTCCTAGATCATTGTCTAACTATGCTTGCAGGTGATTGTACTTTTTTTTTTAAAAAAAAATCCTTGCTTTAAAATAGTGTATGATACAAAGGGGCTTTTCACATCTTCACATTCCTGGGACATCATCCCAGGGAAGTGAAGATGGGAGATAGATCCAGCATCTGCACTTTGGGACACCAGATCTATCCCAAATCTCACCAGTGCTTCCCTAAGCACTGGCAAGGTGCAAATAGTGGAAATCATTTCTGTGTTAGAGGTGATCATGGAGCCATGGCAACAGCACCATGCAAATCCATGGAATTGCATGGAGCTGTTGCCATGGTGATCGGGCAACACAGTGTGCAACCCTGCCTGCATGGCCTGGTCACACACTCCATTTGCACCTCCTCCACCTGCAAGAGGTGTGAATGGAGCATGGCAGACTGTTCCAGCCTGACAGCTAGGATAGTGGTAGACTTGGGGATGTTCCCAAGGACCCAGTACTGCTTCTGGTATAGAAGTGGCTGCACATTGTTTGGATGCACTGTGTGAGATCATGCCCCATCTTTACCTTTTCACCCAGTGTGAAAAGGCCCAAAGGCCTTATTTGTACAAACCTTGAAAGAGTGGTTCCATATGCTCCCTGGGAGGCCCATTCACATGTCCCCACTGCCATTAAGACTAAAATGTTGTCTACAGCTTGCCTTTCCCAGATGAGATGCTGCAAGTAGGCGTGGCAGCATGGCTTGCAGTGATGCACTATGTCGCAATTGCCATGGCAACATCTAGGCACATGCTGGATGTTGCTGCTACCACTGCCATGGCAATCCAGCCTACATGGGTCGGGCAATCCACATTTCAAATGCTGGTGGTCCAGTTCTGGGCTGCACTGGTACCTGCAGTTCAGATGTATTCCTCCGCAATTGATCTTCACCTCACTGGAATGGCATTTTTATACCACCTTAGCAAGACAAGTGTAAACAGTCCTTAGGCTGTGCAGAAAGAACATCTCAAAAGCATCTTAAGAGATGGTAGCACATGACCCCTGTGTTCTCCTTTCTTCTCTAATCCACCTTTTCTAGTAGGGCAGTCTGATATGCAAACAATCCCACCTGCAAACCATCTCTAAGCTACCTTAGAGGTGCTTAATTTTTTAAAAAAATCTGCATGTGAGTAATTCAGAAATAAATCAATAAAAGAGGATGACTTTAGTTACAAAGAGGTGAGCCAGTTCTAATTTTTCTCGGGTTCTATCATATTCAGAAGCAGAGTTTTACTTAATATCTCTCACAGAACTGCAACATTTTGATTGTGATTGGTTTTGTCAGCTATTAATCAGAAAGTGTTTCAACTGCACTTCGCACATACATTTTTATATACTGTTTTTCCCCGCAAAAAGGGCATATCATTAAATATTCCTGCTAGCAACAGCAGACTAAAGTGGGTGGTGGTGTGGAATCAATATTCAGATAAAGCTTCTGGCCTAGATGGGTTTTCACATTTGCTGATTAAGCTATTATCTTATCTGAAGAGACATCTATTTCTTGCAGATTTTGGGTAATGGTTCATTGATGCCTGTATACCTTCTAAAATTCTATTTGTCCTTGAACATATTTTCTAAATGCAGTACTGAAGACATGTATGCAAATACACAGACGCTCAGGGCCTTTTCGCACTTTGCTTTCCATCCCTGGGCAGCAAAGGTCCAAATGGGGCAAGCATGTGCTAAACATACGCATTTGGAGATGTGCAGGGCATACTTAACCTTCACACTCTCTCCAAAACTTACCTGGCATGTGGATCCCTGTACTGGCACCAGCGCACAGTGCACCTGTGCAGCGTGTCATGTCATGTGCCCCTCCAGCACCAGGAAGAGGTGCAGATGATGCATCTGGAGCAATACCAGCTCTGAGGCTAGTGCCAGGTAAGTGCACGTAAGGTCCAGTTCAACCTGCACCGCACATAGTTCATGTGATCAATGCTCCTGCAAAGAAGGAGCCATTTCTGGTAAAGAAACGGCTCTTTCAAGTGCAGATGCTCTGGAAGTAAATATTTTTCTTACTGCCAACAATTCTGAGGCAGAGGAGAACCTTGCCATCTCTCCTGGGGGTGGTCTGGTGCAGCCAAGACCACTCTGCCTTCTGGATGACTCTCCAGCCTGGATGGGCCCTGATAATTTGGAGCTGCTTCCTTGCAGGATTGGGCTTTTCTTGTCAGCTGCTCTGGACTCCACCTGGTCTCAGCTACACCAGAGACCATAAAGGACAGCTGATTATGCCACGCCTCCTGGCCTCTGGGTGACTCTCCAGCCTGGCTGGGCATTGACATCTTGAAGGAGGTGATTCTTTGTGGAACTATGGCTGTTTGGTCAGCTGCTCGGGACTCCACTTGGACTCAGATGCCACACAGATCATTTTTGTGTGTGGGTGTGTTTGGCTTATTTTACAATGTTTTGTATGCTGTGAGATTTTTATAATGTATTTTTATTATAATGTTTTGATTATTATTTTGCATTGTCTGTTTTCTGTTTGTTGTAAATCACTTTGGGCAAATTTTCTTTTGGAAAGGTAGTATACAAATAAAGGTCTGTCTTTCTGCATAGGCCTGCTCCCCCAACCCTCTTCTAGTATGTTCTATCAATCTACATTGGACAAAACAGGAAAAGGGGGGTAGTGCACCCAATTGGCTTTTGAAATTTTCTGTTTTTCTATATACTGTATATTCCGGCGTATAAGACGACTGGGCATATAAGACGACCCCCAACTTTCCAGTTAAAATATAGAGTTTGGGATATACTCCCTGTATAAAAAGACGACACCCAGCGTATAAGACGACCCCTGACTTTTGAGAAGATTTTCCTGGGTTAAAAAGTCTTATACGCCAGAAAATACAGTACATATATTTTGGCGGGGCAGTGAAACAATAACCAAACAACAATAGAATTAAAATAACTGATGCTTATGTTTCTAGAGACACATGTTATTTTGTTTTTATGGGTTTTACAACTTTATGCCTTGAATTAAGGCGCTCGATTGACTTGGTATAAAATATTGAAAAGACATTTCGTTTCTGTCAAAACTTGGCTGTAAACATTTCCTTGACGTTGCATAATTGGGATCTGTGAGGAGGAACGCTGCAATAGCCAGGTTAATAAATGGTGCCTATTCCTAAGCTTCTTTGAGCTGTGGAAATGAAGTGCTACCACTGGGGTGAGTGGAGGTGGGTGGGAAGGGAATTTATTAATTCATTTAAATTTCTCTCCTGCTTGATATCCTAAAGTCTCAGCATATGTAACAATAAAGCCAATATAAAAAAATACAACTAAAATGGACTTTGTTAAAAATAATAGATAAGAATGTCTGAAGGGAAGGGCAAACTACCCCTTCAGTGAAATGCTAGGGTAAAGAGAAATGTCTTTGCCATGTGTCTAAGGCTGCACCCAGACTAGGTCTAACCCCCCAGATTATCCTGGGACTGTCCTGCGATTGCCAGGAATGTTCCAAAACATTCATGCAAATACAAATGTCAGTGTACAAATGTTGTAACATTTGATTTGTATATGAATATCCAAATTCGTACAAAGTCATATGTGTATTGAATGTTATGAATATTCATGCACATTGCTATAGATCAGAACAGCGTGAAATGGCAGTGAGTGAGGTAAAAGGGGTTGATGGCAGAAACTATTGTGGAAGAAGGAAGGAGGGAGGGAGGGAGGGAGCAGGCATCCTTTTACCCAAAGCCAACATGCTTTGCAACCCCACTACAAAAGCTGCTAAAGTCTGATCACTGCCAGTGAGTCTCTCTTATTGAAATCACTTTCACTTACTCCCATCCCTGCTGCATTTCTCTGAGCTTGTTACATTGAAGTGCGTGCCTTAGCCACTGATGGCTCTGTTTTCACCTCCTTCCCCTCTCCTTTCAGCCAGCAGTAGATTTCCTCAGCCCATAATAAAGAGCCCGGGGAAGAGGGGACTACAGCAGAGGAAATCAAGCCTTCTTATTGGGTCAGGGAAAACTGAGGAGAATGCCCCTAAAGTACGGTTCCCTCCCCCTCCAAATGCTTGCATTACCATTTTGCTAAATAAAGTGAAGTATTTCTAAATCTAGCAGCAAGACCTCTTTTGATCTGAATATAGATAATTCGCATTTTGCAATCTTTAATCGTCAGAAACTGTGGATTCATTTAAAACTTTGGGAACGGTGAGCACTCAAAACGATCTCAAAGCTCATTATAATCAGTTTGGGAATGCACCCCAAGTCTTTTCAGGCAATACTGTGCAAAATTGTCAATCCATGCTCAAAACTAAAATGTAATAACCAGAATCTTGTACCACTGCACATAATTGGTTGATGTGATGGGGAAAACAAAAAGAACACCCTTTTTGTCATTATTCTGGCTTCAGCAGAAATTCTGGCTTCAGCATTTGCAAGTCAGATAATTCTATAGCAATACGATTCCACTTAGAGAGGCTCTTTCTGCACTGGGCGTTATTCAAGATTATATCTTGGAACAAGGACCTTCTATCCATGTTTTAGTGCAGACTACAGCAGCCCCTGCACTAATACAAGGTCCCTATTCTGAGCTATAATCTAGAATAGGGCCCGGTGCAGAAAGGGCCATCAAGGATTGCACTGAGATTCTTTAATAGAAGTTCCATTCCCCCAAGGAGTCTCCATAATATTATCATAAATAATCTTCTCAACAACTTGGTTAGGTGGAAACAAAGCAACTTATTGAATATCATCTAAATAAAATGATTTCTAAAGCAATCACTCCGATTGATAAAAGTACTAAACAATGCAGCTGTAATTCCAAGAATGCAGAAGTCATGAGGTATTTTTACTTGAAAAGGTGCCAGTCTGAATGAAATTTAAAAGATAGGTGGCAGTGAGAAAGACTATAAATACAGAAAATACATACACATAAAACATGGCCACTAATTAAGAAATAAGGGGCAAGTGATAGTTTTATCCTTAGTGAATCATGGGCTAGCGGGAGAGAAAAATATCTTATGTAAACCAAACAAGGAAGCTGATCTAGTTTTGTCTTGGGATACAATATGGGCAGATCAGCCCCCAAGACCATCCATTCACTGTTAAACAGTGACATCCAATGGCTTGTGAAATAAATCCCAGGTGTTTGTATTCTCTTTACCTGGCTTGGCCTATATGTTATGTTAACGAACCAAAGCAAAAAAGGAAAATTAGCTTTGGCCAACACAGAATTGTCTGTAAAAACCAAAGGCAGCTGGTATACATCTTTGCACAGAACTTTGTCTGGAAGGGCTGGTGCAAAAAAAACAGAGGAAGTACTAACACAAGACAGATTTAGATTCAGAATCCAGATTCAGGAAGCCCTTTAGTTCTCCAAATTTCTGCATTCATTTTAGGCTCAGCACTTGACATTTTTATGCAGAAACACGCTTTTGCATTCACTTTTGCATGGTGTGTCTCCACTTACTCCTCTGAGGCATCCTTGTTGGTCCAGGAAGGGGCACAGTGCCATCCCGATTCCATCTTCAGCAGCAGGTGCCTCGTGGTGATTAGGTTGACCCCTTTGCCAACCTGACTGCTGGAGAAGGTACCTCCTGTACAGGGCATTTCTCATGTCTGCATGGGGGCACTGTGGGAAATGATGGCTACTCCTTCTAAAATTAAGATGGGGAGGGTACCTCCTCTGTCTGTCCATCATTGAGCCACCTCCAACCAGTAGTGGAGACATGGCCTTAGTTTACAGTTTTGCACAGGAATACACTTGATATTTGTAACAGTGGGGAAGAGCTGCTTGTGATTAACAGGTTGTGTTGACCAGTTGGTTACAGTGGTTGGGAGAAATTTTAGACAGGGCATGCCAGGGGGCAGAGCTCTTACTCTGAGAACTAGCATACTGGGGAAGCATCCACACCTTTGGCAGTGGATGCCTTCAGGAAGCCCCCAAAACCTGGCACTCAAATGCTGGAGGTGTTCACCACTGTACAGTGCTCTGTGAAGGGCACTGGACAGCCTATCAAAACTCCCCACAGTATCTTTACTCAGAGTGTGATACTGGGAATGTGCCTTCCTTCCTCATTCTTTCTTAAATGGGGTAGAAAAGCCAAATCTTCTTCTTCTTCTTCTTCCTTCTCTCTGCTATGTAGATACATGGCAGAAGCAAAAGTGACCTTGTGCAAGTTCTTTGTGCAAGTGATGCACTAGCGAAAGTCCACTTCTGAGGCTTTTATTTTTGCATGATAGAAGCCCCTTTGAATTTGGAGCTGATAGCTCAGCTTCACAATTGAGTTGTCAGCTCTGAAGATGGTGACTGGAGGTGAGGAGTGTGTAGACATCCAACACCCTACCCTGGCCAAGTGCTGAGATATGGGAAGATGTGTGGATGATCCCACAAAACAGCCAGCTGGCTTCGACTTACCATGACTGCTCTGGAAAACACTAAATAGGATCCATACAGTTCCTGGTATCTGACAGGAATCATTGTATAAATGAGGTAAAACATCTCCCTCCCCCATTGTGATTGTGGAGCTGAACATCAGACTGTTGAATATATCATGACCAGCTGTGAACTGAGGGCCTATACAGGATTGGTGGTAGACTTTTTTGAAAGTAATAATAATAATAATTTTATTTGATCGGTCTTATGACCATTTCAAAATTCAGTAAAAAGCAATGAAAACATTATAAAACAGAATAAAGGAAAGCAGCTGACATTCTATTTGCAGGTAGGTTCTTATTTTCCCAGTTCTTTTTCCAAGAAGCAGACTCTTTTCTTTGTGGCTTTCAGAATAAAAAGGCTTACTCTGATTATTGTAGATCTTTCTCGACCTTGCGATAGGAGTCTCAGAAGATCTTCTCTGTTATGGGAGCTAAAATTAGCTGTAATTGGGTGCAGGTATCTGCGTTGGAGGTCAGTATAGGCTAAGCATTCAATTAAAAAGTGTTCAGTATCTTCAACTATTTGGTTCCCCCAAACACAGAGTCTCTCACATCTTGGAATGTTACAGAAGTGACCAGTTTGCATCTTGATGTCAAGTTTTTCAAACCTGGCTCTGGTGTATATTCTCCATAAAGGGAGCGGGACTGGGAACTTTTTTGAAAGTACAGCTACAGCCCTTCAGTGGATGAGTGGCCTCAATATTTTTATATAGGGTACCTTTAACCTATGAACTTTAACTTCCTGTTTTAATTAGTCCATGTGTTGCTGCCATATGATAAATAAATATCACACTCTGGGGTCAGGAGTGTCTTTTGCTGCTGAGGTATGGATAGGTATGATTTAACTATCATCTTAACGCAAATGAAATTCATTTGAAATTCATCTGAAATTCATTTTGAAGTGTGAGGTAAAGGTGGTGTGTAACCAGGGCTCCAACCTGCAATAACACTGTTTCCTCACTATTTGAATTAAGCAATCTTCACAACCGTCTTCTTTTTTTGTTTTTAACTCTATAGCTATTTCCACACTTGAGATGAAGTATGGTTTTGTGTGCTGTAGTTTTTAATATAAATGCAAACACCAAAAGCCTAATATCCATAATTGATTCAGAGGACTTCTGGTAGCCAGGTCCACTCAAGAAGTGATACTTATCTTTTCTGGAGGTTTGATCTGTGCAATGGCTGAATTCACAGTGACTTTGCCATGCTGCTGCTTTTGCTTGCTGAAGTGGAAAACTGTAACAGTGAGACCATAGGCATTTCCGCACTGCATCGCGTTCCAAACGGAACGCGTTCAGGCGGAAAGCTTAAGACAGCTCCGGGCGCTTTCCCCGTTCACACACAGACGCACCAGAACGCGTGTAAACGCGTTCCGGAGCGTCTGTGTGCGAAAGGGGAAAGCGCCGGGAGCTGTCTTAGCCGGCAAACGCCGGCAAGGGGCGCGGAGACAGCCGCGGAGGCAGATCGACAATCAGCTGTTTGACAAACAGCTGATTGTCAAAGCCGCGCGGCGTCGGAGGCGAGCCCGCAGCTGTTCGGGAGACAGAAGCAGGCGCGAACGCTTCTCCTCCCGAACGGCTGCGGGCGGCTCGTCCGCGTTGGAACGCATGTAGAGCACTTTAAAGTGCTCTACATTTCGAACGCGGAAAAGACAGCTGCGGACACGTCGGAACGCAAGCCGCGCGCGGGCAATGCGGATGACGTGTCCGCAGCTGTCTTTTCCGCGTTCCGTTCAGCCCCGTGCGAAAACGTCTCATGTTGCCACAAATAAGTCAATAACACAGTTCCTTAGCTCTATCACTGGGCCCCAGATGCCTGTCAATGCCCTCGTGGGCTTAGTTGATTCTATGCTTTTTGCACCAGAAGATACACCAGTGCAGGAAAAGGATTCCTATGAGCTAAATTTCTTTTATGCTTTCAGTGATAATAACTTGAAGCTTTTCACAGCTTGCAGGGTTCTTTCTTCTGGCTATTGTACACCATGTTGGGAGCATTTTAGGATCATAAAGGAACACCTACTCCCATATCAACCTGCCTTGTGTTAAGATCTGGAGAGGAGGCCCTCCTGGTTGTATCACCACCTTCAATAGTAAAGGAGGGCACCCGGGAGAGGGCCTTCTCAGTGGCAGCCCCCAGGCTATGCAATAGTCTCCCCTTTGAGGTGTGTCAGACACCTTCCCTATATATATATTTAGGAAGGTAGTGAAGATGCACCTCTTTGCCCTGGCATTGGTTAAATGGGAATACACTGTCTCTTCCCACTTGCAGACACTGCTATTGTTTTAATATATACTGTTACTGCTTTAATATATATATCTTGTTTTTAAATGTTGTTGCCTACCCTGAGACTTTTGTGTACAGAGCAGGATAGAAATGCAAGTAGATAAACAAACAAACAAACAATAAATGAGTTGATTATAACTTTTACAACTTCAGATAAAATTAATAACATTTAAAGGACTTCCCAAGTTTTAAACCTTTAATTCTTGAAATCCTTCTGGGACTACCTAATATTTGTTGCATCATATTCCCAAACTAGGCATAGTTTTCAAAAAGAAAGAAGGTTTAGTCTGAATTTTTATTTGGAATTTTCCTTGAGCTTCAATGGATGAAAATTTTATATTTCTATTTTGAACTATTAATAGTTCAAAACTAAGGCACATCCTACAAAACATTTTTCCCCTAAAGGAGCTTATTAAATCATGATGAGTCTTGTTTTTAGCTTCGAACTCTAAGAAATAAAGACCTTTATAAAAACTGTGATTCCAGACTGTCCTCAGCTTTCACCGCTGGCAGTAAAATATCTCAAGTGGATTCTGACCTCCTTTCTCTTTCCCAGTCAGAATAATGTTTAAGGATATTTTATTCACACCAAGTCCAAGTATCATACACATTTCCAGTCCTGCATCTGCTGTATTGTCTTGTGTGGTGTTTGTGTGTGTGTGTGTGTGTGTGTGTGTGTATGCATGCATGCAGAACCCTTGTCAAGATCTTCCATTCTTTCTTGGTCAGCCTTTGCATTGTGCGTCATGCTAGTAAGATTCCGTTAAATTTGAATTTATCTGTCATGCTGCACATCCCTGAAGCATAGGTTACTGATGCCCTGAGCTGTTTTTCGTCCACACCATCTCTGTCTCTTTAATTTCCTTTTCTTTTTTGCTCTTACTCATATATGCTTATCAGTGCCTTGGAGGACTGTACTGGAAGCAAAATTAAAGAGGGACGCTGAAACTGGAGCATGAGGGCTGGTTGCCCTTTTGTCATTTGATTTTATATAGCAGAGTATCATCCATTAAAAGTATTTAATAAATTAAAGGCTCATCCCTCCCTCCCTCCCTCCCTCCCTCCCTCCCTCCCTCCCTCCCTCCCTCCCTCCCTCCCTCCGTCCGTCCATCCATCCATCCATCCATCCATCCATCTATCTATCTATCTATCTATCTATCTATCTATCTATCTATCTATCTATCTATCTATCTATCTATCTATCTATCATCATCATCATTTTCCACCCTTCACCAAGAGGTCCCAGAGTGGATCACAACAACAAGAATGCATAAAAATATTCTTAAAACATCTTAAAGCAGTCCTCTCTGGCTTCCTCCTTCCCACCCATCCACTCTTCCTGAAAACATTACAGTGTAGGCACTGATGAACCTCCAGTGGGAGGCTATTCTACAGTCTGGGAAGTCACCACAAAAAAGGCCCTTTTGCATTGCCTTGCGCACTGTATCTCTGAGAGAAGAGGATCTACAAGAAAGAACCGTTTAATAAGTACAGTGCTCTTGATTTTAAAGGAATAATATGTTTAGATAAGAATGGTTAGAACTATAGGTCCTTTCTATGTGGGCCACTAGCACAGTCTAGGAGAAGGTCCAAGGACCTCTCTTCTGCACACTGGTATGGGATGGGGAAGCCACACCCTCTTCTGGAAAATGTGTTCATATTGGATGGATTAAGAGATCAGGATAGAGCCCTTATCAAGCTAAGCTGGTAGACGCCAGCAGTGAGATCTGCTGCTGTACTAGTGGGTTTGTGGGGGGCACTTTCCAGTGCTCTGGGAAGTGGCACACCACCAAAAAAGGACCTCTTAGAAACTCCAAGGTCAGAGAATGAATGTTTTCCACCCTCTGGAAGATGGATCCTGGGTCCAGGGAGCCATCTGAAATGCAAACAGCCATATTCTGCTCCACTAACAACCCATCCCAGCATGGGATGGGTTGCATATCCTGGAACAGAATGGCTCACTCTGTTCTGAGGTATGAGAGGGTGGTGTGAAAGTGATCATAGTCTATACAGATCATTTTCACGCTGGATAAATTTCCTATAGGCCACGATGGCATGTTGCCTCCAAGATGTTTCATTAGGCAGTGTTATAGGCTGGCACATGGATGTGTTTACTAGATTTTCTACAATATTCTTTCTGACTGTATTTGTCTGAAATGCCTTTACTATAGCTGGCAATATTCACATCTTGTATTTATCCTGGTGCAAAGGAAATTTCTTCTCAAAAGTGGAAGATATATTTTGCTGCAGTTACAAGTCATGCTTTATTTAAATTTCCATTTGCCTATTTCTTCCTTTCTATCTATTTTGGTCTCTTGTCGCTGACAATTTATGCTGACAGTGTTCAAAAGAAAACATCACAGGGCTTTCAGTTGAAAAGAACATCTAAGGCAGTGTTCAAAGATAACAAAAGGGCTGGCTCTTGTGTTCCCAAGCCTTCTCTAATCCATTTTTTCTAGCACAGAATGTTCAAGAGGTAGAGCGATAAACTCATGTGTGAACAATCCCACCTTTAAGGCACTTCAGAGATTTTTTTTTTTGGCTGTGTCTGACCACAGCCTATGGCTCTGTTCACAAGCAGTAAAAATAAAGCACTTAAGAGGTGGGACCATTCACATGTCACCCCTTCACATGAAAATTATAGGTTAGAAAAGGTGGATCAGAGGTGTAATGAGAACACAAAGACCACATGGTACTATCTCTGGCTGCATCCCCAAAAGACTTATTTGCCTCTCTACTGTCCCTCTATTCAAGTGGACTTTAAAAGTCCCATGCAAATCAGGAATAAGTGTCTGCATGAGGCTCAGCAAAATGTGGGTTTTTAACACACCTTCCGTCCCCATGGGAGCTGTGTTTTCTTTGCGCGCATCGTTCTTTCCCCGCCCCTGCTCTTGTTGATAGGGTGCCAATGGGAATGGGGAGGGACTGCGCTCGGCGCGGCCACAACCAGGAAGACAACCCCTGACAAGTCCAAAGGAAAAACAGCCATCGGTTCTCTGTTCATCTCCCAGATCTTCCGACCCCTGAAATGGCTTCTCGTGCCGGCAAAGGTAGTGGCTGCAGCTAGCGGCCGTGCAATCGCTCATTCACTCTCACCACTTTCCCTGTTATTGTTGTCAAAATCCACCCCACACAGTAGCAATACTCCCCACAGCGATTACAACCATGTTGCAATTCTGCGTGATTCTGGCTCTTTAGTTCTGAGCTTTAGAAAGGGAAGCTGCTTGTGTTATTGCTGTGTGTGTAGGTGGCAATCCCCGCCCCTTTTGCCACGGAGCGTCCCCAAGGTAAATGTTGCGAGGAAAACCCGCAACTTCCAAAAAGAGCACTGAAAGTCTTATTTAAAGGGCACTTTTTTTGTTGTGGGTTTTCCTCGTTTTGTAGCGCTGGAAGCTTGTTAAAAACCCTGGCATGGGGGTGCTCAGAGGCAAAAGAAGACTTTCGGCAGACTTTAAATTGCTTGGGGATGCACCCTCTAAGGAGCTTTTGAGCTGTTTTTCCTGCTATGAGAAAATGCAACCTATTCTGGAATACCCATGCTTTATTCTCAAGTATCCAAATATGGCAGAATAAGTAGCTGATATCTGGATGAAGTCTTGGGGAACAGGGCTGCAGTTAAGGTTTTCCACTACTGCTTGGATAAAAATACTTGAGAAACATGGCAACTGTGTAGCATTGTTCACCAGATTAATTTCATCTTTATTAAGTATTTTGTAGGGAAAAATACTGCTGTTTCTTTTCTTATTTTGCTGTGTTTGTGGTGATATTATTGCCGGTATTATTATTATCATTGCTGTTGTTGTTATGAGGAGTAGTACTATTTTGCTGCTTTTAATTTCCAGAGTAGAATTGAAACAATTTTTATAAACCACCACCACTACTAAATTTGGAAACATTTGACATAGATGCAGTTATAAAAATTATACATGTTGTATTATTTTCTAGTTCTAGTGTCCACAGATGAAGAAATAATTCATATTTTTATGCCAGGATGGGAAATAGCCTGAGGAAAACCAGATGGTAAAACTGAATTTGTGGAACAGG
The DNA here is from genome assembly GCA_023333525.1 of Aspidoscelis tigris stejnegeri. Taxonomy (NCBI): domain Eukaryota; kingdom Metazoa; phylum Chordata; class Lepidosauria; order Squamata; family Teiidae; genus Aspidoscelis; species Aspidoscelis tigris. The sequence goes on from JALMGA010000001.1 coordinate 216,330,478, forward strand.
CTAGGAGTCTGGATCAAAGAGTCAGGACTGAGGAAGAGCACAGGACAATAACAGAAATAAGATGCAAACTGTCAAAGTTCATCTGAATAACAGTGGCTTAGTGACAGTGTGTGGTGCTCAGGTTCTCATCCCATCACTCATCCACTTTTCTAGCCTAGAATGTTTATGAGAAGGAGATAGGAAGACTGGCAGTGAATAAAATTGGCTTTAAAAAAAATAATATCCTGACAATATAGCAAATTACACAAGAACATAAAAGAAATCCTGTTGAATCAGGCCACAGCTCATCTTGTCCTCCATCTCACACTGTGGCCCACCAAGCAGAAGTGAAAGGCAAAAACTTCACCTGCTCTCAAATCCCTGAAAATGGCCTTTAGAGACATCCTGACTATCTCTTCTACCTGAAGGCAATACCAAGGCATCCATTATGATAGCCACCAATACACCTGTCCTTCATGGATTAGTTATCTAATCCCTTCTTAAAGCTATCCAGTATAGCTACTGATACCACCTCTTCTGGTAGAAAATTCCATCGAATGATGACCCTCTGGGTGAAAAAACACTTTCCCTTCTCTTTCTATTTATCCTTTCCATGGGATTTTATATACTTCAATCAGATTACCTCTTTAACACTGTCTTTCAAAGCTGAAGAACCTGAAACATCTGATTTCATGAGGAAGGCGTTTCATCCCCTTGATCATTCTGGTTGCCCTTTTCTATACCTTTCCCACTTCCACGATATTTTTCCTGAGGTGCGGTGACCAGAATTGTCCACAGTATTTCAAATGTGGTCTTACCATAGATTTATAGAGACACAATAACACTTGCCGATTTGTTTTCTGTTCCCTTCCTAGTTTTCCTTAACGCTTAATTTCCTTTTTTTTTTTCAGTGCTGCACAGTGGGTTGACACCTTCACTGAGCTCTCTACCAGAACCCCAAGATCCTTTTCCTGAGGCATTTCCGCACTGAATCGCGTTCGAAACCGAACGCGTTCAGGCGGAAAGCTTAAGCCAGCTTCGGGCGCTTTCCCCGTTCACACACAGACTCTCCGGAACGCGTGTAAACGCGTTCCGGAGCGTCTGGGTGCGAATGGTCAAAGCGCCCGAAGCTGGCTTAGCCGGCAAACGCCGGCCAGGGGTGCGCCGGCGGCCGCGGAGGCAGATCGACAATCAGCTGTTTGAAAAACAGCTGATTGTCAAAGCCGCGCGGCGTCGGAGGCGAGCCGGCAGGCGATCGGGAGACAGAAGCGGCGCGAACGCTTCTTCTCCCGAACGCCTGCGGGCGGCTCGTCCGCGTTGGAACGCGTGTAGAGCACTTCGAAGTGCTCTACATTTCGAACGCGAAAAAGCCAGCTGCGGACACGTCGGGACGCAAGGCGCGCGCGGCCAATGCGGATGACGTGTCCACAGCTGGCTTTTTCGCGTTCCATTTTCCCCCGTGCGAAAACGTCTCTGGTCTGTCACAGAAAGTTCAGCCCATATCAGTTTATGAATATAACTGCGGTTTTTTGTCCCAATGTTCATCAGTTTACATATGCTAAGACGGAAGTGCATTCCTTCTTCATTGCCCACTCACCCAATGTCAAGAGAATTAGGGATGTACACAAATGTTCATCACATATGAAAGTTGTAGAAACTTGTGCATTTGTATGTGAATGTTTGGTTACCTTTGAAGACTGACACTTGAATGTGAAGCAAAGGCTTTTGTGCATTAATTCAAAGCTTTGTTATATTCATGTATGTGGGAGGTGGCAAAGCAGCTAGTGCATTCAGAGCAGATTTAAAGCAGATTCAGATTCAAATTGGATTCAGAGAGGATTTGAAGTGTTCAGACTTGATTCAAAGTGGATTCGGAGATGCAACTGGCAGCAGGGATTCAAATAGCATTTGAAGAACATTTGCAGTGGATTCAAATCCTACCAGATACAAAGTGGCTTTATTGAACTGAACACAAAAAATTGTGCACATCTCTACAAAAGATCCCTTTGGAGCTCCTTAAAATCACTTTCAGTTCATTACCCTGAACAATTTAGTGTCATCAGCAAAATTTGCTGTCTCATTACTTACCCTTGCTTCTAGATCATTTATGAATAAATTTGAAAGCATGGCTCCTAATACTGAACCTTGGGAGACCCAGCTTTTCACCTCTTTCAACTCTGAGAAGTGGCTGTTTATTACTACTCTCTGTTTCCTGTCCTTTAGCCAGTTATCAATCCAGGACAGGGCAGGTCTGCTTATTCCATGACTGATGAGTTTATTCATGATCCTTTGATGAGCGACTTTGTCAAAAGCTTTCTGAAAGTCCAGATAGGCAGCCAACTGCACCATTTATATTAACACTCTCAAGGAATTCTAATAAGTTTGATTTATACAAGCTGTGCTGATTTTCCTTCAGCAGTGTTTGCTCCTTATGTGTGCAGTAATTTTATCCTTAATGATGGTTTTGATCACTCTACCTGGAACTGATGTTAAGATGAATGATCTGTAATTTCGTGGACCCCCTGTGGATTCTGTTTTGAAGACTGGTGTTACTTTTGTCCACTCACCCAATGTTAAGAGATCCCTTTGGAGCTCTTGGTAATCCTTTTCAGTTTTTCTACCCTGGATGATTTAGAATCAGCAAACTACTTACCCAACTTCTATATCATTTATGAATAAATTAATAAGCACAGGTCCCAATATCTGACCTTTGGGTATCCCACTTCTCACCTTTCTCCACTCTGACACTTATCCATTTATTACTTCTCTCTGTTTCTTGTTCTCACTAGATGACTGCTCATGATGGATACATTTTTTAGATTTTATTTTATATGTTATTTAATTTTGTAATTTTGCAATTTTCATCACTTTGATAACTTTCATCACTTTGGTCAGTTTCAGCTAAGACATTTGTCTAGCTGTCTGTCTCCAACACAGTCACAGTCTCTCTCTTGCTCTCACTGTCAGATACAGGTTGCATTCACATGGCACCAAATGGTGGCCAGCCAGGGGTCAGCGCATCTGTAGAGTCCTGCACCAGATCTGAATGCCTCCCATCCCTTCCTCTAAAAGGTGTGACTGTTCAAGCATGGGATGGCAGCCTCACACACATGCTGACCACCAAATGCATGGCCTAACTTCTGGTTGAGCTTCTTGTTCTCGGCTTCCAGATCTTGTAAGCTCACAGATATGACCCAGAAACTATAGAAGAGGAGTGGCATAGGACCTCAACCTTTTGCCAGAGTATCTCCTGCCTCCATCCTAGCTTCCAGGTCAGTTAGCTAAATCCAGCTCTGCAGGATGCTTTGTGGAGATGGACCCTCTGTCTCTCTCACACACATGCAAAAGTAGGAAACGTATGTATCTTTCTCTCCTTTCTTGTCCTTCCTTCTTCCATAGAAGACAATTAGAGGAATCCTCTTCCCTTACACCCCAAGTGAGTTCATCCCTGAGGATTTTCATTGTCTCGCCAAAATGCTTTCAGAAATCAGACCAGAATCAATACTTCCCCAAACTGCTTTGAGACTATGGGCAATTCCACACTAGTCGGTATACCAGATCAGCAAGCATTCTAGAAGCCTGACCTCCCTTCTGAATACTTCTGCAATGGGGTCTCCCTTTGTCTTCACCAGCATGCAGAAGCGACATTCCTAGTACACTTGCTGATCTGGTATGCTGACTGGTGCTGTAATTGCCCCTATTTTTTTAAGGTCTCAAAAGAAGTTCTCCAAACGTTAATTTGCATGGGGCTCTGGCAAAATCGTTTAAATAATTTATTGCCGTATGCTCTAGATGACACGTTCTCTTCTTCTGCCTTCCCCAGTGTCCTTCAGTTTAGTAATACTGTCTAACATTTGATGTCTCAATAACCAATCATTATATATACATTTTTAAGAGAAGATGTAACAGCCCCATTAGTTTTGATGGCGATTACTCCCACAAATGATGCTCATACCCACATGCCAGTAACTTGTAAATTAAACTAATACCAGGTTTATCATTAGAAAGCACATGTTTTAAGGAGGTTGGTGGTGGTGAGGGGGAAGCTAAATTAAGCCTAAAGTGAGTTGGGGATACTCATTACATAATGTACTAATCTCCTGCAAAACCCTTTTAGTAACATATGGACTTTAGTAATTTCCGGTGCTCTTTAATTCTTAAGCATAACAAGCTGTTAATGTGGGGAAGGTTTCTTGACATTATAAATCTGTAAAGAAATACAAATAAAAACTCCAGTTCCCAAAACGAGGGGATTTTATTTTTTTTGAAAAAAACTGGTTTGATTAAAGATTGTTACACTGTAAGTAATGCTATCTAACTGGAAAGTCCAAATTCTGTTTGGTACGGTCTGTCCTGGCTCATTATCTAAGAAAGAGGATGTTTGAAAATGTGAGGTGCCCAGCAGTAATCCACATTCTTCATAGTGCTGATCTTTTCTTTCCTGGCTATATGCATATGAGAGAAAATTAATTTTGCCCAAGATCATTATGCTAGCAGCATCTCTGCTGCCACAACAGATTGTTCTCTCCCATATCCTTTTGCTTAGTCAATGTCAGCAAAATGTTTCACACCAGAAGCACTCCATCCTCAAACTTGTTTTCTGTGAACTGTAGCAGTTGAAGGAAAGCTACACAGGGATGGAAGAGGCACGTACTTCATGAAAATTTAAAGTGTAATTATTACTGTGAATGCAGTAAGCCTTGTGCATTTAAATCTTTTTATGTATCATTATCATTACAGATGTTAACCAAGGCGGAGTCCTTCCCCATATGCATTTCCAAAACATATATAAATCATTCTAGTTGTCTCCCAGAGCCTGCTCAACCCTCCAAAACACAATTTAGCCATCTCTTCATCTGCCATCCTTTTTCCTTTCATCTTCAGTCTTTCTTATCATCAGAGTAGGGACATTTTTGCATCTTTGGGGCTGCATCCCCAAATGACTTATTTGCCTCTCTAGTTTCCCTCTACCATCATTCTATTCAAGCGGACTTGAAAAGTGCCATGCAATTTCGGAATAAGCATCTGCATGAGGCTCAGCAAAACGCGTGTTTAAAACACACCTTCCATCCCCACTGAAGTGTGTTTTGCTTGCCCTCATCTTTTTCTCCGCACCCCCTCTCTTGTTGATAGGGTGCCGGCAGGAATGGGGAGGGACTGTGCTCTGCGCGGCTACAACTAGGAAGTAACCTCCGACAAGTTCAAAGGAAAAATAGCCATTGGTTTTCTGTTCATCTCCCAGATCTCCACCCCCCGAAATGGCTTCCCACCCCGGCAAAGGCAGCGGCTGCAGCCATCGGCTGCACAATCGTTCACTCATTCACTCTCAACACTTTCACAGATCACTGTCAAAATCCATCCGGTAGAGCAGTGGTGACTGTAGCAATCCACCACTTCACACCTGATAACAATTGCAACAATATTGCAATTCTGCGCAATTCTGGCTCTTTGAAAGTTCTGAGCTTTAGAAAGGGAGAGGAAGGGAAGCTGCTGCACTTCTGGTAGATTTGTGAATGTTTTATGGCTGTGTGTGCAGGCAGCAATCCCTGCCCCTTTTGCCACGGAGCATCCCCATGGTAAATGCTGCCAGGAAAACCCGCGACTTCCAAAAAGAGTGCTGGAACTCTTCTTTAAAGTGCACTTTTTTGTCACTTATTTTCCTCCTTTTGTAGCACTGGAAGCTCGTTGAAAAGCCGGGCATGGGGGTGCTCAGAGGCAAAAGAAGGTTTTTAGATGACTTTAAATTGCTTGGGGACAGGGCCTTGGTCTAGTGGTTAGTGAGCTGGACTTATCTGGGAATACCGGGTTTGATTCTGCACTCCTCCACAAAGCCAGCTGGGTGACTTTGGCTAGTCACAGCTCTCTTCTGAGCTCTCACAGCCCCATCCACCTCACAGGGTGACTGTTGTGGGGAGAAGAATAGAAAGCTTTGTCAGTCGCTTTGAGTCCCCTTAAATGGGTGAGAAAAGTGGGGTAGAAAAGTCCTTCTTCTTCTTCTTCTTCTGGAATTGATCAGGTGTCCACACCTTGAGACTGCTGATCCATTTTAAACTTAACCAATGCTTCTCCAAATGGCAGCTAAGTATGGTCACCTGAATACAAGACAGTCACCTCACTGCTCCAAAGGGCATGTGCGGCAATGTTACTGTGATTGGGTGATGGCTGTGCTATGGCTGTGCTGCTCTGCTTCAGGCTTTGTTCACCTGAAACACATGTGAACAGAGCCATGCAGGCCTATCCTAACTGGCAGCATGTTTTCCTGCTCTACAGCTATACGCCCAGGGGTTGCTCTGGCATGCAGTGAGCTGGTTCCAGGATAGAATTGGCTCCTTACAATGCATATCCTCCATGTGGGAACATACTAAAGTGTCTTACAGGGCCAAGTGCAAAAAGGCCCTATTTTCTAGTGACTCCTGTCTTCTCATTATGTGCCCATTTTGAGTTTTTGTTTCAGTATTTAAGTAGGTATGTGCACAAATATTCAAAATATTCATTATTTGTCTGAATTTGGACAAATAATTTGGACATTTGTATCTTTACGATTACGTATGGGTACATACGGGTATGTACACATCCCGTACACATGCGTATGGGATGCCTATCATTGGATATGTATCAAATATTCAAACAAATGCATACAAATGTATTCATATTGAATCGAGTGTCTGGACACTCATTTTTACTTATTCATACAAATTCGGATTTTCGACTGTTTGATTTGTTATGAATCAAATGTTGAAAATCACATTTGTGCACACTCCTGGTCTTTCCAGTAAGCAGCCAAGGTTGGTTTTCTGATTGACTGATTTGATCTTCTTGCATTGCAAAGGGCTCTCAGAAGTTCCTCGAGGACTATAATCTGACAGCATCGATTCTTCACTGCTCAGCATTCTATATGGAACAAAGACTTTTCTGTGCTTGGCTGGGGGCTCTGAGGCTAGGAATCTTAGTTCCCAGCCCATTGGAGCCCTGAGACCCTGACCCTGAAAGTCATGCAGGTTAGAGCGTTGGACTTTCCTTTGGAGGCCTCCCAGTTCAATTCTGCACTCCTACATGAAGTCAGTTGGATGACCTTGGGCTAGTCACAGGTCTCTTTCTGAGTTCTCACAGGGTGGCTGTTGTGGGGAGAAGAACAGGTTTGCATGCCGCGTTGAGTTCTCTTAAAAGAGTGAGAAAAGCAGGTTATAAGAATCAAGTCCTCCTCCTCCTCCTCTTCTAAAACCAGCTTGCACTTCTCAGGGTTTTCAGTTCACAGGTTTCTGACAACTAGCTTGTAGGATATTGAGTGTAACCCTCCAAATGAGCACAATTGTTCAGTAGTTTTTAATTTCTTTTTTTAAAAAAATAATTAAATTAGTTTGAACAATCCTTCGCATTGTCCTTCTTTACCAATCCTTTACCAGTCATTGCTGATTTTCCAGAATTGCTGGATTAATGAGAGTAGTACTTGAACAGCACCATTTTTTAGGATTTTAATACTCTATCTGGAATTCTCTCACCCCATGTATGTCTTGGTTATTGATAATGCTTCCTATGGCCAATGACTTCAGTCTTCAGGAAGTTTGGCTCTAGATTAGTGACTAAACCACTGTGGTTATCACTGAAGCTAAGATAGTTTCTTGTATAGTTCTTCTGTGTATTCTGGCTGCCCCTTCTTTATCTCTTCTGCTTTTGTTAGGTCCTTATTATTGTTGTCTTTTTGCTCATTTTTGCATGAAATTTTCCCTTGGCATCTCCAAAACTGTTGAAGAGGTCTTTTGTTTCTTTCAGACTACTGTTTTCTCTTTTTATTTGCATTGCTCATTTATGAAGGTCTTCTCACCTGCCCTTGGTATTCTCTGAAAATCTGCATTCAATTGGATATATCTTTTCCTTTCTCTCTTGCCTTCTGCTTTTCTTCTTTCCTCAGTTATTAGTAAAGCCTTATAAGACAGCAATTTTACCTTCTTGCTTTTTCCCCCCTTTGGGACCATTTTTTGTTCTTACAAACCTCCTCAGGCACTCTGTCTTTCAGATTTAATTCCTTAAATTCATCTCCATTGCACATTCATATCCAGATGTAGATCGTTTCTGTGTAGTGTAATGGTTTCCCCTGCTCCCTTCTAAAGTCCTTCTTTCCTACTGCCCTTTAAAACAGCTGATAGGTCCCAAGCTCAGAAAACATTACTGATTTATTTGCAACTTGAAAAAAAGATGTTGCATAGAAGGTGGGTATGTGGCAGCTCATATTAGACCAGTATAGCTTCTTTTGATAATTGTTTTCTCCCTATAAATTATCTAAACTCCTTCAGCTAAATTTGGAGCCATTTATACACTAGGCACCATTATGCACTTACCTTAGAGTCAGATTAAAGAGTCTCTTAATCTGGAACTTGGGCCTCCATATCCACATATTAATGAGGATCATGGAGCCCCCTCTCCCCTCTGGTCCAACTCTATCTGCGCTAGATGGAGATCCAGATTGAGTCCTGAATAATCAAGTCTACAGAGACTATGGGTTTTGTTCCGGAACATGGGAGGTGTGCAGACAGCCTGACTCTGTGTTCGGGGGCAAGTGGGGGTTGCTCTTCAGTAGCACTCCCCCCACAAGCCCTGAGGCTGAGAACTTTGATTCCTAGCTTTCGGAGGAAAGTTGTGAACTTTTGTGTGCTTTGCAGCTTTGGGGAAGCATGGGGCAGATCTTGCAATCAGTGCAGATAGTGCTGATCCAGCTCATGCTTCCCTGCAATCTGTAGAAGGGGGCTAAATTTAGTGCTGTAGGTGCACACACACAAATTTGAGTGTGCATCTGATATATACTGTATCCATTGTTCGTGTCCTTAAACCTGAAAAAAGTTACAAGCTGGACAACCATTAATTTAATTGTGTCCCCATCATCATCTGGACCACCTCTGTAGTGTCAAGCTGGCAAGCAAAGTTCTCAGTCCTGCTTTTCTGCCATTGTCACCACTGGATGCTTAGATGAGTTCTCTTCCCAGTGGTGTGTATTTTTCCCTCCATTAATAGGAGGAGAGGAAAGGAAATTCAGTTTCTAAACTGCATAAAAGGGGGACATCTATGGAACTGTATCTTTTGACTTCAGTGTTTAAAGCCTAGATGACTTGGGTTCTAAATATGTGACAAATTGTCTCCTCCCATATAGATCAGAAGTGGAAGTCCCCTTAGTGTTTCCATCACCCCATGAAATCCATGGAGTTGCCATTAAAAATAGGGCTTTTTTGGTGGTGTTCCCCCCCCCCCCCGTCCCATTTTGGAATAATCTTCCTTAGAGATATTCCAAGCATCTATTTTAGGTGTTTTCCAATTAATTAGGTCTTTGCTGTTTAGTAATACTGTCCTGTACCTTGTTATGAGTCTTGTGGCTTATGGTTTTCATGGTTTCTTATTTTTATTTAAATCTGTTTTTCCTTCTGTTAGGTCATGCACCACCCTGAGACACTTGTAATAATATGTTTTAAAAATTCTAACAAGCATCACCATTGCTAACAGTATGTGATACCGAATCTGTGACGCCCACCATTTTGTTACTGTATTTAAAGTGTGTTGAAAGTGTTTTATTTTACATATGTATACTGCATTTGTTCTGCTCTTGCTGTATTCTTTGTATTGTAATATAAATATCAGAGCAGCAGGTAAAGAGTGGGCAAGACACCTGTAGTTAGCATAAGGTAAGGGGGGGGGAATAGCTGCCCCCAGCCAATCAGGCTTGAGCCTGTTCAGGGCCAGGGATATTAAAGGAACCATCCAGCCAAGTGAAGAGGGTTCTTTGCTTGGGTGAGAAGACTTTGACAGTTTCTTAGTTGTTTGTCTGTTTTATTCACAAGTTGTCAAACAATAAATCATTTTCTTATTTCTTCATACAGACCATCTGCCTGCAGTGTTCATTTGAAGCTTATAGGCCTTGGGCCCAGGGAAAGAGAAAAGCTGTGGTGGACTCTTCAGCCTGTGGGAGTTAGGGAAGCAATGGCCAACGCTTTTAATAATCATAAAACTAATTTATTTGTGAACACTCACTAGTCAGAGGTGAGAAAGAAGGAGTAAAATCTTGCCCAGGCTGAAGGGAACACCACATCATCCAATTGCTTCTTCATCCCAGTACTACTAAAGTGAAGGCAAAGTATTTGGTGGCATTGTGGCAAATGCAGACCAAATGGATTTGGATCGGCCAGATCTTCAAGCTCACCCTTCTCCATGTCCCTAGAGTAACCTGTTTTAAGAACAACTTATTGTACTAAGCATAGGTGTGACCTGATGGGATCAGGATAAATCTTTACTTAGGGTGGGAGCTGCTATCTTTTTGAGACCTTGCATGTCGAGTTCCATCGGCAAATGTAGATATCTGTTCTTTTGTGCTTTACAGAGTACTGTATGCATAGATCATACCGTGTAATTAACGACAATATTGTGAAGAATTATATCTGGAGTGGGGAAGAACTTCTAAGCTAGGTTGACTGAAGAGAGCCAGATCAAAAGATACAATCCCATGAATGTCTCCCTTTTATGCAATTTAGAAACTGAATCTCCCTCTCCTCCTATTAATGGAGAGAAAAGTATACGACATAACATATGATATATTTCTTTACTGGCTGTCCAGGATCATAAGTGTGAGATTCAAACTCTAAAACCACTTATTCCTTTTGGGGGATGAAAATATTACTAGAACACAAAGAAATGAGTTAAATTCTCATTGCAACTATATGTCCACTTGATGTAAGACTTTGTTGGAATACAAATATTAACTCTATTATTTTCCTCAAGAGGATAATGGTTTCTATTAGTAATAATAGTAAACCAATCCCCCAAGCTGTTTGGGTTAATAACTTAGAGTTTGCACATTGCTTTGGAAAGAGCAGATATACTGCCGGTAGTAGGCGTTGTTAGTGGCTTGGTTCATGGGCAGTAGTAGAAGGTAATTCTATGCCTTTACAGTCTCTTTATGAATTTCATAGGTCACAAAACTACAGTCATTGCCTTTGTGTGACACTAGGGATTAATTAATTGGTACACAGACTAATGTATTTGTCCTCTGAATACTGAAAGCAAGAATAAAGCTAAAAATGGGACTATATATGTGTGTGTGTGCACACGCAAAACCTTTTTGCATTTCCATTTAGCTTTGGGATAGTGCGACATCTAGCCCTCTTCTGGGTCTCTCTTTCCACATTGCTGGTGCAGATGCCCACTAGATGCTGGTGCCCCCACTAGCACACTGCATCCACACTGGATGCATGCACCAAAGCCCAGTCTATGCAACCATATTTTTACAGGGCCACGGTGTTTCAGAGGCAGCTAGAATGCACAGAGAGGTGTGTGGAACGGTGCGTGGCTCTGTGGGCTGATATAGCAGGGGGATCTATTTCAGTTGAACATAACATTAGGTTCCTGGGGACTGGAGCCCTCATATCAGGCTCCGAAGCTCACTTGAGCTTTAGATTGGCATGGGAGGCGTGGGCCCTATCCTAGAACAGGCTATCCAAGTGTGGATGACATTTTTCTGGGCTGGTGGGACCACTCCAGTTGGAGTGGTTCCACTGGAGTTCTCCACCTGCCCCCCACCAAGTGCTGAAATGGCCACTGTTTCTAATGCAGAGTTCCAGAAAACAAGAATGGAAAAAGTTGTTGGTGTTGTTGGACTTCAAGGCATGTGATCTCTATCCCCATACTTCCTCTGTGGAATGGCAGGCCTGCTCTGTCCACATTAGACCAAGGTCTGCAACATTCCCTGGTGTGAAAATCCTGGTGGACACTGTTCCAAAGGAAGATCACCCTACCAAGTAGTCCTGGCAGTTGACTGGATTAGGAGGACACCAGGTGGATGGCCAGACAAGCTGGCATGTGGAGCGTGGTACCATTTACTGGGCTTCCAGAAGTGATGCAGTTCTGCATGCCCAGGGATACATCCCCCGTGAGCAATTTCAGTGGCCAATTATATGCTTTTGTTAAGAAATGTGCAATCTCTCCTTCGAGCAATTGTCAACAGACACCATTCAGAACTGGTAATGTGCTAGCACTTAATTTCCTAAGAAACTCTGCAATGTCTTCACTTGTCACCCCTATTCATTTATGTTCCTATGGGCTTATTTACACTTCTTACAGAAAGCTGCGTGACGCAGCCCCTGATGACCTTTTTTTCCATTATAAGGAAACATTTCAGAACTGCCTACAAAGAAGGCAGGTTCCATATGTTATGCAAATCCTTCTAACAGGCAGGAGTCTGTCTGAGAGAGATCCAACACAGACATTACAGACTGGTTGCACACAGTGCCATCAAGAAATGTGACTATGCAATGTTTATGTGACAAGCCCTAAGCTGCAAGATTTATTCAGGGTCAGGGATGCTCGACTGTCAAAACAGACACAAAGGATTTATGTAGATTCTGTTTTTCTTTTAGCAAAACTAAGATTTAAACACTGAAATAAAGCAGACAAATTAATAAACTTAGCTTAAAAAAAGAACACACTTTCCCGAAGCTAAAATATTACTGTCAATGTTTCTGAACAGATTGCACTTCTTTGATCTACCTTTCAACTTTGTTTTTACTGCTTGGCTCAGTTTGGAGAAAGTGGTAATATGTAGCTCTGTGAATGAACCTGCCCCTTTGGGGTTATGTAGTTTTGCATGATGCCCCTTCTGATCTACAGAGAAACATTCTGCTGCATTTCCTATTGAATCCATCTCTAGCAATGACTGTATTTAAGCATGAGAAATAAAAAAGGGGAGCTGGAGATCCTGACCCAGGTAGATAAATATGATGTCATAGGTATTACGGAAACCTGGTGGGATAACACACATGAATGGAACACAAACATTGAAGGCTACAACTTGTTTCTGCGAAACAGACTTAACAAAAGAGGAGGGGGTGTTGCGCTGTATGTTAAAAAAGAAATTGTCTCCTCAGAGGTTCAAGTTTCAGAGAGTGGAAGCTCAGTAGAATCGGTATGGGTAAGAATTCAAGGAGAGAGCAACAGAAAGGATACCATTGTAGGAGTCTATTACAGCCCCCCTGGACAAACAGAAGATATGGATGACCTATTCCTAGACCAGATGGCTAAACTTTCACGAAAGCATGACATAGTGATTATGGGAGACTTTAACTACCCAGACATTTGTTGGGAATCTCGCTCAGGAAAAAGTCACAAGTCTAATAAGTTCTTATCCTCTCTCGCTGACAATTTCATGTACCAAAAGGTGGTGGAGGAAACAAGAGGATTGGCTATCCTTGATCTAATTCTTACCAACAGAGAGGAAATGGTGGAGGATATCAGAGTTTCTGGGGCATTAGGAGGCAGCGATCATGTTATCCTTGAATTCTGGATAATAAGGGAAGGAAAGCATGAGAGGACTCAGACTTCAAAGTTGGACTTCAGAAGGGCGGATTTTGATGGACTCCGGAGGAGGTTAGGAGGGATCAAATGGTTAAATGTACTAAAGGATAGGAATGTCCAAGAAGGATGGGATATTTTGAGAAATGCAATATTAGAAGCACAATCATTAACAGTTCCTCAAAGAAGGAAGAATGGAAAACAACTAAAGAGACCAGGGTGGATAAACCTAGAACTTAAAAACTTGATAAAAAAGAAAAAAGAAATGTTTAAGAAATGGAAGGAGGGATACATATCTAAGGAGGAATATAATGAAATCAGTACAATCTGCAGGGCAAGTATCAGAAAAGCTAAAGCTAAAAATGAACTGAGGCTTGCAAGAGAGACTAAAAACAATAAAAAAGGGTTTTGGGGATATGTCAACAGCAAAAGAAAAGTCAAAGAGGTTTTGGGAAGTCTGCAGGGAGAGAATGGAGAAGTGATCGAAAGTGATCTTGAGAAGGCAGAGATTCTGAACTCCTATTTTGCATCTGTTTTTTCCAAGAGGGATAATGTACATGCAACAGTCCTTCACTGTACTGATGAAGGACTAGGAGAATCAAGACACAAAATCAACACTGAGAGAGTAAGGGAACGCTTAGCTAACTTAAATGAATTTAAGTCCCCGGGTCCAGATGGATTACATCCTAGGGTACTGAAGGAATTAGCAGAGGTAATTGCTGAACCACTTGCTGTAATCTTTGAGAAGTCATGGAGAACAGGAGAAGTCCCAGACGATTGGAGAAGGGCAAACGTTGTTCCTATCTTCAAAAAAGGGAAGAAGGTAGACCCAGGGAACTACAGGCCTGTTAGCCTGACTTCAATACCAGGAAAGATTCTCGAACAAATTATTAAACAACACATATGTCAGCATTTGGATAGAAATTCAATAATTAACAGTAGTCAACATGGGTTTGTATCAAACAAGTCGTGTCAGACCAACTTGATTTCATTTTATGACAAAATCACTGAATGGGTTGATCAAGGAAATGCAGTAGACATAGTATTTCTTGATTTCAGCAAAGCATTTGACAAAGTATCTCATGCGATCCTCATTGAAAAATTGATCAAATATGGGTTTGACAAGGCAACTATAAGGTGGGTTCAAAACTGGCTTAGTAATCGTACTCAAAGAGTGGCTTTAAATGGCTGCACATCCAAATGGAAGGAGGTGTCAAGTGGAGTACCACAAGGTTCTGTCCTGGGCCCAGTTATGTTTAATATTTTTATAAACGATCTGGACGAGGGAGTTGAAGGGAAACTGATCAAATTTGCTGATGACACAAAGCTAGGGGGGATTGCAAACACCAGAGAAGAGAGAGAGAGGATTCAAAAAGATTTAGAGAAACTCGAACAATGGGCTGCAACTAATAAAATGGTATTTAACAAAGAAAAATGCAAGGTTCTGCACCTGGGCAAGAAAAATGAAAAAAGCACATATACAATGGGAGGAATTCGGCTGAGCAGCAGCACATGTGAAAAAGACTTCGGTGTCCTGGTAGATCATCAACTGAACATGAGTCAACAGTGTGAGGCAGCTGCAAAAAAGGCAAACGCAATCCTGGGGTTTGTTAGGAGAAGCATAGAGTCCAGATCACGTGAAGTTATTATCCCCCTCTACTCTACCTTGGTCAGACCTCATCTGGAGTACTGTGTCCAGTTCTGGTCACCCCAGTTTAAAAAAGACACTGACAAGCTGGAGCAGGTTCAAAGGAGAGCTACCAAGATGGTGAACGGTCTGCAAACCATGTCCTATGAGGAACGGCTTAAGGAACTAGGAATGTTTAGTCTACCAAAAAGAAGACTGAGAGGAGACATGATAGCTGTCTACAAATACCTCAAGGGTTGTCACAAGGCAGAGGGATCAGCCCTGTTCTCACTCTCTCAAGGAAGGACTAGAAACAATGGGGTGAAACTGCAGGGGAAAAGTTTTAGTTTAGATGTTAGGAAAAAATTTCTAACACTAAGAGTGATCAACCAGTGGAACAGGCTGCCACAGGAGGTGGTTGGTTCCCCTTCGATGGAGGTCTTCAAGCAGAGACTGGACGGCCATCTGTCTGAGATGGTTTAGGAGATCCTGCCTTGAGCAGGGGGTTGGACTCGATGACCCAGGAGGTCCCCTCCAACTCTACCATTCTATGATTCTATGATTTGTGTCATTTGAAATTCATACAAATTCATATGAATTTCAACATTCACGGGGAAATTGAAAGGGGCCTATGAATTTCAACATTCACTGGAAGTAGCCTAAGTTTTGTGACCATTCACCCATGAATCAAATGGATCCAACCTTCATCAAAGCTTTGTAGAAGCTTCAATTAAGCTCCTCATCTTCCTCAGCCTCCTTTTTTCTCAGGCTGTGCGCCCTTACCTTTGACCATGGCAGCCACACTTGGAGCCACCGTGGCCTCTGCCGCCATTTGTGAGCTTCTCCTAGGCCCAAGTAGGTCTTCTGGAAATGTGCACACACACCCGGAAGGCCTACTTGGGCCTAGGTGGAGTGTGTGGTGGCAGTGGTGGCAGTAGGTGAGTGCAGTTGGGGAAATAGGATAGGAAGGTTCAGCTTAGCAAAGTCTCCCACATTCATGGGGGAGGGAATTTGTATCAGACTGAATATTCCCCCATTTGATTTACATTTAATTGAATGGGGGAAAATTGGCTTTGTCCACATCCCTGTCCTTTGCTAGCCAGCTAGTGCTGGCTGCTGCACTGTCTTTGAGTGTTTTAAGTTACACACACATCCAGACATCTAGACATTCTGAATCCCCAAATGTGCTCTCTGTCATCTCCACACATGCATGGATACTGTTTCAGCCTCCATGCATGTGCGCTGGATGGAGCAATTGTGGTGGCTCTGTCCAGAAGAAGAAGAAGAAGAAGAAGAAGAAGAAGAAGAAAAGAGTTGGCTTGCAGTTCATTAAGCTCTGTCTGATGCATTTCAAAAGATTTTCATTGTAATACTAAAAAATGGGAAGGTGGCAGTTGAGTACAGTTCTTCCCAGGAAGACCCCATTGAGTGTTTGACTGAAGAGGAGCTCAAGGACCTCATTCAGGTGAACAAATTATCACTTTCACAGCTGAGCCCAATAGATGACAAAGAGATCTTGGCTGATTTTAGCATAAATGGAGAATAATAACTGATTCAATGGCACAGTAGACTTTACATTTTATAGGAGTGTGTTTTGAAAGTTCAGCTGCTACCTCTAAGTGGCACAAGGATGTTAATGCTGTTTTTTTCAGTAGTTGTCAGAAGAAATTTTATGAAATAATGTCTACCCGCTGGTATTAATACTTTGAATAAATTGTACTTGCCTGTTTTATTTAACAAAAATTGAAGAAGTTTTTCTTTTTCCAAATTATTCTGTTACTTACTATTAAACCTGTTGTGAGCCAATTTGGTCTAGTGGTTAGGGAGCCAGACTCTTATCTGGGAATACTGGGTTTGATTCCACTCTCCCCCATAAAGCCAGCTGAGTGACCTTGGGCTAGTCACGGCTTTCCTCCTTAGCTCCCACAGTGTCACCCACCTTCTTTCTGGCATGTTAACCACAAGACAAAACTGGCTCAAGTTTATGTGCTATTGTTGGAAAAACCACAACCAGCGCTTTTAGCACCCTTTGCGGGAGGAGAGTGGCTATAGTGTGATTGCTTCAGATTCATGAGGCAACTCCACCATAGTGGTGCCACAGTAATGTTATATTCCCCTGTCTGGACAAGGCCTTGATGGGTGAGGCATCCAATAACATGACTTCTGTAGCCATGCTTCCACTTGTGGGGACACAAAACACCTTGGCCCTGGTCACACCTATAGTTTAGGATGACTTCAGATTGTCCTCAGGTCACGATACTCACATTATTTTTATTCAATTTGTTTTCCAAGCTGGCCTACCCCTGTTAGATCATTCAAACTGAAGTCCTCTTTTTCAGAGGACTCAGCCTGTCCTGGCATCCCAGCTCATCTTTGCTTCCTCAGTGTGAGCAGAACGATGGGCTAAAGGAGGCTGAACCATGCTGTGGTGGGTAGGGTCCAGTCTTTCCTTTCAGCCATTGTACATGCATGGAACTCGTGAGACACCTCCCCTTCCCTCCTCAGTTTATGTGTATGATTCCTTTATCTAGCATTTTCCCACAAATTTATTATTATTATTATTATTATTATTATTATTATTATTATTATTATTATTATTATTATTATTATTATTATTATTATTATTATTATTATTATTATTATTATTATTATTATTAAATTAATTGCACAGAGAAGAAAAACTCATAAAAAGGAAGGGGTGAGTGGAGGTGGGGGAGCAGGCTTTAAAAACTCGCAAACACAAATCCTCCCCTCCCTTGAGTGACACAATGGCATCCAATAAGAAAGGAGATAGATTTGATGCAGCCAAAAGAGGTGTAGAGCCAAGAGTTCTGTGGAGGAAGCTCAGGTGGATTGCAGATAAAGTGTGAACAATGCAGCCCAGAGCAAGGATGACCTATAATGATCTATGTGTAAACAGAGCTGGTACAACCTCACTTCCAATTAATAGGATGTCCTGTCTTATATAGGTGTGACCAGGACCCTTGAGGCAACCATAGCATCCCATTACCTGGTGTGAATGCTGCTTGAGAAACAATTCTCGGAGGGCATAATTTTGCTGATCTTAATGGAGGTGTCACAGTTGCTGTTGAAAATGGTGCCTCTGTGCTCACAAGTGAAGTTGAGGAGGCATCATTTTCAGTGGTGATGACAGTGTACCCAGGAAGCCACCACTTTTATTAAGAAGTGGCGAGCTGGCATGAAGCTGGTTGATTGCTGTGAGCTCATGAAATAGAGGGGAGGTCTTTGAGAGCATCTGTCTGGGTTTTGAGCTTGTTGTTTATTTATGGCTGCACTCTGCCCAAGTATGTGGGGACATCTTTCTTTGCTGGGGACATGCCACTTTGCAAATCTATGTACCCATGTTCTCCCTTCTTTTCTTGATAGTCCAGATGACTCAATGGCAATCTAATAAATATCCCAATTTGCTCCTTTCAGATTGGCATATATTTAATATTTTCCCCTTTCTTGCAATAGATTATGGTGGAATGTGTTATAATGCTAGCAACATGGACTTCTTGGTAGGAATGTGCATGAATATTCATCACATTTAAAGTCTGTACAAATTTATCTGAATTCAAATGGAATGATGGTACATTTGAAGATTGTCATTTGAATACGAATCAAATGTTTCTATACATTTGTATGAAGCTATGTTTCATTTGTGGACCTGGGGATAGGGAAAGCAGCTGCCCAGTCACATCTGCAATAGATCCAAAGTGGATGCAAAGCAGATTCAGAGCGAATTCAAAGTTGATTGAGAATGGATTTGACATGTTCAGTGCAGATATGTAGGCAATTTGTAGCAGGGATTTGAATCAGATTCATATTGGATTCAAATTGGAATCCTACCACATTTGAAGGGGATCCGTTTGAATGAATACACATTTTCTTGCATTCGACTCAATAGGAATCGAACACACATACACAAACATTTGTGCACATCCCTACTCAGTGCTTTCATGATTTTATTTGCCAGCTGAAAGACAATGCAATAAATATGAACAGAGATAAATTTTGGGCTTGGTCTAGCAGCAAATTTAGAAGCAAGCGCTCATGTTCTTACATTGTGGCTCAGAGGCTTTTAGCATGAGCATAGAAAGAACAAGGCTTGATTTTCTTCTTCTTAATATGTGCATCCCCTCTCTCCCAAGACACTTTGATTTCTTTGATTGGCTATCAGGCCCTCATGTACATTCATGACGTATCCCCACGATATTCTCGTTTAAAAAACCAAAAATAGTTTCCCTCAGCTCCAGGGATGATTTGTCCTAGACCAAACGCTTTCCACTTCTAGCTGCTTCCACCGAGGACCCAGACGAGACTCTAGAATACTACAGTCACTATGAGTGTGAAATTTAGCTGTCAAGTGTGAATATGAAGCCTGTGGTCTTACATTCCTGCCTGACAGAAAAGATAAAGTCAAGAGAAGTCTTATCAGCTTAGATGGTTACAACTGCCAGGGAACAGCAATTTCCTCTATGCCACACTAATTCCGATTATTGGCTTTCAGTCCTTGCAAAACTAAGATTTAAACACTGGAACAAAGCAGACAAATTAGAAAACTTAGGCAAGTTTTTTTAAAAAAAAGAATCCATTCTTTGGAAGATGAAGTACATGGCATTTTCTTTGAAGAGCTACTTTTACAATTTATCCTCAAGTTGTCAAAGCTGAGCATTCATCCACACTGGGTCAGCATTCAGTCACGGCATGGAAATCCAAGGGGACACTGCTGCAGTGGAATGCTGCTTACAGCACCCGAAAATTTGGCAGGAAATGCTGACAAAGGTCTTGGTCACATTTATCTCATAGTGAGTACAGGTCCGCTCACTAGCAAGGCTTTTCTGCGTTCCTCTGCCAGTGATCCAGACCTGGTTAACCCCTCCCCATAGCAACCCAGTTTGACCAAATAGGCTAGCTGTCTCCCAAACAACAGTGTCCGCACACTCCTCTGGGTGTGGCACGGTAAGTGGACTGCACAGTAGTCACATGCAGTGTCCAGATTGTTTGAATGAGCATCAGATTTTGCCTCAGTCCGACATGGTGATCAGCAATGCTCTGGCCGTTTGCAGTTCAAGTGCTGCTGGCTTGGTACAGGGCTTTTCCCGCACTTGAAGTGCAAATTGCTACCATTGCATTACTGTTTCACCAGCCTAGTATGCTTTTGATCATAGCAGTGAGCCCAGGTGCCTTTCTATGATATAGCTGATGTTTGTTTGTTCATTTGCATTTTATCTTGCCCGATATTTGAAGATCTCAAGCCAGGTTACAGAAATAAAAAAAAAAATCTAAAAACAATCACAGTGCCTGAAAGTGGGAAGGGTTCCTTAGCCAAAGTTGAGGGTAAGTACATGCATCTTTACTGATCGCCTGAGCATGTAAAGTGAAGGTGCATGGCGCATCTCGGGGGCAGGCAATTTCATAGCCTTGGGGCAACCACTGAGAAAGCCCTATCCCAAATCCTCATCCCTTTAGCTACTGAAGATAGTAGTACAACCAAGAGGGCCTCCTCTGGAGATCTTAAGGCTGATATGGCAGAAAGTATTCAAATGGCAATAAGGAAGCAACTCTTCTCAACAAAGCAACCTAAGAAGATTTCAGAGAAAGGTTCACAGGTTGGTTGCCTTTTCCAGGGGTTGAGAGAAATTGGGGACTGGAGAGAGTAGACACATTTATCTTTCTAACCACCCACCCAGTTCCCTAGGGGATTCAAAGAAGCCATGGATTTTGTATTTTAAGAACATAACATATAAGAGTTGAACTCAATAAATTCCTTCCCAATTTTAACTTATTTTCATTATATCGAACTCACTCTATTCTTCTATTGGCTGTAAATTTAAAGGATCCTTTTATTTAAATCTTAGGAGTATCTCTGAAAATTCTAAAAGAAGCTAATTATTGAAGTACACATTTCAGCTTTTTTTTTTGAGATTACTGGAATTGCAATGAGCTAGTAAGAACACTGAAATGTATAAATGTTTGCTTCAATGGTAATCATGCATCTCAAGATTTCTGTGTATGTGTCAAAATTATTGCAACTTTTGAGAAATCAGAGAAGCAGAAACAGTTTATAAAAATATAATGAGAACGTTGCAAACATCAGAGGGATTTTTTTTTTACATCCAAGTCTGTCTAATGAAGAGATTTCTCTTGACTATCTTTTCCACCCCAGTATTTTCAGCTGCGACATTTACATTTTCAGACAGTTCAAAAGCAGCCTTTTGTATTCATTTTCTTCAATAACAGTATTTGAGTTCATGGCAGCAGCATAATAAAGATGCATTGTTCTTCTTCCAACCATTATATCCTGCTCAACATATTTGTTATGGCTTAGACTATTACAGAAACTTTCTTTATGTTGCCTAAGGGCCTTTCTGCAGTGGGCCTTATCCCAGATGGTATCCCAGAATAAGGGACTGCTGTCCTCAAGTTGGTGAAGACATTGGCCCTTGCTGCACTCATTGGTGATCCAGATTAAGGAGCCTCTTAATCTGGATCATGGACCTCTTGATCCACACAGTAATGCAGATCAAGGAGGCCTCATGCCGTTGGTCCAGTTCCATCTATATTGGACAGAGCCAGCTCTGGATTAAGGAGGCCCTTAATCTAGATCAGCGGTTCTCAACCTTCCTAATGCCGTGACCCCTTAATAGAGTTCCTCATGTTGAGGAGAACCCCAACCACGGGGGTAGAGCAGCTGGGAAGAGGGAGGGAAGGGTGGCGGGAGACTTGTCGCAACCCCTCTGAAAGGGTCATTCAACCCCCAAAGGGGTCCCGACACCCAGGTTGAGAACCACTGATCTAGATCAAACAGATCAAAGGTCTTGTTCTGGATCATGGGAGGCATCCAGACAGCACACCTCTGTGTTCTGGAACTGCCAGGGGTGGTTTTCAGTGGCATGCTACATCACGGCACCAAAAAGCACATTTCTAGGTGGATGGGCAATCTTAAAAGGATTGCAAAGGTTGCTGATCTGCTACAGAGCCCAGTTCAAGGTTCTAACTGACAAAGCTCTAAGAGCTTAGCCCTTAAATCACAGGCTCTCAATTCCAGGAAGCTAGTAGTGTTCTTTATAGTGTTGCATCTCCTGGAAAGGGCAAATGCACAATATGAGGATACTCTTGGATATATCTGTATCACTTGAAGCTCAGGTAGCAGTGGTGTCCAAGGCTGTGGTCACACCTAAGGTTTAATCCAGCTTCAGTCCACTTTCAGTGTGAGAGAACATATCAGCAAAGTGGCCAGTAATTTTCTTTCCACATTATATATCCCAAAGATGAATTTTCTGAGTTGTTTAACACTGAAAGAAAACAGCTTGTCACTTTGCTGATGTATTCTTTCACTTTGAAAGTGGACTGAAGCTGGATTAAACCTTAAGTGTGACCACAGCCCAAGAATGCTTGCTTCCATCTATTGGTGGCTTACCAGCAAGGACCCTGTAAAGGCCGCCTCTCCACCCTTACCTATTTCCTATATATATATTTATCTTAATTTGGTAGTGTGGTAGCGTTTTGTTTACTTGTGAATCAAACTCTGTTATTTCCTTCCAAGAGGCGCACCTTCCATTTCCTTTTCCCTACTCTTTGGCTTGATAATAATGTTGCCTCCCTTCTGATGCTGCAGCAGACAGCACCCTGCCCCCACTCTGCCAACCTCCAGCAGTGGGTTAGATACAGTTACTGTTTAGAACTCTGGCCCTATTTGGCTCCCTTTATAAACAGAACTACAACGAAGCTTCTTTGAAACAACAAGAACATGTGTTTATTGAATACAGTTGAAGTTTAAAGTCAGCTTCTTCTCACAGTTAGTTACACGTGGTTACTTTTGCTGTCAAGCAGTTCAGTCTTTCACTTTTACACTAAGTCAAAAGAATCTACAAGTTCAAGAATAAAACTTCAATCAGTTCAGAATTTGTTAGCTTTCCTTTTAAATAACTTCACAAGCTTGGCATTCATATACTAAAAGACTCAGGACCCTAACTTTAGCCTCCTCAGCTAAGAGCCCGTTTCTCCCCTTCGTTATCCTCCCTCCAGGATTAACGACCCAAGGCAGAGAACAGAAATTGTTCCCTCAGGCCCCCTTAAATATGGGCCTGGCTGGCTAGCTTCGCTCTTATTGGCTGAGCTCCGCCTGGATGCAAATTCAACCCCTCCCCTTGGAGTACTCAACTAGCCCCTCCCTTAGGCTACTTACCCTTGTGAAAATACACTTTGGCGACACTTTTAAGCGTCTGGACTTACCGTGTTCGCCACACTTTGCATTTTAAACTTAAAAACGTACTTTTGGGATTGAGGGGTCCTAGCAGGCATCACAACTCCTTTCACCGTGGAGGAAATAAATAAATAAAAATAAATATTTTTATTTATTTATTTATTTATTTATTTATTTTTAAAAAACTACTATGCATCAACATCAACAAATTCAGTCAACCAAATCCCCTTGTGCCCCCACAGTTATTCACAAAGTCTCTTTCAGCCTTTACTGCTGCTCTTAGTCTGTTGGTCAGCCTGCTGCGTGAGCATTTTCAGCTCAGTCCGGCGCTGCTTCTTGACGGTGCTCGATCACCCTTGGCTCCATGTGGGTTGCCTCCTCTGGAGTCTGCTGCCTGTGGTCACCTGCTGGAACATTGGCTGATTCTGGACAGTGTGTCAGCTGCTTCGGGGTATCAGCTGATGATCTTTGAATGACACACCTTCTTGCAATTCCAAGTTCACCAAGTTTCTTCTGTAAAATTAGTGTCCAGTGCAAAAGCTGATCATTGCTCCTACGACTGAAGATTGCTCTTTGCACTTCAACTCTTGTTAGATATGGAAGCGTATCAGCTTCTCTAGTGCTGCCTGCCAGTGATTTAGCAATTGTTGCCTCTTCGCAGTTAAGTTTGGTTTGCTTTAGTTGGTCTTTTGATGTTCCACTTAGCAATTCTTCGCTTTTTAGTGGTTCAATCAGAATTTCATCCCCTGTTCTCTCGAGCATATGCTCTAATTTCTTCACCAATGTTTTCTTCTCCTTGCCTATGGTAACTGAATCAGTGCTAGTCGCTATAGATCTTTGATTGACAACCTCCGTTGACAGTTTAGGCTTTGGTTGTTTTCCATACACATTAATTTCAGACTGCTCCAAACTTCTTGCACTCTTTTGATCAAGTTGCTTTTTCATGCCCATTTCAGATTCCTCGCCTATGTTTTTAGTAGGTAACAATTTAACTGCATGCTCTGGGCTCGGGTGACCATCGATTTTCATTTTCACTCCTTTTCTTTCTGAATCAACATGGCTTTTGGTTACTTTTTCTGGGAATATCTCTTCTTCTTCCACTGTTGTAACCGTGCTTGCTTTGAAATCTCCCTTTCCATTTTTCTTATCTTCTATATCATCTGCCTTTACTTTCAACAGTTGAACAGGTTTTGTTTCTTCAGCTTTATCTTTGCTAACTGTATACTCAAATTCGATAAACTTAATTTCTTTTACGAACCGAACATCATTTGCTGTAGCTTTCTTAGGCTGTTCCTGCTTCTCTACTATTTCTTCTATAGATGGCGACTGTTTTTCAGCACCCTGGGGATCTCCCTTTTCAACATCTGCACAGACTTCATCAATAGTGTCTGCTGGACTACTGAGTCCACAAAGGTCTCCTTTCTTATTGTCAGACAATATATTACTCTGAATCTTGTTGTTAACTTCTGAGAGAACTTTCGTTACTGCTCCTCCCAATAGTTCAGTGTTATTCTCTTCGCACATCGTGCTGCTTTGAGACAAAAGCCTTTCTTCTGTTGCCACATCTTCCGCATCATTGTCACTGAATAAAGATTCTATATCACCTAGCTGTAGGGCTTGGTTTAAGATACAGTCTTCCTCCAGCAATTGGCTATTTTCAATCATTTGTTTCCCCAGCTCACTTTCCACAAGGTCTTCCCCACTAAGATCATCCCTTTTGAATAACTTTTGTAGGGTTGGATCTGTTCTTTGATCCTGCTTAAACTGTTGTCTAGTGGTACTACTGAGGTCTACTGCCTCCACAGGCAAGATATTTTGTAGCGCTTCTTCTTCTGCCTGCTGGCAATCTGGCTCTTGGAAGCTCTCAATAACAGGCTCTGCAATAACCTTTTGTATTTCATCTTTCCCTTTTAATTCAATCTCTTTAGCTAAGTTGTTCCCAATCAGCACTGGAGTCGGTATATCATCCAATATGGCAAATTCATGAATCCCTGTCCATTCCCTTATGGTCACTTTCACTCTGGCTATTTGTGCTTCGATAATCGGTCCGCCTAGCCCTCTCAGTTTTATCACAGCTCCCTCTACAACTTCATGTGGTTGTACAAGATTACTTCTTATAATTGAAGCCGATGAACCAGTATCTCTTAGGCAATGAAACTTCTGCCCTCTTATCTCTACTTCCCATAAATATTCAGGATCCGGGGCATTGTGAACGCTTATGCACATAACGGGTCTGCATACTGAATCCCAACAACCATCTGGTTCTTCATTTGCCTCAGCCTGGTGGCCATTTTATTTTCCAATCACCTCGGCCTCAGTTGGGCGGCCATTTTGTTTCTCATTCGCCTTTTTTCCCTCAGCTACATTAACATTTTTTATTACAGGGCTTTCCTTGTGTCTTTGTATGTAATAACTGGTATGGACGTCACTTTTCCTATCTCTGCCATCAGCTTTGGGCTTAGTGCACTGGTACTTTAAATGTCCTTTTTGTAAACAATTATAACATGTTACATCTTTACTGCTCAGTGTTTGACTCTTCTCTTTAGCATACTCATTGTGTCCCTCCTGTCGTGATACTTTTTCTTTATGTAATGGACCCTTTGTCTCCCTTATACAATCACTGCTTCTCATATACGGTTTATTCATAGTGTTATGTGAGCCCGATTTTAAGAAACAATCCTCCCTGGCCTGCATCATCATATCAGTCCATGCTGCAGCCTCGTCCACTTTTCTAAACTGCTTATCAGGCAATAGCCACTTTATTTGGCTCGGGACAAGCTCATAAAAACGCTCAAGAGTGATGAGTTCTCGTAGTTCTTCAAAACTCTGCACCTTTTCTTCTCTAAGCCATTCCAAAAGGTGTCGCTTAATATTTGATGCCACCTGAGCATAAGTTTCATCTCCTTTCTTTGTGATCGATCTAAAAGCTTTTCTATAATACTCTGCCGTGAGTTTGCACCGCTGCTTGACCAGCTCTTTAAATTTCGGGTAAGATGAAGCATCTTCATCACTCAATTCTGAATAGATTTGTAACAACAGCCCTGATAAACATGGTCTCAAGCAAGCCATATGTTTATCTGCTGGTAATTCCAGCTCTGTACAAGTTCTCTCAAACGCATGGAGGAAAGCTTGTACATCGTCCCCTTGCGAAAACTTTTCAAATCTTTTCATATCAATTTTATCTTGTCTATCTATAACTCTTGGTTGTTGCTGTTCCCCTTGGGAGCCCTTTAACCTGGCCATAGCCAATTCATGTTCCCTCTGCTCACGGGCCATCTGCATTTCCATCTCTTTCATCTCTTTTTCTCTTTCTCTAGCTTTTTCTCTTTCCTCTCTGGCCTTTTCTCTCTCCTCTCTTGCTAACTGCAATTCAATCTCCTTTTGTTTCATTTCTCTTTCCTCTCTTGCTGACTGCAATTCAATCTCCTTTTGTTTCATTTCTCTTTCCTCTTTTGCTAACTGCATTTCAATCTCCTTTTGTTTAATTTCCATCTCTTTCATCTCTTTCTCATGAGCAAGCCTAATCCTTAATATTTCTGGATTTTCTTGAGCAGCTATCACGGGGTGTTCAACATCTTCCCCATCTCCCAATCCAGGGTTTACCCTTTTGGCTCTGGTTTCCATTTTGCTTTAATATATTTACTTGTTTACTTTTAGTTTTACAGCAGATTTGCTACTTTACCCTCTTTGTTTACCTCACAAAATCTGCCTTTTCCTTTGTGTATTGTGTTGTACACAAGTTAGCAGCTTAGATTAGGTGTTTCTACATATACCCTTAAGCTGTTACCTCGAAACACCTATCGTGGCTGCTTTTTTAACAATATAATCAAGTATGGCTTCTACCATCAATGTCCAGTGGTGTTGCTACCAATCACCCAAAGTTGTATACCTCGCAACGACTACCTGCTGCTTTCAAGTCAATATCCCTACCTTACCCTAGGTGTTTTACCTCAGGATATTGACTTTAATTGACTTTAAAAGTCAAAATTCATCAACTTTTACTTCAGGAAGTTCTGCTTAATACTGGATTACTCGAATCCCAGCGCTTGCCACCAGTTGTAAAGGCCGCCTCTCCACCCTTACCTATTTCCTATATATATATTTATCTTAATTTGGTAGTGTGGTAGCGTTTTGTTTACTTGTGAATCAAACTCTGTTATTTCCTTCCAAGAGGCGCACCTTCCATTTCCTTTTCCCTACTCTTTGGCTTGATAATAATGTTGCCTCCCTTCTGATGCTGCAGCAGACAGCACCCTGCCCCCACTCTGCCAACCTCCAGCAGTGGGTTAGATACAGTTACTGTTTAGAACTCTGGCCCTATTTGGCTCCCTTTATAAACAGAACTACAACGAAGCTTCTTTGAAACAACAAGAACATGTGTTTATTGAATACAGTTGAAGTTTAAAGTCAGCTTCTTCTCACAGTTAGTTACACGTGGTTACTTTTGCTGTCAAGCAGTTCAGTCTTTCACTTTCACACTGAGTCAAAAGACTCTACAAGTTCAAGAATAAAACTTCAATCAGTTCAGAATTTGTTAGCTTTCCTTTTAAATAACTTCACAAGCTTAGCATTCATATAATAAAAGACTCAGGACCCTAACTTTAGCCTCCTCAGCTAAGAGCCCGTTTCTCCCCTTCGTTATCCTCCCTCCAGGATTAACGACCCAAGGCAGGGAACAGAAATTGTTCCCTCAGGCCCCCTTAAATATGGGCCTGGCTGGCTAGCTTCGCTCTTATTGGCTGAGCTCCGCCTGGATGCAAATTCAACCCCTCCCCTTGGAGTACTCAACTAGCCCCTCCCTTAGGCTACTTACCCTTGTGAAAATACACTTTGGCGACACTTTTAAGCGTCTGGACTTACCGTGTTCGCCACACTTTGCATTTTAAACTTAAAAACGTACTTTTGGGATTGAGGGGTCCTAGCGGGCATCACAGACCCTTTCTGGACAAAGGCAAATTGGCACAGTAATCCATGTTCTGATAATTTCCAGACTAGACTATTCCATTGTACTGTACATGGTGCTGCACTTGAAAACGGCAACTGTTGTAGAATTTAGCAACAAGGCTGCTGACAGGTACACATAATTTTTTTAAAAAAACTGCAGTGCTTGCCAAATAGCTACTAAGCCCAATTCAAGGTTTTTAAGTTTGACTTGTAAAGCCTACATGACATAAGTGCAAATTATCTAACGTAGTGTCTTCTTCTATCGTATATTAAGATCTGCTGGAGCGACCCTCCTGTCTGTGTCAAAAGCTAAAGGGATAGGGCCAGTGTGAGACCATCTTTGTGACAACTCCAGGGTGTGGAATTCCCCTTTTCAGAGATGCATCAAACACATCACTGCATGGTGTCCTGTTTTTAATTTTCACTTTTATGTACTTCAACTGTTGTAACCAAACCTCAGGCCTCAGAATATGGAGCAAGATCTACTTTTAATAAGCAAACAAGAAAATCTCCTCTTGCTTTGTACTCTTGACCTTTCTGGTACAAATGTGGGACCTTTCTCCTGGCTTCTGTTGCTGTTCAGTTTTTCATCTACTGTTCATCTCTGGACTGTACACTTAGCTTAGGCCAAAATCAGATGGGCTACTGAAAGCAACCAATTCTCCCTGGGTCCTGTCACATCAGCCAATTGCTGCTTAGAGACAGGAATGCACAATGCAGCATTTTACGCATACTTAGCTTGCTGTATAGCTGCAAAAATGGCAGATTACTCCATGACTGTGCTGGAAAAGAATGTCCTGTGGGTTTCCAAACTAGCACAGGAGGGAGAAGGCACTATTATCATAACAAAAATTTGGGGACCATTGGTCTAAAGTATTTCTGGATACAGTAGCTGCTCAAAAAAGAAAAGAAATTAAATGTCTCAAAAGCAGCTGAGGAGTGATAACATCTGCATGCTAGTGCTTTAATCTACATTAAAGGCAATAAAATGCATGTATGACCTTTAATGTGGAATAAAAATGGGATGTGAACACTAACATCCACATGGTACCATCTCCAGGCTCCTTTGGAGCTGCTTTTTTATGTGTTGGTGTGCTTAAGCAAAATTTGTGCCCGGCAGTGTCTGTAATCAGCCCTGATTGGCAAGCTTACCGCTGAAAACTGGACATTTGACTATGAATATTCATGCTGTAGATTAGATTGCTACAATGTGCTCTGAGTAGTATTGAGATGGCTTGGAAATATTAACAAATTCTAGCAAGCAGCTGCTTAGTTAATAATGGGGCACATTACAGAGCACATTTCCACCAGTTTTAAAACAATGTGCTTCACAGACAAATTCAAGGGGCTTTTTAATCTCTCAGCTAATAGTTAAAACTTTCCCAGGCACATTCCTTCTTCATCTCTCTAAATCAATTCTTTCTGTCAGAAGTCCTGAATGAACTGTCCAGCTCTGATTGTTCAACATCTTTAAGAAGCTCGATATCTATCAGTGGCTTTCTAGAAAAAACAGCTAAGTGAAAACAACTATGACAACAAAAAAGAAATGTAGGCAATAGGCTTTTTGCTATTCTGAGACTGATCAGACAAAGAAAGAAGCATCTCTGAGGAAGCTTTGAGGTGGGATTATTTGCACACCAGACTGCCCCTCCCACCAAAGTTCTGTGCTAGAAAAGGTGGAGGGCCCTCCCCGAAGTGGCCTTTGTGGCCCATATCAATCGGGCGTGGGGGAATGTGGTGACGGTGCGAGCACGGGGTCCCGTCCGCTGCTGGGATGGGTCCCCACCTGCCTCCTGCCTGAGTCAGCCCAGTGGCCGTGGCGGTGGGGAAACGGCCGCTTTGCACGCGATGCCTGACGGGACCTGGAGCCAGGGATCTGCCTTCCACGGAGGCCTTCCACGGAGGGCGGTTCCCCCTCCCCACTCTCTCGATCCACTTGGCCACTTGGGTTGGGAACACAAGGGCCACACGCTGTCTCTCTGAGGTGCCTCTAAGGCATCCCTTCTGTTATGTCTGAACGCAGCCTGATTTTTCCTAGGCACCATCTTCAGGGCCTGTAAAAGGGCTACCTGTGTACAAAGCTGGTACCTCCCAGTTTTCTAGGCTTTTAAGTACAACATTTCTGCTGGACAGGAAATGGCCAAGGAATAGTGCCAGGCAGAAGAGGGCAGAGTAAGTAACTCCTGCTGTCACTGATCTTCTAGATTGCAGTGCCTGAAGACAGGAAAGGTCCTTAGAATGCTTTGCTGGGAAGGCCAGTAGTCTTCCTGACCCTGGAGATGACTGTGGGCCTGATAAGGGCAGCAACATCCCAGGGGCTCTTATAAGGTGGCTTCTTAGTCTTTCTGGATGCAGAGCATTATCTTATAGCATTGGAGTATTTTTTTTAAATCCTTAAGAATAGAATTACTTTTAAATACTTTACTCAGTTGGTGCAACATTGCTCTGCCCTCTTTGTATAGTAAATGTGATTATATAGAATTGTTGTATTGGAGAAGTGTCAATTGTCAGAAAACTCAGAAATTGTCAGCATTCATGTTG
The DNA here is from genome assembly GCA_023333525.1 of Aspidoscelis tigris stejnegeri. NCBI lineage: Eukaryota > Metazoa > Chordata > Lepidosauria > Squamata > Teiidae > Aspidoscelis > Aspidoscelis tigris. Next base: position 216,361,104 of record JALMGA010000001.1, read on the forward strand.
TGTGGAACAGCATGGAAAGCTTGAGTTTTCCTCCAGGATTCCATAGTCCAAGTGCCAATGGACTTTGGGAAACAAATGACTTAAGTCTAAGAAAGCATTCCTTTTGTGGCTTCAGATACAACAGTCCCTAATGAAACCCAAACTGTTCTGCTCTGTTAGTGTTGGCTGCAATCAGAATAGCTGACTTCGGGGGCTAGGTACACAATCAGAACTCTGAAAGCACTTTCCTTAAAGCTAATAATGTGGAAGGATATGTAAGACTTTTAAAATGACTCTTGCTTCAGTTGGACTATTAGCAAGAATGTTCATTTGTCTTAGGCCGTGTCCCCATGCACTTTATTTAGTCCAAATTGGACTATATTTATTCTGATTACGGAGGTCAGTCCAAATTGACCCGTCCCCATGCAAGTGAGGAAAGCATGGGCTTGATCTGAATGTGCCTGTCACCATGCAAACTGCACTAAATCGCTACTCAAGGAAACAGCATCATTTTCTCTCCACTCTCTCTCTCCTGATAGGAGGCAGGTTGACATCACCAACCCCTGTGCCAGCCACTGTAGCGAGGGAAGGGAAATGCCACCCAATGCCCCTTCCCCTGGCAAACTTCAGAAGCTGCTTGCTGGCGATTGGGGAGCGGGGGTGGAATAAGCTAACAAAAGCCACTACAATGTTTAAAGGCAGTTTAGCAGAGAAGCTTGTCAGCGATCGGGGAGCAGGGGTGGAATAAGGGTTGCGGGAAGAGGCTCATGGGACAGCAAGGGCCAGATGGCCCCCTGCATCTCTGCATCTTTACCTGTCAAAGTGGGGCGATCAGTTCTTTTACGTTTGCCCAGTGATCAAATCACGGAGAGAAGAGGTTCATTTTCTGATCACTGTCTAAAAATGGCCAGCAGTTGCAATCCTCAATGCACAGGACAGGAACGGCAGCACAGGACATGAAACCTGCCTGCTAACCTTAACTCCACCCCAAATACCCCGGGAGCATCCCAATGTGCGGACTCGTACTCCAAAATAATGCGGATTTGCCTCCCAAACTGTAGCAAGAACAGTTCTCAAGAGGACTAAATTCAGGTTGGATTTGGGCGATTTGGTCCGCATGTAGCCCAGTTGGGGGCTTTGCATGAGGACGCCCCTTGACAAATTCGGGTTCAATTTGGACTATTTAGTGCATGGGGACGCAACCATAGAAAAGCTGCTTTTTGTTTTGTTCTGTTCTAGTGGCTTCTCATCCTCTTCCTCATATCCTGAAAGCAACAAAATATTCCCAGTTACTTCAGCTTGTCAGTTTTGGTTGTGGATTTATTTATTTAACCTGTAGTTATTTATTTAACCTGTCTAGACTGCTCATTGTTGTGCCAAGGCTGCATACATACCTGTGAACAGTGAGAGAATATGAGCCCACTGAATAAAATGGCTGCCATACATGCTCAAATAAGTTTCTCACCATTCTGTACAGAATTTAACCATGGCTCCCTCCAGCTCTGACTAGACCCCCCCCCTTTTTTTTTACCTTTCTCAATACTAGAAAGAGATGAAGAGCAAGAGGGACCATTGGTTGTGGTGGTCAAGTGCTTTTGGATATCCCATGACAGCCCTGACTGGGCCTACAACACTTTATCAGACCTCCACCTGTGCCCACAGGTCCCCAAAAGCTGAAGACTGGGACTAATGGAACAATCTGTCCCTTGAATTGAAATGAGTTGTCAACTGCTATGTGTTTAGTGCTTCCGGCGTTTTGGTGACCTTGCCATTTAAGTTCATTGCTAGGTAGCTGTTTTGATTTTTTTTAAAAAAAACTAATAAAATATTAGTTTCATTGTTTCACAATGACAATTTCATTTGACATTTATGAAGGAGGAGTATGAAAACAAATACATATTACTGCTTGAACTGAACAGACAAACAGTACATTACTTTTTTGAAAAACATAAATTAATATTACATTAAAAAGTCCTTGCCTATTAAAATTGAGGCTTACAGAAAATAGTCGAATGTCAACCTTTTGTATGGGCTTTTTATGTGTAAGAATTCCTCATAAATGGATCATTAATACTGGATAATACAATTGGCTTGCTGAGGTCACAATCACCCATGACTGCAATGACCTCAGTTTGGGAGGTGGAATTTGGCTCGATTTTGGCTCCACTTCTGTCTCGTTTATTTGCACATATCAGTATTCAGTGCACTGTAAAATCATTTCCCATTTCCATTTCCATTGGTGGCGTCTGTATGTTGTAACTAAGTGCAGGCTGCTGTTCAAGATATTAGATTCCCATTGATAAGCTTTCTTTTTGCATCTGAGGCTGGACTCTGGCCAAGGTGTTCTAGTGGCATTCTGGGACCATGAGACAGGCAGATAATGGGTAAAAGCATTGATGCTGAAACCACTCTGGCATCAGCTCAACATGCAGACATGGGACCTGTTCGTACTTGGCCGTATTCTGGGATATATCTCAGGAGAGGGGTCTGTTGTCTGAATGTTACTTCAGACTCTGGCAGGCCTCACCTGTGGCCTGCTCTGGCCTCCATCAACATGTGGACAGCAGGTCCCTGTTCTGTAACATATTCCAGAATAAAGCCAAGTGTGAAGAAACCCTTGGTCTAAGGCAAGATTTCTGCTTAGATCCTTTGCACTTCTAAGAAGAAACCTGGAATATTAAGCAGGTAAAACATATGTACTATCACTATAGTACCAGAAGCAGCTCCATGTGTGCCGGAGTTCCTCCAGCGTGTATAGCAGTAGAACAATTTTAACTATTTTACAGCTATACTAGTGGCAGGGCTGGAACAGCCCTGCACACTCCACCCATACCTCTTCTGGGTGGAAGTGGTTAGCATGGAGTGTGTGATTGGCAGCAAAGGCATGGTTGCATGCTGTGTTGCCCAGTCACTGTAGTAATGATGCTGCATATGAGTGCTGATTCCATTGCCACAACAATACAAATGCAACTTTGGGAGATGGAATGTTAGAGATACAAGAAAACATCAAAAAGAAGATGGAAAGTCAGACATAATCGAGACATTAAAATTGTGTAAGTTGAGATTCTTAATATGGTTTAAGTTCTTTTGCAAAAATAATTTTAAAAAATGAGAAATGACACCTGGGATTATGGAAGCTAGAGCCCAGTAACATCTTGGAGGTGCAAAACTCCCTAATCTGATGTGCCTTCCTTCTTGCACTGCTCTTGAAAGACAAATACAATAATACATCTTGTAAGAAAACAGGTTCTCTCACGCAAAGAATGACCCAAAGGAGGAAAAACCTGGGAGTTAAGCATTTGCTAACTAGTAAATGGTAAATATTTTGTACCATCCCTCAGGTAATTGCAAATACCTGTTTAAAGTCATAAAAGTGTTTAGAACCTTTTCCTTTGCAGGAAGAATTTATTTTAGCTGACAAAGTAAAGCTATCTGTCTTAGTTGATGCTAATATAGCATGTAGTTTGTGACCTTTTCTAAGGGAGAAAATGTTTTTGCCTGTATTCCTTTTGATGCTGTAGAGAAAGTAATGAGTTCTCAGCTCCTTTACAAGTGATTCAAGTAACTCCCTCAGTACGCATGGAAAGACAGCTGTTTTATTGCAATAACACAGAGATTCAAAGCGAAATGTAGGGATTTTTATAGTACAGAAGACTGCAGTGTTTAGAATTGAATGCTGCTGGGTCAAGGAACTTCCTTCACAAATTAATATCTTACTATGAATTTTGCTATCAGTACAGGATAAAGGTTGGCACTTACTGAAAAAATGGATGCCATGAAAATGTTGCTTTGCTATCCTCATGTGTTTTTTACATTGATGCTTCATTTCTGACCACTATTAAATAACTAAATTACAAATGTCTAATGTTTTATTCAATAATAAGGCTTTTTGAGTACAATAATGAGATTTACTCTTGGGTATAGATGTTTTAAGTTTGCCACCATGATTATTCAGAAGTAGGGGTGTGTATGAATGCAATTTTTGGGATTCAATTTGATTCAAATTGAATATATGAAAATTCAAATCGATTTGAATCTTTAAAATCTGAATGTATTCACATTTGATTCAAATTGAATACATTTGAATCTATTCGTATGAATTTACAATTTGAATTTCCAAATACGAATGTCGACAACATTTGCATGTGCCCATATGCATCTGTCTGCATTCCATATTTATCCCATATGCATCCTGTTTTTGTCCCGTACAGATCCGTACGAATGCGTACGGATGCAGGAAAGATGCACATGGGCATGTACGCATTCTGTACATATCTGTACACATATGAATGTCTGAATTATTTGCACTAATAGATTCAAAAATTAAAAATTCATTTGAATGTTTAAATTTGCATTTATAGACATTTGATTTGAATTCAAATGTCCAAGTTTGAACGCATCCGATTGAATTTCTAATGTTTTGAATATTTGTGCACATCCCTATTCAGAAGTCATGTCTTCCTGTTTCCCCCTCTCCCTTTTCTCTCTCCTTCTTTACTGATCTTCTGTTTTCTGGCAACTCTGTGATTGTTATCCAGGAGTGAATGCTGAATTTTGGAAAAGTTGTGAAACACTTCTTGGTAGATCTGCAATTTGTACAACAGTAGACAATTGTTGCCAATTACAAAGGACTGATTATAAAAGCCTGAATTAACTTTGTGTGCTTCCCTCTGTATAAAGCTCTATTTGCACCTACCTGTCCGGAATGCTCTCACATGCTCCAGGGCACCCCATCTGCAGGAGCATCTCTGGTCCTCCAAAGCTGTGGAGCAATTTTTACTGCTTCACAGGGTTTTTTCCACTAGCACTAGAAGTACCCATTAAGTACCCATTAATAGGTACTTAATGGGTACTTCTAGTCCTAGCGGAAAAAAACCCACAGTTTCACCAGGAGCTGTCAAGAAGCTCTTCCTGGTGAGCTCTCAAGACACAGCATTCACAAATTCCTTCCTGAATGAAAGCTGTATGTGGGTGGGTTGGTGCAGGATGCCTGCACCTGTGCAAATGTGCACCATATCACACTCACCATGGAGGTGTGACTAGAAGTTGCTGTGACTGTTGCCATGGCAATCCAGCTGAGGCAAAACCCTTCAAGTGTTAGTGGTCAGTTGCAGAATTGCTGAGCACTTGAATTGTGAATCCATCCTGGTTTGCCCCATCAGTGAGATGGTATTATTAAGTGTTAAGTGTGAACCAGCCCTAAAATACATTAATTGTTTAGCAGTTAAGCCCTAAATGTACATGCTATGCTCAATGCCATTCCAGACATCCCGCTGATTTTCATAATTCCTTCTTTCCTGCCAAATAGGTGGGAAACAACTATTGGATGCATATAGTGACGCAAAAGCAGCTTAAAGGTGGCATGTGTATACTAATGGTTTGACATTAAAAGCCAGAAAATACACTTCCAAAGATTTAATGTGGATTGGAGATGAGATGGCAACACTAGCATCTGTATTTTACTACCTCTAACCTACTTTGAAACTGCTTTTTAAAAAAGTGTGTGGATGCAATTTACAAGAAAAGGGCTGCACTGGTTCAGGGTCCACTTTTGAGTAGGGGTGTGCAAAACGTTCTAAACATTCGAAATTCAGTCGAATTTGATTGAATGTGGACATTCACATTTGAATAGAATGTCTTCACATTCGAATTTAAACATTTGAACAAATTTCAAATGTTCCAAAACATTTGTTTGAATGATTCAAATCCAAATGTAGAGATACGGTTTGTATCTGTATGAATTTCATATGGATCTGTACACATTTGCGCTCATAATATGGAGCAAAAACAGGATGCATACAGGATAAAACGGGATGCGTACGAAATGTGTACAGATATGTATAACACATACAAATGTTGTTGACATATGTATCTTCAAATTCGAATCTAACATTCAAACAAATAGATTCAAATGTATTGCATTCAAATTGGTTTTTGTTGCATTCGGATTCTAAAAATTTGAATATAATATAATGTTTTGACATTCGATTTGTCTCGAATTTGAATGCAAAAAAAAAAAATTGTGCACATCCCTACTTTTGAGGGTGTGGAGAGCACAAGCAAGCTTTATAGCACATTTTCCTCCACTCTCTGCCTCTATACATTTAGAGAAGGCTTTCCCAACTTGGTTCCTTCTCTACTTCAGGAATCCTGTTAATATCAGCTGTAGACAGTTTAATCAATAAACAGGGATTATGGAGGTTGTAGTTCAAAATGTAGAGGACACCTGGTATGCAAAGAAGACATTTTAAGAACTGTAATTTCTATAATTTGCAGTGTTAGGTATTGACAGTTTTAATACCCTAGCAAGTCACTGTGATCTGGAGAATTATATTTTTCCACTATATGATCAATGTGGATAATTATGATGTTTGTATACAGACATGACAGCAAAAGAACAATAATGCAGGAACACAGCTTAGAATTCTTAAAAGAGTTCAAAAGGTTTATAATTCAACACAATCTATGAGCACAGCTTGTATACTAAGGCTTGATCAAACACAGGAAAAAGGCATCAGAAAAAAGATGCCTCTGAGGTGGCAAAGAAAAGGTTATGAGGTGGGATTGTTCACACACCAGTCTGTCCCCCTTTCCTAGTGGTCTAGTGGTTAGGGAGCTGGGTTTGCTTCCACACTCCTCCACAAGTCCAGCTGGATGACCTTGAGCTAGTCATAACTCTCTTCTGACCTCTCACAGCCCCACCTACCTTACAGGGTGTTCTGTTTTGGGGAGAATAGAAAGCCTTGTCAGCCGCTTTGAGTCCCCTTAAATGGGTGAGAAAAGTGGGGTAGAAAAGCCTATTCTTCTTCTTCTAAACATTATTTGCTAGAAAAGGTGGATTAGAGGATTGGGAGGAGGGTCACACACTGTCTCTCTGAGGTACCTCTAAGGAACCTCTTGAGTTGCATTTGTATTCTAAGACCAGAGATGCCACCACACAGGACAGAAGCAGCAAATTTGCCTTGCCCCCATGAAGGATAACCAAAGATGCTGGATAACCAGCATGTTTTTACTGCACTCTTACTAGTATTTATTGCAGTCCTACCACTGGCAATGGAAATTTGGAGCTTCCATTCCTCTACTTTGGAGGACCAGAAGCTGCTTTGCCTTAGATGTGAAGCTTCCAATCCTCTAGTTTGGAGGACTGGAATGAGCTTTGCATTTAAGGTGGAGAAAGTCTCTAGGTCTCCCTAAGTCTCTAGGTGTCAATTTAGATGCCTCAACGGGGCATGAAGGTGAAGAATTTCCATCTGCATTAGCACTGCCCATCCTCTGTAGTTGTCCAACATCCACTTGAGGCAGATGAAGGCAAGATCACAAAAAAGGGTATGGAAGGTAGAGCTCTCAACTGTGATGTCTTTGGATGACCTTGTGTATCACAAAATGGGGAATCTGCCTGCCTCCAGATACATTCCTTCATGTCAATGCTACAGTTCTTCTCAGGGAAGCAACAGTGAGTGGAAAAGTGTGCCTGCAGTCCTTGTTATATCCCCAAACTACTGTGGAAATAAAAATGGATTCTTTAATACTGCTTTTTGACTTTAAAGAGGTTGACATAGATATTAAAATGCAGGGCCTACTTCAGCTTTCTTGTGTGACAAAGTCATGCAGCAAACAAGGCCTGACTACTCAGAAGACCATGTCAAGAACAATATCAGCCATGGGAATAAAATAGGGGCATGTTGTGTGAGTGAAGCCTGATCAGATCAGGGGATATAAATATGCATTGGAGGCACACACACAGTCTCCTAATGTACTTCTCTTGATGAACTGTCACATTGGGTCTTATCTTGCTGCAAATGTGCCCAATAGGGAGTGATTGGATTTAGGTTACTTCAAATTAGGAAGGAGGGCAGAGGGCATTTTCTCAGATGATCTAATTAAAATCTTTGCCTTGAAGCTTACTGGATGCCGTGGGCAAATCACAACCTTCCAGATTAATCACTGATTGTAGCAGGAAGGAGAAACTGTAAAATACTTTGGCCTGTTGACACTCCTGCTATTATTAACAACCAGTGGCAACCAAAGAATTGGGTCCCATGAGATGGTAGCACCAGTATCAGCACTGGCATGAGGCACTGTGGGAAGCCTCATTTTGATCTCTCAAAGCCAAGTCGCTTAATGTTTAGCCAAATTGCTTAATGTATCCTTGTTTAGAACCACAAAACATACAGGAGGCTCTGGCTATTTCTACACTGAGGGGGCAGAAATTCTGGATCAGTAGATCCAGATTTTCCGAATACTGCAGATCTGAATCTTAGGCAAGGGCTGGATCTGCACTGTCTACACAGATCTAATCACCCCCCACCTCACCACTCCCCACAGCTGCCTCCACACCTAGAAATGACTGTGGAAGGCAGTATTATTCTGTTGTATTGTTTCATACGAATGGCTGATAAACTCCAAATGTTAACGCATAATGTCAACAGGATCAATAATCCCATCAAAAGAAGAAGACTTGATTCAAGAATGTGCACAAATAGCCTTTCCAATACACCCTTATTTTAAGCATCAGTTTTCTTCAGAATCGAGGAGGGTGGCAATAGTAATCTCATCTGAAATCCCCTTCATTAGACTAAGTAATGTTGAGGATCCTAAAGGGAGATTTATTTTTGCCAAGGGGACCCTTTTCAATTAACATCTTACACTGGCTAATATTTATGTTCCAAATGTAAAACAGATAAATTTTATAGAAAATGTACTTCATGCATTAGCACCTTTTGTATCAGGGAATGTAACACATGCAGGAGACTTTGGGCTTGTCTGCACTTACTGGCTGGAGTGGTTCCATCCAACTGCACTTTGCTGCAGCCCCCTCAGGGTGGGATCATTTCTCCTTGGAGCAATCCAACTGTGGATTGCTAAAAAGCAGTCCATGGAACTGGAAGAGGCTAGATGTACACTGGACATCAGTGTCCACACCCTCTTTTGGGCGTGGTGCAGCAAATAAACTGTGATTGTGCGGTTGTGTATAGTGTTCAGATTCCTATGACAGTATCCAAATGCAGGCCAGATGTTGCCTTGGTCATTGCCACAGTGATCCAGCCAGCCTACCCTGCCCTGCCCATTCATACTTTGAGTGTTGCTGCCCTGACACAGGGCTTTTCAGGACAAAATGTGAATTGCTGCTGCTGTGCCAAGTCTTTACCAGCCTAGGCTGGTAAGTGAAAAAAGACCCTTAAACTCTGTGATGGAACTGGAACTGGATAACAGTCTAGTCTGATGAAACATAGGGCCCATCAAAATGGGGGAATATAGTGTTATTACGGTGATGCTATGGTGGGGTTGCTTCATGTACCAAGAAGACCACACCATAGCCACATTCCCCCCCCCCCAAAAAAAGTGATGAAAACTACTGCTGGAAAACCCAATGCTAGTTGTGGGTTTTCCAACAATAGTGTTTACTTACCTTCTAGATGGAGCTGCCATGATTGCTCTGTAAAGCATGCATGTGTGGAGGCTGACACAGGTGCCCATGCATGTACAGAGTTGATGACAAGATGCCTGAATGCCCAGATGTGCATGTCAGTTAAAACACTTGAAGAAGGTGGTAATTGCATGGGGTGGATTTTCTGCTTTATCACTTTCTAGTGGAATAAATGGTTACCATATGGATGTGGCCATAAACAGAAATAACATACTCCAGTTGAACTATTTGATCTGATAGACCCATTTCATATGATAAACTCTACTGAAAGGAACTTTACCTTTAAGTGTCATACATACATTGGGCTAAATTATATATTTCTTTCCAAACCATTAGCTCAAACACTTAAAACTGCCTGTATTGGCATTAGAAATCTTTCAGATCATGACCCAGCTGTGGCCATAATTATAAATGAAGCTTCTGAGATTAATTTTAAAACAAGAAAATTTGACCCTAACCTTTTAAACAAACAAGCAGTCATGAGACACTTAGAAAAAGAAATTACAAAATGCCTACAAAGCAATAATCTCTCAGAGGTATCCATCATTAATAAATGGGAAGCTATGAACATCCTAATGAGAGGTGCATATATATCATATAACAGCTGAATTAGAAAAGAAATGAGAAAAATTAAAAGTTATTTGCTCAAAGTCTCATACTTTGAAAGAACCTTGTGAAGTCTACATAGATCTACAAATGAAACAGAAAGAAATGGATACTCTCAAACTCTGTCAATACACTGGATGTCAATAATATTTTAAGACAAAGGTCTTTCCACATGGGCCAGTATCTGGCCCATGGAGGGGTCTAATCTGCTTCATTTCACCTGTGAATGCAGGACAAAGCAGCCCCCTCCCAGAATGCTCTGCTCCCACTAGAGAAGCATAGACCAGGATAAGGTGCCTAAAATGGCATCATATTCCTGATTCATGGGGTGCATCCCCATGTGCATTTTAATCTGAATTGAATCTGAATTCGGGAAGGACCATCCCCATGATTTATGAAATTAATCCAGATTTGGCATCCAGGCATCCCCATGCTATTTCTTATTCCCAGATTTTATGAGGACTATCCTGCCAAAATTCAGAGAAAAATAAAGTAGTGATGAAAACAGGACTCTGTCCCCTTTTTGAAGCCAAGTCCACTTATTTTCCCCCACACGGGGATGATACGGGGCTATTTGGGGTGGAGGTCTAGTCTTCTGGCCAATGGCACCCAGCTGTGAGTGGGATTTTACAGATGCAAAGCTCCCCCCTCCCCTACCATGCTTGTAATGCTAGAGCCCCATTTGAAAATGGCAAAAGGGGGTGAGAGCTGCTTGATGCAGTTTGCCTTTAAAACATTTTTTCTGGAAACATTTGTATCTTTCCTGATGTGTGTTATCAGAAAGATACATTTGCAAAATGGCTTTGCAAAACAGTTCCAATTGTCGCTGCTTTGCCTATCTGCTTGAGCGCACAGTTCCCAGTAATGTCAAAAGGGAGAGGTGTGAAAGGAGAAAGTAATTGCAGCTAGATTTTTTTTTAAAAAAACTGCCAGCTTTTAATTTAAGCTCTTTGGCTTCAGCTATAGCGAGTGAATGGGGAGGTTTTGCTGCTTTGATTGCAGGCAGGGTTTGCACAGAACACCCTGTGAGGTAGATGGGGCTGTAAGAGCTCAGAAGAGAGCTGTGACTAGCCCAAGATCACCCAGCCAGCTTCATGGGGGAGGGCAGAATCGAACCTGGTATTCCCAGATAAGAATCCAGCTCCCTAAACACTAGACCAAACTGGCTATTCGGATCAAAATAGTCCCTCAAAATAGTCCAAAACAGGACAAACCAGGACTAAAAAAGCTACATGGGCTACATCTACCAGCAGACCAAGGAAGATATGGGAGGAAGGATTTTGGTGGCAAATAATAGAAAAGGGCCATCCCAGAAGCTCTTTGCAGGCCTGGACCAGGAGGGGCTGTTCAAGTGTGGACAGTATGAAATTAGTTGCTTGTCTAAGAATGAAGCATCTTGGTCCATTCTGATATAGGTAGTAGTTTAGAAATGGTCACAAGTTTTATTCCCCAAGGTAACAAGCCCTCTAAACTATTGGCATTACAAGTCTGCATCAAACTAAGTCATTTCACTATATTAAATGGGTCTTATAGAATTCAGCTAGACTCCCTGGTTTACCACTGAAGAAATGACTCCCCCCAAATAAAGAAGGGGGGAAGCAAATTCCCTGGTCCTGAAAGTTTTTCTGAAGCTTATTTTAAGCAGTTTAGAAATTTACTAGCTCCACCAGGACAGAACTTATTAATCCTGTCCTAACTACAAATATTATCCCTAACTCCTGTGGGGAGTGTTGAAGAATTAGTTTTCCAAAAGGAAGTAAAACACTAGGGCCGTGTCTTCACGACAACCTTATTTCGCTTTCCCTAAACTGAGATAACAGAACTGGATGCAAACGCGAATTTGCCTGTTCCCATTACTTTCAGCTTAATCGGATTCAATCCGGATTCTGAGGACGTACGTGACTCAAGGGGGGACTCCAGTGGCTACCTTTTAAAAGCCGCTTTTGGGGGCTGCCCTGTCCTCTTCCTCCTGGCGTGAACGCACCAACCATAACAGCCCCCTTCATGGAGCCTAGCTGGGTGGCTGACTTGCCTGGATGGAGGAAAAACAGCACCAGCAGCCAGTGATTCTTTGCCCTCCTCTCCCCATTTCCCAGGGCACACAGCAGCAGCAGCAGCAGCAGCAACTCAAACCCCCTTCACAGCCACAGCCTTTAAAACAGAAACTCCAGGGCTTTCCTTTCCTTTCCCTTTTTTAAAGGTCAGAACTTTCAAAGAGCTAGAATTGCGCAAAACTGCAACATTGTTATTAAGGTGTGAAGAAGCTAGATCACTACAGTGTAGCTTTAAGGACTGGATTTTTATAGTGGCTGTTTTGAGGGTGGATTTTTTTCAATGAAATCACTATCTTTGGAAGCAAGCTATTGGGGGAGGGAAACCCTAAACATGGATTCTCATCCCTTAACACGGTACGGTCCCCACAGTAAAAAATGTAAAATGTTTCAAGCACACGAACCGGAGTGAGACCTGTTGAAATCAGGATTGAGATTCACCACGCTTTGGGGTGGTTTAACACGGAGAAAGTGTGTTAAGCCAAACTGCCGTGCGGACTCCGAGGATTGAAAACGTTTTGAATTTGAGATAAGGTTGCCGTGAAGACACGGCCTAGATCAAGCTGAATGCTATTGCCCAATATTTTGAAAAATCAAGATTTTCAGGTATCCTCACTGATAACCTCAGTAAATATATATTACACAATAATAATTCAGGTTTATTCTTAACAAATTTCTTATCCTATAGGATTTACCTTTAAATTTATACATTGTAGTGAGAAGCATAATAAACCTTCGGCTACAGTTAGCCTAGATGTTTTTGAAGCATCCAATACCTTAAACTATTATCATTGTTAAACTATGATCCAATGCCTTAAACTATGATCATTCTGTAAAGGCAGAAGACTTCACAGAATTTCATCTTCCAGAAAGAAGAAACCATGGGCCTTTCTTCACTTACTAGTAACCTAGTACAGTGTGTTGTTTGGCCCATGTCTTGGTGTCTTTCTTCCACACTGTGATGTGAACTGAGGTCACACCCCTTGCTAGCAAAGTGGACTCCTCGACCAAGACAGTGGGAAACCTTTTTAAAAATATCAATTGTGATCAACTTGTGCATAAACTGGCCCATGGAGGTACGTGGAAGGATGCACACCTCTGTGGACTGGTTTAATGGGGGACTTATTTTGGCAGTGCACCAAACTGTGTCACTGAAATGGGTTCTTCAAGGGCTTCAAGGTCAGGAGGGTGCCTGGCAGTGAGAGTTGTACCCAAACAACCATCCCAATTGCAGATGGCCTTGTTGTGCTTTAATTGAAGGGGAAATATGTGCTTTGTGCACATTCCTAGTCAATAAAATCTCAGTCTGTTGGTTGCTTGTGAGCCAGTTTGGTCTTGTGGTTATAGTGTTAGACTCTTATCTGGAGGTCTCCCCATTTGATTCCACATTCCTCCACAAGGCCAGCTGGGTGACCTTGGGCTAGTCACAACTCTCTTTCTGAGCTCTCACAGCCCCACCTATCTTATAGGGTGTCTATTGTAGGGAGAACAGAAGGTGTGTCAGCTGACTTGAGTTCCCCTAAGGGTGATAAAAGTGGGGTATAAAACCTACTCTTCTTCCTCTTCTACTTCTTCATACATTATACTCTTTCACGTGTAACCCTGCACAGAAAACATGGAGTACACATGCATTGGACTCATTGGAGACCATCCTTCCCTCGAATTGCTTTCTACCATCTACTCTTACATTGTCCGCCAACAAATGAGCCCCCTTCAAGGCTTAAGAATTTTGTGGGACAACAATTCTGCTGCTGCTCTCACTGATTGAGAATGGCACTATCTTTTAAATAAATCACAAGCTTTCAGCCAAGCTGTTCAAATTAAAGAAATATCTTTAACAACTCTGCATAAATGGCACTGTACACCCGCTCAATTGACATATATTGCACTGTCTATTTCACCTAATTGCCAGCACTGTGGGAAGACAAAGGGAACACACATTCACCTTTTCTGGGAATGTGAAAGGGTCAGCCCCTTCTGGGAAATGGTAGGAAAGGAAATTAATACGTTGTTGAAGGACAAAATGACTCTCTCACCAGGGGTATGCATTCTTTTGCTATCTAGAAATGGCAACACCTGCATTAAGCATAAAGCCTTGCTAAAATTTATGTTGACAGCTGTTGATAGCATGAAGATGAAAAGTTTGCCAAACAGTCAGTGTTGTTGACACACTGGTATAATAAAATACGGCTGTTTGCCAAGACAGAGTATGTAAGGACATAAGAGGAACCCTGCTGGATCAGGTCATAGCCCATCTAATCCAGCATCCTGTCTCACACAGTGGCCCAACAATTGCTTCTGGGCATCTCAAGCAGAAGACAAAGGCAAAACATTCTTCTGCACTTGAGTCTTGGCAAATGGCATTTAGAGACATCTTGCTTATCTCTCCAATACGAAGGGAGTACCTAGACTTCCATTCTAGTAGTCATTGAAACACCTGTCCTTCATTAATATATCTAATCCTTTCTTAAAGCTGGTTGCTATTACTATCTAGATCAATCAATCAATCAATCAATCAATCAATCAATCAATCAATCAATCAATCAATCAATCAATCAATCAATTATCATCTATCTATCTATCTATCTATCTATCTATCTATCTATCTATCTATCTATCATCTCTTTTATTTTATTTATTTTATTTTATTTATTTTATTTTATTTCTATCCCAAACTATACCTGAAGATCTGTGGGTGGGTTACATTACACTAAAAAAAGATTTTAAAAAATGACTAAAATAATCACAGCACCTGTATGGAAAGGGAATGTTGTTCCCTCAGCCAAAGGCCAGGGTAAAGAGGTATATTTTCACCTATCTTCTGAAGACACGAGGATTCCTGATGCACCTCAGAGGGGAGTTTATTCCATAACCTAGGGGCTACTACTGCAGGTGGTGGGACTGCCAAGAGGTCCTCATCTGCAGATCTTAGAGCATGGGCAGGTTTATGTGGGAGGAGCCATTCCTTTGGGGGAAGGCAGGACGCTTCTAAGACCATTTGCTGGGATTCGAGAGCAAGAAAAGGTTTGTCCTTGTTTCTGTTTGAGATGCCCATGGGCATTTGGTGGACCACTGTATGTGGCGGGATGCTGGACTAGATGGGCTGTGGCCTGATCCAGCAGGGCTTCTCTTATGTTCTTCAGTAGTAAATTTCATAGACCAATGACTCTCTGGGTGAAAAAATACTTCCCCTTGTCAGTCCTAACTCTCCTGCCCACCAGCTTCATTGAGTGTCCCCTGGTTCTAGTGTTGTGCGTTCCTGGCCTTTGGAGTTCCCAGGAACCCATTTCAGCAGCATTCCCTGTTAGGCTGTTGAAATGGGCCTCCTTGCATACTAGAACATGTGGTGAGTAGCTTTGATACATGGCCTGCTGTTCCAGATCAAGATCCTGGCATATTGGTAAACCTCATCATTGAAGTCTACTGGTAAACTGGACTACAGTGCCATCCTGGGTAAGTGGAGTGTGGTAGGAGGTGCAGGGCCTCTTCCATCCTTCACCAGAATGTAGGAGGAAGGCCCTTAGACCCTTTCCTATACTATGCTAAGAGTGTATGCAGAAAAAGCATCTATTTCCTTGTAATGGGCTTTAAATGCTTGAGCATGGATCCCTAGTTTACATCAGAGAGCATTTTGACAAGTTCACAAAGTCACTTATATCTTTGTAGGACTACATTAATGTTCTTTAAAGCTTCCTGGAGACCCATTGCAACTATATTGGTAATTCTACAGATTAGTCTTTGGCATAACAACACAGAGAATTTTGGTCCAGGAAGTTTCAAATCCAATCTTTCATATGCTGAATTTTCTATATAAACTAGATAGCTATTCTAGCAGCTTTACACTGCACAATAGAAATGGCAACATTGTCGGATTGCATTCAAAACAGCCTATACCTGCAAGTGCACCTGGAAACTTTCAGAACTGACATGCACCAGGTTGCTGGCATTGTTCATCATCCATAAGTTGGTAGGACCAGAGAGAGATCTGCCCCTGTAGTGTGGGATTCAAACAACACTGATGAACCAGCACATGTTGGATCCTGAAGCATATGCTACTACTCTACACCATTGGCTAATACTGCTTAGTTTTGTGCCATCACAGCTAGGGCTGTGGTGGACTGTAGCATCATCTGTAAAGGTTGATGAAACTGTGGTCCTCCAGAAGCTGATGGCTACAGTCTACATCAAGCTTGATTTTGATACTTGGCCTTATTCTGGAATATATCCTAGTATAGGCAAGGGCTGCCATAGTCTGTATTAGCATCCTGACAACAGACTCCCTATCCCTAAATATATTCCAGAGTAAGGTCAGTAAGGGCCCATAGCGGTTAAGACTGGTCTCCATATCTGAAATATCTTATAATTTATATAAACCATAAATATGGCTTCAGTGTTGTGCTTGGTCAAATTTAAAGAATTAGATTTTCACCTGAAGAAATTGTTGGGGGAAACCAATCTGTTTAATAAAGAAATGAACAATAAAATTGCTGTGAGCAGTATTGATTTTGCAGATCTAACCTTTGCTACTTAATGTTATCAAACTACAGAGAAAAGCAAATTGAGATACGATTTATCCAACTGAGGAAAATAAAGATTACTCAGCTTTCCTGCTGTTATTTGAAACACTTGATTGTTAGTAGTTGCATTCATTTTCCTCTTTTGCCAAAAAAGAATCAGGTGTAATATTTATGTTACCCAAGGTAAGAAAAACATCATCTGACCAACAGGGAAGGTTTTGGAATTAGTGCTATTCAGTGTTCCGAAGCGAGTCTATAGCAGTCCAAAGACTTAAAATAACTGTGTTGATTGACTTCTCACTTTGCAATGGCATTTTATTATTGCTAAACACACTGCATTATGTATGATCATCACAGTGGAAGAACCTGACCTATATCAAATGTATTGCTTCAGTTATCTGCACTTCAGGATAATTAAGAATCACAAGAAGTTTATCATGATCTATGCGGGGACTCTGACAGGGTGTTTCACAACATTATAAACAGAGATACGGTTGGCTATCCCTGAGCTCAGGTTTGAACCATGTATCTAACAATAACCATGGAGCAGGAAAATGACTGAGCTTTGCTTTGTCCAGCCTCCACAATATTTTAAAAATTCAGATTGGGATAATTCACCAAAATGACTCATATGGATGAGCCAAGCAAGACATTATAACTGGTAGATAATATCCTAGAACAGGGACCTGCCATCCATATGCTTGTGCAGACTATGCCAGACCCTGAGATATGGACTGCAGGTCCCTATTCCAGGATATAATCTGGAATAAGGCCCAGTGCAGAAATGGTGTAATAATAAGAATGTAACTGTTGGAAGATAATTGGAACTAGTGCTCCTATCTCAAGGCCAGCTGGGGCCTGAAAAAGAAGAGGGAGTGAATCTGCGTGTTTGATGTGAAACCACTCAGACAGGAAGTGTTGAAGGATATATGTAACTGCTGGTGCTTTTTTTCTGGGTTATCTTTTAACAGTAAACACTGGCATACTGCTACTAAGTCTCTGGGCACATTCCCGCCTACAGGCCAATTCAGAACCAACCCAGATTATTTTCTATCCACTGTCCTCCTTCACTCGGCTTTAAACCGAGCCAGGCTTTTCTTTCCCCCTGTTGAAATAGGGGGAGGGAAAAGGAAGGAAGGCAGCTGAGGAGGAGGCTGGCAGCCGCTCGCAGGTGTGCTTCTGTGGTCACTACCTTCCTTTCCCCTCCCCCCTGCCTGCTGCTTGATGATGCTGCATCCGAGAGGAGGACAGCCAGTGGCCAGGTAAGTGAGTGAGGGTGTGTGTGGAGAAGAGGCAACCCCGCAGATACGGCAGGAAGGGGGTGAGGGAAAAGGAAGGAAGGCAGCTGCTGACAGCTTCCTTCTCCTAACATCCTCAGCTGCCTTCCTTCCTTTTCCCTCCCCCTGTTTCAAGAAAGAAAGGGCTGGCTCAGTTTAAAGCCGAGTGAAGGAGGTCAGCCGGTGGCTGGGCCATACCCCCTCGTTCACTTACCCGGCTGCCAGCTGTCCTCCTTTGCTTGGCTTTAATCCGAGTCAGCCAAAAAGAGAAACAGAAAACTGTTGAAACAAAAAATCCAGGGAAAGAAAACTGGCATGGGGAGAGGGCTGGGAAATCTTGGGTGGATTTGGAGTTTTGGGGGATTTAATGGAAACCCCCAATGCCGAATCCAAATCCACTCTGGATTTTAGCCCTATGGGAACATGCCCTCTGTGTTCTTCAACCTGGACCAGGGAAAAGGTGATCTTGGCAAATAATTGCCAGATCAGATCGTGATCAAAGTACATAATATCATATATGGTGTGTGGAAAGGTGGATAGAGGAAAAATATTTTCTCTATCACACAACACTGGAACCAGGGGTTATTCTATGAAGCTGAAGAGCAGGGCTGGCAAGTGGAACTATTTTTTCATCCAAAGGCTCATCAGCCTATGGAACTGATTACCAGAGGATGCAGTGATAGCGTTAAGAAAGGGTTGGACAAATTGGGTGTCTCCACATGAATTAAAAGAATTCGGAGAAAGAGGAACCTGGATTAAATATGAAGACTTGTTGCATAAAAGTGATGTAAACAATGAATCTGAAATAAAAACGAGATCAGTTAAGTCAGCACCAGCACCCAGGCTTGCTTATCTCTCAGGAAGCATACGGACATCCGGCAAGGGATTTGCTGTGAAACCCAGACCGTGTGTGTGTGTGTGTGTGTGTGTGTGTGTGTGTGTGTTAGGGAGACAGAAAGAGCATTGGGAGTTTTGCAGAAAGGGAGCAGGATGACTCCCTTCTGGAGATTATCAATCTGCACTGCAGGGGTTAGGGACATGGGCACACACAGGGTCTCAGCCTGGAAGGGGCAGAGGGAAAATGAGGTGGGGCGAGGGGGGAAAGCCAGGCATGAAGGGAGCCTTGAGGCCCTGGCAGGGGCAGGGGAGGGGGACATCCCATTCTCAGGGACTCCCACCACCCCAGGAATAAGACCACCCCTCCCCCCAAAAGAAGACAGAGGAGGGAGAAAGGAAGGAAAGAGGCTCCACATGATAGAGAAGAAAAGAATAAGAGAGTGGAGCTGTTGACTGACTCTACTTTTCTCTCCACGGTCGCTGCTCTCATTTTGGTGCATTTTTGACCCAGGCTTAATCTCCTCCCCTCAACCGTCCCTTTCCAAAAAGCAGCAGCAAGAGCAACAGCCTCGGATGGGTGAGGCTCAAATCTCACTTGTGCTGCTGCTGCTGCTACAGCAGCTGCTCTAAAAGCGGGGAGAGATCAGGAACCTTGCTACTGGTTTGCTTTCTTGCTGGTTTTGGAGGGAAAGTTGTGTCATGAGAGCATTTCCCGCCTGCCCGCCCGCCTTTACTAAAATGTTTTACAAGCTTAGCAGGCTGCCCTAGTGGAACCAGATGCAAGCTATTAAATATATAATACAGTAATTTTTACCTAATCAAGAATTAGAAATATAAATAAATCAAGCACGAACAATAGGAAAAATAAAAACCTGCATAAAACAGCCACGATGTCTACTGTTCCTTCACTCAGTGAAGACTAAGGATCTGTGGGCTACATGCAGTTTGTTTGGGATGGAGGAGCTGGGGTCACATGGTCCAGTTTTTAGCATCTTATTGGGTTCTGTCCGGGCAAACACATAAGCTGCTAACATTTGACAATTAGGCAAATCCGCCATAAGTGTAACCCCTTTCCTATGGGCTGAAATGTTTCTTGTATATTGATGTAAATTCAAGGGGGTGGGGTGTTCGGCGGTAGTATCGGACACTACCACCCTCCGCCCCTGTGCAGATTGAAATGGAACATGAACAGGTTAAAGAATCTATGATTATGTGGGCAAGGAACTTTGGTTATAATATACAATGGATCAATGGGAGGAACAAATGGGAGAAATGGACAAAAGACATAAAATTTACTGCCTGTATGTTATTAAAAGAAAATGTATTTAAGATGATGTATAGATGGTATTTAACGCCACATAAACTAGCAAAGATATATCGTGGTGTGTCAAGTAAACGTTGGAAGTATAAAAGGTATGAAGGAACTTTCTATCATATGTGGTGGACTTGTGAAAAAGCAAAACAATATTGGCACTAATACATCGTATGATGAGACAGATTTTAAAGATAAGTATACCTTTTAGACCAGAAGTATTTTTGTTAGGAATATTAGATGAAAGGTTGGTTTTATAATGAATTCTTTGGTTTTATAAATTACAACTGCAGCAAGATTGTTATATGCACAAAAATGGAAAGATATTGAAACCCCCACTGTGGAAGAATGGTTAATTAAAATGGATTGAACGGGCAGAAATGGACAAATTAACATGTTTTATAAAAGAAAGAACAATAGATAGTGGTAAGTTTGTCAATGATTGGAACCTCCTTATCGTCTTCTTACAACAAATCGGAGTAATCATGGAAGGATTTGATTGTTAACGACAAGGTTGGCAGACAAGAAAAAGGTAATACTGATGGGAGCAAAAGAAGAAGAGGTATAATACCCAGATCTGAAAAAATAAAGTAATCATTCAGAACAACTGAAAGATGGATTAATAAATTGTGATGTTATTGTATGGAAAAATGAAGTTTTAAAGTTGTTTTTTAAAAAAAGGGTTGGACAAATTCATGGAGAACAGATGTATCAATGGCTACTAGAATTGATGCCAGAATGTCTCTAAAGGGACATGAGAGCAGGTGAAAGTTTGGCCTTCATCTTCTGCTTAAGAATGCCCAGAAGCAATTGGAGAGCCACTATATAGATTTGATGGCCTGTGCTGAATCCAACAGGACTCCTCTTATGTACCTTTGAAAGTGCATGAATAGCAGTCACTTTCTCTTGCTGAGCTGAGGTAATGGGGTGCATCAGTGCATAAAGTAGCAATCTGGGAGTTGCTTCTTGTGCATTGACCTTTAGTCACCACTCATAGGTCTGCAGGGAGCTAACACTTTCCCCAGGATCGTTCAGCAGTGGCAGCAATGAAGACTAGCCACCTTAGGGGGCTATCAAAGGCATCTGCGTCATGCAATGTCTTTTGCCTTCTATTGAAACGGTTCTTTGGCTGTGAGACCTTAGTCTGGCTTGACAACACTCTAGCAAACTAAAAACAATTCTCCAACTGCAGATGATTATTCATATCTGATTATTCATTTACATAAAATGGGTTTGTATATCTTAGTTCCTTTTCACATGGATTGAAGGCCATGTTCAGATGGGTCAGTGGTAATGCTGGTGCATTATCATTGAGGTGACAGGTCCCCTTGGGGCCTGTCACATGGCCTCTTTCAAGAGGCAGCACAAGACCTTTTATGGCTTACATGGTCTATTATGTATTTACAACCAATTTCTCCTTCACTGTGCTGACATAAATTGTGCTGGCATAGGCTGTCCCACAGGTGACCAAACTGGCACAGCCCTGGAACCAACGGCTGCAATACACAGATAGTGCATTACACCCACACTCTTCTTTAACCACCTTTTCCATGTTCCTGGAACTGAATGTGGCTTGCCAGCATCCACCACTGTTTGGCTTTATTTGAAGACAGTCTCCATGTGAACTCCCTTCTCTATCTAACACTCCCCCTCCCCATTTTTATAGTATGATTTTCCTTTTATAGTATCAGTGGCATCTCCCAGTTTCTGCAGCAGCTTTCCCTTTTTAAACAGCCAGAATTGTGCAGGATTGCTCTTTCCTTAATCTTTAGGCTTGTGTGGGTGGTAAAGGAAACATTGCTATCAGGTGTGAAGTGGCTGAATTGTTACAGTGAAACAGTCTGTTGTATAGGGGAAAACTCTAGCTTCCCACAGCACTAAGGAAGAAACGTTTTAAAAGCAAAAGCAGAAAAAAAAACTGGAAAATTCCAGTGTTGATTTATTCCGTTTTAAAGCCAAATAATCCTCAAAATACCCCTGAAACTGGATCCAAACAGATTTAAACAGTTTTAGTTGATGGGGGGTGGAAACGATGAGGATCCAAATTGTTTTTAAACAGTTTTAAGTGGTAACGGGAACTCACCCTAGATATTGATTGTCAGGTTTTCAGGTTTTCTAAGGTTCTAGGAAGAAGCCTTCCTATGCCCTACCTCATTCCATTGATATTAGTTCTGGCGATTAGGGATCTGTACAGACCTTTGTTTGTGGTTGGTTGAAGTATTGGTGACAGGCGTTTCAGCCCAGATACAAATCTCCCAATTACTAAAGATCTGCAGTGGTTACCACTCTATTTCCAGTTCCAAATCAAATACTTGGTTGGCATGCATCTTCTCCCATGTCCTGCTTCTTTATTAAGATCATTTGATGTTATTTTTCTTTTCTTTGGTAGTTTTTTTTTTAAGTGCAATTTTTAACTATTGTTTTCAGATTTTACTCTGTTTGATTTGTCTTGTGCCCTCCCTTGGAGTGTAGGTAAAGGGTTGTATAAAAATAGCTATATGCAGTAACCATTCAATTTTTTTTTAAAAAAATCAATTTATTTATATATCACCTTCCCTGCCCACATAAAATGTAAAAGTAAAAACATGCTCGGAAGGCAGTTTCCAAACAATTAATCATCAAAATGCACAAAATAAAATATAATTAATAACAGGAAGAAAAACAAAACACACACACACACAAAAAAAAAAAACCCAGGCAGAAATCAGTCTGATTCTTTATGAGCCCCAAGTTTCAGTCACACTCCAGGCAGACTGTTAGAAGAAATAGGTACATATAAAGAGGGCAAAAGACAACAACAAAAAAAGTGAACAAAAGAAAAACACCCAACTACACCTGGCTATTTCCAGGACATTTTCTGCAGGAGACAAGTACTTTTCTGCTGACCTATAGTCTCACTACAGCAGGTGACTCAACTGCTGACTAACAGCCTCTGCATGGGGAGTTCTTCCTCCTGGATTTTATCCCTGACTTTGCAACTTGTAACTGTACGCAGCTGAAGCTACTGAATTGGTTCATTAGCCATGGCAAAATGGATTTTTTTTAAAAAAAACTTGCTTCCTGAAAAAAATAGAACAGAAATCTTAAAATAACCCTCTATTCTTTTCATATCTAATTAAGATAGAGTTGAAAAAGACGCCCCTCTGTTTTAAAATAGGAATAGATATCTGAACTAGAGACGTTTTCGCACGGGGCTGAACGGGACGCGAAAAAGACAGCTGCGGACACGTCATCCGCATTGCCCGAGCGCGGCTTGCGCTCCGACGTGTCCGCAGCTGTCTTTTCCGCGTTCGAAATGTAGAGCACTTTAAAGTGCTCTACATGCGTTCCAACGCGGACGAGCCGCCCGCAGGCGTTCGGGAGGAGAAGCATTCGCGCCTGCTTCTGTCTCCCGAACAGCTGCGGGCTCGCCTCCGACGCCGCGCGGCTTCGACAATCAGCTGTTTGACAAACAGCTGATTGTCGATCTGCCTCCGCGGCTGTCTCCGCGCCCCTTGCCGGCGTTTGCCGGCTAAGACAGCTCCCGGCGCTTTGAGCATTCGCACACAGACGCTCCGGAACGCGTTTACACGCGTTCTGGCGCGTCTGTGTGTGAAAGGGGAAAGCGCCCGGAGCTGTCTTAAGCTTCCCGTCCTACACGCGTTCCATTTGGAACGCGTGTAATGCGAAAATGCCTCAGTATTTGGTTTCTTGCAAAAAGATGCTAAAATTAAAAGATGGTAAATAAGGGAAAGTGGCGGGACAAGGCAAGCAAAAGATGATACCTCTTATCAATACGGAGTCCAGCAACTAAATATTTGCTCATTTTGAGTTCATAATAAATTTCAACTTCCAAACCAGGGCAGAAGATACGTTTATAATACAGGGAGCACTGATTATGTGGAAATTTTGTCTGGCAGGATGCTTCTCAAGGCCATTTGCAGGGAGCTGAGAGCAGCAGAAGTTGTTGCCTTTGTCTTCTGCTTGAAGTGCCCAGAAGCAACTGGTGGGCCACTGTGTGAGACAGGATGCTGGACTAAATTGGCTGTAGCCTAGGTCTGCAGGGATTCTCTTATGTTCTTTCTCGTATGGCACTTGACAAAGAAATGTAAACAACACAAAAGCCCTGTCCAGACAAGGGATAAATAGGGCAATTATGCCTGGGCTATTGTGGGATTGCCACACATATCTGTGGGATGGTTTTTAACAGTCCAAAGCTTTGCTGTCCACACCTACTTTTCCTTCCTTCCTTCCTTCCTTCCTTCCTTCCTTCCTTCCTTCCTTCCTTCCTTCCTTCCTTCCTTCCTTCTACGTACATCCTGCTACAATAGTAACACAGGAATGCAAATCTGTTCTCTGAACACACAGTGTGCTGTTCAGGCCTGAGGATCAATTAGAACTGGTTTCCAACAACTAACTAATCTAGCCTCTTTATTAAATTACTGTTCAACGTGGTAATAATCAAAGAGATGCCATGCATATGTTGTTAAACCCCAATTACCATCAATCCACAGACAGTGTTACTAATGTGTAGTGGCAATGGAACCTGAAAGCCAGTCTCAGGAGTGTAAGCTTGTCTATCTCTGCTGTAAAAGCTACAGACCTATGGGAAAGGCTTATTCTTAAACAAACATACATCACTGTATTTGCAGACATTAGTCCAGTCAGATATTTGTCTGAGCTAATTAGATATGTACACTAATTTTTATGTGAGTAGGAAACCAGTGCGGATATTTCAGATCAGTTTGAAGTAGGTCCATCAGACACTCTTGTTAGCAGTCAGGCTGTGGCATTCTGCAATAGGTCCAGAATCTGGATTGTTTTTAAGGATGACCATGTGTAGAGTGCATTTCAGTAGGCTTGTCTGGACGTTACCAGAATATGGCTGACCGTGGCAAAGTTGTCCCTTCTAAGGAAAGGCTAAATGAGTTGGAGATTGAGTTACACAGTCCTGGCCACTGACAATGATGAATCCTGAAGATCCTCAGATCAAGTACCCTTCCTTTCTGGGAGCAAAATAATTTCATCCATAATTGTATGCCTCCTAATTTTCATGATTCAAGCTTCTCTGACCTGCAGTACCTCCATCTTGTCTGGATTAAGTTCCAGTTTCTTGGCTGACTTCCAGACATTACTGGATGAAATATCCATGCTTTATTCTGGAATATCCAAATATAGCAGAATATGTAACTGGCATCTGGATGCATGCATGTCCTTACAGAAAAAGCTTGCAAGCGTAATTTTGGCATGAAGCATTTTTGGCTCTTAGAGCATTCTTTAAGTATTCCAGAGCTATTTACTAATGTACCAAATTAAATATTGGCAGTGCAATGACTTGAGTAAGCAAATGTGGCAACCAGCCTGCTTTGAACAACATCTCACAACATGCAAAGACTGGGCATTAAGACACAGAAATGAGGGACTAGCAAAAAAAAAAAAGTAGTTGGGATTTCCTCTGATGTGAATGTATGTCAGGATACTGGCCAGGAAAAAGAAGAAGAAGAAAGAAACAGAATATGATCTGGATGTAACTAGAAATCTAGGTTTGTGCTTCAAACAATGCCGCATTCCACATTCACATACTGTAAATATAACTTTATCAGTGAAAAGTGATTCTATTTCCTCGCCTGTGGATGCCGCACTGTTTTGAATCAAAAGTCCAGAAGAAAAAACAAAACAAAAAACTATTGTGCTTAAAACAGATACTTTTTTTGGGGAAAGCAAAGTAGCAAACACTGTTTCAAAGTATACTGTTAGCAAAATACTAAAAACTGTAAAACATGCTATGCATTTCATTAATCATTTTTAAATTATGGAAAATATAGACCTTTCAGCAAAAAGCCTAAGGTAGCACACATCAGTCCCTCTTGGGCTATTTTTTAACATCAGTCCTGAAAATTTCTGATGCTCTGGTCTGACCCAAGGTGATAGCCCTGGCTGTCAAGGTGGTGTCAGTGACTGTTTTTGGAACCATCTTCCTGCAAATGAAGATCCAAGCGCTACAGCCATCTCTCAGACCTCTAGATTTATTTTTAAGGATAAATATAGATTATGGTTTTATACTAGCAATTTTACCCAGATATCAGCCTCCTGCATACTCTTCTGTTAGTTTGCATGGATTGCTGCTAATTTTGTTTGTTTGTGTATCAACTTTATTTTATCTTTAGAACAACCCTGTGAGGTAGATTAGGCTTGGAGGCAATAACTTGGAGGCAATGGTCATGCAGAAAGCATTCGTCGTAGAGTGGGGATTCAACACAGGAGCAACTAGGTGCTGGTCCGATACACTAAACTATGGGTGCATCCAAATAGCACATATACTTCACAGGGGCCGCGGAGTGGCTGTCATAGTGCCAGACAGTGCTCAGGATTGCTCACAGTTGCTGCAAAGCAAATCTGATGCTGCACAGTAAAACACTCTGACTTACCTCAGCATTGGCTTCAGATTTTCCCTTTTCTTGGGTGTTTGGACAAAATCTCATGAGAGTTCACCCTCATTCAGGAAACAGCAGACTTCACAGAGAAGCAGCAGTCCTCTCAGAGAGGGACAGGATGACCATGTGCTCAGAAGAGCCCTGTGTACTGCTTTGGAGCATTGGGAAAAATGTGGGAATTATCTGTTCTCCCTGAAAACATCTTTATCTGGAGAAAAGGTAAGCTTCACAATTTTTATTTATGTCTGGAGACCCCCTATATTGCTTATGCAATTAAACTTAAATGGCACAATTCCATGTCAGGAAAAAAACTCCTTTGCAAGTGTTCTCACTGCAAATTAGCAGCCAAACACGTATTATTCTGAGGCATGGGGATGCTCCTGTTGTGGGAGGGGTTTGGCAAGAATGATCCAACTCTTATCGCCTCCCCCACCCAAGAGAGAGCAGGCGGCTGGGAGCACAGAGTGAGCCCCGCTGCAGCCTCCGTCTTACCCTATCTGAAGCAGGCAGCAGGCTGGGCCGGGCACAATGGCGAGGTCTCCAGGGTGAGGAGGTTTTGCTCCGCCACCGGTGCTGCTCTTGTGCTGCTGCTGGGCATGGCTGTTGCAGCCATGGTGGCCGGCGAGGGCATGGTGCACCTCCATCTGCTTCTGCTATCCATGCCTGGCTGCCTGGCTGGAGGTGCCTCCTAGCCCACATGATCGTCAGAGAGCCGAGCTGAGAGTCTGTTTCTCTCCACTGGGGCTGCTGGATTCCAGCCGCTGCACACGGACATCGCCCCCTTCCCACCCTCTGTCCCCCAGCCACTGTCATGAAGCTTGCTGTCATTTTGTGTGTGCCTGCTGCATTGCGGAGGTGCACACATTCGCTAAACATGAGCCATTTCCCCACACTATTATGCCCCACTATTACGGTTTATAATGTTGTGTGTGTTGTGCTTTTGGAGGTGCAAACTGGAGGAGTTTCCCATGGCTTTCCCCTGTCATTGCTGCAGCAGGCAGGGCAGGGCATGCAGCCGGCGGAGCAGGGCATGGTGATGTCAGCCGAGCTTCCTATCATGACGGATGTGGTGGAGAAAAATAGTTGTGGTTCCCTGATTCAGGGTTTACCACGGCTTTCATGGGGACAGGCAGATTCGCCTTGAACCCGCGCTGTCCCTCATCACATGGGGACTTGTTAATTCACACTAGGATGCGCACTGGGGCTGCCCCAAATCAGCACCACAGTAAATGGAGCCCATGGGGACGAGCCCTTAGGGCCTTTCTGCACTTACCATTCCACATGTTGGTGCAGTTTAGGAAGATCCCCCTCTTCTAGCACGCTCCATCCACACAGGAGTGCCCAAATGGAGCCCTAGGTTGCTATACCACAGTGATGCCATTTCAGTGGAATGATGTGATGGATTCAGGGTGCAGGCTGCAGAGGGCAGAAACATTTCTTAGGCCCTTTGCAAACTTATTCTGCAACCTGCAAAAAGGGCGGGAAATGTTTCCTGGGCTCCTTGCAGGCATTGGCTGTTAGCAGAAAAGAGTGGGAGAAATTCCCAGGGACTTTGCAAGACTGAGTGACAGGAGGGAAGAGTTACCTCAGTCACCACCAAATGCAGCCAATCACAGCACCAGGAGCTTGTCGTATTTAACCTAGTGATCCAGAGCTCTCTGCATTCTTTTCTCTGGATTTTGGTCTTGTCTTTTTTTCTGAGCAGAGCTGGCTAGAGAATGATCTGTGGGGAGTTTGCTTAACTCTTAAAGCTTCTATCTAGGCCTTGTACTCTCAGCAGGAGGGGCAGAGGATAGAAGGGGAGATTTATCCACTTGAACAGGGGAAGATCTCAGAGGGATACGTGAGCTTTTACAGGCATGCTGCAGGGGCTGTTGAGTTCTGGATTGAGCTAGACAGGCACCTGAAAGGCAGTTAGGGAATTACTGCTGGGTTTATTCTATTTGGGCAAAGAGGAGCTGGAGGCAGGAATTGTTTATTTGCTTTCAACGGATTGGACTTTAAGCAACATTTACTTTTAAGCAACTCAAAAACTATTGAACCTTTATTCTTTACTACCATTTACTTATTTATTTACTTATCTATCTGCTTGTAAATAATAAACAGTTGGTGTTATATTACACTAGTGTTTATTTTGCTGCTTCAGGGAGAGGGCTTGGTTGTAAGCCTGTGAAGTGGGATGCCTGGGCAAGGGGGGAGTTTAGTTGATATGCAGACACCAGTTCATTGGCAGGCAGTGGATCTGTACGGCTTGATTGCTGCTTCCTCGCCTGCATTGCTTTGTCAGTACTAGGCCACGCAAGGGAGGAGGGGGAATGAGTCGTCACAAATGACCTCCTTGAAATGCCCCTTCCTGGGAGCTCTGAAGGTCGGGAACTTTTGTTCTTGGTCTTTGAACCTGTGTGTGTGTGTGTGTGTGTGTGTGTGTGTGTGTGTGTGTGTGAGCTCTGAAATTGCTCTGAAGCTGGAGCAAGCTTTGGAGCTGATATAGAGGCTGGTGTGGAATAGGGCATCCCAGGGATGATGGCTTTGCTCTGTCCCAGGTTGGGATGGATTTTGAGCCCTGGCACAGGGCAACCTGCTGGAAATGGAGTTAAGCAGAGGCCAGATATGTTCTTACGGACCTTGAACACATGACTGATGGCGGCCAATTGGCTGACTGACACCTTTATTCCTCTGGTAATTAATAATGTGTACATAGTTTAGGATGAAGACAACTTATGAAAAAGTGCTTTATGAATAAAAGCAGTATACTTTTATTCTTTCAGCTGGGAAATTTTGATCTTAAGAGAAATTTAACACAGTTGAAAATTAAACTTGAAAACCTTTGAAACTGGAAAGGAATTGAATTTTTGTGATAATGCATTAAATGTTTCAAATTAGATGAAAAACTTAAATTATTAATATAAATGATTTTATTATATTATTTTATTAAGTGCTTAAGTCTTTAACTAGAATTAAATTGAAGTGGATTGATTTGCTTAATTGATAAAAGATTCCATTCATTTCAATGGTGTGATGGGAACTGCATCTGTATATTATTCATGCCTTCAGGATCACCGTATCAATTTGGGATGAACAACTGAAAAAAAAGTTATTTAATCCACAGTTTTTTCATTTATGTGTGAAGGTCCAGGAGGCACTTTCAGTTTGCTGGGAAAACCATAAGTGCTGTCCCTACCTGTGTGCTAACTACACATTAATTTTATCTTCATATGCAGCAAGCTACATTAAGGAATTATTGATAGGCAGCTGGGTAAGTTGTTAATATTTTGAATAATAATTTTGTTCTGTATGCGGATCACTAGAGAGTTTCTTTTGCAGGCTTGTGCAAGAGACAGTTCAGTGAACACAGCATTAGGAAGAGAAGGGTGTTCATAAGGCCATGGGGAACCACGTCCATTCATTAGGGAGGGATGCTTAAGTTCAAGGAAAGATGGATTGGAATCAAACAGTTATCTTGCTGTGCTCTGTTTAGGCTTATGGGTTTCTTAATCACATTCGGAAAAATAAGAAGAGCATGGCTTCAGACATTTAGCCAGCTGCTCAGTCACTTTAATGTTAAAACAAGTCTGTGCTAGGAATGTTCACGAATATGGTTTTTGGCATTCAACTCACAACAAATTGAATGTTAGAAAAATTGTAACTACGAATAGACTCTTGAATGTGGTAAAATTCTGTTCGATATGAATGTATTTGTATGGATTCATACGAATATCTGATATGAATGAATACATATCTAATATGAATGAATATGTATTGAGTATGAATATATCTCAGATATGTAT
Source organism: Aspidoscelis tigris stejnegeri (assembly GCA_023333525.1). Classification (NCBI taxonomy): domain Eukaryota; kingdom Metazoa; phylum Chordata; class Lepidosauria; order Squamata; family Teiidae; genus Aspidoscelis; species Aspidoscelis tigris. The sequence goes on from JALMGA010000001.1 coordinate 216,391,311, forward strand.
CTAAGATATGTATCTGATGCATATTCTGTAACAAATCCGCTCTGAAAGCATCAAATCTGACCTGAACTCACTTTTAATACACTCTCAATCCATGTCAAATGCACACTTGGTCCACTGCGGATGTGACTGACACAACTGCTTTCCCGTTTAAAGAATGTCCAAACTATTCGTATGAATGTCAATGTATGAATATGGTAACATTCGATTTGTGTACTAAAGATGTGCATGGATATTTGAAACATTCAGAATTTGTTTGAATTCATTCACGTTTGGACACTGGAATTCAAATCAAATGCCCATAAATTCGAATGAATTTTGAATTTTTGAATCTATTCGTGCAGATTATTCGGACATTCATTTGTGTACAGATACATACACAAAGCATACTTGCCCGTACGCATCTTTCCCACATCTGTATGTATTTGTATGGATCTGTATGGGACAAAAACGGGATGGATATAGGATAACTACGGAATGCACATGGATGCATAAGGACACATATGAATGGAAAATTCGCATGAATAGATTCAAATTTTAAACATTCAAATCCAAATTTTCAGATATTCGATTCAAATAGAATCCTGAAAATTGCATTCATGCACACCCCTATCATGTACAAATGTCTGAATTCATACAAATAATGAATGTTACAGATATCCATGCGCATCCCTAGTCTCTGCATGTAATCTTTGCAATGCTCCCCAGGAAGTTCTGAATCTCAAAGTTACTGAAACTATAGGGACAGCTACCCATCTGAAATACCTTATTTTAGTTTTGGGGTATAGTGCATGCCCCTCACATGATACAGTCAAAGCACACCTTCATTCCATGCAATAGGGGTCACCAAAATGAGTATTCTTGATCCAAGGGAAGCTCATGGCAATAGCTGCAGCAATCCAGCTGCCATTCCATTTTGAACTCTTCAGGAAACTTCAGTTCACTTCCTGTCAAGTCCGAGATTTCCCTACAAGTCTTGGGGTTCCGTTGGTCCTGAGGGAAATCAGATGCTAAACACGCAGTTCCCTTCACACCATGATAATATATTCAGGCTGTTTTCACACCTAAGTTTTAATCTAACTTCGGGCCACTTTTGGAATATGAGAACACATCAGCAAAGCGACAAGTTGATTTCTTCCAGCATCTAACTCAGAAAATCCACCTTTGAGTTAGATAAGTAAAGAAAATGACTGTTCACTTTTCTCATGTGTTCTTCCATTCCGAAAGTGGACTGAGGCTGAATTAAAGCTTAAGTGTGGACACAGGCTTGGCATAGGTACATTACCACCTCCAGAAGCCCCAGAGAGTAAAGGGGTTATTGTGCAAGAAGACAGGGAATTAAAAATCTTGAAACAGTTCACATTTAGAGAGCTTTAATTTTTATTTTTTGGATAATGATAAGTAGAAATGGAGCTCAGTCCATTCATGTACTAAGGTGATGTGAACATGCTGTGCAGCTGACAAAAAAAGTGTGTGCGTCAGAAAAGTGACAGCGTGAGGAAGGGGGGCTGATTGCTCTGAGATGTAAATGAGTTTCAAATTCAATTTTATGTCTTTAAAAAGTTTGTAACTCACTCTGAGAATTTAGGGCATAGAATACAAATGCAATGAAATAAATATAAACAAACAAACAAGTAAAACAGTAGTTGATAATTAATAACATAATTGTATATAGCAGTAATATAAATAAAAGCCTAGGTGCAGACTTCGGGTTGGAGAGATAGATGAGGTGCCTCTAATATCTGTTTGCAGGGAGTTGAGAGCAAGTGAAGGTTGTTCCTTCGTCTTCTCCTTGCCTATAAAACAGTTGGAGGGCTACTGCGTGATCCAGGATGATAGACTAATGGGGTGTAGGGCTCCTCTTATGTTCACTACACTGCACTACATCGGTTTTCTAAGTAGTTAATATTTTGCCAAAATGTCCTATATAATTTAATGAAAATAGTAATATTCACATTTAGTATGCTTCAAACTTAAAATACAGTTACTTTTTTTTTAAAAAAAAATCATATCATCAAATCATTTGTAATTATTAGATCCATGTAATAACACAAGTTTAAATCTCCAAAGAAGCCTTTTAAAGAGTTTAAATAACCCTAGTGTTTGCCTTTGAAATTTCATATCATGTATGTGTTCAGTAATGCACTCAGTAATAAATTTCTGGCATTTTGTTATATTTATTCATTTTCTTGTACTTTGCTTCCTGTGTGAAGGCATTTACATGATTTTTAGGAGTAAAGTAAGTTCCTAGTACAGCCTACTGCATTTTCCATTTCCATTTTGCAATTTTCTGCTTGAGAAACATCGCCTTATGTCAATGAAGTGAATAGTATGGTGACTGACTTTTAAATTGATACTTGTCCATGCATCCCAATTATGAATCAATGCCGGAGAAGAGAGAACAGTGGAAATAAAAGTAGCTGATCGTGATTCAGCCACAGCCTGTCACATGAGACGACAACTCCCCTCCTCAGGAGCTTCAACCTTCAACCCTTCCATATAGCAGCACTAATTGGTGGCTTTCGTCCTTTCATGTAAGTGACCAAAGAGGCATATTGGGAATGGTGCCAATTTAAGTTGCTCTAGGCAAAAACAAAGCAAAACAAAGCCGGCGTCCAGCAGCCAACTGAATCAATGCTGCCTAGTTCAGTACATCCAATCAGAGGATTTTTTTGGTAGACAACTCCATGGAGACTTCTTTTAGAGGAAGCCACTGCAGCTGTTGTTAGATCATCCCCTTGTATATAAATCAGGGCACAGTTGGCATAACCTGGAAATGAAAGTGAAGCTGCTGGAGGGAGTTAATGGAAACAGGAGGGTACCACCAGTGTGATGGCAGGAACGTTCTGGCTTCATATCTGTCACCAGCTTGCATGCCAGTATGAAGCTGGACAATGGAAAATGGCCACTTTCCCCTCTCTCCTAGAAGGAAAGTGTTGTGTTGACAATTTTTATTGTGATGCTAATGGGCACCTGCTTGCCCCAAGGCCCTTCCTGGCACCTGAAAGATGGTCTGAAACCACTGATATGAAAAGGCCGATGAGCATTTAGGTTCTCCTCTCTACAAAATTCAACTGAATTTCTTGCCACTGCACAACATCTAAATATGCTAAATAAAGCAGCCTGCAAATCTGAAACAAAACAATCTAAGCAAACCCAAAATTTCCTGGACAATGTGATCCACAATAAATATGATATAAAATAAAATAACTGAGAGAGCAACATATTAACAGTAATGTTGAACTGCTCTGATATGTAAGGAGAACAATAATATAAAATAATAAGAAAGTAATTTTAAAAAGTCTGTTAAAATTAGACTGTCCACTTTCAGCTACTGTTCTCCATGGTCCAATTAATACAGGACGTTGAAGGTAAGGCTTCTCTTATCCCTTGATGGGGTGCCAATGCCAGATGGATAGAAGGCTTTGTAGACATGTGCAGTCTGTTGTTAGATTTCTATATCAATGCAATGTTTAAATACGCCCATTCCCAGGCAATATGTCTTTCCCTTCTTTTGCTTGCTAGAAATGAGAAGCAAGGGAATCCATCTTGGATCTAACTCTAGGTTCTGTTATCTCTGTGCACCACAGCAGCAATCTTGTGACTGGTGCCTGCAAGAAGAATCCCAGATGTGCATACAGGTTGCCCCCCCGTGATGTAGTGGGTAATGTAAATTGTTGAATTATTCTGTTGAATTATACTTGAACAGAGTGTGATATTAGGGTTCAGTAGGGGGGACTGAGAGATGTGATGCTCAGTGCAAATGATATTGAGTAGCACCAGAGGGCTACTGTGGCTAGTGAACTCTTTAGCTGTATTCACATGTTGCAACAGCAAAAATCAGTCCTAAAGTGCCCTAAAGACTGTAGCTTGTGGCTCTTGTGTTCTTCTCTCATCTCTAACCTATCTTTTCCAGCCTAGAATATTCATGGGAGTGGGGAGGAGCACCCTGCCCTGGGAATGGTCCACTTGTGGGCCTAAATCCCTAAATACCTCAGCGTTGTGGTTTTGCTCTTGCTGTTGGTACCATTGAGTTGACTACATAGGCACCTCCATGGCCAGCTCATTGTAGTTTTGTTGTTGCCTACCTCGTGGGAGAGGCTGGAGATCCAACCGGCAAGCCTCTGTTTTCCGAGCAGATTGCTTTAGCACTGAACTGTAGCTTTTAAAAAATGGTTGTGCTTCTTCTTCTGATACATCAGCTCACAGGGGATAGCATGAGACAAAATTACCATTCTGGGATTGGCATATAATGGACAACACAGCTCCTTCTGGGAAGCCTTTTTGGTCACTGCCTCCCAAGGCCATTATGAAGATAAAATGGAAAAGGAGCTTAGAGGAAGGAAGGATACATACGTTTTAAATAAAACTAAAATAAACTGCAGTGATGAGCTTCTGCCTTCATAACTCATCCCCACATCATACCACTTCAGGGAAGATGTTCAAAAGAATCTTTGCATGGGAATAGCTTCTATTCTGCTTCCTGTTGACTTCTGTGGCTTAAGCAGGTCCTGGGAGGCAAAATGCCCCAGGGGCAGATCTCTAGATATCTGAAGAGTCAGACTGATCCAGAGTGTGGTTGTCTGGGAGGCAAAATTGGAAGCGTGAGGTTTAGGGGTGTGTGGGTTTGGGTTGCTTTATATTCAGTCTCTAAAGAATGCTTCCTAACAGGTGCTAAGAAGAATGAATTTATCCATGTTTTTATATTTATTGGGTAGGTTTGTATCCCAGATTTACAAGCCATTAAAATGGCAACAGAAAACCAGTCTTGGGTGAAAGGTGTCTATCTTTCTTTCCCGTTGGTTTCTAGAATTGAGTAGCACAAGGAAAAAGCCTGCAAGCCAACTCAGTCCGAAATCTATGAAACCTTTATTAACTGTGACTTTTTAAATCTATATAAAACACTGTCTAAAGAAGAGGGAATTCTATTTCTCGTACAGAAAATTCCCCCAGTCCTCCCAGCATTGGTAATGAAGCAACCTAACGGCAAGGTGCCGGAAAGGAAGAAAGGATTTAAAAATAATAATAAAAATAAGTGTTATTAAGGGTTGTCTTGCTAGCCGCCCAGAGACCTTTGGTTAGGAGCAGCTACATAAATTTAGTACACCAGTAAAGAAATCCATAATAAGTGAGGGGTGTCTAAGCATGTTAGGTGGTTATATATACTGTATTAAATGCTTTTATTTTAGTTAAGGATTTACAGCCCATGGCTGGTCACAATAACAAAACGGTAAAACGCCTAAAATCTTGAATATATTCGAAATATATCCTTCTCTCCTCCCTGAAACTGAGCCGCAGCCTTGTACAGAGCCCCGGGAGGTTCGATATCGGTCCGGAATGAACACAGTTAACACCCAAGCTGGGATTGTCTGCTCTCAGGACAGCAATGCCGGGAGGAAGGATCAGAAAGGGAATGGGAGAAACCTATCGGAGGGCTGGAGGGATGCCCGGAGGGCGGCTGACGTCACCGAAGGATCTTCGCTCCCTTCGGTCCAATTGAGCCGTCTGGGCTTTGCCAGCGTCCCTCTTAAGGACCGTCGAGGGACCCGCCCGCGCCAGCGCACGCCCAGGGGAGACGAACTCGGATCAGCGCCGACTGCGAGCGCGCGTTCAGTTCCTCCTGGAGCGCAGAGGCAGAAAGTGCAGGAGTTGAGTTCGGTGTCTGCGACCGAGCGAGGGGGGCGGAGAAGGGAGCGGGGTCGGGGCGGGGGGAGAGGCGGACGGAGAAGAGAGAGGCGCCCAGGAGCGGCTCCGTCCCGGCTCATCTGCTCGAGATCCGGAGCGAAGGCGATTCCTCCCGTTTGCTGGCTGTCGCCGCGGGAGTGTTCCGGGACCGTTTCGAGACGGAACTTTCCAACCTTATAAATCGCCGATAAATCTAATCCCCGGGAAGAGCGACTCGTTCTCTCCCTCTCCTTCCTTCCTTCCTTCCTTCCACACACGCTTTCTCTCCCTTTCTCTCTCTCTCTCACACACACAGACGGCAGCTGCAGTGGGCAGTGATGGGCTAAAAGCAACCGACGACGAGGCAGCCCAGGGGATCGGAAGCGGATCGGCCGCGGAGCGGGACCGTAGGCTTTTCATGGTGTGAACGGCCCTCTCCCGCTGCCCCCCTCCCCGACGGCGCCGCGATCCAGCCCTGCCGCCCCCTCCCCCTTACCATGAGCCAGAGGGCCGGGGAAGCATGAAGGGCAGCCATCCAGCCCCAGTCGGAGCAGCCTATGCATGACAGCGAGGAGGAGGAGGAGGAAGAAGAAGAAGAGGAAGAAAAAGGGGAAGGGGAAGGAGCGCGGCCCGCCGCCCGGAGCATGAACGCGGACGAGGCGTGATGGGGACGGAGAGACCCCTCTGCTGCCTGCCCAGGGGCGCGGCGATGGAGGCCGGCAGGCTGCTGCTCTTCCTGCTGCTCTACGCCTGCCTCGGCTTCCCTCCCACTTCCCCGCAAGTGCTCAGGATCGGTGAGTTGCCGCCGAAGGAGGGCTTGGTGGGGTGGGGGGTGGGGTGGGGGTGGAGCGGCGATCGGGGGTTGGGGGGGGCAGAAGGGGCTCGATCCCGGGAATCTTTGTTATTCTTTGGAGCGGACGGCTCTTCCGTGCGCGAACTCTTTCCAAGGGAAGGAGCGCGCGGTGCTCGGACGGCGATCTGGTCGAAGAGCCGGAGGCAGACTTCGCCGCTGTTTTCAGCACCAGCCGCGGCGTTCGCGGTTCAAAAAGCGATCCTAGGAAGAAAGGACCCCCCCCCCCGGTCCCTCCGATTAAAAGTCTGTAAGGGGTTGTTTGCTTAGGCGTGTGGAGACACCCACGCCTCCCACCCAGCCCGTGTTACTTGCGGCGCCTCCTTCCTTCGGGTCGCCCCCTGGGTCCAAGTCCGCAGTGTGAAGGGACGTGGCTTATGAGCTGGGGAGGCGCCCGCAGGGCACAAAGCTGACCTCTTGGGCTTGCCGTGGGACCTGGTGGGCTTGACATGCGTTGGCTTCATCTATGGTAGGAAACAGCGACGTGCGGTCCGTGGGCATCGTGTGGCTCCCGGGAGGGTCTTCTGGCACCACTAAAGCTTCTGAAGGGCAAAGAAGCGCTTCCAGAAGTCGGTGGCCGTTGCGTGAGTTCAGAATTCCCACAGGACTAACAGAGATGGACATCTCTAGTCTTTAACCCCCCCCCCTCCAATTCACTCTCCCCTTCCTTTCCCTCCATTAAGTATTCTAGTTGCCATACTTGGAAGCTCTCTAGGAAGCAAAGAGTCACTGGGTCAAATGAGCAAAGTTTTGTTTTGTTTCAAGGTGATCCATTCAGCCCTGAACATTTCTTTCTGATGCCTTTATCAAAACTGCTTTCTGCTGAGGAATATTCTCAGGTCTGGAGACCATGCTGCCTGGATCTCTTATCATCTTAGTTTGCATTTGCCGCCCTGTTTATCATTGGCAAGAACAGAGCAGGGCTGACTTTTCTTCCTGCTGGAAATTCAGATTCTGTCTGCATGGGCTGCTCCACCTAATTGTTTGTGGATTTTGTCCTGTATTATGGTGGTAAGGGCAGAACTCTCCCTCTCTCCATGTGTTTCAAAAAGAAAGAGGTTTGTTAGACTAAATGAATTCAGAGTTAACTGATGTGTGAGTGTTGCCTGCTTACCCATGCACTGGTGGATCCCACCAGGATAGTTAAGGAACATTTCGAATGCACTAGCCCATTTAGTCCTGACTGGTGACTGGTGGATAGTTACATTGTTTTGTATTCCACTTGTTTTTAATCTCTGCAGCCTAACCACAGCTACATCCACATGCGGTTGTAAAAATAAAAAAAATGCTTAGAGATGGTAGCTGCCACGGTCTAGTGTTTTCTTCTCAGCTCTGATCAAAATTGACGGCAAGACAATAGACTTCCAAAATGCATTCTCTAGCTTTTGGTGAGGATTGAGGTGAAATGAGAACAGTAGCTGCCATATGCTACCACTTGCGAGCCACTTTGGAGTCACTTTTTAAAGGCCTATGGATGCAGCCAATATTCTGAACCTGCCTTGTGTCTCTACGCATCCTAAAACTAAAATTGTACTGCATAATCCAGTGGTTCTCAACCTTCCTAATGCCATGACTCTTTAATACAGTTCCTCATGTTGCGGTGACCCCCAATCTAACCCTAAGCCCCAACCATAAAATTATTTTCGTTGCTACTCCATAACGACCCCTGTGAAAGAGTAAACCGACCCCCAAAGGGGTCACAACCCACAAGTTGAGAACTATAATCATATTTTCCAAACTGCATGGGAAAAAAAAGGAATCGCCACATGCATAGATAATACACAGGGTAAAAATAGGGAAATGAGTAAAAAGAAGAAAAAGGAAACTCTCAAGAAAATATGGAATGTAAAGAAATGTTGAAATGCTTGCAGAAATAGGATTTGATATGTGTGTGTGTGCTTTGTAAAATTATGGTACCAAAGGAATATCCGAAATTGCATGGCTCTGTTGATGGAGTGAAGTTCTGGTTTGTTACCTTGCTCTTGCATGGTGGTAGGTGTACACTTTACAAAAGCTGCCCATGTGTCTAGGCTTTGAGAAAGAGAATTAAAGGTGAACTTTGTTCCATGGAAACTAGGCAAGGCTTGCTTCCAACAGTGGACTTCTTGTGACAACCAAGCAAGATAATGAATACCAAGGATCAAAAGATTTTGAAAGCAACTGGAACAGATGGGAGAATAAAATTAAAAAGCAGGATTTCTGCCCTTGATCTACTAATGGGCAGAAGCTCCTTGTCCCTGCCCTTTGACCATCATGTAGAGATATAGGGAATGCTTTATAACTGGTCAAAAATATCTTGGCATAGAGCATAGAGCTCTATAATTGGAGGTAAGGTCTGAAAATTCTATAATGATAACCCCCAAAATGCAAGAAAATCCTTGTTCACTGGGTGAAACAAGAATGTTGAATATTATGTATTTTTCCTATGTGTGATCTGCTCCCCCTCCTCCAATAAACTATGGAAAGAAGACATATATTCTCTCCTTCTCTTAAATACTATTTTCTAATTGCCTTTTTAAAAAAGCTTTACTTTAAAAATTAAAACTAATCCAACACTACATTAAAAAAGACAAAGCAGGACTTTTCCAGGGACCCTATGTAATATAAGAACAGAATACCTAGGGAAGAACAACAAAATATACAGGGCAACATATATAATGTGTGTAAAGCTTGGTTATTTTTAAAATATAAGCATATGTAACTTTATCATCTTGTACTATGGAAAAAAAACCATGCAGGACTATTATATTTAAGAGATAGATATGGTACATACAAATGTATAGGAAAAGAAGAAAGGCAAAGCAGATAACAGGACTTGAATATAAGGATAAGTTATATAATGTCATTGGAAAACTTATCTCTGGCATTTTTTCCTGAAGGACTTTCTTTTGAAATATCTCTGATGTCTATCCTGAGGGGAAAAAATTACTTATGAAAAGACTTCATGAAGTCAATGAACCTTTCCTTGGGATATCGTGCTTAGTCATGAGGGCTCAAGATAAGCTGAGATATACTTCTTTAATGTACTGAAATTGTGGGATAGAAAGTATGAGAACATGCACAATGAATGTGGTCATCATCACTCTTCATAGGGCTTCTGTTGATGACAGATTTCATTCTGGGAGAAGTAAGAGCCGTTGTACCTTGCTGTTTGGGGAATTCTCTCCTTTGATCATATGAAGTAGTGTTCATGGTGACTTTAGCAATTCCTTCCAAGCTAGTAAGGTGAACAGAAATATGCAAAGCAGAGTTAGATGAGAGGGTCTAATATGATTAACGTATCTGTGCAGAGATTGTGGATAAATAATACGCGGAAGGAAGGACATGTGGTAATTTGCATCACGTTCCTGACTTCTACTGTGTTAGCCTGTAGCAGTAGAACTGGGACATATCTCATTGACTATTTAATCCTGGTGAATTAAAAAAAAAGAGAGAGATACTGAAACATAAGAATGGGCAAAGAAGATAGGTCTGGTTCAGATATCATTCTAACACTCATGCTTGGAGCTTGGACTGTTTTCCCTTCCTGTTTTCCCTTACAGCTGAGAAAAGATGGTGAAAACTCTATGATTCCGTGTCCAGTTTATCATAATTTCTTTAAAACAAAGGGGGGGGGGAAACTGTGGTAATTTTAAACCAGAGGTCAATTTGCACTTGGCCATGTAGTTTGCAAGAAGTTAATATCTGGGCAGGTGCATCTCTACACTTGCAGGAGGCATTTACAACCTAGAAACACTCCCTGCCTTGCCAGATGTTACCCTGTCATTGACTAGCAGTGGTGCATGAAATTGTGCACCACATGCTACCCAGCCCTTACCATTCCCATCCTGTTCCTTACCTTTCTCATCCAGCCCATGACAATTTGCACCATTTCCGGTGCAAGGGGTCATCTGAGGTGGTCTGCAAGCATGCTGGCACCTCAGGTGAACCCCAAATGCAACTGCATGTGTGCAGAGCATTATTGCAGTCACGCTAAACTCCAATCCGAAGATGGTGGCACCCTGCTGGCAACTGGACATGCGCTTGGACATTGGTAAGTCTCTGGGCATGTGGGGCTTAGTTTAATGTGTACTAGCATTCCCAGGTGCAATCACTAGTACATGTTAGTCACTAAAGCACTTTTCCCACCAAGTGTGAAAGCAGCCCATGATCTGTCCAAGCAAGTTGTGATTCTGATTCTGGCTACGGGTGGTTTTGTGCTGACCAGACTAGTATGCTATAACATTACCATACTAGTCTGGCCAGGTCAAAGTGTACTGGGGGCCGTTCAAATTACAAGTGTTGAAATAGTCTCATACCTGACCAGCAGTGCTCACAGTGCTAATGGCCAGCTTGGATCACCAACGCAAAGACCAAAGCAAACTGGCATCTGAGCCTACGACAATCTGGACACTGTGAATGACTGTGCAATTGCACTCATGAAGCCCACATCCCCTCAACACACAGCACCCAGAAAAGAGTCAGAGGCACCTTCCCAGGAGTGGTTCAGACACTACTGGTCAGCCTGTGGACTGCCTTTTACTTGTCCATTGCTCCAGGGAGGGCTTAGACCTCCAGGTGAGCTACAGTGGTGTTTGCATGGACAGGCCTGACCAGCAAGTGGACTGGAGCACTCTAGCTGGTGTGAAAAGACCCTTAGTAAGATAAGCTAGAGGTGGAGGAACTTATAATCATTCAAATGTTCTTGGACTTCAAAAGAATATCAGAGGAGTATAAGAACATAAGAGAAGTCCTGCTGGATCAGGCCACAGCCCATCTAGTCCAGCGTCCTATCTTACACAGTTGCCCACTGATTGGCTTCTGGGCATCTCAAGCAGAAGACAAAGGCAAAACTTTCACCTATTCTTACTTCCTCACAAATGGTCTTTGGAGGCATCCTGCCTGTCTCTCCAGCCTGGAAGCAATATCTAAGCATCCATTCTAGTAGCCATTAAGGGTTATATCTTTATGTATTATTATGTACTATTATTGTTGTTGTGATTCTGCCCAGGGACCTGTTGGTGAAGGGTGAGATATACATTTTTAAATAAACAAAATTAAATAAATTATGTCCTCCATGAATTTGTCTAACCCTGTCTTAAAGCTATCCAGAATGGTTGCTGTCACCACCTCTTCTGGTAGTGAATTCCATAAGCTGATCACTCTATGGGTGAAACAATACCTCGATTTACATCAATCCTGGCAAGCATGTTCAATAGCCAGAGATGATAAGAGCTGTAGTCCATCAACTTCTGATAGGCTTTAGATCTTCTGTACCGATGGAAAAAAAATGGCTAGTGGTCCAATACAGAACCTTCTATCTGTGTATTGTGAGAAGTGCCCACCTGTTTCTACTATCTATTCTTTAACCAGTTGCTTATCCATAGTAGGGCTTGTCCTTGTATTCTGCTTACTCCATTGGTGCTTACCAGTGTGGTGTTGGGAAAGCACAACTTTCTATGGAACACAGTCTCTTTTTCCACACCCAAAGATCCAGATCTTCAAGATCCAGATCTTTGAGATTGGGTCTTCCTGGAGATCCAGATCTTGAAGATGCCTGAAGACCCCTTTGTGGGCACCATTAATCAGGTCCACACGAAGCCAGATTTAAGGGCCTGAAGGACCTATTAAATCCAGATTTCTCCTGCCCTCATGGGGACAGAGCCTTGCAAATGGAGTCTTAGAAGGGTTTTAAGCCCTAGTGGGAAAAGGCCCACAGTGACTGCACAATCATGGCAGATGAAGCACTTCCTGTGAAAACCATTATTAGGAGCACTGCAATGGGAGACCACTTTAAAGTGATCTTCCAAGCATTCCCTGGTATTGAGCTGTTTCAGGTGTCTGCCATTTTGTTGAGCTATGAAAACAACCCCAGATGTGTGTCATTTGTGACACACCACTGAAATCCCTTCATCCTGCAACTTTGGCCTGGCAATATGGGCCATGCAGTGTCTTATCCCAATCTGTTCTTGGCTTGGATCAACTGATTTGGGCTAAGAACAGCACAAACTTCCTTTGATTACATATTTTTGAAGGGGCAAACAAAGAGATCAACTTATGGCTAAGCAGCTCTTATGAAGAATGAAATAGCAAGCAGATTTTACAAAGTCCTATATTGGGTTGATGCCTTTTAACATATTCATGGATCATCTGGACTGAAATGGACAAGTTTCATGGCATCAAATTGCAAAGCATGTTAAAATTAAAGGGGGGCTGAAAAGAGCTCAAAATGGCAGATCCAGATCAATATGAGGAAGTATAAAGAGATTACATTGGAGCCAAACGTCCTAATTACACATATAGATTAATGTGAGCTCAGCTGCCTGCGGCTGATCAAAGATCTTGGCATACTGGGAGAAAGTGAAAATATCAGCACCATATGGAGTGTGTCAGGGATTTTGAGAAACCATTTTGAAAAATAAATCTGCCTTTAAACAGACAGTGGTGCAACTGCTCCTGAACTACTGGGTGCAGTTTTGGTCACTGTATGGATATGTTCCAATGAGGTGGCAAAAACGATCAAAGGGACAGACGGACTTCCTTATGAAGAAGGGCTGCAGCGTATGGAATTCTTGGGGAACCAAGGCTGGATAGTTTCAAAAAACTTTGGTTAACAATGACAGTGTTACTGTTTCTAAAGACAGTGTCAGCACAAAGGAGGGGGTACCTTATTCTTGTTGTTGAGTACCACTGAATCATAGCTCACTCCTGGTTGGCGGCATGGGCACATCCAAGAGCACCTCTATGCAGTTTTCTTGGCAGATATGCAGAAGTGGTTTGCTATTGTCTACTTCTGCAAAGAGGCTGCTGGGGATCAAACTAGTTAGAGTTGCTACTAGTGTCAGATCTACTGATAAAGAGAATAAAGAGATAGGAAGCCAAACTGTGTCTGTCTGTCAGCAATGGTCAGCAAACTGTTTCTTATTTGACCTATTCTGGTCATGTCCCAACACCCTTGGAAATGATGCTTGTGGACTCCCATTCCCACGTTCCATTCCTTAAGCAGCCATCATGAAGTTCTAATGTAAAAAAGAAATTCACTAGACATTCACAGCTGCATTCATGCCTATATTTTAATTCAGCTTCAATCCACCTTCAGAGTGAGATAATGTAATGGCAAAGTGACAATCAATTTGCTTTTGGTGTTATCTAACTCAGGAAATCCACCTGTGCGTTAAATAAAGTAAAAAGAAAATAACTGGCCATTTACTAATGTGTTGGCTTACTCTGAAAGTGAACTGAAGCTGGATTAAAACTTAGGTGTGAATGCAGCCACACACTGAGTTTTATTTTATTTTAGGAGCTGGATATCTGCTATTTACACCTATGTAAGAGATGCTTTCCTGCTTTAAAACTACCTTAGCTAGAAATATTTTATTTCTGTTTTTACTTTCATATTACATTTAAAAAGGATGTTCATGTGTCTATATTGACCAATAAATCTCTTCTTATTTAAGCAGGCTGTTGTTCTGCCAAAATCCATGGAGCAGGATTTAACTGCAATTATTTCTATTGCCTGGTTAAACTACGGGGAAAGTATTGTATATTCATTTGGGAATAGTGTTGATAGAAACTGAAAGGCGTGCAGCAGAGCTTTGCGCATGTTTAATCAGAAGTACAATGCTCTGTGTTTAAGCAGGGCTTATGCCTAAAAAGTGTGCATAGGATTACAGTTTGGGACAGTTAACACTTGGTAATAAAGGCACAAATTGCTAATCTGAATGAATTACTACAAATTGCTATTATAAAATTGATGGTTTGGAGCAAATAAATGTCCCATGAGTAGGTGATCACAGAACAACCAGTATTCTGGAATAAAGCATGGATATTCTGGAATACCCATGTTTTATTCTGGAATATTCAAATATAGCAGAAGTAACCAATGTCTGGGTGCAGACATAAAAGGCATATCCAATCTTTCAGTGGAAGTATAGAGTGCCAGGAGTATTTTGTCTTTGGATGTTTTCTATCAGTTCATGAAATTTGTAATTTTGCATTGTTAAAAGTATGACTTCCACCAAGCAAGTAAAAAAATCAGTGGTCTTAGCAGTGCTGGGGTGAAGGATCCGTAAGATCACGGAGCTTTGGCACAAGGCCCAACCCTTAGTTGTACTGATCTCTGGAGCCCTCTTTACTGCTGTGTAAGTTAAGTGCTGGGCTGGCAGCACTTAAGTGCTGCTGTGGAAACAGGAGTTGTCTTCTTTTACTCCGTATTTTCCTTGTGAGCAGCTATATAGATGTTATTTATTTATTTTGCAACAGTCAAAAAGAAGCAAATACTCAGAGGTGACATATGTTATTTTAACCCAACCCCCCAAACCTGGGATCAATACTGGAATTTGGTTTTCCACTGGATTAAGAGGAAAACTTTGACCCTGCTACAACCTTAACTTTCCTTCCATTTGCAGGCTTCATTACAAAATCTGTAAATTTGTACATATATGGATGATCGAAGTAGCAAAGTGTAAAGTGTCAGTGGGGGTCAGACTGAGTTACCCCCTTGTTAATCTTATCAGCATATGAGAGAATGTGGTTGGATAAAGTCTGGATGTTCTGCTTGCTGTGAGCAGAGATGAAAATTCTTCAGTGTTAAATTATGTGTATTGGGATCATGAACTCTGAACAGGTTTTTGGTAATGTATTTAACTGCATATGCATATATAGATCATATTTCTGTTGTTATTGGGAAGTGTAATGCAAGCTCATAGGTCAAAGGAGAACCTTTTGCAGAAATAATGAAGTCAGTAACTCACCAAAATCAAAATGTTATATGCTGTCAAAAAGCCAGTTTATTCTTTACATATTCTTTACAGTCTCTAATTCCCTGTCTTGGAACAAATTCCTTTCATTTCAGCAAGGTTTTAAGAAATGAGGAACGCAGACCCCTTTTGAAATGAATGGATGAAGCTTATGAAAGATGACTTTCTAGTAAAATTAGGTATATAATATTTTGAAATTGACTTGCATAATTGAATTTTGTGTTGCCCCTGAAGTACTGGGCAGTATGTTATAAG
This sequence comes from Aspidoscelis tigris stejnegeri, assembly GCA_023333525.1. Lineage (NCBI taxonomy): Eukaryota > Metazoa > Chordata > Lepidosauria > Squamata > Teiidae > Aspidoscelis > Aspidoscelis tigris. The sequence goes on from JALMGA010000001.1 coordinate 216,406,815, forward strand.
CTTACACAGAAAAAAACCCAATAGTTCCACGCACAATTTTTTTCCCCCCTTACATAATGTTCTCATCTTCTGCAGTAATATTATCCATTCTTACACTGGTAGCTTTAGAAAAGGTAATTCTGCACTGGCTGGCATACTGAAAGTTTACTAGGAATCTCTCTTCTGCCCCCTTTTGAGCAAGTTTGCACTTAGCTTCAGTGGAATACCATGCCACTGAAGTTAAGTCCATGAGCTGAAGTTCACTGCCCACAGCTTACCCACAGCTACTCAACATGTGGATGATCAACCTCAGACTGTCCAAATCATCATAGCAACAGCTCACAACTCCTGCCATGCACCTAGCTGTCGCTGTGCCAATTGCAACATGGTGCACACTTGTGCAGCTGCACTGTCCCATCTCATCACAGCTTTTCACCAGGTCAGGCTATGGAACAGACTCCACAGCTTTGTAGGATTAGGATGCCCTGGCATGCTGTGGACCACTCGGGGATGGAGGTGCCACCATGGCATGTGATTGGCATATCCCAGAGCATGTGTCCTGATCATGTAAGTGTGAAAAGGTCCTTTAGCCAGACTGGTGTAAGAAAACGAAGCTTTCATCCAACGAATGCTATGGAAAACACCACTGTGTGGACCCTGCCAAAGACAACACATAACCTTCAGGTCACAAGGAAACCTATAGCTTTCTAGAAGAACCTACTTAAAGGTTCATGCATTTGTGTTACATTCTCCAAATGTTTAATTGGGATATTCCACTACCAGTTTCTTTCCACAGCTGCTAGATTTCATAGGAAAAGAAAGCATTTCTATTATAAGTCTACACATTTGTTTTATTGTAAATCTCAGCGCTGATCAGAAATCAATCGCTTTAGTATATTTATGTTACTTGGTTCCACTAAGTATATTTCACTTGTTTCTTATAAAGTATCGTAACAGTGCCTTTCTATGGGATGTTTCTTCTCATACTTGATATGTTTATTACCCTTTGCTTTATTACCCTTCGGCTTTTCCCAACAGGCATCTTATTTTTCAACTTAAACTCCTGCAGTGGATACAAACATATAAGCCAACTGTGAATTGAAATGTGAGTGCAAGAGAAAGGGACAATGAATTCAAGGACTAAGGTGCTGTGTACTGTTTGCTGTGAACTGCTGATCACTTTGTCCTGGTGGGTCAGTTGTACATGTTAGATAAGATCCACATTTATAGAGCCAAATAGATCTGGGAACAGAGATGAGACTGTTGTAGGAACAGTCCAAAGAAATTCCCACCACCAATTCATATGTAGGCATACTGAAATGGACCACAGTCTAATTCAGGTCTCCTACACAGGTTACTTGCAATCTTTGCGTGCAAAGTGAAAGTTTTTGTGCCTTTGTTCAAAGCTTTGGAGCAGATTCTGAGTAGATCTGAAATGGATTCAGAGGCATGATTGGTGGTGGCAGGAACTGAAAGTGAATTAGAAGTGAATTAGAAGCCTAGCACATTCAAAGTAGCTCCATGTGCACAAGTGCGAAATTTCATCCCATTCGCCTTGATGCAAAGCAAACAGGGGAAAAAAATCATACACACCTCTATTGTGATCAGGTCACATTAAAAGTTGACATATTGTTTCTATCCTTCAATATTTACCTTCAACTCCTTTATTTCTTGAGAGTACTTTTTCTGGTTCTGATTGTTAATGGACATTGAAGGGGAAGATATGGGGTGTTTTTCTACTGAGCTCCTTTGCAACCTAAGGAATGGGTACTTCCCTTAATCCAGATCTAGTAGATCCAAATTAAGGGAAGTACCCGATGTGTTTCCATGGGTGGTCTAGCCTGCCTGCTGTGGAAACACCAGAGCACCCATTTGCAAATCTGGATCTACCCACAAGGGGTCTGCCTGTCACCCCAGTTGTTTTGGGGGACAGGGGGTGCAATCTCTGAAGTTGCCTTTGGAGATTAGCAAAGCCTCCAAAAAGAACCGCTAGAGCAGTCTGCCACTAACTTCAAAGATCCTCTGGAGCCTTTGACAGCTGCATTGCTCTCGCAAGGGGGTTTTCTGCGGAGCCTGCACTAATCTCCGAAGGCAACATCAGAAGGACTTTGGAGCTGGCTTCGGAGGAACTCCAAAGTCTTGAGTTTGGGGCAGCCCCCTCCCCCTCATGGGTGCATCCCCCCTGAACCTCCTCTAGACCCCATTGCTGAATTGTAGTGGAAACAGGCTCCCTACAATCTGTATTTGAAGGCTGAAAACCCCATTGTAGATCCCATTGGGGTCTACACGAAATCTGGATTATAGGTCCTGAAGGACCCGTATGATCCAGATTTCCCTAGCTGTGGTGGAAACAGATGTGTCTCTAATGGGGTCTGTAGTAGAAATAGGGTCATCCAGCTCTCAGCCAAATGGGACCTTAATGGGTACTTAGTCCTAGTGGAAAAACACCCATGTTCTTTCTGCACTATAGCACTAGTAAAATAAGTGAATGGATAGGAAGAGGTGGTGCGCTGCAACAGGACAAGAGAGGGAGATTCATGTGAGAAACAGGTTGCCTTTGCGCTTGAGTGCTTATTCAAGAACAGCTCAGAGACAAGCATTGATTGATGACCATAAGTCACCAATTAGTTGCCTATGCAGGGAGAAAGTTGCATTCATGGCAATTATGGGCAGGACAACCCACTGCAAGGTCATTGCAATCATTCATTATCTTTTTACCCGTGTCTTTCCAGAGCGAATGTTATGCTTATTTTCCCCATCCTTGATTTTAATCAGATTTTTATATAATTATGGGCTTTGATTGCTTTTATTCTCCACGTTTTATAATTCTTTTAATGGGAAGTGGTATATAAATCTTTTAAATAAGTAAGTAATAAGTGATGGCAAGTACTTTGGGAGAAAAGGGGGAAAGGGGCTACTTGCTAAAGCATCAAGCACCTCACTCAAAAAAGTAGTAAATATGTCACATATGGAAAGTCACACTTTAATATGTTATCCATTTGGGAATCGTGTATATGCATGTTTATATATCTTCCCCAGAATGTTACGTGGAAGTAGATCAGAAAACATCAGTCCAGTTTAGGAATACGTTTGAATCACATTTTAAAAATACCTTGGGACTCTAATGTTGCAGAATTTAATACTAAAAATGAGTTTGATTTTAAAACAAACAGGGCAAAGTGCTTCAAAGGATGGTGGAAGATGAGGAGGAATACATTTCCCTAAATTGCTTTTTCTTTGAGATGTTGCAGCTGTTTCAATAACTGGGAAAGCTACAGATAGGAACAGAATTCATCTTATTTGTATCACACACTCCAAAGTACAGAAAGATGGTTCAAAGAACGAACAGGAAATACAGACTATAACATTACTGTAGCTTCAAGGTGAGAGAATATATATGAAAACCCACAACTCCATGTTTGCAGGAGCCAACATTTTCATTTTAAAAAAAACATATTATATTCTACCATTTTTTCACCCTTGAAATCCAAGGCTACATAAATGTGGTGAGAAATACTAGGTCTATAAAACAGCAATGTAAAATCATGATAAGATCTGAGTACAAGTAATGCAAATGTAATTTACTCTAAACAAAGAGATTCTAAAAGAACATATGAGTAACATTTAAGAAAATAGATGCTAATAATCAGAATCGTTAAGAACAATAAGAAGACCTAAATGTTCATAGTACAAAATAGTGGCTCTTCAAATACGCAAGAATTGTCTGTCAAAAGTGGATCTCCTGGAAGATGTTGCCTCCTTAGGTAAGTACCCCCATGCACTATATAGTCCGAATTGAGTCCAAATTCGGCAAGGAGCATCCCCATGCAAAGTCCCCAAATTGGGCTACATGCGAACCAAATCGCCCAAATACACGGTAAATTTAGTCCTCTTGAAAACTGTTCTCGCTACAGTTTTGGGGCCAAGTCCACATTATTTTGGAGGCTGAGTCTGTACATGGGGACACTCTCAAGTTATTAGGGGAGGAGATTGACGTTCACATTATTTGTGGGCGAGTTTCACATCGTGTGCTTGCTGTTCCTGTCCTGTGCATTGGAGAGCGCAACTGTTTGGGCATTTTTGGCAATAAACGGTGACTGAACAGAAATGAGTCTCTTTCTGTGACCATTATTCCACCCCCCGTCCCTGATTGCCAAGTCAGGCAAATGTGCAAGACAAAAAGTAGCCTCTGAAATGTTCATACAGTAATGGAGCATCCCAGTTTTACAGTGAAAGATGAAATTGCTGTCCCATGAGTCTCTTTCCATGACCATTATTCCACCACCACCCTGATTGCCAAGCCAGGCATGATAGTTTAATTTAAATGGCTCAATTTAGCACATGAACAATAAACTGCTGTATTGGTTGGAGCAGAGGTACACACCTCTTGTAAACTGCCACCAAACCCTGTAGTGGCTTTGCAGAATGATCTGGCTTTTTCATTATTTTTTTTTTACTATTATATTTTTATTGCCTTTCAGCCCTATATGCCACGATCAGGGAAGGTGGTGTTGGGTGGCATTTCCTTGCCATCGCTACAGGGGGCAGCACAGGAGTTGGTGGCCTCAGCCCTGCTTCTTATCAGGAGAGCAGGGGCTGAGAGAAAAATATGCTGTTTTCCCATGCAGGGGTTTAGCACGGTTTGCATGGGGACACCTGCGTTATGGGTATGGCTCTATTTGAATTTGGCCCTGCATACGGATTAAAAATAATCCAATCTGCACTGAACAGAGTGCATGGGGGTGCGGCCTTAGTCTCTCTAAAGCATATTAAAAGTTCTTGAGATATATAATTGTGGTGGTGGTAATGTGGCTACTATCTAGAGTTGGCCAAACCTTATAGGAAATTAGATGGTACTTAAGAGACTAACTAAACTTTACTTTAGGCAGAACACATTTCTCTGTTTTCTCTTTAGTATTGTACGTAACTACAAAGGCAGATAATTTAGGAGATAATTTGAATGTCACACCAAACAAACAAACAAACAACAATAAAACCAGGTGTGGATTACAAAATGCATATGTATGATTGCACCAGCACACTAGATTATTAGGGTAGATACATGCTAATATCATACATTACTTTAGTATCAAACATCCTTGGATGAGTCCTTTCTGCACTGGGCCTTATTATGCATTATATTCTAAATAGGGCCTGCAATAGTCTGCAGCAGCACACTGATGGTAGGGCCCCATTGCAGAATATAATTTGTAACAAGATCCAATGAAGAAAGGGCATGCCCGAGGATGTGCCCAAGGAGCAGGCCTTAAGCACTGACCTATCTCAGATCTGAGGTCTCTTTGCACTGTGGCCTCTAGTGCACAATTAGTGCACCTCTGGGCAAGAGCTTACACATGAGGAGTGGGCTGTTACAGCCTCCCTCCCCAGAAGTGCACTAATGGTTGATTAGGTGTGGAGCATATTAAATATTGGTGACGCTTAACAATCACAATTCTTCTACATAAACTATAGTGTTCCCATAATACAGAGAGTGCAACTGTTCCCTTCCCATGCATTTCTGGAAGAACATCTCCTAATTCTGCATGATCAAGACTGAGGCAATGGTTCATCCACATTTATACTCTAAGCCTAACTCATTCCATATGGCCCACCTTCAGCTAGAATTTCTGCTTACTCTGGCGGAAGACAACCTCTTCAGTGTTTTATTTTTCTCATTAGGGACTATTTTGTACACACTGTTCAGTAATAAAGCTTAAACCTTTTCTCCCCTCCAAGTATTTTAAGCAACTGCCTTTAATCTTCTTTTCTCAGAAAAGCTTGATTTGACTGACTGGTTCAGCGATTGTTCAGCTGTTTTTTTTTTTTAAATAAAAAAAAATCATGTCCCAAAGAACTGATTAGTTTTACTCCACAGCTTTGGATCTGTGACCTCGAAGCCCAGTTTGCCCTAGTTTATGGGGAGTTTACAATTATAAGAACGATACAGAAAAAAGGGAATAGTCATATTTCTTGCTTCCTCCATTCTCTGTTAGTAATAAAATTTAACAACAAAAATGTGGGTTTTTTAAACCAAATGTTTCCTATCTGTTGTCCTATCTGCAAGGGAACGTACTTTGCTGGTTTGCCACTGCACTGACTGAAAGGTACGCAAAAGAACTCCAGAGCCCAATGAAGCAAACAGTCACTACAGGGCTTTTCTGTGACTTTTGCACATTTCAGAGGAGCAGTTCTCTCTCAAATTTTCTCTCTCTGTATCTGTGTAGTATATAAGATTGAATACCACTAGAAATAGCAAGCTACTTTAAGGAGCATATAAAAATATGAAGATGCTTCCAGATGGAGCTTAACTTATGGTGATTGTATGTGCAAACCTAAGAACATTCTCAGCCATTTTCTCAATGGATAGCCACATGTGATCTCCCATTCAAGTTCTGGGGTTGACCCTGCTTGGCATTTGATACTTGATAGGCAGGCAGCAGGTTAAGTGCTGGTACTAGGGCCCTTTCTGCATAGACCCTTATGTTCATGGAGATGAAATCAATGCAAGCTGATGCTTCAATTCTCTACCATTTCCCTCCCTGTGGTCCTGATCTATGGACCACCATTAATTGTAAGCTACCAGAAATTAGGTGTGAAGGAAAAGTGGGACAGAATGGTTCATGAAATGTCACTTGGGCTGCGTTCCCATGCAATAATAAGTCTGCTGAAAATCTTCCTTTGCCACGGAGTGGTCCCATGCACGGCTTTAATCCGGGTTTCCAGCACGGCTAATGGGGAAAACCCGCTTTAAAAAAATACCTGTTTAAAGCAGTACTTTCTGGAAGACGTGGGTTTTCAGCGCAACATTTTCCATGGGATCGCTCTGTGGCAAAAGGGGCGGGGATTCTCTCCCAGGTGGGAATTGCTGGCCGGAGAGATCATCTCTCTCTCTCTTTTGCCTGTCATCCAGCCAGCGATCTAAGCAAACAGCGATCTAGGCAGGCATTTTGTCTTTGCTGTTTCTCTTTCCAATCCCAAAGAGAAACAGCAAAGATACATTGTGATGAATTGCTTCCGCGAAAGTGAAAGTGTAAAAGAGCTGGCTGGGTGGAGATCTTGTAAAGAGTGCCGGCTGCAGTCTTCGCAAGCAGGGGAGACGAACAGAGAAGTTTTAAATTTTTCTTTTGGTCTTTTTGAAGGAAAGGATTGCAGGATCGCTGGCTGGGGCGGAGGCGTTTCGGCAGCTGGAAATTCCTTCCGCCCGATCACCCAATGAAACAGTGAGGGGCGGGGAGAAAAAGATGCGGGTAAACAAAACACGCTTCCTTGGGGATGGTCCGTTCATTTTAAATGCGTGTTTTGCTTACCCCCTTGGGAACACTTAAATCCGGATTGAACCTGCTTTTCTTTAATCCACTTCAGTAGAGGGGCAATAGAGATACAAATTAGTACCATAGGAACGCACCCTTGCACTCACAAATCCTGTTTTTATAATGTGGTCTGAATGTGTCCAAAGCTACCACCTTGCTGAAGCTAAGCAGACCAGGGCTTGGTAATGCCTAGATGGATGACCATCTAGGAACCACATGTACCCCACTTTTAGTCCTATGATATACTTCAAAAGCAAGCAACAAACCCTTGATTAGCCCTTGTGGAGCAATCTCAGGCCCTTTCTATGCTGGGCCTTAATCTGGATTATATTTTGGAATAGGGACTTGCCATCTGCATGGCAGAGCAGACTATGGCAAGCCCCAGGCAGGGTATGCCATAGTCTGTCAGCATGAGGATGGCAGATTTCTAGTCGAAAATATAATCCAGATTAAGGCCCAGTGCAGAAAGGGTCTGTTACCAAATGCGGAGTAGAATTTTGGATAATTTGGAACCCCACCCACCCCACCCCAAATACACCAAACTTAAATTCCTAGGGAATTCTTAACAGGACCATTTACACAGGTTTTTACATATCAAAAAATACCATGAACAGAGACAGAAATTCACTTCAAACTCAAAAAGCCAGAATTCCTTGTTAAATCATTAAAAAGAGTTTTTAGATATACAGTTAAAATGAAATATCAAGCCATCTCAGAGACATATCTCATTTAGACACTCACAAGAACAAAGATAAACATGCAAACCCTCCCAAAAAAAAGCCCTAGTACTAGAAAATTTCCCTAAACCTAGCCCCAAAATTAAGAAAAAAAATAGTGAGGAGTGAATGGAGGAAAGGAATCTTCTGTCTCACCAACCATGTGCTCTAAAGATGTCTTCAGCACGCTCAGGACTCTTCATTATTGAAAAGAAATTGTTGAATCAAGCTCCAAGAAAACTTTTTCTCATTTTGGAAACCCCAGAATGATCCCAAAAACCCAATAAAAATCTTCAAATGATAAAAATAAAAAATGATTTTAAGAATACTTCATCCTGTCCCCCCAACTCCAAAAAGCCAGACTGTAAGTTGTTCAGGAACAGAACCCCGGCTGATTACTCACCCTGTAATCTCATCAAGTTGAGAAGACCAGAGAGAGAAAAGAAAAAGGGAGGGTAAGTGGGGGCAGGAAAAACTTTTAAAAGCAAAAAGAATGCCTTTTAAAAAGCAGAACCTTGCTATTTGTAAGAAAGTTCCCCAAAACTTGTTTTTTTCAAGTTAATAAGATAATGGTGAATAGCTTCATGTAGGCTTAGCAAACTCCTTTTTTAAAAAAACCCAAATTTGGCATTATTCCAAAGAACCCATTTCAGAAATCATTTTCATTTATTCTCTTTAAAATAATTACTATCTTCTCTCAGTGATTCTTGACCCATGTGTAAACAGAGAAAAAGTTTGCTCTTCCTGGTGCCCAAGGCATCTTCTAACCTCTTCAATGAGTCACCAGAGAGATTAGACCTTTTCCTAGGTCAAAACCTCTGACTGAAGGAAAAACATGTTCTTTTTAAACTTCAGGGCTCCTTTTTCCCTTTTAGCAATATTTTAGATTATGAATACTTTTTCCAAGGATTTTTAATATCCCATGTCTATGGTCCAAGCCTCTTCCTTATTCCAATTATAAACCCAATCTTAAAGCTCTGATGGACTCCAGAGGCCTTTTTGCACACGCGGTTTTCGAACGCGTGGAAGACAGCCCGGGACGCGGCATTCGCATTGCCGCGGCCGGGTTTGCGTCCCGGCTCGTCCCAGGCTGTCTTCCATGCGTTCCAGATGCAGAGCACTTTAAAGTGGTCTGCATCCGTTCCCGTGTGGACGAAGCGTCCCGGGTCGTTCAGGGAGAGAAGTGTTCGCGCACTCTTCTCTCCCTGACAGCCGTCGGCATGCCCCCAGGGCCAGCATGGGCTGAAAATCAGCCTCGCAGCTGGCCTCTGGTTGGCTGATGACCAGCCTTGCCAGTGACCCTGGCAGATGGGAGAGGGGACTCCCGATTCGGTAGGTCCCGTCTGTGATCTACCACGGCCACCGGGACGTGGCTCCTTCCCGGCTCCAGCAGTCCCATTGTGGCTGCCAGAGTCAGGGAGCTGCCAGCATCGGCTTCCTGTACCCCCTTTCCGGGGTGGCAGAAGGCCGATGCCAGGCTGGCTGGGGCCAAGGGTACCCCCCGTCCCCATCTAGGCGCCTGCGTGCTGCAGATCAGCCCCCCACCCCCCCACTCCCCACAGCCCCCACCCCACCCACCCCTGAAGCCGATCTCGCCCATCTATGGGGTGCAGGCACCTAGATGACCCCCCCACTTTCAGGGCCCGGGGATGGGAAGGTCACGCGCACGCACCTACCTTCTCGGTGCCCGGGCTCGGATTGAGGCGAGCATGCCAGGAGCGTGCACCATGCGGTGCGCTGAGGCCCCCTATTGGATGAGCAGTTCATGCCCCACCCACCCGATCGCCCCACCCACCCTGGGCATTGGGGACACCGTGCGCAGGGGACCTACCTTCCTGGCGTCAAGGCTTGCAATGAGCGAGGGATGCCGGGAACATGCACACGTGGGGTGCGCTCTTGCGTTCCTTGGTCATTGCAACCCTGGATGCCGGGAAGGTAGGTCCCCTGCGCGCACACAGTTCCAATGCTGGGGGTGGATGCGGGGTGGGTGCAGGGTGAGTGGGGAGTGGGGGTTGGATGCGGGGGGATGAGGGTGGGGGGTGGGAATCATCTGCGAGGTGTAGGCGCCTAGATCCACCCTGCAGACGGCCGTGATTGGGGTTGCGGGGAAGCGTTCAGAGACCGGAGCCAGGGGCTCCGATCTCCGAGGCACTCCTACCCCATAGGCAGCTGCCCCATAGGCAGCCGCCCCAGGGTGGGTGCCCAGATGCCCGGGCACCTTCGTGCTGGCTGCACAGGGCCCGATCTGGGCCCATACAGCCAGCACGAAGCAGGGCAAGTGGCCTGACAGCGCTGCTCACCCCTTGGGTGCTCACACCCAATGGTAGGCAGCCTCGCCGGCCGTGTCCCCGCCCCTGGCCGGCCTTTGCCAGCTAAGTTACTTCCGAACGCTTTTAGCATTCGCACAAAAGTGTGCCGGAACGCATTTACACGCGTTCCTGCGTGTGAATGCTGGAAGCATCCGGAAGTGACTTAGACTACCCGTCGTACACCCGTTCCAAATGGAACGAGTGTAGTGCAAAAAGGCCTCTGTTTAAGGACTTATAATCAAACTCCTTTCATGATGCCTTTACACCAGAATTTTTCCGCAATCATAAATGACCAGTTATATATATTTTATATTTATTTTTATGAATATATCTGGTATCGGGTCCCAGAACATTAAACAAAATGAAGCAACTTTTCTTCCTCAGATAAGTTCTTTAGTAGTTTTCCTCTGCTGGTGTGCAGCTTTCTTTGGCCACCTGAGTTGGACAGCTGCAACTCAAGCAAATGGAAGAGAGGGAGAAGATTAAAAAAGAAGGCATATTGCAGAGATTGTAAATCAGCTCAGTTATTTTAGGGTTAGGGTTAGTCAGTGTAGTGGACCAGCAAATGTACTAGAAACCTCCTTTCTGCACAGTGTTATGGTCTAAGTGAGGCTCCTACCAGCCAGTGCAGACTTACTCTTATTCAGGTCAAACTAGGTACAGTGCTGAATGTAGGCACATGTTCAAGTTACATTATGCGGTGCCTCTAAAAACAAACAAGGATGAGACAGTGGGTAAATTCACACTTTGCTCCCTGTCCCTGGGAGTAAAAGTACTAGAAGGCACACTTGTGGATGCCTGAAGAACTCATAACAGAGGCTGCCTTCAGACATGAAGGGAAGCTTCTCAACCACCGTGGACCTGGTAGTCGTCACATGTGATTGGTCACATGACCATTGATTGGTGGCAGTACAACAGCAGGAAAAATGCAAGTTTAAAAGTTACTGTTTAATTAGAACCTTTTTACTTTGTACTTTCCCTCGGAGAGAGGAAAGTGCAGAGTATTGTCTAGTGGCACTCTAAATGCGAATGGGAGTAGTGATCCTAACATCAGAAGAGTATAAGTAAGATTAGTGGGAGTTTGGCAGCATCCCAATTCCATTTGGCCAGGAAACAAAAGAATCGTCTCCTCCAGTTGCTGTCTATAGGAGCAAAATTGAAAGGACTATCATTTATTTATTTACAAGCCTGAGCTTTGTCGCCAGTTAAGGCTCCACTGTCACACAGTGCATGAGCTATGGCTCTGTTGTTTCTCTAATTCTTGCATTGCGTTTCATAAAAATGTGCCTAAAGCAACTGGCAAAAAGCAATAAAAACAACCAAAATGATATCAGTACAGTATCGTTAAGGTATATCAATTGAAACATCAAATATCAAATTAGACAAATGCTTTGGGAACACAGGAGATGAGAAACAGGACAAAAATAGAATGGATAGGTGAATAAATCTGCCTGTGGACTTACCAAATTTTAATCATGATTAAAATTTGCACTCAGTAACATTTTTGCACTCAGGTCTGATTGTGAGGGAAAGGAGCATGTTTTTGGAAGCTAGGTGGGAGAAAACTTTATTCTATTCCTGTTGTGTATGTAGTGTTTCCTATGAATGTAGGAGTGCTTGTGCTAATAACTATGCAAGGTCCGTCCAGTCCATGTGGATGAGAGCATAAAGCAGAGCACAATGCTAGTGTCTAGACATTGTCTGGACAACTAAATGGCCTTTAGGAATGTAGAGATATACTCACATACTGAAATTTCTGGAACTTAAATATTTATCCTTGAACTCTTTCTTTATATTTTTTATATTTTAGACGTAGTTGTGTAGCTCCACATGACTGCACTTCACACGGATTCATTTTCTGAACCAACAATTTGTATACAACAGATTAAATAAAGCATCTATGGCTGCTTGCTCTTCTATGTATTGAACAATCCAAAACATAACATTGGTAGAGACAAAGATTTCTGAAAATTGATAATGTTCCAATGGGTGCTATCTTTGAAGTTTTCATTTTCCATTTAGTTGTTCACTTATCAGCAAGAAACATGTGCGAAGAGGAGTTAGCGTTACCTTACCCAGTGAAAGAACTGCTATACGTGTGCTGTGCTGCCTCTTGTAGCTTTATGATACTCTGTAAGTTATAGGTCTGCTTCACCGAGCAGAATAAAGATATTTCTGAGCCATGCTTATTAAAGAATTTAGATTTTTTTCACTTGGAATGAAAAGTCTGTCCTACACTTCAGTGGTTGATTAGATTCTTCTCACCCACAAAGTGTTATATAAGGTAAGGGTAAAGGAGTCAAGATAGTCACATCAGGTTGGTTTCTTTGGCTTTATTTTTATTTATTTATTTATTTATTTATTTATTTATTTATTTATTTATTTATTTATTTATTTATTTATTTATTTATTTATTTGTATTTCTATCCCTATATAGGCAGTTATATCTTTGGGAAAAATTGTATGTTAAAATGAAACACAAACCTATGTTTTGTGCATGTTCCCTCATAAAAAAAAAATGTATTTTTCATTTCTAGAAGAAATTTCTTTTTTGGGGGGCTAAATTATATGCAATGCTTATTGTGTTGTTTGCATGGAAGCCCTTTCTACCACAGCTTCCCCTTTAAACATGTAAAATTGTAGTGATTGTTAGTCCAGAATAGAACGTGCCTCATATGAGGACCCTGAACTGGACTGGATGAAATGTGAGAAAAATGTGCAATCAGGCAAGGTTTTTTTTCCAGTCATCTCTTTTCCAAAGATTGTCCCATCTGTAGACATAGAAAAAAGTGCACCAGTTTTCAAAATAAGCATTTAAAACCCTGTCTACCTCACTTCTCTTCCTTGTATTCACCTTCAGTGATGACAAGTGTTCACCACTGATTGCCCAGATTGGTCAACCATCTATAGCAGCCATTGCTAGGCTGGGATCAGCTACAGGAGTGTTTCTAGCTTCCAACTCAGTCTGACCAAAACAGATTGGTCTTGGTGTGATTATTTTCAGTCTCAGAAAGAGGTGGGCTTTGGGACATGGTATTTCATATCTGTCCCTAGAGTCTCAAATTTACCCAGATGCTATCCCCTAAAGTATGTCTGATTGCACTCTATGTAACATTATGATCCCATTGGAACAATGTATTTGTGTGGAGAAAACCTTCAGCATCAAAGTCTGTGCCATTTGGAAGACAGATGGGATGCAGCAGAACTGCCTGGGCATGCCATGGCAGGGCCATCTTAAAAATGGTAACTGTGCTGGTTGTGATAGCATAACCATTCTCAGACTTATTTTTGCAGGATTCAGAATATGTGCCCCACACTACCACAAAAGTGGTCATCTGAGGACTGAGAGCATAAAGTCCTGCTCCAGAGGAAGAAGGCAGGCTATTTACACAGCTTGTGCCTTCTTACCTCTGAAAGCTCTGAAGGCCTGAGGGACCTGAGGGACCCATTGCAGGGGCACACCTTGTTGTGCTGGTGCAGTGATCCTGTGGTATATAAGACTGGATGCCTGACGTCCACACACACCTCCTTGGTCCAGTATACCATCACCTAGTGTGCCAGTAGACAAGACCAGCCCACCATTTTGGGCATCCTAGTTTTGCCACAGAGTATACTAGCAAGGGGTGGGGCTTCCTTGGCTTCCTCCAGTCCAGTATGTGAAAGAGAGGTTCCCAGTACACTTGCTGGTCCAGTTTACTAGTAAGTGTGGGATAAGGATGTGCACGAATTTTTTTTCACATTCGCATTCAATTCGAATCAAATATCCAAACATTCAATTTGATTTGAATGTTTAGAATCTGAATGCAACAAAATCCAATTTGAATAGAATACATTTGAATGTATTCATTAGATTCAAATCTGAACATACGAACTTCAACAACATTCATATGTGTTATACGTATCTGTATGCATTTCGTATGCATCCCATTTTATCCTGTATGCATCCTGTTTTCATTCCATACTATCAGTGCAAATGCATACAGATATGTATGAGATTCATACAGATACGTATGTAATACATATGTATCTGTACTTTTGAATGTTTCAAATCATTCAAACAAATCTTTCTGAACATTTGAAATTTGTTTGAATATTTAAATTTGAATGTCCACATTCGATTGAATTCAATCGAATTTCAAATGTTTAGAACATTTGTGCACATCTTTAGTGTGGGATCACCCAGAATTCCCTGAAGAGGAACAGACTGTCAGGTGCTCAATTTGTCAAGTACAGCCCTTTTTGACATCAGACAAAGTTCCTTCAATTGCACAAACAGTCTTTATGAACAAAGCACAACCAGAACAAAGAGACTGTATTTTCAAATGCTGAAGGTGACAGTCATTCCTTTCATATGTGTCACTTAACAAAGTTAACAGACAAGTTGCAAAGGATTCCTCCCATTTTCCCAGAGTAATTGGAGAAATTCATTGTTCCAAGAAGTTTTAGTACTTCTTTAGTAACATTTATATGGGTAGAATTTTTCTGTGTGATCTAGCACATATCCAGATGGATTTTTCTGCCAGATCTTGCTCTTCCAAACATAAGCTGCTTGCTATTTATTTTTGTTTATGGATTTCTTCCCTCATAAATTAGGAAAATGTCAACTTAAATCTGGATTTCTTTTTAAATTCATGCTTTCCCATAGGTAATTTGATAGTGACTATCATTATTAATGACAGGAAAAGAAATCAACACAAGATAATTTTATCTTCTCATTACTCTTGTAAATAAACTTCCTTGCAAATGCATTAGCACATTGCCTGACTGGCATTTAACTACAGTGTAGAAAGCTTAGGGATGTTTACAATGACATGCTTAAGTATAAATCTGTTCATAGTGAGTCAATTTATTGAGAATCTTTCCCATAAGGGGGGAAAAAGCCTGTGTAATGACCTTTTCATACATTTGCATCAAGGCTTATTTGCACTTAATTGTCAAATGCCCCATCTGCACCACTACCTTCAACTTTACCACCAGTATTCATGGTGCAAGCAGTCCATCCTGGACCATTTAGATTGCCATGGCAACCGCAGCAACTTCTCCCATATACCTGGCCAGCTTCGTACCTGGAAGGGTATGTGAATGCTGCTGACTGAAAGGATTGGGGCACTAAGGGACTCTCCAGGATAGTCCAGAGCAGAGGCAGCAGCACAGCATGTGGACAGAGCACTCCAGAGCATCCCAGGTAACTGTGAACAAGTCGTCACTTTGAAATAATTAATGCAGATCACACCATTACCTGATAACCTTGGTTATCCTTTCCTTGCAGTTGGGATTCAGACTATGTAGCTAAAACATGAACTGAAGCTTGATGAACTTATGGGAGTATTTCCTACTTTTTCTTTCTATCTTAGCACAAAGATTATATTAGGCCCTATTTTCTTTTGCTCCAATTACTTCACTATTTTGGAAATCCCCTCCTCTTACATCCAGATCAGTGAACATATTCAATAATGTAAAATTGGTAGGACAGAAAGGTCACATGGAATTAATGGTACATTTGGGGTATGCTTTTTTCACTAAGGTCCTAGTTATACATGAGCCTTATCTTGCACTTCAGAATGAATTAAGGATGAAATTGGATGAGTTTCAGGTTAAGAAGAGTACAGAACTGAAGAGTTAAAGAACATCCAGTGTGCTTATTCTCAGAATAAAAGCTCTGTGCCTGCCACACTCTGTCAGTAACTCCTCCCTCTATCTGTGATTGATTGTAATCAATCAGCCACCACCAAGTCTCATCCACAGTTTCAATGCTCAAGTGCATTTTAGTGTAACCTTGCAAAAAGAACAACAAAAGATAGAATTAAATGGCTTGATTAATCTGGATTTCTTAGGAGCTACATAGCATAGTGCTAATGGCTGGCCAGCTTGGTGAGCTGCAGAGCTTCAGAAGCCAGCCTGGTTCTATGATTCTTTTGGCCATCTCTTCCAGTGAAAGCTTTGTGCCTAGATGCACACTGGCCACCTTCTTACAGGTCTCTGAAGGGCTACCATAAATGATTGCTTCTCTTCACAAGGGAAAATGCTTGTGAAGAGGCAATGCTTTCTTACCCTCCTCTGGAATGCCTACATTCAGCACTGGAAAAAAAGCATTCTGAAAAAATGCAGATTCATTTGAAAATACTGCACAATTCACACACACAAGATCACAGTTCATTGCAACTAAATCTGATTTAATGCACAATACATTAAATTCCTCAGGATAATTGAAGAACTTTATATAATATACACTGTTTTGATATTACTAGTACTGAGGTACATGGGAAATAGGCATGGAAGTACTGAACTTGTATTTAGGATTTTTTTTAAAAGAAATCAGTGTCTGTAATTTGTAGTGTTATGTTTACATCTTGATTTGCAGAGTGCACATAATTCTAATTTGGAAAGTGATTTTAATATTTTTCAGTTACCTTCTTAAACATTTGAAAGATGAGCAATTATTTGTGTAACCATTTGAGACCAGTGTACTGAACCAAAGACTGCTATCCCAAGATCATTTCCATGTTATTTTCCATGTGATGTCAGGTTAGACGTTGCTTGCCATATGGCACAGTTCGTATGGATTGTAGTGGAAAAATTTAGACAGACTTGTTCATAACAAGAGATTTCACTTGAAGCTAACTAGGCTTGATCAGAAACACTGCAGGAAGAGGTATTATTCTGCTGCCTAACTGAGTAATCTCATCATACTTTTGTTTAATCCTTTACACAGTTATGCTCCCAGGGGCATCATTCAAATGAGCTGTCTTTCCTCTACTAGTTCAGCACTGTCCTCAAGCAGTTTTGCACTTACAGAGGCCACACAGTTCAGTGTGACTTGTGGATTGCAGGGATCTACAGATTGCAACTACTTATAAATATTCTGCTGATTTTTCTTACTTTGTCAGTGGCGATTTTAACCCTCTGCTAGCACATAATATTAAATTTGTTCACATAATTACTTCTCTATTCTCATCTTTCTTGCTTTTCACCCATACTTAAGTCCACCATGTCACAACGAATTTGACTCCAGTGTTTGGATGATGTCCCTGAAGCATAGACTCATGCACTGTAAAAACTAATCTTTACAAGATTATGTAATGGGTTAGGGGTCTTCCTAGGTAAGTTGAATCCTGCCAGCAAAGGCAAGATCAAAAATAAGATCAAGAGGGGAATTGGATTGAAGAGTTTTATTTTTTTTTTTAAAAAAAGAAGCTCTTGATTCTTTGTTTGTCATGCTCTCTAGGTAGCCATGCAAGCTTGTTGCTCATTTTTTGTACAGAGAATAGACCTGGTCTTCCAATTTTTATTTATTTATTTCTTGCTTTTCCAGCTCCTACTTCTGCCTAAAGTACTTCTGTGATAGCACCTTTCACTATTCAGAAACAGATCTCTGCTGGCTTTAAAGCATCTATGCTGCGAAACACAGATGTGTTCCTCACAAATTAGGGCATATAGAAAAATGCCTTGAGCTGCATAAAGCTTCAGGGAGAGCTTTTACTGTGAACTCTGCACTGTTGTAGGTCAAGACGTGAGCAGAGTTTTTTACAGCTCCAGCGGTCACATTTTATCAGAGCCCATGAACTCTATCCGAGCCATGGTGGATTGATTCATTGATCCTTCAGAGATGTCTGCATAGTGGATAGTTTTCTTATTTTTTTTTCTTTTCTTTTTCTTGGATAAGGAAAAGACATGTGGGGGGGGAGGGGAGAAGCAAAATGCTGGGAAAGCATCAGATCAACTGTTTTAATCCAGGCAAAGTAAAAATAATAAACTGAATTGACAAGCGAAGACATTTTCTACAATCAAAAGAATACTGCTCATAGCTTCTTAGTTTTACAGGCCATTCTGGAGTTTTATGTTCCAGCAATAGATTGCAAATAGGAGACCAGTATTAAAAAGAGAAAAAGAAGGGGGTAGGAGAGATGGAGCAAGCAAAAGAGGCTGCTGGTACAGATGACAGGATCTTTATAACAGGCAATCATGAAAGCATTAGTGTTTATCCACTGCAGTGCAAGAATAAATCATAGCAAATGGGCTTTCCCTTGCAGTTGGGAATCTGTTGTTTTATTCCTTCCCAGGAGCAAGTGTTTATCTACCAAATCATCAATGTGTCAGCCATAGTTTATGTTTAGTCCAAGGAACTTGCTGCGGCTGCAGCCCTCCCTAGCATCACCGTAGGGAGACAAAGACTGATATTACATGTTTCACAGTGTTGTCCTTTGCACTCTCTGTTGAAAGTAACCAAATCAGTAACAACAGTGGAACTTTATTATCTGACATCTATTGCACGCAAAAGCCTGGAAAACTATTGTTTCCTGGTGCCAAACCTTTGAGAATGTAGATTTGGTGGCCGTTTTAGGATTGCATATATATAAGTTCCTGATTCTTCTACTCCATCTGCAGCAGCATTGACATCAAGCCAGATAACTTTTCTTTCCTGGCACTGACATTTCTCTCCAGGACAAGGTTGGTAGGTGCAGGAAATGATTATGGAGCTCAGCCAATTTCTGTGCTTTCTGAAACAGGGCTGTACTAGGACCTCTAGGAGTGCTTCTAGGTAGGACTATATGGTAGAAAAGCATTGTCAGAATGCTTTCTTTTGCTCTACAGGTAAATGTTGTTGACAATACTTTCCATTTCTCTAGGGTGGGATGGTTGTTCAGTGAGTTTGGGGACATACAATTCCCTCAACCTTTTGAACACCCTCGTTGCTCCATTTTGGTATTATACAGATCCTGGTATAGAGAAGGAAAGTCTAGTACCAAAATCTCCCGAGTGAACATTGAAACTGCAAGTTCAGTGCTGTTGGAATTAAAAAGGACTGTATCTGGGATGGCTAACTCTAAGCCCCTCAGACCAGGGAATAAATGTATGCCATAACTCAGGACTGACCAAGTGATAGACCTTCTGACATTACTGAACCACAGCCCCCATGAATCCCAACTACCCTTTTAAGTGGCAAGGAAGGAGAGGTGGTGTCATTCAACAGCATCTAGAAGACCATCCTTTAGCCAGCCCTGTACTTTTTCAGAAGTGTCTTGCACCAGCTTAGGACTAGGTAGAAAATGGGATCCTTGCTTGAAGGGGCAGCAAATATATATTTGCTGTTCAAAATTTAAAATAGAGAAACAGCCTTCTGCAACAAGACACCCTTTGCTTAGTTTCTTCAATATGTGCTGAGATGCCTGAAGGGGGCATCCTCACTTACACATGGAGGCTAACTCACAAGGAGACCACTGATCTCAGCCTCCATGGGCAGACACCACTGCTTGACAACAAGCTCTACCAACAGGGGTGGAAGAAATGGTGTGCGGCTTTAGCCAACCTGCAACCATGAAGGTTGTCACCTCAGCAATGTAAATGATGCCACAACCAAAATGTTTGACAGCACATGACAATCAACTTTACTGTACTCTGAAGTTGCCCAAATGGTCAAGTCCCAATCCACTTGAAAGTTGTTAACCATTCAAACTGAGATATGATGAACGATTTAAGAAGATTATCATAGGAGATTTAAGCGTGGCTGGGGCAGGGTAAAATAGCTTGAACCCTCTTTTTTAAAAGGGTGGGAGATATCCTGAAAATTAATATGTTGGCACCACAGATGTGCATGAATATTCATAATGCTCAATATTTATATGAATTCGTATGAATTCAAACATTTGTACGAATGCTTTGGAACATGCATGAACCAGGGAGCTGAGAAAGTGGCTGCACCAGTCACATCTGCAACTGATCCAGAGTGCATTCGACGTGGATTGAGAGCAGATTCAACGTGGATTTAGGGCGGATTTGATGCTTTCAGAGTGGATATATATAGGATACATATCAGATACATATGGATACATATGGGATACATATGCATTTGTATCGGATAGTCATACAAATTTGTACAAACACATTCATATCAAATAGAATCCTACCACGTTTGAAGGGGATCTATTTGAATATATATGGATTTTCTTACATTCAATTCGATACAAATTAAACACACACAACCCATTTGTGCACTTCCCTAGTTAGCACTACTGTTAACTGTGTTTTTTAAAAAAATTAGAATTACTTTGCAAGCTGCTGTAAAGGTCAGCTTATGTATGTATGGTGAAATATACATGACTAGAAATAATGCATTTTTCACTGTGCCCTCACTCATACTGTTCCAGCCTTTTGTAAGTTGTCTTCATAGTATACCACAACCAATGCTTGTTGTTGGATTGTCCTCAGATATTTTGCATTGAAGAGTTAAGATACATTGTGACATTGCAGAGAAAGTCTCTACTAGCCATATGTTCATTTATCTTAATATGTAATGTCCCGTTCCAAGGGCAATTTAAACAATTATGCATATATGTGAAATGTCTGTGTTCTCTAATGCTTCTCAGAATGAGTGCCAGCCTGCTGATCCCATCAGCTATAAAAAGGTTGAATTAATTAGCTTCCGTGCTAGCACCTTCCTCCTATGAATAATGAAGAATTATTTACCACATGGGTTTTCCATATAATTGGAAAAATTTATATACCACTGTTGAGAGTTTTCAGTGGTTGTTTGCACTGGAGTAGAATGGATAGTTTCTCGGTAAAATAAGAATTCTGCACAGCTACTATTATGTATAGAGGAAGTCTGTTTGTGACTTGGTATTATGGCATAGAAACTCTCTGAATTAGAAATGAGAGGACAGCCTAAGAGTAAAAGGCAAAGTTGTTTGGATGGATGGCGTCTCTCTAGTCTGTATCTTTCTTCTCAGAATAATCTTTATCCAGCACTGGTCTAAATGCTGCTCAAATGTTACTGATGGGTGGCAACATGCTTTGGAATTTTGGTAGTAATTCTGGATTGCCTGGGTGCGGTGTTGGGTAAAGAGGCATCCTATTTTAGGACTTCTAAATAAAATGATTCAGGCTACATAATCTTGTAATATATTTAAGATCTATGAAGAGCCCCGCATAATAGAAATTCATTTGCTGAATGTGAAGCCGGAATTAATCACATCTGTACAGTAAGTTGGCAAAATAATTGACATTTCCATTTTAACACAGGTATTTTGCTCAGTCTGTTATGCCTGGTAGATCTACACTATCATTGTTTTCAGTCATATCATTTAAAAATCTGACAGTTTGCTTTTTCCTGAAAGAAGGAACTGGCAGAGATCTGGGCAGAGAAGCAGAACAACTTGGGCTCTCCCTGGTTCTTGAAATCCACAGACCTGGGATTGAAGGCCTCTAATGTATATTCTCTGGTCCCTTCTGCATTTACCTTAGGCTATGATCAGACACAGCAAATAGAAAAAGAAAGAAAGAAAGAAAGAAAGAAAGAAAGAAAAAGAAATGTTTCTGAGATAGCTCAGAAATGGCTTTGAGATGGGATTGATCACACACCAGTCTGTCTTTTCCCGCTTTCATAAGCAGTCTGTGCTAGAAAAGGATGATTTGAGAAGGCTTGGCAATACACATGTCATCTCTTTTCCTATGTCTGAACAGAGCTTTGGATCTGGACAAGGGGCTCCAAAATCAACTGTAGGGCCTCATCAGGCTACAGGTTAGTATAGATCTGTGAAGTCCTGCTCACTGCTGGTACACTCTGTCCATGCTCACAGGGTACTTGTTGTAGGGAGAAGAACAGAAGGTTTGCCAGTCACTTTGAATCCCCTTAAAAAGTGGGATACAAAAACCAGCTCTTGTTCTTCTTCATTGCCCACCTGCTTTTGCTTTTGAAAAAAAAAAATCCTAGCAGGCTTCAGGCGAAAGACACCACTCATCTGAGTCCAGGTATGATCAGGAATTGTATCCTCATGCCTGGTATCTGTTGGAAGCAACAGCCAGACTACAAGGTTGTTGCAAGGCACATTATTCCTAGTCAAGATGGAACCTTTTTGCCTTTTTCTCACTTCAGCAGGAAAAAAAAATTGTATATAGTAAGTAAAGCATCAGTCATGGAACAGTAATCCACTTTATAGAATTAACAGAAAATTGATTGGAAATGGATCTGCTTTGAAGGCTACATGTTAGAATTAGTAATGATATTCCCAAGAAACTCACATACTGTGTTGTCTTTTAATGCTTCCAAGTATTTTGCAAAAAAAAGAACTTGCATGTATCTCTGTACAAAGATGGATGTTTAGCTGTGGGCACTGGTCTCCCTTTGTGTGGCTGGAAGGAAGGAAGGAAGGAAGGAAGGAAGGAAGGAAGGAAGGAAGGAAGGAAGGAAGGAAGGAAGGAAGGAAGGAAGGAAGGAAGGAAGGAAGGAAGGAAGGAAGGAAGGAAGGAAATGTATATACTGTGAAGGGTTTTCCTTATGCTGGTACAAGAAATGAATAAAAAGCCTTTTTAAATATAAAAATAGCATTGTGCTAATCGTTAGTCCTTTCCCAAGCCCTCATGAATTATTAATAATGCTAGTTTAAATAACAAATAAAAATAACGACAGCCTGATTACATTTGAAAAACTAGACTTTGGTTCTCTTGCCCAGTGGTGTACAGCTGAAGCTTTGGACAGAGCAATTGTAACTGCATATTACATCACTCCTCCTTGGCTATGATTTATTTTTTGCTTTCCAAATGCAAACAAAATCATTGTGACTCAGTCTAGATGGGCATTCTGTAGGAATTTAGTGTCATGTGCTGCCATCTCCTGAAATGACCCCGGCAAGCTTTCGATGCACATGACCCAAATGCTGCTGCTGTGCCCTTATTGTCAAATATCTTGCTCTTCCTTGGATCCCGATGGGAGTTTGAAGGAAAAGCCACGGGGTTACATGCTTCATCATCTGGGTTTTGAATGCTTCTGACACTAAAGTTGTGACTTTTCTCCCTTCTCCATGCCAAAAGTTTGCTTTGGGCATTTACCCTGCTAAGTAAAACCAATAAATCTCCAGTGTATTAAACCTAAAGGAAAAATATACAAGAACATTAAAATGCATGCCAACGCTTTTGGCATTGCATAACTTGCTCCATAAAACAAACTCATAGTATGCTGAGGGAGGAGGGAATATATTTATAAAGGCAAGGTACACCTTTCATATGCATTCCAGTATACATTAGAATCCCTTTCTTCATGTTGGCATGTGCAACCATGGCCACACACAATGGGTAAATATAGGGATTTGCATCCAGAGCAAAGTCATTGCAAGCTAAAATGTATCTGATTGCCTGAAAGGGGGGCCATCAGTGCCAGCACGAGGAGGGTTACCTGTTTGTTAGGTACTGGACAACATTTCTGGAAAAGAAGGATCTACACAGGAGGGACAAGTTCCATTGGAACTAAAATGGGACCAAACTGTAAATTAAAAATGGTAACATAGTAGCTTTAAAACTAATAGCAGGAGGAAAGCTAACAGGAATGGTTTTATAAGGTTTATACGCCTTTATATATATAAAGAGAAAACAGGCAATGAATATAAAGTCAGATGTGATGACTATTCAACGAAACCTAAACAGACTGAGGAAACCAAAAATGGCAGAAAACAAAAAGGAAACATAGAGAGATGCTGGATGCTGACCTGCCAAGAAGGGAGGGAGGAAGGCAAGAAGCAAAGATTATAGATGTTTTAAAAATATATTATGTATTTTATATTTTTGCTGTCATGACCCACTTAGGGACCACTTGGTAATGGGCAGAAAACCATTCCTTCCTTCCTTCCTTCCTTCCTTCCTTCCTTCCTTCCTTCCTTCCTTCCTTCCTTCCTTCCTTCCGTCCGTCCGTCCGTCCGTCCGTCCATCAGTCCATCAGTCAGTCAGTCGGTCGGTTGGTTAATCAATCAATATTAGAGATGTGCATGAATATTCATAACATTCAAAATTTGTTCAAATTTGTCTGAATTTGGACATTTGAATTCAAATCAAATGTTGGCACATTCAAAAATTGACATTCGAATTCAAATGGAATGTTTTGATACATTCGTATGGAACCTTGCATAGGATTCTTACAGGATTTGTATGGGATTCAAAGGGGATCTATTCAAATGAATACAAATTTTCTTGAATCGAATACAAAAAAACCATTCATGCACATCCCTAATCAATATGCAAACACCAGGCATCTGGTGATCAAAACTAGAGAACTTGAATGCCAGGCTTTGGAAGAGAATATAGACATAGGTATGACTGAAACCTTGTGGGCTAGTGAGAATCAGTGAGACACAATTATTCCTGGTTACAAACTCCATAGGAAAGTCAGGGCAGAGCATCTTGGAAGAGGTATCTCACTATATGTAATTAAGGACATTGAATGGATTTTCTTGAGGTGCCTAGAGGAGCAGACAATTTCACAGAATCACTCTGTGCCAGCGTGCAGGTGATAGGCTCCTATTCTGGAATATAATCTGGAACATAATCTGGAATAAGGTACAGTGCAGAAAGGTCCATTAATGACTATGCATTGGAAGACTTAGTCAAGGAACCAACAAGGAGTGAGGCAATACTGGGTTACCCTTACATGGTGCTCAGGTCTTAAAAAGAGAAGGAAATGTAGTAGAACCAATTCAGAATAGTGATACTAATACCATATATATACAACCAAAAATGTATATAGCAAGTCCAATACAGTGACTTCTGATTTCAAAAAGGGAAACCTCAAAGAAACACAAGGATATATAACTCTGAGTGCATGAGGAGAGCCTCTCAGGTGTCCTCCTTATAGTGAAATATGCCATGTTGCTATGGGCCCCCTGTTGTGTTGGCATGCAGAGCACGAGACCACAAGGGGGAACCAGAGTAGCAGAAACACCTGACCCAGTTTCCCTTGGCATTATAATGGCCATTTGCCTGTGAGCAAACTAAAGCTTTGAGGTGCCAAGCATGATTGGGTGCTTAAGAATATAAGAGGAGCCCTGCTGGATCCAGTACAGCCCATCTAGTCCAACATCCTGACTCATGCAGTGGCCTACCAATTGCTTCTGTGTGGAAGACAAAAGCAAAAGCTTCACTTGCCTTCAGCTCCCTACAAATGGGATTTAGAGGGATCCTGCTTGTGCCTCCAATCTGGAGGCGGTACCTAGGCATCCATTCTAGTAGCCAATGATATTTTTGTGTGTGCGCACATGTATGTGTGTGTGCATGCGTACACATATACATTGTCTTGCATCGAAGAACTGGTTGGGTTGCATTCCAAATCCCTAGAATGCATTTGGGAATGCAGAAAGTGCATTCATCCAGAGCTGTATTATATTCAGCCCCTTACTGGTAAATAAAAAAGGTAACGATAGGACATTTAAGTACTCCTGGAGCCTGTCATTTCAAAAAGTGATTGAGAAGTGCTTTCAACCATAAGCAGTTGCCCTTTTGTTGTTTCTCTTAGCTCTCCATCTAGAACTTGCTGTCTTTATATAAAGAATCCCTTCAAGCAAAACAGCCCAGTTCTGAATGTACAAGACTTCAGAAATATCAGGATAAAAAATGAGTAAAAGAAAAAGAACTTGATGACAAAAGCCAATCTGCCATGAAAAAGGCCCCAACCTCCAATTACATAAGAACATAGGAGAAGCCCTGCTGGATCAGGCCACAGCCCATCTAGCCCAGCGTCCCGTCGCACACAGTGGCCTACCAAATGCTCATGAGCATCTCAAGCAGAGACAAGGACAAACCTTTTCCTGCTCTTGAATTCCACCAAATGGCCTTAGAAGCATCCTGCTTCCCCCCCCAGCCTGAAAGACGTACCTAGGCATTCATTCTAGTAGCCATTGATACATCTGTCATCCACAAATTTGTCTAAGCCTACCTTAAAGCCATCTAGGCTGGCAGCTGTTACCACCTCTTCTAGCAGCAAATTCCATAAACCGATGACCGTCTGGGTGAAGAAATACTTCCCCTTGTCGGATCCGACTGTCCTACCCATCAGCTTCTTAGAGTGCCCCCTGGTTCTAGTGTTGTGCGATAGAGAAAAGAAATTTTGTCTATCCACCTTTTCTATACTATGCATAATTTTATATGCTTCAATCAGGTCCCCTCTTAAACACCGACTCTCCAGACTGAAGAGGCCTAGATGTTGCAGCCTGATTTCGTAAGGGAGGTGTTCCAGACCCTTAATCATTCTGGTTGCCCTTTTCTGCATCTTTTCCAGTTCCACAATATCCTTTTTGAGATATGGTGACCAGAACTGTACACAATATTCCAAATGTGGCCCCACCATAGATTAATAAAGAGGCAAAATGACACTTGCTGACTTATTTTCTATTCCCTTCCTAATTATTCCCAGCATTGAATTAGCTTTTTTCGCTGCTGCTGCGTGCTGAGTTGTCCCTTTTTGTTAAAATGTTGTGAGAATATAAAGCTAATTTACAGAATTTTTCCTTCCAGTTTCATTAAAGTATAATCCCAGGATTTTTCCCCCTGGAAGAAGATTTTTCTGACAATTTTCATTGCTTTGAAAATCAAAAGTATCATTAATAATAGTAGTGAATATAGTCTTGTTTCTATTAGCCAGAATATACTAAGATTTTAATTTAGTATTCAATGGTGCATTCAGTTATATAGTATAAAATTCAGATGGAATTATTTCCTTTAGCTACAACAAAATTTAGAATCCAATGTCACTGTACCTTAATGTTATCCCATGTAGAAAATGCAGTAATGCAGAAATAATAGTGAAGGTTTTAGCACTCTGCAAACAAATAATTCCTGGAGGAGGAAAGCAGCAGAGGCCTTGGGTTAATGCACTTAACTGTCCCCGCTTTTATTTATTTATATCCCGCCCCACATCCTAAGATCTTTGGATGGCTTACAGTAAAAAACCAATATACAAACAGGACATTAACTACATACCCCATTAAAAGAGTATTACACTTGCTATGTAGATACAAAATGGAGGAATGGAAACAGAGAAGAGAAAAATCAGTAGAAGGGAAACCTGAACACAACTGCTAGTGATAAGCTCAGATCAGGGCAAATGAGGAGGAAAGTGTGCAGGTAGTGGAGCCCAAGAGATGAAAATTAAGAAAGCAGCTTGAGCACAAAGGGCACAATGCAGATGAGTCCAAAGCTTTAGAAGAAGAGAATCCTCTAGAGACTCGTGGCTAATTATGTAGATAAGATTTTAGTCTTTGTTCAACTTTACTTGTTATAAATTAGCTTGGTAACAAAATGTTAAAAAAATTTCAAAGGATTTTGTCTTTTGTGACATGGAAGTTGATAAGCGGAATGTGAATGAGAGTTTGGGATCATATACATGGGTGCCTCTTTGAATCACCCCAATCCCCGGATGATGTGTTTTTACCTTAGAGCATCTCCATGTGGGCATCGTTGGGTGGATGTGACTCAAGGGCCAACACTGAGGCTCAAAGTACTCTTGGGGACCAGCAAATGCTGTGGACTTCCAGATGCACTTCTGACCTCCTGGATGCACTTCTGACCTCTCAGCATGCCTTTGCAGAGATTTTTGCTGCTGCAAATGGCAGATCTAACTGCAACATCCTTGCCCTGCCACTGCATTGCTTCAGCCATGTGTCTGAGGTGAGAACCTTGTATAGAGTGTCAGCAGTGCAGAAAGTGTTACTATCAGTCAATTTCACTTTGGCCCCATCCAGATGGGAGGAATATAGCACCAGTAGAGCACTAGTATGGTGGGTTTGTCTCACATCTCTGTGACAACTCTGCACTCAACCCATTATTCCCCCCAAAACCAAAACAAAACAAACCTATTGCGGGTTGTGGATTTTCCTCCAATAGCACCTTGGGATGGAACAGTCATTGTTGTTCTGTTCATCTTGCATGTTTGGAGGCCAAAATAGATGACCATACATCTGCAGGGATGGCGATGCTTCCAGGTATTCATTGCTGGTTAAATATCTGGATACAGATGTCACAAAAATGTGTAAAGACAATGCTGTTCACAGCACTGGCTGACTAGGAAACAATCACGTTGGGAAAGCAATATCCTGCATTAGCACTTCCTAGTGGCTTATCAGGCCACTGCCTGGAGAAGGCCTTATGAGGACATGGGAACTTCAGTCTCCCTGACTGAAGGTTGGCTGATTGCATGGACCAATTCATGCAGTTTCATTGACATGGCATTCTAACTAGAGCACTGTTGGAAACTGTCACAAAGAAGAGCTGTACATGCATAGTACCCTTCAAAGTGGCCTCGTGTTGTCTCCACGCTTGCTGTCATCTCCAGCTATGTGAATAATGAGGCTGGGTCCCCCAGATGTGATGTCACTGGTTGGTGGTCTTTGAACTGCCTAAAGATGGCCTATGGGGCCATTTCCTGAGTTTGAAAACTCAAGGTGTACCTCTGGGATGGGGACATGGTTATTGGGAGGGCTGGGTGCTTACTCTCACTTGGCCTTTAAGGAATTCATTTTGTGGGGGAAGTAAGGAAAAGTACAGAAAAAAAAGTATGTAATAGAGATTGCATTGATTAAAGCAATTTTAAAAATAAAGCAAAAACTCCTTGGTTTGAAATATATCATATTGCTATTTACGCCCCTAATCTTTGACCACACCTTACTGTTTTGGGATGCCTCTGTGAATCCAAGGAAGCATTTGCTGCTGAGACGTCTCCATTTTGGGAGGCGGTGGGTGCTTTGCAGTGATTGTGCTCGCTCCTTTCTTGACATGTATCAGCAGCAAAGTCACCCCTTTTGCTGGGTGGTTTCTCCTGCCCTGCATAGAGGAGGCACATGGGACCATGTGGATCTTCACTTTGCTAGCGCACTAAACTTCAGGACATCACTTGTAGAGGAGTGAAGACCTCAAGGGTGCCATGTGGATCCTGAGAAAGATGGAGAATTGGATTCTCTTTCTGTCTTCTGTGGACACACCAGAAAAGGAACCTTTCACCTTCTGCTTTCCATGAAGTTGCTCTACCTCTTGGCTGCAGTCACTTCCCAAACTCTGTAGAACTTGCAATCTTTATGGGATTATGATATAAACAAAATAAATCTAGCATTAAACTTGATCCATAAGGTTGCAGTTATTAGCATATAAAAGATAGAATCCTAACCTCAGGGCCTGCTTATAGACAGCTTATTTTCTTTTTGGTGAAAACTGTACCAACTGTGCACAGCCTCATGCTGAATCACACATTTACCTAATATTTGCACAAACTGCATGGGGTAAGCGTGCTATGCTGGGCATGGCGTGCATAAATCACTGCCTTTTCAGGTTCCCGTCCAGAAGCGCTAATGTAATTCCTGCTATTGCAAGCCTTCTGTGTTTTGGAAAAGATCATGTCAGGGGACCTTTTCATTAGAAATTCTAGGGCACGTATAAACAGGGTGACACTTACTGGGAAGAATAACACATCACTTTGTTGGATATGATAGAACTGAAACAACTTGTTGTGCTTCAGCCGTTTCACATTGGAGTTTCCTTTGCTTTGCTCCATAATGGCTGCTTCAAGATAATGTTTTACAAACCATGCTGTTACACTGCAACAACATTTTCAAAGTGGGTTAACACAGAAGGTCCTCCTAATACAGTACCCACAAATTATGGATCAGACGTACTCACTGATCAAGTGCACCATGGATTAAAAGGAGAGAAGAAAAAGCCTACACTTCTAGTGCCTATGTGTTCAAGCAAAGTACAAAAACATAGAAAAATGAGGGACAAATCTGGTTTGTTGGTTTTTGTATTTTGATGATACAGTTCAGTGTGATTTGCGATGACCCAATCACAGTGTAAACATTCCCTTCAACTTTTCAGAATCAGTAGTTGTGACATCAGTGTGGCACAAAGAACTGTGCTTTTTGCAGGGTCTTGATTGCTAGAATACAGCATCCACACCCAGATGCTGCTGCAGCTGCCTAAATGTTGTCCAATCTTTCCTTGGAAGCAGGCTTAAAAGCTGTCCACAAGCATTCCTCTAAGACCATTTGCTGAGATTCAAGAGCAGGTGAAGGTCTTCTGCTTGAGATACCCATAAGCAATTGGTCTGCCACTGTGTTTGACAGGATGCTGGAGTAGATGGGCTGTGGCCTGATCCAGCAGGGTTCCTCTTATGTTCTTATCCCAGAACTTTGGGAAGAGTGCAACAACACTTCCAGTGTTTTAAACCAAGGGAGCTTTTGGTTTGGATCTTCAAGGCTTGAGGTCTGCACCTCAAGGTTTGCCCCTGCACACCAGATCAGATTATGTCAAGGGATGGGGGAAACTTCCAAGATCAGGACTTCTGAACAGGAACAGAATAGGAAGGACTGATGTTCACACTGTTAGAGCAACCAGACGGAAATGGTGCTGTTCCAGTGCTCAGCATGCAAATGGGTCCAAGTCTTCCCTGTTCCTCATGGGGCAGGAAATATCTGCAGAAACATTTCCCAGCAGGTAAGTGCCAGCCACATGGTAATCCTTGATACACAGCACTTAACCACAGTGGTCCATTGTCTGGTAACTTCCTAGCTGGACTGCTGTTATGTGCTCTTTAGGAGACTAGAGATGATTTAGAAACTGCCAATAATACAGAATGGAGCAATTAAGTCTGTTTAAGACCATGGGTTGCTATTGGTACACCACTGTCAATCTTAAAAGAACTGCCCTAATTGTTAACTTATTCCAAAGTTCAAGATATTATGAAGAATCCCACTGTACCATTTCCAGTATAGACTAGCTTATATATAACCATCATTTAAAGAGATCCTAATAAAAATTCCACCATTCTTGCACTCCACACAGGGCTGCCCAGAAACGTAAAATTTTAAAAACTATGCAATTAGGCTAATTTATATTAGCATTTTGGTTTTTTTTCCATTTCGAATGTGGGTTTGACTTGAAATATTTCAGGAAATCAATTCGGAGAAGCATTAATGGGACCTACATAATATTGTATAGCATAGGCATTTTCAGCTGAATACTGATAAACATTTAAAGGCAGTATATCCTTCATTTCAACGAAAAAGGTAATGAAATTTTTTTGCATATTAATAAACTTTAAAACTTCTCAGGAGGGCACATGATAATGTTAACTGCTCATTTGTTTCAGAGAATTTATTTTCGAATTCTTGAGGCACATTTAGCATTTCTGTCACTATCAGTGTTCTTCACTCTGACATAAGTCAGATCCAAGAATGGGGAAACTGTGTCCCCTTTTGCATTTAAACAACAATAACCAACATTGTAGTAACAACAACAACAATAATATCCAGGACTCTGATATGCTCTGTTTGAACAGGACAGAGCTAGGGATGTGCTCAAATGTTTTTTCCGTGTTCAGTTTGAATCAAATCAAATGCAAGGAAATTCTCAGTCATTTGAATACAGCCCCTTTGAATGTGGTAGGACTCGAATTTGATACAAATGTTCTTTGAATGCTATTTGAATCCAATTTCAGTCTCTACTGTGAATCGTGCCTATGAATCCTCTACAAATCTCCTACAAATCCACTCAGAAGGATCAGGTGAACCATGGTAAGACCTTCTCCAAGCTCCTAGGAAAGTTTGCAAAATGTGTTGCAAAGCAAACTCTAGCCTCTACTTAGAGAAGTGAAGTTGTTTTGAACATTGCACACCCCTACTTCTATTCTTTAAGACCACGTTCTAATGGCATCCAGATATCCTGCTAAGAGGCAAATATGCAATTACATTACTGCCCATAGCTAGAGAGCTCCATGGTTGGTACTATCTCCAAATGTTTTGCTGACATGTGCATCTGAGTATTTGGCCATACCAAGTGTTTGGATGGGTGCTTCAGCACCTGTTTCTGCCTCCATCCATCTGCAATAGATGGAGCTATGATGGCAGCCCCCTGAAAGTAAATAAAAAGTGTTCTTGCTGGAAAACCTGTGACCAGTGCTGGGTTTACCATCAAATTTTCCAACACTTTTTAGCGGGAAATAGCAGGGCTGTGGTGAGATAAAGTGGCACCATAATGGCACTATATTGCCCTGTCTGGATGAATTCTTACCTAGAAATATGTATATCTCAGTTCAATAAACTCAATTCTAAATAGAAACTGGTAGGCTGCAGTTTAATTGTGGTGAAATGAACATTATATATGTGGCTCTCTTCACAAGACAGTGGCACGGTGTTTGCACACCTGCTCCAGTTTCTGGATATGCAAATGCTTGGCTATTTGCTGGATGAGTGAGAAGCCGTACAGGTGATCCATTCTTTCTATGCACCAACCATGGAGCCACACGGATGCTGTAGAGACATTTCTATGGTAAATGTGCCCTGGGAGCTGCTCAATATTTCTTTTGGGAATTGACTCACTTTTCTCCCCCACCCCTCAGCATGTGATGGATGTTTTTGTTAGATTAGGGGTCTTGAGATTGTCTCTTGTGTCTGTTATTAATTTAAAGCAAACTGTCAGCCTTATCCCATAAGTGATTTGTCAGCAAAAGCCAGCTTCTGTGATTTTATAAAAATGTTTTTGCACTATGAATATCTTTTGTTCTTTAAGTCCGTTGAGTAAAGCATAAATCCCATGATATTCCTCAGATGTTACTGGTTTTGTCTTCTATTTCTGCATGGCAGAGTAACACTATGATAGTTATTATCAGTCCCTGCATTTTATTAATCTCACTCATTATTTGTAGGGGGGAGAAAAAAGGCTTGCAGATTATAAGAGTTTTTTTAAGACTCTAATTTAACTTTAGGAGTTCAACTTTTTTTTTTAAGCCTATGAAAAACCTAATTTGGAAAGGTTCATTTATCATGATCAATGGAGTGAAACTTTTATAAAGCTGTAGTTACCCTCTCAGAAGATTCCCTCCATGGGGATTTTTAGTCATTAACTTTTTCCATACTCTCAGAAGAAATAAAAGGCCCTCAATCATTCCATCACCCTTTTGTTATTCAAGGACAAGAGGTGGGGTGTTATAGTTTTGTAAGGAGAGAGGTGATTTGTGAATCTTATGTATATATTCAAGCAGTTTCTAAACAATTGGAAAAGCAATTGTTTAGCACAAGGTTTTGGTGAGTCTAGACAACTACTGTAATGATAGTCTCAATCAGCAATCTAATCAATTACTATTCTCCTTGAAGTGCATTCAGGATATTTTGAAAAATGCTAGGAATTGTTTAAAATATGCTTGGAGTAAAGGGAAAAATCCAAACTTCATGCGAAATAAATAATTGAGAGAGACTGAGATATAGGAATGGGACAGTTGGCAATATTTTTATATAGTTAGCAGTAGTTTGCAGAGCACTTCTCAGAAAAGGAGTAGAAGTCCAAAGAGCAGTTCAGGAAGATCAAATATACCTTCCAACAGAGCATGGACCATTTCTGCATTTATTTCACTCTGTATTAACTAGATCCATATTAGCTAGATCTGCACTGAGTGGGCTTTAGAGACCTATCTAGTCTACAATTAATCTGGATTAGGGAACACTTAGCACAGTTCTGATCCAGATCTACTCTACTAACATGCAGATCATGTGCTTTTAGCAGCTCCTTGATCCGGATTAACAAACAAGTGCAGGAAGGGCCTTTGTTTGAATCCTAAGCATAACAGTATCAAAAGTGCTGGGATCTGCCTGAATTAGGATGGATCATCTAAAACGTCCTGATACGTTGGTGAATGAAATGTTTCAGAAAACTGGAGAAGATGAAGACAAAGGTTTGCATTAAATCAGCTGGCAAGTGGAGCTGATAACAAGAGTGGACAGGTGCAGACAGCCTTAATCCTGCATGTTGCTGGAGGAGAAACCACTGAGGTCTTTATTTTCTTTTCGTTTGCTGAGGAAACAGACAGCGATTCCAAGTAGTGTTTGATAAACTTGAAGCATATTGTGTAGCTGAATGAAATGTTACTTATGACAGGCATAGACTTTTCACAAGGGTATAGCTAGAAGAAGAAAACATAGATCTTTATGTGATTGATTTTTGAAATCATTGATATGGACTTCGGAGTTTGTCCAGTTAAATGACTTTCTTATTAAGGACCACATTGTTTGGGAAGTTAGACTGGCAACAGTGGCAGAATCGGCATGACACTGAAATGGCACCCTGGGAAAACTCAAATTGCACAGGGATTATGCTATCTCCACCCATGAAGCTAACCACCCACTATAACAGGGTGGAAGGTTCATTCAGAAGGACTTTCTCCATGGAGTGGGAGAAAGCACTCTTGCTCCACACTTTTAGTGTTTCCTTAATAATGAACATACCGGCCCTGTTATCTCAGACACAGAAAATGGACAAGTTTTTGGGACACTTCCTGCAGTTCTGAAAAGAGCCCTTGGCAGAAACATCAAAAATGGAGAACATTATCCCTCCATTTTTTATATTTGTGCTCCTGTGGACCAGGGAGGTCCACTGGAGGTCCGGGCATACCACTGCCTCTATAAGAGCAAGTGAAACAACTCCATCTCTCAAGGAGGCAATTACCTACCACACCCTACCTGCTAGCTTTTATCACCCAAGAGGTGCAAGGATCAAGAGAGTACATCATCAGCCAAACCCCATCGAGTAGCTAGTCCACATCCTGAGGCCACAATAATTGAAACTGATCTAAAATAATTGGCCCACAAAGTTCTCTGAACATTTCTCTCAAACTGTTTTCAACTGTGGCATCTAATCTCTTGTGAATCTGAGCAACTTGGCCCTCAAAGTCCATTGCAGATTTGTCACAGCAGACATTGGATGGCCAGAGACTTTGCTTACGGGACGTTGATCTTGTAATGTCATTCACCACTCAAAGAAGCTATTCAAGACAGCTACACGATGATGACATAGTGGCAGAGAGATGCACCTGTGGGTTTAGAAAAGAGTAAGTGATATCAGTAAAAACTGCACAGTAAGCAAAGGGTATAAATATAAACAACTGCATATCAGGGCAGGAGGAGCGGATAAAAAGACAAATGTCTTAGGCAAAATGGTTTCTTTCATGGCAACAACTTAATCAAAAGGAAAGATCTCCCAAGCTGTTCCTCTAAATAAAGGGCAAACCCATCCAAAACAACATGGCTGGCATTTAATCAAATGAGCCTCTCTGCAATGGGTCTTATGCCAGATTATATCCTGGAATAGGGACTTGCTTGCTACCCATATACTAGTGCAGACTATGAAAGGCAACCTGCCACAGTCTGGGATCATCCCATCTGTGGAGTCAGGAAAAAACCCCTCTACATCAGACAGTAAAAAATAGGCTGCTTTCCTTTTCTTCCTTCTTTGTTGTTGCCTTCCTTGCTCACCTTCCATCAGACACTACTGCTACAACTTTCCATGGAGCTGATTGATCAACAGCTGTTATAGGCTGGGATTGGCTCAGAAGCTTTGTAGCCTCCCACCCCATGAGACCCAAACTCTCCAAGTCACCCCAGGTGTGTTTATTTCACATCCGTAAAAAGGACGCACAAACAGAAACCCCGAGACACAGTAATTTTTTAAATATATATATTGTGTGTGTCCCTTGTATTTCAAATTCACCCCATGGCCATCCCTAACCGCATGTTTGAACACACCCTAGGTTAAATGAGATCAGGAACTCTCATAAACTGGTACTTAAAAGGAATCCATTAGTGGGATTATAAAGAAAAAAGGAGAAATGAAGCAGTGAAAAGATGTGCAGGAGCAAAGAAAAAGTCAATGCTCTTTTCAGGCAGAAAATAGTCACATTATTATAATGCATAAGCTCTTTTATGAAAAATAAGTACTGTACCTTGTTACTAGTACTTAATAATATGGCTACGTGTAATATTTCCATTCTGATTTCTTCTGCATGGTTGAAAGGATCCACTTTTGTGAGATGCCTGATGTGACTTTTTTGAACATCTGATATGACTGTTCAAAAGTCCAGAAAGGGACACAGTTAAAATGTGCAGACGCTTTGTCTCTGAGACCACACAGATGTACTGAACCCAGATGTGTTTCTGCACTTACTGAATTAGTCTGCTGTGTATTAGGGCTGGTAAACTTCTGGTAAAGGTGAATCATTTGCATTTGTCACAAGGAAAGTTTCCCCAAAGCATCCATTACTGGCCAGAAGGGTGATGGTCCTCCCGTTTACCAGCCCATGCTGCTGCATCTGAAGCCAGAAGTTCCACCTCCTCACTGCCGCAATTGGCTGCCATCAGCTGCATCATCAAGTTATGTGACATGCTCAGATGCTGTTGCAGAGGGACATGTTTGAGCACAGGGACATGTTACAGCCAATCACATCAGTAGCCAAGGGGCATGACTGAATGTGGCCACAATCAAACACGGCCACCACTTGCTGATGTGATCGATCGGCCACATCATGTCCCTGTACCTGTGTGGACACTGCTCCCCCCACTCACCGATCGCAAGGAACTGGAAGTAGAACGAATGGTCAAGCTTTTCGGCGTGGCAAATAAGGGTTAGGCAGCTTGTGGACCAAGCATGGGGCGTTTCTATGCTGTAAACGCCTCCTACAAGTGCAGATGCACTTGCCCAGATGTTGCCTAAACATAAACTATGGGCCAAAGTGCAAATTGGCCCCTAGGTCTTCAATGCCTATGCTTTAATTACCTCATATTTTGATAACACCCAGGAAACTTTTTTTTTTCCTGTGCAAGACAATGCTCAGGTTTTTAGCTTCTCCTTCAATAGATAGGTATCCAGATGCACACAGCTGGATTTTTGAACACATGCTGTGGACATCACTCCATGGAAGGCAGTGGAACCCTGACTGGGAGCTTCCCTTCCATCCTTCTGGATCAGAATACAGCTTGGAATGATCCACCCAGGAAACTTTTTATAAGTTGTTATGCACCATTAAAATCCATAGAGGCAGCTACTATTATGGTTACGCAAGCACTTATTTATTCACAAGCTTCTTCTTTCGTGTTAGCAAACCATCTAAGAAAATGTTTCTAGCTATTCTCTCATAATAAATGTTACAATGTATGATGTGTGAATCAATCTTATCTGTGCAGGCACAGCAGAATGAAAGGTATAACGAGTGGGGAGTGAAATGTCAATGCATAATTCATATTTGACAGTCCACTGTATTACGTTCTACGGGGCAACCCTGGAAAGCAAGAAGAGGTCCTCAAAAGCATCTTAAATTCATCCTGCATCAGCTCATTGTGTTTCTGCTTGGGTGGCGGAATCGATCATTTAAAATGAGCAAAGTGCCATTCTGTACCATTGCTAAAGCAGAGAATGAGAGTATGGCATAGATCTCTTGCTCTCACGGATCTTAGCAAGATGCCTCTAACTAAGCAAATCTCAGATGGTGCTTCTCAAGCAAACCAATAAAAAACCATTCCAGATCAGATGATGGGGCATTTTTAATTGGGGTGGGGGAGAGAAAAATTATGGTATTATACTGCAGCAATCAGATTTTTTTACTGTGTGAAACTGTAATTTCTTTTAATAAAGAGCTTTAATAATAAATATGAAATCAAAAGTACAGCAATGATTTGTTTTAAAAAACAATGTAAACAACAGAATATCTTGCAAAGATCTTTCATCAGGCGTTGCAGAGGTTGCTTTAACAACAGTAACAAAGAGGTGCAAAATCAAAAATAACCAGTTTAAAAATTCATACAATTTTTCAATACTGTAATGTCTGCAAACATACATATCAATTAATGCACATAAATATTTTTGTTTTCTGGTGCTCTTCATATGCACCAAGTGTGAGAAACAAATTTGCTAGTACACACACAGCTCCCATGTACGCAGCTGAATGTATTCAAAATCTGCTGGTGGTATTTTGACACTTGAAATACAAAGTGGTTCCATGAAGGTGCAGGGTCCATATATTTGTGAGCCAGTTTGATCTTGTGGTTAGGGAGCTGTACTCTTATCTGGAGATACCAGGTTAGATTCTGTGCTCCTCCATGAAGCCAGCTGGATGATCTTGGGATAGTTGCAGCTCTCTTCTGAGCTCTCACAGCCCCACCTACCTTACAAGATGCCTGTTGTTGGGAGAAGAACAGGAAGCTTTGTCAGCTGCTTTGAATCTCCTTAAATTAGGTAATACAGCCAACCCTTATTCTACTGCTGCTGCTGCTGCTACTTCTTCTTTTTCTACAACTACTACTACCACCAAAGATGTTATTACAAGCTTGCTGTTATATATTTTTTTTCAAATCCATAGCTTTTACTTTTATTGTTAAGAAAACATCTTTTTGCTGTGCAAAAATGTTGGATTTTCACAAAGTCTAGGGTTTCAGAAGATGCAATTTAAAAGAAAAGCTTATCAAAACAAAATGTTTCAAATTCCTGTGGCTTCAGAGGAAGAAAATTTGTGATTCTTGCTTTAGCAGTGTTCTGAATATCCAAACTGCAAGGGCAGCAGCTGAGGGAATGCGTCCCTAACTAGTTGCCCTCTTAAATCTTGTTAAATGCTTCAGTGAACATCCCTTCCCATATTATCCTTGCATTAACAGCCACATCATATTTTTTAAAGTTAATATATTGCACAGCACATGTGTTTTCTGGAGCTGGGAGTGACAGAAATTCTTAATTAGAAATAGCTTAGTTCTTGTTCTTATCTACAATCAGGGTAAGCAGAATTAGATGAAGCTGAACTTGATTTTGCCCTATGGACCTCTGGAGAAAAACAATCACACAGAATATCCCGGGTCAATTCTATTTCTAGTTGGGTTCTGATTTGGTTTGAGAAACAGCCTTAGGCCTTTTCCACAGAGGGCCCTGGACTGGAATATGTTCCAATCCAAGGGCTATCCTTCTGCACCTATTCCAGTTAAGAATAAGCCTCCCCCTAGCCTGCTTCATTTGCACAGGATGAAGCAGTATGGACCAGTATGTCAAATTGGTTCCATAACCTGTTTCTGCTAAGTATCTCTTTAAAGACGTTCACAGTCAGAACAGAGTCCATAAAGGCTTTGCAGACACCATGCCCTTGTAGGCCAGAATTTAGAATCTGCATCTTTTCCAAAATGAACGATTATGTTTTTAATGATAAAATGCTCCAGCATGTTACCTCTACACTGGCAAAGCTGCATGGGCTGCCAATTCATTTCTGAACCACATCTATTTCTGAGCCATCTATTTATGATTTTTTTTAAAAAAAAATCATATAATACCTCCATACAACTGGATTATGTTTATGAACATCTCAAAGTAGTTTGCAACTATAAGAAAAACAACAACAGTTCATTAACAACTTCTTTTTGGTCCCTTCTTAGCTGAAGAACAGATTGTGCTGGTGAGGGAATGGGCTAGTTTGATAAAGAACTTGAATTTATGGGACATTGCCACAAAATAACTAGCCATCTCTTTGTTGACAAAGAAACTATTATTCCCTTCTATAGTTTCTTAGAATTCCATTTGATATAGCTGGTGTTTGTTCCGACTGGCAGGTATTGCTGATTTTTAATTTGTCCTCCATTAGGCTCTGGATGAATTGACATGTTGGAGACAGGGGTTTGTAAAGATTCATTTATACTATAGGTTTTAAAGTTGAGGTTAGGTTACTCCAAACTTGAGGAAAGCTGCATTGTCCCTCCACTGCCGCTTCCCACCTGACAGACAGGATGGTTGGAAGCGGCACAGGGATGATGCAGACACTTTCGTTCTGCCTAACAGGTTGACTGAAAGCTGCACCATCCTTTTAACATGGCTTCCTCTCCTCCAGATGGGATGCTCCATTGCCCACAGTAGCGGCACAGTAGGTCCCAGAAAACACGAAGTAAAACGATGCTGATTAACCATCTTTTTACTTCAATGAATGCTGTGCTGCTTGCTGCCATTTGAAAAAAAAAAAGCTGCCCAGCTTTGAAGCGAGTCTGAGTGCAGCCATAGTTATTCTGAATTCTGTATTAAACAATGCACAATATGAGGGGATGATCATGACAAAGACGTTGGAGCAGGAGCTGTGAAATGGATTGTGTGTCTCAGTAAATGATGGCTTGGATCTGCTTATCAGTTTGGACTATTTGTTCAACTAATATACCTTCACCAATGTATTGTCCTCCAAATATTCTGAAACACAACTTCCATAAGCATCAGGAAAAGGATTTTGAAAGTTTATGTTTATGAATTTTTCAAATTATACAGCCAATCATTTCATAAACAAATCTTCCACACAGTTTCACATATCTAATGCAGAGGGATTTTTAATGCCTATTCCCCCTCCTTCTGCCCCTCCCCTCCCCTCAAGGCAACATACTTGATTAGAAAGTTCTCTATTCCATTGTACTATCATATGTAAATTTGGCACTCCCCTCATTTTCTACTGCATATTTATCTTTTCCCAGTGCTTATTAATTGCTTCCATCTTCACTCCAGAAAAAATCAATTTCAACCGTTCTGCATCATAGTGATACCATTTTCCCATTGTCCAAAGATCTTCAACCTTTCAACCATAAATGGTTACAGACTGAACTACCATCCTTAACTGCACTGAGAGCTTTTTGTCCTGTTTCATCATATTGGAAAATCTTACAGTTTTTAAAAACCCAGTTCCTACGTTCCTTCCTGTAATTATACACACCATAAGTGTGCATATACGCCATTATTTTACTTTGACACCACACAATTGTTCAGAAGTGCATATCAGAAATGCACAGATGGAGGAAGATTAGTCTACAACAACAACAACAATCTCATGTAACAGAGGGCAGAAGATCAGAATTTTCATGATCAATTCTATTTGTTGGCTACACAGTCCCACAGATGCCATGACTGGAGTTTTAGGCCTTCATTAATTCAAATCCGAACTAAGGATTTAGAGCTGCTGCTATATGGTGCTTCTGAATGCACAGTGCACTGAACTAGATGCAATGTCTGGAATTTGAGCTCATATTTAATCAAATTCCAACCAAGTGTTTAGGGATCAACATAGTGTTTTCAAAGAATGTGTCTATTTCCAAGTACTGTTGCTTTTTTCAGTTGTGGAATTGTTATTTTATCTGTTCTGACGCTTTCCAAATATCTCTTGGGTTTCTTGCTGTTTTCCTGCAGGGGCATTGAATTTCAGCTTGCAGATCTTTATACTTTGTGATCTTCCCCAATTCTTCCTCCTCAGTTCTATAGTCCCTTGGGATAGTCACTTCTAATATTGTAATCTTCGTCTTCTCTTCCTGGTCTTCTTAAACTGTAAATTGCGTCCAACTTGAGACAATTTACAAAGAGAAAAAAAAACCACACATAATTTAAAAGAGTAAGTAAAAAATTAAGTTTATTTAATCATGTGTAGAAGGCCCAATTCCTAATCGCTGCCCTCTCTTAATTGTGAGGGAGGCATAGAGAAAAACATCTGACTATATGGTAGTAGACATTCCTTTAGATGCTTTGGCCTCAGACCATATTGGTCTATACCACTATAGCTACACATGAAGTGTAGGATGCACTGGAAACTACTAAAAATGTCATCCACTTATATTCTATTGAAGAGTTGATTACAAGCAAGTAGTTGTAGCAGACAATTGTGTGTGTTTCCTTAAATACACACAAAAGATTATCATAATGATCCCATGATGGTTTGCCTTGCACCTGGTTACCAATGAAGGAAATCTCTCCATATTTTTGCAACTAAGTGATGCCTTATGATGATCTTATCAAAGCTCTTCTCCAAGCTATTTCTGCATAAGCACTCCAGTGGAAAAGTAAACTGTTCCCCACATGACGTTCTCCTTCTGGTCCAACTGGGGCTGCATAACTACTTCCTGAATGTGTATTTGGTTGCTAGTACTTCAGCACAAAAGCAAACTGTTTCCTGTGAAATCTCCCCTTTTGATCCTACTGTGAGTAATGCAGTTGTTGGAGGGAAATCCATTACCATAACATACTGTGGGATCAATCTATTCTGCAGCAGCTTCTCTTTAAGAAGAGGGATGGGGTAAAAGGGATTTGGGTCAATAAAAAGGGAAAGGAATGGCATAAAGTACTATAATTGGATGCTGAGTTGTCGATAAATCAAGGGAACACCTTCAGAGCTTCTTCTGCAAAGCCCACAGACGACCAGAAGACGGTGGATCTTTATATACTTGTGAATAAGCAAAGCATAATGAATGAAAATTGCAAAAGAAATGTGGAGGGGGAAAATACAGAATATAAGGTAAATATTGCAGGGCAAGGACAATATATCAACTATTAATGGAATCTGTTCAGAACTATGTTGGAATCAACAGTCTGGAAACAGCTACTATGGATGAATGACCAATCATGATACAAAAACCCGGTAGAAGACTCATCAATCAGTGGTGAGCACTCATCATCAGAGAAGGCAAAGGAAGAAAGAAATGAGCTAGGTTTTTAGATGCTTATTCAGAAGACTGTTTGACACACTTTTTTGTGTGCCTACAGATGGGATGATCCTTGGGCCTTTCCTCACAGGCTCTAAAAACGCATTTAGAGCCTGTTCGGGGAAGGATTTGGACATGGCATCTGCACAGGGAACCCAATTAGGGTCCCTTTGAGGACGCCATATCTGCACACAAAACCGGTTGTTTAAACCGGTTTTGCCGCCGAATCCTACCCAGATGTAAGACCTGAAAAAATCAGGTCTTACATCTGGCTTTTCCCCTTAAAACGGTTTGGAAGCTAACGCTTCCGCACCAGAGGGGGAAAAGCCAGATTGCCAGGCAATGCTCAGCTATCAGAGAGGCAGAAAGACTGCAGCCCTGGGCTGCTGGAACCGTCAGGGCCGTGGCACGTGCATGTGTGATTGGCGCCGGCCCTGCCAGCCTCAGAATCGGGCTGGAGACAATGAGGTAAGTCGGAGGGACTCTCGGTGGGGTGGGGGTGAGAGTAGGAGTAGGAGCCGCCTTACCTTGGCCAGAGAACAGCGGATCGTCAGTTCTCTGGCCAGGGTGAAGGCAGGGAAGCTGGCCATTGGACTCGCCCACCTGTCAGACTCGCAGAGCATGTGCTCTGCCTCTCTCACAGGTGAGCATGCACCGGCAGGGCTGGTTTGGGATGGGTGCTGATGCATTCACACAGCACCCACTCCAATCCGTTTTCCCATCCGGCCCTACCACCGCCGCCCCGCGTGTGTGCGTACGCGTGGGGCCTCCAAGAATCTGTCTCTATTTTTAGAGCACAAGCTCTAAAAACAGATTTAGAGCCTGTTCTGGGAGGGATTAAGATGCGGCTTCCGCATTGGAGGCCAGATTGGAGCCCCTTTGTCTGCATTTCGGCACACAAGACTGGTTTCTTAAACCGGTTTTGCTGCCAAAATCCTAGCAAGAGGGAAGCTGCAGCCTCCACCCCCCACCCCGCCCAGGGTCGCATACTCACACTTCGTGTCTTACCTCATTGCTGCCAGGCCGCTTCTGGCAGCGGGAGGCCCGGCGTCCATTGCGTGTCCATGTGCTGCAGCCTCCCATTGGCCAGCCACCCTTGCAATGGACACCGGGCCTCCCACTGCCAGAGGCAGCCTCGTAGCAACGAGGCAAGACCCCGATCGCAAGTGCGTGACCCCGGGCGGGGTGGAGGCCATTGCGCCTTCTTGGGTGAAGGGGAACCCGGCGAAGCCGGCTGGCAGACTTGCCATGCTGGCTCCAATGTAGCCAATCTGGGAGGCCAAGGGGAAGGCCAAGCTGTCAAACAGTGAGAGCATGTTCTACACCTTTCCTGTCCAAAGGACGGGAAGGCAAGCACACGGAGAGGTGAAGGGCAGATGTCCTGACAGCCGCCATCTTGCCCCATTGCCAAACAACAGCCACCCAAATTGATACCTAGTATGGATGCCACTTCAGTTTGTTCCCTTCCATTTGAAAATATTTTTTGGTAAGATAAGGTTGACCAAAACTATCAGTTTAAATATATATCTGATAAACCATAATAATTAGGCAGCTACTCCAGTTAAGAAAGAAAAATAAATGAAGACCCATGGATTTAAGTTTAAAATTACTTTTGCTGGCCTTTGTGAACTCAGAGATGGAAGAAGTTTTGACTGTGTGTCAGCACAGGATTCGTTCAGTGTGCAACTTTATTTTAATGAGCAATCAGGCATGTTACAGCAACGAGAGAATCCTTCTTATAAGGTGCATTTGGTACGGAAGGATAATTCCCCTTTTGAATAATGCAGGGGGGGAAATTAACATTAGAATAGCATGTAATGAGAGCAACTGCAAAAAAAAAAAGGAATGCAAAAAGATGTACTCCACGTACAGAAAATGTTTAAAGTGATGAAGATTTAATATGAATTGTGTTTAAAATAGGATTTCTGCTTTTCTATTCTACTTCGCAAGAAGTTTAGCGTTCAGCAAGAATAATAGCAGATGAAAGCAGATAACAATTTATTTTGCTCACAAAAAACTCACTTGTGTTTCTAGGCCTCTTCAGCCTGGAAGGACGAGAGTTTAAGAGGAGACCTGATTGAAGTATATAAAATCATGAATAGTATAGAAAAAGTGGATGGATAAAATTTCTTTCTTTTGTCACACAGAATTAGAACCAGGGGGCACACTACAAAGCTGATGGGTAGGAGAGTTCGATCAGACAAGGGGAAGTATTTCTTCACCCAGAGGGTCATCAATCTATAGAATTTGTTGCTAGAAAAGGTGGTAACAGCAACCAGCCTAGATGGCTTTAAGGAAGGGTTAGACAAATTTATGGATGACAGATGTACCAATGGCTACTAGAATGGATGCTTAGGTACATCTTTCAGCCTGGGAGGATGGGCAGGATACCTCTAGGGCCATTTGCTGGAATTTGAGAGCAGAAGATTTGCCCTTGTCTTTGCTTGAGATACCCATGGGCAATTGGCGGTCCACTGTGTGAGACAGGATGCTGGACATCCTGTGTGAGACAGGATGGGCTATGGCCTGATCTTACGGGGCTCCTCTT
Organism: Aspidoscelis tigris stejnegeri; assembly: GCA_023333525.1. NCBI lineage: Eukaryota > Metazoa > Chordata > Lepidosauria > Squamata > Teiidae > Aspidoscelis > Aspidoscelis tigris. The sequence continues at coordinate 216,451,713 of JALMGA010000001.1, forward strand.
ATGTTTTTATGTTGTTATTCTGCTACCCATTTCTTTTTTAAAAATCCTATACATCCCTGCCTTTACAGAATTCTCAGTCTCAAAACAACTTTTCAAATGAGTCTCAATCAAAGAAGCTGAAAATTTACCCAGAAATGGCATGTTTAAACCTGTTTTAGCATTTGTACAAAAGCCTAGTTTCAAGGACACACAGAGAACATACAAAATAATACCTTACTTGCACTAGTTTTAATCATATGCTGAATCTGCATCTTGCCAGCATTCATTCATTAAATTTGACACCATGGACACGCGCCTTGAGTCTAGAGCTGTCCCCCCCCCCCACAAGTGTCACCAGATTTCTTGTTACTATTCTGAAACTATCTATTGGCAAAAAGTGGTGTTTTTGTTGCAGTGTAGCACAATAAAGGTTTTTTTAAATGTTTCTGATATTTTTATTATTGTTTTGACATTGTGTTGGGGAGACTAATAGAGCATGTGTAATTTGCCCTATTTCAGCCAAATGAGCCTTTTTTGCACTTAGGTGAATGACACAGTCTAGATATACTCTGGCATGCAGCAATCACACAGGAGGCAGCTCTGAAGGTGCAGGGACATCCGGCATTGCCAATAGCTGTAGAGCATTCAAATGTGCTCCTAATAAACTCCCACAGACAACTTTTGCACTCAGCCACGCACCACATTGTCCATCGCCATGACAATGGCTCACTGACTTGGTCATTGCTGTGGCAACACAATTGCTTCTAGACAGCAGCATTCACACTTCCATAGCATTTAGTTAAGTGGCAGTAACTTTGAGATGGGGCCCATGTGAATGCCAGGCTCTAAGAATGTGCACAAATGTGTTTTTTTGGGGTTTGATCATATTGAATCGAATGTAAGAAAATTAATATTTGTTCAAATAGATCCCCTTTGAATTTGGTAGCTTTGAATTTCATACTAAAGTTGAATACGAATCGCAATGTATTCCCTATGTATCCCCTACAAATCCGAAACGTCTCTCTTATGTACCTGCTCTGAACACATCAAATCTACCCACAATCCACTTTGAATCTGCTCTCAATCCACTTCAAATCCCTCTGGATCTGTTGCAGATATGCCTGGCACAGCTGCTTTCCCACCTCCCCAGGTTCACAAATGTAACAAAGCTTCATCTGAATGTTCCAAAGCATTCAGTTCAAATGTCATTCTTCAAATGTGCCAACGTTCAATATGAATTCACATGAATTTTGAATGTTATGAATATTTGTGCACCTCCCTACTGGGCTCCATCCCTGATCTTAAATTCTTGGGGAAGTTAAGTGTGAAAAGGTCCAGTTCATGTGACAAAAGAGATTGATGAGAACATATCTGAAATAGTCACGTGAGCGCTTCTGGCTTTCCATTCTTTGCCCCTGATTGAAAACTGGTGGTGGTAGCAGGGTTAAATTACTGAAGGGGCAAGTAAAGATCTTCCTATTAATCATGCAGTCCAGTCCACTCAGCCCTCTTCCAGTGTTTCAAATAGGAGAAGAGCCAATTACGGCAGCACTACCACTCCCTGGCACCCAAGTTACCGAAGATAGTTGTATAGAATGCAACTATCAATGGAATTTTCCTGCCAGCCATGGTTACTATTTCTGCAAATGCAATAGAGTGGACAAAGTATGTTGTTGAAATGATCGTTTTGATCCTGCTGAACTGTGTTTTGGACCGGTCTCTGTTGCCTCTTGGGCTCTGATCCAAGAGGCAACAGAGGCAGTTCCAAAACACAACTCATTGGGCCCTGTGTGTAAAATAACTCTGATTTTCAAGGATTCTAAATAATCAGAGAGCCTTATGGGAACAAAATGTCCCTTGCTGCCCATGGTTAATTTTTACAAATTAAAAGAAACAGCACTGAAGGATCGACAGAGCTATTGTACTTGTTCTCACTGTCCTCTCATGTTCATTTTTGGAGGTGCTGAAGGGGCTGTTAGAGCAGAATGGGGCCTTCTTTAGACCACATCAGTGCGTTCCTAGTGTACTTGCTGGTCTGGTAATTGTCCCATGTTAGTTATGGTATCCTTTTTAAAAAAATATGCTTCTAACACCTCCTAAAAGCAAACTTACATAGGTTTTTTTCAATATTACTGCACAGAGATAAATGGCATGTTTTCAAAGGTCTGTCTTTTAGGTTTCAGGTTCATAGTTTCAGATTCTACTTGGTAAATTACTAAGACTGTGTTGAGGCACCTCAGGGGTCCCTTGGAGAGACAATGTTTGGTGTTCATGTTCCCAAGACTTCTCTAATCCTCCTTTTCTAGTTTAGGAAAGGGGATGAATGCTTGAACAATCCCATCTTGAAGTCTTCTCTAAGCCACCTCTGAGGCACTTCAGCCTTTTGTTGTTGTTGTTGCTCTGTCTAATACACAGCCCAAGTCACTTTTGATAGTCACAGTGTGGGTTCACTAAAATGAAGATTTACTTACTGTGTAAGTAAGGCCAGGAACTTTGGTTGAAAGGGGGAAATGTAAACAAGGGAGGACCAGATTCATGCCCTGAATCAACTAATAATAGAGAAATGGGTTTTGTGGTGCAATAACATGAAAGATGCTGTTCAAATGAACTGGAACTCAGACTGAGAAAATGTTTGAATAAAGTATTTTTACAATGCAGTTCCTCATAAAACGACTTGTTACCCTTTAAATTACCCTATGTAATAACATTATATATTTATTAGTGTAATATTACTATTGTAATATGCTGTTTTGATCAGTGCAGTGGATAATAACCATCAAATTAAATGCTAGTCATTTTGGTGAATCCTAGAATGAATCAATTCCCAGGCATCATGTCAATGCATAAGACTATTCTTTACACCATAAATTTCCAGTAAAGATGTGTGTGTTGGAGAAACTTATACAATCATTTCTTATAACGTTTCTTTCATTGCTATGGCATCTTTGCATTCCAGAGTTGTCATTTCAAAAATGAAAATTACAGCAGTTGTGTTCATTGTTGTGTTGAAAAGGGAAAAAAAAGGAACTGTATCCAAAGTGATATAATTCTGAACTGCTGCATTCCAAAAATTATATTTATAGTTGCTTTTTAAATATTCAGTACTTGTCTTGTGGGAAAGAAAAGGGCACTTGTGGTAAAGATGGCAAGTTCATAAGCGGTTTAGAGCAAGGACTCTAAGTTCTGGGTCTTATGAGGTAAATATAAAACAGGCACTGAGGAGAGTTTGACACCTGAGGACTATATAAGTGGTGACAGTTGCCACCTTCTGGTGTATTTTTCAACATTCTACTCCAGACTTCTTGTCATCTCCTGTTAATCTTTACTATATTCCTAATGTATTTCCTGTATTTTTAACATGTAACTAAATTGTAGTCCTCATGGTAGGACATAAGATCATTAGAACTGGATCAGGCCACAGCCCATCTAGTCCAGCATCCTTTCTCACAAACCTCCCATCTCCACGGTAAGGATACCGCGAAGCGAACATGAGCTCACCTCATGAGAGTCCCCATGCAAAACCCTAATTCAGGCTACATGAGGGACAAAATCCTGCAAATCAAAGTAAAAAAACAACAACCTTGATAACTGTTCTCACCCCGAATTACAGGGCAAGAACAGGTTATCCTGTTTGATTTACCCCAAACAACCACCTGACAGCTGCCCTGCAGTCAGCTGGGCAGTTGTCAGGCTGTCATACGCACAAGCAGACCTCCGCTAAAATGATTAGACAGCCCCTATCACCACCTGATGGTTGCTCAGCTGACTTCAGGGCAGCTGTCAGGCAATGGTTTGGGGGTAATTTAAGCCCTTACTTGGGTGATTAAGTGCTCAGGCAAGGGAGGGTGGAGAAAACCATGGCATCCTGATGCAGGAATTTGCCGTGGTTTTCATGGGAATGGGCAGGTTCGCCTTGAACCTGCCCTGTCCTCCATTGCCATGGGCACTCCTTAATGCAAATCTTAATTAACTGGAAAAGTTGGGGGTCGTCTTATACGCCCAGTCGTCTTATACGCCGGAATTTCTTTCCTAAATGTTTCCCTGGTCTGTTGGTGCTGACATATCTGGCTGCCATGTGAAGTACTACAAAGACTGCATGTGCAGTTCTTCTACCTCAGGGTAACATTAGGAGCGTCAGTGAACAAAAATAACAGTGGACCCAAGGCCAAAATCTAAAATGTGGTAAGTGTTTTGCAGGCTATATTGAAGGTGATGTTATGTAATAGATGGATGAACACTTTCTTTTAGATAAATGTATATAAGTAAAAAAGTCAAATATTGCATTTTAAATAGTAAAAAAAGTTAATAAATACTCATACAGGTAGTACATGGATATGGCAAAAATTGTGAAAATGGAACATGAATTATTGTAGTTTGGTAAGCACTGATATAAGATGTAGAGAGCAGACTTACTTACATCTATCTTCTGTTGTCCCAGTGCTGGACAGGTGATTTTTAAAAAATATATGAGCAGAGCATAGACCATCATGCTAGATGGAGTCTGCTAAGCAGAGGGAGCCATGTGACTGGGGATCCTATTTCAGTATTTTATAGGGCTACACTAGATCCAGAAGCTGGAACTAGTACAGAATGCAGCAGCAAGCTGATGGGAGTTTCTGGATGTATATACATCACACTGGTCCTGAAAGACCTGCACTGGTTACCTGTTCGCTACTGAGCCCCATAAAAGGTGTTGATATAACTCCCTTAAGGGCTTTATTTCTGAATATCTGAAGAAGTGTCTTTTCTTGTATAGACCTTTCTGAGTATTAAGATCACAAAGTGAGAGTCTTCTTGTAGTCCTGCCAATCTCAGATGTGTAAGAAGCAGTGATATAAAGAGGGCCTTTTTTGTGGTGACCCCTAGACTTTGGAACAGCCTTCAGCTGGAGGTACACCAGGCACCAATGTTACAGTGTATGGCTTTCAGGACCTGCTTTTGATGTTTAGCATTTTCTGTTGTCCTGCCAGGGAGGGAGAATTATATTTTATATTTTATGATGTTTTGTGGTTTTTATATTTTTATTATTGAGACTTGCCTTTTTTGTATCTCTTTGCTTTTGTACTACGTCTAGTAGATTATACATAGCTAACTTTATAGAGACATTTTTTGATTTACACTCCTGACAGAAAATTTTGTACACTCCCTAGAAATGTTTAGATGGTTTAAACTTTACAGGGTCTTAAATAGAATATATTAATTAAATGTGATTATGACTCATATTGTCATGATGTTAGCACATTAATTTCCATAGCTTCTCTACCAAGAGAAAAGTTACAGAGAATCAGTCAAACTAGCAGAAAAATCATATCTTTCTTTTTATAAGGGACGGAGGTTTTTGTGCTTGAAATGGTGACAGGAATATTGGCAATTAAATAGTGATTTGCATCATCATAGCATGTTTATAATATCTCGGGGGGGGGCTCAAGATGATGAGGCTAAATTAAAAATAACATTGTATGTCAGGAAGAATCAAAGGGCTGCAATGAGATGCACTGCATCGTGAGGAATGCACCTGCCATGTTACAGGGAATTAATGAGTGAGATCCCTGTACTGTAATTTTAATTTAAAGCTGTGGTGTTGCCTCCATATGTCTTAACATGTTTTGCTTAAGCAGACAGCGAGCAGATATAAATTTAGTAGAATACAGGTGGGAGCTTCTTTTTCTGTGTGTTGGCAAGTCTCTATGTTTGGGATATAAAAAAGAAGACAGAGATCTTACAACATTAAATGTGGAAGGGGAAATATAAGCAGGCATTGTTTTAATGCCATTGTAGTGTATTTTAGTGTTTCTATTTATTGAACCAACCCTGGGACCATATGGTGAAGGGTGGGATATAAATGACTTGAAAGTGACTTGAAATAAGAACTGCAAACTTAGTGGGGCTGAAGGCAAAATGTAAGACACACAGTTACACCCAATAGACAGACATGGCAATGGCCACATCTCCTCTTTCTATCAGAAGTACACAGTAATGGACCTTTTGCTACTGCATTTCTACCTGCAGCAGCAGAAAGTGCTTTGTGGCAGCCATGTCATGATCACCAACTGAGGAGGAAACTTCAGAAGATGTGATTTTGCTGTCCTCAATGAAGCTGCCACAATCTCAGCTGAAAATGACACCTCCATGCCCAAAGGTGGAAATGAGGAGGCTTTACTTTCAGCAGCTACAGTATTGTGGTGTCTCCCTCACATTCCTGTTACAAACCCACCACCAATTTGAAGGAGAAGCACAATATATTATATTTCAGATGAGAAACAGAGATTAATGCTGTGTTCAGATGTAACAAAAGGTGTGCCTCAGAGGTACCTCAGAGAAACACCCTCCTATTTCCCAAGCTCTCATGTTCCCACTTTTTTGAGCCTAGAACATTCATGGGAGGAGAGGTAGAGGCTCCCTCTGGTGTGTGAACAATCCCCCCTCAAACCCATCTAAGTAGTCATCACTTTCCTGCTTCTTTTCTTCATTATTCCACAAGAAGGAACAATAGCTTCTTCTCTTTCCTCCCCATTCTCTGATTGGGCTGGTTAGGCTGGTAAAACACAAAATGTGCTCTGGAAAGGTTATTCTCCCTCTCTCCCCAGTAGTTTATGGCAGTTTCTCCACAGTTGCAGTAGGAGGTACCTAGGGATGAACAACTTCATGGAAGTACCTCACCCATAAGAATCATTATTGATATGGAAAAGCAAATCTAACGGAAAGTGATGTAAAATATTTAAACAAAACCAAAAACTGCTAAGATCAAACATATCCCATTGTTAACCAAAGATCCTCAGTTTGGGAAGAAACACTGTTGTGGGTCGTCTGCAATTTCCCCAACAAAGAAAGGGCAGCGGTCACAATATAGCCACAAGTTGATTGCGCGGATGTTCTATGGCTGGACTACAATTCCACTTTCAGGCCCAAGTTTGTCATGTACTGAAGCCAACACAACATTTTATAGTACAGGCCTATGACTGCATTAAACTAAGACTGTGATCGTACCTTGACTTTAAACCTTCTTCAGTCCATCTTCAGATCTGGCTGTTCACACCTTTTCATTTCTTATCTATTTTATTTGTGGACTTCCACTGTTCATTTGGATTCTCCTGAATGGAAGGAAATAAAACTGATAGAAATGAAAAGGCACGAGCAATCAGAGCTGAAGATGGACTGTGTTGTTGGTGCCAATGGCTTGCACTCTATGGGGAGCCTTCTGAGAGTTACTCTGAAGCAGGGGGAAGGAAAAATGTGTTTACATGCAAGGTGGGACATGGAGCCCTGAAAGAATGCATAGAGAGGAGGTATACTTTGGACATGCCTGTGGAGGAAGATTGAACTGTCGTGCACAATGAAGTAGAAGAAGTAAGCCAAAGTGGATCAACATTTTTGCAGTAAAGTGATCAATTAAGTGAACAATATGTTTGACAAGGTCAAGAAAGGAAGCAAGAAATAACCAAAGGAAACATTTGATATTTTCAACCAGTCCATGTCACTTTTCATCTCTTTCAGCTAGGGAGAAGCTGCAATCTGTTCTCTGTTCTGGCTAGAGATATTCCTTCTGACAACAAGGACTACCTTCTGACACCAGTATAAAATCCTGCTAGCAAGCAATAATACAGAGTATTTCCGCTCTGGCTTTTATCATTTATGGGATAGACAACATGGAAGGCAGCGCTGCCCTTGCACATTTTAGTGCCATGTGCATCCAGGTATTTGGCCAGCGTGAAATATCCAGAAGTGTGTGTCACCACCCCTGCACATGTGTGGCCAACTTTTTCAGTCTCTAAACATGCATGGTAGCCAGAGCAACAATGGCAGCTTCCTCCCCACAGTGAGTTATAGCTCTGTTTCAAGAAAATCCACCATCAGTGTTGTGTTTTACTATAATAGGCTATTGGACATTTTGGAGAGAATACAGAGGTGCTGTGGATGGGTTACCTGAGATACTTGTGATTTATATCAGCTGTTCCCTCCCAAACCAATTTCCTTTTGTATCTTGTCTCTTTAGATTATAAGCCTGAGGGCAGGGACCTGTCTAAGATTAATATAATATTGTAAACCGCCCTGAGACCTTCTGGTATAGGGCAGGATAGAAATATAAATAAATAAATAAATTATATAAATAAAAATGAAGAAGGCTTAAAGTCAGGGGCCCTTTCTGCACTTGGCCTTATTCTGGAATATATCTCAGGATATCAGTTGGAATATATGCATATTATGGCAGGTCTCACCTGGGGCCTTCCATAGTCTGCAGAATAAGGCCAAGTGCAGAAAGGCCCAAGGTGTGACCACAATCCAAATAAAATAAAATACAACATTCCTTACTGCCAAACTCTTGCAAAGCTTGTGCAGTTTTGCACCCCTCTAAGGCAGTTCACAGAAGTGTTTAGAGGCAGCAGCTGCCATACAGGAGTGTATCTACTCCTCTCCTAACACATTAAAACTCAGAAAATATACATTCAAAGTGTATTAAAGGCGAGTTGGAGGTGAGATGAGAAAAATCAGTGACATGCAGTATCACATTTAAGGTACTTCTAAGCTGCCTCTTTTTCTTGCTGTGTGTGAATGCAGCCAAAGGATTAATATAGTCCTTTCTTCATTACTTTTTATCTAGCTCAATACCATGCCTAAAAATCAATACATGGCTTCTTTGCTTTATTTGGAAATGAAAGTGAATACAAAAATTGTTTCCGTCTACAAAGGGGAATATTTTTCTCCCAGAGAAGAGATGCATGGCTTAAATGAACCTGGAGCCTTGAATAAATCTTGGAACACAGTCAAACTTTTGTTTTCCTTCTTAAATATCTAATAAGCACACACTCATGCACACACATGTCCCATTTCTTTTTATTTTTTTCACTGCCATTCTTCGCACGTGTAGTCTCTCATATGCATACAATCAACATATTTCTTTTTTGCACTCACTGGCTCCTTCTCTCACAAAGTCATTCATTTTTGTTTGTTTGTCTCATTCCTCCATCCACTTTCTCATGTACAATCCAATACTTGAACTGTGCTTGAACTGTCAGCTACAGGTCCTGGCACCTTTCTGCACTTGGCCTTATTCTGGAACATATCCCAGAATAGGGACCTGCTATCTGCATGCTAATGCAGGCTATGGAAGTCCCCAGGTGAGGCCTGCCATGGTCTGTATTAGCTTATGGCCAGCAGACCGCTATCCTGAGATATATTCCAGAATAAGGCCAAGTGCAGAAAGGGCCCTGGACAATTAGTTAACCTTCTATAAATGAATCGTATGTTGCTAGAGGCAATGTGAGATCAAAATAATTGTTTGGATTTTAGTCTGCAACTGTATTCTTGACCTGAAATAGCAATGTTTGTTTCTATGTAAAAAAATAAAACTTAAAAATAATTGTTTGGTATTTCAAGACTCAGGAAACATTCCTTCACTCTTACTTCATGCCTCATCTGCTTCTAACTTCTGATGCCACTAGTGCCCTTCCATACTAAAGGAAAAAAAAATCCACAGTTAGTAGAAAAACTGCAGCTTACCTGGCTGTGAAGCGACAACTCGGCAGCTGTGAGACTTCCTTGGTGTGCGTCATGTGGGGTGGGGCAGTCAATGGAAGGTGAGCTCTCATTCGCTGCTCTCGCCATCCTGTCTGGATGTCCGGGAAAGCTGCCCGCTCACCTACAAACACACAGCTGGTAAGAGATTGCTCCGCAAAGATACAGCCCCAAACGATGTCCGAAAAGCAGGAATCCAAAACAGTCCAAGTCCAGGGTTAACGAGGGTCGTACAAACAGTCCAGTCCGAGGTCAGGGCAGCCAGAAGGGTGGTCAACGGGTACGTTCCAAGGTCTAGGGTTTCCAAGCAGTCCAGGAGTCAGATACAGCAGCTTTCTCTTAAGGTGAACAAATAGTTTCTGACAAAGGGCTTGAGCATCTGCCCCGTGTTTTAACTTTGCAGATTGAGTTCACAGGTGCAGGTGATCTGCATGTTTCTGGGCCAGCCTGTTTGATCTTCTTAACCCTTGCTTCTCTGCTCTCCTTTGCTTAAAGCTGGGGATCTCTGGGCTCTGCTGTTCCCTGTCTCCCACATCCTGCACCTCTGCTGTGGTAGGGCTGGGCTGCTGAACCCCAGGTTCCAATGGGGCTGGGGGGTCAGAACTGGGTCCTGGCATCACCTCAGGTTCCTCCTGTACCTCAGGAAGTGAATCCTCCTCATCCTCTGAGTCATCATCCTGGCTGACCATGACACTGGACTGGCAGGAAACTTCGAATTTACCTGATTCTGTGGAGCAAGTGCTCATCATTCTGCAGTAGGTAAATTCAAAGTAGTGGTGGCATAATACGCCGCCAATAGGAAGTACCGGGCGTCAGGTGTGATGCCCAAGCCCCAACTGTATGGCCTGAAATTACAGTTGAAGAGTAGGTCGTCATTCAAAATAACCTGTACTTGAATTTGATAGTTAGAAGCATGCTGATTCTGAATATAGTGTTTCTGTTTATCCGAGTGGGGTCAACGGATGTATCTGCATTAATAGACCTGAGGGATGTCTTGTAGAAGGAAAATATGGGGCTACGGTAGGACCCGCACAGCCCTGTTGTACTACTGGAAGTAAGCCTTGAGGGTTCAGGGTCTGCATATCCCTGTACCCTTGTGGAATAGCAGGTGATCTAGAAGAGCATTGGCTCTGAAAAACCCTGCACTCATCTAGTGTGCATCCTACCATAAGTGGTTGTAAAAGCACAGTAAAGATAGAACAGAAGAAAGTGCTGTGCTAGTGCCATCCCTGCTGTGATGTGCAGATTTACTGGTTTGATTTCTTCTGGTCAGGTAACCTGACCCTGTTTTTTGCAAGCACAGGAAATGATTCCGAAATGGCCCGTTTCAAAAAGTTCCAAAAACTGCCCCGGCCAAAAACGTGAAGGCCAAGGAATGAAAGTTCCCCAGCTGTGATGTTTGCATGGCCTGGAGCGGTGCAGTCATGTGAACAATATGTCACGGCTTTACATTAGTAGTGCTGTCCTTGCAGCACTTCTCAGGAGGCCCACAGTCATGAGCATTTAACCTTTATTGGAACTGGCACCTGCTGGCTCTAATTTTTGTGAGAAATGAAAAGCCGAATGTCTTTTAGAAGGTTAAAAAGTTGCACTTAAGAAGCTTTCTAGGACAAGGAGGCCACAAAAAAGTGCTGATAACTGTGTTATTTCTTTCAGCATAATAGAGGATAATTGGCCTTATCAAAACCAAATAAAAAAGGAACTTACAAGTTAGAGTCTACTTACAATATTACACTCGTTGCTAACAATTCATCCATTTATAGCTTCTAGGCTTAAAAACAGGATTTAATTTTAAAAACAAAACAAGATCTGGCAGTTCATTCATAATTAAGGGGTGAAGGCGTGTATGAGGCAATGAACAGCTTTTTTTGAGCACTAAATTTTGTTTGAAAGCCAAAGTCATATGATAATGAGAGACTGTTGCTGAGGCTTTCATAATACATCTCAGGAACAGTGAGTTAAGAAAGAGCAGAACAAAGAAAACATTGTACACATAATTTGTGTACAGAGAGATTCTTTTGCGCTAAGGTCTGGATTTCCAACAGCTTGTTTTCTGACTCCACTTATTTCTTAGACTGGGGTCTTTTATTAATTAATTATTTGATGGGCGACTGACTCTTTGAAGGGGGAGGTTGAAGAGCAATTCTGTTCTCAGGAAGCAATCTTCAAGGGCCTCAGATCTGTGTGCACGCATAAGATGAACATTCCCTGTAACCCCAACTCAGCAGCTTGGGAGAAATATGGCTGACAAATTGTGTAAGAAAACCCATTGCCATTAATGATGGCATCACAAAGCACCTGCACAAGATCTAATTTTGAGAAGTTAGTTTTTAACATCAAAAATCTATATCAGCTTATTTTAAAGTATTCCACACTTCTCTTTCCAAAACCTCAGTGAAATGTATTAGGAGAAACTGAATTTTGTACAACCAATTTGCACTTGGCTTTATTCTGGAATATATCCTGAAACAGGGGCTTGCTGTCCACATGCTAGTGCAGGCTACAGCAGGCCCCAAGTGAGGCCTACCAGAGTCTGCATTAGCATGTGGGCCACACACCCCTATCCTGAGATATACTCCAGAAAAGGGCCAACTGTGAACAGGCCCCAGGGTTCATATGCTTACCGATCTATGAAAGTTCACTAGATGTAAGGGTGCCTCCAGACATCATTGTCCTTGCACAGCAGATTCCTCACTTGTCTGAATGCAGCTGTTGCAGAGATCAGAGGCCTTTTCGCAGAGGCCTTTCCGGAACGCGTGGAAGACAGCTCCGGACGAGGCATTCGCATTGCCCCAGCGGGACTTGCGCCGCCTCGCATCCGGAGCTGTCTTCCACGCGTTCCGGATGCAGAGCACTTTAAAGTGCTCTGCATGCATTCCAACGCGGACGAGCCGCCCCGGCGCGTTCCGGGAGAGAAGCGTTCGCGCACACTTCTCTCCCTGACAGCCGTCGGCACGCCCCCAGGGCCCGACTTGCTGGGCCGGCGATCGCGCCGGCGCGGCGAAGCCGGTAGACGGAACCCACCGAATTGGGGTTCCCCTTTCCCATCTGCCAGGGTCAGTGACCCTGGCAGATGGGACAGGGGAACCCCGATTCGGTGCGTCCCGTCTGTCGTCTCCGACGGCCGCCGGGACGTGGCTCCTTCCCGGGTCCGGCAGCCCCAATGTTGGGCTGGCTGGGGCCGAGGAACCCCTTCGTCGACCGGAGCGCATTGCTCCGGTCCCCCAAGGGTCCCCCCCGCCCCCATCGCGGCCATCTGCGGGGCGCGAGTGCCCCGCAGATCAGCCGCCCACCTCCCCAGTCCCCAAAACCCCCACCCCAACCACCCTCCGACCCGGATCGGGCCGATCTTCGCGGTGAAGGTGCCTACAGCAGCTTCGTGCCAGGTCTACGGGCCTGGATCGGGCCCTGGGGACCTGGCACGAAGATGCCCGGGCACCCGGGCACCCATCATGGGGCCCGGGGCAAGGCCCCTATGGGGCAGGACGCCTTTGGAGATCAGAGCCCCTGGCTCTGATCTGCAAAGGCTTCGCCCCGTGCCCCGATCTCGCCCAATGGGCGGCAGCGCTGCCGGCCGAATCCCCGCCCCTGGCCGGCCTTTGCCGGCCAAGACAGTTCCGGGCGCTTTTACCGTTCACACACAGGCGCGCCGGAACGCGTTCCGGCGCGCCTGTGTGTGAATGGTGAAAGCGCCCGGAAGTGTCTTAAGCTTCCCGCCTGCACGCGTTCCAAACGGAACGCGTTGCAGTGCGAAAAAGCCTCAGCCCAGTTTCATATATGATTTGGCTGAGGGGATTAAATAACTCCAGCATTCCCAAACTGCATGTTTTTTCTCCGCTGATGAGGGCAAAAAAAAAAAAAAAAAGGAGGAGGGAAGTTTGTGAGGACCAGAATCAGTTCCTTTAAGCCCCAGCATGCTTACACTAGCCTTGGTAGTGATGCCAGTCTTATTTGTCCTGCATTTGCATTACCAGCTGCTCTGTCTTTCAATAGTCATTTAGTGCTTTCCAATTCATCACTGGTGGGAGCACTTTTTATTGGACAGATACACGGAGTTAATGAGGACCTTCTGTGTCCAAATCGTTTGAGCACAATTATTAGAAGTGTACTTGGAGCAGAGTTCTGGTTCACAATTGCACTGGGAGTAGAACATCCACAGTGTGATGTATCTGTATTTTCTAGCATTTTATTTCTTGTCATTTAAAAGGATGAGTTTGTTACACAGAGGAAGAGAATACTGTTAGACTTTTCTGTAACAGATACAAAAATGCTTCAAGACCTGTACTGCCTTTTGGCTTCTGCTTTCAAAATGCTTTTGTGTTTGCAGTAAATCACATGGGATTAAAAACCTTCCCAATAAATGCATGTCTGCAGCAGTTTAAATGCAATTCTTACATTTCTTATTTTGAACACTTATTTTTGAATTCATACTATTGGCACTGAAGGGGTGATGGCCGTTGTCTGCTGAAAAACCTCTTCACAATTGCATGGCACTTATTGTCTCTTACCAAAATTAATTCAAGCCTTAAACACGTGATCCCCACCCAAAATGTTAATAGGAACAAGCCTACATTTTCAGGCAGCATTTGGTGAATATCCTAATGCAGTGTGCAATGCCTGTAGGTCACTGGTTAAATTAAACAGTCACAGATGTGGTCCCTGGTATTTCCATGGAAGGAATTAAGGGGAAACCACTTCTGTATGTTTGGGCAAACCAGCATTGTATATTTGCTAAAAAAAAAAACAGCTTGGATGCATCTAGGCAGTCACCAGGAGTGACTCAAGAGCAATCTTTATTGTCAGTCATTCAAATAAATCCCTTTTAATGCGGTAGAATTTGAATTTGATACAAATGTTCCATACAAATTTGATATGAATGTTAGATATGAATCCATAATGAAGCTTCGTATGAATGTTAATCTTCAAATGTGCCAACATTTTATCCGAATTTGAATGTTCAGATTTGGCTGAATTTTGAATGTTACGAATATTCATGCACATTCATACTCCACAGTTGTGGTGCCACTGCTGTAAAGCCCCTGTAGAAATTGTTTCTCCCCTTTTCTCTATGGGAACTTCAACAGAATACTGTTAACAATGCATCTGGCCTTTGTAGAAGCTTCTACAGAGGCTGGATCTGCCCACCCTTGACCTCACATCTCCCCCAGCCATGCTCTGTTACCTTATAATCTGGCCATGGCCACCACAGCCATGGACTCCGTTCCCATTGCACTCTCCTCTGAGACTCAACTAGACCTTACAGAGGTATGTGCACAGCTGGAGAGACCACCCTATCTGGGAATTTCCTAGGAATTATGGTAAATCTCTAGTCCTAACTAGCTGTGAACTGCTAAAATTTTGTCCACAGCTTGATTGCGCGCAGTTAGTTGGCTCATGGGCAGCAGCATTTACACCCTCTTCTGGGTGTGATGGTTTGAGTGGGCAGAACAACTGGGGTTGCATAGTTGCACGGCATGTCCAATCACCAGGGCGTGCGCCATTACCTAAGTTGATAGGGCTTTCGTATCCCTTAAAGTGCAGATGGCTCCCTCCATTCCTCAATCTTACCAGACTAGGCTGTTGGAAGACCAGACTGTTGTAATTACCATACTAGGCTGTTAAGTGCAAACAGGCCCCATGGCTAAGTGGTAAAGCTGTAAGCTTCATTTACATTGTAACAGAGGATTATGGGAAGGGATCACCTAAATCTTGGATTGCTTTGCTGGCATCTATAAAATCATGGCTGCTGCCCAGTGAAGGGAAGATGGGAGATGACTCAGGGACTTGCACTTTGCAATGCTCAGTCAATCCCAAACCTACCTGGGGATTCATTAAGTGTTAGGCAAGTGTGACAGCCTTTACACTTGAGTCAATTGCATATATTTCTTGTGGGTGTGTACCTGGACTTCCCGTTTTCACCGAGTGTGAAAAAAACCTTTATTGCTGTGAGTACAGACTGCAACAAGCAAAAGGGACAGTTACTGATTGTTACTAGCAAAGACATTCTTGCAGTCAGAAAAGTTGATAATATTTCTAATGGCCTAGTGGAGCCTTATCTATGGAAGCTGCTTATCTATGTAAGGAAGCCATTTATGTATATTGATCCTGAATAACACCCATCCAATCTTCCATACAGCTACTGTATTCAGAGTCATTGAGGATGCTGAATATGGGCTAATTACACGTAACACGCTCATCATCTAGTCAAATAATCAAAATGCTTAAAGAGTAATTAGGATTTCAAATAAATATGGTCTTAGTGGTTTGAAAAAGTATTTAAAATACCAAGGTTTATGCCTAGGAGGAATAGTATAATATGTACCTGTCTGAAAGAGTTGTAATGATGAAGTTAAAGTACTACTTTAGAATAAAAGAGGCACTCTGTAAATTAGCTCAGTTAATTGCAATGGGTTTCCAAAATAAGCAAGTACTGGACTGAGGCCCTGAGTTTTGGGGGGGGGGGGGGAAATCACGTGAAGAATTCATACATAGCCAAAGATAATGAGGAACCCTGTTCACAATCCACAGTTATTAGCCCGAAAGATAAAGGTCTTTATAGAACTCAGTAGAGCCTTGGATTAGGGATATGCATGAATTTTCAGCACATTCAGAATTCATACGAATAGGTACGAATTCAGAGATTCACAGCCTAATCGAATAGGGCCTACATTCCTAGGTCCTATTTGTCTCTAAATTGGATTATCTGGTATTTGTCCAAGCTTTTGTTGAAGCTTTGGCAGATACTGGATGCCTCCTGCCCTCCCTGTGGCCTCTTGCCCTCCCCCATTGCCTCCCGTCCCCCAAGCCCCCTGTTGCCCCACTTACCTTGTGCTTCTACCACTGTGCCTTTGTCCTAGGTCTTCTGAATGCTAGTTGAGGTTAGTTTATCTCATACGGGAAGAGTGTGAAATCACCTCTGATCTGTGGTCAAGCTGCTGCATTCTATACCAGTTCCAGCCTCTGGTCTGTCTTCAAGGGTAGCCCCATGTAGAGCAAATGAGTCAAAATGCAAGCGCCCAAAATGCAAGCATTCATTTACCCTTCCTTGAATGTTGTATCAAACATATGATTGCAGAAATACAATAGTAGGAGAAAACTAGCAGCCTACAAAAATGTGTTATAATAAGGAACTTGTAAGCAAAAATGTATGCAGAAATCCATGTATGATTTTTTTAAAAAATCAGTAATCCTTTAAAAAAAATATCAGAATTGCAAATTGATGTAGAAATAGAGTGCACTGAAACTGATACTGTGGGATCCAACCACTCCTTTCTGTGTTTATTCACCAGATTTTCTTGGGGTGATTCAAGTCGGACTTTTAAAAAAAATATCTGGAGGATGAAAGTTGGGGAAGCTGACTTTTATATGGATGTTTCTTTCTCAGCATCATGTAGAAAAGAGAAAGAGGAGAGCATGGACTGCAATGTGCTTCTTTTCTGTGTGCCCCCTAGGGAGCACTGTCCTTTAAATTTATATTTCAAGTTTTCCTGCTCATTCTGTGTCTCGAGAAGAAGTGCAAACATATTTACAAGACAGCAATGGAGACTTTCAATGAGATTCTAAACTATTTGACATTTCTAGCAGACTGTTCTGCTGTGCTTTGGAATTGGCTATTTTGAGTGAAGTTATAAATTGCAACAGCCAAATGCTGTAATCTAAAATAATCTGTTTCCTGTTAGATACTTCTGATTGCATTCAGAGTCATCATGGGACTGCTATATGGTATCCTCAGGATTTGGGGAGGGGGGCAGAATCTTTAGGGAGAGTATAACATGGTTTAAACTTACCAAGTAAAATTAATTCAACTGATTTCCTGATAGGTAACATCCAGTGGGAAGCATTTGATAAGGAGATTGAGTTCTATATGGATTTTGCACTAGTTTGTTTTCAACTGTGGAAGAGGAAACTCATTTTTATTCCTTCTCAGCTGAAAAGAAAAGCTCTCCGTTTTGTTTGCTACAGTCTCTCAGGGGATGCAGGATTATAACTTAACATTCATAGCTTTGACTATCCTACAGTCTCAAAGTTCCACAGTGCTAAATAATATAAAGTAAATGTATCTGCAATTTGGTGCACCTGATTGTAAACAAATACAGTTCTTGCCTGTAGCAAAATTTGTCCCCTAGTGAGAAAAATGGCAGAATGCTTTGAGACATTCAGTGGATAAGATCTGGGCTGATTTTGCACTTCCCTTCCCATCCGCGGGATTTAACTAGCAATTTCGTGCTCTACGCCTAGTTCATAATTAGGCAACTTCTGGGAAGGCAGGGGGCAACTAGCGTCTGTAGCAGCCTCCTCTAGTTGCAGATGCTCTTCCCCAAATGTTGCCTAATTATTGATCACAGGCTGAAGTGCAAATCAGCCCTGGACTAAGCTGATCTTGTTAAGAGAAGTGATGGCGAAGTTTACCCTTACTTTTAATGGGACCATTGGCGTTTCTGCACTTGGCCCAGTAGTATGCAATTAGTCAACATCTGGGCAGGTACATCTGTACTTGCAGGAAGCCTACAAACACCCCCTGCCTGCTCAGAGGTTGACTAATTGCATACTAGCTGTTGTGCATGAAATCATGCACTACAAACAACCAAAGCCTTACCTAACGTGGCTGCAACTTTAACTTATCTGAGGGGGCCATCTGAGGTGCCATGCAAATGCATGATGACCTCCTGATGTGACTGTGCACATGTAGAGCGTCATCTTCACCGTAACAATGGTGCTAGTGCATGCGCAGTCACGCAGGGCACCATAACCGAAATGGTGGTGCCTTGTGGACAATCGGATGTGTGATCAGACAAAGATGAGCCTCTGGTCACATTAGGGTTAGGCTATCGTGTACTAGCAATCCCTAATGCAAACACTAGTCTCTAATGCACTCTTCCCATCCAGTGGGTGGGAAGGCAAGTGCATAAATGCCCCAATATTTCATATTCCCAACCAGTACAGAAGGGAACTCAAGATTATGCTCCTGGCTTCTCAGGCTGATACATTTTTTCATATAGTTACTTGACTGGTTGAAAAAGCCCCCCCCCCCCCCCGTTCTTAGTGACTTGAACTTCTTTTACGGAAAGTGAGAATAAAGAAAGAACCAAGACTCATTTACTGTGTCTTCATTTGTTTTGATCAATTTGTAAAACAAAGAATATGAAGACAGGGATTGCTTCTTTATAGTGAGTATTCCTGTCGCTGTGGAAAAAATGTTGTGATTTTTTAACAAAAATGATTGCTAGGAATTTCTTCCCAAGCTCTTAAAAGCTAAAATCGGTCCAATGCATGTTTACTAAAGTAGGTCTTGTTGGCCACATCCAGACAGCACCTAAATAATGCTATTCGGTGATGTTTTGGAAGAAAGCCCTTCTGGAATAAATGCTGGTTGTTCAAACAGTTGGGGAACCATGTGTGGCAAGTGAAAGGACTTACTGGTCTGGATGCTTCCCCCCACAATGTCATGATATATACATCCATGTATTAAATACTTGTAAGTGTGTGATTGCCAGCTATCATTTTTGGCACAGTTTGGCTCCACACATGCGCAACATGTATTTATAAAATGGCAGATCTCAAGAGCAAGTGTCCAGACCTGGTATGTTCTTTTGCTATTTCTTAAAACCTGGCTTGGGAGTTGATTTTCCCGCAATAATGCTATGTTGGGATTGCCACAGATACATGTGGCATTCTGGCCATAACCACAGGTAGCTCCAGATGTTATGCCCCATCTGAATGCAGCCACTGAGTTCATCAAAGCATTCATTTCCAGGTAACTATCCAGCAGTAAAATGCAGCATTATCCAATTGCCATCTCTTTGTAGGAGAAAATGATTTTCCAAATCATTGAAACTATTATGTTAAATTATTACAGTTGGGGTAGGGTGAATATCAGCATTATCTCATAAGTTTTGTTTACTCTTAACAGATAATTTAGAAGTAATAGATAAGTTATAATAATACCAACATCACTTTCTAGAGACTGAACTTTATTTTGAAAAATAATGGCCACAGCTCTGCAAGAGTCAAATGGAATATACTACAAGGATAATCTCTAGCTAAATGTTAAGCTGCAGGGGAAAACATAAGCTTCAATCAACTGTTGCAAATAATTTGATCCCCGGCCATAAGTGCCTTAAATTAAATCCTTCTCAGCAGGATCCAATCTAAATCATTAAAGGCACATCACGTAGAACTCTATAATCTTTGTACGTATCTTTTATGTATGCTTTGCTTCTGAATGATAAGGGCAGCGGAAGGTGGTGCCTGGTTGCTGAGGCGTCTGTGTCCAAAATCATGCCGATAACACAATCTTAATTAAGTTGCAAATATCTTACTGCATCCTTACTGGAAGAACTCTTTGCAGCAGGGTGGCTAGAACCCCATTTGGCCCAAAGAGCTCAAGTTGCAAGATGGCAGGTGTTTGTTTTTACATTCTTGTTGTGGAACGGGAGCTTGTGTTTTGTCCTTGGACTGCACAGTGGTTTTCCACACTTGACAGGCTTGCTAGGAATGCAAATTACTCCACTTAGAACAGCTGCTAAACTTATTCTCTCTTTTGAAAGGGAGCACATGATAACAGCACTGAAGTGGTGGCACTGGATAAATTTCTCTTTTCTGTCAGAAACAATTAAAGTTAATGGCTATGGAATGTGAATAAATTTTGCTTTACCTTGGCTTATAAGTTACTGTATTTGCATGATGTGCTGTCTTCTCTAGGTTCCCTTTTTCATAATTACAGTGCTAATCTCAGTCCATTCATGTATGTGGTAAACTAAGTATTTTCATTATTGCTGTGGCTCCATTATGCTGCCCCTTCCGTATCTTTGATGGCCTGTTGGGGTAGCCAGTCTCCCGGCTCTCATCAGTCCTCCATGCCCAGACAAGGGGGTGCTGCAGCGCTCTGAGGACCTATCAAAGGCTACAGAGTATTTTATGGATAACTGGATGGCCCTTTGACAATGGCAGGAAAATTGGTTGTGCTGGCTGAGTAAATATGGAGAGGGCATCTTCTTCTATTTTGCCTAGATTATCCAGGTGGGGGAAGAAATCATTTTCTGTTTAATGTGACTTGTCTCTTTAACAACATATGAATGGCAGTTTCCATAGGCCACAGAGGGGCACCATTTGGATCAGGGGCACTAGGTCTGTGTTCATATACAGTTTTTTAAAAAGCAGCTTCAAAGTGTCTTGGAGGAGGAGGAGAAAAAGAGTTAGCTTTTTTACCCCACCTTTCTCACCATTTAAGGGGACTCAAAGCAGCTGACAAAGCTTTCTATTCTTCTCCCCACAAGAGACACCCAGTGACATAGGTTGGCTGTGAGAAAAGAGCTGTGACTCACCCAAGGTCACCCAGCTGGCTTTATGGAAGAATGCGGAATCGAACCCAGTATTCCCAGATGAGAGTCCAGCTCCCTAACCACAAGACCAAACTGGCTCAGGAAGGAGCATGTGGCACTAGGCTTCTCATCCCATTTCCAGTCCACCTCTAATATGCCTTTAATGTGCATTAGAGATGAATGAGCACACAGACATGGAACCGTGCCATCTCTGAACCATTTTTGAGCTGCCTCCAAAATGTTTTTTTTCTTGAATCTGAAAGCAGCCTAAATAAAGAAGTGTTATGAGTTAAAGATCCATTTGCTACACAGAGCTGCATAATTACTGCCTCTCTCTCTTCCTGGTGAAATCTGGCACTTACTTGATTGGCACTTACTTGACTGGCACTCTGGAGAGGATAGGTAATGCATATTGGGAAAGATATTTGTTGCAGAATTAGGTGGCAGTGAAAGAGAACACAGGTGTTCATATATTTCCTGATCCTTTTTGGACTCTTCTTTAGGGAGGAAGTGAAGATAGTTGTTATCAAGGAGCTGAGTGTGAATGAGAAGTATGTGGTCATGCATTCTGCATCACTGTCAAGTTTTATAAATCCATAAAATAAAATTGTGCCCAGTACACTTTTTCAGTTTAGCCACCCATGACACACTTTAACAACACATAAGCTCTTAATGTTAAGGATTATAAATGCTTTCATTCTAAACAATTTATATGAGGGTAAGCTAGACGATAGTCATACCTGTTGGCTTTGCACAAATTCTGCAAAAGGTGTGCATAAATATTCAGCACCATCTGCCTGACATCCTCCATGGTTTGTGCAAAAGTTGAGCAACATTTTGGGACTATTTACGTAATATTCTCCACAGTTTGTGGAAAAATAAGTCCTTAATGTCCCCCCTCTTTATTGCCAGATTTCCACCTTGAACTTGTGTTTGCATGTTTTTGCACTGTACACAACCAACCCTATAGTCAGCAAGCCCAACCCAAGAATTTTTAAAAGCATTTTCACACCTGCCTTGACTGGGCCATTCCAGTGAGACCAAATTAGCTGAAGTGGTCCACCTCCTAATTTGGTTTTTATGTCCTGGAACAAGGCCATCACATTCTGATGGATGTTCTTGGATAGCTCCCTGCTGGCTTGTGCCAGCTTTTATTATTTATTATTTTATTTATTATTTGTATTTCTATCCCACCTTATACCCAAAGGTCTCAGGATGGGTAACAATGCTTAAAATTCAGCACATTAAAACAAAACAATATATATTAAAACAATAATATCTACAACAACATTTAAAATCCAGGATGTTAAAACAAACCAAATATATATTAAAAAGGGGGAGACTATTCCATAGCCTGGGGGCCATTACTGAGAAGTCTCTTTCCTGGGTCCCTACCCATTTCACTGCTGAGGATCATGGGATGACCAGGAGGGCTTCTCCACCAGATCTTAAGGTATGGGCAGACTGATATGGGAGAAAGCGTTCCTTTAGATATTTGTGTTGGATCCAAATGCTCTGATGCCAGGAATGAGAGTTCCTGGCCTAGAAGCACCTGAGGGACCCATTTTGGCAGTGAAGCCAGGATCACCACCAAAATGAGTTCTCCAGAGAAAACTGGACTACAGAGGCATGGCACATTTGCACACCCCATGGTCCAGTTTAACACCTGTTAGTCCACCACTAGCCCTTAAAAAAAAAGATCTACTGGCATACTAGATTATGCAGCCATTTGGAGCTGCCTAATCAATGCTCTGTTCAAAGTAGATAGAGCATATAAGGACCCATTGCTATATACTGCTTTAGCAATAAGTGTGAAAAGGCAATGAGGTTGCCTGATACATCTCAGAAGAGAAACTGTTCCACAACCTGAAGGCTACCTCTGAGAATGCCCTCCATGCATTCTCACACCTTAACTGCCAAAGGGCAGTGGCAGGTCTATACATTAGCCTTAATTCACTCTGGGCATTGCAGAACTAGTTCTAGAGGCTATGAGAAATGGCACTACTGCTACTATATAATAAGCCCTTCATGAAAACTTCAAAACAAATTTCTACTGGCTTAGTAAAAAGAAGGGGCCACTTGTAGTAAAATATGTTTGCTCTATAGGACTATCATGAAAAAAAAATTAAGTATCTCAATTTGCTCAGTGGTGGAGAATGGATTTATACTAAAATTATAGTATTGTAAGGAATCACATGCTTTATGCCCTGTAATTATTATAAGGTGCTACATTTATTCCTTCATAAGAAAATAGGTTTATAGATATTTAAATGAAGCTTCTACCAAGGAAGCAATGCCTCCACACTGCTACATATAACAGTTGCTGTTAATCTTAATTTTTATGTTTGGAATCACCTTTCGCTTGGAGAATGTACCTGCATACTAAGTTTGATAACTAAGTCAAACCAGCCTTTATAAACTCAAAACTATTAGATAACAAACTGTAGCTCTCCACATTAACAGTGATTTCTGGTGCAGAATGTTACAGATTTGATGGGCAATAAGGCTGCAAATGTTGAATCCAGGTTCATTAAGTTACATTTTTGCTACTCCACAAAGCAGCTAAACTGGATTTAAAAGTGATTCCACAGGGAACAATTAAAACTGAACCAGCTTAAACCAAAATGCTCTTCCCTTAACTGGTACATTGGTTTAAATGCATCATGGAATAGAAATTGGTCCCAGGCATGTGGTGCTTGCAGAGAGCAAGAAGGTGCTAGCAAATTATATCCACTCCATAGCTACTTTATTATTTTAATGGGTTCAGCTGAAATTGCACAGCTGATTTGTTTTTGGAACAATGACCTGACCCCTGAAGTACTTTTGTTTCACCGATTATATTTCTGCCGCATGTATTTCCTTTTTCTTTTCTGGGAGAAGCAAACTGATATGGTACTGTTAAAATGAGATCATGTCCCTCAGATATTTCATTTGTTGCTGCTGAAATGTTTTCTAGTTTGTATTTGTTTAACAATTACCTTTTAGATATTTAAAAATTATATCATTGGTGATGACTGCCAGAAACCACACCACACAATGGCTGCAAAACTGGGTTGTGGCTTTAAAATATAGTTCTTTATCATTATTTTCAGTCTTTTCAAAACCAAGGATCTATACACTAGTCTTTCAAAAGATAACCCAATACACAATAGCAATGTTCTCATCATTTCATGACGTGTGTCATTTTAAAAAGGCACTCCTTTATATATACACATTTCAATTTAATTTGCCTTTATTCATTCTTTCTGTTATACACCCTAAGCTCTCAAGGTGAAAGACTGGATATACATTCAAATAATAAATAATAACAGTCTATCTTTTTTATTTGGTAATAGGATTGGACCTAGAAAAGAAATCACCCATCATTTATAATGCATTATTAAGCTGAGAAAAAAAAATACTCCCAGCATATGAAAACAATGGATGATTCTGAAGTTGATTTCCTTCCCTTACGCTAAGATATATAAATCACAGCAATGGCAGTTTGTCGAGATCTTGCTCCTAATTAGCATAAAGGGAGGGAAGATTTCCATTCCAGGTGGGGCGTACAGATATCAGTAAGAGTCATGTCTTCTCTGAAAAGCAATAACATTAATGCTATGGTTTGCTTGCTTGGCTTAACTTGTTAATTAGTTTCTGGAAAGTGCAGGTCCCTCCTTTTCTGCACTTATTTGGACTTAATGTTGGTTATTACCATACAATGGATTTTGCTGATTTCTCTTCAGAAAGGAGTGCCAATTAAAAAGACAGCTTCATCTGAAAAAAAGAAAGAAAAAGATAGTAAAGCCATTAGTTCTGGACAATTCTTCTTTTCACAGTTCCTATGACTAACTATAAGCCCTTATAACTGTTACAGTTTAGAGCAATTCAAATATGTTATTCAGCTGAAGTGGCAGTAAAACAGAGGGACCTTTATGTTTTGTTTTGTCAGGCACTTGGGGATTTATTATTAAGGGTAACATATAAACACTTTGTATGCTTCTCCTTTACAGTCATACAGGTCACACATTGTGGGTATTTATTATTATTATTACTTTATTTAATTCTTAAACCATCTTTCTAAAAGCACTGTGGAAATTTCAACAGATGTTATAGAAAGAGGACCACAGAAAAGGAAAATATACATTGTATCCTAATAAACTGCAATAAAATAATGTACAAATGATTGACTCTAGAATGAAAAATAACAGCTATAATGGTCATGTTTCTGGTGCTATTCCCATATTTTTTAAATGTTTCCCCCTTAAGAACAGTCACTCCTTGTATAACAGAGTTATGAATAATATGGATTTGACTCTCAGGGAAGTTAAGATCAAGGATGGAGCAGGCCCATCCCAAACCTACCTTCATCTTACCCTGCAGCAGGGTAAGTGCCATCTGGCAGTGTTCTCGTCACCACAGCAATGGCCGTGCAAGGATGGTCGTTGCTATGACTATTGACTGATGCAGCATGTGAATGTACAGTCACAGCTTTGCCTCCCCACCCCCATGCAGTCTTCACACAAAGGTAAGGCCAAAGTCTGCACTGGGGCCTCACTAAGATTGCTATAGATGCTCCTAGTATATCTGCAGGGCAATTTTTGCTGCTCCACAGCTAACAAAGATGCGGATGGCCATGCATGCTGGAAGTGGCTCTGCATTGTGCTGATGTTCCAAGCTAGAGCATCCCTGGGCCATCACCATTGCCTAGGTGTGAAAAGGCCCCCTGTGTGGTTGGTAAAATGTGACTTCCATCTTCTAACACAATTTTACAGCATGCTGTTGTTTTTAACATAGCCTATGGCATGAAGACATTGCCACAAGAAACACTGCTGTGTGATAATGCAAGGTTAGTCTGTGGTGAACAGAATACAACATTTTTAATGATGCCTTAGATGCCATTTTCTTTTCTGAGCACTATTTCATATTTGAATTGCTCTAAACTGTAACAGTTATAAGTGCTATACAGTGGTACCTTGACATACGAGTTTAATTCATTCCGTAACCTTGCTCTTATGTCAAATCGCTCGTATCTCAAAGCAATTTTCCCATTAATCCATTCCAGCTCCCAAAACAGTTGTTTTTGTTATGTACTGTACTGTATTTACATACTCGTATCTCAAATCTTGCTCTCATCTCAAAGCAAAATATCACTTGCTTGGCGGCTTGTATCTCAAAACACTTGTATGTCAGGGCACTTGTATGTCGAGGTACCACTGTAGTTAGTCATAGGAACTGTGAAAAGAAGAATTGTCCAGAACTAATGGCTTAACTACAAACATCAAAGAACAACAGATATGCTGGCAAAAGTGAAACTGGGAGCTAAGGAGGGCTCCACAAAGAAAAGTTGCACAGAAATGACAAACTCATTGTTTCAATGTGGAAAATTTTAGTTACTCTAGCTAAATCAGGAGGTCTTGGTCAAATGTTGTCTCTAGCCACCAAGGACATTGGTATGGTGTAATGTATTAGTGAGCCTCTCATATAATGTAATCTGAAACAAATACACACACAGGGCCTTTCACGCTTATCCTTAGAACAGTATACCACAAGGCCTGGAAACTGCTGCTGGCTTCTCATTCCATACTCTGATGCAGAACAGAAGAGGTCCTGACCCTTGCTAGGCCATTCCGCCCACATTCAACAGAACCTACGCTGGTCTAGGTGGCCAAAAGGACTGGATACCAGTAGATCTCTCTTAAAAGGTCTGTCAGCACTCCATGTGCAGTTTGGCAAGAGGCCATATTTTAGTGTTACTCAAGGTTGCACAGAGTTCCAAGGCCAGAGACCTTAATTTAGAGTCCTTGCAGCAGGCTCCAAAGCTCAAAGCAGCACAAGACTTGTCCTGGAACAGACTGTCAAAGTATGAAAGGCCTTGTTTCAGGCCAGCTGCACTGCTCCTGATGGAAATTGCTTCAGTAGGAGCAGTTCCGGTTGGAGTGGTCCAGCACAGAAAAGTGCACCAATGGCCACAGACCATAATAACAAAGACCAACTACAGCTACACTGCTTCTGGGTCCCCAGTAAAAAGCTGGACTTGATACCCCTGCAAACCACTGATGGACAAGCACAATTGCCAAAATGATTTCTGAATTAATGGCTATTATAGCATAGTAAACTTTGGCTGTATTCAGACATAACAAAAAAGGGCACCTCAAAGGTGTCTCAGAGAGACAATGTGTGGCACTCATGTTCCCAAGTCTTCTCTTATCCACCTTGTCTAGCACAGAACATTCAGTATAGGGAGACCTAGAAGCTTTCTCTGAGGCACCTCAGAGGTGCTTTTTTTATGAGTCTGATCACAATCTTTGCTGAGTTGTCAGCAAGAGAGCCAAAGATCAGTAACTGAACTTACAAACTGTGTATCAAATCAATCACAAAGATTTGGGCAACTTAGTAATACCAATAAGAGGGAAGATTCAGATGTTCTGGGAAAATTATGGCATATACTAGGTTAGACCACCAATCAGCAACTCTTCATTAAACCATTGGCTGTTAGATGCTGTTAGATAGTAAAATATCAACTTCTTTCTCCAGCAACCCATTTTGACAGATCCCTAGACTTCCCTTTCTCAACTCAGTAAATAAGTGTTCAACTGAATAATAAAATAAGCTAGGTAGGTCCTGTCTGTACAGGTTCCAGGGGCCTGGAAGAGCCATTTGCCCTTGGCAGAATGCAAACAATACACATTTTGAAAAGCTATTTTTGATATTTTTGTTTTTTAACCCCTTTTTGCTAACTATATCTCATGTCAGCTCTCATGATCTTCCCTGCTTGCTTCTTTCCACCAAATGATTGACTATGGGAGAGGAAAGAACTTTTGTAGGTGGCAGGAATTCCCTCAGGGGCAGCATTACACCCTCTGTTGATGATGTCTGATTTAAAGAGCAAAACTAGTTATCTGAATTGGTTCCGCAAATGCTGGACAGCAGATTACAACGGCATCATGGCATATCCTACCACCATGTTAGCTTCATTCACCAGGCATGCATGGAAGCCAGTACATGCATGGTGGTGGCAATGCACATTTCCAGGTAATTGGCACTGGATATGCACATCACTTTAAACTAGTGAGCAATCATGGTGAGTGATCAGCACCTTGTATCATCACCTCCTAGCAGGTTATTTGGCCGCTATCTGGAGGTGGCCTCTGAAATATATTTCAAATATGTCTCAGCATGGAAGCTCCCCCATCCCAAAGAAAGTCTCTTAACAAATCACCTCTATAAATTACAGCACTATAGGGCACAGATAAGTATTCCAAACATAAAAGATACAGGGCGTAGATTAAATGTTGCCTGGAAAGTACCAAGCAAAGAGATTGATTAAATGGTATAAAGGGTGCTGTAAGCATCTGATAACGGACACTGTGGTAAATGTGTTGTAATATGTTCAAGCTAATGTTGCCATCCAAGCAGAACTGCTCTCAAATTCTTTTGCATAAGAGACTCCTGAGTCTGTAGCTTTGTGACGAGAAATGTCAGCAAATGTGATGCTGCAGTGGGAAAAATATTTCTCTCTGAACTTTTAAACCAAACCCTTTCTTGTGATTTTCAGTACAGTAAGGAGGTCAAGTTGCAGATAAGATTCTACTTGGCATAACAAGACTGTTAAAACTTAAGCATTTAACAGGAAAGCAATGCCCTAAAGCAATGTACTACGAAGTTCTTTTGGCTGGCTTTGACAGGTGATTCTGGTGTTTTAAATCAGAACAAACCCTTTATAAAGTTAGGTGACAATATGCTTTTACAATCCCCTTCATGCCTAGTTTTTTGCAGTGAGTGTAGAACTCTAATCATTTTATAGTGAACAAGCAGGGTACTATGTGTAATCAGCCCCTTTGGAAAAACAACACTAGTAGCAGTGTTTCTTCTAGTTTTACCCAGGATACTCTGCATTAAGAAAATCTCCATCAACATATGTATATAGAACTGCACTGATTCTTAATTTCTTTACAGAGTACATTCCAAATGATGTCTCTTGGCTGCCATATCGATATTAAAAGTAAGGTGCCTGGGTTTTGAAACTTTCTTAGCAATTATCAATCTGGAACATTTCTGCTTCTCAGTCCACTAAGGGTTGTTTGTATTGAAAAATGCCTTCTCCATGTCATCATTAGCAAGCACTAAAGTTCCAAATGCTGCATCATCTGCATTGACTTACCAATTCAGAAACCCAGGCTCATTTGCCAGTTAATATTCCAGTCCAGCCTTATGACAGTGTAATTTTATCATTAAAAAAGGGGAGGGGAATTTCACTTCCACACTAGCTGCAGGAAAAGAATTCAATTCACAGAAGGAGCAAAGACTTTCCTATACATAATGTAAGACCATATGCCTGGTAATTCTCTACATTCTGTTTTTCCAAGAATGTTCCAGAAGCTTTAAATTTACTTGCCATATATTTTTACATATATAGGCCACTTCCACAGTAATCAGTGTCATTCCATTTTGAGGCAGGCTGCCCTGTACCAGAAGAGGCAATTCATAACAAGCTGGGATGGATTGATCCTGGCAACAGAATAAGGTCTTCCACATTGGAAGCTTTTGGAGCCAATCCAGAATGCCTCTAAATGCTCTAAAGGCACCAATGAAATTCACCCCTCCCCCCTTCGTTACACTGGATCATGGAGGCATGCTGTCAACGGCACCCCCTAGTATATTGGTAAATCAAGAATAAAGAATCTACCATTGGATGGGACCAGGAGGCCATTTTGGGAGTCCTAGTCGAGTCTATGCTCCATCCTGTCCAGATGGAGGGGATAGTGTCTCCCTTAAACCACACCAGCATGCAGAAGGAAGACCTATAGAGACCCCTTCCTGAGCTGCATTTCTGGTACGTATGGAAAAGGGAACAATGTCATCATCAGTAAAATGGAAATTTCCTTATTTAATGCAAATCCAGCCACCACATTAATGCATTTTGGGCTCTGTGGTTTCATTGACTTATATTGGTAACTGCATTCCCCCTTTGCAATGCCGCAGACTTCCTTTGGCAGAATGGGTTTCCCATATGCAGGGCCAATGGTTTATATTGGTAGACTTGGCTCCATGGTTCCCTTACCCCCTGGTTTTCCTTAGAACACAATTTTTAAGTGGTTTAACTTTGCAATGATTTGTGAGAGCCATGATGCATTCTTATATGAGAGAGACAACTCTATGGCCCAGTTCCCACTCATGCCTCTTAAAATGGTTTAAAAAAAAAAACAAAAAAAAAACATGGATTCTGGCAGTCCCCACTTCAGTGGCTTTAAATCGCTTTAAATAGCTATCAACCCCTCTGCTGTCCCCACCCAAAATTGTTCAGAATTGCATTAGGGAAAGGGAATCTTTTCTTCCCCCTTCTTGCCAGCTGGGGCCCTATCCCCTGGCTGCCGATTGGATCCTGCAATGATGTGGCGGAGGGTGTGAAATTGCAGCTCCCCCCTCTCCCCTCCCCTCCCCTCATGCTTTTGCAAAAGATGTCCTACCAGTCCTGCACATACACACACAAACACACACACACACCTTTCTCCCCTTTGCTCTCCTCCCCTCCCCATCGCCAGCAGCCCTGGCTGGTGTGTGTGTGCGCACACACACACACACACACTACTGCTGTAGTTTTCCCACAGCAATAAGGAAGAAGTGTTTTAAAAGCAAAAACAGAAAAAAACACCTGAAAAAAGGTATTTATTTATTCTGTTTTTTAGCCAACTAATCCTCAAAATACCCCTGAAATGGATTGGTAATGGGGACACAGAGAATCCAAACACTTTCTAAACCATTTTAAAATGTCAGTGGGAACTGGGTCTATGTTGCAAATTAGACTGGACAAACAAAATGTATGTTCATTGCTCTGAAAAGGAACATTTGGGGATTCTGTCTTAGTAAATTCCAGTACAAGTTAAACAGATTCATACCTCCTGAATTAATGTGTGAATTGGAATCTCCACTGTGAAATGGAGAGATATCACAATTGCTGCTGACAACGATACCTCCATGTCTCAATTTTCAAGCAGAAAGGCACCATTTTTAGTAGCAATTGTCATCGCCTCCATTGAGGATAGAAAAGTGGGCCTTCCAAAGGAATGCTTCCATCAGTGATCATGGTAATGTAGAAACAGCAGCAGATAATGCATTACTGTGTATCTCTTTGAGTACAGTAAGTGGAGACAGGATCACAGTTATCTACTAGCTTTTGTATTTCACAAATCTTCTAATTCTGTTTATAGCTAAAAACAATATGAAAAATATGCTTCTTTAAGCCATCTTTTAATAGATGGTTAAGAATAATTGAATTAATTCTAATCTAGGTCCAGAGGTTGGTTACAATCAGAAAATAATATGGGGAAATCCTTGAAGACAATTCAGAAACTTCAGTTGGTGGAAAATATAACTGCTCACTATCCATGTTCTACTATGATTCAATGCAGGATCTGGACAAGGCCTGTGCGCAGTGTTCTAAAAACAGTACAGCCAAACAGTATACTGAGAAAAGTGCTACCTTACATAGCTATTTGCATACTTGCCACTGCTCCTAACTGCACAAACATTATGGCCAGGGAACTTTCATTCCCTGGCTTTGGTGTTTTTAATGTAGACTGAGGTTAAGTCCACACAAACAGCAACACCAGCAGTGGGAAAGTGAGAGAAAATGGCTGCCTCCTGTCTGGAGAAAAGCTGTGCAGTCTTTCTGCAGTCACTTCCTGTCTGGCAGACACAACAATCGGAAGCTGTGGAGAGACTGCATAGCTGTTTCCCGTCTGTCGGACATGACAATCAGGGGCTGCACAGGGAACTCATAAGGCAGCATTCCTCAGAAACTGCAAATTAAAAAACTGCTGATTAATCGGCAGCTTTTAACTTTGGGGTGGAATGCTGTGCTGCTACTGCAGTCAGACGTCTCTGCACAGATCCTGTTCAGCTTCCACCCATGTCTGGAGGCACCCAGTGTTGCTGGTGCTTTTCCCCACTTTGCCCTTACAGTGCTCTAACTAGAGGTTAAGGCTGGATGCCTGATGGATGATTGCAAGGCTGTGGATAATCTTCTCTTCCGGCGCATCCACTGTGCCATGAGTGTACAGGGTTAAGTGGGACTCTTCACACTCATGATGATGCATTTACAATGCCTCAATGACATCATGCATATCCTACTAGGGATGTGCACAAATATTTGGGGGTATTTTTGCATTTGCATTCTAGTTGATT
This sequence comes from Aspidoscelis tigris stejnegeri, assembly GCA_023333525.1. Taxonomy (NCBI): domain Eukaryota; kingdom Metazoa; phylum Chordata; class Lepidosauria; order Squamata; family Teiidae; genus Aspidoscelis; species Aspidoscelis tigris. Next base: position 216,483,692 of record JALMGA010000001.1, read on the forward strand.
TGAATATCCAAACATTCTATTCCATTTGAATGTTTAGAATCCGAATGCAACAAAATCCAATTCAAATCAAATACATTTGAATCTATTCGAATGTTAGATTCAGATCTGAAGATACAATGTCGACAACATTTGTATGTGAAGATACGAATGTTAACAACATTCGTATGTGTTACACGTATCTGTATGCATCCCGTTTTTGTCCCGTGCTATAAGTGCAAATGCGTACAGATACGTATGAGATTTGTACAGATACGTATGTAATACATACATATCTGTACTCTGGAATGTATCGAATCATTCGAACAAATGTTTTGGAACATTCAAAATTGGTTTGAATTTTTAAATTTGAATATGTAGACATTCTATTCAAATTCAAATGTCCACATTCAATCAAATGCAATTGAATTTTGAATGTTTTGAACATTTGTGCACATCCCTATATCCTACCATTAGCTGGTTTTCCAGCTTTTAGTGCATGTTAGGGGGTTATAGCAGGACTGTGTTGTGGTTGCCACGGATACATGTAGCAGTTCCACCATAATGGCGCCACAATGGCACTGTACTCCCCCTGTCTGGATGGGGTCAAGCTGTTTCCTCCAACAGTGAAATTTAGGTGTGTGTGTGTGTGATATTCCCGATGTTGTGTTTCTCGGCAGCATCTAGCATAGTCCAAATGGAGAGTGCAGAAGTTGTTTTTCATGTATGTAGAGATGAAATCTGATTCCAAGTGTGTAAGATTCTGTTGTCTTTTAAAAGGTAATTTTTTTCACACACGTAGGGGAGAAAGTGCAAACATTTTTCTACTAATCTCAAAGCTGTTCAAAAATCTCTAGGTAGATCACTCTGCAGAATTAAAAGAAGAAGAGCTTATTGTAGCCTGATCAATGAAACAGCACTGTAATTAATAGAGTCACTTCAAAAATGTGTTAGCAGTAAGGGAACAATTTAAGTGTGACCCAAAATATTGATTCTCTTTTTTCTCTCTTTTTTCTTCCATTTTCTTTCATACAAAACCAGTTCATTTGTTTTTCAAGCTACATTATGTGAAAATGCCGTGATCTGAGCTAATCCTTGCTTTTTCCAGGATAAGCTCAGATTTCTGCAGCTACAGTAAAAACCTTATGTTTGTAAGCTCCTTACAGTTATCTAATGGGCACTCAATCAATTTTTCCCCTGAGACAACTCTGATGAGAAGGCTGTAACGTTTATTCTGTGCAGAGACCATCTAAAAGAGGCTTTGGTGGAGAGCAAAGTCAAACAGCTATTATTCATCTTAGCTCAAACATAGGCACTAAATGCAAGAATGCTGGGAAAAAAATTTATGAGAACTACAATAAAAAAAGGTGATTAGCTGTATTTTGAGGCATAGTCTGCCCTGTAGGTTGCCAAATATAATCAATAAGGGTTAAAGGGAAGGAAAAGAAGAGAGAACTTGGCAATTGTTTCATCCTAAAGGGTTGTTGTGCAGAAATGTAACACTGTATGTTGGAGAAAGAATAAATGTGTTTCTGACACAGTTTTTGCACAAAATGACAACTACATTTGACATCCACACATAATGTTCACAGTATGTACGCTAGATATCAACCAGTGAATTTTTTGATGTCCCAAAAATGATGAACTTCCTTGGTTATTTTTACCATGTCAAAAATATGGTGCACTATCACTTCTACTTCAGGACAGGGGAACTTTCATTCCCAAAGTTAGCGAAGAGGAGAGGCATTTGACACAGGTACTAGGGTTGCAGTCTCAGGCTTCCTAGGAGCTCCAATTGCTGGTTACTATAATTTGAGTGCTACTTTGGCAGTGGTTCTCAACTTTCCCAATGCTGTGACCCCCGAATGCAGCTCCCCAGGGACCCCAGGGGCGGGGGTGGGGCGGGGCCAGGGGCGGGGTGGGGTGGGGCCAGGGGCGGGGCCAGGGGCGGGGCCAAGTAGAAGAGGGTGCGGAGCTGCGTGGAGGCGCGGGAAGGCGGCGGCGGTGCCTCGGCGCTCATGACGAGCCCTCCCGCTGCTGCTGCTGCTGCTGCTGCTCCTTCCTGCCACCCGGCGAGTGGCGCTGGTGGTGGCGGCAGCAAGAGCAGCAGCAGCAGCCCGCGGGCAGCTCTTTCAGGGCAGGCAGCGCTGGCACTCGCCGCAGGACATCAGCGGGAGCCGCTACCACCCGCCTGACTGGGGACTCTTCCCGCCGCCGCCAGAGACTTCTTGCCCACCACCGCCCGCATGGGATGGAAGTGCGCGGCAGTGGCGCGCAAGGAGGAGCAGGAGGCGGCAGGCGAGGCGAGGCGAGGCGGGGCAGGCTCCGGTCCGGCCGGGAATCCCCAAGCACAGCCGGCCGAAAAAGAAGGAGCAAGAGGAGGACGACGAAGAGGAAGCGGCGTTCTCGGGCCGGGTGGGATGGATGGACAGGGCGTGCGGGCGGTGTGTGGAAGGGCTCTCTCTTCTACCTGCTCTTCCGTCCCGCCCTCCGGCGGCTTAAAGGCAGCCTCGACGCCAACTGCCATCCGACGCCGCCAATGCCGATCTCTTCTCGCGGCGCGGCGGGGGGCATGGCGGGGGTGTGGCTGGGGGGGACACGGGGGGGCCTGCGGGACCTTTGGCGACTCCGCCAAAATGGCCGTTCGACCCCCGATGGGGTTGTGACCCACAGGTTGAGAACCGCTGTTGTAGAAGATCCCATATATTAGGTCAAACCAGGTCTAAAGCACAGATTCAGCTCCTCTCATCTGTGAAGTTGCAGACGGGGGCTAGAGAAGACATCTGTCACTCAGGAAAGCTGGTGCTAGTCATCTAGCCCAGCATCATCTCACAGAGTGGCCCATCAGTTGCTTTTGGGCATCTCAAGCAGAAGACAAAGGCAAAACCTTCACCTCGTCTTGAATCCCTGCAAATGGTTTTGAGAGGCATATTCCCAGTCTCTCCAAACTGGAGGCAGAACCTAGGCATCCATTCTAGTTGCTACTGTTACACATATCCTCCATAAATTTATCTAATCCTTTCTTAAAGCTTTCCAGGCTAGGTGCTGCTGCCACCTCTTCTGTCAGAAAATTCCATAAACTTATGGCCCTCTGGGTGAAAAAAAAAATCCAAGTCAATCCAAACTCTTGCCTATTAGGTCTCTGGTTCTAGTGTGTTGCAACAGAGAAAATTCTTCTTCTCTACTGACTTTTCCAACATCATGCATGATTTTATAAATGCTTCTGCTGGGATTGTGCTAGGACAGTGGCAATAGTCGGCACTGAGTGAGGGTAGCCACAGATTATTTTGATGTTCTACATACATGGTTCTGGCCATAACAGTTTCTTGAAGCAGGTTTCCTCCTTAATCATTTGCCCAGTGCTTGCTTTCTGCTCAGCTCCTACTCTGGGATTGACTGTCCAGCTCTGATTGTCTAGCTATTATTAAATCCCATCAGCAGAGATCCCATTTTCTAAGCGTAAAAGAAAATTATAATTTTTTTTGCCAAAGTAATCTTCTAACATATCTCAGACATGTTCTTTCCGCACAAACTGCCTTTTAGAAAAGTGAATTATATCAGCAGAGCCATTGGGAAATATTTGCAGTCTTAGAAGCTTAATTGAAGAAGATTCTTCTGGGAAATATGAACCTCCATATCTTAACAAATTCTAAGCTTTCTTTCTTTCTTTCTTTTCCTTCCTTCCTTCATTTGTATTTTTTATTTAATATTTTTATGCATGAGCCTTGGTGTGAGAATATATTGTCATTCAAAGTATGGTGTTACTTCCAGCTGACATTTTCTGAAGGAATATAAATGGCAACTTATTGAAAGAGAAAGCCGGATGTTCTCATTTCAGTAACCTCACTGACATCATTCCCACACAAAAGAACTTCACATATCTTCTATTTAATAGAGACTAAAGTTACTTTGTGGCTTATAAGACTATTAGCAGGGTCCTGCTGAATCAGGCCACAGCCCATCTAGTCCAGCATCCTGTCTCACACAGTGGCCCACTGTCAAGCAGAAGGCAAAGGCAAAATCTTTACCAGCTCTCAAATTTAGAGGCATCCTGCCTATCTTGCCAACCCAGAGACAGAATTAGGCATCCATTTTAGTAGTCATTGATACACCTGACCTCCATGAATTTGTCTAACCCTTCCTTAGAGCTGACCAGACTGGTTGCTGTCACCACCTCTTCCAGTAGTAAATTCCATAGACCAATGACTTGCTAGATGAAAGAATACTTCCCTTTGGTCTTAATTCTTCTCAACATATCTTCTTCCTTTTCCTTGCTGGAATTTAATGTATTAAATGTGCTTCCTGAATGTCTTGGCCCAGTGCAATCTGAGTAACCAGAAGATAGACTTGAATATTCAAACAGAAACTGAAAGAGAGTTGCATTTTCCATGTAATTTGTATTAGGTGTATTGTATGTCCCTATTACATTCTACTCTCCTACACAGTGTGGAAGAATATATCTCACATGGAATATGAGTTTCAAAAAGAAAAATGTGATTCTCTGATACCTCTTTTTTCACCCTTCACTTCAATACTGAAATATATACTTCTAATTGGTTAGGATATGATCTAACTAGTTAGGAAAATTTGCATACAGAGCATTCACTGTCATCAGATAGTTTGGATGAGATCATTGTTAAGGATTTCTTAACTCTATTCCCCCTCTCCTGGAGTTAACAGTATAGGGAAAGCACATGAGGCTGAATTATTAATTTGATCACAGGGTCAATTTTAATATCCGGTGACACAGTCTCCTGCTCTAATGTCCAAAGATATTTCTGTATCTGTGCAATTAATCTGACTGAAATGTAAATGGCTAATATTTCTCAGAACCTTCCAGATTCTAGCCTTTTAGCCTTTATAAGAAGGCTAAAGATGAGAGCTGAGAAAAATTTCCCGACCTCGATCAGCTTAGAATCTTTATTTCAGTTCTTCAAGCTTCCAAACATATTTTATTTACTAGGTTATGGCTAGTTTTCTTTCAAAGTATATAATTGCTTATTTCACATTACTAAAAGTGTAATGGATATCTAAAATACATTATTAAATATCTAAGTATTTAAAAATTATCAAGTATTCATAAAAAAGAAAGAAAGAACCTTTGGGATATACTGTCATTAATATATGATAATTCAATTTTTCCATTTAAGGAAGCAGGGAAAGCTTCTTTATGGCTGCCTCCAGACTAGCGGAATAAAGCTGCAGTTAAATCTAAAAATGTAGTATACTGTATATTCTGGTGTATAAGACTACTTTTTAACCCAAGAAAATCTTCTCAAAAGTCGGGGGTCGTCTTATACAACAGGTGTCATCTTCTTATACGGCGAGTTTATCCCAAACTCTTTATTATAACTGGAAAGTTGGGGGTCGTCTTGTACGCCGGAATATATGGTAGTCATTATGCAGCGAAGACTAGGCATCCCAACTGGAAAGGTAGCTCTGTAGTTTCCCCTATCGGAGCTGTGAGAGTTGAGTCGGCACGCGCCGTCATGAAGGCTGAGGCAGCTGATCAAATTTTGAGCTGCCCTTCCTGCTTAGCTGGCATCTTGTGTCCTTTTTTCACCATCATACCTACTACACTGGCTTGAAGCTTCAAATTTTCTTCATACTGCAGAGCGAGTGTTGTGGATCCAGCATTAAGGTAAGTGTGCAGCCCTGATCATGTAATGCAGCGCCATGACAGTCAATCGATTGTTGTGTGTGATGGCTCAATCAGGACTGCACATTCCAAAATATATAAATGTGTCTGGGTGCAGCCTTTCTTAATGCAACTTGAAAAACATTAATTGACTCAATGGACAAAATACATGACTCATATCAGAGTTTCAAAAAATTCTAATTTGGATATTTGATCATACAAAATGAAAACAATGTTTATTAAAGTCACCAAGATTTGCTAATGAAGTGCAACATACATATTATATTTATTGACTTCTCTTTCATTTTTTTCACACCTGTGAATAGCTAATTGACATAACCAAGCTATACTTCTGTTTCTGTTTCTGTAACTGTAATTTGCATATATATGCTTGTAAGCTTATTAAATGCAATTTTAAAAAGGGGGAAAGAAACTAGGGAAAGCTTCTGTATCTTGCATAAAATAGAATTTAAAAAAAACTGGCTTTGATGCCAGTTTGGAGTGGGAACCCCTTAAAGGGCCACATGAAACTGCCTATCTAGCCTACCTTTGGAGAATCTGTGGTCTACAGATACTCCACTAAATCCAAACTATTGTAACCAGTGGTCAGGAATTATGGGAACGGTACTCTAACAACATTTTCTCACCACAGGTTCCTTTTTCTAATCTAGACATTATTGTCTCTAATGGCATTTTATGAAGCTTTTCACCAAGAGTATTATGAAACTAAATTAGATTAATCTATATTCTAAATGGATGCCCTGCCACTCAGCAGCAGGATTCGGAATGACATTTAGGGAAACACGCTCAATAGCCACATAGGAATTGCTTGTAGGTACAGAATGATCTAGTAGATGAACTAGGCAGGAAAACAAATTCTGGGAGATTGTATTTAACGTGGTATGGATAAAAGTGAAATAAAGTCTGTAAAAGTGAATACCTAAATACTTTAAAGCATAATAAATAGGTTGCAAATCTGCTAGTATGTGTGTGAGAGAGAGGGAGGGAGAGAGAGAGAGCAAAAGCAAATCTTTCAAACACCACTATCCAGTTGCTCCTAGCTGGTATTCATTTATTCAAGCTGTTATCAGACATAGCAAAACAAAAACAAAACAAAAACAAGAACATTTCTGAGACAGATCACAGATGGTATCAAGGTGGGATTGTTCACTTAACGGTCTGCCCCTCACCCTCTCTTAAAAAGGTAGATGAGAAAAGATTTGGGAACACGAGTGTCAGACACCATCTCTGAGGTACTTTTGAGGTGCCCCTTTTATTGTGTCTGAACATAGCCTCAGTCAGTGAAACTCTGTTGTCCTGAGTTAACCTGTCACAAAGTCTTTAGCCTATGATTTCATTTTTCCTCAGAGGCACAGTTCATACCATTCTCTCACCAGCCTGATCTAATCCTTTCTTGACCATAACCTGCTGCCAATCTAAGGCTGTGATCACACCTGGCTGATCTAGGTCGTCCCGTTAAGAAACTGAACTGAATCCATCCTAATCTTGTTCACACCCAATCCCCAATAATCAGATCATCCTCAATTCAGGCTGCTATGCTCACACCTTTTACGTTATCTCCTCGAGTCTCCACGACTCTTTAGTTCTCCACCCCTATTGATTACATCAACACCACCTGCATTCCAATAGAATAAAGTTCTGTCAATCAATAGTGGCAGCAGGGTGTGTTTGGGATTGTGTAGTGCTGAGGGCAAACTCAGGGGACTGTTGGGGTGAGTTGACTGTACCCCAGAACAGATGCAGTTGAGGCATATCCCAGCCAGCATGCATTTCCAGTTGCGCAGCCATTCCAGAAAGAAACGGGGAGCCTATAATCTTCCCTTTTCTCTAAAGCTGCTGAAGAACTTTCACTTCTAAGTAAAAGTTTTTACTGCAATGGAACTTTGTTTCCCTTGCATTTTGCTGAAGGAAAATGGAAGGTACATTGCCCTTAGAATTGCATCATTTCTACTCTTGCACCACACTGTCCCTCTACCTCTCCCAACAGTGCTTTTCTGGCCATTTAATTTTTAAATCCATCTGTGTTCTTGGCAAAAATGCATTAGTCTAGCACAAAAAAAATATGATGGATAGAGTCTGCAAGCTTGTGGTCAGAACAAAGGGGAATCAGGGGCAGGATGGGAGAGGAGGTGTGGTGACAGGAATGGTCACAGAACTGGAAAGGAATGCAAGATTGTGTGTGTGTCACCTGCAGCCAGTCATCGGGTGGGAGTTGCTCTCCAAGATGGTTTGAATCCTCTGTAAAAGTGGACTCTGGAGAAGCCAGCTTGAGGAGGCACAGACCACCCCCAAGACAATCCCATAAAAAAAAATCTGAGCACAACAGCGTGGATGTTGAGGGTCAGGGCCCAGTTTTGGGGAAGCACACAGACAGCTCTGGGGACAAGAGCTCAGACAGTCAGCCCCAAGAGTGCCCCTTCCCTCTGCTGCTTAGGCAGCAGAAACAGGTGAGGCACAGATCGCAACAGCTGGTGCAGCTGCACCAGCAAGAGCATGGTGCTGCCTCCCCTACTTAACTGAGCAGTGCACGCTGGGCCGGCATTGCAGACAAAACTTGTGCAACTCCCGTCCACTCCTTTGCCCATAATCCTGACTCTTGGACCCTGCTGTGACTCTGCCGTACTTCTGGAATCCCAATGTGGAATGACATGACTCTTGCCATGACTTTTGCCAAACTTCTGGAGCCCTGACTTTGGGCTGAGTACTCTTGAGCCCCAACGGACTGCCGTAAGCATGTGCGTGTGTTTGCCTCACTGCCCTCGGTCACCTGAGAGCTGAGACATGACAATAATCCAAATGAAAATATACAGAAAGGTTATGTATATTCGTCCAGTGGACTAGTAGACTGCTTGGTCATGCCATTATTAATTTTATAGAAGAATAATGAAATACAGAATGGCAGAATAGTTGTAGTTCAGAGGAAGTAAATAATAAGAAAGCTGTCTAAGAAGTGATCATCTCTAACATTATATATTCCTTAAATGGGAAAGCTAATGTTACTTACTTAAAAGGCAGCAGTAAGTACATGGCATTTCAATCTTAATTTCTTAGAGTTATTAACATTCCTGCTACTGCATTAAAATGTAAAGCAGGTTGCAATTTTACTGTGTATTTCCATTTTCTGATTGTCAGATAATGACTACACTTCTCTTAAACAGGCAACACATCATATTCAAAAGAGGCTTCACATTACATAAGCAGATTATTTTTGTTGACTGGAAAATTTAAAGGAATATGTGAGCAGTAAATTTCACATGGGGAAATAAAAGGCTTGAAAATATATTCTGTAGAGGATAGTACTAAATGAGTAAATTATACATGCAAATCAAGAACTGTGGTTAGGTGCTGCTAAGAAGCTGCCGTAAATTATGTTGTTTATTGTGCATTTGCCAGGTCTTACATTTCCAGGAAACCTGTTTCATACATAAGACAACTTCTAAGGACTATTATCTCTGTCTATATTTAGGTATAATATCTGACAGTCATAACATGGAGTAATTTCAAAAGTCAGAAGAGTGCTTATTCTTATTAATGTTATTTGTTGTTGCTATTGATGGTATCATGGGACACAAATTATACACTTACCAGAAACTTTTTGGCACAAAAAAGCAGTTCTTTTTTGTGAAAATCTAGGACTCAGAGTTGTCCTATGAAATTAAAAAATTCAAGGAGATAAATGATCTATTAAAGGCTGCGTCCAGACAGGGCCTATGACCCAGGATTATCTTAGCACTATGTTGGGATGGCCAAATATGTCTGTGGCAATCCCACAACTGGGTGAAATCCACAATCTCACTATTGTGGATAAAATAACTCCCAATCCAGATTTTCCCTATGTGGCAACAGGACTTACCTTGTCTGGACATTTGCTCCTGGGATCCACCATCTTGGATATGGCCACTACACATGTTGTGCCACTGAAATACCTGGAAGTAGCCAACATGCCATCAATAGGAGCAAGGACCCATACAAGTAAGTGCCCATGACTGCCTTGAAATTTTGCCCTGCAGTTTTGCAGGGATGGTGAAAGGCAATTGTGAGATCCAAACAAGATGCTTCATTTTCCTGTTAGTATCTGGCTGTAATTTAACTCAAAATTAGGAATTACACAGTGTGTTAGGGATGGCCAGTAATCTGAATGGTTTTGAAAGGATAATCAGACAAATTAAGGAAATCTGCCACTGCACTGAATGAACAAAATATCCACAGAAAGAAAGAAAGAAGAACGAATGTGTTACCTGAGTGGCATAGATGTATTAGTAGAATTGAAATGTATGATTCTTTATTTAGGCCAAGAGAGCTTTCACTGTTGAATTGATCTGTAACAATAGTTAAACTCTGTACATTTGGAGGAAAGCACAGGGTATTTCCTAAGTGCTATGGACTTAGCACTCAGTTTCATCATGTTGGGGTTTCACCACATATGAGGGATTCAGTGGATCAAATTAAACAGAAAAATTATACGACTCTCTTATAAACTTTGCTTACTAAGTCATCAGTGTCTGATCAAGAAGCTAAAGAGTTCAACTACACTTTCTCTCAGAATGTAGTGCATAGCACACCACAATCTTAGGTCCTTTCTGTGTGGGCCATCATCCTGATAGATTGGGATAAGGCACCTAAATGGTTCCCTATCCTCATGCTACAGTAGTTCTCCTCCAAGTAGTCCACGATTGGACTATATCAACTATCCCAGACGATGAAGGAAGCACCAGTGAAACTGGTTCCAGAAGTTGGTATTCCACCAAAAAGGCCCTAGTCAGAAAAACACTAAAGGCTAGGAACTTTTATCCCAGCTTTTGAGGTCCAGGCCCAGCCTTCAAAGCAAGCAGGTAGCCTGGATGGGCTATTCAAAATGCAGAAAACCCTTAATTCACACTAGATTGAATCAAACCTAGTACAGGTGATCATGGCATGGAAAATGGCCTAGGCAGTGTGCATATTGAGACTGGTATGGGCCAACTACTTGAGCAGGAGGTGCAAGTGCTATCCTTGACCCAGGAGTCATGCTGTCGCTGATCTGAGATCTGAAGTGAGTGAATTTGCCTCACTTCAGCTACTGGAGTGTAGTTGTGAATGGAAGCCATCATGCAACAGTGAGATTTCTGTGTTGGTAAGAACTTCAGTGGACCAGAAATGGCCAGATTCAAGGTCTTATCAAGGCAGAAATGGTACCTTGTAAAGCACATCTTTCTTGTTCATGTTTTAACACAGGGGAAAGGAATGAGTCTTGAAAGAGTAATCAAGGGTTGGCAATTTTGGATGCCCTACTCCTAGAACTCATAAGGAGCTGTGCCAAGTGCCCATGTAGATACAGCCTTAGTGATTTTCAAACATTTACTACTGTAGTTTTGACTTGATGGTATCAAAGGTTAATCCCACTTTCGGACCAAAAACATTTTTTCAAGTTGCCTTGGATTGTTCTCAACTAATACTCAAACCATTTGTTAATACCGGTATAATGGGAATATACTATATACGCTTACAAACAGTTTTTTACTCTTCTGTATTGAGTTGAATACTAATTGCTTTCATTTAGGTTGTAATATCTGTATGAAGTATGAACCCTATTTATGAATAAACCTTTTCCCTTTATGTCTTTGTTTTCAGGAGGGATATTTGAAACTGTGGAAAATGAACCAGTCAATGTGGAAGAGTTAGCTTTCAAGTTTGCTGTCACCAATATTAACAGAAATAGAACACTGATGCCTAATACCACATTAACCTATGACATCCAGAGAATTAACCTTTTTGATAGTTTTGAAGCCTCAAGACGAGGTAAGCCTCTTTTACTATATTGTATCATAATATATGTAAGTTTTTTCTCTCTATGTGTGTGCTTCTTGTGTTGGAATATTGTAGCTAGATTTAACTAATGGAGTAAGTCAGGAGATAGAGGATGGGATCACACAGGGTTTTGGGGAGGCATCCATTTTCTGAGATCATCTATTTTCTGAGATCACCTTAGACAATTTAAAAAATGGTTGGCTAAAAGCCTATCTGACAGCCCTTCCTTCTCATCACCTTCTTTGCACACATTTAATTGGTAGCCACTGTTGTGGGTTTCCATGAACTCAACTGGCTGGCTGCTGCAGCAGACTGGGATCGCTTAGGAGCCTCTGCAGCCTCCAACCCAAACTGCTGTGAGACCCCTGAAAATGATTATTTTGTATCTATGTCTGTGGAAGGGGTGGATAATCAAAGAACTGAAGAAAAGGTTAAGTGTTTTCTTTCTGTCCCTTGAGTTTCAAATCTGCCCTGGGGTGTCGCTAAACACATGTGTGAACACACCCTGAGTTAATAGGTTATTTTCCCCCCAAGATGTGAATTTTTTGGGAAATGGTCAGGACACTATGATTCTTCAAACACATTTGGCTTCATTGAATAATTATCTGAAACATTTTTTTTATATAAGTTTTAAAATGATTGTCATCACTTGCAGGATTGAAGAGCAACACTAAGCTAATAATCTTTGCAAATATTTAAGTCTATGATTCTAATAGAAAGTGACAGAAAATCAAACATTTTCTTTCTTTGCTGCCTAGAAATGAGCACTGGTATGCTTTTGCTTAATCTGCAAACAATTTTAAAGAATCATGCTTATTTATATATATATCACAGGGATATACTAACCATACATTCTGAGAACAGGTTGGTTATTAACCTTGTATTTATTTCACCTGATTTATTGGCTATGACTCACTGTTATTTTTTAAAAAATATTAAGGCCAGAATATGTAAAACTATGAAGCCAGAGTGTAACTGAAAACGATCGCTATCCTGATAGCTATATGACTTCTTTTAATAGAGGAGAGATTTGTATGCAGCTTCCAGCATGATCTCTTATTCTGGAACAGGGCAGCAGTCCATATACTAGTTCAGACTAGGGATATTTACCAATATTTGAATATTTGAATGCATTCAAAATTCAGTCAAATTGACCAGATTTCAACATTCAAATTCAAATCGAATGTCCTTAAATTCAAATTTAACGTTTTGATTTCAATTTTAAATTTTGGATTTATTCGTTCAAATTATTCAGACGTTCTTATGTGTATGAGTTTGTACACAATGTGTACTTGAAGATCCGTGTCTTTCCCGCATCCCGCGTTTGTACAGATCTGTATGGGATGAAAACAGGTTGCATACAGGGTTAACTACAGGATGCATATGGATGTGTACGGACCCGGGGAAGATGCGTAAGGGAATCTACTAATGTTGTTGACATTCATAAGTGCAAATTCAAATGCAAAATTCAAACAAATAGATTTAAATTTGCTTAATTCAAATTGAATTTGGTTAAATTTAATTTAAAAGATTGAATCAAATCAAATTTTTGAGTATTCGATTTGAATCGAATCCTGAAAATTGCATTTGGGCACACCACTAGTGCGGACAATCAAACTTCATCCACGTTGAAGAAACTGTGGACCAGGCTGTGGCAACAAAAATGGTACCCTAGACAAGTATAGTTATAGACCTTAATGCTGAGGTCTATAAATGGACTAAAGGTATAATGCCAAATAAAAAAGCCATGCAGATGGCATGCAGATGTGGTCCAATATACTATGGGGGACCCTTTTCACTACTGGAAATAGGCCCACTGAAAGACCAGCCAGATTGTGAACTTTTGTTCCCAGCCTCAAGAGCTTTTGCCACCCCAGAGGCAGTGGCAAGGACTGGAGTGAAACAGGCTATCTGCATGTGGATGGCCCTGTTTGGCTCCTCTGGCAATACATCCTGTCTTGGGACAGGGTGGTCTCCTCTGCCCCATACCCCACATGCAATGAAAAAAAGGTCCTCAGAGAACAAACAACTGATCTGTTTCAGAAGGAACCCCCTTCTGTTTTTATAAGTCAGAAAAGTTTACTTTCTAAAGATGTGTGCAAATAGGTTCATATGCTAGTTCATAATATATTAATAAAGAATCTGTGTCTCACAAGGGTGGCCCTCTTGTGTGGGAAGGTAAGGGACAGCTGAGTGCAACAGAGATTAAATAACACCCTGTTCCTTATTCCCTACACCTCCTCTTTTCAGGTACTTTTGCAGCCAGGAGGGATGAAACCACAGGAGCTTGTGGTTATGTCACTGAATGGCAACAAGAATCCTGCCATACCTACATGGTTCCTGGCTTCTACCAAGTCTGAACAAGCCAGAAAAATGTTTTTCCACAACAGTTAATAAATGCATTGGCATTGTGCTTACCTTCCTCTCACCGTTGTAGATGACAATCATGCACATTTGATTGATTAAGTCCATGATAACATAGCTGTGGAATACAAAGTTTTCTGCCTGACTTTCCTAATCAATAAAATCTTAATTCTAAAATTCATAAGTAGAACATAATACTAATAGACTGCTATCTGCTGCATTTTGAAACAGATAACTTCATTTTAAATTCTAAATAATATTAATAAGAATCACAATCATATGGCTGAATTAGTTCCTTCTGAAAAAGTTGTATTTTATTCTCAGACAGTTAGAAATAGTGCCCAATATTTAGCAAAAATATTACCAAACTACATCCTGATTTAACTTTTCCCAGAAATTCCTAGCTTAATCTCAAGCTTTTTGGTTACATCAAAAAGCAGAGAAGTCCTTATTTATATTAATCCATATGATAAATTTTCCTATCTGTGATATATGTTAAGAATATCTCTCTGAGGTTAATGCTTGTTGTGTATAGCAAAAAGGAACAGTTCCAGAGAAACTTCTGGTGAGATATTACATCTGATTGGCATGTATATTATATGATATGTCAGACATGCATTCTTTCTTCATGGAAAAATAAATGGATTAAATGTCTACTTGTCCAATATCTAAAGAACTCAATAAGCCCTCATTCTGGTCCCTGTGGAATTAAGTATGTCGAACAACCTCTTCAAATAGCTGATACTCCAATCACTTTACCATCTATAGTTGCTGCTGCAAGGACAACTACTGAATATCCCATGATAAAAACCATAGAAGAACCTTAACCATAATTGAAATACAACCCTCTCCCTGGTAGGACAACATTCAGAGGAAGCAAAACATCAAAAGCTTGGGTGAAGAGTATGTTTTAACCAGGTGCCAAAACCATAGGGAGGCTGTTCCAAAATTTAGGGGCCACCACAGAAAAAGCCCTCTCGTGTGTGTCATTACCCCTGCATATCTGAGAGTGGCAGGAATATAAGAAAGCCCCTATCTTATGATTTTATTATCTAATTCTTGGGTAATGCTCTTTTTCTTTTTCTTTCCATCTCAGTTCTTCCCTGCCTATGCTTCTTGAGTTGAGCATTACTTTTTCTAGTAAAACTGTGCAAAACCACATGTAACAATGAGAATAACAATAACATTAATTAATTAATGATGATGATGATAATGACAACAACAATAACAATAATTCAAAAGTCTTAAATATAGCGCAGTGAGATCACAGGAACAATTTTTGTGATTAACTTTTGCTTTAAAAAAAGAATCAGCTCAGCTTGCTGTTAGTTCTCTCCTAGACTTTCATTGCTGGCCATTTGCCTAAGGTAATAAATTGATTCAGCCCATGATAACAGAAAATCCATTTGCATGACAAAATTGGCAAGCTGAGATTATGGGTTGTCTTGAAAGTCAAAGATGATGTATGATGAAACACAAATCCAAGATGCAACATAGTAAATGGTGACTTTCAAATAATTCAATGTACTTCAGGAGGGCTTGTAAATATATGAAAAATGTGATTAGCATTGCATTTGACTGTATGACAACAGTCACATAATCTCTTTAATATATACAAAGGGCTGGCTCAAAACATTTTGTTACCTCAGGTGACAAATAATGCCCCCTACCTTAAATTAAAGTATGTACACCAAATTGTAAGTACTTAAGGAATAAATTCTTACAAGCTCTCTTCATGGATTAAAAACAGAACATCATATATCAAACAATTAATCAAATATTGTCCTTTCATATATCTTTTAGCCACTATCTAAGCTTTTTACAAACTCCTTCATTATCTGACCATGAAACTATTATGTTCTCTCCTTTGGTCTACTCTTTGAACCATCAATGACTTCTGTCTTTTAGAACAATGCTTTCTCGAAATGGTTCCATTTTACTGGGTAGATGGACCTAGGGTTTCATCCACATGGGGCCCAATCCAGACTGGATGAAGGGGGAAGTGAGCAGCAGAACCTGTACATGGCCTAAACTCTGAATTGTCATTTGGCATTGGGATGATGCAGTAGTCAGATGTTGTTCATGCCAGATTAGCCATCTGGGATGATTTCTCCTACTTTGAGATACCTCAAATGGGAGACAGCCACATCTGGATTGTTCTTATGTTGGAATTATATAAATGCAGCCTAGAACTAATTTTATGCAGTCCATGACCTAATTTGAGATCACTACAAAGCTTTAATCATTAGCTTAGAGAGAGGCAAAAAGAAACTGGTGTTTCTCTCTGTAATGTTGAACTCAGACTTTGTTAGAGCCCTAATTCTGTGGGCTGAGACAGTAGAAGGCTTTTCTACCCCACTTTTCTTGTCCATTTAAGGGGAGTCAAAGCAGGTGACAATGCTTCCTATTCTTCTGCCCACAACAGAAACCCTGTAGGTGGGCCTGTTAATGCTAGCTGTCATGCCTCATGCCATCAGCGCCTCCTCTTCTCAGGATGAGAAGGCTGTTGGTCATGCCAGCCAAGCCAAGGTAAGCTTTCCCACCAATACAAAGTGAGGAAGGTGCGCCTCAAGGGTCAAACGGGCACAATGATCCTGTCTCCGAAGATTGGGACAGTTCGGACTCAGATGCTGGCCAACACCTTTCACAGAGCATTCTCAGGCAACAATGAGACACCTGAGATGGTCAGTGCATTTGTATGCCAAACAGCTGCACCGAAGGGAGTGAGGCTCGCCCAGCCCTATTTAAGAATGCCAAAACCCAGCAAACACCATTCCAGACAATGGATCTTTCCCTGCAACCTTGGCTCCTGTACTTTCTGTGTTCCTGAACCTTTGACTTATTTATGACAATGAAGACCCTCTGGAAAATCTGACCTTGGCATTCCTGACCACGCATTAACACTTTCTCCTGCAAGAACTCTGAAGCCTGATCCAGCTGCTTGCGGCCGTTTGCCTGGTGCACATGTGTGTGTTCACTTGCTGAACACTGCCGGCTTGAGACGTGACACTCAGAAAGAAAGCTGTGATTAGCCCAAGGTCACCTAGCTGGCTTTGTGGAGGCGTGCAGAATCAAACCAGGTGACTATGAGATATGAGTCTGGCATTCTAACCAGAAGATCAAAGAGGAATATCCTAAGATAGGTAACCTAGAAATCTTTACAGCACCTATTGCAATGGAGTGTACTTGCAGTCACAGTGCTATGGATCGTTATTCTCAAGACTTTAATTGTAGAATCCACCAAACTGCTCAATTTCTCACAATTATCAATAAGAAATTAAAACCAGTCTGATTTAAAAGAAATCAAATGAAACCACTGTATTATTGTCTTTGGTAGTTTCTAGAGCAGATCACAACAGCAGACAGAGGTTGTAATATTTTGGTGAGAGGATTACAGTTGCTATGTGGAAGGCACATAGCCCCTGTTCTGTTGCTGTTTTCCTCAAGCATGTCTTTACTTCTAATTCACCCATTCCTCCATTTGGTCAAAAGAGCAGAAGAAAAAACTGATTTTGGATGCCACTGATTCTCCCTTCCATTTCTTCCTTCCTTCCTCTTGTACAGCATGTGATCAACTTGCTCTTGGAGTAGCTGCACTGTTTGGACCCTCACACAGCTCTTCAGTCAGTGCAGTGCAGTCTATCTGCAATGCACTTGAAGTTCCACATATACAGACCCGGTGGAAACACCCGACAGTAGATAACAAAGATTCATTCTACATCAATCTCTACCCAGACTATGCAGCCATCAGCAGGGCAGTTTTGGATTTGGTGCTATATTACAACTGGAAAATAGTAACAGTAGTATATGAAGACAGTACAGGTAAGTACCATGAATATTGTTTGATACTTGATTGCTGTTTATGAGTAATAATAACAAAAAATGGAACAGTGTCATAGTGGGAACGTAAGGACATAAGAGGAACCCATCTATTCTAGCATCCTGTATCACAGTGGCCCACCTATTGCTTCTGGGTTTTCTCAAGCTAAATCCTCATCTCTTCTCAAATTCCTGCAAATGCCTTTCTCTCCAATTTGGAGGTGGCATTGATTCCAGTAGCATTTAATACACCTGTCCTCCATGAATTTGTCTAACCCTTTCTTGGAGTGATCCAGACTGATTGCTGTCATCACCTCTTCTGGTACTAAATTTCATAGACTGATGACCCTCTATGTGAAAAAATACCTCCCCTTGTCTGTGGGTAGTGCTATGCTTAATGGAGATCCTCTTTCAACAGTTGGATTCTAGGATTATGACTAACAGATTATACCTTGACATGTATTTCCCAGCATGTCCATCACTATGCTGATAAATATGGTCTGTGTAGTATCAGCATGATAAAACTTAAGATTTTTTATCCTTCATTTATTTTGAAGAATTACTGCATCCTACTGCTGCTACAGAAATTTATTGTTCTGTTGCCCTGTTTGTCTGCATTTTATTATATTGTTTTTTAAAAAAACAAACAAACTAAAACATAATCAATTCAAGAATATGATTTATGGAACACAGATTCAGGTAACAAATTGCTCATACTAGCTTTTTCATGACTTCAGCAGCAACCATTATCATTTTATTTGAACAAATTATTATTAACCTGTTTTCAGATTTCTCAGAGTATCTATTATTTCATCTGTATGCTTTCATATCAGCATTTCTTCTGTTTTAGGGGAATTATTTATATACTGTAATAAGATTTCTCATGGAATATTTTCTCCTGGTGAGAGAACGCTTCCAACCATGTATATCTCTAATAAGGCATCTCTTGGAAATAATCCACCATTTTCTAGAAGTGTCTTCAGAAGTCTCATCCACAAATTAGAAGGAAGCAATGGAACAACCAGTTAGCAACATCTGGCTTCCTTCCACTTTTCGTTTGCATATACATCTACCCCTTTGAATAAGGATTGGCTAAACACCTGGAAATTCCACACACACACCATGCTATTCTACAAAAATAATCTCCTTCCTTTCTCAAAATTGGCTTTGAGGCACTGTTCTTTACAGAATATGTTCTAGACTGTGCACTGTTTGTTTGAAATTTCAGAACAAGACCTCACTTTATTGAGTTACTTTCTGGTCCCGCACATCCACCCTAAAAAAAAGTTAGTCATGTCTACCCCTAGAAAGATATATAACAGATGTAAAACTGTGAACAGTGCCACATTTATCTTCTATGAATTTATCTAATACTTTCTTAAATCTATCTAGGCTGGTTGCTGTTAGCATCTCTTCTGACAGCAAATTACGTAGACTGATGATCCTCTGAGTGAAGAAATACTTCCTCTTGTTGGTCCAAACTCTCCTGCTCTATCCTCTTTTGCCACACTGTGCATGATTTCATATACTTCAATTAGGCTCCCTTTTAAATGCCATGTTTCCAGGTTGAAGAGGTCTACCTTGCAGCCTGAATTCATTAGGGAGATGTCTCAGCCCCTTAATCATGAGATGGGTACTAAAAAATTAGATTCAGATCCGAGGTGTACCTTAGTGACCAGATTTTAACTGAGAATTAAATTCCATGTACTGGTTAATGCAATCAGTCTTTTAGGCAACCTGATAGCTAAGTAACGTCTTGAACCTGTTCTGGATGGAGGAGCAATTGTAGCTCTGTCCAGCACACATGCATGGAGGATGAAACAGCCAACTATCCATGCATGGAGGTGGTGACATGCTCACCCTGGAATTTGATGGTAGCTGCATTGCCTGGTTTGCCCATCATCAAAATGCTCAATGACAGTCTAGGCAGGAAGCAATAACAGCATCTTAAAGCAGTATGGACTAAGCCCATAGAGATATTAGAATGGTGAGTTACTAAAAACAAAATACTTGAAAACTGATTTTCCAAAAACAGGTCTGGCTTAGCCCTTTAGTTAAGATGAAGGGTAAAATCTGGTCCTTCAATCTCTGCCAGATGGAGGTGGCAGCTCATCATTCTGACATCCAAGTTAGGTGTGTCAAACCTAGATGGGTTGGATGCTCCACATTCTTATCATGCCATGTCTGTTGCCAAGCCCTCCAACTACTGAAGTGAATGACGTTATAGCTCATCAAATGCCTGAAGAAGTGGAACACAGATTGTGCATATTTACAGTCTCTAAATTCATTCCTTGAAATGAACAAACCTCCTTGGACCAAAATACATTACTGCACAAGATCTTGTTAATTTTGGTCTCTAATCTGAGACCAAAACTTCTGCACCTCTGGACAACCCCACCAGATATAAATATGTACCCTTATTCTTGCATTTGCATTCACCTTGGCTTTCCAGTTGACATTTGAATCTGAAATATTCTAACTTAAAACATGTAATTTATAGTTTTATCCTACTATCTTTCTATAGTGATTATTTTTAGAATACTTTTCTTGAGCAATTAAAGCTTAAGACTGCAATTCAATGGGTGCTTACCAGGAAATAAATAACAGCAGACTTTATAGGGCCTACTGCCGAGTAGATATATGTGGAATTTTGGAAGGCTTCAGGATTATGCTCCACATACCTACCAGGTAGCAATAAGCAGTAGGTCTATCTCTGAGTAAACATATGTAGTGTTAAACTATAAAGGCTTATTCTACTTCTTCCTTTCCTCATATCTGTAGTAGTCTTTTCTACATTTTGAAAATCAACATTAATAGCTGAGGATCAGAAGGTAAAGGAGATGGATTTTAAAAAAAATGCCCTGCTTTTCCTTTGGTGGAATGTTTTCTTGTGATTTCACGTATTTATAGATAGAAGAAAGATGGCGAACGTTTTCTGACCTTCTATTGTAGAGCAGACATTGCCCTTAATCAATTCCATTTCTCCCAACTAAAATTTACCGGCAGCTGTGCTGTGAACTTTTGCAGCTGTAGGATACCGTATGACAAAGGAATAATTTTGAGCCAAGGAGTTCTTATCTGTAAACGGAAATTACACCTGAAATTACTGTGCCTGAAGCCCCATTTTTCTCTGTTAACTTGTGTCACAGTAGTTGAAGAAGCACCTTTGGCAATAGTAATTCTTTGCTGCTTAATATAGCTAGGCAGGGGATTTACAGCCAACTTGCATATATTCCCTCAACTTGCTCATCAGCTGTATAAAAAGTCCTTTCAGGAAGGCAGTAAGCTTGCATATGGCTCCTCTCTTAACATCCAAACTATATGCTTTGCATTGTGCTGCTACAATTTCTGCTTGAATAGTCATAATGGCTCATATTTTGTATTGGTTTGTGAATGCTTAAAAACTGAAAGGAGAGGATCAGCCTACCAAGGAAAAAAGTCAATTTTCTCTGTGCAACGGAAGGCCTTGACAGCCAATAGCTGGCAGCATAGCAATCAGCACTTCACATCAGAGGAAATAGGATAACGCGTTATGTTGCTTTATACATCAGTTTGCATTCTATTGCTGCCGTTCCTATGCCAGCAATGCTAAGTAGGTTCTCAAGGAACTAAATCAAATATGATCTCTCACATTGGCAGGCTGATGGTTCATTTTCATAATTACCATTTTAAAAAGTTTTTTTTCCTTTACAAAAAATCGGTTCTCACTGTAATTCAATCTTCCTTTGTAAAACCCATCTTCCTTTGGCTGACAGTAGATGAAGACTGTAAGTGTCTATAGGAAGAAAGAAAGGAGGTTCATATAGAATTGGAAAGAGGCTGCATTGCACACCTAAATAACTCTTGAATATCTTTGTCAGAGAGAGGGCTTTCTGTCCATTTAGATTTTTTTAAAAACATATTTAAAAAAAATACATATTTTTTTAAAAATTACAATTAGAAATACCTTTGCCAGGGAGAAACTCTGACTGAATACATTTTAGAATTGTCAGATTGTGTTACACATCTGCTTGAAGACAATGGAATCTATCCTTTTATTCCAATTTATGGGTGTTTCCAGATGGCACATATTTCTCCATAAATGTCACAAAAGAGGCCCGTAAAGGGTCTGTGGCAATTGCCAGATTGATTGATCTGGTGCTGTGCCATTGCAGGCTGACCCAAATATGCCCTGTTTGCCAGCCCAGTGAAGAATATATTAGCCTTCTTCAAAAAGTCTTAAAGCAGGGGCCAATTTGCAGTTCAGCTCCTAGTTTGCACAGAAGCTGACTAATTATCAACTAGTTGTGGAGCACGAAATTGGGCTTCACAAGCTTACCAACCTTTACCAAAGACTTACCTGAAGTGTCCAGCAGTGACCATCCACACCTCTGCTGGACAGGGAGGTCAATGGAGCTGCTGCACAAGTGTACTGACAGCTCTGCTGACCTCCTGACACAACTGTGACTGCAAAGAGTGTCAGCGTCATCCTAGCAGTGCCCAGAAGAGTACTGGCCCCTGGATCGATCACAGGTGAATGATTGCTCATGTGAAGCATGGGCTGTTAGTGCAAGCGCTAATCAGTGTTAGATGATCGTACTCCTTTCCCATGCATGGAATGGGACGGGAAGTGCAAAAATACCCCAGGTCTTGAAGATGGGAGGTAAGGCTAGCAGAAGCCTGAAACAGCATTGGGCTTCTCTCCTGACCATGGTCCTTTCTTTTCAGTTTTTTCTCTCCTAGCATCTAGAACTTTCCTGTATTGTTGTAACATGAAATAGTTTTGTCCTAAAATAGTTTTCCTAAAATATTCTTAAGAAAAGTTGAAACATGGTTCTGTTTTCCAAGAGGTGAAAGTTCTAGTGTTGCCAATCCTTTGTTTCCTTAGGCTTATGAAGCTTCTCCAGAAGGTGTGGGCAAATGCTGGGTCTTTAAATAATGCTAGAATTTTCTTTAAATAGTGCTAGAATTTTTGAATCCGTCTGCATCTCGTTTTTATCACGTTTGCATTTCATTTGCATCCCTTATTATGAGTGCAAATAGACCGATATTCAGATGCAATATATGATGAATTCAGTCAAATTACTCAAAAATCCATATTGGATTTTCAAAAATCCAAATTCAAAAATTTTTGAATATCTGTGCACATCCCTATTCCAAATACATATATGAAGAAATATGTTTTTAGAGATGAATTACTTTGGTTGGAAAAGAATTCTAGGGAGCAGGGGCTGCAACTGAAAGGCTCTCTCCCTGACCTGGGTTCCCAATATGTCATGTATGTCAGGTGGACTTTAATTGAGCACAAGAGATGGGTTTCGATGTAACAAGGTGCCGAGTTCTCTAGGGCTTTATAGGTCAATACTGATACTTTCAATTGGGTCCAGAAACAAACCGGTTTAACCAGGTTGCCCATCTGGCTGCTTGTGAACCCAGCCTTGAGTGTCTTTGGTTCAATGGCCTAACCAGGCCCCTTTGGTTCACTGTCCTCAAGAGAAATTATCCAAAAATGATACGTTTCCAATAGATTCTCTATAAGATGTAGTTTGGTTCTTCAGTTGCTTTTTGATTATTTGAAAACTGTTCCACTGCATACAGATTTTGTATTTTAAAGTCATCTTAGCCCCCGTCCCCATGGTAAGGATACTGTGAGGCTAACGTGAGTCCCCATGAAAAGCCCTAATTCGGGCTACATGAGGGACAAAATCCTCAAAACTGAAACAAAAAAAAACCAAACCCTTTATAACTGTTCTTGCCCCAAATAATTTGGGGCAAGAACAGGTTATCCTGGGGGCATGGTGACACTCCCCGGTTAAGATCGCAGCATTGGTTCGCCTTGAACCCACCCTATCCTCCATTGCCATGGGGACTCCTTAATGTGAATTAAGATTTGCATTAAGGCCGCTCCGAATCCACCGCAAGGTAGTGACAGCCCCATGGGGACGCACTCTTAATGTAACATTTACTGAGCAAACTGTTGAATCCTGAAGGTTGCTGTAGCCTATAGCTGAGATAAAGAATTCAGTACTGAAATATTTCTGAACATATTTGTAGGTCATATGTTTTCTAGTTAGATATCCCTTATAAAGGGAGAGAAATGATGAAGATTCATCAGTGAAGGATCTGATAAATGGTATGCTAACACATTAAGCTTTTATGTGGGGTATATTTGAAATATATTGTGTAACAGTGAAATTAAATGTTGAATCTAAATGACAGTAAAGATTCATTGCCCAGAACAGCCATTTGAATGATTGGATGTCATTTTTCTAGGACTAATTCGCCTCCAAGAACTCATCAAGGCCCCTTCCAGGTACAACATTAAAATCAAAATCCGCCAGCTGCCCTCTGGGAATAAGGACGCCCGACCTTTACTCAAGGAGATGAAAAAGGGCAAAGAATTCTATGTGATATTTGACTGCTCACATGAAACGGCAGCAGAAATCCTTAAACAGGTAAGAAAGGAGAAAAATGTATTTGTTTCCATCATGCCATCTGGTTGCCAGCTTCTAGGAAGCAATAAAACTGTGTTCAGGTGGATTAGATTTTGACTCATTAGCACAGTGCTGAATAGTTATGCTCACAATTTGTGTTTCCTTTGAGATGCTTTTTTACAAGAGACATCTGAGTATCCTAGAGACGCAGTGGATACAGAAACTGCTGTGAAGTCTTCCCCTTGCCCTCAGTGCCATCTGCACAATCATTAAAATAGGTCTCTTCTCTGCATGTATGGAATATACTGTATATTCTTGATATACAAAAAAGTACTGGGTCTGTATTGCACACAGTTAGATGAACTCCCAGAGGCTTGATTCAGATGTTGGCTAAAGCAAGTGGAAATAGATGAGCAATATTATTAGTGGCAAAAGTACATGCCTTTCAGAAATACAGGTGTAGCATTTATTGTTTAAAAAGATTAATGCCTTTTCTGCGCTGGGCCTTATTCCAGAATATATCCCAGAATAGGAA
This sequence comes from Aspidoscelis tigris stejnegeri, assembly GCA_023333525.1. Taxonomy (NCBI): domain Eukaryota; kingdom Metazoa; phylum Chordata; class Lepidosauria; order Squamata; family Teiidae; genus Aspidoscelis; species Aspidoscelis tigris. The sequence continues at coordinate 216,508,245 of JALMGA010000001.1, forward strand.
CCTAGGCATCCACATGTTAGTGCAGGCCTGCTGCAGTCTGCACTAGCATGTGAATTCCGTTCTGGAATATACTGTACTCCTGAATAAGGCCCAACGCAGATCATGTTATACAGACGACTGTGCATACATTGTATGGTTCTCATCTTCATGCTGAATTTTGGTGATATGAAATCTTACACCACTTGAATGTTATACAGCCTCTACTGGTCCCTGGTCACACCTTCAGTTTATACTTTCTTCAGCCCATCTTTAGGCCTGACTGCTCACACTTCTTCATCTCTATCCATTTTTGTGGACTTTTCCACCCTCCATTTTCATTTTCCTGACTAGAAAGTTCTTACATAAAATGGATAGAAATGAAAAGGTGTGAGTAGCCAGGCCTGCTATCTGGAGGTATCCGTGCACTTGACTTCCTTGCAAATAGCTTTTAGAAGCTGTGGAAAGCACAAAATCGAGGCAAAGTCCAGTAACCTTCCTCTGCTACCATTTGTGACACGCAACATCAAGAGGTTCAGTCTTGGGGTGTGCACAAATGCAATTTTCAATATTTGTTTTGATTCAAATCAAATATTCAAATGTCTGAATTTGTATGAATAGAGAAAAAGAATGTATTAAAATTCAGACCAATTCGAATATATTTGAATCTATTCATACAAATATTCAATACACATTTGATGATATGAATGTTGACAATATTTATATGCATCCGTACGCATCCAGGTTTTAACCTGTATGCATCCTGTTTTCATCCCATACAGATATGTACAGATTCATATGGATACAAATAAGATGCATACAGATACATATGTAATGCATACGTATCCATACACAAACAAATGTCTGAATTATTCATATGAATTATTCAAAATATCCGTATTCGTTCAAATATTTAAAAATGAATGTCTGGACATTCAATCCAAATTTGATCAAATAATGAATATTTCAAATATTCTTACATATCCCTAGTTCAGTGCAAATGAAGATTACAGCAACACACTGAGGGAAGAATTTACTTTTATTAGACTTAGAACAACAGAAACTTACTGCCTCTGCCCAGGAATCGCCTAACATTAATCATACAGCTGTGCTAACCCAACACCCACCCCTCCTGCGACTGTATTCATTTGCACCATTTGCTCTTATCAGGAGTTACATGACTCAGCCAAAAATGGTTACAGCATAGTGCTACAAGAAGCAACGCGCAATGACACAACTGTTCTCCATGAATTTGTCCAGCTGCTTCCTAAAACCATCCAAACTGGTGGCTGTTACTACCCCTGTGCAATTAGATTCCATAGACCAATTATCTATTGGGTGAAAAAGAAAAACCTTTGCCTTGTCAGTCTCAATTCTCCTGCCTATCAGCTTCACAGAATGACCCATGGTTCTAGTGTTGGGCAATAAAGAAAATGTTTTTCTCTTGGTCCACCTTTTCCACACTGTGCATGATTTATAAATTTCAACCAGGAGGGAAAAGCATGTTCATAGCTTCTGAAAAGGATGAATTAACAGAATGTAACCTAAGCATGAGGTCACTTGGAGGGTAAATATTTAGGATACAGCAGTTACAGAGGAGTGATGGGTGAACCTACTTCCAGTGTCCCTCGTAGGACTTTCCTGGCACAAAACAGAATGTCATTGGGATTGCTTCTTCAGCTGTTCTCAGGCCCAGGAATACATGGTAAACATCACCTGAGAGCATTCTTTGGACAGTCTGTTTAAATAAGCTCCGTTTATTTAAATGATTCCGACTGCAACTGGTAAGACACATTGACCTCACAAGACTGATGATGGTTTAAGACACACATCATCACCATAAAATCTAGAAAACTCCACTGATCTACAACAGCAATCAAAAAAAATACAAGAGGAGCTCAAGGGATGTATGCATAAATTCTAATTAGTCCTTTTTCTGAATAGCTTAATGTAAAGTTTTCCTGGAGAAACCAGCAAAGTCTAAAAAAATAAAAGCCAGGGTAATCAAAGTTTTAAAAGTGCTGTGGTTTTGCTTCCTTCCACTCCTTTCAGTCTTTTAAAAGAAATTTAATTTGAACCACCTAGGCAAGAAGCTTGTACATGCTGCTTTCTTTATGCCACACATTGCAACAAATGTCTCTGGGGGTAATAGGACTTAATGGCATGCCATTGATTTCTTGAGACCCTGTGTTTTCTGTACAGTTTTCCTTCTGAATGCAATGGCACTTTATCAAGTCCTTTTGCTCTCAGGGAGACATCCTATATTTCTTTACAGAGCTAGTGGCTTCCTTAGGCAAGTGAAATTATCTTTTTAAAACAGCGTGTGAGAACTTGTAATCTGTCCTATTGCAGATGCTGAAGTTGTCTGACATTTTGATCTATACAAGTAGACCAGGAGAACCTTATTGGGCTTATTATTCCTTCCCAACACACCAGACTAGTCAAACATAGGGTGGAATACAAAAATGTTTCTTAAGACCATCTTGTAAACTGCAGGAGCTTTGCGTTTCTTTAAAAAAAAAAAAAAGGATTTCAGATATGTGGGACCACAACTGAGAAGGCCCTAACCCTGTAATTGACCATTTAGCGTTGCTGAACATGGGCTAGATAAAGCCTGAGTAAATGTATGCAGATTTATGCCAAACAAACAGATCCCTGACTTAGCACAATGCAGGTCCTGCAGCTTTTTGAAACTTCCTTGCTTTTGCCTGGTTCTCTTGAGTTCTGCCAGGTTTGAGATCAAGCAGAAAGAAATTAAGATCAAGTGAAAGCATCACTAGAGTTGGCAGAAGGCTAATACATCCCATCAGTCTTGTTACCTGTGTTTCCTAGAAGCCCCATCAAAAGGTTTGAAATAAAATGTCATCAATGAACTGATGTCATCAATGCCCATCAATGTTGGTCAGGGTGCATTGATGATGCGTTCCTCGCAGAAAGTTTTTGAAGATAAGTGGAGTCATAATCTGATAAGTCAGTGTATGAAGGATCATCACTGCAACTTGAAAGTCAGATCATGGGGGTGGATAGAAGTACCTTTCTCCATCTTTGGCTGGGCTCTCACTTTCAATGCTTTCTGAACAAGAATAGCTGAGCCACATAGATTAATTGCCAGATTTGAATATTACAGTGGGTGCTATGGCATGCAATCAATCAATAAATCAGTCAATAAATAAATAAAAGTGAGCTTGCCCTTGAAGATAGTTCAGACTACCACAGAATGGGATTGTTGATAGGTTATTCTGGCCTGCTGCTCATCAGACAGGTCTTAAAAAATTAGTTGACTTGGTGGCTGTGGTCCCATGTATGCTATTAATATTGATATATAAAGCCATAAATGATTTGGGCCCCAATTATGTGAAGTAATAGATTCTCCCATATAGACTTGCCTAAGTGTTAGGATTTACTAATGGAAGAGAGAAACATATGGATAACGTTCTGAATAATATATTCCTCTATGAGCCTTTCTGTGCTTCCTGCATTGTGATCTGAACCAATGGATTTATACCAGAAAGACTCATTGGACCAGATCACAGAACATGAAATTCTCTGTGGTGCCTTCCCCAGCAACTGTGGAGCAACCTCCTCAATGAAATCTATAAGACAGCTAAATCTGATTCATTCAGACAGCAGGCAAAACTGCATCTTCTTTCCCAGGCCTTTGAGGAGTCATTGAGAACCCAGTATTAGGATGTGCTCAAATGTTCAAAAATTCAAAAATCCAATTCAAATCTGACAAATGTTGACATTCAAATTCGAGAAAGGTTAATTTTACATCTGCAAAGACTTAAGACATCCTTCTCTGGTATTACATCCTGCATCCAGCTCATATGTCATGTCCTAAACAGCAGAAAAAAGCTGGTAGTAGAGTCCTTGCAGTGCCAATAGGCAAAATTCAGGCTCACTACATTATAGCCTGAACCCCTGCACTCTCTTAGTTATCACATGATGGCTTATGGTCTGTGGATAAGGGGGTGGCTAAGGCTTGAATTTTATCTGTAATTGATATATGATTACATACGATTAAGTGAATCCCCAGACAACACAGAAATCATATCTAATATTTCTTTGATGGAGTTTGTAACCTTATGATCTGGAGAAAATTGGCTGGTAGTATCTATACTGACAGGTATTGCCAAGCTGTTTCAGTCAACAAATTTTATACAACCTACTCGTTCTGTGATATTCCTGAGTTATTTGAACGGAAACATTCTATGGAAAGAATGTACTGGTGATGAAAACTGCACCTTCTGAGCATACTAAGTTTGTGTCGTTTGATCTATGTTTCAAAGATATCAGAAGTCAGAAACCTAATTTTTTCAGTTAATTGATCAGTCTCAACCCTTTATAACATTCAGTGCTGCTATGGATTTGCACGAAAGGCATGAAAAGTGGGGCTAAAGGAATGAAAGGGTAGAGAGGGCATTAGAAAGAAAATAATTGTAGGTGCTGCAAAACGGAATCGTTTTTTGAGGTTCAAACATGCAAGTGAGTCAGAGGGTGCAATCAGACAGGGCTTTTTTCAGCATTGTTTTTTTTAAAGCATCACTTTCTTATGCGCGCACACACAAAGCCTAACAAACAGTTAAAGGAATAAGCCTACTTCGTTTTTCCTCACTTCAGTCTTGTTCACCTCCAGATCTGACAATGCCTTCCTTAATAACAAGTGCTTGCCACTGACTAGCCACTCATCTGCCCAGCTTTCTATGACCCTAGCTGGTCACTCACCAGAAGCATTTATTCCTGTGCTGTGATTAGGTATATTTCTCTTCTCTGTGTTTATGTAGCTTTCTACATAAAGAATCACTCTGGGTGTTATTAAACCCCAAATGAGGAAGGTGTGCTGATTCCCCACCTTAAAGATGAGGTAAGGAGAATTTAGGGAGAAAATGTCTATGCTTAAAGTCTCAAATTCACCCAGAGGGTGCCTCAGTAAACATGTCTGGTTGTACCCATAATGTGGCATATTTTCATGGCAGGGAGTAAATAGGTGAATAACAGGAATGCCTTCATGAATCCTGATAACCATTTAACATTCCCAAATTAGTATGTAACAGCTTTAAGCACAAATTAGAAATGTTAAGTATATGTAAACTGATTCAAATAAGTGCAGCATTCACGTTTCCATTAGCTACAGGCAGGTTTAGGGCTTATGTGCATTTTTAGTAGTGGTGCACGTTTTTAGCAGTGTCATACAGCATGGAATGTCACTGCAGATTGTCACTTTTGCAATTGAGGCCAGTGCCACTGGCCATCAGCCTTCCATCCCAGAAATGTTCTGCTTTAGAAGATGGGAGGAGTTATCAAAGTGGCACACATCAAAATTCAGACTTTTGTTTCTCATTCTAGTTTCCCCATGGCTGCATGGGATCTGTGCTCCAAAACAGTGTAAACAAACCCCTTTGCAATTATTCTAAAACAGGGAAGCTGAATATCCAGCAAAGAGTTTGATAATCATTGCTTTTATTGAAAAGGTACAGGAACTTGGACCCTACTAGAACCAGAATGATGCTTTGTTCTCCTCTCTATCTCTCTTGGTTCCTTCAAGTAATCTATTCTCCACAGGCAATTTAATTATTCCGTCAAATGCATTGCCATATATTTACATTACAAGCATGCACACAGAGGGAGGCCACCCCAGGACAGTAAGATGATTTCAAAGTATCTATACAGCACTTTCCTATGACAGCCACTGTTATCTGCTGTTAGGGGGCTTGAGTCTCCTTTTTAAAAAAAAACAAAAGAAACTTTATCACACTAGTTAAGCTTGTTGGTTCCCTGTAGAGACATGGACCTTGCAAGCTGCTTTCAAGTTTTGTTTCATCAAGCATAATGAAGAAGCTACCACTGTGAAGTTGCTTCTTCCACCAGGGATGTTGGTTTACTTGCAGCAAAGCAGAATATTATGAAATATATAATAATTGTTGAGCAGAATTTTTGGCAGGCTCATGCATGCTTTGTCGGAAGAAATGAAACATAGCCAACTTGATGAAATTATGTATTTTGCATTTCTATTCCACCCTATAGCCGAATTCGCCCTTTCCCACCTTGGATGATGCATGGACTGGACTAGAGCACCGAAAATGGTTCCCTAGCCTGGTATAGTTGTGAGCCAATGTGGTCTTGTGGTTAGGGTGCCGAACTCTTCTCTGGGAATCACCGGGTTTGATTCCACACTTCTCCATAAAGCCAACTGGGTGACTTTGGCTAGTCACAGCTGTCTTTCTGAGTTCTCATGGCCTCACGTACATCACAGGGTATCTGTTTTGGGGAGAAGAACAGAAGATTGTTTGGCAGTTGGCTTTAAGTCCCCTTAAATGGGTGAAAAAGTGGAGTGTAAAAGCAAAAAAGCCAACTCCTCCTCTTCTTCTCCTTGATCTCAGTGTTAACCATGGAGGCAGGCAGACCATATGTACCCAGTGTACTACGGGGGATCATTTTGGACAGCGCTCCAGAAAGTGCTGCTAGAAATCGGTCTATAGTAAAATTGACCAGGGTGATTTAATGCCTTCAGAACATTGATGTGCCTTCAAGGGCTCTCCAGAGGCAGTGGCAAGACTGGATAAGATCAGGACATCCAAGCTTGGATTAGGTTGCTTGTTCCAGGACAGGGTAGCCCACCCTAGGCCAATTCACACTTTGGCTCATAGTATGCAATTAGGCAATATTAGGCAGGTGCATCTGCAATTTCAGGAGGTGTTTGCAGACTAGAAACACTGCCCAGAGATTGCCTAACTGCATCTGCACTTCTGTTGGATGAGAAGATCGTCTGCGGTCCCATGCAAGCGTGCTTAGGCCTCAGATAATCCTCTGATGTGACTGTAACAAAGCGTCAGAACTGCTATAGCAATGGGGCTGGCGCAGGTGCAGGCACACTGGGTGCTGCACTCAAGACGGTGGCACCCAGGAGTCGATCAGACGCATGATCGATATCAGGTGAGTGAGTGATCGTGCAGGGCTATCAATGTTAGTCTCTCTCACACTTTTCCCATTCACGGGATGGGATGGGAGGTGTGAAATTGCGCCCACAAGTGTGGAAAAGCCCAGTACTGAAAAGTAGGCATCCATTAGAGAAAAAACATTGAATCACTTTGTAAATGAAATGCTACAATGATAACATTGACAATGCTGTACACATCAAAAGATCTGCTAACGTACTGATATCTTGCTTTCAGTGTTCATTTATAACACTTAATCTATTTCTTGTTGAACTGTTTCTGATTTTCATTCTTCTATATACAGGCATAGTTGTGAAGTCTGCATGTCCTGAATAGCTTTTGAAGATATATTTAATCTACCTTGTTTAACAATCCAGAGTGTAAAATCTTTATTCCCCCCTTTTTCTCTATTTCTTTATTATCATATTCAACAATAGAACATCAATCATGCTAACATTGACATGAAAGGAACAGTTACTGTGTGCATTGATACAAATTCCTTTTCTTATCTTTTCCCCTTTATATGTAAAAAAACATAATGATAAAACTATGCTATTAATACTATTTTTAAAATTTCTTTTTACCCTCCCTCTCTCTCAGTGCCACACCCCATGGGAGTGCTCAAAGAGCATGAGAACCAAAGTCCTTTATACTCATTGAGCAAATATTTGGCAATAAGCACTTGATTGGAAGAGTTGTGGGGAAACACCCTTAGGCCCTTTCTGCATTAGGCCATATTCTGGATTATATCCTGGGACCTGCCATCTGCATGCTGGTGCAGACTATGGCAGCCCTTGCCTGGTGCCTGTCCATAGTCTACACTGGCATGCAGATGTCAGGTCCCTATCTGGAATAAGGCCTAGTGCAGAAAGGACCTTATAGTGCTTGCTATTACTTTTCAGCCTTGCTGCCAAACATGTGGCTTTACCTGTGACGCCTTTTCAGGCCAAATAACATACCTCTGTTTTTACAGGCACACAAAATGACCAACATGCCACAGTCATTCCCTGTGTCTGCAAAGTTTGTTCTACCAAAAACATCTAAGCTGGGGACTTTCTTCTTCTTTTTAATGATTTTAAGTACACAACGTCCAAATACATAAAGAGATTCCAAAAACACCAATTTATACTTTGTTTGCTGATAACTGATGACTTCCAATCTTCTGAATAATTCATTCTTATTAGGCATGTGCAAGAATGCTTTTTTTTTTTTGCATACGATTTGTATGAAATCAAATGTAAGAAAATTCATATTCGTTCAAATAGATCCTCAAATGTGATAGGATTCTATTCAGTATTAATGTATCTGTATAAATTTGTACGAATATCCAATACGAACGCATGCATATCCCGTATGTATCCGATATGCATCCAATAAATATCCCATAACAAATCTGCTCTGCAAGCATCAAATCTGCCCAAAAACCACTTTGAATCTGCTCTCAATCCATGCCAAATGCACTCTGGATCCATTGCAGATGTGACTGGCACAGCCCTTTCACGTCTCCAGGTTCACAAATGTTCCAAAGCATTCATATGAATGTTTCCTAATTATTATCTTTAACTTTCTGTTCATCTTGTTTACTCATTTATCACTCCAATGTCTTTGTCTCTCATTATTCTTCAAAGCTTGCCACTGCTAACTCTTTCCCTGATGTCAGTATGTACAGCCAGTTCTTAACATAAAAAAATGACATAGTTTTATCTCTTAATAAATTGTCAATTTGTCCATTTCCACAAATGGACGAATCTATCAATTTTATCAACCTTTCATCCAAGAATGGAATTTTTGGCTAGCTAGGAGCAGTGCATGTATGGTATCAGCCCATTCCTCACTGTAAAGGCTTGAGCACTTACCTGCAAGCATTCCAGCTCTGAATCCACAAGCACCACAGTGGTGTGGCTCCTACCTATGTTTTCTACCGTTTCCAGCCATTGGACATATATGCTGATGAGAGTTAGAGATTACCAGATTTCCCATCTGTATGGGTATATAGTTATTCTTTGGCACTGGAAAAAAATAACACAATCCTATTTTCCTCTTTCTCAATAGATTCTTTCGATGGGAATGATGACTGAATATTATCATTACTTTTTTACAACCCTGGTAAGATACTTTTATAAATAGATACCTATTATCATAATCCTGTGGTAGCTCAAGATCTTCAGTTCCATTGGTGTTCACAGGACTCATTTGGAAGGTTCCATTTGATCTCCTCAAATTGCAACAGATTAAAAAAACAGTTTGAGGTGATCAAATAAAAGTCTCCAGTTAAAACCTCACCACTTCCCCATTGTTCAATAAGTTACCGCGTGGGGGGAACACTTTTTAAACCATTTCACAACTATTAGGCTGTTTCTGCATTTACCTTAGTGACAGCCAAGTGTGGGGGTTAACTCTCTTTTGTGCCTCTCTCTTCTGTACTCCATTGTGGAGTAGAGAGACCCTGTCCCCTGCTAACATGGACCTGCTGGCTCCACATTAGATACAGCTTGGACCGATCTAGATGGCCAAAATGGCTGTCTCGGTTGGGATACCGGTAGACGTGTTTGAACAGGTCTGCTGGCATCCATGGGTGGCTAGATTGACAGATGGAACAGAACATGCCTCCATCGGAAGTAGGGGGCCCCATTATAGCAACACTTCTCAGTTTCCAGCTGTTGGAGCAGAATGGGACAGTGCAAGTCCTACCCCATAGCAGGCTCTTTTAAAGCACAGATGGGCTTTTTCCAGGCCAGACTACCCCAGCGTGGAACTGCTCCACTCAGAGTGATTCTAGCTAGACAGTTTCCTCTACACAAGTGCAAAAACAGTTTTAGGCCCTTTCTGCACTGGCCTTATTCTGAATTATATCCCGGAATAGTGACTTGTCATCCACATGCTAATGTAGACTTATAAGTTTTCTGGCTAGTAGATTTACATCTCCATACTATAGAGGAAAAGGTTATGAAGGAGCAATAGCAATATTGTTAAATATATGATAGAGGGTTTTTTCCCCCTTGAAACTAATCTGGACAAATGGTTCTTTTTTCACTTCATGTCATATGCTTTTGAGAAGTACTGCAAATATTACATCAGTTAAAACATCCAATATATTTTCCTGACTTGCAGTCTACTTCATTGGTTTGACATATGTATTAGATACAATGGCAGCAAATTACCAAAGCTTGCATGATAAGAAAAATATGAAATAAATCATTTTTTAAAAATTGGCTCTTTAAGTTTCCCATTCCTACTCTGAAAAATATTCTTAACCTTGGAATATGTTCTTAACCTTTGTAAGGGAGATTTGTGTGCATATGATAGCTGGATTATATTTACTGGGATTAAGCAAATCAGTCCCAAACATGTTTTAAGTCCCAAAACTAGATATGAGGTTTTAAAATCTTTTCTTAAAAAGTGAACTTTATAGATAGTTGGGGCAGGAGATCATTATAAGACAATCTACCATCCATATGGGCTGCTTACACCTTCTCAAGTAATAAGATTTTCCAACCTATTACCATTCCAGATTTGTGCTAGCTGTGATTATAAAGTGTTTTCTATAACCCTTAACACATTCTCTTCCTCTTTCTTTTGGGGAAAAAATATCAAACCAAATCTTGGTGATACAGGATTTGTTTGCACTAGATCTGGAACCCTACAGATACAGTGGAGTTAACATGACCGGGTTCCGTCTGCTGAACATTGACAATCCACAAGTAGCATCAGTTATTGAGAAGTGGTCAATGGAACGGCTACAGGCACCACCCAAGCCAGAGACTGGTCTCCTTGATGGCATGATGACCGTAAGTGACTGAGCAAGGCTTTGCCCCTTAAATGACTAATTGTTTGCTAACAGCTGTAAACCTGGAAATATTTTTTTGGGGGGAGCGAACCTAGGATTCTAGTCATTTGAAGACTCTTCTCTTTGAGTATGTTCTCTGGCAGCCATGTTCCCCCACTCCAAAGCAGTCCTCTGTGGCTGCTGAAATCTTAAAGGCCTTATTCTCTGGGTGGGATGTCAGATAAGGACCAGAAGTCAACCTAGAAGTTGGACTACATGCAACATACATTGCTTGGGTCACTGTAACTCAAGTCTTTTTTTTCCAATCCATTTTTTAATTTTCATTAATACATACCGTAACTCAGTCTTTACCCCACCTGACATTTTGCTTTTTTCCCCTCAGCTGTACCAAACAGATATCAAACTGTCTCCGGATGTTTACATTTATATATGTATTCTATCACAAGATCTGCTGTAAAATGTGTGTACGGTGGGGAGGAGGGAGGGGATCAGAATTTGCATCTTCACGTGTCACAGATGAGATGTTGCTTCCACTAATATCTTGTTTCAGAGCTGTACTGTGCTATCAGGAGGAGGTTTGGGGCCTTTTGGACCAGCGCGTGAGCAGCTGTGCAGCATCCATTGTAACAATGACAATGGTTGCATGGCCGATGAGGAAATGCTACCAGAGTAGCTAGTGCCTTGTCTCCCTCCACATTAAGAACAGCACTAACTTGTAGTGTTATTCATCCCATGGAGTTGTGTTGATAACATGCTACTGTTGCAGACAGCAGGGAAGTGTTGTCAAATATAGGAAATGAAACAGCAGCATAGCACAACAGGCAGGAAGGAGGAAGCAGTCTGTGGAGACTTTTCTCTCACAACTGAACCACAGCAGCAGTGCTTATAGCAGCATGGGTGGGAAAAGAGTGTGGCATCAATGTGGATTCCACGTTCTTGCTGCACACTAAATGTGTTGGGAGGAGAGGGGAGGGGAGGATATTGCTTCCTCATAGTACATTAATGGGACCACAACAGCATTGTGCAAATCCTGACAATTTTTTTTTAAAAAAAATGTCCTTTGGAGTAGCCAAATATAGTTGTGGCTGAATATGTCCCCAAAATAAGCAAAACAAGCTTAATGGATGTAGAACAAACTGCCCAGAAAGCAGAAGGTTGTCAGATCGATCCACAGCCTCTACCCAGAAGAAGGCAATGGCAAACTACTGCTCTATCTCTGCCAAGAAAACTGCATGGAGATGCCCATGGAGGTACCCACAAAGTCAACTAGGAGTCAAATAAAGCTCAGTGATACCCAACAGCAGCAGCAACAGCTTCTTCCCATGTGTAAACAAGTTTTCAAAGATAAGGAATTTGCAAGCTTGATGTGGAATTTTGTACCCAAAGAATGGGTAGAAAGGAAGGACTTTCACAGTGATAACAGAAAGAAAATGAACTTTTTTCCATGCATACGACCTGCACCCACCCACCAATGGTCTTGGACCGCTATGCACTTTCACAGGTCCACAACCTGATCAAATGATATCAAGCTGAGACAGTTTGTGATCTGTTTAGAAACACTAAAGGAAAAGGAAAGCCTTGGAACTAAGCAGATTGACTTAGAAATCTTTTCTGATTTCTTTTCCTATTGCAGACAGAAGCAGCATTGATGTATGATGCCGTTTACATGGTAGCCGTGGCTTCCCAGCGTGCCTCTCAAATGACTGTCAGCTCCCTCCAGTGTCACAGACACAAACCATGGCGATTTGGACCTAGATTTATGAACTTGATAAAAGAGGTGAGTGCGAACCATATACTGGTGTCCAGAGCAATGCTTTTCTTCTCTAGCTCAGTATCCTAAAGACTCTACTACACAGGGCTCAGAATTATTTCTAGTATCGTGTTAACAACACAATGTTCTATTTCTTCACTGGAATATACTTATGACATGCTATCACATTTCAAATTATGTTCAGGTCTGTTCAGACAAAGCCCCTTGTCAAAGAAGCCAGCATAGGGGCAATACAAAGGAGACACCTTTTTTCTTGGTTTCACAGGAATTTGAAGCCAGCCAGCATGGTGAAAAGGAGAGAGAACCTTTCCATTAGAAACTGGAAATATTAGTGCCATTATTGCAATCTGGTATTTTGCTTTTAGGTTTAATCCATGAGACGTTTTCTCCTTTCTTTGATCTTGGATAAAGATTTCTGCCCGGCTACATCCAGACTTTGGTTACTTATTCCTCAATGGCCCTGTCCAAATGGGTAGAATATAGTATCATTATGGTGTTGCTATAGTGGGGTTGCCTAAATGTCTGAGGCAACCTCACTATAGCTCCACTTCCCCCCACCCCCAAAGTGCTAAATATTGTTGCTGGAAAATCCAGCACTGGTCACAGGTTTTCCAGCAATAGTACTTTTTATTTAGCTATGAACAGGGCTGCTGACATACCTCCATTAACCACACATGCTTGGAGGCTGAAAACAGGTGTCCACACAAGCATGGCAGTACTGGCACACAAATCTGGGTATTCAGTGCTGGCACATCAGTAAAACACACAAGAACCAGTGCTGTCATGCTAGAAAGAGATAATGGCAGGGGATCAGTGTCCCGTGTTATCCCTTACTAGCAGGATATTCAGCTGACACCTGGAGGCAGCTTATATATGGATATTCTGGAATAAAGCATGGATGCAGCTCTGCTTTCTAATCATCTTGCTGCTTGATCAGTAATTTGGACCCCTTGCAGAACTACTACAATACTTGATTTTACAGCTGTTAAGATTTGCTGAGGAAGATAGCACACTGTTTATTGTAACAACAGCTGTTAGGTGAACTCCACAGAGATTTGTAATGCATTTTTAAATACTTCACGTATTTGCTTATACTATATACAGTAAAAACTGCAGTAGTTCTACAGATATATTTCCAGTGTATTAAGGCATTAGTTATATTATTTGCATTACTGCTTTAGATTCGTACTGACTACTTGACCTGTTTGCTTAAGTTTAATTACTACTTTAGCAAATCATCTCCTTCAGGCTTGCTACAGACTATGAATGAAATGTTTAAAATTTTGTGGGTGCTCAATGTCTATTCATTGTTTTCAGCACTCGTCAGTAAGGGCAGCTCTGGTCCAAATGTATCAAGTATCATTTCAACTGGTTGCAGCTGTTTTGCTACAGTTTTATCTTTTGAGGATTTTCTTTACATTTCAAAGTGTCCATAATAAACATATTTTAGATTGTTTCTCTTCAACCCTCTCCACTGTTACATCTCTGTTGAAGCAGTTTATGTTATAAGCTGTTAAAGGTACATAAACTCTATCAGAAAATAAAGAAAAATAGAGAGTGAAAGGAGGAACAAGGAATAATTCCTTACAGCTGCGTTCCCAAAGGCACAAAAACTCGGACTGGATTTGAACTCGGGAACCAGCATCCCCATTAAATTGGACAGTAATTCAAATTGGGCAAGCCCCGATCCCATTCTACTTCCTTTTCCCTGTATTTCCTGAGCACCAGCCTGCAGGATTCTGGCGGCGGGGGGGGGAGCCTTGTTGGAACAAGACTTTTCCTGCTGTTTTGAATTAAAGCATTCACTCATGGGAAAGGTGGGGTTTTTTTTTCCGTTTTCAACTTTAAACCAAGCTGCCTTCGCGATCAGCCTTTGGGGGAGTAATGGGGTAGAATAATGTTTGGTGTGATACCATGAGGGAGGGGCACCCAGGAAACATCGGCAGCAGCAGGAATGGAATAATGTTTGGTGTGTGTGTGTGTGTGTGTGTGTGTGGAGGTGGCAGCAGGGGCAGGAGCAGGAGCGGCACTTCCAAGTTCCTTTCTGAGGTGATCCCACTGTCTGAATGTGGTGGCAGTTGTGCAGGGGGGGGCATTTGCCAGATCGAACTTGATCTGCTTATCCATGTGCACACAAGTAGATCAGTTAGGACCCTTAACCCTAACCCGCTCCAGCTTCTGCTCCTGCCACTGCCCAGGCTGGGCTCATTGTCGCCACTGCCAGGTCCAAAATGGGAATACCAAAATGTGTGCTCAGCACTGTTCCCGCAACCCACACCTAACCTGGACCAGAATTTTGTTGTTCCTGGACCAGAATAATCCAGAAATGGACTAAGTGGGAATGTACCCTAAGTCACTTGTCAAGATGGTCAGTATGTGGGTGTTTAAATGAGATACACTGTACTGTTAGACAAATGGCTGAGTTAAATACTAATTAGAGATACACAGAAAACATGTTGTATATACAGTGCAGCTTCTCATAGAGCAAGGGTTACGTTCTTCAAAATGAAAACACAAAATGGGAACAATTAAAATGATAGGGAATCCAAGAGTTCAAGGAACTTCCCAGAGCTCAACTGGTTGGGTGAGGTGGTGCAAGCGTGCATTTGGTGCCTTCCAATCAGGAGGGAAGATGGAAGGTAATTACCCCAAAGGGCAACTCTCTGGGAGGGATTTCACCTTAAGAAGAGTGCCAGGAAGAAGCAGAAGAAGCTGGAGTTGATAGCAATTACAGCATGGAAGAAACAACCCAGTAGAGAATTTAGAGCTCACTGACTGATTGGAGCAGTAAGGATCCTTAATGGTCGTCTCACATAATGCCTGTTAAGAAAGGGGAGAGAATGAGCATTATGAATATACTAAGTTGTTTATGGTCCACAGGTTTTTCTTACATTGAACATCATGATTAAAATAGTGGAATTTAACTGTGAGTTTAATTATATTAAAATTATTTCTTAGAGGGGAGGTATTGTAATAATGTTAACTGTACTAAACAGTCTGTTTTTCAGTATCATGTAGACAGACATATTGTTTCTGTTAATCTCAGAATTAAACAGCAGAAGGGCATTTAAATGCACTCTATATTGTTCTTTTAAGAGGCCAAAATTTAGAGTATAGTGCTTACCATTTGCATCAGTGGGTGTTGAATACTTAAGGAAAAATGGAGGATAATTGGATTGCATCCTTATGGCCTAAACAGGTGACTTCTTGAGTGCCCCTGGTCCTCAGTGGCCAAGTGGGTCCACCCTTTTAAAGCCTGAAAGCTGTGCTGTGGGTGCAAAAACTGCCCTCAGATTTGCTGTAGCCATAGGGCAGGATAAAAGTCTCCATGGCAAATTTACTTTCTCTTCTCCCATGTGGAGTGATGGAAGATAAAAATGAATGGGCTGATCTCCCCATGTTGTTTTTGCACCCAACCAAAAATGGCCAGCTTCAAGGGTTGTTTCTAGTCCATCCCAAAAGCCACATTGCTATAAACCTTATGGCTGAGAATAAAAGTTCTGCACCTGTGAAGACTTCAGAGACTGCAGTTCTCACTGCAAGGCACTGATCACGTGACCATCTCTGTGGCCAGTCTTGTGCCTCCTAACCTTGAGACAGGCCAAATCATGGGCACCTGTGTGCTGCCTTCACTTTATCTAGCTGTATGTTTTTACAAGCAAGGATGTCTCAGTTTAGTTAATCTTCTGCTGATTTTCAATTACTGAATATTTTTCATCCTAGAATTTATAGTCATCGGGTATGAAATTTATTTATTTGTTCACTTCTTCCCTTTATTTGAATATAAAATGATAACTAGCTGTGCTTTTGATGCAGCCAGTTAATCAAACACTGTAAACATATATAAAACATCTAGCATTGTAAAAATGAGCAATACTTTGTTGCAGGGAAGTGGGAAATAAAACATTTGGTTTACAAATCCTCAATCTGGAATATACAGAAACATTTGCTGGGGGAATTTAACCTGTGAAAAACCTATTCTAGACAAGTGGCACCCGGGAAGGAGGACCACTTTATTCCATAGGACCTCAGGCCCCGTCCCCAGGCAAGAGATTTGGGGCAGAACTGGCTCGCATGTGACTGGGTGCGGGACTGAACCTGAATCTTTCTTGGCCCCATGCCATGACCGCTAACACGGGCTGAACCCAAATCTTGCTGTCCCCATGCACAGCAAGGGCTCATGAATCAAGCCTCTGCCTCGTCAGCCAAGATCGTGAACCCCCTGTTCACAATCTCGGCTGTCAGTATAGAGGCTTGAGTTTACTCCCTTTTCCAGGCGAGCTGCGATTGTGCTTGTTTACCTGGAAAAGAGAGTAAACCCAAGCCCGGGACTGTCCCCATGCGCAGGCTCGGCTCAGACCAAATCACCAAAAGCATGGCGAGAACAGTTTTTTCCAGGACCAAATTTGGTCCTTGTTTGGGCAATCTGGTCTGAGAAAATTGGACCAAATAAAAAGTGCATGAGGATGGCCCCTCCTAAACCTGATTTCGTGCATGGGGACACGCCCTCAGTATCTGTGAAAAAAGGCCTATTTGCTCACTGATTGAATTTAAGGGCCTGTTGTTGACGCTGGAGCAGATAGATATATTGGATTGCTTTTGTTGTATTGCTCTGTTGCTGAACTGGCTGAGGTAGTCTTGGATGAGGTGCTGGAAGTTCACACCACAACATTGTTGGTGAGGGATTTCAACATCTGTGACAAGATGTCTCCTAGTGGGCTGGCTCAGTGGTCTCCATGATGATCATGGTGCTGCCTTGCTATGTTATTGGCCCAAATCTTACAGCAGGATGTAACCTCAATTTGCTCTTTGCCTTGGTGCAGTGATGGTATAGAGGGCTGGTGATGAGCCTATCATTGTGGACAAATCATTCATTGGTAAGATTTAGATGTATAGTGACAACTTTCCCTCACAGTGATGGGGGACCCATTGAGATGATCCAGAGATCTATGGTTTCTGTCATGTCTAGTGTCCTGTCTGACCCTTCAGATGAGGAATTCACTCAGCTGCAGAACCCCCACGTGAGCTAATACCACAGGGGTCCCCCTGGAACCTGATCTGGCCCTTTCAGTCTCAGACAGTCAGGAATCAGACACTGAACAGACACCTGAGGTGTGGCTGCTCAGGCAACAGAAAGCCCAACTGTTGAGATCCACCTGTCTTCATGACAAACAACTGCTCAGGAGGGGAAGGGACAATGGCAGTCCACACTAGCACTCTTAGCCCGTTCCCTCCTGTTGCAAACAAAAGGTCTTTCCTGGCAACCCCTCAGCTCTTGCTTCTATCCAAATATATGACCCTTTGACTGGCTGATGACAGATTCCTGGTAACCTGACCCCTGGCTTGTTCTGACCTCGCTTGACTTTCTGACTCCCTGACTAACTCTTTGGACTGACTGCTAACTGGTCTATAATTGCCTGGATCACCCCTGGATCCTTTTTTGATGAATGGTGTTACATTTGTTACCCTGCAGTCCTCAGGTACAGAACCTGATATTTTTGGTAGAAGGTCAGCAAGGACCTCTTCCTTGGTTATCTCTATCCAGTTTAATTCTTCAGAAAATACAGGCTCAGCTCCTGGCATGTATCCTCTGTGAATACAGAAGCAATAATTTGTTTAGTCTCTCTGCAATTTCCCTGTCCTTCTGTCCTTTACCACTTTCCTGGTTGGATTCCTACTACTGATATACTTATCAGTATACTTTTTTTAGCAATGTGCTCCTCAAAGTCTTTCATAGCTTTCCTAATGGTCATCTTGCATTTGTGTTGCCTGTGTCTATGTTCCCTCCTGTTCTCCTCATTAGGACAAACCTTCTTGTTTTTAATGACTTCATCTATTGCACTTGTGAGCCACATTGGTTTCTTCTTGGACCTAGAAGTCCCCTTTCTTCTTTTAGGTATGCATTCTAGTTGCACTTACATTATTGTGTTTTTAAGTAGTCTCCATGCATTTTGAAGTGATTGAACTCTTGTAACTTTCCCTTTAAATTTCTGCTAGTTTCCTCATTTTGGGGAAGCTTTCCCTTATGAACATTTAAGGTCTCTGTGTTAGACTTTACTGAGAACTTATTCCTTATATTTAAGTTGAAGGTTATTGCGTTGTGGTCGCTGTTTCCAGTCAGCTTTCCCATATCTCTGTGTAATTCAGGATGATTGGTGGTTCCCCTGTCAGTCAGTGCTGTGTTCCCACAGTTGCTCTTTGCTAATCTGAGGAAGGGAAGTTAGGGTTCAAAATCTTATTTAGGATTTTTTAAAAAAGTGTGAGACAATGAAGGGAAGAAAGGAGCCTCCATGGGTGCTCAGAATTATTTCAAGATCTCAGGAAAACATGATATCCACAGATTTCATTGCTTGGACAGCTTCTTCACTGCGAGTTCCTTAAATGCCTCCTTTTTCTCACACTCAGCCATAAACACTCCCATTCATGCACACATACTTACAGAGTTGCTGTGCCTGTTAATAAGGAGGAAATAAAAAGCTGTAAATTGTGTAACATTCCTCTGTGTGCACAGTGCTTGGCATTATGTTTTTAAACTAGGCCTTATTCCAAATTATATGTTAGAATAGGGGCCTGTTATCCAGATGCTGAAGCAGACTACAGCAGAGCCCAGCAGATATAATCCAGAATAAAGCCCAGTGCATAAAGCACTCCTTCCATCTCTCACCCATCAGCTTCACTTAGTTCACTCCCTTACACTCCTTGTGCTTCAACCAGATGATTGCTCCTGCTCCAAAGCATTTCAGAAAAAAGAGCAGCTTACTTTTCTTAGCTTCCATTTCTCCTACAACCCTCCCCTCTTTTATATATTTTTAATGAGATTCGGGGTGTTCTCCCTGTTTCCAGTCATGACTGCATGGAAGCTTGCCTGCAGGTGCCCAGAACAACTTACCTACCCTCTTTCTTTCTCTGTTTCAAAGTTCTTCACTGTGACCAACACAGAGAAAGTAAAGGAAATGCCTTCTTTGTCCCATGGTAATGCAATGTAATCCAGATCAGAAAACACACCAATGTAGGAAGCAGGGCTATTGTCCAGTATGCAGACTGTAGATAACCCAGACTACACAAGATCTGGACTTTGATGGGTGGGGAGGAAACGGCAGGACCTGTCTGAATTATGAAAAATGAAAATGATATTGGAAAACCAGGAATGCAATCAGTGTGCAGAAAGTTGCAGGTGTAATTTCTCTTTTAGGATAAGTGGGAGAAGGGAAAGAGAGAACATCATCTAGAACAACATCATCTAGAAAATGTCTGGTTACAAAGTAAACAAGGTTGCCAACAGTCTTATATCTTTAATAAATATAATTCAGGCAGCACTTTCTGAGAGTCAGTCTTTTAGTCAACTGTTAAAGTCAGAGGAACCTGGACACAGAATCCATATGGCAACTTGTGAGAAAAGCAAGGAGATGTAGGCCTTGCTCATGAAAACACTAAAGGTTCCCACAGAGATGGAAGCTTGAGGGGATCATGGACTGATGGGTCACCTTTTCCACTCAGCTGTTTTATCTTTTAGCACATGTCAGCAGCTAACTGTCCCAGATTTCTTTTCTCTAAACACTTGATGAAACTATCCCCCTAAAGGAAGAATAATCACAGATAAACAACAGATGGCCAGAGATAGCCAGTAGCTATGTGGGCTGTGAGAAATCCTTTTGAATTTCAGTTCATGCGTGGTGGTCTACTTGTAACTGATTTTCATAGGGTGATTATATTGTACAGTCAGACTTCAAAATGTATCTGGCTGGCTGAATAGTTTATACAGACATAGACAGACTTTATGTGGGATTGCTATATAGGATTCAGTTTCCTGGGCCATTCTGGGACACAGGCAGCACCATGGGGTGTATATGCTGCATCTCAGAGCATGCCAAACTGTTCTGATTGTCTTAGTGTGAACAGGCCCTATATTGATTCTAATGTTTATGGAAATAATCTTGTAGATTTGCTTTTATATTCAGTTCTGTTCCTTTGCTGCTGTAATTTTTACTGTAACTGAAGGCTTTGTTTTTTTATATAAAGTTTAACCACCTTTTGGTTTTTAATTAAAGGGTATATATAAATATTTTAAACAAACAACCGGACTCAAAAAAGCATAAAGATTAAAGCAAAGAAAGTCAGTAAGATGGGGTTAGAAAAAATTCAAATTTTAATTGCTAAGCTTTTTTTTTTTTTACCTAAAATGGAAAAATTCCACCCAGAGTACAGTGTCTGTGAAGCTAATCCACAGGCTTCACTTGAATTTTATTCTGTGCTGCAGTGGGAATTGTGAGGCAAGATTAAAGAATGGAAGTAGAGTCATGAGGCCTTTTCGCACACGCGGTTGAGGAACGCATGGAAGACAGCGTCCCGGCTCGTCCCGGGCTGTCTTCCACGCGTTCCAGATGGAGAGCACTTTAAAGTGCTCTGCATCTGTTCCCACGCGGACGAAGCGTCCCGGGCCGTTCGGGGAGAGAAGCGTTCGCGCACACTTCTCTCCCTGACAGCTGTTGGCACACCCCCAGGGCCAGCATGGGCTGAAAATCGGCCTCACAGCTGGCCTCTGGTTGGCTGATGACCAGCCTTGCCAGGCTGGCGATCGCGCCGGTGCAGCGAGGCCGGTAGACGGGATCCACGGAATCGGGGGTCCCCTCTCCCATCTGCCAGGGTCAGTGACCCTGGGAGATGGGACAGGGGACCCCCGGTTCCGTGGGTCCCGTCTGTCACCTACCACGGCCGCCGGGACCTGGCTCCTTCCTGGCTCTGGCAGCCCCATTGCAGCTGCCAGAGTCGGGGAGCCGGCAGCATCGGCTTCCTGTAGCCCCTTTCCAGGGTGGCAGGAGACCGATGCCGGGCTGGCTGGGGGCAAGGAACCCCTTGGGCGACCGGAGCGCATCGCTCCGGTCACCGAAAGGTCCCCCCGCCCCCATCGTGACTGTCTGCGGGGCGCAGGCACCTGAATCTAGGTGCCTGAGCCCCGCAGATCAGACCCCAACCCCCCACTCCCCAAACCCCCACCCCGCCCACCCCCTGAAGGTGATCTCAGCCATCTACGGGGTGCAGGATGGAACGAGTGTAGTGCGAAAAGGCCTCTGATGTCACCCATGTAGCTCAATGATTTTACTGAGAGGAAAGTTCAGAGAAGGTTGAAAAACAGTTGTTCCCAGTTGCAGGATGGCTTGAGGTGATGGCAGGTGATTGGAATTCCTCTTACAACTCATCCTCAAATGAGAAATTGAGGGCAATGGATTTGCTCAGGCATGTACACCTGGCATGGTCTTCTTTGGGACAAAAAGCAACAACAATTATAGAGCTATGAAATGCAGAATATAAATTATGCCCTGGAGGTGTTAACTGTTAAGAATAAAACCAAACTGGTATAGAAGTAAGGTATGGCAAAAGGAGGGTAAATTCAAGAAAAAATGTAGACAAAAATAAAAATAAAACTCAATATGAAAGACAAAAGAATCTATCTAGAAAACAGTAGTGGTAATTGAGGCTGCAGTAATTACTTGGAAACTATGGCTGTGTTCAGACATTTTATATATATTTATCTTTCAGTGAGACAGTGTACGGCACTCATGTTCCCAAGCCTTCGCTAATCCACCTTTTCTAACACTGAATGTTTAGGAAAGGGGCCAAGGGCCAGCTGGTGTATGAACAATCTATAAATGCCTCAGACTGGGCACCCAGAGGTGCACTAGGAGTTGCCACTCTATGCCCCCCAACAAAGGAAGCTGGCAGAAGTTGTAAAAAGGCACAGTGACATTGTGACTAGATCACCTAACAGCAGAAACACCATATTGCGATTCTGTGGTTGTATTGGCCACTTCATTGGCACTGAACTGCCCTACCAGACATCTAATGAGGCTCCTGTAACACTGTTTCAATAGCAACTTCTCACCAAATGCAGAAAGAAAGAAAGAGAGAGAGAAAGAAAGAAAGAAAGAAAGAAAGAAAGAAAGAAAGAAAGAAAGAAAGAAAGAAAGTTCACAGGCACTCAGCAAGCTGCAGGGAATTACCATAAAAAAAGTTTCAGAAATCTCACTAGGGATTCAATGCCAAGACAATCAGTGTATATCTGGCAGGCCATAGCAGGAGGGAATGGCAGCTTTCCATTAAGAACGGCTATTGTTCTTGTAGTCTGGAGGTAGTCTGGATGCATTTGGATAGTATGGGATAAAAATGGGATGTATATGGGGATAAAATGGGATGTGTACAAAATGCATACAAATACGTATAATACATATGAATGTTGTCAACATTCATATCTTCAGATTCAAAACTAACATTCAAACAAATAGATTTGAATGTATCCGATTTCAATTGGATTTTGTTGCATTTGGATTCTAAACATTCGAATCAAATTGAATGTTTGGCTATTCAATTCGATTTGAATGCAAAAAAAAAATGTGCACATCCCTACTCCTTATCTCCTGTACTGTGAGAATTCAGGGTTGATGAGATAAGCCTGAAGACAAGCCCTTGTATTTTGGGCAGTGAAAGATGGCTAGATAGATGCCATCCTCACAGATAAGAAGAGGGAGTGGGAAACTTTTAAAATCGCTTCCGCCAGTTTCCCCTATGAGCCCCCTATGAATCCACTCTGAATATTTCAAATCCACTCTGAGTCAACTCTGGGTCCACTGCAGATGTGACTGGGGAGCCGCTTTGCCACCTCCCCACGTTCACAAATATAATGAAGCTTCAAACAAATGCACAAAAGCATTTGCTTCATATTCCATGTCAATATGAATTTCAAATGTAGTGAATATTCGTGCACATCCCTACTACTAACACAAATATAAATATTTTAGTATTCATCTGTAATAATGAAAGAGATGGTAGATTTTGTTTTGGTTTCTGGTTTGAGCGCTGTTTGAAGTAACATGTTATAGATAAAACTTTTTCTCCTTCCAAATTCAAAAGGATTTTTTAAAAAGATGGATCTTTTTAGAATCATACAGTTTGGGAAGGTTTTCTTAAAATCTCTGCAGTCATATATTGGTCATAACTAAAACTATTTATTATTGATGACTAAGTGTAATATTGATTCTCAATGGTTTACAAGTAATAAATTTATAAAAAGTGAACAAATAATCTCAGTCAATGGAACATTGATGGATTTTTTTTGCTGAAAATTGCATTTGCTTGAATAAGACATCAATAATGTTTGTTTTCAATTACTTTTTAATTAAGGTGAATACCCTCATTTAAAAATATAGATTTCATATATTATTGTAGGAACAATTTCTTTTTCAAATACTGCACCATAAATAAATGATGGAGATTATTCTGACATATCCTGCTTTTTTGCTGTTGTTATGTTTCCTATTTAATCCACTATGATTATGATACAGATAATATGTGTCTGAAGTTCTGTATTGCAAATGTGTAGCCCTGATCCAATATTTATTTACGTATTTCATTTATTTATATGCTATCCGTCAGTCTAGAAAAATTCTCAGAGTGGTACACAATATCTAATTAAGTCCTTGCCCTCAGGCTCACGTTCTAAATAAGACTTCATCCAGACATTGCTTAGTTATTCCACTACATTTTGATATTCTGGAATAACTCTTGAAGACAGCATCTGGGTTGGCACTGCAGTGGGCTGTATAAATATGGACAATCCTTGGGACAGGTTACTGCTAGCTCAGTCTAGCATGGCTATCCCTACTGGCCCATGCTGCTTTGGTGGAATAGCCTATGTAGTGAGGAAAGAGATCTGCATAGTTAGCAAAAGAACCAAATGGGCACATGTGAGAAAAAAGGATATCAGTAAGGTAGAAGTAATGTGCATCAGAAGGAAGAGAAATACAGTTGAAGACAGCAGTCAAAAAGGTTAAGGGTTCTTAAGTTTCTATAAAGCTTGCAAAATTAAGGCACCTGTAAGTGGCTTATAAATATCAGAGTGTTTTTTTAAAGATCTCAAAAACCCCACAAAATTGTCCAGGCCTATTTTATAGGTTTGTACAAAGTAAAAATACCCACCCACTTCATTTATCTCAGTCAATTAAGTTTTAGAAGTACATGGAAGACATTCTTTCATTTGCCATCTGCCATCTGACCCAAAAATCTGGGTCAAGGAGACATGTAGGTCCAACTGTTAAACTAATGAAAAATTTCTGAAGCCCAACATGGGAACTGAAAATTGATAGTTCTATGTTAGAATCATCAGAAGAATGGGTTTCTGTGTATTTATACTTTTGAAGGCCTGTTTTGTGTGCTTTAACTGCTACATGTTTCTTCAAAATGCCACTCTTCTACCCCCTAAAGATATACTGCAAGCACAATATAAGAGTTTTACATATCCTGGGGATTAAATGACTGCATTGTGAGATTCATTATCATAGGCATAGCCCTAACGTCTCAGTAATCACGAAGAGGGAAGATTACTTATTTCTTTCATTAGTTGTGTACATACCAGCAAGCTAGATGATCACCATCTAGAGTAGCGGATATACTGATGAAGTGGGCCTAATTACAATATCATTAGTCTTCCTTGCATTTTTATGTTATTTGAAGAATTAAGAACTTTTGTAGGAAAGATACAGTCTAATAAGTCTGCACATAAAATAGAATTGTATTTCTTGCATGAAAAATGTAATGATAAAAGCAACACCACAGAAACCCGTGAGCAACTTGCTTATACTAGTATGCTTCCTTAGGTTTCCAAAGCTCAGGTCACTTCCACATTACCCATGTGTAATGTTTGAGTTTAAATAAACACACTAACACCTTTTAAGTCCAGTATCAAAACGCTTTATTCCACAAGACTCCACATCAGCTAAATAGGAATCAGCCACTCATTCCAGGTATAGCTCATTATCATCAGTAAAGTAACCCATAACACCATGTAAATTAGGTTTGTTTGTTTTAGCAGCCATGGCCTTCATATATTTCCCATAGAACTGTGATAATTTTTCTTAATAGGATTTTACAAACTCCTCCAGGCTGGGGAGACAGGCAGGATGCTTCCAGAGGTGAAGGTTTTGCCCTCATCTTCTGCTTGAGATGCCCATAAGCAGTTGGTGGGCCACTGTGTGGAACTATGCTGGACTAGATGGGCTGTGGCCTAATCCAGCAGAGCTCCTCTTATGTTCTTACAAACATTGCCTGAAATTTTGTCTGAAAACATATTGGCCGCATCCCCATGGCATTCGTTAATTCAGTTTAACAAATCCGAAACAACTGATCTGCGTTAAATCCGGCTACACGTTTTGCAGTTTAACCTGGTTTGGAGGGCATACGATTCCAGCGTTAACTCGGATTGAGTCTTCGGAGACTCCACGGGCAGCCCATTGCGAGTCAATTGGGTCCACCCCCTCTCTTTGATTGGTGATCCCTCCCTTTGCGTCATCTATGCTCCACCGGGGATCCCCTTCCTTCCTTCCTTCCTTCCTTCCTTCCTTCCTTCCTTCCTTCCTTCCTTCCTTCCTTCCTTCCTTCCTTCCTTCCTTCCTTCCTTCCCCCGATCGTCTCCCCCATGATCCCCGGGCGCCCTTCTGCCACTCATCAGCTGGGGGTAGACCCCCTCTGCTCCGGGGATTCCTGCCATCGGGGCGCCCAGCAAGCGGGCGCAGAGGGGAAGGCTCTCCATCCATCCATCCATCCATCCATCCATCCATCCATCCATCCATCCATCCATCCATCCATCCATCCGTCCATTCTGGCGCTGCAGAGAGTGGGGAGAAAGTTCCCCAGGCTGCGAAAGTTCCCGGGGGACGGGCTTTCCTTTCCGTTACACTGTAGCGAAGGAACCAGCTCACTCTCTTAAAAAATGTTGCGAATTTCCGCAATTTTAAAACTTCAGACCTTTAGAATGAAAGGAAGTAATACAGCTGAGGGGCTTTAAATATTAAAGAGGCATATGGCTGTGGTTCCTTCTTCCTTCCCTCCTTCCCTCCCTCCTTCCCTCCTTCCTTCCTGCCTGCCTGCCTTCCTGCCTGCCTGCCTGCCTGCCTTCCCCAGATGGTCTCCCCCACCATCCCCGGGCGCCCTTCTGCCGCTCATCAGCTAGGGGTAGACCCCCTCTGCTCCAGGGATGCGCGGGCGGCAGGCTTTCCTTTCCTTTCCGTTACACTGTAGCGATTTTAAAACTTCAGACCTTTAGAACGAAAGGAAGTAATACAGCTGAGGGGCTTTAAACATTAAAGAGGCATAGGGTGTGACCACAGCCTATATTCTCTCACTCTGAAAGTGGACTGAAAGTGGATTAAACCTTAGGTGTGACCACATATTCTCTCATTCTGAAAGTAACAGAGATCAGAACTTTCCCCATGCACAGAACTTTATTGACCCATGGCCAGGCCTGGTAGTGTGGTGTAGGATTTTGGGACATGATTGATCCTGCCCTATTGGATTTCCTAGTGGTCACCTATCCATGGTCCGCTTTGCCCTAATATCCTGGCAACTGGAATCTTATCTGGGAATTCCAGATTAGATTCCACTTCCCATCCTGAAGCAGGCTGCCCCTGGCCTCCCATTGCATCACCACCCACTCCTCCTGGGCTTGCATGGCACTGCCACCCCCAAACAAAGGATGCCCAATCTGGGGCAGAAGGCAAAAAAAGGCACTGTTGAATCCCCATCCAGGGAACAGAGGGGTGGGTGGAAAAGCTTGCTGCGTGGATGGGCAAAACATCAAAATCGTCTGCGCCCCATGGCCCTGCACCTTGATGTCACAGTGCAGCACCCACACCTCTAATCCACATTAAAGTCCTATAAAAGTGCATATTCAAGGTTAGAGGCACCACTAGCCACTATGCCACTAGCCAATCACTTCTTTTTTTAACTGTATGAAAATGCTGCCCACATGAGATCTTTAAAACACTCTCATGCTCTGGTGCTTGGCCATTTAGTCAAGCAGAAGTGTTGTTTAGTCTAATGGTTAGCGAGCCAGGCTCTTATCTGGGAATATCAGGTTTGATTCCACCCTCCTCCATGAACCCAGCTGGGTGACTGTGGGCTAGTCATGGCTCTCTTCTGAGCTCTCACAGGGTGTGGGGAGGAGAACAGAAGGTTTGTCAGCAGCTTTGAGCCTCCTTAAATGGGTGAGAAAAGTGGGGTAAAAAAGCCAACTCTTCTTCCTCCTCCTCCGTGAAGCCAGCTCAGTGGCCTTGGGCTAGTCACAGCTCTTACAGGGCATCTGTTGTGGGGTGAAGAATGGAAGCTTTGTCAGCCTCTTTGAGTCACCTTAAATGGGTGAGAAATGCCAATTCCTTCTCCTTCTCCCTCCCTTCTTCTGGGAGGTTTGGTATGGGGTAGCATTATTATAAAAGAGGTATAGAAATCCAAGTCAAGGTTCCTATCTTTTTTTAACAGTTGTGCAAAGCATGGAACTTCAGCAAGTGCATCCTTCCTTCCTTCCTTCCTTCCTTCCTTCCTTCCTTCGTTCCTTCGTTCCTTCCTTCCTTCCTCCCCACCTGCCTCGCGGGGTGTCTGTTGTGGGAGAAGAACAGAAGGTTGATCAGCTGCCTTGAGTCCCCTTGAATGGGTGAGAAAAGCGGCCACCACTGGAAAAGGAGGAGAGCCGAGAGGTGGCGAGAGGGCGGGCGGGCGCAGTGTGCCCTCTGCGGGAGAGGGCGAAGGGGGCTCTCCTCGCTCACCTCTTCCCTCCGGGAAGAGAGAAAAGGCCGGGGCCACGCGGGACTGTCGGGGGGTGACAGTGAAGGAAAAGGTCGCGTGGAGAGGGAAGCGGCCCCCGGCCGGCTCGGCTTTGCCGCCTGGCGAAGGGACGGGAGGAAGTCCTCTGGAGCCGCCACTGAATCGTAGCTGGATTCTTTCAATGAAACCACTAAGGCAAGCTATTGGGGCAGGGAAATCCTAAACATGATGTGGTTCGAATACGGATAGCCATTGGTTACAGTGCGATTGGGGGCGGGACAGCCTTGACCCGAATCTCAGCCCTCAAAACAATACTGTCCACATACTAAAAAAGGAAACACGTATCAAGCGCATGATCTGAAGTGAGACCTGTTGTAATCAGGATTTACTTTATTATGGTTTAAGGTAGTTTAACACGCTCCTTGCGTGTTAAGCCGAAAAGCCGTGTAAACGAGGCGGGGTCAAAACATTTTCAATTCGAGATAAGGACGTCGTGGGGATGCGGCCATTATTTCAATACTGGTACAATTTAACCACTGTGGCTAAAAAATTAAGAGAGCGAACAGGAGAACTACAAAAGGGGTGGGCACCCGGGAGAGGGCCTTCTCAGTGATGGCCCCTAGGCTATAGAATAGTCTCCCCCTTGAGGTGTGCCTATCATCTTCATGGTATACGTTTAGGGAGGCAGTGAAGACACATCTCTTTACCTTGCTCCTCAGTTAGAAGGTTAAAGTTTTCTCTTCCCACTTACAGATGCTTATTGTTTTAATGTTTTAATAATGTTTGATTTTAGATGTTGTTACCCAATACATACATACATACATACATACATACATACATACATACATACATACATACATACATACATGGTAGAAACAAAAGGCCATATAGTTTTGATTGGGATCTTTTATTTAACAGTCCAAAAATGAATAAATATGGTATTTAAAAGGCAATGAACATAACATAAGAACATAAGAGAAGCCCTGCTGGATCGGGCCACAGCCCATCTACTCCAGCATCCTGTCGCACATAGTGGCCCACCAAATGCTCATGGACATCTTAAGCAGAGACAAGGACAAACCTTCTCCTACTCCCGAATCCCAGCAAATGGCCTTAGAAGCATCCTGCTTGCCCCCCCCCCAGCCTGAAAGATGTCCCTAGACATTCATTCTAGTAGCCATTGATACATCTGTCATCCATACATTTGTCTAACCCTACCTTAAAGCCATCTAGACTGGTAGCTGTCACCGCCTCTTCCGGCAGCAAATTCCATAAACCGATGACCCTCTGGCCCGGTTCCCATTACAAGCTTAAAACTGTTTTCCTAAACTGAAATAATAGAACTGGATGCTAACACGAATTTGCCTGATCCCATTACTTTCAACTTAATCGCATTTGATCTGGATTCTGAGGATCATACGTGGCGTACGTGACTCAAGGGGGGGACAAAGCAACTTTTTGGGGCTGCTCTGCCCTCTTCCTCCTGATGTGAACGTGCCACCCATAACGGACCCCTTCACGGAGCCTAGCTGGGTAGGTGGGTGGCTGCCGCTTGCCTGGATGGATGAAAAACAGCACTGGGCAGCCAGTTATTCTTTCCCCTCCTCTCCCCATTGCCCAGGACACACAGCAGCGGCGGCAACTCAAGCCCCCTTCGCCCGCTCACCGCCACAGCCACAGCCTTAAACATTCACACATATATAGGTTTCAATGGGATGGCAATATTAGCTGCAAACTGTGGGAAAATGGGCATGAAAAACTGCACCCAGTGTTTGGTTAGCAGGAAAATCTTTTGTCCTGCATAAATTCAGTTAGATGTCTATAGAATTTAATACAAGAGGAAGTGGTGATGGTCACTAGCCTGTTTGGCTTTGAGAGAATAGTGGAAGACAGGAAGATTATTGGCTATTAAAATCAGTGCCTAGGCATCATCTTCAGATTGGGGATTCAGGCAGGATGCCTCTAAAGCCATTTGCAGGGGGTTAAGAGCAAGTTTGCTTTCATCTTCTGCTTGAGAATGTACACCAGCAAATGGTGGGTCACCATATGAGAGAGGATACTGGATCAGATGGGCTGTAGCCTGTTCCAGCAGGGTTTCTCTTATGTTCTCAGGCTACTGATAGATAAATGCTCACCCTCTTCGGGATGTCTTCAATAAGGTTCCATAATTGTTCTAAAGTAATTCCAATATAAATAGCACCAAATTCTGGCAGCACTGTGAACAACTAAATCACTCCTTTGAAACAGGACAATTAAATAAACACCCATAATAAAAATAACAATCCAACAATTTTTCTCTCAGTGGCAATTCTCTTACAAAAGTATCAATCAGAAATTTTGTTTGTGTATAGCCTACAATAAAGATACCTCCCAGACTCTTTGCACATATTACTGTCTTTTTGCTTTAATTTAACAGCAAACAGATAGGGAGGATTCATATCTTTAATCTCTCACATGATAGATTCCAACATTTTAGCATGTCGCAGGCAAAAAAAACCCCACAACCCTCTGCGGAAGTTCAGATACAACTTAGAGATGGGTTTGTACACCAGTCTGTCCTTCTTCCTCCTCGTGAACATTCGGTGCTTGAAAAGGTGGAATGGGGAAGGGTAGGGAACATGAGAACCATACATTGGCCATAATCAAACATGGCCAAAAATAAAGGTCTTTAGAGAAGGCCTTCATGGTGAGATTATTCACACACCAGTCTGCCCCTTCCTCCTCTTCTAAGCATTTTGTCCTGGGAAAAGTGGACAATACAAGGGTTAGGGGCATGATGGCCACACACCGGTCCTCTTTGCACTTTACAAAAAGGGGCACTCTGGATATGCTTCTATACTAGAAGTGTCTCCACATGTGTCATAGTGTCCCATAGCCAGGATAGGTGTGGAGCACATTTTCGTGTTCTTCAGCTTACCCAGCCACCAGCTGGGATATGTCTACATGCTCCCATTAGTACCTCTTCCAGGCAGAAAGCAGGCACATACTGTGTTGTCCAGTTCAGAGTGGCAATGACACTGGACATGCATGATGGTGCCACTGCTGACTTCCTTAATGAGGCAATTCGTACTTAGCCGGTGCAGACATTTTCCCAGGGAAGGCAAAGTGTGAAAAAGCCCACTGTGTCTCTAAGATGCCTTCAAGCTGCCCCTTCAAGCTGAACACAGCCAGTGTCTCTTATTGATTATACCAGGAAATCTCCCCACAAGAGTTCAGGGCTTGACAGCTTATATACATACCGCTTCATATCTTTAATATATAGCTACAGATAAAGTACTGGGTTGAATAAAAACACAAAAATCAATTCAATATGAGTGTTTTATGTGCAATGTTTTCAAAATTAATTATGACAAGGAATAGAGATTATAAAGCAACTATACTTGATGGATTTGTAAAAACCGTGGCTAAACATTAAGCTGAAATTAATCATCTGCTACTATCTTTCTCTAGGCTCGTTGGGATGGTTTGACAGGGCGAATTACTTTCAACAAAACTGATGGCTTAAGAAAGGATTTTGATTTGGACATCATTAGCCTGAAGGAAGAGGGAACAGAAAAGGTAACCTGTTTGGTACAACTGTGTTCAAGCTAGGAGCAGCCCTATATAGATTTGATGTATTAAAAGACAAAGAAGGCAAAATGAAGAAATACTAAACAAAATCCATTTAGATCTTGAGCAATATAAATCCAATTGAAGTTAATGGAAGTCTATATGACTATCTCCAGATGGCAAGGGGACAATACAAGATATAAATAGGAAGCCAGCATTGACCCTTGCCATGGCCCATTGGACTTATGCAGGAAACTTCAGTGTCGATTTGCTTACCTGCACATTTGGTGAAGTGCATACAATACTACCTCACTGGGAACTTCTGGTTGCTAGATATGCATCTGCTACCACCTCCCTTCCTCTCCCTGGTTGGCTCCTAGAGATTCCCAGTGAGATAATAACATATGCACCTTACCAGACCTGCAGGTAAGCAGAGCTATATCATGAAATCCAACTTCACTGCCTGATTTCCTGGGATAGCCATGCAACGCATTTTCTAGATGTTGCAACTGACTTTGCATTACAAAGACCATGAAGGTGTCTTGTGGTAATCCTGTTCTCTGGACTTAATCTAAAAGTACTCTTCATAACCATGCGTTCTTGATGTAGCAGAGTATGTCTCAGAGGCTTGCATCAGTTGACAAAATTATTGTGATGTCTTTTAGCTATAGATGATATTTAGAAAATTGGTTGTTGTTTTCTTGTCAGTCTTAGTACACTACTTTGAAGTAACAATGTAGTTATAAGAACCTCTTCTCTTATTAGACTATATGGCCAAGCATGGTGGGAATCATATGTTGTCCAGACAATTCCCCATCTCAGTTTAGCAAACAAGTTCCTAAAGTCCTGTAAAACATGATGTAAAGTACTAATCAGCTATTTAGTTCCCTCTTGTATCTCCCTGTTCTTCCTAGCCTTTGGAGGCATGGAGGTGGCTGTGAAGCTCACACAAGCTTTGGAACCATGGGGAACATGGGCTGGATCAGTGCCCTCAGTGCAGATGGCCCTGATTGGACACATAACTCCAAGTAATCTAGATCAGTGGGCTTCCACATAATCTGAATCAGTTGGACCCATTGATAGTGCAGAAAAGGATAGCATGTGAGTCATAGGTTGCTATTCTAGGATATAGTCAAGAAAAAGGTCCAGTGCAGAAAGGTGCATAGTCTTTCTTTCCTAAGAACATGTTCCAAAACCATCTTTTCTTCACGATTTCTCAATCTGAAATACAATAAAAAGTACTTGCTTGGTTTTGCTTCACAGTAATGTTCCTTTAGCTGCTAAAGTAATTCATAACATGTAACTGCTGTCAAGTCATATTTATAGACCAAATAAAGGATTTACAAGCCTCTTTGATATAATGTGAAACTAGCCAGATTCTGCAGTTTAGGAAAGAGAGGAAAGATGATTAACCCCAATGCAGGAGATCCATTTTACTGTCCACAAGCAAAATGTGAAGGAAGGGACCTTTAGAAAACAGATGGCAGTTGAGAATAGGAGAAATATTGAATTGATACAAAGTGCTTGAATCAGATTTAATGTTTCTGCTGTGTTACCTATTATTAAGCATAATAGTATCCCTGCAGACTGACATGGTAAGTTCTTATGCTGTTATAAAATTTAACAAGAAAATGCTCGTATGTATAAACCAGATTTGTTTTTCATTTTTACTGTTTTTGTGTTCTTTTCTATTCTCTTTTAAACAAAGGCTGCTGGTGAAGTTACTAATCATTTATATAAAGTTTGGAAGAAGGTTTGTATATAGATAGATAGTGTATGAAACCTTTAGGTTGAGTCTCAAAAACTCTTCCTTGGGGTTTTGACAAATGACTTTATATTGCAGTTTAGAGGCAATACAAATTGATCTTAAAATGTGTTTTGCTGTATAGAATGGATTTGTGATTATCCACAGCATTTTGTCTGTATATGTTTATTTAAATTTGAGGTTGCTAAGTCAGAGGGAACTTTGCTACAATCAAGGAGCTGAGGTTCAGTGTTCTGTGTATAGGAAATTGCACTGTGGGATACAATCCTGGTTTCAGTTCAAACCTCAGCAGGATGAATGGATGAGTAACAAGGCTAAAGTGGGGGCAACCAGATTATTTGGCAATGATTTTTTAAAGTTGAATTAAACAATAATAAATCTATTTTTAAATGTATTTTTCCCATATCTTGAAAATATGAATATGCTTCTTCATATTTTAAAGATACTTAATAGAATGAAGGCTGAGTTTTTGCATGTTTTTTTTTAAATTGACATACATTCTATCCTACTGTCATGGAATCCAAGGCAGCATATGTGAAGTTCTCAGGAAATCTTTTATCCTGTCATGCAGTGAACTTTCTAATATCATTGATATTAACAGATAAATCAGGAAGAATGCACTATTATTGTGAATATAATTAATTTGCAATAGAAGTAATGAAAATAACTACTGAAAGTGGTCCTGTTGTAGGAACCAAAATATATACCATGAGATCTGATTATGATGTGTGTTGAAGAAATTAAAAGGGCATTTAAAAAAAAGAAATCAAAAAAGGAATGTAGTTTTTGTTTTTATTTACTTGAAAGCAACAATCTCCCCAAATAAATAGGGTTAAATCCAGTAATGGTTTTGTATTAATGGAAAATGGTCTGATCGCAGAAAGGGTGGCACATAATTTTTGTTGATCTTCTTGACCAATGAATCCCATAATTTTACAGAGTCTTCTAAACCTGTTAAGCAGCTTGGAGAGAATGAAGTCAGTATTAAGTGCCCTGATTCCAATGAGCAGATGAGCTCTCCTCTAACAAAATTTCAGATCCTTGTGTTGATATTTTATTGGTGTTTATCAATAAACCCGCATCCTTCAGAACAAACCACATGTTCTCCTGTAGAGTAGTGATAGCTTTTAAATTGCTGCCCTGTTGCTCATTTGAAGAACTGGCCTTTACAGACTTCATTTACTGAAAAGTAAAATGAGATGATGTGAGTTGGAAGTACATGCTCACACTTGGGCTCTGATATTGTATGCTAGAATCCAAAATATCTAAAGTAAAAGTAAGTTTCTTTTATTTTAAGGAATATTCTTTTTATTTCTCAAATAAGAAAAACAATTAAATAGCTTCAGGGCAAATCCCCATAGCAAGCTTATTTTGAATTCAAAACGTTTTCAATCCTCGCAGACCCCACGTCAGTTTGGCTTAACATGCTTTCCGCGTGTTAAATCACCCCAAAGCATTGTAAATGTTAATCCTCATTTCAACAGGTCTCACTCTGGTTTGTGCGCTTGAAACGTTTTACATTTTTTACTGTGGGAACCCTTCCGTGTTAAGGGATGAGAATTTCCCTCCCCCAATAGCTTGCTTCCAAAGCAAGCTGTAAAATCCACCTCTTAAAGCTACACTGTAGTGATTGAACCACTTCACATCTGATAACGATCTTGCCATTGAAAGTGCTGACCTTTTAAAAAGGGGAAAGAAACAAAAGCAGCTGCCGGTTTGGAGAGATGTGTGTATGTTTAAGGCGAAGGGGGCTTGAGTTGCCGCTGCTGCTGTGTGCCCTGAGCAATGAGGAGAGGAGGGGAAAGAATTGCTGGCTGTCCGCTGCCATTTTTTTTCCATCCTGGCAAGCAGCAGCCACCCAGCCACCCAGCTAGGCTCCCTGAAGGGGTCCCTTATGGGTGGCATGTTCATGCCAGGAGGAAGAGGACAGGGCAGCCCCGAAAAGCAGTTTTTAAAAAGTAGCCACTGGAGTTCCCCCTTGAGTCACGTACATCCTCAGAATCCGGATTGAACGCGATTCTGGCTGAAAGTAATGGGATCAGGCAAATTCATGTTTGCATCCGGTTCTGTTATTTCGATTTAGGGAAATTTAACAGTTCAGTGAGAAGAGGAGTGAAAAAAATTGTGGATCTTTTCCTGTCATAGAATAGGACATTCATGCACAAACTGGGTTCCTGGGTACTGCCTATCTGTTTAATTTACGGAAGTCACTTTGTTTCCTTTTGGGGAGATGAAAAAAGATTTTCTTGAGCCTCAAATGTTTGGTTTATAATTTTGACTATTCCCACATTATTTGGACTGCAATACCAAATCTGGAATTTGGTGAAGTTACCAGGACTCTACTGGTGCCACTAATTGAAAGGCCTTTCATTGGTACTGGTGGGCATTGCTACCAGTGGTGATCAGGACAAAGGGATGGGCTGAAAGAGGTTCTGTGGTACCTTGGGATCCATGGCATTCAAACAGATTATGACTTAGAGAGAACTGTGGCAGTGACTGAAGAAACACAGTCCCAAATATGGTATGGATGTCATCAGACTTTCTGCAATATCAAAGTGCCACTGGTCCAACCAATAACTTAAGGGCAGATAAGGACAGAAAAAAGAAAAGAGAGGCTAGCATATCTATAAAAGATAACAATTTTTTCTCACTTCATCAAGTATGTCAAATATTACTTTGAATTACAGATATGTGTTTGCAAAATACACATGTAGAAAAGTTTAGACAATGAAAATCAAGTAGTTAACAATGAAGATTTGGGAACCAGATGAACTGGTAACACAGAGTGATGCAATTCTGTAAAAATTCGCCTTGATTTAGTCTACAAATGATACCACTGAACCGCTTCATGTATTGTAGCTCAGTTATCCCGTACTGCTTTATCTGTTCCAAGATGGCTCCTGTTGTTCTCAGAAGTCAAAATATTCTTCCACTGCTTTTACCACATTTCAGGACATTGAAATGGCGGTCTTTTGAGAGACCGCTGATTTGCAATAACTGTGTGGGGAGATTTGCTTTCACTTGTGTACTGAACTAAGGCAATTAACATATTTTAGGTGTTAATTGGTTTAACAAGGCCAGGACGTCTGCCTTGTCATAACAGTTTTGCGAATCAGTTGTGTAAACCATGTAATTAAGACAATCCTTGCTCTTCTGCATTTCATTTCCCTTTGACCTCAATGTGTACACTCTTCATCGTCATTTAATGGTAAAATAATAGGACTTTAAGTAATACAGGTTGTATTTTTTTATCATTATTTCCAACAGTTTAATACCAGCATTTAAAAAAAAAGAATCATAGCAGGCAGTAATTTAATCCAAAATCTAAATAAATTCAAAAATTGGATTGGAAACTGTTTTATCATATTATCTGTAGCTGGTCACTAAACTGCAATAAATATCTTGAATTCACTTGATTAGCGTGATGTCTTGGTTTCATTCCTTTAATGCCTTTCTGAATGTCAACGTCCAGTGCCGTTCCTCTGAGACTAATGTTTAGTGTATATGGTGCATCCTGTATATTTTGTGTCTGTGTTGTTCCATTATTTTTGTTTGCATTTTATTTATGTATTTATTTATTTTGGTTCAAATGTTTTAAAGCTTCTCACTCCTAGTCTTTCAAATATAGTGGGAAACCAAGTGTCCCTAGATTTACAGTGGCACATACATCTGGTTCAGTTTCTACTATCTTCTGCCACGCTATCTCAAGTTGCAGGGGAGAAACACTAATGTCTGAGGAAATGCCCCTGGACTTGGACCTGGCATGCAGTACCAGTCTAAAGATGCCCAGGAAAGATGCCTACCCAGTTCAGTTTAAAGCTACAAAGGCTGTGGCAGGCTGAACTGCTTCTTTAAGACCACCCAGACAAAAGGCCAACTTTCAGGAATAGGATGCCCCACACCTCATATATTTGGAAGCAGCCTTACAATTACATTTTTATTGCATGGCAAACTGTTCTCAAAACAACATGGAGTACTTATATTATACCCTTTCTCCTGGATGAAAGCAAACATTACCATATTTTTCCATATAAGAATCACTTTTAAAAGCCCTTAAAATTGCCCTGCATCCTATTTTTTATTTTACTTTTCCTAAATATTCTTTGCCAAATTAGAGGTTGGTCTGATATGCCAGTGCACTGCATAAGGCATAAAATATGAGTATTTCATTTATTTTTGTAATACCAGTGAAAAACCGATTTCCCTCTAAAAGTGATTAGATGAGGGTATCCATATATTAACAACTAGTACTGTTCTGGACACAAAACCATAAAATAAGACTATTTTATGACTATTCTGGCAGTCAGACCTAGAATGATCTAAGTAAAATATGTTCATTACTTTTGGACCCAATAATGACTGGAATATACTGTAGCTGCAATCCTTAAAAAGGGAGGGATGCACATTCAGATGACCAAAGGCTAAATAAATTATGTAAATATTCACTAACAACACTTGTGGTATAATTGGAATTTTTTCACCCACTGGATGTTTGAACTGTAATATTTTCATTATTCTGTAGAAGTATTTGATACAGCTATCACATCTAAAATACAATTCAAATGTGCAAAATGTTTTGTTATTACTCACTATAACTCCAGATCTAATTATTAGCACTTGAGGTCATTCCCATGATCAATAAACTCAAAGACACTGAAAAAACTAGTCACTTCAAATGTTACCTCTAACTCAATACTGATGTCTTCTAAGTACTGGTGAATGAAGGCAGAAACCACACAAGGGCTGTGAGAAGAGTCCTGAAAAGTGTGCTATCCCATAGTGTGATAAGAAATCTTATGACCATAGTGGTCTTCTCAAGCTGTTTACATGATTTGATGCAGCATAGGATGGAGGTACTCAGTAACATGGTGCCACTATTGAGAAGTTTCTTGTGTGTCCCACCATCTATAAGAGCATGATATCTGCTGATTAGTTCTGAAAGATTTTCTTTCATGTGTTTGGGTCTGATAATATTGACATTCAACTCTTTGAAGAACAATACCATAAATTGGACTCATGGCCTATTTGCAATTACTTCTCAGGAATGTTCTTGTGTGCTCCAGGATGTTCCATCCACATGTTGTAGCAGCACCTCTGTTGTCCCAGAGTGTGCAAGAGCATCCCAGATCATCCAAAGCCATGGAGCAGTTTTTGGGTGTTTTTCCACTGTCATTAGAAGTACCCATTAAGTACTTCTAGTGACAGTGGGAAAACACCCTTTAACAGCTGTACAGCTTCATCAGGAGTTGAAGACGCAGGACCCCTGGTCCCAATATCAGAATGCTGGGAAAGGTTTAAAATAAACCTCTACAACCCCTGCCTATACTGATGTTTTGCTTTCTGAAAATGCAAATTAGTAGAATTGGTATTATGTCTGGCTTACCCCTATACTTGGGTTTTCACAGCTGGTCATTTTGCCAACTATTTTTCTTCTCCTCCAACTCCATTAAATCCCATAAGAATGAGGAATTCCATTGAAAACTGTGTCTGTTGAATAGACAAGAGTTCCATCAGCTAAAAACTGTGGAAAAGCACAAGCCTTTAGGGGTCCAGACAATGAGGCAAAGGCTAGGTTATCCTACCTCCTTTGTTTCAATTTTCTGAACAAAATCTGATCAGTGAATCATTTTATTGTTCCTGTATGGCAGTCATAAAGTACATAAAGTAAGTCTTTGCCTTCAACAGGTTTGCAAAACTAGCTGCTGCATAAGAATGAAAAGTTTTCCCCATTTTTCAGTCAGAAAAAAAATCATGAAGAAGGCCTCATGATCTGCATTCCAGTAAATTCAATAATGCAAAACTATGTAATTTTATAACAGTGGCTATACCTCAGTGGTAAACTACCTGGAAAACAGAGGGTAAATGGCAAACTACTTCTATATCTCTGCTAAGAAAACTGCATAGTTTTCATTACTTTTGCAATCATCCAGAAGTCAGCCATGACTCAGTGGTAACCATCAATAACAAATATAGTCTTATATACAGTTAATTGTACATGTTATAATTTGACACATATCAGCCTATGTTTGAATGAGTAGTTGTGCAAATAATCCAAATTATTCCTTGTAGATCCTTCTTTTAAAAATGCAACAAGCCCACTTTTTTATATACCATCTGATCAGTCTTTGAGTCTGTTGCTGTGATGTGCAGTCTCAACCAACCTACATGTTTTGAACAGAACTGTAGTGATCATTCATTTCTGCTTATTAATGAAGTCTGACAGCCATTTCTGTAATTTGTTCTATGTAGATTGGAGTCTGGAACTCGAACAGTGGCCTTAATATGACAGACAGCAATAAAGACAGATCTACCAATATCACCGATTCACTGGCAAATCGAACATTAATAGTTACAACTATATTGGTATGTTTTCAGTAAATTGTGTTACTGTTGTCAGTTTCTTGAAATTTGTTTTCAAATAATGACTGTGGGGTGCCATTGATGTTGGCTGACCAGTGTTCCAAAAGCTTCCAGCTGTGTGGAAATATTACTAGGGCCTTTACCTCTTGCACAAGTTCCATAAAGCTCATAGAAACAGTTCTTCAACACAAGTCCCAACCACACATTCACTTTGCTGTTTCACAAATGAAATATTTGAACAAATGCTACCTTTGCAATATTTTTGCTTTAGAATTTTTAAACAAGAACTATTAACGTCTATTAATTTTTAAAACTTCCAAATGTTATTGCTTTGTATTATCCTTACAGTTACTGCCCCGTTAATCTTTTTAGTTACTAATCTTTTCAACTTAGTACTACAGAAATTACCTTGCAGAAACTCCAGTACCTACTACAAGATTATATTGTTGTTGTTGTTATTGTTGTGATGATGATGGAAGAACTTGATGTATGATGAAGACCAACTCCAACTATTGACCTGGTGGTTGGGGTTGCTATGTGGAATCTAGGGTCCCTTCTGCACTGAGCTTTATTATGGATTAAATCCTGGACTCATGGCCTGCCACATGCTAGTGGAGACTATAGCAGGCCCTAGTGGACCAGTATGCAGTTGGCAAGACCCTAGTATAGGGATTAAAGCCCAGAGCAGAGGCCCAGGACGTCAGAGATCCTATATGTATTAGTTGTATGGAAAGGGGCATTTCGAGAGGCATTCCCTGCATTACAAGCTAAACCTGCTGAAATTCTGTGTCCAGCCTAAGTATTAAAAAATGCAGGAACCCCAACCTGAGATTTCAAATGTCAATCCTACTTAAATATTTGTTCAAACCAAATAAAGATTTATAACATAGGAGCATAGTGTTGCAGTGAAGTATGTTGGAAAAGTAGCTGAATATTTTACACAGTTTAGCTGCATCTGGATGTCACTTACTTATTCCACTATATTTGAATAGTCCAGAATAATGTATAGACTTTGCTTTATTCCAGAATATCCAAATATAGTGGAATAAGTAAGTGATGCCTGGATGCAACTTTTGTGTGCTTTTAGTTTTAGCTTTCTGATACTGTTTGATTCTTTTAGTTTAGTTACGGCTGTGGTACCAGACATTCTTTAGTTATTCGTTATTAGACCAGATACAAATTTAGCAAAAGGTTATATTAAGCTCGAATAGATCTGAATGCATCCAATTTCCTAGCAATGTTGTTTTCTTTCTTTCATACAGGAGGATCCCTATGTCATGTATAAGAAATCTGATAAGCCCCTTTATGGCAATGACAGATTTGAAGGGTATTGCCTGGATTTGTTGAAGGAATTATCAAATATTTTGGGCTTCATCTATGAGGTGAAACTAGTATCTGATGGTAAATATGGAGCCCAGAATGACAAAGGAGAATGGAATGGAATGGTTAAAGAACTCATAGATCACGTAAGATTTTTAAAAATGGCATTTTTCTGTTACAGAATTGTGCTCAATACAAAAGCTCAATACAAGCTTTTAGACTAGTGCACTGGTACATCATATATTTTTTACAAATTTGTTTGAGTGTGAATAGATTCTGAGTGGGAAGATAATTTGGGGGGGAGGGGCAGGAAAACCTGTAAGTTAGAGCACTTCAGAGAAGGTTATGTAGGATGAACAAGGCTTCACCTGGAACCATTACAGCACTGCTATGGTAGGGTCACCTCACATGTTGTAGGCAATCCCACCATTGCCCCAGTTTTTCATCCCTAAAAAGTATTTGTAACTGCTGCTTGCTGTATTGTTTTTTAGGGAGCCACTTACCTTTCTAGATGGAGCAGCAATCAGAGTTCTGTCCAGCATGCATGCATGGAGGCTGAAACAGGGCAATTTCATGTATATGGAGTTTGTAAAGTGTTCATCCAAGAATTCATGTCCATATTGTGCAGCACCAGAAGCCTATTCGCACTTGGCTTTATTCTGGAATATATCCTGGAATAGGGACTTGCTGCCGATATGCTGGTGCAGGCTTCAGCAGGCCCAAAGGGAGGTCTGCCAGAATCTGCATTAGCATGAGGACCACAGACCCCTATCCTGAGATATACTCCAGAAAAAGGCCAAGTGCGAATAGGCCCCAGAACAAGCAAATAGAGCACTGCAGCCAGTGCTGTATAGGCAAGACACAAACATCGCAGGGAAGCAATACCCCTCATTATTGCTTTCTCTTGCTATATTGCGCTGCTGTCCTGAGCCAGCCTCCAACAGGATGTCGCTCACTCCTCTGTAAGGGTGGGTGAAAAATGTTTGTCACCTTTGCAATTCAAATTTGAATGTTCAAAACTTCACATTCAAATCAAATATTGGCTATATTCAAAGACTAACATTTTTACAAGCAAAGCAAAAGCTTTTGTGTTCCACTGGAAATGCAAAGCTTCCAGTCTTTCAGCTTGGAGAACCAGAAGGAGGTTCACATTTAAGGCAGAATAGGGTGCATGCTTGGAAGTACCCTAATATGTACAACTCTCAGAAGAAGAGTGGTAGGACTACTGTTTTCCTAATTGAATTAAACCAAAGTTACCTCCAGTATAGTCTTGTCTTTTCTATATGAAAGTGTCCTATAGCTCTTTGCTCTTCTGCAATATCTCTGTGTTTAACAGATTTCTTAAAATAAAAATTAACCAACACTCCTCACATGTAAAGATGAAGCATTGCATTGTGTCACAGGACAGAAAATATTGCAGTTATTCTAATACTGCATCAGCCCATTACCATGCTGAATGTGCCAAATTGATGCAGTCAAACTGCCACATTGTCAGAGTTTTTTGGGTTCTTCCAATCACTTTTAATGTTAAGGCTTTTTTTTTCCATTTAAATGTTATGCCTATTGACAGTTATGAGCAAATTTAAGTCTCATTTTTGTCAGCAGGACTAAGAAACTAAAGCTATTTTTGTACCTGCTGGTAGAATGAACCAGGAAGGAGTCTATGGGCAACAAAGTCCTTATTCTGAACCAGAGCATTTCACTCTAGTTTGGCATACTGGCTTCCAGGAATTAAAATGTACCTTTATAATTAAAATGAGACCATTGTTTTTGTATCTGTGTTCCTAGAAAGCTGACCTGGCAGTTGCTCCTCTCACTATTACCTATGTGAGAGAGAAAGTGATTGATTTTTCCAAGCCCTTCATGACTCTGGGAATCAGTATTTTGTACCGGAAACCCAATGGCACAAATCCTGGTGTGTTCTCCTTTCTAAATCCCCTCTCACCAGACATTTGGATGTATGTCCTCCTAGCTTGCCTTGGGGTCAGTTGTGTGCTCTTTGTCATTGCAAGGTAAGTCAAAGTTCATACTTTGTCTTTATTATCTGTTATACTCGACTCACATGTACAACTCTTGCCTCTGGTATAATAACTGAATAATACTGACTGCACTAATTGCCATTATAATGTTGTTATTTACACAGACTTATTATGTTAAAAGAGATGAATCACAGATGGTAATATCAATGAGGATCTCGTAGTCAATTTCTGCACAAAGAAACTGTCACTTCGTCATGTTTTTAAAGAACCTTTAAAAAAATCCTTCCAGTAACATGACTATCTACAAATAGTCCTCCTGCTAATAAAATCTTCAAAGAAAAAACCCAGTATCTTAATGTATGACAGATCTTTAACACATAAATGGTAAAGCTTATTTAAATGGATTTCTCCAATCTTTATTTCATATTTCCATGCTTTTCTAAAATAAGCATGCATCTTAAAATACATTTCCTCCTCTTGAATTGAATTTTTTTTATGGTGACAAATCAGTACATATTTTCAAACTTGTCCATGCACTGCTATACATATAATTCATGTATTTGGTCATGTATAGGCTTGATACTAGTCCTATGTATGGCTGTGGTCAGGACTGACTATAAGAAATATGCTTGTTCTTCAAGAGAAATGTAGTTGAAGCTCCAGTGACTTATTTTTGTATTTTTCTGAAAGGACCTTAGACTCTGACCCTTTCTGCACTTACCTGAGTTAATCCATATTAGTTAGATCCATGTTAGCTAGATCTATATTAGCTAGATCTGTATTAGCTAAATCCAAAAAGTTCTTTGAAGGGTCCCACCTTCAGTCTTGAAGCAATTTCAGAAAGTTTTGTTTCCTACTGATGTGATTCTTTATTCAATCTGTTGAAATCATTCATGATCATTGTCTACAACTTGAAATGGCTAACCAACAATTATTCACAATAGAAGATTTAAATGATTAAGCTATTCCACTATAGCATTTTCAGGGTAGCTGGAAAAGTTATGTTTTTAATATCAAAATTATGGAAGTCAAATATTATAAGCTGGAGAATCGGGTAGTATTTATAAACTGGACAATCAGATATATTAAGAAATCTTTATATATATTTTAAAAACTATCCATTCTGTACCATAAATGCATTCTGATAAGACATGCCTTGCTTCTAATGCTTAATGTAGTATTAATAGGACAAAACTGGTCATATCTTGTACAGCAGTGTTTTGGACCTGCCTGGTGAATATGTTGACTGTGACATAATAGAATAATTTTAGACCATATGCTACTGGCAGAACTGAACATCATACTGTGGATTTGACTCTGCAAGGCAATCATTTTGATGTCTGTGGAATGGAGGAAATACTGTCCATGCCCATATTGCCTTGTGCACAATTTGAACATATTCTTAATGCTTTCAAAGGAAATTATGCATAATGCTGTACTTAGGTGCAACTGTTGACTTCAGTGGAATTAGAATTTAATCCATCTTGATGTACTTCTTTCACAGCAGCTTCTGCACAACAAGTTAAGTGCCTGAGGTTTTCAGGCAGCTGAAAATAGCGGGTTATGCTTTAAATGGCATTTGCTATCACATTTCAATGGCATTTACATGTTCTTATTTGCTGTATTTTGAAAACATTTATTTTAACTATCTATGAATTACATACTGTTCACAAAATGTTAATTTCAGGCTTAAAAAAAATCAGCAAAGCTAGAAAGAGCAAGAAAACAGAACAGCATTTTTATCATATGCCTTAGTTTGAGCTCTTTTGGATTAATATTCACAACAGCTGCCATCATTGCCAGTTATGTCTGATTATCAACTCCTTTAGGGTTGATATAATCAAATTATTACCTCTTGCCCACCTGTTGGCTCTACTCTGTTGCAAGGAAGCTGGAACATGTGTTCAGTAAATGCCATTG
The DNA here is from genome assembly GCA_023333525.1 of Aspidoscelis tigris stejnegeri. NCBI lineage: Eukaryota > Metazoa > Chordata > Lepidosauria > Squamata > Teiidae > Aspidoscelis > Aspidoscelis tigris. The sequence continues at coordinate 216,553,192 of JALMGA010000001.1, forward strand.
AGCCAATATCAATTCCATATCAAGAAAAATCTGACCTAGAAGTGAGATACAGTTGATAAGGCTCAGGAAACTTAACTTACCATCTTTCCCATAGCTATCAAGTCATGCAAAGACTGTGCCGCATCTGATGTTATGGAAGAGAGCCAAAGAAATCATTGTTTTGAAAAGGATAGTAGCTAAGAAAATTCCTTCATTCTCTAATTATTGCTTCCAAATGCAAGCTTTAGAACTCTGTTCTACTTATTCCACAAATTCCACATAAACAACTTTGCCCCAAAAATTGTGGTATAGCAGCTGCTAATGCTGTTTTACATATATTCTTATTTGTGCATGTAACGATTGCACTGGTGTCTGGGGAAGATTATGGACCAATTTGGGAGCAAATCCTCATTTACTGCAAACAGTTTCACATTAATGACCTCTGGTGAATTTAAATGGTTTATATAGGTGTAAAATGCAGCTCTGCAAAGGTTTATGTTCCTTTTTAAACGCAGCTTTTAGGTTTAGTTGGAGCCCCTCAGCTGATTCATGCATGCTGCCATCCCTTTGCTGTTGGCTTCTAATCACAAAGCTTCCCTTCTCAGCACTAATCACTGGCATTTTGAATACAATATAATTCGCAGGAAAGTCAGGTGTATCTGTCTCAAAATGATGATGGAGGAAACAATGGTCTGCATCAGAGAACAACAACCTGCAGGGTGATGAGTAACAAGGGAGGAAAGCCAGCTTAGAATACAGACAATCTTTGGGTTGGTTCAGCTCTTGATCATAATGCAGCCACAGCCCTACAGCTGAGTGTTTTTCTGCACTCAAAAGCCATGATCTGAATCAGTGAGTCTGGACCAGCCAGGCACACTGATACATATGATGGCATGAGATGGTCTGAAACAGTGTTGTCTGCCTCCACTCTGCCCCCAATGCTCTGAGGGCTACAAAGGGCTAGCAACAAATGTTCCTAGCCATGGAACTACCAGGAGACCCATTCTGGCAGCATGGTTTGGTACACTGTCAAAAGAAGTCATCTGGTACTCCAGAAAATGGAGGTCCCCCTTGTTTACATCTCTGTGTTCTGGATTGGGGCCCACTGGTCTGCAGATAGACCTGCTTAATCAGGTGTACCAGCAACCGGATCAAGAGCCTCTTGATCTGGATTATCCTCCATCTTATGAAGATGGAGCATAGCAACACTGGCCAGGGCTCCCTTGAACCAGTCTATGCTACAGAAGAGAGACACTGTAAACATCATAGACAGATGGAAAATTAAGTGCAGAATGATCAAACTAAGAAAAAAGCTTATTCTTGGCTTCCGCGTTCAAGGGCTTGGGAGGTTTTTTTGTATGTTTTTTTTGACAATGCTTTCTCTAATGCATGGAAGAATCTCTTCCCCCTGAATCTGTATTCTACATCATTTCCCCCAGTTTTATTAAATTACCTGTTGAACCCAAAATGATGATGTTATTTAACTAACAGCATCCTAAACTAAAAAAAGAAAAAAATGTTTCAATTAGTGCTTTCATTATTATCCGTATTCATTGCTTCAAGCCTGGCATAGCACTCTAGTTGCAAGAGTGCATAAATTCAAGGCTTAATTATATTGTTAAACAGCAATTAAAATATACTGGCATGACATTGTCAATTAAAGCCATATTCATAAACATCACAATAAAAGTATGTCCTACAGCTGTGAAAATCTGCAGCAGGCAGGGTTCTCTAGCTGGAGACACACTTTGAAGTCATTTGGCAAAGTATTTCGTAAATTGCGGCATGCTTCAGTGTCAACTTCAAGCATAAATTGAGACTTCATTTGCAAGGAGATAATTTATATTTGTTCTTATTGGCTACTAAAACATTGACACTACCCCAGAACACTTTTATGCTTGCCAAATAAGTAAACATTTTTATTTCTTGAATCCTTTGTGAGTCTCTTAATAGCAGATTACAAGTCTACAAGTAGAAATAATATAAAACATCTGCAAGAAGCAAGGGACTTCCTTGCACTTGACATCTTTGGGATATTTTCATGTCCACCACTCTTCTGGTACACAACTCTGCATGCATTCCACCACTGATATACAACTGCCATTAATGGCTGGGTCTCTGCTCAGTTGTGCTGCAGCAGAGTTGCCAAAATAGCCCCTAAGGTTTCCCCTGGTGTAAGCCTCCTACACTCTCCATTAGGGTTCCTCTTATGTCCATATGTTTAATTCTCTTGTTGGGGGGAAGTACCAGTCTGAGAAGATTAAAAGTTCTTGAAATTCCAAATATTCCTACAGACTCATAAACTGTCAGCTTCAAATGCCCTTTCCGCACTATGTAGCTATTCTTGCCCATATACCACACAACGGGGGTCACAGGCAATGCTGGAATGAGCTGGGAGTAACCTGCTCCAAGGGTTGTCTGCACTCAGGTAGCCTGCTTTGGCCCAGCCCACACTATTGCCACCAGAGGGCAGAGGGCCCTCAGAGGCAGCACATAAGCTTTGAAGGCTAGAAAGAGAAGTCACCAGCCTCTGCAATTTCTGGGAGGGCACCTTATGATGGCATGGCACTTTCAGCACCATTTCCAGCAGCACTTCCTGGAATTCCACTGAAAAGAGTCAACCAGCATATTTTGACCTATTTTCTGCATATTTTCTGCAGTCCAAAGTAGGGGTGTTGGCCTGTTTGAGAACCTCTTTAAAGAGGCCCACTGGGGGGATGCAGGGACATGGCCTGTCACATTCTATGCTATCTCGTTGATGGCAGACTCTTATTCCAGAATATATTCTGAAATAAAGTTAAGTGTGGAAAGGGCACAGCAGGTTATGTATCTATTCTAAAAGCAGAACCACAAAGGTTACCCCAGCAATAGCCAATGAAACATGGGTAATAGTACAGAGCCATCATGATTGGTGTGAAATGTGTGTTCACAGCAAATTATGTTTTGGTCTATTATAAACTAAGAGATAGTTGATGGAAACAGAAAGCAACTATTGAGGCTCTTCACCTTTCTCTGCATTCTTTCCTTCTCGTTCATCTTTGCTGGGTAGACTCTGTTCACACTTATCTCAAAAGTGTTAATGAAAGTAACCTCATGTGATACCTTATCAATTTGAAAATTTGCAGTAGTGTGAGTTACATGTTAGAATTTTTTATCAGTTTTTGGGAAGGTATGAACCTGGATAAGGACTAAGCTTGAATAAAAACCTTAGAGCTTGTAACACACACACACACACACACAAGAATACAGTGCAGTACAATATAATAATATATGTTAACACTGTTACCATTAGCAGATCCACAATATAGCAAACTCAGTATAGATAGTTAAATTAATACAAGGTGACACAGTATAATTTATCAGAACATCTTGAACAGTGCCTGTTAATGGTTCATGGAGGTTGTGCAATTTTTGTGAAAAAAGCTAAGTATGAATGAGCCTAGAGATAACGTAAAAATAGAAATTCCGTGGCCCTTTATGCACTAGGGCATTATTCTGGATAAAAGGGCCTCTGGTCTGGATCCTAGGGCCACCACATCTGCATGTTTATCCAGATTGCCAAGACCCCACCAGATCCATCTGCATAGGACAGGGCTAGATCTGGATGAAGAGGCCCTTGATCTAGATCTAGTGTCTACCGTCCGGCCTCAGGGCTTAATCCAGATCAAGGAGGCATGAAGATGGCAAGCTTCCATGATCTGGAATTAACAGAAGTGATCTTCAGCAAGGGAAGTGATTGAACACCACTGAAAATCATCCCCCCCCCCAATGCCCTGTGGCTAGGAACTGTCATTCCTAGATGTTGGGAACTTGGGTGAGGGGCTATGCCGTGCAAGCTTTTAAAGCTGTGGGAAGGTTGATCCAGATTAGCACCATCCATGCAGATGGGACTCATCTGGCCCTTGCCTCCCTGTGATTCAAATTGGTAGATCCAATCTGAATCCTCTACACCCTCAGTGCAGAAAGGGCCCAGATTTCAAAAGCCATAGGTTTGCAGCAGAGGTGAGTTATGAAAGGCCCAAACCTCAGACCTGCTATTCTAATAGATTTGGAGTTGTCTATAGGTCAGTTGAATTATCTAATTGATGACCTCTAAACCCCTCTCACACATTTCTAGACATCTCTGGAGTTTCATGCTGTGGCTGAAAATTTATGAATATGGCCTTAATTTTTCTCCTTTTATTTTCTTTCATTAATCTTTGCATTTTGTGCATTGTCCAGCAGGTTTGCTGGTGCCTTCAATCTTTTTTTTTTTTAATCTGATGTTTGCAAACTGTTTCTGTTAACTACCACAGGTTTACACCCTATGAGTGGTATAACCCCCACCCGTGCAACCCTGACTCAGATGTGGTGGAAAACAATTTTACTTTGCTTAATAGTTTCTGGTTTGGAGTTGGAGCTCTCATGCAGCAAGGTACACCGGTTACATGTCATTACTGCACACATCCCACAGTCTGCTCAAGGGCTTCTGTGCTGGTAAACTCCACCATTAGTAGCTCTAGAATATACTGTAAAACCTGATCTCGGGGGGGGGGGGAATGTGTGACAATTCATGTGTTTTCATGGACAATTATAAAGTGGGTTTGGGGTGAAATGAATCTGACAATTTTTTGTAATCCAAAATAAATATAACAAAGAAATAGGAAGGGAAAGCATTCTGTAATAGAGGCTGCTTATTTTCCTATGACATGATTATGCTTTTCTAGGCAAAAATCTGAAGAGAGAGATGGCGTGCTGTGCCTTCAATTAAAAGAATATATGAATGAAATTGCAGATTCTCCATTAGATGCCATGCTGCTATAAAACTGTGACAGAGCCTTAGTTAGTAATCATTCTGCTACTTTAAAAGCACAAAACATAATTCATGATTTTCTGCAGGTCTTTTATTATTACTTTTGTAAAATGCATCCATCCTTTGACACCCACAACATCTCAGCTTTGACGGTGATTCTGGAAATGGCCCAGGAATGCTCATTTTACAATCAAGGGAAACGAGGTGCATTCACGTGGAGAATCTTTACGCTGTGCTAATTCTGTAGCTTCCACTAAAAAGCTTAGACCTCTGTTGGAGGTGCATTTTCAGAATATGTGCTTAATTACAAACACCCTTTAAAAAATCACAACACAATGAAGAAGTGATGGGAACAGCGAAATCTCCTCCTAAGGACTTGTGGGTATAAAATATCCAGACCTTGGCTCAAATACTAATTTATCTTCACAAAGGAAGTAGAGTGGGGTGGCTTCCTGTTTGTGAGGTTCATGACCGCTTCCTGGTCCCCTAAGCAATGCAGTTGCTTGCTCTGTCCTCATTTTAAGGAGCATCACCACAGCAGCCACAGCCCCTACTTCATAGGATTTGCTTTGCTAACGCCAAGTGCAATTTGGCCACTGATTCAGTACAGTTAGCTCTTTCCAGTGATACGTCAGCTATTTCTTGGAATTAATGGTAAAGTCCAAGCAGTGAACTACCACCATATTCTTAGCATGGCTTCTATCCCAGAACAGCAGGATTAATAAGCCCCGCTTTGTCACTCAGGTTCAGACTAAGGTTTTACAGTATTAGGCAGGTGTGTGTCTATAGCTGTGACTGCTTTATGTGTGAGAATGTGCAGATACCTTGTGCTTTTAGTTGCCTGCCTTATTGGAGTTTACCATCATCCACAGCAAACTGTGGGATGCCGTGCCTACTAGTTACCACTACCTTGGGTACATGACAGTCAGCCCCAACCAGACTCTGCTTGTCTTTGAAGAAGCTTTAAAATGAAAACAAAAACAAAACATTTGTATGCTGAAACAAATGTTTCCATGTACAGACTTGTGGTACGTGTGGACTGTAAATGTGGAGTTCGAACAAGAGATGAATGGTCGCTCCCTTCTGCATCTATTGTTATGCTCTTTCTTGTTAACAGAAGCTGCTTGTTGTGCTTGATTGGAAGCCACTGGTTTATTACATTTTAAAATGTGATGATCAGACTTTCTCTTTTCTACAGAGCGTGAGCAAAGTCTGGATCAGGATTGGCTGTCATGTCTGCCATAAAAAGGCACTACAGAGTCTTCAGCAAGTATTTTATCTGACTCTGGTTATAGGAAACTGCTATTCTTTTAAGCCCTCAATTTAGATAGAGCACTTTTTTTTTTTTTGCTTTAAAAGGTTACCCAAACATGACATGTTTAGCCTGTTTGCTTAAAATGTATAGAAGGCTATACATTTACTAACCTATATGTTGACAGTGAAATTACTCTGAAATGAGCATTGTGTTAATTAATTTTAAAGGTGATAACTTATGAATTATGTAAGACTAAGAGGGCAGGGTTGTACCCACTTACGTTGAAATATAACCCCTTTGCATTCAACACAGCATACATTTGGAAAGGTACAGACAGCATTTACTTAATTTGCATTATTTGGATAATCTGGAGTAAAGTACATTCAGACACATTTTGTTCTGCATTGTGCATGCTTTATTTTGGATTATTCAAACAAGACTTGTAAAAGATCTTTTTTTATATGCTTCATTAAATTAAATGGAATGTCACACTATTATACACAGGCTTGCTCCCTGACACCAGATTACAGTAGCTTCATCCTGACAGCACTTCTTTAATCTGTCAGGCTTATGAGGTAGGCCCTGTTTATGTGGTAGGCCCTCATGAAAATCAAACTACAGATATTTATGGTTGCAGTTAGCATGCCAGTTTTTATAATACATCTGGCAGCCTCAAGAGAGTCAGAGCACCTTTGGGACCATAACTGCTGATGCCCAGCAAAGGGTTACTGCAAAATGCAAAGAGACGCTTCGGAAAGGGAGTTTGTTAAGGAGGAGTTCTCTCCACCTCCTGCTCTCACAGCAAAGGTCCACATAAGAATATAAGCCCTGCTGGGCCACATCACAGCCCATCTATCTTGCACTGTGGCCGACCAGTTGCTTGTGAGCATCTCAAGCAGAAGACCAAGACAGAACCTTCATTTGTTCTTGACTCCTGCCTTCTCTCCAAACTGGAGGTGGCACTAAGGCTTTTGTTCTAGTAGCCACTGATACACCTGTGTAGCACAAATCACCTAATCCTTTCTTAAAGCTATCCAAGCAGGTTGCTGTCACCATCTGTTCTACACACCCATGACCCTCTGGATGAAACAATTCTTCCCTTGCCAGTCCTAACTCTCTTGTCCATCAAATTCATAGAGAGCCCTCTGGTTCTAGTGTTGTGCAACAGAGAAAAGAAGTTTCAGTGTCCTTTCCATTGCTCTGCTATAATGAGTGTTTAAAGTAGAATGAGTGTAAATTTCTCCATTATAAGTTGTAACATTAGGAAAGGATGAGTAAGGTCTGTGTGGAATCATCACACTAAAGCAGGTAAATATGAACAGCAATATGATAACTCTTTCAGGAAGGTCCAGACAGTATAGGCTCGATTCACAAGCCATTCCACACACATCCCTTTAAAATCAACCCCTTTTTTTTGCAACCAATGAAATGTATTTAAGAACTTCTTTTATAAGGAACAGTAATCATGATCAGGAAAAAAGAAGCAAAGGAGACCAATCCTGGTTTATATACCCATTGTGCTGAGAAAGACAGTATAAAGAGCTTGGACCAACTTTTGTTTTACTGATGTGCTTGTCAGTCAGTTGCAAGAAGCAGAAGGACAATCATCAATGGCATCTGAAAAGTGCACTGAGCCATCTATTTTTTATGATGCCCACCTCCACTCAGTGTATAACGTGCTGGTGAACGCATTTGCAGGACAGATATTGTTGACTGTGGGCATCTTCACACTCACTGTTAGAGCAGAACATGGAGTATAGAGGCCTGCTGTCCACATGTTAATGCAGACTGGCAGCAGCCCCTCCTTGTGCTAGAACATTTTATATAAATTACATGAAGTTACAGACTGGGATAGGGTATCAGAATGTTTCCCTGTCCCGGTCCAGTGGTATTACAGACTGCAAAGTGTGTGCAGACAGCATGCCCCTGTATTCTTGAATCCAACAAAGGGCCATTTTTGGTAGGAAACACTGCAGAAGTAGGCATGCAGCCGAAAAGGTGTGCTTCCTGCCTTCTCATACTGTGTGCCAGTTTTGAAGGCTAGGCCCAGTCTTCAAAGCTACCATTGAGACTTGGGCTGCCATGGGCTGTCTGAATGCTATCCTGCCTCAGGTGGCCCAAACTCACTGGCTCACACTACATGAACTGGAACAGCCACATAGTGTGAAAATGGCCTGAGAGTTGGGGGTGAAAGTTGAAGTAAAATTAAATCCGATGTTTAAGGTGCAACTAGCCCATGTGAATGGGCACAGGAGATGATTCAATTAATTTAGTTTTGCACCTTAAGATGATACAAAATCTTCCATGTTGAGGAAGACTTTTGCTTTCAGCAGTGACATGCAGATTTTTATTTTTTGTCCTGAGCTTGCTTCATGTTGCTTCATCATCATCATCACTGCTTCATCATCATTGCTGGTTTTTCAGTTCAGCATTACAAGACAAATGATTAACTACCTCACGCAATTATTTATTCACAGCATAATTTTACTCATTTACATTAAATTGTTGTGCCAATAATGTGACGTTCTTTGAACTTCCCTAACATTTCAAGAAAATACAATACCTTTTATTTTATGTAGGTTAGTTCTCACTTATTTGTTTATTCCATAAGTCAATTATTCTGTAAGGCTTTGTGATGCCACACACTTCTTGAGGTATGGAGAAAGCAGTTTAGATTCATACAGAGTGCCACAAGGTCAATGCCTGGTACACTAATCTTGGCCACATTTCTTACAGTAATATGAATGAAGCACACTTACAAGTGGGGCCATTTGACAGCACACTTGAATTAATTTATATTTTAGTAGCATTTTAGATTACTATTAACAGCTAAGAAAGGGACAGCAAGTTTGACATTCATAGCTAAAGATATCAACGTATCTGACATCTAGTACCACGTACATCATTTTCCAAGTATGTTCCCATGTGTAACATTAATTCAACATGTCTGAATTTATTACATCAAATCACCCTGTTATTCATACATGTAGCACGTTGCTAAACACAATACAGTAATCTGTTGCATGACTATGAACTTTTTTCATCTGATTCTAATATAAATGTTTTGATGGTGTTATACAGGATCAGAGCTGATGCCAAAAGCTCTTTCCACAAGAATAGTTGGAGGAATATGGTGGTTCTTCACCTTAATCATAATCTCATCCTATACTGCTAATTTAGCTGCCTTTTTGACTGTTGAGAGAATGGAATCTCCCATTGATTCAGCAGATGATTTGGCGAAGCAAACAAAGATAGAATATGGCGCTGTCAGAGATGGATCAACAATGACCTTCTTCAAGGTAAGGGAGTGCTGTCATACAATACATATTGCATAAAGAGGTTCTTTGGATATTAAATCTGAATGGATGAAATAGGCAAAAACAAACAACAGTGACTTGAGAGATACAAGTAGCAATTAAATATGACTGTAGAAATTGAACATCATTACATCTAACAGAATCTACACTGTTGCACTGCTTAACTCCTATACGTATAGGACATATGGCATAAGTTCCTCCATCAAGTAAACTGATCCTAAGCTGATTAGGGATTTAAAGACATTTCAAATTAGGCCATGAAATAAACTTGGGTCCAGTGCAGTTGATGAAGCACTGGTGTGATGCATTTTTAAAAAATGAATCCTTGTTAGTCAGCCACGACTCCCAAGGCTGCTATTGCTCTTTCCCAGGTAAGTTCATACTTACCCTCTAAGAAACATTGGTCTTTCACATGCTGCCACCACTGTTCCAGAGTTCCTCAAGCCTACCCCAGTCTTCAGTAGCTATGGACAACTAAACCGGGAACAGCTAGTGAACTACTTTTCTGGGTATGATGCTACAAATGGCAATGGCAACACAACTGTGGCTGCACAGTCACACATCACATCCAAATTGCTATGGCAACCTCTGAGCATGTGCCAGTAGTTACCATGGATGTAGTGTTAGGCTGGAAGAGCCCATATAAGGAAAATGTAGTGATGTGTGCAGAGAGGTAACAAAATGTCACAAGTATCACCAGACTTTTGAAGGCTGAATGAAGTAAGGATCTTGTGCAACACAGTGGTCAGGGGAAGTACAGAATTGTGTAACACACAGGAAACGAGTCACCAACACTGATAGTGGAAATGTATAAAGGTGGCCACATACGGCTGTGTGTTGCCCACCCCAGCCCAGAGCTGAGCTGAGTTGATTGTTCGAGAGCTGAGACTGGAGAAGGAGACATGTAACTGCTACGAGAATAAAAGCCTCTGCAAAGAGAATTTACGACTCTCTGTCTGTTTGCTGAAACTGCGGGCTGGAGAAAGGAGGGGCTCCTGAACGGCAGGAGTTTATGCTTTCAGCACCTGGACAGCTCCGAAGGAAGCTGACAGCCAGAAGTGAGACACAGAGATACAGAAGCTTGTATTCTTGATTCCAGCACGAAGAAGCGCAACTCTGCAATGATGATTTATTACCAACGGGGGAAAATGACACCCCATTACCCCCTAACATGTAGATGGCTCCCTCCATGCTTCATCTTCATCTCACTGGAATGGTATTGTTATGTGATCAGGCCCCTAGTATATGCCCCTGAAGACAGGCATCTGACATAGCTTAATGACGGGACTAGATCTGATTAGCTTTGTATTAGATCGGTAGGTTGCTCATTGTCCTAGGATTTTAACATGCAAAACAGCCTGCAACTTCAGTGAGAAGTGTTAACTAACTACATCCTGAATGAGGATATTTCACAACATTCTTCCAAGCTTTACAACCCCATAAAACCAGCCCTATAAATCTTTTGTTCTCACACATTTTACTCTGAAGTAATCAGTACTGGATTTAATTTAGTTCATGGAAGCTGCTTTATTGCTTTGAAGCTCTGAGCCTGTTTGTACAGCAACAAGCTATGAATAAGACCGATATATGTAAACAGCAGTTGGAAATCCCAGGGAAGGCAGACCTGAACAGATGCAGGTAATTACAGTTATCCTCCTTCCCACTGTGGGATCTAAGTATGAGGCATGGGGATAAAGGTAACCTTTAGGAAACTACCAGTCTGAAGAAGCAGTGACAGATTGGCAAAGCAATGGGAATTTGGAAAGAAATATGTTCCTGCTATTTCTACTGAATTCTGTGAGCCAATATTCTGAGTTTTTGTGATTGTCATTTTCACTAAACTAGTAGCAACAGGTTTGTAAGTTCATAGTTGATACTGAGTTACAGATGGAGAGAGGAGGAGTGGATTTGTTTTATTTACTTTTCTCAACATTAGCACTGTCTTATTTTTCCAGGTAATTTGATGAAGCACAAATTACCCTGTGTGTACTTTTTATACTGTCATACAATTACATAAGAACAGCCAGTAATGAGTTTTGATTCCTCTGTGCTTGAATAAATGTAGCTTTGTCTCTTAAGTGTCAGATTCATTCATTAAATACATTAGTATTTAGTCTCTGCTGGATTTCTGGCTTATGTTATCTATACCAAAAGAACCACTTGGGATGGCTTAACTGTTCTGCTCTGCTGTGATCTGGACAAAGCAAAACAGGTGCTGTCCACATCATGAAGGCGGGGATGCTGTCCATCAGGACCAACATTGGCAGCAATCCAGAGTTGACATGGCTGTTCAAGTCCACACAACTGACTTACCACCCAAACCACCGCCCATCCCATCCAGCAGTTGGGCCAGTCCCCATCATTCGTACATCATGTCTGGTACACAAGGATAGGGTTGAACAGAACTGCCATGGTAGTGTTTCAAAAATGTTATTTGAAGTTTGCAAAAGCTTGCAAGTGGGGTTGTGGTGTTTGTCTTGTCCAGAACAGATGCAGAAGCACTGGACAAGAACAGAAGGTGTTAATATGGCTGTAGGTCTTCAAACAGGTTGATAGCTAATCCAGAATAGGGACCTCTTGGGACAGTTCTGGGTCAGAATAGCACTAGTTTCATGTGGATGAAGCACACTGGGCAGCTGCTTGGTCCAGACTACTGACCTGAGTATGGAAATGACTTTATTGTCTTATTCCATCTAAAACTATTTCCTTCTTTTTTTTTAAGTTGAAAATAAAATAACTTCTGGCTACTGAACACAATTGTCTGGTATTAAAACAATATGGTTTGTTTTAGCTGGTGTTAGACATTTAGTATAGCACCAGCTGAACGTTCCATTATCTAAAATGAAGTGTGCGCACACACAGAGAGACAAATGGGCTGAAGTGTTTCAGTATGAAAAAGACATTCTCCTAAAAGAAGCCTACACCAAGAAAACAAATAAAATCAATAAAAAATAAATTATGGTAGTAAGTTTGCACACTAGTTTGCATAGGAGGAGAGTTATTTTTCAGACTTAAATGCTTCAAGATTTAATTTTAAAGGGAGTGATTGTTTAAAGGAAGTTGCTGTTTCCTCTCCAAAATACAGTTGTACTTAGAGTTAGATGGGGTTTGATTTCCCCAACACAATATAAAACCAAGGTAGGTGGGTAACTTACCATAGGAAAAATGACAGGAGGAGGAGGAGGAGATACCACCCCTAGTATATTAGTACACCTGACCAGGATGCCATTTCAAGATTTCAGATACCCTAGCTCAGTCTCTACTTCATCATGTGCCAACAGAGCCTCTGCTATTCTCCACTTGTGTGGGGTGGCGGAAGCCTAGACTGGACCATTTCCATTACAGCCCAGTCTAACACCCAGTGTAGAAAGGCCCTATGTCTTTTTCAGGTTGGAATTATGAATAAAATCATGTAAAACAATTTTTTAAATTATTTTTCCTGAAAATAAAGAACAGAAGTGACATTTAAGTCAAACCGATGTTTTGTTAAAGATAATATAATGAGAATGACATTAGAAAAGTTCAAATACCAAAACAAAATCTAAAGGTTAAAATTTAGCATCAAAATGCATGTATATTTTGACCATTAAGGTTACCTCATACTGCCTTAGGACTTGTTTAGAAAATTCTGTTTATAAGCAAATCCTGTCACATAGGGAATTGGATACACCTGTTTGTGTCCGCTTACTCAGACTGCAATGAGATGCAGCGTTTTGTTCTTTGGCAGCAAAGGAAGCCTTTTTTGCAACATTTCCTGAAAATAATTTTCATAATTTTTCCCCATATGTGGCATAGAGAACTATAGAAGCTTTGATAGACAACTGGAAGAGAATTAAACAAAGAGATAAGTGTACCAGTTAACATAATGAAAATTACATATTTTTTTCCTGTAAGGCCTAACATTAAACTATTTAATTGGTGCTAACAAGGAGGTGATTTACATACTGCTGAGTTTTTTAATTTTAAATTTTTTATAAAAAGCCTTTATTGTCCTCAGAATTCAAGGAGAGGTGTACAGAGAAAGAGAAATTTATTTTAGTAGGTAATTACAGACACCTCAGTAGCAAAAAAGGACCCTGCCCAAAAACAATTTGCTATAGATAAGGAAAAAACCTTGTAATTATCATTTTCATTGTTATTGTTGTCACTCCTTTATTTCACTCCTAATGAACACATTAATTTTGTTAAATCACTTTGGGCTATTAAATGTAGAGCTGAAGTATTCATTTAAAGCAAAGGAACTGAGGCTGTGTTCACACACAAAAAGAGTGGCTCAAAAGCACTTTAGAGATGTGGTCACCACACCTCAAAAAGGATATTGTGGAACTAGAGAAGGTGCAGAGAAGGGCAACCAGAATGATTAAGGGTCTGGAACACCTCCCTTACGAAACCAGGCTGCAACGTCTAGGCCTCTTCAGTCTGGAGAGACAGCGTTTGAGAGGGGACCTGATTGAAGTATATAAAATTATGCACGGCATAGAAAAGGTGGATAGAGAAAATTTCTTTTCTCTATCGCACAACACTAGAACCAGGGGGCACTCTATGAAGCTGATGGGTAGGAGAGTCAGGTCTGACAGGGGGAAGTATTTCTTCACCCAGAGGGTCATCGGCTTATGGAATGTGCTGCCGGAAGAGGTGGTGACAGCTACCAGTCTAGATGGCTTTAAGGTAGGGTTAGACAAATTTATGGATGACATATTAATGGCTACTACAGTGAATGCCTGGGTACATTTTCAGGCTGGAGGAGGGGGGGCAAGCAGGATGCTTCTAAGGCCATTTGTTGGGATTCAAGAGCAGGAATAGGTTTGCCCTTGTCTCTGCTCGAGATGCCCATGGGCATTTGGTGGGCCACTGTGTGCGACAGGATGCTGGAGTAGATGGGCTGTGGCCTGATCCAGCAAGGCTTATCTTATGTTCTTAGAGATAGGAGTGTGTGGCCCTCATGTTCTTATCCCATCTCTAATCCAACTTTTTTAGCCTAGAATGTTCATGAAAGGGGGGAACAAACTCATCTGAGAAACTTCCTGAGCTGCATTAAAAGTGTCTTTTTTCTATTGTTATTACTGTGTGTGAAACACAGCCTCAACATATTCTCTAGATTATATCTGCCATAATGAAAGCAAGGGCCTTTCTGTACAATGTAAGCTATCTCCTACCATGCTGGCCTGAGACAGGTAACCTATAGTGTATAGCAAGATATATCTGCTTTGTAGACATCCCATTCCAGTTCACCTTCAGAGGCTGGGAACAGACGTTCCTACCTGCTAAGCTGTTGGTTGTGCTGCTTTGCTGGGAATCCAGAAGACTCACATTTCTGGCATCTTTTCCGGTGCTTGGCAAAATGACACTGAGGGTAATATAGTGGTCCATGTGTATCTGCACATCATATACCAGCTAGAATGCTACATGGACTGTTTACAAGTTGTCCACACTTACAGTGGGCAGTGGTGCCATTTCTCCAGTGTAGCCCAATCCAACGTCCCTTCCTATGTAGAAGGAGAAGTCTGCCAGAAGGCATGGGCTTCCAATAGACCACCTCATAGTGTGAATGGGAGCAGTTTAGCTGTGCCACTGGCTAGTGTGAACACAGCCTCAGGAGCCTACACTGGCCCTCTTATGTTGTTGACATATGTGCCCATGCCTAGTCAATGGCAAAGATGTGATAACTTGCCTTGCTTACCAATGTGCCTCTTAAAAAAAGTAGGGCTGATTCAAAGAGTCCATTTAGACAAACCCTTAGAGACTTTGCTAGTCAGAACATTCATTTCAGAAGTTAAAAGCCTACAGCCAAATGACCAGAAGAAGATATATTCTACCACAGCCCAACCAAGCAAACACATGTCCCTTAAAAATCTTTAAATGACAGCACAGCTTGAATGCTTTATTGAATCTATGTTTCTATGACAATAGAGCATACTGTTGAATTGATGTCCATAGGGGCATATATAGGCAAGTGATTTGGTGGAAACAAATTGTGATTTATTTCTTCAACCTTCAGAAAACACAGTTGATGCATACATATACCAATGGAGCTTTTTCTTGGTATTTATTGTTTCTTCTTAGAAATCCAAAATTTCAACATATGAGAAAATGTGGGCATTTATGAGCAGCAGGCAACAGACAGCGCTGGTGAAGAACAATGATGAAGGAATCCAGCGTGTGCTGACCACTGATTATGCTCTACTGATGGAGTCGACCAGCATAGAATACGTCACTCAAAGAAACTGCAATCTCACCCAGATTGGAGGACTCATTGATTCCAAAGGTTATGGTGTAGGAACTCCCATTGGTAAGGAACAGAACATATGACTGGTGATTGGCAAGCTGTGATAGGTAAATCAGAATATTTTTAAACTGGAAGTATATACATGACTTTACAAGAGAAAGTTTGGGAGGGGCAGGAAATAATATATTTTCTCACAAATCAAAAATATTTCTGCTGATACCTTTTGATCTATTGTACCAGTGTTTTGTGTTGATGAACCTTGCCTCTTTTCACTCCTTCCTTGCCCACTGAAAGGATCAAACGAATATTGGACAAACATCTTGCTTTCTGGTGGCAACTTGTTGCAAGTATGGTTGCCATTTGCACAAATAGCCTGAAAAATAGTGGCTTCTGCTCACTATTTTTCTTTGCAACCCAGAGATTTCCCATTCACTTTCCTTCTCTTAATGCCCTTCAATTAAGGCAGCTCCTTAATGGAGACCTGCCAAGCACTTCACATCAAAACATTTCACTCTTATTTTTAAAAAGCTTTAGTTCAAATTCTGATCAAAACTAGGGGCATTTTCTCAATTCCTGTCCTGTGGATGGGAAAGGAGTGCAATCAAGTAATGTTGACTCGTCAACGTTAGCCTACGCCCGCCTCCCCCCCCCCCCCCCGGTGATTGAGCACTTACATCTGTTTGATCACCGGCCAGTCATCTTCTGGGCTCTGCTATCATGTGTGTTGTGCCCTCTGCGATTGCACATGCATCTATGTTGCTATGATGCTATGATGATGATGATGCTCTGCACAGTTGCAGTCGTCTCAGGAGGCCAGTGGAGCTACGTTTTCATCTAAGAAGTGCTGGAGAAATCATGTTTTTACTACCAAAATAGGTGAAAGGAAATCCAACCATATCATCTTCAGGCATTTGGGAGTCATATTAAACAATGCTATTCTGTGTTATTATCTTTCGTATGTTGTTGTATGTTGTTATTAGATGCCACTGAATTGAGTTTAGTTTCTGGTGACTACATATATGACAAGTATCAAATCACAACTAAAAAGAATCTGTAACTATATCAAAATGGAATGTAATATTTTCATACATATTTCAATATGATTAAAAATATTGCAAATATCACAAATAAAAAACTACATACAAGCATAAACAAAGGAATATATAAAAAATAGACATACACTTGTATAATCACAACAGTTGGATGTACAGACTTCCTATGTAAGAATTACAGTTCAAATTGTTCTGAACGACACCCTGTAGTTCTTATCTCTCGATCCTTAAGTGGAGATCCACAATTTATTATGATAATTCAAGTATAGAGATTCACTGCTTCTTAGTTAGCTACAATCACTCAGTTTACTACAATAAATAGTTCTGATTCCAGTCACATTGGCTAAAAAATAGTCACTGTTGATGAAAAATGTAGGGAGTCATAGGAAAGAAAGCTTTGATGAATGTCAGAGTGTGCCAGATGCATTTTGGCTAATTGCCTTTCTGAGTGACTACTCCCAACTCCTAGACTTCAATTACTCATATAATTAATGCATACATTTCACAGTGATATTATAAAATAATAAGTCAATATTAGGCAATCATATTAGTTCATTTTCATAAAATTCTTACAAAACATGATAACATCAATATGTGCTTGTCCATGCATCTGATTTGGTAACAGAAAAAAGTATCCACAACAAGATATGGAGATACAGTATGTCCTTAACTTCCTTTGAAAATTGATAAATGGAAAGACCTGTATACCTATGCTAGGGGCGTGCACGAATGCAATTTTTGGGATTTGACTCAATTTGACTCAATTTGAATCAAATATCTGAAAATTCAATTTGATTTGAATCTCTAAAATTCAGATTTACCCAAATTTGATTCAAATTAAATTTGAATCTATTTTTTGTTTGTATGTTTAAATTCAAATTTATGAACATACGATTCATATTTGAAAGTCAAAATCTGGACGAATTTGATTGAATTTTGAATGTTTTTGAATCTTCGTGCCCACCCCTAATCTATTCTGATAAAATTCCTAATGGGTCTCCTAATGTAGATTCTGGTGCAGATTCTGTGGTTTCTCATGTGCCTGCAGTACAGCCTCTATAATTAGAGAATCCTATTTTATGCTATTTCTTCATTCCATTAGACACTGGAAACCATAGTTTAAAAATCCAAAAGGCTTCTCTATGTAGTAATTTCGTATATAGTAAGATCTTTGGTACAGTTACTTGCTCTAAAAGCAAGAAATGCAGATCTTTATTGCTATGTTTATATTTTAAAAATGTTTAACTAAGGGTGCCTTAGCTATGGTTCTTTTAATTAGGGATGTGCATGTTCCAAAACATTTCTTCAAATTACATGTATGTATATATGTATTACATACGTATCTGTACAAATATTATACGTATCTGAGCACATTTGTGCTTATAATACAGGATGAAAACGAGATGTATACGAAATGCATACAGATACGTATAACACATAGGAATGTTGTTGACATTCGTATCTTTAAATACAAACCAAACATTTGAACAAATAGATTCAAATGTTATGGATTTGAATCAGGTTTTTTACCATTTGGATTTTAAACATTAGAATCAAATCAAATGTTTTGACAATCGATTTAACTTAAATTCGATTACAAAAAATAAAATAAAATCCGTGCATACCCCTACACTTAATTCAGCATCCACAAAGCCTAGCCCACCTTATAAGTTCTTCTAAGCCTGAAATAGAACAGTGAAGAAACAGATTAGAACAGTTGGGAGCTCACTTGAAAGACTATGAAAATCAGAAATACAGCTGAGGGGAAACACAGATGTGAGAATTTTCTTATATAATTAATAGGCTTTTTAAAGACTTAGGAACATACATGTGGATTTACAATGAAATAAATAATCTCCATGTCACATACGCACAGTCTAAAAAAGCCAGCTGAAAATTTCATCAGTCAGAATGAATGATAAAACCAAAGAAATCTGATCCCCCCCCCCAACATCTAAGTTATTGCTTTATGATTTTTTTTTATCTTCATTTTCCAACAGAGGCCAATTTGCACGCTGGCCCATAGGTGACAATTAGGCAACATCTCAGCAGGTGAATCTGGACTTGCAGGAGGCATTTACATGCTAGAAACGCCCCCTGCCTAGCCAGAAGTTGCCTAAATGCTGACTGAGTGAAATTGTGCTCCACAACCTTACCAACCCTTACTCTAATGTACCTGCAAGTGTACAGCTGGCGACCATTTGCACCTCTGCTGGACGGGGAGGTCATTGGAGCTGCCGTACAAGTGCACTGGCAGCTCCACTGGCCTCCTGACACAACTGTGCAGAGTGTCAGCATCTGCCTCATCATAGCGACAGCACTAATGCATGCGCAGTCACAAAGGGCACTGCATCCAGAAGAGGACCAGCCAGGGATCAAAAACAGGGTAAGTGATAGCGGGGGGAGGGGCGTTGTAGGTTAACGTCGACTAGCGATCGCAAGTGTGCTTGCTAGTCAACATTAGTTGACTGCACTCCTTTACCATCAGTGGTTTGGGAAGTGCAAAAATGCCCCTGGTCAGGACACAGTGGCCCTTTATGCATTGCCCCTTATTCTGAATTAAAGATCGGAATAGGAGCCTGCCAACAAAATCCTGCTGCAGATAAGACAGGCCCTGCTCAGAGCCTGCCATAGTGTGAGCTAGTATGTGACTGTCAGGCACCTATTCCAGAAATATAATCTAGAAGAAAGCCCAGCGCAGAAAGAGTCAGAGGCTGTGGTCACACTTAGGCCCAGTTCCCATTGGCATTTTAAAGCAGTTTAGAAATGGTTTGGATCCTCTTTGTCCCTATTCCAATCCATTTGAGGAGTATTTGGCTCTAAAACAGAATAAACAATACACCTAGTTTTTTAGGTGTTCCCCATTTTTGCAGGTAAAACGCTTTATCTTTTATTCCTTTGGGAATGCTACAGCAGATTGGGGCAGATCCATCATGAAATGGGTGGGATTTCTTCTTGCAATACAGTCCCTAGCCAGATGTTTAAAGCGCCAGGAAGCCTAAAGCCTTTTCCATCCCCTCTCAGACCACTTCACAGTTTTGTTTTCTGATAATAAGTAACAATTTGGAACACTTTCATTTCCCAACCACTCACCATGGTAACAAAGTTACTGCTCACTTGCTGCAGATGGGGAGCCTGCCTGATTAGTATTCCACCCAGCAGAACTCATGCTGTCTCAGCCGGCTGTCTCTCTCTTTCTCCCGGCTAGAAATGCAGGAATTATCTGTGCGTGTGTCTGTGTTTTTGTGTGTCTCTGAGGCTAGGGGGGAGTGGCTGTTGCTTTGGTTGTTTGGGCTATGTTTGTTAACAGGCAGGGCTGAGGATTTTGTTAAACATGTAAATGGTGTTTAGTCTGTGGAATCAAACAGGGGCAGCAAAAGCAAGAGGGAGGGGACTGGGATTCCCCACATCATCAGATCAAAACCAATGGGGAGAGAGGGGTGGGAAAAGGGTGAGGAGGGGAAAGAATAACTGTTTCTTGGAAGTGTTTCAAGTGTGGGGACACAATTCAGGGTTGACTGTGATTGCCAGATGTGTGTTTGCTTAGTTTCAAAGCATTTTTAAAAGCATTTTATTAGCATTTTAAATAGCATTCTATAAAGGGTTTTATTCCATGAGTGAGAATTCACCCTTAAAGTTTAATCCAGCTTCAGTGAGCCCACTTTCAGGATGAAGGAATACATCAGCAAAGTGACAAACTGCTTTCTTTCAATGTTAAATAACTCAGAAAATTCACTTTTAGGATAGATAATATGGAAATAAAATTACTGGTCACTTTGCTGATGTTTTCCCTCTCTCTGAATTTGGACTGAAACTGGATTAAACCTTAGGTGTGACAACAGCCTAAGACAAGAACCCTGCAGCACCTTAAAACCTAATTGTTGTGGTATAAGATTTTTGTGGACTGGAGTCCACTTAATCAGATGAACTGAAAATTACACTTCCATCTTATGAAAGCTTATTCCAAAATAAATTTCTAAGACATTTTAAGAGCCTGTAAGCTTTTTTGTACTTGTTATTCCTCTATTGCCTCTTGATAATTTGAAGCAGCATAGCTACTTGGTATGAAAAAAAGAAATCATTTCACTCAGATTTATTCTTTTCTCTGGTTATACTAGCTGAAAACATCCAATAAATATTGTTGGGAATTGCTATTTTATTTGTTTTAATTGAATTAATTAATAGTTCTTTCCATACTATAAAGCAAGGATTTGTCTTATACTAGATTTTGCTGCTAAAAAAATCTTGCAGTGAAACTGACAAATGGTCCATGATTGCGGAGGGGGGGGGATAATTTTTGCAGACATATTATGAGATATTAACATATCCATTAAACAAATAACTAATGAAAAACTGAAATGTTGCATCAACATAATTATTACCTAGCATGATATTTTACAGTATAATGTATTTTATTTTATGCTGTTGCACTTTGGAGAAGGCAAAGTCCTTCCAAATAATTATCTATTTTATTGTCAAGATAACTTTTGAACTTTCCAATACCTGCTAGTATGTTTCTAAATTCAGCGGTGGTGCCACTTTTGTAATCCAGATGCTAGATTTATTATTTATTTTATTTATTATTTATATTTCTATCACATCCTATACCTGAAGGTCTCGGGGGGGGGGGCAACAACCTTTAAAACAGCAAATTACAAGTCAGTATATAAATTAAAAACAATAAAATACATAAAAACACTTTTAAAAGTTTCAACACACTTAAAAGAATATCCCAATTATTAAAATAAAAGTATCTACAGTGGGGGGGGGCAGGGCAAAGAATATGTGTACTAAATAGGTTAATTTGATAGGTGTGCAATACCATTTATGTAATTTTAACTATGTATCATTTAAGTTTACTAACGGTGTGCTAGGTCTGAAGGACATAATGTTTTCCCAAGTTTGTTCTGGAATCATTTTTATTTTTGGAAATCACTTATTTTTATTACTATTTTATTATTATAAATCAGTTTTGAAATCAGTTATTATTTCTCTTGAACGATCACTGATGGAAACTGTGATAGGAAAGGGACTTTTGGAGGGAGGGGAAAGGTATTTCTTGGCTTTAACATTTTCATCCTCCTTGTCTAAAGAACTGTTTGGTATAGTTGGGGACATCATTACTGTACAGCAACCACCCATAGGCTTGATTTGCTCAAACTTACACAACTAGGCTGCATTTACACCCAGAATATAGGGTGATCGTTGCTAGCTCATGGGGAAGGGCAGACAAACAACAGCACTCCAGAGATTGTTTCCTGCCCCAACCTCTAGAATGGCCACACTCAGAATGCCTGTTTCCACAGAGCTGACTCCAAGCTGGAATTTGCCACAATGCACCAGCTCTGTATCAACTCTGTTTGGCAACGTCTGCGCGATCATTTGCTCTGTGCCATCTAGCTGTTGAATCCACATTCAGGAGTTCTCTTCCAGTAGAGCAGTGAAAAGCAATCCCAGAGTTGACCAGGGTAGCTTCCAGTTTTTGCTACTCCTGCAGCACAGAAAGGCAGCAGTGGAAGAAGCAGCCTGTGAAGCATTTTGGAGCCCACCTCCAAGGATGTTTCTGAGGATGTAGCTGAAATGTTCCTGATGTGCAACTTTGATGCCAGGGCTCTTTCATTCCCTAGCTTCAAAGTTAAGCCAACAGTCTGAGCAGATGGCCTCCAGCTTGCTCCCCCATCAATCTCACCCAGAACACTTTCTCTGAAACAGCTGTGTTTTCTGCATAGAGCTTGCCTTTCTGTCCATAGCCAGTATTTGGACTTTTTTTTAAAAAAAACTCTGGTGTCTGGCATTCTGCTCACTGATTGTTTCCACAGCTTCAAAGAGCTACTTTGGAGCTTCAGTGATGTGAAGTGAGCTTTGTCCATCCACAGACTTGCAGCAGCTCCCTGCCAGCCACAAGCCACTCCAGCAGTGGTTTGTGTAGATGAAGCCTTAGGGCATTTCTACATTTCCAGTACTCTTATCCAAATCATTATTAAAATATTCAGGCTCAGAAGACTGACACTCATGTTGCATTTCCGTGAATGATGTTAAAACTATCTTCAGTTTCTTCTTCTTCTCATCATCATTTTCTTCATTTTCTGGATTAGCACACAAACTACAGTACTTTATTAAAATCAGTTGTTCTGCTTTCGCACATTTCAATCTTGTGTCGCTTCTCCACCAGGATCTCCTTACCGAGACAAAATTACTATTGCCATTCTCCAGTTGCAAGAAGAAGGAAAGCTGCACATGATGAAAGAGAAATGGTGGCGAGGCAATGGCTGTCCAGAGGAAGACAGCAAAGAAGCCAGTGCTCTTGGGGTGGAGAACATTGGGGGCATCTTCATTGTCCTTGCGGCCGGACTTGTTCTCTCTGTGTTTGTAGCTATTGGAGAATTTATTTACAAATCAAGGAAAAACAGTGACATTGAACAGGTAGGTTAAGTCTGGGTGGGTCTTTGGGATGCAAATCTAGGCTTGTGGAGAGATGGAGAGATAAACAGAAAGATACACAGACAGACATGAATATATAAGCTAACTGCTGAGGATCAGGAGCATACACACAAAAATGTCTTCAAGAAATTTAAGTGATAAAAGTCCTGAGTCTCACTTGATGTGCAGTAGCATGTTCATAATTTTCTTAAATCCTCATGCTATGATGCTCTGCAGGTAGCCATCTTCTTGCTTAATTACCTGATGTGATGCAGTGCTTAACCCTCCTACCTGCAGGGCCATATCTGGTCACAAACCAGGTTAATTGGGTGCTGGCTGTGGAGTTTTAATGTGAAATCACTAACAGGAATTTCACATTGAGGCATTAGCAGTAAGAGTTAAAAAGGAGCTTCTCTCGAGTGTTCACTTCTTGGCATTCCCATGAGTGTGTTTGTTAATGAGCCCAGCAAAGCACCTGAGGGACCCATCCAGGTTTTTCCTGCTTGTAGAAACTTTGCAGGCATGTTGGTAGTGGGTTTTGTGGTCAGATGTTGCTGATTGTAATAGATCCAGTCCAAAGAGTCCCAGATAAGGTTTGAGTATCTACTCAAGTCTCAGCATGCCTGGATACCTATACATCAGTTGGGCTGCTGGTTTGGACTTCACATTTATAATCCTCTCTAAATATCATGATTTAAAGAAGCCCAATAAATCATATTTATGGAAACTGTAACTTTGCTTTTCATTGCTCACTCCTTCTCTCCAAGGGTTTGCTCATATAAAAGATTTGTTACATAACAGAGCCGCACACAGCAGGTTTTGTAGTATAAGGAAGTATCACGGAATTCCTTGCAAAAACATTGATAGATTTAGCATCAAAATGATGTGATACAGTCGTTTGTGCACCACTGACAGAGATTTCCACCAAACATACGCAACACAGCAGCCTTCACAAATTCCAAGTGACAGGCCCTCAGTGGAGTAGAAACAAGGCAAAGCATGTATATTTTAACATTAACCAACAGTAAGTTTATGAGATGACTATTAAATGGTTCCTTGGTTACTAGCAAAACTATAGAATACTGTGAAGTCACACTGCAAGTGTTTGGTGGATGGTGCTGACAATTGAAACAAAAAATCAGAGCCAAGACACTTTTCACCTAAAAGCAGAATTGCTCCCTCAACCAGTTCAAATGGCAGAGGGCCCAAGGCCAAACAAATCATTTAGACAGATGAGACAGAAAATCCTGCAACGATTCTTATCACATTCTTTATAGTGAAATTAAATAGTGAACAACTTGCTATTTTTTCATAGAGGCAAGCTCCACACAACATTGGAAGCCACACAGTATGTGAAGAGGTCTTCACAGACTGGAGATGTCTTTGCTTACCTAGCTGTCAGTTGACCCAGTGGCAACCTGCTGCCTATGTGTCTGCTCCTGCTTTGGTGATGGGAACATCACAGCTGGAGAAATTTCATTCCCCAGTTCAGTGTTCCCACCCAGAGCTTTTTGGAAAGCACACAAAGGGACAGTAGAAGTCTGCCATTTTCCTGCCATCTGCAGGCTTCCTATAGTAATTTAATTATTATTTAATGAAAGAATTAAGAGAGTGGAGAATGGAGAAACATTTCCAGAAAATGTGAAGTCCTTAAAATATTAACATCTAATGTTAATCTTTTTTTAAAAAAAAATCATATGATTCAAAGCGGGGCATTGTGGCATATTTTTGAGTTTTAATTTCTCATAAATAAGTCATACAATTTTGGTATCATTCTCGTTTAAACACTTTTGTTAATTTCATTAATTGTTTTAATCCTTTTTTTTCCTTCCATCTTTTCCTTTCTGCATGTGACAAGGCATTTTGTTTTTTTTATGGACTTCAATGCAAGCAAACTCACCCATCCAACTCAACTTCTGGAACTACCTTATCTACAGAGTTGGACTGTGGCAAATTAATTCGGGAAGAGCGAGGGATTCGAACACAACCCTCAATTCATACTGTATAGTTACAGTAAAGCAAAGGTGTGTTCAGCTAATTAAAAACCTCTTTAAGTGTGTGCTGGGCTGGAGTGCAAAGAACCATACTAGGAACACTTAATGGCAAATAGCAAACTGTAACCCTCATCATTTTGAGTGGAATAGCTTTGTATCCTGGCCAAGTGAAAATGAATTTGTAATTTTATATGTAGTTCAAAGATATGGTTAGGAAGTACAATTTTAGGGACATCACCCAACCAAGAGAAATATTTCAGTATAAATAAGGCTGTGCCATATATGGTTTGGCTGCAAGAGTTAGAAACAGAATACAAAACAACTCCAGCATCCACAAACTGCATAATTTTCACACATACTGATGAGGGTGACGGTTGAACTGCCTTTACAATATTGCCGAGTATGAAAAGGCTTCAAAACAGGAAACTGAAATTCTCAAGAAACTGGAGCAAGACCCACCTGTGAGGAAAAGCTAGAATACTTGGAGTACTTTAACCTGTAAGTACAATTATGAAAGCAAAGGAAGTGCTTAATTGCAAGATTCCATAACTTGGTTTCATCTAATGAGAACTATTAGAAAATTCATGAAAGACACATTTATTCACATAGCATATAGTTCGTTGGAACTGCTGGTTCATCTAGAGAGGTCAATTCAATTTGCTTTGTTTTTTTAAGCTCACTGAGTAGTCCTGTAGATGGTTCTCCAAGCATCCTGGGAACAGTGCCACCCAGTATAAAATAATATATGGCAATTAATAAAGGCTTTTGTTTACTGGAGCAAAAACCACTCTGTTTTCACTCATTGTACTGAAAGCACTCCAAACCAGAAGGTTTTATGCCTCAGGACATTTGTGTTCTAATTGTGTTTTCATTTTGCTTTGCTTATGTTATGCCTTTTTAAGTTTTTAAGTTTTACTTCTTTCTAAATCATCTTGAGGCTTTTCTAGAGAAAGGTGGTAAATTTTAATCTATTAATAGTAGAAACAGAAGTGGTGACAGTAGTGGTGAGGCATGTGGGGACATTGTCATTTACGCAGTGGCCCTTCTTGAATAGGAACCATTAATGCAGGTGAGATCAGTGATGATCTGCATATTGGTCCTATGGACCAGGAGAGACCACCATGGACCACTAAAGCTGAAGGCATGTCAGTTCGTAGTACCGTGAGAAATAAGAGAAACCTTGAACTGCACCATTCCTCTGCCTTTCACACCATATACCTGCATCTGCATCCATTTTTTAAAAAGTAACTCAAAAGCAGCTTAGATACAATAGCATGCAGATGCTAGTATTCCCATTCTATCTCTAATCCACATTAAAAGCCAATAAATGCATTCTGGGAATGCATTTTCTGACTTTTTACGTGGGTTAAAACACTAGGATGTGAATGCTCCTGCCTCTAAGTTTCTTCTGATCCTTTTTGTTTTTTCACTATATGTGGTTGCAGCCTCTGTCCCATATCACAAGCCACCTAGAAATGTATGTTCTTTTAGGGATGGGTGAAAAAATTCAGCACATTTGCAATTTGTATGAATTTGTATGAATTCAAACAGTTGCGGGTGAATAAAAAGAGGCCTACCTTTGTAAGCCCCCATTCACCCTTTATCAGGTTTGTAGAAGTTCCAACAAGGGCTAGTCCCCTGTCCCAGTCTCCTGTCGTCATCCCCTCCCACTGTGCATCTTACCTGGAAATCCAGCTGCCACTGCCATCACACCCTCCTCCAAGGCTCAACTAGGCTTTCCTGAGGTGTGCACACAGTTTAGAGTCTGCCCCCATCTGGGAATTGTGGGAAATCTCACAAGATTTCCTCAGAATCACAGGAAATCAGTTCATATTGAATCAAAGGTGGGGGGGGGATGGGCTTCATGCATATCCCTAGTCCCTTTCCATAATTAAGTGCTTTGTGTAAGGTGAACCTTCCCATTTATCCTGCAGATTGGATGGGGAAAGACATGCTTAATTATTAGGCTGCATTCACGGGCATTTAAAAATACAACACAAGAGCAGTTTGGTAGTGGTAATATGGGGATATTAGTTTCCCCATCCTGTCACTTTTTGTAATACTTTGTGCAGATACAGCCTTAGATGAGGATGCTTAACTCCTCACTGCACTTAGGCCTGGTGGGGGCCTCTCGTAGACTGCACCAGCATGCAGAAGTGAGCTTCTAGTATGCTTGGTGGTCTGGAATACCAGCCAGTGGTGAACTGACCATATGCTCACAATCAATATCATAAGAACAATAACCTGTGGTTGTACTTCTCCAGCATTTTCAGATATAAATCATTTAATTTAATTTTCCTTCTTTAAGCTAAAGTTTGGTCTACTGGGTAGGGAACCAGACTCTTATCTGGGAATACTGGTTTTGATTCTGCTCTCCCCCATGAAACCAGCAGGGTGACCTTGGGCTAGTCACAGCTCTCTTCTGAGCTCTCACAGCCCATCCACTTCATAGATGTCTGTTGTGGGGAGAAGAATAGAAAGTTTTGTCAGCCGCTTTAAGTCCTCTTGTACAGGTGAGAAAAGCGGGGTAGAAAAGCCAACTCTTCTTCAAGTTGGCCTCTTCCTTCAAGGCACTAACACCTGAACCTATAAGGTTTGAATGTTTTGGGGTTTTTTGCTTTGAGTTAAAATCAAATGCCTTTCATTTGCCCAAAGAAATTTCAGGAAGTTTATTAACTTACCATAAGTCCCCCCTCCCCCTCCAAAGATAGCATCAGCACTCTTTCTAGCTACCAGCATTTGTTTGTGAAGTCAGGAGTCTGAAAGAGTTACTTTTATCTAGCTAAAGACTTCACTGTTTATGTCAGCAAATAACTAAGGTGGGTAGATACTATAAAGTTGGGGATTATTCCTGTTTCCAAATGACTACAGTATGGCAATATAGTAAATCAGGTAATGCACCTCTTTTTATCCTACAAGAATTACAGGACAATTGTACAGTCTACCTCAGCATATCTTCTCCCATTTGAATACTTCAGCATTTTTAGCAAAGACAGTGTACTTAATGAGAACGTAGTGCTGCTAGCCTGAAAACTCAGGCTCAAACAAAATAATCCCTTTTGCACAGCATGTTAACCACACCTAGGTTATTTCTGGACAGGGGCTGCAGCTGGGAGCTGATGTAGGATCTTTCTCCTCTAATCCCCCCAAACAATGGCTATGTTCGGACATAACAAAAGGGGTGCCTCAGAGGTGTCTCCAAAAGACAGTGTATGGCCCTCGCATTCCCAAGCCTTCTTTAGTCCACTTTTCTAGCCTAGAATGTTCAGGGGAGGGGGAGGGGCAGACTGGGGTGTGAGCAATCCCCCTCTGAAGCCGCCTTCAAGCCACCTCAAAAGATGCTTTTTTTTTTTTTTTTTGGCTGTGTCTGATCCGGATTAGTTGAAGGACCCATTTCTTAAATCTGAATTAAGGGAGGTCAGTGGGAAAAAACCCTTAGCTACCCTAGGTTGTGGGGTGTGGAACGACCTTGTGCCTCTTGACCCACCAACATGCTGCTGGCCATACCACGTCATACTCCACACCCTGAGATACATGTAGTTGCTTGGCTCAGGCATTCTAACTCACACCTCAGCTCCAGGCCATACTTCTTGGCCTTGTACCTAGGCCTAGCCCTGATGCCTGTGCCACAACTCTACAGGATCAGACACATCCTGGCTCCAGGGACCTAAACTGCTAGAGCTGGCCCTGATCAGCCAAAATGATGAGTTCAGTTGTCTGGTCAACATCCTACCAATGCAGTTAATGTTAGGCCAATTCGCACTTGGCCTTTTAGTTTGCAACAGTTTAATATCTGGGCAGGTGCATATGCACTTGCAGGTGATTACAGCCCAGAAATGCCCACTGCCTGCCCATATGTTAAACTATTGCAAACTAGCTGCGGTGCATGAAATTGTGTACCACAAGCAAACTAACCCACTCCAATCCTGACCAATTACTTGGCTGTTGAGTCCACAATGTGAACATTTGCACCATTTCCAGTGCAAGGGGTCATCTGAGGTACTGCGCAAGCACGCGGGTACCTCAGATGACTTTTAATGTGACTGGGCATGCACAGAACATCATGGTTGCCATGGTGACGGTACACATGCAGTTGCACAGAGCGCCACAATCAAAACGACAGCACCCTGGTGGGGATTGGATGGACTCCCAGAACAAAATAAGTTTTCAGATGCGTGGGGGTTAGGCTTCTGTGTGCTAGCATTCCCTAGTGTGAACATGAGCACATGTTAGGCCATATTCCCACCCACCCACGAATCTGAGGCAAAACCCGGATTACTCTGATCCGGAGTAATACAGGTTCTGCTGCGGGTTAGGGGTGGAGGTCGGGAACAGCACTGAGCGCACGTCATGCTATTCCCACACAGAACCCACAGGTGTGCACAAGCACACCTGTGAACGGTGCGCTGTAGTGAGCCACTGCCACCACCAGACTCCTCCTCAGCTGGCTTCTTTCCTTTTCCCTCCCTCTGTTTCAGCAGGGGGAAAGAAAAGGCTGGCTCGGTTTAAAGCTGAGCGAAGAAGGACAGCCGGCAGCCGGGTAAGTGAGTGAGGGGATGCCACATCCAAGGGGCAGCCTCCCTTGCGCACACCCCCTTGCTCACTTACCTGGCCGCTGGCTGGCCTCCTTTGCTCAGCTTTAATCCATGTCAGCCGGAAAACCCCTGTTGAAATGGGTTTTCTTTCCCTGGATTTTCCCCGTAACTTGCATGGGGACATAGGGCTAAAATCCAGAATGGATTCAGATTACTGGGGGATTTAATGGAAACCCTCAGTGCTGAATTCAAATCCACTCCAGATTTTACCCCCTATGGGATGAGCCAGATCAATGCCCTAAGTGCAGATGATGCTGATCCTGCCTACCTCTGAGACCTGTCGTAGTCTGCACCAGCATGCGGATGGCAGGGTCCTGTTCCAGGATATAATCTGGAATAAAGCCCAGTGCAGAATAGGCCTTTTCTTGATCTTTATTGTTTGAGCAGTTGGGTTTATTCCTATCTATAAAAAGATAAGAGGACCCATGAACTTTACAGTATACAGTAGGTAAAAGTGAAATGATGGTGAGGTAAAAAGCAAGTACAGTTTAGGATGCCTCCAGACATAAGTTAAAAATCCAAACTTAGCTTTAGTGCAAAATAAAAGAACTTTGTAGGGAGAACAGATCCTCTGAAGCAGCAAGCAAGGCTCTTCCAACCATGTGGTCAGCCCCTCCCTGAGAGACCTGCAACCCCTCTGACACCCTGCTGTTTCCTGGTGAGGGGGAACTCTCGTGAGATCTCACCCAAACACCCAGAAAATGCAAAGGGAAGGGAAAATGTGCAGCCAATGCTTAGTTAAGTAGCATTTTTTTTACTTCGCAGCATTGGGCTTTGCTTCACAGGGACTGACTAAACCTGCATGGAATTTATCAACAGCAACTCCACAGTCCCAGAGCATACCTCTTGTCTAGATGCAGCCCAAGATACATGTGCTGCTTTTGTTCTGCTGAACTCAACTGCCATGAAAGACATACAGATCAGTTATGGAGTCTCCTTCTGCATTATACATGTGCGGAGAGGTACCTAGATTCTTGTACAGGATTTTTGAACTGAGAATGCTAAAGTAGTCATAACATGCATATATACACACTGATATACAGACAACTTGCTTTGCAGAAGAAACAGCAAGGGGAAATCACAGAAGAAACAAACTGAATTTTCTCAGACCCACTAACTATGTTTCCTTGCTTTGTCTCCCCACACTTGTACTTTTGCCTGTACTCCAGACATCCCATCTTCAAGCTATGGACATGCGTGCACTAAGGAATTCTTCAAGAGTAATTAGATGAGCTGTCCAAAAGAGAAAACAGGAATGTGAAGGTTCCAGGCACTTGTTTTGGGATCACTCAGGCAGGTTCCACACTGTATGCACTGGCATGCAATGCAGATCCTTCCCCTTATCATGCTGGGAATAGGGTGAAGCGCCATGGAGTACACCAGTTCTCATCCACAAGATGGCTGCCTATCCAAGCATCCAAAGTTGCAGATGGGGGGAATTCGGCAGCACAGCTGGATAAGGACCCAAAAGTAGACTTATAACTGAGTTCTACAAAGTAATGTGGCAAAAGCTGGAGAGGGGAGGTGGGACATTGTTTATGATATGTTTTTGATCTTTTATTTACTGATATTTTTTTAACTTGTATTGATTTTTTGTATTCTCTGATGCGATGATTATTTATTGAGATTGATTTTCTTTACTTGTTGTATTGATTTGTTGTATTCCTTGTATTTCTTTTTTCTGCTTGTTGTAAACCGCCTTGAGCAAAATTTTGTTTTTTGGAAAGGCGGTATACAAATAAAAATGGAATGGAATGGAGAATCCAAAATGGCAAATGCTAAAGTGTCTCTCTAAACACATTTATGGCCAGTTCCCATTAGGACTTTTTTGAGTGTTCAAAACAGTTTCAAAACACTCCGTCAGCAGTGAAAAGTGGCTTTCCGCATTAAAAAGAGAAATAAAACTGACTAAAGGGGTATTTTATTTAATTCGTTTTAACAACTCTCACTCCCTTTTTTTCTTGGAACGGTTTATGGGGCATTCCCACTTGGATCAGAGTGTTTTGAAACCATTTTACTGCCTGCCTGCCCACCTGCCCACCCACCTGCCTGTCTGTCGCTGCCTGTCCACCTGCTCACCTGCTATTTTGGCGGCTGAAGCGTAGGGAGGAGGAACGGAAAGCGGCCGGCGAGTGAGCGAGCTGCCCCTCCCTTTTGGGTGCTGCTGCTGCACCAACGCCATGCTCTGCTTTAAAACAGAATTAAGAAAAGCAAATGGGAACACAAATAATGTGCATTCGGATCTGTTTTTTTTTTTATTCCACTTTAACAGAGCTAAGTGGGAATTCAACCTTAGAAGTCTGATTATAGGTTGCATGAAGCATAGGAGATTATCTGTTTAAAATGTAAAGACTTGACACTTTTAACTGGCTTTCCCCCTTTCTTCTTTACCAGTGTCTTTCTTTCAATGCCATAATGGAGGAACTTGGAATTTCACTCAAACATCAGAAAAAGCTTAAGAAAAAGCCACGAACTAAAGGGCGATCATCTTTCACAAGTATCCTTACTTGTCACCAGAGACGGACTCTGAGAAAAGAAACCATGGCTTGAGTGAAGCTCACGAGGGCATTGTATGAACGAGTTTCTGAAGAGTCATGAAACTTATTTCTCAGAGATTTAGGATGGGTTTTCCGTTTTTAAACTAGAGGAGGTGCAGCAGACTCTACCTAAGAATGACGGGCTACTACTCACCTGAGGAATGTCTCACTCTTACTTTTGAAATGATTTGTACGGCCACCAATTTTGCATCCCTTCCCTCTCCCCCCCCCACCCCATTTGTTGCTGTATGTGCTTTCTAAATGAATAAAAACAGGGGTTTTTCAACACTGGAGTATTATTTTATTACCTCGTCTGAAGGCCTCTTATTTCTCCCTTTCAGGTTCATTCTGTCATTCCCCATACAAAGCAGGGGCAGAACATAACAGCCCTGTGTTCTGCTGTTCCCAGCACTGCCCTCTGCATTATAAAGTGGCAGCCCTGTTCACATGCTATTACCATCTTCCAGGGCAAATTCTGCTGGGTTTTGAGGAAGGAGGAGTTTGTGCTGCCAGTATGAGAATTCTCACAAGTTGCTAGGGCAACTGCCTGTACTGGCCCTATTGTGGCAGGATGCATGCTTACACTTCTGAGGCAAATACACCTTGAAGCTACCATCATACACATCTAAAAGCTTCCTTGCATGGAGGACCAAACTAAGTAGGGTATTTAGCAATTAAGCGCATAGTTTGTTTTTTTCCTGAAATAGTTGCCTTCTTAGTTGATCCTTTCCAGGAAAATGGCAGTAAGAACAGAAATTGCCACTGTTACTTGTGATTTAGATTCTTGGGGCCTTTCTGCCCAGGCCACTTAATGAAGAGTCCAGGGTGCTCCCTTCTGCATGCTGGTGCAATATATGAGAAGTCTTCTTCCCTTCCGAGAATGCTTTGTCCCAGCAGCTGAGTTTGGGACAGCACAGGCCATCCAAAATGCAGAAGGCCCTATCCCATTCCACCAGCAGGTTGCACATCCAGAAACACAGTGTCCTGTTCAGTTCTAGGATAAGGGTAGGAGAGTGCAGGAGTGGTCTTAGGAAAATAAACCCCCATTGAGACAGACAGACAGACAGACAGAGGTAGGCAGGCAGGCAGGTCACTTTGGACCTGCTGGTCTGGAATATATTCTGTCTCATGCAGACTGAGCACACCAGAGGGGGCAAACCCTGTCTGATCTGCACTAGCATGGCAATGAGGCCTAGAAGAGGACTACAGTGCTGAGAGATCTGGATCTAAGGTAAGTGCAGAAAGACCCACTGACAATTAATTCTGAGCAGATAATCTTGAGGTGAAGTAGTAGGAATAACAAACAGCAGTTGAGCAACACCTCCATGCCTGCCTTAAATTATCCCTATTGGGGCTGAAACTTGAGGAAGCGGGGGGTAGGGGGGGAGGAAAAGGTAACCAAAGGCAACAGAGAACTTTCTGCTCCAAAACTCAAAGACTTAGGCTGTGTCCATATGCTCTGTATAGTCCAAATCGAATCCAAATTTGGTAAGGACCATCCCCATGCAAAGCCCTCTTTCCGGACTTTATGTGGACCAAATCGCCCAAATCCATGCTAAACTTAGTCCTGTAGAAAACTGTTTTCACCGTGGTTTGGGAGTCTAGTCTGCATCATTTTGGGAGCCGAGTCTGTGCATGGGGATAGTCCCGGGCTATTTGGGGAGGAGATTGACTCCCCAAATAGGAGGTGGGGTTTCACATCGTTCCTGTCCTGTATGTTGGCAATTGCAACTGTTTGGGCGTTTTTGGCAGTAAATGCGATTGAACAGAAATGAGTCACTTTCTGCGACCATTATTCCACCCCACTTCCCTGATCGCCAAGCCAGGCATGATAATTTAATGTAAATAGCTTAATTTACCGCATGAACGCTAAACTGCCATACTGGGTGGAGTGAAGGTGCACACCTCTGCGAAACTGTCGCCAAACCTCATAGCGGCTATGCAAAATGATCTGACTTTTTCATATTATTTTTATATTATTATTGCTTTCCAGCCCTATGTGCCATGAAGGGGGGGGGGGGCATGGCATTCCTTGTCATTGCTGCAGCGGACACACAGGGGTTGGTGATGTCAATACGGCTTCCTATCAGGAGAGAGGGGACAGAGAGGAAAAGGTGCTCTTTCCCCATGCAGGGGTTTAGCACAATTTGCATGGGGATGGCCATATTCAAATAGAGCCCACATTATCAGCAATTGCATGGGGACAGACACAATTCGAACAGCATCCAGATTAAAAATACTCCAATATGGAGTAAACAGAGTGCATGGGGCCACTGGCTTAAAGAGACTTCAGAAAGGGCAGCCCAATCAGTCCCTTCCCTTTGGACTCGTACTTCACAGAGCTACGCAGTCGAGGAAGCGGCCATCGAGCACCATGACCCCACTGCCTGCCAATGGGCTGGGGTCAGTAAATGAACTGAACTATACCCCCATCTGCTCCTCAGGCTTGAGATTATTGTGCTGCTTCAGAGAGAGGACTTAATCCAAACAGCATAATCCAAACACTAACTGTTTATTAAATAGAAGTAAATAAATAAAATAGAAGCAAAGATAAAAGTTAGCTAAGAGTCTTTGTGTTGCTAGAAGGAACAAGTTACTGTAACTGGAATAAAGTTCAGTTCTCACATGAAGATCCACTGAAAGTAAAATAATAAACAATTCCTGCCTCCAGCTCTCCTTGCCCCTGAACAGAAATCCCTGACAAAGAATAAACCCAGCAGGAAATACTAACTGCCTCGCTCTATCCAGAGCTCCACAGTCCCTGCAGCGTGCCTGCTAAACTCAGGTACGCTCTGAGATCTTTCCCTATCTGAAGGCAAGACCTCTCCTTCTAACCCCTGCCTCTCCCACTGAGAGCGGGAGGCCCAGAAGACTGGAGAGTTTGACTAAACTCCCCACAATCCCCCTCTTGCCAAATCCGCAGGACGAGGAATGCTCAGAGCCCCGGACTGCTGGTTTACATACTGCAAGATTCGGCTGCTCTGATTGGCACATTTTGGCGCTTTTTTGCTACAACTCCTCCCTTCCTGTCAATCAAGCTGCAAAATGCTGGGGAAACAAGCCCGCGGCTACAGCTTGCTTACTGAAACCATCAGGCACAGTGTCAAAAGTTTTAGCTGCTTTTAAAAAAAAAAGTTTTGTTTTTGTCTTTTAAATTGTTTTTTGTATTATTGTATCCAAGGGCCATGCAAAACTAGCAGTTGGTGCTATTTATTTATTTATTTATTTACATTTCTATCCCGCCCCATACCCGAAGGTCTCTGGGCGGGTAACAACATATTAAAATAGAATATACATTAAAAGACATTAAAAATTCACACACGTGTAAAACAATATACAATATGTTTAAAATGACAGTGTCTGTACTGGGAAGGGGGGGGGCACATAAGCAGCTCAGCCAAAGGCCAGGGGAAAGAGGTGCGTCTTCACCACCCTCCTAAATATATATAAGGAAGGGGCATGACACACCTCGAGGGGGAGGCTATTCCATAGTCTGGGGGCCATCACAGAAAAGGCTCTCTCCCGGGTGCCCACCAGCCTCACTACTGAAGGTGGTGGGACAACCAGGAGGGCCTCAGCACTTGATCTTAAGGCACGGGCAGGTTGATATGGGAGAAGGCGTTCCTTTAGATATTTGGGGCCCAAGTCATTTAGGGCCTTATAAGTCAGAGTCAAAACCTTGAATTGGGCTCGGTAGCAAATTAGCAGCCAGTGCAATTCTTTTAAGACCAGCATGATGTGCATCCGGCTAGGTGTTCCGGTCAGCATTCTAGCGGCTGCATTTTGCACTAGCTGCAACTTCCGAACCGTCTTCAAGGGTAGCCCCATGTAAAGTGCATTACAGTAGTCCAATCTAGTGGTTACCAGAGCATGGCTTTCAGAATTACTTTGCCTAAATCCAGTTGCTGTATTGTGAAATTAAAGTCTTTGCAACTGAAAAAAGGCAGTACAGAGTTGTAGAATTTTATGTGTTTTCATTCACACCACTAGCCTTTCCATCAATTGACAATCCCATATTATAAATGAAATCAATGGAATTGGCTGTTGAAAGACCTTTACTTTCTGCTTTCTGTGTCAACAAATATCAGTATAGGGCTACACCCTGCCTGGAAATTCTAGCTGCTTGTCATTCTCTGATGCACCTATGGGAAATCATCAGGTACATAGTTGCCAAGAGAATTTTCGGCATTATAATATTCATCAGTAACATCTAAAGGCCTATTCATTATTACATTTGAATATTTCTGCTCAGGCAAAACATCTAGTACATTTCAGTAAATGCAAATAATTTGCCCAGATTAGCAATATTTGTCAACGTAAGGCCGATCCATTGGTCATAGGGCCACACTCTAGATTGTGGAGCAGTAAACAGTGTCTCTTTTAACTCACTTCCACAGTGATGTCATATTTGGATGATATAAATACTTAACAATACAGATTCACAATAATAACTTCAAAGCTGCTATCAGACACAGTTAAAGACATGCCTTCTGGGTGGCTTTGAGGTGGAGACATTAAACATTTTACCCCTTCATCTACATTACTTCACCTCAAAGTCTTGGAAGGGTCGTCCTTTATTCAGATGGAAAATCTTAAGACCAAGAAGGTGATTCATTGTTCAAGTTGCACTGGACAGGCAGCGTAGAAGGGAAATCTAGCCAATCCCACCATGCAAACAAACGCTGCTGGCCAGCAACCAATCAAGGCCCCAAAAACCCAGGCTGCTGACAGCCAATAAGTGACTAGCACTAGTTGTTAGGGTGGGCTTGCCCCACTTCAAAGTGAAGGAACAGCAACACCTGGAATTATGAGGTAAGGTTTTACTTTATTTTTTACAGTTTGAATGGCTGGTTTTGTTTTGTTTTGTTTTTGAATGACTACAGAAGGGGTTCTTTTTCTAAAATAAGAGTTTGAACAAAGCCCTATCTGATTGCACCCTGAGTTAAGATTAAACAGTAGATTTCCAGGTGTATGTAATCTCATCTAGTAAGATGCTTTCCTACCTCATGCACTGGGAACAGATGACGCTCAGTACCTCTATCTTGCCTAGATTTGGTTTATTCGCTGAAAATCTATTACTGAGGGATTTGTTTGATCTCTTGTCAATTGGATAATGGAATTAATGACTATTCTTACCATTACGGAGTGAAGGGAATATTGATCATTTATGAATAAAAACAACAATCATGTTTATAGACCAATTACTGGCATAGCATATCTAAGGGCAGGTGTCTCTATGGAAGCACCTTGTTTGTTATGTTTAAGGGCACTGCCACATCTCCATTTTGGCATAGCAAGGAAAGCATTTCATCCTGCTGTAAGTGGAGATGCAGTGACGCAAGGTATGCCTGTGGGCACCTTCAATGATAAGTAGAAACAATATGTTCATATTATATCTGATAAAGAAAGGACTAACCTGCCACCTTAATACACAGCAAATAAATTGTACTCTAAAGTGTGATGGCTATATTTTGGCAGGCCTCTCTGAAATTTTTATGTACTTTTATGTAAGTGATCTGGGGCTCAAATATGTTGAATTAACAAGTGAAGATGTACCATTAATTCCTAATTTCTGGCCCTGCTCATTTAATTCACAACTGAAAAATGGAGTAGTCATTGTTTAACATAGATCATCACCAACTGAACCCAGCAAAGATGTATCATCTAGGACGGTGATGGCCAACCTATGACACGCGTG
Source organism: Aspidoscelis tigris stejnegeri (assembly GCA_023333525.1). Taxonomy (NCBI): domain Eukaryota; kingdom Metazoa; phylum Chordata; class Lepidosauria; order Squamata; family Teiidae; genus Aspidoscelis; species Aspidoscelis tigris. The sequence goes on from JALMGA010000001.1 coordinate 216,591,057, forward strand.
TCACAAGTGACACGCCAAGCCCTTTCAGGTGACACACATGGCCATCCTGGCACCTGGGCAAGTAGTGCTTGCTTGTTCTTGAAGTGTACAAAATACCAACTTTCAATTGAAGATTTAGCAACAAAAGTCATTAATGTAAAGAATTATTTGTTTTTGCTTTTAATAAAATACATATATCAAAAATATAACTTTTTTACTAGAGCCACAAATATCACAAAATTATGGATATTTCTAGATGTGACACAGCACCCGAGTTAAGCTAGGCTTTCTTGTGAATTTTCACACACCAAGCTCAAAAGGTTCACCATCACTGATCTAGGAGATAAAGGTAGCTTGCAGCCAAAGTGAATGTCTTTGTGCAAATCCAGACACATACTCTGCATTGCTGAATTATAAGTGGAATTTTGAGAAGGTACAAACATCTTAAAATTTTCAAGGGCTTTGCAATCATTACTTTGAGAACTAAGGGACATTGCTACATAGGAATTTCATTAGCAGCACAATCCAAGATATGGATACTAGAAATTGTCATATCACCATCATGCATTTATGTGAATAGTTTCCTTCACTGGAATGATATTACAGTTAAGGCACTTGATAACTACAGGCCTTTTTTCACTTACCAATAAACTGGTCAAGTGCAAGTCTTAGCCCACTTCTGGGTCTCTTGCTCAGAACAGAAGACGTCCTGCCTTCTTCTAGGTTGCATTGAACAGAACATAGCCTGGTCTAGGTGGCCAACTGGCTGGCTAGATTGTGATATCAGTCCAGGACCTGCTAAAATAGGAGACATGCAGAATTATGCACGTCTCCTTGTTCCAGCTTAGCAGGTAAACTCATTTCAGTGGCACACCAAATTGCACTGCTGAAATGCGTCCCCTTGGGGCTCTAAAGCTCATGTGCACAGTGGAACATTCCATCTGAGAACTATTCCTGTATGAGCAAGTCCAGCTGAAACAGTTCACCCTCCCTTAGGTACATAAATAACATAAGTGACTATCAGGACAGTGGTTGCATCCACACAAGTGATGGGAGGTGCCTGGTGGACACATGAGGGGTGCGGTGTTTGCATGCCACCAGTGTCCATTGACAAGGGCACTCTCGAGCTGGCAAGCCCGCTCCAAAGGGTCTCTCCTACAGTGTTAGAAAAAGAGCTCTGAAGAAGCTTGCTACTGCCAGTTGCTCTTACCATTGCTTTACAGTTACCTGGCAGCCTTGCAAACAATTTACCAACCCTGCAATTCAGTCAGAAGGATTTTCCAATGGCACTCAAAATGGCCAACTTCTGGGGGCATGTTTTTTTGAAATAGAAAATACTCCCATGCTATATCTTCAAAATTTCATTGCCCATCTTTGAAGAGGGTGATGGGCTGAAGTGTGTGATGTAGAGACACTGTGCATCTTTGCCTGGGGAGAAGGATCAGGTGCTCCCCATAGTAAGTCAAAAGTAAGCATGTGTATCCACCAGGAAGTTTTCCCACAACAGTGTGAATGTACTGTCCTCCATAAAGGTAAAAAGAATTGCTGTGTAAAGCATTTTTGTGCATCAGATGGATCGAACCACATTACATTAGCCCTTGATTTGCTAATATATCACATTTCACTAAACCCATATTCATCCTCTCGGGAATTCAATACTAAAGTGAACGATGCCCCAGATTCCCCTGACAGATCTTTAAAGCACTTGTACCAGAAAACAATCTAGGTCCAGCTACATGCAGCGATTTTTGATGTGTGTTTTTTCTTAAATAACTGTGCAAACAAAAAAGCAATTAAAAATTTAAATAACAAGAATGAATTCAACCTGTGTTTTCAGGAAAGTGAAGTTCTTCATAAAGTACTCTATCCACTTGTATCCCAAGGAAGAATTTGTGCGTATTTCATTCAAAATATAATTTTAAAAATGACAAGGTCTCTGGTCTCTCTCACTTGAAAAAGAAATTTGGGCCACATCCACACACATTTTAAAACAAAACAGCTCAAAAGTGGTTTAATGGTGGTAGCATGCACCACCCACTTCTGCTCCACACTAAACCCCAGAGAATGCACATTAAATGGCAGAGAATTCACTCAGGCCATTTCTGCACTGATCTAACTAACCCAAGAAAATAAGAACATAAGAGAAGCCTTGCTGGATCAGGCCACAGCCCATCTAGTCCAACATCCCATCCCACACAGTGGCGCACCAAATGCCCATGGGCATCTCAGGCAGAGACAAGGACAAACCTATTCCTGCTCTTGAATCCCAACAAATGGCCTTAGAAGCATCCTGCTTGCCCCCCCTCCAGCCTGAAAGATGTACCCAGGCATTCACTCTAGCAGCCATTGATATATCTGTCATCCATAAATTTGTCTAACCCTACCTTAAAGCCATCTACTCTGGTAGCTTTCACCACCACTTCTGGCAGCAAATTCCATAAACTGGTACTGAATCACTCCTACTGTCCCAGGAGGGGCCTTCTCCACTTGATATGCTGTTCTAGAACAATCTCTGCATGTAGTCTTCAGAGCCAGCATCTCTGATGGGTACAGCCTAAAACTCCTACTCTTGGCATACATTTCAGCAGCATGATTTTATATGCCACCAAAATGGGTCCCCCTGCTAAAGTAGCCCATGGAGGTATATACCCTTCTGCACGCTTCCTGGACAGGTTCAGCACCCATTTAAAAAACATGAAGAAGAAGAAGAGTTGGCTTTTCTACCCTGCTTTTTCCACCCACTTAAGGGGACTCAAAGTGGCTGACAAAGCTTTCTGTTCTTCTCCCCACAACAGAATACCCTGTGAGGTGGGTGGGGCTGTGAGAGCTCAGAAGAGACTGTGACTAACCCAAGGTCACCCAGCTGGCTTCATGGAGGAAAGCGGAACCAAACCCAGCATCCCCAGATAAAAGTCTGGCTCCCTAACCAAACTGGCTCGTGTGGGAGGTAACATTCCCAAATAATCTACATAAAAACCTGGAAAATGCTCTTTGGAAGTGTATTTTCTGACTTTTAAAGTAGATTTGAGGTGAGATAGGGACACTAGTATATGGCAGCTATCACCTCTGAACCATGTGTGAGTGCAGCCATTGGAGAGCCTGTGAAAGACCTGATATGGTGCCTCCTTGCAGTGATGAGGGCCAAGAAACTGAGATTGAATCTTGACAAAATGGATTTCCTACTTTATGGGTAGGGAATTCTTGATTTTATATCTGAGGATTTTGCCTATAGTAGACAGATACCAGGTGTCTTCTGCTTGGTATATAAGGCACTAAACATCTTAGGACCAGTGTATTTGCTAGATTGCCTTCCATGATGTATACTGGTGAGATCATTGAGTTCTGTTGTTGGTACCACCAATCACTGAAAGTTCTGTTGCAGCATTTGGCTAATTTCATATTTGAGTACTGGCAATATAAATGAAAGCATTTCAGCATTAATATCTCAGGAGTTGTAAATACACATTTATGATACTGTTCAGACATGCCCAGGTTTGACCTTCATCAGTGTGGCTAGCAAAGTAAGAGTGCAGATATAATTTTTTGTAGGCATCTAGAAAAACATGATTGTGTAGCATCCTTTTACAATTTTCTGATATCCCTCCAGGAAAACATGCCTTCAGAAATCAAGTCAGGGGTGTATATGGTTTGACTGCAGGAACTAGAAAATATGGGATACTAAACAACTTTACTGCAAACAAATTACATTAAAAAAACACTGTACTGATGAAAAGTAAAGGGACGCTGGCTGCAAAATTCACATCTACATAAAATGAAAGCATCAGCCTTCAAATTGGAACTCTGGGATAGTGGGCGAAGCATGAAGCTTCAGTTGGAAGCTTTGTTTTCATCTCCCTAAACTGTGCTGAAGATCAAACAGAGATCAAAGAGATGAAAACTTGTGTTCCTACTGGTCCTTTGCCCCATTGTCTTGTTTCAATCCACAATATTAATAATATGTCACTGACCAATATACTGCACTGGTCAATATTCCTGGACAGCAAGCATATTAGGGGCCTCCCTTCCTGCCAGGGCTTCCCTTAGATCACATTGTGTGCAGAAGAGAGGCTCCTAGAAAGCTTGCTAGTCTGGTATACCAGCCAGTGTGACCTGTTTGCATGTCCCTTTCTGGAATGGTATAACAATATCACTCTGGTGAGGTGAAGATTAAGCACTGTGGTGGCCATCATACTTCAACTGCTAGGCCAGTGGCAGCAGCAGCAATGAGTGAATGGGCTTCACCTTCTGCTGGTAAGTGAGACCAAGCCCACTGTGGTGTGTGAATATACAGGCAATGCCAGTATGCCAAATTCATCTTTTGTCAGCCAGCAATCCATAGAAGCCAATCCAAGTTATTGTGAACCAGGTTCAAACATTTGTTCCAGAAAAACAAAAGAAACCTAGGCTGCCTCCAGACTAGCAAAATAAATCCACAGTTAAATCTAAAAGTGCAGTATATTCACTGCATAGTGATGACTGGGTGTCCCGAGTGAAAGGCAGCTCTGTAGCTTCCCCATTAGAGCTTCAAGAGTTGAAGAGGCATACACTGACACACGGGTTGAGGCAGCCAATCAAATTTTGAGCTGCCCTTCCTGCTTAGCCGGTGTCTGCTTTTCTCGCCCTCCTGCCTGCATTGGCTTGAGTGTCGCTGATCCAGCACTAAGGTAAGTGCGTAGTCCCAATCGTATAATGCAGTGCCACAATGACTGATTGATCATCATGTGTGATGGCTCGATCGGACCTACGCATTCCAATGCGCAGTATGAGCATGTCTGGACACAGCCCTAGAGATTGTTATGGATGCTTCATTACCTTGACATCAGATTTACCAGCATATATTCTAAAACCAAAAACAACTGTGCATAACAAACAAATCAAATGTCACTTGGGATCTAGGTTACTCCATCTGATTTCTTTTTGCAGTTCTGGCATAAATAAATGAAGCTACACATAATAGACCTTCAGAAGAGAAAGATGATCACAAAACTGCCAGTAGAAGGATGACTCCTCTGAGGTCTTTATAAATAATATACTTGTATTTTAAACTATTTTGAACATCTTTTTTTTTCCTTCAAATTTTCACAGAGCATCCTTTTGTATACAATTTTCCTAAATGAGGCCAAGGCTCAGGGGTGGCTGATGGGCTTCAGGGGTGGGTTGGTGTAGGTGAGAGGGTCAAGGAAGTGAAGCCTGAAGAAGTCAAGCAGGCGGAGCCAAAGGAGATCAAGAAAGCAGAGCCAGATGCCATGTCTATAAATGAATTTTAAATTTCATGAAACATTTCCATGGGGTAATTATTCTATCAAATATTGAGGTCACAATGTGTGTCCTTTAAAATTGCTAGTTCTATTAACAATCTGAGGAAAACAGAAGGTACACTCCGAAATCAAAGCATAAAGCAGGTTTTGCTTGTATTACATACAACACTTGCTTTAATTTCTGTACAACTGTTAAATGTACATGAGTTCTAGCCTTTTTTGCATTTGATACCTTTTTTTTTTACTTGAACTTCCACCATCCCATCCCAGAATAGCATCTGTGTGCTGCCTTGAATAGCAAGTGCTCACATAAATTCAGGAATAATTTTGGTTATGTCCCTTTTGAGTTCTGAGATTTTAGAAAAGATTGTTGGTCTTCAAAGCCCCCAACATGCAGGTCTACAAAATATACTGCCCACTTAAATTGAACTGCTCATCTTGGGAACCTGGGCAGAAGACTGAGTTGAGCTTCAGTTTATTGGTTCTCATATTTATAACTGCTACAAGACAGTGAGTTAATAGGCCTTTTTAGGCTATTTAATAGGCTAGGCCACGCGGGGATCATAGCCCTTCCTGCACTTGGCCTTATTCTGGAATATATTTCAGGATGGCGGTCTGCTGGCCACAAGCTAGTGCAGACTGTGGCAAGCCTTACCTGGGGCCTTCCATAGTCTGCAGTAGCATGTGGATTGTAGGTCCCTATCCTGGGATATATTCCAGAATAAGACCAAGTGCAAAAAGGCCCCTAGTGTTGTAATATCTGGCTGAGGAATCCTTTACAATGATCTCACAGAGTGTCTACCAGGGTGACCTTCTGAAGCCAAGTAGGAGTGGAAACACTGCAAAGTTATGCCTGCTGCTAGAGAATGCCTGGTTTTGGTGATATTGAAAATCATCAAGTGAAATAGAATCAATAGGTTACACTCCACTATCTTTCTACTGCTGTAGGCCATCATAAAGGATGACAAATAATTTTTGGTATCAAAAACAGGCCTCAGCTTCAAGTGGAAACAGAAAGTTAAATGCCCTCCAAAAGTACTTAGAATTCATCACTGATTCCTGCATCGTTAATAACTGCAAATAAAGACTTACTGCAGATCTTATGTGCATGATATTAAGCATCTGCTGAAATTCACTCTTCTGTGCAGCCATTAAAGGTACAGGAGCCTCATGTTCCCTTTTCCATCTAAGCATGCTAGGGGTGGAATGTTGGTACTTCCAGATCAAACTAAACAAATGCAGTACTACAGTATGCTTGCAGGTAATTATTGACAATATGCGGTAGAAAATTTAAGATCTGTATGCCTCAATTGCCCCTTGTGACATCAGCCTCAGTGTCCAAGAAAATTACAAGGGCTTAGTTGGATTCTTGTCTTTCACAGTTCTTAAACAAATTGAGGGAAAGTATAGGCAGCCTAACCGTTTCCACATTCGTCCAAACATGACAGTAACAAAATACCAAGGAAAATACTTTGAAACCTACCTTGTAACAAAGCTTAAGGCAGCACAATAAACTGGGCCAGAATAAAGCCCAATTGTATTTCGAGAAATTTAATGCAATAAGGAGTTTGCTCTCTATATCCTAAAACTGAGAATGCTGCCCGAATACAAGAAATAACATATCAAAACATCTACCAGTATCCTAGTCTAGGTGACCGTTTTGGCTGCCTAGACCAGGCTGTGCTTTGCCCAGTGTGGATGGAGTGAGCTGAGCAGGGGTCAGGGTCTCTCTCTTTTGCTCCAGAGTGCAGATGAGAGTATCCAGAAGAGGGCTAGGGCTTTCACTGGCCCGTTCCAGATTAAAGTGCAGAAAAGGCCAAAGTCTTTAATTCAAAGAGAAACACCATATAACTAATTTTGTCTACTGCCTTAAATGTTATAATCTGTATACTGTATAACTTTACCCTTCCCTTTTTGGTAGCATTACCTCTGGTCTTCTGTACGCTGCTCAGCTATAGTTCTCATGATCTTGGGCTACTAGCCACATTGTCTGCAACCAGTTGGACTTCACACAGGGCTATCATGTGAATAGGAATGTGCATGAAGACAATTTCCTCCATTTGATTTGATATGAATCGAATGGGGGGATATTTGGCTTAGTACGAATCACTCCTGTGAATGTAGGTGGCTTCAGCTTCACATGCGGACATCTGTCAAATGTTAGCATGTGAAGGGAACCCCCCAACCCTCCCTTCCCATCCTGCTTCACCCCCCAGTCTGCTGCCGCCACCACCACTGTGCACTCCACCTAGGCCTTTTGGGGGAGTGTGTGAATGGTAGCCGAGGCCCACCTCCAGCCTCCCATCCCCCCAGGCTTCATCCCCTTACCTTTGTCTGCAGTGATTTCTGGATGGGGTAGGTGCGCGCACTCCCCTGGAAGACATATTTGGATCTCGAAAGCGCAACTGGTGGCAGAGACTGTGGGTGCAGCTGCATGGTCAAAGGTAAAGAGGGAGGCCAGATGAGCCATTTGATTTGTGGGTAAATGGGGGGGGGGGGCTATGAATGTTGGCTCCTTTCGATTTGCCTGCGAATGGCAACATTTGTATGAATTCGACCAGGTTGCTGTGGAAGTCAGAGCCCCCACTTGGCATATGCTGACCTTGGACTTCCAGCCACCCTACCAAAGCCATGGCCACTGTGCACATGTTTCACAGGCAATGCAGGCTGAGTGAGCAGAGCTAAAAATATCCACCGTTCCACAGTGTATGAATGCCCCTTGCCCACCAGGCTTCAAGCCCACTTTACACACTGCCTGAGCATTCCAGCCAGGGCCACACCACACAACTCCAGCAGCAACCTCCAAAATGGCATGGTGCTCATACAAGGGCAGATTCTCAGTATTGTATGCCACTAAGGCACCATCCACCATCCAGTTCCCCATGCATCAAGCGGCTGTAGTGTCCTGTCACCCAGATGCATTGAGTCCTGGGCATCCCAATGTTCCTACCACCTATCAACTCCCATGCCATTAACTTGCTCCTCACATGTGGATGGATGGGGGGGAGGAAGGAACTCACAGGAATGGACTGAAAATGACTGGCATTTTCAGTCCCGTTTCAGGTCTGTTCCTGCAAGTCTCAGCAGGACCCTCCCTTCTGTAAATGAATGTATGCAGATGCATCCACTGCTTTTATAACCTCTGTGGCAGTTTCCAGCTCCTTCCCCAGAATGCAGCCCTGAAATTGTGATGGTTTCTGCCCAAGTACTGGAAGATCATGTTCCCAATCCAAAGTACAGACTTTGAAACATCAAGATACACAGCGTATATCTACAAAACGATGCCAAGGGAATGCTTCAAAGTGATCAGCTCACAGCTGGTCGGTTTTCATTTCTGTCTATTTGCTTGCTATAAAAACAAGCCATGGAAATGGAGGGGATTGGAGAGGGGAGAGATGCTACAAGTTTCTTTCCTTATCCCCTCCCTCAACGCCTTTTTTAATGCTAGTTTGAATGAAAATTGCCAGCCAGCCATTTCGCTGGGATGAATTGAGACTCAGCAAAGAAAGCAACGTGGCCCCTGCATACCAGGCATCTGAAACCAATAACATACCCAAAGTGCAATAATAAATGCCAAGCCCAGCAGTTAGACAAATCTTCTCAAAGGGTCACCATTGCTTCCTAGGCTAGCACAAAGCTAGGCTCACTCAGTGGCAGTTACTATCTGGTTGCCAGTCCGCTGTATACAAGTAATCCCTACATGGCGTTGGCCTGTTCAACCTTGAAAGACAGTGTTTAAGAAGTGACCTGACTGAATTATATGGTATGGAGAAGTGGGTTATTTTCTCTATTACCCAGCACCAGAGCCAGGGGACACTCTATGCAGCTGATGGTACAAATTCATGGACTACAGGTGTGTCAGTGGCTACTAGAATTGATCCCTAGGTGCCACAACCATGTTGGAGAGAGAGGCAGGATGCCTCTAGGGCAATTTGCAGGGAATCAAGAGCAAATGAAGGCTTTGCTTGTGTCCTCTGCTTGAGACACAATTTGTGGGCTGCTGTGTGAGATGGGATGCTGGACTTGATGATCCAGTAGGGCTCCTCTTACATTCTTATGACCATCACATCAGCCCAATGCTGATTCAAAGGTCTTAGTCCCAGGCTACATTCACTATTTTCAGCCCATGTTCTGGCACTACCTCAGATTCATTCCTTATATCCCAGCTGGGGAATTAGGCTTATGTGCACAGCATTCCCCCCACAGAAAGGTTTCAGAAATTGCTGAGGGAGATTTTGAAATCTTGGCTGTTTGGGCCTTCCCTTCCTAGTGGCACTGTGGCAGCAGCTTGCTGCCAATCACAACCTGCCCTGGTAGGGGTTTATTTTGGATGCAGCCATGGATGTGTCCATGTAGCTACCAGGAACTGGGCTCAATTCAAGAGCTCCCCCTCTTTGCAAGAATCCTGTAGGAAATACAGAATAGTACATATATATATATATTTAATTGCTAGTTTTGCTTCTTCATCGATGCACACTGCACCTTTAGTGAGGAGAAGACTAAAAAGGCACCCAAATGATGAAAAACAGATTTTGTATGCTTTTCTATTCTGAAGACATGAGAATATGTGCCACTGAATCTAGCACACAGTTCAGTTTCTGCTGATACAGTCTGACTACTTTATCATAATACAGGCATTAAAAAAAACAGATGGAGATGCCCACAGTTCTCACTAGGTGGTCAATGAGGCACACTGCGGTGAAATATGTACATAATGTATAGTATTATCAGTTGAACGAGCATGGTGATTGACAGTAATTGAAGCTGTTGCTTGAGCAGTCAGATCCATTATGCTTTCAGCAACAGATTCACCCGTGTTATTCATCTGCAAACTGATGAATAAAGTTATTGAAGCAACCTTCTGGAAAAGTTGTGGTTTAAAAAAGCATAACTGAATAGACAGACCAGAAATGATAAGTATTTTCTTTAGTCGTGTTGCCATCTTGGGCCCTTTCAGTGCTTACCTCTATACTGGAACGTGTTCTGATACAACAGCCTGCCATCCGCATGCTAGCATGGACTATAGTAGGTGCCATCTCCCCAATCATACTTCATCTACATTGGACGAAGCTTTGGTCCCTTTTGGCCATATTCCATCCTTCGTAACTGAGACAGGTTGCTGCTGCAGTGGGAGAAGGACATCTATTTTCAGTTGGCTGTTCCTGTTCCAGCCCCTGCTGCTACCTCTGAAGAGCCCTTGAAGTGCTTTCCAACAAATGAGCTTTTCAATACACAAGATAAAGGCTGCCTTTACACAAATAAAAAGAATCTCTGAGGAGGTTGGGTCTGGGCACACCACAACAGATTAGTCCATCTTAGAGTTTCTGTCTGGTGACAGGGGAACGTTTTTCCTCTCCAACCCTCCCATCTTTCTCCTTCCTGTGCCCTTCGTGATTGGATCCACTCCAGTCAGTCAAATTTTGGTTTTTCAGGTAAAGGTAAGGCCACTTCCCTTTGTCTGTACCCTTCAACTATCATCCAACTATCCTTGCTTCCAGAACTTATGAGATGAGGGTTACAAATGTCAAAGGTTCAGGCATTTAGTGACAGTGGCATCCACCCCCACTTCCCCCCTGTTCTGTGTTGCTTCCATCTTTCATTTTTCTTTTAAAACATACGAGAAGAAAGAGAGATTGCCACAGTCTACTTGTTTTGTGGGAGGAAAATTGCCATAGTTTTAACAGTACTTGGTTTTGGCTGAATTACACTGATAGTTATGAGGGAGACATTCATGGGTGATAAATTTTGTTGTCACTGGGATGGAAATAACAAACAATTTTCATTGGCTCTGCTTTGCCTTTCACAATAAATGAACATTCTTGGCTGGAATTTCAGGGCTTCTAATGTACTATGTAATCATCCAAAACTCTGTGCACACTCAGTCACACATGCGCACACAAGAGTGTAGCCATCCAATTACCCACCTGGGCATCTTTTGCCCAGATTTGCAAACCTGCAGAGATTTGAAGGGAACCTCAAAAAAGATGCCAATCATCCAGTTATGCATCATTTTTAAGCTCCATTGTTGGGGTCTGAGAGAGGAAATCAGAAAAGATGTCCAGCCAGGGGCAAGAAGGAAGTGGGGGATAATGCTGCCTCCCCTCTAGAATGTCTACAAAGTAAGACATTGACTGGAGAGAGCAAGTGAAATCCCCCTTCTGCCCACCCAGGAAAGCATGGGTACTACCTCCAATAGTCCACTCTGAAAATATAACTGGAGTAAAGAGCATAAACAATCTCAATGCTTAGATAGTCCAAATACTGCATAGATTACATTGCAAGGGGATTGCTCGGATAAAAAACAGGAGGGAATTTGTGTGTGATCCCTAGGAACCAGGGTCTGTTTTGGGCCTTCTTAAATATGGGCTGTGATTGTAGCCTTTGAGATGCTTCACAGGTAGAATCATTAACATATGTTTGCCCTCCCACCCTCTCTTGAGCATATGGACTAGACAAGGTAGATTAGAGATAGGATGAGAACACAAGGGTCACACATCACCACTTCTAAGTCATTTTTGAGACATTATTTTGCTACACATAAAGGAAGCCAAAGAAAATATGACAAAAATGCAGGCTTTGCATTAAGCAAATAAAGTCACTGCAAGAATGCAAACCCTCCAAAAATACTTCATTATTTTGTTTCAAAGTTCACCTGGCATGTCCTTCATATTAAAATGATCCTTTCAGCAAAAGAAAAAATAATTTTCATGCATATGTAAGTGAATTCAAGAAGCATTGTTGTTACCATAATTTTTATGCAATTTAGTCTTCAAGACAGAATGTTTTGCTATGGGTCATTTAACATGCTGCAAACTATGCAGAGAATCATCTGGAACAGAAGTGCTTTCTAACTCAATATCTACAGCTGTCATCATACCTGAAGCATCCTTGCTTTAATTGCAGAAACTAGATAATGGGTCAGTCCAAAAAGATTTCCATAATCTTAAAAGTAAAAAAATCATCATAAGCAATGTGAGTTCAAGAGAGGGAGAAAGATGTATTAGCAGCTTCAAGAAGGCAATGGAACAAGCCCTTCAAAGTTTCTGCCTGGCCCTATTAAAGAAAGTGTAGGAAATGGCGCTGGAAGTGACCTACTACCGAGTGCGCGTATGCTGAGTTGCTCTGCCCTTCCTCTGCATGACATCAACAAGAGCGAATCAGGATTCTGCAAAATGTCTGCTTGTGAGAGTGGTGTAGGGGTGTGCATGAAGCCAATTTCCCCCATTCAATTTGACGCAAATCGAATGGGGGAATATTTGACTTTGATCAAACACCCCCCTCAAATGTGGGGGGCTTTAGCTTGGTGTGCAAACATCCAAAGAATGTTTGCAAGCAAAGGAAACACCTCCATCCCCCATCGACTCACCAGCCACTGCTACCACCCCATTGTGCACAGTCATCTGATGCCAAAGTAGGCCTTCCAGAGCTGTGTACACATCTCTCTATCTGGAAATTGCTGCAGTTTCCATATGGGAGGTGCGTATGTAGCTCCAGAAGGCCTATTTTGGTCTCAGACAAACAAGCAAATGACAGTTTTTATTTATTTCATGTCAAAAGCATTGCATTTGGCTAAACAAGCCATAAAAGGAACAACCATAATGTATAAATGAGTTTAAAAAACAACATTCAGATGAATAAAACATTAAAAATTGGATAAAATGCTACCAATAAAATAAAGACAAATGAAGATAAAATTAAATAATATTTGACCAAAAATGTGCATTATCTGTGGCATTCAGCAGTTCCTCCATTGTACATGAGACAGGACATTTTGGACAGAAATACAGATTTTGGGTTGTTTGTTCAACACTACATTCACATTTAGCAAGATTATACTATGTTCTTCCAATGCCACTTGTAAGCTTATTTAGGGATTTCCATATTACCCATTCTTGGGTTGCACCAGGGGGAAGAGTGTCTTGGGAAGTCATCCAGTTTGAGCTATTGGATTTTGCTTCCCACAAAGTTGCTCTGGCTATTGCTGGTTGTGTATTAATGGGAATGGTGGTTCTCATAAAGCTCTTTCTTGATTTCAGTCTCCTTGGATGAGGCTGATAACCATATAGTGGATGTCTCTTTTGTGTTCAGTTGTATTTCTCTCATGTGCATTGCTATGGAAATGGCAGTGGAAGACGCAGGGATGGCTGCATTTCAGGTAAGAGGCCATGACCAGGAGGGACGGGAGGCTGCGGTGGGCAGATCCGACCTTCGTTGAAAGTTGGATGAAACTTCAATGGAGGCAGGATTCATTTTATTCGTGGGCAAAAGTAGAAATTTGTATGGATTTTGAATGACACGAATATTTGTGCACGTCCTTAGTTGCTAGCCTGTGGTGCAGATTACAGGCCCATTGGATGCGATGACGTGTCGTCACTGAACATTTGGGTTTTTTTCCACAGGGCCATTTCTAACCCCAGTACTGTATAATACAACTGTCTTCTCTGTCAGAGAAATGATTTTGGTTAGCATGTTTCCCATTATGGGAAGGGAATAGTGGGCCCACTGTTTGAATCTGACATCTGAATCACTCTGCAGAAGGAGATTCAGAAACCTGATCTCACATCTGCCATCCTGCCACAATACTCCAGCTTTCCAGACATGTAGACTCATGTGTCCTAAGCAGCTCGTGGTGGCTGGAAGTCCCCAAACTCCAGGGCTCTTCCCAAGAGTCCTGTTGGTCCTAGGGTAAATACTCGCCCCTACTTCATCTGAATCATTCCTGCAAGCTTGAACTACCCGTCCATAAGCATTCACCTAATTATGCCAATTCAAAACATAGGACAGCAGTTGGGTTGGAATCAAATATCTGAATGCAAAGGTTCCTTCATGCTCCCAGAGAAATGGCGCGACCAGGATCCTTGGGTATTAACCGTCACACTTTATGAGGGGAGGAAACAAGCAGAAAGGCTGAAGTTGCCTAAGGACTAGCTAGGATTAAAGAGTCGATAGCTCTTATGCCTAGATCCTTGTGTACAAATGTGCACACACTTTGCCTTCCCTTTTGAAGACTTGACAGACAGTAGGACAGACCTGGAGAGTTGGCATGATGGGATTTACATGGTAACCAGGCATAGCACATTAATCATCCAAAGCTGGAGTAAGAATGTTCAAGCGTTACTTTCAGTTTTCCGGCTGTTACCTCTGTCTTTCTATTAACAATGCTCTTGTGCCAATATCTCCTGGCACCTGGTAACTTTCCTCTGCCTTGCCAGGTTGCCTGGCATCCAACTGGCAAGAGCAGCTGAGCATTTCAGCATTGTGGAGGTGAAAGAAGTTTTTTTTTAAAAAAAATGAGGCTTTTTGTTTCACAGGGTGGTTAATTACTGAAACAAGAAAAGGAAATTGAAAAAAAGACATCATATTTAAAGGGTCTGATCCACCCATTCTAAAAAGGAATGGTTGCCTTTTAATACCATAAAAATATCTATGAACCTCTTACTCATGCTTTGGAAGGGTGGAGGGAAGAGATCAGTGTGTATCCCCTTGGTGAAAAAAGATCTGTCCATTTAACATTCACTGTCACTTTTCCATAATCACTGTTCCTGCTGTTCATAAACTCTTTTCTTCCTGCTGAAAGGGCAGAAAGAAAAGGAAAGCAGCTGTGTACAAGAGCCGGGTCAGGGGGCCACTAATCTTCTATTTTATACATATGAGATTAAAGATCTGCTTTGAGTTTTGATTAAGAATTGAAAGTTAAGAGATTAAATACCAGCAAACCAAATTAAAGAGGTTTAAATTCAATCTCAGAATTCATCAACATACCAAATTTTTAAGCTGTCATTACAACGGGGGATTAGCGCAAAGCTTTCCCGAATCTTGATTTGATGTCCTTTAGTCCTCACAGTGCTTCAGACTCTTTGCAATGAGAGCCTGCTGCTGTACTTTAAAGTTCAGCTTCCCTAGAACCTACCATTGAAATAAACAGCATAGCTTTTGGTGACCTGCCATTTAAGCAGCAGTAGCATCCTCTCATTGCATGTTCTATCTTGTCCCCAAATATATTAAAGGTCTGCTCTTTTAAGCGAGAGGGGAGAGGGAATGTCATACTAATTATTCATATTGTTATGTAACCTGTTCTTAGTATAAAATGCCTTGCCTTGATTGTTTCAAAAGATCTGTTAAGCTACATGAAAGGGGGAAATGGAGTAAATAAAATGGCTGATTAATTTGGTGATTAAATAGTGTAACCAATGTAATATCCCTTACACTAATCAGGAAATATTCTAGATAGTGATTGATAGTTCTTAGCAGGAGTAGGAAATTAATCTCCAAAAGCTCTCCCTGCACACAAGGGAGCTGAGTGGTGGTATACATTATATCCTTGCATTGCTCTGTAGCACATTGATGATTATATCTATATCTGGCACATCTTTGAGAAAGGTTGGAACATATGCTAAAATGGCTTCTTTAAAAGGAAGCTAAAAATTTGGATGTTGGAAGAAAAGAAATGAAAGACTGCCTTATAGTCAGTGATTTAGGGGAAAGGATTCAGGGGATTTTGCATGGTCTTGAATGAGACTCATCTGACATAGAAGCTGAAGCACAAATATTAACTAGCTTGTCACTCTTTGGGCTCTGTTTCGGAGGATGATTATACCCCCAGTGTGCGGGATATGTCTACCACTAGGCAAGATGAACTTTTTGCCAGGGGCATAGTAATCAGTACAGCTAGCCTGAGCTGATTCAATTTGAGTTTAGTGGTGTTGTTGTTTTGCAAACTGTGTGTATTTTTGGTTACACTTTGTATGATATGGTGGGGCATCACGAGCCCTTTCTGCACTGGGACTTATTTTGGATTCTGTTTCAGAATAGGGATCTGACATTCCCATGTTAGTGTAGACTACAGCTGGTTTTGGGCAGGGACTGCCATAGTCTGCTGCACCAGCATGAAGATGGTAGGTCCCTAGCCCAAAATATAAACCAGAATCAGGGTCAGTGCAGAAACGGCTATGGCTTTCTTTGTCAGAAGCCCATTCAATTAGGCCCAACTCCCAATCTCATATATTCAAAGAATGCTACAGTTTTGGGCAGAGAAAATGATGCAGTCAAGAACTGTTTAGCTGAGATGGTATTCAATGCCATATGGCAAAAAGTCTTTCTCTGGTGCATTCCCTTAGCTTGTACCTAGGTATTGGTTTTCCTAATCTGAAAACTAAGGTTGATGCTCTCCCTCCTGATCTTTCTGAAGTCTGCTTGTCAAACAACTGCATCTGGGTGTGAATCTGAATCATTTGAGCTTTTTAAAAACATTAACCAAACTATGGAATAATCATACTTTGCTTTTTCCTAAATTGCCTCCTCCTCCTCTGCAATTTGCTTTTAACCAGTGGATCCAGCTGTGGGGCAGCCCAAGGCAGTTGACCTATAAGGAAAAGGTCTGCAGTAGCCTACCATAACCAGTGGCTCAGAGCCTTTCACTCTTCCCCCTAACGCATGTTTGAGTTCAGAATTAGGTAATGGGTGCCTAATCCATCATGTTCAGTGCAGTAAACATTCATGTTTTGAATTTAACAGCAGTCATAACAGGCCCTATTCATGTAGGCCTGCTACCCCAGTCTAGAATGGTCCATAGTCCAAATGATCTGCATGCTGGATTGTGATAGTTCAAGCCATGACCTCCACTAAAGCACCCTTTCTTCATTGGATCCATTCCTCCAGTAGATCTTTTAAAAGGAGTCCA
This sequence comes from Aspidoscelis tigris stejnegeri, assembly GCA_023333525.1. Lineage (NCBI taxonomy): Eukaryota > Metazoa > Chordata > Lepidosauria > Squamata > Teiidae > Aspidoscelis > Aspidoscelis tigris. Next base: position 216,607,974 of record JALMGA010000001.1, read on the forward strand.
CCAGCAAACTACTGATAGTATAATGGTCCATAGAGGGCAAGTGGACAGCATGGCTCTTTGATACAGTATACCATGTCTAAGGTCAGAAACTATACCAAAATTGCAGTGCTTTGGTGCATGTGGCTAAAAGATCTAACTGGCAATTTTGAAGACCTGAAACATTTGCTTAGGTCTTTGAAGATAGGATGGAACACACTGTCCACAATGCAGACAACCCTTTGGGCAACCTACCCATAGAGCAGGCCATTGTGGTGTGGGATAGCCCATACTGTGCAGAAAAGACCACAGTCTCTGACCTCCTATTCTGATCCTTGATACAACCTCTCCTCTGTCCACTTGGGCTTAAGAGCAAATACTTTAAGATGATGGGTTGCATGGAATAAGGAATTGAACAGGGTTGAACAGAATGCACAGAAAATGTGCCGAACCTCCATCATGAGTTGTTCATTTTCTAGTTAGGGAGGCATCTGGTTATTATTCAAGTGTGAAGCCTTTGAGAAACGTTCTATGGGACTCAGCAAACCTTCCCCATACTTAAGTCAGAGTAGAAAGATGGAAAGGCCTGGGGCTTAGAACAAAAAAGGACAGTAGCTGAGGCCAAATTCATTTCCACTTTTGCCAAGTTGATACTGATGATCACTAGACTGGACAAGAGAGGGAGAGGATTGGTGGTAAATAAGTGTTGCAGCGACTTTAACATGTTCCTACATGTTTCTTTCACTTTCCTGCACTTTCCCACTTCCCCTAACAGCTGTCGATGTGAGGTATGGATTTGCATCCATTCTTCAGCCTCAGTAGTGAATTCAGGTTTGTCAAATTGCTGTTTAACACATCCCTAAAATAACAACAACAACAATATATGAGAATGCCATTTCTGTCTTCCTCCACAATTTGGAAGTTTGGTTTGTGGAGCAGGGAGCTTGAACCTGCAGGCTGAATTTCCCATTCTAAAAGACACAGGTATTTTTTTCACTTCCTACTTCGTGACCTGCCTTCAACTCACAGAGGGTGAAGTTGCTGGAATTTGAAATTTCTTATACTCAGCAGGTTCCAGGCACTTGGCTGTGTGTTATCAGGTTACTAAGAAGAGAGAAAGGGGAAACTGGAAGATTAGCACTTTATCGGTTTATTTGTGATGTGACATTTGTGCTTGCATACATATGAGGGTCCTTTCTTAAATATTTTGTATGGCCGTGTTCCCATTACAAGCTTAAAACAGTTTTCCTAAACTGAAATACTAGAGCCAGATGCTAACACGAATTTGCCTGATCCCATTACTTTCAACTTAATCGCATTTGATCCGGATTCTGAGGATGTACATGGTGTATGTGACTCAAGAGGGGACTCAAGTGGCTACTTTCTAAAAGCCGCTTTTCGGGGCTGCCCTACCCTCTTCCTCCTGGCGTGAACGCGCCACCCATAACCAACCCTTTCATGGAGCCTAGCTGGGTGGCTGGGTGGCTGCTGCTTGCCTGGATGGATGAAAAACAGCACCGGGCAGCCAGCAATTCTTTTCCCTCCTCTTCCCATTGCCCAGGGCACACAACAGCAACAGTAACTCAAGCCCCCTTCACCCGCTCACCTCCACAGCCACCATCCCCAGCAGGGGTTCCCTCTGAAAAAAGCACCCTGGCTGACTGGCTTGCTCTGCTGCCGCCGCCACCGCCTGCACACACAGCCTTAAACATTCACACATCTCCCAGAACCTGCAGCTGCTTTCCTTCCTTTTCCCTTTCTAAAGGTCAGAGCTTTTAGAATTGCGCAGAATTGCAACAGTGTTATCAGGTGTAAAGTGGGTAGATTGCTACAGTCAGGGTGTATTTTTACAGTGAAATCACTATCTTTGGAAGCAAGCTATTGGGGGAGGGAAACCCTAAACATGCATTCTCATCCCACTAAAACGGTACCATTCCCGCAGTAAGAAATGTAAAACATTTCAAATGCAAAAACTGGAGCGAGACCTGTTGAAATGAGTTTACATTTACAACGCTTTGGGGCGATTTAACACACGGAAAGCGTGTTAAGCCAACTTGACGTGGGGACTGTGAGGATCGAAACCATTTCGAAACCATTTTAAGCTTCTAATGGGAATGGCCTCTATGTGTATGTGTATTTACTTCATTTTCATTTTCTCTCTCTCCATGATGGAACCTCTTGTTTATAGCAGAAATGGCTTTGGGCTATTGCTAACAATTTTCACCCTTATTGCAGGTATTAATAAACCTTATTGTCTTTTTGGAATCTTCTTTGAGTCCCTAACTTCCAAGTAAACATGCCAAGGTGGATCTAGCTTGTTCTCTGCCCACATCCCCCCCGCCCCCCACACACAGCTCCTCTGGTGTGTTATCCTGGAACACAATGTCTGAAAAAAGTTACTATTGCTGTGGTAAAAGTGGAATGGTTTCACACATATACTCTTCCTGCAGTTCAGATTTCTAGTTACTCAGTGAGACAAGTTCATGATCGTACCAAAAATGAACATCTTTTGGTGCCATTTTTGGTTAGAAGAAAAATAAGCCCATGTTGCATCTTTGAAACTTGGAGAGTTTTGTTCCCCAGCTTCAAAAAGAGCAAGGCACTATAACCCCTACTATAAATCTTCCATTGTGTGGATGAATCTGGACTCACATCACATATAGAGTGCTGGATCTCTATTTCCTCAGTTGTTTATGAATCTATTCTATACGGTGCATAATGGAGGTTGTGTTGGCTTATCATGAGTTTTAAATTAATAAATATTATGAAGCAGTTGTGCTAGAATTGGGAAGGGTATAAATCTGATAGGATCAGACCCCCCCCAAACTCCATGCCCAAACTCCACCCAGCAGTTTCTGCCTTCCCCAGCACCAAGAAGCCTTGCCCCATCTCACAGCATTATGCGGCCCAGCTGTTACTGGGTAAGGACACACTGAGCAGCATAACAAAACATTTGCCCCTTCAAATGGCATACAGTAACTCAGAGCACTGAACCTTGGACTAGAGGATCATGGGTAATGTCATCTTTATAACCCTAAACATCTGCTAATTTTCATCAAAAAGCAGCGATATACTAAGATTTTTTTTATTTTTTGTTTTCTAAAGCAAAGGAAATAATTTTCTCCATATTCCCATGTTTACAAAACATGACAAGTAATATTTTTGAATTAGCCTTATTATATCCTTCAAGGGAAGTATCTCAACAAATATCCTTCAGTGATACGAGGAAAATACCCTCAAGATAAAAGCAATCTGAGCAGCACAGAAGTATTGTGGAGTGTCTTAAAGAGCTTGTTTAACATTCATAGCCCAAAGGCAATTATTTGTTATGTCAAACAAAGTGTGGTGTTTTTGTTTTAGGTGGACAGTCTGATTTCTAAAAATCTCCAGATGTTTCCAAGATGATATTAATTCAGGAATGAGTGAAACAAAGAGTTATTTAAATGTCATGCAGTCTGTTTCTTTCATTGCGTAAAATACTATGATAAACTTGGCTGATATTAAAGGCCATAAAAGATATAACTACTGTATGTGTGTTTTTTAAAGTCCTTCTGTTCATCTTTATGGTAAGGTTCACAAAACACCACTGTGGTGCCATAAATGCACATGGGCTTACACACTCATGGTGAATTGTGTGCGCTGGAAGATTGAGGGATCTGTATCTTTTTGTTTGCTTGAAAATTTATATCCTGCCTTTTACCCAAAGATCACAACACTATAAAGGTAAAATACAAAGGATAATCTCAAATATATTCAAAATATTACCTAACTACCTGGCAGGACTGCACTCAGAATAAGCTAAATATTAAAGGCCTGGGAGAAAAGGTATGTTTTAACAAGATGCTGAAAACCATGTAGTGCTGGCACCTGGCAAACTTCCAGACAAAGGCTGTTCCAGAGTCTGGGGGCTACCCCAGAAAAGGCCCTCTTGCATGTCCTTGCCCTCTGCACCTGTGAGAGAGGTGGAACTGCAAGAATCCCCATTCCATACTTCTCCAGCATAAACTCTGGCTCTCACAGCTTCCTATAATACCATTTACTCCTTTTGTTCCATTGCTCCTGCTGTTCATGAGACTCCTCTGAGTCAAATTCTTTGATGTGGCTTACGTGACTCTAGTTTACTCAAATACAGAAAATGTCCTGTTGCAATGCCTGCACAGCTTAGAACAGCAGCAAGCGTGCAAACTGCACTGCTGCTTTAAGAAGAGTATTGTGGCAGGAGGGAGGAGTTGCCTGAGTTAGCACCAAATCCAGCCAATCAGAGTGCCAGGATCTCACTGTATATAAAGCCAAATTCCAGAGCTTTCTGGGTCTTTCTCTGGGCAGATTTTGCCGGGGATTGATCAGTGGGGAAGTTTGCTGAACTCTTCAGCCTTCTAGACCTGTGTGCTCACTGCTTGTGGGGCAAGAGGAAAGAAGGAAGGCGGGGCCTATCTTCAGGATAGACTTCAGGACCTAACTGGGGAAATACAGGGACACTAAAGGGGCTTCTTGGCTCTGGTTTGAGCAAGTAGACTCCTGGTTAGCAGTTAGTTTTTCTGCTAGGGTTTGAACTTTATTTTAGGAAGGACTTTCAAGCTGAACAGCTGAAAGGTTGTTTCAGGAGCTGGAGGCTTTTGCTATTCATTTTACTTTTGTGGGACTAGGTTGGGGAGAGCTAAGCTGAATCCTATTTACAATTACTTGTTCTTTTGGACTACTTAAGCAATATTGAGCAACTTTTATATTTCACTACCATTTAATAATTTATTTATCTTTCTGCTTGTAAATAATAAACAGTTGGTGTTACATTACACTAGTGTTTATTTTGCTGCTTCAGGGAGAAGGCTTGGCTGTAAGCCTTTGAAGTGTAACACCTGGGCAAGGGGTGGTTTAGTTCATATACAGACACCAGCCCATTGGCAGGCAGTAGGACTGTACAGCTTGACCGCATCTGCCTCGCCTGCATTACTCTGTCAATACGAGTTCACGAGGGGGGAGTGGGATCAAGTTGTCACAAGTATAGTCACATGATTCATTCTTTTTCCTCTAATAAAAATTATATCATGTTAATGCAGATTTCATAGTTAAATGTAACCATTGTACTTTGTTACAGGTCGTAGTCTGGACATGTCTTCTGTAGGGAATTTAGACTGGTCCGACTCCAACCACAAAGCCAAAAGGGAACTTTAGTGCTTCTTGTCTTTAAAAATGATAAATCAGCACAGGCTCCATTAAAATCAAGAAAGCAGCAAACAAGATAGACTTCAGAGGCAATTTCTTTAATAGAAGGAAAAGTTTTTATTAAGAAATCAGCAGCAAAGAAATGGCAATTTCGGGCAGTCACTCCATAGAGTGCTGTTAAATGGACCAAAAATACAATCAGAAGGGACTATCACAGTAGTTCAACACATAGGAAAATATCAAGAAAAGCAATATGAGGCAAACCTTTCTATTGTAGCAATACCCTACGCTAGTACCTAGGTAGAAGAAGTGGGTTCTCACCCTCACCAATGTGAAGAGGACTCGAGACTGATGCTGTTGTAGATGGTGAAGCTGGACTACCAGAGCTGCAGAAAAAAGGTTTTGCAAAAAAAACTGAACTTCACTACTGAGCTGGAATGAGATTTAAGGAGCAGATGAGCAAGCTATCTGTAGACAAATATGGCAAGCTAACAAGAGTTCTAGGACTGGAGTGGCTGGAGGCTGGATCCAAGATGCTCAGGCAAGAGGAAGGATGAAGTGCACTGGCAAGACTTCTTCCAGCGAGGCAACAGCAGATGAGAGAAGGAATTTTGAGATGATGGAGAATTATATAGTTGACAGGGGGTGAAAAGACATCTTGGGTGGAAAAAGCAAATTAGTTACAGAGAACCATACCGTACTGTTCCAGGTTTACTATTTTTATGTGTTACTGATCTAGGGGGCAGAGACCCTGTCCCTAAAATCCAGCTCAAGGAGTTGGAGTAAGGAGCCAATGGTAAATCTGGGCAGTAAAGTTAAACAAAGCAAGGGTGCAAGACATAGAGAGGGAAGGTTCCATTCAGGTGAATGAGGAAAGAAGGGACTAGGTAAATGGCAGGAAGGAAACAAACTAAGTACAATACTTGAGGGGACCCTTGATTACATAACACCCAAGCTGATGATGAGGCTCCACTGCAGACAAAGATCCAGTGAAGCAGAACAATAGATTTAACTGGGACTCATTTAATCCTAAAAATATTCTCTCTGGATATTTACTGTAGACAAAAGTTGACCTAAGTCTGCCAGATAGCTATTATTTTCTACCTTGTTTTAAATAGAAGCAGCGACCAGGTGATGGGATTAACCTTCTTCCTTGACTGATGCAGATTCAATCAGCTCTTTGCTCCCTGAAATAAAAAGCTATTTTGCAATCTTTGCGTCCTTCAGCCAAAACAGAAGGTTGTCTTTTAAAGTATATATTTTATATATTTTTAATATGGCCTGATGTAGTATCTGATAATTGTGTACTTCCAGCAAAGATACCAATAATAACATATCAATCATAATTTCATATCCAGTCTAGAGGTGTCTGTGCCTTGGCAGAGCACTCAGAGTGAAGGCTTCTGGGAGGTTTCTGGTATCAACTTCTTAATTTTGTTTCTGAAATGAAGTAACCCTGTGGCAGAGTGAGGACAAGGCAGCAACTGGCACCTCATCTTTGATCACATTAAACTATGCTTTAATTTTTAACACAGCAAAGTGTGTTATGGTGCAACCAAAAGATGTGTCTTCAGTTTCTTCCCCTTCCGTTACAGAAGTCAACACTATAATCATACAACTCAACAATCAAGAAGACGACAGCTAGCTAGGTCAGAGCAAGGTCAGTTTTAGGAGTGTATGGATATCTTGATTATGTTAATTAGCATAGTTATTCTGCAATTAAAAAGAAAATGACCATAATCAAGTGCATTTCCAATTCTTAGCATTCACAAACTGCAAATTGAAAGGAACAGAACTTAAGTCATTTATACTGTCCCATTGTTCAGACAGCATAAGTTATACAAGCACCCACATATGCTATATTTTTAGCTTGTCTATGGCCATATCGCTATGGGGTTAGAGATAACCCATGGTGCAGAACTCCTGTCCTTGGGGTTTGGGATGCAACTCCAAACTGCACAGCTCCCAGACAACTCAGATAGCTGTGGGGAATGCTCATATGGTTCAATCAGAGCCAAAATTGTTGCCTAGGAAGTGCGCATTCCTCATTGAGGAATATACAACTGTCGTCAAAGTGCTAAATGCATAAGCACACAGTCAAAAAGCAAAGTGAAAATTGTGCCGATTTCCTAATAAATGGAAATTTAAAGGCTAGGTTCCTTTGTCAGGGATTTTTTTAAAAAAAGGTGGTCATGTTTTTTTTTTTACCAAGTCCTATAGATACCCAGAAGCCTCTAAAAATGTGATACCATGGACGATGCCTGTGTTATAATCAGGTATGCTTCCACAGATAATCTTTGGAACAGAGGGTGCCTTTGTATTTTAGAAAAGTGTTACCAATATTGAAAAATAACTTTTCAAATCAGTTACCCTTCGTCACACTATGGCCTAATTAGCTTTGGTGTCCTCTGGAGCCTCAATTTGGGTATACAGAAAAGAAATTTAACACAGAGCTTAAAGAAGCAGATGGAATCTGAAGAACTGCTGGTTCCCGTCAGGTATCCATATGGACATAGTTTGACCCAGGTAAATTGTAGGAAGGAAGGCCATGCAGTTAGAACAGGCTCTAATCTAGCATTTTAAAGCAGAGTGGGAATTTTGTTGTGAGGGTAATCAAGAATGTTTCTGAACAAATGATGCATAAATTAGATACATTAATTTTCATGAGGCCTGAGGGAAACAATGTGCTATATCTGGACTTTGGGTTTTTTGGGGAGGGAAGGAAAGGAAACAAATAAGCTTTCAAGCCCCCCTTTCACTCTTATTTTCTCAATCCTGGGAGGGATGTCCTGTGCCGGGATTAACATGAGACACCACCCACACCACCTGTTTTGAAAGCTTCACTAGCTTTGAAACCAGCACACTTATCTACGAAGGCCATGACCTTTAGAGTTCTGAGGGCCCATTTTAGTGGTGCACCATGTTGTTGCACCACCAAAATGGCCTTTCCTGTCACAGAAGAGGGGGCCATATGCCTTCCACAGGTGGCCTGCGGTTCCAAAACAGGTAAATAGCACACTGGTAGACCTCAATGAGAAGGTCTACTGATAATCTGGATGCTCCATCATGTGTGAACAGAGTGCGCTACTGATGAGCAGGGCCTCTCCTATGCCACACTGGCATGTGGAGGGGAGGCCAGTAGATCCTTTTCCTGGCATGGGACAGTGTCTCCTGGAAAGGGGCAAGGACTCTGAAGAAAAGCCAAGAGACAGGCTGAGGTTGTATCCCCATGGGTGCAGCATCCAAGTCTCAATGTGAAGATTCCACCCTGGGAAATTGGGAGTCATGGCAAACCACAGGATTTCAAGCACCTCTTCCAGCAGTCCAGCAACTCCAAAATGTATCAGGAATAGCTGTGAGGAAGCAGAAGTGCCAGCCTGAAGTGATTGGATTGCTTTTCCAGCCATACTGTATGCTTGTCTCCTGGCCACCACATTAATTCACACAGAGGCAAGGAGCTGAATGTATTAACAAGGAACATCCAAGAGTACTTCCTCGAAGACTGTCCTTATCAGGGTTCAGTGACACACCAATCTGATGTAATGCATGTCAGCATCCAGTTCTGACATGACCAGAGCTGGCTTTAAATTTTGAAGAGACCTAAGCAAAGTAGCTTCTGGTTCTCTTTCCATCTGTATGTGTAGCAAGGTCAACAAGCAGCAGAGAACGCTATCAACATCATTCAAAGTGAGGAAGAGTCTAGCTAAAACTACCTCTCGGCACTGCTTGGAATGACCAGTCATTCCGACATGCTTAGATAATCAAATCAGATAGGCAGCATTCATGGAATAAGCCACAAAATCATGTTCCAACATCTGTTCTATGTCCAAAAGGATTTCACCAGGAAAAAAAGCCATTTAAGCTAACCAATTCAAATCAAGTTCATAAATAGTTCTAGAAATGGCTCAGAAAAGGGTGGGGAAATTTGGACCTATTCCACTCCACAGACAGTATTTAGGAGTGGAGGCAGTTAATGGACTAGAATTGATGCTTTGTGGTTTATTATATCATTATCACCTAGTGCTGACAGGTAAATTTAGTTGTCTAGCTACCTTAAGAAAGTGATTTTCCAAGTCATTATGTCCTATTCTAGATGCGTCTTTGTATAAAGGGATTAATAAATTCATAATACTGGGATTGTTTCATATCTGAAATACTGTTCTTTACCTCTAAAGCATTCTGAGGTTTTGGCATCATTTTTATATGCAAGTGGGCTGTTCCGTTCAGGCTTCTTGACCCCAAAGAGAAAAAAATCAGCTTTTTAAAATTAATTAATTTCCTTTTTATCCTGCCCTATACTCAAAAGGTCACAGAGTGGGTAACATTATTAAAAACAAAGCATAAAAATTTACATACTTAAACAATAACAGTGTCTGAAAGTGGAAAGAAAAAGCCATTTCCTTATTTAGCCAAAGACCATGCAAAGAGGTGTGGCTTCACTGCTTTCCTGAGCATGTAAAGGTGCCTGGGAACCACCACTGAGAAGACCCTATCCTGGGCACGCACACCTTTAGCTGCTGAGGGTTGAGGACCAACTAGGAGAGCTTTCCCTACAGATCTTAAGGCATGGGGAGGTTGATATGGAAAAAGATGTTCCTTTAGATATTTGAGGCCCAAGTCATTTAGGGCCTTTAAGGTTAAGATGACAGATTTATCAATAGCTGCTAGAATGGATGCCCAAGTACATCCTTCAGGATGGGGGGACAAGCAGGATGCTTTTAAGGCCATTTGCTGGGATTGGGGAACAGAGGAAGGTTTGCCCATGTCTGTTTGAGATACCCATGGGCACTGTGTGTGACAGGATGCTGGACTAGATGGGCTGTGGCCTGATCCAGCAGGGCTCCCCTTATGTTCTTATGTTGCGCTGCATAGTGAATTGGCAACCAAGTGCAGGGTGCTTTGAGGGTGCTTTTCTCTCCTCTGAGATGGATTGTAGGTCCAAAGGATGCAGCATAATGCAGTCACCATGCCTCTTGGTTACTTCCTAGAAGACCATCTTCGGCCATGCTGATGTAGCCAAAGTGAAATTTATGAATCCCTGCTTAACATCACTTGAAAATCGAATCTCTTACAATTTGTCACTCCTGAAGCATTTAGAAATTTCTTTGCAAACCAGCCTATAACAAAGCTATAACAATATACTTTGCAGAAAATAAAAAATAGCAACCATGAACAAAGAGGAAATCTTATAAGTTGGTAGTACTTTAAAATCTTGCAATTTAATATATTGTAAGCAGTTGAAAGGTGAATTTTACTCATGCCTGCAGTTCTCCCAAGTCAGCCAGTGGTAAGTTTATGGGTCTCTTTACTTAGATTGAGGTGAGTGGCCTCAATGAAGGGAGCGATTTTTGGTATACTCTTGTTAGGCATTGAAGCCAGTATAAGAAAATGTAAAGATGTGAACAGGAGGCAAAAGGGTTAAGGAACAGGAGACAAAGTGTTCAAGGACAGCTATGTGTTTGGATTACGTAAGGATTGTGCAACACAGGTTGTGCAACACAGATTGTGCAACACAGTATTGTGCAACACAGGCTTGTGCAACACACAGGAAGTGAGTCACCACCGCTTGATAAGAAAAGGTATAAAAGTGCCCACACACTGCTGTGTGTATTGATTGCTGGTCGGGAGTTTGGATGGAGAGATGTATACTTGTACATGCAGCAACCTTTAAGAATAAAACCTCTGCGGAGAGAGATTTCGGCTTCAGTCTGTTTCTTACGCAGTGGGCAGGAGGGATTTCCTGATAAAGCTGGACAGCTCCAAGGACGTCAGAAGTTTCCGAGGCAACAGAAGATTGCCTTGCCGGACGCGTCTGGTGATTTACACCAACAACTCTTTCATAAGGCATTTGACTTAAATGACAGCCTTCAGTATGTGAACTGCAAAGAATTGCCAGAACTGGCTCTCAAAATGTTTGTCATACAATATTCAGGAAACAAAAGTCCATAATCTTGGTGGACATAGAGGTCACTTGAACAGGTGTGTCCACTAAGTGCTACGAAGAGAAAAATGTCCTCTAATCACTGATGGAATGGTTTGCCATTGCTTGTGATGCCATCCAACCCAGGGAACTCTTATCTACTCTTTGCATGCTCACTGAACTTCTGTAATCAAGCAACTAACTGATGAGGCTAGAACACAGATTGCAAAATCACTAACATTATGACTAAATACTACCTTGGAGCAGCCTCTTGGATAACCCCTCCCCCATATTACCCTGATCTTTCATCACAGTGACTAAAATTAAGTTGAGAACTTTTTCAGACAATCACATTGTCTTCTTTTGAAGGCTAGAGGCATTTCTCCATTTTGCCAGCAGATATGTTTTGGAGAAGGTGCAGGCTGCTTGCACAACCTCAAGTGGCCTCGGCACAGAACTTAACTGTTCTACCACCATCACCATCACTAAAGCTGCATAGCCTCCTTACCCTCCATGTGCAGCAGGCCCTCATGCAACTGCAGCACATTTTGCTGAAGTGACTCTTTAGACACTGAATCTTTTGCACCTTGGAAGGGCATGCAGTTCCCTCCAAGAATCCTCATGGACCTTTGCCAGAAAGTGCTCTAGTGATGGACCAACTTGGATGCCCCTCCAGATGCCTTCTATGCCCTGTGGAGACACAATTTAAAAGTCTCTGATAGAGATGAAACATAGATGTGAACTGTAAAAGTTATCTCAAGCCCCTCTGTGCCTATGGTTGCTGAAGTGACTCTCACATGCTTTGTATGGACCACTCAATCACTAGGCTCCATCCTGCCCAAATGCACATATAGCCTAATGCTGCATTCAAATGTTGCAAATAAAGCCATTCAAAAGCATCTTGGAGATGGTAGCAAATGTCACTTGTGTTTTCACCCCATGAGAGGAGGAGAAAACACTTCCAGAACCTTCAAGGTTGCATCTAATGTTTTCAGTTGTGCATAGGAATATTTTGATAGACACAAAAGACCCTATAACTATGGGTCAGGTGCCCCCAATAAAGAGAACCGAAAGACAAAGTCATATTACTGTCAGAAGAGGTGATGACATCAACCAGCCCAGACAGGTTTAAGAAAGGATTAGATCAATTCATGAAGGAAAGATGCATCAATGGCTACTAGAACAGATGCCTAGGTAATGCCTCCAGGTTGGTGAGACAGGCAAGATGCCTCTAAAGATCATTTGCAGGGATCTGGGAGCAAGTGCAGATTTTGCCTTTGTCTTCTGCTTGAAATGCAGCCACTGTGTAGGTCACTGTGTGAGACAGGATGCTGGACTAAATGGACTGTGGCCTGATCCAGCAGGGCTCCTCTTCTGTTCTTATATTATTTTTAAAATGGCAGTCAGAAAATACACTGGAGCAGTTCTTTAAACTGAAAAAATGAAAGATATTTCTGTTATTCAATGTTACATTGCTCATTGTCATTTAGGATTTTCATAGAAATGTTTTATGAACAATTTCATTATCCAAACAGAAACAGAAAAAGTACTTGCCATAGGCTGGCACTGATTTCCAGGCACCGAATCATTCACAAAATTAAAGGAGAGATTCACACACACAGTATCTCTACTTGAAAAATAGTTTGTATTATCTCAAATTCCATTTGAAATTAATGGATCTTATGAACTCAAAAGGTTCTCCCTCAGTTTTATTAGCTCTGGCTTAACACAATCAAAATTAACATCACTCGTGGTTAATCCTTTTAAAAAAGACACAGATTAACACTGCACAGTAATTATTTGCTCAATGGCAGACGGAAGAGTAGAAGCTTAATTTTGTCAGCTGAACTTTCAAAATTCGCAACAAGAAGACCTTACAAAATATGTTGCAGAACATGATAACAAGCCTGGAGATCGGGCTGTGCAGCACAGACAAGAAGAGTAAGTGAAAATGTAGAAAACAAATCAGGTTTTCTTCAAGGACCTGTTCCCTTGCTATTGGTTCCTTAACCCTTGTTGCCTGATGTTATGTGTTCTGATTGTATTGTTTGTTTACATTTATATCACACCCTATAACATGGTCCCCAGGGAAGGTTACAACTGCCTTAGAAGCTCCACTTTGGATTTTCTATCATGTTTACTTCCTTAGCCTTTACTTTTCCCAGAACACTTACATGGCAGTAAGACTGTTTTACCAATAGTTGGGAAGACCCAGTGAGCTTCCTTGACAGAGAGGGGAGTTGAACCAAGGGACTTCCGGCTTCTAGCCTAGGGCTCTTGACCACTGCATCACTTGATTGTACTGGGTTGAATATCTGTAGATAAAACTTTCCTCACATTTTTATTATCTTGTTCAATCCACAGGTACAAACCTATTTATTTCTAATAAAGCAGTGGGACAGTTAAAGCTATAGGAAATGGAGAAGACAAATGCATTAAATACTATGTCTGATTCACTAGGGCTTCACTCCAAAAGGATCCAGAAGATAAACTGCCCTTGATTATTTGTTCAAGAGGAAAATAATACATATATGTGGATTCTGGAACAATTATGGCATGTGAGGTTCCTCATGGGTTCCAAGGCTAGGAACTTTCATTCCAACACTTCAGAGCGCTCAGAAGTCAGCTCTGAATTTTGTGCAAGCTTTAGGGGCAGTGTGGACCAGCATTGCCGTGCAGTTCATGCTATTCTAGACCACATCATGCTGTGATCTGGATCAGCAGGCCTTGGATTACTAGTTTGGATCACAGCACATCCAATTGAGAAAGGTCCTAATCTTCAATCTGAGGCTGGAATCAAAACTTAGGGCCCAACCACAGAGACCGGACCCCCTTTGGAATGGACAGCCTGATCCATCCTCCCCACGTGCAGGGCCTCCGAGCATCTGTCCCTATTTCGGACAGATCCTCAGGAGGTCGGATCGCCGGGAGATGGATTATCTTAAATCCGTTTCTCCGCAGCAGGTGGGGAAGCACCCATAGTTGCTAGCTCAGTACAAACTTTCCTTCCTCCCCTTTACAGCATATGTGTTGCATATTCCACCTCAACTTGTTACAAGTAGCCAAGTCATTCCTCTAAGCAACGTGATTCAATTGGTCATTTCTGTTTGTTGTTGTTGTTTAAGAAAATTGCTTTCGCCCAAGGTTCAGCTTACCACAATGTATTTGAGGAACACATCAAAAACATTTAACTCACTATAGAGGTAAAAAAAATAATTTCTAACCACATTTTGTCCCACTTTTCAAAAATCCACCATTGGGTTAGATCACGTGGAAGGAAAATAACTTGTCATTTTGTTGTTCTCTCACTCTGAAAGTGGATCTAAGGTGAATTAAAGCTGCAACCAGACATAAGTTACTTATCCAGCTATATTTCGATATTGTGGAATAAAGTATAATTATTCCGGAATATCCATGTTTTATTCCAGAATAACTAAATATAGCAAAATAAGTAACCAGCCTTTGGATGCAGCCTAAAACTTAGATGTAGGCAGGTCCACAGCCATTGCCACTTTATAGCATAGCTGCTTTTTAATATTTGATTGAGAGGAGCAGACACCAAGGACAGCAGATTATGAGAGTGAGGGAGCTTTGCTCTCAGCCACAAAAGAACCCAGAGCTCTGGATGCCACCTTTGTGGCTTTCAGGTTCTATGGAGAATCCCTCATATCCTCAGGGTTGACTTAAAGTTCAATTGGCAGTCTGGCATTTTTTTGAAAATGTAATTATTCGAGGTATCATCCCATATTTCATCCCAGGCAGCTCTATTATCAAAAAATCACACATGGTTCATCTGGAATTCTGTGTGTGTCTTCAATTTTCTTCTCTGAAAATGGCGCCACTGCAACAAAGCAAATAAACTGACTTTGCTTCAGATTTAGCTACATTACCCAAAAGGAGATAACTGTGATGAGAAACTGCATAATGATTTAGGCCACAATATAGGCCAAACATCATGTTGCCATATTTAATATGAAGAATAAACTTGATTGATTAGTCACTTGACCATATCAAATTTCAAGCATACAAAAATAAAACCATACAAGAATAAAATCAAGTCTGTGTATATATCATTACTTATCTTCATCACCCTTACAAGGCACTCCATTAAGCTCAATGAATAATTTCCTAAGTCAGGCTGCCTTAACCAAATACAATTAATACAAACGCCTTCAATCTAGCTATTAATTATACATTAAACTTACTATGGGCTGTGCCCAGTAAGCACCTTTCTTCATAAGAGATGGAGGCTGTGCCCTCACCTACTGAGCAAGGAGTACAATAAAAAGGTCTTCCTACCACATCTCCATTGGTGGTGGCAGTACACGCCTCCTTGGGAAGGAAGTGGCCCGTCACTAGGCATGATGGACAACAAAGGCATCATTTTGGGAGCAGTTTTCTGCTCTTAAAGGAGGTTCTTTGAATTGCTACTCAAAATATCATATCTCAGCTCAAAAAAGAAGGCATCATTTTGACTGACAATCATGGTGCCTCCCACAAAGTGACAGGGAACAAGTCACCTGCATTTCAAAGTAGTGACCTGGCTTGAGGCAATGTATCCATCCACTGCCAAACTTAATCATCTGAATTCCTTTGGAAGCCCTTCCACCCAGGACAGGTGCTTCAGTTGTCTGACTTTTAAGTTTTGATTGGCCAGGGAAACTTTGTGACTCTCCAGTTACTCTTTGGCAGGACAATCCAATTATGATGGCAAGTGACAGATTGCATCTGCACCTCACTGTGCCTATGTCCTGTAACTGGATGTAACCTTATGTATGCAGCTTATTTAGCTTTTTCAAATGCCTCAGGAGGCTATTTTACTTCAAAGCTCTTTAAGATTGCTTGTCTATGGCACCGACTCCAATCACATGGAGTGGCAAGGGAAGAGACCAGCCTCAATCACTACCTACTTTTCATGTTGACAAAGGGCACTAGCTTCATTGCAGATGCAAATGACATCCAAGATGAACTGCAAATTGCCATTAGGGTTGCATCCAGATACAAATTATTTATTCCACTATACTTGGATATTCCAGAACATCCAAATATAGAGGAATAAGCAAATAATGTCTGGATGCAGCCTGGTCCCTCTTCTGCCCCACCTTCCCAGCTACCTCTGGTGTAGCAGCTATAGCAATACGATAGCTGTAGCTATACATGCCTGCGTAAAGTCTTCCTGGGTTCCTACAAGAGGGCCTGGACCCAATGGAAAAAGAACTCAGTTTGAGAATTTATTTGCTTTCCTCCATAGAAAGGTTCTGAATCATTCCTTTTCACTGGACATTGGTCCTAGATATAAAATTTACCCTCCTAACCCTCTGATTGCACATTCTTCTTTTTAGATCTTCTCAACATGCCCAAAGTCTACAAGGGTGGGAAATAACCTCAATTAAAGTACTGTACTGCAACCTGAATACTGTAAATAATTCTTCTTCATCTGTAAGATTTCAAGAGAGGGAGAAAGAATGGAACTGCACTGCATCCCACCCTCTATCTTCTCTGCTGCAGATCTGTACCATTAGATTCTTTCCTCAGCTGCCATCAAAGGCAAAAAAAAAGCATCTCTGACTCTAAGGCAGCTTAGGGACAGCTTTGAGGTGGGATTGTTCACAGACTGGTCTGTCCTTCCCTCCTCTCCTGACTATTCTGTGGGAACACGAAGGGCCACACACACACACTCTCTGAGGTGCCTCTAAGACTCTCCTTTTGTTATGTCTGAACATAGCCCGAGTAGCTTTCCACTGCGTGGGGTCAAAGCTTACGTTCACCTCTTCCTTTCCAGTCACCCTTTCCTCATGTCTAGGTTCTTTTAGCTTGTAAGCTGAAGGGAGGCACTTCTGTTCTGTGTTTTATAAGCCACTCTGGGAATCTTTTACACAAAGAATGGAAATAATAAAAAGTAACACATCCTGGTATTCTCAAGCAATTCAGTCTTAAAGCTGAGCCTTTCTTAAGAGGATTGTAGGGGGAATAAAATGGTGGTGAAGAAAGAGCCAGAAATCATCTTTTGAGGAAGGATGAGATATGAATTATTCAGTAAGACGAACTGGAGAAGGAAGAGAATATTCTCAACCTAAATAAAGATAAAAATTCCTCCCACTAGTTATTGGTAAATCTTATCACTTGACTTGCTCCAAAAAATATTTACAATAATTTGACATTACTTCCCCACATGGGCCAATGAAACCCACCATGTTTGCAGGCTGGATTAGAAAGAAAAAAGAGGAACAGTGTTGTTTTAAAGTGTATAAAATCTCTAACAGTTTAGAATATGCTTTGCTACATAAAATGGTGAAATATTGTTTCAAGGGATTGACTCTTTTTAACCTGTAGGCTCAGAGATACAATATATACACCGGCAAAACGCCCTCAATTATACACCTGGTGGAATTCCACTAATTTGTGTCAGTCCTTATCTTCCTTGTCTGCCCACGTTTACACCTAATAGTTTAAAACTATAAATAGTCCCTCAAATTAGTTTGAATTTTGAAATTCAGAGGCAGCAGATTAAAAGAGCGCCATCTGACTGTCTCCTATTTTGATCATTGTTTCTTCTAAAGCAGTGGTTCTCAACCTGGGGGTCGGGACCCCTTTGGGGGTCGAACTACCCTTTCAGAGGGGTCGCGATGAGTCTCCCGCCACCCTTCCCTCCCATCTCCCAGCTGTTCCGCCCCTGTGGTTGAGGGTCTCCACATCATGAGGAACTCCATTAAGGGGTCGCAGCATTAGGAAGGTTGAGAACCACTGTTCTAAAGGCAAACATGATTTAAAGGCAGTTAAAACACAGGTTTACCAATCAAAAACTTATTTCTGATATTGCTTAATTGCACACTGTTACAGCCTTGGTTTTATGTGAAGCCTGGTTAATTTCTGATTTCATAATCTCATTCTCTTCCAGTGATTGCGTGCCTGATTCTCTTCTAATCTAGTCAGTGGAACTGAATGAACATGCTGCTAGGGCTACAGTCAGTCTGCAAGAGTTTGCTGCCACCTCTTGTTCCACAGTGGTAATGGTGACTGCTATGCTATCAGTCGAATGCCGATCAGAGTTAAGGGGCACACGCACATCTTAAGAAATGGCCAAGACATTTTGTTGCCTGAAGAGAAATAGAGTAAGAAAGCAAAAAAAGAAAAGAACTGCCAATTTATTGTGGCCATCGGCTTCCGAAGACAACATAAGCATCTTTATACTTTTTTGGGTTACAATAATTATTTGCTGTTCTTTCATTGACACTCCAGATATACCCTCTAAGGCACCTTCTGATGGACTCACAGTTCTAGCAGAGAAAGGACAGAAAAAACCTGAAAGCACCATTTAGACCAGTGATGGCTAACCTTTTGAGATTGGTGTGTCAAAATTCACAAGAAAACCTAGCTTAACTCAGGTGCTGTGTCACTTCCAGAAATATCCATAATTTTGTGATATTTGTACGTCTAGTAAGAAAGTTATATTTTTGATATATGTATTTTATTAAAAGCAAAAATGAATAATTCTTTACATTTGCTAAATCTTCAATTGAAAGTTGGTATTTCGTACACTTCAAGAACAAGCAAGCACTACATGCCCAGGTGCCAGGGTGACCAGGTGTGTCACCTAAAAGGGCTTGGCGTGTCACCTGTGACACGCGTGTCATAGGTTGGCCATCACCGATTTAGACTGTAGTCTGCTCGAGTTTATGTCAGAAGCAGCTAGTTCTCAGAGTATAGTAAAATACATAAATTCCCCTCAAGATATCACACTGTAAAACCTACGGTGTTAAGGAACCAAAATGGGTTTAAAGCAGATGAGGGAAAGGACATACCTGGAAGAGACTATCCTCAATTATAAGTGTGCCTCTGAGTCGTGTTTAAAAGGGCAGACCTTGGGTGTTTTTCCACTTCTAGTGACAGTGGAAAAACACCCCTTGTATGATCTAGTCAGGCTCTCTTTCTGAGTTGTAACTTTGGGTGCAATCAGACAGGACATTTTTGAGTTACTCCTTTAACAAAAAATATCCCTTCCACAGATGCATACACACAAAAAGCCATTTGAGCAGTAAAATGAACAAACACCCAAAAACTCACCTCATTTTTTCTCACTTCACTGTTCACTGCCTCCAAGTCAGGCAACATCTTCCTTGACAACTACTTGCCACTGATTGTCCACTTATCTGCCTGGCTTTCCATGGCCCTGATTAGTTGTTCACTGACAGTGTTTTGGAGGTTTGTGAGCAAATTACCCAAAATAAATCCCAAAGAAAATGCAAATAGCAGAAACCTCCATTCCTACTATCTATGATACTGTGGGTTTCAATACCCACAACCCAATTCCAGTTGCCAAGAAACAGTAGTCAATTGGTAGTCCCAATTTAGGGTTAATACATTAAAGTTGGGGGTATTGGCTGGTGTTGAAACCCTTCAGGTTTTATATGAACAACCTGTCTGAGGCAAATTCTTAGTCTACTTGATTGCCACAGAACCCATTTTTCTGTCCTTTAGAGAATTCCTCCTTTTCCTTGAAATAAATCTTTCTGTATGTCTTTTGCCTGACTCCCACTTCTTCTCTGACCTTAATTAACTTCTCCTATTACTGTCATCTATTTCTTAGCTGTGTGTGGTTTTGCTGCATAGACATAACTTATAAAACACTATGCTTTGGTTCCCAGAAACAATCATGTAGAGAAAAATTGTATTATGCAAGAAATTTCCATCTGCAGAAAGCTGCCTGGAGGCCCAGACTATCAATAAGAGGGAAGACCTAGTCTATCAAAGTTAAGCCTATGGTGACTTACAAATCACATTACCATACTAAAAATTTCTGGGATAGCATTAAACAAGGGAAGTCTCATTTTACCAATTACATGTGAGCAAAAGCATTATATATCGTGGTGTTCAGTCAGCTGGTGAAAACACATCTCTTAGCCCTGGCCTTTGGCTGAGGGGACAACACCTCTTTTCCATGCAGACATTATTACTGTTTTAGTGATTTTTTTTTAATCTGGTTTCATTATGATTCTATTGTGGCCCACCCTGAGACCTGTGGGTATATGGCAAAAAAGAAACAACAGAAATAATTAAAATGTGCAGTTGTATTTAGTCATCTAGTTAGTAAATATTCCTCTGGTTATATTATGCTTTTGGGTTCTCCTTTCTGGGATAGGATTTTTTGTTTTTGTTTTTTAACAGATTTGTATCTCTCAACAAGAGATCCCAGAACAGCAGCTATGCTCAGCAGAGCATAATCATATTTTTGTTTTTTAATGAAAACTTGCTCCTGCATTGGCCAGCCTGTTGCATATGAAAGCCCACGAGAAGAACATGACCAGACAGCTTGGAGCCTCTTGGGATACTTGAGGTATCCCACCTTCAATAGCAAAGGTATCAGGCACTGTCATCAGGGTTACTAACCATGGATAGCCGTGTCTTCCGTGAATTTGTCCCAACTTTCTGAAGCCATCTAAATTGATGGCCGAACATCACATCTCTTGGCAATAAATTCAACGGTTAAACATTATGTGGAGAAATATTTCCTTTAGTCTGATCCAAGCCTTCCAGGGTAAGCTTTTTTGGATGGTTCCCCGATCTAGTGTTCTGAGAAAAGAAGAAAACTGTTTCCAAAACACCCTTTGGTCTGAGCTTTTTAAAACAACAGTTGCTTTGCTGCTCAAACCACAGAAAAAATATTGGAAAGAAAGGACTATATGTGTTTTACATTAATCAGAAACCTTATTAGAGTTCATAGGGAGGAGCAGCACTTCATAGTCATACTGGCAGATAAACATGGTAGAAATAAGGATGAATGAAACACAGAGACACCAGCATTAGTGGTGAGGAACTCAGGAAAGTTTCTCAACAGCTGAAAGGAGACTGTGACAGTAAAGAAGAATTAGGAAACTCCATGAACATCACCAAGTTTTCTATGAACCCTTTTCAGAAAAAGTTGTCATTGTGAGAATGTCTTCACTTTGCTCTTAGGCACTAACTGGGCTAAAAACCACCGTATGGCGTATGCATGGCTGTTCTGAGTAATTTTGTATAACCCTAATACTAGATTATTTTTCCTAAATCTAGAATGTATAAGCTGAAGTCTTAAGTACCCTTAAGAG
This sequence comes from Aspidoscelis tigris stejnegeri, assembly GCA_023333525.1. Classification (NCBI taxonomy): domain Eukaryota; kingdom Metazoa; phylum Chordata; class Lepidosauria; order Squamata; family Teiidae; genus Aspidoscelis; species Aspidoscelis tigris. Next base: position 216,629,118 of record JALMGA010000001.1, read on the forward strand.
AAAGATTGTCACTTACAGAAATACTTCATAACCTCTAAATTGCAGCTGTGTATTGTTAGGTTACCTTATCTCAGAATTTTTTGATATTTTACTGAATTACCATTATTAAATGGTTACATATAATAAACAAAAGTCAACAGCATAGCAAGAGACCAAGAAGTTATTCGATGTTCATCAGCCTACCAAGAAGATTTTATGGGATGGCTTTGTTTTTGTTTTTATTATGTTCTGAGCATTTTGTAAGACATTTTTGGGGGGAAGTGGAAAACTCTCAAAGAGCAACTATTTCGCTATTTCAGTTTGCTATTCTTCAGCAAAATAAGCTGTGGTCAAGCAGACAGAAGGGAAGGGGGCTTGAAAATTCACATGTCATGAATTCAGTTATTTAGATCTATGGTACAAGGGTGTTGGGAAAGCAGAATCCCTTCGCCTGTGCAATGACATTTACAATGATCCTACCCTTCTGGCTTACACGAGCACCTGAGAAGAAGGTAGCAGTGATGGAAAGAGAGTGACAAAGAGCCGGTGGTATTAGTCACCAGCTTGGATAGATACAAAACGGTTTGGACAAATTCAAAGACGACAAATTCAAGGAAGGCTACTTGCTCTGATGGTTGTGCGACTTAAGAGACATACATAGGAAAACCTGTGAGTAGGACAGGGTACTTGAGGGCCTCTATATGGAACTGGTTGTCTCTGTAAGAACAGGCTGCAGGACTAGATGAGCCACAGGTCTGATTCAGCAAGGCATTTTTATGCTAAAATACAGTGAAAAACCATGCACCACTTTGCATCCTTTACAGCTGGAAGATTTTCATTTTAAAAAATCCTTTAAAAACTCAACCACAGTTCCAGTTATGACAGAAAATTGCTTTATTAGGACAAGGGATCAAAAGGGATTCAGCAGGGCTCCTCTTATGTTCTTAAAGTGTATTTTTAAATTCTGGGTGTTTAAACATCATTTAAACCACAGTTTCTAAGTACAGATGTAAGAGGGATTGGTGGTGGTTGAAAGTGGTACCAAAGTTTTCAGACTCTCTTTAGGCACATGAGAGGAGCAAAATCATGATGCTTAGTGAAATTGTGGGAAAACTGTTTCTTATTATGTTAATAGGAACTTTTTTAGAAACTAGATAAATTAAGCTTTTATGGCCTTGCTATGCAAGACTGATGTCAAAGCTTTTCTTTCAAGTTTTCTGAACTGTTGCTTAGTTAACTAGTATGGTACACACTCTAAGCTAGAATGAATTATATTCTGCATCATACACAGCCATCACCTGTGACAGACTAAACAGTGAACACCAGGAGATCACAGACAAGAACAACTCTTCCTATGGAAACCACCTTCCATGAGGTTTCAAATCATGCTTATTTTTCTAAATCAATGAAGAACATAACATCATCTAAAAGTGATCTCTTATGAGTTTATTCCAATTCAGTAATAGTCACTGCTTTACTATATTTTATAAACTGTACAAATAATGTTATTTCCAGAATTCAGCTTTAGTAGTACTAAAGGAATCAATTACTATGCATCAATTTTACAATGCCAAAATTTTACAAAAATGAAGACCTTAGAAAGGATAGTGGTTTTTATTGCATTAGAAAACACTGGACTATGAAAGATATAAAATCAATCATAATTAATGCAGGGCTGTGTGTTCTTTTTTACAATCTTTATGCTGTTTGTCATCAGAAGTCCTAACATAATGTCCCAAATACTTAGAACTACTTTTTGACATGCCAAGATGCAAATATTTTACAAGTTCAAAACTGAATACCCTTGGCTGAAACTGAAAAAATGCATGTTTTTCCTGAGTCTTGTATATTAAAAAATATCACTGATGTTCATTCATAGTAATTGCAAGCTGATGCTTCAGCCTTTCGTTTTCATGCAACCTGAAATATTACTGTACAGCTTTTCTAGAGGTAGCTGACTAGGTTTTAAACCACCTCATTCCCCTCCCCTCACCCCAAATTAATCATTAGAAACCTAATATTTAATAATTGTTTTAAGAATGTGGGTTAAACCTAGTGCTCTTAACTTTGATTTTAAATTCATTAACCAACTGCAAAAATGCAGTGTAGGGCCTTAGTAAATGATCTACTGGACAACAGATTCTTCCATGCTCCTTATCAGCTGATTTGAGAGGAAGAAACTAAACCAGTGTTATTTTCAACTTCAAGGCCACACAGCTGTCAGAAAATCCAGCTCTATAGAGATAGATTTTAGATGGTATAGTGTTGACACAATTCAGTCTCAAAAGCATTTATATCAGTATTGTATCCTTTCAAAGCAGAATAAAATTCCTTCTTTAACCACAGATTATTCATTTTGTTCCAACAAATTTGGCACAGCTAACTGATTTGTCCAAAACAGAACAAGGTGGATCTGGAGAAAACTGAAAAGCATATGACTTCTAAAAAGCACTTATATATACTCTTGAAGCATCTTAACAAATGCAAGCAGCAAAAATGCTGGCAAAATACTTAAGAATCCTTCCCTAAATTATTACAACAGAAATGAACACAAGTAAAAGAAGCCATGTGACTAAAAGAAACTTCCATAATGAAGTCAAACATTATTAAGCTATGTAAATTAAAATGCTAAACTGTGACAAGTATTTATGACTATCACTGCAGCTTTGAATGATTTTCAAATCATCCTATGAGGTAGTGTGGGATTTTTGTTTTTGTTAATACATGCTGGTTATTGTAAGTACTGTTTCAATTTTGTATTTAGCCAAATATTTGCCATGTAGGTTTACTTTTTTAGAGACTAAAATTTTGCTTTCTTAGAAGCTGAAAATCACTGCTAACTTAACCAATATTTTAGCACGTTAAAATAAAACAGCACATTTACTATTATAGAATTTGACAAAGAAAATAGTTATAGAAAGATGCTCATATTCTAAACATAGATATAAAACTGATGTCTGTTTTTGAGGTAGGAAATGAAGAATTCTATTGGCTTTTGCATCTGTAAACCAGAAAAAATGTTCTGAGGTCTGTTATTAAGCACAGTTATGCCATTACAGAATTTATACAGATTTTCTGTAAATAATGAAATGCAGTAACAACCTAAAAACTCCGCTCTTTAACAGCTAAAACTATTGAAGAATCAAAGTGATTGATACTTTTCAGAACTGAAGCACAAGTAACTGAAATTTGAACAGGTGTACCCATAAAGAATCAATTTAAAATATTTTTTTCCAAAAATACGTATGAACTGGTCCCACTATTAATAGCTGAAATCCCTCTAAAACATCATAAGTTTAATTCTCCCTGTGATAATACATACCAGTTTTCAAGCAGGAAGCACAAATACTATGGTGTGATAACCTAAGCAGGGCCTCAAGTATTTGAAGAACATAAAAGGACAAGATGTCAAGATTGGGTATATGCTTACAGCAGTGATCCAATATTCTCAAGGAGATGAATTCTTGATGTTAAATTACTTAGATTAAAAAAAGGATGAGGGACCAGCATGCATAGAGCCAGACTGGAATTATTAGTTAATCTAAAGGATATAAGGTATGTTCCAATAATTTTTTTTTTATTATTGGGGCCTTGCCAGCTTAAAGTATCTAAATTCCCTTGTCTTTGTAATAAGGCATGCTACAACAGAAAAGAGCATTCCATCTTTATCTCTAGAGAAAAGCTCATTTTGGATTCACTGAGGATGGTAGAGAATTAAAACGAATTAATGCAGTTACACTTTATGCAAAGTCTCTACCTAACAGCCAATACTTAAACCTTGCCAGGATTAAGAATGACAAAACTTTTCCATCTGTAGTGCATTTGTTATCTATTTCTTGAGAAAACTTGGTGATACTTCTAAGTGTATCTCCCCAAGTGCTATGTTCTCTTGAATATTCTTAAGGAAATGGAGATGTTCTTGTGCTTGATCACATCTTGTACTCCATGCTAATAACTGGAAGGTTATTCATTTGTTGATGCAACAGAAATACCAGCAGACAATTCTACACACATTGGCATAGTAGGCGTTACACCAGATGCTTCTGGTTCTTCTTTCTCTGGGATCAAAAATGAAAGTGGACAGTCGGAGGCAGAATATTTTGCAAGAATCTGTATTTGTTCATGACTCAGAGCTGCTTCTTTGCATACTTGCTGACAAAGTCCTGTCAGATTCTGCTTTGTCTCAACCAGCGTTGACAAAATTTGATCTTTTTCCTTCAACAAATTGTCTTTTTCTTTTCGCTGCAGGAAAACACAACAGTTATTAATTAGGTTATTTCCTGTGTGCGGAAATTTATCTTTTTACAACAAAACAAAAGTTATGCTTCACAATGGGTGTACTTGTACGTTGTTTAAACAACAGTGACAATAAATGGCAGCAGATGGGTGTTTTTCCACTGAGCTCCTTTAATCTGGATCTAAGAAGACCCGGATCTAAGGAATGGGTACTTCCCTTAATCAAGATCTAGTAGATCTGGATTAAGGGAAGTACCCAATGTGTTTCCATGGGTGGTCTAACACCCAATAGCAATGGGTGCTAGCCTGCCTGCTGTGGAAACAGAGCACCCATTTGCAAATCTGGATCTACCCATGAGGGGGTCTGCCTGTCAAACCTGGTGTTTGGGGGGACAGGGGGTGCAATCTCCAAAGTTGCCTTTGATTAGCGCAGGCTCCGAAGAAAAACCCCTTGTGAGAGCAGTACAGCTGTCAAAGGCTCTGGAGGATCTTCAAAGTTAGCGGCAGATCCCTCCGTAGAATCTCGAAAGGCAACTTCAGAGGGACTTTGGAGCCGGCTTTGGAGGGACTCCAAAGTCTTGAGTTTGGGGCACCCCCCCCCCATGGATGGCTCCCCCTGAGCCTCCTCTAGACTCCATTGCCCAATTGTAGTGGAAACAGGCTCCCTACAATCTGTATTTGATGGCCCCACTGTAGACCCCTTTAATGGGGTCTACAGGAAATCAGGATTATAGGTCCTGAAGGACCCATATGATCTGGATTTCCCTAGCTGTAGTGGAAACATGTCTCTAATGGGGTCTGTAGTGGAAATGGGGTCATCCGGCTGTCAACCAAATGGGTCCTTAATGGGTGCTCCAGTGGGTACTTAGTGCTAGTGGAAAAACACCCGATAACATACTTGTAAATGTTAAGCTAAAAGCAATACAATTTCAGTTACAGTATAAAAACTATATTGCCAGTGTTCAATGAATCTTGCACTCTAGTAAATGCAGGTAATTGTGCAGCTTGAAAGCACAGCTACAATTAGGTTTGGGCTTTAAGTGTTTAAGACATGTTCAATTTCATTTGTTGCAAGAGTATAACACTAAATTTTAATAGCAATTCCAGCTAAGGAAAACAACACTTTGGAAGATGTTGCTGGTTGGCATAATGAAAACCTAATAGTTGGATCCTTTAGTTGCATTTATACTGTGTACTAAACTATGGTTTATTCTGAACAATTCTTGGTTAACTAGCCACAAGTAGCTCTCCTACCAAGCAAATAAACAGTAACTAGAGGACCCAATGTAGGATCTCTGAAGTTGTTGAACTACAGCTCCCATCAGCTCCAGTCTGCGTGACCAAAGGCCACCAGTGATAGAAGCTGTAGTTTAACAACACCTGGAGCCACAGTTAGGGAACTTCTGTCATCGCTAATATCTACACAGCTTTCCAGTTCTCTGCATTGTGACTTCTAAAACTTGGTGACCATCTGAAATGGGACAGTCAAATAAACAGTGATGTAGCAAGGCAATTTTGTCCAGAAAGAATTACAAATCATAGGTAGAAGCATGCCACTTGTCATAAACCAACAACCTTAGCTTAATGTTATAGATGATTTCTAGAAAACAAGCCATGTTTAGTTTCTGGACTGCCTTCAGACTAACCCAACTACTTTCAGCTAACCAAACTATGTATTAGCATTAATGTGAAATTCAAGCCAAATGACAGCTTCATATGCATATAAGAGCATTCCATACAACCAAGTAAACTGGTTTTTCAGGTAAATATCTTTGACATATCAAGTATGTTATACTAGTACCAAGACATGGCTGAGGCAACTATTTACATACTTTTTCATCACTCGGTATATACACACACACAGAGTTAAATTAATTGCTATAATCTGCATTGCAGCACTGTGTCATTAACTGATGCCATGCAAAACAAAAAGCACCATGAATAAAAAAATATTCTCAACTCTGAATGCTTTTAACACATGAACATGTCTTTACTCTAACATCTGGTAGCAGTAACAGAGAGACAGGACAATTGGAAGTCACTCTCTGTTATGGAGGTTGCTGATTACAGTGTTGAATCAAAGATATGAAGCTGTTTTAGAAACATATTTGTAAAATTGAGAATCATACAAATTTGACCCCTTTCACTCATTTGCCTCTTGTATACATCTCTATCCAATATCTTCTGGCTAGTGGTTTCCAAGCAAGCTGGTACTCCTGCTTGGCAGACAATTCCTCCAGAATCACAAACAGGGAGGGCACCTTTTGGTGCACTGAGCTCAACAGCTCAACGTCCAACCAACCAGTCTCATGAATGAGAGGGTAGTTTCTCCCTGGCAAGCAATATAAATAGAACCAGTTCATTTCTATACAAAGCAGCCAAACCAAAAATTCAAGCCTCTATGATTTCAACTGCCTTTTTCCTCTCAGATAGCAAGCTGTCCTCAGTGTTCATAATAATCACTAGTTTTTCTCAAATAAAATACTGGGAGAGCCCAGCCTTATGATTTTCTCTTGAGAAAATAACTATTTTTTAATTATTATTTTTTAAAGGTGGTTGTGGTAGAAGAATGAAATGGCCAGTGTGAATTAGAAATCCTTCATACTTTCTGGGAAAGTATGCACTCAGGAAAGGGATCTTGCTACAGTAAAAAAACCACCATTACTACAAAATGACTCAGTGACTGCTGAGCTAGGCAAGCTTATGAATTATTGCTTTGCAAAGCAATTTATTCTTTTGGCATGTAACCACATTCCCAGCGCTGAGGGCAAATATACACCCCAGATCCAGGAAGCGTCCAGCAACTAAAAACACATCAGAACTACCTTCAGGTCTGTTTTTCGAAAGTCTGTCCCCTGGCATTCTTGCTACCAAGATTAACACTTTTTTAAATATATATGAAAGACTCTACTTGAAAACTTTACATTTTTTCTGATAGCAAATTATATCAAGGTTTTGCTGGCAAGTCAGAATGAAGAGATTCTGTTTTAATTTGTTTTTAACCTTGTAAATTGCTTTGAAGGTTTAATAAAAAAAGTAGCATAGAATTGTTCAAACTAGATAAATAATAAGTATTCTAAACCTCCCATTAAGCAATCTACTCCTCAGTTTCATCTCTGATGCAACAACACCAGGACTAAGCTTGCTTTTCCAAACTGAATCTCTTCTTCTTTGAAATCCAATGGCTAATGTTCACATGGCAAAAGACTTGATCCTGAAGTTCTTTAGCTTATATCTGGTGGTGAGTAACTGCATAGCCAATGCACTTCTATATGCTCTGTTTGTTCAATGACAGCGTAAAGCATATCCCTCCCAAGTTGCTTCTTATGGGCTAGTTCTTTGGCTTCTATCAGGTTGAATCAATATTTTGCTAGATCTTCCTTTGGCAAAACTGTAATTTCTAGTCTTTGAGCCACTACTTCCAGAGCAAATAATTAAGTCTTCATGGGACCATATCGCAGATGCATCCAAACCACCACGTCCAATACTTCTGGATCTCTTCAGATACTATCACTCTCTATCACCTTCATTGCATATTTTGTCACAGAGTGAAATTCCTAGGATGTGGTATAGGCTGCACATTTGGAACCCTTCAAGCTTTTCAAATGGGGCTTTAGCAAAGTCCATGATTCCTATACCACACAGCAGGAATATGAGATTCTTTGCTGAATTGAAAGCCTACTTCTGCCTATCCCCTCTCTTCAACATTTTGAGTACCACCAAATGCAGTTTCCAAGGCCCTATATCTATTATATTATCATCATCATTTTGTATTTCACCTTAGTAGATGGAAACAATAAATAGCTTCAGGTAACAACTAAAACAAAAAATGTTACTAGAGAACAATAAAAAAGTAAAAATAAAATAAGGAAGAAAACCTGGAGCACAGGAAGGCAGACTTGCCCCAACCTGATTGCAAATATTATGTCCTACAGAGCAGAATTAACCTATGTGCATTTTGTAGTAAACCCGGCATGTTTTTTAGTGGTCTCCCACTACAGCGCTCTTGGACACAGATTCTGGATGTGGAAGTAGACAAGGCACAGGGGCCATGTGGCCCCTGTTCACCAAGGGACTTGTTCACATTCTTCAGCACACTGCCCTGGCCCTAATGGACTGTGCGGATGTAGTCATAGCTCAGGATTACTGCGGAAAGGAAAGTTCTTCACTCTCCTTGAGAAAGGCCTCTTAAAGTCTTAAGGTCGAGTCTTAAAGCTCAGGAATTCCTTCCTGTTCCTCAGGAGCTATTTCAGGGGAAGAAATGCTTCATCAAGATAAAAAGGGTAACCAATTCAGCTGAACTAGCATATCAGTCAAGGAAACAGACTGCTAATTCACCACACCTACCATAAAACACTCATAAAACTGAAAACAGCCAAGTACAAATAATTCACCCAGCAACCCAGAAAACCACATTTCTTCATATTAGCATGTCTCCCGAGTTGATGAAATGGGACCCACTGGGGAAAAAATGTACTTCCTTTCTGTACTTACCTGTATTCCAGATTATGATTCCCTGTGGTCTTTTGTGTCCACACACAGGTGTGGACTACAGAGGCCCTGTTCATTGATAGCACATCCCATCTGCACTAGACAGAGCATAATCCAGATCAGAGGGGTTCTGATCTGGATTACTGGCGAGTTTAATCAAGCATGTCCATTGGTGTACTACCCCAGATCACACAGGTGAGTAGAAGCCACATCTTTTGTTTTCTCAGCAACAGGACTTTTGCTCCTAGCTATCAGAGCCCTCATACAAGTTTTGGGACCTAGTAGGAGCTAGGCTAGAACAGTCATAACCATGCAGATCATGCTGTTCCAACCTAAGCCTTGCTGTGACTCAGACTCCTTGATCTGGATCATGGTAAGGTATGTGTAGAAATGCCCTTATAGCAATTACAGCAATCAAAAATAATTGAAAATTATTATTTTTAAAAATTTTCTCTAAACATTCTTTCCCAGCAAAAATCTTATGACATATACCTTCAAGGATGCAATGATATGAACTAAAAGCACTACACTGACAAACTATACTTTTTTACATTAAGTTTAATTTATGGGCAGGGAAGCACAGCAGTTATTTAAAGACCTCTCAGATGTTGTATATCAATGGTTACAAGGCAGAAACACATTAAGCAATTTCAGGCTGTAGCAACAATGGTGATCTGGGGTTGTGTCAGCAGTTTTGCTATAAATCAAATCCTGGATGCAAATACATCTACTAAATATCTTTCCAGGTATTATTTAGTGATGACAGAGGAACATTAAATACTCAAAAATAACAAACTGGATGGCTAAACTACTGTTTTTGTTCTAGTTTCCTGACATGAGGGGTTGCCACTACGATGACAGCTTTTATTTGTTTAGGTAATCTTTTCTGGATGCCACCTTTCATCCTTTCACTGTCTTGCCTTATCGAGTACAAAGCTTTCCCCCAGATATGCACATGCCATAGTAAGCGATCCATGCCACTTGAGACACTCTGCTTATACTACAAGGAGACAAGAAGAATGAAAATAATGTCTGAGGATGCTGAAAAGGTCAGCCATTCCTGAAAAATATTTACATAACTAAGGCTGTGGTCCAGATAGGGCCTTAAACCCAGGATTTTCCTGGAGTTATATTGAGATTGTCACTTATATCTGTGGCAGTTCCAACAAAACTCTGGTATACAGGTGTGAAATCCTGTCATATCACTATTCCGGAAAAGTCAGCTCCCAGCCTGGGTTTTCCCGAAATTGAGATATGAAGTATCTTCTTTGGATGCTTGCTTCTGGGCTCCATTTTGAAGAAAATGGCCACCGCTCACGTATGTGGTGAAAACATGGCCGTTGTTTTGAGCCACTGAAATACCAAGAAGTGTCTACTGCATCATTGGGTAAGCAGTCCGAGACAAGATAAAAGGCTTGTCCTATGATTTTATTCTGCCATCTGGCAGGGTTGGCAAGAGGCAATTGCAGGATCTAAACAAGATCCCTCGTTTTCCTCTCACTGTCTGGAGACAGCCTACTTTACAATATCAAAGTACTTTTGGAGCATTGTAAGAATAACTGAGGGATCATGGGTCATTCAAAATTTTTGAAAAAAAGAGTTCTCATACATACCAGTTTCTCTATTTCTGATTCAAGGTTTTGTATGCAATCTAGCTTTCGTTTACGACAACGCTGTGCTGCAATTCTATTTTTGTTTCGCCTTCTAATGTCATGGATACAATCCAGCTCTTCTGGTGTCAATTTGTGCATTTTTAAAAATGACTGAAAGTCATTTCTAGAAAGTGAAATTATCTTCTGTGGATTCAATGGCAGCTTAACCTAGAAGGCAAATTTAATGACAAATCAAGATGAAAATTACATATACCATTGTATTACTAGAACTGAACCCATAGCTAGACAGCCAATAATATGAGCAGCCACAAGGTCCAAAGATTTATTAGAAAATGGGCCTAAAGATTTTAACATTTCTAAACCCTGCATTAATTAAATCATTAATATGTTTAATCACGTTAAAATTTACAGTTAGATCTGAAACAGTACTCAGGCCATGATACCACTATATTCCTTTAGAATGAAAACATTCAAAGCAGCATATAAAAACAAATTATATTTTACCCAGAAGTTTGTCCTAATGAAAATGTTCTGTACAAGGATGTTTTTAATACTTTTTCTCGGCACTTAGCTCAGAAAGAGCAACGTGAAAACTTAAATATCAGAGTAAATCTTGCAACAAGTCTGAATACTTACTACCCTTTCAGAACTTAATACATAGTATAAAAGTATAACAATTTTTAAGGAACAGGATTCTCAAAATAGATGTCTGGAAACCTTGAAAATATGACTTCATTAAAATCCCTTTCCACTTTAGGGTTTTGCGTGAGAAACACAAGCAACAGGAACATATTGATTACAGAATCACAACATAAACTATGAGGATATATAGTTTGCTTACTAATGTCCTGTTCACAAACTTTAACTGAGTTGTAAATCCAGACAATTCAAGAGTCAGTTAAAAAAAAAAAGAATACAGTGGTACCTTGAGATACGAGTTTAATTCGTTCCGTAACCTTGCTTGTATGTCAAATCACTCGTATCTCAAAGCAATTTTCCCCATTGAAATTAATTGAAATGCCATTAATCCGTTACACGTCTCAAAAAACCACCTCAGTTGTTTTTGTTAAGTGCTTGGAGACCACAGAAGGGGCATTAAGAGCAGGCTGTCCGTCAGCATCTCCCCCCACCCGAGGGTTCCAGAATGAGGCAGCTACATGTGCTGGCTGTGGAGGTCAGCCTGTCTGAGAAGGGGCAGCCAAACTGTGGTCTGGGTCCTCTTGCAAACAGCCAAGAGACCTCCCTCCACCTTCCAGCTCCACAGCCAAATTTCAGTCCCTGAAAGCGGCCAGCAGCTATTAACAGCTCCATTTTTTGCCCTACGTCTTTCTGGAGCTGCTATGTTTGGATTACAGGAGCAGCTGCCAGGCCTCGGAGGCTGCCAAAATTCAGCCTGCCCTCGGCGCTCACTTCCTCCCTCCCTCCCTCCCTCTTCCTGTCTCTGAACCAGGAGCGCAGCAAGCAAAAAACAGCTGTCATTACTCTTTCCCTCGGCGCGTCAAGGCCCTCGGCCCTGCCTTAGCTTTTCGCCTCACAACGCCGCCTTCTCTTTCCCTCGGCGCGTCACGGCCCTCGGCCCCGCCTTAGCTTTCCCTCGCCTCGCACCGCCGCCTTCTCTTTCCCTCGGCGCGTCACGGCCCTCGGCCCCGCCTTAGCTTTCCCTTGCCTCGCACCGCCACCTTCTCTTTCCCTCGGCGCGTCATGGCCCTCGGCCCCGCCTTAGCTTTCCCTCGCCTCGCAACGCCGCCTTCTCTTTCCCTCGGCGCGTCACGGCCCTCGGCCCCGCCTTAGCTTTCCCTCGCCTCGCACCGCTGCCTTCTCTTTCCCTCGGCGCGTCATGGCCCTCGGCCCCACCTTAGCTTTCCCTCGCCTCGCACCGCCGCCTTCTCTTTCCCTCGGCGCGTCACAGCCCTCGGCCCCGCCTTAGCTTTCCCTCGCCTCGCACTGCCGCCTTCTCTTTCCCTTGGCGCATCACGGCCCTCGGCCCCGCCTTCTCTTTCCCTTGGCGCGTCACGGCCCTCGGCCCCGCCTTAGCTTTCCCTCGCCTCGCACCGCCGCCTTCTCTTTCCCTTGGCGCGTCACGGCCCTCGGCCCCGCCTTAGCTTTTCCTCGCCTCGCAATGCCGCCTTCTCTTTCCCTTGGTGCGTCACCGCCCTCGGCCCCGCCTTAGCTTTCCCTCGCCTCGCACCGCCGCCTTCTCGTATCTCAAATTATGCTCTTAAGTCAAAGCAAAATATCCCTTACTCTGCAGCTCGTATCTCGAAAAATTCGTAAGTTGGGGCACTCGTATGTCGAGGTACCACTGTATGTTGTAAAAAAATAGTGTTTGACAATGAAGCTAGGTAACTTGAGGAGGAGACGGGGAAGGAAGCTCTTGCAGTAAGTGACATATTCTGTTATATGCCAGTTGCGTCTACTTGCCTATTTGGAAAAAAAATGAATGAAAGAATATTGGAACGCCAACAACCTTTTAACAATTCACACCAGCCCTTACTGGTAGAGCAGGATTTTCCACAAGGCAAAGCCAGAACTGGTAAGTGTTTACCTCCAGGACAAGTGTGCTTTCTATCAGATCTCAGTTTATGATAAAGGACTTGTGCCTTGATCATATGGAAGCACGAAGACTGGGAAATGCTTGAAATGTCTCAGCCAAGTGAATTGATGGGTTACATGCCCACAACAGAGGAATGGGAAAGAATGATGAACAAAAAAAAAAGCATATTGCACTTATTGGTCTATTACCAAAAAGGGTCTAAAATATGGGATTATCCTGAGATTTTGGAATTGCCATACATGTCTATGGCAAGCCCAACATATCCCCAGAATATAGGTGTGAGGTCCCCTGATATTGTTATTCTGGGAAAACCAACTTTGAACCCAGATTTCTGCAGAACAGCAATAGGATTTACCTTATCTGGATGCTTGCTTTCAGCATGAATCTTGAAAAAAATAATGGCCACTACACATATGCAAGGCCAAAATCTGGCCAAAAATACCCAGCAGAAATGTGTGGGAACTGGCACATGCATGTGTGCACTTTCAGATATTTTGTGTCATTGAAAGATCTAGAAGCATGCACCCTGCCACCATGGGACAGGTAAATATCCCACCTGCCCTGTTGCCTAGAAGGAACAAGAGGCAAACCCCATCCATCAGAGGGCTACAAAATACAAAAAAGTGCTTGAAAAATGAATGCCAAAGTAGCTTTCAAACTGTTTTGGATATGTCCATACCCTGGCAAAAAAATACCGCTTGCTAGGGCTTTCACTTTCCATGTTCCATTATTATTTGAATTTCAGTCATCTGTCTGACAGGAGGGCTGAAAGAAGTTGAACCACTGCTGCACATTCCTAGTGCTTCCTTCCCTCCTTATAAATCACATGCCGTATACCCTAAGGTCTCAGAATGGGTTGCAACAATTAAAATGTATACAAATGCATACTTATATTTTTAATTATGTTTTACTATTTGGTATGTTTTAATTTCATTGTAACCCACCCTGGGACCATTCGGTGAAGGGCAGGATATCTGGAGACGGATGAGAACTATAGCCAAAGACATTGGTGAAGAAATGTATTTTCACCCACAAAATGTATATTGTGATCGTGCCTGAAGTTAGGGATGTGCAGGAAGGGTTTTTTTGCATTCAAATTTGAGTCAATTCAAATGTCAAAACGTTCAATTTGATTTGAATGTTTAAAATCCAAATACAACAAAAACGGTTTCGAATCCAATACATTCAAATCTATTTGTTTAAATGCTAGATACGAATTTAAAGATATGAATGTCAACAACATTTGTATGTGTTATATCTGTACACATTTCGTACGCATCGTTTTATCCCATATGCATCCCATTCCTGTTCCACATTATAAGAGCAAATTCAATGTGAAGACATTCTATTCAAATTCCAATGTCTGCATTCAATCGAATTTGAGTGAATTTTGACTATTTAGAACATCCGTGCACGACCTTACCCGACATACATCCAGTGGGAGCCAATTTCATGATCTGAAGTGCTTCTTTAGGTATTTAAGACCCAAGATTTTTAGGGCTCTGTGATTCAATGTTAATATACTGAATAAGGCTCAGTACAATTGCAAAATCAACAGAATTCTTTTAACACCATTGATATTAGGCCAGAAGTCCCCTTAAGAGCCTCGCTGCTGTATTCTGCATTAGCTGCATCCCCTGGATAGTCTTCAGACTAAAAACGTGAGATATAAGACTGACCACTGAGGAATCCTACAATTCTGGGTGCTTCCAGATGGGACGGAGAATTTACACCACCACCCACAGTGAAGTAAAAAGATGCTGGTTAACCAGCACTTTTTACTGTGTGCTTACTTCTGAATGTTCTGCCACTACTGCCAGCACAGGAAATTTAAAGCTTCTGGTCCTACAGTCTGGAGGAACAGAAAGGTGGAGCAAGGGGTGTGTCTGGAGGCACCCTCAGTTTTCAGGATCTTGAACAAAATCTAATGGCTCTGATGTTAGCCTTGGAGATATGAGGCAGGTCACTACAATACAGAGCCTCTGACTCTGTAGCTTTTCCAAAAGAGTAACATAGGCTGTGTTCACAATTTAAGTTTTAATCCAGCTTCAGTCCATTTTGGAGTGAGATAACACCTCAGCAAAGTGACACCCTGTTTTCTTTTGGCATTATCTGACTCAGAAAATTCACCTTTCAGATAGAAAAAGTGGAAAGAAAATGACTGGTAATTTTTCTGATAGGTTCTCCTGCTCTGAAAGTGGACTGAAGCTGGATTAAACTTGGAGTGTGAACACAGTTAGAGTTAACAGTATCAGAATGGCTGGTTATCAAATGGTATCAACAGCTGCTGGGAGATCTAGCAAAACCACGGTTGAAATCTAGATCCTCAACATTTTCCAGGTGTTTAAATGCCACCACCCTCTCTTTAACAATTTGCCATCAGTGAGTATGTCAGCTTCTAGGCAGTAGTTGTCTAACACTTCTGGGTCCAGAAAAGTTGTCGTGAGCAGGAGTCACACCACCATTTATTTTTTCATTGACACATCTCGCAAAAGTGTGTGTTCTCAACTTATACTCCAAGTTCATATGAGTAAGCTAATTCAATCATTATAGGATATTTAAACAAGACAAGTTAAACACTAGAAAGCTTTTCATTTCTCATCCAATCGTTTTTACTTACTTTGTACCATTTAGGGTGTTTTTCCACTGAGCTCTTTTAATCCAGATCTAAGAAGATTTGGATCTAAGGAATGGGTACTTCCCTTAATCTGGATTTAGTAGACCCAGATTAAGGGAAGTACCCAATGTGTTTCCATGGATGGTCTAGCACCCAATAGCAATGGGTGCTAGCCTGCCTGCTGTGGAAGCACCGGAGCACCCATTTGCAAATCTGGATCTACACACAAGGAGGCCTGCCTGTCACACCAGGTGTTTTGGGGGATAGGGGGTGCAATCTCCGAAGTTGCCTTCAGAGATTAGCAAAGGCTCCGAAGAGAACCCCTTGAGAGAGCCAGCTTAGAAGTCCCTCTGAAGTTGCTTTCAGAGATTACTGCAGGCTCCAAAGAAAAATCCTTTGTGAGAGCAATGCAGCTGTCAAAGGCTCCAGAGGATGTTCGAAGTTAGCAGCAGATCGCTCTATAGAATCTCTGGAATGATCTGCCGCTAACTTCAAAGATCCTCCAAAGGCTTTGATAGCTGCACTGCTCTCACAAGGGGGTTTTCTTCGGAGCCTGCGCTAATCTCTGAAGGCAACTTTGGAGGGACTTCAGAGCCGGCTTTGGAGGGACTTTGAAGTCTTGAGTTTGGGGTACCTCCTCCATGGGTGCCTCCCCCCCCCCGGCCTCCTCTAGACCCCATTGCCCAATTGTAGTGGAAACAGGCTCCCTATAATCCGGATTTGATGGCTGAAGACCCCATTGTAGACCTAAAGGGGTCTACAGGAATTCCGGATTATAGGTCCTGAAGGACCCATATGATCCAAATTTCCCTAGCTGTGGTGGAAACAGATGCGTCTCTAATGGGGTCCGTAGTGGAAATGGGGTCACCCGGCTCTCAGCCAAATGGGTCCTTAATGGGTGCTTCAATGGGTACTTAGTGCTAGTGGAAAAACATCCTTATGTGAAACAGATCAAAGTTACCATTCAGGTAATGCCATGGCTTAGCTCCTACAAACTATAGGGTAGCGTTTAGTGCAGAGGTGTCAAACTCAATTTTGCAGAGGGCCGGATTAAAAAAAAAGAAGTACTGTCAGGGCCAGGGGGTGTGGCCGGGGGTGTGACTGGGGGCGTGGCTAGGGCACAGAGGAGGGGCTGGGGGCATGGCCAGGGCATGGCTGGGGCATGGCTAGGGCACAGAGGAGGGGCTGGGGGTGTGGCCGGGGCGTGGCTAGGGCACAGAGGAGGGGCTGGCTGTCCATGGCGGCGCCCGTGCACTCAGGCAGTGGAGGGTCCCGCCGTGCGCTCGCTCGCCTCGCCTCCTTCGCGCCCAAGGAGGAGAGCGGCGGCGGCGGCAGCCGCGGGCCGTATCTTTGACATGCCTGGTTTAGTGGAACCATAAAGGTCATAGCTACTAATGGAAGTCTAACCCACTACAGAGAAGAAACTCCATCTAAGTCCATTGTACCTCTGAGGCCAAATCATGTCACTACAAGTTTTTGGAATTGCAGTATTCAAGTTGATAAGGAAGAAAATGGAAAGGGGCTTGATAAGACCAAATTGGTAGGGATTCTGTATTGTGGACATAGTTTTTTTGAGAAGATGGCACCCAAAGCAGGGCTTAATTTAGATTGTCATAATTACCTTTAGCTGAGTCAGCCAGCATGGCACTTTTACCACCCACAACAAAACCTACTGGAAGAATAATTTCAACCAGGTGCAGCACAAGACCTTGCAGGCTTGTTTACTTGAGATACTAAATCTTTATCACCCATTTCCCCACTAAGACATTAATTATATTATTGCACAATGTAGAATGGTGTTGCAAATGCAAACATTCTTAGCAATTCAGCCTCAACCTTCTGAAGTTGTTTGCACATCAAATTCCTATTTGTCCTTCCAAACTCTTGTCACCTCCTATCTTTTTCTCCTCCTCTAAAAAGCTTCACCTCTTCGTCCCTACTTTTTACAATTTTGTAAAAACTCAATAGATACACTGAGTTTACTCTTTCAATAAACGTTCTGCAGTTTTAGACTTAAATTGCCTTGAAGAATTCCATTCCAAAAGTAATATTTTGCCTCCAATAACAAAATGAAAACATGGTTTACCAATCATGCAAAAATTATGCTGTAAAGAAATCTCTATGACATGGGGAAGTTGCTTTCACTGACTATGTAAGAATAAAATTGTGTTATAAAAAAAATGCCTAAAACAAGATTTGCAGGCTTAAATAAACAATAGGAATAGCTTGTACATTCTTACCTCACATTCCTGTTCTCTGGCAGAACAGGATTCACTATCTCCCTCAGTATCAGTTTCAGAATCTTCTAAGTTTCTCACACAAGTGTAAGGGCATTGTTCTGGTTGCTGTTCTGGCATGCAGTCCTCACTATTAATTTCAGAATTGTTTTCACTAGCAAGGTTACTGATGAAGGGGCAAGTGACAGGGTTTAAAGTTGTAAAAGTTCTTTGAGGGCCAGGTTCAGGACTGTCACTGATCCGAATTCCTAACCAAGGGCACTCTGTTTTCTTTTCACAGACTTGTTCTGATAATTCTCTAGTTGAGGCAGGAGACAGGTTTACTTGACATGTTGTATCTGTGTTATAAATGTCACTCCAAAACCCTTTTGCTAGTTGCTCTGCTATTTCTCTTTCCACACTGCTGCGATTGCTAGGTAATGCATTGCCTCCATTCTCTGGATCACACAAATGAGATTTCAATGCTGGTCCCTCAACAGTGTTTTCGCTGATTTGTCTACAGCTTCCACCTCCTGTAACAACACCATTTTTTTTAGCTACCTCTGTATTACCACTCGAAGTCAAGTTACAATATTGATCGTATGCATTTAGGAAAGAACCAGAGTAAAGTCCATGAGTTGCAGCAGGTGAGTTCTGGGGAAGAAAGGAAGATTCCATCTTTTCCACAGGACATTCAATAACTTCAAATAAAGAAGCTGTTTCTTTCAAGAATTCTTCTTTCCCCTCTTCTTCCATTTCTACCTGAGTATCTTCACATTTTGAGACTGACTGTACAGTTGCACATTCAAGAGATTTTTGTATAGCACCACTAGAATTTGATTCAACCTGATTAACAGATGTAGCAGATGTTACCAGAACCTCTTTAGTACTGGAGTCAGACTCCACAGTAGGAACTTTATCATTCCCTAAAGCCTTTTGGAATTTCCTGTATTTGGGACATTGGGACTCTAAACCAAAGCTGTGACCTGTTTCACTTGCAGACTCATCTGTCTGACCAGTATTATCTTGAAGAAGAGATACTTCAGAATTTTGTTCACCTTTGGGGGCCCTCAACTGAGAGTTCTGAAAACACTCATCTTCCAAACTTTCATCTACATCATTTATTTCTAGATCCTCACCAATGCCACCTATTTTTCGATATTCTTTCTGACAACGTGACTTGCAACACTTCTTTTTAAGGTAGTCTCGATGACCTGGTTTATTGTCCAGAAATTTGAATCTGAGAAACTGAAAGCAGGATTCTTCAATATCATGGACTCCCAGGATCTCTGCGCACTTGCAAACTTCAGCCACATTCTCTTTATTTAAAATAAGTTTAGAAGTGTATGCAAACTGAAGCAAAGGATCAAATCCTTTTAGTGTTACCTGTTGCAGAGAAGGGAAACAAAAAATAATAAAAAACTAGTTGTTATGCTCTTACTTACAAAAGGCAAATACATACATACATACATACATACATACATACATACATACATACATACATACATACATACATACATACATACATACATACATAAAAGAACAGATGAGTGAAAAGTAATTCTCTGATTTGAAAATGTCTGCATTTTGTTTTTTTCACTTAAAATATAAAGCAAAAGTACAAACCAAACATACATCAGGAATAAAAGAAGGGCAGCAATATTTAGAATTTGAAAACAAGTACACTTAAACTACACAGAACTATAATGCAAAGAATATTTTCTAGAATTCATCATAACATAATCTTTTTTTAATTTTTGATCCAAGATATACTTTACTAGTATGAGTTTTTCAGGTTTTGTGAAAATATTTTCAGTCTTGAGAATCCTCAGAATAATCTGTCCTTTCTATGCACAGCTTAACTTGCCTTTTCTAGACATAAATACGCATTTGTGATACAAGGTTAAGATAAAAGATTTCTAAAATAGCCATACATAATTCCAAACAAGTGCATACATGCATGGATCAGAATAAAGCTGAGTTTGAAAAAATGAAGCAGAAAAGGCAGATGAATTAATGAGCTTAAATTTAAGCTTAGGAGACTGGCAACACTGAGCTTATAATGAATTCTAATGTCTTGTACAATGAAGATCCAGAAAGCCAAACAAAAGTAAAGTGAGCAACAGGCAGAAAAAGAAAACTAAAGTATAATGCTGCAATCCCACGCGTACTTAAACAGAAGTAACATTAGATGAACTCATCAAGGCAAATCTTGTCTAACTAATCTTCTAAAGTGTTCCGAGTGAGTTAACAAACATGTGGATAAAGGGAATCCAGTAGACATCATCTACTGAGGTTTTTGAAAAGCTTTTGAAAGACTCCCTCATGAAAACCTTCTTCATAAGTTTAGTAGTAATGGAATTTTAAAAAAGGTCCTACTATGGTTAAGCAACTCACCGAGGAATAAAAAACAAAGAGTAAGGAGACATTGTTCACAATGAATCAATATTACAAGTAGGGTTTCCAAAGGTTCAATCCTAGAACTGGTGCTTTTAAACATATTTTTAAGTCACCTGGAGGCAGATGTGACCAGCAGAACAGCCAGATTTGTCGATGACACTGAACTGTTCAAAACAGTAAAAACAAAAAGGGAACTCTGAACACTGAGAGCCGGGCACCAAAACAGCTAATGTTGTTCAGTGTGAATAAGTGTAAAAGTAATGCACGTTATTTTTGGGAAATGAAAAGGAAACAGAAATAGAAAAGGGAAGGATTGCTGAAGCTCAGTCATATAAGAGATGAGATTTTAAGACATGCGGCCTGCAGTGCTATCTGTACTTGTCAGATTCCCCCCTTGTACATGGTCAACAAAGATACAGGAGTTCTGCCCATTTTCTGCAACTGATTTCCTTCCGCTTTGTCTATAAATTATTTCTGTACAAACCCCAGACCAGACAGTGTTTCTACAGAAGAACGATGATAATTTCTATTTGTTCAACTTATCCAACATGTTAGCATCTCTGTGGAGGCAGAATATTGAATGCCTGCACAGCAACAGACCAATAGCCTAATTCAGTATAAAGCACTTCCTAATTTTCAATTATATTTGTTGCGGGAATTCTAATGTTTGTTTCCTCCTTGTACTATGGAAAGAGGAATGGAAAGAGGAAAGATTACACTGAGGACTAACAAAAACAAAATAGTTAAGCAACAGGAATTAGAGGAAGTACATGTAGAAAAATCACGTAACAAGATAAGTTAATTTGTCAGTTTCAGAATTACTGCAATTGTGGTTATTTTACCGAACTGTTTAGACTGTACAATGGAGATCATTTAGGCTTCCCTTTGGAATCTATGGATGTTTTTCCACAGTCACTAGAAGCACCCATTAAGTACCCATTAATGGCATTTTTGTACCCATTAATGGGTACTTATTGGGTACTTCTAGTGACAGTGGAAAAACACCCTATCTTGACAAAGGCCACATCACTGTTTATTAAGATGCCATTTGTTTGCAGAAACCTTCAAACTGGGGCAGCCTATATAATAATGATGCAGCAAAGCACCATACAGGGAGAAACTTAGTTTCTATAAGCACGAACAGGATGTGGAGAGGGGAAGAAAGGTAGTGTAGGGTAGTTTACCATTTTATACCTTTCAGTGTACACATTTCTATCCTTTGCACATCCTAATTCCAAAAAGTAAAAACTTTCAAACAATAAATCCTTACTAATTTATTAATAAATACACTCACTGATTCCATTTTCCATAGCAGTTACATTTCTATCACTTGGACAGAAGCAGCAGTTTAACATTATCAGCAAATGCAATGAAACACAGGAAATGTACGAATGGCAAAAGTGCTTACCTCTTCAGGTAAAATAATGATAAGATCAGATTCCAGCTGACCCACAATTCTTAAATGGAAGTAAGTGCTGCAGGCTGCAAGCACAGCACGATGGGCCCGAAATTGCTTATCTTCCACTAAGACTGTAACATCACAGAAAAGGTTTTGCTTTCTCTGTTCATCAAGGCTGAGCAGAACATTTTCACTGTGAACTGAAGATTCGTATGCAAAAGCCACACTGTTCCTTTCGCTTAAAGACATTCTGTATTACAAATTTTGATGAAAGTCTCAGACGGAAACATGCTTTTCTTTTTCACACCTGGGATAAATGCGGAAAATAAATTATAACCTCTATTAAAGAACAAACTATAAAATACTCTAATCAGGAGAATCAACATCAAACAGTGTGATTCATTCATCAGGTGTAAAAAGGCATTTCACTGGGATAATTAACCAGAGGCTGGAGCAGTCTACAAAGATTCTTAACAGCTTATTGTATGAAGTTTGAATGGTAGAGGGATGAAAAAGGAAATAGGAGGCCTCGCGGGAACACTTTCTCCATTCACACAGAGGGAGGCAGGAATGTGTCTACACGTGTTCCTTGCCTCCCTCCATGCAAATGGAGAAAGTGCTCCCGCCTGTCCAAGCCTGGAAAGGCCTGGATGTGCACAGGACGCTCCTCCCTTGGGCTGCTCCCATTGGCTACTTTGGAGCTGGGGTGGGTAGCCTGGGCATCTCCTTTCCCACAGTTCCTGCTCGCTCCCGGAGCCCAGATCAGGCTCCTAGGGGCCAGCAGGCCCCACACCCTACACCCCCCAATCCACCCTGGGGGTGCACACGTGCAATCACTGCTTACCTGGTCGCCGCTGGGTTGTAATTGGCCTGAGGAAGCTGGTGACACTCTGCACCAGCGCGCGGGGCAGTTCCTGATTCACCAGGCCAGTTGAAGCCAGGCGAGTGCCTGGCGAATCAGGAACCACTCTGCCACCACCCTCCTCGTGCCAGTTGCGACCTGGCAGTGAGCAGGTAAGCAGCAATCGTGTGCACCCCTGGGGTGGGTTGTGGGGTGTAGGGTGTGGATCCTGTTGGCCCCTAGGAGCCCTATCTGGGCTCCGGGAGTGAGCAGGAACCGAGGGAAAGGAGGCACCCAGGTTGCCCACCCCTGGCTCCATAGAAGCCAATGGGAGCAGCCCAGGGGAGGGGCCCAGCTGTCTCCGGTACGGCTTTTCCTCCGGTACAGCTGGGACTGCGTTGGGACACACCAAACGTCCCCAGACGCTTTCAGAGCACTTCTTTGCGCTCTGAAACTTGAACGTGTCTGTGACGCATTGGGACGGCTGGGGCAGCTCGGAACGCATCTGCCCCCCCCCCCCAGAAGAGTGAATGCTCCATCCCAGCGTGTTGTAGATGCGTTCAATAACCCCTCGTGTGAAAAGGCTTAGGGTTTCTGTCTTCTCTTTTACATGTTTCACTCTTCATGGAGCAGGACAATATTTTCTACTCGGAGGCTGGAGCTCTGTCATGCAAATAAAAAGGAGGACTCAGCTCCACTAGTGTCT
Organism: Aspidoscelis tigris stejnegeri; assembly: GCA_023333525.1. Taxonomy (NCBI): domain Eukaryota; kingdom Metazoa; phylum Chordata; class Lepidosauria; order Squamata; family Teiidae; genus Aspidoscelis; species Aspidoscelis tigris. The sequence continues at coordinate 216,652,170 of JALMGA010000001.1, forward strand.
GAGGTTTTCCTATTGTTGATTTCTGCTGTAGACATGGTGAATCTGTTCCTGTCCACAAGGCATGATTCAGTCTATTTAACTATCTATTTTCCCCATCCTTTTTAAAAACTTATTGTATAAAATTGAACAAACAATGAGCATAATTATTTTTTCAAAGCAAAAATAACCATATAGTAGATATTTTAGGTTGGTTATATTTAGCACTTTCTTCCCTACCATTCTTATTCTTTCCTTTTTCCTTTCTGCTTCAGTTTTATTTGCAATTTCTGTAATATCAGATCTTTGTACTTTTGTCCCTTTTTGCAAGGCTGCATCTCATTCCCTTTAATATCTTCTTTAAATATTTTACTAATGAACATTTGATAAAAAATATTTTTTTAAAAAACACCTCCCAAAAAAGCCAATGGACACAGAAAGTAACATTGACAACTGACAGCTATAGATAAGTTCACAAGTGGCTATGAAACAAGGTACTGAAGGATTCTTCCAGGACCTGCAACTCTAAATCCAGCAGAACTGAAAAGTAGACAGAAGATACATTTGTTTCTTGAAATGTAGCTGCTAAGTTCAGTGCTAAAAATGTGTAAATTAGAACCTCACGTATTGCGTTTTCATTGAACACATTTCTGTTATGTATTATTTATTCATTCAATTTTTAATTCAACTACCAGTATCTAGGGAATTGTGACTAGTAAGGTGTCCTTTCTATGTGATATTCTATGCCTTATGGAAATGAATCTGAGGACAAGGAAGACAGCGGACGAGGATCACAGACAAAAAAAGACCACTGCCTTAGAGGGCTCTCACCTTTTCTGCCAGGAGTGCAGAGATGAAGTCGACAGGGGTGGGACTCTGCGGCTCGGGAAAGATAGGAGTACTCAGAATGCAGAGATCATTTACGGAAATAAGAGGACATTTCCTGTCCTGGATCAGTAACCGCCTGAAGGACAGGAAACAGAGAACAGTAATAAATGGGCAATTGTTACTCAAAGTCTGCCACAGTCTGTCCTAGCATGTAGGTGGCAGGTCCCCATTCTGGGATATAATCCAGAATAAGGCCCAGTGCAGAAAGAGTCTTCCTCTGTGTCAAACCTAAAGTGACTTTATCTCAAAATAGATGAAATTGCCAACTGGGATCTTGCTGAACATACTGGTTATCCAACTGACTGATCTCTTGGATGGCACTAGAGAATTAACAATGCAGTCTCTATTGTGTTGTCTGTGGCCTTGCTCAAGAGTCCTTTATTGGATTCTGCACTTGCTTTTCTTACCTGATTGGTTTTGTCTTGCATGGAGCTGCCCAACATTTATCTCATAAGTAGAGGTAATTCTTGTATTTGTGTAAGAACTAGTAAGCTCATTTTTTTAAAGATATGCACATGTTCACTATGCTTGCCTCTGCTCCCATAAGCTGCCTTGCAGCAGGGTTTGTCAGCTACAGGCTCTTTGTCCTATTGGTGAACTTTCTCATGCAACTGACTGGCCACTGTGAGAAGAGATTGCTAGACTAGACGGACCATATGCGTTAGTGGCGCACTTCTTATAGTCTTATGGTCAGGTCTTGGGGAATAAAAGACAGTGCTTCCAGAAACTGGGTCCAACAGGGTGGTGGTGGTATGTTACAACAAATTCTACCCATCTCACTAACTTCCAGCCCATTTCCAAGACCAACTTACTGTTTTTGACCTTTAATGCCCTAAGCAACATAAGACATGGTTACCTGAAAGATCCCTTATGGTATATGCACACATCTGCTTTTACAGAGTGCCTCCTTTAAGTGTTTGAGCTATTATGTAGAGTGATTGTCAGCAATGAGAGGGCCCTGTTTCTTATGACAACCTTTCCTTTTTTCATTTGTTGGAAAGCATGTAGAATTTATAAAAGAGTGCAAACAGACACACTGCAGAGTTCTCCATATGCTTACTATGGCATTCCCTCATTACTTGCTAAGATTAGATTCCTGAGAAAACCCCATGAATTTCAAATTCAGAAAGATAAAATAATTGTGCTTGAAGGAAAACAGTTTTAGCTGCTTTTATTCTCATTTTTCTGTAAGCAACTTTGAAATTATATTTTTAATGGGAAGTGGCAATAAATACTTTGTAGAGTCACACCTCAGGAGAATAAAAAGTAGCTTGCTCTTAACACTTCCCAAAGCCATAAGAGCTACTTGCCAAAGAGATGCACAGACTGCTGAAGAAGTGTCAAAATCAGTAGCACCAGAACCAACAAGTGATCAGAGACAGCTGTTGTCAGGTCTCAGAACTGCCACAGCTCATGAGCATGGAACTCTGAACTTATCGAAGTCAGCAGATTTCACTCCCCACAACTGAAAAAAAAAAGTGGGACAGTGCCAGCTACTGGTGCTAAAATGTGAAGAACAACACTGGGAAAAAACTAAACTGTCTACAATTTTACAGTTACACAAAACTTGCAAATATTAAAACTATCAAGAAATTATAACACACAGTTATCCTGTGCCAAGAATTGATTTCAAGCATGAAGTAAACCTCCATCTTTATTAAGAGGGTATACTTGAATAAATTCAGGACATTATAAGAACATAAGAGAAGCCTTGCTGGACCAGGCCACAGCCCATCTAGTCTAGCATCCTGTCGCACACAAATGCTCATGGGCATCTCAAGCAGAGACAAGGACAAACCTCCTGCTCTTGAGTCCCAGCAGATGGCCTTAGAAGCACCCCGGTTCCTCCCCCCGCCCCCAGAAAATCAGTAATTTTCTGAATTACTAATAAGACTAAGTTTAATGCTACAAACGTGTTGAAAATGTATTGGCTACTAGGGAAATTGAAAAAAGGAAGTGTTAAGCCACAAAGGATGGAGATCCAAATTCATCTGTTCCTACTCTATATGGAGCTTTCATTTAGCATATGACTGAATTTTACTGGCAAAAATATTTTACTCTCTTCTACTGTTGATTATATGGAAGGCTATGTCTAATTCAGAGATAATCTCACGAAGATAGTGCATGGCCTTCATGTTCCCAAACCTTTTTTAATTCACCATTTTCTAACACAGAATGTTTAGAAGATGAATCGAGGAGGAGACTGGTATGTGAACAATCTCACTTTGAAATCATCCCTGAGCCATCACAGAGGTGCTTTTTTGCTGTGTCTGATTACAACTCGTTTATTTAGTGGACTACAGGCATACGTTTTGTGTTTAGATCTGATAATCTCCATTCTCAGCTTCAGGATTTCATTACCATAATCTGAGAACTGATTCCAGCCCTTTACTAGCAACTCACTTCCTGATAAAGCCAGTTAACAGCATGGAATTTCAACATTTATTCCACTGTAAGTGTTACTGTGAAGGTAGGTCACATCTGGGCGATACCTTTGTAAGAATCAGCCAAGGCATCTCAAAAAAGTGAGCGTCCCTTTGGGTTTTCTTGATTTATTTATTAATCTGGATATTATATAGAACAGTAGATGGTAAGAAGCAAGAAGCAAAAGAAGTGAACAAAATTACTCTAGCCTTCTGTATTTTGTAGCATACTGGTAAAGAACATGATTTCTGAGGCCACAGTTACACCTTACCATTTTAATCCTTCTTATTGGCAATGTGGTTTGAAAACGGGTTAACTCCAGTTACGTTCAAAACTGGACAATCTAGCTTCAGTCTGTGTTCAATTAAGGTAGCTATACTCACACTCAAATCTTATAATCTCCGATCTTCTTCCCAAGCCTCTTCCAAGCAACCCACCCTCCACTCTGTCATCATGCCTATTGAAAAACAGGAGGCTGCAGTGTTACTAGCTATCAATATACAACTTCCAGTTCTCCATTTCAGTGTAAATTCAGATATAAATACTTTAAGCTTGCTACTACTTCACAGAAGTGTGCTCACGATTAAACCTCCACGCCACAGTGCTACACTCCTCCATAAAGAACTCAGAGGTCTCCGCTCTCAGCAACACCTAATAGCCACCACTGTATTAGCTGGTGTTGGTTTTCATATTTAAGAAATGAGATGCCTTTAGCCTGAATGCAAAATGCTTAGGATTACTCTGCTTTGGTTAATAAACCATTCCTTGTCTAAAAGTAAATGGTTCTGAAACAATCACACCCCATCTCAGACTGACTGTAACAATCAGAATGAGGATCTGCTAAAAGTATATGAACTTGACTGGTTTTGTACTTGCTTGTTATATCTTAGACATAAACAAAAAAAGTATGGATTAAAAGAAAAACTGGAGTTCAAGACTTTTCTATTCAGATTAAACATCTGCACACGCAGACACCAGGGACTGTCCACAAATTTTACCTTCTGGAACTTGGCTTACAGCCACTATAATCAATCTGATTACTAACATGTGTAAATCAGCTAAATAAAATGGCTGATAAAGCTAAGTTGATCTTAGCCATAGGCTGGAAAAGATTAAATAACTTATTCTTAAGAATATGGTATCAAATACTCTGGGATATAACAGTTAAAAACCTGTCCAGTACTATAACCGAAACATCCTTTTGAGAACTTGTGTGTTCCCTTCTAAACTAACTGGTTAGTGTTCATGATCAACGGCACCTTAATAATCATATGCTTCAATTATTCATTCAGGTTAGGCAATTACTGTTCCCAAATGAACAGACTTTAAACACACTTGTTTAGTATTCTTATACTGTAATTCTGTTTATGAGGATGAGGATTGTCTCTGTTGATATTTTTTTTGCCCAGATCTAAATGTGCAATTAGGTTGTTTTTTCTTAAGTAATTTGTAAATTAAAGGGCAGAAGAACAATTATTGCCTGATGGTACAAAATCTATTTCTGAAACACAGGCAAAATCCCTGTAAAATTATTCTGTCCAATCCAAACAACTACTATTGCAGTAAAAAAACTGGATAATATTCCAACATGAGAAACAGCGCCTACGTAACACAGTTGTTATTGCATTAAGGTCTAATCAAAGAACATATATTTAAATTTACACTACACTTCCTTATAAAATGTTACTATTATTTAACAACTATTTCACTTAGAAGATCACATAAATAACCACCAGTATCATAAACAACATATATCTACCCCACCCCAGTTACCACTCCTTTTATGGATGAAGAGAGAGATGGACAGAGAGAGATGAATGCCTGCAACAGTTAAGAGCTGCTGATTCATCATGTTATGCTGACACGGCATGAAACAGCGTTTTACTGAAAAAGAAGAAACTTTATCTTGGTAGCACCATAGCAAACATTCAACTTGTTACTGAGGTCCTCTTGAACACTTCTTTAAACTAAGGCATTTAGTATATAATCACTGGATTAAAGTGGCAAAACATTTAAAATTTGAACATTTTAGTCATGAGTTTTAAATGTGATGAATAAATTGTTGCTACAGGGAAACAGTCTAAAACCAATACAGTTATTTCCCCACAGCACCTAGAAACCTGTTCAGGCTTTTTTTTTTCCCCACACCAAGGACAAATTATTGTTGCAAATTTATTATAATCCAGGAATTTAAAAAGGTGCAGGGGAGCCCAGGTTCAAATCCCCATTCAGCAAAGAAGTTTCTTCAGCTATTATCTTTCAGCACAACCTACTCATAATGGTAAAGGATGGGATTTGTGCTGGCCTAAGATTCTTGAACAGCAAAATATATACAGTATCCTTTGCATTCATACATCTTTAGAAGCCACTGCATTACATGAATCATTGTAAGGGGAAGCTCTATTATGACTTCCAGTTTTCCGTAACGCCAATTTATAAAAAAGGACAGGGACTTTTATAGCACATTTTGTATAGCATACACACAATAACTTACACTAGTGCACATACCATACTTTACAAGGGAAGGTCTCATTCTAGTATCCGTGTAAGAGCCCAAATATGCTATGATGTACAGGAAAACAAGAAGAATGCTTTGGGGCACTATTTAGTCTGACATAGAATGAGAAAAGGACACTACCTCTTTCTTGTGAATATGTAAAACTCACACTTAACATGTGGTTAGGTTCTGTAACAAATTAAAGCCACACATCAGAACTGGAGAAAACCAAGATGAAATCTTCAAACAAGCCATGAAGTTTACAGAGTGACAGTGTTCCAGTCACAACATACAGCCTGTTTGCACTTTCTACTGATGCCTCGGAAATGTTCTTGCAAGTCACTCCAGCTGCTAAAATTGTGTCAAGGGAAGGGTTTATCTATTGTGCTAAACAATCCTCCTTCCTCCATAAGTTGGAAATCGAGGCAATCATATGGCACAGCTTTAACCCATCTGCAGCTTGGGCTACTGGTTGGTATGGCCCCTTTATGCTAAACTCTGCCAACAGAAAAAAGGAGCTATATCAGAAACATTTTAGGAATAGGACCCACAGATCCAGAGGAGGCGCCCCACAGATCTCCTCAGCCTCTCAAGCACTGCCAGTCTCCAACTTGTACAGTAAAAGCTAAAAGAAAACAAAAAGATAACTGTCTTTCTCTCACACACACAGTGCATGACATAGGCAGACAAGCAGATTTCTTAATCCATCTCTTACTAAAGCCAATATGGACAATTCTCTACTAGCTGATATATAGGCCATCAAACATAATAGGAGCCTCCTTTCTGCATTATGGTGAAGTCTAAAGGAGATCCCAGGAGGGGTCCCTCTTATACTGCACCAGCACGTGAAAAGGAGGCTCCAAGTATACTTGCTGCACTACTGGCCAGCATGGGGCCTACCTATTTCAAATAAGCAAGCTTTTCCCTGGTATCAAATTTAAAGGTTTTGAATAAATGCATTCCAGGTACTTAAAAATAAGATTAAAAACTGAGCTCTCCACCAATAGAGTATTACTCAAATCAGACTGATGGAAATCAAGGTATCAATTTCATCTCAAGATTGCGTCAGTGTACTACTTTTCAATTTCACTCTTCTCATGTCCCCAATAACAATTTCAGACTTTTAAGTTAGCCATCATATTAACGATGTTGAAGTTCTTACTGTAACTGCATTCATTCAAAGGAAACTTAACTGCCGACTCAAATCTTGCATAACTATTCTGGTGAAAAGTTTTACTAACCTAAATCAAGATGTACAGAACTCAGTCTTGCAATACAATTCTAAAATTTCAAATGGCAGCAGCATTCTCTCAACAAAAACACTGGATAGACTTGTATATGGCTACCAACAATGCAAAATGATAAAGGAAATGATATTACATTTAAATTATACTCCTGGTTTTTTGAAAGCAAGTCTTCCACTGCAATGAAACAGAATCCCTGGCTAAATGGAATTTGGACAGGCAGAACATTGGAGGACCTCTCCCTTCTGTCATACCAGCAAGCCCCCATTACTGGGACTGTTGTGAAATCAAAAGACGGCTAGGCCACTTGCTGCAGCAGTGTCAGCAATTGGGAAATTCTCTTCAGTAATGTGCAAGTAAACAAATAGATCCAATCTATCCAGCTTTCTCAGTCACTACATCTGGGGTCAAAACTGCCCTGAGAGTAATCACAGTTCATTTTGCATGAAAAAGTGCTGTAGTTCAATCATCTACTATATATCCCTGGGGCAACAATCCTGTAAATTTGCATGTATCTAAACCTCATTCACTTTGTTTTCAACTTGGAGATGCTACCCTAAGTGTAATTACTTGGGAGCCCCATGAAAAATCTTATATTCAAATAGATATAAGAACAACAGTATTGCCAAACCAAAAAGAAAAACAGAAATGCAATATTGGATTTAAATCCACAATTATATGGGGATTAAGGCTTGTTTGTTTTATTATATTATCCTCTCAAATAGTGCACTTAGGAAATTCTGAAAAGTACACAGGTGAAAGAACTTTTAACATAATCAGTACTGTATGTCATTACTATCTAGTGTTAAACTTTCTTTGGCTGCATCCAGATGTTGCTTATTTATTGCATTATTTTGGAATGTTTGTAATCAGTAAGCAATGTCTGATGCAGCCTATGTCAGCGCAAAGTAAAGCATCTCTTAACCTTCACAACAATTTGTACATAATGAAGGAATTCATCATTAAACCCCTCATACTCTGAGCTCAATCTAAGAAGCATCTACACATAACTTTCTCACAAACTTTCTAAGTCTTCATAGTCAGAGCTTCCCTTTACAATGCCAGATGATGTTGTTCACAGAGATTTTTAAGGCCTAGTTACTAGGCCAAAGGTGGGACTAGAGTACAGGTAAAAATGAGCATCTAACCCCCTCCACGTACCAGGAGGGAGGGGTTAGCCAAAAGCAATAGATCTTCCCCCATGCCTTATCAATTTGAAATGAAAGATGTGGAAACTCATTAATTAATAATGATCTTCACCAGTACATTCAACTGGTGACAGGAAACAAAAACTTCATATGCTTTACAATGATGGATGTGCACCAATCATTAGTAGTGGCTTTACTGTGAACAAAACTAGCTTGGCCAATTTAGAGATGAACAGATGCAGCAGAAAAAAATGTCAGCGTTCCACTCCAAACATACTTAAGCCCAGTTTGGCTTGAACTGTTTGGTGGTTTGGCTACAGTTTAGCCCCTTAATAAACATGGAACTGAAGTCTTCTTTTCCCTTCCTGGTTTGTTTTGTTTAAGGTAACAACCCTGCTGACTGGTAGACTGATTTGGGGAAAGCAGGGGATACGTCTGCCATGTCTAGATGACCTAGTCTCTACTCTCAGTCCCTTGCCTGCCCTTAAAGAGCTGATGTGTCTTCTAGATAGAACATACCAGAAAGAAGGAACCTGTGAGGTAGGTAGTACAAGGGTAGATAGGCTCTCTGTCTTGAAAGCTGAAGCAGCTTTCCCTGGGCTGGGGAGCAGGGAGTCGTCAGTGTACAATTAGAATTGACTAGGACTTGACCCAAAAAACAAAAGGGTGGTCTAAATTCCACTTTGTTCTAGAGAACCAATTTTTTGAAAATGATTCAATGCTGAACGTTAGATTCAGTGGTTCATCAACATGAGCTGGGTGCCTACTGGTTTGGAAATGGGCCACCTGGTGTCCCCACCTCTTTCAAGCTGTTTGTCAAATCTAATTGACACTTAGCTCATCCACATTAAATGCCCAGTCTGCTTCTGAAGTGTCTCATAAGACCATTCAAATCCATATTGAAACTTCTACGTGCCCAAATCTATGCGTTTTTAAACAAAATTTCTATGTAAGGAATTTCATGCACTTCCAAATCCAACTTTGCAGAATTAACCCTTCCTACTCCTATTAACCTTGACGTGGGCATTCCTTTCTGTCACCCAATCTCCAAAACACGAAGTCCTTGCTAGTCTGAGTACTCACAACATTCAGTGCAATATTGGGATGCTCCCATGCATATTCAGGATTAGAAAAAGGGAGGTGCTTTTGCAAGAATAAATTATCTCCAGTCTGTAAATCACTTCAGGATCCCAAGATGATTAGTTTAAAAATATTTAAAATAAATACATTAACAGCAGATTTACAATACTGTGTTTATAACAGGAATTTAATATTTATTTGAGGACTATATGACAAGCTAAGGAAGCTAGGTCTTTTAACTTCTTTACTAACTAAATTAGTTATTAATCATGGCTCCAATACTAGAGTCATCAATATTAAAGGAAATCAACCCTGACTGTTCTTTGGAAGTCAAATACTAAAGCTGTAATACTCTAGCCACACAATGAGAAGATGGGACTCATTGAAAAGGACTGTGATGCTGGGAAAGATCAAAGCCAAAAGAAAAAGGGATGGGATGGATAGAGTGTCATGGTCTGTGCTCACACCTAAATTTTAATCCAGCTCCAGTCCCATTTCAGAGTGAAAGAATACATCAGCAAAATGACAAGCTGTTTTCTTTTAGCATATCTAACTTAGAAAACCAACTGTGGGGTCAGATAATGTGGAAATCAAATGACTACGAATTTTGCTAATGTGTTCTCTCACTCTGAAGGTAGACTGAAGCTGGATAAAAAAAGTAGGTTTGAATGCAGCCATGGAAGCAACATATGTGAGGTTGAGTTTGGTAAGCAATGGAAGCCTGAAGAGCCTGGTATGCAGGCTGTAGCGTCAGAAAGTCAGACGACTGATCAACACGAGTCCAAAATAGGAGGGGGGAGAGAAGCAATATTATCAAAGTAAAACTGCTGAGATAGCCAAATGCCTCCATCTTTTTCAAAGACCACGTATTCAAGACAGCTTTTCCCCCTCTTAAGACTAAGCATGTTTCAGAAAGCCTCAGGATTCTTCTACTTTTTCTATTTTTGTTGATTTTACTCCATTTTGCACTTTTCTAATATGTGGCAATACAAATCCAATGTACCAATATAGTCAAAAACAGGAGGAAAAACTTCCCTTGTCTGTTGAACACAGTAGATGGCTTATGTAACACTGCCAAGAAAAATAAAGAAAATGTTGAGAGAAAACTTGAGCACAACTTAACGTTTACCTAAGTAATCTTTCTCGACCTCAGATGACTTTTAGAAGACCAGGTTTAATTTTTTTTTCCAGGGCAGATGATACATTATTAATCCAGTAAAGCCATTTCAGAGTTCCCTGAAGGTTGGAGAGGATCAAACATATTCAGATCTGTTGCTACTCTGCTAATCCACCATGGCTGTGGTCACACCTAAGGCTTAATCCAGCTTCAGTCCACCTTCAGAACCAGAAAACACATCAGCAAAGCGACCAGTCGTTTTTTTTCCAACATTATCTATCCCAAAGGTGAATTTTCTGAGTTATTTAACTCTGAGAGAAAACAGCTTGTCACTTTGCTAATGGATTCTCTCTCTCACTCCGAAAGTGGACTGGATTAAACCGTAAATATGACCACATCCCGTATTCCCCTATCACAGCCGAAAGACCTGAAGAGTTTAATTTAAACATATATATTCTCAGAACTGTGGTCCCTCCTGTGTTTTCTCCCAACAAACTGACAAGGAGCTGTATGTCTCCACTCCTCAGGCCCAGAGATGAGGGAGAGGGGTCAGCAAGCGTGATGTGGCCACAGGGAAGAAGCAGCGTCTCTGCCCCGAACGGCTTACAAAAGGGCCACGGAAGGGAATCCCTCCCTCCGGGAGCCTGAGGCGTCAGCCAGTCGAGGCGCGGCGCTTTCAAAGCCACCACCTCCGACGCTCCCCCGACCTCAGCCTTTCTTCCAAGCCGCCCCCAGTGCCTTCAGGCCGCCCCCGCCTCGCGAAGGGAGCAAGACACCCCTTCCCCTCAAGGAGAGGGAAGGCGAGCCTGACGCGAGGCAGCCCCTCTCCACCGGTGTGAGGCGTGCGTGCGCCTGCGCGCTCTGCCATTCGCCTGGGTTCCCCGCAACGCCCACGGACGCCCACCTCCCAGGCCGGCCGGCCGGCGCGCGCCCCTGAGGGGAAAAGACCACAGTCCGCTCACCCGCCTCCGTCCCCGCCGCGGCTCTTCAGGCGAGCGCTGCCAGCGGCAACCACTCGAAACCCCCCTTCTTTCCTTCCTTCCTTCCTCGGGGCCGCCACAGCTCTCCGCCGTGCGTGGCTTCCCCAGGCGCGCCGCCGCCCGACCACAGTCAGGTGACGACATTACAAGCACCCGCTCCTCGCGGATTGGCCGCCGATCCCAGCTGACATCGCTCGCGTCTTGCCTCCGCCCCGGCGCCTTGGCCACGCCCACCCAGCTGCGGCCGTGTGTACGACGGTGCGTAGCTCTCGCCTTCTTCTGGGCGGGCCACTCATGCTGTTAGCATAACAAAGGGGATTCCCATTCCCCCCCCCCCCGTCACCTGGGCTCCGACGGGGTCGGTTAACTCTCCACGTGTCCACGTCTTCCAACTTTTGGACGTCAGAAACGCAGCGTCACCCGATGCAGCGTGTATTTGTCATTAAATAAATACAAGGAACTCATTTAAACAAGGGGGGAAGTTGGACAAGGTGCAGAAACTCGGACCCGGAGCGGCGGAGACTGGCAACTTCTGCTCCATGTACAGCAGTGCTTCGATTAAATTCCCTGACCTCACATTGGGACATGAAAGTTTCGTGCGATCTTACAGGATCTTGGCTTTTTTTTATCAGCCACGATATGGACAAGTCTATAAACTTCTCTGTCTCTTTGGAAAAGTGGACATGGCTCCTTTTTTGGCTCTGAAAGAATACTTTTTTTTTGCTTTTAAGTACCCTTGAGGGTACCCATATAACCCATTAAGACAATGTGGAGTATTGCTCCCCTACCATTATCAGTTCCTAGTCAGACTGCGCTAGCCACAAGGCTGTGTTTGCATGTTTAAAGTGACTCTCGCATCCAGGTTTACTACTGGCATCAAATACCTGGAAGAGTACATAACCACTGCTGTACATGTGAGGCGATCCCCATCCATGCACATCCCTAGTGGACAATTGAAGCCTTCCCAATTCTAAGTCACCTGGGTGGTATTGTGGATGGCACAGAGGGTTAATATAACATAAATGCTGATTAAAGAGTTGATCATGGGTCAAGAGTTTAGTTATAGGTCAAAGATGCATTTTGCTGGAAGAGCTAAAATCACGTATGAGAGGCCTGCATGTAAGGGTTTCTCAGGGGTCTTTCCTGAGTAAGGAGAGCAGAGGAAGTCATATTGTTTGTGCAAGAAGAAAGCTCTTATCTATCAGATCCAGATGCTGTCTATATGAAGGAGGACAGAGAGACTGAGGTAAGACACAGAGACCTATAGAATTATTTAGGTTAGTTTGCAGTTTTCCATATATTACATGGTTAAAGGGGAAAAGGTATGCTTTTTGGGTTTTGTATAAAAGTCTGAACATGGGAATATTTTTAATTTAAGTTTTTTAATTTTCACATCATTACAACAAGAATATTCTCCACATCCCATTATTACACTACTTTAACAATTTTATACATGACTTCCTCCGTTTCGACTCCTCTTCTTCTAATCAAATTAAGTCTGTGCTCCTCATATATGCCTTTTGTTCTTTTCTATATATGTTAGCTGAAACCTTCGGTCACCACCTCCAAGTCCTGTAGAAATTCGATAAGGGGGCTCCAGTCTTCCAGAAACTTATTCACTGTTCTGTCCTTTAACAGATTTGTCAATTTGTCCATTTCAGCCATCTCAATCAGTTTAATTAGCCATTCCTCCTCTGTTGGTAATTCCTCCTCCTCCCATTTCTGTGCATGTAACAATCTGGCTGCAGTGACCATATATGATATCAAAGTCTTTATACAGCATGGGAATATTCCGTGTGCATTTCTTTGTGGAGTTATTCCACTTGCATATGCTAATAGATTGTCCACTCGTGTAGATAAAATGTCCTTTCCAGAATTTGGTTTCAGTCTCATACTTGTGCACTAATGACCCTTAGGGCCCTGGGCCCTTTCTGCACTAGGCTTTGCTCCAGATAATATTCTAGCATAGGGACTTGCCATCTGCATGCTGCTACAGAGCATGACAAGACCTGCCGAAAGCACCAGCATACAATGGCAGATCCCTATTCCTGGTTATAATCTGGAATAAGGTCTAGTAACGTCTACAGTATTTTGTTCTGTTTTTTGCCATGTCTTACCGCAGCTTCCTCAGGCCAGGCCCCTGTCACCGCCTGGCAGAGGATGCACGAACGGCGCACAGCATGGAGGTCGGGTAACTTTCGTTCCCTGGCTACTAAGGCCGGCCGGGCCGCGGCGGCCCTTGACAGCCCCCTCCCTTCCATTCCTCCATAGGCGCGCAAAGACTGCTTAAAGATCCACACTGAGAGCCGAAAGACTGTGCAGTAAGCGGTTTCGCCGTTAATACAGAGCCAAAACAGAGGCCACAATAGGCGTGATGATTAGGCGGCGTTTTTGAAAGCCCCGAGCAAAGGCCCTCGGAGCCAACGTAGATTAACCGCCCCGTTCCCACTCCCCCCCCCCCCCGCCTTAGGAGAAGCTCCGAAGGAAGGAAGTTTACAGCGTCGTCAGCGGAGACGCTCTAGGCGTCGCTTTGACCCTGGTACTATACGTTCGGGAGTCGGCGAAACGCCTCCGTCCTGTCCTGACCTGATCATAGAGTAGCGTCGGTAGCGCAACTGGCGTGCCGGCTGGCCTGTAGTTCGAGGTCGCTGCTTCTACCTCATATAAGGTGCTTCTTCCTTCGATTCGGGGCGGAATCGGATGTCTGCTGCGGACGCTTTGGATGGCCGGCGTGTCACCCCCCCTTTGGGTTTGCAGACTCCTCCTGGAACGAGTCCCGGGGAGGGCACGTTTCCCTCTGCTGCGTTCACGCCTCAGTTTTAATCCGGATCCGGCCCACTTTCAGAGTGAGAAAAAACATCAGCAAAGTGACCTGCGATTTTCTTTCCACTTTATAACCCAAAGGTGGAATTTCTTAGGTGAATTATGCCGAAAGCAAACAGCTTGCTACTTTGCCAATGCATTATCTTGCTCTAAAAGTGGACTGAATCTGAATTTAAATTCCTGGGGGTTGAGGATCATGGTTTTTTTAGGGTTATGCATTAAGCAAATCACTCAGATATTTCCAATTTGTTTCTGACATAATCTGTTTAAATGGTTGTCACTCATCAGGCTTGAAACATATCATTGCTTATGATGCAGGGAACTGTCATTTTAAAAATCCTTTTATCTGTTATAGTGGAGAAACACTAATACACTAAGTACACATCTTAGAATGTATTCTATATAATATATTAAACTTAATTTTTATAAAAAAAAACAGTACTGTATATCTGTAACCTTTATCTTAATCCTTGCTAGAAGGAAATACATTGTATTTTATGATATTTTCTGTTAGAACACATTGGCATACCAGGCCATCTTTTTCACTTGAGTTATTATGATAGTTTTTGGCTTCACTGAAAAGACATACAGCATGACTAAGGATATGACTCTACAATGATACAGCAGAATGGATCCCATTCTGCTTAATGGGTTAGATTTAAAATGCTTGAACATCCTTAAGGCTGTGGGGGCAAGCAGGATATTTCTAAGGCCATTTGCTGGGAGAAGGTTTGCCCTTGTCTCTGTTTGAGATGCCCATGAGCAATTGGTGGGCCACTGTGTGCGACTGGATGCTGGACTAGATGGGCTGTGGCCTGATCCAGCAGGGCCTCTCTTATGTTCTTAATTTGTGGGATCTTGAAAACTCATTTTAACTTCCTAGCTGAATATGCCTTCTTGCAGAACTGTAGCTGCTTTGGGTTAAGGTTGAGAGGAGAAGACCACCTCTGGTACTGTTTTTGCTTTTATTTCCCAATAACTGTACTGGATTATTATTACTATTACATTGTTTTATTTTTATTATCTACAAAGTGATCCATGTTTGTTAATCATGTTGAGCAATATTTCGAAAGGCAGTAGATTCATTGTGAATGTTTTAGGAAAGCGAAAAGGAAATTGTTGGATGGATCACAGGCCATGTTTCTGGCCACTGGAGTGAAGGCAGTGCCAAATGCTTGGTTTACACTCCATTGGCTCACATTAGTAGGTCCAGAGGGAAAACCCCGATGCCTGGACAACTCAAGAGTTTCCATGTCTTTAGACCTACTCTTTCCATTGCCTTTCAAGGTAAAAAGATGGGAACAGGAATTTGCCTGAGAGTGGACTTTTTCTGGGTAAATTCCTGGAATTCTCATTTCTAAATGCCAACCGAATTATGTCCCCCAAAATAAAGAAAATGTGAGAACAATGCAAGATAATAATGAAGTGTCAATGGGCTAGAGATTCTTTTCTTTCTTCGGAAGTGTATTTAATTAGCTGTATTTACAACTTTAGGCCACTGCATTCATTTCAGTATTCCTTGTTCCAGAATGTTATTGAAGAATGAGTAATTTTAAAACAGGAAAGTGTGTCAATAGAAAAAAAAAATTAAAATTCTGTAGATCAAACTGAAATAGTCATCATTTTGTTTGTGCAGCTGTACATGTGATGGCAATTCTGGTGGTGGGAAAATCAAGCAGCAGCTATAGGAGTGAGGCAAATGAACTGTGTTCTTAGCACTTAGGGAAGTATAAGATTATGGGGGGAGGGGACTTACAGCCATTGCCTACTCCAAGCAAAGTAACCTATTACCTCCTTTTGTAAGGAAAAAAGTCATCTTAGGAAAATCCCATGACTGAACTTTTTGTGCTTGAGTAAATATTACAATCGCAAACCTTTTTGGAATGTTCTTTAAATTCTTTGAAGATACAACGGTAAGTTTTGAGAAGTGCAGCATTTGCTATTATTGTCCCTGTATTCTTGCTAAATGCTTCCCTTTGTAATTCAGAGCTTCTACAAATATAAAAGAAAACTGAATAGTTGCAGTTACAGAAATAATAAACATAAATTATTATAAAATCCACAAAAAGCTAGGGGAGAGTATTTTTTTATATTCTTATGCTTCCCCCTCCACACTGCTATGGGTTTTTTTCTTCTGGGAGTACAATGGAAACAGAATTTTGCAACCAACATAATAAATAATACATTGTACAGAATTTGCTGCCAAGCTGGGTCAAAATAATTATTGGTAATATATAAAGCCATGATTGCCCCAGATACTTGAAGGAGTGCTTCTCCTTATGTTTGCAGACTCAAGTATTAAGGAATAAAAGAAAGGTTTTAAATTCATGATCCCAACAGCAAATAGAACTCTCATGTGGCATCTAGTTCAGTGACTCTATGTTCTGCAGAACAGGACATTTCAGCAGGTATAACTTGTACTGCAGGCCATACCTGGTAATGTTTCTATTAAGTATTAATGATATAGGTACACTGACATTCATTCATATTCATATTTATTCATTCACATTTTTATCCTACCCTATCCCTGAAGATCTCAGGGCAGGTTGCAACAAAAAATAATAATAAAATATTCACACTAAAAACAATGACAGTAACTAAAAATTTGGGGAAGACCTTGTCACCAATCTCCTGAGGGTGAGGGTGCCTGGCATACCTAAGGGAGGGTGCTATTCCTTAGTCTGGGGATTGCTACTGAGAAGTCTTATCTTAGGACCCCACCACTTTAATTGCTGAAGTTGGAGGTACAACCAGAAGAACCTCTCCTGCTACTGAAGCAAAAAAATTTGTTGATATGAGAGAAGGTGTTCTTTAGATATTGTGTTTAGTAGCTAATTGGCAGCTAGTGCCGCTCTTTTAAAGACTATCATAATGTGCATTTGGCCAGCAATTTTGTTGCTGCATTCTACATTAGCTGCAGCTTCCAAACCATGTAGAGTGCAGTACAGTAGTCCAGTCTGGAAGTTAGCAGAAATGATCTCTGTCCAGAAAGGCCTGTTGCTGACAAACCTGCCATAGCTAGAAGTAGACACTCTCGGCTACTTCTTCCACTTGAATGTGAAGCATCAGCACAGAGCCATGAACAACCCCAGATTTTGCTCCTGTCCCTGCCAGGGCAGAACAGCTACCCTGAGAACAGGATGCCTCTCTATTTCACAGATCAAAGACCCTGTGATACACAGCACTTCTGCTTGTCTGGATTCAGCTTCAGTTTATTGGCCCTTTTGGCATATTGCTTCCCAAGAATTGATAGCCAAAGGAAATTTGTCCTGTACATCTACCTATCATTGGTTTCAGTTATAGTAATGACTGTTATACGACTCCTTATCTAAAAATGATAAATTGTAACAGCTATCGTATTGTCTTCGCTAAGAATACATTAAATGTTCTTCCCTCTCAGGTTTGGTTAGATAGATTTCAGGGTATTCTGTTTGACCAAAAGTTTGTTTGTGTAGTAATTTTGAGAACAAAACAGTAGAGCATGTGTGTTAGCATGAAATTTTTATGTTGATTTGAAGCAAAAGGTTTATTTGGCCACTGTTAAAATCTTTCTCCTGAAGGTCTAAGAAGTTTTATGTACATTTTTTATTGAGTAACAACTGTCCTAGTGGGCCCTTTACTGTAGCCAAGTTTTGGGCTCCAGCACTAAAAGTAAGAAAGATTTTTGTGTCTGTTCATTACAAATTGGCCAAACGTGTATTATGTTTTGATCCTAATTAGATAGTTGTATTGCTGTTGTATATTTTTTAACAAAATCTCTCTTTTTATATCTTAATTTTTAATGTTTGACAGGTCGAGCTGACTCTAAGAAATAAATATAAATTTGAAAAAAACTGCAGTTTCTAAAGAATCTTCAAGAAAGCTCTTCATTTAACTCAGTAATCTCAGCTGGCAAATGCTTCTGGAAAGATTTTTGTGGCAGGCTTTCTCTGTCCAAATGGGGTTATATCTGGCATACTGGTCAAATCTGGTAAAAGGTACCTGATACAGACAAATTTCATGGGTTTCACAAAAGACAGAATGCCATTTCACAACAATCCACAGTCTGGCCTTCCCTATAGTAGTTTTTTCTTTGTTGCTTGAGAGCCAGGGAGCACTCTATGAACCTGATGGGCAGGAAAGTTAGGACTGACATGGGAAAGTTTTTCTTTTCAACTAAAGGGTCATCGATCTATGGAATTTACTACCAAAAGAGGTGGTGACAGTAACCAGCCTGGATAGGTTTAAGAAAGGATTGGATAAATTCATGGAGGATAGGTGCATCGTCTACTCAAAAGGATGACTAGGTACTGCCTTCAGATCGGAGAGATAGGCAGGTACCATTTGCAAGGAGTCAAGAGCAGAGGAAGGTTTTGCCTTTGTCTTCTACTTGAGATATCCAGAAACAATTACTGAACCAATGCTGGACTAGATTGTCTGTGGCCTGTTTCTCTAGGGCTGTTCTTATGCTTACCTACCCTATGGAAATCTCTCCCCTCTGTTATTAAGGAGATAGCCTACAATCGCAGATTTAACTTAAGTTTCTATTAAAGTTTCTGAAGTTTGTAGTAAGTATGTAAAAAACCACAACTTTAGAGTAGTGCAGATGGCAAAATTCTGTGAACTAACAAATGCATATTGCAAGATCAATTAAAAATATGTTAGAAATAATCCATAGAGATGAAAGTGTAATATGTTAAAGCTGTATTATTGCAAAAGCATTCAAGATCCTTGTAGCACCTTAGAAATGGAAGAGTTCTATTCTTGCAATAATGTTTTTGAGAGGCAGAAAGATTTAGTCTCAAGCGATAGACATAATTATGTAGGCTTATATGGATACACACAAACATGGCAAACAGAGGGGCCAAAAAGCTCATGAAGTGGAAGATGTTCAGGAAGCTATGGTATTTCTATTCAGAGCTTGAATGTATATAAATGCAGCAAACATTTGGCCATAATACAAATCCCCCTAGCTATGCTATGCTAATTTAATCCGCATAGTAGGATGCTGAATACTTCTTCAGCTGTTTCATACAAGAGTCACTCTTTGAAGTGGTAGTTGTCATCAGAGAATGGCGACATTCAGATCGGCAGCACAGTGTCCCTGAATCCTGTGGGATTCAAAATGTTGCTGTTTTTGATATTGCTGTGTTCAGACAAAACAAAAGAGAGTACCTCGGAGGCGCCTCAGGGAGTCAGTGTGTGGCCCTTGCACTCCCAAGCTTTCTCTAATCCACTTTTTCTAGCACATGTTAAATTGAGGAGGAGGGCAGACTCACCTCAGAGATGTTTTTTTTTTCTGTGTGTCATTATAGGCAGTAGTGGACATTTATTCTTTTTTTTTCTATATAAAGAGATGAAGGACATGTTCTGCAGCAAATTACAGGATAAAGAATGAATGGGCAATTAATGGCACGTCTAGAATAAAGCATAGTTTGTGCCTCATATTTAAAAAGAAAAAGAAGAGAAATAAAGATCTCAATTACCAATATCTGCAAAATATGTTTAATATATGGTACAAGGAAAACCTACGTTAATACCATACTGCTTCTTCATTAAACCCATTTCTCTTCCATGCTTTATAATAAAGTCAGAGAAAATCTGCTATAAAGGGCAGGAATAAAGTATCTTTTATGACGTTAAAAGATTTACATCTACCAGTGGTAGACCATTAATAGGCAATCAAATAAAAGAAAATTTAGGTAATACATTAAAATCTAGGGTTCAGGTCCATCAGGTCTCTGCATTCATAGCATTAACCACAGTTAATACTCAAGCCTTATATGCATTTCAGGGTTTGAAATTTTTATAGTGATGTAGTCAGTGAAAGACAACATCTTCAATTATACAAGAAGTAATTGGAGAACGGACTGGCAGGGAAGGAGGGAAAAGGGAAGAAAAATATAAAATATTGGTCTATGGGGGACATTGTAATATTATAATCTGTATTACATTGTATTAATTAACTTACATTTTAAAAAAGGTAATCATGCTCCAGGAGCTCTGAGCTGCCTATAGAGTAATTTGGTAGCAACCCTACTACACTTTGGTAGCAGCCGTACTACAGTCTGATGCTGTGGTGGCCCTGGTGGCATCACATCAAGGCAGCTGAAGGACAAAGGGGTACAGAGGGGGTCTAACAAGTGCCAGCGCAGTGAATATGGGAAGGCAGGCAGGACCCATAGATGAAGCAGGCCACTCAGTCCTGCTTTCCCCCTTTGTAAAGTCCTGTTTCGGATGGCTCCGCTAGATATACACTGCCTCCGTGCTCTGATCTGGAAAAGATGCAGGATTTATAACACCAGACTTTACTGAAAGTTGAGAACATCCAAGGTTTTGAAAGCAAAGATGCTTGAATAAAAAGGGCAAACGTTGCTATGGAGATAAGTGGGGATGGATGGGAAAGAGTGTATATGTGTAAAAACATCCTCTGAACTTGTGGCTCTGCAATAACATGTTCTCTTGGCTACTTCAGAAAAGCATCTTATATGTGCAATGGCATAAAAATCACTCCACATGATCCTTTGGGTCCAAGATGGGTGATCATCACACCTTCCCAATATCGCTATAGCAACTTGTATTGTTGTCACACCTAAGGTTTAATCCAGCTTCAGTTCACCTTCAGAGTGAGAGAACACATCAGCAAAGTGACCAGTAATTTTCTTTCCACATTATCCCAAAGGTGAATTTTCCCTGAAAGAAAATATCTTATCGTTTTGCTGATTTATTCTATCACTCTGAAAGTGGACTGAAGCTCAATTATACCTTAAGTGTGACCACAGCTTTAGTATATTCTCTTTGGTTTATTAGAATAATCAGCCAGTTTTAGTTTTCCCCTTAAAACTTCTCAGTTTGTGCCAAGATAGCTAAGTTTTCACATGAAGAGGCAGCAGAGTTCAGAAATGTAAGAAAAGATTGCACTGTTCAATGATACAGAGCACTAAATGAAGAAGACAAAGAAAAGAAAAAATCCAGGTTGTTAAACAGTAAGGCCGCGTTCTCATTGCAAGCTTAAAACTGTTTCAAAACGGTTTCGATCCTCGCAGTCCCCATGTCAGGTTGGCTAACACTCTTTCTGCGTGTTAAATCACCCCAAAGCATTGTAAATGTTAACACTCATTTCAACAGGTCTTGCTCTGGTTCATGCATTTGAAACGTTTTACATTTCTTAGTGTGGGAACGGTACCGTTTTAGTGGGATGAGAATGCATGTTTATGGTTTTCCTCCCCCAATAGGTTGCTTCCAAAGATAGTGATTTCATTGTAAAAATCCACCCCTTACAGCCGTGGTTACACTGTAGCAATCCACCCACTTCACACCTGATAACACTGTTGCAGTTCTTCGCAATTCTGGCTCTTTGAAAGTTCAGCTGCAGGTTCTGGGAGATGTGTGAATGTTTAAGGCTGTGGCTGTGGAGTGAGCGGGTGAAGGGGGCTTGAGTTGCCACTGCTGCTGTGTGGGGAGAGGAGGGAAAAGAATCGCTGGCTGCCTGGTGCCGTTTTTCATCCATCCAGGCAAGCTGCAGCCACCCAGCTAGACTCCGTGAAGGGGTCCGTTATGGGTGGTGCGTTCACGCCAAGTTGAAGAGGGCAGGGCAGCCCCAAAAAGCGGCTTTTAGAAAGTGGCCACTTGAGTCCCCCCTTGAGTCACGTACGCCACATACGATCCTCAGAATCCAGATCAAATGCGATTAAGTTGAAAGTAATGGGATCAGGCAAATTCCTGTTCGCATCCGGTTGTATTATTTTGGTTTAGGAAAACTGTTTTAAGCTTGTAATGGGAACCGGGCCTAAGAACTCTATCCTTAAATGAAATGTAGGCCTTTGTTCAAAAGGACCAAATAGTAAAGACATTATAGATTGTGCACAATTTACACAAAGGAATTAGTACTAGATTGTATATATGACTATTAAGATTATAACCCAGATATAAACAGAAATGTAAACTCAAATGTTCCATTGATTTTATAATAATTTAACACTTCACTTTCGCACTGCTTTCTATATATTGCTGTTTGAACTGTAACAATTTGTTACAGCTCTGATATAAAGCCTTTCAAATAAAGGTCTAGAAAAAGAAAAGAATTCAAGAGACAAGATTACATTTTGTATGGTCTTTTAATGAAAAAAATATGAATAGAAATGGAAGTATAACAAAGATTTTTCTGCTGATTCAGGAAAACACAGATATTACCACGATAGGAAGGAATAATGCATTGAACATGTTGTTAGCTTTGTCTGCATAATTACTAGAAAATTTCCTAGAAAACTGATCTTGCTATAG
This sequence comes from Aspidoscelis tigris stejnegeri, assembly GCA_023333525.1. Taxonomy (NCBI): domain Eukaryota; kingdom Metazoa; phylum Chordata; class Lepidosauria; order Squamata; family Teiidae; genus Aspidoscelis; species Aspidoscelis tigris. The sequence continues at coordinate 216,674,609 of JALMGA010000001.1, forward strand.
CAATAGGACTATATTATTCTTATGCCCCCAAACTAAACCTAAAAAGAAATCACATTATTGAGTGATACATTTTGGAAGGGACGGTCCAACTATGACAATAATATAATTTTAATTTTTCACCATTCTAATCTCTCTGCATTATTTTTCCATTTTTTCCATGCCACAAAAAAATGCCACAGAGTTTGGAAGTGAGCCTTATTGATATTATTGGAATTCATTTTAAAGTATAGCACAGCAGCAGTGATCAGAATTGCCTGAAATTCTATACACATTTTTGCTTGATGAAAGTGGGTCAGTGGGAAGAATCTCTCTTTCACACACGGACACACATTTAACTTGCACACAATTATGTTTCAGGATATTGCATATCTCACATAGTATTTAAAAATTCTCCATTGCTTTTAGAAAAGATACTTTCCAGCAATTTAATCTTGAGAAGATCTTTCAGTCTGAACAACAGACATCTCGATGTCCCATGTACCCTAAACATTTCTTAGAGCCCAGTTACACCTAAATTTTAATCTATTTTCAATCCATTTTTGGAATGAGAAAATGCATCAGCAAAGTACCCAAGCAGTTCCACTTCAGGGTTAGATCATGTGGGGGGAAATTAATAATCACTTTACTGATGTATTCTCTGATTCTGAAAATAGATCAAAGATGGATTAACAGACATAGCTGGACAATGATTTTTGCCCAATAGTTTAGTTTTAGCAAATCACCAGAAAAAAATGGTGATCTGCTACACTATATTCATCTCTTGCTTTTGGTTGAAAGGCAATGGCTAGAAAATGAAGTAGTAATTTGAGTGGGGCCATTTGTTTAGAAGAATGGCTTACCCCTTTCTTTATCGTGCTGCTGTGCACTGGGTCTTATTCCAGATTATATCCCAGAATAGGGACCTGCCATAGTCTGTACCAGTATATAGATGGCAGGTACCTATTCCAGGATACAATCTTGAATAAGGCCCATTGCAAAAAGGACCAGAGATTGTAGTGTCACACATCAGTGTGCCCATTGTGCTCATCCCACCTGTGACCCATCAGTGTGCATCAGAGATGGATTAGAGATGGGATAAAAGTGGAAAGACATTGCTAGCGCCACACACTACCCTCTCCAAGACCCTTTCAAGTCACTTTTTTGCTGAGTGTGAATGCATTTCAAGTCAGGGTTGACCAAACTACATCCCTCCAGATTTTGATGAGCCTACAATTCCTGGCAGCCCCAGTCAGTCTGGCCAATGACAAGGAATGATGGAAGTGACAACCTGGCAACACTGGAGGTCCATAATTTGACCATCTTTGATCTAGAGTGCCACCCACTCATCCCTCAAGCAAGATCTGCACTGTTTTTAAGGCACTTTGAATGCACCATGAGGGCATGGGATCTGCATGGCACTGCCCCTTCATTGTAGATTCAGCATGCAGGAGCACTCTTTTGCCACCATGCCAGCACAAGCACTCTTATAGTGCTTCACTGGGAGAGCTCTTTGAAGAGCTCTCAAAGTGCTTGAAGCAGTTCTTCCCTTGCAGCACCATTGCTGCCACTGAAGGGGCCTTACTGGTTCCCACAGGGGTGTTCCTAGTATTTGAATAAAGGAAATAGCTCATGTCTGGGGGTGGGGTTCCTGCCATGAAAATCAAAGCCTGGGATCCCCTCACTTTAATAACCTGCCTCCATTTGTCATGATCAAAGCTGGGAGCATTCAGTCTGTGATCATAATGGCAGGAAGAGCCTCCCTCTCTGCTTATTATGATAAAAACCAGGGTGTACAGACAGCATGTTACTGCATTAAGAACAGTGCTACTTAATGCAGATGGAGAGAGACAGAACACTTAAAGCACTCCAAGTGCTGCCTGTGCAGATCTTGCTTAAGTTTAAAAGGATTATATGATTTCAGGTGTCCGTGCATTCTTCCTAATAAGAAAGATAGCTTTAGAGGAACAATATAAAATTTTTATTAGACCCATGCTTCTCATGATAGCTCTAGTCCAACATAGGGAGCTGGGAAAACAATTTAAAAAAAGAAGTGTCAGTATATCAAATTACAGCTAATTTAGGCAGATACTCTCAACAACTGCTGTACTGAGTTTTTAGACTGAGTAGACGGTCCTTCAGCTATGCTGCCATGCACTAAGCCAGTTCATAAAAGTCAACCCAAACTGCCTTTTCATACTATGGATGTTGGCTAAAACCTGTGATTGTTCCAGCATCATACTGGGGATGCCAGACTTAATTGTGGCATGCATGTTTTGGTTCAAATCAAAATCAGATTCGGCAAGGAGTGTCCCTGTGCATTTTAGATTTGGTCTGATTTCTGCAGACCAAATCGCCCAAAGTGGGACCAAACTGGGACCAAATTTGGCACTGGAAAAAACAGGTCTGGGCACGGTTTGGGGGTTTGGCACGCATTGTTTTGCGAGCCAAGCCTGCGCATGGGGATGGTCCCGGGCTATTTGGGGAGGAGATTGGTGCTTGTATCATTGGGAGGTGGGGTTTCAAGTCCTGTGCTTGCTGTTCCTGGCCTGTACATTAGAAATCGCAACCTCTGAGATTTGGGGGGAGTAAATGGTGTTAAAGCCGAAACGATGAGGGGGTCGAATGGCCTTCGCTGCCCCACGAGATTCTTTTATACAAGTATTCCACCCCTGTTTCCCAATTGTCAAGGCGGGCATGATAATGGTTTGATTCTTCTCCCTTTTAAGCTTGCTGGGTGTTCTCGTGATTCCTGGGTGAAGCACAAAACTGCTCAACCCCTCAACTGCCACCAAACCTCGTAGTAGCTTTGATTTTTTAAAAATTATTTTTTCTGTGCAGTCCTGGCTTCTGTACTGCTGGGGCGGGGGGTGATGCAGCATTTGCAGCTGGCAGCACAGGGGCATTTGCAGCTGGCAGCACAGGGGTGGAGTGATGTCAATCCTGTTTCCAATGAGGAGAGAGGGGGTGAAGAGGAGATGGCACTGCTCCCCTATGCCAGGGATTGACACAGTTTGCATGGGAACAGCTGAATCCCCATCCAGCCTGCATTATCGGGAATGGCATGGGGATGGACAAGATTCAATCTTGGTTCTGCACTCAGTCCAATGCAAGCCCAATCAGACCCAAACGGTTTGCATGGGGACGCGGCCTATTATGGGAAAAGCAGCTATGATGCTCAGTTTCATTCTGCTAGAAACTGCTTGGGTACTCAGCTTCATGTCTGCTAGAAGCTTCCAAAATGAATTTGTTTTGAGCTTCCAGAAGCCAGTCAAGGGTAGAAAAAATAACAAAAGGAAGTGGGCGGTCCCTTTGATGGCTTCCAGTAGTCCCAAGCAAGCTCACTTTGGAAGGTAAGCAACCCATGTAAACCCACAATGTGAAGATATGCTCATGATCGATTTTAACTTCTGCCAGGGGTGGGTAGCAAGAGGCATTCATGGAATCCTCTTTAGAGAAATAGTCACAATTTCAATTTAATTCTCAAGGATGGTCCCCTCCAGACTATGTCAAAGCTGCACAATGGCTCCAGTGTCACTGTGCAGGAGCTTCCAGCCCTCCAGACTGGTGGACCAGAAGCTTCACAGGGATGCTGAATCGGCTTCTGGGCCACCATGCCTGCAGGTTGTAAGCTTCAATGTACTGGTGGAGCGGCTTCCCATCCATCAGACAGGAAGCTTTGCTGCCAGCAGTAGCAGTGGAGCATTCCAAGGTAAGTGCGCATTAAAGAGATGCTGATAAATCAGCATCTTTTTAATGTGAATGGGGCGGGGAAAATGTTCCACCGCTACTGCAGGGGATGAAAGCAGCAAAATCCATTCGCTGTTTTCATCCCTGTCTGGAGGCACCCAATATCTGAATTAACATTCTGATTCTGAGCACACAAGTGTTGAAAAAGGAGTTATTTTACAGAAACAGTAACAAGATTTTCTTTTGAAGGACAGCTGTGCTGAACTAGAATATTAAACGTCTTTTCAAAGAAAGTATCATTGCAACTGATGGGGCTAATCTTCAAAGAGAAAGTTAAGATTGGCTGGAATTAGGAATTGTTGCTCTTTTCCATTTCCTTGATACATAAAATTAAGGGTGCTTCCAGATGTAAGGTAAACTCCATGATCCTCTCATCATGGCATTGGTAATGCAGTGCTGATTGCAATGTGAAAAAAAAGCCTTGCAATGCTATTAGATGCCGGGTTTCCTGCAGTAGCCTCACTTACCTGCACATCTGATGAGCAGCATATTAAATCAGCCCACTGGGGACTTCTGGGAGTCAGCCAGGTATGCAGAAAATAACAAAAGAAGGGGAACAGGGTCTTGGCTGACTTCTGGAAGTCACTAGTGGGCCTTGCAGCCGGAGTCTGGTAAGGCACAACAAGAGGCAATCACAAAGTCTTGGCCCTGTCCAGATGGGGCAAATATAGTGCTTTTATGGTGCTGCTATGGCGGGTTGCCTTGTGTATCTGTGATAAGCCCACTATAGCCCTACTTCCTTCCACCACCATCAAAGAACAAAATACTATTGCTTGAAAAACCCAGTGCTGGCTGCAGGTTTTTCCAACAATAGTGTGTTTTTAGGTTTGTCACTTACCTCCTGGACGGGGCCACAGTCATAGCTCTGTCCAGTGTGCATGAACGGAGGCGGAAACAGCCGACCACGCATGCGCAGTGGTAGTGACAGTGGCTTAAGTGTCCAGATTGCATGTCGCAGTGCTGGCAATAATGGTGGCGAAGCAATGATTCCCAATATTGCTTTCTGCCATGATACCCAGCCACTATCTGGAGGCAGCCCTTGTTTTTATCCTGTGTCATTTCCTACCATCTGGAGGCAGCCTGAGTTTCATAAATTGTCACTCCTGGTTTGAAGTGTAATTTATGGAAATCTGAACACAGCCTGAGCTTTTAGAAAAAGTTCTTATCAGCTTATGAACCGAGGTATCTTTTTATTACATTATTTCAGGTTTTATATAAGAACAACATGGTGCTCCCATATTCCTTACATAAAGCATATGCTTTGCATGGTCCATTTCCTACCACAAAATATCCATAGCAATTTGAGCATGCTTCTGACTTCTTAAACACATAAAGAATTGACTGTAAAAAAGAAATCTGATCAATTTAAATGTATTTCAGGGATAGAAAAAAACTTCCAATTATATTAAGTTGAAATAAAAATGATATATAACAAATAAAATACCAATTTTAAGCTAACAACTGGCAAGCATTAGATCAAATTGAGACACGTGTCTATTTTGCAAGTGAAGTGTTCCCATGCATTTGAGGAAACATTTGCAGGGTGGAGCTAGGGATTGGGAAATACTTGCCCAACACAGAACAAAAAATTTTCATTTCAAGGTTAGGACGACCCCTGTCTCTTTTGATACTGTATTCTAAGCTTCTCTAGCTGTTCAACACACTGTGTCTGGGCCAGCCTCAGTGTCCGGTTCTCCTCTGTCAGGTCTGTGTACTCCTTAGTTAGCTGAGCAGCATCCATGCTTTCTTTCTCAACCTGATCCAGCCGACTGATCAGCTCCTTTCTGGAAAGGGAAAGGAAAAATTATAGATAAGATAGTTTATAGGTTAGGTTCTAACTTTGTCTTGGAACACAGTTTTTATTATTCACAAGCAATGCTACATGAAAGCCCATAAGAGAGAAGCTTATGGTGCCTAATAATCTAGAGCAATGCAATCTTCAAACCAAGGAGGGCCAGGAAAAACATGAGGGAAGATTTGGTAATTTCCATTATTCCTTCATATATCTTTCTGGTCCTGTGCCCTCATAAACCCAGGAAGTCATGCAGGACCAGCTCTAGGAATTTAAGTGCCCCAGCTCAAGATCTTATTTGGTACCCCCCTCCCCTTTCTCCCACTGGCTACTGAACTACAAAGGATTTTTAAAAACCCCTAAAACTTGCAGAGGGCAAGTCAAAAGTGGAGACCAGCCATCTAAGAAGGTAAGTTTGGAAAGTTGACCTCCCATCACTTTTTGCTGATAAGCAATAATTTCATTAACTGTGAGCTATAAACATCCTTCTCTTGTCATAAACTCCCTATTTTAGTGTCAGAGCTTAGCAGCATAACCAAATACAGGAATCATTCTGAGCATGTGCAGACTGCCAAGCTTCACCACACATTACAGCCATGGGCGGCTATTCCATGTGGGTAAACTGGACAATGCCTCACCAGTCCCAGCAGCTTAGAGCCACAAATGCTTCAGTTCATCCTTGTAAAATCCAGTATGTTCAGTGAGGTCAGTTTTTATGAGGATTTTACAGAACTCACATTCTGCTTTTACTTTATTTTTTTCTTTGGGAACATGACTACATGATAATTGCCAAACAAGTATTTTGACACAACTTTTTAGAGTCTTTGAGGGACCTGATTTTTTTGGCTCTTTCATAGGTCATATGTTGTTTTTTCATATAGCTCTACAATCCGTCTGAGATGAAAAGCCTCCATTTTCACAGGCTTAAGCCATCCTCCAGATGGAGGCAAGGATCTAAAAAAGAAAATGGAAGGCAGGAATCCTAGCCACAACCTCTCTGACTGACCCATGACATGAAAATGGAAATGTAGATGTTCCTTATGTTATGCCAATGGGGCTGTGAGCAGATGCTCTGATGAAGGTGCCTACCAAGGGTTTCTCCATTGACTCAAATGGAGACAGTCTTCATTTGTCAGACACAAAGTCAACTTGTGTTCATAAATCCAGGCTTTTAAACTTTTTACTATACTTGTTATAGTAGTAGTCCAAATACTTCTGCAAAATCTTTTCTAATTCACTTTAAAAACTTGATAAATCTGCAACACTGAGGTTGCGTCCCCATCTGGCACACTTTGGGTGCTGTTTGGGCAGGGGACCGGGAATGCATTTCAGGTGTCCCCATGAGATTCCCGGCAATGCGGGACAGGTATGGGTTGGGAGCGGATGGTGGCGTCCCCATGAGAACCATGCCAAACCTTGGTACAGCAGAGCAGCATCCCCTCCTCTCTGCCCCCTCTCTCCTCATTGGCAGCTGGATTGTCGTCAGCCCACCCCTGTGCCGCATCACCCCCTCCCTTAGTGGCACGGACAGCCAGGACTGGGGTGGGAGGCACAGAAACAAGTTAAAATAAAGTTTCATTCATAAAAATAATTTTTAAAAAATTTGAAGCGGCAAAAGCCACTACAAGGTTTAGCGGCAGTAGGCGCTTGAGCAGTTGTGTGTACCTCCACTCCACCGGGGACCACGAGAACAGCCGTAAACTGGAAATCAAGCCTTTATTTATTATCACCCTACAGATCAGGGAAACCGGGGTTGCAGATGGAACAAAAATCAAGCCATTATGCAGCCTGCCTTGGCATTCTTGAAATGGGGTTGGAATTACCTCCGTGGAAATGGCAGAAAATTTAAAAAGCAAGCCGTTCTCCAGCCTGCCTTTACAATCAGCATTTTAAAAAGTCAGCGGCTGCGATCTTCAATGGACAGGGCAGGGACAGCAAGCACACCCTACCTCCCAGTGACATGAGTGCAAATCTCCTCCCCATTAGCCTGTTAGTGTCCCCATGTGCGTTCCCAGCTCGCTAAGCAATGCGTACCAGTCCCCAAAGTGTGCCGAGACTTGTTTTTTTCAGGTATCAAATTTGGCACCCTTCTGGCACGGTTTGGGAGGGCTTGGCATGCTTTTCATGGACCAAATCCAAAACCCCTGGGGATGGACCACGCCGATCCCATGCTTGGACCAGCACCAAAGTTGCATGGGGACGAGGCCTGACAGGAAAAGCAGAAAGAGAGAATACATGTGGAAGAGAACAAAGCTATCTATGTTTTAAAATGAATAAATATTGAGTTTTAACAGATCTTCACTTCATAAAATGATCGATGGCAGGTACTGCTCTGTTGCATATGTAACAAATGGTTACTAGTTATTTGGAAGTGAGGAAAACACACTTACTTTCTTTCTTCAAGCAGAGCAATTTCCTTTTTGACTTCATAGTATTCTTCTGCTATACGACAGTGCTGTCTGTACACCTGCATAGATTCCTTTGAATCATGACAAGGAGGCAGAGGCTGCATAAAGCAAAGGAGAAAATGAATTCAAATTAGTCTAAACTGGGAGACATTATTTTCTTAGAATGGCTACCTAATTAAAACATTCTTTTAACAAGGACAAACTTTAACCAGGAGAAAGCTAACATAAATTTTCAGCCTTTCCATAAGTTTTCAAATCTCTGAAAAGTCCAATTAAATACACCTCAAATTAAAGAAAGTCTGTTGTGAAAAAAAAGGGAGTTCTGGCTTGGAACAATTTTTTTTTAGATATAATCAATTTTATTACATTCAGTAAAGTTGAAATACAATATGTTTCATTCATCCATATGAATATTAAATAAATAAATAAATAAATAAATAAATAAATAAATAATTGTAGTGTTATTACATTGTTACATAATAATCATCTTCCCATCAGTCTAACATATTCAGTTTTTCCATTTGCTTATCCTTCTCCCACAATTCATTCCAGGGGCACAATGAAGTTAACTGATCACTGGACTTAACCCATTGCACCACCTCTTCCCAGATGTTAAAGTGCTTCAAACCTGGCCTAATCTTCATACTGAAATATTCATTGAATTGAGGGTCTCTGATCCACAGCATCACCTTTTCACTGATGCAAAAGTACTTGGAAACTAGCCTTCTCACTGAATTTTGTCCTTCCATACCTAGCAACCAAATTTTGATTAGTCAATTTTAAAAAATCCATGAAGTGTCCCTTGCTGATTCTCCCTCTTTTACTTGGTTGTTCACCTAATCAAGTGGTCCACTGCCCAGATACAAGCCTAAGAATTTGTGCCATACTATTAGCTGGTCTAAAAGTAACTCTTGGTCTTTGGCTGACAAGAAAACCTTCTGGTGTCCCAGCCATTGCCACAGCTGTTTCTTCCCACAATACATGTAAAGTGTTACCAGTTCTCTCTTTTTCTGCAAATAGTTGCATGATGTGTTATCACCTACTGTTTGACTAATTTGCCCCAACTTGCAAGTCTTTTATTGCTGCCGCTAACACATTTCTATTGCCACACACTTATTTTGGTGCTTGCAAATGTAAAAGGCACCCTGGAAATAACTTTATTAAAGATACTTTGTACTAAAATCAGCCAAGTGTTTCCCTTTCCTTTGGATCAGTGCCACACCATTATCAGTGAAACCCAACTCATAGGCCTTGCTCTGGCACAGCAGAGATAATCCAAGTTCTCATCAAATTAGAACTGAGTACACTTTCAGATTGTTCCCACTAGTTGCCTTATAACATGGATTCAAAACAGGGTTGCTTGTTCCATCCTTGGCATGGAAGAAATTCCATTTTTACTCCTCCTCTCTCCCCTCCCCTCACCAAAGCTCCTCCCCCTGAATTGGACACTGGTCTATACGTCATACCATGACTTCATTGGGGCAGGAATGCCCCACTCTTCACCTGCATCAGAACATGGAGTCCTTTGGCAGTACTTTTCATTGCCCATTTGTTCCCACCCCCTCCATCTTGTATCCACTATAGCATAACTCCCCCCTCCCCATGTTAACAAGGCAGTAGGGCTTCTTTAAAGACCAGTCTCTTTTATTAGAATAGTGGTTTTGTGCTGTATTGCTACAGCAAAACAGAGTGGAAAGTGGAGACAACAGAGGAGATCTGTATTCATGCTGCTGAGGCTACAGTTTGGCAAATTGTCTCTGCTTCACATGTCCCCACAAAGAAACCCACGGAGGCATAGGAAACAGCCCAGTCTCTCTTTCTTTTTTATTAGAATAGTGGTTTCATGCTAAATCACTATAGCAAAGTGGCGTGGAATGGCAGAGAGTATGGCAAAAAAAGAGGTGACAGAGGGGATCTATATTTGTGCTGTTAGAATTAGAGTTTGGCAAATCGCCTCTGCTACACAAGCCGCCACCAAGAAGCCCACAAAGGCTTGGGAAACAACCCAGCCTCAGTTTTTTGATAAAATGCTTGTTTTGCGCTAGATTGATTTAGTGTGTAATGGCAGAGAACATGGCGAAGAGGGGGGAAGGACAGAGGAAATAAACGCTCATAATTGCATAAGAGGAAACAAGGAGAATGCCCCAAAAGTACAGTTTCCTCCCAAAAGAGTCCACTTGCCATCCCTACTGATTAAAATAAAATGATCTAATCCTCAGGACAGGACTTATTTAATCCGCGTACAGATAGTCCGTGCTTTGTGACCTTTAGTCCACAAAAATTACAGAGCCTTTAAAAACAGTTGAAATGGTGAAGACTCAAGCAATTCTCTAAACTGATTATATGCTGTGTCGGAATGTGGCCATAGTCTTAAAGGTCTTGCACACACATGGTAAAAGTGTTTAATACACGAAAGAAGCAGTTCCTGTAACAACTGTCAGTTGTCAGATTCAAAGCTGGCAATAAACCAGCCTAGACAAGTCGCAGAAGCTCCTCATGTTAAGGCCCGGAAACTCATCGTAATGCATGGAGGATTCCACCCGACATCAAGCATTAAGAGGCTGTACAAAAGTCAAAAAGAGGGAGGGAAAGGGTTAACAAGTGTCAAGGCCACCATCCTAAATGAGGAAGACAGAATGCATCAATAAAATGGCTCCAAAGGATGAACTGCTCAGACAACTGCAGGCAAACAGCATGAATGAAGAGAAATTGCAGGAACTGTGTACAGGAATATCTGCAATGCATATGGGCTGGACATCCCAAAGTCTAAATGGGGAACTCTACAGGAAAAGTGGCCGAAAACAACAGAGCCAAGATCCTGTGGGACTTCCATATCTAGACCAACAAACAAGTGCTGGCCAATCAGCCATTATTATGATAGTAAACAAAGGCAAGAAAGAAGCAGTGATAATAGATGGAGCAGTCCCAAGTGATGGTAACATAAGAAAGAAGGTATTTGAGAAACTGGAGAACTACCAGCGATTGAATGAAAAACTGGAAAGGATGTGGAAGAGCAAGGTACAAGTGGTCCTCGTACATATAGGAACACTTGGGGCAATGACCCCAGAATTGGAAGAATGACCCCCCGATTTTAAGTTTACGGCATTCCCTGTGATTTTTCACTGGAGCAGAAGTGCGCAAAAGTCAAGTGCCTTTAAAAAAAAAAAATTAAAAGCTAAAATTACAGACCTCTGCTCCACTGAAAAATCATGGGAATGCTGTAAACTTAAAATTGGGGGTGCAAAAGAAGCAAAAAGCACACCCCAATCCATGATGTGAGCTAGAAACCCCTCCCCATTAGCCCGCAAGCGTCCCCATGTGGGTTCCCGGCTCTCTAAGCAAGCGTGCCGGGCTCCCCAAACAGTGCCGAGACTTATTTTCCAGGGTGTAAAATCTGGTGCCCTGTTGGTGCTGTACGGGGGTATTTGGCACCCTTTTCCAGTGCCAAATAAAAAGCCCATGCGGACAGCGAGCATCAATCCCGCTCCCGGCACTGCATTTTTTTGGCATGGGAATATGGACAGAGATATTTAGGTTAGGTCTTTAGAAATCTGTTATAACAGCACAATCCTACATACGGATTTCACCATGTACACTGTAATTATCTGATTTCTGAAATAAGACCCCATTCAGTTCAGTGAGACTTACTTCTGAGTAAACGGTATAACGGTTAGGCTAGTAAATAAAAATTCTATCTCTTGGAGCTCCTACTGGACTGCAGTTTAATGAACATATTGTAACGTTTCTTGCAATATCATTGATTACATTACAGATCATTAGGCTTCTTAATATAGTAAATAAATAACATCACTTTTACTTACAGTGCCATACTGGTAACATTACTGTTTTAAGCCGTTTTTTAGAGGGTGGGACTTTGCCTCAGAGCTCAGATTGGAAGATCAGTTTAATACACTCAACCTTCAGGCACCCAGATTTCAAGTTTGACAGAATCGTCCAAGCAATGTGTCATTTTTTAAAAAGTGGACTTTACTGTGATTATTTTTTGCCATATTTTTTTGCTATATGTCTATCCAATTGGTCCTCATGAAGGTTAAAGAAAGTTTTGTAACATTTAAAATGCTGAATGCAAGTACAGATTTGTCATGCCACTCCCCACACAATGACTCCAATTATTTTTCTCTACAAATAGAGGAGTCTAAAAGAGGGCACAGGAATAGAAACAGATTCGCTTTTAGATCAGAGGAATGTTGGATGCTTAACTGGGCAAGAGATGAACTAACTTAAGGTATCTATCTTTTGCCTGAAGCGGCCATCTTCTCTGCTGTGCAAGTTCATTTAGTTTTCAGACACGTCTGTTTTAAAATGTGTTATACAGAATATAGCTGATGGTGTGAATATGTTTTTCCCCCCAAAAAACCACAGAAAATGCCTTGCCTCAAATAACATGAGGGTTTTTTAAATAAAATATTCAGCAGTAGGGACATGCACGAATGGTTTTTGTGTGTGTTCAGTTTGTATCAAATGCAAAAAAATCATATTTGTTTGAATAGATACCCTTCAAATGTGGTAGGATTTGATTTAGGTACAAATCTGATTTGAATTCCCACTACAAATAGCCTACAAATACCTACATATCCCTTACGCTTTAAATCCACTTTTAATCCAATCTGAATCCGCTTTGAATCCACTCAGGATCTGTTGTAGATATGACTGGGACAGCCGCTTTCTCACCTCCCCAGGTTCACAAATGTATCAAAGCATTTGATATGTATTCAAATGTCAATCTTCAAATGAAACAACATTTGATTAGAATTCAAATGTCCAAATTCAGATGAATTTGTACAAATTTCAAATGTGATAAATATTTGTGCACATCCCTATTCAGCAGCAGTTGGTACCCTCAGATGTTTTTTAAAAGTTTGTGCCATTTCCCATGTTTGGTTTTTTAATATGAATTCTATTTAGCTGCATTTCACTGCACACAAGCAACAAACATCATAAAGAGAAGGCATTTAATAAGGAAAAAAAGACAAACATTCAACTACAGAAATTTGGATGGAAGACAAAATAACATATTTTAATTTTTTAACTTTTTTTTGGCATTTTTATCCCACCCTATATTTGAAGATCTCAGGGTGGGTTACAATATTAAAAACCAAATGTAAAATCTCCATACTAAAACAGGAACAGTGCCTGAAAGTGGGAAGGAAAAGCTGTTTGCTTATTTAGCCAAAGGCCAGGGCAAGGAGGGGCCTACTGTACCTCAGGGGGAAACTATTCTATATTCTAGGAGCCATCATTGAAAAGGACCTACCTTGGATGCCCATCATTTTTGCTACTGAGGGTTAGGGCCTTGTAAGTTAAGGTCAATACCTTGAATTGGTCTTGGTAATGAACCGGCAGCCAGTGCAGTTGTTTTAAGGCCAGCATAATGTGCATCTGGTCAGCCATTCTAGTCAGCAGGCTAGCAGCTGTATTCTGTACCAGCTGCAGCTTCCCAACCATCTTCTGGGGCAGCCCAATGTAGAGTGCATTACAACAGTCCAATCTGGAAGTTTCCAGAACATGTCCAGACAGGGCCTTAACTGTCAAACCTGCCATAAGTGGAAATAGGCACTCTTGGTCATGGCCTCCATTTGAGCTTCAATCATTAGTAAAAATCAGTAAAGCAATTTGAAATAAAATGTATGGGTAACACCCTTAACAAATATTCTGACAGACAAAAATATTGCCCATTTTACTTTGATCCCCATTAAGCCACAGAAAACTCCATCTCTCCATTAGCATTAACTTCTAATCCATTAACTTCTCATGCTAAGAACGCTGACATGATTTTAAGGTCTCATTTTGCATTTCCAGTTAAGTCCAATAAGAGATTCTTAATCAAAATGTCACTATGAGATCTTCAGAAAAGAAGGATTCCCAAGGTGTGATCCTGGCTTTCACAGAGACACAAGTTTTGACAAGTTATGTGGGACTAATCGCATAGCAGCCAGAAAGACTTGGAATGGAAGGTCTACCAAAAGCCAGGACCTTGGAATCTCCAAGGACCTCACAGTGTTGGATTGGATGTCTGTAAAAGGCCTTGCTTTCCTAGGGAATAATCTTATTTGCTTAGTAGCATGTTTTTCAACTTCCCTTATTTCCAAGGGCTTTAGCTGTAACAGAGGATTGTACACATTAATAATGTATTGACTACAAACTTGACAAATACTGAAAATGGCAGGTGGGGATGAGAGAAGAAGAGGCACTATGCCTAAATTTAGAGAGCTAGTCTGTGTGGGGAGGATGGGGTTTGATATCAGCTGAAGGATGGAGAACAAAAGTTTGTCTAGTTACCAGACAAGAGACGTTTTCGCACGGGGCTGATTCGAACGCGAAAAAGCCAGCTGTGGACACGTCATCCGCATTGGCCGCGCGCGCCTTGCGTCCCGACGTGTCCGCAGCTGGCTTTTCCGCGTTCGAAATGTAGAGCACTTCGAAGTGCTCTACACGCGTTCCAACGCGGACGAGCCGCCCGCAGGCGTTCGGGAGAAGAAGCGTTCGCGCCGCTTCTGTCTCCCGATCGCCTGCCGGCTCGCCTCCGACGCCGCGCGGCTTTGACAATCAGCTGTTTTTCAAACAGCTGATTGTCGATCTGCCTCCGCGGCCGCCGGCGCGCCCCTGGCCGGCGTTTGCCGGCTAAGCCAGCTTCGGGCGCTTTGACCATTCGCACCCAGACGCTCCGGAACGCGTTTACACGCGTTCCGGAGCGTCTGTGTGTGAACGGGGAAAGCGCCCGAAGCTGGCTTAAGCTTTCCGCCTGAACGCGTTCGGTTTCGAACGCGATTCAGTGCGGAAATGCCTAAGGTGAATAAATGTGGCTGAATGGAGTAGAATGGAGATAATTAAAATAAAGACTGTCCTAAAATGTTATATCTTGATTTTACATTTAGATACTTCTTCACACTTCCCAGCCAATGCTACAGAAAACCCTCCTTTGCAGATGCAGGGAGGGACAAGCTAAATGGTATTTCAAGTACTTTTTTGAAACGTTGAAGATAATTTCATCCTTCTAGATGACTGCCAAGTTTGCTAGTGGAACACTCACCTTAGCTCACCTTGCTCCTGCACTGTCTCTCCTGGCTATTTGGAGCCTGGGGAGGACAGAGTCACTTGTGCTGTGAACTATGCAACAATCAGGATTTCAGGGTTTCCCTGCCCCTTCATAGACCTCTGGAGAAGAATACCATGTATTTGTTTTCTAGAGGCCTGTCAGGAGCAAGTGGAAGCTCTTGCTGCCCTGAAATCACATATCATCATGCAGCACACACAATGAGGTGCTGTGCAGAGCAAGGTGAACTAAGGACAGTTTGCTCTTGGATCTGAGTTTGTTAGGCATTCCACCTAGCAAACGTGGCTCCACCAAGAAAAGCAGTGTCATCATGAGTGTTTTGGAAAGCATTCAAGATGACGTTTTGTACCTTCTCATCAGCACTTTTGTGATTAAAGGACTGTGTGAAGGAGGCTCTTTAATAGCATTGGCAAGTAAGTATGAACTACATATGTTGTGCTGTGTTCCCAAAGTGGGCTGGACAAAATAGTTGTGTCTTCATTACATGGCAAAGCTGACTTAGCCACACACACACACACACACACACACACACACACACACACACACCGGTAGCCAGCCTCCATTACTCCCCCTAGAGGCAGATGAGGAAGTTGGTGGCACCCTGGTTAACGTGCTGGCCTGGGACCTTTCTGCACTTGGCCCACTAGTCAGCCCGCAGTGAGCTTCATGCAGGAGCACACTGCAGATTGACTACATGTGGAACATGATGAAGTGCTCCACATATGCACTTACCTTCACCTTTTCCAGTCTTTCCCAGCTCTGATGAGGCCCATTTGCACCATTATGGTGTGAGGAGGAGCACAGGACAAACCATGCAAGAGTGCCGGTGTGTCACATGATGTGTCAGACCCAGTGTGAATGTGCGGCACGTCACCCTTGTCCCAGTGATAATGCACACTCACTGGAACCGGCATCTGGAGCAAAGATGGAGGCACTTGGACATGTGTCCACACACCAAGGTAAGTAACTGTCTGGACATATGGGGTAGGTTCATGTGTACTAGCATTCACTATTGTGAATGCTTAGTACATGCCTGGGGGACTTCAACTTTTGCAGTCCATGAAGGGATGGCAAAGTGTGGATTTCTTCCAGGTTAAGGTCTCTTATGATCAGTGTATGAGGAATTGCTCTCACACTGTATTGCATGCAGCCTTGGTATCTCATCAAACTTGGAGATTTCTGCGCAAGAGCATGGAGGCTGCTCTCTCTGCACAGGCCCAGATGATGCCAAATGAGGCTTGGCCTGGTAGCAGGGGAGGCCACTACCATGAAGACACCTCTCGAAGGTATCTTCAATGGTTTTTCTGAAGCCATGACCAATGTGACCATCAGGGGCTGCTTGGGCAACATGTCTTCTAAAATGTAACACAAACCGGGTGTTAATTTGTGTATTTGGTTTCTAGTTCAGATTACTGGTTGTCTATATTTTTCTTGACTATTTAAAAAGAAGTGTTATTTCTGGATTGTGCTCAGTACCCAGCTTGACTCTTAATATGCTTGGGATTTCATGAATGTTTCTATTGTTATCCACGCAGTAATCCACTTTCCAAAATGCAAAAACTTTTTATTCCCAGCCTAGGCAGCACTTGTATATTTTTCCTTCTTCTATAAAGAGAAAGGCAGCCCATCTGTCTAACAAATCTGTCATTTCCTTCTTTCCATGCCTTTCATTCCTCAGTCATTTTTAGTCAACCACTTGCATGACCTGCTTACTGAAATTTTAGTAGCTCAAGTGGTCTTGATCAGCATTCTATCTTGGATCTTTTGAGTATCCCATTCAGTTTAGTTTACTCTTTATCTTGTTCAGACATGACTTGCAGACGGAAACAGTACAGTCATCTGTTTGATTCAGCTTCTCATCTGGGACAACCAAAATATAATACTTTTGCAACTGATTCCAAACACATAGGTGAAGGATGATTGTTAGCTTCTAGTTCAGACAGTACTCATGTAAACCAGTGAAAGGCTGTGTTTTTCTTTAGTAGCTGTGTAATCTGTCTGCACTGAGATTCTTATACTTAAGCACTTGGACGTGTACTTTGTGCCACCTATATTCAGAAGCCTTCATTCTTAAATTGGACTTACTTTTATGTGAATGTGTGATTCAAGTCCCAGATCAAAAATAGAAATGACAGCGAGGCTGTGTTCAGACATAACAAACAGGGTGTCTCAGAGGCACTTCAAAGAGATAGCACATGGCCCTCATTTCCCAGAATTTCTCTAATCCACCTTTTCTAGCACAAAATGTTCAAGAGTTGGGGGACAGAACAGACTGGTGTGTGAACAATCCCACCCCCAAAGCTGCCTCAAAGATGCTTCCCCCCCCCCCCGTGTCTGATCACAGCACAGGCTTTTGCTGGCCAAATTTCCTTCTCTTCTGACAGATCATACCTTTTTGCAAAGTAGTTCAATCGTATCCAGGTGTGGTTGACCCACTGAGGGAAAGGTAGGCCGTGCCCCAGTGAGCCATGGAGTTTACGTGTGTTCATTTTATATTTTGTTTTTATTGCTGTAACCCACCCTGAGACCCTTGGGTATAAGGCAGGAAAAATGCAAATCAGTGTTACATATGTATATATGCATGAATCACCATTAATCTCTCTCTCTCTCTTTTATACTTGTCAGACTACTCACCTGAAGCTGTTGTTCTAGATCTGGAAAAGCCAATGGAAAAGCATTCTCGGGAGGTGTATCATCTGAAATGGAAACAAAACCAGTTTGGAATTTTAGTATGCCAAAGTTTTTAATGAGACATTGTGATAGAGCAGAGTGTAAATGCAGGCACATGCACTCCAAAATCCCAACTAAAGCAATGATTCATTGGGATGAAAAGTTTCAAAGAATTCACAGATTGCACAATAATGCGCAACATTTTTGCCCACCTAATTTTAGAAAGTTTTAACATAATTTAATATATTTTAGATATTTAATGTCCTGCCAGAGTGGGAGAGAGGTTGGATGGTTATATTTTAGAACATGTTTTAGGAATTGTTTCATTGTGATGCAACCTGGGATCTCCAGGATGGAATACAAACAAACAAACAAATAAATACATAAATAAATAAATTTTATTGGTTGGGAAAGAAAGAAAAATACTGCTAAATTACCAACATGGTAATTTCTGCATGTGATCTGGCCCAGGATCAGCCAGGCAACTGGCAGCTTGCACGAACAGCTATCTGCATTGCAGTTGGCCCAGCTGTGGAGGCTGGGAATGAAATGCATCCAAAGTTGCTGTCCAGGACGAATTAAATTCAGCACTCAGAAGTGGTCAATTCCTGGCCAGTGAAATGGTACCTGACTTCTTGGGCTTAGTAGACTGGATCAGCCTCTTGTATACGAGCTGTACATGAGTGGCTGGTTTGGTGTACCACTCTGACACACTGTGTGGACCACGTACAAGCAGCGCACCATAGGCATAGGCTATGGTACCATTTTCATGCCAAGGCCCCATACAGCATCTCATCCTATGCAAAAGCAGTGTTCTGCTGGAAGGCATGGCCTCCCAGAAGACTGGTTCACAATGTGAACAAGATATTCCAGTGGGGCTACTGGGCAAGTTTATTAGTCCATTGTGGACAAAATTCATGATTCATTCTTGGTGATACTTATATTAATCTCATTTATATACATTTCACTGAAGATACAGCAACTACCAGTTATTTCCCAAAATTTAAGATTCACAAATATACATTTCAACATTAGAAACAAGAGAGTAATTAAAAATTGAAAACAGAAAGTAATAAGACATTTGTTTGGATTAAAATATAAAGCAAGGTTAAATAGAAAAGCTTTCCTCTGATGCCTATCAGAGTATGAAATGCAGAGGCAATAGCAGAAGGCAGCACATAGCCTATTTGCATGCTATAGGGTCCTCTGTCCAATGTTAGCCTGTTCTTTTTTTCTCTCGTGAGGGAGCCTCATAAGGGTCCTTGCTTTGATCCAGTTAACAGCTTGTAAACAGGCAACTGGAGCATGAACCGCCTTCCACACTTGCCTTTCCTTCCTCCCATGGGAAATAAGGCCTTCCCCAAAGGTCATCCTCCTTTTTGGGCAAGTAGGTCTGGGGTCACCTAACTTTCCAGTTTACAACAAATTTTAATTGATAGCTTAAACCAATTGAGATATAACTGATAATGCCAAATCTGAAATTCATTTTATGAAACAACTTAGGAAACACAAATTTCGCCAGTTCAAGTTTATAATGGAAATAGAACTACTGTATTGTCTTCTTGTTCTTCACACACGCAGCACAGAACAGCATTTTTGCTCTGAAGAACAGAACCATTCTTAGGGCTCCTTCTGTACTCCTGTAAATATATGCAAGTCATAGCTGAATCCACCACTGTTTACTGCAAGTGCATATTTTAAACATAGTGGGGCTAAAAAATAATGTGACTTTGCAATCCATTAAGAAGAAGAATACATGTCCTTTTTACTCTAGGACCGTATCAGATACAAAAAAAGGGGGAGCCATCAAACTACTAGTAGAAGATATCAGAAGTAGACAGCTGGGCAGTGGCGACATCCTCCTTTTCTCCTGGAATGAGAATGGAATGGCCAAATCCTTGGCAGGATGCCACATGGCAACACAAGACTATTTGGGCTAAGCAAATCACTTTGGTAAGTCTGACATTGGATGCAGGCTTTACTCTTCCTGCACCTGGTTTTGTGTGCATCTGTTCTATTTGTCTTCACATCATATGGAAGGGTAGTAAAATACCTTGCTAATCACAAAGTTATAACTCCTGGTTGGAGTTCGGTTGACTTACCTGCTGCATTATTTCAAAAACAAAGATGCATTTGGTTGAAGAGAAGTCTTCAAATATGAACAGTGACAACAAAAATCTTACATCAGTCTCTTCTGAATACATCAGAAAGAATTAACTGACTGGAATCTCACACATCTGCTCAGGCAGGCATTCAGTAAAGTTGAATGGGACCCTACTTACAGTTAAGTGATCACAAGACTGGAGTCCAAATGGCTGGATCCTGCACAGCCCAGTGTTGCTCTTGCAAAGTTGGCAAAATGCAGCTTTCACCATTTAATGGAATCCCAGATGCATGCAATAATGAGATTTGGTCTTTGCAGCACCATGGACTTACATAGGTAGATTTGGCCTCTCCTTCATGGCACCGTTGACTTATATTCATAATTCATCCTACAGTTTTCCATAGGTGGTGGTTACTTACACAACGCAGTATGGCATTTTGTGGGAACTAAAACCATAGCTTTATATGAGGGATACGTACTAGTACATCAACAGGTTTGTGTTGAGGCCTTCTTCTCTGAACTTTAGCTACTATTATTAATTCATAAAAATGTGTTTAAGATTCTTTATTGTGCACATCTATGCTGCTGTTCTCAACTGGGAATAAGTTGAGTAACTGGGAAGAACTGTTCTGAACTGCACTGCCTGTGTTCAAATCTGTGGCCCTGAATAGCCAGGCCCTATGATTCCAACCATGAGGAAGCATGTCGGAAGCATGTAGGAATTCCAACATGTCGGAAGCATGTGGGGGTGGGAGGGGGAAGAGAAGTGGGCAGGCAATTCCTAAATATGAGTACTTTGAAGAGAAAGAATCACATAAATAAACAGAGATAAGAGCCCAGTATTTTGCTGGGATTGCATCCTGCTGTCTGGCAGAGATGTGGAGAGGCAATTAAAAGATCCAAAATTTCCTCTCTGGAGGCACCTGAAATCAATGGCACCATGGAAGAAGACTAAGGGCGCATCCCCATGCAAATCGTTTAATCCGAATAGGACTATTTTTAGTCCAGGTGCAGGGCTGAGTTCACATTCTGCCCGTGCCCATGTGATTGCCGTTGACGCGGGCCCTATTCAAATATGGCCAGCCCCGAACAAATCATGCTAAACCCCTGCACAGAGAAACAGCATCTTTTCCTCTCCACTCCCTCTCTCCTGAAAGGAAGTTGAGTTGATGTCACCCAACCTCTGTGGCACCCACTTTAGTGATTACAGGGAAACTCCACCAAACGCTACACCACCCCATTCGTGGCACAGAGAAGCTAGTGATGAAAGGCAGTAATAATAAAATAAAAAGCCAGCTCATTAACCAAAGCCGCTACAAGGTTTGGAGGCAGTTTAGCGGACATGCGCACCTCCACGTCACTACAAGCATACGGTGATATGGTTGTGCGCAGAGTCACCCTGGAATAAAGCCATTATCATGCTTGGCTTGGCAATTGGGGAAGGGGGGGTGGAATAATGGTCATGGAAAGAGACTTGTGGGACAATGAAGGCCATTTGACACTCTTATCATTTCTGTTCTGTCACCATTTATTCCCCAAAATGCTCAACAGTTGTGATCCCCAATGCACAGGGCAGGAACAGCAAGCACAGGACGTGAAAACCCACCCCTTAATGAAGCTAGAATCAAACTACTCCCCAAATAGTCCAGGACCATCCCCATAGGCACATTAAAAAGCGCAAGGGAATGCGCCCTAAGGCTATGTTCACGGGCTCCTTTGAGGCACCTCAGAGAAAGAGAGGCCCACATGCTCCCAACCCTTCTGTAATCCACCTTTTCTAGCACAATGTACAAGAGAAGGGGGAGCTGGTGAACAACCCACCTCAAAGCCTTCTCTAAATAGTCTAAGAAGTGCCTTTTTTTGCTGTGTCTGATCCCACCCTCAGTTTCCTAATGTACATCAGTTGTGCATCAGAGTCTAAGTCAAACTACAGAAGTTATAGAAATGTTTAGGGACTGCATTAAACAGGGAGCTTCACATTGCATCAACAATGCAATCAGAAAACCATATTGTGGGGGCCAAAGTTATAGAGCAGACAAGTTGGGTCTTTTTTAATTTTTGCTGAAGTTTTGAAGTTAAATTTTATTGCACACTTTTATAAATAGAAACCTACCTAGGGAACAGTGGAGAGTGGTAAAAATAGGAAATATATATAAAAAACAAATAAATAATTCTAAAAGAGGAAATATGAATCATATCTCAAATGATCACAGAAGAAAGAGGAAGCATGACTCAGTCACACTAATGGGATAGCTGCTGCAAGAACATTTAACTCGGCAATTATAAAATATTTATCAACGGTACTAGAGTGGCAAGGAAATGATACTATCTGGATAACTGAAGGGGCCAAAGAAACCTGTGAGATTTTTCAACTTCTGTGAATCAAAACACTCAGGCGACAGTCACACCTTGCGGAAACAGTCTAACTTCTTAAGAAACCGGACTCAATTACCGTGTCTGCGTGCTGAAAAAAGTGTGAGGCGATCGTGAGGTCACCTCGGGAGTGCGATTCCTCTCCCCACCCCTTCTCCCTCTGAAGCTCCCTCTTCCCCACTGCTACTGTCCCCTCAATCCTGTCAACCCCTGGCACGCAAACTTCCCAGCCAGCCCCTCACCCTCCTGCAACACCATCACCTCCTTGGCAAGTAAACCCACCCACCCCTCTTGTCCTACAACTATGTTGCCCACCCCATGCATAAACTCACCTCCCCAACCTGTCACCTTGCCCTCCCCCTTACCCTCTGGAATGCCTCCCTATCAAGCTGAGCATTTCCCCCAGCTCCTCACAAGCTGAAGATTACCTTTCCATGAAGGCTTGGTGGGAGAAGGCAGCAACAGTAGCAGATAGGTGTGGGCAGGCCATTCCATTGACTGGATATGGCTGCCTTCCTTCTCTGTCCTGGAGTAGGACTAAAATGGTAAGGTGTAACCATGGCCTTTGTTTCAAGCACTGACATATTTTTAAAACTTTGCAGCAATTCTTGTTGTTGTTGGGTACTGCTGAGGTTGTGTTCAAACAGATGTTATAACATGCCTATGTTAGGACTGCCACACATCTCTGTGACAACCTCAACACAGGCCTGCCATACAGTGATGAACTCCCACTTTATCCCATTCTGGGAAAACTGAACTCTCAGTCTGCATTTTCCCAGAATAGCATGAAAACCTACCCATCTGGAAGCTTGGCAGCATGGTTCTTACTGAATAAAATGCTCCTCTACAGTCGAATCTGAGATGAAAATGACCACTGCACATGTTTTGGGGCCAGCACGTATGATTTTCTGGGTCTTGTGCACATCATGCCAGCACAGAAAAAGGCTCTTGCCCTGCACTGCTGCCCTCTTGTCTGGGCAACAAATGTTTATTCCAGAGTAGCTTTAATCTGGAACATTGTTGAATAGCTGGATTTTCCAGTGAAATCTGGAGGTGGCCTGAGTGATGGTCAACTCCTGGTTGTCTGCACCGGCACCTCAATGGGCCCCACTATACAGTTTTGGCGGAGATACAGAAGTGGATTGCCATTAGTTACTCCTAGGAGAGGCTGGGGATTGAACTGGCACCCCTCTGAAGTATAGCTGCAGGCCAAAGCCAGGAGCTGCTGCACTACAGAAGAGTACGGCTATGTGGATTTGCCAGCACTGGCCATTTACAGGAGAAGCGTCACTACACTTGATGCATTTGTGGTATTTTCAGGCAGCAGCTATTGCTAGCAGCTGTGGTCATGGAACATATAGACACAAAGTATGCCTTCTATCCTTTCTGCTTTTGGCTCAATGTTGATATCACATCAGTTTATTTGCATAGTGCCTTTCCAAAATAAGATGGTCAAGGATGGTCTTTTGGGGGTCCAACATGGAACCACTCCAGTCAGAGCAGTTCCAGTGTAACAATATAAAAGAATTACATTGTTACATAAATGATAAAAAGTACATTATTAACTGAAACAGGAAATAGCAAAATTCAAATTAATGACAGCAAAATAAGAATGTAAAAGATGCTCACTGCACACAAAAAAATTCTGAGTGTATCTCCCTCAGACTTCCAGTTATTCAAATGGGCAGCAGCAGGTTACTCAGATCCTCCCAACGCCCTGTCCTTATCAGCTGTTAATATACGCAGCAGCAGGTTACCTGAGATCAACTCTCTCAAGAAATGGTTGCTGTCACTGCCAGCGAAAGTGAAACTATTCCTGGCTGGAGATCTAGTTATCTTATCTGCTTTATTTTATTTTATTTGCATTTTTACTACCCCCCCCCCTTTATCCCAAAGGTTATAGCAATAAACAAAATTAAAATAACATAAAAAACAAAATATAAAATGAACACACTCAGCAGGGCTAAGCTGATAAGCAACCCTTTCAGACTACACATTAGAATAATTAGCACATTGTTCTACTAGAGGTAGCAGAGCCATATTGCTTTCCAATCACTGAATTTTTTTAGCTAGAGATGACAGGCATTATATCTAGGATATCCTCAACAATAGTGTATATATGTAATTTCACAAAATATATAAAGCACAACAGGCATACCAAACTATTCTAGATCAAATATCTCTGTATCTAGCATAGTATAATCAAATCTGTCAGAATACTCTGACATTGGTAAGATCCGTACAATGCCATTATGGTGCTATCAGCATGAGTATGCAAGAGCTGCCAGTGCAGACACCACACTTAACCAGCTGTCATCTCACCTTAAGAGCTAATTACAGTGCTCCAATGGCAGAGTGGTAGAAAGAGCTCTGACAGTCTTCCTACTGCTCTGATGCTGCCACTGCCATTCAGGCAGGCCTAGCTGGTCTTCTTTATATAGTCTATGAACATGGGGCATTTTATGTTATTAAAGAGTTCCCCTGGCCAGCAGCATCACAGGTAGGGAAAGAAAGTTCCCTGCCTGGTCGTTCATGAAGCTGGGAGAAGCAGGAGGCATGCAGTCAACGCACCACCACTGAAGAAGAAGAGTTGGCTTCTTCTCCCCACAACAGAACTCCTTGTGAGGGAGGTGGGGCTGTGAGAACTCAGAAAAGAGCTGTGACTAGCCCAGGGTAGTCATTGGCTTCATGGAGGAGTGCAGAATGAAACCCAGTATTCCCAGATAAGACCAAACTGGCTTACCACTAGGCCAAACTGGCTCACTACACTACACTTGACATACAGTCATGAGAAAAACAAAGTGAATCCTCTTTGAATTTTTCGTTATATATATGAAGACAATGAAAAACATTGTTATTTGGTCTTAAAATTAGGTAAATACAACCTCAGATGAACAACATACAATGGATTCCATCACTTCATTATTTATTCAACAAAAAAGAAAATTTAATCATTCCTTTGTCTCAAAGCATGGCAATCCTTTTGTAGCAACAAGTGCTGGTCATTCACTGGATATTGCCAACCAGATTTCTGGATCCATGATTAGTTGGGCCCTAGCAGCCATTTCTGTAGCTTCCTGTCCCATCTGCCCCAAACTCTCATTCAAAGAACTATTCTTTTCAGTCTTTGGAAGGTACAGGTAAGCAGTCTTGTGTTATTTTTAATTTTTCTGTCTGTACTATGGATCTCAGATTCACCCTGGGCACCGACCCTTTTACCCTGTATGATCATACCCTTAACAGAACACTGCTGTAGCCAGCACCATGAGAAGAAGAGTGAGCAAACCTATTAATTTAAGCATTCACCAGTACTGTCAAGTGAAGGGCTTGTTCATACATGTGCAAAGCCATGGAAACAGGCACTGTATTTTACTGTGGTCTGCAGGAAAAAGCAGGAAATTCATAAGAAATCTTCACTGCTTTTCATGTACAACCTCTAATCCCACCCTTTCCCTCATAGTTTGGGAAGGATTTTGATAAATTATAGCAGGAGCTTGGCAAGTCATATTAGATACTATCTGAGAAGCAGCACGTAGGAGATCCAATTACTAAGTCAAAAGAAATTGTTTTATTCATTCTTAATACTAGATTACAATTTCCT
Organism: Aspidoscelis tigris stejnegeri; assembly: GCA_023333525.1. Lineage (NCBI taxonomy): Eukaryota > Metazoa > Chordata > Lepidosauria > Squamata > Teiidae > Aspidoscelis > Aspidoscelis tigris. Next base: position 216,700,358 of record JALMGA010000001.1, read on the forward strand.
AATCAAACTCAATTGATTTTAATGAAAGAAAATTAGCTTTCAGGCATTATTACCTCAAGGCATTTTGTTAATCATTCACAAAGCTTTCTTACTGCAAGATGAGGGTTGAGTAGATATGCCTACCTCTGAATTATTGGAGCTCTTAAAGATAATCAGTGTTAATGTGACTGAGAAAATACTTGTTTCTTCTTGGGTGTTTTAATCATCCTTAATTCTGGCAGTTTAGTATAATAAAGAATAGTTCCTTTGTCTGAACAACATGCTAGTCCACTTTACCAAGAAAGAAGACCACCTACAGGGCTAACATGGGCCTTAGTAATCCACTGAAGACCTTTTCATCAGGCATTTATGAAACAGCCCAGCCCACTATACTCTCAGCCACTGCCTTCTGAGAAAACCTGGAGGGAGTGCCAGCCTTCAGAATGTCCAGCTAGGCTGTTTTCAGGATGGATCCACTTCCTGTGGAAGTTCATGGAGGACCACCAAGAAGGGTCCCCTGTAATATATTGAACCACAGGTGTTGTTGGATTTCCCATAATAGTATTACAACATGCTTTATGTGTGCTGCAGTTGGCATTACATTGAGAATGCCTGTGATATATCTCACATTCCTAACGTAGTGCCAAGAAGATCCTGGGATATATCTTGTATTTGGAGATGGGAACAAGCCTTGAGATGCTTGCCAGTCATACCATGAACTAGGATCAAATAAAACCTGACAACTCCAGAAAAACTGTACTTATCTAAATTAAGAAAAACAGAAGAGGAAGACAACAGAAAGATTTGTGGATAGGTCATGATGATGAACACTGGCCAAACAGACACCAGGAGTCAAACACTACTTGATGGGAGCTAGCAACAACATATTAGGGAGCAACATTCAGATAGCTAAGATGATTACTCTTTCAGGGCCAGAAGATTTGGGAACTGGAAGTAGAAGGAAAGCTGCTCAGACTGCCGGCACCCTGTGGTGATCTGGCCCTCTCCTCACAGCTGCAAAATGAAAGTTCCTCCTCTGCAGGGTTCATCTCATCCATGGGATATCCATTCAGATAGCTTTTTTTTTTTTTTTGATGAGGCAGAAAAATGGCATAGGTGCTGATCTGACCATTAACTCACCTCCTCCATCCTCTGGCACTCTACACAGAGTGGCTAGGGCAACTACAGGGTGGCCTGTAGACTAAACATGACTTGGACAATTTGCTCACAGAGTGCTGGGACGGTCAAGGAGCAGACTCATACAGCACTCTGGGCTGATATATGCTCTTTGAGACCCCTGGAAGTTGGAGCTCCAGAAAATCTGGGTCTACCAATTTGAAGCAAATACTGCAAAGCAGAGTAAAAAAAAACAGAGAGAAAGTAGGAATCCCTTACTATTTGCACCTACTGCTATTTTCCCCCAGGATAAAAGATATAAAAGTGTCAGTTCCTTTGGTAGACCTTCGCTATTGCTTTGCACCATTTTAAAGCAATATCCTAAAGCAAAAAATGCTTTCTGTGAGTTCCTTATCACAAAACCTGACATATGTGGCTTTATATTAAAATGTCGCATGGATGTGAGGAAGTAAAATGCGAGCGGTGTTGAGATGTGTGTGTCTATAATCTGGCAATGAGTATTAAGCCACCAAGGCATCTGGGTGGCCAAATTCCACTCCCTGCCAAATCGTAAACTGCAGCAGTGATAGCAACAGCAGACCTTCTAGAGGGACATTAAAGAGCAGCTAAGGGACCTCAAGCTAGGAAAGTCATAATAGCAGCAGAGGAATCCTGCATCCTGGAAACAAGGTATGGACTGTGAAGCAGTAGGCTGTGGTTCTGTTGAGGCTAGAGAGGGTGTATTTTATGACCTATTTCTACAGAATTGACAGGATGGGGAAAATTTCAGCTAGGCCCAGGTAAAGGACTGGTTCTGCTATGTGTCATTCAAACTGCAAGCTCTTGAATCTAATTAGTCCCTGGCTAATTTAATATGTAAGTTTTTAGGAAATTTTATCATGACACTTCCAGAGAAGGAAACTGGAGGAATTTAGGGCAGTTTCACTAGATTGGCTAATCCTAGAAGCAATTGGAGTGTCAAAAAAGATGGAAAACTAGTCCAATCTAAAATTGCCTGTAGCCTGTTTAACCACATTAAAGGCAGTTTCTTTTCCTTCATTCTTGTCCGTTGGCAGTAAAGCTTCCAGCTTCCTTGCTTTCAACTTAACATTTTTGAAGTTTAAATTCCCTGTGGCACTGTCCATCTTGTCTTATTTTATAATTGATTTTCTTCTCTTCTTTCCACGACTTATTCATATGTAAAATTTCACCTATCTCATTTAGCAAAAGCCCTTCAAATTAGCTAAATATCTGGCCTTTGGAGCAGCTAGGACTGTGTCTAGGCATACCATAAACCCCACCATTTTACTGCTCATGTCCTTAACCAATCCAAGTTAGATATGGTTTTAATTGATTCATCCATCCATCCATCCATCCATCCATCCATCCATCCATCCATCCATCCATCCATCCATCCATCCATCCATCCATCCATTCATTTTTTTATCTCTCCCTATACCTGAAGGTCTCAGGGTGGGTTACAACATAAAAACAAATTAAAATGAACCCAATAGAAAAAAATAACAATACTTGGAAAGGGGGGGGGAGAGTTTTTACACTTGCTTTAATTTGTTTTAATAAACTTGCTTTTAATTTTTTTAAATGGGAAACATTGTAGAAGTATTTTCAATAAATAAACAGATGTCAACTTCCTTATTTTTTTCTGAAGAGGCAGTGTTTTAAAGCATCCCTTCTCACAGGTTTTTTTAAAAAAATATTTCAGCATTGCACTCTATAAAAATGTAGTCTGGGATTTTCCCTTCTGCTATGTTTGAACCATGACTTCCAAAGTATAGGGAAGAGAAATGATAATCTTTTTAACAAAATAGCTTTGCTAATAAGACTGTAGTTTGTAAATGGAAATGTAGGCCAAGATCCTTTCTGCGCTGGATTATACCCTGGAATAGAAACCTCCAATCCACAAACTGGTGCAGATTATGGGAGGGCCTGCCTGGGGCCTGTCATAATCTCCACTGGCATGCAGATGGCAGGTCCCTCCTCTAGGATATAACTCAGAATAGAACCCAATGCAGAAAGGGCTCAAGTGTATAACAAATTAAAAAACAGTCAATAGCATGAAACATTGTCTCAAATTGTGTACACATATGAAGTCTAGAGTTTTACCTGGTGAGTCATTTAGACTGAAGGCAATTCGTATTCGTTTATCAGCAGGTACCCTTGCGGTGGTGATCATGTGGGCTCTTGAGCCTATATGCTTACTTTTGGGTTCCAGCTGCAAAACATAAGCGTTGCATATATTTTGTTCTTGGCAAGACATTTCATGGAATTAAAATGTTTCTATATTTTCAGTTATATTATTATCATAGTTAAACTATGCCTTGCTCCCAAATGATGGTGCCCAAAGCAGCTTAGAAATGCTAACAACATAAAATACAAATTTATGAAACCATTTTTAAAACATTATTTGTTTATTTCTTATATTTACAGAATATTTTGTCTTGTCAACCAAAAGAGTTCAGGGTGTCTTATAAACAGCAAAAATAAATAAATAAATAAATAAATAATGCAAATACAAAAGCAGTAGAAGTATGAATCAGCAATTCTTCTGTACAATAGAGAACAGGATATGAGGTGTTTTCAAAATGAAAAGAGCTATGTCTTAATATGATGGCAAGTTCTATTCTACACATATAGGGTACAATCACATGTATTTAGGATCACTTCTGGGTGCATGTGAAGCTCAAGAAACATTCAGACAATATCACAAATCACCTTCCTGCACCCCAAAACCTCAGTTTGTGCAACTCAGGCTGCATCCCCAAAAGACTTATTTACTTCTCCACTGTCACTCTACTGTCACTCTATTGAGGTGGACTTTAAAAGTGCCATGAGGGTCAGGAAAATGCGTGTTTTTAACGCACCTTCCGTCCCCATAGGATCCCTGTTTTCTTTGTGCGCATCTTTTTCTCCCCGCCCCTGCTCTTGTTCATAGGGTGCCAGCGGGAATGGGGAGGGACTGCGCTCGGTGTGGCCACAACCAGGAAGACAATCCCTGACAAGTGCAAAGGAGAAACAGCGATCGGCTCTCTATTCGTCTCCCAGATCTCCCCCCCCCCCCGAAATGGCTTCTCATGCTGGAAAACATTCACTGACAATCCCTGACAAGTGCAAAGGAGAAACAGCGATCGGCTCTCTGTTCGTCTCCCAGATCTCCCCCCCCCCCCGAAATGGCTTCTCGTGCTGGAAAACATTCACTCTCACCACTTTCCCTGTTATTGCTTTCAAAAATCCACCCTGTCCAGCGCACGATCGCTCATTCACTCATCACTTTCCCTGTTATCGCTTTAAAATCCACCCCTAGCAATAATCCACCCATTTCACACCTCAAAGCGATTGCAACAATGTTGCAATTCTGCGTGATTCTGGCTCTTTAGTTCTGAGCTTTAGAAAGTGAAGCTGCTTGTGTTTCTGCTGTGTGTGCAGGCGGCAATCCCCGCCCCTTTTGCCACGGAGCGTCCTCAAGGTAAATGTAGCAAGGAAAACCCGCGACTTCCAGAAAGAGCGCTGGAAGAGTTGTTTAAAGTGCATGTATTTTGTAGCACTGGAACCTCGTTAAAAACCCTGGCTTGGGGGCGCTCAGAGGCAAAAGGAGAGTCTTGGCAGACTTTTTATTCCTTGGGGACAGGCCCTCATTCACAGTCATCTCTCCCAAATGCTATAGAACTGGCACCAAATGCTTTGATCCTAGCAAAATCAAAGCTTACAATTGTTTCTTTCCCTTCCTCTTTCCCAGTGCAATAAAGTCCTTCAGAAAACTACATAAGCAAAGAGGTGGGGATTTCCCACCAAATGGCCTATCAGTGTATAGCACCAAAGTAGTCAGAGTAGATTTCATTGTTGGATACAGCAAATAAGCTGCAGTGTGAACTATATATTTGGGAAAGGCATTTGGGGAGGGGGGTGCCTGGCGATGAAGCGAAGAGACAGATTTAAACTGCTCTGTGTGATCGCAGCCATAGTACTGCTTCCAAGAAGGGCCAGTAGTGGACTAGTACTCCAATATGTCCTCATTGCTAAAACACTCAGTTTTACATGGTTGGTAACTGATGTTTTACATAGTGCTCATCCCCATGGCAAGGATATTACGAGGCAAAAGTCAGTTTGCCTTGCAAGAGTCCCCATGCAAAGCCCTAATTTGGGCTACATGAGGAACAAATTCCACCAATTCACGGCAAAATAACCCCCCTTTATAAGTGTTCTCACCCCAAATTACGGGGCAAGAACAGGTTATAAAGGGGGCATGGGGACACTCCTGGGTTAGGATCGCAGCATTATTGGGCGGGGCTTCACTGTCCCCGCCACTAATGCTGCGATCACAGCTATACCCCCTTACCTGAGTGCTTAATTGCCCAGGTAAGGGCTTGAATTATCCCAAACAGTAGCCTGACAGTTGCCCTGCAGTCAGCTGAGCAACTGTCAGGCGGGTAGAGGGGCTGTCATATACACATGAGCAGAGCTTTGCTTGATTAAAACAGACGCGGCTTTCACATCTGTTTTAATCATCTTCCCGGAGGTCTGCCCGTGCTCTTGACAGCTGCTATACCTGCCTGACATCTGATCAGCTGATGTAGGGCAGCTGTAAGGAGGTCGTATGGGGTAAATCAACCCCCTTACCTGGGTGATTAAGCGCTCAGGCAAGGGGTGGTGGTGGAGAAAACCGTGGTAAATGCAGTAAAGCCAAGTGTCTTTCTGTGAGCAGATTGGCAAAAAGAGGTGCAGAGGGTGGAAGTTTCTCTCTTTTCCAGGAGGGCAATAAGGTTACCTCCCTGGAAAAGAGAGAAAACTCAAGCCTTTGCACCCCCTTACACCCTTGCTTTTACTCTCCTTTTGTGGCAAGCAAGCGGCTTGACTGGGAAGGGAGCAAAATCATGATCCCGGTGGGGGGTGGAGAAAACCATGGCATCTCGATGCAGGGATTTGCTGCGGTTTTCATTGGGATGGGTGGGTTTGCCTTGCACCTGCCCTATCCTCCATTGCCATGGGGACTCCTTAATGCAAATTAGATACGCATTAAGAGTCTCCCAAATCCACCGCAGGGCACTGGCAGCCCCATGGAGACTCAGCCATAGAGCTTTATAGGCAAAGGCCTCTACATTGAGTACTACATAGCTTCCAGGCTGCTTTCAAGGGTAAGATTATTTGCAAGTAAATTCCCGCTGACAGTATTTTCACAAGTAATGTGCAAAATGTGCAATATAATAAGTAACAATGATCCTTCCATTCAGCCTTGCATTCAATCAAGTTCCAAGAAACTTACTTCAACATACACTTATATTATTGTGTAAAACCTCTAAGGAAAGACACAAGTGCAAAAAAAGCAAGCTAGCAAGTATAAATGTGTTTTTAATTATTTTATTGTATCCTGACCTGATACCTTTGTGTAGAGGGCAGGACTGAAATGTAAATAAATAAAATATAGATAAATATTTTAAAAATATAAATAAATAAAATATAGTGAGCAAAGGGGAGGAGAGGGCAATTGCCTGTGCACCAGATGTCCTGGCTTCCTGTTTATCCTGCCATGAACTTATAGTATATTTAATCATCAGATGCTCCAAGGATGCTTCTACTAGTAGAGTCAGCATGGGAGGGGGCATTTGGATGCCTCTCTGACTCCATGCCAACTCTTCAGGAGATCAGGCAATAAGACATGTTCCGTTTGCCCAACTTCCAGCTCCACATCTAGTCTGGCTGGTGGAAACATAGGGTCTTTTCACACTTATCATACTAGACTGGTAAAGTAGTAGTGCAGAGATGGCAATTCACACTTCAAATGCTGGTAGAGTCCCATAACAGGCCAGCAGCACTTGAAGTCCAAATGGCTATGCCAGATCAGGCTGGATCACCATGGCAATGACTGACACCAACGTTTGGTGTGTGTTCAAGTATTGCTATGGTGATCTAAACACTGCATGACTGTTCAGCCATAGTCGCACCCACTCACCATGCTGGACCCTCTTTAGAAGAGGGTGCAGATGCTGCTATCTAGGAGACAGCTGCTCTTTCCTAACCAAGCTATGGACTGCTTTTCAGCAATCCACATTTGGGTTGCTCCAGAGAGGGGTTAGCCAAATTGGGAGATGTGGCAACAGCAGCAGTGGTGTGCAGACAGGCCTTAACAGTGAGCAGACCAGCACTCACTACAAAGTAAATGTGAACAGGCCAACGATCTGTGTGAGCAGAGTTCTACTTGTACAGATGATCTGGCAAACACTTGACAATACATCCAAGATGGTAGGTTAGCTCTAGCAAATGAGGTATTTTGTGGAGTTTAAACAAATAAAAGAAAGAAAATCTTTATGTATGCTAAAAATCTTAGATACATGCATAGATTAGTGTTTCCTGTGATAAGCAAAAGGCAGTAAGCTAAACATGTTAATATCTGATTAAAGGCACAGTGTTTTATTCCCTTGCAGGAAGAAGTATAAGATGAATCTTCTCACAGTATAGTAAGTGAAGACTATGCAAAATATAAACGTCTTGATTTCAGCTAAGCCGAGATTATTCAACAGGGTTTACTGCATTTCAAAGGAACCATAAAACTCTGCTCCACAGGTAGAGTAGAAAAGCTGTGAGCAGTCAGACCTGAAGATGGAATGAACAATATATTAGCCATTCTGCTTTAGACAAAGAAATGTATGGCTTTAAATGGACACTATTATTGGCAGCAAATAGCTTGCTTCAGTTTTTAAAAATCTCCACTTCCTTATCATAACCCCATTTGTTTATCATAATATCTAATTTAAAGCGTTTGCCCAAGCAATGACTGGGCAAAAGTATCTACGTGTAATCCCTGCGATTGCCATATAAATGCTAGATTTTTTTACAAATCAACTATTGTGTCGCAGTTGTGATTGTAGTCTATTTATTCAGTAATTGGTTTGTTCTGTATTCAGTGTAGTAACAAGTGGCAGAAAAGGCAGCTGATTGCTTTTCCTTGTTAGGGGACCTCACAGAGCCCTCTGCACATACTTACCGCAGCCTGAATTGCTATGTGGGATGTCTGAACCAATATTTTTAAAAACTGTCACAAGCCTAAGTAGTTGAGCCCAAGGAGAGGTAGAGAAAGGAAAACATGTTTCTTCATTCCTCAGTAGGGATTGCATAGAATTACATCAATGGGTGATTTGGTATTCAAACCAATGGGTGAATTAGCTATTAAATGCAGAAAGTGGGTCGTACCTAAATGGTAACATTCTATCACAGCAAAATATACAAATTCATTAAAAAATACATCATCACATCCCTCCCTTCCCCAACTTTAGTTTTACAACAGACCTTGATGAGAACAGTAAATATAATGTAATCCATGTTAGTCAGAAAGGAAGAATTTAGTTTTCTTATGTATGCATATAATATAATAATTCCTATTACAAAGGTTCCAATTGTATGTGCTAAAGTCTATTTGCCTCCATCTAAGATTTGTCTGGTATAGTAACATTTTGTATGTGTGAAAGCGCATCTAGAAATGGTTGATAGATCTTTAAAAATGTATCATTGGAACTCCTATTTTTTCTTTTTGCTGTGATGTTTTTATCATTGAATTCCAAATCATATTATATCTTTCTTATCTGATTTTTTCTAATTTTTTCTGTTATTTAATTACTATATGCTGGGAAGCATGTATTAAGAAAAGTATTACCATCTGTTTATGCCTATCTATTGTGCAGTCAGTAGAATCATGAAGTAATTATAACTTGGGATTCTGTAATATTGTTTTACTGAATGTGATTCTCAAGTATGGCTGGGCTGTGTCCAAAAAGATTTAACTTTACTACACTCCCACTATAGGTGAAGGAATGTAGGGAATTCTAGGCAGCCTCTCCATCTTGTGGAATTAGACCTTCCTGTAATTCTCACTATCTGAACAGAGATGTGATACCATCTATAAATCAGTTTAGTGTATTGTTCTTTAATATACTGTTGGACGAGACATGCCAATGATGTTTTGCACTTATCAATGAATGCTATGAATGACAGAATGAAGGTTCCAATCTCACTTGTTGCAGGTTTTGGGTTGTTTTGCCGTCTTCCGTAGTTCTTCTGTGAACCTGAGCTTTTGGGTATAGCTAGAGATCCATTTTCAGAGGATCATTTGCATTTGACTCTTTCAGAAGTCAGATCCTTGGAAGATGAATATTGTAGCTATATTCAAAATCTCAGGTTCACAGAAGAACTATGTTAACAACCCGAAAACTGCAACAAGAGAGAGTGCTACATATTTGGTGGAATTTGGTCTCCTGTGTTGCTTCCCAAATCTCATTCCGACTTCCTGTTGAAGTTTCCTACAGTTCTGTTAATATCTTATAGATTTTCAAAGATGTCTCTTTCAATGAACTTGTAGCACTTCTAATTTTTTTTTCAAATAGAATAATGGGTCTTGAGAAGGCCAATTTTATTTCTTGAGATTTTAAAAAAACTGATAAATGAAGACTATGTTAGCTATTTTTCCCCAACAGGGTTAAAACTTCATTGATTTGGAATTATTTAGTTTCCCTGAATCAAAATAATCCTGTATGGTGCTCAATCCTTTTCAATGAAGAGTCTCCCATTGTTCTCATTTTATTAAGTTATTTTAATACATTTATGTTTCTTAAAAAGGCTATTCTGTCCTGTCCAACAGACACAAATGAAAAGAAACAAGAGAGAAATAAAAACCACACTAGTAATGTGTGGGATCAGAGAGCTCAGGTTTCAGCTATGAAATCTTTTGTGTCTATAGTCAGACATACTACAGACAAAGGGTGTGATCAGACACTCCTAAAAAGATGCCCTAAATTCTCTCCCTAAATTTGTTGTACGTCATCTTGAAGCCTGAAGATGGGTACTTCTTCCACTTTCAGGATATCAGAACAGTGAAGATAACTCTTTCTTTTAGTAAGCAGTGTGGGAAACAGTTGCAGCAGGTAACTGACCAATCAGAGCCACAGAAAGCTGGGCAGATGAGTGGCCACTCAGCTAGTAGGCTTTGGGGCACTCAGTCAGTTAACTGTTTGAATGTGCTTTTCCTTTAAGGCGTGAAAAAAAGTCATGGGATGAAAGTATTACTTTGGCTTTGGCCTAGCAGGGAGCCAGGTGGCTACAAACATAACACTGAGGCATCGTTATGAAAATGTATAAAGTGAGCTATTATAGGTCTAAGTGTGCACCAAGCTATGAAGAAAACCACAGCTTTCTTTACTGATAAACACCATCAACACAAAAACAGAAGAAGGGGATAGAAAAATAACCAGTAGAAACCTGCAGGAGAACCAGGGAGACAAAAGCAGTTCCCAGCAGGCTTTGGGAAATGCTCCTAACATTTGGATCTGGGGATATTGTTCCTGCATTGGAGGTGATTATCAAAAGACAGGTGAAGCCTTACTCACTTTAACTCCTCTTGTAAGGAGATTGGGTTATATCTCCATTACACACCCCATTGCTCAGAAGCATGAAATGCCTGTGCCTGACATTCAGATCTATAAATTATGAATGGCTGGCCCCACTGATTCTCTGGTTTTTGCTATCAGAGTGGATAAGGGGAGAAACCAAAAAGGAATGAAAGGGTGGAAAGGTGCCTTTCTCTTTGTCTTTTCCACTGGGTTTTTACCTTGTGGCATGAATTTCATAGAGGTGGAGGAAAAGAGGGCTACAGGGAAGGAAAAGGACATGCTGACACTGAGGAGGGCACCATAATCTTTGTGTGCTACATGGAAACTGCACAAGAGGAACCTGTGAGGCAAGCAGTCAATAAAATATTTGCTGCCAACAAACATGCTTGTTTTCACTGCACAATTTACACAGGGTTTTAATCTGAGTCTTTTAAATCAGCAGTGAGCTCTGTATTTTTGTGATTCCACTGACAACTTATTATGCAGATTTGCAGGGGGGGAACCCTCCACCCTTTATTTTCCGTCATACTGTGGAAGGGTATCCAAGCCCCACCCCCTATATAAGCCTGATTCAGATCGCCATGGGGAAGCAGAGAGGGAGGCAAAGGCATGGGTGGAAGAAAGGAGGGTAGAGCAGGATCACAATCACCAGCAGAAGAGTCCCTCTTTGCCAATCAGAGGGACGAAGTAGGCACCAGTTTGCGCAGCATCAGCACACTGAAAATGTCAGGCATTTTAAAGACTTTCCGATCCCTGTCTAAGCAAAATCAGACTTTCCTGAGGATATGGTCTGATAGTGTCAGGCAGGGCTAGCTGCCTGCCATAATATTTCAATATAAGATATCTGCCATCTATGTGATTCTGTACTGTATATATGTATATAGTAGCTGCCTGTTGTTTGGAAGTGACAGTTGACTCCCCCCTCCCTGCTGGGGTCGAGTGATACATTTTGGCTACAAGTTTAAACTGAGTTTTGAAAGATAATTATTGTTGATTGGTTGAGGGCCAAACCCCGCTCAGCTATGAAACATATAAATATGCTGGGCTTTCTGTTCAAAGCTGCTTCCAACAAAACCTGCCTTACCCTGAGCTGAAATAAATCACTATTCATCTTTTTAAAGAAAGAGTCTCGTGGTTATTCTTTGCCAGCCTGACAGATAGCTCGTTACATTGTATTGTCTGATCTCTTGATACATTCCACTCACACTTTCAGCCAAGCCTGAAGCTTAACATGTAATGGGGAGAGGGAGGAAAGGGGAAGAAATCACAGCTTATCATTGGATCTGATAAGCTGAAAGTAGATAGCCTTTTAAGAGCCAATACATTTTCGTTATAAAAGTTATAAAAAATGACCCTAAAAAATAACTTTAGCTTTAAAAAATATTTTTTTAACAGCGAAAGTCGCAATTTAGCAGCAATAGGCGCTTGACAATCGACAGCTGCCGTTTCTGACATCTGACAGCAGCCGCTTGACATTTGTACACCTGTGATCCAGCGAAAAACCACAGGGAATGCCGTAAACTTAAAATCAATCCTGCCTCATATTGCCTAGCAGATCAGGGGTGCAAAACAAGCAAAAAGCACACCCCAACCCTGGCTGTCCATGCCTAAGTAATTGGGCTGAAGGGAAGTGATGGGGTCAAATCGCTGGCATTTGCCTTCTCCCCACACAGACACACGCAGCACAGACAGCTGCAGAACAGAGGATTCAAGCTGCCTGTTGCCTTGAGCCTGGAAGGAGAGGTGCATATTAATTAGCTCCATGCCGGCCAGGCTGGTGGGAGGCTGACTGACTCATTGGAGTCTCTAATTCTCCTCTGCAGGCACACATCTCCCTAATTCTTTCCTTGCCCTCCTCTCTGCTTCCTCCTTCCCTCCTCCCTCCCTCCCCCCTCCAGCTCAAGTCCTCCTCTCTCTCTCTCTCCCTCTCCTCTCTCTTACACACACACACACACACACACACACACACACACACACACACACACACACGAGGGTGGAATCCCTGTCAGACCCATTAAAATGATTAAGAGCAGTGAAAGTGCTGCTCTCATTTTAGCGAGGCTCTGAACTTGTGCACACTAGCCCCAACCCCCACCTGAAAGCTGCTCAGCTGAGTGCAGGTCAACCCCAAACGAGTGCCTGATAGTTGCCTTGACAGCTGAGAGAGAGAGACAGATAACGGAGATTTTACTTCTGGTTTTATTTCTGAAGTGCAATAAAGCCTTTTCCTGCCCAGACTGTGGAGGGGGAGGGCACAGGGTGTGCTGTTCTCCCTTTTAGAGGGGGGCAACCTTATTGCCCCCCTGTAAAAGGGAGAACAGTGCACCGTCTGCCCACCCTCCCACCCCCATGATCTGGGCAGGAAAAGGCTTTATTCCACTTCTTGTTTTACTTCTGAAGTGGAATAAAGCCGTTTCAGAGGCTTACTAAAATGAGAGGAGTGCTTTCGCTACTCTATCATTTTAATGGGGTCTGACTGGGATTCTACCCCCCCCTCTCTCTCCCTCCTCCAGCCTAAGCCCTCCTCCTTTCTGTCTGTCTGTCTGTCTCTCTCTCTCACACACACACAGGGTGGAATCCCAGTCAGACCCTGTTAAACTGATTAAGAACAACGAAATGTGCGCACATTCAGAGGCTCACTAAAATAAGAGCAGCACTTTCGCTGCTCTTAATCATCTTAACAGGGTCTGACTGGGATTCCACCCAGTCTGTGTGTGTGTGTGTGTGTGTGTGAGAGAGAGAGAGAGAGAGAGAGAGAGAGAGAGAGATGAGGGAAAGACAGAAGGAGGGCATGTGCTGGAGGAGGGAGGGAGGGAGAGGTGGGCTGAGGAGAGAGTGGGTGGAGCTGCTCCCCGTGCTGGAGCTTGGCACGGCTTGCTTGGGGACGCCTCCATCCACGCCGATACCCAAACGCAGCGCGCATTGCCAGGCATCCCATGCGGACACCAAAAATGCGTGCCAATACAACGCCCAAATGGTGCTAACTATCCACCATGGGGCCGCGGTCAAGGTGTCATTTAAGCTTGAACATGTCTTGGAATCAGCACCACTCCTGACATCCCCCCTTTTTTGCATTGCTCCTATGACATTGCTCTGGTAACCTCTAGATTGGACTACTGTAACACACTCTATATGGGGCTGCCCTTGAAGACGGTCTGGAAGTTTCAGATAGTGCTAAATGCATTTGCTAGAGTGCTGACTGGAACAGCTAGCCAGACACACATTACACCGGTTTTAAAAGGGCTGCATTGACTACCAATTTACTACTAAGTCCAATTCAAGATGACTCTGACTTATAAGGCCCTAAATGACTTGGGCCCCAAATATCTAAAGGAACAGCTTCTCCCATACCAACCTGCCCGTGCCTTAAGATCATGCGGTGAGGCCCTCCTGGTTGTCCCACCACCTTCAGTAGTGAGGTTGGTGGGCACCGGGGAGAGAGCCTTTTTCGGCCATGGCCCCCAGACTATGGAATAGTCTCCCACTCAAGGTGCGTCATACCCCTTCCTCACATATATTTAGGAAGGCGGTGAAGACGTACCTCTTTACCCTAACCTTTAGCTTAGATGATTATATTTCCCATCGCACCACAGATACCATCATTTTAAACAAGCTGTGTATTGTTTTAGATTTGTTGATTTTTTAAAAAGTGCTTTTAATGTATGTTCTGTTTTTAATCTGTTGTTTTAATGGTTGTTACCCGCCCAGCGACCTTCGCTTATGGGGTGGGATAGAATGTAAATAATAAATATTGCTTGTCCATAACTTTTATCCATTTAATTAACATTTTCTTAACATGAAATATCTGATACAGTAACTGGAAAATGTGTATTTATTGCTGTTGTGCATTACTCTGGACTGATTTCTCCATGGAAGTGAATGGCAGTCAAATCTTCTGCCTTCTGGCTATTACTTATTTTTAACCTAGGGTGTTTTTCCACATTCACTAGAAGTACCCCTTAATGGGTACTTAGTGGGTACTTTTAGTGACAGTGGAAAAACACCCCTAAAGAATTTTGTAAGAGTGATGGTTCACAACAGCCCTTTGCAAAAATTGTGATTTATACATTTAAAAGATGCTGTCTAGTTAGCTGCTGCATTTTGGAAGACTGCTGTATGAATACCATTGGTCCTACTACCAGGAAGCAAGACAGATTTCACCCTCAACTGTTGTGTAGGTACCTGTTCCACCTTCTTCCTTCCTAGGTCAGCTTTTCCTCTTGTGCTCTGTCTTTTTAGTTTGTGAGCTTGTAGGCAGAGTCTTTTCTAATAATATATACTGTATTTTCTGGCGTATAAGACTACTTTTTAACCCAGGAAAATCTTCTCAAAAGTCGGGGGTCGTCTTATATGCCGGGTGTTGTCTTCTTATACAGTGAGTATATCCCAAACTCTATATTTTAACTGGAAAGTTGGGGGTTGTCTTATACGCCCAGTCGTCTTATACGCCGGAAAATACGGGTACTGTAGCCTGCTCTGGGAGCCTTTGTGGTGGTGGTGGTTAAAGTCTTACTTCCCAGAAATGGTGTTGAGGATTGGAAGAATATTAGTTTTAAAAAGAATGTTCTTGGTTCTTTGAAATTTTAACCAGAAGCAAAAATTCAGAAAGATTAGATTATCCTATTGCAATGCTTTGGTGTACAGATCTTTCTGAAAGTCTGGCTCTGACAGTTCTGTGTGCTTTTGTGCATGTATAAAATTTTCATACAGGTGAATTAAACAGCATAAAATGTACCCCTGACACCATTCTGCAATATCTCATTATTACAATCTTAGGCACAGATTTATCCAGCTCACATCTGTTTTCTAATGTACCTTGTCTAGCAACTGTATCCTGTGACATGCTATCCTAGATGCGAAAAGTATTTAGTCATGGGCTTAAGCCCAAGAACTGTTGTCATTCATTTCAGGATAACACACTAATACAATTTGTAGACTACGAAGGACTGACACGTTGAACATTTCATGATAAATTGCAAAGTGGTCCATTAAATTTTTCAAAATCCAGTACCCTAAATTACCAAATTAAAAAAAAAATTAAAATATTTCAATCTCAAAGAGGTTCTGTAAAATAGGTGCTTGCTCTTTCACCAGTTAAAAAAATTGGTCATGGTTACATCCTAACCTATTACATGTGACGGCTCAGAAGAGAATTCCTAAGAATTTCCTGAAGTTTCTCATACTTTTATACTATACAATTTTATGAGGACTTATATTTGAGTTGATACCAATAAAACAAACATGAGTTCAAATATACTGTATTAGAACTACTTTCTAAGGCTGTATTGACAAATCTTCTTAATATAACATCTGTAGGCTTAAAACACTTATTGAAATAAAATGGTTTATGATAAACTTTGCTGACAAATTGTAAACACCATTTTATTTTGCCTTGTAAGTATACTAGCATTTGAAATTGGACAGATGGTGTCATAGAATGCATAATTATACTTCAGTTGAATAGCACATGGCTTTTGCACACAGGTTACGTACGAAATCTCAGCATTATCATTTTTAAATATATACTATATGTTATGTCACATACAAAGTTTGGATACCTTAAATCATATATTATAGAAGGCACATTAGATAATTTAAAAAACACAGGAGCCTGTGGGTTATAAGGCAAAATAATACAAATAAAAATCCCTGCTATTAAAGTGGCATTATCCTATTAATGTAAGGGTTTATTTTACTCAAAAGATAAGAATTTTTAAAAAACTTTTTCCCACTTTACAAAAAGGCTGCCACTTTTCCTGCACAAGGGAGCTATATATAGTTCTTGCTGTTTCTATACTACAGGATTTTTCTCTGAGAAAATAAGCAAAAGAAAGACATACAAGACAGAAACTGCATTCCAGCAATTGGAATGTTTCTGTATATTAACCATCATTGACACAGATTAAGTACAGTTGCTTCAGTTAGTTTTCTTTGCCCTCTTTTCTCATGAAGCCAAAAGCTTTAACTTGAAAAAAGATTGCCCAGGGAGCAGTTCTCCAGCTCAATTGCCTGTGAAACACAGTGATCCTTCCTTATATATATAAAAAAAAATCTGCTCCAGAATTCAAGTTAAGTGTGCTTACAACTCAATCAGTTAGTTCAGTTTCACACCTGTTGCCTTACCTCACTTAGTAGTGTCTGCACTTGTATAATCCAGGGCCAGCCACTGCTTTGGCTTGCTGTTGCCTTTATGGAGTAAAGATTCAATAAAAGACAAGGCTGCACCTGCTACATAGCAGCAAACTGACAAGGACTGAGAAGCTGAAACAGCTGTTGCAGCAACATGCTGCTACCTGCACTTCTCATAGGCTTCTCGGTCGCTCAGGACCACCCTTTTCTGTTTTTCTTCACAATTCCACCAACCCTTCTCTTCCCTTCTTTTCCAACAGTGAGGGGGGTTACAGTGCTATCACACTTCATGGGGCCAAAAAAAAAGTCCTTCCATCAGAGGAATTCTTAGAACAGCAAACTGTCACGCATCCAAGATTTTTAATTCATTAGTCTTGCCAAACCTAAAATATACAAACAGACTTGCTTCATAGGACTGGAATGTTTTCAGCATGACCCAATCAGTGTCTGCGGCTATTCCAGCAAACTGGAAAAGAGACTGACTCCAGTCAGCAAAAATGTCTGTGGCTCCAATCAGCTTGGGGTGACATTGCCAACTTGAGCAGACTGTGAGCAAACTATCAGCACAATAGCTGCTGCTATCAAAGCTAACAACTAGGTTAGATCTTTTCTGGTTTCGTCTAGGCATGGTAAAATGATACCATCCAACAAATGAGAGGATAGAGCGGCAGGACTAAAAAAAGAAACAATGGGCTATTCTTAGAAATACTGTGTATTTAAAAATCTAAGAATAATTTTCTTAAGGCCTTTCTACAGGCCTTCTGAGATTAGACAAGCAAAGCAGAGTGTAAGGTCCTACAGCTGATCATGATTTGTGATTTTCTACTGGATTTTAGAACTATTGAAGATTTATGCAAAATAATTAATAGTATTTTATCGGCATAGCCTCACTTCAGTCCAAACACACTTTCAAAAAAGATACATACATTCAAACATCCCCAGATTCAATCAGTGCTGCCCAATCAATTTTCTCAAGGATAATAAGAATCTTCTTGCTTTCACTGCTGATTAACCATAATCCAAAGGTGTGATCAGACACACTTAAAGAGATGCCCTCTGGGGGAATTTGAGTATGAAACAGCTGACTTTTTTTTTTTTTTGGCCAGCATTCACCTTACCCTGTCTCAAAACCCCAGAAAAATTACTTCCTCTCCCCCCTCCATTTTTGCTGCAGAACAGGGTGCACCACCCACCCCCCTCCCCAGGTACTCTCAAGACCAAACACTTTTGCTCCTAGCCCTTGGAGGCTCCAGGACTAGCTCCAAAGCTGGTGCAGCTTTTGGAGCCAGCTGCAAGGGCTGGCACAGGACAATCTGTTCCAATGTAGACAGCTCCATCTCACAACAAAAGGAACCCATAAAAACTTGGGACAGATTATATACCTCAGGATAGGGTGGTCCACCTGTCCCAGGATACAAAAGGAAGTGTGGAAATTGAGAAATGGCTTTCATCTGCATACATACTAGAAATGCCCCTCCCCATGTGAAAGCTGTAAAACAGAGAAAAGAGATTGGTGTGATGGGGATTTCAAGATATTGGAAGAACCCCATATTAGGAAGTTGTAAGTGCTTTGTGGGTAGAAAGAGGAGAAAAGCTGCTGTAAATAATAATGTGTTATAGACATTAGTAAATTCATATAAGGATCTCATCTTTGGTATTACCACTGTTACACACAAATGGCAGATGTTTTACTTCTGTTTACAGACAGGGTGAGTCCCCATGATGAAAATACTCCTAGGCGAACCTTGGAGCATTCCCATGAAAAGCCTCTAAGCCGGGCTACATGTGGGATAAATGGGCAAAATCCATGGCAACACACACACACACCCTTTCCAACTGTTTTTGCCGCAGATTAGGAGGCAATCACACATTATCCTGGAGTCATGGGTACGCTCCTGGATTATTGGGGGCAGAGATTGGCGATCACAGCATTAGCAGGTGGGCTTTTGCCTGTGCCTGCTGTCCCTGCCATGTGCACTGCGATTGCAGCTGCGTGGGGATCTCTTCAAAGAAATTCTGCTGAAAGAGAAGTGATGAGCTCTCATTTGCCCTGCGAGTGTCTCTCCGGCTACAGGCACGACACTCTCCCTTGCCTGATTGCCCGATCAGCAAGGCACGCGCAGTAAAGGGCTTGATTTAGCGCACAAGCGCTTGATAGTCTTAATGGGTGAAGCGCCCGTGGCTTCCCTGCACTCAGCTGAGCGAGATCAGAAGCTGCTGTCAGACGGAGGTATGCCTGCTGTCAAGCGGAGGAGTGCACCTCCGCTAAAATGATTGAAGCACAGCCTTGGCTTCAATCAATTAGACACTTTCCCTTCCTATTATGCCCTCCTTTTATCATTTTTTATCTCTTATTGATGCAGTGTGTGGTGTTTTTGGAGGTGTAACCGGGAGGGGTTTCCCGTGTCATCACTGAAGCAGGCGGGACAGGCGCTGCAGGGCATGGTGATGACAGCCGGGTTTCCCATCAGGGAGGAGGGGTGGAAAAAACAACAATGCAGTTCCCCGATGCAGGGGTTTACCACGGTTTTCATGGGGACAAGCAGATTCGGCTTGAACCTGCGCTGTCCTCAATCACATGGGGACGTGTTAATCCAAGCTACAATTCGCATTGGGGCTGCTCCAAATCCACCCTAAAGTAAATGGAGCCCATGGGGATGCACCCACAGTGCAACCACGAACAGAGGTACACCAAAGCCAATCACGTTGAGTTCAGTTGTGCTTAGTCTCAATAAATGGACATAGAAGAGCCTCAGATATACAAGTTCAACCTTTAATCTCTGTGTGTGTCCCCTTCTCACAAATTATAGGAGTAACAGTGAGTGTCTCGTACTTACATACAGTACTATGCAAAAGCTTTAGGCACATTTAGAAAAAAAAATGCTTTGAAGTACGTCCAGGAAGTGATCATATGGCCCCCACGCTGCCCTGATCTCTGATCTCAACATCATTGAATCTGTTCTAGGATGGCATGAGGAGACAGAAGGATTTGAGCAAGCCTACATCTACAGAAAATATTTGGTGGATTTCTCCAAGATATTTGGAACAACCTCCCTGTCAAGTTCCTTCAGAAATTTTGTGCAAGTGTACCTAGAAGACCCGATGCTGTTTTGAAGGCAAAGGGTGGTCACGCCAAATATTAATTTGATTTAGATTTCTCTTTTGTCATTCACTTTGCATTTTGAAAATTGATAAAAATAAACTGTTAACGCTTCTATTTTTGAAAGCATTCTTACTTGGCAGCATTTTCCCCATGCCTGCTTAAAACTTTTACACAGTACTGTATATTCAGTAACAGCATCTGGAAGTGTAAGCCTCTAGTGAAACATTAAAGCAAGAGAACAGAAAGTCAAGAATAATCTCATTCAGGGGTTTTTCACTCAAGAGAAATTGCAGTACAGGCCAAAATGCTGCTCTGGAAAGTGAAGATTCAAGATACACTGAATCTGTGTAGATTACCATCTTTTGCAATTCTAGTCAGATCACAAGATCACAGAAAGTTTTCTTAAACTGGCCAGAACCAGGACAAGAAGGGTTGTTTTGTCCTTCAAGCATTGTGGATAAAGACATATGAAGAGTCATCTAGCCATACTAAAGTAGCCAGTCTTTGGGAATGCACCCTAAGACTGAAAATTTCCTCTGTTTATTGGTTTTTCAAACACCTGACTGATAGAATACAGCTGTTACTGTGTAAATGGAGAACTTGTATTTCCATATTGAAAATACAACTGTCTGAACATTCATTAAACTTATCACCTAATGATAGTTCTGAAAGTATTGTGTAAGCTTTTCAAGCAAATTTCAAAAGGCAACCTTAACAGCTTTCATTCTTCTACCCATAAGGACTTGACACTATTTTCAGATCATGAATTGTCATTCGGGGGGTGGGGGAGGTTTGGATTACTCACCTCGGCAGAGAGATGAACAGATATCCAGAGGACTTCAAATAGATTTAAAAGGAAGTCCTAGGACTTCACACAGTGAACAGACATCCAGAAATGCTGCTGTAATCCTGACATAGCGTAAATCAACAGAACATAAAAAAACTAGATCAGAATAACAACCTGAATATAGATTGAGAACGGCATAAAGCTAAAAGGCTTCCTCAATCAACCTTGGAACAATCCGGCAAAAGAATGCAGAAATTCGGGAATTTTGTCAAGGGTTACAGGTACTGAAAAGAAACATATAGTCTGCTTAGGGGCCCTCAACAATTAATAGTGCTTGCCGTGACGATCTTGTTGTGGTAAGTATGTATAGGTAGTGGCTGGTATTGAATGAGTAGTTACAGTGGAGCTCACTAGTCCAAGAGAAAGCAGGGGGGTGAGTTAGCCTGCACAACAGCCAATCAGAGAGGGTCCTGGCTTGCCAGGCAAGTATAAAAGGCTGTTACAGGAGAAGTTGTTCTTTTTTTCTTGTTCTTGCTTTGGGGGATTGTTCAGGAGGGAACAGTCATACACCTTTGGGAAAGGTGGGGAGGACAGGATAAGGACCGGGTTCTTTGGGCTGTCAGGCAGGGCAGAACAGGATCCTGAGAGAAGGAATGTGAGTAGGAAGGGGAAAGTATTTATTTGAAAATGAACTGAATGATTACATTTCAAGTCTCATGTGTAAACAAAAGTTTATGTTTTGTTTAAAGAACACCGGAATGTCTGTCTTTCAGATTCATAGAAGTGAGGGGGGGTCAAGTGAAAAGGCTCTGCTTCTTTAAGAAGTGAAAGTGGCAATAGGGGAAAGCGCCACACTCGGTGGTAGTTGAAACTGAAGCCTGCTGAAAGGGGAGAAGACAATAACGAAGGCGCATGCCGTAGCTGGGGCATGGATTTCAGGTGCCAGGAAGAAGCTTGGGAGATTTGTAAATAGTGGAAAGAGTCTCCAAGCAGAGGTGCTGGGCTTTCAGATGATCTACCCCTGGTTAGGGTCGTCGCAATTGCTTGCTTGCTGTGGTTTTGACAACAAAGGCATGATGGAGGGAGATAAGTGAGGAGTGTGTCAATCACTATGAAAATGACACTTTCTTGTCATTTATTTTCAAGCTGGGAGGCATCATTTTCAGTGGTGATCACTGAAAGCAGAAAATTGCATCTTCTGTAAAAAAACCAGTGATCACACCTGGTGATGGGACTGCCACCACAAATGGAAGTGCAGCACAGAAGGGGCATTAACAAGCACCTGGGAGGGTGTGATGTTCCTCTCACAGACAGAGCAGCTCAGATAGATTACTCTTGGGTAGAAATTAAATGATTAAATATATCCGTCATTGCTAAACTCTGTGTGCTGTATTTATTTTGTTGGTAGCGTGTAATATAGTGTTAGCCTGGCCGCTTTAACACTTCCTGCAGTAAGGTTCATCACTTTCCCTTTATAATCCCTCAACTAGGTGTGAAGTGGTTCTCAGTTTCGCCAGTAGTGGCGCCAAACTTCCTTTCCAACTTCACCTCCTTAGGAGCTGCTGTAGCCTTAACCGGCCTGTCTCTCAATTGTGGCTTTAAGTAGATAAATGCTCTTGACTCAATGCTCTTTTGAAATCAACAAGAACATGTTTATTATTTACAAATTCAACTCTGCATGGAACATCAGGTAAGTC
Organism: Aspidoscelis tigris stejnegeri; assembly: GCA_023333525.1. NCBI lineage: Eukaryota > Metazoa > Chordata > Lepidosauria > Squamata > Teiidae > Aspidoscelis > Aspidoscelis tigris. The sequence continues at coordinate 216,722,561 of JALMGA010000001.1, forward strand.
TCACATTTAATAAGAACAGACGTTTCAGCCTGCTTATCTCTATCCCTCCTACTTAAGAGGTCTGCCCCTCTACCCTTTCATCTCAAGAGATCCACCTGCCTGTTTCCCAAGTGCAGCAATCCCTGAATCTATGTGTGTTCTACTCCCTCAGGATGACATGAGCTATCATGCAAACTGCCCACCCTGACCAGAATTCAGGACAAACAACATAGAACATCTGGCAGCCATTGGGCTAGCCTTTTATATCTCTCCCTGGTGAGCCTGATGCCTCTGATTGGCTGGTAAGCACTGATGACTCGCTTCTCCTCCCTCCTATTGTGCTGAGCAAGCCCTGCCGCTGCTTACCTGCATCTGTTACCAAAACGCTTCCAATCTGTTTATTGGTATAGATTGCTTCTGGTTACAAAAATGTTTTAAACTCATTTTAACTCAACTTTCGTTAAATATACATTGAAATAATAGTGGGCACCACAGAGTGTATTTGGAGATTTGGCCACCATTGCAGAACTGAAGGCAAGCTACCAAGATGGTACAAACACCACACATGCTGTGAGGGATACACATGTGTTGTGAAAAATGTGAGGAAAGATTCTCATATTCACAGTTTTATCTAAGCTGAGGCTTTTTTCGCACAAGAGGTTTTCGAATGCATGTAGAACACGTTGGGATGGAGCATTTGCTCTTCTGGGGTGGCCGGATCCATTCTGAGCCACCCCAGCTGTCCCAATGCGTCTAAATATGTTCGAGTTTCAGAGCACAAAAAAGTGCTCTGAAACCATCCCGGCGTGTTTGGCCAGTCCAAGCGCATTCCCAGCTGTACCAGAGGGAAAGCATTCACACGCTTTCCCTCCCTGACAGCTGGACCCCTCCCCCGGCCTCCCCCCATTGGCTGCTGTGGAAGCTGGGGTGGACAGCCCTGAAGCCTCCCTTCCCTGTGGTCCCACGCACTCCCCGGGGCCAGATCGGCTTCCTGGCACCGGCAGAACCTCCACCCAGCACCCCCCAAACCGGCCCAGAGGTGGACACACATGAAATGGGGCTTACCTGTTTGGCGTGGGGCAGCAAGTGGGGCGAGGAGGCCGGCCCCTGTGCGCGGGGCGGTCCCTGATTTGCCAGTTGCCTGCCTAGCTTCAACTGGCTGTCTGCACAGGCACAAGTGCCTGGCGAATCAGGGACCGTCCCGCATGCAGGCACAGAACATGGCCGGCCTCCTTGCCTCACTTGCTGCCCCGCACTGAACAGGTAAGGCCTGTTCACGCGCACGCACCCTTGGGGTGGGTTGGGGGGTGCTGGGTGGGGGTCTTACTGGCACCAGAAAGCCGATTTGGCCCCATGGAGTGCACGTGACCACAGGGAAGGGAGGCGCCAGGGCTGTCCACCCCGGCTCCACAGCAGCCAATGGGGAGAGGCCAGGGATGGGACTTGTGAGTCCCAGGACAGCCATTCGGCCTGAACACATCTAAGACAGTTTTCCATTCGCATGTAGGTAGGTAAAAGGCACATTTGCAACACGTCCTTTACCTGCCAGTGTGGATGAGAAAGTGTCTTAGACTCGTTTGGGCCGAAGCGTTCTACAGTGTTTTAGCTATAGTGCAAAGAGGCCTCTGGATTGCCGCCAGGAGCAGTTGGATGACTTCCAAGGGCTTTTGCCTAACATTCACAATATTCTATTGTTCTTTGCTAGCATCTAATTATGATACATAAAGCGTATGTGAGCCTGTAATGTAAAAGATGTTTCACACAGAATCAGCTATTTTAATTGAATATAAGTGCTTGTGTTTCCTTCAGTAGATGTCATAATCACTTATGATCAACCTTGTTGCCTCATGTCTTGTTAATATATATGCTTGCTAGCTGCTGCTATGCTGCTGGCTTGGTGCCCAATTGCTTGCAATGTAATTTATGCAGGGTTATTGTCTGATGCTCATGTATATTGTATCTAGGGTTAGCGATATACACATATTGATAATGTGGCACAGTGTACATATTGATATAGCGTTGACCAGCAGAATCATTGCCACACATGTAACATAAACACATGAAGTCACTGTTGCAGTCGGCAAAGGATAATGGCAGGGGATCAATATCTTGAGTTATTCATTGCTAGTGGGTTATTCAGCCACTACGTGAGACAGCAAGGATGTCACATGCACATTAGGGATGTGAACAATTTTTTACTATGTTCCTTTTGCATTCGTGCAAATGGAGCCACTTCAAAATGTGCTAGGCTTCAAATTTGCTTTGAATCCCTGCCGCCACCAGTTGCTCCTCTGAATCTGTTCCAAAGCTTCAACCGGAGGCATAAAACTTTCGTTTCACATGCGAAAGTCAATCTTCAAATATGGCCAATATTCAGTTTGAATGCGAAGTGTTTCAGGAATGACCTATGACCATCATGAGAATCCATGTCTGTGCCTCAGATTCACATTTTTGTGCCCTGACTTTGCTAAAAATCATTAGATTGACAACATTCAGGATTCAGGGATTTAATACTGGGAGAGGTAGGAAAACTCATGGGGAAATGTGAGTTTGAAGAGAAAGAATCCAGCTTAAATATACTGTACACTTAAATATATCTTACCTGTTTCCCTCCCTCTCTCCCAAAGTAATTGTACTGCTTTCCTTTTCACATACCCGGTCATATAAATTGTTTTCCCTTGCCTCTTAATGTCTTGGCTGTCTCACTTTCCAAGTTGAGACTTGAAAGGCACTTAATTACTATCCACACATTGGAATGTATCTGAGGTAGGTCAAATTTAGATGTTTACATGCATGCGTACTAATGTTGGGGCACGCAGTCTTATCAGGCATATTTACTGAAGCCAGGTTTTGCAGGCTTGATGACAGTTTATCTTATTTTGCTTTAGTGGTAGTTTGTTGAATCTCACCCTTTCCACTCATTGAGGATCTATTAAGGGGCTTCTTCAATGCTGACGCTTTGCTGATCCATCTCCCCACCTCAAGGTATATTTCCTGGGTTGGAGATCTTTTGGTAGCTGTTGTAGGTTTATTCTGCCAATGGTGGCATTCCTGCAGTTTCACTGATGCCCCCAAAATGTTCTGCAAGCTTGGGGAACAAGCAAGGACTTGTGGAATATGTGCATGTTGCATCAGTGGACTGTCTTTGTGCATTCATGCCCCTGGTCCAAGAGCTTTCTCTTTCCCAGCAGTGCCCCTCCCTCCTCCAACTGCCATCATCACAAGGCTGCAAACCATCTTGCCTGAGAGGAGTGGAGAAGAGGCAGCAGGCTGGGCTCTGCCATCTTGCTCCCAGCAGTGCCCCTCTCTCTTCCAAATGCCATCATCACAAGATGACAAAGAGACTACAGCAGCCGATCCATCAGTTGAGAAAACGTCTGGTCCTGAGGCCGAGCAAGGCGGGGCTGAGTAGATGCCAGCTGACCATCTCTACCACCATCCAGTTTGTCATCAATGAAGGGAAAATTCAAAGTAAAGAGAACAGGAAAATTCCAGCAATAAGAAACAAACAGAAGAACTGGAACTGAAGACCTCAAACACTTGCTTTTTGCTGTTCCCTGTTCCCTCCCACACCATTTTCCTTTTGTTTCTTGTCTCTTTAGATTGTAAGCCTGAGGGCAGGGACCTGTCTAGATTAATATAATATTGGTAACCCGCCCTGAGACCTTCGGGTATAGGGTGGGATAGAAATACAAATAAAAAAATAAAAAAAATACAACCCATGGTGTCAAGGAAGAAGGTTTCCACACCATGGATTTTTTTTCTATATTTTATAAAATTTATTATGGATTCATTTTTTCAGTACAACTGAGATACTTTTGAATGTAATTTTTAAAATAATAATGAATTGTCTTGAACTTTACTTATTGAGGACACTTTGGGTTTGTTCATCCATGTAAAACAGCAAACATAACAAACAGAAATGTTCTCTAGTTGTTTAATAATGTTTTGTCCCGAAATCAATATACATATATAAAAGAATCATCTTCAGACTGTACAACCTGAAGCATAAACTGCTTTACAGTGAGTGATACCATAGGGCAGGGGCCCCTTCTCAGTACTGTAGGGGCCAGAAAGCTGCTCATTCTTGGTTTAGCCTTTAAGCGAAATGACAGTGGAGCTGTACTCGGTTACCTGCCAAAGTCTGCAGTCATCCAGTGTTTAGTGACCAGAAAATTACTTCAAACACAGATCATACTATGGTGTGTAAGCTCATCTCAGTGGATGACATACACTGTGTCATGTTTCAGCCACCACGCGTTCCAAAGTTGTCATATCCTGAATTAGAAACATTACAACTTATTGACACTGGGGGTTAGGCAAGTCTGTAATTTTATTCATTTATTTATTTAGCTTGAGGTAGTCATTGCCTCGCATATGTAAATAAAGGCCAGGATATTCTGTCTAATGAAACACCTGTCCTCTTCTATTTTTTAACTGCACTGCTTTCACCTCATTAGTGGCTTAGCAGGGGTAGCATTTTGATCGTCTGTGACCTCACTGAAAATGAAATGGGGTCTTAGAGTATTATATATGGCCTATAAAAATAAACTTTAAAAATCAGACACATATATGGCAGAGATGTTTTTCCACTGTCAAAAAGTACCCATTTTTGCACACATTTCGGGGCCCATTTGGGTGTGAGCCGGATGATCCCATTTCCACCACAGCACCCATTTGGGACCCAATTGTTTCCACTGCTGTGGGGGAAATCCGGATCTAATGGGTACATTTTGGCCTTTAATCCGGATTTTCTGTAGACCCCATTAATGGGTTTCTACAATGGGGTCTTCTGCCAGAAAATCTGGATTACAGGGAGGCTGTTTCCACTGGAAACATGCAATGGGGTCCAAAGGAGGCTAGGGGGAGGAGATGCACCCATTGGGGCCCCCCTAAACCTAGGCTCCGAAGTCACTTTGAAGCCACTTCAAAGTCATTTCGAAATTCACTCCGAAGATCAGCACAGACTTCAAAGGCACTCCGGAGCTATTTTGCACAGACTTCGAAATGACTTCGAAGTCAATTTGAAGTGGCTTCGAAGACTGCACCCCCCTGCCCCCCGAAACACCTGGGGTAATGGACCAAACCCTGGGGGGTCAATCTGGATTCCCCACATGGGTGCAAAGCTGTTTCCTACACCTCCCGTGGAAACACATTGGGTGCTTCCCTAAATCCGGATCTACTAGATCCGGATTAAGGAATGTACCCATTCCTTAGATCCGGATCTTCTTAGATCCGGATCTAAGGGCTGCAATGGAAACACCCTATAGCTATTTCATGATAAACAGAGATTGTGATCTTTTCTTTGAGAGTCTTAGTAGTGGGGCTGTCCTTGGAGACAGTACAGAATCTATGGGTGGTGCTGAGTCTGGCAGCAAGATTGCTGGCTGGTCACACATCACACAGCTGCACTGGCTGCAAATTCAATATAGAACCCTGTTCAAGATGTTAACATTGACCGAGAGCACTCCAAAGGTATGTGCTCCAATATCTAAAGAAAGGGATTCTCCACATAGACCCGTCCATGCCTTAAGATCTGCAGTGAAAGCCCTCTTGGCTATGGTACCACTCTCAGAAGGGACATAGGTGCCTGAGAGGTCCTTCTCAGTGATAGTCCCTAGATTATGGAACAGCTTTCCCTCTGGTGTGCATCAGATACCTTCACAGTATACATTCAGACATTGGGTGAAGATGGACCTTTTTGCCCTAGCCTAGAATATTAATTTAATGTGTTCTATCTCTTCATGGGTGCTCCACTTTAAATCCAAGGCTGTACCCCTTGAAGCAGTTCCAATTGCTCCTTGACAGGCCTGTCTGCACGCCACTGCTACTGCTGTCCTAGCTCTGCTGAGCTCTACTCAGCAGCATTCACACTCTCTTCTAGGTATGATGCTGTGAATGGGTGAGGCAGTGTGGCTCCAGCTACACACCATACTCCAATCACCATGCCATGTGCCAGATGTTGCCACATGCAATCTACTCTGCCCAGACCTAACCACCTGCACTTCAAGTGCTGATGGCCCAGTTCAAGAGTTCTTCTCACATCCTTTTATCTTTCATATTAATACCAGGGGTGTACAAAATGCTGCTTTCAAACATTCAAACCAGTTATTGTCAAAATTCAGCTTAGCATTTAGGTGTGCTAGCCTGCCCTTCTTGAGCCAAATGAAGGAGGAAGACCCCCTTACCTGACCTTACTTGAACACAGTTTCTTCTCTCCAGGCCTTTTGATGTTTATGAGGAAGAGCAAAACTCCATGGCTCATTATGTGCCAACATACAGTTAGGGGCCTCTAGGAGCAACCCCATGACCATGACAGCTCTGGAGAACACACATAAGGCAGAAGGGTGGCACAAGGTTTTTTTTCTTTAAGTTGTTTCTAATCCAAGCCTTGGAAGCATCACAAAAAAACCTCTCATAAAAATATGGATCCTTGTGATTTCTGTGATACAAGCAACGTTCTCAAGAGGCCATGACAGAGAATTCCATTGTGGTCTTTTAGAAATCTATCTTAAAATTATAAGGATACCAAGTGTCCCCATTGAAAGCAGAAACCACAGACCATTGCTCCTAACTCCAAGTGGACACTGCACTCTATGGTGGGTGTGTCATGCCACCAAAAGTGGAAACATAACACCTGAAAACTCCCAGGAAGAACCTCCCATAATGTTCAAGTTAAGATACATGCTCTAACTACCAATGAGAGGTAGTGATGCCACAGAGGCTAAACAGCATTATTACTAATTTCTGGGACCAGAAAGAAGTCAAATTTTGCCAATTGTATAAGATCAAAGTTATACTAGAGGCAACTGTACTTCATCTGTTTTTTCATTGACAGCTGGATCAATGAAAAGACCATCGTACTTTTGATCTGCTGCTTTTTATAGATATGAAAGCAAAATGAAATTTTAGAGTATCTATTTTCTGCAAATACATCTACTATCACTGAAAGCACTACAGGGCACTAAACCAAGGGAGAAACATATAATGAATCTACACTCCTATACTGCCACCAAGAGAGCACATTTGAGAAGTTATTTAAGTAGAACCATAAAATTCTATCAAAGGATACAGAAAACATTGTTCTTTAGGAATAAAGCACAGTTACATATGGTTCAATATCCTAATCTGCCTTTGATGTGATTGTACTGTTGACTAAAGAATAAATATTTTGTATGTACAGTTTGTTTGCTTTGGACTCCACGCTTTACCTGGAAGTCTCAGGGCGTGTCACAGCATATTATAAAATATATACTTTATTCTTAGTTGATCATTTTCTGTGGTTTCATACAATTATAGAGTTGGAAGGGACCTCCATGGTCATCGAGTCCAACCCCCTGCTCATTGCAGGATTTCCCAGAAAGATGTAGGCGCAGCCTATGCTTGAAGACCTCCAGTGAAGGAGAGCTTGCTACCTCCTGTGGCAACCTATTCTGACCGATCACCCTCACTGTCAGGAATTTTTTCCTAATATCTAATCTGTATTTACTCCCTTGAAGCTTCATACCATTGTTTCTAGTCCTCCCATCTTGTGCAAGTGAGAATAGTGACAATCCCTCTGTACTGTGGCAGCTCTTCAGAAATTTAAAGACTCTGATCACGTTTCCCCTCAGTCTTCTCTTCTACAGGCTAAACATTCTTAGATCCTTCAACCTTTCCACATAGGACATGCTTTACAGACCACTAACCATTTTAGTAGCCCTCCTTTGGACTTGTTCTAGTTTCTCAATGTCTTTTTAAAATTGGGGTGCCCAGAACTGGACACAGTACATGAGGTCTGACCAAGATAAAGAGGAATAATTACTTCTCGTGATCTAGACTCTATACTCCTCTTGATACATCCTAGGATGGTGTTTGCTTTTTTTTGCAGCTGCATCACATTGTTGACTCATGTTCATCCTGTGATCAACCAGTACACCCAGATCTTTTTTCACTTGTGCTACTACTCAGCCTAATTCCTCCCATTCTATATTCATTTTTACCATTTTTCTTACCAAGATGTCGGACTTTGCTTTTGACCCTATTAAATATCATCCTGTTAGGTATCTAGATCTTTTTGAATCCTCTCCTTCTCCTCTCTAGTGTTAGCAATCCCTCCTAGCTTTGTGTCACCTGCAAATTTGATCAGCATCCTTTTGACTCCTTCATTAAGATCATTTATTAAAATGTTGAATAGCACTAGATCCAGGACAGACCCCTGTGGCACTCCACTTGAAACATTCCTCCAATCGGATGTGAAGCCATTTATTGCCACTGTTTGAGTGTGATCACTAAGGCTGTGTTCCCATTATAAGCTTAATTCGGTTTCAAAATGGTTTCAATCCCCACAGTTCCCACGTCAGGTTGGCTTAACACGCTTTCCTTGTGTTAAATTGCCCCAAAGCATTGTAAATGTTAATCCTCATTTCAACAGGTCTCACTCTGGTTCGTGCACTTGAAGTGTTTTACATTTTTTACTGTGGGAACGGTACCGGGTTAAGGGATGAGAATGCTTGCTTTCAAAGATAGCGATTTTATTGTAAAAATCCACCCAAGCAGCCGCTACACTGTACCAATATACCCACTTCACACCTGATAACAATGTTGCAATTTTGTGAAAGTTCTGACCTTTAAAAAAGGGAAAGGAAAGGAAAGCAGCTGCAGGTTCTGTTTTTAAGGCTGTGACTGTGGAGTGAGCGGGTGAAGGGGGCTTTAGTTGCCGCTGCTGCTGTGTGCTCTGGGCAATGGGGAGAGGAGGGGAAAGAATTACTGGCTGCCCAGTGCTGTTTTTCCTCCATCCACGCAGCCACCCAGCCACCCAACTAGGGTCCCTTATGGGTGGTGCGTTCACGCCAGGAGGAAGAGGGCAGGACAGCCCCGAAAAGCGGCTTTTAAAAAGTAGCCACTTGAGTTCCCCCTTGAGTCACATACGCCATATACGATCCTCAGAATCCGGATCAAACGTGATTAAGTTAAAAGTAATGGGATCAGGAAAATTCGCGTTTGCATCCGGTTCTATTCTTTCGGTTTAGGGAAACCAAATTAAGCTTATAATGGGAATGCGGCCTAAGCCAGTTAAGAATCCACCTAACAGTTGTCCTGTCTATCCCATATTTGATCAATTTTTCAATCAGTATGTTATGAGACACTTTGTCAAATGCTTTGAAGTGAAGATACAATATGTCTACAGCATTTTCTTGACCAGCCCATCCAGTCGTTTAAGAATACCCATACACATTTGAACATTAGTAACTTGATGCTCCCAAACGCCTGTGTAACAATGAATACTGTATCCAGATTTAGATTCACTATGGGGCCTATATTTTTAGTCCCTCTATTATAGTGCTGGAGATGCCTATCCCTTCCCAATTGATTGCTGCAAATGGGGCCCCCAGCTGTTGCCCCTGGGGCTTGGGAAAAGCATCTTAGGGGTGGGAGTAACTACTCTGATCTCACAGCAACATGGCTGTGTTGCAAGATGACTCATGAGACTGTTTATACCTGCTCTTGTAAGCTATCTCCTGAGGAGGCTGGATACCTTGGCCACTGAGCTAACCTGTGGCAGGATGATCTGGATGGCAGCAAAGGAAATGGTCTGTCACACAGGTCAGGATGTGCTTGTGAAAACAACTTACCCTGCTAAGTGGAGATATGGCTTTAGAATCAGGGTAGGAGTAACAATTCTAAAGACACCCTGTTCCCTTTATTTGTCTTACATTAATTTGTCTCCCATAGAGAGATGACTCATGGTCCACCAGTGTTTGTAGAGGAGGCTGACTCATGGGGAAGCTGGTATCATGTTCTTCCCATCACATGACAGCTGTTATGAGATATGCCAGCTATACACAAGTAGTGCTAAACATATAGGAACAATGGCTATAGGGAAAAGTGACCATTTTTATATGGAACTTCATCTCAGGTTCTGGGTCCCACTTAGCTTCACAATGTAAATGTGATGAGGAAACAACCTGAGTTGGCTATTACTTCCCCTTCCTCTGTTGTCCAAGATGCAGCATAATCTCTTCAGTCTCAGGGCAGGAAGCTCCATGTAAACAAGTGAACATGTTACCATTGGGTGCAAAGCATGTATCGCTGGACAGATCAAATTTAATCAACACTTTTTATTTGCCACCTTCTAGCAGGTTGAAGCGTATACAAATCCTTTGTGTTAAAGGCCATTTCCTTGCAGAATACGTAGGATGTCTAGAATCAGTGTGTGTTCTGCAGCACAAGGCTGAATTACATGTGTGCGGTGTGCTACACCAGAAGGCTGAACTCCATGTGTTTTGTGCTCATGTCTGGGTCCCACTTCACTAAGGGCTGAACTGTCTTGCTGAAATCACTATGTGGACAGAGGAGAGATCCATGCCATCTTTCACTTCTGTGGCTTCTGAGCGTTCCTGTAGCTGTAGAGGTGTGGGACATCCCTACCTTGGTGTCTGCCTTGGCATATGTAAGGCTATGATTAGCTAGACTTTTGAGTGTGCTAATCCGTTAATTAGAAAATCTTGCTTGGCTTAAGTAAAAGCCAATCCCAGGTATTCAAGCTACTGAGAGGTAGTATTCCCACTTCCATCTCAACTCTTTTCTCCCTTTTTATATATATATAAAAAGCTCAGTCTTCCAGGTTCTGCCCAATAACACACTGATTTTTTCCTAAACCTCAGTTTGTCCTATCACATGTAATCCTTCTCCTGCCACTGCAGAGCTGTCCTTATATCCGCTAAATCTCTGCCTGTAAATTTGTATCTTACTGCTTAAGTTGCTTGTTCCATTTGTGTCCAATTCCCATGGCTGATTTGTCACTGTAAATATAAAGAACGAGCACTGATCACTGTCAATTATATGCTTGTAAAATCTAGCCTCAATAAATAAATAAATAAATCCTGCTCATGAGAATGCCCGAGACACATTTGTACAGGGAAGTTCTTGTAACGTGGTTCTAAGGAAGAAGGGAAGGAAGAGCTGCCAACAGTCAGGGTCTATCCCTGTAAATGTCCATCCTGTGTTTATATCAAAGATAAAGCTAGAAAAAAAAATGTTTCAACGTTTTTTGAAAATCAGACCAAAGCACATTTTTACATTTTATTACATCCAAATTTTTGTAAGACATTAAGAATCCCTTGTGAATTTCCAAACTGTTATGTACAGATAAGCTGGGGATTTCCATTTATACAGTAATAGATCTTGGCTGGTAAAAAGAGGACAACTGCCAACAGCCAAGATTGTGACCTTTGGATGGTCCTCTATCAAGGCCAAGCATCTTGCAGAATATAAACTCTGCCGCTAAATAAAGATCAAGGCCAATTCAAAGTCACAGCCAGATGCTGAGCCCCAAAGAAGTATCAAGCCACATTCTAAGTTTGTGGGAGACACATGCCTTTCACTGTTATTTTGGTAAGATCTTTTTAGGAGGACAATTTAAGATGTTTTTATTTTTGAATAAATATTAGGAATTCAGTTCCAATATACATCTCCAGCATCCTTGACCTGAATTTCCATATCATGACTTCTGTAGTGCAGTAATAGACTATCCTCAGAACAAGCCTGTATCTTAAGTGATGGTTTTAAATGTTCATTTAAATGTTCATGGATCAATTCATGTCTAAGACATTTATGGAGTAGAGCCACACATGTTCCTTAAAGGGAAAATAAGTTAGCCTTGGGTTTTGCCTGCTTGAGATTTACCCTCTTTATACAGAGGAAGAGTTCCAAAACTGTTTTGGGTTTTTTTGAAGTCTGACGATAACCATACTTTGAGCGCTACAGTGAAAACAAATAAAAGAGCCTTGGTTAGGATCCTGTCTAACCAAGGAAGATACTCTGTCACATCTGAACCACAGACAGTTTTCAAACAGTGAACTTGAATACATGAGAAAGGATCACTGCAACAATGTCTGATATGGAATCAGTAACTCAGACAGAGGATAGGAATATGGGAGTCAGACCTAGAAAAAGGATGAAATAAGCCCACCTCTGGTTGGAGGTGGTCAGAGTAAAAAATGACAAGGTCAAATATCAAAGCATCAGTTCCAAAGTAGTAACAGAGTCAGCCAAGTTGTCAAAAAAGGAAAAACAAAAAACACTGCTTCATACAGAAAGCCTTTAACTTGCCCTAAGATGGGCAGGCTTAAGTGGATGGTTTCTTTCTCCAATACGATTTAAAACTTGCAGTCCAGCAAGCGAACAGTAGAGGTCACCCTTTAAAGTAATTGGCATCCTAAATTTCAAAATACTAAGCAGCAAAATGCAAAGGTGATTAAGTGCCAGATTATGGTTTATGACAGTATTAATGTTAAAAAATCATTATCACCATTGTAGAATGTGTAAAAATACAAGTCACCAAATGAACTATAAAATTATATAGAAGACCAGCAAATCAAGTACACATAATAAAAAGTTTGGCAAGTGTTATTGAATAGCATACAATATATTCTGCTAAAATGTAGACTATCACATAATCCCCTATACAGTAGTAAAATGCTGCAAAGCTGGCAGAACGGCATTAAAAAAAATCTTGCTGAACTGCAAAAATATCCAGTTTCATAGACACTGGTTTCTAGGAAAATAGCAAAAAGTTGTGTATTCTTTATTTAAAGTGAAAGTAGCAAGTATCCTTTACACTAGGAATGGTTAAGTTTTCTCTAACCTGAGGACTGGTACTTGGATAGGCCAACTACAGGCGTGATTAAGTACACTGCGAATGCAGAATAAGTGTGAATACAGCACAAGTCTGAAGTCCAGTCTTTCTTTGTTTCCTTACATTAATAAAATGGGAAACCTTCCTTTTCTGATAAGGCAAACATGCCTCAGCAATGTTGGTAATGGAGCCGTGTGATGGTAGCGCAATAAGCAAGATACGCCCTTATGGTGAAGACGTAGTGGATAACAGTTTGCTTCCTTTCCCCAAAATACCCAAAGAAGGTATTGTTTCTTCAAACAGCACATATTGAGATTATGAAATTCACTATGTGGAGGTATGATGTCAGACACCAGCTTAGCAGGTTTGAAAAAGATTTGAGCAAATTCATGATGGATAGTTCTGAAAGCTCTGTGACTACCTCTGATAAAGAAGGCAGCATGGCTCTTTTAAGAGGATCTGCTGGGAAAATGTGAGCAAGGCAAGCAATTATGTTCATATGCAATTGGGTAGCTGCTGCTAGACCAGAGGACTTTTCGCACTACGGCTAAGACAGCTGTAGAGCACTTCAGCCGAATGCGTGGAGGAGTTTCCCATTCGCACTGGGAGGTAAGGGAACTTACTGTCCTTACCTGCCTAGGTGTGAATGGAAAACTGTCCTCCACGCATTCAGGATGAAAAGGCCGGCCTGGGGGCGGGGCGACCCTCCCAAGCCTGCCTGCCATTGGGTGACTAAGACCCAGGGGCGGGCGGACCTGGCAGGGCCCTTCCCCTTGCCTCCCTGGAGCAGGCAGAAGGAAGCCCCCCCCCCCCCCGATCTGGGCAGGAGAAGGCTTTATTTTACTTCTGGTTTTACTTCCGAAGCGAAGTACAGCTTTCTCCTGCCCAGAACACCCAGGGGGAGGGTCTGCATTCTGCCTGCTTCAGGGAGGCAATGGGATTGCCCCTCTGGAGCAGGGAGAAGACTGCCCTCCTGCCCTCTCCCTTGGCGATCTGGGTGGAAGAAGGCGTTGGTTGGCTTCGGGTTTTAATCCCGAAGTGAAGAAAAGTATCAACACCGCCACATCGTACCACATTGTACCACAAATCATACTGCATGATAGCACCAGATCATACCGGCAGTGGCGGGAAGGTGCAGGCGGGGCACTCTGATGGCGCCCACCTGCCTTAGGCCCCAAGTGCCGGCTGTCAGAGGGGCGGTAGGAGGCGACTGGGGCCCTTGCACCCCCAGGGGCACCCTAGCCATGGGAGATGCCCCTGGGGGGGCTGATTGCCCGAGCTGCACCTTCCTCAGCTGGATTGCCAGTGAGGGGAGGGGCATCTGGCTCTTAGCCCAATGATGCAGGGCTGGGAGCACCCCCCTGGGCCCTGGCATGCGGCAGGTGGACCCCCCTGGCTGGGGCAGGGGAGTGCAGGATGTAGGCAGCTGCCCAGTTGTGGAGGGAACCCTCTCTCCCCTCCTCCCTGTTTTGGGCTGCTTGCCAATACGTCATTATGGGATTATCTTAGATCCAGATTAAGGGAGGTCAGTGGAAACTCCCCCTATATTTCCAATAAATGAATACTTCACTACAAGCAGCCCCCCTCCTGCTACCCATGGACAAGTATCCTTGGTGCAAGAAGATACAGGCACGTCCACTAAGGAAGGGATCCCAACTAAAAGATTTTGTCCCTCTTCCTCAGTTTGATGTCCTCCTTGCCTGAGACCTCTACTCTCCAAAGCAGCTGAAGGGCTGCATACTAGGGAATAGGATGCTCCTACTGCATCCCTGAAGGCCTCATCATCATGCCTATCATTTTATCTGTTTCTCCAGGTCCGCTACCTTGGCTTCAAGGGAAGAACACATTCCCTGAGAGCCAGGAGCTCATTACACTGAGCCCAGCAGGTATCTTGCATAAGATGCTTGATACAAAACACTGGAAAGCCTCTCAGTGCTGGTTTTCAATCTTCATTACTTTTAAAGTATTTTATTTTAACTACTACTTAAATTGTTTTTCTTTTTAAATTATTATTTAGATGCTTTTTCTTTGACTTATTTAAATTATTTCATGTTTGGTACTGAGGCTACTTTTCATTTTCCTTGTTGCTACTTTTTAACATTACCCGACTTTATAAACTTGTATTTAGTGTTTTGTTAAAATAAATTGCATTTTTAAAAAATTCTATTTTAAGTTTTGCTTTAGCATATATACTTCATGTGCTGACAGGTACGCCGGCTGCCCCTCGGCTTCCCAAATACTTGCATAATGATGTTTGAATCTCTCAAAACCGGTGTTTTTCTGTAAAACTTCACATCATTTATCCTCATAGCCTGCAGGAATGAAGACAAAGGACACAACCAGGTAAGACAATTGTACACTCAACAGCATTTATTTTCAATTTTCCACAGTAATTTTCCTATCAGCTGCTTGAAGTTTGTACCTATTTACTTTTCCTAAGGCAACATATGGACTGTGTAATAACGACAAATACAATGCTAAGAATATAGTAATAATAACTGGGAAACGGAGCAGGTACAATTTCTCATTCCTGCTTACTCGAGATTTTGGGTGTTTTTCCACTGTCACTAGAAGTACCCATTAAGTACCCATTAATGGGCAGTAAAATGCCATTAAGTACCCATTAATGAGTACTTAATGGGTATTTCTAGTGACAGTGGAAAATACCCTTTGATCTCGGCTGCGTTTCATTTCACTCAAGGAGGCAACTTATCTCAGCGCCTTCATTAGTTGCCTAAACGAACTCAATATAGCTCTAGCCCGGCCAATAACACGATCTGAAACTGCTTTGACGCCCTATATTTAAACTCCCTAGATTTAAAGTTTCGAGCGTCCGAAAGGCCAAGCAGGGCACTGACCTCCCTCGCCGCGCGAATCCCTCACGCAGCGAGCGAAAAGCGGCCATGTTACCCGGCGCCTACGCATGCTCAGTTCACGCCGGCAGCGTCCGCTTTCCGCCGCGCAGCTATTTGCCGCAGCCCGAGTCCCTTTCTTCTGCGCTTGCGCGAGCCGAAGGCAGCGAGCGGAAGGGATTGTCGGGGCTGAAAGGGGTTAGGGGTGGAGTTTCCTGCGCGCGCGCGCCGCTACGACCACTGCGCCGCTGCCGTCACGTGTGCCGTCGGCGGCTTAAGGTTCCGCCTCGCTTGCTCGCTCGCTCCCGCTCGTGCGCGTGGTGCTCCCTCCGCTCCGGTGTCGCCGCGATGGCTCTGCACGTTCCGAAGGCGCCGGGCTTCGCCCAGATGCTGAAAGAAGGAGCCAAGGTGGGGGCGCGTGGCTCGTCCGCAGGGGGCGGGGGCGGGGAGAAGGTTCCAGAACACGAGGCCGGCGCCGTCGTTCCGCGGGGCTCGAGGCCCTTCCCTCTGCGGCCCGTTATCCTGTTCGCGAGGCGGGCGCGGTGGATCCCTGAGGGCATCGGGCGCGCCATCCCATTCTTCCAATTCGCTTCCCTTTGGATCGGGAGGCGTGTGGGGGCCGTGGTATTCCCGCTCGCCCTCACTGCGGCGCCGCAAGATCGCCTAGGAGGGGCTTGCGGTGCTGCCGCTCCGGCCCTGCTGCTGCTGCTGCTTAGCAACCCCAAAGGAGAGGCGCTAGTCGCCGCCCCGCCCGGGAAAGAAGGTTTAGTTGCCACCGCGGGGCATCTGCTCCGTCGCCCCTTGTGACACAGCGGCCCAGCAGCGGCTTCTTGGCGTCGAAAGCGCAAGACAAAACCAGAAGCTTCACCTGGTGTTGACTTCCTGCGGAGGCACCCATTCAGTAGTATGAGAGGCGCCAAGTTTGGTCTAGTGGTCAAGGAGCCGGACTCTTACCTGGGAATACCGGGTTTGATTCCACACGCCTCCACAAAGCCAGCTGGGTGACCTTGGGCTAGTCACAGTTCTGAGCTCTCACAGCCCCACCTACTTCACAGGGTGTCTGGTCTGGGGAGAAGAACAGGAAGCTTTGTTAACTGCTCTGAGTCCCTTTAAATGGGTAAGAAAAGCAGGATAGAATAGCCAAATCATTTTCTTAAGTCTGATATTTGGACCAAAATGGAAGATTGGGCCTCTTGCCTTAATACATTTCATTCTCTCCCCCCACCCACCCCTGCCAGGGCCAGGACTAGGAACACTTTTGTACATTCTTGGCATTCTCTATTCTTTATCCTGTTAATGGAGCTTGGCAGTGGCATATGAGATGGGTTCTGTGATTCAAGATCTGTACCATCTACACATATGCCTCAAATGTACTCTTAAGTGTCATTAATACTTCTGATCATGCAACTGGCATAATCCTTTACTTTTGAAGAACCTTATAAAGGCTGCTGGTACTGACACTTTAACCTTGTCTTTCTACCAAAAGCCAAAAGTGAAAGAAAAATAGAATGTTAACTCACTGTTTTTGAAACATAATTCCTGTAATAATTTTCCTTCACAAATTTGGAAGGCAATTTTGTGTTATTAAAAGTGTGTATTTCTGAGGCTAACTGGCTGAAAAAAAGTAAAAAAGAAACTCCTTAACAAGGTCAGAGACCCTGAGCAGAGGCTAATCCGGTGATGTCCAACCTATGACACGCGTGTCACAAGTGACACGCCAAGCCCTTTCGGGTGACACACATTGTCACCCTGGCACATGGGCGTGTAGTGCTTGCTTGTTCTTGAAGTGTACGAAATCCCAACTTTCAATTGAAGATTTAGCAAATGAAATTCAGCAACAAAAGTCACTAATGTAAAGAATTATTTGTTTTTGCTTTTAATAAAATACATATATCAAAAATATAACTTTTACTAGAGCCACAAATATCACAAAATTATGGATATTTCTAGATGTGACACAGCACCCGAGTTAAGCTAGGTTTTCTTGCGAATTTTGACACACTGAGCTCAAAAGGTTCGCCATCACTGGGCTAATCTGTGTGGCTCACAAAGGTTTTGGGACACATTGTTACAGAAAAGGCAGGAATTACAAGTGCTGGAATGCTACCAAATAGTTGATACTTGATATGACTAATCAATAAAATTTATTCTGTTCTTTCTCCCAAATAGCTGAAAATGTTATGACCACCACTAATGTTAACAAAGAAGGCAATAGTCTAAATTGATGGCATCTTATCTGAAAAAGAGGGCAAAAACATTACATTTTTTTTAAAAAAAGCACAATACAACTCACACTGACCCCAGCTAAATTGTACAAGGTATGAGGGAGTTTTTTGAGACCGTATGTAGTACAGCTGAAGACATGATGGCCTTGCTTAAAGATTTCTTTGACCCCATGAAACTGTCTTGATGGAAACATAAAAGGTCATGTTAGAGAGTCCTATAACTGAAGAAGCACCTCAAAAATAAAAATGTTTAAAAGGTATAAAGTCCAAAGAATCAATGCCTTCCTGGCCTCCTTTTTAAATACTTTATCATTCTTAACAAAGCCACTTTCCAATTTGTTTTAATCATGTGCTACGTGTAGGAAAAATACTTCTGTTTTGGTAGGAAGGACTCACATTCCTCCAAAAGGCCATCTATCCAAATGTCCAGAGCATTTCCATCCCATTACAGTATTGGGTCAAGATTTCATACTAAGACTGGGCATCTTAGTAGACCACGTTATTACGTTTAGATTCTAAGGGTAGCCTTGGACATAGAACATTTGGCAGAGTACAAAACTCCATTAGACACTATCTTGTTTAGAGCATTTGATTTGACAAAATAGAACTACCTCAGCAGTTTCAGAAAAAATGACATTTAACCCCAAATTCGTCAGCTTAATATGCAACCTGTACTACTCTGCATTGGAAAAGATATTTGTGAACCTTTCCCTGTTGGAAGGGGCATTGGACAGGGGTGCCTACTCTCATCTCTATGTGTTATATTGGCCTTGAACTCCGACTAAGAGCAGACCCCAGTATAAGATTTCCTATTGTATCTTGCCACTTTAGATTGTAAGCCTGAGAGCAGGGACTTGTCTCAGATTAATATAATATTGTAACCTGCCCTGAGACCTTCAGGTATAGGGCGGGATAGAAATATAAACAAATAAAGCAAGCGATCCAGAAAAATGTATTTGTTGATGGATTTTTCATACCTGTATCCATACTGGAGATATCAACTACTTTGTGTGACTGATTTCAAAATCAGGTCATACAAGTTGGAGCTGATTTCTCTAATGTCACAACTAGATTACAATTCAAGTTGCAGACAATTACTAGATTTAAGGTAACAAAGTTGTACTCTGTTAACTGCAATCTCGATCTTAGAAGTATTGTTTCAAGTTTTGTTCTTGGAAATCAAAATACTTAACAATGAGTGGTTATCAGTAAAAACAATTTTATTTTTTAGTTTAAATGATCCAGCTGCTCTCTCCTGGATTTATTTTTAAATGTATACAGAATAAACTTTTTTTTAACCAAGAATGACCAAGAGTAACTAAAGTGCTTTTACCAGGACATACAAGAACTGGCTTCAAAGCTATATTTTCCTTGCAGCCACTTAATTGACTTCATCAGTACCAATTTTTAACTTTTTACAGTAACTCAAAACCACATATAGCCTGTTATAAGTATAAAATGATAGAATTATCGGAATATTTGATCAGTACTTGTATGTATACCAACCACTGATGCACTATGTGGTGCCCATGCCTATTTAATGTGTTTATTTATGTTGACTGTAACGTATTTGAATGTATTTATTGTAAAAAATGCCTGTGTCATATGCTCAGTTAGCAAGGACAGGTAAGCAACAGGGCTTAATCATTCTAATTAACATAAAGGATGGGGAGAGAATACCTCGGTAGCAGCCAATCAGGATGATGGCTTGTGCCAGGTGGGAGGTATTTAAACCACCTGCTAAAGGGAAGTGGTGGTTGTTATTCTTTGCTGGGAAGATTTGGGGGTGGGAAGTTTCAGGTTATACTGATCTACACCCTGAGGGAAACTGTGATAAGACAGGAAGGGAAGACTAGGATAGCCTAGGGCAGGGGTAGGTAAACCATGGCTCTGGCCCCTTGAGTGTGGCTCTTCCAGCTTAGGAGTACCCTAATTAAGTTAATAACAGTGTACCTACCTATATAGCTTAAGCTTTAAAAATTTGGCTCTCAAAGGAAATTTCAATCATTGTACTGTTGATATTTGGCTCTTTTGACTAATGAGTTTGCTGACCCCTGGCCTAGGGCATTAGGGAACTAGGAGTGTATGTGTGTGGTTTTTCTGTGAACACTGATATACTTTGCAACTTATTTGTTTTACTTTACCTTTGGAAACCATTGTAACAATAAAGCTTGAGACTTCTATTTTTTCAAAGAAGAGTTTATCGCCTACAGTGATTTATTAGAAAGCTAATGAGAACACTCCTTTAGAAGGGCTGCTATAGCTTTAAGCAGGGAAAGCGGGGGCCAGAGAAAGTGAACTGCAGGGAGGCCGGGTAGAAACGCTTACTGCTTGCTCCAGTAGAGAAAGGAGGAGGGTGGTGGTGCGCTCTCTTGCATGAGGCTGGGAAGGCACAGCCGGTGCTGTTCTTTTTTGCAACCAAATCTAAATATATTTAGGCCTCTTAACAGGAGGAAGGGGCAGGGAAGGAACCCACCTTGGGTTGGGGGAGTGGGCTGCCACACACTGTTTTAAGCTACATCAAGATATTACTTATTTTATATTTGGATGTTCTGAAATAAAACATGAGTATTCTGAAATATTTATGTTTTATTCCAGAATATTGAAATATAGCAACTTTAGAATCGTGTAGGTTAACTGTCCCCCCTTTTTTTTGGAAATAAAATCAATGTGCTTGATTTATAGTAGATTAGTAATTAAGTTACAACTGCATTAAGTCAGCAGATGCTTTAACATGGTTTTTTTTTTTAATGAAATCTAATAATTATTTCTGGGAATTTGAAAGTTCAGAGTTAAAAGAAAATAATGTTTTATAAACAAAATCAGACCTTTCCTCCAGTGAGAAATGGATGACACTTGTGAACGGTCCATAGACTGAAGATTTTTTAAAATTCTGAAGTTACTGATTTGTGAAAAGATTTGCAGATGAATGGAAGAAGTTTTCTAATGTTGAAAGCACTCATGTGGATGGTTGACTGGGAAATACTGCATGTGTTTTGAATGCAAATTAAGCTCTAGTCTGAAGTTAAATGTTCTAGAAAATGAGACCTTCATTTAATGCTTTTTTTGTGCTTATAGCATTACTCAGGATTAGAAGAGGCGATATTTCGGAACATTCAGGCATGTAAAGAGCTTGCCCAAACAACCCGTACAGCCTATGGGCCCAATGGTAATTTTTTTTACAGTACTTATGAATATACAAAATATTGTTTTTGTTTTAGAGGAATTCAGGTGACAGAGGTACATGTTTTATCTGTTATGTTTTAACATCAATGCCACAAGGCAGTGCAGGATTTGTTTAGAGAAAACTAGAAGTTTGCATTTTTTAGATTCTGAAATAAACTTACCATATTTTCATAATCAGGTGCACTAATGAGAAACATAATTGGTGGTTTTATATTTTGCTTTTAATGTTGTAGCCTGCCCTGAGACCATCAAGTATAGGGCAGAATAAAAAAGCAAGAAAATACACTTATTGTCGATAAGTGCGATTGATCCCTTTGCACTAGCAGTTTCAATAATTGTGTGTATCATGTATTCCTAGTTAGATATTTGTAATTCTATTTGTGGCCGTTTTACCTACTTCTGCTATGTTCATGGGATTTTGCCCTTGTTGCTGCCATTTTTCACTCCTCATATTACTTCCATACAACTTTTTTTGTTGGCTTCCTCGGCTCTTTTTGTCTTAGTTCTTACTTTTAAAATATTTCCACCCTTGCAACAATCTTGTGTTTTTATCCTTCTGTTTGCAATTGAGGACCTTTCTGCACTGGGCTTTACTCAAGCTGTGTCCCAGAATAGGGACCTGCCATCCATATGCTGGTGCAGACTGGCAGGTCCCTCCTGGGGCTTGCCATAGTTTGCCCTAGCATGTGGATGGCAGGTCACTGTTCAGAGATATAATCTGAAATAAGACCAGGTGCAGAAGGAGCCTAAAACTCTTGTTGTGGTCTGTGAAAAGCAAGGGAGAGGGAATGTTAACTGTTTAGTTCCTCTATTTCCTATAAGAATAATGAGTCAGTAGTGCTGAATTTTCTAGTAACAAGAGTTACTATCTCTTCTGTTCTAGGAATGAACAAGATGGTTATTAATCAGTTGGAAAAGCTGTTTGTTACTAATGATGCTGCTACCATCTTAAGGGAGTTGGAAGTAAGTTCTTATTTCTCTCATTCATCTAGAATATGTTTAAAATGTCCTGAATTATAGTCATTTCTGGAATCAGAGGTGACTGTTAAGGTCCTGAAGTTCTCAGAGGTAACTTATTCTTTGGTTTTGAAGGGTGTATTATGTTTACAAAATACATTCAAACTGTGGTTTTAATCTCTTTTACATCATTAGAAAAGATTTTGTTGTTGAGTTTGCCTTTTTTCTGTTTGTAAATTCCTTTGAGTATTTAAGGGATTGATGAAAATAGTACATGAAAATTATTTCTAGAGGAACTGTACATGCTAATCTTCTCTAGATTGCATTTTTGTTATCCTGTGAGGGAATCCAAAGTCACAACTTTGGGTGGAGGAGAGAGAGGACAGAATAGGGCTGAAAAAACTTAGTGAGGATGCATATAAGAAACACTGGTAGTAATACTTAAAGGAGTTATTTCTGTAACTCTGCTAGCAAATATGTGCAGCCTATCTTCTGCCTCATTAAAAGCAACAGCAACTTGAAGCAGCATACAGACTGAATGTCTTTAAGGTACTTCATGGAGCCTGCTTTGCACAATATTCAGGCATATTCATATTTTTCCTGATAGGTTCAGCATCCTGCTGCCAAAATGCTTGTTATGGCCTCTCACATGCAAGAGCAAGAAGTTGGTGATGGAACAAATTTTGTACTGGTTTTTGCTGGAGCACTCCTGGAACATGCTGAGGAGCTTCTGAGAATGGGACTTTCAGTTTCTGAGGTAACCTGATATTTCAGAGCAGTAGTCCAGGACAAAGTTCTGAATAAGTTGTCTAAAATTGATTTTCTTCCTAATTTCATGCTTTTAATTGTTTTCAGCCTTGTTCAGTTTTTTGGAAGTTAATTAGGGAAGAATGGGAAGAATTTGTGATCCTGTAGGGAAAGAAAATAAGGATTATTGTTACCAAGCATCATTTCTCAGAGTAATTGTAAGGGAGCAGAGATATGTTTTTGTAGGGGAAAGTTGCACTCACAAAAATACCTCTGTGATTAATGCCCTTCAGAGTGGAGTTGCTGTTTTAAGAAATCTGGATACTGTTACTTTCATTACGAGATTAACAGGAACAGCTGACCTACACAGGCAGAAGGGGGTACTGTCCCCCACATCCACCATCTTAGAGTTTGAGTCAAGTCTTCCTTTCTCCTCCCTTCATCTTATTCTTTAAGGTTGGCTAATAGAATAAATATTAGCCAACACACATATCTGTATATTCAATTTTCAACTAAGTTTGCACAGAATTACAGCCTTATTCATGTTTCACTGTTTGCTCGATCTATTCTGATTGCTGGTATCCTTTTTTTTTTATCTCTGCCTTATTACCCACATTGGGAAACTACCATGACTACAAATCAGCATTAACATGTTTTTAAATAAAAGTAAAATATGTCACTAGATATGTTTTGTTGTCTATAATTTCAGGTGATTGAGGGGTATGAAAAAGCTTGCAAGAAAGCTCTGGAGATTCTACCTGACCTGGTATGCTGCTCTGCAAAAAATCTTCATGATGTTGAAGAAGTGGCATCTTTTTTGCAGACATCAGTCATGAGTAAACAGTGTGGCAGTGAAAGTTTTCTAACTAAGCTTATTGCTCAAGCATGTGGTAAGTAAACGTTATTACAGTTGTATCTAATAGCAACCTTTGTTTTTGATGTCTTTGATAGGAAGGTCCCTTATACAGTGGTACCTCGACATACAAGTGCCCTGACATACAAGTGTTTTGAGATACAAGCCGCCGAGCGAGTGATATTTTGCTTTGAGATGAGAGCAAGATTTGAGATACGAGTATGTAAATACAGTACAGTACATAACAAAAACAACTGAGGTGGTGTTTTGGGGGCTGGAATGGATTAATGGGAAAATTGCTTTGAGATACGAGCGATTTGACATAAGAGCAAGGTTACGGAACAAATTAAACTCGTATGTCAAGGTACCACTGTATTCTTCTGGAATGTTGCTTCTTACAGTTACCGTTGCTCAATAATACTAAATAGATTTGCTGCTATGTTTAAAACAGTTCTTAAAGCGCCAGTAATGCTCCTAAACATCTTGCTGAGCCTCAATTGAGGAACGGGGTTGACACTGCCAGGAAAAAGAAAGACACCTATTGCTTGTGTTTACAGAATTAAAGATGTGAAAGACTGAATCATACAGCAAACACTTTTTAAATACTTAAATTTTCTTTTTTAATTGTTCTGCAGTATCTATTTTTCCTGACTCTGGCCACTTCAATGTTGACAACATCAGAGTGTGTAAGATCTTGGTAAGCTGCCATTTGGTTTTTCTTTCTAGATTTTAAATGTACTTGTATTCAGAAGACGGTTACATTGTTTACGCTAGATAGTGCTGAAAGATTCAATATGTATTAATCTAATATTCAAATGGCAGATTGTCTGGTCACCTTGATTATTTTGTGATCTTTAATCCTACAATTGTGTAAATTAAGGACACATACCTGCTTCCAAGATTAAGCCCTTAAGCCTTAGAAGCCTCCTGCAGTCAAGCAAATATTTTCTCATCTTGTCAATTCTTTTCTAATTTCTTCCAAAGAATTAAATGTATTTTCTTCTAAATGAGAGTGCTTATGGAGTTTGCCCAAGTTAATTTCATACAGGGTTTTTTTTTTTTTGAACTTTTCAGCTCTGGAAATCAGAGGGAGGAAAAAAGCATGCATCTACTAAAGCTGATTTTTTAAAAATACATCATGTAACATTTTATTTCGGCAAGGACAGTGAAAAATCATCGTTTTTAATGAAGGCTAAAACAGAAATTTAAGCATTAAAAATTCTTCAGAAGAAAAATGTTCTGAAAGCCCATTCCTTTGGTCACAGGCAGGCCTTGCTAAGAGACATATGGCCCAAACAGAGGATGGCCTGTGTTGTCTGAATAAATTGTAGGATTCTAAGTCTACTTTGTCTCCTAATATTCCCTGAAGGTGAGCGAGGGGTTTAACCTTCTTCCTGCCTTTTCCACTACTTCTTGCAGAAGTAATTTTTTTGAGACCAGAATCAAGTGGAAAAATGAGTGATGTTTCTTTATCTTTGTTCTGCCCTGCTGATGAAGTAAGCAAGACACTGAGGGAGATAGTTGAAATCTTTAGAATCTCCCCACAATTGAGCATGTGCCCACACTAAAAATTGCGGTTTGGTTCATAACAAACCCAGACCACAAGTCAAGCAAATAATTTGACCACTGAATCTAGAATTGGCTGCCTCGTTTGTCAAGATTTTGTAAATCTCTTCACATCCCTTGCCTCTCACCCCTTTCCCCCCAAATTGTGATCCGCCATTGCCTCTCGTAAAGCACTCTTCACTGCTCCCAGTTTGTGTCCCTTTTCATAACGTGTACCCCCTTCTCTCTTGATCCTGCCCTGCCCTGCCCTCCCACTTTTCCTGTTGTACATCTGTGTCTGTGAGCACTTCAGAAAGCCTAATAGAAGGCATAGAAAACCTGTTGACTGGGCTGCAGTCTTTCTAAAGGCTTGTTTGCACTTAGCTGTATTCTGGGATATATCTAAGGCTAGGAGCCTGTTGCCCACATGCTAATGCAGACTCTGGCAGGGCTCACCTATGGCCTGTTATAGCCTGCACTAGATTGTGGACAACAGACTCCTGTTATGGTATATAAGAATAAAGCCAAGTGCAAACAGGCTCTAAGACTGTGTGGCTGGTGACAGTGGAATGATAGGGGTCCAAGGGAGCACATGGTTGTGCTGGGGGTATGGTAGGTACACAACAGGAAGAGGGAGGTGGCCGTACATAAAACCAAGGAACTATACATTAAATTCTTCTGCTTTGGTTTGGTTTCAGATCAAATGTGCAAATGTTTAGTAGGGTTTGAACCCATGATGAACCCCACAACTCTCCTCCTCCCCAGCATGAACTGAACCGGTTCAAAACCACCCTGTAGAATTTCAGATTTTAGTTACTAAACACTATTCTCTACTTTTGAAAAACTAGCTTAAACCAGCAAACAAATGATTAAAGTCTGTGTTATAGCATTTTAAGTGTGCATTATTCTTAAAAGCTCATTTTGATGATCAGAGGATTTGTGTACTTCGGAAAGATTTATTTTCTGTTGTGGCATCTATGTGGGATTTTCTTCCTAATGAGATAATGCACTTTCTCTGTGTCAACTATTTATGCTGACAATATATAGACGTTTTCTGTCTTAGACACTTCAGTAGCTTTTGTAGCCTGCTACTTTGGTCTGAAGCTTAGTTTCATGGAGTTATTGATTTTTAAAAAGTTATTTATTGTTGCATTTTGTTAAACCACTTGGAGATCATTTGGAGGAAGTGTTTATAAGCTTCTCAATAAAAATAGTATATTAAAATTATTTTTCTGTACATTTAAAGGAAAGGAAGAATTTGCCTTTGGTGTCTAAAAGTAGAATTAGATGGGAGAATTCAGGTTATGGTAGATTCTGTATTCTAGCAGATGTGAATCTACTGTATGCTGATCCTTCCCTAGTCTATAATTCTTAGTGCTAGATAAAGCAAACTCTTGATAACATGATCTATTGAACTGGGAGAGATTGGATGATTGGCTATAATCTTTATGTCATTAAGCTGATTCTTATTGGTGATGCTGCAGATAATTTTGCATGTGCTAAAATGTACAACTAGATCTAAAACAGGGATGTCAAAGATACGGCCCGCCGCCCGCTGCCGCCGCCGCCGCTGTCCTCCTTGGGCGCGAAGGAGGTGAGGCAAGGGCGAGCAAGCGCGCGGCGGGACCCTCCACTGCCCAAGTGTGCAGGTGCCGCCATGGACAGCCAGCCCCTCCTCGGTGCCCTAGCCACACCCCCGGCCAAGCCCCTGGCCATGCCCCAGCCCCTCCTCTGTGCCCTGGCCACGCCCCTGGTCACACCCCCGGCCACGCCCCCTGGCCCTGACAGTTTTTTTTAATCCGGCCCTCGGCAAAATTGAGTTTGACACCTCTGATCTAAAAGGCTTTGTTATATGTTCTTTTTTGTAATATGAATTTTCTTTCTACAAACCATCAAACTATATGAATCTTGTTAGGTGTGAGGTTTTAAAAATGACAGGCCTCCCAAGGAATAAGCGATTGAGAGGGAAGTGGTGAGGAAAACAGCTGCCCATTGTAGCCAGTGAGCCAAGTATGTTAATGCTTCACCCTTGTGGCTATCTAGGGGCTTTTGCAAAGGGCAAGGGGAGTGAGACCATTGACGGCAAAGATTCAAAAATGGCATAGAGGATTCAGTGAAAATAAATGTTCTGTTAGCTCAATGCATTCCAGTGTATTCCAGAGGAAGCCATGTATTCCAAAGCCGCTCTTTTACACAGTCATACTCACTGCTATAAAGCTACTGCGCAGGCAGAATAGGGCACACGAAGATCTTGGCATCCTCAGAGATAAAGGAAGGTCGTTGGGCTGCTGTTCTAAATCTAGTCTCTTTTGGCTTGGTTGTCTTGATAGCTGCTAATTAGTTAGACAGCAAATCTCTTGTTAGTATTCTTTAACTAGTTCAAAGTCAACCTTCAAGTCAACCTTTGAACTAGTTGAAGAATACTAACAAGAGATATGCTGTTAGTATTTCATGTCATAGCTACTGCTGTTAGCTATTTCATGTCATATCTACTCATTGGTATCACAGGAATACAATATCTGCTTCATCACTCCACTGTTTTTGACCCTGAGTTCTCATATTGGAGAGGGTCTGGATAGTGGTAGGAACTGAGGGAGGGTTGGGCATCACTAATTTTGGACAATTGTGGTGGAGGAAGATTGGCTGCTGTATTTTCTGCTGTTAGCATTACATTTAATAACAGTGAACGCGACGGCTGTTCCCCATCCACCATGTTCAAAAGCTAAAATATAACAGAGTGATTGCTGGATTCCCTAACTTTTGAGCTGTCAGTAGCTACCAGTGACTGGCCTAATGCAGTCTTGCACTCTGTAGCTTTTATGTTATGCAGAGTTACCTGCATTTTGCTTTTGAGAAATCATTAAACCATTGGGATAATTGTGTTTCAAATTTGATCTGGTTCTTTTTGAATGTTTAATTATTATCTATATGTAAAGAGAAAGTTATCTCAGAATTAAAAACAACTTGGATTCCTATTAACAAATTGCCTACATGGTTGTTAATGCGATGTGGCATGAATGCCCCATTAGTTTCTAATCGCAGCTAAAGCCATATTGATATCCATGTTCTCTACTATAACAGTATCTGGGCCAAACATATTTATTTAGTTGGAATGGAAAATGTTGATTATTTTTCATTAAATTCCTCTTCAGGGAGCTGGCATTTCTGCTTCCACAGTATTGCATGGTATGGTGTTTAAAAAAGAAACTGAAGGTGATGTAACTTCTGTCAAAGATGCAAAAATAGCTGTATACTCCTGTCCTTTTGATGGAACAATAACAGAAACAAAGGTACGTACTGGGTTTATTTAGGTTTAAGATTTATATACAAAGTAGATGCTTAATCATACAATATAGTTGCTTCCCTCCCCCCCACTCAAAATATTCCCTTAATTTTTTTGAGCAGTGTATATTATACTGTTTACAACATTTAGCCTGCAAGCAAAGCACAGCATAAGGAAGTCAAATATAGGAAATTACTATGCTTATTTTTAGAATTTTGATTATGTTTTTTACATTTTTGATGTAAAAGATTGAACAAGGCAAATATATTTTATGGTTGCAGGGAACTGTACTGCTCAAGAATGCTGAAGAACTGATGAAGTTTAGCAAAGGTGAAGAAAACCTAATGGAATTACAGGTCAAGAGCATTGCTGATACTGGTGCGAATGTTGTAGTTACAGGTGGAAAAGTGGCAGACATGGCACTCCATTATGCTAACAAGTACAATCTTATGGTAATCAGGTAAGGATTAGAAAGGTCACATCCAACATTTGCTAGCTTTCCATGAGCTGCTTGTCACCAGGAATATTCCTATGCCACAATCTTGCCTGGTGAAAACAATGTAAACTTGTGAAGGAAGGCTATAAAATAATTGACCTGATAAACATGGAAGAAACAGTTTGCATACCTGCCATGTGCTTAGCTAAAGAACTTTAAACTGTTTTGACCTTCATGGCTCCTAGTCTTTTCAAATGGCTGCTGGAATGGATGCCCAAGTACATCTTTCAGGCTGGGAGGACAGCCAGGATGCCTGTAAGGCCAATTGCTGGGATTTGAGAGCAGGTGAAGGCTTGCCCTTGTCTTCTGCTTGAGATGCCCATGAGCAGTTGGTGGGCCACTGTTTGGGACAGGATGCTGTACTAGATGGGCTGTGGCCTGATCCAGCAGAGCTCCTCTTATGTTTTCACTGCCACTGTAAAAATTAACGGGAAGGAAAACACTTGAAAGGAATAACAGGGTACAGTTCTGTTTATACCCACATGAGTAAATGCCTAATTGAATATATGAAACATGAGGAAGGGACAGAATTGAAGCTCAGAACTGGTGGGCACCACCCTCTTCCTCCTTATGGGCTAATTGCCCTGTTGCTATGTACTTTGCAGGATAAAAAAATGCAGCGTTCTGCTTGTATAGGACAAGGAAGTTAAGTCAGGATTACAGTTATAGGGTCAGTTTGTACCTATGGGGAGGAGATGGTGAAGCTGTGTGCCTGCTGGTTTCTGGGATTTAAGAAATCTCCCACTGGTTTATATCAGAGCAATATCTAGTTGGTTAGCCGAGTCATTTTTTCTACTTAAAACTATAACAGCATATGTGGGATTAATCAAACGTGTTATTTTCTTTGGTGTTATTAATGCAAACAATTTTATGCTATGTTTCTCTGTCTTGTGATAGTAGTCATAACATAGGGACTTTAAACAGAAATTGTTATATCTGAACGTATTATGTTTGTTGGATGATACTTAAAATTCCATACTATTGAAATGCTTTTTTTACATCTTAGCACTATTTTCCCTCTCAAAGGTTGAATTCAAAATGGGATCTCAGGAGACTATGTAAAACAGTTGGCGCTACAGCTCTTCCAAGGCTGGTATGTAGTGAGTTTGAAGGACTTTCTTAACAACAACATTGTTCTTGGCGCAAGCATAATTCTCTTTTTTCTTCTAGACACCCCCCAATTTAGAAGAAATGGGACACTGTGACAGTGTTTATTTATCTGAAGTTGGGGAAACACAAGTAGTTGTGTTTAAGCATGGTATGTTTCTCTTTTAATAAAGCAGTAAATGCACACAACTTTGCATTTGGTCACTTTTTATATAATGGAATAAGACCTTGGTATTTTTGTTCACAGAAAAGGAAGATGGTGCCATTTCTACCATTGTAATTCGTGGCTCAACAGATAATCTCATGGATGATGTAGAAAGAGCAATTGATGATGGAGTAAACACATTCAAAGTACTCACTCGGGTGAGAAAAAATGTTATATGCAGAGCTTGATATTAAGGAATGAGTTGTGGTAAATGCAAACGTAATGTGATTACAAAAACGTTTGTGTACTTGAGTATACTATAGTGTACCTTTTACATGCACTATCCTGCATTTCACTGATACTGTAGACATTGAGGTTTTGCTAGTCTTACTTGCTCAAACAGGAATGGAGAAGACTTATGGAAGTGGTGATGTATGTAATCAGGTGGTTCTATTGAGAAGTCAAAATATGATATTGAAAAATGCAAAACTATTTCTATCAACAGAGAGAGGCTGCATATGAAACTATTGGGGCATGCTTCAGCAAGACTGCCCCTTCCTCATAGTTTCCTTGTAGAAAAGTTCCTAATACCTCTGTATTTTCATTGTGGTTTTATTAATGTGTGTCACTGCCTTTGAGAAGAATTTGCATTCTGAAAGGTAGGATTTTTTTTTTAATGTAACTAATCACAAATGTTTTTTGGTGTAGCTTGACTTCAAGTTTATATGAAGGTCAGCTTTTCCAAAGAAAACCATTTTATTGCTTTTACTTCAAATTGTGATTATTTCTTCTCTTTTACAGGATAAGAGACTTGTTCCAGGTGGTGGTGCAACAGAGGTTGAGTTGGCTAAACAGATCACTTCATATGGAGAGGTAAAGTGCTAGTTTTTAGTGTGCAAATTTGCCAGCTTTCAGGGAACAGGTTTGTACTGATCTGTGGTGGTTGGGTTTGCTGTAGGACTGAACCCTGCTAAAAGTTTGGAAAATAGTGCAGGGGAAAATTCAAATTGTTCAGTTTCCCTTTTAATTTTGCCTCAATCTGATCCTCCTCTCACGCCCACTGTCTTCCTGGATCATGCATTGCAGTAGCTGCCCTCTCATCCTTTGGGCTCCTGCCTTCTCCCCTTGGGTTTCATGGCACTCTGACGTTGCCGGTTTCATTGATTTTGAAAGGCGCTGGCCAGCGTGCTGCCTTCTCTTCCCGTGTGCCTGTGAGCAATACAGGTTTGCTGGGTCTTCTGGAACAACTAGTAGTTCCTTTATGCTAAAAGGCCTAGAAGGCAGCATGCTTGTCACCGCCTTTCCAAGATCACACAGTGACAGTGGAGCTGTGCAAATCTGAAGGGAGAAGGTAAGGAGCCTGTTAACACAACAAGAAGACAGGGCGTGATGCAGGAGGATGGTAGGAGTGGACGACAAAGGGGGGAACACAGGCTGGAGTGTGATGAGGGGTGTCCCCAGGCTGTTTGTAGAACAGACAGGGTGTTTCTAGATTTAATGGCAAAAC
This sequence comes from Aspidoscelis tigris stejnegeri, assembly GCA_023333525.1. Lineage (NCBI taxonomy): Eukaryota > Metazoa > Chordata > Lepidosauria > Squamata > Teiidae > Aspidoscelis > Aspidoscelis tigris. Next base: position 216,754,062 of record JALMGA010000001.1, read on the forward strand.
AGTTTGCCTGGCTTGCTTGTTAGATTTGTTATGACTCTGCATGAATGCAAATCTGCAGTTCATATGCAAAATATAAAGCAATCCCCTTGTGTCCCAAAGATGTAAAGGAGCACCTCCTTCAATCGGGATCTTCTTGGGTTTTAAGATTGAGGAGTTCTGACATAGCAAAAGCTACCTCTAGTGGTTTGAGGATTGTTCACAGGTTTCTTTGTGAAAGATCGCAGCCTGCAAAATGAATTATCTTCTGATTGGTTATATCCATATTTGGTGACCATTTGTGAAGACCTAGTCTTTATCCAAGAAGTTTGGCCTTGTCCTTTCTGCTGGTAATGAGTTGCTCCACTTCAGTAAAAAGTCATACTCATTTTGAACAATTTTTTATTTTTTTTATTATTGGATGCAATGTATTGACAAAGTAGATGGTATAAATACAAAGGAAAAAGACAATTTCTGTATTAAGCTTAAAATACTAACCTGAAGTTCAAAATCTGTCTTTAGACTTGCCCAGGTCTTGATCAGTATGCTATCAAGAAATTTGCTGAAGCATTTGAAGCTATACCCAGAGCTCTGGCAGAAAATTCTGGAGTTAAGGCTAATGAACTTATTTCTAAACTCTATGCAGTACATCAAGAAGGCAACAAAAATGTTGGGTTTGATATTGAGGTAAGATTTTCACCTTAGAGCAGATCTCTAGAATGCCTTCCATAGAGTTGGTATCTGGTCTTGATATGCTATGTTAGAGGATCCCTGCAATGTTTTATAATAGCAGCTTCATGCTAATATTGTGTGTTTTTGAAATGTGCTTGTGAAACCTACCCAGAGGAGGGAGGAGTGGCTGTTTCAGTGTGTGAAGTACAGGGCATAGAGTATGGATCTGAAAATAAGGATGCAAATGTTATGCAAGACTTTCCAGCTTTGTAATTTCCAGATTGGAAATGTACTGTTATTTATAAATAGAGTAGCATGATAGGACTGAAAAGTGGGAAAGGTAAGGGCTATGAAGCATTCTACTTCCAAATAATTTTGCTCACATTTTTGACAGGCTGAAGCTGCGGCCGTGAAGGATATGTATGAAGCTGGTGTACTTGATACTTACCTTGGAAAATACTGGGGTATCAAGCTGGCTACAAATGCTGCAGTAACCATCCTAAGAGTCGATCAGGTACGGTTCAACTGGGGTTCTATTGCTGAGGTTTCATATCAAATACGTGTATTATATTTAAATGCCTCTAAAATGTAACTTGGTGGAAATCTGCATTTGATGTGAAATTTTTGTAGATAATTATGGCAAAAGCTGCAGGTGGTCCAAAAGCTCCTAAAGCAGCAGAACACTGGGACAAGGATGACTGGCAAGAGAGTCCTGAGCAGTAGTCCAACGTAAGACTTGGTGCCGTGTCTCATGGTGACAAACAAGAGCTGAGACTACTTTGCATGATTACTTTTGCACATATACACTGAAGTTGATGGGCGTATTTTCACTAGCAAGATCTCTTGTACTTAGACTGCATCACCCTATAACCGCTGTTTGAAATTTTAGGAGTGCATAAAATTGTGTTGCATATTACTTGCTTGCAGATTAATATGCATGATTAAGTTTTATCTTCTATTAACCTTTTCCACTTGCATTTCATTAGATCAGACTTTTTGGCCTGAAACTGACCATTTGGTTGTTTATAGGCAGTGTACTCCAAAACCAGTGCACTATACCTGTGGTCGCCCACGTGCGGATTTGGCTGTTGCAGCAGCAATTACTGTGGATAATATCACTTACAGCATTTCTAATAGTTTGGCTGGGGAAACTGCATAAGCCAGAGTTTTTAAAGCGTTGAAATCTTTTTCCTTAAAAGGACTTAAAAATTTGATTGGAATATTAAAATGAATGTTTGTAGGCTAAGTAGTAAGGCAGGAGTTTTGGATCTATGCCTAGTGGTGGGGAGTAGCTCAAAATATGCCTCGGGTACCCACAGCTTCTTGTCACTAGTTTAAATTTTATTTCTTGATTACTAGTATAGGCAAAATTGCTCTGATTCTTCAAATGAAACAGTGGCGAAGGAGAAAGGAGCTTAACCTGCCTGTGTGTGTTTCTGGGACATTCAGAATTGCCATTCTGTGCTGTGTAATATTTTTGGAACAGCAGCCTTTATCTCCATTGCTTGCCTGGTGGCTAAATGGAAAACGGATTGGAAACACTCTAGTTAAGACTTCAGCTGTTTGGAAGTAATGTGATTAGTACTTTTTGCTGTTTAAGAATGCAAATAGGAAAATTCATTCTTCTGTAGTATTAGAAACTATAGATGCTAAATTCTGCCTAAAATATTTAATAGTTGGCAAGCCCCCTAGAGCTCTTGGGTAACCTGGATAATTTCATAGTTGTCCTGCTAACTTCAGGGGCCAAAATGCCCAGGCAAATGCTTCCTGGCATTGCTGTTAGAGCACTGGTTCTCAACCTGGGGGTCGGGACCCCTTTGAGGGTCGAACTACCCTTTCAGAGGGGTCACGGCAAGTCTCCCACCGCCCTTCCCTCCCACCTCCCAGCTCCTCCACCCTGTGGTTGGGGGTCTTCTCAACATGAGGAACTCCATTAAGGGGTTGCGGCATTAGGAAGGTTGAGAACCAGTGTGTTAGAGGATAATGTTATGATGTCTTTTTGCTCCTGTATTGAAGCACAGCTCAGTTAAGTAGAGAGGGCAAGGTTTACAGGCAGTGAGCCTGCAGTCCTTGGAACATGTTGGCTAAGCACCTAACAGGTACCAACTTGATGCTTTGCTTGCTGTCCCCACTGTGGATGCAGTAGATTGGACACTTCTAGCTCAATCTAAAATAGCATTGGAGGAGGCCCTTGGGATGCATTAGATGTATGCAATATAGTTTTGCAGATAGATAGCCATCTAAATTATATGTACATAAACGAGGTTAAAACTATTACAGGTATGCCTTGACTCAGATGAACTGGACCCTACATTAAATGTTGGAACTCTAACAGGCTGTTTCCTTTTCTAGATCATTATGGCTAAACCAGCAGGTGGTCCCAAACCACCGTCAGGGAAGAAGGACTTGGATGATGACCAAAGTGATTGAACAATTACATTATGAAATACCACTGTCAGTAGGGGGGATTGTGTATCTTGTCATAAGTGTATTACTTAAGTTTAAATTATGAAACTAATCTCTACTAGAAGGTTCACTTACATAACTTCAATAAAATCACTTTCATTAATAACGTGTCTTACCTATGTTTATAGATATAGCTGTTTGCAGACATAGCTCTGCAGTTTTGAAACAGCTTTTTTTGTTGTTTAAAGAGCACATTTTTAACCATACATCACTTGGGAATCACAATTAGACTTTGGTTAGGATTACACTAATAGATAATCAGGACAACTGATGGGTTTTAGCAAAGAGTGTAGATTCGGCCCTGTTGGCTTTTCATTGGCTGAATTTTCTTCCTGCATTTGTTTTACTACCAGATTATTGCAAAACAGTTTTTGCAATAGAAATGCTACCTAGTTTCCCCCCAGAAGTGTTTTAAAGTGGATTGGGGGTTAATAAAGAAAATTTGCACCCAGACAGGGAAGTTCAAGGCTAACTACAAACCAACTACACTCATGGCAGCTCCAGCATTTAATACAATTGACAGATCATGCACATGTTCATTTTATGTTAGATGGGAGGTAGAGTTGAAATACTGGAATGTAGATACCAGTATCAGTGCAAAAATGTTTTCTCATGAGTCGTATCAAGAGAAATGCACACTATGGGTTGGGTTCCATGCACTCTACCCGAATGCTTTTTTGTTGTTTTAGGTGAAATGAATGTTGCTGCTGCTGAACAATGAAAACTTTTTTCACTTGTAGAAAACTGCCTTTTAATCACATAGGATATTCAACTGAACATGAGTCAACAGTGCGAGGCAGCTGCAAAAAAGGCAAACGCAATCCTGGGGTGTATTAGGAGAAGCATAGAGTCCAGATCACGTGAAGTTATTATCCCCCTCTACTCTACCTTGGTCAGACCTCATCTGGAGTACTGTGTCCAGTTCTGGTCACCCCAGTTTAAAAAAGACGCTGACAAGCTGGAGCAGGTTCAAAGGAGAGCTACCAAGATGGTGAACGGTCTGCAAACCATGTCCTATGAGGAACGGCTTAAGGAACTAGGAATGTTTAGTCTAACAAAAAGAAGACTGAGAGGAGACATGATAGCTGTCTACAAATACCTCAAGGGTTGTCACAAGGCAGAGGGATCAGCCCTGTTCTCACTCTCTCAAGGAAGGACTAGATACAATGGGGTGAAACTGCAGGGGAAAAGATTTAGTTTAGATGTTAGGAAAAAATTTCTAACAGTAAGAGTGATCAACCAGTGGAACAGGCTGCCACGGGAGGTGGTTGAGGTCTTCAAGCAGAGACTGGACGGCCATCTGTCTGAGATGGTTTAGGAGATCCTGCCTTGAGCAGGGGGTTGGACTCAATGACCCAGGAGGTCCCCTCCAACTCTACCATTCTATGATTCTATGAATTCTCAAACTCTTATCAATATTCCTCCTTTCACTCTTAAGAACAATAAATGAATCCTGGACTAGGGGTGAATACGGTCAGATTTATAGTTCCATACTTGGCCATATATTTCCCTTGATCTAAAAATCTTCTCTTGGACACTTTTGGTGAGAAAGTTCCTGTGGCATGGTACTGGAATGTTTTTAAAACGAGCCCACAATCTAAGATATGTATGGGGAACTTGTATTAACAGCCATATTTAAATTCTTGCAGACAAAGAGACCACATGTTAAAGGAATATTTTTTATTTTAAAAAGATCTGTTCGAGTGTAGCTCATTAAGGAAAGCAACAATACAATATTTTGTTAATGTAACATGATAAGATAGGCTGTGGGGTGCAACTTCCTGTGCTTTCACATCATTAGGGTTCTGGTGGATTTATAGTAGTCTCTCATAGAACAGTAGATAAGCTTGTGAATTCAGCACTTTAGACAGAGGCACAGCTTGTACATGTGTGTCACTAATATGAAACCATTGTCCTTTTGATAATTCAGTCTCTGAAGCAACTGAACAAGAAAAGAAAACCAATTATTTTTACCCTTCTGTATGGATTTAAAATTTCCCATCAGTCTGAAAAGTTTCAAAAATTAAGCTGCCCCTCATTACTTTTGTCTGATCGTGGAAGAGAAGCAGGGTTAAACCTGGTTAACCTTTGGAGTAGCACCTTGGGAATGCCAGTTGCTAAGAACTAACCTTGAAAGGCAATACCCCTGAAGGCAGCAGCCAACAATGGGTGTTTTTCCACTGTCACTAGAAGTACCCAATATCTTATACTAGTAGTGGTCTAGCTTGATGCCCTGACATTTCCATGTTAGATCAAGAAAACAGAAAACCAAACTAGATGTACTTACTTTGTTGCATCTTGCCACGAAGGACAAGATCAGAAAGCTGGCTGTTAGCAGCTCTCATCTTCACATAGGCAGTGTAGTGGCCAGATCTCATAGTCCCGCTATGCTCAACAATACCATATAAAGAATACAATACTTTTGAACTGCCTTCTGCAACATTCTGTGAAAACACAATATATATCCAGAGCACTTCATCTTTGTGTTTTTTTCAGTTCCAAGATATAAATAAGCCACCCTGAATTCTGGGAAGTAGTAGAAGAGGTTATAAATTTTTCTTTTAGATTGTACGCCCTTGGCAGGTTTTTATATAAATATATATATTTTGTTTCGCATCTGTAAAGTGCTGAGTACATGGACAGCGCTGTAGAAATAAACTAATAATAAATAATAATTATAAATTTGGATAAATGAATAAAATATAGCAAGCCTAGTAACTGCACCTTCTTCCCAGCAAAATACAAAAGAAAAACTGCTGCTATGATATTTAACATATTAGAAATATTTCTGCTCCCAGGTTCTGAATGTCAATTACATATTTGGTAAACATACATTTACTGAAGGTATTATTATATTCAGACTTCTCACACGAGGCAGTTATGCATCTCCCAGCAATAGAATTAAATAGATGCTTCTCATTTTTACCTTGCACTTAACAGAGCAGAAAGGAGCCAGATCTATTAACTCAGGGAATTTTATGTGCTTGTTCACCTTTTGGAGATTATATTCAGCCTAGGAGAAAACCAGAATGTCAGATACATTATGCAAAATAATGATATCTAGTGCCTCTGAAAAGCAAGAAAAAAATTCCCCTAAAGACTACTACTACAGGTCCATAATCTTACTTACCCCTTATAGAGCACTGTTTTGTACAACTTGTCTTTATCCATTTGGTAGAATTTCACTTACACTTTAAAAGTCTCCATTACTGTAATTTGGCTTCTGGGACACCTTGGCTAATGCTGCCAGACTAGATACCCCTCCACTGGTATACTGGGTCTCTCCCTATATTGTTGTTCACCTATAATGGCACACCAGGGTCCTTTCTGCACTGGCCCTTATTCCCACTTATATCCTGGAACAGGAATCTACCATCCACTTGCTTGTGCAGATTAGGGCAAGCCCTGTGCGGATGGCAGGTCCCTATTCTGAAGTATAATGTAGAATAAGCCCCAGTGCAAAAAAGGCCCAGACCTCTCTGGTTCCCCTAAAGCCCAGTTTTTTCATTGGTGGAAACCATTTTCCGCTTTTTGCACTACCCGGTGGTTTGTGAGCCCCAAACCATAGTGTTGTACAAGGAATGACTAGTTCTTTCATATGATATCCTAGTACAGTGATGGTGAACCTTTTGAGCTCGGTGTGTCAAAATTCGCAAGAAAACCTAGCTTAACTCGGGTGCTGTGTCACATCTAGAAATATCCATAATTTTGTGATATTTGTAGCTCTAGTAAAAAAGTTCTATTTTTGATAGAAGTATTTTATTAAAAGCAAAAACAAATAATTCTTGACATTAGTGACTTTTGTGCTGAATTTTGTTTGCTAAATCTTCAATTGAAAGTTAGTATATCGTACACTTCAAGAACAAGCAAGCAGTACGCGCCCAGGTGCCAGGGTGACCAGGTGTGTCACCCAAAAGGACTTGGTGTGTCACCTGTGACACGCGTGTCATAGGTTGCCCATCACTGTCCTAGTAACAGGTCTTAGGCATACTGGGTATCTCTCCAATACTTTTTAATGTTACAAATGGTATTTAAAGGGAGTAAACAAAGCCATTTTAAAAAAATATATACCTGTTGAAATCTTTTTAAATGGAGAGTCAAAATAGGAGGAGCAAGTGAAATAAGCATTTGTTTTTTACCGTCTGTATACACATGTTTCTTGACATCTACAGAAGAAAAACAAAACACAGATTACTGGGTATTCAACATCACCTTTTATGTGCCTTTTGAATGTTAACAAATAATCACAGAATTATATCCACTATACATAATTCATCCATCTCAAATTTTGGTGCCTAAGAAAAAATACTTGATTCAGTCATAATATTGTATCAAGTATCACTCTAAAATAAAAACAGCTTTAAGGTGTTCTGACATCCAGCAGTGAGCTTTATTGTTTTTAAAAACTATAACATTCAATAAAGGGGTGTTGCTTTAAAAGGCAGAACTAATTCATGCAGATATAGGAGTGAACGTTTCATCTTTCATAAAGGAAATATTTGCTCGTGAGTGCATAAGCTATGAATACCAGCATTTCATATTTGTGTCTAAGATGGAAGAATATATAATGCTAGAAATGATTCTACCATAACAAATATTCTAATTAATCAAATGTCTAAGCAAAAAATATCACTCGTGCACAACAGATGAGTATATTTCAGAACATTGGCACAAATGTGTGGGACAGTCAAGGATACTGTGTGATATCAAAATCCAAAACTGAGATTCACTGAAACAGAAGATCAGCATTATGCTCTCAGTATAAGGAAAAAAAGATTTCAAAAAAATACATGTATTCTAAGATTACCATATGAGCAAAACACAACAGTTCCATCCAATTTTCTATAGTGATTCTCATCCTGGGGTAATTATCTGGGGTGTGCACTGATGCCTTTTTCGCATTCGAATTTGAGTCGATTTGAATATTTGAAAATTCAATTCGATTCTAATTTTTAAAATATGGATTTTCAAAAATCTGATTCGAATCCAGATTATCTGAATCTGTACATTCGAAAATCTGATTTGAATCTGTAAATACGAATGTTGGCAACATTTGTATCCAATTTTTGAATTTACGTACATCCAGTTTTCATCCCGCATTATAAGTGCGAATGTGCATATTTGTATGCAGTATATGCGGATCTGTTCACACAAGTTATTCGAAAATCCGTATCAGATTTTCAAAAATCCAAAATTCATTCAAATGCGGAAATTCGGATTTTCAAAAATCCAATTTGAATGTCAATATTCGACAGATTCGAATCGGCTTTTTAAATTTTTGAATATCCGTGCACAGTGTTTTTCTAATAACAGCAAATATAGTAATTAGAAACATCTTGCTAACATGAAGTGTCGAAATGGGTTGATAGAGTATTGCAAGTGAAACAAAAAGGTTGTCAACCACTATTCTATCTTTGTATGTATATTTCAGCTAATAGTAGGGCTTTTTTTGGGATAATGTTAAAGCATTTATACACAAAATATAAGGGATAAAAATTAAATTGAAATTTAGACAAAAAGTATTTCAGTGTAACGTGTTGTAACCAATGTGCAAAGAACATAGATCAAAATATTTTAGCAAAGAAAAAAATTTACGGTTTTTGCCCCTAACATACAAACTAATTATTGAAGCCTATTTGACTTTAAAAGAGTACTGCATTTTTGCTTACTGAAACAGGTAGTAGTAGAAAATTTGTAGAGAGACACTTTTTAAAAATATATATCGTTCCCTTCTGTTTGTCAATTCATTCTGCATTTTGTATATTCTATGCTCAAATTTCAGTATTGCCCCTAAAGAAGATTCCCTAATGTGGCACATCTGCACTTTTATATAAGCCAGGATGTCATTGTTGTACTTTAGAAGGAAGAACCATTTTACTCTTTCCACTCCATCCTATATATTTATTTCCTAGCTCATTTAAGTGTGCAAAGTATGAAAAAAATAGCCCTTTTAGTCCACACTCAATTTTACCAAATAACTGAGATATTTTCAAAACTGATGGCTACAATTCTCTGAACTTATTTATGGCACATTATTTATAAATGCAGCTGCCTCATTCTTTCAGACCACTGTAGGCAAGCACTTCCTACTTCCTTTCTGTTTCACTAAAAGGTGCTCTGGAAATCATAAGTGTCAAAAATATTTCTCTAGCATAGGCAATATGAAGACAGAAAACAACTGAACATACTTTTTCCAGGGGTCTTTAGGCCATCAAGCTGCCTGCGAGTGCAAACATCACAGAGCAGCTTATTATTTTCACAGAGTTTCTCATTCTGAGTGAACTGATAAAGACAGTGAAGGATTGAACCCTCTTCTATGTTCACGGCTCCTCTGTTTGTAAGAGTACAAAATGCTGTTTCAGGATCCTCATTCACTACTTCATATGTTTTGGCCTCAGAATTACAGACATCGTCCAACTCATCGACTTCATCATTAGGTTCTTCATCCAATGATAAGCTGTTAAAGCCATTGGTAATATCCTCCTCGGGGTCACTGTCTTTCAAGGACAAACTGCTAAATTTATTGATACACTGTGCATTGGAAAATATGTCTTCCACAGGAGCATTCTCAGTCATTTCATTATTTGCCTCTGGGTCATCATTTTCTGTGTTTCCGTCTTGTTTTGCAGTCTCCTGGAGCCCCATTGCCATCTCTTGCCCATTCACACTGTCTTTTTGATCCTCACACTGCTTCTCACATGAATTATTGCAGTCTTCTTTTATGGTGGTAATCTCAGGTTCACTTTCTATAGTTTCACTAATGGAAGCTTGGTCAACTTCAGTTTTTTCTCTGGAACAGATATCTGTTAAATGGATCACCTTTTCTTGAATTTTTTGCTGGCGCCGCTGGTTCTGTCAAGTGAAATATATAGCAAGTTAAAGATCAATTACTCTAGTCTTTGCAGTATAGAAAAGCATAAAATGGTGCACTTGGTGGAAAGGAACAGTTGTATAAACTGAGCCAGAGTGGCCACAGAAGTAGGTCTAATCTCAAAATTCAAAAAAGATACAAGAAACAACCCAGTCATTGCTCTCTTAATGCAATGGCTAACCTTCAGATTCACAGTAGACTTTTTTGAAAGTCTTCATATTTACACTTGATTTTTGCTTCACAAGTTAGTTATGCTGCTTAATTTACTTATTTACATTTATTATTTATACTTCTATCCTGCCTTATACCAGAAGGGCTCAGGATGGGTCACAATAAACTCAAAATAAAAACTTTTTTAAAAAAATAACTAAAATAGTAACAGTGCCTGCATGTGGAAGGGATGTTGTTCCCTCAGCCAAAGGCAAGGGAAATGAGGTGAACCGTCATCAGTCTTCTAAATGAATACAATGAGGTGCCTGATGCCCTCCGGAGGGAAACTGTTCTATACAAGTTGGGCTCACAGATATGGTGCACTATCATCATCTCAAGAACCTCATCATTATCACTATCATCATTATCACTAACTGAACAGTTGAGACAGAATGTAAATGGCAAATTGTACTTCCATAAAGGTACATTCTCAATGATGGTCAGGAAATTAGTCTTACAAAGGGTTAATCTGCCCCATCTGCTGACCAAGAGGTGGTGCTTAAAATACCCCTTAAATAGACAAGACCCCAGTTTCATCTAGTGACAGCCAGAAGTATCAGCAGATAAAATGTCATGCTGGAAGCAGCTCTGGAACAAAAGAGCAGATATTAATAGTCTGTAAGGGTACCAACTTTCTGACCATTGTTGAGAATGTACCTTTATGGAAGTACAATTTACCATTCTCTGACATGGTCAGGCAGTTGGTCTTACAAAGGGACATACCCAAGCTTTCAGTCCTAGGGAGGGCAGTGCCTAAACCAGTATCTCACATACCTGTACCTATAAGGCATGCTGAAGCACCTTGTGGCCAAAGGCAGCATCAGCCAAATGTAACTCATCAAGCTTGTAATGCTTGGTGAATGTAGATGGTGTGCTCCATACAACAGCCCTGAAGATTCCCTGAAGAGTTGTGCCCTTAACAAAGACCGCTGTCGTTGCAGCGCTACTTGTAGAATGTGCCCAAACACAACCTGGCACCTAGGTGTTCTTAGCCTGGTAAGCAGAGATGATAACAGTTTTTATCCATGATGATAAAGCCCTTGAAGTTGCCTTGAGACCCAAGGTAGCTAGATGGAATGACATGAAGAGGCTTGCAGTCTAGTGCACATCCTTTGCACGTTGCAGGTAGGTACGAAGGGCCCTTCTTGCATCAAGCATATGCAAGTCCTTTTCGATGGGATGCTAGGGCACCGTGAGGGAAGGTGAATCTCCTGGCTTAGGTGGAAAGGAGTGTTCACCTTAGGTATAAAGGCTGGATCTGACCACAGAATGACAGAATCTGTGGTGAATCGGCATAGTGCCGCAAGGTCTGAGACCTGCCTAGGAGGAGGTCCTTGAAGGAGAGGTACTTTAGTGAGACATCCTGAATAGGTTCAAACGGAGGGCACTGAAGAGCAGACAGCACCAAATGCAGGTCCCAGCAGGGGTAGCGATGAACCACAGGAGGAGCGGAGGCTTTAACTCAAGATTTATTTGTTGACAAATTAGAAACCAGAAAAAAAATTCAAGAACAGCCTGAAGAGCACACCTGTCTCTTAACCGTGTTATATCCCAAGCCTTTATCAAGGCCTGCTTGCAGAGACTGGATCATTTGCCTTGGTGATGGGTTGACCGTGTTGATCCTGAGTGAGGTAGCCCAGAAAAAGGTCTTCCAGGTGACACTGTAAATGTGATTAGTGGAGGACCTCCTAGATTTCAACATGATAGCTATTAAATCTGGCTCAAAACCCAGGGCTTGCAGATGGCGCTACTGAATCTCCAAGACATCAGAGGTAGCCATGAAGAATTCTGGATGACAAATGCCCCCTGGATCAACAAGTCCAGTCTGTTGATTGAACGTAGGCAGAGGTTTATGGAGCATGGACACTAGCTGGAGAAACCAGACTCCCTTTGGCCAAAACGGCAATGAGGATCACCAGGGCCCGTTTTCAGTGCACTCTCCCCAGAAAACGTAGTAGGAGGGGAAGTGGTGGGAATGCATATAGAAGGCCTGTCAACCACGGAGCTGACAATGCACCCACTCCTACTGCATTGCTGTCCCTGTACCTCAAGAAGTACCCTGGAAGATGGCTGTCAGCTGAAACAAAGAGATACACTAATGGAAGACCCCACTGTAATACCAACTGCAACACCTTATTGTTGAGTTGCCACTCTGCCAACAGCTTGCTGGCCTTGCTGAGTCTGTCTGTGATAATGTTTGAAGAGCCCTGCACATGAATAGCAGAGATGGAATCAATATGCAAGTCAGCCCACTCAGACAAGGAAGAGGACAGGTGCATGAGGGAACAGGAATGTGTCCCTCCCTGCCTGTTTATGTGTGCTTTGGCAATCGTGTTGTCAGTGTCTATAAGCACATGCTGTCCACTGAGAAGAGCAGCAAACTCCTGGAGTGCTAAAAACACTGCCTTTTTTGTCTAAAGCAATGGTTCTCAACCTTCCCAATGCCATGACCCCTGAATGCAGCTCCCCATGCCTCAGAGACCCCAGGGGCGGGGCCAGGGGCGGGGGCAGGGGTGGGGGCAGGGCCAGGGCCGGGCCGGGGCCAGGTGGAAAGGTAAAAACAACACAAGGCACCTCCAAAGCGCACTAAATAGGGTGCACACGCCTCGTGTGTTTTTGAGCCTTGAGGCTACGATAGGTGCCTCCTTCACCAAGTCCAGGGGTGGCAGCAGCAGGGGAGGAAAGCGGAATCATTCCGCTTCCGTCGCGTCGGTCACCTGGGCTTCCTTCTTCCTCCCCCCCCCCCGAGCTGTCCCCTCCTCACTTTCCCCCGCCTCACCTTTGACGAACTCTGAGGCGCCCAGCAGCTGCTCCGAGGAGGTTGGCGGCACCAGCTCCATGTGGAAGAGGGCGCGGAGCTGCGTGGAGGCACAGGAAGGCGGCGGCGGCGCCTCGGCGCTCATGACGAGCCCTCCCGCTGCTGTTGCTGCTTCTGCTCCTTCCCGCCGCCCGGCGAGTGGCGCTGGTGGCGGCGGCGGCAAGAGCAGCAGCAGCAGCCCGCGGGCGGCTCTTTCAGGGCAGACGGCGCTGGGTAAGCGGGAGCCGCTACCACCCGCCTGACTGGGGACTCTTCCCGCCGCCGCCGCAGACTTCTTGCCCTCCACCGCCCACATGGGATGGAAGTGTGCGGCAGTAGCGCGCAAGGAGGAGCAGGAGGCGGTGGGCGAGGCGAGGCGGGGCGGGCTCCGGTCCGGCTGGAAATCCCCATGCACAACCGGCCGAAAAAGAAGGAGTGAGAGGAGGAGGAGGAGGAGGAAGTGGCGCACTCGGGCCGGGTGGGATGGATGGACAGGGCATGCGGGCGGTGTGTGGAAGGGCTCTCTCTTATCCCTGCTCCTCCGTCCCGCCCTCCGGTGGCTTAAAGGCAGCCTCAACGCCAACTGCCACCCAATGCCACCGATGCCGATCTCTCCTCACGGTGGGGGGCATGGTGGGGGGATTGACCCCCGATGGGGTCGCGACCCACAGGTTGAGAACCGCTGGTCTAAAGGGTCCCAAGTACCCTGAAGTGTACGGCCCTGACAGTGGGCTCCCCAACCAGACTGGCTAGCATTGCATGTGACCAGAACGTCCATGGTTCAATAGCCTGCGGCTCCTGCTGTCCACTGGCACATGGCTGGCAAGCTTCTTTTTTTTTTTTTAGGATAGATAGATATGTTTATTGATTAGTCCAATTAGACTAATTAGCAGCAGCTCCCCTCCATCGAGAACACGACAAGCCTGCAATTCAGGAAAAAACTCTGCTGGCCGCAGTGGCTGTGACTGCATAGGGCCCAGGGAAACAAATCCCTTAGCGCTTAAGGAAAGTCGGTATGTGGTTGCAATAGCTCACTGCCAAGGCTTAACAGGCTGCTGCACCTCCTCCAGGGAAAAGGAGGAGGAAGGGACATCTCGTATTAACTTATGGTTGGGGTGGAAGGGCCTGCTGAGCTGTCTATGGTTGGTGCTACGCGCTGAAGCGCCAAAATCCCCATCAAAGGAGTAGTCTGTAAACACCAGTCCCAGAGAGCAAAAGGTATGGGTTCCAAATCAAACACACCAAGTGTAGTAAAGTTTGTAAACAAATGGCTGAGCCCAAGGTCCCTTCCATAAAACAAAAGTGAAACTAATCTGAAGATCTTCTGTGGTTAGCTGATGAGGTGACCAAGAGATGAGACTGGGGTGGAGTGAGTGTCTTGCCTATTTAAGGGATATTTTAAGCTCCACCTCTCAGTCAGTAGATTAACCCTTTGTCAGAGAATGAGAATGCACACTTGAATAACTAGAAAATAATGCAGTGCAGCTGGACATACAAGTCATCTGAATACAGATATTCTGGGAGTCTCAATATCTTGATGGGTAGGTGTGGTTAAGAAAACAGGTACACACATACACAGCGAGAGAACATGGATAAGATGTTCAGCTGGGCATCCAACAGCAAAGCTTGTTTACTTAAAATTAAAAATACCAAATAGTTTAAACAGTATTGTCCTATACACATCATTACTAACCTTTGAATGCTTTTTGGCCATTTTCTTTGCTTTCTTCTGTAAATGTTTGCTTGCATTTGGGGACTCCTCTCTCTCCTTCAAATAGCAGTCTATTCCCATCTTGTCTTCTTCATCTTCAGTGTCTTTTTCCTGAATCTTTCGAATATTTTTATCTTTTGGTCTTTTTTTACCACCCTTAAGAAGAACAAGATCAATGCTTTATGCTGTACCTGAGGCAACCCACCTCACCCCTTGCCTCAATATTCAACTGAGCAGTCCTATTGTTGAAAAAAAGAATCCTGAGAAGTAGAATTGTATTTACATTTTCCTGAATTTCTTGAACATCTGAAACAGGCAAAGCTTTCCTCCAGACTGACATTCCCCTCCCCCTTATGCAGAAAAACCAAGCTAACCACTTCTTAGAAGTAAAACTCACTAGACCAGGGTGAGGAATCTTTGGTTTTCTAAATATTACTCTGGCTGACGAGAATTGCTAAGGCTGCATCCAAACATCACTTATGTATTTCGTTATATTTGAGCATTCCAGAATAAAGCATAGATTTGTCAGGATCTTCATGCCTTACTCCAGAATATCCAAACATAATGGAACAAGTAAGTGACATCTGTAGGCAGCCTAAAAATCAGCTATTTTTGCATTTGTCTTGAAAATCAACAAATTCACATCTCCATGTTCCCTTCCATTTCACAGCCCAAAACCAAACACACCTGTGCTTACCTGATCATTTAAGACAGGGAGTGACAAATCAAGGAATGATTCGTGCACTAGAGAAACCTGAAACAAACATTAACTGTATTAGTAAAACTTACTTTTAACATGAGCTTTTAGGGAAGACATTTAGATCATAGCATTATAGGAACCAACCAAATCCAAAGTTCTCCTGAACATCCTGTGAGAACCACTGAATGCCATCAGTTCTATAAATGCCTCAGTTTCACTGGTTTCCTTTCAGTTCTGGAAGGGGAGAAAATCTTCTCCTTTGGACTCGGCTCACACTGTGTATTATTTTATACATCTCTCCCGCAACTCTTTTCCCTCCTAGACTAGAAAGTCCCAAACACTGCAGCCTTTCCATGTAGAAGAGACTCTTTTCCATTTAAGTTGCTCTTTGAATCTTTTCTAATTCTAGTACATTTTTTTAAACACGTGGTAAGAAAAACTAGAGCATATCAGGTGCAGTTGTACCAAGCGCTTTATACTGGGACATTATCAGAAGCTTTCGTTTCAATATTATTTCTAATTAAAGAGGAAAAAAAGGCATTGGAATGATTTTACAGCTGATGCACACTGGGTCAATACTTTCATCTAGCTAGCTACTAATTATGCCAAAATCACAGCTCAAATTCCATTTATATATTAAATAGTAAGGTTGTTTGCTTCAGTTTTCACACTGAATGTCATCTCTATTCAGCTACACCAGCTGAGCTTAGCAACAAAAGGAATACTTTGGTTAACAGTTCTCCAATCTCATCTTCGCTTTACAGAATATGCACAGAACTATATACAAATATTCCCCTGCCTGAGAAAACTGAACAAAGCAATGGTAAGCCCCATGTTACTCTCATTACTGCGACACATACCCAACATTGTCAAAAAGAAATCTAATTACCGTATGGCACTCCTCACACATTATTGTACTTGTTAATTCACCGCCAAAAATACGGTCCACAAAGTTTTGATTTATCTTCCTTTTTTCATACTCTGAAACATGAGACAACAATAGAAGCTCATCTTAAACAAGGGTTTAATTCATCTGAGATTACAAGAAGTTGCTTTACCCCAAATTAGATAAGCCATCCATCAGTTTTGTACTTTCCACAATGCATGGAAGCTACTCTTCATAGATTTTTACAGAACAGTGTTCTCTATTCCTACTTGGAAATAAAGAAACTGAAGGTGAAACTATCTGAAATAAAAGGCATGTAATCCACCGGCAAGCTATTGCCCTCTCTATTACACTGCTATCATGGGTAGAATAAGGTGACACACATCCCATGAAATAGGATTTACAAAGTTGCTAATAAAGACAGAAGTTATGAGTTGAACAATTCAAGATGAACAATAAGTATTCCATACATTCAACCAGCTATTTCCTTTTTAATTTTCCTTTTGTGTTCAAGAGATACCTAGGCACATCCAAGATTGTGTTCAGGCCCACTGGAATTACCAGACACAGAACGTTGATTCATAAACTACTCGAACTCATCTTAGGTAGCCAAATAATGCTGAAACCAGGTTGCTGCTGAATTAAACCAGGATATAGGATGGATAAAAAGCATGAACTTGGGTTGGAAAATAATTGTCCTCCTCCCATCCTATATATCTAAGGCTCTTTTGAAGACAGAGAGCAACAATTTGTTTGCATTTCAAAACTGATATACTAGATGGGCCAAACAGTACACGAATAAGAAGAATTATTACCTTTGATTTTCTTTTTTAGTTCTTCATTTTCATTATCGGTTGGATTATTTAGTGCCTTAAAAATTCCGGCACAAACTCGCTAGAAATAAGCAAATATTTAAGTTTGTACAATACAGAATGTTTTCCCTAAGTATAAAATTATGATAACAGCTATTAAAAAAAAAAAACATTTTGCAGATTTGTATACACTAGGCACACCTGAAATTTTTAATAGGAGACGTCCCCCCATCAAGCTATTGCCACAGCTTTTCTTTATCATAAAGTTACTGGGAAACAAAATAAATATGAACACATGATACAGGAAGCCTTGGTGAGTGAACCCTCCCAGGGCCAACTGGTGCTATACAGGGATATGACGTGAACCCAACTTGAGCTGACTTCCTGAAGTTTTTAATTGGAGGTGAATGTAATTATGTTTATTTTAATTATGTTTTCACAAAAACTTTTTATTACCATATTATATGCTGTGACGGTTTCAGGGTACAGGCTGCAAACTGTTTTGCTTTCTGGCTTTGCAGGCTTCTAGTTAGCTGAAATAGCCAGCCTTGGTGCAAACAGCTTGTTGCAAGGCCTGGGCAGAGGCTGCAAAAAGAGTGGGAAATCCTGTGCGGGCCCTGTTGCAGTGATTGGCTGGAGTAAGGTTTTGGAGGGAAAAGCTGTCCGGGGATCTGAGTACTGGAGGGGCTAGAGTAGGGGTTCCCACCAATCAGGCTGGAGGGACAGCAACCTCTGTTAGGAGTCTCCAGCTGCATTTTATTGCGGCTAGAGCCAATCAGGATCAGGGGTGTGTGTATAAATGAACACAGAAGACAGCAGACTATGTCTTCATGCTGGGACAAGAGCTGAAAGGAAGAGAGCTGAATCCTGAGGGAGCTGGAACCAGTAGCTGATCAGTGGTCTTTTGGGCTGAGTGATTTCTGAAGGAGGCAATTGGGTGGACTGTAGCCCTGAGGGAGACTTCACTAGCAAATGACCAGACTGGATGATCGGTCAAGCAAGGACGGGCTGTGCCTTGTGATCATCTAGGGCCACGTTCTGGTACACTGGCTTGGTTTGAGCTGAGGCTGAGCAAGTCAGAGGGGGAGGAACGTGGGGAGGTTTGTCTTTTAAAAGGGGAACTATTTTCCTTTGAAGAAAGGGGTAGCTCCTAGCCTTAAGGGACTTGCAAATTTAAACTAACAACTACCTGAACCTTATTATCTTTTTAGTATTGCTTGTGTATAATAATAAACTTGTTTTAGTTTACTGTTGAAACACTTGCTACCAGTGTTTGTGTCCACACTGTAGTATTCACTTGGCCATTGCACGAACCCAGCATCCTAACAGGGCCAAGCTACTCCTCAGAGAGGGCAGGCACTTGCAGGATCGCTGGGCATCGTGGCATATGCTGGTTTCTGTACTTGTCTTTTGCTGTGAGCCACCCTGAGGCCTATGGGTGATGTGGCACAAAAAAAGACAAACAAACATGCAAAACAAAAAGCACTAATAAGTTTAAGTACACCATTAGTTTTTAAGTGTCTCATGAAAAAGTGATATTTTGAAATCGTAACAGGGCATCTTTTTCATGTTACTCACTATCAGCATATGCCAAAGTTAATATAAATAAGAATAGATTGTGACAGTTCAATCATGGCTGGATTTACTTGCAGTTAAGCACAGATTTATGCCTCAGGCAGTGGGTAAAGTACTTTAGCTTAAATCAACTTCAGTACTTTGAAGAGGAATTAGTGGTAATAAGTTTTCATTGGATGAAATCAGGTGGCTCCATTCTCTTCATGTTGTTTTACACAGGAGAAAGAAATGCCTTAGGATAGAGGTGTGCACGAAGCTGTTTTTGAGTTGAATAGAATGTGGAAAAATTCGGCTCCAGCCAAACACCCCTTCCCCCCGGATGTGGGGATATTCGAATCTGAGCTGGGAATGAATTCCCCCCACACCTGGAAAAGACCCGTGCTACCACTGGAGCAGGAAAGGGCCCCTGAGGAGGCTGCCGGGGGGTGAAGGTTTGGGGGGGGGGAGTGGCCAGGGGAGGGATGCCCTGGGGCATCCGGTATCCTTAGATACTGGATTATCCAATCTGGGACAGATAGGGCCCTTTTCGATCCATCCATGAATATCAGAATCCAGATGTATTTGTCCGGATTCCGAATGCACTGATAATCTGTGCACATCCCTACCTTAGGATATAATCAAATTATCCATTTGATACTAGACACCGACCTGAATTTCTTCTGTTCTCATCCCATCCAGCAAATAGTGAAGCAGCTCCTGGCTGTCCTGCTGTTGATAGCCTTTAAATCGTACAGCTCTGTTTAAGGAATAGTTACATCAATGTGTTTAAAGTCAAAATGTTACACTATGTACCATCATACTTTCCAGAAAGTGATGCTTTGTACAGGATCATTTAATTAGGGGGGGGGGGAGATCTTCATTCCTCCTTCTGTGACTTCACTGAATTTCTATTTTTGGATGCAACTGCCCTTGATGGTTAATTATAACCATAAACATCCTAAAGTAGCTTCTGAATGTTCAGGATCAGACAGGTACTTTCTAAAGAGATACCCAACTTGAACGAAGTATCACTGGTCTCATTCATATGTTACATATGGGTAACGGTTACCTTGAACAGACCATTTTGTTTACTTTTTTATTGGCTGATTGTGGTTTGATGGATACAAAATTATTAGCAGTTTTGGTACTGGACTTATTGCTAAACCAGACTGTAGTTTATTTCTCTCCATGCAGCAACAAGGAAGAATTGATCAGTCAGGCCAGATTAATAAGGCATTATCAATGATTCTGAGGCATGTTTAATTGGTCTATTGAATTAATTTAATACTTAGAGTTAAATATATATTTTTCCTGAAAGTAATATAAATGTTCTACCTGTATGTATAAACAGCAGTGTTTACAGAGCTTTCAAAACCTCAACAAATCTGACATGGAAAGAACTTTGGAGTAGAGCTGAACAGCCAGGGGGAATGACAGCAACAGGCAACACCTATTGTCCGTATAACAGCAGTGAAAGAGCTACCAAAGGAAGAAGAAGCTGTCTGCCGGATGATGGCAGTCTTGAGTAAAACGCTTTTCCACCTGCCATCATGGGGCTGAAACAAACTAGAATAACCGACTCATGCATGTATCTCTATTTATCAGATAGCAGGGCTTTGTATTACAGCCGATTATATGTATTCAAAATTTTCCATTCATTTTTGAAGTTTCAAGTATTATGAAAGTGAACTAGTACTCTGTAGATTATATAGTGGAAAGCAACCTACAATGTCTTTAATAGCAGCTCAGTTATTTATAAAACAATAGCTTGTATTTTTACATGCTGAAGCATTGTCAATATTGCTACAAAAACAGATACTCACTTTTTACAGACCTGAGAGAATAGTTCTTTAGGAGTCACAGTTCCTTTTTTCGTCTCTTGCATTTCTGTCATAAACTGGCACATGGCTAACGTAAGCGGCCTTGGTTGATCAAGTGTAATTATCAGAGGTTCCTGAACACCATAGAAAGGAAGTATTTAACTTACACACATTGTATTTTTCCTAGACCTTATCCAATTTAATCTTTTTACTTTTACAATGTTTCTCACAAAAGAACATAAACCAGTTTTATGCTGCAACCTGCTTTGTTCTTTAAATACTTAAACCAAAGGATCATGACAAGCGGAGGCAACTTACATGATTGGAGCTTTTTTTAAAAAAATCCTAAATGCTTTATGGAGATGTGCCTATTCTCCACAGTTTGAAACTGGCTTGTTTCTTTAAACAGCAATTAAAAATAATTGCAGAAGGTCTGGACTCACATAAAATGGTACTCTTCTTCATGCAAAAATGAAGCAAGACTTTTGAACAACTACCTTGTAGGGATGTGCCAATGTCATTAGTCAAACAGAAACAGCACCTAGAGGCCCAGAACTGTTACCTGTTTTCCCAAACAGCTGTGGCTCCTTTTAGCCTCTCCCTTACACATGACTAAACTTGCTCTAAGCATCCCTCAGAGCTACTGTAAAATCTTTTGTTAACAGGTCTAGCAGTCCTTGGCTTCTAACTGACAAGGATCATTCAGATAAGCAAACCACAGTTTACCACTGCACGTGTTGCAGGTCATGGTCCCAATGGACTATACTTTTGCTATTCACTTAAGCTAGGTTGTCCTGAAACTGTGCATTAATTTAAAACAGTGGAAGACAGCTCCCCCTGCCCCCTCACTTTTCCTTACAAGCTTTCATTTTCACTGCAAGATGGGAGGGGAAGTAGGAGGCAGCAGTGCAAAGGCTGCTGGCATCCTACTCCGGCTTCTCTTTCCAGTCAGGAAAACAGTCAACAAAAAGGTCCAAAGCAGGTTTCCTGCTGCTCTCTTCCTTCTCTCTAGTCAGTCATAAGGCTTTTTTTCCCTTCCAGATTATGAAAAGGGTACAAAACATACAAAGCCTTAGCAAAAACTCTGCCTATTTTGGTTGGATGCAATTCCTGACAAGTTTCAGGAAATCACTGTAAAGACTTATTGGGAACAGTTTCTTATTACTGTTAAGTCCACTTGTTAATAATTTTAACACACTACGAAACAATAGCTTACATACTGTAACTGAGAAATCCGGTGGTTCAATTGTAACTGTGGAGTCAGGCATTCTAACTTCTTTCAGTAGCTCTCTTAGAACTGGTGTCTGTGATAAGTTCTACAGTAAAAAAGTAAAAAAAAAATCAACAAGTGGTAAGTTTCACTCTCTCTCATGCTCA
This sequence comes from Aspidoscelis tigris stejnegeri, assembly GCA_023333525.1. Classification (NCBI taxonomy): domain Eukaryota; kingdom Metazoa; phylum Chordata; class Lepidosauria; order Squamata; family Teiidae; genus Aspidoscelis; species Aspidoscelis tigris. The sequence goes on from JALMGA010000001.1 coordinate 216,775,914, forward strand.
AAGTTCCTTAAGACTTGAATGAGAACATTTTGCTCATCTAAATTTGCAACTTATTCAGCTAATCTTCAAATGATTTGGCATTAACACTCAGGAAAATAATCAAGCCAGTCTTTGGCAGTCCAGCACCCTACAAGTTTTCTGAAAGACAACATTGATCAGTTGCAATCAGTATTAGCTACCCTGGCTGAAATGTACAGGTGAAGTCAAAATATTTAAAGGTTTCCGGGTTCATGAACATTGGAATATACTCATGTATTACTGGGCCAGAGAAATATCTATTAACTTCAAAAGTGCATTAAAACACCCCCCCAAAAAAATGCAAAGTAGAATTACCATAAATCCTAATCTACCACTGAGATACCTTTTTGAAGATTGGTGCTGCGTGCTACCATCCAATCATTCAGGTACAGAGCCTGATCTTAGGGAAAGGCCAACCTTCACCATAGTGTCATTTATTGTCTTCATCGAACAAAACAATGCAATTGGGATACGGACTTTACAAGGTAACTAGGACTTTGCTATATAGAACTTTTTTAAAAAAAGATTGTGCATCTTGAATTAATCCAGAAAGCAAACTTACTCCAAGTGTCAGTTCAGTACAATCAGAAGGACACAGAAAGTAGAGATCTGAAATATTTACCTGCAAAACCGCATTAAAGAAACATGTATTCCCCAGGTTACTGAGACCTTTCACTGTCACTTCTGCAGTGCCATTTAAATGAACTTTTTTGTCACCCACGAAAAGGTCTTTTTTCTCTCTCTCTTCCTCATTTTGGTGGTCTTTCTTTCTTTTGTTTTCCAGCAGTTTGTTTTCCTCATCTTTGAGAACTTAAAACAAAACAATGTCTTTAGCACTACTGAAACATAGAATACATTAAACAGTAATGAAATCAGCTGGCTATTCCTAAAGGAAAGCAACATTTGATACGAGATGCCCAGAGAAACCAGAAACTAGGCTGACAAAGTGCACTTTGTGCTCTCTTCCTCTGAGAAGATAATCATAAAATCCCCTCAGCTAGAACTTTGCCTAAACATAGCTGTGGGATACGAATGCATAGTTATGATTTAGGGTGAGATCCAAGAACTCAATAGCAGCATAGAGGGGGGGATGGGGCATCTTACACTTTTTCTTAAATGCTTAGCAATTAATAAAACATTAAAACGTGGTTCCAAGCTTTCTCCGGGCAGCAACAGATCCAGTTAACTTTATAAACACATTATCTTCAGATTGTCCAGCATGGGGATCAGGATGATGCCATTGGCGAAGAAACAACCAAACAACCAAATAGTTGCCTTAACATAGATTTGCTAGCATCTGAACACGCATGAAGCATTTTGTGGCACTAAGGTCACCAATAGTCTCGACTAGTTTTGCTTGGGTTGGGACAGTTGCAAATGCTTGCAGTGTGCACTGCACACTGGAATCCAGCGGTTTCTTGGCGAGATGCAGAGTTGTCAGTCAGAGGTATAGTCTATTTATGATTCTACATTAGCTATATTTTTGGAACTCCTCAGTAGTGTTTCAGTCAGGAGTTGGGCAGACTAGAATTGAACTGCAATCCATTTGTAGCCGGAGGAAGCATCTGTTTTAAGTACAAGCTGCTATTCATGATTTATTTACACACATAAAGAGATTGTCTCCCTCTCTGATGGATTTCAGAAGATTCTATGCGGTTTACACACCACATATAGTTTCAGGAGCTACCATTTAATGAAACAAAACTGATTCTATAAAGAAAACAGGTACATTTGAAACATTTGTAACAGACAGCAGAGTTCAAGATTGGAACGTTTTTAACTCTTGTTCTGTGAGGAGACAATAAATAATGATTTATGAAAAAGTTAACCACAGAAACTTTTAAGTAATTAATGCAATGTTACTGCTTTAACAACTACAAATCCACAGCACCATCTTCTGCACTGTGTGATAAAGAGGCAGAGAAAGGTAGTATCTTGGCACTGAACTCTGATGTCTGGCAGAAGTATTGTTTGCTGACATTAGATCCAAGCAGTGAATAGAGCTACATTTCAAAATTAGCTACTATTAAATTAAATACAATGTTTATAAGATATTGCATATTCTTCTCTCTAAATTTCTGGGTATGATTTGTGGATACTCTGATTGAGCGAAATACGATTTTTTAACTATATCTACTATATTAGTGGTCAATAAATACTATTTCAGTACCACACCGCAACACCACATGAAGCACTATGATAGCAGCAGCTGGCCATCTAGCTGTCACTGAACCACAACTCCTTCCCCTCCAATTCCATTCTCTACGCTGATTATAAGATATGTTAGGCAGTGCTTAGAGCAGGTGTGGGTATCAATCAGTGTAGTTCACCAGTATCAGAGGGTGACATGTTAGTGCTTAGAGCAGGCATCGCTGTCAATCACTTACTTGCACGTAGAACACATTAACTAATTTACTAAAGTTTGCTATTCTTTGTAGGTTTATAGCTTGCCTTTCCCCTTAAGGTTCCTCAACCACTAACAAGACAAAAACAATTAAAACAGATTTTAAAAAGAATCACACTTAAAATCTATTTTATTAAATTAAAATATGTATATATAAAGTCCCAAACACTAATATACCATTGGATTTTACCTATATTCTCTGTGTTCACACCAACTTGCTTTCTAACATAATCCACAAGCTGGCCCAACCGAGTTGAACTGTTGTATGGTATCTCATTATCACACATGTAGCACCTGGGTCCACAAAAAAAGATGAGGTGAAGAACAGACAAAGCCGTGTGGCTGGCATAAGACCAATGTGATAATATAAGACTGTATTCATGCATTAACAGTAAAGGACCACCTGTGTATTCTCTTTGTCATAGCTTCAAACTATGAAGACTAGGAATCTAAACTTTTCCATACAGACTAAGAACATTCTGAAAGTGCCACCTATAGATTACCTGTTTTTAAAATGGAATTCAAGAATTAATATAATGATTTTGATTAAGGAAGGAAAACATTTCAAATTATTTTAAGAAAGGTTATACACTAGCTGCATTTGACATACTGGATCAGAAGAGGTGGTGGTTTTGCAGTCTTTACTGCACACTATCCAGATATACAGGTAGATAAACTCAACATGATTCACTTTTTTTGTTGTGGCAAGTTATGCACGCAAGGAAAAAGAACAATCAAAGTTTCACTGTTTTGTTAGCAAACAGTGAAAATCAGAACAAACTTTTTTAAAAATATGTAATTTGTATTACCAAACATTCATGCTTTATCTGATACACCAAATCCTGGCACATGAGCTCAGAAAGCTTAAAAACACAGAAATCAAAACAACCTAAAGAGGCTGAGCAGAAGGGAATTCCAGAATGAAAGAAATGTTTTTATCTGTTTTCTGCAATTGCCCAACTAGACTCACTAAATGTAAGAATGTAAGAGAAGCCCTACTGGATCAGGCCATAGCTCGTGTAGTTCAGCATCTAGACCACACAGTGGTTCACCAATTGCTTCTGGGTATTCTCAAGCAGAAGACAAAGGCAAAACTTTCACCTCTTCTTAGTTCCCTGCAAATGGCTTTGAGGAGTATCCCATCTGTCTCCCCAGTCCGGAGACAGTACCTAGGTATTTACTGTAGTAGCCACTGATACACAAGTCCTCCATTGATTTATGTAACCCTTTCTTAAAGCTATTCAGGGTGATAGCTGTCACCACCTCTTCTGATCAATGGATGACTCTCTGGGTGAAAAAAATAATTTCTCTTATTAGTCCTAACTCCTGCTCATCAGCTTTGGTTCTACTGTTGTGTGATAGATAAAATGTATGTTTATAATTTATTTTATTCATGTTTTATCTTACTTCTGTTTAATATTTTCATCTGCCCTAAGGCCTTAATATTGTCTCACTTCCAGGAAGCTGGAAAGAAGGATGGTATTTCTATAATGTATTTTCATTAAGTTTAAGCGTTGCAAATTTTATCTTTTTATATTTGTGACCCACCCTGGGCCCTTCAGATGAAGGGTGATATATAAATGCTTGAAAGAATGAATGACATTTGGAATATAAATGTCTACAAATAACTTTTGGCATAGCGACTCCATGTTTATCTTGGATGGATATTACTATTTTCCATTTATTATGAAGAGTTCCTCATACCATCTACCTAAGGATGCCATCATATTTTACTTCTTGTTGCAGTCTTTATTTTAACCAGGTTCCAATAGTCATATAATGTTGGTGCCTGCATACCTCAGTTGTGATATGATTCCAAAACCCAAAAAAACATACAGAAAAGGCCCTCTAGCATGCAGCCATCCCTCAAACTTCTGAGGGTGACAGAACTATAAAGAATGACCTACCTTGGTGGTCTTGATATGCTGATAGATCTGTAAGAGAGAAACTATTCTAATGCCTTCTACGAAAGTAACTTGAAAACGGATTGGACTTACCACACACTCCAATTGTCCAGACTAAGAACCAAAGAGTGAGGTTCTGATCGTGGTGTTTCATAATGTTTTAAAGCATGTTGTTCTTGAGAATTTCTCCCACAGCCCTATAATGACAATAACAGTTGATGCATGAAACATATGGTAACATACATTACCGGACATTATGTTAGATATAAATACTACATTTAAAAAATTCTGTATTTAATATGTGATTTTGTATCCATTAAAAAGATTATGAACATTCAGCATTCACACAAATTAAACTCAATGGATAAAATACAAAGAAGAAGAAGTGTTGGCTTTTCTATCCTGCTTTTCTCACCCATTTAAGGGGACTCAAAGCGGCTGACAAAGCTTCTGTTCTCCCCACAACAGACAGTCTGTGAGGTAGGTGGGGCTATGATAGCTCCGAAGAGAGTTGTGACGAGCTCAAGGCCACCCTGCTGGCTTCATGGAGGAGTGTGGAATCAAACCTGGTATTCCCAGATAAGAGTCCAGATCCCTAACCACTACACCAAACTACAAAGCAGTTAAACAAGAACAAGCTGAGTTGTGACAAATCTAAATATTTGTATTACTACCTTCATAAATAATCATTATAAGCACTGGATCTAAAAATCAGTCCTTTACTTCTTGGTATGTTTACTGTATTATACAAATGCAAGATACCCTGTGGCCACATTTCAGACATAACCATATTGAAGGTCTCTCTTCTGTTTCTTCTTCAGATTTTTCATGCACATCTGATTTCTGGCAATCCTGGCAGGCGACCCAATCCACATTATGGGACACTTTCTTCAGGCATCCTTGTTCCAGTCCTTTGCGAAGGTGCTTGCACACAGGCTCTGCCCAGAAATTCAGAGATAGCTAAAGTGATTATCTACAACCCATGTGTTTAGTGCTGAAAAAAATATTTAAATTAAGAACCACCTTGAGTGGCCCTAAGCAAGTTACTCTAAGCTATTTTTTTTAGAAAAATATCAAATATTTATTAGACAGTTACGTACTTAACTTACATACGTATATACATGCCTCAAGCAAAAACAGTAAATAAACACAAAATGTACAAATACATCTCTGATAATTTTATCACAACAGCTCTCTAATGCACGTCAAAGAGCTATTGTGATAAAATTATCAGAGATGTGCTGAAACTGACTTCTGCAATTTGATTCAATATACAAACTGACAAGCACCTGTAACAACCTGGTAGTGTTCAAACTGCAGGGAACCACTTTTGATTCAGATCTGAACCGGTAGGCACTTACTGCAGTTTGCTTCACCAAACTGCCCCAAAATGGTTACATTTCATCCAGACCCGAATTCAGTTCAGAAAGTTCAGCAATAGGAATCCAAATAATCACACTGTTCTCTCCCTCTTGCTTCTCATAAACAAAATCACAAGGATGATTAACTCCTTAGGTCAGTGGTTCTCATCCTGGGGGTCGGGACCCCTTTGGGGGTCCAATTACTCTTTCAGAGGGGTCGTGACGAGTCTCCACAACATGAGGAACTCCGTTAAGGGGTCGCGGCATTAGGAAGGTTGAGAACCGCTGCCTTAGGTGGAACTCACTCTGATTCTAGAGCTCTCAACAAGACCTGGGGTGTTTTTCCACTGTCACTAGAAGTACCCATTAATGAGTACTTAATGGGTACTTCTAGTGACAGTGGAAAAACATCCCTAGCTTCATTTGTTATATTTTCCCCTTTAAACGAGATACTCAAGCTTTTATCTAGACTGCAATTTCTGGCAAGCTTATAGATACGTAACTCAATTCTGAAACAATGATAGAATGAGCATGAACTGCAGCAGTCAAACTTATCAAGACTTTGTTCTTGCTCATTAGTATACAAATTCTAATTTATTATCTATAAACTAAGATGCAGCAGTAAAAAGCAATGGTTGAAAGCCTTCAAAGCTGATACTCATTTTTTTGCAATATTCATTACCAGACCTATGCAAGTGACATTATTTGGACTTATAAAGCATACCCAGTACATCTGGTGAGACATCCAATGATGTGTTTTTTCCCTTGGTCCGTTTCTTTCCCATATCAATTCTATGTGACTGTATTTCACATCAATCAATTATGACCTGAAAATAAAGAGATTTACCTCAAAACCAGGTTTACTAAAATTCAACTCATTTATTGTCAGAATTACTTTACCATTGCACTAGTGAGATGGAATTTATATTACTAACCATTTTCAGAACTGGAAGTGGCAAAGGGCAATTATATTTAGTTCCTAACTGAAAATGACTTGTTCAGGAAAGAATACAAAAAAATATGCAACCACAGAACACAGGAATGTATTAGCATCATTCAATAGTTATTGGCTTCCAAAAAGTGCTGAAATATGAAGCCACATTAAAGTTATTTCATATCCCTACTTTGAAAGTCATTAACCACAGTCTGCTAGCTTGGATGTAACAGAGAGCCAACAACACCTTCCTAGATTTTACAGCTCATGGGGTGTTTTTCCACTTAGCACTAGAGTACCCATTAAGGACCCATTAATGGGTACTCTAGGGCTAGTGGGAAAACACCCATGAAGAGCACAACAGCTCTACATGGATATGATGTGGATGTTTCAGTAGGCAATCCAAATTTCTGGATCTGATGGTTGCTCTAGTTGAGGAGCTTCTCTTCTGGGACATGTCCCAGACTAAGGCTGCGATCCTAACCTGACTTCCTTGAAAGTACAGGCTAAAGTATGCACAACCTCCAAAATTGTGGTTCAGTTCAAACTGGACTGAGGCACAAGGAATTTGGTTGAATTTGAACAAATAGGCTTGACTTAGTGTTACTCAAACTCTAAACAAGTTCAAACCAGTTTGGTTTTTTAAAAAAATCTTTACAAATCAACAAAAAACCCTTTTAAAGGGCAACTGCTGTCAAATGTGAACTGGATTGAATCAAACCAAATTGTTTGGTTGATACTCTAGTTAAGTTCAAGTTCAAACCAGGACCCTCAAATGGGTGGTGGTGGTTTAGGTTTGAGTTCAACCTCATTGAACCAGGTGGTACAGAATATCTCTGATTAGCACTACTAAGTACAATAGGCTTCAGTTATGAGTAAACTCATATTTGTCCATGTTACACTTAACAGGTTTGTATGGGTACTTTCCCTCACTTCAGTGGATCTCTGGAAAGCTCTGAGATCTGCACTATTCAAATCTTCCCTACAAAAGCCGCCCTGAGACCTTCGGGTATAGGGCGGGATAGAAATACAAACAAACAAACAAACAAACAAACAAACAAATAAATAAATAAATAAATAAAAGCAAATCTAAAATTTGAGCTCAATTTTATGCTTAGTAAGCCATTATGTCGTTATATAAATTCAGCCACTATGTACCAGAAGATCGTAACACAATGGAAACATTTATAAAATATGACACTGTAAGACTTTTCATGAGAATGATAGAATCAACTTCCAGCACAGTTTATCACGGAATACAGCTGCCAAACCCCCTCATTCTATCTACTTACCACCCACCCTCCCTCCAACAGTTTCGTAGAAGAATATTGTGATAAAATTGTCATATATGCAGCTATTACAAATCCTCTTTCAGAGTATGAATAATTCTTATTTGTATCCAGTCAGGCACTTAAGCACATCATGGGCTGCAGTCAGCCACACACAAAAAGCATCTCTGAAGCAAGCACCCTTTCTCAACACAGCCCTAATTTAGCAGGTTGAGCTAGTCTAATAAGATCTTCTAAACTAAGAAAAAGTAGAATGCGCAAAGATGCTAACATGGATAATATTACTGGAAGGTCTGTCCGAGAGGAGAAGAACCTTGCCATCCCTTCAGGAGTGGTGGTCTAGTGGTGGCAGCTTAGACCACTCTGCCCTCTGGATGACTTTCCAGCCTGGATGGGCACTGATATCTTGGTGGAGACGATTCTTTGTGGGACTGGGACCTTTTATCAGCTGCTTTAGACTCCACTTGGCCTCAACTGCCTCAATTTCTATTTTTATTATTTGTGTGTACGTGTTTTGGCTTATTTTCCAATATTTTGTATGACATACAATTTCTATAATTTTTTTATTATAATGTTTTGATTATTACTTTGCATTGTATATTTTTCTATTTGCTGTAAACTGCCTTGGGCAAATTTTCTTTTGGAAAGAAGGTATGCAAATAAAATGAAAAAAAATACTGTATACCTTCAGTCTTCTTGGAAACACGCACCATGGCACCATAGTAATGGAAGTATTTCATTTAGTACTTGGCTCTCTTTGTCCCTCTTCTGCTTTAAGCTAATGTTTTCTCAGAATGTTTGAATACAGTTTGGTTAAATTATAGCTTAGGCCAGTGATGGCTAACCTTTTGAGCTTGGTGTGTCAAAATTCACAAGAAAACCTAGCTTAACTCGGGTGCTGTGTCACTTCCAGAAATATCCATAATTTTGTGATATTTGTAGCTCTAGTAAGAAAGTTATATTTTTGATATATGTATTTTATTAAAAGCAAAAATGAATAATTCTTTACATTTGCTAAATCTTCAGTTGAAAGTTGGTATTTTGTACACTTCAAGAACAAGCAAGCACTACATGCCCAGGTGCCAGGGTGACCAGGTGTGTCACCTAAAAGGGCTTGGCGTGTCACCTGTGACACGCGTGTCATAGGTTGGCCATCACCGGCTTAGGCGGTGAGTCAGAGAATCTACCACTCTGGCAAGATTCCAAAGTCAGTTTCATGTATCTAATGACGAGTTTTAGCATCGTTCCTTGAACAACAGTCTCCAGCCCACATGACAAAATGTTTTGGGAAACTTGGTTTTAAATTATGTGAGCAACTAAAATTCACAGCAAGGGACACGAATATCAGATGTTTATTCAGATGCCACTCCTTAGAGTACTTGCACAGCAGAAACATAAACTGAAGGTACATTTATATCATGTATCACATTCACACGTCACAAAAGTTGTACATTTTGTTACTGACTCTCATTTATCATCCACCTCCAAATCAGGTGAAACAGAAAAGGGGAATTAAAGTGAGGTGCAAAGTACCATTCACTTTAATCCAAAAAGAACCACCCAATCTTCCTTCTCTCCATAAAAGGCTTATATCAGACATAAAAGGCTCAATCAAACTATGATTGAGTTGGAAAGCATTAGTTTGTGAAGGGGGGAATCAACCTATTTTACAATAAAATTACATTTAACTCTTTTTACCTCCAATCACTGGCCAAAGATTACCAGAATCCATGGATACCAGGAAGGTCAGAAGTGCCACATTTTTCCTATCATGAAGTTTAGTTTTCCACAAGTGCCATCTTTATGCCAGGGAAATATTTACCTGCCCACTTCTCTTAATACTTAGAGCGCCCTAAACAATGCCAATTAAATATTGACAACTTTGCTCACCCAGGTATTCACAGGTCCTGGTAAATGACTGCACACAGGCCCCAAATCCTTTTGCCTGCTTTAGCACTTGCCTCTTCTCACCATTTTTTTTTTTAAGTTGCAGTGTCAGGATACAAAAGTGGGATACTCCTCAGTAACAGATCAGGATAGGCAGTGCTGTCTCATACTTCCTTTCCCACAGCACATTCTTTTGGGAATGATGTTACTCACAAAAACTTAAGCAGAGATCAGAATACTGGGCTTTACAGCTGAACTCCAGTATCCTCTCTTAAGGTTTTCATATAAACAATGGCAGATTCATATTGGTGCTATACTATCACCCTGCTGCTGCAGATTTCCTGTTCAGGACTGCATGACATTAAGAAACTTCACTGCCACTTGAGAAAAGAGGCAGACTGGCTAGGGGAAGAACGATGGATGGCTCACCTCCATTCAAATTTTGTTCAAGCTACATTGACAACACTGCTTGCAAAGCTGTGTCTGCCAGATTCCATACATTAGGCAATTAGATTTTTTTTAAAAAAACCATTTATTTTCAGGGCTGTCCCAGTCCTTGGACTGAATGGGATTTGGAACATGTGTCACAACTGAAATTCTAAAGCACTCGTGGGGTGTTTTCCCACTGTCACTAGAAGTACCCATTGGAAAAACACCCATAAACACCAAAGTCAGGAATGCAGGAATGTTATGAAGCTCCCTGGATGACCTTGAGTCATATGTGACATCTATCTTTAATCTATCTGGAAAAGAGAAGAACAAACTACATTTGCCACCTTAACCTTCTTGGAGGAGCACTGAACATATGCTACTGGGGTGAACATCTTGAAATACAGACCTACGAGGAGCCCTGCTGGATCAGCCCACAGACCATAGTCCAACATTGTGTCAAGCACAGTGGCCCAGCATTGGCTTCTGGGCACCTCAAGCAGAAGAGGAAGGCAACATGTTCACCTGTTCGTCTCTCCCATCTAAAGACAATACCTGGGCATCCCTTCTAATAGCCACTGATGCCCCAGTCCTCCAGTTTAGGCAGCGAGCGCTCTTTAGCAGCTTTTTTAGTCTGCAGCCTCCATTTAAACATCATAGTAAGAGGGCGTGAAACATCCATATTTGGGGGAGATCTCCTCGTGGCCCCCTTTCCTCGGTTTCTAGACAAGGAGGACCACAGACTGAAACTATAGTTCCATCTGGCCTCAAAAGCAGACTCGGGCCCTGGCGATTGGGCAGCTTCTCTCTTCACCAGCCCACCCACTCTGCCCTTACTGGCATCTCCCAAAACCAATAGGAAGGCATCGCCACGCTCCGTCACAGACAGCGAAGGAGAAAGAGCCGAAGCGTCTTCTTCCCACCTGGCGAAAGGGCGCTTCCCATGAGGTAGAGGAATACCGGGGTTTCCGCTTTCTTACCCAGAAAAGGCCTCCCGTCGTCACATATGTTATGGAACATCACATTGCCTTCAATGTGGGTTTACACCCAGCAGACGGTTCCGTTCCAGAAAGAGAGTCCGCGTCTAATGATCATAGACGCCTCAAGACAGACGGGCAATTGTTACCTATCAGGAACTTCCGGTATGCGTAACACCGACAGTCATATTTGCCTGTTCGGAACTTCCGGTATGCTTAAAAGACGCACGTCATTTTCCTATCCGGAGCTTCCGGTATCCCCACCAAGCGAGCAACGCCGTTGCCTATCCGGCACATCCGGTATGCTGGCTGGGTCCGTCCTCGAAAAGTCTCCCCCGTCCCGCGCAGTAGGGGAACGTGGGCGGATGTGTACACTTTGACGGAGGCAGAATACAGGGACACGGAAGCGGGTTGCGTCGATCCAGTTTTAATGCGTTTTAAAATCCGATGAGGTTCAGCCCTGGTCAGAACCTGACTCGGGTACCGCCTGGGAGTCCAAGTGCTGCATGCAGGTCAAAAAATGCGCCCGAAGAAAAGGCAGCAAAGGAAGCGGATTTCTTTTTGTCCCTGTGGTCACTAGTCCTCAAGATGGTCAGAAAGGAGAACTGCCCATAGGAACGATTAGAGAGATCCAGAGATTTCGAGCAGCTGTGATAGGAGACGAGAAAGTATTGGCATCTTCTCTATAAGGTGGCAGAAAAGATGGGGGCTCATGGGTTGTCCCTCCCCTTTTTTTTACTGAAATTGAGAAAGTATATAATGATTTATTTTACTATTTTTTGTTTAAAGCCTCAAATGACAGCGGCTTATACATTATAGCCTGGTCATTGTTCAACATAAATAAGGTTTAGGGATTGGTTAGTTGAGGTGCTAGCTTTTGGAGATTGCAAAGCTGTGTTCACCTTCTTGAGTGTAAGTGCCATTACACACTGGATTTATTTCCAAGTAAATACGGATAGAAGGTGGTTCAGAAGAAATTAAAATGGAGTTACCACATTGAAAGGACAAGAAGACTGCTACACCTTTAATAGTTGTATGGAAAAGGAGACAATTTAATCAGATGTAGTTTGTAATACAAACATTTGCTGAAACTGTCTCTTCTAGACAGTAATTAAAGGTTTAATCTTTCAGTCCTTTGTATCATTTGATAACCCAATGTAAAATGCAGGTTTTAAAATTCAGCCTAGTCCAGAATTGCATGCCTTTGGAAGAAGCTGATCTGATATACAAAGAGTTGAGAGTAACGGTTTAAAACTACTGCTCATTGTGACAAAGGGGAATTTGTGTGGTATGTTTTGGTGGGAATTGTAAACCAGCTTGAATTCTCTCTTCTCTAAATGCAGTAAATCCCCTATGCAATGTCATAAGATAGCTTTTCATCCAAGCTCTGCTATAGAAATAGAGGAAGTTCTGTATTAGCTAGACACATTTGTAATTTTTTAAAAAATGATTAAGATTTAAGCTTGACATATTTTCGCTGCTAGCTTGTTTCTGGGTGGATATACTGGCAACTTAAACTATGTTAGCCCAACAGATTTGATTTCTTTTGAAGGGCTGTCTTTGTTTCATAACTTTTTCCATTATGACTTCATTATTTTCTTATGTTTATTGTGCTTATCATTTAAGCTGATTCTGTTAGCTGTCAGATTAAGCACAGAGCAGATTTTGAGTGTTTTTCCACTGTCATTAGAAGTACCCATTAAGTACCCATTAATGGGTACATTAATGCCATTTAGTACCCATTAATGGGTACTTAATGGGTATTTCTAGTGACAGTGGAAAAACACCCTTTGTTGAATTTTAGCCAGTAGAGCAGGGATGATAGCAGCTGCATTCAAACATGCTTACAGTTCTAAATATATCAGTACATACTTGATGTTTGGTTATTGCTTATAAACTCATGTAATCTACAAGACATGTATCTGTAAGTTCTAGACAATGAATCCAAGGCTAAAATAATATGCACTTACCCAGGAGTAAATCTTATTGACATCTACAGTAGTTACTTTGAATTTTTACAATTAATGTTGGAAATATTATTCTAGAACTAGTGGAAGATTTCAAATATTTGTTTCATCACATATTGCAAAACAATATTAGTGATAAGATATATACAGTAACACTATTTCTCTCTTTAGGACTCCAAAATGAGTTATAAAGAAGAGGCAGAACTGCAGCTGTCTGAATTAGATTTGCTTTCTAGTATGTTTCCTAATGAACAAGAGTTTATGGTGACAGATCAAATGGCTGTGGCAGAACTGAAAGATCATGTAGAAAAATGTACATTAGAAATGCCGTCTTCAAAAATACAATTTACATTGAACTTAGAACTGGAAGCTTTAGATGGAAATAAGGTAATGTACAATTGTTCTGAAACAGGTGTGCTATTTAATAATTTTATTTTAGTGGTCTATTTTAATTTTCTTAAACATTTCTTTCTAGGTTTCCCTTTCTTTGTTTTGTGCTTTCCCATTAAAATATCCAGCTGTTCTTCCAGAAATAACTATAAGGTACTACTACATATTTTATTTTGAATGCAGGTGGGCTAAAATTTTGAATGCATTCTATTAGTCCACACTTAATCTTCCTATATATTATAATAATGATGGTGAGAATGCAAGGTGACTTTAGACCTTATATTCTTCACACAATGAAGAGAAGGAAGAAGCAGGATGGTATATGCCCACATTCCATGAAAATGTGATAGTGAATTGCTCAGAAACAAAGATCACTCTGCTTCCATCTCCAGTTCTAGTTGTGTGAAACAATATTTGAGCGGGAGAATACTGTTAGAGGGGAAGTACATGTGTTACGTGCAGCTTTGCTGTGAGGCAAAAAGAGTTTTCAGCAAGCAATGCACAGTTGAGCGAGTACCGACATCTAGAAAAAGAAATGCTGCGCGTAGTTTAGCTGAACTGTGTAATTTTAAAATAGCAACTTAAGATGTTTACGAGGGTACTAAGAGGTAAAAGTTACTCAGTCCTAGTTTCTATTAGGATTGTATACTATGAAAACGACATTGTAAAACATTGTTTAAATGACTTCTCTTGGCTTAGTTTTAAAGCAAGGAGCAAGTGTTGGATTTGCATCCTCCCTCTTCAACTCCTATCATTGTGTGCTAAGTGTGATAATTTAGTCTTGTTCGGTTTAAATCATACAGTAGTTCTGTGTTATGGCATGTATAGGGAATTGTGGTTTAAATTTGGTTTGCTAGTTAGGATCTTAAGTCTGGATTAAGCTGTGCTTCAGAGTCCAGGTTTGTAAACAATCATTAAATCATATTTTCACACATTGTATGTAAGATGAAGAAGAGTTGGATTTTCACCCCGCTTTTCTCACCCATTTAAGGGGACTCAAAAGTGGCTGACAAAGCTTTCTGTACACCCTGTGAGGTAAGCGGGGCTGTGAGAACTCAGAAGAGAGCTGTGACTAGCCCAAGGTCATTCATCTGACTTCATAGAGAAATGCAGAATCAAACCTGGTCTCCTTAACCACTAGACCAAACTGGCTAGAGTGAAGATAAAATTTGAAGGAAGGCAACACGATAAAAAGAACCAATATTTATTGTGATTTTAGGAGATTCTGTATAGTCAGCTTAAATTTCTAGGATAGTTGGACACAAGGAAAATGCCAAAATTGCTAAATGAGAAAATTAAGAAAACTGTTGTTCATCAAGCTAGAATATACTGCATTATACTGTCAATGGGTGTTTTTCCACTGCAGCCCTTAGATCTGGATCTAAGAAGATCCAGATCTAAGGAATGGGTACATTTCTTAATCCGGATCTAGTAGATCCGGATTAAGGGAAGCACCCAATGTGTTTCCACAGGAGGGGTGCTAACACCCCTGCTGTGGAAACAGCTTTGCACCCATCTGGGGAATCGGGATCGACCCACAAGGGGTCGGTCCATTATCCCAGGTGTTTTGGGGGGCAGGGGGGTGCAGTCTTCAAAGCAACTTTGAAGTGATTTCGAAGTGACTTTGAAGCTGACTTCGAAGTGAATGTGAAGTCAACTTCAAAGTGACTTCGAAGCCAATGTTGGGAGGGGGGGTCCCAAAGGTGCATCCCCTCCCCCTAGCCTCCTTTGGACCCCATTGCCTGTTTCCAGTGGAAACAGGCTCCCTTTAATTTGGATTTTCTGGCAGAAAACCCCATTGTAGATCTACAGAAAATCTGGATTAAAGGCCAAAATGTACCCATTAGATCTGGATTTCCCCAATGGCAGTGGAAACAATCGGGTCCCAAATGGCTGCCGTAGTGGAAATGGGGTCATCCAGCTCACACCCAAATGGGTCCTAAATGGGTGCAAAAATGGGTACTTTTGACAGTGGAACAACCAATATTACATACGATGATATATATTCATATTAGGAATGTGCACAAATGTTTTTTTGCATTTGAATTCGGTTCAAATATCCAAACATTTGATTTGAATGTTTAGAATCTGAATGCAAAATTTGATTTGAATTGAATACATTCAAATCTATTTGTTTTAATGCTAGATTCCTTTCTGAATCTCAACAGCATTCATATGTTATACATATCTGTACCCACTTCATATGCATCCCGTTTTCATCCCGTACTATCAGTGCAAATGCATACAGATACATAATACATTTGAATGTATCTATACATTTGAATGTTTCAAATCATTCGAACTAATGTTTAAATTTGAATGTGTAGACATTCTATTCAAATTTGAATGTCCATGTCCACATTCGATTGAATTCCATCAAATGCTGAATGTTAGAACATTTGTGTACATCCCTAATTCATATCACAGATGTTCCTAGCCAAAAAGAACATTTTTAATGCAGATTATAATTTACACAACAGTCTTCATTTAACTAAAGCAATGCCTGGACACTTCGGAAGATAAATCTCAAAGTGATTCTGAATGTTATAAGCAAGTTATCTTTTTCTTTAGATCTTCTTCCATAAACCGCTCCCAGCAGGTCCAGATGAATCAAGATCTCATGGCCTATTTGAAGAACCACTGTGCTGGTGAGCTCTGCATTTTGAGTGCCAGAGAATGGGTTCAAGATCATGCCACTGCTTACATGAACAACCATTCTTCATGTTCCAATGCAATGAAGCCAAGTGCTCATAAAACAGATGACATTTTCAGCAGACTCTGGATTTATAGCCACCATATTTATAACAAGCAAAAAAGAAAGAATATAGTTGACTGGGCTAAGGAACTCTCTCTGTCTGGATTCAGCATGCCTGGGAAACCAGGCATCATTTGTGTAGAGGGCCCACAGAACATGTGCGAGGAGTTTTGGTCAAGGTTTGTTTTTCACTTGCTGTATCTTGCTTTTAAATTCCTTGAGTTTATTTGCTGTATAACAACACATCTGGTACTCTTTTAAGCCTGGGTTGAATTAAAGCAGAAATGTTTGTATCATTATGAGGAAGACTGTGCCTATTAGGTGCTATACTCAATTGTCTGTGGCTACTATCTAGCGCTAACAACCAAACAGTATCTTTCTTTTAAGAGAGCACTCTTTACTTCAGTCCTAAATTATTAATTTATATATAGTTGAGTTCTGCTGTATTGTTTCATAGTGATCAGGTATCGTAACAAAATTAAAACAACAAAACAAGTTGAAATACAACATTAAAAAATAGTAATGGAATAGATTCCTTTATTTCATAAATTAAAC
This sequence comes from Aspidoscelis tigris stejnegeri, assembly GCA_023333525.1. Lineage (NCBI taxonomy): Eukaryota > Metazoa > Chordata > Lepidosauria > Squamata > Teiidae > Aspidoscelis > Aspidoscelis tigris. The sequence continues at coordinate 216,792,784 of JALMGA010000001.1, forward strand.
AAATTAAAATCTCAGAGGTTATATCCCGAGAGGAATACTAAGGCAGAGAAAAACACTTATTTGACTACTAAAACAATCTGTATAGGGCTTACTCTACATTAAATGAAAGTTCTATTATGGAGAAGGCCTGCTTGACAATCACCAGCACCCACAGCATCTTATTGGCAACCTTTCTCCAAATGACCTCAGACTTCTGCATAGTTGATACGGAGTAAGGCAGTCTTTCTGCAAAGCTCATTTATGACTGTATAGGTTTAAACTGACATCTTGAGGTGGGCCTGGTACACTGTCAGTATCTAGTGCTATATTTACAGCACAGGAGTGATGTATGACCGTCTGGTGTACTTCAGTCTCTGGAGCATCTTCAAGGGGAGCCTTCCATTATTATAGAACTTACAAAGGGCTTTTTCTGTATTAATTATCAGTTTTAACACAATTGGTATTCTGAGAACACCCAGTAAGGAATCTGTTAGCAGGAACAGCAATAGACATTGGGGGTAAATTGACAACAGGTGGGACTAGTAGAAGGGAAGCAGACCTTTGGGTCATGGGCCACCATGGTATGCCTAAGGAAAAATGTGATCAGTGCCTGTTAAAAGTCATTTTTTAATATCAGAAAATACCTAGCTAAAGTCACTTTTATGTTGTATTGAAACCAATAGAATTAGAAGCTTTAAGTCACAACTGAGAAGTTCCATTGTTTTCCATTAGGTGTACTGTGTTTTCAAGATTTATAATTCTCTCTCTATTAGAATCCGAAGATTATCGTGGCAACGAATTTTAATTCGTCACAGAGAAGACATTTTCTTGGAAGGGGCTGGTGCCAAAATGGAGAAACAGAATAAGTTTTCAGCTTTTGAAGAAAAAGTGTTTGATGCCCATGGCGCCAGAGGAAATCACATGGATTTAGGGCAGCTGTATCATTTCTTACTTGATAGGGGATGTGCTGATATGTTTCAACTGCTCTTTGGAGTTGAAGGACAGTAAACTACCTCCAAATTGCTAACAAACTTAATTTTTTAAAATCAATAAAAGTTCCCTATACATTGATAGTTTTCAGTCTCCTTGAACCTGTGGACTTGAAATTATGTTGAAAGAGTACTATTCCCTCTGGTTGCTTCTGTCTCCCTTGAAGTGAATGAAGGTTCAGAAGTTCCATGGGATTATGTTGCTGAGGTGTTTTAAAGGCTTTATTTTTAAATCCCCAAATATATTTTACAGTGGCATTTTAGTTGTTTGTTACTCCCAATATGTTATTAAATCTACTGAGAATCTGAATTACCCATGATGTGAACTATCTAATATGCCTTGTGTAGAGAAAATAGAGGGTCTTTTCTCCCTTTATCCATGGGCTATAGTTGATTAAGCAAGTCAAGATACTTCTATGTACTTTCCACAATGGTTTGCTTGCTTGGTGTTATTGGAAATTATGGAAGATAATATGGTTTTAATTTGTGGAAGACTGGTTAGGACTATCAGATATGAAACCTAAGGTTACAACCCGTGGTGGTTGATACCCATAGGAGCTGAGAGGGACAGAGAGCAAGGCACCTAGAAGAAAATGGTAACCGGGCAGAATAGGTTTCGTTGATAGAAGTGAAACAGGCTGCACTTCTATGTAAACTTCCATGAAAACTGACCTCATTGCACATAGTGAATTTTGCATATACCAGTGAATTCTGAATTGAAACATGGGAAAATAGACAGTAGATTCATGCACTGAGCTACAGGGTATGATAGGGCACTGCCCTCTTTGCCTTTATAGACTACCAGTCCCTTAGTGGTAGGGAAAGTATTCTTAGTTTCTGATGCACCGACAGAGCTGCACATCCAAGATTTCCTAAATAAATTGTAACACCACTGTTCTGTAGTGAAAACAAATATCCTGTCTGTAGCTGCACACATTTGCTGAAGTATTACTTGTTAAGCTATACATTGTGGCTCAAAATACTTAAACTTAGAATTGGATAAAATTTTAGTGCTGGTGAAAACCAAACTTCCTATGGGATGTGCATGCATTCTTGGACTTATATGCAACACCCACCTACACCATCTTTGCCATCACTTTTCAATACATATCTTAAAATGTATAAAAGTGATCAAGCATACAAGGACAGATGGTTCTTAGAAGTTGTTTGCAGTCTGTTGAAGGGCACACAAAATGAAATTTCCGAGGCTACTTAAGTCTTTGATGACATGCCTGGGCAGAAAATCAAATGGGCTTTGATATCATTGTGATCCCGAGTCAGGGGCATGCAAACAACATGTTTACTGCCTCCACATCCTGAGCAAGTGCTCTGGTCCTTCAAATGCACCTTCCATAGGCGGTATGGCCATTTTGATGCAGAATTTTTTACAAAAAGTAGGATATAATTATAGAACAGAGGAAAGCTATACATAAACAGGGAAGGGGTGCACTTACTGTACTTTAATTACATATATTTATGAAGTTGTTGGAGCACTTAAGTGCTATACTCCACCTCAGCGTTGAGTTCCTAGAAAGAGCCAGTCCCCACAAGCCATTGTAAATGGGAAGATGTGCGTGAGATCAATAAAACTAAAAATGTGGGACTGGAAGTAGGCAATGGCGAACCGCTTCTGTTATTCTGCCAGAAAACTGTATGAAGATGCCTATGCAGTCGGCCACGATCTGGACGTGCAAAGACCCAGTAGGAGAAGACGAGTATTTTTGCAACAAGTTCTCTCTGTCTGCACCCCACCTGCTTGCTTTAAACATATACCTCAAACAATGTGTGTGCTCGTCCCTGCTGACATCGATCTCTGCGGGCTCAGGCTCCAAGGTCGAGCCGACGGCCCGCTCCGCTGCTTTGTGCCATTGTTTTCTCTGCGGGTCGGGGTCCCTTCCCCTCGGCGGTCGCAGGCTGGGGTCGGGCCGGGGTCGAGGTCGAGGCCTCCTCGAAAAAAGGGCGGCTCTTCATCCCCGTCCAGACTCCCACCCCGGAAGACGCGCCCTCGCTCTCCTCCTGCTCGCCTCCCTTTCCTGCGGGTGACGCCGCCGCCCCGGTGTTTCCGCCTCGGCCGGGCTGCGTGCGCGCTCGTCCCCTTCCGAGGTGTCGGTTGCCTTCTCCGCCACAGCAGCCACCATGGGGGGCAAGAATAAACAGCGAACCAAGGGCAACGTGCGGGTGAGCCTGCCCGGCGGCGTCGCCCTTGGGGAGGGGGGAGGGCCGTGGGGTTCGGGCACCGGGAGGGAAGCCGTTTCCGTCGCCTCCGTCCGGCTCCGCATCTTCTGCCTCCTCCTCCTCCAGAAGGGCTGCATCGTAGGAGCGCCCGAGGAGCCCCGCTGGGTCAGGCCGCAGCCCCCCTAGTCCAGCTTCCTGTCTCCCCCAGTGGCCCACCAGTTGCTTCCCTGGGCGTCTCGAGGCCCCTTTCCCCTTGTACACACGCGCGCGCGACCCTTTCTTTGCCTTTGGAGGGGGCGAGGAATGGGTGTCGCTCCCAGAAGTTTTTTTCCCAAAAAACCCTATATTAACTGGAAACTTTGGGAAGCTGCTGCCTTCTAAATCCCGAATGAAGTACAAGTAGGATGCCAGTTTAAATACCATCTGGGGACTTTAGGCAGTTTCTGTCTTCTAAATGCTGATTTAAGTACAATAGGAAAGGCAGAATATTGCCTTTTTTTAAATTAAATCGGTGCACTGCTTGTTGGGGTGCTCAGATTATGGTCCCTTAGCTTAGCCTTAGATGCTCCTGAACTGCAACTATCCGATCAGTGCAAGCAATGATGGGAGCTGTATTTCAATGATATTTGGACATCCATAGCGTGAGCTCCCTTCCGGTAGCTTCATACTGGATTATTTTCTTCTATTTTCGGTGTATTGTTTTGGGTTGCCACATATTCTGTGGGGGAATTCTATGGGCACAGTACAGGCTCAAGAATACCAATACCCCATGCACCATCTTTCCCCCACTTGCTTTGAGATTGCTTGCTGCCGCTGGAGTTGTGTTAGGAAGCTGGTACTGATCTGTGCCAAGAAGGCTGTGCCTTCTGCTTTTGAATCATCAGAGTCCAGGAAAGGAGTGAAAAATAGGCATCTGGAGGCACATCCATGTAGACAGAAAGTGATTAAGTGGGTTGCCAATGGGTTAAGGCTGCTTAGTTATCACCTGCCTCCGAGTCTGCAAGTATGTTCTAGTTAAGGGCTAGTCTGGTAGGAAACGTTGTGTGTAGGAGACCTGATCATGATGGTGATGCGTGTGTGGGGTGGTGTAAGGGGATGCTTGGAGGCTCCAAGCTGAAACAGGACTTTTGAGACCTGTTCTGCCCTTTTTGTTATTTAAGAACATAAGAGAGGCCCTGCTGGATCAGGCCACAGCCCATCTAGTGCAGCATCCTGTTGCACACAGTGGCCCACCAAATGCTCATGGGCATCTCAAACAGAGACAAGGATAAACCTTTCCCTGTTCTTGAATCCCAGCAAATGGCATTCTGCTTCCAACCCCCCCCCCCCAGCCTGAAACACTATCAGTGTTTACTTATTTCCCATTTTTTTGGTTTACTGTTATTCAGTTATGTAATATTTTATGTATACTCACCAGGTTTTGAGAGAACAGTTACAATTGAGGCAAACATCTATGACTAAGTCAGGACTTAAAAAAAAGCTTGTTGTGCCAGGAAAACTGCTTTGCTGAGGGAATTTAAAGGTAGCAAGACTCTATTTTTGTTTTCATAAACTGGCATTAATATTCTTCTAAAATTTATTCAAAAGCTTAGGAGTACATGAAAAGAGAAGAGAGCTGTGTATGTAGGTGAAAACGAAGTGGGTGAAGACATGAACAAGCAAGGAACGTGACTAAGAATTTAAAGTATATAAGTCATGCGTGGTGTGGAAAAAGTGGATAAATTCTTTTCTCTGCCACACAACACTAGGACCAGGGTGTACACTATATAGCTGATAGGCAGATGAGTTAGGACAGACGAGAGGAAGTATTTTTTCTTCCAGAGGGTCATTGGTCTATGGAATTTACTACCAGAAAGTGACAGCAACCAGTCTGAAAGGCTTTAAGAAAGGATTAGGTAGCAATGGCACAAAGACTAAAAGCAATTGGTGGGCTGCTGTGTGAGACAGGATCCAGCAGGGTGTTTCTTATGTTCTTAATTTTAATGTGCTTATATTTTGATGAGTATGAATACCTTTTTCGACTGCTAATCCATATGCTTAATGTTAAAATATAGCGTTGACTATAAGATGAGAAATTTCAGTGTATGTTAAAAAAACTATGCTAATGTGTCAGTGTGCATTTTAAATTAATTTATTCCCTCCTTTCCTCCTTTCCTTTTTAGCCCTCTAGCAGTGGCAGAGCAGCAGAACTCCTTGCTAAAGAAAAAGGGACTGTTCCAGGGTTCATTGGCTTTGGGACATCTTCAAGTGATCTTGGATACGTTCCTGCAGTTCAAGGAGCTGAAGAAATAGATAGCCTTGTAGATGCAGATTTTCGAATGGTGATGAGGAAACTTTCTAAAAGAGATGTCATAACCAAATTAAAAGTAGGTTTGTTGTACTGTTCTTAAAAATTTAGGATTTACAATTTTACATTTGCTTATTAACATATATAGATCCCTTTTCCTCCTCAAAATATCATTCTGGTAGATAATATAAAATGAAAGCATTGTCACAGTGCAATCTCCTATTGAGCATTTTCTCACAGTGCTGTTTTGTTATCAGGTGTGTTTGTACATTATTTGTCACCCATTCTTCATGTGCGCTGGATTTTTTTTCTTGCTGTTATAGTATGAAGTTAGTTATACCTTTGTTGCGTACTGAGACTCAGGCCACGTGTACACTTTCAAATGGAGGCAGTTATTTCTTGGGCCCTTGAGGGAGGCACCATGATTGCTGCTGAAAATGATGCATCTTTATCTCAATTTTTGAACACGGAGATGCCATTTTTAGTGGTGATCAGAAGTGTCTCCATTGAGAAAAAAGTTGTGTCTGCCAAAAATGGCACCTTGATTGAGGTTCATACCTGGAATGGGGCAGTTCAGTTTCTGTGCGGTGCCTCATGCCACAGCAAATGAAGGTGCAGTAACAAAAGATACATAGAATGCTAATCTCAGATATGATCAAAGGGCCCTGGTCAGTTATGCTTTGGCAGAAATCATGTGGAAAATGCAATTCATTTTATTTTTGAAAAACTTAAATATTATATTTTTAAAAATTCTAGGCCATGCAAGAATTTGGGGCAATGTGTAAAGAGCGAGAATCAGACATTGTTAAAGGCGTTCTACCGTACTGGCCTAGGATTTATTGTAAAATTTCCATTGTAAGTACAATATTGAAATTCTTGGATTTTGTCAAAATGTCTCTTGAGGATGTGCTAAAATGATTATCAAATAAATGAGTGCAACGTTTTATTGTTCTTTTCAGCAGTGATAATACGTTTTGAATAATGTTTAAAACTAGGTATGGAATTAGTCAGCGTTTTTTGACTGCAAAGTACCAAGGAAAGTGAAAATTGATGTGTGCACTTTACAATTCAATTTGTTGCAGGATCATGATCGCCGAGTCAGAGAAGCAACACAGCAAGCGTTTGAGCAGCTTATTCTGAAAGTTAAGAAACATCTAGCTCCTCATTTAAGAAGTATTATGGGTTACTGGCTTATAGCCCAGTGTGATACATATTCACCAGCAGCATCAGCAGCAAATGTGGCATTTGAAAAAGCTTTCCCACCAAGCAAGCAATCTGAAGCCCTAGTATTTTGTAAAGAAGAAATTCTAAGTGTGAGTTCTTCAGTTGTGCTACAAAAGATGGTTTTATCTGGAAGTTGACAGTTACCTGTTTGCAAGTTTGCTGTAGTTTGAAATACAATTATGTGATGTTCCCAAACTGTTACAAATCTTATATTTATAAGATCCTTGTTTATGCAAGCTATGTTTAGTTTAAACAAGTCAGTTTAATAATTCTTGGTTACAAGTTTTCTGAAGCTAACAATACCAAACTGAGCTCAGGCTCTTGTTTATGAAACACATAAACATAGTGTACTTTTTAATAGAAATGATATCAAGTCTCATTCATGGTAAGATATGTTTTTGTTTCATTTAGGTCCTACAAGATCATCTTTTGAAAGAAACACCTGATACACTGAGTGATCCACAGTAAGTACTTCTGGATAAGCTTGTTACTTTTTTACTTCAGCAGCAGGAAACTTTTCTTTATGTTCAGGCAGTTGTGAGCATACAGTGAAAGTGCTGGTGCGTTTTCTTTCTTGTTCTTCAAGTGCATGGAAAGCCCCTTTGAATGTGGAAGTTACTTCTGCATTTCTTAACTCTCTCACACAAAAATAATTTATTGATCAGAAAAATAGCAGGTTTTTTAACCTCTCCATTTTTTTGCCTATACAATCTGGCTTAGTACTTTAGAGTTATTCATGTGAAAATTTGTGATCGGACAATTTTGTTCTTGGCCAAAATCTTAGACTGAGTCAGAACAGGAATTGCTTACGATATGAGTCAATAGGAAGCATTAATTATGAATAGAGCCTGTAGTGTTTCCCAAATCAATCCAGTCAGCCTTTGCTGTATATGTGCAGTATGGGATATCAGTACAAGTTGAAAAACTTTGAATCCTAGGCACATGAAAGTGTAGACATATTTTGTGCAGGCAGTTCAAAAATCTGAGTACCTAATAGACTTTTCCAATTTTAAGATACCTCCCAAATCCTCCAGAAATTAGGCCAATACCACTTAGGGATTCAAAAACAAGTGAAATACAAACAAGTTCAGTGTCCTAGGTACTGATGATGGTTAAAGAAAGAAAGCAGTTTTTAAGTGTGTTGTGCTATTGTGAATTAACAATCAACTTTAAAATCAAATAAAAATAAATATATATTAATGAGATGAATTTGTATTTTTTTCCAGAACTGTGCCAGAGGAAGAAAGGGAAGCCAAGTTCTTTCGAATTCTGACCTGTTCAATGCTAGCTTTAAAGAAATTACTTTCTATGTTGCCCACTGATGAGAATGGTTCATTGGAAGAGAAGCTTCAGCCACTACTGTCTCAAAACAAGTTTTGGAAATATGGAAAGCATAACATGCCACAGGTATTTCTAGCTTTTTACACTCATCAGAAGTTGATTCTAATGCACCTTTTAGTCACTGATCGCTTTTAACCTTCCAAAAGCCACATCCTCTAAAGATGGATATCACAGCAATATCCAAAAGCTTAGGTTCTCAGAAGAAACCTAGGACACGGCATAACACCCCAAAAACTGCCACAAATGAGATTGAATCTGACCGTGAAAGCTTACATATGACCTGGTGGGATATAAAAAAAGAAACAGTCTAGCCATTGTCTCAGGGAAAGCCTGTTCAAATAAGTCTTCAGCAAGTGACTAAAGAGTGTCATAGTAGAGGCATTCTGGATGCCAGAGGGGAGAAACCATCACAGGGTCCACCCAGTGTCAGAGAGTGGCAAGAGCACAGGGTGCAATTTTAGCAAATGTCATCTGAGTGTGGCCTTGTGTGCTACTCAGCATTTTGCAACAGTTGCAATTTCCAGAACAGGGACTAGCATAGCCCTTATAGTAACCAAAATGTGAAGATAACAAGACATGGACAATTGTGGTCAGGGTATCCCTGTCCAGGAAAGGACATACAACCTGAAGTTTATACTAGGCAGTTCTAGTCACAAGAAGTGCCTCCAAACTATGTACCTGCTAATTTGGACAGAGTGCAGCTACACTTGGAACATGTATTTCCTGCACTTTAGACCAAGGGCCTTTCTATACGTATAGTGTTGTTTGGCTTTAATCTAAATTTAATTGGTCCCTGTCCAACCCAGTTTTACAACCAGGTTCTGCTTTGGGATGTTCCTCACCTCCTTATTCAGTTATGGAGAAATAGAGCTGTCATCAGCTTATGGGAAACATCTCACTTAAAATTTCATGATATCCGTTATTGGATTATAGTTGTGCCTTATGGCACCTGAATGCATAGTTAGGACATGGAGACCCAGTCACCCACCGTTGTTCTCCAAAATCTTGACAGGTAAGAAAAAATCCACTGTCACATAGGGTGTTTTTCCACTGTCACTAAGTACCCATTTTAGCACCCGTTAAGGACCCATTTGGCTGAGAGCCGGATGACCCCATTTCCACCACAGACCCCATTAGGGACACATTTGTTTCCACCACAGCTAGGGAAATCTGGATCGTAATGGGACTAGGGGCTATATTCTGGATCACAGAGGTGTGCAAATGGAGTGCCTCTGAGATCTGGAATTACTGAGAGTTGTTATTCAGTGGTGTGCCATATTGTGCTGCCAAAAATTACCTCCCAAGCCCTGGGGCTAGGAACTTTCACTCTTGGCGGGGGGTGGGTGGCAGCTGTGAAGCTTGTGAGATCTTTTCTGCCCCAGAGAGGCAGCGCTAGTCCAGCTCTTTCCTCTCCATTATCTGGATCAGTAAATCTGGTAAATCCAGATCTCCTGCTCCTGAGAGCAGAGAGGCCAAAGTGTCCCATGAACAGAATAGAACTCTTATCTGAGTTCTGCAGATAGTTATCCACCTGTGATAATTCAGTCCCAAACTGAAATTGGTTGAATTCCCCCCTTGCAAGAATTTCTACAATTTGCATGACCACCGCCACACATACATAAAAAGAAGTATTTATGACAAATCCATAAAGCTTTCTTTTAGAAGTGGATAAATCACTGCCTTTTTTAAACGCTGCAAGTACTATTCGCTCCCTAAAAGTTGTGTTCAGTAGCCATAGTTTTCAATGAGTAAACCAAAAGAGGCAAGGGTTGAGAGGGCAGGTTATATGCCAGGCAAGGTCAAGTGGGTGTTTGTGTTATCTGATCTAAAAAACAGAAAGTAGTTTCATAAAATTGAACCAGGTAGTGCATTGGATGTCTCACTAGATTCTGTAGCAGTGGTCAGATTGGCATGAAGATCTGAGAGCTCTGATATGGATTTCTTGAGGCAATGGCAACACTCCTCATTAGAATGAAAAGCTCTGCTGGACAGCTACTTGGGAATGCAATGGAAGATTCAAAATAAATTCCTTTTTCAGCCTTTTCCAAGCTGTTACATGTTCTTAGTATTGTTCATTGGGCCCCTGGACTCTTTCATTTCCTGCAGCTACTTTATTTGTGTTCTACAGCTGTTTAAAAAGCCATATGTGTGATTTTAAAACCTGTCTGTTTTCCTTTTGTGGGGCAGGGAGTGCAGAGTGTATATAGGGTGTTTTTCCACTGTCACTAAAAGTACCCATTAAGTACCCATTAATGGGTATGTAATGGCATTTTTGTACCCATTAATGGGTACTTAATGGGTACTTCTAGTGACAGTGGAAAAACACCCATAGTTTAAGTACATAATTGTACAAGGTGAAAATGATACTCTGTCTGTCTGTCTGTCTGTCTCTCTATCCTGCCCCATATCCCAAGATCTCTGGGTGGCTCACAGTAATTGCAGTTCATAGACCCTGCTTTAAAAAAGTGATGTTTCCCTCCTTCACTCTAGGTTCGTTCTGCCTTTTTTGAGCTTTTATCTGCTTTTTGCCAACACATTCCTGACACAATGAAAGGTGAAGCACCAAGACTTTGCCCAGCCGTTCTTTACAGTATTGATGACAGCGATGCCATTGTCTGTCCAGCTCTCTGGGAAGCTGTACTTCATGTCCTTACTACTGTTGAGGTAATGCAAGATTATTCTCCCACAGTTGTCAAGGAACTACCCATCTTTCAGACTTTGGCATAAACTCTTTATGTTAATGATTATGCACAAGATATTCTTATTTTCACTCTTTGTGGGCACTTATGCTTCACGTATCAGTTTAACTAAGCCTTTATATTTTTAGACACAGCAGTCACATTTTAATTCTGTTCTTGAAGACATGCCTGTTTACGAGCAACTGTATACAAGCAACTGTTTTGAGATGCAGTTCATGACCGTCTACTAATTGAAGAAGTGTGAATTTATGATTCAGTAGGAAGGTGGCATCTCTCTTTTGCAGAAGCACGGGCAAATATCTGTTAGAATCCATTGAACAATATGTTAAAGTGCTTTCTTCAAGGCATCAAAATGTAATTTAGCACCTTCTGTTATTCTGCAGGATTTTTGGAGTCATGTAAATATGAAAAAGGGAGTCCTGCCAAAGTTATGGACTGTGCTTCAAGGAGGAGGACAAGGTCTTGCTACTATTACATATCCTAATGTCTTGCCTTTCATTAGCAAAATACCTCATGGTATTACAGAACCAAATTTGGATTATTACAGAACACTTTTCAGCTCCATAATTCAAGGGTACGTACAACTTTTTTAAATATTAAAGCATTGAGTTCTGGTGTGTGTGTATGTATGTATTTATGTATCATAGTATCGACTAATCCCCCTTGATGTTATCTATCAGTGAAGTAGAAAGGGAGGTAAAATTTTACTGTTCACTTTGTGTAGTGATCTCTTTTAGGCAGTTTGTTATTAGTGAATTGATGCCATTGAGTTCCAGTTGTAATTTAAAGAACTGTGAAAGTTCTTTGGAAGTTGTTTGAATATTACTATGCAGTGAACTTGGTGAATATCTTTAAAATCTTGCCATTTCTTATTCTATTCCGTCTGTTTCCAGTTTAGTATTGGTGAATGTGTTCATTATTTTCAGCATGTACTTATTATGTAATATAATTTTATTTAAATTGTAGTTGAATACTATACCGTAATGAAATTTACTTTGTTCTTTACTTTTGTGTATATTTAGATTGTTGACTGAAAAAGCAATGGCCAGTCGTTCAGAAGCTTCAGCAATCATACTAGGATTTATGGAATGTTTACGATTTATGATACTACAAAATGCAGACAGTGATGATGAAGAACAAATTAAAATTCAAGAAATGCTTATTAATGATCAGGTATCTTGACATGCTAACTCCAAGCAGCTGTAACATTTTATTACACTTAGTAATTTAAGTCAATTTCATTTCACCTAAAGTTTGTCTTAAACTGATACTATGAAAACTTTACTAGACAGAGATTTTGAAAATATTTAGAGTGAAAGAAAACTATCTTGGCCACCTTTATGAACATGACTGCAAAGCTAGGATTAAACAAGTGTCCCGGCTAAACAAATTGGGCTAGTACTATATTCTGTAGGCATTAATCTGAATGAAATACAAGCTTTTGAAGTAATTTAAAAAATCAGGCTTCATACTTAGAATGATATACCCTTTTTTTTAAAAAAATAATTGACGTAACTTCAAATTACTGCTGCCTTGGGGTTGTTTTTCTAGTTTTTTCTGGGTTTTCTTCCTTACTATATGATTCTCTAGTGTTCATATTTTGTAATGGTACTATACAGCTAATTAGGTTTGGTTGTATGTTTTACTTACCTCATTTACGGCTATGAGACAAGTATAAGGGAAATAAAAGTAAGCATGTTATATTCAGTGTAGGTCAGGATATATGGCAGCAGTACTAATAGCTTATTGATTAGTCAAATAGCCATATCAGTTTACAGAATCAGAATTACATAATAGAAGATACGAGTTGGGAGCAAAAAATATTTGTGTCAGCTGGCTGGTATTTCCTGATTTACTCTGCAGTACCGTGAACATCTTTACAGCAGGCTGCCACAGTGTGGCAGGGCAGGAACACTGGTCTGGCTGCTTCAGCAGCTTGAAAACCTTCCTTTTCTCTGCCAACCTTTCCTTTTTTGCTATATTCCCGTGTCTGACTTACAAAATGAGATGGAATGAAACTTGCAAGGTATCCTAGTTTCATCTCGGCACTAAAACGAATGTCATCTTCTTTTTATAGTTAATTTTCCTCATTGACATTGTGATTAAAGAGCCCAGATTACAAAATGGACCATTGTTTTTTGAAGTGGCAGATATTTTATCCTTTTGGAAAGCTCGCGCAGGAGTAGCTGGTGCTGCTGTATCAGCTGTTCCTTTTCAGAGAATGCTGCTGGCCTTTTGGGATGGCTTTTCAGGTATATGTGTGGGACACGTCAATGCAGTCGATGCAGATGAGAAATCTTTGGCTGCTATATCTTGTTTGCTACAAATCCTTCAGGACCCAGAAAACAAAATGAAACCAAACAAAAAGAAAAGTGTAAGGATCAGATTTGGAGAAGGTAACCAAGCTGGAAACAACTCTGACATTGAGAATTGTGGCTACATGAAGAGGAGCAATGATTCAGACAGACTTATTCCTGGACAGTATCTTTCTTTCCTGCAGAAAGACCCTTTAGAAGATCTCGTTTGCAGACTTGCAGAACTAAGTATTGTGTATGTTAACGAACAAATGTCTGATCGGCACTTAAAGTTCCTCTCAGCTCTGCTTAGCAACTTTGCTTCTGGTAGAGTTTTCCAGGTACTATTGGAGAACAACAGCCCTTTTCAGAAACCTGAAAAGCTTGAGTATGGAAATCCTGCTATCCAGTTTCTTTATGAAAGTCTAATTAATTGGCTGAAAGAAGATTGGAGAAAAGAATCTGATTTCTTGGTCGATATTTTATATAGTATTCTCCAGTGCTGCAACAGTGCCACAGAGAGGGAAAGTATTCTCAATGACTTAACAAAGGTACAGTTTCCCTACTTCAAAATTTTTTTGTTTTCTGTACTTTAATGCACTTTGAATTTAGAAGCTTGTTCCAAGAATAATCAAAGTAACTGATTTTTGAAAATGTTTTCTGAGGTAATTCACATCAGAAATGGAACATTTTGAATATTTAGAAGTAGACAAAAGCATTAGTATTAACATAGCCATCTACATTATTATCACCTTTTAAAATACAATTACGGTATGTATTTTGGGACCATTGACCTGAAGAGGTGAAGTGCTAGTCTACATTGCTCTGTTAGCTGATTTGGGTGTACAAAGTTAAGACTTTCGATAATGTAGTTTCCTAGTCTTAGTCAGTGTTACATGTTTATTAATAGATTTTGTAAAAATTAGCACTTCAAAATAGTAAAATTTAAAAATTGATTAACACAATGTGTACAGCGTGATCAGCAACAGATTAAGCTCCTTCCTCACAACCATATCATGGAAGTTGAGTAAATGGTAACAAATGCCCCACTAGTAGAAGGACGTCTTTATTAAAATTCCAGAGGTCAGTAAGTGAGGAGGCAGATGGGATCACTTGAAGCAGGGAAATTTGGCAGATTTAATAGTAACACTCATAACAGTGGCTATTTCCACTTTTGGAAAGAAACAGTAACATTCCTTATAAGACAACATTTTCATCAAAGGAATGAGAAGCTTCTGAGCAGAATGCTCTGGCTAAGCTGGGCGTATTTCTGTGAGTGTATGCATGTATGTGCTCACACACACAGATTCTCTCACAATATCATGTGTATGATTACCTGGGTTTCAAGTATTAGCAGTGTTGCTTTTTTCTTCCACTGAAAGCAGTTTCATTTTTGTTTCAGATGGATCTGAACTGGGGTATCGTCCTTCAAATAATTCAAAAGGTATAATTGGTAATTTTTGTTTATAGGCACACAAGTTCTGTGCATAGACAAGCATGAATTTGCTTCACTCTGTTTTGTCAGCTTTTATCTTGTTGCTGCTGTCTAGAGAAACGTCACGTAATAAAATGAGGAGCTTCAGCAAACTTGCCTGTCAAACATCCTCTTAAGTTCTGCAGCCCTTTGAGTGGGCCAGAAAGCCTCTCTGAGTTTACATCAGGGGGTGGCCAAACTGCAGCTCCTAGCTGCTGAACTGTAACCCCTAGTGATTCAGCCAGTCTAGTCCTGTCAGGGAAGAATGTGAATTGCTGTTTAGGAGTATTGAGAGAGCCATAGTTGTGGGTGCCCTGGTACTAATCTATATTTTTTAGATACTTTGCTGCTCCAGTGTACTGATAGTTACTGTAAGTGTATGGATAAAATCTGATATTTTTTGCTTTAAAATGAAGTTTTCTGCTTCTGTCAGTTTGGACAGCCAGGTCCCCACTGCTCTCACCAGGCCATTTCCCCTTCTCTTTTGATGGTTCTCTGGAATAGGTTTTCAACAGATTTCTGTGTGAAAACAGGAAGTATTTGGTGATGCTAATGTGACTTGCAGTTGAGACAGCCACAGATCCATGCAGAAGCTATGGAAAGGTTATTCAAATGGCATGTTACTAAGTTGGATGCCATCTGCTGAACTGTGTAAAGATGTGATCAATTGATCATGATGGTATATATTGTTTGCCCAGGAAAGTGAATCCGTTTACAGTGGAATTGCCTAACAGCAATCTCACTAAGATTTTGATTAGGGAGCAGGTGAAGACTGGCGTAGGAGGTTCTCCTTTCTTCTCTGGAGCTTGCAAAGAATACAGCTGTCCCTTGGTTATGGCACACATTATCTAGATATTAGTTAAATGAAAGTGAAAATTGTTGATGTGTATTTGGCTGTTTCAAGGCTCAACAGCCCTTCTAAGTGTCTGGTGATATGTTGTCATTTAGGCATGTTCAAACTCAGAACGACATTCCTTAAGTTCATCCTGGTTAAAAGGAGATATTTTGGGTGAGAAGCTTGTAACTCTGGCTCATGATCTCTGCAACACAAGTTTGACATCTGCCACAGCTTCAGCAGAATCTTTTCATTCAGAAAGGTGGAGTCTCCTAAGCTTGGTGTTATCTCAACCGATTAAAAATGGTAGGTGAATTCAGCTTTCCTGGGAAGGTTATAATTCCTTGCGAGTATTGGGGGAGAAGCTTTCTTCAGTCTATCATTAATGCAGTTTTCCATGATAATATAGTAATTATTAATCAAAGAGTAAAATATATGAAATTGCACTTGTCTTGTAAATATGAAACAACTACTGAGAATTGCTAAGCTAGTTTCCTCTGGCCAGAGACTCTCTGATAATAGAATACACTCTTTCTTCATGGATCAGTTAAAATTGTCATTTTTTAAATCAATAGAATCCTTGATTGGTGAAGTATACGTCAAGAAGATTGTTGATAAACTTCAAGCAGCTCTATCTAAAGCAAAGGATCTCTCAGAAGCTGGAAATACAGAAACATCAGTGTCTTTCATCTGTGACATAGCCTCTAACTTCTTCAGCTCAGTTAAAGGGTGCTTGTTGATGCCATCATCAGAAGACTTGTTATTCACCATTTTCCAGTTGTGTGCACAGAGCCAGGATACAATACATTTGTCAGGTATCGGGAAAAAAACTAATCATGCAGAATTCATGTTCTTTTTATCCTTTAGTCATATATAATTAAAGTTGTCCTTGTATAATGTGGTTTTAACTGGAAAGTTGGGGGTCATCTTATATGCCCAGTCGCCTTATACACCAGAAAATATGGTACTTTAACCAAGGGTTGAACCTGGCCATTTTATCAGTTGAGAGGCGTGCACTTTCTTGGTGGTTTGGCTTGGATATATGATGACTTGCCTTCATTTGGTTCACCCTGACTGACCGGTAGCTGGCGCTGCATAGCATGATAAAAAGAGATCACAACCACCTATTACCTCAGTCCCTTTCAGGTCTCTTTGCCCTGATGTTGATAGTGTAATTTACCCCAAAAGAAATGTTACCTTCCTGGCTGGGGAGTTTTCTTTGAGGTTTTTTTTTTTGTGTGTGTGTTTTATTTTGTCTTTTAATTTGTTTTACTTTACTTGGGACTCTGTTTCAGTGCAGTTTCTCTTCCCGCCCTTTGGAAGGTGATGAGTTTGGAGCCTAGCCACTCTATCGTCTTATACTTGGCCAGCCTCGTGGCTGTTGCCAGCCAGTAGCAGCTAGAAGAGTTGAGGAGTGTGAGGCAGCCACTTGATTAGTTCTGGACAGCCTCCTGACTTTATTTTCAGCTGCTTGCTTTCTGTGAGTGACTTGCCTTTGGTGACTTGACCAATGGGGAGAGTATTTTACCTTTTTCTCGTGGAAATACTGTAGTCTCCTGCTGGAGAGAGCTGGCAGCCATTAGATTACTTTCTTAGTGGACATGCCAATGAAGAACTCTGCCAGTTCACAGTGAGCCACCAATTCATTCTTTCCTCAGAAAGTCTTGCAGAGACGTTTAAGAAGAATTTTTTAAAAATGCAAAGCAGGCTGTCCCAACCTTCTCCTGCTTTCTTTCAGTGCAGGATTGGCAACTTTTTGACTGGGCAAATAGGCAAACTTCTGCTTCGGGAGCATCTAGAAACGTGACATGAGAATTTGCTTCTGTTGAACCATGCAGATTCAGAAACAGAAAAAAACACCCAAGTCATAAACAAACAAGGCCTTTTAAAATTACTGATTTTTTTAACCCACACACTCTTTGTTTTGACCACTCTGCTGGTAATTGGCATTTTAAGATTTGACCATGAATAAATTGGGAGGTCAAAAATGAATAAGTTATTCCTTGTTAGTTACTGTTGCGTAAGAGAGTGGATTTGCCATGGCTAGGAATTACAGAATGGAACTAACCAATGTGTTTGTTTTTGTTTTGAAATGATATTTAATAGTAAAGTGGTGTAGATAATGTGCTAAAATTGGTTAGGATTATAGGTAAATCTCAGCAAAAATATTCTAGCCTTAAGTTTCCAGAGATAGCTTTGCAGTTAATTCTTGCCATTATATTCTGAACTTACAGTGTTAGACAATTTCTCCCCAATGATTTAGATTTCCTTTTAAATAAATTGAAACACACTTGGTTGTGTGGCTTCACGTCACTTGTACATCATCTTAACGAGCTGCATAAAGAGAGTAACTTTCTGCAAAGATCTGCATTTTGGGTCAAGAGCCAACTTCAGTCTTCGGTTTTGGATTTTAAAAGGTACTTACATATGACTTATGGGGATCCTTATAATCAAGGGTTTATCTAGAGCGTTGTTCGGAAATGTGTTAAAGCTGAAATCATATCACTGTTAACTCTGGAAACAGACTCTTATAGGTCCGTCATAATTAATTCAAATCCAGACATCACATGGATTCTAAAATCACCATGGTTGGTAAGAATGTACCATAATTGCTAGTGCAAAAGGTAGCCTGTTTTAGCCTGGATTCTGTCTTAAACTGCTGTGCAATTTTTTATGGCAAACACAGGCTCAAAGCTATTGCTGTTGTCTTTTGCAGTTTTCCCATTCTCTTCTACCATTTCCTTTTTCTCCTGTAGCCTTGATTACATGTTTAAATGATTATTTCATTACAAGAAGTGTTTCCCTACCATCACTACTGAAGGTTAAGTCTGGTTTGAAAGCCTTGATAGTTTGAATCTGAATGGTTTGTTGCTGACCAGAAGTAGAAGCTATCAGTTCTGTTTCCTTGTGTGTTAAGTAAGAAATGTTTTGGTGACCGAGGGTTGCTTGGCTGAGTTAGAGTCATACCAGCATATTAATTTACAAAAGAAAACCCGGATATTTGTTGTGTTTTAAATTTGCCTCTTGCCTCAGTAGCATTACTAAACTGCAATTCAGTGTAAAGAGAATAAGCTCTAGTGAGACTTGGCCTTGTGCATTCTAATTTGTTTTTGGGAACTGCTGTGAGAGGGACTTGTAGAAACCCCCTCTTTCATTTTAAAGTTACCAAAGTTTAACCTGTCCATACTTATGCAAGTGGTATCAATTCCTCATAGCTCATCTGTAAGCGAGGGGGGTTAGTAGCACTTTAGAGACAAAAGCTCACACTACCAACTTCTTCCTCTTTGTTAGTCTGTAATGTGCTACTAGACCCCCTTGATCCAGACTAACGAGGCTATATCTTTGAAAGCTACCACTGTACGTTTTAAAAAGGGCCTTCAATTAAGCATGGTCACCACGCTTTAGGATTCACACGTCAAGTGCCACAGTAATTTATGATGAATGTGAAATACAAAAAAGTTAAGTATCCTGTTAGAAGAAATAATAGGGAAGCTGACTGAGACTTATTATTTTTACATTACACCATTAGTAAATTTAATATCCAGATATTGGGTGTTTTTCCACTGTCACTAGAAGTACCCATTAAGTACCCATTGTTTAGGTTTGGAGTTAGGAATATGTTCTTAATGGAAAACATATGGAATGATCACCTAAATTTTGTTTTAAAACTGTTTTTTTTTTCTCAGTTTGCAGGTTTTGATATCTGCCGTCAGTGACTTGTTGACTAGGTTGCTGGAAACTGATGAAGTTTCTGATTGTATTCTGAAAGATTATATTGCATGGCTCACTCCAAATAAGGCTGACTGGAGAAAGATGAGAGAATCTCTATCCAGGGAGGTAAAGAATTTCTCTAAAGTGACTTGCATAGAGAAAAGTAATTATATGAAGTAATTATATATAGTCCATACACCACAGGTTGTGAAAACTCTATAGCTATTGTGGGCTCCATGGCTGAGGAACTAGCTATGCCTGTCTGCAATAGAGGGATAATGGAAAGTTGCCTATCTTGGTATAAAGACAAGTTCTCTTTGTAGCCACTTAGTGGCTCAACAGGCTGGTGCACTGTATAATAACATCTCATGTGTGCACCAGCCCATGAGTTCGAATCCTCATAAAGGAAAGTAAAACTCTGATTACAGGCTGCAGGCACCTAATGAGCAGCAACTACTGCGAAACTGGTCGTGTCTTGCCTGGGCCAGTGGTGGTCTTCTAATATATAATTATATGAAGTTAACCTCTCAGGGTGAATTCATAGATTGTGATGAAGTAGAGAATTTCTAATTAACTATGACCATTGTACTTGTTGACAGGGAATGATGGAAATTTGAATCCCAGTTTAGCATGATGCTAATGTTCCTCCTGCAGAATAAGCTGCCCTTAGACAAGGCCTCAATACCATATATAAAAGTGAATAAGTATGCCAGGAAATTCTTCATATAAAGCACTGAATATCTGTGTCTTTTAATTATTTAGATATGGTGGTTTTTGACTAATTTCAGTTATTACAGTGTGTAATTGTAGTGTGACTTTATGTGAATAATAACGATTAATAGTTTCTAAAGCACTAAGGGAAAGTGAAATTTTAATTCTTTTGTTCCTAAATATTGTCACAGTGGTTAAAGAAGCCGCTTTTGGAAGGAAGACTGAGCATGAATTGTGAAATAACTGGAACAGAGCAGGAGCTTTGTCTCATGGCTGAACTTCCAAGCCACCTATGTACTGCAGCCCTATTAAGCAGAATGATACTACTGATCATGGAAAAAGGGGTGGTGTTTGAAAATGATGAAAAAGAAGAAAGTAAAGTTGAAAGCATCAGTAAGTACCCCCCTTAATTATATATCTGGACTATATATAATTACTTCATATAATTACTTTTCTCTATAGAAGTCTGCATTAAAATAAGATGATAGTTCAGAGGTTAAAAACTGGTAGGAACTAACCACATTTGAATTGCAAGGTGTCTCCAGTAGGATCTGCATGCTGTCATGGAACTTGCACCTGGCCTTGAAAAGCATTCTGGGCCAGGAATGAAGAAGGTCGTGCAGGGAGGGCTGGTAGCTGTCCATTCAGCCCAGCCTACCTTTGTAGCTAGTGAACAAAACTTCCTTGGCCTTGAAGTAACAGCTAAAAACATTTCACCATGTCTCCAGGAAATGGGCCACCATCCAGAGCTTGGTGAAATGTCACTGGGCTCCAGATTGAGGCCTGAGCCATTCTAGCCACTGGTGCCTTCCTGCAAGGTGGTTGCAAGGGCAGGGAAGTGCCTAGGTGGCACTTGGACTACTTCCCAGCATGCTCACAACTGAAGACTCCCTGGTACAGATTCCATACCTGGGAAAGGGCCCAGTCATTATGTGTTTGTGGCCACTGCGTGCCACATGATGGCACTGTAGGCACCCCACGCCAGCATAGAGCTTCACAGTCCTATGGGATCATGCCAGCGCCTATGTTATTCTTTTCTTGTTTGTTTTCCACTGTGGCTTAACTAAATAGACGTTTCCCTCAAGAGGTCTGAATTCGTGCTAGAAATCTGTAAATATTCTTCTGTCTACGTCAGCGGTTCTCAACCTTCCTAATGCCACGACCCCTTAATGGAGTTCCTCATGTTGTGGAGACCCCCAATGACGGGGGCGGAGCAGCTGGGAGGTGTGACAGAAAGGCTGTGGGAGACCCATCGCGACCCCTCTGAAAGGGTAGTTTGACCCCCATAGGGGTCCCGACCCCCAGGTTGAGAACCACTGGTCTACATGGAACTTTCATGTACGCAGGATTCTCTAGTTTGTTCTCAGAAGGCGAGGGAGCTGTTTTAAGTATAAATAAGTGATTCCTTTTTATGAAATAACTGTGCACCTAGATAACTGGATCAGTTGTACATGGTCGTTATTGATTAATGAACTCATTACAGTGCAACAGTATAAGATGCAACTCCTAGAACAAGAAGCTCAATTTATCAGGAAATAGGCACCTTTTATCATTCAGGCACAAATCGATCCCAGACTTCGACCATCTTCCTCTTTCTCTGTAACATTTTTGAAACAAAAAATATTGATGCTCTTTCCAGATTTTCCATTCTAGACTGTACTGGATAAATCTTGCTTGAACTGTATGGACTATGCGATCCTCAGAAGTGTATATTAGGTTTATGTTATGGGTTTTTGATGTTTGTTGTTATATATTTAAAAAAACAAATAATTTTTTTTAAAAAAATAACTGTGCACCTGGATAATTGTGAAATCTGTAAATGTGTGAAAACCTTGATTCGTTAGAACTGTGCATGTTCAGCAATCTGCTCTCCAAGGTCAGAGTTATCTTGAGATTGGCACTTTAGATTTAGAACTTGAAGAAGAAGTTATATCTTGCTTACTTAGCCATAAGCTGAGTTATTAGAAATGTGCAGTGTTGTGTTCATATCAAAATGTTATATCCATGATTAAAGGTAACCCGAAGTTTAACAAGGAATGCATATAACAGAGAATGCTAACCAGATGCTGTTCTTTTATGTTTAGTTGCAGAACAGCTATATGCCTTACAATGGATTGAAGAACTAGCAAATCCACCCTGTCTACTTAATGAATATCTTCAGCACATAATAAATAATTCTTGTAAAAAATTGTATGCGATTAGTAATATTACTTGCCTCTTACAAATATTATTTAATAGGTGAGTACGTTGTTTGGGATTCAAAAGGTTCCCCGACGGTGAAAAACCCATAGCGCCGTAGTTTTTTCTTTTGGGCTATCACTCTTTAATAAAAATAATAATTTGCAGATTATCTCCTTGTGAATTTTTATAATAAGAAATTGGCATCTTTTGCCCCTCAGATAAATTGGGCTTAATCATTCAAAATGCTCCTGTCTTTCCTAGATCAAAAGAAGCTGGACGGCTTTGGGCTTTAACCATGGCAGAATTGATAGATACAGAGAATATTGCACCCTGTGAGGTAAAAGCACTTTTCAGTACAACAGAAAGGTATGATAGTAGGCTTGTAATTCTTCTGAGGCTATGATTTCACATACTTTTGCCACCCTGAATAAAGCAGAATATCAGATAGCAGCCACAAAATTGCACAATAGCAGCAATGTTATAACATTCTGTAGTTTTTCTATCTTGGCTGTGAGTCAGAGTTGCAGTATGATACAGACATCTCATTTCTCTGAGAACAGCAGATATTTCTTATGAGTAGAAAATAATTTATCACTTCTAATTCTCATCTAAATAATCTGTCTGAATAAGCTTTGTTGAAATTAATTCACCTTGTATATTCTCATATGCTAAAAATGAGTACTGTATTTTCTGGCGTATAAGACTACTTTTTAACCCAGGAAAATCTTCCCAAAAGTCAGGTGTCGTCTTATACGCCAGGGGCTGTCTTCTTATATGGCGAGTATATCCCAAACTCTATATTTTAACTGGAAAGTTGGGGGTCGTCTTATACACCCAGTCGTCTTATACGCCGGAAAATACGGTACTAAATATGGCTTTTCTGAATTGTATGTGAAACAGGTCAGCATATCTCATGAAGCAAAATAATAAAATTCAAATTTTACTACATTAAATGGTTCAGTTTAGTAACAGTTTCAACATAATATAAAAGTTGCTATAGGATGTCATATTATTTAGAGGAGTAACGTATCCAGTATGGGATAAGAACATAAGAGGAGCCCTTCTGGATCAGACTGTAGCCCATCTAGTTCAACATCGTGTCTCACACAATGGCTCACCAATTGCTTCTGAACATTCTTAAGCAGAAGACAAAGACAAATTCTTCACCTGCTCTCAGCTAACTTCACATAGCCTTTAGAGGAATCTTGGCTGTCTCCAAGGATAAATGTAAATGTGAAGTAACAAACAGAATTCTGCACTGGGCACAGACATATACTGGCAACTGTGCAGCAGGTGCAGAGGGAGAATTATATGCTCAGGTTGGTTCTGAACTGTCTTCAAAGGGAACCCCACATACAGCATGTAACAGTAGATTAATTATGGGTATAACAATGCTGAATGTGAATTTCTGTGCCAGAACTGTTTTCAGTGGATATGCAGACAGCTGACAAAAATTAATGTACTCCTGGACACAACTTCCACTGATTCTAGGAGAAAGATGAAGTTATGAGTATTCCTCAGAAAGTACTGTGACCAATCCTCATGTGCCAGGGATGTGCCAAACTGTAATCTGTAAGAAGTTCATTTCTTACAAACTGCTCAGGGAGGCCTGAGATTGGCTGCTGCCTTACCTGACAGTCCTGGGCTCTCTTATAGCACCCAGAACCTTAACATTTCTTTAAAATTTACAAGATCAAGATATTCCCATGTAGTGATGTTATGTTTGCACACAATGTGATCCGGTTCACAGAGAGAAGGATAGTTGCTCTGGCCTCGTTCCACAGAACGAGTTTCCTTCACCTTGGCACAGACCTCAGTTAATCAGGAGGAGACTCTGAGTGTCCCAGATGCCCAGGGTTGTAATGTAAGACACCTGGTGGCCTTGGACATTTCTGAAGTTGTCCAGGAGTACATTAATTTTTGTCAGCTGTCTGCATATCCACTGAAGGGCTGAATGGAGCATCTGTAAATATTCTTGATATGCTTTATTGACTTCTTTATTTACATGCTTATATTCCTGTGCGATGTAAAATATAGTTGGCTTCAAATATATGCTGTGCCCATTCAGTATCCTGACTGGGTCAGTTCTTCATAAAATTCTGCAACCAAGGCATCATACAAATCAAATTACTTTTCTGTTATATTAACAAACACACTAATACTCAATTGTCTCCTAATGCATCATTTCTATGAACAGGTTTTTTCCATTAACGGAAGGAAATTTGCACACACTTCAAAATCTGTCCCCTTTTTTACTTGAGGAAGATAAGGAAGAACTTGTCATTCAGTGTACTGCTAAATTAATGACATGCAGTGAAAATGAACTCTTCAGTACTAATGGTTTGTGTCTTATATTATGTTCAGTTCTTCATTAACTAATTAGATACTTCTTGATATTGAGAATTGCTACTGTCATTTGTTGGTGTGATAAACTTTCATTTCTATTAAAGAGCATCTGAATTTATTTCAGACTCACAAAAATGTAGACCAGTTCTGTTTTCTGAAAAGTTGCAGTAAATCATTAGTTTATTGTTTGTTTGTTTTAAAAAACCGCTTTATTTGAACTTGATTATATAAAGTTCCCATGATATGTCAGCAACCAACATGATAACTAGTGAAAAGATGGTGGGTTTTATTGTTAGAAATGGAAAGCTGGGCTGGGCACTGTATTTTGGTAAATATCTATAGCACAGGGTTAGATTCTCCATTTCCAGATGTTTTCTTCTCTGAGTAGTTAAGATCTTCCATGCCTGAGCTACTTGTAGTTGATGTCATTTAACACATGCCAGTTAGTCACACATAAAGAAGACAGGACAAGCTACTGTTATGTTTCACCCAGCCATGAAGAGCTCTCAGCACAGAAGATGTTGAATAGTTTGTTTAACAAATTGTCAGCGGACAGAGAACATAGCTTGGAAAATAACCTAGATGCTACACTCAGGTCATTTTTAACCATTTGAAGAGGGAGGGATAATGGAATTTGGATTAATTAGGGATGGTATGAGAGAATATATGTATAGTAATTAAGTATGTACATGAATATTCGTAATATTCAACTGATACGTATCTAATGCATATGTATTCGTGTCGGTTACGTATTGGATACCTATTCAGTCGTATCGGATACATATTTGTTCATCTCGGATATTCTTACGAATACGTTCATATTGAATAGAATCCTACAGCATTCAAAAGGGAATACAGATTTTCTTACTTTTTATTTGTTACGAATTTAATGCCAAAAAACCTATTCGTGCACATCCCTAGTAGTAGTACAAATCTATATAACAATGCAATTATGTATATGTTTGGTTTTATATCATAATGAAATAATAAAGTTGTTATAAAAAGCATGGGAAATACAGTTCAGCACTGGCAAAAATAGTAATTAATGAGTTGTCCTGGGAGCAGAGGATTATGTTCAAATGCTTAATCAGCTGTGAAACACATTATATGGTCTAATATGTAAGTGTACAAGGAAAAGAGAACCAAAGGCTTCTAAAAGAGGGAAAAGTTCTTAATGCATTTTAAATAACCTAAAGGTTATTTTGAATGGCTTTTTTCTCGAGTTTTAAATTTTAAACTTGAAACTAGAACTGTCAGTTTTAAAACTACTTCATTGTATTAGGTATATTACCTAGAAGTATATTAGCTAGAAATAACTTTTATAGAACTATGCATGAGGATTTTTTTCTTTTTCTTTCTGCTCTGACATATATTTCTATCGGTTAATTTCTAATTAATACTACTCATGATACTTAAAAAACCCAATATTTGTTATAGGAGCTTTTGGCTATCTTGCTATTTTAAATTCTTGCCTGAATGGTAGAAGAATTGATTATGAAGAGCTAATGCCTGGAATACTGAAAATCATCATATCATGGCGAAATGATTATGAAGACGGTTTTCTTTTCAGTTGGTGAGGCATTTTGCTTAGTTTCATTAGAACTGGACCGCACACATTCAAAAAGTGTATATAATTATATCAGCGGAAAAGTGATAAACATATTATTGTGAGCTTCAATCTGTTCATTGGTTAAAAGTAAAGTTTCAAAAATTCCTTTAAAAATCTGCTATCCGATGAAATAGGAATGACTTTTTTATCAGTTTAAACCATTTAAATGAGTGTGTATGATTTATGGCCGCTATTATCCTTGTTTACAACCTTCAGGATTTTCAATACAAGAATATAGAAATAAATATCCTGTGCTGCTTTTGTTTTCTGCTATTTTTCATGTTAAAAATTATAAATAAAAATAAAAATATTTATATATATTGTGATATAAAATTCAGTATTAAGGAATGCACTTATTCATAAAAGGAATCTTTATTTTATTATCTTTATTTTGCCCAAGCAATCTACAGGAAGGAAGCCCAGAATTACTTGGTCTCAATATAGAGATGATGCGTTTTGTTTCTGTGTTGCTGAATGATCCTTCCTCTTTGTCGGAAACTGAATGGGATTTTGTAATGTGTGCCATGCTGGCTTGGTTAGAGGTAAGAAATGAGCATAAATTCAGAAAATGGGAATATGATCCTTGCTTGTCAGTGTTGCAGTTAATATTCATTTTGAAGCCTCTAGGTGGCAGCTTCTGCCCTTTGTAAATCTAAAATAGGCTGTTTTCAGCATATCATGTAAATGCGAGTAAAATTATTCAAGGGTTACTCTGTTGTTACTGTTGGTACGAAGTTTCTGAATTATTTTAGATCTTAGTAGTTCTGCAGTGTTCTCTCTAAAGACTTTACTGTCTTGTTTTCTTCACAGACAACTGAAAGTCAGCCTGTGTTTCCTACTGCACTTGTCCAAGTCTTTGCTTGTGTCAGTTGTGATTTGAGTGCTGCCTTGAGTGCTTATTTTGAGGCAGTAACTCCTGAAATGACTGAAAAACTTCCGCCAAATCTCATGTCCGAATGGCAAGAATTCTTTTCTGAAGGCATTCATGGTTTACTTTTACCTTTGTTGGTAAAAATCACAGGTAAATATGTGGCAAATTACATATACACTAACAACTGTAATACTAGGCAGTGATTCTATCTAGCAGATAAAGGAAGTTCTGCTTAGTATGGTTAAAACTGCAAGATTATGCATAAAAATGTAATTGTGTTCCTACAGTGAGGCACAGTAGTGAATGAAAAGAATTCTGTGCAAAACGCCCTTTCACCTTATGCGTACCCCTGTTTTCTTTCTTCTTCTTGTCTCATTGACCACTGGAAATTGCATTTGTTCAACTATTAACATGAATCTCTCAATAGGAAAATTGGCATAAACTTGTATTTATTTATACCTGAGAGTGACAGTATTTGTTGTCTTTTCCTTGTTGAAAAAGAATATTGCAACTATCTGATTTAAAAATACACTGATTTAAGACAACAGGTTTTAGAAAAGGTTGCTGGCAGAAAATCTGACATAATTTCAGTTTAGTTTCACTGCTTTATGAAATTCCAAGTTTAGAAGCATTAGGAGCTGAGGAGGCAATTCAGTGCAATTCTGTGGCTCCGTCCCCATGCAACTTTGGTACGATTCCGAGCGCGGGATCAGCGCGGTCCGTCCCCACGCGAAAAGCGTACCAAATCCCCTCAAACCGTGCCACAAGCATGTCAGATTTGATACCTGTTGAAACAAGTCTCGGCACGTTTGGGGAGCCGGCATGCATTGGGGAGGTGAGTTGCGCTCACGTCATTGGGAGGTGGGGTGTGCTTGCTGTCCCTGTCCTGTCTATGGAAGATCACAGCTGCTGACTTTTTAAAATGCCGATCACAAAGGCTCACTGCAGGGAGCATCTACTATGAAGACAATGCCAGATCACAAAAATGCTACGCCTGTAATGAGCACAGATGCCAGCCATGATGTCCGCAGAAATGCTTAGGAGTTTTTCACATATTGTAATGCCACCCCAATACATCTGGACAAGGGTTTCTCATAATTATAAAATACAATAATGCCAGCTTTCTGCACATGCACATCAATATTTGGATGATACCAAACTCTCTATCTGGGTTACATCTCAATCAGGTGAAGAAGTTCAGGTTCGTAATCTGTACTTGGAAGCAGTGTTCAGTTGGAACAGGCTAACAGATTGAATCTGAGTCCAGACAAGAGGAAGGTCGTGTGTATCCCAGGTTCCCCTGTCAAAGAAGATAGCAGACCTCTTGTTCTTGCTTGAGTCATCTTTTATAAGTTCCATTAAAAATGCTGCACACAGCAAAGATGTGGACAAAAAGGTACATGCCTGCACACATCCACCCAAAACCACCCTAGGGTATTTTTCCACCATACTCCTTTAATCCAGATCTAAGAAGATCCGGATCTAAGGAATGGGTACTTCCCTTAATCTGGATCTAGTTGATCCAGATTAAGGGAAGTACCCAATGTGTTTCCATGGGTGGTCTAGCACCCAGTAGCAATAAACACCGAAGCACCCATTTGGAAATCCGGATCTACCCATGAGGGATCTGTGTGCCACCCCAGGTGTTTGGGGGGACAGGGGATGCAATCTCCGAAGTGGCTCCGAAGACATTTTGAAGTCACTTTGAAGACTGTGCAAAATAGCTCTGGAGCGTCTTTGAAGCCTGTGCTGATCTTCGGAGTAAACTTCAAAGTGACTTTGGAGTTACTTCGGAGTGACTTCAAAGTTCACTCTGAAGATCAGCACAGACTTTGAAATGACCTCGAAATGACTTTGAAGGTTAGGTTTTGGGGCTCCCCCCCCCTTTCCTAGCCTCCTCTAGACCCCGTTGCCAAACTAACGTGGAAACAGGCTCCCTTTAATCTGGATTTTCTGGCTGAAGACCCCATTGTAGACCCCATTAATGGAGTCTGCAGAACATCCGGATTAAAGGCCAAACATATGATCTGGATTTCCCGAGGTGTGGTGGAAACAAATGCGTCCCTAATGGGTGCCCTGGTGGAAATGGGATCATCTGGCTCTCACCCAAACGGGGCCTTAATGGGTGCTAAAATGGGTACTAAGTGACCGTGGAAAAACACCCCTGGACTCATTCAGGAACCCCAGTCACTTGAATCACCAACCGCAGCACAGATACACTACAGCACACAAACAAAAGCAGTCAAAGCCCCATAACAGTCAAAATTACCCCCAGAATACATACACCAACGGCCCACTCCACTCCACACATACCCCACAATTCACATTCAGAAGCACCCCAAGGCACCCAAAATCAATCACAAGTATTCAAAACTTTGCCAAACTCCCCCAAAGACACAAATTAATTTTATCGTGTTAGGTAGCTTTATCCTAATGGTATTAGGCCTTTAAGGTAATTTTAGAATGGATTTGGAATGAGGTAGAATTTTGGTTATTTAATTTAGTGGAATGATGGTTTTAATATACAAATTTTCACTATGAGGTTGTTCTTCAGGAACCAATTACATATGGATAAAGGGAACAGCGTACAAAAACTATTTTCTGAAATCTCTGAAGGAAGCATAGCTATCTAGTATTTTAAAAGTAAAGCAATAGGTTTATATGATTTAGAATGTTTTGTTTATGTGAGGATGTCTGTTGTAAATTCTGTCTCTGTCCTCACAGGTAAAGTAGAAGATGCTCTAGAAACATCATTTCAGAGCTCCATGCTGAAGTCCTTGGGGAAAGCTTTAATGTACATATCAAAGGATCAATTATTGAACCACAAGCTTCCCGCCAAATTTGTTGCTGGCCAGAAGACAAACCTCCCTGACAAGTTACAGACATTGTTAAATACCTTCTCTCCACTATTGCTGTTCAGAGCTAGACCTGTTCAAATCACAGTATACCACATATTAAATAAGTATGTTATTTCATCTTCACATAGTTGAATGTAATCTTGTAGCATTTTTTACTTTATAACTTGGCTTTGGAATAAGATGGCCTACATCCCAGTTGTTTAATATATCAATCTGTATACTAGATAATGCTTATATATGTACAGAATCCAAATGATTCCTGAACGCCTTGGGGAATTACTGATTGATAAAGATGGTGGCTCTGTTGAGACCCTGGTCTCCTGGGGAATCATGAAATTAATAGGACCATTGGCACAATCCTTCTCAAGCACCTTCAGCTCATAAAAGGCCTGGTATTCTGTGTATCTGCAGGCAGTGAAACAGAATTGAAGGTGAGAATGCAGGTGGCACAAGTCTTGTGGCAGTGATGGTGGTTAAGAACTATTTCTCCACCACCATTGCATCCTCAAGTAGCAAACCAATAGTGCTTTTCTAAGTGGTAGATGGCCAGTGGATTCAGACTTGAATGATGGGATGATACCATTGGAAGCCTGGTGAGTTAGATTTACAAGGCACTTTCAGGATAAAATCACTCAGGTACACGTGGATTTAGCTGCCACAATTAAAGATGGCCTTATGGAGTTTTCTATAGAACTGTCTGGTTCTTATGGATCAGTTCAATTAGTATTGTCTGATGATGGAGTTGAGTTGTTTGTAGACATCTGGCCAACTGCGTGCTCCTCCTTCCTTGTCCATTATGAGTGATAAAAGCTAACTGGAGGGTTTTAGTAGGGCAGGTTTACTGTCGGAGAGCATTGTGCTGCCAGTTCTTAAAAAAGGTTGTAGTGTGCCTACTCTCTAAGACAGTGGTTCTCAACCTTCCTAATGCTGCAACCTCTTGATGCAGTTCCTCATGTTGTGGAGACCCCCAACCACGGGGGTGGGGCAGCTAGTGCTGCATGGCCCATGTGGGCCCACGTGTTCAGCTGCATCTCACTGTGCCTGCGTGCCGCCGTCTCTATCTATAGTATTGAATAACTATTACCTGGAGACTTATAAGAGTGATATAGAAATACAAATAATAGTTAACAGTCTAAATCAGTCTGACCAAATGTAGATACCTGGGTCCTTGTAAGTAGGGTCCCTGATCTGTGTGCCAGCATCCAGTGAAAGACCCATTGCTGGTTCTATGTCAGGACCAGAAGGAGCTTCTGAACTGAATGGGTTTAGTGCAGTAGGATCTATTATGTGTTGTTTCCGATCTGAAGGGCTGGTTACTGTAGGCGCCTAACTTATTAGTTTTGACCATACAGGTCCTTATTCTCCAATTCTGAGCTATTTTAAGTCTGTGATATGCACAATACCTAGTCAGTTTTTGTGTTAACACTGTGGTTTACAAGCACAGATGTTTAGGACTGCTTAAGGCAATTCCTTACTCCTTCCTTCAGTACTCTGGTGGTTCTTTTGTAGCACTTTAATAAATACAGTAAGTAACCCTGTATGTAAGTACTAGATTTTAATGAGCTTTAGTCCTGTTTTAAACTTGTTTGTTTTTATGTTGTAACTACCCTAAAATTTCAGCATAAGGGAGCATATAAACATCTAATAAATACATTCTTTCCAAAATTGGATCAGTTTTGACCATAAAATAGAAGTGTTTTTAATTATATATTTTTCTTCCAAATTCCAGGTTAATGCCTGATTTACCTAAATTTGACAATGAGCATCTCAAATCCTATGGTGATGAAGAGGAGGAACTATCACTGTATGTTTCATTTTATTTTTATATTAAATGATGCTATTGTGTAGATATGTAAAATTTAAGAACTATTTCAACTGTCTAAGTGCCACTATAGATAGCGTTATAGTAATCAGATGGGCAGAACTTAGTTATCTTCCAGATTCCTAAGCCTTGGTTCAGGAAAAACTGCCAGATATATGATACAGTGTATTGTCTTAAAATGAGGCATTGTAATAAAGATATTATTGTTGCTTCTGCTAGTTTTTCAGTAGATATCTCCCTCAAAGCTCTGAGTTGGTGAGATGCAAACTAGCATGTAAGTTATAATGATAGAATTTGCCTCCACAGGATGCAGTGATTGCCTTATAATACTGGATGGTTTTGAATAACGATTAAATCGATTTGTGGAGAACAGTTCTATGGTGATCACTAGTCATGATGACAGTACAATATATTCTGGAGATTGTGAGCAAGAATAGCACTGTTGCATTACTTTGCTTGTACCATCTTTTTGGCTGCTTTGGGAAAAGATTGATGGGCTATTTGTGCAGTAGGGATTCATTCTGACCTTAAAATTTTTATTAAAGGCGCTAAATCTTCAAGAACTGGTAAAAGTGTCTATTGCATGTTTGTGTTTTCTCATTTTTAAGAATGTAGTCCACCTAGGTTCTAGTCTGGCCTAGAAAGCCCAGAACGATTATGTGAGGATAATAGTCTGCTTCTATTATTAAAACTTAGAGTTATGGCATTCAGCTACATAATGTATTCTAGATGTAGTGTTAGGCATAAAGATATTTCTGACCTTTAGTAACATATACATTATTTTAGACTGATTCTTTTTCACATTGTATGCTTTAGATGTTGAGAGTGTGAAGATGTGAAATGTCTGTTCTGCTATGACGGCGTCGTTTTAGTGTAATTGAATGTAAAAATCAACATCCTCTCACCTTTCTTTTAGCTGTCCACCTTCAGCTCTTATGACTGTTCTTGGGACTCAAGAAGACTTACTAGAAACCATGCTAGAATGTATTCCAGTTGGAGAGTTTACAGTTGTTCAACCAAATAGCGAGGAGTTTTGTCTTGTGTTAGGTTACCTTCTCACATGGAAGTTAATACTGACTTTTTTCAAGGCTGCAACTTCTCAGGTGAACTTTTGTTGTGTCTTCTTATATATGTAAGCATTTCATATTGTGTTCAGAACAACATAAGAATAGTTGTAGTAGTAGTATTTTTACAGATCTGTCTGCAGAAACTATCTACTGCTGGAAATATATTTAATAAGTTAATTCTGTGTAAAATGTGAAGCTGCAAACTATTCTATAGTACATCAGCTTAACCAGTGTGAAAATAATACTTCCATGTAACTTAACAAGAATTAATGGTTTTTAATGTAGGCTGAAATCAATTATTATTTTCTTGTAAAGATTTCTTGTTGTAATGGCGATTGGTTTGAAAGTTCTTCAGTTATTTCTATATCCGGCAACATTAAAGCATAGGAAACTTCTGTATCTAAGCTTACCAGTTATTATTCACTACTGGATTGCTCATAAATGTAGTTCAACCTTTTATGTAGCTTGAATTTTACCTAATAAAAAAGGACTTAGGTAGATGTAGAATTTTCTTAAATTACCAGATACAAGATCTAAAAATGGATATCAATGATATGCATCCCATTATATGCCTAACAAATTAAAGGTGTTCTTTCTTTGCCTTTATAGTACATAGACATAGGGATTTGTGTGGGCATATTGACTGTCCAGCATACAACTCTCCAAGCGTGAGGGCAGCTCCTTAGTTGCATCTTTTTTGTCTGGCGTGAAAACATGGTGGCTGCTGGTCACTTTGGACAACAAAGCAGAGCATCCACTGTGTTTTCGCTCTGGACAAGAAAGATGCAAGGGAGGGGCTCTGCTCGTGCTTGGAGGTTGTGTGCATGGGTACCCCTGGTCTGCCCAGTGGGAAGCAGGAGGAGCAAACCTCACATCATGTATTCAGTTTGCTATAGTGGTTAGGGAGCCAGACTCTTATCTGGAAATACTGGATTTGATTCTGCACTCCTCCATGAAGGCAGCTGGGTGATCTTGGGCGAGTCACAGCTCTTTTGAGCTCTCACAGCCCCACTTACCTCACAGGGTGTTCTCTTGTGGAGAGAATAGAAAGCTTTGTCAGCCACTTTGAGTTCCCTTAAACGGGTGACAAAAGCAGGATAGAAAAGCCAACTCTTCTTCTTCTCACCATGCTCCCTCCAAAATTGCTATTCACAGTGAGTACCCAACACATTCTTCTTGGAAAATTGACTTCATCTTCACATTATTATACTTTTGATTTGATATTCCAACTTTTTAAAAGCCTGAGTAATGAGACTCCATTAATTTGTCTACAAATGTGTATCAAGACTGTACCTAAAACCTTTTTATCTAAGAAAATGTGTTGTAAATTCCACAAAGTTTTTTTCTCACTTTCATTGTGCATTTTCATTAAAATTATTATTGGAAATAAATTATTAGGAACCATTTTATGTCTTTTTTGCTTAATCTTCCAGCTACGAGCTCTGTACTCACAATATCTTCGAAGAACTAAGAGTTTGAATAAACTGTTGTTTCACCTGTTCAGACTTATGCCAGAAAATCCAGCCTTTCCAGGATCATCAGCTGAACTTCCAAATAAGGATACAAAAACATATTTTACTGAGGAGCCTGACTTAAATATAAACGGTCAGTCCAGTTGCTTTGAAATTTGGTTATGACAAATTTTTAACTTTCTTCTTTAGTAGATAATTTGCATTTCAGCAGGAGTGTGTGTGAGAGAGAGTTGGATGTAAACCACAGGGAATCCGAGATTGAGATGGGCTGTAAGTAACAGAGTGCATTGCAGTTTCTAGAGATGAATGAGTAGAATATTTATAGAGGAAATAAATGTAAAATACTGTCATTTTTGCAAACACTTTTCTGTTTGTTATCCAGAGACGTTGCCACTTTCATCCCATATCCCACATCTGGCTTGCTCTGTTTACTGCATGACATTAAAAGATCTACCAGCCATGGTTCGCCTTTGGTGGAATAGTTGTGAGAAAAGAGTCTTCAACATTGTAGATAAATTTACAAGCAAATATGTCAGTGGTATACTTTCTGCAGGAGAAATATCATCTGTGCAAACAAGTACACAGTTGTTCAGTGGAATGATGGTGAGTATCCTCTTACTAGAAGTATTTCTGGGGTTGTCAAACATACAAGTGAAAAGGAATTCAGATGCAGTAGAGATCTTGAAGAACAGAGTTGTATTTGGAGACTTGATAATAGAAAAACACACGAAATGTAGACTAAACACTTACTATGCCGTGAGATATTTCAGCGAGGTCTGGAAGTGTCTTTGTATTAGAATTGGAGCATGTCTGTAGCGAGTTTTGAAGACAGTATTTCTCCGATAGAAAACTTTCATATATTCTCATATTCTTGTAGCTAGCATAGTTTCTGATGCAAAATAAGTTGTTGCAAGAAAATTTATCTGTTTGAAATCTAATTCTAAGTATTCTACTCTTTGGCTCTGTAAAAATTGGATTCCCTAGGAGGTAGGATGGAAAATGTATGTATGCATGCATGTTAATATATTACCTCTCTAAAATGAGACATACTCTGTCGAACCTTTTCTTCTAATAGGTAAAAGCACGATCTGCTACAAGAGAAGTCATTGCTACCTATTCAGTTGATGATATATTCATTGAATTGATAATTCAACTTCCCCATAATTATCCCCTGGGATCAATAATTGTAGAGAGTGGAAAGAGAGTTGGCGTGGCAGTTCAGCAGTGGCGTAACTGGATGCTACAGTTAAGCACATACCTCACTCATCAGGTATGCATAATAAAATCAGGCAGAAACATGCTGAATTGGGTTCTGATTCACCCTTGGTTCTTAGTGAAGTAAATCCTGCCATTGGTTCGGCAGTCTTGTAGGTGGGTGCAAACTGATCAGTTGGCTTGTAGAACCAGCTGCTTGGTCCAGGTTACGATCTTCACTATCAAGCCCAATAAAGCTTTAACCAGCTTTGACCCTCAAATACTTGAAGGAACGGCTTCTCCCATAGGCAGGTTTATGCCTGAATATTTAGATCACAGGGGAAAGGCCTTGTTCCATCATCCTTGGAAGCTTGAGGGAAGGTAACACTTTAAAGGGCCTTCTCTGTGGTTGTCCCCAGGCTAAATGGTGCCAATGTTACATGAATTTGGCACTAGTATCTTCACCCAAGCCTAATGTGGTCCTACTGAGATGAGAGGCTATTTTAATTAGGTTTTAAAAGTGTTTTATTAATTTTACTGATGTTTTGTGACACATTTGGGGACTATTTGGTAAGGATATAAGTATATGGAAATAAACTTCTCACCTGGCATTGCTGTCTCCCTGCTTTGGTCCATGCCACATCTACTTATCTAGCCCTGAAGGACCACAGGTCTTTCCAGAAGATAGCACTGATGCTGTGTGCTGCTCCACTTCAAGGGCAAAGTCAAAAGACACCATGCTCAAATTCAGTTCAATCAGACATATAAAACTTTCATGAGACTAGATCAGTTCTAAGTATAATCTTGGATGTAAGAAAAGTCCAACTTGGTTCCACCTTACTCACAAAAATCTCATCTATTTTAGAGTACGTGTGGATTTTCTTCTAGTTTAGTACTTTACTTCGTACCTCTTGGAAAAGAGCAGGGGAATATAGTCTGTAAAGAAAATACATACAGATTCTGTGAGCTTTGTTCCTGTAAAAATCTTCCCTGCCCAGCAGGAGAAAAACATTTTGCAAACACAAGATATGCAAACAAAAAGTATTCCTCACATAAACACTGAAAAATAGTACTTTTCAATTCCTGTCCAAGGATGGAAAAATCCTATGCTGTTTTGGAACAAAGCATAGCTATTAGGAATATTATATATACTACACTTGATCTTAGTCAACAGGCCGAGAAGTGATATTTCCTTTTCCCTGCAAAATGGCAAGACCTGAATTCAGAAATAAAACTAAAGTAGTCACCAAACACCATGGAAAATTAAAGAAAAACTATATTCCTTAAACTATTTTCAAGATTTAAATTTGCTTATGCAGACTTGAAAACTAGTATGAGGATCTCACATAGAAAGTGAAATACTGCAAAAACAAACTTGAATTAACATGTCATTGATTCCTGAGAGTAATCTATTTTATATATATATTTATGTTTTTAAAGAATGGAACCATTATGGAAGGTTTAGCATTATGGAAGAACAACGTGGACAAACGTTTTGAGGGTGTTGAAGACTGTATGATTTGTTTTTCTGTCATACATGGTTCCAATTACTCCCTCCCCAAGAAAGCTTGCAGGACCTGTAAGAAAAAGTTCCATTCGGCTTGTCTGGTAAGTACCTGGCAGACCAGATTTCAAAACATGTTTTAAATGAATCAATTCAAAGCTTGGGTGGCAGCCAAACAAAAATAATTGCTAAGCTGTAATTTTTGCTAAATTTGAGAATGCAGATTCTCATTTAAGGAGTAGCTTATCTGTGGAATGGTTGTGGCTCAGTGGTAGAGCAAACTACCTGGAAAGTAGAGTTGTAGGTTTGATCCTTGGAAAAATAGGAAACTACTTCTTGCCAGGAAAGTTGCCCATCTAGCCAAATTTGGTATTTTGTCAGATAGCTAGCAGAACCTTCACCTTCAACCTACAAAAATAGGTTCATGCTACCCCTCTGTATCCAAGACCTACCCGTTGGGTCTGGCTGAGCTGCTGCCACCATTCACAGGATTGTTTGGAGTGGCCAAGCCAGGTTTGAAATGCTTTCCTTAGAAGATAGGTCTAGAATGTAGAGGAGAGAAGGAGGTAACTTGTGGGTTCAAGAGAAGGTTTCATCAAACTTGAACCTGCTGGGTGATTCTATTTTGAGAGATGAACAGTTTCCTTAGAGATATAAACTTCAGAATTGGGGAAAAGGGTTTCTTGAAAAATGCATAACTGAGACCCGTGGGGACTTAATAAAACATACTGTGTTCTCAAAGGCAGTAACTTAGTTAAAATGTGGCAAATTCTTATGAATAAATATATACTTGCACAAGAAGATTGTTTTTAGGTATTGTTTTACTATTAGATTATTTTCATAGAATTTGTTGTCTACTAATTTCAACAAACTGATATTTTTAACTCTTCTAGTACAAATGGTTTACATCTAGCAACAAGTCTACTTGTCCACTGTGTCGAGAGACCTTCTTCTGAAATACCTCCTCTACTTCTGTGAACTTCTTGAAGAAAAATCAATAAACAATCACACCTGTATGCACCTGCAAAGAAAGTGAATTTAGTTTTATTTACAAATAAAATTTTCAAATTGATTAGTGTGACCCACAAATTTATACATGGATTTTTAAAATATTAACTCATTCTCTGCATATGTATATTAAAACTTAAGGTTTTTGTTGGTTGAGATGGAAAGTGGTATGTGGAAGTCTTAATTGTGCATTTTTGGCTAACCCATTCACAGGTAAACCCATGAGCAGCAGCAAAAGGAGCCGAGAAAGGGAAAGGCTGTTCTTTCTTTCATATCCTAAGTCTTGCTGCTTCCCCAGATGATGTACTTGTCCTCCTTTAAGGAAATGCAACCGCATCAAAAACAGGATTCTCAGCTCCTGGACCTTGGTTCTTTCTACTCACAAAATGTCTGTCTTGTCAGAGTTCAACTTCAGTTTATTGCCCTTCATCCAGTCCATTCTTAATCAAAGCATTGATTCATGACATTCAGTGTCTTGATTTGAAATTATGGAGAAATGGATCTCAGTGTCATTGGCATACTGGGAACAATCAGCAACAAGCCTTCTGATTGCCACCCCCAGCGGCTTCATACAGGTGTTACATAGCTTCCCATAGCAACATCCACTTTTGGCTGTTCAGAGCACTTTCAATGCAAGGCTATGCCATTTGCCTGCTCAGCTCCAGAATCCCTTAGTAGCACACCATCTGCAGAAGGAATCCACACACACCCTTATTTGGTTATTCTCCTCTACTCACTCCTTTATGATCCCACATTTCACTCATTCTTGAGTCAGCACTGTTCCTCAATACAGAAAGAGATCCAAGCTGTAAAGAGCAATGCTCTTCACAATAATGATTTGCCATTGTGGGAACATCGTGATGGATGTAAAAGTATTTTTTTTAATTTGAGAGCAACAATGAAAAGAGGCAAAAATATTCTGATTGCAGGGTACTGAAAAGAACAACTGCTGCTAACATCTCCTGCATCATAACACTTTTGTTGAAGCCAACAGGCAGTTCTCATTCAGTAGTTGTAATTCTTTAAACTATTAACAGCCTGCCTGCTGAAACTAGTTAACATGCTTCTATAAATATTACCAAAGAGTGTTGTTTAACTCCTTAAGAAGCTATCAATATTGTTTCCCCATCTCACCGGACCACTTGAATCTTTTTTTTTTCAGCTCCATTTAAACCATCACAGTATTTTAAAAATCAGAGCCCTCATGACAGGGTTTATTAGGCAGTTTGTTTAGGCTAGAGTTGGATTATTTAAGCCATCTGTGCAGTTGGGAAAAAACGAAGCGCTGGTCCAAGCACAAATATGTAACCTCTTTGTCTTCCACCTGAATGGTGTCAGGCAATCCAACATATGAAAAACATCTTTGTGGGCAGCCTTCAGGATTTATGGAATCGGAGCACTGAGAGATTCTCTCTTCCTGCTTGTCGACAAAGCATTCTGCTACCTTTTACACCACTTTTCTGTAACATTGTAATAATGTCATCTGCAATTCAAAAGAAATTACAATTCAGTTTGAAATGACAGCTAGCCAAAAACCTTCAATACCTATTATCTTCAGCTATTTCAGCAAGTACAAAGTTATATGGAAAGAGTAACATAAAACAACTAGCAGTGTCAAACAGAAACACAAAGAATACAAAATTAAAGACTTAATGCCTTGTATTTGATCACTAGAACTTTTAACAAGAAAATGTGCAAGCATTAGATACTATAAGAGATTAAAGTGAGGCTATGAAACTTTAAAAATTACAATCAAAAACAAGCCTGGTCTTAGTTTATATCTTGTCTAATAAAAGGAAACCTTCCTTACACCTGATTCACAGGTTAACTACCAGTAACGATAGTTCTTGACTCCCCTCCTATATATCTTATTTGTTTTAACATAAATGTATAAGGCCCTTTCCGCACTTGGCCTTATTCTGGAATATATCTCAGGATCAGAGTCTCTTATCTGCATGTTATTGCAGACTACAGCAGGTCCTAGTGAGACTTGCCATGGCCTGTATTAGCATGTGGACAAGAGACCCCTATCCTGAGATATAACCCAGAATAAGGCCAAGTGTGGAAGCAGCCTAAAAATACAGAAACTGGGCAGGAATATACCACTGATTTGTGAGAGGAGCATTGACCTTAGATAACCTGAACCTACATTCCCACTTAGCCACAAAAGCTTACTGTATACAGAGGCCAGGCACTCTTAGCCCTAACCTACCTCATACAGTTTTTGTGAGGATATGAAGTCACCATCTTGGTGTCTTTGGAGAAAAGGCAGTATATAAATTACTACAAACTTTAACAGAAACAGGTAAGTAAGTTGAAGTAAAGCACTGCGACCCATAACTTATTGTTCATTCTTTCAGGGTGCAAGAAAAAGCATGCTTTTTATCATTCAAGAAGTGCAGGAACCGTGAACACAACAACAGTACTGTGAAGACCTAATCCCTAGCCTTTGATCCATGCTAGTGTAAGGTGGCGCTGTAAGCTGGCTCCACCTGCAGAACTTGATGCACTGAGCTAATCCAGATCTTTGTCTTGGTGGCACCACAATGGATTAAAGGCCAGGCCACTTCTCAGCTTCGTTACTCTCATCTTGCATTTCCTGAATGAGGAATAGTAAGCTCACCTATTTGGAGGAGGATGCTGGAACCCTAGCACGTGGTGAAAATGTCATACAGTTAGGTTAGACCATAATTAGACATGTGAAGGGATCGATGGAAATTGTAGCTCTGTGTCACTTTTTGCATGATCAGTACCCTGAATTTATACAGGCTCATCATAAGAAATATAGATATATGCGCAGGAGCAACTACAAATAAAAAAAAATCCTGTGGATTACTACATGCAGTATGTAAAGAGTCGGGACAGGCTGACCCTATGTGAAAATGCTAGGGATAGACTCCCACTTGACTTTTGATTTCCAAATTCCTTTCTTGAAGTAACATATAAAGAGGTTCTGTGTTCACTATAAGGGCTTTTGCTGGTAGTGCTCAGATCAGCACCTGAAAGCCAAATACACCTGTGACGATTTTGTAGGGATTAACCGAATCCCCTCTGACATAAAAGAGCATCAAAGAGATTACAAAATTGTTCAAAGAACTCAGTCTGAAAAGAGTTCTGTCTGCAGTACGAAGAACAATCTTGGATGTTTTAGGCTATGTAGTATAAGGCCAAAAAGCAACAAAATATTACTACCTGGATGATTTTCTTTAATTGTAACTAAGTAAAATAATCCTCCTGCTGAAAGCAAACCTGGCACGAGTGGAATGAGTCTGTCCATAACCTCCCTGCCATTTTCACCTCCAGCCCATGATGCCTCTATTCCATGATTTTGTATCTGGAATAAATGATACTATATATTAAAAAAAAGTTTCCTTGAATAGTTTAGAAAACAATAATAGCCACTGTGGTGATTGCAAACAAAAATACACTGTTTAATTTTGTTGCTTATTCTAGTTTTCTGGCTAGATTTTTAGCTGGTAGACATTACGGCAAGTGATTAATAAAGAACATTTAGGATATTAACCCAGAAAGTTTAATCACGCTTGTTTTAAAAGAAACTCTACTGCATACAAATTTTCTTAGTACTAAATAATTCCATATATTATCAGGCTTATTAATTTTCTCAAGAATTCTTACCTCAGCAGAAGGTGTTACCACATAAGGTGGATTAAATAACAGCAGATCAACTTTTCCAGCCAGCCGTGGCAACAATGCTGTTAC
Source organism: Aspidoscelis tigris stejnegeri (assembly GCA_023333525.1). Lineage (NCBI taxonomy): Eukaryota > Metazoa > Chordata > Lepidosauria > Squamata > Teiidae > Aspidoscelis > Aspidoscelis tigris. The sequence goes on from JALMGA010000001.1 coordinate 216,834,155, forward strand.
CTAATATAAATTCAAAATAAATTAGAATGCCTTTCATTCTTCAAATTCATAACAAAATATTAGGAATAAACATTTATTTTCCTGTTTGGGGATCACTCATCTTTCAATATGATTTATAACATACTTTGGAAAAATATAAATCTTCTGCAAAAAGATATTTAAGTACACAAGCTTGTTCCCCCGATTGTATGATTTCTATCCCACTATATTCTTACTATCTTTGCAACTACAGGCTTGTAATCTTTTGGTTTTTTAATACTTCTGCTGGAATGTAAACACTAATGAAAGTTTATGATCTTTTCTATATGTTCATTCAAACACTAAATAATACCTTTACCACAATTATGTTACAAAATAGTCAAAATTAAACATTAAAACTTATTTACATTTATAGAATACTTTACAGTTTACAGTAAAGTCTTGTGATCAACATTATCTATGTTCCAGCTCAAAGAACTGATCTTTCAAGAAGTAAGAGAAAATGCAGGGGACAAAACTTCAGTAACCCAAACAGCTCCTTCCAAGTCTATGAATTCAGTTTTCCTTTCTTTCTCTGTGGTTATATTGTATCCTCCATTTTGTTAGCTGCAAAAAGATTCCTTGACCTGCTTTACTTATTGCTTAACAGTTCTGACATGAATATGAAAAGAAAATCTCACCACCAGGTCAATGCCACACACAGTAACACAAAAAGTCTTTAAGATAAAAGTAATCCAAACTGAAGACAAAGAATCAAAACGTAGCAAAAATGTAAATTCCAATCCTTGAATAATATAATTTCTGAATCAAGAAGGATAAGCAAGTCAATATTCCTCCACATGGAAAGATAAACCAGACAGGGTCAATCAATATTTCCTCCAGGAAATAACATAACAGGAGCCCTTCTGGATCAGACCACAGCCCATCTAGTCCAACATCCTGTTGCACACAGTGGCCCACCAACTGCCCATGGGCATCTCAAGACAGAGACAAGGGCAAACCTTCTCCTGCTCTTGAATCCCAGGAAATGGCCTTAGAAGCATCTGCCTTGTCCTCACAGCCTGAAAGATGTACTTAGGCATCAATTCTAGCAGCCATTGATACATCTGTCATCCATAAATTTGTCTAACCCTTCCTTAAAGCCATCTAGGCTGGTTGCTGTTACCATCTCTTCTGGCAGCAAATTCCGTGATCAGAATGTCAATGACCTTTTTGGCTACACAATTCCTATATGTAACAAATATTTAATAAAAATATTGATTTTAAAAAATATTGCTGTAGTTTTGAGCCCTTGGTGCTATGACTTCAACAGCTAATGCTGTAGAACCAAGAAAGTGTGCATCAGAATAACAAACCATTGTAAAAATACTTAATCTATTAGGAGAATCAATTCTAATTTGAATCTTACCAGATCAGTAATTATGGGCTGTATGTCAACCTTATTATGTGTAGCTGTCTCCATGGTGCATAGGCTTGCCTCTTGGTTGATATCAGTACATCTATAAGCACAAAATGAGTGTATTAATCAACTTTTACTTATTGCTTCCTCTCCAACATCTTGAACTGGTTTATAAAATAAGTGGTATAGAAAAAGAGAAGAGGTAAAGATAAAAAGCAATTCAATCAATCACGCAGGAAAACCTTGGATAAAAAGCCAGATTTTTAATAAGTGCCTAAAGAACAGAAGAAGAAGAGTTGGCTTTTTACTCCACTTTTCTCACCCATTTAAAGTGGCTGAAAAAGCTTTCTATTCTCCCCACAACAGACACCCTGTGAGGTAGGTGGGACTGGAGAGCTCAGAAGAGTGTTGTCACCTAGTAGGTACTTCTTGAACATCAAAGAGGACAGCATTCTAGAGGACAGGTGCTAGCATACTGCAGGCCCACCTGAGGGTAGTAGCACCCTCAGTTGGAATCCCCTACTTAGACACTCAGTGATCTTGTTAAGACTAAAGCTGGAATGTGCAGCAGTTTTGGATATGACTCAATTGCACTGGGTAATGGGTCCGATGTAATCCAGTATCAGCTTGGCTTGGCTGATTTAGAGAAGACCTGAGATGACAGGGGATCACCTTTCTTCTTGGCTGGAGAAGGCCCTGGCTGGAGGGCTCCCTGACAATCAGGCAACTCTCCTTCCAAATGCGATTCATTAGCTATAGCGCCGTATCCAAAACACTTCTGAAATACTAAACAATGGATATGTTATCTTAATATTCTAAGGTGAATCACTTTTCATTCATCCCACATACCTCGAAACAGCATTTGAATACTTACAAATATAGCGCTTTGGGTCCAACAATCGAAGCCAAAAAAGTCGAAACTACTCCAGATCCAGATCCTACTTCAAGGCAGATGTCAATGCTAAACGTTTTGGGTGCAAGAATTGAGATAGAAGGGTTTAAAATGTTAGTGACTGATACCATCGTTTAGATAAAAATCTACTATATATCAATCATAGGTCAAGAAGGATCCAATATCCAGCCTTCCCTGAGCAGCATATCTGTCCTTCTTGCCAGGACGACCATGAGTCAAAGGAATCCCTGGGGCAGCAAAGTGTCTTTCATCTCCCCACACATATGTACATTTTACTTTATGGTTCCTTGTATTCCTAAAGAATCTTACCCCACCCCCACCCCCCCAAGCAATGCACTTAATTCCTGGAGAAATAAAATCCACTTTTCATCAGGACCTCGCGCAATGCAAGCCCACCCGCCCTCACTTGACTGCCCCTTAGCTCGCTCCCACCACCTCCGTCATCCTGGCCTCTCCTTCGCCCTCCCTCTCTCGGCCCCTTACCGGGCTCGCCTCAGTTCCTCTGCATCCGCCTCCAGAGCATCTAGCAGCAGGAAGGTATCTTCGGCGGGCTCGTAGACCTCGGGGAAGGCACTCTGCGGGCCCACACGCGGATACCAAGGCGTGGGCAGCATCTCTGGATCGCGACCACTGCAGCAGCGAAGGGGGAATTTGATGTCCCGCGACGCACAGCCGAATTCGCCCGCTTTGCTTTTTGACTCCTCCTCCCGCCAACAGGCGGAAAGAAGGGACGCGCTACAGCGACCATTCTCAACGACTCTATGGTCAGGACTGGAGCACTTTTTACAGGAGATCAAGGAGAGACAAGCAACGACTGAAGGAGCCTAGAGCGTCTCGCGGATCCGTCGGCGCGAGACTTGAGCAACAGGCAACGGCCGGGACGTGAGGGGTGGGCTGTGCCCTCGCGCCTCCTCGGGTGGTGAAAAGAAACTCACGCGCGCGAGCTCAGATTCGTTCGCTGGCTGCGTGCTGAGCGGGTCCTGTTGAACCGTTGACCTGTATTTTGTAGGCCGGCTTCAATATTATTTTTATTTATTTGTATTTCTATCCCGCCCTATACCCAGAGGTCTCAGGGCGGGTTACAATATTGTATTAATCTTAGACAGGTCCCTGCCCTCAGGCTTACAATCTAAAGAGACAGGAAACAAAAGGAAAATGGTGTGGGAGGGAACAGGGAACTGCAAAAAGCAAGCACTTGAGGTCTTCAGTTCCAGGTCTTCTGTTTGTTTCTTATTGCTGGAATTTTCTTATTAACTTTACTTTGAATTTTCTCTTCATTGATGACAAACCGGATGATGGTATAGATCAGTGATGGCCAACCTATGACACGCGTGTCACAGGTGACACGCCAAGTCCTTTTGGGTGACACACATGGTCACCCTGGCACCTGGACATGTAGTGCTTGCTTGTTCTTGAAGTGTATGAAATACCAACTTTCAATTGAAGATTTAGCAACAAAAGTAACTAATGTAAAGAATTATTTGTTTTTGCTTTTAATAAAATACATATATCAAAAATTTCTAGATGTGACACAGCACCCGAGTAAAGCTAGGTTTTCTTGCGAATTTTGACACACCGAGCTCAAAAGGTTCGCCATCACTGGTATAGATGGTCAGCCGCCATCTACTCAGCCCCACCCAGCTTGGCCTCAGGACCAGATGTTTTCTCAACTGATGGATCGTCTGCCATAGTCTCTTTGCCATCTTGTGATGATGGCTGTTGGAGGAGGGAGGGGCACTGCTGGGAGCAAGATGGCAGAGCCCAACCTGCTGCCTCTTCTCCACTCCTCTCAGGCAAGATGGTTCTCAGCCTTGTGATAATAGGTCTACGGCTCAGCACCTCAGGCCCTGGGGGGGGGGAGAGTTGTTTTGGGGGTTGTTTTGACACCCCGTGATGCCACTTTTAGCACTTGAGGGCATCGGCTCAGCTGTAAACAGGTTCTTGTTTTTTGAGATTCAGGCGCCAGTTGTGAACAGTTACGTTATTCCGAGAAGAGCTTAGAGCGGAGGCCTCCTTGCCAGCACGTTGCGTTTAGCTTTTAACCTCCCGAAATCTAGTTGTGGTCTCCTATCTGGAAGAGTTTTTGACTGGACTGGTTTCTCGGCCTCCTTCTAGGGGAAAGAGTGCTGGTGGGACTTTGCCCCAGGGGAGATCCAAGCTGAACCACTTGGGCTGTGGTCACACTTAAGCTTTAATCCAGCTTCAGTCCACTTTCAGGTGAGGGAATACATCAGCAAAGCGACAAGCTGTTTCCTTTCAGGCCCTGTTTCCACTCTATCTTAAAACTGTTTTAAAAAATGAAACAAAAAAGCAATTCAAACACGGATTCTGGCAGTACCCACTTCAGTGGCTTTAAATTGCTATCAAACCCTCTGCTGTCCCCACCCAAAACGATTCAGAATCGATCGCATTAGGGAAAGGGAATCTTTTCTTCCCCTCTCTTGTCAGCCGGGTTCCCACCCCCTGCCTGCCGATTGGATCCTGCAATGACGTGGCGGAGGGTGGGAGTTGCAGCCCCCCATCTCCCCTCCCCTCATGCTTTTGCAAAAGACGTCCTGCCAGTCCTGTGCATATACATGCACACACCCACACCCCTTCCTCCCTTCCCCATCAACGGCAGCACTGGCTGGTATACAAATACACCTGTAAACTCAGGACTGGTGCTTTTTCACTTTTCTGCAAATGCAGAAAAGTGAAAAAGCAGCAGAGAGAGCTGCATGCCCCCTGGGGCATGGGGGTGGGGAGGTGCTTCTCTCCTTCCCAGGGCTCAGCAAGGCAAAAGAGGCACCTCCAGTGTCTGCTTCCCAGCAAGGAGAAACCAGGGGAAGTGAAAAATGAAACTTTGTTATCTTGACAGTGTGTAGTTTGGAGTGGGTGAATTGCTACATTGTTACTCCTCTGCTGACTGGCAGAGAGAGAGGGGATGCTTTGAACAAGCTTGCCAGGATGCAGGGTGGATAAAGTTTCCCTCTTTTTAGCTGCTACAATGTAAGAGCAACTAACAATCAAAGAAGGAAACTTTCCCTCATTCAAACCTCTTCCCTCTCTCTGTTTGCAGGTGAACACGCAGGGAAAAAGGCCAGAGGTGTTGCACTTCCTGTCAGGGAGAAGATCAAAGGACAAGGAGCTATTCATTACTTTTAAAAAAGGAAATCACACGGGGGGGGGGGTTGAAAGGAGAAGGTGGGCTAGTGTGCGAGGGGGAGGAGGCTTTAGCAGTGCACGGATGGATGTAAAAGGGAGGGAGCAGACCTTCCCAGCTGTCAAATCCCACCTCTATCTGGCTGTCATAGGGCAGACGGATAGATGTCCGCCCCTGATAGTTCCATAGTGTTCCCACTGGGGAGAAAAAAAGGTGGGCTAGCAGTAAAAACTGGAGTGAGAGCTGTTTGAAAGGGTGTTTTTTAAAATCTTTTTTTTTTACCAATTACTTCTCTTTTTAATGCTGAATGCCGCTTTTGAATCCAGACAGAGTGTTTTGAAATAATTTTGAACACTCAAAAAAGTCCTAGTGGGAACTGGGTCTCAGTTTTAAATAACTCAGAAAATCCACCTTTGGGATAGCTTAATGTGGAAAGAAAATTACTGGTCGCTTTGCTGATGTGTTCTCTCGCTCTGAAGGTGGACTGATCCCCCTTCTGCATTTCCTCTGAACAGAGCTGGCACACTGGAGGGCTTCCAGAGCCTAGCCTTGTCTCTGCAAAAGCCCATGGGTGCCAAAGCCATAAAGGTTTTTCTTACTTTTCTTTCTTATGTCTTGTCAACATCTCAGGAAGAGCACTTTTTTTTTTTGAGAATTATAGTAGCTGATAGTTTCCAGTTTTTAAGAAAAATTCAGCCTGCAGTGCCACTATTAACATTTACTATCAGACTAAAACTTACTTTGGACTCTCTGTCCACAGCAGGACACCACTAAGCAGAGAAGTTGTATAGCAACATCTACAGGTTATCAGGATGCCCCCAGAATGTGCACAGATTCATTATTTCTTGTAGCACTGTAACAGCTTAATGTTACAGGTGTAGGTTGGTGGGCCAAAAAAGATTAGAGTAGCCTACCCTTGAGCTTGCTCTTCAGTTAATAGTCAAATAATTAGCTTTAGCTAAAGACATAGGTGATTGATTTAAAATTAATCTAGCTTCACTTTAAAGATTTCGGCCATGAAGATTTATGCTCATGATTTTGCATAGAGCTTATCTCTTAATGACAGAGTTCTTCATCAAAGGCTCTTGAATAAACTCATCAGCCATGGAATAAGAGGACAGGCCCTGCCCTGCATTATTAATTGGCTAAAGGAAAGGAAACAGTAGTAATAAATGGACAGTTGTCAGAGTGGAAAAAGGTGAGAAGTGGTATCCCCAATGTTCAGTATTAGGACTCTTGCTCTTTAATTTATTCATAAATGATCTAAGAAGTAGGGGGAAAGTAGTTTGCTGATAACACTAAATTGTTCAGGGTAGTAAAAGCTGAAAGTGAGTGTAAAGATTTCCAAAGGGGCCTCTTGACATTGGGTGAGTGGGCAAAAGAAGTGGTAAATGCTCTTCGGTCTTAGGAACGGCAAAGTGATGCATATTTGGTCCAAGAATCCCAATTACACCTATAAACACTTGGGAACTGAACTATCTGTGGTAGACCAGGAAAGGAATCTTGGGGTTCTGGTGGACAGCTCAATGAAGGTGTTGGCCCAGTGTGCAGCAGCAGTTAAAAAACAACAACACCAAATTCAGTGCTGCGTTAATTAGGAAGGGAACAGTTAACAAGTCAGCAGGTGTCATTTTGCCTCTTTATAAGTCTGTTGTGAGGCCACATTTGGAATACTGTGTACAGTGGTGGTCACCACACCTCAGAGAGGATTTTGTAGAACGGTGCAAAAAAGGTCAACCAGAATGATCAAGAGGACCGAACACTTTCCTTACAAAACCAGGTTGTAACATCTAGGCCTTTTCTGCCTTGAAAGGTGGCATTTAAGAGATGACCTGACTGAAGTATAAAAACTCATGAATGGTGTGGAAAAACTGGGTAGAGTGGATTACTCAACTAAAAACTGACTAACAGAAGTTGCCTTGAAATGAATTAAAAATGTGCCCAGCAATATTTATCTCTTGCAATATTTATCTCTCTCTTCTCTATACAGTGAGAAGAAAAAAATGCTTATAATTTTACTGCAGCTCAGTGGTAAAGTGGCTGTATGAAAAGCAAAATGTTATAGATCTTATCCCTGACATCTCTGTGTAACAGAACTTATAAATGCCAAGAAAACACCACAGCTATCAGGAATCAAGCAACTCACTGGAGTCTTTGCCTTAATGGGTACACCATGTTCTGTGTGTATTTAGAAGTACGCACAACCAGCTGTTCTTGCATTGACCTAGTGCAATTTCAGGCCTTTCCTCATCCCCTTGCCTGGCTTCTGAAGGACCCAAAAAAGTTTTTCTGTACTGTCTTCATAAGAAAGATGCAAGGACATTAGTCTGCTAGGCTTGAGCTAAGGACATCTTCACCTTCATTAATTCAGTTCTGTGATATAAATTATATTTTGTTTAACCTGTCCTGTCAGTTTAAACATAACAACAATGGGGCTTGGTCTCATCTTTTTTTGGTTGAACATGGAATAAGAAGTGCATGTACAAAAACCCCATGAGCCTTTGCTTCATGTTGTCAAGGGTGAAGAGCTTTGAGTTTATACTATGCATTTGCATTGCAGCTTCTATAGACTAAAGCTTAACTAATTAAATTGCAAGTGCAGTAGACCCTTCTATAGTGCAAAGGTTCCATTGTGGCACAATGCCACTTATTGAGAATATGTATTATGAGAGCAGTAGGCTTCAGTGTAAATTCAGCAGTCAGAACGGTGGCAAAAATGCACTTACACTGTGATAGACAAGCTGTTACATTGTCTTGAATGGGAAGGATTCTTAATGCCAGTCAGTGAAGGAAAGGAATTTGAACTGAAAGGAGCAGAGCACTGACTCCATCACCTGAGAGCATCTACCATGGGGCCAATTCCAAAACACACAGATGCTATGCTTGAAACCCTCATAGTACATACTCCACAAAAGGTGTCCCTACCCAAAGTCTTTTACAGACTGCAGTGCAGAATCCATAAATGAATAGCAAGATGCACCCCACAAGCAGATGAGGTTTTTTCTGTCTTCAGTGTAGAACGCACTAATGCCACATGAGATGACATATATGTTCACTAGTTTTTAATGTTGTAACCCATCCTAAGATCTTTGGGTGTAGGGCGGGGTAAAAATTAAATACATAAATAAACCCCTCACCTCCAAACGTGTTTTTCACAGACTGCAGTAGTTACACACATTGATACCAAGTTAGCATCAGGAAGGAGGCTTGCACCTCTATATGGCTTTGTAGTGTGGTCTCTGCCAAAAATGGTTTTGGAGCAAAAAGAAAAATTAGAAATGTTGCACATAGCAAAAATTGTGATCATACTTTTTGTTTTTGCACACAGCAAAAAAGTGTGCACAAAACAAATATTTATCTGTACAACACCCCACCCCCCCAAAACCCTCACTTCGTGGTCATACATGAAAGCATTCTGTATTCAATCAGGAACTCAGAAATGACAGCACAGTTACACAAAAGCAATAGCACAGCAAAAAAGCACACAGAACCACCCAAAAAGTGCTTAAAACTTAACAAAATATATACAGCATAGACCCACTACACTTAACATGAGCCCCGTCCCCAAGCAATTTAAAGTCTGCTAAAAATCTTTTGCCTCTGAGTGCCCCCATGCCAGGCTTTTCAACGAGCTTCCAGTGCTACAAAAGGAGGAAAACCCACTACAAAAAAAGTGCCCTTTAAAGAAGAGTTTCAGCGCTCTTTTTGGAAGTCGCGGGTTTTCCTCGCAGCATTTACCTTGGGTACGCTCTGTGGAAAAAGGGACAGGGATTGCCACCTGCACACAAAGCAGTAACACATTCACACATCTCCCAGAACTGCAGCAGCTTCCCTTCCCTTTCTAAAGCTCAGAACTTTCAAAGAGCCAGAATAGTGCAGAATTGCAACATTGTTGCAATTGTTATCAGGTGTGAAGTGGGGGATTATTGCTACAGTGTAACAGCTGCTGTATGGAGTGGATTTTGACAGTCAGAGGGAAAGTGTTGAGAGTGAAGTCTTGAGAAAGATCGCGTGGCTGATGGCTGCAGCCGCTGCCTTTGCCAGGGTGGGAAGCCATTTCGGGGGGCAGAGATCTGGGAGACGAACAGAGAACCAATGGCTATTTTTCCTTTGGACTTGTCAGGGGTTGTTTTCCTGGTTGTGGCTGCGCAGAGCGCAGTCCCTCCCATTCCCACTGGCAGCCTATCAGCCAGGGAGGGGGCATGGAGAAAAATATGCATGCAAAGAAAACATGCTTCCGTGGGGAGAGGAGTTGCATTAAGTCTTTTGAGGATGCATTAAGTCTTTTGAGGAGTTGCGTTGAGGAGCACATTGCTAAAAACATCAAAAGAAATAACAAGAACTTCTATAAGTATATCAGAAGTAGGAATCCAACCAGGAGAGCAGTTGGACCACTAGATGGTAAAGGAGAGAAAGGGGTAATTAAAGAAGACACGGAGATTGCAGAGAGACTAAATGAATTTTTTGCTTCCGTATTCACGGAGGAAGACAGAAGACACATGCCAGTAGCTGAGCCTGTATTTTCTGAAGAGTTAAACTTTACAGAAATAACCAAGGAAGAGGTCCTGGCATGTCTTAATAAACTAAATGTGAACAAGTCACCGGGACCAGATGGTATTCATCCAAGATTCCTTAAGGAACTCAAATGCGAAATTGCCGAACTTCTAGCAAAAATATATAATCTTTCCCTAACATCAGGTTCCGTACCTGAGGACTGGAGGGTAGCAAATGTAACACCAATCTTCAAAAAAGGATCCAGGGGTGATCCAGGCAATTACAGACCAGTTAGCTTAACGTCAGTTCCATGTAAGGTGACAGAAACCATTATTAAAGACAAAATTAGTGTGCACATGGAGGAGCAAGCATTGCTGAACAAAAGCCAGCATGGCTTCTGCAAAGGTAAATCATGCCTCACAAAATTTATTGGAATTCTTTGAGAGTGTCAATAAACACGTGGATAAAGGTGAACCAGTAGACATTGTCTGTCTGGACTTTCAGAAGGCTTTTGACAAAGTCCCACATCAAAGGCTACTGAGTAAACTCATCAGCCATGGAATAAAAGGACAAGTTCTGTCCTGGATTTGTGACTGGCTTAAGGGCAGAAAGCAGAGAGTAGTAATAAACGGCAAATTCTCAGGGTGGAAAGAAGTAAAAAGTGGGGTCCCTCAAGGCTCAGTACTGGGACCAATGCTTTTTAATTTATTCATCAATGATCTAGAAGAAGGGGTACATAGTAAAATAGCAAAGTTTGCTGATGATACTAAATTATTTAGGGTAGTAAAATCTGAAAGAGATTGCCAAGAGCTCCAGAGGGATCTCTTAGCATTGGGTGAGTGGGCAACCAAGTGGCAAATGTGCTTTAATCTTTACAAGTGGCAAATGTGCTTTAATCTTTGCAAGACGGAGCGTCCTGGAAGCCAAATTTAGGTTGTTAGGTAGAAGACTAAAGTCCAGGACCTCTAGGGTCGCATTCTCAGAAATGCTACCTGTTCCACGTGCAGGGCCAGCTAGACAGGCAGAGCTCAGGAGCCTCAATGCGTGGATGAGGCAGTGGTGTCGCGAGGAGGGGTTTAGATTTGTAAGGAACTGGGGAACTTTTTGGGACAAGCCAAACCTGTACAAGAGGGACGGGTTACACTTGAACCAGGAGGGAACCAGATTGCTGGCGATTAACATTAAAAAGGTTGCAGAGCAGCTTTTAAACTGATCCCTGGGGGAAAGCCGACAGGAGCTGGGCAGCATCCGGTTCGGGAGAGCGCACCCTCAAGTGAGGAGGGCTGGAAACACGCAGAAAATGCTGAGCTAAGTGCGGGATTAGTTTCACATGTTCCTCGACGGCAGAACTTGGTCAAAAGGAATGAATATAAATGTATATATGCAAACGCCAGGAGCCTTCGATCCAAAATAGGGGAGCTAGAAAGCTTAGTTATGGAAAATAGGATTGATATTATTGGCATAACTGAAACCTGGTGGACCAGCGAAAACCAATGGGATACAGTCATCCCAGGATACAAACTGTACAGGAAAGACAGGGAAGGGCGACATGGAGGTGGTGTAGCCTTGTATATTAAAGAAGAGATAGAATCTTATGAACTGGAATGTCCAAGTGAGTCTGGCTCTTCCACAGAAGCAGTGTGGATAAAAATACCAAGCCAAAAAGGAAGTCTAACAATAGGGACATGCTACCGTCCTCCCAACCATACGTCCGAAGGAGATGAACAATTGGAGAAGGAGGCAAAGGAGGTAGCCCATAAAGATAGGGTAGTTATAATGGGGGACTTCAATTATCCTCACATAGACTGGGTGAACTCCTGTTCAACTCAGGAAAGAGAGAGAAAATTCCTAGACCTGCTAAATGACTGTTCCATGGAACAAATGGTCATGGAACCAACCAGGGGAAATGCAGTCCTGGACTTGATCCTAAGTAATGCTCAGGACCTGGTAAAGGACGTCACTGTAGCTGATCCAATTGGGAACAGTGACCACAATGCAATAACCTTCAACTTAAATACAGGGAGTAAGTTCTTAATAAAGTCTAACACAGAGACCTTAAACTTTCACAAGGGAAACTTCCCCAAAATGAGGAAATTAGTGAAAAGGAAATTGAAAGGGAAAGTCAAAAGAGTTAAATCACTTCAAAATGCATGGAGACTACTTAAAAACACAATAACGGAAGTGCAACTAGAATGCATTCCTAAAAGAAGAAAGGGGACTTCTAGGTCCAAGAAGAAACCAATGTGGCTCACAAATGCAGTAGATGAAGTCATTAAAAACAAGAAGAGTTCATTTAGGAAATGGAAGGCTTGTCCAAATGAGGAGAACAGGAGGGAACATAGACACTGGCAACACGAATGCAAGACGGCCATTAGGAAAGCTAAGAAAGATTTTGAGGAGCACATTGCTAAAAACATCAAAAGAAATAACAAGAACTTCTTTAAGTATATCAGAAGTAGGAATCCAACCAGGAGAGCAGTTGGACCACTAGATAGTAAAGGAGAGAAAGGGGTAATTAAAGAAGACACGGAGATTGCAGAGAGACTAAACGAATTTTTTGCTTCCGTATTCACGGAGGAAGACAGAAGACACATGCCAGTAGCTGAGCCTGTGTTTTCTGAAGAGTTAAACTGTACAGAAATAACCAAGGAAGAGGTCCTGGCATGTCTTAATAAACTAAATGTTAACAAGTCACCGGGACCAGATGGTATTCATCCAAGAGTCCTTAAGGAACTCAAATGCGAAATTGCCGAACTTCTAGCAAAAATATATAATCTTTCCCTAACATCAGGCTCCGTACCTGAGGACTGGAGGGTAGCAAATGTAACACCAATATTCAAAAAAGGATCCAGGGGTGATCCAGGCAACTACAGACCAGTTAGCTTAACGTCAGTTCCGTGTAAGGTGATGGAAACCATTATTAAAGACAAAATTAGTGTGCATATGGAGCAGCAGGCATTGCTGAACAAAAGCCAGCATGGCTTCTGCAAAGGTAAATCATGCCTCACAAATTTGTTGGAATTCTTTGAGAGTGTCAATAAACACGTGGATAAAGGTGAACCAGTAGACATTGTCTATCTGGACTTTCAGAAGGCTTTTGACAAAGTCCCACATCAAAGGCTACTGAGTAAACTCACCAGCCATGGAATAAAAGGACAGGTTCTGTCCTGGATTTGTGACTGGCTTAAGGGCAGAAAGCAGAGAGTAGTAGTAAATGGCAATTTCTCAGGGTGGAAAGAAGTAAAAAGTGGGGTCCCTCAAGGCTCAGTACTGGGACCAATGCTTTTTAATTTATTCATCAATGATCTAGAAAAAGGGGTACATAGTAAAATAACAAAGTTTGCTGATGATACTAAATTATTTAGGGTAGTAAAATCTGAAAGAGATTGCCAAGAGCTCCAGAGGGATCTCTTAGCATTGGGTGAGTGGGCAACCAAGTGGCAAATGTGCTTTAATCTTAACAAGTGTAAAGTAATGCACATTGGGGCCAAGAATCCAAATTACGTCTATAAACTGATGGGGTCTGAGCTTTCTGCAACACGCCAGGAAAGGGATCTCGGGGTTTTGGTGGACAGTTCAATGAAGGTGTCAACCCAGTGTGCGGCAGCAGCGAAAAAAGCAAATTCAATGCTGGGAATAATTAGGAAGGGAATAGAAAATAAGTCAGCAAGTGTCATTTTGCCCCTTTATAAATCTATAGTGAGGCCACATTTGGAATACTGTGTACAATTCTGGTCACCACACCTCAAAAAGGATATTGTGGAACTAGAGAAGGTGCAGAGAAGGGCAACCAGAATGATTAAGGGTCTGGAACACCTCCCTTACGAAACCAGGCTGCAACATCTAGGCCTCTTCAGTCTGGAGAGACGGCGTTTGAGAGGGGACCTGATTGAAGTATATAAAATTATGCACGGCATAGAAAAGGTGGATAGAGAAAATTTCTTTTCTCTATCGCACAACACTAGAACCAGAGGGCACTCTATGAAGCTGATGGGTAGGAGCGTAAGGTCTGACAGGGGGAAGTATTTCTTCACACAGAGGGTCATCGGCCTATGGAATGTGCTGCCAGAAGAGGTGGTGACAGCTACCAGTCTGGATGGCTTTAAGGTAGGGTTAGACAAATTTATGGATGACAGATGTATCAATGGCTACTAGAACGAATGCCTAGGTGCATCTTTCAGGCTGAGGGGGGGGGGAGGAAATGGGGCGCTTCTAGGGCCATCTGCTGGGACTCGTGAGCAGGAGAAGGTTTGTCCTTGTCTCTGCTTGAGATGCCCATGAGCATTTGGTGGGCCACTGTGTGCGACAGGATGCTGGACTAGATGGGCTGTGGCCTGATCCAGCAAGGCTTCTCTTATGTTCTTATGTTCTTAAGTGCAAAGTAATGCACATTGGGGCCAAGAATCCAAATTACGTCTATAAACTGATGGGGTCAGAGCTTTCTGCAACACATCAGGAAAGGGATCTCGGGGTTTTGGTGGACAGTTCAATGAAGGTGTCAACCCAGTGCGCGGCAGCAGCGAAAAAAGCAAATTCAATGCTGGGAATAATTAGGAAGGGAATAGAAAATAAGACAGCAAGTGTCATTTTGCCCCTTTATAAATCTATTGTGAGGCCACATTTGGAGTATTGTGTACAATTCTGGTCGCCACACCTCAAAAAGGATATTGTGGAACTAGAGAAGGTGCAGAGAAGGGCAACCAGAATGATTAAGGGTCTGGAACACCTCCCTTACGAAACCAGGCTGCAACGTCTAGGCCTCTTCAGTCTGGAGAGACGGCGTTTGAGAGGGGACCTGATTGAAGTATATAAAATTATGCACGGTATAGAAAGGGTGGATAGAGAAAATTTCTTTTCTCTATCGCACAACACTAGAACCAGGGGGCACTCTATGAAGCTGATGGGTAGGAGAATAAGGTCTGACAGGGGGAAGTACTTCTTCACCCAGAGGGTCATTGGCTTATGGAATGTGCTGCCGGAAGAGGTGGTGACAGCTACCAGTCTGGATGGCTTTAAGGTAGGGTTAGACAAATTTATGGATGACAGATGTATCAATGGCTACTAGAACGAATGCCTAGATGCATCTTCCAGGCTGGGGGGGGGGGAGGAACTGGGGTGCTTCAAAGGCCATCTGCTGGGACTCGAGAGCAGGAGAAGGTTTGTCCTTGTCTCTGCTTGAGATGCCCATGAGCATTTGGTGGGCCACTGTGTGCAACAGGATGCTGGACTAGATGGGCTGTGGCCTGATCCAGCAAGGCTTCTCTTATGTTCTTATGTTAAGTCTTCTGACACACAGTCAATTAAAAAAAACAAAACCCTCTGAAGCACCTTCCTCAGTGCTGAAAGACAAGTGAGAAGATACTTCTGGACCAGGAAGATGGTCCAAGCGTGCTGCAGGCTTCACATCTGAGCTCTGCCTTTGGAAGCAGCAAACTACAGAAATGCATCAGGAGATACAAAGTCACAGTTCTTATGGTGAATCTGTGCTGTGAGATTCTGTTTTAGAGGTCAGTGAACAATGTTTGTTTATTGGGATTCTGTGGAGCCTGTAGGAAATATTACCAGAATGAAATGAAAACTTGTATAGAGTATGCATTAGACTTGGAAGTGTGTCTAGGAAGTGATGCACAGAGAGCATGAAGCTTATCCAGAAATTAGTACATGAAAAGATGTGTCCTCCATATGATGTCGGGATAAGCAGGGCAAACAGTGCTATTAGTGAGACATCTCTCTTTCTAATACTACTAGCGAGGCTAGAATCCTCATGTGTATCCAACCTAACAAAACAATTCATTTTTATAGGCTGTTTAATAAGTTTAATCTGCCTTTTCTGGCCTTAAAACTTAACCAGTGACCTTTATCTGACCTCTAGTAAGTGATTTCAAATATATAACACACTATGTAACGTTTTAAAATATTCACACTTTCAAAAGGGATAAACAAATTAATTGAAAAGTACCCTAGCAACATCAAATGTTTCAGTGAAATGTTTCCTGGAAATGGCTGTTTTTCCATTCTGAAACATGAATCCTTGAACACTGCGTGTCTGTGTGTGTCGGAGAGAGAGAAGGATGAAAGTTAACAATTGAACCAACAGTGTTTTTGAAATGTTCCCTCTACCAATGTAATAATTTAGGGTTAAAGTGTTTATCTCCAATATATTTTAAGTAAATTAAATATGTTCAGCTAGCCACCTTCTGATTAATCGTTGTAGATTATCCTATAGCAGTGACTGCGTCTTGAAATCTCCACAGTGTGGATAAAGTTTGATGTGTTTTGAAGAAGAGCTTTTCAGAGAATTGCTAACAATAATGCTTAGAACATGAAGAGAACTTGGAAGGTTTTGACATTTTGCACAAAATAAACAAGAAGAGGGGCTCAGTTGAACAGCAGCACATTATATAATTGTTTTTACAATGGAAATGCAGGGGGGAAGAATCTCCTTGTGAAAATATTCTTTGAGTTTGGCTGGGTTTTTTATTTATTCACAACAAATCATTGTAGCAAAAAGGGGGTTGGGTTTACTTGTGGATATACAACTTTGCCCCACCTTGCTCAAGCAGCTGCCCCTTTGGGGGCATAGCAGCTGCCTATAGTGCTGACATCAAGCCCTTGCCTGGCGGTCCAAGCCACCTCCCTTCTACTGGGGTTTGAGGTAAAAGTAATCTTTCCTTTTTCCCCGTGAATTAATGGGTGGAATAAATTTAATCTGGTTCCTGGTAGATCCTTGCTGTAGAGACATGTGACCAAAGCTTTCTCCATAAAACAAAGCAGGCTCCAAAGGTGAAAGCTTTTTATTTTTAAAAAATGAAGATAAGATTTCCAGTTCTCTTTTGTGTTTTAATGCAAAGGGTCTACAGTTGGACTTGCCTAAAACGGCCCATTGGCGCTTGGAAGTGTCCTTTGATTGCAACACAGAAAATAAAACAATACCAAAAATAGAAGATGGGTAAATTGTCTAATCTCAGTCTCACAAACTGGAATTCTTTAAACACAAAACCTGGTTATGTCTGACTAGGTGGTTCCTAACTACTTGCTATCTTTCCCTGGGTTTGTCTTTTCTCCTTCAGAGCGGCCTGCCTGAATCCGAACTTCCCTACATGGCTTCCCCAGCTAGACTCTGACCTAAAGAGGTTGCATGCTTTATCCATGGCCTTGAGGTGACACAATGGTTCTTTACTTTTGCAAGTGGTTCCTGCACACTGGCCATTAGTATGAGCGAGCAGAGTGAGAGGGGGTTCCATTTCCCTGCACATCCTCCCTGAAGGCTGTAGTATTTCAACATCTGACAGGCTTCAATATAGCATTCTTGCATTTAAACAAGATGTAAATGTGTAATTATTTTCATGCAGTTTTACAGTTGATGGCTTGTGTCTACATGTGAGCCAGTCATAGTTGTCCTATCACTGTTCTGTCTTTTCACTTACTGAAGGCACGGTTCTAGGAACTGTTCCTGGTGAATAACGTTTCCTCATTTATTGCTTGCTGTTTGTGACCTTTGCTCAACCTATTGGCTTCCATGAGTTATTTAAAATAGCAGTGCTGAAATACAGGTGTATACTTGGTGGCTATAACCTTGTAAGCCAGCAAATCTTCATACCTGTGCTGCAGCATCTTTCTTTTGAGTTATGTATTTTGCAATTGTATTTGGATAGAAAAGTAAGAAACTGTTATTCAGTGTTTTTCCACTGTCACTAGAAGTACCCATTAAGTACCCATTAATGGGTACAAAAATGCCATTACATACCCATTAATGGGTACTTAATGGGTACTTTTAGGGTGTTTTTCCACTGTCACTAGAAGTACCCATTAAGTACCCATTAATGGGTACAAAAATGCCATTTCGTACCCATTAATGAGTACTTAATGGGTACTTTTAGTGACAGTGGAAAACACCCTTAGTGACAGTGGAAAAAGACCCATTATTTTTAGTGGGTTTGTTTAAGATTTTGTTTTAGCATCAAAATCTGTCCTTAGATAAAAATACAAATAAATAAATAGTAAGATAATACTGGCCCCACATTTATGGTTCAAATCTATAACCTGCTATTCCTTAGGCACTAGGCAAGTTTTTTTTTCAATGGGAATGAGGTCATGTTTAAGAAGACACTATTGGCAATGCTATTTCAGATATCAGGGCTAGAAACAAGAGGGTAAAATCAAGGTTATGGCAATTCCCTGGTTCCCCAGATCAATTTCAAACCATGTTAAGCAGGCAATTTCTTCCTATAGAAAACTGGCAGTTAAGGAACCTTGGAGACCCAGTCTTTTAATGTAAGTCAGTTGATTGTGAGGTGAAACCCAACGTAAGTCACACAGCATTATGGAGAGAAGGTCCAGATGTAAGTTAGTAGCAGTAGGGATGTGCCAAACTTCTGTTTATCATATGTGAATTGCATTTAGAGGCCAAGGATTGTTGAGTGATTTCCCTAACAATCCTAACTGGCTACACTTCAGCACTACTCCTTTACACAAGTAAATGCACAAAGTGGGGGAACTTACCCACTTGCTTCATGTGTCTTCACTGTCATTATAGGGCCGTTTGTGGGTGAGCCTGCAGTGCATGTGAGGATGAATGCACATGATGTTGCAAATTCACAGGCACTTGCTGAGTCTCTCTGCACATGTCAAATGACATTGCAAGCATATGTGTCAACATGTGCTGAAGGCCTGCCAATGAAGGGCCCTATAATGGCTGGCAAAATATGTGGAGCAAGTGGGTAATTCCCTCACTTATTGTGTTTGCTCACATGTAAAAGAGCAATGCCAAAGTGAGTCAGGATTGTTAGAAAAAGCACCTAACAGTCCTTGACCTCAGATTCTAGTCAGTGGTGTTGAGTAGAGGAGACCCAGTCTAGTAGAGTGTCAGTAGAGCCATTGGGGAAAGGAACAACCTACCAAAATCAGGCAGTCTTGAGAGTTTCTAGGATTACCTTAATGTGAAATCCCATTTTACCAACCATGTAAGAGCAAAACTACCCTATAAACAACTGTGGTATCCAAATAAAGTTGTACTTTATCAACAATGTAAAATCTGAATCATATTAAACAAAATTTATACAAGGAGTGACTGAACTGAAACGACACTGATGAAACAGAGCTTTTTAATATTTTGAATCATTCGCTATTGCTTTCAAGCAGCAGCTGAAATTTAGCAGAGACTGAATTTATTTTTCAAGCTTTGATGCATTTTTAAGCCTTTTTTTTGTATGGATGTTTAGTTATTATACATCTTTGATATTCAGCTTCTCCCTATTGAAAAGGTAGCAAATGAAATCTTTCTTTACCAAAACTGTTCACACTTAAGGTTTAATTTGGCTTCAGTCCACTTTCAGAGTGAGAGAACACATCAGCCAAGTGACAAGCTGCTTTCTTTCAGTGTTAAATAACTCAGAAAAATTCGCCTTTGGGATAGATAATGTGCAAAGAAAATTACTGGTCACTTGGCTGATGTGTTCTCTCACTCTGAAGGTGGATTGAAGCTGGATTAAACCTTAGGTGAGATCACAGCCCAAGAGTGCATTTCTCAGGAAAAAATTAGCAATTTTACGAAATGGGGAAGAAGACACGGCGCTGGCATAGCTAGTGGTAGAGGAAGAATGCTTCTGTTGAGACCATGGGGAATTTCTGTCCATTAGATTGGATAAAATAAACGAGTAGTCTGAGTCAGACTGGATGATTCCATCTTTATTTGCATTTTATACATAAGTTACTATTCATTACATGTTTCTTTGTTTCCAAGTGGAAAAAACAAGACTTCCACCCAAGATGGAATTTTTAAACTCCGGGCAAGACAGATTCACAGCTAAAAATAAAACTTTGCCTGCTTTCTTCCCTAGTTTAGTAGTTAGACCCAACATTCTTTTAGCATAATTCCTGGCTCAGCTTATCTGCAGACTGGGCAAGCGCGAGGATAGTTGCCCCTAGAGAGTCAAAAAGCAGCAAATGTACAACTAAGATTGTTATAGAGCAGAAACACTGATTGGGAACTGGAAGAGGAAAAAGCCTTTGCTCCTCTGTGTGCTGTTTATTACTGAAGAACATTTTCTTTGGCTCAGTATTTTTCTTTTTGAATAAATAGGGTAAAAGTTTGCAAAATGCCCACCCAGCTAGATATATCTGTGGGATTTTTTTTGGAACAAGCATGGTGGAAAGTGGATCTTTGACTCCCTACTGGGTTGCTGTTAGATTTTACTTATTTCAGTTGTGTACTATTTAATCACTTGTCCTCAGTTTGTTGATTTACTTAGCCTGCCTGATTAAGGGGCATGGTTACTGTGGGGTTTAACTATGTGACCCATGCTGTAAATGGAGGGAGAAGGTCACTGCTCATCTTTTTAAATGGCCAACACTCATGGAAGTCTGGAGTGTTTGATTATTAGTTACTCATCCTTTCGCTGATCTCCACTTATCCTTTTAAAAATATTATTGTTTGCTTCCCATATAATACTGGGTAGTGCAAACTGTGGTATACAAATAATGTGGAAAACTGGGAATTATGGGAATCTTGGGCCTAGATTACTAGTATAGACAATGAAGTTATGGAAAGGAGATCCAGCGTCCTGTCTACTGGTGTTAAATCAGTATTATGGCACTAGACCAAATTGTTTTGCTAAGAATTTCCAGGATCATATGAAACAAGGGAAGTTGCATTGTATAAACTGTGAAAAAGCAACATTTTGTAAAAAAAAAAAAGGATTCTCTTTATTTTTCTTTAGTTTATTATAACACATTCCACTAAAACACTTCAAGGCAGTATAGAAGACTGATTAAAACAGCAGAACAAAACAAAATATAATTGAAAATACATTCACACCCCCTCTTTTTTTCCAAAGAGTACTAGGTGGTCAAATGATTCTCTTCCATCTAGTTTACCCCCACAATCACTATGGGAAGTGGATTAGACTGAAAGGTCCCGTCCCCATGGCTCTTTGGTATGGTTCCAAGCATGGGATCGGCTCTGTCCGTCCCCGTGGGTTTTGGATTTGGTCCGTGAAAAGCGTGCCAACCCCTCCCAAACCATGCCAGAAGGGTGCCAAATATGATAGCTAAAAAAACAAGTCTTGGCACGCTTTGAGGGACTGGTACACATTGCTCAGCGAGCCAGGAATGGACATGGGGACACTAGCAGGCTAACGGGGAGGAGATTTGCGCTCACATCATTGGGAGGTGGGGTGTGCATGCTGTCCCTGCCATCCATTGAAGATCGAGGCCACTGACTTTTTACAATGCCAATCACAAAGGCAGACTGGAGAATGGCTTGGTTTTTAAATTTTCTGCCATTTCTATGGAGGTAATTCCAACCCAGTTTCAAGAATGCCAAGGCAGGCTGCATAATGGCTTGATTTCTCTTCCATTTGCAACCCCCATTTCCCCGATCTGCAAGGTGATCATAAATAAAGGCTTGATTTTCAGTTTACGGCCATTCTCGCAGTCCCCAGTGGAGCAGGGGTGCGCACAACTGCTCAAGCGCCTACTGCTGCTAAACCTCGCAGTGGCTTTTGGTATTTAATTTTTTTAAAGTTATTTTTATGAATGAAGCTTTAATTTAACTTGTTTCCATTCCTCCCACCCCAGTACTGGCTGTCTGTGCTGCTAAGGGAGTGGGCGATGCTGCACAGAGGTGGGTTGATGACAATCTGGCTACCAATGAGGAGAGGGAGGGCAGAGAGGAGGGGCTGCTGCTCTGCCATACCACGGTTTGGCATGGTTCTCATGGGGACGCCACCATCCATGCCCAACCTATACCTGTCCCACATTGCTGGGAATCTCATGGGGATGCCCGAAATGCATTCCTGGTCCCGTGTCCAGCTCATGCATGTCCAAACAGCACCCAAATTGAGCCAGATGGCCAGCATGGGAATGCAGCCAAAGACAGTGATTAATTTAGGGCAACTCAAAGAATTAGATGGCCATGTGAAGGCTTAAGTCCATGGACTTCTAAGTTCTTCTGCAACCTTATAGCCACTGATTTTTGGTACTGCAGTGATCATTCCTTGTAGTTTCAAAATTTATTATCTCCTATTTGTCTCTAAGATATCACTCTAAGAATCTGGAGCCAAGCTGAAATTCAGGATTTTAGCATAGATAAGAAGATATACCTCCCTTTCTTCACCTTGTTATGAACTGCTCTTTCTTGAATGTTTGATCACTACAGCTGAATTGCACCAAGCCCAAGAAAATATCGTACATAAGGGGGCATGCATTTTGGTTAAAAATTATTATTCTTCCCATGACAAAATTTCAGAAGTGTCTCACAATAAAAACAGATAAAACCAAAGTTAAAAACAGTGTTTGGGGAAGGGAGGAAAAACATTCCCACTAGAAAGACCAGAGGAGAAAAAGGAATATCTTCAGTAGGTACCTGAAAAATATTTGTAGTTACCCCATAAAGCACAAGAAGAGTTGTGCTGGATCAGGCTGCAGCACATCTAGTCCAGCATCATGTCTCACCTAGTGGCCCACCATTTGCTTTTGAGCATTCGCAAGCAGAAGACAAAGGCAACACCTCCTGCTCTTGACTCCTTACATATGGCCTTTAGAGGAGTCCTGCCTGTCTCCCCAGCCTAGATGCAACTCCATCATTTTCAGAGTGTAGCCATGACCACAGGGAGGCAACTGCAAGAATCTTTTCTAATGACCCCAGTGAATTTGCAGTCTTCAGTGAGAGAGATGGTTTACTCCTCTTTCTCAGTCAAGAAGGTTAGGCTGTAAAGAGTCACAGTTTTTAAGGTGCTTTAGTTCTGTTTCTGTTGTGGGGGAGTAGTACATCTTATATGTGCATTATTTTCTTTTCATTCAACTGTATAGTTAGAATGTGTTTGTTTTCAGAATTCACCATGGAACACTCCTCTTCCTACTTTATTTCTGTGTGTCTAAATCCTTATAGGGACAGGACATGAGAGGAAAGTAGCCATAGGGTGCATCCCCATGCAATTTAAAGCCCGCTGAAAATCTTCTTTTGTCACGGAGCACCCCCATGCACGGCTTTTATCCGGACTTCCAGTGCCGCTAATTAGGAAAATGCGCTGCAAAACCCCAGCCCTTTAAAGAAGACTGCAAGTGCACTTTCCAGGAAGACGCGGGTATTCAGAGCAACATTTTGCATGGAGACGCTCCTTGGCAAAAACGGCGGGGCTTCTCTCCATGGCGGCAAGCTCTCTCTCTTTTTTGCCTCTCATCCACAGCCAGTATGAGCGCAAAATTGCTGGTTGGGAGAGGCATTTCGGGGCCGGAGACCTTGTAAACTGCCTTCGCAAGCAGGGGAGACAAACAGAAAACTTGTAAAAAAATTTCTTGGACCTGTAAATGAGCGCACGATCGCTAGCTGGGGGAGGCGTTTCGGCAGCTGGAGATCTTATACATAGTGTAATGAATTGCTTCCGCCCAAGCACCCAGTGAAACAGCGAGGGGTGGGGGAGAAAAAGATGCGGGTAAGCAAAAGACGCTTCCTTTAAGTGCGCCTTTTGCTGAGCCCCATGGGCTCGGAATTGAATGCACATTTGTTAGATCCGCTGCAGTAGAGGGACAATAGCGACAGAAAAAAGTACCATGGGGATGCACCCATAGTTTTATTCATAGATAGATCTAAAAATGCATTTTCTTGGCTGGAGGAGTGAATTATCACTACGGTACAGGAGTGGACTATTGCAGGTTGGTGTATTAAGGGACAGAACAGTCCTTTGCAGATGCAGACTTTTAATATTTTGTATCTGGCTTGTCCCTTCCTGGTGTAAAACTGAAAAGCTTGTAAAACAGATTCCCCTAAAGTAAAAAATGAGGTGCATGTGTAACTGCCCTTGTGGTGCACATACTCATAGATAAACCTATTCCCTCTTGTCATTTCACTTTCTTTTTCCCTTCAAACTTATAATATACAGATTGGCATATACATTTAGACTGAGTAGGCTGTATGTTCTGAGAGCTGGATAATTCCCCTTATGGAATGTTGAATTTAACTATCCAGTTTTGTTTCTCTAACATGCAGTTTTGAGGGGGGGAAAAGATCTACAATAAACGATCCTTGTGCAATAGCCTTGCAAGTTTGACAGTCACTGTTAACTAGTATATGGGAGGTCTGTTAAAATGGTTTCATGGTTCTCTTGCTTTTTGCTTTTGAGTCATATGAAGCCCTCAACAACCTGTAATTTTGGCCACTGCTTTGACCCTTTATTCCCAGATTTTTCTAAACCATTAGTTTTAACTGCTATTTCAATGGCTGCCCCATAATTGGCATTTTCTGTGTGTAATAATTAAAACAGATTACTTTTAGTTTACATTTAGGAAGCATCAGTTGAATAGCAGTTCTGGTAGAAGCTTATGAATAAATGAAAGTGGCTTCACTTTTCCCCAGAAATGACTCCTGGATAAAAAGGGGCAGCTTTTATTATTATTATTGTTGTTGTTGAAATTTCACCAACTTTGAATCTATCACAGCAATAGAGTTTTCCTCCCTTGCAGATTATTGTGTTTAGTTTACATAAAAAGAATTCAACATTTTTTTATTGTTGATTGAAATATTCCAGATGGTGCCCATCAGAAATTTTGTAGCCCTATGGACAGAAGAATTCAGCAGTTAAGACCACAACCATATATACACTGTACATGGTATATATTAATGATAACTGGTTTTATGGTGTGGTTCATTTTGAGAAAATAAATACTCTTTGTCTTTTTATAAAATCCACAAAAATACGATGAATTTCTTGGTACAGCTGAGACTCTTAACAAAGCATTTTTCTGTTTGCAATGGAAACCAATGTTAAAATAAATTTCTGTTCTGCATTTTATGTAGTTACCTTAATAAAAAATACTTAAATCATATGGTTTATATTTTTTTAAAATCAATTTATATAAAACTAGCATACTTTTTTCAAACTTGGGATTCCTTTAGATCGATTTGCAGTCCGACTGAAGTAAAAATCTTTACTTAAATTTTTGGCTAAATGCATCAAGTCATTCCAAGTCTTGTTTCAGACTGAATGAATTTCTTATGAATACAATTGACATACTTGAAATTATTTTATATGAACCAGATCCTCTGTTATTTTAATTTTTTTTAAAGTAATGCTAAGTCATAAGAACTCACTAGACACTTGATTATGGTAAGACTGTATAGTTGCATAGCCATATATGATGAACACAAGATACTATCATAAAGACAATGAAAGGCCAAGGTTAAATAAAGCCAACAGTTTTTTCCAGAACTCAGCCTGGAAAGGGACAGTACTATCTCTCACAGTGACTTCAGATCCTGGGATGTTCAAAGTTCTATACAGGCACACTCAGTACTCCACACATGATGGGCTGTTTTGCTCAGATTTTAGCACTGGGTGAAGTGAGGGCCCTTGCATGTACCCATGCATTCATGTTTGTGCCCTTCTCAAAGAACAGCAGCAGTACACATAGGGTGTGTTCTCACCTCCATTCCCAAACAGAGCCTGCAAGTGCGCACAAACACAGTAGCGAATGGCACAACAGTTTTTGGACAGGAGGCGCTGTTGCTGTTGCCACTGTCACCACTGCCGCTGCTGCTGCCACCGGCCTCCTCCTCCTCCGATCCTCGGGTGCCTGCAACCTCCTCGCTTCTACTCCCCATGCCTGCCTTCCTCTCCCTGCCCCTGCTGCCGGCCTCCTCCTCCAATCCTCAGGTGCCTGCTTCTCCCCCCCATGCCTGCAGGGCAGCATCACAGAGAGGGTGCGGGGAGGAGAGGCACTTTCCCTCCACGCCTGCAGGGTGGCATTGGATGGGGGATACGAGGAGGAGAGGTGGTCTCCCCTCCTTGCTTGCATGCTCAACTTACTTGTTGCTGCTCGCCCTGGCCGGCCACCAGTTCTCACCTTCTCTGGCACTAAAATCCAAGCTGGATTGGAAAGTCCTCTTCCAATCCAGGGCTCCCCCCCCCCTGGTTTTCTGTGGGGTTTCTGCAGAAAATTCGGGGGGAAAGAACTGGCATGGGAATGAGCCTTCCTGGATTCGGACTACTGGCTGATTTAATGGAAACACTCGTTCCTGAGTCTGAATCCAGTCTGGATTTTGGGAATGTACCCCTACAGACCATTCCTTTAGTGCAGAACATACAGAAATGTAGCAGCAACATACTGGTGTAGAACAAACATACACTGGTCCTAAACCTCTGATTTTTGTACTCTCAAACATGCCTTGAGAACATTATATACCAGATGTTGTGAAGAAATGCTTCTTAACAAATGATTTGTATACACTTTGGGTAATAGTCAGTGATAAAATCTGATTTTCCAGTGATGCCCAATTTGCACCTGAATATTGTATCTCGTGAAATATTTACCTGTTTACCTGGAGTCTTCCTTCCTTGAGGCTGGGGAGCTTATGCTAATGCACAGTCTTGGTGAGACCATAGAGGAAAGCAGAACTCAGTGCTTGAGATCAAGTTCCATAGGTCTGAGCAATCACTTGTTCCTCCAGACTCTCACTTTCTATTCTTTAGCTTTATGCATGTATAGTTGGTGTATAACTTTGGACAAATTTCATCGCATGACCTTAATTCAGAGAACAAGCCCAGGGACAAATATGTGAGTGGGCCTAATCAGGTAAACATAAATGTATAAGCAGTGGCAAAAACGGACAGTAGCTTTTTGATGGCAATAAGTTTTTGATGGACTGTTTTGGGCACCATCACTCTCCCTGCTGCCCTGTATCCCTGAGTCAAGCAGCAGCAATCACTGCTGCTTTAATTATGCTGGTGTCTCTGGGCTATATGTACAGTATTTTGGGCTGGAATGCAATATTACAATCCAGTCATGAGCATGAATGTGTTTGTATGCTCTTTCAAATCATACAATCCCTTTTAAATGCATGGTTCTATCCCTTGCACTCCTGGCCTCTATGACAGCAAGGGGAAGGAGACCAACAGTAATTAATTGGGAAGCTCCATTCTCCATCATTCTTCTTCTTCCCCTTGCTTCCCCTCACAATGTTCTTTGCAGCTGTGAGAGTTTAGGGTCAAGCAGGCTGCCAATGATATCACTGTGTGCTTTGAGGCAATCTACAGTTACCATGTCTTTCACTGATCTGTGATGTACACAATCCTGGGGGAAGGGGGATCAGGATCATTAGCTGTAGGATCACAGGATATCATCATCAGATCTGTACTGCTCTCTTCCTCCCAGCTGTAAAGGATGGAGGGAGATACAACTGCAAGATGACATAGTTTTGTTCATATAATCATAGTATATATTAACTGGAAGGGACCTCGAACATCAGCTCCTGAAGAAAAATATCCCCATAGTGTCAAAGGGATACTGTACTGTATTCTACTGCTTGCTGCTGTCCTCTACAATTTGCTGGGATCATTATCAGAGAATACGTTGCCCTCGACCCCTTCAAGCCTGGTCCTGGCTTTTCCCACAAATTTCTAGCCAAGACACACCACAAAGGCAATCAGATTTGAGGACAATTATTGAAAAATTGCTTGTACTTGACACCAGTTTCATTATCTTAGCGGTAGGAGGTGCTCTTATAATAGCAAAACACCACGGATGATCTCATTTGGCAGCTGGTACTGAAAAATAGAAAAGACCACTTAGCTCACATCTTCTGTTTCAAGAATAAGAGAACATGTTATAAAACATCTTAATTTAATCAGGCAACATCAATTCTAATTAAGATCAGAGGTGTCTCTAGATGTCAAACTTTTTCAGTTAATTCCTTGAACAACTAAAACCATAACATTTTTCTTTTTTCTTTTTCAGAATGGGAATAGCAAGAGAAATCTGAAGGAAAAAACAAGTAGAATATTTTAAAAGGATGAAAAATTGACACGCTTTGCATTTCTGATGCTATTTCAATAAACTAATCAAATAGCAAAAAAAATCTTGTTTCATATCTGGAGAACTTTACATTTTAGTTAGTTGGTGGAAATACTATCCCTCAGAGCTTAAATGTTATATGTTAGGTTATCATTAAAGCAATTTGGATATGCCTTTAATCATACTTGTGAAATAGGTATTTATGGAATACAGTACCGCAAAGAGAAATTATGCCATATTTTCAAGTGACAAAGTCTTTTAAATTTGGTTTCTAATTTTAAAACCTTGCTTTTGGAATTCAGAATGTTAGATTGTTTCCTGTCTTAGCATAAATATTCAGGTGGGGAACTGCAAAGGGTTTCTAATCTTTTGGCAGTGGTCTGTGTTGGGAGAGACGGTTGTGTAACTTTTTGAATTTTGTGACTGGAAGAAAATACTGTTATACCCAGAGGAGAAAAAAGGGAGATAGGATGTTAGTTTTGGAACAGGTTGGGCAGAGAAATATGTTCTAGATAGCTGAAAGCTTTCCAGTCAGTTGACCTGCTGGTGATCTGTTGGCAGTTGGGCCAGATCAGCCACTACCAAACCTCCACATATGATCCAATCTTAGTATGCATTACTGTTACTAGATTGAACAGTTGTAAAGAGACAGCACTCTTCCTGCTGTGGCCACCTGAATACTCCAGCATGGTAGATTGTGATTAGGGGATAAATATTATTTTCTCTTAAGAGGCAATGCTGAAGAAAATAGAAAAGCACAATATCTGTATCTGGTGTTGCCTAGTGGGATACATTGGGTCCGTCTTCTGTCCATCTGTCATCCACCCACCCACGGAGGATTACAATAACATCACATTAAAAACAAATTAAATATATTAGCAAAACAATGACAGTCCCTATATGAGCACGATGTTTCCTCAGCCAAAGGCCAGGCGAAAGAGGTGCATCTTCACCTGTCTTTTGAACATATACAATGAAGGTCCCTGATGCATCTCAGAAGGGAGGCTATTCTATAACCTGAAGGCTACAACTGAGAATGCCCTCCAGAGTGTTCCTGCTCCTCCAATGACTGCAAGTGGGAGGGGGGGACCGCCCAGAGGGCTTTATCAGCAGATCTCGTAGCACTGGCAGGTCCATGTGGGAGTGGGCATTTCTTTAGATATTTGGGGGCCTTAGAAGTTAACATTAGAATCTTGAATTGGGCTCTGACATTCTACTTTTCCTGGGATTTCCCAGACCAGTGCCTAGCCTCAGATAATGTGAAGCCATCACTCACAAGGCCAACACAGCCCCATCCCCTCCCAGCTGCCTGGCCAACTGGGGAATAGGAAGTAGGAGCAAAGGGTGTGGGATGGAGAGCCATTACATTCTTTGCTTAATTACCTTTAACACTCACCTGCCTCTCACTTGTAGAGAACCACGTCCTGACCCTCTTTGGTTCAGCACAACTCTGTTAAGCCTCTTGATGATAAAATTGCTTATATTTGCCAAGAGTCACATGAGGACAACCTGCCATCAGTGATACATCCTCTAGTAATTAGATTACAGTCTCTGTCAACAAAACCATTGTCCATAGGAAGGATACCAGTCCTTGTCCACTTGCACTAGGACCCTATATACTTCATGTCTCAATCCAAGGCATAGTGCTGACTAAAGTGCTGAGGCCAACTAAGATAAGACCTTTTCAGTAGAGGGCTTTTCAGGTGGAACATTATGCTAGGGATGTTCACTGGTTACCGGATTTAACATCTTTTATATGGCAGTTGAAGACCTTTCTCCTATGGATATGTTGAGCTGACTTGCTATAGACAGCCCTTGTTCAATAGGCATACTACTGAGTTGAACTGGGTGTAAGGCTAAGGGTTCAGTCAGATCCCCCTTCTCCTCCTGGAAATGGAGGTCCCAGGAGATCATGCTGATCATGTGTTTGGTGCCACTTCCTGCTCCAGAAATAACTCTAAGCCAATTTATCATACCATGGACATCATGCCAGCACTGGTCATGAGCTTGGTGTGATTGACAGGCTCAGAGAACTAGGAGGGGAAAGCAAACAGCCATTAGCAGAAACCAAGAATAAGGAGACATGTGGGAGTCATGAATAGTAGGGCTGCATCATGCATCCAGTGTCAATAAAAAATACAGATGTCACACAGGTTTCTATACCTGCATGATGTAACTCAGTCCACCCACAGAGATGAATAATGGCTATACTTTGTGGAGAGGTGAGTTCTCTGTGTCTTTTATATGGAGGTCACCTACTGTCAGATGAAGCAGCTAACAGTCCCAGGCCTCTCTAAGTGGTTCATTTTTTATGAACTGCATTTCAGCATACACCTTCTTGTTTACATTGGTTGAGGTAGGACATTGGCCATTTTGCCTTTAGGAACTCTTCACTGATTCATAACATACCCAGTCAATTGTTGATGTTCTATCCAGTCACTGCCACTCTAGAAAAGACTGTATCTGTTAAGGGGGTCTTTGAGAACGTTTGCTCAGATTCCTCAGCTAACTACTTAACTGAATTCTGTTTTCATCAAGGACAACTAATGAGATACATTGCCACACTTAGATTTCATGGACTGAAGCAATGCAGAAAAGTGAGTTGACAGGTTTACAGTGGACAGAAAAGTTCCAAGGGATGTGAAGATATTAGAAGACCTGAAAGAAAATGCAGAGATGCAAAGGGGAGAGGTTTAGTGTCATGGTATCAAGCAATTCAGGTAGCCGAGAATTATACTATAAATTGGGGGAGTTACTTTGTTCTTTGTAGTTTACTGACAAATAACGTATTGGAAACTAACAAAGATGTCATGCCTGGAAACCTCTCTGTCATCTTTGTGTTGGAGGCTGGGACCCTAACAGTTTCATTACTTACAGAACACTATCAGCTGGAAAGGATGTATACACTATTTGAAAGAGAGAATGTCTAAGCCTGTGAGACAGATATCTTGGATGCATTTATTGTGTCCTGGAATCTGCCTAATTCAGCACATTCTTTTTGTGAGGCTTTGGTGGTAGCTTTCCCATTCAAATGTATCTAGAAAAGAGATCTCATCACCACTGCCTCTTTCAGTATATTTAAATAGAACAGTGTCAGACCTGTCTTCTTAGGTCCAAGGAATCAATCATACCAAGATAATCCCACATGTTAATTGGGTACTGTTATTCAAGCAAAGAGCAGTTTTGCCATGAGGGGCTAGTTTGTATTCTGTCAACACTCACTATGAACAACTGGAAAACTTTCCGTCAGGCTCACATGACACATTGGTTGGTTGAGGTCCACCATTTATAAATCAAATGTTTTGGATTGGTGGCTAGATCTTGATCTATTTTGTCAGCACATTTCATTTGGCTTGTAGAATATTAGAAAATTGCGTATATCATTCATTTCCCTGTTTCATTTCTTTCCAGCTCCTAGTTTTTTAAAAAAGTCATTCTTGGTACAAAAAGCACAAACATCTATGTGTGCTGCCGGCTACATTATATAATCCTGTGGTGCTGGAACATTATGTGACCCTCCTCTATCCTTGAAGGGACTCCCTGGGTGCTATGTGTGCAACACATGTTACATGGCAGAATAAACTGTTCTGTGAAAAATACAATGTTGCATAACCATCTCAAATCCTTTCCTCATCCTGTCTCTTCTAGCAACTTGGAAATGTGTTCCATCTCTACCACTAGTATTTTTGGGTTGTTATTTTAAAGGTAACAGCAAAGATGTCCTCAAGTTAAGCTCTGCCTTTGATGACAACATGAACATATGCAAGCAGTTTTCTTGCAAGGACATGGGAGTGACTTGCCACTGCCTTCCTTGGAGGGAAGCCAGGAGCTAGCCTTAACCTCCTGCACGCAAACTAGACGTTCTGCCACTGTACTACAGCTCTTCCCTTTGTTTCAAATTCTCTGACACTGGACTGCTGCTCTTCCCATTGTTTTAAAAATGAATCATTGAGTGAATTGTTAACATATGGTGGATGTTTGAAATCTATCTGAATGCAAACAATATTAATTTCCTTTCCTTTTTACACTGTTGTTAGCCGACTAAAGCAGAACACAAAAGTTTCAGAAATTTCAGTGAAGCTCAGAATCTGAGCAGTTTGAGTGATAATTCTATCTGGAATTGTGTTGACAGACATAATGCTCTTCCCACTGTTTTTTAAGCCAGGATCTTTATCATAATGTGGATGCCTTGACTTATGCCTAACAGAGTGTACTGGTTTCATCTCCTAACGATAATTCTCTGCTGAGGGGAGGAGAACTTATGGTAGCTAGTGATCGAATCATCAGGGTTGTAAATAGTTGAGTATATGGTTGGCATGTTGATCACATGGTGGCTTGCCTGTTTGGTTCAAAGTTTGTAGACATCATGTGACATCTAGGTAGATTGCTATGTAGTGCTGGAGAGAAGGCAGCTGTTGTGCATGTGACCACTAAAGAGATCTAAAAATTTAGCCTGGAGATTCTGGAATCTAATTTGAAAGACAAGAGGCCTAAGTGAAGACCTCCAAAGTAGCTTCCTCTCTTTCGTATGCAGGGCCAGCCAGACCTGAAGTATATCAGTGTCTAGATAAAATGGTGGTGCCATAAGATTTCTTAACTATGAAGCTTTGGAGGACATTTTGAGAAAAGCTGGGCCTGTGCAGGAGGGATTGCTTCCTTTTGACTCCAGAAGTGTTGGTGCTTAAAATAAAAAAGGTAGCATAGGAAATTTTAAACTCATAGCAAAGGAAAAGCTAAGGAACCAGACGAACATCCAGTTTGGAAAGAGTCATTGCTTAGCGAAGGTGGTGAAAGAATGATAAAAGTCCTAAAGGGGAAAAGACAGAAATAGGCAGTGAAATAAAAGACAGATGTAATGACCCAAGGAAACTAATGGAACTTTCACAAATCAAAAATATATAGACACAGTTGCTCTGTACTGTTGCTTATATGCAGATGCCAAGACTGTCTAGACCAAGATATAGGTGTGACTCAAGTATACAGGACAGGCTAGGGGATTCTGAAGGAGATGATGCATTGTGGGTAAAAGAGGGCATTGAAGCAAGCTGCCTTGAGACTGAAAGAGGCTACACTTTTCTTAAAATCACTGTTTATAAGGATATTAGATTGCAGAAGTAGCTTAATACTGGGAATGTACTGTTATTTTTATCAAAACAACATATTGAGTGAAATATTGGGATACAGAAAGAAATTGGAGGTGCTTCCCAAAGAGGAAGTTAGTAGTTGTTTACCCAAATTGCAATAGAGGCCCTTGGTACACACAAGCCTTACCTCCCATGTTATAAAGAAATCTGTTTGAGTTCTATGTAAGATGAGGAATAAGCATAAAAGCTCTTCCTATTTTTGTTATTTGGGGGTGGGGAGCCATGGGATTTAACATGTAAAGACCACAATTGCCTACTGCAACATCCCAGTCAGAGGTTCTCCTCATGGAACTGCTCATGATTGGTCCAAATTTTATATCAGACTTTGTACTTTCCCATTCTTTTGCTCTCCTTTCCCCGTTAGCTCAGAACTTTATTTTGTGACAAGTGGAGGGCAGCTGAGTTGTAGCACAACTACCCAGCTTGGTTTGTCAGATGTCCATAAAGAAGAAAAGAGGCAGCATTGTCGCCAGCTGCTGTATACATAGCGACATCATTTCTTTAAAAACTGCCTCTGACACTGCCAGCCTTGAATCAGAAGTCCTGGTTTAAGTGACAGTCTTCAGTAAAAAAGAGTAAGGCCAGAAGTGTGAGAATGAAGAAAAAAGTATTAGTAAGTGTAGGGGTTCCTGAGACACTTTACAAGCTTGGGTCCCCTTGCCCCCCCCCCCCAATGCTCTCCTAAGAGCCCCTGAATCCCTTTGAACTCCTGCTGGCTATCCACAGGAGTAAAATCACAAGCTGTTGGAAGGTTTATGTTGATTTATTAAAAGGAAAAAACAAAGAGTAACAAGCATTCAACTAACATCAACCAGCAGGAACTATGCTCTTCAGGCTATATGCCAGCAGATACAAAAGAAGAAAGATACCGAGCAAGTTCTATAGATAAGCCGGTGAATCTTAGAACGCAGTTACAAAACATAAAAAGACACGAAGACATGAACAAAGCAAGCAAGTGAACATAAAACAAAGTTCTATTCCTTACTCTATGGCATTTCGTTCAGCAGAGTTTCAGTCTCTCCACCTTCAGAAGCTCTACCTGAGCTTCTCTCCCCCCCCCAAAGATTCTTTTATCCCCCAAACTCTGGCATTGCACCAATTAGGGACTCAATTCACAGGTGTTTAGACTTGTGTGGACAGGCTCAAGGAGCATCATCCCAGGATGTATTCCAGCTGGTCTCTTCTAGCTTGGATACAATGTTAAAGTTACCTCTGTTCCAACAGAGCCAGATTAATTTTGCCAAATCCCAAGGGGAACCAGACTATTTCACTACAGTAAGTAAATGATATCTAAAGGAAAAATGAAATGCAGCATTATTGTTTTTAATGTTTTAATGATGTAAATGATGTTTGATTTTAGATGTTGTTACCTGCCCGGAGACCTCAGGGTATAGGACAGAATAAAAATGTAAATAAATAAATACTACAACAATATTTATTTCTGAATTTGGACTGGTGTCTCTTGAAGTATCTTAGCAGCATGAACAGATGAAGACATTTGAGGAACCTCAGATGCCTAGATGTTCACTTATATAAGTTCACAACCCTGCACCATATTATTCTCCTATTCCAAGGTACTATTAAGTACTGTATCTGCTTATTTTACCTTTCAAAAAAAATCAATAGAATGAAGTGAAAATGTTTAAACTCTTGAACTTTAACAAAGCCGATTATACAAAATGCCAATGTACCTGCTGTGTTCACAGACTCAAAAATGCTTAGAACTATGTATTTCAATTTCTGTGTATTTATACAGTGCCAATAATAGTACTTCCTCAGAACATGGAAGAATGTACCCAGCTTTGAAGCCTATAATTTTGATTAATAACAGCAATCACTTGGTAAGGCAAGAATGCAGCATCAGAAATTATATTTATATACTTTCAGAAAGTGCCAATATATAAAGAAGCTGCTTAAAATGTTCAAATTTTAATTGCTATGAATTTTTAATTAGTAGCAGCTGAGCTGTTTGAAAGCAAAACTTTAACAGAAATGTCTGTGTTAATTCCAAAAAAGCATTTAGACAAAGTGGCAATGGATTTGATGTGACACATTGTGACACACATAGCCAACATGATGTCTTTCAGGCAGCATCCCCATGCAATGGACATGCATGGGACTGGGAGTGGGCCCGAGATCGAATCTTGCCCATCCCCATGCTATTCCCGGTGATGCGGACTGGGTACAGATGCAGCCATCCCCATGCAAACCACACCAAACCTTGGCACGGGAGAGCAGTGCCACCTCCTCTCTGCCCCCTCTCTCCTCATTGGAAGCTGGATTGATGTCAGCCCACCCCTGTGCCACCAGCTGCAAATGCCACATCCCCCCTCCCTTAGCGGCACAGAAAGACAGGACTAGGCTGGGAGGCAGGGAAAAAAATTAAATTAAGTTTAATACATTTTAAAATAATTTTAAAAAACCCAAAGCTACTACGAGGTTTAGTGGCAGTTGGGTGGTTGAGCAGTTTTCTGCAGCTTTACTCCACTGGGAACCACAAGAATGCCCGGCAAGCTTAAAAGGGAGAAAATCAAGCCATTATCATGATCGCCTTGGCGATCGGGAAACGGGTGGAATATTTGGGGAAAGGGACAAAATCAAACCATTATCCTGCCTGCCTTGGCAATCAGGAAACAGTGGTGGAATATTTGCCAAGGAAAAAGGGCAAAAATTAAGCTATTATCCTGCCTGCCTTGGCAATCAGGATTTTTTCACTCCCCCAAAATCTCATTGGTTGCAATCTCCAATGCACAGGGCAGGAACGGCAAGTACACATGAGCGCCAATCTCCTCCCCAAATAGCCCCATGCACAGGTTTGGCTCACTAGGCAATGCGTGCCGGATCCCCAAACCGTGCCCAGACTTGGTTTTTTTTGGTTACCAAATTTGGTCCTTGTGTGCTACGGTTGGAGCGATTTGGTCCATGAAAATCGGACCAAATAAAAAATGCATGGGGACTCCCCTTGCCAAACCCGATTTTGGTACTGGACCAAATGTGCATGGGGACATGCCCTTAGATTATGGGTTACAATTTCCATAGTTCCCAATGAGTATAACCTGTAATAAGCAATGATGAAAATTGGTCAGTGCTGTATGAACTATTCCCAAGTATTATATCTGTAAAAGTAATGGAATAAGCCACCTTTTATTTCTCATTCCTAAACTGAAAATGTACTTGGACTACCTGAACATTATCAAATATATTCCTTACTTAGGTGAAGTTCTAGAAAATTTAAATTTTATTTTGTGACTTCTTTTTCATCCAAGTAAAAGGAGTAGATTTTGGAAAGTTTCCTATGGGCTACTTCATGGCTACCGTTGCTTTTCAGAAAGGTTTAATATGCATTAAGAAAAAATAATTTTCATTCTCTGTTTTGACTTTGGAGGTATATCCAGCAATATCAAGGCAATAAAACAGCTTGGGTTTTTTGTCGATTTATCTGTTAATCGTTCAGTGGGGTAAACTTTGATACTTTGAAAGGGAGACCAACACAAGCACACAGACATAATAAATAACTTATGAGAAGTGTGAGTCATTGGCTCATGCCATTGATTATTTATCTTTAAGACACATAGTTAAAGAATGTGTTAAAATAAACTGCCAAGACGATTTGTATTTCATTGTCAAATATTCATAGAACTACCAAACTAACACAGTTATGAACTGCAAGATAATTATTCCTGAGGGGAACAGCATACTAAAGTGGAAAACAGCCTTAAGTATTTGGCCTGAAAAGAATGAAAATTTCTTCAATCAAGAATTTTACAGCCAATTTAAGTAATTTCCTAAAATGTGATTTGGAAGTAAATTTTGCAAATGTTCCTGAATGCAAGCAAATGCTTTCCTTATTGAACTTAAATTCCTGTTTAGTTTGGCTGCTGAAAAAGCCAGGAAGATAATATTACTGTATATTCCGGCGTATAAGATGACTGGGCATATAAGACAACCCCCAACTTTCCTGTTAAAATATAAAGTTTGGAATATACTTGCCGTATAAGAAGACGACGCCTGGTGTATAAGATGACCCCCGACTTTTGAGAAGATTTTCCTGGGTTAAAAGGTAGTCTTATATGCCAGAATATGCAGTATATTGTTCTCTAATTAAAATATGTTGTATGATGATTGCACCATAAAAAAATGATTCAATGAAATTCTTGGTGTTACTCGCGAACCACATTTCTTACTTACATGGCAATAAATGCCAACAAAATGTCTCCTCGCGGTGGTCTGGCCTTTCTAGAAAAGCCACATTATTGTTGGGAATGGAGCTTCCCTTAAAATCTTCAAGGCAGAGGGATTTTGAGACCTTTAAAAGTTTGAAGCAGCCATTGAATGTTCAGTTTTCTTATGTCTGCCTTGATGATTCCCAGAGTGATACACATTTGAGTATCTGACAGATATGAAGGTTTGCATGTGGTTGGAAGGGAATTCTCCTCCAGTTATTTTTGGCATGGAAAGTCTGTCAGTTTCTGTCATCCTGTTTGTCCAATTTGTGGTGAATTGCTGGGAAGCTGAGACAGTGTTTGTTGTGTTAAGCAGTGAGCTAACTGCTGAAGGGGGGATTTCCCTCTGAAGTGTGTAAGCTTGCTTGTCAGAAAGAAACTTTGCCTGTGGTCGCACTTGATATTATGATGGCTTGAAGCGCACCCAAAAACGCCCTTCCAATTTTTACCTGAGTTATCCTCCCAATCCAATCTATTCAGTATTCAGGTTATCCCGGACATGAGATTGTTTCTGCTCCTTAGTCATATTTTGAAGGTGTGATTGTGCAAGAGGAATATTGGAGGCAGTATTTGTACTTTCCAGGGTAGTCAGAAAGAGGGTTTCCCTTTCCATGTCTGGCATTCTAGAAGAGTGGCAACATCATCCTCCACTTCCTCCTTGCCCATGGCATCTCCTGTCTCTCTTCTTGTTGTTGTTACAACCAAGATTTCTGCAAGTGAGCAATTCTGCACATTGTGAGGCTTGTTGGGTGGATGAGCTTTTGGGCATTCATTTGACAGTAGCAGGCACTCCTGCATTTCTCCTTGCCATGTTCCCTACCACTATAGACACCCTCATTATCTTGTAAACCAATGCAATACGAGCTTTTATCCATGTAGCGATGGCTCACAGGCCGTGGTCACATCTTTACAATCTTCAGGACGTCCTCTAGTTGGACTTTCCTTCCTCCATTTGCACTTTCTGGAGTCTACTTTTTCACAGGATTCAGACCCTTTCAGCATGGCAAACTGGACTAAAAGGGGCTGAACTGTACCATGAAGGGTGGAACCTGCCTTCTCTTCCACCCTGTGGCTGTACATGTGGATGGTGCATGCTGTTTCGACTTTGCTTGCCAAGCAGCTGGTACTTAGTTCACCATCTGTTGCAGTCTCGTGTCATTTTATCTCGGAATCCTAGAGCCCTGAGAGGCAAGAGGGAAGCAGCAGAGAGAGTTGCTGCTGTAAGCAATCTAGGATGAAGAACTCAGAATCCTGGAGCCCTGAGAGGCAGGCAGGGCTGAAACAGTAGAGAGAGCTGTTGCTGTAAGGGCTCTAGGATGTAGAGGGGTGTGACAGCGTGACTGCCGTGGTCGGAAACAGCTGTGGGCTGTTGCAATCAGAGCTCTGGGAAGCAGAGAGGAGCAGCCGCGATAGGAACAACAGCTGAAGAGTTGCTGTGATAAGCTGGATGTTAAGACAGATATTGCTGGATACCCGACCGGCCCGGATTCCAGGAGCCAGCCACGTGTGATGGCTGGCCCTGATTAGATAAGTAAATGGGGGAAGGGTAAATAAAGAAGCTGGAGATAGGTTACAGGTGGAAAAAGAGAGACCCTAGTTTATTCTCGCAGGGCTTTTTATACAGCAGTCCCAAGGGGCATGGGGGAAATGACATCAATGCAACATTAGCAGAAGTGTTGGAAGAAAACTGCTTTCTTCTGGGTCAGAGTTGCTTGTGATGTCACATCCTGTAGTAGGAGGTGGGGAAAATCCTCAAACAGGAAGAGAAGGGAAATTGTCCTTAGAAACGTGTGCTCAGACTCCATAATGCCCAACGGTGACCGCCTGGAGTGGAAAGAATTCAGCACCCTGGTGGTGCTCAGTGTGTACTGCAAGCTTATGGAACAGGAAAATAGTTGCTCCTTTGCTCTGAGGCTTGAAAAATGGAAGGCCGAAGAAAAGGAAGTCAGGGGAAAAGCTGTGCAGCTTTTGTGGTTACTACAGCCACCATTCCTAGGATGGTCCTCTCTCCCATCCTGCCTTCCCTAATTCCCCTTTGTTCCAATCGTACATTGGTAGACTCTGTCCATAATTTTAAAAAAATATAAATCAGTTTGCACTAAATTAATAAAGCAATAGTTCCCAATTTTTAATTTGCTTTCTAGTGGTTTTGCAGAAAAGCTGGAATGATTTCTTTTTTAAAAAAAGCCAGAAAAGCACTGTTGGGAGGGGGAGCAAGGTAAAGAATGGAGCAAGAGTATAATTGATACACTCCTAAGGGCAATGTATCTTCCATTTTCCTTTAGCAATGTGCAAGGGAAACAATGTTTCCTTTCAGTGAAAGGAGACTTTTTCTGAAAAGCAGAACTGCTTCAGCAGCTTTAGGGGGAAAAGCAGAGTACAGCCTTCACATTCTTATCAGAGAACATAAAACAGTGGCTGCCGAAAAGTCTGTTGCTTCCATATAACAGAGAAAAATGGTTGCTATGTGAACTGAGATATCCAGCAAGAAAATGGTAAATGCTGTGATCACCTTTCTAAATGTAAACCCATATAGTGTGTCAGTTTGGGGTGCAATGCTGAACCAGAAGTAAGCGATTAGCACTATGTCTTTAATTGTACCAAATTGTGCTTCCTCTGTCCACTTTATCCTTTTACCCAACTCTCTCCTGTCCCCCTATGTTATTTGCCACTAGTATCAGCCTTGCAATTGCCAGGCTGGCACCATTTGACCCAAGCCTCCCTTTCTTGTATGAATGCAGCCTTAATGTGTTCCATATTCTGTCATGACCTACACAGTCAAAGCCTTTCTGTACTTAATGAAGTAATGGGATACTGTCTCCTAGTACACTTTTGTTCTCTTTAGCATCCCACGTATATATCCTTGTCTATAACCAGTTTGTTAATATGATAGTATCAAATAGTTTACCAACAAGACAGATAACTACAAACATACCAAAACATACCAAAATTGAACAACTCAAGCTATAGTACGCTGACGTAATTGGAACGTAAACTGCTGTTACACTTTGGTACATTGTGGTTTCAAAACTCGAGTTCTTAAATTATGAAATGACCTGTAAACACAAAAAT
This sequence comes from Aspidoscelis tigris stejnegeri, assembly GCA_023333525.1. Classification (NCBI taxonomy): domain Eukaryota; kingdom Metazoa; phylum Chordata; class Lepidosauria; order Squamata; family Teiidae; genus Aspidoscelis; species Aspidoscelis tigris. The sequence continues at coordinate 216,874,308 of JALMGA010000001.1, forward strand.
ATTTTCCAATACAGCTAAGAAAGAACATTAGATTATTTCCCCTCTGGCTTTTCTCCCCATGGTTTTATTTTTACATTGCAAGTGATGAATAGTGCAATGTACACTGTTTTTAAATACATAGTTGCCTCATTCTGAAAATCATATTAGCACCATCTTGGAAATGCTAATATATGAACCCAAAGTCAGTATGACACAATGGGAAGTATTTTGGCTAAATCCAAGCTGTATCTAAAAAACACTGCAAGATAACAGCAAAAGCAAAGCAAAACAAAAATAGGCTTCAAAATGTCCACTGTATAAGTCGTGATGTAATCAATGTCTTTACCTAGAACTGGTTGCTAGTTACTTACTAGGAACTTGCATAAAAAACAAATAGGCATAAATCATAATCATATTATTTGGTTTCCAGGGAATTGAAACAGACACACAGAAATTGTGACTATATATGGCTCTTTCTTCTTCTGTGTTGTCTAAGTCTTTATGGCAGGTCAATGTGTGCTTGAGCTGTGACTTTGTCAGTGATAATGCTGCTAACCGAGTATTGATAATGAAATGTATTCATGCTGCAGAACAGTACTAGAGGGCTACACATTTGCAGAAAATGAAATTTATGAGGCAGTTTGCATTTCTGGTATGTCCACAAATACATTAACCTTTGTGATAGATTCACCAGCACTTGCCAAACGTGGTTTATTCTTTGCTCCTGGAGAAAACTGAACACTTCTTGATTTGAAATAAATTTCTCTCAGGTCAGTAAGACATAAATGGAGTTACCAAAACTAAAGAAAAATGAAGTTGTATTTTGTTTTGAATCAGTTTGGAGCCTTACACCCAATAAACTGAGGGCACAAAAGGCAGATTCACCAATGGAGGACTGCCTGATTTCTGCTAAGATTGTAATAGTGTTCTGGCATGCTGGGAATAGAATGCTGGGAGTCGTAGTTCAGAAACATCTGGAGACCTGAAGTTTGAGAACTCTGCCTTACATTAGCATCATGGTAACAAGAGCTTTGTACAGTTTCTTATAGGGTGTTTCCGCACAGCACTCAAATATCCAGATCTTTGAGATGGAGTCTTCCGTGACAACTGGATCTTGCATATTCAAATCTTCAGGAGAACCCTGTGCATCTGCATGTGCCCTCTAGCACCCAATTGGAATGGGTGCTGAGAAGGGAACCGTGCGGATGTGCACCATGCCTCCTGAGGCCCTGATCGGGCCATAGGAGGACATGCTGTTGCTGCCTCTGCCCCTCGGGGGTGATGGCGGTGTGGCTATCTCCACCACGCCCCCTGTCCCGATGATGGCTGCAGACCATCAGGGTGGGGGGGGGGGAGATCGTGGCTGCCTGCTCCCCCTGCAGCCTCCACCTCCCGCCTCCTCCTCCCTAGAGGCTAAGCAGCCTTCTGGGGGAGGGGATTTGGTGGTGGTTGCGGCAGCAACAATGCGTGGCTGCCATTGTCGCCGCCTCCGCCACTGCCAGATTCCCCCCCCCCCCAGGAGGGTGCTTTGCCTCTAGGGAGGCTTCAGGGGGAGAAGGCAGCCACACCCCCTGTCCCGATGACTGCTGTGGGCCATCAGGGCAAGGGAGGTGGATTGTGACTGCCTGCTCCCCCCACCTGCTCCTCCTCCCCAGTGGCGAAGCAGCCTCCTGGGGGCTTGGAGCTGGAGGAGGAGGAGGCAACAATGGCAGCCTCCTTCACCCCATGGGGGGCACAGTGGCAAGCCCCCACCCCTCCCATGTGGCTGCTCCAGCAATGAGGCATTGATTGTAGGCAGGAGGCAGAGGCAATCCCCAGCCACCTCCTGCCATCGATGCCCATCGCTGGACAGGAGCAGCCACATGGGGGTGGGTGTGGGGTTAGCCCCTGCCCCCCCCCATGGCTGCTTCAGTAAAGAGGCTTTGATGGCAGGTGAGGGCAGAGGCAAACCCCCACTGCCTGCCATCGATGCCTCATCACTTGAAAGGATGAGGCAAAGGGGCTTGGATGGCAGGTGGGGATGGAGGCAAACCCCCACCGCCACCTGCCTTCGAAGCCCCACTGCTAGAGCAGCTACATGGGGTGGGAGCGGGGGCTTGCTGCCTCTGTCTGCCCCCCCCACACTGCTGCATTGGGAGTGAGGTGACAACACATGATTGTCACCCCCCAACCACTCCGGGTGACAGCAGAGAAATCCACCAGGGCCACCCTCTAGGAGAGGCACGGCTTTGTAGCTGCTGCTACGAAGCCTGTGCTGGACTCCTTTGACATCTGTGGAGGCCATGCAGGCCTCCATAGATGTCAGTCTCAGGGTGGAGCTGATGCCAGCTGTGCGCCCAGCTCTGCTCCTGTGAAGCTGGACCCGGAAGATCCCATCTGCATGGTAAGTCATGCGGATGTGTGAGCTATAATCCAGTCTTCAAGAATGAAGATCGGATTGTAGACCCAATTATTTAGGTCTTCTGGAAATCTGGATCTAGGGCCCTGAAGACCCCATTAGGGCTGGAATTGGGAGGCCATCGTGTGGAAGACACTTCCCTCATCCGGTGCTAATGGGTCCCCTGTGTGGAATGATCTTTTAGGATCTGTTCCACAAGGGTCCTTAATGGGTCTCTAATGGGGTCTTAAGGGCCAGTGCAGAAGCACCCATAGAGGCATGTCAATGTTATTTAGTTGATATGCCAACTACTTATTAGCAGTATACATGCATAATTGAATTTTCTTTTCATTTAAAATTACTTATATAGGTTCAGAGGAAATCTTAATAAGGCCATTTTAACATCTTAAACATTGGAACTTTGAAGCATTTTTTTAAAATTGTAAACTAAACAAAGTAGATAATTTGTGATGGGGTAACAGGTCCTGATGTAGTCCATCTGAACGTGTGGACAGCAGGGCCTTGTACACGGACACAGACCATGCCAGAGATGAGTGCAGAAAGGGCTTGGGTACTTTCAAGATGAGGATATTATTGTAAACTCTTATACCACCCTAAAACTGGCATAAAAAATAATGGCACAGTAAATTACCCACTTGGCAGAATCCTACCAATTCCTTCTGAAGAGTAAATTCTATTAATTCCAGGTAAGATTATAGAAGAGTTCATAAGTAAATAAAACCGCTTCGTTTGCCAAGGCTGATATTTACAAAAGTTTTGCCATGCCCTTGTTACCACTGCAGTTATATTTCCTGAAAAATACTTATGATACCCACATAGGCCACTTGGTGGTAGTCTGGTTACATTTTTAAAAATTGGAAATCCAATGTGATCTCACTATAGTAATGCTAGACAACTTGTAATAATCAAGTTGTAGGCATCAGGAGACATGCAGGGCATCCCACCAAAGATTCATTTTTATTCAATTTTCATTTCTTAACTGGAATTGAAAAAACAGGAAATTTACCAAGCATCAGGAAAGCCACACTATATTCCTGGTGGTGGCTTTATAGTGTTATTTTGGGTGGTTGCTGGCAAAACAGAACTAGCAGGGTATTGGAGGAAGAACAGAAGGTGATTGGCACCATTCCTTTGATTGTATTGAACCACATTTGTTCTGTTGTGGATTGAAATGTGCCTTAGCCCAATCCAAGATAAAGTGGTTATTGCCACTCTGCTCCTCCACTCCCGCCCCCAGTTCTACCTCTGACTGCATGATTTCTGAGCATTTATGGATAATTTTACTGAACTGAGGAAAATATAATTTTTTGAGACAAAGCAAAAAGATGGACCCATAACTACATTCTCAGTCTTAGATGTCAAGCACGACTGTTCTGGCCTATATAATCTTGTAGTGGTTTGGCTTAAGTTTTAGGTCAAGGTCACACTCTCACTTTAAACCTTCTTCAGTCCATCCTCAAGTCTGGAAAGTCCAGAAATAAAACTGATACAAATGAAAAGATGTGAACAGTCAGATCTGAAGATGGACTGAAGAAGGTTTAAAGTGAAGGTGTGACCGCAGCCTTAGTAATTTTCCTCTGGTATTTAAACTTTAAAAGGTAGGGATGTTTCTCATGCCGGTGCTATCACAACTAAGAAAATATGTATTTTGAAACAAAACACAGTGGAACAACAATACCTTCAGTCTCAGATGACCTGTATGGCTGTTATTGCTGTTTTTAATTCCTGAAGTCTAGTTATGTTTTAACACTAACTAACTAGTTTCCAGACTAACTTACTTACATATATGCCAAAGTTGTCAGCAGCCTGCAAAATCTTATACCCCCATAAAAGATTGTGACGGTTTCTGGGTACTGGCTGCAAACTGTTTTGCTTCCTGGCTTTGCAGGCTTGCAGGCTGCAATAGCCAGCCTTGGTTCAAACAGCTTGTTGCAAACCCTGGGATTTGGGCTGCAAAAAGAGCGGGAAATCCTGTGCGGGCCCTGTTGCAGTGATTGGCTGGAGTAAGGTTTTGGAGGGAAAAGCTGTCCGGGGATCTGAGTGCTGGAGGGGCTAGAGAAGGAGTTCCCACCAACCAGGCTGGAGGGACAGCAACCTCTGTTAGGAGTATCCAGCAGCATTTTATTGCGGCTAGAGCCAATCAGGATCAGGGGTGTGTGTATAAATGAACACAAGAGTACAGCAGAAGGAGTCTTCATGCTGGGACAAGAGCTGAAAGGAGAAGAAGAGCTGAACCTGAAGGAGCCAGACCAGTAGTTGACCAGGGGTCTTCGTGCTGGGACTGAGGCTGAAGGGAACAGAGGAGCTGATCCTGAGGGAGCTGGAACCAGTAGCTGACCAGTGGTCTTTTGGGCTGAGTGATTTCTGAAGGAGGCAATCGGGTGGATTGTAGCTCTGAGGGAGACTTCACTAGCAACTGACCAGGCTGGATGATCGGACAAGCAAGGACGGACTGGGCCTTGTGATCATCTAGGGCCACGTTCTGGTACACTGGCTTGGCTTGAGCTGTGGCAAAGCAAGTCAGAGGGGGAGGAACGTGTGGAGGCTTGTCTTTTAAAAGGGGAACTATTTTCCTTTAGAGAAAGGGGTAGCTCCTAGCCTTAAGAGACTTGCAAATTTAAGCTAACAACTACCTGAACCTTATTATCTTTTCAGTATTGCTTGTGTATAATAATAAACTTGTTTTAGTTTACTGTTGAAACGCTTGCTACCAGTGTTTTGTGTCCACACTGTAGTATTCACTTGGCCGTTGCACGAACCCAGCATCCTAACAGGGCCAAGCTACTCCTCCGAGAGGGCAGGCACTTACTGGAACGCTGGGCATCGTGGCAAAGATGCTCAAAAATTTCTGATGTTTCCTTATGTAGGCTAAACTGGGAGTACATTCTGTTAAACACATAGATATGGGCTGAATTGTTATTCAAAAAATAGTGCTATTTTAGATTAGAAAAATAGAGGTGAATGAGAAGAAAACGGTGAAGATATTAAGATCATGAAGAAGCTGATATTTCTGGATGGGAATTTTGTGAAGTGTGATGAAACTGATGTTTTGGGATGGAAAGATGGGCAGAACTGTTTGACACTAGTTTACAATACACAGGTGGAAAAAACTGATGGATCATGTTTAAATTGGTGGATCATGATTAAAAAAGCAGGAAGAAGGAGGTGGCAAAATTGCAGTGGACTTGGTACTTGGAAGTTGCCAATCCTTAAATAAAAGAGAGTATATAAAATAGTGAATCAGAAATTCTGTGCAAAGAGATCAATGAAATACATTTCCAAATTGGATTATGAACAATTTTGTTAAATAAAAATGAATATATTAGAAAAGATCCACACTGACAATGAAAAGCTTTAATGTATTAGAACATTTTCAAAATCTTGTTGGAAAAGGAAAAGGTTGAATTGGCCAAACTAGCATTCACAGTAGGAAAACAACAACAACAACAACAACAAAGTGTGGTTCAGAGAGATTATTGTAAGATCACACCCAACTCCCACTGCCCCACATGTACAATTTCTCAAGCTCCTACTGCCCTACCAGTTCCCTTCCACTTTAAAATCAATCAATCAGACTTTATTGATTAGTCATAGATGACCATATCAAGTTTACAAAAAGATAAAATCATGTCAAACATACAAAGATAAAATCATAAATTAAAATAACATAATAATTTGTCCACTTCACCCTTACAAGACACCCCATTCAATTCAATGAATAATTTCCTGAACTGGGCAGCCTTAACAAAAAATAAAGTTACCCTATTTGTCACCTGGACGTTTTCTTCCTGTAGAAGATAAGTCAATTTACATTCTGTATTCCAGTGGGACACATTTGTAAAATAGGACCAAAAGAAGTTATTCTAAAATACAAGTGACAGGTAAACAAGATATTAAAGACGCACACAAATGTATTTTTGACATACAAACGTGAGTGATTTTGAATGTCAAAAACTCTGATTCGATTTGGATATTTAAGACCCAAATGTCATAAAGTCTAATTTGAATCTGTAACATTTGAATTTGTACATTCAAATATTAGATTCATATTTAAAGATAAGAATGTTGACAACATTTGTATCTGTTATATATATCTGTGTGCATTCTGTAAAAATTGATATGCATCTCGTATTATCCTGTATGCATCTCATTTTAATCCCATATTTTAAGCGTAAGATACTTATAATTTTTGCACAGATTCGTATACAACAGATACAAATCTACACATTCGAATTATTCAAAAATGCATATTGGATTTTCAAAAATCCAATTTGAGTTCAAATGTGCAAATTCAGATTTTTAAAAATCTGATTCAAGTTTGAATGTTGACAATTGTTGGATTCGAATAGAATAGTCAAATTTTTGACTATTCACGCACATCCCTACAAGATATGAATAAGATCTTCATCCATTACTGCACCACAAACACACAGGGTGCATCCCCATGCACATTTTGCCCTGAATTGAACTCGGATTCAGGAGGGGCCACCCCCATGCGTTTTTTATTTGTTCTGATTTTCTCGGACCAAATTGTCCAAACCAAGACCAAACCAGGACCAAATATGGTCCTGGAAAAAACTGTTCTTGCCACAGTTTGGACGATTTGGTCCAAGTCGAGCCTGCACATGGGGATGGTCCTGGAGGAGATTGGCTTCATTTTAGTCCCTTTTCCACAGCAAGAAACACCCCATCCCCGTGCATGATTGCAGCTGGCAGGGCAGAGGCTTGGTTTTAGTCCCTTTTCCATGGCAAGACACCCCCACAGTGCACGATTGTGGCAGGCAGGGTAGAGGCTTGGTTCCCAGTTGAAGCAGAGGTGTGCAAAACAGCTCAAGTGCATGGGGACGGCAAGATTCAGCTTCAGTCCTGCACCCGGTCACAAGTGAGCCAGTCCCACACCAGATCACTTGCATGGGAATGCGCCCACAGTCTTTCTTCATAAACTACCTGACGGTATTTCCCGTACTTCACAATGGAGTCAATAAGTTTGAAGCGTGCATAAGTAAATTGTTTCCTTAACTGAAGAGGTATTTTGTAAACTATTTTTTTTCAAGTTGGATAATAGATTTCATTTGTGCTAATTATTTTAGCGATTTTAGATTAGATAGGCTAGCAATATTTTCTGGGCTAATGTCCATCACATGCTGCTTAAAAATCTCTTTAGCTAACTGACTCATTTTAGAAGAAGATCTGAATATAAGACTCACTGTTTCATTGACCTGATGCTCAAAGCTGTAGTGTAAGAGCCTTCCCTTCGTTACCACTAAACCAGTATAGCAAGCGGTCCAGGAGCTTCCCATCCGCACTTTGGTATGGTCCAAAAAGTCCCTGATCTCTGCTGATATGGTCCATCAATATTTTGGACAAATGTGTACTGAACTAGGTGACCCAAAATAGGATACTGGTCTGCCTTCTTGAAAGGTCTACAAGTGGACTAATGGCAATTAAACCACGTGAACATGACATGTCTCAGTAGTCCAGTTTCTTGTGCACCATTTTGATGATGTGCCTTGTTTCATTTCTGAAATAGGTCTCCTGTGGGCTCTGAGATAAGTATGGAGGCTGTCATGGAACAGCTGTCCAAATGTGCAGAGCCTTGTATGGGACAGATGGACCACTCCATCTGGTGGACCACTCCAGCTGATCTGGCCCCACTGGAGTGGTACAGTAAAGGTAGGTGCAAAAATGTTCAAAGACAAAGGTTCCATAAAACCAGCAGCAGGAGCTATAGGTGAGCACATGTGCCACTGTCTACTGGTTAATAAACCTCATCTGAAGCTCATCTCATACTGGCAAAACATCTTTTAATCTGTCCTGAAATGGAGTCAAAGCCTACAAACCAGCAAGAAGTGGGGAGAAGGGGAGCTTATGTTGTCTAAGGCTTCATTGCTTTTCCTTTAAAGGCAGAAGCTGATTTTCTTTGCAACAAAAAGGACCCAAGTAGAAGAATTTTAGCTCTTAACTAGTTTTAAGGTCTAGTCTTTTTGGGTCTACAGCCTAACAACAAGTGATCTATCTAAGATGGAAGTCTAAGAACGGTGAGCGAGAATCTTTTCTGCACTGGGCCTTATTCCAGATTATATTCCAGAATAGGGCCTGTCATCTGCATGCTGGTGCAGATTGCAGCAGGTCCTGGGTGGGTCTTTCCCTAGTCTGCACCAGCATTTGGATGGCAGTTCCCTGTTCTGAGATATAATCCAGAATAAAACCCAGAGCCTAAGCCTCTGACATACAGACTTAGAGACTATTTGCACCTTTGCTTTCCTGGAAAAGAATCCCAGGGAAGTGAATATGGGGGATGGATCTGGCGTCCACACTTTTGGATCCATTTCAAATTAGCCAGTGCTGTACCGTACTCTAGAGGCAATCACAGCGTTTGTAGCACACTCTATTCACCCAGGAATACCAGTCAGCTCCGAGTATAGTTGTGGAGCATGAAAACATGCTGGGGCATACCAGGAGTTCCCCTTTACACCAAGATCAAAGGCACACAGACGGAAAAAGCTAGCTAGATTCTGTAATCTATAATAACTATTTGACTCTGTTATCGATATGAAAACTGCCCTTTACACAGCTGGTGGTAATTATAATGCCTCTGTGTTTGTTAAATCTGATGACAAGAAATTAACAATATTTAGTTTTCATATGCTTTGATCATTGAAAATGAGCATGTCATGTTACTACGGGGTCATGACATTTGGGAAGTCTCCTTTGTAATATTTCGAACTTACAGGGATATGAAAAGCTGATGCATCGGTTGCCACTGTAAAGTTCCCTAAGTGTTCAGTTTACAGTTTTATAGCAGCAATATTTCAGCACATTGCTGAGGAATTCTATAAAATGTTTTACAAGCTACAGAAATCATGTATATCATAAAAGGTAATGTAGTGGTGCTCACAACCAGGGGTAAAAATGTCTCTCCATTTATAGTGACACCCATTAACACACTCTTCGCTTCAGTGACTAATATGTACCCCTGGGCTTAGGAGAAGCATGTTGAACGGTCATAATAAAATTGATGGTAATGGCCAGAAATACATTCTTCATATATTAAACCCTTTTTTGGAATTTAGTCTGTCAACACTCCTGTAATAACTACGAATCTCTCTGGAGTGTAATTTCTGAATTCTAGAATACATCAGAGTCTTTTAGCAATATCTGCTTTTGCTCCTTTCCAGCCTTTTCTTTTTAATTCATTAACATTTTATATTTAGGAAAGGGAAGCCTGAGACATTTTACAGAGTGGGCCACACATACCTCATTTGGCAATGGCCTTGCCTGTCGGGACCTCACAGTATGCCTATTCAAGTCCATGATCACTGTTGCGTGGCAGGAAACAGGATCTTTTACAATACATGTGAGTACCAAAATACCATTTATGCATCAGCAATATATATTTGGACTCTACTTTCAAAAATAAATAAATAAATCACAGTACCAAATATGCTTGCTTGCTTCCCCCCCCCCCCCCGCTTTCTAGCTCAACTTGTTTTAAAATGAAATGTTCCATTGCTAAACATGAGGAATCTTGTTCTTTATTTTGTTTAAAAGAAATCTGCCTTAGGGTATAAGGGCATCTACATCTATAAGTTGCAGTGCTCTATGGTCTATGGAAATCACATTAAAATTGTTGGTGCACATCCCACTGTATTCTTACAGCCTGAAGAAATTGTGTTAAAATTGTTGAACTGTGTGCATCCCGTTATATTCCTAGCACAATCCAGATCTTTTGCATAGTGGATTTTACACACTTAGTGGGCATCCCCGTGGTAAGGACACTGCGAGGTGAACGTGACTCTGGTTTGCAAGAATCCCCATGCAAAGCCCTAATTTGGGCTACATGAGAGAGAAAATCCTCCAAATCGAAGTAAAAAAAAACCCCACTTGATAACTGTTCTTGCCCCGAATACGGGGAAAGAGTTATCCTAGAGGCATGGGGACTCTCCCAGGTTACGATCGCAGCATTAGCAGGCGGGGTTTCGCTGTCCCCTCCACTAATGCTGCGATCACAACTGTCCCCCCTTACCTGAGCACTTAATCACCCAGGTAAGCCTGACAGCTGCAGCTGAGCAGCTGTCAGGGGGTTACAGCAGCTCTCATGCGCACAAGCAGAGCTCCACTAATGTTTGAAAGAGAGACGCCAGCAAGGAGCCCTGAACTTGGATTTTAAAAGAGATTTTTTCATGCATTTTTTCCCTTTCTCGATCAAGCACCTTTTCTCCTTAAAGTTCTGCAAGGACTTTACTTGCTTATAGTCTTTGGAATAAGCATCTGTAATTGGCAGGCCATTGCAAATTTTGTTTTTGTTTTATTCATTTTTACATTTTGGATCTAGGCATTCTCTACAAACTTTTATGTATCTGATAGACTCGGAACTTCAGAATTGGTCATTAGGTCTCAGCTTTGTTCCTGAGATGCTTCAAGATTTTTCACATACAAGAGCTCGTTATCTCAAAGGTGAAATAAACTGATTCCATTCAGTAAATGCTGCTGCCATAGGCAAAACAAATAAAACTACTGTGCATTTTTATGAAATTCATGCTCTGTACTTTAAAACTGTCACTCTTGAAGCAATACTTGATTTTACCCTGTCTGTGTTAAAAAATATACAATGCAGCAGTCATAAAGTAGTCCAGAACTTTCCAGTTCTAGATGTCAGCCTCACTGTGGAAGCATGCAAAGTGTGCCACATGAGAAGTTGAGAAGCAGGTTACAATAAAAAAGTACTTGGGTTTAATTTTACTAATTTCGACTTTCACTCAAAAATATTATACAACAAAATATTAGTACCGAATTCCCCCTTTATTAAAGCTGTTGCTATTAGCATTCAGAATGTTTACCCTCTGCAAACTAAAGGTGGCAGTAGAAGACTAAAATAAAAGTCCTTTCCAGATGATGAGCAAGTATTTTATTAGATACTGCACCAAAGTTGGTCTGGTTTTTGTCCAGAGTGTGTTATGTTTCTTCTTGGAATCTTAATTTTTTTATTGTCACTTTTGTTCTACAGCTATGAGGCTTTCAGGGCCCAGAAACACATTTGGTTCACCCCATCACTAGGCTGCATGACACCCACGTGGGGATGCAGCCTGATTGTAAGTGGTGCTAAACACTAAATACCTTGGCTTGGGACAAAATAACAACTCTGTCGTTAAAAACATAGCAGTTACCCAGCAAGCACCTGTATTGTATTCAGAAGCAGCAGATAAAAGTGCAGGTGATAACGGTATTATGGGCCAAGCTGAGACTTTGGCATGGAGTTATTTGCTGGCCATTTATAGATATACAATAGGGTCTTATTTGTTATTTGCTTTGTTCGTGTAGCTAGCCAAATGACAAAAGGCTGTGTGTGTTTTTCTTTTGAAAAGATGCATGCAGATTTGGGACACTAAAGTTCAAATTTATGCTTTTATAATTCCATACTAAAAACAAACTGGCCCCTTCTGCCACCTACACTTTTATCCAGTTAACTAATGTTTTTGCCATATAAAATGGATGTTCTGCGATCTGGCAGACAATATCAGGAAAAATTATCTGTCAAATCATCATTCAGTTCCTAATGGAAAAGATACCTGTGGGAGGAGAACGAGAACACGCCCTGCAGAAATGTTGCAAGATAAACTGGTGCTTTGTTTTGTTTTTTACTTTGGTAGCAGCTGCTACTCAGATTAGCACTGCAGATAGATTTTCATGGGCTTCCCATTAATGTGTGGGCTAGGCACAGGGCTGTAGATTTTGATGTGTCGTCAGTATCTGATAGCTCCAGTCTTAAATGTGATACTTTAATCTTTGGCTCTTTCTCATAGATAAACAATGCCTACACTTTGTCATTACATCATATTCTGCTCCATTGCTTTTATTATTGTTTTTGTAAAGCAACATAGTGAAAATTCTTATGAGAAACAGATCTAACACTTTTTAAAGCCAAATGTTTAAATATAGAAAAAAACCCACACCCTGGTCTTACATACAGCATTTTACTGTTTTCTCTACCTTGTACTAGAAGAATTCATAAGTCATAGCCATGTTAATTTGGATCAGAATTTTTAAAAAATAGGGAGGTGGGGCGCAGAGAAAAAAATTGTGGCATGAGTTTTTGTAGACTTTGTCTGATGAAGTAGGCTAGTCTACGAAAGCTCATGCCACAACTACTTCTTTCTATTAGTCTTTGGCCCCATCTACATGGATCTTTTTTGTTTCTCTATTGTCACTCTATTGCAGCAGACTTTAAAAATGCCGTTCCAAATTAAGTGTCCACATGAGGCTCAGCAAAACGCGCATTTAAAATGCACGCACCGTTCCCACAGAAGCGTGTTTTCTTTGCCCGCATCTTTTTCTCCCCAGCCCCTCTCTGGTTGATAGGGTGCTGGCGGGAATGGGGAGGGACTGCGCTCTGCGCGGCCACAACCAGGAAGACAACCCCCGACAAGTCCAAAAGAAAAATAGCCATCAGTATTTATAAGTTCTCCATCTGTCTCCCCTGCCTGCAAAACCCACCTACCCACCCACCCACATTGGGATCCAGAGCTTGCTTCCAAATATAGTGATTTCACTGTAAAAATCCACCCTGTACAGCAGCGGTTTCACTGTAGCAATCCACCCACTTCACACTTGATAATAATGTTGCAATTCTGTGCAATTTTGGCTCTTTAAAAGTTCTGACCTTTAGAAAGGGAAAGGAAGGAAGGTGCTGCAGTTCTGGGAGATGTGTGAATGTTTAAGGCTGTGTGTGCAGGCGGCAGCGGCAGCAGAGTGAGGGTGCTTTTTTCGGAGATCTTGTGAGTAACATAATGAATTGCTTCCACAAGATCTCTGTCCGCCTACTGTTTTCTTGCATTCAGTATAGATCTTGAATACTGGCTGTGGATGAGAGGCAAAAAGAGAGATATGATTTTATTTGAAGAGAAAACAAGGGAGAAGGCTGAAAAAAAGAGGAAAGATGGGACCGCGGCTGGCAATCCCCGCCCCCAAATACCTCTTTTGCCACGGACCGTCTCCATGCACAATATTGCTAGGAATACCCATGGCTTCCAAAAAGTGCGTTGGTAGTCTTGTTTAAAGGGGGGGGGGGTCTTTCTTCTGCACATTTTCCTCCTTTGTGGTGCTGGAAGCCTGGAGAAAAGCCGTTCATGGAGATGTTCTGTGGCAAAAGAAGCTTTTTAACAGGCTTTTTATTGCATGAAGACAGAGCCTTTAAGGTGCTAATAGGCCCCCTCTTTTTTACTAGAAGAACACTGTAAAAATTCCATGGGCAGGAACGTTTTTGTCGTTCTCATTTGCTATATTTCTGTCAAGCTGTGCAATTCTTCCTGACGCGGATAGGGGAATACCCACCTTGTGATTTTTTTAAATAGAACTTTTCAAGTATGGGATTTTAGAAGAAGTTCTGACAATATTTTGAAATAGTTGCTGTACCTTCTCCACTTACAGTTCTTGGGTGGCTCTGTGGGGCCCTGTCTCCATTTTAAGTGGCAGTAGGTGCCTTGCGGTGACTGCCCTGGTTCCCTTTTCAGCATGATCACCAATGATAGCATCACCTTTATAGGATGATTTGTCCTACCGTTCATGGAGAAGGCACAAGTCCATAGCACCTCCTCACTCTGAAAGAGGGAGCACCTTTTCCCCACAGTGCTCTCCTTGGAAGTAGAGACCTAGGCAATGTCCCTGAAATGAATGCCTTGTGCTATTCGTGGGGGAGGGAGGATGGCTGGCTTGTATAATAAGCAGAAGCAAATTAAGAAATCAGGGCTCTGAAACATTGTTCTTAATGGCTGGTGTTGCTCATCCAGAAGGTTCTTACAGATATGAATACCACCTGGAGTTGTGAGGGATACTCCCAGAAAACCCAACAGCCCTAACACAACATACTTTACAGGGGACAATAGAACCATTTAAGCTCATAGAACGTATTTTGAAATATTTTTTTTAAAATCTTTTTATTGGTTTTTTTGACAATTGCTTTAAACCCCCCTCCCCCCACGGGTAATACATAATTCCAAATTATGTTTCATCTTGGGGGAATTGCCGCCAGGAAACCTTTGTTTCCATATTAAGCAGAACAGAAGGAACAACTTCTATAGATCTTAAACAGTAGAGTTTTACAATATGTAAAGAGAAGTGCAGGATTTTTCTTGGGGTGACAGTCACTTTTAGCTTGAAAAGTAATCCTTAGTATTTTCCCTTAGCATCCAAAGGGCCAGTTCCCATTAGGACTTTTTTGAGTGTTTAAAACAGTTTCAAAACACTCTGTACACAATGAAAAGTTGCTTTTCTCATTAAAAAGAGGAGTAAAACTGATAAAATGAATTAAACACCCCTTTAAACAACTCTCACTCCTGTTTTTTTAAAATGAAATGGTATAAGGGGTGTTCCCACTTGGAACAGAGTGTTTTGAAACCATTTTACTGCCCACCCGCCCACCCACCTGCCTGCCTGTCGCTGCCTACTTGCCCGTCTGCTGCTGCCTGCTTACCTGTCCGCCTGCTCGCCTGCTGTTTTGGCAGCTGCTTCGTCCCCACCATTTTGGCTGCCGCTGGGCACTGCCGCCGCCCTGCTCGCTTGCTCTGCTTCCCGCCAAGCAGCCCTGGTGCTGCTTAGGCATAGAGAGGAGGAACAGAAAGCAGCCGGTGAGTGAGTGAGCTCCCCCTGCCTTTTGGATGCTGCTGCTGTGCTGCCACCATTGCTCTGCTTTAAAGCGGAATTAAGAAAAACAAATGGGAATGCGAATAATGTGCGTTCGCTTCTGTTTTTTTTAAATTCCACTTTAACGGAGCTAAGTGGGAATTCACCCAAAGAGAAAAAAAGGTCTGGAATCTTTTCCTCATTTATTCCAAGTCCCTTATAACTGCATCTACTCTAGTACTGATTAAGACAATTGATACTACATGCTACGTTTAAGTGGTACCAATTATAATTTTTATATCTACAAACAAGCTCTTTGTAGTTCTCTACTGTGATTCCTTTCATCAGCCTGTCCTGTTTTATGTCAGCAAAGTATATCTTATATATTAAAACTCTTTTTTTTCTGATTCAGAGCATATATTTTCAATGTAAACTCTCAGTTGGGTAAAGGCCACCTATATTTTGCCACCCACATTTTCCAGAAGTATTTTTGAAGGAAACATTCTCTGTTTGCTTTTTGTAAAAGTGTGCAAGCAGACTAGTATGTATAAGAGACCCAAACTGAAAAAATAATGAATAAAGCATACGCCTGAGTTGGTCCAAATCCAGAAAGGATTTTCCCCTTTTCATAGGGAATAATGCAAACATTCAAAAGGCATTTGGTCATTGCCTCCTTGACTCTTTCAGATATGGCTGAATTTCAGAACCTAACATTACTCAAAGAGAGGAAGAACTTCTTATTCGGCACTCAACACACTCCTAATCTAATGATACACAGAAAAAATTCTGCTCCTACAGACACATATGAAACCTTTCCTGGCATTTAGCATTTCAGCTGCCAGGTATTCTAGAAACAAACTAGTCACAGTAATAAGAGGATGGAGGCACTATTTGATTGCAAAGAAAGGAAAAATCCAGGAAGGTAGGGATGGGAGAACAATTTATGAAGAATTAGAATAACATTACTCCAAACAATCACTGATGCCTATGAATGGAAGCAAAGGAAGAAAAAGGAGAGGTGGCTTTTCTACCCCACTTTTCTCACCCATTTAAGGGGACTCAAAGTGGCTGACAAATCTTTCTATTCTTCTCCCCACAATGGGGCTGTGAGAGCTCACTAGAGAGCTGTGACTAGCCCAAGGTCACCCAGCTGGCTTTGTGGGGGAGTGCGGAATCAAACCTGGTATTCTCAGATAAGAGTCCATCTCCCTAACCCCTAGACCAAATTGGCTCACAGAGGGTGCATCCCCATGGTACTTTTTCCTGTCACTATTGTCGCTCTACTGCAGCGGATCTAACAAATGCGCGTTCAATTCCGAATTAAGTGTCCCCATGGGGCTCAGCAAAATGCGCATTTAAAATGCACTGACCATCCCCAAGGAAGCGTCTTTTGCTTACCCGCATCTTTTTCTCCCTGCCCCTCGCTGTTTCATTGGGTGCTTGTGTGATTGCGCGCTCATTCACAAGTCCAAAAGAAAAATTTACAAGTTCTCTGTTCGTCTCCCCAGCTTGCGAAGGCAGCCGGGCTGCAGCCAGCGCTATTTACAAGATCTCCAGCTGCCAAAATGCCTCCCCCAGCGAGCAATTGTGCAATTGTGTGCTCATTCACAAGTCCAAAAGAAAAATTTACAAGTTCTCTGTAAATTAGGCCAGCAATCTTGCCTAATTCACTTTCACTTGCCTCATACACTTTCATTACAATGTATCTTGCTGTTTCTCTTTGTGATTGGAATGCCTGCCTACTGTTTTCATATCGTGAACGCTGGTTGTGGATGAGAGCCAAAAAGAGAGAGAGAGAGCTTGCCGTCTCGGAGAGAAGCCTCGCCCCTTTTGCCACGGAGCGTCTCCATGCAAAATGTTGCTCTGAATACCCTGGAAAGTGCACTTGCAATCTTCTTTAAAAGGCTGTTTTTTTGCAGCGCATTTTCCTAATTAGTGGTGCTGGAAGCCCGGATAAAAGCCGTGCATGGAGGTGCTCCGCGACAAAAGATTTTCAGCGGGCTTTAAACTGCATTGGAATGCACCCAGAGGGATCAGTAGAGTTTCAATAACACTTTGCCTTTCAACTTCATAAAACACATGAGCAGACCCCTTTTGACTCTTGCAAGAGGTTGGTATAATCTGGTATAACCTCCAGATTATGATCTGGATCCTAAAATGCATGGGACAAGGCAGAAGCTCCATCTCTACTTGGCATAATTTGGCATTGTACATTCCCTGATACACCATCTCCAGGACCCAATTAGTAGTTTCACAGGTAACAGAGATCTCTGCTATATTCCAAGAATCAGAGTTGGAGAGTACAAGTTTTTAAAATTATCTTTCTTTGTGCATTTCACAATAGGCTTTTTGTTGTCTCTTCTGTGTATATGTTTTATTCAAGAGCTTGGAAGAAGAAGAGTTTGGTGTTTTTCATCTGGAATCTCTAGAGAAATGTCTTGAACTGGGAGTGGATGCTTTTGGCCTGCAACATGTTGCTATCCTGTGAGCTGGCCTTGGTAACCAAGTGATTCTTAGTGATCATGGCAAGGATCCGACAAGGGGAAGTATTTCTTCACCCAGAGGGTCATCGGTTTATGGAATTTGCTGCCAGAAGAGGTGGTAACAGCTACCTGACTAGATGGCTTTAAGGCACGGTTAGACAAATTTATGGATGACAGATGTATCAATGGCTGCTAGAATGGATGCCTAGGTACATCTTTCAGGTTGGGGGCGGAAGTGGGGCACTTCTAAGGCCATTTGATGGGATTCGAGAGCAGGAATAGGTTTGTCCTTGTCTCTGCTTGAGATGCCCATGAGCATTTGGTGGGCCACTGTGTGCGACGGGATGCTGGAATAGATGGGCTATGGCCTGATCCAGCAAGGCTTCTCTTATGTTCTTATGACATTTACTCTACAGCTAGTGAGATGACCAGGAAAATGAAGCACCATCATATGTTTGCATGTGACCCATTCATACTCTAATCAACTTAGTAGGGTTCAGTAAACAGCTGGTGTTATGGTCACATCCTGTGAAGTGAACAAGGAGGCCCTTATGTTTAGGGATACAATTTTATAGGAGGGTTGTCCTGAGTTGACTTACAGAACAATGAAAAGAAATGATGCAATTCCTGCTTCCAGAACACTCTTTTATTAGCAGCTAGTAGTCTGCTGTGTAGTGATGACAAAGAGAATGAGGTCTGGATTAAGAAGCCTATATTTTAAATGAAGATTAAATAAAAATAAGGGTTAAAATATTTTATAATATATTAAGAGTGTGTTCACACTTAGCAAAACAAATGGCCCTTAGAGATAGTAGTATTGGATACTCATGTTTTCATCTCACCTCTAATCCACCTTTTATGACCTAGAAAGCTTATGAGGGGAGAAGGAAAGGCTGACATCTGTCAAAGGTGCTTCAAAAAATGCTGTGTGTGAACGCACCCTAAATGCACAGGACTTTAAGCAATCTTCAAGTTAATTATATGTGACTCAACTTCATATTTCTTTGTCTGGCATACTGTAGTTGTCTGACAAGAATTACAATTAATTATACAAAATACATTGTTCTTTTTGCTGTCAAGCTATTACCTTTTTGACCTTTTCACTCATATGCATAGTACTAGCAAAGAACCTCAGATTTCTGAAGTATCAGAGCTTTCCTTCATTTATGAGGCTATTGTTGTTGCTGCCAATATTTCAACATATGAATACTTCAACTTCTGCAGCCCTTTGTTTAAAACTCTCAGGAAAATCATGTACAACTGCCTTCGTTGTCTTGGTTGATGACCTTCTCCGGGAGAGAAACAGAAGGAGCGCAACCCTGTTGGTTCTCCTGGACCTCTCAGTGGCTTTTGATATCATTGACCATGGTATTCTTCTGGATAGGCTACGGAGTTTAGGAGTTGGAGGTGGTGCATTGCAATGGTTTCACTTCTATCTCCATGGCCAATTTTAGACAGTGGTTGTGGGAGATTCTGGTTTGATACCCTGGGAAGTTCATCAGGGGTCGATCTCCCAACTAAGAGTGCCTACTCCCAACTATGGCCGGTGCGCCAGTTGAAGCCTTTTCTAGACAGAGATGACTTGGCTGCAGTTATCCATGCTCTGGTAATCTCCAGTTTGGTCTAATAGTTAGGGAGCTGGACTCTTATCTGGGAATACTGGGTTCGATTCCACACTCCCCTGTGAAAGCCAGCTGGGTGACCTTGGGCTAGTCACAGATCTCTTCTGAGCTATCAACAGCCCCACCTACCTCACAGGGTGTCTGTTGTGGGGAGAAGAACAGAAAGCTTTGTCAGCCACTTTGAGTCCCCTTAAATGGGTGAGAAAAGCAGGGTAGAAAAGCCAACTCTTCTTCTTCCATATTGGACTATTGTAATGCACTCTACATGGGGCTGCCCTTGAAAATGGTTCAGAAGCTGCAGCTGGTGTAGATTGCAGCTGCTAGGTTGCTGACTGGGACAGCTGGCCAGTCTTAAAAGAGCTGTATTTGCTGCCAATTCACTACCGAGCCCAATTCAAGGTGTTATAAGTCCCTAAATGACTTGAGTCCCAAATATCTAAAGGAATGCCTTCTCCCATATCAACCTGCCTGTGCCTTAAGATTTGGAGGGGAGGCTTTCTTGGTTGTCCCACCACCTTCAGTGGTAAAAGGGATGGGCACCCAGGAGAGGTCCTTCTCAGTGATGGCTCCTAGGCTATCAAATAGTCTTCCCCTTGAGGTGCCTCAGGCCCCTTCATTGTATACATTTGGGAGGGCAGTGAAGGTGTCTTTGCCCTGGCCTTTGGTTAAATGGGAATATACTGTCTCTTCCCACTTTACCAACACTGTTATTGTTTTAATAGATACTGTTGTTTTTAACATATGTTTTATTTTAAATGTTGTTACCTGCCCTGAGACTTTCAGGTATAGGGTATGATATAAATAAATAAATAAATAAATAAATAAATAAATAAATAAATAAATAAATAAATAAATAAATAAATAAATAAATAAATAAATAAATAAAGTATGTCATTAGCTTCAAACAAGATGCAGGACAAGGGGTTTTACGTGGTCCATCTCCATGACTTTTACCTCCATGTGTCGATATTTGATGCACTGTAAAGGCCCTTTCATCCTTCATCAGTTGTAAGGTTGGCATCTGTATTGCCATCTTATTCTATGTCTCTGACTAGGCCTTATTTGCTTGCTTATATTATATACCCAGTTTTCACACTGCACTAGAGATAAGAAGTAGCAGATAGTTTTTAATTAGGCTAGTTCTGTTTTTCAAGGTCAGAGCAATTGAGAAGAAAGCTACTATCTGTGTGGACAGATACTGGGAGGGCAGATGTTGAAGTATATATGTGGTTGCTAGTATGATCTTGTATCAGTAAACTCTGACATGCTAGAGATCTGAATTTCTGTGCCCTTGTATATGAGGTTGTTGCACTTCTGGTTGCCATGTATTCAGCTGCTAATGCACACCAGATACATATTTTGGGTGTTCCATGGAAGTGTGCAAATACCCAACTTGAGAGTGTGAAAGCCCCATCAATCATGTGGTCACTCCAGATTTTTAACAGTACCTATTCAGCATCAATCCCACATATGGACATGGATTTCCTGGGAACAAGCACTAAAGCACAGTGATATTTACTTCTAAATATAAAGTTCATCTTTTTCTTACTATAGAGGTACCTGAAGTATGGATTGGCAGATGTACTGAATTATATTTGCTTATCACAGGAACTGTACTTAAGGAATATCTGGAAGGCCATTCTTTGCCCCTTTTGACTTAGATAATAGCTTTTCATGTTAAGCTGTGGTCACACCTTCAGAGTGAGAGAACACATCAACTAAGTGACTAGTAATTTGCTTTCCACACTATATATCACAAAGGTAAATTTTCTGAGGGTTCGTCCCCATGGGGCTGCCCCTGCCTCACAGTGGATTTGGGGCAGCCTTAATGCGAATTTTAATTTGCATTAAGAAGTCCCCATGGCAAGGGACGACAGGGTGGGTTCAAGGCGAACCTGCCTGTCCCCGTGAAAAGTGTGGTAAATCCCTGTATCAGGATGCCACATTTTTCTCCACCCCCTACCTTGCCTGAGCACTTAATCGCCCAGGTAAGGGCTTGATTTACCCCAAACAATTGCCTGACAGCTGCCCTGCAGTCAGCTGAGCAACTGCCAGGTGGGTATAGGGGCTGTAAAGAGCACGAGGAGAGCTCTGGTAAGTTGATTAAAACAGATGCGAAAGCCGCGTCTGTTTTAATCATTTTAGCAGAGCTCTACTTGTGTGCATGACAGCTATACCCACCTGACAGTTGCTCAGCTGACTGCAGGCAAGCTGTCAGGTGATTGTTTGGGGTAAATCAAGCCCTTACCTGGGTGATTAAGTGCTCAGGTAAGGGAGGACAGTTGCAATCACAGCATCAGTGGTGGGGACAGCAAAACCCCACCTGCTAATGCTGCAATCGTAACCCAAGAGTGTCCCCATGCCCCCAGGCTAACCTGTTCTTGCTCTGTAATTTGGGGTAAGAAGAGTTATAAAGGTTTTTTTTTGGTTTCGATTCTGAAGATTTTGTCCCTTATGTAGCCCGAATTAGGGCTTTGCATGGGGACTCTTGTGAGGTGAATTCACGTTCGTCTCGCAGTATCCTTACTATGGGGATGCCCACTGAGATATTTAACTCTGAAAGAAAGCAGCTTGTCACTTTGCTGCTGTATTCTCTCACTCTCAAATGAGACTGAAGCTGGATTAAACCTTAAGTATGACCACAGCCTTATGGAGATGTCTGCTGAGAAGAAAAGACGAAATAAGTTTTTATTATTTCATTCTCTTCCTGTAGACTCCTAGCTCACTTTCCATTGTGGGTTACATTACATGAGTGAATGCTTCCACTCAATCAATGAATTGCAATGCCCTTTTGTGTTCTTATTCTCTGAAATGTCACAGACATTGATGATATCTATCAACCAATGGTGGTGCACAGATTCGGATTTTAGGCCAGTGATGTAGGATCAAGGATTCAGTTTCAAACCAGTTTTGATCTTCCCAAATTGTGTTGTGATCTGTGGCAAATTTGCAGGCTACTGCTGCCCTATAGCTATATTTTCCCAGACATTTATAGTTATGTAGTACAACTGATGGTACATTTCCAAATAAGCATTCAAAATAATGTGTAGTCTACTGGGATAAAGAAAAGAGTTAATGCTTGTTTGCTGCAGAATAGAAAAGAAATAATCTATGTAAATACCACACTTCCTCAAACTAAGACCAACCAATTTCAGCTGAAAACTTGTTTCTTTTGTAGCCAGCCAAGGCTATTTAAAATCTTAATGATTAAAAGAAATGAAGGAAATCCTATCTTTATTAGTTGAGGACAACATGAATAACACAGACCACCAACTGATAGTTCATAAGCAGAAAACTGTATATGACTCTGATCAGCAAGTCTTTGCTATACTATTAGACACCAGTGTGTGTAAATAAACTAAATTCAATTGTTGTTGCTATGAGCCAGTAATAATTTGGTTACATTAATGAAACATATTTTAAGTTGTCTTCTGACCATTCCCTTCCTTCATAGGAAAAAAAAAAACATCCTTGGTTCTCCACCCCAGCTCCCTCAGATCATGTTCTGGAAAGAGTTAGTCCTTCCTGCTCACAAGTTGAAGAGACTGAGGAGCACACAGAACTGTGTCAAAAAACCATTTCAAAAATTGGTTTTAGATTATGGAAAACATTTTCTGTTCATAGGAATTTCCTGTCAAAAATAAAAACATCTCTGAGATGGCTTTGTGAAGCCTTTGAGGTGGGATTGTTCACACCAGTGTGCCCTCCCCCCTCTTATGAACATTCTGTGCTAGAAAAGATGGATTAGAGACCAGTTGGGAACATGAGAGTCACACACTGAGTCTCCCTGAGATGCCCATTTTGTTATGTCTCATCACAACTATAGAGGAGGTTTCTGAGCCTTTTTCTTTGTTTTAGGAAAATGAAAGAGTTAAGGAGGTCTCAACAATCTCCCCTTCATGAGCCACTTGTATCTAGGATGTAGTGCACTCTTAAAATAGTCATTGTGGGTTTTGAAAAAGGTGCAGCTTAAGGAAAGCCACACTCCTTGAAGCCTGTCTTTTCTGCCCATCTGATCAGCACTTCAGTATCACAAAACATTTAATATTAATAATGAATAAAACAAATTGGTGGATATATACTCCTCTGAAAAAATAAAATATATTATAAATTGGTAATACTTCTAGGTTTACTCCACTCTGCACATACAGGCAGAGTTTATCCATCAACGTAATTTAGTCTTTAACTTATGTATAATATAGTCAATAAATTCCATTATTACATTATAGGCCCTGTCTACATGCAAAGAAAAATCCATTAAAAAGCTTCTTTTGCTTCTGGGCGTCTGCATGCAGAACTTTTCTCTGGGCTTCTAGCGCCACAAAGGGGGAAAATCCGCAGAATAAAGACCCCCCCCTTTAAACAAGACTACCAGCGCACTTTTTGGTAGTCGTGGGTTTTCCTAGCAACATGTAGACACTCCATGGCAAAAGAGGTATTGGGGACGGGGATTGCTGGCCAGAGAGGTCATCTCTCTCTCTCTCTCTTTTTTTGCCTCTCATCCACAGCCAGTATTCAAGATCTATACTAAATGCAAGAAAACATTAGGCAGGCATTCCAATCACATAAGATACATTGAATTGCTTCCACCCGCAATTAAAAGTGTTGAGAGTGAATGTGCATAAGATCATGGGAGCGCTAGCTGCAGCTGCTGCCTTTGCCGGCAGGGGAGACGTTTTAGTGGACAGAGATCTTGTGAATAGCATAATGAATTGCTTCCGCAATTGAAAGTTTGATTGCGCTGCAGCCTGGCTGCCTTTGCAGGCAGGGTAGACGGACAGAGAACTTGTGAATACCGATGGCTATTTTTCTTTTGGACGTGTCTAGAGTTGTCTTCCTGGTTGTGGCTGTGCAGATCGCAGTCCCTCCCCATTCCCGTCGGCACCTTATCAATCAGAGAGGCGGCGGGGAGAAAAAGATGCGGGCAAACAAAACACGCTTCCGTGGGACGGTAGGTGCGTTTTAAACACGCGTTTTGCTGAGTCTCATGGGGATGCTTAATTTGGAATTGAATGCTTATTTTTAAAGTCTGCTGCAATAGAGGGACAACAGAGAAACAAAAAAGTACCATGGGGACTCACCCATAGTCAATAAATATTCCATTACAGTATTCATTAAAGTCTTCTATGTAGTGTTTTGTTAGAATTGTAATATAGAAACAAGATGACATGTGTAAATTAACTTGTTTAACTGTTATGGAAAAGAGTAGGGACTAGGGATGTGCCGAATTGCAGTTCATCCATGCAGAAAGTGCAATAGAGGCCAGTTACTGACTCCTGAAAAGTCTGAGCAGTGCTGGCAACTTACCTGTTTACCAGTATGACTGCTGCCATTTTGTATCCCCTTCATCATGGCCCTATGGTGTGCATCTGCTCATCTTCATGTAATGTCTCTTTGGCTGACTTCCATACAACATTAAATATGAATCCAGTCCATTTTTAGGATTGTGCGATCCTATTTAAATGTTTATTCCCGGATTTTATGAGGATTATATTGCTAAAATCCACAGAAAAAGATAATCAGAAAAACTGTTCTCAGTCCCATTTTGACAGCTAGTCTGCTTCCCCCCCCCCCCCAATGGGAATGATACCAGACTATTTGGGGAGGAGATCTGCCTTTTGTACTGTTGCCCCCCCCATATCCTTCTGGCCCATTCCTGCTGCTACATTAAATAGGTGGGATTTCACATCTGGGAAGGTCAGCCCCCTTGTCCTTACCATCCCTGCAATGCTAGAATCCTAGAGATCAAAAAAAGTGTTTGATCTTTGAATGCAGATTTCCGCTTTCTGTGAATGCCACTGTAATTATGAGAGATACATTATATTGTTACAGCAATCAGCAGAGGAAATTTTTTTTAGCCCCACTCCCCCCTGAGCAGCTCATTCACAGCAAAGAAGAAGGAAGGGAATCTCCTCTTCTCTCTTTGAACCTTTACAGGAACCACAATCACTCTGCTACCGTCTCTTGCTGATTTGAAAGGAAGAGATCACTTTGCCCTGTCTGTTCTTTTGCTCAGCTGATTTTATTCAAAGCTGCTGCCTTCCTGGTAACATAGTGAATGGAGGGAGCGTCTGATTTGAAAGGGCGACTGATCGCCCTTGTCTGTTCTTTTGCTCAGCTGATTCTGAGTGGGGCAGGCTTGCAGGGCTTGGAACTGCAGTATTCAAATTGAGCTTGTGTTATCATCAAACAAATGGGAAATCCATATTGCACAAAAATAGTCAAGTGATAATGCAGCCACACTGCAGCAGTTCCACCCATGGCGGGACTATAATTGTTGCAGCCACCTACTGGGCAATAGGTAAGTTCCCTGGCATTGCTTGGATTCCTTGGGAGTCACATAAAGGTGCCAAAGAGAGACGTGGCTGTCAGGTAAAGCAACTCCACCTATAGTCTTGGACCTATATTGCAAGTTCCTGCTTGGACAACTTGCAGTTGGGCACATTTTGGCCACGTCCCCATGGTGGCCAGTTAGCACCCTTTGGGCACTGTTTGGTCACTCAGGGGCTGGGTGCAGTACCGGGCACGCATTTTGTGTGTCCGCATGTAATTCCCAGTAATGCGGGACAGGCACTGGTTTGGCACTGATGGTGGCATCCCCATGCAAAGCGTGCCGAACCCTGGTAAGGGGGAGCCGTGCCACCTCCTTTCTGCCTCCTCTCCTCATTGGCAGCCAGATTCTCGTCAGCCACAGCCGGATTGTGGTCAGCTCACCCTTGTGCCACCTCACCCCCTCCTTTTGCGGCACGGACAGCCAGGACTGGGGTGGGAGGCATGGAAAGAAGCTTCATTTGTAAAAATAACTACACTTTCATTCATAAAATAACTCTCCATTCATTAAATAAAGTCCCATTGACAAAGTCTATTCATAAAAGACTGATGAAAGCCGCTAGTGGCAGTAGGCACTTGAACACTTTTGCGCACCTTTGCTCCACCCGGGACTGTGGGAGCGCCTGTCAATTTTAAAATCAAGACTCTTTTTATTATTGCCTTCACGATTAGAAAATGGGGGCTGCAAGTGCAACAAAAAGCAAGCCATTATGCAGCCTGCCTTGGCATTCTGAAACGGGGCTGGAATTACTTCTGCTGAAGTGGCAGAAAATTTAAAAAATAGCCATTCTCCAGCCTGCCTTTGTGATCAGCATTTTTAAAATTCCGGCTGTGATCTTCAATAGATGGGACAGCAACCACACCCCACCTCCCAATGACATGTGTGCAAATCTCCTCCCTGTTGGCCCGCAAGTGTCCCCATGTGCGATCCCGGCTCACCGAGACTTCTTTTCGGAGGTATCAAATTTGGCACCCAGTTAGCGCTGTTTGAGGAGACTCGGTATGCTTTTCTTGTGCCAAATCCAAAGCTCATGTGGATGCCCAGCGCCAAATGGGCGCTTGGCACCGCATCAAAAGTGCTTGGGGATGGGGCCCTAGTATGGAGACCTTTAATAGAATGAATAAATATTTTAATTATTTTTTAAAAAATCATTCCATTCCTTCCTTATCAAGCTCCTTTCAATTAAATTCAAGAATTTTGCACACCAAATTAAGTTTTTAGATAGATTGGGGGTGGGGGGTGATCACACTATAAAAATTGTAATCTACATATAATGACACTGGCGAAAATAGATTATATTAGAGACCTTGCAGATACACTAAAATCTATTTTAGATATTCAGTATGACAATATATGGTAGGCTCAAGGATTGTCATTTGAATCATATTTCTGTTGTGTCTCCCATGCCCTGTAATCCTGATATGCAAACTGTGTCTAATGACAAATAAAAACTCAGATGACATGACACTGTGCTGGGCTCAGCCTATTTGGACTCTTTTATGTTCCTCATGCTACCGGGAAGACAATGGCTGTGAGCTTTTAACAGCTGAGTGTTCCAAAACATCCTTAGAGATAAAATTGATGTCTAGAGAGGGAATTCTGTTAGCTAATCCTGGACATTTTTTTTTCTTTTGACTTGTCCAGGGCTCTGAAAAGTTGGTTTTATTTTAAAAAACGAATGGCTAGTGGATCAAATCTGAGCTATCATGTTCCCATTTTTCTCTTGGAAATATACCCACAGGATGTTGGGGCATTTTGAAGACTGTCTTTACATCAAGCGAAGAAAGCAGATCAAAATTAGCTCCTAGACAGTCACAAGTGACACCCAGGTTCTCATCCCAGCTCTATATCACCTTTTCTAGTTTAAAGTGTTCACGAGTGGTGAAGGGGCAGGATGGCTTGTGAATGATTCCACCTGCGTACCATCTAAGAAGCCCCTTCCAGATGGGGATTATAGCACCATGACTGTGCAGGTATGATGGGCAACCCACCATAACCCCCCTGAAAATGCACTAAAAGCTACTGCTAGAAAACACAGCACTGGTTGCACATTTTCCATTTACTTACTTTCTGGTTGGAACCTTTGTGATTGCTCCATCCACTGTGCATGTGGAGAGGCTGACATGGGTGTCCAGCTGTGCGTGGAGGCGCCAATGCACACTTCTGAATACTCAGAATGCCCAAATGCCCAGATGCGTGTGTCAGTTAAAATGCATGAAAGCAGTCCTGGCCAAAGCACTGTCATGCTAAGAGGAGCTAATCAGAAGGGGACGATTTCTCACATTATTGCCTCCTAGTGGCTATCTGGATGCCATCTGGAGGCAACCTAAGTCTTCTCTAAGTCATTTGAGAGGGTTGTTTTTGTTTTGTTTTTGGCAAACTGCATGTGAACACCGCCACAGTGTAGGTTAGGCTATGCATTCAGAATGTCTGTGCTTCGGTGAAGAGGCAGAGGTTGGAACTTGACCAGTGATATCAAGGAGTTGCAAGTGCCCGAAGTATGCATGCTTGGCACTTATCATCAAGTCACCCATCTAGTAATTTTATTCATCATTTATTTAAGGAAAACAATACAAGTATAATTGTACCCTTCGTCTAATAACCAGACTTAAGACACTGTTCAACAATGTTCAGAGGAACTTGAGTTTGTATTAGAGACGGCAATTGGGTGACATCTGATACTTAAATATACCGAAGCAACAATTCTGATTAAAAACAGCACTTTTAACAAAGCACAGTGGAATGAAAAAATTTTTTTGGCAGATTGCATCTGGTTTAAATATTGCTGAATAATATAGTGATATGACTGGATTAACAAGTGAAGAAAAATAACTTTTTTTAAAAAATGATAAAATAAGCTGTTTTTGTTCATTGATATCAGCTCTTAAGAACAAGTGAAAAATTATGCTGATAATACAAAATCAACAGGCCATAATGTGAATAGTTGTACAACGTTACCCTTCTGTGAGTTATCTAAAGATGGGAGGATATACCCGTATATTCCGACATATAAGACTGGGTGTATAAGACGACTGCCAACTTTTCCAGTTAAAATATAGAGTTTGGGATACACTAGCCATATAAGAAGACGACACCTGGCGTATAAGACGACCCCCGACTTTTGAGAAGATTTTCCTGGGTTAAAAAGTAGTCTTATACGCCAGAATATACTGTAATTTTGGCATAGCAGCAAGTACTGTTGCCTATTGCTATATTTAAACACCCCTACAGCAGAGGCCTTTTATTTTATATGCATGGGACCAAACCATGAAAAAAAGTTCACAAAGTTACACCTTGAGGTAGAATAAGCGTGTAAAAAGCTAACCCAATTTAATAGCTTTGTAACTGTTATGACGTTTGAATTTCTACCAGAGACACATCCGCAACCAAGAGTCAGTTTGGCTTTGGCTCAGTCACTTCATCCTTTCCAGAAATACTTGCCTCATTAAGATCTCAAGGGGTGGGGTGGGGGGGTTGGAGAACTCATCTTTCAGTGTCATATCATTTTTTTTTTTGCAGTGTTTTTCCATGGGATTTTATTGCCAAGGAATCTGGAGTGATATGCGATTTCCTTCTCCAGGAGATCACCTTTTGTCAGAACTCACTAGTTTGGTTTAGTGGTTAGGGAGCTGGACTCTCATCTGGAAATACCAAGTTTGATTACGCACTACGCCACAAAGCCAGCTGGGTGACCTTGGGCTTGTTACAGATCTCTTCTGAATTCTCACAGCCCCACTCATCTCACAGGGTGCTCTGTTGGGGAGAAGAATAGAAAGCTTTCTCAGCCACTTTGAGTCCCCTTAAATGGGTGAGAAAAGCCTTCTTCTTCTTCTTCTTCTTCTTCTTCTTCTTCTTCTTCTTCTTCTTCTTCTTCTTCTTCTTGTTCTTCTTCTTCTTCTTCTTCTTCTTCTTCTTCTTCTGTATGACCTATCAGTCTTGGGTGGCCCTGATAAGGTAGAGATCCATGAAGAGGCTAATGCACCTGGAATATGGAATACATAGATGCAAAACTCAAGTTGCATTCATAATTTTAAAAAAGCATCTATGGTCTACGCACCACATTTTAATATCATTTATTTAAAACACTTCAATATGGGCTGCACGTATCAAAATATTGAAGTGGTATACAATATATCTCCATATGAGTCTGTGCATAAATGTCAACATTGGGAAACAAAAGTTCCCTGGCTTTGACATTTGTGCAGCTATGAGCAGTGGTACCATGTAAATAGCACAATTCCTGCTCCATCCAGAAAAGTGGATGCTATGCAGATTCTGATTAAAACAGACTTGCATTTCTCCTGGACATCTTTTATATTCAATAAGATAGCATTTTACCTATTTATTTTTTAAAAAATAAACTAAAAAAGACCTGTGACAGACCGGACTGACCTGATAGGGTTACTGCTTAGGGTTACTTGTTGTTGTGAGTGATTAAAAGTGGATCCATCATAGGAAAGATATCTAAAAATTCTAAAACCTCACATATGAACTTAAAATTGAAGCAGAAAGCAAAATTAATCCTAAAGAAAAGTTCTGTCCAATTATTTGACTGTGCAGTTCAGAAACATTAGGCTAGCATTTCATCTTGATCTTCAAATAATTGGATGCAACTGTGATCATCAATTATTGGTGGTAAAGGAAAGGCAAGTAAAACTGTAAAGACATATTAGTCTTCTAGAAATTTATTCAGTGCAGTTAACAAAAATCACATAAAAGAGACTTTAAAAGAGGGAAAGGGATGGAAACTGGCAAAAGAGAGGAAGTTTCTTATTTTTGAAATATGTACTGTTTCTTGCTTGTTTTTAAAGGTTGTACTTATTAAGGACAGGAACGCAGAGTTTGTCAGTGCAAGAGTTATGTGTGTGCTAATCAACCTTGTGAGACTGCTTTATTTTAAGTACATGAAATGTAGCAAAAGCAAAAAGTTGTAAATTCTTATTGTGGAATGTAAAGAGCATTAACAACACACTCAAGCAGCATCCAGTCTTTTCTGTAATGTACAAATCACAACAGCATTTTCTAGTGGGATGGAGTTGTGCTGTACAACCTTCAAAGTTTATTTCATCATACATTTTCAGCAAGTTTATTTCATAGAAAACATTTCCACTGAAATGCTCAAACCGCCTTCTAAAAGTACATCTGATAAGATAATGGTATGCTGTCTGATATTGACATTCATAGCTTATTTGGTCAAAACATTACATTTTGCTATGTTTACTAGTAACTGCTGCTAGGATTTTTCCATGAGTTTTTTTTTTCCTGGACCTGGTTTCTTGTTCATTTTCTATTTTCTTAGCCAGGAATTTTAACCGTGCTTGAGATTCTACAAGGCAGCTAACCTTTCAAAGAGTTGTTTGGCTAATTTGCAGCTGCTTTTGCACATATGGAGAAGATATCATTTCCTGAGATTTTGCAAAAGCTTTACTAGTTTGGTACTTCATGTAGCACCTAACTGAAGAAGGAACTTATAAAACAAAACCTGCAAGAACATAGAATTCATATGCTATAAATGTTATAACTTGCTTCTTCTGTTCCCCCCCCCCCCCAAAGAAATAGAACTCTTAGGATTATCTTTTTGAAGCAATCATTGTTAAATTTTGTTATCCTGCACCTCCTAGGCTTTCTATGTGTAAAGCTGGATTCCTTTTAGGAGTTTTCTTGACTTGGAGATACGAAACCAAACATAACATTTTCTTCCTTCATTTTGATAACAAATGTGGTAGAAGATAAAAACTATAAGCACTTTATCCAAAAACAACAAGGGATCATGCACATATTAAAGATTGTTTATTATAAAATATGATCTCATGGGGTACAACACATTTTATTAGTGGCATGAAATGTGTGTTGCATATATGTGTAAGTAAAGAGATCAGAAAATGATATGTAGTCATCCCTTATTATTCAGTTTTAATAAAGATGAGTTACATATATCCATAATGTGTAGATTTTTAATAGGTTTTCTTTTTGTTTCCGCAGCCAATTTAACTTACATATTTGTAAGTTAGCACCAGTGACTGGCAGTCTTTTTTGACTGGTGAGGCAGTCTTTGAAATAGCCTGTTTCCTCTTCTTTCCTTAAAGTTTTTATATCGATAAGATTTTCCTGGATTGAAACTTTTGTGAATATCATGAGACAAATGTAATGCTAAAAATTATAGCGATAAAAATCCATCATGCCCAATTTGTTGTAGAACACTTTGTTCAGTGGCAATCCCATGTTTTTTGTTTTTAATTATCCCTCTGAAGTTAAGGTAAGTTACAGTGTGGCTTGGGAGTCTGAAATGACTTCTCACTGGGGCCCTGGTCAGATGAGTCCAAAACAGTTTGGCCTGGTCATGAATCTGAATTGGGTTCGTACCAGTGCTGGTTGGAAGTGGATCAGTATTGGCCGTCCTGAGGCCATTCTCACCTTGGGCCGCATTGGTCCATTTCTGCAGAGATTGGCCTGGGGTTCCGCCAAGGAGCTCTTCTTTCTCCATCCCTTTTGCTACATCACATTTACCTCATTTCCTATTGGATACCATTTCCATCACTCAAGGGAGGCTAGGGTGTGTGCAGTTCTTTTTAAAGCCTGCTCCCCCACCTCCACACACCCACTTCCCTTTTTATGTGCTTTTCTTCTCCTTGCAATTAATTTTTTAGAAATAATAAAAATAAATTTGTGTAAAAGTGTTAGAGAGAGGAATTATACACATAAACTGAGGAGATGGGTAGGTGCCTCACAAACTCTGTGCTTGTTGATTGGTCGAAAGGAAATACTGGGCACCACCCACCACAGCACCTTTAGGCCTCCTTTAGGCTGTCCTAGAGGAAGCAGAAGACGGACTGGAATTCTAGGCCGGCCTGAGTTCTGTAAAAACATGACTAAATTTTAGGATGGTCTAATGGGTATAGGCTGGCTTGGAATATGGCTTAGATTAAATTAATGTGAGTTACAGGGCCTGGGGTCCGACCCACGTCAACCTAAAATGTGTGTGACCATGGCCTGGTTGTCAGTACCGAAATTCCACATATGCACCTCTTTTTAAAAATAATAGAACCAATGACAAGAGAGAACACTGGTCAAATGATATGTTGTCTCATCAGTACAATACCCAAACCAAGCAATATAGCAAAGGAAACAAAGGCTAAGTCCATTAGAGAGTCAGTTTTGTCTTGATAAGCTCAACTTTTTACTAATCTGAAAAAATGGAAATATTCTAATTTCTGATATCAGGTTTCTGATATTAGTAAAGCCTGTCCTAATTTTATAACATTGAAGGAGGATGTTGATGCCAAATGAGAGCTTTCAGCTTACTAGGAGATGACAAGGTAAATGGAACATCGCTGTTGATGTTAACTGAATTGGAATGAAGCTGTAATTATAGCCCAGATGTGCTACACAGTCTTCCTTCGATCTCTGATGTGCCATCTATTTTTGATTTAGAACACAGTCATTACTTAAACTCCCTTTGTGACATTTTTCTAATTATAACATTTCAATTTCAATTGTAAAAACTGGACAGAAAATACTGTCCACTCTCCATTTGGAGTTTCCTGAATAGAAAGTTACACAAATAAAACAGAAATGAAAAGGTATGAGCAGTCAGTTCTGAAGACGGACTGAAGAAGATTTAAAGTGAAGGTGTGGTGACAATCCAAGGCTGCATCCCCATGCTGGCCATCTGGCACACTTTGGGCACTGTTTGGGCACACATTTTGGGCATCCCCGTGACATTCCTGGCAACATGGGACAGGCATGGGTTGAGCTTGGATGGTGGCGTCCCTATGTGAAGCGTGCCGAACCCTAGTACAGGGGAGCCATGCCACCTCCTCTCCGCCACCTCTTTCCTCATTGGAAGCAGGATTGCTGTCAGCCGGATTCCCCCCCTCCCTTAGCAGCACTGGCAGCCAGGACCGGGGTAGGAGGCACGGAAACAAGTAAAAACAAAGCTCCATTTATAAAAAATAACTTATTTTTTTTAAAATGCCAAAAGCTGCAACGAGGTTTAGCAGCAGTAGGTGCTTGAGCAGTTTTGTGCACCTCCGCTGCACCGGGGACCACGGGAGCGCCTGTCAACTTTAAAATCAAGACTCTATTTATGGTTGCCTTGATGATCGTGGAAATGGGGGTTGCAAATGCAACAAAAATCAAGCCATTATGCAGCCTGCCATGGCATTCTGAAATGGGGTTGGAATTACTTCTGTGGAAATGGCAGAAAATTAAAAAACCAAACCGTTCTCCAGCATGTCTTTGCGATCAGCATTTAAAAAAAATCAGCAGCTGTGATCTTCAATGGACAGGGCAGGGACAGCAAGCACACCCCACCTCCCAGTGACGTGAGCGCAAAACTCCTCCCTGTTAGCCTGCAAGTGTCCCCACATGCGCTCCCAGCTCGCTGAGGAATGCATGCCGGCTCCCCAAACTGTGCCAAGACTTGTTTTAACAGGTATCAAATCTGGCACGCTTGTGGCACATTTTGGGGGGGATTTGGTACGCTTTTCATGTGCCAAATCCAAAGCCCATGGGGACAGACTGTGTCGATCCCGTGCTCAGAACCATGCCAAAGCTGCATGGGGAGATGGCCCAAGAATCAGCTATAAATTGTTGTTGCTGCTGCTGCTGTTGTTGAGTGTAACCAAGTCATGGCTGACTCCTGGTTGACTGCACGGGCACCTCCATGCAGTTTATTAGCAGAGTTACAAACACACTATTGCTCGGGAGAGGCTGTGGATTGAATTGGTGACCCTCTGCTTTCCCGTCAGTTTGCTCTACGAATCATCTAAAGTTATGAGTAGCTGGCAATAAACAAGCAAGTCAGCAAGAAAGAGGGCTGGTAACGATATGATTGCTGGGGCTGCACAAATCACATCCTGGGTCATAATAGAGAGCGAAAGAACTGAGCCACTTATGAAACAAGTTAAATATGCAATTGAACTGTATATCTTCAGGAGTATGTGCTGTGACACATGTATTTCTACTAGAACTATGCAACCCAAACACACATTATGCTGAAACTGGCAATCAGAATAGTGTGTGTTGATAGTTGTTTTTTAAAAATGATGGCAGGAAAAATGAGGGATTTGCTTACCAAAGAGCGACCTTTAAGTGAGATTGTGCAGAATTTATCAACAGAAACTTTTACACATTGCATTCAGTGTGGATACTGAATGGAATCAGGAATAATTAATAGCTTCTGTATTATATAACTGTGTTTGGACAAAACTCTGGAACTATTTATTTTGAAGCAAGTTACAATCATAACTGGATTTGTCCTGGATTTGTGACTGGCTTAAGGGCAGAAAGCAGAGAGTAGTAGTAAACGGCAATTTCTCAGGGTGGAAAGAAGTAAAAAGTGGGGTCCCTCAAGGCTCAGTACTGGGACCAATGCTTTTTAATTTATTCATCAATGATCTAGAAAAAGGGGTACATAGTAAAATAGCAAAGTTTGCTGATGATACTAAATTATTTAGGGTAGTAAAATCTGAAAGAGATTGCCAAGAGCTCCAGAGGGATCTCTTAGCATTGGGTGAGTGGGCAACCAAGTGGCAAATGTGCTTTAATCTTAACAAGTGTAAAGTAATGCACATTGGGGCCAAGAATCCAAATTACGTCTATAAACTGATGGGGTCTGAGCTTTCTGCAACACGCCAGGAAAGGGATCTCGGGGTTTTGGTGGACAGTTCAATGAAGGTGTCAACCCAGTGTGCGGCAGCAGCGAAAAAAGCAAATTCAATGCTGGGAATAATTAGGAAGGGAATAGAAAATAAGTCAGCAAGTGTCATTTTGCCCCTTTATAAATCTATAGTGAGGCCACATTTGGAATACTGTGTACAATTCTGGTCACCACACCTCAAAAAGGATATTGTGGAACTAGAGAAGGTGCAGAGAAGGGCAACCAGAATGATTAAGGGGCTGGAACACCTCCCTTACGAAACCAGGCTGCAACGTCTAGGCCTCTTCAGTCTGGAGAGACGGCGTTTGAGAGGGGACCTGATTGAAGTATATAAAATTATGCACGGCATAGAAAAGGTGGATAGAGAAAATTTCTTTTCTCTATCGCACAACACTAGAACCAGAGGGCACTCTATGAAGCTGATGGGTAGGAGCGTAAGGTCTGACAGGGGGAAGTATTTCTTCACACAGAGGGTCATCGGCCTATGGAATGTGCTGCCAGAAGAGGTGGTGACAGCTACCAGTCTGGATGGCTTTAAGGTAGGGTTAGACAAATTTATGGATGACAGATGTATCAATGGCTACTAGAACGAATGCCTAGGTGCATCTTTCAGGCTGAGGGAGGGGGGAGGAACTGGGCCGCTTCAAAGGCCATCTGCTGGGACTCGAGAGCAGGAGAAGGTTTGTCCTTGTCTCTGCTTGAGATGCCCATGAGCATTTGGTGGGCCACTGTGTGCGACAGGATGCTGGACTAGATGGGCTGTGGCCTGATCCAGCAAGGCTTCTCTTATGTTCTTATGTTCTTATGTTCATAAGCATAGTATGTTAAAAATTTATGATTTCATGGCATTTATGTTTGTGTTATAGAGCCAAGCAGTTCAGGTCATTCATTTTAAAATGAAAAGAGTGATGCCCCTGTGAAGGAAAGGATATCATGGTTTATTACAAACATCACAGACTTCAGGTAGGCTATATGTGCTTCTAACTGGACTGCAGGTATTTCAGAACATAGCCAAATAAATAATAAAAGTTTTCCAAGCAAATCTTGATTATTTTGAGGCACACTCATTTCAGTTTTTACTCACACACACCCAGATTAGTTTTGGAAATAATTCAGAAATGCATATATTGCCAGAAAAAAGTTGGAATGTCAAAATAAGCAGGGCATTTGAAATGAATAGTCAGATCTTGCTGCAGGAGGTATTCAGGACAATGCAGATTGAATGACAGCACTTTTAACACAGAAAGGAACGAGAAAGAAATGATTATGCCATCAGGTTCCCTTCAGAGGTTTTTGATAGCTACAGATCTGGCCAGACCTCATAGCTAAAGAGTCTGAACCTTTAGGAAGGTATATGATTTATGAAGGCTGGGTTAGATAGAGGCCTATTGTTTTGTGATAACTGATTATTCATTTGTTCAGTTTTTTTCTGCATTGCCTTTGAGCAACGAAGAATCTCAGAGCAGCTCATAATATATATTGTTAGACAAAAACCCTGCCTTTAGGTTTACAACCTACACACAAGAGGAAACTGACCAGGAGATGATGAGAAACTTAGGATCTTTCCACATTTACCTAAGTTCCAGACCATTTTCTGATCCAAAGGCCTAGTGGCAGTATGTTAGCACTGAATATGGCACCCCCCTCAATCATACTTTGCTTGCATTGGATGAAAATCTGGTTTGAGCTAAGGTGCCAAATGATGCCTTATGCCAGTTCTGCTGTGAATCAGAGGCCATATTCCAGGCTACAAAGGTCGTGCAGGCAACATGCCTGTTAGGCCAGAATACTGTGGGACACCCTTTTCAGCAGCACTGAAAGAAGCGCTGCTGGAAGTAACATGCTTGTGAAAAGGACCCTCCCAGAAACAGTGAACTCCGGAGATTCAGCATTGCCCCCAAGGACTCTTTGGAGGTAGCGGCTGGGACTGGAGTAGGATGAGCCACCTCAGTATGGACTGCCTACCCTGCTCCAGCAGCAACCCATCTCAGTAGGGGACAGGTTGCTTATTTGGGCCAGGGCATCCCGCCCTGTCCTGGGACTACAGAGGTGAGTGCAGAAAGGGCATTAATGGCAAAGGGTTTCAGGGTGTCACCCAAATTCCCTTCAGTACTGTAATCCAAATTGCTTGGTGAAACAGTTTTCTGGAGACTGCTTGCACATACTCATGTTCTTTTTCTACCTGCTGTAGCAGAGCCTACAGCTAGTGGTGGAAGAACGGAATGGAATGTAGACTAGAAGAACTAACAGCAGCAGTTAATGTTATCTTGTCAGTACTTTGCCAGTCACTCCAGTTCAAAGAAGGAGACTACGCTTTATAACATTTCAAGACAATGGCCATTCACAACGATGGGCAAAGATTTATCAGATGTTTCTGTAGAATGATCCCCACGAATAGCGGAAATATTATAGAAAGAGGAATTGCATGAGGGAGGCTTTTCAAAAGTATTTTCATTTAATGTGAAATATGCAAAACATGATACTGTTTGTGCAAAGACTATGCAAATTGCATACAATAAAATGTGAATACAACACACAGTTTATGCAGTGTCTATATATAATAATAATAATAATATTTATTTATATACCGCCCTATGGCAAACCAATCCGGGCGGTTAACAACAGTAAAATGTAAAATATAACAATTAAAAACACCTTATCCCTCCCCCCCTTAAGACAGTATTAAACAATATAACATATTAAAACACAATATCAATGCGTAAAACAATAATTTAAAAACTAAAAACCCTGATGTCCCTCTGTTGATCCTCAACCATCACTAAGATGGGGCCACGAGAGGAATCAGGGAATCTGGGCCGGGATGGTTAATCTGGAAAGGCCTGCCGGAAGAGATCCGTCTTGACCGCCTTTTTAAAGCTGTCTAATGATGTTATCTGACGGATCTCATCCGACAGGTCGTTCCAGAGTTTGGGGGCGACAGCAGAGAACGCCCTCTGGGAGGTCGCCGCAAGCCTAGATTTTAGAGGCTGCAGTAAGTTCCTCCCAGAGGACCGGAGAGTGCGGGGAGGATTGTACGGGAGGAGGCGGTCCCTGAGATAGCTTGGACCCAAGCCATTTAGGGCTTTAAAGGTGATAACCAACACCTTGTACTGGGCCCGGAAGCTGATAGGCAGCCAGTGGAGGGATCTCAAAACGGGAGTGATGTGGTCCCTCCTAGATGTTCCTGAGACAAGCCTGGCTGCCATGTTTTGAACCAGCTGTAATTTCCGAGTCAAGCACAGGGGTAGCCCCATGTAGAGTGCATTACAGAAGTCAAGGCGTGAGGTTACCAGCGCGTGCACAACAGTCTCGAGATCCCTTACTTCCAGAAAAGGGCGCAGCTGGCGTATCAGCCGAAGCTGATAACAGGCACTCCTGACCGTCGCATTTACCTGATTTGTCATCAGGAGCGACGAGTCAAGGAGCACCCCCAGACTGCGAACACAGTCACTGGAGGAGAGTGTGACCCCATCCAGGACTGGAGGTTGCAACCCAATTCTTGGTTTCGGGGCCGCTACCATGAGCACCTCCGTCTTGTCTGGATTCAGTTTCAGTCTGTTTTTCCTCATCCAGCCCATTACCGCCTGAAGACATTCATTGAGAGAAGAGATGCCATCGGAATTCGAGGCCGACGAACGAGACACGGAGAAATAGATTTGGGTGTCATCAGCGTACTGATAACACCCAGCACCATGACTCCTTATTATCTCACCCAGCGGCTTCATATAGATGTTAAATAACATCGGGGACAAAATAGCCCCCTGAGGAACCCCACAAGTGAGGTACCTCTTACTGGAGCTACAGTCCCCGAGCAGCACCCTCTGAGACCTGCCCGAGAGGAAGGACCGGAACCACTGCAAAGCAGTGCCCCCGATGCCTAACCCCTTCAGGCGGTCCAAGAGGATGCCGTGATCTATAGTGTCAAAAGCCGCTGAGAGGTCTAAGAGCACCAACAGGGTCACACTCCCCCTGTCAATGCTCAGACGCAGATCGTCGGTCAAGGCAACCATGGCGGTCTCAACCCCAAAGCCTGTCCTAAAGCCGGTTTGAAATGGGTCTAGATAATCGGTTTCATCCAAGACAGCTTGGAGCTGAAGGGCAACCGCCCTCTCGATCACCTTGCTCAAGAATGGCAGCAATGACACTGGCCTATAATTCCTCATATCCAGGGGGTCTAGGGAAGGTTTTTTCAGGAGCGGCCTAACCGCCGCTTCCTTTAAACAAGATGGAACATATCCTTCCCTGAAGGATGCACCGATGATATCCGTGAGGAATCTCATCAATGCATCCCCCCCCTGGACGGCCAGCCATGATGGGCAAGGGTCAAGAGGGCAAGTTGTCTTCCTCACCTTACCAAGCAGCTTGTCCACGTCATCAGTACTCACAGACTGGAACTGATCCAGTATGACTACATCGGCGGAGTCACTGGACGCCTCGCCTGTCGACTCTGTTTCAACGGTGGCATCTAAGTCGGCTCTTATCTGAGAGATTTTGTCTGCAAAGAAGTTATTAAACGCGTCACAGCAGGCCGTCGTCGGGTTAAGTAAGGGATTTGGCGCAGGGGGCACCTGCGTCATTTCCCTCACCACCTTAAACAGCTCTGCTGGACGGAACTCTGCAGACGCAATACGTGCAGAGGAGAAGGCTCTCTTCGCTGCACGTATTGCCTCCCGGTAGGAACGAAGAAAATTCCTATGGCGAGTTCTGTCGGATAAGAGTCGAGTCTTCCGCCACCTGCGCTCTAGCCGTTGTCCAACCCGCTTCATCTTCCTCAGCTCTGGCGTGAACCAGGGCCTCCGATTTGGGGCGGGATGGCAAGGGCGCTTGGGAGCGATCGTGTTGATAGCCCTGGTAAGATCGGTGTTCCAGGTATTGACCAGAGCATCAACAGGATCACCGGCATTCCCAACCATTAAGCCCTCTAAGGCTGTCTGGAATCCAATGGGCTCCATCAGCCTTCGAGGGCGGACCATTCTAATGGGTCCGCCACCCCCGGTGGGGCAGATATTGGCTCTAAGTTTCATCTTGACCAGGAAATGATCCGTCCATGACAATGCGGAGGTACTTACCACCTCCGCCCACGGATATTCCTGTTCCGTACTGAAGACCGCATCGAGTGTATGACCTGCACAATGTGTTGGCCCTGTGATCAATTGTGATCAATTGTGATCAATATATTTGGCAAAGAGTAGGATATAAATCAATATGAATAAGTGTGCTATATCGTATGCAAAATTGTATGCTCATTATTTTTCAGGCAAGTGAGATTTGCATATGAAACTTAGCCACTGTGTTGCCATCTCCTAAGTTTTGTTTAAATACGCAATATTACAGTAATTATATCCAGCAGTACTTAAGAATAATTATATAACCACAAAGTAAACAGAATAAGATTAAAGTATAAGCAGTTTAAACAGTAAACTTACGTATATGCAAAATATTGTAACAATAAAAGGTTACAGTAAACTTACAGATATGCAAAAGTCATTTCATTTTATTTTTCTCGGTAGTTATATTTCTTATTTAAGGAGTCATGAAATATATTTTCATTATATATTTAAATGCATCAATAACAGGATACCGCTATATCTTTGTAAGCTTTCTGTGCCCTCTTGCATATTTCACTAATTGGATTAGTTTCAGTTCCAAGGTCATTATTGCTTAGAAGGATTGGGGAGTTAGCAAGAATGTTTATGTATGTACTGGCTGTGGGCTGACCAAATGGGGTGGGAAATGGTTGAGGGATATATGTGCTTTCTAGTGCTCATTTATGTATGATTTATCAATAAATGCTGACATTCTGCTATAGAAGCAGCTTTCTGTGTCCTTGTGTTGGGCCTGTGCATGGCGGTCTTGACAATGTCAAACAGTTCTTTGTAGAATCACAGAGCTGAAAAATATCCTGGAGGTCATCAAGGCCAATCCCTTATCAGTGCAGGATTTGCTAGACCAGATATGTTACTACCCAGTCTTTGCTTGAAGACCTCCAGTAAAAGGGGACATATAACCCACTGAGCTCTTACTGGATTCTTCAGTTACATTTCAGAGCTGGGTGACATTTCTGCTTATGTATGCCATTTTGTGACATACATAAAAAGTGGCTGAGTCATGGTGGCTTCGGTTCTGTTGGATCCTGTGGAGCTAAGCCAAGAGGAATAGCAGAGAAAATGAGCAACAGAAACAACAAAGAAAGCACAGTCCAGGAAAAGGGTCCAATGTGAGCATTTGCCCAAGGTAAATAGCTGCATGCACATGAAGCGCATGGAGAGCCTGGGGAGGCCCAGGATGCAACAACTGCATGGCAATGCCCCCATCAGATCTGCACCTCACCTCCAAGTGGGAAATCCATCCTGGAAGGCAGTCCAATGGCAGGTTGCTGTAAGGGCAGATTTCTCCCTCTTTAACATCCTTAGCTCCTGCCTGGAGAGAGATCAGCAGTGGCTTACTGGGGCTTGCATCAAAGATAATCTCCTGTCCTGACTGGTGCTAAACCACACCAGACAGAAACTTTGAAGGTATGGACATTTTGTTTTGCATCTTGGAAGATTCTGAAGATGGGTTACAGCCATGTATGTGGCACACCATGCTGCTCAGTGGTAGGACTGAAGTAGGCCACAGAAAAGATGGTCCTTTTCATGTTTGTGGGGATGCTGTCTATATCCACCTGAAATTGCACTGCATCATAACTTCAAACTCTCTTGAGAACAAGAAGAGTTGGCTTTTCTACCCTGCTTTTCTCATGCATTTAAGGGACTCAAAATGGCCGACAAAGCTTTCTATTCTTCTCCTCACAACAGAACACCCTGTGAGATAGCTGGGGCTCCAAGAGCTCAGAAGAAAGATGTGACTAGCCCAGGGTCACCCAGCTGGCTTCATGGGGGAGGGAGGAATCAAACCCAGTATTCCCAGATAAGGGTCTGGCTCCCTAACCACTAGACCACAGGTTCAGGCCTGGATACCAGAACATGTAAAATTTGCTTTGCTACTAATTCCTCACTTCCTCTTCCCACCTGAAAAAGAGAATGCCACACTAGTTTTACTGAAATAGTTTTACCTATTTACTAGTTTTAAATAGGTCTGCTCAAATTTACTGGATTGTTGTTATTCAGTTACTTAGTTGATTCTGAGTCTTCATGACACCTTGAACATCAGCATGCCATTTCTGTCTTTCAACAGCCACTCTTCCAAGTTTCTGCAAATTCATATCCATCATTTCCTATACACTATCTATAAATTTTAGGTTCTGCTACTCTCTTTCCCTTTTTGTCCTCCTAGCATCATCATCTTGCTTTCACATTACATGGCCAAAGTATTTAAGCTTCCTTTTCAATATTTGTCCTTGCAGCAAGCAGACTGAATTTATTTCCTAAGTATTCACTTGTCTATCTTCTAGCACCTATGGAACTCTCAACAGTTTTCTCCAGTATTACTAGAATGTACTTCCAAGTAAATCCAGGCATGAATGAACTGTCATTTAGCAGATCGCAGGGTAAACCAACATGAAGCTGTTCTAATAACTGAATCGATGTACAGGTACAGTGTAGAGGAATCCAGATTTGCTGCTCAAATACAGTAGTTATAAAGGCATACATATACTTTTCCCTTCAACCAGCATTTATCTTTAATATGTGGTATCTGGGTGGAACAACTTAGAAAGAGACATCTGAAATAGGTTGCAATTTCGTGTTCTATTAGAGGTGGAAATTGTAGGATATCTCTGCAACAGTCAATCATCTCATTTCATTTTGATAAGGCTATAAAACTCTTGACAATTTGGTAGTTTTGTTCTTCTGAATTGTGCTTCCACTGTTTGGGCTGTATGTAGTATATTTATATCTGCAGGGTAGAATCAATGGAC
Source organism: Aspidoscelis tigris stejnegeri (assembly GCA_023333525.1). NCBI lineage: Eukaryota > Metazoa > Chordata > Lepidosauria > Squamata > Teiidae > Aspidoscelis > Aspidoscelis tigris. The sequence continues at coordinate 216,917,258 of JALMGA010000001.1, forward strand.
TGAAGTTTCTATGAAAAATAAAATTCCTTTGAAAAATACTTATTTCCATTCTCTAAATGGATGCTACAAAAACAAGAGATGTTTGCTAGGATTTGTCTCACAGGAAATCAAATGTTAGGCAACATTTGACTATGTCACAAGGGTATCTTGCTCCCCCGGCTTTCCACTTACTGTCTGTTCTTAGCCCATGAATCAGTTGCAGTGACTTTCTCTACTGCGTTTGTAGTTGATGCCAGATTTTGAAAAGTGAGTTGCTGAAAGTCACAGAATTTTCAGTAGTTCTCCATTTAATCAAGATTAATTAAGTAGTGGTAGCGAGCTGTGCCTTACTAATGTGTATTTGACATTCTAATTACATTGGGGAGAAAAGACATTTATAGTTTGGAAGTCGCAAAGGTATCAGTTACACAATCCATCTTTTGTATGTGAATCTTATTTTGATGGGATCAAGACTGGTGTTCTCTCAGAATCTTTTAACTAATTCCTTCTGTTCTGTACGATGTCAGGAAGAATTTGAAGTTTTCAATAAATCCCAAACTTTTGCAGATGCTTTGGTCCTCCTCATTGTGAAATTTAATTTTACCTCTAAATATTTTTAGAGTAAAACACCAAAAATTTTCAGTTATTTCCAGAATATCATCATCCCTACCATTCAAGCAAAAGGTTCTGAATGGACAGTGGTTCCTTCAAGCAGAAGGGGCTTTTTCACAAACAGAAGCAATTGTCACTTTTACATGGGAGCAAATCTCCATCCAACTCAATAGTTATTAAACATTATTAAACAACTATGGCAAGAATGTATGTAGAATTCAACACCTTAAATGATTTCTAACTCTCCATGTCAGATGATAATTAATCAAATCAAAATAGCTCACATACTCAGATTTGAGGAATCAGTTGTGATGGTACAAGTTCTTCATTTTTTGCATTGGGTGTTATTCCAGAATATATCCTGGAACAGGGGCATGCCATCAGCATGTTAGTGTTAACTGTGGAAAGACCAGGGCAGTACCTGCCATAGCCCGCACCACTCTGTGGGTGAAAGGCAGCTATTCTGGGATATAATCCAGAATAAGGCCCAATGCAGAAAGGCCCTTTGCATCCATAAGGCAAAGGGTAATGCTGGATGTTAGCAGAATGTCAGCATCACCCATACTGTCATTTGCCAGACACACAAAGCATGGCACCAAAACCCACTTTAGGGAGCTTGCTGCACTCCTTTTATTTTGCTTTTTTTCATGAGTGTGGCAAGCTCCCAAAATTTGCTTTCACTGCTATGCTGGAAGAGCCTTGGCAGATGTCCCTGCAAGTGCCTCCATGCTAAATCAGCAAAGATGTGTAGGATCTACCATAATATCATTACTTTGAATTGAGTAGCCAATAGCCCCCCAATGGCTGTCTGATGGGCTTGCTATTACACTGGCAACTGTCTGTATTTTTAGTATGTCTGAAAGTGCCTTCATTCTACACGTACTGTATAAGATGGAAATAGTTATCAGAAAATTTTACTGTAGAGTTCAAACAATATAGTTTATACAGAATAAGCAAGTCTGGAAACTACCCCCAACTAAAATCCAACCCCCAACTAAAAAGAAAAATTATATAGTTTCCCTTTTTTTCTCTCCTATCATGCCCATCTTCTTACTATGTTCCATGAAAGAAAATAACATTTAAAAAGGATTCCCATTCTAAAAAATAGCACATTGGAAGGGATTGCACTACTTTTACAAAACCCTAGGAAGACTCTAGAAAGGTCTGAAAACAAACATGTCTGATGGACACTGGATGATCTCTGCAAGCATCAGTATGACAAGTTAGCCAGGGACAATTAACCTCTAACAGCAAAATGGGCCAGATCCTGTCACATCCAATAGTCCGGAATTTGAGCCCGCCTTCCGTTCTCTGGCACCTACACTTTCAACCTTTTTCAGTCAATCCTCAGGTCTCAAATCTCATACCTTTTCACTTCTATCCATTTTATTTGTGGACTTTTCATTCTGGAAAGTCCAGATGGTGTGTGAGCACTCAGACCTGAAGATGGACTGAAGAAGGTTTAAAATGAAGGTGTGACCATGGCCTCTGTCATTCATAATTTATCTCAAGATTGGTTAATTTTTCCATAATCTGTTATGCCAAGTGGGATCAATTTTTGGGGTTTTACCGCTTGAGATCACAGCCCATTCTCACCTGCTCTTTACTTTATGTGTTCTGTGTCCTGGTGCCTCTTCCTTTCAACTGATCTGCCCTTTGCTCTACCAACCTCAAACAGTGCAAGCATCACCAAATTTCAACGACTGGGCAGGTCTGTAACATTAGAGAAACTTTTATATTGCACTGAGTCCAGGAATCAGATCCAGAACTGATTTAATAACATTGCACTTTGTATTTTTGTACAATAGCCATAGTTAACAGCACTAATTATAGTTAGGAGAAACCAATTGTGAAATAATACTTATCTGAAGCTCTTATGTCTTCATTATAAGAAACTGGCCAGACACCTCTTTTCTCAAGCTTCACATTTCAGCTCTCCAGCTGTACTCTGATCCGCTCATGTTCTTGACACATTAAGCCTGTCACTGTAACAGATGCAGGCAACCACTTAAAGGCGACAAGATGCCCATGGTTTTGTGTGTCTAAGAAATACCATTTCACTGAGTCCCAGGCATATTAATATCGAATGCTAGTGCATGGATTCATCTGGTATAAAGAGGAATAATGCCATTCGACATGCCTTAAAAGTTTGGAACAAAATAAAAGAAAACTCAAACTTCAACCACAACCAGAATTATAGGTCTCCATTGAAACCAGATTCTGTAGATCATTATTTATAAGGAACTTTCCACTAGGAGAAGTGGCTTCATCTGGAAATCAAAAACACTTTTCATACTGAGTTGTAGATCTAGGCTTTCATCTGGTGTAAGTTGACATTGTTCGGTTTAAGTTAAAATGGTGCCAGGGAGCTAGCTCTGAATTGTTGGCGCTTTCAGAGAGCCTGTGTTGCAGCAACTGCATGTGACTGCATCCATAGACCTATGGCCCACCCCAGAGGGTTAGAAAGCATTCTTGGAGATGAGATTACAAAATACCACTCCAAGAGCACTTGCTGCCTGATGTGCAGAGAGAGTGGCAGCAGGGCAGGTAGGGGCACTATCTCCCATCCAGCATGATTATGGTCTGCAGCCATTTCTCTTTCAGCCCTTTAATTGCCCTAGGTGTGTGAAGGAGGGAGAAAACCACCCTTCTGCAACCACCCCAAGAGCTGTTTCATGGAGCTAATGTTACAATGGTTCCTATGGAGGCTCACTGGCTGATAATAGCCAACCAATTTTACAGTCAGTGTGACTCAAATACTCACACTTATGGCTTTGCTTAATTTTGTATTGAGTTACTATGGGCCTTATTTATTTATTTTAAGAAAACCAAACTCTCCGGTTCCCAACCAGATGCCAAAAAAGCTCAGCGATGTGAAAAAAAGTTTTTTATATTTAACTTGGCAGATTTTCATTAAAGAAATTAATCCTCATTATCTCAGAACTATAAAAGGATTTCTTGGGTCTGCTTTAAATGCGTTTTGTCATATTCAGGTTGTACATAGTTGACTGTCCATTTTTAAAAATAGCTCAGTTGTTTATTTTTTATTCTTTGAGTAATATTTTCCATCATGTTCTTGCAAGAATTCATGCAATGTTTTCATCAGATAGATATTGGCTGTTGCAAAGTTACTCAGAAAACATCCCAACTATATACAGAATACTGGCAGAGACCCAGGTTCAGTGACCAGTGACCAGACATGGGGCCTTTCTGCACTGGGCAGTGGGCCTAATATGCTCCATCTGCACAGGATGGAGCATGGAATGGAAGACAATGCCCAAAATGTCACCCTTGTCTAGTCTATGGGTATTCTAGGTGTTGGTATGTCAGACCATGGAGGCCTGTGGGCGGCATACCTCCATGGTTCATTATTCCATAAGGGGCTCAGTTTGGTGGTACAAAAAAGCATGCCACTGAAATGGAGGCCCCAGGAGCTCTGAAAGGCAGATCAGACTTCAAAGCACCATACCAAGCATTTCAGATTTGTACAGCTATAACCGTGGACAGCCGTGGTGCAGGACCAGGGTGTGGCAATGGGGCAAAAGCTCTGGGCTCCAATTTCAGCCATGGAGAGGAGGCCCAGTGAAGTGCATCCCTTGCTCCTTTTGTCTTACTGGCTCTGTTTGGTGGACAAAAGGAGCTGCAGCCCAACAGATAATGGGGGCAGAGGAAGAAGTGTCATGGTAAGAGGGAGGAGGAAGGGAAGGGCAAGATACAGAGCAGAGGTTTGCATAGGTATCGTTTTCTGGGCAGCAGGAACCAGAATGGTGAGGTTCTGGAAGGGGATAAAAATAGTAATGCTGTGTTGGCCTGAATGAAGGAAAACCCAAACAGAGGGAGGAAAATGCAGGAAAAAAATGACTTGGCATTTAAAGATGTAACCAGACAGGCTGGAATTTGGGCTGAAGAAGGATTAAAGCAAAGGTGTAACTGCAGCCTAAGATATTTAACACTGAAAGAAAACAGCTTGTCACTTTGCTGATGCATTGTCTCACTCTGAAAGTGGACTGAAGCTGGATTAAACCTTAGGTGTGATCACAACCTCTGTGTGTGAGAATGTGTGTGTGTGGGCTTATATTTTAAATATGTTTTAGTGCTTTGCATTTTTATTGTAGGCTACGACCCACTCTGGATCTCTGGGTGAAAGGCAGGATGCAAGTGTAACAAACAAACAAATACTTGCACCCCAAAAAAGTTTTCAATCACCTGACAAAGGGGAAAGTCTGTCAGCAGTTTTTAGCCAGGAAAACTAATCTGAACTTCCAAAGCTCAGAGGCAGTAGCAGGCCATATATGTACAGTGCTTTTGACTTGCTTCCTGTTTGGAAGGATACTGATCCTGGATAAATCCTTAGTCTGGCCCATTAATGATGTTTGTTTTCTGACCATTCATTATGCCAGGATGTGACAAACAGCATGCCCTTTTCTGGAAAGCATCTCTCACATTATTTCTTTCCACAACATCTGAGAGATGCTACTGGAAGGATTACCATTTCATTCTACCCAAACTCCCATTTTAATAGGAGCATTACAAAATTGCAAGGAACATGATTTAATGCGTCCTGCAGGCAAAATCCCATACAGTGCCAGTATTCTTTGGAGACAGGGTGTACAGGAATGCAGAGTACGTGCAGAACTTTCATACAGCACAAAGGTTTGTTTGTTTTTTTCTTTTTAAAGCAGAAAAACTATAGGAAGAGTGATGATGTCATTGTCAAATCTATTTTCAAAAAAAGTATGTTCAATTTAATTTCTTTTCAGATTAATCAGGTCTGATAGGTAGACCTACACTTGAGACACAATGTTCAATTTTTTTTACTGCTTTTGAGCATTATTTTAATACATAAATCACTCTTTGCCATTCACTTTTTGTCATGCTAATCTTCAAAATAAATAGAATAATTTATTACTAAAGGAAAAAAAATCTGTGCAAGATAGCAAAACAGCAGAAGCTTGTTTATGTAGAGGGCTGAATCCACAAGAACTGTAAGCAGAATTTTGCTTATTCACTGCCTCATCAGGTAAATGGGGAAAGGTAATTTTTACAAAACAATAGTATAGCAAACTGCAGGGCATAGTGCAGTTGCCAGTCCCTCTTCCTCTGATGGAAACCTTTCCTTAGTCAGAGGCTGCGTTCAAATCTTAAAAGGCACCAGGTGGTGTCCACAAACATGCACTACCCTTAAAGCCTGTAGCCTGGCCTCAAAGCATAGCAGGAACCTTTGGAGTTGTCTATTCTGCAGTGGAAGAAAAATGACTATGAAGGGGTTTGTCACCCTGGGCACAGGCACCTAAACTATGCTTGTAGAGCTATTCTTAATGCAGTGGTGTGCTGTCTGTCATTTGCCCTGGCCATCAAGATTAAAGCTGAGATATTTTCAACCATGACCATGATGACAGGTGTGGGGGGATCACTGATTATAGTAACTGGGTCCAGGTAGACAATGAAGGCCACTGTGGAAGTAAGTCTGTTTGGCTGTGGTCACACAAGTGGTTTAGGTTAACCTCAGAACATCCTCAGGTTGTGTTACATTATTTGTACTTAATTCGTTTTCCAAGCTGGCCCTAACCCTCTGCTTTAGAAGAGGCTTTTGAAGAGAAAACGGCTGGTTTTTCCTTCTTTAAACAGCAGGATTCTTCATATTTCACTCAGTGGCACACCCCCTCCCCTACTGGGTCATAGACAAATCAAGCTAGAGCGGCAGCCTACGAGGGTGGATTGCAGCCCAGATCCTTTGCTGGCCTTTTATTGGAGCAAGGTTTTCCCCTCGCGTCAGAGCCAGAAGCAAAGCTACAAGCCACACTCTTGGAATTAGCAGGTAAGGCTGCCGTCTCTCCCCAAGTCCGAGGCTCCGTTTAGGCTGCGTACCCCAGTTTTGTGCTGGCGGCTATGGCGAGCAGGACCCAAGTGAGGGTATTTCTGGTGTATAAGGTGACCCCCGCCTTTTCAGAAGATTTTTTGGGGTTAAAAAGTCACCTTATACGCCAGAATATACGGTAGATGGACCCTTATTGTTTAGCATCTTCTAAGAAAAACTAAGCTGGTAAAGAGACAATGGCAATCATCTTATTGATATAGTAAATAAATATAAACTGGAAATCTTGAACAAAAATAGACTAACATTCTGCAATCATCTGGTTTTAATCTGGGTATTAATGAAATACGGCAGAAATGTTAAGTGTTTGTGCCCTAGAGGATTAGGAATTTTTGAGTTTAGACAGGAGAAGGTCACAGCTGAAGCTGTTTGTTAATGACTCAAGGAAGAATCAAGGCATCTGGAAGTGAAGTGCAAAGGATGATTTAATTGGTTAGTGAACTATGAGGAATGGGGACCTAATTTTGTCATCTTCCCACATCATTCTTTGTTAAAAAATGTGAATTAAGTCTTAAAATAATGGATGAAAAATTGTGAACCAATAAATTCTGAACTACTGCAGAGAAATTATTTGTAGACACTGCAGCGGCATTTTTAAGGCAGACAATTTTTATCAGCTAAAGGTCACAATAAGTAGGAGTTAGGATTAAATAAATATTCAGTTACAGTTGATAATTGTAAATTCCATCAGATATGAATTTGTTCCAGTTACAGCTGTTACTATAGTATTAAAAGCATGGATGAGCTTTAAAGATTATTTGAAGCAAACCAATAGTGAAATCCTATCTAGGTTAAGTTCAAAGGCAAATGAGACAACCACCTGGGTTTAAAAAACAAAACAAACCCTGAAATTTGTGACTAGTGACAGCCTGGGAACAATATGTACTTGGTGAAAAAAAGATGGGTTATAGATGCATGATTTTTTTTAAAAAAAACTGTTTAGTTGAAAGAAAGCTTAGATTTAAATTAGTAAGCTACTGTGGACAGTCCAATAGGCATATATTGAGAGACAAGTTAAATCAAGTTATTTTCGCATTAGTTATTTTCCTGAATTTTAAACTTCAGAAATTATTTATTTCTTTATTTATATTTATATTTATATCCCGCCCCATACCCAAAGGTCTCTGGGCGGCTCACAGCAGTTAAAAATGAACATATTAAAATTGTATCAGATTGTGCTAAAATCCATACAAAGTTTAAAAACCAGCATGATAATAATAATACAAATTATACAAAAGCAGTTTAAAAACAATAGTTTTTGCAGGGGGGAAGCATAGAGGGCATTTAGCCAAAGGCCTGAGTGAAAAGGTGTGTCTTTACCGCCTTCCTGAATGTAAACAGGGAAGGGGCCTGACGCACCTCCAAGGGGAGGCCATTCCACAACCTGGGGGCCACAACTGAAAAGGCCCTCTCTTTTGAAAGCAGTACAATTTGGTTATTACAAAAAACATGAGAACATAAGAGGAGCCATGCCGGTCAGGCCACAAGCCATCTAGTCCAGCATGCTCTTTCACACAGTGGCCTGCCAATTGCTTCTAGGCATTCTAAAGCAGAAGACAAAAATAAAACCTTCACCTGCTCTTGGCTTCTTGCAAATGGCCTTTAGAAGCCTTCTGCCTGTCTCCCCAACCTGGAGGCAGTTGCTAGGCATCTATTACTTCTGGACTCTTCACTAATGCTTGAAGCTCAGGTGGAGGCCATGGCCAGGAGCACCTACTCCCAACTACAGCTGGTGCACCAACTGAAGCTTTTTCTGGATAGAGACAACTTGGCCACAGTCAACCATGCTCTGGTAGCTTCTAGATTGGACTATTGCAATGCACTCTACATGAGGCTGCCCTTGAAGACAGTCCAGAAGTTGCAAAATGCACTTGCTAGAGTGCTGATTGGAACAGCTGGCCAGATGCACATTACACCATTTTAAAAGAATTGCACTGGTTGCCAAATATCTAAAGGAACACCTTCTCCCATACCAACCTGCCAGTGCCTTAAGATCTAGCAGTGAGGTCCTCCTGGTTGCCCCACTGCCTTCAGTAGTGTGGCTGGCGCACACCCGGGAGAGGGCCTTTTCAGCGATGGCCCCCAGACTATGGAATAGTCTCACCCTTGAGGTGCGTCATGCTCCTCCCTTATATATATTTAGGAAGGCAGTTAAGACGCACCTCTTTGCCCTGGCCTTTGGCTGAGGTGATTATATTCCCCCTCCCCCCCAGTTACAGTCACTACAATGCAATATGGAGTGTACTGTTTTAAATTTGTTGATTTTTAAAAGTGCTTTTAATGTGCATCTTGTTTTTAATTTGTATCTTGTTTTTAATCTGTGGTTTAATCTGTTGTTACCTGCCCAGAGACCTTCAGATATAGGGCAGGATAGAAATGTAAATAAAAAAATAAATATTAGATTGACATGACTATGAAAGTTCAAAAATGATTCCTTTGAATATCTGTATAAGATACTAAAGCCCCATTCCCACACATGGAATAAAATGCTATTTAAAACGCTTTTAAAATGCTTTAAAGCTAAGCAGATGAGCATCTGGCAATCACAGTCAACCCTGAATTGTGTCCCCACACTTCAAACACTTCAAACAACAACAACAACATCATATTGGGGAAAGTGATTCTTTCCCCTCCTGACCCTTTTCCCACCCCTCCTCCCCATTGCTTTTGATCCGATGATATGGGGAATCCCAGCCCACTCCCTTCTGCTTTTGCTGGCCCTGTTTGATTCCACAGACTAAACACCATTTACATGTTTCACAAAATCCACAGCCCTGCCTGTTAACATACACAACCCAAACAACCAAAGCAACAGCCACCCACCCCTAGCCTCAGAGACACACGAAAATACAGACACATGCACAGATAATTCCTGCATTTCTAGCCGGGAGAGAGAGAGTGACAGCCGGCTGACAGACAGCATGAGCTCTGGTGGGTGGAATACTAATCAGGCAGGCTACACTCTGCAGCAAGTGAGAAGTAACTTTGTTACCATTGTGCATGGGTGGGAAATGAAAGTGTATGGAATGAATTGTTATCAGAAAACGAAACTGTGAAGTGCTCTGAGAGGTGACGGAAAAAGGCTTTAGGCTTCCTGGCACTTTAAAAATCTGGCTAGGGACTGTATTGCAAGGAGAAATCCCACCCATTTCATGGCAGATCAATCTGCAGGTGTATTATTTATTCCATTTTAGAGCTGAAACCCCTGAAACGGATTGGTAATGGGGACAAAGAGAATCCAAACTGTTTCTAAACTGCTTTATTCCATGAGTGGGAATCCACCCAATGAGGCATCCATCTAGGCAACAAACCTTCCATTTTAAAACCTTCCATTAATTTGGCTTCTCCATGGGAGCTGGTGGAAGTAAGTTGTAAGGAAAGTCAGCTGAGGCCTTCTTAAACAAGATATTTTCCACAGCCACAGGCCAGGTGGAGGCTAATTTTGTAATCCCTCATGACAGCTGCCCGCCCTGGGTGTAAGGGAAGGCTCTCTTTAAAGTATCATAGAGATGTATAAAGGCAAAGGGACATTACTATTTTTTCTTCTTATTTGCAGCAAGTTTTGGGCTGTTATACTGTGTTCCAGATTTCTTCTTAGAACCTTAAGCTTTTGGATATTGCTGTGCGGTGTGGGAAGCACATGGGACTCATGGGTGGAGTGAACCTTGGGTAGGCATCATGCTTCTCAGTGGGCACATCATGCCACAGAAAATGCAGACAGAATGTTCCAGCTCCTTCCATAAAATAGAGACACAACCTCCAGAAAGAATACGTCAGGAAAGTACGTACATGGAGCAATGTGAAGCACAACCATGCTGGATAAGCTGCATGCCCACCCAATTGCTTCTTGGGGTGCTGAGTGGCATGGTAGGCAGTTCTGAACATGGTGTTCAGTGTGGTGTCACTACTTGCTCCACCCTGAACCCAGTGCAATTTTATCTAGAGTCTCTTCACTTGTTGCTTAGCTAAGTGTAAAAATGATATTTAAAGGACATCTATCTGAAATGTCATGGAATTCCATGTCTAAGAAATAACTAGGAGCTGCACTAATATGAATATTTTCTTGGATTGTTATTCCAAGTTCAACTAAAGGTGCTTCCGCATTGGTACTGAAAAACGGATCTAAAAAGATCTGTTTTTTGGCGATCCAACCTCCTGAGGATCTGTCACAAATAGTGATGGATCCAAAGGGCCCTCGTGTGTCCGCACACGTGTGGGGAGGCCAGTTTCTGGAGAACGGATGGAGTGGGTGCTGTGTGGATGCATCAGCTCCCATTCCAAAAGTCTTTCCAGCTCGTGTGTGGCTGATGCCGCCCACAGAGCCACAGGACTGGAGCGGTGAACTGCCAGTCACCGCGTGTTTCCAGCAATGTCGGGCATGCAGCGGAGGGGCTTCAGAAGCAGGCAATCCTGCTTCTACCTTTTCCAACATGGCGGCCAGAGGGACATCTGTCCCTTCGCCTGGCCATGTGTGGAAGTGTCCTGCTTCTGCACACATCCAGGTGAAGAGACGGATGTAAGATCTGATTTTTCAGGTCTTCGATTTAATCTGGATTTTGGCAGCAAAACCAGTTTTAAAAACCGGTCTTGCATGCTGACATGCAGAAGTGGCATCCGTGATGAGTCTCCAATCAGGTCTGCAGTGCGGAAGCCATTTAAGGTAAGTGTTTTAAATCTTTCTTATGGGTGGTGGTGGTTTTAAACCGGTTTCCGCAGCTAGTGCGGAAACACCCTTAGTGTAGTGGCATGATATGTTTACTTCCATCTCTGGGTGCTATGTTATCTGGCCAGTCCTGGAACAGCTGTAGACCATGTTTTGGTAACATCTCATTTATCCTTCTGCAATGCCTTCCTTGTGGCATTGGGATTGTAGCTGGTGAGATTGCCATCCATGTCTTGATGACATGTGTAACCAGCCAAAGCATGCAAGTTCAGTGTTGTGGAATAAGGAACCCAGAAGTCTGCATGCCTGGAAATATTGGTTCTGATACTTCAGTCTGGTTACTGTAGTGATCTGGGTCAGTGATCAAATTGAGGGGACTGAACTAAGGCTCCCAATTGTGCAACTAGCCTACTTCTCCAGCACTGAGAATACTAATGCCTAGGGAAGTTTATGTGGGGCTATCATTCAAATGTTTATGTGAGTAGTGGTGTTTTGCTGAGACCAGTTCAAAGTATTAGTGAAGATCCAGAAAGTCCCATAAAGTTTATGATGGACAGGAGAACAGAGCTCATACTTGCTTAGAAGAAAGGATTTCAGAAAGGTTGGTCTGCATCTTGCTGAGCTATATCAGCTGAATTCCCTCTTCTGTGCAGCTATTAGCATGGCAGGAACATTATCCTCATTTGCACCCTAGTTCAGGACCACTGTGCCAGAATACATTGTCCAGCCCCTGATTTAGGATCAGATGATGATCTTAGTATGGAGAGTCTAAAAGCCTTGAATGCACCAGAAAGTCTTTTTTAGTGATAGCATCTCAGTTGTGGAATGGCCTTACCCTTGAAATTCATTTGATGCTGTCTAGACAGCAGTGATTAGTTTACAGTGATAATTGAAAACATTTTCCTTTCATTTAGGCTTTTATCCTTAAAATGGCAACTTGGTTAATTCATGTAAGGCTGCATGCAGACATCAGTTCCCTATTTTGGTATATTTAAATATTCCAAATACCCATGCTTAATTCTGGAATATTCAAATAAAGCAGAATAAGTAACCAATGTCTGGATAGCCAGAGTGTTTCAAAGACATTATGAATGGATACCTTTTGGTCTGTCTCAAAATCATGACAATAACTATGTTTGTGCTGGTTCCCTTGTCCAAGTTTTTGTTTTTCTAAAGTTCTTTATCAGTCACAGAAATCAATGTAAACATTTTCAAATACATGAAGGAAGTTTGACATCTCAATAATCTGTTTCTTAACTATCATGCAACCTAACATCTATGCACCTCCCTTTAAAGCACCTTTGGAGGAACTATTTCTTTGGAATTGAATGATGGATTTGGAATATAGTTGGAAATCCTGTCCAAGTGGCAGGAAAGAGGACTTCTCAGAAAGGAATATGGTTTGTGAGAAGGCAAATGGGATCTGTCCCTGTTCCAGTTTCTTCTAGAAAAATACATAGAGAAAATGGAGAGGCTGTAATCACAAGCCACCTATCAGATGGGGAAATGAGCCATACAGTTGAGCTTGCTTGTGTGAACAATCCAAGCTCAATTAGACCATCCAAGAGCCAAGTAGGGCTTTAAAATCTTGGCTTGACTTGAAAGTTAGCTAATGATTACCTGGCAGACACCTTTGTGGCTGCCATGTCTGCAAAAGTGCCATGAAGCATCTATAAAAAGCTGCCAGAGCAGTTTATGACTGCTTTGAAGCACTTTGGCAGTCACAAAGGATGCCCTGAGACTCCCCATATGGTGAGATAAGCTACAAGCTCAAGCCCGAGCATCTTGGTGCTTTGATGAGCTACCCTGAGGTGGATTGGTAATGCCAGAGCTCAGGTTGATGCAAGCTGAGTTTTTAAAGCCAATTCTGCACTTATGTTTAGTAGACTATGTCAGTGGGTTTGGATCATCTGGAGTGGTCCACCAGATGGAGCAGTCCAACTGCCCTAGAACAAGATCATCTGCATTTGGATGGCTCTTCAGGTTCAGCTCCCACACTGTCTCTGAAGGTTCCAATGGCCAATGGTCTCGGAGTTCCCATTTTGGCAGCAGAACAAGGTACACTGCCAAATAGGTCCTCCACCTGAAACTGGACTACAAAGACAGGTCACATTTGCACAGATCCATGATCCACTTTAGTGGCTGCTAGTGTGACAGTAGACCTTCTTAAAAAGGTTCACCAGTATTTTGGTTTGGGTGGGGCCTCCCTTGGACCGTACCAAGGTGCAGAATTGAGATTTTGGGAACTGTTTCTATACAGTTTTAGTGGTAAAGGTAAATATGGGAAGACCCTAAGTCTGATTGGTTTTTGGATAAGAGATTCATCATGAATAGGGATGTGCACAGATATTCTTATTATTCATTATTTGAAGAGGTGGTAACAGCTACTAGTCTAGATGGCTTTAAGGCAGGGTTATAGAGATTTATGAATGATAGATGTATCAGTAGCTACTAGAATGAATGCCTAGGAACATCTTTCAGGCTGGGGGGGGGAGAAGCAGGACACTTCTAAGGCCATTTGCTGGGATTTGAGAGTAGGAAAAGGTTTGGCCTTGTCTCTGAGATGCCCATGAGCATTTGGCAGCCCACTGTGTGCGACGGGATGCTGGACTAGATGGGCTGTGGCCTGATCCAGCAAGGCTTCTCTTATAAGAAGGCCCATGTGGCTGGTGCTGATTAACCCTGATTAACTTAAAGGGGAGTTGACTGAGAGACGTTGGTTTAAAGCATTGCTATCCCAAAAAGATTGTATACATAAGTTTAGCTTTTTAATCTGATTTCCCTATCAAAACATGCATTTTCTGTGCTTAGATACATGAAATCCATGGTCTTTCTATGCATTTTAATATTTCTTGGCTCTCCCCATCAGAATGGATTTACCAGAATAGTGGCTTTGAAGACTTAAAGAGCAATACTCAAAGAGCAATACTATAAAGTCATATACCAAGGTTATATGAATAAAGTTATGATTAACACCTGTGCTGTGGTGGAAGCTTCTAGCATTGCTGTAGGAATCTGACCCATGAAAATGTCAACACCTATTATGACATTATTATTATCTTCATCTTCTCTAATTCACAGATTTTTTTGTTTTGTTTTCCAGCTGTCAGGCACAAACTGTTATTATTTTAATTTGCCAATTATTTTGACAATTAAAAAAAGACTTCCCAGTCTAATAAGATGATTAGTCTGTAATCAGACTAGGAAATCCAGTTTGAAACAAAAACCTTAAAAACATAAACATACTTATGGCACGGCTCCCATCACATAGTTGGTCTTTTAAGGTGTAATTGATGCTTCCTTTTTCCAAGTTAGCAAGTTCAGACAAAAAAAAAATCTAGCTTAGCAATGAAAAAGCAAAAGGCATTTGGCCCAGATACAACGGGCTTCAACCAGCCAAAGCTATGTGTTAATACGTTCCATTGATTAACTGGACAGTGAAGCAGATGCTTAACCTTTTCCCACTAAAATAATCTGTGACATAAAAGAATTAAATTCAGTGTTAGTTGTGCTCAAAGGTAATGCTTGACCTACAGGGGCATCCACACCTATTTTATGTATGTATGTATGTATGTATGTATGTATGTATGTATGTATGTATGTATGTATGTATGTATGTATGTATGTATGTATGTATGTATGTATGTATGTATGTATGTATGTATGTATGTATGTATGTATGTATGTATGTATGTATGTACATTTCTATCCAGCCCCATACCCAAAGGTCTCTGGGCAGGTAAAAATAGGTTAAAATAGATTAAAACAAGATACAAATTAAGAACAGATACAGATTAAAATGAAATACAAATAAAACAAGATGCACACTTTAAAATTCCTTAAAATTCAACAAATTTAAAACTGTGCACTCTGTAGTGGATTAAAATTATGTCATTATAACTGGGGAAGGAGAATAAATCCTTAACCAAAGGCCAAGGCAAAAAGATAAGTCTTTAGAGCCCTCCTAAATAAATACAAGGAAGGGGCATGGCGTACCTCAAGGCGGAGGCCATTCCCTCCATTTGAGGGAAGTAAATTGATTAATCTGCAGAAACTAAATCCCTGGGGGAGCCATTAGGCTACTGTGTTTTTACAACCTCTTCTTCACAGATCTTCTGCGGAAGGTGGACCATAGCATCTGCATTAATCAGGTCTGCTTCTCAGCATTTGGATTGTGCAGAAAAACCCGGCAGATATAAACTATTCTAGCTAGCAGAATATGTAGCATTCCTAGAAAACACTCCATGTCACAACCGCTGCTCCTCACATCTTAATTGTTTTAAGGGATTAATGTTATCCCCATCCCCACCCTATTTCTTTCAAGCTAAAGTACAGGTATGGTGACTTGTCAGTACCCCATAGATGGAAAAAAGATATGGAAATAACAATTAGCCATATAATTGGGGAGGAACCCTAACTTTGACATTTGGTATGACAAGTGATTTTGCCTCAGTTGAGTGGTAGTATCAGTCCTGAAGGAAAAGTGGATTTTGAAGTAAATTTCTTATTGACATTCAGTAGTTGATTGTAGATCACACCAGAATATGAAGCATACAAAGGATAATGTCGCTGGCAAACCTCTGCTAGGAGACTGTTCCAAAGTCAGGGGGCTACCACAGAAAAGGACCTCTTGTGTGCCACAATCCCTTGCACCACATGTTAATCCTCAGTTTAGCAACCTGTGTGGATGCAGTCTTACAGTAGTTTCTGGACCAGCCATCAGAGGGAGGAAGGGAAGTTGAGTGGGTTATGTTTTAGGGTGTTTCTGCACTGGGTGCAGAAACCAGATTAACCACCTCCGTAAGACAGATTTAAAACACTTACCTTGTTAGCTTCTGCACTGCACCCTTTGTGGTGGCTGCTTCCACATTTTGGTGAGCAAGATCCACCAAAAGCAATTTTAAAATGAAGACCTCAAAATTTAGGTCTTCAGTCTGTCCCTTTGCCTGGATCCGTGTGGAAGCAGGATGCTTCCACACATGGCCAGGTGAAGCGATGGACGTCCTGGTGGCCGCCATGTTGGGAGGGGTGGAAGCAGGATGGGCTGCCTCGGAAGCCCCTCCCTTGCTTGCCGCGTGCCACTGGAAACCTGCAGTGACTGGCAGCTGCCGGCTCTGGGGGCGGCGTCAGCGGCGCGGGAATCTGGCGGACTTTTGGAATGGGTGGTATGGATTATGCACAGCACCCAGACAATCCGTCCTGCAGGATCCGGCCTCCCTGCATGTGTGTGGACACGCAAAGGACCTTCAGATCTGTCTCTATTTGGGACGGATCCTTGGGAGGTTGGATTGCAGAGAAACAGCTCTTCTTTGAGCTGTTTCTCGGTGGTCAATGTGGAAGCACCCCTAAATACATTTTAGTACTTTCCATTTTATCATTCACTAGGACTTCTGGGTCAAGTGTGGGCTACAAACAAACAAACAAATTCATCACACTTCTATCAGTGATGCTGACTAGGATATCGGCTTCAATAGTGTTGTTTTATACTTCGAAAACTACACTTTAGCAGAGAGCCTGTCGAAGAACAGATTTGAATTTGTTTCAACTTAACTTTACTTATCTATAACCTGTAAGTCTTATAATTTATTTACATCAAATATACATGTCTAGAGGTGCTAGAGTCCATTTTTCTACTAGTCGTCTGAAGAGAGAGAACATGTGACTTTACAAACTGTTACAGCAGAGTTAATCAAAAAAACAGTTTCCATACTGCAACACCGAAAATTAACCCCTGTTTTCATACTGAAGTGGTATACACTTGCAATACACCAACAAATAGGAACAGAAAAAAAAAACCAATTGGAAGCACAAATCTCACAATACCCTACAGCTACAAGGGATTATATTTTGAATAATAACAGTTTCATGATTTAAAATAAAAGTAGAAAACTGTCAGGAAACAAATGTCGGGCAAATTATGTATATATGGGGGTGGTGGTGACCATCTTACTTGAGTCAGGGACATGTATATGCACAGTTGTCTATTTTGCTAGATGAAAAATGCACAGTTCTGCTTGAAATAAATCTTTCCAGCTCATGAAAATTAAAACCTTGTAACTTCCCCTCAGGTCTAGATTAGATCATGGTGTTAATAGCTGTGTCAGCATACAAACACAGGGAGACAGAACAGATTGAAACTGTTCTTGAACCACAGAGCGTATCTCCTTTGTTTCTAGTGCAGTGTGAATATGAACCAGGTTCAAACAAATTCAGCTATGCTTTAGGAAAATTAATAACAGTGTATCCAGATTGTTAGAAACATACCCACTAGAAATATTAGTTCTAATGAAATGCATAGCAGATTAGGAGAATTAAAAATATTATCCTATACATAATTAACTGTAACAGGAATTGTTCCAGTAATATACTGTAATATGGGATTTGTCAAAAATTCAGTTCTGTCTCAGTTTAGAACATTTTCCAAAGAACTTGCAGACAGGATTTCTGAATCTACTTGTGCTACATCTCAAAATCTAGTATCTGTAGTTATCTAGATGTAAATGTGGAAAAAAGTTTGCATTTTATGATTTTGTATATGTCAGAAAATTCGTATGAACTGAATTCTCTACCAAATGAATAGATGCTATTGGAAAAGAATGTGAGTAAAAAACAAAAACGCTATCTTGGACTTTTAATAATAGCATATTAAAGCATAAGTAAGGCAGAGTTAGTCCCAGTGAAATAATATCCAGGATGTTAGTGCCAGTCATAGATTGTGTTCCAAAACAAATGTTACCTTCATTTGTTAGATTTTCTTCAGACTGAAGTATTGAGAGTGAAGTATTATTTCCTTTTTGATGCAATTGTTGTACTTACTTGATGATATTTTACATTTTAAAAATCTGTGAATAAAATTCAATGATGCATTTGCTTGAAGAATAGTTCTTTGTTGGAAAATGCACCACTTTGCACTTAGTAAAATTGAAGCACACCTGAGACTTTGTTGCTCACTCATCCAATGTCAAGAGATCACTTTATTTTTTACTAACCTGAACAATTTACTGTCACCAGAAAACTTTGCTATCTTATTACTAACCCCTACTTCTAGATCATTTATTAATAAACTAAAAAGCAAAGGTCCAAATATTGAGTCTTGAAAGATGCCTCATTTTTACATCCCTCCACTCTGAGAAGTATCCAATTACTAGAATTCTCTGTTTCATGTCCTTTAGCTAGTTACCAAACCAGAACAGGACTTGTTTTCTTATTCCATTACTGATATGTTTATTCAAGAATCCTTGATGAGGGACTTTGTGAAAAGCCTTCTGAAAGTCCACATGCTAGACTTTATCCACATGCCTGTTTTCACACTCTCAAATGATTCTAACAAAATAGTAAGGCATGATTTACCTTTGCAGAAACCACGCTGATTTTCGTTCAGCAGCCCTTGCTCTTCTATAATTTTATCCTTATAACTGATCGATCTGTAATTTCCTGAGTGAAATCTGAATCCTTTTTTGAAGATTAGTGTTAGATTTGCCATTCTCAAGCTTTCAGGCACAGAACCTGACCTTAGAGAAAGATTATATATTTTGGCTAGAAGTTAAGCAGTTTCACATTTCAGTTCTTTAAGAACTCTCACCTAAATGCCGTCTAGTCTGAGAGATTTGTTAGCATCTAGTTTATCAAGACACATGAGGACCTCTTCTCTGGTTCTCTCTAGCCAATTGGCTCACCTGCCAGCATAGGCTGCTGTCACTGTGTCCTATAATCATCCTGTCAAATGTCTGGGTGAAGAGATTAGCTTTAACTATGTGCCGATCATTGGCATCTGGCATATCTCTGTTGCGAAGTTATTTGAGAGCTGGGGGGCCACCACAGAGAAGGCTGTTTCACATGACATGGCCCTTGAACCTCCCAGAGTGGCAGAACAATAAGAACTCCCCCCTGTGGTACTAATATTCAGGCAAGTAAAAAAAATTATGCCATTAGGAACAGAGCTATTTGTTATAGTGTTTTTATTTCAATATAGAATTTGATTGTTTTTCAGCTGACCTCCTAGTACTGACTATCATACTAAGTGACATGTTTGCCTGTGGTATCACATACTCACCCACACCATTTAATTTAAATGTTTGGTGGTTTTTTTTTTGCAGAAATGTCTGTGCATTGCTGCCTGAACTACCTTTCCATAGCTTATAGATTTACATCGGCATGAAAGAGATCTGCTGGCTGAATCCCATGTGAAAATTCTTCCCTTGGTATTTACAAGTTTTGAAGTAGGAACATATGGTGCTCTGCTATGACATGCCAAGGTGAATGATTCTTGTAACTGTGCTTATTACATCTTTCCAAATATTTTGTCAGCCACAGTTAACTACTGCAACACGTATTAAAGCTTGGAAAACAAGTATGTTGTTGATGATATTATGCTAACTATCTTCAGTCAAACTGTCTACTTCTGAAATATTACTCCTACACTACAATTTCACAAGTTTGATTTCAATCTATTAAAGAACTTGGCCTCTTGGAATGACACCAAAATAAATCTTATTTAAATTTTATTAAAGTTGACACAGCAGATTTCATTTTTTTTTTTTTTACTTTGCCTTTTGTCTCTCATGGCACACAAGGAAGTTTATGTGGAATTTCTGGTAAGTCTTCAACAGTGGAATTGACCAGACCAGGTCTGATTTGCTTCAGTAAGGTGATAGATTCCTTATCTAAGACAAAGGCCAGATCTTCATTTGCTGGTCAAGGTGTTTGCTTTCTGGGCATGTGAGGGAGCCATCACAACCCACTGATTAAGAAAGATGCCTCTGTCCCTTCATCTGTGAGCACAGAGGTGTAATTTTTTAGTGGTGGACAGAAATACCTCCATACAGGATGCAAAACTGAGCCCTGCAACAATGGTGACTCGATTTGGTGACTCATTTACAGGGCAGCACAACTGCCATTACTGCTGCTGTCACAAATGCGCATGTGTTGGCAGCAGGTAAGCAGAGGCACTACTAGTTCTTTGAGACACGATCATGATAGTCACCAAATACATAATTTCTTTGATGGAAATATTCTGGGTGCTTCCCACTGATTTAAAATATTAATGAATTTTAAAGAACTTATCAGGATTTCATGATTGGTTTTGTGGAGCCCGAAAAGCTCCTTGGTACTCCACGGAACTACGGGCTATGAAACGGGAAGGTCGACGGCTAGAGCGCAGGTGGCGTAAATCCGGCTGTGAATCTGACCGAACACGGGTTAGAGCACACTATTGTGCCTACCATGTGGCAGTGATGGCGGCGAAAAAGAACTTTTTCTCCACCACCATTGCGTCCTCGAGTAGCCGTCCAGCAGAGCTTTTCAGAATAGTAAATGGCCTCATAAAATCAAACTCAAAGAAGCATGAACCAGGGCCAAGCAATATCTGCTGTGACAAATTTGCAAAGCACTTTGAGGACAAAGTCGCCCAGATTCGTAGGGGATTGGATGTCACAATTGGACAGAGTCCAGATGAGGCGTCCAGAGAACTGTCATGTCCTGTTTGGTTGGATCAGTTTCAATTGTTGCAACCTGAGGATGTGGACAAGCTGCTTGCAGGGGTGCGGCCAACGACGTGCTCTCTGGATCCTTGCCCTTCATGGCTGATAAAACTAGCCGACAAGGTATGACCGGGTGGATCCAGGAGGTAGTGAATGCATCTCTGAGGGAGGGGGTGGTCCCATTGGCCTTGAAACAGGCTGTGGTGCGTCCTCTCCTGAAGAGGGCCTCTCTGGATCCGGAAGACTTAAACAACTATCGCCCGGTGGCCAATATACCTTTTCTCGGCAAGGTTCTGGAGAGGGCTGTCGCTGTTCAACTGCAGGCATGCTTGGAAGAAGCTGATTATCTAGATCCATTTCAATCTGGCTTCAGGCCCGGTCATGGCACGGAAACTGCCTTGGTCGCCCTGGTTGATGACCTTCTCCGGGAGAGAGACGGGGAATGCTACCCTGTTGGTTCTCCTGGACCTCTCAGCGGCTTTTGATACCATTGACCATGATATCCTTTTGGAGAGACTATGGAGTTTAGGAGTGAGAGGCAATGCTTGGCACTGGTTCTGCTCCTATCTCCAATATAGATCCCAGGTAGTGGTTGTGGGAGATACTATTTCGACTCCCTGGGAACTCACCTGTGGGGTCCCTCAGGGATCGATCTTATCTCCCATGCTATTTAACATCTATATGAAGCCGTTGGGAGAGGTCATCAGGAGATTTGGAGTTGGGTGTCATCAGTATGCAGATGATACCCAGCTCTATCTCTCTGTACCATCTGAATCAGGAGAGGCGGTTGAAGTCCTTGACAGGTGTCTGGAGGCGATAATGGGCTGGATGAGGGTGAATAAATTGAAACTGAATCCAGACAAGACAGAGGTGCTGTGTGTCACAGGGTCTTGGGTCTGGGTAGTTGGGAGATACCCTGTCCTTGATGGGTTGCAATGCCCTGGAAGGGACAGGTGCGTAATTTGGGGGTTCTCCTGGATTCCACGCTAACACTTGAAGCGCAGGTGGAGGCTGTGGCCAGGAGTGCCTACTCCCAACTACGGCTAGTCCATCAACTGAAGCCTCTTCTGGATAGAGATGTCTTGGCCGCAGTTACCCACGCTCTGGTAACCTCTAGATTGGACTACTGTAATGCACTCTACATGGGGCTGCCCTTGAAGACGGTTCGGAAGTTGCAGCTAGTGCAAAATGCAGCCGCCAGAGTGCTGACCGGAACATCTAGCCCGATGCACATCACACCGGTGTTAAAAGAATTGCACTGTCTGCCAATTCGCTACCGAGCCCAATTCAAGGTTTTGACTCTAACATACAAGGCCCTAAATGACTTGAGCCCCAAATATCTAAAGGAACGCCTTCTCCCATATCGACCTGCCCGTGCCTTAAGATCAAGCGGTGAGGCCCTCCTGGTTGTCCCACCACCTTCAACAGTGAGGTTGCTGGGCACTTGGGAGAGAGCCTTTTCTGTGATGGCCCCCAGACTATGGAATAGCCTCCCCCTCAAGGTGCGTCATGCCCCCTCCTTATATACACTTAGGAGGGCAGTGAAGACGCACCTCTTTACCCTGGCCTTTGGCTAAGCTGTTTATGTTCCCTCTCAGTACAGAGACTATTATTTTAAACATATTGTATACTGTTTTATATTGTTGAACTTTTAATGTCTTTTAATGTTTATTCTATTTTAATCTGTTGTAACCCGCCCAGAGACCTTCGGGTATGGGGCAGGATATAAATGTAAATAATAAATAAATAGCATTTGCTTTACATTTCAAGTCATAATGTAGGAAAAATTAACAGAACCAAAAGAGGTGGGGTTTTCCTCCAAGTGGCCAAACAGTGATGAGCACCTGTAAGGGTAGATGTTACCTAGAGGTGAATATAAACTGCAGTGTGGCAAAATAGGGTAGGTTCCCGGAATGCTCTGGCAGAATACGATGGGTCATCGTCCTTGCAGTAGCCACAAATGGCCAATAGGGGGCACCCCTTCAAATCTATAAATAGGAGCGGTGCTTGCCCTCTCTTCAGTCATTCCTCGGTTGCAGTTTCCGCCATTAACTTGAGACAGAGCTAGTACACTTATGCAGTATTTAACAACTGACAAGATGAGTGATCAGGGTGAGGTATATTTTTTAACCTCATAAATCATCAGAACTTACGAAAGATAGTGATCAAATTGTTAGATCAGTGTTTTTCCCTCGAAAGAGGACACAGAGTCTCTGACAGGAATAATTAAACTAAAAGAAAAGGGTGCTGTTAGTAATTCTTGGGAATTGCGAGACAAGGGCAACCAGATAAAGTAGATGTTTATTGTCCAGGCTCTTTGCCAGTTTATTTTAATATAGGTTCTCTTGTAGTCCGTTGGTCAATCGGATGTTAGAATGCTCATTCTTCGGCCACAGGGTAAAACTGCATGTAAAGGCTCACTTTCCCAGTGGCTCCGTGGCAACAAAAGACCCCTTAGAATGCCAGATAAACCAGCATTCATAGTATGGTGCTTTTCACTTCAAGTCCCATGAGCCTTTGGGGTAATGCTGTTCATGCCACTTCCTATATTGTAAAGATAATACTCGATTAAAAGCAAGGCCTGCCTTTTTATCCCGAAAGATCGTCACACTGCCTATTCAATGCGATGTTTTGTGTCAGTCGTGACTCTCCTGCTTCTCTTATTGAGGGTGTGAGCCACTTGCCAAGTCTGTGCTGTCAGAAGTGGTGTTTTTTCAGGATGGGGGCATGCCTGAGAGCTACCCATGTTTGTTATTAGTATGCAAAGTGGCTGGCCCAGAGATTTTGGGTCTCATTTTGGTTATCGTTTGGTTATCGTTTGTTGTGCACTGAAAATGAAAAATGCATGGAAAAGATTTGGCTTAAACCCCTGGTGTCCCAATATTTTTGAAGGGATTCCCCATTTCTGCAGACTACATGTCCAACAATCTGGGGAATCCCTATTCGGATTATAACAGGACTCACTGCGGAATCCTGGAATAATCTAAATATTTATTAATGGGAACGCCACCACCACACCGATCTCCACTACCACAGTCATTTGCCTCCCCCTGCCCTATTCCTCCATCTTTTGTCATCTCCCGCTGTTTGCCTTCCCCCGCCCTGTTCTGTCATTGTCTCCCACCATTTGACTTCCACACACCACCCACTCCACTGTCTGCCATTGTCTCCTGCTGCCATTTGCCTCCCCCTGCCCATTCCACTGTCTGTCGTCATCTCCCTCTACCATTTGCCTCCCCTGCCCCATTCCTCCTGCCATTTGCCTTCCTCTCCGCCATGTTCCTCTGTCGGAGAATGGTGGAGAAGGCGAATGGTAGGATGATGACAAAGATGGAAGAATAGGGTGGGGACAGAGGTAAATGGTGGGAGAGACGATGACAGACGGAGTAATGGGGCAGGGAAGGCAAATGATGGGTGGTGGTGGTGGTGGGTGATTGGCGTGTCTGTCCTCGTCCCCCTCCTGTTGTGGAGAATGACACCACTGCTGCTTCTCTGCTTCCCCAATGCAGTCAGAAGGCCGCAAGGAGCCCTCGGTGCTGGTCAAAAAAAAAATCCGGGTTAAAACCCAGACTTTTTTGACCAGTCAGAACGAGACTAGAAACAGTGCCATATCTAATGCCCGGTCTCCAAGACGATAGAGAAATAATCCTTCAGAAAGGAAAGAGACATGAAATCTCTTTTTTGAGTTACAAAGTTTTCATGGGTATTATGTCATCTTTGAATAGTGGGTGGGTCATTTATAGTATGATAGACAATTGAGTTTATTTAAGATGTCAGATGCAGCTTGAGTTACATGAATTGCGGTCCCAAAGTTGAAAAACCAATGCTTCAGCCCATAAATATTTCAGTTTCTATTACACTCTGAGGTAAACTTGAAGTAAAATAATCCAGGTTTTGGAACAGAGTCCAATGTTGAGATGTTCTTTAGTTTTTACAGTAGCAAAGGTCATGATGTCAAAATAAAGGGGGTGGAGGAAAGAATAGACAGTTTTTATATTCTTAATTTTTTTGACATTTGCATTTGGCTGTTTGTCAGATTAACTATATACTTGTCACCATTAACCAAATTTTTTTAAAACTATATTGTTTTTGTGTACACTGCTTGTTTCCTTTATATGTTATTTCATACCTTGAGCCATGATACAGAATAGGTCTACTGAACGTTGGATACAGTTTCCCTCCCCTTTTTTCTACCTTCAAGACTTTACTATGGGAAGAGAAAAATAGTATTGTGTTTGCTTTCACAGAACAGTCCTAGATTCTTTTCTCAGTACAGATGGGAATGATGTCTGCCCTTACCCTTAAAAAAAACAAAAACAATCCAGAGATTTAAATGGCTGTGTCTGAATTATGCAGCAAAGACATCTTTACCAGGCTCTCAGGGGAGTTGAACTCTATTGGGAGTAATGAAAATTGGCCTCACATTAAGGTCCCTTTGGAGAGGCAGCCTTGGCCTAATATTTGGCGTAAAGAAGGTATCAGTTAACAGCACCAGTCAGATTTCAATGTAGCATGTCTAGATTTCTTTGTTTGAGAGAATGGCTGTGTTCACACCTACATTTTAATCTAGCTTCAATCTGCTTTCAGAGATAACACATTGGCAAAGTGACAACCCATTTATTTTGTTTTATCTAACTCTGAAAATACACCTTTGAGTTAGAGAACATGGGAGGAAAATGACAAGTCATTTTGCTGCTGTGTTTTTCCATTCTGGAAGTAGACTAAAGCCGGATTAAGATGTAGGTGTGAACACAGCCAATGAGTATATTTTTTTCCATTCCTACTCACTGCAGTACCAAGTTGAAGATAAAGTGACAGAATACCTTACTCTTGGGACTGTTCAGTGCTTCTAGCCTGGTAAGGCCATAGGACTTGGCTTTCCTCTTGTCAGCTAAAGGCTTCCAAAGTCACATAGTACGATGTGCTTCAACAATCCTCACTAATAATCTTAGATGAGCCTGTGGGTTCACTCACCTTGCCTTTATCTAATCACTTGTGAATCCACTCATACTGGCCTGGCTGTGCCATTATGACCTTGTTTACTAGCATGAAGTGACCAAGATTTTTCAGATTCTTGATTAAGGGTAACACTCTGAATTGCTTCATTGTCAGGAAGCCTGTTGCCTCAGATGCTGAAGCAGCAAGTTCGGCATACCAGATTCAAGGAAGAACCCTAGCATCTTTGTCTCCTTCCTTTGGCAGTGAGTTCTGTATTGCTTCATTTCTATGATGTACGGGAAAAAATATATTAGGAATGGGGGAAAGACTGTGATAATTTTAGACTTCTCCTCCTTCTGCCTCTAGTTTCCAGCTTTATCTCTTGACTGAGTCTGATAAATATGCTATTGAAATGGATGAAAATTTAAGGGCTTCTTACATGACAAAAATGCATTGGAGGGATCATTTAGAACATCAAGACTAAGGCTGCATCTCTATTGCACAATGGTTGTGGTCACATTTATTTATTATTCACATTTCTATCCTGCCCCATATCTGTGGGTGGGTAACAATCTTAAAACAACAGATTAAAAACAGAATATACATTAAAAGACTTTAAAAATTCAACAAATCTAAAACAATACACAATATGTTTAAAATGATAGTGTCTGTACTGGGGCGGAAATATAATCAGCTCAGCCAAAGGCTAGGGCAATGAGGTGCGTCTTCACCACCTTCCTAAATATATATAAGGAAGGGGCATGATGCATCTCAAGGGGGAGGTTATTCCATAGCCTGGGGGCCATCACAGAAAAGGCTCTCTCCCAGGTGCCCACCAACATCACTATTGAAGGTGGTGGGACCACCAGGAGGTCCTCACTGCTTGATCTTAAGGCATGGCCAGGTCGATATGGGAGAAAGTGTTCCTTTAGATACTTGGAGCCCAAGGTTTAATCTAGCTTCAGTCCACTTTCAGTGTGAGAAAATACATCATCAAAATGACAAGCCGTTTTCCTTCAGGGTTAAATAACTTGGAAAATTCACCTTTGGGATTGATAATGTGGAAAGAAAATTACTGGTCACTTTGCACGGTTTGTGCATGGTTTGTGGGTTTGGCATGCATTGCTTTGTGAGCCAAGCCTGTGCATGGGGACAGTCCCGGACTATTTGGGGAGGAGATTGCTGCTTGCATCAGTGGGAGGTGGGGTTTCATGTCCTGTGCTTGCCGTTCCTGCCCTGTGGATTGGAGATCGCAACCACTGAGATTTTTTGAGAGTAAACATGTACTTTTGGTGTTAAAGCCGAAACGATGAGGGGGGTCAAATGGCCTTCACTACCCCACGAGACATTTTTATACAAGTATTCCACCCCTCATTTCCCATTCGCCAAGGTGGGCATGATATTGGCTTGATTTTTCTCCCTTTTAAGTTTGCCAGGTGTTTTCGCGATTCCTGGATGAAGCGGAGGTGCACAAAACTGCTCAAGCGCTCAACCATTGCCAAACCTCGTAGCGGCTTTGGTTTCTAAAAATTATTATTTTTACTGTTCAGTGCTGGCTTCTCTGTGCCGCTGGGGGGGGGGATTGTGGCATTTGTAGCAGATGACACGGGGTGGGGTGATGTCAATCCGGATTCCAATGAGGAGAGAGGGGGCTGAGAGGAGATGGCGCTGCTCCCCCATGCCGGGGTTTGGTGCAGTATGTGTGGGGATGGCTGAATCTGCACCCAGCCCGCGTTACCAGGAATGGCATGGGGATGGGCAACATTCGATCTTGGTCTCGCACCTGGTCCAATGCATGCCCAATCAGACCCAAACAGCTTGCATGGGGACATGGCCCTAGTCCCCTAGTTTGCCAAATGGGCTAGGTGGGAGCCCAGAAGAACAAACAGAATCTCAATGATCAAATCACAATACTGAAGGTTTCTCAGACTGCATGAAATATGTGAAATCATATATTGTCAACTTTGAAAACAATGCCAGAAAGAAAGAAATATTGCAAACCCCATATCTTGCTTATTTTTATTATATATTTATAAAGATGCTTGTCTTCTTCTCTTAGTTGGGACCTCATTGTTCTTGGTGGAGGCCCTGCGTCCACAGCAATGGTGCCCATGCTAGGCAGTGATCTGAGTGAGAACAGAGGCCAATAATGCATTGTCTTCCCTCTTCTAATTAACAGTAATAAGATGACATTAATGATGATCTATTTTGCAAGAGAGAGCCTGTTTGGTGAGAAAGAGTACACAGCTCTACTCCAGATAAGCAATCTGAGTCATTTATTAATAACCTAGTGCATATTTGTACTCTCACATGTTACAAATATTTGCAATTACGGAGACAAAGTTTGTACAGCAGCATGTAATTATCTTAATGAAGACCTCAGGTGAATGAGAGCTAATATGATTAGAATTGGCAAGAGCCACATTCAAAAAGATAGTTGTTCTGCTTACTTGTTGGACCACCAAGGTAGACAGGAGTATATAAAATTTTCCGGCAGCTTCCCATGCATGAAAACCACAAGGTGGTATTATTGGAATACCATATAGCCATTATTGGAAAACTCACATTGATTTCCCCAGATTGCCTTTGGATCCACAATACCCTAAAGTGAGGCATGGCTATAGCTCAGGGGTAGAGCAAACTGTCTGGAAAGCAAAGGGTTGCTGGTTTGATCACCAGGCTCTCCCCGAAAATAGGCAATGGCAAACCACTTCTGCATCTCTGACAAGAAAACTGCATAGAGGTGCCCAGGAATCATGACTCAGTGGTACCCAACACTAAGATTAAAGTGAGTTTCACAAGGGTTAAAACAAGAACAAGAAGAACTATGGAACACAATGCAACAACAACCAAACTGCAACAAGTAAGATTAAAACAAGGCTTCCAATCAAAGTCTTTGTCCTCATTGTCCTAAAAAAGCTTTCTGAGTTTCTTTTTGTTTCAGAATAACTATTTAAAACATCTTATCTTCTCTAGAACTTACAATAGCCCTCTTATCTTCTCTAGCCCTGGGTGGAGGGTGGTCCTGGAGGGCATCCGCGAGGCGGAAGCTGAGCCCCGCTGAGGCCAAAGATCCACCCTGGTGCACTGGCAGATGTGATGCTCCGTGCGGTAGATGGGGCCCATGGACTGTGTGTGCCCCATTTACCATCACACGTGCCTCCGGTTCAATGCACTGACAGCGTGGGTTCAGTCCACCACACAGAGCAGCACATCGCTACCAGCCCGATCTTGCCCTGCCTTTGAAAGAGGCAGGAGGAGACCGAACCATGGGTTCAATCTGCTGCAGTCTCAGTCAGACTGTTGCAGCCGGCAGTGAACCCCTGGGTGTCCAGCAGCACCTAGGGTTTCACACCACCCACTCCAAACACATGTGATGTGTGATGCCCTCTTACCTTGCCAGACCTGGGGTCCAGACTTCGCATGGCCTTGGGATCAACGTGCCATGATCTGTACAGGTTCGTGCACTTTGGTAGCTTGGCCCCACACTCCCCTGATGGTACAGTGTGGGTTCGTTCTACCGGAGTGTGCGCGCCTATGCAGATTGTAGCAGATCGCTCTCGAGGCTGCATGAGGAGCATCCCAGGCCCGGCAAGGTAAGTTGATTGCGTGGACCTGCTGTTGGGCCAATTTCAGGTCAATAGTGGCAGTAGGGGGTGGGGCCCACATTGTGAGTGCTCTCTCTCCTGGATAGCTGTGGGACGGCCGGGAATGCCCTGGGCCAGATGAAGAGCACAATTTCATGCTCTAGACCCGGAATGCAAGTAGGCTGCCAAAAGGAACCGCCAGCCCAGCAGAGCATATGCTCAGTCCCAGGGTATCCTACTCACGTTCTGGAGGCCCTAGTGCGAATAGGCCTCAGATTGCTAGAGAGAAGTCATAAATACACTGATATTAAACAAATGGTAAAATGTTAGTTATGGGTGTGGTAGTGAGTAGTTGAGGCAAAGAAAGCTATATGAAAGGAGGATCAGGTTTGAGAGAAGCAGTGGTTATCTGGGGATGGCACTTGAAACCTTTGACTTTGGCATTATGGATGGTACAGGGTGTTTAGATGTAATCCCTTTCTGCACTGGGCTGTATTCTGGGATAAAGTCTAGAATAGAGACCTACAACTCACATCCTAGCATGTAAACAGCAGGCCCCTGTTCTTGAATATAATCTAGAATGAGGCCCGGTACATAAAGCCTCTTGGAATATGTCCTTTTTTAAAACAACAACACGCATTTTGTACTGTTTCCAATGGGACTTCAGGTGGCAGTTCCCTAAACTCTTCCTATCCTATAGATGCAATTATTCTGTATTCTCAGATTCAAAAACTATGATCCTAGCCTTGCAAATATAGGGTGGTAGTGATGGCTGTATTGGAAAATTGCCTGCTTTTGAAACAAGAGCATTCATCTTAGTGTTTGGAGTACACTTAGGTATCCTCTCCACAAACTGATGGAGAAAACAAATGTTTTGCGTTCTGAGAATAAGAAAAAAAGTCTCAAAAACTGCCCACTGGGCCTGCAGAAGCTTGACTGAAACTGCTAAATGAAGTGGAAGTTCTGACAAGATGATGGTGGCAAAACCAAGATATATCTCACTGAGTTTCAGCTCCATAAGAAATATATTGGCAGTGGTGTCATGTTCCCTCAAGTCATTTTGGCTTTCCATCATGTATATGGAGAGTGTGTGCCTCTTTACAGTTCTAGATGCTGTATTTTTACAAGTAAGTGTCATACTGAGCATTTTCTATATACCGTATCAGTTGGAATGATGTGGTAAAATGTTGGGTGCATGAGCTCAGCCTCTGTTGCTGCTAGGTTGGGGGTCAGAGGTAAGTTCTTTTCAAATGAAACTGTAGCAGCAGCATAGCTTCCAGAAAGAAGCAGGCCTCCAGGCTGCCTAGCGTTTGGGGGAGGTCTGATAAATTATATAACTCTGTCTTGGATTGCCTCCAAATCACAGCCAGTCTTTTCAATTTGTAATGGCTGTGGATTTTCAAATGAGAAAATGTGTCCTGTGCAACATGTGTGTCTCATATTTTAAAAATCTGGACCAGTATGAACATTTCCCTTAGATTACATCAGACTCCTATGGTTTCTAAACAGAGTTAACTTCTTTTGAGTGGCTTGTTGATTTTGGTGTGACCACCATCAACGTTGCTTAGTTGGTTGAATGTACTTTTCCCTTTCCTCAGGAGCAGAGTTGCCATTTGAGGGTAGGGAGGCAGAAAAGACCTGTGTTGCCTCTGTGCCTCCAGCTCTCCCTTAGCATAGAGACATCAGTCATCAGAAGTCTTCATGGCATGGGGAGATAGATGTGTTATCATCATCCTGCTGATCTCAGCAAAAAAACCCTGCTATTAAAATTGCATGGTAGAATCAGAAGCAGACAAGAATAGACAGTAACCAGTGTTAGAAATAGCTGCCTGACTAGGCTGAGTTCACAGGATCGGCACTGATATGAATTATGGCTGTGCTGTGCAGGGATGTAGGTCTAGCCATAACAGAGCCTCAGTCAACCTGGAACCTTACAGAAGTTTTGGATTACAGACAGGGTGGATAGGAGGAAGAGTCCAAAAATCTGGAGGTATAACTGGCAACCGGCCATGGATTCTCCAGCCCCTGCTTGCCAAAGCTGTGTTAGACATAGAAAGCTTCCAACTTGCTTTTTTATTTTTTGCATTCATAATTATTGTAAATAATTTATAAACATTATTTGAAACACTTTCCAAGCCTTTCTCAAACACTGCCATATCCCAAGGTCATATGAAGTCTTTTGGAACTGAGGAAGGACTGAAACTGCTATAGAAACCATTTTAATTATTTAAATCATTTACCAGTCACAAGTCTAGTGTTTGTGACCTTTTATGGTGATTTCTTTTTAAAAGAATGGAGCAGAATCTTATCAATTGTTGTTTTTTCCAAGACTTTTGAACTATTAGAAGCAATTAAAACAAAGCAAGTATTACAGAGGGCCTTTCTGCACTGTCAGAGTGATCTGAACCAGTAGATCTGGAACAGTGTGGCTTGCTGGGTCCAGACCATGACAAGGCGTGGGCTGGAACAGTGCCATCTGACAGCGTCACAGGTCCAGACCAGCATTGGATCTGGTCCTGAAGCTCACACAAGCTTTGAGAAAGGGCTTAGAAGGTCTAGAAATAAAAATTTCTGGCCGTGGAGCCCCTGTGGAACCCATTTTGGCAGTGCACTTTGGTGTGCTACCGAAGTGGGTCTCCTGGTAGCCTGGAACTTGAAGGTGTGTGTTCTGCACACCTCCGTGTTTCAAACTAGCCCAAGCTGGTATGATGATAGTCCTAAAGCAGTACCTCAGCTGGTATGCCAATAGTATCATTGGTGGATGAGTATTCCACACTGAAATGCAGAAGGATTGCCTTTAGCACACTTGCTGGTAAGGTAAGGGTTAGAGTTAGGGTTAGGCCCAGCAAGGCCCAGAGAAAGATCAGTCTAGTTTAACTGCACAGGTAGAAGGCTCAGAAACAGGATGTGTGTGCAACTGCATCTAAACACGCCTGTTCAATTTGCAAAATTGCATGTGGTCTGCCAATTGAACGTGAACCAACATTATAGACTGCCTATAACAGTCTACTTCACTCAGTGGCCATGTCTGCAGTAGACTTTATTCTAGATTATATTCTAGGAGAGAAGCCTGCCACCCACATCCTCATGTTCAGTATACCAGGGCCCATCTGGGGCCTACTGTAGACGGGGGACAGCGGACTCTGTTCCAGAATATAATGTGAAATAAGGCCCAATATAGAATGTGCTAAAGTCAATTCCCCTATAGTGGAAGTTTTCAAACATTCTGGATGCCCATTTTTTATTTACAGAAATACACAAATACCTTGCTTTGCATATGGGTGTTCCAAAGTTGTTCTCATGGTGAAAGGTGCTACTCTTGTACTATTATATGCAAAATATTTGCGGAGAAGTCAAATAATTTTTTTCCAGACAATTGCTATTTCTAGTATTTATATGAAATCATTGTGTCAGAAGTCTAAGGGTGCATCCAAGTTTGCAAAAAAGAAGAAAATGCTGGAAAGGGAGTCTGGCTAGAAGCAGGGAGGAAAAATTCCATTCATAGTGGAAAAGAAAAAAAGAAAAAAAGTCAGGACAGAAAATCTACTCATTGTGAAACACTGTTTTCCATTCTGTACATCCAAACGAATTTAAGATTCTCTTGTTAATTAACTTTCCAGACTCCTGTTGATAGAAAGAGATCAGTCTATGGGACTGTGACACAAACTTTACTTCTAAGGAGTAAATTGGTCCAGCACAATGTTACTTATTTGTGAGTAAACAAAAGAACTGTACTATAAACTATCACCACCACCATCTTCCTCCTCACATGTGTTCCCTTTTAGATGGACCACCCCAGTGAGACTTGGGGCTTTTTCACACTTGGTAAGATTAGGGATGGAGGCTGGTATTCGCATGGTGAATGTCAGCTCTGTCTGAAACCTACTTTGATCTTGCCCTGTAGGAGGGTAAGAACAAGCACTGCTGGCTGGTAGCATCCATCTCACTTTCTTTACTTAAACCTATTAAACATAAAAACTGTTTATTCATGTGCTGCCTAAAGTCATCTTGCATACCAACAGTGGTACATGGGATATATTTTTGCAAACATTGTAATGTATATTTTTCAGTAAGTTCTTTTAAGACACCATACTTTCTTATTCCATTGACTCTTGTTCCTTCCCCTTCCACTATCACCTGGAAGAACATAAGAACATAAGAGAGGGCCTGCTGGATCAGGCCACAACCTATCTATTCCAGCATCCTGTTGCACACAGTGGCCCGCCAAATGCTCATGGACATCTCAAACCCCCAGCATCCTGCTTCCGCCCCCCCCCCCCAGCCTGAAAGATGTACCTGTCCTAGAAATTCATTCTAGTATCCATTGATACATCTGTCATCCATAAATTTGTCTAACCCTACCTTGAAGTGATCTAGACTGGTAGCTGTCACTACCTCTTCTGGCAGCACATTCCATAAACGGATGATCCTTTGGGTGATAATCATTCTGGTTGCCCTTTTCTGCACCTTCTCTAGTTGCACAATATCCTTTTTGAGGTGTGGTGACCAGAATTGTACACAATATTCCAAATGTGGCCTCACCATAGATTTATAAAGAGGCAAAATGACACTTGCTGACTTATTTTCTATTCCCTTCCTAATTATTCCCAGCATTGAATTAGCTTTTTTCGCTGCTGCTGTGCACTGGGTTGACACCTTCATTGAACTGTCCACCAAAACCCCGAGATCCCTTTCCAGGTGTGTTGCAGAAAGCTCAGACCCCATCAGTTTATAGATATAATTTGGATTTTTGGTCCCAATGTGCATTACTTTGCACTTGTTAAGATTAAAGCACATTTGCCACTTGGTTGTCCACTCACTAATGCTAAGAGATCCCTCTGGAGCTCTTGGCAATCTCTTTTGGTTTTTACTACCCTAAATAATTTAGTATCATCAGCAAACTTTGCTATTTTACTATGTACCCCTTCTTCTAGATCATTGATGAATAAATTAAAAAGCATTGGTCCCAACACTGAACCTTGAGGGACCCCACTTTTTACTTCTTTCCACCCTGAGAATTTGCCATTTATTGCTACTCTCTGCTTTCTGCCCTTAAGCCAGTCACAAATCCAGGACAGAACCTGTTCTTTTATTCCACGGCTGATGAGTTTACTAAGTAGCCTTTGGTGTGGGACTTTGTCAAAAGCCTTCTGGAAGTCCAGATAGACAATGTCTACTGGTTCGCCTTTATCCATGTGTTTATTGACACTCTCAAAGAATTCGAACAAGTTTGTGAGGCATGATTTACCTTTGCAGAAGCCATGCTGGCTTTTGTTCAGCAATGCTTGCTCCTCCATGTGCACACTAATTCTGTCTTTAATGATGGTTTCCATCACCTTACATGGAACCGACGTTGAGCTAACTAGTCTGTACTTGCCTGGATCACCCCTGGATCCTTTTTTGAAGATTGGCATTACATTTGCTACCCTCCAGTCCTCAGGTACAGAGCCTGATGTTAGGGAAAGATTATATATTTTTGCTAGAAGGTCAGCAATTGAGATCGTACCAGTGCTGGTCAGATGTGGATTGATATTGGCCATCCTGAGGCTGTCCTCACCTTGGGCAGCATTGGTCACACATTTCTTCAGAGTTTGGCCTGTGGTTCCTCCATGGAGCTCTTCTCTCTCCACCCCTTTCTCCATCACATCTATCTTGTTTCCTATTGGATGCCTGCTTCTCTGCCTCCACACACCCCTTTTCTTTTTTATGTGCTTTCTTCTTCTTGCAATTTTTTTAAAAAAATAATAAAAATAAATTTGTGTAAAAATGCTAGAGAGAAGAATCATACACATAAACTGAGCAAATGGGGAGGTGCCTCACAAACTCTGTGTTTGCCGATTGGCTGAAAGGAAATACTGGGTGCCACCCACCGCAGCACAGTTTTGCCTCCTTTAGGTTGTTCCCCCACTCACACATGAGGAAGTGGATGACGGACTGGAATTTCAGCCCTGTCTATATTTAAGGATGGTCTAACAGGTGTAGGCCAGCGTGGAATATGGCTTAGATTAAATTAATGTGAATTACAGGGCCTGGGGGCTGACTCAGATCGACCTAAAACTTGTGTGTGACCATGGCCACAGTGTCTTGTCCCAGGAAGGGAGAGTTCTCACTTTGAGTGACTGTGGACAGGTAGATGCTACCTCAGATGGCCAGAATTTTGTCTGAAAAGTGTGACCTTTAGTTGCCAAAGGCTACAAAATGGCCACAAAATGACATCAAGGCTCTCCCCAGAACTGACCTAGGCCTTGCCCAATTGGCAGATCTCAGGGGGAGCTAAGGTGTATCAACCTTGGTTTGATACAGAGGTGGCCTTCAATACTGATAACAGGAATAACTGTTTCTGCAGCTTCCTCTGGAGATGTTCTCACACACAAAATGTCTCGTAGCTTTGGAAAACAGGCAGCATTTTGACCCTTCTAAATGGGAAGTAATACAAAGAAGATTTAGAATATCCAAGGTGAGAGTGAATTCTTTCGGCAAAGTGTATCACTCTCTACCAGCATATTACTTTTTAGTAGTTAAAACAAAAGCCAGTTGAATATTACAAAGTTAAAAATATTAAACACACATTGTACAATAAACTCTATATACATCAACATAAAAAGTGACCCTAAATACAAAATTAAGCTGCTCAAAACAAAATAATTCCTGCCTGGACAAGTTTTCAATTGTTTCTAAAAGGGCAGTAGGATAGTCAAATTGCTATATTAATGGGTATGAATAGAGTCAAAGTTAAATGATAGAATAAGCATAAAAATAAAAGCACAAAATTAATTAAAAGAAGTGAATTCACATGTATATCCCACATATGGATAGTTTTGCCATGAAGAGGGGGTAGAAATTGAGACATTCTGAAGATGATGAAATTGTTCCATCCGGAGGTAAAGATAGAATGGAAAGAACCCTCTCCAAGAAGGTAATATGGACCCCTTATAGCATGCAGGTGCTACCAAAAATATACAGAGGACAATTATGATTACACCAAATTCAGCAGACATTCAGGGTACATACATTGCAAGGACTGTGGAGCAGCTATCAAATGCCAGGCAATTTTTAAAACGCTTTGCCATCACTGCAAACCAAGCATGGTGCTGCACAGCAAAAACTCTGACTTACCTCAGCATCACCTGTGGGTAATGCTGGGTGTTTCCCTGGGTGTTTGGGTGAGATCTTGTGAGAATTCACAAGAGATCACCCTCACTAGAAAACAGCAGGCCATGTGGTCAGAAAAGTCCTGCCTGCTACTTCATAGCTTTGGGAGAATGAGGGGGTGATCTGTTCTCCCTGGAAACTTTCTTAACTTTGCATGTTTAGAAGCTCTGCATTTTTTAATTTATGTCTGGAGGCATTGCCAGATGTTCCAAAAGGATGTTTTTTTCCTTTCTGAATTCTTGACAAAAAAAGAGAGGATCAAACATTGGATCACTACTGAATCCACACAGACCTTGCTATTGAATTGTCTAGCTGACTGGAAAATTGAGCTATTGTTTTCCATATCAAAATCCAGGGGCTTGCAAGGCATTTCAACATCAGGCTTACCATCTTAATCATCCAGGTATTTTGGAATGTAATTCCGCTCTGCTTTAGGTACAAGTTTTTTTGTTCAGAAGCAATACCTGGTCCAAAATTATTCCCCATGTAAATGTATGTATCAGGGGAAGTACTATTCCCTCTTATGATTATTATCAGTCACATTTGGATTGACATTCAGTACATGTACTGTTTGAAGATGGCAACTTTCACAGAAAAGAAAAGTGACAGGAAGCATTTACTCCACCCGTTGAACAAACTGTGGTCATTTCCTTCCTAGTGTTACACCAGAAAAAAATTCTCTTGAGAAATGAATGCTGTCATTTCCACCCGGAAGATGATTGATTGAAAATAGATTGAAGTCAGTTCCTTCCACAGATGTGTATGACGACCTGATAGCATTCACGATATTTCACTCCTAAACTAGTAAGGACTTCCTGAAATTATTAAGGGAATTGTTAATCACCAGTTAAAAAAACATCTAAATGATTGCTTCCCCCCCACCCCCTGCTGTATTTTGAGGCCCACAAGACT
Source organism: Aspidoscelis tigris stejnegeri (assembly GCA_023333525.1). NCBI lineage: Eukaryota > Metazoa > Chordata > Lepidosauria > Squamata > Teiidae > Aspidoscelis > Aspidoscelis tigris. The sequence goes on from JALMGA010000001.1 coordinate 216,954,455, forward strand.
TCAGCTCCAGCAGATGGCAACCGAAAACCACATTGAAAAGGATTCATTTGAAAGTGACTTGCCAGAGGATTGGAATGTAGAAAAGGGTCCTGGTTTTGGATCTAGGGATCCTGCAACAATGATGTGTAAAGAGCTCTTCTTGGCTTGATAATCATACCGAGTATTTCTGAAGTGCCTGGAAAGAGTTCTGAACACCCAGAACAACCCCATTGGGATGAAGGAATTTGGGAAGGGGAAAAAGTCTGTGTTTCTTTCTCCCTAAATTAGTTATATGTTGTTAGCATGTAGGGAAAAGTCCGCTGCCTTGGAAAACCTTTCTGAATAGGGTGTTTAGATGGGGAATCTGTGTTACTCCGCCCCCGGTCTTTTTTAGTTTTGTGGCAGAGTGAGATGCGTGAAGGTGGTGTGTGAAGAATGAGGTAGCCAAAAAGGTGCCATCTTGCTACATAAGCCATCTCCTCCTCCTTTGCTGTTGCCTTATGTGTGCACTGCTCAGATCTACTGCACGCCCTGTCAGATGCTTCCAGTGGCATGTGTTCCACAACACTTGTACCTATGATGGCAGTGCACAAAGCTGGCCAGCTCTCTGTATGTCTGCTCTTGGAAGCTGGCCCTTTCTAGGTGCACCCATCTCACCCAGCCGTGCTTTGGCCAGTGCTCCCTTGTCCAGCTGACTCCTTCTGAGATAGGAAGGATGAGCGATGGAAGGATGGGTGGAACCCTTTTTTGAGCATCGCAGCCCCAGTCTCTCCTAAGTAAAGAGATGGGCAAGCAGAAGATGAGAGTGGTTACCTGAGCAACATAGGCCTGGCAGTTTTTCTTCTTACTGGTGAGGCAACTAGTACAACTGTCTTCAGCTATTATTTTTCAGTTTTTCACAAAACCTGGGTCAAACAGACTTCTGACTTAGGAAGCATAAACACGTGGACATGTGCCATATGCATACTTAGAAATGGAGTCATGTGCACCTTATGTTAAATATACCACGAATATGGCCCTGAGCATGAGCTTCAGCTAATTTGATAAGAAGCTTTTAAAGGTATGGACTAGGGATATGCAGGAATGGGGTTTTTTTGTCATTCGATTCGTAATGAATTGAACGTTAGAAAATCTATATTCGTTCAAATAGATCCCCTTCGAATGTGGCAGGATTCTATTTGATACAAATGTATTCGTACAAATTTATACAAATATTCCAATATGTATCTGATATAAACAAATCTGTATCCAATACGAATGAATATATATATCCAATACAAACAAATACATATCCAATGTGTATCCTGTAACATCTGTGCTCTGAAAGCATCAAATCTGACCTGAATCCACTTTTAATCTGCTCTCAATCTACGTTGAATGCAATCTGGATCCATCATAGATGTGACTCGTGCAGCCAATCCCCCCCCCCAGTTTAACAAATGTCCAAACTATTCATACAAATGTCTGAAACATTTGTATGTTTCATTTGTATGTATTCATATGGATGTCATAACATTCAGTTTGTGTATGAATGTTCAAAGTGCAGCATGTGGACTTCTTTCCCTTTCTTTGTCTGAGATCTGCCACTCTGCATCATCATTTTCTATAGCATAATTTTCAGTTATCTTCTGCTCATTACTTTAGCTTGTAAGTTCAGAGGTCAGTTCTCAAAGAGCAATTGGGCTGCACATCTGGTGTTACTTCTCACATACTGAATTAGTCTGCTGTCCTCTTGTATCCTATTTGTGAGCAGAGCTTTTCTCTATCACACAACACTAGAATCGGGGCATTCTATAAAGCTGAAAGACAGGAGAGTTTGGACTGACAAAGGAAGTATTTTTTTTTCAACCAGAGGGTTATTGGTCTGTGAAATTTACTACCAGAAGAGGTGGTGATAGCAACCAGCCTGGATAACTATAAGAAAGGATTGGATAAATTCATGGAGGTGTGGATGCCTAAGTACTGCCTTCAGGTTGAAGAGATAGGCAGGATGTCTCTAAAGACCATATGCAGGGATTTGAGAGCAGGTGAAGGTTTTGTCTTCTACTTGAGGATTCCCAGAAGCAATTGGTGGGCCACTGTGTGGACTAGACAGGCTCTGGCCCAATTCAGCAGCTCCCTTTTTCCATGCACAGTCAAAGAACTGGATCTTCAAGATCTGGATCTTTGAGATGGGGTCCTCCTGAAGATCCGGATCTTGAAGATGCCTGAAGATCCCATTGTGGACACCTTTAAACAGGTCCACATGAAGGACCTATTAAATCTGGATTTCCCCTATCTTTGTGGGGACAGGGCCTTGCAGATGGGGCCTTCAGTGTGGCCCAGGTGGAGACAGGGCCTTCCCAATTGGTACCAACCAGGTTCTTAATGGGGTCTTAGAAGGGTTCTAAGCCCTAGTGGAAAAAGGTCCCAGGACTTATACACATCTCAGATATTTGTTAGTGTAAAAATATAAGCTATTTCACTATGTTTTTCTTCCATATATACAGTACAAGCACATTTTTGTGTAAACTCTTGTTTTCTACTTCCACATAAGTGGACAAAATGCAGATGAAGATATCCATTATTCAGTATACAAATAATTATATAATTAAGCAGCGATCTCATTTTTCAGCTAGGACACCGTTTTAAGGAGACCATTTGCTAAGAGCCTGAGACTAGGGATAGCAAATAGGATGTTACTTGGAGGGAGAAGTTTGCTGAGGTGTGTTCTGGAGAAAGTTCTGTGAGACTGTTAGTTTGGAGCTTGAGTCTATCTTCAGAAGGCAAGAGGCAGCATGGGATATGAAAAAGATCCCACAGTTGCACCTTGCTGTGTCCCACCAGACACAGATAGTCTTTCATGCCTGGTAAATGGCATTCAAAATTGCCTCACTAGGAACTTCCAGGAACCAGCTAGGCAGGCACCCTCTCCCTTTCTTTTGTTGTTTTCTTTGTGTTTGCTGTTTCCTGGAAGTGACATGACTTCATATACAAATTGCCAAATATTTAAGCAAGGAAGGGCTCTATGGAAACCAGCACTCCTGCTGAATATCCTGTGATAGTCTTGCAATGCATTTTCATGTTGAAAAGGCTCTTGTGTTAGGAAGCTCCACAAAAAAATCTGGCAATCCAAATGCAATTGGGAGTTTACCTTGTATCTGAAGACAACCAGAGTAGCTTTGATTTTTGAGGGACAGAGGCTTGCAGGAAACCTTATTTATTTATTTATTTTGAAGGAGATTAACTAGTGAATGAAGCCACATCTCTCCACTGGTAGAGCAATCTGAGGAGGCCATCTGCTGAGAACTTGTGAATGGGAAGAACAAATGAAGGTTTGGCAGGGAGAGTTTGGCTCTGAATGCTGAAGTTTGGGAATTTAGATCAAAATATGTTTGGAGAACTAAATAGATATGCAGACAGAAGGGCAACAAGGATGTGGGAGATATTTGATGTTTGCTTGTTCTCCCTTTGATTGTGAATGTGTGCTTGGTGCAATGAGCTCTTGGTGCTTGAGAATGAATGACTCAGTCCCTTGACATCAAGGTAACTCACCTGAGGCAGCCAGCACACAACAAAGATTTTCCTCTCAGAGGAATGGGGTTTCTGTTAGTGGGTTATTTAATCATTAGGAATGTAGACTGTTGGGTGTGTGGTGGGTGTGTTGACCACATAGTGAATTGCTTTCCTGGTGTGAAGATCGCAGATATCGTACACTATCTAGACATGCTGCTAGGTAATCCCAGCTGCAATCAGTGGTTGTGGTACAAGCAGACACCAATGGCATCCTGAAATGTATTTGAGAGCTGCCGCAAGCTAAATTTAGGTTGCCAGCCAGAATCTGCAATGTAACTTTCTCTGATATGTTGCCTGTTCCATGTACTCAGCTAGCTAGACAGGCAGAACTAAAATGTTTCCATGTGTGAAGAAGATGCTTGTGCTGATGCTGAAAAGGGCTAGACACATTTGCTCTCCTCACTTGGTGAGCATCAAGAAGACAAATTTTATCATTGCATGACTGGCACAAGAAGGCCCTTTCCACAATGGGCTGGTGGACCATCCGCTGTGTGGACAGCGTGCATCCATAGGCTGGTATACCATTTCTGCTGCTATTTTGGCCAGGCACCCAGAAACAGCACTGGAAGCGTGCCACTTCTAGGTGCCTGGCCTAAAATGCGCTGGTCAGCAACTTTGAAGGCCAGGAACTTTCATTCCCAGTTTCTGAAGCCATGCTGAAATGAGCTGTCTGCAATGCAGAGACAGTCTTTAGCATGATCTTTGGCCAGGCTCTGAAGCACAAGTCAGTGTGGTGTGTGATAAGCCATGCTTTATGGAAAGGGACAGAGTGTCTTCTGCAATAAGGTAGAAAGCATGAGAAGACTATGTCTGAGGTCATAGAATCATACGACCTTTCCGCATTGGTCACTAAATGCCCATTAAGCACCCATTAAGGACAGATTTGAAAAACCTCATCCGCACTATAACACCCATTAGAGACACATGCGTTGCGTTGGCTCATGCGAGATGTGTCTCTAATGGGTGTTAAGAGGCCCTTAATCCAGATTAAGGGAAGACTACCTTGGAGGTAGTATTAATGGGTACTTAATGGGTACTTGTGCAGTCAAGACACATCCTCTTAGGATGTGTCCGCACATGCACAAGTGTGATTAAGTAGGCCCACCCCCCGGCCTCCATGATTGGCTCCTCTGGTGCCAAGCATGGTGAGCCAGGGGCCTCCTATCTCGGGGCTCCCCCTCATCCCAGAAGCTGCAGATTGCAGCTTCTGGAGCCAAGGGGTGGGGGGCTTCGCCTACAGCCCCCTACCCACCCCGGGGTGAGCACGCGTGATCCCTTCCTTACCTGCAGGCAGCCAGGCCGATTCTGGCTGCTGGGGCCCGCTGTGCTTTGTGTGTGCATACAGCGTGCCTCCCCATTGGCCAGCCATGCACCTGGCTTCAGGATGCCCTCTGCGCAGGTGCACATGGCTGACCAATGGGGAGGCACACTGCACGCATGCGCAAAGCACACCTGGCCCCGGCAGCCAGAATCGGCCTGGCTGCCTGCAGGTAAGGAGGGGATCATGCGTGCCTGACCCGGGGTGGGTAGTGGGAGTGTAGAGTGAAGCCCCCCTGGCTCCAGAAGCCATGATTGCGGCTTCTGGGGTGAGGGGGAGCCCAGAGAATGGAGGCCCCCAGCTCGCCATGGCTGGCTCCAGAGGAGCGAATCAGGGAGGCCCTTGGGAGGATGTATTGAGGTTGCACAGCACCCACGCCGAATCCGTGTCTAAATCCGTCCTTCCGTTGTGGTGCAGACGGAAGGGGTGTAAGTAGATCCGTATCTACCAGATACAGATCTTTCCAAACATGGATTTCTGAAATACAGATCTAATAGATGCGTATTTCGGAAGGCCAGTGTGGAACCACCCATAGCGTTGGAAGGGTCATCAAGGCTAACCCCCTGCTCAGTGCAGGATTTCCTAAACCATCTCAGACAAATGTAGGTCCAGCCTCTGCTTGAAGATCTCCAGCGAAGGAGAACTCAGTACGTCCCATGGCAACCTGTTCCACTAACTGATCACACTCAATGTCAGGAAGTTTTTCTTAAATGATTCCCTTGAAGTTTCATACCATTATAGCTAGGTCATTATAGATGAGCACGTGACACTTCTCAGCTGAGTTGGATATTTAGCATTTATTTCTCTGAATTGGGAAGTCATTTAATAACTACTTTAAACTATTATAATATTTTATATTAGGGATAGCAGTCTAATACCCTTCAGATATACTTGGACTAAAATTGGTTATCTGCTTTGGAGGTGATGAAAATCAGAGACCAACAATAATAACTTGAGGATTTTAAGATCTCTAGAAATTTTCTCTTTCTTTCTTTCTTTCTTTCTTTCTTTCTTTCTTTCTTTCTTTCTTTCTTTCTTTCTTTCTCTCTCTCTCCCTCTCTTTCTTTCTTCCTCCCCTCCCTCCCTTGTGACTTCAGCTCCTTTATGGCCTTTGACGTAGAACTCAGTAACTTTTTTAAAAAATGAATAGGCCCAAACAAGAATTTAAATTATAAAATAAAAGGGGAAAATAACATGGGAAAAAGTTCTCTACGTGAGGGGTATAATTCTCACTTGTCCCTTACTTTCTAAATGTTCATCTGTTCCTGTAATGAACTGAGCAGGAAACTCTACCCTTTCCTTTCAGTGAGTCATGATATAATGCAGTTACAGATTAGGAGAGATGATTTGACCAATGTATTACAAGGCAATCTGAAAATCTTTGCCCAGTTCCTCACATTTGCCTGCATGGAAATACTACACTAAATCATCTGTACTAAAATTAGAATATGGTACAGAGAACTGGTGCAAGAAATCAGACTTCACTTTATAGAGTTATAGATACAATTTTGTTGTTTGGACAACATTTGCTTTTCATTTCCTAGTAACACGGATGTTTAAAAATGCATTTAGGATCACGAACCAAATTAATTAGATTGGAAAAAATTCTTATAAATGGAATTTCATGGCAGCTGCCCTGGAACTAAATCATCATTGAATTTTTAGTAAACAAATATCATCGGTCCACCGTGGACTAAAGGATATTTTTAATAGTTCAGGCAGTACATATTTAAAAGTGCATTTTGTGAATGTGGACATTTGTGACTATAACTTTGTTTTTGCCCTATGTGATCCTCAAGGGGTTGTAAATGGCTGGAAAAGTTCTACAACATAGCATAGGATCATCATGCAAAAGATTCAGATGTGAAATGCCTATACCATACGTGGAATAATCCTGCTTTTCAGATTTTGCTTACAGGGGAAAAATAAATAAAACCTCTTAGCGTATCAGAAACAATGTGTCAATGCATCAATCAGAGCATTCTTCCAGTGGTGGCTGTTGCCCATTGGGGATGATGGGACAGGGGCCAGGCAGTTAACAGGAGAGGAAGCCAGGGAAACAATAGTTAATGATTTTAGTAAGAAGCAATCATATGGTCAGCTTCAATGAACATAAGAAACCATGCTCAAACTGGATTACAACAAGGATGAAGGAGACAGGAAAAGTAGACTCAGGACCTCAGCTAAGTTCTCAACTGTTGTTTGCTCCATTCTTTTTCTATCAGCTGGAGAGTCAGTGACTGAAAACATCAGAACAATTTATTTTATAAGAACTGACATTTTCCAACATAATTTTGGAATACACAAAATTTTGAAGTACACAAATCAGAATACCCAAAGCGTATTAAAGCAAAATTACTATGTCTAGTTTTTGAACAGACTTGGGCTGCATCCTGATAGGATGCTTAAAAGGTGGGATCAACTCCTACTGTGGGTTTTCCCCGAATAGTGATATGGGCTTACCTGTCTGAATGCTTTCCTCCATGATCTTTGGTCTGGAAATGGACACCGTGCCATTCTGGGTGTTATATATCATTGAAATGGCCACTGTACCATTCTGGGTATTTTATATCATTGAAATACCTGGATGTACAAAGTGTGCCACCACCATAATAAAGAGGTCCAGATATGTAAGTGCTCCCACTTCTCCTGTTATTTCGTCCTGCTACTTGGAAGAGGAGGGGTGACTGCATTTTCCTCTTGTCATCTGGGAGCAACCTCAATATCAATGCTTTGTCATCTAGAAAACTACTGTCCCTACATGGTTAGGTTACACTGATGGTCTCTTTCTTATCGTCAAGATCACTTCCTAGGCCTCAGATCAGGGTGCCTCTAGACATAAATTAAAAATGTGAAGCTTACTTACTGCAAAGTAGGGAGAATTGAGAGTCAGATGAGACAAGGGGAAGTATTTCTTCACCCAGAGGGTCATCAGTCTATGAGATTTGCTGCCAGAAGAGGTGATATCAGCAACCAGCCTAGATGGCTTTAAGAAAGGTTTAGACAAATTTATGAAGGAGAGGTGTATCAGTGGCTACTAGAATGAATGCCTAGGTACATCTTCCAGGCTGGGGAGAGAGGCAGGATGTCTCTAAGGCCATTTGCTGGGATTTGAGAGCAGATGAAGGTTTGCCTTTGACTTCTGCTTGAGATGCCCATGAGCAATTGGTGGACCACTGTGTGGGACAGGATGTTGGACTAGATGGGCTACGGCCCAATCCAGCAAGGCTCCTCTTTTGTTCCTATGTTCACATTCTCCAAATACTTCAAAGCAGCAGGGAGGGCTCTTCCAAGCATGTGGTCAGCCCCTGCCTCTCTGAAAGGCCTCATGAGATCTCGCCCCCAAACCCATGAAAATGTGAAGGGAAATTCTGCATTTTACATTGCAGCATTGGACTTGAGTTTACAGAGACTATGGAGCATTGTAAAACCTGTCTGGGAGTTTCACAGCTGTTCTGCAGTTCCCAGAAGTATTCGTCCTGTCTGGATGCAGCCAGAGATAGCTTAGCCAAGCTAACAAGCCTTTATTAATAAAAGATCACAAAGAACGCAGTTCTGCCCAGTGTAAACATATAGCAACCCTCCCTGTTTGATTCCTACAATCCAAACCAGGTCCAACCACAATGTTCTTGGTTTCCCACATCACTCTGGTAATTCCCAGCTGAGTGCTATCACCACAGCAAAATAAGGTAAAGGCAACATTTTCAGTGAAATCTAAGGGAGAAGGCTGAGTTGTGAAAGTGGCAAAGATGGCAGTGTGGTGCAGAAGCTGACGCTTATCACTCAGATATTTAGCTAAGCACAGCAGAGGCTGCATCCACATATAGTAACAAAAAGCATCGGTGAAGCAGCTCAGAAATGGCTTAGAGACAGTTCACAGGTGGGATCATTCACATGGCAGTTTTGTTAATCTTGATAAGATCTATTTTGATTAGATCTTGTTGCAGAGTGATTTACCTTTTGTTATCTGATGCTTGGCTTCCGCCGCGGCAGCAGGCAGGCTTGGTGCTTCTGCTATCAGCAATCCAGCATTCCGGCTCATTAAACACACACAGCAGCCAGTCCGAGTGTTATTTCTAATGAGCTATGATTTATTGCAAGCAGATTACACTGGTATGTATAAAGCAAGTTAAAGTCTCTCTAGCCTGGTGAATCTGCGTACCGGTCCATGTTTCTAGCACATGGCAATCCTCCTCCCAGGCTCACATTCTGGCAAGAACATCGACAGCAGAATCTCCACACACACACTCTACATAACAAAGACTACAGGAATCTTATACGTACTAGCAACCGGACGTTGTTGTTGACAACTTCCGGTGGTTCTTGTGTGAGCTGTCTCCCTCCTCCCATTTGGATTACGTGATCAACAGCACAACTCTGACCTTGCAGCATATCAGCTTACTGTCTTTCCCAGGAGACAGAACACACTATCTTTTAGTTGTTTTCAAATGCACATCCGAACGTGTTTTTTTTTTCTTACTCTTTCCCACAGGCTAACAAGTTTATCCCTCCCCCTCTTATGATTTTCTTGGCTGGAAAAAGTGGATGAGGGGCAGAAAGAGAACACAAGGGCCACAGACTACTATCCCGGATGCAGTCTTGGGACACTGGAAATGGGAAGAAAAGAAAAGGCTACTCAATTGTTAACATGGCGACCAGTGTAAAGGTCATCTTTAGATGGAGTATCTTTGTTTGAAAACCAAAACACAAACTCCTGCATCAGCATGCCCTATTCACCTTTTGTGTTATGCCTCATGCCTTGACTCCTCGGATGCTGAGGGTGCTAGTCCTGCCAGCCAGAACAAGGGAGGCGTGCCTCAGGGGCCAGCCTCAGAAATGGGTTATGTCACCTCAGATGTGGAGTCCTTGGACTCAGATGCTGAGCCACATCCAGAACCGAGCTCTCTTGAGAGAGAATGGGAACAACGGTAGTGTTCAGCCCACCTCCATGCCAAACAGCTGCGCCAGAGAGGAACAGGCAGTCTGAGTCCTTCATAAGGCAGTCACACCCAGCCACCTCCATTGCAAACAAAAGAATTCCCTGGTAACCCCTGGCTTGTGTTAACCCCTGGACTCCTGACCATTGACTGACTAACCGATGATGAATCTCTGGTAACCTGACTTCTGGCCTGTCTGACCATGTGTAACTCTATATCCTGACTGACTCTTGAAACTGACTTGGCTCCTTGCTACTGTTAGTCTATGGCCCTGTCCCAATGCAAGTTTGGTATGGTTCCGAGTGCGGGATTGGCTCTGTCTGTCCCCATGGGTTTTGGATTTGGTCTGCAAAAAGCATGCCAACCCGTCCTAAACCATGCCCAAAGAATGCCAAATTTGATACCTGAAAAAAGAAGTCTTGGCACACTCTGAGTGACCAGTACACATTGCTCAGTGAGCCAGGAACGCACATAGGGACACTAATGGGCTAATGGGGAGGAGATTTGCACTCACATCATTGGGAGGTGGGTTGTGCTTGCTGTCCCTGCTCTGTCCATTGAAGATTGCATCCACTGACTTTTTAAAATGCCGATCGCAAAGGCAGGCTGGAGAATGGCTTGGTTTTTAAATTTTCTGCCATTTCCACGGAGGTAATTCTAACCCCATTTCAAGAATGCCAAGGCAGGTTGCATAATGGCTTGATTTCTGTTCCATTTGCAATCCCCGTTTCCCCGACCCACAAGGTGATCATAAATAAAAGCTTGATTTTCAATTTATGGCCATTCTCGCGGTCTCCAGTGGAGCGGAGGTGCACAAAACGGCTGAAGCACCCACTGCCGCTAAACCTCATAGTAGCTTTCAGTGTTTTAATTTTTTTAAAAAAGTTATTTTTATGAATGAAGCTTTATTTTAACTTGTTTCTGCGCCTCCCACCCCAGTCCTGGCTATCAGTGACACTAAGGGAGGGAGGGGGATGCTGCACAGGGGTGGGCTGATGACAATCTGGCTGCCAATGAGGAGAGAGAGGGCAGAGAGGAGGTGGCGCTGCTCTGCCATACCAGGGTTCGGCACGGTTCTCATGGGGACGCCACCATCCGTGCCCAACCCGTAACTGTCCTGTGTTGCCAGGAATCTCATGGGGACGCCTGAAATGCGTTCCTGGTCCCGTGCCCGGCCCATGCGTGCCCAAACAGCACCCAAAGTGTGCCATATGGCTAGCATGGGAACACAACCTCAGTGTCCTTCACTGCTGCTGCCTACTCCGGACACAACAATATGTTGTTTTAGAGCTTTTCTGCACTGCTTTGCTGTGATCCGAATCAGTAGGTCTGGAGGCCCATCCAGATTCAGAGATTTCTCATTTTGAATAACACAAAAGGCGAATCCCCACAGCAAGCTTATTTCGCTTTCCCTAAACCGAAATAATAGAACCGGATGCAAACGCGAATTTGCCTGTTCCCATTACTTTTAACTTAATCGTGTTGGATCCGGATTCTGAGGATCGTACGTGGCATACGTGACTCAAGTGGCTACTTTTTAAAAGCCACTTTTCGGGGCTGCCCTGCCCTCTTTCTCTTTTGCTGAACGCGCCACCCATAAGGGACCCCTTCAGGGAGCCTAGCTGGGTGGCTGGGTGGTTGCCACTTGCCTGATGGATGAAAAACGGCAGCGGGCAGCCAGTGATTCTTTCCCCTCCTCTCCCCATTTCCCAGGGCACACAGCAGCAGCAGCAGCAACTCAAGCCCCCTTCACAGCCACAGCCTTTAAAACAGAACCTCCAGGGCTTTCTTTTCCTCTCCCTTTCTAAAGGTCAGCACTTTGAGAATTGCGGAAATTTGCAACATTGTTATAAGGCGTGAACTGGCTAGATCGCTACAGTGTAGCTTTAATGAATGGATTTTTATAGTGCCTCTTTTGAGGGGTGGATTTTTCCAATGAAATCACTATCTTTGGAAGCAAGCTATTGGGGGAGGGAAACCCTAAACATGGATTCTCAACCCTTAACACGGTACTGTCCACACAATAAAAAAATGAAACACGTATCAAGCGCACGATCCAGAGTGAGACCTGTTGAAATCAGGATTGAGATTCACCACGCTTTGGTGTGGTTTAACACAGGGAAAGCGTGTTAAGTCAAACTGCTGTGCGGACTCTGAGGATTGAAAACATTTTGAATTCGAGATAAGGTTGCCGTGAAGACATGGCCTAAGTGCAGAAAGGGCTCATGTTTTGCCAAGGTCTAAAGGCAAGTCATGTATTGGCACACCAAGGAAAAGCGCATACTCTCACAGCCAGTGGTCACCTGCCCAACATTTGTGATCACCTGCCCTTAAAGCTATGAGATGCCTATTTTATAGGCTTTTGGCTGAGAAAACAGCTCCCTTCTCCCCTTTTCCAGGAACTCTTATTGTTGTTGCTGTTATAACCTGCCCTAAGATCTTTGTATGTAGGGTGGATAAAATACACATAAATAATATTTCCTATGGGACTCTGAGAAGTTGCCTCACAGCCCCATGACTTGTTTTCATCCCCAATGTTTAAGAAGCCAAAGTGGCCAGCATTTCCAGCCCCCTGTGGTGATTCCAGCTGTGTCTGTAGTCTGCTGAAGCTTTCAGCTGCCAGTGATTTGCAGAAATTTAAAACATGTAGAACACCATGACACTACACTGTAATAAAATATCTGAATGTCCCACTGGTGTTCTAAGATTGACTGCAATATTCTGAGAATCTAAATTCCTTACTGTATGAGTTTTTATATATATATCTGTCCTGAAACCCACAAGGAGGGGAAGGGACCCAAATTTTGTAATCTTTTTTCTTTAAGGAAATTGCCTCAACTCTCTGTTCCTTTTTTCACCTTCCCCCTTCTTTGAACAACTAGTAATCTTCATTCATCTTCATATGTCATTAAGGCTTGCAGGCCTGATCAGTCTACACATTAATTAACTCATGCATCTAAAGTGCTTTGATTCACTACTGAAAAATACAAAATGCTATGTTTGCCACGTGTGACAACATGAGGTTTGACACAAATGGAAAAAATGCCAGTCGCGGCAAATAGTAGACCTTAGCTATATTATTTAATTGAGTACATCTGTGAATGGGGTCATGGAAATAATTTCAGCAACTCTTGTCGAAATGTCCACTGAAACTGGGAATACAATTTATATACAGTATCAAATCAGGTGCATTATCTGTTATTTGCTTTGAGACACAGTGTATTTTACACTGTAACCATGGCAATAGCTGGCAAGTGCTTCATTATATGGAGTGTGTTTATTGAATTGTACTCGTGGTTTCATAACTGCTTCATTTCTAGAGTGTTCTTTTTCACAGGAAGAAAGGTTGGGCCTAGGAACATAAAGGATAACTTCATCATGTGATCATATCAACAGATGAAGGAATATTTTAAATAATCAAAGTAACAGCTGAAAAATAGTTTCATGAAGATGCTTGACAATTTCAGATGGAATAAATTTGGAGATGCAGAACAGATGTTATTATTAACAGACAATTCATGAAATTCATTGTTAAGCAGGCATGGTCATGTCAAGGTGAAACTCAAGAAAGTAAGAAACACCTTGTTTGATTGAGTCAGTGAACCATCTACTGTATGAGCCTGTTTGTAAAGTAACCAACCAGCAGGACCTGAGTGCATGAACTGGACATAAATACAAAACTCTGCCTGGAACCCTGTGGCCCCAAAAAGGTCAAGCTTGAAAGAAGAGAAGAGTTGACTTTTCTATCCCACTTTTCTTATCCATTTAAGGGGACTCAAAGTGACCGACAAAGCTTTCTATTATTCTCCCCACAACAGAACACCCTGTGAAGTAGGTGGGGCTGTGAGAGCTCAGAAGAGAGCTGTGACTAGCCCAAGGTCATCCATCTGGCTTCATGGAGGAGTGCAGAATCAAACCCAGTATACCCAGATAAGAATCCAGCTCCCTAACCACTAGACCAAACTGGCTTACGATGTGGTGAAAGGAACTCAAGGTGTGTTGATTATGTGTCACAGGACCCATTGGTCTGCTAATCCACTCTAAAGGGTGGCAGCTGCTCTTGGATATGGACTGCCCTGATTCACTCCTACTGCTATTGTCATGTGGAAGAATGATAGCAGTAAGAGTGATTTAACTCTCTGTCTACCTTATTTTGAGAAAACGGCACACTTCCAGGGCTATTTTCTGCATATCCCTTAATGGCCCTGGGTAAAAATTTTGAAGCTGGGGCAAGAGTGAGTACAACAGCATTGTTCTACGTAGACCTTTGCCATAGTTTATCAACATCCTTTTGAAATTTCATCCACCTATGTGGATGGCCCCTTAGATTTTCTGATTAATGGTGTTCAGCTGAGTGTTTCTGCTATCAACTGATCATCATTTCTTCTTGCAATATGTCAAGTCCACTACCATTTCAGTATTTTTTTAAAAAAATTCTGGAAATATGCCTTCAATTATGTTCATCTCTCTGTTGAACAAATTTATAGACAGATAATCTTTTATATCAGAGCCAGTAAGAAGACAAAAGTACTTCTAAAAATAAATGTGTGTCTGAGGGAAGGAAAGAGAGGACTGGTGTAACACTATTTTACATCAATCATACATAAGCCATTTATCAAACCAGTGTACGAGTAGATGAGAACTTGTCACCTTCTTTTCACAGTTACATGGTAAAGTTCCAGAAATATAGCAACTGACTGTAAGTTAATTGCATTTAATACAGTTCTTTGTATATTCCTCATTATTTTTCCCTTGCTTGCATTAGTATGTCCTACACATTATTTATTATGCTGTAAGTTTCCAGTCATTCTATTTTTGTTTACAGCCACTTGGCCCCAACCACTTGCCCCAGCCATCCTGAGAGCCCCCTTACTCTAGCTCACTGGGTGATTCTGACTGTTCTCAGGGTGTAGCTGGCTGCAGGAACAGAACACAGTACATGAAGCATCTTTCTGGTCCAGTTTCTGCTTGGGATCTTTTGATGTTGGATGGAAAACTGGAAAGTGCCCTAGCCCCAAACCTCACAGCTCCAAACTTTTAATTCCAGGACTGAAAGATCTCCCAGGGGGCACATTGATACTGGCTTGGAAGTGGCCTGGTAAGCTGGTAATTTTTGTTCTGAATAAAAAGCCCCTCCCAAGAAACTGGGCCTACATTGAAGATTTCAGGTTTGGGGGGCATATCACATTTGTTTCCTGTGTCTCCTGCCCCTGGAGCAGCTCATGGCAACTTCACATGAGTTACCTCAACCCCCAATCCCATGGGAATGCAGTTGTAGTCAGAGAAGGTCTTTTGACTCTCGTACGTGCTGCATCCAGACATTGGTTAGCTATTCTTCTATATTTAGATATTTTGAAATAAAGCATGGATATTGTAGAATATCTATGCTTTATTCTGGAATGTCCAAATATAGCACAATAAGTAACTGATGTCTGGGTGCCTTTCTGGGTCCTGGGTTGTGTGAGGGTCTCCTTTATTGCTCTCCCCAGCTGCACAGGACTTTGAGGGTCTCCTGTGCAGCCAAGAACAATTAGAAGAAAGCCTTACTTACTATTGTTGGCTGCACACCAGTTGGAAGAGATCAGATGGACAGAGGATTTTTAATTTTTTTTTTTACTGGTTCAGGATCAAAGGATCTTTTCTGACTTCTGTGCTGCCAGGGACCATTAAAAGGAGGCCACAGCAGAGGCAAATAGAAATCATTTAACTCTCACATAGCCCAGGATAGACAAAAGGCGACTTTTGGTGGCTTTGCATGAGCATCATGGCTAAAATTAAAATTCTGGATATGATATTTAGATGCCCTAATTGGTGGCACTCTCATTTGAATGCTAGCATTAGAATGATAATACTGTACTGGATGCAGATGTTTCTCTCCATTTTGGCAAAGCAGGGCTGCTGGGCCCACAAAAGCTTCTTTCTTGGTGGGAGGGGAACTGTGACTAGAGATCATGAGAGATATAATCTAAAAGAGGAATATTTCCAAACTCCACATGGAAGCCCAGAATCTTAGCTCCATAATTGGCTGTAGCATTTTGTCAAAGTAGGTATTCCAGATGCAACCATGTCAGGAAGCAAAGTAATCTTTATTTATTATCACTGACCGGATAGCTTTTGGTCATGCTTTCATTGAACCCTTTTTAATGCTTAAAGAGTATCACCTCAAAGCAGCCCTTCATCAGAGGGTGCTGAAGTGTACTTTCTTAGAACTTTAATGCATGAAGATGGATTGTAAGATTCCACTATAAAGCCATAAAGAAGCTTTTAGAGTGTTGTGCTGATGCATTAATGTACATTACATCTATCTGTAAATTTTATAAGCTTAAGAATCAGACTCCTGAGTATCTGCCCCCTTCGAAGATTATCATTACTTTCAGCTGTCACTACAGTGCTCAAACCCTTTTAAATCTAGGGTAGATCAGATAATTCTGATACCCTCAGCCTGATGTGTATCCCATTACCAAAAATAAATCAACTCCAGAGAAAACTTGATCAGTGAAAATCAGGTTTAAATGTGTCTGACTCCCTTGTTAAAAGGATGTTCAATCAGCAAAAATGTTGGCAGCTGACATACTGTTGTTCTTCCAAGCTTGGTGAGTAGTTTTTGAATAAGGGGTGCATTATGTTTCCTTGCTCACATTTAATACCAAAAAATTGTAGGGGTTATTTTCATTGCATATCTTCAGAGAGAAACATGTCCTACAAGAGAATCAAATGTTACTTTTCTTCAAAAAAAGAGAGAAGAATTTCATGCTTCGCAGGATAGCAGTAAACTTTTTAATGAAAATTTAGCCTCTGATCAATTGTGCTGAAGATTTTAAAGGACTTTTAAAAGTGTAGGTAAGGTTACTGATTTTAGACTTTTTAAAAATAGGTGTTAATTTTTTGTCAGCCATCTGGGATTTTTTTTTAAAAAAATGATTGTTGTGAGCCATAGAAGAAGAATGAGTCAGCAGGATATCAGAGATGTGTACAAAATTATACAGGGTGTGGTCATGATTTTTCTTCTTCCTAGAACATCAGAATTTAGGGTCACCTGATGAAACTGAATCTCGGAAGAGTGGTGGCTTGACCAAAGTGACCCATGCTCTAATCACTTCCAGACTGGACTACTGCAATGAGCTCTAGAGTGGTCTGCCCTTGAAGATGGTTTGGAAGCTGCAATACCCTAACAAGGCAGCTGAGGCCTACTTCTGACTAGCTGTGTATTAGTCCAGGCCTAAGAGAACTGCATGCTTGCCAATTTACTATCAAACCTAATTCAAGTTTCTAATATTAACTTATAAAATTGTAAACAACTTGGGCCCCAAGGAGGGATGTGCACGAATATTCATCACAGTCAAAATTAATCCAAATTCATTCGAACTTGGACATTCGAATTCAAATCCAATGTTGGTACATTTGAAGGTTGACATCTGGATGCTTCTATAAATTCGTATGGAGTTTTGTTATATTTGTAAGCTTGTGGAGGTGAGAAAGCAGCTGCCCAGTCACATCTGCAGTGGATTCAGAGTGGACTCGAATGGATTTGACACGTTCAGAGGAGAGTCATGGGGAATTTGCAGCAGGGATTTGAATCGGATTCAAATAGCATTCAAAGGGGTTCTATTTGAATGAATGCAGATTTCCTCGCATTCAATTCAATTCAAATCAAACATAAAAAAATTGTGTACATCCCTTGCCCCAAGTACCTGAAAGAGTTCCTTCTCCCATAAAGACCTGCCAATCAAGTAAGATTTGGGGGAGAGGCTTTCTTGGTATTTCCAGCTATATCAGTAGTTACAGGGACCTGAGAGGGCCTTTTCTGTAGTAGCTTCTAGGCTGCGGAATGATCCCTGAAATATGTCTGATCTCATTAGCTAAAAAGTTAAGTTGCCCTCCCCTTTTGGGTGGGTTGTTTGGCGGGCTAGGCTCAATTTTTAACTGTATTTTCATACTTTTAAAAAAACCTATCCTAGACCATAAAGTATGGGAAAGGATAGAAATATGAACAAACTTTGACATTCACTGTGTCAAGTGAATGTCTTCAGAAAAGGCTTGACATATTTATAGAAGAAAGGGGCATTTTGTATTAGTAACTCTGATGGCTGTCTGACATCAGAAAGTCATACATAGGAAGCAGTATGCAGGGAGACTTGTGACTAGGGTGAGGTTTGTCCTTATGCTCTGCTTGTTGACTTCCATATGCAAATTGTTGCCACGGTGAGAAAAAGCTACAGGACTAGATGGATCACTGGTCCAATGCAGCAGGAAATTACTTATGTTCATAATTAAATAAATGAATGAAATTAATTGCCCCTTTAGTTAAGCAGAACTAAGAGCTCTCAGGCAGCTGATTTTGGATTGCATTACAAAGAAGCAAGTGTATAGTTAATCATTACTGTATGTAACATTTGCACAGACTGCTCAGTGGGCTCATTCATACTCAGAACCCAATATTGGAACAATCATTGCGCCAAGGCTGTATTCCCATGACCTCCTGTTTTAAGAATAATTGCTTGTGAGATTTTCAGCTTTAATGGTCTGTCTGGGATAATAAGTAACCTAACTAACTTCAGGGAAGAAAGTACATTTGTTGCTATGTTGGAGGTATAAGAGAATATTGTATGATAGACTAGCCCTATGGATGAATAGATCCACCTGCAGGACATGAGATGACACAAGGTGACTGCAGGGTACTTCTGTCAAATGTACTTACTTGTACTATGCCAGGTCTATTCTTGGAATCTGAGGACTTTTCACATTTACCCCTCGAAGGGATAGTGCAAGACCTGTCCCACTTCTGGACCCTCCCTTCCACACTCTGCAGGAGCAGAGAGAATCCCCATCCTTGCTACAGTGTTTTGTCCACATTGGATCGTGTGTAGCCTTGTCTAGGGGTTCCAAATGGCACCTGGATTGGGATAACAGTCTATTGCCAGTCCAGGGCGTGGTTTAGCAGGGAGATTCATTTTGGCAGCACACAAAATTTGGTTACCAAAACAGCCTTCCCCACCAGGGCCAGTATGGAGGCTGCCCTGAAGCAGCCTTCCAAGTGCAGAAGGTTTTGGGGCAGGAGTAGTAGGGTGCTTCTGCATTGGCCACTGAAAAACAGATCTAAAAAGATCCAGGTTTTGGTGATCCAACCTTCGGAGGACCCATCACAAATAGTGACAGATCCAAAGGGCCCTCGTATGTCCGCATACGCATGGGGAGGGCGGATTCTGGAGAACGGATGGAGTGGGTGCTGTGTGGACACATCAGCACCCATTCCAAAAGTCCTCTGGCTTGCGTGCCGCCACCCCTGGAGCCACGGGACTCAAGCGGTGAGCTGCCAGTCACCATGTGTTTCTGGTGGTGCCCTGCGTGCAGGGGAGGGGCTTTAGAAGCAGGCAGTTCTGCTTCCTGCCCTTCCCAACATGGCAGCCAGAGGGACATCCAGTCCTTCACCTGGCTGTGTGCGAAAGCGTCCTGCTTCTGCACACATCCAGGCAAAGAGACTGATGTAAGACCTGATTTTAGCAGCAAAAACCGGTCCTGTACGTTGAAATGCGGAAGTGGCGTCCGTGAAGAGTCTCCAATCAGGTCTGCAGTGCGGAAGCTGTTTAAGGTAAGTGTTTTAAATGTTACTTAAGGTGGGGTTAAACCAGTTTCTGCAGCTAGTGTGGAAATACCCATAATCCAGTCATTGCTCCAGTCTGGCCTGGTCTTGCTGGACAGGGATGGCAAATAAAATGCAGAAATGGCTTGAGAAAGCATCCATTTGGTAGAGGAGGAAGAAAAATGTTTACAATATTGAGCAGAGTGTGGAGGGCCTATTTGGGTCTGCACCAGCATCTGGATAACAGGCCCCTATTCTGGGATATATTCCAGAATAAGTCTCATTGCAGAAAGGGCCTATGTCAGGATCACCATTCATAGGCCCAGAACACTTGCCTTTGGACCTGCACAGCTGCATTTATTTTTTAAATATCAGAAAATAGCACCAGTATACACTTATATCCCTCAACACTTTTCCTTGACATGGGCAGCCCTTACCTTGACTTCCCATTTTCTATCAGGCTCCAAGTAGCCTTGATATAACCCCATCTCCAATTATTTCCCAACCATTACGTACTTATCTCTACACCAGAGCTAGTGAAATATCTAAGCAGCCATGGCCTGGCGTTACAGAGTTTAAAAGATGGCAGCACAGTGGCTAAGCAGACACTCTGTGTGCTGCAATCAGATGTCTCTTTCTGATGGAAGGCTTGCTTGGCATGATGGGAATGATGGGAGAGTTGGAGAAAACCAGTGAGAAGATGAATCTTACAACCAATACGGGCGTCTGGTTTCAAAAACTTAACAAAGGGTTTATTTTGAATAGCTGGTTTTGCAACCAAAGCCAAATAAATGAGTCTGGAGGGGGTGTTAGGGAAGAAAGAAGGCTAAAAAAAAGGAGGAGGGGAAAGGGAGGTGAGGGGAAAAGAAAAAGGAAAGGTGTTCTATAAAAGGTATGTGGTTTATATCTATAGGTGCAAGGGCCAAGAGTGCATTGTTTTTGTTGTTGTAACTCCATTAATCTTGGAGGGATCCCTAGTGAATAGAAGCATCTAAAGTTAATATCTTTTGCCTGGAAGTATCTAAAGATTCCTCCTTTGCCTGCCCCAAAG
Organism: Aspidoscelis tigris stejnegeri; assembly: GCA_023333525.1. Taxonomy (NCBI): domain Eukaryota; kingdom Metazoa; phylum Chordata; class Lepidosauria; order Squamata; family Teiidae; genus Aspidoscelis; species Aspidoscelis tigris. The sequence continues at coordinate 216,974,875 of JALMGA010000001.1, forward strand.
TCCCAATCTTCTCTATTTCTTAATTTGCAAACCAGATTTGCAGAAATTCATTTCCTGATGCCCCCCTTTAAATTATGTCTGCTTTTGTCTTTATTAGAGAACTTTAGAGAGTGTTCTAGCAGAAACAGGAGCAGTGAAAAGAATAACAGTAGATTAGAGATTTTCCCTCTGTTGTTTTCAAACAAAAACCTAACAAAAACAAAACAGTATCTAAATCTTTCATTGACAAAAGCTAAGTTTAGATGTTCTTAGGAAAAAAAAAATCACTGTCTAATTCACTGAGTGAGGCTGCATCCCCATGCTGGCCATCTGGCACACTTTGGGTGCTGTTTGGGCACGCAGGGGCCAGGCGCGGGACCAGGCAAGCATTTTGGGCATCCCCATGAGAATCCTGGCAACACGGGACAGGTGTGGGTTGGGTGCGGATGGTGGCATCCCATGTGAAGCATGCCAAACTCTGGTACGGGGGAGCCGTACCCCTTCCTCTCCACCCCCTCTCTTCTCATTGGACGCCAGATTGACGTCAGCCAGATTCCCCTGCTCCTCCTGGCAGCCAGGCCTGGGGTGGGAGGCACAGAAACAAGTAAAATCAAAGCTCCATTCATAAAAAAACTTTACTTTAAAAAAAAATGCTGAAAGCTGCAATGAGGCTTAGCAACAGTAGGTGCTTGAGCAGTTTTGCGCACCTCCGCTGCACCAGGGACCACAGGAGCACCTGGCAACTTTAAAATCAAGACTCTATTTATGATTGACTTGACAATCGGGGAAATGGGGGTTGCAAATGCAACAAAAATCAAGCCATTATGTAGCCTGCCTTGGCATTCTGAAATTGGGTTGGAATTACTTCTGTGGAAATGGCAGAAAATTTAAAAACCAAGCCATTCTCCAGCATGCCTTTGCGATCAGCATTTTAAAAAGTCAGCAGCTGTGATCTTCAATGGACAGGGCAGGGACAGCAAGCACACCCCACCTCCCAATGATGTGAGCGCAAAACTCCTCCCCGTTAGCCTGCAAGCATCCCCATGTGCTTTCCTGGCTTGCTGAGGAATGCGTGCCAGCTCCCCAAACCGTGCTGAGACTTGTTTTAACAGGTATCAAATCTGGCATGCTTGTGGCACGTTTAGTGCAAAACCCATGGGGATGGTCTGCGCCGATTCCATGCTCGGAACCGTGCCAAAGCTGCATGGGGACACGGCCTGAAGGTAATTAAAATCAAGAGGGTGAATAGAAAGTTACTAATAAATTGTTTCCTGTTTTTTTCAGGCATTCCCCCCTCTGGTATTTTCTCTACCATTAATATTAATACTCTCCTTAGTTGTTGTATAAATTCAGCACATCGCCTTTCCTCCCCATATTAAGATTTAGATAGTCTCTGAAGCTGTGACTCCATTGAAGTGGTTGAAAGTAGAGTTGTTCACAGTGATTTATGCATACAGGGCAGTGATGATATACTTCTAGGTATTTCACAGCATCAAAATATCTGGTGCACTATCATAGGAGCAAGTGCCCAGTCAGGTAAGTGCCAACACTTGCCCCTTAATGTCACCTTGCTGTCTGGCAGGGATGGTGAGAGAAAAACGCATGACCAAACATCTGGAGACAGCCTTTTGCTAAGCTGAAGTACTACTGCAATTGTGTTTATGGGAAGCTATTAGGGTGATCCTGATCATAGATAAAGTCTTTCTGTAGAGAAGGCTGCAGTTTAGATATTGGCCTAAGCAGATGAAAAGTATTCTAAAAACAATTAAGACTACCAGTGCTCTGGGAAACAGTATTACAATACTGCCCAAATCACATACCTGATAGAGACTGACTGTAGTTCTCTCCTCAGATGAAGAACATTCATTCATATCTGTCAAAAGAAGTTGGAAACTACTTAACAGACCCCGGTAACAATAACTCTCCCAAAGAGTTAAATACCACTATACTGGTCAATTGAACTCCCTCTATATTGGCTCTTAGTTAACTGATAATTTAGAAATGTCATCTCCCAGAGGCATACCATTAGCTCCTTTGCCTCTGAAATGCCACTGTAAAGCTCAGTTGTGGGGCTTTTCTTTGAGAACGTGGGTTAGAAGAAGAAGAAGAAGAAGAGTTGGCTTTTCTACCCTGCTTTTCTCACCCACTTCAGGGGACTCCAACTGGCTGACAAAGCTTTCTATTCTTCTCCCCATACTAGACACCCTGTGAAGTGTGCACTTGTGGGCTGTGAGAGCTCAGAAAAGCCCAAGGTCACCCAGCTGGCTTCATGGAGGAATGAGGAATCAAACCCGGCATTCCCAGATAAGAGTCCGGCTCCTTAACCATTAGACCAAATTGGGTTAATTATTTTGTGCCTCCAAGGCCACATGCCCACAGGATCGTTATCGCGAATTCAAAATGTTTTGAGTTCTCCTCGGCCAGGCGGCAGTTCGGCTTAACACGGTATTTCCGTGTTAAACGACGTTAAACCGTTTTGAAATAAATCCTGATTTCAACAGGTCTCACTCCGGATCGTGCGTCGATACGTGTTTCCTTTTTAACTGTGTGGACAGTACCGTGTTAAGGGAAGAGAATCCGTTTTCAGGGTGCCCCTCCTCCAATCGCAATCTACCCAATGGCTGTCCATATTCTGTGGATGTCATGGGGGTGTGTGTGCTTCCCTGCCTGATCTGAAGCAAAAACTTTTAGCCTGAACTTCTTGGAGCAGCCTTCACACAGCAGCGCTACAGCTCCGGAGTGCCACTGTGAAATGGAGGAGGGGAAAGTAGTATTTGGGAAAAAAAGCCTTTCTTTCATATGTCCCACAGGCAGGCTTTCATGACAGCTATAAAATCAGACACTTTTGCTACTCCCCCTCCCCCCCCGCCCTCACACAGGAGCTACAGTGTAGCAAGAAAGCCCCTTCACTCCCGATTAACAATGTTGCGAATTTGCGCAGTTTCAGAAGTTCAGACCTTTGAAAGTGAAAGCAGGGGAAGCAGCTGAGATTCTGGAATGGGGCTTTACAGTACTTGCTTCTGCTGATGCTGTGTGCTCTGAGCAATGAAAAAGCCCCTCACTCCCCTCCAGCCCAGCCTCTCGGCACGAGAGAAGCACGGGTGGGAAAGGGGGATCCGCAGACTTCTTCGATGGGGGTGATGAGGGAAGAGCACAAAGCTGGAAGAAAAGGGGGAGGGAAACGTGGTGCAGAGGAAAGGAGGCGGGGAGCTGCACAGCCATGAGGGAGAGGGAGAGAATACATAGGCTGTGGTCACACCTAAGGTTTAATCCACTTTCAGTCCACTTTCAGAGTGAGAGAATATATCAGCAAAGTGGCAAGCTGTTTTCTTTTAGGGTAAAATTCACCTCTGGGAGAGATAATGTGGAAAGAAAATTACTGGTCACTTTGCTCATGTTTTCTCGCTCTGAGGGTGGACTAAAGAAACAGCTTTTTCCTCCCCACGTTCAGGCAAAGTTATGGCTTTAATATGTTTAATATGAACACATTAAAACCAATGTGTTGTGACCCGCACTGAGACCCTTGTGTATAGAGTGGGATAAAAATATGAATGAATGACACCCCACCACAGCCACCCTATGCCTCTTTAAGGTTTAAAGCCCCGGTCCTTTAAACACTAATACAGAATCTCAGCTCTATTACTTCCTTTCACTTTCTAAATGTCTGAAGTTTTGAAATTTCGGAAATTCTCAACATTGCTGGTTCCCTCGCTGCGCTGATGAGAATCCGTGTTCAGGGTGGGCGGGCTGGACGCGCAGCGTCGAGCGCTTCCCCTGCCGCTGCCGCTGCATTTGTGTCCCCGATCGGGCCTTCCCTCCGCGCCGCCCCCCTCCCCGAGCTCTCCAAAGGCGCACTCAGCCGCCATCGCCGCCTCCTCCTCCTCCTCCTTCGCTGCCGCTGCTGGCTCCAGAGCCCTCCTGCGCCCCTTTGCCGCCCTCGCTCACGCCCGGGCTGGCATCCTTCCCTGCCGCCGCTGCGGCGTCGACGCTGCCGTTCATACCAGCCACTGACTTGGGCTCCCCGCCCACCCCGAACCCCAAGGCCAACTGGGCGAGCGGCTGCCGGGCCCCCTTCTTCTTTGGCTATGGGTCGCAGCGGGGATCCCCTCGCCTCGCCTCGCCTCGCCTTCCCTCCCACCCCCCAAAATGTCAGATCTCCAAGCTCCCCCTTTCACCCTCTTTCCTCCTCCTGCGCTTTCCCAAGGAGGACAGCCGGAAACGTTATCTGGAAACTTTTTATTTGGGGGGGGGAGAGTTTAGAAGGAAAACACCCCGCCGCCGCTGATTCCTTTAGACCCGGATCAGCCTCTCTTGACGTCTGGAAGGTGGAAGGGAAAGGCGAAGGAGAAGGAGGGCAATCCCAAAACTTTTGCTCTACGTCGTTCTGTTCCCTGCCCCTTTCAACCACCAATCAGAGAGTGGGGGTGGGCACCATCATGACTGGTAATGAGCAGGGAGGACTTGCCGTGGGGCCTCGGAGGGTTGAATCCGAGATAAGGATGCTGGCAGGATGCCGTTGGACCCGAATCGAGTGGAAAGCCGTGGAGACAGTTTTGTTCCGGGTCAATTATTTCGATTTCGTTAAACCGAATTAAGACATGCCATGGGGATGCCCCCCAAGTTAAAATACAGAAGATAGCATGTTGAAATCATATCAAAACAGACAATGATGTACAGCAAATCTTGGGCTCAAACCCAGGGGTGTTTTTGCACTTCCCTTCCCATCTGCTAGATGGGAAAGGAGTGCAATTGCCTAACCTTAACTATAGCTTGCACTTGTGAGCACTAGTCACATTCAGCCCATGGCCCACACGAGCAATCACTCACCTGTGACCGTAAATAGATTTTATTTGATCAGCCATGTAGCCATTTCAATACAATACAGTTAAAAGCAGAAATAAAACAGGTAACAAAGGGCAAAGGAAGTGACCGACTTTCTATTTCTTCTTTTCATTCAGAAAATATGCTCTTTTGTTAATAGCTTTTAAGATAAAAAGACTGACTCCGATTATGGAAGCTCTTTCTTGACTTTGTAAGAGTAGGGACATAAGATCACTTCTATTGGAGGACTGTATCTTGGACAATATTGGATGTAAAAATCTAGATCAAAGTTCATCAAATGCTGAACATTCCATAAGAAAATGTTCCACATCCTCGACAGATTCATCACCCCAGACACAGAGTCTCTTACTTCTTGGGATATTACAGTAACTTACCTGTAACCGATCCAGGGGCCAGTCCTCTTCAGGGTGTCACCATCTTGAGGCCAGTGCCCTCTGTGATTACACGGGCATCAGTACTATCGCCATGATGACGCTAATGCTCTGTGCAGTCGCAGTCTTATCAGGAGGGCAGCAGAGGTGCCAGCGTGCTTGCGTGGCATCTGTGTTGACCTCCTTATCCAGCTGAAGAGCGAATGCTTCCTGGCTGGACATGATTAAGTAAGTTGCTCCACACTTGGGCATGAATTTGGCAACATCTGGGAAGGCAGGGGGTGTCTTGATGCTGTAACTGCCTTCTTTAGGTACAGATACTCTTCCCCAGATGTTGCCTAATTCTTGGCTATGGGCTGAAGTGTGAAAAGGCCCCAGAAGAAAGCTGAACATGATGATCCATAGTTATGTACAGAAGAAAGTGAAGATGTGAATGCCTATGCAGAATTGAAACAGAATTGGACCTAGTTATTTTGATAGTAATGAATCTGAATTCTACAGAAAATGCAGATTTGGGGATAAATAATGTAGAAAGGATGCACATAGTGTTTTTGATTTGGCCTACTCTTACCATTTCTCAAAAGCAGTTGTGAGGTCTAAAGGCACTGAAGTCTAACATGGACTCTTTCTGCACTGGACTTTATTCTGAGATCTATCCTGGAATATATTCCAGAATAAGACCCAGTTAGGAAAGGGGCTTTGTCTGGATTATGAATGAGTTAGAGTCATGTTTGTTGCTTTAGAGACCAAGAAATGAAAGAAAAGAAATTCCATAAGCATTTGCCCCTTAAGGTGCAATGGATTGTTTCATTAGTGTATCTGATGGTCTATGTCTGGGAGTTCCAGGAGAAGATTAGAAGGCATTCTGTGCCCTTTTTCAGTGCACAGCAGAACATTTAGCAGCACATGATCAACAATCTCATCTTAGAGATCTTGAGGTTCCAAGCTGTGTTAGATTTCATAAATTGTAAGCCAAACACCAGCCCTTTGAATTTGGTCTTGAAACTAGCTGGCTGACAGTGAGATCAAGCTGACACTGCTGTTCATATCAAATTATGGTTGCTGAGCTCTGGACAAGCAGTTTTCAGAGGCCAGTTCATGAGCACTATTACAATCAAGCCTGAGAATTACTATTACTTTAGGGCTGTAGGAGTCTTCAGCTAGCATGAGAAACACTACCATAATAAACTGATAATACAAGCAGTATCAGCTTCTTAGGAAAATCCACAAAGTGGATATACTTAAATTACCTTTTAGGTAATCTTACCTCTCCAGGGGTATGTGGAGATGAGGAATTGGTAATCTTTTCCCAGAAAATCCTTTAATAAAATACCTTACCCATCTGTACCAAACCAAAGTGATATGGCTTTCTGATGCATTACCATGATTTCATAATGAGACTGATAGGTTGCTGACAAGCGGGAGACATTGTGGGATCCAGTTTTGGGCCACTTAGTTTCATGACAGGTCATTCAGGTGATTCAGGAAAGAATTCCTATATCAATTGTGCAATAAGGGAGATCAACTCAAAATAGGAATGGAACATGCTGATATCCAGCCTTCTGGCTTATTTGAAGTTTGTCTTGAATATTTTTCACCATGGTAATGTGTTGATATGGATCCCAGCCCAGGCCTTTTTCTTCTTCTGGTAAATTTTCCTTTCTTTCCATAAATAGTATAAATGATGAGATGCAGACATCAGTTTTGAAATTGTTCCGCAGCACCTCTTTGCTCTGTGAGAGTATTTTTTTAAGGCGTCTGCCAAGACTATGTATTATGTAACAAATCTCAGTCTTCAATCAACTGTATCCGCACAGGACTGCCAGCAGCTCTCTCTTTAACAGACAATATAATAACATGGTGATATGCCTAGTACTCTAGAACAGTTAACTACCTTAGGGTCAGGCGTGACACTAAAAGTGAAGACAATATAGGACAAGAATCTTTTTTAAAAGTCCCAAGAAGCTATTCTGTTCCAAAGTTAGCCTTGCAGACTTTTGTTTTCCTAGCTCAATTATCTTAGAATGCTTCTGGGAAGAGGCTAACAGAATTGGATGAGTGAGCTTGACAGCTTTTTTGCACATTGCGTCATGGCTGCATCTAGACATTGATTTCCAAACAGTTCAGGCACGTCCACAGGCTGTGCACACTCCTGCTCTGAATGTGTCTCACAGGAAGATGCTTCAAACTGTACTGAATTAAGGATCAAATGGTCTCTGACTTCTTCTGCATTTCAAATGGTACTCCCAGCTCACACTCATCATTTGTGGGGTTTTGGCTTACAGTTCTTTAGACTGTGCTTTCATTTCGGTGTGGCTGTCACCATCACAGCTCACGTTTAATTTGGGATTTTGATTGGTACCTGGATGACCATAACTGCTACAGGCAAAAACAGTCCATGGCTTGATAATACCTTGTCCTTTTATACATAGGTCCTTTATCAGGATTAAGGGTCGTCATAGAAAGGTTTTAGGGCACATAGATCTGTGGATCTATGTGGACATATCCCCCACTGGAATGCAGTCTCCACTTTATGCAGTGCAAGACAATCAGGGAGGCCTTGACTGGAATCAATGATAGTCATGTTTAATTGTGTCTACCAGTCAGACACAATTAAACATAAAATGCTATTTTCAAGCTATATTAGACATCTAATTTGGATCCTGCCAGGATCTCAATAATGGCTTCATCTGAAAGGGGCTGGGATGCAGAGTTGGAAAGCTCCAAGACACTGTGGGAACAACTAAACCTGTAGGCACATGCCGGACACACTGTGTGCTATTCTGGGTACAGAAGCAACGATCCTGATGGGATCCTTTTGAGTGAACTGCAAATGGTACTATAAGTCAACCATTTTTGATCTCTATAAGGGAGCCTGGAAGAGATTATTGGCTCTTAGGTCACTTCCTCCCTCCATCCCTTCTGAGAATGTGCATGGGTGGGAAGATGAAGCAAGCTTCCCCCAACTGAAATGGATTTGGAGTTCTTTGAATTGGATTAGCAGTTGGGGTTGCATTGATTTGGAGTCCATGACACATCTTGTTTAATGTAATCCTGTTTATGTAGACTGTATCTGAACATGATTCAGAAAGTAATATCAGACCTAACTTCCTGCCTATATGTTTCTATATGTTTCTATAACTGCCTATATGTTTCTAGCATCATTTAAACATGGTTTGCAGCCATGTTGTCACATGGTACTTTGGCAACTCAGCCCAGCCCCTCCCTCCTCACCCTCCGCAGAGTTGCGCAGAAAGGAAGCGAGCCGCCAAGCACCATGGCCCACTGCCAGTTATGATAGGGCTGTATACCAACCAGTCCCCAAAGCCCACTGGCGTCCTGCGTTATATGTCTGTGAGACAGACTTCCCTAAAGCAGTAAGCATACACTGTTGTAAACCAAATAAACAAAATTTATTATTACAACATGTAAAATAAAGAAGCAAGGTTTGTGAATAGCTTAAATGTTCTAGAGTGGCTTGAAAAGATGGTTACTGTCAATAATATATTGTCCTGTTCCCTTTAAGGAGCTCCCATGTAAGCCAGCAGTGTTTGACAAGCTCTACAGTAAGCCCTTCCACTTTTGAGTCCTTCCCTCACAGCCTCCCTCTATCATTCAGTGAGATACGTCTCCCTAATAATAGAGTTAGCCTCATGGCAATATTTTTTGTCCTGCTGGACCCTGCTCTGCTCTGGTTCCAAATGAAGTACTCCGTCCAGGTGCCCTCCTGTCAGTGGGTGCGTGCCAAGATCTCCCCCTTTCTCCAGAGGCAAGACCTCCCTCCAGTCCTCTACCCTCTACCCCGAGAGAAAGTAAACAAGATGTTCTGAGGGTACAACAAACCCTCCCTGATCCCCCTCTCTGCTAAAACCGCAAGACGAGAGATGACAGGAACACTGGGCTGCTGCTTTTTATAGTCCGTGATCTGGCTGTTCCCATTGGTCCTTTTTCAGTGGGCTCATGAGGCTCCTTCTGCTGCTCCGCCTCCACTGTCACTCAGGTTGCCGAAAAGCCCACAAAATGCCCCCTCAGCTGCAGCCTGCCTCTATGAATGTTACAGGTACTATAATTTTTATTTCAGCTGTTCTCCTTGAGCTGTTTTTATCTGGTTTATAGTGTTGCACCCCAAATTCTCTTTCATGCCTTAGAAATTTTATGTACCACAAATTTATACCTAGTAAATAATCTTGAACTCTCCAAGGAAGGAGATCTTTTAATAGATAAATCTGAACAGTGATTTTGTGCATAGTTGTGTAATTGTGGTATAATTCTGTCTAAACAGTATTGAAGAATTGCTGAGGAGTCTGACTAAGTTCATACTCTGAATCACCAAATTACAGAATTTGGTCATCACTAATATGAGCTACAAGGCCAGATGTTTCAGAGGTAAATACGCAAACAATGCTGTTCTTCATTTATACCCAATTAAATGCCTCTTAATTGCTATGAACCACGCAACTGGACCACACAATGAATAGGCTTTTATGGAGAGCATGTTTTCTGTCTGGAGCAGTTTTCTTAATGGTCCCTGTTGTATGTTATTGTTCCCTATATAAAACATTCAACAATCTCTAGCAGTTTTAGAAAGTTTGTCTTATTACAATGTGATAGGTAATTAAATTTCCAGCTAATGCTCAGAACATAAGAAATAAGCATTCAGAGACTGCTGAAGCAGAATGAAACCATTGGGAACACTTGTTCATAAAGTTTGGGGGCTGGCTACCATTATGGTAGTATGCCGATGATACCCAGTTCTATATCTTGATCCAGGCCAAAGTGGGTATGCAGTGTGGAAATGCTGGTCCAGTATCGTGAGGCTGAGATGCTCTGGATAGATCAAAACAAAAGGCCTTGCTTCATAAACCCTTAATATGAATTAAAGGTCTGTATATTACACATTCTGGTCCTCCCTATCCACAAGTTAATGCGGATCAAGGAGGCCCTGCCCTAAGCTGATCTGACTCTGTCTGCATTAAACAAAGCCTGATCCAGATGAAGGGAGGCCTTAATCCGGATCTCTGGTAGTACCATTTAATTGGTACAACCAGAGAGACCAAAGTCCTGATCTGGAACATAGGAGGTGTGCAGGAAGCCACTTTCTGTGTTAAGGATTATGGGTGTGTGTGATTTTTTTCCCAGTGGTGTGCCATAGTGCACTGCCAACAGGCTCCAGGGCAAGGTGTAGTCTGGAGCAGCACCATCTGCACAACTGCCACTGGCCCAGACCAGCCCCAAAGCTCACATGAGTTTTGGGGATGACCTCTAAAGGCCCTGGAGGTTTGGGAATGAAACTATGAGAAACTACCGTTGGGACAGCTGTAGAGGCTGAGGTACCCCCTACTTACCCTACCCCCAAGTTTATGGAGATATGGAGGGGAAAGGAGCAAGTAAGGTTCTGGGTCCACTGGGTGATAAGACCAATGGTTCCTGTCTCAGATCCCAGCCCTATTGAGCCTTTGTCATGATTAGTACAGGGAATCTGGTGGAGCAATGGAAGAAATAGTGAGTTTCAAGGGGAGCCTCACCTTTGATCTCATCCAACTATGTTTTCACCTAAGGTTCCAATATGAACACCCCATCACTCTTGTTATCCTCCAAGCTCTGCAATCATTCTGTTCAAATTCAACAATTCTTTGACTTTTATTTATTCCTAGCTAAACCAGATTTCTGTTTTTTTGTTTGTGAAGAACAAAAAAAATCACTCCTCTGCACACAATATTTCATACTATGATCAAACAGATTGTTCCCACCACAGCACACTTTGGCAGACTGGATGGTGGCTTTCTTAATATCCAAACTCCACATGCATCACATGGAATGCTTTTCCACATTAGTCAATGAATGCTTTTTGTCCCCTTTTGCGGAGGGTTACATAGAGGGCTTAGTTGGCAAAGTCTTCTTAGACTTTGGTGGCTGTTTTGTTTTGGGATTATAAAAGCAGGTTGAAGAGCAGCCACATGGCTTCTCTTCAGACTGCAAACCACACTGGAACTCCTATCCCATCTATTGCTTAGGCTGTGTTCAAGATATAACAAAAGAAGCACCTCAGAGGTGCCTTGGAGAGACAGGATGTGGCTCTCATGCCCCCTCACAGTTCAGGTGGCTTTAGTGAGAAACTTGCTGTTGTCTGGGCTGTTCTCAGAAAAACTATTACATAAACATGGTGTGTTTTGCCATGGTGAGGCGCTCTCTCTCAGTGCAAAAGAAGTGGCTTCAGAGCTGCTTTTTGTGAACATTTTATGTTTTGTAGGGGCACTAAATTCTACCTATGTGCCCTCAAGCCCTCAAGAGACAGCCAACTTAATGCCCTTTGAATGGCTTGAGGAGACACAGCCTATATCTTCTTGAATTACATTTGCACCAGAATATTTTGTTCACCCCTGGAAACCATGTTCTCTCCAAGTTGAAAGAAATTAAATGCTATTTCAAGGATGAAAAATGCTTGAATATTCTGATGAAAGTACAGACATTTATGGCCACAAGACTTCTACACTAGCATGCTGCCCTTAGGTGTGGTTGAAGATGCTATCCTGCTGCAAATCTTGAAATTCAACTGGGATAGGGAAGCAGAATATCTCACAGCACTCTGCTTCAAGGAAACAATAAAGTGATCCTATTTATTGATTTGGTTATTTTTTTCTCATCCGCTTTGAATCATCTTTACTTGTTCAGCAGCCCAGTTAGCTAAGGAAGTCTCTGAATTCCTCACCACTGCTTTGAGTAAAAAGAACACTGGAACATAGAGACTTTGTTCCCTGGCTCTGGTGGCTCCTTGGGTGAGCACAGGAAGTGACTACGTAAGGTGGCTATTTTCCTGGGCTCAGAGGGAAACAGTGACCAATACGGTAAGTCAAGATGATTCTTCTTTGCTTTAACTGCTGGAAGAATGCTCTCAGTTTCCCCTGAAGGTTTATAGGTAGAGTACACAGCAAGAATCCTCAGGCTGCAGGATTGTCTGAATCCTGTGCCCCAAGGAGAGTTTTTCACTGCAGGAGAGCTTCCACTACAATCTCATGCTGATCCAAATATCCCATGTGGCTCCTACTTAAGATAACTGTGGAAACCACAAATGGATTGCATTGGGGGTAAGTCAGAGGAAGACAAATATTAATGTTTTAACAATGGACATTAGATTGACTTGGAAAACGCTGCATCAGTATTTGGTATGGATATCAAGGAATTCACGATACTGAGCACATTGAGATGCTTTTTCAGTTTGCTTGCACCATGTTGTTGGAATCAGTTACGAGTGGTCTGGCCTGAACCCATCTAGATTTTTGTGCTGGTTCCAAATCTACTCAGTTTGTCTGGCTTTAGCTGCTGCAAACTTTAAGCAGGTTTAAATTTTACATTTCAGCATAACTGAAGTTTTACAACTCGTGTTAAATCCCTCTTTTAAATTCACTGACAGAAAAAAAAACCCTTCAATAGGACAAAAGCTATCAATATATTTTACTTGTACCTTGAAAAACTCTTTTAAAAAAAATCTTGAGAGTTTTGACTGAATGGTTTCTAGTTGGTAGCCCCAAACCTGTTAATCCCCACGGTAAAGCTACTATGACCTGAATTAGGCAACACTTATGAAAATAGTTGGTCCGATTTATGTAATTATATTCCTTCCTGCTGACTTATTAAGATGTTGATAGTGAATTATCGTCATGTGATCTATGAAGAAGTCATCTGAGGTCACTGAAATAGCATGCATTTGCCTTTACCTGCGGTGCCTGGGGGCATGAGATGCTTCATTGGAGGGGGAATAAAAAGACAGGTTCACAAGGAGAAAATGATGTTATCAGGCTTGTGTTAAAACTGGTTCATATAACATTACCATGGAACTGAAGTAGCATACTGTTTTGATTGTGAAAGTTTTTCCCATGTGGGAGAATTTTGCCAGGATTGCCCACTTCAATTTAGGCCCCATTCAGACAGGGCCTAAAACTCAGAATTATTCAGGATTATTCATGGGTGTGTGTGGCAATCCCAACATAGATCTGGGATATTGGAGTGATATCCCACAGTAATATTGTTTGGGAAAATCAACTCCCAACCTGAGTTTTACATAAAAAGTGAAAAGTCTTAACTATATGGGTGCTTTCTTGTGTGATCTGCCATCTTACAGATGGCTCCAATGTACACATGGCACACTTCTGAATCATCCAAATACCTACATCATGCAAAATGTCATTGTGGGAGCAGCACCAGACAAGGAAGTGCCTATGCTACCCCCTCAATGTTTCCCTGCGGTTTGGCGGGGATGGTGGGAGGCAATTGTGGGATCCTCTTGCCATCTGGGGCAGCCTCAAAAGTTCACTTTAATGTAAACACTAATGCTTATGTGGTTTGAGGGAGAAAGAGGAATGATCTTCCTTCTAAAGGTACAGGTTTGAGCTCACTTGCTCTGTAGCTTTCTCTGGCTGTGGCGCAGCAGGGATGCACAGTATTTTTCCTTACTTGCTTTGTATTGAAGCAAATGGGACTGAAATTTGCACTCATGAGATTGGAGCCACTTTGAATGTGCTAGGCTTCGAATTCACTTCAAATTCTGTTTGAATCCCTGCTGCCACCAGTTACACCTCTGAATCTGATGCTTCGAATGAAGGCACAAAAGCTTTCGCTTTGCACATGAAGTCAGTCTTCATGCATAGCGTAATATTTTGAGCCTTTGCAATTTGTATGAATTGTGAAGGTGACAAACATTTTTTGACCATTCCTAACATGCAGCATAGATACCTGTTGCAACAACTGGACACTTTCATTCTTTGTCTGTGATGTGGCTGACTGGGGGATCTCCAAAGTGAGACTGCACAGGGCCAATAATACTGGGTGAATCATGTAGGTCTCCTCAAATGGCAGCAGTACAGTGGTGCCAAGGACATTGGAAGGATTTTTCCTTCCACTTTGCTATTATAGTACTCTAATGAGCTCTCACAATGGGAGTTAGATGTGTGTGGTTCATGCGGAATTTGCATTCAGCTACTGTACTCACTGTGCCATGAGAGGGCAGGAACATGCAATTTATATATGCACAAGCTAAGCATGGTATCATAGAGGAGGCATGTGAACATTAACTATGGGAGTTATGCATCTCTTTTGACCCCGGTAATCCTTTTTTTAACTAACAAAATGTCTTAATTACCAGATATATTTTGCATCAGGAAGACACAGTGTGCAGCTAGACTCTCAACCAGTCATAGTGTGCTGCCAGACATTGGCATGATACCGCTGTGAAGTCAACTCAGTTACTTGCACTGGCTTCCAATATGTTTCTAGGAACCTGAATTAAGAGATGTACAATAGCATAGCCATGTGAGGATCCTGTGCTTCTGATATCCTGTGATATTGTTCTGTGAGTGGCTACTACTGCTATTTGCATCATTTCTGCACTAAACTTTATTCTGGATTATATCCCAAAATAGGGGCATGCCTTCTGCATGCTGGTGCAGACTCTGACAAAAGGCCTTGTTCAACCCTTCTCCAGACTGCATCTAAGTGCTGGGATGAAAGTGGTTTGGGGTTGACCTGTCCCTGGAAGTGGTCAGACATGGTTGCACTATGGGATCAGCTCTGGCAGTCTGTCGTCAGAACGCCCAGGTGTGAGAGCTCTTTAAAAAAACTTTTGTAACATGTGTTTTTTTAAAAAAACAATTTTTAAATTTTAAAATGTTTTTTAAAACATACTGATGTATTTTAGGGTTTTCGGCACAATCCGCACAGAGCCTTTATGCTGCTATGAAGGTGCACTGTCTGCAAAACACTGACCTCTCATTGCACATTCATACTTAGGAAGAGTACGACATCTACAGAAATGCCACACTTTCCCCAACCACGCTTGCACGTGCACCACCATTATAGCACCCCATTGGTGGTGTTTCCAGTAACCGATCATAGGCAGTAGGCCTTGGGTTCAAAGACATCCCCTGTCAAGGCCAAACTAGCCTTTGATCATGGCAGTGGGGTGGGGGTGGCAACATGCAGTCAGCAAGGTCCTATTCTTTAATGTGAAGGGAATAAAGAGCTACAGTATGCTTGTAGCCTCCTGTGTAGATTCTGCCTTCAATTGTAGATTACTGAGAGCCTTGTAATTGGGCATCTATGCAATGTAAATATAATGCAAATGAAAATTAAATTAAAGATAGAGGTGTCCAGATTTGAAGCTATCTGTGTACTCTGTAGCCAACCCCCATGTATAAATCCAGTCCCAATCCTCTAATTGAAAATAAGAGACCTGTGGTGTGTAGGGACTGATCCTTAAACCTTGGGAATAGCCTGACCATTGTCGCACTCAAAAGGTTCACTACTCAGTTTTAGGTGGGCTGACACAACTTTTTATGAAAAATCTACCTGGGCATTTTAACTGCTCTGGATCTCTACACTGCTTGATCAATATTTGTTTTTATTTATAGTTTGATTACTCTTTTAAATCCTGGTGCATTTCATTTTACAATACCATGACAGCATTTTTGACTGAAAGTCTCATATGCTTTATACATATAAATAATAACAACAGTAACATCAAACTTGATTTATCAGAGGAAGGCCTTTGAAAATACAGTGGTACCTTGAGATACGAGTTTAATTCATTCTGTAACCTTGCTTGTATGTCAAATCACTTGTATCTCAAAGCAATTAATTAATTGAAATGCCATTAATCCGTTCCGGGTCCCAAAAAACCACCTCACCTTCCGGCTCCACACCCAAATTTCAGTCCCTGAAAGCGGCCAGCAGCTATTAACAGCTCCATTTTTTGCCCTACGTCTTTCTGGAGCTGCTATGTTTGGATTACAGGAGCAGCTGCCAGGCCTCGGAGGCTGCCAAAATTCAGCCTGCCCTTGGCGCTCACTTCCTCACCCCCTCCCTCCCTCTCCCTCGCACCGCCGCCTTCTTTTTCCCTCGGCGCGTCATAGCCGTTGCCCCGCCTTAGCCTTCCCTCACCTCGCACCGCCGCCTTCTTTTTCCCTCGGCGCGTCACAGCCGTCGCCCCGCCTTAGCCTTCCCTCGCCTCGCACCGCCACCTTCTTTTTCCCTCGGCACTTCACAGCCGTTGCCCCACCTTAGCCTTCCCTTGCCTCGCACCGCTGCCTTCTCGTATCTCAAATTTTGCTCTTAAGTCAAAGCAAAATATCCCTTACTCTGCGGCTCGTATCTCGAAAAATTCGTAAGTTGGGGCACTCGTATGTCGAGGTACCACTGTAGAAGAAACTTATTGACTAGACTTTACCTTAGATTCCGTAGCCAGCACAGCATGTGCTACTTCTTGCTATGGTCTTCATCTGCTTTGAGTCTAAGCATGTCTGGAGCTTTAGTGTACATTTTATTTTAATTCAGTATGTATTTTGGATCATTTATTTATACAGTAACCTGCCATGAAACCAAGGAATGGGGGCAGACTTGATAAAATAAATGGAACATTTTTTGAGGAATTAATATGAACTTAGAAACTTTTAAGCTTCTTGCTGGACTAAATATGGAATATTTTAAAGGCCTGAACCTTACTTAAATTGATAGTTATTCATGGCAACGTGGGATAGGGTACAGCGTGTTCTTTCCTTCCTTTCTCTGTAGAGATGTGCAAAATTCATTTTGTGTTTGTAAATTCAGTCAAACAGTTCATGTTTGTGGGTGTTTGCGTCAAACTGAACAAGTAATGGTTTGCATATCCAGAAATTTGGAGCAATTTGCACTTGGCTCAGTAGCACATGTGTGGTAAGCTCCCAGATGGAGTGTCTACAACGTGAAGGAGCTCTTTCTTTACCAGAAATAGCTCCTTTCACAGTGGAGCTTACCACACATGCACTATATGTGGTGCATGTTTAATTAATATCGGAGCCAGTAAGACATCTGCATGTCTTCCTGTTTGTATAGGAGAGTCTTACTTTGTGTAGGAGGGTCACATGTCTGCTAATGCATGAAGTCACACTGACTCTGGTATTGGTGTTCAAAGATGGCTGCCATCTGGGCAGTCATTTGCATTTAAGGAAGGTTTTGGGAAGTTTTGGGTGGGCTGAGTACGTTCCAAGCATCTGCAGGTGAGGCTTAGTGCAAAAAGGCACTCTGATTGACCCGAACCAGTCCCCTCCTCACAAACACAAATAATTTGACTGAACAATTTGAGTTCACTGTGTTTTTCAATGGAAAAAAAATGATTTTTTTTTTGTTCTTGAACAAGCTCAAAATTTAATGCAAACAATTGTTTGAAAAATTATATGGTTCACTGGCAAAGTGAACAAACACAACGTTCAGCGAGACAGCAAACCGAACATGCAATTTTTGTGTACATCTCTACTTTTCCTCTTTCCTGTCAGGTTGTAAACAGTATGTGAAACAATGTAATGTTGGCTCTGCACTCTTAATTACTGGTCAATATTGCTTATAAATATTCCTTGTCCTTGTTCAGGTGCAATACTGTACTTGAATGTACCCCTATGAGTATATACATAAGAGCAGGTATTATTCTATCCATAATGAACTTATATCTGGGCTTGTTCATGCTGGCCTGTTTTGGATGGAGGTTTCCATGACAAATCCCCATACCATGCTATGTGGCACATAGTTTGCCAGAATGGCTACCAAAGGAATAGGACATGTTCAAGCTGGTGTTCAAATGTTGTGTAAACTCTGCCCAATGGGGACGGGTTCACACACAGGATTCTTATTAGATTTAATTCTAGCAAGGGTGTTTAACTTTTTACCACCCAAAACATGTTAAACATTTTAAAACTTTGCCTGAAACATCTTAAGGCTGTTTAATATACACTTCCTTTGTTTTAGAACCATTTTCATTGATAGAGATGTGCATGAGGAAATTCACATGTTCATTTCATTATCAAAAAGTGTAATTGAAAACCTGGGTTTTCACATATGCTTTTGTACTTTTTCACAGAAAAAAACATGCTTTTCCACTGAAAAAGTCCTTTTCATGGGCAAGAATAAGTGAAAACATGAATATTTGATTGAGTATTTTATCTTTGCAAGTGGAAAGCAGCTTTGATTCAATCAAAGTTTTGGAAATGCGAAAAACCTCATTTTCGTTTAGGTGCAAAGACCTGCAAATATGAAATATTTTATGGAATTTGTGAATGTGAATCAAGGTGTGTGTGTCTGTGTTCATTGGCTTTAAAATTTAATAGTTAAGCAGTGCTCCCAGGGTGAAAAAGAACAGTAAATAAATGTAGTAAATTTACAAAATTCTAATTACTATTTGATAGCAAAAAAACAAATAATACAGTAGTAACAGATAACAAAACATTTAACTAAAATGTATAATAAATGATCGGCTTTGACTGCTAGCAAAAGCCATAGCAAACAAAAATATTTTTTATCATGCTGTGGAATTGCATAACCTTTGGCACGTGCATTATTTCTGGTGGATCCAATCCAAAGAGTAGGCAGTGAAATGTGACTGTTTATATACAGTTTAATTTCCTGTTTCATATGCAAAATGATGCTTTTAACTGTTTTAATGTAGGATGTGGTTGTTTTTCCTTTATTTGTTAGCACTGAGCTAAAAAGATAGGCTCTTTCTACATTGGATCTTACTCTTGATTATATCCTAGAATAGGCGCCATGCCGGTACTATAGGTACTATGCTGGTGGTACGATGCGGGGGGAAAAGGCATGAAGTGGTATGATCTACCGCACGGTGTGATGTGTGGTGTGGTTTGTCGCACTTCACATCAGACCCGCATCGCACCACACATCACACCATGCCACAGATCATACCACTTCGTACCACCCCCTGCATCATACCGCTGGCATCATACCGGTGGTATGCCGCAAGGCTGGGCTTGCTCTGATTGGCTTGCTCTGCAGTCAATCAGAGAGTGCCCAGCCCGCACAGGCACACTCAGCTCACCATTTCGGGAGCCGGCAAGGAGAAGGTAGGTGTGCGTTTACGCACACACATTCCCCTTTAGACCCATCCTCATAGGGGGATGCCCGGGGGGGGGAGTCCCTGCAGGCCCTAGAGGACACTATCCAGTCCCCTAGAACTTGCAGGGACTGGGGAAGGGCCCTGCCAGCACTGCCCACCCCTGGGTCCAGCAGGACCCAATCTGGAGAGGCCTGGGAGGGGTGCCCTGTCCCTGGGCCGGCGTTGTCATCCAGAATGCATGGAGGACAGTTTTCCATTCACACCTAGGCAGGTAAAGGATGCTTTGAGAACAGTTTCCTTACGTGCCAGTGCGAATGGGAAGCTGTCGTCCATGCATTCCGGCCAAAGCGCTTCACAGCTGTCTTAGCTGTAGTGTGAAAAGGCCTACTATCTCTCTTTCTCTCTGCAGTAGCAGCAACAGGGAAGGTAAGAGAGGCTGCCTGCTTTGGGCATGTGCAGTGACCAGGTAAAAAGTTGGCAGATGAAAAGCTGCCATTAGCCACTAATTAGCCAGGGTCATTCCTACCCCCTATTCACTGAGCTTCAAATATTTGGCTTAAAAATCCTGGGTCTTACTGCCTGCATCTTTCTCTTTGTGTTTGCCTGCTTGCTGTGGGAAGCATAACTGTTTTTAGCAGATAACATTGACTCTGTGCCAATGTCAATCTGCTAATTATTTTCTGATCAATGGATTAACTTTTGTCATTTGTCAGTTTGGGGAATTTTTATTCACATTGGTTACCCATGCATGTATCAAAGCAGAATGACTACTTGATTATTGAATTGCAAACGGTGTTATAAATTAAACTTCAGTCTGTTCTCATTTCCCACCCCTCCCATCAGTTCCCAACAGTTACAGATGTTACTGAACTTAGGGTAGGTGGGATGAGGCAGATCACAGTTTAATGCATAGTTACTTCTGAACATCATTGCCTTCACATTCATCAGGGAGTTCTCCTCCTCCTCCTCCTCTCTTTCCCTTGCTCTAAAACCTTCTCCTTCCCAAGCAGTCCAGTCAAGACCTCAAAGCAATATGCCTTTCAAACATTATTGCTGTATTTATCCCAAATAAGCAGAACCATGTTTCTTTTTAAAATGTATGTATGTGTGTGTAATATTTAACATGGTAGATTGAAGACGCTTGGGGGAGGAGATTAAATAAGTGGTGTTGTGCTACTGTCAGCTTTGAGTCTTCTGAGATAAAAGAGCAGGTTCATGGCATGAGTGGTCTATAACTTATATGGTGTGACATTAAGCTTTGGAAGAAGCCACTCTGGCTTCAGAATGGATCAAACTGACACCTTTTGTAGGTTGCATGTTCATGAAGGAGGACAGACTAGGGGGCCCTTTCTGCCCTTGGCTTCATTCTGGAATATATCTCAAGATAGCGGTGTGCTGGCCACAAGCTACTTCAGACTGTGGCAGGCCTCACTTTGGGCCTTCCATAGTTTGCACTAGCATGCAAATAGCAGGTCCCTATTCTGAGATATATTACAGAATAAGGCTAAGTGCAGAAAGTGTCCAGTATTATCCCACTGAAAATCACCTCTAACCTGCCTCAGAAGTGCTGTTTTACAGTGTGAATGTAGCCAGAGGCCCTTTCTGTACATTCCTGAACTTGGCTGGGCTCAGTGGGCTCAGTCATCTCCACTGATATATCTGGTTTGAAGTGGGTAAGCAGATGCTTCAGGTTGTCCTCCTATGCTGCTGGCAAATCCACCATCGCCACTCTGCTGGAAGGGGCACTGGAACTCAGAAGTGGAAATTACTTTGCCTAGTCCAGGTAATTGCAGTCATACAGTAGTTGATCAAGACTGAATTAAGCCTGGAAGAAAAGCAGATGCTTTTCTGCCCCATTCCCCACCCCTGTGACCTCAGTGGCCCCACCCCTGTGACCTCAGTGACCCTGTACCATGACCTCAGTGACCCCGACCCTGTGACCGTTCCCCACCTTGCCTGTGAACACCCAGGCCTGCAGTCCACCAGCTGCCACTGATGCTTAGTTTAAAAAAAAAAGTGGCTCAAAAGTGCATTAGAAATGATAGCGGCCAAGTGCATTCTCTGGCCTTTAATGTGGATTACAAGTGAGATGGAAAACCAATAGCCTCATGCTACCATCCTGAAGCTGCTTTTGAACTCTTTTTTTTTTTTTTAATCCATGTGGTGCCATTCGAAGTCTTGGGTGGCATCCTCACTTATGGTGGTGGGTTTCCTCAGATGACCCCAAGAGCACAGCAGTCAAACAACCATTATGTAGCAACCTTAATGAATCTTTCATCAGAGTGCCGAAAAATGATTCTGATACACTCTCACCATTCAGTTTAATCTCTGCCACCACTTGAACAAATGGAGGCAGAGAGTGTGCCCTATAAAGTCTGCATTGTGCTAGAAAAGCTCCACTTCTGAGGCATTTTCAGGTGTGAGGAGGCTCCTCTTCTTTGGAGCTGAGCCTTTTGGGGCTGAGTTGTCTGCCCCAAAAACAGTCACGGGTGAGACATAGGCTGTTGGGCTGGAACGCAAATGAAAAATGCATCCTCACCTCAGTAAACTGTATGCTACTGAGGTGTAGATGTTCATATGGTTTGCAGTGAATCTTCTCTCACTGAACTCATGATTCTAATCCACAGGCTTAGAGAGATTTTCCTTTTTTGTTAAATGGAGTGACACAGTCAGGCAGAATCCACATGGACCTATTTGGTCTCGGTCTTGTCTCCCATGGAATGCTGTATCCACATGAAAATGGCATGAAAATGGTGTTGAAGTCCACTCTAACAGAGCCTACTTTGAAGTACACCAGATGCTCATGTGCAGCCCACACCAAACTGCTGGACTGATGTACCCAACATAGGAAGGCTGGTGCTATTTCACTTAACGCCTGGAAACAGGCCTGAAAGTGGGCTGCTTCTGGGCACCTGGCTTATACAACCCTGGCTGACTTCAAAGGCTGGAAACACTTGTTTCTAACTTCCAAAGTAGGGTTAGGCTTGGCTGCCCCAATACACACAAACCATGGCCCATGCTACTGGATGCCCCTTCTGTCTTGTGCAAAAAATCCAGCCCATAATTGGCTGACCACTGCAGAACAGTGTGCCATGTACAAATCCTGCCTTATAATGTCTTAGAGGTCTCCTCTTATTTTAAGCTTGGGTAAGTAACAAGAAGCATTTTTTTTCTAGTTTCCTGAATCTTTAATACTTGTAATTGTGGCATGAGAGAAGAATGGGATTTCTCCCCAAAGTAGGATTCCCTGATTTCTTCATGTGCCTTGTCTGGGTTCATTAGGTAATACTACTGGTATTTAAACCTGCTTTATCTGTTTGCTACCAATGCATAACTGGACTTTGGGTCTAAGCAGCAGTAGATTATTTTGTACCAAAATGTTTTTTTCTCAGCATTTCAGTCTGGAATTTTTGTTGGCAGGAGTGCTTTGCTGCTTTTATAGATGGACAATGGCTTTTGTATAATTTATACAGTCTCACGTAAAATGTGCACTTATGGAGAGCAAAAAAGCAAGCAAGTTCAAAAATCGTTTTGCCTGATCATTTTTTAATGTCGGTTTAACTGATCAACAACAGGAAGTGGAAAAATGAAAGTGGTCATAAAGCAAGGTCAGTCCCAATGGAATGAAACTCTGGTGAACAAACAGTTTCATTTTACACTTTCTCCACATATTTTTTAAGAATGGCTGCATTGGAAAGGGACATTGAGGTCACTTAATGTAACTCCCTGCTCCATGCAGAAATCCAAGAACTTTTTTGCCTGGGTCATCCTTGATTTTTTCACCCATTTAAGGGGACTTAAAGCAGCTGGCAAAGCTTTCTATTCTTCTCCCCACAACAGAACACCCTGTGAGGTAGGTGGGGCTATGAGAACACAGAAAGAGAGTTGTGACTAGCCCAAGGTCACCAGCTGGCTTCCTGGAGGAGTGTGGAATCAAACCTGGTATTCCCAGATAAGAGTCCAGCTCCCTAACCACTAGACCAAACTGGCTCATGGGGACTAGAAGGGGGTAATAGTCCACAGGTTAGTGTAGATTGTGGGTAGCCCTGCCCTATCCTTGCATGCTGTATCCACACAAGATGGAGTGTAGGCTGGGCTAGGACACCCAAAATGGCACCTTAGTTCAGCTTATTGGAAATCCAGCTTACCAGTGCGCTAAGGGGAATGCATTCTGGAAGCACAACCCAGTGTGCCATGGAACTGCTGCCACTCCAGGAGTTCCAAAGGCAAGGAAGTTTTGTTCTAGGCCTTCAGATCACTCAGACTCACCACCACCACCACCACCGGCAAACTTTGGAACTGATTTGAAGGCTAGTGTGGTAAAGGCTTTCCCAATGTATACGGTCTTGTCCTGCACCAGAAGCAGCCTGTCTCACCTTGAGATGTTTTGCTAATCTTAGGACAGGGTGTCCTGCACTGTTCTTGGATAATGGCTGTTAGTGCTAATGAGACCCAAATCAACACATACTCAATAGATCACATTTTACTTTTTGAGTAGGGTTAAATTAGTATTTGTTCTAATTGCCTGTAAAAATGAAGTCTTGAACTTATCATCTCAAGAACCACATCTTTCATATCTATTTGTTCAGATCCATCCACTGGTGAAATGCACACGAGAAAACCCCAGTCATTGTCTTATTTATGGAGCGTGAAGTAAGGAGCACAAATGATTGTTCACTCTACCCCATACCATTAAAAGGAAATTGGAGACTGTCCCTTAGATTCATGAAAATTGGAACTTGATTGCTGCTGTAAGAATCCAAAACAGGATTCTGAATAATTTAGTAGTGACATTTCCCCATCTCTAAATTAATACAGATTGTTGTATAGATGGATCTTCTGTCCCAGATCTAACTAATGGATTATATGGCAGCAAAACAAAATTCCCATGGTCTGTAATCCAAATGATAATAAATTTGTCATGAGACTTTATATTTTCAGCTGTACTATAAACTTAGGTGTAAATGCTGCTGTTTGATTCCAACTTTTATCAGCACATATTGGGGATGACTTGAGAGAAATATATGCAGCACATCCTTCACAAAAGCCTCATCCCCACGGCATCGTTATCTCGAATTCAAAACGTTTTGAATTTGCCAGACGGCAGTTCGGCTTAACACGCTTCTTCCATGTTAAACCACGTTAAACTGTTTTAAAATAAATCCTGATTTCAAGAGGTCTCACACCGGATTGTGCGCTTGATACGTGTTTCATTTTTTTCTGTGTGGACAGTACCGTTTCAGGGATGAGATTGCGTGTTCAGGGTTTCCCTCCTCCAATCGCAATCTACCCAATGGCTGTCCGTATTCTGCGGACGTCATTGGGTGTGTGTGTGTGTTTCCCTGCCTGATCTGAAGCAAAAACTTTTTTCGGATCACTTCTTCTCTTGCAAGCCTGAACTTCTTGGAGCAGCCTTCACACAGCAGCGCTACAGCTCCGGAGTGCATGTGGAAAGTTGGGCGTGGGAGAGACGGAGAGGAGGGGATTGGGCAGGAGGAGGCTATCAGTGTTTTGGATTCCCCTGGGGCGGGCAAGTAGAATTTGGCTGAGGGAGCCCGGCTGCAGAAAGCCTAGCTAGTCTTCCCCTCCTGGGGAGGGAGCGAGCCGGTAGACACACACACACACAGGCAGGCTTTCATGACAGCTATAAAATCAGACACCCTCACACATGTTTAGGATTCCCTCCCCCAATAGCTTGCTTCCAAAGAGTGATTTCATTGAAAGAAGCCAGCCTCGAAACAGCCACTACCTCCAAAGCTACACTGTAGTGATGTAGCTTAATAACAATGTTGCAGTTTTGCGCAAATTCTGAACTTTAAAAAGGGAAAGGAAAGGAAAGCCCTGGAGTCCCCGCTCTGAAGGATGCAGGGCTGGAAAAACACAATCCAAAGCTTTTGCAGCCTGGAGGCAGATCGGTCCCTCCCTGCCAGGCAACTTTCTCTATGTCCTGAACAGCACTCCAATTTAATTTAATTTTTTTTTTTGGGGGGGGGGGGGAGAAAAAAGAAAGAAAGAAAAAATTCCCCAGAGCACTGCTGGCTGGCTCTCCCTCCTTCCTTCCCTCCCTCCCTCCTTCCCTCTCTCTCTCTCTCTCTCCCCCTCTCTTTCCTGCTGGCAGAGAGATCTAGTCGGCAGCAGCGCGGACACATTGCTCGCTGGCTTGCTTTCTCCTCCAGAGCCATGGAGCGCTCCCAGGCCGCCGGCACCGATCCAGACCTGGCGTGGCGCGAGCCCTGAGTGGAGCCTCCGAGGAAAGAAGGAAGGAGGGAAGGAAGGAAGGAAGGAAGGAAGAGAGGAGGCGAGGAGGCCTCGGGCAGGGGGTCCCCGGCGGAGCTGAGTGCGCCGGAGGGACTCGGGCAGGGGGTGTCCCAATGACAGCTGATCAGAACAAAGAGGCAAAAAAGGCATGCATGACGCACAGGGAAGGGAGGGTGGGATCCTGGGAGGGAAAACCAATCACAGAGAGAGGGTGGGCAATGGGCGGGAGGACAATGCTGCCATGTGGACTCCGAGTATTGATTCCGTGTTAAGGCTGCAATCGGAATGCCCTCAGAACAGGATCAATTTGCAAGTCGTGTAGACAGCTTTGTTCCGGTTCAGTTATTTCGAATTATTTAAACCGAAATAACGCATGCCGTGAAGACGCAGCCCTTGTGTCTCCAAATAATTCTGGAACCAACAGCATACGTGTGGAGTTTCTGTATAAACATGTAGTCTTCCTTAATAAATGTATTACATTTAGCTTGAATATGTTTGCGTTAGATGACTGGCCCTCTATTTCCAGGTAGTACTGAAAACAAAAATGGGAAGATTTCCCTTATTGAGGCAGAACCTATATGGCACCTTTACAGTGCCTTGAACATTCAATGAAGGTGCAATGTTTGCATGACACTGCACCCTTATTGCTCATGTGATGCAACATCTGAACAGATACCATACTCTTCACCTGCTGTGGTGCCATAAGCGCCATTTTGTGCTTTAGCAGCAGAGCTGTTAATAACGGTAGCTTTTGTCCTCCCTTCCCATGTAGATCCTGTCTATGTTTCAATTTTAAATCCCAGTCCCTTCAGCCATCTGACTTGTCTTCCTTTTGGATATGCATTTTAGTACCCATTATGACAACAGTATACAGTTCATATCTTGTTTCCTCCTTAGTTCCTTTAGTTGTCTCCTGCTGTTGTTGTTGGGAACCATTGAGTCATGGTGCCAGTGTCCCTGCCTTCATCTATAGGTAAACATGACAGCAAGAACAGTTAAGACTTGAATGATTGGACAAAGAATTTCTAAGTTTCTGAGTTTTAATGCCTTCCTCTACCTGTGGTGTTTTGCATTTTGAAACTATCCGATCACTTGACTAATCCCACCAACCTCAGTGAAAAACAAGTGATGTTCAAGGGGATGAGGACAAGGTTTGCATCTGAAACCTGATCTGTTAACCTTCACTCTCTCCACCCATCGTTTGTGCTTAACATTCTGCTGAAGGGCCAAATAAATTTAATCCATGCTTCCTCCCTCACTTGGTCTTTTCTCTCAAGTCCAGTTGTGAACCAGTTTGGTCCAGTGGTTAGGGAGCCAGACTCTTATCTGGGAATCACTGGGTTTTATTCTGCACTCTTTCAGCTGGTGACCTTCGGCTAGTCATAGCTCTCTTCTGAGCTCTCACAGCCCCACCTACCTCACAGGGTGTTTGTTGTGGGGAGAAGAATAGAAAGCTTTGTCAGCCACTTCAAGTCCCCTTAAATTGGTGAGAAAAGAAGGGTAGAAAAGCCAACTCTTCTTCTTCTAAACCAAAAATTATTTACTTTCTTGGGCCCGCATCACATTTTGAGGCCATATTATAGATGCTACACTCTCTGGGTACTTCACCAGCATGGATATGGGGACAAAAGCTCTCTAGGAATCATGGAGGTTATTGAGGGAGGCACAATCTCTGTGTTGGTGATGTCCATGGATTTCATACATGACACGTGATGTCTTTTTCTTTAGCCTTCTTAACTTTCACACTCTGTTTTCAAAATCCTAGGATTTCTATGTCACTAGCTATCTGATATACTGTTTTCATTTCTTGGTGGGAATTATCTCCCCCTACCATGCCTGTGTCTGAGGATAAGCCACTAAAAATGCAAAGCAAAATAGATATGGCTTGTTATTTGCATAATTGTACTTTCTGATTATATGTATATTACATGTTTGATATATTCTCTTCCTGTTCTCACCTTTTCTCCTATCCCTTATGGTTCTTTCTTCATAGATTGTGAATTATAAATAAGCCACCAGGGACCATAACTCATCTTAACAATGAGTTTGACAATGATGTTTAGGCTACAATCAGATATGCTGAAAGAGGTGGCCTCTGGGTGAAATTGGTGCGAGTACACCATTCCTGCATTCACTATCTCTCACCTCAAAGTCTTGGAAGAATCATCCCTTCTGTGTTTCAGTTCTGGAATAATGCATTTTTGTAACAGTGTTACCACATATAAAGTTATGCCAACTGTTGATATTGAAATAGTGCCCATTTTTAAAGTAATGCTGATAGTTTTTGATTGACCCAAAGCTAAAATCTAATTATTATTATTTGAATCAGAAAAGAAAATATTAAACATTTCTGAGGTTTAATATGTATTGGATTAGACCAGAACAAAACTAAAAGGTGTTCTAAATTGTTATGCCAAGCTTCAAATGATTTGGTTTCTGGATTTTATGTAGTATATGTGGAAGATTTCACATATGATACATTAAAAGTACAGTTCTGGATTTTACTAAATGGCTATAAGGCTTTGAGATGTCAGAAATCATAACTGTCTAGTTAAAAAAAACACCTCATACATTCTCCTCCAGTCACTCCTGATTACCTGGTTTCATTAGATACATCACAGTAATCCTCCTGATAACTGAATATTTAGGGGAAGGCACCTTAGAAATAATGGGAAAACCTTGAATAAACTACATGTTTGTGAGTTTGTTGCTTGCCTTCAGCAAACTTTGCACTCCTGAAAGGTGCCTTGGCTTGAGAAGAAGAAAACATCATACCTCTTTATTATAGCTTGGGGATCATCAAAATCTGCTGTGGATTTACTGATAAAAAATGGGGCCAAGTCAGAGAAAGGTCTCTCAGACATCTGTTAGAAATACATTTTTAAGAGTTGATGAACAATCTTGATTTACAATGGAGTCTCTTCCACCTAAGTATGGCTTTGTTGTGCTACAGCTGTTTCTGTGTCAGTTGCTACAGTGGTGTTGATGCTCAGTGCTGTCAACTAAGAGACTTTTTTTGCCCCAAATGGGGCTCATTACAAATGATCAAAGACCATGAGGAATCAAAAAATGGGAAACAATCCCAGCTGGTTCTTTGATCATGTAAATGCATCCTGAATACCAGGATTTGCTCTGGAGGGTAGTTGACGGAATGAGAAACCAGGGAAGAGGCCTTTGCAGCAGATGAAAAGAAGTGTTATAGGTATATAAAACTTCAGTCAAGGGGTTGCCAGTTTCCCCATACTTTTGATAGGTAGAAAGAATAAAACACATTTAATCTTTATAAAGACACATTAGCACAAACAGAAAATACTAGAATTGCATCCCCTCTTTTTGGGAGTGAAAACTGAATGCTTCAATTTGCTCAGTACTTGAAACCAATATTACTTTTTGGGTACTGAATGCTCTAGTCCCGCAGATCCAGGGGCGGTGTTGGTGGCATGGGGGGCCGGCTGCATTTGGGAATGGGTGCTGTGGCATCCACACAGCATCCAGAAGATCCAGCCCCCAGGATCCGTCCTCCCTGTACGTGTGTGGATGCAGGAGGCCTCTTCGGATCCGTCCCTATTTTGGATGGATTCTCCAGAGGATGGATTGCCAGGAAGCAGATTTTCTTTAATCCATTTCTCAGCAGCCAGTGCAGAAGCACCCTCTGTTTCCTGGCCTAGACCTGCATTTAGACTCCTGACTCTGACTTTTGGATTGTCCCTGAACCCACAATAGGTAGATTTAGATTTAGATTTTGACTTTTTACTGTTCTACGTATGCTCTGTATAATACATTCTTGTTCTGGCTTCTAACTTTGGACTGGTGACCTCCACTTTGTTCATGCTTGTTGCTGAAGTAAAGACTGGGCTTAAGAGCAAGGTTCTGCCACTGGCCTGTCCAAGACTGGGCAGGCACCATATTGGAATTGCTACACATATCCATAGCAATTCAATATAGTCCTGCAATAGAGGGGTCAAATCCTGGAATACTGCTATTGTGGGGAAAAGACTTCCAACCCAGTTTTTCTCAAAACAGAGTTATTGCCTACGTTGACTAGCACTTGCTCCTGAGTTTTTTCCTTGAGGAAAATGCCCACAATGAAAGCACGGAGATAAACCAGGGCAAAATACACACAGCGCAAATAAGGGTGTGGGTTCTTGTCCACTTCTGGGGATTTTCATCATTGGGATCAAGGACCAGGCAAGATAAAGGCTGAGGTTGTCCCGTGATTTTGCACTGTTGTCTGGCAATTGGCTTGTTTTTTGTTAATGGCTGATACATAATTGATTTTTATGGATTTTGAATAGAATTTTTATTTATTTATGGGAGTTGTATGAATGCATATTGCTTACTGATCCAAGCCAGGGCTCAATTTAAATTGGCTGTTTTGACTTAAAAGTCCTAAATGATTTAGGAGCACAGTATTTAAAAGACCTACTCACCTGCTATGAACCTGCCAGGGCTCTGAGATCCATTAGTGAGGTCTTCTCTCTGCCTTTCCATTTATTTAGTCAGATTGGAGGAAACTAGGGTTAGGGCCTTCTATTTCAGGCTTTCCAATCTTTCCCTTAATTCATTTGGTTGACCTGCTCATAGATTAAATGACATTATCTATATTCCTGATTGTTTTATGGTTTTTATATGTTTTATATCATGTGTTATTTAATATTTGAAGTTTTTTATAACACTACGATCCTTTGAATTGTGTGTTTTATTGTTTTGATGTGCGTTGATTTAAGTCCCTTTGGGAAAAAAGGTGGGATATAAATAAAAGCCTCTGTTTTGTCCCAAGGGCAATGCTATGGACTTGGGGTGTAGTAAGGCCTCTGGCTCGCAGGAACACAGCCTGAACAAAAGATTATCCACAGATTTCTTAAGTTTTCAAAGGCTTTACTTGTTACAAACACAAATAACATGAAACTGATCTCTCTCAATAGTCTTTCTTAAATATCTTGCTTTCTCTTCTCTGTTGGTTAACCTTGTTATAGACTATGTTTTCTCAGTTTTCTGTTTCTTCTGTGGACTTTATCTTTTCTTCTGTGGACTTTATCTTTGTCAAAGGAAAATACTCTCTCCAGGTCTGACTTGGCTGAAATCTTACTACACACTAACTAGAACTGGCTGGAGAGAGGCAGTATAGGATCCTCGAATTCCCCACAATCCTTTCTTTCTTAAAGCTGTAGGTCTCTATTTCCCCTCCTGAACTAATACATAGAAAAGGCTATTTTAACTTTAACTCAATATATGTCTCAAGAGCATCAAAGATGCTCTGGAGGCATGACGCTCTCTCTTTCTCTCTCTTCACTCTCTCTTAAACACAAATTAGGAGTGCTTGCCACCACACGAAGTGCAGAGGAATGGCTAAATGCACAACAAACCAGGCTTTGATCCTATTCAGCTCATTTGTGCCCCACTTAGCTGTCATGGCTGATTTTACTTGTCACTCTGATATAAACAGTAGCACCTGGCATGCATAAGTGCACCTGGAAGCAACCAGAAGGCATGCATGCCAGTTTGTCAGCTTCCTTTGGAGCCTTTGATATGGTGGCAAATCTCTTTTTGATCAGACTGCAGATGGAGATGTTTGCTGTCATGCTGTGCACTTTCAAACAGAGATGACAAACTGGCTCGAGGTGCTTCTGGATATTTCCAGTTCTCCCTGGGCTTCCATTTGCTCCTGACCATAAGATTTCTAAACATTCACTAAAAGATCCTGCTATGGCAGTTCTGTGCAAAACTCCTATGTAAGGGAGACAGTACTTTTGTAAATGGTGCTCAGTTATCTGAAAGATTTCCCCTGTGGTTGATCATCCATCTTTGTCTTGTAATGCCCACACACACCCCAACCAAAATCTTCTCACTCCAGCAGCCAAGATATGGAAAAGCTCACTCATCTGAAGTCATGGTTGTCCAGGGGTTCTAATCAGACCAAATCTAGATTGTTCATATCTCATGCCACACATTTTTCTCCCATTCCTTCCCCCCCTCTAATTTTAGCAATTATTATATTTTCAAATGTTGTATTTTCCTTCATCACCTTTCCTTTGACCTTATTATCCTTTATAAATTTTGGTATACTCTAATTTTGTAACCAGTACTTTAATTCTAATTCTGGATTCAATTTTTCTCTAATTATTGCCACACCCCTATTATTATATAGCTCTCTAATTTTTAATACGTATTTTATCTCAATCTATTTAATAGGTCTCCTCCTATTATTTGGTTCTTTTCATGAAGAAGAAGAGGTGGCTTTTCTACCTTGATTTTCTTACCCATTTACTCAAAGCGGCTGACAAAGCTTTCTATTCTTCTCCCCACAATACCCTGAGAGATAAGTGGAGCTGTGGGAGCTCAGAAAAGAGCTGTGACTCACCCAAGGTCACCTAGCCGGCTTTGTGGAGAAAGGCGGAATCAAGCCCAGTATTCCCAGATAAGAGTCCGGCTCCCAAACCACTAGACTGAACTGAATGATCTCAGTTGGAGCTAATTTAGAATATTTTGGCATTAAAGATTTTTTAGTTTTGTTCTAGATCTTTATTGTTGTTTCTAACAGGTCATAACAATGTTCTTAACTTCTTTTTTTGGAGATATCATTAAGAAAAAAATCAGCCTATTTCCCATTATCTTCCAAACCTTTTCTATTCTAGCCCATTTCTTATTGTTTTCTCATACCATACATATTAACCAAAACTAGACCATGCATATTAACAAGGGAAAACTTGGACACAACAATGTTATTTATATACATTTTTTATTCTTTTCCCCACAACAGAACGCCCTGTGAGGTAGGTGAGGCTGTGAGAGCTCAGAAAAGAGCTGTGACTAGCCCAAGTTCACCCAACTGGCTTCATGGAGGAAGGCAAAATCAAACCCAGTATTCCCAGATAAGAATCCAGCTTCTTAAGCTTGCAGTGAAATGGAAAGTTTTGATTTTTTGTTGTTGTTGAGAATTTGGTGTACTAAGTTTGAGATTGGTGACAAAATAACTCTATTTCCCCTATTATTGACCTTAAATAATATTTGACTGAAAGTAATACCTGTATGCAAAATGATATATTTATGTGTTAAATGTTATAACATGCTTTTATTGCTTGTTATTCATTACTGCAGTACTTTGAAACATTTTTCTTTTGATCTTGTTCTGTAGTGCTTGTTAATATTGACATTAACTGAATCTGAAGCTATTAAAAATCTTTATAGTCCATCAGTCAACACAAGAACACACAAGCTTGTCCATTGGATCCTCTCCCCACCCCCTCAGTGCTACTAAGTATTGCAGTGGAAATTTTCATTTTGATTAGGTCACTGAAATGTAGTTTGGAAGACTTAAGCAATAAAGTTTTTAAAAAGTCATTGCTTAAAGTTCCATATATTTAATCAAAAACACCCTAATTCTTGTCAGGCTTATGTTGTGGTCTTTTGACTTCCTAGAGCACCATAACTGAAACCACAAAGCCACATCATAAAATACTTTATTTTCTTTGAGGAACTAGTTAGTATAACTCTTGGAACAATAGACTTCTCTGTCATAATGAAATAATTTATCTTTGATTCCTGTGTAGAACAAGTGAGCAGACCCTTTTCTTTTGTCTTAAACCAATGTGCCATAGCATAGAGATAGCATAATCCAGGATTTCTATAAGATACAAAATTTAAACATTTTAAATCTACTATAAATCTGTTTATAAAAGGCTTAATATGAATAGGAGAACAGCCACTTATTGGAATATGTTTCTACGCTAAAGTCTCTATTTGGTCAGTTACAGAGCTTAAACCAAATAATACCACACCAGGCTGACAAAGATCAAGTGAGGCAATAGCCATTCACATGAGAAGCACTAAATTAGCCCTGTCCCTGGTCAGTAGTGCTTATAGTGCAAATGGCCAAGCCACGGCTAGATGGATCACCAGTGTATTAATGGAGATTGGTATGGCAATCTGAATGCTGTGCATGGCAGCAAGTTGCAGTTGTGCATACACACCCACTCACTATGCCATTCCAGGTAGAGGGGGAGGGTGCAGAGTTCAGGAATGATCCAGCCGCTCCTGGCAAGCATGTGGAGTGCTTTTCAGAAGTCCACAGTTGGATTGCTCTGGGGAAAACTGTAGCCACTCCCAGTGAGCTGTGGCCATAACCAGGTGTGAATGTATCTCATCAGTGAGAGGATGGGAATTAACTAGATGGTACAGTGCCAAGTCATAGAGCAGTTAGCAGCATTAGGTTTAAAAAAAGCAAAAGAAAAGAAGACAAGTGGCCACGTGGTTATTTCCTACCTTAGCAATAGAACAAGTTCCTTGATTAAGATGTGTGTATCATGACTGAGGAAGTTGGGAACTTTCTAGAGAAGAGTGACTTCCTATCAGGCTGCATGCAGACCTTGGTTACTTATTCTGCTAAATTTGGGGATATTCCAGAATAATGTATGGTCCATTATGGAGGCTAAGCCCCTTTCTGCACTTACCCATTATAGATCTGGATCACTGAGTCTGGTATAACTGGGCCCATTGATTCTGGTCATAGGGCAGTGTGGGTCACATCAGTGCTATCTGTGCTGACAATGCTGATCTGGCCCATCTTTCTCTGTGGCTGCCCCCCATGCCCCAAGTCTCTAGCCTCAGCATTTGTGGGGTGGTTTGAGGCCGTGTGGTATGATGAGATGCTGAAATGCAACCCCCGGTAGTCCCAGAACGCTGCACCCTTTCTGTGATTAAACAGGTCCACCAGAAATCTGGTTCTGGATCTGCCTAATGCCAATGGAGCTGGACCAATGGGCCACTGTTATCAGCATCAACATGTGGAAATGCAGGTCCAAGATCTGCATTAAGAGGTTCCTTAATCTGGATCTAAGGTAAGTACAGAAAGGACCACAGAATGCCATGGGTCACATTGGGCTGGTCTAATAACCCATCGTGGAAAAAAACTGTGACTCTAGCTCCTGGAGAAGCAGCTGTTAACAAAGACTGCTAATTCCTGGGGCTTGTCTAGCTAAACATGGTAAAAAGGCTGCTGGCACCTGAGCTGGCCTAGCAACATAAACTCTCAACTTGGTGTTTCCTGGTCAACAGATGGGCTTTCCTCTTTTCAGAACCTTTCGAACATTTAATTTCGAAATTAAATATTTGAGTAAATTTTTGGTAACAATTTCCTTTTTCATTGAGCATTAAAAGTGGCAAAAACACATTTATATTGCTTATCTCCAGCTTAGGTTAATAAGACAATTCAAGCTCTTCCTGAACAAAGATTACCTGGCAACAATAATCTATGCTCGTGTAGCTTGCAAGTTGGATTACTATTAATGTGCTGTTTGTTGGGCTGCCCTTGAACATGGTTTGAAAGGTGAAAATCATGCAAGATGCTGCAACCAGGTTGCTTATAAAGGTTTTCTCAAGGATCTATACTGGCTGCCATTTTGTCTCTGGGCTCAATTCAAGATATTAATTTTTATTTTTAAGGGCTTCAATGACTTGGGTCCTATTATCTGAAGGAACACTTCCTCCTCTACAGGACAGCCATTTAAGATTTTTAACAGGAACTATCTTTAAAAATGCTACCCTTCCTTGAGGTTGCTGGAGTTCTGGCCAGAAAAAAAAAAACTTGTTAGTGGTGATCCCTAGACTTTCGAATGATCTTCTGATAGAAATACATCAGACATCTGCATTGATTATCTTTCAGTGTGCAGTGAAAACATTGACCTGGGCTTTTAAGAAAGTACTGTAATTCTGTTTTATCTTTCCTTTCTAATGGCTGGATATTTTTACTGAACTTTATGTTTTTCTCTTCTTCATTAATCACTCTGGGATTTTGACTCAAGGCAGTATAATAATCCATGGATGAATGAATGAATGGATTTCCTGTGAGAATTTTGGTTATCAGCCAATATCCTGACTGACTATGATGCCCAAAGTTCTTCCAACAAATGACAGAAAACGTGATTTTATTTTGCACATTTCACTGTACAGATTTTATTCCTCAGGCCGCACCTACTGGGAAACACAGAGGCCCTTTTCGATACCTGTAAAGCATGTCTGCAAATATTCACACACCAAAGGAAAATGCAGAACTTTCCCCATTAGTTTCATTAATCTTCTTTTCAACCCTTCTAAAACAAAGGAAAACAGTAAAGCAGCTTCCTAAATTATCCTTGATGTACTGGGCAATGAGCATACTTGACGTCAAAGGTCCTTACACGTGACGCATGATAGTGGTAACAAGAACAAATCCAAGAATGTGTTTTATTTAGAGATTTTTGTTTAATGGCTGAGGAATTGGCAAGATGCACAAAGTACAAAAAGCAGACAATTTATCTTTTAGCTGTACTATCAGTGGGATTGGCTGATATTTTGGAAAACAAGAAGCATTTTCATTCAGTTTCCTTTCAGGTTGTAGGTTTACTAGCAGTGAAACTGTAACACAGAGAAGTGCCCTTCGAGATAATTTCAGTCTCTTCTCTATTTGAACAAAATGAGGCTTGATAAGAGTGAGGAAGGTCTTGGCCTCATGGCAATTATTCATTAATTTACAATTCCACTCTGAGCCATGAAGCATTATTTTCTCATGATTTGTTTAGTCTAGCAGATGCTCTTAGCAGTAACAAGCACTCGTATCTTTTCTACATGGAATTCTTTGAAATTTGAACTTTTAAAGTATCTTGCTGGTATGTTACCCTAGGGACATTTTGACGGCTACCCGTGAAAATATGCTTTACGGTACTTAAGAGAAAACCTCTGCTTCACTTCAGATGTGCGTGTGAGGTTTCTTGAGATGAAGTGCTTGGTAAATGGATGAACTGTTTTCTGAGAAACAGACAGGGAGATTTTAATTCTGAAACTTTTCTGCAATAAAAGCACAGAATTGTTAACCAAATCTCCCATGGTAGTTGCGGAGACAGTTCTGCTCAAGAAAAGTTAGATATATGAGGGATATCGTATTTTTGTCAAAACATGTTCTTTTGACAATATAAATCTCCTGATGTATTCAATGGAACCTTGTAGTACCCATCACAAATGAGGCACTAAATGGGATGATGATTATTAATAATAAATAATAAGTGGTAGAAAATGAACAAGCCAAAAATATTGTGTGACTTTTGTATTCAGACAAGGTCTTAGTGCACAACACACCTGATCTGACCAATGTTGAGAAGAAAAATGTGTGCCCCATTGATGTTGCAGTGCTTGGTGATAGTAAAATAAGAAACATCATGAGAAAATAGCCAGATAGAAAGGCCTGAGGATTGAAGTGCAGAGACACTGGGTGCATCCCCATAGGGGGTAAAATCTGGAGTGGATTCGGATTTGGCATTTAGGGTTCCTATTATATCCCCCTGTACTCCAAATCCACTCTGGATTTTAGCCCCCTGTTCCCATGTGTGACGGTTTCAGGGTACAGGCTGCAAACTGCTTTGCTTTCTGGCATTGCAGGCTTCTTGCAAGCTGCAATAGCCAGCCTTGTTGCAAACAGTTTGTTGCAAACCCTGGGATTTGGGCTGCAAAAAGAGCAGGAAATCCTGTGCGGGCCCTGTTGCAGTGATTGGCTGGAGTAAGGTTTTGGAGGGAAAAGCTGTCCGGGGATCTGAGTGCTGGAGGGGCTAGAGAAGGAGTTCCCACCAATCAGGCTGGAGGGACAGCAACCTCTGTTAGGAGTCTCCAGCAGCATTTTATTGCGGCTAGAGCCAATCAGGATCAGGGGTGTGTGTATAAATGAACACAGAGTACAGCAGAAGGGGTCTTCATGCTGGGACAAGAGCTGAAAGGAAAAGAGCTGAACCTGAGGGAGCTGGAACCAGTAGCTGACCAGGGGTCTTCATGCTGGGAGAAGAGCTGAAGGGAACAGAAGAAGAGCTGAATCCTGAGGGAGCTGGACCAGCAGCTGACCATTGGTCTTTGGGGCTGAGTGATTTCTGAAGGAGGCAATCGGGTGGATTGTGGCTCTGAGGGAGACTTCACTAGCAACTGACCAGGCTAGATGATCGGTCAAGCAAGGACGGGACGGGCCTTGTGATCATCTAGAGCCACGTTCTAGTACCCTGGCTGGGCTTGGGCTGTGGCCGAGTTAGTCAGGAGGGAGGAGGAACATGTGGAGGCTTGTCTTTTAAAAGGTGAACTATTTTCCTGTAGAGGAAAGGGTTAGCTCCTAGCTTTAAGAGACTTGCAAATTTAAACTAACAACTACCTGAATCTTATTATCTTTTTAGTATTGCTTGTGTATAATAATAAACTTGTTTTAGTTTACTGTTGAAACGCTTGCTACCAGTGTTTTGTGTCCACACTGTAGTATTCACTTGGCCGTTGCATGAACCCAGCATCCTAACAGGGCCAAGCTACTCCTCAGAGAGGGCAGGCACTTACAGGATCGCTGGGCATCGTGGCACCATGCCAGTTTTCTTTCCCCGGATTTTCCAGGGAAAATCTGGAGAAAGAAAACCCCTGTTTCAACAGGGTTTTTTTCCAGCTGACTCAGATTAAAGCCGAGCGAAGGAGGACAGCCGGCGGCCGGGTTAGTGAGTGTGTGCGGCCTGGCCGCCAGCTGTGCTCCTTTGCTCAGCTTTAAACCAAGCCAGCCTTTTCTTTCCCCCTGTTGAAACAGGCGGAGGGAAAAGGAAGGCAGGCAGCTGAGGACATTAGGAGGAGGAGGCTGGCAGCAACTGCAGGTGAGCTTGTGCGCACCTGTGGGTTCTGTTTGGGAACAGCCCGATGTGCACTTGCTGCTGTTCCTGGCCTCCAACTGTAACTGACATGCAGAACCTGGATTACTCTGTATCAGAGTAATCTGGGTTTGCTCCTGGTTCCCGTTAGGTGGGAATGTGGCCTCTGGCGCAAGCCAACAGTTGAGGTATCAGTGGTGATTGGCAGACAGGGTGCCATCCCAAAAGACCTTGGGTGGCAATACAAACAAATCAATGTTGACAAAATCGGCATCAGTCAACCACAGAAACACACACTGCTTGGATGTACATATATTCTATGCTTATACATCATGACTAGGGATATGCACAAATATTCATGCAATTCAAAATTTGTACAAATTCATGCAGTTCAAAATTTGTACAAATTCATATACTTTTCAACATTTGTGGGTGACTTGAAAGAGGCCTACATTCATAGGCTCCCATTTGCTTGCTAATCAAATGGATCCCGCCTTTGTTGAAGCTTCAGGAGGTGACAACAGTCTGTTGCCAGGATGAGGGGCACAGTGAATAATCGCTATATGCCTCATGACAGCTTCTAGCCTACCCAAATTGTTACTACTAGAACCCTCTCACAGCAGCAAGGTTTTCCCAGTGGCTGCTTTTGCAAAGGACCAGGAACAGCCACCAAAGTCAGCCATTTTTAGTCCTTTGCAAAAGTGATCTGTGCATTCCTGCAAAAATGGCCTGTGTGGTCATACTAGGGGGAAAAGTGAATGCATCATTGTAATTGCCCGGAACATTTTTTGAACAGCATGATAGGCAAGCTGACTTGTGCAGCAGTTGTGATGACTCATGGGCTGATTGGTGGTGTACCCATCTGTTTACTCTGATCCCCAGTAAGAGGCTGCATCCAGACAGGAGGTATATTTTGCAGGAGCTGTCACAATGCCAGACAGCTTTTAGATTGCTTCACAGTCCCTGTGAAGCAAAGTCCAATGCTGTGCAGCGATACCTTCCAACTTACCTGAGGATTGGCTGTGGATTTTCACTTATCCTTGGTGCTTGTGAGATTTTACCCTCACCAAGATAAAGCAGGCATCTCAGAGAAGAAGAAGCCCTGCTTACTGCTTTGAAAGATTGGGAGAACATGGGGATAATAAATAATAATAATAAAATGTTTATTTATAGTGCCCCTTTCACCAAAGGGCATAACAACAAAACAAATATAATCTAAAATAAACAATACATAACAGACAATACACCCAACAATACTCCCCATAAAAATACAAAATAGGATAAGATAAATACCTCCAACTGAAATTCAAAGAGAGCAGACCATCAGCCGGCAGTTAGCTTATGAAACTGAACATATGCCATAACACCATCTGCCATCGGCCAATAGACTGGCTTCAGACTGAAGAATTGAAAAGATAAGTTTTCAGTGCTTTTCGAAAACGAAGCAAATCCTCCTCTTGACGAAGTGCAAGAGGAAGACTATTCCACAAACGCGGAGCAAGATCTTGAAAAGCTCTCAATCTGGATGGTGCTACTTTGTAGATGGAACAAGTAACCGCCCCGTAGCAGCTGAACGCAGCGTCCTAACAGGGACGTACCATGACACTCTGGCTGCCAAATAGCTAGGGATCTTCAGACGTAGAGACTTAAAGGTCAAGACTAGTAATTTAAAAGAAGCTCTAGCTCGAATTGGCAGCCAATGAAGTATTTTGAACTAAGGTCAAGGGAAGAAGAGAACATGAAGGGAGACCCGCCAGTAGACTATTACAATAATCCAAGCGAGAAATTACCAACGTTTGGACCAGACATTTAGCAGTCTCTACTGATAGAAACTTACGAATCCTCCTAATATTTAGGAGATGAAAATTACATGCCTTCGCTGTTGCAGCAATAAAAGGGCGCAAGGACAAGCGATCATCTAAACAGACCCCCAGGTTGCGAGCAGTTGCCACCGGGACCACAGGACGATCCTGAAGGATGACAGATGGGCTAGACAAGGGAGCCACGGGGCGCTCAGGCTGAAACACTAAAATTTCTGTTTTATCCATATTAAGCTTCAGTTGATGTTCTGTCATCCAACAGGACACACTAGACAAACAATCAGTAATAGCACTCCATGACAATGAATCCAACACATTAAAACTTTGAAAAATTTGAACATCATCAGCATAAATATGACGCTGAAAACCTTTATTAGATATAAGAAAACCAAGAGGAAGAGTATACAGTGAAAAAAGAAGAGGACCCAACACCGAGCCTTGAGGAACACCAGCCAATAAAGGAACCGTGTGCGAGGAGATTCCTTGAAAAGCAACAGAAAAGGAACGGTCAGATAGGAACGATTGAAACCAACCGAGAGCGTTGCCCTGTATGCCCAATGATGCCAATCGTGAACACATGATTTGATGGTCCAAAGTGTCGAAGGCGGCAGACAAATCAAGCAGAATTAGAACTGATGTCTGACGCCGCGACTTTGCCAACAAGATCTCATTTAGTACATGATTTAGGGCCGTTTCTGTAGAGTGACCTTTCCGAAATCCGGATTGAAATGGGTCAAAGAAATTACACGAATTCAAGTAGGGCAGTAATTGGGATAGAGCCACCCTCTCTAGAACCTTAGAAAGAAAAGGAAGACGAGAAACAGGACGGTAATGGGCACAAATAGATGAATCCAACCCAGGTTTCTTTAACAAAGGACAGAGCACTGCATGTTTAAAACATGCTGGGAAAATACCCATTAAGAGAGAACGATTCACCAAGTGTGTGATAAATGTCACAAACAAAGGCAAAAGAGACGCATACAGAAATGAGGGAAAAGGATCCATAGGGCAGGATGTAGGAGAGGATGATAATACAATCTGTGTTATATCTGATTCTGTAACTGGCAGAAAATCAAACTGAGAATCAACGGAAGGAAGCGGCAGGTCAGCCGAAGGCAACGGAGGTCTGAGACCATTCACCGAGAAGGAATCAACGATCGAATTCACCTTCTGCTGGAAAAAAAGGGCTAAGTCACCAGCAGAGGGATATTGAGAGCCTCCGTCAGGGATCATAGTTGGAGATAGTAATGCCTTGAATGTGGAAAATAACTGGCGGGGCATCTTGGCTTGAGCGATAATTTTCGTTTGCAGATATGATTGTCGAGAAGCGTCAAGATGAGTATAATATAAACTGCACGCTATCTTCCAGGTTTGGAGTGAAGCAGCTGAAGGGTTCCTTTTCCACTGTCTTTCAAGACAACGAACTGCTGCACGTTCCGGCCGCAAGTCCGCATGAAGCCAAGGCCGAGGTTGACGCTGTGTCACCAGGCGCATTCTAGAGGGGGCAACAGCTTCTACGGCTGCCCTAGTAGAGTTGTTAAAGTGATCCGCCAGCAAATCAGGACTGGCTTCTTGCACTTGGACCAATGGATTTAAAAGATCCACACCAAGGGAATTAAGAGCATGTGCCACCGAGTCCGATGATAGTTTAGAAAAATCCCTGCAAAGCTTCCTTTGTGTAACACGGAAGGGGTGCTTCACAGTCCCCAAATTAAAAGCCAACATAAAATGATCAGACATACCTACATC
This sequence comes from Aspidoscelis tigris stejnegeri, assembly GCA_023333525.1. Lineage (NCBI taxonomy): Eukaryota > Metazoa > Chordata > Lepidosauria > Squamata > Teiidae > Aspidoscelis > Aspidoscelis tigris. Next base: position 217,016,396 of record JALMGA010000001.1, read on the forward strand.
CATCGCACTCATAAACTCCACATTTATATTTCGGATGATCTATTCTCCTTATAAATCTTTTTACTTCAGAGAAAGTGATTTAAACGCATTTTAATTTATGTTGGAGGCACCCACAGATGCTTGTCTGCCATGGTCCTGGGTGACTAGGGGGGCACACAAACCTCTCATGTGAATGTGGCCTGTGTTATTTAAGGCTATTCTCCATATTTCATGTCAAATTGACAGGGAAGATGTTTACATTCCTCTCTGCTTATTATTCATCTCAGAAAGTACTTATCCAAGTTTAAAATGGGGAAAATTACTCCTGCTCAAATTCTTTATTTCATGAAACAGTACATTATGAAATGCCTTATAAAAAGTTGCCTGAGACAGGGGTTTCTATTTTAAATGTACATTGTGGTATTAGTACTACATCAAGGCACTACAAAAATTTAAACTTTCAGTTAAGAATCCTATTGTTCACACATTTTTGGCCCATTAGAGAGCAATTAAATCATTTTAAAGCTTATTACAGAGGGAAATTTTCTTGTCTTTCATGCTTTAAATCTCTCCCGGTGCCATGTAAATAATTTTGCAGCATTAAGGTCTTTTGATTAATTGAACTGTGTCGGCAATGCATTTCATCAGTATCTCATTGGCACAAACTCTAGTGATTTTTGTAGACCATATGTGAGCAAAATCAAAGCATCATTTAGGTTGCAGGCATATGTTGTATTTAAGAACCCACATAGTAAGTTCTTCTCGATGTTTTAAACTCAGCAGTGCCGTTTGCATAACAGACAAAAATTATGGTCAGATGAATGCTTGTTTAGGTTCCAGTCTTGTTCCATTTTCTATTATTCAGGTAACTATCAGGCATTTCTTTCTTTTTAGCATCCACATATGTTGAGCAGCTCAAAAGCAGCATAAAGGTGAGAGTATTCAGTCCTTAGTGCTCACAGCCCATCTCTAGCTCACCAGTGAATGTATTTTGGAAGGCAGTTTTTAGACTTTAATATAGGGCAAGGCTCTAGAATGCAGACTCTGTAACCTGCTTTAAGCTTTTGTGCCCTGTCTACTAGCGGATAACTGAACTCAGTCAATATTTCTTCAGCTTTGCAAAACCCATTGATTAGTTTTTCCTGTTAGCATATTTTGGTAACCTTTGTTTATGGGGATTTGTTTTCAATTTCTGCCCTAAGCCCACATCGCACATAATTGTACATAGCTTTCACATATATTCCATATCACTTGCCTCCTTTCTAACTAAAAAGCCCCAAACACTAACCTTTCCTCCTAGGATAACTTCTCTAACCTATTAATTATTTTAGTTACTGTATTTTTGATATTTCTTAATTCCTTTGTATCCTTTTTTTTTGTGACAACCAAAAATCTTTGCAGTAAAATATCTAGATGCAGTCACATATCAACTAGTTTAAGTGCATTCACAATATTGGACGTTTCATTTTCAGTACCGTTTATTATTGTTACTCACATGCTATTGACTTTTTAATGGACAATGTGCACTGGGTAGGGATATGCATGAATATTTGTAACATTCAAAATTTTGCTGAATTTGGACATTCAAGTTCGAATCAAATGTTTTGATACCTTCATATGAAGCTTCATTACGGATTCGTATGGGATTCATATGGGATTTGTATGTGATTCATATCTAACATTTGTACTGAATTAGTATGAAACATTCATATTGAATTGAATTCAAATCCTACCACATTCAAAGGGATTTATTTGAATGAATATGAATTTTCATGCATTTGATTTGATATGAACTGAATAATCATAATCATATTAGATTTCATAACATTTTGCTTGCTGGTAAATTATGGGTCATAATGGTCGTTTTAGCTTCCTTGATCAGTTGTTTGTGATGTCTTCTTTATTCTTATTTCATTTTATACAACTTTTTAAAAATCTCAAAACAGTTTTACAGACAAAAAGTAAGTGTGAGTGTAAAAAACACTTTAAAGATTCAACAGCTAAAACCACATTAACAGAGATTTATACTGCAAACTGATTTTGATTCTGTTGTGTTTATTTTGCTGAAATTTCACATTTAAGAACATCAACAATACCATTTACAGTACCTTCAATCGAGACTTGTGTCTCCTTCTCGGGTTATTCATCTAGGTGAAGAATAAGGAAATTAAAACCTCTATATTGATCTCATTTGGGAACACAACAGAAAGCAAGAGCACTCAATAGCATGCATAAATTTTCACATCGTAAGTGCTTAATAGGTGTGTATGTGAGGGGGTGTAGATCAGTGGCAAGGCACATGGGTTGCACATAAATGTAGTATGGGTGTGCATGAATCTATTTTTCACATTTCAGTTTGAGTTGAATCGAATATCCAAAAATTCAGTTCGATTTGAATGTTTAAAATCTGAATATCCAAAAATCTGATTTGAATCTGAAACATTTGAATCCGTACATTCAAATGTTTGATTCATATTTAAAGATACAAATATCATCAACATTTCTATCTGTAATGCGCATCTGTGCGCATTCCATATGCATCCCATTTTATCCCGTATACATCCTGTTTTCATCCTGCATTATAAGTGCAAACATGCATAATATTCACACAGATACATATGCGATACATACACATCTGTACGAATATTTGAATGAATGTTTCAGAAAATCCAAAATCTGTTTGAATGTCTAAATTCAAATGTTTTTAAATTTGATTTGAATTTGAATGTAGATGTTCGTCGGATTCAAATAAGATTTCTGAATATTCGTGCACATCCCTAAAATGTGGGAGAGGCCTCCCCAGATATTTTCAAGTTTCAAATGCTAGAGCCACTGCTAGTACACATGATAAGATGCTGGGTAGCTCAATGACCTGGATCACTAATACACAGCTTCCAGTGCTGTGTTTATACTCTGTGAAATTAATTAGATTTTGGAAACGTGATCTCAAGTGAATACTTAAAGCCATGGTAGAATTATATAAAGTTCTCTGTTTACCCAAGAGTTATATGAGCAAAAAGCCAGAAAAGCATATATGGAGGTGGAAGAGGAAAACGGAATAGCTTGCTTTCTGGCTTGAAACTGGAGATAGCTTGCCACATCCAGCTTAACCTTATCTGCCCTGATGGAGTGTGCCTGACAATTCATCCCAGCAACAGTTGCATTTTGAGCAATATTTAGAAGAAAAGGTGGGCGCAAGGCAGGAAAATGAGGTTTACATTTCAACTTACGTTTAATATTATCCCACTTTGCCATTCTGGAAAAGCCATTTTGGTTGCACATGTGCAGTAACCAGAGCCACAGATCTATTAGCAGCAACATGCCCCTGCATGAGATTGGTTCACTGATGACAGCTTTCTGGCAAAACAAAAGATCTGAGAGAAACCCAAACTGGCAAAATGTGATGTGTTTTACAACTGCACTTTAGTTCTTAGATGCTTTTAATAGGTCTCAATAGAGCAAGCAATCATAGGAATATTACTCAGATTCACAATTCCAACTCATTCCTTCATCCCATCAAGTGAAATAAATGAAATACGTTATATGATGTTTTATGCATGAATTGTATATCTTCATAATTTAATTGATTTTTTTTAACAGCAGCAGCACCAGTAATAGCAAGACTAAGAGTGCCCACCAATCATGGTGAAGAGATGATGATGATAGTAGTAATATCCTACAATGGATTGTCATCGCCTGGGTCAACAAAGACCATGTTGGATGACAAAATCTCCCAGTACCTGTTGACAAGTGAGCCACAGGACTTAGGAGCTATAGTCAGGTAACCACAGCTTAGCACTGTAGGGCTACTGGGAAAAAAAACAGTAGGAGAAAAAAATACACTGTACCTGAAAATCACACCATCATGACCTGCTGCTATAATTATGAACCAACAAAATGTGGGTACTTGAAAACAATGTTTGAAATATGGATAGAAAAATATCCAGAATCAAAAATTAGTCAGCAATGTTTAGCAAATCAGAGACAATTATCATTTAAAATAAAATATTTAGTGATGTTGAACTAAAAAAAAATGGGAAAAACCTGAACAAGTGCTGCCTAATGAATTTTTTTTTTTAAAAAAAAATTACAAGTAATATAGTATTGAATGAACCCATGGACTTACTCCCGGACAAGAAGGACTACTACTACTACTACTACGATGATGATGATAGTACATGCACATTCGTCTGCTGAAATGTGAAGACTGCTCGCATTGAAAGTAGTGCCAAGAAAAGATCTGGCACCTATAATGATCGTTGTGAACAAGGTGCTCAAAATTAAAAGTAACATCTGTTGAAGAAACTATCAACTTGCCTACAGCACAGTGGTGGTTGTTAGAGAAGAATTGGACATTAAAATAGACAAGCCAAAAGGAAAATCAAACCCAAAGTGAAAATGGAAACAATGATAAAGCAATTACAATCAGATGTGAGCAATTTAAAAAATATGAAAAAAACAATTTAAGAATGCAGAGATCAAGAAGTACTGAATTAAACAATACTGGCTCAACACATGAAAAATAGATGAAGTTTTAGAATGGTAAAATAACAAATAACAGCCACAGCTAGAAAAAAAACTTATGAAGGAGGAATCATCCAATTCAAACAAATTTAGCTTTTTTAATTAGACGAAAGGTGGTTTTATCAAAGTATAAATAGCAATAGCAATGTTCAAAGTGAAAAAACAGACAAAAATGAAACAGTACAGTTTTGGAAAAATCTATGAGAAAATCAGAAAGGATTGCAACAAAAATGCTGGATGGAGAAAAGAATTTTTTTTAAAAAAATATTGTTTTGGCTAATTATTTTAATTGTCTGAGAAAAGATTTAAATTGTTTGTGCTTTTTTGATAATTTAACTTCATTAAAAATTTACCAACTACCCTGACACCTTGGGTAAAGGTAGGAATATAAGTTTAAATACCAATACTAATCACTAATAAGAGAAATGAAACTTTAATAGAAATGTGAAATAACTCAGCTTCAGAACTCTGCCAAATCAAAGAGGCATTAGATCCAGGGAGTAAATTCAGTTAGAAACCATTGTGATTTCAATAGAAGAAAAGTTAATACATTCTCTTTTTTGATTTACCAAGTACAAAGGAACTTGTATGGCTTTTTAAATGTACTATATAAAGCCTGCCTTGAAGAATCATGGCAAAAAGATCCCTTAAGAAAACAAACCAAAAACTTAATTGAAAATTGGCAATATAGGTTTTTCTTTTTGCCAGTTTCCAAGTACAAGGGGCTGTTCCAAAGCAGGTGGCATTATAAAAATAAAGTTGGCTATAGAAAACAAGTGCAGATTATAAGGAAACAAAAACTCATAGGCGAAAATCGAAATAACAAGACAGAGCTGGGTATGACTTTATACTTGTAAACGCACACACATACACTGCAACAGCTTTTACCTCATTATGGTTTATTTTTATATTCTATTTGATTTCACTCTGACATGAGTTTACTTTATTGAATTTTTATGCTTTCCTCTGAGGTGCTCACAGCAACATTCAAATACTCTCTGCTTTTTAATCCCCATAAGAAGCTTTTGAAAGGGTGAACAGGGTAGGGCAAGACCTGTACAATTCCATAATGGCATCATGGGATAGTTGAAAGAGCATGAGAATTACATGATCCCACACTCAATGAACTCACATTTCACCATAACGGATGGGAAATGCTGCCAGAAATGCTTTCCTCAAAGAGTTGTGTTATAAGAGCAGAAGAGGAGCCCTACTGGATTGAGCCACAGCCCATCTAGTCCAGCATCCTGTCTTACACAGTGGCCCACCCATTGCTTCTGGGTTTCCCACTGTACCCACTAAAAATGGCAAGCTTCTGGGATGACATTCTCTGACTTAGTTCTCTGCAGAAACAGTGAATTTGCCTCTAATGGAGCTGTGTATGTGCACATGGATGCATGTGTGATCTGGTACTTTTAGCAACATAGTCCACCATTATGTGGATCCTGTCTATGACTGATGTAAAAACACATAATAAGCACTAGTTTTTCATTTTTTGAAAGGTATCATCATCGTGTGGTGACTCAGCATAGGTGTATGGTTATCACTGATAAAACATCAGATTCTTTAAGTGATAAAGATGAAGGAGATAAAGCTTGGTTATATTCTGGGTTGCATTCCTCCATCAGGATAAGGGAAGGTGCTGGAGGGATCTATGTCTGCACTGGTGCTTGATTTGGACCAGGAGCATGAATGAGGCCTATTTGTTCAGCCTGCATGCCTGTGCAAATTTCAAGGTGAGCAACTGTGAATTCTCTGACTTCAAAATTTCCAAGCTAACCCATGACTCAAAGAAACAGCTCCAGGAGAAGGCCATTCAACATTCAAATCATGGACTTGAGCAGTATGAACAAAGGTACTCCAGTAGCCAAAAGCCATCTTAGAAGTCCCCAAAACAGGCTACATTCCCTTTTGCAGAGCAATTTTTAACAACCCTGAAAACAGAGTGCTGTCTGGAGTGGATTCAACTTTTGGGAATGGACCAGGTGCTGGATGGATGCAGTAAAGTGTGGTTACCACACTTCTGGTAAAGGTAACATGTCAACATATTTTTCTCAGCGCCGTTCTGGCATAGACTGCACTCATACAGGACTCCTCATTTCCATTGAGACACCATGTGCACAACCCACAGCTCTGTGGCTGAACATTTTCTTTACATAAACGTTTTTGATACTTTGATCATATTAAATTGTAAACTTCTACAATGGAAGTAGCCTCTGAGTTCTTCAAAGAGGATCAATGGTAGCTTAATTCTATCAGAGGGCGGAGTGCCTCAGATGCCAGTAGGGGGCAGCATGGTCCAGATGGTGTCACTCATGGATGCTGGGGGAGGGACCTTAAGTGTGTAAATGCAGCAACATAAAATGATTAGTTAGAGCAACAAGTCTTTTGTTTCCTCCATGGGTTTAACATTTTTACATAACTGATAGTTTTAGCTGCTTTTATTCTCAGTGTTTGTAAACCACTTTGAGATTATATATAATAAAATAAATATTATATAAAGAGTTATAATTTTGAAAGTTATAAAAAGAGCCAAGTTTTGTGTTATATAAGTATATTGAGGGCCACACTGCATGGATCCTTTAGACCTTGCATGACTTGCCCATCCAATGAAATTTATTTTCCTTCTTTCCATTGCAGCATGAACTGGCATCTTTGTAGGGATCTGTGGAAAAATCTCAAGCACAGCTGCTGACTCAGGCTAGTTTGGGCAGGCTGGATTCTGGAATCAGGCCATACTTTTGAAAAGGTACTTTGGGTTTGATTCACATTGCTTGTTTCGAAATACACATAGGCTCTTTTTGCACTGGGTCTTATTCTGGATTAAGTTCCAGTATAGGTGCCTGCTGGAATAGGACTGCGGGCAGAAAGGGTGGAAAGGAGTCACAAATGAAATGAAGGATCTATCCCTTGAAATACTTCAAAGATACAAAGGGAAAGGATTGCTCAGAAGTAAATGCCCAGAAGCAATTGGTGGGCCACTGTGTCAGATACAGGATACTAGGCTAGATGGTTTGTGGCCTGATTCAGCCGGACTCCTCTTATGCTTGGGAATCCATTTGCAGGTATTTCATAAGAACATGTGATCAGTTATGGAGTCATGTGATCTGAGATGTGTTGTTTTCTTTTACACTTAGAAAATTATACTTATAGCAGAGAGCATGTTGAAGAACAGACTTGAAGCATACACTTCTTGCTTTCCTCAACATATATTAACTTGTGAATCATAACTTATTTACATCAGATATCCATGTCTTGATATACTAGAGTCCATCTATTAACTTACTGCCTTGAAGAGAGAGTGTGAGCATGTGACATACAAAGTATTACAGCAGAGTGAACCAATCAGCAGTTCCCATACCGCAACTCTAATATACAGATAAAATTTACCCCTTTTACATTGAAGTGATATACACTTGGAATAATATACCAACAAGGGGCCTATTTGCACTTAGGCCTCTGGTATGCAGTTAGGATGGCTTTGGTACAGAGTATCTGTACCCGAGCTGTCCTAATTGCATGCCAGAGGCCTAAGTACAAATAGGCCCAAGATGAGAGGATTGGCACTAGTAAAAGTAATGAGATTATTATTGTAGTTAAAATATCTCTAAACTGAGCCCTCTGTGATCAACACAAATTACCGGAGTGAGGCACATACATCTTTTAATTGACTCTAGAAACGTAGTGTGATTCTCCACGGGCTTCTATACTGGACCAGAAAATGCACTAGGAGCCTCACTTTCACCTGGCCCACTTGGGGCCTTCTTTACATTGCCTCTCTGCATGGTGCAGTTGCTGGTCCATATACTAGCCAGTGCAAAATCACACATAGGCTTCTTTTTTTTCTGCAGGTACAAGTTAAGGTGCTGAAAATTAACTTTCTCTTCCTGATAGCTGTCCAGCAATTTTGTTAAGAAATTAGTGGCTAATAGTCTTTGATGGGTGGTTGATTCTTCCATCACACTGAGAACAAATATTTGAAGGTATCCTGTGTGAATCATTCAGAGCTTTTAAAGTGACTATATACTTATATATACCAGGAAAAAATGTATGTAAATGGTTTAAATGCCTGTATGGGAAAAAAACAAGTTATGAAAGTGAGAATCATGGACTAAATGCTGAAAGCATTCTGGGTTAAAAGTAGCTCTCTCTGGGTTGAAATGTTTATTCCTGAGTGTGTATCTTGTCTCCATTTATGCTCGACACTAGATATTTTTTATATTTTCAAATTATTTTCAGTTTCTTGTGATCATTTCTTTCAAAGAACTTCCTACTGTTGAGATAAACTGTGAGCCTGTATAAAGGTAAAGAGTGAACCCTGCTGAGGTCTCCCATTTAAATTTTGTGTTGCAAAAATAACTTATGACATCCAGAGTACATGAGAAATGTACTGTATTGCTATGGGCAGTATTCCAGAGGAATTCGGCTGAGGTCACTGTGAAACAGAAACAAACATGAAAAACTCTGAAAGCAGGAAAAGACATTAATGCACCTGTGCCATTTTGCACTCCTGAGGAATACTTTAATTTTGTCTTCACTCAGTGCCTCTCAGCATTGTACAGGGATAGCCAATGGAAACTAATCTGCTTTTATATTTGTGGGAATGTGTTTTCATAATGGCATCTTTACAAGTGTCACAAAAGAGACCTTTGTGTACCGAGATCAAAAGATTGGCAGTAGCTACCTTTGGCAGAAATTACCATCATTACACCTTTTATTGCTCAAGAATCACCCATCATGCATTATGTACTTGGGTACCAATTTAGGAGTGGTGCTACAAATTATATATATTGGATTGCATTTTGGAATTATATATTTTGGACCGTAGATTCTTGTACCTGCTCAGCACTATTGGTTAAGTATCATATATTCTCTCAAAGTGAGAACAAGGAAAGACATATATTAAAAAACTAGGTCCTTTCTTGCCTTCATAAGGATCTGAACATATTTCCATTTTAATTAGTACAACCATGCAACTTCAGTTGCAAACTACATAGTGATGCTATCAAACTGGGGATATAAACAAAAAAGGAGTCCAGAGTTGTTCCGGAATTCTTGAACATTCCTCTTGTCAGGCAGGGCTAGCTGCCTGCCATAATATCTGTATATAAGATCTCTGCCATCTATGGGATTCTGTATATATGTATATATTATTGTAGATACTGGCTGCCTGTTGTTTTGCGTCAGCAGGGAACTGACGGTTGACTCCCCCCTCCCTGCTGAGGTCAAATGATACATTTGTGTGAGAAGGTTTTGGCACCAAGTTTAAATTGGTTTTGAAAGATAATTATTGTTCATTGGTTAAGGGCCAAACCCTGCCCAGCTGTGAAACATATAAATAGGCTGGGCTTTCTGTTCCAAGTTGCTCTCAAAAAGAAATGTCCTAATGCTGAGCTGAAATAAGTCACTGTTCATCTTTTTCAAGAAAGAGTCTCATGGTCATTCTTTGCCAGCCTGACACTTCTTCACTATGAGTTCTATGTTTTGGAGATCATATCTACATTAGAGCTGGAAGCGTGAGAAACAAGGGAAGTGGGATTTCAGGTTTTAAACAAAGTGGAAGGGAAAAGAAAGCACAGTTTGTTCAGCTTTATTAGGATTGGTCCAAGGAGCTGGGGGGGGGGGTTTGGTATCCCCTGAAAATTTTATTGGAAAGTTAGAGTAGAGGATTGATGCGTGTTTCAGATGTTGGCAAAACTCTTTTGAAGGGAAACCCACATTGCTGTTTACACTGCAGGCAATGACTTGTTGCAAAATTAGTCTTTCTTAGGATCAGGTGTGTAACTGACTGACTGCAATTTGGGGTTGGTTTTCTGTGACTGGCTGATCAATTTGCATGTCCTAAAGGCAGTGCCAGGCTTCCCCACCAATCAGCAGGCTCAGCTCTTCTTTCCTAGCATAGCAGGATTTCTATTTCTATCTTTCACATAAGTTCCTTGTATCCTTGGATGGGACCTCCTGAAAAAAACATACATGTACCTGAAACCATGAGTACCCCCCACCAAAAAAAAAAAAAAAAAAAAAAAAAGAGCCCTTGGAGCATATGTACTGGTCAGAGGTGCCCAGGAAGACTGTGGCTTCACTTAGCCACTGTGCCAGCAGTGGCCTGATCCTTTGCCTCCCTCTTATCTAAAGGAAACAAGGATAGAGTTGGTAGAAAAACAATATGATTGCTCCTCCAAAGAGTTAAACAGTATCTTCCCTAACAGTCTGGCTTTCCAATGGTGGGCTTTGGCATCTCCTCAAAAGACGTGAAAAGACTGCGTCACACAATCCACACGCTGTGTCCAATGTCGCATGCTTTCAGCCACATTATCCTGCCTGAAGAGAGGAAGAGCTGTGAATTTCATGTAAAAACATGTAAAAAATCCTTAAAGCCTTTTTTTTTAAAAAAACAACCACTTGTGGAATAATACTAATTCAGGCCCCATCAGCTTCTAGCACCCAAGGTGACAACATAATCTGGCCTTATGGTGAGACTGGTCTTAAGGCCCACCTACACCTATGTTTTAATCCACACTTGATCCATCTTTAAAAAGAGAAAACACATCAGCAAAGTGACCATTTTCCTTTCACATTATCTAACCCAGAAAAGTCCCCTTTGGCTTAGAGGTCATGTCTGCGTAATGGCCTCCCTGAAATGCAAGCTGAGAAAGGGCAGGTGAACACTGGGGAAAGGCCTTCCTTGGCAGAGCACAGCAGGGAAAAGTCAGTACTGTACTGAGGAGATCAGAGTAGGGCTAAGCGTGGATATTCATAACATTCCATGTTCATACGAATTCAGACCTTCGTATATGAATCAAATGTTACGACATTCGTACATTGGCTTTTGCATTTGTATGAATGTTTCAGAACATTTGTAAGAATGCTTTGGAACATTCATGAACTGGGGAGGTGGGAAAGTGGCTGCACCAGTCACATCTGCAATGAATCCAGAGTGCATTCGACTTGGATTAAGAACAGATTCGAAGTGGATTCAGGGAGGAGTTGATGCTTTCAGAGCAGATATGTTATGAGATACATATACGCATGATACGTATGCATTTGTATCAGATATTCATACAAATTTGTACGAATACATTTGTATTGAATAGAATCCTACCACATTTGAAGGGGATCTATTGAAACAAACCCATTTGTGCACATCCCTAGATCAGAGAGATTGCAATGTTGGTGTCAGGCAATCAGGCCTTGCCCTGCTGGCCAGCTGAGCTCTGATTGAGAGAGATAAAAGCTGGCACAACGTTCAGCCCAACTGTTGCTGGCAATTGTTCCTATTGGATGTCTGCAACTTTAGGCTCATGCTCCTTGTCTCCTCTTTTCCTGAAATCTGGATCATCTTTGACCTTGGCTCTCAGTTTTGTCCCTAAAGTGGATGTCAGACTTCTTGGCTTCTCGATATTGGGTCCACTTCACAATGTCATATCATGTGTTCTTCATTGTGTTTGTCTCTGACTGCTGATCTAGGAAAGTTTGACCCCAGCTCTCCTTCTCCTGACAATAATTACAAGCTGCCATCCTTGCTCCATGCTGCTACAAAACCTAAGTGTGTGATGGAGTTCAAGCCCTCACCTATCTTAGACAGGACACAGTGGTGGCAGGCCTCACAGACCCACAATAATGTGCAGATTAATGAGGCCCAGAAGACAACCATGGGGTCTCCTATTCTGGGTTGCAGGTAAGTGCAGAAAGGTCCCTAACTTGGGTATTTTCATTTGCTTCTATAGTGGATCAGCTCCTGGAATTATTCAAAGACAGTGAATAACATGCCTTTTGTTTTTGCTCCTAGGCTCAGATTACTGGTTTGACATATTAACTGTACAGGGGTATGTATATGTGTGCGTGTGTTAATAAACTACAAAGTTGTCATTGTTCCTTTTACCCCTGTAGAATAACTAGGAAATAAAACTAGCTAAGCTGCTGTATTCAAGGAGCAGGGTGGATAGCAGCGTTACATTGTTTTTGCTGAATATTTATTTCTTCTCAATTATTTGTAGGGATGAAATTATATTATTATATATTAGAAGATAAGAACATAAGAGAAGCCCTGCTGAATCAGGCCACAGCCCATCTAGTCCAGCATCCCGTCGCACACAGTGGCCCACCAAATATTATATTATAACATGTGATTACTCAAACCTAAATAAACTATATGAAACTCAGAGTAAGCCTGATATTGCAAAGCCACATTTTCTTTCTCTTTTCTGAAAGAAAAGGACCTTTTCAGTTCTGCATTTAAAAGTTATCTACCTACCTACCTACCTATATTTCATACCTTGTATTCAACATTCAGATGTGCTATGTCAAGTACTGAAGTTTGGGCTAAGTAGAAAACTACTGTTACTTTGGTTACCAAAGAAATAACTTGTTCTAAAGATGCAGATGTCTAAATAGTTAACAATACAGCTTGTATCTGATGCCAAGGAAATAGGAAAACCTGAGTGGTTCTCCTGCAAAACTACTTTTTAACTCTGAGTTTTTAATATTTATGCCATGCTTAATTTTTACCACTTAGATGTTCTTTCTTCGTTTTATAGGTAGCTTTCGAAGTCAGAGTTTGAAGAGTGGTAAACCATCAGGGACAGAATTCACATAAGATTAACATCTTCATCCATAATGCATAGTAGTCAAATTCAAATTTCTTTAACTTTGCTTAGGCTAAGCTGGATCCAAAATGTTCTCTTTACAGCAGGCAGTGATTTTTAAATTTTTTATTATAAGTATGTGTTACAAAAATAACAATAAAATACCCACAAAATTATTAACATACATACATTTCACCACAGAAAGACAACCTCTTTTAAATTTTATCTTCTCTTTCTCTTCTTCTTTAGTTGAACCAAAGAAACAGTGTTGTTATTTCTTCTCTCAAGAATTCTGGTGCCTGGGGTCTCAATGAGTAATACAATAAGTCTTTCCAGTTGTCCTCCACCCTGGAATACAGTTTCAAGCCTTGGCTTTTAAATCTTAGTTCCCTTATTTTTCAAATCTATATTGTTCTATTAATTATTTATACCAATTTTCTATTGTCCATTTTGTACTATTCTTCCATCCCAGTACTACTGTAGATAGTGCAGCATATATCATTTTTTTCAAATAAATATTGTTCATCTGCTCTAAATTTCTCTATTACCACATTGAACAATGCTGTCTCAGGTGTTAAATGCACATTTATATTTAAAATGTTGTTAATTTGATTTTGGATGATTCTCCGAGAACTTCTAATACTAGCACATTCCCACCAAAGGTCGAAATATGTACCTCTACCTCCACACCTATGCCAGCATTGGTTGATAAACCAGGAACCATATGCGATAGTTGTACTGGTGTTTTATACCTTCTATAAAATATCTTAAGTGCCATCTCCTGTATCCTATTATTTTTTATTTTACTAATTTTTTCTTTAAAAATTGCCCCACATTGTCTCTTACAATGTTGTTTATTTATTAATATTAATTTGAAACATACTATCCAATATTTCATTCTTTATCATTCTAATAGTCTCATTATTTTACTTCCTGTTCCTCTTGACCCCATTAATTCTTCCATTATTTCTTCAAGTTCAGTCAATTGTCTATTGATCTGTAGTTGTATATTATTATTTACATAGCAATTTCTTAGCCATTGTTCCCCCAAGGCATTTAATCTCTTGTTCTCTCCATACCCCTCTACTGTTACACAAATCCTTTACATACTCAGTCTTTTATATACTTTATCTTTTAATTGAAATATTACTCTTTCCCCTAAAACCTCAGAATCCTTGTTTATATATTCCATAAATGTTTATTTTGGTACTAACCTCTATTTATTTCTCCCATATCTCCAATACCTGCCTTAATGGCCCCTATAATTCTCTATACTGTCTCACTGACAACTTGTTCCATACTATACTTTTATTTTCTAAATTATGCATTTTCCTTTCTACTTTCACCCACTTATCTTCCGTTTTAAAATCTAATTCTGTTAATTTCTTAATTTGAAAAGTTTCATAATACTTTTCCAAAGAAGGAACCGACCATCCTCCTCCTTGAATTCCCATGTTTAGTACTTTTCTCCTTAGTCTTGGACACTTTGTAGTAAAGATCAACAGCATATTTTACTATCCCATTTTCTCAGCATTTTAATACTTGCTTTCTCATGTAGTGTTTGGAATAAATACAAATCCTTGGAATAATAAACATTTTTGCTACTCTAATCCTTGATAATATTGACATTACATTAGTCTTTTTATTTTTCAAATGTGAATCTATTTCCTCCCAAACCTGCCTATAATTTTTATATACTAACCTATTAGTATTTACTGTTAAAAATATATTTGTCTTCTTAATTCCCAGTTTTAACCCAGTTATTCTTATTTCTTGCTGTTCCTTTGGTGGGATATTAATAAATATTATTTCTGATTTGTTTATATTTCATCTGTGTAAATTTATCTAAAATATTTTTATTGCTATTATTATTTCTTTAGATGTCTGAGTAATTATCATTGCATCATCCACAAAAAAGTTTAGGACTCCTGGGGTGGGGGGGGGGAAACCATAAGTAGGCAGTGATTTTAATACATGTTAGGACATACTGATAACAAGAAATCATGGAATGTTTTAGCCAAATGTTTCTTTAAAAAATACCAGAATAATTTTCTAAATGGAACCTACCATCATACATGTGGTTATATGAATTATATGTGATTGCTGTCAGATATGGAAAATGCACAGTTCTACTTCTTGGCAAAAGTGTCCAGTTTTTAGGATTTTCGGGTTCAGAAAATAAAAGATGTCCTAGAAAGCTTTTCAAATATATTTGAACATTTTCTCTTACACGCACCCACACACATATTATAAATGACTGGGGGGAAAAATATTAGTCAATAAACCTGCTGTTCAAATTTACACATATAGGGTGTGCCCAGGAGTAGTTTATAAATATTGCATACTGTTTTGTAACTCTCAAGAAGAGTTTTGCAAAGATAAATAGGTGACATTTACAAATGGCAGCCATATGGAAAATCAATGCTGTGTAGAAGAAGTAATTTCAGAGGTTTTGGTTTGCAATGTTGCCAAAGACTGTTGAAATGTTCCCCTTCTATACAACTATTGAGGGTGCAGGGGCCTTAACCTCTCTCTCTTCCCCCTGCTCCCACATTGCAGTCATGAATATAGTCCTGTCTGTTATCAGAAATAACTTTTGGAAATTAGAAAGTAGCCCACTATCTTGGCCATAATCCCATTTATCTTGCAACTATTTCCAACTCATCCACATATTACTTCCAAAATAAGAGGTAAAAGAACAGTATTATTGTGCTCATGTCCTGCTTGTGGGTTTCCTAGTCCACCTGGGTGGTCACTGCAGGAAACAGGATGTTGGTCTGATTTTTCAGAGATTTCTGAAAAGTTCTATCTAACACAATTACTCTAACAGCTTCACTGATGATATCATTTGCATTAGTAATATTTCTATATTGTTTGGGAGCCAAGGGCTTTGAAATAGTCATTGGGTGTGTATAAATTGAATCTGTAATCTCACAAATGGGTTTTTCAGATGTTCTGACAACAGATGAGAAATGGGCTTTTAATGTAGTTTTTATTTAATGTAGTTTTTATTTACTGCTAGCATTGGGAAACTGGATTAAACTGGCAAAAAGTTTGAAATAGTGTTACTAAATAAATAAGTAAAATGCTTTCTTCCAGCCACCAATAGAGTTCTAACACGGCTGTGGTCACACTTAAGTTTTAGCCCACTTTGAGTGTGAGAGAATACATCAGCAAGCTGTTTGCTTTCAGTGTTAAATAACTCAGAATATTCACCTTTGGATAGATAATGTGGAAAGAAAATTACTAGTCCCTTTGCTGATGTGTTCTCTCACTCTGAAGGTGGACTGAAGCTGGATTAAAACCTTAGGTGTGACCATAGCCCCTAAACCCAGCATTCAGGAACTTCTAATGAAGTTCATTTTGTGTATCTAAAAATGGTGAAAACTCTGGTGACCTGCTCATTTTTACCAGAGAATTCTGGCTGTGATCACATGGCTGCCAGAGCAGGTAAACTTCCTACTCTGAGGCTATGTTTCCACTCACGTTATAAAACGATTTAAAAACAATTTGAAAATTGGTTGTCCCCATTACAGATTAGGTTCTGGTGTTTTCTGAGGAGTAAATCACTAAAAACTGCAATAAAAAACCTGAAAAAAACAGGTGTTTTCCTGTTTTTGCTACTAAAATCTTTATTCCTTTGGGAATGATACCACAGTACTGGGGCAGATGCATCATGAAACGGGTGTGGTCTCACCCTGAAGGACAGCCACTTGCCAGGTTTAAAGTGCTCAAGCCTTTTTGCCTCGGCAGACCACTTCACGGTTTCATTTTCAGCCACTTCACACTGATAACAAGTAACAATTCACCCAACCCACTTCACACTGATAACAAAAGGCCTTTTCACACTAGGCCTTTTGGAACATGTGGAGGACATGCCGGGATGGAGCACTTACTCCTCTGGGCCAATGGTTCCATTCAGAACCGCCCCAGCCCAGCATGTCCTCCACACGTTCCGGGTGTAGAACACTTAATTGTGCTCTACTGTACATGTGGCCCAGAGCATTCCAGCCCATCCCCGGCTGTTCCACAGCTGTTCAGGAAGGGAAGCATTGTGAAAAGGCCTAAAGTTTCATTTCTCACCCATGCTTTCCCTCACTTTCTTCTTTTTTACCTGGGCTAGCTCTTTCCTGTATGGGTGGGCAGGAGAAAAGTGCAATAAAAGAGAAAGTGGGGGGAAGGCTTAGAGAGGTGATTTTGTGCAACATCATAAAATGGGGCATTGGAGGAGGGATGGGGGGGGGCTCTTGAAGCAATCCCCATTACAAGATATGTGAAATAGGACTATGTGTCTCCCTGAAGTCACACATGCAAGATCAGAAAGCTGACTGATCACTGCCTCTGTTTGAATAATTTCAGTATAATGTGTTCCATCTTTAAGTTGGAGGGTGTCAGTCAGAAAACTAGCCTTTTCTAACTCAAGACTTTCATTTCTTAGGGGACACAAATTATCTTTTCACTACTTCTCTTTGGGTGTCCTGGAAATTCAGTGTCTTACTTTTTTTAACTCTTCTCTGTCGGTGGGTTTGTGTGTGCGTGTGTGTCTGTTGCATCTCTCTGTGTGTGCAGTACATCATTAGGAACTCTCCAACCATCTTCTCTCCCTTCTCTGCTGTTGTGCTCTCCCAAACAACCCAATGGTTATTCATGGTAGTATAGCAAAATGCAAAATAAATAAAACCGGTGTGAGTCAAAAACTATTGTACTTATGTACTTAATTGGCCCTGTATCTCTTCCCTTCCAGCTAACCAGTCATTAAGCAACTGGCATGTTTCCTAGCAAGGAGATAAAATGGTGGAGAAAACTTCTTGGCATCTTCAGCAGTACACCTGGACCACAGCTGCTTCTATGTTGATCCATCTGTTCAGAATGACATATGTCAATCATATCACACAGGAAGATAGGAAGCTTATCTGAAATCTCTTATGATGAAATCCAGAATGTGGTTCAAGTTATTCTGATTTCCCACACACAGTTCCTTTGTTTCATAAATGGGTGGTTTTCAGAATGGGTCATTTGCTTTGCTCTGAACCAGAAATGTTCCTCTTGTATTCAAATGACAAGCACTTGAAGCAACTTTTTTTGACTGAAAAGTGTAAAACTCACAGTGGTGTTCTCATCCCCTAAAATCATATTTGGTGGACATTCTGCTAGAGAAGATTGGGAAACATACAATCCAGTTTGCTGTGTAATTCAATGACTTTCCCTACAAAGACAAAATACATATTGCTAGCTGTAACAGGCTGTAAGAACCAAATTTGAGAAGAAAATTGGTTTCCTGTTATTGTCACTGAAAATAAAAAGATGTTCATTGTGTGTTAAATTTATCTTAGCTTGTAAAGGAGTGTTTATGTGGTAGAGAAGCAAGATATACACAGTTTCTGGCTGTGTCACCATTATATAGCAAAGGCACCTTGACCAGGAACTCAGTTGCCCTTGCTAAGGTCCCTTTTGTATGCAGTGGAGGAGGGGCCTATTTAACAAACCATGAAATCAGCCCTGATTTCATCCCCTTCCTTTAGTCTTGTGGAACTTCTGAAACATGTAGGACCTGCAAGCTAAAGTTCTCTTTATGAATAGTTCTCATCAGGATCCTAGCCAGCCAGTTACCCAAACATTCCACTTGCTACTGGATGGACCCCATGGTTGACATGGATGGGCTGAGACATCCATAAGAAGCCTCACGGATCTTGATTAATCACATTTGGAGCAACCAACAGATTTGGCTTCCACCCTCATCATCCTTATGAAAGGAATCTATTAGCCACATCTTCCTCTAGAATCAATTCACTTTCTTTTCCTCTTACAACAAACTCAACATTCTGTCACCACTGAATGTAATTAGTCTTCACTGGGCTTGGGACAGATTCATAGTATCACACACTGATGCCATTTTTTTTCTGCCTGGATTTTACAGCCATCTTCTGCATCCATTTTTGGTGTAAGCGGGCCGAAATACAAGGAATTGGGCTGTGTCTCCATTTACCAGTCTAGGTGCCTTCTGCCACTACATCTCCATTTGCAGCAGCAATAAGTGCTTCATGGTAATTGCTTCCACTGTAACCACTTCCTTTCTGGAACTAATGTTTGGAGCTTAAGAAAAGTTAACTGAAATGAAGGTTTTCTTCCATTTCTTCCTCTTGAATCAAGCTGCCTCAACTTCCATATTTCATGGAGAGTCTATTCAGAGGAAACTGGTAACTGAAAGGGTGCCGTTTTTGCAAATGTCATGAAGTTATCTTAGGATTAAAGCCAATATGTGGGAAATCGTAATGCTTCAAATTGTGGTCAGGATTGCATCATATAATATCTCAAAAGCTCTCCTATCTCCCTATGTGATGCATGATTGATGCGCATGAAGATAGGCAGATGAATGAACATAATGCAGCTGTGCATTCCAGGTGTTCACTATTCCAGATGCCAAATTGCTTAAAGCAGTTGTTACTGGAGTGAGTTGCACAACTAGGCCCCAAACTTTTAAAAATGAACTCATTTTTCAGGGTTTGGTTAAATCAACTTCATAAAGTTTTTCCTTTTTCTTCTGCTCAACAGTAGGAAGGGAGAAATGCAAACAACTATGGCAGACTTGTGGCCAGCAAATTATCTATAGTATATGACCCTAACCTCAAACATTTTAAATTTCTATATGATACGCCCCACCCACCCCCAGCAGAGCAAGACAGATAATGACTACATGCTCATCAGGTTGAAAATTTTTTTTTCTGTGTTGGTGAGATATGTAGCAGGAATCATGCCACAACTGTCCTTGTACATTTCATAAATGTCTTCTGAGTGCTAATCTGTAGTCACCTAAGATGGCAATAAGCAAGTCTTGGTTTATCTTATCTTACTGAAAATCTTATTAGAAACTCATCAGACTGGCCAAGAGTGCATCATTGTGCTTGTTGAATGCTACTCCACAAAAAGATTTCTCTGTTTATTTTGCAATGTGATCAAGATTGGGCATATGGACACCCTTGTCCTCTCTGAGTATTAAGGTTTCTACACACCCTTGGTAAGAGAAGAAGAGCTAATTAAACTTTATGGGTTTGTACAGCTGCATCTACACACATTTTTAAAAAGCAGCTCAAAGGTGACCTATGGATGATTATAGGTGGTAGCCATTGTTTTCATCCTACCTCTAATCCTCATTAAGACATTTTCTGGCATTTAATGTGGATATTTTGAGAAATGTCCTCATTGTGTGTGTTGTCCTGTGCACAACGCATGCCTAGAATTATATTTGTTTGGTTTGGGACTGACTCTTGCTATTTTGACTTGTAGGCATCATTGCTCTCCCAAGGACATTATATTTATTTATTTATCTATTTGCAGGGCAGGTTACAACATATAAATTGAACACCTTAAAACCATAACATATTAAACATATTAAAACCAAGGCTGTTCCTTTACTTAGATAAAGACCAGGGCAAAGAGGCGAGTCTTCACTAGGGATGTACACAAATATTTGAAACATTCAAAATTTGATCAAATTTGATTGAATTTGGACATTCAAATTCGAACGGAATGTCTATACATTTGAATTTAACATTCAAACAAATTTTTGAATCTTTTGAATCATTAGTATGAATGATTTAGACATTAGTATGTGTACTGATATATACGCATTACTTACATATCCGTACACATCTTATTCATATCTGTACACATTTGTATGGATATGTACGGGACAAATGGGATGCATATGGGATAAAAATGGGATGCGTACGTATGTGTACAGACACATAGGAATGTTGTTGACATTCATATCTTCAATACGACCTGAATATCCATACGAATAGATACGAATGTATTTGAATTGAACTGAATTGAATGTGAATACGTTTGAATTTTAAACATTTGAATCGATTCAAATCTTTGGATATTCAATTTGAATCAAATCAAATCCCAATAATTCCATTCATGCACACCCTAGTCTTCACAGTTTGCCTAAGCACATGGAGTGAAGGTGCCCGACTCACCTCAGGAGGGAGACTATCCCACAGGATGGGAGCCATCACAGGAGTCTTTTCATCCTGCCGATCTAGCTTCCCATTTTCTTCCTTCAACCTTGCCAAGCATTTTTCTCTTAGCCCTATCCTGCTTTTGCTTCCAGAGCTTTTGAGAGAAAGAAATCCTAAGACAGTTTCCAATGGGCAGGCTCATTTTGATATTCTTGTGTGGTTAGGAATAACCACACCATCATAATCACCAACCCCAGTGCCATTATCATAATCACCGTTGGCCTGGAAATTATATAAACAAAAAAAAAAATGTACTGGTCGTTATCAATACAGAACCTACTGAATTGAAAAATGATGTTGACTTTCCTGAGTGCTTTCATTTGGAATTACATAATTAAGCTTGGTATGCCTGCACACCAAGAACAACTTCCTGAAAAGGAAAGAAAAGGAAAAGAGAAGATGTTGGTGGCAGTATGAAATTATTTCTTCCCAATTTGTATTAACCAAACAAGAGTTTATTTTCTAAGAATGGTTAAAGTCTTGCTATTGAACTTTCTGTGAACTCTCTTTTATTGATGAATAGGCAAACGTTTTACATTATCTTTGGGCAAATCCTGACCTTTGAGTGATTTTAATTATACATTTCCCTTGGTTTTGAATAATTATATCCTTTTCTGTTGTCCCACTTTGTAACAAAGGCAATAACACCTCATGATATTTCCACCTTTTCATACTTCTGTGTCCATAGGATTTTGATATCTCCTTAATGTACTATGATGTCTACCAAAACAGTTAGCCTTTTAAACATTTGGCCCAAAATGAAGGTCACCTATGTGGAAGCCACGTGTTAATCCCTCTCCAATCTGGCTCTAAATCTATTTTTAGAGCCAGTGTGAAAAGGGCCAGAGATAAAGCCTGAGGGCAAGAGTGAGAGTAAGAGAGCAGTTTTGAGAAGACAACTGTAATATTTTTCTCAAAACCAACCCAGCCACCTCCCAGCTTCCTCTGCTATGAGAAATTCAACACTGATATAAAATCTAAAATATCACCCTTATCTAGTTCATAGTACTGGACTTTTGGTTCTCAGTTAGTAAGTACCCAAAGATGACAGAAGCCAATGCAAAATGTATTGTATTTTATCACAGAAACAAGTTTTAAATATATCTATATACCTATATCCAATCTATATTTTGAGAACTACTGAAGAAACCCAGAATCCAGACCACATCTTTCATCAGATTTCTGCCTATGGCTTTGGACCTAAAATTGATTTGTGGTTCAGACAAGAAATATGCAAATAGAAGCTATTGAGGTTTTCCGTACTCGAAAGAATATTCTCTTTTAAACATGTGTTACTTATAAATGGGTATGTTATGCTAACTATTCTTTTAGTTGGAATATTTTGCTACAGAGTTTATCTAGTGTGTGTGGATGTGTGTGTGCTATAATGGTATGGAAAGAAAAGTTAACACCATCTAACATTGTGCTCTGTCAAGAAATTTGATTTGGGTATCTTAATATTATATTTAATCAACTTTGCCTGTACCTTTTTATATGTGGGCTTTCCAAACACACTTGCACAAGGAGAGAGAGAGAGACATAATTATTGGAAATTAAAGCCCCTTCTGCATGAAGGAGCTGATCTAGACCACAGGGCTTCTGATCCAGATCTAGGGCCTCTGCACCTACACATTACTCTGGGATCTGAGGCCTTTTCGTACTTCAGCCATCCGACTGAAGTGCACTAAGGCTGGTACAGATGGGTCCCATACCAGCCAAGGTGTCAATGGGTCCCTTACTGGCCAAGGTGCTAACGCATCCCTTACCAGCTAAAGTGTGAATGGTGTATCCATCTTCCATCTGTGCACAGGGTGGTCACCAAGTCCTGGGCTGCTGTCATTGGGCCGTATTGGTCCACCAGCTGGCAGCCCCTTCTGGGGGTGGGGTGAGACAGGGCTGGGGCTGCAAATGTTCTCCCTGTTGGACAGCTCTGGGATGGCTGGGGACAACTTGGGCCAGGTGTGGAACATGATTTCTGTCCACACCCTGGATGGAAGTAGGCCAGCCCAGAGCAAATGCTCCTTCCCAGGGCTGGCCTACTTTTGTACCGGAGGCCTAAGTGCGAATAGGCCTCTGGATTAAGAGGCCCTCAATCCAGGTCCACAATCTGGCCTAATGGAAACATGGAGGCATGATGCCTCCTAGCTAGGAACTGTCATTCTTGGGTAGGGGCAGTTGCACAAGGCTTGATCTGGATTGGCATTGTTCATGCAGAAGACATGGATCCTCCCCCCACCTCCCAATGATCCTCCAGATCCATTGATCCTGGGAAATCCAGACCTATGGATCCAGATCTATTGTACCACAGAGAAGAAAGGGCTTAAGTTACATCAGATTCAGCAATAGGAGTCCACAAATTGGATTGGTAAAATAGTAAAGGATCCTCAACAGACCAAAATGTAGCATGGTAAGAGTCTACTAATGGGAAGTCCTCTGCATTGGAATTCATTAGGCTTCCTTTTCTAGTTAAAAGTATATGAAATGAAATTATAATTCATATTATAGTCCTGTTCAATGCGGAAAACTTATGGGAAGATCACACAAAACATTATGTATATATAATAGCTGCATAGCAAAGTATGCAGTTTGTTTTGCCTCACAATTGTTGCCCAAATATGAGGCCAAAAGCAGAAATGGGATCCAAAATTCTACCAGTCAGTGAAAGTGCTTGTAGCAGAACTACTGTCTGTCAGGAGAAACAGAAAGCTCCTGTTGGACACTCTGAGATTTCTTTATGGCTGCATCCCCAAACAACTTATTTGCCTCTCTAGTTTCCCTCTACCATCCCCCTATTCCAGCGGACTTTGAAAGTGCTGTTCAATTCCGGAATAAGCGGCCGCATGAGGCTCAGCAAAATGCACATTTAAAACGCACCTACATCCCCACGGAAGTGTGTTTTCTTTGCCCGCATTTTTTTCTCCTCACTCCCTCCCTTGTTGATAGGGTGCCAGCGGGAATGGGGAGGGACTGTGCTCTGCGTGGCCACAACCAGGAAGAAACCCCTGACAAGTCCAAAGGAAAAATAGCCATCGGTTCTCTGTTCATCTCCCAGATCTCTGCCCCCCGAAATGGCTTCCTGTGCCAGCAAAGGCAGTGGCTGCAGCCATCGGCCACGCGATTGTTCGCTCATTCATTCTCAACACTTTCCCTCTGATCACTGTCAAAATCCACCCCGTACAGCAGCGGTGACTGTATCCACCCACATCACACCTGATAACAATGTTGCACTTCTCCACAATTCTGGCTCTTTGAAAGTTCTGACTTTTAGAAAGGGAAAGGAAGGGAAGCTGCTGCAGTTCTGGGAGATATCTGAATGTTTTATGGCTGTGTCCAAAAAGTGCTCTGGTAGTCTTCTTTAAAGTGCACTTTTTTCCCCGTGGAGTTTCCTCCTTTTGTGGCGCTGGAAGCTCAGAGAAAAGCCGGGCATGGGGGTGCTCAGAGGCAAAAGAAGCTTTTTAGCAGGCTTCTAATTGCTTGGGGATGCAGACATGTGTCTTGTTTCATGTGTCTTGAGGAGAGGAGTGCCTCTGCTGTCATAGGAGGCTGTTCAAGTTACTGCTTCTCAGACTGGCTTCTTCAGTGCTACTTCAGAGCATTGGGTCATACTTCAATTGGACACCAGGGCTATATGGTCAGTATGAGTTGAATCAGTGGGACAAGGTGCTTTGAGAGTAGAAAATGTGTAGAAAATCACATTAGTTGATCCTTCTTCACTGTCCTTTACCTCAAAATTGCACTGGGGCTTTAAGATGCATAGGGTGAATGTGTAGGCACTGTACCTTAACCGTGACCCTCTGTCACTCTTAGAGAGACTTCCATAGTCAAGTAAATGTAGCCTCAATTTTTATTTCTCTGAATTATGTTTTGAGCTTACCAAGATGTGGTTTGGGGACATCAAAGGTGAGGCTCCAAACATAACCTTGTTCCTTCCTTGTTGGTTCTTATGCCATTGGAGGTGTGATGAGACACAGAAGCCCCTGCCCCCAATCTCTGTGGCAGCTTAGTGAAGGTTCCAAGGTAGGATTGCTCACACACCAGTCTGTTCTGCCACACTATCAAAAGCTGTGTGTTCTAGAAAGCAATGACTAGAGAACGGTTGGGAACATGAGTGCCATATACTGGCTCTCTGAGGTAACTCTGACACACCCCTGTTGTTATGGCGGAACACAGCCTAGGTTTGATACAAACTGATAATAAAGACTTGTTAAGTAATAATTAAGTTTAAATCTAGAATTTTAATGGTACTTTTGAATTAAAACAATAAGTAAATCTTGTCTATGCTTCTGGAGCAGTAGTTCTTAGATTCATGATTTTCCAAGTATTCTAGAATCCATGGAGCAGGGAATCCAAGGAGGATAGGATTGTCACTTCTTTTTTTTTTTTTAAATAATTCTGGGGGTACATTTTTCTGGTAGTCTTGTGTTTTAAAAACTCACTAGGGAGTCCAGTTTTGAGAAGAAGCTTTCTTTTCCACATATAGTTAAGAGGAAAGGAATAGAAAAAGTTCCGCAGTTAAAGGGAGTCAAGCAAGGTTGCTTCAAACAACCTTCTCAAATCTGGTGTCCTTCAGATGTTTGAGACAATTTCTGTTAGATCATCTAGGACACAGCTGTGCTTTTGTGTTTGATGGGACTGTAGTGAAAAATAGTTGGAAAGTACCAAGTTGATAAAGGCTGGTAGATGAGATAAATATGGAAGTGCTTTTCTTAGTAAATTGCATTTCTGGAGGGAAACAAAAGAGGCATATGACATTTGCTATGCATTCATTTGCTAAAAATATTTGTAACTTTAAAAAATACATCTGAAATATAATTGAATACTAAAACAAAATAGAAAAAAAAGTTCTTCAGTCTGGTATTCCCAACTTCACATGCTAAAATGTAGAATATTGACCTAACATCTGGGCAAATAATCCTTGGAGTGCTTTTTTCTGAAATATTAAAAAATTGTGGAAAAAGTTAGGATACCACAGGATAAAAAGTGGCAAACAATTGAAAACTCAGTTTCCTTGTCTTTCTAATTATTTGCTAAGTTTCTAAAACTGCTTAATAACCACTCGTCCTTTGAGTGACTCATGATACAACCCTCATATCTATATCTAAAATACTATAAATTAGACAGTTAAAACCAGAGCAGCCAGTAGGTGACTATCACTGGAGAAAACCAAAAGTCCCTTCTAATGATGGATCTTTGACCTGAAAATGTGCTCCCTTTTTCCTGAATATCAAATCCTTTCCAAAATCCAAACTGAAGAATGACCCTGTGTGTTCTAGCATTGGGAAATACCACAGCTGGGCTGTGGATGTGAAAACATAATAGCTGTTAGGGTGTTAACATCCTATGTGTGCTGATGGATATGAATTGGGTAGGCAGCTGATAAGATCAATTCAGCTTTGGTGCTGACTTTCCCAGTTTGTGCTATAGAAAGTTAGAATGACGATCGTGCATACATCGTAAGAGCAGTGGCAGAGACTGCAGCACCTATGTTAAACATGTTGTGTGGCTCTTTTCATTTTACCTACATATATTTTCCTATATACTGAAAGTTGAACAATTTAATTAGCTATTTATGCCTAATATGATGATCTAAATACTAGGTGATCTGAGCTGGTGACAATACGTGGCAACAGGATGGTGGTCATTTGGGTGAGGGGACAATCTGGAACACAAAAAGATGACGCAAGAGGACAGCAGCAGAATCAGAGCTGCAGGACCATGGGGGATAAGAAGCAATGTGATTATGTCTGAACGCAGCCTACAATTTTATATAGGATTAGTCAGGTAACACTACTGACTTTCTGGGCAACACAGTTCTTAAAGTGGTGGTCAGTGCAGGTCAGTGCAACTAAAAGCCCCTTCTGAAAGTTGTGCCAGTGTTGGCTACCATTGCTCTCTTATATAATATAGAAGGGAAAAAAATTAGTTTAGGAAACACTGCCTTTTATATGTTCTCACATGCTTTGACATGAATTCCCTTTGCTATTAACATCCCCATAAATATTTTGCAGTTAACTGCTTTTTGTGAGCTTAAAAGCTTGACAGTGATCTAAGGTCACAGAAAATTAATAGTATGAGAGACACAAGGGAAGCCTCCTTTAAAACAGACTGGTGTGAGCAAGCTGAGTTCACATGGGCCATAATTCTTGGAGAGAAGCTAAAAAATATTACAGTGGACATTTATTTGACACATTATAATAAAGGAACCTCAGTGTTTCATGTTTTTTCTTATTACTCCTTAGAGAGTGTAACAAAATGCAACTATTGTAAAATTTCCATAGTTATCCATATACATTCTTTTGGAAAGAGATTTACAGTTTTTGATTCAGCTCTTCTGTGTGCTTTTATTATGGCAGTTTCAGATAAAAATCAAAACAGATTTCCTAGTGCTTACAATACTGCCAAGTGATTATATAAGAAGACTCTAAGAATCCCCCCTTCCCCAAGAAACAATAATACTGTGACAAAACCAAACCAAACCTAAAGCTGTATTCTGGCATTCTGACTTCCATTTTGTTAGGCTTGTTTTACTATTTATTTTATTATTTAAAGCTGGAGGGAAAGTAAGCAAGAACAAAGGACAGTAGCATGGAACAGTGCTTCCAAGGCTGTAAATAAAGGTGTGGGGACTAAGGCTGCATTTATACTTACCTTGGGTGGGTTGTGTTAAGCTGTGGTCACACCTAAGGTTTAATCCAGCTTCAGTCCACCTTCAGAGTGATAGAACCCATCAGCAAAGTGACTAGTATTTTTCTTTCCACATTATCTATCCCAAAGGGGAATTATCTGAGTTATTTAATACTGAGAGAAAACAGCTTTGTCACTTTGCTGATGTATTTTCTCACTCTGAAAGTGGACTGAAGCTGGATTAAACCTTAAGTGTGACCACAGCCTGGGAAGTAGCAACTCAGCATGAATGGATGTTTGGAAAGAGTATAATGTCCCTACAGTGCCTGACAGAAGTTCTGTCGCTTATTCATGTTGTTGAAACCAAAGCTTATAACCTGACTTAAAATTCATCCATTGGTTTTAGAAATGACTCATATGAAAGCTGAAACCCTCCCAAATGAGTTTTTTTTAAAGAAAATAAATTTGCTTCACTGCTGAAATATTGATCATTTAATGAACACAGAAAGGTCCGATTTTGGCTAGACAAAAGTTTTGTCGCCTTGTCATATAATGCACCTAACCCTAGTTTACAGCCTCACCTGTGCTCACTAATTGATCGGATAATTAGTGAGTGTGTATAAAAAGAACTCCAGCACCCCAGACCTTCACTTGAACTGCAACTTGACCTCTGACAACATGCCAAAAATCCACCCTGCAACCAAAGCCTTGATTATCAAGAGGCTAAAGACCAGATCCACTGCAGAGGTGGCTGGCACCTTTAATGTGTCTCAGCGTCAAGTACAAAGAATTAAAAAAGATTTGAAGAGACTGGAGATGTTTTTGACAAGCCCAGGTCCGGCAGACCCCACAAGACAACTGCTCAGGAGGAACGTTTGTTGGTTCAAAAATCAAAAGCCAGCCCTTCTTCCACTGCAGCAGAGCTCCAACAGGCCTGGTCACCTCAAGTCCCTGTGTCAACTAGAACAGTTTGTAGGATTCTGTCTCGAAATGGCCTCCATGGTCGAATCAGTGCCCAGGAGCCAGCACTAAACAAAACGCTATTTAAAAACCATGCGGCATTTGCCAAAGCCCCCAGCCTACTAAATGGATGGACGCTGGAAAAGTGGCAGAAGGTGGATTTCTCAGATGAATCTTCAGTTGAATTACACCACAGCTGCCACAAATACTGCAGGAGACCTACTGGAGCCCGTATGGATCCAAGATACACCCAGAAAACAGTTAAGTTTGGTGGTGGAAAGATCATGGTCTGGGGTTACATTCAGTATAGGGGTGTGCAAAACATTTGCAAGGTGGAAGGCAGTATCAATAGCCTAAAATATCAAGAAACATTAGCTGCCTCTTACATTCCCAATCATAGAAGGGGTCAAATTTTGCAGCAGGATGGTGCTCCATCTCATACATCCATCTCTACATCAAAGTTCCTCAAGGCAAAGAAGATCAAGGTGCTCCAGGACTGGCTAGCCCAGTCACCAGATATGAACATCATTGAGCATGTTTGGGGTAGGATGAAAGAGGAAGCTTGGAAGACAAAACCAAAGAATCTTGGTGAACTCTGGGAGGCATGTAAAACTGCATTCTTTACTATTCCTGATGACTTCATCAATAAATTGCATGAATCAGTGCCGAAACGCATGGATACAGTCCTTCAAGCTCATGGAAGTCACACAAAATATTAAATATGGCTCTAATAGCACCACAACTTCATTCACCAATGTTATGAAACATATCTTTGTATTTGAAGTGAATTATTTGTTTGATTTTCACATTACTTTTTGTAGGCAACAAAACTTTTGTCTAGCCAAAATCGGACCTTTCTGTGTTCATTAAATGATCAATATTTCAGCAGTGAAGCAAATTTATTTTCTTTTAAAAAACCTCATTTGGGAGGGTTTCAGCTTTCATATGAGTCATTTCTAAAACTAATGGATGAATTTTAAGTCAGGTTATAAGCTTTGGTTTCAACAACATGGATAAGCGACAGAACTTCTGTCAGGCACTGTATGTATAGTATAATGAATAATGTAAGAGTATTATATTATCCATCGTGTTCTGATACAGGATATAATCAGCCTTGAAGTCCGCTTGAGTTTTCCCAGTTCTGACAGTATGCAAGGAATCCACCATTTCTGTGGATTAAAGGTCCTGAAGTGGGGAGTATCCATATTCAGATTAAAAGGGGTCTTGCTGCTGTACCCAGGAAATTTCCTTTTAATTTTGCAAAATGGGAATGGTAAGATAGGGCTTCAGTCCACCTTCAGAGAGGGAGAACACATCAGCAAAATGTCCAGTAATTTTCTTTCCACATTATCTATCCCAAAAGTAAATTTTCTGAGTTTTTTAACGCTGAAAGAAAACTGTCATTTTGCTGAGGTATTTTCTCACTCTGAAAATGGACTGAAGCTGGATTAAATCTTAAGTGTGACCATCGCCTGTAAACTGAGTTTATTTAAATAAATGTAAGCTTTATGTTCTGAAGAAAATAGTCATCTTCTTGTTATTATTTCACTTGGAGTCACTCTGGTGCAGGATAAGGCTATCCATGGTGGGAGAGCTTGTCTCATGCCAGGCCCCACGCTGGCTCCAAAACCCACTACACCTTCAGAGCCAGGGAGGCAATTTCTGTGACATGTCCTGTGGTATGTCCTGAGCCATAGAGCTATCCATACACCTCCACAGTCCAGTATACTATTCTTTGTATATTGGTAGACTTTGATGCTGAGTTCTACTTATAAACTGGACTAGGTCAGGAACATGCTAGGAGTTGGCATGGCCTCATGTAATCTGCTTGAGTATGTGGAATGGAGGTATCTAGACCCCCTTCTATCACAAGGCACTGTTCTGTAGGGCAAGGGCCTTTTTGGAAAACATCAGCAACCTGGGATCATTTGAACAGGACTGACAAAAGCAGTAGAGGATCTAAAATGGAAAGAGGAAGTTGAAAAATCCAAATAAATTTAAACAAAAACTTCATATTTGATCATCAAATACGAAGTTTTTGTTTAATTTTTTTTTTTAAATCCAATTTAAAAGCAGTCAGGTGAAAGCCAGGGCTACCAGTGGTTATTAGCCTCCATGCTAGGAGGGAGGTAGTATGTCTCTGAAGAGCAGCTGCTAGGAGACTGCAAGCATGGCAAGCTGTGTGCTCATATCTTGCTGGCAAACATCCTTATTCAGATAGTTGTCCATGGCAAGGGCAGACTGCTGTATCAGACAAACCACAGCACTGATGTTCTTATGTTCTTTGTCAAGTAGGGAAAAATAATATGCTTACTCTCCATTAGAGAATAACTCCAAACGATTTATAGCTCATGAAATACGGAGTATGAAAACAGTATATTTTGACAGTTGTTGACAATGATTTCTGAATTAGAAGAGACTACTATAGACTCTTTCCACCATTCTCTCTCTTTCTCCAGCCAGTATATGAATACATAAAGATGGTGTCCATACTCATCTAATGTCATTAAATAGTCTGTTTTCCACACATACACTGACCTCAGGTTTTTGTTTAATAGCAAATCAGTTTTGTTACATCTGGTTTGTCTTGTGAAACAGAACTGGTTATGCAAACTCAAGATCTCTTAGGGCGCGTCTTCATGGCATGTGTTATTTCAGTTTAAAGAATTCGAAATAAAAGAAACGGGACAAAGCTGTCCACACGACTTGCAAGTTGATCCAGTTCCAATGGCAGCCTTAACGCGGGATCAATACTCGGAGTCCACATGGCAGCATTGTCCTCCTGCCCATTGCCCACACTCTCTCCTGTGATTGGTTTTCCCTGCCAGGATCCCACCCTCCCTTCTCTTTGCGTCATGCTCCGCCCGGAATTCCCTGCCCAATCCACCCTCCCCCTTCCCAGCAGCAGCAGCAGCAGCAGCAGCAGCAGCAGCAGCAGCCATCCATCCATCCATCCATCCATCCATCCATCCATCCATCCATCCATCCATCCATCCATCCATCCAGGCGCTGCGGCATGAGGAAGATGAGGATGGGGGGAGAGGGGGCAGCAGCAGCTGGGTGGGGGTGGGGAGGGGAAGGGAGGCATTGCTAAGGCACCAAGGAAAAGAGTCTTGGGGGGGACTAGCAAAGGGGGGGTGTCGTCCTTGCACAGACGGGATTCTAAAGTGAGAGAAGCCCCCCTTTCCCAAAAAGAGAGAGGGAGGAAGGAAGGAAGCAGGGGTATCTGAGAAGCCCCCCTTTCCCAAAAAGAGAGAGGAGAGAGGGAGGGGTTCCTAAGAAGCCCCCCCTTTCCCAAAGAGAGAGAGGAAGGGGGGTATCTGGGGGGTGGGAGACATTGCATGAGCATCTCACGTCTCCCGCCCTCCCAAAGCCGGTGTATATGGTACACTCCTGATTATCAATGTTGCAAATTTCCGCAATTTCAATACAGCTCTGTATCAAAGGACTGGGGCTTTAAACATTAAAGAGGCATAGGGTGGCTGTGGTGGGGTGTCATTCATTCATATTTTTATCCCACTCTATACACAAGGCTTTCAGTGCGGGTCACAACACATTGGTTTTAATGTGTTCATATTAAACATATTAAAGCCATAACTTTGCCTGAACGTGGGGAGGAAAAAGCTGTTTCATTAGTCCACCCTCAGAGCGAGAAAACATGAGCAAAGTGACCAGTAATTTTCTTTCCACATTATCTCTCCCAGAGGTGAATTTTACCCTAAAAGAAAACAGCTTGCCACTTTGCTGATATATTCTCTCACTCTGTAAGTGGACTGAAAGTGGATTAAACCTTAGGTGTGACCACATATTCTCTCATTCTGAAAGTAACAGAGATCAGAACTTTCCCCATGCACAGAACTTTATTGACCCATGGCCAGGCCTGGTAGTGCGGTGCAGGATTTTGGGACATGATTGATCCTGCCCTATTGGATTTCCTAGTGGTCACCTATCCATGGTCCGCTTTGCCCTAATATCCTGGCAACTGGAATCTTATCTGGGAATTCCAGATTAGATTCCACTTCCCATCCTGAAGCAGGCTGCCCCTGGCCTCCCATTGCATCACCACCCACTCCTCCTGGGCTTGCATGGCACTGCCACCCCCAAACAAAGGATGCCCAATCTGGGGCAGAAGGCAAAAAAAGACACTTCTTTTTTTAACTGTATGAAAATGCTGCCCACATGAGATCTTTAAAACACTCTCATGCTCTGGTGCTTGGCCATTTAGTCAAGCAGAAGTGTTGTTTAGTCTAGTGGTTAGCGAGCCAGGCTCTTATCTGGGAATATCAGGTTTGATTCCACCCTCCTCCATGAACCCAGCTGGGTGACTGTGGGCTAGTCATGGCTCTCTTCTGAGCTCTCACAGGGTGTGGGGAGAAGAACAGAAGGTTTGTCAGCAGCTTTGAGCCTCTTTAAATGGGTGAGAAAAGTGGGGTAAAAAAGCCAACTCTTCTTCCACCTCCTCCGTGAAGCCAGCTCAGTGGCCTTGGGCTAGTCACAGCTCTTACAGGGCATCTGTTGTGGGGTGAAGAATGGAAGCTTTGTCAGCCTCTTTGAGTCACCTTAAATGGGTGAGAAATGCCAATTCCTTCTCCTTCCGGGAGGTTTGGTATGGGGTAGCATTATTATAAAGAGGTATAGAAATCCAAGTCAAGGTTCCTATCTTTTTTTAACAGTTGTGCAAAGCATGGAACTTCAGCAAGTGCATCCTTCCTTCCTTCCTTCCTTCCTTCCAGCCTCGCGCCGAGGGAAGAGCAGCCGGCGGCGGAGGCGGCAGCGGTGGCATCCATCCATCCATCCATTCATCCAGGCGCTGCAGCGCTGCGGCGCTAGCGGCTTCTCCCTGGGGCTCCGCCGCTGCTTTTCCCCCGCTTTGCCGCCACTTTGCCCTGCAGAGGAGGAGAGCCAAGGGGTGGACAAGAGGGCGAAGGGGGCTCCTCGCTTGCTCTTCCCCCCGTGGCCGGGAGGGAACTCCACCCCCCCACCTCACAGGGACCGAAGCTGGATTAAAACCTTGGCTTGTGGTCACACCTAAGGTTTAATCTAGCTTCACTCCACCTTCAGAGTGAGAGAACACATCAGCAAAGTGACCAGTAGTTTTCTTTCCACATTATCTAGTCTAAAGGTGGATTTTCTGAGTTATTAACCCTGAAAGAAAACCAGCTTGTCAGTTTGCTGGTGTATTCTCTCACTCTGAAAGTGAACTGAAACTGGATTAAACCTTAGGTGTGACCACAGGCAGAGGCAAAGTAGCCTAGAGGGGCTCAAAGCGTTGACATTCTGTTCTCACCCTTCAGGGGACTAAGTGGCTGACAAGCCTTCTCACCCTTAAGGGGGCTGAAAGCGACTGTTCCAAACCTTCAAAGACCTGAAATTGCGCAAAACTGCAACATTGTTTTTAAGGTGTGAAGTGCTTACATATTGATACAGTGTTTCAGCTTTAAGGACTGGAGGTTTATAGTGGGTGTTTGAGGGTGGATTTTTTCAATGAAGGAAATCCTAAACATGACGTGCTTCTAATACGTTCAGCCATTGGTTACAGTGCGATTGGGGGGGCGGGACAGCCTTAACACGGAATCTCATCCCGGAACGATACTGTCCACACAGTAAAAAATTAAACACGTGTCAAGGGCATGTTCCGGACTGAGACCTGTTGAGATCAGGATTTATTTCAAATCGGGATAACGTGGTTTATCACGGAAATACCGAATTAAGCTGAAGTGACGTGTGCACGGCCCGAAATCAAAACGTTTTGAATTCGAGATAACGACGTCGTGGGGATGCGGCCTTAGTAACTTGGAACCAAATGAGCATCTACTTAGCCTAAATCACTCCTATACACAGCAGATCACACTTTGCTTTTTGAAGTCATTTCTTTTTTTAAAAGCAGCCCATCCCAGGATGAAGTTTACAAACAGTTGTTTGGACGTCCCAATATCATATGACAAATCCTTCCTACTCTGAATTTTACAGAACTCTTAAAAAGAGTTTTAAGTAAGGTGTAGATTATAGTTCTTTTAAAAATATTTCACATGCGCCATCATTTTCAAGCACATCAACCAATGGTGGAAGATAGGGAAGAGAAAGTATTCAGGAAATGTTGTGAAAATAAGACCAATGCATGTGCCTGCCTAAATAGTAAGGTAATTGGAGAAGGCTTTGTTAGTAGTGCCACCTTGTTCTCGATGCCATCAATCACAATGGCATTGACACACTTTGCACTGTTTGGTCACATTAAAAAGCACCACATTCTGTGCTCAAAGCCTATTCAAAAGTAAAATGGCATGGTTGTCTGATTCTGCAGCACTAAAATTCTAACATTTAAATATCTCATTATGAGCATAGTATACAGAATTTATGATGTAGGTAGAAGAACATATGATGGAGCACAGAAGGTGTGTTGGCATTAGTTTGAGATGAACTCATTATTTGCTTGTGGTAAAGCCAAGAGCAGCTTATGTAGACCATTGGAAATGTGGTTTAATAAAACACCTATATCACTCCTATTGTCTACCATGCCTTTGCCACATGTTTTAGAGAAAAATAATCACAATATTGAGACGATTTCTTTTCCTTTGAGTTTTATTGGCAATTCCACCCCCACCTTTCTCTTTTTGGTATCCTTCCATCTGTAAAGCCAGATTTCTTAGAACCATGAATTCTGCCAGTAAACTCTAAAATTGCTTTGAGTAAGTTTTGTGTAGATAATAATGTCATAGTTTTATGGTCTGATAGTTTCTCACAATGCACATGAGTATGAAATATGTTTCTTATATAAATTCTCATAAGGTTTATGAGGCTGCGGAAGTTCAGTATGTTCTGGTCCAGAGCAAAATCATGTTTTGTACTCTATTTTGTACTAGACTAGCATAAAAGAATTAGATTTTGGAAGAAAATAGTATTTGGAAGGACACGTGTCTCTGTGTGTCATTTAGGCATATTCTATATGGTGGAATGCAGTTTGGCAGCAGAATACCAGATTGTGGGTATTCAAGAATGGGTGAATCATAGCGATGCTGCTTTTGTTAACATCACAAATGACACATTTTGATGCAGTCTTGAACCTTATTTTGAAATTCGATATTGAAAAGACCTCAAGGTTACTTGGCCAGATTCACAGCAGTACTTCTTAAGAACTCACTATGAATTACAAATCAATAGGTAAATCCACATGCAGTGATCTGATGAATTTTGTGAGAGGTGGAATATTTTCATCAGTTTACCCCCCAGGTATGCCTTCTCATTTCCTTTTGAATTTTCTTCTTCCAGGGACCAAAATGGAACTTGGGCTCTTTCAGCACTTGACCTTAGGCTGAAAAATGTCCTGCTCTCTGCACATTTATATGGGTCAGCAAAAGCCCTGCCCACAGCTGATATGTTTTATCTGCACAGGATGAAGCTATGGGTTGGGAAAGGGCACCAAAATCATGCCCTATTATGGTTCAAGTCGCGACCTCTTTAAAGAGTTCCATGACTGCACCAGTGGCAGTATTTTGGATTGTGGCTACATGCCCTGTGGTCAGGAAGTGCCATTGGAAATTTGGCAGATTGCCAAAAATGGTCTGGCTGAAAATGCCAAGGACAGGAAATGTTCCTGGCTTCTAGGGTCCGGGTCTCAGAACTGAGGACTTCACCCAGCTTTGGAGCTGGTGCTTAGGCAGGGAACAGAATAAACTGGAATGTGGATAACCCTATTTGATCTCACTGACAGCTCATCCCAGGATGGCCTGGGATAACTTAGTAGCCTACAGTCTATTACAAAAAATTAAATCATAACCAATTCTTCAGTTGTTCATAATTTATAGCTTTCTTTTCTGTGGTCGCATCTCATAATGCCTTGTACCATAGTCATATAATGCTATAAGAACTTACCTATAGTCCATTCAAGAGGCAAGTTCTCCTCAGGCCTCTCACTTCCACATGTTAGAATGAATGAGAGAGGTCGCTTCCCCTCCTTGGTCTTCTCTACTCACATTAGGATGGTGTAAGGCCTGTTCTAGGCAGAAAAAAATGGCCACCTATACTGGGACCCCTGTAGACCCATTTTACAGCTCTGCTGGCATTCTGTGAGTGGGGTTAGACTGGCCCCGGGAGGCATGTGGAATGGTCTCTCTGTTCTGGTTTTGAAGGGGGATGGATTTCAGAGGCAAACCAAATTTCCCCAGGGATTACTGAGGCTAGGAATTTCAGTTCCTAGTGCTCAGTGAACTGAGAAGTGCCTCATGCTCATGCAATCTCTGGTGTCAGTACAAGGTGCTGTACTGGGGCAGCCTTCCAAATGCAGAAAGCTTATCTTGTATCAGATTCTTATCTGGTAGTCTCCTGGTTTGAGTCTGCACTCTTCCACAAAGCCAGCTGGGTGACTTTGGAATAGTTACAGGTCTCTTTCTGAGCAATCATGGCCCCTTTATAAGTCCCCTTAAAGGGTGAGAAAAGCAGGGTATGAAAGCCAACTCTCTTCCTTCTTCTCCTGGTACATTTGGGCTGTTCCTGCTGCCAGAATGACTTCAGGCTGTTCTGGTCCTGCTGGGCTAGCCCACTAAGGCATAAGTGGTTACATCTTTTGCCTTCATTCCTTTTACTGTGGTAAACACATTCACCCACTTCATTTCAATAACAAAATAGTAAAACTGTTGTTTAAACTGCATCATTATATAATAGTACCTCGAATAGTGCAAAGGTTAGGCTCCTGGAAAGTGATGCATTTTGTAAAAATGTGCAAAGGGATCAATTGAAATGCACTGAAATAGGATAACAAAACCTCCCAGAGCCCATCTGGCCTGAATAGGGGACACAGGTATATATTTTGTGCCTTACACAGGTGGGCAGGGGCAGAGGAAAAATGTTCATAAAAGGAGCAAATGCTCTGGGGCTGCATCCACATGGCATGCTTTAATTCGGTTTAAGGAAACCAAAATAAATGAACCAGAACAAAACTGTCTCCACTGACTTTCCACTTGATCCGTGTCAAGGGCATCCCGCCGGCAACCTTATCTCGGATTCAATCTTGGGAGGCCCCACGGGCAAGTCCTCCCTGCCCATTGCCAGCCCACCCAGGATCAGCCCCTCTCAGTTCAAAGTAACAGAGATCAGACCTCTTCCTCATGGCTGTGCAGCTCTCCGCCTCCTTTCCTCTGCACCACCTTTCCCTCCCCCTTTTCTTCCAGCTTTGTGCTCTTCCCTCATCACCCCCATCGAAGAAGTCTGCGGATCCCCCTTTCCCACCCGTGCTTCCCTCGCGCCCAGAGGTTGGGCTGGAGGGGAGTGAGAGGCTTTTTCATTGCTCAGAGCACACAGCAGCAGCAGCAGATGCAAGTACTGTAAAGCCCCATTCCAGAATCTCAGCTGCTTCCCCTGCTTTCACCTTCAAAGGTCTGAACTTCTGAAACTGCGCAAATTAGCAACATTGTTAATCGGGAGTGAAGGGGCTTTCTTGCTACACTGTAGCTCCTGTGTGAGGGTGACTGATTTTATAGCTGTCATGAAAGCCTGCCTGTGTGTGTGTGTGTGTCTACCGGCTCGCTCCCTCCCCAGGAGGGGAAGACTAGCTAGGCTTTCTGCAGCCGGGCTCCCTCAGCCAAATTCTTCTTGCCCACCCCAGGGGAATCCAAAACACTGATAGCCTCCTCCTGCCCAATCCCCTCCTCTCCGTCTCTCCCCCCCCCAACTCTCCGCACGCACTCCGGAGCTGTAGCACTGCTGTGTGAAGGCTGCTCCAAGAAGTTCAGGCTTGCAAGAGAAGAAGTGATCCGAAAAAAGTTTTTGCTTCAGATCAGTCAGGGAAACACCCCCCCCCCATGACGTCCGCAGAATACGGACAGCCATTGGGTAGATTGCGATTGGAGGAGGGAAACCCTGAACACGGATTCTCTTCCCTTAACACGGTACTGTCCACACAGTTAAAAAGGAAACACGTATCGATGCATGATCCGGAGTGAGACCTGTTGAAATCAGGATTTATTTCAAAACGGTTTAATGTGGTTTAACACGGAAGAAGCGTGTTAAGCCGAACTGCCGTCTGAACTGGGAGGACTCAAAACATTTTGAATTTGAGATAACGATGCCGTGAAGACGTGGCTTGGGTGTAATTCCTTCTGACTGAAAAGATGCAGGAGCAAAAGCAGAGGTATGAAGATTGCAGGTTTTGCCTTCTGCGGAATAGCGATGTGCAAGAACATTCGTAACTTTCAACATCTGTATGAATTTGGCCAAATTCGGACATTTGAATTCAAATCAAATGTTTCCATACATTCATATGGCATTCATGTGGGATATGTATGGGATTCATATGGGATTTGTATGCATTCATATGGGACTGGTATAGGATTGAACATCTGTATCAATTAGAATCCTACTACATTTGAAGGGGATCTTTTTGAACAAATACAGATTTTCTTGCATTTGATTCAGTATGAATCAAATATATAGGAAAACTTGGAGGGTCCTCCACTTGAATCAGTCTTGCCAAGAGGCACTCTGCGCCTCATCCACACAAAAAAAATTCCCAACCTCTTCTGGCTTCTTCTTCTTCTTCTTGCTCCTGGGAAGAGATGACCTGCAGAATTCTTGCCTGTACCCTGTTTAATTGCTGTCATTATGCAGTGATACATTTTCTCCTTTAAGCACAGGATGACAGTATCATTCTTGCACAGAGTATAAGCTATTGCACTTTCATTGCAAACTACTGCAATGACATCTCTATTAAAAAAAGACACTGATGAATATTTTTTGTTCTAAGATACAAAAAAAAAAGAAAAAAAAGAAAGCGTATTGATGTATTGGTTGACATCCAATCCATGACAACCTCCAGGCAATGTTCTAGCACTGGACTGCTTCTCCTGACTTAAAAAGGTTGGCGATAGAGAGTTGGGTGTCGTCAGTGTGTTGATGGTAATTCACTTGAAGTCTCCTGTTAACCTTTTCCAGCAACTTTATATAGACGTTGAGCAGCATAGAGGAATGCTTTTTTTTTCATTCTGAGTCAAACTTGCTTCTTCATCAGTCGTCTTAAAAACAAAATAGTATTACAATATTAAGCACTAGATGGCAGTGTTGCACTTCTCATTCTATGTACAGGGGGAAATGGGGGTGAAAGTATGAAATAGATATTAAGACTTTTCTTATTTGAGCTGAGATGACAACTTCTGGTTATTAACAAATAGGTGTACATTTGAATGCACAGAATTGTGAGTCCTAGCTATTTTGTGCTGATAGCTGCAAAGTGTGCTGACTATGTTGGTGTGCCAATGGTCCCGTGGTCACCCAGGCTAGAATGAAAGAAAAAGCACATATTGAAGCAAACCAGTTTCACCATTCCAGCTGAACACACAATCTCTCCCCTCCTCTCTGGATAATTTTTTGTGCAAAGCGGAAATGCCTCCATGAACCATGAGATAATCCTGGATCCTACTTGGAAGATAAGGTAAACCTGAGCCTGGTATCAGACTCAGTGGGATTAATTCAAAGATTAAGCCTGGGCATCCTGCAGTCATTACCTTTGGCATCACAGTCATCGACTTCAGCAGATTCTGTCATTAACCAGACCTGGGAGGAAACTAATCTGGTGAGTTAAGACTATCAGTTACAGTCCTTTCATTTGGAAATATTGCCTTGTGTCCCCTTTCAGATAATTTTCATTTGAGAGCCCATTCTAGATATCTTAAAAGTGTTAGCCTGGCATGGGAAGTCTATTATTACTTCATGGGCATAAGCTCATCAAGTGAGAAGAGCTCTGCCATCAGGCACGCCAACTGTTGGAGA
Source organism: Aspidoscelis tigris stejnegeri (assembly GCA_023333525.1). Taxonomy (NCBI): domain Eukaryota; kingdom Metazoa; phylum Chordata; class Lepidosauria; order Squamata; family Teiidae; genus Aspidoscelis; species Aspidoscelis tigris. The sequence continues at coordinate 217,056,849 of JALMGA010000001.1, forward strand.
TGTGCACACTGCAGGGAACCTGGAACTGACCAGATTATTTTGGGACCTAGAGTGAAGTCCTGCCCAATTTGCCTTTCTAGAGGAGACTAGATGGATTCAACCTACAAGACCCCAAGATTTTAGGCACCTCATTGAGGATAAAGGTGCATAGGTGCCCGTATCCCATTGCTTTTGTGGCTTGGAACAGCTCATAACCAAATTTGTGTATTTATTTCATTATTTTTAAAGAATGTATATGTTGCCCTTCACCAAAAGGACCTAGGGCAGATAACAACAACAACCATAATATATAAAAATATTCCTAAACATATTTAAAATATAACCTTCACCCCTTGCCTCCCCAGCAGGACTACTACACCAAGAAGGAGCCAAACATCAAAGGCCGGGGTAAAGAGGAATGTTTTAACCAGGCACTGAAAAACATGGAACGAAAATACCTGGTGAACCTCCAAAGGGAGGCTATTCAGAGTCTGGGGGTCGCCACAGAAAGGCCCTCTTGTGTGTCCTTGCCCCTGCCCCCTGCCCCTCCGAGAGAGAGGGAACTATAATAAGGCCATGAACTACAATGTCGTTTATGGAGATAGTGTAAGGCATTTTCCTGCCACTATTGTGTTATCGGCTCCTGACAGGTTCTAGTGCCACCAAAAGCTACCTAGTTTGAATCTTGTAGAAAAAGGGAAATCTGCCTCAAGTCATGGAGATACTCCCAATTAAGACTGCACTAGCTCATTTCCCCCTCCTTCTGGAGAGAGCAATGCTCACCTCAACTTACTTATTGATACAAAATACTCACTTGAATAGCTGATCTGAACTGTTGTCAAATGAAAATTATCAAGCTGTGTTTAAGTGTCAAGTTGATGAGAGGCCTCCTCTCCGCCTGTGGAATCTATTGTTCCAGTGCCTGGCTTACATCCCTGTGATGACTTTGATTGTGCTAAGTAGCGATAAAATATTTTCCTAATAACATTGTTCTGTGCTGGAAACTCCAGATACCTTTGGGCTCCCTCTTAGGGCACATCCCCATGGAAACCGGTTGCTTCGCTTGTGACGCGTGCCATAAAAATCCGCATTGTAACTTGCAGTAAAGCGTCTGCATGTGGTCTGGGGCAACGTGGATTCAAATTGTATTTGCCTCTTTTTCTCCCCACCCACTCTCTCCCCTGATAGGAAGCTGGGTTGACGTCACCATAACCCGTCCTGCCCACTCAGCGATGAGAGGCAAACAGCTGCAGCAATGATAGGCAAACACCTCAGTTGCACCTCCATGAACACAAAAATCATTCCTTTCCTTGGCTGCCACAGTTAAAAGCATAACCAAAAGTTAGTTAAAAGCATAACTAAAAGCAGATCATTCCTTTTCCTTGATCGCCACAGGTTCGTGGAGGTGCACACATCCACCTGACAGTGGGCATGACATTGGGCACTCCTCACTCGCAACCGGCTCACAATTTTCTCCCAGTTCAGGTCCCAGACTTGCTTTCAGGGAAGGGTGGTGGTGGTGTAATAACTGTAGCCTTTTTAAAAAGAAATCCCCAAGCTGATCGCAGCGCTCATGGCAGGAACAGAGAGCAGAGACAAAACCCTGCCCACTAATACTGTGGCTGCCAAGCTCCGCCCCAATTACCTGGGAGCGTCCTCATGACCCCAAGACAATATGTGCTAGCCCCCTATTTCAGAAGGAGTACACTTACTAAGTGGGTTTTTTTGGACACATATTGTCTCACACGTAGCCCGTATTAGGACTTTGCATGGAGACACTCCCGAGACGACCTCAGAATAATTTCAGAATTATTTCAGACAAGCCCCTAGTTTCTTCTTCCCTTCCTTCAGAATTCATAAGGCTCTTTGACCATTAAAGCAACTTCATTTACTTGGAGATCACAGTTGTGTGAACTGGAAGCTAATTTTCCCAGTACAAGCCAGTCACGTAATAGGACACGGAAAAGCATTTCTCAGTTTTCATTACCATTGGCTTCTTCTTTTTTCTGTAGAGGTTTTTAGCTGGAAGTTGCTAGCACAGATTTGTAGCAATACTGATTGTTGACACTGTCTACATGGCCTCCTTTTAGAAGCCTTTTGGCATCTAGGGGGCTAGGTGAACAAACCTAGGTGGAAGAGTTGACCTTGTGAGGGGGAATCATTTCACGGCTGCCATTGGTATGCACATGACCTTTGACTGCATGGCACCAGGGACCTAAAATACAGCCGACCTCCTGATGCATTTTTGGTTTTGTGGCAGAATAGCTTATGTCTCTGGGCAGCCGCTCCAGTCTGTGACCCAGAACCTTGCCCCATCTGGATGATGCCCACTTGGAAGGTTAATCCTACAACATCTGGGAGCGCAGAAGTCTGAATCTATGCTGCAGGGTATGCACATTGGGAGTGATTAATGCTCCTTCAGTAAGGAGAGGTCCATAAGCTGTAAAATAGAAAAGTATGTTGCTTTGCCAGTTAGATTTGTCCCAGGACCAGGGCTCTTTTGGTGGTCTTGGACTTGTTTTAGCCTTATCTGAAAACTAATTTGACAGATGAGATGCATAAATGTTCTCTCTTCCCCACCCCCAAATCAAGCCTTTTGGGGGCTTTTTGGGGCCCTGTCACAAGTTTTTTGGAGGCTGTCAAATTTGGTAGATGAAAAATTAAACATTTTGAGGTGGTACAGAATGCCTATAAGGTCATTTGCTAGGATTCAGGAGCAGATGAAGGTTTGCCTTGGTCTTCTGCTTGAGATGCTCATGGTGAGTGTGTGGAGCGTCACAGCTGGGGTTAGCCTCACACCTTGCCTGGCACCTCAGACCTTTTTATCTCTGGGCTCTGACTTTTTAAAATTTACTCAGCAGCCTTTTTCCCTGAGCCAACAGTCTGCTCCCCTCCGCAACACACACACACACACACACACACACCTCAACAGGAACAAAATATGAACTTCGCTTTATTGTAACAGCTTGTTTCTCAGTACCTATAGCATTTCAGTCAACAGAACTATTCAGGATCCCTGCCTATTCTCTCCTATAGGGCTTAATGGACCTGGCTCAAAATCCAACCCAGAACCTCCCTCCAAATTTACCATCAGATTAAGAACCATGATTTCCAACAGCCCAAGCTTTTTAAAAGCCTTTTTTTCTCCCTACATTTGCTGATTGGCTGGCTCCTGGGCTAGCTAACCCCACCTTCCTGGGATTCTGCAGGCCATGCCCCCTTTCAGCTTGCCCCTAGCAGCACCCTAATATCACCTAAACTCCTTAACTTTACCTACCTTTCCTCTGGGACATCACAGTGGGTCACTGTGTGGGGAGCGATGTTGGACTAGAAGGGCTGTGGCCTGATCCAGCAGGGCTCCTCTTATGCCCTTAGGTACCTGACTTGGTACCCCTTCAAAAACAAAAAACAAAAACCTGGGAATATGATAGAGTAAAGCAGAGTAATTTCTCCCTCCCTCCCTCCCTCCCACATACACCCAAACTTTCTGCGTGGTGCCATGTACTAGCACTATGTGGACAGCTCTAAAGTAGCTTCGGATTGCACTTGAGAGAGATTTCAGGTCATTGTGAGATAATGGCTGACCAGTGTGAAGAAGAAAGACCTTTGGAGAGACAATGGACCTGACTTCTGCAATAGTTCCTTAGGATGCTGAAAAGTTGCAATTGAATTGCGTGAATGGACTCTGCATGTTTGGTTACTTTTGCAACCAGTACGTGTTTGACTGCCTATCTTTTCATGCCAAAGTTCTGCAAAGTGACTTTAAAATTACGGGTGCAACGCGCTCCTACAAATGCCAAGCAAAAGAAGAATGTAATGTGTCTGCTGAAAGGGCACTCAGGAAAAGTGGAAAATTTGATGTCTGGAGATGATAGATTTCTTTCTCATTATTATGCTAAGTAATATACCTTTGGAAGGAGGCAATTCTCCTATCTATGTCTGTCTTCATAGATAGTTACTGTAATAAAAGGAATATCTCAATGTCTTTGAGATGGCTTCAAAATTATTCACGTGCCACTTTTCCCTCACCCCTCTCATGAACATTATAGGCTAGAGAAGGTGGGTTAGAGGTGGAATGGGCACAAAAAAGTCACAAGCTTCTGTCCCTAAGATATTTCCCAGGCACTTGATTTGCTCTGTGTGAATGTAGTCATAGATGCAGATGCAGCAACTTCTAAGGCCCAATATTGACACTACTGCCTTTTTATACTGTATTATATATCATATTATGTATCGATATTACATATTTTTGGAGATAAACTAAGTACAGCTGAATGGACTGAAGGCCCAGAAAACATGCAACATGCATGGAACTGAAACATTTCTGCTCAGAAACAAATTTATTCAGAACCAATCTGTAGACAGTAACCAGTTAAGGTGTGTTTGGTCCTTTTGCAAATTCTTTTTCTCCACCTTTTCTCCACAACAACCCCACAACTGCTGCACTTGCTCGTTACTGCACAAGTGTTGTTCTTGTGTTTTTGCTGGCATTGGGTTGCTTGAGGCAAAGGAAATTTGGCATTTGCTCTCATTTCTGCATTCAGAAGCTATCTGGATTGGCGCTTGATTCTTCCTTCAACGCTGGCAACAGAACATAGAGACGCCTAGTGTATCTGAAAGGCCAAGGCTTCAGTTAGTGGGTGCTTAGGCTCTTTGTCACTCCAGCTCTGCTGTCCAATACCCTAACAGTGCTTCCTGACCTTTATACCTGAAGTTTCTGCGTGTTGCCTAATGGTCTTGGGTGTCACAAAGTCATCACACTGGCTGTTACCTGATAACTTTGATTTTCTGTGGTCTGCCTTCCAAATAAATTGAGCTGGGTGCATAGAAACTCATACACACTTGTTTTGTTAAAAACTATTTAGTTTCAGACAATGAGTCCAGTTCCTCTCTTCTTGAAAACAAATGGAAGAACTCCCGCCCGGTTAAATGAAACCACATTGTATCTGTTCTTTTTAAAATGATTGCATTAGTCAGCAGTAATTTACCTTCTGCTTACTGCACCAGCCTCTTGAATGTTGCTGACTTTTGACAGAGAAGATTAAAGTGCTCTGTAGCAAGATAATACCCATGTTTATACAACAGTCTTCAAATCAGAAACACCCAAATGTCTTTGAAGTTGGACAATTAAAATAAAGCTGATAAAACTCAAAGGTGATCCAAGCTGGCACTCAGAAAGATATCTGAAGCTTTAGGAAAGCAGATTTTAAAGTATACCCCCCCCCCGCCATTTTTCATTGTTAGTTTGAAAATCAAAGTAAGACCAGACTGCTTTCCTGTTTGACCGTTCTTCTCTGCCCTAAAGTCCCTGTATACAACTTTCTCAACCTATAGCAAAGATTTTCATTTTCAACAGTTTCATTATACTCAAAAGAAATTAGTGAGGGGCTGTTAATTTTTGTTTGAAATCTGCCAGACCTGTGTAAAGAGTGTCTAAAGGGCATTCCATGACTAATAACTATAGGAATTAATAGGAATTAGGTAGATGAAGAACAAGGCATTTCTGCTTCCCTGTAAATTAAAACACAATCCAGACCTTGTATCTGCTGGGCTAGATGATGTTTAGATCATGCGTGAACTTATTTCCTCACTTTTTACTGGTACCACAGGAAACATCTACAACAGAGGTCTTGTTCATTCCTTGGAATATTCCAGTCTTGGAATAAAACACATTCAAGATTTGTCTTCAAAAAGGTCACTTTGGGAAACTAAACAACTGGTATCAGAATGAAACTTTCAAAAGGTTAAAAAGTTGGTGAGCCTCAATGAAGTGAGCTTGGAGAGACTTCACACAAGAGAATAGATCCTTAAAAGACTCTGAAACTGTAATACTGTAATATTGAAAGAAGATAGCAGTGTTACACCTTTAATAGTATATAGAAGAGACAATTTCAGCCAATTTAGCTTGTAATGCTGAAATTGCTTCTTACAGGTCGTGTCCCCAAGCAATTTAAAGTCTGCTAAAAATCCTCTTTTGCCTCTGAGCGCCCCCATGCCAGGGTTTTTTACGAGCTTCCAGCGCTACAAAATGAGGATAACCCGCAACAAAAAAAGTGCCCTTTAAATAAGACTTTCAGCACTCTTTTTGGAAGTTGCGGTTTTTCCTCGCAACATTTACCTTGGGGACGCTCCGCGGCAAAAGGGACGGGGATTGCCGCCTACACACACAGCAATAACACAAGCAGCTTCCCTTTCTAAAGCTCAGAACTAAAGAGCCAAAATAGTGCAGAATTGCAACATTGTTGCAATCGCTATCAGGTGTAAAGAGTTTGGATTATTGCTACTGTATGGGATGGATTTTGACAGCAATAATGGGAAAGTGGTGAGAGTGAATGAGCGATTGTGCGCTGTACAGGTAAAAACATCTTGCAGCCTTCGTTATCCAGCTTCTGCAGCAAGAGCCCGAGGACGGGGAGGAGAGAGGGAGAGAGGGGGTGTAGAAGATCTGGGAGATGAACAGAGAACCATGACTATTTTTCTTTGGACTTGTTGGGGGGTTCTTTTTGGTTGTGGCTGCGCCGAGCGCAGTCCCTCCCCATTCCCATTGGCACCCTATCAACAAGAGCAGGGGCGGGGAGAAAAAAATGCATGGAAAGAAAACACAGCTCCCATGGGGATGGAAGGTGCGTTAAAAACACGCATTTTGCTGAGCCTCATGCGGATGCTTATTCCTGATTTGCATGGCACTTTTAAAGTCCGCATGAATAGAGTGACAGTAGAGGGAGAGTAGAGAAGCAAATGAGTCTTTTGGGGACACAGCCACATACAACCATTAAAAGTGTCCTCTTTTTCATACAGAACAAGACATGCCATAAATATGGTGAATATAGTTTATTTCTAATTTTAAATCTTAACATATACAAATATATTAATATAAAGTAGTTGACTTGCAGTAATTAGTGTGTAATAGGTCTTGATTTAAAAATACAGTGAAGAAATGGTGCTGCTAATTCCATTTCCAGAATTCTTCACACAAGGTTCCTATGTAGGGAAATAGAATACCTGAGAAGGACTCAATCCCACAGATATCAAATTGTTTTAATTTTTAAGATGTGTGTTTTGGGTTCAATTTTTTTAAAACAACAACAATAATTCTTATGGACCACCATTTTATTAGGATAAACTCTACCCCAATGTATGTATTACCTTCTCAGAATGGTTTCTGTGACTCTCTTGGTAAAATATAAATAAGCCTGCCCTAGATTGGTGGATTGCAATGTTTCTTTTATTTCCCACATGTGTCTATATATATGTATCTACGTTAGACAGAAATAAATGATGAAACCAAATATGGTTTGGAGCTGACCAGACTCTTACCAAAAGCATACACAACAGCAGCTGTCACAAGATGGAGAGGTACTGGATGAAACTAGAGAAAAAAATCTTACACAAGTAACCTTATTTTTCTCCCTTTGGAAAACAAGATGAAATTGTTTTGTTGTCCTCTGGAGTCTCTAACTACTTCCAGACTAATGGCACTTTTCAAAATTATCTTGGTGCCTAGGTACATGAATAATATTTTTATTTGACTATTTCTCTTGAAAAAAGTTCTGTAAAAAAAAATCATCTGTCAAACCAAAAGGAACATAAGCTTTTACTAAGGCTGCCTTCACAAAGAGATGGGTTAAAAGCTCCTTATAAATGATACTGTGGGGTACTCATGTTTTAATTTTCTTTAATATGCATTTTGTAACCTAGAATGTTCACGAGAGGGGAGGAAGCTCCCAGTGTGATAATAATACATGGCTAAAGAAATGTCCTCTGGGCAAGTCTGATTCTAGATGTCTTACCCCATCTTAAAACCTGGATATGGGTGCTTCTTCCTTCTTTATAATATCATAACACTGAAGCTAACTCCTTTAGTTAGATTTGGCAGGGAGCTACATAGACACAGAGGTGGGAAATGCAGCCAATATTTTCTCCCTGGATGAGTGGACTGCAAGTGCCAGAAGAACAGATGATCTCATTGAATTGTGACCGGTTAAGTTCTTGTCCTTCTGGCATTCGGACCCCATACATCCAGTAATAAGAGAAGTCTCACCTTCAATATCCCGAGATGATTGATTTGAACTGAGAACTATGAAGAACAGCAGCTTGAAGTTGACAATTGTTTAATTTCTGTGATAATTTAGTTGTACATGATTTATTTCTTAATGTTTGACTTTACTATATACCAGTGCAGTTTAATACCGTAACATCTTTTATACTTTTAATTATACAATATATTATACTTATTTTGGATTGAATTATCCTGAAGCTTTTAGATTTTCTGTTTTGTTTCAGAAAATACACATTATTTGCCATTGCTTTCTTCCAGGAGATGTCAGTAATTGAACTTGAATCCTTTTGCATAAAAAGCTAGGCTATAAAAATTGCTGTAGTCTAAAAGATAGGGTCATAGTATTTATTCTTTTGAATACTATACTGACAGTACCTGAGCTGGGCCCTTCTTTACAAGATGCAATGGGCTGTTTCTGAATCTCAGTAAAATTTGCATCATATTTGTTTTCTTGGTTAATGAGCAATCACAGTCCAAATAAAGGTGTTTGTCTTATACAGATTTTGGTTTGCCACCTACTCAGAGTGAAAATAACTGAATATTTCTAGACATGTGTCCTATTTCCTAGCTTCATTTGAACCCAGTAAAACTGTTTTCATCTCACCTGGTTGACATTTATTTACTGAAAATAAACTCTGTAGACTTAAACAGCCACCCCTGCATGAACTACCAAAATACCAAACACTTTTTAAAAGACCTATTTGTTTCTGAATATTTCTCTCTGTTGGTATGGAAGACAAAGTATGCATTGGCTTTATGTGTTTACAAATGAAAGAAATTTACCATAATCCCTCCATATAAAAATTTACTGAACAAATAAATCAACAAATTAGCTTCCGATTTCCTGATTTGATGATCTGACCTGTTTAGGCCCCACGATGATGGCTTAGGCTACTAGATGGTAACTAGATCTCCTCAACCTCTTCTATGTGAATTGCAATGAAAGCTAAAAACTTATGTACCATGTTGGAAATATTTACACAGTCTTCCAACAGTATTTCATGGAATATGTTTTTGGGTTATCCTGAGGATAAGGAAGTTCATGGTCATTTTTCTGTCTGGAAAGGGTCTTCCTGTCTCAGAATCACATTGAAGCTGTTATCTGGAATATCCATAAAACCAAATATTTGCTGTCAGAGGGTAAAGTTCAGCCAAAGTTGGGAATTTGAAGTAAGATAGACTTCACCAGAAAAAAAAAAGTCACTCTATGCCCAGGTACAATAGAATATAACAAACAGTCTATAGTTGTTGTAATATTATTCAAATAATATGCCGATAATTACTGCTGCATAGCATCAAATCAGATATTAAAATACTACCAGTATTGGCAACAGAGATTGCAAACAGTATCCTATACTATTATTATTACTGTATTTTTGATTTGGTGCATAATAGGAAAGTTGCCAAACTGTTGCCAGATTAAAAAAAATGCAAAAATCATGTGATATGGAACTCTAAACAGTTTGAAGCTGATAAATCACTTTGCACATGAATAAATGCACATCATCTTAGGATGAGCATTAATCTCTGCCAAAAGCATAAGCAGCATGAATTGATCTTGTTTAGCAACCACCTCCCCTGGTCATCAACTAAAAGTGAAAAATAGAAGTTACAGTAGGTTGTTGAGACACCTGTCTTCTTGAAGGTTTAAGATGAGGTTATATTCTCACATGCAACATTTTTGGCACACCATAAGGCATATAAAAAATGGTGGAAGCATTGACATGAAGAACACTTTCATAAGGGTGGTGGGATAGGGTGAGGTTTTATCTCTCTTTGAGATCCCAACTTGTGTTCTAACCTATAGTGGATCAGGAGCCTTTCTGCACTTGGTCTTATTCTGGAATATATCCCAGAACAGGGACAGGCTATATGCATGCTTGTGCAGACTATGGAAGGCCCTATGTGAGGTCTGTCATAATCTGTGTTAGCTTGTAGTCAGCAGACTGCTATCCTGAGATATATTCTAGAATAAGGCCAAGTGTGGAAATAGACCCAAACACAATAGGATGAGATCAAAGTCAGGTTTCCAGTTAGAATCTCCTTATGGTTTGGCAGTCCTCAGTATTGGCAGCTACACCAGTATAAAATAGCATCTGCTTCATTCTCCAAAATAAATACATATGTAACTTTAGAACTAAGAATATCTATGATCTTCCAAGTTCTGAGAAATGTGCTAGGGATGTGTTGTACTTTTGTACAGTGAATATGAAACACCCAAAGAGGATGTGTAATAGAAAGAATTCAGTGCCACACTTTTGCAGCATCAGTGAAAGGGAAGAGGAGACAGGTGAGTGGCCCCATTAAAGTGGTCTACAATGGGGTCTTCAGGCATCAAATCCAGATTATATGGAGCGTGTTTCCACCGCGATTGGACAGTGGGGTCTGGGGGGGCACACCTGGGGGGGGAGTGCCCCGCAACTCAAAGCTCCGAATCCTGTGCACAATCTTTGAAGCTGGCTCTGCAGCTGGCTCCGAAGAATAACACAGGTTTCTGAGCTTGTGGCAAACTTTGGAGCTTATGGCAAATTTCCAGAAAATCTTTGAAGTTTATGGCAAAGCTCTGGAAATTCTCCAGAAAATCTTTAGAGCCTATAGCAAACCTCTGGAGAATCTTTGGTGTTTATGGGAAAGCTCCAGAAATTCTCCGGAAAATCTTTGGAGCTTAAAGCAAAGCTCTGAAGGAAGAATCTCCGAAGTGACTATGGATATTGCACCCCCCTGTTCCTCAATAAACCTGGGGTGACAGGCAGGCCCCATGTGGGTAGATCTGGATTCGCCTCATGGGTGCTCCGGTGTTTCCACTGCGGGCAAGCTAGCACCCATTGCTATTGGGTGCTGCACCACCTGTGGGGACGCATTGGGTACCTCCCTTAATCTGGATCTATGAGATTCAGTTTAGTGGAGGGACGCATTCCTTAAATCCAAATCATCTTAGATCCAGATTAAGGGAGGTAAGTAGAAAAAAACCCATTATCTTGAGATCTTCAAAGTCATTCACAAGTAGATAACACAGATATCCTTTGTGCCAGCATGTAAGAGTACCTGAACGAGCTCAGAGAAGAATTGTTTTCTCTTCTCAGCTGCTCTCACACAGAAATTTCTAAAATATTGGAATGATCCACTGTTCCTGGTTGGTTGGACTTGGCAGCTTGACTGCACATTGGGTCCTACCACCTGTGAGATCTAGAATAACCATGCCAAGCCTAGACTTTTCATATAAACAAAGGAGATAATTTCTTGCTCCTCCCTTTTCTCTTCCTGTCTTTCTTTGATTATGACCTTGGAGCACTGGAAAAAGTGTGGCTGGCCACTGCCTGGACACTCTAGGTATGTTTAGGGTCAAGGTTGGTTAAGGGGTGGAGCACGATTTTGTGCTCTGTACCTAATCAACAAGTAGTAAATTTCTGGGAAGGCAGGGCACACTTGGAGGCTGTAGCAGCCTCCTTGAAGTACATATGCTCTTAATCAGAAGTTCACTAATCATGCACTAGGTTTGGCTTGTATCTCTCTGATTGATTTTGGGCTACAAAATATAATTGGGTCAAGCTTTTCATCAATGAAAATAACACGTGCAACTTGCCTGCAATGTAGGCACTCACTAAGACCTTGGAAAATTGTTATATTAATTGCAGTATTTAAGGACTAGGTAAGACATTAGATGCACTGGAAGAAGATAAAACATTGGAAGGTGGAATGTTAGAGCTACAAAAAAATAGCAATAAAGAGATTGGAAGTCAACAATGTAATCAAGAAATCAATAATTGTATAATTTCAGGTTCATAGTACTGTATATTCAAGTTCTTTTGAGAAAATAATACAAATTAGTTGTAAACCCCCACCCCCACCCCCCAAGATGAAAATCTATTGGTTTAAATATTGTACTTTTTCTGGAGAGGGTTCTCTGTTTCTCCTTAACTGTTAAAAATTTCATTCCTTTATATTGTATAGCAGATCTGTGAACCTTGACCTTTACTGAAAGCTGGTGGTAGAAAACATGCCAAGGTTTCTGGGCTGTTGTTCAGATTGGCAGTTTTATCTCTGCTTGTGGCTCGGATCTCTGCTTAGCTTTCGTCAGAGAGGCAGGAGTGAAAGCTCCAGTGAGGCCCTTTATCTTTGAATCGGTGAAAGGATGAAAAAGAAAGGCTATCTTAATGATGATTATTCTTCTGCATCTCTTGGCTACCAGTGTAATATATCAGCCCTGGAAAATCAGCCCCATGTGCTTCATTAAATAATAGGTTCTGCAAACAAGATTGCAGGGAGCCATTAATTTGACAGCTACCCTTGAAGGCACAGTTTCCCGGTTGTTTATCAATGGACTAGAACTATTGTACCTAGCCCCATGTAAGTATATAACATTGTTTGGCATTACTTTGCTTCTAAAAAGCCTTCTGATCCTGATAGTAACTCTGTGGTAGTATCTCCATTATGTAGTAAAGGCACCTTAATCATATTCCTCAAGGCAGCTGGTCTCCATTGAAACTAATGGAAACTGGTCTCATTTAAGGTGACTTTGCTATGTAACAGAGACACAGTGTTAGGACAATTTTGCACAGACCCTTAATCTGTATTAACAGTCTGTGTGGTACACAATCTGGGCTTTTACATCTACACATTAATGTGGAGCATGGAAGCTGGGTCCCTAGTAGTCTGGCTCCGTATTCATTCGATGGAGCCTGATGTGGTCTAACAAGGCCTTTAATCTGGATCTTAGGTAGTACTGTTTAATTGGTACTACTACAGGAACGAAGGTTCTAATCAGAACCCAGAAGGTGTGCGAAAGGCCACTTCCTGTGATCAGGATTATTAGGATAATGTTTCTCACTATGAAAAAAAATCATTCTTTAGGCCCATGGAAATGTGACTGCAAAGTTCACTCTAGCTATGCAGCTGCAATGTGAGCTAATCCAGATCAGTGCCATCAGTGCAGATGACACTGATCCCTCTCATGCCTCCTTGCAACCCAGATCAGTGGGCTGGGCTCTTCCAGGATTAACAGGAAGTGCAGAAAGGACCTTAATGTATTATTTTAATTAGTGTAGAAGCTTAGGACAAAGGCCATGGTCACACCTTTACTTTAAACCTCCTTCAGTCCATCTTCAGATCTGACTACTCAAACCTTTTTACTATGGCCCTGTCCCCAAAAGACTTATTAGCCCCTCTCGGCTTCCTCTGCTGTCACTCTGTTATAGCTGACTTTAAAAGTCCCCTCCACTTCCGGAATAAGCGTCCCCATGGAAGCCGCGATCTAAACGGACTTTCCGTCCCCAAGGAAGCCTGTTTCCTTTCCCCGCATCTTCCCCCCCGCCCCCTCTCTTGTTAAAAGGAAAAATAGCCAGATCTCCGTCTCCTGAAACGGCTTCCCTCCCCTAGCAAAGGCAGATGATCGCTCATTCATTCACTTTCAGCACTTACTTTCACTCAGTTCTCTGTTAGAAAAGGCTTTCTGCCCCAGCAAAGTCAGCGGCTGCAGGCATCGGCAGTGCGATCCTTCGCTCATTCTCTTTTAAGGCTTTCACAGATCACTGATAACAATGTTGCAATTTTGAGCAATTCTGGCTCTTTTTACAAAGGAAAAGAAGTGAACCTGCTGCATTTCTCAGATGTGTGAATGCTTTTTGGCTGTGTGTGCAGGCAAGCAATCCCCGCCCCTTTTGCCACGGAGCGTCCTCAAGGCAGATATAGCGAGCAAAACCCGCAAATCGCCGAAAGAGCGCTGGAACTCTTCTTTAAAGTGCACGTATTTTAACGCGGCTGTCTCACTTTCCTAAGCTCCCTAAGCTCCTTGTAAAGCCTGGAATGGGTCCACTCAGAGGCAAAAGAAGAGTTCCAGCAGACTTTCAATTGCATGGGGACAGGGCCTATCTGTTTTATTTGTGGATTTTCCACTCTCCATTTGTTGTGCAATTTTCAGATTAAAGTGATCCTGGCCACGTCTTCACTTCTGACAGAGGTGGCTTCATTTTGGGTAGATTAGAGAGATGCCCCCATCTGAAATGCACAAGAAAACCTGCACAGAATGGACTATGACAACAAATTGTGGGTGCAATCTCTGCAGGGTGTCCGCTGCTACTAAAAATGGAGACAGGGTGGCAGCAGACACCTTTGTGAGGGCCAGTAGAGTCATGGCCTGAGAACAACATGAAGCTACAAGCCTGCCTTGGCTCCAACTGTGCCAATTTGCCATTCTTTAAAAACCTGGTGCATCTGTATGGATTATTAAAGTAATGTTGGCAATAGACTTATAGCATGGATGGGGTTTCTTGGATGCTGTTTGATAAGGGACTTATCATATTATTTACTATTTTTGGACACCCCCAGGGAAAATCCCTGTAGCAATCATACCAATATCATTCAATTTGACAGCAGTTTTTTTGTTTTTTGTTGCAAATGGGATAGAAAACAAGTCCACTACCCACAGCTATTGGAAAGCCTACTGTTCTATGTACCAAAACAGGTGCAGAACCTTTGCAGATGAACCAGAAACATTTCCAAGAGCTGCTTCTGCTTCTTTGATGTTATTGCCAGTTGCCTGGATCAGTGGATTATTATTTTTGATCAATATTTTGCTGAAGTGATTCATGAGGTAGAAATAAGAGTTGCTGGGCCTACTGCACTCTATACCAACATGAGGATGGCAAATCCCCATTCCATAATATAATCCAGAATAGGGCCCAGGGCAGAAAGGGATTTTGTTTCTTCATTCGTTATTGAGGCCATGTGAAGAAGTAAAGGCAGTGTTTTTAATACAGGACAGGATAAATTTTTGACAAAGAAAACAATGTTTTCCTTTTGTACAAAATCACATGCACATTTTCTTCATCTTTATGAAAGGTGGTGAGAAAAATTTTCCAAAGACTTGTGCAAATTCTGAAATGGTGCAAACATGTGCTTGTGGTATTGCCATGTTATGCTTTCTTTGACACATAGGGAATCAGGAAATATTGGAAATTTCTGGAACAGACTACTTTCTCAGTACTCTCAGGCTGAAGACCCACAGCCAAGGTTCCAGTCCAAATTTGGAGATGTGCGTGCTTGAACTGGACTCATCCAGACCTCTGAACATTTTGTGGTTCCTACATCTTTGAGAAAATAAGCAAAAAAGCAATGAATTAGCAGTTTCTTAACTGAGAGGCCTAACACATGCCATGAAGTACCACAATATAGTCTTACACTCTATTTACATGTATATTCTTATGAGCTGAAACTCACACAGTTGTCATGAATATGATAATCCATTTGTACAGTATGGCTTGTATGTGCAAATGAAAATATAAGTCTGCATTGGGTCATACTTCCTATTATTTTATTTTAACATTTAACATTGCTTAGGCAACTCTGCATGCATGCTCATCATTTATCTTCTGAATTCAATGGGAAATGTCAGAACAATCTGCTAATCCTGTATCTTCTGAAGCGGATTCTTCAGCTATGTTGTGGTGAAGTTTGCTGTGAATTAGCTGATTAATGTCAGCTGGAAATCTATTATTTTAAGTTGCTTAATGAAATGAGGCATTTTTGTAGCACAGTCAAAATAGGCCTCTTAAAATGCAACTAAAAAGATGGCATATAGCAAGAACTATAAATCAAGCAATAAATCAAGCAACAACATTTTCGTTCAGCTGGTCAATGATGTTTCATGAGCCAGAACTGTGAGGAAGGAGAGGTGAGCTGAAGCTCATTTAAAGCATCACTTGCCAGCTCAAAGCATGATCCTCATGCACAACTGTCCTGGGTCACAACTCCTTTCTGAGCCCCTCAAAGCAGCATGTCCCCATTTATTTCTCCATTAAAGTGTCTGGGGAGGGACCTGAATGCTCACAGGGCCCAAGGATGGAATCTGAAGACAATCTCAAGTCTTTCATCCTAGCCCTTTCTGCACTTGTCTTAGATCTGGATTAAGGAGCCTCTTGATCTGGATAATGGGTGTCCCATACAAATGTTTATGTGGATTGTGGAGCCTCCCCCCACCTGTTATGCCCTGTTCAGCCTCATTGGAAGAGGAGGATATGCCTGCAATGTGACCACAGGCTGAGGAGCAGACACAGCAGGGCATTGCAGGCATGGAAGAGCTAAGACCGGGCCCAGGAGAACAGCCAGACAGCTCTGGTGATGAATCCACCAGCAGTGAGCCTAATCAAAGGCTCTCTCATTGCCTGCTTAGGCAGCAGAAGAAGGTGAGATGGAGATCAGAGCGATTAGCCCAGCTGCACCATGGGCATGGCTCTGACTCCTCTATTTAAGAACAAGCTCACCTTGCCTCAAGTTGCTGCAGACAACGTCTTAGCAGCCTCGTGTTACCTGAGCTTGAAATCCTGGACTCCTTGTGACCTGTTGACCCTTTGGACTGCCTGACCCTTGCTGACTTTCTGGACTCCTAGACCCCGGACCGGAACTGACCTCGAGAACGCCTGGAACCCTTGGGACTGAGTAGCTGTGCAAGTGTTTGCCTGTTGCCTGACTGGCCTGTGACGTGACACCACCCCCAATTAGTTTGGCTTCTTTTGCACATGATGGAGCCAGATCTGGATTAAGAGGCCCTCAATCTTGGATCTATTGCTTACCGGTCTATTAAGGGCTACAAGTAGACTATAGGTCTTGTTCTGGATTATGGGAAACATTCAGATGACATACTCCTCCCCCAAACAGTTCCTATCCTTCAGAGGTATAGTGGGAGGTTTTTCAAAGCTCGCGTGAAGTTTGCAGCCACGTGGAGGTATGAGCCAGATCAGTGCTGTCAGTGCAGATCTCACCCCATGCAATTCAGATTAGTGAGTCCATTTATTCTGAACTTACTGATCCAGATTAAGGCATGGTAAGTGTAGAAAATTCCCCTGACTCCTTCAGTCCTTATTAGCATTCTGATTATATGATGTGAAATGACTGAAAGGGTTGTTCTGCCTGTGAATGGAGGCTGAAGTTGCCCTCTGTGTCACAGTTCCTCTCATTTGTCAACATGGCCTGGACAGTAGCAGGCAGAAAGCTTCAGCTGCATTAGCCAGAGTGTGCTGACAAAGCTCCTCTCAAAGATGGCTTTTCACAGAATGTGGAGCTGTGAGCCTGGTTCACTGTAGCAGGAGGGAAATGAAGCTTTCTTTACAGCTTTAGCTTCAAACAGGAAAAAAAAATCATTGGCAAAAATGGCACCATAGTATTCCAGCTGTGGAGTGCAAGTGTGTTCCAGACTGTATACTAGAACATTTGCTTGTGTGTGGAAAACACACAAGCACCTAGTTTGGTCTACCAGGACTGAAAAACTTGGTGCCGTTTTGCCAGGAACCGCAAAGTAGTGTTAGAACTGTGTTGCTTCTGGGCAATCAGCCAAAGCAGTCCTGGCTGGCAACTACAGGGGCATGAATGTTCATTTCCAGCCCCCTTCAATGCAAAGAGCCCTTGGTGTGGCCTACCATGGGCTGGATCACCTAATTTGGCCTAGTACAGTGTGGGGTTGCTCATACTGTGTAGAAATGGCCTTGGCTTTTACTGCTCCACAACTACTGAAATCCAGATGGCCAAGTATGCTCTGCAGTGTGTGAATGTGTTGTGCACAGTGTGAGAGCATACGTGGCCATCCATTGGCAGGATCCACATGGTGTGTTCAAGGTACTTGAATGTGCAATGCAGTGCTGTATCTGCATGGGTGTCACACTTTGAGAGCTCTTCAAATGGCTCTTCTCTTACTTCACCATACCTTGAAGATTGTGTATGGTCCCTGTATTTGAATAACTTTGCTCTCCAGTTTTCATCCCCTGCTGTAAGATTCAAAATGGGTGTTTCTCCTTGTCAATTCCCCTCCAAGAGAAAGCTACCTCCCCTCTCCTGTGTCAAAATCACAGCCTGATCCTGATGCAGGAGAGGGAAGGAAGCCTTCCCTGCCCATCAAAATCATACCTGGCGATTCTCTTCTTGTGGAAGCAGAATGCAGCATGTGTAAATCATATGAGCAGTGACTCCCATTAAATTAGGAAGGGAGAGAGAATTATGCTTGTAGAGCTTTTCTTCTTCACATGCAAAAAATACCAAAATTGAAAGGATATATGTTCTTGGTTGTTGTTGGGTCAACATGTATTGTCTTGCCCCTTCATTGTTTCTTAGGCTGTGGTCAGACACAACTGAAAGAGCATCTCTGAGGTGCCTCTGAGGCAGATTTTGAGGTAGGGTTCTTCACACACCAGCCTGCCTCTCTCCCTCCCCTCTCCTGAACATTCTGTGCTAGAAAAGGTGGATTAGAGAAGGGCTGGGAACACTAGGGCCACACACTGAGTCACTCTGAACACAGCCATTGTTATACTGCTCATACCAGTCCTCGTGATCCATTGTCTCTGCTGCTGCTATATTTTAAAAAATACTCACCTTTTTCATTCCATCATAAACAGTGAATGTATTTGGACCTCCGGTGATCACTTGTCTGGATACTGGCTGGGCTTTTAACTTCTTCAAGGTGGTGGCTTCTTAAATTTGTAATTTATATCCTGGAATTATCTCCTACATTGTTTCTCCTGAGGAGAAAAAGAAAATGAACCTTTATTATGGATGTGAAACACTTATTCTATTTCTCAGCCTATAAGACTTCCACCATGACTTGCAAAATATCAGAAAGGAGATGGTTCTTGCCCTTGGGTTTTCAATCCAAGGAGACATGGTACAAAGAGAAAAGATAATGGAAGGGAGAAGAAGAAAAATAAGAAAGCTTTTTCATAGATAAATATTTGATATAAATGTTAAGCTGGTGTGTGGAAATTCCAAGGGAATAAATGAAGAATGTTGCTTTCTTTCTGAGGCACAGCCAACTGGTTTCCTGTTTGTTAAGTGTCTTGAAGTGTAGCAAATCATAGCAGGGCCAGATACTTTATCAGCTAAATTCACATTTATATGCTATTTTCTTACTTGGCTGACTCTGATCCAGCCTACACCTTCCCAGAATCTGGCTCAGTGAACTGGGCTATTCTGGATAGATCCAGGATACAGGCAGGTATAACCCAGAATATTCCAGATTATATTCTGGAATAGGGGCCTGATGTCTGCATGTTAGTGACAGCAGGTCTCTATTCTGAGACATAATCTAGTATAAGGGTGATAAATCTTTGTATGCACAAGGCACTAAGTACAATCCTCAAGTAGTAGACACTGAAAGTCCTTACAAAACATTCAAGTTTTTTTCTTTAAAACCACTGTTGTTAGATGAAAGAAAGCAGTAAGTAACCATGTCGTAGCTACTCATAAAACAAATTGTCCTTTGGTGCTTGGATAAACCTGCCCCAATAACACATCTCAGCCATTGGCTTCCATGATGCCTCCAAGTTCCCCATTTACTATTCCACCGCTTTTATAATGAAGGCTTGGAAAAGAAAGCACAGCATATACAGAACTTCATATGCAAGCTGTATGATCCTTATATAAGCAATTGGCTAAGGCTGTGTCCCCATGCAAGTGATTTGGTGCTGGAGTGGCTTGCTTTTGACTGAGTGTGGGACTGAAACTGAATGTTGCCTGTCCCTATGCCATTACCGCTAACACAGGCAGTATATGAATACAGCCGTTGCCATACAAACCGAGCTAAACTCTGGCACAGGGGAACAGTGCCACCTCCTCTCTGCCCCCTCTCTCCTGATTGGAAACCACTTTGACATCACCCCCACCCCTGTGCCCCCCGCTGCAAATGGCGCATCCTTCCTTTTAGTGGCATAGAGAAGCCAGGACCAAATGGCAAAAATAATAATGTTTGAGAAAAGCCGCTATGAGGTTTGGTGGCAGTTGAGCAGTTTTGTACACCTCTGCTCCAGCTGAGAACTGCGAGAACATCTGGCAAGTGGAAAAGAGAGAAAAATCAAGCCATTATCATGCCTGCCTTGGCGATTGGGAAATGGGGGTGCCATACTTGTCATGGAAAAGGGAGAAAAATCATGCATTATTCTGCCTGGCGATCGGGGAAGAGGGGGTGGAATACTTGTATAAAAGAGTCTCGTGGGGCATCGTTTTGGCTTTAACACCATTTCTCCAAAAAAATCCCAGCAGTTGCAATCTCCAATGCGCAGGGCAGGAACGGCGAGCACAGGACATGAAACCCCACCTCCCAATGATGTGAGCACCAGTCTCCTCCCAAAATAGCCCGGGACCAGGCTCGGCTTGCAAAGCAATGTGTGACAAGTCACCAAACTGTGGTGAGAACAATTTTTTCCAGGATCAAATTTGGTCCTGGTTTAGATGGAAATCAGACCAAATCTAAAATGCATGGGAATGTCCCTTCCCAAATCCAATTTCGATTCAGACCAAAATGTACATAGGGATGTGCCCTTAGTGTAAATGGTGGGTTAAAAGTTCAACAACCAGTACACAAATGTGGTGTAAATGGTTATGCACTCTTAGGCTCATACTGATTTCTGTGGCTCAATGGAATATGGTCTCTCCTCTCTCTCTCTCTCTCTCTCTCTCTCACACACACACACACACACACACAGAGCTCCTCAAGTCTCCAAAACCAAACATCACTGCTGTCAAATTCTCAGAGTGTAACTAAATGGAAATTTAAAACCTTGATTTCAGCTGCTTGTGAGGATTTTTTTTTTAAAGAAAATGAAGGAGCAAATGCCTGTTCTAGGATACAATCCTGAGTAGGGCTCAATGTAGAAAGGGCCAAAGTCACACATGGGTTGTACAATACTGTTTACTTTTTTGCTTTAGATTGTGTGAGGGAGAATGGTAGGGGAAGAAAGGAAAAAAGGAGCAGTGTGGATTTTGTCTGAAGCCAGGTCAACCCTTGTCCAAGATGACTGGATTAATTGTGCTGTTAGTTAGCAGTGCTGACTAGGCTGCTTATCATTATGCTGATAAAGAAACCAGCTGCAGGCCAGACAATGCCCTTCACATTTGTGGTTGTTCTTTTGTTAAGCAACATTAAGCAGGGATCCACTTGTTTTTATCTTTTTGTTTTGTGAAAAGCTTAGTGAGGTTTTAGTTAGTGTGGAAATATTGCTGGTTCCATTGTGTGTACTAGGACTGCTATTACAAGTGAATAATAATTGGCATAATAATATAAGGAGAAGATTAAAAATGTTCCTTGTAAGACTAATGTGTCAAAAAGTGAATTGAGCAAAATATGGCTTAACTTTGAGTAAGTTATCTGTTTAAGTTATCTGTTGAAGCCATTTTGTACAACCTGGATTAGAAATCTGAATCTGATTTAAAAGGGGGAGGTAGTATAACCTCCACAAATCCCCTAATTATATTTGTTTTGGCATCCATGCTGGCACAGATGTTCATCATTATAGTAACCAATAATAACAATAATAATAATACCAATATAAGCATAGTAGCTGCCTTTTATTCCAGAGGAGATGAGGAATTGGAATGAAATCATGAGCATATTTATGTGTGATTGACTATGCTGTGCATTTATTAATAACCTGCTGGGTTCCTATTTCCTTTTGGGAACAATAAAGTGACGCAGATCCACTTAACTATGCTAGGGCTGCAGAGATTATTCAATAGCTTAGTTAGTGTGCAGTGAGAAACGGGGTTTGATTTAGGTGGAAAAAAAGTCCTTTCAAAAGATGTTCCTAGGGCTAAAACAGATAAGACAGATCTGCAGCTCTTTTATCACTTTCTTGTGTGTGAAGCCACTATAAATGTGCTTACAGGAATGCAAACTCTGTCACTTTAACAGTTCTAGTCCCAAGGGAATTCTAGCTGACCCCGTCATGCATGAAACAGATGTCTAAGGAGACCTTTCAATGTACCGTCCTGAGTTTTTAGAAGTCTATAAATAAGAGAGTAATGCCTAATAATACTTTAGTGCCAGAAGTGCAAGTTTTACATATAGTCAGATTTTCACTGTGAAAATTGTATTCATTAAGCCACAGGCAAAATATATAGGCTTGGGTTATCCACTAACTCTGTACTTTGGATAGTGCTGTTTTGAACTGAAGTAAGAGGTTTCTGTAGTAACGGCTTTTGAACAGCTTTTGTGGACTCTTGAATCAATTTTTACCCTTTGTGGCTGTATTTGCACTTACTTTGGTACCCCAGACTAGAGCAAGTTGCTCTGGTCTGGAACAAGCAATCTGACCTGAGCTAAGCCGGGATAGGATGGATTTTTTGAGACTTGGAACAAGGCCATTTGCACCAGGACCGTCCATCACACCAAATACAAAACTTGCAGCAGATTCATAACTGGTACAGGAAGCCTATGAATGCTCCAAAGGTCAGAGTTCGGGCTGGTGTTGGTGTTTGTGTGCTTTGTTCTGCTGCTGAAATGGGTCTCCAGTGTTATACTTGACCACAGAGTTGTGCCATCTACACGCCTCTGTAGTCTGATATACCACCTCCTAGCGTGCTGATAGACTGGGCCATGACACCATTTTGAGCACTCTAGCTTGGTCTACAACCTGTCCTGTACAGAGAGAGCATACCAGGAGATCTAAGCTGTTGATGAAAAAGGCCCAGAAGTGGACCATAGTCCAATCTATCGCCCAGTGATCTTACTTCTAGGCTGATGGAAATAAAAATTGTTTAAGAATGCAATACAATTTATAGCATCCACTGGTGCATTATTCCATTTAGTTCCATAGGAAGAGATCAAGAAAAGTTATTGTTTTCCAGGTTTAGATTACAGTTTGGATTACTAACTAGCTGTATCACAAACCATTTGAATTTTTCAAAGCTATACAAGAACACCTACAAAATTTCTTTCATATTTAGTTATGATTTCCATTTTAACCTTTTATAAATTTGATTATAAACTTATGGGTGCTTCTCATTAATGCAAGGGATTATCATGTACATGGACCTTTTCCTTCCTTTCTTCTTTAAACAGTAATAATAAATTGATAGTGAGGTATCATTGCATGTTTTTAGAATTTTGCATAAACCTACTCTCACTTGTCCTAATTGTTATTTGAGGAATTCAGTCTCAAAACCAGTGCGTGTAGATAAGAAGACAGTACCCAGGTTGGTCTGTAACAGAGCTAGCAAAGGGAAGACAGAAACTGAGGATATATTTAAATATAGTTCAAAAAGGGGCTCTGAGATGGCTTAGGGGTGATTTAGATATGTGTCACAAGTGTGATAATTCATGAACCAATCTGCCTCTTCTACCTCTCATCATCACTTTAGGCTAGAAAATGTGGGCTTAGAGATAAAGCCTAGAAAGTATGTCAGCTTCATGTCAGTCTCTGGGAGCTGTGTTACAGTAGCTGCTGCTGAGAAATGTCTCAGGGTGCTTGTCCCCATGGCAAGGATATTGTGAGGCGAATGTGAGTTTGCCTCACAAGAGTCTCCATGCAAAGCCCTAATTCGGGCTACATGAGGGACAAAAATCACAAATCCATGTTAAAAAAAACCCCTTTGCAAGTGTTCTCACTGCGAATTAGCAGCCAAGCACGAATTATTCTTAACCATGGGGATGCTCCGGAGGCCAGAACAATCTGCCTCCTATTGCCTCCCTCACCTGAGAGAGAGCAGGCAGCTGGGAGCACAGAGCTTTTCACATGAAATCCAGTGCATGGAGGAAAAAAAAAATGTTTCTTTGACGCAGGATGGTATTGATCAAACCTCCATCATCCGCAAATCCTTAATGAACCTCAAATAAGCCCACCCCCTTCAATTCTCCCCAAGCAGACTGGAAACATTCCGTAAAATGTGAGGCAATGCTCAGGCAGTCTGAATTGGAAGATGCACATGCTTTTCTCTTTCCTCCTCTCTCTCCACAGTCTTCCACAGCCTACAGTCATTCACACGAGAAAGAGCAAGCGGCTGGGGAGCACAAAGCGAGCCTCGCTGCAGCCTCCGTCTTACCCCACGCTCGGCTGCCTCTCCTCCTCCTGCTCACTTAATTGGGATCTCTGGTGAATCCCTTTAATTGAGATACCAGAGGTAGGAAAAGGCTGAGGAGGGGAAAGAATCGCTTTCCCCAATCTGATTTTGGAAGCACTTTAGTATTTAAGAGTGGGGTCACAAAATTGGGGTTGAATCAGATTGCCAGATGCCCCTTGCTCCCTTTTAATGCACTTTACATATTGATGTAAATCCCGATGTAAATCTCAATGTATATTGCACTTTATTCCTTGAATGGGAACTCGCCCTATATGGCCCAATTAAAAGCTCTATTTCTGGGGCTTATAAAATGATCACTAAACTTAAATCAGTAACAATAAATACATGCTATTTACAAACTGACTAAATTATACAGCTTATACTCCTCCTTCTGTTAAAAAAAACATATGAAAATAACAAGAATGTAACCTATAAAACCTTCCAGTTACTTTTGAGATCTGTCTTTTTCCCAAGCAATTTTATACCACCCAGCATGTAGAAGTTATACTAAAACAGCTGTGGTGAACAGAAAAACCCCACACAGCATGAGAAATGGGCATATTTTGAATTTGTCATGGTTTTATGAGAATCAACGTGAGAAAGAGGGGGTTACCTTATAAAAAGGTTTTAGTTGCTTTTACTGGGTAAATCTGTAGGATTCCATGGGATAAATTCATAAGCACACCTATGAAAATGAAGAGCATAGGGAAGCACAGAACAACTTATGAAATTCTTTGACTTCACTGTGTCTTTTAAAATAGTGTACAGGGGGTCTAGTAGAAACTTAGAAACTAACAGAGAGAAAGAAGTTGGTAGCATTACCTTTTGTAGACTAAGCCTACTTTACCGAATGCACGAAGAAGTAGGCTTAGACTATTTCTGCACTTATCTTATCAAGGGTCTCTGTAGGCAACATTCTGGGAGGCCCAGCTTCCTTTGATCTTGCTCTGTCTGCATGAGATAGAGGAGAATCTAGAATAAGAAACCCTTAATTGGGATCTCTGGTGAATCCCTTTAAGTGAGGTACCAGTGGTAGCAGCTTGCTTATCCTGGAACATGGGAGGTTCGGTAGAATGCTGCTGAAAAGCACGCCTTAGATGCTTCAAGGCTAGGAACCTGGAGTAGCCAATAAACTCACATGAACTCTGAGGCTGCAGTGTGGACTGATCTGGGTCAATGCCAATGATGCAGATTGAGCTGATCCCAACCATGCCTGTCTGAAGAAAAGTTGGCTTTTATATCCTGCTTTTCACACCCATTTAAGGGGACTCAAAGTGGCTGCCAAAGCTTTCTATTCTCCCCACAACAGACACCCTATGAGGTAGATTGGGCTGTAGGAGCTCAGAAGAGAGCTGTGACTAGCCCATGGTCACCCAGCTGGTTTCATGGGGGAGTGTGGAATCAAATCCAGTATTCCCAGATAAGAGTCCAACTCCCTAACCACAAGACCAAACAACTTGTGCTGTTTAAAGTTTCTTAAAGTCAAAGAATCATACTGGGCCAGAGCTACAAGGACTCTGAAAATGTCCGTCAGTGTTGACATATAAATAGTCATCAAACACCCAGGTAACAGATATCCCTGCTGTGATGAAATGTGCTTCTAGTTAATTGGAATCATTTTAATCATTTGAGGTGAGGAACTTTTGCACTAGTTGGCTGTCTATTTTGTTCTCATTTTGATGATACACTCCTCCATCTTCTCTACAATGCTCTACAATTAAAATGGAAGTGGCCATGTTAATTAGGAAACAGGACATATGTTATTTTCGAGGGCCCATCAAATACGTCATCTGCTAGTTCCACAATCTGTTTCCCTACGAACAAATGGAAATTATTTTGTCCACCTCATCCTGTTTTCAGATTTTTTTTTTCAGTCAGTTTGGCTATCCAGCCATACAAGAGCTGCTCAACATTTGCCTTAACAGATGTGAAGGACTATAAGGAAAGGAGGTAAGGATTTTTGTGTTGGCTGCACTTGCAACACTTCAATTGAGTGGCAATTGGCCAATTGCCTTCACAGATGCTTGCTGCACAACGAATATCAGAACCAGAAAGTTCGGCCAGAAATTTTGGATATAATATTCAAATGGATCAATGGGAGAAATTATGGGTAAAATGTATGAAATTTACCTCCTGTATGTTATTGAAAGGAAATATGTATAAAATGATGTATAGATGGTATTTAACACCTCATAAAATGGGGAAAGTTTATCAAAATATGACTACTAAATGTTGGAAATGTAAAGAAATCGAGGGGACGTTTTACCACATGAGGTGGACATGTAAAAATTCAAAGAAATATTGGGTTATGATATATAATTTGATGAATTTTGAAAAGAAACTTTAGGTTTAATCCAGAACTGTTTTTGTTGGGAATTGTAGATAATACATTAGAAAATGTAAATTCGTTAATTTTGTATATGGTGACAGCCGCAAGATTATTGTATGCTCAGAAGTGGAAGGAAGAAGAGATACCATCGGGAGAAGAATGGTTAATTAAGATGACCAATTTGGCAGAAATGGATAAATTAACAAACCTACTAAATGACAGATCAATGGATAAATTTGTGAGAGACTGGTCCCCATTTACTGAATATCTGACAGAGCTCCAATTAACGACAGATGAGTTCGAGTGACGATAAAGAACAAACAGGAAACCAAGGGGAGACAAAGATGCGGAGCAACAAAGGATGGATCCAGAATATAGAAGTCAGACAAGCGGAGGAAGTTAAGGGAATTTCAATTAATGTAATGATGGGAAGAGTGTGTAAATGATTTTTCTTTTTTAGTTTGTGGTAAAATTTTAATAAATAAAATTTTATATATATATATAAAAGAACCAGAAAGTTCTACTTACTGCTGCAGTTCCGGCACTCCATCATGGTAGCTGTAGTCTTTCAACATCTGGCAGACTACACTTTGAACATTTTTTTGTATAGCTAGATAACCCTTGTAGTGTATGATCAAACAAGAATTTTTTCAAACACCCCTTTAAAATATTCACTTTTTCAGAAGGCAAAAAAAAAAAGCATTCAAATTCCTACCTTGTTTATTTGCTTTGAAGTCTGACAACATCTTCCTAGGAACAATTGTTCGACACAGATAGGCTGCTGGCAACCCAATTTTATTAACCCTGATTGGCCACTGGCTGGCAGTATTTGTTTCCATAGATAGGTAAGATGCCTGTGAGCCAGTTTGGTCTTATGAGGGTGACGGATGTTTATCTGGGAATCACCAGGTTTGATACCACACTCCTCCATGAAACCAGCTGTGAGACCTTGGGCTAGTCACAGCTCTCTTCTGAGCTCTCACGGCCCCACCTCCCTCACAGTAGAAAGTCTTGTTAGCCACTTTGGGTCACCTGAAATGAGTGAGAAAAGCAGGGTATAAAAGCCAACTCTTCCTCTTCTTCTTCAGACCTTTTGCAGGGATTTGAAAGCAAGTGAAAGTTTTGCTTTTGTTCTCTGCTTGAGAAAACCCCAAAGCAATTGGCAGGCCACTGTGTGAGACAAGTGAGATGATAGACTAGATGGGCATGGCTCCTCTTATGTTCTTATTTTCCTATGTTCTTAAACAGGGGTTTCAACAGGTTCAGGTGATTCCCCCCCTGCCCCCCCCAAGTTTAATTTGAATTTGAACTTGAACTGACATCCTCAAAAGCTGGGTGGTTCAGGTTTGAGTTTGAACTGGTTAAACTACCTGGTGCAACTCACACCAGTTTGAAAAGGTACCATTCTGGCACATTTCCATATTCTGACTCTCTCCCTGAAAAGGTGGGAAGAAAGCTGTAATGGTGCTAAGAATGGAGCATGTGTATGAAAGTGCTGTGTGCCCCTGGAATACTCATGGTGCAGTAGGTATTCTGGATGAGTGTGGGGCTTGGACTTGACCCAGCAAGCATACTTTAGAGCCATGGCTCTGTGGACTGATATGAGTCTACATTGTTCTTTGAACACAGGAAACTGCCATTTCTTTTGTGTCTCAGAAACATCAGAGCTGGGGAATGAAACTTATTTGGCTGTGATGTTTTTGTGGCCCGGAGAGCAGCTGATATGCAAACAGCACATAATCTGATTTAAGAAGAGCCCTATGCTTGTATTATTCCTCTTCCTAGTGCATTTCAGTAAGATTCCATCTCAGATGTGATCAACCCACCATCTTCTGAACTAGAGAACCAAATAAATCTCAATATGTTTTTGATAATCTTTCCAGTAACTATGTGCATGCTTTTTTGCTTTTCTGTGGGAAAAGTGAAGAATAACAGGTGCAGTAAATTTCAAAAAGTACATCAAAAGAAGTTACTGAAAGAGCACTGTAAAAGATTATGCAACTTTAAATGCTGGAAGGAGAACAAAAAGATTAATGATCTTTTTCATTGCCCCTTTTCTGGATCATTCTACCAGAAAACAAAAGGGGCAAGGAAGATCTTTAAAATGAAATTGTAAGCATGATATATTGGTATATATTACATAAATGATTGCACAGAACATTGGAAGTTCAGGGTCCAAGATGACATAAAATATTTGTGTTGCTATTAGGACCTTTCCCCCCCTGATTCTGTGTTTTTAGAAGAAGAAGAAGGAGTTGTCTTTTCCACCCCACTTTTCTCAACCATTTAAGGGAACTCAAATTGGCTGACAAAACTTTCTATTCTTCTCCTTACAACAGAACACCCTGTGAGGTAGGTGGGGTTGTGATAGCTCAGAAGAGAGATGTGACTAGCCCAAGGTCATCCAGCTGGCTTCAGGGAGGAGGGCAGAATCAAACCCTGTATTCCCTGATAAGAGCCCAGCTACCTTACTACTAGACCAACCTGGCTCACATATAGTAGCCATAAGCAATTGCATAGGTGTTAAATTAGACCAAATGTCTCCAGGTATGACTCCATGGTTTTATCTACTCAAGATGTGTTAGCAACTATCTTTATTTTTGTTGTATATGGTAAACATATTGTTCAAGTGAATAAATCTAAAGTCTTTGAAAAATCTAGGTTTAATTTTTTTTTTTAATTGGAAATTGGGAGGGTGCAGATTTTAGGATTCTGTTTTTAATACAAACATCTAAGGCCTCTGGATACATTCTAATAACAAAGAACTAAAGCTGCAAAGGCTACAATTGATTCAAAATAGGTCAGATTCCCTAATTTCCATCTATCTGTCCAGAAATTTTAAAGGTCAGAAGGGCTTGCTGACATCAAGACATCTTAAATTCATAACTACTTCTTGAGGTCCAAACTATACATTATATTACACAAAAGGACACCCTTCTAGCAGTCTTCCTCCACCTCCACCCCCAAATGAAAGGCAGCTGTAGGACTTTGCCAGTCTGAGCAGAATAGTTGACAGTGGAGCTGCTTGTCCACAAGTTATTTTTCCACTGCATATTGGCATGCCCAAAATGCCTTTCCACTTCTGAAGAAAATGATACCAATATCTACAACTTTCCTTTCTATATGGAAAATGTTTTGAATGATGAAATCTGCAAGAAATTAAAAAACAAAAACAAAAAAGGGGTAAAAGGAACATTCCTAATCATAGCTTCCTTTATTGTCTTCTGCTCCAAAAATCTATTTAAGCAGGCAGACCACCATTTGTTTGATGAGAACCTAGAGCTATTTCTGCATGGTTTGCATTACCCCAGTCTATGCTGAGCCAATCTCGGGCCACATCAGCGGATCAACCTCAGGATTGCCTCACGTTTTGCACACCAAGAATGCAACTAATATTGTCATGACACGAGGGAGAGAAGCAGTGTCCACCTCCTCACAGCTGGAAGTTCCTAGGCTTGAAACTCAACAGCAAGGGAGTGGGCTGCTGGTTACTGCCAGAATACGTGATGACTATAACCAGTCTGGATAGCTTTAAGAAAAGTTTTGATAAATTCATAGAGAACAGGTGTATCAGTGACTATTAGAATTGATGCCTTGATATGGTCTCCAGGTTGGAGAGACATTTAAAAGGGATTCAAGTGCAGGGGAGGGTTTTGCCTTTGTTTTCTGCTTGAGATGCCTATAAACAATTGGTGGGCCACTGTGTGAGACCTTATGCTAGACTAGATGGACTTTGGTCTGATCCAGTAGGGTCCCTATTATGTTCTTATGTTCCCCCATGAGAATTGCAGCCGTTAGATCAAATTCGGCTGTGTGTCTGATGTCAAGAAGGAGATAGTAGTCACGGAACCCAGGAACATATTTAGTGATGGCCTCAAAGGACAGGGCCACTGCTACAAGTGTGGTGGGATGAGATGCTTTGAGAGCTCATCATTCCACTCTGCAATTCCAACATTATGCAAGTGCCTATGGTGGCATGAATGAGATGTCCATGTGAATGCTGCTGCACTTTCAAGGTAGGATGGTATATTTAAGTCACTTTATGATGCATATGGATCTTGATTCTCAATCAACAACTGGTTCTGTTCAATACATGTGTTTAATCTACTTTGTGCTTCTGTAGCTCCCAACAGTGGTCACAGCTAGATGGGCATCCGGTATGTGCTGTTTCATGCAATATTTGGAAGGACTGAAACCAGATCTGCTTTTTGAGTAACTTCTATAGAAGTTGTCAGACTTGTATACTGCTCTCCATCAGAACCAGGTAAACTAACAGGTAATAAATGTATATATATATTTAAAAAGTCAGTGAAGAGGACTTTAGAATATATCTGTGGGAAGCCTACAGTATTCCATAGCCTGGAGGCTACCACAGGGAAGGCCTTGTATCTGGCCATGACATTAGCCACTTCAGAAAGGGGTGGAATTGCCAAGATGGTCTTCTTTTAAATGACAGGTAGGACTCTAAAGGTGCATTGCCATACAAGTGTAAATCTGAATCAAATCTGTTTTCAAGATCTGGAGATCACATTTTTTTTAATTCCCAGACTTTATGAGGACTATCCTGCAAAAATCTGCAGAAAAAAGTCCTCATAAAACTGTTCTCTGTCCCCTTTCGGACCACATCCCACATTATTTTTTCACCTTTAGGAATGCTATGAGACTATCTGGAACAGGAATCTATCCTTCTGGCCACTGCTGCCAAATGTGGGTGGGATTTCATAGCTGGGAATATCTCCCCCCCTCCCCTCGCCATGCCTGTTCTGAACAGACTACAATTAGGAGAGATATGGTCTTTTAAAAACACAAGCCTCAAGAGATTACATTGTTGCAAGGCTGGCACAGCAGGGGAACACTGAGCTGCAAGGCTTGGTTACCAAAGGGAAACTGAAAGGGAGAGTTATAGCCTCTCTCTCCCCCTACTCCCGTGTGAACTGTCTTTATTTCTCTTTCCCCCTTACATGTGAACTGTCTTTATTGGCCTCCATTTTTAAAAGGATTCCCAGATTGCTTTATACTGTCTGATCTTTTTCTGCCTGTGAAAGGGTGATCAGTTCTTTCGCTCATTTTGAGAAGGGGAGGCAAAACGGTTTGAACAAGGGGCAGAGATCAAAAGATCCTGTTTCTCCCTGCTGGAGATTTTTGTGGTTTGAGTGGGAATGCCAGTATCTGGGTTCAGCCGGATGCACACTTGGTCCTGAATCCGGATTTAAAATGTCCAAACCGAATTTCAAAAGTCAAGTGGGAATGTGCCCTAAGGGAGGAAGTACTTTTTCTGATACTTGAGTCCTGAGTCATTTAAAACCATAAAAATCAGAGCTAACATCTTGAATTTGACCTGGAAGTGAGGTGGTAGCCAGTATATATCTCTAAGTATTGGAATAATATGAGCTCCGCAGGAAATTCCTGTAAGCAATCTAGTTACAGCATTTTGCATGTTGTGTGCACATCCAGAACTTTTGCATTCAAAAGAAGATTCTTAAGAATTTAGAACTAGAGTGCTGAAGTCCAGAAAGAACTATGATTATTTGTAACACTATATATGCTGTAATCATCTGAACATACAGCTAAGTGTGCTTTGACACTGCAGTAGAAATCTACTTTTTCTTCCTGTTTTATATCATGAATTACTGGAATATTGCATGACACAGTCTGGGACACTGACCAACTTGTATATTTAGCACTGAAAGTAAACTTTAATAAAGTTTAATGAAGCAGAAAACTAAAGCTAACATCAAGGTTGCCTTGTGCAACCTCATATAGTTAATAGTTTACAATAATATAAATTTGTTCTGTTGAGACCTGTTCAGTTTCTATAGCTTTAGGCAAATATAATTAGGCAACATGGTACAACTGAATGGGAAGTATTATTCCTTCTTCTAAGTATAATTGCTTGCTTCCTCCAAACTCCTTTTGAGAACATAACAGTTTTGGTAGCTTTATGTTATGGGGTGATAATGTGAGAACTTTGTATTAATAAATGGGATGAAAATGCTATAAATAAATGTTGCCGATAATGGTTTTCCTTTTTGTTGTTGTTGTTCTACTTGTAGCTGGAGCTGGAGGAATGCATTATCATTTTGGCTGTGCATATTCAACAATCACTCCATTGAAATCTATGGTGCTTAAAGCTCTAAGATTTGACTTTTTATATATTTATTACTTTAAATTATTTTCCTGCTTTTAATCTTGTACATCATCTTGGATTGTTCTTTAGATGGAAAATTAAAAAGTCATTTGAACATTAACTTTTGTGCTCTTTCTTATTAATGCACTCAACTGACCGTGTCAGGAATTGAATGGTAGTAAAACATTACCGGCAAATGATGTCTAATTGATTGGGGAAGGAACTGTAGGCTGACATATCTGTTCCCAGAAATACTTAATCACTTGTGCCTTATTTAAAGTTTCACCATGCTATTATGTTTATCAGGATTTATCTCAAGAGCATTTTGAAGATAATATATTTTTGTAGGTCGAGTTAGAGTTTCTTTCCCGCTTGTCCTTATGATCTGGAATAAGATGCATTATGGATCAAGACTCCATGGAAATTATACCACTTGTTCAAGGAGATCTTATTATTATACCCTGCGGTGTAACAGGAATGCTAGTGTTGCAAGCATATGCCAGGTGAGTGGTGAGTCTGCACTGATCATACATGCCCTGGCAGGATATGGCCTCCTGTGGCATGAAGAAGCCACAAAATCCTCATGCATAACCCACTTGCAGGGAAAGAACTCGCACTCAGGAATGCTCTAGTGGGAAACAACGTAAGAGGAACTGTGTCCCTGTGGGCCAGGCTGGATCCCAGTTCCTGCCAACTCTGTGCAAACAGCCTCTGCCAGCAGGAATGACCAGTACTCCATTGCACAGCCTGGTGACATTTTGCCAAGATTCAGAAAATAACTTCCTTCCGTGACCATTTCTAAGGATTTGGGGATATATTCTTGGCCTGCAACTTCAAGGCTCGGAAACTTTTCTTCCCTAGCTGCCAAGGGGACAGCTGACAATGTCACCTACAACACCTGTTCCTGGTCCAGATTTTTTTTTCTATGCCAGGTTTATTCTCTGCAGTGTGCATTTAAACCATGAGGGTGGAACTCAGACTGCGAGGGAAGCAATGCTCAAGTGTATATTTACCTCCTGATAAGATCCAGGAGGCCCTCCTGTGGTCCCACTGCTGAACAGTGGGCAAAGCTTAGGCCACTTTTGATAGATGGGGTCTGCTAAGAAGGAGGAGCTATGTTCTTGAGTAGGAGAAAGAAGCCATGGGGGTCCTATTTTATTGTTCAGGCAGGAAGAGATATAAGACCTATTCACATGAGGGCTTTTGGAACATGTGAAGGATGCCCTGGGACAGAGCATTTACTCCTCTGGGCAGGTAGTTCCGTTCAGAACCGCCCCAGCTCATCCCACAGCACCCTAGACACATTCTGAGTGTAGAGCACCTTATGGTGGTCTACACCCGGCCCAGGGCATTTTGGGCCATTCTGCAGCTGTTAGGAAGGGAGTGCATTTTCACACTCCCTCCCTAACAGATGCAGGCCCCTCCCCAGGCCTGTCAAACTTGGGTCTGGTTGGACCCAGGGATGGGCAAGCCTGTCTGGTCCCTTCCCTGGGTTTCTGTGGGTTCTAGGGGACTGGATCAGGTCCCCTAGGGCCTGCAGGACACCCCCCCCCCCCGGGCATCCCTCTCCCAGGCCTGGGCCTAGGCAGGGACGTGTGCACATTCAAGGTACTTACCTTGTCCTTGCTGGGTGCCAAAATGACGAGTTGAGTGTGCCTGCTCGCACTGGCCACTGTCTGATTGGCTAGCTACAGATTGGCTTGCTCTGATTGACTAGCTGTAGCTTGCTCTGATTGGCTAGCTGTTCCAGAGGGCCCTGGAAAAGATCTGTGCTACTGGAGGAGGTAACCCCCCCTCCCGGGAGGCTGCCAGGGGGAGGTTTGGGGGGAGGGTGGCTGGGGGGTGGCCTGGGTAGGGATGCCCCGAGGCATCCATTATCCTTAGGAGCTTCTACCAAAGCTTTTATGGATACTGGATTATCCTTAGTTCACAGACTTTGCTTAACTAAAACAGCAGCTGAACTGAAACATAGATGAACTCTGTCTCTCCATTCCTACTCACTCAGTAGAGGCAGTTCAGGATATCAGTTGCTACCTGGAAGCAAGATGGATGTGGACCAGTAAATTGTAACTGAATCCAGACAGGACAGTGCATCCAGAGAGTTCAGGGACACTTGATTTGTTGTTTTGTTGGAGAAAGAATAAACCCACGATCTAGAGGTGCTCCTAGATTAATCTCTTTCGATTCCTATATGGTATTGGTAGCATGGAGTGTCTATTTTGTTCGCCAGTTTCATCCCTTCCTGGATAGGGACAACTTGGCTGCAGTGCTGGATGCCCTGATAACTCAAGACTAAGTCCTGTCTTAAGTAAGCTAATGCCTGGAACTTCCCATCAAGCCAAGGAGGGCTGATGTCACATGAGATGGACTTTTCTGTGGTTGCCACCTGACTTTGGAGCAATCTCTCTATGGAGGTATGCTAGGTGTTAATATTATATGGCTTTTCATTCTAGATTTAAACTTACCTTTTTACTCAGGTTTTTGATGTTTCACTTCCTCTGAGTGTTGTCTGCCAGGGTTGGAGGGACAAAGGGCTATATTTTAAGTATTTTTTTATATAGTTTATGGTTTTGTTTTTATTCTTGTGACCAACCCTGAGACCTTCAGGGAAGGAGAGGATATAAATACTCAAATAAATGTAAACAAATAAGACTCATAGCTTTATGTGACTCTTTTCTCAAATCATCATCCACTGTAAGGGCATAATGAGTGGATTTTAGCACCTTTATTTGTGTGGTACTTTGTTTATAAAACTTCTGAAATGCATGGATGGTCCCATTAAGTTTAGTTTCAAAATGGTATGATATATTGATTCACTTTCCCGGTTCTGTGCAATGTCCTTCTTTCGATTAGTCACTCTGGACAATTTAAACAAAGACACAAAGGAAACATTGGAACTGCTGTGTGCCATTTTGGCCACTGTCAACAAAGACTGAAGGAAGCAAATGCATAACGTTTCATTTTATTGAGCTTCTGACAACTTTATGCAAACAGTTGGTTATAAATGGCCATTTTTACTCATCAGAACAACAAATGCTATGTGTCTGTTAGTGTATCCTACTTCCGGAACTGTCAGGTACTTGCTTCATTGTGGTTTTGTGGTTTTGATAGTCAACAGCTAATTATTACTGTTGGTTTGGGTCACATTAAAATTCACAGGATTATGTTGTGGCATAAGTCTCCAAAGATGTACATAGTCTGTGATCAGACATAGAAAAAACAAAATCTCAGAGGTTCCTCAGAGAAGGTTTCAAGGTGGGGTCCTCTCACATTATCATTCTAGACTAGAAAAGGTGGATTAAAGAAGGAATGGGAACATGAGGGCCACACACTATGGCCGCATCCCCATTAGAAGCTTAATCCAGTTTCTCTAAACCGAAACAACAGAACCGGATGCAAACACGAATTTGCCTGATCCCATTACTTTCACCCAGAATCGTATTCAATCCAGATTCTGAGGATGTACATGACTCAAGGGGGGACTCCAGTGGCTACTTTTTAAAAACCACTTTTTGGGGCTGCCCTGTCGTCTTCCTCCTGGCATGAACGTGCCACCCATAAGGAACCCCTTCATGGAGCCTAGCTGGGTGGCTCAGTGGCTGCCGCTTGCCTGGATGGAGGAAAAACGGCAGCGGGCAGCCAGCAATTCTTTCCCCTCCTCTCCTCATTGCTCAGGGCATGCAGCAGGAGCAGCAACCCAAGCCCCTTCCCCAAAACTGCAGCTGCTTTTCTTTCTTTTCTCTTTTTTAAAGGTCAGAACTTTCAAAATGGCAAGATCGTTATCAGGTGTGAAGTGCTTGGATTGCTACAGTGTAGCGGCTGGTGCTTTAAGGGGTGGATTTTACAGCTTGCTTTGGAAGCAAGCTATTGGAGGAGGGAAAATCTCATCCCTTAACACGGAAGGGTTCCCACAGTAAAAAATGTAAAAAGTTTCAAGCCAACGAACCGGAGTGAGACCTGTTGGAACGAGACTTAACATTTACAATGCTTTGGGGCGATTTAACACGCGGAAAGCGTGTTAAGCCAAACTGACGTGGGGTCTGCAAGGCTTGAAAACGGTTTGAAACCAAAATAAGGTTGTAATGGGGATGCGGCCTATATCTCTAAGGCACCTTGGAGGCTCCCCTTTTGTTATGTCAGAACACAGGTAATATGGGTCAGGACAATCTGTATTAGCTCCAAATTCAAAATCACATTGAAACTATTCCATGCTGAGTTTAGCAATTATGTGTGAATGGTTGTTTTCCTGGTCCACCCAGACTTTAATTTGTTTTTAATTAATAACGCATAATCTATATTCTTGTATACTCATGTCATGTTTATATTTTTGGGATTCTCCAAACATATGAATAATATCCATTTTCCAGTTTTGAGATTTACAAAGCCAGATCATCCCATTGTAATTAATCTTATATAACAACTGATGTACTTTTCCCATTGTTTAAAGGCATTTGCAAGAGAAGAGCATTCAGTATATTGTGAGAAATTATTAGAACGAAACACCAAGCTTAGCACATTTGCAGGATTATTATTTGTGTGAGTTTCTCCAACAGCCCAAATTGCACATTGCAGTAATCAACTCATAAGTTGCAAATCAAAATAAACTTCATGTGCCGATAACTCTAGTGAGAAAACATCACAATGCTTTTACATAAGTAATATAGGCGTTTGGTTTGTTTATATTATTCCTTCAACCCAGTATGCTCTTATAAGAGAAAGAACATCTAAGGTGCCAATGTAGTTATAAAACGCCATTGTGTCACTTCCTCTAAACTATGATTTGGACATTGTAACAGCTAGTAAAAGCCAAAAATATATTTTGAAAAACACTTGAAGCTTCAAAAAGTATATAATTGGCAAAAGATTCAAATGTGAAATGCAAATAAAAACATACCTTTGAACTTATTCCACTTTATTGGAAATACATAAAGAAAAATACATATTTCTTAAGAAATGTGAATTCAATGATTTTCTATGCAGTGCATATGAATGATCAGTCAATTTCTAATATCAACTAAAATTAAAATCAAAGCATGGTGGCTGTTTCGGCAATCAAAAAATAAAATAAAATAAAAGGACTTGCGCAAAAGTCCTCAGTAGTGAACCTGGAACAGGCTGTTTGAACTGGAAACAAATCTTACAGTCAAGTTTTGTTTTCAGGATAATACATGTGATTGGATGGAGAATATTGTTCTCATGATATTATGTAACACTATTTTGTAGTCAATGTAATTATTCTTGACAGCACCAAAACATTCTTATATCCCTCTCACAACAACTGAATAGATCCTGCTTCTAGTCACTGGCAGATGTCATAATAATAAATATGAACTTAACTTTTGATTCTTGAAGATATTAAAAAATGGCACCAGCTGTGGAGAAACTCTCAACAAACAGACATGTTACTTTACAAAAAAATAAAATCCTGAACTGAGAATCCAAAGCAATGTAGAAAATAATTCCCAAATATGATGGACTAATCTCCATCTCAAGGCTGCACATTTATCCAAAGACATTAGATAGATTCCTTGATTTGGTTGTTTCTTGGGTAAGGGCCATACAGGCTAATAATGTCCAGGCAAAGTACAATAGGAGAGTGATGATGGCATATCATCACACTCATCCAGTGGCTAACCTGCTCCTTAGGGCATAATCTGTTCTTGGAAGCACTTATTTCCAGCATGGGGAAAAACCACTCTGTCAAAGAAGAAGGAGGAGGAAGGGTTGGCTTTTCTGCCCTGCTTTTCCCACCCATTTAAGAGGACTCAGAGTGGCTGACAAATCTTTCTATTCTTCTCCCCACAACAGACACACCCTGTGAGGTAGGTGGGGATGTGAGA
Organism: Aspidoscelis tigris stejnegeri; assembly: GCA_023333525.1. Lineage (NCBI taxonomy): Eukaryota > Metazoa > Chordata > Lepidosauria > Squamata > Teiidae > Aspidoscelis > Aspidoscelis tigris. The sequence goes on from JALMGA010000001.1 coordinate 217,094,996, forward strand.
GCTCAGAAAGAGAGCTGTGATGAGCCCAAGTTCACCCAGCTGGCTTTGTGGGAGAGTGTGGAATCAAGCCCAGTATTCCCAGATAAGAGTCTGGCTCACTAACCACAATAAACCAATCTGGCTCATGGACCAAACTGAAACAAGGTCTAGGGTCACTCTTGCAGCCACCAAGTGAAGGTATGAAGACTGCAGAAGTGATATACCTTCTCTCTTGCTGCTTGGCTCTTTGAAGCAAAGGAACACTTTCAGCACTTTGTTTAAAGGCCTCACCCCATCCTAGACATTTGCAAAAGAGATCTCTCAGTTTCTGGACCAAAGGAAGTGTCCTAACCCAGGAATGTTCCCTTCCCCTAGTAGATCTTGATAAGCAGAATTAGTGTGGAATATGACAATGGACAAATTCCCTTCAAATTATGAACAAGTAGATTTAATAAAGCCAAGTTGCCTGAAACAAACATACACTTCTGAAAGAGCTTAAAAGTTGGACTACATCCATCTAGTTTGCCATCTCTTGCAAGACTAGTCTATGGCTGTGTCTCTTAGAGTGAGCACCTCCATGAAAACAATAGTGCCCTGCCACTATTGGGTATTTCATAGTAGTGCCATTGGCCATTAGGGTGCTTGACCCTCCTGGCTAGTGCATGTGGCGGGGCAGGGGGGGAGGGGCAAGGCCTATATTTCCAGTTAGTCTCATTACAAAACCTTGTGGGATCCTGTTAATTACATCTTTCCACTGTTACAAATTTAGTGACAGAGTAGATAGCGTATTGAGCATGTATGTTTTATATTGTTCATAAGTATGTGTTTTTTGCATTTTGCAATTTATGATTTTATATATGACTATAATAAAATATGACTGTCTGACTGGCAATTATGAAAAACAGCGGCCTCTAAGACAGCTTTATTTTGTTCAAAAATAAAAGACATTGACTTGCAGCCTGGCCTGTAGCAATTCTTGTAATAGGGGAAGTAATTATTACTGGCGAAACAGGAAATTAGGAAGCAATTTTACCAGGAGACTTAAGAATAAATTTTGCTTGTCATTTTATGTCTTGCTGACAGAATAAATATATATTTCAATCACAAAATTGTCATTTTGACAGACAGTTGAAGTCCTCCAGTGCTTAATGATGGCAGCAATCAAAATTTGTACTTTCAGATGTACTTTTCAACTGGTCTTATTAAAGATAAGCAAGGGGCTAAGGAATAAAATGTGTTTTTTTACATTGTGTGGGGCCTGCTGTAGTCTGCAGTAGAATGTGGAAGGCAGGTTCCTATTCTGGTATCTAATCTAGAATAAGGCTTAGTGCATAAAAGGCCAAAATCAGAAAATGAGTTTTATAAAGTTTATTTAGAAAGCAAGAAACAAGAACATCATAACAAACATATTAAAGGAAAATACAAACAGTATTTTAACTTGATAAATCACAGAGGACACATTACTGAATGACTTAAGTATCTATAAGAATAATATGTACATACAGCTTTATTGTTAGCATAAGTTTTTCAATTTTTGCCTTAACATAATAGGGAACTTATATTTGACCTGGAAGGGGGGCATGTTCATTACTTACTTGTTCGAGATTCACAAAAAGTGGATTCCATACTTCTGAAAAGGGATAATATTCTTTTCTACCATTAAGTTGGTTATACTGAGCAGTAATAAGTTCTGTGACTGCAATTTCAGTTAGCTTAATCTACCAGCTGTTAAGATTTAAAGTTTCACAGATTTTCCAGCTTTTAGCAATAGCACTTTTTGTTGCTAGAATTAGAAAGTGCAGTAAAGTTAAAGAATTTAATTTTTTTTGCTAATTTCTATATCCGGAAATATACGCAAGGTACAAATTTCTAAAGTAAATTTAAAAGGAATTTTGATAATCATGTTAGATTCTATTTCAGTTGACTGCCAAAATTTCCATAATAAGTGCAATATTTTGAAGCCAATAATGTTGTTTTGGGTCTATATTATCAAGTCAGTTTCTTGCTCTTTCAGTTGATGGATCCGGGGAATCAAAAAATATTTTATAGCATATAAATCCTGTCCCGGAGATTGTCCCAAACAGTTACAAGGTTTGAATATTGAAGCTGATATTATTCCACTGCAGTGAAGTGCAATTTATACCACTGTAAGGTAGGTGAGAAGAAGTTGTACAGATCTGGAGAACAGTCTCAGTTGTGCCTTCTTAAATTGAGAGCTGAAACCCACACAACCATTTTCCTGGCACAAGTACCTTTGTTCTAATGAAAGGCAGGCACAAAATGAGGCATCCTCATTATATAATAGCCCTAACTTATTCTTAGTTTTTAATGTCTGTCTTGTTATCCAAATTATTCTGGTTATCCTGGAGTAGTGAGTCATTATGACCTGTTATATTTTGCCTGGGGTCAGATCCCTAACTGTGCCCTGCTTACCTGATTTTCATCCAAAATCTGTTCTTTCCTTCACCCACCCGCAGAGCAAACCAGATGTTCAACATCTGCATGCCTCCTGAATGTATTGCAGAATAACTTTTTATTTCGCTGTTTAAACAATGAAATTTTGAATGAAGGATAGCATAGGATTGTTTTAAATGAATACATAAATAATAAACATTGTTTCAACCTGTCTGGAAAAAAATACAACTAGAATATTTTTGCTAACCATAGCCTTCCTTTATCTTAGCAAAGGGATTTTCAACAGGAAGTTGGAAAAACCTTGAGGAAAAACAATTATAGACCTATCTTCATTCTGTGCTCATCGAACAAAAACACTTTCTTGTGAGCCGGTTTGGTCTAGTGGTTAGGGAGCCGGATTCTTATCTGTGAATACCAGGTTTGATTCCGGACTCCTCCACAAAACCACCTGGATTACCTTGGGCTAGTCATAGCTCTCTTCTGTGCTCTCACAGCCCCACTTACCTCACAGGGTGTCTGTAGTGGGGGGAAGAACAGAAAGCTTTGCCAACCACTTTGAGTCCCCTTAAATGGGTGAGAAAAGTGGTGTAGAAAAGCCAACTCCACCTATTGTATTTCTAGCCTGTATTTCACGGCAAAGGCTTTAAAAGGTTTGGGGTTGTCATTCAAGTGCTGGGCTCATATCTCATACTCAGTGAGATTGATTCTGCACTCCCCCAAGAAGCCAGCTGGGTGACCTAGGGCTAGTCACAGCCCCACCTACCTTACTGGGCCTTTGTTGTGAGGTGAACAGACAGTTTTGCAAGCCGCTTTGAGTTCCCTTAAAGGTGAGAAAAGTGGAGTAGAAAAGCCAACTCCTCCTCCTCCTCCTTAGGTTGAAAAGGGCACTCTTGGGGGCCTATTGATGGGTGGGAGGCAAGGCATGCTGGGATGCATGGGAAGTGTTGGGGACGAGGAATGTCAGGACACAAGGGGATGGGATTCTCACAACTAAGGACGTGAGGTGAGGGGGGTGGGGGTTCTCTTTGCCTCAAACCTTTGTCAAAGTCTCTGTATTTTTGCCCCTCTGTCTTTGAGTGAAGGCAAAATATTTTATCCTTCACTTTGTCTCAAAGCAAAGTTCATCCTGTCATGAACCTCCCTACTTCTAGCATAATGTGTCTGCACCGGATATAGTGTTGACCAAGCTATGACACCCAAAATGGCAACATAGTCTGGTTTACTAACAGACCTTGACATGCAGGTCAACATGCCTTGGTGGTTCAATATACAATGGAAAATCTATTTTTGTGTCACAACAGTGCATGCTATAGAACTGGGAGGCTGGGAGCTCTGAAGGCAAGAAACATTTGTTCTTGTCTTTCAAATCATTTGGAGGTCCTCATGCAGACTGTGAAGCTGGTACAGGCTTCTGAGCGTATGAGGAACTGGCTCAGGGCAGCCTTGCCCTGCACCAGAAGCAACCCAGCCCAAGTTGCTAATCCTGGGATGTGATGGCTAAGGCTGTGATCCAAGATGGTTTAGCGATGGGATTGTTCATACATCATTCTATTCCTCTCACCTCTCATAAATGTTTGGTGCTAGAAAAAGAGGATTAAAGAAGGATTGAAAATGTGAATGCCATATGCCTTTGAGGTGTCTCTTTTGTTATACCTGAATACAGCTTCAAGGTCTCTCCAGATTATCTTAAGTGATGGCTGGAAATGTAGAGGAGGAGGTACTCCTTCAGATATTGGATTTCAAATCGTTCAAGGTGTTGAAAGTCAGAGTTAAGTCCTTGAGTTGGTCTTGGAAACAAGGTGGTCACTAAAACAAAGTGAGTGAAATGAGTCCAGCTAGGAACACCTGTTAGTAACCCAGTTGCAAAGTTTTTCATAAGTTGCAGCTTCTGAGCTATCTTCAAGGGCAGTTCAACATAGACCACATTACAGCAGCCTTTCACACTTAGATAGTGAAACACTGGAAAAAAACAAAGAGAAGCGGGTAGATGCTTTGCTAGCTTCTGGATATTTGGAACTGGAATGAAGCTGGCAGATCCTCGAATTGCCTCTTGACGTATGGCAGTGGTGTTGAGAGATAATTGTTGGATCCCACAATTACCTCCTGCCATCTGGAGGCATCCTTAGATGCAGGTGGAACCTCACCCGCCCATAAAGAGACATAATTACTTGCTGAAATCCCTATGGCTAGTTTTTATTAGCCATGATGGACAAGTTTCAAGACAACATATGGTAGAATGAACCCTGTAAGCAGCTTGCCCATATCTTTGGCTCACAACAAGTGAAACTGATCCAACACAGATGGTATTCTTAGGATGTCCAAAAATGGCATCCAATTCAGAGTAAATCTGTTTGATTTTTACCCTCAAAGTGCCTTGCAAACTTCTTACAGATTTTCTTGAGGTGGTGAGAAGAAATTCTCCTCACTTTTAATTATAGCTCTTAAGATGATTTCTTGACATAGGATATCTAGTTTTAACAAAAAGATTTATACTATGACATAGCAAGTGGAGAGAAGATCATCATAAGAATTCACAAAGAAATTGTGCATAGGGTGTTGTAATCCACACATCTTCTGCTTTGTTATGCCCCCTATTCGTTTATGGGCTAAAATATGGAATGGTTCAGCCATGCGCCTCCAAACCTCCTGCTGTACCACACCATGTGCATACCCTCAGCACCCCAAGAATATACACCTTAGGCCATGCTCTGCCCATAGGCCATCCGGTGTGTCACACTATGCCACCTTTGAGCACTCTGAAAAACAGTCAGGTGGGTATACACCTTACACATCAGAGTCACACTAGGCCAACCTTGACTGGTCCAGTTCCTCCTGCTGGCTCTGCTCTCTCTCTCTTGGGAGGTCAGGTGCTGCCACCTGAACTGCTAACAATGGTTCTGCAACTTTAATTTGATGTAACTGTCCAATATAACCTGCTTTTACTGTGTATTAGATGTGGCTTACTAATAATATAGTGGGGGCTTCTAGAAGGAGAATGGAAAGAAAAACACTCCATTACATCTGGATATATTTATAAAATAAAGCATGACAGCAAACATTCATTGCAAAAGACATGGGTTGTGACAAACAAGGACTGAAGGGATATTTTTATCAGAATTTAAAGGTTTTTATGCCAGTTGTTATGTAATTTAAACTTGCACAAGTTCCAATCATTTGAGTTTGTTTGACAACAATGGTTGGCTTCACATCCCTAAACATTTCAGACTAGATTAGGCCTCATATGTTACAAGCCAAAATAAATAAGGACAGTTCATAAGTTTCAGTTCAAAAGCATTTGCTACCATGTATAAATAAATAAATAAATAAATAAATAAATAAATAAATAAATAAATAAATAAATAAATAAATAAATAAATAAATAAATAAATAAATAAATAAATAAATAAATAAATAAATAAATCCTTTCAAAGTACAGCATTCTGACCTGGTTCTAACACCACAATTTGTAATTTTCTAGCCCATGCTTTTTTGTAATAATTTAATTTATTATCAAATTACTGGAAAGCAGGTGCCTCTTCTTTGGCCCTGAGGCCTGGTGGATGAATATTGATGCCTGCATCAGGCTCACAGGCTGCCCCAAGTGTACAAAACCTGCCCTTGGAGGCACCCTTGGTGCTGGGCATATGAAGTGACTGTGAGGGCAGATTGTCCGTTGCTGTGTAGAGTGACACTGTTGGAAGAGATGAATTATCAGGATGATTTCTCAGGCCCTTTTCATTTGGATGCTAAACCTTGGCAGGCAAAATCCTCACAACCATGGGACTTTTGTTCCACAGCTGTGAGATTTAAGGAGGCTGAAAAGCCCTACCATATGACTGACATGTCTCCCATCTCTATGGAGGACCTGTCCCACTTCCACTCATGAGACCTGCCTTGGCCAACAGTCTGAAGGCAGCCTAAGTGTGAAAACCTGTTTAAGTTTCTCAAGTTCAAGGAGACTGGTGGGTATACATTTGTGTTTTAAGATGGCGGGAAGTCATTCCTCGAGAACTATTTTAGCTTAATCTTTGCAATCATTTTGGTAATACAACATTATAAGCAATAAATGCAAGTGGAACTAAATGAAGTATTGTAGAACATTGTTTATTCCATTATGAAGAAATGCTATTTTTAATCTGTTGTGTACCTGCTGTATTATTGCATATGATAAAAAATAATGTTTTTGGATAAAGTTAAATGCCAGATAAGGACATTTAGAGTTTGGAAACATCTGGTTCCATTTTCTAGGAATGTAAGGAAAACAAAGTGGTTTGTTTTCTTCAGTTCTTCAGAACTTTGAAAATTCAACACACACGCACACACATACATCTTGAGACAAAGGCTACAACCTAAGTTGAAAAGGAAGGCACTTTGTGGTCCTTCTGGATTTTTTTCCAAGAAGGTGAAAGTTTCATTCTCACACTATATCATTTCACATTTTGTAACAACTTTCTTCCTATTGGAAACCACAAGGAAGGGCAGGTGTTCTTCATTTGTGGAGTATTTATGTTCAAGTTAGTTAAGCAACAATGGCTGCTCCTGTCCTTCCTAGCTTTGAGATATGGTGGCAAGTTTGGAGACCAGAGAACTTTGTTCCACACGGCCTTCAAAGATTCTGCCCAATCTTGTTAAGGGATTCACAGGAAACAGTTCAAAGTCACCCCTGTTTTCACCTTCCATTTACATGATGGTAACAGGTACAGAAGAGGGCAGGAAGTACCCTTCAAGTTCTTTCCCCCATACTACAGGAAGGGTATCACTGAGGCTACCTTCTGAGGTGTGTTACAGGCCCAAAGATGGCAAGGAGTCAGATGGTGCATCCCTCTGACCCTCCCTGGGGACAGTTCCCCCTCTTACCCCTCAGTAATTATTTGACTGACTAATGCCTTCAGTTACCAAAACATAAAGAATATTAGTGTACCTCAATAAGATGCACTTCAATATGTTATGGTTATTGCTGAAGACATCCCATGTTGCATAAAAATCTGACATTTTAGTATGAAATATTCAACTGATTTTTATTAATAAAGTTATGAATAATGATAAAATATTTTCATAGTCTAATTAAATTTTATAAATACTGGTCTCAGACTACTGTCTATGGTATTTTAAGGAATGACACAGTTGCCTTCACTGGCATACAATTTGCTATTATAAACTTTATGAATTGTAGGGAAGTATTTACACTATATGGACTTTTTGTTGTTGTTGTTGTTTTGCTCCTGATTTCCTTCATTTCCCCACAATTCATAAAGTTTATATTAGCAAATTGTATCCAGGCTATTAATGGACAGAACCTGATACATAAAAGAAATGATTAGTTGCTTTGCAGGTGTTATCCCAATCAGAATGATCAAGGAGCTAGAACATCAGGCTGCAACGTTTTGACCTTTTCAGCTATAAAATTGACATGTAAGAGGTGACCTGACTGAAATATAAAAATAATGTATAGTGTGGAAAAGGAGGAGGGGTCCCTTATCACACAACATTAGAACCAGGGGGCACTCTGTGAAGGTGATAGCCAGGAGAGTTAGGACCAACAAGGGAAGTATTTCTTCACCCAGTGGAGGGAATCTGATTATAAACTGGGGGAATGGGCAAGCAGAATAAAGGTTCCTGTTGGCCAGTTCTCCCCTCTAGCCTTTTTCATATCTATTCTTGGAGTCAGACCAGGCAAGGGAAATGGAAAATGAGATTCCCTTCACCCAGAGGGTCATTACTCTATGCAAGAGATGGTGACAGCAACCAGTCTGAATAGCTTTAATAAAGTGTTAGACCAATTCATGGAGGTCAGGTGCACCAGTGGCTGCTAGAATGGATGTTTAGACATTCTCCCCAGGTTGAAGAGATAGGCAGGATTCCACTAAAAGCCATTTGCAGGGATTTGAGAACATGTGAAGGTTTTGCCTTTGTCTTCTGCATACAGAATGCCAAAAGCAACTGGGTGCTGGAGCAGATGGATTTTGCCCTGGTGTAGCAGGGCTCCTCTTATGTTCTTATGTTCTTTTGTTATGTCTGAACATAGCCTATTTTACAGTTGATACCGTCACTCCAAGACCTAGAGGAGCTTCCTGATGATAGTAGAATGTGAAGGTCCATCACACGTTTTGAAAATTATTTGGAATTGAACAGTTCCAGATGAATTATGAAAGAATTGTGTATGCTTGCAAAATGCCATCTTTATTACATCCTGTAAATTAACAAAAAAGTTTATATAGATTCCCACTTCCTCTTTAATCTGTCTTTTACAAAACGTGGCATGAACGTGGCATGTTCTTCTCAGCCAAGGCATGTAAATCTACTACTTCAATTCATTCTGGGAGTTCTGAATACCACGTTTAAAAAGTATGGCTTGCTGGCAGTCAAACATTCAAAGAAGAATATTTCATTTGTACTTCTCTGATGTTCCCCACTCCCCCTCCCAACGTACACACATAAAACAAACTATAGTTCCCTATAATGAATTTCTACACAATTCAGTGGTTATAAAGGAATGGTACAATGTACAAGATCACAAAGCTACTAAGGTCAGATATTTGGGGCAATGCTGCACTGGCTGGTATACCGGACCAGCTATCAGGGCCTCCTTTAGACTTCACCAGCAAGCAAGGGAGGCGCCTATTACGCTTGCTGGTCTGGTATACTGGACGGTGCAGAATCACTCTAAACTGAAAGTCCAGATCCTTACTTCTAATAGTACAAGATAGTAATTTGTGATCCTTTGGGTTTCTTAGGGGTAACTATTGGTCTAAAAAGGCTTTGTGTGATTCAGAGAAACACGTGTTTCTAAAGACAAAAGAATGTCTTCTCTGAACAGAAAATTGTTGATAGCCTGGCTGCAAAAGTTGCAGTTTCCTGGAATAATTTGCTGGTTCAGTTCATATGTTTTAATAAATATGGCTTTGTACTTTTTGTTTCCTCCTAACAATATGAAGACAGACTATGGTACTTTTTAATGAAACAACTGTACTATATCAAGCACAAAAAGTAAGTTGAAAGTGGCAGCTTATTTGGGCTTGGATTTCAAATTATACCAGTAGAAGGTTTGAAACTGTACATGGCTAGAAACTTTGCATGAATGGGGACAGTAAGTACAGGGGCTATGGAAATAATCAACTTTCTTCACTTATTTTCACTTCAAAAGCTTTATCATTTGCTTCTTCTCTGTATTTGAATTATAGTATATTTTTCTTTTCATTCAGTTTCATTACTACCTCCTGGATTTCAAAGGGAGACACAGCCAGTATCTATAATTGTTCAGATTAAATAACATTTCTAGATTTCGTAGGCTGAAATTTCTGTTGCTACATGTCATACAGTTTTGATACATAAACCTCCTTGCAGAGGTAATTAAAGAGGTATGTATTTCAAAATCACCCAAATCTTCCAATGGGAGATATGGCCACTTTCTCTTGATATCTGTATTTTCTATCCTATTGGCATGAAATACTTTGGGCTTTCTCCAGTACCTGTAGACTGAGTATGCAGTGTTTCAGGTAGATTGGGCAACTATTCCTAATTTCACAGGCAGTTTTTAAAAAGAGGCACAAATACAGACTAAGTAATTTTCACATCTATCCTTCAGTAATTTACAAATTTGTCCCAGGTCTCCCTAGCTCTAAAATCTCTGTATATGCTGTTCTTCCATCAAGGGCCTTCACATTCTGTACCTGGGACCATGCATGGTATGATATTGGCCTTGTACCCAGTAATAGTTCTTGTGCTACCAAGATCGGTGGCTTAGTGGTATCTTTCTGCTCTGAATTTTTTCCAGCCACTGACATGATTTTCCAATGCTAGGCACTTCTATGATATGCCAATTGTACCTTCGATCAATCAGGGGGTAAAAAGTATCAAGATCACTGTCCTGAATGAAGAGTAAAAGATTAATCAGTAAAATGTCTTCTATGGATGAATCGCTAAGAAAATGCTTCAGACAACTGCAGGAAAGGATCATGAATGAAGAACAAGCACTGGAGATACTTTGGCATAACAAAACACTTATTAGTACAAAGCCAATAGACGGAGTTTACTGTACCAGGTGGGACTTCAGATAGAAAATGTGCAAAGAAGCTTCTGCGTGCAACAGTCAGCTACATAGTAGCCAGATGTAAGATGCCAGCAGTTACAAAATATTATTCAGAGCTGCACAACCCTATTGGCAGAACAGTGTAGAAGAATATCTGCAAGGGTATGGTAGGACATCCAAAAGGGGAAATTTTCACAAGGAAAAGTACTGGAGAAAAACAGAGCCAAGATCCTGTGGGACTTCCATATCCAGACCAATCAACCAGACATTGTGATACTAGAAAGAGACATAAAAAAGACAGAAACTGGAGAAATACCAGAGGCTGAAAGACAAACTGGAGATATAGGTGAAAGTGGTCCCAGTAGTGATGGAAGCACTCGTAGTAGTGACTCTCAAGTTAGGAAGATGGTTTGAACAAAATCTAGGACAAACTTCAGAGTTTAAAAAAAACCTTCAGAGATCACAAAAGCATAGCTCTAGAAACAGGTAAGATACTGTGCAGGGCCCTCAAACTCCCAGTTAAGCACCTTCTGTTGATTCAAACAGATTCTATTCCCACCTCACAGATCTTTATATGATATTTAAAAGAGTGAAGAGGCTTGAACCAAGTTGATCCTGCTCAACTCAGTTCACATTCTCTGTGCCTTTTTGCATTTGGGTGAAGAGGTCCATTGAGGGATGTTTCTGCACAGAGCATATGCACTGCTGGAGTCACTTCTCTTTCAGATTGCCTCCTAACCAAATACTAAAATTCACAGCTATACTAGTTATGTCTAGGACATGGCTAGTACATTCCAACATGCAGCCTTCATGCCACCACAATGGCCGTCATGCATGACCAATGCTGCCATGCGTCAATCACTGCTAGAACCAGGGTGTTCACACTTAGTCGACATTTAGTGAAGTGCCAGGTAAGTTTGTGATGGATCTGGCATTTCAAATGTCAGCACCCAATCTGCTCCAGATCTTCACTTCCCTAAAACAGTGTACCAGGAAAGTAAAGGTGTGAAAACAAGCTCTGTGTGGTTTAGTTCAGTTAGTGCAGTTGATGTTCATTTCTACTTTGCATTCATCATTTTCTTTTTACATGTAGTTATGCCAAATTATTAAGTAGGGTGGAAAATGTGTTAGTCTCTGTTAATTAAAAGGGTGGAAATTTTATTTGCCAATAAAAGGCCTACAGGCCACATTTATCCCTGCTTGAAAAATAGGGTGACAACACCTTCTTATGATTTGGGCCCTCAAGAGCCAGCTATATTTTCCTTCATGCCCATTCCATGTGGGATTTTAATGGGGTCACTGCGAAGATTTAGTGGGCAAACATCCTTTCATGTCTTGAAACTGCAAAGAAAATTTATTTTTCACTAGCATTGTGCCAGTGTGCATTGCATCTTGCCAACAATTCTCAATCTCTGGAAAAAATATCTCCCTCAGGCCAGCTTCACCTCACAAAACTTTTAACAAGAAATTTCAGAGCTTGAAATATATCAGCGCTCTCTATTAAAGGCAGAGGTTTGTCACACATGGCAAAGTTTTGAGGATCAACTGGCAAACTTGTAACTTAATGCAAGGTTGATGATTTCTCATCCAGACAAGCATTAATAATTTTATGAACCTTCCCAAATACTTTAGCAAGAAGCAAACCATTTTGCCTCTATAGGAATAGGTAGACATTTATGAGTCCCCACTGAAAATGATGGGAAATCTGAACAGTTTTGCAAGAATATTACCAGAAGAAATAAAGGAAAAAGATGGGGGAAGGAGCAACATTTGTTTTTAACTTCTAAGGATTTGTGGAAGAAAATAAGATTACCAGAATTCTAAAGATCCATTTTTTTTTTTTTAGAACCTGATGTATAGAAATTGTTTGGTTACTTGTTTCATTGCTATAAAAGAAAAGTGCTTTTGGCTCACACCAGAGACTGCTGAACAGTGAATCACAATAATATATCTTCTTGTTACTTTAAGAAATAACACCTGCTTCAACAGCAATCCAACTTGGGTACGACTATTGATTGCTTCACTCACAGACTCTACTGTGCAGTTTATTACTTCGGACATTAAACTTCCACATAAAACAGAATTACTGTTTTGCCTGTGGTTTGAGAAAGATCATACAAGTTTTGCTCGTGGAATATTGACCATTGTCATAACGTTGCTTCAATTAAGTTGAACACTACACTCCTGAAGAGTACCTCAAAAGTCTACTCAATTAGTAGTTCTCTTCTTTTGGACATCTTTCCGTTCCCCAGTTTCCTTTGTAAGTTCATACCAGAGGCTGCATCTGTGTGTCATCATTCAACACTAGCGATGGGCACAGTTTTGTTTTTTGCTTCACATCAGAGTGAAAGTTGTAGTACTTCACGTTTATGAAAATGGAGCTCCCACAAATGTGGATGGATTCAATTTCACATTTAATGTTTCATTAATTTTTCACCCAAGAGAAGATTCACACAAGCTGTTAAAATACTGAAATGAATGAGAGAGAGAATGAGGGAGAGACACACAGAGAGACTTTGAACTCAGCAAAGGGGAGTGAGCAATCTTGGCATAGTTTCACATGTGTGATCAGGAGCAAAGGAAGGTGAGAATGTAGTTAAGGAACAGAAAAAGAGAAAGCAGTAAAATATAAAGGCTTGACAACTGACCATGTGTTTCCTGTCCTTTCTTTGTTCACACATATTGCCTACTGGGCCTGTTTAAAAGTTGTCATACTTCTAGACCTTCAGCACATATAAAGGTATCATGCCATATTCACCAGAGAGAAACCACCCACTTGCTTTTTCACCCCTCGGCTTCTGCTGTTGCTGCTCCATCTGGATCCTGCTCTTACTCCTGTGAGAACTTTCCCCTGGGAGTACTGGCAGAACTGGAATCTGGCTAATGCCTGGAAACAGGTCAGGAAGAAGAAGAAGAGTAGTTGGCTTTTCTACCCCACTTTTCTCACCCATTTAAGGGGACTCAAAGCAACTGACAAAGCTTTCTATTCTCCCCAATACCCTCTGAGGTAGGTGGGGGCTGTAAAAGTTCAGAAGAGAGCTGTGACTAGCCCAGGGTCACCCAGCTGGTTTCATGGAGGAGAGCAGAATCATGGTAGTAAGCCAGCTTAAACATTGTTTTGACTTGGAAGATTAAATGAAATGAAATAGTTGGTGGACTTTGGGTGAGAGGAGACAAAGTCTCATAAGACAGCAGTACCATGGAGTGTTGGAGGAAATGGACTCCCAAGTACTAGGAAAGAAAGAGATGGCTAAAGCAACCCCATGTCCAGTTCTATGATGGACAAATGGCAGGCATCCTGTCATAGGGATAAGGAAATTATGACATCCCTTTTGTTGGCAGGATCTATACACAGTGCATTGTCCAGCACCATGTAGAGCTGATTGTGACTCAGATCAAGTCTTCTGGCCGAAGATTGGAAGGGTGGCTGACAGTGTAGGATAAGTGCTGTCTGCACTCTAATGACCCACATGACTAGGTCCACTTCCCGAGTCACTTATGGGAGCCTGGTGAAGTGGCAAGCCCAGCCACTTGGTGCCATTTGTGTATAAGCAGCTGGGTTGGTCTGTCATTGACGAATGCCTGAAGGATGGCTTTAAGCAGTCTCTCACTGGAGGGAGCTCTGATGCCATTTTCTTACCAGTGGATACTCTAGTGCCATAACCATGTAGACGCACCTTTACCCTGGAGACATAGCCTTCCAGTGGACTAGTCTTCAGTGTGTACATGGCATTCCCCAGGGGTTTGACACAGAAAAAGCCCTTCAGTCATTTCCTTTCAGAATATTTATGCTATTGCTTCCATATATACTGCAAGACTCACTTTTATATTCTTTTCCCATGTTGAAGTCATTTTGATTTATCCATTACAAAAGCAAAGTATTCATCTTGCAATTTCAAGAACTCTAAAATGAGTTTTCTACATGAATAGTTCCTAACACTGTTGGAGAAAGATGGCCTTATGTGTCCTTTGCACTGGCTGAATTTTTGAACTGACTGAAGACTCCAAGTACAGTTGGAGAAGACTCAAAGATATTTTAAATTAGAGTCAACATTAAGAGCTCCCCGGAGGCTGATCTGGCAGTTGAGAACAGCAGAAGTAAAATGAACAGCTGGTCTGTGCTTGGTTTCTTTTATATATTCATTTAAAAACGTTTCAGCTTCACTTCACCTTTTGTCATGATATTTCCCCCAGGGAACAAATCTGTTTGACTAATTATGTTCTGGGGATTACAAACCAATTCAAGAAATGTGGCTGGAACAAATGAGTATGCCCATGGTCATTTGAAATCATGCGCTATTTTGGACAGGTTGTTATCTTCAAGACCTTAAAGGGCCGTGGTTATCTAAAAAGCCTCTATACTGTATAGTGTATAGTATATCAATTCTAAAAGATTTATAAACTATTTATTATATAAAATTTCCCAGCATTTTCATAAAGATAGTTAAACGGACAGTTTTTATTAAGCAGCTGAAATTAAAAATTCTACAAGAGTGGAAAGGGGAACCCATGAAGGACTGGGTGAAGAGTGTGTCTTCAGTATGCGTACATGCAGTTGGTAACTGCAGAGGAATAGCATTCCAGAAGATCAGTACAGGATGATCATTCAGTAATTAGCTACTAGGTCTTTCCTGGATGATCTTTGTAATCTAACTGGTCTGTAATGCAGGAAATCTGTTAAGAAATGGACTTGTATGCTCCCACCCCAAAAAGAGAACTCTGAATCTCATCCATAGCTGGTTATATTCAGGAATCTCATCCATAGCTGGTTTCATGTTGTACTTTTTGCAGTGTCAGGGTTAGGAATTTTTTTTTTTTTTTTACGTATTTACGTATTTATTTGCACTTTCATCTTGCCCCATACCATAAGGACATAAGAACAAGAGGAGCCCTACAGGATCAGGCCACAGCCCATCTAGTCCAGCATCCTGCCTCACACAGTGGGCTACCAGTTGCTTTTGGACATTATCAGGCAGCAACAGAGATAAAACCTTCACTTGTTCTTGGATTCCGGCAAATGGCCTTTAAAGGCATCCTGCCTGTCTCTTCAACCTGGAGGGAGTACCTAGGCATCCATTCTAAATCACTGATACACCTGTCCTCCAGGAATTTATGGGTTTTAGCATAGTCTGATACAGTTTTAATATGTTCGTTTTTAACTGTTGTGAGCCACCCAGAGACCTTTGGGTATGGGGCGGGATATAAATATAAATATAAATAAATAAATAAATAAATAAATAAATAAATAAATAAATAAATAAATAAATAAATAAATAAGAAGCACATATAAATAAGTAAAAGCATCAATGTTAGAATTGCAGTGCTCATATGAATAGCAATAAAAGCATCAAAATTAGAAGCACAGTGTTCAGGAGGGGAGGATAGGTTATTCAGTCAAATATGTGAGTAAACTATGAAAGTGTCTGATGCTCCTCATAAAGGACACCTCCTAGAGAGGGCCTTCTCTTGTCACCCCTTTAACTTCTGAAAGTGGTGGCATAGCCAAGTGGGCTTTCTCTAGCACCTTAAAGCATAGGCAAGTCTATAAGAGAGGCAAGTCTATAAAAGAAATATCTTTTAGATATTTAGGCCCCACACAATTCAAGGTCTTATAGCTTAATGTTCACAGCTTGAATGTGACTTAGTTGCAAAGTGGTAGCCAGTGCAACTATTTTAGGACTGGCATGATTTGCATCTATCCAGAAGTCCTACTCAGCGCTTTCACTGCTGCATCCTGTACCAGCTTCATCTTCTGAATTATCTTGAAGGGCATCTTCAGCTAAAGGGCACTGCAATGGTTTAGTCTGGAAGTTATCAAGGCATGGATTACTGTAGCCAAACCATCTCTGTCCAGAAAGGATCACAGTTAATGCTATACTTCAAAGCATGGGGAACAAAGTTGGGGTACATCACCAATTTTATCTACCTAGGGCCGCATCCCCACGACGTCGTTATCTCAAATTCAAAATGTTTTGAGTTCGGGCAGTTTAGACGGCACTTCGGCTTAATACGGTATTTCCGTGTTAAACGACGTTATCCCGATTTGAAATAAATCCTGATCTCAACAGGTCTTACTCCGGAACATGCCCTTGATACATTTAATTTTTTACTGTGTGGACAGTATCGTTCCGGGATGAGATTCCATATTAAGGCTGTCCCGCCCCCAATCGCACTGTAACCAATGGGCTCTCCATATTGTAGGCACATCATGTTTAGGATTCCCTTCAAAGAGTGATTTCATTGAAAGAATCCAGCCACTACCTCCAAAGATACACTGTAGCAATGTCAATAAATAACAGTTTCACTTTTGCGCAGTTCTGAACTTTTGAACTTTCAAAAGGAAAGTCCCCGGGGAACTTTCCCTGCCCACTCTCCCCGCTCTCCGAGTTCCCTCCCGGCCATGGGGGGAAGAGCGAGTGAGGAGCCCCCTTCGCCCTCCCGGCGGTGGGCACGCTGAGCCCGCCCGCCCTCTTGTCCACCCCTTGGCTCTCCTCCTCTTCCAGCCAGCGGCGGCCGCGGCTCTGCGGGGCAAAGTGGCGGCAAAGCGGGGAAAAGCGGCGGCAGAGCCCCAGGGCGAAGCACCGCAGCACCTGGATGGATGGATGGATGGCACCGCTGCCGCCTCCGCTGCCGGCTGCTCTTCCCTCGGCGCGAGGCTGGAAGAGGAGGAGAGCCGAGGGGCGGGTGAGAGGGCAGGCGGGCTCAGCGTGCCCACTGCGGGGAGGGCGAAGGGGGCTCCTGGATGGATGGATGGATGGATGGATGGATGGATGGATGGATGGATGGATGGAGTGGCGGGCGCTGCGAGCGCGCTCCGGGTGGCGGCGGCGGTGGCGGGCAACAAGGAGCACCAGGATGGATGGATGGTTGCTGCTGCTGCCGCTGCTGCTAGGAAGGGGGAGGGGAGAGATCGGGCCGGATTAGACAGGGAATCCCCGGCGGAGCATGGATGACGCAAAGGGAAGGGAGGGTGGGCAAGAGAGGGGGTGGGCAATGGCGGGAGGACAGGGCTGCCGTCTGGACTCCCAGGATTGATTCCGCATTAAGGCTGCAGTCAGAATGCTCTCGGAACCGGATCAACTTGCAAGTCGTGTGGACAGCTTTGTTCCGTTTCTTTTATTTCAAATTCTTTAAACTGAAATAACGCATGCCGTGAAGACGCGGCCTAGGTTTCTGTACTACATGACAGTTTGCTTACTCATCTACTGTCAAATCAAGGGTGAGTATAGATTTGTTTAAAACTGTGGCATTTGGCAACAACTAGGCATGAAGGGTCAAAATGCATTCTGGGTTAAGGAGCAACCAGACAAGGAGGTAATATGTAACCACCTAGGACAGGGGTAGGCAAACTTTTTAGTCAAGAGAGCCAAATTTCAACAGTCCACCAATTGAAATGTCTTCTGGGAGCCGGATTAAAGTGGGCGTGGCCACTGAGGTCATTGGGTGGAGCCAGAGGTCAGGGGGTGGGGCTAATGACATCACAGGGCGGGGCCAGGGCACAGAAAGATAAAGAAGGAAAAAAAATTATGAATGGAACAGAACTCATCGCATGAAATGAATAACAATATAAACCTGCTGCATTCACACCTGAGTTTTAATTCTGTTTGAGACCACTTTCCAAGTGAGAATATAGCAGCAAAGTGAATAATCGTTTTGTCCTCTTTATCCAATCCAAAGATGGCTTTTCCAGGTTAGATAATGCAGAAAGAAAACAGCTTGGGATTTTGCTGACATAGTATCTCACTCTGAAAGTGCACTGAAGCTGGATTGAAACTTGTGTGAATGCAGTAATAGAACTTCAAAAAAGTAACAGAACTTCAAAAAAGAGCTTCTTAAATATTTTATTTATTTATTTATTCATATCCCGCCCCATATTCTGAAGGGCTGAGCTAGAGCTGCCCTGCTGCAAATGGTGGCCTCGGGGTCCATCCCAGGACCCCATTGCTCCAGTAGACATGCAGACGCACGGTATCTGATCCGTCTTCACAGCGGAAGACCAGGCTGATGACACCATTAAAGGGATTTAAGGTCCAAAGAGCCAATTAAATCCAATTTTGATGGCACTGGTGGGTACAGCATGTTTGTAATGGGGTCTGAACAGGGTCCTTGAGTGGTCTTGTATGTAACCAATTGAGTACCTATCAGATTCCTGAAGGGCCCCTGGAGATCTCACACTGGAGACAAACCATATAAACGTTGAGTGTGGAAAGACCTTCAGTAGGTCATCACACAGAATTCACACAGGAGAGAAACCATATGAATGTCAAAAGTGTGGAAAGAGCTTCAGTTTTTCATCATACCTGAGTGTACATAACAGAATTCACACAGGAGAGAAACCATAAGAATGCAAGGAGTGTAGGAAGAGCATCAGCAGGATGTTAAGAGTTGGCCTCACATTTCAAGACTCACACAGGAGAAAAAACATTTTAATGGTAGGAGTCTGGAAAGAGCTTCAACTGGAAATCGGCTCTTACATTTCATTTGAAAAGTCATACATGAATAGGAGATATTTCCTAGATTTGGCTGAAAATATATTTTTAAACTGATGGTTAACATAAGGATGGTATTTGAGGCCCTAATTTAAGGGTTTTTTTAAAAATGAAAATAGGGTACTGACCAAGTAGAAGGGGAGACTTGTTTGTATGTTCTCTATGATTTGTGTGGTTTTTGTTTTGCTTTGTGAATTTGATTGTTGTTTAATATTTGCTTATATACTTATAGAAAATAATAAAATGTATTTTAAAAGAGAATTCATAGAATCATAAACTGGGAAGGGACCTCTGCGGTCATCAAATCCATCTACATAAGAACATAAGAGAAGCCCTGCTGGATCAGGCCACAGCCCATGTAGTCCAGCATCCTGTCACACACAGTGTCCTGCCAAATGCTCAGGAGCACCTCAAACAGAGACAAGGACAAACCCTTTCCTGCTCTTGAATCCCAGCAAATGGCCTTAGAAGTGCCCTGGTCCCCCCACCCCAGCCTGAAAGAGGCACCTTAATAACAGCAATAGTAATAACAACGCTACTAATAAAAGTGAAAATAACGGAATGATAGCAGCAATAACAGTCGTAATACCGGGATAACAAGAACAACAGGACTATGATGGTGGTGGCAGCTTTATCCCTCAGCCTGTGACTGGGCAAGGAGCCTCCTTCCTCTTTCCTTCCTTCCTTCCTCTTTCCTTCCTTCCTCTTTCCTTCCTTCCTTCCTTCCTCTCTCCCTCCTCCTTCCCTCACTCCTTTCCTTCCTTCCTTCCTCCCTCCTTTCCTTCCTCCTTCCCATCTTTCCTTCCTTCCCTTCTTTCCTCCCTCTCTCCCTCCTTTCCTCCTTCTTTCTTCCTCCTTCCCTTCCTCCTTCCTCCCTTCCAGCCACTTCTCACCCTTCCTTTCCATGGGGACATTTTCCATCTTTTCCCTCCCGCCCTCAGACTCCACATTTGAGGTGTGTGAGGGCCCAAGGAAATAACCGAATTAATAATAATAACGATGGCGATGGTGATGGCAGTGGCTGAGGTGGTGTCCAGGCCCACCCAGCATGCCCTCCTCCCTCCCTCAGTACCTGCTGGGCGCCACCGCCTTCTCCACTGCCGCCACCGCCGCTCCTCCTCTGGGCGGCGGGGCAGCAGGGGTTGGGGGCGTTACGGCTGCAGGCGGCAAGGCTGAGGAGGAGGAGGCGCTGCCGGTGGTGCCCCCCAGGCCCGGCGCCCACAGTGCCATCTTCTTGCTGGTACTCACATGGCCGACAGACACACGCCCCTCGCCCACGCTGGCTCCGCCCCCTCCCTCTGATAGGAGGTCTTCGGCCTTCCTTGCCCCGGCACCCAGGTCGAGAGTCAGGTGCACAGCCTCTTCGAGCCTGGGGAAGTGCCGGTGGGGTTGCTCCCATCCGCAGGGGCCCGGCCTCCCTCAGGCGACCCTAAGGGCTGCCAGGCAGGCACTTGGGAGGGATGGCAGCAACGACGCTCCATGCGCAGCCCCGCCGGTAACGCGACTCCCCTACTGTGCGAGCTCGCATGGAAGAGCCGTACGGAAGGGCGCAAAGAGCCGCATCTGGCTCGCGAGCCGCAGTTTGCCGACCCTTGACCTAGGACTCTAATGATTATGATGACTCTGCCTCCTAGCTCTTTGCTATTCTTAATTCATGGGCCATATAGCAGTAATATTGGTTTAATGTCTTGAAAGTATCTTGTCCTTAATTATCTATTTTAGCACTGTTTATAACTTTTATTCCTGTACTGGGATTCACTGAAACTATTAAACTAGAAAAAGTTTTCTTTGGTGCTTAATAATCTCTGCTGCAGTCTTGCAGACTTGACTTTCTAGTTGGTTATTTTGGAAATTCTTCCTTAGTTTTCATCCAGAAAATGCACTTTATAAAAAGGGCGTCACCTCTTCCAAATATTCACAGATGTGTAACATTTTCTGCAGTGCAGATTATTTCTTTAAATTGGGATCTACCCACTTATGAAGCACAGTGTACTGAACTGTTACTTAGACAGCAAAATAGGGCAGAGTTAAATTCTTTTTATTCTTACTGTTTATACCTCCATCCTTTCATTTCTTTTCTTTCTCCCCTTCCAGCCAAGTTTACTGCAATCTCAGAGTTTGGTTATGGACAGCAGCCTGGATTTTTTAGGGCCCTGCTGCAGTCACCTTAGATTCAGAATACTGTCCCATGAAATACCCTTCGGGGTCTCTTCTGTCCATGTGTTAGTGTAGGCCAGAGAGTCTCTGCCAATTGCTAGTACTCTGCAGCCAAACCAGATGGAGGTGTAATTCAGATCAGGAAGCCCTTTATTTGGTTTGCCAGTAGATCTCAAAACAGAGGTCTATCAATGTACTAGTGGGGCCTACCTAATCTGGAATACAGAGCCATGTAGAAGGTGCATGCCTTCGTGTTTTGGATTATTGGGGGGGAGGGATTTAGGTAGTATGCCTCATTGTGCCACCAAAATAGATCTTTCAGGAACTCCAAGAGTAGGAGCTTTTGGTCCTAGCTGTCAGAGACTCCGGAGGCTGGTTCTGAAGCTTGAGTCACCTTTAGTAGTGGTGTAATGGGTAAGGAAACCAAATAGGGAAAGTGGCTAGATTAGAAGGGGGTGTGGCCTGCTCAAATTGATCAGGAGGGGGAAGCCAACCCAAGGAATAGCCAATAAGAGGACAGAGTTACCTTGAGGGGAAGATATAAAAGGATAGGACTGGAGAAAGTCAGGGTTCGTTATCTAATCAACATGCCCAAGGGGTGGTTAGTTAACAACCGGAGGCATTTCCGCACTGAATCGCGTTCGAAACCGAACGCGTTCAGGCGGAAAGCTTAAGCCAGCTTCGGGCGCTTTCCCCGTTCACACACAGACGCTCCGGAACGCGTGTAAACGCGTTCCGGAGCGTCTGGGTGCGAATGGTCAAAGCGCCCGAAGCTGGCTTAGCCGGCAAACGCCGGCCAGGGGCGCGCCGGCAGCCGCGGAGGCAGATCGACAATCAGCTGTTTGAAAAACAGCTGATTGTCAAAGCCGCGCGGCGTCGGAGGCGAGCCGGCAGGCGATCGGGAGACAGAAGCGGCGCGAACGCTTCTTCTCCCGAACGCCTGCGGGCGGCTCGTCCGCGTTGGAACGCGTGTAGAGCACTTCGAAGTGCTCTACATTTCGAACGCGGAAAAGGCAGCTGCGGACACGTCGGGACGCAAGCCGCGCGCGGCCAATGCGGATGACGTGTCCGCAGCTGCCTTTTTCGCGTTCCGTTTTCCCCCGTGCGAAAACGTCTCGGGTCTCTGAGAAGCCTTTTATAGAGGAAAGGGAGGGATCCTGAGTGGAATTTAAAGTGCAGAAGAAAGAGGTTAGAGTGTTAAATACTGAAGTGAAGCATTTCCCTCAGTTGATAACTGTAGCCTGTTTCTACGTGTAACAAAGCAGGTGAAATGGAGTTTTGCTACTGTAACTGGAAAGAGAGAGCAGCTTGTTTTAGGAACTGTGGATCATGGCAGCTAGAGAACATGTGTGCTTTAAACAGAACTCAAGCAATTGTTTGAAGTGAGGGTAAAGAAGATAAGGGCTTTGTCTGCTGCCTCGAAGCTAGGCAGTCTGTGACCAGGAAAGCCAGATTTTATAAACGCTGTTTTTTAAAAGTCAAAGCACAGCCAGAGAACACAGCAGCCGGCAGCTACGAGGGGAGCTTATCAGTTTGATCTAGGGAAAGAGGTGCATTGTGGCTGGGACAGTTTAGGGATGCATAAGCTCCACTCTCAATATCCAAATAATTCAAACAAATAGATCCAAAAATTCAAAATTCGTTTGAATGTTTACATTCAAATTTATAGCGATTTGATTCAAATTCAAACATCCAAATTTGAACTAATTTGAATGTAATAACTGCATCTTTAAATTTGAAATAGTGTAGATTTTTTTTTTAAAGTCTTGAAATTCTGTTCATCTTTTGGTTTTAAAAATGTGAACTATGGTAATTCACACACATATATGAATCCTGCCACATTTCATACCTAGCTGAAATAGTCCATTTTATTAAGAAGCTGGACTCAAAATGCACTAATTCCAATCACACCTAATACCTGATAATCCTTCCTCAGTTCATCCTCAGTTTTAGTAACTATGCTCACACCTTTCTGTTCCCATCCTGAGACTCTTTTACAAGATTTTTTTTAGATTTTTCACCCCTCTCCGCAGTTGCAACACCCCCTGTACTTTTAGGATAAAAGTTCTGACACTCAACACCATGTAATCACACATTGGGAGAAAGAGAAGGCAAATTCATGAAGTGCCCATCCAGTATAGTAGGGTTTGGCACCCTTTAGTCTTCTTCCCTGATCATATCCAAAACATCAAAATGGATTAACACTCCATTTTGAGGCCTATAAAAATTAGGACTCAGGAAAGTAAAACTGAAGGGAGGAAAGTCCAAAATAAAATGGGTGGGACTAAAAAGGTGTGAGTGGTGGGCTCTGAAGACGTATTGAAGCAGGATTAATGTGAAGGTATAATCATGGCCATAAAGTAGTAATCTTGTTGGTAACAAACTAATTTTTTTCTAATATTTTGAAAGACAGACTTACCCTGGAAGTAAAACTAGCAAAATTAAACTCATTGATATGTGAAGTTTGGCCCCAAGTGGTCTGGGATTTAAATTTACCCCCAATTTTGACATGATATGTCCTTAGTTGTTTCTGATAATATGTTTATTTCATTTATCTGCTTGTATTTTTATCTCGCCTTGTACAGTACCTGAAGGTCGCAGTGTGGGTTACTGCAGCAAAAACAAATTTTAAAATAAAATCACTAAATACAAAAATAGTACCTGAATGTGAGGAGGTGCATGCCTCCGTCTTCTCCATGTCAGCAGCATACCTTATCGTGCCACCAAAACACACTCCCAAGGGCTCCAAAACCAGGAACATTTGTTCCTAGACAATAAAGTAATGTAGAATGGTTCTGAAGTTGGGGAGCTGGGCTGGAACACATTGTTACCATGTGGATCAGACTGTTCCATGGTTTGGCAAAAATATGCTGTTGTCATGTGAATGGGACAGGGCTGGAAAATCCAGTCTGTTCCTGATCTACTATTAGATCAGCATAGGTAAGCACAGAAAGGTCCTACGACCTTCCAGTGTTTGACTTAGCCCCTTTCTGCCAGAGCACTTAATTTGGATTAAAGGCCCATGTAGTTGTTTTCATAGTACTGCACGTTAATTCAGATTTATGAAACAATGCCCCTTACCGGTTTGCTCTGTCTGCATTAGACAGAGTCTGATGTTAAACAGGGAGGTCTTGTTCATTAATACTCCATTAGACTCCATTAATCAGGTCTATTAGTGGGACTAGCAACCCTGATTCAAAACAGAGGAGGAATGCAGAAAACATGTTTTCCATGTTTGGAGCAGCATACTATAGACCACTACTGAATTCCATCCCACGGAGGCCCTGAAGCTGGGAGCTTTTGTTCCTAACCCTCAGAGATGTGGGAGTTTGTCCATGTGAGCTTGAAGGCCATGGCATCTGGACCAGTGTCATCATGCAAATGGTGCTGATCCTGTCCATGCTTTGCCATGTTTGGAATCAGTGGTCCGGCAGTGGAGAAAAGCCCTTATCCTCAGTGATGACTCTGTTTTTTACTTTGTTTTGTGCTTCTATAATATCTCAAAACTGCCAGTTATAGGGGTGAACAAGTAGCTTGTTATAGTCTGGAATGAACTGAAAAAATATAACATAAGTGCAACTTTGTTATACAGTAATACCCTTGATATCAACTGAGTAATGTCTATTTATAACAGATGGAGAACTGGTCTAAAATTTCAGAGACTAGGGTCAGTATAAACATTTAAAAAGAGAGGTGTTAATTGACTAGCTTGGAAGGTTTGTAGGCCATTAACCAGTTACAAATTAAGCATTTTATTTTCATAAACTATGTGGTTCCCAGTTATAAGTGGGGAAAAATGAATGAATATTTTTATATTTCATCAGGTTTTGCACTAGGATTTTCTGTAACTTTAAGTAATCTAATCCTGCATGATTATGTTGCATTCCACACTCAGCTTAAGAAAACAGTATTTTCTGTTATTGGAGCTTAAGTTATGCATCCTGTTTATACTTCCTTTAAAACACACATGCACATAGGCACACCCACACTAAACTTTCTTATTAAATAAAAAATATTTGTTTGTGGAATTGCAGTTTTATATAGTTAATTAAAGCCAAAAATGTTAATTAGCTACTGTTAACTTACTACTGTATGTAAGAGCAATTGTTGCTTCAAGAATTTTAGGAACATCAAAAAGAAATCATCCAGAGCTTGCTTCTTTCTTTCTTTCTTTCTTTCTTTCTTTCTTTCTTTCTTTCTTTCTTTCTTTCTTTCTTTCTTTCTTTCTTTCTTTCTTTCTTTCTTTCTTTCTTTCTTTCTTTCTTTCTTTCTCTCCTTCAGCATTGCTGAAGGAAAATCATGCTTTACTAGTTAAAATTCTTTGGGAGTGTCAACAAGCCACGTGGTCAAAGAAGATCCAGTTGACATCATCTATCTGAACTTTCAGAAGCTTTTCACTAGACTCACATCAAAGGTTCTTGAATAAATTCATCAGTCATGGAATGACAAGGCAGGTTCTGTCCTGGATTGGTAATTGTTTGAAGGACAGGAAACAGACAGTAGTAATAAATGGACAGTTCTCAGAGTGGATTCTCCCAAAGTACAATATTGGGACCTGTGGTATTTAATTTATTCACAAATGTTCCAGAAGTGGAGGTAAGCATTGGAATGGTAAAGTTTATGGCTGACACCAAATTATTCAGGGTAATGAAAACTTAAAGTAATCATGAAGATCTTGAGGGGGACTTCTTGATATTGTGTGAGTTGGCAATGATGTGGCAAATTAACTTCAGTGTTAATAAGGGCCAAATGATGCACAGTGGAGAAAAAAAAAAGACCTCAGTTATACCTATAAATTTAAGGAGGCATGGGCTTTCCCTGTTGAACCAAGAAAGGGACCTTGAGATTCCAGTGGACAGGGTGTCTCCAGACAGGGATGAAAGCAGTGAAGGGACTTTGCTGCTTTTATCCCCTGCAGTAGCGGTGGAGCATTTAACTACCCCTTGCATTAAAAAGAGGCTAATTTATTAACATCTTTTAAATGTGAACTTATAGTTGAATGCCCTGCTGCTGCTGTAGCTTCCTGTCGGGTGGATGGGAACTTGATCTACTGGGGTACTGAAACTTCTGATCTGCCAGTCTGGCGGACCAGAAGTTGCTGCACAGTGATAAGGAGCAAGTGTGCAGATTTGATGGTGTCTGGAGGCGCCCTTATGAAGGTGTTGATCCAATATGCTGCAGTGAAAAAAGTGAAATTAGTGGTAGAAACAATTAAGAGGGAAATAAAAACATAGGCTCTTTCTGCACATGCCCCCCTCCAGTGTTCTGAACATGGGAGGACAGATTTTTGCTCTTATTTGGGGGGGGGGGATGATTTTTGTGGCTGACTCCTGTGCAATGTACTAACATCTGTCCAACTATTGAACAACATGTCCAATGGTACAATAAATGCAAATACCAAATATTCATGGTATGCTTGTTGCAGATAAAATTTTTAATCAGAAGGAGGAAAGGAACAATGAATACTATAATCTCTAACTTTCTTAAAACCAAACATTCTGTTTCCAGGATCTAAAGAACTGTTTGTTCACTCACATCAGTGATGGATGTGCTGAATCATCAGAATGTAATAATCTGTAAAATCTATGTGTTATGAAGGACTAATTCTGTGAATGGGCCACATGTTTCACAATAGTAACTTATGTTTGCATATAAAAACAATTTGTAAGACTATTTTCTAATACAGCTCAAATTTAATATACCATTATCTCAGTCATATTTGAGTTGTTATGCCATGTTCCATAGTTCTGCTTTGGACAAGTCCTCAAATATGTCTATGATCAAGACAGGTATTGTTAACAAATCCAAAAGTTTAGGTTCAAAGCGGAATTATGGAACACAGCATAACATCCCAAAAATGACAACAAGTGGGAAGAAGACTAGTTGCAGAAGCCTCTGCTCTTCCTGATATGTTGTGTTTTGGCTCAAAGCTAGGGAATCAAAGAAAAATAGAAATAAAAAGACTCTTATGTAAAATAAACACAAAGCCTGTTGACCCTAGCTACCTGTTCTCTCAGTGGCAAACATTTTTATACATAAGTCTACAAGCAGGGCGTAAGTACAACCCACCCAGCATCTAGCCTTCAGCAACATTTTGCTTCCTATTTATGCCTCCTTGAAGTCACACAGCCATACACACAATGGTTTTGTTTAGAGATGTCCACGGATTAGCCATGCATTCTGAAAAAACTCTAACAACAAATTCCATAGATGATGACCCTCTAGGTGAAGAAATACTTCCCCTTGTCAGATCCAAGGGCTTTTCTGCATTCGCCACCGGAAAAAAGATCTAAATGGATCCATTTTCCAGTGAACCATTTTTTCTGAGGATCTGTCCCAAATAGGGACAGATCATCAAGGCCCCACGCATCCGCACATGTGCGTACGCGCCAGCACCCATCCCAATCCAGCCTCTGGAGGCCCTCCCCCCAGCCTCACCCACTGGTGAGCTGTCAAAGAGGGAGAGTGCATGCTCCCCCTCTGATAGCTTGGCCCTCCCCCTGGCCTCCCTGATTGGCTCCATTGTAGCCAGCATGGGGAGGCTGTCAGCTGGCTTCCCCGGGTTCCCCCTTGCCCGAGAAGGCACAATCACTCCTTCTCAGGCGAGGGGAAGCTGTAGCCTACACCCCCCCACCCCACTTGGGGTTGCGTGCACATGATAGGCTGCTTACCTGATCACTGCTGGGCCACTTCTGGCAGCAGGAGGCCCAGTGTGCTGTGCACATGCGTGCACCATGGCTTCCCATTGGCAAGCCACCGTCAGGAGCAGCCCGGCAGTGATCAGGTAAGTAGCTGATCACGCACGCACGACCCTGGGTGGGGTGGGGGGTGTAGGCTGCGGCTTCCCCTTGCCCAAGAAGGCGCAATCACTACTTCTCGGCTGACAGCTTCCCCATGCTGGCTCCAATTGAGCCAATTGGGGAGGCCAGGGGGAGGGCCCAGCTATCAAAGAGGGAGAGCATGCACTCTCCCTCTTTGACAGCTGGACATGAGCCAGGAATCCAGCTCTTCCCCTGCTTCCGAAGCATCCTGCTTCCGAAACGGTTTCAGGAGAAGGGCCAAATTTAGACCTAATTTTTTAGGTCTTGCAATACGGTAGGATTTCGGCAGCAAAACTGGTTTAAGAAACTGGTCTTACGCACCAAAATCCGGACACGGCTTCCTCAAAGGGTCCCTGATTGGGTTCTCTATGCAGAAGCTGGGTCTTAATCCCTTCCCAATCTGGCTCTAAATGCGTTTTTAGAGCCAGTGCAGAAAGGGCCCATCTCTCCTGTCCGTCAGCTTCATAGAGTGTCCCCTGGTATTAGTGTTGTGTGATAGAGAAATTTTTTTTCTCTATCCACCTTTTCTATACCCTGCATGAAGTCTGATTTCATAAGGGAGGTGTTCCAGCCCCTTAATTCCTCACCTTTTTCCATGCAGCCTAAAGCTTTGTCAATATTGTGGACTTCCATAGAAGAGAATTCTACGCATTAGAGATCACCTGTTAAAAATACAGTGTGATGGTGTATTCCTCAGAATATATAAGCACTGCAAATTTATTTGGCTTTTCTTATGCTTAGAATCTGACCAATAATCTTCTGCGCCATCTGGCTGGAACTTGTGCTGAAGGGTTTTTAGAAAAATAATAATAAAAATACTATTTCCATTGACGTCATTTATCTTGTGTGTTCTGAACAAATCCTTATTTTCATCATTTAGTTTGCTTATCAGTGTTATTTCCTAATGTTGATAGCTCTATAACAGTGGCACATGGATACATCTGAAAAGAATTTAGCAGGGTGCATGATTCTAAACACAAACATAATTTATTGAAAACAGGTTTTTTTCTTACTGCCTGTTGAGAGCTGTGGAGAATGTATGAGGTAAATACAGGTCACATGACAAAAGTTGACTTTGTTGCTCTGTGGAAAATTTAAAAAGAGCAATCTGACCTTTTTTAAAAGGAGTATCTTCTCATATTATTTAATCTTGTGTTATGAAAAACCATTCAGCTTTTAAAATAATAATTTCTAATTATTGTCCAGATCATCTTTAAAACAGATAATGTTATAGGAAAATGTTCCCATACAAGATTAAATGCAAACCCAATCCATTTTTGGGATCATTTGATCCCATTTAAATGTTTATTCCGGGACTTTATGAGGACTATATTGCTAAAATCCACTAGCCTGCTTTTTTCTCCCTACTGAGAATGCTACTGGACTATTCGGGGAGAAGATCTGCTGTTTGGGCTGTCCCACCCCATATCCTTCTGGCCAATGCCTGCTGCCAATGGGTGGGATTTCACATCTGGGAAGGTCTGCCCCCTGTCCTTCCCACCCCTGCAATGCTAGAGTCCCAGAGATAAAAAAAAAGTATTTCCCTCTTTTCTGAATGCCTCTGTAACTATGAGAGATACATTACATTGTTACAACAATTGGCAGAGGAAATCTTTGTTTAGCTCCTCTCTTTCCTGAGCAGCTCATTCAGAGCAAAGGAGAAGGAAGGGAATCCCATCTTCTCTCTTTGAAACTTTGCAGGAACAAACCTCCATTCTCCTCCTACCCCTCGCTGATTTGAAAGGGAGAGATCTACTTGATTTGCCTGTTCTTTTGCTCAGCTGATTCTGCACAGAGCTGTTGCCTTCCCAATAATATAGTGAATGGAGGGAGCATCCAATTTGAAAGGGAGAGTGATTGCCCTGTTTGTTCTTTTGCTCAGCTGATTCCAAGTGGGGCAGGATTACAGAGTTTGGACAAGGGGTAGAGATGAAAAGATCCTGTTTCTCGGTGCTGGGGATTTGGGCAGTTTGAACTGGAACTGCAGTATTCAAATTAAGCCCGCATTATCATCAAGCAAATGGGAACAGCCAGAATGTGCACTTGGTTCTAGGGGTGTGCACAAATGCAATTTTTGGGATTTGGTTTGATTCAAATTGAATACTGAAAAATTCAGTTTGATTCGACTCTGTTTAATTCAAATTTAACCAAATTTGATTTGAATTAAGCACATTCAAATCTATTCATTTGAATTTTTCATTCAAATTTGCTCTTACCAATGTCAACAATATTCATAGATGCCTGTACGCATCTTCCCCGCATTCGTACATGTCTGAATGCATCTATAGTTATCCTGTATGCAACCTGTTTTCATCCCGTATAAATCCATACAAATGCATACAGATATGGTAAAGATGCAGATGTTCAAATAGGTATTGTGTATGAACCTGTACACATGTGAATGTCAGAATAATTCGTACAAGTAGATCCCAAATTCAAAATCTGGATCAAAACTTTAAACTGAAATTTAAGGACATTCGATTTGAATTCAAATGTCAAAATTCAGTCAATTAGAATGCATTCGAATATTTGTGCACTTCCCTACTCGGTTCTGAATCTGGATTAAAATCAATCTGGATTAAAATAGTGAAGTGGGGACATGGCCTTAGAAAATGCTTTTGACCACAGTTTGTCCCCATGCATGTTTCTGGTTGGAATATTTGCTGATCTGAGCACAGTTCTGCTCATGGCACCGTTTGCTTATCACTGTAAGGCCTCAGCCATTGTGGCTGATGTGTGGATAATACCGTGCCTTGTGCTATGAAGCCAGTGATAGTGTCAATGTTGCCTTGATGTAAAGAAACTTTTTATGTTGGGTAGCTCGAAATGTGTTGTAAAGGTGTGCAAAAAAGACCAGGATGTGGAATACTGTGATCTGAAACAGGATATTCTGCACTGGACATTATAATGGACCAGCAAGTATACTAGGAACCACAATGCATTCATGCACACCCCTAGTCATAACTAGATGGATCAAATCAGGGACAAGATAATGGCAAGGCAACATGCTGCTTTGTAACTTTCCTAACAGAATTGAGTTACTGGTGTGCTGAATTTATGTTGAGGGGACAACCTCCTCATCTCCATTCTGGAGCTAGGAGGCATTAGGGAATCCTTCTCTATGCAGACCGGGATAAAGTACTGCAAAGGAGGCACCCCTGCAGATGACTGTGCTGGAAGAGGGGATTGGTGTGGTCAATGTGAGATATTTGGTGCATCCAAAAATGGAGATGTAACTACAGCAGGTGACTTCTGGAACCTGCAGAGATGTCCCACATTGGTAAGTGAAGGCACAGCCTTAAGTGCCATGACACTTCATGACCCCTTCTGGTTTCCCACTTGGAGTTAGTTACCTCTTCCTTCAGAGACTTTGCTTTTCCCCATCAGTCCTGAACTTCTGCAGGTTTCTGCCCTCTGGTTGAGTCTGTATTGTCTCTGATGCTCTTGAGGCAATATTGACCCAACCTGCTCTTCTGAACAAGACTAGTTTAGGCAGACTCTGGAATGCAACATCCACTGAGGTTGGCAGTGCCTGTGGTGCAGATGGAGCATCTTTGAGGCCAGGGATACTGGATGTTGGCAGTGGAAGCCCAGTGCTGGCTCTTCCTCCTCTGTATCCTCAAAGCTACCTCTGGTCATGTCAGAAGGAGCATGACATACCCTGAAACATGACTTTCCTGATACCCACTGGCCCTTTTATTTGGTTCGCAGTAGTTTACGTGATCAGATTTTAGGAGGGCCAAAGAAATGAGCTTGTACTGTGCAAATACTATGTGTTTCATATTTTAAAAATCTGATCTTTGACTGAATAATTAATTGTATTTTCTTCAAAACTATGTCTTATGTATGCCAGTAAAATTATTGGGTCTGGCTAATCATACTTCCTAGGTTTGGGACAAGTGAAACACAGTATCTGTTGATTTAATAATAATGGCCACTAACGCTAGGGGATTGATTGGGTTATATTTTAAGTATGTTTTAGTGTTTGTTTTATTATATGTTGGGAGCTCCAAGTGAAGTGCATGATACAAATGAAATGAAATGCATGAATGAATAAAGGCTCCTTGATGATGGTGAGTTATGTCAGCAGGAAAAGTAATTCCCCTGTCATCTGTTATTATGCTGAAAATATTTTTTTAAATCCAGATTTGAAATTCTGAAAAAGTTATACTTTGTGATACTTAATAATCTAATTTGCTCCTATGCAAGACAGTTATGATAGGCAGTGAATGCGACTAGACACCTTGGTTATGCATGGAATGTTATTCATAGTTGCTATGTAAGCCTTCACTTAGCTAAATCAAGAAATGGTAAAATACTGTCATAGCTCAAAAGTTATGTCATTTAGTTTTAAAATAGCTCCAGAAAGCTGCCCATGTGTTATAGCAGGCAACAAATCTATTTCAGCAATTTATTATTCTCTCATTCTGGATTTTAAAGTCAAGTCACAGCTGTTAAGAAGGAAAAGTTGAATTGTTTTAGATATTTTCTCTTTCTCAAAGACTGACCTTTTCCCATATACACTGGGTGCTCTTTTTTCATTCTTTCAGATACTGTTTTGAACAGTAACCTATTCTGAACCTGTTATTTTATAGGTGATATCTACTTGCTTTGAACATTCTCTGGTTTTCTGGGTGTTTTAAAATATTGTGGTATTAAGAGTAGAACTATATGTAAACGATTCCTTGGAAAACCAGAAACACCTCTATTTTCCATTCTATGTGAGAACAGAAAACAATAGAGACATCATTTCCTTGAACTTCTTTAAGGAAAAAAGTAATTGTCTGAGATTTTGTTGGAGAAAGATAAATAGAGCAGACTAAATCTAGTAAGAGAAAATTTTGGTGAAATTTTACTGAGTCGTAAGTAGATAAATAGGACAAAAACATGTAGTAGCAATTGTAGCACTGTAAACAGAATTACTAAACTGCTGCAAATAATAATTCACAGACAAATTAATTCACACTTAATTTTGTGGGATGGGATTACAAGTTATGTTCAGGGATTGGAGCTGGTGTCTGCACACCAGTTTTAGCGCTGTCCTCAACTAATCTAAGGGCTTTTGCAGTCCAGACACTCAGTCCTAGACCATCTGAATTGCCATAATGATGGCTGAGGAAACTTCTGCCAAATGCCTGGCTGTTTCCATAGCAATCATGACACAACATGCAACTGTGCAGCCACCGTGTTCTGCACCCATGCAGCATTTGCACCAAGAAGTGGGTGAAAACACTGCATGCAGAAGTGACTAGGGCCCTGGTCACACCTGTATTAGACAGGACGTCCTATTCATAATACAAACTGAGGTCGTACCAGCTCTGTTCACACCTAGATCATTATAGGTCACCCTCAGACTATCCTCGCTTTGGGCTGCATCACTCACACCTTTCTCTGTGATCGATCTGAGCCTCCTCCATGGAACTCTTGGCTCTCCACCCCTTTTGCTGTATTAAATCCATCTCCTTTCTTATTGGATGCTGTAATTCTCCATGCATTTTTTTTTAAAAAATAAGTTTGCAGAAAAATGCGAGATAGAGGAATCATAACGTAAACTGAGAAGAGGTGCCTCATGAACTCTGCACATGCTACCCTCCCCTATACATTGTCTGAAAGGAAAGAATAGACCCCACCTACCACAGCATGGTTTAGCCTTCTTTAGCCCCCCCCCCACACACACACACTGAGGAAAAGAAGATGATTTGGCATGCCATGATGGGCTGAGTCCTCTGGAAAAGAGGATTCTGGTTAGGATCTGATGAGGATAAGCTGGCTTAGAAAATGGATTGAATAAAAATAAAGTGAATAACAGAACCAGAAGATGACCTGAAATCATCTTAAAGTAAAAGTGTGACTAGGGCCCGGGAGTGTACTAGATGTTCCTACTCAAGCAGTGGAGAAGCTTTCAGTTCTCCAGAACTAGGGAGGATTGGGGCACTCCAAATCACTCCTTAATATTCTGGGGTGGAGGTGGTAGCTTAACAGATGGATGGAGCATCCCGGAATGTCCTGAACGGCATTGTGCACTTAAGTATGAGCAGGCCCAAAGTCTCCTTAAATAAACTGCCTGGGATATAAAAGAGCAGATTAAGGCATTGTGGTTTAGTATTAAATCTAGATAGCATCCACATTCTAGTGTCTCAGTTCACATTTGTTGTTTTCTTTTACACTTAGCAAACTATACTCTAGCAGAGAACATATTGAAGAACAGACTTGAAGCATACACCTTCTTGATTTATTTCATCATAACTTTACTTATCCATAACTTGTGAGTCTTATAACTTATTTACAACAGATATACATGTGTAGCGATGCTAAAGTCCATCTATTCTACTACTTATTTGAAGAGAAAGAGAGCATGTGACATACAAACTGTTAACTGCAGAGTTATCCAATCAGTAGTTCCCATAGTGCAACTCTAATATACATAGAAAATTAACCCCTTTTACGATGAAGTGATGTACACTTGCAATAATATACAATATTACTGAACATCTTAAGCATTTCTACAACCTGTTGAAGTCCATACCTAGTACTAGCACATTTTTTGTGTGGTGCCTAGTCTATTTAAAATCTGTCTCTGAAATAATACAAGACCCAGTGTGTGATTTTTCATCAGTGACATGAAATGTACTTTATTTCCCAAGCTTTTATGACAGTCTAGAATTTATGCTATATTTTAAGTGAATTCATTTCCTGCAGCAGTTTGAATGTAGAGGTATAAGTTCTTTATTATTTATAATTGTGATCAACTTTGTGTTTGTGATTCTTTCAAATTTAAGTGTAACATTTAGCACAGGGGGCATCAGCTAATTTTTTCAGTGCCTAAACTTATCTTTCTTTTAAAAAGTTGTTCACTGATGTGAATTAAAGTTATTCATTGATGTGAATTTATATGTTCTTAATAGTTAACAGTAATCATAATTATCATTGTCATCTTCATCATCCAGATCAGTGAACAACTTTTTAAAAAGAAAGATAGGTTAGACACTGATTCCCCTTGTGTTAAATGTCATGCCATTAAATTTATGAGACCACATCATCTTAAAACTCCACAACAATGAGCAACAGGTAATCTACTGGTTTTATAGTCATATAATACTTGGGAATATTTCAAAAGCTTTTTTAAAAAAACGTATGTACCTGAAATGTCTCATATTCAGACCCCCTAGAGCCTTTGACATTTACACTAACGTTGGGTGCCAATTTTTTGCAGATGAAAGGATTTGTGGGGAGAGAATGAAATCTCAAAGGCCAAGAGTATCACCCTCAGATTTCAATGCTTGTTAAAAGGGAAGCCAGTAGCAAAGTCAGTAAGCCTCCTGAAGAGTTTGCCAAATTACTAAAAGTTTCTGTTTCGAAAACAGTTTTTATGTATCTGTGTATAAGGTGAAAAAATTACCCCTGAGTGAACACTTCTTTCTTTGTCTATAATGGACTAGGGCTATATTCCCAAATCCCAAACATCGCTATTACAGTAAACAGTAGTTACCTGAGTTAGCTTGTTGCTTCTGGATGCAAGTCAAGCATGCAAAAAGAAACAAGAAAAACAAAGGAAAGTGGTTTTTCAGCTATTTTCAAGAGGAACAATCTCAGAAGCAACAGGTAGATACAGGTAAGTGCCTGTCCTTCACTCCTGTGGTTGGTGGGGGCACCAAGAGGCAATAGCAGGATCTTCTTTAGATCCTATGATTGCCTATCACCATCTGGGGGAGCCTATATGATGCACCTTAGATTTATAAGGGTAGATTTAAGTCAAAAGTATGGCTGACTTCCAAGCTTTCAGAGGTAAATTAATAAAGAAGGAAGTAGAATGGTTTTGGAAATATATAAAAAACATTTCCCTCTGATGGCTTTGAAATTTTTCAGTAGAGTTATGCTTGAACTGCTTTTCTGGTTTGGTACGACTCAAACCTTAGAACTCCTTTACTCAGTTCAAGTTCAAACTTTTATTTTCAGCAAGCACTGTGTTCAGTTTGACTCAAGCATTTTCAAACATCTTTAAATGTAGCTTAAACATAGTGCATTTAATAGGTTTGTTTGAACACCCCATAGTTTAGTTCATATTCAAAGCCTGTTTTGAACAGGCGGGGTGTTCGGTGCAAATGCAAACCTTTCAAACACTATGGCCGCATCCCCACGACGTCGTTATCTCGAATTCAAAACGTTTTGATTTCGGGCCGTGCACACGTCACTTTGGCTTAATGCGGTATTTCCGTGATAAACCACGTTATCCCGATTTGAAATAAATCCTGATCTCAACAGGTCTCACTCCGGAACATGCCCTTGACACGTGTTTAATTTTTTACTGTGTGGACAGTATCGTTTCGGGATGAGATTCCGTGTTAAGGCTGTCCCGCCCCCCCCAATCGCACTGTAACCAATGGCTGAACGTATTAGAAGCACGTCATGTTTAGGGTTTCCTTCATTGAAAAAATCCACCCTCAAACACCCACTATAAACCTCCAGTCCTTAAAGATACACTGTATCGCTGTAAGCACTTCACACCTTAAAAACAATGTTGCAGTTTTGCGCAATTTCAGGCCTTTGAAGGTTCGGAACTACAGGGAAAGGAAAGCCCTGGAGCCTGTATTTTAAAAGCTGTGGCCCTCCTCCCCCCTTCTTTGCCATTGCTGCTGCTCCTGTGCAGCAGCAAAGTGACCATTCATTTTCTTTATCAGCTGCTTTGAGCCCCCTTTAACAGGTGATTACAGAAGGTTTCTCAGCAGCTTTGAGTCCCCTTTAACAGGTGATTACAGAAGGTTTCTCAGCAGCTTTGAGTCCCCTTCAGAGGCTACTTTGCCTCTGCCTGTGGTTACACCTAAGGTTTAATCCAGTTTCAGTTCAAAGAATCCAGCTACGATTCAGTGGCGGCTCCGGAGGACTTCCTCCCGTCCCTTCGCCAGGCGGCAAAGCCGAGCCGGTCGGGGGCCGCTTCCCTCTCCACGCGACCTTTTCCTTCACTGTCACCCCCCGACGGCCCCGCGCGGCCCCGGCCTTTTCTCTCTTCCCGGAGGGAAGAGGTGAGCGAGGAGAGCCCCCTTTGCCCTCTCCCGCGGAGGGCACACTGCGCCCGCCCGCCCGCCGCCTCTCGGCTCTCCTCCTTTTCCAGCGGTGGCCGTTTTTCTCACCCATTCAAGGGGACTCAAGGCAGCTGATCAACCTTCTGTTCTTCTCCCACAACAGACACCCCGCGAGGCAGGTGGGGGGGGAGGAAGGAAGGAAGGAAGGAAGGAAGGAAAGAAGGATGCACTTGCTGAAGTTCCATGCTTTGCACAACTGTTAAAAAAAGATAGGAACCTTGACTTGGATTTCTATACCTCTTTATAATAATGCTACCCCATACCAAACCTCCCAGAAGAAGGGAGGGAGAAGGAGAAGGAATTGGCATTTCTCACCCATTTAAGGTGACTCAAAGAGGCTGACAAAGCTTCCATTCTTCACCCCACAACAGATGCCCTGTAAGAGCTGTGACTAGCCCAAGGCCACTGAGCTGGCTTCACGGAGGAGGAGGAAGAAGAGTTGGCTTTTTTACCCCACTTTTCTCACCCATTTAAGGAGGCTCAAAGCTGCTGACAAACCTTCTGTTCTCCTCCCCACACCCTGTGAGAGCTCAGAAGAGAGCCATGACTAGCCCACAGTCATGTTTAATATGAACACATTAAAACCAATGTGTTGTGACCCGCACTGAGAGCCTTGTGTATAGAGTGGGATAAAAATATGAATGAATGACACCCCACCACAGCCACCCTATGCCTCTTTAATGTTTAAAGCCCTGGTCCTTTGATACAGAGCTGTATTGAAATTGCGGAAATTTGCAACATTGATAATCAGGAGTGAAGGGGCTCCCTGAAACACTGTAGCCGCTGTGTGAAGGCTGTAGCAAAAGTGTTCTTCAGCACAGACAAATAAAAATAAAAACTCTTTTAAAGGCGACGGTTTTAAAGTCCTTATGCATTTCTCCTGCCCCACAAACTAAAGGTCCAGAGCCCCTTCAGATGTGTCGGACGGAAACTTGGGAACGTAGCAGAGGTTCTGGGGCTGGCACCTGCGAGAGTACCTCTCTCTGTGTGTGTGTGTGTGTGTGTGCACACGTGCTTATTTTTATAGGAATGCTTGGTTATGATTGCTTCTTTTGGCAGTAAGGCACTCTGCGTATGCTCAGTGCAGCTTTCCTTTTTTGATGTACCATATACACCGGCTTCGGGAGGGCGGGAGACGTGAGATGCTCATGCAATGTCTCCCCCCCCAGGTACCCCTCCTTCCTCTCTCTCTTTGGGAAAGGGGGGGCTTCTTAGGAACCCCTCCCTCTCTCCTCTCTCTTTTTGGGAAAGGGGGGCTTCTCAGATACCCCTCCTTCCTTCCTTCCTTCCTCCCTCTCTCTTTTTGGGAAAGGGGGGCTTCTCTCACTTTAGAATCCCGTCTGTGCAAGGACGACACCCTCCCTTTGCTAGTCCCCCCCAAGACTCTTTTCCTTGGTGCCTTAGCAATGCCTCCCTTCCCCTCCCCACCCCCACCCAGCTGCTGCTGCCCCCTCTCCCCCCATCCTCATCTTCCTCATGCCCCCCCGATTTGGCTTCCTCCGTTCCTCCCCGTTCCTGATCGGCGGTGGCTCCGTTCTTCCCCCCTTCTCTTTTTCCTTCCAGCTCCCTCCCAAGCAGCCAGCCAGTCAGTCCCCCACCCCATCCCCAGCTGCCCTCTCCCCCTCCCCTCTCTCTCTTTAGGGACTAATTTTCCCCTCTGCCATGTGGGGACCACCTAACACACCCACTGCCGCCCGTCTCTCTCGGCTCTCCTCCTCTTCTAGCCTGGCACCGAGGGAAGAGCAGCCAGCATCGGAGCTGGGCAAAGCGGGCAGGGGATCCCCGGTGAAGCATGGATGACGCAAAGGGAATGGAGGGTGGGACCCTCGGATGGAGCACCAATCACAAGAGAGGGGCTGGGCAATGGCGGGAGGACAGGGCTGCAGTCTGGACTCCCAGGATTGATTCCGCGTTAAGGCTGCAGAAGAATGCTCTCGGAACCGGATCAACTTGCAAGTCGTGTGGACAGCTTTGTTCCGTTTCTTTTATTTCGAATTCTTTAAACTGAAATAACACATGCCATGAAGACGCGCCCTCTGTTTGACTCATACAGGTTCAAAGTGAAACCAGTTCAGCATGTCTCTGCTTTTCAGTATTGTATTAGAATCTCACAAAACTAACAAACAAAAAGAAAACATCCATTGCTTGTTTGCCTAAATTGTCTTATATGTGTACTTTTTTTCAACCTAAACTATTAGATTAAAAAAGCACATAGGCTGCATTTCCACTCATGCTAAAAATTGATTTCAAAACAATCTGAACTTTCTTTGCCCCCATTACCAATTCAGTTCAGGGTTTTTTGAGGAGTATATCTCTAAAAACCACAATAAAAAAGACCTGTTTTTTCAGGTGTCCCCCCCCCATTTTTGCTTTTAAAACGTTTCTTCTTTATTCCTTTGGGAATGATATAGCAATATTGGAGCAGATATGTCATGAAACGGGTAGGGTTCTACCCTGCTCAGGACAGCCCCTTGCCAGATTTAACCATAACCCCTCTCCTTTCCTCTCCAACCCACTCCCCCCGCTGCTGCCCAGACAGCAACACCCAAGCAGATCTGTGAACAGAATTTGATGAAAAAGGCACCTGGGCAGTTGCGGAGAAGTGAAAAAGTGGCAGCACACAGAGAGAATGAATGCTGTGTGCACGCGCTCAGTCACTGGTGGGGCATGAGGGGAGGTGCTTCTCTCCTTCCTTGGGTCACAGCTAGTCTTTTGTAAAAGCAGGAGGGGAGGGGAGGGGAGGAGAGAGGGGGAGCTGGGATTCTCCACCCTCCGCCACATCATCGCGTGATCCAGTCAGGAGTCAGGGGTGGGCACCCCAGCTGGCAAAGGGAGGGGAAGAAAAGATTCCCTTTCCCCAATGCGATTCTGAAGCACTTTCTGTGGGGACATTGTTGACAGCGATTTAAGGCCACTGAGGTGGGATCGGCCAGAATGTGCATTTGCATCGTGTTTTTCTTGTTTTGTTTCTAAAGCTCAGGTGGGAACACAGCCATAATGTTGGTGAAAAAGAAACCAATGTGGCATCTTTG
This sequence comes from Aspidoscelis tigris stejnegeri, assembly GCA_023333525.1. Taxonomy (NCBI): domain Eukaryota; kingdom Metazoa; phylum Chordata; class Lepidosauria; order Squamata; family Teiidae; genus Aspidoscelis; species Aspidoscelis tigris. The sequence continues at coordinate 217,134,998 of JALMGA010000001.1, forward strand.
TTTCAGGGTCATCAGTCTATTCAAACTGTTTTTCTTTTCTGAAACTTCAAGAGTAAAAGAAATCTGAACATTTATTTTAGATTAGACATTATTTGTTCTTATAAAGGGCCTAACCCACTCAATTTTCCTCTTTTTCGGTCTGTGTCTTCCTCTTTTAAAAATGATGCACTTGTATACATATAGCTATCTAGTTTATTTACACATGTAAGATTTGTTTGTCATCTTCTGTTTTCTGTCATCTGTCTGCTAATGGATGTCCGGTTAGACTGCCACACAAAAGGTTATACAGTTCGTTTCATATGCCAAGACAATATAAATAGGAAATACCAAATGTCATTTAAGTGAAAGCAGATGCCAAACTAAAGACAAAATCATCATTTAAACAAGAAAATAAAGAGATGGATGTATTTTAAAGCAATGAAATTCATGCATATTAAAGACTGCACAAGAATAGAAGTTTTGGGAAGGTTCACATCAAAGAATTACCTTATTCATTTGTCTCTTCTGATGGTAATCAATATGATGGTACTCAGAAGGCAACAACACTGGGCTACCTGTGATGTTCAGCCACTACTATCCTGCGACATACTGCTTTTGACATGGCAAACAATGTATACTTCTTCCTTGACAACAACTTTTTGGAGCCACATGTGTGCATTGGGTACAGGCAAGTGTTGGCATGTCCATCCCACACACTGTTGGGTTAACCAAGGAGAATGTGATTGTGCTTCTACCAGGTATTAAACCTGATTACTCTCTAGACTTTCTGCATTTACCTGTAGTGTTCTGGGCCACCCTATCCCAGAACAAACTATTCCTCTCAAACTAAATTGAGCTGCTGCCAGAGTGGGACAGGAACATTCACATTCAGTTGGCCAGCCCCACTCCATGCCCACCAGCTGTGACAGAGAGCCCTTGGAAGCAGCACCGAGAATCCAAAAGCTGGAAACTTCCTTTCCCAGCCTATGGAGTTTTGAGCTGTGCGTTTTTTAGTCAGTGTTTCCTGTAGTGCTATCAAAACAGTTTCCCTATGGTTTACAGAATCATGGGGTCATGCTGTCCACAAGCCTTTGAGCTCTGGTATGTTGAAATACAAGGCTAGGGTGCCAATTTGGGTGACCTAGTTCGGTCTATGGTTTATCCAACGTAGACAAAGTTTGACAGGCACAGGGCCTGCTGTAGTCCACACTACCAGTCAGTTCTATACCAGAACAAGCCTCAGTGCAGAAAGGCCCTGGATCTAAATTCATTCATTCATCCATGTACAGTATAAATTTATTATTTATTTAAAATAATAATAATCCAGAATGCTGCACTAGGCTTTGCTCAGTAGTTCCAGCTGAATGTTGCCCTACCTGAGTATCTTACTGGCTTCTGTCACCATACTTCTACAGGACTAGGAGAATCAAGACACAAAATCAACACTGAGAGAGTAAGGGAACGCTTAGCTAACTTAAACGAATTTAAGTCCCCAGGTCTAGATGGATTACATCCTAGGGTACTGAAGGAATTAGCAGAGGTAATTGCTGAACCACTTGCTGTAGTCTTTGAGAAGTCATGGAGAACAGGAGAAGTCCCAGACGATTGGAGAAGGGCAAATGTTGTTCCTATCTTCAAAAAAGGGAAGAAGGTAGACCCAGGGAACTACAGGCCTGTTAGCCTGACTTCAATACCAGGAAAGATTCTCGAACAAATTATTAAACAACACATATGTCAGCATTTGGATAGGAATTCAATAATTAACAGTAGTCAACATGGGTTTGTATCAAACAAGTCGTGTCAGACTAACTTGATTTCATTTTATGACAAAATCACTGAATGGGTTGATCAAGGAAATGCAGTAGACATAGTATTTCTTGATTTCAGCAAAGCATTTGACAAAGTGTCTCATGCGATCCTCATTGAAAAATTGATCAAATATGGGTTTGACAAGGCAACTATCAGGTGGGTTCAAAACTGGCTTAGTAATCGTACTCAAAGAGTGGCTTTAAATGGCTGCACATCCAAATGGAAGGAAGTGTCAAGTGGAGTACCACAAGGTTCTGTCCTGGGCCCAGTTATGTTTAATGTTTTTATAAACGATCTGGATGAGGGAGTTGAAGGGAAACTGATCAAATTTGCTGATGACACAAAGCTAGGGGGGATTGCAAACACCAGAGAAGAGAGAGAGAGGATTCAATGGGCTGCAACTAATAAAATGGTATTTAACAAAGAAAAATGCAAGGTTCTGCACCTGGGCAAGAAAAATGAAAAAAGCACATATACAATGGGAGGAATTCGGCTGAGCAGCAGCACATGTGAAAAAGACTTGGGTGTCCTGGTAGATCATCAACTGAACATGAGTCAACAGTGCGAGGCAGCTGCAAAAAAGGCAAACGCAATCCTGGGGTGTATTAGGAGAAGCATAGAGTCCAGTTCACGTGAAGTTATTATCCCCCTCTACTCTACCTTGGTCAGACCTCATCTGGAGTACTGTGTCCAGTTCTGGTCACCCCAGTTTAAAAAAGACACTGACAAGCTGGAGCAGGTTCAAAGGAGAGCTACCAAGATGGTGAACGGTCTGCAAACCATGTCCTATGAGGAACGGCTTAAGGAACTAGGAATGTTTAGTCTACCAAAAAGAAGACTGAGAGGAGACATGATAGCTGTCTACAAATACCTCAAGGGTTGTCACAAGGCAGAGGGATCAGCCCTGTTCTCACTCTCTCAAGGAAGGACTAGAAACAATGGGGTGAAACTGCAGGGGAAAAGATTTAGTTTAGATGTTAGGAAAAAATTTCTAACAGTAAGAGTGATCAACCAGTGGAACAGGCTGCCACGGGAGGTGGTTGGTTCCCCTTCGATGGAGGTCTTCAAGCAGAGACTGGACAGCCATCTGTCTGAGATGGTTTAGGAGATCCTGCCTTGAGCAGGGGGTTGGACTCGATGACCCAGGAGGTCCCCTCCAACTCTACCATTCTATGATTCTATGATTCTAGGTAAAGACCTCTGCCTAGGTCTGAAGACTGCCAGATAAGCAACAATGAACAGCTAAGCTGACTATTATTATTTAGGTATGGGTGAAAAATGTTTGTCACCTTCACAGTTCATTCAAATTGCAAAGGTTCAAAACTTCACATTTAAATCTAATGTTGGCTATATTTAAAGACTGACCTTTGCATGCAAAGCAGAAGTTTTTGTGCCTTCATTTCAAACTTTGGAGGAGATTTGGAGTGGATTCAGAGGTGTGACAGATGGTGGCCAGAATTCAAAGCCTAGCATTATTTGCAGTGGCTCCATCTGCATGAATACAAAGTTCCGTCCTACTTGGTTCAGTTCAAAGTGAACAGGGGAAAAGTATTCATGCACATCCCTATTATTATTTGCTCCACCTATTATTTTTAATTGGGTTTTATATTTAAATGTATTTTTATTATCACTCATGGTTTTCTTTAGCTGCCCCTATGAGTACAAAGACATCTTCTAATAAAATTATATGCCAAACATCAGTTTGCCTCCTGACAACTTGTAGGTGTAGAATCTTTGAGTGTCTTTGTCTTATGTTAACTGACCAATTCTGCTTTGCATTAATGGATCCTTGTCATGCTATCCAGCACAAGATTGGAGTGGAGCTGATAGCATGGAGCAAGGGCTGGCTATACTATGGCAGTCCATTTCAGCTTTCTGGCTGGGGTTTTGAGACTTGATGTCTCACTGCACATGAGTGACTGGTTTGATATACTGTTGGGAAATGCCCGGGGAATGCTTTTAAGTCATCTCACATTGGAATGGGCTCTGGTGCCATTTTCTCTCCCAGGCCTGCTCCAATGCCGAATGGTATGTATGAATATTCATAACATTCAAAATTCATATGAATTTGGCCAAATTCATACATTCAAATTCGGATTAAATGTTTTCACATTTAAAGATTGATATTCAAATTCAAATTGAATGTTTTGATACATTTGTACGAAGCTTTGTTATGGATTGGCATGGGATTCGTTCGCAATTCATATGGAACATTCATAAGCCTTTTTGCACTAAGGTGAAAAGGGAGGTCAGGGAGTGCTGGGGAGCTAAGTGGCTTTGAGAGTGCTGGGTAGCAGCGACACTGTCCCATGGAAGCTAAGTGTGAAATTTACTAGGCGAAGAGGTGGTAGCAGCAACCAGCCTGGATAGCTTTAAGAAAGGATTAGATAAATTTCTGGAGTATATAACATTCGAAATTCAATCAAACTTGATTGAATGTGGACATTCAAATTTGAATGGAATGTCTGCACATTCAAATTTAAACATTCAAATGAACTTTGAATGTTCTAAACCATTTGTTTGAATGATTCAAAACATTTGAATGTATAGATTCATAGGTACAGATGCGTTGATAGTTTGAGACAAAAATGGGATGCATACAAAGTGCATACAGATACGTATAACACATACCATTCATATCTTCATATTTGAATCTAACATTCAAATGAATAGATGCAAATGTATTTGAGTCGAATTGGATTTTCGGTGTTTTTCCACTGTCACTAGAAGTACCCATTAAGTACCCATTAGTGACAGTGGAAAAACACCCTTTGTTGCATTCAGACTCTAAACACTTGAATCAACTCAAATGTTTGGATATTTGAATCAAATCAATGCAAATGCAAATGCAAAAAAAAAATCAGTGCACATACCTAATAGGCGTATAAAGGGCTACTAGAATGGATGTCTAGGTATTTCCTCCAGGGCAGGAAGATAGGCAGGGTGCCTCTACAGGCCATTTGCAGGGAGTCAAGACCAGGTACAAGGTTTGGCTTCTGCTTGAGAATGCCCAGAAGAAATTGGTGGCCCACTGAATGAGAGAGACTGCTGGACTAGATGGGCTGTGGCCTCATTCAGCAGGGTTCCTCATGCATTTTCAGACAACCCTGCTGGGAACCTATTCCAAGGTAGGACAGGTTGCCTGTTCTGTATCTTGCTGTGATCTGGAATGGCTTAGTGCTGTGCAGAAAAGGCCTTGGAATCTGAGAATAGTCTCAGGTATCTTTCCAGCATCAAGAAATAGTTTTAGCCTTAGGCCATTTATATGCCACACAAACTGTGCATATAATTTTTTGGAAGGAAACTGGGGTCCCAGTAGTATTAGCATTTGGAATCCTTCTTAGCTCTTGAGGACTCCCTATGTATTTACTTTTTTAAAAACATATTTTTATTGATTCTATAGCTGTGTGCTGCTTGCTGTTCTTTATGCATTAAAATTCTCCTACTCCATACACTGACCAAAAAACCCACAGATTTTGTTATTCTATTACAGTTATTCAAAGTCATATCCAGTACATTTGAATGAACATGATATAGTCTGCATGGTGCTATATGGCACCTTGAGTGCGACTGAGGGCTCAATGTCTGCTGAGCACTGCACATTCAAAATAGAGGAGTATAGCATCCACTTGGAATTCATGCTTACCCCACATTACCCTATACAGGGGGTTCTCAAACCACTTTTTCATTCGTTCATGGTGGCGGCCATGCTGCAACTACCACTGCTACTCAAGAGATTTACAGATCCCTACCTTTGAAGCCTCTCTACACCTTCTGCTTTCAAAGCCCGCAACCCTGCTTTGATTAGGGGGAATGAAGAAAGCCCTCTTTCTTGTCTGTCAGGTGGTGATGAGGGTTTTCCTAACTGCTGTTTCACAGGTGGAGAGACTTGTTCTTCTCCCCTGCAAAAATGGCTGTAATTTTGGGATTAGTCTTAAAATCATCAGCAAGGATATGTACAGATATTTGTTACATTTGAAATTTGTATGAATTCATATGAATTTGTATATTCGCATTATAAACAAATGTTGGCTCCACTTGAATTTGAAGTGAATGCTTTTGTGCATTCATTCAGTGCTTTGTTATATTTGAAGATGAGGTGGCAAAACGGCTGCCCAGTCACATGTGCAGTGGATTCAGAGTGGATTCAGAACAGATTCAGAGGGAGTACGGAGGTACAACTGCTGGCAGGGATTTGGATATCACTTGAAGAACATTTGGCTTGGATTCAAATCCTACCACACTTCAAGTGGCTCTGTATGTACAAATGTCAATTTCCCTCACATTCACTTCAGTGTGAAGTGAACATGGAAAAAAGTACACATGCCTCATCATAAGTGCTTTCCCCATGATGTGGAGGAACAGACAGCAAGAAATCTTCTGCCACCATTTGATAGGGTTAGTATATGAAATTAACTCTTCCAGTTTCATCCTACTGCCGGCCCTCATTATTTGCTATTGATAACCAGTTGTAATGTATATTGCCCAATTTAAGACAGATCTGAGGGAAACTCATGCCATACCTCCATTGAGAATTGCTCAGATCAACATTATAAACTCCATTTATACCACAGTCACTATAGATATTGCAGACGTATTAACCCAAGATTGAAGGGCTCAGAATTCAGTTAGTTCTTTTGCGTGGGGGAGAAAAGACAGGTAAAGTAATGAACTTAGCAGTATTAATATCTGAACACTAGGCAATTTCTGAAGAGAGTGGTAGGAACTAGTTATTGCAAGGACTATTATTTAGTTTAATTGATCCCAGCTGGGCTAGGAAGATATTCTGGCCCAAAGCATGTGAGTGCTTGCCAGCGGCCTGTCATATTTGATTGCTTACACTGCTATGAACTTGGCGAAGAGAGGTCAGTCACATAGCAAAATCTAAAGCCTCCTCTGTATCCAAGCTTGCTTAAAAATGCAGACATCCTGCCAATTGACTAGCAAGCTATTCTCTTTTTCAACTTTGTTTTAAGAGGCCCCTGGTTTCTTGGAACCGGGGGAGTGATGTGCTGCTAAGCAATGAGATGTTCCACATGTGAAGCGATGGGCAGGGCAGAGCTGCACTACGGACTTCACGGCATCTGTTTTTATTGCAGCTCTACTGAATACAAGGGAGGCCTAGCAGTAGGATTCAGTTGATGCCTCTTGGTAATGTCATTTGCCAGGAATATAGGCAACTCTTTGTGTGTGTATGTGAGCATCACACCTTGGCATCAGGCCTAGATTTAGTATCATTTGCTTCACTCTAAAGTTGCTGGCTCTTGCTCAGCTGTGAGGATGCTTTAAGCATATTAGGACCAATAAACAGGATTTCCAAAGTAATGGATTCTGTGGCTGACAAAGAAGTACCTCTATATCTATCACAATGTCAGCAGGAGGATGAAGAGTGGGAAGACTGAAGAAAACCAGGTGGCTAGCCCTAGGACTTTGTAACATAATGCTACAGTGTGGGAAGGTGGTGGTAATTCCTTGCACTTATGAAATAGTTAAAACTTTTGGTGTTGAAATTCCAGAGAACTATAGACATGGAAGGAATCAAAATCGAACCATTCTAACATGTATTCTGCCTTCCATTTTCAGCCAGGAGTCAAAATGGGGGAAGTGCACTCAATACAATATGTAGGGAGGGGGAATGGCTGTGCAAAAAACTATCTGAGGGTAAGGGTTGTGTGAATTACACAGCAAACACTTACTGGCCTCAGAAGTTTTGCAGCTATAGAGCAAAGATTCTGCAGCTGTGACGTTTCTGCCCATGCTGAAAATAAGTCTCAGGAGTCAACTGTTTTGACTCTGATAATAAGCTGGGTAGAAATCATCCATGGTAATTTGCTTTCTCCCTCTACCATTGCTCTGCATGGAAGAGGTGGAGATGAATTGGGCCACATTCTCTTTCAGAGGCCGTTTCTACACTGGACCTTATTTTGGATTATATCGTAGAATAGGGACCTGCCATCCTTATGCTAGTGCAGACAATGACAGGTGTGGGAGAGGGCCTGTCACAGTCTCCACTAGCATGTGGATGACAGGTCCCTATTCTGGAATATGATCTGAAATTAGGCCCAGTGCAAAAAGGGCCAGAGTTCTCTCTCCCACCAAATGCCCAGGGCAGCTATGAGGGCAGCAGAGTTTTGAACATCTGCTGAGTGCAGGGCAACCCCACACAAGTGCCTGACAGCTGCCCTGACAGCTGAGCAGGTTTCAGGCAGGGGTTGGGGCTAATGTGTGCAAGTTCAGGGCCTCACTAAAATGAGAACAGCGCTTTTGCTCCTCTTAACCATTTTAACGGGGTTTGACAGAGTTTCCGCCCCCCCCTCACAGAGACAGAAGAGACAGAAGGAGGGCTGGGCTGGAGGAGGGAGAGAGAGAGCGCTGGCCTGAGGAGAAAGGGGGCAGAGAGGGTGTAGAGCTGCTCCTCGTGCTGGCGCGCGGTGTGGCTTGCTTGGGGATACCTCCATCTGCGCCGAGCCCTGAACTGAGCTCACGTTGCCGGGCATCCCATGCGGACACCCGAAATGCGTGCCCGACACTGTGCCCAACCTCTGCATGCCAATACAGTACCCAAAGTGTACCAACTGGCAGGCATTGGGATGTGGCCTAAGAGAAAGGCAATAGCAGAGTTTGTAGGGTAGCTTAGGAGATGTAGTCCATATGCTGCAGAAAACAGTTCTCTGACTTACAGATAAATTCTTTTAAATGCAAGAGATGATCAGTTAGGTAAGCAGAAGTAATCCATGAGACAATACTGTTAACCACAGTTCCATTCTTCTCAACATTTTGTTTCTAGCTGCTGCCTCAGAGGAAGAGAGGGAAAGAAATCATCTCTAACCACTAAGACACAACTGAAGCATTAAAATATAAATTACAGGATATACTTCATAAATTTGTCCAACTCTGTTTTGAAGCTAATGAAACTCTGGCGTCTGTCGAGAAGGACAATCTTAATCTTCAGTTTGTGGTTAAGATCCTCTTTTAAAATCAATAGGCATTCTAAAGTTGGATACATGAACAGCATTTCTTGAGACATTTTAGTTATGAGTGAGATGGCAAAATGAAAAAAGTCTTATATATATAAAAATCTACAGTATTTCAGTCTCATGTTTTGATTACCTTGATTGCTCTGGTTTTAGATTTATATCATCATTCATAATTTATCTCCTTACTGGTTAGGTGATTAAGAGAATATAATATGGTTCCAAGTATGAGACACATAGAGATGAATAGCATCTCCATTCTGTTAACATAAGGCCATAGTTTGGAATTAGAAATACAATTGTGAGGAATAAATGCATTAGGAGGAGATGGCATCCAGTCAACCAAAAGGTTGCATCTTTAAACCACACCCTAATGGCACTTGAAATGTCTATTAGAAGTCACTCCACAGATATAGACACTAAATGTATCTTGCATATCACACACTCACTGGCAGAATTTCCGAATAAGAGGCTATATTCACACTTACCTTGTTGGAATGGTCTCTGTAGACCATCCCAGAACAGTGAAGATCAGGAATGGTAGAGGCCATTCACAGTTTGGATGCTGGAACATCACTGTTCTCCTGCAGCATTCCAGCAATCAGCTTGGAACCCTTTCCTTGTGTTACCCATTCCTTGTGTCATCTCTGGTTGGCTCCTCCTCTTTAGGCAACTTGTTATTTTTTTTGTGTGTGGGAACTTTCTTCTTTTATTCTTTTTCTTAGCTTCACACATTTATGTGAATGGCTTTGGGGAGCCCTTTGGGGATTCAGAAACAGCATATAAGTAATTGTGGAAATAACTAGCGTAATTTAACTGAGACAAAGCTGAGGTGAACTTAATAGATACATCTTAGATACATTAGGTTCATGCCAGACATTGGCTGCATTCCCAACTAGTGTGAACTCGGATTACTCTGGTCTGGACTCACAAGTGTGCATAAGCGCATCAACAGACAGGACGGCGCGGCGGTTTCTCTCAAAGGAGAGGACAGGAGCCGCGGCTGCCGCGGCTGCTGCTCCTCCACTGTGACCACCACTCCTCTTTGCCTGCCCATAGATTTTAATGCCTTTGGGCACTGTTCTGACATGCAGTAAAAGGTGGGTGTGTAAAGAGAAGAAGGAGGAAAGGGGCACTAGGTTCACCGCCATGAGCCGTAGCAACATCAGGCCTGACATGCAATTGAAGCCACCGGGCTTGATGTTTCCTAGGCACCCTCCCTCTACTTGGCCAAGCCGTGGCTCATGGTGAAGAGCCCGGCGTCCCTTTTCTCCTTCTCCTCTTCACCCACCCACCTTCGATTGCATATCAGGAGAGTGTCCAAAGGCACTAAAATCCAGTGGATTGGCGAAAAGGAGCGCCTGTTTCACCAGGGGTTTATTTTCCCCAGATTTCTGCAGGAAAATCCAGGGAAAAAGAAGTGGAATGGGAATAGGGCTTGCTGGATTTGGATTACTGGATGATTACATGGGGACACTGAGTGGCAAATTTGTATCCAGCCTGGATTTTAGGGCCTTTGGGAATGCACCCATAGTGTCTCAATGGGCACCATGCACTAAAGGAGAGCCTGGCCCTTTTTTGCCATTCACTGCTGAGCAGACACTACATGCCCATACTGTCATGTTCTGGATTACGTGACCGATTCTAAGGCTTTGGGAAGCAGGGAGCAGCAGCTGGGAGGGTTGCTGCTATACGCTGGCTGTTACAATAGATTTTACCCAGGCACCAACCAGCTCAGTCCTGGAGACCAACCAATAATGGCTGCACTAAAAAAAAAAAAAAAAAGGCTAGATTAGGCTAGGCTAGACAGCCTTAAAGGGTACAGTTGTGGTGGGGGCATCACACCATGCTCGGTAGATCATAGTGGCGACACATTATCCCATCACCACTGCAAATTTACAGTAGTGTGGAATGAAGAACACTCAGTGTGCAGTATTAACTAAATTTGAATCATCCAGGCAGAACGGTGAGAAGAGACAACAAGAGCAGGGAGGGCAGCTCAAATCTAATTGGCTGCATCATCCCATGTGACGGTGTGCACCAATTGAGCTCTCACAGCTTCCTATGGGAAGCTACAGAGCTGCTTATCGAATGGGAATGGTGTGTCATTGCTTTGCACCAGCTAAGATGTGATTTTTCCCTTAACTGCAGATTTATTCCACAAGATTGGAGGGGGCCCAAATTTCATTTTAACTCTGGCCATTTCTGCACTTGTTTGGTAATCTGGATCAAGGAGCATCATAGTACACATGCTTTGCACAAGACTAGTTCTAATCCAAATAAAATCTATACTAAGAACATAGTAATCTAGATTAGTGCACCAGTTTATCAGTACCACAACCATACTAGCACCATCTGATCTGGTACAAGCAATGGTATACACAAGACCAGAACAGGAAAGAATGTAGCCCTGCCATCAAAGAACAAGTGCTGTAACAGTGAGACTGTGTAGACACCTTCCCAGTTGTGATGGTTTCTAAGAGCAAGCTGAAGCCGCGGGCTTGTTTCCCAGGCTTTTTGTAGCTTAATGGACAGGATGGGAGGAGTAGCATGAAAAGACCATGAAAACCCATCAATCAGAGCAGTCGGATCATGGGGTATAAAAGCCAGCAGTCCGGGGCTCTCAGCATCTCTGTGCTTGTGGTTGCAGTAAGAGAGGGATCACAGAGGGTTCGGAGCTGAACTCTTCAGGCTTCTAGGTCTTGCACTCTAGGTTAGGGGAAGACCAAAAGTGTGTGCCAGCGCTAGAGTGGACACATGGAGCAGGCTGATAGCTCAGGGGGAGTGAGGCAAGCATGGAAGGCAGTTTGCTTTTGCTGCCTGTTTTCTTTATCTTGGGAGGAATCTTCACACTGAACCATATCAGGAATTTCATTCAGGGATAATGGGGAGCTGGAGGCAGGAATTGTTTATTATTTTGCTCTCAGTGGTTCTTTATTTGAGAGTTGGACTCTATTCTGCTTACAGTTGCTTGTTCATTCTAGCAACACAAAGACTCTTAGTTAACTTTATCTTTGCTTCTACTTATTTATTTATTTACTTGTAAATAATAAACAGTTAGTGTTTGGGTTACACTGGTGTTTATAGTGCTGCTTCAGGAGAGGGTTTAATCTCAAGCCTGTGGAACAGGACACCTGCAAAGGGGGGGGGGGTTATAGTCAAGTTCATATACTGACACCAGCCCATTGGCCGGCAGTGGGGCACAGTGCTCGACGGCCACTTCCTCGACTGCATAACTCTGCGAAGTACAAGTTCGGGGGTTGGGGGGTTGGGTTGAGTCACCACACCAGTCACTTCAGTACAATTGCTCTATTGACAGCAATGGTGTGTTTGCATTGCCTACCAAGACACCTCATGTTCACAGTGATGGTGTCTCTGCATTACCTACAAAGACACCTTCTACCTACTACCCAGATTCAGTGTTTGGTCAGCAGAGACATGGGCCAGTTGCATTGGGATTTTGGAGATGCTGTCAGCAGTAGGTCACATCCACTAACACAGAACAGTCCTGAAGCATCCTCATTGTGTCTCTCTTTATATTGCATTTCCTGTTGCCGAGTCCACTTAATTGCAGATGCCTCCTTCTGCTGTTGATCTGGATCAAGCCAATCTGGATTCACTAATACGGATTAAGCATGGTATGTGCAGAGAAGGCCTGTGATTTTATTTTTTTAAGGCGAGAAGAGCGTTGGGATTTTGCTGTTTTATCTACAGTGCTTCTGAGTCCCTTTATTCTCTTTTCCCTCTGACCCTGATTGGCTGTCACCTCCTGGGGAAAGCTGCTGGAATAAAATGCTGCTGGAGACTGCTGATAGAAGCTCCTATCCCTCATGCCTGATTGGTGGAAACTCCTCCTCTAGCCCCTCCAGCTTCTAGATCCCCGGACAGCTTTTCCCTCCAAACTTCACCTGCAGCCAATCATTGCACCTGGACCCGCACAGGATTTCCCGCCCTTTTTGCAGCCTCTGCCCAGGGCTTACAAAAGGCTGTTTGCACAGAGGCTGTCTAATGCAGCTTGCTAGAAGCCTGCAAAGACAGAAAGCAAAGCAGTTTGCAGCCTGTACCCTGAAACCGTCACATACATCATGACCAAAACTCTTCTGTTTGTTTCAAGAATCAGGATCAGAAGAAGGTATCCTTGGAAGCGGGAGGGGGAGATACAAGCAAAGCTTTCTTAGACAAGATTTCCTCATTGCTCCTTAATGACCCATGGAAATGGTTATGCTAAAAAGTTACTTGAAGAAAGCTAAAGCTAATTCAAGCAATTCCCCCCCCTCCTAATTTCTCCATTATCGTTGCCAAAAAGAAACTGTCTGGCAGCAATATCCCTTCAAGTCTGAGCCATTTTCAGAGAGAAGCAAAAGTTTGGGAAAACCATCTCAGAACAGAAAGAGCAGAACATTTGGAAAGTGTGGATTTGGCCAGGTCCATACTCTGCAATGGTATTCCTGCTTGAGGCGTGGGTGGAGGTGACTGGATAGGAATATCCTTTCGAGCCTGAATCGTCCTTGGCAAATTGTGGATGTACATCCACATCTATCCCAATGCAGATGTATTCAGGAAATTAATGTATTTTGAAGACACATATATGCACTTTCAAAAGATGTTACTTTAAACAGAAAAGGTGGGTTTCTTCTGATTTGGGGTAGGTGGAACTCTGAAAGCTAAGATCCCTTTGACAGGATCTGCACAGGCCTATTGACAGCTCTTTAACTAGAGTGTTGCTGGAAATCACATGAGGAAGAACATTAGAGTATTTATTTGAGGCCCGTTCTGCATTTAACCCGCCCAAAATCACCCTAAATACTTCATACTGTAAGGAAAAAATGTGAAACATGGTAAAACAGAATATGAGTTTTATTCTGTGATATCTAAAAATAAAATAAAGATTGTTAAAGCCTTGAGCTCATATGAATTTGGGCCAGATGCCTTTTCCCAAATTGTTGACTTCATAACTAAGAATTTTGGTTTGTATAATTGAATGAGTTTAAAATAGACACACATCTGGGGCCTTATTCACACTTAGGCCTCTGGTATGCAATTAGGGGTGTTTTTCCACTGTCACTAGAAGTACCCATTAAGTACCCATTAAGTACCCATTAATGGGTACAAAAATGCCATTACATACCCATTAATGGGCACTTAATGGGTACTTTTAGTGACAGTGGAAAAACACCCTAGGATAGCTCCGGTACAGCTCTGATACATAGTATTTGTACCAGAGCTGTCTGAATTGCATACTAGAGGCTTAAGGGTGAATAGCACCCCCCACCCCACCCCTGGTTAGTGAAAATCTGCATAGCAAGAGTAAGGAGGATGGGTTATTCATTTATTTAATCTACTCTAATTTCTAGTTAATTCACTAATGTATCTGCTTTATATATACTGGTAGAGAAGGTCAAACCTCTCTCCTTGTTCTCTTCAGTCCTAGCTTAAAAGCTGGTATTTCTCTTTTCACCCCAAATACACTTTGATAACACAGCATACTTTAATCTTATCACCTAAGTCACATTTTAGTTATGGGAGTGTACTCCATCTAGCACTGCGTGCCAGTATGAAAGAGACAGATTTGGTCAGTGAAGTTGCTTCCAACTCATGTTTTTTTTTTTTTAGCTTGAAAACTACATGATTAAAACCTATTTCATGAACTCATCCAGTCTGACCTCCTACACATTACAACTAGCTAATTTCCACTTCTAAAAGAACACTGCACCAATATTCACCCACACAAACAGTTCTAAGTTGTCACTACTATTGATTTTATAAAGGCTGTTCTGTCTGTTAAAGCTCATATTTCAGTACTTTTAGAGGTGGGGGGGAGAATAATAAGCAGTCTCTGTGTTATTCTGCCTCTTCATATATTGGGGATTATCAAGTTCTTTAATTCTCGCCGGTATTAGAACAGTGTCTACCATGGGTTTAATCTTGTATCTAGCTTAGTTATATTGTATGTATGGAGAAACGCAAACTAGAGCTAAACTGGTTAAGTAATTCCAGATCGTGCAGTATGGACTCCAGACTCAGCTCCCAAACAATAAACTTCAGTTGCCAAAGATTCAGCAGAAAATCAGTTTAGACTCTTGTTGTTGGGAGTTAGGAACAGAACTTGCTACACAACAGAAACTACAACAACCTCCTGGAAATGTGGATAATAATTTCTGTTGAATATAGTTTGTTGCTGTGGGTAAACTTCAGCCTCACTAGGCTTTCAAAAGACTTGGTTTTCTTTTTCCGTAAACACCTGTACATCCAAATCATTCTTCACTCATTTGATCACCTTATTTCCATTTCACAGCTAAATTGCTTGCACAAGTAAATAACATGACAGGAGTGATCTTATAAGAAAAATCAAGTCTCCAGTCAAGAATTGGCAGGGTTTTCTCTACAGGGTATCTGTTACCTGCTATTTGAAGGAATCTTAGATAACAGCCCTCT
Organism: Aspidoscelis tigris stejnegeri; assembly: GCA_023333525.1. Taxonomy (NCBI): domain Eukaryota; kingdom Metazoa; phylum Chordata; class Lepidosauria; order Squamata; family Teiidae; genus Aspidoscelis; species Aspidoscelis tigris. Next base: position 217,150,195 of record JALMGA010000001.1, read on the forward strand.
GCTTGATTATGCCTCACGTTTGATTTAAAGATTAAAAGCCATGTGAAAGCAAATTACAGGCCCTGAAGTTGTCAGTCAGCAGATAGTCTATGGACAGTGGACAGCAGAGTCCAGTTTAATGCAAGTTATGGAGATAAAGGCTGATGGCAAATAGGCATTTAGCCTATTTTCTGTGTTCTGTAGTCACTTCTTGAGAGCTGGGCTTGAAATGAACACATATCTGCCCCTCATTTGAAACTTTTGGAGTTTGTAGGTTAGGAATAGAGCATTTGCAAATGGACTATCAATGAAATTGTAGGCATTCAATGGCAATCACCATCTCACCACCCCTCCAACTTGGTTTGCCTGCCAAATTCTGAATGTTGCCTGACTTGACAGTTGCCACATTTTCTATGTTTATTAAATGTATTTGTGCACAATGTGTGGCATGTCTATTGCATTTAATTGTTCACTACACTCAGTTTTATTAAATGGAAATTGCAACTCTCATTTATAATGTTATTTTATGCCATTACACTGAGGAATCAAAAAGGACACATTTGAATTAAACTCATATTTCAAGTTGCCTTATTACACTTCTGGAATTCTGGGATCAATCAAATTTGCATTAGGTATTTCCTCATTTTCTTGAAAGAATTTTCATATATTAATACCATATTCTTTGTATAATAGCATTTTACAAGGCTCCTGCGTCAAATGGCAAGGGAAAAGAAAGACACACAGAGAAATCCTTCATATTCAAAGCCAAATTCGACTGTCAATGGAACCATTTGGATAAATTTCCCATCTATCTGGGAAACTTATCTGAGAAGAATTTTGCAATTGCTTCAACATGTGTTGATTAAGATTGCAGGACACTGTGAACTTAAAAAGTTTCTCTTGTTCTTAGCACTAAACACTGTGACATTTTCTTACCTTCCCTGTCACTTTTTTTTTAAAGTGCTATGACTGCAGGGGCAGAAAACAGGGGAAAAAATAACGTATTTTCCCATAAGTGGGCCTAAGCTTAAGTGAAATGCCAAATACCTGATTTTTCATAATATGTTTTAAGTACTTTAAAAGAAAAATGCCTGCTTCAGGTTCCAGCTGAATCCTAATGCTTTATTTTCATTCATTCACCTTTTGATCAAAAATAATTAGCTAAAGAATATAAAACAATAATACATAAAAGCAACAAGGCTATGATAATAACACCCTTCCATATTATGTAACTACAGAGCTTGTAATAAAGTTTGACAGCCTAACCATCAAACGTTGATTGAAGTAGATAAAAGCATGCAGTGCTTACAATAAAACTATGCAATACTACAGTGTTTCCCAAACTTTTGACATATGTGTACCCCTTCTATAATTGTTGTAATGCTGAGTACCCCTCATAAAAAACATTAGGGATAAAAATTGTATTTTATAAAAATAATCAAAATCAGTGGAACTTACTAAAGCACGATAAAAGGCGCCCGGAACTAACTATTAAAGAAGTAAGTTGTCTCTGTAACGAAGTGCAGTATATTCATGCCGTGTCACGCCTCACAAGACCATTAGATAACACTGCGATTCTCCTGTGTTTAAACAGCTCTGCGGCTCAACGTCAACTGTTAATGTTCCCACAGTTTAAAAATGGCCAAACCCGAGCTACGCGAAGGATGCGCAGAAGTTCCCACCATAATGAGTTGCGATACGATGTACGATGGCCCCAGTTCCTGTGTAAAAACTGTGAGACGCCTATTTCTTTCCTTGTTCTGTGGGCGCAGCTAAGCATGGTGCAGTGGATATTCCCACGTGATCCCCACCAAACTCTGGTGCAATGCGTACCCCCACCAAACCCTTCCCGTAACCCTGGGGTTACGCGTACCTCACTTTGGGAAATACTGCAATACTACAATAAATCATATAGTACATACCATACTACAACTTGGAGACACTCTGAGGCCTTTTTTGCACTGTGGAGTAGTAGATTTGCATTATTGGATCTACTGATCCGGATCCTGGGGAGGCGAGGGCTGGGCCTGCACTATTTGCACTGGTGTAGTCTGGTGGTGCTAATCCAGACCAAGTCTCCACAAGGCTATGAAGCTTGTGTAAACTTTGCAGCTGTGTGTGTGTGGGGGTAATTTTTGGTGTTGTGCTATGGTGTGTCACTGAATGATTGCTCCTGGTAATTCCAGATCATGGAGGCATGTCATCTGTACATTTCCATGATGTGGAACACAGTTCTGATTTGTAGATCTGTTAAAACAGGGGCCAATTTACACTTCGGCCCCTAGTATACAATTAGGCAACATCTGGGCAGGTGCATCTGTACTGTCAGGAGGTGTTTATATAATAGAAACAATCCCTGCCTTCCCACAAGTTGCCTTCTGGTGGTGCCCAGAAGAGGACCAGCCCAGGGATTGATCAAAGGTAAGTGATAGTCCATGAGACAGGAAAGAAAATGTGAAAATGTCCCAGGTCTGCAACAGATTAGAATTAATGGCCTCTTGATCCAGATCTGTCTCTGTATTGTGAAGTTGGAGACAGCCTAATGGGGGTAGGGCCCCGGATCTGGATCAGATGCCCTTTGATCTGGATCTATGGACTAGTGCAGAAAGGGCGTAAGATGCTCTCGGACAGGAGAGTTATGACCAAGAAGTGGAAGGTTGTGTTTTTGTTTTTGTTTTTGTTTTTACACCCAAGGGACATTAGTCTATGAAATTTATTAGCAGAAGTGGTGTCACAGCAATTAGCCTGGATAGCTTTAAGAAAGGTTAAGACAAATTCATGGAGGGCAAATGTATCAATGACCACTGCCTAATATTAGGATTCCACTGTAAATGGGCCACTGAATTGAAGTACTAGTACAGAAACCGACAGTGATATTTGAAAGAAGTTTAATAGGTATTCTTTTTTTTTTTAAAAAAATCATAAATGACATTGTTTCATAGATTTTAATATGTTTATAGTTTGGAATATAAATCTAAAATCTAAATATTAAAAAGGGGGAAAGAGAGAGAAGGGGGAAGAAAAAAGAAAAAGAATGGTTTTCATTGACATGTTTGAAGTATGTAAAATCATGCATGACATGGAAAAGGTGCGTAGAGGTTCTTCTCCTTCTTCTCCTTCTCCTTCTTCTTGCCTATCACATTATACAAGAACCAGAGGTCACTATGAAACTGATAGGCAGGAGAGATAGGACTGACAAGGGGAACTATTTATTTACCCAGAAGATTATCAGTCTATGGAATTTACTACCTGAAGAGATGCTGACAGCAACCAGCCATTCATGGAGGTCAGGTATATCAACAACCACTGGAATTGATGCCTAGGTACTGCCTCTAGGTAGGAAACAGGCAAGGTGGCTCTAAAGGTCGTTTGCACGGAGTTGAGAACAGGTGAAGACATTGACTTCAGTTTCCACTTGAGAACACTGAGAAGCAATTGGTGTGAGATGGGTTATTATTCTGCACTTCAAGATAAGGAGAAGTGGTACTCTTCCTGGACTTCTCAGTTTTAAAGGTATGAAAGGAAGTGCTTTTCTAGCAACTGGGTCTAAAATCACACTACTGTATTAAGGTGATACAGTATCAGTAGTCAGCACAGAGGATTATTTTAACATAACTCTTCCAAACTACATCATTCCAGACTCTGGAAGTAGCATTTTGCAGCTGTCATAGCTTCAATGTATAAAACCAACATGCAGTAGACTGTTGCTGTCCAACTAGAACTATGAAAAGGCTTCCCTTATGCAAACATTTTTGTAGCTGCTGTGAACCACTAATACTAAGGCTTTGGTACTATCCATGTTTTATGGAAATGCCTGGGACACTATATGTTTGTCTAGGAATCCTGGAATTTTGTCTGAGGTTTTCAACAATGGTGGCTTTCCTAACCAGGCTAAAACATAAGGAAAAGTATAGGATAAGGGAAGGCTACATGCATTTATTGCCAATCAAAACTTTTGTATGAGTAAAAACACATTCAGATAGGCAATAAAATAAGGTACGTAGGATCAAGGACACTAGTATTATTTTGAAAGTGTTCAGACAGTTTGACAGGGAGGTAGGGAGGTATTAAGTTGCTAAGGGTTAAAAAGTATTATGAGTTTGGTGTAGAGTGTGGATGAAGCTGACCAGAAGAACGGAATAAATAGGGTGCCTCTAAACAGTAAGAAGAAACTGTGGAATCTTCTTTAGATCCCACAATTGCCTCTCACCACCACTGCTGCCCACTTCCCTTTGTTTGTTTGTTTTTCTTTTTACTGTACTTGCTAGCATCCAGGTATTTTGTAAAAGGAACAATAACACAAAAATCTGGAAGATGGAGGTAAGGAATTCATATTGAGGGAAACATGGCATCAGTGCTGGATTTTTCATAATACCAACCTTTTAGATATAGCCTTGATATCCCAGAACTAAATTATAATTGCCACAAATATGTTTGGCAATCCAAATATAGTCCAGGGAGAATCATATGGTTTTTACCTTCATTTGGAGGCAATAGGACGCAAAAATCCTATAATGGTTCAAGTAGGGATGGGCACGGATATTCAAAAATTTGAAAATCTGATTTGAATTCACCAAATATCAACATTTGAATTTGACTCGGTTTTTCAAAAATCTGAATTTTCGAATTTGGATCGAATCTGGATTTTTGAAAATCCGATATGGATTTTCAAATAATTTGACTGTGTTTGACGTCATATATAGCATGTGAATATCTGATCTATTTGCGCTTATAATACCGGATAGAAATGGGATGCAAACAGATTCAAAAATTGGATACAAATGTTCCTGACATTTGTATATTTGAGTTTGGATTGGATTTTCATAAATATGGATCCGGATTTTCAAAAATAAAGATTTTTCAATTTTGATTTGAATTGAATATTCAAATATTCAATTTGAATCAGATTCAAATGCAAAATATGCATTTGTGCACATCCCTAAGTTCAAGAGATTTACTATCACATGAAAAAAGTATCACTGATATATACCTGAGAGAAGGCCAGGATGGCAGCAGCATGGCTAGTTTTCCAGATACAATAACCAAGAATGATATGCCTAACAATGCACCCTCTTCTTCATATAGCCTGTAATTTTATTTATGTACATCAGAAATGAGATTCATTTATTTTTCCATTTTCTCATTCATGTGTTCCTGCACTCATTTATTTTTCTATTTTCTTGTTTCCTCATTTTTACACTTGTTTATTTTTCTATTTCCTCATTCTCTCATTCCTGCACTCATTCATTTCTCCATTTTCTCATTCATGCGTTCCTGCAGTCATTTATCTGGTCATTTCCTCATTCCCTGCACTCATTTATTTTTCTATTTTCTCGTTCCCTTGTTCCTGCACTCATTTATTTTGTCATTTCCTCACTCCCTCATTCCTGCACTCCTTTATTTTTCCATTTTCTCATTCATGTGTTCCTGCACTTGTTTATTTGGTCATTTTCTCATTCCCTCATTCCTGTACTCATTTATTTCTCCATTTCCTCATTCATGCATTTCTGCAAGCCACATCAAAGGGCAACATCAACTTTCCATATCAGCTTGTTCTTCCACCTTGTGTCTGGTGGGTTCCTGGGTTTCCATGCACAGCCAACACCATTAGAAGGTGACCCATGTAAGTGACAGTATTTGTTCTTAATCCACATTTTGTCAGGAGGCCATATTTACATTTTTGCACTGGATGTTTGCATTGCCTTTAAAAAATACTTTTATTTTATAAGCCAAACATGTCTCTACATGAAGACCAGGCTTCATTTCCATGTGAAGTATATAAAGATGAAGGGAATAATAATTAAAAACAGATTATTGTAAGTGCCATAAATGAATTTTAATTTATTATTGCCATGCAAAGGAAATTTATTTTAAGTTTCAGAATGATTAAGGGGCTGGAATGCCTCCCTTACGAAACCAGGCTGCAATGTCTAGGCCTCTTCAGTCTGGAGAGACGGCGTTCAAGAGGGGACCTGATTGAAGTATATAAAATCATGCATGGTATAGAAAAGGTGGATAGAGAACATTTATTTTCTCTGTCACACTACACTAGAACCAGGGGGCATATATGAAGCTGATGGATAGGAGAGTTGGATCCGACAAGGGGAAGCTGCCGGAAAAGGTGGTAACAGATACTGGTCTAGATGGCTTTAAGGAAGGGTTAGACAAATTTATTTATTTGTTATTATTTACATTTATATCCCGCCCCATACCCAAAGGTCTCTGTACAGCAGATGTATCAATGGCTACTAGAATGGATGCCTAGGAACATCTTTCAGGCTGGGAGGAAGCACAGGATGCTTGTAAGGCCATTTGCTGGGATTCAAGAGCAGGAAAAGGTTTGTCCTCATGAATCAATTTGAGTAGCTGCTACGCAGAATATTTAGTAATATCCCTCTGAGGGATATCAGCCAACCTGCGGGCATGGTTCCTTCCATTAACCTACTTACCATTTGTTTCACAGAAATGTAAACACAATACTCCCATAAAAGTTAATTGTTTCAGATTACCACCAGTCCTTAAAAACTGCAATTGTTGAAGAGCTTCAGTTTTTTAAAAAAGGCTATTAGATTTTATTGCTGACTGCTACTGACCGGCAGTGTTGTTTTAATTTTTTTGGTTTTTTTGAAACAAAATATAAGAAAAGAAAGACTTTTCAGAAGCTACTTTACTAAACACCCACATTGGCAGGAAATGTCTTGAAATTTAAGAACGAATAATTTGTTAGCAATTTAAATATATCCCCCTAAGGGAAAATAATAAAGTTTGCCCAAGTGAATGAGTCTGACCCACTTATCAGTCTTAAAAGAGTTGGGAAATAACAGTTCTCTATGAAATTTAGTGCAAACTTTCAGATTGCCAGGGAAAAGAGCTATTTGGTTTTTCTTAAATATGATATAAATAAATTCCATGGATAAGCAAAATTCTTTTGCCATTACTTCCATAAATAGTATTTGTAACAAATCTTGAATATTCTGTTGGTAGCTTATGCTGCACTGAATTTTTTAAAAAAATCATATTATACCATTATGTGAAGATACAGTTGCCATATAGAATGAGGCTATAGTTCAGTATTGTATTTCTAAAATAATTTTGTAGAAGAGGGTACTTAAGCGGTTTGAAGTTTGTATTGTGAGTATTTGGCTGAAATTCTCTCTTCTATATAACTTGGCCACCACCCCAGAAAGGTTTGACTCTGCCTCTCTCTCCCTACTTCTGCCATCCCAATACCCCCCTGCTGTTGCCACCAGCCCAATACCCCCCCTGATATTCTGATGTGTCACTGCCACACCAATCCAGTCCCCTTGCCTGATAAAAGGTAAGATTTAGCATGACAGCAGAGGGAGCTCCCTTCCCTTGCCCCTCTGTCCCTTATACTGCTCTTTATCTCAACAAGCCATCCAACATTGTCAAATGGAGTTTGGGACTATTAGCACCTTCACTTCCCTGAGATGGCATTCCAGGGAACTGAAGATGGGGGATGGATCTGGCATCTGCACTTTGGGACACTGGATCCATTTCAACCTACTATGCACTTCCCCAAGTGTTGGGTAGGTGTGAATTGCCGCTATGCTTGCAGCCCTGTGGGAATAATACTAATGGACATGTGTGGCGCTGTTGCCATGGTGATCAGGCAATCGAGCACACAACTCTGCCTGTGCCACCTGTGGCATGCTCTGTTCACTTAAAAGAGGTCCTAGCATAGTGTACTGAGAGCTTTAATGGCCAGCACCTAGTATGGCTGTGGAGCTCGAAACTGTGCCCCACAGCTACCTGGTCCGGGGGACGCTCCAGCACCCATTGAAACGCTTCCAGGCTGAAAGCATCTCTGCACAGTCTGAATGCTCCAGCCATGACCATTCTCAGCGTTCCCTCTTTTCACCAAGCATGAAAAGGCCCCACAGTTTCTACCTTTGAGGGTGGGGAAGGAAAGCTAAGTCTCATGAATCCTCCCACTCTTTTATCTGTCCTATTAGGATGATTAAAATCATTTTCTTCTTGTGCTAATGAAAGGATTTTATTATTTCACTTCTCAAAGAACTACTGGAAACCTTTAAATTTCCTTTTCAGAAATTATTCCTACTGTTTAAGTAACTGTCTGTATAATAAGGCTATCTCTAAGACAGTTCTGTTTGCTGAAAATCTTTACAGTTACATCAATATTATCACCCCCCCCCCATGTTTGTTTTAAGAATGATTAAAATGGATTTGAGGGAGTATTTCACTCTCTGCTCCAGTAACATGGTTATTACAAACACAGACCATCTCTCCATCACTCCTTCTTTTGCATTATTCAAGTGATGGTTCCTTTCTGTTCTTTTCTATGAATTTGTGTTAGAATTAACAATATTTCTTACAGTTTTCTGGCATGGGCAAATAAGACTGTGGCTTCATTCACACTTTTTTCACTTCTAATACCATTTGTCTCCAAAGATTCAGGATTCTTCGGTTTAGCAAAGAATGCAGCTTCTTATATTTTTTTAAAAAAATATAAATCTTGATTAAAGCACAGGGGCTTCTAACATGGGCAAAGATGACCAAGGAGAGAAGGGGCAATATCCCAATCGGGGAACAAATGAACAATTTTTTAGAATGCAATGTGATTCTGCAAGTTTATTTACTGGCATCATCAATAAGTATTTCACTTATTTCTGAAAGTCCCGAGGAAGCTACAACTACATACCTATGGAGACTTTTTATTGATAATGTCAGTAGGCAAACCATGCATAGCTACTCTAACACACTTTTCCATTTATTTCCCTTTCAGTTCTCCTTTTTAATGTTTGCCCAATTTGCAATCATCTGCAGGTGCATAGGTTTTTCAAGCAAAACTGTCCACATCCTTGAAGCTTTGAAGATTCCCTTCTATAGGCCACATACCTCTTATATCTGCTTTGAAGTATCCTTGAGCCTTTCAGAGCAGATTCTGTGAACAGTTGGCTTTTTGTGAGGGGAGTGGGTGGAGGCTAGTCAACAAAATATAATGGTAATGTCATATTTTGCTGTCAGGACAGCTGCAACTGATGAAACACTGTGTATGGGGTTCCTATAGCATATGACTGAAAGGAAAAGCTGGCCAACCTGGATGCACAGACCTTTTGCTGCCATTTCCTCTGGTTCTCCCCCACAGAGGCTTTGCATTGCTCATTTGCAGATGAAGAGACTTTTTGTCACATAATGTTGTGGTTCTTTGAATATAAGGCCATAGCTACTGAACGACTTCACCAAAAGAAAAGAAAGAAAGAAAAAAGATAAGATATCCTGTTTAACCAAACTTGCCATTTATGGTCTACAGATATTATGTTTTGAATTACACTTTGGTTGGGTAAATTGTTCCCAGTCATACAAGTTAATTACATGCTTGGAAATGGAAGCTTAAGAGCAACTGCAGAATCTATAAAACTCCACTGTATTTCTTCCAAGGTCTGATGAGGCAAAATCTGTCATGGGTGATTCTGTTACACTGTAAAATATTTGGAATAATGGTGAAGATGTGCATGTTTCCTTGATATCTTATTTCACTATTCATTTTGCAACTGAAGAACGTCCATAAATTTCTGTCCAAATTATTCCACATGGACAGATCTTACAGTTACTTCAGATAGTTACTTCTATTCAGATAGAAGCTGAACTTACTTTCTTCGGTACATGTTCTGAAATATTTGTGTGGTGAATACTGAATAAAAAATGCCTACTTTTCTCACAAAATGTGCAGCAGGTGGACACAAATTCAGACTTCATTGCTTCCACTTTTCATCACAAGTGCTTCCTATTTCAGTTTAGACTTCCTGGTGATGTACATGCTCACACTGCTTATGGACAGCTCTGGGGTCTTCATTTCACAATACAGATGTTACAGTCCTGTATGAAAATGGCCAGAGAGAGATACAGGAGGGGAGAGAAGGTGTGGCATGGTTAATGTGAATGACAAAGGGATCTCTCTCACTCAATGTGCTGGTGGGACAGAGAAGGTGTGACAACAGGATCACATCATTATTGCAACCTTCTATCCACATCTAGAGTAAGCATACCGGAAGATGAAGTGCCACGAAAGGCTATTAGGCTACTTTAAATTGAAATCTTCAAAAATATATATTTTCAGTACCTTTCTGATAGGTTTCTATCTGCTTGCATTGCAACCAGTAGTGTGTTGCTCCTGCTGAAATTAGTGTGTTATTATATCATTTTTATTATTTCAATGGTATGGTTTTATGGCCAGTTGTTTCCTTTTGCAAAGCAGCTTTAAAGAGCCTTGAAGATGATAACATATAGCACTTGGGTTTTAATTCCATTTCTAATCTGCTTTGGAATTGTTGTCCAGCCTTACCATAATTCCTGCAGGTTGCCAGTGTTTTTGAAATGTCTAATGACTACCTTAATATCTGTGGTAATTTGTGACCTGACATTACCTACTTTTTGCATAATATCCAAATTCATATAAATAAAAATCCTTGAAGAAATAAAATCTCTAGCTGTTGTGCAGATTGTTTCACAAGATTATGTGAATTTAACTAGGCTGTGATTTAATCACCTCTTTCAGTCCTAACGTGCTTAATATTTGGGAACTACTTTCTTTTTAAATGTCTTCTAAAAATAGGTCATATAATGCTAAAATCTTATTGTGGTTGCAGCCTATTGTGTAACTGATCCCCTTTTTAATTAGACACAAAACATTGTAGGGAAAATTTCAGTAAATCCCCCATGTAATCCATTTGCTCTCATAATGAGGCAGTGTTTTTTTTAGAAATGAACTTTCTAAGCCCTCAAAATCACACAGACAACATTCCACCAGCATTCTGCCTACCAATGATTTTTAATATGGGCAATTAAAAATAATATATTTATGAGCATTCTAATTTGCTGAGAGAATTCATTAGTATTATTTTTTTTAAAGGACCAGTAAAATCAAGAACATTTTAAGAAGAATGGATTCAACTCCATTTAAATGTGGTACAATGTTTGATTGATTTTATTGTGTTTGCTCCATTAACGGCAGTATGAGGCAAAACAACAAAGTCAGAACAAAACATACAAATGAACATAATAGGGATGCACAGATAATGGCAGAGAGAGGAAGTGCTGAAATTATCTTACCCAAACAGCAGAGAGAGGGAGTGAATCTTAGGCCATATCCAGAAAGGGTATATCCAGAAATTACATAATTTTTATGTAATTGTCATTAAATTGTCAGACATATTTACCTATCTCATGTAGTTGTTCCAAAATTTCAAAACGATCTAATGCAATAAGACTTTTTCAGAAAAAAGAGCTGTTGCGATGAAAGATATGAGTATGCTGATCGCATTCTCCTGTCTGGATTCCTTCTGTGAGACCTTTCACAGAATTCAGCATGAACTTTAAAGTTATGGAAGTCCATGGCTGCATGTTTTTGGTTCTCTGTGTAGTCAAAATGGAGGGGATGGATCATGTGGATGATAGATTCTCAACAAATTGCATAATTGCCATACTTTGCAGGGTCAAAATGTTTTATATATATATATGCATTTTGTGTGTGGAAAAAATATGGAATGATTACAAAAGTGAGTAATTACAAAACAATGGAATATACTAAATTATATGTAGTCTGGAGGAAGTCTTAATCATCCATAAGGAAAGCGATGATCTTAGTACAGATGATGCACTCTGAATGCTTCCAAGTGACAAAAACTTCACAGCCACTGCTGATCTGGTGATCACAATTGGTCACATGACCATCGATCAGCAACAACAGCAACACAGCAGCAGAGAAGTGTGCTGTTAAAAGCTGCTGTTTTATCAGCAGTTTTTAACTTTGCACTTTCCCTCAACTGGAGGCAAGATACCCCATAGTTTCAACTGTTCTGTCAGAATGACAGGACACAGCTCCACAGGAAATTGAAGCTTTTAAGACAGCTTTAAGTTGTCTGGACGGATCTTCTATCTTTCTGGCAATTCCAATTAGCTGTCTTTAGTACACTCAGCTACGTGGATGAAGAGCATAACAGGCTGGTGTTCAGGTTAAGGTAAGGCCACATGTGCTGAAAAAAATTCAAACCTGATTCACATGCAGGAACAAGAGAAAAGACATGTGAGGAGACAATCTAAATACATATTAGAAGCTTCATTAAACACAAAACATACTGTAGAAAGTTCATGTCTTGTGAAGAAAATTAGAAAGAAGCACTTTATGTAGTCTGCCTGTGGTCAGGAAGTGACATAGTCACAACCCTACTGTCAATAATCTGGTGTGGTTTGGAGGGATTATCACATGGGAGTCAGTAATGCATCTTGGAATCTTGAGAGGAAAGCAGAGGATATAAATCACACACACGGCACACTCATACTTAAAAGGAATTTGGAGGAATCTAGGAGCAGAAGAGTGCTATTCTTTTACCTTGCTTTTACAATTCAGATCAGTGAACAGCACTACCTTATACATGACAGGAACCACATGAAGTGCAGATGGAATATGGGAAAAACCCAACGGGATTAGTGAACTACACTCATGGGGCCCGCAGCCTGCCTCAGGTGTCCTTTGTGCAGAGCATGGAAAATGACTCTGGGAATGCTTGCTGTCCTCCCTATTCTTCACTGCCATCTTTTGGCTCCAGCTGGAAGGTTTGAAGCTGAGGAAGCTACATTCCTTGGTTTCAACATTAGTCAGGGGCACGGGGGGGGGGGGGAGACACACAAAAACCACACCTCCTTCCTTCAGAGCCACAGCAAGTGCTTCAGCCCATCAGTCTTGATCCTCTGCCATGCGTATCTTGCCCCCTACTAGGGAACACATCACATGGAATTCAGTGACTACTGTTCCTAAGTCAAAAGTATAGGACTGTAGCCTAAATTAGTAGATATTAATAGCAATTAGAAACAGACAGACATAAATATGGGGTGGTAATGGAGATTATAATGAAGATGATGACAAGTGTATGTGATGGTCAGAATTTATGGAAAAACTAAACTGGAAGATTGTTTGAAAACAGATGATAATAACAAAGAGAATTTCAGAATGTATTTAAAGAGAGGCAGAGGATACCTATAGATGCCTTCAAGGCATCTTTGTTTTAATCATCTGATTGCTCATTTCTTCTGTGGAGCTGAATGGTAGGTTGCAGCCATTATGCTCCTTGAATCCACTTTGTTGTTCCTAGAAGCTCTTCACATTTCCTATAGATAGGACTCTATAGATAGACCAGTCGAGGTATGATGTAAACAAGGGGGGGAGGGCTCCCCCTTAAATCCACACAATAAACTATAAACGAGGACGTGAAAAAATGAATCTCAATGCAGATTAAATTTATCCAGATTTAAAGCCATACTAAATTGTGCAGTGGGAATGAAGCCTCATTGTACTATGAGAAGAGATCCAGAACATTTGGGTATATTCACCTTCATTCTTCCCTGTATATTAGCTGTCCAAGGCCAAGGAAGGGTGTGTTGCTCATCACCATCTGAAAGTTACAAATTATTTGTTCCTGGTATAAATCAGAAAATATGAATCACTCTGTTTCTCATTCACTAGGGTCACTTTCTGATATTTGTGATGCAAAGCATTATCAAGACTTTTCATAGTGGACTGCTGAAATGTAATGTTTCCAATGTAACCAAGGCACTGTTGTGGCAGCTATGGAACTTTCTAAATGTGTTTTCTATTGACTAATTTTTAACCTGGAAAGAGAAGGTAACCTACTGCTCCCTAACCAGGAAAGAACTGAGATTGTTCATATTGTTGCTGATCATCTCATCTGATTTTCTGTTTAGTTTCTTTTTTTTCTTCTGTTTCTAATTGATCAATTAGTAGCTTCTCTGGCAAAGCCTCTCTTGCTGGATGCTGTATGTTTGCTGTCACGACATCTTAATTACAAATGAGGCATGTTCCAGTAATATGCAAACAGAGCCCAACAGACAATATTTCATAGACTGTGTTCTGCTCCTTTGCTGTCTTTCAGGGCACCCAAAAATGGTGCCCTAGCCTAGTTTAGCAATAGATTTTAATGATAAGGTCTACAGCCAGCTCAAGGCTGGTATACCATACCAGAGAGGTGTGCCGATAGCATTCCCCTGGGGCTTGTATACCATGGGAAACCACTTAGGCAGTTCTCTAGGAAACGCCATCAGAAGTTGGTCTGTCTCAACAATGTGTAGACTGAAAAGTCTTTGGAGCAAACATGGAGCAGGATGGACTGTCTAAATACACATGACCCTGCCCCACTTAAGTTGCAACCTGTCCTAGGATAAGATGGTTTGCCTGTTCCATGGCAGGGTATCAAGTCCTATCACAGAACAGACAAGGGGAGTGTGGAAAAGCCCGAGGTCTTGCATTGCTAAGCATTGCAGCAGATACTTATTTGCCCAAGCAATTGGGTTGCAGACCTTGCCAGATGATAAGAACTGCTTTGGTGACAATGACACTTCCCTTACTGTATGGTTTTACTGTATGGTAAGACTGGCACTTCAGTCCCTCCTAAGTAGCCTGGGTGAGTTGCAGTGCTTTTGACAGAAGTGCCTTTTAAACTGTACCCACATGCTCATAAGTCAACTGTTTGCCATCCAGAGGGTATCAGCCCCCAAATTCCCCAGCAACCAAAAACAGATCAGTAGATTGAAGGGAGGGGAAGGAAAGATAAGGTTCTGGGTGACTTAACATCTCCCTTTGAGAGACTGAGACAAAATGTAGACAATTCCAGTCATATTTTTTCAAGGAGAAAACCCAGCTTTACATATTTTTTTATTTCCATTTCTATCCCACCCATAGCCAAAGGTCTTTGGGCAGGTGACAACGGATCAAACAACATATTAAAAACATATTAGAAAACTAGAAACAGATTAAAAACATATTTAAAAGATACAAATTAAAACAAGGTACATAGTTAAAAGTTCTGATTTAAGTCGTGCACTCAATAGTGTATTAATAATAACTGTAACTGAGAGGAGAATGAATCAAACTTGGCCAAAGGCTAAGGCAAAAAGATACGCCATTACAGCCTTCCTAAATGATAACAAGGAAGGGGCATGTTGCACCCCAGAGGGGAGACCATTCCACACTCTAGGGGCCACCACAGAAAATGCTCTCTCCCAGGTGCCCACCAGCCTCACTACCGAAGGTGGTGGAACAACAAGGAAGGCATCTTCTTCAGATCTTAAGGCACAGGCAGAACGATATGGGAGAAGGTGTTCCTTTAGATATTTGGGGCCCAAATCATTTAGGACCTTATAAGTCAGAGTTAACACCTTGAATTGGGCCCAGTAGTGAATTGGCAGCCAGTGCAATTCTTTTAGAACTGGCATAATACGTGTCCAACTAGCTGTTCCAGTCAGCACTCTGGCAGCTGCATTTTGCACTAGCTGCAACTTCCGGACTGTCTTCAAGGGAAGCCCCATGTAGAGTGCATTGCAATAGTCCAATCTAGAGGTTACCAGAGCATGGATCACTGTGGCCAGGTCATCTCTATCCAGGAAAGGCTTAAGCTGATGTACCAGACGTAGATGGGAGAAGGTGCTCCTGGCCATGGCCTCCACCTGAGCTTCAAGTGTTAGCGCAGAGTCTAGAAGTGCCCCAAAATTATGCACTGTCCCTTCCCAGGCATAGCTACCCCATCGATGACAGGGTATCTCCCAACTACCCAGACCTGAGACCCTGTGACACACAGCACCTCTGCCTTGTCTGGATTCAGCTTCAATTTATTGGCACTCATCCAGCCCATTACTTCCTCCAGACACCTGTCAAGCACTTCCACCGCCTCTCCTGATGACCTCTCCCAGTGGCTTCATATAGATATTAAAGAACATGGGAGATAAGATCAACCCCTGAGGAACCCCACAAGTGAGTTCCCAGAGTGTCAAAATAGCTAGTTTTCCAGTCTAGAACAGTTGACGCAAGACGGAAAAGGAAAATTGAGACCTTTTAACAAGGTTTTTTAAAAAAGCAAACTATCTAGGAGACACAAGTGCTTAAAAAATTAATTTCCGTTCAGCTATATTAAAATAGAACTTCGGAGAGAGAACCAAAATGTGTGAGCATCTTATATTATTATGTAATGCTGGATCAGCCAGCAAAAAGTCAGCTATAAAAAGTTTGCATATAGTAGAAAACAAAACTGGCTTGAAAGTACCATAGCGGTGGTAGCATCCTCATATTAGTACACCTAATCTTCGTTAAAGGCCATAAAATGCATTTTGAAAAGTTTTCTCTGCGGATTAGGGGTGGGATTGGAACCACAGAGTCCACATATTACCCTGTCCAAGCCACTTTCAAGTTATTTTGTGTGTGTGTGGAGGCATCCACGGTCTAAAATAGGTAAACAAATGTTAGCCAGAGGCTACAAATAGGGGTGTGCAAGAATGCAATTTTTGGGATTCAATTAAAATCAAATCAAATATTCAAAAATTCAGTTCAATTTGAATCTTTTAAATTTGAATTTAACCAAATTCAATTCAAAATAAGCAAATTTGAATCTATTCGTTCAAATTTTTCATTTGAATTTGCACTTACAAATGTCAAATCTACATTTGTAGATGCTCATACATATCTTCCCCAGGTCTGTACGCATCCATACACATCTGTATGCATCCCGTTTTCATCCCATACGGATCCATACAAATGCGTACAGATGTGTGGAAGATACGAATCTTCAATTATGCATCGTGTCCGAATAATTCAAACAGATCCAAAATTCAAAATCAAAATCAAAACTTTAAATTCAAATATAAGGACCTTTGATTCGAATTTGAAAGTCAAAATTTGATCAATTCGACTGAATTTCAAATGCATTTGAATATTTGTGAACATCCACAGCTACAAACAGTAATCCTGTCACAAGTCATTCCTTTGTGTTTGTTTACATAACTAAACTTTGAGACCCAAGATAGATTTTAAAAAACATGATTAAGAAAGGCTGTTCTTGGGGTGGTTCCCCCTTCTACTAGCTTGCTAATGTAGACTGTTTTATTTAAACACAACTCCAAGGGTTAGATTTCAGGGGTGCCTGGTGGAGTCATATTCCCTGCTTAAGATCAGTTGTTTATGTGACAAACTGCAGCATTTTTCCACTGAAAATCTTGATGTGACCACAAGGTGTCACTGATAGACTATTAGAAAGCATAAGTCCTGACCCATTGTAAGTTTTCTAACCTTTTAATTATTTTCTAAAATTTAAGGTGGACTACTGAAGTTTAAACAATCCATGTAGTAAATAGAACAGCAGCTGGTTAACAAGAAAGAACTTCCAACTCATTCTGAAAATATGATATTTAAGTGATCTTTAATTAAGGAGATGATTAATAGGCTTATCCAGACTCATCCTCTCCTCTCTCTCTCCTCTCTCATCACCATCTTTAACTTATATACCATAGATTGTTTGGACTTTTTGTCTTTCTATGAAGCCATAAACTGAAGATCACTGCTACAATTTGAGTCTAAATACACTAAGAGCAAACGGGATCATCCTGCCCTTCCTTTTTATACGCTCTATGATCAATAATTTCTATAACATACAAAAAAGAAACAGAAAAATTCAGCTTAGCTCTGATTTAATTGTCTAGGAAGTTTGAGCCATATCTACACTTACATTTACAGATTCTCTGTAGATTATCTTGGGCAAAGCATCTCCATTTTTGATGGCAGCAGGTGCACCCAACACTAATCTGAAGGGACTGGAGGTAAGGGTATGGGAAGACACTCAGAAGTTTTATGTCTCGGCCTAACTTTCTTCATCACAGACCTCCAGTGTCATGTGGGTCTGTGAAAGTGCTTGGCATCACCGTGAGAGGCACTTCTGGAGACCCACATGCTCCCAAATGCCAGCCCTGTGCTCTTTGAGAAACTGCCATTAATTTCTCTGGAGTTAGCTTAGGGACCATCTTAAATCTTTTAACTAGGCTTTGCCCTTTAGATCCAGCTTCAGCTACCATGTCATGAGTTTTGGTGAGAAGATGGATGGATGGATGGATGGATGGATGGATGGATGGATGGATGGATGGATGGGTGGGTGGATGGGTGGATGGGTGGGTGGGTGGGTGGGTGGGTGGATGGGTGGGTGGATGGGTGGACGGACGGACGGATGGACGGACGGATGGATGGATGGATGCGTGGGTGGATGGGTGGATGGATGGTTGGGTGGATGGATGGATGGATGGATGGGTGGATGGGTGGATGGGTGGGTGGGTGGATGGATGGATGGATGGGTGGATGATGATGATGCTGTCAAGGCTTGCTTTGGGATTGTGGAGCAGGTAGAGATGTCATTGCAATATGCTTATAGTGACCTTGCAAAGATATTGCGGGGGGGGGGATAATTAAAAGGAGGGTCAGCAGCTAAACTGCAGTGTGCAGGTGAGAGTGCATTATCATGCCATCATACGGCAACTGTGGCAGCAAAGATGGGTTACTTTTTTGCTTTCATTGTGTCCTCAAGTAGTCACCCAGTAGAGCTTTTCTACGAGTTAAAATGAATAGTGTCATCATGTCAAAGTGGTTCATACCGCTTTTGGAGGCTTGTTATGACATGGGTTCAAGGAATTTTTTGGGTGGGGGTGGGTGGGGGGAATCATCAGATTTCCCATGGAATTAGATACCAGAATGTAGAGTAGTTCTGTGGCAATGTCCAGAGCACTATCTGGTCCTGTTATTATTATTTTTAATCACTTCCAGTTATTGCAGTCTGAGAGAGAGGACAAACCGCTTTCAGGGCTTCATCCAAGCACTGGTTCTGCTAATCCAGAGGTGAAAGTTCCAGCAGCCCTTAAGACAGCTGTACAATCAGGTGGACTTTTCTAGATCCAGAAATATCAAATAACATTTGCACAGTTGCCAATATTGCCTTTTTTAGGTAGTAGATGGAGAGGTGGCTGTTCAGATGCAGGCATGCTGGGAGGAAACATTTTGTCTTGCTTCTAGTGAGATTATGGCACAGAGGCAGCTTCAGTTGTCCGAATAGGGGCTGGGGTGATGGAACCCTGCTGGTTTCCTTGGTCTCTTGCTGATGTTGGATATTGGGAATTGAAAGCAGTCCTTGTTCCTATTTTCAGAGTAAACTCCAGAAAGCAGGAATGGGGTTTCTAGGGTCAGTTGTGTTCCAATGCTCTTTAATATACATAGGAAGCCACTGTGAGAGGACATCAGCAGATCTGGAGGTGCCGTCATTATGCAAACGATATCCAGCTCTGGAGTTTCATCTGAGACAAGGGAGGCAGTTTAGGTGATTTGATCAATGAACATAGGTAATAAATACATTGAAAGTGAATCCAGATATGATGGAGATATTGTGTTCTGTAATAATGTACACTAATGTCCTGTCCCCATGGCATTTTGGTACAGTTCTGAGCTCGGGATCGGCTCTGTCCGACCCCATGGGTTTTGGGTTTGGTCCACAAAAAGCGTACCAAACACCCCCAAACTGTCCCAGAAGGGTGCCAAATTAAGTACCTGTTTAAACAAGTCTTGGCATGGTTTGGGGGACCTGCATGCATTGCTCAGCGAGCTGGCAACACACATGGGGACACTTGCAGGCTAACAGGGAGGAGATTCACGCTCATGTCATGGATTGGGGTGTGCTTGCTGTCCCTGCACTGTCCATTGAAGATTGCAGCTGCTGAGTTTTTAAAATACCGATCAGAAAGGCAGACTGGAGAACGGCTTGGTTTTTATATTTTCTGACATTTCCAAACTGGTTTCAAGAATGCCAAGGCAGGCTGCATAATAGCTTGATTTTTAATGTAAAAACATTAAAGGAAAGAAGCGAGCTTGGTTACAGAACACTCTTTCTAAGCAACAAAAAGCTCAGCATGCAGCACGCCTCTCTCAGCTGAGACTGAGAGGGGAGGAGATAGCCGCTTGGACAAGTGCAACAGAGTGGAAAGTGTGTGCATGTTGCAGAGGAGGAATTGGTTGTCAGCACGGAGGCGAGGCCGCTGAGACAACTTTAAAAAGCAAAGCCGGGAGATTCAGTGGTCTGAGGTGCCTGACAGGGCAAGAGTCAAGCCCAGCCACGATAATAAGAAAGGCTTGATTCCCATGGTCCCCGGTTGAGTGGAGGTACACAAAAGTGCTTAAGCACCTCCTGTCAGCTGTCAGAACTGTCAAGTGGCTACTGCCGCTAAATCGTTGCAGCTTTCGGCGTTAAATTTTTTTAAAGTTATTTTTATTAATGAAACTTTATTTGTACTTGTTTCCGTGCCTCCCACCCCAATCCTGGCTGTTGGTGCTGCTAAGGGAGGGGAGATGCAGCAAAGAAGTGGGCTTAACTTCACATTCACTTCGAAGTGACTTCGAAATCACTTTGAAGTTGCTTTGAAGACTGCACCCCCCTGCCCCCCAAAACACCTGGGGTAATGGACCGACCCCTTGTGGGTCGATCCGGATTCCCCAGATGGGTGCAAAGCTGTTTCCACAGCAGGGGTGTTAGCACCCATTTCTAATGGGTGCTACACCTCCTGTGGAAACACATTGGGTGCTTCCCTTAATCCAGATCTACTAGATCCGGATTAAGAAATGTACCCATTCCTTAGATCAGGATCTTCTTATATCCAGATCTAAGGGCTGCAGTGGAAAAACACCCTATGCTAGAATGTTATGATATGGTGGAAAGGCCCTTTTCACAGTTCTGCCACTCTCTCATGTTCAAGATTGCAGTGCATGAACGAGTTTTCTCTACCATTGTTTTTAACATTCTATAAACCACTTAATGTATAGTTTGTGGTGCTTGGCTAAATTGCATGTCTTCACCCAGGCTTTTGATGGTTAGTGTGGAATACAAGAGGCCCTACCCATTGCTGGTACCTTCTGTCTGTGCAAGATGGAATATCCTGATCATGATGCCCTTGATCTGGTTCAGTGGTAGACCCTGATATTGAGGTTTACTAGCATACACATGGACTCTGGTCTAGAATATGGAAGTGTGCAGAAGGTACAGCTCCATATTGCAGAGTATTGTGGATCTGTTTTGATGATTTGCTAAATTGTGCCACAAAAATGGATTCATCAAGGGCTCCATAGCTAGAAACTTTCACTTCTATCTGTTGTATCCTTCAGAGGCATCCCCCAAAGCTTATGTGATCCTCAGGGCCAGTGGGGATGGTAGCCTTGATCCGGGGCATCATGTAGATAATGTTGTTTTAGACCACCCCTTGCTGTGTTCCGACCCAGCAGGCCTCATTGGTCCAGAATCATTGGATCAGATAACAGTGAGGCAGTGCAGAAAGGCCCTATGAGTCCAGCAGTTGTGGAGATGTGGGTTATTTTAATTATTTTTACTTTGTTTTTATGTGCTACTTTAATGCTTTATCCTATCTGCCTTGAGATCTTTGTATGAAGGGTGGCATAACAAAGAAATTGAAATTGTACTGCTTGGGATAAAGTTTTAAAACTGATGTCCCATAGTTGTAATGATTGATTCAGTGTACATTGGTGTCCTTTCTTTAAGGCTGACAGGAAATGATTTGGACTGTGATCACATGTAGCAGGATAACAATAACAAAAATGTGTCTCATAAGGATCTTAAAGGTGATAGTTTGTGGCATCCTATTCACCACATCTCTGGCATACAATGTTCACAAGAGGTGGAAGGAGCAGCCTGGCACGTGAATGATCGTACCTGTAAACCATCTCTAATGCTGTGTCCAGACATCACTTATTTATTCTGCTATATTCAGATGAAGCATGGATATTCCGGAATATCCATGCTTTATTCCAGAATATCCAAATATAATGAAATGAGCAAGGGATGTCTGGATATAGCCTCAGAGAAGTCAGAGTCAGATCGGGGGGTGAATCCAGACATTGATTACTTATTCTGCTACATTTGGATATTCAGAAATATGCACCTTTTATCACAGAATATCTAAATATAGTGGAATAAATAAGAGATGTCTGGATCCACAGACATTTCCACCAGAGGAAGAGGGAAGTGATTTCTCATTGGGTGCATACAGGAGACTGCATTGGGAGTGTGTTTCGCTAAAAGCCACTGTTTTCCTTGTCTACTGATGGAAGCTTCTGTTGCACTAAAGAGCCTTCCTGAATGTGTGAAGGGCATTATTATTATTTTTTTAGCCGATGCAGTAAAAAGCTGTGACGACAAATAAAATAACTTTCATGCTTCAATTCCTGAAAGAGATGCCTGCATGAATTACAATGTGAGCACAACTGTGTTTCTGGAAGGAGCTGAGGGCTATGAAGAACATGAAGAAATAGTAAAAACATTACAGACCTGAGAAACTGATCTTTAGCATACGCAACACTCAACTCACTTGCAGGCACGTTCATCACTGCTTCTGACTATAACAATGCCAAACCCTAAGAGGATTTATAGCTGTGGTTTGGGTTTTTCAGTTGTAGCATATGCTATGTGCCAGAAATTACAGTGTGAGGCAGTGTATGGGAAACAAAAGGCTCTACTACCAAAGCAATTCTTTCACCTTGTGAAAACAGATCTGAAAATTGAATTCCCATTTGCTTATAAAGTAATACAGGGGAAGGAGAAGCTACTTGAAGATATTGTTTCATATGAGTTTTCTATAGTGAATGCTTAATGTGCATGGTTGAATGTTTAATCACATAATTGTATGTTCTGATGGTGCCATAGCAACAGGACATTTTTAATAGTATTTGCTTTCTTTAGGAATGTGAAAGTTAAATCATTTTTAACAAAAACATTCTAGAAATCATAGGACCTCAGTAAGAAAATTATGGAGCTAGTAAAGATCTTTGTGGCGTATACGTGCTGGGGAAAGGAGCATATGTCTCGCAGCACTTTGATGATTTTTTGGCCAGATTTTGGGTACAAATGTCACAATGAAACCCTTTTCACATCATATACTATGGGTTTCATTGGGACAGAATGTTATATCTTTTAAAAGTGAAGCTTGATTGTTCTAAGCTGCTAGCCAAGGTTTTTTGTTTTTTTTCTGGACAGGGGCATAGTATTTACAGAATATTTCCATTTTTATCAGAAGTGGCTAGTTGAAGGATGGTTGAAGATATGAGATCTGGAGGAAATAGACTATAAAAGACTCTTCCCAATAACCAACTCACAACGGCACATTTAGTCTCTGTTATTCTTTTGCTGAAACATCCTATGAAATACTTAAGTTTAAAGGCTGGATTTCAAACCATTTTTTTTCTATGTAACTGTCAGATGTCTGTTATGGAAATGACCAAGTGAAATGATTCAGACAATCTTGGGCAATATTTCAAGTCACCTATGCAGTTACACAGAGCACTAGCAAGGACTGTTGGATCTTGTGCCAAGTCTCAGAAGGATAGATGTAGTGTTGGCGTTTGCAGTGCTTTTGTTCCCCAAGAGGCTACAGCATAGATTCCAATGCCGGTCCAGCCTTCAGAGCCATTGGTGGAGGGTAGAGGGTGGCAGGATGTCTCAGACCCTTTCTGCATTGAGGTGCAGTAGATCTGGATTGGTGGATGGCACTCCTCCATGATTTGGAAATATTGGATACCATCTTTCATAATATGCTGCTGAAAATCACTCTTGTGGCTAGGATCTTTCACCCTACTGATCTGCATCATGGGGAGGTGAGATGCAGTGCAATGTGAGCTTTGCTGTTGCTTGCCAGCCCTGATGGCTAGGAGTGAAACATCCTAGACATGGTGTGTGACGGTGGCTTGATTTTCAGGAGTTTGCTATGCCACTCTGCTGAATGGCAGCATCCAGTACTTCTACATCTTAAGGAAGGGACAATTT
Organism: Aspidoscelis tigris stejnegeri; assembly: GCA_023333525.1. NCBI lineage: Eukaryota > Metazoa > Chordata > Lepidosauria > Squamata > Teiidae > Aspidoscelis > Aspidoscelis tigris. The sequence continues at coordinate 217,173,852 of JALMGA010000001.1, forward strand.
CAAATATGTTCAATATAAATTTAAATACTGCATTTTCAGAACTGATATGCAAACTGAAATGCAAGAGTCTGAAGAAATCTGTACTTTTCTGAATTTTTGACACAGTTCTCTAAAGAAAGCACATCTATGGGAAGGGAACATAGGCATTTCCGCACTGAATCGCGTTCCAGACGGAACGCGTTCAGGCGGAAAGCTTAAGCCAGCTTCGGGCGCTTTCCCCGTTCACACACAGACGCGCCAGAACGCGTGTAAACGCGTTCCGGAGCGTCTGGGTGCGAATGGTCAAAGCGCCCGAAGCTGCCTTAGCCGGCAAACGCCGGCCAGGGGCGCGCCGGCAGCCGCGGAGGCAGATCGACAATCAGCTGTTTGAAAAACAGCTGATTGTCAAAGCCGCGCGGCGTCGGAGGCGCGCCGGCAGCCGTTCGGGAGACAGAAGAAGCGCGAACGCTTCTTCTCCCGAACGGCTGCCGGCGGCTCGTCCGCGTTGGAACGCGTGTAGAGCACTTCGAAGTGCTCTACATTTCGAACGCGGAAAAGACAGGTGAGGACACGTCGGAACGCAAGCCGCGCGCGGCCAATGCGGATGACGTGTCCTCACCTGTCTTTTCCGCGTTCCGTTCAGCCCCGTGCGAAAACGCCTCATGTAAACAAAAAAGATGCATCCAAATACTGTGTTGGGGAAATGTAAGAAACACATGAGAAACAATACTTAGCAGATGTATTTTGTCAAACATTGGAGGGTAAAGTTAATTGTAAGCAATTAGCAGATGTAATGCAGATCATACACCACGTACTTCAGAGGTCACAATGACATGAACAAAGTCCAAAAAGGCAATAATACATCATTTGATTTTTTTAAAAAATGCAATCCATATTTAAAAAATGATAACACTGAGATTCTTTGGAATAGAAAATGCAAATTGATTAGTAAGGATATGTTTTCTTGAAAAAAAACCCTGCTACTATTGCTCTTTCCTTGGAATGTTTATTTAATATGTCACTTAATTTAAAATGAAAGTGCTAGGCAGCACAAACCAATATTCAAACATATTTAGAAAAAAATCATCCCTCTTATTAATGTCACTCTTGTTATGTACCAAACATTCCTTCAGTAGCAATTCACTCTCTTCTGTAATATTAGTAGGTTAATTATTATTTAAGCACTTTAATATGATAAATAGATGTATAATTATTTCTAATGGTCATAGATAAGTAGCCATTCTCTATATAGATAACTTATTTTTTAATTATTAATTATGTGATGTTATTTGTATTATTGTTTGTTGCTCTTCATTTTCTGAGGTATATTGACTTCTGTCCTGAGTAAAATTTATCAATTATTTATTAGTTTTAATGACAGATAGGAGAAGGATCCAGTATAGGTGAGTATAGCCAGAAACCTCTCTCTCTGCCAAAAGATGGTCCATGTGGCAGAGGGAGGGGCTTTCAGGTGCATTCACCTGTTCTGGCTATCACTGGCTGATAATCAGGAGTTGCCCAGTGGATAAATGATTTAAAGTCTAAGGGCTTGTCCTCATGCACTACATACTCCGAAGCGAAGCTGAATTCGTCTTGGAGTGTTCCCATGCAAAGGCTCTAATCCGGGCTACATGTGGAACAAATCACTCAAATTTGCAGTTAAAAAAAAAAGAAAAAAAAACACTTGCAAACTGTTTTCACTGTGAATTGGGAGGCAAGCATGGATTATCTTGGAGGCATGGGGATGTTCCGGCCCCCTTCCCTGATTGCCTGATCGGTAAGCTATGTGTGGGTAATGGCTTGATTTTGAGCAAGAGCGCTCCTTCACCTTAATGGGTGATGTGCCCATGGCTTCTCTGCACCAGATGCAACATGAGAAGATGATGCACATAATTCCTCGAGCCTGTTGTGGGTGGGGCTGTGCCCACTGTCATGCGAAGGTGCACACCTCTGCTAAATTGTGGTGGCTTCAAGCAATGAGCTGGTTTTCCATGCTATTAGTAATGCCTCTTTGTGTTTGTGCAGGTGCAACCTGGAGGTGTTTCCCTGTCATCGCTGCAGCGGGTGGGACAGGGTATGGTGACGTCAAACCAGCTTCCTATCAGGGAAGAGGGGGTGGAGAGTAAAAGACCCAGTTACCCAATGCAGGGGTTTACCGCTGTTTTCATGGAGACAGGTACATTCAGCTTGAACCTGCACTCTCCTCAATCACATGGGGATGGGTTCATTTGAACTACAGTCTGTTGGGAATGACCCGATTCAGATTTGAAGTAACCAGAGTGCATGGGGACAAGCTCTTAAGGTACCATTTTCTGTATCTGAGCGAGCTAGTTTCTTTCTTAAATAAGGCACCTCAAAGTTGTTTCAGAGGTAATACTGGTTTGATTCACTATAATGGTTGTATGCAGATTCACTACAGTCAATCCACCTTTAAATACATTCCAAAACACATTAGACATGGACTGGGGGCAACATCTCTAAAAAACTTTTGAGCTGCTTATATTTTTTTCCTTACTGCATGAAAATGAAGCCCGAGTCCGGTTCTGTGATACAAGAAATATGAGGTATATGTAAAGAAACAAAATAAGTGGCATGACCAGATCCTGGCCTAGTTGTAAAAAACACTGGCCTCTTATAGCAGTGGTGATTAATTCTGTACCAAAACTCCTGTATTTCTGTCCTGTTGTCATACAAAATATACACCCACAGCAGCAGCAGCAGTGGTCCATGAATCCTGAATGTAAAGCAGTGCAGGGAAGCAAACCTCCTTTTGGAAGTTTCTCTTTGAACTGTTGTGAATCAGAGGGGAGATCCCAAAGGGGCCCTTATAGCCCTCATAGGAATGCCCATGGACTGTTGTTGTATGTACAGAATTTAATTTTCAAGAGTAGATCGTTGAGAGCAAACATTATATTTATAGTCACGGGAAGAGCACTGAATCTGCTTAATTGTTTTTGGTAGGAGCAAAAGTGCTGAGATATCTGCCCGAAAACAGCAATTTATATGAAGTATTTCTGCTCCTTTCTATTTGAATGGAAAACATTGTAACACACAAAACCCTCAGATTTGTGGGAACAAACTGAAAAAAAACATAGAGCCATCAAAGGAGATACAAAGGCTCCAATTAATGATGTCCTGTTGAAAAGTGTCTCATCTTGCGGAACAAGTCATCAAGCTGGAACACCATAAAACAAGAAAGCAAGGTAACAGCCAAGAATATCTTGCTTAGAGACAATTCTCAGGACACATTTTTAATGCACATTTTTCATGCTTCCCTTTGTAGTTTAGCCTATCCAGACCAATAATAGGCCATAATACCTAAAATATGCTGAAACCTCCCATAATTTAAAAAGAAATTACAGTGCATGTTAGAAAGCCTGCTACTTACTATATAAAAAACTATTTTATACACATTGATTTACTATGAACATTCTTTGACTTTACAACTACAGTATGACGCTGAAAGCTCTGTCCATGCTGTAATTAAATGTATTATACTCACACTCTAAACCATGCTAGATGTGCATAGTACTTGTCCTTCAAAAATCATCACCATTTTATTTGGTAGCAACCTAGCTGGATGCCATGAATTTAGTCAATGGGCTGTAAAATTCGTTGCCCAGTTAGAAATCTATATTCCATGTCTGGTGATTACACAGAAAATTTAAGATAGTCAGTGGCTTTTCATTTATTATTTATACATAATACAAAATATATTTGGAGAAGTCTGAGTTGTGTATTTGATTTATGAACTTTGCCTCCACCCACCATCTTCACTTAAGTTATTTCATGCAGATCAACCTAAATGTAAATCATGTTTAATTTACTTCTCATGTGCCAAATAATAATATGAAACAACTTGTATTAATAGCACATTTAATAATTACTTTCTTGTTGAACTAATGCTGCACGTTTTTAATTAGGCAAACAAAATGTAGTCAATTTAAACACAGCTGATATTTATCCACACAGCTGTAATGGCTGACCTGGGAACAACTGGGGGGAGGTAGGGTATCCACAATGCCCTATGACAGATGTAGATGCCTCCTGCCCCTTGGCTGTTGGTGGATCCCCATTCTCCTTAGAGGTGTGGTGTTCATGGGCATGTTAACCAGTATTGTACAGGCAGGCAGTTGGGTCAGGAGCGGGGCTGCTAGGTTTACCAGCTGAGACACCTGTATGTTCATGGGAAGGTTAGTGGAGGACACTTTCAGTAAGTGGTCTGGAAGGTAAGTTTATGATCTGGTGCAGGAAATTCTGTATGCACCTCCACAGCCGTGGTAGCAAAAGGGTATTCCAGTACTTGAGGCAGTTTCACATGGTCTGAAGCTGTGTTCCCAAGGCTTCATAAGTGCCCTTTTTCTACTGTAGCCATTTCATGCTGACTGTCCAACCCCAGCAGCATTTCAGGACCTTGATGTTACATCCTGCAGAGATCCACTGAACACAGAAGCCACTACTTCACCACTGAATGCTTGTCCTGCTTTTAGTGGGCATGGTCTGCACCCCCTAATGGGTAGACACTGTTCAATAGTGTGATAAATGGCCTGGAACTTACTAATTTTTTGTTTTCTTCAGCAGAATGATTTGGACTGGGGATGACTAGATCTGAACAATGAGAATGATTGTCAGTGCTGGGTTGATGTTTTCCATTCCAGAAAACTCAGGCTGAGCTGTCCTTTCAATTCTGACACTTCTAGAAACAAGGGCTGGAATCCTGGATCAGCTGTAGTGATTTCTATAGGTACACAGTGATGGCCAGTTTGAGTTCTGCTCCACTTCCCAGTCCATGCTCACATCTAGTGAGGTACTGCATAGGTTACTTGAGGGGTTGTAGTCTACTTGCCATCTTATCTTTACAGCAAGGGAAAAGGATAATCAGTGAAGTATGCAAGCAGGAATAACCAAGTAACAGAAAGCGTGGAAGATAGCAATTCAGTGGTCAGGCTGACAACTAAAATGCTGCTCTTGTCATTTCTCCAGGTATCTTGGGAGCTAAAGGAGTTAGATGTGTTTGTCCACTCCGCCCCCCCCCCACATGCCAAAGGACCATGATTTTCCACTGTGTAGATGCAGCCATTGGTCTTTCAGCTGAACTTTTTGTTGTTGCTATTGTTTTAGCTTTATCTATCACACATCACTGTGCCTAATGATGAAGAATTGGTGTATCTGTGACTCCTAGAAGAAGTCTAGGTACCAGCAGGATGCCATTTGAGTGCAGGTAAAGGTTTTGCCTTTGACTTCTGCTTAAGTACACCCAGAAGCAACTGATAGACCACTGTGTTAGTCAGGATGTTGGACTAGATGGGCCCTATCCAGCAGGATTCTTATGTAGTCCAAATCCCAAATCCTACCTTTTCCATAACATTTCATCTACTTCAGGGGTGTCCAAACTGTGGTTCACAGGCTGTGCGTGGCCCAGGATAGCTATGAATGCATCCCAGCACAAAATCTTAAATGTACTTAAATATTATGAAATTATGCACAGTCCCTTTTTTGCTCATCAGTTTTCATTAGTGTTTGTGTATTTAATCTGTGGCCCAAGATAACACTTCTTCTCCCAGTGCGGCCCAGAGATGCCAAAAGTTTGGACACCCCTGATTTATTTTTTCATTGCTTCTTCCTTATTATACAGCTAGGCATTGATCTGACATTGTGAATTAGCACTTGTTTGAAACTTGAAATGGTTACGCTTCTTGGATGCTTAGATATCACTCATTCACTATGCTATCTTTGTTCTTTTGTCACAGAAGAAGTGAGAGGAGTTAATCTTGGTCTTCATTATATCCAGGCAATTTCTAAGTAAATGGTATGTCCTTCACAACAAAAGAGAAACATAAATATTAGAGATTTCTAATTACAAACAGATTATTTCTTTTTAAAGTATAATATACATAATGTGTGTCCTTTGGTTATTCCACATAGACTTGCATACCCCTAGAAATGTATTCCTTCGTGCATGTCCCACCTGTAACTTGGCATAGGATACTTTGTTGGCGGCAGGTTGTAGCTTGTGTTTCTACTTTGTCATTTCAATAATATATGTTTTTCTAGCAATTTCATTTCATGAAATCATGGTTTTGGCCATGTACAACTTTAGAACACTCCAACTTGCATGGATTGACTAGTGTATGACATACCATTTTCCATTCCTCTGGCAGCTACTTTATTAATTCTCTTTTCCAGCTTACCATTCTACATTGTACAGAAATATCATTTATTTTTCTTCCAGATGTGAAAGACTGAGACAGAATGGTTGCATTCTCTCCTCAGTACAGGCCAAGGACTTTCCTAGTACACCTTGTAGAGATGTACTTCAAAGTATATACATATAATTTCTCACTGATTTTCTTTCTGAATGTCAATTACTTTGCCACAAATATACCCAGCTGCCCACTGCTTATACTTCTTAGCTTCACTCTGTTTGCCAGTAGCAAATTTAAGCTTTATGTTTCTAACTGCCAATTTACAGTAAACGCCCTTGGCAGCAACATAAGCTTTTCCCACTCAAACTGACATCAGCTATGACATTGTTTAAAAACCGATCAGTTCTGAGAAAGCTTAAAGAATCTCAGCTTTCATCCTTACATGAGTTTAATTTTTATTCATTTAACAGTGCTTCAAATGATCTGTAGAACAAGAATGAAGCTTGTTATTGAAAAGCCAAGTTCTTAAAAAATATGCTTCACTTTTATTTACATTTGTGCACTTTCCTCAAGCTAGGGGAAGAACAGAGGTATAACGGACCCTAGTCAAGGTTGCTTTTTAATGATTGTATTTATTTAATGTCTCCACATAAAAAACAATGTAACTAAGGCTACCACAGGTGAGTGCAGCCAGAAGCCTCAGTGTCAAACAAATGTCAAGGGAAACTCATGAATCGGTTTTTAGCAAAGTAGGAATTTCTGATGCTCATCTGCATCAGCCACCATTGCCATCACCAGTTACTAGATCACTCTGTACTGACCAGTATATTGAACCAGGTAGCTTACTAAGAACCTCCCTTACACATGCTCGTATGGTCTAAGGGAGGCCTGCCCAGGGCCTCCTTTAGGCTGTCATCACAACAAAAAACATACACACAAACACCATCTCTGAGGATCCTACATGGAGTACGTGACTCAAGGTGGGACTCAAGTGGCTACTTTTTAAAAGCCGCTTTTCGGGGCTGCCCTGCCCTCTTCCTCCTGGTCCCATAAGGGACCCCTTCATGGAGCCTAACTGGGTGGCTGGGTGGCTGCTGCTTGCCTGGATGGAGGAAAAATGGCAGTGGGCAGCCAGCAATTCTTTCCCCTCCTCTCCCCATTGCTCAGGGCACACAGCAGCAGCGGCAAGTAAAGCCCCTTTGCTTTAAACATTCACACAGAACCTCAGCTGCTTTCCTCCCTTTCACTTTCTAAAGATCAGAACTTTTAGAATTGCACAAAATTGCAACATTGTTATTCCAACCATCAAGGTGTGAAGTGGTTCCAGCGCTACAGTGCAGCGATCCCTGTTAAGTGGATTTTTACACTGAAATCACTGTCTTTGGAAGCAAGCTATTGGGAGAGGGAAACCCTTAACATGGATTCTCATCCCTTAAAACGGTACTGTCCACACAGTAAAAAATGTAAAATGTTTCAAGCGCATGATCCAGAGTGAGACCTGTTGAAATCAGGATTGAGATTCACCACGCTTTGGGGTGGTTTAACACAGGGAAAGCATGTTAAGCCAAACTACCGTGTGGACTCCGAGGATTGAAAATGTTTTGAATCTGAGATAGGGTTGCCGTGAAGACACGGCCTCTGAGTCACCTCTTTTGATATGTATGAATGCCACCTTAGTCTACACACTTGCTGGTCCAGTATACCAGCCAGTGCAGAATTGGCCATAATAGATGGGAAGGAATCAGCTACAGGAAAAGATGTAGGTTTTCATGAAGATGTGGATTGTTGATGGTTGTGTTAAGGTTGAGTATTTTGATACAATCAGTAAATTGCATGTTTAATAATTACCAAGTATCTAATGCAATTCTTCATCTTTAAAAAAAAAGTGACAAATGAAAAATTTGTCCCCCCAAATAATTTTTGCACCTATACATCTGTAACATAATCCTTTATGTCTTATTTAGTTCTGTACAGTTAGGATAGTAGTGAACTGGAAGCTTTTTTTTTTAAAGCTTTTGATATAAAAGCAGTAGAATTTGGATAAAGATACCATTTTCATGCTTTTGAATTTACTGCAAAATGTTAGTTAATGAACCAATATTTGATAAGCATGTTAAACCAAAGTAAAACAACTACTTTCTGGCCTGTAAGAAATATAGATCACATGTACAGTATACGCTCTTGATTTTAACTGCACTGAGTCAGAAACAAGTGCTGCTGCTATCTAGAAAGAGGAAATTAGATTGTACTTATAAAGTAGTAATCCAAATCTTGTTGAATACATAGAGAGATTATAGCTGGCAGTTTGGTGGTGGTGGTGGAGGTACAGATTAATCATCTTTGGTTTCTGGTTATGAAATATTTAAGAAATATAGTATACTTATGAGGAAAAGTTGCATCATTTGGGCAAATGAGAGGGAACTTTGGATGACTTCAAAAAGGTTTCTGACCAGTTCATGGATGTCAACTTAACAACTCTCACAATCAGATTTTTTCCTAACATCTCATCTAATTAATCCCTCTAATCCTACTCCAGTCTCCAGTCTTAATAGGGATCACATTTGCTCCTTTTTGTATATCACAGACCCTGTCCAGGCCTGTTCCAAGCAGTGTTGACTTCAATATATCTAGCGTTTTCTTGGATCATTGTTCATACAGTGCCTCTGTTAATGGATCTCAAGGTTGCATTGGCCTTTTTACCTGCAACATAACACTGCTAGCTCATGTTTAGTTGATGTTCTACAAAGACACCTAGGGAGTTTCTGCATGATACATATCCTGTGGCATGCAGGTCTGATCTTTGTCTGGATCAAATGATCTGGCTCAAGATTGGAGGGGCGACTAGTGGCGCAGGACAAAACCCATCTGCATTATGGTGGCCCAGAATTGCCCTACTGGAGAAGCTGGGAAGAAAAGTTCCCAGCTTCAAAGTTGCTGGCCAGGGCTTTTTTAGAAAAATGCTCAGAAGCAGAATACTTCTAGAATCACTTCTAGGGGCTGACAAAATGATGCTGGGTGCTGTTCAGTGCTGACTGGCCGGGTCTATTGCTGGGGGATGTCTGGGGAACTGCTTCAGAGCAGGCTCCCATAGGAGCAGACTCTGGAATTGTTTTCTCATTGGGGCTGTTAAAGAAATTTCTGGCCTCAGTTAAACGTTAAAGCAGGTCTCCATTTTACTGATCAATCATCAGACAATATGTTGCATGCGATGGAAGGAGGGTGGGGTTACTCCTTAAAGTTTCAAGGCATGTACCCAGCATTATATAGTGATACAAAATCAGCCCACCTCCAAAGTCCCCAGTTTCATCAGATATAGGAAGTTCCCATATCATATGTATAGAAAATAATATACTGTAATGTTTCCACAGCATCTTTGATGTTCTGAGACATATATTTGATTAAGGATAAAATAGGCTTTTCAATGTATTAGTGCAGGAGGAGAAATTGAGATCTACACCTTTAAGAAAAATCCAGGGTCTTCTACTGCCTTTCTAGTCAGTTACTGTGAGCATGTGTAGTAAGCATCGGCTAAGTCAGACATGGAGAGAGCAGTTTCCTTTGACAAAATACAGGAATTAGTCCATAAAAACAGGAATCAGTCCATAGAAGAAGAAGAGTTGGCTTTTCTACCCCACTTTTTCCACCCATTTAAGGGGACTCAAAGCGGCTGACAAAGCTTCTATTCTCCCCACAACAAAACACCCTGTGAGGTAGGTGGGGCTGTGAGAGCTCAGAAGAGAGCTGTGACTGGCCCAAGGTCACCCAGCTGGCTTCATGGGGGAGGGTGGAATCGAACCCAGTATTCCCAGATAAGAGTCCAGCTCCCTAACCACTAGACCAAACTGGCTCACATAGAAAACAAGAATCAATCCACAGAAAACAGAGATTGGTCTAGAAGAGGGTTCAGTCTACAGTAGGAAGTTAACCAACAGAGTAAAGAAAGCAAGCTACAAAATGGGACAAAAGCAAGTATTTAGAGAGACTTTATTGAAAAGTTCAAGTTCTTGTTTATTTTTTGTTTGTAACCAGTAAAGTCTTTGAAAACCTAAGCAGTTTGTGGACAATTCCTTTGTTCTGGCTGTGTTCTTGAGGGCCAGAAGGCCTTGCTACACCTAGAGTTTCATAGAATTGCCCTTTGGACAAAACATATACCATTCCAATACTGCGTTCCATGTGGACTTAGATGAGGCATTCTCTGGTGCCGATCCTGGCCTAGATCCTTACCGCAGGTTTAATAAGCAAGTCAGATTTCTCCTATCTTGCACTTCTATCTTGGAATATTTTTTTTACCTAAATACAGGACTTTACATTTTGTGCTTTAAGGTACTGGCTAATACCCCCAGCTTGATGCCACCTACAAATTGAATGTTTGCTCAATCCTATCCTATAATTCATAGATGAATTGTTGCAAAACACAGGGCCAAAGACATATTCCTGGAAACCCCCACATTTCTTTTCTTTTCTTTTAGAATCAGAAATTCTGAATAATTTGAATAGTAGTTCTTAATGAAGTGGCAAAGTTTGGACTTCCAAAGAAGGTTGTATTCCAAGTATATATCAGAAAAAAAAGGAAATGCCTAAGCATTTAGGTTTTACAGGACACCAGCTCCAACCTCTGGTCCTTGCTCATGCTGGCAGGGACTGATGAAAGCTGAAGTTCAGAACACTTTCGTGGCCCATAGAATTATTTTATATCTATTAAAAAAAGATAATGCTTCCGACTCCAAATTCTGTGCCCCAGAAAACTTAGGTGCATATAGTCCTATGTTAAAAATGTGTTAGCTGTATCTGTTCAAAATTATTTGTAAAAGCTGAGTCCTCTCTTTCTAAGTTTCACCCCTTGAATCTTATAGATGTATGTATATATTTCACCCTGTATAATGTCAAATGCTATTTATAGATCTTTACATTCTTTAAAGGTGAACATAGCTACTGAAAAAGCAAATAGACCTGGTGCTAGTATGTAATTTATGGCAATTTTAAAGTGAGAGGAAAAAATGTGATCTCATAACACAGCCTGGAAATCTCTGCATACATTACAATACTCTGAAGGAATTTAGTTGAGAAGTTGAGTTAATCCTGTTATGAAGGTTTTCTAATCTCTGCATTCAGGTAAAAGTGAAAGGGTCAGCGATTTATCTGAGGGAACTACATCACTCCCCATGGCATGTTTTTATACATATGCAAATATTTACAGCAGCAAATATTTATACTGCACAGACTTATGGCATAATATACTTTGTTTTTCTTTTTTATGCCACTGAAAAAATTGTTAAATAGTTTGGAAAGCTATGGAAGTGCAATGGTTAATAAAACAAGTCCCTCCCAACACACAACTGATTTTACATTCAGAAATGTTTGGGTATTTTAATTTCTTAATTTCCATCTGTAAGATGTAGTTTTATTGCAACATTTTATTTCTGTGTTTTTGACATTATACCAAACATTATACCAAATTACCAGAAACCATAACTGTGGTACCACAACTGAAAAAGATAACTTAGCCTGCACTTCTACGTACCTCTGTGCATCTAAGAAGGCACCTGCTGCCACCCCATCTCCATTTTCAGTGATAAGAAGCACTTTCAAATTGACTACATATGACTCTTGGAGTGTGTCTTCATGGCACCCTTATTTCGAATTCAAAATGTTTTGAGTCCTCGCAGTCCAGACGGCAGTTTTGCTTAACACGATTTCCGCGTGTTAAATCGCCCCAAAGCGTTGTAAATGTTAATCCTCATTTCAACAGGTCTCACTCCGATTTGTGCTCTTGAAACATTTTCCCTTTTTTACTGTGGGAACTCTTCCGTGTTAAGGGACGAGAGTTTCCCTCCCCCAATAGCTTGCTTTCAAAGCAAGCTGTAAACGCAGCACTAGCCTGAATAGCAATTCACTGTAGCAAACAAGCAATTCACGCCTGATAACATCTTGCTATTGAAAGTGCTGGCCTTCTTAAAAGGGAAAGAAAGAAAAGCAGCTGCCGTTTGGAGAGATGTGTGAATGCTGCTGCACGCCCTAAGCAATCGGGAGAGGAGGGGAAAAAATCGCTGTCTGCCTGCTGCCGATTTTCCTCCATCCAGGCAAGGCAGCCACCCAGCTAGGCTCCATGAAGGGTGGCGTGTTCATGCCAGGAGGAAGAGGACAGGGCAGCCCCGAAAACCGGCTTTTAAAAGGTAGCCACTGGAGTCCCCCCTTGAGTCACGTACGTCCTCAGAACCCGGATTGAATGCGATTAAGCTGAAAGTAATGGGAACAGGCAAATTCATGTTTGCATCCGGTTCTGTTATCTCGGTTTAGGGAAAGTGAAATAAGGTTGCCGTGAAGACACGGCCTTGCAGCAGCATCACTCACATGTCTTAAGCAGGGCAGTTTTTCCTACCCTGCATTGGAATGGCATGGAAAATGGCACCCCTCAATCCAAAATGGAGATGAGGAAGGGGCTGTGAAAGGGGGCACCTCTCCCACCCATCTGAAAGAGAGCTGGCTCTATTCTCTTTTAAACCTTTCTTACCTGACTTCAGTGTATAGTCACACAACTGAATTACCCATAGGCACATAACTACATAAATAACATGGGTCAGTTATCCATCAGTTGTGCCTAGTAGGATCCCAGCTTTATTGATAATAACTTCAATGAGGTGTTGTTTCATTGCAATTTACTCTAGTTCTTTGGCATTCTGCCTCCCACTTTCAGACAAATAATCAAATTTATGAATATAACTGTGTTTCTCTGTACATATTATCATGAATGAATTCCCTTTTAATGGTATTTAAGAGGGGACCAGACTGAAGTATATAAAATCATGCACGGTATAGAAAAAGTGGATAGAGAATATTTCTTTTCTCTATCACACAACACTAGAACCAGGAGGCACTCTATGAAGCTGATGGGTAGGAGAGTTGGATCAGACAAGGGGAAGTATTTATTCACTCAGGGGGTCATTGGTCTATGGAATTTGCTGCCAGAAGAGGTGGTAACAGCTACCAGTCTAGATGGCTTTAAGGAAGGGTTAGACAAATTAATGGATGACAGATGTATCAGTGGCTACTAGAATGGATGCCTGAGTACATCTTCCAGGCTGTGGGGAAAGGCAGGATAGTTCTAAGTTCATTTGCTGGGATTCAAGAGCAGGAGAAGGTTTGGCCTTGTCTCTGCTTGGGCAATTGGTGGGCCACTGTGTGTGACAGGATGCTGGACTAGATGGGCTGTGACCTAATCTAGCAGGGCTACTCTTATGTTTTTATGTCCCTTAATCCAATCATGCCACGTATTTTTTGAAAAAAAATATTTATTTTTGAACTGTTTATAGTAACTAGGGCCACCTCCAGATGTTAGCATCTTAATCTGCTATTTGGTGAAATTCTGAAGGAAAACGCCTTCAGAATTGTTGCCTGTTGTTCAGATGGCAAGGCAACAGGACAGGGAAAGTGGAACCACTTACCTGTGTGGATGCTGGCTCCTGCAGTGGCATGGCAAATACATCTGGTCTTTCAATGACTCAAAATACCTGGGAGTGCATGATTGCTGTCCCATGTGCATGAGCAACTGCCATTTTCAGCTGGGTTTGCCCCTGTAAGTGAGTGGTGGCTATTTCCAGGATGGCAGATCACATGAGAAGGCATTTAGACAACTTCCAAAGCATTTTCAAGGGTAGCTCCACATAAAGCATTACAGTAGTCTAAGTTGGAGGTTACCAGAGCATGGATCACTGTGACCAAATTATCCCAATCCAGGTAAGGCTTAAGCTGGCAGACCAGATGGAAAAAACTCCTGGCAGTTGCTGCTACTTGGGAATCAAATGACAGCAATAAATCCAGGAACACTCCCAGGTCATGTACTTGATTTTACTGGGGAAAAACAACCCCAGGGTGGTTTCGCACTGGACATCCAAAATATGGATCTATTAGATCTGTATTTTGGAAATCCGTGACAAGTTAGATCTATATCTAGTAGAAATGTATCTACTAGACGGGCCATGAAGGAACCATCTTGCCTTGGGTGAGGAAGAGAGAAGAAAGCTGGGTGAGCACCTTCCATCAAGCTCCCAGCATTGGCCCCTCCCTCCCAACTGTTTCCAGACAGGCCATGAAGGAACCATCTTGCCTTGGGTGAGGAAGAAAGAAGCAAGCTGGGTGAGCACCTTCCATCAAGCTCCCAGCATTGGCCCCTCCCTCCCAACTGCCACCAGACGGGCCATGACGGAACCATCTTGCCTTGGGAGAGGAAGAGAGAAGGAAGCTGGGTGAGCACCTTCCATCAAGCTCCCAGCATTGGCCCCTCCCTCCCAACTGCTTCCAGATGGGCCATGAAGGAACAATCTTGCCTGTGGGGAATGGAGGAGGAAAATAAAATAAAAGTTTTTACCTTTGCAAGGACTCTGCTGCCACCAGAGCACCCCTGTTCCCTCCCACACCATTTTCCTTTTGTATCTTGTCTCTTTAGATTGTAAGCCTGAGGGCAGGGACCTGTCTAAGATTAATATAATATTGTAACCCGCCCTGAAACCTTCGGGTATAGGGCGGGATAGAAATACAAACAAACAAACAAACAAACAAACAAACAAATAAATAAATAAATAAATACTAACACCCCTTTCGTCTGCACCCACAAGGGAAGGACAGATTTAGATACAGATTTGAGGTGGGTACAGTGCAATCTGTGCTCTGAAGGCCCTCCTCCTGGCCAGGGGCATCCTATCTCGGATTGCGGATTGCGGCTTCTGGAGCCGGGGGGCTTCACCTACACCCCTGCTACCTACCCTGGGGCAAGCACACGCAATCCCCTCCTTACCTTCAGGCAGCCAGGCCGATTCGGCTGCCGGGGCCCAGTGTGCTTTGTGCGTGCATGCAGTGTACCTCCCTATTGGCCAGGGCTGCGCGCATGCACAGAGGGCATCCTGAAGCCAGGTGTGGCCCTGGCCAATAAGGAGGTGTGCTGCATGCATGCGCAATGTGCGCTGGGCCCCGGCAGCCAGAATCTGCCTGGCTGCCTGAAAGTAAGGAAGGGATCATGTGCACTTGCCCCAGGGTAGGTAGCAGGGCTGTAGGTGAAGCCCCCCTGGCTACAGAAGCTGAGATCCATGGCTTCCGGGGTGAGGGGAAGCCCCGAGATAGGAGGCACTCAGCTCGCCATGCTTGGCTCCAGAGGAGCCAATCATGGAGGCTGGGGGGAGGGCCCACTTAAGGACACTTCTGCAATGCGGACACATCCTAACTGGATGTGTCTTAACTGCAGAAATACCCATTAAACAACCATTAAGACTACCTCCAAGGTAATCTTCCCTTAATAGTTATTAAGGGCCTCTTAACACCCATTAGAATCCCATCACGCGCAAGCCAGTGCGGACACATGAGTCTCTAATGGGTGTTCTAGTGCAGACAAGGTTTTACGAATCTGTGCTTAATGGGTTCTTAATGAGGGTTAAGTGGCCAATGCAGAAGCACCCATATAGATATTAAAGAGCATAAGAGACAAGACCGACCCCTGGGGAACGACACAAGATAGTTCCCAGGGCATCAAACTGAAGTGTCCCATTACTACCTTCTGGGACTTGCCCCGGAGATACGAAGAGAACCACTGTAAAACAGAGCCTCCCAATTCCAATCCCAATCCCAATCCCAGAAGCTGTTCCAGTATGATACCATGATCAATGGTATCAAAAGCCACTGAGAGACCAAAGAGAACCAACAGGGTGGCACAGCCCTTGCTCTCTCCAGGTAAAGGTTATCCATCAGGGCGACCAAGGCAGTCTCAGTGCCAAACCCTGTGTTCTTACCAGTCTTTGATCAGATTCACATCAGGATTTTCCCCACTTGCACTCTTAACAGCTTCATTACACACAACTCCCTGGTAAACCAGGGTGAACTCAGCAAGGGTGCCAAGTGCTTGGGAGTGATCATGTCAATAGCTGTCCTTTCACCTCATTATTCCATAGCGTGACCAGAGCACTGACAGGAGCAACAGCTATGTCAATCAGAAATTCCCTCACAGCCATCAGGAATGTTTCCTCCTATCCTATGGTAAAGTGTTGTTATCTCCCTCTCTCAAAGCCAGTGACCCTTCTGGGCCATTTCTGCATTGATCTCATTCCAGATTGTATCCTGGAATGGGTAACAGCCATCCACATGCTAAGGCAGACTATGGAATGGACTGCTTGTGGTCTGCCGTAATCTGCACTAGCATGCAGATAGCAGGTCATTAATCCAGGATATAATCAGAATAAACTCCAGTGCAGAAAATGTCCTGTTGTTCCAACTGCTGCTATCACATATACTGAAAGAGGTTTGACAATAATATTTCTGTACATCCCCAGTTTTTGCCCCATTTTATCTACATGGAGGTTTCAGGACAATAAGCAGAAAGATAATAATATTTAAAAATAAAAACTGAAGAGCAAACATAATGTAGACATAAATTCTGCCCTAAAATGGATATCCAATGTATCTTTCTGGACCTGGAGCCTTGTATTTGGTTTGTCACATGTTATACTTCACATCAGAACACCCCCGCCCCCGCCCCCCGACATGTTGCTGGTTTATGCTTTCATTCTCATTTGATGCATGGAGTTGATTTGCTAAAAAATGAAAAGTCTGGTATGAATAGTTAATGAGTTCCACAAAACCATGTCTATGGGAAAGAAGGAAGTACAGTCCAACTCATTTCCCAGGAATGCTGAAGAAAGTCCCGATCGCTTGTTAGATATACAAAATATGAGTATTGCATGGTAACCAATATTATTGTATAGTTGGCAACTGTCAACAAGCTGATGGATGATAAAGGATAATGATAATGTAAAACAGGGCTGAATCTTCCAAGTGACAGTATGAGAGGAACAAACAGAAACAAGAATGGGTGCAACCATCTTTTTGGGTAGCATTGTTTTCTCAGCTACCCCGCAGCCAATAAAATGTTTTGCTTGTTCACAGCTGTGAAAGTAGACATTTCCCAAGAAGGTAAAAAAAGAAACACCCTCAAATATTCAGACAAATTTGGATGTACACAGATGTGTAAGTAAAATGTCAAGTAAAAAAAAAGAGTGTTGAATTTCTAAAGTCTTTTAATGTATATTCTGTTTAATTTGTTGTTTTAAGGTTGTAACCTGCCCAGAGACTTTCAGGTATGGGGCGGGATATAAATGTAAATAAAAATAAATAAATAAATAAATAAAAATAATAATAATAAAGTTTGTTTTTAGTTTATCCTGAAACATTGTCTATTTCAGCTGACCCAAAATACAATTCTAATAAAAAATGTGTCTTTAATGTTAGGACCCACCATCTGGCTGTTTGGTGTGAAGCCTGCCAAACACTGACAAATAGATGAAACACATAATTTCTTCAAACTTGTTCTCGTAACTTTTTTTTTTTACATCGGTGATGTTTTAAGGAATTATGTTTAGAATTTTTTAAAAATATCATTGAATATTTAT
Organism: Aspidoscelis tigris stejnegeri; assembly: GCA_023333525.1. Classification (NCBI taxonomy): domain Eukaryota; kingdom Metazoa; phylum Chordata; class Lepidosauria; order Squamata; family Teiidae; genus Aspidoscelis; species Aspidoscelis tigris. The sequence goes on from JALMGA010000001.1 coordinate 217,191,406, forward strand.
TTGGTTCTTTATTTTATAGGAGAGACTATTTCACATGATGGTGTTATAAGAGCCTGAGGGTTTCCACAAACATTCTTGGTCTCAAATTTAAACTGGCAAATTATAGATGCAGCAGCTTTAATTATTCTAATGATAATTTTGCTGTCTCATTATGATAAACAAGTCATTCAGCAACAACCATCCAGCCCATACAAGTCAAATGAGAAGTATGAAGTAGTTTTTGACCTGGTGTATACAATTAAACCTTCCACAAGAGAGTACATAGATCTTTCTGCACAAGGTCTTATTCTGAATTATATCCCAGGATAGGGATCTGTAATCCACATGCTAATGTAGACAATGGCAGGCCCTGGTTGGGGACTTCCATAGTCTTGTCATGTTACAAAAAGTGTGATTCCTTGTAAACTCCTTGTTAAATTTCATTGGTATAAACAAGCATTGGCTGAGTTTAACATAATGTATGGTCAAATAGAGCTTTTGTTGGTTGCCCCTTTACAGAGGGTTACCCCATGTGCAGACACACAAAAACCTGCATCACATGGCTTTCAAAATAGGAACCCAGAACCCTACTTACTTCACTTTTTTTTACATATTTGCCTCCTATGATGAATAGTGCTCACTGATTAGTCATTTGTCCATGGCCCTGATTAGTTGCCAGTTCCATAGCAGTTGCTTCCACTCTGGGATTTGGTACAAGATCCTCCGTAACTTCCTACCTAATCTGTCCCAAAATGAGTCATCCTCAGAGTGATCATTTCCCATTTGGGAAAGAGTCACACATTCAGAGACTCTGAGGCTGTGGTCACTTCCAGCTTCAGTCCACTTTCAGAGTGAGAGAACACCTCAGCAAAGTGACCAGTAATATTTTTTCCAAATTATCTACTCCAAAGGTGGCTTTTCTGAGTCATTTAACACTGAAAGAAAGCAGCTTCTCACTTTGCTGATGTATTCTCTTACTCTGAAAGTCGACTGAAGCTGGATTAAACCTTAAGTGTGACCACAGCCTGAGATGTAGTAAATTGACTTTTGGTATTTACATCTATCCTTTGAGTTTCAAATTCATCCTGGGAGGTGACTTTTTTACCATATCTCATCATATCCTAAAATGTATTTAGACAAGATGCTCCAATGTGTTCTGAAAATCTTTCCTTGTTTATGCATGCTAAAAAATGTCATGTAAACAGAAGGAACAAATGTCTTGTTTGTATATGGGTCTTTTATTGTAAGCCGCCCAGAGATCTTAGGATATGGGGCAGGTTATAAACATTTTAAATAAATAATAAATAAATGTGTCTTAGGTTGGCTGGCACTCTAATTTATCACTAATATTGACTATAGTTTCAGATTATTTTGACAATGTATAGTTCATTTTAACCATAGTTTGCTTTAGCAAAATATTGGTATTATGAGCTTGATGGTCTTTTTATTTATTTTTGTTATTGTTGTTGGTATATTTGGCATTAATTAGCCAGAGTACATGCAAGATTAAAATTATACCTGAATTTAATTATTGTTGATTTTAGGAAAATATTTGTATCCTTAGTAATGCTTCACATTGTAATAGTTTGCCTTCAGTCAGCAGAAATCTCATTGTTCATTAGCTTTTTAAAAAGAGCATATTTAAATCTCATCATTTCTGGTAAATTTCCATTTTATCCAGCACAAACCATCCATCTCTCTTTCAATTACAGCTAGGTCTTGGCATTGTTAAATGTGCGCTCGCAAACTGTTTTTGATGCCTGGTTTGAACAGCTGTTCCTTGTTATGAGGAGTGAGGTACAAAGAGAACTTTTTAAAAAAGTTCTTCAATCATTTTGTCTTTGGTTGATTTCTGAAACATATTCTTTACGTTGACTTGGGAGAGACATTACACATAGTAAATCCGGAAGCTTCTTTAATAGTGCTACCTTAGAAAAATTCCTGTCATTTTATGGAAGGACTTGAATTGTGGTTCACTTGAATAACTTGAGCAATGTTCATCTTAATCCATTCCAAGATTATCTGGACCTTTGTATACCCAGCCTTATTGACCTGGGGCAGATAGAGATGCCTAGTCCCAGAATCAGAAACCCATGTCATGTTGGGTGAGCTGCTATTGGAGCAGAACGGGATCAGCCACATGTAGACAGCCTGTTCCTTCCTAGGTTTTTCCACTGTGTCCAAAGAACTCTCAGAGGCAATGTGGAATCTGTGAAGACCAGGAACAAAAGTAGTGCAATAATATGAAAAAGATACCAGTGATGCTCATAATATCAATATTCTGTCAAAGTATACTGTGGTTTATCAAAATGATATGTTTCCAGTCTTTACAGTTTACAGCCTGGCTGACTTTGGGTTTGGCTGCTGAAATGGATCTGCCATGGTATGCATGACCACAAGGACATACTAGGCCCAATCCAGACTTGCAGAATTAATCAGCAGTTAAGGGGAAAATTGCAGCTTACCTGCCGCAAAGTGATGACTGGCTGTCCCAACTAAAAAGCAGCTCCATAGCTTCCTCCTCAGAAGCTGTGAGAGCTGAGTCCATGAACGGGGTCATGTGGGATGAGGCAGCCAATTAGATTTGAGCTGTCCTTTGTGCTCTTGTCATCTCTTCTCTCCATCCTCCCCAATGAGAAGAGATGATGAGAGGGAAGATTCAGATTTAGTTAATACTGTGCAGCAAGTGTCCTTCATCACACATTATGGTAAATTTGCATTAGCGCGATGGGATAATGTGTCACCACTGCAATCTATTGATCGTGACGCCCCCACCAAGACTGCACATTCTGCTGTGCAGAATTAACAAGTCTGGATGCACTCGTATTCACACTTCTCTGTGGTCCAGTGTACTGGCCCGGTGCTGGTTGTAGGCTATTTTGGGTGCCCTAACTCTGTTCACACTTCTTCCAGTGCAGACAAAGTGTGATGGCCTGCTCTAGTCTGCACTGGCATGCAGAATGCAGGCTCTTATTTATTCCAGGGTAAGGCCCAATGTGTAAAGGACTTTAGATGCAAATAGTAAATTTAGATGATCGCAACACTTTGTCTTCTGTACAGATCATCTCTTTTATACAGAGTGCATTGTCAGCATCTCTGAAGCAGCTTAGAGAGAAATTCAGGATTGTTCAAACACCGGTCTGCCCTCTTATCTCGTAAACATTCTGGGCAAGAAAACGTGGACTAGAGAAGACTTGGGAACACAAGGGCCGCATCCCTTTTGCTATGCCTGAACATAGCTTTTTTTTTTTTAAAGTGATGCATAGCAGGTTAAAAATATATAATTAGATATATTCCTGCCTACTAACAGATTATGCAGATGATCTAACTGAAACCCAGATTGTGAATCTTTCTGTACTTGGTCCAGTGGACACTCTGAGTATGCTTAAAGCAGCTCCACATGTGCCAGAGGGGAGGGAGACCCAGTGTTTGACATGCTGAGAGAGCTAGAAAACCTCAGCAGCACCCAGCCCCAATACTAGCATTGACAAGAGGAGGGAGACTTAGCAGCTGGCTGTCCCACCTGCTGTATAAGATGATGATTTGTTATAACATGCAATGTATTTTTGACTTATGTAAACTGCCTTGGCCAAAAAATTGTCTTTGATTTAAGTTGTTGATTATATTTATTTGTCATATTTCTCTGATATAATGATTGTATTTGCATTGTATTTTTTTCTATTTGTTTCAAATCACCTTGGGCAACATTTTCTTTTGGAAAGGCGGTATGCAAATAAAAATGGAAATGGAAAGTGTCCCCTAGGTGTATAGCTGTAAAGCACAAAAATATACTCTACAGCTATACTGGTTACAGGCTGCTAAAAGCCTGTCACAGCTCTGCTTGTACCTCTCCTGGATGAATGGAGCCTGGTTAATGTGGCAATGGTGCCGCACATGCTTGTTGCTGCTCTAGCCACGGCAATATGATTGCCCCTCTTATAGAGCTGATTCACACTTAACTGGCAATTCAGGAAGTGCCAGGTAAATTGGGAATGGATCTGGCATCCCAAAGTGCAGACGCAGGCTCCACCCCCATCTTCATTTCCTCAGCGCTGTGTCTCATTATAAAACTTAAACCGGCACCTGCATTTTTAGGATGTAGTGAAAAAACCTATTTGGCACTATGTCAAAAGTTTCCAGCGATGGCTTATGAACATTCAGAACACTGGGTGGACTGATGGTAGAGATGAAGAAAATCTTGCTATTTTAAGTTATGTGCAATTTTGTTTTTAGGGCACAAGCTATTGGAAGAGGCATGGTTTAGTTCATCTGCATACATTAAACAGAGCAGCTCAAAAGTGGCTTAGAGGAGATAGCACGCAGATGCTAGTGTCCCCATCCCATGTCTAATCCACATTAAAGGCTACAAAATTCTGCTTTGAAGGGTAATTTCTGGCCTTTTATTTGAATTAAGGTATTAGCATGAGGACACTATCATTTCTAAGTTGCTTTAGAACCCACCCCCAGCCTCCCCTGTTTGCTTGCAGCTTTGGTTTCCTAGTTTCCAAACAAACATAAATCTGGCCAGTGCTGGAACCTTTACCTCAATTAACTCCCAGTTTGAGAATAACAAATCTGGTAGGGAAAAAAACCCTAATGGTTATCCACACACTCAATGACAGTATGAGCTGATCCTTCCACTGCTGATATATCCAAAATCGTTAATGGTAATTTCCTCTGTTTGATTCCACCCCCAACTCAGCAAATGGCAAACTGGATATTTATGATTACAAATGATATAGGTTGAGACACGTGTGTTTCCTTGCATGTGATTCACTTAGTTCAAGTACAGGGCACAGTTGTGTACATTTTTTTTGCCAGGATTGGTTTGCTTTTTTTCCCCTTAAAAAAAAAAAAACTGTTCTGTGTGATATGCTCTTGGCTCCCTGACTAGAAAAAAGTATGAAGACAAAGGACGGTTTGGATCATCATTAAGTCAGTAAAGCTGTTCAGACTTTTCAGGTCATGAAAGTGGAAAACTTATAGCACACAATCTGTGTGGGCCATGAAAAAGTGAGTGTGCATGGAAAGAGACAGACATATTGGGCAAGCACCGAAGAAATCGTAGGGAACTGTGGTTTCTTTTTAATGTAGAAGTCTCTCATTATAAAACTGGGAGGTGAGAGGAAAAAAACACTCTTGCGTCAGAACAGAACTGCAGCTGAACTGCCAGCTCTTTTGAACTTTACATTTGTTCCTACAGCCTCAAGATTTTGTGATCTGATTTTATTTAAGAGCATTAATAATGTTGACGGGGTAATATCTAAGCACCAGTCAGCAGAAGAAATAATAGATAAAACGTTCTGGGATAATTACAAAAAATGTAAACAACTATAAACCATTTCTAAATTTTACATGGTCTTTTACTTGTTAGGAAATCTCTCCATGGTTCCTTCCTTCCTTCCTTCCTTCCTTCCTTCCTTCCTTCCTTCCTTCCTTCCTAAGTTATGGGTAGTGGTTTTTTGTTAACTTTGTAATGAGTATTTACATAGAAGCTATATTTCTAATGTATGGTATCTTACGAAGAAGTATCTTACAAAGAATCATTTAGCCAAGAATAATGTGTAGTAACTTTGGAAGTTGCATGGTCCTTTTGCTCATTCTTGTGCAATTCTGTGAAAGAGTTTAATAATTTTTGCTTCTGTGACAAATTATAATGGCTTGTTATGCAGCAGAGGCCAGTCAACCACTTTTGAAATCAAAATGTGATTCAGGGTGAATCAAGAATACTTTCAAATGATATCTTGGCATTTCTCCACCACTTGCCACTTCTGATATATGGGTCACAGTTGTCATGGCATCCAAATCCAGATAAATTGAAGTGAATCAAAACTATGTTATACTCAAAATCAATTCTGAGCCAAACTTCGTGCAACTGAGTTATTTCATCAAATAAATATTAAGCTTAGACCTAAGTTTCAGTCCACATTCGATACATCATCAGAGGGCCTTTTTGCACTTAATTTCCATAGGATGGTGCCCATAGAAGTTAAATCTAGGGATGGTGGCTGACATCTGTATTGCGAATGCCAGTCCCATCCCAAAGCTACCCGGCTGCTTCTGTCTAAAAGCGTTTGCCTCACTTCAGTGATTGTCATGAATGCTTGGCCATTGCTATGGCAATTGGGTGGTGAAGCCACCCACCCCCATGCAGCCTTGACAAGAAGTGGTTGTGAAGGGCATATAGGCACTCCTAGTATAGCTATGGAACAGTTTTTACTGCTCCACAGCTATTGAAAATGGGGGATTGCTGGGTGCACTAGGAGCCACACCTGGATGGAAGTGGCTCTGCTGTGTGTGGATGCTATGTCCTGGAGCATCCCCGGGCAGTTCCCATCTTCAAAGTGTGAAAAGGTCCAGAGTGAGAGAAAACAGCAAAGGGATAGTTTTCCCTTCACATTATCTAAGTGAGAAAATCCACTTTTGGATTCAAAAATGTGGGGAAAACCCCCCACAGTTGATTAACTGTGATGATGCATCCATTCACACTGAGGCTGGAACAAAATGAATTATAACATAGGTGTTACTAAGCCCTAAGTCTGGTAAATTATCTGAACCTTAAACTATAGTCGGTCTTTAACTTTTTCATAAAACGTATAATGATTAAAGGAAGGGTTAAAGGTATAATTTTGATTGAAATGAAGCTGCCTTAAATATTTCACTGGAACGTATTATATATTTTGCTGCAACAGCTTTCATGCACTATTCCCAAAAGGATATTATAGAAATGTGTTTTGATCCAAATATTCATAAAATAAGGCAGGGAAAAGAATTTCTTAAAGGGAAAGAGAAAGAGTATCAGACTGTGGTAAGTTCTTTTGGCCTGTCTCTTGTTAATGCAAAGATTTAGAGTTGCATCAGCTTTCTCCTACTGTGGAGGTGGAGAATGTCTTAAGAAGTTATCCTTTTGGAAGTTAATGGATCTGCCAGAAGTATCTGGAATTTTTAAAAAAGAAATATATTTTTAGCACTACAATGTAAAAGTTGGATTATAACAGTGTTAAATGTGAAAGATGCATGGCCATTCACATTTACCTTTGAACAAGATCATGATCCATTTTAGGGTCTCTTTTGACAACTTCAGAGTAAATCAGAGGGGGCCTTCACTATTCTAGTATGCTCTATCCACACAGGACAGAATGTAGACTCCCCAGGTTGCTTGAAGGAGGAGGAGGAAGCAGCAGCAGCTTTGGCTTTTCTACCCTGCTTTTCTCCCCCATGTAAGGGAACTCAAAGCAGCTTTCTATTCTTCTCCCCACAAAAAGAAACCCTGTGAGGTAGGTGGGTCTGTGAGAGCTCAGAAAAAAGATCTGTGACTACCCCAAGGCCACCCAGCTGGCTTTATAGAGGAATGGGCAATCAACCCCGGTGATATGAGATATGAGTCCAGCACTCTAACCACAGACCAAACTGGCTTGAAACAGTGGTCTGGTCTGGCCTGGCCTAGTTGACTGGTAGACTAGGTGGTGGTATTACAGGCCATGGAGGCATGTGGACAATACGCATCCATGGTCTGATGTGTACAGCTACATAGGGGGTAGGGCATTTTTGAGGTACAAGACATGTTGCCAAAATATGCCCACTGGGAGCTCTAAAGGCCAGGGTTTTTCATTTTTGGCTGTCAGGTATTTCAGGAGTTCCCTGCACTTATTGTGAAGCTGGTGCAAGCTTTGGACCTGGGATAGAAACTGGATTGGAACAGGCTGTGCCAATGTAGGCAGGCTTTTAATACACCACATGTGATCTGTCCCAGTTTGGGATAGATTGCAAGTAGCCTAGATCATGGAAGATCCATGCTGAAATGGCTGTAGATTGTTTTCCACATTGTTTTCAGATCTTTTAAAATCAATATAGACAATAATCTATATGGAACTCAATGTTAGCTGTGTTCATGCACGGAAAAAGCACCTCAAAGGCATCTCAGAAATGGTTCAAAGGTAATTCCTGCCACATGCTAATGTGCCCATTCAACATCAAGTATACATGCCAGAAAATGAATTTACAAAATGCATTAAAAATGAATCATGGGTGGGATGGTTTGTATGATAGCATTTTATCTTTTAAAAGGGAGTTTTTAAAAGAAAAAAAAATAGGGCTAATTTGATCAAGCATATTCAAAAGTTTTGAATTCAGACTAAAGGTTTGGTCCAATATGCTCCAACCGGTTCTTTTACCATTCATACACATCTGCAGTCCATATTGAAGAAGACCCATTAAGCTAGGAAGAACAACACAAAGCATCTTTTCTGAAGCCAACTTTATGGTATTTGAAGCTGCTTTTGGCATAAGAGACTTCTCCAAAATACAATGAAGTCTGAAGGAGACCACTCAATCCATTATGTGAATGAGATGTCCCCTTTCTGGGATTTGTGCCTTCTGTCCTTGCACGACATCAGTGTTGCTTCTTCTTCTGAGTGAGCCATCTGATCACCCAGAGTAGGGAGACCTTCGGGCAACTGCTGTGTACAATTTGGTGCAGAAATAATTAAATTAAAGAATCATTTCAGGGTTAGAGGAGAAATAAATATGAGTGTCAGTATATGTACTATTCTGAAATGGTACAGGCAGAGCAGTAACCACTTTTTCAGTGAAATTATCTCGTTCTAGATTCCTTTAACTTTCATTTTGGGAGAATGTTCTGTGGACTAATAAACTGAAGCTAGAACTTTTGGGGAGACATGGGTCTTGTTGTATCTTGCATACAATTAATATAGTATTCAGCTTTTTTTTTTTTTTTAAAAAAAGAAAATCATACTAACAGTCAGAAATGGTTGTGGTAATATAATCCTGCTTCAAGACCCGAAGGACTTGCCATACCTGAGTGAACCATGAATCCTGCTTTCTGTCAGAAAATCTTGAATGAGAATGTCCAATCATTAGCAAGATAATGATCCAAAGCACAAGAGCAAGTTCATTTCTGGATGGTTTAGATAGAAGCAATAAAAATAAGGCTTTAATGTCCAGGTCAGAGTTATGACTTGAACCCCATTGAGATGCTGTGACAGAATCTTAAAAGGGAAGTTAATGCTCAAAAGTCCTCCAATGTGGCTAAATTAAAACAATTCTACAAATAAGAGTCAACCAAAATTTCTCTGTGGTAATGTGAAAGAGTGATCTCCAGTTACCAGAAGTGTTTGGTTACAGTTGTTGATGCTAATGGTGGCACAACCATGCATTATATTTTTTAGGGTGTGTGTGTTATTTTCACATGGATTATAAAGGTGCTGGAGAACTTTCCCCCTCCAATAAAAGAAATTATCCTTTTAAAACTACTTTTGTCTCATGTCAAAATTTGTTTGAAGATTTCAAACAATTAAATATAACAAATATGCAAAAAAATTAAAATAAATCAGGAAGAGGGCAAATACTTTTTACAGAAAACCTTTTTTAACAACATAAGATGAATTTGCACTTACTTGTAGTGGAAGCTCCGGGAATACTCTCAGGTGGTATATCTGCATTATGTGGAGCTGCTTCTTTAACAGATATGGGCCCATGTGCACAGAAGTTCCCTCTGCATGTGTAGTGTTAAAGATGTTGTAACTGCCCTACAGCTATAAAAGCAGCAACACTGGGAAAGCCCTGCATGCTTCATTCACACCTCTTCTGGGTGGAAGAAGTACAGATTACTTTACTTTACTTTACTCTGAGATTTATACCCCGCCCACCCCACATGGGCTCTGGGCGGCTTACAATATAGACATATAAAATACCAATGATACAATACAGGCGTAAATTGTGCATCAAATACAAAAACATCAATCAAAATAGTCTTTAAAACCATAATATAACCCAGATCCCCCATCACAGACCAATTCCCAACCACAGAGTAGTATCATAGAAAAATATGACCGGGAAACAGAGATCTTATGACCAACCTGAGGCTGATCTTCTACTGGCCAAAAGCCAGGCGAAACAGCTCTGCCTTGCACGCCTTTCGGAACCTAGGCAGTTCTTGGATGGCTCGAGTGCCTGGAGTTCCACCAGGTAGGGGCAAGACACGAGAAAGCCCTATTTCTAGTGGCTGACAGGCGTATCTCGGTGACTCTAGGGACCTGTAACTGACTTTGGTCTGATGATGACCGTAATGTTCTCCTGGGTGTATAGAGGACCAGACGGTCCCGCAGGTACGAAGGTCCCAGCCCACGTAAGGCTTTAAATGTCACAACCAACACCTTAAACCGGATTCAGAACTCAATAGGCAGCCAATGTAATTCCCGTAAAACAGGCGTGATGTGGGCCCCACGAGGAGTGCCTGTTAGCAAACGGGCTGCTGCATGTTGGACCAGTTTCAACTTTCGGATCAGGCCCAGGGGAAGACCGGCATAAAGGGAATTACAATAATCTAGCCTAGAAATGACTGTCGCGTGAATCACGGTGGCTAAATCAGAATGGGAGAGGTAAGGGGCCAGCTGCCGGGCTTGCCTCAGATAGAAAAATGCCATCTGGGCTGAGCGTGCCACCTGGGTCTCCATAGAAAGATTAGAGTCCAGATGGACCCCTAAGCTCTTGACGACAGGGAGTGTTGATAGAAGGCTTCCTTCAAAAGGAGGCAGCTGTAAATTGCTAGGTTCAACCCCACGACCCAGCCAAAGCACCTCTGTCTTTGATGGATTTAGTTTCAGCCTGCTGCCTCTTAACCAGTTCGCAATGGCTTCTAGGCAGTGGGAGAGGGAGTCTGGGGCAGGGGCCGACCGACCCTCCATCAGCAAGAGGAGCTGCGTGTCATCAGCATACTGGTGGCAGATCAGACCATAGTTCCGAATCATCTGAGCCAAGGGGCGCATGAAGATGTTAAAGAGCATTGGGGAAAGAAGTGCACCCTGGGGTACACCACATTGAAGGGGGGACCTCTGGGAACTCTGACCCCCAAAGGCTACTCGCTGCCCCCGGCCCTGGAGGAATGATGAAAACCAGGCAAGAACTGTCCCCTGAATTCCAGCCTCTATAAGGCGATGGACCAAAATATCATGGTCTACAACATCAAAGGCAGCTGTTAAATCTAGCAGTATCAGCAGCGCTGAACCGCCTCGATCAATTTGCCTCCGGATATCATCCGTGAGAGCCAGAAGAGCCGATTCAGTCCTATAACCCGGCCTAAACCCAGATTGAAAAGGGTCCAAGACCGCAGCTGCATCAAGATATAGTTGTAATTGTTCCGCCACCACTCTCTCAATTATTTTCCCCAGGAATGGGAGGTTAGATACTGGGCGATAATTGGACAGATCACCAGGATCCAGACCAGGTCTTTTTAGTAGAGGGCGGACCACCGCTTCCTTTAAGATATCTGGGAACACTCCTTGTTCCAAGGAGGAATTGATGATCTCGCGGAGATGGACACCCAATGTCTCACTGCTAGCCTTGATCAACCATGAAGGGCATGGGTCAAGTGAGCAGGTGGTGGGTCTTACCTTTATAAGCACCTTCTCTACTTCTGCCAGATCAAGTAAGTGGAAGCAATCCCACACCGGACCTATCGACGATATACGGACCCCCAGCTCCATTGCTGTATCAGCTGTGGGGGGGAGGTCAAGGCGGAGCTTAGAGATTTTATCCGTGAAGAAAGTCGCAAAGGCCTCACAGCCAATTCCCGACTTTGACGAATTTTGATTTCCCGGAAGGATGGTCAATTGCCTAATTGTTTTAAATAACTGCGCCGGGCGTGACTTTGCGGAAGCGATCTCCGCAGAAAGATAATCTCTTTTTGCATTCTTAGTCGCCATCTCATAAGCTTTTTTTAGTCTACGATATGACATTCTCGATGTCACATCCTGAGCTCGCCTCCAAACTCTCTCAAGGCGCCTCAGGCGCCATTTGAGGATTCGCAGCTCCCTGGTAAACCATGGGGAGAGCCTTTTATGGGGCCTAAGGAGTCGTTTAGGGGCAATCTTGTCAATAGCTGTAGAGAGTCTGGAATTCCAGTCCTCAACCAGCTCTTCTATAGAACCATCAATAGGAACCGGATCCTGCAAGGCATTCTGAAGGTTAACCGGGTCCATACAGCCCCGTGGGCGAACCAAAATTGGTCTGGATGGTGACTTGGGGGGCGCAGCAAGCTGAAAACGAGCTCTCAGAACACGGTGGTCAGACCATGGAACTGGTTCAAGGTCAGTTAAGACCACATCAATGCCAGACCAGAAGACAAGATCTAAAGTATGGCCCGCAGCATGTGTTGGACCAGTCCTAAGTAAAGAAAGGCCTAATGCTGCCATGGTCGAGACCAACTCCGTAGATGGAGCATATGACTGGATGGTGTAGGCACTTTGCACACTGAATCCTTTGGTCACTGTGGTAACCAATTCAAATGCAAAGCGACCTTCCTCGGGTCCACAAACAGATTTTCCACCACTCCACAAGGCGCCTCCATCCACTTTTACATCAACTTTTCAATTCTCACAAGTGACCCCTGTAGACATAGAGCGTATAATCGCCAACTCATGCCCAACGACCTGCTTGTCTGACCCCTTCCCTTCATCCTTGTATCCGGTTTTGCTACCACTGTTCCTGCCATTCATTACACACCTTGTAAACTGCTCTCTGAGAGAAGGAATCTTCCCAAACTGTTTCAAACATGCGATTGTGCGCCCCGTCTTAAAAAAGCCTAACCTAGATCCCTCTGTCTGCACGAGCTTCAGGCCAGTATCATTATTACCTTACCTATCAAAGGTACTCGAAAGAGTAGTCCTGTGCCAGCTGTCCTCCTATCTTGCTGCACGAGAGGCTTTTGACCCCTTTCAATCAGGCTTTCGAAAAGGCCATTCTACCGAAACGGCTCTGAATCATGTACTTAACGAAGTTCTAACAGCCAAAGCCCATGGTCGCACGACAGTATTAATTCTACTAGATCTGTCAGCTGCCTTTGATACACTGGATCATCAAATTTTGCTATCATGCCTCGCCTCTCAAGGTATAATGGGAACCCCGCTGGCCTGGTTCACCTCTTTCCTTTCTGGCAGATCCTTCTCAGTAAATGTCCATGGGAACACCTCTGAGACAATCTCATTACCCGTGGGTGTCCCACAGGGCTCAACCCTGAGTCCTCTGCTGTTTACCTTGTATACCCACTCATTAGGGTTATTTCTAACAGACAGGGGTTACCAATACCATATGTACGCTGACGACACTCAAGTGTTTAAATCCTTTGATTCCCTTGATGCTCTGTCGTGGGTGTCGATTAAGGAAACTCTGACTAATATTGCCAGATGGATGGTAACCTATCGGTTAAAACTTAATATGGACAAAACTGAGACCTGACTGGCCGCGGCCCCCAATCTCCTGCCCAAGAATCCAACTTCAGGGTCACATATTAACCCCCACGTCAGCAGCTAATAACCTCGGAGTAATACTTGATGATCACCTCTCTTTACACCTTTTCATAGGAAAGACAGCGAAAGCTTGCAACTTCCACCTGTATAACATACGGAAAATCAGGAAATTTTTATCCGTGGATACAGCCCGAACATTGGTCCAAGCCCTGGTCTGCTCAAGGCTAGACTATTGTAATAGTCTTCTCGCAGGCCTCCCCAAAAGCTCCCTATTGCCTCTAACCTTAATACAAAACTCAGCAGTCAGAGTGGTGATGAACTTGTCTGAATATGCTCACATCACAACTGCAAGGAGATCATTACACTGGCTCCCAATTCGGGCCAGAACTCACTTTAAAATATTAGTTCTAGCATTTAAGGCTATTAGAGGGCAAACCCCAGGTTACCTAGCAGCCAAATTGATGTGGTACAATCCGGCTAGGAACCTACGGTCAAAGGATAAGGCCCTTCTGGTCGCACCTCATACACCCACGGCAACTGCGAGACTCCGAGCCTTTCAGGACCTGGTCCCCTACCTGTGGAACAGACTGCCCCTAGCCCTAAGGTTAGAAAAGGAGCTAACTAAATTCCGCAAGGGCCTGAAAACACTTCTTTTTAATACTTGATAGACCCTATTCTATAGATTGTCCAATATTCATCTACGGATCAGTTAAAGGAACGATACTATGTGGGAGGCTATTGTATATGGGGTTTTTAATCTGGGCTTTAGTTTTAATGAGTTTTGTATTGTGTAATTTTTACTGGTGTCGTGTACCGCCCTTTGGTGGAAAGGGCGTTATAAATAAACGTTATTATTATTATTATTATTATTATTATTATTATTATTATTATTATTATTATTATTATTATTATTATTATTATTATTATTATTATTATTATTATTATTATTATTATTATTATTATTATTATTATTATTATAACTGTGCTGTGCAGGCATGCTGGTGCCATTGCTGTGGCTCCATGATCGTATCTGAAGTTGATGTGAGTTGCATCTTGCTGGAACATAGGGAAATGCAGGTGAAATTTGGGAGGGATTCATTGTTCCAAAGTGTTGACGCTGGACCTATCCCTGATCTTCACTTTCTTGGGTCTTTTTCCAAGGAAGTGAAAATGTAATAAAGCTAAAAGTCTGGATGAAATCCATGTGTAGCATGATCCACACAGGAAGAGGAAGCATCCTTTCCTTTCTTCATTAAGAGAAGGAACATCTCCTCAATCCACCTGAAAAGGAGTTGCCTCCAACACTAAGTGGAGGGATGGCCTTCAGCTTCACTAACAATGTGAAATTTTCTGCAGGTAACTTAGGGATGGATAAAGCTTTGAATTTTTTTTCTGCCTTGTCTTAAATAGTCAGCATTTGCTCATTTAAAGAAGACGAGTTGGTTTTTCTACTCCGCTTTTCTCACCTATTTAAGGGGATTCAAAGTGACTGACAAAGCTTCTGTTCTTCTCCCTACAAGAGGCACCCTGTGAGGTAAATGGGGCGGTGACAGCCCAGAAGAGAGCTGTGACTAGCCCAAGGCCACCCAGCTGACTTCATGGGTGAAGGCAGAATCAAACCCAGTATTCCCAGATAAGAGTCTGGCTCCCTTACCACTAGACCATACAATGGGAGCGTGAGAATTGTGTAATGAAAGATCAAAGAATGAAAGATGCAAGGAATGGGGACAAAAAATGCCAAGAAGTACACCCTAGAGATGGGCACCAATATTTGTAGGCATTCAGAGTTCAATCAAATGTGCTGAATTTCGACATTTGAATCCGAATAGAATTTCCCGAAATTTGAATCTAAAAATTCAAATCAAATTTTGGATTTCGGATCTATTTGTTCGAATTATCTGGACATTCGTATGTGTACGGGCTTGTACACATACTCGTAGATCCTCATCTTTTCCGCGTCCGTACGCATTTGTATGGATCCATAGGCGATGAAAACGGGTTGCATACGGGATAACTACGGGATGCATACGGATGTGTACAGACATGTACAGATGTATACGGATGTTAGGAAGATGCGTGTAGGCATCTACGAATGTTGTCGACATTTGTGAGTGCAAATTCGAATCAATAATTTGAAGGAATAAATTCAAATTTGCTTAATTCAAATTGAATCATGTTAAATTCAAATTAAAAAATTCAAAACAGATTGAATTTTTGAGTATTTGATTAGACGCGAATAGAATGTCAAAAAAAAAAAAAACATTCTTGCACATCCCTAGTACATCCAAGAGTGAAGTGCAGATGACAACAATGAAATGAAAATACCAGCAACAAAAGTACAGAAATACTTTTGAACAGGCAATTGTAATGCGATGCCACACATTGCAGTGCAGTTCAACAGAATAAAATACAGTATAATGAAAACAACATGATCTGTTGTATCTGGGACTCATTGCTAACGAGAGAAACGAAGTCCATTACATCTGCTATTTAAGCTTGCTTCTCCCCCTCTGACACACATTTCTCTACTTCTTTTAACTCCTCTCTTATATCTTCCTCCGCTTGTATCACCAAATAATTGTCAAGGACAATGATAGATGCCTGCAAACATGGATGGTCCCTTCTACATAGATAGTGTGCAAGAGGCCAGGGAAGGCCTTGGATGTTTTTAATAAGAAAGTAAGCATCTAATTTATTCCCCACAGATGTGATGCAGCCTTGTATCTTGGTAGTCAGTATGCTGTGACCTGTCATTCTAATAAATCTTTTTTTTTTCTTTTAAATCTAAGATGTATTATCTTTCTCTAACCCTCTCCATTCCATTAGAACACATGATCACTGGATACTGGATGTGTTTCTACACGTTTTAGTACTTGGAAATGTATACTCTGAAAGGTGTTGGCAGAACATTGAGTTCTGCATCATTGATCAGAACGTACAAGGTTTCTTTTTTTAATAATATTTTTCCCCTTCCCCATCTGGTGACGCAATCCAGTACTACAGTGGTTGTATTATTGTAAGGTCTGTAATAAAAGTCCTTAACAATTGTTGATAAGAGATTGAAGCAGATTTTCAGATGATTTCTTTCAAATACTTCACACATAGTAAGAGTTATATTTTAAATATGTTTTATGAATATTATATATATACTTTTTATTCTTGTGACCTGCCCTGGGCCCATTGATGAAGAGATATAAATTCTTAAATAAATAGATAAAATATACAAGTGACTGCTATAAGAGCACATGGGAATGTTCAGAACATAAACAGTATGAATTTTGTTGTAATTAAAGTGACAAGTGCCTTGCTGCTGCACATTACTGCTGTGGTTTTATATTTGTGAAAGCAATTTGTATCATTTTTCGGCATTTATGACAATTGAAACAGCAGTTTTCTAAGGTATTCTGCAGGGTAGCATTATGGACATGAGTGTAGGCAGCAACACAGCTGAGCTATAACATTATATTTGGATTAAAGTTGGCTTATGAAGCAATATCCTGGCTGAACTTTTAACATTCTGCTCAATTGAATAAAACAATTCAGCCACACTGAAACCCTGTGTGAGTTTAACAGTGGTGGTAAAAGCCCCATTGGAATTTCCTCCTTTTTCACAGGCATAAAATTGTTGCAAGGGAGTAATACATACATGCACACATATTAGGGAAGTGCACACATGTTCTAAACATTTGAAACTCAATTGAATTCGAATGAATGTAGACATTCAAATTCAAATAGAATGTCTTCACATTCAAATTTGAACGAATTTTGAATGCTCCAAAATATTCGTTTGAATAATTTGAAGCATTCAAATGTACGGATACATATGTATTACATACCTATCTGTACGAATCTCATACTTATCTGTATGCATTTGCGCTTATAGTATGGGACAAAAATGGGATGCATACAGAATAAAATGGGATACGTATGAAATGCATACAAATGTTGTTGACATTTGTATCTTCAGATTCAAATCTAACGTTTGAACGAATGGATTCAAATGTATTCGATTTGAATCGGATTTTGTTGCATTCGGATTCTAAACAGTCAAAATGAATTGAATGTTTGACAGTAGATTCGACTTGAATTCAAATGCAAAAAAATAAATAAAAAAAATCATGCACATCCCTAGCGCATATGAGTTCAGGCACATGACTTATTAGAGAACTATAACAATGTACACAGATATATTTCTTTTTTCTTTTTTTAAAAAAATAATACTTGGTAATCTTACCGGATGCCATTTAAAATCAAATTACAGGGTTTTTTTTTTTTACTTCTTAGGCTGCATTCTGGCAGAGCAGATAATCAATTTAGAGGCCATCTTTAGTTTCTTTAACAATAATTTGGGTTTATGTGCCTTTTATGGTCCAAATGTTGGAGATAAAAAGTCTATTCAGATTAAATGAGTTCTCAGCCTTGTTCAGAGCATTGGCCTATTTTGTTTTGGAAAGTTTAAATGAGCAAGTAGTCTGTTTTGGGAGGGAACTGTATTTTGGAGTGAGCCCCCCCTTTCCTCCTGTCTAATGACATATTTTGTACTCAAAAGGCCGAGAATGTCACTATTCAGGTGGGAAGACGAAATAAAATAAAAGATACAAAGGAAGTTATACTTTATCTGTCTCCTCTCTTCTCTCCAATCCTGGCAAGGAGCACAGTGTGCCCTCCCTTTACTTTCTCTCCTGTCCTTGCAAGGTAATAGAAAAATGTATCAATCATATGTTAAATACATAACAGTACAACACAAATGGTATGGTATGTCCATTAATGTACTCTGTATATAATCTCTTGCATAATTTAGAGATTTACCTATAACTTCATATTTCAGTAACGTTTCCCATTTCCATAATATAGCATGGGTCATTTTTATGGTCGTTTAAAAATATTCTTAACTGGTATGCCATATTATTAATTGCTATATACCATAAAGTATTATTCCATCCCTCCAATTCTGTAATATATTAAGCCATTGCCAATGTTTATAATGGAGTTAAATGCTCTAATGCCATGAGTACAAGCAAACAGAATTCAGAGTTGAACATAATTTGCTTATTCAGAATCCTCCCACATTTTTTAGAATGTTTGTACCTTGTGACATTCCCACCATAGATTATTATATGTGCCTTTGACCTCATATCCTCTTCAGCAATGTGGGAATAATCTAGGGTTGATGTGATAGCTTTACTGGGATGAGATACATCTACACTATGATTTTAGATGTACTTCAGATAAGTTTTGTAATATTAATCCAATTTGCTGGTTGAATACAAAATCCTTCCCATTGTTCTTCAGCAAACATTTTACTTAGATCTGTTTCCAAAAAGATTTTTAGGTCCATCAACAGAGAATGAACATTATTCTGAATTAGAGATGCACACAAATATTTTTTTGATATTCTATTCTAATCAAATCGAATGCCTGAAAATCAGATTCGCTTCAAATCTTTTAAATTCAAGTTTAACAAGATTCAATTTGAATTTACCAAATTAGAATCTATTGTTTGATTTTTTGATTTGAATCTGCATGTATGTACATGTATGTGCACGTATGCATCTTCCCGACATCCGTACACATCCGTACATATCAGTATGCATCCTGTAGTTATCCCATATGGAATCCACTTTCATCCCGTAGGAATCTGTACAATTCCATATGGATGCAGGATAGATGCAGATCTTCAAGTACACATTGCATATGAACCCATACACATATGAATGTCTGGATAATCTGAACAAATAGATCCAAAATTCAAAATTTGATTCAAATGTTTACATTTGAATATTGGGACGTTCTATTTGAGTCTGAATGTCAAAATTTGGCACATTTGATCAGATTTCAAATGCCTATGAATATTTGTGTACATCCCTATTCTGAATTATCACACATAATAGATATATGTGACCTTCCTTTGGCAGATAGAATCCTTTCAGGTTTGATTCCAATACAGTCATTTGTTGATCTAGAATGCTCTGATATTTAACTAGTGAGAAGCCAGAGTGTTTCGTTTTTGATATACCTATTGATAAAAATCATATGTCCTTCCAGGAGTACAAGATCTTCAAGTGAGTTAATTCTTGTTCAGAAAAAAGACCTTCTTTGCTCTTAAATTGACCCTTGAGATATTTTTTTGGAATTAAGCCAAGGATGGATGAAAGTGATATCTTGGGAAGTAACTTTCTATGCCAATTTCTCTCCATATTTTAAGGATGTAATAAGGAAAGGGATTGTTTATTTCTTCTTTGACTCATATAAAGTTGGAGCAATTGAAATAAAAATAATTTAGGAATTATGACTGCTTGAATTGTTGCAATATGTTCTTTCGGTGATGTCAGTTTGTTCCATCTCTTGATGGTAGAATGTATAGATCTAATTTATCTTTACTGCCCCATAAGGACAGAGGTTTGCCTCAGTTACCATTTTTCATTTTTTTGGGGGGGGGATGTAATGTTTACTCCTAAGTATTTTATGCTTTCAGGTGCAATTTTGACATTGGCCTCATACTAAGTTATTAACTGAATATTTTAATGGACATTGCAAAATACCACCCCTGTCTTAGCTAAGTCTATCTGTTAACCCAAAGATTAAAAAAGCTACCTAGTTTGGATTTCATCACAATAATTGAGTGGTGGAGGTCTTATGTCATCACTAGCAGATCATCTGCAAATAAATTTTATTTTATTTTGATGTGACCAAGATGGGGATGTGCACGAACTTTTTTTTTTTTTGCATTTGATCTGTATCAAATCCAATGTCAGAAAATTCATTTTTGTTTGAATAAATCCCCTTCAAATGTGGTAGGATTCTATCTGATACCAGTGTATTCATATGCATTTGTATGAATATCCAATACAAACGCATACATATCTGATTTGTATCTGATATGTATCCCATAACATATCTGCTCTGAAAGCATCAAATCTGCCCTGAATCCACTTTCAATCCCTGTGAAATGCACTCTGGATCTGTTGTAAATGTGACTGGTGCAGCCACTCTCCCACCTCCCCAGGTTCATGACTGTTTCGAAACATTCATGCAAATGTTCCAAAACATTTGTATGAATACGAATGTTAAGGTATGAATGTCATAACATTCGATTCATATACGAATGTCCAAATTCATCCAAATTTGTATTAATATTGAATGTTATGTATATTCATGCACATCCCTACACCAAGGGATATGAAACCGCTTCTGGCTTTCAGTTTCTCAGCTAACATCTTAATTACTAATGCAAATAATGCTGTGAACAAACAGTTTGAATTTAAGCTTGAGAGGCAACAGAAGCTTCCATTGTATTTCTTGCTGGAATTAAAAGTTTGCTGGAATTTGCCTCTTGCTATAAATAAAACTTTGTGCCCTTGCCATGGTGATCATTATACCTTCCACATTACTGCATGTTACAAAGTATCTTGCCTTAAGTTACAAGTTACCATTTGATTAAGTCACCATCTTTGAAAGTAATTTCCTGCTACTAATTACATGTTGACACTTGACTAATTCACCCAATATTGAGTGTTTATTGTTCCTACTTGCTTTTAGTATTGTTTTTATTTCTTAGTGCTCCTACTTTACTTATTGCCACCTGCCTTGTCTGCCTTTTCAAATTTCAATAGACTTTATTATACTGAGATCAGGTAACTGTTTTCCTTCCCTTCAAATTAGGTTCAATCTGTTACCAGATAAACAAAACCAAAAGTCCTTAAAATCCTGTGTGCATATGGAAATGCACATGCCTAGACCAGTCACTACATCCTTGTGCAGTAAATAAATTAAAGTATTTATGATTAAATCTTCTTCTTATGGGCAAAGGACAATGCTTATTTTTGTGATGTGGCACTTGGGTGAATTAAAAACAGCTAATCTGGCACTTTTAAGAGAGTTTTTTACATACTAGGTTGCAAAGGGTAATCCCTGAAGGGGGGAATTATCACGTTCCATTGTGGATTGCCAGTGGCTGCTTTAGACACTCACAACATTGCTGTTCTAGGAAAGTGATGGGGAATGCTCACACTGGGGAAACAGTGGAGATTTTAAGTCCAATTTTATAGTGCTCCAGACTTTCTTTGCATGTTCACTCAGCTGATTGCAACTGCTATGCCTATAGATGCCTGAGTTGCAGCCCAAATGCTGTATCACTTTTAAATGTTAATCAGCAGTTGATTTGATAACCAGGAAGGAATGATTTGCATCATGAGCAGAATGTTGCCAAATTGGAGGAATATCTACAAAGAGTATAGGCTGGATATCCTAAACCATAAAGAAAAAAGTGGCTGAGAACACCAGAGCCAAGATCCTTTCGAATTCCCATATTAAGTCCTAGAAACAAGTACTGGCTGATCAGCCAAACACCCAGGTACTAGCAAAGGGCCTTTCTAAACAAATGGCTCTTTGGCCATATGTAGGCTTTCATGATGAGATAGCAGTCATCCTTGACTCATCCAAGTGCAAAATCCTCTGAAGATGGATATCACAGCTATATCCAAAAGCTTAGGTTCTCAGAAGAAGAAACCTGGAACATGACATAACAGCCCAAAAACTGCTACAAATGAGAGAAATGAGTCTTTCTATGGTTTATCCACATGGGACTAACACTATCCTGTTCTAAGGAGTTCCTTTCCCAGATTAGCTTAGTGTAGACCTATTTGAAGAGATCTATAGCCATCCTACGTCTTCTCTTCTGGTCAAGACATCAGCACATCTGCACCCCATCCAAAACAAGGAAAATGATGACATTTCAGTCATGGTGTCCATGCAGCACTGCCACAGCCCTGTTTTCAGAGTCTATGCACCTCTTCTGAATATTATTACTGGTACCTCACCATGGAGCTAGTTGTGCTGTTTGTAAGACTGGAGCTGAACTTCAACCAAGCTTCAAAGACTGTTTTGTTCAGCTCTGCCCTTGTTCAGTGTGCACGATGTAGGAGTGTCAGGGGCCTAGATTAATTGCTGGCTGGGGTAGATTCAAGATCATGAATTCCAAGGGGCAGGGGACAAATCATTTCCCAATTGGACAGGAAATAGTGACAGTGAACATGCTTCCATTGGCACAAGTGAATCGGTTTTGTTTTTATTCTACCACTGTTATTAGCCAAGTTATGTGTGTATTTGTTTTTTAGGATAGTGGAAGAGGTATAAAGGTTAAATCTCCCACACCTGTTTGATGTATGTCATTCTAATTCAGGAACAGAAACCCAAATACTGCTTCAAGCTGTCAATTAAGGATCCACCCACAGTTAGAATCTACGTTAATAAGCTGTGCATGGGGTTGATAAGCAAAATAAGGATGCTGTATATCAAAAGATTTCTACAGCATACAATGTCAGAGCCATCTAAGGTAGCTCACTGGGGCAAATGAAGCCTTAGCTAGCTCTCATCAGGCTGTAGTGAAACTTCTGCAGCACTTACAACCTTCCATGGCAGAAAAAGAGGCACAACCCTTATTAATCCTGCATGTTCACGCACCCTTTATCTTTCTGTTTGTGTGCTTAGAGACAGGATAGATTAGATTTTTCAGGAAATGTTTGTTTTGGTTACTGTTCTGTGCCAGGAATACTTCTAACCATTTCAGCACCAGGTATTTCTAGCTTCCCCCCCTCAAAAAACATAATGCAACTTGCCATTCATTTGCTAACAAAACAGATTTCATGCTTTATTAACAGGAAAAGAATTTACCGTAGGTAGAGATAGGGCATGCAAGCCATATGGCCCTCCTAGCCTTTTTTGAAAAGAACAAATTTTATTGAACAGTAGCAAAAACAATAATAAGAATGACAAATTTAAAGATGAATACAATCACAACAATTACAAAAAAGTAGGGGTGTGCATGAATGTTTTTTGGCATTCGAACTGGAGTCAAATTGAATATCCAAAAATTCAACTCGATTTGAATGTCAAAAATTTGAATTTCTGAAAATCCAGTTTGAATCTGGATTATTCAAATCCATAAATTTGAAAATCCGATTCATATTTAAAGATGCAACTGTCAATAACGTTCTTATCAGTTGTTCAAATCTGCATGCATTCTATTATATCCCGTAGGCATCACATATATGTCCCATTTTCATACCATATTATAAGCACAAATATGCATAATTTTCATGCAAATTTGAATGGGTTAGATATGAATTTACACATTCAGATCTTGAATATCCATATCAGAGTTTCTGAAATCCAAAAATCCATTCGAATGCCTAAATTAGAACATCATTAAATCCAATTCGAATTCAAATGTTGATATTCGTCAGATTTGAATGAGATTTTTTAATTTTTGAATATTTGTGCACATCCCTCTAAAATAGTTAACATTAACCAACAGTAATTATGATAATAAAAACTTTAAATAAAGAGGACTACAATGTTGGGGGCAAATCATAGAATACCAGTGTAAATATTTTAAAATATTATTTTACCCAAAAATAACTAAACTAAATTATTAGATCTCAAATTATTGAAGAGAGGGAAGAGTATTTTTCAGTAAATTGAATGCCAAATTAATTAAGGGAAATCAAGCGTCTGAGAAGGATACTGTGGGGGTGTCCTGTATTAGCTGGTTTTGGAAAGGAATTAGTTCTAGAATGGCGATATCCCACACTTTATTGTAACAGTTTTAATAGTCAATTTGTTTATGTCTTTCCACGCAACTGTTCTTATTTGTTTTGCAGTATATAGAAATAAATTAATTGAAGGTTTATTGGAACACTGAATATTACTATTTTGACATGGTGTAATAATTCTAATTCAGGAGTAAATCCAGTTTGCCCTGCCTAGTTAGTACTATTTCTGATTTAACCTTCAACAAAAATTGTTTAACTAGCTGGCATGACCACCACATATCTAGCTTTGGTTGTTCATTTATTATTTATTCTACCCTATGTGCAAAAGTCTCAACACAGCTCAAAACACATGCTTGTTTTGCCTACCTAAGCCAGACATTAAATGGGCAGGGCTTGGCGTTGCTCTTGCTATGATAAGTCCAGGCTAGAAGAATAATTCCCAGAGATCCCCATGGAGATTGTGATAGTTGTAAACAACTAGTAGTTTCCCTTTTTGCCATGTCCAGCTCTTCCTGGAACACAGCTTAATTGTTGCTAGAGTCCAATTTTCAATGTCCTTGACTGGTATGACCAATATTGAGAGAGGATGGTTCCACAAGGCCCAAATAGCCTCATGCTTCCTTATTCCTTTGTCTTCTGTATGATTGTAACAACAAATCAAGATACCAAGCATCAAGTCACCAGGAGATGAATCCAATATGGTATACCTATATTAATATTATGCAGTATGATCTGACATGAAAGCTTTCTACAAAAGAAAATTAATTGCAATTCCCCATCCCCTTTAGCTAGCCTGAACTCTGAAGTTGCCACATCTGGACTGGATCTTTACTGTTGCACCAGTCTGACACTTCAAACAAGCCTTGTCAAGAAAAGTAAAGATATACTTCTTACTACCACCACGAAAGGACAGTCATCTATGGTCAGACAAATGGCTAAGAGACTCATTTTCTATTAGAAACATTTGAGGGCCCTTTTAAAAAGTACAAAAGAAAGCAAGCTGACTTCAACTTATTGAACCTTCCAGCCTGCATGGCCTAAGGGGACTGAAGTGCAGATGGTGCTCTTTGCTGCTCAATTGAAACCTTCCTCTTTCAAATGCTAATTGGTTCCAGTTGATACATGCATCATGCAATGTGTTCTTTAAGTAGGTGAATCACTTCTTGAATGAAAATCTTCTAGAGATTTCAGAAGCATAGGAGAAACTATTCAAATCTATTATCTAGGAAAGCATATTCTATGTTGCACTTTGCACATTTGCTTTCACTTTCATGCATTTTTCTCATAGGTCAGTAATTCTGTCTGAATGTAGTAAATGGACCAAGTCTCTTGTATTATTTTTTCTCCATTTAAAATGGGGTAGAAATAAGATATTTGGAGGAGACGAGCATTCTTAATAATTTATTACTTGTTACTTTTCCCTGAATTGGTAAATACAGAACATGGGAAAGCCCTTAAACTGTCAGATATTTATTCATTTCTATTTTTATGTACTACTAGCTAGCAGAAAAAACTGCTTTGGGATCCAGGTAGATGTTTCTCTTAGCTCATCTAAGATGCTGGGGACTGAATTGAAGATCTCTTGCACAGATGCCTGATCACTGAGCAAAAGTCCCTCTCTTTTAGAAGACATTATGCTGCCATGGTATCATTGCATATTTTGTTAATATTCAGTGAGAGGTACCTGAGGAACGTATAAATATAAAACTTTTATTGATTATTCTCTTTGATCATATCAAAATACAGAAACTGAGGAATGTGAAGAGAAAACCGTTCTAGTTCTGTCATTGATATTTAGTAAGATGAAAACCAAACAGATGTTAGATTTTATCTTAGGCCTACAAGATGCTAAACAACCTGGACACCAACTGCCTAACGGATTGCCTTTCCCATGACAGATCTATAAACACATGGGATGCATCTGCACAGGCCCCTAGGGTGCTCCTGTTTGCCTCATGGTAGAAAAAACTGTTTAGTGCTTAGGAGTCAGGGAATACACCTGAGGCGTTTTCACACACGGGGTTTTGGAACGCGCGCAAGACAGCCTCAAACGCGGCATACGCATTGCCGCAGCAGGGCTTGCGCTCCGACATGTCCGGAGCTGTCTTGCACGCGTTCGAGATGTAGAGCACTTTAAAGTGCTCTACATCTGTTCAGGCGCGGATGAAGCGCCCGCAGCCGTTCAGGGAGAGAAGCATTCGCTCATGTTTCTCTCTCCCTGACAGCCGCGGGCTCACCTCCCCCGCCGGCGCTGGCTGACAATCAGCTGATTGCCTGCCTTGCCGGCTGCGGGAGCCTCGGCAGCCGTCTCCCTGCCCCTTGCCGGCTTTTGCCGGCCAAGGCACTTCAGAATGCTTTGAGCATTCACACACAGGCGCGCCAGAATGCGTTTACACGCGTTCCTGCGCTCCTATGTGTGAATGGTCAAAGCGTCCTGAAGTGTCTTAGGCTTCCCGTCCTACACCCGTTCCAAATGGAATGGATGTAGTGCGAAAATGCCTCTGGTCCTGCCCTCAACCAGGCCTGTAGTCACTTCAACCACCTTCTAAACCGACTCACTGGAAAATTCTTTTGAATGACTTTTGGGGGCTTTCTATAGCATAGAGGGGGGAAAGGGGGGGATATGAACATGTGTGTTTCTTTTCTTTTAAGTTCTGATATCTTTTCAGTGGTTCCTGGACAGGAATGTCAGTTATTCACAAAACAGAATCTCAATAGTTCTGTTTTTTTATTTTTAAGCTTGGCCCTAGATAAGAGATGCATGAAATTAAAAACCCTGAAGATAATTTAGTAAGAAAAAAGGGTATGACAATTATCATATCTTGGCACTTTCAAAGCATAGAATGAAGAACTCTCATCACCCATTTTGCTTTATTAGAGTGGAGGGAGGAAAGGGAAAAGAGCTTATTGAATGAAAGCTTAAGGATTCTGGGTAAAATCCAGAGCTGTCCAAGTTAGTGGGATACTTGCCATTAATTTTGGTGAGATATAGCTTGTACAGCCTTTAAACTACATTTTAAAAAGAGGAAAAGATAAATGATTTGACACAACATAAAAAAATCATTTTTCTTACTTTTCGCTATGTATATAATTAAATTTTCTGTTTAGCAGTTCATTTGTGATTATGAGTAGCAATAAGAAAAATCAGTCTGGTGCTTCTTTTAAAAAGTTTGTTCATGCCAAGATAGAAGGGAGGGGGGAACAGTCTGGAAGAAAATACAAAGCTTGAAGTGTTTTTACAGAGGATGTATTATTATACCTGAGACTCAACTGTAGGATGCACTTGAAAGGAAATGGTATGGGCAGGATATTTGACCATACTTCTCTGAGACCAAACTTGATAAAAGATTAAGAGAACAGTCAATCCTCAATAAATACATAATTATAGGCTACTGCTTCCCATACAAAGGCTTCTTTATGAATTGTCTCCTGTTTTCTGTTCATAAGCTTATCTTCAGCTATAGTAGTATAGGTGAGCCTTGGAGTTCTGAAAATTTTCAAAGAATTAAAACAAAAAACAGAAACTTGCAGATCCTACAAGAGACACAAAGGATTGTATTGTTGGGGAAAACCACATCAAAGACACTTCACATAAATGTACGTGGAAAAATTAATAGTGTCTTTTATGAGGAAAAAGAAGGATAGATTGTTGCCCTGTGCTACAAACTACAAACTACAGCTATTTTCCCAATACAAGATATGCACTGAAAGACCGAGTTCACACCTAAGTTTAATCCAGTTTCATGTCATTTTCAGAAAGAGATAACATATCAGCAAAGCAATAAGCTGATTTTTCTCAGCATTATTTAATTCAGAAGATCCATCTTTGAGTTAGATAATGCAGAAAGAAAATGACTGTTCACACTACTGATATATTCTTCCATTCTGAAAGTGGAATGAAGCTGAATTAAAACTTAGGTGTAAAAGAAGCTGAAGAAAATTTTCTTTTAAGCCTCATCTTTTTTTCCTTATCTGTGACAGCTTTACAGTCTTAGATTGCTGACAGTTTTTATTGCCTTGAATTGTTAACAGTGTGCATTTTGCTTTGCTTTGCTATTTTGTTTTGTCCCAACTCTAATTAGTAAGAAAATTATCTGAATATTATAGCCTGGAAAATAAACATTGTGTCTAATCTTCATATCAAACTGTTTTGTGGAAGCGGTATTATTGATCACTATCTTTTTGAACAAGATAACTTTAGGAATTTCAGGAAGAGTCTCAGGAAGAGAACAACAACAGCAAAGCATTGTGGAGTTCTTTTTCGTTCAGTATTGTTATTGCAGATTGCAACATATTTCTTGGCAGACTGGTAGAAGAAGCTTTTTCTTATCTGAGGTTCATATTTACATTTTCACATTTTAAAATTAAAAAATCAGTCCTGAAGTGAATGAAAAATATGTTGCGTTTTCTGAAGTTTAATTTTTCCAAGAAGACAATTATTAATCTGGATCTGTCTCTTCAATGTGTTTTTAAGGCCATTTCTGTAAGGCCAAAATGAGCTTCAATGGGGTGGTGTCCCCACGAAGTTAAGTTCAGGGACAGTGTTTTGTGCCCCCCTTTTTAAGCCATTGCCATATTTTTGTACTATCAACTTTTTGTTGGATGAGATGATTACAACTTGCTTTGCTAAAACCATCTCTTTTTTCGTTCATTGTCATTTTCTCTGACAAGTTCTTTATTGCTATGGTTTATGATTCCTGCAGTTCTTTTTATGACATCATTGCAATTTTGATTCAAATTGTTTAAAACTCAGATTGTTTTCTGATTCTGTAAATCTTCATTGTGAACTGTAACTTCCTAGCTATGAATAAAGTTGTTGAATGCATACAAAGAAAGATATTGCAGATGAACGCTCCTGCATAAAACAGTAAAATAAAAAGTGAAAACCAGTAAATCTGCTCTATATCATAGATACTGTTCAAAGGAAGGTGGAACATGGGTGCATGTTCACAGCTCCAGGCAGAAACTGTATGAATTAAGCAAATACCATTAGTTATGGAAAATACTGTTTTACAGACTGGAAATCATAAACTGGGAAAATTTAGAGTCATCTTATGTACAACAGAAGATGAAATAGAGATACTTTTCTTGCAACATGGACAATATACAAAATTGGTGAATTCAGAAATTGAGAACTGCTGTATAAACAGTGAGCCAGCAGGGTGATCACTGATGCTGAACCTTCTAAAATACCTAGTCCTTTAAATCTGCTGTAACAGGTAGTATTATGCGTTCCTACAAAGTCACATCATACCAATTAATGTCATAAATTGATATAATGATATTATATGCTTAGATTGCACATTTTACTCAAGTGAATTCAGTGTGACTGGTTGACTTCAGAGTAGATGGATGGAGGAAAAATGGCAGCGGGCAGCCAGCGATTCTTTCCCCTTCTCTCCCCATTGCTCAGGGCACACAGCAGCAGTGGCAACTGAAGCCCCTTTGCTTTAAAGATTCACACAGAACCTCAGCTGCTTCTCTCCCTTCCTTTCCCTTTCTAAAGGTCAGAACTTTTAGAATTGCACAAAATTGCAACATTGTTAATCAGGTGTGGTTCCATCGCTACAGTGTAGCACTGCTGTTAAGGGTGGATTTTTACACTGAAATCAATGTCTTTGGAAGCAAGCTATTCGGAGAGGGAAACCCTAAACATGGATTCTCATCCCTTAAAACGGTAGGGTCCCCACAGTAAAAAATGTAACACGTATCAAGCGCAGGATCCGGAGTGAGACCTGTTGAAATGAGGATTAACATTTACAAAGCTTTGGGGCGATTTAACACGCGGAAAGCGTGTTAAGCCAAACTGACATGGGGTCTGCCAGGATTGAAAACGTTTTGAATTCGAAATAAGCCTGCTGTGGGGATTCGCCCTATATGGGATCAACATGCTCAGCATTGCAGAATGTGTAACACCCTTGTGTGGATTAGGGGTGGGCACAGAGCCATTCGAGTTATGGTATGGTTATTTTCTATCACACAATGAAAGAACTGTTGTTAAAGGGCCATCATACTATCTTCTCCATTTGCCAGTTAAAATTCTAGCAGAAAATTGCAGTTTAGGTGTTTTATTTGCTACCCCCTCTGTAGTTAACACTCACTCCATATTAGACAAAGAAAAGTCCAATTCTAAGGTATTATAAACTACATGAAGTAACCTTAATTTCTTTGTTTTTTTTTTCCTTTTTACATTCCCTGGGAGGAAAAAGCTCAAATGATTATCAGCAATTGAGAAAGCTCAGATCCACACCCAAATCCACTTTCCTCAAATCAGGAAAATTCCTGTGGCTTCTGTTAAATTTCCTACTGAAACAATGACAAAAAAGCAACCCCTGTAGGTGGATCTGCTTTGGAAGGAGGGAATATTTGTTTGATGACAGAAGAATGGATATTTCCAAACAATGACATTTGGGATGATTAAGAAAGTCAATTCCATAGGTGAATTAACTTCATACAAAACAGCAGGGGGAGGATGGGAGGGAGGCAAGAACCTGTAATTGGGAGTGGGTTGGTTAAAATGGCCTAGATAAAACTTCCTGAGATATC
Organism: Aspidoscelis tigris stejnegeri; assembly: GCA_023333525.1. NCBI lineage: Eukaryota > Metazoa > Chordata > Lepidosauria > Squamata > Teiidae > Aspidoscelis > Aspidoscelis tigris. Next base: position 217,221,749 of record JALMGA010000001.1, read on the forward strand.
ACTAATGCACATCCCTTAAACACTGTGCCAACTTCCTCAGGCATTATGGACAATCTTCCTTCCTTTCCACAGACAACGGGCCTAATTAACTCTTTTGAGGTGAGTTGTGAACTCTTTCTAGATTTCTGGATACCAAGAACTCCAGCTAAGGCAGAGAAAACCAGCCTTCATTTCCAGACTCAACCCCAAAATAAGATTAATCAAAATAAGATTAAGGTCCTGAAAAATGTTGTTTCACATTTTAATGCTTTATTCTGGATTATCCAATTGATGCAAAATAAGTAAGTGATGTCTGGATGAAGCTACAATGCTTGCATGGGGGAGGGAATCCTGTCTTCACCAGTATCTAAATACAAACAATGAGGGTGCCTGGGACATTTCAGAGGAGAGGCTATAACTTTGCTATGCCTTTTATTTATTTTATTTTTTCTATTTCTATTCCGCCCTATACACAAAGGTCTCAGGGTGGGGAACAACATTTAAAATATATTAAAACAACAACAGTATATATTATACATTTATAAAGTTGGTTGATGGTTTCTGCAGGTTAAAAACTGTGGGTTCTCCATACAACTAGAAGTGCTCACTAGAATTGCCATTCAGAAAATTAAGAATCTACTCCCTCCCTCCCTTACCTGTATGGCTGTTGTTGTTGTTTGGTCAGAACTCATCTTGACCCTTTTTGCAATTATTGGTCGATAGTCACAGTCAGTGGGTCTGGAACAGCCAGCAACACAGAAAGTCATAATCCATAACAGTGCCATCATTTGCACAATGGTGCTTCGCCATACCAGCCCCCTTTTTAGTGGTAATGAGAAATAGGAAAGACATCTAACACCCAGTGTACAAGAAGCAACTCTGAAGTTGCAATCTCATGTCCTGATCCTCCCTCCCTTCTCTCTCTGTGGGTTGCCTGTGTCCATACACAACAGAAGACACATGAAAAGGACTGCTGATGTCAGTTGCCAGGTGCATTGGCTGCCTCCTCTGTCCGTATTGAAAAGTGGCTTTCCACATTAAAAAGAGGAGTAATTGGGAAAAAAACGAATTAAAAAACCACTAGTTCAAACAACTCTCGCTCCTGTTTCTGACAGTAATATGCTTTATTTTTACTTTGGGAACAATAAAAAGGAAGTATATGGTGCCCACACCTTACCCGCCTGCCATTTTGGTCTCTACTTTGCCATTGCGCCTGTAGCCTCAGCCTCAGTTGCCATTGCTCTCTCATTCTCTCACCGTTGTGGTGGCCGCAACAAAAAAACCCTTTCCAACTGTTTTCACCCCGAATTAGGGGTCAAGAGTGAATTATCCTGGGGGCATGGGCACACTCCCAGGTTACGATCGCAGCACAAGCAGGTGGGGTCTTGCTGCTCCTGCCGCTAATGATGCAATTGCAACTGTCCCCCATTGCATGGGTGCTCCATTGCCCAGGCAAGGGCTTCCTTTAGCCCAACGAGTGCCTGACAGCTGCCCTGCAATCAGCTGAGCGGCTGTAAGGCAGGGATAGGGGCTGTCAGAGCTATGCTAAGATGATTAAAAGAGCCGCAGAAGCTGCTGCTCCTTTAATCATTTCAGCGGAGCTCTGTACGTGCGTGCAATAGCCCCTATCCCCACCTGAAATCGCCTGAGAGAAAGCAAGGGGAGGTGAAGAGACACATGAGTGAAGCTGACAAGGAGCAGGGAGAAACAGAGGAAGGTGCAGATTAAAGACGGAGATCAAAGTGGCCACTTTCCTGCTTCCCGCAGAGGTGTGTCTCTTCGTCTCCCCTTGCTTTCTCTTAGTTAGGCAATCTCTTCCTCTGTGGGCTTCCCCTACCTCTGTTTTTCCGTGCTCCTTGTCAGCTTCACTTGTGTGTGCGTGTGTCTCTTTGCCTCCCCTTGCTTTCTCTCAGTTAGGCGATTTCTTCCTCTGTGGGCTCCCTCTTCCTCTGTAAGGGGGGAGGGAGTGGAGAAAATTGCGGTATCCTGATGCAGGCATTTACCGCAGTTTTCATGGGGCAGCTTGAACCCGTGTTGTTCTCCATTACCATGGGGACAGCTTAATGTGATTTAAGGTCCGCATTAAGATGTCCCGATTCCACCCCAAGTTTTTTTTTAACTCCATGGGGATAAGCCCCTTGTGTCATGACACAATTTATACTTATGTGTAATTAAGAGTTTTTGTTAAAACATATGGACAGCGCTGTAGAAATAAACTAATAATAATAATAATAACATACACAGCTTTGTCAGTGTGCAGGTCAGGGTCTGCATTTATGCAAACATGCATGTTTTTCTTGCCTTGTCACAGCATCTGAACATGTATGAATCACAGGCGGAGCCACTTTCTATGATTCTGCGCTCTTCCCGTCTTTTCAAAATCCCTGTTTATGCCATCAGAGCAAATCTTATCGGGGGGCAGGGAACCAAGTACTAGCCAATCCTAAGGTGGGTATCATTTTATCTATAGGGATGTTTCAGTAAAGTTCAGCTGAAATGTGTGTATTGCTGTACTCAAACCCTCACTCTGGGCCCTCAGAAGTGATATCATATGCCTATAAACTGACTAAGGTACTTTAAGAATCAAGTGTCAGCAGTCTTTTTCTGGAATCTTAAGTTGCAATTGGTAGCAATCCACCCAAGTTCCCTGAAATAATTCAGGTTGCTTCCAAACAGCTCTGCATGCCAAGTGTTTCACATATACAACACAAGGCCTGTAGTTAGTTCTTTCGTTCAGCTGGCAATGCAGTTTTTGCTATAAATTTATAAAGTGCCAGCCATCAAGTTCTCTCTCACCCCCTCTCCTTTTTTTTTTCTTCAGTCTTATAAAAGATTCTTGCCATAAGATACAGCAGGTTCAGCAAGGCAAAAAGATTATTTTTCTTTGGCATAAAAACACTGGAGACTGAGAGAAAAAATGCTAAAGAAAACACATGTGGAATTGCTGAAACAATTTAATATTTTCATTTGCAATGTTAAAAAGTAGCAGGAAAAGAGCAACAATTTGACCTTGAGAAGTTCACCAATAATTAAATACACAAACAGTGCTAAGCTATAGCCTCCCATGTGTTCCTAAACAACAATACCTATTGTTCTCTGACAACTCCAGGAATGATGGGAACTGTAGTTCAGGAACATCTGGAAAGTGATAATAACCACCTGAAATCTACTGCAGAACTTACCATTCTAGGTATCTGGGTCTACATGATGTAGGTCAACATTTTCAAGCCTCCAATCCAATTCATGTTTGTAACATTTTTGATTGACTCAGATGGAAACTATTAGAAGACAAAGGCTATTGGTATACCCAGAGGCAGCCTTGGTGTGCACTAAATTTATCTTTAATGTCGGTTCCATCACTCTGCATGGAACTGATGTTAACCCAACTGATCTGTAATTTCCTGAATCACCACAAATCCTTTTGCAAAGACTGGTGTCAGATTTGCTAATCTCTAGTATTTAGGGACAGAGGTAGTGTGGGATAATGGAAGCCCTGCCCCCCATTAACATGTCTCATATGTGAAACACAGGGCGTAGGCTGGGCTAGTTTGTGCCCCATCTGCACAGCATGAACTATAGACCAGAATGCTGCCCTAGTTTGCTTTAATCAGTTCTACTAGAGGACAAGGACCAGTATCCAGGGGCCTTTTCACATTTAGGCCAATAGTGAATAATTAGGAAACTTCTGGGGAAGGGCTTCTGCACTTGGAGGAGGCTGCTACAGCTTCCAAGTGTCTCCTGCTTGCCCACACCTTTACTAACCTTACCCAGGGACTTACCAGAAGTGCCCAGCAATGAGCATCTGCAACGCTTCTGGTGCTCTGAGATCGCCTGAGGTGCTGAGCAAGTGTGCTGGCATCTAGAACAACCATAGACATGACTGTGCATGTGCAGAGTATCAGCGTCGTCATGATGACAGCGCTGATGCATCTGCAATCATGGAGGGCATCACAAACAAAACAGTAGCACCCAGAAGAGGATTGACTCCAGGATCAGTCACAGGTGAGTGACAGATTGCATGGGGCTCAGCCTGTAAGTGACTAGTGCTTGCAGGTGCGAGTGCAAGTCAACGTTGGGTGATTACACTCTTTCCCCATCCAGTGGATGGGAAGGGGAGTGCGAAATCATCCAAGGACCATGAGGGCATGTTTTTGCCCTCCATCACTGGCTCTGAGGGCTGCCCCACACTTCGGAGCTTGCTGCTGTGGCTGCACCAGGATGGGTTGTTTAGCACACGGACAATCCTTAGCCCATACTAGGGCTTGTCCACCTCAGTGTGGGCCGGACTGCCTAACCTAAATTAAGGTGGCATGGAAGGGCCTGTGCCGTGCAAAAGAGTCCTAAATCTTTCTGCCCATCCCACTAGTCAGGAACAGCAGGAGATAGCACTTAACATCAATAGAATAATTCTTTATCCTAAATGCAGGGACAGGACATCTCTGAAAGGCAAAAAGGCCAAATTCTAGCTGTCACTGGAATAGAAACATTCATATAACTGGAAATTAAAATATCACACCTTTTTAAATATCAAATAAAATTAAACCATATAGTAGCATACAGTTACAAGATAAATAGTAAAACATATGCAGATTAAAATAAGTTAAAATAAATTGAAGAGTCCTTAGGCAAGTTTTCACACACACACCCAGCATTCCATCCTAGTCTGTACTTGGTGTAGATTCCTAATATGGGTGGACTTCAAAAGAAAAATGGCCACGCACTTATTTATAAATGGGTTGGAACCCTGTAGGAGGAAGAGGAGTTTAGTATTTGTAGGTCAGCTTTTGTTTACATGAATATGTCCATGACTCTGAAAAGTATGAAAGTCCCTACCCAGCCTTTGTTCTACTTGGCCCTACAGAGACAGGAGTGCCTTAGATGCACTGAATAAATCTGCAGAGCACCTTGCTTTTCCATTTGGTCCTGTCCTTTAACTTCAACTACAAGGCAGGAAAGGTGAAAGGTAATGACTGGTGAGGTGGCTGGAAAGTGAGGAGGACAGTGGGGGTAGCAAGAAGGTAAGGGCGAAGGTGTGGGTATGGCAGTGTCCTAAGTGGATAGGAAGATAGGAAGAGGAATGGGAGTTAATTTGAAGGAAGATATAAATGTACTAAGTGGACAGGGAAGCATGGAGGACAGGCTGCCCCCCTTCCCAGGTCTGTACCCTATAGCAATTCCATTATATGATGAAGCAATTTCAACTTCACTAGGAAATGTCATATTGCCTAATGTGGAAATCAGCGTAAAATGTGTTTTGTACAGAGTGGCCTTTTCAGATTTAAACCTAAGGATTAGATGAATTCTGGACTTACTTTGTTTCTATTCAAATAAATGTCTGTGCAAATGTAATGTATGGAGAACTAATCCCTAAGCTAAGTATTTAGGCATTGCATCTGCATAATATTCCAGCCACTGTTAAGTACCTGCGTTAGGGTGGCAACCACTTGTTATTCTTTTCCTCCTTTCAAATATATTTCCAGCAGGTGTCCCTTACAGCAATAGTAGAAGAGACTTCAGTTCCAAAATGGAAATAATGAGTTAATAAAAATCCCTAAAGCCTCTTAAAATTACATATACATTCCAAAGCTAAAAATAGCTTTACAAGCGTGCAATTGTAGTTTCTTTGAAGGAATTGGTCTGCTGCTTATTTAATTAGTCCACTGACCAGATTTATTGAAGCCTAATCTTTTGACATTATGTAATCCCTAAATAAAGATTAGTGTACTGAACCTCAACAAGAAAATTCAGTGAACTATCTTTTCCACCTCCATGCACTTGTGCCCAAAGGCACTGATTATTATCTTTCTTTCAAGGCATGATAGGGTAGAGTGGATTGGGGAGAGAAAACATTTTTTAAAGAAATCATAAGGGAAAGAACTTATGATTTAAGCACTTGGGAAACATCCCTTTTTAGACTAAAGTTCCCATCATCATCATCATTCACTAGTATGTTCAGGTGGAAAGAAAAGTGAGGCTTCCCATACCTCTAATGGCTGCACAGAAGAGGGGACTCTAGCAGGCATTGCCTCTAAGTTGAACTACATCTGTTGAATTTCTCTCTTTTATGCAACTATTAAAAATGTAGAAGTTGCATCCACTTTTCCATCTGGTGACCTTATTAACTGTTTTGGTCTATTGCTAAAAACCAAAGTTGGCAGAGACACAGTACAGAAGAGCACTTCTGTAGTCTGCCCTCAAGTCATATTGATGTGAATAGAAGAATTAAAATCCTATTCAGTTCACTCACACTGGATATCAGTGGGAGTCTGTGGTCTTTTCTGCACATACTGTTATTCCTGATTAGAAGCCCCTGTAGTCAGCTTCTGAGCCTCACAGATCTGCACATTAGTGTGGATCTGTGAGCCCCAATCCCACTCTGTTCCTTCTGCAAAGGATGGAACATTATGCCAATCAGGGAGGCTCTGATCAGGATTACTAGTAGATTTCAACACAAGGTATACTGGAAGACCATTAAGCTCTGGTTGAGAATGAAGAATGCATGCCTCCCATATTCAGAAGAACCATATTTCAGTCCCACACCAAAGCATGCTATCAAAATGAGTCCCACAGAAGCTTTGAGGCTAGGAACTTTTGTTCTTGGGCCTTGGAGCACTCAAAACCTGACCTTGAAGCTTACACAAGTTTGGGGGTTAGTTAAGTGGCTGGTTTGGACCAGTGTTATCACGTAGATGATGCTGTTATAGATCACACCTTTTTCTGCTCCAAATCAGTGAGCTATGGAAAAGTAAGTGCAGAAAGGGCCTTTGATTCTAATCTTGGGCCACAAACTGTCCCATGATCTGACACAATTTCACACAACTAAATAAATTTTTGCAGGTCATTTTGCCTTGAAAAATTAAGGATAGGCCAGAAATATTTTAATTCCCTGGAATGTAAACACATTTTCCAAAACATGATATTTGAACATATCACAAACTCTGAACTCCATATCTGATGTGAACAGAAACTTGTATATAATAAGAATAGTTGCAAGATTGAGGTTGCAAAGTAATTAAAATCTAGCATAATTCAATTCAGTAAGAAACAGTTACAATTAATTACAGACAAATATCAATTTATATGCCATTTCCCATTTTAAATCTCAAGATCGCTTCCAGAATTTTTATTTTAAAAATCTATATAATAAAAAGACTGATATATAATCAGATTAGTAACAGATGCCTGCAAGTACTTGAAAATACTATACATATAAAGGAGGCTGTGAAAGCCCCCAAAAGATTGTACTTGCTCCATTTCAGAGGATAATAGAAGCCCCTAATCCTGATTGATATTAGATGCTTCTCTACAGGAAAGCTTCACCATAGATTTCAGAGATTTATAAATGAGGAGGACAATTAACCATTTATGCTTCTATATTTATACTTTGAAAATATTTCTTGAACCTAGAAGCATGCTGAACTGGTTCTTTTTCAAACCAGTTCAACAAAAACTAGTGTGTGGACGGAGCTAGGTGCCAAAGGATTTGAATTGAAAACAAACCTCTTTCTGGTTTGAGGCTTTGGTTCACAGAAGGGGTTCAAAATGAACCCTATTAGCTCATCTGGTTCATGTCAAATCAGTCTGAAATGAAACTGATTTTGCAAGGTTTCTATTTTACCCTTTTTTAATGTTTAAAAGGATAACAAAACTGATTCGATAAACTACGGAACTAGTTCAAAACAAACTGGTTTGTTACTCTTGTGGTTTGGTCAAAAATAGATTGGGGTACATCTCTACTAAAGAGATGTGCAATTCCAGTTTAAGAACTGATTTCATCTATGGTACCCCCATAGCAAAGTAGCAAGGTTGTTGTTCATCCTAAACTACACATATTGTGCAGTGGTGTCTCATGAAGCATTTCCCCACAAATGGAAGAAGAAGGGTTCTTGTTATGAGCCACCATTCAGTATCCCTGCATTATGCTTTAATAGACTTGGAACCTTGGTGTTCACCTACTGCAGCCCACTTTTGTTAAAACAAATTTCCCCTCTTCTTCAGTTGCTCCTTATTTGTTTCTATTTCATCACTGTTTCCAGGATCTCAAAACCATACAACCTGGCTCACAATGGACTGAGCTAAAGTTCTGCATCAAGGACCATCCATTCTGTATATAACCCATCCATACCAACTTGAGAGGCCAGGAATGAAAGTGCCCAGACTCCAATGGAAGGGGCATTTTTGGCGATGCACCACTTCTGGGGGCCTTTGTGTTCTGTTATCAATAAATGGAACAGCCGAAAGCAAGTTTTGGCTCTCTGTCTGGATTCTTCTGAATGGGGCATGGAGTGGTGATTCCACACCTTGACCCTACCCACTAGGGATGTGCATGAATGGTTTTGTTTTGTTTTTTACAATTGATTCATATTGAATCAAATGCAAGAAAATTTGTATTCGTTTGAATAGATCCCCTTTGAATGTGGTAGGATTCAATACAAATGTTCCATGCAAATCCGATACAAATGTTATATGAGTCCCATAGAAATCCCTTACGTATCCTGTAAGTATCCCATATGTATCCACTCAGAATGTGTCACATCCACCCTGAATCTGCTTTGAATCCACTCTCAATCCACTTTGAATCCAACTCCTGATGCATTTTAGATGTGACTGGGGCAGCTCTTTTCCCACTCCCAGGTTCACAAATGTAACAAAGTTTTGTACAAATGTTCCAAAGTATTCTATTTGAATTTGAATGTCAGCCTTCAAATGTGCCAACATTCAATCCAAATCCAAATGTCCGAATTCGGCTGAATGATGAATAATACAAATATTCATGCATATCCCTCCTATCCACACAATCAGTAGTCACAGTGGCTCACCCAGTTGTGTGTCACTGCCCCAAAGAGACCCTCAGCACTGCTTGCTTCTGGGATATTTATATATGAATACCTACACACAGGTACTTGTGTGCCCAAATATGCATAGAAACAGTTTTTCTGATGGTGAACATGCAGAGTTCTGGAAAAAAGAGCTTTGCTTTTGCTCTCCATCCCTGGGTCATTCAGGATGTGCTCATACAGACAATGAAACACTGGTGACACGATGCCCCTACATTCACATGTAGCATATGTGCACATGCTGCCAGAATGCCACAGGATGTCTGGGTGGTCATTCAGTGCCCACTTCCACAAAAACCTCTCAGTGCATATTCAAGGCTGCCAGAATGAAAGTCAGAAATAGTAGCATGAGGACCACTGCCAAAGAACACCTAAAGGGTACTATTGACATCATCCCAAACACCAACCATTGGTAGGATGGGAGGTGGAGGCAGGAAGGGATGAAGTCGCTTGTATCTTGTCCAGTTGCTTGTGTGTGGCCACAAACTTTAGCTATGGAGTGATGAAAACAAATGATGTTTGTTAATGTGATTCTTGTGCTTGTGTGACAAGTAACAAATTTACATAGTAAGCATGTTGCATGATGGAACAAAACATAGAAATTAGCTGCAGTGTACATGATCAATTTACCAAGGACAACAAGAATGGTTACTATTGTCCCTTTGTGTTCAATTTCTCTTAGGTTCAACATGCTTCATTAATCTGCAAAGCATCCTGAAAACCGCTGTAAAGAGAAACAGTAGCCTCTTCCTTTGAAAGAGTTATTGAAAATCAGTATGAACAACTGACTGTCAGTTTGAGAAAAACCATGGGTGGGGCCATATTTCCAGGAAATGGGGATTAAATGGCATGACAAAAGGACGGCCACATCTGGAGGAGATGATCATAATTTTAAATCTATCCATTATGGCTCATAAAGGAGGGATCAGAGATGAGATTTTTGCTACTGGCAAGAAGAGAATGCTAATTGTAAACACATTTATGAGTGGCAACTGCCACAAGGAGACACTAGGAGAAAGGAGCTTTTCATTTTTAAGCACATGTACAACATTTGTTTTAATGACACTTACCTTGCAGATGGTGATCTGCTGAATCACAGAGAGCAAATGCTTGTCAGTGAAAACCCTGAGCAAAAATCTTGGAAACCAGGTGGTGAAAATAGCAAGATGTCTGCATATGCAACACATATTGTAATTAGTTTCTATACATTTTGCTTGTGATAATCTTCATTTTTTAATGTTAGAAGCTTTGGGCCTGTTCACATTCTTCCACGTTTTGTGCCTGTCAAATTGTTGGGAAGAGTTTGTGGCACCGCCATTGCCTTAGAATGTAAGAACCTAAGAGGATCCCTGCTGGGTGAGGCACAGCCCATCTAGTCCAGCATATGGACTCACAGTGTGGCCCACCAGTTGCTTCTGGCTATTCTCAAGAAGAAGACAAGGAAGAAAATCTTTACCCATTCTTCATTCTCTGCAAATGGCCTTTTGGAGGCATCTTACCAGGGAGGCGGTATCTAGGCATCAATTATACTAGCCATTGATGCATCTGTCCTTCATAGATGCTTTCTATAAACCGACTGTGATCATCACATTTAGTCCCCAAGACTTCAGGAGGCCATAAGACCATTGTTTGTTTTAATGTTATTTGTCTCCTCAAGAGTAGGCAGGTTCCAGTGACTGGTAGGAATCAGGGACCAATCAGGGAACTTGCCACTATATGCAGTGAATGTACCTGGTTTGTGGCACAGCAATAGCTTTCCCAACCCATGTGAGCTGCCTTTACCTGAACTTGCCTTCCTGTCAGGAGCCATAAATGATTTTCTTGCAGAATGTTGACAAAAACTGCTTGCTTATGCAATCTTCACACACAATTTTATAGTGTGGATCAAATGAACTTGAGAATAAACAAAGCAAAGAAGAGCAAATTTTGTAATAGCTCCTCTTGGCCTTACTGGAAATAATTGTTAAAATCTGCTGATGAAATAATTGTGCAACCCTTCATGCATCCCTTCCGATGCTGTTGTCCTACATCTCCCATAATTCCTATTAGTCATGTTGGTTGAAGCAGATGAGGTTAGAGAGAAAGTGTCTGAGAAAATTAATCTTTTTTTAAAAAAAATTATTGGACTTATATATGACAAACTACTCTTCATAATTTACAAGAAAATAAAGCAATAACTTGAGCCGTTAAAAATAACCACAGTAAATAATGGTCATCTCTGCTGAGTTGGTATTGGAACAGAAACAAGCACCTGTAATGTATCTTTCAATTCTGAATTAGCAAAAAAGAGGAGAGTGCTATTATAACTTTAATGGTGTGTGGATGAGGGAATTTTGTATGGGAACACTGAGCTGTATTTTATGCAAGCATCCTATCTTATAATAACCTTGAAAAGAATAATAAAAAGCCACTAAAAGTGTGCTTTGATGCATGCTATATTAGTGTTCCTGCTTATATGAACATCTAGCACATTGTTTTTTCTGAGCTCTTTATAACCTTTGAATTTCAATGATAAAGTGTTAAAACAGCTGCAGTGGCTACTGGCTCATTTCTGGACAGAATTCAAAGTGCATGTCTTGACCTATAAAACCCTAATGGCTTTGGTCCAGGTTATTTGAAGGATCGTATTTCCGTATATAACCCAGTGTGGGCTTTAAGATCTGCTGGGGAGGGCCTTCTCTCAGTCCCACCACCTTCTCAGGTACGATCGGTGAGGACTTGGGAAAGGGCCTTCTCTGCAGCTGCTCCCAAATTGTGGAACTCCCTCCCATCAGAGACCCGCTTGGCCCCCTCTCTCCTCTCCTTTCGTTGGCAGGTTAAGATGGTGTTATTCAGGCAGGCCTTTAAGTAAACGTTAACTAATTTTAATGATGTTCTAGCTGTTCTTTGGTTGTTTATACTGATTCTAGTTGTAATAGCATTCCATTTTAATGGTTGTGCTATGGTATTTTTAAATAAGGATTTTTAGTGTTGTGAACTGCCCTGGGTCCCATCGTGGGAGAAGGGTGGGATATAAATAAAATAAATAATAAATAAATAACATGGGTAGAAATTCAGCATAAGCACCATTTTCCAGCTGCCCTGTAGCCTATGGATGGGAGAAGCCAGCAAGATAGGGGCACGTGTCTGGTTAGAACTTCATCTCTAATTCCCCCAAAATGTCTTGTGGTCTGCAGGAGTCACGATATAGCTAAAAATGCACAAGATGGTCATCCTGGAAGAGCAGGAAAGCAAGGATTTTTCATACTTACTTTCTATTGCACAAAGATTGCAGAAACATTCCACAAAGTTTTCCAGATCACATGGCTGATGACAAGATCAGGCAAGATCAAGGCTCCAATAAGAACTTCATCCCTCATCCACAACCCTGGCAGTTCTGCTGTACATGTCAATACACTCCTTACGTATATGGGCAGGTGCTTCATGATGCATGCAGAGCAATTAAGATTTCATGCACATTTTATAGACACTTTTCAGGACACCAGGAAAACCTGAATAAGCAGCAATGAGTCCCATTTTTTTCTCTTTTTGGTAGAAACTGGACAAATTTCTGGCATATGGTAACATCAGAAACACATAGCCCCTCCATCCTATGATAAGAAGGGGACTTGAGACCTCTGTCCCATCCAAGCAGGAAGGAGCAAAAACTGGACAAAAGCATCCAAAATGACACCCTTGCCTGGTTTACCAGGAGGTCTCAACGCTGAGGTCTGGTGGGCATGCTAGAAGTTTTATATTGGACTGGGGAGAGTTGTGGCTGGCACGGTTCCAAGATCCAAAGGAGACTTTCTGTAGCACAACAGGATGTGCCACTGAAATGCTCTCAGTAGTTCTGAAGGTCAGAATACCCCTGCACTGACTCCAAAGCTGGCACAGACTTCAGAGCAAGCATAGGGAGATGGAGCAGAACAGGCCACTCCAAGGTGAACAGCCTTGCCCCCATGTCAGAAGCAACTCATCCCATCTTAGGATGTGTTCCTAATCCCAGGCTGGGTTGGCACACTTGTCCTGGGATAATGGTCATTAATGTTATTAGGGCCATATATTTGTTTGGTATCTTTTCAGTCCAACTCTATGTGGCAAGTCTGTGATCCAACCTGGAGCAGGTTAGAACCCAGAGAGATTTCTTCTGTGTCAAAGTCTAATCTGGCATTTGAATCTACCATGGCTGTGTCTCCATTTCATGGCCAACATGCTCTTGATTTGACTCCTCCCCTGCTGAGGTATCTGGGGAGGTATTGCTAGTACTCTGGAGCCTGTTAAAGGGGCTTATATGTTACTGTATGATGAATGGTATCCAAGGGACTGGTGTATCTGTGCAGGGATCCCAAGCGCAGGTCTAGATGTTCCTTTGTAAGGTGGCTTATCTGGCAGTAATGGAATCCAGAGGTGCCTTAGACAATTATAACCAGGGTTCAAAGATGCCACTACATCAGACCCACACTTTCTCCTGATGTTTTCCACTACTAAAGTGGAGGCATAGCCTATATGATACCAAGATATTTTCTTGAAATATTACTAGAAGCGAATGGCAAGGTAATTAAAAAGGTTATGTTGCAACCAGTTAGATCTTTGGAATAGGATTAGAGAGAACTAGGTTCAAGTGTATTTCCAGTCATTTTTAGTGAACTAGAAGCAAAATATTCTTATTTATATGCTCAGGTATATAAATAAATGTGTGAACGAAGATATGCTTTTTTTTTTTGCAATATCCATCATCACAGTTGGATTTACATATTTTTACATGGAAGGAATTAGATTTGGTATATGAGATACTGCATAGGTAGTCTGTCTTAATATCAGATGCAAGAAAGCTTTGAGGAGGTAGCTGCTCAGATTTCTTGGGTGAAAAGTAAGTTAAGTAAAGCTAAAGGAAATTAATTAAGAAATCAGATCCTTTTTCAATCTCATCTACCAGTCATTGTAAGACAGCAGCATTTCACATTTAAAACCTACTTGCAATTTATGTAAAGGCTAAGCCTAAAATAGATAATAATCTTGGTATAATAATATTAAGAAAGGCAGGGATTAACATGTCACTGTGGTTAATCTAGCCTGGTTTCTTTGAAGTTGTAAAGAAATTGAAATATTTAATCCCACAGTTCTTTTGTTTCCAGCTTTATTCAACCGCCCTAGAATGTTAGAATATTGCATGGTCACGAAAGCCTCCAGTCTCCATACATAAGTGGAATCCAGACAGGAAGAGGAGGAGTCTTTAAGCAAAACTCCCCCCCCTTTGCATTAAAGAGAAACAGTCATTTATCTTTAATGTGGCTGCTTCTCTTTAACATGAGTGCATCATCCACTTTCTGACCACCTCACAAATGGACAGGATTAGTTCAGATTTTAAGAATTCCTCAATCCCAGCTTGAAATCTTTGAAAATGCAAACACTGCTGAGAGGTCTGCTTAAGTCTCCTTGAATGAATTTAATTTAAATTTAATTTATTATTAATGATTAGTCCATTGGCCATATCATAAATACAAAATACAGCTGATAAAACTCATTTGTCCTTTAAAACAATTAAGAACCAAGTTATAACATTTAAAACAATTGCAGTCCATCCATAAATCTATGTCCCCCCAGTTATGAATGCAGTTGTGATCTTATTAGCCTTAGCTATAAATGTCGCTACTCTCGTTATGGATGCTTTATCAGTACCTTTTAATAACAAATACATTTTATCTTGGTCATTTTGCAGACAGGGAGCCAGTAACTGCTCTCTAATAGTTTCATACAGGGAGCAGTCCAAAAGGAAATGGGACGTATCCTCTACTACCTTTGAACCACAAATACAGAGCCTATTTTGCCTCAAGGTTTTATCATATCTCCCCATATTAATCAGTATTTTTAACTGATCAAATCTTGCTTTGGTAAACAGAGTCCTAAAGTACAGTGGTATATTGAAACGATGATACTCCTTCAGCTTAAATTGAGATTTATAAGCAGTTAAGTACGGAATTGATTTAGCTGTCACAATTTTTATCAAATCATTCTGTGATTCTATATCCCTGACTCGCTGAATGAGAATATCTCTTGCTTTGTCTCCTATTTGGCCTAAAGCTAGTAAAGAGAGGCCCAACCTGGACGTCTTTTCATCCAGCTTAGCCAGTCAGCCAGTGCTTTTAGGGTATTTACCCTGTTCTTCCAAACACAAGCGAGGAAGTCTATCCCTCTGCATGTGGTTTAATTTTATCCAGTATCCAATTTGTCTCCCTAAGATTTGACATATTAGGAGAGGTATACCTAGTTCTGCTTGTACTGCAGCTGATCTGCTTACACCTGCAGTAAGCACAGATATTTTATTTGGAAAATTTCTAGTTTTGGTAAATGTGAAAAACCCCAGATTTCTACTCCTTACAATAAGATAGGTAGCATTTTTGCTTTTAAAACTTTACTGGCTGACATTATGGTACCAGGGTACCTATAATTTACTAGCTTATATAATACATTGGCCACCGGCACAGCTTTGAGACATGTATTCCTCATATGAAAGTCCCAAGAGCCTGTAGCCACAAAAGTAAGACCCAGATATTGAATTTTATGGGTCTGGTCTATTTTTTATATATATATATATATCATCCAGGGACCAGTTAAGATATTTAAGTAACCTTCTCAGACCTACTGAGAAGAAGACATCAAGATCATATCATCCGCATATAAAAGAATGTTAACTGGTCTATTCAAAATGATGGGTCTATGAAAGCAATCTTTCTTTAGTGCCTCCCCAATGCCATTTACATAAAAACAAAATAAAAAGGGTGCCAAAACACATCCTTGCCGCACCCCTGAGGTCGTCTTAATTTCCTGCATCAACACTCCTGAGCTTGCCATTCTCTGAGTGATGTATCAGAATATAACATAATCATCTTGGATGAAGGCAGTAGAAGTAGCAGCAGGAGTGTCTTTAATGTGTATCTTGTTTTTAATCTGTTGTTTTAACGGTTGTTACTGTGATGCCCACCCATTATCGTCCTATGTTGAGAGTAAGTGTTGTGTTCAAAGATTGTGAAGTTCAGTCATTTACTACAGTCCACACTATGGAGGCACTTTGGAACTGTAGTGAAGGCTGTCTGAAAGGGAGGCGGGGAGTGAGTGACAGAATTCCGCCAGCCAATGAGTGAGCAGCAGGCTCAGGATGGGGGAGGAGGCTTGAAAGAAGAGGAGAAGCCTAACGGCAGTTAAGGGAGAAGTGATTTGAACAATTGATGGAGAAGTAGTTGAAACAGTTCAGAGAAGGAATTGAAACAGATGAGAGATTTTGCAAAGTAGTTCAGGAAGGAGGTGCTAAGGGGAGGAGTGCAGTCAGAGTACTTATGTGGCTGAGTCCTATATTACAGTGAAGTGTCAAGAGGCATGAAAGCCTTTGCCTTCAGTCAGTGATAGGCTCAGAGCAATGTGAGGGACCTGTGCTTGAACTTTAGGCAGGGACCCAAGGACTGACCTGGGTAGAAGGACATAGTTAGCCATGAAGGACATAAGTAGTAGTAGAAGAAGAAGAGTTGGCTTTTCTACCCCGCTTTTCTCACCCATTTCAGGGGACTCAAAGCGGCTGACAAACCTTCTGTTCTACTCCCCACAACAGACACCCTGTGAGGTGGGTGGGGCTGTGAGAGCTCAGAAGAGAGCTGTGACTAGCCCAAGGTCACCCAGTTGGCTTCATGGGGGAGGGTGGAATCGAACCCGGTATTCCCAGATAAGAGTCTGGCTCCCTAACCACTAGACCAAGTAGGAGAAACTGTTGGCTCTGGTCCTGTCTAGTGAAACAGGCAAGCAGTACAAATTAATTAAGTTTGAATCGCAGAAAGGATTTGTTAGTTTGCATGGTCAAAGTTACTCTTGCAACTGAAACCAAGCTCTACTGAAGAAGTGTTACAAACTGTTACATCCCAATAGAGCCGTGTCTGAAGTTTGTAAAAGCAGCATTGTATCAAAAGCTCTCATTTGTCCAAGAACTTCTTTATACGTAATAAAAAGGGATTAGAGAGAGGGAAAGTGGTGCACTTTGCTGCGGTTGAGAAATACACACAGAGCGGTTGAGCACAAGAAGCAGAAACATACACTACCCACTGAATTAAAGCAAAGTCAACATTATACATTGGACAACTACAAATTGTGAAATTCCCTGAGTTTATATAAAATAAAAAACAACTGCTTAGCCGCAACGAAAGGGAGGCATCAAATAAAATTCAAATGTCTGAATTGGGCCAAATTTGTACAAATTTTGAATGTTATGAATATTCACACACATCCCTAGCCCTTTTCTAGCCCTTGGAGGCTCATGTGAGCTTCACAACCGTGGCATGGGCTTATCTGGATCAGCACCAACTGTGTTGAATCAGTGAACCGGCCTATTCTGGACCCACTTATCTAGAATGAAGGCAGAAAGGCCCCAGATATTATTTTAATGTATCTAGCATCAGCTAGTATGAATAGTATGATGAAGTAAAAAAATATCCTGAGAACATTTTTAGTTAACTGAAAAGCAAGATACACATAAATATTTTTTCAGTTACTCTTTAAACCACAGTTTTTCATTACTGTGCCATCAAGCATACTAGAAGCCTCAGCTCTTTCCACTTCGGATATATCCCAGAATAGGGGCTTACTGCCCACATACTGGTGCAGACTACGGCAGACCCTGTTATAATATGTACTTGCATGCAGATAGCAGGCCCCTATCCTGGGATATATCCTAGAATAGGGTCCAGTGGAAAAAGGGGCCTCCCTTCCGCATGCTGGTATGGTCTAAGGGAGGCCCCAGCAGCATGTGGAAGGATGCCCCGGGTTACTTTTGCTGGTCTGCTATATCAGCCAGTGCGGAATTGACCCAAATACTTCTTTTTCCTCTTGGCCATGACTCTTTACACTGTAAATTTTTTTAATCAAATCATTGTTCAGTCTGTATTGTTTAGCTTTTATTTATGATGATTAATGGAAATGTTTTTAATATATTGTTTTTGTTTATTGTATTGTTAAAAAAAGATTATACGATTCTGGCTCCATACTATAATCCTCAACTCATTCATTATGGAATTGCCTGGCAAATTTTCATAAACCTAAATGGTTTATGGACTGTAACCACAGAAGGCACAACTGGAATGTCAAAAGAAAAAAGAATTCTGATTTGCCTTTATTCTTGAAAAGAGCAAAACACAAGCATCTCTCCCAAGTTTTAAAAACATCCTATCATTAAGTAGAATTAGTTTAAGTATTATTTAATGTTAAGTATTTGTGATACTGTTTGAGCTCCTCTATGTCTGCACAGCATTTGAATGACCTACTTTTGAAAACCTCATGTTTTTTATTTCTTCTGCACTATTAATTTCCTAGTACATTAATCTGCCTTGAAGTTTTTACTTTCTTAAAACTAAGTCATTCGGATTATGTGGAATAGCTCCATTAGGAAGGAAGTATTTTTAATCAATAGTATACAAATGATTCATAAAAGAGATATGATTTTTATTATATCCAGACTTTAAGGACAAAGGTACCAATCCTGTCCCAAAGTTTAGCACATTTTGCAATCCAGGGCAATTCTTTCTTTTTTTAATGAAAAATTTGCTTTCCATCTTTCTGACCTACTTCTTCAAAGCTCCTATTACTGAAGCCAACAAAATTGGCCATAGTATCAAAAGGGCTCATTCACTCGAACCATTTAATACCACTCTGACTACATTTGGTTCAGAATACTCAGGAGAATCCTGTTCCCAATTCCACTTTCTTAGAACCAGGGAGTTAAGTTCCAGAGGAATATTTGCTCACATTACTAAGCTAACGAGAAACAGCGATTCCTTGAAAAATGTTCATGTCATAGTCCTGTTGTATGCCTCAATGTCTTTTCATTGGTGAACTGTAAAAGTGCATCTTCATATTTAAATCTGAAGAGTTTCATTAACCCCTTAGATGAAATAAAATATTGGGCCTTTCTCAACCCCCTTCCAACTGTTAGTGTGGGAATATGTGAGGCCCTGCATACAGCTAGTGCTCTCTGTCCACACAGGATGGAACAAGATCTGAATCAGGAAGCTATTGATCTGAATTGCCAGTGGACAGGATTTATCAGATCTCCTGGCATATTAGTAGGTCAAATCTGGATCATGGAGGACCACAGGACTGAGGGCAGGAACTTTAGCTCTGCCTGCCAGAACTCACTAAGGGTGATTCTGAAGCTCACATGAAACAGGCTGTCACCATTCAGACAGAGATGTTCCTGTCTAAATGCAATCTATCCCAATCATGGGACTGGTGGCCTGATCCAGACTCCATGGACCGGAACAGCAAAACTAGGTGCAGAAAGGCCCACTGACTGAAGCATAATTTATCATAATTTAAACAATCTACCCATTTCTAATATGTGACATATTCTGTTTTATATCACATCTTCTGCTGAAAAACAAACTCCAGGTTACACAAGAAAAAAATGAGTGAGAAGGAGTTTCCACAGACCTCTTTTCAGACCACCCTTGATATCATATAAGGAACTCAGTTTGACAATCCCAGTTTTCCATTCGTTTTGTAGGCCTTACGAGTAAAATGCACTAAGCTCTCCAAAGCTAAACTTGCTTTTCATTACACAAGTTGAGCACTCAGCTTCTGGACACTTATGCCAACATAAATATTAGCACCTTTAGGAGGAATCATGATGACTCTCCTCACAACTGTGTTCTGAAATAAGGCTACTATTTAACAAAGAGAGCCCTAATCAGTTTTATAGGTTTCTTCTGGAAATTGTAGTTGAAGAGTTGGCTGCTTACTGATTTATAAAAAGGGGAGAATGCTTGGAAAACACCTACCTTTTCTGAACAGTAAAAATAATCACCGTCACCATCTTACAAAGCTAAATAGGCAGAGATTCTTCATCTGGACAAGGCATGATTTACTAAAAGCAATATTTTTTCAATTCAAACTCACACATAACTTGCAAGTTCTCCCTGATCATTGAATGAAGTGAAGCTACTGTATTTCTCACTAGAGGTTTACTGTATAAAATGGTTTTGTTATCACAGAGTTTGGTTCTTATTTATGGCAAAATAAATCTTCTATTGTATAATGTGGTTTTTCTCCAGCACAGTTTTGCTTTTACATATTTGGTAAAATGAATTTCGCCTATTTTAAGTGACTCTGAAAGCTTGGAATAATGAGATTTGCCTCTGTAAACTGCCTTTTCTTTGTGGTCTTATTGATAGTCTGAATCCATATGGGGACCCTAAGGTCCCACTCCAGCCAGCCCACTAGCTGAACATCCAAACATCATGATGCCCATATGTGGTCCAGTCACATGCACCCACCTCCAATCAGCTCCTGTGGTGTCCTAATAACCGAAGTTGTCTACTTACCTGTTTGGACCACTGAATAAATATCAGGCTGGTATGCACTGAATAGGTTTCCTCCACATGGATGCACAGAGGAAGGAGGACATGACTCAGGCATATTCTGCACGCCCCATTTAGACCATGCTAGTTGGAGTCTGTTCATTAGAGTAGTCTCCAGAAGGCATGGTCTCCTGAAGATCATGCTGACCACATGGCCCTGGCAGCCAAAGTGCCCTCCACCCTAAAAAACTATCAGGGAGTTTTCTACCCTAAAAAAACAAAACAAAAACAAAACAAAAAAACACCAGGGAGTTTTTCAATGGAAGACCACTTTAACTTAACCTCCAAAGCAATCTTGGGCCATGGGTTGCACATAGATGGACCACAGAGTTTATGGAGCATAGTACTATTTTGCCAGGTTCTAGAAATGGCCATGGAAATAAGCTGTTTGCAGAGCCACTGAAATCCTCCAGACTGCAGGCTTGAAAGCTAGGGAACTTTCATTCCCCAATCTCTGAAGAAGGCCAGGATAAGGCCTCAGCAACATGGGAGGCTCTTACTGTATGCTACCTTGCCCTCCTCTGTTCTTGGCCTGGGTTGAGCAAGCCAGACCATAAATGGCTTCTGCGTTGTGCACCCAGGGAAACAATGTGGAAGCTACTTCAAGGACTTGGCTTCTAGCTTGGCAATTTTTGTGTCTCTAGGGTCATTTTGAGTCGTGCACGAAAGAGGCCTGGGCAGAAGCCTCCATGCAGTGAGAGGAGTCTCAAACAGCAGTGATATTTCTGGGGTAACACAAACAGTATTTGATCACCCTGCATTCCATTGTTGTAGGGAGTCATATGTGACTGTTGCAAGTTGCTCCATCTCTAGGTCCCATCCTTCCCATTGGCCTGTGTTCATGAGTACCTTCTCACAAAGGAGAGGTCCCTCCCTGGCGCAGAAAGGCAGCAGGAAGGTTCAGCAAATTCACCTAAATGATTTCAGCAGGGAGGATGAATGGATAGGTGGGAAGGAGAATTATATTTTAATAAGTTTAAATTTTTTATATATTTAATTTTTTACTAATGTGACCTGCCCTGAAACATTTTGGTGAATTTTGGGGGAAAAAACAAATTTTGCTCCATCCACTTTGCTTAAAATGCTTATTTGTCATCCCATGGCAGAGAGCCATGTATTTATGAGGCTTCCTGTAAATTTTTGAAGACTAAAAAGGGTATTAATATTATTCAAAGGCTACCAGCATTGATTTCCTTTTTGAAAAATACTGTTTTTATATAGCTATAAGGGATTAGATAAAAATGTACATTACTGGGGTATTTTTATGCTGAGTCTATTTTCATATTGTAAGAGGGATTTCTTCCCACATTTTCCATTGGCTTTTGGCACCTACCCTAGAACCAAACAGAAAGACAGCATAACCTCCTTTTTCCAAAGAGGACTGGAAGCAACTCTTAGGTTATTTCCACACGGCATGAGTTATCCTGTGTCATGCTTTTTCAGCCCACACACACAGGGAAGGCCAGTGGTAGAGCCCCCATTAGGAGATGTCTGCATTTGCCTCTTGCCATATAAATACACCCCAGAGTGGCCCAGGTTTCTAAGGCCAGGAACAAAAGTTTCCAGCCTTTAAGGATTTTTGGGTCAAGGCCTTTTTGGTTTGGTACCTGGCAGCAGTTCATTTCCAGTGCTACTTCTGAGTGTTCAGCCTAATGGCATCAGCCAGTATACTGGACTAGTAGGCCATGTCCTCCCTTCACATGCCCCACTGGTCCAGTCCACAAATACTAGTGGACTACTTTGGACCTTTTCACACCTTTATGAGGGAAGGAAACAGCGAAGAACTGGGATGGATCAGCTGTCTGCACTTTGGAACATCTAATACATCCCAAACTTATTTGGCATGCTACTGCAGCTCTGCTTTCCTGCTCTACACACCTTTCACCCAGAAGAGGTGTGAAGAGTGTGTAACAGAGCATGCTAACCATATGCCAGACACAGTTACTATAGCTGTGGAACATGTTTTCATGCTCCATCACTATCTGGGTAGGGAACACTCCAGCACATGTAGAGTCACTACAGGAACTGACGTGTTTCCACGTGGGCCATGATTACACCCATAGTTCAATACATCTTCCAGGTGTCTTCTCTTCGCACCACTCACCTCATCCTTACCCTGGGATTGTCTTGGGGGCAGGCTGTGGTTTCTCAAGCTGGTTTCTCCAGAGTCCACTTTTACACAGGACTCAATCCATCTTGGGGAGGTGGTATCCATTTTCTCTTGTTATGTGTAAGCAGGAGACTGGGCTAGAGGTGGGTGAACCATGTTGTGGTGGGTGGCTTCAGCCTTCCCTCCTGCCCAATGCCCTCCCATCCTGCCTCCCAATTCCCCTTTGTTCTGATTACAAGCCGATGGACTTTTGTCATTTTTTTTAAAATCTATTTTTCACTACACTGATAATGTAATAGATCATATTTCTTCATAATAGGTCTTTAGTGTTTTTGTGTAAAATGGGGGGGGGGTTAAAAATAAATGTCCAGAAAAGCATAGTTGGGAGGGGGTGAGGGAAAGAATGAGCAAGAGTATCAATGATACAATTCTAAGGACAATGTATCTTCCGTTTTCCTTCGGCAATGTGCAAGGGAAACAAGGTTTTGTTTCAGTAAAAAGTAAAACCATGAAGTGAAAATTGAGGAGTGAAAGTGCTTCAGCAGCTTTAGGCAAATGGCAGATCACAGCCTCTCATTTTTCAACAGAAATAGCTGTGGAGTTAGAGGGGTATTCTAGTTGGGATATACCTCGTCTGCATCTGTTTGAGGGCACAGTCCCCTCACCCCAAGAGTACCCTGAGTTCGCACTGAGTTTGCCATTAGCACTACACAACTACAAACACAGCCCTTTGCCACTGTTGGCAGAACTTTATCCTACCAGAATGCAGGTGGTGTTGATGCAATCAGAGGGGTGGAGAAGGAAAGAGTCATGTAAAGGAGACGCGAGGAGATAACATAAAAGATGTGAGCATAGCAGCCCAAGCTGAGGACAATCTGAGGACTGATTATCACGAATTGGGTGTGAACAGGATGAGGATGGCTTCAGTTAAGTTCCTTAATGGGACGGACTATTTCAGCCAGGTGTGGTCACAACCATGGTGTGGATGTTCTGCACTGGAGCATCCCCAGGTTTTTCTTTTATGCCAAATGCAAAGAGGCCCTTCGTCAGGTGCCGCTTTCTGCTCCATTGCTTCAGTCCATGTAGATTATGCATTCTACGGAGGGGGAGGCTCTTCCTTTTTGCACCACTGCGCAGAAGGCAAAATCTAGACCCCTCAATGGACCAGATTAATTTCCTGTGCTGAAAGGGCCTTAGTTGGAGAAGCCTATAAAGGGGCATAAGCATCTTGCTTCACCACCCAATATCTCCTTTAGCAATTGTAAGACTCTGGACACTTGTATTTTCCACACTTCAGACTACTTATTTTTCCCCAGATCTTCAGTTTTCTTATTGTCCCAAGATTCAGACCCTTCCTTCCAGAAATAGAAAGGTTATGTCATGAGGCATTCACAGGCATATTTGCTGTGTAAATGAAATGTGCAGTAAAGCCAAACTTGTCAGTTAATCATGGATTTTGGTTTAGGGAAATAGAAAATAAATGCAATAAGAAAATCTGCAGAATATACAATACTGTGCTCCAAATGTTCCTAAAAACCGATAGCAGGGGCAGATGCAGTTTTTATATACTTTCCTCATTCGTTAAAAATATTGCCATATTTTTCTAAAAAACTCATGATATGTATTTTAGAGGCAAAGCAAGAACTTATAGCAACAATGAGTCAGAAGATTCCAGATTTTCTATTTTGGTATCTTCCTGGAAGAAGGTTTTGGCAAACCACTCCTGTGTCCATGTAGTCACCAAGGCTGCATTTACACCTATGTTTTAATTCAGCTTCAGTCCACTTTCAGAATGAGGTAATGCACTGGCAAAATGACAAGCTATTTGCTTTTGGTATTATCTAAGTCTAACCTTTGGGTTAGATAAAATGGAAAGATAATGACAGGACACTTTGTCTCACTCTGTGTTGCCTCACTCTGAACGTGGACTGAAGCTGGATTAAAACCTAGGTGTGAATGCAGCCCAAGAGTCAAGCTTGAATCACATTCATTTACCATTACCTTGAAGGCTTATGTTCCCTTAAACAGGATGAAATCTAGAGCCTTAGTTCTAGGTTGAACCACGGACCATTTATAAACAGTTCACAATTTTTTTAAAAAAAATTGAAATACATTGAGAAAAGCCCAATTTTAAGAACCAAATGTGGTCAATTCAAACCAGGTGTCAAGAGTTCGGCCCTGTCCCCATGCAAGTTTGGGATGGTTCCGAGCATGGGATCAGCACTGTCCGTCCCCATGGGTTTTGGATTTGGTCTGCAAAAAGTGTGCCAACCTCTCCCAAACCATGCCAGAAGGGTGCCAGATTTGATACCTGAAAAAAAGAAGTCTTGGCATGCTTTGGGGGACCAGTATACATTGCTCAGTGAGCCAGGCATGCACATGGGGACACTAGTGGGCTAAAGGAGAGGAGTTTTGTGCTCACGTCATTGGGAGGTGGGGTGTGCTTGCTGTCCCTGCCCTATCCATTGAAGACCACAGCCGCTGACTTTTTAAAATGCCAATCGTAAAGGCAGGCTGGAGAATGGCTTGATTTCTGTTCCATTTGCAACCCCCGTTTCCCTGATCTGCAAGGCAATCATAAATAAAGGCTTGATTTTCAGTTTATGGCCATTCTCGCAGTCCCCGGTGGAGTGGAGGTGCACACAATTGCTCAAGCACCTACTGCCGCTAAACCTCGTACCGGCTTTCAATGTTTTTTTAAAAAAATTTAAAAGTTATTTTTATGAATCAAGCTTCATTTTAACTTGTTTCTGTGCCTCCCACCCCAGTTCTGGCTGTCCGTGCTGCTAAGGGAGGGGGGATGTGGCACAGGGGTGAGCTGATGACATTCTGGCTGCCAATGAGGAGAGAGGGGGTGAAGAGGACAGGGTGCTACTTCACCATACCAGGGTTCAGCATGGTTCTCATGGGGATGCCCCCATCCATGCCCAACCAGTACGTGTCCCATGTTGCTGGGAATCTCAAAATGCATTCCCAGCCCCGTGCCTGGCCCATGCATGCCCAACCAGTGCCCAAAATGTGCCAGATGGCCAGCACGGGGATGCAGCCTTCAAGTTGAACTGTTCAGTTGGATCCAGTTTGACCAAATGCTTCTGGTTTAGTTCAAATCTAACCAGCCCCTTTCAAACACTGGCTGGTTTTGTTCAATTTGAACTGATTTGAACCAAACGGTTTGATTCAAACTGTTGCAAATCAAACCAAATTTGCACATCTGCAAAACACCAGGAAAGGGATCTCGGGTTTCTAGTGGACAGCTCAATGAAGGTGTCAGCCCAGTGCACAGCACTGGCAAAAAAAAAAAAAAGCTACTTCAATGCTGGGAATAATTCGGAAGGGAATAGAAAGCAAGTCAGAAAGTGTCATGTTGCCTCCTTTTAAATCTATGGTTAGGATACATTTGGAATATTGTGTGTAATTTTGGTCTCCACACCTCAAAAAGAATATTGTGGAACTGGAAAAAGTGCAGAAAAGGGCAACCAGAATGAATAAGGAGCTGGAACACCTCCTTTACAAAATCGGACTGCAACATCTAGGCCTCTTCAGCCTGGAAAGAAAGTATTTAAGATGGGACATAACTGAAATATATAAAATCATGCATGGAATAGAAAAGATGGATAGAGAAAAAAAATTTTTTCTCTATCATACAACACTAGAACCAGGGGGCATTCTATGAAGCTGATGGGTAGGAGAGTCAGACAAATGGAAGTATTTCTTTGCCCAGAGAGTCATCGGGCTAAGGAATTTGCTGCCAGAAGAGGTAACAGGAAACCAGAGGCCTCTTTGCACTACAGCGAAAATGCTGTAGAATGCTTTGGCCCAAACACATCTAAGACAATTTCCCATCCACATTGGCAGGTAAAGGACGCTTTGCAACACATCTTTTACCTACCTACGTGTGGATGGGAAACTGTCTTAGATGCGTTTGGGCCGAATGGCCGTCCCAGGACTCACAAGTCCCACCCCTTGGAGCCAGTGGTGGACAGCCCTGGTGCCTCCCTTCCCTGGGGTTGTGTGCACTCCAGGAGCCCAGATTGGGCTCCAGCAGGTGGCAGGACCCCTCCAAACCCCACCCCCACCCTGGGGCTGCGCTTGCTCCTTACCTGGTCATCGCCCAGTTGCTACTGGCACGATCAGGCCGGCTGCGCTTTGCGCCTGCACGTGGTGAGGTCAACAATTGGCCAGGCACCCATGCCTGCACAGTTGGCCAGTTGAAGCCTGGCGGGTGCCTGGCCAATCAGGGCCCCTGCCACATACAGGCGCAAAGTGCAGCCAGCCCAATCATGCCAGTAGTAAGGTAAGGAGTCAGTGCATGGGCGCTGCCCTGGCATGGGAGGGTTGCTGTTTTTTTGGGGGGGGGTCCCACCAGCTGCAAGAGCCTGATCTGGGCTCCTGGAGTGCACGTGACCCCAGGGAAGTGACCCAACAGGCCTCCCCGCCCCTGGCTCCATATGAACCAATGGGGACAGCCTGGGGGAGGAGTTCAGCTGTCACGGAAGGAGAACATGTGAATGCTTTCCCTCCGGTTCAGCTGGGAATGGCTGGGGATGGGCTGAACGTGCCGGGATGGTTTCAGAGCCACATTTTGTGCTCTGGAACCCGGACGCATGTAGACACGTTGGGATAGGCCGGGGCAGCTTGGTATGGAGCCACTGGCCCAGAGAAGCGAATCCGCCAGCCCAGAGGAGTGAATGTTCCATCCCAACAGGTTCTACACACGTTTGGTAATCCCTCGTGTGAAAATACCTCAGCCTAGATGGCTTTAAGGAAGCGTTAGACAAACTTATGGATGACGATGGCTACTAGAATGGATCCCTAAGTACATCTTTCAGGCTGGGGGGACAAGCAGGAGGCCTCTAAGGCCATTTGCTGGGATTTGAGAGCAGGATAAGGTTTGCCCTTGTCTCTGCTTGAGATACCCAACGGCAATTGGTGGGCCACTGTGTGAGACAGGATGCTGGACTAGATGAGCTGTGGCCTGATCCTGTTATGTTCTTATGCTATCTCTATTACCCATTATTGAAAAAACTTTATGCAAACTATGTAGAGCACACAGGATGTTTGCTCCCATAATCCTAACATCATGAGTTGAGCTAGGCCTTAATTTCCATTTGGTTTCACAGTCAAATTTCTGAAATATAGGGAGGAAAAGTCAGGGGAACTTCTGTTTCTCTTCAGGTCATTGCTTTCCTGATAGGAGAGCTATTTGACAGTAAAGAGAGTTGTTTAGAATCCTGCAGGATGAAATTTACCATGATAAGGGATGTAAGTAATTTTTTCTTTTCCATCTTCTTTGAGCTCTAAAACTTTCTAACATGAAATCAGTGTTTTTAATTAAATATAACAACAAAGAGGGGAAATAAATCTCTGTTTTCATGCTAAAGAAAATTTTAAAATTATGATGAACAATAATAAAACCACAATGTTGGAGTATAATTAGGGCACATTTATTAATTCACTCATTAATTCACTTACAGCAGTTGACTGGTTCAAATAAATTGAAACAGTGGCACTGCAGAAGGACTTATTTCCTATCTTCTTCTTGTCTAAGCAGCTCTTGTGGCTGTTTCTGACACTTCTGTTTCCCTGCTGTGTTCATACATCGCAAATACAAATTCCTCAAGGGACCTTAGGCCACTTCCAGCCACCAGCCACCAAATATCGTGCTAGCAAGGGATAATGTAGGATATTGATTATTGACCTTTATCTCTTGCTAGCATGACAGATATTTGAGGCAGCCCCTCATCTGCCAATTTATGTAGTAAATTGCAAAACTAAGCTACATAATCATATTTGTTTATATTTAAGAATTTATATCCCACCCTTCACCAAAAGGTCAGAAGGCATCTCACAACAACAATATATAAAAATATTTTTAAACATCTTTAAAATGTAACCCTCCCTACCTCTACCCCCATTCCCTGGCAGGACCACACCCAAAGGGAGCTAACTGGACTGCAACAGCCCCCAAAATACCCTTCATAAAGCTACTCTATCCATACTATTAGGATTTTATATCATGACCACACGGAATCTCAGAAACAAGTTTTGAAGAATTGTTCTCAATCCTTTTCTAAGATTAAATTATTTTTTTTAAAAAACCATGGAATTAGGTTCCAGTGGAAATAGTGTATCTGATAACTTAAGCCAGCCTTTATTGTAGAGGTGAAATCAAATGTTATCATTCTCTATATGAGAGTATCAGAATTTTTTCTCCTTCAGAAAGTTTGAGCTGGAGATCCTACTAATGAAATGGCAACAAACTCAGCTGAACAAGATTCTGTTTTCCTACTTCTTGAGCAATTCATAGTGTTTGGATCATGGGCAAATTGGAAGCTGCAATAATTCTGTGGAATGGAAATGTTTTAGTGTATATGTCACCTTTAAAATATTGATTTGTTGTTGTTTAGTCTGATTTCACTAGTGACATGGCAGGAATCAGATCATTTCTAAGGAAGGAGTGGGAAACCTGCAGGCTGCTAGTCATTGCTGAATTCCACTAAAACTATACTTGGAAGAAAATTAAAACATGATTAACAAATGATTGTCCAGGCTCTCCTGAGCACATGGTGGAGAAACCATGAGATCCTTGATTAACCATCTTTACTGTAGGGACCTCCTCACTCCCCAGATATTCAGTTGGAATTTGCTTTGTATCTTAATTTCTTCCTGCAATATCGATTGGTAGAGAAGAGATCAGAACTGTTTGGGTGCTTCCGCATAGGGGCTAATTAATCCAGGTCTACTGCACCCAGATTTAGTAAAACCGGCTTCCAGGGGAACTGGTTTCACCAAATCCGGATCCCAGGTAGATCCGGATTTAGGGGGTAGATCCACATCTAACAGATGTGGATCTACCCCTCGCCGCATGCCTCCGCACACGCGGCATAGATGTGGATTGCAGGCAGGTGCTGTGCGGATGCACAGCACCCGCCTCCCATCCGTGCCCCTGGGCCCTCCCCCGGCCTGCCATGATTGGCTCGCCAGAGCCAAGCCTGGCGAGCCGGGGGATCTCACTGCTGCGGCTCGCCCTTGCCCCAGAAGCAGTGGATCGCCGCTTCTGGAGCCAAGGTGAGCCTCTCTAAAGCCCCGCCTATCCCACCCTGGGGGGAGCGTGGCAAATCCCCTCCTTACCTCATCAGCGTCGCCCAGATTCTGAGACGAGGCACCCAGGATGCAACGCGCCTGCGTCCTGCGTGCCTCCTGAGGAGGCATTCTGTGCAGGCGCACTGCCCTGACTAGATGGTGCGGACGCACCTACCGGAAGTGTGCTAAATAGACCCCGCAAATGTGGACGTGCCGCCAAAAAACCTCTTTCAAAATGATGTTGCTGTGCAGACACACCTCACCGGAAGTGTCGCACACAGCAATGCGTGTGCGGAATGGCCACGCCAGAAGTGTGCTTAATGGGTGTTAAACGGCCTGTGCGGAAGCACCCTTTGTGATTTTCTTTATGTATTTGAAAAAGGACTAAGGGCTTTTCCACATTTGGGGGGCTAGATCCCTCCAGCTGGAACCATTCTGATTGGAGTGGGTTTCATGCTGGAATGGTCTTGCTGTCCTGGAACAAAACCATCCACACTTGGGCAGTCTGTTCTGTGAAAAGCCCTGCACTGTTCCAAAGCTTTCATGACTTCTGGAGCCTGCTGCAAGCACTCTGGTGGTCACTAATGAAGGTTTCTGGCTTCAGAGTTCCACAGAGATTAGATTACCAGATTAAATTTACCCAGTTCTTTTTACTTTAGTTCATTGACTTTCAAAGAATCAATGTCTAATTTTGCCATCTCATACTGATCTTGCCTTTTCCCACCAGGCACATCCATGATCATCCTTTGGATTTTTGCCCAAATGCTTCACTCTTTCTGGAGCTACTTGTAGTTGCTAGGGATGTGCACGAATTTTCATAACATTAGTTATTTGTACAAATTCGTATGAATTTGGTATTTAAAATCTGAGGAGTGATCAAGCAGATTCAGGAAGACCCAGGAGTGGCCACCACAGGTGGAACCTTCTCCTTGCTGAGTGTCAGTCTGTGGGCCTTGCCATCTGGTGGTCCTTGTAAATTTTCCTTGAAATAGGTTCAATCAAAGAAAGATTTACCAGAGTTGTGGGGACTTTGATTGAAGCCCACAAACTGGTATTTAGCAGATATTTAGAGTGAAACTTCTATCTGTGCTCCTCTGTACTGGTGGCTATTGGATTTGCTTAGTTTATTTCAGCTTATCTAAGTGCAGCTCTATCAACTGCTGAAGGAGTTTGCTTGAGAAAACTTAACTTGGGCCCTTTCTGCATTGGGACTTATTTCAGATTATATCCCAGAACAGCGACAAGTTGTAGGCATGCTAGTACTGACTGTGGTAGGTCTTGCCCGGAGGCTGCCCTAGTCTGCAGTAACACGTGGGTGACAAATCCTATTCTGGGATACAATCCAGAATAATGCCCAGTGCAGAAAGGGCCTCAGTTTCTATCTGCATTAAATAATTTTGCCTGTCCTTTTTTGTGAGATGTAGTCAAGAAGCTCTTTGAAGTGCTGGCTAAAATTTAAACAGAGATGATACACAAGTGTTTAATGCTTTTGGCATGAAGTCCATTTTGTTCATTTTGCGTGTACTGTTTGAGGTTGTTTTGCTAAAATAGGTGGCACTCAAACTAGCTCTGATACAAGTCATGGCAATTTAAAGGTCTTCAGTAGGATAGTAAACAGGCTACGGTTTGCTCAATATGTTGCTGAAACAGAATTAAGACACAGTACAGATTTTTGGCTATTGGGCTTTCTTCCACTGATGTCAGTGGCAACTTTCCCAACCTTAATGCCTCTTTTCTTTAGTTCCAAAGTAAAGGTGTTAACAAGCTACAGGCAAATAAAAGATTCTCATCTAACTGAGGGGAAAACAGGGCATATACAGAAGCAATCAACAAAACACTATTCAGCCAAAATTTGATAAAATACAGTCTAGCTTCTACGTAATGCAAGTTGTAAATTGCTTAACACATGCTTTCTAAATTTCCTGCTGTTCTTGTGGACACACATTTTAATCCAGAGGTTTTATTTTGGCAAGGTAAGCATGGCTGCTCAGACTGATAATGTTTCCCAGTTCAAATTCCTATGGAAAAAGAAGACCTGGGCAAATTGCTGAGTCCTAGGTTGCAACTGTACAGAGCTTTTTAAACAGGTTGAAAAGCAGCTTAGAAGTGGTAGTGCTGCATGCAATTGCCTTAATCTTCATGAATGGCCATAAAACGCACTTCCAAAATGCATTCTCTGGCTT
Organism: Aspidoscelis tigris stejnegeri; assembly: GCA_023333525.1. Classification (NCBI taxonomy): domain Eukaryota; kingdom Metazoa; phylum Chordata; class Lepidosauria; order Squamata; family Teiidae; genus Aspidoscelis; species Aspidoscelis tigris. Next base: position 217,253,316 of record JALMGA010000001.1, read on the forward strand.
TTCATGTGGAATGGAGGTAGAACGTGAACACCAGCATCTGCTATTGAGCTGTTTTTTTTTAAGAAGTCTGTAGATGTAGCCTCATTTTATGTATTTGAACTTTAAGAATGATCAGCTTTCTGTGTCAGACACTAAAGGAGTGCAAGAAATATTTTTTAAAATTTCCCCAATAAGCGTGAAATATTTTTCACTCAGGTGTAGTTGGACTCTTGTACCCAAGCATTAATGTTATGTTTCACAGCAGATATGCAGTACAAAGAAATCTAGAAAAATTTCTAGAAAGGAGAAAAATTAGGGATCATTTCTGCTAAGACTAACTGTAAAAAGGCAGTTTCTGTCAATTCTTTTAGCCAATTTCAATTTGTCTCTTTACCAAAATAATAATGTGTTCAGAATGCTTTCTATGGAGACACAGTGCTTTTCTTCTTATGGGGCAAGGAGGTGGACTAGTTTTATAATGGCCTGGAAGCAGAAGAAGAATCTGCAGCCAGAGGCTTTTCCGCACTGCAACGCGTTCCAAACGGAACGCGTTCAGGCGGGAAGCTTAAGACAGCTCCGGGCGCTTTCACCGTTCACACACAGGCGCGCCGGAACGCGTTCCGGCGTGCCTGTGTGTGAACGGTAAAAGCGCCCGGAACTGTCTTGGCCGGCAAAGGCCAGCCAGGGGCGCGGAGACAGCTGCGGAGGCAGATCGGCAATCAGCTGATTGTCAAACAGCTGATTGCCAAACCTGCGCCGGCAGGGGAGGCGGGCCCGCGGCTGTTCGGGAGCGAGAAGCAAGCGCGAATCCTTCTCCTCCCGAACGCCTGCGGGCAGTTCGTCCGCGCCCAAATGCATGTAGAGCACTTCAAAGTGCTCTACATTTGGAACGCGCGAGAGACAGCTCCGGATACATCGGATCGCAAGCCCCGCGGCGGCAATGCGTTTGCCGCGTTCCGGGCTGTCTCCCGCGCGTTCCAAACACCCCCGTGCGAAAACGTCTCTGATCTTAATGGTTTCAGCAAATGAGAAGCAAAAGTGATTAAAAACTGTTATTTTCTGTCTGTATATACTCCATGATTCAGATTCTTCTTCCTTCCTGAACCCCATCTTCCTCATTTATTTTTAATAAACATAAACATGCTATTAAGATTTTTTTTAAAAAAAAACTTCCTTTTTTTTGAAGAAGCTAGGGATGTGTAAACTACATTCAACCCATCTCCTGAAGAATGTGAAAGTGGCTTAGCCTTTACAACTGTTTCCCAAACTTCAGTCTCATAACTCATTTTTCCAAGCCTAAGTAAATATGCTTCTAGGATCAAGTAGAAAACTATGGAGCATAATATAAATGAATATTTTACTATACATTTTTTAAAAAATAAAGAATTGTCCTAGGTTAATTCAGGTGATGGTATTTTGACAAAAATGGGTTTCAACCCTGCTTGGACAGGTGTATTATTCGGGAAAATTCAAGGTGCTTGTTCTATTTATAATAGCTTGCTTTTCAGTTTGAAACACAGAGTTTCATTGCTGTTTTCTGTATAAAATTAAATCATGTGGAAAATCTATTCAAACTGAACCATAATCGGACAACCCAAAAGTCATTTAGAAACCCTGTTTATTCAGAAATTATTTTTCTACTTTCTTAAAAAATAGATATAATTGATGAAGAACCATTCATTTCTACCCATGTAGATTTATTAGAATAATCATGCCATGTCTAGGTAACAATTCCCTATTGAAAATGTTTCCCTGCAGTTACATTTCTGGGTCTTAATTTTCAAATAAGAGGGAACAAATGCCTGTGTGTCTTCTGTTTTTTTCCACTTCCTATTCCATTTCCTGTGTGAGCTTGATTTGCCCTACATGTGATAATAATGAGCAGCAGATGCCTTACAATAACCTTATGTATGAAAGGTCAAAACTGTGCAGAGGGTGGCCAGATGTAAATTAGGAAAAAAACAAAAACAAAAGGATTCCATAGTTTGAATAGCAGTGAAGAAATTATGGTCACATTTGTCATCTTTACATGACAATCTGCACTTGCCTCAAATGTCTGCTCTATAAAATTCTGACAGAGGACTTTAGTCTCTGCTCCATTGCATTTATTCAAATATGAATTTACAAGTCAAAGTAGTTAAAGTTACACATCTCCACCATGCTTAGTTTTTTGTGTGCTAAAAGCACAATAAAATAACGTTAATCAAAAAATGACATTTTATTAATAAAATATTTTATTAATCAAGGAATTAAACTTCAGAACCTTTAATAATATGCAAAATCTAATTATACAGACATTTGAGACAGCTATGAAAATGTTTATGTACAAGACAGCTATGAAAAGAGTACAATTAAAGACTAAATAGGTTGTGTTTTCTTTTAGAAGGCAAAACACTGAGGGACTGATTTTGCAAGATCCTTTCTGATCTGATTGTCATTAAAAGATGAGAAGGTTTTCCCACACACCTTCCCAAGGCAGAAGAAGAACACAACACAGAACAAGTGAATTATTTGCCAGCATTCTTGCAAAGTTGGCATTAAACAAAAGGTATCCAAACAGTGCAAGAATCTGGACTGGGCAAGAAGACAAGATATTTCAGCACAAGGGTCATGCAAATACTACTACCAGCAAGATCAAAGCGATAGACTTAATTTGAAAAACAACAACACAAAGTCAACAATTTTTGTCAAAAGACAACTAATATGTCCTGCAACAAACAACAGCCATCTGTCAAAGAGATGGAACTGGCTCTTGGATGTATTCAGATATTACCAGAAAATTTAAATTGATTATCTAACCCCAAGTAGTTGAACATTAAAGTTGAGTATAAAGAGACATCTGAATGTGGAGTTGTAATTCTTAAATTTAGCAAAATTCTTCTTGTCTCTACCTTTGCTGCTCCCTACCAATGGGCTGCTTGTATTTCACCAAATATCTCCTCCATAGCTCACATACAAAAACGGAGCACTACGTAAAATTCAATTCGCTTTCAAAAATTTAGTCAAAAAGTTCATGACCACATTTGGAACTGTCCTACGTGCAAACATGAACAATTGAATTGGACATTGATGTTTTGTTGTTCCCCCCTCCCCCGACCCCCCCCCCCCACAATGGTTTTTTTCAATGGAACAAATAGTACTTTTAAAACAGTGGAAAGTTAGACATGAACGACTCTTTTTTAAAAAATTAAATGGTTTGATGGTGAAATGGACAAATGGACGTTCACTGTAACAGTAAAAGGGACCTGGAGAGTTTGTTTGTGTACATCCCTAATGTATGCTAGAGCATCAGGCTTCATGCAAATGGGAGGAGAGAATTTTTTAGACATAGAAGGTCTGCCCACATTTGACCTAAATTGGTGCACGGTGTGAGAAACAACTCTGAGACACTTGTGCTTTCTCAGTCACAATGGTGGAGGAGGTGCATTACAAGGGGTGTTATCTGCATATTCTGGTTTAGTGGTGGCCAGCTTTCGTCTGACACCAATGCCTTTTCTTCACATACCTCACTTGTATTCAGATCAGTGGATCCAGAACAACTGGACCCTTAGATCTTGATTATGTAGAATTGTGGGCTGAATAAGCACTGTCAGCACTGATCTGGCCCATTCCTCCACATGGCTGTGAAACTTGCATTAGCTTTGCAACTGCAACCCCCCCCCCCCCCCCCCCATGGCTAGGAATCAAAATTCATAGCTGCAGGGCTTGAGGAGGTTGTTTTTGGCAGCATGCTTTGGTGTACCATTGAAAAGAAGCCCCTGTAATTCTGGATCACAGAAGCATGCCATCTTCATGCCTCCTGTGATCCAAAACAGGGCCCTTGGTCTGCAAATGGAGAAGGACTAACAGGGGCAGGGCCTCCTTGATCCACATTGATTTGCAGATATGAGGCCCATGATCTGAATTAAGAGGCTCCTTAATCTGGATCTAAAATGCAGTTTAGGCCCTTTCTACACTCAACAGCCACAAGAATTTTGGAAGCCCAAAGGCATTACCATGTGACTCACTTCCGACCTAATAATCTTTCTTCATACTGTTTGTATTACCACTCCCTTCACCTCTATTTAGAATACTTTTCAAGGCTAACAAAATTTAATCCCTCTAATTCTTTTCTCATCAGTAAAGCAACATTTTTAAATTTTGTTAAATGTACAGATATGCTGTAACAATTCTCACTTCCGCCCTGTTTCATTTTGATGCAATTCTAACCACCATTAATGCTGTTTTTTCCCATTATTAATGGGCTGCCCACCCTCTCCCTGGAAGTGTATTTGTTTCCATGGACAAGAAAGTTATTTTAAGACTTTGGAAATTAAAATGTACCTTTCTGCTTTCCTGGATGGATTTCTGAACTAACTTCCATAATACTAAAGAGAAAAATAGCGCACTAGTGATGGGATAAATTGATATTTCTTTCCTCTCCTCTTTATAAAAAGCCAATTTAACTCTCAGAGAACTTGTTATCAAAAGGAAATATTCAGAATATACACGGGTTTCATCTTATGCACACTTGTAGCATTTGTCTTGAGTTCAATCTAACTAATCATAGTTATAATAAACATACAGCAAGTCTCACATAACAAGTGCTGATTTATAAGTCACGTGTAAAATTTATAGGACACTCATGAATACAGATCCAAAGTAGTAATTTAGAACTATTTGGCAATGATCCTTACCAAATCCAGTTCATTTCCAACAATATGAAAGAATTTTCACTGCTCAAATGTCATGAGGTGAATATGAATTGGACAAATTCTCATCAATTTATTCACATATTGAAGTGCTCATAATACTACGTTTTCAATTATTTCACATGGAATATCTTAGAGAGAAATTGGGTTGTTTGCTCAAACCAGAGGGCTCTTCACACTACAGCCAGAATGGCTGTAGCGAAGAAGGCTAAGACACTCTGGAATGCTTTCCCCATTCACACAGAAGGAGGCAGGAGTGCGTCAACATGCGTTCCTACCTGCCTCCGTGCAAATGGAGAGAGCATCCCAGAGTATCCCAGCCTGAAGAGGCCAGGACGGGAGTGGAATGACCCTCCCAGGCCTGCCTGCTATTGGGTGACTAACACCCAGAGGTGGGCAGACTTGGCAGGGCCCTTCCCTGGGTTCCTGCTTGTTGTAGGGGACCAGATTGTGTCCCCTACAACTGGCAGAATCCCCCCCCCAGCACCACCTCCCACCCACCCCATGCCTGGGGATGCATGCACGTGCACACACAGCACCTACCTGCTGGTTATCCTGGGTCCCAATGGCCCGGCTCAATTGGCCCCACAGTGCACGTGCACACGGCATGGCCTCTGATAGGGCAGCTCACCCATGTGGTCAGTCTGCCCAATCAGAAGCCATGCCACGTACACGTGCACCACGGGGCCGACTAAGCTGGGCCATTGGGACTCAGAACAGCCAGTAGGTAGGTGCTGTGCGCACGCACGCATCCCCGGGCCATGGGGTGGGTGGGGTGGTGGTCCCGGGGGGCGTCTGTGGGACTCAGCCACCTAGATCTAGGCAGCTCAACCCTGCAGAGCCCAGTGATCTGCCTGGATGGGCCAGGGGATGTGGGGTCCCTTGGTAGGCACAGTCTACCTAGAGACCCCACATCCCCCGGCCCATAGACAGCCACAGATTGACCTCTCCCCACCCTGGAGAGGGGTGAGGGGAAGCCGAACTGGGTGTCTCCCCAACTCTCCCCCAGCCGGTCAGCCTGGGTCCCATCTACCAGAGTCCACTCGCCTGTGCAGACCACGGCAGATGGCAACCTTGGGCGTGGCAAGGTGAGTGATTTGCACAGCTCTGCCACCTGTTGGACCAATTTTTGCCCAATCATGGTGGGGGACATGTCCCGCAGCTGTTAGGGAGGGAGGCGTGTGTGAATGCTCCCCTCCCTGCACAGCTGGGGACGTCCGGAACTTGCTGGGGTGTGTGGAGAGTCCTTTTTAGTGCTCTGCTTTTGGAAGGCATCTACAACATGTCAGGACACTTTGGGTGGCCTGGAACGGATACAGCTGCCCCACAAGAGTGAATGCTCCATCCTGGCGTGTCATAGACACATTCCAAAACCCCTCGTGTGAAAAGGCCTCTGGTCTCCGAAATGAAGAAATTTAAATACAGAATTGACATCTAGGTGCAAAAAATGTACAGTCAAACTAACGGTCTTGTTTGCACTTACATTGCCTGGTGTGAAACAGTGGGTCTCGAGCAGCAAGGCCCACTAATCTGCACCATGGCAAAGTGGTCAAGCTGAAGTGACTCCACAACCCAAACTATGCCTTAATCAACCTCTTCCTTAGCTCAGGTAGGCGTGCTTGGGAACTGGATTTTGTTGCCTGCTTGGTTACAGAATTGTGCTTTAGCCTTTTTGCACAATCCTGCCTTTCCTTACTGGACACTTTACAAGACTGGAGGCTCCTCACAGCAGAGACCTTGCTCTCAAAACCTCATTCTGGTGATGTAGTTAGGATTTCCTGTGGGTGAGCAGTCCTGTCACCTTTCCTTTAGTCCCTTTTTTTATTTGTCCTTAAACAACTGTATAAACTAAAAGATAACTTTTGCCAAAGCTATACTGTGCATGCACATATAGCCTCTGCTCATGAAATCTCAGCACCTGGACCTCTTCATATGATGTGTAGCTTTGCCCTAGTTTTTCACTTTAAAAGCAGCAGTTTTCATTCAAAGCAAAATTGGTTCACCAACATTAATGTTTGGTGTAATTCTATGTCTAAACCAAGCTAGTTGCATCAGACTCTTGACTTGTGTATGATCTTCAGGCAGTAAAGCCATCAAATGCATGAATAAGATATTTAAATTGGCAGAAAATTCTGGAGGAGCTTCAACTGCTCCAAGCTGGATTGATAAACTGAATATTGAACTGGCAGTTCCAGTGTTCTAGGCAGAGATTTCAAACTGCAGCCTTCCAAATATTCCTGAACTACAACTCCTAACATTGCAGTCCTGGTATTCTGTGCCAGATCCTGGTGCAAACATATGCTGAGACTATGCCCATAAAGGGCCCTGCAGTGTTGGGGACAATGACAACAGAAAGCAGGAAAGTTCCTAATTTGTGGCATTAATCATGATTAAGTGACTGCAACTAATTACAGACAGGACTCTTAGTGAATGAATCTAACAGCTTTGGGTCCTAAATCCTGTTTGTGTTTGTCAAATGTGTGTTTGGCACATTTCTAACTCAGAGCAATGCAAGAAAATCAACTCAAAGGTTAAATACAAACATCTAGTCAGAGTCCTTCTTTTACCACCATTGCCCTCTGGCTCTGCTCTATGAAATATCAGCCATGATTCTTAATCCTGGCTAAGAACAACAACAACAATAGAAACAAAACAACAATGAATCTCTAGTTTTGAAGTCACTTAGAGTTGAAGGTCTATCAACAGCTCAGTATAGGTGTTCTTTGTTGATATTGTAGTCAGACCTCTGGAAGTCTTTATTATTATTATTATTTTATCATAGGCAGCAGGCATGACCTGTGTGTCATTCCAATTTGGTCTTGTGGTTAGAGTGCAGGACTTATATCTCATAGTCACTGGGTTTGATTCTGCATTCTTCCACAAAACCAGCTGGGTGACTTTGGGCTAGTCACAACTCTCTTTCTCAGCTCTCACAGCTCCACCTACCTCACAGGGTGTCTGTTGTGGGCCAGTGAGCCAGTTTGGTCTAGTGGTTAGGGAGCCAGACTCTGATCTGGGAATACCAGGTTTGATTCCACCCTTCCCATGAAGCCAACTGGGTGACCTTAGGCTAGTCACAGCTCTCTTCTGAGCTCTCACAGCCCTACCTACCTCACAGGGTGTTCTGATGTGGGGGGAAGAATAGAAAGCTTTGTCAGCTGCTTTGAGTCTCTTTAAATGGGTGAGAAAAGTGGGATAGAAAAGCCAACTCTCTGGGTGCGTCCCCATGATCAAAATACTCGGAGGCGAACCTGAGTTCTCTTTGGAGCGTCTGCATGGAAAGCCTCTAATCTGGGCTACATGCGGGACAAATGTCACAAATCCGCGGAACCCCCCCCCCTTCATACTGTTCTCGCTCTGAATTAGGAAGGCAAGCATGTATTATCTTGAGTCATGCGGACAGTCCCGGGTTATTGGGGGAGGAGTTTGGCGATTGGAGTATTAGTGGGCAGGGTTTCGCTGTCCCTGCTGTGCATGCTGTGATCACAACTTGGGGATCTCTTCAAAAGTGATGAGCTCTCATTTGCCCTGTGTCTCTTCGGGTACAAGCATGCCCCCTCCCTTGCCTGATTGCCTGATCTGCAAGGCACGCATGGGTAAGGGCTTGATATAGCACACGAGTGCCTGACAACTTCCCTGCACTCAGCTGAGCAAGATAAGCTGTCAGATGGAGGTATGCCTGCTGTTAAGCAGAGAAGCTCTCCTCCGCTAAAATAATTGAAACACAGTCATGGCTTCAATCAATGAGCCGGGTTCCCTTCCTATTATGCCCCCCCCCATTATCATCTCTTATCAATGCAGTGTGTAGTTTTTGGAGGTGCAGAAGGGAAAGCATGGCCCAATCCAGCCATTCTGACAGCTGAATGGTTATTTGGAAAGCTGTTCAGAAAGTGTGAAATCTACATGAGCCACTTCCAGATTTGCTTAGGATGTAGAACTGAAGTTATTAGCATCAGTTCCCCCAGGAGACACTTTTTAATGGCACAGTTTGTTAGACCAGAACTGGGAGCTGTACTCTCTTCTACGTACCTCCTTTTGGCACTCCAGTTGCCCCTGTATAGTCAGCCATTTTGTCTGCCTAGACTGGGACATATTCCATCCAGATGCAGAGAGAGCAGCCCAGGTCTCTCCCTTTTGTCCTAGCATGTGTAAGAGAGGAGCCTGAAGAGGAGCTGATGCTGCAATGTGCCAGACTTCAGGTAAGTGCACAACACCCCTATGTTTGTTACTGGAAGCTCATTAAAACAGGCTGCAGTGACCAAGAAGCTGTTTCACATGTTTATGGAAGCCAAGGGGCCTTTTTGTATGTACCTCTCTTAATCCGGAATAAGAAGATCCAGATCTTTGGTATCCGGTCCTCATGGAATTTAGCACCTGATGGCAGTGGGTGCAAAACAGGGCTGCTGTGTGGATGTCATAGCATCCATCCCAAGGCAGGAAGGTCCACCAGTGGCATGGCGCAATTGGCCCATGTAGTTGTTAATCAGGGGTCACTTTCAGTGGGTGTAGTGGAGAGACACAGCTTCATAGCTGCCTACACAGCCACTACAAAGCTTGTGCTCAGCTTTGTAGGCTGCTATGAAGGACATACATAGTCTGCTGAGAGGTGGAGCTGCCCTAATGCAAATGGTGGCCTCTAGGCCCACCCCTGGATCCCATTGCTATGGTATACATGCAGAAGCACAGCTTCTGATCTGGTCTTCACGGCAAAAGGTCAGATTGAAGACACGATTAAAGAGGTCTTGCATTAATCCAGATTCAAGGGCTCGAAGACTCCATTAAATCTGTATTTCAATGACACTCATGTGGACAACATGTTCCTAATGGGGTCCTCATGTGGGGTCCTTAAGGGGTCATGTGTGCGGAAGGTACATAACTGATTCATACCATTTGTGTACTTATCGGGCTCCTAATGGGCTTTTTACTGCATATGCAAAAAGGGCCCTTGTTGCCCCTTTGTTCTGTTGTAGATGCATCAACACATGCCCTGGTGCAGCAGTAGTGGACCTGGAGAGCCATGGCCATAGCCTGAGAACAAAAGTGAATGGGAGCATAAACAATTCCAAGCTCGCTGTAAAAGTCAAAAGATCCATATTTCATTCTAGGCTCCAGCAAAGCCTGGACTCACTTAATGGTAGCTAGGTAGTTAGGATTCAGGGATGTTCCCAGAATTATGCTGTCCATATTCACATATTATTTGGGAGGGGTGTTTCCAACTATCTATCCAAACAGATCAACTTCAGTTATATAAGAGAGATAAAGATGATATATGGGTCAAAGTCCAAAATTTAGAACATGTAAACGTTGGATAAAGTGGTGAACAAAGTGGAGAGCAAAGAATTAAAACAAAGAAACAGGTCTGATACCTAAATAGTAATTAGTTATTAGTAATTGGAGCAGGGGGAGAAGGGGGGGGAGAAAGGAGAGAGGAAGGGAGTGGTGAGAGTGTATTATGGGAGTGAAGTGCAGAACTAAAGAATTTCTTTAATCACAAATGTTGAACTATGAATATTATCTGAAGATTAGTTATTGTGAAAGATAACATTTTGTTATTATTTTAATGGTTCAATTCTGAATTCCCGATATTATATTTGTGTGTGTATCTGCAAACCAAAAGAGAGAGAGGAGAGGCGTTTCCAACACACCTTTGCCTGTTGTCATGCTGCAAATGACACAACCTGTGATCCCAGCAGGAAATAGTTATTGTTCATAATTTACAGTAACGGAAAAACTCCTAGAACCGATCCTACATGGATGCGGGTTCTCCACCCACGATTATTCATTTCCTCAAGATAAGACTTCCTCTGCTTGAGAATGATGTGCTGACTGGCAGGGAGGACCGGATGTATATTACAACTAATCAAGCTTTAAGAACATTCCAGGGTATTTCTTTTTCACAAGAAAGCTTTAAAAGTATATTTTAATTTGGGCACTGAGCAAGATAGTTTTCCCCTGGTTGATAAAAATCACATTCACAAACTTGCAGGAAACCAAACTGACAATTAGTTTGCAAATTTTCACTCAGTAGCTTATCCATAAACTCAGCTGGCCTGTTCACTAATGCATGGGCAGGAAAGCCAAAAGCAAATTTGTCCTACGTTACAAATAATATGCAATTATTTTTACATGCAGGCTGGGTGCTAGCTGTGAAGAGGAGTAGTAGTTGGTTTTTATATTCTGCTTTTCTCATCCTTTAAGAGAAGTCAAAGTGGCTGATAAAACTTTTGTTCTCCTCTCCACAACAGATGCCCTATGAGGTAGGTGGGGCTGTGAGAGCTCAAAGACAGATTTGACTAGCTCAAGGTCACCCAGATGGCTTCGTGGAGGAGAATGAAACCGGGAGACCTCACATGGACCCTGGAGCTCTTTACACTGTTGCCATAAAGATCACTACCAAGTGTTGTCCATAACAGAAATCTGATTTTTGTTTTTACTTCTTCCCCTGGGTGAAAATCAGTATTTCATGGTGACTGAGTGAGCTGATCCCCCTTCTTCACTTAATAAAGGCTTTATGTTGACTCTCCTTATTGATTTCACTGTCTTGTGTATGGGTGGTGCCACTCTGAGAGAACTGACCTAGGGGGTGAAACGGGCTGATGAAACCCGTTAGAGACCTATTGTCACAGATTTTCCTAGCCTAGGATCCACATATTATAATGTTTTTTGATGCATATTTACCTGACAATGTTGTTTTTATGCATACATTTAAAAAAAAAACCCTAAATCACTTTGCCAAATTATGGAGTGTGTTCTTACCTGAAGAGGAAGAAAAAACCAGGGGCAGCAGATTGTGTGTGACGGCTGCATCATACAATCAAAATACATTCATCATTCCTAGTTAAAACATCAACATCCACCTCTAAGAACCTAAAAAAGAGATCACACCTCTCCATAGACACCTTGCATTAACATACTTACCAAAGTAGGAAACACAGGATTTTTATGCTGTTTTGTTTTTTAAACCAATTAGTTTTAACATCAAGATCTGCAAAGCTCTGATTGTGATTAATTTTAACAAGTCAGCTGTGAACTACAGTTTAGAGACTTGGTGCTTTCACATTTACCTGTGGAATCGCTTCCAAAAGTGACTAGTAGACTCTCTTCTGTATATTGATCTGATCCAAGGGAGGCCATGCCCATCACTAGTATGTTCCAGACCAGATTAAGTAGTCCAAAATGGTCTGTACTGGAACCCTACTGGACTTTTTTAAAGGTCTACCTGTGGCCTAACAGGTCCTCAATCAGAGCACAGAGTGTCTGAATGCCTCTTTGTTCCAGCTTAGCTCACATTTTGGTGAGCACAAAAGTGTGCTGCCAGAAGTGGTCCTTGAGGGCTCCAAGGCCAGGAATTTTAATTCCTGCCAAAGGAATTTGTAGAGGCTGGATCTGAAGCTTGTGTGAGCTTCAGGGCTATTGAATCAGCTGTTCCAGTACAGCTATGTGGATGGATTTGTCCCAAGAAATGTGGGACAAAGCTCCTGGAGTCTCACTGGAACAGCCCAGAAGTTCAGAAATGGTCATGAAGTGGGAATAGTGAAATACATGCAATTAAAATCTCTGGTTGTAGCCATTTAGATTAGCATATGGCTCTCAATGAATGCAGTTTTGATTTCGCTGCAGCTCTGTTTTTTCTGCTTTGCAGGTCATAGTTCAGAGAGAGAGAGAGAGAGAGAGAATTTTGCATGAAGGTGTTTCCAAGTTAAATCCTTGGAATCTCTTTGGAACAAAGTCATAGCAAAACATTTCTGTAATTTTGTCCAAAAAAACCCTGTATGGTTACGTCAATGCTGACACTGGGAGTTAAGTTGACTTGGGGGGTGTCTTGATCACTTTTAGTTACATTTCCAACCGTTGCTTGACCTCTGAAAAATATTATAAAAGTAGATCACCCATTACACTTTGAAATTATGAAATTGTGTTCTTTGGGGCCACAGAATGGGCTATTACCACCAAAAAGTAAAAGGTAGTTTACTAAAGAAGTTTCTAAGTCTCCTTCTGCATTGTGACTGATTTTGATTTATATCCCAGAATAGGAAGTTGCTGTTAATACCAACTACGACAGGCTCCAATGCAGAAAGGCCTCAGACATTGGTCATTTGCTCAGGCATTGCTCTTAGTTACAGAAAACCTAGTGTGATAATCAGACTGGAAAGGATTGAAAAATGGTGAAAATTTGTATAGGGATTTAAATACAGTCAAGCATCCCCAATAAATGGCTGTACAGCTTCTGTCGGAACAGATCTAGTGCAGATCTAGTGCAGAAAAGGGCAGCATCTTTCCAGCTATATAAAACAAGCCAAAATTTGCTGCTCTCTGTTTTGCAAAAGCTCCCTGAAATAATTAATGATAGATGTCCACTAGGAGAGGAGTTCATATTTTGGCTACGATGTTTTAAACTACCTTCTATCAGCCTCCAGGGTGAAAAGAGCACATCAGCGGCGTGACAACTGTTTCCTTGTGCATTAGCCTAAAATATGTGTTTCTGAAATGTGGATGAAATTCAGTTGGAAAGCATATTTTGCTCCTAAAGCACATTAAAGTTTTGGATGTGTCCCTTAAAACACATTTTAGGATGCTGGATCTTGAGTGTGGCCATGGTGAAAACAAAAGACAGAAAACAAACTTGCAACTGAATAAACAAGTGGTCAATCATATTGCATTGCTTTGAAGGGGAGAAAGTTGGGGTGAGCTACTTGGAGTGACTTGAGGTGGAATATGCAACACATTTGCTAGAACAAAAGGTGAGAAAGGGGAGCTTGAGATGGGCTAACATCTATAAATGTGAACGTTGGTGAAGTAGAACATACTGTTCCCTTGGCTCAAAGCACGTCAGGAATATTGTGTGTAGCTGGACCTGAGGCAACTTTCCATGCTATCTCTTTCTCTTTTCTATAGTGTAGTAGAATGAAGCAGAATATGTGACCAATGTCTGGATGCAGCACTAGAGTTTCCAAATAACATGACATTAAAGTCATTATAAAAATCCATTATAAACAACCAAACCATACACATTTTTATGGTAATTAAAATAAAAAATACTTTAAAATAACGACATTGTACATAAAACATTAAACAATCTAAAGCATAGGCACATTTTGCACAGGATATTCTCCCTTCTATATACTAACATGAGATAAGGGAGGCCCTGCTCCTAGTAGCATGTTCTGTCCACACAGGATGGAGCATAAACTGTGTTAGGGTCCCTAAAATGGTGCCCTAGACTGGTTTATTAGTAAGCCACATCACTGAAGTATACCAGTGTGCTACCTATCTTGTCCTGGAACAGTGAGTCATGCGTGGAAGGCACACAGCCTATCTTCTGGGATGTGGGAGAGGGTGGCATTGCAACAAGGTTTGTCACCAAATGCTCCCTCTCCAGAACACTGAAGGTCAGGAACTTTTAGTTCCTGGTCTTCAAAGACCCCAGTAGTTGACTTTGAAGCTGTCACAGCCTTTTGAGCCAGAGATAGGGGCTGGTGTGGTACAGGTCATCTCAGTGTGGATGGTCATGTCCCACATCAGTGGCAACCCATCTCAGTCTGGGGCAAGTAGTGTATTCAGGTCCAGGGCATTCTGCCCTGGTTCAGAAGAAGCATGGTAAGTGCAAAAAGGGAAAATGAAAATATTTTTTTAATGAGCTCATGCTCATCCATCCATCAGTCTGTCCGTCATTTATATACTGCCTTTCCAAATATTTCTTGAAGAAAAAACATACATAGTACAAAATACAACCTTGCAATAGTAAAAACAATAATGCATTGCCATCATCAGAGGATATTCTTCTCTCAACTCCAGCTGAACACAGCCAGTTCTTACACATGCCTGAGAGAAAGTAGGGTAGAGGTAAGCAGGTTCAGCTGCAGCCTCTACAGAGTTGATCATCCTCAGCAGGAAAATTCTGATTCATTCCTAGGGGAGGGATGCCACTTTGTGTAGATGCAAGACAGCGGTGTAAGTGACCATCTATTTACTTATTTAAAATATTTCTATATTGCTGTCCATTAAAATATAAACTCAGAGAGGACCTGCTTTCACCATGTTGCCCCTTCCCTGGAGATATTTTTTGACATGTCCACAATGGCTACTTTCCAAGATTATCTCCAGACTGGCAAAAGTACAGCAGTGGTGCATCTCCAGCTGGAGAACCTTTATCCCCCAGCTTCAAAGATAGTGAGGAAATGAGGTGTATGATGTAAGGATACCATTAGGGTGTGAGCAACTGCTTCTGCCAATAAGGTGCTGCTTTCCCCTTTCAGTGTCAGAATCGCCACCTGAGGGCCAGAAAGTCAGTAACAAGACAAAGGTTTGTTCTTAGCAAGTTCCTTCATTTATTGTTGACAACAGAGGACAGAATATGTAGGTTCTGAGAGAGTACATCATGCAGACTAACATCAAGCTTTCCCACCCACATTCACCAGTGTTCAAGGTCATTCTAGCAGCATTACCAAGATAACAGTTCCCACAGCTTAGCTATCTATATTGAGACTAAAGGAAACACGGGGCGAATCCCCACAGCAAGCTTATTTCGCTTTCCCTAAAGCGAAATAATAGAACTGGATGCAAACGCGAATTTGCCTGTTCCCATTACTTTTAACTTAATCGCGTTCGATCCGGATTCTGAGGATTGTACGTGGCGTACGTGACTCAACGGGGGACTCAGGTGACTACTTTTTAAAACTGCTTTGCAGGGCTGCCCTGCCCTCTTCCTCCTGGCATGGACGTGCCACCCATAACAGACCCCTTCACGGAGCCTAGCAGGGTGGCTGCCGCTTGCCTGGATGGAGGAAAAACAGGCACCGGCAGCCAGCGATTCTCTCCCCATTTCCCAGGACACACAGCAGCAGCAGCAGCAACTCAAACCCCCTTCACAGCCACAGCCTTTAAAACAGAACCTCCAGGGCTTTCCTTTCCTTTCCCTTTTTTAAAGGTCAGAACTTTCAAAGAGCTAGAATTGCGCAAAACTGCAACATTAAGGTGTGAAGAGGCTAGATCACTACAGTGTAGCTTTAAGGACTGGATTTTTATAGTGGCTGTTTTGAGGGTGGATTTTTTCAATGAAATCACTATCTTTGGAAGCAAGCTACTGGGGGAGGGAAACCCTAAACATGGATTCTCATTCCTTAACACGGTATGGTCCTCACAGTAAAAAATGTAAAACGTTTCAAGCACATGATCTGGAGTGAGACCTGTTGAAATCAGGATTGAGATTCACCACACTTTGGGGTGGTTTAACACGGGGAAAGCGTATTAAGCCAAACTGCTGTGCGGACTCTGAGGATTGAAAACGTTTTGAATCCGAGATAAGGTATGCTGTGAAGACACGGCCACAGAGTCCAACAGGAATGCAAGCAGGCGAGGCAAGAGAATAGCATGGACATCACATCTCAGGAATCTTTGCAGAATGTGTTCCTTTAGAAAAGCACTGCCTCAACATCCCCCAAATTTACAAGATTTCCAAACTCAGGGAATCTGCACCCTCTCTAGACTTCGGGGAGAAAAGTAATTTTTGAACTTTTGTTTGTTTAGGCTTCATTTAGGTTAAAAAAAATGTCCAGGCATTTTTTCTCAACCTTGGCCCCATGAAATTCCTTTATGCAGGTACTCAATCAATGCCTAGTGGGATTTTTATATATAAGGGTTGTAGTAGCCATCTATGAATTGTACTTTACCATCTTCAGAGAGCTGCCTTCTATTTTTGTTTGCTAAAACAAAACAGCAACAACAAGAACAAGACAATATAATTAAATTTAAACTGTATCCCCCCCCACAACAGCTAGTCATATGGTTCTGTTTCTGGGTGTGATCAGCAGTTAATTCTGTTCAGGTAGGCACCTAACCTTCAAAAAGTGAAGCCTAGAGGGAGAAAGCTAGTCAACAGATTAAGTGCTACCCGTTGGGCCCTGCACAACATGTCTGAAGTGGGTCTCTGAGTAATACAACTGCCAGTGAGAAAATCCCTTGTGAATCAGTTTAAGAGTTGGCTCATGCAAGTCACTGAAGAAATTCAAGGGTAAGACAAAACAAGAACTGTATGTAAGGTTGGCAACAGACATAGTGACGAGAAAACATTCAGGCAACAGACTTAGTATCAGAGTGCTCTCAACTGCATACATGTTTAGCTACTTCAAAAGCTACACACATTGCCAAGCATAACTACAGTATACACAGTTACACAAATACTACAAGAAGATTTGAGAATTAAAATCTTAGGTTCCACTTGATTTGGAAGACAGAACAGGGCTAAGAAATGTCTTCCAGGCATTTCTAAAATCCTCCTGCTAGAAAAGTGGTAGGGACATTTTATTGTTATTCTACCAGATCTGCAGAGAAAAGTGCGTAGGAGCATTCTTTTAAAAATATTTTGTAGGCAGCCTGGAAAGTCCATTTCCAACTTAGGTCTTTCCAGAATAATCTTATTTTTGTTTCTGTAGTAAACCATTGATCTATGTGCATGGAGGCACACACAGACACAAACATTTTATTGACACGCCACACACCTGCTATTTTATATTTTATCATTATCATTTAGTGTATCAATTTGCACAAGGATAAAATTACTTTTAAAAAAATCCTTATACAAACTTAATTTTTAAAAGTCCCACAAAGGGTTTCCTTTTATTTATAACTGAACTGCAAGGAGATCAAATCAAACTAAAGGAAATCAACCCTGACTGTCTGTTGGAATGATACATACTGAAACGGAAGCTAAACTACTTTGGCAACAAAATGAGAAGGCGGGACTCATTGGAAAAGGCTCTGATGGACAGATACTGCCATGGAAGCAATGGACATGAGCTTGCGCAGATTTTGGGAGGCAGTGGAGGGCAGAACTTGGCATGCTTGAGGTCATAGAGAGTCAGACATGATGTGTGACTAAACATCAACAATTACTTAAAATTTATATCAAATTATAATTAGAATCACCATTTTTATGATAATAGTCATCTAACTCTGTCTTGTGTGGGTGGATCCAGCCTACTGGGGGGGGGGGGAATCATCATGCAGATGAGGAGGTCCTGGATTTGAATAGAGACCTTCTGATCCTGATCAATGCCCTCATGCAGAAAAGGCTATGGAGAGGCCACTTCAGAGCCAGTATGTTTTAAGATTGGCATTCTGTCTTTGCATCTCACTTCACTCATGTACTTTTCTGTACTCAGATTTCAAATGGTACCTCCAGCATAATTTTGTTAACTTAGACAGGGATCATTTTCAGTTGCTAAATACCTTTTCAGGTAAACCTCTTTCAGGGTTCATTCTTTATACCAGTAATGGCTCTTAGGTGTGGTTGGGGAAAATCTGGCTCCTCTGCATCTGTTGGGATATAAATCATGTATAATCTCTTCCACTGAGACTTGAGTCAAGTAAGATATGGGATCAATTCACACTTGGCCTCTTAGTTTGCAATAGATTAACATCTGGGCAGGTGCATCTACACTTGCAGGAGGCGTTTACAGCCTAGAAATGCCCCTTGCCTTGCCTGTCCAGATGTAACCTATTGCAAACTAGCTGTGGTACACTACTGGTCACACAAGTAGTTTCCAATGACCTCAGGACATCTTCAGGTCATGTTACTCACATTATTTTAATTTTATTCATTTTCCAAGCCTGCCTAACCTCGTTAAATCATCTTAGCCCATCCTGGCATCTCAGGATGTCGTCACTTCCTAAAGTGTGGGGGGGGGCAGGCTAAAGGAGGCTGAATTGTGCTGTGGTGAGTAGAGTCCAATCTTCCCTTCAGCCTATCAGTACGTACAGAGTTTGTGAAGTATCTCCTCTTCTCTCTTCAGTTTATGTGTATGATTCCTCTATCTAGCATTTTTATGCAAATTTATTTTTTTTAATTAATCACACAGAGAAGAATAGCACATAAAAAAGGAAGGGGTGTGTGGAGGTGGAGGAACAGGTTTTAAAAATAACTGCAAACACACACCCTCACCTCCCTTGTGTGACAGAATGGCATCCAATAAGAAAGGAGATAGATTTGATGCAGGAAAACAGGTGGAGAGCCAAGAGGATGCTCAGGTCAATCTTGGAGAAAGGTGTGATCCATGCAGCCCAAGGTGGGGACAACCTGGGGATGTCTGATGTGTGACCACAACCCCAGATCAAATTAATGAATAGGTCATCCTTAGACTTGTGTGATCAGGGCCAAGCTAACTAACCCTCCCCAGTCACAACCAATTACTTACCTGTTGCGTCCATGGTACATCCATTAGTACCATTTCTGGTGTGTGGGGTCATCTGATGTACTGTGCAAATGCACTGGTACCTCAGGTGAACACTGATGCAACTACATGTGCACAGAGTGTCATCACTGCCATAGCAACAGCACACATGTAGTTGCACAGGTTGCCACAATCAAAATGGTGGCACACCACAGAGGATTAGATGCATGACTGGACAGAGGTAAGTATCCTGGTGCGCGGGAGCTAGTCTATCGTGTACTAGCATTCCCCAGTGTGGACACTAGTACACGCTAATTTGTTCTGCATCTTTCCTGTCCAAAGGATAGGAAGGCAAATGCAGGAACACCCCTGGCTTCTCACTTCTTGCTTTACACAGTTGTGTAGAGCTTAGCAAAGACATTATAGCAGCAAAAGCTGAAGAAATCATTCACAGTGTGCTGTTTCAGGACCTATCATGCAGAATGAATGTGAAACAGAAAGTTTCTGAGGATTCAAGATATAAATGCCATGTATAGTTTGATTTCCTGATTTTGCCATATATGCACACATAAACGTGCACAAGTTGTATGATGTTTGTACTGCTAATGTGATTAAATATTTTGCTTAGTTTGCATATACAGTAATTCACACAGCAGACATCTTACTCTGTGCCATGTAGGACTGTTACGAATTACCTTCCTTTCATTAGTGAATGAACTGTTCACAGTGAACAAAACATTTGTATTTTATGATAGCGTAAATATATATTCTGGAACGCCAAAGCACATGAATAAACATTGCCCGTTTTGCCTTCTTCAGTCATCTAAATGGCTACATTAGGGACAAAATGTTTTTAACCACCAGATGGCAACATGAGATCACAGAAATACTGTAGCTGTATTTGTACGTTCTCTTTCATCTCTTTATTCAAATTAAGACATACAGTTTCTTCTTCTGAAAGACTCAAACTGGTTTGGAAATTTGAATAAAAAATCTGATCACATCAGTAAGCATAAGGTTTCTACTGAATATAAAGCTGTTATGTTTATCTTTGACCACACTACTACTACTGAATTTAATTTTCAGTTTTAGCATACGGAGACTATCCCTTTGATAGAAACTTAAATGTGTTGATTGGGGTTGGCCAAGCTGTTTAGAACATGTGGAGGGGCAGCAAACTGATATTTATTTTGATTTCAACAACCTGGGATCCTGGTGGTTTGGACATGAAATAAATGTTTGGGACTTCAATATTTTTAGAGTGTTGAAATCTTTGCTGTCAGTAAAAAGAAGTAAATGCTTCTTCCTACGTACTTTAAAACTTCAATCTACCTTCTTTTAACTTTTCAATCTGGTTTTATTCTTTGTGGATTGTTTCATTAAGGCTGCATGCCTATTGACCTTTTAAAGAGTTTTGAATTCATTTTAAAAGTTGGCAATTTCCCATAGGATCAGACAAATCCGTAGTTCCTGAGGATTAAATGGCCCAAAATGTGAATTATCTGTATTCGAATCAAAAGAACACTCACTGCAGAATTTAAATGGGTGAGAAAAGCAGGGTAGAAAAGCCAACTCTCTTTGTGATTGTCGTAGCAACAGCAAGGTGTGTGTTGGACCGCCTTCACTGTGCAGGTCACTAGATAAATTGGGGATGTGAAACTGGCAAAGATGAGAAAAGTAATAAAATATTCTGGAAAAGAACGAATGAATTGGCCACTGAGTCATAACCAAGCAATATGAAGCATTGTTAACCTGAGATATGCTGTGAGTTAATTTTTACTTCAAACATGTGAAAACTAGCATATATGGCAAGAACATTCCACCTGCATTTGAATCACCTCCAACCATCCACCTTTAATTAACAAAGCTATTCCCAGCAATGAGATCAACTCTTTTTCCATGATTCAGAGAAGACTCACCTTTGCTGAAAGCAGTTTTTACTTGTTCTTGGGCCTCTTTTACAATTTGTACATCTCAAAGGCAGACATCGCAAAGATGTTTCTGGTATCTCAATTTAAGTTAGGGAAATCTGCAACCTGTAGATCATTAGAGGATTAATTTAAGGCCATGTCTCCCCATCGAGGGGAAGAGGACCTGACGGTAGGCATTTAGTGAATGTGATTTGATCATCACATTGATGGTCACCTCTGTGTACCAGTTTCGGAGCTTGGAAGCACCTGGCCATGCAGCAATTTAGGTGTTTTCAACAAAGGCAGGAAGTTGTGTCCTATGAACAAAAGCATCTCTGGAATGGCTGCTCATAGTGGGTACCACTTCTCATTACAAATGGGAATTTGGTGGTTGCTAAAGATGAGTCCGCCACAGCCCCCTATCCTTCCTAACATCAAAATTAAAATAATAATAATTTCAAAAATCTGTCCTAGAAGTGATGAGTAAAATATATTCAATCAATAGAGATCACTTCAAAAATAAAGGGTCCATCCCCATGCTGAAAATATTCCGAGATTATTCTGAGTCCGCCTCAGGAGCATCTCCATGCAAAGCCCTAATACAGGCTATATGCGAGACAATACGTGTTAAACAAATCCCACTTAACAAGTGTACTACCTCTGAAATAAGGGGCTAGCACGTATTTTCCTGGGGTCATGTGGATGCTCCTGGGTTATTTGGGGCAGAGCTTGGTGGCTGCAGTATTAGTGGGCATGGTTTTGCCTCTGCTCCCTGTTTCTGCCACGCGCGCTGCAATCAGACCCTGGCAATCTGTTGACTGTTAAGCCACATAACAGTAGTGAAATTAAAAGGCTTTTACCTCCTTCAAGACTGGTTGATCTGAAAGTGATTGAAACCCTCGACCTGAATTGGGAGAAAATATTGAGCCGGTTGCGAGTGGGGGGTGCCCACTGTCATGCTCATGTGCACACCTTCACTAAACTGTAGCAGCCTAGGAAGGGAATGATCTGCTTTTAGTTATGCTTTTTTTATTTTTTATTTTTCAATTTTTTTATTTTCATTAGTACATTTCCATACATATTTATATCACAATACAAAAATTTTAATGAATTTACATGTGACTTCCTCTCTTCTCCAGATTCTTCTGCTTCTGATCCCTTATGTTGTGCTCCATACTTCTACTTGATGCTTTTTCTCCTAGAGGCCGATGCCTTCCATCGGGATACCCAACCCCCGAAGAAATTGTATAAAAAGTCCCCAAAACTCTAAAAACTTATTTACAGTTTTATCTTTTAATAAGTTCGTTAGTTTGTCCATTTCTGCCATATCCATCAGTTTAATTATCCATTCTTCTTCTGTAGGTAGTTCCTCTTGCTTCCATTTTTGTGCATATAGCAATCTGGCAGCTGTTACCATATACAAAATCAGAGTCTTTACTTCCCTTAGATTGTCATCAACCATACCCAATAAAAAAAGTTCTGCTTTTAGTTATGCTTTTAACCAACTTTTGGTTATGCTTTTAACTGTGGCGGCCAAGGAAAGGAATGATCTTTGTGTTTGTGGAGATGCAACTGAGGTGTTTGCCTGTCATTGCTGCAGCTGTTTTCCTGTCATCACTGTGTGATGGGGTCACTTTAAGCTCCCCACAGGTGTGGATGGTAAAGAGAAGAAATGCTGAGTCACTGGGGGTAAGGAGAAAAATTGGGTATTTAGCTAGAGAAGAGGAATCGGAGGAGAGAAGTGTTTGGGAAGCAGGAGAAGGTGGAACCGGTAACAGAGAGCCCAGGAGGTCCAGAGAGGTGAAAGACGGAGGCCGAAAAGAGGAGCCAAAGTAGAGCATTCCGGAGGCAACACTGTAGTCACCTTGTAATGGACAAAGGGAGAATTGGTAACAGCCGGTTGACAAAGAGAAGTGACTTTGGGAAGGGAAGAAAGATATCTTCCGGAATTGTATATATGTAAATAGTTGGGGATCCCTAGAGCACTGAATATCGTTACACCTGCATGTCCTAGGCACAAGTAAAGACAAGAAAACCAAGCATCTGTGGTTGTTCTTTTTATTTTCCTGGGAGCCTCTCAATATTGTGTCTTGGGGGAAATTCAAGGACCCACGGTGGCACCTAACATATGGTGCCATCACAGAAGAGTGGTGGCAGAGGTGGGATCCCCCTAAGAAACCCAACGTGGTGAATGTCGGAACTGGCTGAAGAAGAAAAAAAGGCAGAAGTAAGTGGCAAGATTAATTGGAACCGACCAGTTACACGAAGCCTAGTAAGGGGCATAGAAGCAGTTTTGTTAAACCCCGAGATGTCAGCAGAAAAGGAGGAGGTTAGAGAGATGATGCAAGCTTTAAGAGACTTATTGCAACAGAATGAAGAAGAAAAAGTTCAAAGGAAGAGGCAAGAAGCTCGGTGGAGTGAGCAAATGGCCAGACATGAGAAAGATATCAGAGAAGCTCTTAAAGCTATAGCTAAAGGAGAGTCGGGGTGGTGTGACGTGATGGAGGAAGAAGATAGAGGAGATGGTGTGGTGGAAGAGGAGCCCAGCAGACAAGAAGTAGATGGGCGTTTACCTATCAGAATACACAGAATGGTGGACAATGAGAACCCGGAGGATTTTTTGAGAATGTTTGAACGGACAATGACTGTGCATCGATTGGAGAGGAATCTGTGGGTCCAATACTTGGCACCGAATCTGGGTGGGAAGGCATTAAAAGCGTATGCTGGCTTAGCAGATAAAGAACTAATTAACTATGAGAAAGTAAAACAGGCAATTCTGCAGAGATATGGGGTGACAACTGAAACTTATCACCAAAGATTTAGAACTGTAATTTATGAAGAGCAGGAGGGTGTGTTTGAACTGTGGGCTAAGTTACATGAATTAGCAGTCAAGTGGCTTCGGCCAGAGGAGAGAGACAGTCATCAATTAGTTGAACAAATAACCTTAGAACGATTTATGGAAGCCTTGCCTAAACAGCTTAGGGTTTGGGTGCATGAACATACTCCACAGAATGGTAGGGAGGCGATAGAACTAGCTAACAGCTATTTAGTGGCTAGAAACGCAGAAGATCTCAGAGAAAAAGAAAGGGGTAGGAGGAGTAAATCTCTCTTGGAAAGTAATACTTTTAAAGAAGCGGGATCTACCGAACCCCAAGCAAAGAACAGGCAAAAGACAGAGGGAAGACCCCAGGAAGTTGCTACAAAGATGAGCAAAAGATGTTATAGATGTGGGAAATGGGGTCATGTAGAGAAGCTGTGTCTTAGTAAGGGAATGAAACCTACTAATTTGCTATACTCGAGAGAGGGGAGACAAAAAGTGGGATGGGTGCAAGTGAGAGTAAATGGGAAACAGGTAACTGCTTTAATTGATACTGGAAGTTGCAAGTCCCTTGTTCATCCTTCCATAGTTAAAGGAGAACCACATAGAGGTATGGAAAGATTACGAAGTATATTTGGAAAAATAAGGCAAGTCCCTTTGGTTAGGGTTTATTTGGAGACGGAGAAGGGAAATGCGGAAGTAAGTGTAGGTGTGGTATATGGACTCCCCTATTCAATGATATTAGGGATGGATTTGGAACTTAGTTACCAATTACTCTTAGAACAACTGCTAAAGGAAACCAGGATGCAGACGGAAAATGGCTTAGTGGTTACCAGGAGCCAGAAAAAAAAGGAGGAAATAGAGACAGGAGATGAACAAAATGTCCCTTATGAGTTTCTTGAGGAGTTACCCAAGGACGATGAGTTGATTTGTCCTGGGAAAACAGTGTCAAAAAAGGGTAAAGGTTTGAAACGGGCTGATAAAGCCAGAGGGAGACCCTTGGAGGATGTCTGGGAAGTGGATATAGGAGAGCTACAAAGAACAGATCCGACGTTGCAGGAGTGTTGGAAACTGGTCGTTCCATCAGACCAGGAAATAAGATCTAACCCAGTATTTATGGTTATAGAGGGGATATTGTATAGGATGCACAGGGATGTGAGGACATCCGAGTTAATTGAACAAGTGGTGGTACCAAAGGAGTTTAGGTCTAAACTGCTTTCCCTCGCACATGAAAACCCTCGCACATGGGCCGAGAACGTACGCTAATGAGGCTTAAGGACAGATTCTTCTGGCCACAGATTACAAAAGAGGTGGCAGATTATTGTTCGTCATGTCATGCTTGCCAAATGGTGAGACCAAAAGGGAAAAAGGATGTTGCTCCCTTACAGCCTATTCCTTTAGTTCCCGTACCTTTTTCAAAAGTAGGGATGGATATTATTGGCCCTCTAGTAAGAAGTTCAAGAGGATACCAATATGTGCTGGTAGTGTGCGACTATGCCACTAAATACCCAGAGGCTGTACCTATGAGAACAGTGACGGCCAAAGCTGTGGCAGAGGAGCTTATTAAAATCTTTACTAGAGTGGGTGTCCCTAATCAGATTCTGACTGACCAAGGTTCCAACTTTCAGTCTGCTTTGTTGAAACAGCTGTATGCATTATTGGGGGTTACGGGAGTGAGAACTTCCCCTTATCACCCTCAAACCGATGGTCTCACTGAGAGAATGAACCAAACGCTTAAGAATATGCTTAAAAAATTTGTGGGTCAAGATCCAAAGCATTGGGATGTGTGGCTGCCTTATTTAATGTTTGCGTATAGGGAAACGCCTCAAGCCTCTACAGGGTTTAGTCCATTTGAATTATTGTATGGGAGGAGACCCAGAGGGGTGTTGGATATTATCAAAAAAAAATGGACCAAACAATTGGAAGGGCCTAAAAATATTGTGGAATACGTCATTAAACATCGGGAGAAGTTAGAAGAGGTTGCTACCCTGGCTCAGGAGAATGTGGCCAAAGCTCAGGGAAAGCAAAGACACTATTATGATATTAAAGCTACGCAGAAGTCCTTCGTCCTTGGAGAAAAGGTGTTGCTATTGTTACCTGACTCGAGGAGTAAATTACAGGCCAAATGGCAAGGACCATATGTAATTGTAGCAAAAATTGGGCCTGTAAATTATAAAATTGACATAGGGAAAGGTGTACAAAAGGTTTATCATGTGAATTTACTTAGAAAGTGGGTGGAAAGGAAAGCATGCCAGGAGATCAACTGTTGTACGAGAGATACGGAGGCTGCGGAGGTGTATGGAAATCTGGATGGAGATGTGACTGAAGGAGTAGATATCTGCAGGATTAATCCACAATTACAAAAGAGTCAAAGGGATGAATTGAAGCGGTTGCTGGACAAATATAAAGGCATCTTTACCAAGAAACCAGGTACATGTTCCATAGTGGAGCATAAGATAGATACTGGAGAGGTGAAAGCAATTAGACAAAGGGCGTACCGAGTTCCCCAAAAAGCAAGAGAAATCGTAGAGAGGGAAGTCCAGAATATGTTAAGGTTAGGAGTCATTGAAAGGTCGAATAGTGACTGGGCCTCTCCGATAGTATTGGTACCGAAGCCCAATGGGGAAATAAGGTTTTGCGTGGACTTGAGGCAACTGAACAAAGTTACCAAGTTTGACTGTTACCCAATGCCAAGGGTGGAAGAGTTGTTAGAACAGTTGGGTTCCGCTAAATTTTTGACCACATTAGACCTTTCGAAAGGGTACTGGCAGATTCCTTTGGAATCCTCTGCAAAAGAAAAGACTGCCTTTATAACACCTCAGGGTCTTTTCCAGTTTACTAAACTACCTTTTGGGTGTGTGGGGGCCCCAGCAACTTTCCAAAGGTTGATGGATAAGATCTTGCCCGGGCGAGGTGAGTTTTGTGAGGCTTATTTGGATGACATTGTAATATATAGTAAATCTTGGGTAGATCATCTTAAACATATTACCCGGGTGGTGGAAAGTTTGAAAGAAGTTGGACTTACTATTAATCCTACTAAGTGTTCTTTTGCTTATCAAGATCTGAAATATCTTGGCCACATAGTGGGCAAGGAAGGTCTTAGACCAGTTCAGGAAAAGGTGCAAGCTATTAAGGGAGTACCTATTCCAAAAACCAAGAAAGAAGTGAGAGCTTTCTTGGGATTGGTTGGGTATTATAGTAGATTTATCCCACATTTTTCAACTATTGCCAAACCATTAACTGATTTAATAAAAAAGGATAGATCTAATCGGGTGTCATGGGATGCAACCTGTCAAAATGCTTTTGATTTGTTAAAAACAGCTTTATGTAAACAGCCTGTTCTAAAAATACCGAATTATGATTTACCTTTTGTATTGTATGTTGATGCGAGTGATTCAGGGTTAGGAGGAGTGTTGGTCCAGGAATATGATGGAGAGGAACATCCGGTATTATTTCTATCTAAGAAGTTATTACCACGAGAGCAAAGATACAGTGCTATTGAAAAGGAAATGTATGCGGTGGTATGGGCCGTTAAAGCATTAAAAGTGTATTTGTGGGGTCGGAAGTTTACGGTGATCACTGATCATAAACCATTAATTTGGTTAGAGAAAATGAAGGATACTAATAGTAGGCTAACTCGGTGGTATTTAAGTTTACAGCCTTATGGGATAGAGTTTGCTCATATTGCTGGAAAGAATCAGACAGTTGCAGATTACCTATCCAGGTATGCCCCTGATCCAGAACGACCTACGGTTGAGTAGTCCGTTCTCTTCCCTAAGGGGGGGGGGGACTGTGATGGGGTCACTTTAAGCTCCCCACAGGTGTGGATGGTAAAGAGAAGAAATGCTGAGTCACTGGGGGTAAGGAGAAAAATTGGGTATTTAGCTAGAGAAGAGGAATCGGAGGAGAGAAGTGTTTGGGAAGCAGGAGAAGGTGGAATCGGTAACAGAGAGCCCAGGAGGTCCAGAGAGGTGAAAGACGGAGGCCGAAAAGAGGAGCCAAAGTAGAGCATTCCGGAGGCAACACTGTAGTCACCTTGTAATGGACAAAGGGAGAATTGGTAACAGCCGGTTGACAAAGAGAAGTGACTTTGGGAACGGAAGAAAAATATCTTCCGGAATTGTATATATGTAAATAGTTGGGGATCCCTAGAGCACTGAATATCGTTACACCTGCATGTCCTAGGCACAAGTAAAGACAAGAAAACCAAGCATCTGTGGTTGTTCTTTTTATTTTCCTGGGAGCCTCTCAATATTGTGTCTTGGGGGAAATTCAAGGACCCACGGTGGCACCTAACATATGGTGCCATCACACACTGCAGCGAGCGGGACAGGTTATAGTGACATCAACCTGGCTTCCTATCAGGGGAGAGAGTGGGTGGGGAGAAAAAGGTGCAGGTTCACACTGTGGCTTCCATGGGGACAGGCACGTACGACTTGAATCTTCATTGCCCCAAACCACAGGGGACGCTTTATTGCAAGTTACAGTATGGATTTTTATGACACGCGTCACAAGCGAAGCAACCGGCTTCCATGGGGATGTGCCCAAAGAAACCAGAAGCGATTTATAGTAGAATATATGGACATTCTATTGTAAGACCATAATTGTATCCTATTATCTTTTGTTAGGTTCCTTACTTTTGTGCCTTCGATACGAAACTTAAGTTACATCTACCATGCTTCGCATTCAATAAATGTAATGCTGTGTTAGCAAAGAGACATGTGGAAGTGATGGCCCCACATTCATTTTTTCTGTTAATTTAGAACATTTTCATATTGTTTTTTTCTTGCTATCATTACCCCCTATTCAGATCAAAAGAAATGAAAAAAGGCTTCCAGAATCATTGCTGCACCTCAAAACATTATTTGAAGAGGAGAGACTATATTACTATGAATGTGAATGATTCTCAGTTTTAGAATACTGTATGTCTATATGCAGAGAAAAGTTCCAATCTTCCAACTTTCCTCCAAAATGTTCCTAGAAGGGGCCAGACCTATAAGCAATGTAACCAAAAGGTAGATGGCTAAGTGGTTTCACATACAGCTAACTGAACAAAGAAGGAAATGTATATCAAAGGCTACTAGAATGGATGTTCTGAGCCTCCTGCAGAGACAGACAGAATGGCTCTAAAGTCTGTTTGCAGGCAGCTGAGAATAGCTGATGGTTTCACCTTAGTCTTCTGCTCAAGATGCCCAGAAGCAATTGATTGGCACTGTGTGAGACATGAAGCTGGAGTAAATGGACTGTGGCACAATCCTGCAGGGCATCATTTATGTTCTAGTGAAGTTACCTGGCTAAAACTTGAGTTCCCTAAATTAAATGATGAGGGACATGCACTAACCACTAAGATGATCAGAATTTATTTAATGTAACAGCCAGTACTAAATACAAGGATGAATATAGGCAGAAGTGCTGTCCCACCCTGCACTTGTTGACAGATATTGTTTGGAGTTCATGCAGGATTGCCAAAACTTCCTTTGATCTGACCTAAATTAGTGTAAAGATGGGAGATCAGCTTCCACATGTGCTTATCTCTGTTGGCCCCATGGTAAAATCACAGCAAAATGTTTGGATAAAGAAAAGCAATTTAAAGTTGTTAAATCACTGGAAGACCTTGGAATGAATTTTTTAAAAATTAAAATAGATACTGGAAAGACAGTGACAAACTACCCAAACAAGAATGACAAGATAATATTTGGAATATTGCCACAAACAACCTTATACATGCACAATTATAGAAGAGCCAAAGAATAGATGAAAATGAAAAATACATTGTTTTTGAGAGACCGGTTTTAAAAATATACTTATTAAACCTTGTAAAGAGTGGACTATTGATGTGAAAATCATGTTACGCCCGTGATGTAGCAATAAGCTCTCTTACATATCAATAACAATATAAACTTTCCAGATTGATATAAGTTTATTTAAAATAATATCCAGTTTATTATGTTTATAAGGTTGGACATTTGTTTAAATAAAAGTTTTTTAAAAAAGAAACCCTCTTATTTTCATTTGTTACCATATTGTCCTTTTGGAGGTGCCTTGTAGGTAGATTAGCAACACACACACACACACACACACAGATCTGTGTCATGTGGCTAGGGAGAAAAAAGATCAGGTTTTTTAAGTGCATGTTAGTGACTCACTTTTCTTCTAAGAATATAGCTTGTAGAGGAAGCTTGATCCTAGGAAGAAATCTGACATCCACTTTCCACTGTAAAATGGAATTTCCCTGTTTCAGTATCACTTCCCTCTTTTTTCTAGACTCTTATGAAATAATAGAGGGAATACAGCTTATGAGGAACATGCAGTCCTTTGTTACTGTTGTTGTGCACCAAGTCGGATTATTTGATTAAATTATGCTTAAGAACCATACACAAGGACTTTGGGGCTTTTCCACATTTACTGGTATCCTAGTCAGTGTGAGTCCTATTCCACTTGGGATCAGACTAGAGAGACCATGGCTGAATCCCCAAAAGACTTATTAGCCCCTCTCGGATTCCTCTGCAGTCACTCTGTTATAGCTGACTTTAAAAGTCCCCTCCACTTCCAGAATAAGCGTCCCCCTGGCAGCCGCGATCTAAACGGACTTTCCGTCCCCGTGGTAGCAGTTTTCTCTTTCCAGGCATCCCCCCCCCGCCCCCTCTCTTGTTAAAAGGAAAAATCGCCGGATCTCCGTCTCTTGAAACTGCTTCCTGCCTCTAGCAAAGCATATGAGCGCTCATTCTTAGTCACTTTCATTCACTTTCAGCAGTTACTTTCACTTTGTTCTCTGTTAGAAAAGGCTGCAGGATCGGGAGCGCGATCCTTCGCTCATTCTCTTTTAAGGCTTCCCTTGAAAACAATGTTGCCATTCTGAGCAATTCTGGCTCTTTTTACAAAGGAAAGGAAGTGAACCTGCTGCATTTCTCAGATGTGTGAATGCTTTTTGGCTGTGTGTGCAAGCAAGCAATCCCCCCCCCTTTTGCCACGGAGCGTCCTCAAGGTAAATGTAGCGAGGAAAACCCGCGACTTACAGAAAGTGCGCTGGAAGAGTTGTTTAAAGTGCATGTATTTTGTCGCGCGATTTCCACGTTTTGTAGCGCTGGAACCTCGCTAAAAACCCTGGCTTGGGGACGCTCAGAGGCAAAAGGAGAGTCTTGGCAGACTTTTTATTCCTTGGGGACAAGCCCCATGGGTATTTCTAGAGACAGTGGAAAAACACCCCATGTCCCTGTTAGCACACACTACCTGCATTGGATAATGTGTACCTTGGTCTAGGTGGGCCAAAATGGATCTACCACATTATTACTCACCAGCAACCCTATCCAGGGAAGTATGTGGAAGGGCACATGTCTCCCTGCTCCAGTTGGTGGGGGACCTATTTCAGTAATGTACAGAAGTATGCCACTCAAATGGGTACCCCTGGGCCTTGGAGTCTAGGAAGCTTAGCTCCTGGATATTGGAGCCCTCACAGCGGGCTCCAAAACTCACATGGGCTTCAGGGCGGTGTGGCACAGTTTCCAGGTTAGTGCTGGGGCTGTCCAAACCAACTGTCCAAAGGGTGGATAATGATTGTGTTCAGGGGCAGCTGGACTTCTCCAGTTGGCAACTCTTTCAGTAAGAACAGTTTCAGCTGAAGTGGTCTGGCCCAGTTAAATGCAGAAAACATTTCAAGGATTTAGAATTTATTTTGGAAATACTAAGATAGTTGTCTTCTCTGTGAGATTATGTTCTTACATTCTTATGAAATTCCTGTTCTAACTGTAGATTGACAGGCTATGAGGAATGAAAGAGAATATTGATCATGAGCATGTTTGCTACAGTCAGTCCTGTACCAGACTACCTAAGCCTAGCACAAAACACCCTTTGAACAAAGAGGCAATGATAAGACATGAGACTCTCTCAAGAGATGGTAACAGCAGAAAGAAAAAAAATATTAGAAAACTGAAGAAATATCAAGGACTGAAACAAAAACTGGAGAAGATATGGAACATACAAAAGGGGCACTCAGGAAAGTGATACCCAAATTGGAAGAATTATGTCAACAAGTCCCAGGACAAACATTAGATATCTCTGTTCAGAAGAGCACAATCTTTGAACACCTAAGTCAGTGTGCAAACTCTCAGAACTTAGATATAAGAGCCTAGATTGAGGTATATGTATCAGCTGACCTCTCATAAGGGATGACAAAACAATATTTTATATGTGAATTTGTTTTGGTGAAGACTTTATTAAACTATTCCTGTTCACATGTTGTCTCTCTGTCTTTTGAAATGTGTTTCAACTTGAATCTTAAATCCTTTGACAGCGACATCAGAATGAGGAACCACCAGCATCAGCTGTAAATACTCCTAAATGGTACAGGGTACACTTAATCCACACATTAAAAGCCACATTGACACCAAAGGCTAGTTTTGCAATGACATTACCCAACAGGCAGATAAATCAAAACAGAATATGGGATAAAAAGTCTTAATCATTTTGACACAGCTAGTTGCCAAACATCCAAATATATATATTAGGGAAAACAAACTTTCAAAGATTTATACTCCCTTTCCCCATCTATGTCACAATTCATCTCACTAAACTGCAAAACTGTGTGCTCCTTGTCCCTGGAAAGATCTTCTTTCATTTTTATTTTTTACTGCCTCTGCTGTCATTTTTCATACTACTCTTAAGCAATATAAACATTGGGACACTTTTCTTTTTAACAAAAGCAAAGTGCAGATTTAGGATGTGGAAGAGAGACTGAAATCATTTATTGTAACTTTTTGTGACTTTTGTTTATTGTCAATTTAGGAGAAGGAAGGTTTTGGTTTTTTTAAAAGAAACTTCTTCCATTTCTTCATATACGTGGGAACACAACACCCATCAGAACATAAATGGGGAGATGGAACAGGCCTCAATCACATTTAATTAGGAACTGGTGAGACTTAAGTGAAGGACAGCACCTAGTAATCTTCACTACAAATTGTCCAAAATAAGAGACAGAATGACAGAATCTACAACGAGAGTGCCAACGAATCTCAACACATAAGAGCCCTAATGGCTCTCCTGGGCCCCATAGGCACCTTCTGCATGCTCCATTTGGTCTGTGCTTTGAAATGGTTGTTGTGGCTGTAGCAGGATGGTAGGAAGAACTTGTCAGTCCCCAAACTGGTTCTGAAGCTCACAAAAGCTTAAGAGTTTTTGTTGTTTTGCTAGTTTAAGGGTTTTATTTAAAACAAAGGAATAACCATACAGGACTAAAGCCTCAAAATAGGATGAGCAGTTGGTTGAATCAGCATCAACAATAGGCCAACAAAATAAACATTGGAGAAGAGTTCTGGGAGATTTGTATTAAACTTGTGTGAATGGTTCTAGCCTTTCCTAGGGAGGCCAGTCCATATAGTGCTATCGCTGCTGGTGTTATTTATTTATTTATTTATTTATTTACATTTATATCCCATCCCATACCCGAAGGTCTCTGGGTGGTTACAACAGATTAAAATAGAATATACATTAAAAGTTCAACAAATATAAAACAGTATACAATATGTTTAAAATAATAGTGTCTGTACTGAGAGGGAACATAAACAGCTTAGCCAAAGGCCAGAGTAAAGAGGTGCGTCTTCACTGCCCTCTTAAATGTATATAAGGAGGGGGCATGACGCACCTCGAGGGGGAGGCTATTCTATAGTCTGGGGGCCATCACAGAAAAGGGTCTCTCCCGGGTGCCCACCAACCTCACTGTTGAAGGTGGTGGGACAACCAGGAGGGCCTCACCGCTTGATCTTAAGGCACGGGCAGGTCGATACGGGAGAAGGCGTTGTGGAGCTCACTAAGGCTGCCCAGGTCTACACTATCTGTGGACAACTAAAATGTTGGCCACAGCTTCACTGGGAGCAGCTAGTGAGCTCCTAGACAGCAGTGTTTGCATCCTCTTCATAATGCATTGATTCAGGTTAGTGTGGCTGTGGTTGTGGAGGTGCCCATTGTATCCCTATAGCCATGTCAACATTTGGACATGAGCCAGATGTTGCCATGGCTGTTGCTATAGTGATCTGGCCTGTTTGAGCCTGGTCATAGCACTTCAAGTGCTGATGGTCCAGTTCAGGATTGCATCAGCTGTTGAAGTATTGTTGGGTCCTTCTGTGCTTCATCTTTACCTCACCGGAATGGCATTGCAATAACATTCCAGTCAGTGAGTGTGAGCAGGCCCCAAGGCTGTGTGGTCATGGCTTTCCATAGGTAACCATTCCCTTCCTTTCTACAGATGTTTCACCAGTTACAATAGGGTGATTATTATATTTATTCTATTGCATAACTCTAGAAATCGAGGCGGAAACTTGGAGTGGGATTTTGGAATGGTTATTTCCAGCTTAATTATATATCCTAGAAATTATTAAGTGATGACTATGAAGCATCAACTGATACACTTAGTCATCTTGGAAAAGGAAGATACTTAGGATGTGAAGAAAGAAGAATGTACTGTTTTATTCTTAACAATATAATCACTATAGTAGGTAAATGTACTGTGAATCACTATGGAAAAAAGAAGGAAGGTAAGATTTTTTTCCCCGTAATAAACAAAGGTGGGTTTAGACTAGCTGTCTGTAAAATGTAATTGTTCACAGAGTTTCACATTTCAGTATCTTGTAGTCATGTGGAGGCACAGTGCTGCTGGGCAGGTTAGTTGAAGCAGAAGATAAAAATATTTTTTAAATTAGGAAAACACCCTCATAACTGGTATAAACTGCCATTTATATGACTTCTCATTAGTGGACCTGTAACTGATGCATAATGAAGCAGGCAGTCTGTGGTGACTTAGGAAATAAAGATAATAAAATATATATTTTAATTCATATAGTTTCACATATTTTGTTTTTGTTCAGAGCATAGCAAAAGATCTTATTTTTGTAATATTATGCATTTAAAAAAGCTATTTTAATTCTTAGAGAGGTTCTGGGGTGCTTCAAAGGTCATCTGCTGGGACTCGAGAGCAGGAGAAGGTTTGTCCTTGTCTCTGCTTGAGATGCCCATGAGCATTTGGTGGGCCACTGTGTGCGACAGGATGCTGGACTAGATGGGCTGTGGCCTGATCCAGCAAGGCTTCTCTTATGTTCTTATGTTCTTATTATGGTTCCGAACACTTAAGATGGGGCAAATCATTGTTGAAGTTTACCTAACTGTTGGACAGAATCCATCTTACTAAAATGAAGGGTCAAGTAGATTAAAAAGTAATTGGCTTCAAACTGAGAGAGGGATGCCATTAAATATTCTATGAGTCATGCATATATCCTCTACCTTGGATCCAGGTTGGCCAATCACCTTCTCCATCCCAGATTACAAAATGGGATCATTGAGGCTCCACCTATATTTAAGCCCCTGGGAATGTTGGGGTGTTTTTCCACTGTCACTACAAGTACCCATTAATGGGTACAAAAATGCCATTACATACCCATTTATGGGTACTTAATGGGTACATTTAGTGACAGTGGAAAAACACCTTTGGAGGGGTGATTAAGGGGCATTGCAGGGAGACTACTTACTAGTAGTCCAGATCTAGAAGGGTACTAAAGGTCTCACTTTTGCACATTAGTGCAGTTGAAGTGATGCCCTGCCCCTGTTGGTATGCTCCATCAGCATAATATGGAGTGTAGTCTGAACCAGGAGACCCAAAATGTCCTTCTGATCTGATCAAGAAGTATTAGCCAGAGTATTAGCCAGTAGTAAACCAGACAAAGGTGCCATGCCGATGGCATGCCTCTATGATCCATGTTGAGGCTGCTGCAATAGGTTGGAGATGAACAGAACATTCTTCAAAGGTAGCATGTGTACATCCTAGGGATGTGCACAGTTTTTGTATTTGATTCATATCAAATTGAATGCATGAAAATTCATATTCATTTGAATAGATCCCCTTCAAATGTATTGAAGATGAATTTTCAATTCCATACGAATCCGATACAAATCCCATACAAAGCTTGATACAAATGTATCAAAACATTCAATTTGAATTCAATTGTAAATCTTCGATTGTGCCAACATTCTACTCAAATTTGAATGTCCAAATTTGACCAAATTAGTATGAGTTTTGAATGTTACAAATATTCATGCACATCCCCAGTTCATCCATGTCAGGATTTTGAAAATGATCTTGCATAAGCTTTAAAGATGGGTTTGTGGCATTTTCATTGTTCCGGACTAGCTGTGGAAATTCCAATACGCAGGCCAGAACAGAAGGGTTTGTATGGTTGTAGGCTTTGCCATAAATCTGAAATAGGGGCCTCTTTGGACAGTTCTGGGCCAGGGTAACACTAGTCCCACGTGGATGAAGCATACTAGGCAGTAGGGATATGCACTAAAGCAAATTCCCCCCCCCCATTTTCTGGGGGAATATTTGGCTGTAAACAAACATCAGATTAATGTTTATGAATGAAGGGAACACCCACCCATCCTTTCCTGCCTTGACACCACCTCACTCACCACCACGCTGCTCCAACTCCAAAATAGGCTTTCTGGAACTGCATGTGGAGCTCCCTCTCTGAGCAGCACGATGATCCCTGGATGGGGGAGCTGCGTGCAACTCTGGTAGGCCTATTTGGGGCTTGAAGCAGCACAGAAATGGCAGTGGGAAAGGCTCCAGTGGCAGCTGCTCTATTTGCACATAAGGGGGCATGGCTGGTGGGGGGGGGCAGAGAGACAGGATGGCCAGATCCGGCCTTCTTAAAAGCTTTAATGAAGCTTCAACAAAGGTCTGATCCATTCAATTTGCAGGTGAATGGGGACCTACAAATGTTTGTGCACATCCCTACTAGGCAGTCATTTGGTCTGACCAACTCTGCTCAATTGTTATGCTTCTCAGTACAGAACATTCCAATAGTTCTTTTTGTTTCTTCTATTTGCCACAGAATTTGGAGGAGGCTAAACTACAGAATGTAGGTAATAGGGGCTGTGTCCAGACTGTATTCAAAGTTGTCCAGCTTTCTTTCATCTGTCAAGTGGGAAGTGGCACAGTATTGGGGTGAGTCTGAGGTACCCAGGGTCTCAAGAAACGATTGTGTTATTGGGGATACAGCAGGGATGTGGAAGCTGTGACTTGCCAGATGTTGTTGAATACTATTCAAACATGATAAATTGATTTATAATCTAACACAGTATCAGTGACCAGAATCCATATTTTCACACTATAATTGTTCTAAATAGCACCTTGTCCAAATGTATGGCATGGATGGTGGATATCTGTCTTTCAATATGAAACTGCCATCATTCCTAATGGTCTTGAAGGCAATCCAAACAACCTTACTGCACTTCCATCTGTCAAAAAGTTCAGTAGGTTTCATTGGGTGAGTCACTGAGCCTATACACAACTTCTGAATAAATGGCACATTGTGAAAATCACAATGTCAGCAAGGCAACATTGAGATGTCAGCAGAACAATATTCAGTTTGGGGGCCTGTCTGCACTTAACTGCCTGATATCATTCTAGTGCAATAAGTTCAGGAACAGTGCCCCATGATCACTGGTGCTATCCCCAACTTTACTGTCGGCACTTGCTGTGAGGATAGTCCATTCTGAACAACCCAAATCACCAAGGCAATAGTTATAGCAACTTCTGCTACACCTCCACTTGTTGCCATGGTGATCATAACATGCTGTGTTCGGGAGCTCACTAGGAGCAACCTAGCATCTCCTGGTGAAGCTATGAAGCAGTAACCTGCTCCACAACTTCAGAGGCTTGGGGATGCCCCTGGATGCTCTAAGACAGAGGCAGCACCACAATATGCAGATGGAGTGACCAGGAGCATCCCCGACCATCCCCAGGGGTGAATACAAATAGGCCTTTTGTTCTTCATTCTGTTTTTAAAGTACACACATACACAGAGCATAAACCAGGGTCATAGACTACTCTATTATCAGTTCTAGCTTTTGATAAGCCATTTAGCCTTTTTGGCTAGTCTGTCTCACATTATTACTTATGTATTAATTGGTCTAGTTTATTAGATGTGCCATCTTATGCACCTTCACCTGTGTTACGAATGCATGTTTAAAATTGTTCTAAGTATTATTTTTCAGATTTGGCCTATGAGCAAATGATTTTAAAACCTCACTTTAAAAACTATTGGGATCACACCACAGTCAGAAGCCAGATCCTCAATTTTCTCCTTCAAAAATTTTGTAATCTTTTAGCCTTGCTGCTGTTTGGGGAAAGTAAGAGCACTATATAGCATGTGTCCTTCACACTCACATCTGATCCTATGAAACCTATTGCTAAATCACTACCATCCAGAAAACAGAAGAAGCAATCTCCTGAGTAGGGTCTCAAAAGATAATTCGTGAGTATGGATGTCTGGGGTTTGGTAAACTTAATGGAGGATGTTCAATAAGCATCTGATATCATTTCAATGGGTTTGTAGTTCCTTCCTTCCCTTCTTTTCATCTCTGATTCTCAGAAAACCATATGGCTGTTTAGCCTACATGCCAAGTGTTCTGTTAATGAAGACTATCTTTTATAAGGTTAACTGAAATGCAGTTTTTAAAAATGTTTTTACCAAATCAAAAGCTACTTAAATATTAAACATCGTCTAAGACACAATTAGTGCTTTTGAGGGGAAATTTGCACTTTGCTTCCATGGCCTAGGAGGTACAGCACTAGAATGCTCTGGAGCTTTTGGAACCTACCTTGATTGTGAATGGGCACTGTTACATCAACCATTGTGCCTGTGCAGCACCATTGCCATGAAACCAGGCAACCGAGCATATAATCATACACGCATCATCAGTCACAGGCTCCTCTTGTACTACTTCTACCCAGAAAAGATCCTAATGGGAGCTAGTTTGGGTGCGAAACAGTTTTCTAAGGTATGGATGGACAATCTGGGAGCTACCTCAGGCTTAACTACCAAAGTAAGTGCGAAAAGGCCTAAAGGTTTGTTTAAAATAATTCATTACTCATCTTGGTTTCAGTTACTGTAAAGCCAAACCTCAGCTTCCTTTCACTGCTTTTACAAATGAATTCTAAGTGATGTAATGCTTTCAGTTTAAGTGTAGAATAATTATTCGCTTGAAGAAAACCAATTGTAATTATCATGAATGAGACAAGGGTTTTCCCCTTTAACACAGTTACATATTAGCTGTTAGTACTTGTGTAAACACCCACATTTCAATCTTTTATGATGATGATTATCACCACACAATTATTCCTTGTATAATTGAATTCAAATTCAGCGCTTTAAGCAGACACAGAAAATCAGTGGAATAATATTGTGGCTGCATTCACATGTAGCAAAAAAGTAACTCAAGAGTACCTTAGAGATGGTAGCATGTGATTCTCATGTTCTCATACCATCTCTAATCCACCATTACTATCTGAGAATGATCGTGTAAAAGAAAAGGGTTATATTAGCATGTGAATGATCCCACCTGTAAACCTTCTCTAAACCATCTCCAGATTGCATCAGAATTTGATGATGATGATGATGATGATGATGATGAATGTAGCCTTAGTTCCAAGTCTTATGATCGCAGAAATACATTAAATACTTTTGATGTGATCCAACATTCTGGAATTCTCTCAAGCCATGTATACCATAATACAACACCTCAATTATCCTGAGAAAGCACCCACTGCTACCCAGCTTCCATTTTTAGTGATTGCAGGTGCCTTCAAAGCTATCCTGTGGGCCATTTTCCAGTGTGACTGCTCATGGACATACCTTGGTTGCAAGGTGGTTTCTTTCCATCCTGAACTGAGGTGTCGTAGAAAACAGCATCTCCTTGCTTCACAGTGGAGATGAGGAGGAACCACAGATTGGGGGCATCTCTCTCTCCATCTGCCTCAAGTGGAGATACAGTCTCTGTCCATTATAAATCTTCAGAAGGTAGGGTTATATGTGCAGCATCAAAAGAATGCCACAGATTTCCCCCAGTTAAGGCAGAATGGACTTCTGGCAAATAAAGCACCATGGAAATCTTAGACCTTTTCACACTATAGCCAAATAGCTATAGTGCAGTTAGGTTAGGACACATGGGGATGGATTCCCCATTCACACCTAGGCAAGTAAAGGATGCATTCCCACACGTCCCTTACTTGCCTGCATCCAAATGGGGAATTCGCTCCTGCGTGTCCTAGCCCAAAAAGGCTGGTCCTGGCCCGTCCTGGTGTCCTGCGGGTGGTAGTCAACCCAATCAGGACCCCCTGGGCAGGGCTTGCCAAGTCCAATCGTTGGCGTGTGCATCATTCTGCGCCTGTGCATGCCATGGCCTGTAATTGGGCAGCGGTGCCCGCCTGTGCAGAATGCCTGCTTTGATCTGCAGCATTCTGCACAGGCGTGTGTCACTGACCAATTGCAGGCCACAGCACGCACAGGACGCATGCAGAATGCCGCAGATTGAGCAAGCCCTGCCCACAGAGCTTGCCAGTCCAGTCCCAGGTGGCAATCAGGTAAGTCTTGTGCACACATCTGGGGGGTGGCGCGGGCCCCTGGATGTGGAAGTGCCCAGGGGTCTCTGTGGGCTGCAGCTTAATCAGGTCAGCTACAGCCCGTGGGACCCCAGAACAGGACGGATGGTCTTGGCCCTCCTTCAAAAGAGGCTATTGGTGAGAGGGTCCAAAACGGCCAACTGGCCAAGGGTGTGGCAGGACCCAGAGCTGTTCAGCAAGGAGAGTGTGAATGCTTTCCCTGCTGGACAGCTCTGGGACAGCTGGAGACGGTCAGGGATGGGTGTAGAGCATAATTTTGTGCTCTACACTTGGCTGTGATTAGGCCACACCGTTATGGCTTTGGATGGAACCGCCCTCCTGGCAGAGTGAATGCTCTGTCCCAGGGCTGGCCTAATCATACAACAGAGGCCCTCATGCAAATAGTCCTCTTATATCATGCAAACTGAGACCAAAAGCATGCTAGTTTGGTCTAGTGGTTAGGGAACCAGACTGTTATCTGGGAATACCAGGTTTGATTCCACATTCCTCCATGAAGGCAGCTGGCTGACCTTGGGCTAGTCACAGCTCTCTTCTGAGCTCTCACAGCCCCACCTACCTCACAGGGTGTTCTTTTGTGGGGAGAAGAATAGAAAGCTTTCTCAGCTGCTTTAAGTCCCCTTAAATGGGTAACAAAAGTGGGGTAGAAAAGCCAGCTCTACTTCTTTTCTTCTATCATAAACAAACACTAGTACAACAACAGTAAAAGGCAGAGTCCAAATTAGTGCTTTTACCTCTCAAGTCAGAGCCTGGCACAAAGTGACATGCCTCAATTACTGACCTATTGACATTTTTAACTGCTTTGCTTGTTGTTGCTGTCTAGCGCTCAGAACTATAACAGCAATTAAAGAAACAGACTAAAGAATATTATGAAAACAGAATGTCTAATGTCAGTCATAAGAAACTAGGTGGGGTTCGTGATGGATTTATGATCACAGTGATATATTTTTGGCTCTTTTTAACACCAAACAAAATGTCTCTGAGCAGTAAATCTTTTGCCATGGTAATAAAAAAGAAGAAAAAAAAAACCTTCAAGCTCACACATTCCTTTTGCTATTTTTGCTTTATTTATGACAGAATATTTGATTGGAATAGAATGATCAGACACATAGTGGTGTAGCAATAATAGTAGTAGCGATAAAATAGTAATGACAAAAAGTAATATGAGTCAATTATCATGCACAGTATAAAATAAAAATATTAGTATCAAACAGTCAGTTAAAGAAAAGAGAGGAACTTCATACACATAGATTATAACATCGTAATGATCCACTTTTTAAAAACAATAATATCTCAAAAGTGCCTTAGAAACAGCAGTGTGCATTTCTCATGATCCCATCTGTAATCTAGCTTTTCTAGCCTGGTATGTCAACCATCACACCTGAGAACCATCTCTAAACTGTTGCTAAGACACAGGTTTTGTTTACTTTTACTGTGTGTAAAGTAACTGCCTAGTCATTTTCTATTTTTTCTATGTTTTTATTTTAGATATACAACCACATATTTTTATTTCACATCTGCATTCATAATTACAAATTACAAGCATATTTCCAATTTTCCATTTTCCCCTCCCCTCCCCCCTTCCCTAAACCTCCCACCCAATGTGGATCTTTTAATTTAATTATTAAGGCTATTTATCACATTCCTTATTTCTTCACTCAATACGTTTTTCACTCCTGATTTATTAACAAAACTGAATAAGTCTTTCCACTTCTGTTCGACTGATAGTCTACTCTGTTCTCCTGTATAATTCATCCGCTGATGTCTATAAAAATAAAATTTAAATTGGTCAACGATATAATTATGACATATCTCAACATATCGCAAAACCTTAATACAATTCAAACTTCATCTGACCTTAAAACTCTTTTGCATTTCATGATACATGCAACAAATGTAATAATAGCTAAACAATGGAAGCAAGCACATGCATTGAATATAAGAGAATGGTATGCACAACCTTGAGACATTGCAATGAATGAATTTGTGACTATCTTAAAAAAAAAATAAGATGTTGGAAGAAGGACAACAAGAGGTGTGGAGGAAAGTTTGGATTCCTTTTATCAGGGCTGCACAAAACAATAACATCAATATACCTGATGAAGCTCATTTCTTGAGAATTGTAAATTAAAATTGTACTTTAACAAACACATCCATGTCCAGGGAGGAAGGGGGAGGGTAAAAGGGGAGGGTGGAGGGTGGTTTGAAAAGTGTAAATGTACAAGCTCTTTAATTTATAGACTTATTAAAATAAAGCTGGAAAAAATAAATTGAATAATTGTGTCTAGTTATTGGCTTGATTATATTCATGCAGGAAATGGCTGCATTTCCATTGAATTTTTTAAGAAAATTGAATCAATTTTCAGAACTGAGCATTCATACAGGATTAGAGGAATCCGCAGTTTCCAAGGATTACAAGTCCCAAAATGTGGGCAATCTATATTTGAATAGATCCCTCCTTTCTCATAACATGGTTTATCAGGCTGTACTTTGTCACTCGCCTTCCTTGCTCCCTTCCCCATAGTTATCTCTAAGCTTACACGGTTTGGATCCCTGCAGTCACATGTTTACTTGTGAACAATTTTGCAACTTTTAGCAAAAGGTTGTTAAAATTCCTCTGAGAGCTATGTTTCTTGGAGGAGGGTGGGTGGCAAAAGTGTATTATCCAACTTTTAAACATTATTAATTGAGTGGTATTTAAGGACAATCCAGACCAAGGGCCTATTCGCACTTGGCTTTATTCTGGAATATATCCTGGAATAGAGACTTGCTGTCCATATGCTAGTGCAGGCTTCAGCAGTCCCAAAGTGGGGTCTGCTAGAGCCTGCATTAGCATGTGGACCACAGACCCCTATCCTGAGATCTACTCCAGAAAAAGGCCAAGTGCGAATAGGCCCCATGTCTGTACATTATACCTCATATAGCACCATATAGTCAACTTCTGTGCTGTGTATTTATTAGGAAGCAATATCTGTGAGTTGCCTAAAATAACTTCATATGTAAGAACTCAAAAAGTTCCTTGCCAGCCTTCCTTTGCTGAAACTTAATGATAATTCTGTAAATTCACATCTAGAGGGAGCTCTTCACTTTATAATGTAAAATAGTTTTTTTTTTATTATATTTAATATCCATTCATCATTATGAGAAGTTTGTGTAAGTTGATGATGATGAGGGTATTTTAAAAGAGAAAATAAATAGTATCTTCAGGTCCATTCTCTCAGTTTCATAGACAATCTATGTTATTTCAGGATTTAGTTTGTATATTTTTTGTGTTAAAAATTGTGGGGGGTTTTGCCAACTATAAAATCAGTTAAGTCACATACAGAAGTGACAGAGTGGCACAATTCTGAACATAAGAACATAAGAGGAGGCATGCTGGATCAGGTCATAGCCCATACAGTGGCCCACCAATTGCCCATGGGCATCTCAAGCAGAGATAAAATCAAAACCTTTCCTGCTCTTGAATCCCAGGAAATGGCCTCAGGGGCATCCTGCTTGTCCACTAGTAGCAGGAATTCAGCTTTTTCCTCCTTCCTTCCCTATGTTCTATTTGCCTCTGATTAGTATGTTAACAGCTGAGATTAAAGCCATGTCTTCACTGGGTGTGCATGGGAGGCATCATAATTGCTGTAGAAAATGTAATCTCTCCATATCTCTATTTACAAAAATGAGGCATCATTTTTGGCACCAAGTATGGTGCCTCCATTGAAGGCAGGAAAGTTGTGCTCTTGGAAAAATGGTGTTTTGGACAATGATCACACCCAGGAATGGGACAGTACAATCATCCCAAGAAGAAGAAGAAGAAGAAGAAGAAGAAGAAGAAGAAGAAGAAGAAGAAGAAGAAGAAGAAGAAGAAGAAGAAGAAGAGAGCTGGGGCTCACCCAAGGTCACCCAGCTGGCTACATGGGAGAGGGCAGAATCAAACCTGGTATTCCCAGATAAGAGCCCAGCTCCCTAACCACTAGACAAAACTGGCTACCTATTGTGTTTGCAAATGGAGATGTGGCAGCTGAAGGCATTTTACCAAGTTTTTCATTGTGCGAGTGGGGATGCCTCACTGTCAATGAAGCAAAGCACAGTTCAGGAGAAAGAAAGAAAGAAAGCTTTCATCCTCCACTACCCCACAGTCTCAAGCCACAGGCTGCCACTATCTTAATATCCTAATAAGCTCTAATTTTCAACTTTGAAACTTTACTACCTGTCACCAGACATTTTAAAATAAACTAGCTCTGTTTGTACATGCAGTTTGTCTGCAGGATAAATTAGGTAGACCCTGCCATAGTCTGCACCAGCATGCAGATGACAGATCCTTATTCTAGAATATAATCTGGAATAAGGCCAGGTAGAGAGAGA
Source organism: Aspidoscelis tigris stejnegeri (assembly GCA_023333525.1). Classification (NCBI taxonomy): domain Eukaryota; kingdom Metazoa; phylum Chordata; class Lepidosauria; order Squamata; family Teiidae; genus Aspidoscelis; species Aspidoscelis tigris. Next base: position 217,297,679 of record JALMGA010000001.1, read on the forward strand.
ACCTAGACAAAAATCTCACTAATAAGATGGAATGTCACACTGCTTACAGTTGCTAAAGTAAGGATAAGCACAACACTGTGATATCTATTAGTGTGATAACTGCCATGATCCCATTACATACCCATGTCTCAATTGTGCACCATTCCATTGCCATTCAGAAAGTGTGTAGCTATGAGTCCCAAATCCTGGTAACCACACATGTGTCCCTGGGGTCTAGGATCAGAGCACAAAGAATGACTCTAAAGTCATCACCTCACACCCTAACCCTTTCATCCATCTCTCCAAGTTTTGTCCGAATGTGGTGAGATGACTTTCACAGAGACTGATCTGAAGTCACTGTTTTTGGTATAGACTATTTGTTAGGATCCTTCTGCATTCATTTTTATTCTGGTAAAGGAAAAGATTTAAGGTCTCCCTTCTGCACACTGGTGAGTGACAAAGCAGGCTCCTCTCCCTCCTGGTAAGCTCTGTCTACGCAAGCTGGAGGGTGCCCAAGACGATTGGCCTAGTTCTTGTCTAGTAAGGATGCGCACAAATAGTTGCAACATTCATTATTCATATGAATTTGTATGAATTTGTACATTTGTATACAAATCTAATGTTACGACATTCATACATTGATATTCGTACGAAGCTTTGGAACATTCATGAAATGGGGAGATGGGAAAGTGGCTTCACCAGTCACATCTGCCACAGATCCAGAGTAAATTTGACATGGTTTGAGGGGGGATTCAAAGAAGGTTTAGGGCAGGTATGATGCTTTCAGAGCAGATAGGTTACAGGATATGTATCGGATACATATGCCTTAATATCAGATATTCATACGAATTCGTACGAATATATTTGTATCTAGTAAAATCCTACCATATCCGAAGGGGATCTATTTGAACAAATACAAATTTTCTTATATTCTGTTCAATATGAATCAAATGTAGAGCTTAATGTGAAGGTCTGCAGGCATACTGAGGAAAGGGGGTTATACCAGAACATGGAAGCTTGTTGATGGTATACCTCCATAGTCCGGTAAACCACAGGGGAATCATTTCAGTAGTGGAACAAGGTGTGTCCCCCAGGAATTCTGAAGGCCAGAAACTTTATTCCTGGCCTTCAGAGCATTTAGGGCCCTCTGCTCCAGCATTGTAGCTGATGTGAGTTGGGGAGCCTGAATGGGGACTGGTGTGGAGCTGGCTATTCCAATGCACAGGTAGCCTTGTACTGCACCAGGAGCAATCCATATCAGCTTGGGAAGAATTGCTTATCCCAGTATGGGGTGGACGACCATGTACCAGGATGTGCCAGGTAAGTGCAGAAAAAAGGTTATATAAACTATTCTGTGACATGCTAATAAGTAATTCTCCTGAACAGTATAACAAGTCGAATATTAATCTTCAAACCCAGTTAATGAAGTAGTATATGAGTACATCTGTTTCCATCTCCTTGCAGTAGAGTGAAATGTGAAATTCTGAAAGTAAGGGAACAAGAGTAGATCAATTACAAATTATGTTCAGTGTTTTCCTCCAAATATTTAATTGCCCTCTTGTTTATGTGGTTTTGCCTCATTGGTTTGTTTTTCAAATAAAAATAATTATTCACTTTCCTTGTCACACAGCAGGAATTTTTCATATATTTTTTCTCTGCAAAATCTACATATCTACATATTTACACACTTAGCATATACACTTTCATACTCCAGCCAAAGTGTATGCCAACTTAAAGTACCAAAAATATTCCAGGCAAATGAGGTATATAAATGATGCAATCCCTGTCTGCATTTGTGTAAATTCATATAGCTGGCAACCCAGCTATATGGAATATTGGAATATGTGGATTTAGCAGAGGGGGGGGGGGAAATCCCATGTAACAGAGAAAGAAATTATTGAGCTGATTATTGAATAAGGAAACAACGGTTTTTGGATGACCATATGCCCAAGGTGACAGCTAATTACATGCTCAGTTACAAGTCCATTAGAAAATCACATGGCTGGAGCCTGCTGTCTGGGAAAACCCAGTTTAAACCAGGGGACCTCACCAGCACATTAGCCACATTTAAGGTAGATTTTTCTACAAGAATGTGGCTTGGGAACACATTCTGTGTGTAAATGTGCTCCTACTGTGACCAAACACAGCAGCATCAACAAACAAACCCATCTCTGAGAAGGCTTAAAGAAGGCTTCATGGTCGCATTTTTCACACACCAGTCTACTCCCACCCACCCAAACATCCTGTGCTAGAAAAAGTTAATTAAAAAAGGCCCAGGAAGAAAAAACCACACACTTTTTCTCTGGCACCTCTGAAGCATCTCTTTTGTTGTGTCTGAACACAGCCCTAATCACATCTAGCAATGAATCTGGAAGCTCCACAAAGCATCATATGGATATGAGAAGGGGTTCTTTAAAACTTAGAGGGGGTTTCCACTAGTATTAAGTACCCATTAGGGACCCATTAAGAACCCATTAGGCTTAGAACTCATTTGCACTGCAGACCCCATTAGAGCCACATTTGTCTCCACCAGTTCTAGGTAAATCTGGATTGAATGGGTCCTTCAGGACCTATAACCCTGATTTCCTGTAGACCCCATTAAAAGGGTCTACAATGGGGTCTTCAGGCATCAAATCCAAATTATACAGAGCGTGTTTCCACCACGATCGGGCAATGGGGTCTAGAGGGGCTCTGGGGGGGGGGGCGCACCCATGGGAGGGTGCCTCGAAACCCAAAGCTCCGAAGCCTGTGCACAATTTCCAAAGCCAGCTCTGAAGCTGGCTCCAAAGCTGGCTCCGAAGAATAGCACAGACTCTGAAGAAGACCCCCACACAAGAGCAATGCCAGTCCTACAGACCTTTGTCAAAGGTTCTGGAGAATCTTCGAAGTTTGCGGCAGATCGCTCCACAGAATCTCCAGAGCTTGTGACAAAGCTCTGGAGATTCTCCAGAGCCAATCCCTTTGAAGAATCTCTGGATTCTCTGTGGAGATTGCACCCCCTGTCCCCCAAAAAACCTGGGGTGGCAGGCGTGCCCCACGTAGGTCGATCTGGATTTGCCACATGGGTGGCTCCGAAGAATAGCACAGACTCTGAAGAAGACCCCCACACAAGAGCAATGCCAGTCCTACAGACCTTTGTCAAAGGTTCTGGAGAATCTTCGAAGTTTGTGGCAGATTGCGCCGGTGTTTCTACTGAGGGCAGGATAGCACACAGTGCTATTGGGTGCTGCATCATCCATGGGGATGCATCAGGTACCTCTCTTAATCTGGATCTACTAGATCCAGATTAGTAGAACCCATTCCTTAGATCCAGATCATTTTAGATCCAGATTAAGGGAGGTCAGTGGAAAAAAACCCTTAAAGTATATGCAAAATCCTTCTTTGATTTGACACAGTGTGTGCCAGATCAAAGGGTGCTTTGCCACACAAATTGGGCTTCAAAGAAGTCAAGTGGACTTGTACATGGCACTACAGAACACTTATGGGTAACCTTGGTTATCATGGTTATTATTGGACACATTAATTGCAATATATTAAAGATTGTGGTATTGTATTTAAGTCTTCTAATGTGTGTATAAGAAAGATACCTTTCTCGCTATTTCTTCCTACTGCTGTTGAACCATCTCACTGGTACTCTTGTTCTCTTTTATGCCTATGGAAAATAACTCTGCTGTACATGCCTAGCTGGGGATCCTAAAATTACAAAATGAAATTGTGTTCAGATACAATAAAAGGGGTGTCTCAGAATCACCTCAGCAGAGAGGGGAGGGGACAGACTGGTTTGTGATCAATCCCACCTTGAAGCTTTCTTTAACCTGCCTCAGAGCTGCCTCAAAGATTCTACTTTTTTTTGCTGTGTCTGGTTACAGCCTGAGTGCATGACAGCAAAACAAAACTTTCTATTGCTGATCATGTTAACACTCTATTATTTGGCTGTGCTATTTGTACACCTCCCCTCCTTTTATCTAATCTTTGTTTTACTGGAATCTTCCACCCCAAAGTTAGAACAGTCTGTCAACATCATGAGAATTATTTCTGGAAATAATAATAGAAAAAAAAACATTCTGCTTGTCCTTGTAAACAGTAGAATTTTCATTTTTATTTACTGTTATTTGCACACTTTTTAAAGACATAGTTTGGTAATTAATCTTGACAGATTTCAATTAAAATTGAGGTTTGGGTCAATTATTGATTCATTCCTAAAATAAATTTGGTTAATCAAGAATTAGAAATTAACAATTATTATTTCTGTTCCTAGATAAAATGTTTTTTATTAGAAAAGGAAAGAACATTGCTGGGGTTACCTGTATTATGTCAGCTCACAGCATTGTGAAGCCAGTTTTTTTTCTGACTGAAAACACTCTCCTAGGCAGAAAGGCTCTTAGTTAAGGAACACATCTGGGAGATGCGACATTTTAAAAATTGGCAGCAACTTCCTTTACCATACACAAATAGCATTTTTTTGGAGTGGAGCGACCGAGTGTGTAAAGTTCTCTCATAATATAGACATTTCTTAAGGAAGCATTAGGTATGTTTTCTCAGTTGCAAATATATTTATCACACAGCCCTTCAAAAAGAAGAAGAAGAAGAAGAAGCCTGGTTTAGTACAGGAGAAAATGCAGATTGTGAATGGTGGAGTTGCTTTATATCCCAATTGCTTTTAATCCCTGCAGCCAAACCACATATGACATTAGCTTGGTTTTTCTGCAATGATTTTTGCCTGGCTGATGTCCCAAAATTATAAAATTATAGAACATAATCATATTTTCAAATTGCATGCAAGAAATGCATATCTATTTTCATTTCAATGGGTATGAAATTAATGATAGAGTTAATACAAGTTCACACTTTAAACAAAAAACATAAGCTTAAAATGTAGATCTGACTAATTTGGAATATACCCTAAGGCTTAATGTGAATCAGAATATTAGAATGTAGAATATTAGAATGTATTTTGATGGAATATTCTGTATACCTGAGATCTCCCTGAAACCATACTAGCACAACAGAGTAGGGATGTGCATGAATGTTTTTTTGGCATTTGATTTGGAATGAAAATGATGTTCAGAAATCAGTATTCATACAAATAGATTGCGTTTGAATGAAGTAAAATTCTATTTGATATGAATTTGTTTGTATGTATTTGTACAAACATTTGATATGTATCGGATATGAATGAATACGTATCTGGTACGAATAGATGCGTATCTGATACAAACAGATACGTATCTGATATGAATGGATATGTGATATGAACAAATACATATCTGATACAAATAGATATGTATCTGATACCACAACGGATACATATCTGATACGAATAAATATGTATCCAATATGCTTCCCCAGTTTAACGAATGTCCGAACTATTCATACGAATGTCTGGAAACATTTGTATTTGTTAGAATGTTAGCATACGGATACTGTAACATTTTATTCATGTTTGAATGTCCAAATTTGCCCAAATTTGGCCAAATTTTGAATGTTATGGATATTTGTGCATATCCCTACAACAGAGTGTGCCTGTGAGAAATGAAATACAACTCTGTGATATTGGAGTTTGGAGTGCTCTTGGTTCAGGAAGGATTCTTGCACATCAACCAATTTTCTGTTCAAGTTCACTAGATTTTTTCCTTTATTTTCTTTTTACAAAGGTACAATTTCTGATGAATCTGGTCACCACTTCCTATTACCTGCAAGCATAGCTTTTTGCTACAAAACTAAGGTTCTGGTCACAACTTTCCTTTAATCCTGCATGAATTTATCTTCCCTTTGGTCCCATGTGTGATTACACACTGTTGAATCACAGGACTCTTATCCTATCAGAGCACAGAAGGTGTCGTTATGGTGGAGAGTGATGGAGATTTTAAAAAGTTTCCTGAAGGAGTCTCAGGATGGGAACAGAAAGGTGTTAGTGTAGTGACCCAAACTGAGGAAGAATTATCAGGTATTGGCTGTGGTAGGAGTTAGTGAGTTTTGAGTAATTTTTCTTAATAAGTCCAACTATTTCAGCAAGTTCTGATCATGGCATAAGACTCTGAAAGTAAATTTTTCCTTTGAGATCAATAATTATATGCCCATAAGCAAAATGTGTCCTTGGTGCATGAAAAGATCCTGAATCCACTTGGATAAAAAAGCTTGTGTGCATTCCCATTCAACTTTTAAAGAGCTTTGAATTAGTTTTCAAAGCTGAATGTTCCCAATGGATCAGAAGAATCCACAGTTTCCGAGGATTTTAAAGGTCCTGGAATGTGGATTGTTTGTCTTCAAGTCAAAAGAAATCTCGCTGTGGGATTTAGAAACAATCCTCATTATTTGTCAATGGGGACACAAGCATTTTTTTTTTTTTTAGGTGTGAAAGCATGATTTAGGGACATTCTCCTCAGTTCCCCCTGAGCCAATCATAAGCTGTCATTTCCTCCCCTCCCCTCCCCTCCCCCCCTAGCTGTTTGCTAATGAGATCTGGCTGCATTGTGCCATTCCGTGCTCTGTCTCCCCTTTCAGTTATAGAGGAGAAAATGAAGGAGGGTAGGAGGAATCCTATTGCCTTTTGGCTCCCTCCCGAAGCTCAGATTAGCAGCTTCCCTCCTGGGGGTTGTGACAGTGTGTTGGCTCTTAAAAGGCTTCCCTTTTAGCTTATCAGATCCTATGATAAGCTGTTATTTGCTCCAGTTTTCTCCCTCCCCCCATTAGTGCTAAGGTTCGAGCTTGGCTGAAAGTGCGAGTGAAATGTATTGAGATGTCAGACGATACAATTTTACAAGCTATTAGAGCATAGGCCCATGAGAGTCTGATTTTGCTTAGACAGAGATCGGAAAGACTTTAAAATGCCTGACATTTGCTCTGTGCTGATCCTGCGCAAAACTGGTCCCTCTGATTGGCAAAGACAGACTCTTCTGCCAGCGATCATGATCCTGCTCTCCCCTCCTTTTTTCCACCCATGCCTTTTGTCTCTCTTTTTTGTCCCTCCAATTGGCAGAGGGACTCTTCTGCATGATCCTGTTCTCCCCTTCTTTCTTCTTTCCACAACTTAGCCTCCCTCTCTGCTTCCCCATGGTGATCTGAATCAGGCTTAGATAGTGGGTGGGGCTTGGATCCTCACCCAGGGTAAGACAGAAAAGAGCAGGGGGAGGGGGTTTCCCCTTGCAAATCCATATAATAAGCTGCGAGTGGGATCATTAAAATACAGAGCTTACTGCTGATTTGAAAGACACTGATTAAAATCCGAAGTAAATTGTGCAGTGGAAACAAGCCCCTTGTGTGGTTATTTATTTTTCTTCCCTCCATGTTTGGAGGAATTCATTGCATATTCTTACCTCTACCAGAGACTGTGTTCAGACATAACAGAAGGGACAGCTCCGAGGCCCCTCAGAGACAGTAGTATATGGTTCTCATGTTCTCAACCATTCTCTTATCAACCTTTTATAGAATGTTTTGAGAGGTGGGAAGGGCAGACTGCTGTCAGACTCCCACTTTGAAGACTTCTCTCAGCTTCTCTAAGCTGCCTCAAAGGTGCTTTTTTATTTCTCTGTCTAATCACAAATCCCATGTTCTCACATGCTCCCAACTCTGTATCTGAATGTTTTCCTTTCCTTTCACAAAGTCAGCCACAGGTAAGAAGCCAGAAGCTCTATTTCAAAAAAAGAAGAAAAAGGGTTTTTTTAATGCCTTGATTTTCTTCCAATGCTCTCAAAGCAATGAATTCCATTCTCTGCCTCACCATTTTATGAACGGGTAAGTAATGTGTAGCCCTTCATTGGAAGGTCCTATGGCAGGCTATTCTCCCATGAAACCCATATTACTGAATTTCAACATGTCTCAATAGACCCACAAAATTTAGGCCCTTTCCTGTAGATGTTGGATGAAAAACAATGTACACACAGGCTGTACAACCCTTGATCAAGCTTTTGGACCTTCATTTTCTGTTTTAGCTACTCAATAGGCCTAAAGACAAAAGTATAGTAGTTGAGAGGGAAATCCATTAAAACAGGCATTTGAGTAGGGAAAGGTAATGCAGAAATGCAGGAAGTGTGCTTTGGACTTATTTTTTAAAGACATTAATTCACATGTAATAGAGGTTGCAGTCAATGCAAGGTCCTTGGGGAAGCCCAGGTGAAGCCTGGCTCATATTAAGTCTGGCTTATGATGTAGGTTCCAAATGAAACTAGAAAGGCTCAGCTGTTTCATGTCTGAGGCAGCACTAATGACCATGACGAAGAGCATCCAGGTTAGCAAGTGTGACAGGCAGACTCAAGCTTCAGAGCCTTTCATTTTAGGCTTGAAACAGATCATTAGTAAGGAAAACTTCCCTGGCTGGAGAAATCCACAAAAGTACAGGAAAAGCATGTTTTTCATTTCAGTTAACTATAACAGTCTTTTACTGTTCAGAGATGGTACTGGATTGAAACAAGTAATGATTAATAGCCTTAGTAAAGTAAAAGAAAACCCTGGATTGCAACAACTGTATTGCATTTTTCAAATTTAAACTACACATTAGATCAATCACTGTAAATCAGAGGCTATTTAACAAAGGCATAGATGCAGCCATATGTGTAAAGCTAGATTACCAAAAAATGAAATTGAACTGTAATCACAAATCCAAAATGTAGGTTAAATGAATATTAATAGGTATTGTCTACCTCTTCTGTATATTCTCTGCTCAGCTCAGAAGATCTGAAGATTCAAATCGGTTCAAATGTTTAAAATTTGAATGCATTCACGTTTGATTCAAATACATTCATACAAATGTTCGATTCATATTTGAAGACAAGAATGTTGACAATATGCATCCTGTTTTCATCCCATACGTATCCGTACAAGTGCGTACAGATATGAGTAATATGATTCAAAAGATTCAAAATATTTTTGAATGTTTAAATTTGTATATATAGACATTCAATTCAAATTCAAATGTATGAATTGGATCATATTTTCATAGAATCATAGAATGGTAGAGTTGGAGGGGACCTCCTGGGTCATCGAGTCCAACCCCCTGCTCAAGGCAGGATCTCCTAAACCATCTCAGACAGATGGCTGTCCAGTCTCTGCTTGAAGACCTCCATCGAAGGGGAACCAACCACCTCCCGTGGCAGCCTGTTCCACTGGTTGATCACTCTTACTGTTAGAAATTTTTTCCTAACATCTAAACTAAATCTTTTCCCTTGCAGTTTCACCCCATTGTTTCTAGTCCTTCCTTGAGAGAGTGAGAACAGGGCTGATCCCTCTGCCTTGTGACAACCCTTGAGGTATTTGTAGACAGCTATCATGTCTGAGAAAGCTTCTACCTCACGCCGTGTGCTCTGAGAAAAACTTCCTGTTTCTATCTCACGCCGTGTGCTCTGAGAAAAACTTCCTGTTTCTATCTCTCACCGTGTGCTCTAAGAAAAACTTCCTGTTTCTATCTCTCGCCGTGTGCTCTGAGAAAAGCTCCTGCTTTCACTTCACCCAAGCTGGAACTGACTAACTCCTCCCACTTGAGCTTCTATTTAAGCCCTGCTGAGCAGAGTAACTCCTCCTCCCTGAGGGTGTGGCTAATTCCTATTGGTCCGCTGCTCTGATTGGTCTGAGAAAGCTTCTACCTCACGCCGTGTGCTCTGAGAAAAACTTCCTGTTTCTATCTCACGCCGTGTGCTCTGAGAAAAACTTCCTGTTTCTATCTCTCGCCGTGTGCTCTAAGAAAAACTTCCTGTTTCTATCTCTCGCCGTGTGCTCTAAGAAAAACTTCCTGTTTCTATCTCTTGCCGTGTGCTCTAAGAAAAACTTCCTGTTTCTATCTCTCACCGTGTGCTCTGAGAAAAGCTCCTGCTTTCACTTCACCCAAGCTGGAACTGACCTCACCCAAGCTGGAACTGAATGTTTAAATATTCATGCACATCCCTACTCAGAAGTAAGCAGAAACTTTTCCTGACCTGTTTATACTAATGGAAACCAATGATAGAATGGTTGGTCTCTCAGGAAACACCCATCAAATGCACCCTTGTATGCCTCTCCTTTCCTCATTTCTGCACTAATGGAACCACAAGAATCAGTTTATTTTCCATATCTTAAAAATGCATCATTGCCTCATCAAACGTTTTTTGAGAGATGGGCATACTCACGAAGATAAGAAGAAAAAGCTTCTTCTTAGAAGAAAATACTCTTTCAATCTTCTCCACACAAGACCCTTCATCTTCATGTCTAGGGCAAAGGTCTGTCAATCTTCTATCTCTGCCCTCCTCCTCACGTCTCTCTCTCTCTGAAGACTTTCTTCTTCATCTTCCATTTCCTGTCTAAATCTTGCAAGGTCTTTCTAAGAAGAATCTATAGGTCATGAAAACAGATGGGTCTTTTTATTTCTCATCTCTTCTTCCAAAATATCCTGTAAATTGCAGCACCTTGGATCAGCCCCTTATTTCTTATGTTTCATCTTTCTGTGTGCAATACCCCTACTTGCTTACCTTCTCTGCCCTCCTTGAGGTATTACTTTTCTTTTAATTAGTTCCTGTGTTCACACCTAAATTTTAATCCAGCCTCAGACACCTTTCAGAGTGAGATAGTTTGCTGGCAAAGTGACAAGCTGTTTTCTCTCAGCTTTATCCAACGCAGAAAATCCACCTCTGAGTTAAATAATATGGACAGAAAATAAGAAGTCACTTTGCTGGATAAGCCTCTCTAAAAATGGACTAAAGCTGGTCTAAAGCTTTGATGTGAACACAGCCACTGGGCATGATAATACAATTGCTCCTCTGTAGAATGATGGATACATATGTGCATAAGTGAAATTCTTGGATCAGACTTTCAGACCATGCTGAGACTACTTTTGTGTGTAAGCTTCTAAGCATATGAAAAGCATCCAGGCATATTTCTTAAAATGTTACACAACATGGTGACATTTCTGTGTATATTGTATAAACTGAAATATAATTCATTTTTTGTGTGGATATTGAAGCACCTTGTTGCACAGGTGCTACCTGATCAGGGAAGTCTTGATCCACAGTGTAGCAAGGTTGGGTAGCAGTTGTACCCACTTTACAGAAAAAAGGTTGAAGACCAATTAGGAACACCAAATAAGGTTATCTCCCCTACTGTTTCACAGGACCTATAGTGCAAGCTTCCTGTTATGGTCCCAAGGAGTGCCCCCATAGCAGTGGGCAACACTAGCTCAGGGCTCCACTCATTTAATCATAGCTTTGCTGCATCTCTGATTTCAGGGGAGCTACATGGATAGACTGAAAATGTGATATCATAGCAAGAAGATTGTGCTTAATGTGGTAGTTTTCTGAAGAGACATGCCATAATGTGATCCACTGTGTGCAGTTTGAAATGAAGCATATGGGCTATTTTGCCTTACATGCAAAAAGACAAATTGCAGAGATATGGACCTCTTTGTTTGTTTGTTTGTTTGTTTGTTTGTTTTTTGCCTTAGCTTCTGCAAAGCATTGAATATCTGAGGTTTATAAGGAGATAAATTTGTGGAACATCTTTGTGGGAAAGGATTAAAGAGTTTTGTTTCTAAAACTTGGCAGGGAAAGTATCTCATTATTAAGGGAGATATTTGGGATGAAGGGGCTACAATATGGGGCAAAGAGGAAGAATTTTATTTCAAATTAATCATCAAGGCTGAATGAAATACCACCACAAGATGAAGACCCTGTATCATTATCCTAGATATTAATAGATGATCACATCACAAGATGCATTAATGCTTGCTTATACATGCACACACACACCCCAAAAAAGAAACTTCCCAGCATTGAGGCTTGTTGGTGTATGTTTTGGCAGCCTGCTATGGCCCACTACTGAAAGGCAACCCAATTGCATCACCAGTCTGCATGGAAGCTCAGAAAATTCCAATTCATGGAAGTTCCAATTCATGGAAATGAGCCATCTGCACAACTTTCATGATACATAAAAAGGCCTTTGCTCCTCTTGTGGTCCACAACAGATGAAGGACCACTTACTCTAGATCTAGGTCTGAGTTGTGTAGACCAGATAGGACTAACAGAGGTGGGGTCTCCTGGATCTGCATGAACATGCAGATGGGAGGCCTGTGATCCAGATTAAAAGACTCTTAAATCCAGATTTAAAATGAATACAGAAAAAGCCAAAAACTTAAAAATCTAATGCTCTTTATAAATGACCTATGAATAATCTCTTTAGCTGTTTGCATAAAGTGTTATACCCAGACAATATTTCATGAAATCTAAATTCTGCATGATTTCTGTATGAAAAGATTTCTTTTCTTTAATTTTTGTATTAATATATAACAACAAACATCAAAAACCCATAACATAAACCAAATATGAAAAGATTTCTGTATGAAAACTCAGTTTAGGGATTTCTTCCTTACCTGACATAAAGGTCTTCCTTCAAACATTAGTCTCTACTTGTGAAATGCCATTTTTAAAATCATGAAGATTGATTCTGAAGTCTGTTGCCCCCTCAAGCCAAGAATTTGTGCATCTCAAGTTCCAAGTATTTCTGCCAAGTACTTTTCTTTATTCTATTCATCTTAACCATGGGGTGGATGAATCCACAAAGCATAGTTTTCTGGTCAAAATGTTAATAGCACTCAGTATTAGGGATACATTTTCTTAGGCTCTCTCTCTCTCTCTCTCTGTGTGTGTGTGTGTGTGTGTCTGTGTGTCTGTAAGTGAGTAAGTCAAACCAGACAGATTGGCAAAGAAATTCAAATCCATGATGTTTAGGAATGTAGCAAAATATCCTGACCACTGAAGTCCTGCCTTCCACATTTTATCATTTCATTAGTGGTTTCCGAAACACATTCAAATTCAGGAAGTATAGCATATAAGGGGAAATTATCTTTGTGTTAGGATGATTCTCCTTCTTTTAAATTCTCCTGTGCTTCCATACTGTTTCTTTATGGTGTTTCATCTTACAACATTGTACTCAGTTGTGTTTCTTCCCAGGAAAATGAAGTTAAGATTTCAGCCTCTCTTTCAAGTGCCTGAATCAGTCATCAAGGGCACTGAAGCTATAGTCTCCCATTACTGTAGGGCTGTTCATTTCTGTCCTGTCCACGTCCTGGACTAATATACCTCTTTCTAACTTTTCCTCATGATTAAGACATGAGATGTTTGCTTCAGTCATTTCCATCTCATTACAGGACACATGATACAGTTGTCTTATTTATATCATATGTGATTCACACAAAAATATTGTTGCTTTCTGTAGGATGGGAAAAACACTGCTGATGCCAAACATAAAATCAGTAGAAGCAATTATTTGTTCTTTTATGCAGGATGTTAATAGAATTCTGATAAACAATCTTCCATCCTTGAAATGCTTACACTCTTTTTCATATTTTGACTTATTGAACTTAAGAACATTTTTAAACCTTACGTTGGTTTTATTATAGTGTGGTACAATTTTAATGTGCTTGTTCTTAAGTGTTGTAAGCCGCCCAGAGACCCTCGAGTATGGGGCGGGATATAAATATAAATAAATAAAATAAATAAAAATAAGAAGTAAGGTTTTTTTTGAGTTTCATAAATAAGGAATCATCATCATCATCTTTGGGAAGTACCTGATGGTCAGAATGCCAAACTAATCATAAACATCTACCAGAGTCTGTGATGATGATAATGAGGAAGGAAGGAAGGAAGGAAGGAAGAAAGGAAGAAAGGAAGGAAGAAAGAAAGAAAGAAAGAAAGAAAGAAAGAAAGAAAGAAAGAAAGAAAGAAAGAAAGAAAGAAAGAAAGAAAGAAAGAAACCTACTGGTTTTTTGGTAAGACCAGTGCAAGAATCACAAGGAATATAATAAGGACACAGTACAGGCTAAAAAGTTGAAGCTGAACTAAGTGGAAGTCACATGAAAGGTCTGATGATAGTAGCAGAACAGACTGAGACATGGATTAAGGGGATAAAGAAATGGACAGCATAAGTGAAGGTTTCTGGCTCAAACATCTCACCAGTCTGCATGGAAGCTCAGAAAATCAATACAATATTAAAAATGAAAGAAATTGATGAATGTATCACTTACCTGCAAAATTTATCTCAAAGATCATAAAAAAGGTATAATGAAGGCCGATAACCATATTCAAGTGTCACCTAGGAATAATATCAGATGCAATACAAGACTATGTAGACTACCATTGAAGATGCTCACTGAACCTTAAGAAAGCACCTGCTGAACCTCTACATGCAGCAGCAGCAAGTACCTTATGGCCTTTGTGGGCATGATCACCAATAGAAACACCACTGTTGCAGCATGCAATTTTGCACCCAGGATAGAGGTATTCCAAAGGCCTAGTCTTGGAACATGGAGGTATATCTTATACACATCGCCCATGTTCTGTTTTGGTCCCTCTGATAGTGCCTGAGATCTAGATTAGGGGCCTCCTTAATCCAGATCAGGCTCTATCAAGGCAGAGATGGAAATGCAGGGTTAGGGCTTCTGTGATCTGTGTTAATGCCCAGATATGGAGACACACAGTGTGCATTACACAGATTCTTAATATGGATTAAGGGTTCATGCAGAAAGGCCCAACATGTTTACTCATGGTTCGTTGTTTTTTTTAAAAAACAGCTCTTGCAATACTTTAGGCACATTCCAACATACTGCACCACTGTTGATACATGTGAACAGCACTATGTATACAAATGGCTATGTGTTATGTAAACAGGCTTTGCAAAATTCAGGCCATGTTATTTTATTTCCAGGTTTCATTTATACAAAATAGTAATCCAAAATGAGTAATGAATCCATTCTTCTTTGGATATCTTACTCAATTTAAATTAATTTAAGAAACATTTGTAAGGTGTTTATTTTGCAATAAGGTTCTGGAAAATGCTTCAAGTGCATAATCAGTTCTCAGATGTTTAAAAACTACAGGACAAATAGTTTGAAGAGAACCATAACAAAGTGAGTAACTAGAAGTTGCATAATTTTGATCCTTATGTTAAGTACTCCTGAAAAATAATTTAATACTCTAGCACAAGTAACCAAAGTCTGCATATTTAAAAAATCTTTATGCACACACATGAGTTGTATGTACTGCAAATGCTGCTATCAACCTGACAGTATTCATTCAGTATTTATGTTTGTGTGATATTAAATAATCTGTATTTGAGGAAGTACAGCTACTGCACCTGCTGTTGCTTTGCTTGGTTGCTTCTCTAATGATGGTGTTTTTGTGCTCCTTGCAGGACTGAGCCCAAAGAAAAGGTTGTTCTTGGTGGAGGGAGGGGGGAACCTTACCCTAATTATTTTATCAGTGAGGCTATATCAATGCCCCAATGAGACACTTTAGTGATTGCTGGTATGAGTGGTGGACACATGCACACGTGCACAACACATGCACCTATATATACACAGACATAGGCCCTTTCCGCACGGAAGCTGGATTCATCGGATCTACCAAGCTGATCATGGGAGGTGAAGGCCAGATGAGCGCCTTTTGGATAGATGATGCTTATCTGGATCAACCTTCCTGAGGCTGTGAAGCTTATTTGGCACATCATGAGCTTGACAATTGCCCTCCAACCCCCTGACAACTAGGAAAGACGAATCCTAGCTGCCTGGCATGTGTGGGAGGGTAATTTTCAGTGGTGTGCTATGGCATTTCAGGAACTCCTGATCATGGAGGTGTGCCATCTGTGCACCTTCCTGATATGGATTAAAGCCCTTAGTCCAGATTGTAGACCTGATAAATAGAGACCATGTTAGTTCCAGATCAAGGGCTTCTTGATTGAGATCTAGCTTCATCTCATGCAGACAGCTTGAGGGTATGTTGGGAACAGCAGCAGCATTCATGTTGTGAAAGAGGGCAACTGTCCATGAGCCTAATTTTAAGAGGTGGTATCCCACTGAAGTTAAGTGTGAACTGGCCTTAAGTGTCACAGGTACCTACAAATCAGAGTTCTGGGAATTTTCTGTCATCTGCCTCAATTTTTTCTGTTCCCGCATCTGTCATGTGTTAGCATATTTGTTGGCATTTTGCAGGCAACATTACTGATCTTTGCCACTGTGCTGCAGAGGGAGGCTTAAAAGAGACTTAGGGAAAAAAGTACTCCTACAATTTCCTTTCAGCACATTTGCAGCTACTTTTTCAAGTTTGGTATGTGTGCTTTGGAGAGGGTGAACTTAGATTGTTGTCTTAAATGAAATTCCAATCAGTCTAAAAACTAATTCTCTAGGCTGTCATTAACTTGCAGGTGCACAAATCTACTAAACGTGAAACTTGGTTAAACAAATGAAATCAGGCCATGAGTAAATGGTCATGATATATATAAATATATAAATATAATAAATATATAATATATATAAATATAAAGAGAGAAATAAAATGAAAGATGTGAGGATTTTTTTTTAAGAAAATCCCAAAATAGTTTAAATATGTATGTTTCTCAAATGAAAACTTAAATCTGGCAAGGGCAACAAATAGAAGCAAATGATCTGAGGTGAGGAAACTGTTCATCCATTAGTGAATGGTTAGAGAAGTTACAGCATTATGTGTTACTGGCAAAACTGACAAGCTACTAAGAGCAGAAGTAAGTTCTTTTCTTGTTCAAAATGGAAAATTATAATTGGGAGTATACACATAAAAGTAATCCTTGTGTGTGTGCATTCATAAGCATTTCCATTTTACATTGTGCATTTGTTCTATATGCATTTTTGCCTGAAAATATGCCATTGAGGAGGAGAAGGAGGAAATTCCTCATCAAAGTCTTCGTGAATAAACTCATCAGTCATGGATAAGATGACAGAATTTGGCTAAAGAACGGAGTAGTAATAAATCAACTTGCCCATGCCTTAAGATCTAGAGCGGTGATGGCCAACCTATGACACACGTGTCACAGGTGACACACCAAGCCCTTTTGGGTGACACACCTGGTCACCCTGGCACCTGGGCATGTAGTGCTTGCTTGTTCTTAAAGTGTACGAAATCCCAACTTTCAATTGAAGATTTAGCAAACGAAATTCAGCAACAAAAGTCACTAATGTAAAGAATTATTTGTTTTTGCTTTTAATACATATATCAAAAATATAACTTTTTTACTAGAGCTACAAACATCACAAAATCATGGGTATTTCTAGATGTGACACAGCACCCGAGTTAAGCTAGGTTTTTTTGTGAATTTTGACACACCGAGCTCAAAAGGTTCGCCATCACTGATCTAGAGGGTAGGCCCTCCTGGTTGTACCACCACCCTCAGCAGCAAAGGGGGTAGGCACCCGGGAGAGGGCCTTCCCAGTGATGGCTCCTAGGCTGTGGATTAGTCTTCCCCCTTGAGGTGCTTCTGTCACTTTCACTGTACATGTTTAGGAAGGCAGTGAAGACACACATCTTTGCTTTGGCCTTCGGTTAAACAGGGATACACTTTCCCTTCCCACTTGAAGATACTATTGTTTTAATATATACTGTTATTGCTTTAATATGTTGGTTTTAAATTTTCTTACCTGCCCTGAGATCTTTAAATACAAATGAATGAATGAATGAATGAATGAATGAATGAATGAATGAATGAATGAATGAATGAATGAATGACCTGTCTTTAGAATGGAAAGAAGTTCCCCTATGTTCAGTATTAGGACCTGTGCCTTTTAAATTATTCATAATAATCTAGAAATAGGGGTAAGTAGTGTGACAAAAGTTTGCTGATGACACTAAATTGTTCAGAGTTGTAAAAACTGAAAGGGATTGTAAAGAGTTCTAAAAGGATCTCTTGACACTGGATGAGTTGATAACAAAGTGCGAAATGCCCTTTGATCTTAGCAAGTTCAAAGTGAATCACATTGGGGCTAACAATCCCAACTATACCTGAGCTTTCTGGAGAGGAATCTTGGGGTTCTGGTGAACAGCTCAATGAAGGTGTTAACCTGGTGTGCAGCACTGAAAAGTAAATACAATGCTAGGTGTAATCAGGAAGGAAATAAAAAAACAAGTTGGCAAGTGTCATTTTGCCTCTTTATAAATCTATGATGAGGCCACATATGGACTATTGTGTACAATTAAGGCCACCACAGCTCAAAAAGGATATTGTGGAACTGGAAAAGGTGCAGAAAAAGACAAGCAAAATGATCAAGTGGCCGGAACACCTTCCTTTACAGAACCAGCTTGCAACTTCTGGAGCTTTCCAGGCTTGAAAGTCAACTTTAAGATGAGAGCTCACTGAAGTAAAAATTATTTTACTTTATTTTCTCTATTGTACAACACTAGAATCAAGGGACACTCTATAAAGCTCTTAGGCAGGAAAGTTAGGACGGACAAGTAGAAGGTTTTTTTTTTTCACCCAGAGCGTTATCTGTCTATGGAATTTACTATGAGAAGAGGTGGTGACAGCAATAGTTGTTGTTGATGTTGTTGTTGTTATTTAAAATGCCTTTGTTCTGAAGAGTAGGAGTAATTGAAAATGGTCTCCCAAACACCCACTGGACATACTTAGACCAGTTTAATAAGTCTGCTTTGATTATTTCAGTCATGATAAATCTGTTGCTAATATTATTAAAACTGTGGGTTACTCTGGTGTTCTCAGATTCTGGAAATTGATTTTTCCTATACTCAATTTACTCTCAGATAAATTTGAACTGAATCATATGGGTTTTTCTGCATATAAATGTGATAATTTTTTTAAAAAAATCAGTTTTTCAAATAATTTCAGGTTCAAAAACAGTAGTCTTGGATATAGATTTTAAACTGCTGCTTAGTTTGTCCTTCCTTTTGCTTAATAGCTTTGTCTTTGTAACTGATAGTGATAAATGCTTTATCTCTGTATTTCTGTCTATAGCGGAACAGTGATAAGTAGCAAAATCACCATGTCAGGACATGATGGCAGACATTCAGAACTCGGCTCAACAACATGAGTAGAATGTTTCCCAAATAGAGACAGAATGGCTTTGTAGAATTTCAAGTACATGAGATAATACACCTTGTCATAAGCATCTCTGCAAGATTATTAAGTCTAGAATGAATGGGTTCATTTCTACTGAATGTATTTTGTGCATGGTGGCAATTGAACAAAGTCTGTAGAAAGCCCAGCATAATTCTCAGCTGTTTGCACAAATATGAACATACAAGAAATGTTCTACAAAATTCACCACAAAATGTATGCTGCCAGGTTGTACTTGTGGCCCTTAACCTAAAAGTCTGTAATTATAAATGATGAGCCCTATTGTTGCTTTCAGAAAGTTATTAGTGCTTAATCATACAAACATGAATAAAGAAATTTTGTGATTCAGGCAATTGCAACATAGACAGCAAAAACCTAGGCCAGCAGTTTTATAATAGCATATCGACAGAGGCTAAAAATACAAACTGGCAGAGGATAAGCATTTGGAAAGTAGTGTGATATACAGTGGTGGACAAGATTCAAACGATAGGGGGACTTACAGGGAAAATGTGACTGGGATCACTCCAGTTGAAGACTACTTTCAGGCAGGAATGTGCACAAATATTCAAAAATTCAAAAATCCAATTA
Organism: Aspidoscelis tigris stejnegeri; assembly: GCA_023333525.1. NCBI lineage: Eukaryota > Metazoa > Chordata > Lepidosauria > Squamata > Teiidae > Aspidoscelis > Aspidoscelis tigris. Next base: position 217,317,077 of record JALMGA010000001.1, read on the forward strand.
AAATCCAACAAATATCAACATTTGAATTTGAATCGGATATTAAAAAATGTGAATTTACACATTTAAACGAATTTTGAATTTTTTGAAATCCAATATGGATTTTCAATTAATTTGAATGAATAGATCTATATTTATCATACACGAATATGCATGAAAATTAAGCGTATTTGCGCTTATAATGCGGGATGAAAAGCTTCCTGCCAGTCTGGAATTGCCAGCGAGAACAGGGATGGCAGCTCAACTGCAATTGGCTGCCTTGTCCCACATGATGTGCACACCAACACAGACTCACGCAGTTTCCTCCTCAAAAGCTATGGGGGGCTGCTGTAGTCTGGATGTCAGGTCCCCGCTTTGCAGCAGGTAAACTGAATGTTTTTATAACTGCAGGTTTAATCTGCTAATCTGGAAGGGGCCATAGTGACACTAATGGGCCAGAATGGATCAGAGTGATTTCCCTAGCTCAGAAGTGATCTGGACTCCTGGATGACCAGCCTTGCCTAGTTCAAAACTGTATGGTGGAAGGGCACCAGAGCCATACGCTTTGTGCATTTTCGCCCATCACCATAGCAACAACTCTGTGCACATGGCTTTTACAGTGGTGAGACAGTCACTGCTAATAAAGCAGTGTTTGCACTTACCTGGTACTTAATTAAATGGCGGGTAACTACAGGATGGAGTGAATGCCCACCTCCATCCCTGATCTTCACTTTCCTTGGACGCTTTCACTGTCTCAGGAAAGTGAAGTACAAAAAAGTCATGTACTAGCATCTCTATGTAATTTATAGGAGCAGCTCCATCAAAAGTTCTTACTCCAAATATCTGAACGGACAGAAAGATCTGTGTAGAAGTGGCCAAACCTTTCTTATATTAATGGTAGTTCAAAGTATAATGGATTACTTGGAAAAATGATGATTGTTCTGTTCAAGCTGAGGATGGGCCCTGGAGATGACTTGATCTGGATTCATGCATAAACCTGTTCCCTTCCAATGCTAATATATGTGCCACGATAGAAGGAGGCCAAGGGCCTACTCACACTTAGGCCTCTGGCATGCGATTAGGACAGCTCTGGTACATATATTATGTAACAGAGCTGTCCTAATTAGGGATGTGCACAGATATTCAAAAATTTAAAAATCTGATTCAAATTCAAGAAATATCAATATTTGAATTTGAGTCAGATGTTTGAAAATCAGAATTTTTGAATTCGGAACAAATTCAGATTTTTGAAAATCCGAAGTGGATTTTCAAATAATTCAACTGAATAGAGCGTCTATTTGTGCATATAATACAGGATGTGAACGGGACTCAAACGCGGAAAAGACGGGATGCAAATGGATTTGAAAATTGGATATGAATGTTCCCGACATTCGTATATCCAAGTTCGAAACAGATTTTTGAAAATACGGATCCAGTTAACCCGGATTCTTATCGGATTTTTGAAAATCCAGATTTTTGAATTTCAATTCAAATAGAATATCCAAATATTTGATTTGAATCAATATGAATGCAAAAAATGCATTTGTGCACATCACTCGTCCTAATTGCATACCAGAGGCCTAAGTGGAAATAGGCCCTAAGATTGGACCAAACAACTTTTTTTAAAAAAGGCCATCTGATTGTTTTGATCTTTAGATTGTAGGAAATCTGACTGTTCAAACTTCAGTTCTGATTAATAGGCTTAGCACAGACTTGTGGCTACATACAAATACTATATGTAAACAATAATGGTTTCATATTCTGTTCATATCTAGTGAACTGCAGCTGAAACATTTATGTGTCATTTTAATGCTGCCAAAGTTCAGAACAAGTCAGTCTAAAATGTTGTGGAATACTGGATGTCTAGATTTTTATTAACAGAGATATGAATATCTGAAGGACTGTTTGTCTATACAAGTAATCCATGCTCCAAGGATCTAATGGCAGCAGTTTAGGCTATGGCTTGAATCACCCATCCCATGTCTACAAGTCTGAAGACAAAAAGAAACTGTAGGCCAAAATATCTTAAGGGCATGACATTGGAGAAGGAAGTAGACCAACAATTGCAAGCTATAAATGAAACGTGAAATTTGTTTTTAAAGAGCTAATCTTCCAGAAGTCTGAGTTCTTCAGACTCCAAAATTAAAGTTACTGACAAACAAAACAAATGTTTGTGACAAATCCAACAGAGTACATTTAGAGTTTTATAGCAAGAAGTCCTCTGCTACATTCATCAAAAGCATCAGTGCAATTATTTTAATTAATGTGAAGTATGAGTCACATTTTGCTCTTCTTTTTGTTTTGTTTTCCTTTAAATCTCATGGATGATGATGATCTAGTTTTGGAGAAGCTGTCCAAATGACAAGATAAACTGTGTCATGCAATATCTGTGTCATACAATATCTTTGTTGCATGTCCAGTTCAAAGGCATAAGAATGACACAGGGATCTGAACTACAAGGGCTGCTTCAGTTCATGTAATGCAGGACAATAGGCATGGGCCATAATGGAGTAGGGTTGTAGCATTATTGTATCACAAAAGTGAGTCTTAGATACTTGAAGACTGCTATCATGTTTCCTCTCATCTGCAGGCTAAACATTCCTAGATCCTTCAACTGTTCCTCATAGGACATGGTTCACAAACCACTAACCATTATGGTAGCCCTCCTTTTCTCTAGTTTGTCAATGTCTTGTTTACCTTGAGATACTCAGAACTGGATGTGGTACTTAAGATGAGGTCTGACCAAGGTAGACTAAGAAGAAAAACTACCTCTCATAATCTAGACTCTATGGGTGTGTTCCCATGATGAAAATACTCCAAGGCAAACCTGAGTTTGCCTCGGGGTGTCCCCATGTAAAGCCTCTAATCTGGGCTACATGTGGGACAAATGGCAAAAATCCCCCTTTCCAACTGTTTTTGCCACAAGTTAGGAAGCAATCACACATTATCCTGGAGTCATGGGGATGCTCCCAGGTTATTGGAGGTGGAGATTGGCCATCGCAGCATTAGCGGTTGGCATTTCACCTGTGCTCGCTGTCCCTGTGATGTGCACTGTGATCACAACTGCTTGGGGATCTCTTCAAAGAAATTTGCCCTGCGAGTGTCTCTCCAGCTATAAGCATGACACACACACCCTTGACTGATCACCTGATCAGCAAGGCACACGTGGGTAAATGGCTTGATTTAGTGCACAAGCGCTTGATAGCCTTAATGGGTGAAGCACCTGTGGCTTCCCTGCACTCAGCTGAACAAGATCAGAAGCTGTCAGACAGAAGCATACCTGCTGTCAAGCAGAGGAGCATACCTCCACTAAAATGACTGAAGCACAGCCACAGCTTCAATCAATGAGCCACTTTCCCATCCTATTATGCCCCCCTTTAATCATTTTTATCTCTTATTGATGCAGTGTGTGGTGTTTTTGGAGGTGCATCTGGGAGGGGTTTCCCCTGTCATCGCTGCAGCAGGCAGGACAGGGCACGGTGACATCAGCTGGGCTTCCTTTCGGGGTGGTGGTGGAGAAAAAAGGATGCGGTTCCCCGATGCAGGGGTTTACTTTGGTTTTCATGGGGACAGGCGGATTTGGCTTGAACCCGCACTGCCCTCAATCACGTGGGGACGTGTTAATTCAAGCTACAATTTGCATTGGGTCTGCCCTGAATCCACTCTATGCTCCTCCTGATACATCCTTAAATGTTTGCTTTTTTTGCAGCTGCATCATACTGTTGACTTATGTTCACCCTGTGACCAACCAGTACACCCAGATCCTTTTCACTTTTGCTGCTACTCAGCCAGTGTCGCTTTCCGGATAAGCAACCTGAATCCTTGGCTCTGGGAAACCTGGGGGAGGTAGTTTCTGACTACCTCGATCGTGGCTGCAGTCCTGAGACCACAGCGATACGTGGTTACAACCCAAATGGGCTGCAACGATCGTGGTACCAGTAGACTGGTACGATCACCGGGTGTTACGAAAGTAAATCCCTTATTAGCCACCGGCAGGCTATAAGGGATCACCATGTGCTCTTATGGTGATTTAAAGACAGAGAGCACAGGAGAAAGAAGTTAGGCAGGAGACAAGATGGGCTGGAAAAGAGAGTTTATTGCTGTGCCAAGCTTTTTATATCCCCCACCAGAAGGCGGGGAAGGAAGTGACCTCAAGAGAAAATCCAAGTAGGTGATAGGTGGAGTCCATCAGCTGGGCAGGTCAGAAGTCCTTCTGATGTCATATCCTGTGGCAGGCAGGAAGAGGACAGGCTGTTGTCTGCGTGCAGCATGTGGCCATCCTCCATTAAGCCTTCAGGCTACAAATCCAGCACCCTGCTGTGTTGGGTGTATACTGCAAGCTTCTGGAAGCAGGGAGAATCCTTTTACCCTGAGGCTAGAGAAGCTGGTGGAGGAAACCTGGGCAAATTTGCAATTGCTACAAGCCAGATTCCTCCTATTCTGTATTTTTTATTATTTTTCTTATCCAGATGTAGTATCTTGCATTTGTCCCTACTAAATATCATTCTGTTATTTTCACCCCACTATTCAAGCTTGTCTAGATCTCTTTGAATCCTCTCCTTCTCCCTACTGTTAGAAACCCCTCCTATATTTGTGTCATCTGCAAAATTTATCAGCATCCCTTCAACTTCCTCATCCTGATCATGTTGAACAGTATTGGGTCCAGGAGAGAGCCTTGTGGCACTCCACTTAAGATATTCTTCGAATTGGATGTGAAGCCATTTATAATCACTCTTTGTGTGCAATCACTAAGCCAGATATGAATTCACTTAACAATTGTCCTGTCAATCCCATGTTTGATAAATTTTTCAATAATTATGGCATGAGACACTTCATTAAATGCTTTGCTGAAGTCAAGATACCCTCTGGCTGCATCCAGACATGTTAATACTGAGCAGCAGAACGCGCAGTTGTGATTAGTGTGTCACATATGATTGATGGATCATTGTCGTGACACATTATCCCATTGCTACTGTCCATTTGCCTTAATCCTGGATTAAGGACACTCGCTGCACAATATTAAGAAAATTCGAATCTTTCTGCCAGTCTGGGCAGGATGGCAAGAAGAGATGAATGAGAGCAGGATGGCAACTCAACTCTGATTGGCTGCCTCATCCCATGTGACCGCAAACACCAACTCAGCTCTTGCATCTTCTGTAGACACTATGGAGCTGCTTTTTAGTCAAGATGGTGGATCATCGCTGCACAGCAGGTAAGCTGTGCTTTTAGCTTTAATTTCAGATTTCTACTTCAGGTCTGGGTGCAGCTTATGTCTACAGCATTTCCCTGTATCAACCCATCCAGTGATTTTGTCATAAAAGGAAATTAGATTAGTCTGGAATGACTTGTTTCTTACAAATCCATGTTACTGCATTCCCATCTAAGTGCCTGTACATATGTTGTTTAATAATTTGTTCGAGGATCTTGCCTGGTATTGAAGTCAAGCTCACGAGCCTTTAGTTTCCTGGGTTGGCTTTCTTCGCTTTTTTGAAGATGGGGACATTTGCCCTTCTCCAGTCTTCTAGAACTTCCTCTGTCCTCCGGGAATTTTTTAATTTTTAAAAAATGTTTTTACAATTTCATACATCTATTTCAAACAACCAAATTTGCATTTAACATCCAGAAAATCAGAAGGTAACAATTTTATAAACACTTTCCAACATTAAATTTTACAAGTCTCAAGGTTTAGCTGTAGTAACCCAATTTAGTTAGTGGCAATCAGATGAACCAGGTAAGGAAAGGTTGCAGAAAGTTTGTTATTGAGAAAAATGGACATAAGTGGTGAGAGACAATGGAGATAAATATTTGTCTTTGAAGATTCCAAGAACATTGACCATTTTTCCAAAAACCAGGTCTGTTCTGAAGAGTCCACCATAATGTTCTTTTGCACTGTGATGAGATCATTTAAAATTACTGACCATACTTTATGAAGCCAAAGTTCTATAGATAATGATTGGGAATCTTTCCAGAATTGAGCAGTAATTAATTTAGCACTAGTTAATAAAGCCTTGATAAGCAGTTTATATTTACAATCTGAGTTTGTTTCTTGAAATAGAAGTAAGAAAACCAGAGTTGGTGTGAAAGTAATATTTTGTTTTGTAATTATTTGTACATTTTGTTGCACCTGTTCCCAGAGTGTTGTTACTTTTGGGCATTCCCACCACATATGGTTGTATGTTTCTAAAGAACCACAACCCCTCCAACACAAAGGTGATGCTGTTTTTGACATTTGATATATAGCACCCTCAAAGATAGTTCCCTTTCTTTTTGGTTTTTAAATGTGGTGTACAGTTTAAAGGGAACTCTAAACCAAATCTCCTCTTCTATTCTTGTCCCACAGTCTGATTCTCATAATGATCTGATTCCTATAAGGCTAGATAGATGAAAATCCAACAATAGGCTACAGTATATAGATTAGCAAAGAGTTTCTTTTCATTTAGTTTAAAATCTCTTAGTTTATATTTAAATGTAGTTTTATCCTGTTCCCCAGGAATTTTCACAGATCAGAGAGTGGTTCAGCAATTATAGCTGCTAATTCCTTCAGTACCCTAGGATGTAATACATCTGGGCCTGGAGACTTAAATTCATTTGTTAGTTAAGTGTTCCCTCACCTTTTCTTTGTCCACACAGAGGCTTGATTCTCTTATTCCCTCATCAGCACAATGAAGGTCAGCTAGTTCTTCTCATTGGTAAAATCTCTCAGGTTATTGTCATCTATATGGTGTGCCCCTTGCAAATAACTCAGAAGCCTGAATTTGTGCAAAATTCAGTGATGACACTAATGATTGGATTTTCTCCTGGATGCTCCACACATCTTCTGAACAAGAAAAAAAAGCAAATGTACAACAGGGTTTACCAATATTTTTGGTTGAGAGCACATCAGGACTTTTTTTACTTCATTTTTGTGATATCCAAAGTCAGGGGCATACCATATTATTTAGAACTGAAACCTGTCATGCATGCCACTGTCATTTTGGGCTGCTACACTGAATTTTGGTATATCCTAGACTACATAATATTATTAAGCATTCCGCTGAGTTTCACCTTAACTGGAAAATGGTTGCATTTGTTCCAATGACTGAATCTAAAATCACTGCAGAATAACATGACCTCAGCAAAAGTCAATGAAGTGATGTTGATTTATTTCTTTGCACAGAATATAGTTTTATGTAGTTCTGGTCGCAGGACAAAAGTTTGCCACTCCATTATTTAAAGAGGAATTAGGTGACATAATTCACTTGTGGATCTGTAGACTAAGGACTGCTTGTTGCTAGTGGAACACCTGGAGTTGGGTTATCAAAATTAGGCAAATTACTTTCAAACTCTAGAAATATCTGATTCTGTTAATGGAGGAAACTGATGAAATAACCAAAATAAGACCAAATGTGTATGTTTAAAGATATTTGTTCGGGAAAAGTAGAATTAATGATTATAGATGGGGAGATTTGTAACTAGGGCTACTCCTAGACACAAAGGGTGCTTCCGCACTGGACTTCCGAAATACGGATCTATATGATCTGTATTTCAGAAATCTGTGGTAAGTAGATCCGTATCCAGTAGATACGGATCTCCTACCACCCCCTCCATCTGCACATTATAGTTTATTTCTAAAGTGCTGTACATGTATTCAGCGCTGTACAATATTATATTAATCTTAGACAGGTCCCTGCCCTCAGGCTTACAATCTAAAGAGACAAGAAATAAAAGGAAAATGGTGTCGGAGGGAACAGGGAACAGCAAAAAGCAAGCACTTGAGATCTTCAGTTGCAATTCTTCTGTCCATTTCTTATTGCTGGAATTTTCCTATTCTCTTTACTTTGAATTTTCTCTTCATTGATGACAAACCGGATGATGGTAGAAATGGTCAGCCAGCATCTACTCAGCCCCGCCCTGCTCACCCTCAGGGCCAGACATTTTTCAATGGATGGATTGGCTGCCATAGTCTCTTTGCCATCTTGGGAGCAGTTGGAGGAGGGAGGGGGCACTGCTGGGAGCAAGATGGCAGAGCAGCCCAGCCTGCTGCCTCTTCTCCACTCCTCTCAGGCAAGATGGTTCTCAGCCTTGTGATGGCAGTTGGAGGAGGGAGGGGCACTGCTGGGAGCAAAATCACAGCACCCACCTCAATCCAGATCTCCGGAGGCCCTCCCCTGGCCTGCCCGGATTGGCTCCTTCGGAGCCGAGCATGGAGAGCTGGGGGTCTCCTATCTCGGGGCTCCCAGATTGGCCAGGGCTGCGCGCCTGTGCAGAGAGCCTCCTGAAGCCAGGCACAGCCCTGGCTAATCGGGAGGCATGTCAGACACAGGCACAAAGTGAAGTGAGACCCCACAGCCAGAACTGGCCTGGCTGATAGGAGACCCCTGGCTCGCCATGCTCGGCTCCGAAGGAGCCAATCATGGCAGGCCGGGGAAGGGCCCGCTTAGGGACACTTTTGCAGTGCAGACACATCCGAAACGAATGTGTCTTAACTGTGGAAGTACACATTAAGTACACTTTAAGTCTACTTTCAAGTTAGTTTTCCGGGAAACCAGTTTAAGGGCTACTTAACACACATTAGAGACACATTGCGCGAGAGCCAATGCAGAGGCAAGTGTCTCTAATGTGTGTTGTAGTGCAAACCCTTCCTGGTCCCATACTTGTGCTAGGTGCAGGAAGGACCTTTTTTCTTAGTTTAAAAGCATGAAAGAGAGCTCCAATATGATTAATCTCTTCCATTCTTTGCTTTTTCAATTACATTTTTCTTTCTCAGAGTGAATCAGCAAATAGTAGAAACAAATGCCTCTAATCTATGTTTGTCAGAACATTGCTGTGGCTGCTGGATTTATTCATGTTTAAGGGGAAAACTCTGTACATGATATGATTTATTTTTTAATCCGTAAGGGTCATTTGTTAATACATTAAGAAAAATAACTTATTTCCAGGGCTTTAAACAATAATCAAAACAATAATTAAAAACAATAATCAGTTATAAAATACAGATACACACTGAAACACAAATAAAATGCTCAAAAATATTATGGAAGATCACAGAGGGTGGGGCTGAAGAGTAGTCAAAATACAAATCTTCTCAAAATTTCTCAAGGACCAGTTTCTATCAAAGTGGCATGGATGTCAAAACTTGCAAAAATTGAAAGAGTGGCCAACTAGGTGTTAATGTCCTGTCAATGCTACTGTCACAAACCCTTTACTAACGCCTCACTCAAACACTGTCTTAACTTTTAACTTTTTAAACTAATTGTGCTGTTTAATGCTGCTTTAATGGGGTATGTATTTAATGCTTTGTTTGAATATTGGGTTTTTAACTGTGAGCCACCCAGAGATCTTAACATATGAGGCAGCATATAAATATTTTAAATAAATAAATAAATAAATGAGGCTCAGAGTCTGCAGATTTTTGGATCACAGCAAACAAGGGAACTTGGAACTGAGCAGGAACAATTCCTTATTCACTCGACGCCCAATAAGTTTCCATATCATGCACCTTGGGAGACAATGTGGAGGCTGCCCCTGGCTTCAATGGAATAATTTTGGGCAAAAAATAAAGCAGAGTAAAGTGGAGTGCACCAGTGGCTGCCCCGGTTTTAGTCCACTATTGGACTGTGGGAATTAAAGTTAGAATCATAGAATCATAGAATGGTAGAGTTGGAGGGGACCTCCTGGGTCATCGAGTCCAACCCCCTGCTCAAGGCAGGATCTCCTAAACCATCTCAGACAGATGGCTGTCCAGTCTCTGCTTGAAGACCTCCATCGAAGGGGAACCAACCACCTCCCGTGGCAGCCTGTTCCACTGGTTGATCACTCTTACTGTTAGAAATTTTTTCCTAACATCTAAACTAAATCTTTTCCCCTGCAGTTTCACCCCATTGTTTCTAGTCCTTCCTTGAGAGAGTGAGAACAGGGCTGATCCCTCTGCCTTGTGACAACCCTTGAGGTATTTGTAGACAGCTATCATGTCTCCTCTCAGTCTTCTTTTTGGTAGACTAAACATTCCTAGTTCCTTAAGCCGTTCCTCATAGGACATGGTTTGCAGACTGTTCACCATCTTGGTAGCTCTCCTTTGAACCTGCTCCAGCTTGTCAGTGTCTTTTTTAAACTGGGGTGACCAGAACTGGACACAGTACTCCAGATGAGGTCTGACCAAGGTAGAGTAGAAGGGGATAATAACTTCACGTGATCTGGACTCTATGCTTCTCCTAATACACCCCAGGATTGCGTTTGCCTTTTTTGCAGCTGCCTCACACTGTTGACTCATGTTCAGTTGATGATCTATCAGGACACCCAAGTCTTTTTCTCTGATGTTAAGTGGCAGGCAAAAGAGAATTCCATGATGATCTTGGAAACAGACCCCAAAGTGAGTCATTTCCAGAGTCTGACAAAATGGAGCCAGGTTCTATGAACAGTATAGTCCTACCCAGCTGAAATTTAAAATGCTACTTTAAACAAGTATTTATAATAAAGATGAAACAACCTGTGTGTATGAGAAACAATAAGTCATTCCAACCACTGAGTAAGTAGGTCTGAATAAATAGGTATTTCTTCAAGAGGAACCTTCCCATATGAAGGAAGTCATAAGAGAGGCATGGTACATAATATAAGTAAATTAGATGCAACAAATGTAAAATAATTGCAACTCCAAGTCCCAGAACAAAACACATTCAGTTGTCTTTAAATCTGCTTGTCCTCTTACCTTCTCAGATTTTCAGTTAGCACAATGACCTATACTCAATCTAAAAAAAAATACAATTTTTCAGTAACGGGAACATATATCTTTTCCCTTCTGTTTCCTATACATTCCCTTTCTTATTTTTAGCATCTTATTAAGTTTTGTGTGAATTCACATTGGCCTCTTTAGATGTTTCCCATTCTTCTCATAGGATTGTTTGATATTAAGTGCTCAGTATCTCATTTCACAGATTTTCCCTTCCTTCTTTGACACTTTTTCCCTTTAGGATACCAAGCCCTCTTGGTATCTCCTTTTGAGACATTGAAAAGTCTTGTTTTCTAAAGTCCACCAATGAAGTCTGTTTTCAGTTGTTTGAAATTTGAAGACCACAAATCTCCCTGGGACTCAGTCATCCTAATTTTCTCAACCATAGTTTGTCAACTATGTAGTCAACAACCTGGCGAACAGGAGCACCTGCTGGAGTGCCTCTGTTGGAAAACCCATTTCCTTTTCTTTGCTGACCCTCTGAATTGAGTGGAGGATCTTCCCTGCTTCTACTTCCTGTCACCTCTTGCTTAGTCAAGAAAGTTACTATTTCTGCTGCAGGCTGTCCCATGGACCTGACCATGTAGTCTAGGTCCCAACTAGTCACAGCTTTTCCTGGTCCATTTTACCAGCTCTCCAGACTTCCTGTCCAGGGTTGCCATATGCAGGTGAAAAAGAAATCCAAATCTCCTGGCTCCAATATTTCATTTGCACTGTGTTTTAATCATGGTTAAAAGGAAGAAAAATGACAACGTAGGCCAGCTATGTGTATGTTGCACTCTCCACACCAAGCAACTTGATCAATAAATAAATAATAAAATTGAAGATGGGAATTTGCTCTTCTGGCAGTAAGTTCATGTAATGTGCAGTCTGGGAACTTATTTATATAATGAAGTTTTTACAAGCCCAAGTTTCACTGGGAATATCAAATATTTGCATAGCTTTCTAGCTCATGACCACAATATTTAAGCATGCTTGTTGTAGTTTAAGACTCCTATAGGGAAAGTTGTTTTCCCACAGGTATACCTTGCTTTTCAGTATGCTATACCGAAGCTATCTATGCTGCAAGTTTTAGGTTTGGCATTTGCTCTCAGTGAGGAATACAAGTCCTTGAAATACTTTAAATAAAAGCTGTAGGGCAGCATATTTCCACAGTTTAGCCTAGCTAAGATACATCTTGAACAAATAGTTTGTCATTCAGTTAAAAGTGTGAAGCAATTCATTTCTTTTTGCACGCCAATGCAAAAGTTTTTGAACTCTGGATATTTTATGGCACTGTGCCGTGAAGCACAGGAACAATACACAGCGGAAGCAATGTTTGCCTTTAATTGGGGGATAAACCATTCTAATTATTAAATCTGAATCAAAGAGGAGATGAATGGCATTATTATCCACGGTTCCTATTGAACAACTTCCAGTGTGAAGATTACAAGGAGACTGAGGAAACAAAAGTACTCTAGAGGATAAAGAACACATTGTTAGGCCCACTGACATAATCTGTTCACTCAAATAATAGTCAAGTGGCCACCTCTTTGAAAAGAGAAAAGAGCAGCTTGTGGTTATTAAGCAAAGCATTCTTTTCCTTTTCCGCTCCAGAGACAAAGAATAGGTCTAAATTTTTCCAAACCACACATTGTGCACAGATGAAGATGACTGTCAAACAACCAGTTAAATCATCACTAGCTACTGAAATCACTGGGCACCATCTTGGGACCTCAGTAAACAACACATCTTAGAAACTAGGAGAATGGCCATGTGCCATTAATTTTTCATGCCCAATAGAGAGCAAGCAAAGAAGGATTTATTAAAAATACTTTTTTAATGTGTTCATTATGCCCACTGTCTGTGACACTATGGATATGCTGAGGGCCATTATAGCAGTGCAGCACTAGGGACCTAATTGATTATGTTCTGTTAGAAATGCACATGGACATCAGAAACTGTCAAGGTTTGCCAGAAACAGCAGGGGGAGGGAGAATACTGGAAGGAGTGAATCTCTGTTTCAGTGTTCCATTCTTTGGCCTAATTTTCAGTTCCATTCACCTCATGTGTACATCAGTTTGCTCTTTAAAAAGAAAAAAGTCTTTTCAAAAGTCTTACCTGTCACATGCAAAGTGTCTTTGCATGTTATTTTCATAGAAACATATTTTTGATGATATATGGATGATACATTTTGATGATATATTTGTTGATTGATTGGATTTATATACCACAAATTTGATAAAGACTCTAACTTTAGAAGCTGCTTGCTGGCAATCAGGGAGCTGGAGTGAGAATAAGGGTTTCAGGAAGAGGCTTGTGGGACAACAAGGGCCAGATGACCCCCCTCACCGCTGCATCTTTACCTGTCAAACTGGGGCAATCAGTTCTTTTGCACTGTTTGATCTTTAAAACTGGCCATCAGTTGCAATCCCCAACACACAGGACAGAAATGGCGAGCACAGGACATGAAACCCACCTGTTAATGACGTGAGCATCAATCTCCTCCCCTAATAACCCTCAAAAATAATCCAGGCTTCCCTCTTGAACCACAGGGAGAACAGTTTGCAAGGGGAGTTTATTTACTGCAGATTTGGGCAATTTGTACCACATGTAGCCTGGTTTGGGGGCTTTGTATGGGGACTCTCTGAGTCAAATTCAGATTTGGAGTATAGAGTGCATGGGGACACCCCACTAGTCTTTCATCCCAAGTGTGTATTCAGTAAGACTGGACAAGAAGTGTTACTTAAGACTATGCCTTCACCCATAAAAGTCAAAGTGAGTGAATTCTCACCCTTAATTTTGACAGGTGAGGAAGGGCTTAACCCTTCAGTCTGAAAATTACAACTTATTCTCATGTGTCTTGTGGGGAGAAGGCCCCCACTGATCAAAATCATGGCTGGGGAATTCCTTGTTGTGATTATGACAGACAGGGGCTTTCTCCTTTATCTTTAAATTGGAAGGGGAGTTAGAAGTAGGTTTCACTTTGGCTTTGGTGAGTTGAGGTTGAAAAATCCCTGAAAACATTCCAGCATCACTTTAATTTATATTCAGACACTACCAAGGCAAACAGGAAATCCCTTTAAGCAGCCATTGCTGATTTTTTTTTTTAAGAGCTCTCACTGTTCTTCAAACATTGCTATGGGAGGAGCACATAACAGTGTTTGTTGTGGCATGGCAGTATTAGACTGTGTTGTCTGTGCAGATGTCACATTCACTCTCTGTACTGAAGGTGCACTGAAGGAGGAGAGGTGGAGAGGTATCTTTTTCAATGGCAAACCTGCAGTGGGATCACCTGCTCTATTAGCGGAGGCCTGCCTAATGTCAATTTGGCCTCAACCCTTTGCAGATTCTCAATATGCAGTAAACCAAGAAACAATAGCCAACATACAATATATTCAGTAGACAAGAGATGCCATTATTTGAACAGTGCAGATGGGAAAGCAATTAATTTATCATCCAGTCAGTCACACCATCAGACAAGAATGCCAAATTAGGACTTTACACTCTGGGGTTCGGAGCTCCTCTTGGCCTTAAAGACCACCAGTTTCAGCTAGATCTACCTCACAGGATTGTTATGAGGATCCAACAGATAGGAGGAAAAAGTGTTTTCTGCTTTTAGGTGTTTGAAAGAAAGGAGAAATATTTATGTAAAATTAAAGTTAAAGTCTCAAAAATGGAAAGACTAATATTTCTAACGGCAAAACAAGTGATAACCAAATATCTCTACCTAGTGAAGTCAAACTGGGTTGTGAATGAGGGACAAGTTGCTTTCAGTTCGTTAGCTGAAAATGCTATTTTTAACACTGGGTTGGTGGCTTACTTGGTGGTTGGTATACAGGGGAAAACGTAGGACCTCAGCTTAGAACATGAGAGCAACACACTGTCTCCCTGAGGTGCCTCTGGAGTGCCCCTATTATTACACCTGAACATACCCTAAGGCAGGGCAGAATTTCTTTTCTACAATTTGCAACTCCAGACTTATGCCAACTCATCACATAGCCTTTCCTATGCAATCTGTACATGGGCTGCCATTGCATTCCTACTGCCTCAGCTGAATCAAAAGGGCCTCTTTGCATTCCCTTATGTGAAAGTAGCAGCCACCTTAGAGTCAGGAGTTTGGTTTTATAAGGACTATTAACTGAGTAGAAGTATTGAGATATGTTTAAGCAGACATCAGTATAAATCCCTGGAAGGCCTTCCCTGTTCATTTGTCAAGATCATCTGTGAAGATAAGAGGGCTAAAACATATACACAGGGGAATTAGAGACTGCTTATGGCAGCAGTGTGGTAATTTTTATCAAAACATTCAATAAAATGTGTTTTGTAATGGATTTCAAGAAGAAAGCTTTGTTTTTTAAAATACACTAAAAGAATAGCCCAAGCTCCTATAATAGCAGAAGAGCTATCAATAGCAAACTAGGTACTTATGAATCATTCAGATGCATCAAATTACTCCAGAACTGCTTTCAAGGACTGTGAATAAATGCAGGGACATCTAAAGTAGCAGCAGCAGAAGTTCAAAGCTACCCCCAGATGACCCTACTCTGAATGTTGTGGTGCAGCCAGTTAGTATTTATATTTCATCTGTGGTTTCCGCTTACTCTTAAGTCTGGGAATCTTATGTTGGTGCTGACATTAGCAGGTTCTTTTTCCACAGTGAAAAGAAATTGTGATGATCCTAAATGAATTGAAGACTTAAGACAAGTAGAGGTTAAGGAGCAGTTGTACTAGATGGATTAGAATAGCTGTAGAAAAAAAATCCTATCAGTGTTGGGCTTGATCTAGCAGATCAGGCATCCAGAACAAAGAGAAGGAAGGAGGAGTGTGTCAAGGCCTGGGACACAGCCCAGGGTGGCTACCCTGGAAGATGCCCTAGGGTGATCATGCTGGACAAGCTCTGTACCTATTCAGCTTCTTCTTGGGTTACCCAGCTCAGCTATCCAAGGCCAGGTCTTGAATCATGCCTCATGCCTACCAACATGATGGTAGCTCAGCCTCAGTACTATGTCACACTGCATCCAGCATCATGACAAGCTGACCTGTGCATGGGTTGGGAAAGTGAGGTATGACCAAGAGATTATAAGCTTGGGAAACCATGGTCCTTTCTTCATTTCCTGGTGATCTGGATTAAGGATCTTCGATCATGGGCATCCATATTCGCACATTGATTTGGATCAAGGAGGCCCCACCCCCACTGGTCCAGCTGCATCAGAAGGGGACAGAGTCAGATCTAAGGAGGTCCTTAATCCAGATCTCTTATGGATCTGTTTAATTAAGTTCACAAGAGAAATAAGGGCTTTGATCCAGAAAATGGGATGTGCGCTGACAGCATGCTTCAGTGTTCTGAAGCTCATTGGGCAGGGGTGGTTTTTAGTGGCCCACCATAGTGCACCACCAAAAAAATCACACACACATAGACTCTGAGGCATAGTAGGGAGTGGGTGTGAATCTTGCATGACCTTTGCAGCCATGGAAAGTCATGGACCAAATCAGCAGTGTCAGTGCAGACAGCACTGATCTGGCTCATGCATCAATGTGATCAAGATCTTTAGGCCAAGTTATTCCAGACCCACTGATACAGATTTAGGCCAGGTAAGTGCATAAAAGCCCCTTGTGCCCACCCAGCTATTTCTTGGGATTCTGGGATGTCATGGATGCTAGGGTGGAGGCCTACAAGGAGGGCTGGGCTGGGTCAGGGTTGACTTCACCTGGCTCAGTTCATATCTCTCACAGGGCAAGACCACAAAAGCAGCAATGTATCTGTACTAGAATGCCAGAAAGTAAGTATTACACTGGTACAAATGACCTGTTCTTTCAGTATAGTCTTACTAGACCAAGGGAATTCTTATTTTCACTGTGACCTACATAAAGGATGGGTGCAGAGCTCTCTGAACCTCATCTCCAAATCTACAGTGATTTATCCAAGACTCATCTTTCAGTAGAATGCAAACCTGCACTGCTGTTTAAAAACACACACACACACAACAACAAAAACCCTAAAAGGCATAATTCTTCTAATAATAGAGCTCCTTCTGTTATTTTCTGCCCTGTAGCAGCTGTTAAAATGGCAGGAGCATGATGAGAGCATAAAATGAACCTTGATGGTTGCCCTGAGACCAGCTTATAAGGAACAGCTAGCAAGAGGAATAACACATTCTTAATAGCACTTAGTCATTTTTAGCAAGTTCATCCCACAGAGAAAACAGTAGGTTTTGGAAAGAATTGGAAGCAGAAGAATCTTATGTCAGAACCAAAGGGTCAACACATATAGAGATGCCAAGATCAGGAAATCCTAAAACTGAAATCAAGAACTGCTCAATCATGCAGACAGGCTGCCCATGTGAGAAGCTTGCCCAATGAGGAGCAGTGGCGCGCCCACGTGGTGCATGCTCCCAGTGGCCTCAGCTCATTCCAAGCCGAGATAGCGATGAGGTAAGGCTTGCACACGCACACGGCACATCCCCGGCCCTTGGGGTGGGGGTCATCTGTGCGGCGTAGGCGCCTTGATCCAGGTGCCTACACCCCGCAGATGGTTGTGATTGGGGGGGAGCTTTGATTGACTGGAACCATGCAATCTGGTCTACCAAGGGGTCCCATAGCCCCTCACCCATAGCCAGCCAGAGATCGGCCTCCTCCCACCCCGGAAAGGGGTGAGGGAAAGCTGATTTTGGTGACTCCCTGACTCTTGCAGCCCCAGTGGGACTGCAGGGGCCAGGAGGGAGCCACCTCCCCCTGCACGAGGGCATTACTCACCTTGCCGGGCCGGTGCTCCCGGTAGACGGGGCCTGTGGGTCCATGGGTCCCCTCTGCCATCTACCAGAGTTGGCATGCCTGTGCGATGGGAACCCCGGCCTGGCAAGGTGAGTGATCAACGTGGGCCCCTGTTACCTGTTAGGCTGATTTTCGGCCAATAGTGGTGGGGGGGGCATGCCCAGGGCTGTCAGGGAGGGAAGCATGTGTGAATGCTTCCCTCCCCAGATGGCCGGGGACACTTCGAATGTGCAGGGATGGATGTAGAGCACTTTTAAATGCTCTGCATTTGGAATGCGCAGAAAGCACTCGGGAATGGGCTGGGACGCAAAGCCAGCCCCGGCAGTGCATATGCCACGTTCCCGCGTGATTTCCATGTGTTCCAAAACCCCTAGTGTGCAGGTCATACACTCGATGCGGTCTTCAGTACGGAACAGGAATATCCGTGGGCGGAGGTGGTAAGTACCTCCGCATTGTCATGGACGGATCATTTCCTGGTCAAGACGAAACTTAGAGCCAATATCTGCCCCACCGGGGGTGGCGGACCCATTAGAATGGTCCGCCCTCGAAGGCTGATGGAGCCCATTGGATTCCAGGCAGCCTTAGAGGGCTTAATGGTTGGGAATGCCGGTGATCCTGTCGATGCTCTGGTCAATACCTGGAACACCGATCTTACCAGGGCTATCAACACGATCGCTCCCAAGCGCCCTTGCCATCCCGCCCCAAATCGGAGGCCCTGGTTTACGCCAGAGCTGAGGAAGATGAAGCGGGTTGGACAATGGCTAGAGCGCAGGTGGCGGAAGACTCGACTCTTATCCGACAGAACTCGCCATAGGAACTTTCTTCGTTCCTATCGGGAGGCAATACGTGCAGCGAAGAGAGCCTTCTCCTCTGCACGTATTGCGTCTGCAGAGTGCCGTCCAGCAGAGCTGTTTAAGGTGGTGAGGGAAATGACGCAGGTGCCCCCTGCGCCAAATCCCTTACTTAACCCGACGACGGCCTGCTGTGACGCGTTTAACAACTTCTTTGCAGACAAAATCTCTCAGATAAGAGCCGACTTAGATGCCACCGTTGAAACGGAGTCGACAGGCGAGGCGTCCAGTGACTCCGCCGATGTAGTCATACTGGATCAGTTCCAGTCTGTGAGTACTGATGACGTGGACAAGCTGCTTGGTAAGGTGAGGAAGACAACTTGCCCTCTTGACCCTTGCCCATCATGGCTGGCCGTCCAGGGGGGGGATGCATTGATGAGATTCCTCACGGATATCATCGGTGCATCCTTCAGGGAAGGATATGTTCCATCTTGTTTAAAGGAAGCGGCAGTTAGGCCGCTCCTGAAAAAACCTTCCCTAGACCCCCTGGATATGAGGAATTATAGGCCAGTGTCATTGCTGCCATTCTTGAGCAAGGTGATCGAGAGGGCGGTTGCCCTTCAGCTCCAAGCTGTCTTGGATGAAACCGATTATCTAGACCCATTTCAAACCGGCTTTAGGACAGGCTTTGGGGTTGAGACCGCCATGGTTGCCTTGACCGACGATCTGCGTCTGAGCATTGACGGGGGGAGTGTGACCCTGTTGGTGCTCCTAGACCTCTCAGCGGCTTTTGACACTATAGATCACGGCATCCTCTTGGACCGCCTGAAGGGGTTAGGTATCGGGGGCACTGCTTTGCAGTGGTTCCGGTCCTTCCTCTCGGGCAGATCTCAGAGGGTGCTGCTCGGGGACTGTAGCTCCAGTAAGAGGTACCTCACTTGTGGGGTTCCTCAGGGGGCTATTTTGTCCCCGATGTTATTTAACATCTATATGAAGCCGCTGGG
Organism: Aspidoscelis tigris stejnegeri; assembly: GCA_023333525.1. NCBI lineage: Eukaryota > Metazoa > Chordata > Lepidosauria > Squamata > Teiidae > Aspidoscelis > Aspidoscelis tigris. The sequence continues at coordinate 217,336,306 of JALMGA010000001.1, forward strand.
TGAGATAATACGGAGTCATGGTGCTGGGTGTTATCAGTACGCTGATGACACCCAAATCTATTTCTCCGTGTCTCGTTCGTCGGCCTCGAACTCCGATGGCATCTCTTCTCTCAATGAATGTCTTCAGGCGGTAATGGGCTGGATGAGGAAAAACAGACTGAAACTGAATCCAGACAAGACGGAGGTGCTCATGGTAGCGGCCCCGAAACCAAGAATTGGGTTGCAACCTCCAGTCCTGGATGGGGTCACACTCTCCTCCAGTGACTGTGTTCGCAATCTGGGGGTGCTCCTTGACTCGTCGCTCCTGATGACAAATCAGGTAAATGCGACGGTCAGGAGTGCCTGTTATCAGCTTCGGCTGATACGCCAGCTGCGCCCTTTTCTGGAAGTAAGGGATCTCGAGACTGTTGTGCACGCGCTGGTAACCTCACGCCTTGACTTCTGTAACGCACTCTACATGGGGCTACCCCTGTGCTTGACTCGGAAATTACAGCTGGTTCAAAACATGGCAGCCAGGCTTGTCTCAGGAACATCTAGGAGGGACCACATCACTCCCGTTTTGAGGTCCGTCCACTGGCTGCCTATCAGCTTCCGGGCCCAGTACAAGGTGTTGGTTATCACCTTTAAAGCCCTAAATGGCTTGGGTCCAAGCTATCTCAGGGACCGCCTCCTCCCGTACAATCCTCCCCGCACTCTCCGGTCCTCTGGGAGGAACTTACTGCAGCCTCTAAAATCTAGGCTTGCGGCGACCTCCCAGAGGGCGTTCTCTGCTGTCGCCCCCAAACTCTGGAACGACCTGCCGGATGAGATCCGTCAGATAACATCATTAGACAGCTTTAAAAAGGCGGTCAAGACGGATCTCTTCCGGCAGGCCTTTCCAGATTAACCATCCCGGCCCAGATTCCCTGATTCCTCCCGTGGCCCCATCTTAGTGATGGTTGAGGATCAGTAGAGGGACATCAGGGTTTTTAGTTTTTATATGTTTTATGCATTGATATTATGTTTTAATATGTTATACTGTTTAATACCGTCTTAAGGGGGGGAGGGATAAGGTGTTTTTAATTGTTATATTTTACATTTTACTGTTAACCGCCCGGATTGGTTTGCCATAGGGCGGTATACAAATAAATATTATTATTATTATTATTATTATTATTATTATTATTATTATTATTATTATTATTATTATTATTATTATTATTATTATTATTATTATTATTATTATTATTATTATGTCTCACACAGTGACCCACCAATTGCTTTTGGGTATTCTCAGGTAGAAGACCACCACCAATTCTGGTAGTAAATTCCATAGACCGATTACTCTCTGGATGAAAAAAGTACTTCCCATTGTCAGTCTGAACTCTCCTGCCCTCGACTTTCATAGAGTGCTCCCTGGTTCTAGTACTGTGTGATAGAGAAAAAAATTGCAGTGTATAAGAGATTTAAGAATTCCCAAGGTCAGAATCACTTCTGAAAAATTACAATATACTACCTCATGAAGAACCTAAGGTCAACCTGGAAAAGCCTTTTGAAAACTTTGTCCTTGTTAGGATTCATTAATAAGCCTTTTTGCCACCAGCTTATTCTCTCACAAAGGCTGAAAGTTCCATTGAGGTCAAATCCTGTCAAGTTATAAACTTACGTACCATTTAAGTACTTAAGTACCATTTCCATTTGTTTAGTAGTTGATACTAGTACTTACTGAATTAATGGAAACCACTTTGGGATACATTTTTCTACCTGAAAAGAGGAATAAATGTATTATATACTGAGCTACTCTGTAAGACTGCTAAGCGCTGCTGAGATGATGTACTGTATGAGCAATCCTTTAATATGGTATTCAAAAAAAGTTATACAAATAACAAGACTGCAAGCCTAGGCAAGCGTGCTTGGAATTCACTGAGTTCCTTCAGACTTGCTGCTGCTATCTCAGGTTGCCTCCACACAGGCAATATATGACACTCCTTGAGCCTCCTTGAGCCTGTTGGGCAAACAGATGCACACTGATAAGTACACAGAATCTGCCTTTGGAGCCACCCTAGCTAAAGGGTCTGATAGAGCACACTAAAGCACATTTCCACTGCCATGCAGGATAATGGCAGAGGAAGAAGGCAAATTACTGTGATGATTTTCTGTTGTGACCATGATTAGTAATAGCTGATTTTATCTGTTCCGCATCTACAGCACCATGCAGAAGTTTTAGGTGCATGTGTACTGTATGTTTGATTCCTAAACCATATAGAGTCTGCAGATGTGCAAAATTCAATTCACAATCGCAAATTCAATAAATATTCATATTTGTGGATAGTCACATTGAAATAAATATGAATTTTTCATGTTTCACTGTGGTTTGAGCCATTAAAAATGCCTTTTTGATGCAAAAATTGTATTCTTAGTCAAGAAAAATACGATTTTTTTGCACCAAAAGGCCTTTTTCTTGACTAAAAGTGCAAAAACAAATGTGGAAAATCTTTTTTTAAATTAAATGTTTTGATAATGTAATAACCTAACTGATTTTCACTGTAATGGCAAAATGATAAAAAATTACCCACTTCAAGGATCACAGAAGCCACAGTGCCAGACATGTGACTGGTTCATCTCTGACCTTCGTGGCAGATCTCAAGCTATTGCTCCCAAAGATCCCATTCCTTGGCTGACTGATTTAGCATTGTGTTGTCCATATTGCTAATTTCAATAAAGAATTCAATAAAACTTTGGCTGCATCTACAAAACTGAAAATCGCAGTCCTCCGGGTACCTGGAAGGCTGGGCAGAAAAATGCTTTTGCCTCCTCTCAAGCTCTTCTATGCTTGCTTTTTCTGTTTTGGGACAGGACACTGGGATGGACTGCTGCTGGAGTACAACAATGGTAACAGCATTCACACTGACACCTCCACTCCTTGATCCAGATTAACAAGTAAGTGCAAGGCCTATGAGTCCCAAAGCCTAAATGAGAGACTCATCACCTCCCTCTCCATCACATTTCAAATTTCAATGTATTTGTTCAAAGCACTAACAAAGTGAGTACATAAAATCAAGGTACTGTATTTTCTGGCGTATAAAACTACTTTTTAACCCAGGAAAATCTTCTCAAAAGTCAGGGGTCGTCTTATATGCCGGGTGTCGTCTTCTTATATGGCGAGTATATCCCAAACTCTATATTTTAACTGGAAAGTTGGGGGTCGTCTTATACGGCCAGTCGTCTTATACGCCGGAAAATACGGGTACATTTTTTTTTTACAAAAGCAAGCAGGAAAGAGTAAAGGTGAAGGGAAAACAGAGAAGTAATCCCAGAAAGAAAACAAAAACATCAGTGTGTTTCCAGGTGAGGTCACTATATTTGTTTTGCCAATGAAATCAGATAACTAAACTTTGCATAATATAAAATATAATAGAAGTTTTAGGAATAAATTTAAACCCCAGAATTGTTAAATATTTACAGCAATATTGGCAAAAATTCCTGGTTCAAAACCAACTATTTCCAGATGAGCAAAGAATGTTAATGCTGGGTTTTTAGGTCACATATAATACATTTCCAAAGGTCCTTTAATGGCCCACAAAATGAATAAATAAAAATGAAGAATATGCGTATATAATTGTATATAAAGGGAAAATAAATTTATAATACAATATATTAAATAACTGTGCCATTCAACATGTTTTAATCTCCAGGATAAAGTCTTTTACACATGAGAAAAGCTATTCAAGACATACAGTTTTATTTATTAAGCTTACCAGACTCTTGGGTCTAGTGGTTAAGGAACCGGACTCTTATCTGGTTTGATTCCGCCCTCCCCCATGAAGCCAGCTGGGTGACCTTGGGCTAGTCACAGCTCTCTTCTGAGCTCTCACAACCCCACCTACCTCACAGGGTGTTCTGTTGTGGGGAGAAGAATAGAAAGCTTTGTCAGCCGCTTTGGGTGAGAAAAGCAGGGTAAAAAGCCACTCTTCTTCTTCTTGGGATGTGGATCAGATGGTAACAGCAACCATTTATGTCAATGGAAATTGAAAGGTCATCATGCATGCGCCTCCCTCCCTAGGACCACTGACTGACGCTGTATTGAGAAAACAAAAGGGACACCTCAGAGACACCTTAGGGAGACAGTAGGTGTTTCCACACCTTTGCTTCCTGGGGAAAACTTCCATGGGAAGCAAACATGGGGAATACTTACAGCACCTGCAATTATGGACACTGGATCTCCCCCTAACCTTGCCAGCACGTCTCTAAGTGCTGGACAGGTGCAAATTGTTGCTAGTTGCCCTTCCCCAGGCTCCTTTTAAACCTCTCCTGGCAGATGCAGATGTTGGAACTGCTCTACATCTACCCACTCTGGGAGCACTGCTGCATGCATGCAGCAGTACTCCTGGAGGTCTCTACCATCATAAATCTGAATCTGTCCAGAGTGTGACTCATGAAGTGTTCTAGCATGTATATTGGACCACAGCTCACATACACATACCACTTATGGCATGGTTTGATATTAAAAAGACCTGATGCAGTTTTACCAGGCACCCCAAACAGCATTGGAAATGTGCTGCTTTTGGTAATGCAGCCAAAACACTCCTTGCTAGCAACTTTGGCAGTTGAGAACTTTCATTCTTAGCCTCCAAAGCTGACCAAAATGGGCAGCTGGCCAGTGGTAGTCCATCCCATCTTCACATGGGTTGCCTAGGGCAGGCTGCAGTGGTGCTGGATATGCCACAAGTGTAGAAGTTGCCTTTGACTTTGAGAGCTTCTTGAATGACTTGACCTACAGAAAGTTGCACAGGTCAGGGAGATGAAAACAAGTCTTGTGGTCAAAACCTTTACTCATCCTCCATTCCATTTGTTTGTAATCCAGAGAAAGCCACCGCTATTGTCTGCTTTCCTCCATTCCATGGTTACAAACCTTTGAAAAAGCTTATGGTACAATAATTACTCCCTTTTCTATACCATTATCTCCTTCTCCAGCTACTTTCATCTGTCATCCATTCTGTTTTACTAGTTCTTTGTTCCAATAAGTTTCTTCATACCCTTATTGACAGAATTCCATCCACTTCTGTCCTATCTCCTCTTTTGAAGGTATCCATTGTCACACTCTCCTCCTCCAATTCACTTCATCATTTTACTGAACGTTTTCTTAACTATATCTATCTGTATCACAGGAAAAAAGCAAAATAAAATGTGGCTGATTGTGTAGTTCAAGGTGGTCTATTATGAGCGTCTTAAGATGAAATGGCCAGATATATCTTAACTATGTGCCAAATATCTAAAATAAATATGTCTGACGGACCTCAGAGGTGGCTCATTCCAAACCCTGCAACAAGATTTATTCCATGGACAAATATACTTTTCATACACCTCAGAAATTTACTAATTTGATCTCTGGCAGCTATGCCAAAACAATGTTGTTTTTCTCATGGTAAAAGGCGTAACAATTTTTTTAAGCAGATAAATTTCATAGGGAGGAGGGAGCAGAAGGATTACAAAAAGTCAAGCTAGCATACAATAATTTCATAAACAAAAAGATGTTGGGAAGCTTTCAATGTTCTTGTTGTTGTCAAGTGTCTTAAGACCAAGAATTAGACAAGTCCTGCCTAAGTGTTACACTTTAATCCTCCCTTTATAGGACTTCATTGTTTTTTTTACCCTCACTTTCACCTCATATGCATCTGTTTCTCAGCTTTCCATCAAACAATCTTTAGGATGTACACAAGTGGATGTGGGCAGGTTGCTCTAGGCCAGAACAAGTTGTTTCTAGTGGAAAATTATAATAAGGTGGGGATAATGTGCAATAATAATGCTTCTGATTAAAGGCAAGAGTAAAGGAGATTTTTCAAGCACTTTAGAAGTGAGCAAGAGAGTGGTTCATTGTCTTTCAATACTGTTGTTCACGGACAATAAATCTCAGTTTTCCTTAGAATGAATTAGTTACACGATTCATTGGAATCTGGCCACTTATGTGTCAAAGAAAAAAGGATATGACTAAAATAATAATAATAATAAAGACTGGCATACTTTTTTTTGCTTGACAGAAATGTCAAAAGAAATAAAATATACAGTATCTTAGTGAGAAGAACATTGAATTAGTTTCCAAATCAAGCTGCCATTAAGATATCAAATATTATGTGTTAAGATTCCTTCCTTCCTTCTTCCTCCCTCCTCCTCCTCCCCCCTCCTGGTAAAATGAACATAAACCAGACAGCCATTTAAACAGAAGATTTATTCAAATCTAGGATGGTGGAAGAGACATATAAAATAGGATCTAGTGCATACTGGGGTCATTCTGTCCTTTGCTTTCCAGTGGTGGGAGGCAAAGTGCAAAAAGACCCACAGTCAGTGTCACCATTAGTCTGTGCATCCAGACATTGATTACTTATGCTGCTATTTTTAGATATTCCAGAATAAAGCATGAATATTCTGGAATATCCATATTTTATTCCACAGTATCCAAATATAGTGGAATAAGTAACTGCTGTCTGGATGCAGCCGAAGCCATCTCAATAAGCTGAATGAGGATATGATCTAAGAAAGTAAACATCTTTAGTACACAAGGTGGGATCCTGCCAGATTTCCTAGACAGAGGCTACTAGTTTGCCTTTTCATCCTGGCTTTTTCTGTTCCTGCTTTGCCCCGTAACCTGCTGCCCCTACAAGACAGAAATCTTTTAGCCTAATGCTTCTGACCCAAGGCCACAGAACATGTCAAATCCTTTTACAGGAAAAAGGGCTATTTCTATATCTACTTCAATATTTATTTAAATCTTTCTTCATATTTTATTGTTTTCCCAAAGTCTTACATTGTTTATTGTGTAGTACATATTGGAAGATTGTGCAAACTATTGCTTAGTACAGACCTAGTACTGAGTGAGATAGGTTCCTTTGAGGTCCAACCCATTCTAGGGCAGAAATTAAGAATTCCTTTGTGCTGGAAAATCCTTTATTCAGAAAGACATGCTAGAGCTAGATTGACTATTACAAAAAGAACTTTTACCTGATACAAAGTACAGATATACCCAAGTAAGTAATTTGCTTCCAAGTAATTTGATGCCACCCTCATTTTAACATACAAAGTTAAGCCCACCAAGATTTCAACCATCTGGAACATTTGAAGTCTTGCAGGTAATAAAATACAATGTAGTAATCCACACTTATCAGCTAAACAATCTCCCCTCTCCAGTTTCCAGACTGGCTATCTCTACGTAACATGCCTCTCAACTAACATGACTACATTCATTTTTTCTCTATTCATACGACTTTGGATATTTGAATATTAGATTCAAATCAAATCAAATGTCAAAAATTACATTCGTGCACACCCCTACTAAGGACCACATCCTATTCATGGCAGTAAAAGCATTTCTAATATCTTTTGTCAAAAGGGTTACTGAAGGATGACAATTCTTAATGCTACTGATGCTGAAATCCAGAAAAGTTTTGTAAATGTACTGCCTAACCAGGGGACAGCATCCACTAGTCTTCTGCTTAACCATGAAAAGTGTAGTGGGGTTAGCATTTGGATGGGAGAGGAAATTTCAGTGGTGTAAACAGGATTGGGATGTTTCTAATACAACCTGGAAGAAGAAAATGTTGCAAACAACAACCCATCATGGACCTGTAATCTTTGGGAGCCAACCTCAGCATAGAGATGTATTTATCTTTTATACACTTACTATGACTTTAGGAAACCATCACATCTAATATGACTGAAATGTGTGCATGTAATCTACTTACTGATGGTAGCTCAAACCAAAAGATCTTTCCTTTAACCAGTCTCTGAAAGTTAAAGAACTGAGCATTTAAAGTTTGGTGAATTCCAGCCCATTATTTGTAGAGATTTCATAATTCTTTTTAACAGTTCACATCCTTTCCAGATCTACATACTGGACATGATATTTTGGCAGGAAACTTTTACACTTCCAAGGACTAGGTGCCTGGCCAAAAAAAACTCCAGCTAGCAGCTTCAGATGCTGGCAGGCAGCCCTTGGCACAGACTACTAACTGCCCTCCAATATTGGGCCAGATCATTTGATCCTGCCCAGGGTCAGAACTGCACAGCAGAGAATAACATGTGCCATGCAAATCTTACCTCAGTTCATTGCAGCCATTTAGCTGCTCACATTAAATCAAGCAGTTGAGTGTCACAGACCCAGGCCAGCCTTGGAAACACAGGTATGAATAGTTTTCACAGAGGCCAGAGTCAGGTTTCTTCAAGAAGAAGTACATTTGTCCATAACATATAAATAGTATGTTAATACTATAATGGTTTTGATATATTGGTACATCAAACCACAGTATTTCAGACACTGTCATTGTTTTAGTATGTTCATTTTTATATTTGGTTTTTAATGTTGTAACCTGCCCTGAGACCTTCAGGTATAGGGTGTGATAAAAATGCCATAAATATGTACATACGTACATACATACATACATACATACATACATACATACATACATACATACATACATACATACATACATACATACATACATACATACATACATACATACATACATACATACATACATACATACATACATCCTACAAGATAGACTTGTTTCATTGGTTGTGGTCACTAATTAAAAATGCATTTCATAAGTTCTGTATTTCTTCAAAGAAAATAAAGGGCACAATATGCCAATGAACGAAGTACAGATAGATCTGGCATGCTATAGTCCACGAGGTCATGAAGAGTCAGACACAACTAAATGACTAAACAATAATACAAATGAATAATAAGCTAAGGAATTCTGAAATCTGACAGTTGGACTTCAGTGTCATTATTAAACTTCATTTCAAATAGGATTTTGTCAAATACTTTACCAATGAAAAAGTCTTATCGAACACCCGAAACTAAGGGAAACTGGTTATTTTCAACACCTCAAGCTCAGTAGAAATGTGTAAAATGAACCCAAATTGTAATGAATTGAGCAAATTAATTTGAATTTCATTTATGTGTACTTTAGATGTAATTAGAACCTAAAACATATATTCAGGTAAATGTCTGTCCAGTGGAAAGAGAAGCCAATGAAAGGTTGATGCTTTGCCAGGAACCAGAATAATCCTTAACTTTATCCTAGTTGAACACTGTTAAACATCCAGACTTTGGGATTTAACTGAACTTGAGGCTTACAGTTTTATCCTTTGCTGGATTCAATAGGCAAAGATAATAGCAACAAAAACTCCTTAACACATGACATCCCATCAAAAGAAATGTATGACAACCTTGGCAAAGAATTCTTTTAATTTTATCCAATACAATAATGTACTTCTGAAAATGGAAAGCAACAGGGTGTGTTTCCCTGGACTGAGCAAATAATAAGTTTGATCATTGTGTTCAAGTGAATCATTTAATGTTAACAGAACATCTTTTTAAAAGAGAGTTCAGCCCTTAAGCATAATCTCTTTTTATCTGTATAAACAGCATGAATTACAGATGTGAATATACGGTATGGAAAAAAGTCATGTTCATTGCTTATGTGCTGTTACTGGTGAGTAATGGAATTAATTTACAACTGTCATTAAGAATTTCATATTTTATATTTCTAAACTACCTACAGGATTTGTTACACAAAGAAAAGTCTAATACTGTTACATCTCAGTTCCAAAGTTTCCATTGACCATAGTGAACTCTGTCAGCTAGTTAACAAATGTGTATGTTAATATTTTCTTTTAATGTTGACATATATCTTTAAAACATTAACAGAAAAATCAGATGTATCTGCAGCCATGTGTCTGCAAATATATACAAATATTAGAGTTATTAGTACAGGGGTAAAAGTGGTCTTTCCAAGGTAATTATGCAAGGCTACAATTCTGTGTATTCTGTGTATATATAGGAACATATGACATGGCTGTCATAAAGTAAAATCTTGATTTAAAGACAGAAGACTGGGACTGAATTAACCATTAGGCTGATATGGCTAAAAATTTATATCCTTATTCCCTTTTAAACATTTAATTTCTGTCTTATAGGGCCCCTTAGAGCTAGTCTTCTTCTTCTTTTTTTTTTACAGCATTGTCATCAAACACTGAGACTTTAAGGCAGAAAAGATTTTTTTCTATATACCAGCAATGGCACTGATTAAGATTGAATTTGCACTTTGCCTCCTAGTGTCCTTGCAGAGGGCTAGAGCAATCTAAACTTACCTTAAGTACAAGACCATTGCTGGGATGACCAGGCAATGCAGTGCATAATTGCTCATGCACCACTGGTCACTTGTTTCCCTAGCACTTCTTCCACCCAGAAGACATGTGAATGAGAGTTTGCTGGGCTATCAGCTGTTTTAACAGCTCCATGCCTATATTACTTGGGGGATGCTCTACGACATGCAGAGCTGTATCTAGTTAAGAAATAGCTCTGCATGGTGTGCATGCACTATCTGGGAGCTCCTTCCACTTTGACTAGTCAATCAAGGGCGAAAAGGGACCTTTCTGCCCTTGCCTGCACTTGGTCAAGATCAGTAGGTCCAGAATAGCCTGGCTTAATGATCCTAACCATGTGAAGGTGTGGGCTGGTTCAGTGACCATCTACACTTACTGCACTGATCCAGATCAGCCCTTGCTGTGCTTCTGAAACTCATATGAACTTTCTGGCCACAGCCTACATCTCTGAGGTTAAGAGCTAAAATTTCTAGTCTCTGTGCCTCTGGGGGTTTGCTTTTTGGCAGTGTGCATCCTGACCAGTAATCCCAAACATGAGAGGCATGCCTTCTGCATGTCTTCCAAGTTCTGGATCACAACCATGCTAGTCTGCCTGTGGACCAAATTAAAAGGGTTTACCAGTGATCCAGGGCCTTTCCACACTGGCCGCCAGAAAACGGATCTTTTTATGGTGATCTGTTTTTTTCCCCAAGGATCTGTCCCAAATATGACAGCCCTGTGCGTCTGCACATACACAGGGCGGCGGCAACAAGGCCAGACTGGTGGCCGGATCACCTGGCTGCTACACGGAAGCACCCAGGCTATCCAACTGTCAACAGGACAGGGGTGTGGCACAACCCCTGTCCCGTGGACAGTTGCAGGCAATCAGGGCAAGGAGGGGATATGGATGACAGCTTCCTCCTTGTCCTGCCGCTGCCTCTACCGCCTCCTCAGCACCTCCAGGGGCAGGGGGAATATAGTGGTGGCAGAAGCGTCTCTGCCGCTACCCGATCACCTCCCCCTGGAGGTGGCATCAGTGGCAGTGGCAGCGGGGGGGATGGAGGCAGCTGGTATTCTTGCCACCTCCCCGTCCGGGGGATAGAGGTGGTGGCGATGGTGACAACGTGGCATTGTCACTGCCACCGCCACCTCCCCTCCTCTCCAGCGATGGGGCAGCCATTGGAGAGAAGCAGCAAAGCCCCATTGGTGCATGGGGGAGGGCAGAAGGAGGCAAACCAGCCTGCTTCTGACCTCCTCAAATGGAGGGGGCCAGGACATCCAGCCTTCACCTCTCCATGTGCAGAAGCGTCCTGCTTCCGAAACAGATTGAGGTGAAGGGCAAGATTAAGACCTAATTTTTTACATCTTATATTAAGGTAGGATTTCAGCAGCAAGACCAGCTTTAGAAACTGGTCTTGCCTGCTGAAATGTGGAAGCGCCGCCATGAAGGGTCCTTAAGCTGGCCTCCTGCGTGGAAGTTAAGTCTAAATGTTTTCTGTATGTGTCCTATATGTGTGTCTATTTCCGTTTTTAGGGCCACTGTGGAAAGGCCACCAGATTAAATTTCCTTTAATCCAGATCATATATCTAATGCAGACAGAGTAGATCAGGGGATGTGTGTGGTCTTGGTCTCATAGATCCATCTTAACATGCTACATGTATCCTTAATCCATATGAAGGATAAACAAAGAAAGGTGATTTCCCTGAATAGTTTTCATCCATTTGTCAACTGAAAAGTGCTTTGAGGTGCACTCAGAACCTCACCCACTCCCTAGCACTCCTTGAATGAAAGTCTTTAAAACAAATAAGCAAACAAACAAGAACTTGAAATTTAGAAATATGAAATTGGCAGCAATTAGTATGATTTCTACAGCCTAGTATAAATACACAGTGACATTTTCTGCTGGTCTCTGAGACTCTTACACTTAATCCAGGCTTGGAGGACCTAGCCATTAGAGCAGAAGTGCCTGAACTACAGTTTCTATAGCAGATGTGCAGAAATCTCCTGTGGGCTGTAGTGAGACCTCTGTAGCATCAGACTAAATCCAGTTAATTATCATACAGAGAGATCAAAGGGTCTTTTAACATGACTTCTCAGCCATGGGAAGCTTTGGGTGAAATGTCCCAGAATACACTAAGCATCTGCACATGCAGATGATCAGTGGATCCCAACCCTCCCCAACCCTTACCTGCAATACAAATGGCTGCCTGGATGGCAACCATCTCCAAATCCTGGTGCTGGTGCCAGCATGTGTGCGCGGCACCATCACCAACGCAATCACATTCATTGTGGAAAAGGGAGGTTAATGTGTTTATACTGTTTCTGGTAATGGAAAGTTATGACTTCTTTGACTCTAATATGTTCTTTTTTAATTCCAATGTGAGCCATTTAATTTGGGAGTCTCTTATGACAGCAAGAAATAGATGAATCTGGAAGGCTGTGAAATAAGCACCAGATTTGGAATGTCCCATCTCCCATAATTTATAGATATTTGAGAAATTGTTTTGTAGGTTTTTGAGGTATTGGTCTTGAAAGGCTGCAGTACCTATGATGTTTCTGGTTTTGTTTGTTTGTTTGTTTGGTTGGTTTTTTTTGTGGGGGGGTTGCACCACACCAGGAGTAACTCAGGAAGTCTGCTAGTTTGGACTTAACATGGACTTAACATGACCCCCACCCCTAAACTGCTTCAAGACTTTCAAGACTGCCTCTTCACCAGGTAATTTCCTGCCCTCAAGAGGATTCAGCCTGTATTGGGTTGCTTCCAGACAGGGGGAATATAGCATCATTATGGCTCATGTATCTGAGGCAACTCCACCATTGCCCCACTTTTCCCCTCTGAAAACATGCTTAAAACTATTGCTGGAAATCCCAGAGCTAGCCACTGGTTTTCCAGCAGTAGCACTTTTTAAAGCTGCCTGCTTACCTTCTGGATGGAGCCATCATAATTGTTCCATCTAGCATACATGAGTAGAGGACAAAACAAACATCTGCACATGCACGGAAGTGATGGCAAGCACATCTGGGTATTCTGGGCTCCTGGATGCCCAGATGCACATGTAACTTTAAAACACATGAAGACAGAATGGAAGCTGGTGCTGTCCAGCTAGCAGAGGTAATGGTGGAGGATCAATATCCCACATTATCCCTTGCTCGTTAAGTTGTCTGGCTGCCACCTGCAAGTAACCTTGGTCTGTATCTTCCCATTGCCTTTCAAGCACATGTGAAACCTCAACCTGAGTGACTGCACTGGTATCCAGAGTCTCTCTTTCCTTTTCTTTTTTAAAAATACAAATCTTAAGAATTTTAACTACAAGTTACAGTAGTCCCCTTATTTCTGTGTGAATTTCTAGTCAACAGTTTATGGCAGGTTTTAAAAAATCCAAATATTGCAGTAGATCGTTGTTCCCTCAGTGTAGCAGTGAACAAGCAGGCAGGAAATCAATAAATTAGTCTTCATTTATGGTCATGGGGATTATGAATCAATATGCATAAACCATCCTATTGACTGAAACTATGAACAGTAAATAACTCAATCTGGACAGATTTGATTCCATTCAAAATGAACACAAGTGAAACAATATATTCTTACTACCACTGGAGGGAGTGGCACCACAAAGAGAGAGAGAGAAAGAGAGCTTTGGGTGTTGGTGGTTACTGGTGTTAAACAGATTATCTGGCATTTTAAAGAAAATAGAAGTTTCAAGAGAAAAAAGGGAGAAGCTATGTTTTTTAAAGTTCATCACTGAGTTGCCTTGGTGCTATTAAAATGTTTTCCTGATAATGGGAAACCCATTGAATAGTACTTGATAGAAGGCCGAAGTCCCATTAATGTTGTCTAATAATCTTTATACATTAAGGCCCTTCCATACTTCACCTTATTCTGCGACATATCCTGGAACAGGGGTCTGCCATCCTCATGCTAGTGCATACTATAGCAGGCCCCTATTCTGAGTCCCAGTGCATAAAGGACCTAACATGTCAACAATTGGTGTATTCTGTGTCATTTTCTGCACTTCCTTGCAGTAGGTCTGAATCAGTGCATCTGGAATAACTGGACCCACTGATCCAAATCTTATGGTGGAGTGGGCTGGATCAGGGTCATCTGCATTGATGGTGCTGATCTAGTCCATGCTTCATCACAGCTACAAAGCTCATGCAAGCTTCAAGGCCACCCCCTCATGCCCCCAAAGGTCTTGAGGGGTGGTTGTTGGCAGTGGACTATGATCTGCCACTGAAAAAAACAGCCTCCATTAGTTCTGGATTATGGAGGATCAAGGTCCTTCATCCAATTGTAAACCCAATTAAAAATGGGTCTACAGTAGACCCAGATTAAAGGCCTCTTAATCTGGATCTAGCTCCATCTTGTGCAGAATAAGCTGCACTAATGGAGGCGGGGCCTCCTTGATCCACATTAACTTTCAGATGAAGAGGCCCAGGATCCAGGCCAGACGCCCTAGATCTGAATCTAAACTTGAGTGCAGACTTTGCAACTTTATTAAATCAAACATTGCTGTGAAAACTGTTTTTGAGAACTTAAAACTTGGGACGTGGCCATGGATGAGCACACTTACCTTGCCATTACTTGTGCAGTTGAAACTATATTTACCCCATATTCAGTCATTTGGCTACATGTAAATCATTCATCAGCACAGTGGCCAGACATAAATAATTCATACAAATCAGTGACTAATGTTTTCCTTGTTATTCATTCTAAGCAGTTGGCAAGGCAATTAAAAAACGTGTTAAACAAAAACCTGGCTCCTTTCAAAGGAGAGATGTGAAGTTTGAGCCTTTGATCAACAGTTGCCTTTCAAGCATCTGGATTGTTTGATAGTCAGCAACCACTAAAAATAAAACAAAATTAAGCATGTTATACAAAACCCATTGTTAAGTTAGAAATATGGAAAAAGCTATGCAATAGTGTTGACTTTAGATCCTTTTGCTTTTTAACATTTCCAGGTTTTTCTTTTCTTTTTTGGTGGGTGGATATTGAGGACCTTTTCTTTTGAAAAGAAACAGATGAACGAGTATTTTATGTTTCAGCAACAATATATTTAATGAGGTGATGGATGAAGTGGTGAAAACTATTGCCTAGATTATTCAAATTCTAGAATCTCTAATGGACATAAATTTTTGATACAATCTATATCATCAGTCTGATTATATTTCCTACCTAGACTTTTAATTAAGTGTTCTTCTTTTTAAAAAATCCAATAGGACTGAAAGGGCTTATGCAGTCTCTTAGGTTCTATCAGTGATCATAAGCCTCTTCTGATTTCCAAATGCAGAATAGCAGGTGAGGCCTGAAATCAGAGCACTATCAGGCTGTATCTACACCAGGATAAAAGGATATCCAGTGAGATGACCTTGAATAAATAGAGTGACAATCTACAGTTGTGTACTCCTTTCCAACCTTGAACTAATCCATTCTTCCATGTTCAGTTCTTGGATCTCTCCAGCAAAATACCAGTGGTTATCCTACCTTGCAATAACCACAACGACTTATAGGGAATGCAGCAAAAACTATAAATAGCCCTCCAGCTGTGCCCCTACTCAATTCATCCTTGGTCGCACTGTTGCTTCTTGATCTGCACACAAGTTGTTCAGAAGACAGGTAAGGTTGTCTCTTTAAGAATTTGCCACAATTTCTTGTGACCCACACAATCAAAGGCTTTAGTGTATCAATGAAGCAGAAGCAGATTTTTTTTTCCAGGACATTCGTGCTTCCTCCATCATCCAGTGGATGTTGGCAATTTGATCTCCTCTCCCATTCCTTGCACTTCTGGTAGTACTTGGTTCACATATTGTTGAAGCCTAGTTTGCAAAATCTTGAACATAACATTGCTAGTGTGTGAAAAAAGTGCAATTATGCAGTAGTTTGATCAATCTTTGGCATTGCCCTTCTTTGGAATTGGAACATAAATTGACCATTGTTGTTTTGCAAATTTGCTGGCATACTGAGTATAGGACTTTAACAGCATCATCTTTCAGGATTTTGAATAGTGCAGTTGGAATTCCACCACCTCCACAAGCCTTGTTGTTTGTAATGCTTGAGATCTGCTTGACTTCACTGTCCTGGTTGTCTGGTTCTATGTCGGTGACCATACCATTGTAGTAATCCGTCATATTAATATCTTTCTTGCATAGCTCTTCTGTGTAGTCTTGTCTAGGGTTGTGCACAAATATTAATAACATTCATTATTCATCAGAATCAGTTTGAATTTGGACATTCGGACATGAATTGAATGTGACGACATTGGTACATTAAAGTTGGTATGAATACAAACGTTTTGGACATTCGTACAAATAGTTCAGACATTTGCTAAACTGGGGAGGTAGAAAAGTGGCTCTGCCACACATCTCCAATGGATCCAGATTGCATTCAGAGTGGATTCAGAGTGGATTAAAAATAGATTCAGGTCAGATTTGATGCTTTCAGAGTGCGGATTTGTTACCGGATATGTATTGCATACATATTCATTCATCTTGGATACGTATTTGTTCATATCGGATATGCACTGGATATTTGTATGAATTTGCATGAATACAATAGAATCCTGCTACATTCAAAGGGGATCTATTTGAACAAATATGGATTTTATAACATTACATTCACTATGAATTGAATGTCAAAAAACCCATTCTTGCACATCCCTAGTCTTGTCACGTCTTCTTAATCATTCCTACTTTTGTTAGGTGCATACTATATGTATCATGCTCATTTTTGCTCATTTAAGAAGGTTGCTATTGACTAAAAATCTCCATTCAGTTGGGTATAACTTTTGCTTTTTCCCTTGCTTTTCACTTTTCTTCCCAGCTATATGCAAAGTCTCGTTAAACATCCATTTTGTTTTCTTGCTCTACTTTTTCTTTGAAATGTTGTTGTTGCTGTTGCTGTTGCCTCCTCTACAATGCTACAAATCTTTGTCAATAGTTTTTCAGGCACTCTGTTTACCAGATCTAATCTTTAACATCTAGTCATCACTTCCACAGAATATTCATAAGGATATTATTTAGACCATGTTTTCTCCTAATATTTTATCCCTTAGGAAAGTTGTCTCCCTCCTTTCTTCAATGTAAGACTGAATTTTGCAATGAGAAACTCATGATCTGAGCCACACTTCCAGTCTTATTTTTGCTAACTATAAAGGACTTTTCTGTTTACAACAGCTTCCCCTTGCATTCTGTGAATAAATATTTCACTTTAAACCATTGGATCCAGTCATTAAACACCATATGTATTCTTGGTACCAATCTGCAAGAAATTGCAATGTTTTTGCACTTTCCTTCCCATCCACTGGATGGGAAAGGAGCACAATGACCCAACATTCACTAGTGCTTGCAGTTGAATGCTAGTCAACTTTACCCACTCCCTCCCCCCAGGATTGGATACTCACCTTATTTGATCCTGGGGCCTGGCCCTCCTCTGGGCACTGCCATTTTGGCAGCTGTGCTTCTGCAACTGTGCATGCATCAGTGCTGTTGCCTTGATGATGCTGATGCTCTGTGCATGCACAGTCACATCTATGGTCATCTGAGATGGCAGTGTGCTTCTGCAGTACCTCAAATGACCCTGGAGTGCCAGAAAGAGCATACGGTCATGCAACTGGAAGCTTCAGGTAAGCAATTAGGTAAGGTTGGTTAAGAACCATGCTCCACACCTAATCAATGATTGGTGCACTTCTGGGGAGGGAGGGCATGCTGTAACAGCCTACTCGACATGTGTATGCTCTTCTCCAGAGGTGCACTGATTATTGACTAGAGCAATATTGCAAAAAAGCCTCAGGTCAGAAAGGGAGACACAGCTTACTGCACAATGATTAAAGTGAGGAGCTTCTCTGTGGTGGCATGATCACTATGGAGATCCCTAAAGGTATGCCAACAAGGCATGTGAGGTCTGCAGACTAGACTGGTCTCTGCAAGACCACACCTCCAGGGAAGTGCTTTACCTGCAAAACTCTGTCTGATGGCCCATGGAAATCATTCCAGAAAGCGTTCCTGAAGTGCACTGGTTGAGCCATTCACATGGGAATAACTGGTCCAGTTCAAGGGGTTCAGGGAGACACCAGTGACATTCCACCAAGTTCCCAGAAATGTTTCAGAAATTCATCAATTTCAGTACACCACGACAATAATCCCTCTGGTATGCAAATTTATGGTTAAAACAGGACAGAGCATGATA
This sequence comes from Aspidoscelis tigris stejnegeri, assembly GCA_023333525.1. Lineage (NCBI taxonomy): Eukaryota > Metazoa > Chordata > Lepidosauria > Squamata > Teiidae > Aspidoscelis > Aspidoscelis tigris. The sequence continues at coordinate 217,354,614 of JALMGA010000001.1, forward strand.
GAATGGATAGGCTTGGCACATGCTGCTGTCCACAGCTCCAGTCCTGAGAAGGATTAAGTGATTGACCAACTAAGGTGCAAGGTGTGGGGTTCAGAAGTTGCTTTTGTTGTCTTTTGGAAAAGTTGATCTTACAGAAGATGAAGAGGAAGAAATAGTGTTCATCCCCATTTGTTTTTAGTGGATTAGATGATTAGATTAGATTAGAGAGAGAGCTAAAGAGACAACCAAATAATTTTTTTGTTAGGCTGAAACCCCTATCTGAATATAATCAAAGAGGGTATATCAATGCCCAAACCTAAGAGTACCTTTTGTTCATAGTGACATTGTCTTGAAATGACAATTCATTATATGTATAGTTTATATTGTGTACAGAAGGCAAAATCATTTTGGGGATCCTACACAAAATGTAGTTTGTTGTTTAATGAACCAGATCTGCTTGCAAATGAGAAAAAGCATATAACTGGGAAAGCTTCCCTACTGTAGAGATGAAAGACCAGTCTGTTTCTGGGCCAGGTCACTTCTGTATCTGCTAAATATCCTCATTTCTAATTCTTTAGTTCTGTACTAAAGTTAGCATTGATGTATGTAACCTAATTTTATAAATCTGTCTTTAAAGTTATAACACAATGACGTTATATAAAAAAAAATTAGGAGGGAGATTATGAGTACTATGTTAACAATAACATATGCTGTCTCCTGAAGGGTTTTTTTCTGTCTATTGGCCAGTTCAGCCTTATAGATACTAGTGCCTATGCACAAATGGGTGGGTTTTTTTTTGTATTTGATTCATTTATAATTGAATGAAAGAAAATTTGTATTTGTTTGAATAGATCCCCTTCGAATGTGGTAGGATTTGTATTCAATACAAATGTTCAATCCCATACGAATGCATACAAGTAGCATATGGATCCCATACGAATGCATACGAATAGCATATGGATCTCATACAAATGCAATCAAATAGCATTCGAACCCCAAATACGAATCCCATATGAAGCTTCATACGAATGTATCAAAACATTTGATTTGAATTCGAATGTCAATCTTTGAATGTGCCAACATTTCGTTTTAAATTTGAGTGTCCAAATTTGGCCAAATTTTGAATGTTACTAATATTTGTGCACATCCCTAGTACAGAGGGCAATGATGTAGTTGTCATGGCAGTTGGACACATAGGCCAGCTGCAAGTGCTAGCAGGCTCTTCCATTTGGCTTAATAGACACTGAGAATCAAATTAACAGGAAAAGTCTAAGCTAAATATGCCCTGTTGCCTGACTGAAGGTGGCAACATGGATCCCCAGTTACATCAACATGGCAAGACATGGAAACATGCAACACTGGGTGTGAGAGAAGCAAGCCTGACGTGAAACTGTAAGTTAGAAGTGCAGAAGATGACATGGTATCTGTTAAGAACCAAAGCATTGATGGAAAAGCAAGTTTCTGTCTATGGTTTCAGGCAAAGTTCACCAATTCAAGTAATATGGGGTGTTTTTCCACTGTCACTAGGTACCCATTAATGGATACTTCTGGTGACAGTGGAAAAACATCCATGCTAACATAACAGTTGTCAATATTTATGATCGTAATATTTTATCCCTTAAGAAAGTTTTTTTTAAAAAAAGTGTTTGCCAGCTAGGATGTACACAAATATTTGTAACATTCATTATCTGTACAAATTCATATGAATTCAGATATTCATAGCTGATTCAAATGGTACAACATTCATACATTGACATTTGTATGAATACGAATGTTTCGTAACTTTTGTACAAACTTTGGAACATTCATAAAATGGGGGATGTAGGAAAACAGCTGTGCCACTCTGCAATGGATCCAGAGTGAATTCAGTGTGGTTTGAGAGCAGATTCAAAGTGGATTCAGGGTGGATTTGGTGATTTCAGAGTGGATATGCTATGGGATATGTATCGGATATGTATTGGATACATATGCGTTCATATTGGATATTTGCACTAATTCGTATGAATACATTTGAATCACATAGAATCAAATGGAATCTATTCAAACAAATATGAATTTTCTTACATTCAATTTGATACAAATCAACTGCAAAAAACCGCATACTTATGCATATCCCTACTGCCAACACATGTTCACATTGTAAAGCAAGCCCCTGTGATCTTTCCAAGCCAACCAGACTTCGGAACTTTTTGCACTGGGAGTTCTAGAAGCAGCTTCATGTATACTGGAGTGTGCCCCACATGCATAGGGGTAGACCATCTGCACTTGAGGTGCTAGTGGTCCAGTTAAAAAGTACACTAGCACTCCAGATAAGTATTGCTCCCTCTGTGCCTGACCTTTACTTCCCTGGAATGGTATACTAATACCATTCCAGACTAGGGAAGTGCATGAATGTTCTAAACATTCAAAAATCATTTAAATTCAATTGAATGTGGACACTTGAATTTGAACAGAATGTCTACACATTTGAATTTAAACATTCAGATGAATTTCAAATGTTCCAAAATGTTTGTTCAAATGATTCAAAACATTTGAATGTACAGATACATATGAATTACATATGTGTATGAATCTCGTATGTATCTGTATGCATTTGCGCTGATAGCATGGGACAAAAACAGAATTCATACAGGATAGAATGGGATGCGTACAAAATGTGTACAGATACGTATAACACATACTATTGTTGTCGACATTCATATCCTCAAATACGAATGTTGTCAACATTCATATCTTCAGATTCGAATCTAACATTCAAACAAATAGATTCAAATGTATTTGATTCAAATTGGATTTTGTTACATTTGGATTCTAAATATTCTAATAGAATTGAATGTTTAGATATTCAAGTCAGTTCAAATTCGAATGCAAAAACAACAACAATACATTCATGCACATCTCTATTTCAGACAGCAAAGTGTGGACAGGCCCTATGTTACTATATAACTTCAAATTTATATTTTAAATCTCATGAAGAACATCTTAAAACAATAACTGCAATGGCCACCATTTTCATAGAAATTAGACAGTAAGGAAGGAAAATATTCTGTTGGTTTGAAATATCCCCAATATTCGAAATATTTGACCCCAATTCAATCAAATATTTCAAATTCAAGAATATTTGCATCAATGTTCAGACATTTCCAAAGTCCAAAAATTTGATTGAACCAATATGATTGAGAATATGGAAAATGTTATTGGATATTCATATTTTGCCATGTTTTAATCTCAAATGGGGCTTTTTCAATAGGAAAAATATTGCAAAAACTTCACAAAAATGTTCCAATGTGAATGCAAAACTTTAGACATTCAGTTTAATAGATCTGTGGAACAAAATGTTTGATGTTTGATTTGATAGCAAAATGAACTTTTGTTTTTATGGACAGAGAGAAGTGAAGCATGGGCCTCTTGGTCAGCTTGTGCCCAGTCCTGGGTATAGGAGCAAGCACCCTTGCCTTGGTAGGCCCTAGTCCACCAAAGTGTGGGTGATCCCCTAGATTAATCACTGTGAGAAGAATAAGCTTCTCTACCTCAGGTTTTTTGGAGGAATGGGAAGATATAAGCATAAACTGCTTTACCCCTAGCCCATTTCCTTCTATGCTTTAATTAATGTACCCTTGAGGTTCTGCTCTTGGAGGAAAGCCAACATTTTTCTGTCAAATTCTAAAATTATTCTTGTCAGTATTTATGGTGTGGAAGAAAAGCAATAAAATACTTTTCAGTTCTACATTCACTACTCCCCCATTATCCATACTTAAAAGATCTGTGCCTATTTTTACCTCATTTTGTTATACAAACCAAAACGTTCAGTTGTAAGAGCTATGACACAGGAAAATGTGCATAAAAACACAATAATCCCTTCAAGCTTTTCCTTGGTTACAGATCATTTCTAGTTTCAATCTGTATTTCAATCTTTAATTTAATCTTTAATTTTTATTTTAGATATAATTCTGTTATCAGCTATTAATTTTATCTTAGTGTGTTACACAACTTTTTTGTTAAGTTATTTGGCATTTAGGGTGATAGTTGGATGAACTTGGAACAATTTTGCTTTCCATTTATATTTATGAAACTGTTCTTATCTGAATTTTTTGGCTGTTTTCAGAAACTATTTAGGTATGGATTATGGGGAATTTTGTTTGATTAATTATTCAGCAAAATGTCTCCCCATCTAATGTGCATATTTTCACATGGAAAACTAAATTTGCAAAACTTAGACTGAATTCTACCCGATTCAGAGTTAGGATTTTGCCTCAGCTGGCTATAGACAATAAGGACTCATAACATCAAAAGCTTCAGGCAGATCCATCCACAGCTTTTGGGACTGAGGCAAACAGATTTGTTTGCTCTGCATACCTATAATAGGATTTTTTGGGATCAAAAATCATCCCCAAAACAGGTTATATATTATAAATCAAATTCACATCAAAACTATTATAGGCCATATAAATCCAGACACCAGTCACTGGCATAATTCCAAAATATACAAACTGCTCTTATTTATGTTCTCCGTGTGACCTTATATTTTATTACGACAGAGGGGCTGTGGTAAAGTGAAAGAAAATCTTTTTTCCTCTCTCAGAGGTTATCTATATTTTAGATCTTCCATTAAGAAAGCCTTTTCAGTCTCCTCCCTTAACTAATATGTTGGCTTATAATTACATGAAACTTCCCATTCCAGCAGAAAAGGAAGGAAGCTTCCCATCTGACAGACGTCAATTGGGCTGAACCTCAGCTGAATAAATGTGAGGTGAAACACAGAAATAATATTTCTTGTTGTCAAGAAGATACAATTAGAATGGAATTGATCTTCCTGGTTTTAGTGGACAGTCAAATGTTATATGAATTAAGGGAGACAAATGGAGACACAAAAACAGATGATTAGATAGTTGATTCTGATCATTATCCAAGGAATGCTGAACATTATCTGGAAAAAGACTTTCTGAGTTCTCATCTATACTGCCACTCACTCACTCACTCACTCACTCACTCACTCACTCACTCACTCACTCACTCACTCACTCACTCACTCACTCACTCACTCACTCTTTTTAAAATTGGGCCCTTTGCTTGGCTGGGATCTGTAGGTCGGAATAGCCCAGCCACTGATCCTGGCCAGGAGAAGTTGTGAGCCAGATCAGTATTAGTTGCACCAATGATGCTTATTCAGATCAACACATGCCATGTTGCAATTGCCTCACAGCATGTGAACAAGGCTGGGCGAAGAGGCCTCCAAGGGCAGTATTTCAGTACTCCACTTAAACCATTTCCCCACAGACCCAAATACAGAGGTATACCTCTGCACAACATGTGGACCCATTTGGGGTTGGGACCCACTAGTCTGCCTAGTAATTATGATTAAACATGACTATCAGTGATCCTGATCAGGACCTCCCTGATTGGAATCACACTTCAAAAAGTGGACAGCACATTCCATCAGGGGGTGTGGCCACCTACAGTAGATCTGTTTGAACATCTAGATCTATGAAACCAACAGTTATACTACACAGCCTCTTAATCCTGATTAAGGACCCATGCAGAAATGCCTTGGCCTAGTCACAGATTATATTTATGTAAGATGAGCTTTTAAATAGTCTCATATGTTACAAAATCTTAGAACTCAGAGACATTTTATTTCCATTTTAATGAAAAAGCTTATGAATTAAATACTTTATATATTTAAATGTATTGTAAAACAAACTTGGAATTTATTCGCAGACTACACCACTTTTTTTTGTTTATATTTACTGATAGACAATGAAATCAATGTTTTATATGAATTTTCAAAAGTCCTTGACTTTGACGGGTCCTGCCAAAGTCTGCACCACCATGCAGATGGCAGGTCCCTATTCCGTGGTATAACCCATAATATGGCTCAGTGCAGAAAGGGTCTTATATCCTGGAATAGAAGCCTGCCATCCACATGCTACTGCAGAATACAGCAAGCTCCACTAGGAGTCATCACCTTTACCAGCCTGAGGATGTCAGGCCTCTAATCATGGATATAATCAAGAGTAAGGTCCAGTGCAGAAAGAGTCAATAATATTAACATCCACAGCTAATGAAGATGGGAATGGCACGCTCTGGGATGGGACTGGCCCCAGGAATGCTGGAACATTCCTAGCCATCTCCAACTTCCAAGTGTGAAAAGGCCCCAAGGTCACTCTTCCTGACAAGACATTGATCTGTGAATAACGGAGATTATTAATCATAACAAAGACTTTAATCAGCCTAAAGATATCTCCACCCTCTTTCTTCTAGCTGTGCAACTTATTTCCCAGGAAACATCATAATACTTTTTCTGCTCAGCTTTCAATAGTAATCCAGAGCCTTACAAACCTTGTTTGTCTTTTGAAGCACTCTATTATGAATTTCTAATGTTGTTTTCTGAAGTTGATTCAATCTTTGCTGGGACTTCTACAGAAAATCAAATTACCATGAAGACAGTCCTTCCCACAACCTTCTTCTTGTTTAAATGACAAACATTTCACGTCTACATTCTGTTTCAAGAGTGCTGAAATGGGGTTGCATGACATAGATCAGGGTCCACATTTTGAACAAAACACATCTTGACTTATTCATTTGCTCAGTGGTTTAGCCCTTCCTTTATCATCGGCATAATACTTTTTTGTTTTCTTACTTTTAAAAAAGGCAAGATGAGTATAGTGATAAAAAAAATTGGCAGCAGATGCTATAGATTTTATTGTGATTTCAAAAAGCTGCTAGTATGTGTTGTGGGTGGTTTTAGGTTGGAATTAAAAGGAAGTTTATTATGCAGCTTCCTTAATGCTATGTATGTTTGGATTTTGTGTTTGGTTTGCAAAGAGATGCGAAATGAGGTTGGCCTGGATGTTAATGTTGGCTAAGCTGGTATTTTGGTTAAATGCTAGTGATTTCATTGACAGGAATGCTCTTGAGCAACCTACATTTTAAGACCTTTTAATGTGGTTTTAAGAAGAAGTCTGGGAAAATAAATTGGTTTTGTGAGTGTCCTAATTCTCACAAAATATAGAATTTAGCAGAAAGAAAGAAGGGCCTCAATTGACCCCAAAACTGATAAAAAATTGTTACAAATTTGTGTGGATCAACAAGAGATATATTGCCCTAATTGCCACTTTCTGAATCTTCACATTGAAGTCCACAAGTCCCTTCAAGTTGTTCATAAGTTCTTTGTGTTTTACTCTGGAATCTACAGAAAAGTGGAAATATGAAATAAAACGATTTCTGAACAAACTCTGAAATCCTTTAAGATTATATAGAGAATATACTGCTGAATATATGGAAGAGAAATTATCCAGAGAAGGGGTGTTAGATGTACTAAGGCTATCAAACTTCCTAATTTGCCTCCCAACCATCAAAATTTGATGCCTATTTATCATGCCCACTAGAGATGTGCCTGAATATTCGTAACATTCAAAATTCATACAAATTTGGCTGAATTCAGACATTTGAATTTGAATTGAATGTTCACTCATTTGAAGACTGACATTTGAATTTCAATAAAATGTTCACTCATATGAAGCTTTGTATAGGATTCGTTTGGGATTTATATGGGATTGAATATTCATATTGAATGCAAATCCTACCAAATTTGAAGGGGATCTATTTGAATGAATATGAATTTTCTTGCATTTGATTCTATACGAATTGAATTTTTTTTAAAAAAGTGTACATTCCTAATGCAGACTAGTCTGTTTGTGCTGTTGTTAATGAATGGAGTGAGCTGATATGATTACTGACATCAGAGCAGAAGAGAGGGGAAGTCTTATTTTTATCCATAAAGATACCATTTTATTTACCAGACACTTAACCTGCTCTATGTATGGAATTAAGACTATGCCCTTGGGCTGGGCCAGAGATGCAGAAGAAGGTTGCTGCTGGTGTATAGTCCACCCTACCTTAAGCTGAATGGGGTGGCTTTTGATGTAGTTTTGCAAGGGATTTCAATTTCCATGCAGAGACACCAGATATGGGTTGATTAAAAACTTCAGAGCTGGCATGATAATAACCAAGAATGTCTTAGTACATCAAAGACCCAATACATGTGCCAAGTCACACTTTTTAATCTGGTCTTTGTTTCAGAGTGAGAGGAGAGCGTCAGAACCCAATAACAGGTGGAATTACTGTAAGTCCATTGCCATGTACACACCACTGTTTCATGAAGCTTGGGATTATGATGACACTACTTCACTGCAAGCATAGAAGACCTTTTCAGATTGTCTGCCATTGAAGACTTATAAAATATAATAGATTCCTACCTGACCAATGGTCTTGCTAAGGTACTGGTTTTATCTTGGAATCATTAGATAACCAGCTTCTGACATGATCACGCCCAAGGACCCTCACCCATTGCCTCTGGCATTGTAGAAGCTATGTGAAATGAAGCAGGTAGATGATGCCTGGATTACAAGTGACACAAATCCCAATGTGAATCTGATTTGTTACTATTGTGCCTATTGCATGGCAGTGGTGACAGCTAAAAAGGCTTGCTTCTCTGCCAGCATTGCACCCTCAAGTAGTCATCCAGCAGAGTTTTTCCAGGTGGTAAGGGAGTTAACATCATCTTGTTAGGAGGGGAAGCAATTGTCACCATCAGTGACCTGCTGTAACAATTTTGTAAAGCACTTTAGGGAAGAAATCACTCAGATTTAGAGATATACTGATCTGATTCAAACTGGTGCAAACCCCTCTCTGCTGTTCTGCATTTAAACCCTCCTCTGGAACCTTGAGACCATGTTAATGACCTATGTCAAGTCAACTGCTGGTTATTAATATTTGGTTTGTAAGCCCACAGTCATGTCAATGTAGGTCATCATAGAGAAACCTCAGGGACCAAATCCTGAATGTTTGATGTTATTTTCATAAGTTATTTGGCTTCCAGGAAAAACAACAACAACTGGGATACAAAACTACCCTATGTTCATTTCCAATGAGAGTACACCCTCACATACTCTTTTCCTTAGCTAAATGTTTCATATTAGTTTTCCTTAGTCTTCTGCTATGTTTTAATATGAACCAAGCTAGTTGAATTCATAGGACAGCCACCTTCTGAAGTTCTTCACTAGCCTTTAGAACCAGATCAAAGGACCTCTGATCCAGATCCTGGGCCTCCTGATCTGCATATTAATCCAGATCAAGAAGGCCCCACATTCATTAGGCTGTCTATGTTTGCACAAAACAGAGCCAGATCCAAATCTAGAGGCCTTTGATCTGAATCTATTGTAGACCTGATAGGTTTTTATACTTTACCAATGGCTGCATTCTGGATCACTGTGGCATGCAGATGGAAAGCCTCCATGATCCAGAATTGCTGGAAGCTGTGATTAAGTAGTACACTATAGCATGTTACCAAAAAACATTAGCTGTCGCCCAAGGCTAGGAACTTTCAGCTCTACTCATCAGGGGTTGGGGTTGGCTGGCTGTGAAACGCATGTGATCTTCACAGATTTGGGGAGTATTGAACTGGATTAGTGCTATCAGTGAAGACAGCACTGATTTGGCCCTCACTTCCTTATGATCTGGATCAGTAGATCTGGTAAATCTTGATCTACTGTTCCACAGTGCAGAATGAGCTTCAGTTAAAAACATGTAAAATAGATAGAATATTACCTTGGTTTCAGACACGCTGGCTCTGATGTAATAAAAATCAGCAGTGGTACTGTTGGAAGTCATCTTCAACAAAGGATTTATGTATCCATCTGCACTGGATGGAGTCAAATCCAGATTAAGGAGGCTCTTAATCTGGGTCTGCTTTAGACCCATTTAATCAGGTCCACCAGAGGGCCTTATTGTGGATCGTGGGAGACAGGCAGATCACACACCTCAATGATCCAGAACAGCTGGGGGCCACTATCAAAAGCAATGTATTCTTACTACTCTTATAATAGCTTATTTACAACATAGTACCCATTCCTTAGATCTGGATCTTCTTAGATTTGTATTAAATGAGTGCAGTGGGAAAACACCCTATGTTTCCATCTCCATGAGCACAATCTGAGCCAAGGGGTGTTTTTCCACAGTCACTTAGTACCCTTTTTAGCACCCATTAAGGACCCATTTGGGTGAGACCCAGATGACCCCATTTCCACCACAGCACCCATTAGGGACACATTTGTTTCCACCACAGCTCGAGAAATCTGGATCATATGGGTACATCTCAGCCTTTAATCCAGATTTTCTGTAGACACCATTAATGGGGTCTACAATGGGGTCTTCGTACAGAAAGTCAGGATTAAAGGGAGCCTGTTTCCACATTAGTTTGGCAATGGGGTCTAGAGGAGGCTAGGGGGAGGGGATGCACCCATGGGGGGGAGCCCCAAAATCCAAGCTTTGAAGTGATTTCAGAGTCATTTTGAAATGACTCCAAAGTCACTTCGAAGAGATAGGCAGAGACTTTGGAGACACTCTGGACACGCTCTGCGCCATCCATTCGCTATTAGTGCAGACAGCACAGACTTCCCTCCAAAATCCCTCTGAAGAGATCAGCAGAGCCTCCGGAGTCCTGTCACCGGTCTCTCCGAAGATCAGTGCAGACTTCGGAGGCGCTCCGGAGCTATTTTCCACTGACATTGCGGGCACTCTTGGGCTGTTTTGCGCTGACTTTGGAGACGTTCCAAAATGATTCCAGAGTGGCTTCGAAGTCTATGCTGATCTCTTCGAAGTGACTTTGGAAATTGCACCCCCCCCCCGTCCCCCAAAACACCTGGGGTGATGGGCAGACCCCTTGGGGGACAATCCAGATTTCCCAGATGGGTGCAAAGGTGCTTCAATAGCAGGGAGGTTTGCACCCAGTGCTATTGGGTGCTACACCTCCTATGGAAACACATTGGGTGCTTCCCTTAATCCGGATCTACTAGATCCAGATTAAGGAATGTACCCATTCCTTAGATCTGGATCTTCTTTGATCCGGATTAAAGGAGCACGGTGGAAAAACACCCAATGTCACACGTCCTGTGACTTTTATTTATGTAGGTAGCTGGGCCATCCACATCTTGATCTGTTGACAAAAAGCATAGAAAAGGCAAAAAGCAAATGCTGTATACATGTATACTTCAGGGGATATTCCATTACTGAAGATCATGTAAACTGTAACACTGTGAAAGCACCTCAAATAAGCAATTTTAAAATGTTCCATATAACGTTGCCAAGGAGTTTGTTAATGATGGCATATGGATCAACTGCTCTTCTTTCAAATCAGAATAAGCCACACGAAGAAAGTGGCCTTCTATCTCTATGCCTAGTATTCATTAATATTTATGGAGAGTATTTCAGTAGAAATTGTAAAGATTCAATGAAGAATCAAAGAATTCCAAAATTCATTATTCACGTTCAAGATGCTGCTTCTTTCCCCCTTTCCCTGGTCCTCAGCATCTTCCCACACACAACCTTGTTAAGGGCTGTTTTACAGAACAGCTGGGATGTGATCTCATGGCCCTTGGAAGATAAGCAGGAAAGTAAAACTGTTGTGAGTCCCTTATGTCATCTTGATTAAGTATTTTATTTAAAGATAACAGTCTCACTGGGACCTGTGGAAAATTATAGCCAAAAGACTATTCAACCTGCCATAAAGCTAGAAATAGTTTGCCAGTAGTTCATTAGGTTTATATACACACTTCCTGATAACTATAATTTAACCGAAAGGAGTGAAAAAGAGCATCACTTGGTGTAAAGGAATGACACTGCTGAAGAGATTATTCCCAAATTAAAATCTAATCCATGAAAGTACAATGCTTGCTACACATTTTTAATGTGAGGAAAAGTACTAAGCACTCAGTACGATATGGTACTACTGAGTAAACACTCAATTTCCTTTGGTAAATGTAACACAATGTACTTCAAAATCTGTCATGATTTTGTTTGTTTCTACAAATCAACATTTGCTGAACATTCCTCTGGAATGATAACTTTGTCACTGAGAATGGCTGACTTCTTCAAAATGTCATAAGAGTCTTAGTGAAATAAATAAATAATTATTTCTTCACTGGTGGGCATGTTTTTATAGTCATAGGCCTTTTCTTCACTTACTGTCTGTTAATCCAGATCAGTGTGTCTCATGTTCTCAGGCCCACTAATCTGGATTACTTAGAGAAGTGGACTGGATCAGTGCCACGGCGACCATGACACTCCACATATGTGCAGTTGCACTGGTCACCTGAGGTGCCAGTGCATTATGCAGCACATCATATGACCCTTAGCACCAGAAATGGTGTGAATGGTCACAGCGCTGGACAATGGAAGTAAGGGTTGGGATTTCATGCACTACTGCTAGTAGACAATAGAAATTTCTGGGTTGAAAATCCCTCCTGCAAGTGCAGATGCTCCTTATCAGATGTTATCCTATCATGTACTACTGGGACAAATGAGAATTGGCTTTTGGCTCCATCCAGTGTGGATGGACGTAGATCAGTGAGGGCTGGCCCTCCTTGATCCAAATTGACATGCAGCAACTTAATCCGGATCACTAGTGAGTGCAGAAAGGACTATACACAGAAAAGATGTCAGCTTGATTTACACCTGTGATTTGGAGAAGTAGATTTATTATGTGTGTTTTGAAAAGTTTTTAGAACTTGAAGGAAGAACTTGTTAAGCACCTAGAGTCATGCCTAGATCACATGCTATGTATCCAAATAAGCTTTCACCCAAAAATGGTCACGAGAAATGAACAGGCCAGGAACAAAATTTGTTCAAGCATCCTTCCAAGATGCAGATGATGACAAGATACACAAACACTGCAGTTGTCTGTACAAATTTATTACAACCAAAAGATATATTTCCAAACAAGTAGTTATTTTCACCAACTGTCAAAAAATATTTTTAACATGATTACTTTTGCAATCAAAACTGGCTACAACTTTTTGCAGCTGCTTAAATAGAACTTTGCATTGAAGATATTTCTCTCTCCATATGTAAATATAATTAAATTCTATAGGATAGGTTACTTACCCCCTCCCCCCCCCCGATTTTGAGACTGGGTCCTTTGGAGGAAGAAGAAGAAGAAGAAGAAGAAGAAGAAGAAGAAGAAGAAGAAGAAGAAGAAGAAGAAGAAGAAGAAGAAGAAGAAGAAGAAGAAGAAGAAGAAGAAGAAGAAGAAGAAGAAGAAGAAGAAGAAGAAGAAGAAGAAGAAGAAGAAGAAGAAGAAGAAGAAGAAGAAGAAAAAAAATAATTATCACTTAGGGCAATTTTGCACTGGTTGGTATACTGGACCAGCATGTTTACTAGGATCCACCCTTCAAAATGCTGCTGTGGTCTAAGGGAGGTCAGTGCAGAACTACCCAAGACTCCAAACCCATTGATCCTGTATTTTGGATCAGTGGGTTTGGAATAACCCAGCCCATAGATCCATATCTCCTTGGAGACATGTCTCCAAGAAGAGGTGGTAACAACTACCAGCCCTAGATGGCTTTAAGGAAGGGCTAGAAAAATTTATGGATGACAGATGTATCAATGGCTACTAGAATGGATGCCTAAGTGCATCTTTCAGGCTGTGGGGACAAGCAGGATATTTCTAAGGCCATTTGCTGGGATTAGAGAGCAAGAGAAGGTTTGCCCTTGTCTCTGCTTGAGATGCCCATGGGCAATTGGTGGGCCACTGTATGCAACAGGATGCTGGACTAGATAGGCTGTGGCGTGATCCAGCAAGACTCCTCTAGTGGACAAATGGGCCACCCAAAAACCTCAGGGGCACGGTGACTGTGGCTGCATGTCTACTTATAGTGCAAGGAGCCCTGTAATGCACTTTCTGCCATTGTGTCTCCATAGGAGCAGGTGAGTGGCTCACAGAGATAACACTGCACCATTACTAGATGTGATCACCAGTGGTGGCACCATTTGTGAGGGTGCAATTTCACTGCCCTTAATGGAGGTACCTTGAAGTGCCAATCTGAGGAATCTCTTCATGCTGCAAAATGGAGGTGAAGAAGGGGCCTGTCAGACTGTGAATATGGCACCTCTCCCATGCGTCCTGTATGAAATCAAATCTATGGATAAGGAAATCTTGTCTGCATGTTCCTACATCCATCAAGTCATTAGACCTCAGCAGAGGGGGGAAAGCAACATTGAAACCACCCTTCATGCACAGCAAAAATTGGGCTTTCTACTCCCCTCCCTCCCCACATCCCTCCCTTCCCACTGCTGTTGTGCAGACCTGCTTGATACACTTTCTTCTCACTACTCAGACCTATTTTGAGGCTGACGGAAGGTGGATGTGGAAACATTACACTTCCTGCTTCCAGGGCTATACAAGCCCTCTGGCCCTTTAAACATCTCAATCCACCATCAAGTTGAGCCCGCCAAACCCTGTTTTTGCACGGAGGCTTAAAGATCTGGATCTTCAAGGAGGCTGAAGTCCCCACTGAGTACACTTGCGCAGGAACAAGCCATTATTCTTCTGTAACCTCTATTGTGCTGGTGACTGTTGATGGCACTAGCACAAGTCAGCTTAACAAAAATTCATTCTTTGGTATTCGTCATCTCTGTAAAACTCCAACCCAGAGCACAGAATTTTTGATCTTTCAAGTTTAATTCATTTGGATTTCGACAGGTCTATGAACTTAGAGAAATAAATGCAAGCAGCTGATAAATTCACAATAATGGATGCAGTTTGAATGATTAAATGACAGATTGAATTGATATGGAACTCAAGTGGATTCAAAATTAGAGAAAAAAAATCAAACTCATTTCCACAAATGAGTTGAAATTGGTTATGTAAATTTTGGCCAACCACAAGTGTTAACGTTACCTCTGGAAAGAAATGGCTTTTTATGGCTAGAGCCTCCACACAAGGTGTCCAGGTTATATGGCCACACACCTCCCAACAAGGAAACACATGATATGACCACAAAATCAAAACAAACCATATAATTTATGCTTCCTTTCTTTGTGTATATGTTGCTTAACATATCCAGGAAACATATTTTTCTCTCTCTTTCTTAGAAATGGCAATGGATAATGATCGGCACTATGATAAACAGAAAATTGGGCAGCTGAATTTATAAACTTGATTATACTGTATAGTCTGGAATTGATAGGGTTTATAATCTACATGCAGATTAATTCCAATATCCTGCCTCATGAAGTATGTGTCCAAAAACTGTGTTACCATAATTTTACCCGGCCCTATGAGTTTTGCAAGACAGCATGTTTGCAGCTAGTTTGAGGCTTAAAGCCATTTCTCATAAAATGACATAGTTAATGGAAAATCTCACTTGTGGCTGTGGAGGAAGCTAAATAATGTCTGAGCATATATTTTTATTTAGAAGTCATAGCACAGTATGTACCTTTCAATTTATTGCTCGTAGTTTCAACTAGCAAATGCAATAGGTAATCAAGATGGATTTAAAAAAAAGAATGAAGAATTTATTTGCATAGCACTGTTCCATATTATTTTTTTCCATCTTCAGAGTATGAATCATATTCTTTTCCCCCCATGAGACTCTTTAAAAGAGAATGATAAAATAATTGCTTTAAAATAATTATCATTGCATTTTAAAGTTTCATTAGCTGCTTTTTGAAGTGGACCATGGAGTCATTTAACTAAACTTCCCACCTCTATAGTTAATCCCTGTCTGTATCCAGATGTCACTTACTTATTCTGTTATATTTGGATATTCTAGAATAAAGCATGAGTATTCCAGAATATCCATGATTTATTCCAGAATTTTCAAATTTGTAAAATAAGTACGTGACGTCTGGGTTCAGCCTCTGTATAATTCCCTACTTTCAGGTGTTTAGTCAGTGCTCATGTCTTGGAATAAGGTATTTAAAGCCCGATTTGAACCATTTGCAGGACTTAGGCTGCATCCAGACATCACTTATTTAATGTCTGTATATTTTGTAATAAAGCATGGTATTCCAGATTAGTCATGGTTTATTCCAGAATATCCAAATATAGCAGGAAAAGTAAGGGACATTTGAATGCAACCTCACTGGTAAATGGCTCTTTGCCTTGAGGAACCTGAAACACCTGGTGAAATTATTTTGTCTGGTTATGTAAACAGAAATTAGTAACTTAGATTTTATGTATCAGATTAGATATACTGTTTTAAAATATAAGGGAAAGTGTCTAGAAGAAATTATATACTCAGTCATTAGATGACTATGGATATCATCAGACACACACACAAAATTATCTGAGATGACTTAGAGAAGATTTTGAAGTGATTCTGCCCCTCCCCCTCTCCTGAATATTCCATGATAGAAAAGATGGATTAGAGAAGAATTGGAAATGTGATTGCCACACACTGTCTCTCTGAGCTGCCCCTTTTGTTATGTCTGAACTAGGGATATGTATGAATATTTGTACTATTTGGAATTCATACAAATTTGTACAAATTCTGACATTCGCAGATGATTCCTAGGCCCTATTCATCCACAAATCAGATTATCCAGTATTTGTGGAAACTTTGATCAAAGCTTCAGTGAAGGCCAGAGGCCCCTGGGACCTCCTTCCCCTTGCAACTTCCCATCCCCCAATGTTGCATCCATTGGCCCACTTACCTTTCATTGTGTCACTGCCGTGCACTTTTCTCCGAAGCATTTTTGGGTCTGCTAAGGCAGCTCCCACCATATTGCGTGATCCCTGGAAGGTTAGCTGTACGTGCTACCCAGAAGTGCTTTTTTGGCGTCCATTCCAGTGCTTTATTCAGTTGCATCAATGTGCTTCATATTTGGCTTCATGTACACCCCTAGACCAAACACAACCTATCTTAGTATAAATATTGTTCAGCTTATTATGAACAATACACACACTGCTCAACCTGTTATTGCTGTTTCTGCTGTATTTTTGGGGTGGGTGGATGGGTGGACAGGCCTGTGAAACATGGAGTGTATTCACACTTACTTTGCTATCCCAGGCCGGAGTGGAATGTCCTAGACTAGGACATGAAACCTTTATAATGCTGGGACAGGTTGTCTATGGAATAGGACAAAGCTGTACACATTGGGATGGCTCATTCAGTCCCAGACCCAGCTGCTGTCTCCAAATGTTGGACTAGCTTCATAGACATTTAAGGATTCTTTGCCATTCCTACCCCTCCCCCAATTTGGCAGCATTCCCTCTTGTGCCACCAGAACAGGGAGGCATCTATCATCACATAAGGTCCACTGTTTCAAGCTAGGGTCCTTAGCATGCCAGTAGACTTTGCCATCAAGGTCTACCAATACAGCAGGATAGGGTGTCACCATTTGGGGCACCATAGAATCATAGAATCATAGAATGGTAGAGTTGGAGGGGACCTCCTGGGTCATCGAGTCCAACCCCCTGCTCAAGGCAGGATCTCCTAAACCATCTCAGACAGATGGCTGTCCAGTCTCTGCTTGAAGACCTCCATCGAAGGGGAACCAACCACCTCCCGTGGCAGCCTGTTCCACTGGTTGATCACTCTTACTGTTAGAAATTTTTTCCTAACATCTAAACTAAATCTTTTCCCCTGCAGTTTCACCCCATTGTTTCTAGTCCTTCCTTGAGAGAGTGAGAACAGGGCTGATCCCTCTGCCTTGTGACAACCCTTGAGGTATTTGTAGACAGCTATCATGTCTCCTCTCAGTCTTCTTTTTGGTAGACTAAACATTCCTAGTTCCTTAAGCCGTTCCTCATAGGACATGGTTTGCAGACCGTTCACCATCTGGTAGCTCTCCTTTGAACCTGCTCCAGCTTGTCAGCGTCTTTTTTAAACTGGGGTGACCAGAACTGGACACAGTACTCCAGATGAGGTCTGACCAAGGTAGAGTAGAGGGGGATAATAACTTCACGTGATCTGGACTCTATGCTTCTCCTAATACACCCCAGGATTGCGTTTGCCTTTTTTGCAGCTGTTACCATATTCCATTCTAGGTCCCATCCTGGGTGGACAGAGCATACCAGAAGGGCACGAGGCCTAGTATCACTCATTAACATGCAGCATGCAGACCTCATGACCCTTTACTAGCATGGAATGAAAAGGACCAAGTTCATAACTTGAAAATACTATAATGTCATAAAGGATTATTCATTAGTTAACCCAGGGTATATTGTTTTATATCACTGTGGAGACCGCTAGGACCCCTCAACCCCACAATTAAGTTATTTTGGTTTAAAATGCAAAGTGTGGCGAGAACGCGTTGTCTACACTGTTAAGTGTCGCCAAAGTGTATTTTTAACAAGGGTAAGTAGCCTGAGGGAGGGGCTAGTTGAGCACTCCAAGGGGAGGAGTGAAATAGAATGCTGAAGGAGCTCAGCCAATCAGGGCGAAGCAAGCCAGCCAGGCCCATATAAAATGGAGCCTGAGGGGATAATCTTGGTTCTCTGCCTTTGGTCGTTAAACCTAGAGGGTGTTTAACTAGGGGAGAAACGGGCTCTAAGCTGTCCTGAGGGAAGCTGGGGAATAGAGTCCTGAGTTAATAGTGAATTACAGTGTTTAGAAAGTAAAAGAACTGAAGTGGTTATAAGTTATTTATGCTGTTGGCATTGATCTGAAAAGGATTGAAGTCTTTAGGCTTAGTGAGGAAGCTAAAGACCTAACTGTTGATATTTAAAGTAACAAAGTGCAACTTTAAGAAGAAACTTGAATTGTAAACAATAAACTTGTTTTCCGGTTATTTTAAAGAAGCTTCGTGTTCTCTGTTTTCAAAGTGAGCCAAGACAGGCTGAATCCTAAACAGATACTGTAACCCACTGCTGGCTAGGCAGAGTGGGGGAAGGGCTGTCTGCTGCAGCACAAGAAGGAGGCAACATTATTATCAAGCCAAAGAGTAGGGAAAAGTAAATGGAAGGTGTGTCTCTTGGAAGGGAATTAACAGAGTCTTAATATAAAATGTAAAATACACGCTACTACACTACCAAGTCAGGATATACATATACAAATCTCTCTTTACAATCACCCCAAACGTTTTTCTTTTAATCACTTTCTGCTTTGAGTCTGTTTCCAACTATGTTTCTTTGCTTCTTTGCTACATTTCCCTACACCCCAGTTTTTCACATTCATTTCGACATGCAGTGTTTAATAAAACTTTATAAAAAACCTTTTAAAAAAAGGTGGAATCAACAGGGAGGAAATATTTAAATGTGCAGTCTTATACCAACTTCATGAAAACTTTCCTAATTCATTTCTGCATCATCCCCATGAAAAGAATGAATAATTTCACACATGGTTTAGTTATTGTTCTAAGTTTCACTTTTCACCTTTAACACAAACTTTTGACTTCCTGTTCTACTGAGACCCACCTTCTGAAATAATATGAGGAAGCTGAAGAACTTTAATATCATTTTCGCTACACGTAGCAATGGTTTTCACATGCCTAAAGAAAGTAAACAAGCAGTTCATGTGCCAACAATTAGGGAACTTGGTAGATTATTTTCACATTGTGGAATTCAGAGAGGCTGACATAATTAAAGCTGAAAGGTTTGGATCCAGGTATTGACATAGATGGCTGGATCAACACACTTGCCTCTGATTGGCCACTGAGTAAATATTAAACCAATGCAACAGTCCACATGCTATTCTGATAATGATTCCATCAAGAAAGTATAGGTTCATAGTTCTCTATCCCACTATCATGAGACACTAATCCCTTTGGTATCTGGGTGGCATCCCTGAAATGGAGATGCACTTGCGCTTACCCACTCTAAAGCAACCACAGCTACATCCACAACGAACCTTTCCACACTTGTCTGTTGGGGGAAACTCGGGGGAAGTCCTTCATGGACCATTCATGTTGTGTGGAGTTGCTTCTTTCCATGAGTGATTTCGGACTTCCCTTCCCTTCCTGGTCTGTGGACAGGAAAGGTGTGTGATGAACTAACCTTGCTGACATCCCACCCACCCCCCCACATGATTGATCACTCACCTGTGACTGATTGCTGGGCTGGTACTTGGGGCACCATCATCTTGAGTGCAGCAGCCTCTGTGACTGCACATGTTTCAGTGCCATGGCTATGACAATGCTGATGCTCTGCACAGTTGCTGTTGATCAGAAGGTCATCAGAGCTGCCAGTGTGCTTCCACAGCAGATTTGATGTCCTCCCCAGCCAGCAGAGGGGCAAATGGTCACCATCTGGATGCTTGCAAGTAAGTTTTGGTCACATGGGGTAAGGGTTGGTGAGCTTGTGGTGCAGATTTCATGCACCACAGCTAATTCATGATAGGAGAACATCTGGGAAGGCTGGGGACACTTGTAGGCTGTAAGCACCTCCTGCAAGTACAGATGCACCTGCCCAGATGTTCACCTATCATGAACTACAGGCTGAAGTGTGAATCAGCCCCCCAGATGCAGTTCTATGCTTTCAGGAGTTCCACCAGTCCACTACCACATTCTGTTAAGACACCTTCATAGAGTTGTAAGGGGCCTCTAGGGTTTTCTTGTCCAACTCCCTGCTCAATGTAGGATTTTCTTAAACCATCCCAGACAGACGTCTTTCCAGCCTCTGCTTGAAGACATTCAGTGAAGGAGATCTCCTAGCCCTTACTGTCAGGAAGTTTTTTTTCCTAATATCTAATCTGTATTGATTCCCTTGAAGTTTTATCCCTTTTCTTAACCTTCATTTGAGATGCAAACATTTTGGTGGTGGTGGTGTTTTTATAATCACATCTTCCTTTATTCTTCCTTCAGATTTAGCATTTGGAGGAAAGAAGACTTTCATTTAGAGTTCTACTTTTCTTAAATAATGGAAGAATAGTCTTTTATGTATTGTAAGTCTAAAGTGGTCAACATCAAAGGATTTTTTTAGAGTGGTGATTTTTTTTCTATATGGGGATTGTAAGGTACAAAAATGCTTATTACGTGAAATGTATTTAAATTCATTTTCCCCATAACAGCCCCACAAGATCTATACAATTAATTCTTGTGAAATGCATGTTGTAGCTCTCTGTGTCACCTCAAGGATACATTTTCAAACAAGGTGTATATGGAACAGTAATAACTAAAAAAAGCTCTGAAGTTCCCATTTGAAAGAATTAGGCTGCAGGCTTCATGGAGTTAATGGTGCTAGGAAAAGAGATCATGTTGTATTAAAGTCCAGAGTTCTATGAAGAAAACATTCAGAATGTAGGGACCTGTCACACTTGCCTCATGTGAACACTATGGGATGCTTGGGAAGCTTTGTCAACAAACTGTGGCACAGATTCCATCTCAGAGTGTTCAGGAGTTTCCCAGAGAATCCCCAATCCTCTGAAGCTGTAGAACAGTTTGTATTGTTCTGCAGCTTCACCTGGAGCTGCTAGGAACTCGAAAACTCTAGCTTTAAAATCTCAAACTTTGGGTCAGTTGGCAATTACCTTCTAGGAATAGCCTGTCCACATGCTGCATCACTGCCACCCTCCCAGTTACCCTAGCTGCACAGTAAAACCTTGTCCATAGCTTGACTGGGAGCAGCTTGTGAGCTCCCAGTCAGCAGCATTCCCAAACTCTCCTGGGTACAATGCTGTGAGTGGCCAGGGTGGGGTGGGGCAGCTGTGGTTGTGCAGTCACATGCTGTGGGTCAATTGCCACAGCAATGTCCATGTGCAAGCTGGACATTGCCACGGTGATCCAGCCTGCCCAGGTTGAACCATTTGCACTTCAAGTCTGATGGCCGATCCAGGGACAGTACCAGAATGTGAAGTACAGATGTCTTCCTGCGTGCCTGATCTTCACCTGAGGGAAGTACAAACAGACTTCTTGTGTAAACCATTCATCCAGCTCATACATCTGGCTCCTGTGTAAACCATTCATCCAGTATCTTCACCACAGCGGAGGCTGCTACTAATGCTCTGAGAGCTACAAACACAACAGTCTTTGTGACTGAGAAGGGCATTATGAATGTCTGATTTTTGTAAAATAATGGCACACTATTTGCATCTCTGCAATCATTTTGGCCACATCCCAGGCAGAGAACATCAGTCCCCTCTGCCTTCAATGTTTCCAGCCAATGATGTTTTCAGAAATACATGCAATGGCTGTTGAAGTTGGTCATTTCCAGTATTCCCAAAGTAGGGACATACTTTGCAGCCCAATGAAAGGGCCAAAGGTAAGTCAGTGGTGGTGGCATGGCAAGAGAAATATAAGAAATCCTGAACGTGTTCTGAAACACTTGTCAGGCTGTCTGCTGGGTAGTTTGGGGTTTGTGCAGACCTTGTGCTTTTACAGCACACCCATGGTACCACTAGCATTTAGAGACATTCAAAATATCTTTCGGCCCTTAGAAGACTCTCACAGCATCACAAACATTTCGGTGTGGTTCCTGATATAGTTGCAGTGGGTGGAACCAGGGTGCTTGCCTTTCCTTTTTCTCAGCTAGTGGGAGATGCAGATTGGGTTTATCTGGCTTGGTTGCTAGTTTCTAGAATTTTCCAGTAACACATAGTCATGAGTGCTCTGTAAACAAAGAGGATGTTATAGTGGATGTTGATAAGTTTTTGTTTTTGGTATTCTGTGCTTTTTAACCACTGAGATTCTTATTATTTTTCTGACCTATTGCTCAGCCAAGAAATTTTGCAATCTGTCAAGATAAACAGGGAAGTTATTCTCTAGCCACATTTTGTCCTCATTGGTTGTCCTTTCACTGTTGCCTCCCTGTTTTTTTATTTATTTTTTTTAGTGGGAGGAAAAATAAATTTTTCAGCTGCTTCATCATGGATGGGACTATTCCTAAACAGATGGATAATATTTTCATAATTGACTATTTTAAAAGAATGAAGGGAACAAAAACAAGTTCTAGGATATCTTGTTCCCAAAATGTAGTAATCATACTATATAATTTTCTGTTAAACGTTCAGTGCTTTTAATTTTCTAAATAGGAAATAGCTCAAACTCACATGCTACTTAGTGACTTTGCTTTAGTGGAAAAATCACATGAATCAGTGAGTAAACTGTGTTTATGGGTTGGGTAACGAAACTAATTGATGTTTTGACAAAAAAATTGAAATCGGAGCAATTTCTAGGTAAGACTAAGCTAGGCAAAAAGTACATTGCTATACATTAAAATCAAATTATTAATTCATAGATTTTGGTGTATTGCTAATCCAGTACTACAAGTGGCATTAGAAAGAGAAGAACCTATGAAACTCTGATATTTTTGGTGCTGAAATCTTGAACAACTGAATCACCATGTAGCCATGATTCACAAGTTCCTTTTTAAAACTGAAAGCAAAGGACACTACTGTCATCTTTTGCAAACTGTTAGGCTAGAATAATTTATGAAATGTCTTATGTGGTTAAGGACACAAACTGAAGAGTGGCAAAGAAGAACTGACAGGTTGAATACAGGACATAGGTGACAATAGTCACCTTGCTTTACCACCAATAAAATATGAAAACTATGAAGAAACTTGTAATTATCTTGGACCAGAATTTAAATTTCTGGAACAAACTATAGTCTTTGGTCCTTTCCACATTTACATGTTTTGGTCTGTGGTCCACTTATGGGCATCTTTCATTTGTACCTTAGAGTGGACCAATGAGGTTCCACCCACCATAGACAACTTTATTCACATTGAGCCAGGATCTACTTGCACAAGTATTGTGCAGTTTGTGTGCAGCACCCCTAACACACTTCCTGTTTTGTGGTAGGAATTGTAGAAGCACTGTGGTAGGTTGGCTCATCTTGTGATGGAAATGTAAATATGAATAAAGAGTTGAACACAGAGAAAGAGGCTTCCCTCAGTCTTTTTCCTATATAAGTACTGTACTTTTATTGGTCTCTTTCAGTAACTTTATTGAATTTGGAAGTCACAGTTCCCTAGTTTTCTTGGAAATTAGAGAAACTTGTGTACTTTTAAAAAATGTTTTCCCATTTATGTGTCTATTCCTTATTTTTAAGGGCCAACTGTATGTTTCTTTTCCTATATTTCAGTTTAATGAATTTTTCTGCTCTGTATCAGTTTACTGGCAAAAAAAAAAAAAGGTTTTTCTGGGGGTTCTGAGAGTTCTGGCCCAAAAGCTCATGCAACCATGCCTTGCTGTGGTCGAAACTATTAGGTCTTGCTGGTCCAGACTAGGGTTGTGCATGAATGCAATTTTCAAAATTTGATTAGTAATGAATCTAAAGGCATTTCCGCACTGAATCGCGTTCCAGACGGAACGCGTTCAGGCGGAAAGCTTAAGCCAGCTTCGGGCGCTTTCCCCGTTCACACACAGACGCGCCAGAACGCGTGTAAACGCGTTCCGGAGCGTCTGGGTGCGAATGCTCAAAGCGCCCGAAGCTGCCTTAGCCGGCAAATGCCGGCAAGCGGCGCGCCGGCAGCCGCGGAGGCAGATCGACAATCAGCTGTTTGAGAAACAGCTGATTGTCAAAGCCGCGCGGCGTCGGAGGCGTGCCGGCAGCCGTTCGGGAGACAGAAGCGGCGCGAACGCTTCTTCTCCCGAACGGCTGAGGGCGGCTCGTCCGCGTTGGAACGCGTGTAGAGCACTTCGAAGTGCTCTACATTTCGAACGCGGAAAAGACAGCTGCGGACACGTCGGAATGCAAGCCGCGCGCGGCCAATGCGTATGACGTGTCCTCAGCTGTCTTTTCCGCGTTCCGTTCAGCCCCGTGCGAAAACGTCTTAATATTCGAAAATCCAAATTCATATGAATAAGGAAAAACAAATGTCCAGACATTCAGTTCAATATGAATACATTTGCATGTACTCATACAAATAATTTGGACATTTGTATCTCTATGGGTACATATGCATCTCATACATACCCATATGCATCCCATATGCATCCATACGCATCCCGTATGCATTCTGTAAACATCCCATTTTCATCCCATATGAGATGCATATGTACCCGTACAGATACAAATGACCAAATTCTTTGTACGAATAACTTGCAATATTCATATTTGTTCAAATTTGGAAATCCAAACGTCCAGACACTTGATTTAGGGGTGTGCACAAATGATTTTTTTTTTTTTGCATTCGAATTCAAGTCAAATCGAATGTCAAAACATTCATATGAATAATTAATATTTTGAATATTTGTGCACATCCCTAGTCCAGACCCACTGGTTTGGAACATGTCTTTTTATTGCTGAAAGTCTCACAAATCCAGTTTATGAGTTGAATAGTTGTAATTTGCTAAACACATAATAGTGAAAAGTACACCAAGAGATATTGCATAATCTGAGGTTTTACTGGGGCTGTGTCCAGACCTGCAAAGGAAATCTGAAGTTAAAGCTAAAAGCGCAGCTTACCTGCTGCACAGCAATGACCCACCATCCTAACTAAAAAGCAGTCCCATAGCTTCCTCCTCAGGAGCTGCGAGAGCTGAGTCAGTGTGCACAGTCACATGGGATGAGGCAGCCAATCAGAGTTGAGCTCTTGTTCGTCTCTTCTAGCTGTCCTGCCCAGACTGGCAGGAAGATTCAAATTTTCTTAATACTTCACAATGAGTGTCCTTAATCCAGGACTAAGGTAAATGCAAAGTAGCCATGGGATAATGTGTTGTGACAACGATCCATCAATCGTCGTATGTGACGCTCCCATTGTGACTGTGCATTCCGGTCTGCAGTGTCTGAACGTACCCTGTATTTCACTTTTAAGTGCAATAATCACTTTGTGGGCAACAGTCACCAAAGAAGGGTGCACAGTTGTGGGTGTATTGAATGCTATTTGCAAGTTTGGTTCCTATATATAGGACCTTTTTTAAAAAGTCACAGACTTTTAAAATGTCCATTGTGTGAACAGAATTCAACTTCTCTAATCGAATAATCACTGTTTCTTCATTCCAGATGCTCCCCTTTCCATATGGAAACCACAATTTCATACAAGTCAAAGGATTGATACATGATATAATGTAATTATTAATAAATGTGAATCTTTTCTTTTTGCAAAGAAAAATCAAAAGAGCCAGGAGTGTCTGATTTGAAGTGGGGGAATGAGAATACTTCATAGACTGATATTCTGCAACATCTGTTTTTACTTTCTGAAAAAAAGACATCTCTTCCCTTTATAAAGAAAATGGACAATGAACATACCTTGTGGAGAAATGTCGGATTCCAGTATTGCCACCAATAAAGGAATACAAATGTTGTTTCCAATGGGGTTGAGGTGTTTTGCAGACATCAAGAAATAAACTTTCCACCAAAACTAAAGGGAACTTCTAGGATTGTACGAGGGTACCTCCAGACACGTCTTAAACTGTGAATGGAATGCACAATCCTAATCATATCATCAGACAGGACAATCGATCCTTCATTGTCATTCCGCAGTATATGACTGTTACATCGCATTTCTTATTATATCTTATTATAATTCTAATGAAAGATAGTATTATACTGTTTTTACTCAGAGAATCTTCTTATTTGCCTTTTTATAAATACTTGTACGTTTGGTGTATTTGTTATAGCCCATTGCGGCATAGACGAAAGAAGTCACCATTTGGGATGATCGTTAAAAGCCACTGAGGAAGACCACTTGTCGAAACGCGTCTGGCTTTAGATCCCCATTATTTGTTTTTCTATACACCATTCTTTTTGTCTTTTGTAAACTGTTATTAACTTTTTTAAGATATTATATTTTTACCAGTAAATTTACTATTATTTGTATATAAGGGAGTATATCTTTTCCTCCCCCTTTTTTGGCATCAGGGCACTTTATTTAGTTTTCTCATATTAGAAGGACCTTGGTTTGTTTCTCCTTGATAGATCTTTTGTGTTCTCTCTGTTGGGTTGATCTATCTGATTTTGATTTTTTTGGGTTTCTCTGAATTCACATGACAGTGGGTGGCGCCTAAACTCCCGTTACTCTGAGGGCTCCTTAAATAGAAAACTAGTCTTAATTTTTAGTTGGAACAATCAGTTTTTCCTTCACATTGAGCATACATTAGGGATGTGCATGGATATTTGAAAATTTGAAAATCCGATTCGAAACCATCGAATATTGATATTTGAACTCAAATTGGATTTTTGAAAATCGGAATGCATTCAATTGAATTTTGGATATTCGAAAATTCAATTCAACTGAATACATCCATGTATATTGCATCTGAATATCATGTTTATTTGCACTTATAATGCAGGATGAAAACAGAATACATACAAGATGAAAGTGGGATGTGCACAAATTTGAAAATAGGATACGAATGTTGCTGACATTAGAATTTTCTAGTACGAATTGGATTTTCAAAAGTACGGATCTGGATAATCCAGATTTGAATTGGATTTTTGAAAATCTGACTTCAATATTTCAATCGATTCAAATTCGAATGTAAAAAATGCATTCGTGCACACCCCTAGTATACATCGGTTTATTGCTAAACTGCAAATTTAGACAGATGTGTCTGGAGGCAACCCAATTAGGGATGTGCATGAATATTCTTTTTGGCATTCGATCTGTAAGAAATTGAATGTTAGAAAATCCATATTTGTTTGAATACATCCCCTTTGAATGTGATAGGATTCTAATTGATAGTACAAACTTGTACCAATATCCAATCTGATATGAATGCATATGTATCTGATATGTATCCGATATGAACAAATGAGTATCTGATACAAATGAAAATGTATCCAACACAAACATATACATATCTGGTACGTATCCAATATACTGGATGTATCCTGTAACATATCCACTCTGAAAGCATCATATCCAACCTGAATCCACTTTTAATCCACTCTTGTTCCATGCTGAATGCAATCTGGATCCATTGCAGATGTGACTCGTGCAACCGCTCTCCCATGTCCCCAGTTTAATGAACGTCTGACCTATTTGTACGAATGTCCAAAACATTTGTATTTGTACAAATGTTAATGTATGAATGACCTAAAATTCAATTTGTGTACGAATGTATGAATTCTAAAGAATCCATATGAATATATAAAGATTGACAGTGGGCTTAAACAGGGATGCCCCTTCTACCCCCTCTTGTTTATTTTGGCAATGGTATATGTTCTAGAGAAGAAAGTATCGGATATATTGTTTTTCCATTCCTATTTATCATGTGGCACCAGTTTTCAAATGTAGGACACAGGCAAGGGACTAAGCAAAGATCTGCTAGTAGCTTTTGATATTAGAAAACTAGAACAAACTGGATTTGGATGATTTCTGGGCACAAGACTGGTTTGCAGTGGTTCCCAATGATCAAAGCTGTGGTAAATCACTGTTTAGCTATTCTCCATCTCCATGTAAATCATAGCTGTTAGCATACCTGAACAGTGAGTCAGAAAATCATAGACTTATATAGCTGGGCATTCGGTCTAACCCTATTCCATACAATGAAGTATATAGATAGTTTTTGAAATGAGGAACAGATAGTAATTTTCTTGCTTAAACAATGAAGCTCAATTTTTTAAATAGACTGAAACCCCTCTCATTTTTTCCAAACTGAAATAATGATCATCTAGCCTTATACTTAGTGGCTTTTTAAGAGATTCAGCATTAACAGTTTAGATGATTTCATTTTCCTTCAGGAATTACATCATGCATGACAATGTAGTCACATTTAATTATCACTCTAATAGAAATATATGATAAATATATGCCATTTGTAATAACATGTCTGATTTCTTTTTTCCTATGCTTTTGTTGGTGGCATAAAATCCCAACTACTTTTAAAACGTTGTTTTATATCGTTTCCAAAATATAAAGAGTAAAAAAGAATGGATAAAAGGTATTCAATCAACTATCAGATATGCAATATTCATGGAAAAAGTGAAATCCGTATGATACATATTGAATGTCTGTTTCCATTTGAATCATCCCCCCTGGTTACATTAACAATCTTCCACATATCTTATTAGCAGTAATGAAAAGTCTTGCCACATTATATGTAATAAGCACCTTTCTGCCATCCAAAAAGCCATCTGATGGGCCAAGTTTATGCAATAGTAAGAGGGTAATGACTCTATGCCAAATATCACTGTACTGACATATAATGAGCAAATTCAATTGACTTATGCCAAAAGCAAAGGCACTGCTAACAAAGGGGATTTAATTTTTTTTCCCAGAAATAACTAAAGGAAATCACCATTATCTGATTCTATGGATTTTTGTTGTTGTTGTTGTTATGAAGAGCTAAACAGCTAGAAGGATCCCATTTGGAGTTTTCCAGATATACTCTGATGTGGTCTGGGATAATGTTGATTTCATTTTGGTGCTGCATATCCAATATTGAATTTTGCTGTCCTTGAGCATTATTACATCACAAAGCATGTAGAAAATGTTTTGAAGATTTTCACAGCAACTCTTATCATACACTATTATACTACTGATAGCGATTAGCATATATGGTGAGGAACTTACATCCTCTGACTTCTAGTGCAGACCAGGAAGGAGACTAAGGGTTTTGGCTTCTGCACAATGTTATCAGATAGTGTAGCTCCCTCTGCTCCTGGAATGTTTCATCAGCATAGAGCAGTATAGGGCACTGAGGTCTACTGCCATTCTACTTACCCTGGGTGCTTTTGCGCTTCCCTTCTCAGCCACTAGATGGGAAAGGAGTGTAATCACTCAACATTAACTAACAGTTGCACTTGCGGGTGCTAGGTAACTACAGCCCACCCCACACCCAGAGATTGCCTAATTATGGACTATGGGCAAATAGCCTCCATACATAGCACTGTACAAAAGGCAAACAGGCCTCTTCTGGGATACAGGAGGCCCATTTTGGCAGTGGAACAGATGTGTCACCAAAATCCCCCCCCCCCCGAACTCTGAAGAACAGGAAGTTCTGGAAACACTGATGAATTATTCCAGGAGCATTTCCAGAGCCCAGCAAAATGGGGAACGGCTGATGCGGTCAACCACAGTGCAACGCTTCAGAGATCACTTTCAAGCAGGTGCCCAATGGAATGGGTTATTCCAGTGCCTTCTCTCATGAGGATGCAGCTGTTGGGCCAGCTCACTGGACCTGTGCAAATGCAGCACTAGGTTTTTCTTTGGTTCTAATTTAGTAGGGCCTTCTCTGTGGTAGAACCTTTTGCTCTTCACTTACATGTTTTAGGCAGCTGTTAAAGACCTTTTTTAACCTAGGCAGTTCCTTAGTAAATGCTTGTTCTCTTCCCTGGCTCACATAACTTTTAAGGAGGCTTAAGTGATTTGCGGTTTTAATGACTGATTGTGCCTGTGTGTATGACTTTAATCTTGCTTTTAATATCTTATAAACAGCTCAAAGATTTATTAAGAGGATCAGTACATAAATGTTTTAAGTCAATCAATAAATCACATTGTGGCTGTGATCCCACTTGGTTTGTTTAAAACAGAACTAATAAAAATGGATGCGAATGTGCATTATGTGAGTTTCCTTTTTTTTTTTTTGTTAATTCCACTTTAAAAAGCGGAGCACGGCAGCAGTGTGGCAGCAGCAGTGGCTGAAAGGAGGGAAGGGAGGGAGGGCAGGGCTCATGCTCTGGCCCACTGGTAGATCCTCCTCCCCATGCCCCATGGCTGCTCGGCAGGAAGCTGAGCGAGTGAGGTGGCGGCAGCAGTGGCAGAGCTTGAAAGGCTGGCAGCAGCCAAAGTGGTGGGTGGGTGAGGCAGCAGTGGCAGCCGAAAGGAAGGGAGGGCAGGGCTTGTGTGGGAAGCAAGTGAGTGAGGAGGCGGCAGCAGTGGCAGAGCTTGAAAGGCTGGCAGCAGCCAAAGTGGTGGGTGGGTGAGGCAGGTGGGTGGGCAAGCAGTTGTGGTGGCAGCAGAAAAGGCAGCAGAGGGCAAGCAGGCGGGCGGGCAGGCAGGATACCGTGAATCTAACATTCCCAAAGGGAAAATAAAGTGAATTAAAAACAAAATGGGAGTGAGAGTCCTTTAAACAAGTGTGTGTGTTTTTTAATGTGTTTTTACCCGATTTACTCTTTGGAAAGTGCAGGAGGCCAATTTTCAATGCAGACAAATGTTTTCGATACGCAGTAAAGTCCCAGTGGGGACGGGTCCTGTGATTTTTAAGCAAATAGATGAACAATTGGATTATTAAATAGTTTACTGTGGTTCAGAAAAAGAAAAGTAACCATAATTAATGTGGCTACCCCAGGAACACTAGAACTAAGGAAAATGTACTGGAAAAGATTACAAAATATTTGAGATCTATAATCAAAATTCAATGCTGCTATGAGAAAAAAAGGAAGAGGAAGAGAATAGGTCTAAGAGCTTTGAGCATGTTAGGCACAATGGCAAAGAAAATAAACAATTCTATAACAATAAAAGAGCTGCACTACCTTGAGCTAATTATATTTATTGACAATGCCTTGAGGATAAGTAGATTTTGAGTTATATTTTGAATTCCTGATACGTCAAAACTCCTGTTGCTACACGTGCTGGTAGCCTGCAATGAATACATAGATAATAGTGCTTAACATATGTGTTCAGGTGTCTCATCACCATAATTCTCATTCCCACCCCACAGTGTCTACATGGCATGCTTGATATTTTGGCTGTACTGTAGTGCCAAACAGACCCATCAGTTTATCTCACAACTGTTAAATGACCACTGTGATCCAAATCACTGGGGCTGGCATGATCAGAGCAGGAAAATACCACTCTGGGCTCCAAGTACCTGTCCCTTCCTTCAGGGTGGCAATAGGGGCTTCAGGTAGGGTAACATATCAACACCCTGTTTGGGGCAGAGCCCCTGGAATCCTAAGTACAACCCCTGTGGCCAAATGAATGCAGTCCACATGTATGATCTGATTGGTTTATTTGATTTCCTTCATATTATTTGCATTTTTTAAAACAAAAATTAAAATAAACCATCTGAAAGCCACTTGCTGACCACTTCTTCAAAACAGAAACACTGACTATATGTTATTTTGAACATCTGTATGTTTTACAAGGTTTTAAATATTGTTCCAGGAATCTGACAGCTCCCTGTGCCATGAGTGTTAATACATATTTTTATGTTTCCATGTAAACAATTTCCTCTTTCTTTTCCTTTTTCCTACTTAAACTCCAGAATATTTGGTATTATACTGAACTGTTACATTTTCTCTTGACTTGTCACCACCTAGTTTTGGGGCTGTGCTAAGGCAGTTACAGGTGGCAAAATAGCATCATTTCCTCACTAGGTAGCTTGTTTTTTAAAGCCAAGAGCCTTTTGGCTCAAAAAGACGATATTCGAAGTGTAGAGCTGCTTCATAATACACCTTATAAACTTCACTGCTCAGACATTAAATACCTTCAGTCCCCAAAGAACTCTTACATCATTCTAAGCTTTTACAATGCACATTAATCCCAGCTGTGCAGAGTACGACCTCGTCTTACATAAAATTAAGTGAGCATGCCCCTTCACAAATAATATTTACGTGTCTCATTCATTGTGGCTTTAAATGATTCAGATACAACATACGGCTTCCCATGTTCATTGAATTGTTATACACATCTACAGACATAACATTAAGGCTGAATTCACATGTCATCTGAAAGGGATGACGACAAGTGTAGGAGATATGGGTCCTGCTCCTGGAGAAAGTAACACATAGATTTTTTTTTCATGGTTAATGTGAAATCCACACTAACTATGAACTTGGTTAGGGTGTGATGTGAATGTGCCAAAAAATACTGCATGTGAGAAGCATGGAAAACAGTATAATCTACTGTTATTATGGCTTCTTTCCCACTTTTGCCAAAAGTAAAGTATACCCCTCACATTCACATCATATCCTAACCAAGTTCAGTCAAACTTGAATTCTGGTCACCACAGACTTACTTAGACTTATTAGGCCCTCCCATGCTAAATAGCACATTAGGCAATGAGACTAATTCAGCAAATCCAGTCAGCAGCCTGCTTTTTAGCTTCATCCCAGTGTACACATCCATCTGTTCAAGATCCTTTACAAACGTTTGGCACCAGGGGACGAGGTAGCAGACTTGGATTTTCTGCAAGCAGATGCTGTACTACTGAGCATAGTTGCTCCCTTACCAACAGTATGCCTGGTCTTTTTCAGCTACAACTTAGAACCAGTTTGTCAGTAAGGATGAAGTCTTGGCACCTGTATTGCACTGTAAACTGCTAAGGTCATTGAACAGTGCCTGGCTGTGGCTGAGAAAAGTGTCTTAGTATTCATCAGTTTATTAAATATACTTCAAAGGTAATTTTATTTTAGGTTACAAGTTTTTTAAAAGCAGTGTAAGGGGAAATTATGCAGCGAAAGCTCTATCATTGATGCAATGGTAATATTTCAAATATTTTGATTATCTTTCCACAGATCATGTTTCCTCCTTATGTGAATTTATTACATTGTCATCAAAATTCCTCAAGACCTCTTAGGAAATGGTGTTGATTGAGAAAGAAAGGAAGGGAGGCCAATTCAATCTAGGCTGAGAAAGATTAAGTCATTTTGTACTGGAAAGGTGGTTTTTTAAATTTGCAGAACATTGCAAAATTTTATTTTAATTTCTCTCCAAAGAAAGCCCACAAGGAAATTTTTAGAATAAACATGGAACCTACAGTTATGAGTATCCAATTATAAATTACTTAATCTCAAAGGCCAAAGTAGCTTGGTTTTGAATGTTTTCTATTGATTGATTTCCTATTTTTGGCTCTTCAAGAGAGACTAAATAAAGATTCTTCATATTGTTTATCTCTTAACTCTTTCATATCTATCATATTTTAAATATCAGCAATTGAAAAGAAGCATACTTTTGTGCTGTGAAAAGAACAGTGCCAAAATTCTAGATGGAAAAGGCTGTTCAGACTTTGACTATAAAAGAATGAAAGAATCTATGAAAATATGTACCAGAGAAATTTTATTTATGTATTTAGTGACATTTATATCTTGCCCTATATTAAAATTAAAATTTAAAAAAAGCACCTGGGCTGGAAAGATGAACAGTTTTATTTTCTAGTTCTAATAGGTGCTTTGACAGAAGAATTGTCAAAGTTACCTTAAATGACGTTGTTTCACTGAGTCATGCACTGAACAATTTACTCACTGCACTGGGATAATCGGTTGGCGGCGCATGTGCGTTAGGACATAAGTAGTAGAACACCTATTGGAATATGCTGTAGTATGGGTTTTTCTATTACTACTGCCTTGCTTGCTACTATTTGACCACCAGGGCTAATTTATCAAATTTGACATTTTCATGATTTTTGCCTTGTTTTAATCATTTTTACTGTACTACAATAAAGGTTTTGATTTGTTTTGGAAGAATGCCTGTTCCAGATGGCTTTTTATGTTAGATTTGTGTAATTCTAAGGAGGTTTTTTTTTTTTTTTTTTTTGCATTTAGGAAGCCTGTGCTAAAAGATCTTGTTTTCTTGGAGTTTTTGAAATAGGTTTTTTTTTTTTTAATTTTTGGATTAATTTTCTCCTGGGCATTCTTAATGACACTTCCCTTCAAACTGACAGATTTTTTGGTTCAAATTCAAAGCTACTCAAGCCAGTTCAGCCCTGTTCTTGGCTAAAAATTAAATGAAAACAAATAACGGAGAAATGCAAACTTGACCAGTTTGTTCAAACATCCCTGGGTTCAATGCAAATTTGTATCTGACCCCTTGAACTGGCAGGGCATCAGGCTCAAATCTGAATTAGTAGAACCACCACGTTCTAATTGAAGAGGGGTCTTTCTCCACTTGGCCTTATTCTGGAATATATCCCAGAATAAGAACCTGCTATCCGCATGCTCGTGCAGACTATGGAAAGCCACAAATGAGGTCTGTCATAATACACATTAGCTTGTAGCCAGCAGACTGCTATCCTGAGATATATTCCAGATTAAGGTCAAATGCAGAAAGGACCCTGGGTTTTTTTTTGGGTGTGTGTGACAGTTCAGCACCTTTCTAACACTAATGCAAGTTCTGACCTCACTTCTCTAGCAGGGGTGAAGTAAGGATGTGCGCAGATTTTTTTTTCATGTTTGATTTGAATCAAATTGAAAGCGAGGAAATTTGCATTCATTCAAATAGAATCCCTTCGAATGTGGTAGGATTTGAATTTGATGTGAATGTTCTTCAAATGTCATTTGAATCTGACTCATATCCTTGCTGCCGGTTAAACCTACGAATGCCCTACAAATCTGCTCTGAATGTGTCAAATTCACTCTGAATCCAAATCCACTCTGAATCTGCTTGGATCCACTCTGGATCCATTGCAGATGTGTCTGCGCAGCCACCTTCCTGCCTCCCCAGGTTGATGAATGTAACAAACCTTCGTACAAATATATAGAAGCATTCAATTCACATTCAAATGTCAACCTTCAAATGTACCAACATTTTATTCAAATTCAAATGCCCTTAAATTTTAATGAATTCATACAATTTTGCATGGAATGAATATCCATGCACATCCCTGATAGATAAGGGTTGGGAACACAACTGCTGCACACTGCTGTCTCTGAGGCATCTCCAAGCTACCCTTTTTGCTATGCCTGAACACAGCCTTAACTCTTTGAGCCACTCCAGTGGTGCTTTGATTTCTACTGTGTAATCATAGTCAAGGTCTTACTGCATATCCCATTCTGTCCATCAGTGATAAATCAGTAGTAAAAGTAGTTTCTCACATACACAATCAAAAGAAATTATTAACTGTAAGGCAACTACAAGAAGAAGGAGGTGGCAGTTGCACCTTTCTAACACTAATGCAAGCTGAAGTTCTGACCTCACTTCTCTAGCAGCAAGACTTACTATTGAGCAGATGTGATTAGTATTGGTCATTCATTTATATTTATCTAATGTCAGAGGCAACAAGGTTAGGAGACACTGGAATCTCCTACTACTTGTGCATACCGCTTTGTCAGCTTTGTGTAAAGCCAATGGTATGTCAGCAAATGTCCCTATCATCTGACCTGATGTCACACTGTGGGCTTTATGCAAAGCCAACAGACCAAGATGTGCCAGTACTAGACATTTCCATTTCTGAGCCTCCATTTGTTGGCCACTACTGTTTATTGCCCTAGCACCAGTCTTGATTTGCCATGGATTCTATCTGTAATTTGATTATCGTGTTCTGGAATTTTTAAAATCTATCTATTTAACCACCAGATTCATGGACTTCAGTTAATAAAGTTTGCTGCCATAGTAACATTTCGTAGTTATCATTAGTTATACTAATGATAACAGAAGACATTTGATTGTTCTTGCTTCCTTAGATGTTGAAGTTGTTTCCCTATGGACTCTGTTATATAGGAAACAACAACAACAACAAAATGAGGGTGAGATGCAATTCATAGCCCTGGAATAGACAGGCCTTCAAAAAAGAAAGAACGAAAAAAGATTCTTGTAACTCAGTCATGAAATTGGAACTATTGCTTCTTATACCATGGTCAAATTCCAGCCTTCAGAAATGTTTTGGGAACATTACATAGTGTGTTTCATTTGATACACATATTTGCTTTTCTATGTGAGTTCCAGATACACACACAGAACATACTGTTCTGTGGATTTAGTTAATTTAGTACTGCTATGCTATTCTTTCTAGTACTGTACAAGATGCCGTGCCTGGTAACAAGATGAAAGGGGAGAATATATACAATAGACTCAGAAAGAATGTTGAACTGTTGTTTTTAATGCTTTAGTGCATTTGGTTATAAGATGCAGTTTAGTTAAGAACTTCCTGTCACTGTTATTCATATTAAAGGAGGAAGGCAAGAAGGGTATGTACACAAAATTCAACCTCTGACAATTAAATTAAGCGTCTGAACTTTTTCTAACAAAAACAGAAACTAAAATATTCTTAAAATGTGACACACATTGCCTCCAGACACTGTCAAAGTTGTGCAGCGGCTCCAGGAGTGCTGTGCAGGGGCTTACGGCCCACAAGACTGGTAGCCCAGAAGCTTTGCAGGTCCACCAGATTGGCAGATTGGAAGCTTCAAGATTCCTGCAGAGTGCCTTCCCCTCTATCAGACAGAAAGCTCCTTCACCAGCAGTGGTAGCAGAGCATTCTAAGGTAAGTGAACATTAAAGATGATAAATAAGTATCTTTTCAATGCATTGGGGGGGGGGGTCAGAATGCTCCGTCACTGCAGAGGATAAAAGCAGCAAAGTCCTTTTGCTGCTTTCATTCTTGTCTGGAGCATTGACTGAAGAAGAATTAATAGTGATAGAATTCCCTGGAAAACATAGTGAATGAATGAATGAATGAATGAATGAATGAAGGAAGGAAGGAAGGAAGGAAGGAAGGAAGGAAGGAAGGAAGGAAGGGAAGAAGGAAAGAAGGGAAGAAGGAAAGGGAGGAGGAGGAGGACTTGGAGGAGGGCCCAACTAGCCAGCAGATAGATTTACTCAGTTATGACAGCAATGGAAACCTCACTGGCAGACCTATAGAAGACTGTCAGTTTTTGAAAGGGTAAAAATATCAAAACTATATGAAATACTTTTAAATAGTCATTTAGATTCCTTTCAGTGTTTAAAAATTGCATGGAAAACTGATTTCAGTTGTAAAATAAATGATACACTGTGACTATCGAGATGGTTTAAGAAAGCTTTGAAATCTCTTCCCCCAATGTACAGAAGATCTCATTAAAGATAATATACAAGTGGCATGTCACACTCAGAAAAATGAGCCTAATTATCATAATAAATTATAATGTGACAATGTTTTTTCCCCTTCTTCTTCACATAAGATGGAATTTCCTTAAGGTGACCTATGATTTTTGTCAAAAAGAAAAAGAAAGAAAAAAGGAAAGCAAGCAAGCAAAAGTATTTATAGATTTGCTTAGACCCAAAATTGCTATCATTGTCCATATCTGATGTAGCCAAAAGAAATTTATAATATAAGGAGTTGTTTTTTTCTTTCTTAAAAATGTGTTACTTCTCTGCAACTAATTGGACAGCAATGGACAAGCAGAAATAACTTGAAATGCTGCTTATGGTAGATCCTATAATGGCCTATAGCACTTTTGTAAAAATTGGTTAACAAAAATTGATCAAAGAATAAAGTATGATTTCAAGGTAATATCAGCAAAATATACATTGTATGTACTGTATAGGTTATTCAAAATAAGAGCTTATCACTAGTTACTCATCACTGCTTGTGGACAGTTATTTGACTGTGATGAACATTTGCTAGATTACTCGGCATCTTTCTTTACAATTATAGTCACTGTTTGTGCGTTATTTTCATTCTGTATTTTTGTTATAGGAAGAAACTGATAAACGATACAGTGACTGTGTGAGCTCGGGTTTTGTTTTATTATTATTTTTTTCTTGAGTATGAGCATGAAATTCTGCTTTCATAGCATTATTATGGGACATTTGAATAGATTGGCTTGTGCAAAGTTTCAGAGTGAGACATTGGAGACCCTGGAACATTCAAGAATGACCAAATGATCTTTAGATAAGTGGTATAAATATGTAATTGAACAATATAAATGTGAAAAAAGAACACAGGGAATAAGATTTAAAAGCCAAGGGCTGAAATTACATTCCAGAAAAGATGACAATTGTAAAAATGTATTGTACTATTCAACAAGACCCCAAGCACCAGAACTCTCGAAAGATGAAATAACAAGACTATTTCTCTGGTCCAATTAAAGTAGAAGAGAATGAGAAGATGTTGTCAACTGAGTGCATTGAGGGTGGAGGGATATATGTGTGTCTAGTCATTTCCGTATAATCACATTTCATTTTTCTGTATTTTTGTTGTTATTTCTGTATTATGTGCTTATGAAAAAATAATTTTTAAAAAAGAGTGAGCAATGGGATAAACTAGGATTTTTAATTGACGATGGCTTATTTTTTGGAATCTTTCTTGTTTAATGATCTTCAGGAATTTTTGAAAATCCATGGAATCAAGCCAAGGATGCCATCAAGATGTCCATTTTAGAATCTTGCTGAAGAGGGCTCTCAAGAGGTTAATGCCAAATAATTGTGACATCTATTTCTCCATTCGGGAGTATGTCTTTCAGAAAGAAAAGTTTATGATTTTCGATGTTCTTTAGAACTCTATAATACTGGTTTTGCTCTGATAGGTGAATGGATAGATGTGTACTGGTTTCTTAGAGGCAGATAATAATCTGTGATCTACTCATGGTGTTGTAAACACTGGCACTGGAATCTCACAGGGCCTTGGTCAGCTAACAGAGAATGTCTGGTCCAAGGGTATGGCTTGAGATTTTCTGCTTCTGATCCTTATCTAATCTGACAAAACTGAAGTACATCTACAAGTTTTGCTTTTACACGTGAGAAGGAACAATATGAGTACATTAAATGAAAAAGCCTTGACTCTCCGGCTTGCATGAATTTTGGTATCATCAGGCAGGCAGCAGTGGTTTCAAGCATACATCTGTGGGCCTGATGTGTTGCCCATCGGGATGTGGTTAAAAGAGTTGACTCTAGGATTTTAAGACAGACACAGAAAAAAGACTGGGATGAATGACTTTTGCACCTAGAAATTAAACACCACAAGGCTGCCTCTGCATAGACAGACAAATGGGAAATCACTGGGATGGGAGGGATGGGACTCGTCATTTATTCCTAAAAAATGTTTTTTTTAAAAAAAAGCTATTAATCAAGCTAGTAAGGTCCCTGAACTCTGAATGAACTCAAATCTGCAAAATATCATATAACTTGC
The DNA here is from genome assembly GCA_023333525.1 of Aspidoscelis tigris stejnegeri. Classification (NCBI taxonomy): domain Eukaryota; kingdom Metazoa; phylum Chordata; class Lepidosauria; order Squamata; family Teiidae; genus Aspidoscelis; species Aspidoscelis tigris. The sequence continues at coordinate 217,393,971 of JALMGA010000001.1, forward strand.
AAGAGGGTCTCAAATAAACATTAAAACAGAATAAAACAAACAAAATACTATTTAAAAACTATATGAACACATACTGAGGGTAGTTCTCCCCTGGAGGCCATACTTTGCATCCTAATTAGTTGATTTTTGATAGTTTTCTTCCAGCAGAGCAGAAGTTAACAGTGTCCTAACACTATAAGATTATAGGACCAAAGAGCCCAGAATAGTAAGCTTTTCAAATATCCTGGGGTAGAAATTTACCCCTGCAAGTGAATAAGGTTAATAAAGTGGTCGCAGGATATTCTCCTACTCCTGGATTATAATTTAGCTTCAACTTTTATTGTTCTATTTAACAATCCTGGCATATTCAGACATTTATTTATAATTTTCCAACATGCTTTGAAAATAATTTGCTCCAAGCCAAAGCTTTAGAAAATTGAGGAAAGCAATAAAATCTTATACACACCCAAAGAAAAACAATCACTATGGGAACAAAAAGAAACTTGAGCCACTTAGGAGTAATCATAATGGAATGCTGTGGTGTTGTAAACTACAAATTTTATCCATGCAGTAGTTTTAGTTTAGAAACATAACATGTAAATTTATCAAACAGGAATGTAATCCTGAACTTAAACAAACCAGCATGATATCAAAATTATACACAGAAATGGCTGACTGACATCCAGTTTTGGACATATACATATTCCACTGTCAAACATTAAAGAATAAAGTGTGAACTATTGTAAACATTCATATCACAACACTTTCCCAGAAAGGTCTTCCAATCATGTTACTGAGCCACGAGGTGCTCCATATACCTACAGCCAGAGCTCTTGATCATGCAGACTTTGAAACTGTGAAACAAATGTTCTGTGACTTTGAGACTTCTACTTGGTGAAATTTAGCACTGGATGAGAAATGACCATGGCAGGCAACTGTTTCTACCTGACACTATTTCACACAGGACATAAACTGACAAAAGAGAATTGCCTCTGCTACCACCATCTTACTAGATAGTGACATCAGGGGTAGAAGAGGGTGAAATCTCCCTCAGAGTCCTTTGCCTGGGTTTATCAGCAGAATGCTTTTGTGAGCAGGCTCCCCTTCTTGGAGGCTGACTGCAGACCTGATAGGGAGAACAGCATGTAATCATTGTGCAATGGGATCTTATATCAGATGCATTTTTCCCATCATCCCTTTGTTTAAACAACTGTTGACTGGAAACCTAGAAGTAAAGGCCAACGTACTCAGTTTTTCTTTTAAATGTCTACTTAGTGTGTATAGTTAATCCTGTATAAAATACCTAGATGGAAATCAGTTATATTTGCTTTATTCATTTAAAATATTTTATACCCCTTCCAATTAAAAATAATCTCGAAGCAGAAAAATTGTGTTCCAGATGACTAAAGAAAGACTTGACAACATTTGACTCAATGATAAATTTATTGTGTATGTTTATGTGGCTGTACAACTCCCTAAATATTTAAATAAATAGAAGTATATAAAAGGAAAAAATCTCCAAGTAGTTCACAACATCAATAAACACTAATAAAAACATTATTAAAGTCTCGAACAGGAAGGAAAATGTTCACACTAGGAAGGCCTGGCTGAAAATACAGGTTCTTTGGTAGGTGCCTGACGGTGGCACAGCCCCGTGAATGTGACAGGTTAGTCTGTTTCAGAGGGTTGATACCACCACAGAGAGGGCACAACTGCAGGTGGTCACCAGATGGCATTCAGTAATGTGTAATACTTGCAGTTGGACCTCCCTTACAATCTACAAGAAGCGATCTACTAAGTAGCCTGATGCCAAGTTGTTAAGGACTTTATATATCCAGTAGCTAAGTGACAAAAGTGCAAATGTTTAAGTACAGATACAATATAGGCATAACAAGGTGTCCCACTCAACAACTTAGCCATCACATTTGGACTAGTTTCCGGCTGTATCCAGTCAGGGCCTAAAACCCAGGATCTGTGGTAATCCCAACATTGCCTTAGGATATATGTGTGAAATCCTGGCATATCACTGTCCAAGGAATATTAATGCCTGACCTGGGTTTCCCCAAAATAGTGATATGGCTCATCTGAATGCATGCTTCCTGGATCCATCTTGAAGAAAATGTCCACCACACAGGGCACAGGATGGAAACTGGGTTGAAATACTCAGAAATACTTTCACTGAGCTGTCACAGAAGAAAGTGACAGAGAAGGTAAAGACCTGGGCTTGTCCTTCCATTTTCCTCTCACCGTCTGGAGGGAGGCTACTTTTTTTACAGAAGATACAAGGACAGCCCCACATAGAATACATTTTTGGGACAATCAACTCTATAAGAAAGCTATAATTTTTATTGCAATAAATAGGTTGTCAAGGCAAAATAGGCAGTCCTCACACAATAGTTCAGTGCTACTTTCTTCTTCCCCATGTTTCAATCCAGGGCCAGCTAACATATGCATGATCAACTGTATCCAGCAGGGTCAATTTTATGTGGATTTGTAGAATTGCATTTTTATGGAGTATCATGCCCAACTATGAACTCTGACTACAGTACTGCTAACCCTTATTTTTTATTATCCTGTCATCCATTCCATCAGTTTCAGTGGACAGCAGCTACTACTGATGAAACATCTTAAAATAAAAATAAGTGGGAGTATTGGAGGCCTTTAACAAAGAATGAATGCTCCTATTAAGAAATTGCATACATCAACCTACCTTTGGTTTATGGAAGATTCCAAAAGTTCCAACAAAGCAAGTATATTTGGCATCTGCAAAATACATCGGCGGTTGGGGGAGATAATGAATTTACATGATGTCACCCATCTCAGTGGTAAGGATAAAATAGGCATCGAGGCATACTTGTTTGCAATTAGCCTTAAGTATAAGCACTGCTGTTAATATGCTTAGCAATATGAAAGTAACCAATTCTACAGTTTATTTATAATTGAACTTCCCCTTGAATTTTGTTGCCATGGAAATGAGAAGGTCTATATGGAGGTGCTCAAATTGTTTGGAGTAAAGCCCCCATCATCCATAGTTATTGACCATTTCAAATACACATGTGTGCAGATGTGCACAAACACACATGAATACTATAGTGTTGTACAGTTCTTTTGTTGTTGTTCTGACCTCTAAAGAAAAAAATGTAACAGCTGCTGATTTGTCATCTGAAGGTGGGGAAGCAAAAGTGGATTCTCTAAGGTCAGTTTATTCTCTGTTTGTTTTACAGGAAACAATGAGTTATGGGAGTGAGAGCCAGAAACATTCCCCCCCCCTCTTGTCTGGTGCTGTAATATCCCAGCCAATACACCAGTTTTAGTAAATATATTTCAGTGACTTAATATTATAATTTGAATAAACCAAATATTCTTTGGATGAACTAAAGTACACGAGATACAATACAAGATTATGATTAAAAACACTGCAAAGACAAGGAACAAAACATTATTTATCCAAAGAATTGAACATTAAAAAGCAGCAGCAGATAATTATTCAGGAGAAATTAGTAAGATTTCAAAGTGACTTCGAAATGACTTTGAAGCCACTTCGGAGATTGCACCCCCTCTCCCCCCAAACACCTGGGGTGACAAGCAGACCCCTCATGTTGTAGATCAGGATTTCCAAATGGGTGCTCCGGTGTTTCCACGGCAGAGAGACTAGCACCCATAGCTATTGGGTGCTAGACCACCCATGGAAACACATTGGCTGCTTCCACATTTGACGAAATAAATCCAGATATACTTCGTCCGGATTTAGTAAAACCGGGTTCCAGTAGACCCAGTTTTACTAAATCCAGATGCACGGTAGATCTGGATTTACAGGGGTAGATCCGCATCTAATAGATTAAAAGGAGGCCAAGGACACAGCAGATATTTACACCAGAGAGTTGGTACTAACAAATGTCGTTCTGAAGTGTAGTGGATTTGCAGACAAGGGGTGTGTTTCCACCGCGCTCCTTTAATCCGGATCTAAGAAGATCCGGATCTAAGGAATGGGTACATTCCTTAATGCGGATCTAGTAGATCCGGATTGAGGGAAGTACCCAATGAGTGCTTCCACACAGGCCTTTTAACACCCATTAAGTGCGCATTCCTTAACGCGTATCTGCACACACGTGGCTGTTTAGGACACCTTCAGTGAGGTGCGTCCGCACCTATCCGTGCCTAAAGTGTGCTTAATGGGTGTTAAATAGACACCACATTTGATGTGGGCTTAAACCTACACAGAAAGCCTCCTGATGGCCGGAGCTGCCAGGAGCAGCCCCGGCCGATCAGGAGGCACACAGGACGCAGGCACGCTGCATCCTGAGTCCCTGCGGCCAGAATCGGGGTGACCATGAGCAGGTAAGTAGGGGATTTCGCTCAGTCTTCCCTGGGTGGGCCAGGGAGGGCTTCGGAGAAGCTCCCACTGGCTCCAGAAGCGGTGATTCACCACTTCTGGGGCAAGGGCTAGCTGCAAGGTAGGAGTCCCCCAGCTCACCATGCTTGGCTCCAAGGAGCTAATCATGGCAGGCTGGGGGAGGGCCCCCGGAGCACGGATGTGAGGCAGGTGCTGTGCGTCCACCCAGCACCCACCTCAAATTCGGATTTAATCCGTCCTTCCGCCACATGTGCAGAAGGATGGGGGCGGGTAGATCCGTATCTATTAGATGCGGATCTACCCCTGTAAATCCGGATCTACCATGCATCTGGATTTAGTAAAACTGGGTCTACTGGAACCCAGTTTTACTAAATCCGGACGAAGTATATCTGGATTTATTTCGTCAAATGTGGAAGCAGCCAATGTGTTTCCATGGGTGGTCTAGCACCCAATAGCTATGGGTGCTAGCCTCTCTGCCGTGGAAACACTGAAGCACCCATTTGGAAATCCGGATCTACAACATGAGGGGTCTGCTTGTCACCCCAGGTGCTTGGGGGGAGAGGGGGTGCAATCTCCGAAGTGGCTTCAAAGTCATTTCGAAGTCACTTTGAAGTCTGTGCAAAACAGGGTTTGCAAGTGTAAGGATTTGTTGTTGCTTTTGCTTTGTTTTTAAAACATTTATAATAAATGGTTCACTGGGCATTCATAAGTTTTTAATAGTTTCGTTAGGATATACTGTATTGTAAAGCACTTTGGGTAAAGTAGCTTTGCTGCAAGAATTACGACAGCTGTTGAAGAAAATGTTTGGCCTAAACTTCATTCATTCTCCTCACTTAAGCTGGCATGATTTTCCTGCTAAATATGGTTTGATTCCTGCAGCCGGGATGTGCAGCATTATTGAGGAGAAAAAGCCTTGTTAGCCTGGACGTAGTTGTTTTTCTCCCGTACCCCATCACTTTCAAGTGCCACATGTCCATTTAATATTCTCCATTTCTGTCTCAAATTTTTTATACTTACTCACTCAAAGCCTTTATCACCCATGGCAGAAACATATATATACCTTATGGCATCCTGGACTGTTCACAATTCTTGATATCAGGATAAAATAACATGCTAAGCAGTTTGCCATATTTACTGAGATTCAGATTGACAGTAAAGACAAACAATGCTATAATATGATGGTGAAATCTGTCAGAGTCTGTGAAACTGAGACAGAATGAAAGCTAATCTAGAAATGTCCCCTTCAGGAACTAAAGCAACCACACAGAATTCAAGGGCTGGAACTCTTCGTAGGCTATTTTAAGACTTTGATAAAACGGGATCTGGAAGTGGTCATGAGAACAGCTAAAGGAAACATTTCACATGGCATAGCTGATTCATTTGCACTTCCCTGCCTGGGAAGGTTGGGCTATTTTATTTTACTTTATTTTAATGGGATCTGTAAGGAAGTATAACATGACTAAAGATCCCAAGAGAGCAGAATGGATTCCAGGCAACAGTGAAGTTAGAGCTGACTGAAACTGTGTCAACTGGGACACAGCCAAAAAGGGGTGGATTTTTTGTTAAAATTTCCAACAGGATCAATTCTCCCATACCCATCAGTGATTTGGGGAAACTCTAGTAAAGGTGGGTAAATATATACTCTCTCCATCCTGGAGTCCTGGGCCTTAGTTAATACTTAAAGGAAGATCATGGCCATGGACCTTGGCATGTAGAACCAAGACTTGCCTCCTTGCCTGGGATCTTCCGTGATTTTAAGAGACACTTCCTAGGCTTTCAGTAGTTCCACCTCCTAGGAACATTGTGATAGATTCATTTTACAGGCTGCAAAGGATGGGAAGATTTCCCTGTTCCTTTGCAAACATTTTCTGCAAGCTGCAAAACGGGCAGGAAATATTTCCTGGGTTCTTTGCAAGCATTGGCTGCTAGCTAAAAAGTGTGGCAAAGCTCCTGAGAGTCATTGCAAGCTTGAGTGACAGGAGGGAAGAGTTACCTCAGTCAGCATCAAATCCAGCCAATCAGAGCATCAGGATCTCATTGTATATAAGGTAGAGGTCCAGAGCTCTCTGGGTCTTTCTCTGGGCAGATTTTGCTGGGGATTGATCATTGGGGGGAGTTTGCTGAACTCTTCAGCCTTGTAGGCCTTTGTGCTCACTGCTGGTGGGGCAAGGGGAAAGAAGGAAGATCATGCCTATCTTAAGGGTAAACTTCAGGGCGTAACTGGGGAGATACAGGGGCTGCGTCTTCATGCAAGCCAGCTGATGCAATTTGGAAACGTGTGATAAAGATCCGTGTTGTAACGTGGAATAAAGCGTCCCCATGTGGTTTGAGGTAATGTGCATTCAAACCGTAACTGCCTGTCCCCAGGGAACAGTGTTAGTCGCGACAGCAGCAAGAGGAGCATGGCAATATTCCCTCATTCGCCCACTGGCAGAGCAAGCGAGTGAGGCTATTTTCCCCTTCATCCCCTCCTCCTCTGCCGGCCATGGACAAGGAGGGGATGAAGGGGAAAACAACCTTGCTCGCTCTGCCGGTAATGTTACATTGCTGGGAAGGCAACACTTTTGTGCTGAAGCAGATGAGCTGTCAAGCAAATGTGTGCACATCTGCCCATCCACTTCACATGACAGCTCATCTACTTCTTCTTCACTCAATTCATGTGAAAAAAAACAAACCCAAGTGGCTGCTGATCGCAGCGCGCATGGCAGGAACATGGAGTACAGTCGAAAACCCTGACCGCTAATACTGTGGCCACCAAACTCTGCCCCAAGTAACCTGGGAGCGTCACCATGACCCCTGTGACAATATGTGTTAGCCCCTTATTTCGAATGCAGTACACTTGTTAAGTGGGGTTTCTTAAACAGATAATGACTCAGATGTAGTGCGAATTAGGGGCTTGCATGCAGACGTTCCCAAGGTAGACATGGAATCCTTTAGGATTATTCTAAGCATGAGGACACACCCAGGGACACTGAAGGGGCTTCTTGGCTCTGGTTTGAGCAAGTAGACTCCTGGCTAGCAGTTAGCTTTTCTGCTAACTTTATTTCAGGAAGAACTTTCAAGCTAAATGCCTGAAAGGTTCCTTTAGGAGCTGGAGGCTTTTGCTATTCATTTTACTTTTGTGGGACTAGCTGGAGGAGTGTTAAGCTGAATCCTATTTACAATTACTTGTTCTTTTGGACTACTTAAGCAATATTGAGCAACCTTTATATTTCACTACCACTTAATTATTTATTTATATATCTGCTTGTAAATAATAAACGGTGTTATATTACACTAGTATTTATTTTGCTGTTTCAGGAAGAATGCTTGGCTGTAAGCCTTTGAAGTGGGATGCCTGGGCAAGGGGGGATCTAGTTCATATACAGACACCAGCATATTGGCAGGTAGTGGGTCTGTACGGCTCAACTGTGTTACTCTGTCAATATGAGTTCGTGAAGGGTGGGTGGGATCAAGTTGTTACAAACATTAGCTGAAAAATTATGAACTTCATGAGTTTCTTTAGTAAACACCTGTGAAAATCCAGGGAGCTCTATTTGTACTCTTAACTACTACCTTCTGTGTAGGGCATTGGGCCCTGTGTGAGTCTTCTTCAAGGAGGGTGCCTGCATGCCTTTCAGTGGTATCCTTCAAAGACATCTCCTTTTTTATGCACTCATGTACATGGGACCTTTCTGTCCTCCTTCATGTTGGCCCAGCCAGTCAGGTACCATCTGATAAAAGCAATGAGATGAGCAGAATTCAGAACTCCAAGAGAGAAGACATCTAGAAAAACAAGTGGAATTGGATGAGTTCATTAGATATCCCCCTTTCATCTCCCTTGTCAGGAAATGTCCACTCAGGGAATGGGGTGGCCTAGGCTAAAGCAATTTGCTCCATTGTGAATTCTTGCATACTTTTTATGGAGATAAGAATGTGGTACTGATTATACCACTTCTTCCCAACTATTCGTTCAGCTGGAAGAAAGAGAAGGGAACAGGAGGGGGTTGAAAAAAAGGGAACATTATTTCTCCTTCTCTTTAACACAAATACTGTCTTGCATTTGGCACTGAGTTTTAAGTGAGAACAAAAGAATACACCTATAAGTTTCTTCCCTCAGATGGTTTTACAGTGGCTACTGTGTGAAAGTTGGTTTCTTCTGTGGACCAGCTAATTTTTAAAGTGTTTTAATTGTTGTTTTACTTTCTTTGTACCCTTGTTTTTAATGTTTTGTAAATTGCTTTGAGCTGTATAAACATATCTTTAAATAAATAAATAAAACTATTCTGGTCTAACATCCCCTGTAGCCAGAATGATATTATTGCTTACCAAATTCAGTTGTTTATGTAGGGTTACATTTTCGTTGTGTTTTCTATATGGTAACTTATTGTCTGGGCTAACTTGAAGAACACAAAAGCACCATCTACATAAGTCCCTAATTCACCCTCCCAGTTACTGCAAAGCCTTGGTGTCACATTGATAGGATGGCTGGGTTGTCTAGGGCCTTCCTCCTGGCCTGCAAACTCATTGAAAGTTATCCTTATCTTAAGGTTGTATGAAAAAGTCTCACACCTGAGGCCTTTTCGCATTGGCCTTTCCGGTACGCGTGGAGGACAGCTCCGGACGCAGCATACGCATTGCTGCGGCCGGGTTTCCGTCCCGGCGTGTCCGGAGCTGTCCTCCACGCGTTCCGGATGCAGAGCACTTTAAAGTGAACGGTAAAAGCGCCTGGAAGTGTCTTAAGCTGCCCGCCTGCACGCGTTCCGTTTGGAATGCGTTGCAGTGCGAAAATCCCTCTGATCAAAGCAGCTGGATCACTCTCCTGAAACTTGTAGGCTACACAGAGCAGGAGGAGGTAATTTGAGAGACCACTTTCCACATGGGCCACTTCCACACAGCACCAAAATGATTGAGTTCGAGAGCCACTTCTGAGGGATTTCCGCACTGCAACGCGTTCCAAACGGAACGCGTGCAGGCGAGCAGCTTAAGACACTTCCGGGCGCTTTTACCGTTCACAAACAGACGTGACGGAACGCATTCCGGCGCGCCTGTGTGCGAAAGGTGAAAGCGCCGGGAGCTGTCTTGGCCGGCAAAGGCCGGCCAGGGGCGGGGATTCGGCCGCAGCGCTGCCCGCCCATTGGGTGAGAGCACCCAAGGGGCGGGCAGCGCTGTCAAGCCACCCGCCCCGTGCTTCGTGCCAGCTCTACGGGCTGGCACGAAGATGCCCGGGCACCCGGGCACCCATCATGGGGCCCGGGGCAAGGCCCCTATGGGGCCGGACCCCTTTGAAGATCAGAGCCCCTGGCTCTGATCTCCAAGGGCTCGCCCCGCGCCCCCATCGCGGCCATCTACGGGCTGCAGGCGCCTGGATCTAGGCGCCTGCAGCCCGCAGATGAGTCCCACCCCCCCCAGTCCCCAAAACCCCCACCCCCAACCACCCTCCGGCCCGGATCGGGCCCATCTACGGGCTGCAGGCGCCTGGATCTAGGCGCCTGCAGCCCGCAGATGAGTCCTACCCCCCCCAGACCCCAAAACCCCCATCCCCAACCACCCTCCGGCCCGGATTGGGCCCATCTACGCTCTCTAGGTGCCCACAGCGGGGCACCCAGAGAGCGAAGATGTTTCCCGCCCTCCCCCAGGGCCCTGGGAGGACGCGCGCGCGACGGAGGACTTACCTCGTCGCCGTCCAGCGTCGAACTGAGGGTGGCATTGTGGGAGCGCGCAAGACGCAGCCCACCTAGTCCCCCTATTGGACAAGCAGTTCATGTGAACTGCTTGTCCAATAGGGGGACTAGGTGGGCTGCGTCTTGCGCGCTCCCACAATGCCACCCTCAGTTCGACGCTGGACGGCGACGAGGTAAGTCATTCCTCGCACGCGCGTCCTCCCAGGGCCCTGGGGGAGGGGGGGAAACATCTTCGCTCTCTGGGTGCCCCGCTGTGGGCACCTAGAGAGCGTAGATGGGCCCGATCCGGGCCGGAGGGTGGTTGGGGGTGGGGGTTTTGGGGACTGGGGGTGGGTGGGACTCATCTGCGGGCTGCAGGCGCCTAGATCCAGGCGCCTGCAGCCCGTAGATGGCCGCGATGGGGGCGGGGGGGACCCTTGGGGGACCGGAGCGATGCGCTCCGGCCGCCCAAGGCGTTCCTCGCCCCCAGCGAGCCCAACATCGACCTCCTGCCACCCCAGAAAGGGGCGACAGGACGCCGATGCTGGTGGCTCCTTCCCGGGTCCGGCAGCGCCATTGGGGCTGCCGGACCCGGGAAGGAGCCACGTCCCGGCGGCCGTCGAAGGCAACAGACGGGACGCACCGAATCGGGGTTCCCCTGTGCCATCTGCCAGGGTCACTGACCCTGGCAGACGGGAAAGGGGAACCCCGATTCGGTGCGTCCCGTCTACCGGCTTCGCCGCGCCGGCGCAATCGCCGGCCCGGCAAGTCGGCCCCTGGGGGCGTGCCAACGGCTGTCAGGGAGAGAAGCGTGCAAACGCTTCTCTCCCGGAACGCGCCGGGGCGGCTCGTCCGCGTTCGAACGGATGCAGAGCACTTTAAAGTGCTCTGCATCCGGAACGCGTGGAGGACAGCTCCGGACACGAGGCGGCGCAAGCCCCGCTCGGGCAATGCGTATGCCTCGTCCGAAGCTGTCCTCCACGCGTTCCGGAAAGGCCAATGCGAAAAGGCCTCTGGTCTTACAGTGCTTGCAAAAATCTCACAGAGGAAACTCCACTCACAGCAGTGTGCTATCAATGTCCACGCTGAGGAGTCACAATGAGATGAATGGCATTGGCCTCCCATGGCTCCTAATCCTTGCTCAAGCTTCAGAGCACTTCCAGCCTCCCGGCCTGGATCCTAGCTTCATACAGCCACCATGGAGATACAGTGAAAAAACTTAATAAAAACCCTTCCCTTGAAATTTCAAAAGAAAGAAAGAAAGAAAGAAAGAAAGAAAGAAAGAAAGAAAGAAAGAAAGAAAGAAAGAAAGAAAGAAAGAAAGAAAGAAAGAGCAGCAGCCAATAGACAAATATTTTCCCACCCAGGCATGGTATCCATTGATAAAATTATGGCCAGGCCTCCACTTATTGTATGAAATACTCATTAAAGTATCTCCTACTACCATGTCTCCATGTGCAGCAGTGGTTGGCACATAATGGCAATTACTGAAGATTGTCAGTAAGGGTACAATTTGGCATGACTTTGCTTCCCTCAGTGGAGGCACTTCAAGCTGCCACTGAATATTACATCTCCACACTCAAAAATGGAGACAAGGAACAGTCATTTTCAGTAGTGATCACAAAGCTTCACCAATCTGCCTGGGAAGCAGCCACCTCCACCTTAAAATGGAGATACAGCCTGTGGTTTTCATGAAATTGAAAGCAAGTGGACACTGTGAATGTCTGGGTGTAGACGGACAGTTTGGTCACTGCAGGTGAGCAACAGGTAATGTTTGTGTTGGGTTTTGTTTGCTATTTTGTTTAGCAGTTTCTCTTTTTCATGAAAAAGTAATCTATACTGAATTTTTTAAAAAGGAGCTGTATCAGTTGACAGTTCAATGACATTAGAGTAGGATAGGCTGGCAAGGAAGTGATAAAAGTTACATCGAAAAGATGTCAAAGCTTTGTACACCTAAATGACCTCCCCTCCCCCCGCCCCCACCCCAAAAAATACAGCTGGAAATACAGCCTGGATATAATTGAAGACTAATATTTTATTTCTAAAGCTTAAAATCCAACCATTTTATAAACCAGAATTTGAAATAATCTTTTAAAAGTTGACACCTTGCTGTCAAATTCTGTTTAAAATGGAATTTGGCAGCAGAGATAGGGGACTGACCAAGCAGAAGTTATAGTAGAATTTCTGGGAAAACCATTGGAATATGAAGAGCTCCAAAAAACTCCAGAGAGTTCAGGTGCTATTGTGCATATGGACTGGCTGCAATCTTCAACAACCAATTTCTATGGTTTCAGTCATGTAGGAATGTAAATAGATGTTCATAGTGATATTTCCCAGACTTAAATTTGACTCCACTATATTTAAACCTCTACTTAACTTTTCCAGACTTACAGCACCTGTTAATTTTCCTACCATATTTCAAAAAGAGTTTGTTATCATAGTTTCCTGGAAGATATTTTGTGGGTTTTTACATTTTATTTTACACAATCCAAACTCATATTATTATTTCAGGTTCCCTACCCCTACAGTATATCAGACAATGCAAACACTAGAGTCTGAGTTATGCAATTTGACCAAAGTTGTTTTTAATACTCAAGATTTAGTCTGGAAAACTGGCATTTTAAACCAGGTTTTGAAGCCAGCCCTACTGCATAGAAGTTTATAATCATCATATTAGTGAGCATATTAATAGCAGAACCAGCACTTCTGCTTCCTAACCAGAAATATTTTGGAAAAGCAACTGATATCAGTACATTTCAAATCCTATTTATAAGAATTTCACCAATTGTTTTGAACTGCAAGGATAATAGGAATATTTCTTGCAACATCTTGCTATTTTATCTATTGACCCTGTCAGTTTGTCGTTTTGATTTTTTTTCAATTGCCGTTATATCACCAGATATTAAAAAATGTGACTTCAGAACAGCTTAGAGAGATACATAAGAACATAAGAACATAAGAGAAGCCTTGCTGGATCAGGCCACAGCCCATCTAGTCCAGCATCCTGTCGCACACAGTGGCCCACCAATGCTCACAGGCATCTCAAGCAGAGACAAGGACAAACCTTCTCCTGTTCTCGAGTCCCAGCAGATGGCCTTAGAAGCGCCCCAGTTCCTCCCCCCCCCCTCAGCCTGAAGGATGCACCTAGGCATTCGTTCTAGTAGCCATTGATACATCTGTCATCCATAAATTTGTCTAACCCTACCTTAAAGCCATCCAGACTGGTAGCTGTCACCACCTCTTCTGGCAGCACATTCCATAAGCCGATGACCCTCTGGGTGAAGAAATACTTCCCCCTGTCAGACCTTATTCTCCTACCCATCAGCTTCATAGAGTGCCCCCTGGTTCTAGTGTTGAGCGACAGAGAAAAGAAATTTTCTCTATCCACCCTTTCTATACCGTGCATAATTTTATATACCTCAATCAGGTCCCCTCTCAAACGCCGTCTCTCCAGACTGAAGAGGCCTAGGCGTTGCAGCCTGGTTTCGTAAGGGAGGTGTTCCAGACCCTTAATCATTCTGGTTGCCCTTCTCTGCACCTTCTCTAGTTCCACAATATCCTTTTTGAGGTGTGGTGACCAGAATTGTACACAATACTCCAAATGTGGCCTCACCATAGATTTATAAAGGAGCAAAATGACACTTGCTGTCTTATTTTCTATTCCCTTCCTAATTATTCCCAGCATTGAATTTGCTTTTTTCGCTGCTGCCGCGCACTGGGATGATTTGGATGCTTGTGTTCCCCTCTCATTTCTAATCCATATTAAAGATCATTTAATGCACTTTGAAGTACAATTTCTATCTTTTAATGTGGATTAACTCACTATCATGTGGATGCCACCATCTCATATGCTTCTGAGTCTTTTTTAAAAAAACTGCATATAGATGCAATTTTACATTCAGTGGGCTTTTGCTGAAGCAACTAATCTCTAGTAATTGTACTAGGTAAAAATCCAGTTTACTATTATAGCACAACATGTTTTTGTTCAGCAAATTCTGGTGCTTGTTTCTTACTTAAATTACTTCACTTTCTGAGTCTGACTTTGTTGTTATCAGCAGTGGCTTACAAATCATTTTGTTGGCAGGACTCTTTTTTGCGCCTTCCATTTTATCTTCCCAAGTTGTTTTTAATCTTCTATGGCTAAAATATTGTCCTCTGAAATCAAGGAACAGGATCCAATCAGAGCCTTAACCCTTTCATCACTTGCATCTGTGCCCCAGGTGGTGTGTGCCACTGTAGTTCATAATTAAAAATGTCACTTTGCAAGCAATATAGGAAGAACCTAGTTTTCATTTTAATGAACTTTAAAAATCTCTACCCTCATAATGGGAAAAGGCAATCACACAACACTATAATATGAAAGTGCCAAGATACTACAATGCAGTTATTTCAAAGCACTTCATTCTTATGCACAATAGGGAAGGCCAAAGGATGTTTGGAGCAGGGTTCTTCTAGTTCAGAAGGGGAAAAAAGGAAAGAAAAGTTGGACCATTCCCAAATTTGCAGCCTATGACAACAATGAGGAGAACAAAGGTCTGACTTCCCTGTTCTATATGTATAAATTAATTGTAGTGAGAACCGCTATTCTGCTCTGTTTGTTCTTATGAGCTGCTACCAGTTAAAATGCTCTGTTGGACCAGTTCACAATGGTGCAGCAGGGAAGTCTCCTATGGGTGTAGTTGTCCAATAGGTTTGTCAAGGGACTATCTAAAGGCCTATCTGCAATAATATTAGAAACTGACTGGGAGAAAACTATGTAAAAAGCTTGTTTAGATGACAGTTTCTCTGGCCTACCATAGTCTGCTCCAGCATGCAGAGAGTAGGTCCCTATGCCAGGATATAATCTGGAATAAGGTCCAGTGCAGAAAGGGCCTGTGCTTTTGTTATATGCTATAATCTACCCTTTGACCTTTGGATACAGATGTATCCAAATACAGCTTGACTTTGAAAGAAAATGTAAGTATAAATGCATAGTGCTCAGCAAACTTCGCTGTGACAATTCAGGAAATGGTGGCATTTTCTCTGACTTTCCCTGCTGCACATGGCATCTGCATCTGGCCACCACCACAGGCCACCAGGAGTGCTGCAACCTACCCCAGAGCAATCCAGTTGTGGACTGCTAAAAAGCAATCCACAAATTACCAGAAGCGACTGGATTGCTCTTGGATGCTGTGTCCACACCCTTCATCATCATCGGTGAGCGGGTGCGGCTGTGCAATTGTGGCTGTGCAGTCTTGTGCAATGTGCAATGTGCAGACTTCCGTGACAACATATGAGCATGTGCCAGATGTTGCCTTGGCATTTCCTTGGTGATCAGGCCAATCCCAGCCTGCCTATTCGCAGTACAAGGACTATTGGTCAGGTGCAAGATTAGTTTTGTGCTCCCTGTGCGGATGGCTGACGCCTCATTAGATCCTTGTCAGACCAAGGAAGGACCCAGTGACAACGTACTTTAATACTCATTGCCTGCCTCATACGTGTGATTCTGTTACAATGCATTGGTGACATTCTTAAGCCAACTTTATCTACAGTATGGTAGGATTTGCATTGGATCTTAAGGTTGCCACGGGACTGCAGCAAAGGTACACTGGCTACACGTTTGCTCAGCCAAAGATTTCACCCAGGATGCACAGTCCACATGATCCCTACACCCTGGAAGCATTTCCTGCCCTAAAAAGATAAAATGTCAGGAAGAACTGTGGCAGTGTGGCAGTGTCCAATTCTACCTATCAAGGGTTATTCTCCAGAGAGCACAAGAAAGCAGCTGACTTCAGGAGACCCTGAGCAGAAACACAGAACTAGAGAACAAAACTTCTCAGTTTGGGATTCCTCTCATCTAGAGAAGTCACAGGCATACTAACTACACGGCTGTCACAGCAAATGACAGCAAGAACACCAAAGATTGCTCTAAGAACAGTGTTCGTTCTCTTTGTGTGTACTAGAACCAAAACTATCTCCTTGACTCTAGCTTTTGTGCAGAACCAATCTCTACCTTCACCATTATCCATCATTATCTGTACAATGAATGTCTGCCAGTACTGCTATTCCTTTGTTATAATAATATACTCTGGTTATCTCTTCATTGATTATTCTAATGTGAGGCTCTCTTTGGAAATATCCTGGAAGATAAATTCAATGCAAAATATAGCTGCGAGATCCTTTATCCAGCAGTGGAAAGATGATTTAACATGCATCCTTAAAAAGTTATGCTGACTGCCTGATTGATACTTATCTGCCTAACATCGAGCTTTCCTACACCTTAAGTTTTAATCCATCTTTGATCATCCTTTAGAATCAGATAACAGATAAACGAAGTGACAAGACATTTTTAGGGATGGGCAAAAAATATTCAGCAGGTTTGAATTTGTACACACATCAAGTGTATCTGGCCAGCCCCAGGCTCGCATCTCCCCCATCCCCTGGACATGCCCCTTACCTGAAAATTTGGCTGCTATTGCAATCCTCCTCAGAGGCTCAAGTAGGCCTTCTGGAGGTGCACACACAGTTCTAGAGGCTGCCCCCAGCTCAGAATCATAGAACATTGAGATTTCTCATGATTCCCAGATGGGGCAGCCTCTCCAGCAGCACACACCACTGGAAGGCCTATTTGAGCCTCTGAGATGACTACAATGGCAGCGTAAGCTGTGGCAGGGGTAGCAAAACCTGAGTCGGGTTTGAGGTGGGGATGGGGGGGTTCTCTTTGTACTTGAACATTTGAAGTGGGGGAATGAGCTTCGTGAACATTCCTAGTCATTTTCTTTCCATACTATCTAACCCAAAGAAGTTTAGTGGATGAAGAAGGAAAACTGCTTGTCACTTTACTGGCATGTTCTCTTGTTGGATCAAAGGGCCTTTTCACACTTCAACTCCCCTGGGACAACATCCCAAGAAAGCAAAGTTGTGGAATGGTTTGAGCACCTGCACTTCAGGAGACCCAAAGCATTCAAGACTTAGCCAGCAATCGCAGAGCTGCAGCAATGGTGACAATGTGCATGGATAGCACCATTGCCATGGAGACTGGGTGATGCAGTGGGCAGCCACCGGATGGGCACTGCTTGATCACATGCTCCATTTGCGCCTCTTCTACCTAGAAGAGATGCAAATAGAGCATGTTGGGCTGTTCCAGCCCAGCTGTTAATAGAGTTGTAGACCAGTAAAATTTGCTCTACTCCTATACATGTGGGGAGCACTCTGGCACATGCCAATCACTTCTGGTAGAGAAGTGGCTTCATCCAATGCAGATGCACTCCGTAGGTGTGTCCCCAGAGTTCCTCATGGGGTAAAGTGCAATTTCACCCATAGATGCACTAAAACTTAGATAATGTGCAAGATACTCCTATGTGATGGTATATGGTTTCTAAATTTCTTTTTGCCATCCTGAGAGCCCTTGGATTGAAGGTTGAGATTGTCAAGAGTAGTGGAGTAATAGTGTTTTGCAGTGGTACTGAATTATAAATACTGTCAGTCAGCAGCAGTCAGATTACAAGGAAAGGGTTATTTCATTAGTAGGGTGCCCTTATTAAAAATGCTTTTTCTGCTGGACTGAAGTTCCTCTGACTTTGTGAATTGAAGGTGTTACTAGAATAGTGTCATCAGCCAATCTCATACCATGAGTACAGGATTACAGGGCAAGGTGCTCCTTCAGATATAAATAAAATGCAATTTGACGATGTGTCTCTTGATTCCAAATCATTACCTCAGGGTTGCCTACAAGGATCACTTTAACTTATTTGTACTGAGTAAATTAAGTTCCTATTTGTATTTCACATTGTGGCTCTGAACTACTGCATCAGAACAGTGCTTAATTTAAGGGCATTTAAGGTAAATTAGCAGATGTTCAGAGAACTAACACTGATCTACATCAGAACATAGACTTTTGATAAAGAATTCAAAGCAGATTATATGTTATACGTCTATAAACACAAAAACACATAAGCTTCTTTCCCTCAAAGGTTGTGAGAAAGGGTAACTTCTGTGAGCAAAGGGCCAGTTGGAGCTTTCTGGTGAGCATTAATGACATCCTTGATCTGCTTGTAAGAATTAAATGGTTAAAGGTCAAGGGAAAATCTCTAACATGGGGTGAGAATGGAGAGGAAGGTCAGAAGACTGAGGAGGATACTGGGGCATACTGAAATATTGTCCATGCCATTTTTAAAAAAATGCAAGTTCACTATGACAAAATAATCTTTTGTCATCCTTCCCTTATCAGAAGTTTTTTTAGACATCTCAATTCCGTATTTGCTCAATTATAGCTCCTCTATCTCAAATAGCAGCATTTAAGCAAGTGGACAATTTACAATGGCCATCTTTGTCCCCAATGTGTAAAAAGATCTACAAGGCTAACAAGAGTGCAGTTACCAGGATGTTCAACCTAACAAAGTCCTTTTTATGTTTGTTCAGCAGACTGAAAAGGCTGGCTGAGATAATTTCATTATGTACTTTTTCTAAAATAGCATATTTTATTAAATGCCTTTGAAAAGAAATTTAGCATCTATGGATGAGGAGAAAAAGATGTGAAAAATACATGAAGACTAAAAACAGAAGCTTACTTATACATAGCCATTGTTAGAAGCATGCCAAGGTCAAGCCTTTTTGTAAAAGTATTCCAAGTGAAATACATCCAAAGTTTCAAACTTCTTTTAGCTGATACATATGTTTTATTAATGATACTTCTTCGTCCATCATACTTCCTCCGTTTTCTCATCATTGGGAAAACGTGGTTTCACATTTATTTAACCAATCATGGGAGGATGTAATCAAAGATAGACTATATAATAGGGATGTGCACAGATGTTTTTTCATGTTTGATTTGAATCAAACTTAAAGTGAGGAAATTTGCATTCAATTGAATAGAACCCCTTCGAATGTGGTAGGATTTGAATTCAATACGAATGTTCTTCAAATGCTATTTGAATCTGACTCAAATCCCTCCTGTCACTTAAGCCTACGAATCCCCTACAAATCTGGTCTGAATGTGTCAAATTCACTCTGAATACATTTCAAATCCATTCTGAATCTGCTTTGCATCCACTTTGCATCCACTCTGGATCCATTGCAGATGTGACTGGGCAGCCACTTTCCCACCTACCCAGGTTGATGAATGTAACAAACCTTCGTACAGATGTATAGAAGCATTCAATTCACATTCAAATGTCAATCTTCAAGTGTACCAACATTTTATTCAAATTCAAATACCCTTAAATTTTAATGAATTCATACAATTTCACATGGGTTGAATATCCATGCACACCCATGCAAAATAAGGGTTGGAAACACAAGTGCCACACACTGCTGTGTCTGAGGCATCTCCAAGTTGCCCCTTTTGTCAGGTCTGAACACAGCCTTAACTCTTTGAGCCACCTCAGAGGTGCTTTTATTTCTACCGTGCAATCATAGTCAAGGTCTGACCGCATATGCCATTCTGTCCATGAGTGATAAATCAATAGCAAAAGTAGTTTCTCACATCAACAATCAAAATAAATTACTAACTGTAAGGCAACTGTAAGAAGAAAGAAAGAAGCTACCAAGGTGAATTATAGTACAGTCCACAATCCAAGGAATGATTGTTTGTCACAGCCCAGCCCCAACTATACTTATGCAGAAGTAAGACCCACTAAGTTAAATGAGATTTAGATCCAAATAGATGTATAAAGGACTTCAGCCTAAGATTTTATAATGGCTCCCATTATATAAATGTTTGATTCATGTACTTTGCTGCCCTGTGTTACCTTAATATGATTGTTCCTTAGCATATAAGAAATGCTAAGACCAAGCCTAGTTGGCAATGAAATAAGATCACTCTGAGAAAAAAATCATCAACTGTGCTGCTTTTTTCCAGGGTTGCCAATGTTTGTTCAAGCTCTCAAAATGAGCAGTAGAGGTGCTTCCAAGAAAGAAGAGCATTAGAAGCAGGAAGCCATCTAGGGAAGCTGCTGGCCCCATGGATGATGAGGGAGTCAAAAGTATGCTCAGACTGAATGGGTTCTTTGTTTCTGTCTCCATGAGAGAGATTCTAGGGCAAGCCCACTGAGCCTGAACTTCTGTTCTTAGTAAGGGAATCAGATGAACAGGGGCGCATCGTATGACAAGAGAAGAAGTGGTGATTTCTATTGAAAAATCACCCTGATTACATCCATCTAAGAGTTACTAAAAACCTCAAAGCTTAAATGGTGATCCTTTTAACAAAAATATACAACTCATCCCTACACTGTAATGGAAAATCGTTTCTAACTAGTCTTCTAGATTTTCTTTTCTTTTCTAGGAATGCACACAAATATTTGCAACATTCAAAATTTGTATGAATTCAGCTGAATTCAGACATTCAAAGATTGACATTTGAATTTGAATTGAATGTTTTGATATGTTCATGTGAAGTTTTGTATGGGATTTGTATGCTATTCAAATGGGATTCATATGGGATTGAATGTTCGTATCAAATATGAATCCTACCACATTAGAAGGGGATCTATTAGAATGAATATGAATGTGCATTCGATTCGATATGGATTGAATACAAAAATAATTCATGCACATCCTTATTCTTTTCTCTCTCTCTCTCTCTTTTTTTTAGTATGTTAACTAACATGCAGAAAAGGAGCTCCAGTAGACATTTGGCTGTGTCTTATCTAAATAAGATATCTCAGAGGCTTGAAAAAGTTGCCCACTGCCACCCTATCACTTTGAAAGGAAATTAAAATATAAAGTACTCTCTTGCTAATGGGAGTAGTTTGTCTCTCCCCAAGCCCATATGAACAAGCAAAACAGGATGAATAAAATCATTGTGTTGATGATATACCTTTCCAGTAAGTATAAACGAAGTACAGAGTAACTGCACCTAGCAATAAAACCTTCTTATTCAGTTGAAAGCATTGAGTGACATCAGCATATCAAACATCAGACACGTCCTTGAGCAGCGGAAGTGTCCATGATCTTTGAAGTATATGTATTCTAATGTCAGTTTGAGCTCAGCATATCATTGCAATATTAGGTGCTGCAAAAAATAAAAATAAAAAAAGTCATCAAAATAGTTTGACTCAGCAACTGGAGGAAGGAAAGGTTTAACTCACAATGTTGCTCACTGAATATAAATACTTCATACAAATAGTAGTGTCTTATGCAATTTTTAAAAATGCAGCATAATTTCCCTCCCTCTCTGTGCCATTTAGTTTAGTCACAAGCACTTCCTTGAACTTATTTCAGTATCTGTCAGTTAGTTGGAATGACCTCGATTAGAGATGGCATTCAAAATCCTTCACTTGAATGAATGACTTGGCCAAATGTAGAAACAGTGATAGACTTTATTGTTACGGTAGCTGACATCATATGAAAGGCATCATGCAAACAAACCTAACGTTCTCAGGCTCCTGAAGAAATTTGTAGTCTTGAAAAAATCTTGTAAGTGGAATTCTGATCAATGATCCAACTTGGCACAAGGGATGCAGAATGAGCCAAGCTTTCCCAGACTCTTCCACCAGCCACTGCCTCACAGGGTTGCCATGAGAATAAAAAGTGTCAAAGAGAAAGCATGCTACACTCTGCTACTTGCAGGAAAGGCCTTAGAACAGAAATACAATGAAATAAAGAAATAATCATTTTTCTTTAATCTCAGAATAATTGTTCCCACATAGAAAAAGCATTAGGGGCCTTTTCACACTTCAGCCCACAGTTGATAATTAGGCAACATCTGGGCAAGAGTATCTGCACTCAGAGGAGGCTGTTACAGTCTCCAGTCATGCTGTAACCTTCCCTATGTAACATCTGGATGGGGAGGTCAACAGCTGCCATGCAAGCATGCTGGCAGCTCTGCTGACCTCCTGACACGACTGCAGCTACACAGAGCATCAGCACTGTCATGGTGATAGTGGTGATGCACACACAGTTGTGGAGGGTGCTGCACTCAAGATGGTGGCACCCTGAAGAGGACCAGACAGCAATCAAACAGGAGGTAAGTGTTCAATCGGAGGGTGGGGGTGGGTGGGAGTAGGCTAATGTTGACTAGCACTCCCAAGTGCAAGTGCTAGTCAACATTAGTTGATTGCATTCCTTTCCCAACCAGCAGATGGGAAGGGAAGTGTGAAATCGCTCAGGAGTGTCAGGACAGAAGGAAAAGCAAACTCAAGTTTGCTTGAACAGTTAAAGCAAGGTTTTGTTAATTAGCACCTGAGCAATTGAGTGATTGAATCCATTGTTCCTAGGACCTTTTGGCATTTACCTTAGTTCTGTAGTAAGATCTCTCATACTTTGTGCAGATCTGTGAGACACCACCCACTGCTGATATGCTCCATCAAGTTTGGTCTAGTGGTTACGGAGCCAGACTCATATCTAGGAAGACCAGGCTTCATTCTGCATTACTCCATCAAGCCAGCTGAGTGACCACAGCCCTCTTTCTGAGCTTCTTTACAGGGTACCTTTTTATGGGGAGAAGAACAGAAAGTTTGTCAGCTGCTTTCAGTCCCCTTAAATGGGTGAGAAAAGCGGGGTAGGAAAAAAAGTCCACTCTTCCATCCATGAAGGACAGACCATGATCTAGATCAAGAGTCATGCCTCCAGAAGGCATGCCTCCATATTCGGGACTACTGGAGGACCCATTTCAGTGGCATGTTAAAGGCAGATGGGGTGGAGGGTGAGCAGATGGGCAATGTTGCCTTGGCCCGTCGGCAGCAGCTCTGGCTTGTCCAGGGTGAGAGAGAAGCTGCTTCCCCCCCCCCCCGGGGCTCCCCGGAGCTTCAGCAAAGGCACAGGGGCAGGAGGCGTTGGGGCCACCGATCACCACAAGTCAGGGGTGCCATTGCTGAAGCTCCAAGGTGATGTTGCCCATCCGCTCGCCGTCCACCTTGCCCTGCGCCCCATCTGTGCTGCTACTGCAGAGAAAGGGAAGTGATGTTAGAGGGCAGCAAGAGAGCTGTCAAGGCAGACGGAAGCTCTGCTTGCACCAACCGGGATCTTCTGCTGCTGCTGCAGCCTTTACATGGGTCACCCTCCCCTCCTCCCTCCCTCCCTCCCACACATTCCTTACTTCCTTCTACATGTTCACCTTCCTCCCCTCTCCCCCTCCCTTGGTTCTCCCCCCCCCCCAATCCTTGCTAGATGATCCATGCACATAGGGGGAAATTGGATCTTCCTCCTCCTACACCCTTGCCTCTCTCTCCCTCGTTCTCATACACACACATGCACACCTCCGATAACCTGTGGTGGAAAGGAATGATCCGCTTATGCTTTCAAAAGACGCTATTACTTTTGGATAGGCTTTTAACTGTGTGGTGGCCAAGGAAAGGGTTAGGGGAGAGGGGATGGGAAGAAAAAAGATGCGGTTTCACAAAAAGCGACTTGCATGGGGCAGGCATGTGCGTTTTCAATCCGCGTTGCCCCAAACCACATGGGGACTCTTTATTATGTGTTACAAGCGGATTTTTTTTGACACACAGCCCAAGCGAATCAACTGGCTTGCATGGGGACATGGCCAGAGAGAAATAATTAGATAGAATATGAAAAGCTGCTGAGATAAGCTGGTGGAAATGTTACCACTCCAGATTAAGACAGAAAGGGGAACATATCCAAGTTGCTAGATATCCCACAAACAACATAACAACATTTCATATACTCCTCTGAGGAAATGCCTCAAACCCTGTGCCATTGAGTGGCTTCCTTCATTCCAAGCTTTACAGCCTCTCCCTGATGTTGAAAAATAAAACTTTGATTGAAATGATCAAGTGTTTATTGTACTGTAATGACAACAGAATAATCCTTTTGAAACACTGTAAAAGCATCAACGTCATCCTGGTGAATTTGTTTAATCTGTGGTGAGATCTCTCCTTCTCCTCCTCTAATATAGCTGCTGTTTGGTAGCTGTCAAATCCCAGTATATAGCTGCTCTTATTCGGGTGAATAAATATATTTTCCAGCTTGTTTGTATATTTGAATAAGTTTCCAGTGCATGGGAACAGCAGGTAGCTTTCAAACTAGTCAAAAGGAACAATGGGTTCAGTTAAACAACCAGGTGTCATTACTATTTATTTACATCATCAACAGAGTCAGTGCATCATAAGAAACTACACAGAAGAATGACAAGGAAAGAATGAAAATCATGCTCCACAAATAAGCAACCTGAAATTTTAAAATAATTTCACTGTCCTCACTTCCTACTTGCTTAGAACAAGATTTATGACCTCTGGGGAAACCTGCAAGTTTTAAAAGATTTGTTTTACTATATGTTGCTTAAAGTATACACTGGCATTTTGTGTGGGTTCTTGTTTTCTTTTAACCAAACAGCAGGATTTCTGTTAGATAAACAAATCTACTTCTACCTGCAGAGTACTATAAAGATAAAATCCAGGATGTCTGCATCCTATCATTATTTCGTAAGTGATTATTTCGTAAGCCTTGAACTTCCAAATGAGCAGTGGAGAGTCTGGAGGTAATAACATAGCTTGCAACATTTTCTAAAGCTTCCACCCCCCTTTTCATTAAAGGAGGGGGATGTGAACATGTGAGCTTCATCTGAAGCTATTGTAATTAAAAATGACATAAGACAAGTCTTGCTTCCATGCATTTTCACTGACCTGTGCCCCATAGATCTGCAGGTTATTGTGGATGTGTGGGGCCAGATCCTCTACTGGTTCACTCTATATGCATTAGAATGGGTGTGATCCAGATTGGGCTTACAAGAGGAGCCTGATCCATAACACAAGAGGCAAACAGAAGGCATGCCATTCCTCATGTTCGGGACTACCGGGGAACACATTTCAGTAGTGCACCACAGCATGCTGCCGGAATACATCATCCAGAGGTTCCCTGGCTAGGAACTTTTGTTGCTAGCCCTTGGAAGTGTTGGAGCCTGGCCATGAAGCTCAGATGTGGGTTGGTCTAGACCAGTGCTCTGAGCCAGTTTGGTCTTGTGGTTAAGATGCTGGACACTTATCTGGAGGTCTCCCAATTCGATTCTACACTTGCTTCCACATTGGCCACTTAACATCCATTAAGCACAGATTCGTAAAACCTCGTCCACACTAGAACACCCATTAGAGGCACATGCGTCCGCATTAGCTCACGCGCGATGGGTCTCTAATGGGTGTTAAGAGGCCCTTAATACCTATTAAGGGAAGACTACCTTGGAGGTAGTCTTAATGGGTGTTTAATGGGTACTTCTGCAGTTAAGACACATCCATTTAGGATGTGTCCACACTGCAGAAGTGTCCTTAAGTGGGCCCTCCCCCTGGCCTCCATGCTTGGCTCCTCTGGAGCCAAGCATGGCAAGCCAGGGGCCTCCTATCTCAGTGTTCCCCCTTGCCCCAGAAGCCACACATCATGGCTTCTTGAGCCAGGGGGGCTTCAGCTACACCCCCCTCCCACCCCTAGGTGAGCAAGCGCGATCCCCTCCTTACCTTCAGGCAGCCAGGCCGATTCTGGCTGCTGGGACCCGGCACGCTTTGCGCGAGCGTGCAGCACACCTCCCTATTGGCCAGGGCCGCGCCTGGCTTCAGGAGGCCCTCTGTGCATGCGCGCGGCCCTGGCCAGTAGGGAGGCATATTTCGGAGGTCCAGTGCGGAACCACCCCTTGCGTTACTCACAACTCTCTTTTTGAGCTATTATAGCTCCACCTACCTCACAGGGTGTCTCTTGTGGGGAAAAGGACAGAAGTTTGTCGGCCACGTTGAGTCCCCTTAAAAGGTGATACAAGTGGAGTATAAAAACCAATTCTTCCTCCTCTTTTCTTCTAACCCAGACTACAATTCTCTGTGATCAGAATCAGGAGCTCTTACTGTCTAGACCCACTATTTCTAACCACAGAAGGGGGAGTGCATAAAAGGCCACAGATAAAAAGGAATTTAAATGCAAGCTATCCTTTTAGAATGCTCTCTTTAAGCAGGCAACCTCACATTTTTAAATGCAGACAAAACTATTTGAATGTAGCAATGGCCTTAGAGGAAAATGTTGAAACAAATAAAACAAACCCAACTAACCTCTTTCCCAGCTGAAGGCTGGGAATTCTGACAAGAAAAATCTGAAATCCTGAGAACTGTGTTCAGCATTAATGTGATACCTCCTTTAAGTGGTAAAGACTCAGCATTATGAAGTAAACAAGCCAGTGACAATCTGGCGTAGGTTTATACCAACTGTTTTTATATTCTTATATAGGTATTAAATATAATATTGCTAAGTACAAGTTTTTAGACTTTAATTTTTAACTAAGTATAATCTATTTTGGTTCATAATCTTTTGATAACATCATACACCACTGTCTCCAGAGATTTTGGTATTAGCCGCTGTCAAATTAAAAGTGCCATTATCAGTAAACAAACATGGCTCTGCAAGCTGGCCCAAACTGGGAAGGGATGGGCACAGATTACCTTTGCTATGACTAATAGAAAACTGGGGAACCTTTCCTGGCAATCAATGCTCTTTCTCCTAACAAGAATGCATTGGAACAGTTTAATCCTTCAGGAATCTGACAGTGTTATATTTTTGGCTTTCTCTTTTCTGTGTTTTCCAAACATTTTACAGATGAGACTGCATGGACTAAGAAGACTCTAGATATTTCTCATGGCTAGAACATCGCTCAATATTTGAAATGGTTTGTGTGATGTTTTGCCATTGCCCACTTGGCAAAAACAAATACTGTGTCCAAAATGAGAGTGACCTTCTGTCTTTAGCTTCCTAGGCTGGAAGACAAGAAAACATTATACCACTTGAAAGCAATGGAAAAGCTTCTAAACAGTCACTTCTGCATCACCAAAAATTTGGATGAAATTTACATGTGCTAATCTGTACGTGTAGATGTACAGTCTAGGAGGGTGTGCTGTTTATATGCCCTTTGCAGTCTGGAATATGGATATTAGTCCTGTTATGGACCACTTTAAACAGGTCCACAGCAGGACCATGATAACAGACCATTTGGGTACCTTATCCCTGGTCAGAGTTTCATTCAATGTGTACCAAATGTGATTGAGCGACAGGGGCTAATGTAGTCTGTGCTAACATACATATGGGAGGGCCTTATTCTGAGATTTATTCCACAATAAACCTCAATACAGAAAGGGCCTGTGTGGACAACCTGCTGGACAAGATGGGCCAATCCAACGGGGTCCTTCTTATGTTCTTGTTACTTTGTCCCCCACTTCTCTTCTCTTCTTTCCCCTTATCCCTCCTCCTTCTAAACTAGGAAAAAGGAGGGAAGCCTGATCTATGAACTGCTGCTGGGACCCTCTCCTTTCTTATCTTATCTGGTGAAATAACTGGAGAGGTGAGGGGAACTCTGGAACAGTGTAGTGGCTGGCAGTTTTCAGTTGGTTTGTCTTCTTTAGCAAGACTTTCAGTTGCTGCTGCCAATCTTTGGATGCCTTCAGCTCCAGTTTGTAGTCATTGCAAAGACTCATGGTGATTGATACTACTTACTACTAGGTAAGGCAGCAAATAGAAAAGTTATCTTCAAAACTAGAATTTCCGTTGCTGTGCTACCCTGGCTACAGTATTACTATCAATCCTCTCCCTATGGCCTTATAGATGATGAGGACAGCTGTCCTAGCAGTGGTCTGTAGAATTAGTAGAAAAGGCCACATAACAGATTACAGTTGTGGACTTTGTGTTAAAATACTGCTGTTTTCCTAGTCATCCAAAGATGACTAGTCAAACTTTGGATGAACTGAGATTTGCCCCACATAAATGCTTTCCGTGATTAACCTCTTAGCTATTCAAGTGCCATGGGACATCTTTGGGGAAGAATCTTGTAATTGCAGTTTTTGGCTGTCCATACTTTCCATGAGTCTAAAGATATAACCAGTATTTTGATTGAGCTTCAGTTGATCTCTCCTACCCTCAGAGAGATCACACCAGAGATGAGGCTTTTTTCTCCAGAGCACTTTTTACATTCTTCTCTTTAGCAGAATTTTGCAAACTAGACTTAGAAGAGGAGCTTGAAGTGTTTCCGTTTTTAAAAACCCTATCAGGAAAACTCGCCTATGCGCTCCAGTACTGTAGATCGGAAAATGGCATTTACAGAACTTTTCAGAAACCTGTCAGTAGTGCAGTTGCTGCCACACGTTAGAAATGTAATAGGAGTGTCAGAAATCAATTTGTGTTGGAGAGAGAGAAAAAAAAAGAAAAACTGCCAAGGTGGAGAGATGTAGTTTACAGCTGGGGCAGCGGGAAGGTTGCCTTCTTTTCAGAGTTAGAGAGAAGAAGCAAAGGAGGAAAAGTTGCCTGCAGGGAAGATCTAGAGAGAAGAAAGCAACTTCTAAAGTAGAAATAGAAGAAAGAAATAGAGGGGAAAAAGAAATGCTAAGTCAATCGCTTAGTCTTGGCTTTCCTTTCAAGTCTCTGATGGTCCAGGAATTTTATTAAACTAATAAAAGGGGTGCAGTGCCCACATAATGGCGAAGGAGAAGGAAATGCTATTCAAAAATCTATAATTTTTGTGAAATGAGGTCCTTTTCTGCACTTATCTTGTGTTAATCCAGATCAGTGAGTCTGGAATAACCAGACCAACTGATCTGTATTATGTGGAAGAGGGGACTGGATACACACCATCTACACCGACTGTACTGATCCAATCTACACATCCCCACAGCTGTGAAGGTCATACAAGTTTCACATCCACACTCCCCACAACTCTAAAGGATAGGAATGACAGTTCCTAGCCTTGGAGCCTGAGGGGAGTGCTTTTCAGATGCACGCTATGGCACACTGCTGAAAAGAATCCCCCAGTAGTTCCAGAGCAGGGAGGTATGCTGTCTGCACACCTCCCATCATCCAGAATAAGGATCCTTGGTCCATTGGAGACCCAATTAATTTATTCTACAGCAGATCCAGGTTAAGGTTAAGTGTAGATGGAGCTGGAAGGTGCCTCCTGTGTAGATCAGGGGACCCATGACCTGGGGCCAATTCACACTTGGCTCCATAGCACACAATAGGGCAGCATCTAGTAAGGAACCTTTGCACTTGCAGAAGGCATTTTCAACACAGAAATGCCTCTTGCCTTACCAGATGTTTTCCTATCATCTACTAACTGTTGTGTCCAAAATCATGCACCACATTCATCCCAACCCTTACCTGAAGCTTACCTTTTCTGTACAGTGCCATTACCATTCACACCATTTCCAGCACCTCAGATGACCCCAAACACAACTGTGTTTGCACAGTGTGTCACCGTAACCATGGTGATGGCAACAGTCCATGTGTTGTCATGCCAAGCTCTGCAAAGAATATGGCAGCACCTGGACATGCCCCTAGACACAGGTAGGTCTCTGGGGCATGTGGGGCTTAGTCTGGAATCTACTAGCATGGAGGCATGGAGAAAGCACATTCGCTATGTTCAGGACTATTGGGGAATCCATTTCAATGGCTCACTGAATGGATTTCCCTGTGGCTGCTAGGGTAGGAGCTTTGATTTCTAGCCCTCAGAACTTTCAGTGGCCAGGCCCAAAGCTCATAAGAGCTTTGAGAGGTGTATGGGGATTGATCTGGATTAGCAGATGGTGCTGTTCCAAATTATGCCTTTCTGAATCACTTGGTCTTGTTTGTGTAAGTGCAGACGGCTCTTGGTTTTGTTTAAATGGCAGGAACTCAGGCCAAAATGTATGAGAGAGGGAGATTTGACCTTTACTGAAGGATCTTGGCATAAATCATTATGACTGAAAGTTGAATCTTCTCTTACTACTGCAAATGGCAGGTCCCATGAAAGTTATTTCCATGACAATAAACATTTGCCACTTGGTTGCCCACTCACCTAATGCTAAGATATCCGTCTGGAGCTCTTGGCAATCTCTTTCGGTTTTTACTACCCTAAATAATTTAGTATCATCAGCAAACTTTGCTATTTTACTATGTATCCCTTCTTCTAGATCATTGATGAATTAATTAAAAAGCATTGGTCCACTGAGCCTTGAGGGACCCCACTTTTTACCTCTTTCCACCCTGAGAATTGGCCGTTTATTACTACTGTCTGCTTCCTGCCCTTGAGCCAGTCACAAATCCAGGATAGAACCTGTCCTTTTATTCCATAGCTGATGGGTTTACACAGTAGCCTTTGATGTGGGACTTTGTCAGAAGCCTTCTGAAAGTCCAGATAGACAATGTCTACTGGTTCACTTTAATCCACATGTTTATTGACAGTCTCAAAGAATTCCAACAAGTTTGTGAGGCATGATTTACCTTTGCAGAAGTCATGCTGGCACTTACTCAGCAATGCTTGCTCCTTCATGTGCACACTAATTCTGTCTTTAATGAAGGTTTCCATCACCTTACATGGAACCGAGATTAAGCTAATAGGTCTGTAATTGCCTGGATCACCCCTGGATCCTTTTTTGAAGACTGGCACTACATTTGCTACCCTCCAGTCCTCAGGTACAGAGCCTGATATTAGGGAAAGATTATTCATTTTTGCTAGAAGGTTGGCAATTTTGCATTTGAGTTCTTTAAGGACTCCTGGATGAATACCATCTGGTCCTGGTGACTTGTTAACATTTAGTTTATTAAGACATGCAAGGCCCTCTTCCTTCGTTATTTCTGTCCAGTTTAACTCTTCAGAAAACACAGGCTCAGCTACTGGCATGTATCCTCTGTCTTCCTCCATGAATACAGAGGCAAAGAATTTGTTTAGTCTCTCTGCAATCTCCATGTCTTCTTTAATTATCCCTTACTGTCCTTTACCATCTAATGGTCCAACTGCTTTCCTGGTTGAATTCCTACTTCTGATATACTTATAGAAGTTCTTGTTATGATTTTTTTTTATGTTTTTAGCAATGTGCTCCTCAAAATCTTTCTTATCTTTCCTAATGGTCATCTTGCATTTGTGTTGCCAGTGTCTATGCTCTCTCCTGTTCTCCTTATTTGGACAAGCCTTCCATTTTCTAAATGAACTCTTCTTGTTTTTAATGACTTCAGCTACTGCACTTGTGGCTTGGTATTTTTGCCGACACTGCTTCTGTGGTAGAGTTAGACTCACCTAACAAAACAAACTCACTAGACTCACCAAAACAATCCAACAACAAAATAATGCATTGCCAAAAGTAATTATATTGCAATCACATGTTAATGTACTACATATTTGAGACCTGAATGTGTCAGCACTACCCTTATGTGACTTCATGGTTAAGAATTTTCACAACCACAATAATACACAGTACTGTTGAAGCTGAATAAATCAATGTCTTTCTTGAAATCCTCAGAAGTTGGCCCCTTGTTTATTGTAACTAACACCACATCTTCTGTATGATTTCATAACATTGGTTAAATTCCATTGCCATGATAAGAAACTGAGATGTTTTTCATAATTATCATTCATTTGTGGCTGAACAAAATGTGAGGTAATGAAAATCGCATGCCAATAATGTATTCATTTTTCATAAATGTATCCCAACAATGGATGGACTTTTCTTCCAGGAAATCATCCACAGTTAACTCCCAATAGGGTGTAACAAGAATGTAGGAACACTGAAAACATTTAAGCATCACCAAGCTGCATTTTGTTCCTGCAGAAAGTTTTCTAAAAGCTGAAAATATCTTAAATCCATATACTGTTATTAGATGAGGTTTCCTGGTGTTCATATTTTCTTGCTTGCCTGCTATTCCAGGTAACATATTTGCATAGGAAGTTTTTTTTTCTTATTATATGATAACGATCTACTTTAAATCTGAGCTGTATGTCTGGTCTCCAGCATGGTCCTCAGGGGTGCAGGGGTGCCCTGGGAGAAATGCATGTTCAGTGCCTGCTAGTCCTAAGGGCTGTGTGGGTGCTTCTCATACAGCAAGTGAAATGACCATGGAAGAATATATTAAATTTATGGTCTTTTGTAGGGAACTATATAAAACTATGAGAACTGGCTTCTGGACTAGATACTCCATTGCCCCTTTCCAGTGGAGCATTACTTTTGTTCTATCCTGCCCTAAGGACTCTTTATATTGATATAAAGGGCAGTGGGGAATAAATGCTTTGCCTTTTTGTGGCAATAGTAGCCTACTGGCACTGCTGTTTATGCAGCCTATGTGTTCCACTGTACAAAGTGTTTCAGGCATCCCTTCCAGGGCAATTTCTTGTGCCCAAAGAAATGTCCCATGTAAGCCCTGTCCCCATGCAATTGAAAGTCTGCTGGAACTCTTCTTTTGCCTCTGAGCGGCCCCATTCCAGACTTTACAAGGCGCTTAGGGAGCTTAGGAAAGTGAGACACCCGCAATAAAATACGTGCACTTTAAAGAAGAGTTCCAGCGCTCTTTCGGCGATTTGCGGGTTTTGCTCGCCATATCTGCCTTGAGGACGCTCCGTGGCAAAAGGGGCGGGGATTGCTTGCCTGCACACACAGCCAAAAAGCATTCACACATCTGAGAAATGCAGCAGGTTCGCTTCCTTTCCTTTGTAAAAAGAGCCAGAATTGCTCAGAATTGCAACATTGTTATCAGTGATCGGAAAGAGAATGAGCGAACGATCGCGCTGCTGATGCCTGCAGCCGCTGACTTTCCTGGGGCAGAAAGCCTTTTCTAACAGAGAACTGAGGGAAAGTAAGTGCTGAAAGTGAATGAATGAGCGATCATCTGCCTTTGCTAGGGGCGGGAAGCTGTTTCAGGAGATGGAGATCTGCCTATTTTTCCTTTTAACAAGAGAGGGGGCGGGGGGGGGGGGAAGATGCAGGGAAAGGAAACAGGCTTCCTTGGGGACGGAAAGTCCGTTTAGATCGCGGCTACCATGGGGGCGCTTATTCCGGAAGTGGAGGGGACTTTTAAAGTCAGCTATAACAGAGTGACAGCAGAGGAAGCCGAGAGGGGCTAATAAGTCTTTTGGGGATTGGGCCGTAGAAAATCTCAGCCAAGGAACAAAAGTTCCCTGGCTATGATTGCTGTGCAGTCAGAGAGGGTGACTGGCATGTGATCAGCGCTGTGGCAGGTGCGCAATCAGCACATGAATGCTCTGAAGAGTGCTGTGGCCATAGTGCACCTCTTAAATGTGATTCCTGGCAAGTCATGCCATCAGACAGCAATAGTAAGAGTAGTGCCACTACCAAGAGCAGTGAAATCAGATGCTCCTGTAGACATCTGGGACCCAGGTTATTTACAGCTTTATATGGCAATTGCATTTGGTATCTACCTGGCAAACAGTAGAGTTCCTTTATGACCAAAATGCCATTCATTCAGTTAGCAGTGCCCTTCAGCAGTCTTCATTTACTGCATCTTCTGAGCTGTTCTGTGGAGCAGCACCACATACATAGCATTACATGTTCCAGCCAGGAAATTATCATATGATAGATTAACTTATACAGCTTTCTCTGTCCAGAAAGGGATAAAGCTGTTGAATCAGCCACGGTTAGAAATAGCCACCACAGTGCCTGAGGTTCAAGTGACAGGGATGAATCCAGGTGTATCCCTTGATAGCACACCTTTCCCTTTCAAGCTAATAAATTAGTTGACAATATGTGTATCCTGCCTCTCCTTCAAATAGTTCATAGTATTAGTCTATGCACAGGAAGCAGGTCGTGTAATTATCACTATCATCATCATCAGCAGCAGCAGCAGCAGCATCCCATGGTAAAGACAGAAGAACTTCATGTTTATGTGTTCCATTGTGTCAAAGTTGGGGATGACCAGGGTGAAAGAAGCAACCCAGAAGAACAGTGTCTAAATCATGCCTTCCAAACAAACGTCCCCAGATGCCGCCAAGGGATCACTAACTTCCAATATGGTCAGACTCATCTCAATTTCTGTTTTGGTGAAAGGGGAAACAGCTCCCTAACATTCATGAGGATAGAAAGAAGGACTAATGTTTGCATATTACGAGACATCCTGCTTTCATTTGCTCTTTGAGCATTGACAAAAACTGCTTGGTAACCACACTGCTGCAGAGGTTTGCTTTGAAAACAGAGGGAAGAATTTCCCTAATAAAGACAGTATGTGATGACGCAAACCCTCAGCAAATGTGTATTGTTTGAACCTTTCCCCTAACCTGTGCAGCACCAATTTATTTCCAGCAAAATCCACAGATCAATCTGGGGCTGGCATAGGATTTCCATAACACGTGTCCTCCAGCTTCTAAGAGGTCTTACTTTTCTATCTTTTAGTAGTAATAACTAAAGAGAGGAGCCAAAAATTTCCTTCATGTTGTAAATACATCTGCAAGTCAGTCTTCTGACCAACACTGTAATAGAAATACAATAAATCTGTTATCAATCTGCTTTTTGAAGAGTTCCAGTATAACCAATCTGTAAGTATTCATGTTCATCTATTATCTAAATTTACAAACATTCTAATCTCTCTTCCTGCTCCTGGTGTCTCTCTCTCACACACATGCACACAGCACAAAGGGAGCTTTGAGAAGTCATAAATGGATTTTTTTGGGGGGGAAATCCCATCTCCAATTATAATCTCATTACACAGTGGAGTTCCTCCAATAAAAACAGTCTACTACCTTGTTATGCTGAAAACTGTGTCTATTTAATTCATATTTTGTTAACAAATTTTCATCAGATGTTTAGCTGATTACCATTTGCCACCCTAATAAATAGACATGTACTTTCCAAGACCACCTTGAAAAACGAAATTTAGGCTAGACATGTAAGCATTCTTAAATATAACATTGCCTTTTAAGAATGCTATCACTCTGGATTTATAGAGCAGGCAGTAATGAATCAATGGAACATCTTTTGTATGAACTGCATTAAAAGCTTCATATTACTAGCACCTTAATATTTTGAAGGAATAAAGCACTGATTAACATACCTAATTATCTCCCGTTTTACCACATGTAAAGAAGTGACAATAGAGAGACAGGTGAAGGCCCACTTCAGCCAACATTTTTGGTGCAGGAGACATTTTAACTACAAAGTAGTTCCATGTGCTGGAGATGGAAGAAATGGTTGAGTTCAGAAAGAAAAAATTAGAAACAAAATTTCTAACTATTATCACATGGAAAAGGTTGAGGAGAATATGAAAGACAATTGGCCTGTGCCTACATTGATTTCCAAAGCCTCTTTTTATTGATTTTGCTGCTTAGAAATGCATGAGCCCTCATCCAATTTCATTTGCAGTTATGAAATGCCATAAGTACTTTATACTGAAGCATTTGCAATGCAAATCTGACAGTCATTGCCTGCATGAAAATAGAATTGATTTGAACACATTCCTAGATGTTCTTTCTGATCTTTTCCTTCCAGATGCTTTGACTTGCAGTTTCACTGATATCCCCAATAGAAAAATATGCCTTTTAAAAAAAAAGTTGCTGAGGGACATCTTCTGCTTAGCTTTATCCAGACAGCACTTAATCCTCATTTTTTGATAATTTGGAGTAAAACACATTCCCAGACACATTTTATTCTGGATTATCCTGGGTTGTCTATGCTTTGCTCCAGATTATCCAGATAATGCAGATTAAATAAATGCTGTCTGGATGAAGCTCTTTTCTCTATAACTTCAAACAGAAAATATATACTTATGGAACTAGAAAAGACAAAGATTAGGATTAACCTGTTTTTCAATTTTTCCTTTAAATGTAGGATTCAATCTTAATTTGGATTAGTAACTATAAAAGTCTTTAGGTTAAAGATCAAGCCAGATATGTACATGATTTTGAGTGTACTTTAGCTTCACTCAATACTTTTGAGTGAAGTACCAGAGGGTCATCGGCTTATGGAATGTGCTGCCGGAAGGAGTGGCGACAGCTACCAGTCTGGATGGCTTTAAGGTAGGGTTAGACAAATTTATGGATGACAGATATATCAATGGCTACTAGAACGAATGCCTAGATGCATCTTTCAGGCTGAGGGGGGGAGGAACTGGGGTGCTTCAAAGGCCATCTGCTGGGACTCGAGAGCAGGAGAAGGTTTGTCCTTGTCTCTGCTTGAGATGCCCATGAGCATTTGGTGGGCCACTGTGTGCAACAGGATGCTGGACTAGATGGGCTGTGGCCTGATCCAGCAAGGCTTCTCTTATGTTCTTATCTGTTGCTGCTGCTGCTGATAATGATAAATATATCTGCCTTTTAGCCTATTCCTGCTTCCTCTACAATATTTTGGGCAGTTTTGAATTCTAAAGTGATAATATATAAAGTTTATTTCATGACTACTGCACATCTCTGTGGAATTTCTGCTGCTCCTGAGTATTGCTATCTTTTTTGCACCAGAAATACCTATAAATTCATGTGATATATATAGGTAATTGGAAATGATTGGTGACACTTTCCCTACTGGTATCAGCCTGAAAAATAAACGAACAAACAGACAGACAAACAAATGAACAAACAAATGAATGACGTTCACAAACCAGAAGTGTATCAGCCTGTATGGATACTCAGGCAAGAAATAATGGGACAAAGCATCTTCAGTTACCTGTCAAATGAAGTGTTCCTGCCAATCTCTCTCTCCCCATGTGGCAGTAGCAAGTTTCTCATGCCAAGCACCCCCATTTGCAGGCACAATTACCAACATATGCACCTAGGATGCAGGCATCCTGGACTGTGCTTCAAATGACACACCCACACTCCAAAATAGAGATGCAGAATATAATTTCATGTAGCAATTATAGAACCTTCCCCCAGATAGCCATGCAGAATCTGGCTCCTTAGGTAAGCGAACACATGCAATGAGGAAAATCAACTTGCAGAATGCCCATGTCCCTTATGGACAATAATGAGTTCTTATGGCCACTGGTGGAAAAATGTAGGCAGCTATCAGGCAGAAAGTATTTGATTGTTTCCATAAAATTGTGTGAAACAGCTTTAGAAGAAAACTTTATATTCAGCCAGATAAGAGGAAATGATGAGTAGTGGGAGGAGAACTCTGGAAAAGAGGGAGGGTAGACCAGCTAGTGCTGCTTTAGGAGACTGCTGGAATGAGCCACAAACTCAATTCAGTAGCTAAACCTCAGAAATGTCCCAAGGGCCTATGAGTATGGGTTGTTGGGTAACAAAAAATACAACCATTCCGATAATTTTATGGTTGCAAAATATGTGGCACAAACTGAAAATTTGATTATTATTTTTAAATCAAAAAGCTGGTCTAAAATGAGCATCAAGGACGGGTGAAGTGCTGGTGACTATTAGAAAACTGGTTAAACAAATCAATAGTAGTGTATCCCCTTTCTTCTATCTAAGGCATGAAATATATGTATTCAACATATATGGTATATGCATATCTGCTATGTTCAGACTATGCATCTTAAGGGTCAATATTGCTTTCTTTTGTATATGTAGTTGATACATCTGGAATGCACAGACTGATGTAATCTTATCTGAACTTGTGCAAAAGTAGCTGCATAATCACTTTTGGCACATAGTGTAACCCCTCTTGGCATAGCTCTCTTGTTTATAGCCCACACGGGATATCATAATTGAGGTGACCTGCCTTTCACCCTCAAATAAAGGGCATCTTTATACTTGGCAAGAAAGTGAACAGAGGCCCTTTCTGCATGGGCCTTCATTTGGACTAAGGTGCTATGTAGTATGCATTTAAGCCCAGATCTGCACATTGATACAGATCTAGGAGGCCACACAAGTCCTGAGGCAAACCTCCAGGCCATGGTATGGGTTGATCTGGATTAGCATCATCAGTGCACATGACACTGATCCCATCCATGCCTTCCAGGGGTCAGTTTCAGTGGAACTGGCTTTTCCAGACCCACTGATTCTGACTAAAAGTAGGTAAATACAGAATGGACCAGAGAGAAGAGAGAAACATCAAAATAAGTATTAAATGTGAGCCAGTTTGATCTTATAGTTAGCACATTGGCCTCTTATCTGACAGTTTCTCAGTTTGATTCCACACTCCTTCATGAAGTGAGCTGGGTAACCATGGGCTAGTTACAGCTCTGTTTCTGAGTTCTCACAGTCCCACCTGCCTCACAGGATGTTGGTTGCGGGAGAAAGAACAGAACTTTGTCAGCCACTTTGAGTCCCCTTAAAGGGTAAGGGTTATAAAAACCAACTCTTCTTCTTCTAATTGGGCTTTAGATTTTAAAAAGGGCACTCATGGAAGTAAACAAGTACCCAGACTCTTTATATAAAGGTGTGCTGGAGTTGAACACTTTGGACTTCAGCATGGACCATAGAAGGTGCCTTACACCATGGCCAAGGGCTGTGTTTGCTGTCGTTACAGGGTTCCCAAACAGCAGGAGCCATGCAGGTTGTATGCATCCTTTTTAAAAAACTGCTATTTTAATTAACTGAAGCTGTCTTTTCATCTTCTCGGCTAGGGTTTGTTGTGTTGCTTTCAGCAATCAAAGCTATCTTACAAGTTATATATCTTAGTAGAAGTAAACTCCCCCCCCCCAACCCTTCTCCGTTATTGCCTCATATCCAAGTCCCCACAGTTGCTAACAGTACAGAGGGGAAGATATATTTGAAATCATTCATATTTAAAATCTTTGAAAAGAAAATAAGGACATTAAACT
This sequence comes from Aspidoscelis tigris stejnegeri, assembly GCA_023333525.1. NCBI lineage: Eukaryota > Metazoa > Chordata > Lepidosauria > Squamata > Teiidae > Aspidoscelis > Aspidoscelis tigris. The sequence goes on from JALMGA010000001.1 coordinate 217,432,305, forward strand.
CACAGCAGCAGCAGGGGGGATGAACCCTCCATTTTATTCCTGTGAATCTGATAATGATGTGATTAATGTGAGCTTTTAAAATTGTGGACTTCTCAGAATATATATACACATATGTGCAACACACACACTTTATAAGAGGCTTTTGCTGTTGTCTTATCAGGAGTATGGAAAAAGTTGTAAATCATAGAATTAACAATGTGGGGGTGGAGAGATGTTTGAGTTACAACAGAAGTAATATATTTGGACATCTGAAAATTTTCCACACACATGCACCTTAATTCCAGGGTCTCAAATTACTGGGATGAAGCGCTGCCTCTAACATTGATTAATGTATGGCTCTATGCACTTGAAGGTCTTTAACTGTCCCTTAATTTTCATGTCTTCTAGTAGAATCCAGGTGGCCTCAAGGACTAAATAAAATGAAGTTCCCACAGTCTCTTTTAGACTCTTTCATTTGGTTTTTGTGGTTCCAACTGCCTGCCAAAGACCTTTTCAGCATCCAGTGATCATTTGGAATGCGTGTTCTAAGCAGTCCACCACCAACTGAAAGGATATAAATATTTCTAACCACAAAGGGGCACCGTCAAATACCATCTGACCTTCCCAGAAAGTTCTCTAGCTTCAAGGGAATTCTGCATTCATGCATCCTTCTTAAGACACACTTTCTTTCTTTCTTTCTTTCTTTCTTTCTTTCTTTCTTTCTTTCTTTCTTTCTTTCTTTCTTTCTTTCTTTCTTTCTTTCTTTCTTTCTTTCTTCAACAAGGCTTAAATTATACAATTACAGTAAAAGAAAAAGAAGCTATGTTAATGACTGATTAAAAAACACAGAAAGTGTGAAGATGCAATTAAACTTTTAAACAATAAAAATGTTTAACAAGATCAGAGTGAAAAAGTGAATTATCAGAGCTTGCACACAAAGTAACCTAGACCAGGTAAGTCCCCCTGAGTAGCAGCAGCAGAGACAGGAGGCCATTGTTGTAAGACTGTATCAACTAGGGTTTTTATTTCATTTTTATTTATTACATTTCTATTCCACTCTTCATTTGAAGGTCCTACCCCTTAGGTTTTTCAGGATTATCATGTTTAATTTGTTCCAACCATTTTCACCTTAATACTCAGTCTGAAGGCTTACGCAAAAAAGGCTAGTGATACCAATATACCTGTAACAAATGACAAGGAGTTTCCCAGCCCAACCAGAATGTAGTAGGGAATGTACATCCTTTATACTTTAATAGCCAGTACTGCAAAATGGTGGTTCCCCATGAAAATGCAAGAGATAAATTCAAAGACAAAGAGGGCCGAGACAAAAAAAAACCTTGATGTCAAGAAACACTATTTCTTACTTTAAGAACAATGTCACTCAACATCCTCTGAGATGTAAATATTTGACTTGGTGCTATAGGACATTTTTCCAACTTGGAAGAAAGATGTTAAATTTTGAATAACACATTTTTAATTAGAAAGGCACAATAAAAATAATATAGCTTCTTAGCCAACATGCTGCTAAATGACATGGATTTTATTTATCAAAAAAGATAGAAAGGAAAATATTGTTGCTAGTAGTACAGCACGATGAAAAAATTTGAAACATGTGTTCTTTTTTCCCTAGCTAACAGAAGGAACCATGTGATCTATCAAGAAAAATATTTTTAGATGTCTCTCTTAGCACTAAGCTCTCCATAGCTTGAACTTGCTCATGCTCAACTCAGAACATAAATATATGCATATGTGACTCATAATGAGTTAGATAATAATACTTTCAGTATGGGCTGAAGTGTTACTCCTTTGGTTAAAAACAACCATTATGATCATTTGGAATTAGTGGTTCTTGGTAGATAACACAGTCTAGATCCTTGCGGAAACATCAAATCAATTGCAGTTAGTTGACATCTACAGATAAGGTTACTGAGAAGAAGAGAAGGGGGTATGTGAATGTGAGCTACATTGTAGTCATGTGCTTCCCAGAATCCCTTACTCTGAGTGCTGTGCCAAGCACAGATTATATATGAAATTTTGATTAGCATATATATATAGCATATATAATCATTGGCATCTAGGCTGGATATACAGAATTATGATACTAAAATATGAGATCTTAAAATGTTAAAAGATATAAGATAAGCCTCCATTTTGGATGTAAAGGAAAAGATAACAAAATAGTTTGCTTTCAGGAAGCAAGCAGCTGATTAAATCTGCATTTACAAAGATTAGCCAGGAAGAAGGAAAATCTTATCACATCAGTCAGGTGTCTAGAGAATTCTATACCAAAACAAAGTAAAAAATAGGAGCTATTTTGCAACAGAGACCAAACTTTTATTTACAACAGAGACCAAACTTTTATCTCCTCTGAGGAACACTGCGCAGGATTAAATAAGTTCTGATTAAATATTTTGTCCTATTTTGATTACATTGTTGTTCTCATTAAAGCCAGGTCATCAGCTTGGATATGATGCAACCAGAATCCCCTCTGGTCATGTATCCCCTTTGATTTCTTCCTGCAGTTTACCTAGCCCCTCCTTTCTCCACTTGGTGGGAATATGATAGTCTTAAAAGGTTGTGGATAATTATTCAGAACTATATTAATAATATTCTAAATATAAACATGGAATTAACATCTGAAAGCTTTGTTTCATATGGCAATGGGGAGAATAAGTGCAGATAAATAGCATTTATTTGAACAAATGATGTATGCTGCACAATTTACAGTTGTATTATGATGGAAAGATAGTACTAAATGGACATTAGATAAATGCTATAAGTATCTAATGGAACAATACTGATTTGAAAAAAATGCAGGAAATAAAATTTAAAACTATGCTCCAAGACAGAGGATAACTGGAAAGAATTATTGAACTATTCAATGAGATCCCAACCTCCAGAAATTATGAGAGATGAAATAACAAGACTATTTTCTTTCGTCCACCTAAAATTATTTCAAGAGGCAAAGGAGAAGAATTGTATGATGTTGTCAACAAGTTGCATTGAAGGTGGAGGGATGTATGTATATACCACTTTCTCCGTATATTGTCACAATGTTATTTTTTTCTTTTTATGTTTGTGTTGTTATTGTGTTGATGTTCATTTTTTCCTCTTTTACTTTCAGATGTAAGGACAATCTTCAAGCAATCCTGGCCTGGCTTTGTTCTCACCATTTGCAACCAGATTAACAAAGTCAAAGTAATTTAAAAACAGAAAAATAGGCACAGACAAGGGGCTTCTCCATCCCCCAACTCTCCTTTGTGTGTGTGTGTGTGTGTTCTTTCTGACCTCAGAACAGAAGTTCCTTTAGGATGTATTTTTATTTCTGTCCCTAAACATCTGACCACAGAAAATCAAATCACTCACATAAAGAAACAGCAGGAAATTGTGAGTTCAGTACAGAGCATTTTTGGTGGCCAGCACCGTAATTGGCACATTCATCATCCTTCCATTTCCTTTTGGAAAGTATGCCTTTATATCTCTGAGCCAGCAGGAATGCCTGGAGCCATAGCACCTTGGAGCACAAGTTTAATCCAACCACGCTGCTGCGCAGAGTCAGATGAGGTTAGTGTATTGCTTGGTTTGCAGCTGTCCAAGGAATTCCAGATGCTTCAGGATGTTAGTGTATAGCAAAACAAGCAGATAACGCTTCAGAATTCAGCCTGCAAAGAAGAACCATTTCTAAGTTGTCTTTAAAGAGGTAAAAGCTGAGTCCTGTAAATGTTGCTTCGTGACTCTTTCTCCAGGCACTCATATGAAATGGAAGTACAGGAACTGATAGTTCACTTAGCAGCAATGGGAACAAACTTGCAAGGAACAGTTAAGTTTGAAGAATGACTTACACCCAGTCCAGCAAAATAGGCCCATCAACTATCAGATGTAGTGAACTGTCCTTAGTTGCTTGGATCTTAAATCTGTTTGAAGTCTGAAGTGTGATAGGGTTTTTGGAGTTCAAACACATTAGAACAGTATGATAAATCCATAAGTACAGAGCATTTCCTCACACTTACACAGACTCTGAACTTTTACCACTTCAATGTCACAGGATATAGTGCCCATAGAATGTCATCAATGTTCTAAATGGCCGCCAAAGGCTGGTTATTGTACATATTGTACATACCTGATCATCGTATATATTGTGTATACCTGCTTATTGTATATATTTTATCTTTTTATTGTTGCGAACCACTCTGGAACCTTCAACTGAAAGATGGAAAATACAGTCTTAAATAAGCAAATAAAATCAATAAAACCTCTGCTGTAAGCAATTCATCTGCTTTACTACACCTTAGGCCCGTTCTCCACTGAGATTTAATTTAAATTATATACTGGAAAAGGGGCTGGCCACCCTGGAGCCATCATAAGGTCTTTCCACCCCTTGGTCTCTGGAGAACTCCCATCATGCCCCAGCATGAAGCATTTGCACTCAACTGCCATGGGGGAGCATTTGCTTCTTTGGCTGGGAAAGGTAAAGATTAGAACCTGTGTGGTGCACAATTTCGTGCACCACCACTAGTAGACACTGGAGTAGTGTCTGGTAAGGCTGGAGGTATTTCTGGGTTGAAAATGCTTCCTGCAAGTGCAGATGCTCCTTACCAGAAGCTGCCCCATTGTCCACTATGAGGGCAAGTGTGAATTGGCGTTTGCTTTGGTTTATCATTGGAATGATCATCCAGCACCATATTTCCCAGCTCCTCCCCCTATTTTTTTCACGAGCAGATAGTTCCTGGATGAACACTCTATGTCAAGGCACAACACATGCCAGCATGATACATATCCAGGAACAGGACAACAATTTCAAGATAGTGTTTTTGCTTTACACAACAGGAATGGCCTGAACGCCCTCAGGATGCCATCATCCAGTAAGCCCCTGAGTCCTGGTAAGCCTGAAACATCCCTATCTTGACTACCCTGCTCTCAAAACACTCCCTCTGAAGCAAGACCTGTTTCTTTTGATGAAGTCAACTTTCAGTTGAGAATGAATAGGACTGTGACCTTTTTTAAAAGCCCTCTAATCTCATTCAAAGCCATCACAATCCAGCAGTGGGAATAGGAACTATCTGTTTATCTGAGAGGAGGCACTAGTTTTTTTGTTTGTTTCCTTTTAGTCATCACAGCTTCTGCAGACATCTATTCCGCAAAATATTTATAAAGGTACGATACTTAAATCATTGAAGCTTGTGGGCTCATATTCCTCTCTCAAGAGATGTGCTAAAGTATTACTTCCTACAAACAATGTCACTTTGTTTAGAGTTAAAAGACACTCATTATAAAAACAGTGGATTGTTATCCATAAAAACACCTTTCTATGAAAATGGTGGGCTATTATCTATAGAAACAATTTGCTACCCATTTACAAAAAGAATGCTGATTAAATTGATGGACATTTTCTGTCATTGCCATGTAAGAACTCAGTAATATAAATAAGCACAACACCATGTGTTAACCATAGAAGCAGGGAGAATTGACCTTCAGAAAAGCCTGGAAGTGCAGCTGTAACACTGCATGGGGGAAAGGCATATACTGTCATCTGTTTATCCAGAGGGAGTTCATTCTAGCGCCCTTTTAGTCTATTGTTGAAGGAACCGATTGAAACCTAGCTTGTATCAGCAAGGCTTGATATAATTATCTATAAATTAAATCCTGTGACAAGATATTACCGTAGTCATGATATTTGCTACAGCTAAATCAACACTTAGGCATATCTGTTTGTTGATGTAATGTAGTGTTCACTTTCCAGCATATTTCTTGACTTGCTCATTACTAGTGTGGTACTTGTGATTTTCTTTTCTTTTCTTTTTTCTTTTTAAGAGCAGCAGCCGTTCTGGAACAATTAGCTTAAATGAGCAAAGGAATGACAAAGAATAAAAAGAGTTTGCTCTACATATAAACCTTCTAGGCCATGGTCCTTTCTGCAGGGGACCTTATTACATGGGGATTGCCATAGTCTGTACTAACATGCACACAGCAGGTCTTCGTTCTGCGATATATCTTGGAATAAGGTCTAATGTTGAAAGGGCCCATTCTCCATTCTGATTTCAGTTGCCTCCACCATAATGGACCTCCATCATGGCCTCAGCAAAATGCTTTCAACCTCCTTCTGCTGTTTTCAACCCAGAAACACCTCCTGCCTTACCATTTTCATCTGCTGAGACTGTGTCATCACATCTCCATGACTGTACATAGAAGATTCCCTCAATCTCTCTGTACATGTGCAGCAAATCCTTGCAGGAACATGGCAGGTTTTATGATGGTGAGAGTCCAGTACAGTGTGAGAGACATGACCTGAGAGTCATTCCTTGCTCACTAAAGTTTTAGGACCTTGGAGGGATATACAACTACTTCCAGGCACCGTGATCCCACTCAGCAGCAATATGTGCAGTGGAGACAAGACAACTTCAATTCCCATCACAGGCATACTGCATCCACATAGAAATATGGCCCAAGAGATATGTTAGGCTGCATTCAGATTTTTTTTTTTAAAAAAAGGTTACTCTTTATGACCTTTAATGGGGAATATAGGTAGGATAGCAGCTACCTTAATTACCTGTTTGCTCTGGGTTGCATGTTGGGGCAGAAGAATGCATCCAGAAGATGTCTTTAAACAATGAAGGTCTTTTAAAATTAATAATTTGAGCCTAGGCTGTTGTTGTTGTTTGAAAGATTTATATACCACTTCCCATTAAAATACAACACCAAAGCAGTTTACAAAACATGAAGAATAAACTCATAACAATTATATAAAAACATGATTAAAATCAAGGATAGGACAAACAAACAAACATTCTCCCAAGAAAGGCTTAGGTAAAAAGGAAAGTGTTCAACTAGAGCCTAAATTCCATTAGTGTACATGCTCTTATAAATATAAGGCTGTACCCAGATGTTGATTACTTATTCCACAATATTTGGATATTCTAAAATAAAGCAACAATATTCCAGAGTATCCATGCTTTATAGCAGAATAAGTAACTGATGTCTGGATGCAGTCTTAGATGGTAGACTATTCCTGAGCAGGTGTCTGACCATGGAGAAGGCCCAACTATATATAATCACAAGAAGATATTAAGCAATTTGAGATATCTACTGAAGGACCTCCCCTGAAGATCAACTTTTCACTGAGAGGTGTGCAGAGGTGTGCTCTGCTAAGTAAAAAGCTTCTAAGCTTTTAAGGACCTTATATGCCAAATATAAAATCTTGAATCTGGCCCAGTAGCTAAAACCAATACAGAGGACAGGTGTGATATGTGCACAGCAAAATGCCCCACTCAGCAACTTGGTCATTACATTTTGCACTAGATCCAGATACAAGGGCTGGCCCACACTAAGTGCATTGCAATAATCTAAATGTGGGTTTACCAATGCATAGACACCAGTGGCAAGGCTATCTGTGTCCCGGTATGGGCATAGTTAGTACATTGGTCAAAGCTGATTTTAGGCACTTCTAGTCTCAGAGGTGACTTTGATCTCTAATGGCAATGATGCTTCAGCACCCCCAAACTATGTACCAGTTCCTTCTGAGGGAATTCAAACCTATCTAGATTAGAACAGGCAAATTCCTAAATATCCAGGTATGAATATCAACCAACCACAAAGTCTCTTGTCCTTTCTGTACTTACCTCCTTTATCCCAGGTCAGGATGGGACCAGAAGGCCTGTATTTAGCCCTCAGAATCCTTTTGCAGTTCTAGCGGGACCCAGAAGAGGTCTGAAGTGGCAGTGATGGCACCACAGAGAAGGGGCCATGGACTTAAGGTAAGTGGGGAGGGATGGGAAAGGATGGGTGGGGGAGGGGTGGGAAAAGAGGGGTGGGAAGATTTGTTCTGGGCAAGGATATTCAATAGAATGTCTGTGGGCAGGGTATTTGGCTGCAGCCAAATTTTTCTACATTCTATTTGAGTACAATAGAATGTGGAAAAATGGCTCCATGCACACCCCTAGTGGGACCCACTGCTCCAGGATTAGCAATCCAGTCCATACTAAGACACGTTGCTGCTGGAGCAGGATAAGGCATTCCAAATGTGTTCTGCTCTCACCTTGCACACTGCCTCTATGGCAGCACCAAGCTGCAAAAGTCAGGAATGAAAGTTCCCAGCTTCACAGTTTCTGGGAGGGCTTTTTTGGCAGTTCACCACTTCCTGTGCCAGCAGCACTTCCTCAAGCACCAAACCAAAAAAGGTCCACTACAGTTTTTTTGCCTATAGAGGCAATTCTGTCTGCCTGCTCTCGGTAGCCCAGAATGAAAACCCTGGTCTGATCTGATCTGGACGTTTTTCAAAGAGGTTCATATCAGTACTAGAATAAGGAACCATTTTAGCACCGTATACTGGAGTTTTATCCATTGCAGACAAAGTATGATGGGGGAGCTGTCCTAAGCAACCCCACAACTCAGCTGCCAAACCTTTGAGGCACTTTGATCTAACACTATTCTCTGAGATCAATCTTGCAAGTAAGAATGGAACCGCCTAATACAGTGCCTCCCGGTCCCATCCTACACAGGAAGTTCAGAAGGATCAAAAGCTGCTTAGTGAGAAAACAGGATCATCAGAGTCACTTTCAGTGAATCCCCACAGCAAGCTTATTTTGCTTTCCCTAAACCGAAATAATAGAACCGGATGCAAACGCAAATTTCCTGTTCCCATTAATCGCATTCGATCCAGATTCTGAGGATCGTACATGGCATACGTGACTCAAGGGGGGACTCAAGTGGCTACTTTTTAAAAGCTGCTTTTCGGGGCTGCCCTGCCCTCTTCCTCCTGGCATGGATGCGCCACCCATGAGGGACCCCTTCTCCGAGTCTAACTGGATGGCTGGGTGGCTGCCGCTTCCATGGATGGAGGAAAAATGGCAGCGGGCAGCCAGCCAGCGATTCTTTCCCCTCCTCTCCCCATTGCTCAGGGCACACAGCAGCCGTGGCAACTAAAGCCCCTTTGCTTTAAACATTCACATTCAGCTGCTTTCATCTGTTTCCCTTTCTAAAGTCAGAACTCCAAAGAGCTAGAATTGTGCAAAATTGCAACATTGTTATTCCAACCATGAAGGTGTAAAGTGGTTCCATCGCTACAGTGTAGCGATCCCTGTTAAGTGGATTTTTACACTGAAATCACTGTCTTTGGAAGCAAGCTATTGGTAGAGGGAAACCCTAAACATGGATTCTCATCCCTTAAAACGGTACTGTCCACACAGTAAAAAATGTAAAACGTTTCAAGCACACGATCCGGAGTGAGACCTGCTGAAATCAGGATTGAGATTCACCACGCTTTGGGGTGGTTTAACACGGGAAAAGCGTGTTAAGCCAAACTGCCGTGCGGACTCCGAGGATTGAAAACGTTTTGAATCCGAGATAAGGTTGCCGTGAAGACACGGCCTCTGTCTCTCACACACAACAGCTCATCTGTCAGGGCAACCAAAACTGATTCCATTACAAACATATGGCTGAACTCAGACTGAAATGGGTCCAGATAATCAGTTTCATCTGAGAATGGCTACAACTGCAAAGCTGCCACCTTCTCTAGAACTTTCTCCAGGTTGTTAGCTACTGGGTGGTAGTTAATACAGGGAGGGCCTTTTCAGGCGTAGATGAACCACAGCCTCTTTTAAGGCCAAAGTGACCACATCCTCACACAAAAATGCATTCATTACTCCCTAGATTCACCCAGTCATCTCCTCTCCACTTGCTCTAGTAAGCCAAGTTGGGCAAAGATCCATAATGCATGTCTTGGGCCAAAAAGCCACAAACATCCTATCCACATCCTCAGGCTTCAAAAACCTGATTCCACAAACCTGATGAGACAGCTCACTGGAGACCTCAGCAAGTAGCACCTTGATGAAGGTGCTTAAATCAGCTTGGGAACAAGCAACTTTATCTTCAAAATACCTTGATTGCATTTCCTAGCATTATGTTGTAAGGATATTGTTTAAGAAATGAAAAGTCTTTTAACTAGGGACGTGGCACAGGGAAATGAGTTCTCTTTTCCCTTTACTATAATCTTTTTGGAGAGTGGAAACACTTTTTAATAGGAAGAGAGAGGAAAATATTTAGTTTGTTTTGATAATGCTGTCTAATTCTGTCTCTCCTCTTTTCCCAATGAGGAGAAGGATAAATGGATATTAAAATTTGGGTAGGCTGACCTTCTGAACTCTGTTTATTTAAAGCTGCAAACAGCAACAGAATCATAAGAGTTAAATTGTACAATGATATAAAACACTGAAAATTGAAAGAAAGGAAAACAAACAACCTACAAAGCAAGCACTACATATGAGCTGAAAAATGCATTTGCCCCAGTAGGCATTAATAAAGTCTGCATTTGCACACATTAAAAGAAGAAACATTCCCATTCAAGATTTAAAGAGCTTTGAAATAATTTTGCTGACCATTCCCAAAGTTTTAAAAAGAATCTGCAGTTTCTGAAGATTAAAGAACCCCAAAATTAGATATTTTCAAATTTGCCTTCTTAGATATGACACCATAATTGGATCTAAATTCTTAATAGTTCATTGTAGCTGTTTATTTTATTTGTAAATAAAAATATCCCTGTATATATAATGCTGGCAAGAAATTATTTTCCCTTTCCAGCAGAGACCTTGGCCTTTTCTGCATTTGCACAGGAAAGAGCTGGATTGCTCCAGCTGAAGTGGTTCCAGGCTGGGGCAGCTCACCTGGCCTCAAAAAAAGGTGGTCCATACGTGGATGGCTTTGGCTGCTTTCAGACATCACTTTAAAAAATTTGCATTTTATTAATAGTCCAGAGCAAAATGGTTCCAGAGGGGAGATGGCTTGCTTAGACCCACATTAAATACATTTTTTTTCTCGCCTCGTCTGGATGCACCTTTTGTTCCATGACAGGGCCCACACTACCTCATACCACTCCAAATCTTGTGCAAACTTCAGGGGCCTATCTTACCAGTGATCAGAAGGGAAGATCCTAGCACACTTGCTGATTCTGGCCAGTACAGTATCACCCAAAGATCTGTTTTGTGCTTATTCTTTCTTTTTCAGTAAAATAAGGTGAGTCTGATTATGTATTTGAAGGGTTCACGAGAAAACATTCAGCATTTTTTTTTGCTATGTCTTGCAGTCATGTATTCTATTCTATTGTTATGACTTGCATACTATTCTATACTGAATAGACGTAACCATAATAATTACTTTACACTGTGTGAAAACAGTTTTTGGTTAATCTACTCTGAAGAGCTGTAAACATAATAACAAATTTTCATTGTATGAAAAACAATTGTTATATTCCATGAAATGCCTCTACAACTAGTATATGTGGAATGCCATGCCAATTTTGAGTTCACCTCCATTTCATATCAGAAAACATGTGGCTTTTATCATGTATTAGCTCCCGCTACCTGGCATCACAAGCCAAGTGTACAGCAGCTTGGCAGGAAGAAAGCCTAGATGAACCCATGCCAAACACAGAGGGTGAAACAGGCTGAAATGAAAAAGTCATGTCGTGCAAACTTTAGAAAACCCAGCAAAAAAACAGCTTCAGTCTACCTATTTCCTACAGCATTTGACCATTTTAATCAACGTATTCCTTTGTTTCTTAACCAAAGGAAATATTAGTAATTCATGTCAAAAAAAAATATATATAACATTCAGACTGACTTTATATGGGCAGTTTGCATGCAAAGACTACCATTTGCTCTGGTAAGCCAGTAAATTTGAATCTTGTGCCAAGCTAAACTTGGCTTTTTATTCCAAAACAAAAAGGGAGCTGCTAGAGCTGACTACTCATATATGAAAGGAAAATAAGAGATAAACATGCAGTAGATTACACTGTACACCAGGAATAATGCCAGAATATGCCTTTTGGTCTCGCTGCTTCTGAGTCTTGCACCTAACCAATATTGCCTTCAGTGTATTTTCTCCCAAGGTTACCCAGCTTTGCTCTTGGGAAGGCAGGGAAATAAGAAAAATCAACTGTTATATGTTATATTATATATGGGTCCTGTGGTTTAAGGTTATTACTAGGTACCAAAATGCCTACCCATCATGGCCTAGTAGAAATTAATTTAAAATGGATTCTTCAAGGCACCTACATCCTTTTTTCTTTGCTCTTCATAAGCCAGTGCAAGAATGTTCTTACAATTTTATAGTGGTTTGAGAGAACTCTCTTTTTCTGCTTTGTTTTCAAAGGCAGGCTATAAAAGAGAAAAATCAGCAGTGAATGATACACAGGTATCAGTGAAAGGAAAGACCTTTAAGTCATGCACTGATTACCCTTGGAAAGACAAAATGAATTCAGGACCCACCCCCATTTGTTGATCTCGGTAATTCATATTATCTTGATTCACTTCCAAAGATTCAGGTTTGGATTATGCCAGATGTTTCTGTAGGGGGGTGAGGAGTCAGCCTGACCTAATGGAGGGAAGCCATTCCCCTAGGCTTTGTGATAATAACTTAGACCTTTGTAAGTCTCCTGTCACCCGAACAGCTGTATCAGCAGGACAAGAGCATTCACTTAGAAAGCTGAATAGGAAATTACTACAGGATGCTAGGGTTACTCACAGGGTCCCTTCTTGTTTTGTTTTCAAAAAACTGATCTTTAAATGCCAGCCTGCTTTGAATTTGCACTTGATGAATTATTTGTTGAGCAGATTCATTACACTTGTCTTTTTATAATAAGGAGTTCAGCACAGAATGTTGTCTTCTGTGTTTGTGAGAAATCTATCTGCATAGATGTAATAGGATAAAGACCAGCACCCAGTCCTTCAGATCCTTGAGAATATCCTCCAATATTATGTATCCACACAGAGTTCTTCTGGTAATTTGAGGAGAGGAAATAACTTACAAGATATAACCTGCTTTTTATGCTACTGGCCCAGGACAACTCTTACCTGCTGTGTATGTATTGATTTGTAATATCTGGCTAGAAGTGAATCACTATTTTTGCCCCAACATCCACATTTAATATTTAAATCTGCTTTGGAATCCCTAAAAATTAAGACAGCTCAGTAAAGAAGGTTGATCAGCCTGTTGAAGAACCATGTGAGCGGCTGCAGTAGCCCAGACTGTCTGGAAGATGGAGGGCAAAAAGAGGGCCACAGATATAATTGGTGAGGCAATGGATGGACCTGGTGGAGGCCTTGAGTCCAGAGAAACAAAAAGAGGACCCTGGTAATGCAATGGGGAGAGGACAACAAACCAGTCTGAAGTCTGATAAAAACCAGTTCTTCCATGGATACAGTTTGGTTTGATGCCAACCAACTGACAAAAAATATTTGTCAACATCCCCATTTTGACTTACAAATAACAAAAATATGATGAGGGAAGTTCTCACCACTACCCTGGGCAGCCCTCATTTATAAGCAGCTGCTTCCTAGACTCTTGTTCACAGAATACCAGCCAGTCACACATCGACTGCACAACCTTCACTGGAAAAGTTAGTTTTAACTAATTCTTTTCAGAGTCAAATCTTATTATTCCTCAGCTGGAGCTTTCAATGTTTCAAGTGCCAAATCATCAGATTCAAAACATCCAGAGATATTTGTTTTATTTAGAATTTTTGGCATGGACTGACGTACAAAAGTGCTGAATGCACAATGGGTGATTTTCAGTAGATTTTCTAAAAGCTTGTAGGATCCATGGCTCTTGAACTCAGAAAATATCAGGTCATAGGACAGATCGCCAGGCTCAAAGCTCTATTTAGTCCCACTCCTTTTATGTACGTGCAGCAAGCATATGCAAATACAACATTCCTGTCATGAGAAAGCTTGCTCAAAATGTGCTCTCTTGCATCACTGCTAGTCATTATCAATACTTATCTTAAAACATGGGATTTTCTCTGTTATATTTCACAAAAAAACATGATCAGTAGGCAAAGGGTGATGTGAAACATTCAACTTTTGGAACACATTCTAGAAAAATGTTGGAACAGTTCCAAACAACAAGGAACAAAGACAGAGTTACTATCTATGTTCATGACTAAATATATTTATTTGTTTATTTTCCTTGTAATACTTTAAGTAAAGTTTTACATCTGAATTTCAGCATCCACTAAATTCAAGCAAGATAACCATGAATCTATATAGATTAGTTGAATTTTTAAAATGATTTTAATGTATATTCTGTTGTTTTAATGGTTGTTACTTGCCCGGAGACCTTCGGGTATGGGGTGGGATAGAAATCTAAATAAATAAATAAATAAATAAATAAATAAATAAATAAATAAATAAATAAATAAATAAATAAATAAATAAATAAATATTTGTCTTTGTGTGCTTTCCAACAATTTTTATTTTTAAATAGCACAGTTAAGCCTCAGATCTGCTAAACTGAACAGGATCCCTGGACAAGATTTGCAAGCGGAAGGGAGGGAGGGAGAGGCCTTGCATTTGGGAACAGCAGTGATGTGAGTTATAGTTGCATTGCTCCAAGGAGGTGTTAGCCAACCCTGAGAAAGCTGCAACAGTGGTCGAATGCAAACAGTGTAATTCAGCAAGCAGTCCAGATCACTCCAACAAGTAGGTATGAACAGATCCCAGGTTAATCTTTTTTCTTTTCTTTTCTTTTTTAAATATGGAATGCTTCGTGAATTTGCATATCATCCTTGCACAGGGGACATGTTAATCTTTTCTCTATTATTCCAATTTTAGTATATTTGCTGCCGAAGCAAACAACAGATCCCAGGTTAATCATCCAAAGTTTAACAAGCAACTTCATTAGGAGTAACGAGGTGAGATGTAGTTACCTTAGTGAGAGAGGAAAGACGAAATGAAGAACCCACAGTATAAAAAGATAGGATCCATGAAATAGTGTAACTAGAGGTACATCCTCATAGGCATTTAAATCTGAATTGAATCAGAATTTGGTATTCAGAGTCCCCATTCAATTTCTTATTCCTGGATTTTATGAGGACTATCCTGCAGAAATCCAGAGGAAAAAAGTACTGATGAAAACAGGGCTTTTCCCCTTTTTTGAACTGAGTCTGCTTCCCCCCCCCCTCAAATGGGAACACTACCGGGCTATTTGAGGTGGAGGTCTAGCCTTCTGGCCAATGCCAGCCAGCTGTGGGTGGGATTTCACAGATACAAAGCTCCCATGCCCGCAGTGCTAGAGCCCCGGTCAAAAAAGGCAAAAAGGGTAGAGAGCTCCATTTTGCTTTTAAAATCTTTTTGGCAATCATCTTTTCTGATGATTGTTACAAGGTACTAGAAATGTAGCTACATTCCAGTAGCTGATAACAATCATCAGAAAGATACATATCTTTTTGTGCATAATCATTAAGTGCCTGCTTCATTTACTCTAGGAAAACCAAATATTAGGCATTAATTAAAACAAAATCTTTGTTTACTGAGATCTTCTCTTTTATTTACAACACACGCATTTACATAAAAACCAGTAGGTAGAAAAAACAATGGGTGACTTAATGGTCAACTCCAAGATTCATGTTTATTTGTTTACTTTGTGCAGCTTAATTAAAGAAGCTCAATGGTCCCATGTAGCAGCAATTTAGAAATGTTATTAAATATACAATATCCTATTTTGTTACATCTCAAAGACAAACGGGAAAAATATATGACTAATTTAGATAATTAGCCATGGCAATCCATTTTCAATAAACCAATAAAATGGACTAATTTTATAAGAATAAAGGAAATACAAACTAAAATCATTCATAAAAATCATTTATACAGGTTTGCCAAAATTAATAATATTTTCAATGTCAATTGTATGCACATAATTTTAACATTGACTAAGGACTGTTCCTTATCAATACTTGGAAGATGCTCATAAAAAAAAAAAAAGATCCAAAGCAAACAAAACACACAACAGCTCAAGACTGGCAATCATGCAACAAAAGAACAACCTATCATTAAGGATTATCCTGATGGACAACAGTCAGGAAAATAACACAACTGCATGCCATCAACCAATTAGCCAACATCTGTAAGAACAGTGGCAAAGTCCATAAGACCATCAGCTGCATCTGACTCTGCTAGCAGTAATTTCCTCTGAAGTTGGATATCGTAGCCATATCCAAAAGCTAAGTTTCAAAGCAAACTGTAACAAGTGAGAACTTAGTTTAACTTTGGTATTTCCTACTTCTAGATGTGATATGGACCATTTGCTTGGATGGTTTTAAAAACCAATTCATGGAAGGCAAGTTTATCAATGCCTATTAGCCCTGATTGCAGTAGCGGTTGGCATGTCTTTGAAGGCCAGCTGCTAAGAGACTGCAAACAGAGCAATCTGTGTGCTCACATGCTACAGGTGGGCTTCCCTGAGCAGATTTTTGATAACTGTGAAAAGAACCTCTAGGCCAGTTAGATCACAGGCCCATCCAGTAGGGCACATCTTATGTTCTTTTGATCTTATGTAAACTCAAGGATGAAACTTTGTGCTTGCTGCAACCAACAGGGCTTGCTAATGTTTTAGATCTAACCTCAAGTTCTAACTATGGGTCTATTTGTACTTAGGCCTCTGGTATGCAATTAGGACAGCTCTGGGACAGATACTCTGTACCAGAGCTGTTCTAATTGCATACCAGAGGCCTAAGTGTGAACAGGCCCTATGACTCTCATGTCAACATACCCTAACTTCACCGTAGTCACATGTATTACTCTACAGTTCCATAATTTCCAGGCAGGACAGCCCTATTGGATAGCAGTAATAGGAAATATAACTAATCTGAAAGTAACAGGTTTGGGAATCCTGTCTTACCCATTGTTACATATAGGATTTGCAGGAGGACAAACAATTTTTAATGCATTCTATTTAAAATAAATTATTTCATCATAGTTTGTAACAGGTGCTCACAATATTATCTAGAATAAGAGGGAGGCTTTAGAAGGAATTTGCATAAAGACTCCATGATCTAAGCTGGTATGCTGGGAATTTCTTAGACCAACTGCATCCTCATTCTGTATTTGAGAGTCAGGTTTTGATTTTTTTCAAAAAAAATTCCAAGACCAAGAAATCATGGTCATTTTTATCCAACTGTTTGCCCACCAAATATAAACATCAAATATCATCAGATGGGAAAATATCAAAAGGCAAGCTCAATTCTGAAGGGCAATACTGTTCCCTAATGTTCCCTACAACACTTTATTGCATGGTGTCAAAAATGGCCAGGAATTTATAGGGCAGAAGAAACCATGCTTAAAAACTACCTGGGACAAGTTTACAAGAAATATATAAAGGACTGATAACAAACAATTTGCTCCTTCTAGAAACCAGCATCCAGGTACATATTGTCTCCCAACAAATGAATGGTAGTAGAGGCCTTAAGGCTGTCTTGGAAAGTTTTAGACAACTCCCCCAGACTCATCTCTTCTCTCTAGATGGTCTGATACTATTGGAGCACATCACTGCACATGTACACAACCTCATACACTGTCATACACATTTGTGATGATGTGGCACACCTGTGTGATGTTGCCTCCCATCCATGTATAACAATGCACATAGTTACACACATGCAGCTGCACTTGTCTCACGTGCATGTATAATGATGCATGCCAGTGCACACTCCAGCCTTGTACATGGATGAGGCTGGACCATGCTACAGGAAAAACATGAGTTCCCTCATCTTTGAACTGGATCATGTCTGTTCAATTTGAACCTTGAACTGGGAATTTAAAAGACCTTTGAAAGGAGAAAATACTAACAAACCCAAATTGGTTAAAATTGAACCAGGGGGTTTGGACCTGTTTGACTGACCCCCTCCTTGGGTATTTTAGAGTTCAAACTGAATCTCCTCCCCACAAAAACCCCACACCTGTGGGATGTTCAGTTCAAACAGCTTGAACTGCTCAGTTTGGCAAATTTCTACCGCCCTTCCAAAAATGAAGAAAACTGCTTGCTTTCCATCAGACATCAAAGATATAAGTTGTGTTCTGGATTATCAGGGCAATTTAGTGCTTAACCTCATGCAGCACTGATCAAGTTTATTTAGTTTGCACTACATTATTTCAGCAATCCCTGTAAGGAATTTTTAATGTTATTTTATTTTCATAACACTTTTTACACTGATAGCTTGCACTCCACAAATCTTTATAATCAATTAATCTAAGCTGCTGTGGCTGTGTGTCATTGGATTACTCAATCTTTATAACTGCTGAGAGACTCCCATTTCCCACAACAAAAATAACTATGCCTCAGAAGTGATTTTAAAGTGACTGCCTGGTGTATGAACAAATAGGCAGGGCACATAAGAAAAGACTGAAGCATGGGTTCTCAGAATTTTTACCCTGATAAGATTTAGACTAAAAAAAAAAGTTTCATTGATGTGTTCTTGTTACAGAAGGACTTGTCAAAGACCAGTAAGATCATTGGCTGCATCTAGATGGAGTGAATATAGTGCCATTATGGTGCTGCTATGGTGGAAGTGTCTCATGTATTGTAAGCAACCCCACCATAAATGCACTTATTTTGACCTTGAAAAGGTTGCTGGAAAACCCAGCACTGGCTGCAACTTGTCCAGTTGTAGCACTTTTTAGAGAGCCATTTACCTTTCTGGACAGAGCAGCAATCATAGCTTTGACCAGTGCTCATGAGTAGAGGCCGAAATAGCCAATCACACAAGTGCTAAGGTGGTGATGTGCCCATCCAGGGATTCAAATTGCCCAGATTGCACATCATCAAAAGGTGCAAAGGCAGCACTGGCCATCAATTCAGGAAGCAATAATAGCGGAGAGCAATACTCCATGTCATTGCTTCTTTGTGCTATATTTGCTGCCCTCTTTGGGTAACCCTAATCACTCAGAAAGGCTCCAGTGGAGAATCTACTGCTGCTGTACCTCCACCATTGCCATATGGCTGCCACAGTAAAGTGTTCTCACCCAGTGATAGTTCACAGAACAAAACTGGTAGATACATTGACAACTGGGGGTGGATACATTGACTGAACTGAAGAAGGTCTCAGGGTGGGTAATAACCTTTAAAATCCAGCATATAAAAAAAAATATCAAAACAATAATAACCATCAGAACATTTAAAAACCAACATGTTAAAAACAGAACAATATCAGTTAAAAGAGTAGTGTTTGCAAAGGGGAGACTATTCCATAGCCTGGGGCCACTACTCAGAAGGTCCTCTCCCAGAGGTATTTTATGTACAAATTAGCTATCCCTAAACTGAAATATGTGAAGCAGAAAAGGTGAGTAGATTAAAACAAAATGCTACCAAGGGAGGGACACTAAGCATTTTATCCTCATGGCCTTGCTATTCCAAGGCAGCATGGTGGGAAAACATCAAAACATGGGCCCTTTCTGCACTGGGCCTTATTCAGGATTATATCTCAGGATAGGGACCAGCCATCTTCATGCTGGTCCAATCTATGGTAGGCCATAACAGGGCCTACCATAGTCTGCACCGGCATGCAGATGGTTGGTCCCCATCCTGAGATATAATCTGAAATAAGGCCTAGTGCGGAAAGGGCCATGGTCTAGAGAGGCCAAAGACAAGGCTCCTAATTGTGGTTAGAGCTTCAGTGGCAAAAACAGGAAATACCTAGAGAATTCAGGAACCCCTAAGGTTCCCTATAATTTTGAAGTAAACCTATATGAACTGTTCCACCACTTCAATCTAGACAATCAACTACAGTAAATCCAAAACTTACATTATAATGCTGTCTGCAAATCTAGAAATGATCAATTTCTACAGTCAATTCCCACTGGGGTGAGGGATTGGAATGTGTTTATCAGTTCATAACACAGGTGCTTAGCGTGTGCTTCTCCTAATGCTGGTAAAGCTCCCATAATTCTTTGCCATTTACTTTGAATGTACAATCTCTCTTTAGGAAACAGAAAGTTTAAAACCGTGTCATAATTTCCGGCCATAACAACTGAGCCAATGTATATAAGCATGTCTTTAAATGTGAACAGCAGTTGAGTAATAATACATTAGTCACTAAATTAAGGTGTTAATTGTGTGAAAAACCTGCTAGCCATAAGGAAAAAAAATATCTCAGTTTTATTCAACAAAGTCCAGTCTTTCTGCATTTCCACTTTATCACTTTCAGCAGGCACGTGAACCCAATAGCTCTTGTTAATATGTCTGTACATGTGTCCATTCACCCAATGAATTCCTCTCTTACAGATGTATTAACATAAGCACCACACTGAGAAGCTTTAATTTAAAGATCATTGCATACTTCCATGGTTTCCCCACTAGATTGCTATCAGTGGAAAATGCCAATAGCATCTGGCTTATTTATGAAATTAGCAAGAGCCAGGAAGGGCCAGTGCTGCTAAGTGTTTCAAAAGTCATGCTCAGCTTTCGGTAACTGTGAACAAAGGCTCACTATTTTCAGTTGCCTCTAGTAATTTGTCATGGCTCTTCCAGAGTCCTCCCAATGTTCTCTTTCATCCCATTCTTCCATCAGATTCTTTATCTACATCTTCTTGGACAGAATGCCAGACATATCTTGTAGTCACTGGGTTTGATTCTGAACTTCTCCATGAAGCCAGCTGGATGGCCTTGGGCTAGTCCCAGCCCTTTTTCTGAGCTCTCAGAGGCCCACCTACCTCACAGGGTGTCTGTTGTTAGGAGAAGAATAGAAAGCTTTGTCAGCTGCTTTGAGTCCCCTTAAATGGGTAAGAAAGCCAATCTCCTCCTCCTTCTCTTTCATCTACCTTGCCAAGTACAGTCCTTTTCCCTATCCATCCATTGGCTTTCATTGGTGTTGAGATATTGCATATAAAATATTTACTTATACCAGATTTACTTATTTATTTAAGAAAGAGATAGAGAAAGAAAAAGAAAAAATGAAGGTCCTAGTCACAACAATATAATGAAAGAAAATGAGTCTGTATCAGAAGTTGCATAAGGTACCACATAAACATCACATAGGGACAAGGTGTTATGTAGGCCAGGAACAGTGCTTTGTCAGGCTTCAGCCAGCAACTAATTGTTTTTTAAAGTGTGAGAATTCCCACACTTTACATCTGGCCAGATGTGAAAAAAATACCGTCATAATCTGATATTAAGAATGTGTCTAAATGTCTGGCACTTTCCCCCGCTATGCAAGAATAGATTGTGTTTGGTGTGGTCTGCACCTGCTCTGTGTAGGATAAATCACAAGGCACCAAAAAGATACGCAAATACAAATCACAAGGCATTTGAATAATGTTGACATACATTGAGCTTAAGGAATTGTGGATGGCTCCAGACACTGGCCAAATATCATGCTAACAAGTGATATGCTGGAGCAAACCCTTCCACAATACTGACTTGTTGGCTAGACAGCGCAGGGCCTAGTACTGTTTGGTGTGATATAGTAATGTGAATGCCACCACTGTTCATGGGTATTTTTCCACTGTCACTAAAAGTACTCATTAAGTACCCATTAATGAGTACAAAAATGCCATTTTGTACCCATTAATGGGTACGAAATGGGTACTTTTGTGACAGTGGAAAAACACTCCATGCTTGGCTATCTTTTTCAGTCCCCTTATATGCACACTGGCTGTGGCAAAGATGGTGGCTCCATCCACAAGGTAAGTTATAGCATTAGTTCAGAAAACCCACGGTCAGTCAGGTTTTCATGAGATATATTATAGAGGTATTTCAAAAGGATATAGTAGGGCTATGGTGGGATTGCCACAGATACATATGGCAATCTTTCCATAGCCCTGTCATAATAGCACTATATATGCCACATCTGCATAGGTCTGTGAAAATGAAGGAAAGAAGTGAGGTACTAATCATTACCTCTCCCAAGAAAAGGAGAGACAAGAAATACAGAGCTTTTCTACAGTCAGAATAGGATGCAGCTACCTGCATGTGACCTGCACTACCATACAAGTGGCAGCTCCCTATTCTGGAATGTATTCTGGAATAAGGCCTAGTGCAGAAAGGACCACAGTTTCTTGTGTTTCACCAGAACCTGCAAAAAGGAGGCTATGGCTCTATAGATTTCTGAGGACCGGTTCAGTAGTATGAGTAAATGTCAAGTTCAGATGAAGAAGCTACACATGATGTTTTCAAGCCTAGTTAAGTGGTCTTTCTCCCACAGAGCAGAACCGAAGAAGATTCAGAGCAAGACTGAGAGAGAAGGAATGTGGAGCAGCTTGGCAAAAGTTAATCTTACAAGGCTGAACAAACAATTATAGAAAATCCACTTCCTGAGTCTTAACTCCAACCCAAAGGGTGATCTTGCTGGAAACAAAAAGCTGGAAAGAATATATATGATGAGCAAAGTGGTGAGCTGTCAACAGTCATTGAAAGCCAGATTTGTCTTTATAGAGATGCTGCATATTTATGAGGGTCCCCCTAGTCAACCAGAATACAGATTTATGTAATCAGAGCTTCTTGTGTGGAGGAAAGTTAACTAGGGGTATGCACAAATGCATTTTTGCTTTGAATTTGAGTCAATTTGAATATTCGATTTGATTGAAATTTTTAAAATCTGGATTTTTAAAAATCCAATTCGAATCCGGATTATCCAGATCCGTACATTCAGAAATCTGATTCGACTCTGTAAATACAAATGTTGGCAAAACTGGTAACCATTTTTTGAATTGGTCCGCATCCTGTTTTCATCCCGTATGCATCCCGTTTTCATCCCGCATTATAAGCGCAAATGTGAATGATATTTGTATGCAATATATGCAGATCTGTACATTCGAATTGCATTTTTGAAAATTCGAAATTCGTCTGAATGTGTAAATTCAGATTTTGAAATTCCGGTTTGAATTCAAATGTCGATATTCAATGGATTCGAATCAGATTTTTGATTTTCAAATATCAGTGCACATCCCTAAAGTTGACCATCTTTTTTAACTAGCTCAGATGATGTATCAATCTAATTACCACCCATGACCAATCACTGCTAGGAAATCTTAACTTGTTTAAGGCCACATTTGCTTTGTTTTCCTATGTCTTTGTAACTGGCCCTCATGAACTGATTTTTTAATTAGGCCACAATAGAAAGGTAATGCTAGGGTACACGCAGAGTCCAGCTGAATCTGGCTTGTTAATAATAGTATCCAGATGTTTCTGGACAACTCCAGACAGTTTGGCCAATGGTCAGCAATTATGGGAGTGGTAGCTGCACATCATCTGGAGAGCCACAGTCTTCTTATTCCTGCTTTAGAATGCCATTGACATTACACTTATAAGACAGATCCAGGGGGATTTTGTTTTATTTTATAGAGCATCATTGTTCATTGAGCCATGTAATGATATTGTCAAATAGAAGATCTGTAGGGCATGAAGCAGTTGAGAAAGTGTTGATAGTAGTGCATGTACCCTGGGACTGGAAACAAATTTGTTCAGAAGGATGGAATATAAGTCTGTAATCTAATAACAATGCAGCTTAATTTTTTTATGTGATAGATGAAACCAGTCATTAATGTTCAAGCTTTTTTTATATACACAAGGCAATTTCCACCTCCAGAGCTTGGCATTTCATGCAGTATGCTAGGTTATATTCAACTTCACTTATCAAGAAATGGGGCAGAGGGATTGGAATATAAAAGATTCATTCAGCATCTCTAGGTAATGAGGGTTCCATGTTATACGGATCAAAGGTTTTATCGTGTATAGTTTTCCACAAAAACACAAGGGTTGCAGTAGGGACAGGCATTTCATAGTTAGAAGGGTTGGCTTTTCTACCCCACTTTTCTCAAAGCCACTGACAAACTTTCTGTTCTTCTTCCCATAACAGACACCCTGTGAGGTAGATGGGGCTGTGAGAGCCCAGAAAGAGAGCTGTGACTACCCCAAGGTCACCTAGCTGGAGGAATGAGGAATCAAACCCGGTATTCCCAGATAAGAGTCTGGCTCCCTAACCACAAGACCAAACTGAGTTAGCTCAAGACTTGTCACTGCGCACACCGAGAGCCAATGTCCAGTGTGATCAGCCTGATATGAGAAGATATTCATTCTCCCCCTCTCTCCTCAGCATGGAGTCACTTGAGTTTTTCTTTTCCATAGAATCACTGTGAATGTGTGCCTAAGCACATTCCTAAGAATTTAGCAAGTTAATAGATTTCCTCTTAGCACCAAAAAGCAAGCATACAGAACTTTCAGTCCTTATCTCAACACATTGAAATAAATATTATCAACCTAAAGGATGATTAGACAATATAAAAGCCATGTCATATCCCCTATCTTCATTGAATGTGTAAAGAAAGGCACAGTCAGCACAAGATTTAGTGTGAATGGGGATCCACACCAGCCATTTCAGCTCAGCCCTGCACCACCTGACCTGAATGTAGGCCATCTGCCAAGCCATTCTGCATTGCACCTTGCATCCTAAGAAGCAGTTATATCAGCCTAAGACACTCCCTCTGACCCCCACCTGACCTCCACCTCTAGAGGATCCATCTCTAAACTACTGGAGCAATAGCCCCATGTCCAGCACTGACTTGAAGGAATTCTGTGCATTCTTATGTTTACTTTTGCATTGCTTTATGAAAAATAACCCTGCCAGCCAGAACTCATATTCATGTGGAAGACCTACACAAGCACATGTTTTCTGTAGCCATTTATTTATCATCAGTGCATGAAGTGCATATAAAAAGGCCTAACCATAATATGGCTAATGGGGTGCAGCTAGCAGATAAACTGTCACTTGGGGAAGTGAACGGCAAGTGCAATTCTGCCCCCACCTTCATGTATTTAGGAAATGCATGGTGATGGTCAAGGAACCATTCCTTTTGAGTAACTTGTGTGCCTTATTTATTAATGCTGTGCTTTCCAAATTTTGAACCACAAATCCCATCATTCTTAATGGTGAGGAGGACTAATGGGAGCCAGAGTTCAGAAACATCTGGAAGGCATCATATTGGCTACCCTTGGCATAAATTCTGCGATGAAAAGTGTACCCTGTGTAGAATTTAGCTTAACTTTCTGAAAGAATGTTTAACATGGTCAACAACTGAAAAGATTCTAAAAGTAAACATGGTTATTTCCTGCTTCAAAACATGATCAAATACATTTATATTTCTTCTGTAGTAATTTGTCTCATGTAATCAAGGGATAGCAATATATCAAACTGGGTACTCTGTAGAAAAAAAACCCTACTTAATCTCAGTGTAGGCTAGTTTTTATAGTTAACTGCTGAAGTGTCCCTTGAACATTGGCCTTGAAGCTGGTTAATCTTGGCTTAGAGGTACAAAGGGGGAAAAATCTTGTGCGTGATATCATTTATAACTATTCAGGAATTTGGAGCCTCATCTAATGTGTCTGGATTATATCACTGTTAGAATGTTGTAACCCCTCCTGGGTAGGGACTGTGGCTTCCTCTCTAAACAGAAATCTTCCAAGTATGCTCTCCACACTCAATAAAAAATAAAAATAAGAAAGCTTTTATAAGAAAAACAGCCTTTGGTTGCAGTTGTATCCGATTTTGTTCCTAACAAAATAACTTGTATATTACATGAAGGATAGTATGTATCAGATTATTATGGCACGGCATACATCCCATAACTTGAAGTTGTTTGGCAAACTTTCAGTCCTTATACTAATGACAATAATATGAACATACCTAGAATAACTGCACAAATCCAGTTCTAGAAAACTACTTAACCTTTTATACATTTGAACTAAAAGCACAATCTCAGCATATCATTGACTTTGCAGGAAATTTATCAAAAACAAACTGGGACATTCAAAGCTAGCTGGATTTTTAATGACCTCAATCTTATCTTGAGAAGCAATCCATAACATTTGGTTGAAATAATAACTTTTTAGAGATGGCTATTATATAAACTGGAGCAGTACACACATGTAAATAAATGAATAAACTGTAACATCAGCTTTAGTTGAATTAATAGCACAGTTAAAAATCCATATCAACTTGCTTTGCTTTGCCCCCCCCCAGCTGTTTTCGCATCTGCTCACTCACACACTTTTATACACCACTTTTCTCACCCATTCTTGGTTGGTTCAGAAACACCACAAGCAAGTGATTGGACAGCAAAGGTAAAGTTAGAGGCTTACTGGGACCCAAACAGAAAACAGACTTGGAAGTAAGGCTGGAAGCAAGGCAAGGAGGCCTTTTTACCAAGAAGTCTTAGGTGAGATCCACACACCCAACTTTGACCATGACAAAAGACAGCCAGGACTGTGTTGACTGGGTGCCACCATATGTATTTTGGATCTTTTGCATGCCAAACACTAGAACATTCTTACCTACCTTATAGGGTGTCTGTTGTACAGAGAAGAATAGAAAGCTTTGTCAGCCTCTCTGAGTCCCCTTAAATGGGTGAGAAAGGTGTATAAAAGCCAATCTCCTTCTCCTTCCTCTACCTTGCCAAGCACAATACTTTTTCCTAGCCATTCATTGGCTTACAATGGTGTTCAGATAGATGATATACCAGATTTGTTTGTTTGTTTGTTTGTGGCAGTCCTGAGTGGAATAGCTCAGGATGCCTCTGCTGAGAACATTCCACAAGGTGAGTGTGAAAAGGCCCTTTGGCTCTTTGAAAATTTTGTTCCCTGTACTTGAAGTTTCCACAGAGGTGTGCCCTGAGTGGATGATCCTCCACTTCGCTCTTGGACTGAAGCAAGTCAACAAGCTCCTGGGTAGAACTTGTCTTAGGTTATACCCAACACCTTGGCAGCACAGGATGCACCAAGGCAAGAAAAGTGCTTCCACTCATTCCCTGAGCAGGACATGTGTCTACTAAAAAGCTGGCACCTCATCCGCCAATGTCTTCAGAAAAACACAAACATATTTATTGCTACTTTTAAAAATATGCCCAGGTATAAATTATTATGCATGCTCAAACTTAATAAAAAATTTCTTTCAAAAGATGAGGGAGTTTATAGCTCAGTTCTGAACCATCAGCTCCAAATACAAAAGACCCTCCATCATGCTGTAAAAGGAGTGGGCTTTTGCCAGCCCAGAATCTGGTCATCATGTATTGATAATGACTGAGAACAAGAAACACCCTCAGATCAGTCAAATTTACTCAGAGGAAGCAGGCTGCAGTGCATGCTTCAAGGTCCTCCAGTGTCCTTTTCAAGAGTTCTGTACAACAGTGGGCAGCTTTAGCATGACTGCTGTACCTCTGGAGCTTCCTCAAAGTGCCAGCTGCCATAGGTGTGGATGCAGCCCGAATCACAGCCAGAATGAAGGTGGTTCTCACAAGAAGCAAGAATATAGACTCTCCTGGACAGAGATCAGAGCAGGAGAAAAGACAGGGGCAGCTGGGCTGTGCACATTGTTTAGAAAGAGGAACTAAAAATAAGTGCTTAAAGACAATGACTAGGACATGGAAGTATGATAAAGAGGCACAGAGTGGATCTCATTGTGTCAGAGTCCTGAAAGAAAGAAAGGCTTAAGTTTTTGAGGAAGTTTCTACTTTGAGCAAATAACCAGTCTCATCTGTGCAGTCTAGGACGCACTAATGAGCTTGCTTGTATTGCACACAGGGTATATTCAGATATATAATTAGGGTCATCCCTGGGGTGAATTAGAACCTCAAAGTACAACACATAAAAGGAAAAAAAATCATCCCCAGGTTTTTGCATATCCAAGCCTTCCATAGACACACACACACACACAAAAAAAAAAAAAAATTCTCTCATTGCTGAGCCAATCCCAGTCTGCCATCATTGCCAGGCAATCAGGACCTGGAAAATTAGCCAGCAGCAGCAGCAAATCAGAGGTAAGCAATTGTTGCTCTGGAGACATTGCTAGGCTTTGAGGCAAAGGCCACAAGGAAAGTTGGAAAGTTTTAGATGCTTGTTCTAAGAACTGTGTAACACAAATTCCCCCTTCCCCCATGTTTAAAAATGGAGCAATCCTTTGAAATGATACACCCCCAAAATACTCTGTATGATCAAACCCTTACGACCACTAAATTGACCTCTCAGGTTCTTGCTGGGTGACTTTATCACCAGACCATAGAATCATAAGACTATAGATTTGGAAAGACTCCAATGTTCTTTCTGCACTTGTCCTAAGGCACTGCTGGACACACAATAGTATAAATCAGCAGAGCTCCACCCTCCCCATCTTAGCATGCTTTGGCCACACAAAGCTATGAATCAGGATAGGGGGCCAAAATGGTAACCTAACCTGACCTATTTAAAGAGGTCTACAACTGAACCAGAAGTCGTATATCCAGGTCCCAGTGGATATGAAACAGGAGCACCCCATGATCCAGAATACAAGAAGAGATAGAATCAAATGCAGAAACAGCTTAAGACACTTCTGGTCTAACCTGTTGCAAAGTTCTGGGAAACATGTCTGCATGGATGGTGTTCACCACATCCCATCAGCTTGCAAAATGTGCCTGCAAATCCCTAGAAGGTTAGTGATACATAGATTAGAGACTGTATGATACTGTGATATAAAGAGTACCGGGAAACAAGGGTTACTATGAACAACAAAAGTCACATAAGTGTAATTCTTTCAATTCATTTGTTTTAAGAACTGGATTGTTGATTTCAGTGGATATTCTGCACTTGCTTTGCAGGTTTATTGTAGGTTAAAATTTACTAGCATTTGCACTTGAGAGTGCTAGTCACAATAGCCTAGCCCCCACACAACCAGAGACTTACCTGGGTCCTGTTGCACATCCGATCCTCCACAGGGCACTGCCATTTTGGTCATGGCCACTGCGCAACAGCACATTGATACTCTGTGCATGTGCAGTGTGTCAGGAGTCATCTGAGCTGCCAGTGCACTTATGTGGCAGCTCAGTTAACCCCTTACACTGGAAAAGGTGCAGATGGTCACTGCTGGATGCCCGTGGGTAAGTTCCCGGTCATGATTATAGTTTGTTAGCATATGGTACACAATTTCATGCACCACAGCTTGTTGATAATTAATTAACATCTGGACCGGCAGGGGACATATGTAGGCTGTACCCCTCCTACAAGTACAGTTGCACTTACCCAAAGGTTAACTAATTATTAACTAAGAGGCCAAGTGCAAATTGGTCTGAATACTTAATACTAAGCATGCGGATAAAAGCTAACAATATTGCTATATATTTTACTCATTCAAATAGTGAAGTTTGAGTAGTCAGATCCTCAATGAGCTATTTCTTCATGAAATGCCAATTTTCATTCATTTCCATTTTGAATTCTCAATATGATCAGAAGGAACCATGGCAACACAGAATACAGAAACAGTGGTGAAGTCATGAAGAGCAAAAGTTTAAAAGACCAATACTTAAAATTAATGAATACGGATGAATTTCTCAGGTGAAATGTCAAATGAAAAACAGAAAGTTGCTTTGAAATACATTCAAATAAAGAGCCGGTTGCAATGAATAGCATTTGGCTTCATGACCAGCATCCAGAAATCTGCAACAAAATTCAGAAACTCCCATTTACATGTTTTCCTACCACAGCATTACAAGAATGTTTATATAGAGGCATCTAAAATAGTAAAAGCTGACATGGCTTGTATATCAGTGAGATCCATGTACGATACTTGACCAATAGATGGCCAGAACTGGTTTCATCATGAATCAAGACCCACTTATAGAATCAGAATCATAGGTCCTTTCTGCACTTGGCCTTATTCTGGAATATAACTCGGGATAGTGGTCTCCTAGCCACAAGCTAATGCAGACTGTGGCAGTGCTCCCCTGGGGCCTTCCATAGTCTGCACTAGCATGCAGAATGCAAGTCCTTATTCTGGGATATACTCTAGTCCAGAATAAAGCCAAGTGTGGAAAGGGCCACAGAGTTAAAAGAGACCTTTAGGGTCATCAAGTCCATCTCCCTGCTCAATGCAGGATTTCCTAAACCATCCGAGACAGGTGTAGGTCAAGCCTCTGCTTGAACATCTCCAGTGAAAGAGAACCCACTACCTCCTGTGGCAACCTATTCTATTGACTGATCATCCTCACTGTCAGGATGTTCTTCGTAATATATAATCTGTATTGGTTCCCTTGAAGTTTCATACCATTGTTTCTAGTCCTCCCATCTTCTGCAAGTGAGAATAGAGACAATCCCTTTACACTGTGACAACCCTTCAGATACTTGAAGACCATGATCATTTCTCCTCTCAGTCTTTTCTTCTGTAGGCTAAGCATCTCTAGAAACTTCAACCTTTCCACATAGGACATGCTTTGCAGACCACTAACCATTTTGATAGCATTCCTTTGGACTTGCTCTAGTTTGTCAATGTCTTTTTTTAAATTGGAGTGCCCAGAACTGGACACAGTACTCTAGATGAGGTCTGACCAAGGTAGAGCAAAGAAGAATAATTACTTCTCATGATCTAGACTCTATACTCCTCTTGATGCACCCTAGGATAGTGTTTGCCTTTTTAGCAGCTCATCACATTGCCGACTCAAGTTCATCCTGTGATCAACCGCTACACCCAGATCCTTTTCAGTTGTGCTACTACTGAGACAGATTCCTCCCATTCTGTATTCATTTTTTTATCATTTTTCTTACGAAGATGTAGGACTTTGCATTTATCCCTATTAAATATCATCCTGTTAGATTCAGCCCACTGTTCAAGCTTATCTAGATCTTTTTGAATCCTCTCCTTCTCCTCCCTAGTGTTAGTAACCCCTTCTAGCTTTGTGTCATTTGCAAATTTGATCAGCATCCCTTCAACTCCCACATCCAGATCATTTATAAAAGTGTTGAATAGCACTGGACCCAGGACAGACCCCTGTGGTACTCCACTTGAAACATTCCTCCAATTTGATGTGAAGCCATTTATTACCACTCTTTGAATGTGATCACTAAGCTAGTTATAAATCCACCTAACAGTTCTCCTGTCTATCCCATATTTGTTCAATTTTTCAACAAGTATAGTATGAGACACTTTGTCAAATGCTTGCTGAAGTCAAGATACACTATATCTTCAGCATTTTCCTGATCAACCCATTGAGTGATTTTTGTCATAAAAGGATATTAGATTAGTCTGGCATGATTTGTTTGTAACAAATCTATGTTGGCTCTGGTTAACTGAACTTGAACTTTAGATGGGGGGGGGGGATGTCAGTGACTTCCTGGCTTTACAATTCACCACAAAGAATTGTGGTGTTTTCTGGATTGGAGTTCACAGAGAGTTCATGAGTGTGGTATTTATTTATACACACATGTACACACATACACACATACACAGTCATACACATGTCTAAGCTGGGGAATAAATGTTCCTCAGTTTCAATGTTTCTACCCAGGCCTGTTATGAAACCTGTAGGATGTGGCCCCCAAAGTCAACAATTTTCCATTGCTGGGAAGAGATCAAGAAAGATTAGTCTTCATGATAATGGAAGAGCAAGAGACTGATGGAAAGCAGTATCAGAGTGCTTCCCCCCCCCCATCTGCAGGAAAATTGATTTTAGCAGTGTTCTCCACCCATCTCCAATGGTATGATGGCCCAGTGAGGGAAAGACTTTGATATCCCTCTGCCCAGTTGTTGCTTAAAGTCTACCCAGGTCTTCTTTTTTTGGAAGGCAAGCTTAGTGGTACACTCCTGCCATCTCCTCAGCTACTTTAGATGGTATTGCATTCATTCAGTGTCACCTCTACAGGCATATAACAGCTTTTCTATCAGTGGGATGGATGTTTGGAGCTTCACCCTTGCCACTGGGATTTTCCTCCTGATGGGAATGGCTTTCTGCCCCTCTATGGCCATTGCTGCCAAACTAACTACCTTTCCCAACCTAGGTTACTGAATATTTATAGAATACCTATCCCATATTTTCTTGTCCTTACATTCATCTCAAACCAATTTAGATGAAGCCTAAATTCATTTGAATAATTTGTTATCCTGTTCTAATGGTGTGGAAAATCCATAAAACTACAAGGCCCTACAAATCTCAAAGTCTGGCTAGTGTGGATCGCTAAAATCTATAAACTGAGCAGGCAGGCATCAGGTTCCTCAACCAGCTGCAATAAATGGACTGCTTTCATTTTTCCCTCCCTCAGCTTTTCAGTGGAGAGTGATTCATGTAAATCAGTAACACCATGCAAGATAGCAAAAGGTGCAACTCCCTTGTAATCTCAACATAAGGATAGTTCCCATATGGAAGTATCTGTTCGCTTAGGAAATTCAGAAGCAAACTGATTAGATATAACAGGGAAAGGAGTTTTTCCCACTACTGTATCCTTGCTTATAGCTTTCTACTCTATTTTTATACTTTTGTGATATACAGTGCATTACTGATTTAAGTCCTATGTGTATTATCTTGTGCACTGAAGTCATTTTTCTTTTTTCACAGTTACTGCAGCAAGTAATTCATTTGCAGTATATTGTTTATTAAAAGAGGTAGGAAAGGAAGATCACTACTGTGATTGGCAAACTTTAATAGAAATGTACTGAAGATAGGGCAGACAAACAGAGGGATATGGAGAAAGCAATGCCAGGGTCATCAGACCAGTGATAGAACAGCTTTACAGGGGTTTGGGTTGACTCGAATACTCAGGTTTCCATAAGGACAAAATTCCATCACTGCTAGCAAGGAGTTTAAATGTCCCTTTCCAGTAATGTGCCTGGAAGTCCCCAAAGCCACCCTGAGATGGGGGCAGGGTGCACTGACCTCACTGTGGATTTCCGACTTTGATGGTTCCCTGTCATGTTAATGATTCAGCTGGCAGTGGTCATTTAGCCACTGTTGGCCAAATGGAGGAGGATGAACAAACAGCCATAACATGATAGCACTGGCTCTCCACTCCCTGCATAAGCAGGAACTCAGATGTCTTTAAAAAGCTACACTTCTTCTTCCTGGACAATCCAGGTGAAATTAGAAGCTGTGCGCTGTAGCACTCCTAGTTAAATGTTTGTTACATAATGATACTAGAACTGCATTCAGATGGAGGAAATGAGTCCATCCATACAGATGATAAACTGAGGCCTTCTGCACTTAGATGATTAGGCTGCGAGTACTGCAGGTACAGGTGGACCATTCACGTTTGCTGTGAGGAAAGCTTCCTCAAAGCATCCATTACTGGCCTGAAATGTGAATGGTCCTCCTGTTTACCAGCCCGTGCTGATACATCTGGAGCCAGAAGTTCCACCACCTCATAACTGAGATTGGCCGCTCAGATGCCGTTGCGAGAGGGGTGTGCTAGATCACAGGCTAACCTATGATCAAACACCCAACTCACAATTCTAAGATCGATCGCCACTCCCAGATGTGGGTGAGTGAACAATCAGCACTGGAAATGTCACCGCACATGGGTGTACCCTGCATTCCCTGCAGACCAAATGCAGCGAACCAGAAATCAAGTGAATGGTCACACCACTGGAATCTTCAGGTAAGCTTCTAGTTAATGTTGGTAAAGGTGTAGAACACAAAATTGTGTTCCACACCTAATCAACAATTAGTGAGCTTCTGGGGAGACTGTAAGCTGTAGCAGCCTAGTTGACATGTGTATACTCTTCCCCAGACATTCACAACTTCTTCACTACCCGCCTAAGTGCGAATAGGCCTCTGGTTGCTTTGCTTCAGTTTGCTTTTCCAATAAAAATAAATCCAAGATAATTTTTAAAAAGTATGACTATCTGATAAGGATGATATCTGTGCACTGAAAACTGAATAACTTCAATCAAACTATATAAGACTACAATGTGGTTTACAAAGGAGGAAAGAATCCCTATTGCTTTCATGTCACAACTGCCTTTGCAATTCCATCTTTCATACAAACGTTGGAAGGCCTGTCTTTAGTTTGATGCATCTAAAGGCTACAAGTGTGCCCTCATTTACTTGAGAGTAAGACCTACAGAGCATAGTGGAACTTCTGAAGCTTCATCCACACATGTTACAAAACACAGCTCAAGGACAGCCCTAGCGTTCCTATCCCAGGGGCGTTTCCACACTTCCCTTCCCATCCGCTGGACAAGAAAGGAGTACAACCAACTAATGTTTACTAGCATTCACACTTGCAAATGCTAGTAAACATTAGCCTAACCCCCATCCCCCGCAATCGAACATTTACCTTCTGTTTGATAACCAGCTGGTCTTCTTTTGTGTGTGGTGCCCTCCACGACTGCACATGCGTCAACACCATCACCGTGACAATGCTGATGTTCAGCATAGGTACATCAGGAAGTCAGCAGAGCAGCTAGTGCAATTGTGTGGCAGCTCTGTTGACCTCATCCAGCAGAGGTGTAGATGGACACCAGCTGGATTCTATCAGGTAAGTTGGGGTAAGGGTTGGTAAGCTCATGAAGCACAATTTCATGCTCCACAGCTAGTTCATAATTAGTCAACTTCTGGGCAGGCAGAGGGCATTTCTATGCTGTAAACGCCTCCCACAAGTGCAGGTGCACTTGCCCAAATTATCAACTATGGGCTGGACTGTAAATTAGTCCAAGCTCTAATCCCCATTAAAGGCTATAAAATGCAGTTGACAGGTGTGTTTTCTGGAAGACATTAACAGGCAGACTCTACCACCTATAAGGCTGTGATCAGATATAGCAAAAAAGCCCTCTGAGGACCTTTAGAGAAGGCTTTGACATGAGATTGTTCATATATCAGTCTGCCCTTCCCTCTCACCTGAACATTCAGTGCTAGATCAGGAAGATTAGAGAAGGCTTGAGAACATCAGGACCACACTTTGTCTCTCTGAAGCACTTCTGAGATGCCCCCTTTTTAAAATCCAAACTAAGCCTATGCTGCATCTGAGCCAGTTTCCCCCCTTGTTTTTACTTTGTGCAGATACTGCCATAGTTACAGCGCTTCAAACATTCCATCAGCCTTCAGAGTGCTTCTTCAATGATGACTTCTATAGTATTAAAAAGGCAAGATTTATTGACTAGAAGAACGTTGTCCAAATGTTCCGAATGCCTCATATTGTCCTCCTTTCCTTCCATGCCGGCACATAAATTCAGGATTGTTGTTGGGGGTTTTCTTCTCTCTCTTTCTTACATGCAGAGCCTCGGTTTTACTTTTTATTAAAATTCCACAAATAATACTAGTTTTCAGATCAAATAAAGTTCCCTTCAACTTACTGTAAACTATAGCCCATAAAACCCATCCAAATAGTTTAAAACTATCTGGCTTATTTTATGCAAAGGGTTTTTTTCAGTAAATGGTTGGTATAATCTAGTGAGCATTACTATGAAATATGAAAGTTGCATTTAATTTGTGATACATTGTGGGGTTATATAATGACATCTATACCTTTGTATTATGTTCTGTAACTTCAGCCAAGTCATGCTCATGGCTGTGTCCAGACTTGTTTATGCTGCACAGCAGAGTGCACAGTCACGATCTGGGCGTCACACATGACGATCGTCACAGTGCATTATCAGATTGCTACTTCACACTTAGATGAATGCTGGTATTCATTGTGCTGTATGATGGAAATTTTAATCCTTCCACCAGTCTGGGCAGAATAGCAACAAAAGACTAATGAGAGGTAGGAGAGCAGCTCAATTCTGATTGGCTGCCTCATCCCCTGTGACTATGCAGTCTGACTCAGCTCTCACAGCTTCCGAGGAGGAAGCTACATAACTGCTTTTTAGTCAGGACGGTCAGTCATCACTTTGCAGGGGAGGTGTCCAGAGAACTGTCTGGTCCAATTTTTTGGGATCAGTTTCAATTATTGCAGCCTGAAGAAGTGGACAAGCTACTTGTGGGGGTGTGGCCAACAATGTGCTATCTGGACTCTTGCCCTTCCTGGCTGATAAAAGCTAGCCTGCAAGGGATGACCAGGTGGATTCAGAAAGTGGTGAATGCCTCTATGAGGGAAGGGGTGGTTCCACTGGCCCTTAAACAGGCTGTGGTACACCCCCTCCTGTAGAGGGCTTCCGTGGCTCTGGAATACCTAAACAACTATTGCCCAGTGGCCAAGTTGTTTTTGAGGCAAGGTGCTAGAAGGAGTGGTCGCTGCTCAACTGCAGAGATGCTTAGAAGAAGCTGATTATCTAGACCCATTTCAGTCTGACTTCAGGCCCGGTTATGGCACGGAAACTGCCTTGGGCATCCTGGTTGATGACCTCCTCTGGGGGAGAGACAGGAGGAATGCAACCCTGTTGGTTCTCCTGGATCTCTCAGGGGCTTTGGATACCAAAGTTTAGGAGGGGGGCAGTGCTTGGCATTGGTTCTGCTTCTATCTCCAGAATCAATCTCAGATAGTGGTCATGGGAGATACTCACTTGTGGGGTTCCCCATGGGTCAATCTTATCTCCCATGTTATTTAATATCTATATCAAGGCACTGGGAGAGATCATCAGGAGATTTGGAGTGAGGTGACATCAATATGCAGATGATACCCAGCTCTATCTTTCTGTGCCATCTGAATCAAGAGAGGTGGTAGAAGTGCCTGGAGGCAGCAATGATCTGGATAAGGCCCAATAAATTGAAGCTGAATCCAGACAAAACAGAGATCTCAGGTCCATGTAGTTGGGAGACACCCTGTCCTTGAAGGGGTTGCAATGCCCTGGAAGGGACAGGTGCATAACCTGGGGGTACTCCTGGACTCCACGCTGATGCTTGAAGCTCAGGTGGACACCGTGGCCAGGAGTGCCTACACCCAACTACGGCTGGTGCATCAACTGAAGCCTTTTTTGGACAGAGATGATTTGGCCACAAATCTGGTAACCTCTAGGTTGGGCTATTGCAATGCACTCTACATGGGGCTGCCCTTGAAGATGGTTTGGAAGTTGCAGCTAGTGCAAAATGCAGCTGCCAGGGTGCTGACCAGGACAGTTAGCCAGATGCACATCACACCAGTTTTATTTTTTTATATAATTTATTTATTAAAAGATTTTTTAAAACCAACATAAACTTCTTACATTATCATCATATCATACTGTTACATTTCTTCATTATTTTTTATGCGACTTCTTTCATTTTCCCGGCTTGTTTCTTTGCTCCTTTATCTGTTTCTTAATCTTTCTCAGCTGACCCCTCAGTTCTTAGTCGAAACCATCCGTCATTACTTCTATTTCTCACAGATAGTTAATAAAAGGGCTCCAGTCTTTCGTAAACTTATCTGTTGTTCTATCTTTTAGTAGGTTTAATTTATCCATCTCTGCCAAGTCCATCAATTTAATTAACCATTCTTCTCCTAAAAGTATATCCTTCCATTTCTGTGCATATAATAATCTTACTGCTATCACCATTTATAAAACTAAAGAGTTTATATTATCTAAGCTATCATCCACAATTCCCAACAAAAACAGTTCTGGCGTAAATACAATATTTATCTTTAAGATTTGTCTCATCAGGTTATATATTTGTACCCAATACTTTTTTGCTTTTTCACAAGTCCACCACAAATGATAAAAGTTTCCCTCAACTTTTTTACATTTCCAACATTTAGTCGACATATTTTGATATACTTGCCCCAATTTATGAGGTATTAAATACCATTTATATATCATCTTATACACATTTTCTTTTAATTACATATAGTAAATTTCATATCTTTTATCCACAATTTCTCCCTT
Organism: Aspidoscelis tigris stejnegeri; assembly: GCA_023333525.1. Taxonomy (NCBI): domain Eukaryota; kingdom Metazoa; phylum Chordata; class Lepidosauria; order Squamata; family Teiidae; genus Aspidoscelis; species Aspidoscelis tigris. The sequence continues at coordinate 217,469,566 of JALMGA010000001.1, forward strand.
GGATCCATTTGGATATTATATCCAAAGTTCTTTGCCCATGTAATCATATAATCTTGAACCTGTTTATGTTCATGTTCCATTTCAATTTGGAGTAACACTTTATACATAATTCCAATTGTTCCCCTTTCAGCCTTGTTTAATTTTGTTTCCCAGTCTTGTTTTCCCCCTTAATTTCTCTTTATCTGTTCTATTTATATCCACTAGTTGTGCATATGTTTTTACCCTCCTGGTTTAACTGTTCCCTTGTTTTAATATCTTCATATTTGAGCTAGGATCCTCCTTCCCCGAACTCCTTTAACAGACCAAAAAGTAGTTTCTCACAAAATGATTCCTAAAATCTGCATTGACTTTCACTTTTTCATACCACAAATACTTGTGCCACCCATATCTTAAGCCTTCTCCTTCCAGTTTTAGAAAGACTGCATTGGCTGCCAATTTACTACTGAACCCAATTTAAGGTGTTAACTCTGACTCATAAGGACCTAAATGATGGGCCCCAAATATCTAGAGAAGTGCCTTCTGCCATACCGACCTGCCCATGCCCTAAGATCTGCAGGGAAGGCCCTCCTGGTTGTCCCACCACCTTCAGTAGTGAGGTGGTGGACACCTGGGAGAGGGCCTTCTCAGTAATGGCCCCCAGGCTATGGAATAGACTACCCCTTGAGGTGTGTCAGGCTCCTTCTCTGTTTATGTTTAGGAAGGTGGTGAAGGCACACTTCTTTGCTCAGGCCTTTGGCTAAATGTCAGTCATGTTTCCCCCACTGTATTGTTTTAATTGATATTGTTTTGTTTATAACATGTTGGATTTTAAATGCTGTGATAGTTTTTATTGTTTTAATATATATTATCTTGTTTGATATGGTAGATTTTAAAGGTTACTACCCGCCCTGAGACCTTTGGTTATAGGGTGGGATTTATTCCGCAAATCTATTTTCTTCATATGTGCAAAAAAACAAACCATATTTTTCAAAACAGAAGAAAAATCAAATTGTTACTTGAAAGAGCCCTTGAATTCCATCACTGTCAAATGCTGTATTTATTGCATCAACATATAAATTCCTAATTCGATTTCATAGTTAGATTTTAGATTCAAACATTTTAAAAAATGAAGCTTCACAAAATATTTATTTACAGTCATAATGGGCAAAAAACTAGAGATAAACAGATAAAATAATATCCTATTAGTAGTTCTGATATAGAAGTACACAGCAAAGCATATAAATATACAAAACTAGAGACCTGGAGGGACAGGAAGAAATTTAAAAAGAATTCAACTAAAACTAGAGATTAAGGGCCTTTTCACACTTAATTCAGCAGGATGGTATAACTATACCATCTCACTGAGGCAAAGATTGGGAGGAGTCCAGAACTGAACCTCCAGCACTCAAAGTGTAAATGGCTAAGATTAGCCCAGTCAGATCACCATGTCAATGGCCAAAGCAACGTCTGCCATGCACTGGGACATTACCAAAGCAATTGGCCCATGACTGCACAGCTGTAAGTGCATCACGACTTAGAACAGAGTGTGAACACTACAATCAGAAGCTTACCAGCTGCTCCCAGTGAATCAGATCCTAGTATGTATTTTGAAGATCAAGACAGAGTGATGCTGGCAGATGTGTCTTGCAGTAGACAAAGGGAATTCTTTGGCAGGATGTGCATAAGGCTGCTGGCCTGGGCATGCCTCAACCATATTTCAGTCTCCTAGAAGGCCATGCCTCATGGCACAATTTCCACATGGGACATGGAGTTGGACCAGGCCTCCGCAAGAATATGATGCCAGAGCTATCTTCAGTGGGATACCACTTTGAAGCAGTTACCAGGGATTCTGCAATGGTAGACTGACCTAACTACTTGAGTATGGAAAGCAACAAGAGGCTGGGGCAATCTATCAGCAACACACAGTATGGAAATTTACTTGCATGCTTTGGACATTTTTTCATAAAATTTAATACCAAAGTTGGCAGGTTTTCGTAATTACTATCTTTCAACTGGCTCTATTCTTAGGCAGATTTCCACAGAACTCCTCAAGAGAGGGTACAGCCAGGAAGGCTTCCCTGAAGTCTTTAGCAAATGGGCAGATTTGTACAGGGGGATACAGTACTTCAGGTATTTTGGGACCAGGTTATAGGGGGGCTTTATAGGTCAATACTAAAACCTTATACTGGGTTTGGGAACCATTACATAACTTTGGGATATCCTCCTGTGAAGTTTTTAAAGTATTAATAATGACTTTTTGATTAATTAAATATCAAATTCATTTTTATGAAATAAGATCCACATTGAGTTTTACCAAAGAAGTATAGTATTAACAATAAAATAGTTAAAAATGTAATTTTAATAATTTCTGAAATACCAAATCAGAAGTCAAATAGGAACTAGTTTTCAGCACTGATGCCTAATTGGAAACTGTTATTAATTTGTTATGAAGGGTGGCATGGAAATGTTTTAAATAATAGTTTCATGGTAGATTTTCATTGGATGAGATCTTGAATACATAGAAGACACAGATGGTGGAATTTTATTCTTTCAGCTACATAGCATTCCTTACATAGTATATGTCTTCCTTTGCTTCCTCTTGCATGAACCCATCAATCCAAGCTTTATAAAGCCAAAGAAAACTTACAACAGGTGGTAGCACATGTGTAAGTCTAATTTCAGCCTCAAAATATTCCCCCACCCACCAGGACTCCATTCTTGGAAAACATGAATTCCAGAGTGGAACAGATCAAAAGCAGCGTTCAGAGGGTGCGAAGGATTTGCAGCCTTCTATATCCCATCTGTTTATTTGTAGCTACCACCATTTTTGTTGCTGCTTCCTTCAATTGTGTGTCTCCTGAGAGTCTAACTCTGAATGATTATTCTTACACAATCTAGAAGTCGTTGCTATTTATTCCTGGTGTATCAATATATGCAGTAACATAAAAATTCGACCTTGGCCCTTTCTACACTGAGCCTTATTCCAGATTATAACCTGGAACAGGGGTTCACCATCCACATGCTGGGGCAGACTGCAGCAGCTCTGTACACAGGGCTTGCCTAAGCTGCACGAGCATATGGATGGTAAGTTTCTGTTCCAAGATATAATCCAGAATAAGGCCCAATGCAGAAAGCAGACTTGATTTTCTGTAGACTTGGACCATTTAAGTCAACATTTCATTTTGGTTTTCACTCTCTGATCAGGCCAAAACTCTATGTTCAATTCTCTGAAATATTTTTATTTTCCTCTTTAGCCTATATGTGGCTTACAAAATGTCAGTGGTGAGGCAGTCCTGGTGGGAGCAAGATTTTTACATTGGTAGCACTTGATGTTGAGGACAACCAGATAGACCATACCAGTGGTAAGTGGAGCCTCACTGATCCTCATTGACATATGGATTGATGAGGCCCAGAAGAGGCCCATGAGGAACCCTGTTCCAGAACAGAGGTAAATGCAAAAAAGCCCTATGCCTACAGGGAAAAAAAAGAAAAGCAATCTAGGGCCTATTTGCAGGAATGCTCTCACACAATCCATGACGGTTCATCTTCATGCCACTGCACCACCTCCACCCCAGCACCCCCAATCCTCCAAAGCTGTTTTATTCCTCCACAGCTTCACCAAGAGCTACCAGGTTGGTTCTGGTAAGTTTCTAGAATCTACTTCTGGTGTGAATGTTGCACAGGGATGAGGAGGGATGGTTGAGCCTGTGCATATCCACACCGCATTGTGATCACCATAGCAACAGCTGGTGCACAGCAGAAGTTGTCAACACCAAAGCCCCCCCCCCCCCAGGCCAAGGAAAAATGGCCTTACTTGAAGCTGGTCCCTGGTGCAAAAAAGGTTGGGGACCCCTGGTTTAGAGTATATATTGGGGATACTCTGAACTCCTCTGTTTCACTTTCAGCAAAGTTCTTGATCAATGTACATCTGAATAAAGATATCTTCTCTATTCCAAAATAGTGACTTATTCCTTCGTAGGCTCAGGTGGAGTATCACAGAGGGAGCCCACAATCTAACCAAAACCATGCACTAAGCATATATAATGACAAATAAATGAGTTTATTATGGTCATAGACCAGAAGTACAAAACATATTTAAATAACACAATATATAGTACTTGGATATAATGACATCCTTGCATGTGGATATTTTTTAATAGCTGTACATGGCTTCCTGGAGCCTAAAATAAAGTCATAATTTGTAGAAGAATGGGACATTTGCCTGATTCTAACTAGGATACAGGCCAAAACATTGCTTAATTATTTGCAGAAAAAAATGCTTTTTCCCTTCAATTTGCCTCATTAGTATCAAAGAACAAATAGCTTATGTACTATATAATGTTAACAAAGATCCTATGTCACTTTACTTTAAAAATTCAGTATGGTTTCCAATAAAATGATGAAAGGATAATAATTCAACTGTATTAAAACAGTTTTAAAAACACTGGTTCAGATTAAAATGAAGCAAATGCTGTTTATCAGAAACCTACAGTATATTTTTAATCCATCAGAGGTCACAGAAGAGGGCACCCTTCAAAACTGAGGACCAATGTCAATACAAGAAAGCACATAGTCATCCTAGATGTAGCATCATTTTTGTGCAACTTACCATAAAGAATGAACTGGGTGGCATCTGCTGGTGCTTGAGTCAACATCAAAATATTTCTACAATTATGAGAAAGACTGCAGTGCTCTGACATCTTGAATCAATCTCAGTAATGCCGCCTTCAATTACAAGAAAGTTCTGCCCAAGATCACAAAAATCTTTGGGGCTGGCATGTGACTTTCAGATTGTTATCACTCAGTTCAACCCGCGAGTGCCAGACCACCACCAACAACAAAAGTAATTACCATGTTTGGGGCCCATTGGAGCTTCTGGGGTGTCTTCAAAAGCAACTTCACATAATGCATTATAACCATGGGAAACCAAGATAGGCATTTACTGTGGCCAAGTGTGAAGAAACACAAACAAAGCTATTAAAACTAGAAATGCACTAGAGCTTTTAAACAAATAAAACGTGGACTGAAAGAATGAAGACAAATTGAAAGAACTCCTCCAAGTGCATAAATTAAAAACATTAACAGGGAAAATGTGTTGTGGGAACGGGTGCTGTCACGTCCAACAGAATCACAGACTTTGGCTTCTTACGTGATTCCAGGTTACTGAGGGGAAAGCTGGATGTAATGTCAAGCTGGCTTTTGCCTCTCACCATGGCCCACCAAATGTGCTTGGGACTCCCCTGACATGTGAACAACTTACCAGCTGCCTTTTTATTATTTCTTCTCCTTCCATCATGCTGCCACATTTTCTCTTCACTTGCTTCCCTGTCTCCCCTTCCCTTTCACTCTTATAAGCTTTAAGAAAGGTTTAGACAAATTCATGGAGGACAGGTGTGCCATGTCATGTCTGGGGCTAGCCTCATGCCTTGCCTGGTGACTCAGTCCCTTTTATTTCTGGGCTCTGAGTTTTAAAATTGACTCAGCAGCCTTCTCCCCTGAGCCAACAATCCACCCCCTCTGCAACACACACACACACACACACACACACCTCAACAGGAACAAATATGAATTTCACTTTATTGTTACAACTTGAATAATTTAACAGTCTCAGTACTTAGAGCATTGCAGTTAACAGAACTACTCAGGATCCCCTCCTATCTTTCCTCATAGGCAAAACTCAGGACCCGATCCCTATCCTATTATCTCCCCAGTGAGACATTAGAACAGTTATTTCCTAACAGCACAGTCTTTTTAAAAGGCCTCCTCTGCTGTCCTCGTTCACTGACTGGCTGGCCCCTAGGCTAGCTAACCCCTCCTTCCTGAGATTCTGAAGCCCACGCCCCCTCTCAGCCTATCTCAATCCCTAACCTAATATAACAAACTCCTTAACTCCACCTATCTTCCCACTGGGTTGTTACAAGGTAAATCAACAGCAACTAGAATGAATGGCTAGACTACTTCTGAGTTCGAGAGACAGGCAGGAATGTCTCTAAAGGTCATTTGCAGGGAATTGAGAGCAGATGGAGGTTTTCTTTTGACTTCTACTTGAGAAATGGCAGAAGTAATTGGTAGGTCATTACATGAGACAAGATGCTGGAATATATGGGCTGTGTGGCCAGATCTAGCAGGGCTCCTCTTATGTTCTTGTTAACTTGATCACTTCCCTATTGTACTCTCTTTCTCCCTATCCATTCACCTGTCCTTTCTCAACCTATGTGGCTGACAAAACTTTCTGTTATACCTCTCCCTGTGAGGTAGGTGGGTATGAGAGCTCAGAAGAGAGCTGTGACTAACCCAAGATCACTCAGTTGGCCTAATGGAGGAATGTGGAAATGAACCTAGTAATTCCAAGATAAGAGTCCAACACTTTAACCACAAGAACAAACCGGGCCATACATTCAGTTTTCTTCCTGTCACAGGTTTTTGAAAATTGACCCTGATTTGGATTAAGAGCCCCTTAATGCAGATCTCTGGTAGTACCTTTTAATTGGTACCACCAGCAGGACCAGTGCCCTGATCCAGAACACAAGAGGTGTGCATAAGGCCACCTTCCATGTTTAGGATTACCAGATGGGTACTTTTCAGTAGCATGCACAGACAGGCCTTGAAGCTAGAAATGAATGCTCCTAGCGTTCAGAGGCATTGGCATGTGACTGTAAAACAAATGTCTGAAACGAATGTCATAACATTTGATTTGTGTACAAATGTCCAAATTCATACAAATAATGAATGTTACAAATATTCATGCACATCCCTAAAGGTGTGATCTCAGATGCGCTGCCTGTTTTCAACTCCACTAAAGCTGGGAAAGGAAGGAGATGCCACTACCATTTTTAGGCAATCTGAATTGCTCTCACTTTCCATTTAGCAGGAATAAATTTGCCAGAAGTATGGGTGTGTTCAAACATAATAAAAGGGAAGCCCCAGAGACACCTCAGCGAGACAGTCTGTGGCCCTTCTGTCCCCAGCCTTCTCTAATCCATCTTTTCTAGCACAAGAGAGAAGGGAGGAGAAGCAGACTAGTATGTGAATAATCCAATCTTGAAGTCTTCTCAAAGTTCCTTCAGAGGTGATTATTTTGCTGTCTGATCATAGCCTATATCTGGTCCAGAACAGACCAAATAGATCAGAAAGAGGGCAGACTTCAGATCTGTTTTCTTCTTCAGCTCAGCAAGTTTGTACTGTCAGGGCCTTTCCGCACTGCCCCTAAAAACAGATATAGAGACACATTAAGGTAAGATTAAGAACACTACCTTTGATGCTTCCGCATTGGGTACTGTATTAGAGACCCTTTGCGAAGGCCGCTTCCACTTTTCGGCACGCAAGACTGATTTCTAAAACGGGCTTTGCTGCTGAAATCCGGCTCAAATGTAAGACCTGAAAAATTAGGTCTTAATCCAGCCCTTCGCCTCAATCCATTTTGAAAGCAGGACGCACACGGAAGGTGAAGGCTGGATGTCCCGGTGGCAGCCATCTTGGGGAGGGCAGAAGCATGCTGGTTTGCCTCCTTCCACCATCCCCCATGCACCAATGGGGCTTTGATGACAGACAGGGGTGGAGGTTGCCTCTGCTCCTGCCTGTCAACAAAGCCCCTTTTCTTTTCCAGTGATGGAGCATCCCTGGCAGGCAAAGGCAAAGGCAAACTCCTGCTGTCCAGTCGATTCTGCCTGCAGGGGACCCAGCATTCATGCCGCATGCACACACACAGCATGCCAGGCCCCCTGCAGGCAGAATCGACCGGACAGCCTGCAGGTAAGCCATGAGTGCACGTGTGTGACTCGGGGTGGGTTGGGGGGCATAGGGGCCCTAGAAGCTGCGATCATGGCTTCTGGGGTGAGCGGGACCCCAGGGAAGCCACCCGTCCACCTCCCACCCTTTGGGAGCCAATTGGGGAGGCTGGGGGGAGGGTCTTCCACCCTCTGGAGGACAGATTGGAATGGGTGCTGGTGCATCTGCACAGCACCCACTCCAATCCATTTCTGCAAACCGGCCTTGCCACCGCCACCCTGCACATGTACGGACATCCAGGGCCTATTTGGGACAGATCCTCAGAAAAAATGGTTCACCAAAAAACGGATCTTTTTAGATCAGTATTTCAGCACCAGGTGCGGAAAGGCCCTCAGAGTTATCAACAGCAAGAACACCTGGAACTCTGGTAAGAATTTAAAAGCCAAAAGAGTCACCTAACAACAAAAGGAATTCTTCTTTTAACAGTGCTAGTAGCAACATGACTAGAGATATCTCCAAAAATCTGTCAGCTTGGCTTGTGTTGTACTAGAATCATGGCTCATAGAGTTGGAACGGACTCAGAAATAATTAAGTCCAGCCCCCTGATCAATGCAGTATTCACTAAACCATCTCAGACAGATAGACCCAATTTCAGGCAGAGAATTGGAAGAAACACATCTTCAAGAAGCACTTAATTTTGACATTTGAAGTTTGACATCTTTAAAATGGACAAAATCTAGACAGTAAAGAGAATCTATGGGTCTTTCCGAATTTGCAGGTATTCTTAACCAGCAAAATACTGGAGGTGCACCCACCACTAGTATGCTTTGTTTGTGGATGGAGCATGATCCAGATCGAGAGGCCCTTGTTGATCACTGTTGACTATGGATGCACACAACTATTTGTAACATTTGTTATTCATACAAGTTTGGATTAATTTGGACATTTGTGCACAAATCAAATGTTTCGACATTTGTGGACTAACATTCATACGAATATGAATGTTTCCGAACATTTGTTTGAATAGTTCATACATTCATTAAACTGGACATATCGGATATGTATCGATACATATGCATTGGTATATGTTATGTATCTGATACATATACATTCGTATTGAGTAGAATCCTACCACATCTGAAGGGGAATTATTTGAACGAATGCACATTTTCTAACAGTCGATTAGTTACTAATCAAATACCAAACAAAACAAACCCACCATTTGTGCACATCCCTCCTGTAGATCTTGATATGAAATCTGCCAGCTCACCAGTAGGCCCTGGTCTAATACAGAGGTGAGCAGAAAGCACACTGCCACTGTCCGCAGTGCAGGAAAATCCATTTTGGGCACACAACAAAGTGCACTAGCAAAATGGGTTCCCTGCAGTTCCAAGATTAGGAAGTTTTATCCCTAACCCTATCATGGCAGTCTGGGGCTGGCTCAAAAGATCATCCAAGCTTCAGGACTGGGGCTGGTCTGGAGCAGCACTGTTATGCATATGGCATTGTTCCAAGCCACACCATGCTATGGTCTGAACCAGCAGACCTTCCTGGTCCAGACCCACTGGTTCAGATCACAACATGGAAGTGCAGAAAGCCCCTACGTTGGATGGAATGCCTTTTAACTGTGTCACTGTATATTTGACAGAACTGGTTAATAATACTGTTTTATTCTGTAAAACAAAACGCTCTCATGGTAGACAAGCGTCTATGAGCAATGGATTTTACTTTCTCTTTATGCAGTAACTTTTGAACTCGTAGGAGCTGTTTGCTGGCATTTAATATAATCCTGAAGGAAATCACATTTGGGGCAGGCCACATTTTTACATTTAAGACATTGCGTCAATTCGGCTTCCTACTCTTCCCAATGATCCTTTGGTATTCATTTTTTATGTAAGAGTCACATGTTGTCCTTGTCTATTCACTAAACGTTAACGTGAGGGATGAAAACGTTCAATATTCCACATGTATCCCCAGTTAAAGAAAGATTGTGCCTTTTCATTGTTGTCTCAGCTGTAGATATAGAGTGCACTGCTGTTTCAGAAAAGGCAAGTCATCATATCCTTTGTATTCCCAGTATTATACACCTGTCTTTGGTCTGGCATCAGCATTGTAAACGGGGATTTCTATCTAGTAAATAGTTTTCCTACATCATTACGTTATTATATATGGTTGTCATATATAAAGCATAAAAAATACAGTACTTTATATTGATGGCATTTAAATGTGATTTGTGAATGTATCCTTTGAAACTAGACTGTTCCTTGTTCCTGAGCAATGATTCTGGTGACTCAATACTGTAATACGCTCATAATTAAAACTGGCACTCATTAAAAGTTAATTGCTCTTTTTGTAGTTGGGCAATCTGCTTGGTTGACTGAAAAAACTCATGTTTTAAATAGCATTTGACACTTTTGCATGTTTCCAGAACCACTTTCATTCCTCAGTTACTTCTTGCCAATTTACTCCATTTGTAAGCTGAATAAAAGTTGCCATGCTGTATCCAATTAAAAAAAAAAAAGATTAACTGAGGTATACTTTACACTAAAGGTGCAAACAGACATACTTAGAAAGGTGCCCTCTGGGTGAATTTGAGCCTGCATTTAAATAACTGTCTACTTCCAGCTGCTGTTCTCTGTGGTTCACAATTAGCTTGGGATGTTGAAGGATAAACTTATGCCAGATGTGCAGGTTTTGTGATAGGCAGATTTCTTTTGACTCCCAATCCATGTTTTATCAACCTTCCTTATGGTCCAACACTCACAGTCAAAGATTACTACTAGGAAAACCATAGCTTTGATCATACAGATTGACCTTTGCTGCTAAAGTCCTCCGTCCAAACTTGCTGTAGCTTTCCCCCCAAGGTACAAGCGTCTTTTAATTTTATGGCTGTAGTCACCATGTGGAGTGATCTTTGAGCCCAAGAAAATAAAATCTATCACTGCTTCCCTCTTTCCTCTTTATTTGCCAAGAAGTGATGGGACCAGATGCCATGCTCTTAAGTCTTTTTTTTAAGGGCTGAGCTTCAAAATAGTTTCTTATTTGCCTTGGTTAGTCTTGATTTTAAGTGAAAAGGGTGCTAGAAATAAACATATTTTTATTATTGTTGTTGTTATTAATTTTGACCTGTGCATGTAAGTACCCAGACAAAAGCATATTCATAACATTTGAGAAATGGGAGAGCAGAATAGATTTAAATAATATCAGATGTTACATATGATGGGCTAGAGAGGTTGATCTCACTGGAAGTAACTCATTTACTAGTTATGTTGACTTCTGAAGCCTTGAGTAATTTTTGCTACATGTCATCTGAAAGAGAGTGTGTTCTCAATACATTTCAGGGTGATGTGAAGTTGCAGTTGGCTTGTATTGAAATTGGTCTCTCGGGCAAATTTAAAACACAACACTGATGAAAATGTCTTTCTGTCTTCCCTTCGTTATTTTCCCACAGTGAAAGCGTTTATATAATGGAAGAAATGATTCAACAGTGTATTTTCCTTCTTGCAATCTGGTTAGGATTTAGTGTAAGAACCACCAACCCAAAATCAGAAAGCTTCAAGGATGCTAATAACTCAAGTTACCAGGTTATTTGTTTATGTTTCCCACCCTGTACCTGAAGGTCTCAAGGAGATCCCAATATCATTATAAATTCAAGTAAAGATACCCAGCCTGCTGTTTTTCCTCTTCTCCCCGCTAGCAAGTTGTTTCATAGTTTTCTGGAGGGAGGAGCCACCACTGGGAGTAAGATGGCTGAGTGACCCACGTCTCTTCTTCATCTTACTCCAGATACCACTGTCCCACACACCTGGAACCAATTTGGTGCCCAGAAATGGACACATTCTTTATTGCCATTATTCTCTCACATTCAGACTGTTCCCAGACAGGATGAATACTTTGCAGGTACTGCAGAGCAGCTGTCTTTTTTACCTGTGAAGTAAAGTCCAATGCTCTGAATTAAAAGAAAAAAAAATACTTATGTGAGCATCAGCTGCAGAGCTTCCTTTCCTTTGCATTTTCCCATGTATTGGGCTAAACTGCATAAAAACCTGCAAGAGTCCACCCTCTCGGCCTACCAAAAAGGAAGGAGCTGACAGTGTGGTTGGAAGAATCCTCCTCCTACTGCTTTAAAGCATTAGGAGAATGTGGGGAGCACCTTTACTGAGAAGTAAAGGTCAGTGCCACATTTTAAACTTATTTTTGGAGGCACCCTCTCATACCCTTGGAACTATCATAGAAACATAAAACTGTCCTGCCACATTCCAGGATCAATCAGGCAAGATGAAGGATTGGCAGGACAAGATAGAAGGCAAAGGCAGGATCAAGGTCATCTTTACATTTAAATGAGCATGTGGAAAGAATACCACACACAAAAACACAGTAGTTGTTCAAATCTACCAATCACTACTACTTTCTAGCTGTATTTCCATGGGGTCAGGAATATGCAACCTGGAACTGGGATAACTTGCGGGAGTTACATGTGAGCCACTTCAAGAGTGAAATATATCATGTGCTCCACAAATGCTCTTCTGCACTTACCTTAAATCCAGATTGTGGTTCTCTCAAGTTCTCTTCAGGGCCTCTTTTGTCCACACTCTGATGCAGATGAGAGAGACCCTGCTCAGCCCTAGTACACTCGATCTGTACCAGATGGAGACTGTTCAGGATATGGGGAATATAGGTTCAGATTGCCAGTGGATCTGATTTAACAGGTCCACCAATGGACTAGCATGGACCATTCTGGATCATGGAAGCATGCCAAAGGCAAACAATTTTCAGGGCAGTGGGGGTTCTGGGGGACCTATTTCAGCAATGCACTTTAACATGCTGCTAAAATGGAGGCTGGGGTCCCCGAGACAAGGAATTTTTATTCCTAGCCATTAGAGAACTCACAGGTGAGCTCTGAAGCTCACACAAACTTTGGGACTGGGGCTGGGAATGAGTTGGAACCAGGGGACCTCACATGATACAGAGCCCCTAATCTGCAGGGTAACTGTAGAAGGGTTCCAAGGCTGTTTCTGCATGGGATATGAAGACCCTATTAAGGACCCAAGGAGACCCCATTAAGGATGAAATTGTGACTCACCTTCCGCACAAAAGACCCCATGAGAACCTTATGATGAACGCATCATCCGCACGAGTGCCTCCTGTTTCCGGTGTTAATGGGGTCTGCAGGCCCATAGATCTGGATTCTTGGTGGACCTCATAAATGGTGTCTCCGATTCGACTTTCCACTATGAAGACCAGATCACAGAGCATGCTTCAGCAGGTGCTTCAGGCCAATGGGGGCCTGGGCCAGGGTCCAGGGCCAGGCCTATAGGAATTGACCCCTGAGCGGTGTATACATGGGCCAATTGTGTTGTGCCACCATTGGAACTTCCCTCTTGGGCCTACGGACGGATTCCATGGCATCCACACAATGGCCCTGTTTGGCACCCACTGCCATCGAGTCCTAAACGTCCTGGGTGGACATATGGGGTCTCCAGAAAAATCTGGAACATGACTCCCTGGATTCCCCAAGGACTTGATCCCAAAGATCCTGTCCTCCTTATTCTGGATTTAAGAAGGTAAGTACAGAAACACCCCAAAGCTCTCAGCCACAGAATTCTTGCTGCTTTTGAGCACCTGTCTCACAGCAGAGGGGTGTAGGAGTGATTTTTGGTGTTTTTTGGAGTGTGCTATGGTATGCTGTGGAAAAGCACCCAATGGTAGTCCTGGAACATGGAGGTGTGTTGTATGCATGCCTCCCAGGTTCCAGACCAAGGCTCTTAGTCCTCTGATAGTACCAATTAAGTGATCCAACAGATTCTGCTCTGTCTAGTGCAGAATCTCCTTGATCTGCAGTAACTTGTGGATGGGAGGCCCAGATTCCGGTTCTAACACACCTATAATCTGGATCTTAGTTAAGTGCAAAAAGGGCCTCGGATTAACCAGCCAATATTTATTCCTTTGTCAGCCATTCACTTTTGATTGGTATGTTTTTAACCACGGTGCAAATTAAGTAATAGGAAACAGTATTCATAATTCATACATATGGGCATTAACATCCCACAGCTGACACATTTCCAGGTGCAAATTATAAAATCTTAAGAAGAGAATTCAGTAAAGAAATGTTAATTTGCAACGTATGTAACCACAGGGAAAAAAATTACTCTGTATTCTCATGGAGTTCAGACTTCTATGTGAATATTTATTCAGTTTTAAAATAGAGTTTACAGGTTATGAGAGATGTATTTACCAAGGACTTGATCCAAAATTCAATATGATCAATGGAATCTTTCTGTTGATTTCATGGCTTTGAAGCTCTGTTGGCTTGTAATGCAGTTGTTATTGCTCTAAAGTAGATGACTGCAAACAGAAATGGCTGGATAGAATAAGAGGCAGATACTATATTTCTTTAAATCATATAAGAGTACAGTAGAACTCTACTTGGCATTGGGATTAAAAAGTAAATTAATTCAGTTCAACACTGTCATGAAAGAAAAACATTGGATACATGTTTTACAGAGCTGTATCTCCTCTCCATGGCTTTCTCCCTCCTTTATTTTTATTTTTTAGCCAGGCATGGCAAATTTTCATGTCTAGCAGGTGTGGTACTCTTGTTGAGTTTGATGTTTACTTTAGCCAGAGTCTAACTTTTATTGAAAATAGGATGGTGCAGAGTTCAAAAGGCAAAACCATTCATCATGTTACTAAAATACCAAGGAAGTGTTTTTCTGAACTTACTGCTCCTTTGTGGAAAGTTAGGATTTAAAGAGGGGGTGAGAGAAAACTGTTTTCAATGGATAGAGGAGTGGGAAGCAGACAGCTTAGTGAGACATAGGCCACGTCCCTATGCAAGCCCTTTTAACTATTTTAACATATAGTTAAAAGCATAACTAAAAGCAGATCATTCCTTTCCTTGGTTGCCACAGGTTAGTGGAGGTGTGCATATCAGCAGGACAATGGGCATGACAGCGGGCACCCCCCACTCGCAACTGGCTCAAAATTACTCATGCATAGCTTGCTATCAGGGAAGGGGTGTGTAATAAATGTAGCCATTTATTTAAAGAAATCCCCAAGCGGCTGCTGCTCGCAGTGCACACGGCAAGAACAGGGAGCAGAGGGAAAGCCCTGCCCGCTAATACTGTGGCCATCAAGCTCCACCCCAAATAACCTGGGAGCATCCCCATGACCCCAGGACAATACCTGCTAGCCCCTTATTTTGGAATGAAAACACTTGCTAAGTGGGTTTTTTTGACACGTATTGTGTTGCATGTAGCCCGTATTAGGGCTTTGCCTGGAGATGCTCCCAAGGTGACCTTGGACTATTTTCAGCATGGGGACGCACACATAGAAGGCTCTTTCTTTTTGCTGAAGATGGTTTCTTTCTTTCTTTCTTTCTTTCTTTCTTTCTTTCTTTCTTTCTTTCTTTCTTTCTTTCTTTCTTTCTTTCTTTCTTTCTTTCTTTCTTTCTTTCTTTCTTTCTTTCTTTCTTTCTTTCTTTCAGCAACAAGCAACATAATGCAACAATATTATCACAAGACCCTAGCTGAATACTGTAACTGCCTCAAGGTAACAGAGCTGAATAAACTGGATGGTTTTCCTAAGCCACGGCTTTACTTGCCAAGGGAGCACATGGAAGAAAATGATTCACTGCCATGTCTCACAGTGATCATGCTTCCCCTTTCCAGCCACAATCACAATCACAGGTGCCCTTTTTTGGAAGATGCCAGGGAAAATAATGTCTCTGGGCTCGTAAATGGAGATGCAAATGTATCTTTTTCAGTGGCACATAGTAGCACCTTTCCGTGGTCTGGACCTAGGGACCACAGGTCCCCTGGTAAACCTGTTTAAACCAGGGGGATCAGGGACTCTTTGGTCAGTACCACACTTCATCTAATTAGAGCAGACCACTGAGACCCAGAAGAGTTCATGGGGTGTTTCCACACATGCCCTTAAACACCCATTAGGGACACATGTGGAAACCCGCCTCCACACAGCAACACCCATTAAGGACGCTTTGGGCAATCCACGTCCGCACAGCAACACCCATTAAGCACACATGTGGAAAACCGCATCCGCACAGCGGCACCCATTAACAACGGAATGGGAAGACCACATCCACACAGCGGTACCCATTAGAAACAGATAGGGGAAGCTGCTTCCGCACCTATCTGTCTCTAATGTGTGCTTAATGGGGTCTACCGGAAGACTACCTACAAGGTGGTCTTAATGGGTGTTTCCACTGTGAAAACACATCTGATTAGGATGTGTCCACACAGTGGCAAGGTGCCTAACCTGGGCCCTCCCCCGGCCCACCATGATTGGCTTCGCCAGAACCAAGCATGGCAAGCTGGGGGACTCCTATTTCACGGCTCGCTCTCTCCCCAGAAGTGGCGGATCACTGCTTCTGGAGCCAGGGGGAGCTTCCCTGAAACCAACCCTAGCCCACCTGGGGGGGAAGCGCGTGATCCCCTCCTTACCTCTTTGCCATCGCCCCGATTCTGGCCGCGAGGCCCCAGGAGGCTCTGCGCCTGCGTGCTGCGCACCTCCTGACTGGCCAGGACAGCACGCCTGCACAGAAAGCCTCCTGATGGCAGGTGCTGCCAGACGCTGCCCTGGCCAGTCAGGAGGAGTGCAACACACAGGCATGGAGCCTCCTGGGACCACGCAACCAGAATTGGGGCGACAGCGAAGAGGGAAGGAGAGGGAAGATCCGTTGCTTCTGGGGCGAGGGCTAGCTGCAAAATAGGAGGCCCCCAGCTCGCCATGCTCGGCTCCGGTGAAGCCAATCATTGCGGGCTTGGGCAGGGCCTCTGGAGCACGGATTTGAGGTGGGTGCTGTGCGTCCACACAGCACCCACCTCAAATCCGGATCTAAATCATCCTTCCACCACGTGTGCAAAAGGATGGGGGTGGGTGGGTGGATCCGTATCTAATAGGGGGCTGATCTACCTTCATCTGGAGTTACTAAATCCAGAACTACCCCAAACCAGGGTTAGTAAATCCAGATCGACTGGAAACTGGATTTACTAAATCCAGATGTAGTAGATCCGGATTTGCCCCGGGAAGTGCGGAAGCACGCATGGGCTCTAAGTCTAGACTCAGACTGTGATCAGAGACAGAGGGGGGAGAGCAACTCTAAGGTGACTTAGACAAGACTCTGATATTGGCTTGCACACCAGTCTGCCCCCTTCTCAACATTCCATGCTAGAAAAAGTGGATTAGAGAAGGCTTGAGAACACAAGGGCCACATACTATCTCCCTGAGGCACACCTTTCCATTATGTCTGAACACAGCCTAAAGGCAAGAACAGAAAGTGCCAAAGAAACTAATGAAATGATAGGCTGCATTTGAGGTGGCACCAGATTTACAGGAAATATGTGCACAGATTTTCTGTGCTGAAAAAGCTTTCTAGAGTGTGGCTCTTCAGCTTCCCAGAGCCTTACATTCTTTCTTGCATTTCATTACACTGGATATGTATTTATTAAAACTTTGGCAAGTTTAGTGTATCCATTCCAAAATTTATCCATTCCAATTTATATTGGAAGACAATTAGGGGAACAATAGGTCTGATCAACCCAAAAAGGGGAAGTATTTTTTTCACCCAGAGGGTCGTCATTCTGTGGAATTTATTACCAGAAAAGATAGTGGCAGCAACCAGCCTAGGTAGCTTTAAGAATAGATTAGACAAATTCATGAGGACAGATGTATCAATGGCTACTCGAATGGATGCCTAGGTACTTCCTCCAGGTTAGAGAGAAGGTGGGGTTCTTCTAAATGCATACGCAGGAAGTCAAGAACAGATATTCCCTCTATCTTCTGCTTGGAAATTCCCATATGGAATTGGTGAATCACTGTGAGAGACAGGTTGCTGGACTAGGTGGGCTGTAGCCTGATCCAGCAGGGTTCCTCCTATGTTCTTATGGGCTCAGATCCTGATATGATAATTGAAGAAGCAGCCCCTCAAGAGGACTGCAATACTGCATGCCAATTAAAGTTCATTTCCTGTGCAGGTATTTTGCTCAGAGAAAGGAGGGGTGTGTGAAAGATTCATTTGTCCCCTACCAGCACAAAGCTCTCCAGATGTCCCCCCCCCCCCAGCAAGGATGCACACTACCTTATCACATTACTCTTTCAAAGTGATTTTTGGGGCACCTTCAGGAAGCAACTTTGGGACAACTCCAGAAAGAGGTGCCTGGGCACTACCTCTTGAATATACTCCAAATTAAACTTTGGATTGCCAAGAAATATAGAAGCCAGGTGCTGAGCCAACATGTCAAACTATATGTTTTCATCAATCATACTGAAATTCTGCACATTTATTTAGACATAGTAAGCCTAGAAAATTTGCATATGTGGTCATAATTAAATTTTCTGGGTTATTCTGTTTATATATAAGGTATCTCATGCTTCTCCTTGTGTGCAAGTTGGCATTGAACCATGGTATCACTAACCAGCCACAGATTCATTTTTCATCTGGTAACCAGTTTCAGATCAAGAGAGCCTTAAATCAAAGGTAAAAGCCTGGAAATTGAAAAGCTTGATAATCATCATTTCCTGTACCAATTAAAATGAAAAACCATGGTCCATAAGAAATAGTTGACTTACCTGCCTTTAATCCATATAAGTGGATCCACTGATCTGGATCACAAGAAGGTGTGGGCTGGATTGATGTTGTCTGCACCAATGGTACTGAGCCAGATTAGCTTATACTGTGAACATGAAGCTTTAATGAGCTTTGCAGCTGCGTGCCAACATCTCTGAGGGCTTGGAAGAAATGATCCTAGCCTTGGGGGCCTCTGGGGGATGTTTTCATGAGTGTGGCATGATACACCATTGAAAGGTATCTCCAAGTACCTCAAACACAGGAGGTGTGCCATCTGCACATTTCCCATGGTCCGGGTCAGGGCAGTGTTGGTCCACTAGTAGACCTTATTGAATGGATCTACCCATAATCCAGATTAAGGTCTCCCGTAATTTGGATCATGCTATCCAATGCAAACACAAAGACCAGAAGACGGCATGGTCTTATAGATCTTCATTAACATGCGGATCTACAATGCCTAGAAGTATATTACACAGACCCTTAATCCATATTAAGGGTCCATGTAGAAAGGTTCAGAACTACTCAACGTTGTAGAGCAGATGGGAGCTAGCTGGAGGTGAAAGCAGATCAGGAGGAGCCTTCCTGTCCTGTTTCCACAGTCACTGGGCAGGCCAGCCTGGCAAGCACCAATACCTGCCCAGTCTAAGGGATGCCTAACTCCTTGTAAGGTACCACACTCAGTTCAGCTCATAGCAGGTCCTGGGAGCTGCAAGATGAATTAAGAGGTCAGGGCATCATTGGATAGAAAAATCCCACTTTGCTGTTACAGTGCCCTGTCCTCTGTCTCAGGTCACCATCTGCACTGACTATGCAAATTGTGGAAACATGCTGTCCTGGAGTAGGAAGAGAGCATCTCCATGTTACCATGCAGTTATATTTGTATAAATCAGTGTTGCTCATATTCTTTCACCCTGACGTTTGAATCCAGCTTCAGTCTGCTTTTAGGATGAGAGAACACATCAGAAAACCTGTTTTCTTTTGGTGTTATTTAACTCTGACAATCCACATTTGGGTTAAATAATGTGGAATGGTAATGACTAGTCATTTGCTAACTGCGCAATAAGCAGATCTCTCTCCTTTTGAACAAAGGCATCCACAGCCAGTTGTTGGGATCTCTGGGATGTTTGGCTGTGTTCTAGAGTTCAGGTTGGAACCTGAGCTTTCAGACATATGTGCTATCTAGTTCATTTTTTCCGTTCTATTTTTATGTTAAATTTTATCTGCATCTATTGGGAGGGGGATCTCTTGGCTCATGATTCAACAAAGGCCTTTTATCCTGCAATAGGAACCTGCCATTTCTGTCTGCACCAGCATGTGGTTGGCAGGTCCCCATTCTGGGGTATAATTTGGAATAAAGCTGCAATGCAGAATGAGCCAAAAATGAAAGCAGATTTCCTTTCCATTCCATTTCCATTTCCTATCTCTCTCTCTCTCTCTCTTTTTTTTTTTTGCTTTCTACAGATAATGCTAATTGTATCATAACAGTCTGGTGTAAGGAAATCTGAAAAAGTCTGAGTGAGGAAGATTGTATTCAGACCTCATTCACAGACAATTTTCTTTTTGAGGGGATTGGAGTTTTTCAGTGTAAAAAGCAACCACACAATAGTCGTTTGGTAAGAGTAAGAAAAATGCACAGTCATTTTCTTTCACGGTGCCACACTAACTGGGGCTTGGAGAGGAGTTTTTTCCTAAATCAGTTGTTACATAAGTCTTTCTTTAAGCCTCCAAATGCTAAGGTCAGGAGGAGGTTATGCTCAGGTGGCTGCTCCATGTGACATGATCATGAATGCATCAGCAGAATAAAATATATGCAGCTTTCATGCAGGCTTCACATGCAGGCTTTTTTAAAAAAATGTTCCAAATCCAGAATGCAACCAGTCTAGCCAATATCACACTTGCACCATTCACATGGCGTAGTCCAGCATATTAAGGAACTTAGTTTTTTCAAAGTCACTCTTTACTTCTACAGCACAAAACACTTCAGCTTTTTGACTTCAGCTTGCAAGGCTACATTACAGGACCCCTGTCAAGTCTAACTTAAGGCAATTCCACACGGGCCTGTATACTGGACCAGCAAGCATACTAGGAGCCTCCCTTAGACCACACCAGCATGTGAATCACCCTTAACTAGAATGGCAAGCCCAATAGGTTTCCTTGCTGATGTTGAGTAAAGAAACCTTAAAATGTTTATTTCACTTAAATTTAACCTATTTGCTTCCTGTTCATCGCTTTATATTAAGGTGGTGGTGAAATACTAGTGGTTCTATATCAAAGAGTTCCTAAAGGCAACCAACATATGGGATGAAATTGTGACAAGTGCTCTTCTTTCTTTAGAGAAAGTGAGAAAAAATGTCTTGGGCATTTTCTCAGGGGTGGGGTAGGTATAAATCTACAATGAACAGTCTATATCAGTACTTGGGTTTATCTATTTTTTATGACAAACAACAAACTCTCACATGAATGTTGCATCAGTGCAGCCACAATTAGTATAGTGTAAATGAATATAGGGCATAAAGGTTACAGAAGAAAAACACCAATTTGTAGTGGTAGGAAACAAGTTTATGCAATGATTTAGGGATGTTTAAGAATTTTCCTTCTCATGAAGAAAATAAGATCATAACCTCTGTGTTTTGTTTGTCATAAATGTCTTTTGCTCTTACCACAACTTTTGATCCTATAAACAGACTTAGATTATGGCATAAATTATCTAATCTTAACACTGTTAAACAATTCTTATTTCTTATTCAGCAGCTATACACAAACATCTTTGTTAGGGTCAAATTTGGCAGAACTCCTCTTCCCACAGAAGAAAGTAAAACTGGACGTGGGGTCAAACAAGGATGGGTTTTGACCCCATTGTTATGTAATATCTATGTAAACTCACTGGTCTCCAGCTGGATCGTCAGAAACTGTTCGTACTACTTTATGAAGAATACACCGTCCTTCTTTCTAGGACCAGAGCTGGGAAAACAAAAATGATAAGGGAGTTACAGGATCTCTTTAACAAAAAGCAGTTGACCATTAATAATTCTAAAACCCAAATGATTGTTTCTCTGGAAGGCATTTTATAAACATAGATTGGCATGGGCTGAACATTTAATAGAAGAATACTAACAATTTAAATACTTACAGATGTTTAATGAACTAAGGTTATCCTGCAGTTGTCTGGGGCAGAAATGCTCTTTGAAAGTATATTTCTCATGTTTAATATAGATTAAAGATGGAATGGAAATACTACTGTGTGGCATATGACACCTGTGAGTTCATTTTCTACTGGATGTGGATTAAGGCTGTCTCTATTTCCACTTTATCTTTGAATGAAAGCTAAGATTCCTTTAAGGATTTTGCAAGACACTGGAATTAATAGCTGTGATGCGTAAGAACAATGGAATTGCCTCTAAGAAAGCAAGACAGCCTCCTCATGTTTTGCAGATTGAGATCAATATCATGCAGAATGGTGCAATAATGTATAAGCAAAAAGCTCAGCAGCTACCTAGAGCTTTGGGACTCTGACAAAAAGGTGGCCTTATTCTATAATAGTTGCACCCTTGGGCTGATGCAAAGGTTTCACTTGTGAGTTCTAAGCCCTATTGAACTCGTTGAGATTTAGGCCCTGTCTCTATGTCTGAGTCCCTGGGGAAAGGGTCTTGGGAGTCATGTCTCCATTTTTGGAGGAGGAGGAGGAGAAGAAGAAAGAAGAAAGAAGAGAGTTGGCTTTTCCACCCTGCTTTTCTCACTCATTTAAGGGGACTCGAAGTGGCTGACAAAGCTTTCTATTCTTCTCTCCACAACAGAACACCCTGCGAGGTAAATGGGGCTGTGAGACCTCAGAAGGTCACCCAGCTGGCTTTGTGGGGGAGGGCAGAATCAAACCCAGTATTCCCAGATAAGAGTCTGGCTCCTTGACCACTAGACCAAAGTGACACATCATCCTGCCTGAGGCAGCTGGAGGCAAAGGTATAATCTCACACTTACCAGAGCAGCGCCTTGCCCACTGTTTCATTGTGTCTGTGCATGCCTAGAGTTTCCACAGATTCTCTAGCACCTGCCACATCTCACTTTAACGGAAACGCGCATAGGAACAGAGAACAGTTGCAGTTTGGGAACAGTTCAAGAATATGACTCTGTACTCAGTAGCTCACACTCAGGTTGCATGTTTGCTTTTAAAACAGGGTACCCTCATCAACTCCCAAAAGCACTCAATGCCACTCCATCTCCATTTTCAGCAGCAGTCAGCATCTCCTAAGGCACTTTGGATTGGGGTACCTCTGCCATCCACCCACAACAGAACTCCCTCTCTCAGAAATGAAGGTGCAGCGTCAATCCTCATTTCTTTTTGCTTCTGAATTCTGGAGCTTATAAATGGATGCAAGATTGTGGTCATAATGTGTTTCAACTTGAACCAGTACTGCAACAGAAGGGAGGCATGCATAATTAAAACCAAATAATTTATTTAGAAACTTTTGAGGTAGACGGTATGTTATTCTTTTCAAAAAATGCCAAAGGCCTCTCTGCTAAGGAATACTGTACCTGTAATTTTAATCCAAGGGCTCTGTCAGAGTTCCAACATTCTTGAGCCATTACAAATGGAAGCTGAAGCCCTTGAAACAGATGTGCAGAGCCTGTGATGCAGCCATTCCAAGTCTGGTCCCTGAATGCATTATTATTCTCTGCTTCTCAAGAACCAAGAATGCAAGACCCAGATTCAATGATGAGTCAAGCATTATAGAGATTGCCATATTTTACAACCCTATGCTGAGTTTGGTTTTTGCCTTATTGTATGTTTTCTCAATAAATGTGTGCAATCCAGCTTCTGTAATTCATGATATCTGTCACCCTCATCAGTACAGGTGGGGTTAACTTTGTGCTTGGCAAGTGAAACTCCAGATATATATGCACTGTATACTTTGGTATGCAGTCTAAAACAATATGATTATGTAATACACACTTAGGGGGAAAATGTTGGAGAAATCAGACCAATATGGTTTCACTGCAGGCATCAAAATCAAAAGGGATATGAAACAGCTCCATTGTCCATAAACTGCATGGTTTTACACCTCTACTGATGAGGGTTTTAAAAAAGTAATTAAGGAGAAGACCTTATTCTTAGTTTCATATTTCTGTTACTCCTCCACCGCATTCCATCTCTTGTTCTAATTCTGCTAAGTGCCAAATAAATACAATTCCAGATTTTTTTTCTACACTAGCAATGTCACATGGAAAAATAAGAAGGCTGCAGGACCTAGTCTTTTCTGCAGTTTTATTCCCTCCTGGATCCAAGCCAAAATGAAATGAGAGGAAACTTGCTGTTGCTATGCCTCCATTTACAGCATAAAACACCACTGTGGGCAATTTTCCATTTTTGGTGGCATCTCCCACCAGGTGACTGGAGGCAAGGATAGAAGCCCAGAGAATGAGTGCCCCAGCTGTAGCTTCTTCAGTGGGCTTGTGCAGGGCAAATGGAACCACAGGAGGACTTAGCGCAGCCATGGGGAGAAGGCTTCAGTGGAGCTGCCTGAGCCCAAAGAGGTCTTGCCATTTCCAAAATGCATGTTCCTTGGATACTGAAGAACAAGCATCTCTATGTGCTATTGTGGGTATACCTTCACACTCAGGCCTTCTGAGAATGAAGAATTTATCTTTCCCCACCCATATAGATAATTGAATCAAAACAATCTCTCTTTGTGTGTGATTGATGTAGCTTTATTTATAGAAATTGCTTTGAGAGGTTTATTCATTCATTCATCATTTTGTCCTACAACCATCAATGCAGTTCTGGAGGGAAATTATGACTTACCTGAAACAAAAAGTGAGGGACTCAGCCATACAAAGAATTGTGAACTCAATCTCCAAAATGGAACAAAGTGGATATTGGAAGACTGGTTGACCTAGTCCTGAGGGGGAGTGGAGGAAGGGCATTATACTTCTATAAACATGTGCGTGCGTGTGTGTGTGTGTATTCTATCCTGTCCTATACAGGACAAGGTTACAATAAAACAAGTATAAATGCATAATTTAAATGAACTGACAAAAATGGCACATAACAGCACTTAAAAGGGAAAGGAAGTTCTTTATTCATCCAAAAGCCAGAAAAAGAGATGTATTGTTTGCTACTGTCAAGACCATCATCTACAGGGCCAAATACAATTTCTTTTCTCTATCGCACAACACTAGAACCAGGGGGCATTCTATGAAGCTGATGGGTAGGAGAATAAGGTCTGACAGGGGGAAGTATTTCTTCACCCAGAGGGTCATCGGCTTATGGAATGTGCTGCCGGAAGAGGTGGTGACAGCTACCAGTCTGGATGGCTTTAAGGTAGGGTTAGACAAATTTATGGATGACAGATGTATCAATGGCTACTAGAACGAATGCCTAGGTGCATCCTTCAGGCTGGGGGGGGGAGGAACTGGGGCGCTTCTAAGGCCATCTGCTGGGACTCGAGAGCAAGAGAAGGTTTGTCCTTGTCTCTGCTTGAGATGCCCGTGAGCATTTGGTGGGCCATTGTGTGCGACAGGATGCTGGACTAGATGGGCTGTGGCCTGATCCAGCAAGGCTTCTCTTATGTTCTTATGTTCTTAAGGACATGGAGACTTGCTTATGTAGCAGCATGTCAGTGTTTGTTGATGAGAGCATCAGCAAGCACATATACCCCTCAACATTTTCCACCCCATGTGGTTATGGACAGTCAGTACATAAATGTCCTTATTCACTTGGCATTTTCTCCCAGCCTTACAATGACCTTGGAACAGCAATAAACTGAATTAGATCTTGGGTGTTTTTCCACTGTCACTAGAACTACCCATTAAATACCCATTAATGGGTACGTTAATGCTATTAAGTACCCATTAATGGGTATTTAATGGGTACTTCTAGTGACAGTGGAAAAACACTCCTTACCCATTACTATCTTACTGCTACGACAAAGAAAAAGCAGGATTATTAAAATATGCAAGCAGCCATGGCCTGGCATCACAGATGGCAGCACAGTGGCCAAGATGACATTGACTAAGCCTGATTTAACGTATTGACACTTACCTGGCATTCAGACACTAGGAAAATGTTGCCTTCTGCCTTCTCCAGGCCCTCTAAGATGATTCCAGAGCCTAGGATGGGAGGAACTGTCGCTGTGGAATGGACTGCACATACTGGAACAAGGTAAGTGCTTTAACAGCCTGAGTGTTTTTTCTGGAACAGTTTTTTAGGTTGTATCCAAACACCAGTTATTTATTCCACTGTGCTTGGATATTTAAAAATATCCAAGCTTTATTCTGGAATATCTAAATATAGCAAAATAAGTAACTGACATCTGGATGCAGTCTATAACTCAGTCAAGATTAGTTGAGCAATAGAGGCTGTTTATAGAACTGCACAAAACATGCCATCAGCTTCAAAAACAACAAGAGATACAATTATCAGATTTACCTTCCTTAAGATAAGGAACAGGTCATGAAGCTAGCTCAGAAAATTCCAGGACCTTTAAGGCAAATACAAATCTTCCAGGATCTTAATCATGTGACAGTCCTGAAAAGTAAACTGCATACATTTTTCACTAAAGTGTTATTAAGTCATACCTTACAGATGGAGTTCTACAAGAAAATTAATTGTATATATGAATCAATAATTTACTTTGAATTATCAGAAAATGACCAGATTAAAATAGGAAATGCAAAACTAAATGAACACAATCATGCAAAAAAAAGAGTGAAGGCTATAAATATTTAAGCGCATGATGCCCATCTTTATTTGTCCCTATTTTTTATAGAAAAACTACTATAATGCTCTTTTTCATAATACACATGTAATATATGTAAAAGAAAACTGTATTAACTAATAATATGTAGTAACAAACTGACTAAGAAGATCATTGTAGCTGGGGGTAGGGGGAACAAGGCAGAATACAATCTATATGTCTCCAAAATTCAGAAAAGCAATACTTCTTCCTTTCATTTTGGTTGCTAGCCTCTCATTTTGGGTGACTGGGGGGGGAATACTGAAAGGGTGGGAGACAGAAAGAAGAGAGAAATATGTTATAGTTGTCAATATATACATTTAAACAATGGGGAAATGGAATTATTTTCTCTTCTTGTAGCAAATTAAAATAAAAACACCTAAAGATGAGTGAAAAGTATTTGTCATGTTTGCAATCCGTACAAATCTGAACAAGCTTCAAAGAGGACTGGATCTGCCCATGCCTTTAAATCCTGCTGCCACCACCATCTTGCCCTCCTCCAAAGCTCAATTATGCCTTTTGTGGCAGTTCCAATGAGTCATAGGGTGTCTTAGGTTTAGATCCAGGCCAACCAGGGTGTTGAGATCCAACACCTTCTCACATATCAACCTGCCCATGACTTAAGATCTGGAGGGGAGGCCCACTTGGTTGTCCCACCACCTTCAGTAGTCAAAGAGGTTGGCACCTAGGAGAGGGCCTTCTCAGTGATGGCCCCTAGGTTATTTCATAGTCTCCCCCTTGAGGTGTGTCAGGTTTAGGAGGGCAGTGAAGACACATCTCTTTGCCCTGGCCTTTGCCTTTACAGACACTGTTATTGTTTTAATATATACTGTTGTTGTTTTAATATACATTTGGTTTTAAATATTATTACCTGCCCTGAGACCTTCGGGTATAGGGCAGGGTAGAAATACAAATAATAATAATAAATAATTTGGAGATTAACATGGGACACAGGAATACTACTAACCTTTGTGGAAGGCAAACCAGCATGAATCAAGGAAATAATGCTTTCCCTTTTAGTCTAAGGCAGAGCTTTGTAGCTAGGATTCTTTGGGGAAGAATGATTCAATGTCAGTGCTAATCTAATCAGCTTCACAGAGAAGTTTCTGAGAAGTTTATTCCATTTTAATTCATTAATCAATAAGTAGAATTTCTTATTTTTTTCTTGTCCCATGATAGACTTCAAGAACTGCTGGTGAGGCCCTCTTGGTGGTCCTACCACTTTCAGTCATAGTCCCCAGGTTATGGAATAATTTCCTTTCTGAGGTATACCTGGTTTCTTCATTATATGTACCCATGGCCTTTGGCTGAGGGAACAACATCATCTCCCCGAACAGGCACTGACATTGTTTCAGTCATTCTTTTAAATCTACATTTATTATTATTTTATTGTGGCTCACCCTGAGACTTTTGGGTGTAGAGCATGATAGAAATTTAAACAAAGAAACAGACATCATTATCTAGTCTGATAAATAAAGTGAGTGGTAGGAAAGTGGTAGTCGTTTGTTCCTGACTTCTCTACTTTTGACATTCTCTGGCTTGGCCTCCGCAAATGGCCCTTCAGCCACACGAAACTTGTCATATGGCTGAGCCAGACTTCATATTGCATATGCATTATCTGAGTTTCCTGTCCTTCATGTGGCTGATCACAAAAATAGTGACAGGTGGCCCTTTATATGCTTCCCCCGTACACACAAGATTGTTTACACCTGTCTCTGACTTATCTCAGTTTCAGTTTTGAGGAGACCATACCATGGGGTCCTTCACCTGTTTTTTCTCCATTGACTGAAGGGAGGAAGGTTGGAAGGAAACTTTTGAAAAGTAGCATTATCCATAGTCAGTAGTAACTCTTTTTTTAAAAGTATCCATTTAGATACATTACTACAGCCCTTTCATTAATTTTCATTGGAAAAGAACATGTTTTTGTACTTTTGCAAATTCTCCCCCATGTGTATCATTTTCTAGTGGCTTATTCCGTAAATTTAAATAGTGTTAATGGTCTGAATAAAAACCAAAACAAACTGCTTACCAGCCAGAAACATTAAATATCTTTGATTAACTCATCCTATTCCAGTATTCCACACAAATACTGGAATAAGAACAAAAACACTTTAATTCTTCAATTATGTATGTTCAGTACCTACTACAATCAAACTGAATTAGAAATAGTAGAATATATAGTTTGGGTTTGGCCTTTATTCAGGAAGATCACTTGTTCGAAGTATGCTCCTCACTGAAGTGTACAAGAAATATATATGGGCAAATGTACTGAGCAATGTAGATGTCAGGGAAGAAGCTAGATTAGACATGTAACTTCCCATTCTCCAACTATGGACAATTGTATCCCTGAAATTAAACTAGAATAGTTAAGTGGAATTCGTAGCATTGTCTTTCTTTTTTTTTTTTTCACAGCATGTTTTTATTTTCATTAGTACATTGCCATACATAATTATATACCAATACAATAATTTTGATGAATTTACATGTGTCTTCCTCTGTTCTCCAGATTCTTCTGCTCTTTCAATCATGTAAATGAAGGAGTTCAGAAGCAATATTTGACTGATTTAAGTCAGATCCTGGTGGGTCGGAACCCACCGACATTATGTGCAATAATTGAAAAGTAAAAAATACAGAGTTTACTGTTTTGGTGTCATATTAAAAGTATTGTCAAGTGTTTTCAAACCTAAATGAACTCTTCTTTATCCATTTAGGCTACATTCAGAAGGGCCATTGGAAACATTAGAAAAACTGCGCTGCAGTGACAGCTCACCCAGGGAATGTTACACAAATGAGCACTGGAGTGATGCTACACAGTCTTTTAAGACCTCATGGTGTGTTTCACAGTTGTCCCATAAATGGCCTGAACAAGCACAGCAGAGAAGAGTTTTGTTGCAGTGCACAGAGAATGTTTTACCACATTGTCCTTCTCACAGCCAGAGGTGAACACCACCCAGTTATTTGATTTGTTAGTGTTCAGCTACAATTATCCTTAAAAAGGACTCTTTCCCATTGATTTTTAAAATGGACAAGTTCAGACTTGAACCAGGTTGAACCTGTTTGACCTGGTTCAAATTCAAACCAAATACCAAGTTGTTCAGTTTGATTTGAAACACACATACACACACAGTTTTAGAGTTTGCCCATGTCTGTTTTTTTCAATATTATTATTATGCTGGTTTTTTAAAAAAGTTTTGTATTGGTTTAACATTGTTTTATACAGTCTTGATATGTATTTTAAATGTTGTAAGCCGCTCAGAGACCCTAGGGTATGGGGCGGGATATAAATATAAATAAATAAATATAAATAAATACCCCTAAAAAGAAATTTGTGAAATACCAGACTCTTCTTTAAAAAAAGAAAGAAAAGAAAATTGTTTTCATTAAATTTCCCGTTCAGTTGTGGTACACTGGTAATAACAGATTAATTACTTTATACCTGATTGGCTTTTAAAAAGTCCTGCCTCTATCAATCTCAGTTTTACTAAAGAATAGTTGACAAGAATTATTAATGCTGTGTCATTCATCTACATATAATCAAGGATGTCAGTTCTGATCTGATTTAGCATCTGCCTAAATAACTGATTTTTATCTCTATCATATTTAAACTGTATTTTAATAAATACTTACAACTAAGTGTCACCGGGGGGCTTGGGGTTGGGGGAGCTTCTTGATTTGTTGTCTGGAATATATCCTGGAATGGGGGCTTATATTCGAGAGAGATATATTCCAGAATAAGGCTAAGTGCAGAAGGGGCCCTTGACTTCAGTCTAACTTGAGCACTTTCTTTTCTTTTCTTTTTTGTAATTAATTTTTATTTATTTTCAATGCAACAAACATAACAATAAAACTTCAGAGTTCCTTGTCACCCCTTTTCCCCAATTGTCCTGTAATCGTCCATTTTTACAATTAGTGACTTCCTTCATTTATTCAGGATCTTATCTTATTGTCTTAATATCTTCCAATTCCACCAGTCTTCAGGGAAGAGGGGGGGAAAAATCAGTCAAAACCAGCAGTTGTTAGATAACTTGAGCACTTTCACTTTAAATAAAATCCCAGGCCAAGCTGCACTGTTGTAAAATATATTTTAAAATGCACCTGATCTGGTAGAATTACATATCCTTATTTGAATTTGCAGATTTTATAGCATACAGGGGACACTTTCTTAAGGAATTTTAAATTATATTATGATTATGGATCCTTTTGCACTCATTACCCAGGCCTGTTGACACTCATATACACATGACACAGATTCAGTATACTGTAGGGTCAATATAATTAGTCTATTTAGAAAAGATGTATCCGACACGTTAAATATATAACAAAGTATATGATTATTTGAATTACAGTGAGATAAAAATGTAATTAGACTTTCAGATATGCATTTTCCAGACACCGTATGTCAGTGTTTACATCAAACATAATTTGGAGTCTGCTCCAACATGTTGAATACAAAATTGTTCAGAAACTGAAGATCTCCTACAGTTACCCTGGGTGTTTTCATGGCACCCACAGGATTTCAGAGGCTCTACTTTGGGTTTTTTTTTTTTGTTTTTTTTTCAGAAGCTTCAGTCTGAAGATCCTAGATATATGGGTAATGTGTCTGAGAGTGCATTTTTGTTGTCTGTTGGCACTGTATAATAAACATTAGGCTACAGAATAATTTGGAGGATGAAAGGAAAATGGATACAGAGCAAACAGACTGAAGAGCACAGACAACAGTGTCAGCCTTATGGCTCTGAGCCATTTTCTGTGAACTATTTGTAGTTCAGTACAGAAGCCAACACACAATATATGTATAATATGTACTGAATGTCTAGAGCACCAATTATAACAAGATATGCATAGACTTAAATTCGGTTTTGTTATTACAATACTTGGCAGAGGGGGACTGGCAACTACCTATTGAGCTTTTATAAGGCTTTTAATGCTGTGGTTTAGGAGAAAAAATGTGGTGCTTTTACTAGGGCCCTTATCTATCACTCGTATTCAAGCAGTGTGGAGTTATTTTTGAATTATTATTTTATTATGTCATGCCCTTTGCTAATCTTTTGCTGGACAGCTCCTTTGTAATCCACAACCGTTTGATCACTAACAATGGGACATCTCCCTACCCCCTTTGGCAAAACATGGCTTCAAAATTAACAGCAGAGGTGGTGACAATGGGAAAAATATCTGACTTAGTAATCTCAGTAACAAGAGTGACTCCTGTCATTCAGTAAACACAAGAAACTGAGATGGGGGAAATTAGCATTGTGTTATTTATTGTTATACCTCCTTGGCAGTTCTCAGTTTCCTGCAATAGTATTAATATTTATAATGCTCTAAAAAATTTCTGTAAGCTAGGCTTTTCATTTTTTATAGACTCACTTCCTCTTCTAATATAGGAAGGGGAGATGAAAGTATGTTTGGACCTATAGGCAGATTAAAGGGAAGCTTCCAAATAGATGTTCAGCCCTCCCAAACACCTAGGTATTCCCAGCACAGACAGATGAAATTGCCTAAAGCTCAGAAGTAGCCTGGAAATAAAGGCTAGCAGGTGGGAGAAGTGCCCAGTAGTATTTATTGAAAGTCTTTTCTCCTCCCAAACAAATATGCAACATAGTCAATTCAAGAGGTGAAAGTGACATTTTCTATTACCCTCTGTCTTGTCTTTTGCTTCCTAAGGGCCTGATCCTCAGACCACAGCTATCATGGCTCATGTTCCACCACCCCATACAAAAATTATTTAAATGGATCTACCCTGGACATAGCATAAGAGACACAAATGAAAGTGTGGGGCAAACATCATGTATAGAACTTCTGAGTAAATTAGTTTAAAAAAATGGATTCAGAGGGTAATTTACTTCCTTCTTATATAAGTTCCAGGAGAATAAAAAGAATGGAGAGAATTCTACAGACAGCTGCCACAGCTAAGAATGCACTGTCTCCTGTTGACACATGCTTTGAGAGCAAAAGCAGAGGCACCAGAAAAACACATTATGAGATTTTATCTGTACACTGTAAAACTGACAGAAGTAAATCTTCCATAGGGCACTCCAGAGGAATATTAGATTTAGTTCCACCTTTAACATTCTGGTTTAGTATCCCATCAGAAACCTTCCACTACAGTAACATCACAATGTATGCATATGGATCTCCAGATGGCATATGTGTCAAGAGAGAAGAGACGAGTACATACCATACTTTGGATACTGCCTTACGCTGCATCACTACACTTACGTTGGAAAGCAAATGCTAAAAATATGCTATGGGTGGTACGCTCCATCTGTGCTTCCTTGAGCCAAAAGAAAAAGTGGAAATGAAGCAATGGCATGCTCAAAGATTAGCTCAAGCCAACAGATGCAAGTTATTAAATGCTTCTTTGTCACAAGTTTGAACTCTGCACGTGTATGGAGTAAAGCAAGAGAAAAAGCCAAGAACACAGTGATCTGACCTGTGGACACTTAGCATTGTATTTTCAGTGTGATGTCCTGTTAGCTGTGTTTTGTGGACATGTCTGCAAACAGCTTTCAGTAATTGGTTGTTTGCAATGTACTGGAGACCTTTTCTAAAAACACCATTAAATCTGACTTGTAAACAAAAAGGAGATCAAGAACAAGCTAAATGATAAAATAAGCTTGTTTATGAGTCCTTGCCACATCTAGAAATTTGCACTCAATTTTTTACAATTCCTCTCCTGAAACATCCAAAGACTGAAGTCATTTTAATTCCATTCTTTCTCCATAAGAGTTCAAGAGATCCTACACAGACTTTACCCATATCTTCACAACAGCTTTATGACATCTTAGGGTTAGAAGTTGCAATAGGCACATAAGGCAAGGAGGATTTATTCCTAACATGTGTTATAACTTGTATTGTTACTAGCTCTTGTAGCTCATTCTGAAACCTTTAGTATAGGAGGATATAAATGGCAATACATAAATAAATAAATTTGGAACCAAAACCCTTATGGCTTAAAATTCAAAATTATGATCACTATGCTACACTGGCTATTGTATAGTTTCATGCACTATGACGCTGTTTATGCTGGCAAGTATACCAGTCAAGGAGAATACTAAGCCACTCCAATTTGCACACAGCCTAGCAAAGATTCCAACACCTAGTAGTACTCTCTTCCTACACAGGAAAGAGCTACAGAGTGGAGTATATTGTAAAAAAAATGATATAATATCCCATAGTACAGGGAATTTTTTTTTTTTTTTTTGAAGCAGGACACCAGCAAGCTACTTTAATATATTGGACTGCAAGAAACATGTGAACAGCACACTTCCACTGCTGGACATCCAGCTGAAAAAAAAAACTCCAGCGAGCAACTTCACAGATTGGGAACTTTCATTCCCAGCAT
Source organism: Aspidoscelis tigris stejnegeri (assembly GCA_023333525.1). Classification (NCBI taxonomy): domain Eukaryota; kingdom Metazoa; phylum Chordata; class Lepidosauria; order Squamata; family Teiidae; genus Aspidoscelis; species Aspidoscelis tigris. Next base: position 217,502,936 of record JALMGA010000001.1, read on the forward strand.
TCAAAAGCCCTTTCTGCACAGCCCCTCAATCTGGATTAAGGGCCCACATAATAATACAGCACACTAATACAGATCCATGAGGCCCTGCCCCTGCCGGTTTGGCTCCATCTACTTTATATGGAGTTTAGTTCTGATCATGGAGATCCTGATTCAGGATTATTGGTAGAACCAGTTTAATCAGATCTACCAAAGATACCAGTGTCCGTGATTCAGAACACAGGAATTGTGCAGAAGGCATATCTCCTGTACTGGGGACTATCAGTGAACATATTTCAATGGCACACCATAGGGTGTCTCCAGAGGCCCAGAGGCTAGGAACTTTTGTTCCTTGCCCTTGGAGGCATGTGAATGTGACTGCAAAGCTGGCATGAAGATGGCACTGATCTCGCCCATACTTTTGGAATCAGTGGGCATGGCTATTCCAGGCCCAATGCTTCAAAATGTGGAGAGCCCTACTAACAGGCTACTTGTAGCTTGACCCACCGGGCTACATAACATGGCCCAGGATGGTACAGGATAGCCTATGATGTGTGGAGAAGCCCAGCATTAGATAACATCATATTCTACATCAGTTTACCAAAAAAACAGAGAGGAGGCTACCTAGGAACAGCTGCTCACTTCAACACTCATGTTCATTTCACCATACTAAGCTTGCCTTTACACTGTTTTTCTTTTAAAATTATATTACACAGCAATTTTTACAGTATTGTACAGTTATTTGGAAGGAATGCATCTTCTGAACAGAATTCAGAGAAAATCTGTGTGTGAAAATCAATATTTCATTGTTATTTCTTACTTGGTGCTAAAATGTATATATTTACAGTATATATATATCTATGCCCCTAACCTCAAAACATGTTCTTTTCTTCTTTTTTTACATTCTTATATTCCATGCTCAGATTTTTCATTTCTTCCTTTGTCTCCACATCTTTTTAAAATTGAGGCTATTTGTTGGAATGGAACCACCCAATGTTTTTATTTGTCACTTCTGACAGACAAGTGGTTTTTGTTTATTTCCTATTTCATGTTTGCCTAGGAGGCAATCAAACTATATATAAACAGATGTTTCTATCATGTTTGTATCTCAGAAAACATGAAAACAGGGTCAGAAGGATTCTCTCTCTCTTTTCCTCCTCCCAACAACGTGATAACATAAATGAAGGTTACCCATGTTCACCAATGCCGCTTAATTCAGCCTTACCATTCCAGGCAATATGCTACATTAATCATCTTAATGATTATGAAGAGGCATAAAAACAAGATTAAGGTGGATCAGAAAATGATTTGTTGTAGAAGATCATGAGCAAAGATTAAGCAACATGATCTAAAGCCAGTTTAAATGATCTGTAGCCTTCCAATTGTCATTGCTCTGCACCATCTCAACTGGCTAGGAGTGCTGTGAATCCAACATGTGCACAGCAGTCACCGGACTGCCTGTGTTCTAAAGAAAAGAACATAAGAAATGCCCTACTAGATCATATCACTGATGCCTCTATTCCAGGTGCCTGTTCCCACAGTGGCAATCAATTGCCTATGAAACCCACAAGTGAGTCATTAATGCATATTTTGCTCTGCTCAGGACGACTCCCTAGGAACTGGCCTCCAGAGTCATGATATGAGTGCTACTAGACTTTGATAGCCCTACCGATCATGAAATAGTTAGTCCAAGGCAGCACGTTTTGGAGCCTTCCCTATTAGGCCCAACACAACAACTTATAGTAATTAATTCCAAAGTTTAATTATGTGCAGTGTGAAAAAATACTTCCTTTTTTCTGTTTTAAACTCTCCCAAAAATGAGGCTGTGATTCTATAGAAGATCAAAGACCTTTGTGGTTTAACTTTGCAGAAACCGTGCTGATTTTCCTGCAGCAGTGCTTGCTCCTTTATGTCTGTACTGATTTTATCCTTAATTATGGCTACCATTACTTTATCTAGAGCTAACATTGGGTGTTTTTCCACTAGCACTAGAGTACCCATTACGGACCTATTAAGGCCCCTTAGTGCTAAGTGGAAAAACATCCATTAAGCTAACAGTCTGCAATTTCATTGATTGCCACTGGATCTCTTTTTTGAAGTTTAGTGTTACATTTGTTACCCACTGGTCTTTAGGAACAGAGCCTGATCTTAGGGAAAGATTATATATTTTGGCTAAATGAGCAGCAATTTTACAACTTCTTTACGTATGCTTATATGAATGCTATCTGCCCCCAATTACTTATTAGCATCTATTTTAATTCTTCTTACAATCTTTCTCCCTGAAAATATAGGCTTAGCAGCAGGCATAGGCCTCTATCTTTCCCAGTGAAAACAGAGACAAAGAGTTCATTTAGCCTCTATGCAATGTTCATGTCCTCTTTAATTATCACTTTTTATCCATTGTTATCTAATGGTCCAACTGCTTTTCTGGTTAGATTCCTACTTATGATGTAGTTAAAGAAATTCTTATTATTTCTTTTGCTGATTTTAGCAATTGCTCTTCAAAATCCTTCCTAATATTTCTGATTGGCACCTTGCATTTCTTCTTCCAGTATTTATGTTCCTTCCTGTTCTCCTCATTAAGATAAGCCTTCCATTTTTAAAATAAGCTCTTTTTTTTACTTTTAATGACTTCCCTTACTGCACTTGTAAGATACTTGGACTTGACAGTGCCCTTTCTTCTTTTAGGCACACATTCTACTTGAACCTCCTTTATTGTATTTGTAAATAATCTCCTTGCTTTTTGGAGCCATTCGAATCTCCTAACTTTCCCTTTCAATTTCCTTTTTACTATTTCCCTCATTTGGGGGGAGTTTCCATTATTAAAGTTTAAGGTCTCTTAAGATGTTAGATTTTATCAACAATCTATTGCCTTTATTTAAGTTGAAGATAATCATTGTGGTAACTGTCCCCTGTTGGAACAACCACAGTGATGTCTTGTACCAGATATTAAGCATTACTTAGAGTGAAGGCCAGGACCCCCTTTTTCATGGTTGGTTCCACAACCAAATGTTCTAGGAAAAAATAATTAAGAATGTCTAGGAATATTATCTCTCCCTCTCATGAGTTGAGCAAGTGTTCACCCAGTCTATATATGAGAGTATTTGAAGTCCATTATAACAACCCTTTGCTTTAGTGATGTATATTAGCACAAACATTCAAAATCTGATAGAATTTGTTTGAATGTGGACATTCCAATTCAAATTGAATGTCTTCACATTTGAATATAGACATTCAAACTAATTTCAAATGTCCTGAAACATTTGTTTGAATTATTCAAATCATTCAAATATACAGATACATATTATTACATACATATCTGTACTAATATGGAACAAAAACGGGATGCATATAGGATAAAACAGGGTGCATACAAAATCCATAAAGACGTATAACACATATGAATCTTGTTGACATTCATATCTTTAAATTCAAATGTTGTCAACATTTGTATCTTCAAATTCATATCCAACATTTGAATGAATAGATCCAAATGTAACAGATTCAAATCAGGTTTTTTTAGCATTTGGATTTTAAACATTCAAATTGAATTGAATGTTTTGACATTTGATTCAATTCAAATTTGAATGCAAAAAAAAAAAAAACCATTCGTGCACACCCCTACTTTCCTTTATGGGTGCCTCTTTTACATCAGTTTCCAAATCCTGTTCTGCTTTGAGAATTTGGTTTGGAGGACAACAGCAAGTTCCTAATATCTGACCTGCGTTATGGTCTGGTATTCTTACTCACAATTCTTCTGTGGATGGATCTGATTAACCTAAGTATTCCAGTTCATAAGATTCTATCTCTTCTTTAATGTGCAGAGCTATACCACCTCCAGTTCACACTTTTCTGTCTTTCCTGTTCAGTTTTTAACTTAGAATCATTGTGTTCCACTGGTTTTCATCAATCCACCAGGTTTCAGTTATGCCAATAATATCTTTGTTTTGTTTCATTTCCTCATGAAGAATTCCAGGTCCCTTATTTTGGGTTAGAGGTTTCTTCCATTCACATATAGGCATTTGTGTGCACTTCCTTGGTGCAAGCTCAGTCCTGTAAGATCATGTGAATTCTTAGACAGGGGGTTAGACTCAGTGATCTTTAAGGTCCCTTCCATCTCTGTGATTTTATGATTCTCACATCTTTTTATGGGTACTTCAAGATGGGGTGGAAGCTTCAGCATCCCTCCACAGCTGCTGCTGAGCCACCAGACATGGTGGTTGAAAGCTGCAAGGTCCCTCTGGAAGGAAGGGCAGGATATAAATGTCATAAATAAATAGCACAGCCACTTCTGGTTGGACAGACACACCAGGAGGAAACTGTGAAGGGACTCCACAGCTGCTTCCCGTCAGTCAGACAGGAAGCTGAGATTGCCTGTAGTATCTGAGGAACATCCCCAGAAAATCCAAAGTAAAAAGCTGCTGGTTAATCAGCAGATTTTTTCTTAGTGGGTGAGATTGCTCCTTGGATACCGCAGGTGATTGGAAGCTGCAATTTCCCTTCGGTCCAGTCTGGAGGCACCCTGTGTGAATGTTACTGACTGGTTGCCAGCTCAGCTCAGTACATAGTTCCAACCTTCTTTACTCAAATGTACACTTTCCCAAACAGGACACTGTCCAACTCCTGTTGGTTTTACCCCAGAGATCAGCTTAAAAGTATTCTAATATTAAATACCAACAATCTGATTCAATCTTGGTTCAAGTGCAATCTGTTCTTTTGTACAGGTTCAAATTTGGAGGCAGGGAGGCAGAGAGGGTAAATAAGCAATGGACTATCATTCTAGTAGTCAGCCACAGTTCTACCTTTCTAAGGAAACATTTCTCTTTTGATTCGTATTGTGAATTTGTATTCGTCCATCAAGCAAAAGCATACCATGCCCCTCCACACTTTTTAAAATACAAACATTTCATTTTAAAAGAATATTTTTGTTGGCATCCAATGAAAGTGTAATGTAGGGAGTGATAATATGTCACATCAAACCTACTTTGAAAGTGTATCTGAGGTTCCAGGTTTCAATTCCAAAGAACTCCCATGTTTCTAGAAATCTTTAGGGTATATTGTTAGAGGGCTATAAAAATACTGTACTTTAATTAATTTGGCCTTACTTTTACAGAATTGAATACTTCTCCTAACTCTGCAGGAATTTTTCACAGTTTGAAAAGTAAAATGCCTGTTCTGGTTCTGTAACCACAGAATTTTAATGTTGCACATCAAAAAAAGGATATATTGAAAGTTATCCCTCACTTTTTTATTGTTTGTCATATAATGAATTTTTTATCATCAGCAGTTGTTTTGATCCACGTGGATCTCCAAAGGACATTCTTCTTGCAAAGAAAAGCATACATCAACTCTACTTATTTATCTTTTGTGTGGTCCATATGTCACTGACTTAGTATATGAGCAGAGTGCATCAAAGATAACATTACTGCTTTATGTGAAATATTTTATCTATTTATTTATGACATTTATATCCTGGCCTTCCTTCCAAACAGCTTAAAGAGTCACACATTTCTAAGTTCCCTTTATTTTTCTCCTTGTTACAGTGCTGGTGGTAACAGGGCTGAAGCCACCCAGTGAGCCAAATGGGATTCTGTGATCAAATGGGAGTAGAATCACAGGGTTACAAATTTAAGCCTCCCTGATTACCACTTGAGGTGGCTCTGTTTCACAATGGCCCAGGAATGGGTTCAGGTGATTGAAAGTGAGATTTTCAATCATGTCACTGCCCTGCTTCTGCCACCAAACAGGGGATGGGGTTGCCATTACAGACAGAAAGGCAGGGCTAACAGTGTCTTCTCACCCTTCCTTCCAAATTCTCACACCTCAGTATCTGCCCCTTAAGTCACTTGCCTTATTCCGCCTGATAGTTGGATGAGTCCAGCAGCTAGTGAAATGGAAGGAGGCATGGAGGGGTGAATTTTGCTCTGAGTTTGATCTTCACAAAGCATGTTAAAGTCTCCAATTGACAAAAATGAAATTTGAAAAACCAAAAAACAGGACATTATTAACCAATTCCAAAGGCAGTTTTGCTTGTTGGCACTGTTTAGTCTGATGTCTAATGTATAAAGTCTTGCCTCATACCTTTCTCATCAAAGATGGGGGCATGAAATGTGATGATAATGGCACCTCATGTCCAAATGACACACACCTCCTGCAGATGTAAACTCTGAAGCTGGAAGCTCATGTTCCTCTGCTTCTAAGTTACAGCACAGCCTTATTACAGAATGCATAGGCAGAAATGGTCCTGGAAGTTAGCCATTTTACTATTTATTCACATATAAATGCAAAGCTCTTGAAAATAAAAATCAGTTCTAATTTCAATAATTCACCATAATTAGGGAACAGTGTTCTTTTCTAAAGCAACACATTGAACTCAGTAGCAAGGGGTAATTGGGGTTCACCTGGAAACATAGATTCATCAGGCTTCTTTGAAGTTCAAAGCATGCTGCAAAGCCCTCATTGAACTGGCTTCAAATGTATCAGCTCAAGAAGTGATTTACACTGTATGCTTTAAGGAAGCCCAACAAATCCATGGGTCTATGCCATGTTTCCAAGGACTTCCTGTTGCTCTCTTCTGTGACACTGAACTGCAGCGGTTGGCTGTTACCTGAAAAAGGGGGTAATTTATGCTAATTACTAATCATGTCTCCTTTTTATACTATTTCCCTTTCTCTACTAGCAACTCTGCCATGTGGGTGCCATTTTTCCACTCATTGGCAACATGTTTCCTTGGCTAGGGACCTTCACTGCCACCTTGGGAAGGGGGTTCAGGGGAAAGGTAGACCAGTGTAATTTTCCCACTTCAAGGATGCCCTGATCCCTTAATTTGGCTCACAGCTGCTCATGAAGATGTTGTCTGCAAGCCAGACAATGGAAACTTGATCTCTGTGTAGGTACTAGCAGTCATCAGGGCAAACTGGTTGGCACTAGTGACACATCCTAATGGTAAGTTGCAACCATGCTGCCTCCCTGCCTCCAGCTGACTTACTTGATGGGCATTGAGATACTGCCTACATATTACCAGATATCTGTTTGCTAACGCTTATAAAAATGAAGAATCTGAACCAAACACTGAAAGGAAGGGAAACTAATAGAATGTTTTGGCATGTAAACTAATAACAGTACATCAGTGGACAACATTTTAGGCATTTTGACATTTCTAGAGAAAAATCAGCTGTTTTTATTTTGCAAGAACTCTAAACACTTTCTTAAAGACATGAAGCAAATCCCTGGACCCCCTTTACATGATTTCTCTACAGTCCTAGATCAGACAGCATGGACTATCTCACACCATCCTTGCACCAGGCAGCTCATGATGGTCCAGATTTGATAGTGAGTTTCAAAGTCCAGAAAGTTTCACTCTTGGCCTCCAAAGTTCTTTGAGGTGGGTGGGTCCAGAATCACCCCCCTTCCAGCACAACTTCTGCCAGTGCTTCCTGGACTGCTGCTCATTATTGAGCTCTACCTGTAAATTAAGCAAGGTGCTACTTAGGGTGGTCTAGCCCAGTGTATGCTCAAGTCTTTGTGGACAGAACATGCTAAGAGATGGAGAGGCCCCCCGTATCCCTCATCAGCATGCAGTATTGAACCACAAAGATGGATTATTTTCTATTAATTGAGGCTTTAACTAGCCTCACTTTCCTGGGAGTAAGTATCACTTAGTACCCTATTGCTGCCATGGAAGAGAAATTGTTAATGTTCACAGTTAAAATAACTTATTATATCAAACCAAGTGGAAACTGAATATTTTATTGTATTATATCATTCCAACAGCATAGGTCATGATAGTGATTTCCTATTCCTGATATTACAGATTCTTTAGTATATACATTCTTTACCTCCCACCCTCCCATGATTTTTAGGAGTCTAGTTTTCTCCAACATACCATTGCAGGAGAAAGCTACAGCCAGGCCCACCCACCAGCTAAGAAGCAAAGCAACAATGAAGATTTCTGGCACTGGCAGAAAAGATGTTGGTGTGCCTAATGTATTACACACATACATCTTCAGACAATGCATGCAGATTCCTTACATTCATAGCTTGTTAGCAAGGACAAACTCTTTTCATTTATACATCTCCCTTCTTACAATCTTTTAGTCCTTTTTGCAGTAGGTCTACAACCGTATGTCCCATTTTCATCAGGAGGGGTGAACATAAATAAAACAAAAGGAAATGATTGTTAAAAGGCATTTCACTTAGTCAGCCTTTTAATCACAGGAAGCCATTAAGGTGCCGGAATAAGGAACAGGACTTCTAAGAATGTTTATATAGGCACCTTGTACCTTAACTGAAGAAATAAAACAGTTCTATCTATGAGGTGGCAGCAGCAGCAGAGTTGGCATTTCTACCCCGCTTTTCTCGCCCATTCAAGGGGATTCAAAGCGGCTGACAAAGCTTTCTGTTCTTCTCCCCACAACAAAACACCCTGTGAAGTGGGTGGGGCTGTAAGAGCTCAGAAACAGAGATGCGACTAGCCCAAGGTCACCCAGCTGACTTCATGGAGGAGTGAGGAATCAAACCCTGTATTCCCAGATAACAGTCTGGCTCCTTAACCACTACACCAAACTGGAATGGGTAAAAGTTCTCATTTTTATTAGAGACTGTATGGGGATTACATCTCCCAATATATGTACTTCTCCTAAGGTCAGACAAAGTACTCTTGTTGGCAATATGGAAGGAAAAACAGATGTTAGTGGAAGGCCAGGCCAAGGAAGGAGAACAACAGACATTTAATAACTGTCCTTTTCTGAAAGTTTGCCCAAGTATTGGGTCTATAAGAGAGTGGCTATAATTGGAAGCCTCCATTCAGTCACCTTGAACTGTACTTTATTTAAACTGTCACATTAAAGTTTTAATGCTGGAACATTCAACAACATTAACAAGATCCACACAGTGTGGTAATGGGTCCAAAGAATAGCCCAAAGAGTGCAGGATCTACACTATCCTGACCTGTAGCCATCAAACAGCCATCAGAAGTGTTTTTTCCACCATTTTGTCAGCACTTTGTCACCCACCTACTCACTGTGTTGCAAAAAATTGGCAGTAGCCTTTCTAATTTACATGTAACACAATCTCTCCTGTCCTATTTTGAAGGATGCAGAAAATCGTCAATTTCTGGGGGCACTTTCTGTGACTTTGAAACTATTTCTGTGCAGAAACATTGAATCCAGGAAATGCAAATTCCTAGCATCAACATTAGCATGGCAGGGAGCCACCATAACAACTTGCTCTATGTTTTGTGGAGCCCATTATAACATTTGGAAAGATATTCTGAAAATTACCATAGTTACAACAAAGAGATAGGAAAAGCCACATCCCAAACATCAAAGCTTACCTTTTGTCTATCTGTCCTTCCAGTTAACCTTAAGTGGAAGGACTATGGAAAAAGAAGTAAATAATATCTTTTGTCAAAGTGGTTCCAACCTTCTTGAGGACCATCCAGCTATTTCCTAATCCTTATGGGCCATTTGTTTCCAATTTTTCATACAGCAGATGTGCTTGGCAATTTGACCTGCTGACCAGGAAGGAACATTTGTATTACTGACCCAAATCTATCATTGTTTAATTGTAGTCAACAAATTGATGTATACGCATGTCTAAGGAGATGGTAGGAGATCTATCTTTAGCTGTGCTTACCCAGATGAACTCAGCTAGGTGCTTAATTCAGCATCCTCATGGCAATTGTAATTGAGTATACTAGGAAATGAAATCACTGCAACTCTTACACAACCTGTGAAATACTTATTGTTCACGCATTGCTACTCATGTGAAAACTAATCCTGTGGATAACCTGTGAGCATACATCACAAACTTCCTTTTTAGGTTTTGTTCAAAGTTCTGACTCTGTCAATGTAGTAGTAAATTGTTAAGCAAAGGAATTTTGTGAAAATCTTAGCTGTAAAAACAGTGAGATTAAGAAGTAGGAACAATAGTAACCATTTTTTGTTTCAACTCAACCACAACTAGCAGAGAAAAATAAAGAGGGGGGGCACAATGCTGATAGATACAGCATGCTTGGTGTCACTGAATCTGTTTCACATCAGAGCTGGGCTTGATACTGTCTAAAGGGATCAGGAACAGCACCTTAATCTGCACACCATTACACCACCACCTGAGTATCACTGTTTGTGGCTATTTTGACCATGGGCATGATTGGACAATACAAAACCAAATAATTAGCAACATCTTGATACAAAAAATGGCACATTCATTCATTCATTCATTCATTCATTCATATTTTTATCCTGCTCTGTACCCAGAGGTCTCCTGGCTGGTAACAACATTCAAAATCAAATATCAAAACAATAAAAGTATGTATTAAAACAATAGCATCTGCAAGTGGGAAGGTAAAAGTATATCCCCCATCGAACCAAAGGCCAGGGCAGAGAGATGTGTCTTCACTTCCTCCCAAAATTTGTACAAAGAAGGTGATTGATGCACCTCAAGGGGGAAACTATTCCAGAGCCTAGGGGCCACTACTGAGATGGCCCTCTCCTGGTTGTCCACTCCTTTTGCTGCTGATGGTGGGGGGCCAACCAGGAGGGCTTCCCCTCCAGATCTTAAAGCACAGGCAGGTCGATAAAGGAGTAGGTGTTCCTTTAGATAATTGTGGCCCAAGTAATTCAAGGTCTTACAAGTCAGAGTTAACACCTTGAATTGGGCTCAGTAGTGAATCAGCAGCCAATGTAACTCTTTTAAGGCTGGCACGATGTGTGTCCAGCCAGCTGTTCTGACCAGCAATCTAGCAGCTGCATTCTGCACTAGCTGCAGCTTCAGAACTGTCTTCAAAGGCAGCCCAATGTAGAGTGCATTACAATAGTCTAGTCTGGAGGTTACCAGAGCATGGATAACATGGCCAAGAGTGTGGCCAGGTCATGTCTGTCCAGAAAAGGCTTCAACTGGCACACAAGCTGTAGTTGGGAATAGGCATTCTTGGCCACGGCCTCCACCTGAGCTTCAAGCATCAGTGCAGAGTCCAAAAGCACACCCAGATTTCAGACCTGTCCCTTCTAGGGTATTACAACACCATCAAGGACAGGGTGTCTTCCAACCACATGGACCCGAGAACCTGTGACACACAGCACCTCTGTCTTGTCTGGATTCAGTTTCAATTTATTGTCCCCCATCCAGCCCATTACAGCCTCCAGGCACTTCCACCAACTCTCCTGATTCAGATGGCACAGAGAGATATAGCTGGGTGTCATCTGCATATTGATGAAACCTCCAAATCTCCTGATGACCTCTCCTAATGGCTTCATACAGATGCATGGGAGATAAGATTGACCCCTGAGGAACCCTACAAGTGAGTTCCCAGGGTGTCGAACTAGAATCTCTCACCCATTTATGGGGACTCAAAGCAGTTGACAAAGCTTTCTATTCTTCTCACCACAACAGACACCCTTTGAAGTAGGTGGGGCTGTGAAAGCTCAGAAAAGAGCTGTGACTAGCACAAGATCATCTAGCTGGTTTCATGGAGGAGTGCAGAATCCATCCCGGTGACTATGAGATAAGAATCCAGCACTCTAACCACAAGACCAAACTGGCCTTGTGGACAAGGACTAGATTTATTTCTCTAACTGCCACTCCCTCAGAAATAATGAACTGAAATGTGAGACAAAGTAATGTAATTGTTTCTCAGATCAAATTAAGTGCCCTCTGATAGCAGATGCTGACTACTTTTTAATTCTCTCTTTAAATTATGTGATCTGTGTTTTGCCTAAAGCAAGATTTAAATTTTGCCTGAGAGTGTATTATCAGACAACTGAGCCACTATCCAAACAAGCAAAGCTGGAATGAATGAAAACTGTTGTACATGTATGCCAGTACTCTAATCAGGAAGTACTATTCTAAACTGTGAGGCACTGAGGTTTTCAAGTACAATATTTTAACTTTTCTACATTTCATTTGGTGTTTTAATCTGCCAAAGACAAGCAGTAGGTGACAGAATTGGAAATAATAGTACATAATAAATATGCAGGAAGCTCAGGATGAAAGTATAAATTGCACGCTCAAACCATTTCAAATATTTGTCTTTTTTCTCTTCATTCACTTCTGTGAATTTTGTAGAAAAAAGTTATATAAACTGGGGTTGAAAAATTACCAAATACAGGCCAATGTTTTATCATAAAAGATACCATATTCTAAAATCTAATATCCATTAACCCAGTCACCAGCAGGGTTTTCCCCCCCCCCCACAAAAATAAATTGTCATCTTCTTCTGTTTCCCCTTTGTATTCTCCTCTCCAATCTAAACGAATAACATCCTGAGTTCATACTTTATTTTAAAATATAAAATTTGCACGAAGCTCATTAAAATAACAGAGAAGACATTTGTATACAGAATAACTGCAAAAGCTTCTGGGTCAATCAACAGGGCAAGAGAAAGCTACCCTGATTCAGTTCTACCTTTTCAGCCGAAGCCATCAGTTATACAACTAGATCCTATCTTGCATCAGCCAAGGAAATAAATTAGGTCACTCCCTTCAGACAAGTGCTTTATTGTACTTGTAAATGAATGATATGTTCATAAATGACAAGCAAGAATATTGAAAATTAGAATAAAACAGTTTTTTAAAGGGAAAAAAGCTATTTCAAGGTAAAAACACATAAAATTATTAAGACCTAAGTTGGCTCAGTCATTTAGATCTTTTGTTAAACTTTAACAGCTTTTGTTTTCATACTTAAAGAACTCAAAAGAAATACAGATTAAGTACTAAGTACTTATAAAATGGACAATATCATGGAATCACCACAGACTGGATGAGAAGGAAGATCTTAAAATTCAGAAGTTAGGCCGACTCTGTCTCTAGGGCAGTGATTCTCAAACTGTGGCTGTACTCAGATGCAGTTTTAAAAAAAGCACCTCTGAAGAGGCTTTCATAGTGGCTTAGAAATGGTTCACAGGTAGTCTGACCCTTCTCCCCTCATGAATATTCTAGGCTACAAAAGGCAGAGCAGAGATGGAATGAGAATATGAAGGTTGTACAATATAGAGTGCTTTTCCACTGTCACGAGAAGTACCCATTAAGTACCCATTAATGCGTACAAAAATGCCATTACGTACCCATTAATGGGTACTTAATGGGTACTTTTAGTGACAGCAGAAAAACACCCATAGTCAATAGTGTGCTTTTGAGCCACTTTTTGGCTATTTGTTAATGTAGCTTTTATTTCTCCAGAAGGTGCGAAATGAGTTCCTAAACTATTCCACTTCCATGAAGCTGTGATCATACATTACAAATAAAGCAACTGAGAGGCACCTCAAGAGCTCCTCAATCTCATTCCATTTCTGATGACTTGCCTTTTCTAGTATAGAAAGTTCTAAAGAGAGGAGTGGGGGGGCATACTAACATATAAATGATTCCAGATAAAAAATATCTTTAAGCAATTTCTGAGCTGCCTCAGATTTTTTTTTTTAATGGAATCCTGGGAGTAGAATCCTGGGAGTTCTTGTTCAGGAACTACAATGTGAAAACCACTGAGATACATCTGAATAAGAACCACCCTGACACATACCAGAAATGACTCTGTGCATGCCACAGCATCCTCTGCACTGTATAGGTATAGAACATTCAAAAGTACTCTACACCTATACTAGCAGCAGGGCTGGTACAGGTCCAGGGCTGGCCAATGGGAAGGCACCAGCTACCCTCGCAAGGCTTCCTGGGAAATTTAGGCATCAGCACGCCTAGATTCAATGGACGCCGGCCTTCTGCTCCCACAGTCACCCCACCAGCGAGAGGTAAGCACCCCAAAAATGGCCATGGGTGGGGTGCAGGGTGGCAGCTGCAGCTTCCCCTGGAAAGAGAAGGGGCCATGGCCCTTTCTCTTCCGAGGGGAAAGACGCAATCGGCTGTGAAACCTTGGAGGGGGGGTTTTCTACTTTGGCTTCCCTGGCAAAGATAAGGAGTCATGCCCGCTTTTCTTGCCAGGGCAAAGCCAGGCAGGGCGGCAGCCGGCCGCACAATGGCCAGCTGTCAAACAGGGAGCATACGCTCTCCCTGTTTAACAACTGGGCATGCGCCGGCAATCCGTCTTTTCCCCCTCCGGTGCGGAAATGTTAGTTTCCAAACCGTTTTCAGGGGGAAAGCCAGATGTAAGACCTGATTTTTTCAGGTTTTACATCTGGGTAGGATTTCGGCGGCAAAAACAGTTAAAACAACTGTTTTTGCCTGCCGATATGCGGACGGGGCTTACTCAAAGGGGTCCTAATTCCGGCCCCTATGCGGAAGCCACGTCTAAATGCGTTCCACATCTGGCTCTAAATCCGTTTTTAGAGCCAGTGCGGAAAGGCCCAGGGCATTCCCAAAATCTTTTTCTTCCATGCCTTGTGAGAACCATTTATTTACTTAATCTGGTTACCCTTAAAGTATGCTGTATATTAGGAAGACCAACGGAAGCTGAGAGGAAGGCATTCTGCTGAGTTCAGTGTTCCATTCCAACCAGCTTTTTGCTCTCTGCCTTGACTTCATTAGAAAGTAATGTTTCCCTGTCTATAATTTTATGGACTCTTGACAATATCTTGAGTAGCAGAATATCATCATACTGGAAGTGTGTAATAGGTCTGGGATATGCTTCAGGGTTTTTTTTCCATTCCAAATGACTATTCCAAAGGAATAATGAATTAACAGTCTTATAATCATTTTTGCCAATTAATGAGCTTCCTTTCTTTCTTGTGATACAAATTATTGACACTATAGTAATAGGCAGAAAATTAGACCATATTCACATTTACTGGTGGCAGAATAAGCAATTGTCCCAAGTTGGGGCAGATTGCTCCTGACCAGGCCATTCACATTGGGATGGCCTGTTCCCCGTCCAGCCTTAAGTGCTTATAGGGACCTTCCAAATGATCCAAAGACCAGGGGAAAATGTTCTTAACCTTCAGAGCTTCTGGGGGGCAGGTGTCACTTCAGTGGTATGTCTAGTTGCCCCACTGAAATGGGTCCCTCATAGCATACCTGATCATAGAGGCATGCCATCTGCATACTGCTGTGGTCCAGTGTACCACCCACTAGTATGCCAGTTGACCACAAAAACAGAGGTTCATTACAGGACAGCACATTGGGCATCCTGTACAGACAGAGTATAATAGGAGAGGGCAGGGACTCTCTGGTCTGCTCTAAGGTGCAGATGGTAGAAGCTGAGATGTTGACCATGACCACTGCCCAGTGTGAAAAGGCTATTAAGCTTACTTATAAAATTCTGGCTCCTTAAAGCCTCAGTCACCTACTCTGGGACCATGCCCCTGGCATCTCAGTAGGCCATCTAGGGTCTCACATTTCTATTTTCAGAAGCAAAAGACACCAGCCAGCAACCATAACACTCCTCCAAGATTGCTAGAGGCAAGGACCTGAAATACCTCTCAAAGGGTGAGTGCCTTGGCTGTAGATTTCCTTGTGAGCTGGAAATGGAGATATGAAAGTTTTCTGCAAAGAGAAAATTACAGTGAATCACTTCATCACCTGTCTGCCAGTACCTCATGCTCTACCCTCTTTCTCTTAATAAAGCTACATTCCTTCTAATTCAGAGTCCCTTTTTCCAGCCTGAGATCTACCACACAAGCTCTGTTCTGTGTATCACTCCCAAATTAAGTAAATAGATGGCCTGTGGCTTGGTTCCATCATAACACACTTTCAGGTGTCTTCTGAAACTCTGATGATTTACCTACACATATAAAGTCTTGGTGTTGGTTGGTCTAAATATTTAAATATTTGAGTGTTTCCGCATTGACTGTGGAAACTGGTTTAACCCACCCGAAAGACACATTAAAGTCACCTACCTTAAAAACCTTCCACACTGGAGATGCTTTCTAGCCCCCTTTGTGGAGGGCGCTTCCACATTTCGGCATGCAAGACATGTTTTTCTAACTGGTTTTGCTGCCCAAATCCAGATTAAATGTAAGACCTGAAAAATCAGGTCTTACATCCGTCACTTCCCCCTGGATGTGTGCAGAAGCAGGACACTTCTGCACACAGCCAGGGAAAGAGACGGATTCCTGGTGGCCGCCATTTTGGGAAGAGCAGAATCAGGTCTGCCTGCTTCCAAAGCCCTTCCGCCACGTGCCGCTGGAAACACACAGTGACTGGCAGCTCCATGCTCAAGTCTCACGGCTCCGGGGGTGGCACCACTGGTGTGTGAGCCAGAGGACAGATTGGAATGGGTGCTGGTGCGTCCACACAGCACCCACTCCAATCTGTCCTCCAGAATCCATCCTCCCTGCGCGTCTGTACACACGCGGGGGTCCCTCCGATCCATCACAAATAGTGATGGATCTTCAGGAGGATGGATTGCCAATAAGTGGATCTAAATGCAGAACAACCCTTTGATTTTAAGTACTGAAAGTTCATTGCAACTTCTGTTTTCCCTAGACTGCACTGGGGTATAGGTGTATGTGGCCTTCCTACCACATCTATGTTTACTCTGAAGATATAACTATCCCCTAGCCCTTCAGATTGTTTTAAATGTATTTGCATTTTTATCACCCCCTATACTAGAAGGCCTCAGAGCGGGTTACAACATTAAAAACCAAATGTAAAATGAACATACTAAAACAATAACAGTGCCTGAAAGTGGGGAGGAGAAGCAAATAAATGCTCTCTTGAGCATGTGAAGTGAAAGTACCTGATGCACCTCAAGGACAAGACTACTCCATAATCTGGGGACCATCACCTATCTCAGGTGGCCACTCCTTTTGCTATTGAGGGTCCTAGAATAACTAGAAGTGCCTCCCCTACAAGTCTTAAAGCATGAACAGGTCAATATAGAAGAAGGCAATCCTTTAGAGATTGGGTCTCAAGACATTTAGAGCCTTATAAGTTAAAACTAACACCTTGAATTGGATTCAGTAGCAAATCATCAGCCAATGCAGCTCTTTTAAGACCAGCATGATGTCCATCAAGCCAACTGTTCCAATCAGCAGTCCAGCAGATGCATTCTACACCATATGAAGATTTGAGTTGTCTTCAGGGGCAGCCCCATGCAGAACGCATTATAATAGTCCAGTCTAGAAGTTACCAGAACATGGATAACCATGGTCAAATTTGTCTAGTAGGGGCTTTAGCTGTTGAACCAGCCAGAGTTGAAAGTAGGCAATTTTGGCCATGAACTACACCACCCTGAGCTTCAAGTGACAGCACAGAGTCCTAAAGAACTCCAAGATTCCACACATGTCCCTTCCTGGACATTACAACACAACTGGGGACAGAGACCTCCCAACCTCATGGACTCAAGATCCTTTGACACATAGCACCTTCATCTCTCACTTTCAGCTAGTGTACAATGGGAAAAGAACAGGTTGGCCCATGTGGGGAGCTGCCTGGTCTGATACAAAAATTGCAATAGAGAAAGTCTACTTCCTGCCTTTTTTTTTTGAAAAAAGTCTAATTAAGTAAAGCATACATTTTAAAATTTTAGTCATTCATAATCTGCTTATATAAAAGGGCACAAGGGTGAGCAGCATTCGAAATCTTTCTCTTAGGTATGTCAGTATTTTCACAACTACAGCTGCTTGCTACAGCAAAATAGCTTTCCCAGTGGAGCAAAATGTTCTTTTTGTCTATACCAAACAGCTGTGATAAAAATAAACATTTCCATTCTACATTTCAACTGCTTCAGACAGAACCAGGAAGACTGTGCATGGCTCCAAATAATCTTAGTGAATTCAATTTATATATACATTTATATATATATTCTTCTCAATTATTCATTCAAAATAGGTTCCATTCCTTTTCATTCAAAAGTAATAACGCTTACCTTTGATTTATAAGCATGATTTCCTTCTTTTTTGTGGGCATCAATAGATATCAAATACTTTTTAAAAGATTAACTCAAAGAATGGGGAGAATATTATATTTCATGTTTTTTATTGCCTTGCTTGTGTGTTTCTTGATGTAGCCTTACATAATATTTCATGTTAAATGCAAGTTCCACAAAGGAGAGGAGAAAATGCTACAAGTGCAGTACTCTTTCCCCTGCGGATTAAAAGGAGTCCTTAAATCCACCCATTGCCCCTGCCTCTCAAGATCCAAACTCAGGATATGCTACACACCTATCAATATCAAATGTAGTGATTACCTGGGCCCTTTCTGCACTATGCATTATTCAAGATTATCTCCTGGAATAGGGGCCTGCTGTCCTCATGACAGTGCAATCTGCAGCATCTTCTGGATGTGCTGTGCTATATTCTGCCCTAGCATGTGGACAGCAGGTCCCTATTCTGGAATATAATCCAGAATAAAACTCAGTGCAGAAAGGGCTCCGGTTGTAGAGGGATATCCCAACTGATAGGGGGAAAAAAGAGCTAGCAGTCTCCCAATGGATAAGCTGAAAGTTCATATAACTTCACTGGAGATGACAGTGAAAGAAGGGAGTTTGGGTTATGAACACCTTGAGATGTGAAATTTGTGCAGTTTTCCAAAGTTTCTAAGGAAACAAAAAATCCTTTCTGAAGCAATGTGTACTGAAACTAAGGTATATTACTGCCCTTACTGACTTT
Source organism: Aspidoscelis tigris stejnegeri (assembly GCA_023333525.1). Classification (NCBI taxonomy): domain Eukaryota; kingdom Metazoa; phylum Chordata; class Lepidosauria; order Squamata; family Teiidae; genus Aspidoscelis; species Aspidoscelis tigris. The sequence continues at coordinate 217,521,408 of JALMGA010000001.1, forward strand.
CTTATATGCTGTTGGCAAATTTTACCCCATATATGCTCATCAAAACGTCATTGCTTTAAAAGCCAATACAATACTGCAGTGCTAGATACAGTTAATAAACCTGCACTTATCAGTAACATGCACCCTCTACATGTCCATAAAAATAAGGTCACAGCCTTCTCCAAAGGAACTTTCTTCTTGCATTTATTTGCAAATACCATCATTTGTATTCATCTTTGATGCAATTAATTTGACCCTTGATTTGCTAGCAATCATTGCTATTCATTGACTCCACATTTTCCATATCTAATATTTTCCTTTAGTCAAACACATGTAGGCACAAATTGTAAGGAACGGTTTCTCCTGCTTGTTTTTCACACTGAGTTAGTCAAAAGCTTGTATTTTCAGCCAAGTGGAACTGGCATAACATTCTTGCATGAGGATTGCCCAGTTAGTAACCCACTAATTTTAGGGTGGAACTATTTCTGGAAAAGCTATGTGTGGGAATGCTGAAGAACCACTTATTCTGCAAGCGTATACACAGGAACTAGAACTTTGATTTAGATCTGGGCTGGGATACCAAATAAAAGGCTTTGGGGACTTGGCCTCATGTGGACCCTTATGTATAACTTAAGCTTTTTAGTAGGCATTATTGTGAACTAAATCAGCATAAAGTAAAATAAACAGGGTTTCGGGGTTTTTTACAGAATGTACCAGTCTTACAAATTGTATTTAAAAACTGCTCATCTAATTTCCTGCCCTTAAAAACAGCACACTTGTTCACTCAGTAACAAATATTTGTGAACTAATAATGTCAAAAGAATTTCATTTTGGTATAGAAACTATACAGGTAAGAGCTTCAGATTAGCAAGCTACATGCAAGTACAACTAATACTTTTTAAACACGTTTTCTGCAGTTGGGAAAAATTATGACATCCTTAAACAGAGTTTCAGAGTTTCTATTTTTACACATTCTGGTATCAAAGCAATTGTACTAGAGAGCAACCTCTCAGGCATCTTTGGGATTTGTTTTTGCCTGAGTTCCAGATTCTGAACCTGATTTTGCATGATTTGGTGAGCTGGACTGCTTTTGTGTTGTTTGAAGCTTTTTTCCTACTGTTCCAACATGTAGTACTGGCTCCATAGGAGATCCTGCTTGGAGAAGCTATCATGTGTTGCAAGTCAAATCTTTACTTGTTCTGGACTATGGCATTATACTCTATGACTAAGCAACTAGTAATACGGATATGGTCAAACTGAAATTTAGTGGTTTACGAATGTGCACAGATATTTGTAACTTTCAACATTTGTATGAATTCAGCTGAATTCAAACATTTAAATTCAAATTGAATGTTGGTGCATTCAAAGACTGACATTCAAATTTGAATCAAATGTTTTGATACATTCATATGAAGCTTCCTATTATTCATATGCATTCATATGGGATTCGTCTGGGATTGAACATTGGTATCAAATGGGAATCCTACCACATTTGAAGGGGATTTATTCAAACAAATAACAAATTTTCTTGCATTTGAATTCAACCAAACTATCCTTGGTTTGGTTTGCAAAATGTTTTTTTGAACCACAGGGTGGTTCAGTTCACATGCAAACCATACCAAGCTGCCTTGATTTGTAATGGTTCACTTTGCCTTTAGATTCATGTTCAATTCATGTGAACCATGCAAACAACTTACTTTGCAGTGAACCACAAACCGATCAGACAAGTTCAGCACACCTCTAACCAATAATGTGAAAGTGCCCCCAAAGCAGGGAAGGAAATGATGAATTAGCTGTATCACATTGCAATGTATATTCAACATATGCCTGTGCCCTTCTGAAAGAGCATGACAGAAACACACTTGAATCTGCTGAAAAGATTGAAATAGCATGGTGAATTTAAATGTTAGAGAAACCCGAACTGAAACTGCTTAGCATTATTTTTTCTTTGTTCGTGTCCCTTTGCAATCCTGCTGGATTGGGAAATTAGAAAGGGATGCAGATTTGGAATACTGAGATAATCTGAGATCAAATAATTGACATCTATGGATAAATCCACACAAAACTAACCTGTATTAAAGTGTAAATATTGGATTCAGGATAATAAATATAGATGAAAAAGATCTATGTTTTTAAATTTTGTTTATATATTTACCTGAAAATGAGTTGAAGCATATTTCTAGGGCACTTAGACTTCTAGTCTTTAGACATCAATTGAAGACCTATCATTTTACACAGGCCTTTCCAAAGTGAATTAGAGGTGGGAGAAAAATGTTTGTCACCTTTTCAGTCCTTATGAATCAATGAAGGTTTGAAATTTTGCATTCAAATCAAATATTAGCTATATTTGAAGACTGACTTGCGCATGTAAAGCTTTGGAGCAGATTTGGAATGGTTTCGGAGGCACAACTGGTGGTGGCATGGATCTGAAGCAAATTCAAAGCCTAGCACATTTGAAGTGGCTTCATTCACTAAAATGCAAAGTGTAACAAGGAGAAAAAAAATTGTGCACATCCCTAAAGTGAATGTTTTCCTCTCTTTGATTTTAATTATGTCTTTATACAACTATTGTGATTTTTGTTTTTTTATTCTTTGTACTGGATCCATAGCTATTACTATAGTCAAGGGTGAGACCATACAGAGCAATTTTTGGGTGTTATTTTATCAGACAAACTTCAGACAAACTAAAAATAAGCACATCATAGAATTTTCAGAATAAGATTCCTACCTCCTATTGTTGTCTTCTGTGCCTTGTCTAATCGCCTTCTGACCTCACCTCCCATTGGCCACCATCAGCCCAATTTTCCATAGACTTTATTAGTTGGTGACCATAGAAGGCTGGGATTGGCTATAGGAGTCTTGTAGCCTCCCACCCTATCCAACCCAAACTCTGAGTCACCCCAAGATTGATTATTTCACATCTTCAAAAGGGACATATAAGCAGAGTAATTAGGATAAGACAAAGTTTTATATCTTATGTTATCCCTTGGATATCATGTTGGTGTCTGAACACACCCCACATCAGCCTGGAAATTAACAATCTTTTCTACAAAGCATACTCCACAAAACACAGTGTGAAATATAAGGTGCTAGTGACTAGAAGGAAAAGCAGAAAAGAGAAAACAGACATCAGTTTTATTTTTGCTAAGCATATGTATTCTTACTGCCAAGTAAATGTATACCTATCTGCATTACTTCAAAGAAATTCATACTAGTAACAACATACATGTTGTATTCTAGTCTTTCCTCTAAAGACCATCTTCAGCTAGAGCCACTGCCCAGCTGCTTATATTACCATGTATTGATATCAGATAACACGGAAGTACTAGGATGCCATTCAGACATGACCTTGGCCTTGGAAGCAATATGAATCTCATCTGTGATCCTTTCAAGACAGAAGAGACAAACCAAGAATTCTTGATGGTTTTACATGACCTTCCTTTGACCTTTGCTTTTCAGCAGTGATCTGATACGGTTGACTTAATGGAAAATTCTAGTAAGAATGGATAATGTCTCCAGAGATTGTGTCTGCATGTTTTTCAAACAAATCCCAGAGGCTGTTACAAAACTGCTCCTCCTCCCCAGATGCCCCCAGTCACTGAGTCCTTCACAAGCTTGGGTTGTTATTATTATCCTTTTGTTTACCATCTGTGCAGTTTCTCTGAGGGACATGGTGGCCTAGTATGGCTTCTTTCACTCTTTTGTCTGCACATGCCTGTATCTTTCTCTGTGTTCTGCCAAAGTCTGGCAGATAACAGGATTTGTATTAGGTCATTTATCTGAGGAAAACAAATTGCTTGATAGAAGAAAATATCTCCTCTTTCTACCTCAGTTTAAAGACATATGGCCAAAATCACTAGTTTATAAGCCCAATGTCCCAAATCACTTGTTACTGAACGTACATTTTTGTGGAATAAGTAGGGAAGAAGGTTAATATAATAGACAGCCAGTATATTAAGACTGAACCGATCTCTTAAAATCAATCCCCTATTAAAAGTTAGTTTTATATGCCTACTTATGACAAATTTTTAAACTCCCATATTCAGTTTGGCTAGAAAGAACCTTTACTTTCATATTCTAATGACATCTAACCGTGAGATTATCTGGGCAAGTAATCTTAAAAAGGATCAATTATTTTATAAATTTTATATTATTATAACAAAAGCTTATAAATTATGTTAATCACACAATCAACCTTTCCTGAGGACAACACACAAATAGACATCACTATTTTTAACTAGCAAAAATCCCCATTACTGTAGAAAGAAGCTCCCCATATTATGGATATGTTTATGCAAATTAATCTCTTGCCTTTTAATAGGACATTAGCAAACCACTTCTGTTCAGCAAATTTTCCATGCAGTTTATTCAACGTAAATAACACTGGAAGGGATTTGGCCCTCACACAGTTGAGATTAACTTGCTGAGTGGTCCATTAATCCATTGCTTACTACTGACACAATGAAATTTGGCATTATTCTTCAGTCAATCTGATTAACAAACTGCACACATGTTTAAACCAAGTCACACATATTTTTTGAAGGAATGCAAATCAAGTGTTGTAGCCCTCATCAGTTACCCTATACATTGCATTTTCCACAATGAAATACACAAATTTTAAAATCTTGAGTATCTTACAACTTTCTACAAATTTATTTCTGTTAGAATTCACAGTTTTCAATTTCAATATGTTAAACTTCACTTTTCCCTACCAGTTTGATCACAATTGGTAGCAGAAGCACTTCTAACCTGATTGATCAAGGAGCTGGAACATCTAGGCCTCTTCAGCCTTGAATGAAGCAGTGTGACAGAAGTATAGAAAATCATGCATGGTAAAGAAAAGGTGAATAAAAAAATTATTTTCCGTCATCCAATCAAAGGCATTCTATTAAGATGATGGACAGGAAGGTAAGACTGAAAAGGGTATTTTTTCCCAGAAGGTCACCAGTCTATAGAATTTACTACCAGAAGAGGTGGTGACAGCAACCAGCCTGAATAGCTAAGAAAGGCTCAGACAAATTGATGTAGGATGGGTGTAACAATGGCTACTAGAATGGATGCCTAGGTATCACCTCCAGGTAAGAGAGACGGGCAGGATGACTCTAAAGACCAATTTCAGGTAATTGAGAGCAGATGAAGGTATAGCTTTCATCTTCTGTTTGAGAATGCCTAGAAGTGAGCTACTATGTGAGATGGGATGATGGGCTGTGGTCCAATTCAGCAGGGCTCATCTTATGTTCTTATGTAACTGCCTTTGACATCCATCCATGCATACATACATACATACCCTGATTATTGCGGTGGCAGGCATGCAGGGCAGGTGGTGGATTTCTTGCAGCAGCACCAGGCTCTTTCTTGATGCCATGTAGTAAAGGCAGCTAGGCTGATGCACTCACCCTCTGAGCTGTTCCATATGCCCTTGCCTCCTGTTACCTTGGATGGGTGGGCTCTCTGGTGAGCATCTGATGCCACTGAAAATGAATATTTGCCACCCTAAATGACCTGCAGAAGCATTTAAAAAGGTAGGTGGAGACTTGGCCTACTGTAAGTAATCTAAAGCAATAACATAAACATAAAAGCTTTACTTTCCGACTCCCTTCCCAAAAAATGTTTTGGGACTCTTTCTTACTCCCCCCCCCAATAGCAACTATAAACATGACCATGAAATTGTCTTCATGTAATCCCCATTTATAAGAACATAAGAGAAGCTCTGCTGGATCAGGCCACAGCCCATCTAGTCCAGCATCCCATCGCATACACTGGCCCACCAAATGCTCATGGTCATTTCAAGCAGAGACAAGGACAAACCTACCCAGACATTTGTTGGGAATCTCGCTCAGGAAAAAGTCACAAGTCTAATAAGTTCTTATCCTCTCTCGCTGACAATTTCATGTACCAAAAGGTGGTGGAGGAAACAAGAGGATTGGCTATCCTTGATCTAATTCTTACCAACAGAGAGGAAATGGTTGAGGATATCAGAGTTTCTGGGGCATTGGGAGGCAGCGATCATGTTATCCTTGAATTCTGGATAATAAGGGAAGGAAAGCATGAGAGGACTCAGACTTCAAAGTTGGACTTCAGACAGGCAGATTTTGATGGACTCTGGAGGAGGTTAGGAGGGATCAAATGGTTAAATGTACTAAAGGATAGAAATGTCCAAGAAGGATGGGATATTTTGAGAAATGCAATATTAGAAGCGCAATCATTAACAATTCCTCAAAGAAGGAAGAATGGAAAACATCTAAAGAGACCAGGGTGGATAAACCTAGAACTTAAAAACTTGATAAAAAAGAAAAAAGAAATGTTTAAGAAATGGAAGGAGGGATACATATCTAAGGAGGAATATAATGAAATCAGTACAATCTGCAGGGCAAGTATCAGAAAAGCTAAAGCTAAAAATGAATTGAGGCTTGCAAGAGAGACTAAAAACAATAAAAAAGGGTTTTGGGGATATGTCAACAGCAAAAGAAAAGTCAAAGAGGTTTTGGGAAGTCTGCAGGGAGAGAATGGAGAAGTGATCGAAAGTGATCTTGAGAAGGCAGAGATTCTGAAATCCTATTTTGCATCTGTTTTTTCCAAGAGGGATAATGTGCATGCAACAGTCCTTCACTGTACTGATGAAGGACTAGGAGAATCAAGACACAAAATCAACACTGAGAGAGTAAGGGAATGCTTAGCTAACTTAAACGAATTTAAGTCCCCAGGTCCAGATGGATTACATCCTAGGGTACTGAAGGAATTAGCAGAGGTAATTGCTGAACCACTTGCTGTAGTCTTTGAGAAGTCATGGAGAACAGGAGAAGTCCCAGACGATTGGAGAAGGGCAAACGTTGTTCCTATCTTCAAAAAAGGGAAGAAGGTAGACCCAGGGAACTACAGGCCTGTTAGCCTGACTTCAATACCAGGAAAGATTCTCGAACAAATTATTAAACAACACATATGTCAGCAATTGGATAGGAATTCAATAATTAACAGTAGTCAACATGGGTTTGTATCAAACAAGTCGTGTCAGACCAACTTGATTTAATTTTATGACAAAATCACTGAATGGGTTGATCAAGGAAATGCAGTAGACATAGTATTTCTTGATTTCAGCAAAGCATTTGACAAAGTATCTCATGCGATCCTCATTGAAAAATTGATCAAATATGGGTTTGACAAGGCAACTATAAGGTGGATTCAAAACTGGCTTAGTAATCGTACTCAAAGAGTGGCTTTATATGGCTGCACATCCAAATGGAGGGAAGTGTCAAGTGGAGTACCACAAGGTTCTGTCCTGGGCCCAGTTATGTTTAATGTTTTTATAAACGATCTGGACGAGGGAGTTGAAGGGAAACTGATCAAATTTGCTGATGACACAAAGCTAGGGGGGATTGCAAACACCAGAGAAGAGAGAGAGAGGATTCAAAAAGATTTAGAGAAACTCGAACAATGGGCTGCAACTAATAAAATGGTATTTAACAAAGAAAAATGCAAGGTTCTGCACCTGGGCAAGAAAAATGAAAAAAGCACATATACAATGGGAGGAATTCGGCTGAGCAGCAGCACATGTGAAAAAGACTTGGGTGTCCTGGTAGATCATCAACTGAACATGAGTCAACAGTGCGAGGCAGCTGCAAAAAAGGCAAACGCAATCCTGGGGTGTATTAGGAGAAGCATAGAGTCCAGATCACGTGAAGTTATTATCCCCCTCTACTCTACCTTGGTCAGACCTCATCTGGAGTACTGTGTCCAGTTCTGGTCACCCCAGTTTAAACGAGACACTGACAAGCTGGAGCAGGTTCAAAGGAGAGCTACCAAGATGGTGAACGGTCTGCAAACCATGTCCTATGAGGAACGGCTTAAGGAACTAGGTATGTTTAGTCTATCAAAAAGAAGACTGAGAGGAGACATGATAGCTGTCTACAAATACCTCAAGGGTTGTCACAGGGCAGAGGGATCAGCCCTGTTCTCACTCTCTCAATGAAGGACTAGAAACAATGGGGTGAAACTGCAGGGGAAAAGATTTAGTTTAGATGTTAGGAAAAAATTTCTAACAGTAAGAGTGATCAACCAGTGGAACAGGCTGCCACGGGAGGTGGTTGGTTCCCCTTCGATGGAGGTCTTCAAGCAGAGACTGGACGGCCATCTGTCTGAGATGGTTTAGGAGATCCTGCCTTGAGCAGGGGGTTGGACTCGATGACCCAGGAGGTCCCCTCCAACTCTACCATTCTATGATTCTATGATTCTATTCCTGCTCTTGAATTCCAACAAATGGCCTTAGAAGCGTCCTGCTTCCCCCCCCCCATCCTGAAAGATGTACCTAGGCATTCATTCTAGTAGCCATTGATACATCTGCCAGCCATAAATTTGTCTAATCCTACCTTAAAGCCATCTAGACTGGTAGCTGTCACCACCTCTTCCAGCAGCAAATTCCATAATTGGGACTGACAGTTGCCGAACAAGAAAGGTCAACTGGAAAATGCTGAAAGAATGGAGACTTTGTGGATGGGAAACACCAAGGTCCAGTATTTGGCATGTTTGCCTGTCTTTGATGAGATCTCACCCCCTCGGGAAGAAACAGGTACACAGTTTAGGGTTGCTCCTGGAGTCATGTCTGTCCATAGAGCCTTGGGTGACCTTTGTGTTTAGGACCACCTATAACCAGCTTCAGCTAGTATATCAGCTGTGCCCTACTGTACTGTAAACAGGGACAGCCTTGCCATTAACGTTCATGCCCTGGTTACCTATTGTAATAGGCTGTAAGTGGGGCTATTCTTGTATCTATTCCAGAAACTGCAACCAGTACAAAATGCAGTGGTGAGGTTATCACCTGTTACAGGTACACATCATACCTGTGCTTCAGCAATTGCCAAATTAGCTACCAGGGCAGGCTCAAGGTTCTGTCTCTGGTAAACAAGGCCTTAAACAACTTGGGATGATGATTCCTTAAGAAATGTCTCCCCCATTACAGCTCCAGAAGAACCCTGAGATTATCTGGAGAAATCTTACTGTCAGTCCCATGAAGTACTGATGGGTCAAAGTCAGGCTTTATTTGTGGTAGCACTTTCTCTATGAATGCTATTAATGTGCCTATTGAAGATCAATATCTTTACACAAGCATTCCCTGTGTGAATTCTTGGTCCTTACTCTGATGGGTGCAGTTTTTAATGCATTTTAAAACTCTTCTTTAAACTGCTTTGATATTTCTAAAAATGAGAAGCAATATAATGTTTTAAATAATGATAAATAATAAAAGTATTTTTTTATAAATTTTATAAATTTTACTTTGTTCTATTCATTTTGTTAAACCATCACAACTCTTTGTTGAGTCCTATAAAAATTACAATTAATAAATTGATAAAAGAGAGGAGCCTCAACAGCTGCAGTCTGTAGCACAAGTAATGCCGGTCAAAAATAGGACCCCTGATCAGGATGCCATACAGCTTCCCTGTTTTAAGAACTGGAACCAGGAATCAGTTCAGACAAGAATTTCCCATTATTCAAATAATACTTCATCAGATATGGAACTACAATGAGTAATGTCAATCCGTGAAATCACAAGTGTCATTAGACTGAGACTATCATCATTTCCAAGTTCAAAATAGACCGTGATCGTATATGGAGGGAGGGAGGGAGGGAGGGATTGAAGGAGTGTAATGATGAAAACTCTCTGGGGAAACCAAATTTAACAGGTGGCTGCAGTTGTACCATGAACTACCTTACAAACATAAAATCAAGCCACAAATTAAAATGATGTAGCTTTTGCTATTAACTTGTAACACCTGCAATTACGATATCTTGGTTCTTTTCCACAGTCAGCACAGCTGCCACAGAAGAAAACAAGTTGTTGGGTTATAAAAAGAGTTGCCAACTTTTGTTACTGGCAGAGCTGCTGTGCAGTTAACTTCATTAATAGGAGAAAACTGCAAGCAAAAATATTTTTTCTTTCTCCTACAGGGAGCTTCACTTGCTTGCTGGCTTTCTGATTGGGCCTTTTCAACGCACTCCAATCCGTCCAGCACTGAAATGGTGCTAGAGAATTTCATCAGTTAACTTAGCTCTCAAAATTAGTGTCATTTTTGCTGCACATCATGGAAACATTTTGCCATTGCCTGTATTTGTGTGCAAACGGGTATACATATTTACTGTTGCATTAGGAATGTGCACAATTTTTTTCCGCATTCACTTTGCATCAAAGCAAATAGGATGGAACTTCACATTCAGGCAAATGAAGCCACTTCAAATGCAGGAGCAGAAGAAGAGTTGGCTTTTCTACTCTGCTTTTTTCACTCATTTAAGGGGACTCAAAGCAGTTGACAAAACTTTTCTATTCTTCTCCCCAGAACAGAACACGCTGTGAGGTAGGTGGGGCTGTGAGAGCTCAGAAGAGAGCTGTGATGGGCCCAAGGTCACCCAGCTGGCTTCATGGAGGAGGGTGGAATCAAACCCATTATTCCCAGATAAAAGTCCAGCTCCCTAACCACTAGACCAAACTGGTTCATTTTGGTTTTGAATTCATTTTGAATTCCCTTTGGATCCCTGCCACCACCAGCCACACCTCTGAATCTGCTTTGAACAAAGGCACAAAAGCTTTCGCTTCGCACGCAAAGGCCTGTTTTCAAGTACAGCCAATATTCTATTTGAACACAAAACTTCACATTTTGTACTAATTGTAAAGGTGATGAATAGTTTTGCCAATCCCTATGCTGCATACACATAAAGGTTTGCCATGCAAAAGTGAAATTTAATAGAGTGAAAAAAGCACCTCTTTGTATGTGCAGAAGGGTTCTCTCACTGGCCAATCATACAGGCAATATTTCTAATGCAAAACTTACAGCAAGAGACATGGCTGAGGCATGAGGAACAGGAGAGAATGGGCCTCCCCACCTCATTCACACATTCCTTCAGTTCATGGAGGAATGTGAGCTTCTTTTTTCCCACACAGCTTAAGTGAATAGAAATCCTCTTTTTTCCCCAAACAAAGCAAGTTTGCCTTCCTTCAGTAAAAATATGGGGCTTCCTTAAGTCAAGTAAACACTTAAAATGCAGGTGATCTTTTACGGTTTCTCTCAAATGATGGGACAAAACTTTGGGGCTTTCTTAATGCATTAGACAGCCTATGCTGCCTATTGCCTTCCAGACCATATGCCTAAACTATGCATGAGGAAAACAGGTGTAACCAGCTTGAATAATAAACTTTTTGAAAGCTTAATTAATCTGAGGCCCCATTTACAGAGAAGCCTAGGATGCCTCCCCCACCTGGTTGTTCTAGAAGAAGAAGAAGAAGATTTGGCTTTTCTACCCTGCTTTTCTCACCCATTTAAGGGGACTCAAAGCAGCTGACAAAGCTTTCTGTTCTTCTCCCCACAGCAGAACACCCTGTGAGGTAGGTGTGGCTGTGAGAGCTCAGAACAGAGCTGTGACTAGCCCAAGGCCAGAGGACTGCAGAACCAAACCTGTTGACCACCAGTATGAGTCCGGCACTCTAACCACAAGACCAAACTGACTCACCATGATTCATCCCAGCAGACTAAGTGTGGGGGCAAATTGGGTTTATGCCATACTTGGTTTGCTGGGAAAACTGTGGTCTTCCTTTCCAGAAGGCTTAGTCGTCCAAGAAAGCAAGCTGATGCACCCACTGAAACACCGTGTAACCTTCAAAGTCAGCAGCAGGGGCTGAGCCCAGATAGACCGTCTGCAATGCAAATACCTCTTAACGTGTGGTGTGCCTAGTTCAAACTATGAAGCACAGGCCAATATGATGAGATATAACCCATGTTGTGCTAAAATGGCCTATGTCCTCTCAGATATATTTTGTGGAAGCAGGACAATGAATCTAGCATGAAGAAAGTTTTGCCAGCAATGAGATGTAAATCAGAATCATGTGAGTTTGCAGAGCTAGAGGATCTTTGTTTTAATCCTAATTGCAACTTCATTCTAAGTTGAGGCATAATAACTAACATGAAGCCCTTTTAGCCCATACTATTCTTTGAAGATGACTTGGTCTTCACCTGAGCCATATTAATAGCTTTGTGCCTTCTGCCTTTCCTTTCACCACAGAGAGGCTGTGTCACCCTTGACAATACAGTATGTCCTGGGACCAGACATAAATATCTATTCACTACATGCCATTCGTGTTTGACAAGAAATCAGTGCCTCAGAACGGAGAGAAGCTATCTTTAAATAAATAGGGTGTTTGCACTGGGGTTTCTCAATCAAAACAAAGTGGCAATTTTTTTGGAGTGCAGCTTACCCTACGCAGTGGGAAAATTTGATAAATAAAGCTTTATGCTGATTTCAGGCAAGGTCTATGGTACAAAAGCTTCAGTAGTGACTTCATAACATTTATAAAAAGTCTGGCTGTGTTACAAATACTGGGGTAGGAATCTCAGGCTTCCTTTGCATAATATTCCTGCAGATTTTTTGGGGGGAGCAGTATTCCCAAGTTACGGAAAAGGGTATCTGGGAGTTAGAAGCTTGAAGACTTGGAAGTTGCAGAATGAAAATTTCCACCCAGAGGGATTTAATAACAGACAGGAAATGGGCTTGGAAGTTGGCCATTTGGTATCTGGCACTCAAGTGGACTGGATGGAAAAAGAGATGGGCATGAATATTCGTAACATTTTAAATTTGTACAAATTCAGACATTCAAATTCAAACCGAACATTGGCACATCTGAAGAATGACATTTGAATTCAAATCAAATGTTTCAATACACTTGTACAAAGCTTCATTACGGATTTGTATGTGATTCGTATGTTATTCGTATCAAATTTGTATGGGACACTCATGTTGGATTCGAATCCTACCACATTCAAAGGGATTTATTTGAACTAATACAAATTTTCTTGCATTTGATTCAATACAAGTCAAATAATTTTAAAAAATTTACACATCCCTAAATGGAAATCGTGCCTACTAAGTTGTTCCACACATCCGCCGCCGCCCTACACAGAAGGAATCAGGACAAAACCCACTTTCAGAGTTCTTTATTGTCGTTCTCATGAACTTTATCCCTAAAGGTGAATATCACACCTCAGGCACATGCTACAGACCTAAAGAGGTGGGAGAAACATCTGCTTACTGGCCTCTGGGATTCTCTAGAGCATTCCATTTCTGTGGTATGGCTGCAGCATTTGTGTGCAGAAAAGGGGAACCAGAATTATCAAGGGACTGGACAACTTCCTTATGAAATTAGGCTGCAGTGTCTGGGCCTCTATCTCCTTGAAAGTTGGGAGTTAAGATATGATCTGCTTGAAGTATATAAAACCATGCATAGTGTGGAAGGAGGAGGAAGGGGAGGAGAGTTGGCTTTTTATACCCCATTTTTCTCATTCTTTAAGGTGACTTCATGTTCTTCTTCCCAAAATAGACCCCCTGTGAGGTAGGTGTGGCTGTGAGAGCTCAGAACAGAGCTGTGACTAGCCCAAGGTCACACAGATGACTTTGTGTAAGAGAGCAGAATAGAACTAGAAGACTTCTAGATAAGAGTCTGGCACTCTACGTAAGCAGAAGACCAATCTAAGCAAACTGACAAGAACTGATAAGTATTTTTTTTTATTTTGAGGGAAATTTACTACCAAAAGAGGTGGTAACAGGAACTAGCCTGGATTTCAGTCTCCTGAGTTAGCTACTCTTTTATGAAACAAAGCACTGGATGGGATAAAGGAAATAAACTAAATCATACATACATGAAAGTTGTGGGAGAACAGTTGGGTTTTTAATAGAAGTCAAAATGCCATAATACTAGATATCATCTGAATGTCAAAGAGGAGACTGTTCCAGACAGAAGTGCTCACCAAGATATAAGGCCTATCTAAAGGTACCTATAAGATGATTGTAGACATTATTTGCCAACATGAAATTTAGGGAGAGAAGAAACAGACTTTTCTCTAACTTGAAACAGTTGCAATCCCCAGTGCACAGGACAGGAAGGGTGAGCACAGGATGTGAAACCCCACCCCACCCCAATGACACCAGTGTCAATCTCATCCCCAAATAGTCTGGGACCATCCCAATTTGTGGACTCAGCTTCCAAACTGATGCAGACACAGCTATCAAACTGTGTTGAGGACAGGTTTTCCCCAGACCAAATTTGGTCTGGATTTTGGTGATTTGGTCCACGGAAAGTCCAGTAAAAGGGCTTTGCATGGGGATGACCCTTCCCAAATTCAGTTTCTATTCAGACCAAAACTCCCATGGGGATGGGGCCAGAGAAAAACTTTACCATTTCTGTAAGGGAACAATATGAGGCAAAGAGAATCTGAAAAAAAAGATGCAGGGGAGCCTCACTAGAAACTTGGCTTTGAAAATAATTTCATGGGTGGCCTGGAATACTGTATAAGTACTATCTTAATCTTGTCAGTTACAATCCATTCTCATGACCTCCTCCAAGTCTCCTGGTACATCACTGCCTTAAATTGTTCACGCCTTACAGAACACATTTGTTAACCATTGCCAAAGTGTTAGAGAAAAATCCACAAACACCCACAATTGTGGTTTGTATTAATGGTCACATTTCCCTGCCCTTTCTTCCCTTGCCTCTGTGTTTCTCTTTCATATAGAAAAAGTAGGAGCTGTAACATTATCTTATTACAACATATTGAGTCTATAATCCTTTCTGGAGGAGAAAAGAAAGCAGCTGAAATGACAAAATATGTGGAACTCCCATATAGAGTATCCATTCTATGAAAACTTCCCTTGAGAAATTACTAATTTCTCCATCGTATGTTAGTTTCTGTACCATAGTTAGACAGGATGAAAGTGTGTAAAAAGATCTTGTTTGTTTGTTTGTTTGCCTATCCCATTCCTTAGGCTCTGAAAGGCTTTCAGAATAATTTACAAGCTGTTAACAGACAGGACCTTGCCTTCAGGTTCATAACCTTATTTATTAATCTTATTTTGCAGCCTTATTTAATTAAAGATCTGGTCAGACATTATTTATTTATTTAAAACATTTCTATACTGCTTCTTCATATAAAAACTTTAAAAATAGTTTACAATAAAATTAAAAATCAAGGCGAAAGGCAAGTAAAAGCAACAAAACATGAAAGATTTTATTAAATGGAATAGAAATGTGAGGCAAAGATTCATGCAGATGAGAAATCAAAGGAAGGACATATATTCTTCAATGCTTCCCCCCCCCCCAACATTCCAGTTCACTTCCATTGTTTCTCACCAGTTTGGTCTTAGAGATAAGACTTAATCCTTTCCCTGTACTTACCTTGTTGGATCAGTGGATTTTGAACAATAAGGCCCATTGATCTGGATTTTGTTGAAACATTGACTGGATCAGTGTTGTCCACCACCCCATGCCTCTGAAGGCTTGGAACAACAGTTCCCAGCCTCAGAGCCGGGGGGGGGGTCCACTTAAAACCAACTAAGTTCTCCACATTTAACAGCAAACCGGGAAGGTTCCGCGCTGTGTGAATGTTCCATGCTGGAGCATACCTGGATATCCCAGTCACTGTAGTATGAAAAAGCCCTAGGTATGCTCTAAAGTAGTGTTTGACCTGATTCTCAAGGGCTCAGTCCACCAAAAGTCTCTCCACTACACTGTTAAGAATAAATAATACTTTTTTTAAAAAAAAAATCATTTTGTATATCTCTTTTCCGCACATGTAAGCATAAAAGCCAGGTCACAAGAGAAGAAGGAAGAATATGATGGTAATACACTCAATTGACGTGTGCACAGAGCCATTTTTCCACATTCTATTCGAGTTGAATAGATTGTGGAACCCCTACCCCCCAGATGTTGGGGTATTTGTATCTGAGCATGGATATTCTATAGTATATCTGTGCCCGGAACAAATAAACCCTCTCCCCCACACCTCCTTTCCCACCCCCTCTCCACTTACCTTTCCTCCTTGCTGCCACCACCGGAGCACACCCCCCAGGTAGGTGGGCACTGGGGAGGCAGGTGCGCATGCTCTGGTGGCAACGCAGGTCTTTTCCAGGGCCTCTGGAGCTGCAAAAGGGTTCCAGAGGGCCCTGAAAGAGGACTATGCCACCACCAGAGCAGGTAAAGGGGCCCGGGGAGGACATGGGGGGGAGGTTTGGGAGGTGGCTGGAGGGTGGCCGAGGTAGGGATGTCCCAGGGCATCCAGTATCCTTAGAAGCTTCTACCAAAGCTTCTACAGGTACTAGATTTTCAGATTCAGGGACGGATAGAGCCCTTCGAATCTCGGAATCCAGACATATTTGTCCGGATTCTGAATGCATGGATAATCTGTGCACATCCCTACACTCCATGTATCACAAATATTTTACTGTATTTTTGTCCTGCCCTTCTCCCAGGAACTCAATGCCTAACAGTGCTGTAATAATTGCACAGCAATAAGCATTATTCAGCTTAAAGGAAACATATATAGGAGTGTTCGCCTACAAAAATGAATAAATAAATGATGTCTAAGTGAACAGGAAAACAAAGGGAATTAAACAAAGAAACTGGAAGCCTTTCTGGAATGAAAAGTGACAGTTCACCCAAGGACATCTTTCTATTTTTGCTTTTTATCACTCAGTGTGAATTATTCACAAAGCTGATTTCCATTTACGAATCTTTAGACTCCTTTATTGATTTGTCCAGTAAATAATAGTACATAAATCTGTGGCATAAGCATAGATATATAAATTCAGTTCTGATAAAATTATCTTTAGGATTGAAGAATACCTTGTGGGCTAAAATTTTATTTATTAATACAACATTTTAAACTCATGAGTAAACCAGAAGCAGGAGATGAGGGAGAGGGACAGGACTCCAGTTAGGAGTGTTCTTATGATCTCCTTAAACTGTGTTTTAGTTCTTTTCTCTATCACACAACACTAGAACCAGGGGACACTCTTTGAAGCTAATGGGTAGGAGAGTCAGATTAGACAAGTATTTTTCACCTAGAATTAAGTAAGTGCTTTAAGGCCCCATTCTCACTTGACTTTTTAAATCGAAATTAAACTTAATACCGAGGAGAATCTGAGTTCTGCCCATTTCCGTTTGTCTGAGTATAAATCACAGTCAACCTGAATACTGCTGTTCCCACTGAAAACACTCTTTTCTTCCCTGCCCTTCACAAGTTGAGGTTCCTACCAGTCTCTCTGATTGGGTTTTCTCCAGTTGCTAAAATTGTGACATAGCTGAGGCTGGGGAATTCCAACTCCACCTTTTGATCACACACACACACACACACACACACACACACACACACACACACACACACACACACACACACACACACACTGGTTCTGCTCCTTGGAAGGTTTGCCTCTTTCTGACTGGCTGGGCAGAAATTGCTGCTTGCATGGCTGGTTTGCCATCACCTTCTGGCAGTTCCTGGGTGTTGTGATTGGTGCCTGTCAGGGCGGCACTTTTGTGCAACTGTGAAATTCATACTAGTGATCCTCCACAACCACATGGATCAGTTCCACAATGCTGTGCTCGTGCGCAAAATCCCTAAGCTGAGATCTACTCCATGTTTTGTGCCCAGCAGTGGGGGCACATTATGGCCAATAAATTTCTCTTGTGCCCTCTCTCTCTCTCTCTCGCCCACTTTCTTTAAAATTCTCCATCCACTTGCAATGTCCAAAAAAGCAAGATCTTGGGTGATTTTGTATATTTCTCTGCGAGCAAAGAGCTCTGCCAGCAGTGCCCAAAACCTGGCAGGAGGTGATCATAAAGGAGGGAAAAAAGAAAAAGAAAGGATGGGGGAAAGACTAGATCTGGATGAGGCAGAGCGGGCAAAACAGACTGGGGAGGGGGCTTTTTATGTCTGAATGGTTCCAATGCAGTAGCCACAAATGACCGATAGGGAGCACTCCTTCAAATCTATAAATAGGAGCAATGCTTGCCCCCTCCCTTCAGTCATTCCTTGGTCACAGTTTCAGACACTAGCTTGAGAGAGAGTTACTACACTTGTACAGTATTTAACAGCTGACAAGATGAGCAATCAGGGTGAGGTGTATATATAAACTGTTAGATCTGTGTTTTTCCCTCAGAAGAGGACACAGAGTCTCTGACAGGAATATTTAAACTAAAAGAAAAGGGTGAAGTCAGTAATTCTTGGGAATGGCGAGACAAGGGCAACCAGATAAAGTAGATATTTATTGTCTGGGCTCTTTAAAATGTAATTTTAGCACCTGATGATGATTCTGTGAGTTTGGGGGTCTGTGAACAGATGCGATTGCCCTAATGTCCATTTGGAATGCTCAGCCAGGAAGTGGCTGCCAATACTACAGGGGCAAAGATCTTGCTTGCCCAGCAGCCTCTGCGATGGAACGCAGAGGGCTTCCCAACTGGAGGCTCCCATTAGCGAACCGAGTGGCCATTTTTTAAAATGGGATTGTTGTTGGTGGTGGTGCCACAACCACAGAGCGGCTTGGCTGAAATAAAGTACATGCCCATTCCTCACACTATGGTTGTTCAGTGTTCTTGTGAGGATGAAGGGAACTCTAGATTTGAAAGAGTGAAGAGTGTATTAGCTTGCAGAGCTAACAGGCTGAGTGGGAGGCAGAGCTGTGAGAGCCACACACCCTCCCCTACTTTCTATGTAAATTTAAAGCCACAAAGCATGCTGGATCATGATTTTCACAGTTTTCTGTGAATGAGGATAGAAAAAATAAATTAATATTTTTAGGAAAGTATTAGCAAATGGTGTTTAAGGTGTTTATGATGCTATTTTTATTATGTCACCCTAACATATGTGCATCTGTGACTGAAGGACCTATAGGGATTGGAAACTGGGCAGCTCCAGCAAAGGGGCTAAGTTTTCAGAACCCTAGGCAAGCAAAAGCCCTATATTAGGGGTTGCACTAAAAGTCCTTTATAAAAAGGAAAAGAAAAAAAGAAGGGCAGCAGAAGGGGAAGATTCTACTTCAAGCAGTGCCCAGTTAAATCAAGACCATTACCTGCTGGTCAAATGCAGGGAGAACAAGGAAGGGTTGCTTTTAGAGCAAATGCCTCATTCTCAGAAGAAATCCTAAACATAAAAGTAATTGCTTTATTTTTGTGAAGGCTGGGTTATTTAGAGCTGAAGGTAAAGAGAGAAGGAGAAAGCATGCATCTTCTTCATTCTCTGCTTTTTTCTATCTAGATCTCTCGTAGAGGAAGGAGCACTGTAGAGCATAGCATGACAAGTGTCATCATGATTGTTCTCAATGTGCTCATGATAGAGAGAAGAGTTCTGCTATAGATGCTACAGGGACATCTACTGCAGCAAAAGCAACCAAGCCCAGAGGTAGAGACATTTCAGAAGGCAGATCATCCTTGCCCAAGGGGCAGAGTGAGGTCCCAGATGTGAGTGTGGATAATGGGACTGTACAGATCACCACACAAGTGGATGCTGAAGTACAAGAAGGATAGGCAGAGGAGACTGCCAGTTTATTTTACTATAGGTCCTCTGTTAGTCCATTGTTCAGTTGGACATTAGTTCTAATGCCTTAGAACACTCATTCTTTGGTCGTAGAAGAGAACTACCTGTAAAGAATCACTTTCCCAGCTGCTCTTTGGCAGCAAATGGCCCCTTAGAACGCCAGGGAAACCGGCACTCATAGCACAGTGTTTTTAACTACAAGCCCCATGAGCCTTTGGGGCAATGCTATTCACGCCAGTTCCTTTATTGTAAAGTTAATACTTGATTAAAAGCAAGGCCTGCCTTTTTATCCCGAAAGATCATCACACCGCCTATTCACTGCGATGTTGTGTCAGTTGGGACTCTCCTGCCTCTCTTATTGAGGGCGTGAGCCACTCACCAAATCTGTACTGCCAGAAACAGCATTTTTCAGGATGGGGGTGTGTCTGAACTTCCCATACCTGTTATAAATATACAAACGGCTGCAAATGCACCCTACAGTGGGATAGTCCCTCCTTGCAGCAATCCAGATATGGGCTGTTAAAAGGTGGCTCAATTGCTTTGGGAAGGTGGTTTTGCACCCTTTCTCACGTGCGGTGTGACAAGTGGGCATGGCTGCAAGACTGCAGTTGTGCAGTTACACACAACTGCTGGACTGTCATAGTAGTGTCTGATCACACACCAGATGTTGTTTCAGACTTCACCATGATCCGACCAGCTCATTCACAGTGCATACAGTTCTAATGAAGTACAGGTCTAGTGTAGTGTGCACAGTAGAGATGGCAGCCATTGGACTATTACCTTACCTGACTGGTATGCTATTATTAAAGGTCACCAAATGTCTATGTTGTACCACTGAAATGCCGACCTGAAAAAAAAAACCTGCTACTATGAATAAGCCGAAAAAGTAAAATAATTTTAAGTAAGAAATGCTGCTATATTTTGATGCTCAGCAAAGCAAAGATCACAACAGCTGTCATGCAAATGAGAAAATTTCAAAATGTTGCAATTACAGTTTGTCATATCCTAATTGCTTTATTGCCTCAAAATGAACTATTTTCCTTCTGAAATAGTTTTTCCCCACCCCCAAAGTTCAGCATTGAGCAATTTCTCGGCTGCAGAAGTAATTGGTCCATCAAATTTGCCTCCGATGTGAGGTCAAAGCTGTTTTTATGCACTCTGAAACATATGAATTTCTCTGTGCTTATGTAATTCAGATGTCAGCCTGCCTGAAATACTTCATGGACTGTTTTGATTGCCAAGAGAGAATACAAGTTATTTTAGCAACAGAGACATCCAACGGAGTTGAAATTTTTATCTGTGTTTTACATGAAGAAAACTTGATTGAAATCTCACTTGATTAGAACCGAAACTATAATTCTGTAAAAGCATGCATAGTTAGTGATTAGTTCCTTTATAAGTGTAGCGTTATTCCCTATCAGTTTGCAAGCACAATGTTTTCTAAACCATGATGATCATGATGCCATTCAACTAGATGGAAGGAAATTCAGACAAAGTTCATGGTGCCATTGGCTGTGTCCCCATGTTAAGGATACTCCGAGGTGAACATGAGTTCACCTCGGG
The DNA here is from genome assembly GCA_023333525.1 of Aspidoscelis tigris stejnegeri. Classification (NCBI taxonomy): domain Eukaryota; kingdom Metazoa; phylum Chordata; class Lepidosauria; order Squamata; family Teiidae; genus Aspidoscelis; species Aspidoscelis tigris. The sequence goes on from JALMGA010000001.1 coordinate 217,542,290, forward strand.
AGAGTCCCCATGCAAGCCCTAATTTAGGCTACATGAGGGACAAAAAGCACAAATCCGCATTTGCAACTGTTCTCACTGCGAATTGGCAGCCAAGCACATATTATTCTTAAGCATGGGGACGCTCCAGTTACTGTGGCAGGGGTTTGGCCAGAGAGCATGCGGCTGGGAGCGCAGAGCTTTTCACATGAGTTTTGAAGGAAACATGAAACTCACAAATTGTACAGCTTGTCAAATTCCTGAATGAACTGCACCAAACATTATCCCTCAAACTTCACTGGAAACATTCCCTAAAATGTGAGGCAATGCTTAGGCAGTCTGGACTGGAAGACGTGCACGCTTTTCTCTTTCCTCACACCTTTGCTAAACAGACTTCCCCACTCTATTATGACCCACTTTTATCATTTTTCATAATGTTGTGTGTGTTGTGCTTTTGAGGTGCAACCTGGAGGGGTTTATCATGGGATTCCTGTGTCATTGCTGCAGCAGGTGGGACAGAGCACACAGCAGGCGGGGCAGGGCACGGTGATGTCAGCCGAGCTTCCTATTAGGACGAAGGGGGTGGAGGAAAACAGGTGTGGCTTCCTGATATGTGTTTACTGTGGCTTTCATGGGGACAGGTGGATTCGCCTTGAACCCGTGCTGTCCCCAGTCACATGGGGACTTGATAATTCATGCTAGAATGCACACTGAGGCTGTCCCAATTCAGTAGCACAGTAAATGGAGCCCATGGGGACTCACACATTGTGGTGCTTTTAATGCATCATGAGTGTGCAGAGTCAAAACATTCTTGCACACTCATGGCACAGTGGATGTACTAGAAGAGTGCAGGGTTAGCACAACCCAACACTCTTCCAGCAGGCATCCAGTCCTAAGCAGAGAGGAGGGAATAACTTACTATCACTCTTCTGCAATTATATCGTCTTGTCTTAGCTCACATTCTTCGGTGCAAATTTGGCAGTCATATTTCTCTGAACTGTACTCAAAGAAACAGTCCTGGCTGGAAACATCACAGCCAGGAAACAAAAGTTCTCCAGCTACAATGTTTACATGGTTTGAAGCAGTAGCAGGTGTGTAAACTGTACATTGACACCATGAGAAGAGTGATACAAAGGTAACTCTCTTTTTTGTGTGCTTCAGAAAGGAGCCCACCTCCGTGCTTCTGTGGTAAAGTGGATCTTGCCTTGGAACTCTATTGATAAATTATGAATCTCATAATCTTCTAATGCATAATTGTTTATTATACAATTGTGGATGTGGAGGACACATTTTATAGAGAACTTCACCATCACAGCAGATTTTTAATAATAATACAAAAGATAAGGATAAAGAGCCAAAACCATCAGGTAATTTTGATAGGGACAGCAAAATAAGCAATCCTAAGGAATTATTTAAAACAAGGCTTACATGGAAAATCCTGTTGTAATCTACACAATCCAGAAAGATATATCTATCAAGTCAGTCTATTTCCCAAACTTGTTCAATACTATTTGCTTTGACTAAAAGAAGCATTGAACAGTAAAGTGAGTATGCATTCTCTTTACTATTATTTGAAACTATATACACACAGAAATCAGTTTTGTCTTTCTTCCTCCGAAGATGAAGGGGCAGTTGCCATGCCCAGCCCAGCTCAGGCAGACAACACGGCTAGACAAAATGAGGAATGCCTGGCAGAAGCAGCTAGTGAGAATGCTGGATCAATAGCTCAAGATGGCAGCAGCTCAAGATCAGAAGATGCTGGGTGACGCTCTTCACCGACCGGTTTGAGGCATGAGTGTGAACAGCTGCATAAATCAGAAATAACCCGTACCCATCACCTGCAGCAAAGGAGGTGTGACCCTGACTCCCCTATTTAAGACAGAATAATCTGATAAGCTTTGTTGCAGACAAATGCTCAAAAAACCTGTAACTCCCAGATTTGTGACCGTGCTTCTGATTCGTTACCAACCTTCTGACCCTCTGATAACGTTGACTCTGGAACTCTTTTGACTACATATTTAAATCTCAAGCTCCCAGGTACTTTGACTCAGACTTTGCTGACTGTTACTGCTGACTGTTGCTGCTGCAACTCCTCTGTGCAAGTGTGTTTTTTCTCCACACCTCAGTGGCTGGAGATACGACAGTTGGATACAGTGATTCTACCACAGGTTACAAATATTTGTATAGGACCAGCAACAAAAAGTTTTCATATTTTTCTACCTAAGAAGCAACTTGATAAGATAGTAAGCTCCTTATGAAAACAGGCCATGTGAATTTTAGAATCATGGTATCATTGCTTCAGGTGATTAACTGGACAAAAGTAATAACCCTGCAGGGAGCCTCAGATATATATCATCAATAATTTGATGGATGTGTTGGCCCATAAGGACAAAGTAAGCACTACCCCATCCCAACTGCAGACTGTATTCAGCCATAACAATAGAGGCACCTCAGAGGTGCTGGGAGGCATCTCAGAGAGACAGTGTGAGGTCCAAATGTTCACATGCCTTCTCTAATCCATCTTTTCTAGCACAGAAATGTTTAGAAGAGGAGGGGGGGCAAGCTGTTGAATGAACAATCCCACCTCAAAGTCTCCCTGAGGCACCTCAGAGTTATCCATTTTCCTGTGTCTCATCACAGCCAAATTTTCAGAGATTTCTCATCCACATGGGTTTCATTTCAAGGCTGCAGAATGAAATGGAGGTAATAAGTCAAAAAATATTTGATTAATAGAAAGTTGAACTGAGCACCTCTTAAATCTATTTTACTATTATGCTGGAACCGTTGTCAAGTTTGAGGCATTTATACTTGTATTTTATTGGAATGTCTATGAAATACAAAATATTATAAAAGAACAAAATTGATTTACACCAGAGCTCTCTATACTGCCTTTATTCAAGGATCAAAATATGAATTTCACACATAAAATCTTACATAAGTTTATATTTACAGGCATAAACCTAGTTATCAAACGGAACTGGAAAATAAATCAAAGTTTAAAATGAATACGTTAATATAATACATTGTGGGACTTGGCAATTAATGAATATTTGAACAAAAAAAATGTATGACCGGTCGAGCAATCAAAGAATCCATCTTAAGCATTTGAAGTCCACTAAAAAATTCTTCATCAGTTACAAGCAGCACAATTTTACCAAGCACGCATATATGGTCATTTTGGATTAGTGAAAAGGGATAAGGAAAATTACAGAGCACTAGTAAATTTAGTGCACATAGAGGCACTATTGGAAGCAATGTGAATTTGTATGACCACCAAGATCTATATAGTTCAACTTTGATTTCTGAACTTTACTTATAAATAAATAAGCCTGTTGTCACACCTAAGGGTTAATGCAGCTTCAGTCCACCTTCAGAGTGAGAGAACACATCAGGAAAGTGACCAGTAATTTTCTTTCCACATTAACTATCCCAAAGGTGAATTTTCTAAGTTATTTAACACTGAAAGAAAACAGCCTGTCACTTTGCTGATGTATTCTCTCACTCTCAGCCAGTTTGGTCTAGTGATTAGTGGTTTCTCTTATCTGGGAATACCGGGTTTGATTCTGCCCTCCCCCATGAAGCCAACTGGGTGAGCTTGGGCTACTCACATCTCTCTTCTGAGCTCTCACAGCCCTATCTACCTCACAGGGTGTTATGTTGAGGGGAGAAGAATAGAAAGCTTTGTCCGGTGCTTTGAGTCCCTTTAAATGGGTGAGAAAAGTAGAATAGAAAAGCCAACTCTTCTTCTTCCAAAAGTGGACTGAAGCTGGATTAATAAAAAATGAGTTCCATTTTTTCCCCTAAATGTGAAATTCCAGAAGAGTGCCCAATGATCTACTTTGGTATTTTTCAAGGTAGGGGAAATGTCATGGTGATAAGAAATCACATAGATTAAGCAAGTTCTGAAAAAGTATTTTTAAAAATAGACTACACAGTCTGTCAATACGTTTGGTGGAGTCTTCCTAATTAGTTAGAAAACGTTACCTAGATGGCCCTTGTCACACCAGTGTAAAATAGACGTCCTACTCATTAATTCAAACTGAGGTTCTACCAGTCCTGTTCACACCTAAATTGTTATAGGCCGTCTTCACTTTGGGCCGCATTGGTCATACCTTTCTCCATGACTGACCTGAGCCTCCTCCATAGAACTCTTGGCTCTCCACCTCTTTTCCTGTCTCAAATCTATCTCCTTTCTTATTGGATGTCATTGTGTCACTCGAGGGAGGCATGGATGTGTGTTTGCAGTTCTTTTTAAAGTCTGCTTCCCCAACTCCATGCCCCCTTTCTTTTTTTGTATGTGCTTTTCTTCTCTGTATGATTAATTTTTAAAAAATATATATAATAAATTTGAAGAAAAATGCTAGATAGAGGAATCATACACATAAAGTGAGAAAAGAAGGGGAGGTGCCTCATGAACTCTGCACATGCACATTGACTGAAAGGAAAGGCTGTATCCCACCCACCAAAGCCTGGTTCAGCCTTGTTTATCCCATCCCCTGCTCACACTGAGGAGGCAAAGATGTCCTGGCATGCCAGGATGAGCTACATCCTCTGAAAATGAGGACTCCAGTTAAAAAGCTCTAATGGGAGTAGGCCAGCTAGGAAAATGAATTGAATAAAAATAATGTAAGTAATGTGACCTGAAGATGAGCTAAGGTTATAAACTGCTAGTGTGACCAGGGCCTTCTAGAATCATATGTCCAACTCAATGGCACTGACCAGAAAAGATACAAGAAGATCCTTTAAATTACCTCAAAACTGTTGAATTTAGTAACTCTATTTTGCTTCATTCCAAAAGTACCTTGAACAAAAAAGAACCATGTGAGCAGGATTAGAATGTTATTACGCTTATTTGGACTTGTGAAAAAACTTTTTTTTTAAAGTTGCACTGAAAGATATGGCTGTTGCTTAAGCCCGTTTCTATCATTTTCATCAGTTTCATGGACAATCCATGAATGTACCTGAGCAACTGGATTCTGCAAACCACGACAAGAGGGCAAAGAAAAGGTAGAAGGTCATGATTTAACGACAATTAGTATATATAACAGAATCCTGGAACACAGTGGGATAGGACAGCTCATCCCTTATGGAGATACAATTCTTGCTTTACTAAATTGAGATGAATAAAAGTCACCTGGTTTGAATTTTGTAGGAAGCAAATAACTTCTATGCTTATAACTCCTCAAACACCTTCTGCAGTATGATCTGCTGCAGGTACCCCCACTTTTAGATAAATCCAACAAAGTCAACACCTGATGCATTAAAACAATTTTGTTTGTCAGCAAAAGCTGTGCTTGAGTATTGTTTTTGTGTCAAGATGCACTGGTTTTCAAGAATCCTGTAGGGATTTTTTGAATGTATTCTGGGAATGAACCAGAAAAATTTATTTTGGCTGCCAGACCAGCTGCATTGATCATCTTAATAAACAAATACGTTTTTCCCCCTTATTAAATTTTCTTAGAGACTCATGCTGTCCCTCCAAAGACAACAGGAAAGGAGTCAGACATCTTTTCAATTTTCTGCAGTCCTTCCAGATTGCATCAGGTTTTCACAGTTTTTCCATAGAAGGGGGAAGTCTTTTCTTTCCCTATTTCTTAGGATCAACAACAGAACCACAGGACTGTTACCTGGAAAAGGATATGGGGAAATGTTACCCAGTCCACCATGCAAACCACATTTTCAAGGCTAGTTGGTGGGCTCCTAAGGACCTCCTGTCTAACACTTTGCCCATAAAGGACAACAGTGTGAGTATTGCATTCACCATTATCTGTCATATAAATGGCCACTATTTTTGCATGGAAAAGGTAAAACTACAAATATGTTATGTGATATGATATGTTTTTGATGTCATATATTATTGAATAAAATAGTAAAAAAAAGAAAAGGTCAAACTAATTTCTCCTAACATAAAGCAATAGTTATTTCAGATAAATATACTGCAAAGTATCAAGAATGAATAAAAGCAACTGGTACTTTAAATCCACAGAACTAATTCTCTTATGTGGATTGTAATTTAATGAACTATTAGGGTGACACAACATGCATGGGAAACAAATTTACTTTGAATGGCACGTGTTTGTTTGTTTATATTCCATCCTATACTTAAAGGTCCCAAGTGGGTTACAATAAAACCAGCATAAAGTGTGTAAAAATATGACACAATTAAGAAGAAACTCATCTAGGGTTTTTTTCCACTAGCACTAAGTACCCATTAAGTACCCATTAGAGACCCATTAAGGATTCATTAGGCTCAGAGCAGGAAGATCTCATTTCCTCTGCAGACCCCATTAGAGCCACATTTGTTTCCACCAATTCTAGGGAAATCTGGATTGAATGCGTCCTTCAGGACCTATAATCCAGATTTCCTGTAGACCCCATGAAAGGGGTCTCTTCCTTTAGACAACACTGCACTATACTACAACTTACTACTATGTAAACAATGTCATGGCCTGCTCTTGGGAGTTTCTGCCATAAGGGACTATGCCATGTTGCTGGTCATGGTGCTTTCTATGTAGCAGCAAGAGAGGCTTCTGTAGTTCAAACTGGCAGATAAACTGCAACACAGTGTAGGCTAAAGGTTAGGAGAGAAAGGGACAGGGTCAAATCAGGGAGGGGAGAGACCCCAGTTGACAGGAAAAGATGGAAGGAGCTTTGCAAGTCGGGCCAAATCAACACATCAAGCATCCCTGCATTGAGAAGAACTTCAAACTTTAAGTGTGGAGAGTGTCAAATCTGCTTGAAGTGAGTTGGTTCCATTTTTGCCCTGACCTACTTTATAGAGTTGTTAATCAAAATAAAATAGACTGGAAAACCATTTCTTTTTTGAGTCCTTGGAAAACAAAAACAGTATGAATTTATTTTTTTAAAAAATAAAACCAGTAAAATATTGTAGTTGAGTATTTGCTCTGAACTTTCAGAAATACACTAGAGTTAGCTAAGAGCATCAGCCAACTTCTGTAACATCTGTTTTATTTTTCATCTGAAATCTAAGGATTGAAAACTTGCATACAATTAATACATGAAACAAAAACATAATTGCATAATATCTACATATCTTTTAAACAAATAAGTTATTTTAAAAAGATAGTGTGTGTGTTTGTGCATGCAGTGGTCAAAAAGCAGCTCATGGTAAGGATGATGTTATTCCTATATTTCTCCTTCAGAATACAAAAGCAAATAAGCAAGTTACACAATATTAGTATCTTCTCAGCCTGACACTGCATTATTAAATGCTGATACAAAGCCACAATCTCATACTGATGCAAACTAATGGAGTGGAGATTCAAGGTCGTCACAGAGAAATGAAAATTGCAATGCAAGAATGCAAAATATGACTGACCAGGTGTCTTACTAGTTACTTTGTTAGGACCAGAGGCCTATTCATACTAGGCCTTGGGAATGCAAGTAGGACAGCCCAGGAACAAAGCATTCACTCTGTTGGGTGGGTGGTTCCGTTTGGAACCATCCCATCCCAGGAAGCCCTAATTCTGTTCCAGGTGTAGAACACAAAATCGTGCTCTACACCCATTCCTGGCTGTCCCAGGTCATCCCACAGCTGTACAGGAGGGAGAGTATTCGCACTCTCCTTCCCTGACAGCTGTGGGTCCCACCCCCCACTGCCACCATTGGACCGAAATCAGCCCAATAGCTGGCAGGCCTGTGCAATTAACTTGCTTTGCCAGGCCTGGGATGCTCCTCCTTTGGCCTAGAAAGCGATCTGCTGCTGTGTGTGCAGGCATGTGCGCTGGTTGACCAACCATCACATCAGCGTGAGGCCTGTCTACCAGAGCATGCATGCCTGTGCAGAGTGCAATACATCGCTCTTCGGTTGTGTGAGGAGCATCCTGGCCATGACGAGGTGAGGCATCACGTGTGTGTATGTGGGTGTGCAAACTCCTGGAACCTAGGGGTTCATTGCCAGCTGCTGCAGTCTCATTTGGCCACCACTACCCGCTCCTTTTGAGGGTGTGGTGAGACCAGGCTGTGGTGTCTTTGGCCAGGGCAATGTTCCATTCTGTGTGCAGGTGCGTGGGATGGTAGATGGACCCCACAATGTCCGTGGGGCCCATCTACTGGTGCGCGCACCTCCAACCCAATGCACTGACAGCATGGGGACCGTCTACTGTCCAGAGCCGAACATTGCCCCAGCTGGGCATGCAGTCACCATGTCAGCTCCGACAAAGTAAGTCATAACATGGCTGAGGGAGGGCGCAATGCCCATGGATGCTGGTAGGCACCTAGGGGGGAACCTGGCACCTGGCACAGCTCAATCTGGGCTGCACCAGCTGCCAGAGCACGAGGGCAGATCTTCAGCCTTCGCAGGATGCAGTTGCCTAGATCTAGGCGGCTGCACCCCTTGGATGCCCCCTGGGACCGCTTCCCACCCAGTGCTGAGGGCCTCCCCAGGGATGTGTGTGTGTGTGACTTACCTGCTCATGTGGCTTCCTGGTCCAATCAGTGGCAGGAAGCAGGTAAGCTGCTCATGCACATGTGTCCCGGGGAGGCCCTCAGCCCTGGAGGGGTACCTAGAGGGGTCCCTGCAAGCTGTAGTCAACCCAATGCAGTGAGCTACAGCCCACAGGAACCCAGGGATGGGACGGGACCAGCCTGCCCACCCCTGAGTTGGTTCTGATCAATCACAGCAGGCCTGGGAGGGGCATCCCAACCCTGCACCAGCCCTTTTGGGCTAGGTCACGTGGCGGCAGATTCCCCATTCGCACCTAGGCAGGTAAGGATGCATTCCTACGTGTCCCTTACCTACCTAAGTGTGAATGGGGAATCCATCCTTGTGTGGCCTAGCCGTTCGGCTGTAGTGTAAAAAGGACTCTGGCTTACACCAGGTCAGGACATTGGTCTGTCTAGCTTTACATGTTTGTTTTTAAAGCTGTTTAAAAAGCCTCTAAAGCTGTCATATTGCTCACCTCACTCTTAAAACATGAGTTACAGAGGAAGGGGACTTGTAGCCTTGTTCAAATTCAAAGTCAACCCAAAGAAGGCAGTAAACTGATATGTGTGGCTATAATCAACAGGTTTGCAACAATTTTCATATCCTTTTAATCAAACTTAATTGCTACACCATCACTTCTGTCGCAGTCACCAAGAGATTCAAGCTACTTGAAAACCTACCATTAAGAAATCCTGGTAACGACTTGGAAATATTGACACACGCAGTAGAGAGATGATTAAGAAATGAAGGAAGGTTATTTTACAGATTTCCAAAATGACGAAATTAAGTCACCACTAAAAGAAGGGAAACAGTCAAGACCACCTAGTGCTGATGAAGGGCCAGACACCTGCCTTTAATTGAGTGTTGGGGGGGGGAGAGGGGGAGCAGTAAAAACCTGGTCTTTAATTTGTAATGAGTGTTGATTTGCCTTGACACAAGGAGTGAGAATGGCTGTGGGGAAGAGGGCATATGTCAAAAGTAACAAGGATGTTCTGTTTCTCATTTCTGTGTTGGAACTACAGATTATGTGAACGTAACCTACTATTTGATTATTTCGTGTGTCATTGTGATACACAAACTATCCATTGGCAGGTTCCACAAACACATCTGCACTCTAGTTATCCCCTGATTTTTTTCTACTGTGTGGAGTACCATGCTAAGGAGTGATCATGTGAACCCAGATCCTGTCTGTAAGGCATTCCAGGCAGAGTTTTAACAGGAACATCTGCCAAAGGAGTCAATGAAACCATACATACCCATCAACTTTCATGGATGGATGGACCATCCCCGAAAACTTGTCAACAGGGAAGATTTCATGAGTTGGGGAGAAGTTATAGCATGGTAATAAGTGCAAATTTAATTTAATTTTATAGAATGTTAGTTTAAGAAAAAGAAAGCCCTGATAGACCAGAGAAATGGTCCTTTTAGCCAAAGCAATATCTTCTCACAATGGCCAACCAGTTATGACAAAACCACAAAAAGAACGTAGATATATTAGAAGAACCCTCTTTATTTGTGGCATTTTAATTTTTTACCTAGATTAAAAAACAACAACACCAAACCTGTTTTTTATATTTTATTGTTTTGCTTCTTTAACATTTGATCTATATATCTTATAAACTGCTTGCATAACTCAGTAGAAAGGTACCTTACAAATAAAAAGAGAAAAGAAGGAGGATTCCTACAGTCTGGTCTTTAAAAGATTTCCGTCTCTGTTATTAGACTTAGGCTTCATCCACGTGGCCCCTGAGGGTTGTGATCTGAGACAGAAAACTGGGAGTTGCTGGAGAGATGAGAGAAGTGGCAGGCACATGCTGAACACTTTGCAATGGTTCACCAATCTGCTGTGTGCATGCTGGTGAAGACAACAGAAGGTCCACTCATGTATTGGCACCACTGCTGCCACTGCACCTACCTCAGAAACTCATCTAGGCCTTCTGGCAGTGCATGCACAAGTTTAGAGGCCACCCCCATCTGGGAATCATGGGAAATCTCACAAGATTCTGCATGATTCCCAGATGGGGGTGGCCTCTAAACCTGCATGCTCATCTCCAGAAGGCCTAGCTTAGGAAGGCATGATGGCGGCAGAGGTGGTAGCAGTGGTGGATGGATTTCTGGTAAGGTGGTGGGCAGGGTGGGCAGATTCAGCCCTTGCTGAAGCTATTTGATTTGTGGGTGAAGGGGCCTATGAATGTAGGCCCCTTTTGATTCACCCACAAATGTTTGAATTCATATGAATTGTGAACTTGATTAATGTTTTTCACCCACCCCTAATGAGTCACCTTGCACACACAATTCATAGAGGGCGGCCATGTGATTGTCACCTGCATCCCTGTACTGTATTGGTGCAGTCCTTGTCTAACCTATTTTATAGACCTGAACTCTTTGGAAGAAACATACAGTATAAACCGAAGGTACAGAAACAAGGAAAAAGCAATACATGTGGCTTACAATGTCCAGGACTCATTATTATATCTGCCAATGTAGACACTGTGGCAGATTTAATGTGGTGGGCACATTTCTAGACACAGTTACTGCCATCATATAAATATGAAGGCATTTTGTGCAGCAGAAAACAACCAGGCATGACTTTAGTTTCACTTGACTTTGCCAGTGTTAGGAAAATTGAACTGTGTAAATCAGCAGGTACTCTGCCTGCTGATGCCAGGCTTTATCAAAGACATGGCATCCCACTCATCCTTAATCTAAGCCATCCCATGATATTCCAGGCAGTGAACAAGGTCTTTAAAAAATGCTAAGAAATTGTTTAACAACTTTCTAGATCTAGAGATAGAATAAAAACTTCTATACCGAATTGCACATATTTTTAATAACATTGGAATGCTGTTCATTGAAATGTATTCATTCCCTGTAGAGATGCACTAACCAACCAGCACCAGCCATGCCCAATAATTGCTGTGGCAAGTATTTTAGGGACTAAAATAATGCCTAAAAACGTTTATCTTCAATTGAGATTAAGGAAAGTTTGTGACTGCCCTGCTACTGACTGGAAAAAGTATATAAAAGTTCATAAGAGTTTAAAAAAGAAAAAGAAAAGAAAGGCATAAAGTAAATTATTTTCCCAGTGATAGTAATTTTTTCCCAAGGTCATTACATTTAACTTGAGCTTTTGCACAGATGGTGGTTTCTGTCTACTTAATGTTGGATAAGTTCTAAGTTCTCTCCATTTCACCCGTCAGGTCTTTTGATGAGTGTTCTTTTTTTAACTGCAAATAAAACCTTTCTCTTTTCAGAGATTAGATTACCACCCAGTGACCCTCCTTTGTTAGCACCATCTGTCTAAGAAAGAGGAGGATTCTGGTAGCTTGGACAAAGCTATAAAACAAGAGAGTCGCTTGCATCCTCTGAGTAACCCTTTACAATTCTCATTAAGCTAAGCAGCTTTAAATCATTTCAATGTTCGCAACAGTAACTGCTGCTTTCATTTTTTTCCCATCCAAGGGCATTAAGGCAAGATATTATCAAAGGGCAAAATTCTCACAGTTTAAACAACTTAAACTTCCACTGTTATTAGTTAGCTTCATACAGAACATGCATCTTACAGCAAACAGCAAATCTAAAGTTTTCTTTTAAAATTCACTTTGCAAAAAAAAGAAAAAGCTAGAACAATTAAATGTGGATTACTAGAAAACTGGTAGCAGTCAATGGATTGGGACTGCAGAGCAGAAGAAACAGGATGAAGTGTCAATAAGTTACTTTTGCTCCATCTTCCCAAAACACATTTTGATCTGTTATCAAAAGCAACTGATCAGTTGTAACTGTGAAACTGGTGGCAAAATGATAAACCACTGAGTTGAAGCCGGTTTTATGATCTCCACAACCTATCTTTTTTTTTTCTACTGTGGTTGAAAATGTGGTTCTGGGAGATCAAAAACAAGTTTCCTATTGGAGATTGGAGAACTAGTCTGAAAACCTCCATTGTCTGTCGAACAACAAAACATAGGCTTTTTTCTGCACCAAAGGGGTTTAGGGGCCCAGACTACCTAGAGAAGGCTAACATGAGATAGAATAGCCCTTGCAAGCAAAAACAGTCACAGTCCATTTTGCCATTGCGTTGGAACCAGCTGCAGTTCAGGCAAAGCAATATAGGCTATAGTAATAAAACTGTAAAGTGATTAAGGCTAAAACTGTCTCTCAAAAACAACTGTAGCTACCACATCAGCCTTAATTGTCCAGAGTACTCCTGAGTACAATTATCAAAAACTTTGGATATAACTTCTCAAAAGATGACAGCCAAAGCTAATTCATCCGGTTCTCATGTCCTTCTAGGTATCAATTGTTGTAATTATTCTGCAGCTTCAAAATTTTGACCCTGTGTGTTTTAGTACCAGGCAGGAAATGGCTCCAGAACTCAGCCATTTTGTATCCAGCACTTAATTGCACTGAACAAAAACTTACCCAGTAGCTGCTGTCTCCCTACAAAGTAGCAGTAGAGTCTGGCTACATCCCATAGGGGTAGCACCATATGGTCACTGGGGCCCAAGCACTCTTTTCTTATTGTGTGGATGCAACCTAAATAATCTTAATTGAAGTAGCCAGTGTATTACTTTCTCCAGTCATAGATTACATTTCTTCCAACCCCAGTCTTGCTAGGAAAATCCAGTGAATCCCTTCAACCTGAAGATTGTGTCTAGGAAGAAATACTGAACTCCAGTAATGCAATTTTGGTTTGCAAATTTTTTACATTAAGACATAATCTTATCTGTCCATTACTAAAATTCTTACCAGGTAGATTTGTCAGGAACAGCATCTGCGAGACTGATATGAGTGTCTAAACTGAATGATTCAATTAATGCAACTTAGTTACATGTTTTGGAATGCAGGAATGTTGCCCAATTTCCTTGTTTACCTCTTTCTCCCACTGAAACAGTCTGTTTTCCTTCCTGACCTCAGGGTGTGTTTCAGGGTATAAAGAAGGAGTCCCCCTCAATTCATTCTCATCTTTCATGCTTTCACAAGGCCCACTGTATCTTTGACCAATTAGTCCACTACATCCTTCCTGCAATAATAGCTGAACTTCATCCTGAACTTTGTATGCTGTGTCGCTTGGTTCCAGAGAACTATAGGCTAACTGCTTTGCTGAAATTGCTCTCAGAGCAGGATTGGAACTCATTCTCTGCACCTAAAAATTACCTCATGTTGAGGAATCAACGTGGCTTGTAAACCACTGTAGTGTGCATGGGGCTATGGTGTGTCCACCAAATATGATGGATTACTGTACTGTTGAAACTGCACATGTTGGCCATTCACTGTGGAGCTATCCAAAATAATGTCACCTTCCGTGTAGACGTATCTACTACCAGAAATCTACACATGTGGCTTGCCAGGATCATGTAGAGAATCATCTGGCATTAAACAGAAAAAAGTGCTTTAGCGCTTTATTTATATTTATTAATTAGTATTTATATCCTGCCCTTGACTCAAAGGCCCCACAACAACTTACAGTAGCAAAAAAATAAAATTTATCATTTTTAAAACATATTCAGAAAAGGTTGAAGCTGGTACACCAGTCAGAAATAGGGACAAGCACTCCTAGCTGTTTCTGCCAAATGAGCCTCAAATGACAGCAACGAATCCAAGAGTATTATGTTGCACACCTGTTTCTTCAGGGGCAAGACAACCCCACCCAAAACTGGGTGCTGCTTAACTTCCTGGACTTGGAACACCATAAAAAACAGAACATCTGTCTAACATGGATTCAGTTTCTTATTGGTCCAAATTCAGACCAGTACTGCCACCAGGCAATGATCAAACCCCTGAACTCCCTCCCCTGACTCAGAAGGAATACAAAGATACTCATGGCATATTTCACATCACAATCAAACCAACTGAGCTCATCAACTGATTATAAGTAAGATCGTTTAGCTTGATCGTATAATTGTTTTTACTGTGTCAGAGGGGTTTTTTGTTTTGTTCTCATTACTTCTTTTTAAATACAGCATATTCTGGCGTATAGGACTTTTTAACCCAGGAAAATCTTCTCATAAGTTGGGAGTCGTCTTATACGCCAGGTGTCATCTTCTTATACGACAAGTATATTCCAAACTCTATATTTTAACTGGAAAAGTTGGGGGTCGTCTTATACGCCCAGTTGTCTTATATGCCGGAATATATGGTAAATGTTGTATCTGGATCATCTGGTTCAAAAGAAAAGACTGGCCAGTTCTGCTAACATATTTTGAAATGTGATAATTACCGAAAAGCATTTATATTAGGGATGTGTATAAATATTCATCACATTCAAAATGTGTACATTCATATTCAAATCAAATGTTGACTGCATTTGAAGATTGACATTCAAAGGTGAAGCACAGTTCTGTGGAGTCGTTCAGTGCTTTGAATGAATGTGAGGCAGCAGCAAAGCAGCTGCCCAGTAGTGGATTCAGAGCAGATTTGAAGTGGAATCGGAACAGATTCAGGGGATTTGAAGGGTATTCAGAGGAGCGTCTGGTGTTAGATATTCAAATCAGATTTGAATAGCATTCAAAGAACATTTGCAGTGAATTCAAATCCTACCCAATTTGAAGTGGCTCTATTTGCACTAATATGAATTTCCTTCACATTCCTTTTGATGCAAAGTGAACATTAAAAAAAATTGTGCACATCCCTAACGTATATGAAACATCACAGCAAGCACATGGGCCAAGGAAATAATTCAACAATTCACATGTTCTTACAAGATTATATAACTTGCAACTCATCTTTTGGGCTGTAAATAAAGAGTGGTGATTGGCCCAGGAGGCTAGGGATATTTAGTGTTCTAAGCTTAAAGAGCATTCCTGAAAAATGATAGGTTTGGGAGATGCATAGGTCCTGGAGGGAGATATAGTGTTCAGTACCCTTTGACCTAATGACCTACTAAACTTCTCTAAAATAACAGATGCTTTCTTTTTAATACAAAAGGTTACACGTACTTAACTGTCCTTGTGGTGGACAAGGCTGGATTGGTTGAAGAACAGAGTAGTAAGAAATGCCAGTCTCACATGTGCTAGGAGGGCAAGCTAGTCCCTTCACTCCTATTCCAAGTGCAGAACCTGATCACAGTAAAAATTGACTACTAATGGAATGGAACATCACCCTTCTTGATGAGCACACCTGAAAGAAGCAGGATAATTTTGGAAGGGAAAGCTATGGGGCCCACATACTATTTTGTTTTCCAGTAGTTACTGCAACAATTTCAAGCCTCTAGCCATCTGCTTTCTTAGGCTGCTCACTGTGTCTCATGGTAGAGCCAGACCTGACAACGTGCAACAGGAAAAGGTAACAGAAATATGGGATTTCCAGCAGGTGGGAAATAATAATAGCAACCCTTCACAAGCCCTTAGTGTATATATATGAGTTACAGGCAAGGTGCTTGTTAATTAAATTACATATTCTATAATGTATTTAGTAGCATTTTAAAATTAACAGGTGTATCAGCTGCTGAAATAAACAGAGTCCTCTATTAAGAGAGTGAAATGTTGGTTTCGCATCCCTTACAATGAGAAGTTATTAAGAATGGGTTGCAAAAACACAGCAGAAATTAGTTGGTGTTCTATTGTACAGTGCAGAGGTGTAATGAAAGTTTAACTATTGGAAATCTGCCTACAGCCCTCTGCAATTAAAATTACAGTACTAAACATAAACACTTAACCAGTGACATGGCCGCTTCAGAAAAATATACTTATTGGAGGCTGAAATAAATTTCCATTCTGAGAATATTTCATCAGCACTTCTTGAGAAACTAAGTTCAAATGTCCTTTTCAGTGACTAGCTCATCTTCAGACAAGATGGTTTACGCCTGTTGATTTACAAATATGAAATTTAGAAGGAAAGTCCAAATGATTGAATGATTCTGGGGAAAAAAAACTAACTAATGTATCAAGTGTCCCACATTCTCCCAACAACTATCAAGGCTGAAAATGTATACATGCTTATGACAGTACTACAAAAGAAGCATTATTTGTGATTTTAGATTATCAGTACATTGCACTATTACAGGATTTCAAAAATTACCATAGCTCTGCAGTAAATAACTGTGCATAAAAAGTGAGACACTTTCCAAGTTTATTTCAGGCCCTTGGTAAGGACAGTAGCGAGAGGCGATCCATAACAAGAAAGGAGCAAGCATGTCTAATTGTTCAAATCAGGGAAAAACCTGACCTAAAAACCTTTATAGTCTCAGAAAGTATTATCTGATCCAGTCACATCTATCGGAATATAAAGGCTTCTTTGTTCATGTGGTAAGTCTATCTTCCATTTTGTTTTTTGCTAGAGATTACTGAGGCATAGCGCATAGAGACAAAGCACATAGAAAGGTCTCTGCTTGAGGCACAAACATTGACAAATGTGGCTTAAAATCAAATGGCTAGCTTTAGCTAACATTGAATTTGAACAGTGCAAACTTAAATTGGGGGATGCATCTGCACTTCATGAAGCTGCAGAAACAGCTCCACACCTATACTAGTGGCAGGGCTATTAAAGCCTTGGACGGCGCACGCTTCTTCTACACTTCTTCCTTGTGGAAGGGGGAGTATTTGTCTGGCTGCATAGGCATGATTATTCACTTTGTCACCTAGTCACCTTGGCAACAGGCACTGGGACTCCAATATGGACACCATAGCAGCAACCATTTACACTTGTCAGCTAAGTTTCAAATGCTTTCAGCATCCGCAAGCATGGAGGCCTAAAGCATTCTGCTCTTCACCTCCCAGTGATGGAGGTCAAGTGCGAATTTGCCCTAAGTCTCCCATGTGTGTGTGTGTGTCCACATGCCCAGTGACATTACCAAGTTTTTCTAAATGCGTTGTTTCATGAAGGACTAAATGTAGTCTTTGTTCAATGAAGTACTTTGGGGATAAAAGATCACTTTCCCTGTGTTATGCATTAGTGCTTACATATAGGCAGTTTGGTCTTGGCAGGTGCTGAACTGCTGGTCAATTTCTTCCATTTTATCACCACGACTGGGAGCCCTGAAGAGCATTTAGGATTAATCCTCAAAGCCTAATTGTGAAACTCAATCCAAATTACAGTGTGGGGGTATAAGTATAATTTCCATCACCTCCATTGAGAAGTGAAGATATAACACAGCAGTTGTGGAGAAGGATCTTAGAGGCATAATGGAAATAAAAATACATTTTAACAAAGCTATATAAAAGGAAAAACCACATGTGCTAACTAGACTATTTCAGACACAGACATCACCATCTAAGACAAATGTCTCTTTTCAGATATGGCTTTGAGGCATCTGAAAATAAAGCCTTTGTTTCACAGAGAAGAGAGGCATTCCTTTGAAACTGTGTCAAATGACTTATATTTCTGATGGTATGTTTCAAAAAAGACAGGTGAAAACTGAAGCACATTATTTCCATTGTTCCAGAACATTAAACTTTATCCGCCCCACAACGTGAAGTTTGAAGAAGTTTGAGTGAAAAAAAAGATGATCTGAAAGCTGATGTTCAGATTAGATTTAATGGTGCTTATTTTCACATTGCTTGCCATATTAAGCTGGAATAAGCACAGCTTAAAATAAGAACAAGTCAATCTGTCAAATTAAATAATAAAAATAGCCCAGCCTCTTACAGCCTCTTCTGTAATACGGAGAGGGTCTCAGGTGAAGGCCTCCCTTGTATGGCAACTAAAACTGCAGACAAGCAGGATGCCTCTAAGGCCATTGGCTGGGATTCGAGAGCAGCAGAAGGTTTTGCCCTTGTCTCTGCTTGAGATGCCCAAGGGCAATTGGTGAGCCACTGTGCTGCGACAGGATGCTGGACTAGATGGGCTGTGGCCTGATCCAGCAAGGCTTCTCTTATGTCCTTACGTTCTGTCTCTAATAGTCTTCTTCTGATGCAATACCCTAGTTGATGGCACCCACACTGGACCATTTCAAGGAACTAGCACAAATGCAAAACATCTAAATTATGGTTGCCATATGGAAAAGAAACAAGGGCTGTTTCCCCTTTGGAAATAGTAGATAAGTTCTCAGCTGACATTTTCTGCATGGCAAGCCTCATGTGCAGAATTTTTTCTTGCTGCACAGTTATTATATAAGCTCTATCATCTTTAAAGCAACCCATAATACACTCCAGAAAAGAGTGGCAGATTATACTCCTGCTAGAATTAGCAGTACAGATATTGGGACAGGTTGCTTATTCTGGGATGGCTCATCCTGTCCTGCCTATGGATGTGCACGAATGGGCTTTTTTGCAATGTAAGGAAATTTGTATTCATTCAAATAGATGCCATTTGAATGTGGTAGGATTCTATTTGATACGAACGTATTTGGACAAATTTGTACAAGTATCTGAATCAAACAGATACGTGTCCAGTATGAATCCGATATGTATCCAATACATATCTCATAACATATCCACTCTGAAAGTGTCAAATCTGCCCTGAATCCACTTTGAATCAACTCTCAATCCATGTTGAATGCACTCTGGATCTCTTGCAGATGTGACTGGCATGGCCGCTTTCCCACCTCCTTGTTTCATGAATATTCTGAAACATTTGTAAGAATACGAATGTCAATGGATGAATGTTGTAACGTTCAATTCATATATGAATGACCGAATTCATACAAATATCAAATGTTACAAATATTCATTCACATCCCTATTACTGTCCAAAAAAATGGAACTAAAGGCAGAAAAAGCCAGAATGTCCCCATATTGTTCTTCCATGAGTTCCTTCTATAGTCTATGTTTGCTGCTGGCTGACCTCAAACTTGCCATTTCTCTCATTTCAGGCCCCCACAGTAAGAAGACAAAAGGTAAAGCAGACCAAGCCATGGAGTCTTGCTGGTATCACATGTATCATGCATGCTTTGACTGCATGGGGCACTTATGAATTTAATTTTTTTTAAAAAAATCCTTCCACTTATTGAGGAAAATATCTGCATAAAATATACTCCCATATGCATCTCTTGTAATAATTAGAAAAGGAAAGAAAGCTTCAAGTGTCTTTGCAAATATGCTAAGCACATGGACACATTCATGCAGTTTCTTTTCAAGGATACCGAAACGGTTTGCCAGACCTTCGACCAGGGAGAAAACAGGAAATGAAGTTGTGTCTGCTGGCTTCTGTTCCTTAGTAAGGCTGCCTTCCCCTCATAGTAATAACTAACACAGTTTTTTACAGATTTAGTACAGGCATCTGTGTGGTCATCGGAAAGCAGGTACCAGATGAAGAAACAATAGGGGATGTTGGCAAGTCCAGTCTGTGTGGCACAGGATGTTTTGCTGCTACTAGTGCTCATGCTGAGTTTATTTATTTATTTATTTATATTTCACCCTACACCCAAAGATCTCAGGGTACACCATAATAAAACTAACATGAAACCCAATTTCATTCATCAAGCACAAGTGCCTGTTCCAGTATACCAACCAGCCTGTAATAGTGCAGTCCAATGCCTCATCTAATGTACATGCAGATTTCTACCACCCAATAAACCAGTCGACATTGAAGATGAGGTCTTCCAGGAGCTTCACTAGGCCAGTCCACTGACCCAGTGTGGATACAGCCAAGGAAACTTATCGTGCAACTGAATTAAATGAATCACAAAGGGAGATTTGTATTGCCATCTACTTAGAATATAACTGACTGCCTTATTTTCTGATTGACAGATACCCTGGAATTTAGAAGGTTGGCTGGAGTTCAGAGAGAACCATCTCAGACTAATGCATGTAACCTTGAAAGATAATCCGTTAAAGAGAATTGCTGAGAAGATCTTACATAAGATATTCTTGCTCACGCTGAAAGTCAGTCCACCTGCTATCTGGCAAAGTTATGTGTATAATTAAAAACAGACTTTTCAAAGAATGTTACTACCCAGCAGGCTCTTAAATTGTAAGAATTATAAGGGTCCCACCTCATCTGAACAGAATATCCCTCCCTTTGTGAGCTCTGGAGAAATTAACCAACAACATTTGGCTCAACAATGCTCTCTATGAAGCAAACTCATAACATGAATGTTTTGCCCTGCCAAGTATATGTTATTTTAAACACACCTATCCTCAAGAATCTTCTCGATGCCAACTGGACTGGAATGCAAGTAAACCCAAATGCTGAGAAACATCCTAACTTCCTCCCTTTCTGTCTTTCTCTTCTTTCTTTCCTTCTTTCAATAAACTATGGTGAAAGCATGAACATATATTAATGGAAGTAACAAATTATATCTTGTACAGGTTAAACTGGAAAACTGAGTTCACCTCAGTCAATGCACTGCAAACATTAAATATGTGGATGTATCAAGTCAGATTGGATATAAAGATTTATTCCTGAAAAAATATTATCTTGAGTGAAATATATATACACAATTTATTTATTTATTTATTTATTTATTTATTTACATTCCTATCTTGCCCCATACTCGAAGGTCTCTGGGTGGGTAACAACAGATTAATCAACAGATTAAAAACAAAATACAGATTAAAAACACTATAAAAATTCAGCAAATTTAAAACAGTACACTCCATTTTACATTCATAGTGATTGTAACTTGGGGGGGGGGATATAAACACCTCAGCCAAAGGCCACAGCAAAGAAGTGCGTCTTTACTGCTTTCCTGAATATATATAAGGAAGGGGCATGATGCACCTCGAGGGGGAGACCATTCCATAATCTGGGGGTCATCACCAAAAAAGCCCTCTCCTGGGTGCCCACCAACCTCACTACTGAAGGTGGTGGGACAACCAGGAGGGCCTCACTGCTAGATCTTAAGGCACGGGCAGGTCGTTATGGGAGAAAGCATTCTTTTAGATATTTGTGGCCCAAGTCATTTAGGGCCTTATAAGTCAGAGTTAACACCTTGAATTGGGCTCGGTAGTGAATTGGCAGCCAATGCAATTCTTTTAAAACCGGCATGATGTGCATCCGGCTAGTTGTTCCGGTTAACACTCTAGCGGATGCATTTTGCACTAACAGCAACTTCCGGACCGTCTTCAAGGGCAGCCCCATGTAGAGTGCATTACAGTAGTCCAATTTAGAGGTTACCAGAGCATGGATAACTGTGGCCAAGTCGTCTCTATCCAGAAAAGGCTTCAGCTGACACACCAGCCATAGTTGGGAGTAGGCATTCCTGGCCACAGCCTCCACCTGAGCTTTAAGGACCACAATCCATGTAAAGTAGACAACATATTCTAGCAGGGGGAACAGTAGCTAGCAAACAGCTTCTGGGCCCCACCTACCTCACAAGCTGTGTGTTGTGGGGAGACAAACAGAAAGCTTTGTCAGCCACTTTGAGTCCCCTTAAATGGGTGAGAAAAGTGGGGTAGAAAAGCCTCCTCCTCCTCTTCCTCCTTCTTAACAAATACTCTGAAGGTCAACAAATTGGCTATCTAAAGTAGTGGCCAGCACTCAGGGATGCACCCACAAGTGTTCACAAGCAAGACATACAGATTTGTTAAGGTTCCTTGAAGTCTGAAGCAGACAAAGCAACAACAGCAACTCTGATCCAAGATGCTAGTAGGCGGGATCAAAGAAGCGCTTTTTGGTGTATTCCAGGCTTCAGAGCAACCCAATGAATCTGTGTGCCTCATTTCTGGGTGGGTCTCTAGGCACTGGCCAGAACTGGTTGCATGTTGTACTTCTAGGATAAGGAAATAAGGCAGACTTTTCCACAGGGTGAAAATCGCAGTAACAAAGGTCCTTTACCTAGTTTGTGCCAACCTCATCTGCAATTCTCAGGGTTCTCGGGGTGACAGTGTTCCTTGGATAACATTTCTTGACCTTTAGAAGCTGTGACAGTTTCAGGGTACAGGCTGCAAACTGTTTTGCTTTCGGGCTTTGCAGGCTTCTTGCAAAGCTGCAATAGCCATCCTTGTTGCAAACAGCTTGTTGCAAGACCTGGGCAGAGGCTGCAAAAATGGCGGGAAATCCTGTGCGGGCCCTGCTGCAATGATTGGGTGCAGCTGCTTTCTGGAGGGAAAAGCTGTCCAGGGATCTGAGTGCTGGAGGGAATAGAGCAGGAGTTCCCACCAATCAGGAGTTTCCAGCAGCATTTTATGGCAGCAGTTTTCCCCAGGAGGTTAAAGCCAATCAGGGTCAGGGATATGTGTATAAATGAACACAGAAGACAGCAGACTGGGTCTTCATGCTGGTACAAGAGCTGAAAGGAGAAGAGAGCTGAATCCTGAGGGAGCTGGAACCAGTAGCTGACCAGTGGTCTTTTGGCTGGAAGATCTTGAAGGAAGTCTTCAATAGCAACTGACCAGGCCGGATGATCGGACAAGCAAGGACGGACTGGGCCTTGTGATCATCTGGAGCCACGTTCTGGTACACTGGCTTGGCTTGAGCTGTGGCAGAGCAAGCCAGAGGGGGAGGAATGTGGAGAGGTTTGTCTTTTAAAAGGGGAACTATTTTCCTTTAGAGAAAAGGGTAGCTCCTAGCCTTAAGAGACTTACTGAGTTAAACCTGAGTTAAACCAACAAATACCTGAACCTTATTTTCCTTTTAGTATTGCTTGTGTATAATAATAAACTTGTTTTAGTTTACTGTTGAAACGCTTGCTACCAGTGTTTTGTGTCCACACTGTAGTATTCACTCGGCCATTGCACGAATGCAGCATCCTAACAGGGCCAAGCTACTCCTCAGAGAGGGCAGGCACTTACAGGATCACTGGGCATCGTGACAGAAGCCAACAAAATGCCTTAATCTCTTAAGGCCACTCATATTGTGGGGGTGCATTCCACAGGAGATAATTAAGTCTGCGTACCACACCTTTCTAGGTACATCTCTGAGGAGGGTCACATTTGGCACAATGTTGAATCAAGATTTTTTATTATTATTTTGCTTCTGTGTGGGAAGAAGCTTTTTGTCCATTTTAAACCAGAAATAAATCTGTTGGTTCTTTTCACCTTAAAGGGGAGGGGGGGGGACAAAGCAGGCACACACCCCATATTCACAATATACCATTAACTAGAGTTTATTGCACTGGATGTGCTGGCATTTCTTCCAGTTCTCTGTGTAGCTGTGAGGCCAGAATGTTCTTCCATGACATCCCACTTTTCCATATATTCTTTGAAGTGGAACATTTCTAGGAATCCTCCAGTGCCACATGATTTTTCCATATGTGTTGTTTGGCTTTCAGCCACCTATCTATCTAGTAAATCTTTGCCATTTTAATCACAATTCAAAAGCAGGGCATATCATCTGTAGTTGTATAAATTCAGGGGAAGTGTGCTTTTTAATTCTCTGCACTTTTTGCTTTCCTGCTGGGCAAGAAAGTGGGTAGTGTGTACATCTCTGGTGAATTTTGTACAGAAGCAAAAGCCAAGAAGTCTCCGTTGTCTTTGAAATATTAAGCCACACATACTGAAATGGCATATTTAGCTTCATGAGTACAGAAAAGCTAATGAATAGAAGCTGACACAACCTTTCATCTATAACCATGAAGCTGATTTATTTTGGAAAACATTATTTGGAGGTATGTTAACCCAACTCCTTGGTTTTGGCTTGACTAAGTCATCCCATACTGATACCTGTGTAAAATAACGGAAGCACTAATCACATTAGAGTTTCCAGCAGAAACTTGAATCTCCTAGAAATGTTCATTTTCTGTCAAAGCATAGGAGCCATTTTTTTTAACCCTTGTTTTCCATCATAGACATTGATGCTAGTTCTTTTTAAAAAGACGTATCCATAGACTTAAGTCAGACGGATACTTCAGTAGACTTAAGTGTACTTGGAATAGGTTGAACACTAAATATAAGCGAAATCTAACTTGAAACTGGACAACAAAATCTTTGGCTAAAGATTCTATGACCTTAGGTAAAAGCAAAGGTGTTACTTTGGGCTCAGCCTTTGGTTATTTCACAGATAAATTTGTCCAGGATGTTTTGTGTTTTGGAAACTCTGTGGAAGTGGCTTTGTATTATTTTATTTGGATTTTTAAAAAATATCCCATATTTACTCTTTCCACCCAGTTCAGGAGTAATTCAAAAGTCAGGCTAGGTACAGTGTTCCAGCATAAGGGTTCTCGAGACCTCCACATGCCAGTGCAGAGTACAGAAGGCCCTGCCCCCTCCTAGCACACTCCCCTTGAACATGAAGGACCATAGCACCCTAGCCTACATTAGTAGAGATACCACAGGGGGGATTTTTTCAGTAGCAAAATAGAGTGCACTATCAAAATGAGCCCCCTGAGAAATATGAAGGCCTGGAGCCTTTGTTCCTGGGCTTCAAACCATTCAGAGGAGCCTGGGCCAGCTCCAAAGCTGTTGTGGGATTCAGAGCCAGCAAAAGGGTAAGTATGTGATAGGACATCCCAACACACCAGAAGCAATCCATCTCAGCTTGAGACAGGCAGCTAATTCTAGGACTGGGCAGCTGCCCTGCCCCAGGATAAAAAGACATCAGTGCAAATATGCCCAAGATTGGTTGGGGCCAAGTTTATGATGAGAAAACCTTAGGAAGTCCAAATAACAGAGGGTGCGTTCCCACAGATGTTTAAATCTGAATAAAATCTGAAGTTGGTATCCAATGTTCCCATTTAATTTTCTATAAATCTGAACTGAATCTGAATTCGGTATTCAAAATTACCATTTAATTTTTTATTCCCAGATTTTATGAGAATTTTCCTGCAAAAATCTGCCAAAAAGGAAGTTCTGAGAAAAACTGTTCTTGGTCCTCTTTTGGAGCTGAGTCCGCTTCCCACCCCCGACCCCCCACCCCCAAAAATGGGAATGCTCCCAGACTATTCAGGGCAAAGATCTAGCCTTCTGGCCAATGCCTGCCAGATGTGCATGGGATTACACAGCTGGGAAGGTCTCCCCCCTCCCCTCACCATGCCTGCTCTGAACAAGATCACACAAAAGGAGAAAGAAAGAAAAATTAGAACATCAGCCAGCCTCAGAAGATACAATTGTAATAAGGAAATTCTTTTAAAGTCACCAGCCTCAAGAGATTAATTTGTAGCAAGACAAGGATGGCAGACCAGGGAGGGAATAGCCTCCCCCCCCCCATGCAAGTTGTCTTTCAGCCAGCTTTTCGCAGTCTGCTCCTTTGCTCATCTGCTTGAGCACAAACTTCCTGTCTTCCTGGTAATGTGAATGGAGGTAATGTTACAGGGAATGTCCAATCAGAAAGGGAGGGTGTAAAAGGGAAAGTGTGATTGCCCTGTGTGTG
Source organism: Aspidoscelis tigris stejnegeri (assembly GCA_023333525.1). Taxonomy (NCBI): domain Eukaryota; kingdom Metazoa; phylum Chordata; class Lepidosauria; order Squamata; family Teiidae; genus Aspidoscelis; species Aspidoscelis tigris. The sequence goes on from JALMGA010000001.1 coordinate 217,567,836, forward strand.
TCTGTTCTTCCACTCAGCTGATTGACTAGGCCAGGCTTACAGGGTTTGCACTGGGGGCGGGGGAGGAAGAGATTAAAAAGTCCCATTTCTCCATGCTGGGGATTTGGGCAGTGAGTGGGAGTGCCAATATTAGAGTTCAACCTGGTTTATCATCAGGCAAATGGGAACAGCCCAGAATGGACACCCAGCCCTGTATCCAGATTAAAATGATCCAACCAGGATGAAAAAAGTCAAGAGAGAACACGGCCAAAATGTATTGAAAACATTTAACATAGCTTTGCTAGCTTTTTTTTTTTTTTTTTTTTTTTGCTTTATGGCATTTTAATTTCCAAGACAGAACTAAAATGTCTTGTTTCTACCAAAATAATTGAATAAAATAATTATCTGCCCACTTGCCCTTGATCGTCCTTTAAGGTGGTGAGTGGAGAAACAACCAAGTTTTGTGCTGCACCTGTGAGATTGGAGCCTGCACCACGCCCAACTCCAGTATGGATATAAAAACTGTGGCTGCTTCTGGCTGGGGTGAGAGGAGAAACAACCAAGTTTTGTGCTGCACCTGTGAGACTGGAGCCTTTGCCATGGCCACCTCTAGGTGTGGGTTCCAATTGAAGATGAAGGAATGGAGGGACATCTGGGTTGGTTGTTGTTGCTTTGCTGCAATTTCGGTTCAGTTCTCCTTTGACATTTTTGAATTGTCTTGTGTTAATTGGTCTTATGGTTTATTTTTTAGTTGATATTGTGTATTGTAGGTTTTTTTATTACATAGTTTATTAGAATTTTGTACATTGCTTATGATATATATTTGATGTTTTAGTTGTTGAAATTGATTTCCTTACTTGCTGTATTTACTTGCTGTATTTCTATGATGTGATTGTATTTGCATTGTATTTTTTCTGTTTGTTGTAAACCACATTGGGCAAAATTTTCTTTTGGAAAGGTGGTATACGGATAAAAATGAAAATGGAAATGGAAGGTGTTCTGCAAATTTGTTGCAACAGATTCTGGATGGCAACTACCCTTCATCCCTTGGGCTTGAACTACATCATGATCCAATGATGGCAGAGAAATAACTTATTTTTTTATCACCTCCACTGCCACATCTCACAGCTTCAGAGATCTAATTGGCCCCACAAATCCCAGTGCATTCTTATTTTTAAAGAAATAAAGTAAAATAGCACAGAACTTTCTGGAGCATCAGTTATTTCTTCTGGCCCAGCACATGCGGTTTTAGGGCTGTTGTTGATGGGGGTAATACTGCCATGGAAAGAACAGGGGTAAAGTCTTGGACTGTTTTTTTTTAATTCTTTCCTGAGATTTGAAACTCAGTGGGGGGCGTAGGTGCCCAGGAATGCCTATTTAGGTCCTTTCTGAACAGAGACAGTGTGGCCAGTGTAATCCATGCCCTGTTAACTTTCAGATTGGACTACTGCAGTGTGGTCTACATGAGGCTGCCCTTGAAAATTGTTCTGAAGTTGCAGCTGATGCAGAATGCAGCAGCAAAGCTGCTGAGGAGAAGTACTGGCAGGAGGATGCATATCACACTAGTCATTTAGCAATGGCACTGCCTGCCATTTTGCTACTGAGCCCAATTCAAACTTATCTGGTTTGGGCTCCAAACAGCTAAACATACAGCTCTCCCCACACAGACCTGGCAGTATACTCACTCTTTGTAGCATAGATGACACAATAGATCATATTTGCTTTGAATAAGTCTCATATTCTAAAATGTCACCATTATGTATTCATCTTTTGGCAACCTAATGGACGTTTGCTCAGAAGACAGTTACTTCAAATTCAATGGTCCTTACTTCCTGTTTGGTTGACGAAGAACTGTAACTTATATTGTCTAGCTTAGCTTTAAAATTGTCTTATAGTTCATTATGGTTATGTCCTGATTTTCCTCAAGAAACTTAAGAAGACAGAGTTCTGTCCTTCCAATTTTGTCCTCACAATAACTCTTTGAGGCTGGTTGACTGAAAGATAACAATGATGCCAAGCTCATGCAATTAGTTTCATGACTTGACCAGTGATTAGAACCTGAACACACCCAAGTCAAAATGCCAAGTTACATCTGAATTTTAATCTACATTCAATCCATCTTTACATTAGAGAATGACTAGGCATTTTCTTCCCACATTAGGGGGAATTTTCTGAATAAGATAATCTGAAAGGAAAACTGATCAGCACTGCTGTTGTGTTCTCTCACTTAGACTGCTGCATGTGAATATAGGCTGCAACCAGACATCAGGCACCTATTCCACTGTATCTGGATATTTTTGAATAAAGCACGGTTTATAGTGGAATAAGCAAGCACCTAAATATTAGGTGTAGCTGGGCCTTAGAAAGTCTATCACTCTAGCCATATATTGGCTCTTCTAGAATCTCTACTTTGTACCTGCTTATAGGGTCCTTAACATACTTAAGAATAAAATGAACACAGGAAAGAATCTGTGAATATTGCCTTTATGTGTGTGAGAGAGAGAGTGTGTGTGAGAGAGAGTAAGTTAGAAATGGGAACAAGAACCTAAACTGGAAAATTGAACTAAAAAATTGAAATAACTGAACTACATTAAAGAATTAGGGCACCATATCATAACTGTACACCTGAAGGGGGAATGTCTCTTCAGGCTTTGTTTAAAAATTTAGAAAGAGGAACGGTAGGAAAGATAGAACATAGGCCAAGGATTTCCCAAGCAATATTCTGAACTTGTCTAGGAAACTGTAAAATGTGAAACACCCTTCGGGAGTCAGTTGCCAAGACCAGTCATTTCCAGATTTTCATACAAATGTGCAGAGACAGGTGTTCACCAGGTCTTCTATGAGCAAGAAGATTCATCCATTTAGAATGGAATCTTCAAGCTTCTCACTCTAAAAGGATGTTATAAATTGCAGCAGTAAATAAATGGCTGTTAAAAAGATGTACCTAATGCATTGTAAGGCTTCACGACAATGAAGCCTTAAATTTGTGCTTCAGAATTGAATCCCTTGTAATGACATTTGAATTTAGTTTATGCTCTTTGAGGGTGTGTTCCCATTCAGGATTTAAAGAGCTTTGAAATTGTTCTGAGAGCTCACCATTCCCAAAATTTTAAAAGTATCAGCAGTTTCTGAGGTTTAAAGGTCCCAAAATGCGGATTATCTATATTCGGATCTAAAGCGGTCTCACTGCTCAATTTAGAAATACTCCACTTTATTTAGCAAAATGGGAATGAAAGCAGGCTTTTGGAGGAGGGAACCGTGCTTTAGGGGCATTCTCCTCAGTTTCCCTGACCCAATGAGAAGCCATGAATTGTAGTTCCCTCTTCCCCGAGGCTTCATTACAGGCTAAAGAAATTTAACAGTGGCTGAAGCGGGAAGTGAAGGAGGTGAGAAAGAAACAGTAGTTCAGACAGGCACAACAATGTACCAAGCTCAGACAAATGTATGAAGGACCGGAGCAACTTAAAATGACTGATTTCAATAACAAGGACCCACTGGCAGCAATCAGACTTTAGCAGCTTCCCTTGTGGCTTTGTATAAAAGGCTGCCTGCTCACTTGCTCACTCACTTGGTCACTCACTGATTCCTTCCCTCAACATTTCACACTGCTCTGATCTAACAATCTAGCTAAAAACACCATAATAGGTGGGGAAAGTGATCTTAGGGTGTTTTTCCACTGTCACTAAAAGTACCCATTAAGTACCCATTAATGGGTACTTAATGGGTACTTTTAGTGACAGTGGAAAAACACCCTTAATCTTCTACTGCCTTTTTGACATGGGAAAGAAACTATGCTACAGTGGGGCGGGGGGGAGAAGCAGTGAACAAATCCAGCTGCCAAAAAGCTCTATAATCTGATCCTGCGGGCAGGTTTCTATATAGGGTGAGGTTTGAATTGCCCGCCCCAGTGAAGTCAGAGTATGACGATGTCCAATTACTGACTGCATGGGGAGGGGGTTCTGCTGAGGGGAGGAGAGAGGAAAGGGGATTCCTCTCCTGCTGGGCAGTGAAGAATGAAGAGCAAGCCCACATTATGAACTAACACAAAAAAGACCTCTTTGCTGATTTTTGAAAGACAATTTAAAACCAGATTAAATTGCCAAGTGGGAACTTGACCTGAGTGTGTTTCTTCTCCCAACATATAGTGACTGAAATGCAGGTTGTCTTGGGGTGCTTCCAGGCATAAACATGTGAAGCTTAACTTTTCTCCAGAGTTAAGAAAGTTTGCTGGGGAAACAGACTAGCCCCCCCCCCCCATTCTCCCAATGCTCTGAAGAAACAGGAAGGTCTCTTCTGGCCATGTGGTCAGCCCCTCCCTCTCTGAGTAAGGTAAAGTCTCAGGAAATCTTGTGAGATCTTGCACAAACACTCAAGATCCAAAGAGAAGAGAAAATCTCCAGTTGATGTTCAGATAAGTAGCATTTTTGTGCTGTGGAGCACTGGGCTTTTCTTCACAGGGGCTGCAAAACATTCCAAAAGCTGTTTGGCCCTTTTAAAAGCCGGATTGCCAGCACATGCCCAACTGTCAAAGAGGGAGAACGCATGGTCTCCATGTTTGACAGCTGGGCCTGCCCAGCTCGTGAGGGTGGCTGGCCAATGGGAGGCCGTGGCGCATGCATGCATGCGCAGTGGACGCTGGGCCTCCTGCTGCCAGAAGCGACCTGGCAGCAAAGAGGTAAGATGGTGAGCGCAAGCGCATGACCCCAGGTGGGGTGGGGGGGTAGGCCACAGCTTTCCCTCACAAGAAAAGGGGCAATCGCCCCTTCTCTTGCGAGGGGGAATGCAGGGAACCCAGCTGCCAATAGAGCCAATGGCAGAGGCCAGTGGGCGGGCCCAGCTGTCAAACAGGGAGAGCATGCGCTTTCCCTCTTTGACAGGGCAAAGCCTTCAGAGGCCAGACTGGGGTGGGTGCTGGCACATCCGCACCAGCACCCTTTCCAATCTGGCCCTGCCGCCGCCCCCCTTGCGTGTGCGGATGTGTGGGGCCTCTGGGAATCTGACCCTGTTTGGAACAGATTATCGGAGAAAACTGTTTGCTGGAAAACGGATCTTATAGATCGTTTTCCAGTGGCAAATGTGGAAAAGCCCTATAAGCCATTTTTGAGCAACTTTTCATTTTAATTTTGAGCAACTTTGTGAATGCCGTCTTACACTTATAAAACACATTAAACAGGTACAGTGCTTGTAAAATACTTAGGAACACGATCTAATATTTTCTTGTTCATCAACTATGAGTACTGTGAAGTAGAAATCTTTGATTTGTATTTTTTTTAGTGGTCCTCAGATGGTCTCAAAAATGCTTACTCCAAGTATACGGACAACAAGAAGTAACAGAAGCATAGGAATAATTAGAAATAATTACTATCCCAAAACCATATGAATAATTAAGTAGCCTAGATGCATATTCCTCTCTCAACCTGAGTAATCAGGATTATAAAATATTTACCAAACTATTGGCTAATAGATTATAGAGTACTGTATGCTGGAAAAAATGATTAAAGAAGATCAGTATGCTTTTGTTCAAAGCAGATAATATTGATGATCCCAAATGTTATAAATGTAATTCATTATGAAAAAGAGAGATAAAATTGGCATTATTAAAATTAGATGTTTATAAAGTCTTTAATATGATAAATCAATTTTTTTATATGCAGTGTGTAAATCATGGCATGGACTATTTAGAGTAACTATGGACATCTGGAACAAATGGTAGAGAACACTCATTATGGCATATTCAAAATTGTCCAATCTCAGTTGAATAGTAAATAAGACATACTAAGGGATAAAAACTTAAATTGTTTAAATGGAAAAGGTCATATCTATGTCAATCCCACCATAACTTTGCTATATCCCTCCTCATTTTTCTTATTGTTGTTATCACTGTGCCATGAATGAGCTCAGGGAAGGTCATATAAGAAAACCTAGTTTTTATCACATAGATGGCCAGGGATGTTCTAGTGAATTTGCATTGAACAAGCTTTTGAACTCTGAGGTCACCTCCAACTGTATGGTTCTATTATTCTAATTTAAATCCATCCATATGTCAAAATGAAACCTCTATAGGCGCAAGTCTGATATTCGCCTCTAAATTGCTTGTGTGCATAACCCCTCTAAACAGCAAAACATGAAAAAAGCTGAAATGGAATGAGTAGATGTATGAATGTACCCAAAAACAACATCGAACATTTTGCAGAAAACCATAGCTGTAATAGGCCTTCCACACAAGCAACAGTGATTTAGTGATTTGTCCCTAATATTTTTATAGTTGAGACCCCTTGTATCTTTACATTATTTATGGCTCAGGGACACAGCAATAAAACTTCACTTTTTATTAGTTACCAAAGAAGGGGAGAAATGTCAAACCAAATGCTACTGTTGTTGCCCAATGTAGGAAAACTCTTAATCCTAGTCTTCAAAACAGTATTTTCTGAATTGCTTCAGATGTGGCTAGATACAGAAATTTATTTTCAAAACGACCATTTTGGAATTTCCCAGGCCAGTGGGGTGGATCATAGAGACCTCCACTTGAGAAGGTGCCAGGGGCTTGAGTTTCTTTTTGAAAACATAGTTTTGGTAAATGTTTATAACTCTAACTGCTGTATAAATCCTGTGGTCTACCGTTTTTCTCCTAATTTCTCTGAAATCCAGCAGAGCCAAAACACCCAATGCTGGCACATGAATAGGATTGCAGTTATTTCAATGAAGCAAGATTCCCATAGCCCCACCAATTGCCTGCATACAATGAAATTTTACCTTTGGTAAAAGGAACGTATTTCAAAAATAATAACAGGCCTCACTGAGTTTTATCAGAGCAAACAGAGCACTGATACTAGAGTACAGTACTTCCATATGTATAATACGATTAGATTGCCAATTTTCTGTGGCTTCTGCCACCCGAGCAGTGTCTATTTGTTTTGGAATTCTGCTTGTGCACAACATAAGTCTCATTTCAGGAGAAATATTACATAGATAAATTACTTCAGAGAAATGCTGTAGGTAAGGAATTGGTTTGATTAAACGCTGATTTTCCTTCTTCTGGATTATTTGCCTTTATAAACTATGTATACTATTGGCAACTGTAAAATCTCTATGCATTTTTTAAAAAAAATAGAGAAACTGAAATAAGCAAAAATCAAAATATAGCCACAGTCATAAGTGCAGTAATAAATTAGAAGTGCAAAAGAACTGTAGTAATCTCCAAGCTGCACAACTTTTTCCCTGGTGTCCTTTTCTTCAGCCTTCCACTTCTCAAGCAACTATTTTCCTGTTCCATAAGCTTGTAGTATGCACTCCGCACCACCAGGGTGCTGAATTCTTTCCACTCGATGTGGTGGCCTTTGGGCATTATGGGATCCAAGCACATGTTTCTAATGACAATTTCCCTTCTCTTCCTGTTTGAGGATTTTCCCCACCTCCTACCACAGGATGTAACATCAGAAGGACCTCTGACGCGGAAGTCAGCAATTTTCCTCCAATCACCTCCCCTAATGTTGCACTGATGTCATTTCACCCACGCCCTTGGGATTGCTGTATAAAAAGCTGTATAAATTGGGTTCTCTTTCCACCTTTACTCTGGTCCCAGCTTCTTCTTTCCCCTCCCTGTTTTCCATACTATTGGGTCCACCATTACTGGCTTACCACATGGTGGATCACCAGGGCTCTTGCTGGTAGAGCAGCCTGGCTTTTCTATTGCAATATCCAGCATAAGAGCAGCAAACTTTGCTGCTGCAGATCTTCCTCCCTGGCCATTTTAGGGCACGTAAGCCTGATAAGTGCAATAAAGAACTTAGACACAATCAAAGAAATTAAACTTGCCTACTTATAATGGGCTAAAAGTGATAATTCTTGTTTCCTTTCATAGGAACTGATTTTTTTATAGCTGACATCATGATGAGCTTTTGGCTTTGCAAATAATGTTGGCCTCTGATCTCTCTTACTTCCTGGTAGTGTGGTAAATTGTCAGGAACAATGGGGACTGCAGTCCAGAAATTTCTTAAATGGCTCAGTACCATATCCTGTGCTACACAAACAGAAGGAAAGTCTTGTTCAGGCACATAAGTACATCTATAGACACATCACAATTAGGATAAGGCATCAAAGAACAGAATGACCCCTTGGCAGATTCTATACCGTATGTGTCGTTACAGCTAAGAAAGGTTGTGGAAATCATAGCATTGTCAGATCAAGAGACCAGTTTGGTCTACTGGTTAGGGAGCTGGACTCTTATCTTGGAATATCAAGTTTGATTCTGCCCTCCCCCACAGTGGGCTAGTCACAGCTCTCTTCTGAGCTCTCACACGCCCAACTACCTTACAGGGTGTCCTGTTATGGGGTAAAGAACAGAAAGCTTTGTCAGCTGCTTTGTGTCCCCTTAAGAAAAGTGGGGTACAAAAGCCAACCCTTTTTCTTCTTCTGCACTTACTTTTAATCCAGAATAAGGCAGTATTTAATCAGATCCAGGGCCTTTCATCCACAGATTGATGTGGATCAAGGAGGCCCCATCCTGGATTAAGAGGGTTTCTGATAGTCCTTCTGGAAGACCCAATTAAATGGGTCTAAAGGCATTGTTCCAGTACAAGGAAGGCATGAACATGACATGCCTCTGTGTTCTGGGAATACTGGAGGATGCTGTTCAGCAGTGTGCCATAGCACACCAACAACAACACATCCCCAGACCCTGAGGCTAGGAACTTTGATTTGCAATCTTCAGAGGCATAGGCAGGATGGCACTGATCTGGCCCACACTACCATAGAGATGTGCACAAATATTCATTATTTGTACAGATACAGATATGCATGTGTTCGTATCAGAATTCATACAAATACATTTGTATCAGATAGAATCCTACCAAATTTGAAGAGGATTTATTTGAATATGAATTTTCTTACATCTGATTCAATACGAATCAAATGTAAAACAAAAACAAAAACAAAAAACATTTGTGCACATCTCTACCTCTACACTATTCACATCAGTGTGCCCAGTTATTCTGGACCCACTGTAAAATTATGCTCTTGCATTGCAGATAAAAAATAAAAAGCTGGCAATAGAGCTACATATTTGTAAAACACACACACGCACTTGGAAGAATGGAGACTTTCACAGCCATTTTTCATCTCACTTGTCACAGTTTTGAGGGCTTTATGCTTAGATTCAGAGCAGAACTACAGAAGGTGGCATAACAAATATAACACTGCAACAAATTAAATGAAAATGTGCTCAGTTTGTATTTAGAAATCTCCAGGTTCCTTCCTTCTTCCACAAACTGCTAGGGAATGGGATGTTCAAGCAGCATATTTATCATGTACGAAAACATATTTTAAGAACTCAAGATGGGAAGTAGCATAAAAACTTTTAAAAATGAGTTAATAAAGCTCCTATCTTTGTTTTTTTATATATACTTAGCAAAGATTTTGAGGCAATAAGAGGATTTATACGTTACCCCTTGTCAAACATGCAGGGTTTATTCACACTTACCTGATCCAGAAGCAAGTTCCTTTGATCCAGTTCAGTACTTAAAAGTGGCACAAATGACCAGGGACAATTCCAGGTGGCAGCAGTTTCCAGGAATGTTTATTTCCATCTTAGACAGCTAAAGCCATTTCTAAACACCAAGGTAGATTACTTTAGTGAGTTCTATCTGGGGCTGCCCTTTAAGACAGTTTGGAACTGGGAGCTTGTGCAAACGCTGCTGCAAGATTCGGGAGTTTCTTACCAAACCCATATTTCTCCAGTCCATATTTACTTATAAGCCCAATTGGGACTCAAATATATGAAGTAGTGCATTTCCCCATACAATTCTTTCCATCAATTAACACCTTCGGTTGCAACTCTTTTAGTAATTTCTCTAGTGGCTCCCAGCTAATCTAAAGAGATAGGAACTAATTTCTCCATGGCAGCCTCCAAGCTATTCCAACAGCAAGCATTTTGATTTATCAGGATGGTGGGCATGAAACCAGGCAAATATTATCCCATTCCAACATGACCTGTGTGCGGCAACAACCTTAGTCTCCTGATGGTGAGCCCAGTTTATAGTTCCTGAATAAAGTATGGAAAACTTTATCTAGATTCTGAAGGTGAAATTACAAGTTACATTAAACATAAGCACGTTTGATTCAATGCCTCCTGAGGAACTATTATGAAACATCTAAGTACTTTCAGTTAGACTGTTGCCATGCCCACACAACTTAGACAATTCAGAAAGTGCATTCAGAAAGTGCATGAGTGGAAAGCAACTGCATGTTACTGCATCTGCTTGGTCTGCAGATGGCAATCCATCTGAGACAATGATCTGAGGTAGAGAATGGCAAGACCAAGGATAAGACTGCATTGAGATAAGAGGAATACTTCACAGGGACTGAGGATCAGTTGTCAAAGTGCCAGATGAGTTTTATGATGTTCTGCAGTACCTGCAAAATAAAGCCTAATGCTGCTAAGTAAAAAACAAAACAAAAACTACTTGCATCAGCATTGGCTGTGGAGTTTCCCTTCCCTCCACATTTTCCTGCATGTTTGGACAAACTCTGCAAGATCTTGTGAAACCCGGACACTGTTAAGTTTATAAATTTTATAATCTGCCTTTCAACTTGCAGGTTCTCAAATTGCATTATATGGAGATGTGGAATTAAACCCTTTTTTTCCTTTGAAACAGCCAAACATTTAGATCATTTGAACTGCTTTTGGTAGGGGTGTGCAAGAATATTTGAACCATTCAAAATTTGATTGGATTTGTTCAAATTCAGACATTCAAATTTGAATGGAATGTCTATACATTCGTTTTTTAGCATTCAAATGAATTTGAATGTTTTGAATCATTCATATGAATTCCTTGGACATTCGTATGTGTACGGATATGTATGTATTACATATGTATTTGTACACATCTTATTCATATCCGTACACATTTGTATGGATATATACAGGATGAAAATGGGATGCATACAGGATAAAAACAGGATGTGTACAGATGCATACGGACACATATGAATGTTGTTAACATTTGTATCATCAAATGTAAGTCAAATATTTGTACAAACAGATACAAATATATTCAAATCGGTTTGAATTTGAATACATTCATTTTTTCTCTATTTGTACGAATTTGAACATTTGAATATTCAAATTGAAATGAATCAAATGTTGAAAATTGTATTCGTGCACACCCCTAGTTTTTGGCACAAATAATTATAATTTATTAATAAATGAACTAAAAGTAGGGGTATGCAGTGAGATAGCAAAGTTTGTGTTAGGTGCAAACCTTTTACAGGAAGGTAAAAGCAGAAAGGCCCTTATATTCCTTTCCAGAGCAATTGGGTCTATTTAAAAATTAGCAGGATGTTGTCTAGTTGATCTAGCAGCACTTTAGTTGCAAAAGAGCCTATCAGAATTATTCCACTTAGATTTATATTATCCAACAGATGAATATGATAACATCCTTCAAGCGTTTTCCACATTTCAGTGTCAACAGGAGCAGGCTACTAGAACAGATCAGATGATGAATATAATATTACACTTATCATACTTTGTTGCTTTGTTTTGTTGAGGGAGACTGTAAAATAATTTTAAGATTCCATAGCTCATTTTAAATGTCTTGTATAGTAATGTTATTTAAGAGGAAGCACTGCTATTGTCTTTTATTACTTTTCAATGACAATTTATCAGGAGCAGAAGTATACAATTTCCCTCTCTTTTAAAACAGAGTTTTCAGATTAGACGAGAAAATAAGCTGAACAGAACAATGGAGGAAATGAGCTGGAAGAAATGCATGAATACACAAGGTTTTCTCTGTTCCTGACATTAAATGGAGAGACAGAATGGAATATTAGGCATAGCAGAACACCTGACCTTAAGGGAAACTGGAGATAATCTCAAGTTATATAAGTCTGGCAACTCCTATAAGGGATGTATTGATAGCATCACTGCAGGATGGAAACATCTATGTTTTGTTGCTATGTCATACTTTTAAATCCTTCCTGGATTAAGATTGCCTGACATACTGAAATAATAAAAAAGATTGACTACCTCTTCTTATTATGTTATTATTTTAGGCAAATGTTAAGAATAAAGTGAACTTTACTCAGTGGAAATTGGCCAGCTACCACAATAATGTATAATCATTATCCTGCTTGCTTGCCTTGGATGAGATTGTTTTCATAAATGAATATTACAGCTGTGATGAGTCTTGCTTGCAGGGCTGAACTGCACAAGCCCTGTCTAACACTTACATCCTTCAGAACATAAATAGCAGGGAATACTCTATGGCCACCTCCAGACATCACTTAAGAGTGCAAACATAGGGTGTTTTTCCACTGTCACTAGAAGTACCCATTAATGGGTATAAAAATGCCATTACGTACCCATTAATGGGTACTTAATGGGTACTTCTAGTGACAGTGGAAAAATATCCATAGCAGTAGAGTACCCATTAAAAACCCATTAAGGTCCCTTAATGGGTCCTTATTGTGAACTCTAGTGTTAAGTGGAAAACACCCATAAAATTAAAATGTGGAGCTTATCTTTACTGCAAAATAAAGGCAATCCACAAGGAGAGTAGAATGTCCCCATGTTCTCCCAATCCTTCGAAGCAGCAGGAAGGGCTCTTCTAGCCCATGTGGAAGGCCCTCTCTCCCTGATGGGTTTGAATGTTCTTCAGTCAGGTGAACTCTTGCAAGATCTTGCAGAGTTTGTCCAAACATGCGGGAAAATGTGGAGGGAAGGGAAACCCCACAGCCAATGCTGATGCAAGTAGTTTTTGTTTTGTTTTTTACTGAGCAGCATCAGGCATTATTTTGCAGGTACTGCAGAGCATCATAAAACTCATCTGGCACTTTGACAACTGATCCTCAGTCCCTGTGAAGTATTCCTCTTATCTGAATGCAGCCTTATTTATTCCACAATTTACCGATTTATCAGTTTCAAGCATATCCCAAACTATCTATACATTATATCAGCAATAGTGTTTAGTTCATTTTCAGTGTGGAAAAGCAGGGCTATGGTGTTCCCTCAGATATGTGAGGCAACCCCACCACAGCGGATCCATAATGGTGCCATATTCTCTCTGCTTGAATGCAGCATAATTTTTTTACGTAGATCAAAAATGTTTGGCACCATTTTATATTGTCAGAGCTGTAAAGCTAAAATTAAGTTTTATGAAGAGGATTATGGGAGTTTGGAATGACACAGTGAGTGAAATAAAGCACTTAGTAGAACACGCACAGCTAAGCATAAGATGCTGGGAATACAGATAAGATTAATTTAGTAGCCGAAAAAGCTAATCTTGAAGTTTGTGGAGTCATAACAAGTTTGGCACAGTTGAGCAACTCTTTCCTTCTATGTTTATAATGACTATGAAATATATTTTGTGCATTTGAACAACATACTTATTACCTTAAAGTTTTGCATAGTTTCTGATTTTGTAGGCATGGACTACATGTTTACAATTTGATCCAAGTCATTACTCAAAGGCAGGCAAAAGATCTCAAATTTAATCTGGCTATATCTCCAGATATAGTGAAAAGAAACCTGTTTTGCCTGCACTAGCTGCTTCTCAAAATTTTCCACCCTCTGGGCAGCAAAAAAGGTGGTGCTAGTGGATTCCATAGAGATTTTCTCAGGAGAAAAGCTCAAACAGTTTTCAGGGATGAGACTGGCATTCAGCAACTAGTATGTTTTCTTTCTCTTTCACTAGAGTGATTGTTTTTGTTTTTGTTGTCATTGGCTGGATCCTCATGACAGCTCTTTGAGTCATTCTCCAGAGGAAGCACTCGAGGACACAGTTCAGGAGGAGCAATGTCATAAGCACATAGCAGAAATCTCACCACAGCTGCTACTCCAAAGTGTAAGCCAGTCACAAGGAGAATCTTCCTTGTAGCTGTGTTGTCCCCTTGCTAGTCAGTCCTCCAGGGGACTGAAATTGCCAGTTTCTCATCTAACACACAACACTAGAACCAGGGGGCACTCTATGAAACTGATGGGTAGGAGAAATCAGATCAGAGAGGGGAAGTGTTTCTTCACCCAGAGGAACATTTGTCTATGGAATTTGCTGCCAGAAGAGGTGGTAACAGCAGCCACCCTAGATAGCTTTAAGAAAGGGTTAGACAAATGCATGGATGACAGGTATATTAATGGATGCCAGAATGGATGCCTAGGTACTGTCTCCAGGTTGGCGAGACAGGCAGGATGTCTTTAAAGGCCATTTGCTGAGATTCAAAAGCAGGTGAAGGTTTTGCCCTTGTCTTCTGCTTGAAATGCCCATAAGCAACTGGTGGGCCTGATCCAGCAGGCTCCTCTTATGTTCTGTGTTCTTATGTTTCCTTTCCACTGGAGGGCTGCTGTGGACACAGAGGAAGAGATAAGATGTATTTTCCCCAACTATATTCCCCACCCCCACCCCCAGGGAGGGCAAACCTACCTTCTCCAGCCACACTCAGAGTTTTATTTCCCAGACTGCAGAAAAGGCAACTCCAAGGGTAGCAGAGTATGGTTCTGTTTCAACCTGCATCTAGTGCTCTTGGTCCCCATATGAACATAGTGTTTGTTTTACCTTTAGTGAAACAGCAGCACTGTTAATAGTCTGTCCATCATTTTGTATCCTCACCAAAACCTTAGTTGTAATTCCATGCTGGTGGCAGAACAGAGAAGTGTGGGGAGTAGTATGCTCTTAGGAAAAAAGTGGTGCAGAGTATTTTAGGGGAAAAACAATGTTTTCAGACACATTCTCTGGGGCATGGGAGAGGGAAAATGTCTTATGAGAAAGTTCCATGAACATTATGTAAGCTACAGTTGGAAGTCAGGTGGAGTATAAATATAAACAAATGAATAGATTTTAAAGAATATGGAACACTTGAAGAGAATCGGAACAGGTTTTGAGAGGCATCTCATTTCAAACTTAAGTCACTCTAATCCAAGCATATAAGACCTTTCCACATGTACAAGGAGCAGGATCCCTTGTGGTCCTCTTCAGGGCCTCATCAGTCAGCATAGTGAGTTAGGCCCCATCCAGCTCTGGTACAATCCATCCACACAGGACAGAGCACAATCCAGATCAGGAAGCCCCTAATCCTGATTATCAGTAGTACTTGACATCAAGAGCGACCAGAATACTAGTTCTGGCCAGTGCAGAAAAAGGAAGCCCGCAGAAGGCACATTTCTGAAATGAGCGCTGCTGAAATTGATTCCCCAAGGGCTTCAAAGCTAAGAAATTTCATGTCTAGCCCTTCAGAGCCCTTGGAGACCAACCCAACAACTCATGAAAGTTTCAGGTCCAATTCAAGGGTTACTCTGGAGTGGTGATGTGGAAGAATGGGGTTTTTTTGCAGTTTGTATCAAATTGAATATAAGAAAATTCATATTCATTCAAATAGATCCCCTTCGAATGTGGTAGAATTCTATTTGACATGAATGTATTCGTACAAATTTGTATGAATATCTGATACAAACACATACGTATCAGATACTTATCCCGTAACATATCCACTCAGAAAGCATCAAAACTAACCTGAATCCACTTTGAATCTGCTCTAAAACCATGTCAAATGCACTTTGGATTCATTGCAAAACATTTGTATGAATACAAATGTCAATGTACTAATGTTGTAACATTTGATTCGTGTACAGATGTCCAAATTCATACAAACATGAAATGTTACAAACATTTGTGAACATCCCTACTCTGGAGAAGCATTGGGCAGATGGCACTGTTCCAGACTACACTGTGCCACTATTTGGACCAGCAGGCCTCATTGGTCCAAAGCAGCAGGAGCAGAAACACCCTAAGGCACATTACGTTTTCCGATTAATGGTTCTCTTTTCCTACAGCACTGCATTAACTGTTGCAGAAATGGCTGTTGAGTAACAGAAGTCAGAGGTAAGTACGTATTTGTTATATGTACATTAAAATAAGGTTTTAACAGTTCTATTTTGATCTCTTTAGGTTTGTAAAATAACAGCTGGAAATCATATGTTTGTGCGTGTATATATGTGTGTGTGTTCTTTATTTTTTTTAAAAGGAGCATTTAACATTTTGCCCTTCCCTTGGTATTTTCACTGTGGTTTGTAGAAGAAAAGGAAGGGGTCCATAAGCATCTGATACTTCCTGTAGACAGATGCCTCCACCCAACATGTGTTTTAAACATATTTCACATTCAATTCAGTGGTCACAAAATATTACCCATTCAGGCTGCACAGTGCTTTGTATGAGTTCAACAGTTATATTACCGGTAATTTTATTATTTTTATGAAAAAACATGACACCCTTTTAAAGTGCATAGGCTTCATGCAAATAAAATGTGTATTGAAGCTTGCAGCATTGTTAATATATTTATAAGGGATATCAATTGAACTATGTATTGAGGCAATTTGGGCCATAAAATCATTTCCTTCTCTCATTGGCTTCTGAAGCAAACCAGGAACAAAGAAATTCACCATTTTACAGAATGCCTCTTCTGCAAATATTACAACATTAATATCAATTGGTCTGTGCCAGACATTTATTTATTTACATTTACATTTTGCCTATACTTGAATGTCTCAGGTTGGGTTACAGTTAGTTAAAAATACAAATAATAAAACATGTAAGAAGTGAAAAGCAACAGGCTGCAGCAAGTTCAGCTTTTCCTCTGCTCCTTGAGGCAAGTTGTCCTTTGGACATGCACAGGTAGAAAGCCACTGTTGAGAATGTAAAGATGAGAGCAGAGGATGAATTTCCTTTTTTCCTCAGCTCCCCTAAGCAAGATGGTTCTGAGTCTGGTGTCTGTTGCAGCTGGGATTAAGCAGATATTGTGGGGACTTTGTTCACACCTAGGTTTTAATCCAGCTTCAGTTCACTTTCAGAGTGAGAGAACACGTCAACAAAGTAAAAAGCTGTTTTCTTTCAGCATTATATAATTCTGAAAATCCATATTGGGTAAGTTGTTGTGGAGGGAAATGACCTTGCAACTTTGCTGAAGCACTTTCTTGCTCTGAAAGTGGGTTGAAGTTGAATGAAACTTAGGTGTGAACCCTCCTTGGGAGCCTGGTAACTCACCCTATATGCTTCTTGCAGTATATATGAAAAGGACTGGTTATTAATAAACACATGTACATTTGGATATGCAGGATCTAGAGCCCTAGCTATTTTGCACCAATTGCTTTAGGGTATGGTCACCATGTTGGTGCCAGTGAGACTCAGGCTAAGTATAAAAAGAAAGCATATGTTGAAGGAAACCATTTTCACAATTATGGCTGGACTCAGAATAGACACACACACTGTATTTGGACAAAGGGCGGAAATGCCTTCATAAAGCATGGATGTTTCTGGTTAAGGTAAACCTCAAGGCTGGCATCAGACACAGTGGGATTAATTCAAAGATTAAGCCATGCATCTTTGACATCACAGATATGTACTTCATCAGATTCTGCTGTTAACTAGGCCAGGAAGAAATTGACCTGGTGAGTTAAGACTCTTTTCATTTGAAAATATCACCTTGCACTCTTGTTTAAAATCATTTTAAATCTGATGTCTGTGATTCCTTAATCAGCATAATCCCTCAGGGAGATCTCACCATCAGGCACTCTGGCTATTAGAGATCTATTTGTTAGGGCCTGTTCATACTTATCCCATAGGAATACTCATGCATGCTCCAAAATGCTCCGTTCACACAGCAGAGCACCACCTCCACCTCGACGTGTCCATTAAGCATCTGTGAGCATCCACAATCCTTTTGACCTCTCACACCTTCTTTCCATGCAAACACTATATATTGGTGGGGCAGCACAACTGTGTAAATGTGCATCATGTCACAATAGCCATGTTTTCTAGTTCTAGGCTTACATTGGCCTCAACTGTTTTCATAAAAATAAAACATTTCCTTAATATTTTCTTAATAAGTGTTCAGTTTTGGACATTCTAGGTAAGTTTGGGCTCCTCTTTGTACCCCATACCTCTGCAATCTATGCCAAATAGTTTATCACTAAAACAACTATGTAGGTTTTCACTTTGCTGAAACCATTAAGCATATGATATATTTACATGCACACGTTACTTAAAAAATAACCAGACCTAAGTCAAAGATATCACACTCTGCTGTCCTTCAGAGAAATATTTCTGCTTATGAGGAAAAGCAAATCTTTTCTTCTTAAAGGTTGCAATGCTTTAGAAAATGAAAATGAAAATTCTGTTCTAACATGAAAGCAGAAGCAATACATACCACTATTTATAACTGAGTATTCTTAGCTGGAAGGACTAAATTTAGTCAGGTAGCATCACCAACTAGTCTCCGTTTTCATCCTAATTTAAAGCAATCCTTTTTCTGAATCAGTTTCATCCTTTCGGTATTATTGGGGTGTGTGGGTTATCATATTTCCTCCAAATCTTCTTTAAAAGATTGTCATATAAGGCAATATGATTATTGAAAAGATTGAGACAGATTTATTCAAGGAACACATATTTAGAAGCTTGAATACATTTAAAACACAGGAGTTGACTAATTTTATTTCCTTTTTTTAAAATAACCTAAGATGAGTATGGACAGATCTCATTGTAAATTATGCAATGAAAAGTTTCAGAGAAGCATAGGATAGGCTGATTTGTAAGTGCCTTTTTTAAAATATTCACCTCGCACATTATCCATGCTCTGGGTGACCTTGTAAGTGAAGACTTCCCACCCATGGGGTCATATATTCTCTCAGAGCCACTGCTGTTTGCTTTCCTCCCAATTCTGGCCACTTACAAGGTAGAATGGAGGGAGAATGGCACTGAATCTGCCACTACTCCGGCTTCTACTGACCGCCAAAAAAACAAGAGGGACAGAGGAAGTAGTAACATGATGTGGCACATATAGGAAGAAGATCTGGGCTGACTACTGCACCTGGTTGTTTGTTGAATCTCCCTAATTTCTCCCAAGGTGTAAGAACTGTAGCTATTCTTGACTGGGAAGAGGAAGAAGACCTAGGCTGGCTGATACACATTGGCATTTGTAACCCCCAAGATCAGAAGCTCTGCATGAGAAAGTCAAGTGAAGGAGGCTGATCAGTAGCTGTTCAGGGATGCTACTACAGACATGAAGGCAGAGTACTTCCCAAGGGCTGTTGCAGGGAGGAAGAATGCTGATTGTCCTGTTCTTGAGGGACTGCTGCCTACTGGAATGAAGTCACATATATATCCTTTCCCCTCTTCCCTTCGATCTCCTCCCATCAACTAGGCAAATCACCCATAGACAGAAGAAAGGCTATCAATTTCCACTCAGCCATAAGTTGAGATTTCTGATGTTTGCTGTGCAGTGCATAAGAACATAAGAGCAAAAGACAAAGGCAAAACCTTCACCTGATCATGACTCCCCACAAATGGTGTTAAAAGCATCGTGAGCTCTTCATCAAGAGACCTGCCGCAACATTGATATGCTCCGTGGCAGGTAGCAGAATCAGCATCTGGAGGTGCACATCTTGTCATATCAAAGCTCTGCTCCCATACAGAAAGTGGAATGCTTCCAGACTGTGAATAAAACAGTGTAACAATGTCCCAGTTGTAGAATTTGCTTTTCATAGTGGAATTGTTCAATGCTGTGCAATGTGACACAAGTCTAAGTAGAGTCATAACATGCACATCATGGAAATGAAAGCTTTGAAAAACCAGAGCTTCCTCTTTAATCAGGTCAATGATAATCAGAATAGAACAGAACAATGTCTTGATATGTTTGCCTGCATGCTTGCTCCTGTTCCTGGATGCACAAACATTGCATCTGAATGAACTTTCCTTCAATGGCTGCAGAGCTCTTCAAGCACAGGAAATGCGTCCACAGTCCATCTCCTGTGTTTGAAGACACAGACCCCCTGGAGGTGAAAACAAAGGACTAAGGTAGTTCCACTTCAGAGGCAATGGCAGCAGGGCCACTGGAAGAACAAGTGTTCTTCTGAATGCATATGGTAAACTGGTAGTTGGCTGCATGTGGATCCATGCATATACTACATTCAGACAGAATATCAACTGCACCAGAGGAAGCATGGGTTAGTGAACCATGAACTCTCAAGGCTCAGCCACAGCACCATAATGATGCTGTATGAAGGCAACCTTAGTTCACTGCTGATGCATTAGGAGCTAAATTGCTTTTCCATTCAAAAGATTCTGGAGGAACAAGCATAGGAAACTCTGTTCCTGTTTGAAAACAAAGATATTATAACTATTGAATAAATATTAAATAAATCTGAAATCAGTACATTATACACCAACAAGAGAATAACTAGATATTAAATTAGTATATAAATTCAACCAATTTCTCATTGGACGAGTATTCCAATTTAGAGAAACATTGTTAGAAGAGATCCTTTCTGGTTATTAACAACACTTATTGTGTCCAACAAATAATTAGGAATGTTGTCTCCCTGAATACCAAGATTAATTGTTTCAATATTAATTCTCCTTTCAGAATGTGTTTAGTTACATAAGAACATAAGAGAAGCCTTGCTGGATCAGGCCACAGCCCATCTAGTCCAGCATCCTGTCGCACACAGTGGCCCACCAAATGCTCATGGGCATCTCAAGCAGAGACAAGGACAAACCTTCTCCTGCTCTCGAGTCCCAGCAGATGGCCTTAGAAGTATATAGTTGATAAGAAATAAGTATAATGAAAAGCATTAAGGACATTTTCAGACAACCAGAAAGTAAATTTGTCACTTTTAACAGTCAAAGAAATGTTCAAATATACTTTTCAAAGATGAAATACCTGTGCATGGATGAGGATAAATAGTACAGAGGAAAATAACTTCTTGTCCACAAGAAAATGCTGTTGTTGGTTATCAATGATAACAGTTTGTAGAACTTTCCCTTTAAATCCTCTGTTGAATGCCTTATACAAAAAACCTACAGGAACCAGGCTTTACTAAATTTAAGAAAATAATTACTAAAACATTCCTTGGTCACCATGAGCCTTTATGTACTGGGTGAGTAAAATGACCAGTGGAACCCCTGAAACGCCCCCTGGTAAAATGATGCATCCACACTGGGCAAAGTATTGGCATGGACCATGGTGCAAAAATGGTGCCATAGTTGATGCCAACTGTGAACAGTTAGTAACCAGTCCACACAATGTTCCAGGCTTTTATCTCAGACCAGCCACTCATGTTGGGTGGTATGTACACAGATGATTTCATATACCTGGCTGCCAGAAGCAGTGGCAAAAGCGTGTGGCCTCCAACAGCAGAAGCTAGAATGAAAAGGGTAGTCAGCTGTTTCTGGATTGCTAGGATGCTAGATAATCTGGTTTTATTATAGATTATATACCCTTTCCCCCCCAAAAAAAAAGTTAGAGAATGGGCACCTTTCAAGCACCCTAATTGCCTAGAGGGCAAATGTTCCACCTGCCTCAAGCCTACAGGTCAACCTTATGTGCAGGGTATAAAAATGACTCAGTGGGTAAAGTTTGCCTTCAGTCACCTCTGCTGCCACTGTCTAGAGTGATGGGAAAGGTCAAATTTAGCAGTGTACTAAAAAAAGAACAGCTTCCATTCATCTCCTGTCTGCAGCCAATCTGTGAGGAGTTTGCATGTAAACAGCAGACTTCTCACCTCAGTGGTGGATCCCTGCACCCCCACCACCAAGATGGTCCATTTGCCAGCCATCTTTACTAATATTCATTAAGGTTCTCTATAAAACATACAAACTTCTAAATCTATTAGGGCTTTATCAGATGTTTAGATCTTGAGAAGGCCTGAAGAAAGGTCTTCTGTTATTTCCATAAGCATTCAAACTCTTGATAAAGAAATTGCCTCATTTTGTTGTATATTACCATACAATAAAACTCGGGAAACATTTGCACCTACAGTGGTAGGTTCCCTGAGTAGTGTTGTCACATCGCAGGCCGGTCAGGCAACAGGCAAACACTTGCACAGCTACTCAGTCCCAAGGGTTCCAGGAGTTCTCAAGGTCAGTTCCGGTCCAGGGTCTAGGGGTCCAGAAAGTCAGCAAGGGTCAGGCAGTCCACAGGATCAGCAAGTTACAAGAAGCCCAAGGATTTCAAGCTCAGGTTATACGAGACTGCAAGGACGTTGTCTGCAGCAACTTGACGCAAGGTGCGCTTGTTCTTAAACAGAGGAATCAGTGCCACACCCACAGTGCAGCTGGGCTAATCGCTCTGATCTGCGTCTCCCCTCCTTCTGCTGCCTAAACAGGCAATGAGAGAGCCTTTGATTAGGCTCACTGCTGGTGGATTCATCATCAGAGCTGTCTGGCGGCTCACCTGGAACTGGCCTTAACCCTTCCATGCCTGCAATGCCATGCTGTGGCTGCTCATCAGCCTGTGCTGGTATTGCAGGCAGGCTTCCCTCCTCCAAGGAGGCTGAACAAGGCAATATAGGTGTGGAGTTGAAATGTTGGAGATGCCTCCACTGAGCTGGAGCATCTGTACGCATCATCTGCCACGCCCTTTCTCAATATGGGATTGATGACTCTGAAGACCCATGCCACCTTCAGTCACTCACCTCTGCCACGTAAGTATATGGTGGGTGCAAGGATAACTTATGTACCCACTTTGTGCAGGCACTACACTGGCAAATGCCCACTTCCAGGGCCTCTTCTGGTGCAACAGACGTCCTCTGAAGCAGAGTTATCAGCTTCAACAACAGTGAGGAGCAGGGTGCAGAACATGTGATGTTGCAAAGGTGCAGAAGCCACCTTGTTTCTCAACAAAATATTTCTTGGATAAATCATCTGAAAGGTGACTTCGTTACTCAGCAACCGTAAGTACAACACTATCCTGACAACATTATCTAGAAATCTGGTGCCAATTATTGCCAGACTGGAATCTTGTTATGCAAACAGAGGACTAGAGTATCAATGGCTAAAAAAATAGATGCCCAGGTACTACCTCCAGGTTGAAGAGACATGCAGGATGTCAAAAAAGACTGTTTGCGGGCTGAAGGCTTTGCCCTTGTCCTCTGCTTAAGGATGCCCAGAAGCAAATGGTGGACCACTGTGAGACAAAATGCTGGATTAGACGGGCTGTGGTCTGATGCAGCAGGGTTTCTCTTATGGAAAGGGCTCCTCTAGGGAAAGTCATTTAAGTGGATCCATGCTTTGTTTTATCATCTAGATGCAATATCCTAGGGCTAAAATACACCTTTAAGGAAATACATTGTGTTTTGTTTTCCTTTTTCTAACTTCTCTTAAAAATAGCCAATTCTATTACGCAGTTTTCCTGTAGGATTAGAAAGACCAATTTAGTAACTATGTGCAAAACGTTTCAAAATGAAATGTTTGGCTCTTTTAAAAAGTTGAAGTTTTCCAAACTCAAACTATCCTTTCCAAATTTCAATACAAAACCAGATTGTATTTCACTGAGAACTTTTGAGCTCCCACAGAAGAGAACCTTCAGGCTTCTAGACAGAACCATTTCCTCCTAAGAGTTTAGTGGCAGATATCTTTTTCCTCCAGTTTAACAGTAATGCTCAATTGGAACAAAATTTTAAAAATATTGTGTGTATCCCTAAATTTGGCCAAAACAACCTTGTAGTTTGGTTCCTACAACCAGCCTAAATTGTTCTTATTTAATGCTAATGTGGGGGAGAAGTCAGATTGTAGCACTGTGCATAGTTGTGTACCTCAACCTGTGTGACAGCACACGCCAACTCAGTTCCCACAGCTCCAACAGGGGAAATTACAGAGCTGCCTTCCAGCTGGGAGTCCAGGTCTTTGCTGGGCAGTGAGTATACTGTGCTTTTAGATTTAATTGTGGATTTATTCTGCTAGTATGGAAGCAGCCATTACGTCTGAATAAGGACAAGGCTATTTTGCTACAAGGCAGGTGAAACACCTGAACCATCTTTACAGAAGTGCAAAGGCAAGGTGCATTTTCTAGTTTGCAGAAATTAAAACAAAACTGGAATAATTTTGATAGCTTAGTCAAACAGCACATACTACTTACGTATTTTATTATCTATGAACACCTAAATTCTAGCGTCAAGATAAGATACACTGCACAATTAGTGTGAGGACAACATAAACTGAAATTTTTAAAAGTGTGAATGAGTGTTCCTGTGCCACCACAACTTCTTGGACTCTTACCCTTTCCAGATAAAGCCGTACTTTACCCAGAATACAAAATTCTAGACATTCCCAGGATCTGAAACCATAGAGGTCCATCAGGCAAAGCTAAGAGACCCACATTAGCAAGAGAGCTCCCTGCTCGCTTCAGCAAAATCTTGCCCTCTGTGGTACCTCATTTGACCTCATTTTTGAGCACATCAGCAGGAATGGTTCATTTTGGTTGCTGACATCTGGTTTCATAACAGGGCAGCCCACTCGCACTTTCTTCCCCCAGGGCCTTCGGGATCAAGTCTGGATGAAACAACCGCCCTGGTGGTTAGCAGTGATCCAGATACTTCACGTGACCGTCTGCAGGCAGGGTTGCTCCGATGGATCACAAATAGGAGGGCAGAGGCTAGCCCGGGCAGAGGGCGAGAGACGCAGTTGTACAGAATTCGAGGGCAGGAAGAGTTGAGTCTTCTTGTCCTTTTCGCTCTTCCTTTAGCCTCTAGAGGAAATTACAGGCTTCTTCAGAATAAGTGACAGTCGGCTGAGGATAATGACAGGCAAACTTGCAGCCGGAATCCAAGAAATACAGATAGAGGAGAAAGGGAAAGCGACGTTTTTGCATCTGTTCACAGATAATATGTGGCAATCAACCTTGCAGGGCACAGCAGAAAACTCTGTGCCTGACTGGCAGTTTGGTCCACGCCACAATCGCCAAACATGAAAAAAGGGAAAAGTGCTATGTCCATGTCTTTTGCTCGCTACAGGTATGTGCAGCGCAGGAGGGCAGGGAGGGAGAAGATGTGTGGGAAAGATCCAGCCTTTTTCCTGTCCCCATAAACTTGTCTCACCCACCATATAAGCACAGGCCAGTGTCAGAACAGGAGCAGAAGCCGGCCTGACAGGGCGGTAAAGAGAAAAAACAGCCAAGTGTGACCAGCAGCTCTCACCGACTGAGAAATAACAACCTTTCCCAGAGATACTGTGGCTTTAAGTGACGCAGAGGAAATCTTGTGGGTCTCTTTCCCCCCTCCGCGCCCTCCACATTCGTCTCCTCCCAATTTCATTGCCCTCATCACTTTCCTCTCCTTCTCACCTCCGCGACCCCCTCCCTCCCCCCCTCCTCGCCTCAGCCTTTCTCTCTCCCCCCCCCACATCCTCCCTCCTGATTAAACGAGAAGGAAGTGTGGGAGTGGTGGTTTTGAAGCTCTCCCTTTAAGAGGCAGCCTGCAAATGACGAATTGTTGAAATTGCCATTGCAGGATGGCATTCCACTATAAATTCATTGTTCCACCTCCTCGCATCTTCACAGCTCTCGCGCTTCGCCTCTTGTTCGCATCGGCGCACTGGGGGGGAGGGGGGGAAGCCGCCGCCGTCCAAAAACTCTCCAGAGCGAGGCGAGGGGCTCGAGCTTTTCACCTCAGACAGTCCCTCCTTCCCTCTCTCTGTCTCTTGCAGCCAGCCAGCCAGCCACCCACCACCCCTCGCCGCCAGCGCGGGGCTTGTTTTCTCCTCGCACCTTCGGGGCTGCCGCTCGCTTTGCGGGTCGCGCGGACTGTCTCTTCGGCTCCTTCTCACGTCAAGGGCAGGCGGCGGGCAGCAGTCAAGGCCGGCGGGAGCGGAGTGGCTGGAAGCGCCGAATCTCTCGCCCGGTCGGATGACTCGGTGGCCGCGAGGGAGAAGCGCAAAGTCCTGCTCCAACTTTCTCCGATGCCTCCCGGCTGCCGGGCGAGCGGCGCCTCTCTCCCGCCTAGGGGCTCCTCCTGACTCGCCCCGCTCCTTCGTTCGCCGCCCGGCCCCGAGCCCGAGCCCCCGGCCGCTCCTCGGCCGCAGAGCCCACCATGCTGCTGAAGTTTGTTTGCTCGCTGCTGCCGCTGCCGCTGCTACTGCTCCTGCCGCCGCCGCCCGTGAGCTTGCAGGCTGCTGCCGGCGGCGGCGGGGTTTCCCCAGCAACTTCAGCACCTGCCCATGATAAAGGCTTGCAGTTCTCGGAAGCGGCGCTGGCGGCGACTGCCCCGCAGCGAGCGCCCCCCTCGCTGGCCGGCCGCGGCTTCGTGGAGAGCGTGGCCCGCACCTACGCCGGGGGCGGCAAGGTGGGCTACGTGCTCTACGCGGGGGGGAAGCGCTTCCTGCTGGATCTCGAGAAGGACGCGCTGCTGGGCTCCGCCGAGCAGCTTCTCCGAGGGAGAGGGCACTGCTACTACCGGGGCACGGTGGACGGCAGCGCCCGCTCCCTGGCCGTCTTCGACCTCTGCGGCGGCTTGGACGGCTACTTCGCGGTCGAGCGGGCCCGCTACACGCTGAAGCCCTTGCGCCGGCGGGGAGCGGAGGCGGCCGGCGAGGAACGCGAGAAGGAGCGCGTCTACGGCGAGGAGCCTACGCGCGTGCGACACCTTTTCTTCAGGGACCACTTCAGCTTCGAGACGGTGCCTTCTCGTCCCAGCTGCGAGACTCGCGGCTCCGCGCCGCCGACCCTCCACCGCCCGGACCCCAAGGAACCGTCCCCGCCGGCACAGGAGGAGTCTGGAGGGCGGGTGGGTCTCGCCACCAGGGCGGCGCTGTCGTCTGGCTTCGCCTCTCGCGGCAGGAGGCGGCGCTCCGTCTCCAGGGCCCGGCAGGTGGAACTGCTCCTGGTGGCCGACGACTCCATGGCCAAGAAGTACGGCAAGGGCCTCCATCACTACCTGCTGACCTTGGCCACCATCGCTTCACGCCTCTACGGGCACGCGAGCATCGAGAACCACATCCGTCTGGTGGTGGTGAAGGTGGTGGTGCTGGGGGACAAGGAGAAGGGCTTGGAGGTGAGCAAGAACGCCGCCACGACGCTCAAGAACTTCTGCAAGTGGCAGCACCAGCACAACCAACTGGACGATGAGCACGAGGAGCACTATGATGCCGCCATCCTCTTCACTCGAGAGGTAGGTCTGTGATGCCGGTAAGAACACACACACCTGCATTGAAGCTCCCAGCTTTTGTATGCAAGGAGTTGCAGATTCATTCTGGAAAGACCAGAATTTAAGCAGATGTAGTTGATACCGCACTAATGCAGCTGGTCCCATGGTTTGACTCAGTAATAGGGCAGTCACCTTCATTCTTCTAAGTCCATGCTATGAAATGAGCATTTACTGATATATCCAGATCTGGTATGGGTGAACATACCAGAACACCATAAACTGTTTTCTACTGAATCAAGCTATTGATCTATCTAGGTCTGCGTACACATGCAGTCAAACATCTCTGAGGTGCCTTAGAAATTGCTTGTCTAAGCTTGAACAGGTAGATTGGAGATAGGATGAGAACACCGGTGCCACATGTTACCATCTCTTTAGAACCACACTCTTGTTATATATGGATGCAGGCTGGGTTGCGTTACCTATACAAATTGGCAGGTTTCAGGCATGACCTCCCAACCTGAACTGCGGATTCTAGGGATTGAATCCAGGACTGTTTGCATGGAAAGTAAATAATACTGCATGAACGTATAATGGTATAGCTGTTTGTCTTTTAAACTTATTTGTTGCATATACGCTAAGGTTCTACATCGGTTGTTGAAGTGAAATTTTGCTGAAAATCTTACCCATATCATTGTTTATATGCTAAAGTCACGATGGTATGATATTATACCAGAGTTTGTGGTGCTGACAATGATTTCCACAAGCATCTCTTCAAATATTCTTACATTATTGAATGAGCATTCTTATTTTTAAAAAATAATTCTTGACAACATAGGATGTTGGTTTCAAACTCCGACACTCAGATTTGCCTGACTTATTCCGTGTGTTGGAAGCCAAAATAAGACACACTGGTGCAGAAGGTAAAGAGTTAATAGCATAGTAGAAATGATCACCAAGAGCTTTGCTTGCAACAAGTTGCCACAGCTTCTTTTCCTTCACTCGTGCACTCTTCTTAAAACATATTTCTAAGCATCCTATCAGCAGCTTGTTCCATTGGCTTATTCAGAACTCACCATGGATGCTGACTGTTGCACTCTGTCTTTTTTCAGCCCAGATCATATGTTCTGCTGGTCACAAAATTACTTTTCTGTTATCCATGTGCTCATAACTACCTTTTACAGGCATTTTGTTCAAAAGCAACATCAAGAAATTATTGCTACAGGAAAATCCCCTCACACAAATGATATTGAAGTTCAGCTGTAGTCTGTGCCAGGAAGAAAATGGACCAATTTAACATATGTCACTGATAAAAATAATAAGTAGGCCTATCTCCTTGATGTCATTACTTATTTGCTTTTCTGGACACTTCCCAGTTATTGTGCACCATCTATCAATTGGACTCAAGTTCAAGAACTGTGAATACTTTTGGCTCACCTCCAAAACTGGATCTGCTGAAATTAGTGGAAAGGAGAAAAGTGCAATGTGGACTTTAGGGAACTCGTAACTTCCTTGCTTAGTTGCTAGTAATTTAACATGGCATTTCCAGCATGAAAAGAAAGTAGCAATAAAACTGGAGAGGTGCAACATGTGTGGCTCAGGAGAAGAGAATGTAAATTCAAACCACATGTAAACAGAGCCGCAGAAGAGTGGTGTACCAAGCTAGGTGAAGGGTGGAGTTGCAATGCCTCATTATCCACAGGATGGAATTCGGTCTTCTAAACTATTGGAGTTGGGAATTGGCAGAATGATAGTTTGACAACATTGGCTGGACCGGTTAAGGGGCATGGCTCCATTAAACATGTGACACTAGGCATGCAATTGGCCTCTTCTAACCCCTTGGGTGTAGTCTTCCGCTTTTCTTTAATTCAGAAAAACATTCAAATTTCCATTAGAGTTCCCTTCCTCTACTACAACACTGGAGACTGCCAAAAATAAAAGAGTGAAGGAGAGAGTAGCTTAAGATAGTTTGTTCAATGAGTTTCTCCAGTGAAAGACAGGGTGGGGGGAAGAGACAAACCTACTTTTGTTAATTCCAATACAGAAAATATGATATTTCTGCTGTGCTTTATTTCTGTGGTGTATTATTTTGGTGGATTTCTGAAATCATTTTCAACCATAGGACTGAAAAAACTCTTGAGGTTCTTCAAGCTCAATCTTACCTCTTAGGAACAGAATCTGACATGTTGATCTGAGGTGGTGGGGGCATTGAGCCAAAATAAATTTAGCAGCTTCCTCTGCTTTCAGAAACAGAAAAATGATTTGTACTTGTATTGTGGTGACATACATGTGTACATACCCTCTATGAAGTGGTGCCTTGGTACTATAACCTGTGACCATAAAGATGATTTAAAAAAAAAACTAATGCTAAATCAACGATTTAGTCTAATGCTAAATCCACGATTATTAATAGAGTTTCAAATAATTTTATTCTGATATTAGGGCATTTGGCTGTTTTTGCATTCACCTCTCATGATCTGTGTGATCCATCTGAAATTGGGCCAGATTGTTCCAGGACTTGAGCAAGGCCATTCAGATTGCTTGCTTCAGAGCTGGCATGTGGGGACTCGGAACACTCCTTTTGTTCTTGGCCTTCAGTGCTCCAGGGGTCCCTTACAGTAGTTTCCCTAGCTGCACTGCTGAAATGGGTCCTTCCCAGTATACCAGACCATAAAAGCATCTGGTATACTACCCTCTAGTCTAGAATAATGGTAGACCTAGAAAAAGAGGTCTATCAGCAGATGGGACCAGAGCACCATTTAGGACATTCTGGTCCAGTGTACACTCCATCCTGTGTGGATGGAGCATAGTTGGAGGGTGCAGGACCTCCCTTAAACTGCACTAGCACACGTGTGGTATTGTTATAGCATCTTATAGATGCAGTATGCAAAAGCTAAGACTCTCCTCTGACAATATAAGGGCTGGCAGAGGTCGAAAAGGTTGGAATTATAGTCCAAGAGGTAGGAGTTAACTTCATGATCAATCTTATAATACTGTAATCATTTCTTGAAGTGGAAATGCAAGTTATAGAACATTATGTTTTTTGGGTTTTTGTTTTGGTTACATTTCGATTTCTTGAACCAGCAATACTAACCTTTAACCTGTGGATAGATGGGAAGCCAATATTCTTATAATTGTTTAGGGATGTTGCTTTTGAAATTTGTAGATGTGTATATATTTTTCTCCCTGGATGCTCACATGATGAGGTTGTTCTTTGTATTTACTATCTAGAGCTCAAGTCTTGGGTGTGATGAGCTGCATATGAGTGAAGAGTTCTGTGACATTTGAAAACAAGCCTTATTACAGGATGATTTTATGAACTAAACCGGGAGCAATCAAAGTGTGGTCTTCTGGATGTTCTTGACCTACAGTTCCCATGCTTTCTTGCCATGATAGCTAGTGCTGATGATGATACAGTCTAGGAACTCCTGGAAGGCATTATGTTGCCATTCTTGGATTCAGTATTCATTGAAAAGGTTCTAGTCCATAAATGCTTCTGCCACAATTAGGGGGCACATTAGGGGGCGTAAAACTGCTTGTTCTGTCCTTGAACTTCCTCAGATGAATCATGGGTGCTCAAACTGGCAATTTAAATTTTTTAGGGTTGTATAACCTTTGAGTGACTATAACTTTTTGTCACTCATTCAGTGCTTGTAAGGCAAACGTTATTGTGTGGGTTGGTGTTACAAAACCAGCAGGGCTTAATTTAGGGAACACTACATTGCAGTTAAAAAGTTGTTTAGAGGGTTTTTTAGTGTCTAGCCACTGACACACATCCATGTTTACTTGGTCTCATGTCACATTTTTGTAAGCTTCAGATAGCATCATAAACAGGCTGATTTGCAACTCAGTATCCAAGCAATGACATGACTGCATACATTATCTCACTGTAATTTCATCATAGGGATACTTTATTTGAACCTTTTAAAAGCAACAGGTTTTGCAACAAACGATGAAATCTGGAACCGTATTTTCATTAACACTTTCCATAAATAGGAACACTGAAGCAAATCAACCATCACAACTTCTGTTACCCTTATTTATGGTATCCCAGTTCATTTAAGCTGAGGTCCAGAAATACATTGTCAGTTCGTTAGATGAAGGCCATAGTGGGTGAACCTCAGTTGGAAAGCCCTTTGTTTTGTTTTCTAATTTAAAGAAGGAAAAATAGGTGCTCAGGAATGAAGAAGTGGTATTTAAGAGTGAATGAATTACTGTTCTAAACTTGCAGACTGTAAACATGAAAAAGTTAAGAGGCAAAAATGTCATAGGAGAAACATCTCACAGAGCATAAGTCTTTTTCAAGCTTTCTTTTTTAAAAAAACTTTTTTTATTTTTTCAGTGACATGAGAAGCAGCAGCCGCTGGCATGAGCATTCAACTTTTACAGCTCTGTTTTGAATGGCTGAAGTGCGTTGCTTAGCTACTAGACGCTAAGCCTCTGTGCCATGTTTTGATGGGCTCTATTAGGCTTTTGTACACCCAGATGCCTTCTTCTAAACTGCTTGTTTTTCAGTCATGGATCAAATGCATGAGGTACATTTTCCATCCTTGTTTATTACTGAAGGCCACCATGAACTTCAATACACTAGTTATTATCGATCAAATACACACACTATGATTTTACAAGTGATTCTTCATGAACACCTTGGCCTTCTTTAAATGTTCAAGTTGTCATTGGATATTTCATCTTGGCAACATGCTGACGTAGAAATATGTGCCACTGGATAGTCACTAGCTAAAAGGTGAATATATGGTTATGATCAAACATGAAAGGTGGGTTTTGTTTTTGTTTTTGTTTTTTGTATTCAAAGGCAGCTTCTGCATTGCACACCAGGATGTGTTCTAGAAGTCAGTCTTAACTGTGCTTGGTGGATGGTGTCATGTGTCATGGGCCATCCACTTGGCCAGAACCCTGTCTCACCCTAATGCCAGAGGACAAGAATGAAAACTCTCTTGCCTCCCAAGTTGCAAGCCTGAGTGGTTACTGCAGTAGTCCAGAAATGGACCATTTCTGGGGCCATTCCTGGGACACAAATGGTATCAGATTATACATATCATTTGTAGAATCTGCATGGTGGATGGTTGAAATGCTCTACTATGGGGAGAGTTTTAACTTAGTTGCTTGTTAGCATGCTTTCAGGCATTATTTTTGTGGTGGACAGTAGACCAGTAGATAGTCATGCAGATAGAGTGGTCTCTAGCATATGGAATGTGCTTTTACTGGCAGTAGTTCACACTGACAAATCATTCTGCTATGCATTCCTAATTCAGGGTGCTGAGCACTGAGGCTTGTGAGATTCAGCCATAACTTTGTTCCAGTGTCCTCCAGAGAACTGCAAGTGTATCTGGAGAATGACAACAGGACTGGTCCAGGGACTTCATGGAAGTATGGTATCAGCAGATATTCATAGCATAGTGAATAATCATATTCACGAAATACTAATGTTATTGAATCTGATTCTAATGGTACCTTTCCTAAGTTTCTAAAATCTTTTTGTAGATTACTGATGAATAAAGGAGTGATAAGTTTCTGCTACAAACCTAAGGAGTGACCAGCATTCAGACAGACTTACTTACTTCTGAATAAACATCTAGGACAGAAATGGCTAATGTTTAGTCTAGCAGATATTCCTGAACTGCAGTTTCCATCACTTCCAGCTTGAATGACAAATTGTAAGATGTGATAGGAGTCATAGCTCAGCAGCATCTAGTGAACTTCATGTTGCATGTGGAATAAGGTACTAATGGACATTCTTTTGAGCCAAGAAGAAGAAAAGCAAGGGTGCTTCATTGCTATTTTGCTAGAGATATGAGGCAGAACTAAAAGTAGGACTGAAATTGTTTTGGTTTGTTTTTTGCATTTGATTGAATTTCATTTATATCGGGGAGTAAAAGAAAAAGAAAACTATCAAATGTGCAGTAGAAATGTGTTTTTGATTTTGTTTTGAAGCATCTTAATTGTTTTAACTGATTGTGACACCAGGATATAAATGTAAATAATAAATAAACGGGGTTGAAATTATCTTAAAGGCAAAGAGTAAACCTACTGTGGATATTATGACAGGTTCCACATTGTACCAAAATGGCACAGTGGCAGCTCTTGAAGGTGAAGGAATACACATCCCTGCACCCATCTAGCAAACTTCTCACCCAATGGGGAGGAAAGCATTCTAGCTCCCCTTTCCCCATGTCTGCCATCCTGCTTTTCTGTTTGCCCCAGCAATGGTGCTGTTGCATTAGCAAAGCATTCACACTTAGCTGTCACCTACTAAAGTGCTGGCTAAGTTTTGAATGCTTTGGCTGTCCATAAGTATGGATACCCAAGGCATTCCAAAACTTTACCTCCCTAGGCTGGGGGGCAAAGTGCAAAAAGGCCCTTTCTACTCAGGACACTTTTATCAGCATTCCTTTCACTGTGAACAGATGAGATACATGGGAAGGACACTTTTTATTGTGAACAGCTACAGAGAAAAGCTAGTATTGTACAGCAGGCTATCCATCTTTATTTCTACAAAAGAGATGCCGGCTGGCCATGCAGAGTGATTTCCACAGCCACATATTACTGTTACTGTGAATGCCATGTAGCTGCTATTTATAAATTCTAGAACCATAAAAAACGCCCCTAGTTGCTACAACAAATCTATCCAAGTCCTCTAGCCTTCTTTATGCATCTGTCCTGTGGATGGAAGGCATGTGTTTGAAGGGAAAGTAAAGGTCCTCGCTTAACCTATCCATGACATGGCTGTATCAAGTAGCTCTGGCTCAAACAGCTGGTACTTCAATGGACATTTCCTGCCTAATCATCAAGGGTGCTAGGAAATGTGGAAACCCACAGGCACAGAGTTCCAATGAAAATAGGTGTCCTTGCTACAAAGTTCATGCTGAGCAAGAATGAAGAAACCACTTTATAACATGATACCAAAGAAGGGCTGGGGTACTTACTGCCTCTTCAACACCAACAGCCATTTCCCCAGAAGTACATGAACTGTGATTCTGAAGGTGTGTAGGCATTTGAACTTTACCTAGCAGTGGCTCACTCTAGCAGGAATACTATGGGAAGAAAATGATTTGTAGGCCCAGGTGAAAGATCTGCAATATTTACTGCCTCTTGTTGAACTGTCCCATCTCTGCTAGTTGTTGGGGGCAAAAAATTATTTAGAATGTGTCACTGTGTTCGCTTGCCTCTAGGCAAGGTGTAAAAGGATTATCCTGGGGCTGTGTTGGAATTGCCACGCATCTCTAGCAATCCCAACATAGCTGCAAGATATTGAGGTGATATCCTGAAATATTGTTGGCCACTCCCAGATCTCACCTAAAATTCCAGCTATTTTGCGGTATTCCAGAGCAAAGCTCCTCCAGAAGCCTACTTGCACAAAACTCCTGAAGCCTACTCACATACTTCCGTAAATTTATTTATTTATTTGTTTACATTTCTATCCCGCCCCATGCCCTAAGGTCTCTGGGCGGGTAACAGCCAATTAATCACAAGATACACAATTAAAAATGAAAAGTAAATTAAAAACAATATAGACATAAAATATAGATTAAAAACACTTAAAAGTTCAGTAAATTTAGAACAGTACATTCCCTATTGTTCCCATGAGTTCTCATCTTGTTTGTAGTGCCTGTGATTAGGGAAGGAAGAGAATATAATCATCTCATCTTAGCCAAAGGCCAGGGTAAAGAGGTGGGTCTTTACCGCCTTCCTAAATATCTGTAAGGAAGGGGCATGACGCACCTCAAGAGGGAGGCTATTCCATAATTTGGGAGCTATCGCTGAAAAGACCCTTACCCGGGTGCCCACCAGTCCCACTAATGAGGGTGGTGGGATGACCAGGAGGGCTTCACCACTTGATCTTAAGGCACGGGCAGGTCGATATGGGAGAAGGCGCTCCTTTAGATATTTGGGGCCCAAGTCATTTAGGGCCTTATAAGTCAGAGTTAACACATTGAATTGGGCTCGGTAGTGAATTGGTAGCCAGTGCAGCGCTTTTAAAACCGGCGTGATGTGCCTCCGGCTAGCTGTTCCGGTCAACACTCTTGCAGCTGCGTTCTGCACTAGCTGCAACTTCCGAACCGTCTTCAAGGGTAGCCCCATGTAGAGAGCATTACAGTAGTCCAATCTAGAGGTTACCAGAGCATGGATAACTGTGGCCAAGTCGTCTCTCTCCAGAAATGGCTTCAGTTGACGTACCAGCCGCAGTTGGGAGTAGGCACTCCTGGCCACGGCCTCCACCTGAGCTTCAAGCATCAGCGCGGAGTCCAGGAGTACCCCCAAGTTACGCACCTGTTCCTTCCAGGGCATTGCAACCCCATCAAGAACAGGGTGTCTCCCAACTACCCGGACCCGAGACCCTGTGACACACAGCACCTCTGTCTTGTCTGGATTCAGCTTCAATTTATTGGCCCTCATCCAGTCCATTACTGCCTCCAGACACCTGTCAAGTACTTCAACTGCCTCTCCTGATTCAGATGGTATGGAGAGATAGAGCTGGGTATCATCTGCGTATTGATGACACTTCACTCCAAAACTCCTGATGACCTCTCCCAGCGGCTTCATTATGACCAAAAGGGGTCATAATGAAGTTGTCAAACGTGAATTCCTAAGCATCTCTCTATAAAAGTAAAGCTTCTCACTTTGGTGAGGTTTAAAGTGTGTATGTTCTTCTTTCCATCAGCTTCAAGTCCATTTGAAAACCTCATCCTTGGCATGAGTTTTAAAAGATTCATGCCAAAAGAATCTTTGGTGTTAAGTCCATTGTGATCAGCCAATCTGTTGGGCATCAATCCTCTCTGTCCATGACTAATTTGGTGATTCTGGAAACTGGTTATTTGCTATGTTAACACTGCTTATTGACTCAAACAATGTTCTCCAGACTGTCTGTCACAACGCAAACACATGATGGAAGTCTGTTCCAGCTGTCTAAACCAACTCCATTCTTCTCATGATTTAATCCCGTTTTGTTAGTACCCTATAAAACCCACCAAATCTATTTCCGTCATCACCTGAGATCAATTGAAACAGAAGCTCTGGGAGGCAGAGTACAGAAAACATTTTGGACTCATTCCAGCTCTGTTATTTTCCTACTTCTCTTGTCTAAGCCATGTGAATACTAAAAGAGACATTTCTCACAACTGAAGTAAGAGCAAGCAAATCTTGAAAGCTGGGTGATGTGAAGGCCAGGATGTATACCCAGTGACAATGCTAGCATGCTAATTTGCTTTAGGAGCATGCACAGATACTGAAGTTAATTTTCTATGCAGAGATCCTATGAATTTACATGTAAAATTCTGGAAGTGGTGAACACATTTTGTTCAGGGGGAAGGGGAGGAATTTACTTTTTCGTACTCTTTACAGATTTAGGCATTAAAACTTTTAGACTTGTTTCTTGTTCTCTCCTAAGCCTTTTGCTCAAAGAGTGCAATAATCTCGTGTTTTCTGGTATGTACAAGAGTAAACTGATAAAGATGCTTCTGGTACCTATTGCAGTATTACTCTGTATCCACTAAAATAACAAAACCTTCAAACTGTTTCAAAGTCCATTTTCACAGACTTCTGTGCTATCCTGGAACAAAGTGGATGCTCCATTCCAGAATAGACAACCCATCCCACCCTGAGACAAGTTGCTGCTGGATGAGGATACAGTCCTCCACACTTCAAGTAAACTGGCCAAGGCTGCAAAGACTAGGTCTAGCCCTCAAAGCTGGACCCCAGACTTTGAAGGCTGGGAGTGAAAGTCTCTTGATATGTGCTCCACAGGAAGATCAACCAATCCCTGTGGCAAAAATCTACGATAGGAAATCTACAAAATAGAGTGCCAATGATTGCTGTCTCTCTGTGGCGTGCAAAATGTGTTTTAAAACGTTTTACACAGCATTCAAAATGGCTGCACTAATTTTACACCTTGCTTCTGCTGCCACATTGAATTGTTCAGTAATGTGTGGCCCAACACGATTTTAGATGTACTGACCAAATGCAGCTAAGAGTGGCCCCATCCTCTTCAGGTTCTGAAAGATCTGGAAGGAGCAACCTGGAACAAGGTGTAGTGAGTGCTCTCTTTGCTCTAGAGTAGAGATGAGTTTGCTAGATGTTCTACTTAGTAACTTGGCTATCCTATAAAATGACATTTTTCACACACCCTTATCACTATTTACTCTTACGAAAAAGACAGTGCTCCCTAAGGACAAAATGCCTTTTGTACTTATATTTGAGATCTGGGTTGTACTGTTGTCCTTCTTATAACACAGCCCTTCTACATCTCATTTTTGCTTATACACAAGAAGTAAAATGTAGCTTCCTCTCTTGTTTGGGAGAGTACATTATGTTAAATCATTAATGAATAACACAGTCTTTCTGGAATGGAACCACTGTATTAGGCAGTTCTTAGAAGTCATCTTCAGTAAGGGCCTTTCCACACTTGCCTTCAGTAGACCAGCCCAAATAGATGGAATCGTACTAGAATGGATGGCTCCTGTCACTGAACAAGGCAATTTTCATTGGGATGGCCTGTTGCATTCCAGCCTGTGTGCCAGTTCCAAAGATTACATTGGCTTCAGAGCCAGAATGGGAGGATCTGAAAGTTCTGAAGGCCTGAGGGGAACCATTGTGGCAGAACATCTTGTCACACCAATGTAATGGATCCCATGGTATACTAGAATACTGATGTGTGTTGTCCACATTCCTCTGTAATTTGGTATATCACCCTCTAGTACAGCAAAAACCTATTTAAAGCCATGTTAGATCACTTGATCCACTCTATGCTCTGTTCTGTGTAGACAGAACATACTAGCAGGAGGCAGGGCCACCCTTAGAACTGCACCAGTATGCATTACGTCTACCAGCAAATGTGAAGCAAAGAGTGGGAAAGGTAAATGTGAAAAATCGCCTGAGTTAACTATCAGTTGAAACTGTCACAGCTAGCCTTGAGTTATCTGACTTATTTGATTGAACATGCTTTTTTATGCCCCCTCAAAAACTCCAAATCCTGATAAGTTCTATAAAGTGGTGTTCATTCAAGAAGAAAAAGAAGAACTGGGGGCATGAAAAAGAAGGGAAATTCAGTGTGGGTGAAATCATGTCATACCTAGTGCTACATGTTTACTGTAATAGAGAAACTGTGGCAAATCAAGTATTTTACTTGCGCTTGATTTACAGCATAAATAAAAGTTGGCACTAAATCACTGATTTTGCAGTTCTTATTACTTTTAATTTTTTATTCCTTTTATCAAATGCCACCAGACAACAATGGTAAAGGATTTCAGATTTAATATGGTTGTGTAAAATATATGTGAACAGATGTACACCAGATTGTTTTCACATTTTTCAATATGCTGAACACTGGGCTCTCAGGTAGTATGAATGCCTGCCATCTGTTGGACTTTAGCAGTGGCTTTCACAGGATTTCTTAACCAAGGCTATCAAATCTATACTTGCAACCATCTTAAGCAAGATTGTGATAATAAATTCACAGCTAAGAGTGTCAAAATCTTAGGGCCTTTATTCACTTACCAGCTGTAGACATCCAAGTAACTCACTAGGCAGCCCCATCGACGCTCAGATGCAACCACAACTCACATGAAGTCATCTCACCCCTCCCCAGGGTGATCTAGCTGTGGACAACTTAAAAATAGTCCTGGGATGGTGAATCCATATTTCTTCTGGGTGCTGTGTAGCAAGGAGGTGTGTGACTGTGACTGCAGAGTCATTAGCAGCTTCTGGATTACTGTGTCCAACCATACATCAGATGCCAGTTGGGGCTCAGCCATTGCAACCTGGAAAGGCGTTTGCACTGCAAGCGCTGCTGGACAGGTTCTAACATTAATCCATCACTTGTGATGTGAATGACCCCATCTAACCTTCCATGGTATTGTTATACCATACCAGTC
Organism: Aspidoscelis tigris stejnegeri; assembly: GCA_023333525.1. Taxonomy (NCBI): domain Eukaryota; kingdom Metazoa; phylum Chordata; class Lepidosauria; order Squamata; family Teiidae; genus Aspidoscelis; species Aspidoscelis tigris. Next base: position 217,606,593 of record JALMGA010000001.1, read on the forward strand.
AGGTAAATGTGAATCTGACCTAATACCATGTGACATTCAAGGTTAATCCATACTAGGGATATCCATGAATGTATTTTTGACATTCAAATCCGAGTAGATTCATATGTCTTAAAATCCTATTTGAATCCGTAACATTTGAATCCGTATGTTCAAATGTTAGATTCCTATTTAAAGATATGAATGTTGACAACATTTGTATCTGTATATGTATCTGTGCACATGCCAGAAAAATCCATATGCATCACGTCTTATCCAGTACGTATCCCATTTTAATCCTGTATTTTCAGCGTGAGAAACGGATAATTTTCAGGCAGATTTGCATACGACAGATACAGATCTACATATTCGAATCATTCAAAAATCCTTATTGGATTTTCAAAAATCCATATTCGAGTTTGAATGTCAAATTTGGATTTTCAAAAATCGAGTTCGAGTTCAAATGTTGAAATTTGTCAGATTCAAATCGAATATTTGAATTTTCGAATATTTGTGCACATCCCTAATTTGTACAGTTCTTTGAAAAGTTTGATTACACTTGCGTGGTCTAGAGACATAGCAAGCAGGTTTTCTTGTACCACTCAGGTGTTTGTATAGCCAAGAGAATAAAAAGGCAAAGCTAGTCAAAAGCAGATGAACACAAAAGATAAAATCCTTATCCAATCACTGCCAACTATTTTTGGGCAATTCTGCACCGGCCAGTATACTGGACCAGCAAGCATCCTTGGAGCCTCCTTTCCATACCAGTATGCTCAGGCCTTTTCTGCATTGGGCCTTATTCTGGAATAGGGACCATCCACATTCTAATGCATACTGTGGCAGGCCCCACCTGCTGTAGTCTGTATTAGCACATGGATGGCAGGTCCCTTTTCTGAGATATAATCTTAATAAGACCTGGTGCAGAAAGGATCTCCTAGTATACTTGATGGTCCAGTAAACCAGCAAGTGTAGAGTTACCCCTTTATTTGTTTTTTCTCTCTTTTTTTCTTCATTGCATATTAAGGAAAAAATGAACAGAAGCATTGTTACAACTTTCATGATGGTGCCTTCAGATGTGGTAAACTCAGTTTTCATTCTTAGCTGTGAGTCATGCATGTTGAAGATCATGGGAGTTGCAGTTCAAAACATTGGGAAGATGCTAGACTTATTTCAAATGGAAAATTTTATCTTATATTTTATGGTCCTTTCCTAGTATATTATGCCAAGTGGCATTTAATATTTTCTGGATCAGAAGTAGTGCATCTTTGAGTGTCACATGTTAGATATCATAAGCAAGAGATCCCTGATGCTATCATGCCCTGGATGTGTTCTACCCTAGGCATCTGGTCTACCTACATGGGCTTTCAGCTTGAACTAAGTATCTGTATGTTGGAATTACGTATATTTTATAGGTTTACTCTGAAAACCTCTAGAGAAATTATCTGTGGCAGAACTTTAAGGATGGAGTGCTCTGTAATAATAATGTGTACTTGACCTTGGAAATAATCCGTATGAAGGACTAATTGTTTTGTTTTATTGTTCTGGTTGCCAAGCTGTGATGCTGTAGTCCTATTGGGACTTCTAGCCCATTTCATAGAGGAAGCACCAGATTCACAGCATTGGTGGCATATTTCTGAGAATGATACAAAGTCATTGTTGCTGAATGGTCAGTTCTTATATAATGCTACAAGAGACAAGGTCAATATTCAAAGATTTATATTTCAGGATGACTTACTATCATCATTTCTATTTATTGTATCTCTGATTAATGTCAGTGATTTTAAGGAAAACAGGCAAGTATAATAACAGGCTCTCACATCTTCAATATTTGCACAATTTGAAACTGTACAGAAAGTCAGCATATAAAGTAGAATTGCGGACTAGGGCAGTCTGAATGTATAGCAGTAACATTGCTGCTGAATTTAGATGAGACAGATGTGAGACATATGTGCAACAGTGAGCAATGATGGAGGTAAAATTGTAACCACAGAAGAAATTAAGTTTCCAAATGGAAAAGACAAGCACATAACATAAAGCACAGATTAATTAAAATTAGGATCTGTGAGGAATACATCCACAACACTCAGAAATAGCTGTGAATCCAAACTGAACGGTGGCAGTACCATCAAGGCCTTAAATTTCTGGCTCTCTGAAACACTTCATGAATTATAAGCTGGATGCAAGCACACCTAGGGCGCATCCCCATTAAAAGCTTAATCCAGTTTCCTTAAACCGAAATAATAGAACCGGATGCAAACGTGAATTTGCCTGTTCCCATTACTTTTAACTTAATCGCGTTGGATCCGGATTCTGAGGATCGTACATGGGGTATGTAACTCAAGGTGAGACTCAAGTGGCTACTTTTTAAAAGCCGCTTTTCGGGGTTGCCCTGCCCTCTTCCTCCTGGCATGGACACGCCACCCATAAGGGACCCCTTCACGGAGCCTAGATGGGTGGCTGCTGCTTGCCTGGATGGAGGAAAAATGGCAGAGGGCAGCCAGCAATTCTTTCCCTTCCTCTCCCCATTGCTCAGGGCACACAGCAGCAGCAGCAACTAAAGCCCCTTTGCTTTAAACATTCACACAGAACCTCAGCTGCTTCCTCCCTTTCACTTTCTAAAGGTCAGAACTTTTAGAATTGCACAAAATTGCAACCTTGTTATTCCAACTATCAAGGTGTGAAGTGGTTCCATCGCTACAGTGTAGCGATCGCTGTTAAGTGGATTTTTACACTGAAATCACTGTCTTTGGAAGCAAGCTATTGGGAGAGGGAAACCCTAAACATGAATTCTCATCCCTTAAAACGGTACTGTCCACACAGTAAAAAATGTAAAACGTTTCAAGCGCATGATCCGGAGTGAGACCTGTTGAAATCAGAATTGAGACTCACCACGCTTTGGGGTAGTTTAACACGGGGAAAGCGTGTTAAGTCAAACTGCCGTGCAGACTCCAAGGATTGAAAACGTTTTGAATCCGAGATAAGGTTGCCGTGAAGACACAGCCCTAGATTCATTGGACAAGAAGACTAGGAAATGAATTATCAAAAATCATGCTTTGCATTCCTTTCGTAATGTACCTTTCCATTCTAACACAAGGCCCAGCGGTCAGTGTTTCGCATGCTGGAGCAGTACACAGGATGCCCGTCCCCTAAAAGTATGCTCTGTCTGGATTGGATGGAGTGTAGTTCAATCTAGGCAGCAAAAATGGCACTGGCAGTCCACGGGGCACTAGAATGGAGTAGGGATGCATAGATGGGCATACTCCTCCCTGTTTCAATTTAGCAGGGAGACCCATATTGGCAAATCAGAAAATTGTGCTGCTGAAATGGGTCCCTCTAGCACTCTGAGGACCAGCTAAAAGCGAAATGGACTATATTTGCCCAATGTAGAGGTAGAAAGGGATTGTTCCACGCCAAATAGTTGAGAAGGGAAAAAGAGGATTAGCAAAATATATCAAGGGGCAATCAGGAAGAACTGTTAAAGGAAATCAGTAAAGAAACCTTGGAAGGAACCCTATGGAAATGAAACCCTGAAAACCCAAAATGATAAGTGGAAAAATACTACATAGTAGCATCCAACAGAAAGCTGATAGTACAAAAATGTGACAGTGGCTTGAAAACAGGGTGCTAAAGAAAGAGGAGTGACAGTTATAATGCGGCAGTTATAGAACAGAAAATACTTATGAAAATATAAGTATTTGAAGAGGTATTTGAAGTTAACAGAAGTGACAAGAATGTATCTTATTCTGCTGTGGAATTTTGAAGGTTAGGACTGTGGCATCTCCTCCAGTTAATATTTCTGCCACTGAATGGCAGAGTTCTAGAGCTGAAGTTCTGAGCTGCGTCTAAGCTGTTGAATGTTCAGAATTGTAGAATTCTCTGAGGCCTTCAGATATGTATTGTTTTACTTTCAGCATGAGCTGGACCCATAGAACATTTATTGACTGACAATAGAAGAGGAAGAAAGGGCAGCTACTCCATTTTGGTTCTGAGCTATTGACAGTTAATGAGACCACTACAGCCATTCATTTACTATCTTCTACCTGCTTAGAGAGAATGGGCTGTAATTCACTACTAGAGCCCATACTTTACCTTCAGAATTTCACAGATTTCGTTCCCTGCAGCTTCTAATTTGATTTTGCCATTGCTATGCCCAGAAAAATGTAATAATTAAATGTACCGTATTTTTAAAATTGTTGAGCTTGTAATGCTAATTCAATATTAATTGGGAAATTGTGGCATTTCTTCCTAATTGCCTAATTTAGCTGAGTCTATAGTTTACAGGTTACTTAGATGATTTTTTTTCCTCTCTCCCAGTTCAGGTAGTCACACATCCAGTCACTGACCCAAACCAGACCTATTTAGTTTCAGCTAGGCAACTGCCTATTAAGCCTTGAGAGCATGCCATTCCATATCCTTGGAACTTCATGAAGCACATATGTTCACACCCCTAAAACAACACTAGTTAAAGAAGAGCATCTATGAAGCCATAGATAAAATGTTGGCAGAACTTTATGAGCAAGAAGTTACACATATGTGGCTGAGAGTCACTACAGGATATTAATAGTCTAGTTAGTTTCTATATACGATTTTCATGGAAGTGGTAAATTAGTAGAAGGGATATTTGAATGAAACAGGGAAATCTGGGATTTGGAAAAATAAGACATCATGCTGATAGATTTCCTGGCTGGCTTCTTAGAAAAACAACATTATTGAAAAAGCACTTAACCATGTATTCTGTGAACTGTAGAATTGGCATGATCGGAATTGCTCCTAGAGAGCATCTGAATTGTTTTCACAGGTGGTGCTTTTAATCATTAAAGTTCTGCCACATTAACCATCCTAAGCTTTGCTTGTGCTGCTAGATGTTCATACAAGGACTTTCGGCCCTATACACTGAGCTCTGTAGAATAAGATACAAATTAGTCACTATCCATTCAGTGACCCTGAATTCATTGCAAAGTGCAACTGAATTGCAAGTAAACTCAGGCCACATTCCCATTATAAGCTTAATTCAGTTTCCCTAAACCGAAATAACAGGACTGGATGCAAACGCAAATTTGCCTGATCCCATTACTTTCAGCCAGAATCGGGTTCAGTCCGGATTCTGAGGATGTACATGACTCAAGGGGGACTCAAGTGGCTACTTTTTAAAAGCCGCTTTTTGGGGCTGCCCTGTCCTCTTCCTCCTGCCGTGAATGCAGGAGGATGGAGGAAAAACGGCAGCGGGCAGCCAGCGATGCTTTCCCCTCCTCTCCCCATTGCCCAGGGCACACAGCAACAGCGGCAACTCAAGCCCCCTTCACCCATCACCGTCACAGCCTTTAAAACATTCACACATCTCACCCAAACTTCAGCTGCTTTCATCTCTTTTCCCTTTTTTAATGGTCAGAACTTTCAAAATTGCAACATCGTTATCAGGTGTGAAGTGGTTGGATTCCTACAGTGTAGCGGCTGCCTTAAGGGGTGGATTTTTACAGCCTGCTTTGGAAGCAAGCTATTGGGGGAGGGAAACTCTCATCCCTTAATATGGAACGGTCCCACAGTAAAAACAGGTTATGAGACCTGTTGAAATGAGGATTAACATTTACAATGCTTTGGGGGTGATTTAACACGTGGAAGGCGTGTTAAGCCAACCTGACATGGGAACTGCAAGGATTGAAAATGGTTTGAAACTGAAATAAACTCATAATGGGAATGCGGCTTCAGAGAGAAAGAAGAGCCTTAATATTTAGCATAACTCATCAGGATAGATCTCTGGAAAATGTCTTCATCTTTATTAATAATTGTTATGGATGCTGCATGACTGTTTTCATTCCATCTCCCGCTGTTAGTCAAAATGAGGCCTTGTCCACATGGGGATAATATAGCACCATTATGGCACTGCTAGGGTCGGGTGCCTCATATATCTGAGGCAACTCCACCATAGCCCCACTATTTCTCCACTAAACGGCTTTAGAAACTATTGCTGGAAAACCCAGTGCTGGTCATGGCATTTCCACCAATATCACCTTTTTGCTTATCTTCTGGTTAGATCTGCCAGTATAGCTTCATCCACCGCACACGTACAGCAGGTGAAATTACACATCCACACATGCTCAAAGGTGCTGACGTGCACTTCTGGGCATTCATGATAACCAAATATTTGAATGAGTACTTCACTAAAATGTGTGAAGATAGTGCCAGCCACAGTAACATCTAGCTAGGAGGCTAGGAGGTAATAATTGCAGAGGAAGGATTTCCTACATTATCACCTCTTAACAGGACATCTGGACACTATCTGGAGGTGTCCTGAGAACATCTAGAGAGCCACAATTTGAACACCCTAAGATATGAATTCATAGAATATGGAATATATTGTGATCTGTCCTTCAGGTGAAGGTCAGGATATGAATCCTTGTAAAAGAATAAATATTGTGTGGAAAGAACATGCTTTGGAGCCAATGCTCACTGAAGTAATGAATTCCAGACATAATTCTTATATAAGTACCATAGTGTCCCTCCATCTTAATGAATTGGTTCTAGCTGTTGTAATATCCATTTCCCATTGGACCAATGGGACTTGATTCATAGCTAGCATTTTCTACTTCTTTCAGTGTAATCTACTTCTTTGAGTGAGATCTAATAATACCCAAGCTGGAGTTGATCGGCCCCAAGAATATTTGTCAGATATTCTCTGTGCCCACTAAAAAAAACAACCTGATAAATCATAGCTGGTGTTCTTGTGTTAAATGGTCAATAGGATATCTGATGTATGCTGTTTATTTTCATTAGTATTATTAAAGATAGTTTTTTAAAATCAAAATGCAAGTCCTGCCAAAAGAGAGATTGCATATTTTTTATGTACCCTTGAAAACAAAATGGAAGAAGAGTGTGATAATGTACCCTTCTCCATTTCTCCTTCTCCAATGCAGGAGAATCAGATCAGCAGAGCAAACTATTTATACATTATCTCATATATTGAACTGCAGTTTCTAAGAGCCTTTTCTCATCTGCCAGCTAATCACCTAAGCCCTGTCCAGATGCAGTGAAATATAAACCCATTAAGGTGCCACTGTGCTGTGTTTGCCTTATATACTAAGGCAACCTCACCTTAGGACCCCCCCCAAAAAAAAGGCAATAAAAACTATTGCCGGAAAACTCTGTCCTGGTTGTGATTTTCCAACAATAGCACATTTACTTACTAAGCACTACAGTTTCCATTCCTTCTCCTGCAGTTAGTCAAACTGAGGGCCTGTCCAGATGGGGAGAACATAGCACCATTGTGGTGCTGCTATGTTGGGGTTGCCTCTTGTACCTGAGGCAACTCCACTATAGCCACACTATTTTGCCCCTAAAATGCTCTAGAAACTATTGCTGGGAAACCCAGTGCTGGTTGTGGATTTTCTAGCAATATCACTTTTTAATTTGTTTTCTGCCATCGTAGCTTCATCCACCGCACGTGTGTGGAGGCTGAAACAGACATGCACAGAGGTGACAATGAGCACATCCAGTCATTCCAGAAGCCTGAATGCACATGTCAGTTGAAACATGTGAAGACCATGCTGCCCGAGAAGCTGTCTAGCTAGGAAGTGGTAATTGTGTAGCAAGGATTTCGTCCATTATCCTCTCCTACCAGGATATCTGGCTGCTGTCTGAATGTGGTCCTAGTGTTTGGTTTGACCAGAAAGACCAGTTCATTAGGGATTGTCTCCTATCCTAGTCATTCAAGACCAAAAAATAATAATAAAAAAATCCACTGCCTGACAAAGATATGTCATTTCATTTAAATTTTGTCATTTGTACAAAACAAAACAAAGATGACTTAGAGAAGCTAAATGTAGTGTATTAATATGGGCATAGTGTGATTGAAAACTCTGCCAATCTAGGCTTACAAAGATTGTGTGTTCTTGGATCATGAAAGAACGAGCACCACCACCCATAAGACGTGCAGTTTGCTCACAATTAGTGACAAGGTATTTTCAGTCTATTTCCTACATTCACGCCTGCACAGCTGGCATTCATCAGAAAAGGAAAACACAGGAGGGCCTGTGAGGTTCTTGAAGCTTAGCTAAGTGGTGACCAAACCAAAACTGATTTAAAAAAAAAAAAAGCCTTTCAGCATTTAAATGACAATCCATTCAGAAATATGTCCATTATTAGCAAAGGCATTTGTCCCAAATATTACAGCTTGGGATGGATTGCTTACTCTGGACTGAAACATATTGCTCTGATCCAGAGGAGTATAGATTCAGCCTTTGTCTGAGCTGGTCCAGTGGTCTGGTCCAAGGCCAGAGTGGTTCCAGGAACTGGGTTGCTCCTATTGTTCCAGAGCAAACTGTCTACTGTTTTGGGATAGCCACCATGACAGCCCTCAAATCGCATGATCTCCAGGGTTCGCCTCCACATTATCCAATGCTTAGGAACTCATCAGAGCACCAAGGAGACCAATTTCAGCAACACAGTTTTGATTGCTGCCAAAGTGGTCCCCCTGCTAAACTGTCCAACGTAGATAGAACATGACCTCTCTGGCCCATGTCAGAGTGCAGAAGAAAGAAGCTACGCAACATTCTGTACCAGAATATCAGTAAGTGTGGAACAGCCCTTGTTTCCAACCAGTGCCATTATGTGAAGCACAGGAAATAGCTTTGGAAGTTGGCCAGTGTTGTTTTGTTAAGCAGCAGGTGTGAAGGTAGGTAGTTCCAGCAACTGCTGAACCTCCACACAGAGGCCACAAGGGTAAACCAGGTCCAGGATCCTTCCCCCCCCTTTTTTTTTAAACCATGCTGCAAAAGGAGTGTTTCCATGAGTAGTTTCCATCCTCAGGAGTAGGCTGGACAATGATATGTGGTCACTGCAGTCCCGATGGTCTTTTTGGTGTGGCCTAGTATGGCTGTGCAGAGCTTGCTAAAGTGGGAAGAGGACTGATTATCCTCCAACCCCATATTTTTCCTACTCATATGCAATTTCTGTAAACAAAAGGAGTTGCCAGCCTGCAAAACTGTGAGACATATTTACCAGTGGTGAATATGCGGTTGATTTCATTATTTTTGTGAGAATAAAAGGGAGAGAGAGAGAGTAATAGATTGGCATGAGTACAAGGGTTATTGTTCTAGTTATTTATCCACAAAAAAACTGTCTGGAAAGCAGAGGGTCACTGGTTTGATTTTAAGCATCTCCCTAGAAGAAGGTCATGGCAGATTGCATGGATGTGTTGTGTCCAGGTGGTCAAGAATTAGCCTCGACACATTGTGCCAGACAATGTAAAAGAGGCTGATAGACCTCCAGGCTCATTTGTTGTTTTTAAAAGAGAGGGGAAATATGTCATTAAAAAGTTTTGAATTTTCTATAAAGGAAAGATTTTGGAAAAACTTTAAAGACCTCACACAGAGAAGCATGTATGAAAATGACTGCCATTGCTGAGTACATCATAGCCAAGGTCGCAAAAGTAAGATTATCCAGTGAGATATACACAACAAGAAGAAGAAGAGTTGGCTTTTCTATCCCCACTTTTCTCACCCATTTAAGGGGACTCAAAGCAGCTGACAAAGCTTTCTATTCTTCTCCCCACAACAGAACACATATGAAGTAGGTGGGGCTGTGAGAGCTCAGAAGGAGAGCTGCAACTAGCCCAAGGTCACCCGGCTGGCTTCCTGGAGGAGTGTGGCAATATTGTTTCTATGTAATAAAATGGTGTGTGTGGATTGCAAATGATAGTAAGTCTGTTCCAGAGGTAGTCTTGTGAATGTCAGTGTGGGCCTTGAACTCTCCAAATCAAAGTGCTACCCACTGCCTCACTCACTGCCATCCTTGGGTTGACTGGGACCATCCAGTCACCTCTTGGAGTTTGCAAGGAGCCTGCAACTTAAAATCTGTCCTTGCTTGTAGGTGCAAAACCATACTTCAAATGCTTTCTTTGCCTTTTCCTTCCTGGCAGGATTTATGTGGGCATCATTCATGTGATACTCTGGGAATGGCTGACGTTGGAACCATATGCTCTCCTGAGCGCAGCTGTGCAGTGATTGAAGATGACGGCCTTCATGCGGCTTTTACAGTGGCTCACGAAATTGGTATGCAGTGCCTTTTTTGTTCCCTTGCCAAATACAACACTTGTAACAGCTGCATTAGTAACCAAAATACTTTACAAGTAATTCCAGATTTTCCTCTGGTTCAGATATACACTTGGGGATTAAAGCTGTGTACATATGCACTTTGGGGTTAACTAATAGGGGACCAGCAGGCAAGTGGAGGCACACAGTAGGTGTTTCCTTTCTGACAGTGTCACTTTTAAGTCACGGTTGGAGTGGAAAACAGAGAGCTGCTACTGTCCATAGATGGTCCTTCAGAAAAGAACTAAAGCATGTTTACTGGGTAAACTGTGGAATATATTTATCTATGTGTGTTTGCCTGCTAAGTTAAAATATTGTTTACTCTTAATCTTATAACATCTCATTCTTTTCTGTGGCAATATGCATCTCCTGCACAGCTGAGCAACTGGAAATTCTCTGAAAAGTTGTAGTGTTGAAAATGGTGTAACAGTTGTGACAGGCTGGATAAATGGAGATAATTATGGGTAGTTAATCAAGACCTCGATAGCAGTTTCAAACCATTTCCATCATAATTATGTTTATTAATGTACTTTTTGACACAGCAGCACCTGATGTTTTGACAAGCAAGGAGTTCTGCCATTAGCCAGGGTTCCAAATTGCCCGGGTTGCTGACATGGCCACCAACGGGGTTGCACCAGTTGCCCACCTGTGGGCAGTTGCTTCAGCCTGTAGTGAGTGAGGAAAAGATCCTGTCACTGTTTTTTTCCCCCCCAGAAAATTAGAAAGGAGCAGCTGTGGTGGCAATAAGAGAAAAACAGTAAAAGGAGCAAGGTCTGTTGAGAGGACAAGAACAGCTGAGAGTAGCTGATCAGAAGTGAACGTGAAAGAGAGTGGCGGGGTGGTTGAACAAGCAAGAGATGCTGAAGAGATAGAGATGGTGGATGAACAAATAAGATGTCACAGCAGAAGATAGAGCAAGGGAGGGAGGGCTTGGGTGTAAGCATAGTGCTGGGCTGCTTGGTACCCCATATTGGGGGATGAAGGGCCACCTGCAGATGGAAACCCTTGTGTTCGCTTGCTTAAACTGCATCACAGCCTCTTCATGTGAAGATTTCAGTCATGACATTGTCTCAACCCACAGATGAGCAAATGACCAAAGTGTGTGGGGGAAGGATTATCAAGAGTGGAGGGGGGGAGAGCCTTATGTGCAAAAGAGAAATGGGGGAAAATAGAACAGGGGGTTAAGGACTGGTATTGTCACTGCAAGAAAATTCATTTTTTTATTTTACTTTAGGAAGTGAGGCAGTTACTGTGCTATTCAGGTATTTTCATACACAGGAGGTTAATGTGATTGTTAGTTTCATTTCCACTATCAAACAATTAACTACAATTCATTGTTTTATCATTCAAGGAAGTAATTTGGGCATATTTAAATAATAATAAAAGTGGTCTTTTATGTCTAACATGGCAAAACAGTAATGAGATCTGAAATGGCTTATTTTCCACCTGATGTATAATATTTTTGAGTTAAATGTTTTGCTTTAGTTTTTAAACTTCTTAAAAGCCTAATGATACCAGAAGTCACCAAGACCTGAACCCCACAAATTTCTGTGCCCTTCACGTTCACAATGGCAAGTGCATACAGCTTCCAAGTTGAATGGAACCCACCTTTAATGGTTGTATAAAAAGTGAGACTTCAGCAGGTTTGACCTGCATTCCAAGCGATATCTGCTGAAATCCCCTCTTCTCCAACACTATTAAAGATAAATTAGACCTGACTGCTTTTCAGTATGGCAGCCCTATTTCCACATAAAAGTAAAACAGCAAAATACAATTCATTTATACTAGCAAAAGAAAGTCTCAGACCCCTTAGAGGCAGTAGTGTGCTGGCACACATGTTCTCTTCCCATCACTGATCCAGCTTTTCTAGTCTAGAATGGTCATGACAGACTAGATGGTGAACAATCCAACCTGCAAACCGTTTTCTGGCCAACTCTAAGGTTGTCATCAGACACAACGAAACAACACCACAAAAAATCTCTTAGGTGCCTCTAAAACAACTTAGAGATGGCTTTGAAGTGTAATTGTTCACACACCAGTCTGCCCCTCTCAGCTCTCCTGAACATTCTGTGCTAGAAAAGGTCACTTAGAGAAAGTTTAGGAGCATGAAGAGCAGCCATATGCTGTCTCCCTGAGGTGCCATTTTTATGTCTGAGCATATGAATGCAGTTATAGTTATGTAAAGCGAGCAAGCTCTCATCAATGCACTTTGCTTTTTTTGCTTGATTACTTCACCTCTGACATCTGTAGACACTGGCAGCTTTGACAAGCTCAGGCTTTTTCCTAGAGTTCTGACCTATTCTAGTGTTGGTTGGAGCAAGTGGGCAGGTGCACATGTACAAAAACTCATTGTTCCACCATGACATTTCCCTAGAGATCAAATGGAAGCTACCCATGTGATTCTTCTAACCCTTCCCTTAGGCACCTTTGAATTGTGTTGCTACACATTCCCTGAATAGAGTCCCTTGGTGCCTCTTTGTCCATTTCTTATGTTGCACTTTCCATTGTGGCACCTCATTCACTTTCACCCTCCCCAAGTTTTTTTGCTTGGACCTACAATGATGATTTGTCAGCTGCTGGCAAAGCCCCACCCCACCCAAGCGTCACTTAAGTAACACCACATTCCCTTTCTCAAACATTAATTTCTGCTTCCCTCTACTATAAATTAAAATACTCATGTTTCTTCCAGGTGTTTCTTTTTTTCCTTTTCCTTTCACCATCCCCCAATAAACTATATAGTTATGTTTCCTCAAGAGTTCTTTCTTGTTGCTGTTCTTCCTTCCCAGTTTCCCTCCTCAGGCCCTGTTTCTTTGGGTTTTGACAATGATTCTGTGGTTGCCTGCAAAGTCCCACACTACTTGAGCATTACATTTTGCCACCTCCTTTCCCCACATGTTGTTTGCCAGAATTTTGCTTTTTTTATTTTCAAAGAACAAATCTTCAAATATTTGGGTTGTTTACAACTTTATCCTGCAAATACTGATGTTTCACACACTTTCCTCCTGCTCTTCCACCATGCCCACCTGAACAGGTAACTAACTCTCAGAAAGAGCTACCTGGCCACAAAGCATGCTGTATCCATTATGTGGCATGCTGTAAATGGAGCTCTTCCTGTTATTCTGGCAGGGTGATTTTTCTGGATCTCTGGGAGAGGTCAAGTGCATTATTAGCATACACTGAAAACACCTGTGGTTATTGTAGTGCCATTCCTTTCCCCACAAGCAGATGCAAACTGTAGTTTTCATCTGTCCTGGTAATGGGAGAGCTTTTGGAGATAAGATACTTAGAAGCACTTCTAGTGCTTGGCGGTAAAGTAAGAACTATTGCTAATCTGTGTACATAGCACTGAGCTAGATTTGACGCAGAATGAGAAAGATTCTTAGATCCTTTCCATACTACGTAGGCTATTCAAGCCCACATTGTACAGAACAGTGGTTACAGGCCATGCTGAGCCAGGCCAGCAGTAGCCTGTTCTAAGGGCTGTCTAAAGCCCATCATGGCCCAGACCCTGCCATTGCCTCCAAGGTCCCTCAGAGGCACATAGAGTCTGCAGTTTCCAGAAGGGCACCAAAAAGAGTCTTCCAGCATATTCTGCCCTACAGGAAGTGTGCTGTCTGCATGCTGTCCATAGCATGGAATAGAGGTGTTCACCCAGTTGTGCATCATTTAAGGTCCACAACAGGACTGGAATACAGTGCTCTTCGGGCACCGTACCCTGGTTCACCACTTCATCCAATGCAGACGGTGACAAGGAGGACAGGGCCTGTCACAGTCCATATTAGCATGCAGATGACAGACCCTTATTCTGGGATCTTTGGGGCCTTATATTCCAAATGTGTAGGCACAAATATAGCAGTTGCCTTTTAAGAGCCTAGAGAACCCACAACTGTTTCAGCTTTCATTCACATGTGGAAGATGATCCATCAAAATTTTAGTCAGAGAACAGCTGGGTGTATAAACAGCAGTCCTTATTTTACACTGAGCTCTTCAATGCATTCAGAATTAGGAAGAGAGGAATGTTCCAAAAAGAGACATCATTTTGCCAGGGCTCTTTCATATACATCATCATCCAGTAAGACAGAAACAGGCGTGTTGAAATCTGGGAGCCTGGTTTGCAAACAAGGTAGATATTTCAGATCTTCATGTACTTTGCTTGTTAAGTCACGGTAACTAGAAATGTTTTCCACAGAGGCCAATAGCTGCCCAGAGTGAACGCTAAATTTAAAAATGGAAAACAGCCCCCCCTACCCCACCCCTTTACATTCTTGAAAGGAAATAACAAGGCTAAGGAACTTTCCAGAGGAGCCAACTCCTGCTTTCCCTTCCACCTTGTGCCAAACCAAAGTAAAGTTTGCTTTGGGAATATCATTGCGCCAGTTCAGTTTTCAAATGGGGAGCAGGTTCAGTGCTGGAACACTGCTGTTTATCCTTGAACATGAAGAAACTTACAAAGTCCAAAATATTATATTTTATTAATAGTGCTAATGTAGTTTCTGGGATCATACTCCCTTAAACAAATTAGGTGTTTTGGCTAGAAACCATTGGTTTCTAGTAGGTATTATAGGAAACCAGTTACTTGATGTTGCTATTGCCATATGTGTTCTGGCACTCTGTACAAGCTCAGAGTCTACCTTCTAAAAGGATCTACTTGGTGAATCAGAAGTTCTAGTGAAATTACCTACGTGAGTGAAGCTTGCAAGAAGGGATGCACAGCTTGAACTATTGCATTGCAGTTAGAAATGTTTTAATCTCTATGGTCCTGGTCACACCTTTAGTTTAGAACAACTTCAGGTTGCATTGCATTATTTGTATTCAATTCATTTTCCAAGCTGACTTACCCCCATTACACCATTCTAACCAGAGTCCTCTTTCCAGAGGACTCAGTCTGTCCTGGATGCCAGGCTGTCTTTGCTTCCTCACTGTGAGCAGGGGGACAGGCTAAAGGAGGCTGAATCGTGCTGTGGTGGATGGGGTCCAGTCTTTCCTTGTGGCCAATGTCTAGGGGAGGGCAGCACATGGAGAGTTCATGAGGCCCCTCCCCCATCTCATCTCAGTTTATGTGTATTATTCACTATCTAGCATTTTTACGCAAATTTATTTTTTAAAAAATAATCGCAGGGAGTAGAAAATCACATTAAAAAGGAAGGGGGACACGGCTTTACAAAGAACCGCAAACACACCCCGTTGCGCCCTTGAGTGACACAGTGGCATCCAATAAGAAAGGATATAGATTTGATATAGCAAAATGGGTGGGGAGCCAAGAATTACCTTGAAGAGGCTCAGATCAATTGTGGAGAAAAGTGTAAGTGATGCAGCCAAAACTAAGGATGGACTGAGAATGAATTCTAATGTTCTAGGTGTGTACAGAGCTGGTACGACATCAGTTCAAATCCTGCATAGGATGTCCTGTCTCATATAGGTGTGACCAGGGCCTTGGTCTGTCTCTCTGGGCCTGTTTACGCTTACCATTTAGTGAATTTCGGTCCACTCACTGGGCAGGTGTGTCTGCATTGCACCACTGCCATGGCCCCAGAGTGGGATAACCCTTTCCCAGAGCAATCCAACAGTCCACATGCTTACTAGGAGCCTCTGGATCACTCATGGGGCCAATTCACACTTTGGCCTGTAGTTGATAATTAGGCAACATCTGGGCAAGTGCATCTCCATTTGCAGGAGGCTCTATCTATCTATCTATCTATCTATCTATCTATCTATCTATCTATCTATCTATCTATCTATCTATCTATCTATCTATCTATCTATCTATCTATCTATCTTGCCCTACATCCAAAGGTCTCAGGGCGGGTGACAACACTTAAAACAACAAATTACAAACCAGTCCATATCATAAACAATAAAATACATAAAAACACTTAAATTCAGCATATTTAAAGCAACATCCTACATATTAAAATAATATCTGCAGTGGGGAGAGGATAAATATAATCACATCAGCATAGAAACGCCCCCTGCCTGCCCAGAAGTTGATGAAATCGTGCTCCACAACCTTACCAACCTTTACCAAAGGCCTACCTCAAGCATCCAGCTGTGACGATCTACACCTCTGCTGGACAGGGAGGTCAATGGAGCTGCTGCTGCAGCAAACATGCTGGCAGCTCTGCTAAGCTCCTGACACAACTGCAACTGCGTGTGCGTCAGTGCCATCACTGTGACAATACGAATGCTCTGTTATGACAATGGCGCTGACACGCAGTCTTGGAGGGCGACGCACTCACGTTGGCAGCACCCAGAAGAGGGCCACCCCCTGGATCAATCACAGGTTAGTGATCAATCGTGGAGCACATGGGCTGTTAGTGACTAGCACTCACAAGTGTGAGCATTAGTTAACTTTAGGTGATCACGCTGTTTTCACCTCCATGGGCTGGGAAGGGAAGTGCAAAAATGCCCCTGGACACTTCATCCACACCCTCTTCCAAATGCAGCACAACAAGTGGCTGCATAGTTACATGCGGCACCCAGATCGCCATGGCCTTCAACGTTGTCTTAGTGATACAGCCAGCCCTGAACTGGCCATTCACCCTACAAGTGCTACTGGCCAGGTACAGGGGTGGTTTAGTGTTTTTTGTGCAAATGACCACCACCTTACTAGATCTTTGCTGGTCTAGTCTGGTATTGTTATACTATACCAGGTCAGCAAGTGGGAACAAGCCCTCTCTCTCTTCCCCCACCCTCATGTGCACGTGTGAGAGAGTGTGTGTCAGTGTTTTCCCACAACCACACATTCATCCCTCTAAGTCAGAGCCTACCTTTTGACCACCAGAGAAAGAGAAGAAGGAAAATTGGCTTTTCGACCCCACTTTTCTCACCCATTTAAGAGGACTCAAAGTGACTGACAAAGCTTTCTATTCGTCTCCCCACAAAAGAATAGCCTGTGAGGTAGGTGGAGCTGTGAGAGCTCAGAAGAGGGCTGTGACTAGCCCAAGGTCACCAGCTGGCTTTATGGAGGAGAGTGGAATCAAACCCAGTATTCCCAGATAAAAGTCTGGCTCCCTAACCACTACACCAAACAGGCTCACAAGTGAACCTGCATGGCACTGCCCTGATCTAGGCTGATGTGCTGGGATGCTGCTAGAGGCTATCTACTTTGCATACAGCCCATCTAACTCAGTTTCATTCCTGCCCACCAAAGCTGCCAACCAGTAATGTACTTCAAGCACCATTTCTGAATGCCTGGCAAAATGTCACCACACATGCTATACTGGACCACGGCTGGCATGCTCTCCACACATGGGCCATTGGAACAGTATACTAGGTAAAACAATTCATGGATTGCTGGCCTGGAGTCCAAACCTGTGGATGGAGCAGTCTAGCAAATCCTTTGGATTACTGTGGAAACCCGGTGTGGACTCAACCATGCTCTCTCAGGGAGCTTGGCCCAGGTATGACCTGGGGTGGCTCCATTGCTCACCCCCCTAGTGTCTGAACGTTCCTTATCAAACCCATATAGGTTCTGCTTTGCACATCTTTTCGGGTTGCTACCAAGGCAGTTGCAGCAATTTCTGTGGCAAGGAGGACTAAAACTATTTACCGTACTTGCCTGTGGTAAAATAATACTTTCACTAAACAAGTTTAGCAATTAATGTCCTTGCCATCTTTGTGTACATCTAAAATATTTAGAGCAAGTCAACTTGTGTAGGTTGTTAGTTTCAAGCTCAAAGTACTGCCTAATTTTAATAGCTACTCCATTTCAGCGTAAAAACACTTGATATGCTCATTTCCAGTTAAAACATTTTGCACATTCTTAGCAGAGATACTGTATTCACTTGGCACCTGGCAATGGTGTTTAAAATATACTTTAAATGGAAAAGAATGCAGAAAATTGAGTGAAAGGAAGGCATGCTCTGTATGAGAGTAACTATTCAGTTGTAATGCAAAACATCTGAGGATACCATATTGAAGAAAGTTGATTTATGGAGTGTCTATAGTAATACTTTCACAGTCATGTAAATCTGGCAACTTTCTACACATAACACTTCCCACTGCGTTTTGTTAGAGTAAGACCACTTCTACTACTTAACTTGGCATATGTTAGATCAGTGATCAATAACAGCATTGATCACTGATCAGTAATAGCATTCGAATGATGATTCTGCGCCTGCTTTATAGTCAGGATGTAAATTCTGAAAAAATTCAGAAGCTGCATCCACTTTGGCTACATCTACATGGGCAAACAGTAAATTGCCCAATGGAGGTCTGAGGAGCACCAGTGGCATGTAATGCTCCTCTGGGAGTGTTTCAGGTTTGCAAGTGCCCTTGAAGGCATCCTCCTTGCAGAGAAGGAAAAAAGGCTTTGAGGGTGATTGCCGCCTTCTAGCACTTGAGCTGCCACCATGTAGTGCCAGTTCTAGTCCAATGGAAAAGACATATCACTGGCATCTTCAAAGCTGGGGAACTCTTCTTCCTCAGCTATGAAGAGAGCAAGGGGGCAAGGCACAGAACACATATACATTGGGCTTCTAGTCTTTAAGGAAAGAACAAGCAACTCTGCCTTTAAGATATTGCAGTCCGCTATTGTGCAGATGCTGCCTCAGCTAATTACAATATTGAATTTATAAGTTTGCACCTAGAACAGATGAACTCAGTTTTTCTTTTCACAGTAAAGAATGGTTCCTAAATATTAGCCTGTAAATTCTATGAAACCATACTAGGCAGAATCATTGTAGGAGCAGTTTACAGAGTGACCATTTTCTTCTGCAGCAGCAAAATCAACTCACTACAAATTCTGTGTGGGTCACATTCAGGGCAATGGGGCCTATGTTTGGGTAAGGGGATATATATTGTTGCTTGCCAATATTTTCTTATTTTAATGGCTTAAAACTGACAAATATGGTATGAAATACACAGCAAAGATCTACAGCTACTTAAACTTTCTTTTGTACACACACAGTACTATTTGAAATTATCCATAACTATTACCTGTTTTAGGGTTATCAACCTTCAGAGATAGAATGGACAATTCGTATTCAGAGGCTTGAGAGTTTAAGGCCCTTTCTTCACTTACTTGTTAATCTGGATCACGGAGCTCCTAAGAACACATTGTCTGCAAGGATGTAGAGTGGATTCAGATCAGAACTGTGCTAAGGATTAGTGGTAGACCAGATAAATGTGGTCTACAACCCTGCTAGCACTCTTTGGGCCTTTTCGCACAGGCTCTAAAAACGGAATTAGAGCCAGATGTGGAAAGGATTAGAACATGGCTTCCACAAAGGGAATGGAATCAGGGTCCCTTTGAGGACACCATGTCCGCACGTCGGCATGCAAAACTGGTTGCTTAAACCAGTTTTGCTGCCAAAATCTGACCCAGATTGGACTGGAAAAATCAGGTCTTACATCTGATTTCAGTGTAAGATATCAGTGCACTGAGACTAGTTACCATATAAAAAACACCGTGCTCCTACATGCTTTCATTTTCTTGTTCCTTACTGAGAGAACTTTGAACTACAGGTAATTCTGCACTGGCCAATATATCAGACCCGCAAGCATACTAGGAGCCTCCCATCCCAGGTAGGTAGATAGGGCCTTTGATTGGATGCAAGATATTCTACTTCGTGTGTGATCATAGCAAGCTACATGGTACTGTTATGGTTCTGCTGCCCTGCCCCCATTTGCTGATTAAAGCCAATAGTTCTAAAAGGAGAATCCCTCATTATAGTTTCAAATGTATTAGCCCTGGCTGGGTGGAGCCATAGGTACACCCCCATAACTGGATACCTTTTGGTACATTCCAACTCCCTATACAGAAAGTTTACAGAGAGAGGGAAAGAAAAGGGCTTGTGTTTTCAGAGTAAAATATAGCATTTAGGCCATTCTTATTAATTTTTAACAAGGCAGTGTCAAGGCAATAGCAAGGCCGTATCAAGGCAATAACAAGGCAGTAGCAAGAACTATCAAGTTAAACACAGAGAGTTACAAAGGAATCTGCATCTTTTGAAGCAAGAAGAGAGAAAAGGAGAATCAGAGCTTCAGAGTTTGTAGTCAGCGTCCATCTTGTTTGCAGCTGAAAGACAAGTAAAGTACCTGTTTCATTGCTTTGAGAAAGGAACTGGCAATTGTTTATGTGTTTTGTTTACTTTAAAATAAATCCTGTTAATTCCTGTTTGAACGAAGACCCAGAGCATTTCTATGGAATTTCTCAAGGATAAGCCTCCGTGTCCTCTCAAGTA
Organism: Aspidoscelis tigris stejnegeri; assembly: GCA_023333525.1. Classification (NCBI taxonomy): domain Eukaryota; kingdom Metazoa; phylum Chordata; class Lepidosauria; order Squamata; family Teiidae; genus Aspidoscelis; species Aspidoscelis tigris. The sequence goes on from JALMGA010000001.1 coordinate 217,626,838, forward strand.
ACAAACACAAGCTAACCCCTTATAAGACTTGAATCAGAGGTACTGAGTGTAAGTTTTGTAATTAGAATGCTTTATGGTTGTAGGATTTTCAACTTGATTTGGGAGATATGACACACCAACTAATCACTAGTCCATAGTCCAATCAATGAACCCAATGATTCTCCTGCCTTGAAAGCACCAACTTCCACACAGATCTTGATGTCCTGCAAAGATGAGAAAACGTTTCATCCTCTCATAAAGCAAAATATCCTGTTTTACAAACTGAGACCTTTCTTCTGAAGCATTTCCGGAATAAACTTCAAAAGTTTGTTTCCAAAGTGTGAGGTTAGAGGTGAAGCCAGCAGCATACTGGGACAGTCTTCCTGGTTGAGCAACCATTTTCCCACTTGACTTTTGGCAGTGGAGAAGGTGTTTGGCATAACTGGATTTTGAAACATAATTTCTAGTTATGGATTTTTGGTTTTGGGTGACTTTTGACTGGGGCTTGGTTGACTTACGGTACTTGTAATTGCCTATGTGTATCTTTAAGTGTTTTTGAGTGTGGCATGTGTATTTGGCTGTTTTGGTGGAGCTTCACTGCTTGTGTGTGCATCTGTAGCCTTTTGAGTGCTTTTGCTTGTGTGCCTTATCTGTGCTGAGGTTGGCACTTGGTGTCATGATCCCCAGCAGTCCAGTAAGTGCCTGCCCTCTCTAGGAGTAGCTTGGCCCTGTTAGGATGCTGAGTTCGTGCAATGACCGAGTGAGTACTACAGCGTAAAACATAGACACGGGTAGCAAGCGGTCTGAACAGTAAACTAAAACAAGTTTATTATTGTACACAAGCAATACTAGAAAGATAATAAGGTTCTGGTAGTTGTTGGCTTAACTCAGTAAGTCTCTTAAGGTTAGGAGCTACCCCTTTCTCTAAAGGAAAATAGTTCCCCTTTTAAAGACAAACCTCTCCACATTCTCCCCCCCCCCCCGGCTTGCTCTGCCACATCCCAAGCCAAGCCAGTGTACCATAACGTGGCTCTAGATTATCACAAGGCACGGCCCATCCTTGCTTGACTGATCATCCAGTCTGGTCAGTTGCTAGTGAAGTCTCCCTCAGAGCCACAATTCTCCACGATTGTCTCCTTCTGAAATCACTCAGCCACAAGACCAATGGTCAGCTACTGGTCCAGCTCTCTCAGGTTCAGCTCTCTTCTGTTCCCTTCAGCTCTTGTCCCAGCGCGAAGACCCCTGGTCAACTACTGATCCGGCTCCTTCAGGATTCAGCTCTTCTGTTCCTTTCAGCTCTTGTCCCAGCACGAAGACCTAGTCTGCTGTAATCTGTGTTCCTTTATACCCTTTTTCTGTGGCCCTGATTGGCTGCCACTTCCTGGGGAAAACTGCTGGAATAAAATGCTGCTGTAGAGTTCTAAGATAAACTCCTATCCCTCACCCCTGATTGTTGGGAACTCCTCCTCTAGCCCCTCCAGCACCCAGATCCCCAGACATCTTTCCCTCCAAAAATCAGCTGTAGCCAATCATTGCAGCAGGGCCCGCACAGGATTTCCCACCCTTTTTGCAGCCCAAAACCCAGGGCTTGCAAAAAGCTGTTTGCAAAGAGGCTGGCTATTGCAGCTTGCTAGAAGCCTGCAAGGCCAGAAAGCAAAACAGTTTGCAGCCTGTACCCAGAAACCGTCACACTTGGGTTCCTGGGTGAGTACAGAATGTGCAAGTGTGTACTGATTTACAATGTGTGCAGATATTTGTAGGGTTTTGTTTTTGTGCACACATTTTTTTGTTGCAGGCAATTGTGCACAACTTCTGCCGTTTGCAACATCCGCCCACAAAAAAAAGCACAGTTTTTTGGTGCAGAGTCTATTTTGGGGGGCTAGAAATTTTGACTTCTTGGGAAACCTCATTTCTTAGTGTCCCAGGGTTTTGGGCCACCTCCTCCTATCAATATCCTGTGTATGAAGGGATAAAAGTATGAACTGCTGTCACCATAGGGGAGAATTTGGGTGGCAGTAATTTGGACAAGAATGAAAAATTGCAGGGGCTATTATTGTAGTTATTCAGCAATCAGACTTCAGGTCTAATCAAAATCCACACACAGTGTATGTGGTGTGTTGACTCCAAGCAGTCAATATTTATAACACTATTTTTTGATATTACATAATTAGAACCTTCAGAATAGTTTGGTATTGTCCCCACACTAGTAAAATATAGCATCATTTCATGTTTCCATTATAGAAAGAAAAAACACTTCTATTTCAAGTCAAGAACTAAGATTGCATGTGACCCTGCAAAGTTCTTTCTGTTCCACCTCCACTGCCTACATGGTTTCTAATTGGTTGATGTGCGTTTTTGGATGTGATGCTGCTGAACAGCTGATTCTCAGGGTCAGAAATAGCAAGAAAGGTGAAAATTGCTATTTGTTTAATGGTTCCTGGTTATCTGCAAGTTTTGAGATCCCTGATGGGTTTTTTCTTCAACCACACACCCCCTGGAATCTAACCTTGGAAAATAGCAAGGGACTACTGTGATTACATTTGAGGTGTCACTGGTTAATATTATTTAACAAACTTCATCTAAGTGGAATTGTTGCAAAAGATAAAAATTCCTTCTTAACAGAAGAATTTGCATGTTTCTTCATTCATTATTTTCAGAGGTCTGCCTTTTTTAACAACAACAAAAAATCTATGCAGTTTTTAGTGAAATGCTATGCTAGGAGGAGATGAAATATGCCCAAGAGTACATCAGACATCTGTAGCAGAGAGCCAGAGATTCCTATCTTCCTAATCTTTCTTCAGTCTTTAATCACATAGAATTCATTTAGTTCAAGGAGAACTTCACGTGAAGAAAGATTTACAGGGTTGGACTCATGTTAAACACTTCTTTGTTCTTCTGGCTTTGGGGGAGCATGTCTCGTACAGAAAGAGAAGGAGCTTTCCATGCTGAAGAATGTTGAAAGCTTTTAAATATTTCCAAATTCACTGGATGCAGTCACACTTGCATACCAGTGCTTTGGTATACTTTGTTTTCAGACCATAATTTGAATTTTGTGCCGTTTTCAACGGGGAAAAGCCTTCTCTTTACTTTACACCTTTTGTATATTACCCATGCAATGTTACTAATCATTTTTATTGCTCTCTGCAATGTGATAAAAGAGAGAAGGGGGAAGGGGAAGGTTTTGTTTCTGGGCATTTTGAAGCAGAAGACAATTGGTGGGCCACTGTGTGATAGAAGATGCCAGACTAGATGAGCTGTGGCCAGATCCAAGCTCCTCTTATGTTCTAGAAAACATGTCAGAAAACAGAACCAAAGTTTTCTCATGGTGACAACCTGAAGGGCAGTGAGACGATTAGTGATTAACGCTGTCATATGCGATCCAGTTTGGTCTAGTGGTTAGGGAGCTGTACTCTTATCTGGGAATACCAGGTTTGATTCTGCCCTCCCCCATGGAGTCAGCTGGGTGACCTTGGGCTAATCACAGCCATCATTCTGAGCTCTCACAGCCCCACCCACCTCACAGGGTGTTCTGTTGTGGGGAGAAGAATAGAAAGCTTTGTCAGTCACTTTTATTTCCCTTAAAAGGGTGAGAAAAGTGGGGTAGAAAAGCCTTCTTCACATTAAGAATACTACTTCTGTGTAGATATATTGCTTATATACAAAATATTCAAAATAGGTTATGCCAGCTAGTTGAGTGCTTGCAAACAGCATTTCACCTTGGAAGGTATTTGCTGCCACCAGGCTTCTGAAGATAAGGAATAATTCCTTTCCCTTTAACCATGTATCCAGGGAAAGTGCTAAAGGCCAAGTCACTCTTACATGCACATCCTTTGCCCAGAAACATTGAACAACAAGAACTCTTGCTCCAGGCCTATAAAATATGTGATTGAAGGTAAGGACTTGCTTCCATCCTCAAGGTGCAGCAGCCAATTCTTAACAATCAGTTTTTTATTAAAAAACAAAGATCCATTGTTGTATCTGCTCCAGAAGCTGCAATTAGTGCAAAGTTCAGCAGTAAGATTGCTGACTGTGGATGTGCAGATTCCACACCTGTATTTACAAAGCTGCATTGGTTGCCAGTTTCCTACCAGGCCAGATTTAAGGTTTTGTCCTTTATATGCAAATTGGGACCTGGCTCATAGCAGACTACTTCTCTGGATACAGATCTTTAAGATCACTCAGATCATCCTGCTACAAGTATCTCTTGCTCCAGTAGCTGTTTCTGCAGTGGCACCAACCCTTTAGGTTGCTCTCTCTTCTGAGATCCAAGTGGCCCTTACAATTATTTATTCTAAGGGCCCGTGAAAAATATTTTGTAACTAAGCATTTCCTGTGGGAATGATTTTTCCTTTCCCACTATTTTAAATTATGTTTCCATGGATAGCAGTTCATAGTTTTTATCTCTTTTGATTGAGAACTGTCCCAAGATTTTAAAAAGGGAAATGGTATATAAAATATCTTGCATGCATGCATGCTTCCAATCTGAATTCAAGGTGCTGATAATGACTTTTAAAGCCCCAAACGGCTTGGGATCTCAGTATTTGAGGGTCACCTCCTCTTATATAGACCTGCCTGAGGTTTAAGATCTGTTGGAGGGGGGCTCCTCCATGTCCCACCAGTTAGAGAAATCCACTGTGCTGGGACATGGGTGAGGGCCTTCTCAACTGTGGCACCTCATTTATGGAATGTCCTTCCCCTGGAGGCCTATTTAGTGGTGCTTAAAAGTTATGAGAGTTGGCAAGTAAAGACCTGGCTTTTTATTAAAGCCTTTGGGCACTAATTCACTCAAGGATTATTTTCATCTTAATCTTAATTTTAACTTTTAACTTTTTAACTAACTATACAGTTTAATGTATTTAATATTTTGCTGTATATAGGTTTTCATTGTAAACTACCCAGAAATCTTAGGATATGAGGTGTGATATAAATATTTTAAATAAATAATACATGCGTACATAATGCTGGGCATGTGGTAGAAGCATTAACCTAAGAATCCTCTCACATGTAATGGAAAATTCACACTTCCCGCCTGTTACACTACATTGAAAGTGAATATAAAAATCTACATTAGTTGACATGTGTATTTTATTTTTAGATGTCTCTCTTGCATTAGCAACATTTGTTCAAATAGTGTCAGAAGCATATAGTATTCCATGTAAGTGCTTCTCGGAAGACACATTTGTTGTTGCTTAAATGGTTTTATTGCTCTTTAATATGAATGATACCTTTGTATATTAATATTAGATGATATGAATATTATACAATGTTACATAAACATATGAGATTAGAATATCAAAAATGGCCACTGTGCAGGTGTGCTGAATACATACCTCTGAGTATTCTGACCTTCAAAATACCTGGAAGTAACCATCTTGCCATTACAGGAGCAGGTGTCCATACAGGTAAGTGCCCATGCTTTCCCCCATGATGTTGCCTCACTTTCTGGAGGCAGTCTTAGATTATAATTTTATGCATTCTGCACATTTGAAAAACTATGACACATTACTAAAATGTAATTAAAACATTACCTCATAAGAACATTTAAAAATGTTCAGAGCTTTGGGAAAGACGCAGGAAGAATGTAGTAGCCCTGACCATGTAAAGGCCTGTCACATGGAAGAAGGCAAAGATTTTCCCTACTGTTTTGGAAAATGGGGCTATATCTAATGCATATAATATTCAGACATAATTCAACTGAATTAGGGTGCCCCCAAATATTGAGAAGAAAGTTCATAGTCTCATTTAGGTTCCACAGTCGCCTCTTGGCACTCCTGCTAAACAGCAAGAGGCATTCATGGAGCAAATTTGAGCTCTTACCTGATCTATTGTTTCTTTGTAGAATCACTACTCTTGCAAAAGCGTGATAGGAAGCACCTGCCCTATGGGTGTGCAAAATGACATTCATATTCACAAATTTGAATATTTCAAGTTCACAGACATTCATATTGAATTTAAAATCTGATTTTTGAATATCCAAAAGTTCATTCGAAGTAAATTTTTCCCCTGCTTGTAAAAATGAGCAGTCGATTGAATATTCGTATTTGCTTTATTCTTGCCGATGAAAAGGGACCTTTTCAATTCACCCACAAAAGAATGCGGAAATCCATTTTTTGTTTAACGATTCAACAATGAATTTTCAGCTTTTTGATTCGACAGTGAAACTGTGTTTTTGTGTCCCTGTCCCTAACCCTACTACTTCCTAGTTTTTTTCTTTTGCAAGATCAGCAATTCCTCAAAGAAATAACAGCCAAGGTGAGCAATCTGGCATGATAGAAACCCCAGCAGTGAAGCTGGATTTTCTGTCATACCTGTATTGCAAGTATGTGTGGCAATTCCAATACAATTCCAGGAAAATCAGTTTTTATACCACTTCTGGGGGCACCTTTAGGAAGACCCTGCTGAAAGTGTCTTAAAGGTGAAATCTTGAGAAGTGATGAGATCTTTCTCATGGTGGTACCTTAAGAAGACAATGGACAGTCTTAAGGCAACAGTAGCACAACTAGCAGAGATGCAGTAATCAAAGGGGACCCATTAACCACTGCGGTTGGTCTGGGTAAATCCAAGTAGGCAAAGTTATTTCACTTGGTGTTTATCACTGCATTTGTTTACATATTTTTTAATCTCAGTTTGTCTTGCACGGTAATCCATTCTGACTTAGTTATATCCCTGATCAGTGATGTTCGAGCTCTCCACTGATGAGGGTGGAGAAGATGGAATACAAACTGTAAGCCAGTTTCGTCTAGTGGCTAAGAAGCTGGACTCTTATCTGGGAATGACGGGTTTGATTCCACACTTCCCCATTAAGCTCACTGGCTGACCTTGGGCTAGTCACGGCTCTCTTTCTGAGTTCTCACAGCCCCACCCACCCCACAGGGTGACTCTTGTGGGGAGAAGAATAGAAAGTTTTGTCAGCCACTTTGAGTCCCCTTAAATGGGTGAGAAAAGTAGGGTAGAAAAGTGGATAACTTGATGAATTCACTTATGTAACTTGCTCTGTTAGATTATAAAGTCGACAGAGATCATAATACAGCTGATGCACCACAGGTGAGTCAGGAGACTAGCCAGATTAACAGTTTTATAAAAAATGCTGACTAGTGTCAGAGAGCAGAATGCCATGCAAATCACTAATCTGTTGCTGGCAACATTTTCTGTTCTGATTCTTTTACTACAAGCTTCTGTGTTTATAGTGTGCTTTGTCCTTAGCAGGTGCACAATTTAACCTGATTCTAGTATACATTGTGTTGAACAAAAAGCAGCCTCTGGTGTGGTGTGATATGTGTGTGTGTTTTACAGGTCATAAGCAGGCAGAGTTTTATAAACTGAGCCCCCCCCCCCCCCCCCCCCGGCCGCAGCTGAATAGAGAATATTTTGAGTTGAAGACTTGTCAGGATAGCTTAGATAAGGGAAAGCCCTAGGCTAGACAGGAGCAAATCTTTTGGAGCACTTATGGGCAAAAGAAACAATTGTAAGGGATGCCTAGCTTTCATCTTAGCTTTCCCCTGGGAGAGATAAAGTTTGGGCAAATATCCAGGTGTCTGAATCAGCCTCTGTGGCTTTTCTAAAAATCCAGAGACTATAATTAACCCACAGCTGCTCTGCTGACATCTGTGGGGGGGAAAATATTTAATGCATTCACTTTGTTACTACTTTATAAAGTTCCCCATTTAAACTTTCGGTACAAGCAAAGCATTTGGTCCTAAGACCTCATAAAAGAGAAAAAGATGAGCACTTGGCAAGCTTTGGTGCAAGGTGAGCAATGGGGCAGAAATTTTAACAAGCATGAACTTTTGCAAAAGGTTGCTAGTTAATAGTTTTAAAGTTTCACTATAAATTATGAGCTTGCCCTGTCGTGTTTTCTTTAACTTGCAAGGGTAATGATTGTCCCACCTGCTGTACACACAATGGCTTAATTTCTGACTAGAGGAGTAAACTTATTTGACTAATGAAATTCTTTAGTGATCCAGCAGTGTTATGTTTACTTTAATGCTTAGGTTCTTGGCTTTAAAAGATGCAGAATCCATATTGGGAATAGCAGAAAGTGGGAAAGGTTTTGTTTGGTTTTGGTGGAAACTAAGGTATCTGAAAATCAGAGTGAACTGTTTTTTCAAGACTGTAAAATGCCTTAGACACAACAGTATCTCAGCTTAAGTTCATCTGTGGTTAGAGGTTTTCTACAGTTTTGCTGATCTCTGTGTGAATGTACCTTGGTCGATGATTAGATTATGAGAGGTCATGTTTTCAAACGCTACACAGCAGAGTTTGAAACCTCATGAACTGCTGCCAAATATTTGGAACCAAATACCAGTATCCGTGCCCTGAGGAAGACAGCTGGAATAAAACTGGGGTTGACCTCAGTTCTTGGCATCACTACTTTTAAAAGCAAAAGTCTGTGTGGCAAGCATGGAGGTCAGTAACAGGTAGGGTTGAAGCAGAATAAGACTAGACTGTAGGGAACACCAGAATCTCGCCTTTGAACTCTGACTTGGAAGATGTTGAATGCAAAAATAAAAACAGAAGCAAAAAACAGGAAGCATTTCCTAAAGCAAAAGTCAAAAGAATATACAGTAAATCAAAATCTGTTTCAAGCTTTTATTCTTTGCCCAAAATAAAAATTTGGAATTTGTTTTGATAACGCCTTCAATGCAGCAGAATAGTTTTCTGATTAGACAGGGATGCTTTTAAAGTGACTGATGCTTAGTACTTGTTGCTCAGATCAGAGCTGGTGCCAGATTTTAGGAAGCCATGAGCCAAGTGGCTCCATTAAGGCCTTTATTCTTATTGTAACCCAGCCTTGGACCACTTGGTGAAGGACAGGATATAAGCAAAGCTAAAGCAAAAAAGTTTAAGGACCTGCTTAGGCTACAAACACCTTGTGTGTGTTTTATATGTATAAACATGTATCATTACAGAGCTTATTGTGTCATGAGTATGCAACTTGTGAGGTGTACCAAATCCATGGATTGCCAGATAAACGAACGAAATGTGTTTGTAAATGAACACATCAGGCAAAATTATGTCCCTCCAGATTTTCTTGCCAGGCGGGAGTGGCTGGGATCCATGGGAGATCTAGGCTGCATCCAGGCAGGGTACAAAACCCAGGATTATTCCAGCCACATGTATCTAAGACAGTGATGGCGAACCTTTTGAGCTCGGTGTGTCAAAATTTGCAAGAAAACCTAGCTTAACTCGGGTGCTGTGTCACTTCTGGAAATATCCATAATTTTGTGATATTTGTAGCTCTAGTAAAAAAGTTATATTTTTGATATATGTATGTTATTAAAAGCAAAAACAAATAATTCTTTACATCAGTGACTTTTGTTGCTAAATCTTCAGTTGAAAGTTGGTATTTCATACACTTCAAGAACAAGCAAGCACTACATGCCCAGGTGCCAGGGTGACCAGGTGTGTCACCCAAAAGGGCTTGGTGTGTCACCTGTGACACGTGTGTCATAGGTTGGCCATCACCGATCTAAGACAAACCCAACCCAGGTTTTCTCAAAATAGCAATATTGAGTACCTTGCCTGGCACTTGTTCCCAGGTATTTCCTCAAAGAATGCTCACTCCACAAGCCCAGGGGCTAAAGCGAGCCAAAAATGCCCACTGCACAAGCTTGGGGGTCAGCGCTTGTGCAGTTCAAGATATTTTCATCATTGGAAGCAAGCACCAGACAAAGGAAGGGTCTGGGTTTGCCTTGTGATTTCACCTTACTATCTTGAAGGGACAGGGATCTCAGAAAAATCCCGGATTTTCCTCTCACCTTCTGGAGGCAGTCCCGATTCAGCTTGCAGCTTTAATATCACGAGGAGAACATTTAAATAACTAATCCATCTTGGGCAAATAAGTTACATGACCTCTTTCTCCTTCAGCTGTTCCTACTGGAAAATTAGGTGAAAGATGTGGCTGCAGTGAAATGCAAATGTTTCAAGCAAGCTGTGAGTTCCTAAGTAAATATATTACAAGGCATGTAGCATTCTAAGCCAGCTGTGTTACGGCTTCTGTTCAGAGTGACTAGATGAGTCAGACAGGGACTATGATATTCTGGAACACATGGAATAAAATTCTGTACACCTGCACATAGTAATACTCATTTCTAAATGCTTTGGCCTGACGTTGATTTCATTCTGGTATCTTGAGCTAGATCACAGAATTGCACTTGTCCTCATTTTTCAAGCTAATGTTCTTTACTTTTCAATCTAATACAGAAGGAAATAAAGTGAAAGTAGTTTTATGTTACTTTTTAGTTATAAATCGTAATTTAAAAAAGTACATTGTAAATTAAAGAAACAGTTAAAAGCCTGAAGTTGAGTTCTTTATTTTTGATTATAATGATCAAGGCTGTTTTGAGTAGTGATGATAGTTGAACAAGTCCTGGCCAGAGTAGGACTTGGAGTTTGTTTTGCAAAACATGGTGTTAATTTTGAGGAAGTTGACTATTCGAGAGTTAATGACCCTTTCCTCACAGGACATTCTCCCATAATAGATAAGGTCTAGAGGCCTCCGTTCCCCACACTAGTACAGATTAGGTGAGGCCTATCCCCCTCCTAGCACGATCCATTTGCAGAAGATGACATCAAGGTCTTATGGTGCGCTAAGGATAGTGTACTGGATCACAGAATTCTAGTTAAAACCACTCACCACCATTATCTAACCCCACAACAATGTTGGACCTTGTTTCTTGTCCGCATTAGACTTTTTTGCATGGTGCTTATCTCATGCCACATTGGTTCGCACTAGGTAACTTAGCCAACAGTGGGGTGGGCTACGAGTAGCCAATGCTAAGGGCTCCCTGTGTTCTGTACAGCATCCCAGGCCAGTTTTGAAGGTTGAGAACACAAACAGCTGGCCTTCAAGAAGAAGAACATTTTTGGCACCTGCTGTGACATATCTGCCTATGTTCACATGCTGCCTGTGGTTCAGTATACCACTGTCCTGGTGGTGTTAGACATGTTGCAGTTTGGGTGCCATATACCACACTAGTGTCCTGGTCCTGTGTGCTTATACCGGTCTGTTGGGCAAGAGGAGGCATGGCTTCACAGTAAACCAGTCTGTTGTACTGGGCTTGCCAACTGGCGCAGTGCAGAAAGGACCATAGTGATCATGTAACTCTAGTGTTAAAAACTGGAACATTGGGAGATTTTGAGGTTAAGGTACTATTTTTCAAAAAGCATTTTTAAAAAAGTGTTCTTACAGTGTTAATTGAAAAAGGCAAATCTCTCAATACGTTAAATAATGTTAGGTCTGGTATTCAAACAAGAGCTAAGCTATAATATGCATATTTCTTCCCTTACTTTCTTTAATATAAGCATACAATAGTTAGTACATTGTTTGCCTGACAGATACAGTTACTGCAGCAGATTCATAATTTTCTAGAGACATCATATGGCCCATATTCTGGGCATTAATTTTCTTTTAATAATTTTCCCTTGAGGCACTTGGTTAACATATTGATGACAATTAAGAATAGATATAATATGAGCTTGGAGTGCCTTTTAAAGCACAGAATGCACCCTGTACCACCCATTCCACAATGTCCATATAGTCACAGTGATAACATCACTCAGAGAGAAAGGGAAACTAGCACTGCCCTTGGTTTCTTAAAGACATTCTTTATTACAGCATGGTCTTTTAAACATTTTGGCACTGGTAGAAAGATGATTATTCAGAGCCTTCTCCTCTGTCCTGAAATCTATTCTACCTCCTTAAGAATATATGTTTCATCAATAATGATGAATATGCCCTTGGGAACACAGAATGGTGATGACTTTTGTCACTTTTGACCACTGTAGATCTTAAAGTCAGTCTTCTATTTCTTCATGAATGTTTCAAGGTGAAAGCCACTTGTGTGGGTTTGTTTAGGTTATAGTAGAATTGCAAACCAGCAAAACAGTACTTGCTACTTTTCTAGCTATGTTTCTTTAGAAGGTGTTAGTAGACTCTGTCTATTATCAAACATACCTTCTTAAAGATATTTCAACTCTAAGGTCTTTTTTGCACTTGGTCTTATTCTGTATTATATCCTGGAATAGGAGTCTGTCATCTGTGTGCTGGTGCAGACTATGGCAGGCCATTTTTGTACACCAGGAACCATCTGGTAAGTTCAAGCAAGTTTTAAAATAAAGCCACCTGAGACATTTGTCTTCAAATACAGATTTTAAATAGCACATTATTATACTTTTCTGTTTCACACAGGCCACCTACTTGGACTTTCTCATGATGACTCCAAGTTCTGTGAGGAAAACTTTGGTTCCATGGAAGATAAGAGATTGATGTCTTCCATTTTAACAAGTATTGATGCTTCTAAGCCATGGTCCAAATGCACTTCAGCAACAATGACAGAATTCTTGGATGATGGTCATGGTGAGTATGGTGATATCACTCCCCTCTTTTACTTTAATATCACTAACAGCAGCAAAAATAGCTGCCGTGGAAAATATGGCAGCTTCTGCTTGGTCCTTTAGGACCACTCCAGCTGCTGCCACACCTGTTTGCCATAGATGACCCCAGAAGACATGCCCTCCAGAGGAATTCTCTAGCCACATGGAGTTGTCAGCCTCTCAGCAAATAGAAGACCACTTTTTAGCAGTTTCAAAAGAGTCCCCACAGTGAACCAGTCGAGCCATCTGCCATATGGATGGTGGCCCTGGAAATGGACAGCTTCTGTACAATCCAGCTGTCAACTTCAGAGACAGGGGCTTAGGCCACGATGGACCATGATGATCCAAGCAAAGATCAGACTCCACATTGTGCACGAAGATTACTCGTTGCAACAATTCACAGGCATTTATATTATTCAAACATACAAAAAGCCAGAGATTTTTTTTTCATGAATTAGGAATTACTGATGTCCTGGAGGCATCATGGAGCTTTCCTCCTCTCGCCCAGTTGGTCAATGTATATGTGTGTGAACATGCAGAAAGAGAGACAGAAATTATGAATTATTTTTATTTTAAGCCTTCTGCTCCCCAAAATGAGCAGTAGAATCCAGTGATCCTGTTATATTTTAACATTAATAAACACCTCATATCTCAAGCCAACAATAAGGAATGAATCAGAAGGCAGGAGGCATCAGGTTTCCAAAAAAGCAGTAGTCCTTCTGCTAGTACACAGAAGAGGAACATGTAGAACAGAACTCAGGAAGCAACATTCATCTAAATTGTTCCTTGATCACATTTTAGCTCCTCCAGTTCTTTTGCCAATCTTAATATTAGTAGGAAATTCCTAGGCTGCTTTCACATGGAACAGAAAAGTGTCCCAAAAGGTCTTCAGAGACTCATGTGGCCTCTGTGTTCTCATTCTATCTCTGATCTGCCTTCTCTAGCCTAGAATGTTAAGGGGGAGGCTGCTTGTTTTTCTCTGTTTGTGAATAAAACCAGGCATTTGGGGAGGGATGACCAAACTTTTTTGAACAACCCTGTCTGTGCCTGCTTTATAGCATCAGTACTAGTGTTTTATTATCCTTCACCAGCTTTTCATTAACAACAAAAAGCAAATAATATCCTTCACTGTGCTACTAAAGCAACTGTAGCTCTTATAGAACCTTTTCAAATTCCTGACTGCTTACATAAAAATGACCTAACTGAACAAATGGATCCAGTTGTTATGGTAACTAAAATACTTATGGATGAAAAACATATAATGTGCATGCAGGCCTTGTAAAATGCAACATTGTGTGAGATGGCTCTCATTTTCTCAGTGCTCTGTGCAACTTGCATATTCTATCACATTTTTGTTTATTGACAATTGCCTTAAATATCCTGCCATCCTATTAAGCAGTTATTAAACATTTTCCATATTTTATCTGTGTTGGTTGGTATTATCATAAGCACAACTTGGAGAAATCTCATCCAGGGTTTAGTATAACATCATTATACCAAAGTGAAGTTTCATGGTATAGTAATACCATCAAACTATTGTTAAACGCAGTTATCGTGCAAACAGTCCTACTTTGTAATATATAGAACCTGTTGTCCCCCAGACCATTCTTGAACAAGTCCAGGAGCAACTTTCTTGCTGAACCACAAGTCCACGAGGATCCACTTATATAAAACTTCTATTTCTGTTTAAAAGGAATATGGGCACCTTTTGCTTCAGCTGTTAGACTGCAGCACCCACCTTGTAGTGCTGCAGATTTAGTCACCATTTACAGGCCCAAGTGTGATTTGTGTGTACTTATCATAGAATCATAGAATGGTAGAGTTGGAGGGGACCTCCTGGGTCATCGAGTCCAACCCCCTGCTCAAGGCAGGATCTCCTAAACCATCTCAGACAGATGGCTGTCCAGTCTCTGCTTGAAGACCTCCATCGAAGGGGAACCAACCACCTCCCGTGGCAGCCTGTTCCACTGGTTGATCACTCTTACTGTTAGAAATTTTTTCCTAACATCTAAACTAAATCTTTTCCGCTGCAGTTTCACCCCATTGTTTCTAGTCCTTCCTTGAGAGAGTGAGAACAGGGCTGATCCCTCTGCCTTGTGACAACCCTTGAGGTATTTGTAGACAGCTATCATGTCTCATCTCAGTCTTCTTTTTGTTAGACTAAACATTCCTAGTTCCTTAAGCCGTTCCTCATAGGACATGGTTTGCAGACCGTTCACCATCTTGGTAGCTCTCCTTTGAACCTGCTCCAGCTTGTCAGCGTCTTTTTTAAACTGGGGTGACCAGAACTGGACACAGTACTCCAGATGAGGTCTGACCAAAGTAGAGTAGAGGGGGATAATAACTTCACGTGATCTGGACTTTATGCTTCTCCTAATACACCCCAGGATTGCGTTTGCCTTTTTTGCAGCTGCCTCACACTGTTGACTCATGTTCAGTTGATGATCTACCAGGACACCCAAGTCTTTTTCACATGTGCTGCTGCTCAGCCGAATTCCTCCCATTGTATATGTGCTTTTTTCATTTTTCTTGCCCAGGTGCAGAACCTTGCATTTTTCTTTGTTAAATACCATTTTATTAGTTGCAGCCCATTGTTCGAGTTTCTCTAAATCTTTTTGAATCCTCTCTCTCTCTTCTCTGGTGTTTGCAATCCCCCCTAGCTTTGTGTCATCAGCAAATTTGACCAGTTTCCCTTCAACTCCCTCGTCCAGATCATTTATAAAAACATTAAACATAACTGGGCCCAGGACAGAACCTTGTGGTACTCCACTTGACACTTCCTTCCATTTGGATGTGCAGCCATTTAAAGCCACTCTTTGAGTACGATTACTAAGCCAGTTTTGAACCCACCTTATAGTTGCCTTGTCAAACCCATATTTGATCAATTTTTCAATGAGGATCGCATGAGATACTTTGTCAAATGCTTTGCTGAAATCAAGAAATACTATGTCTACTGCATTTCTTGATCAACCCATTCAGTGATTTTGTCATAAAATGAAATCAAGTTAGTCTGACACGACTTGTTTGATACAAACCCATGTTGACTACTGTTAATTATTGAATTCCTATCCAAATGCTGACATATGTGTGTTTGTGTTCCCTTTGAATGAAAATTGTATGTTTGTCCCTTGGTTTGCCTACTTCACACTGTGATAACATCTGGTATCTTTAGGTTTGGGCAGGACCATTAGACACTAGGACACTACAGGGAGGAGGATGACGGCAACTTAGAGAGGCCTGGGCATCATTATTGACTCCCTTAGTCACTCTTTCTTGTTTGCTGATTTATTTGGAGATGGAGCAGGGTGCTCTCAGTCTCTCCTTCAAACACCACCGTTGGGGCATGATCTGATCATGTATCTGTCACTCACAGTCTGAATTGGGGTAAAAGGGGGAAACTAGATTTTCACAGTACCTCCAGGAAAGGCCTGGGAGCAAGGTGTGAGTAAGACCTTTGAATTTGATGACAAATTGTAGGATCTAATCCCTCCTCTGTTTAGGGGGCCAGCCTATCTTGAGGCATAGCCTCTATGGATTGGGTCCTATAATTCCATAATTGATTGCTGTGGATCAGCACAGCACCAGAGCCTTTGGCCCTGTCCAGACTAGGTGACTACTGTGCCATCACTATGCTGCTACAGTGGAGTCACTGCATGTATTGTATTGCAGACAACACCACAGTAATCCCCCTCTTCCCCACCCCCAAAAAGGGCAAAATACTGTTGCTGGGAAATCCAGTGCTAGTCACAGGTTTTCCAGAAATAGAACTTTTTAGGATAGTCGCTTACATTTTGGATGGAGCAACTACTGTAGCTCCATGCAGCGTATATTTGTGGAGGCTGAGCCAACTACACATGCACAGTGTTGGTGACACACACATCTGGGAATTTTGACAGTGGCTGGAGTGCCCAGATTCCTGTCTAGGCAGGAAGCATTAGTATTTAGCCCTTAATGTTGTTGTTTGTCTTTTAATGTCATAACCTACCCTGAGACCTCCAGATATAGGGTGGGATAAAAATCAAAATAAATAAATAATGGCAGGGGAGCAATACCCCACATTATTGCTTCCTACTGCAGTATGTGGCCACCATCTGGAGTCAGCCTTTTTGGTTTTTGCAGTCATGATTTCCTCTCGCCCTCTTTTGTTTTTGATCATTTTTGCCAGGGAAGCATAAGAATCATAACGCTTCCCATTTCTGCAGTAGCACAGTGGACTGTAATCACGAGCAACTGTATGTGTGGTTAATGGAGTGTTTCTTAAGCACACCCGACATGATTACTTGCAGGCATCAGCTGGCCTCATCATAGGGCACTTGAGCATTTCTCAGTCCATCCACACAGCAAATGCCAATTTGTAAAGTAGCTGGTTTCTTTTTCTGTTTATTGTTAGAATAAACAATGTGGTAAGTAAATATTGAGAATTGCATGCTGGGTTACTAAAAATACCACTTTAACCCATTACCTAGAAGTTAAGAGCCATGAGAAAACTTGTTTGTATTTTGTAAATGTGTTTGTCTAAGAAATAGGACAAGATGTTTTTGTGGGGAGAAAACAGCTGTTGAGTTAAGCCTTACCTGAGTTAAGCCTTACCTGACTTCAGCCCAGTGTTAAATGTTGTGTTCCTTTACCTCTTACCTAGAAGTGCCATATATACATTTCTGCAAAGCAGAAAACAAACAGCCCAACCTCCCCCACAAAGACTTCACCGCCCTTAATAGGAGAGTTGCTAGGACACCTATGTTTTCGTTCTTAATAAGCATACTGAAACATTTTATTTATTTTTATTAAAGTTGAAGGGAAAGATTTTTTAATGATCCTCTCCTTTTGCTAGAAATCTTCCTCATTGTTAGGAGGACTGTCATTAACTGAGGGAAATTTTGGGCAAAGATGCATATCAGTTTATTCTTTTATCATCAGGTAAGTATGCATACATAAAGTACCCATAACTCAGTGGTATACCAACTTCCTGGAAAGCAGATGGTTGTGAGTCTGATCCCTGACATCTTCCTGGAAGAAGGTAATGAAACTCACTTCTGTATCTCCCAGGTAAACTGCATGGGTATGTCAACTGGAGGTTGACTCAATGACACTTGGCAAAACAGACTTTTTTAGTGTCCTATCCCCACATATTGCTGTAAGAATCCCAGCAAAGGTTTCTTGTCTTTGAATGAGATATTTTCATCTAAGGGCATGTTCCCAAAGGCCCTAAAAGCCGGGTTGAATGTGAATTTGCTGCTCAGAATTCCCATGCAATCTGCCAGTAATCCAAATCCGGCAAGCCCCGTTCCCATTCCACTTCCTTTTCCCCGGATTTTCCTGGGAAAATGCGGGGAAAACAAACCCCTGGTGAAACGGGTTTTCTTGCCGGATTTGGATTACTGCCGCTGCTCCTCTTCGCCTGTCCACTGGATTTTAGTGCCTTTGGGCACTGTCTTGACACGCAATTGGAGGAGGGCTGGTGAAGAGGAGAAGGAGGAAAGGGGCACCGGGCTCACTGCCATAATCTGCGGCTTGACTCTGAGTAGAGGGTGGGCGCCCAGGCAACATCAAGCATGGCGGCTCCGATTGCGTGTCAGGCTTGAGGTTGTCTGGATGACCCTCCTCTACTCGGTCAAGCCGCGGCTCATGGCAGTGAGCCCAGCGCCCTTTTCCTCCTCCTTCTCCTCCTCGCTGTCTGCTGATGCACTGATGTGCACTTGCGGGTCCAGTGTGGGAACAGCTTGATGTGTGCTCAGTGCTGTTCCTGGCTGGAAACTCAAGCTCGCACTAGAACCTGGATTACTCCGGATCAGAGTAATCCAGGTTTGCGGTAGGTGGGAACACAGCCTCTAAGAGAGAATCCACATTCTGTTTTTACAAGAGTGTGTGTGTGGGGGGGGGATTCATTTGCAAAACATATGCTGCACATTAGGAAGGTTCTAGGTTCAAACACAAATAACTCCAACTACGGTTAGAAGGGAACCTTATTTAGCTTCCTGATATCACTTAGGGTCAAATCACACACAACGTATTAGTCCATCTCAGCGATAACATAGTGTAAGCCTGTTACTGCCATAATCATACCCATCTAATTTAGTGCTCACTTAGTTCATTTCTACACACACACACACACACACACACACAGACACACACACACACATTCAGTCTCCCCAACCTCAGTCTGGTGACAGAGCTATTTTTCTATCTCCACTGCTCCCAGTTTCTCCCCCTTGTGCCTATGTGGTTGGATGTACTCCGGATAGTCAAATTTTGACTTCTCAGTGGAAGTTAAGGCTCTTCCTCTGTCAACACCCCCTCCACCCACCAACTATTTTTTTGTTTGTTTGTTTACAAAACTTATACAGTGAAGGTTTCCAATGCTGGGACTTGTCCCTGTCCTCTGCCTTTCTTCTTGTTCCATGTGACCTCTACCTTATTTTTTTAAAATGAGTTTTACTTTATCTTCCTGCCAGCAACTTTCCTGACTTCAGCACACTGAGAGGCATTGTACACTCCCCCCATATTCCTCAGGTGATTCAACCAGCCTCTTTGTTGGTTGCCCATTGAATGCATCTTCTCAAGTCCTGGGGGCAATGCAGACTATGGTGGGTAGAAGGGAGAATACAGTACCCCTCACTATATGTTCCACTGTGCCAAATGCTCATGGACTGAGGTTTTCTGCCTTAGTCCTTATTTCATTAACATGACACTTCTACCACACTTCCCTTTTGCCTTCCTCCTAGTTTTCATGTCTTGTCATCAGTAGGCCTTGAAAACAAGAAGGGGAAACCCAGGACAAATAGTACCTTTGACTTTTGACCTAGACTCCAACACTCACGCCTTTTTTCCTGTTGATGTTCCTACCCAGCCTGGGAATGTGTAGAATTGCACAAAGACAATAATAGGAAAAGGAGGCAGACAGAACCAAGGCACATCACCCCAATATAGGTGGAGGTTCCCACAAATGTGGGCTTTATGTTGCATAATTTTATGACAGTGAAAATATTGTTAATGCGGTGATACTGTTGCAAAAGGAAGGTTTGCTAGATAAGGTAATAAACTGGGTTCTAGGTGAGTAAGAGATTAGTGGTACCTGTGGTTCATATGCTTATTTAGGATGGATCATGTTCCAGTGATTATGTAAGATCTTTCTAATGATATCTCTGCACAACTACCCTTGTACTGCAATTAGTGCAAAATGTAGCAGACAGATTGTTGATTTGGGATACTTCACAGTGCACATATCAAGCCTGTGTTTAAGCAGCTGTACTAACTGCAGGATCCAGATAATCTCTCCCATTAATTAGCCAAAATTACCCATACAAAGCTTAAGACATTAAGCCAGAATTCTTCTCTTACTCCCCTGACAATTACTTAAACCTTGATTCCATAATAGTGTTTGTCTTCCAAAAGGGTAATTGAGCACTCAAATGACTGTATTAATGATTAGTAGCAGTTAACACCATATAGTTAGTTATATTGGAAGTTGGTTAAACTCAGCTTTATAATTAGTTGCTACTATCTAGCATGGAATTTTGACCAAATCTTCATCCAGACAGCATTTATTTAATCAACATTATTTAGATAATCAGGAATAAAGCACATCCAGACACATTTTATCTTGAATAATCTTGCTTTATTTGAGATTAACCAATAACAGAGGTTAAGCCAGTGCTATCTGGATGAAGATCAAGTCTTCTACTATTACAATTACATTAATAGTTAATGGTTTTTAATTATTCCTATTGTATTTTATTCAGTTCAAGATTGTTTTTATCCTGTGAACTGCTTTGTTGTCATATTGAGCACTCTGACTGGAATTGGTAGAAAGTTCTAAAAATGTCTATCTACTGTACATCATCTTCTGTGCTTGCATTTTGGCTTTGAATAAAGCTTTGTAACCAATCACAGGACTCATATAAGCAGAATAATAATGGAAGCATACTTTTTTCTGTGGTGATAGGAATTTTTTATTGGTGCAAGTTGTACCACTGACAAAAACTCCAAGTTAAGAAAACCAAAAAATAATGTGTGGAACCTGAGAATTAAGACAGAGGGATCACAGGGGTAGAGCAGTAGTGGGTGGTGCCCATGAGCACACCCAGAAATTTCTAGAAATGGTTTCTGTTGGCTCTGACTGTTTGGAAGCTTTTATATGATTTCCTTGAAATGTGTTTCGTTCTCCAACAGACCACAATGTGGTTTGGCAAGATCAGTGTTCCACCTAGAAATTTGGCCCAGCCTTTCTGTTCTCCCTGAACCAATCCAAAGGGTATAGTTGGAAGACCAGGTGTTATGTAAGAACCTTGCCGTGGCTGTCATTTACTAAAGTTCTTACCACCATTGCCCTTGGATTTCAAGGTCTACGCACCTCTGACATGCAACCTGTGAGGCAAAAGCTCAATGAGAAAGGAAGATCAGGCCACAAAAGATCTCCTTTCCCCCCTAAATAAGATAGGAGAAGGTAGATGAGGGGAGGGACCAGGTTTTTAGTTTTCATTTCAATCTTACCCATTTTGTTTTCCTGAGCCAGTTCATGGACAAAAATTATCCTTCAAAATACACACTCCTACATATTTTATAATGTAGTTTTCCAAGGGGGAAAAAACTAAAATTGAAAATATACGGTGCATATAAGAAAATATGTAATCTATTAGGAAAAATGGTTTGCAGAAATATCAGCATTGGCTTCCTCCAGGCTAGTGAAATAAATCCACAGTTAAATTTAAAAGTGCAGTATACTTACTGCACAGTGATGACCGAGCGTCCTGACTGGAAAGGCAGCTCCACAGCGTTCCCCATCGGAGCTACAAGAGTTGAGAAACGATGCAGGTTGAGGCAGCCAATCAGATTTTGAGCTGCCCTTGATGCTTGGCCTGCATCTTGTCTCCTTTTTTCGCCCTCCTGCCTGCCTGGACTGGCTTGAAGCTTTGGATTTTCTTTATACTGCGCAGCGAGTGTCATCAACCCTGCATTAAGGTAAGTGTGCAGTCTCGATCATAGAATGCGATGCCACAGCAATCAATTGATTGTCATACGTGATGGCTCGATCGGAACTACGCATTCCGGTGCATAGTATAAATGTGTCTGGATGCAGCCATTGTGTATAATCAAGGAAATGGACAAATTTAAATACATTTTTTGTGCAAACCTTCTAAACAAAATTTGCAGACTTATGTGGATACTAATTTAAAAACTGAGAAACTATAATTTATGTGAAGTTATGTGAGGTGATTAAAACAAATTACTAGTCTTCTGCAAAAGGTACAGCTTCTAGCATATATCTTAGTGGGAAACTGGAGCTGAGACGTAAGAATTGGAAGAACAAGTGCCACACTTGTTTTCTCAGTTGTGTTATTGTTGGGTACCACCAAGTTGTGACTTGACTCCTGGCTGACTAAATGGGTACCTCCATGAAGTTTTTTTGACAGAGACATATAAGCGGTTTGCTATTGTCTACTTCTGGGTAAAGGCTGGGGACTGAACGAGTGATCCTCTGCTTTCTGAACAGATTGCTCTCCAACTGAGCTATAGCCATTTCTGTTTTCTCAGACTCCCCGTCACCTCTGCATGTCCCTTAATAGGCAAACAGGTAGACTTGTAACATGCAGAGAAGCGAAGGAGGTTTCTCAACCAATCCACACAACCCCCTGCTGAGATCTATGGCATCTACAGCATCAGATACAGTGAGAACACTGTCAGGTAGTGTAGCGGATTTGGACTGGAGTCAGACCACTTGTCAGTTTCAGAGAATAGCTGGACAGTCATTCAGACAAATCCAGAGACAAAGTATTTCTTTCCTCACTCAAAGGTTCAGCAGCATTATTTCAGAATCCTTTCTGATATAAATTTCTCTTTAAAACCAGACACTAAAGACAAAAAACTTGTACAACACAGAGACACTTACATAGCCTACAAACCGCAAGTCACCATCATGAGGTTTTAGAATGATGTCATCTAATTACTGAAACAGCATGAGACTGAATTACAAGACTCTGAGTGATGAGTTGCTGACTCATTGTGATTCTTTCGTTTCTAACAACATTCTAAACTGTTTGACAAAAACAACTTTTACTCTGTGGGATTCCTGCCTTTATTCTCACAGAGTTACTTTGCCTGTCACCATATATGAGACAGGGCTAAGTAGTGGTTTCTAGTATAAGAAGAAGAAGAAGAAGAAGACTGGCTTGTCCCATTTTCTCACCCATTTAAGGGGACTCAAAGCAGCTGACAAAGCTTTCTATTCTTCTCCCCACAGCAAAACACCCTCTGAGTAAGTGAGGCTGTTACCCAGCTGGCTTCATGGAGGAGCATAGAATTAAACTCGGTATTCCCAGATAAGTGTCCGGCTCCTTAACCACTAGGCCAAACTGGCTCACTATAAAGCAGATACAATTGTATCCCATAGCTCCTTCTCCTCCAATAAATATGGTGATTGTTCAAGCTGTTCAAGTTCAAGTTCTTCACAGACTGAGAATCCTAGCCTAGTTTGCTTAGGGAAACAATCAAATGGGGATAGAAGGTTGTGTATGGCTATAACAGAAGGGTTGTTTCAGAGGCAGTAGTGTGTTGCCTTCATGTTTACTCTTATGAGGACTATAGACAAGACAGAAAGTTGTTCAAACTTGCTGTAATTCTGTGTATTGCCATAACAGTCAGGTTCTTTTGTAAAAAATGGGGCAGAATCCTTAGAATAGAAATGTTAATCAACTGCTACGGCTGTGTCCACACATATCCCCTCCCCCCCCCCCCCGCAAAAAAAAGGATCTCTAAAGGGCCTAAGAGAGGGTAGCATGTGGCTCTTGTGATCTCATCCCATCTCTAATCCACCTTCTCCAGTTCTTGACAGTGGAGGAGCAGGCTGGCATGCCAGCAGTCCCACCTATGAACCATCTCTAAACCGCCGCAGCATTTTCTTTCGTTCTTTCGTTCTTTCTTTTTCTACTGTGGCTGCCTCCAGATAGTGGCTGAAAATTCTGCTATTAAATAATAATCCAGAATAAACGTATTTCAGAATAATCACTTGTTGCCCAGCAGGAAGCAAGGGAATGAACTTGCCTGCCTGGACACCATGCTCCCGCCATCAGCACACCATGTACATCATGGTATTTCAAAGTCCAGGATACTGAGAAATGCATGATAATCACGACCATGCATGCATGGCCACCGTTCAGGCTTCTTGCACATGTGCAAATGGCCATCTCCAAGATGGCAGCTCCCAAAACAGTGCCGAAACAGGTCAGTCAATATTGCTATAGTGGAAAACAGTGGGTGGAGAGTCTCTTTTCTCATTATAGCAATATCACAAGATATCACCCCATTATCCCAGGTTTATATTGAGATTGCTACAGACCTTTCTGGAGGCAGCTTGGCCTTGCTGTTTTGGCTTTCTTTCAAGATATGGAGTGCAAACATCTTTGCATTAAAGATTAACATGAATTTTTAAAAATATGTTGATTTCCATTTGTAAATTTTATGAGCTGTTTCCTTTTGATTCCTCCTTGCTTTTCAGATATGTCCAAGGAACATTTGCTATTGCTATGGTCTTTGATGCTTTTCTAAAAATTTCCTCTCTTTTTCTGCAAGTAACTGTTGGCTGCAGCTCTTTTCTTACATTCTTTATTTTTCCAGCTTTCTTGTCTCTTACTGTGTTCAGGTAATAACTTTGTTTATTTTGATAGATTTGGAAGATCTCTCACTCGCTCACTTTGCATACATGGAAGGTTTTTTTTATTATTTCAAAGTTTAAAGTACTTCTCTGTATTCGATATTGCCTGTTTGAAATTTAAACACAAGTCAGAGCTAAAGCTTTTTAGGTATCTATTTACGTATGACAGAAATATTTATAACTATGCTGTAGTGTACAAATCTAATTTCTTTGGTGGGTTTTTCTCAAATAATGTGGATGAGGATGCTCAGTATTAAAATACAGTTGGTTCTCCATATCCATGGGGGATATATTCCAGGTTCTACCATAGTTAATGAAAAACTGCAGGGAAATGCACTCAGTTTCTCGTAATTCCTGTGAAATACCATGGGATTTCACAGGAATGATGGGAAATCTTGTGTCATTTCCTGCAATTTCCTGACTATCCCAGGCCTCTGAGAAACTTCAGGTAGACCTAATAGTGCTGGGGAGGGGAGGGGAGGCTGATTCAGTCACCGCAGAAAACTGAAACCACACTTACCGGATATAGAGGTCCAACTGTAAGGACCTCAATATAGTATAAACACAAACCTTAAATACGTCATATGGAAATATAAGTGCTTAGCTGAAAGATGACTCATCTTGGAACAAAGTGTTCAGATATAACAAAGTTTTGATTACAGAATTTAGAAATATGGTAAGTATCACAGAAAAGAAAGAAATTATAAACTGCCTTGTCTTTTCAGGTAACTGTTTACTAGACCAACCACGAAAACAGATTTTGGGTCCTGAAGAGCTTCCAGGACAAACATATGATGCCATCCGTCAGTGCAAGCTGGCCTTTGGATCCGAGTACACTGTGTGCCCTGGAATGGATGTGTGCTCTCGTCTGTGGTGTGCGGTTGTTCGCCAAGGTCAGATGGTGTGTTTGACCAAAAAACTCCCAGCTGTGGAGGGGACACCATGTGGGAAAGGAAGGATCTGTCTTCAGGGAAAATGTGTTGATAAAACAAAGAAAAAGTATTATTCGGTATGTTTTTTATCTATATTCAAACCTTACAAAAGGATACAAAGTCCTGTCGTATTAGGGTCTGCTTTGAATAAGCATTCTAAATTGAATTATTTATTATTAAGTTAGTGTGTGCATCTCTGGATGTGACTAATCTTTGTCCCCTGCTCAGTGTTGCAGACAGAGGTTTCTAGTTGTCTCTTGTTTTTTGAACTATGCTGATTCATGCATATCAAAAATTAGTAACATGTGAAACAATCATGCTGCCGTCCAGACTTGCTTCAAAGCCATGCAGCTTTCTTCAGCCCACCACAGTGGCACAGCGCTCATCAAAGTAAAAAAATGTGGGAAGCAGCAATGTCAGGACAGCGCAGTTTTGGGCAAGTCTGGAAGCACCCCATATATGTTTTTAAGAGACTTTTAGATGTATGGTAAGGTATTCAATGAGATTATTTTAACCTATTGGTAACAAAGGCTTACATGGATAAACAGGATGACTAAGTGGCTATGAGGTGGTATCGTCACATTAAAGGGACTTTAATACTGATTGAGGGGCAGAAGGAGACATCGGCATATGGCAACTTAGGCCAGTGTTTCCCAAACTGTGGTACGCGTACCCCCAGGGGTACGGGAAGAGTTTGGTGGGGATCACGTGGGAATATCCACTGCACTGTGCTTAGCTGCGCCCACAGAACAAGGAAAGAAATAGGCGTGTCTCACAGTTTTTACATGGGAACTGGGGCCATCGTACATCGTATCGCAACTCATTACGGCGGGAACTTCTGTGCGTCCTTCACGCAGCTCGGGTTCGGCCATTTTTAAACTGCGAGAACATTAACAGTTGACATTGAGCCGTGGAACTGTTTAAACGCCGGAGAACTGCAGTGTTATTTAACGGTCTTGTGAGGCATGACACGGCGTGAATATACTGCACTTCATTGTGTATGTACCAAAAAAAGAAAAAATAAATATATTAAAGCATATGTTTTTTATGAGGGGTACTCAGCGTTACGAAAATTATAGAAGGGGTACACGTATGTCAAAAGTTTGGGAAACACTGACTTAGGCCATATATTTGAGCTGCCTTTTTTTCCTACACGTCAACACAGCCTAATTTTTGAGGCTCCCAAGCTATACAGAGTTCATCAAGGATACCTTCATTGAATGCGTTCTTCTTTGAACTAGTGCCCTTCCAAGTGCATTAGAGGAATCTGTTTCTTTTGTTTCTGTATCCTAGTAAGGGTGTTGAGGCACCATTTCTGGGTTAGAACTTGATTGGTGTGCTACTGAAAGGAGCCAAGAATCATAGTGGTGCAGGTGATGGGGCTCAAGAGCTGAGGGTTGGCCTTCCCAGTATCTCCTAGGCAGTATGGCCCCTGATAATCTTACACTTCTGAATGGTGCTCAGACACGCAAAGATAAAGGCACAAAGAGTTTATTATAACCCCAAGCAGGGCAATAATAAGATACCATCCATCCTACATTACATACAGGCAAGTGTTCACTAGATATTAACCTTTTCTCAAATGCTATCCAATTCACCTGTGAAGAGTAGTGACACTCATAGTCTGTCTATTTAAAAAGCCTATTCTTGGAAGCATGGAGCAGGTGCCGGGGAAAGGATGCTCTCTAATGGCCAGTTAGAGGACATTCTAAACATTTATAATTAGCCTTCAGTAAAAGGTGACCAGGTAGCTCAGACTGTTCAAGGAAGAAGTGTTTGATGTGCTGAGATTTCACATTGCTAAAGGGTAGCCTCATGCCCTTTAAAACAGATCTGCAAGGAAGCCCTCTAGTTTTTAGGTTTGTCATTGCTGTATCTTAGGCTGTGTTCAGATATAACAAAAGGGGCATCTTCAAGGCACCTCAGGAAGACAATGTGTGGCCCTCATGTTCCCAAGTCCTCTATAATCCACCTGTTCTAGCACATAATGTTTTAAGAGAGAAGGGAAGGGCAGCCTGGTATGTGAACAATCCCATCTCAAAACCGTCTCTGGACTGCCTCAGAGAGTGCCTCCAGATATAAATTAAAATGTGAACTGACCTTTAGTAAGAAGTAAAGAACCTTTGCCAGGAGAATGGGTTGTCCCCATGTTCTCCCGATCCTACGAAGCAGCAAGCAGGGCTCTTGTGACAATGTGGGTCAGCCCCTCTCTCAATGAGAGGCTTTTTGCCTCTCTTAGAGGACTGCTTTTTCTTGGGTGAGGGTGAACTCTCACAAAATTGTGCGAGATCTTGCCCAAACACTGAGAAAAATGCAAAGAGAAGAGAAATTACATGGCCAATGCTAAGGTAAGTTGGATTTTTTTTTTTTTACTTTACTTTGCAGCATTGGGCTTTGCTTTGGAGGGACTGCAAAGCATTGCAAAACTTGCCTGGCACTTTGACAGCAGCTCCACAGACCATGCAAAGCATACCTTTTGTCTGCATGCAGCCAGAAACACCTCAGAGATGCTCAGTACCTGTTAGGGATCTGGAGAGCCAGTGTGACCATAGCTGTATTCTTCTGCATTGTTGGGTGCAACACAACATGATCCCACTCACACTAGGGCTAGTAATGGTAGCTGCTGTGTAACTATCATGCAGCTGTGTTCCTTGTTTAATTTCCTCAGGATTCGTTTGTATTTTAACTGGGACTTGCAGTCATAGAGAGGCCAAACATGTGGCAGTGATCATCTAACGGACAGTAGTCCTTTTATGCCATCCAGACTGGCCAAAGAAAAGTTTGACAGATGCCTACTTACCACTAAAGACTAAGGCTAATGTCATACATGGGTCCTGCCATGATGGAATAGGATGCAGAATTGGGATTTCTCCTATCCATTTCATAGCTATTGACACTACACATTGTACTTCAGCATGCTACAGAGCTTCTGATAGTGGCATTCCCACTCTGCAATGGAACAGGAAGGTTTTCTGGAACATCCTCAGTGCTGTCTTGAAATCTGCTATTTGAAGGTTTTATTTCAAAATACGATAATGGCCTCTCATCACATTCTAATGACATGTGCACTTTTTCTGCTTTTAAACAAAATGTGTCCATGGTGATGTCACAGTCCTTGAAACGCTCATCTTTAGAGGCAGAAAAGAGCATATTTTTCAGAACTTTGATATTTGTTTTTGTTTTGTTTTCCTCCAGGTTAGGATGATGGTCTTTTAAAAACTGTAATCTTCTATTTTTCAGGCTTCAAACCATGGAAATTGGGGATCCTGGGGACCATGGGGACAGTGCTCTCGTACGTGTGGTGGAGGTGTTCAGTTTGCTTATCGCCACTGCAATAATCCAGCACCCAGAAACAATGGGAGATATTGCACAGGAAAACGGGCAGTTTATCGATCTTGTAATATCCTGCCTTGCCCAGCCAATGGTATGTCTTCTGTGAATGAAAATCAGTAGCATTACCAGATAGCGTAGTCCTTAAATATTTGTCAAACAAATATTATTTCTGATTCTGTTTACTGCAGCAATGTCAAAGCTCAGACAGTTCAGAGGTAGTATGGTCCTGTGTTCATGCCACCTCTAATGCATATTAAAGGCCAGAAAATGCATTGCCAAAATGTTCTAGAGATGGATTGGAAATGGGGTGCCAATTGGATAAGAACACAAGCTGCAACTTCTTTTCTTTTAAAGCCTTTTTTTTACTGTGTGTGAATACAACCATCCTTCAAGAAAGCTACTGAGATGGAGTAATAGTCTCACAAAAGTCCGATATACCTCACAGTCATCTTTTTCTTTCATTTTTAACCTATAATCAGTATTCCACTAGTGAATTTCTGTTTGCAGTGACAGACTAGATTTTTCCAAACCAGTTTTCTCTGCTAATTCAGATCACACAAAATAACCTAGAATTTACACATGTACCTTGTAGAAAATCAGATGTTCTAGCATACTGCTTTTTAGTAACTGGTAAGGCAGTTCGAAAGGTGCCAGATTTATTTTACTTTTTCTTTAAAAACAAAAACTCAGTATTTGTCCCAGGTCCTTGATTGTAGAGATGTGCACAAATTTTTTGTGTGTGTTCGATTCATATCTAATCAAATGTAAGAAAATTAGTATTTGCTTAAATTGATCCCCTTTGAATGCAGCAGGATTCTATTCAATATGAATGTTCTGTACGAATTTGATGCAGATATCTGATACTAGGATGTATCTCCAGCATATTCGCTCCGAAAGCATCAAATTCACTCTGAATCCACTTTGAATCTGCTCTCAATCCACATCAAACACACTCTAGATCCATTGCAGATGTGACTGGTGCAGCCACTTTCCCACCTCCCTAGGTTCACAAATGTTCCAAAGCATTCATACAAATAAGAATGAATTTGTACGAATATTGAATGTTATGAATATTTGTGCATATCCCTACTTGATTGTGGTTTTGTCTCCATACAAATTCAGATATTCTACTGTTTTGAAGGAGGACTTTCTGTATGAGTGCCCTGCATGCCCTGGTGACTGAGGCACTATTCTGGAGAGAAAAAAAATTGTGCCCTTTGTGTGAGGGTGTCTCTAACAGTGATCACACCCTTCACTGGGGTTGTGTGTTCTTTGCCTGGTGCCTCATGTCACCCTAAGTGGAAATTTGGCAGCTTAGCCTCTTGAATTTGTCCTTCTGGCGGTAAATGGAGACTTAAGGCTTAGTTCCAGATAGCAAACTGGATCCATGTAGCACAGTCATTTTATTATCATTTTTCACAGGGACCGATTTTTAAAACTATTTCACTACCTTTTTTTTTTAACCTTCATTTTTGGTTTTTCAAGTTCTCCCTTCTCACCTTTCTGAGCATGCAATCTCCTTTTCATTGTGGTTTGCATACTTGTATATGTATAAAATTGTGCAGGTGCCTGCCTACTGAGACATTCTAGGAGAGTAACAAATAGTGTGTCCTTTTTCCTTTGGTCCAATCAAGAACAGCAAGCAAGAAGCATGAGCTTTGATTTAAAACAGAGCCATACTGCCTTCATGTATTATCTTGATAGCAGTAACGATGCATGAATTTTCCTTTTCCAGCTAAAGCTTTCCGTCAGGAACAATGTGAAGCAAGGAATGGCTACCAGTCTGATGCAAAGGGTGTCAAAACATTTGTAGAATGGGTTCCCAAGTACGCAGGAGTGCTTCCTGGAGACGTCTGTAAGCTCACATGTCGAGCTAAAGGAACTGGCTACTATGTAGTCTTCTCACAAAAGGTAATAGTCTTTCAGCAACTATTTATTCCATTTATGCTTTGAAATAATGTCCAAGGTCTACTCTAATTTAAGAAATATTCAAGGACATTGTAGAACAGGAAATCACAAGACAGACTGCTGTCTTTATTCTCAACGGGCACTTAACAGAACTTTGCTTTTTCTCTTCCACCATCAGCAGAGTTAATGGTTCCCTTATGATCAACCCTCAGCTTTCCAAAATATTCTGTTGCCAGCCCTATCTCCATCTTTGCTTTTATCCCTGATGCAGTATATAGATCTGATATATATTATATATTATACATTATATGGAGGCTGGGATTTTATTTTATATTTAAGAATTTATATCTTGCGCTTCACCAAAAAGTTCCAGAGCAGGTCGCAATAATATGCCAACTTCTACTAACATTTATAGATATGAATGAATAATAAAGTAACCAGACATGTCCTCAAATTTGAGTTTAACCACCAATGGCTTTATCAAAACAGGTAACTGATGGAACAGAATGTAGGCCATATAGTAACTCTGTCTGTGTACGTGGGAAATGTGTGAGAACAGGATGTGATGGGATTATTGGTTCAAAACTCCAGTACGACAAGTGTGGAATTTGTGGTGGAGACAACTCGAGTTGCACAAAAATTATAGGAACTTTTAATAAAAAGAGGTGAGGAAAATCTTGTTATATCACTATTTTATAATTAAACTTTTTTCTTTTAAAAGTAACTGTAGAATGTAGATTCAGCGTAACATTTTGAAAGATCTATTTTACTGCTGTGTCCATAGAAAAGTAGGAGCTACCTTTTCTTGTCTTGAAGGCTGCATTAATCCTTGGCCAGGTCTTTGAGGCAATTAGTCAATGATGATTTTGACATATACGTGTCAATGTACATATACATGACATACACTGTCTTTTAGAATCTGATGACTAGGAAAGGGCTGGTTTCATCTAATTTAGGGGCTCTATTTTTGTTGTTGTTTCCAAAATTAGTTTGCATTCAGATGTTGGTTACTTATTCCACTATATTTGGCTATTCCAGAATAAGGCTGCATCCAGATGTAGATTATTTATTCTGCTATCCATGCTTTATTCTGAAATATTCCCCTCTCCCCCAAAGCACCTGGTGAGACCTTAGGGCCCAGAAGGTCAACAGGCTCAGAGGTATGAGGAGCAACATTGAACCCTGACCCTTTCATTCATCTCTAAGTTTTCCATTGATAAGAGGCATGGTGCCTGAAGGTGCTAGCTGCATTTGCATACAGAAGCCACGAAATGAGAAGCCTTGACCTCTAGGAACAAGCACTGCCATTCATCAACATGGCCTTTACAGTGGCAAAGAAGATGGCGAGGTGCTTCAGCTAGGCTGCAAACAAAGCTGCTACCCTTACGCCCCAAGGTTATTTGTCTAATGCAACATACTGGTTTTAGCACTTTTTTTTTTTAAGTTATGAAACATTTTTGTGAGTGTTTCATTTATATGTAAGTATGAACAAAATGTTTCTGGTCTATAATCGTACTTCGGCCTATCACCTGTATTTCCAGGCCCATATGTCCAACATATAAACTATCCATTATTAGCAGGTTTCTTGTTTTGGAAAGGACGCATTTATAAATGCAATGCATATTATAATGTTCTCAAGGATATATAAAGTGAATAAAATTCCTTAGAACAAAATTAGGGGTGTGCACAAATATTCATGCCATTCAAAATTTGTACAAATTCATAGAAATTTGAACATTTGGAGTCAATCGGATGGATCACTTTGTGGAAGCTTCAATGAAGGCCGGATCTACCCACCCCTGGCCACCCATCCGCCCCATCCACATGCTCTACCTCTAAACCTGATCACCTCCGGCTCCATCTTGCATTCCTCCAAGGCCCAACTAGGCCTTCTGGAGGTGCAGAAGGCCTAGTTGGGCCACAGAGGAGTGTGTGATGGTAGTGGAGGCCGCGGCAGTGGCAGGTGAGTGGCGGGGTGGGGGTTTCCTTTGCACGTGAACATTTGATGGATGTTCATGCACAATGCCAAAGCCCCCTACATTCAGAGGAGGAGCCTTTGCATAAAGCTGAATATTCCCTCCTTTGATTCACATCAAACTGAAAGGGGGAAATTGACTTCAGGCACATCCCCAATAAAAATTACCAGGAGGGAAAAGAAAAATAATGTATGTAATTTTTCCAAACTGTTCCAATTTTCCATGCTTTCATGTGCTATCTAATATTGAAACTTTTGCTGTTCATCTATATGAAAACTTCCTTCTCCCTTGAAATTTATTACTGAATTGTATTTCCTTTGCCTCTGTGTAAACATGTTTTTTTGGGTGGCATGGCTCTGTTACAATATGGATCCATTGCATTCAAGAGGAAAAAAATAAGAGGCGAAGATAGAAAGTAATTGTCCTTTCAGTGTGACTTGAATTCATGAGTAGATTTCTGTAGGGTGTATCGTGTGCCTCTTCTTGGATGCAGGCTTTAACATTTCCCCAAAATTCTTTTTCCAAGAGTAGCACGGAAGCATTGGGCTCATGCTTCTTTTACCATGTTTGTGCTAAACTTCGTTTTACCAAGTGTCAGTAAACAATGAGCAAGAACTTGCTTTCTTGATGTCATCTTCTACTAGTTCAGAAAAATAAATTAAAAAAACCTCAAATGGGTTAATACTTGGATTAAGAATACATCAAGAAAGGAAATAAATTATGTATTTATTTATTCTCTTTCAGTAAGGGTTACACAGATATTGTGAAAATACCGGAAGGAGCTACGCATATCAAAATCCGACAGTTCAAAGCTAAAGAACAGACAAGGTTCACAGCTTACTTAGCCCTGAAAAAGAAAAATGGTGAATATCTTGTCAATGGGAAGTACATGATCTCGACCTCAGAAACTATCATTGATCTGAATGGAACTGTCATGAACTACAGCGGATGGAGTCACAAAGACGATTTCCTGCATGCAATAGGACATTCGGGCACAAAGGAGGCACTTATTGTACAGATTCTTGCGACTGATCCCACAAAACCCGTGGATGTCCGTTACAGTTTCTATGTGCCAAAGAAGCAAACCCAAATTACAAACTCTGTTACCAGCAACAGCAGCAGTAACAAACTGTCCCCAGCCCTTTCGCAGCCACAGTGGGTGACGGGCCCATGGCTTTCTTGTTCTAGAACATGTGATACAGGCTGGCATACAAGAACTGTACAGTGTAAAGACAGGAATGAAAAATTAGCTAAAGGATGCCCTTTGTCTCAAAGACCTTCGGCCTTCAAGCAGTGTTTGCTCAAAAAATGTTAACCTGTGGTTGTCGGGCTTCTTAAAAAGGACCCTTCTTACATTGTAGTCGACATGTTGACATAAGGTCTACCAAGACACAGAGAAAAGCCAACATCTTGATACACTTTCATATTGTCTGAGGTTATGGGCAGAATCTGCCTATTTGGACCAAATGAAGTTGTGCTGTGCTCTGAGTCATCACAAGGTGATCTTGATATGTCAAAGGCACTAAACGTTAGCTGTTACAAGCCCTTTGTATCTGCAAATAAGAAGAGGATAAACCAGTGAATCATCTCCCTTTTCTCACCTACCTCTAACACAGTATGTCCTTAGACAGCTTGTCATACTTACCCACGATACCACAATAGCTTCTTTTATATTATTTGTAAATGTATTTGCTTTGGTATGTCACTTTATATCACTTGATCCTCTTGTGGAAGAATAACAGCCTTTATTATGACACAAGTGATTGACCAAAGTAGATCTGCAGCCATTGTGAACTCTCTTTTTATCTTTTCAAGAATGGCTGGAGATATTTTACTGGAAACTTAAAGAGGTTGCTGCTTTTGGGGGGAGGGGTGTTAAAAGAAGAAAAATAACCTTTTTGACAACGGGAAATAACATTTCCTCTCTAGGAATTTCCTGACAAAGTTTAGGTTCTGTATTCATACCTTTCAAACAAGTGTTCATCCAGGCATACCTCTGCAGCAAGGGGAAAAGTAGCTGCTAGTATGCTTTTTTTAAACAAAAAAGAGCCTATTTACTACTTCTGTATTAGTTATTTTTGAGGGTGGAACTATAACACTTACTGGAAACATTTTCTGATACCTAACATGCAACTTTCCTCTTGGGAGGGAAAATGATGGAAAAGAAGAACAGCACGAGGGTTTTACAGGAAAGAGATAGTTAAGCAAGGCACTGGATCCTGCCCTCAGGTGTCTTCTAGCTCAGAAGGTCTGAATTGCCTTCACATGTTCTTTCTCCCTAGGTTTCCTGGTAGCTCTACTGGAAATCATATAACATGTAATAAATTCATTAGCTACTGAAGAAGCTATGCTGAAGTTTTTTTAAAAAAGCATAGCAAATGATGTCTACATGTAGCAGTTACGGGGTCCAATGTTTCTAACCCATGCATGCATTTTACCACTCAAACAATCCAGAGATCTTCACAAGCTGAGATAGTAGCAAAGATCTCTTATGTACACAATCTGCCCTATTGTTTCAGTGGAGGATATGCCATTTTTGATTGGGACAGTTAGCATAAATGGGGCATCCCATGCACAATTTGTTTTTATTAGTTAAATTAAGATATATAAAGAAAGAATATATTTATTTTTGGGATTTTTTTTTTTTTTTGTAAATTAAGACTGTAATCCTGTAGCCACCTGGCATGGGAGTCAGCATCATTAAACACTATAGGATAAA
The DNA here is from genome assembly GCA_023333525.1 of Aspidoscelis tigris stejnegeri. Lineage (NCBI taxonomy): Eukaryota > Metazoa > Chordata > Lepidosauria > Squamata > Teiidae > Aspidoscelis > Aspidoscelis tigris. The sequence continues at coordinate 217,661,707 of JALMGA010000001.1, forward strand.
CTTTTAAGAGGACACACATGAAATGAACTTAGACAAACTTATTAAGTTTCATTGAACGTAATGGGACTTACTGATGCATAAATATGTTTAGTGTAGCTCTGTAGAGGTCATAAGAAAATAAACCAGATGCAGATGTGACAGCTGTAGTCAACATTGATCAGAGTGTTTCTCTAGAACAAAAGGCATTTTCCCCCCATCATAGGTTAATGGATGTTCCATTTTAGAACCGTATTATACCTCATCTGAAATCTAATGAAAATAATTGACTTTTGAATTATATCTTTATGACATGGATAAAATATTAATTATGGTTTTAAAGTATGAATGAAAACAGATTGCACTCTACTTCAGGTGCCTTTAGCAAATATTTTAAATATGAGAAATGGCAACATCTTGACATTTCCATTGCAATTTAGTTGCAGAATTCAGTACATTAAGGTCTAAATATAAAGTTCCATACTCCTCAACATATTTGCACTCTAGCACTAATTCTGATGTTGCTTTGGAACACTGGTCAAGGTGACTTACTCTGGACATTTATTTTCTGATGCAACAAATTTTAGGATGAACAGATCAGGTCAGGCCTACATTGCAAAACCACTACATTTGTATAGCCAGATATGGAAAATCTGTGACCTTCTAAATGTTGCTGGACTATAACTCTCATTATCTCTAACCGCCTTGGCCTAATGAAGATTATCATTATTCAGTATGAATGGCTCAGAATGACTTACATAAAACAAAAAATCAGTGCCAAAATGATCTTTTTTTGGGGGGGGGGTGTCCTCCCTTAGACCACACAAGGATGTAGGAGGAAGGCTCCTCATAGGCTTGCCACTTGCTGGTCCAATATACTGGCCAGTGGAGAATTGCCCTTAATTAAAATTATACTAGTAGACTTATTTAAAATTGCTTGGAACACATCTTCTAGTAGCCCTACTTTTACAGTAAATTAAACCCTCTACTGCTGTTGTCTGTAGCTGTATTTTAACTGTGTTCTGAGAATTAGCTGGCAAATTGGAAGTACGGCAGTTGCAAGAAGAAAGTGGAGCAGCAACTGGTGCAGCAGTCAGTCATACACAATGTACCAGTCACTGCTCTGTCCTATCACATTGCTGCATTTCCAGGTCACTAACTGACTGATTGACAAACCAGCAACAGATAATCAAGAAAGAGTAAAAGAACGTGGTAAATGAGTTCCCAAATGGCTCTTCAGAATGCTGTTTCAAATAGTTTTCCACAAGTCTGTTATCAGACCCCAAAAATCCACAGTTCTCCCCAGATAATCTTATCCCCAAAGCCTTCCCAGTAAAAATTCATAATTCTTTGGGAGTTAACTATTTTGGAAGCCGCAGAAGGCAGTACTTAAGTGCTGGGGAAAGAAAAAAAATGCCTGTGGTTGAGGCCAAAAAGGCATAAATATTGACACTAACCAAGATATGTGGTGGGAAAAAATATGTATTTTAAGGCCACTGATTCAGAAGTCCATTCTTGTCAAAGCACTTCATGCTTCTTTGAGAAAGGGTACACAGCAGAGGGCTTTCAATTCCCACATCAGGATCAAGATAGGCTCTTAAGAAAGAGTTCCACCAGAAACATTGAGTTTCTAAGCCCCGTGAGGTTTTATAGGACAATTGATTCCAGAAGTAAAGCAATTCAATGGAGGCAGAATTGGTGTTATGGATGATGTGAACTCCTTTTGTCTTTGCATCCTCTAGCTGTGAAATACTACACCACTTGCAATCCCAGAGGATTTTCAAGTGTACCTCCATGTACGAATACAGTGCAGTACCAAGAGGTTGTCAGCATACAAGATACTTTCACTATCCAGAATGAGAGTCCAGCAACATCTAAAGAGAAACAGATTGCCCATCCTGAAGTAATCCTTGTTTACTTGAATTGCGGTCCTTAACTGTGTTTCACCTAAATAATTAGATTGCCAGGCTGAGCTGAGATGGAAGGTAGCCATGCCAAGGCTTTTCCCCCCCCCCCCTTTAAATAAATTACAGATGAACCTCAAGCTGGTGTCAAGGCGCAATACATTATTATATTTTACAAGATGGCAGCAGCAACAGTATCACACTCAGCTTTATTCATGCAGTATTTATTTAAATACCTTAGGAACAGGTTCTGAGGTGCTTGAAATATGTGAAATCCGAGTTCTCTTATGCTTGTGTTTAACAGTCAAACAATCCATTCAGGGCAAGGAGATAAATAGAGAAGCAGAAGCTTCCTGTGTTCATTTACTTACTTCAAGTAAATTCTTCTGAGCTTACTACCAAATAAGTGTGTTTGGATTGCAACAGTGCCAGACTTAGGATGCATTCATGTAGTGCAGGAGGGAAAATATCCTTCAGCTTCTGCATGGTTCACAGGAGGGATTATTCCAATATCAGTCTGCCCTTCCAGTGAGGCAGTTTAGTCTAGTGGTTAGGAAGCCGGACTCTTTATCTGGGAATACCCGGTTTGATTCTGCACTTCCCCATGAAGCCAGCTAGGTGACCGTGGGCTAGTCACAGGTCTCTTCTGAGCTCTCTGTGGGGAGAAGAATAGAAAGCTTTGTCAACTGCTTTGAGTCCCCTTAAATGGGTAAGAAAAGTGGGGTAGAAAAGCCAATTACAGTGGTACCTCGACATACAAGTGCCCTGACATACAAGTGTTTTGAGATACAAGCCGCCGAGCGAGTGATATTTTGCTTTGAGATGAGAGCAAGATTTGAGATACGAGTATGTAAATACAGTACAGTACCTAACAAAAACAACTGAGGTGGTGTTTTGGGAGCTGGAATGGATTAATGGGAAAATTGCTTTGAGATATGAGCGATTTGACATAAGAGCAAGGTTACGGAACGAATTAAACTCGTATGTCAAGGTACCACTGTATTCTTCTTCTAGGGTAGAGAAGATCTATTAGAAATGGGATAAGAATATGAGGGCTACATGTTACTGTTTCTAAGGCACTTTTGAGCCTTTTCTTTTGCTACTTATGAGCACATCCTAAATTGCCCTAAGTCAGGTAACATGAAAAGAACGTTCCTTTCAGCTTCTTCTCATAGTATCATAACAACATGTTGTAATCATAGCTTATTTGGCAAGAAGAACGGCGAAATAAATGAGGAATTTGTTTTAACCCTATCTGGCCCATAGTTCCAATTTGCTTTATGCGTTCACTAATCACTAATGTGAAAATTATTCTAGTTCTGTCACTCTATAGTTTTTATGTTTGAAGAAATTCCGCATACCCTGAAAATCACACTAATTAAACAGGAACATATCCAGTGCTTAGGTTACAACTGGTACCATGCTTCCATTCACTTCTGTATTGGATTCAGCCTCAGTGCTGAGTGATAACTTTCCAAAAACCTTCATTTGAAAGCCAACTGTTCCTTGAGCCACATGTTATTGAATCAAATATATTGGGAATAAACGGTTTAAAAACTGCCAGCAAAATCAGTTTAACTTTGTTGGAAACAGTCATTTTCCTGCAAAAATCCCCCCAACTTTGGGAAGAAAGTGACAAAAAATGTTAACTAATTACAATTGTAAAACAGTTAGCCTTTTATATATACAAAGAAAATTACAGAAAAAGTTTTAAAAAGCAACAGCACTGAAAAAAATAAATAATTTATTGTTTTTACAAATTGGTATGTGAATGGATGTAATGAATTTATTTATTCTTATTTAACATGAAATGCCAATTGTGAAAATTCTTCTATATTTAAATGGTTTTGCTATCACTTCTTTGTCTTTCTCTCTCTTTTTTCCTTCTTTTTTAAAATTATGCTTTATAATTGAATGGAATTTTCTATGTGAATTTATCAGCACACAGCACTGGTTGCTTTTATATTGTTTCTGTTTGATTTTTATGGAATGTGTGTGTTATGTGAATGTGGTGCACGCATGTGTGAGTATGGTAAATAGCATGAATAAAGATAATTTGGGTTATAGAAGTGCAAATATATCACATATATAAACACACATAATGCACATGTGTATATATGTATGCGTACTGATTTATTTCTCACTCATGAATTTTTCTGCCTTTAAAATATTAGTTTGCAATGTCTTATTCTCAAAGCTTTTAGCTATACTTCTATGCAGTTAGATAAGATTTATCTATGGGATCTTGTATGTTGCCTTGCTCATCTAGTCGGCTTCTGCACAAAGCCTCAATGAGGAAGTGAGCAAAGTAATTCTTAAGTTGTTGGGCATGATCAGACATGCTTAAAAGGGCACCCCCCCCTCAGTGGACTGGAGTCTGAGACATCAGATATTTGACCCCTACATTCACCTTACCAAATCCTGGAAATAGGCACCCCTTCTACATGTGGGAAATCAGAATACCTAGGACAACTCTCTTTTTTGACAGATTGCATGGAAAGCTACTGAGGCTTCAGAGGAACAAAATGTAGCTAATTGTAGCCTGACAACAGCTGCTATGGGTGTGCAACCAATCAGGGCCATAGAAAACGAAGCATATGGCCAGTCAGGGAGTATATATCTGTTGTCAGGTAAAACACTAATCACCTGAATTGGTCTCTCTTGCATAGGGAGTAGCCATATTGTTGCAGGCCATTATTGAAGCTGGCAGAGCTCATGTTATACTTTGAACAAATGAGTCACAAAAGCTATTATCTGTTGTAAGAGCAAAAGCAAAGCCTTGAGCAGGATATTTACTTTCCCCTCTCTTCACCAGCATCTCCTATACTTCTGTGCCATTGCCTCTGCTTTCCTACTGTTAACAATCGTAGTACAAGACGTCTCTGAGGTACTTCATCTGAAATGAGTGCTTCAGCATCAATTGGTCCATTAGAAGCAGGGTGGAAAGCTTACCCGTGATTATTCTCAAATAATCTGTTTTCAAAGAGCAATAAAATGAGAGGGTTTATGTTAAATTTTGAAAGAAGTTAGAAACAATGTGATAATTCAAGGGAGCAGTGCAGTCAACTAGCTCAAATTTATTATTGCACTTAGGCTTAAAGAGCGTCCTTTAGCCAAATTTGAATAAGAACAGATTTATTTTTATTTTTATTTTTTTTGCAAGCATTTACCCTGTCTTAACCCTCACTTGACATTTGATAGCACCAAAAGCACCTCTTTCTTTAAGCCAGGTTGGGTGGCAAACCATGTAAGCAAAGAGCTGAGAGTTTCTTAATGTGAGAGGACCAGTGACCGATCAGTAGGTAACACCCATTGTTAGAGGATGAATTATCTGGCTTGGAGGTAAATGAAGGCTGCAGTGTGGCAAAATAAGGTAGGTTTTTAGTGGCATGTTCAGACAACTGTTTGTGAGGCGTCATTTTGTATGTCTGGGGATGGGACACTTTTTCCTAAATGGACAACTTTAAAAAACTCTGTTCACATCTTTATTCTAGGGTATTCATATTAGCCTTTTTTGCTGTGTTTTGCATTTGAGAGTTTTGAAACCACCTTCAGAAAAGGTGTATTATTACAAAGAAATACCTTATCAGAACTATGTCTCCTTGGTGCCCTTATACTTAACCTGTTCAAAATGTGGGCAGCATTCCTTATCAAGCGCTCCCAATCTATAAATCACTGTTAATCCCATAACTTGTGAGTTTACACTGAACTCATTAGGACAATACAGTGATCGCTGAATTTGTGCTCACTGTCTTCTGCAGGCATTTTACAATTTTAAGAAGATTAGTAATGAAGAACACAGACACACAATTATTTGTATACCAGCAGAGGACGCACAGAGAGTTTTAGATAAGCAAACTAGATTATTCCATACATACAGCATTTACTTGTTCACCAGAATATCTGAGCTTCACTAGGATTAACAATATCATATGTATGGTCTGAAGAAAATGTTCTAAGAAAATACATTTTGCAGCTCTATCTACACTGCTTTGAAATAGAACACCCATGTCTTTTTGATATACAGCCCTTAATCCTATTCCTTGAGTGCAGACCTCACTAAATGGTAGGTTACCATGCTTTGGAGTAAAACACAGATCTAGAGTAGTTGGTGTGTATTTACGGGGGATACTTAGGCACTTGCATCCTGTGTGTATTGGCTCAAGGGCCCTGGTCACAACTAGATGAGATAGGATGTTCTATTCATAATTCAAACTGAGGTCGTACCAGTTCTGTTCACACCTAGTTCATTATAAGTTGTCCTCAGGCCATTCTTGCTTTGGGCTGCATCACTCACACCTATAACCATGGTCCATGATCAACCTGAAACTTGGCTTTTCCTGTGTAAAATCTCCTTTCTTATTGGATGCCATTCTGTCACTTAAGGGAGGCGAGGGCGTGTGCTTGGAGTTCTTTTTTAAGCCTGCTCCCCCACCTCCATGCCCCCCTTCCTTTTTATGTGCTATTCTGAGTGCAATTAATTGTTTTTAAAAAATTTGCAGAAAAATACTAGATAGAAAGAGGAATCATACACACAAACTGTGGCAGAGGTGGGTGTCGCTAACAGTGGTGTGGCTATTGTGATGATATTGACCCACTCTGTGGAGGCAAGGGCTCCTACTACCCCTGCTCTGCCACCCTCACACGCCCCATTCCTTTTCTGTGTGCTTCTTGCAGGATATTGGCAGAAGCGCAGAAGGTTCCCTTTGGCAGTTGTGGGGCTCAGGTGGAAGAACCTCACGAACTCCACATGTGCCCCTTCCCTAGACATTGGCCAAAAGGAAAGACCGGACTCCACCCACTACAGCATGATTCAGCCTCCTTTAGCCCACCCACACTGCTCACACTGAGGAAAAGAAAACGGCTTGGGATGCTAGGACGGTCTGAGTCCTCTGGAAAAGAGGACTTGGGTTAAAACAATCCGATGGGAATAAGCCAGCTTGGAAAATGAATTCAATAAAAAATAATGTGAGTAACACAAGAAGGTGACCTGAAGTCATCTTAAACTAAAGGTGTGACCAGACCCAAGGTTGCTAAAAGTCAATTAAAAGATTAACAAAGGAAAGAGGGGGACACCCACACATTAAAAAAGGGAAACTCCTCAAATAAAATGGATAGAAATGAAAAGGTGTGAGTAGTCAGGAAATGAAGATGGACTGAAGAAGATTTAAAGTGAAGATGTGATCCTGGCCGAAGCCTCTTCAGATATTGGCTATAGGGATTTTTTCCCTGTGATTTAGGCTGTGATCAGGCACAGCAAAAAGAAAAAGCATCTCTGAGGTGGCTTTGATGTGGGATTGTTCACACACCAATTTGTCCCTCCCCCATCTCTGAAACCTTCAGTGCTAGTAAAGATGGATGAGAGAAGGCTTGGGAACATGAGGGCCACACACTGTCTCTCTGAGGAGCCTCTTTTGTTATCTCTGAACACAACCATAATAAAGACAGGGATACGTTTAGCAGAATTCTCTTCCAATTCTGAGTTCAGTTTACAATTTATATGACAAGTAGGAATTCTGGGTGATTCTGCACTGGGCAAAATACTAAAAGAGTGAGAATACTCCCTTCTGCATACTGGTGAAGTCTGAGAGAGGTCCTAGTGCCAGGGAGAACTGCCTTCTGTCTGTTCACGGTGTGTGGTATTCTTTCTAGTTATAGCTTGTCAGGGTTATACTGACTACAAGTAAAGCACAGGCAACAGCAGCTGAACAGATTTTGAGGCAAAAATACTGAAAGGACATAGCAATACCTTACGAGACACAGAGGTATAGGCTTGGTCTCTTTGCTTCAATAAAAGAACTAGTGAGTGTTCATAGTTTTTCCCGTCTCCCTTGGTTTTCACTAGGCTGCTTGAAGTTTTTGGTAAGATGAGAGTGTGTGTTTTTTCTTTCAAAATACTAAATTCTTTTCTGATTAGTTCATAACATATCGGTCTGCCCTTAACATGACTTAAAATACACACAAAATGCATTTAACAAAATCTCAATGACTTTTTTTTTAAAAGAGAGACATAGACAAAGGCAACAAGATTTGGGAGAGAAGCAGTAGTTAAAAAGATGCTTAATTTTTCTGTCACTTTGAAATAGCAGCTCTTACTAGTGCTATGTCCCAGCTATGTGAGGAGGGCTGCAAGCCTTCCTGTACAGTACAAAGCTGCAGCTGGAAGTGATGTGGAAGTGAGAGGTGGGCAAAAGATTAAGCATCCATACTGTCCCTGCCAGACAGCAAGGCATAATCACAAGGGAAACGTGTAAATGTGGGCACTGTTCTGCCAGGGAGCTTAGTCCTACAATGGTGAGGAACCTACTTCTAGATATTCAGTGGTGCAAAATGCCAAAAAGTGTGCAATTGCTGACCCATGCCCCCATGCCCAGTGGCCATTTTCTTCAAGGACCATGCTGAAAGCAAGCATCCAAACATAATAGGTTGTATCACTCTCCAGCAAAATCCGGATGGAGAGTTGATTTTCCTGGAATAGCAATATTGCAGCAGTTATGACTTCCATTCCTTTATTCTCTTATAAACACCATATTGATTGATATACTGTTTCCAGAACTGGAAAAAGCAATCAAGTTTGAAAAGAATGAAAGGCTCATCGATATTAAAGTTTCCAAACATTCCATAACTGTACAATGACAAAAAGGAAACAGCAGAAGCAAGACAACACTCTGTCTACCCATAATACATTGTCCCTAAATATAAATACTGGGGTCATGAATGTTTCCAGTCTAGTGTACATCCTGTTTGCAACCCAGTTTTCTCATTGAATCAAGGATAAATTGTCTGCAGTTTCTGCATTCTACAGAGCTCTTACTTTAGGGCATTACAATTACAGCTAATTTTCCTAATCAGCACCTCTAAACTATATGCCTACAGAAAGCACAGGAGCATGTTACAGCAACATGCTTAAAAAGGCAGAGCATTCCTCTTATAGAGTGTTAGTAGGCTTGCATCAGGTCAAATCACTTTGAATTCCCTACGTTCATCTGAAACATGCTTTGTCCAAAATTAAAAATAATTAACCTTTCCTGGCAGTAGAATTCCATGAAGTATCCCCTCCACTTTCTGACTATATCAGTATTTTAACCCAACGTACAATGGATTTGTTGAAATGCATAATATTGACAATACACTTTTCAAGATCCCTGGGACAAGGACAAGCAAGGTCTTCTTTCTGACTGCATAGATTATGCTCTGCACTGCAAACTCTGTTTACCTTCAGACACTGGAGGAAAATGTGCAAATCAATGCCTACTTTCCCATATAGGTAAAATGCCAGAACCAAAAAGCTAGATCTATCCAGACAAAACAGTGAACAGATCAACAAATGTACCTGCTATCCTTCCAGGCCCCATAAAATGAGGGGGGGGGGGGCGGTGATGATGAAATAAATCACAAATATGAAATAATGTAATCTGCCTCTTTGAAACTACTTTCTTCACAACCATGAGTTTTTCTTGCACTTACCTACAGTAATTCTGGATCAGTGGCCCAGAATAGCCCGGCTCAATGATCCATATCCCAGGATGCCATGGGCAGGATCAGTACCATCTTAGCAGCAAGCAAACCCATACCTCCAAAGGCTAGGAAGATGCAGGACCTATGGATGGTGTACCCTACTACTCCTAAACACAGGAGGCAGCCTTCTGCACTCCTACTGTGTTCTGGATCCAGGCTGCTGGTCCCTCTGGTAGACCCAATTAAACAGAGCCAGGCCAGGGGGCTATACGACATCCTTGACCCACATTCACATATGGACATGGAGACCCAGAATGTGTGCTATGTGGATCCTAACTTTCATAGCAGACAATGTGATCATATAACAAACATGTTTTTCTTGATCTAAATGTTTTTTATTGGTCAAATTACCTAAATGTGGTTGTTCTAATAGTCTTTATAGATTTGTATCATCATCATCCTCTTTTCAAATAAAAGTTCAGGGACAAAAATGTCTAGTGTGAGCATATTATTAGTACACTGTTTGTTTCTTGCTCAGTAGCTATGAACTTGGAGCAGCACTTAAAACATAAGCCATGCCAAAGGGACACAAAATGGCTGAGTAGCTGAAGTCACATGGTGACCTACTTTCAACCACTAATTGGATGGAATGTTTTCATAAAACATAAGAATTTTCCTTTGGACTTGGTTCAATTTTATATACTAAGGAGCTAAATATATTCCTCTTACTATTTAGAAGTGGTAGAACCATCAATTTAGCTCTTAAGCCTATATCTCCATTTATTTATTAGTTCATTATTCAGATAACCTAAGCATATTAACTCATTAAATTGTTCTTAATCATGTTTCTTTCACAAATAAATAACTCTGAAAACAAAATCATTAGTCATCTGTCGCCCACTTCAAAATACCTTTAGTACATTGGACAGAGTGGATCTCCAATCTCCAGTTCAGGGGTGACTAATGTGTGCACAATCCATTATGTGCAGTAAGGTCAGTTTTCATATGAGTTGGCATAGAACTTCACCTACCCTAAAGTCTTCACCGAACCAACCAGCCAAGAGAGGCACCTGCCATCATTGTTATTCCTCCAGATGCATTTCCTTCTTTTCTTTCTTTCTTTCTGGCAGTAAGAGCGATCAGTAAATGGAATAGGTTGCCATGGGACGTAGTGAGCTCTTCACTGGAGGTCTTCAAGCAGAGACTGGACATATATCTGGGATGGTTTACAAAATCCTGCCTTGAGCAAGGGGGTTGAACTTGATGACCTAGAGGTCCCTTCCAATTCTATGACTGTATGACTGTATGATTCTTTCTTTGTTTGTCATCTTCTTTGATGTAGATTTGCAAGAAAAGTAATGGGTCATTTTACATTTTTCTGATATTTGGTTCAGACCAGAAAAAATTGATGTGTTATTATTGCTCCTGTTGTTGTTGGCAGTCTTATTATCCAGCACCGACATGTGTTGCAAAGGTCTACTGAGGCCGCATACTAATAAGCAAACTGATGGGAGGTCATCAGAGAAACCCCAAGCTTCATGAGAATTACTGAGCTTTTAATGTAGTTAGCCACAGTCTTTAACAGTTTAAAATCTGGTCTCCATAGTCTTTTATTCTGAATTTGCTGAAACGCCTACAAGAAAAATGTTATTTTTGGAAAGATTTGAAAAGTACTTTAAAATAAAATTGGGAGGACCCCCTCTTAGCCAAATATATATTTAGGCCCATTTTTGCCATATATAAATATATTTTTAAAATCTTGTTTCAGTACTATTGTTGCATATATGTTTATCCACCTAACATCATAATGAATTGTTAAAAGGTAGATTATGGCCTTTGTTATACGTCTTTGGATAGCTTTGTTCAAAATGATTTGACAATGTAACAAACTTTTATACACTGACTGCAGTGTAACACAGCACTGCACATGGAGAGAGAGAAATAAAAAAACTAATATAGGTAGAGGGAAACCTATAATATCTATAATCGCCTAGGCAGTCCTATTATTGAGGTTGGCTTCACCAAAAAATAAAAAAGCAGACTGATGTGATTTTATTGTTAATATTAGTAGTATAGCAGTAGCAGTAGCAATAGCTATTCATCTATTGATCAGTCAAGATACACTCAGTTTACATGACACTTTTGTGGAGGGTCATGTCTCCACAGACCATTCAATGCAGGGATGACAGCGGGGGTGTGGCAGGGGGGCGGTGGAGTGGCGACAGCACAGTATTGTTCTTGTGCAAAAAAAAACTAGCAAAGAAGGAAACAGCCTGGTCTCCCATGATTTTTTAGAATGGTGGTTTTGGCAAGCAGCATGTAATGGAGGAAAGCACGGTGAAAAGGATGGAACATCAGAGGAAATCAACCTAAGAGAATAAGAGGAAACGGAGGGAATACCCCTAAAAGTACAATTTCCTCCCACTTTGTTGTTACCACTGTAGAAAATAAAGCAGATCTGATCCTCAGAACAGCACTGAGACCTCTTTTAGTCCACATACAGATAGTCTGTTCTTCGTGAGCTTTAGTCCACAAAAAGTACTGATACTTTAAAAACTGTGGGAATGATGAGGACATGGGGTGTTTCTGCATTGACTGTGGAAACCAGTTTAACACCCCCATAACACACATAAAGGACACTTACCTTGTGATCCTTCCGCATTGCAGACCTGATTAGAAAACCTTCCGGGAGGGCGCGTCCGCATTTCGGCACACAAGACCGGTTTTGAAAACCGGTTTTACCACCGAAATCCGTCTTAAATGTAAGACCTGAAAAATCAGGTCTTACATCCATCACTTCCCCCTGGATGTGTGCAGAAGCAGGACGCTTCTGCACACAGCCAAGGGGGAGAGATGGATTCCCTCCCACCACCATGTTTGGAAGGGCAGAAGCAGGATTACCTGCTTCGGAAGCCCTTCCCACGCGCACCGTGTGCCACCGGAAACACACAGTGACTGGCAGCTGCATGCTCCAGTCCCATACCTCCAGGGGCGGCATCGCCGGCGCGCGAGCTGGAGGACGCTTGGAATGAGTGCTGGTGCATCTGCACAGCACCCATTCCAATCTGTCCTCCGGAATCTGTCCTCCCTGCGTGTGTGCAGACGCGTGGTGTTCCCTCACATCCATCACTATTTGTGACGGATCTGGGGGAAGATGGATCACCAAAAAGCAGATCTTTTTAGATCCGCTTTTCAGCAGCAAATGCAGGAAGACCCATAGGCCGTGTCTTCACGGCAACCTTATGTCGGATTCAAAACATTTTGAATCTTCGGAGTCCGCACGGCAGTTTGGCTTAACATGCTTTCCCCATGTTAAACCACCCCAAAGCATGGTGAATCTCAATGCTGATTTCAACAGGTCTCACTCCAGATTGTGCACTTGAAACGTTTTACATTTTTTAATGTGGGGATGAGAATCTGTGTTTAGGGTTTCCCTGCCCCAATAGCACTCTACCCAATGGCTACTAGAATGAATGCCTAGGTTTTAAACACGTTCTAGGCGCCCCACCCCCACGCCAGCAGCGCCTCACTGAGGGCGAATCCCCACAGCAATCTTATTTCGCTTTCCCTAAACCAAAATAATAGAACTGGATACAAACGCGAATTTGCCTGTTCCCATTACTTTTAACTTAATCGTGTTCGATCCGGATTCTGAGGATCGTACGTGGCATATGTGACTCAATGGGGGGACTCAAGTGGCTACTTTTTAAAAGCCGCTTTGCAGGGCTGCCCTCTTCCTCCTGCGGACGTGCCACCCATAACAGACCCCTTCACGGAGCCTAGCTGGGTGGCTGGGTGGCTGCCTCTTGGCTGGATGGATGAAAAACAGGCACCGGCAGCCAGCGATTCTTTCCCCTCCTCTCCTCATTGCTCAGGGCATGCAGCAGCAGCAGCAACTCAAACCCCCTTCACAGCCACAGCCTTTAAAACAGAACCTCCAGGGCTTTCCTTTCCTTTCCCTTTTTTAAAGGTCAGAACTTTCAAAGAGCTAGAATTGCACAAAACTGCAACATTGTTATTAAGGTGTGAAGTGTACAGTGTAGCTTTAAGGACTGGATTTTTATAGTGGCTGTTTTGAGAGTGGATTATTTCAATGAAATCACTATCTTTGGAAGCAAGCTATTGGGGGAGGGAAACCCTAAACATGGATTCTCATCCCTTAACATGCTACGGTCCCCAAGGTAAAAAATGTAAAACGTTTCAAGCACACGATCCGGAGTGAGACTTGTTGAAATCAGGATTGAGATTCACCATGCTTTGGGGTGGTTTAACATGGAAAAAGTGTGTTAAGCCAAACTGCTGGGTGGACTCCGAGGACTGAAAATGTTTTGAATCCGAGATAAGGTTGCCTTGAAGACACGGCCTCACTCACTCAGTCAACCACCACCAACAACACAACGGCAATGGCAGAGACGCCTGCAGCTCCTCCGGCCGCTCTGAAGGGATCGAAGCCCACCCACAGCCCTGGTTGTTTCCCCAACAGACAGAGCGGTGCACACGAGAGGCGGCAGCAACGGCGGTGGCGGTAGCGGCAGCAGCGGCAGCAGTGACAGCAGCGGCGGCAGCAGCAGCAGTGGCAGCGCTTTTCAGGAATCCTCCCCGCTGACAGGCGGGACCACTTCCCCACACACAGCCGCCCTGTCTCTCCCGCCCCCCTCCCCTGGTTCCAGGAGCAGCGCCGAAAGTGACAGCAGACAGAGGAAGCATGGAGGAGCCGCCGTGCGCCGCTCACCTGGCTGTGGAGGCGGACGGCTGGCGGGCAGAAAGGGCTGCTCCTGGAACCGGGGGGGGGGGGGACGGGAGAGACGGGGCAGCAGGATCAAGCTGAAAGTAATGGGGACAGGTTCAATGCAGTTCTATTATTTCGGTTTAGGGAAACCAAAATAAGCTCGCCATGGGGATTCGCTAATAGTCTTTAAACTGATTATATACTATTTGGGAACAGGGCCTAAAAGTTTTTTTTTAAAAAAGCATTAAACTTCTGTACTAAAAACAATTGCCAATTAAAAGCCTTTAGATTTGTTTACCCTTTCTTATTTCCTTATGGCCCATATCCATGTAGAACAATCCAACCTCAATGAAATCAAAAGTGCAATTGAATTCCCTAAGCAAATTGTATATGCTTAGCCTTTTCAAGGGTTCCAATCAATTATCTATGCATAACATATTGCTTTAGTTCAGGTTTGCTCCAGCAAAGCTGCACACCAGCGCAGAGAGGCTCTTGGCCTGTTCCCCAGGATATAGAGACACAATGTCCCAGTGGAAACTATGCAGCACTGATTTTCCTGGTCTATACTGACGTAGGCTCCTCTGTCAGCAGGTATTTTCCACCCACAGGGTAACCCTGATGCACACCTGAAAGCACTCTTCCTGCCAATTTTGGGGGGTTCAGGACAGAAGCAAGTACTGGTCCTGTTGTGCAATCAGCACTGTGATGCTTTGAGTCCAGTGTCTTAGGTCTTTCAGATGTTCAGGATTAACTCATATTAAATATCTGTGCATCAACACAGATTCTGTAAATCACAAAAGCAACCTCTAATCAACTGTTCACACATAGACCTCCTCCAGACAGGTGCCTAAACAGAAAGGCTAGATTTCCATTGGTAAAAAAAATCCAGGTTTTAACCCGGATTTTTTTTTCACCATCACCAAGGGCTCCCTACAGCCATCCTAAATGCATTGAGGTATCATTTGCCCACACACAGCCCCATTCCTTCATCTTTCATCATCATCCCACTGTTTGCCTTCCCCACCGTTCTCCAACAGACAGAGGGAAGGGGAAGGGGGAAAGGCAAGCACTTGGGGAGAAAAGGAAAAAGAGGAAAGAGGCAGGGGGGGAGGCAAGCACCAGGGGAGATGAGGAAAGATGGAGGAAAGGGTCAGGGAGAAGGTAAATGGCGAGTGGCAGTGGAGATAGGTACAGGTGGTATCCCCATTAATAAATATTTAAATTTTAAAAGGATGCTGCAGTGAGTCCTGTTAAAATCCGAACAGGGATTTCCCAGATTATCGGGCATATCATCGTCAGAAATGGGGAATCCCGTCAAAGTTTTGGGACTTGGACCCTCAAGCTGAATTCAGGCCAGACCAAAGGGCTGGTGGAAATGTACCCATAGACTAAGCAGGGGACAGAAATTTCCAGAAAGTGACAAATGATGACAGCAAAATAAATAAATAAAAATACTGTAATATTAGGAAAACAGTGCATGTGTTAATAAGAAACAACTTTTCACATTAGGAAAGTTTGGGGTACTGCCGATCCCCAGGAGTCCCCATGGCAGGCCGCCATTCCCCAGTCAAGAATCTGTATCATGCAGGTGCTTTGAACTTGCTTCTGCTGACCCTTAACTTCTGGGCCTTGACAGGTGGGATGGGAGCTGCCATAGGTTTTCAGCATCCCATTGTACACAACCCTGCCTGCAACTTCAGAAATGTGCATTTGTGGAGAACTGAACCCTTGGTTGCAAGGCATCACAGGATATAGATCTACTTCTCATTTATTTGTTGCCAACTTCTCACTCCTTCCCTTACTTTTTCAGTATTCTTCTGATGAAAACTTCCTCTATCTTTTCATTTTCATTTTAGCCTTGGATCTTATGCTTTTATAAAAAGGGAGAAAGAAACCCTCCTACTGCCCACCCAGGAAAGTATGGGCACCACCCCAATCGTCTTCTTGTGCAATCAACCCTGAAAATGTAAATAAAGTAATGAGCAGAAACAGTCTCATTCCTGGGGTTATCTGAATATCGGGTATCAGACTATGAAATCATAGCTCTGAGAAGAGTTAGAAGAGTATTTGGGGGGGGGGTGCTGCTGCTTCAGAACCGAGGACTGTGCTTAAAGAAGATTTAATAACTGGGTGTGACCACAGCTCAGAAGCAACTCTGCCTTAAATTACAATCATTTTTAGAGAACCTTGTGAGCAATCATTTCTGTCTAGACAGATATTATGCACCTTGCATATCACAGCTTATAATGCATAATATAATATGATAGTGTAAGACTGCTTCTTTACTTACAAGCCCAAGTCAAGTTAGCTACTGCTACATGAATGAGGCCGGTCTGCCTGTAAATCTAGTAGGTGCTTCTTTCACATGACTGAGGTGCTGATTTGTCCTCCCTTTAGTTGTGAACTTACAGGGTTACTGGGTCTCACCTAGCTTGAACGTTGTTTGTGGCTGAGGATGAATAAAGGAGAAAGCTAATGCTCTGCAGAACTGAGGCTGCATTATCAAATTCTGTACATGGGCAGAGGTTGGAGATGTTTTTGAGACAATGGGCTTCCTTTGACAGACAAGCAACTGGAAAGTGATCCATAGGGGAGAGGGGAAATAATCAACCAGGTTCTTAAGCAATGTTTCATTTATTACGGGGGAAATTAGAACAATCCAAAAAATTGGATTTAAAACAGCTTTAAATGATAAAGGGGAAAAGCACAATTGAGACAAAGTTGCCTATATTTCTAAGTTCATTAGAAAAGTTTAAATTGTCATTGTAAGAGGAGAAGGAAAAGATTTGAAAGGAGTCACAGCACGTGAGTCGTGCTTCTCTAAATCCTAGGCAAAGTAACTTAACTTCCCTTAAACAAATTAGTTGAATTTCCTGCAAGACCTCCCCTTTTTATAGAAAAGAAAGATAAATCCCACAAGATTCATATTGCCTGTCCAGAAGAGCTTGGGAGAATGCAGCTAGCACTTTAGAAGTCTTGTTAATGGAGGAGAAAGAGATTCCAGAAAATTCTCTTTTTATCATCTAAAAATCTAATTGTGTGCATGCCTTCTCAGCCCATTTAAGTAAATCATTAAGGCTGCATCCCCACTGCACAATTTAGTATGGCTTTAAATCCAAATAAATTGAATCCGCATTGAGCTCCATTTTTTCACATCCTTATTTATAGCTTATTATGTGGATTATGTGGGGAACACCTCCCCCCCTTTTTTGCATCATACCCTAACTATATGGGACAGGGATCCAAACCCCATCCCCCATGTAAGCCTGCCCATGAATAAGATCATAGCATAGAGATAGCTACGGTGAAGGGAGCGAGGAAGGCATGAGACAAAGTATAGTCTTGTTAACAATGTTACAAGGAAGGACGGATGAAGTAGGCACCAGCTTTGCATAGAATCGGCTCAGCGGAAAAGTGCAAAGTCTTTCTGATCGCTGTATCTTTAAAATCAGACTCTCCACGCAAAAAGCTGCAAGGGGATGGGAGGGGGGAGATAAGAGTTCCACTTCTCTGCAATTGTCAGAATCTCCCTGCTGTTACAATGTATCTCTCGTTAACATTACAACGGCAACTGCCAGCTCTGCTCTAGCTGCTACACCTGGGAGAAAAAGGAGGAAAATAATGGGTGATTGTTGGGTCAGGGGGAACTGAAGAGAATGCCCGTTCACACACCCCAAAAAACATGTGCATTCCCATTCACAAACAGTGAGAATTTTTCTCAATCCTGTTGCAAGACTAGTTTTCATCTGAATATAGATAGTCTGCATTTGGGGACCTTTAATCCTCAGAAAGTGTGGATTTCTCTAATCCTCTGGGAACGTTCAGCTCTGAAAATGGATTCAATTCACTTAAAAACTTCAATGGAAATGCAGCCTAAGTGTCTGCTTCATTTTCTCCAGGTTTTTTTTCACTTATCTCCCTTAATTTGGATGTAGGATGATCCAGAACCAAGAAATTGGTCCTTCAGCAAATCCGGATTTAAAGGATGCTGATCCCAGCAAGTACCCAATGTGTCTCCACAGACGGGTCCTAGGCATGCTCACAGTGGGAACACCGGAGCACCATGTCTGTCCCCAAGTGGAAGATGCAAATGCAATGCTGAGCAATTGGTTGCCGTGTACATCAGTCAAGCAACATTTCCGGGTGGGTGATGGGCACTGGGGGAGGGAATCTCTGGAGCCACTCTGGAGATTCTTCAGAGTCTGGGGCAAGCCACTCCAGAGAATCTCCAGAGCCTAGCCCAAGCTCCACAATACAGTCTATGCTGATCTTCAGAGCCATCTTCAGAGAATAGCCACCTGCTTCAAAGTGTTGGGTTTCAGGGCACCGGCACCCCAACAAGGGTGACCCCTGGAGCCTACCTCTTGACCCCATTGGCCCAATCGTGGTGCAAACGTGTGCCGTCTAGGATTGAAGACCCCTTTAATGGCATCCACGGGAAGACCGGATTTCAGGGCCTGAAGAACCAATTCAATCCAAATTTCCCTTGAAACAGGTGTGAATACATTGGGTTCTAATGGTGTCTGAAGTGGGAATGGGGTCTTCCTGATTAGTACCAAATCAATAGGTACTTAGTGCTAGTGGGAAAACACCCTAGGATGCCATATAAAATGTGCTAATTAAAATAAACTCTTTGCTTAATATTTACTATAACATTTCGGCTCAGAATCTTGAGAAATCTTTTGTTTTATTTACAAAGCAAACAGCATTTACTGGAAATCAACTTAAAACCATCAGCTATACAGAAAGGAGAGGGCAACTCAAAGAGTCATGCTTGCCTGTTACTTCATTGGTTAATTAGTTTCCCTGGGGCCTAAAGTCAAAGCCCAGTGTTTGTTTGTTTTGCAGTGGTCTGATAAACCTTTGTAGCACCCATTTATACAATTAGCTGCACACATTTAATGTAGAAATTTTGAAGTATTTCTGTAACAGTGTCCATACAGGATTAAAACTCCACAAGGAATCTGCAGCAGCTTTCAACCTGCAAGACAGGTTCTACAATACTCTGCAGTACCTGTGCTTTAAAACCTGATACTCCAGAGTAAAAAGAAAAAGTACTTACAAGGGCACTCACTCTAGAGTATTCTGTTCCTCCACATTTTCAAGGGTGTTTGGGCAAACTACACAAGAACTCATCTTCAAATGAGAATATGTGGATCTATCAGAGAAGAAAGGGCTGAACAATGAACAGAAGAATCTTCACTGCTGCAACAGAGTGTTGGAGTAAGTGAGAACAAATAATTTTCTCTGAGGAAGAAATGTGAACTCCACATTTTAAACATGCTCTCTGGAGGCACCCTGGAACAGGGCTCCTTTCAAGATTCCAAAACGTGGTTGAAACAAAATCTAAACAGCAGGATGCTGTTTTTATTAGCTGAGACAGATAATTACAATAATTAAACATAATAGGAGAAAAGAGTAATAAAAACAAAGAACACATAAACACATAGGAGAAGAGAAAGAAAAATAGTGGGGAGAGTATTTTTAATGATATTATGTTTAGTTTTGTTGGTGTTAATGGTTGGTATGACCATCCTTGAGACTTTTGGGTGAGGGGGGGCTTAGAACTCTTCTCAAACAAATATTGACATTTAAAGTCCAAAAAAACCTTGAGCCCCAAATATTTGTGGATTTATTATCTTCTCCCTTAATTCTTTTTAATTACTATTTTCTTGGGAAATTTATGAATAAACCTTCAGTCCCTTGACAAATTAATGGTGCATATGTATGTCAAACACATTGACACCATACTAGATTTTAGGTATTTTAATTTTGTATTTATTTTGTCCTCTTAGTAAAGGAAAACTTATAAATACAGGACATGCTTAAATAATAATTTACAGAAAAGCCCTGAACTTATCCTAAAAACTTATGTTTTGCAATTGTTCAGTAAATAGTTATTCCCCCTTCCCTTTGTTTATTGAGTCCTAATACACCAAATACTCAATTGTTTTGTTCATATTTGCCTCTTCTTAATGCATTTTCCCCAGGCAATAGGCTCAGGGAGTCATTTTCAGCTACTTAAGACCCTTCCTCCAATGCAAAGTTCTTGTGAGACTGCTTTGTTTTGTCTTGAAAAGGATAGAGACCTATTTTAAGCACCATTAAAAGGCAGTGTTTAACATAATAAGTTGTTTGGCTTTCAGCCCAATAGACAGTGTGAGGGGGAACTGACCCATAATCTGGAGCATATTAATCTCATTTAATATCCATAACATTGAAATTTTCAGCACATATTGTTTTCAGCAGACTCAAGTAAGGGATTAAGGAAGGGTGTTTTTTTAATAGTTCTACTTTAAATAAATAATAAAGTTATGTTCATAACTGGTGGAATGAGGCATGGGTTATCAGCAAAACACTGCCTATTGCACACACAGGGCAGGCAACCATGCTAGAGAGTAGCAGAAGAGAAAAACAAGCAGTAAAGATCCACTATTAGCAAACAGCAGTGCCCCCTCCCTCCTTCAGCGTCACCAGTTATAGACTGGTGTGGCACAGACTGAGCCCAAATCTTATTATTCAAATTGTCCTGAACGCTTTAAATGAGACATGCCCCATTGTATTAATCATCTACGAGCAAATCCAGTTATCTTAAGTTTTACAAAGGAAATTGCATTTTACCAACCGTGGAAGAAACAAATGTGGAAAATGGTGCTATATAAAACCAGGTTAAACAAATAAGGCTGTATTTAGTTATAGAAATGCTTTCAGTAGCTCAAAACTGTCCATTCTTTTTTGTCAGGGACATCATTAGATAATAAACCAGAACAGTAGATCAATAAGAGGAATTTGTAGGAAACAGTTCCCATTGGCCAGCTACCCTCGCAAGGCTTCCTGGGAAATGTAGGCATCGGTGCACCTAGACTCAATGGACACCGGCCTGCTGCTCTCACAGTTATCCCACCAGCGACCAGGTAAGAACCCCAAAAGTGGCCATGGGTGGGGTGCGGGGTGGCAGCTGCAGCTTCCCCTGGAAAGAGAAGGGGCCATGGTCCTTTCTCTTCCGAGGGGAAAGACACAATCGGGCCGTGAAACCTTGGAGGGGGGGCGGGGGTTTCTGCTTTAGCTACCCTGGCAAAGATAAGGGGTCATGCCCGCTTTTCTTGCCAGGGCAAAGCCAGGCAGGGCGGCAGCTGGCCTCACCATAGCCAGCTGTCAAACAGGGAACATGCGCTCTCCCTGTTTAACAACTGGGCATGCGCCGGCAATCCGGCTTTCCCCCCTCTGGTGCGGAAACGCTCGTTTCCAAACCGTTTTCAGGGGGAAAGCCAGATGTAAGACCTGATCTTTTCAGGTCTTACATCTGGGTAGGATTCGGTGGCAAAACCGGTTTAAACAACTGTTTTTGCCTGCCGATATGCGGACGTGGCTTCCTCAAAGGGGTCCTAATTGGGTTCCCTGTGCGGATCCCACATCCAAATCCTTCCCCAAACAGGCTCTTAATCCGTTTTTACAGCCTGTGCGGAAAGGCCCTTAAATTATTGTACAGTTCCTGAAACTTCAACCTACACTAGAAGTTACATCTCACACTGCATGGTATCATCACTGAGATGAAGGATGTGTGATCCAATTCTGCCCTCTGGTGGTCCATACCTCTCACTGATAGCTTTTTCTTCAAATGGGTTTCCCTCCCAAACAAAGGTAAGAACTGGGTAGGATCTATATACAAGGAGAAACTCACCACTGCTGAAAATTACAGGATTCTGCTTCTAACTGCATCTTATTTATTTCATATTCCTTAATTATATTTCTTAGTTATATTTCAAGGATAGCGATTTCCCATTTTTAGGCACTCATTCAGTATGTTTTAAAAATAGAAATGTACCTTGTAAATTGTTACAAGAACAACTGTATTAAACAGCCCTCACATACATACCAAAGAAATAGCTTTGGGCATACAGTAAAATCAGATGGAAGAAAATGCAGGGCTTCCTATTTGCACCAGAAGGTATCATAAAGGCGATTCCACCCTGGCTGGTATACCAGAACAGCAGGCAGATGAAGAGTCTCCCTTCTGCATGCTGGTGTGGCCTAAGAAAAGTCAACTCCTAGCACTCTTCCCGGTCCGGTATACTGGCCAGTGTGAAACCACCCTAAGATCTCTTTCTGCTTCAACCAGACAACTCCATAAGCAATACATGAAATCCTGAGCATGATATACAAAACAATTTTTAAGGTATGAAAAATTGGCATGACAAATTCCCTTCTCCATATGGCAGTATATTTTCAAGAGCTTGTTTTATCACTCAGGGTATAGGAGAAAAAGAAATCAGTAAGTATAAATTCCTTTTCTGTGTAACTAACAGAGTGATGGCAATCTCAGGTGAAAGATCATGGGTGCCTTCGCCTGAAATGATCCAAGACTAGTCACAAGTGAATCCCACTGGGTTTAATGATAAGCCAAAGGGGCCCAAATGATGGCCCTCTAAAAATTGCTGAAATATAACTCCACTGAGCCCCTGGCCAGTCTTTATGACTGTAAAGAGTGACAGAAGCTGGAGTATTATATCCATTCAGCAATAGGGACCCATTGATTTCAAATACTAATCTAAAGGATTTAGCTTTGCAATATCCACAATTTTATCAGGAAAGGGAAAACAGTGAATTTCATCTACTTTGGGAATGGAGTTTCCATTTATTGTACGTGACATTGTTTAAAAAGAGAGAAAGAAAAAGAAAATGTTCTAAAAAATATGGAGTGTAAATATGTTTGTAAATATCCCCAAAGTTTAGCATATATTGCTCAAAAAAGAAGTCAAATTAGCAAGGTGATGATTTTTAATAGAACAGTGCCATCTGGTGGATACAGTGCTTGCTTTTGTATCATACTTTTTAAGGTGGTCTGTATTTACCCAGAGTTCTGTAGAGTAGCACTAAATATACATTAATTCTTTATTATTATGTGTTTAAAATAACATGGGGAAATGACATATGAATAATCTTAAGAGTTGCTATTATTACAATGGATAAATTTTGTTGTTTTTTAGTTGTTGTGTCGGACTCTTTGTGAAACCATGCTCTGCAGCATGCCTGGCACATCTGCTCTCCACTGTCTCTCAAAGTTTGTCCAGACTCAT
The DNA here is from genome assembly GCA_023333525.1 of Aspidoscelis tigris stejnegeri. Taxonomy (NCBI): domain Eukaryota; kingdom Metazoa; phylum Chordata; class Lepidosauria; order Squamata; family Teiidae; genus Aspidoscelis; species Aspidoscelis tigris. The sequence continues at coordinate 217,684,851 of JALMGA010000001.1, forward strand.
TTTCTTGCCACCACGACAGTATCTGTCCATCTTGTCCTCTCTTTTTGCCTTGTCTTTCCCAGCATTAGGACCTTTTCCAATGAGTCCTGTCTTCTCATTATGGAAAAAAAAAGTATTTGAGTTTCCAATGACTTTCCAAGGTTGATTTCCTGACTGATCTGCTCTCCTGCAACTCTGAGGGACTCTCAAAAGTCTTCTACAGAAGGACAAATTATTGTTACTCTGCTACAAGGACATTTTAGTGACGCATTTCAAAGTTAACTTTGCTTACACTCTCACAATTCATTGATATTCTCCATTTATATTGCTACTCTTTCTTTATTATAGGTCCAACAAAATTACAAGTATATCAAGGAGTTTTGTGGGTCTATCTATCCCTAAATATTAATCCAGCTTCAGTGTGAGAGGACACATCAGCAAAGTTTATTTGGGCATTAACTCAGAAATCTACTTTTCCATTGGATAATGTGGAAAGGAATGATTAGTTGCTTTGCTGAATTGCTCTCTCACTCTGAAGATGGACTGAAACTGAATTAAACCTTAGGTGCAGATGGGCCAGTACATCTCCAGTTACAGGAAGGAAGCACATTTGAATACCTTTTGGGATCAGGATACTATACTTATAGACACTAGCTAATAAATATGGTTATGGAAGCAATCTACAACATAAACTTAGTTATTTGGGATAAAATCCTAATAAATGCGAAATGTATTATTCCAGCTAAAATGTGCCACTGTCTTGCACAGGGAATGTCTATGCTTCCAGATGTACTGCTTGTTGCACTGAACAGAAAGCTTGTGATGCAGTAAGGAATGGCAACAGAGGACTGTGAGCCTTTGGGATGCTCCTGAACTGCAAGTCCCATCATTCCTTGCCAAAACCAGACTGGCTGGGGTAGATGAGTGTTGAGGTTCAGGAACATCTGGAAGGTCACAGTTGAGACCCCTGGTTTAAATCATACCACCCTAGGAGGATACCATTATCTCAAGGAAACATAAAGACTCTAAAAGGATATTTGTATCTTACTGTATATATAACTGAGTCCAGAGGCTGATACATTATTTAATGCACATAATCAGTAAAAAGCATCTCTGAGGTGCTACAAGCCAGTTCATTCATGTGCCAGTTTGCCACTCCTCATTCGTGAATGTTCTATGCCACAAAAGGTAAATCAGAGATGGAATGAGAACCCAGGGGCCATACACAACGGTCTCTGAGGCGTTTCTGAGCTGCTTTAGTCTCATCCTACCTAAAGCAATACTGTAGTAGGAACAGACACATACTTTTTACTTGTACGTATCTTAAGTATATTGTATAACCATGGCGTGCAACTTAAGAGCGAGATACTTTGCTGCCAACCGGAATGGCCTTTGGATCGAGGAGCAAGCCACCGGAGCTAGAGGGTGGTGTTGAAATGTTATTGTGCAAAGGGCAGATGAAAGGAAATACTCTCTTGAAGTTTACCCTCCTGCATAAGTGATGCAACAGAGAACTTTGGATCCCAAAGCATTACAATTACTCTGCAATAAGCGCCTCCAGTTCTGCTTGTTCTGCGCGTGTGCAAGTGCGTGTTCTTTGTCCCGGGTCTCAAAAGGAGACCTCCCTTCCTCGGGGTAGAGGAGACAGGAAATGCGTAGTTAAATGGACATCTCGAACCAGTTGTATACAAAGAATTAAGTGGATTAGGTGTACCGCTGAAGTTTAGTTCAGTCTTGAAGATAAGCTTATCGTCTGTCCATTGAGAAACTTAAAAGCAATGCAAACTTCCAAGAAGTGCAGGTGCACATCAAACTGCAGCCCGCAAGAGAACAGTGGATGAACTATGTGCTCAAGGTAAGAACAGGGCTGACCCCAAAGGCCAATCCCGCTGTTTCTCACAATTAAAGACCTTTTCGTAACCCCAGGGCATGTCCCATACAGATGGGATAAGGATGCAAATGTATCGGGACTAAAGAGCAGGAGGCAGTGCCCATTTGAAAGAGGAAAAAACACAACGCCTGCATTTGGTTCCCTTGCACATTCTTGGCCCAGAACTGAGAAATGCGCAAGAGGGGAAAAGGGGGGCGATTGCTGTAGTTCGCTTTCGTGGGGCACAAAAGTCACTCGGTGATCCAAACTTACGCTGCCCTAATCTAACTGTACACGGCCCGTTATGCCGACCGGTTAAGAGACCCATACCCCGTAACTCTGCCCTACAACTAAGCGTCCTGTTATCTTTCCCCCTCGTACCGTCCAACACACCCTCCTCCCCGTGGACCATGCGCGCCCTTCTCTTCCTCTCCCCCTACAAGCGTCGGCTTGGGAAACAAAGGGTGGCGGAGGGAAAGGGCCTGGCGAGGCCACGGCAGCTCTGCTCGGGTGGAAACGGTCCAAGGAAACCTCTCCCGATCTTCTCCGCGTCCTCCTCTCCTCTCCCTTGGAACACGGAGCAGCGGGCGCCTCCTACGTGGAAAACCTGAGCAGCTGGCAAAGAAGAGAGGAGCAGCGGCCGCCGCCGCGAGGAAGAGACGATCCCGATGGGCCCCGTCGGGGTTTGTTTTGGACGGACGCGGCGGCAGGAGCGAGGCCCGCCATGCGCGGGACGGGAGCGCGCGGGGCCGCCACCGATCTCTCCGCGGTTCGGCGGCCCGGGCCCGGCTCCCCTCCCCTCGACTCTCTCGCTCGCGCGCGCGCGCGCGCTTCCCCCCGCCTGGCGGAGGAGGGCGTGGCGCGGGGCCAAGGCAGGCGTCCAAAGGGAAGGGAGTTTACGCACGCAGCGAGAGGGGGGAGGAGGAAGAGCATAGCATAAAGGCGAGCGCGACGGCTTTCGCCTCTCGCATCGCATCGGGCGAGAGGAAGAGCCGCGCGGCTTGGGAAGGAAGGCCGGTTGCTTCTCCCTCCCTCCCGAGTTCCCTCTCGTCGGGGCAGCGCCGGACTTCGCCGCCTTCCTGAGCGCGTGAGAGGAGGAGGCGAGAAGCGGACGAGCTGAGCAGCAGCGCGCGCCTTCACCCGTCCCCGAGCTTCTGCAAGCGGCGCCGCAGCCGCACGTCGAACCACCGCGGCGTCTGCCAAGAAACTCCCCGGGGCCGAGAGAGTCCCGTCCGTGCGCGACGCCGTCTTGCCGCTCGCAGCATGAGAGAGACGACGGCGGCCCTCCTGGCGCTGAGCGCGCTCTTGCTGTGCCTGCTGCCTGCGCCGGGCAGCCCGTCGAAGCCGCCGCTACCGATGCGGCGGGAGCTGGTGGTGCCCGTGGCGGCGCCGGACTCCGTTGGGTCACGGCGCCCCGGCGGCGGCGGCGGCGGGCGCTCCTATCTCCTGGACGCCTTCGGCGAGAGCCTCCGCCTGGAGCTGCGGCCCGACAGCAGCTTCCTGGCGCCGGACCTGACTGTGCAGTACGTGGGCAGCCGCCCGGCGAGCGAGCGAGAGTCCGAGGAGTCCGGACGGCCCGAGGCCGACGCGGGAGCGGGCTTGGCGCGCTGCTTTTACTCCGGCACCGTCAACGGGGACCCGCTCTCCTCGGCCGCGCTCAGCCTCTGCGGAGGGATCCGCGGGGCTTTCTACCTGCGCGGCGTCGAGTACTTCATCCAGCCGGCCGACGCCTCCCGTCCCGGGGGAGACGGGGAAGAGTTTGGGCTCCACGTCCTGCAGCGGCGCCCGCGGGGAAGAGCCGAAGCGGCGGCTGGCGGGGCGAAATGCGCGGTCACAGCGGCGGCGGGCGGCGACCCTTCGGCCGTCCAGGGGCGGACGGCGGAGCAAGCGACGGCGCGTGCAGGTATCGGTCTCCCCCGGCTCGGTTTCCCCTCGGTCGGGGCGCTCGCCGAACCGCGACGGAAGAGTCCGGCTCTGGGAACGTCCGCGGGGATGCTGCTGCGGCTACATAGGGACAGGCGCGCATGCGCCGCCGCTGCGGCGGCTCGCGCCTTTGAAGTGGCTCGGAGTGGTCCAAAAGTTTGATTTGCCGCCCTCCGATTGGTCGTTGGCAATAAGCGCTGTGCGAGGGCGGGGGAAAAGGGGGGGTTTCAACAAAGGTGGCATGGGGCTCGGTGCAGCTGGCCTTAGGTGTGTCCCACAGGGCGCCTGCGAGGGCGTTTCTAAGGTGTTCCTCGGTGAACAAGAAGGAGAAGACTTGGCTTTTCTACCCGCTTTTCCCACCCGTGTAAGGGGACTCGAAGCGGCTGACAAAGCTTCCTATTCTTCTCCCCACAACAGACACCCTGTGAGGCAGGTGGGGCTGTGAGAGCTCACAAGAGAGCTGTGACTAGCCCAAGGTCACCCAGCTGGCTTTGTGGAGAGGCGCAGAATCATACCCGTTCTTCCCAGATAGGAGTCTGGTTCCCTAACCGCTAGACCAAACTGGCTCGCAGTAAAGCTTTTGGAAATGCCTTTGGGGTGGAGTGGTGCAGCAAGTCCTTACCATATATGAGCAATGGGCGTCAGTTGCACTGCATCCAGTGGGACTGATAAGGGGTGATATTAGGCGACCGAAGCTTTCCAATATTCTGTCTGCAGCAGCTCTGAACTAAGAGTGTAGATCATATCCAGAGCACTTCAGAGATGACAAGACACTCGGCTATCTTCTCCAGAGTGATTCTTCTGGAGATTGATTTGCACCCAACTACTCGCTCTTTTAATTATTATTTGAAGTTCTAACCTGTAAAAAGCAGCAGTTCATGTAATAAAAAAAGCTTTTAAAGTATTGTTTAAAATAAGCTGCAGATGCAAGTACTAGGATTGAGCTGAAGAAGATTCCAGTGTTAGTTGAATCAGGTTCATCTGGCAAATTGCACAGACAGATCCTTTTAAAATAAGATCTTTATTGTTCTGGCAAATCACAGTCTGCAGACTTCTAAATCTGGAATGTGATAATAGGATTAGTTCAGAACAGTATTCAACAGTCTGAGGAAACCCCATAAGTGAAATCTGATCGGAATTAAAACGTCCCTCAATGGATGACAGATGTATCAATGGCTACTAGAACAAATGCCTAGGTGCATCTTTCAGGCTGGGGGCGGGGGGAGGAACTGGGGCACTTCTAAGGCCATCTGCTGGGACTCGAGAGCAGGAGAAGGTTTGTCCTTGTCTCTGCTTGAGATGCCCGTGAGCATTTGGTGGGCCACTGTGTGCGACAGGATGCTGGACTAGATGGGCTGTGGCCTGATCCAGCAAGGCTTCTCTTATGTAAGTTTGCTTGGAAGTAGGATGTGCTGTTCTACTAGTATAAATGAGGTTGGATTTTGAGGCTTACAGGGCAGACCAAGGGTGATTCCATGCTGGCCTGTATACCAGACCAGCAAATATACCAGGGGTCTCTCTTCCACATGCCCGTATGGTCTAAGAGAGGCCCCAGGTGTAAGGGAGGCTCCTAGTATGTTTGCCGGTCCAGTATACCTGCCAGGGTGAAATTGTCCTAAGGTTGCATCCAAATGAGGTCCAAGTGAGAACCATTTGAAGCCATATTACTACTAGTCAGCAGGCATATTCATGGAGCCCTGGATCATTGTGCTTCCTGGATGATTGTGAGAGCAGAATGCTGCTTGCACAGATCAGTTCTCCCATCAATAAGGAACCGGATGGTCCCCCAGTGTGTGGCCTGATATTTCCAGTAAGATCCAGACTCCCTTACACCCTAGTGCTGATTCTTCTGCAGGAACAACCTCAGAAGAGTTTGAGCAGAATTAAGATACAATTTTTCCATGCAGAAGAAAGAACAGAGAATACCCGAATCTGGCATGGGGCCTTATGGACTTGGAGGTCCACATGTTTGCCCACCACCCTGCAAGCTCTGTGCCAAGATACCAGCCACTGGGGTTTTCTTTGAATGGCACCTGAGTCTAATATGACCTATATGAACTTGTTTGAAAGCTTATTTCAATTGACATTTATTCTTTCTTCCAAGAAAACCTACATAGGATCAGATTGTGAGTTATTCTGATTACATTTCAGTTCATGTGGCTGGTACCTTCAAGATGTTTTAGGACTTGGAGATTCAGGAGAAAGCAAGACCACGTTAAACTTAATTTGGTTCACGACCAATAAATCCAAATATGACTCACGGATAATTGTAATTCCATCGAAATGCACTTTGGGCCCCAAGTGCTTAAATCTGCTGCCTGCGAATACTTTATAGACTGGGTTTCAATGCAGTTTCCAAGAAAGTACCATCAGTGTTAGCTAATCTTGCAGATGATATTGGTGCCAAGCAGGACCCATACATACTTGTGCAGGTGGATGGCCCAGTTTCTTCAGCTAAGTTAGTTACCACTGGGCAGTATGCATAGGATACCCTTGGTGATACAGTACTGTTTACTGGTAGTTCCAGGGTATGACTAAGAAAGGGAAACTCAGATGGGTTTTCCATCTGTCTCACTGGATCTTGATGGGTCTGATAGTGTTCTCAGCTTCACAGTACACTTTTCTGCTTTCCTGGAATTTGTAACACTCACGTCTAGCTTATTGGAGGAAAATTGCCTCTATCCTCAAAAGCAATTGTTCTTTTTTTTTTTAAGCTGCCTTTAGCTGGATGAATAAATAGTTCCTGCTCCTGCAGTTCAGCATGCTCTTTACGATTAGGAAAGTTCCACTGTAGCTTCTTTTCAAAAAAATGAATAGTGAATCAAACTCACTGTATTCTGAAAATCTAGGCACATAGAAATAGGTCAGATATTTATTGGCACACAAGTATCTAAACAGTAATTGCTGTACAGTATTATAAAGAATACTCACAGCCGTGTCCTTGGACCAAGCTGCTGTTAAAGAAGAGTAAACTCCAGTCCTTGAAGGGTTCGTGAATGAAAGTCATTTAATATGACTTATGCAGAGAGGAAGAAGGTGGAGGCTACAAAGTAAGACAAGGGCACAGTGTCTGGTGTATAGAAAGGGCTGCGGTGAGGTCACAGGAACTGGGTCACAGAAGCAATTGACAAGTTGGCAGACACGTTCATTCTTGCACTCTGCTTTCCACGTGGATCCCCACAATCTTAGTCAAGGCTTGCGATAGCTCGTGCCAGCATGACATAATGCAGAAGGTTTTATTACCAGGGAGGAGGGAAGCGCTCCTGTCAAGTCTAAGAATTTGAATCAATCCAATAGGAATTCTTGGAAAAAATTACTCCTAGTTCTTTTGTTTCATTGCTTTTATTTTCCAAATCACAACTGCTCACTTGGAAACCACATTCCAGAATGGTTCTTTCTTTATTGATATTTATATGAATGCAAAAGTGCTAAAGTTTTTTTTTTCTCCCAGTAATTCCAGTCTGGCCTCTCAGATCACAGTTTCTTCGCAAAGAAGAAAGCAGTGCTTTAGTGATGAAACTCGCCGTAGTCTTGGGTAGGATCTAGTGCAGCTTGAACAGGACAGCAGAAATCATTTGCTTTAGGAGAAGGAAAACACTTCAAATAACATCCTTTTGCAAAAATAATAATAAATATGATTCATTACATCCTAGAAACTGCTGAAATTCAGTTTGTTTCAAGTAGACTTGTCCTTCCTACCTTTCTCCCACAGGTAACAAGTTGTTTCTTTTCTAAACTAGGACCCTTTCTGCACTGAACCTCATTTCAGGTTATATCCCAGAATAAGGACCTGCCAACTGCATACAAGGGAGGACTATAGTAGGCTCCAGGTAGTCTGTACTAGCATGCAGATAGCAGTCCCGGGATATAACCTGTCCTGTGCAGAAAAGGCCAATGGAGGCAGTGACGTCATCATAAAGGTGTCCAATGAACGTTGAGAGCATATTATGCGGTATATGGATCCATGCCATTAGCAAGGGTTTTGACTAATCCTGGATGAAGTTTCCACTTTAATTGGATCATAGCCAACTTGTCTGTTGAAAATATATTGGTGGTAGTAGGAGATACTTACCCTGTAATATCCCTGGGGTGGACGGATGTGTACTGGAGCTTTTGTGAAGAAGAAAGACTCAATAGGACTTTGGTTGAAAAAGCTTCTCTTGATTTCCTATTTGAAACTCTTTTTTAAAACTTTAATAAAATGAAAGTTTCTTTGAGAGCTATTTAAATGCTGCTAGAAAGTTGTTTGCTGATAGAACTGAACCATGAATAAGTTCTCAGTCAGCTATTCATTTTTTTTCTTCTCGAAATACAGGAAATAGAAGCACAAGAAAGAAGAGATTTGTGTCAAGTCCTCGCTATGTGGAAACCTTGCTTGTAGCAGACCAGTCAATGGCAGAATTCCATGGCAGTGGACTGAAACATTATCTCCTGACACTTATGTCTGTGGCTGCCAAATTGTACAAGCATCCCAGTATCCGCAACTCTATCAGTCTTGTGGTGGTCAAAATCATGGTCATCTATGATGAGCAGAAAGGGCCTGATGTATCTTCAAATGCTGCTCTTACCTTAAGAAACTTCTGCAACTGGCAGAAGCAACACAACCCTCCCAGTGACCGGCATGCTGAGCATTATGACACTGCAATTCTGTTCACTAGACAGGTAAGGGAAACGTGAGAGGGAAGCAAGTTATTCAACAGATCCTGCCTGACATGTAGCATCTTCTGCAGACTGCAGCTACACACTGGAAGAAGATGGCTGAAAAGTGTTCCCATCCCACCTCTGGTTCGCATTACAGGCCAGAGGATAGAATTGGAAGTGCATTTACTAGCCTTTAATTTGGATTAAAGGAGGCACAAAACACTGATGTATAGCAGCTCCTCCTTCTAAGCCACTGTTGAACCATTTCTTTTACTGTCTAAACAGACTATGGGGGGTGGGGGGTTTCCACTGACCTCCCTTAATCCGGATCTAAGGAATGGGTCCTTCAACTAATCCGGATCTAGTAGATCCAGATTAAGGGAGGTACCCGAGGCATCCCCATGGGTGCTAGCCTGTCCACAATGGGTGCTAGCCTGACCACAGTGGAAACACCAGAGCACCATGTTGCGAATCCAGATCGACCCACACGTGGCCTACCCCATCACCCCAGGTTTTTTTTGGGGGGGGGTGTAATCTCTAGATGCTCCGGAGGTTCTTTGAAGATTCTCTGGAGCGATCTGCCGCAAACTTCAAAGATTCTTCAGAGCCTTTGACAAAGGTCCATAGGATTGGCATTGCTCTGGCATGGGGTCCCTTTTGGAGCCTGTGCTATATTTTGGAGCCAGTTTCAGAGCCAGCTTCGGAGATTGTGCACAGGCTTTGGAGCTTTGGGTTTGGGGGCACACCCATGGGTGCACCCCCCTTGAGCCTCCCCCCTAGACCCCATTGCCCGATCACGGTGGAAACACACTCCATATAATCCGGATTTGATGCCTGAAGACCCCATTTACAGGAAATCCGGATTATAGGTCCTGAAGGACCCACTCAATCCAGATTTCCCTAGAACTAGTGGAAACAAATGTGGCTTTAATGGGTCTGCAGTGGAAATGGGCTCTTCCTGCTCTAAGCCTAATGGGTACTTAATGGGTCCCTAATGAGTACTTAATGGTTATTTAGTGCTAGTGGGAAATCCCCTATGATGTGTTTGGGACCTTTATTGTTGCCCTGGTAATCATGTGCCACTTTAGGAGGTGGCATAGTAAGCAAAGATAAATTTTAAGTGTAAGGGAAATAAATAGATCTTTCATGAACTTGTGCCCCCGTGAAATAGGATTTTGTTACCTTGTGTTGTTTTCCATAATTCCCTCCCTTGAAAACTACAAAAGATAGCTGATCGTGAATTCTGCCAAGCATTTTATTTTTATAGTTGCTTATATTGTGCAATAAAAGCGTCCAGAACTACACCAGATAAATTCCCATTGCTGCATAGTTTTAAAAAATAAATGGTAACAGAGTGGGATATAAACATAAGTTAATAAAGAGATGCATAAACTGATGTGCAGGATTGTTAACAATACACTTATTTTTTTTTTTTAAAGACTCCGGAAGAACCACACATTATTGACTGAAAACATAAGTGTGCCTTGCAGCATGATTAAAATAATTATTGTAGCAAAAGTGATTTTATTCCTTTGTGGGAGTCCTTGTGTATATTCCAAGAGTATATTATCTTTATACCTGTTGAAATGCTGAGTAGTAATGCTCTTTCCAAAAGGAAAGGCACGCTGCCAAAAGTAAGATACTTTCTGCCAAGGTTAAGCTCCTGACCCAATTAATAATGAAACTGGCTCTTCTTTTTCATCTATAGGACCTGTGTGGTGCCAAGACATGTGATACTCTTGGGATGGCTGATGTGGGAACAGCCTGTGATCCAAACCGCAGTTGCTCCGTCATAGAAGACGATGGCTTGCAAGCAGCTTTTACAACCACTCATGAATTAGGTAATTGGGATTCAAGGGAGATCTGTGGCAAACTTACTCATTTAAAAACATGAGCTATGCTTCTTGGTCTCTATAGAAGACATTTGATCAGCAGTTACTATGGTCTGCTTCTCACTGAGATGGAAAATCTATGCCTTGTGCCACTTCAGAGTACAGGAAGGCACTCAAATGTGAGGGTGTGTGTCTGTTTGTACTTTCCTCAGCACAGCAGATGCTGCTTCAGCCATGGCCATGTCAATCTGGCCTGCCTTGGTCTGGCCATCTGCACCTTGACCAAACTTTTTGCTATGGCAGGAGAGTAAAGGACCCAAAGAAAAGAAGAGGGAGACATGTAAAAGGGCTCATGCCTTCCTGATCCAGTGTAACAAGAGGAACTATTTCATCAGCACACCAAACTGCACTGCCCTGTGCTCTGAAGCCAGGAACTAGTGGAGAAGTCAGAAGCTGGCTTTGGAGATTGCACAATCTTTGGAGCCAGTGTGGGGGCTATCCCAAAACAGCTTTCCAAGTGCAGTAGGCTTGTTCTGGAACAGTGGGGGCATTCCTGCCCAGAACTGCTCCAGCCTGGCCTGGTCCTGTTTAACAGGCTAGCCAGGTAAGTGCAGAAATGGCCATAATGGCCTTAATCTGTTTAAATCTAACATAAGTATGTAAGAGGATCAGGCCACAGCCTGCCTAGTCCAGGGTATTGTCCACACAGTGGCCTACTAGTTGCTTTTGAGCTTTCCAGCAGAAGACAGGCAAAGCCTTCCTCTGCTCTCAGTTTCTTGCAAATTGCTGTAGAGGGGCATCCCCTACCCACAGACAGTACCTAGGCTTCCATTCTAGTAGCCATTGATTCACCTGTCCTTCTTGAATTTATCTGTTCTTTTCTGAAAGCTATTCAGGTTGATTATAAGAAAATAAAAGGATGTTCCAATCATCCAGACAGCATGGTCACATGGATGGTAGAGGCTGGGTGCTATAAACGATTGATTGATTAAAATGCATGCTTTCAAAGTACATATAGCAAACTTAGTGGTTGTCTCTTTTTTTTTTTTTTTTTGTTAAGGCCACGTGTTCAATATGCCCCATGATGATGCAAATCAATGTGTTGGCATTAACGGGCTAAACAGGGATTCCCATATGATGGCTTCTATGCTTACTAACTTGGACCGAAGCCAGCCTTGGTCTCCATGCAGCGCGTACATGATTACTACATTTTTAGATAATGGACACGGTAAGTTGCACTATCAGCTTGTCCTTGCAGTATTGCAGACAGCATTCTACCACATTGGTGCTACTGTTCTGTGCTTTGCTTTCCAACTCACTAAAGTGGGCTGTAATATGTTCTGATACAAGGTGATGCCCTTTACTTAGCTGGAATAATATTTAAATGATACAACCAAAGGGGTAAGGAGTGTCAGAATTAGCAACAGTCTGGAAGGCTATGTGGCAGTTCTGTTGGGAAAACATACCTGTGTGGCTCACTCTTCCTTTCATAAGAGTGGCTTATCCTAGACAAACAGGTAATGGCTGTACAAATAACTTCCCTGCTGCTGAGAAGAAAGTGGAATGGGCTCCATTTTTCATCTTCAGATACATTAAAGAGCAGTTAGCTAACAGTTAAATGTAATCTCAGTATTAATGTGTTCAGTACACTTAACATCAGTTATGGAGGACAGTTATGGTTGGACTTCTTAATATTCTCTTTACACAGTTCCTAAATGTGTCTAGGAGGCTATTTTTGGGTACAGAATGCTGCACATGCATCTACTAGGTCCAGTTCTAGTGCTCTGCTCATTGGGCCCAAATTCTGAATAGAGTTTGCTCTCACTTTTTCAGGGGAGTGTTTGCTGGACAAACCTCACAAACCGATTCAGCTTCCTTCTGATCTACCTGGGACACTCTATGATGCCAACAGACAGTGCCAGTTTACGTTTGGAGAGGATTCCAGACATTGCTTGGATGCTGCCAGCACATGTACAACCTTGTGGTGTACTGGCACCTCTGGTGGACTACATGTGTGCCAAACCAAACATTTCCCTTGGGCAGATGGCACAGCGTGTGGAGAGGGGAAGTGGTGCATGAATGCCAAGTGTGTTAACAAGACAGACGGAAAGCTCTATGATGTAAGTACTTAATGCATACCACCCACTTATTATTAATTTCAGTAAAGTAACAAAGTATATAAAATAGCATAAACGGAGTAGAGGACTGTAATCCATCAAAAGAATGATATTGTAGGCTAAATCAGATTTTGGTTTTATTTTGTAATTCTAGTTTAGCTGACTCAGGCTGTATCCACACAGGCTTTTTTTAAGCATCATAGATGGTTCACATGCCAATCTCTCCCATCGCCTTTCATGAACATTTTAGGCTATAAAGGTAGATTAGAAATGGGATGAGAACACAAGGGCCGCACACTTTCTTTGCTCCTTGTGAGTTCAGCCTTAGTTTGTGGGTTGAGAAGTTGGGTCTAACATTGCAACGCAGCTCATGAAGCAGGTCAGGTTAGGAGGTTTTGGCTTGTGCGTAGGGTTGCATATTTTAAAAACATTTACAAAGACTCGTTAGTTTCATATGTACTTTTATTTTTGTGATTGAAAATACAGATCCCTGTCCATGGAGGCTGGGGCTCCTGGGGGCCCTGGGGAGAATGCTCACGGACCTGTGGCGGTGGAGTGCAGTACTCTCTGAGAGAGTGTGACAATCCCATTCCAAAGAATGGAGGCAAATACTGTGAAGGGAAGCGGGTTCAGTACAGGTCCTGTAACATCGAAGACTGTCCAGACACTCATGGTAAGTTTAACTTTAAAATGGAAAAAATGGAACAGCTGTAGAATATGAGGAGAGGTGGTCTTCTAATGCCTAATGTGTGTGTTTTTAATATGCAGGCAAAACTTTCAGGGAAGAACAGTGTGAAAACCATAATGACATTTCTAAGTCTCCTTTTGGAACTGGGCCTGCAGTGGAATGGACACCCAAGTTTGCAGGAATCTCTCCTAAAGACAGATGCAAGCTTATCTGCCAAGCAAAAGGCACTGGGTATTTCTTCGTTCTGCAACCTAAGGTAGGCTTCAACATGTGTTTTGTTTGTATATGAAAGATTCTATTTAAGGATTTATCCTTTATCTGGTTGATTAGAAAGGCATGCTCATATATAAAACCTTATTCTTAATTCGGTGACCTCATTTTGCAACCCAGGGTGTTTTTCCACTGTCACTAGAACTACCCATTAAGTACCCATTAATGGGTACAAAAATGCCATTATGTATCCATTGATGGGTACTTAATGGGTACTTCTAGTGACAGTGGAAAAACACCCCCAGTCCTCCTGCAATATAATATTGCCCGTGCAAAATAATTAACTCCCACTCTCCTTCCTTTTGATTTTTCTCTGTCTTAAAATCTGTTATGGTGTTTCCTTATTTTCAAAAGTCAAGCAGTTTCCTCAGACCCTCTGAGCTCAAATAATGCCCGGTTCCTGGAAATACAACTTTTACAAAGAGACAAATGTATTTGGATTAGATTAGCCTGACTTTCAGAGCTGTTGGTCAAAAGAACTTTTCCTAGAAAGTTAGAGACTCATTAGGAAAACATTAGGAAAGGAATGGAGTGGGTATTATTTTAATAGAGAAATTAGCTGTAAAGCTGACTTGAAGCGCTTAATTGAGCTACCTCTGGGCACAACTGCAAAAAGGTCAAGGCCTCTTTTTGGCTGTTACAGAAAATTGTATAGCCTTGCATAATCCAGAGGGAGGGGCAACCCCCCCCCCCCACTTTTTATTTGGCTGTTTTGTGGAGTGGCATTTGCATGTACTTATCTGCTAAACAGAATTTCTTTTAATATTCTGTCCCCCTCAGGGCCTTACGTAGTCTACACTAGCATTTGAACAGCAGGCTCTTATTCCGGGATATAATCCAGTGCAGAAAGGGCTTCTTACTGAAAAGGGATAGTAAAAAGGCCAGCAGCTTAGCTAGCAGTTGACCTTACTTGCATGCCTCCAAAGTGCTCCTTTCTGGAGAAAGCTAGAGCCTGTTTTAATGCTCCTTTCAATGTTCCATTTAAATTTCCTTTGAAACCAGGATTAAATTTTGTCTAGTGAAAAAAACCAAGAATGCCAGGCAGAATGTGTCCAACGACCATTTGCAGGGAGTTGAGAACAAGTAAAGGTTTTACCTTTGCCTTCCGCTTGATAATGCCCAGAAGTGCTTGGTGGACTACTGTCTGATCCAGTAGGACTTCTTTTATGTTCTTATGTTGCCTAGGTGCCACCTCCAGTTTGGTGAAAAAGGCAGGATTCCTCTAAAGCTCATTTGCAGGGATTCAAGAGCAGATGAGGGTTTTACCCTCATCCTCTGCTTGAGAATATCCAGAAGCAAATGGTGGCCTCTGTGTGAGATGGGACACTAGACCAGATGGACTTGGCTTGATCCAGCAGAGCATCTTTCATGTGCTCTTATGTTCTAATGCCTCAGATTATAGCCAACAGCTGAAATACTTTGCCATATCACCAGTCATACTGCGACATACAGGACCATCATGTGTAGCTACTAATCAAGTCTTTCTTGCTTTCATTGCAGGTGGTAGATGGAACGCCGTGTAGTCCAGATTCCACTTCAGTCTGCGTCCAGGGGCAATGTGTAAAGGCTGGATGTGATCGTATTATAGGTTCCAGTAAGAAATTTGATAAATGTGGTGTCTGTGGAGGCAATGAATCAACCTGCAAGAGAGAATCTGGAACGCTCTCTAGTTCCAGGTGTGTTTTGAAACTTAAGTTTTTGGTAGTATGCAAATACTTTCCCCCACTATTTTTAAAATTAAAAGTAAAAGAATAGTTCTATTCCTTCAGTTAAATTTTCATATTCTAAATTAAAAATTACATTTGTCAGTAGAAACTTTGATTTGGAGCCACAATGATACATATCTAGTATATATGCTTCTGAAGCAAGCACATAATCTTCTTGTACTTTGTCTAAACTGAAATATGCTGGACCCTGAAGTACAATCTTATTTTTCCCTTACAGACCTGGATATCAAGATATTCTTGTGATCCCTGCTGGGGCAACAAATATAGAAATTAAACAACGAAATCACAGAGGGGAAAGACAAGATGGTAGCTTCCTTGCTATTAAAGCTGCTGATGGTACCTATATTCTCAATGGCGACTATACACTTTCGACCTTGGAGCAAGACATCACTTATAAAGGCAGTGTTCTGAGGTACAGTGGCTCATCAGCCTCTCTGGAAAGAATCCGTAGCTTCAGTCCCCTGCAAGAACCTATAACCATACAGGTCCTTACTGTGGGCGATTCATTTCGGTCTAAAATCAGATACACCTATTTTGTGAAAAAATCAGTTCAGCCAGTGCCCGAGAAGCCTTCCACTAAAAAAAAACCATCTTTCAACGCCATCAAGGAGACCATTTTATCGGAATGGAGTTTTGAGGAATGGGGGGAGTGCTCCAAGTCATGTGGTACTGGCTGGCAAAGGAGATACGTGGAATGTCGAGATCTGAATGGACAGCCTTCCACAGAATGTGCCAAGGAACTTAGGCCCAGTGATGTCCGACCATGTGCTGACACACCGTGCCCACGGTGGCATCTGGGAGACTGGTCGCCATGCTCTAAAACATGTGGGAAAGGGTTCAGGAAGAGGTCACTAAGGTGCATTTCCTTAGATGGTGCCACTCTGTCACACGAAAGCTGTGACCTATCAAAGAAACCTAAACATTTAATAGACTTCTGTAATCTTACCAACTGCAGCTAAACCATAGCTGGGAAAACAAAATGTATTTTTGTTTTCAGACCAAAGCACTGAAAATGAGTGAGAGAGATAGCAATGGCAATTTGAATTGGAGAGAGGAGGAATCACAGATTCACTAAGATGGGGCAGTGCAAATAATGTTGACTCATGAAAAAAAAAAATCTGTCAACTGAAAATCTGGTAAAAGGGCAAACTAGTTGCTAGCTATTTCATCTTTAGCAGATGAAGCCCTGAGGCATTACAATTTCCTCTTTTAAGTCTGTTACAAGTTAAATGGAACACAGGCAGTAGTCAAAGCAACTTTAAACAGACACTTCAATTGTTTAGTGAAGTTTTATATATGGAGTTTGTTTAGTGGTACTGAAAAAATTCCTCTCTTAGTCAATAATAGGGAGGGAAGGCAGTTTTCCCCCTGTGTTTAGTTATTGGACAGGTCTTGCCTACCTCACAAAGAGAAGTAGAAACAGTGTTTGAAAAGAAATGGCAATTATATTGTTCATGGCTGCTATCATTTGAAAGTAGTTTATGACAGTACTGAGATACTTTCTGCCAGCAAGCAAACAAACCTAAGAATGGCTGCTGGTTAAATCCGATGACTCGAATGTAGTGCTCCTAAGATATTTCAGGCTACGCATGTCTCTGCTCTGCCTAAAAGTGTAAAACGGGGACATTTCCAGAGCTCTGGAACATTCTTGCTTCTGTCTGTGGGTGATTCCACACTGACTAGAAGAGAGATTGCTAGTACTCTTGCTGGTCCAGTATACTGTCCAGTGAAGAATCGCCCTATGTCTGGTCCAGGCTCTTTGTTCTCCAGAGGATTCCAATGAAACTGAATAAAGCCTGATTCTTCATGAAACTGGCATGAAATGCTGCTGTTTGGAACAATTGCAGCCCTGGGACCATGCAGCAGAAGAGCTGGAGTGGTAGCAGAAGAACTTGGGAGCCTTGGTTCTACCCAACTTGGATGGTTACTGGATGGAAAGGCCCCATTGATCATTTTGCATGGGTGGAATTGAGGCTTCTAATCACACTGCCCACCCTCCTTACCACAGTCCCAATCTCTGTCTCACAGGACTTGTAGTGATCATGTTAAGATTGAACTTACCTTAATTCTTTTATGGTGCCCCACCAAATTACACTGCATAAATCAGTTGTAAGGCAGGGATGATTTAGCTGAGGGATAGCTGGTCCATCCACAGCAATATGCCAATACTCACATATTTAAAAGTGTGTGCTAGTCCATAGACTTTGGGAGAATGTGGCTCTCCACATGTATTTAGTAAAATATATTACTATAGTCGATGTATACTTCATAAGTATTTATATCTTTTCCCTTCTGAGAAGGGTTATAAGTGGTAATAAATACATATAATTAACCTATTTATTTTTATATTTCTTGTCTAATATGATCTACTAAGTTATCACTTTTTTAAAAAAACATTTAACAAGGATAGAGTATTTATACAATATAATAGGTTACTAGAGATAATAAACATTATGGATTTTGGAAACTGTGTGGAGGTTTCTGTTTTGTTACTGTATTCAAAGGAAGCTTGTCAGAACAAAGAGAATTTGTTTTTTTACAATTTAGCTGCCATTCAGCTTCCTAAAACTGAAGACACTATTGTACTAAAGACTTGTTGTAAATAGTTACCAGATGCATATACTGTACATTGGTGTACCAATATGTGTAGGCACTTAGGCCCATTCTGCTCTTATCTTTGATCCTGACCATTAATTTGGATCACAGAGGCCCCATCCTGCTTGGTCCTGTTCTCTCTGCACTAGAAGGAGCAGGATCTGGGT
Organism: Aspidoscelis tigris stejnegeri; assembly: GCA_023333525.1. NCBI lineage: Eukaryota > Metazoa > Chordata > Lepidosauria > Squamata > Teiidae > Aspidoscelis > Aspidoscelis tigris. The sequence goes on from JALMGA010000001.1 coordinate 217,702,660, forward strand.
TAAGAGACCCTTAATCCAGATCTCTGGTGGACCCATTTAATCAAGTTCAGCAGAGGGAGCAGGGCCTTATCTAGAACACAGGAAGCATGCAAGCAGCATGCCTCCATGTTCCAGGAGTATCCAGGTGTGCTTTTCGGCAGCACAATATCTATACATTGCCTGGGACCTCCTTAGGTTTGCTGGTCTAGTATACCAGCCAGTGCAGAATCACCCAAAAATACAAATGTATTGCCAACTCTCCACATATCCTTGAATGTATCAAGTCTACCTGTTTTCCGTGGCTGATAAGAGATTGAGCATTTGACCACTCAGTCTTAATATAGAAGAGTATAGGATTTCATGTTTTTATTTCTAAGAAATAATGGCTGCATCTCCCCATGGCATTCAAAATGTCTTGGAAAGACATCAGAATCTGCCCCCCAGACATGTGAGGTTCTTTAGGGAGACTTCAATTCCTGTCCAAGAAGTTCAGTGCACAAGAAGCCCTTGCCCCAGAAAGACACACCACCATCTTTGCACACAAGCCTGCTGTCTGCAACTTCCACAAAGCCATGGATACATCAAATGCTTTGCCAAGGCTGCAAGGACAGCCTCAGGGTATCTCTGGCTGACAAGAGCAGGACCACAGCCAAAGTCCAGGCATAATTATATAGCAGCTGCCTGAATGCACATAAAAACTGAAAAGTCCCAATTGCATGAAAAAGTGACAGCCCAAAAAGCCCATGACTTCTCTTTCTTTGGTCTGCCCAAGGTCACTTCCAGTGTTGAAGTTAAATAGAAGATGATTGGATTATAACTTGAATTTGGGTGTCAAAAGACAATGGAAAGAGCCTGGGCGTGGTGGTATGAAAACTTCTGAGTGGCCCAGGCATCAGAGTATCCCTCTTATCCTTACTAACGTAAGAGCTTTACATTCCCCTCACCTTAACAAGGAAGTCAAACTGGGATGTCTGCATCTCTACTGTCCAGGGAATAACTAATTTATGCAGCTCTTCTTAATCTATAAACTGCACTTAGACTGGATAGCCACAGTCCAGCATCCTGTCTCACATACCTACATATGCATACCTACATATGCAAATGGGGGCTGGGGAATCCATGCAGAAATCAACACCTTGGGATGGAAATAGCAGTATGGATGTGTTCAGTGCAAAGATAGATTTTATTTCTGTTTTTCTAAACCTTTATTTAGCAATCCACTTTACAAAAGAAATGGAGACAAATATGTATTCCATCAACATAGATATATATAATTCAAAATTAGAAGGTATGAAATTTATTACTAAATAAATCTAAATCAAAAATATACAAATGCCACAGGGGGGGGAAAAAAACTATGTTCCTTCTATAAATAGCTGTTTATCAAAGACTCGGTGACTGGAAATCACACAGAGACAAGGTTAAGCAAACAGGCAGGATCCAGTCATTTTTAGGTACCGTATCAAGACCTCAAAGACGCACAGCAGCTAAAGAGTGGGAAATCCCACTCTTGGGTAACTTCGAAAGACATGACCCTGGGTCAGCCTCTAACCTGTGGCATTGGCCTAGGGCCACTGCACTGGGTTCAAACAAATATTGCAGCCTACAGCCAGAATACTGGATGTAATTTTGAATCCTGCAGTTGGATTTCTTGTGGCCAGAAAAGGCCACTCTGAAGCTGCTGCTCTCAGGATAGGGGATTACGCCCACACAGAGAAATAATTAGGATACAGGTGACAGGCTGCCCAATTGGATTCAGGCACTAGCCTGTGGAAGCCCTAGGCCAGTGATGGCCAACCTATGACACACGTGTCACAGGTGACACGCCAAGCCCTTTTGGGTGACACACATGGTCACCCTGGCACCTGAGCGTGTAGTGCTTGCTTGTTCTTGAAGTGTACAAAATACCAACTTTCAATTGAAGATATAGCAAATGAAAATCAGCAACAAAAGTCACTAATGTAAAGAATTATTTGTTTTTGCTTTTAATAAAATACATATATCAAAATATCTCTTTTTTACTAGAGCTACAAATATCACAAAATTATGGATATTTCTAGATGTGACACAGCACCCGAGTTAAGCTAGGTTTTCTTGCGAATTTTGACACACCGAGCTCAAAAGGTTCGCCATCACTGCCCTAGGCTAAAAAGCCTAAGAGCAAAACCTCTTTGACCCTCATCTGTATTGAAGTGGGGACTTTTCATGACCCATAGAAATTTATTAAATTAAATAAATATTATTAATTCTCATTAAAGGAAGTGCCTTTTATACACTTTCTCAGAAAATGATCCATCTAAGGATCTATTCTGCACTGACTGGTATGCCAGAGCCTCCCTTCCACATGTTGACACAATCTGAGGTAGGCCCTGAATGGGATCACCAGTATGAAAGGGAGACTCCTAGCATGCTTGCTGGTCTGGTGTACCAGTCAGTGTGGAATCATCCTAATTTTCTCTTAATATGTTTACAAGACCAAGGAAACCAGAGCATCATCATTTTATGGAGTTTGCTGCCAGAAAAGAGGGTAATAGAAGGTAAAAGGTTAGACAAATGCATGGATCACAGGTGTATCAGTGGCTACTAGAATGGATGCCTAAGTACATCTCCAGGTTGGGGAGGCAGGCAGGATACCTCCAAAGGCCATTTGCAAGGATTCAAGCACAGGTGAAGATTTTACCTGTGTCTTCTGCTTGAGATGCCCATAAGCAATTGGTAGGCCACTGTTTGAGACAGCAAGTTGGACTAGATGGGCTGTGGCCCCATCCACCGGGCTCCTCTGATGTTTTTATATTCTTAAACATATACTAAGCTGGAGCAAGTTATAATGACCTTAATATCTGTATGCCCTCATCCTTGCTCCCCCATGTATTTCCCAGATTCTTGGGTACCAATTCATAGAGGATAATGCCAAAAAGTGTGAGGGGAGAAAGAACTTCAACAGATGTAGAATGTTGCTGCCAAGCAGGTACAATGACTATATAAACTTATGTGCCTATATAAATACTCTTTGCATAAGTTTCCCCCTGGCCTTTGTATATTTGCAGCACAACTCAGCATAATCCTTTGTTTCAGCAAGGAGAACCCCTGCATTATTGTTTAGGGCACAATCCCAATTGGAACACACTCAGAATGAGACACAGTCACTCATTGGCAGCCAAGAAAGAAAGGATGACAGAGTAAGTACAAAAAGAAAAGTATAAATGATACTGCATTGCACTGAAACCTTTAATAAACTTTGGAGATCCCAAGAAACTTTCACACATGCTTGGTTGTTGTTGTTTTTAACAAAGCAAGGGTGTTTCCGCACATGCCTCCTGAAAGCCGGATTAAGGGAAACCGTTTTTCTCAAATCTGTCTCTGGGAAGATCTGTCTGAAATACGAATGGATCCAAATAAGGCCCCATGCTTCTGCAGTCTCATGGGAAGGCTGGACTCTGGAGAATGGATGGAATGGGTGCTGTGCGGATGCACCAGCACCCATTCCAAAAGTCCTCCAGCTCGCGTGCCACCAATGCTGTCCCCAGAGCTGCGGGACTGGAGCGGTGAGCTTCAAGTCACTCTGTGTTTCCGTTGGCGCCCGGCGCACAGGGGAGAGGCTTCGGAAGCAGGCAGTCCTGCTTCCACCCTTCCCAACATGGCGGCTGGAGGGACATCCATTCCCTCTCATGTCCATGTGTGGAAGTGTCCTCCTCTGATGTAGATTTTCCATGCAAGAACGGATTAAGACCTAATTTTTCAGGTCTTTCTGGGAACCAGTTTTAGCAGCACCAAGACCACATTAGAGATGGATCTCGCGCAAGCCTGTGCAAAAGCAGCGTCCTCGAAGTGTCCCGGATCTGGCCTCCAATGCGGAAGTTAAATTCCAGTGTGTTCTGTATGTGTCTTTAATGTATTTCTAAATGCGTTCTAACAGCCTGTGCGTAAACACCCCAATTTAAGAACAACTATGAATATTCCTGAATTAAAATGTTTACTATTCTGTTACGACGTTTATACCTTGCTTTTTTTTTGCCAAATAAAACCTATTTCCTCCATCTAAAATGTTCTAAAATCACCCTATGCCTTTTACTTTGAAGGATGCATTTGGCAGTACTGTTATGAAGGGAAGTAAAAAGTTTGCAAAGAAAACAGCAAAACAGCCTGAAGGTTACTGTACAACCCAAATTATGGCTCCTCTTATGCTGTTGGATGACAAGGCTTTTGGCCTGAGGGCAGCCATGCACAAGTGACACTTCATGAGGTCACTCTCCTTTCTCCTTGGCATCAGCTGCTGTATAATTCTCTTTCTGGTCAACACAGTGCTTTTGTGGCACTGAAATGGGTTCAGACCATAGTGGCACTGCAGCATCTGCATCAACATCTTCACAGGTGAGTCAAGGTAATCAGGAAGGGATGTGGCAAACTACAAATCCACATTTACAGTATCCACAGTTGAACCTAGAGGAGGTATATCCAGTAAAAAATTTGGAAGTATCACTGGCCATGTCTTCACGGCAACCCTTATTTCACTTTCCCTAAACCGAGATAACAGAACCGGGTGCAAACGCGAATTTGCCTGTTCCCATTACTTTCAGCTTAATCGTGTTCAATCCGGGTTCTGAGGACGTACGTGACTCGAGGGGGGACTCCAGTGGCTACCTTTTAAAATCCGGTTTTCGGGGCTGCCCTGTCCTCTTCCTCCTGGCGTGAACGTGCCACCCATAACAGACCCCTTCACGGAGCCTAGCTGGGTGGCTGCCTTGCCTGGATGGAGGAAAATCGGCAGCAGGCAGACAGCGATTTTTTCCCCTCCTCTCCCGATTGCTTAGGGCGCGCAGCAGAAAATAAACATTCACACATCTCTCCAAACGGCAGCTGCTTTTCTTTCTTTCCCTTTTAAGAAGGCCAGCACTTTCAATAGCAAGATGTTATCAGGCGTGAATTGCTTGTTTGCTACAGTGAATTGCTATTCGGGCTTCTGCTGCGTTTACAGGTTGCTTTGGAAGCAAGCTATTGGGGGAGGGAAACTCTCATCCCTTAACACGGAAGGGTTCCCACAGTAAAAAATGTAAAACGTTTCAAGCGCACAAACCGGAGTGAGACCTGTTGAAATGAGGATTAACATTTACAACGCTTTGGGGCGATTTAACACGTGGAAATCGTGTTAATCCAAACTGCTGTCTGGACTGCGAGGATTCAAAACATTTTGAATTCGAAATAAGGGTGCCGTGAAGACACACTCACTGTATGATAAAGGGGGCCATCCAGTTCTCAGTCGCTCCGAGAATGCCTGTACCTGCAAAGCTGAAACCTTCTCCAAAATCTTATCCAGAAGGAAGATGACAGCCCCTGGGCTGTATTAAAACAAGCCTCTGGGTCCAAGAAGGCCTTATTCAGGAGAGGACAAACCACTGCGTCTTTCAAGGCCAGTGTCACCGTGCCCTCATGCAAAAATGGATCCACCCAATCCGCCCCAGTTCACTCTAATAAACCAAAATGGGCGGAATGCAAGTGTCTCGTCTGCATTCTCAGACCTCAAAAACTGAAAGTGATCCTACAAAAATGGACAAGACAGTTCACTGGACACTACACTAGGTAATACCTCAATGGAGGTGCTTAGGTCAGCATGATTTTATTCTCAAAATGCCTTGTAATTTTATCATAGTAGGATTCTGAGCATTTTAATACTGGATTTTCAGGAAGAGATGATATAAGATAGACTTTGGTCCCACAGATGGATGTATATTGCATATGGAGAGCAGAAAATGCAGGTAAAAACATGGTTTATGTTGCACATAGCTCCTTGGCAGGGACACTGAACAATCCCACTTTACAGCTGTGCTCAGGCATAACAAAAGGGGCACCTAAGAGACACAGTCTGTGGCCCTCGTGTTCACCAGCCTTCTCTAATCCTCCTTTCCTAGCACAGAATGTTCAGACAAGGGAAGACAGTAGCTGTTGTTGTGTCTTATCACAGCCTATTTCAACATATTGTTGCAGCCTCTTCTAGCATCCTTATACCACTATGGTATCACTAGCCATGTGATAAAGTAATGAAGGGAGAAAATAGTGATGTAGGCCATAGGCCTGAAAACTAAATCCTTCTGTTATGTTTTGAACATTGCAGGATATCTAGGCTGTGAAAACAATGATTATGGGAAATGAGAATTGATCTATCATCAACTGATACTTGAATTTTACAGAATTCTGCAAGCATGTATTATGACAGTTTCTTATGCTAGACGGTGCTACTAGATGATATCAGCTTTTTAAAAATAAATACATATACTTTTTACATTTTTTTAAAAAAACTATAAAGAGTATAATGTATTTTTAAAATATTTTTACAGGTTTATTTCCAACTGTGGCCAGAAGGAAAAGTCTATATAGTTATCACACTTTCAATTAGACACACAGAAGAACTGTACTACTATTAGAAGAGCAGAAGTCCTGTCTCCATTTCCACCCTTGCTCTAAAATAGCAAGATAGCATATTAGATATATTGGACAGGATGTAGCCTTGACTTCAAATATCCTCTTTTAATAAGTGTTGGCCAGTAACACAAAGTAGCTACCGGAATGGGTCCTGCAGGTCAGTGAAAGATGAATTTTTCAAGTCGATTGTGGCTGTAATTATATGTGCCATTTCCCAGAAGTACCTTGTGGAACAAAATAGGTCTTAATTATTTCTGAGTATACCCATTTAGCACTGGACTGCAACCAGCAATCATATACCTGATTACATGGAAATATATCCTATTGAACTTAGTGGAGATTACTTCTTGAATTGGCACATGCTGTTTAGGATTGTGTTGCATATTAATGACATTGCTGCATTAGCTCAGTGCAGTTTTCATTTCTTGATTCTGAGTGGATGATCTGTGAGCTTTCTGATACTCATCGTTTCTTGCACAAGTGATGATGGCGATAAGACTGCCATATGGAATTTGGGTCCAAGCTCCTATATACATACTGTAGTACAATGCAAAGCTGGCAAAATGTGGTGGAATTCCATCTTCTGTGCAACTACTTAAAATGCAAGAGTTCTGATTTGGATTTTGCCTGGCAATCCTAAAAAGAAGAATTTGAAAGCATGGGGAAACTCTACAAAATACGAAGTAGGGAGGGGCACCTCTTAGAGATTTGTTCTGAGAACCCCTAGCCATTTCAGAAGTTATTCCCTGCGTGATACATGTTTGATCCCTTTTGACAAAGTATTCTGGGTTTAAATGAAACAAAAGCATATTGATTCCATCTTCTCCAGACAGTTTCTTTTCAAAGTCTCCACTCAGTTTCCTGTTTTCCTCTCTAATGCTCCAGTGTTTGCATACAAAGAACTTAGTAATGTTGGCTTTGGATCTTTTAAATCATTTCAAGTTGTCTGGGGAAGTAAAAGAATAATGCTTTCCTATGACACAACATTAAACAAGTACAGTTAAGGGCTGCTACGCATATCATATTTTTCCTGCAGTGGGGAAATGCACATACTTTCCCATTTGAGCCATGCACTTAAGACAGAAGAAGGACTTGTGCTATATCTTGTGTTCTTGCATGATGATATCCCTCCCTCCCTACTTTGAAATAGCTTTTATACACTGAACCCTGGATTTCCAGTAGTTTTCAACATGGGTTCCATTTGATATGAATAATTCAAATGCCTGATGCAAACATAGTTAATGTTTGCAAGTTTGCAATACTAGAATGTCCTTGTCTCTGCTTGAGATGCCCATGAGCATTTGGTGGGCCACTCCTGTGTGATGGGATGCTGGACTAGATAGGCTGTGGCCTGATCCAGCAGGGTTTCTCTTATGTTCTTAAGAGACCATAATATATGATACTAACCACTGAGTATCACCACCACCCTTGATCATCTTTCTGAAAGTTGTAGATGGAGTCATCCTGTGGTCTGCCCTAGTAGAGAACCTGTGGGCAGCACGGGCTGGAGACCCTGATTAGGGAGAGGTGGGTGGGATCTTTGCAGATGACACTGATCTGGATTAGCTCATCCCATGGCTGTGAAGCTCATGCAAGCTTCTCAGCCACACCCACACACCTCCAAAGACTAGGAGGCGGGATACTGGGGGAGATATATTTTAGCGGCATGCTATGGATGCTGCTGAAAAGACCCCCATGATAATCTTGAACATGGGAGACAGCCCTGGTCCCTCCAATTAAACAATACTATCAAAGATTTGGACTAAGGGCTTCCTTAATTCAGATCAGACAGACCTGGGCCACCAGGGGTCAGGGCCTCTGAGGTCTGCATTAAGGTGAAGATGCAGAGGCCCAGAATGTGTACTTCATGGATCTTTAATTTGGATTAAAAGTGCAGAAAGCACCCTCATCTCTGTTTTCTCTTCAATTCAAGGCTGATGTAGTTTCTCTTCTAAGGCTGTGGACTTTTCAGGCCCTTTGGACTGCAACTCCTTTCTGCCTCTGACAACATAAGAACTGTAGTCCAAAGCATCTGGCAGGACCAGTTTGTGAAAGACAGATGTAGAAGCTAAGCTATGGCCCCACTAGAATAACAGTAAAGGCATGGCTGATTTGTGATTTCACGGCTCAGGCTGGTCCCAAGGCATCCAGTGGCGCAGACTGTAAAAGTGAAACCTGACCACACAGTTTCTTAGCCAGAACTTCCTACATTGCTGGACCCCCTGAAACTAGAGGCACCTTTCATGAGCGAGGGCCCAGTTAGCATCTTGGGAGTGCCCATTTAAGTTTTCCAAAATAAATTGACTTGGCAAGGCAAAGCAACTCTTCTGTCAACCCAGAGCTGTTCAGACACGACAGCCATGTTACTCACACTCTCTTTCAACACAGAGAAAACAATATCAAGGGGCCTCGATTTTTGCTCTAGAGCCACCTAGGTTTAAGAGCCAAAAATTGTTTATTTACAGTAGATTGTTAAGAAAACTACAGTTGCCTAGAGGCAGTCATTAAAGAACAACCGCATAAACTTAGAGAAGCCAGAATCTGAAAGGAAACTAAGGTTAGAATGGAAATATCTAATGCATAAAGTTATCAAGACTCACTGAAAAGAAAACATAGCTAGGAGTAAAATATCAGCATTAGCTTAACTAGAAGCTGTGACAATCGTCTTCACTGTCTGTAGAAAAAATTCTTGCTCTTTTGTGAAATGTCCAATTGAAAAAAAAACCTATTCCTGGTATCTATGGGCCTTATCATACATACATAGTAAAGTTCCCTCAAGCTTCATGCCAATCCAGGAGATGTCTGGCTGAAAAATATTTGAGCAATATCTGCACTGTTCACAATCATGTTCAGCACAAAGTACTTAATGAAAAGCAATGCATAGGTTACAAACATCTAGAGGCAATAGGCTTTGTGTAAAGGAGGCTTTTATTTCATTCATTCATTCATTTGTCCATTCATTTGTTCTAAGAGACAAAATAAGACAAAATACAACTAAAAAAATTTAAAATGGTAAAACAAAAGGATGATGGCAGTAGTAAAAATGATAAAACAAAATGAGCTTTTTAAACTAAAAATAAAATAGGGTTGATTCTTCAACTGGTTGGTATACCAGTCCAGCAAGTGTCCTAGGGGCCTCTCTCTCAACAGGCAAGACTTCCCTTAGCCTGCAGCAGTACATGGAAGGGAATTACCTAGTATATTTGGTGGTTTGGTATACCATCCAATGCAGAATCGCTCTTAAGGTTCTAAAAATAATTTTATTATAGTAAAAAGCTCTTGACCTGTTCAAATAATGCTGACTGATGCAACTGAACTTACAGGACAGAAGGGAAAGGCTGAAACTATGGACTGGAGTCATGTGTTTGATTCTTCCAAATTCCACTATGGACCAAAACCAGAGGCATTTTCGCACTACATCCATTCCATTTGGAACAGGTGTAGGACGGGAAGCCTAAGACACTTCAGGACGCTTTGACCATTCACACATAGGAGCGCAGGAACGCGTGTAAACGCATTCCGGCGCGCCTGTGTGTGAATGCTCAAAGCATTTTGAAGTGCCTTGACCGGCAAACACCGGCAAGGGGCGGGGAGACGGCTGCTGAGGCTCCCGCAGCCGGCAAGGCAGGCAATCAGCTGATTGTCAGCCAGCGCCGGCGGGAGAGGCGAGCCCGCGGCTGTCAGGGAGAGAGAAACATGAGCGAATGCTTCTCTCCCCGAACGGCTGCGGGCGCTTCGTCTGCGCTGGAACGGATGTAGAGCACTTTAAAGTGCTCTCCATCTCGAACGCGCGCAAGACAGCTCCGGACACGTCGGAGCGCTAGCCCCGCTGCGGCAATGCGTATGCCGCGTTCGAGGCTGTCTTGCACGCGTTCGAAAACCCCGTGTGCGAAAACGCCTCTGGTTCAGCAGAATCAAAGCAGTTCTCCCCTTCCTCTTCCACCTCAATGAATGGTTCAGTTTTGCCATATGCCTTTGCTTTAAGTGACCAGAAAAGGGGAATGTTGCCTGTCTCTTGTCTGGACGTAGGGAGAACAAGGTGCCTGGAATACAGAGACCAATTCACACTTGGCCTTGTAGTTTACAATAGGTTAACATCTGGGCAGGTGCATCTGCAATTGCAGGAGCTGTTTACAGCCTAGAAATGCCCCGACTGCCCAGATGTTAACCTACTGCAAACTAGCAGGGGTGCACAACTTTGTGCACCACACACAAGCTAAAACCGTAGCTTCCCTGTCCAGCCGGAAACCAGTTGCACCATTTCCAGCATGGCACCACAGATGACCCCAAAATGCAACTGTGCGTGGGCAGAGCATCAGCATCACCGTGACAATGGTGCCAGTGCATGGGCAGTTGCACAAGGCTCTACAATCAAGATGGTGACACCCTGCTGGGGATCAGACATGCACCTGGACACAGGTAAGTCTCTGGGTGAGTGAGGGTTAGTGTAACATGTACTAGCGTTCCCAAGTACTAATGCTAACACACATTAGTCCCTAACACTCTTCCCATCCAGCGGATGGGAAGCCAAGTACGAAAGCATCCCAGCTTTCTGAGTTTGGTTTTGTCTTAGAATAGTTTACATAAGATTTCAGCTCATTAATAAGACTTCATCATCTGGTGTGTGTGTTTGCATGGTGGGTGCTCCTTGAACAATTATAATATTTGCTTGATATAAACTATTTGCTTCATGATAAGAATGTCTGTAACACAGATAAAGCCACTGAAAGTGCTTTGTGTTTTTTGACATTCAATTTATACCCTTAAAAGGTATCAGAATTCACAAAGGCAAACTTTTTCATCGCATCAGTTATATAAATGTCCACCTTGCCTATGCCTGTGAGAAATTTTTAATCATGTTCATCACACTTGGCATTCTCTGCTTTGCCAGGGCATTCAGTTTCAATTAGTGCTCTTCCTTTGAAAGTATTATATTTTTTCTTACAATCAGCAGAAAGAAACAGGAACATTCAGGGTCACCACATTTGCTTATCAAAGTTCTACTCATTTGAATTAAAATGGTGAAGATGAATTATCCCTGAGTCATTTCCACAGATTTTAGGGCCAAAGAAAGCCCATGAAGGATCTTTCCTGTTGTCTTCTGCACACATTCTCTGAATTATGGGAGAGAACGTACTTAAATCTATTTATGCGGACTATTATTCCCAGTATGAATGCATGGAGGCTGAAACGGTCAGCCACACATGCGTGGAGGTGATCATATGCCCATACAGGAATTTGACAGCAGTCAAATTACCCAGATTGCTTGTGACTCAACATGCAGAAAGAAAGCAAAGTCAGGACAGAAAGGAAGAATGGCAGAGAAGCAATGCTCCACATTATTGCTTTCTATCAGGATATCAGGCTGCTGTCTGGAGGCAACCCAAGGCTCTGGCTCACTCTTCTGTGCCATCAGGAACACTTATGCAGGCAGAACCTATCTGCTTGCTGGGTTCCCTGACCAGACACTCAGTCCAGACACAGAAATTTGACATAGAAGTAAGGTGCTTTACTGTACACGTTTGGTACTGTGCAGGGGACTGTCAAACATGCCTCCATGCCAGCTTTGCAACTGGGCAGTATATGAGTAGGAAATCTCACTCTGATATTGTGTCACCCCACATAAGGGCAGGCTGCAGCTGCAGCTGCAGCTGGCATGGGAGCATATCGTATTCCACCTGGGGGCCTCTCTTAGGGTGTTTCTGCACAGGCCGTTAAGACCCCATTAAGCACCCGATAAGGACAGATATAGCACACATCTGCAAGTTACCTTCCGCACAGCAGGACAGATTAGGGCCACTTCAAGGACGGCGCTTCTGCAAGGGCTCGTGTGAGATCCATCTCTAATTGGGGTCTAGAGGCCGCTGAAACCGGTTTTCAGGAAGACCTGAAAAATTAGGCCTTCAAACCGTTCAGACTGCAAATTCTGGATCAAAGGACGACTCTTCCGCACAAGGTTCAGGAGAGGGAACACATGTGGGCAGGGTTTCCATTCACAAAAGCAGGCTACACAGCCGGGCAGCCACGGGATCTCAGGCAGCCTGTCCCTGACACACTCATGCACAGTGGAAAAACAAGCGGTGATTGACAGCTGAGTGCTCCAATCACGCAGCACCTTGGGTGTCAGGGCCACAGAAAGGCCTGCTTGTTCTGGATATTGGTGCTCCGGCGCCCACACAGCAAACACATTATGCATTCCTCACTATCCATGCTTCCTACCAAGTGCGGTCGCATAAGGCCTCATTTGGATCCATCCCTAGTTCAGATGGATCTTCCCTGGGACGGATTTCAGAAATCCGGATTTCCAAGGGTAAGTGTGGAAACACCCTTAGACTGCACCAGCAAGTGCAGAAGTACTATGTCAGTGAAAGGGAATCTTTGCATGGTGCCAAAGTCAAGGGCACTCCTCTCACAATCCACAAGCAGGACATATTGCAAACCTCATATTGCAAGCCACAACTGCAGAACTGCCTATGGGTAGGAGGTCATTTGCAGGGAACTGAGAACAAGTGAAGGCTTTGCCTTTCTCTTCTGCTCGAGAATGTCCATAAGCAATTGGCATGCCACTATGTGAGACAGGATGCTGGACAGCAGGCCTTCTCTTATGTTCTTACATCGGCTGCGATAAGACGCAGCAAAAAAGAATGCCTCGGAGGTGGTTTGAAGAAGTCTTTGAGATGGGATTGTTCACACATCAGTCTGCCCTCCCCCCTCTCTTGAATATTCTGGGCTAGAAAAGGCAGAGAAACCTGGGGACATGACGGTCATGCACTGTCTCTCTGTGGCACCTCTTGTGTTATGTCTGAACACAGTCATAGTTTCAGTGGAAGATATCATGAACAAAAGAGGCAGTGGCAAATGGGGAAAACTTCTAATTAAAGCTGTATTTTCCTACTCTTTCAAAACCTGTTTCAAAACAAAGCAGTTTATTATCCGTTTTAAACAAAGCATACTGAAGAAAGGAGAACGATTAATTTCAATCAAGGGCAGACTAATTTTCAAGAATTAAGATGCATTCTGGATGTTCTCATAATAGAAGTTATTGAAAACGCAATGAAGCGATGAAATCCAGCTAAATGATTGATTGCCAAGATTCATACAAAGTCACAAACACAACTTTTGCCAACTTCCAAATAAAAGGGGACCCAGTGAAAGGGCTGAGAGGCCACCCACCTCTGTTGTCTGTTATGTGTGGCAAATCATTCTTTGGGTCTTTCTGCATAAACCCTTAATTTGGATTAAGGGTCTGCATAAAACATTCATAGGCCACATAGATCTCCATGTTAATGCAGATCTATGAGTCCATGTCCACCTTAGTCCTGTTCGGTCTGCACCAAACAGAGCTAGATCTGGATTAAGGAGATCCTTAATCAGGATATCTTGTAGAGCCATTTAATTGGATCCACAAGAGGACTAAGGGTCTTGTTCCAGGTCACAGGAGGTGTATAGATGGCATGGGTCTGTGATCTGGAACTGTAGGGGTGTTGCAAAACTTGTATGAGTTGGATCAGCACCACCATTGCAGATGGCATTGATCTGGCCTACACCTTTACATGATCCAGATCAGTGGGTCCAGTTAATCCAGATCTAATAATTCACAAAGGAAGAAAGTGGCTCTGCTTCAGATCCAAGAGTGAATTGCCATTTATAATAAACATCAAAACCACGTGGCAAATCACTGCTCATCCTATCCACTGTACCCTGGGCACCAGCTGTTACAAACAAATACATAAATATAACAATGTACTCACAGCTTAGTTAAAATAATCAAAGCACACACTCCTAAGCTACTGCCTGTGCACCACTTTCTTTCCATACCAAAAAGAAACTCAGCCCTGGATAAATCATGAAGGACCCAGGGATGGAAAGTTGTATCATAAAAACATTGTACCAATATGTAAAGTTACTATCAGCAAGGATAAAAATACAGAATTAATGTGCACAGAGTGTATTTTGAGTTGTCTTCCACACTATGGATACCTCTTTGTGAATTAATCCAAGTTGATGATTCTCTCCACATCTTGGGATAATGATTCCATAGTAGATCCTGAGACAATAATTCCAAAATGGCAGCTGCTAAAGGGGAATATAGATCAAAGTGAGGGCCCTATCATGTACTGGTTCGAGGGTTTCCACCTTGGTGCTGGAAGATCCTTTGCTGAAAATCTTCCTTCATTTTCCAGCATTGCAGGAATTACAAACAAGAAACCCATTTACTGGAGACACAGATTTTTTTTTTAAAGACGCGGTGTGGAAAGAGGTGCTCCTTTGCCAGTCAGTGCCAGATTTAGTTAGCTACTTGACTGAAACAGGAGTGTCCACATGGGTATTGTACGCTCAAGATACCAATCAGCTGTTTTCATAAGCAAGAAATATCCTATAAAATGTGTCTCTCTAATTTGATGTTCCTGTGTGTCTTTACTTTTTACATTTTCCTTAGATGAGAAACAGATGTATCAAAATATGGCAAGCAAGGAGGGAGGAGGAATATATTTGTGATATTCCTGGCTTGGCTGTATCCAGGAAATACTATGCAAGAAACTCACTCTACAATCATGACCAGCTTCCTAATCTGGAAAATTGCTTGGGCTTCCAAACTTTAAAAAGCCAGAAACTTGGAAAAGTAACATATGCCTCACAGTTCAATAGAACACTTTAGCAGGAAGTGCTAGTATTTCCTGTATCCAGAATCACTGACTTTTTTACAAAATTATTTCCATTACTTGCTACGAACCACAGGAAATTCTACCATTTTAAATAGTCTGAGCTCATATTTGCCACATATTAGATCAAGAGATAGACAAATCTGTCAGGTTTTATTTATCACAAATTTCTCATAATTTGCTTTTTCCTTTGAAAATTTGTCTAACTTTTAGAACAAAAGACTTCTCCAATATATGATTTTTTGTATGTACAAAGTTTTAACTATGCACTTCCCCAAACAATTTTGCCTAATTTAGTGCATATTCATCAATGTTTTTCAACAACAAACACGTTTTGGCACACATCTTTCCCCAAAAGATTACCTTCTCTATGGGACTGTTCACACTTGGCCAATTGGGATGGCCGCACTGACATCTTCATCCCAGAGGAGCTTTGAGCATGCAGGGCCTTCCTGATCTTCAACAGCATTCCCAGTGCAATCCTATACATACTGTAGTGTTTGCACAACATCCTTATGCAAACAATGTAGGGGTGGCAGGGGTGGGCTGGGGTGGCTGTGCAGTCATGCACCAAATGGCCAATTGCCACAGTAATAACCCAGCACATATGGCCATTGCTACGGTGATGCAGATGGGACCATATGGGACCATCTACACTTCAACAGATACGTCTAGGCTAAGTTTGGGACTAGGGATGTCCAAGAAATTTTTTTCACCATTGCAATTCGTATCAATTGTGAATGTTCAAAACTTAACACTCAAATACTGATCTTCACAAGTGAAGCAAAAGTTTTTGTGCCTTTATTCAAAGCTTTGTTATACTCAGAGTGGCTGCCCAGTGTCCTCCAGAGTGGATTCAGATTGGATTTGGATCTGATTGGATCTGATTTGGATCCAACCCGGAGGCACAACTGGTGGCAGGAGTCGACGAAAGTTCAAAGTGAATTCAAATTCCCAATGGAAGGCATTGGAGACGGGGAAATAATGGATGACTTCTTGGACACAATGGAGATGCCCTCTGAAGGTAAGTGGAGATGTGGTCATAGTTAGCATCTCTCCAACATGATGAGGCACAGGTGAGGTTTGAGCACAACACAGCTGGTGCAATCAAATAATATAATCTTTGGACAGAAATGTTTCTCCAGGTTTAGCTCTTGGAATGCGATGCCTTAATAGAACAATAATCCCTGTTGTTATATGCTGAAGAAACAAACCTGCCCAATTCTGATTGCAACTGCATGTACAACCTCATAAAGAGCCTCTTTTATTCCTAACATCTGTGGGAACGGCTGCTTCCCAAACTTGTGTCATGCTAGCCAAATAAAGCCCAGAGGAAATTGACCAAGCTGTTCAGAACACCATTGTGAGAGAGGTCAAGGTTTAAGGATGACCTTTGATCTAAGATTTTTGACTACACATCTAAACTCCTTAAATTGTAAGAGCTTGAGGGGACGTGGAGGATGACCTCATGTGACCCCCAAAAGCTAGATATTTTGTTTTATTAAAAACCCTCATGGTTATTAATAGCTTTGCTGACTATTCCTGGAAAGCATTATCATCTGAAGTTTCAGGAATCAGTTCAGATGGCCAAGAAGATAAAACGTTAAAATACTTTCCCCCTCTTTGCTTTCATAATATCCTTAAGTAATAACATGTCAATCTGTGGGAAAGCATATCCAAACCCACAAATCTTAACAGAAATATAACAAACAATGTTTATACAAACATAAAAGCTTAATTTCAGACAATGAATAACCTAATAAAGCAGGCAAAGCTCACATATCCAGCACTCAGCAGTTCCGCTACAACAAGAAACAAGTCTGACTCAGTTGCCTATCTGGGAAAACAAGTATAGTAATTTATCTCAAAGGATGAGTGTAGGTTTTAATTACGAGTGCAAGGACAGGGCAAATGCAAAAGTTACTTAGAAGCAATCTATTAGGCAAAACCTTGTGGTACTATGACAGAAACATTTTTATCCTTAGGAGGATGTTGAATAACCCAGCTCTGCTTCTCACATTACATTTTTCCTGCTTTCCCAAACGTGCAGGGATAATAAGAAGCATCCTGTTACCAATAATAAAATCTGTCTACT
Source organism: Aspidoscelis tigris stejnegeri (assembly GCA_023333525.1). Taxonomy (NCBI): domain Eukaryota; kingdom Metazoa; phylum Chordata; class Lepidosauria; order Squamata; family Teiidae; genus Aspidoscelis; species Aspidoscelis tigris. Next base: position 217,719,814 of record JALMGA010000001.1, read on the forward strand.
ATGATGCATCTGCCTGATTCTTGATTCCATACTACTTTGCACTCTTAAGTATTTATTTATTTTATTTATTTATTTACATTTCTATCCTGCCCCATACCCAAAGGTCTCTGGGCGAATAACTGGGTGGATTAACCAGCAGATTAAAAACAAGATAAACATTAAAACAAGATACACATTAAAAACAGAATACAGATTAAAAACACTTTAAAAATTCAGCAAGTTTAAGACAGTACACTCCATATTATGTTAGTAGTGACTGTAACTGGGGAGGGGGAGGGGAGAATATAATCACCTCAGTCAAAGGCCAGGGCAAAGAGGTGGGTCTTTACCGCCCTCCTAAATATATGTAAGGAAGGGGCATGATGCACCTCGAGGGGGAGACTATTCCACAATCTGGGGGCTGCCACTGAAAAGGCCCTCTCCCGGGTGCCCACCAGCCTCACTACTGAATGTGGTGGGACAACCAGGAGGGCCTCACTACTTGATCTTAAGGCACGGGCAGGTCGGTATGGGAGAAGTAGGTGGATATCATATTTTTATTGACACAAAAGTTTTATCTAACAGTCACTGCACTCTTATTATTTATTTAAAATATTTGTACATTGCATCCCATCAAAGAATTAAAAAATGAAAACAGCTAAAGTCATAATAACCACGTAAACACATAAGTAAAATCACAGGTGGGGTAAGAAGCAGGTGGGTGACATGCCACAGCTGCAGTTGCACAGTCTTCTCCATGTTCCAATCACAATGGCAATGTCCAGACACATACCAGAAGTTGTCACGGCTGTTGCCATGGCAATCCAGACTGGCCTCGCTTCTCCATTTGCACTTCATGTGCTGGTGGTTGGGTTTGCGGTCTTACTAAGCCTTGAAGTGCAGATGGCTCCTGACATGCTTGGTCTTCAACTGGTTGGTACCAGCCAGGTAAGTGTGAACAGACCAACCTTTAACCCACAGAACTCCGCTGTATGAGCTACATGCTTATTGCACCCAAGAGTTCACATGAACCTGGCCAAAATGTACGGTAACTAATGCTTCATTGACCCTAAGATGGTCATTTATCCTAGTTTGACTATCCTCCCATCTAACTCAGAAAAACGCATAAGACAGATGTAAGATGATGCAATGGTCATTTTAGGGCCTTTAAAGTTTATACATTCTTCACAATTACTAAAGAAAACATTAGAAAATAGGACAAGAACAAGGCCTGTGTTGATAGAATTGTTAAGTGCCATGACCATTTTTCCTCTAATTTTTCACATTCCTTAAGCACTATATTTATCAAACATTTGTGTCATTAAAAATATCCAAACATTCTGATTACACAAAAAAGTTAAGCCATTTTTAAATTCACATCTTTATCAGATATTAAGAGAAAAGATTATGAAAACAATATGTTTTGTTATTACTGAATCCAGAGTTTCCCAAATGTTAAAAATGCATTCTAGTTGTATTTGTTTCCAATAGACTGTAACTGGAATGAAAGAAAAAAAAATCCTTTTTGGTCCTAACAATAATTCGTTTTTAAAAAGAAATCCTTCAGTCCATCATAGGTCAGCAGCTCTGACTTTCTTTGGCACTCACAGAAAAATTGTCAGAATATTATCTCAAAAATACACCCTTTAACTTTTCTGCATTGAAAACCCTGTGCTCTCGATCAGCCAGGCCTGATGGTTTGGATCACAGACAGGCATGGTCTGAAACAGTACTGTGTACATCTGGCCCAGACCAGACCAGTCCCGCCCCAGCCTAGAGGCACATATGGGCTTTGAAGCCGAGCTCTGAGCACTCTGAATTTCAGCATCCTGTTTTAGTGCATTACTGAAATGCATGCCTCACATTGCAAACATGGGAAACATGGTTTCTGAATGCCTATTGTGCTCTGAACCAGGGCCCACTGACCCACCAGTAGACCCCTTTAAATGAGCCTACCAGTTAGGACCTTTCTGATCTAAGCCAACCACCTCAGAGGTACGTTTTTGTGTTGTTATATTTACTTCTCAGAGCCTAGTCAAAATGTACTTGCTCACTTAGACTTTTGGTCCCCAGATGTCAAGAGGAAATGCAGGATATATATATAAAAACTGGCACTGATTCTTGCCATATCCCACCAGATGCCCACTGCAAACACTGGCATACCTGCACATCTGATGATGATGCAGAAAAAGGAGAGGAGTCAGCTTTTCTACCCACTTTTCTCACCCATTTAAGGAGACTCAAAGTGGCTGACAAAGCTCTCTGTTCTTCTCCCCACAACACAACACCCTGTGAGGTGAGTGGGGCTGTGAGAACTCAGAAGAGAGCTGCAACTAGCCCAAGGTAACCCAGCTAGCTTCGTGGAGGAGTGCTGAATCAAACCTGGTATGCCCAGATATAAGTCCGGCTCCCTAACCACTACACCAAACTGGCTGACAGAGATGCAGAAGAAATTGCCTCACTGTGTGCTGATTGGCTGTTGTACATAATGTAAAAGTATAAATAGAGCATCTGGCAAAGCAGAGCAGTGTAAATAAGTCATTATTGACTTTTTTCAGGTGTGGTCCCTTTTATTTAGCATTTGCCAGCTTTGCAGGCATACTAAGGGACATTCCTTCCCTTTGCTTTTCCACCACCATTGGTGGTGCAACTCCTGAACTGGTATTGCATTATTACAGTTCCCATTATAAGCTTATTTCAGTTTCAAAACGGTTTCAATCCTCGCAGTTCCCACGTCAGGTTGACTTAACACACTTTCCGCATGTTAAATCACCCCAAAGCATTGTAAATGTTAATCCTCATTTCAACAGGTCTCGCTCTGGTTTGTGCATTTGAAATGTTTTACATTTCTTACTGTGGGAATGGTACCATGTTAAGGGATGAGAATGCATGTTTAGGGTTTCCCTGCCCCAATAGCTTGCTTCCAAAGATAGTGGTTTTACTGTAAAAATCCACCCCTTAAAGCAGCCGCTACACTGTAGCAATCCAACCACTTCACACCTGATAACAATGTTGCAGTTCTCCACAATTTTGAAAGTTCTGACCTTTAAAAAAGGGAAAGGAAAGGAAAGCAGCTGCAATTTCTGCGAGACGTGTGAATGTTTAAGGTGAAGGGAGCTTGAGTTGCTGCTGCTGCTGTGTGCCCTGGGCAATGGGGAGAGGAGGAGAAAGAATTGCTGGCTGCCCGCTGCCATTTTTCCTCCATCCAGGCAAGTGGCAGCCACCCAGCTACCCAGTTAGGCTCCGTGAAGGGGTCCCTTATAGGTGGCCTGTTCACGCCAGGAGGAAGAGGACAGAGCAGCCCCGAAAAGCGACTTTTAGAAAGTAGCCACTTGAGTCCCCCCCTTGAGTCACGTACACCACGTACGATCCTCAGAATCCAGATCGAACGTGATTAAGTTGAAAGTAATGGGATCAGGCAACTTCGCGTTTGCATCCGATTCTTTTATTTCGGTTTAGGGAATTCGAATTAAGCTTATAATGGGAACTCCCCCTAAGTGTTTGATATCAGGTCTTGAAATTTGCAGGGTTTTGTGAGATTCTCACATTTTGTGCCACACTTAATCCCTGCCAATGTCTGCAGAGCACTGGATGCTAAGCTGTCTTACTCCAAGGCACAAGTGGCAAACGGATCTTTCTATATACCTGGAGAGAAAAAAAACCTGTTTTATTCCCGTGAGAAGAGCTTGCTAAAAATCTGACCAGCTGCTGAGTCACTGCTTACATAAGGCAAGTAGTGGGCTTCACTTCCTCATAAGTGAAAGATAGAAGGAAGCCGAAGTTTTTTTCTTCATTTTTTTCAAAGGAAGAAGAATGCTACCATTCTGTAAAGAAAGAAAGTAGAAGCTGTCTGTGTCAATCTTGTTGGGCATCATTTTATCATATGCACACAATACTTTTTACCTGGGCAGCTCAATAAAAGCCTGCTCCAGGTCTTGGCATCCAAATGTTCTGCTAGGAAGAGATAACACAGGTGTTACCTCCTGGCATTATGGCTTTCTAGTGAGTCTTCGGTCATGGTCACACCTGGCTGAAATATTCCATCTTATTAAGAAACAGGACTCAAAATGCACTCTCTCTGATCACGCCCAATACCTGATAATCGTTCATCAGTTCGTCCTCAGTTTGGCTTGCTATGCTCACACCTTTCTATTCCCATCCTGAGACTCCTTTAGGAGAAAGTCCTGAGACTTTTTCAGATCTCCACTCCTCTTTACCATCACAACACCCCCTGTGCTCTGATTAGATAAAAGTTATATGACTCAATGGTGTGTAGTCACACACTGGGCACTATCCACCCACTGTGGTACAGTTCAGCCCTCATTAGTCCCCTTCCTCAATAACATTAAAAGAATGAAAATGCAATTAACAATCTATAACGTCTTGAGAACCTGTAAAAATTAGGACTCAGGAAAGTACAATTAAAGGGAGGAAAGACAAGAAATAAAATGGATTGGACCAAAAAGGTGTGAGCACTGGGGGCCAAAGATGGACTTAAGAAGGATTAAAGTGAAGGTGTGACCACAACCTATTCGCCGCATCCCCATTACAAGCTTATTTCACTTTCCCTAAACCGAAATAATAGAATCGGATGCAAACACGAATTTGCCTGTTCTCATTACTTTTAACTTAATTGTGTTCGATTCAGATTCTGAGGATCGTACATGGCATACGTGACTCAAGGGGGGACTCAAGTGGCTACTTTTTAAAAGCCGCTTTTCGGGGCTGCCCTGCCCTCTTCCTCCTGGCATGGACGCGCCACCCATAAGGGACCCCTTCACGGAGCCTAGCTGGGTGGCTGGGTGGCTGCCGCTTCCATGGATGGAGGAAAAATGGCAGCGGGCAGCCAGCAATTCTTTCCCCTCCTCTCCCCATAGCTCAGGGCACACAGCAGCAGCAGCAACTAAAGCCCCTTTGCTCTAAACATTCACACAGAACCTCAGCTGCTTTCCTCCGTCCCTTTCCCTTTCTAAAGGTTAGAACTTTTAGAATTGCGCAACATTGCAACATTGTTATCAGGTGAAGTGGTTTGATCACTACAGTGTAGCTGTTAAGGGTGGATTTTTACACTGAAATCACTGTCTTTGGAAGCAAGCTATTGAGAGAGGGAAACCCTAAACATGAATTCTCATCCCTTAAAATGGTAGGGTCCTCACAGTAAAAAATGTAACACGCATCAAGCGCACAAACCGGAGTGAGACCTGTTGAAATGAGGGTTAACATTTACAACACTTTGGGGCGATTTAACACGCGGAAAGCGTGTTAAGCCAAACTGATATGGGGTCTCCGAGGATTGAAACCGTATTGAATTCGATATAAGCTTGCAATGAGTGACACACACATTTAGGTATTTGGCCATCTCAGAATACCTGGAAATGTGTGCCACCGCCACCTGGACATCCATTTGGGCCTCCATGCATGTGCAGTGGACAGAGCTACAATGGTGGTTCTGTCCCCAAGGTAAGAAAAAGTGCCATTGCTGGAAAACCTGCAAAAAAAAAAGTTTTTAGCACTTTTTAGGGGATATAGTGGAGCTATAGTGGGACTGCAACCCCACCATACTGATGCTATAAAGGCACTAAATTCCTCCCATCTGGACAGGGCCAAAGGAAAGAATTAAGACTGGTTGGTATGCTTCAGGTATGTTTAGATTTCTTTCTAAATCCAAGAACGCAGCAGGCAGCCTGAATTCCCTCACCTCAATTTCTGAATCTGTCATAAGACCAAAGCCTTAAGGAGATTCTGCACTGATACATTGGACCAACAAGTGGACTGGGAGCCTCTTAGGAGACAATCTAAGGAAAATCCTGGGTGGAGCACGTGATATGTTTGCCAGTCCAGTAAACCAACCAGTGCAAAATCACCCTAAATTTCTTCTCCATCTGTCTTTTCACAGCAGGTGCCTGCATTTTCTTGAGGTCAGTTATTGAGGGTGCAGAAGGTTTTAAAATTAGGCATCCTTGGAATTTTCTTTTCAGAGCTGGCACACTGTCCAATCATACTGCTTCAGCTGGTCCGGCTTTGACTGTATCTACTGATTCAATATATCTTGATTTATTAAGAGCCTGGCAGAGCAGGAGAATAAGCACCTGGCATTTATAAAGCAATGACTCACTACTTTTCCTCTGTGATCTTTTGCCCCAGGGGCCTTCACACTGTTTCTTCTGAGATTCCTAACCTCAACTGACCAAAGAAGCCACATTGTAGGGAGGAGGTTGGTGCTGCCAACTGCAAGAGGCATGCCGACATAGCAGAGATCTCTGTCATGAAGAAAGTTCAAGCCAAGGTTTTCCAGCTGAGCAGGTGATTACATCTCCTTGGATGACAAAGCAAGGCAGCTTATAACATCCAGAACATTCTACATTAAGGATGAGGAACCTGCTGTTAAAAGAATTCCTTTTCAGTGTGTGCCTATGAACAAAAAGTTCAGCAGTCAGTGATTTCTTTAACAGAATAAGTTAAAAATACAAAATAAAAGTTGGGAATATAGCAATGTCACAAAATCCTTGCTAGGGGGAAATAGCAACTGCATTAATGTGTGGAAAATTGTAACTTTGCAGCATCCACAAAGGACCTTCAAGTCACTGTGGGACTGCAACTAAGGCGTGCTGACCACACATCTGTATAGTAAAAAAAAATCGTCCTAGGGCACAGGGTATGCACAGTCCTGCACCCAGAGAGCAATCCCTGCATGGTTAGTACTCATTAGGGTGCTACAACAGTAAGCCACTCTGGCTCTTTCTGCACTTGCCCTATTCTAGATTATATCTTGGAATGGGGACCTGCCATCTGCATGCTAGTACAGACTACGGCAGGCCCTGTGCAGAGTCTGCACTGGCACGTGGATGACAGATCCCTAGTTCTGGATAGAAATTGGAATGCAGAAGGGCCTCTGCCAGCACTCCCCCAGTCGTTTACCTTGGCCACTGGTGACTGCATGTGGAGATGGCATTCTTCTTCAGGCAGCGCAGGAAAATGGTCAACATCTGTGGCTACTTCCTGTGCTCTCTAAGGAAGATCCTGGCAGAAACACTGAACTGTTGAACAAAAGTTCCCTGGGTCAGTGTTTCCGTCACCTGAAGCAGTGACAGATGTACAAGCAGTGCACCACTGCTGCCATGAACAGAGTCTTAACAAATAAATATTGTGCAAGGAGTGGTATTCGCTTACACAGGCCTTGCTGCTGGACAGAACTTTTCTTTAAAGATTATCTCTGGCTCCCTGTAAGAGAAATATGATAAAGGAAGAAACTGCTTTCCTAATCATGGAGGAGAAGAGTAGCAAACCCAGAAGATCTATACCATTCCAAGCCTCTTCCTTTTCAGCAAGGTGGAGCCTAAATGAGGTAGCATTAGATGGTGCAAATTATTCCATTGCTTTGTTGCATCTTTATTTGGAATTTATTTTGCACAGTATTTGTATAAACTATTTTTTCATGTTTGTTTACATTGAGGAAGACCACAAGTCAAAGCACACTTGGCCAGAGTATTGTGAGTTCACTGAAAACAACAAAGCACAGATTGTCCACGCTTTCATCAGGTTGTACCAGGGACTCTTTCTTTCAAGCGGAACAGCAACTCTAGTGTAACCAGCCGACTGTAGGCTGAAAATTGCAGCAACTGACATTGAACTAGGACTTCATTCTGGGTCATTGGATTTTCATTGGTACATTTTCTAGTTGGCATTATTCTCCTGCATTACCAATTCATTTCACGTCATTTATGTTTATCAATGCAGGGAAGTGACGATGCAAAAAGGGCCACTGACTCTGTCATTCTGCTGTAACTGTTTGCTACAAATTGATATATAAATGATGCCTTTAATTTCTGCATTAGGATTTATTTGCCCCAGCAACATGCTTTCTTAGAAGAATGCAAAAAAGAAATCCAAGAGTCCAAGCTATCCAGCTATTATTGTTGTTGTTGTTGTATACAGAAACACAACAACCTAGCATGACACTACACATGTCGGCTTTGATAATTCATGTATTTGGATCTTCCCAAGATCCAAAGATGACGTTATGTACCAGCATATAATGTGAACAGAACCCAGCAGGGTGGCCTTTTGCAATTGACAGATGGTAAACCCGTCAATGTTAAGATGTTTTAAGTGCCATCCAAGGTCTTTTGGAATGGCACCCAGTATGCTGATCACCACTGGGACCACTAATGTGGGCCTGTGCCAGAGTCTTTGAACTTTGATCTTTAAGTCCTTGTATTTCATAATTTTCTTTGTTCCATATCAATCCTGCTGTCTCCTGGTTTGTTATTATTATTTGTTGTAGTTGTTGTTATCAATTTTGATTTTGGCCTTGATTTTAGATTTTTGCATAGTTGTGTTAGTCCACCATCTTGGGATGTATAAAAATTCCTTCAAATAAATAAGCAATAGGTCTTCAATTTGACCTAGCAAGCATCAGTTCTAAGAAGCATGGTCCAAAAAAAGAAGGTAGACAAAAGAGATGTTTACCTACCTCAGAAGATTCAGCCTTTTTAAGGTGACAGGATAATTTCAGTATTTAATTTAGAATATCAAAAGACCCCAAATCATTTCTGGATCCCAGCTTACAGGAGCAGCCGAATCCCTGAATCAATGGATAGAGGTGAACCAGTAGACGTTGTCTATCTGGATTTTCAGAAGGCTTTTGACAAAGTCCCACATCAAAGGCTACTGAGTAAACTCATCAGCCATGGAATAAAAGGACAGGTTCTGTCCTGGATTTGTGACTGGCTTAAGGGTAGGAAGGAGAGAGTAGTAATCAACGGCCAATTCTCAGGGTGGAAAGAGGTAAAAAGTAAGGTCCCCTAAGGTTCAGTGTTGGGACCAATGCTATTTAATTTATTCATCAATGATCTAGAAGAAGGGGTACATAGTAAAATAGCAAAGTTTGCTGATGATACTAAATTATTTAGGGTAGTAAAAACTGAAAGAGATTGCCAAGAGCTCCAGAGGGATCTCTTAGCATTGGGTGAGCGGGCAACCAAGTGGCAAATGTGCTTTAATCTTAACAAGTGCAAAGCAATGCACACTGGGGCCTAAAATCCAAATTATGTCTATAAACTGATGGTGTCTGAGCTTTGTTCAACACACCAGGAAAGGGATCTTGGGGATCTGGTGGACAGTTCAATGAAGGTGTCAACTCAGTGCGCAGCAGCAGCAAAAAAAAGCCAATTCAAAGCTGGGAATAATTAGGAACGGAATAGAAAACAGGTCAGCAAGTGTCATTTTCCCTCTTTAAAAATCTATGGTGAGGCCACATTTGGAATATTGTGTACAATTCTGGTCACCACATCTCAAAAAGGATATTTATGGATGACAGATGTATCAATAACTACTAGAATGAATCCTTCAGGTGCATCCTTCAGCCTGGGGGGGAAAGCAGGACACTTCTAAGGCCATTTGCTGGGATTCAAGAGCAGGAAAAGGTTTGTCCTTGTCTCTGGTTGAGATGCCCATAAGCACTTGGTGGGCCACCATGCGCAACAGGACGCTGGACTAGATGGGCTGTGGCCTGATCCAGCGGGGCTCCTCTTATGTTCTTATGTTCATAATTCCTTTTTTGTTGAATTGTGTAAGCAATTCAATTGTCTATTACTTCTATCTGTTTAGCATGAAATTTTGGGATGCGCACAGTGATACACTTACAATTCTTATCAAAATTTTCTGTCTTTATGTTCACATAGAGCCCTTGTGAGACAGGAAGCCTTCAGATAATACTGAGGCGGGAACAGCACAATACAACAAAGAAGGTGTTAGGTGGATGAGATGGAAAATATAAAGCACAATGAAATTTTACTCATTATGCATCTGAACAGTTAATCATAGCTATGACTCCTTATGAATACGGAGTGTGTGATAAATAAGGCAGATGTTCCATTTCCATTATACTCTAAGTGTTAGACAGCTTCACTAACTAGTTCAGATAACCACTTGGATATGTAAAATGACAGCAATACTCTTCAGCCTGCTCAGGGGTTCTGTGAGCTTTTCTGCATGGACCCTTAATCTGTACTAAGGGTCTGGTACGCATTCTGGGCCTTCCATCTCTCCACTGGTCCAGCGTCATCTGAATAGGGCAGAACCTGGACTGAGTACACAGAAGATGTGCAGAAAGCATGCCTCCATGTTCAGGGAGTACAAGAGGGTTCTTTTCAGCAGCATGCCACAGCGCACCACTGAAAAGCACATCCTAGGCCCCAGAGCTTGGGACTTTTGTTCCTAGTATTTGGAGGTGTGAGAGTGTGGCTGCAAAGCTTGCATGAGCTTGCGACTCCAAGGTGGCTAATCTGGGTCCCACACAAGCCAACCTGCAATCCAGAGCAGTAGGCCAGGCTATTCCAGACCCACAGACCTGGATTCAGGCCCAGTAAGTGCAGAGAAGGCCTAGGGTGCTTTATTCTAAAGAACTCAGGAAAAAACCCAAGAATTTATCATTTAGATGACTCCTGAGAATTATAGGAAGAGGCTGTAGCTCAGTGGTAGAACAAACTGCCTGTTTGAACTCTAGCCTCTCCCTGGAAGTAGGCAATGGCAAACCACTTCTGTACCTCTGCCAAGAAAGTTGCATAGAGGTACCCATGGAGTTTACCAGGATTGAGTGCTACACAACAATGATAATAATTATATAGTAACATATTGCATGAGAATGTGTCATTAATACAAACATTAAAACAAAGGGAACGTCCACACTTACCAGTGTCCCAGCATAGGAAAGGGGCTAAGAGCTTCCATTCCATATCTCTAGTGTGGTATAAGGGGGGGGGGCAGCAGGGCTATGCTGGGATTACCTCAGATACGTGAGACAAATCCACCATAGCAGCCCTGTAATGGTGATATATTCCCCCTGTCTGGATTGGGCCTTAATCTATGTTCCAGGTTCTCCAAGAGATGTGAGGAGGCTCAGGTCATTTCACATCGTTAGGAAAGAAGAGTGAACATTGTTTTAATGTAAACAATGGTGTGTGTGTGTGTGTGTGTTTAAATAATCATAAAATGCATGACAATATGGCTAGGTGAGCCCTCTCTCCAAAGTAGGACCTGGGCCAAATCTGCCACTTCTTCACACATCTCAATACAGGCTAAATTGATATGTACATAAACCCCACTGAATTTAGTGGGATAAGTTTTTGTGAAGGTTTGAACAGAATTTCAGTTATAACTGACCTCCTGGTAGTTTTCTGACTCCCTAAAAACTCTGTTTTGACATCCAGCCATTTGTCCCATAGAGCAGTAAACACCAAGACATAGTACGGACTACTAACTGTCTTAGTCAGAAATTTAATGTGGAAATTAGGAAGTAGTCAATAATGAAGAAGAAGAAGAAGAAGAAGAAGAAGAAGAAGAAGAAGAAGAAGAAGAAGAGAACCTCAAGGTTTCTATATGCTGGTAACAGAATTATTAAAAGCTGCACTGCCTATCCTGTCCATAAGGTGGCACTCTCTACACAGACTCGTAGAACCAAATCAATTGTTGGCAGTTATTAATGTTCCCCACCTTTACAGGTTCAAGAGAAAAACATATTTAGAGTGTAGGGAAACATGAATGCTACAGCCTAAAATCTGAATTTTAAATCAAATCTTGCCTATCGTTTCTGATGTCAAAAATTGCTTGTATTGTAGACTTTACTAAAATGTAAATAAACTGCCAGGTGTCCAGTGATGGTCAAAAAGACTGTTTCTGTGAGCTGTCACTTTGGAGTCCATATGCAACGCCTCCTGCTACCACTGTCTTGAGAAAATAGTCTGGTTGGAATCTCTTTTGCTGGTATATATACATCCAAATGCCTCAAATACAGTCAACCTGTGGAAATCCAATGACATGGTCCCTATAAGTCTCAGGCTGAATGCAAAATCGCATTAGGAGAAGTGATTTTAGTGGCATTTCCCTTAAATGCCAGCATTTCATGGGTAGCAATGATTTTGACTTTTTCTGCACTGGAACCTATTCTGAATATATCCCTGAACGTGGCCCCTATTTATGCAGCTGGCACTGATCCAGCCCATGCCATTCCGTGGTTGAAATTAGCAGGTCTAGATATTCCAAACCTAATAATTCCAATGACAGGACTTTCTGTACAGAAAGACCCATTTCTTTCTGGTTAGATGAGAAAAAAGACATATTTTTTTCTGGGTGGCTCCATTGTGACTGGGAGCATAAGTTAGTTTTCTACAGTCTTCCTACCTTTTCTGTACAACTCTGTGCCAAGGGAGCTTTCTGGGCACATCTAAATGATTTTCTGCCACAACAACAACATTTTGTTATTTTAAAATACTTTTGTACAGCACTAAGGGTGTTTCCGCACTTACCTCCTGAAAGCCAGATGAAGGAAATCAGTTTTTCTTAAATCCATCTCTGGGAAGATCCATCTGAAACAGGGACGGATCCAAATGAGGCCCCACGCTTCCACACTCGCATGGGAAGCACAGATACTGAGGCACACATCAGGTGTTCACTATGCAGATGCCGCAGCACCTATTTCCAGAAGCATCTGGCCTCCCCGAGGCCCCGCCGCATGATTGGAGCATTCAGCCGTCAGTCACCGCTTGATTCCCCCCGCCATGTGTGGGCATGTCGGGGACAGACTGCCCACCAATCAGCATCATGCCTGAGATCCCATGGCTGCCATGGTGCTGCTGCCTCACTCAACATGGCAACTTCCTGTCCCACCCACTTCCGTTCCCTCTCCTGTCCGTGTGCGGAAGCATCCTTGTTTAATGCGGAATTTCCAAGCAGGAATGGATTGAAGACCTAATTTTTCAGGTCTTCCTGAAAACCGGATTCAGCGGCACCTAGACCCCATTAGCAATGGATCTCATGTGAGGCTGTGAGGAAGCAGCGTCCTCGAAGGGGCCTAATCTGTCCCACTGTGCTGAAGGTACCTTGCACATATGTGTCCCATATCTGCCCTTAATGGGGTTTTAGCAGCCAGTGAGGAAACACCCTAAAGGAAATCATTACTATGTATCTACTTTTTAGAAGTTCTTTGCATTTTTATGTATTTTACTTAGTATGGCTTTGTGTAGATTCATTCGTTGAAATCTGTCTAAAGTTCTCTGTCTGTCTGAAGGAACTGCAGGAGATAATCATGCACATGCTAACTTCACTCAGAGCTGCATCAAAGAAATTTGCAGATCCTCTTTACTTTCACATCTCACCATATATATAAATACACCACAGAAAAATAAGCCAAGAGCTATGGATACTGTTATTACATAGTATAGTCACTAGGCAGCACTGAACTTAGTAATACATAGGGATGTGTACAAATGTGGTTTTTTTATTCGATTCATATCAAATCAAATGCAAGAAATTTTGTATTCATTCAATAGATCCCCTTTGAATGTGGTAGGATTCAATTTCAGTACAAATGTTTGATATGAATCCCATATGTATCCGCTACAAATCCACTCTAAACATGTCAAATCTGCCCTGAATACACTTTGATTCTGCCCTAAATCCACTTCAAATCCACTCTGGATCTGTTGCAGATGTGCCCGGGACAGCCATTTTCCCACTTCCCCAGGGTCACGAATGTAATGAATATCTGTATGAATGTTCCAAAGCATTCAATTTAAATCCGAATGTCAGTTTTCAAATGTGCTAACATTCAATTCAAATTCAAATGTTCAAATCTGGCCAAACTGTACAAATTTCAAATGTTATGAATATTCATCCACATCCGTAGTTATATCTGTTATTTTTTATTATTAATATTTTAAATATTAATAATATTTGTAAAGATATATATATATATATATGCTCAGATGTATAGCATTTACCGAATCACAAAACAGCTCCACATGTGTCTACAAGACCATTCCGATATTACTTGCAAGTTAAGAGAGAGGAATCATGTTATCTTTTACAATTGGAAATTGGTGCTCCTCTGCCCATTTTTATATAGGTAGAGTTCTGAAAACACTGATTCTCAGCTCCTCATTAGTCACACAGTTCTGCACCTGTGACATTTGGTGTGGAGAATCCTCCTGAATTAAATTCAAAGCAGTGAATGTCAAGATGGAAATTCATTCCTATCTTTACATTCTTGTATTCCCCTAGGTGTCCTTCGGGTTGTTGTGACTCCAGCTAGGTCTTCAACTGACAATTCCTGGGCCTCTTTACACATTGGGCCTTTTCACACCTTGGCGAAAACCTCACAGGGTCCAAGAGCTGACTGAGTGCACATATGGAGCTGTTCCTAGGTGCAACTAATTCAGCCCTCATAACATGGTCTAGTGAGCCAAGATCAAAAACAGGCTGACCACGTTCAGACCATTCCATTGCAGTTCAACCCCAGGTCTGGGAACCCAGTTCTGGACACTGACACAGAGCCTTTGAAGGCCAGGAACTTTCATTTCCAGTCTGCATAGTTGCCAAGAGAGCCCATTTTGGTGGTGCACCAACTTCCCGAACCATTTTTGGTGGTGTTTCCTGAAGCACCACTGAAACAGGTCCCTTATAGTAGGCTTTCTTGTGAAAGCATACTGTATGCATGCCATGCTCTAAATATTCCAACACAAGTACAATTGTGGACATTTTTACCACTGTTTTGTCTTGTGTGGACAAAACAGGATAAGGGGAGGTGGGGCTCACCATATTCTGCAATTGGTACAGACTGCTGGGACATGGATCAGAATATATTCTGATCGATAACCCAATACAGAAAGGGCCTAAATCAGTTACCACTAAGTGTGGAATTCTAAGATTACAACTCATTCATTTGAACACATATTCATGTGTGCTTCTACCCATGAAATATTTTTCACTGTCCTTTAAATTCTGTATTGAATAGGATGCAAGACTTTTGACCAAGAAAATTCCTTCAGAGTTATATTCCTGCCTAGGATTTTTGCTTCAGCCACACTTTTGAGCAGCATACATGCCTAATTCATATGGAAAATGATGAATCAGTTTCCACATGAAGGTCAAGATATTTAAACTTAAATGAATCTCCAGACACACAAACTTAAAATGAGATATGCTACTTTATTTGCAATCGATAAAGCATTAAATATCACCAGTAAATGCCAAATAACTACTGAGCTTATAATGCGTACTCGTAAATGGTATGACTAGTAAGTAACGTCCAATGATTTATTTCAAATAAAAATACCAGAACTTCAGTTGGAAAATGGGGGGAAATAAAAATAAGAATGTTATAATGAAAAGGTGACAAGCACTGCACTGCACAGAACTGAAAAATATGTTTGTGATTTAAGCACTGCTAATAGGAATCCATTGCAAGCAAAATCACAGATGCATGGAAGCTAAAAAAAAAAATCAAATAACAATTTCCCCATAGTATATGAGGCTGAGGGCAGCAAATGACACTGGAGAACAACAGAGAAGGAATAAACTGATATGAAAGCTGCATTTCATCACAAGAGATCAGGGACCTATTTGCACTACAGCCCATAGTGTATGATTAGGGAACTTCTGGTGAATGGTATCTGCACTTTAAGTAGGCTGTTACAGCCTCCAAGTGCCCCCGCCTTCCCAGAAGTTCCCTGGAATTCTTCGTCAATGCGTTAACCTTAAGCCCCCAAGGAACTGTACCTTGGTACTCTCTTGCTGCTAGTAAGCCTGTGTGTGCATGCGTGCATGCATGCATGTGTGTGCCCATGCGTGTGCATGTGCGTGCATGCCCATGCATATGCATGTGTGTGCATGCACAGGCACTTCCAGAGCTTGCCGGCCAGAGACAGAACACTCAGGAGCCTCCATGGTCAGCTTCTGAGCACGATCCAGCTCAGGGATCACCAGTAGCCTAGTTTAAAAGGCCCTGGTCCAGAACAGGAAAGGCATTCAGAAGGTACAAATTCCTGTGTTTGAGACTAGTGGGGGATGCATTTGGATCGTGTACCAAAGAGTACTGTCTTCTCCCAGAGTTTCTCCCAGAGTGTAAATGCTCCATCTCTTTGCAGATACATGGACTGGAGTGCCTAGGAACAGAGTTATATAGGCCAGCTGTGTGTGTGAATAGCAATAGAATAACAATAGCATGCATTTAGAGAAATGCCAAACTGTGTGTGTGAATAGAAACAAAAATGCAAAACTATGCGTGTGATAATGAGGTCATTAAACTATTATGAATGAATGTATTGTTTTCTTTTACAATCAGAAAACTATACTAATAGCAGAGAGCACGTTGAAAAACAGACCTGAAGCGTACACCTTCTTGATTTGTTCAACATAACTTTACTTATTTAAAACTTGGGGGTCTTATAACTTATTTACATCAAATAGAGGTGTCTAGAGATGCTAGAGTCCATCCTTCTACTTCTAGCTTGAAGAGAAAGAACATGTGACATACAAATTATTACAGCAGAGTTAGCCAATCAGCAGTTTTCATATTGCAATCTCATGCAGCAAGAAACATTATTTATTTATTTATTTATTTATTTATTTATTTACTTTTCTATCCCGCCCCATACCCGAAGGTCTCTGGGTGGGTAACATCCTTAAAACAACAGATTAAAACAGAATACACATTGAAAGACTTTAAAAATTCGACAACTCTAAAACAATACACAATGGGTGCTTCCACACAGGCCTTTTTTTACCCATTAAGCACACATTTGGTAACGCGCGTCCACATACGCGTCGCTGTTTGGGACACTTCCGTGGAGGAGCGTCTGCACAGCAACACCCATTAAGCACACTTTCGGGAGACCGCATCCGCATAGCCGGACCTATTAAGCACACTTCTGGTGAGGTGCATCTGCACCTATCCGTCCCTAAAGTGTGCTTAATGGGTGTTAAAAAGACACCACATATGATGTGGGCTTAATGGGTGTTTTGCTGTGAAAACGCATCCTTTTAGGATGCGTCCGCACAGCAAAACTGTTCCTACCTGGGGCCCTCCCCCGGCCTGCTGGGGGACTCCTACTTCGCCACTTCTGGAGCCAGAGGGAGCTTCTCCGAAGCCCCTGGGGGAGAACGCGTGGAACCCTCTGCTTACCTCTTTGGTGTTGCCCCAATTCTGGCCACAGGGACCCAGGATGCAGTGTGCCTGCATCCTGCACGCCTCCTGATTGGCTGGGGCTGCTCCTGGCAGCTCTGGCCATCAGGAGGTTCTCTGTGAAGGTGCGCCAACTGGCCAGGGCAGCACGCCTGCGCAGACAGCCTCCTGACGGCCAGAGCGCTGCATCCTGGGTCCCTGCGGCCAGAATCGGGGCAACGCCGAAGAGGTAAGCAGGGGGTTCCGTGCATTCTCCCTAGGGGGGGCTAGGGAGGGCTTTGGAGAAGCTCCCCCTGGCTCCAGAAACGGCGATCTGCCACTTCTGGGGCTAGGGCAAGCCACGACAGCGAGGTCCCCCGGCTTGCCAATCATGGAGGGCTGGGGGAGGGGCCCCGTAGCATGGATGTGAGGCAGTTGCTGTGCGTCCACACAGCACCCACCTCAAATCCGGATTTAATTCGTCCTTCCGCCATTTGGAAGGACTCAAGAGCAGGTGAAGGCCTTTGGCTTCTGCTTGAGATGCCCATGAGCATTTGGTGGGCCACTGTGTGAGACAGGATGATGGACTTGGATGGACTGTAGCCTGAATCAGCAGGGGATCCCCTTATAAGAACATAAGAGAAGCCCTGCTGGATCAGGCCACAGCCCATCTAGTCCAGCATCCTGTCACACACAGTGGCCCACCAAATGCTCATGGGCATCTCAAGCAGAGACGAGAACAAACCTATTCCTGCTCTTGAATCCCAGCAAATGACCTTAGAAGCGTCCTGCTTCCCACCCCCACCCCCAGGCTGAAGGATGTACCTGGCATTCATTCTAGTAGCCATTGATACATCTATCATCTCTTACGTTCTTAAGAATGTCTTGCTATTTCTTGCAAGCTGAAAAACGAAAAAGGCAATTAATAATAATGTCTGCATATGAAAAACTCAGCTGCATGAAGATTTTACTTTAGGACGTTAAGAAGTAAACTGTTTGCATACTAGAAAAGCTCAGCTTAGAGTTTTCTGATCGTTGTTGTTTTTACTGAAATCACATTTCTAGTTCATATGATAGACAGAAAATCTTGACAGTGTGCATGACTGTAGCATATTTATTTATATTTATATCCCGCCCCATACCCAAAGGTCTCTGTACTTCTGGATGTAAACAGTACTTCTGGATGTAAACAATTTGGACATTTTAAGTTGCTGTAACTGTGCAAGAGATGTTTTGGCAATGCTTCCTGTTTCTGCCTCACAGTCTGGAAGTGAACAATTGTTTCTTGTTAGAACCCTTAGATTATATGCAGAATATTTTTTGCTAAGCCTCTAACCACTTACAAAATGAAACAGCACAAGATAAGAAATCCTTTTGGCCCACTAAGTGCATTGGATTACAACTGCATCACAGTTATGCCATCAGTCCTGATGAGAAGTATAGATGCCAGGAAATAAACATTGACAAATGTTGCTATGAGCAAACAAAACAATAGAAATGATGCCTGGATTCACTTATACTGAGAAGAAGCAGAAATGTATTCTTGTAGTTACCCAGCATGAAAATGTCAGAGGCTGGCATGGCATGAAGCAAGTTCCTTGAAATTAAATAACTTCAAGTGCAGCTTTTAAGAGTGCATTTAAGTTTCCACCTGCCACAAAAACCATAATCCCCAGTTTAGCACACCCAGATTAATATGAATGTTACAGAAAAAACTATAAATCTTATAAGCCTTCCATTAATTTGCTGACAGGCTTCCCAGATAAATCAGGGAGAAAAACGATTAATATCTCTTGAACCCTATTAATAAATCAAAGTCTGCATTTTAGACTTCAAAAGGAAGTTGCCTTTTCTATTTATCTCAGGCTGGCCTATGTCCCAGGCATGACATTTTAGAAAAAGGGGAAGCAGAAGTTGCAACAACAATATGAAGGCATGGAAAGAGACAAAATTAGCTACATTTTATATATTCGTATCCAAAGGAAATATAAATATTAAACACTCACTAATTACATTCAAATTCATTTCTCTTCTCTTTTTTATGTCTAAAATCACCCCTATGCTCTATGAAGCTGATGGGCAGGAAAGTTAGGACTGACAAGGGGAAGTATTCTTTTCACTACCAGAACAGGTGGTGACAGCAGCCAGTCTGGATAGCTTTAAGAAAGGGTTAGACAAAGTCATTAAGTAGAGGCATTTCAGTGGCTACTAAAATGTATGCCTAGGTACTGCCTTTCGTTGGAGGGACAGACAAAATGCCTCTAAAGGCCATTTGCAAGAGCTGGAGAAGGTCAAGAGCAGGAGAAGGTTCTCCCCTTGTCTTCTGCCTGAGAATGCCCAGAAAAAATTGGTGGACCACAGTGTGAGATAGGGTGCTTGGACTAGATAGACTGTGACCTGCTCCAGCAGGGTTAGTCTTATAATCTTATGTTCTTACGCAGACAAACATCACTCACTTCCTCAATGCCAGATCAGATTTATGTTTGCAAACTGTATGTGCATGCTGTGTTGAGGGATGGCCTGTTATCCCCACCCAGCGCAGGAGATTTAAATACCCCCTACTTCCCTGAGGCACGAGGCAGGACACACTGACCCCATAGTGGAATTTCCCACTCTGATTGTGGCATATGCTCTTGATTCAGTTCATAATTGTCATCCAAACTGAAAGGAACTACCTAGATAAAGCAGCTGGCTGGTAAAGGGACAAAAAAAGAGGTCCTAATGTGCAGTTGCTGGCACCCACCCAAGGTGATCTGGTCAGCCTTCCAGGACATCCAAAGGTACACCATCATTTCTTCCTCTTCAGTGAGCTCTCATACATATACCCTCCATGTGTAAGTGGCTTCATATGGAGTTTTAAGCATCCCAGATGGGAAGGTGAATATACGGACACACAGGCTGTGTTCCACTTCACACCTAAATTTTAATTCTGATTAAGTCCACTTTCAGAGCGAGATAGCACATCAACAAAGTTTGCTTTTGGTTTTATCTAATTCAGAAAATCCACCTTTAAGTTAGATAATGTCGAAAATGAGTAGTCACTTTGCTGATGTGTTCTACTCTGAAAGTGGTCTGAAGCTGAATGGAAACTTTGGCATTAATACAGCACACACAAATATCTAAATATGCATACTGTCTCAAGCTTGCCCTTTTTGCTTTACAGATGGGTCTGCCCTTGAAAGACAGCATCCAGATCTCTTCCATACAGTGTAAAATTTGCAATACACATTTACTCAGGCAGGAATTTATTGGCCACGGGAAGGAGAGCGTAGATGTTGCAAAATGTATTTCAGATGGTCGTGGAAGCTATTTCTGAAAGCCATTTCATTTTTACTATTTCCTGTAGTTTTTGTTATTGTTCTATACTTGTGGCAAGGGCAGAAACAGCCTCAAATACTGTTTTGACAAACACTTAATCCTCTGTCTCCTGAAGCTGTGCACCACCAACTTTCTTTAGTACTGATTCTGCAAATGTGCTTTTATTAAAGGGGGGAAGAAAGATAGTAAATCTTATCTTTCATTACAAATGGTGGCATTATTTGCAGAACAATTTATTGTCCAGTCAATTTAGCCTAGCTCAGCAGTCTTGGTTTTGTAGGCAATAACCTCTGTAGAAATCAAACAAAAGGAATTTTATTTAAAATACCATGACTAGATTACATTAGGAATTCTTACAAATAAACTGTTTTGCCTTCCATACCCGTGTTCACACAGAGAGACACAGGCTATTTTAGGACATCAGCTGAATATCCTAAGAGCAAGTGATAATCCAGAGTACTGCACCTTTGGCATTATGGCTTGCTAACTAGACACTATGGGGGCCAGCACTATCTTTATGCATTTTAGTGGCATACACATCTGGGAATCTGGCCAGTGCAAAATACCTGGAAGTGTACAAGGTCACCACCATACATGTGCAACCATCTGTTTCACCCCACACACATGCACAATGGACAAAGTGATGTTGCCAGCTCCTTCCCAGAGGTAAGCAATAATGCTATTGCTGGAAAACCAGTGCCAGGCTTTCCCCCAATGGGCTATCACATGTTTTAGAGTGGAGGGGATATAGTAGAGCAATGGTGGAGTTGCCCCAGATACTTGTGGCAGCCCAACCATAGCACAGCCATATTGGAAGAATCCATTCCTAGGAAAATTCTTTGGGCCTTTTTGCACTTAACTTCACTGGGAAGGTGCCCTAGGTGATCCAGATTGCAGGACAACATGAATGGGATTAACACTGTCTGCATTGATCGCGCCAATCCAGATCACACATTCTGCATGTCCTCAAAGTTTGTGCAAGCTTTGAAGCTGGCCTCCCAAATCTAATGTAAATGGAGTTGGACCAGCAGGGGGTTGGGCCTCCATGATCCACATTAATGTGTAGATATGGAGACAAAACATCCAAACTACATGGGCCTGTCATCCAAATTAAGGCTAATACCCACACTGCTCCAGCATCAACTGTAAGCAAATGTGGAGGGAGTAAAATTTGGATAATCTGGATTGAAGCCCCAAAGCACCAAATTTAAGCTTCCCAGGGGAATAGGTAGTTGGATCGTTTACATAGGCTTTAATAACACAGATTACCATAAAACAGACAAAACCCATTTCAGACTCAAAAGCCAGTATTTCTTGTTAAATCATTGCAAAGAATTTATTAGGAATACAGAAGAGAAATTGAAATGAAATATAAAGCCATATCAGAAACATATTTCATTAGAACGTTTAAAAGAACAGAGATAAACATGCCCAAAAGCCCCAAACATCACTAAATCCCCTTAACACATCTCTATGCATTAAACTAAGTTTACCCCATTGTATTGAGACCCAGAAATGAAATTATGCAGCAAAGAAAATCCCAAAAACATCATAAAATTGCCTTTTATGGGTAAGAACCCCAAAAATGAGAATGAGGTTCCCATAGAAACCATTCCAAATCTTAAAAAATATATAAAAGCCCAAAAGAAAAAATAAAATTAGTCCTAATTCTAGAAAGAGTTCACTAACCCTAAATCTTTAATAAAAATATGGGAGAAAAGTGAATTGAAAGGCATCTTCCATTGTTTTCACCAATGCTCTCCTTTTCCATGCGCAGAAGTTTGGAATTCCAGAGATGTATGATTGCAGCAAACTGCATTTCTTTCAGGAACCCAAAAATGACTCAAAATTAGGAAGGTCTTCAGTCCCAGTCAGACTGATCCCCCAAATGAACACAAATTAAAAAGAAATACTTTAAAAATAGTCTTTGTAACTGCTTCTACCAAAGACCAAACTCTGCCCACTTTCTATGTAGCAGAAAGAAGAAAGGGAGGGGGGTAATGGAAAAGTTTCTCCAGGTATCTCTCTAGCCTCCCATGATGAAAAGAAGAGGAAGAAAGACAAAAATCATCTCTTCTCTGCCTTTTTTTAAAGCCCAAAAATTGGAACCTCAAACTGCTGATTATTAGTTTTTCCCTTGTTAATGAATGAAAATGTGTACGTGCACCAAGTCTCTTCATAGCTTTCCCCCCAAAAGATACCCAGACTTAATCAACACTTCCTGATGAAGCAAACAATACAGGTAAAACAGAAAAATATATCTGAAACTCAAACATTTTATTTCCCTAGTCTTGACTCTAAAGGGATTATTTCTTTCCTCTCGGCTAACTGTTGATTTTAGCTAATCAATCAAGTATTGGAGCAACCCTTTTAGAAGAAACTGGGTTAATCATTGCCCTCTTCCACAATGGAAATGCCCCTCAATGAAATTTTACAGAAAAAGAAGGAATGGACAGGATATTTAAAAACCCTCTTATTTTAGAGAATAAGGTTAAATAATTTCTTATTGAAAAGAAACCCCATTAAACCGCTGTTTCCCCTCTCAGAAAATAAGGGAGAACCCAACTTTTATTATTATGAAATCATGCTTGTATTATAGTACTGTGTCTCTGCTTGATTGCAAAAGTTACTGTCTTATGTACTTTAAATTAACATTTCTAATTATCACCTCTCCTGGCTAACCTGACTCCTTTAGCAAACTCTTACCAAATTCTGTTAAGATGTAAACTGTGAGTCATGTCCACTATGAAATCTTACATCCTAGCACTGGTGACTTTTTTAAACAGACCATTCCCAATTTAGATAGTCATTCCAAATTCCTAGATGTTTTCCAAAAATCAATTCCATTTTATTCTTTATTATTAAAATTAGACAAATCAATCTCTGTCCCAGGTTCTATGTCATTTCCCCTTCATTATTTAAAAATCTGTCACTCCAAAAGGAAAGAAAACAAAAACTTTCCAAGTGCCAGAACTCTGCCTTGACTCAATCAAGATTAAATCTCAGGCTGTCTCTTGCATACAGACTTTATCTCCTGCATACAGCCAGCTTGTAACTTGAGAGAGAAACTATGTCCTTTATAAAAAACCCAGGCTTGTCTTTTTCAGCCCAATATGGAGTCAGTCTTGCTATTTTAAGGCCTCTCCACGTTTCATGGTCTGCCTTTAGCTTTTAATTACGCCAATTATAAAGCCAAATTCGTATGTCAAAACCTTGTATATTTCAAATTCAGGTTTTGCAGTCAAAATTTCTTATGATACCTGCACACCCAAAGCTGATCTGGTAACAAGGCCAAATGTTATTTCTTCACTTACCATAAATACAGAACAAGAAATGTCAATGGGTTTCCTTTCTTGATCTCTCTGCAGGGTTTAAAACTGAACTGATGCCACGTAATTAGTCTGCTGTAGTTTATTTCAGAATATCTAAAAATAGTGGAATAAGTAAGAGATATCTGGTTCTGTTCAAATAGCTTGCTTCCAGCTAGTGAAATGGACAAAGTAATACAGATTCTCAGCCTTTTCATACTTGCTCTGGTGGGATATCTGGAGGCTGTTTCCATCTGGAGCATACACACTGCACAGAGTCACTTTATTCTAGAAGTGGCTCTACATATGCCAGTGCTTTGTGCTACAGCTATAGTAGCCCACAGTTAGAATAACCCAGCATAGCTCTGTTTCCACCTCTTCCAGGCAAAAGGAGGCTAGGGCAAGGTGGCACAGCTGTGGTTGTGCACTGCATCACCCAGTCACTAAGGCAATGGCACTGCACATGCCCATTGTCACAGTGAGGCACTCCCAACTATTACACTTACTCAGTGCTTGGAGGACCACTGGATAAGTTTCTGATGCACCAAGCATTGCAAGATGCGGATTCCTGATGCATCCTAATACTTCATCAGCCTTTGCACCAGGCAACAGTGCAAAGAGGTCTTTTCACTACTAATCCTATCAAGATATTCTTGTCCTTAAAACACAAGTGTATGAAGATGTATGAGTTCACAGATGACATGGTAGGGATAATGCATTTTTTAAGGAAAACAGAATTAACTCTGTACACTTGCACTGCTAAAAATACGACTCCATCATACATTTTGGTAGCACATGTTGTGTAGTCTTTCTGATTTATAAAGGTAGAACTGCAGAATAAGCACAACTTCCTCCCTTTTAGAAGGTCTGGTGTTTCCTGTTCATGGTGTTCACCCCCTTTTTTTTTCTGTAAAGTTCTTTATCTGAACATTTGAAGTTTTGGATCTTAAGGCTCCACACTGTCCTCAGTCACATGGCCAAAAGGCAAAAATACAAAGTTTAGATGAGAGAGAAGGAAGGAGAAACTTCCTCAAGCATTACATCTGTGTGCATTCTGGCAACTTGACCCCAAAAGTTGGACATAAACACACTAAATCTGCTACAAAGGGGGATAAACTATAACCAGTAATATAAAAGACCAGTAATAAAAATCTGGACAATACAGTGTGAATTATCTTATGGGGAATAGTTATCAGGTTCCTTTGGGGGACCAGAAGGAGAAAATGAAGAAATCTTCATGTTACACAGTCAAAGAGACAAAACCAGACATAAGGTGCTACAATTTGTGGGATACTCAGACCAAAGGAGAATAAAAAGTCATACCTGTCCTTATAGGTATGGATTCTTCTTGGAGAGGCCTGCAGGATTCAGAAAGTAAACAGAAAATCAGGGTGAACAGTCTAGAGAGGAAGGTAGAGGGAAAAGCTGGCAGACTGACTGTGTTCCTAGATGTCATAATGGAGGATCTTATTTTTGGAAGATATTAGGAAGATTTAAAAGGAGGAGTTTTCCCACATCATCAGGATGAGTATGCCTATCTTTCAAAATGAGCACTTTTTCAAATATGTAAAATAAACTGGGCTTGAGGTTCACCCATAAGGGCATAAAATAAAGCTGCACAGTGTTTAGATGGGGGAAGGGAGCAGAAGAAGCTAAGTCTATGATCTTCACGTGAGAAGAAATTTCTGTTAGAACAAAATATATACATTTATTGATCAGTTCTGGCATCTGTCTTATGTGCTTTTCATAAGAATGCAAAGCTTTTGTAAACACTGAATAGGATTTTCTCCAAATGACTGTAATTTAAATGGACTGCTACTTTCTATAGCATTGGCCCTGAGGCCCCCATCTGTCTTGTACCCATCCTGGCTCAGTTTTTTGTAGATTTGGTCCAGTGTCAGATTTTTAGTCAGTAGCTATTGAGCTTGGAATAATTTCTCCTCTGATATGGATCAAGTATCCTCACTGTATGCATTTAGATGTTTCATGAAAATCTAAATCTCCTATCTGAGTATCAAAGGATGAATTATGTTGTGCTCAGCAAGTTTGCACTGAAAGTATTGGATATGCATAAATTTTGTCAAAGATTTGTGGACAATCAGCTCATTTGTCCTCACTTTCTGAAATATGCCCTAAGCTAGATAAATTTGGATTTCCAAGTGAAACATTCCAATCTCCCAGTGTTTTTATAGATGCCAAATGTTGGCACAAAGTAGAAAAAGACAGACCTTTGCACAGTTTGAGTTGGGGTGCATCTGTCCTGAAATAACCTTTATTCCATCATACTCATCCGCTTACTCCATCGCAGCAAGACAAGCCCAGATAAATTTGCTGAAATCACAAAGAAGCCAGAAACCTGGCTTTTAAGAGTGAGATAATTCCAGGAATCCTAAAAGTGAACATGCTTTCAAGCAGTGCAAGCTTAAAGAAATACTGTGCCAGTTTGGAGGGCAGCTCATATTGGGATCCAAGGGCTGATGCAAGAAGCTAGGCACCTTAAGCAGCAGTGTCTGCAGGACATAAACTAATGGGAACTGAGAAAGGCTATGACAATTTGAAATATATTATAGTTCACTGATTTGCCTCCCATCACCATAAACTCAAGTACTCACCCAGCTTTCCACGAATGAACAATTTCTTCCTCTTGGTCCTCTTGGTTTCTGATTTACAGGAATAATGTGCCATCAGCCCATTACTCATGCAAGGCAGATGGAACGTCTTGATGGTGTGTGGAGGCAGATGGTGGCAACTGAATGGCAAAACCTGATGGCACAGACATTATTGTGGAATAGCTGAATGCACTGGGCACAGGAGCTTTGCAAGTTAGTACTGAGGCTGCTCTGGTCTGCAGAGCAATGGAGTCAATTATCAAAATAACCTTTCTGCTGAGGTCTGGATCTAGATATGCACTATTTCTTAGGTATATTAGAACTTCATTTAGGAATGTCCAATTTTTCCATCCTAGAGAGGCAAATGAGTTACTGCAAAAAGGACAAGGGATTGCTCTACTTGACTCCATTAGCACTGCTCAAGCATTTCAAAATGCATAAGCTGCATAAGCTGGTGTCTAGCTAAAGTTCCTACTTTCACATCTGGTGTATGCTGCTGTATGAAGAAGCTGTGTTAGTCATAGTTGGCTGGAGACAGCAAATTGAACCATGTTACAGAGTAGGGGTGTGAATGGAGCCATTTTTCCACATTCTATTCAAGTTGAATAGAATGTGGAAAAATTTAGTCCCAGCCGAATACCGCCCCGCCCCCCCATGGATGTGGGGGTATTCATATCTGAGCACAGATATTCTATAGAATATCCATGCCCAGAATGAATAAACCCTCCCACCCACCCCTCCATTCCCACCCCTCCCCACCCCTCCATTCCCCCACCCTCCCCACTTACCTTACCTCCTTGCCATCACCATCCGCAACACCTTCTCTGCACTGCTGCTGCCACTCTCCCAGACCTCAATGAATTACTGGAAGGCCTTGTGGTTCCAGAGGGCCCTGAAAGAGGCCTGGGATGGTGGTAGAGCAGGTAAGGGGGCCCCGGTGAGGCCACAGGGGAGAGGTTTGGTGAGAGGGTGGCCGGGGGTGGCCAGGAGATGGAGGCCACGGGGCATCCAGTATCCCTAGAAGCTTCTGCTGAAGCTTCTACAGATACTGGATTATCCAATTCATGGACGGATAGGGCCCTTCAAATAGGGCCTATTCAATCCATCCACGAATGTCGGAATCTGGACGTATTCATCCAGATTCCAAATGCACAAATAATTCATGCACATCCCTATTACAGAGTAATCTCTAAGACTTATTTTGCACTTTGGCAATGCGGATGGCCCAGGGACACTCCAGGTCAGAGTATCCTCACACAATGGAGCTGCTTCGGTTCTGGAGCAGCTCCCAGTGTGCCCAAATGTTCCTGTCTTTGATAGCTGGGGAGTGTAGTAGGAAAGACCGCTCCACAGCTATGCTAGGATCACAAATGGTGCTCCTAGAACAGCCCCAGATTCAGCCTTCACTCCTATTTCTGTGTGAAGGTTGAGTGGGGGATGGGCATAAAGACTGTGTAGTTACATGCTGTGTCCCCCAATCACCATAGCAACAGCTGGCCATCCCACGGAAGTTAAGTGCAAATTTGCCCTTGTTCCAGCTAAGATTCTAAACAAAATATATGAGAAACATCACTTCTAGATTCATTTTGGTTTCTCCTCTGGACCATATGTCATTCAGGTCTGGTCAGATCTGAAACTGATCTTGATAGTTTGTTTCCACCTTCCATTATGACTGGCATGCGGCTAATCTACACTACACCTCAGAAAGGTTATTTTGGAACTATAAAAAGTGCAGGAAAGGGCAATCAGAATAATCAATGGACAAAACACCTCCCTTGAAAGATATCATTTAAGAAGGGAACTTTTTAATGTTTTTTTGTGTCTATAAAATAATTTTAAAAAGAGAGAGAGAGAGAAGGTTGTTCACTGAAGTATATAAAGACATACAAAGTGTGGGAAGGTGATTAGAGAAAAAAAAATTCTCTATTGCACAATGCTAGAACCAGGAGCATTCAATGAAGCTGATGGGCAGGAGAGTTAATATCAACAAAGGGAAGTATATTTTCACCCAAGGGATCATAAGTCCATAGGTTTTTCTACCAGCGAGGGGGTGACAGAAGTCAGTCTGGATAGCTTTTTTAAAAAAAAATTAGGGAAATTCATGGAGGGCAGCTACTACAGTGGGTGCCTAGGTGCTGCCTCCAGATTGGAGAGACAGGAAGGATGCTTCTAGAGGATATCTGCAGGGGAGGGTTTTGCCTTCACCTTCTGCTTAAGCATGCCCAGAAGTAGTTGGTGAGCCATTGTGTTAGGTAAGTGCAAGAAAAACAAGCAAAGGGAAGTGGAAGGACTTGGCTAACATTTATGTATTTGCAACAGGAACAGCACAAAAGGAGCTGGCAAATGGAGGCGAGATCCCACAATTGCTTCCAGCGGCCTGCAGGGGTGTGGGATCTTCTATAGCTTCCACCATTATTTCCTGCCATCTGGAGGCACCTTCCCTCTACAGTAACAGGTACTATGAGATACAGTACATTACTTTACCTGATAATGATGATTTTCAAGAAAAACCTAGTAGGGTTAGTTAATGAAATGTTTTCCTCGCAATGCAATTTCAAATTGCATGTGTGACCCTGAGGTTGAAAATCTGTACAGATCTGTGGTCTGATAAGTTAAAAAAAAATTTGTTGACCTCAGTATCATTTCCTGGTGACAGTATTGCATGGAAAGCTTATAACTTGTCTCAAAGCTGGCAGTAGGAACTGTGCCTCTTCCCTTATCATTTATTTGTTTATTTGTTTAAGAATTTAGAGGCCACCCTTCCCCAAAAGGTCCCAGGGCAGATCACAATAATAAAAAGATAAAACATATATTCTTATTTAAAAAATAACCCTCCCTCCCTCCTTCCCTGAAAGAATAACACCCAGAGGGAATGAAACATCAAAGGCCTGGGTGAAAAGGTATCAAAAAACTGCACAAAAACTGTATCATGTAGGTTCCTGGCAAACTTCGAGACAGAAGTGTTCTGGTGGCTGGGGCCACCACAGAAAATGCCTTTTTGTGTGTCCCTGCCCCTTGTACCTCTGAAAGAGAAGAAATTGTCTAGGCAAAGAAGAAAACCAGTAGGGCATGAACAACTTACCAAACCAAGCTATTTATATCTAAGCAAAAATAGTTACATATTAAAAACTTGATTAGAAGTCATCATTCTAGGCTGGGGGAGGAACTGGGTGCTTCTGAGGCCATCTGCTGGGACTCGAGAGCAGGAGAAGGTTTGTCCTTGTCCCTGCTTGAGATGCCCATGAGCATTTGGTGGGCCACTGTGTGCGACAGGATGCTGGACTGGATGGGCTGTGGCCTGATCCAGCAAGGCTTCTTATGTTCTTATGTTCTTATTCTTTTTTCCTATTTCAAAAATGATCATGCCACTAAAAGATTTTCACTACAGTTTGATCAGCATATTATTTTATGAAAGATCACCTTTAATATCACACTTATTAACCTCTGCATTAAACAGGTTGTGGGTTCATAACAAAAGAATGAAGATGTAATTTTATGGTGCAATAGACTAATTGGAATTTGCTTGATATTATGTGGTTTCTTTATGAAATCATGTCCTATTTAGCCTCTGAGCCACAAAATACAAAGTGATAAGTGGCCAGGAACAATAATTGTGAGAATTAAGATGGCTAAAGAATAACTTAGCCACTAGGTTATTTGAGAGCAATTTTAAAATTGTCACTATAGGCAGTCGTACTTGAGATAAAACAGGGAAAGCAAAGTGGAGAAACATCTTTAGTCTGCAGACATTAGAATGAATCTCCAATCTCTCTGCATTTTGCAGATAAGCTGGCCTAGTGTTAACAGCCCTGAACAATGTATGTTCTTACAGCTCAAAACCCAATCAAATACAATATTGTAAAACTCAATTAGCAGCCGCATCTGCTTATTGCTTGTCATTATCAGTAAGTGCTTTGCCTTATCCAGTTGCAGCTCAAAGAACAAACTTTTCAAGGGCCCACTCAATAAAAAGCAGTAAGTTAGTTCTTTACACAAAGGGCCTTTTCATGCTTAACGCAGTGGAATGATATTATTATACTATCCCACTGAGGCGAAGATCAGGCACATGAGGGAAGCATCCGCATTTCAAATGCCAGTGCATTCCCCAACCAGACCATCAAAACTTGAAGTGTGGATGGCCCAGCCTGGCCTGACCAGATCACAATGGCAATGATCGCGGCATTTGCACCCAGAAGAGAGTATGAACACTGTGACCTGGAGCTCATCGCCTGCGCCTGGTGAAGCTGTGGACTAGTAAAAGCTATGGAAGACCAGCACAACTGGAAGGAGCTCCCAGACATTCCAGGACAACGATGACAATGCAAAGCACAGATGGACTTCCCCAGAGTATCCAGAAGTCAGTGGTAAGTGCAAACAGGCACAAAGAAACCTACCAAAGACTTTTTAGATACTCCGACGATGGCCACATCTTCACTTTAAACCTTCATCAGTCCATCTTGAGGTCCTGATTTCTCACACCTTTTCATTTCTAACCATTTTATTTGTGGACTTTCCATTTAGGAAAGTCCAACTGGAGGGTGGAAAGATCACAAGTAATAGAAATGAAAAAGTGTGAGCAGTCAGAGCTCAAGATGGATTGAAGAAGGCTTAAAGTGTGACCACAACCTCAGTTGCACCCAAGGGTTTCCATATGTATGGAAGAAATTCCATACATAAGAATGAATTATTCTGTTCAAAGAAGCCTTCTTGCACTTACAGGAGAAAGCACTAAGAGCCAACATGTTAAAAATTCCATTTTACATCCCAGGCATTCATTGTCATATAGCAGGCACCAACATTAAACAGCTTTTAGTGCCTGTTTAAAATGTACCTCCATACCCCAGTGTCTGACATTTAGTGCCTTCGTGACGTGGTGAGTGAATTGAATTTTAATTAAGTTTTATATGATTTATTGGTCTTATTTATGCTTTTATATTGAATTTGTGACCTGCCCTGACACCTTCAGGTGGAGATCAGGATTTAAACATTTGATAACAAACAAGCATGAAGAAATCCCAGACTACAGCTGCATTCACACATACGAAACAGGCATGTTAAATATCCACCTCCAGGCCCAAACCTTCTTTGTAGGGCATTTTTCCCCACTGTGTCAGAATGCAGCCTAAAATATTTCATATTTGATTGTCATTGAACCACTACATATCTTCACATGGGGCCTGTCTGCATTTGGGTTTATTCTTGAATATATCTCAGATTAGGGGCCTGCTGCAGAAGGCCCCAGGTGAGGCCTGCCAGAGTCTGCATTAGCATGCGGATCTCAGCCCCCTTTTCTGAGATATATTCAAGAATATGGCCAAGTGCAAACAGGCCCATGGACAGCTAGCTCAAGTAATGCCTAAAAATAAATGAAGACCTTGAGTCTCCTTCCGCTAGGCAGGAGTGTTCTTGTTCTGGTGCTTAAAAGTTTAAAATATATTATCAGCTGACTTCTTTGTTGATTCAAGAACTCCTCTCTTTCTGACCCAAACTCTTTTATTATTTTTGTTCAGTCTGACACAGTCCATATTCTCCATAGAATGCCTGTTTGTGCTGGGGCATCTGTTGCTTTTCAGTCTTCCCACAATTTCTATTTTTGTCAGTGGTGTTATACTCAGAAGCTGTTCTCTATCCTTTTCAACTATGAAATCTTTCTCTAAGGAATTTTCTGTACTGGGATGTTGTGACACAGTTATCGTGCACCTGCAGTGGAAACCTTCACCCACTGAAACCTTCACCAACCTCTGGATGGCAGGCAGCGGAAGTGAATGTAACCTTTGCACATTGCTTACATAACACATGGTCATGCAGAATGGAACGGAGAGGATTGGTCCAAAGACACAACCCCTAATTGTAGACCTTGTGATTGTAGGCAACATCATACAATTTCACTCAAGTATGGAAAAGCCCTAACGTACTTCTTGCACATATTCAAGCATTCATCCTACCATGATAGGGTATGATTACACAGGTGTTTTGTGGTGCCCCTGGTGCAAATTTGAGACTAATGGGAAAAAACATAAAGCTTTACCTCATTCTTAGACTCTCCTTGTTCCCCTTATACATATACAAATAAATGACTCTTGGGCCACTTCCTCATGCACCCCATTTAGTGCGGATTGGAAAATTTTTAATCCAGGTGCAGGGCCAAATTCAAATTGAGCCGTTCCCATGTGTTTGCTGATAACGCGGGCTCAAATTGACTTCGGGTGTCCCCATGCAAACTGCGATAAACCCCTGCATGGGGAAACAGCATCTTTTTCCCTCCACCTCCTGCTCTCCCGATTGGAAGCCGGCCTGATGTTGCCAATGCCTGTGCCGCCCGATGTAGTGATGGCAGGGGAATGCCACCCAACACCTCCTTCCCCGATCACGGCACATAAGGCCAAAAGGCAATAAAAATATAATATTTAAAAAAATGAAAAAGCCAGATCTTTGTGCAAAGCCGCTACGGGGTTTGGTGGCAGTTTACCAGAGGTGCGCACCTCCACTCCACCGAGTACAGCAGTTTACTGCTCATGGGCTAAATTAAGCCATTTAAATTAAATTATCATGCCTGGTTTGGCGATCGGGGAGGGAGGCTCAAATAATAGTCAAATAAAAGAGACTCATGGGATGGCAATCACATCTTTTGCTGTAAAACTGGGGTGTTGAAGCTTCTATTTGTCTTGCTGACTTGGCAATCGAGGAAGGGGTTGGAATAATGATCGCGGAAAGAGACTCATTTCTGTTCAGTCACCATTTATCGCCCAAAATGCCCAAACAATTGTGATCTCCAACACACGGGACAGGAATGGCAAGCACAGGATGTGAAACCCACCCGCTAATAATGCGAGCATAAATCTCCTCTCTTAATAACCCAGTAGCATCTCCATGAGTGGAGTCAACCTCCAAAATAATGTGGGCTTGCCTCCCAAACCATGAGAACTGTTTTCTTCAGGACTAAATTTACCGTGGATTTGAGCAATTTGGTCCACATGTAGCCAGGTTTGGGGATTTGCGTGGCGATGCTCCTTGCCGAATTCAGATTCAATTCAGACTACAGAGTGCATGGGGATGCGACATTGGGGTGAGTTGCAGCTTGTGACGGATGGGGTGGGAAGCTAGGAGACTCCTATAGACCTGGTCCTGCTGCTGACTGATCTGGTCAATTGGAAATTGTGCTGCTGGCAGCCAAGAAGGTAAGGACACGAGGCATGGAAGGCAACAGGGAAGGTAAGAGCTTTATTTATTTTTAAAATGAGTGTGGCACACTTACTTTTAGTGCATCTGCAGATGAGGCATTCCTTAATCAAATACCCCCCAAAAATGTTCTGTATGACTATAGACATAGTAGTCCCTTCTAACCTTATTCAATAGAGATCCATCTAGCTCTGCAAAGATCAGTGATTGCAGTCTAGAACTGTTATTCTAGATCATTCACCATGGTGTTTGACAAATGAAGTTAATTTTTATTTTTATTCATTTTATTTGAGGTTTGGCTATGTAATAAGATTTGCATATGGCCATGGCCCCAAGGCAGTGAACAGAAATAAAAATAAAACACAATAAAATGAAAAAACAACAAAACTTATCAAACTGTAATAACTATACACTAATTACAACAATCCTAGTCTAAAAAGGTGGTCTTTCGCAAACTGTTAGAAGGTGGTTCTCATTTCCTGGTATGTCTGTGTAGGCAGACCATTTCATAGGCTCAGGGCCACCACTGGGAAGGTCTTTCTCCTAGGCTCTAACACATACACTTTTAGATATGTCCTAAGTTGTTCAGGGCTTTAAAAGTCAACATCAAAACTGTAGGCCTGTTCACACTTACCTTCATGGTTCCACCGTCTTTTTTTAAATTGCACCGGAATGCAGCCCTAGTTTAGATAACACACTATGCTAAGCATAGGAAACATACTTTATTTAAATTTATTTATTTCCTTACTTACATTTGTATTGAACGGACTATATAAGATTGTGATTTTACTTTCAGCAAACAGTGGTCCATGTGCAGTGTGGTGTACTTTATTTTTGTCCAATGGATATTTTCTGTAAAACAACCTATCCATAAGGAGCACAATTGGCTACATATTGTGCTAAGTTCTTTAATTAAACACTTCATGTTATTATTCAAGAAGCAAATCTGTGCAAGTCTATTAAAAAGTAAATTAAGTTGGAGAAGAACACCTAACAACTAGAACTCTATATGCTAAATAAAGCAATTTTGAGGATGAACATTCCAGCCTTGCTAGAAATAACTTGGGTGTATGGAGCAAAAGGAATGCAATGCAGTTCTTTTTTCTAAATACTAAAATGTTCATTTCACATACCTATAAAATCCGTCTGAAGTGTAGCAAATGATACCCAGAGTGAAACTTGGAGTTATAAAGAATGTAAATTATTTGTCTCTTCCTGTCACTTTGATTAGGTATTTAAAATCAGATATCCTTGTTATGGTGGTTCTGCTAATAATAGGTGTTTTTTAAACTGAACATAGTAGTTTCATAGAATTCAAAACATTTTGACAACCACAAGTAATTGCGAGAGCAAATAATTTGGGCATGTTTTAGAATCAGTGCTACAGAAACAATGTTATTTAGTGACAATACAGCTGAATTCTTATCCGTGTAAAACTAAGAAACTGAAATTCTTTACACACTTATCTAAGACTAAGGGTGTTTCCGCACTGACTGTGGAAACTGGATTAGCCCCCCCTTAGGTAAGATTTAAAACACCTTGTGATGCATCCACACTGTAGACCAGATATGAGAGTCTATGTCTGCATTTTGGCATGCAAGGCTGGTTTTTTTAAACCAGTTTTGCTGCCAAAATCCGGATTAAATGTAAGACCTGAAAAGTCATCCGGCACATGGCCAGGGGAAGAGACGGATTATGGCAGCCACCATGTTTGGAAGGGTGGAAGCAGGACTGTCTTCTTCCAAAGCCCTTCCCTTGTGAGCTGCTGCGGTGACTGGCAGCTCCATGCTCCAATCGTACGGCTCCGGGGGCGGTGGCGCTGGCACGCGAGCCAGAGGACGCTTGGAATGGGTGCTTGTGCATCCACACAGCACCCACTCCAATCTGTCCTCCAGAATCTGTCCTCCCTGTGCGTGTGCAGATGCGCAGATTCCTCACAAATAGTGATGGATCTTCGGGAGGACAGTCTGCCAAAAAGCGGATCTATTTAGATCCGCTTTTCGGCAACAAACACGGAAACACCCTGACCTTCCAGACTCCCATGGGACTCCCTAGTATAGTGTCCGTGTCTAGTGATGTCCATGTAAGACTACTTTCAAAAACCTTCTGTGCATTCATCTCCCTCCCTCCCTTCCTTGAAGTTCACAGTGAGTTAATACTGCATGGACTACCAGTTGTGATGGTTAGCAAAACTATGCCAGGAACCCAGTGCTGCTGCAGGTTTTCCAAGAACTGCACTGCAGTGGGTTTTCAAAATCTTTTGATCAGTTGGGAAGATTGTGTAGATCTCAGGTCATCCCAAATCAATGCTGATGGTATTTCAATGTTTTTATCCTGTCTGGAAGTAGCCTAACCTCATTTGACTCAATAAGAATTAACCGTATAAGGCATGCATAGAGTTATTGTTGCAAAGAACAATGTCAAAAAAAGTCCCCTGAATCAATGGTTTGCCAACCACTACTACATGCAAACACAGAGTGGGGATGGTTACTCACCCAGACTATGGTTGGATGCAGGGCAGAAATGTGGTCACTAGACTTTGTGCATTTGGATATCCTAAAATACATGAATTTTTAAGTACTGTATACAGAATTTTATAGAGTAATCATTAACACGTCTTTCCCCAAATGTTTAATGTAATTCAAAATCATTCACAATCCAATTGAACCTTATCTAAAATAAGGTATGCCTCTCCAATTTGCTATATACATTATTGCTAAACTGGGAGATGATTCATTGGTAATATGACAGCCTTCCAGTAACCTCGAAAGATTTACTGAACATTCATCACTAGAAACTAATGATGCTGAATATTTGTGAGCAGCGTGCAACTTCTCTCTAATGTTTAGAATGAAATAGCCACAAGAGCTCAGAGAATGGGATGGTCTTCTAGAAAAGCAGAGGAGAAAGAGACCATATTGCATGTGAGAGTGATGTTGAACTGATATTTATCATGAACACGTGATCATCATATCCCCCACAGCCACATGCAGCATCAGGATGCCCTGACAAATGTTCAACACACACTTCCATTAAGTTTCTCAAAAGATGGTTTCAGGTTCTGCTTGGCTGAACTTTCCAGCTGGCAGTTACCAACAGAGTGTTAACATTGCCAACAGAGGCATTATGGGGTCTCACGGCATTCTAAATACTGGTGCATAGCAACAAGGGGCACAGAGGCACATAAGAGTACTCTGTTTCTGTTTCCTATCACAGTCCCAACAGGCAGAAAATGCCCAGAGACCTTGTTTGTAACCAGGATGCATCACAAAGTCAGAGGAAGAGGTTGGGCCTCCACTCACCAGAGCGTCTGGGGAAGGGGTCTTGGAAATCGTGCCTCCACATTTGGTGGCACAGTGTGCGCACTGATGAGTGTAATGCCCAACTGAGGCATCCAAGGACAAGGGCATGAAATTGCAATCTTCAGAGAAGCACCCTTGTGCCAGATCTAATGGGATCTTTGGGCCCCATAATCTGGATTAGCTGTAGACCTGCAATCTGTTCCTGTGCCCAAAAGACCGAATTTCAGAGCTGCGTCCACATGCATGCCGGGCCAATGTGTTCCAGCGGTGGGCCTACATAGCAGCTATGTTTCCTCTTCATAGAACAATTACACAGATGAGCTATGCTACCAGTGACTGGCAACATAGTAGCTATGTAGGCAACTATGCAGCCATCTCCCTTCCACACCCACTGTCAATGGAAGTGACTCTTGATTGACAGTTGCACAGGCCAGTCGCACTATACTGTGGGCGGCACTTCCTGGACAGGGGCCTTAGGATGGGTGCTATTGTGTCTGCATGGCAGCCCTGTTTACCATCCATTGCCATCAGGTGCTATATGCCCCGTGCAGATGTATGGGGTCTTTGTTTAGATCTGGAACTACAAAGAATGAATTCCCCAAGGAACAGATTCCGAAGATCCAGATGTACTTAATCTGGATTAACTACAGTAAGTGCAGAAACGACCATAGAATGTAAGGAGTTGCTTTAAAGTGAACTGTCCTTGGGAGTCTTTTTTGGTTTGAAAGAATAAAGTATATTCATTCTCTTAGGAAAATATACATATAGTAGTTCTGAGCCTCAGAACTACTTTTCAAATTAAATGTTATTACAGTCATAGACTAGAAGCATGGATTACCTTTAAAAATTATGATAAAATTTTAAGCCACCATTTGCCCTCCCCTCTGCCTCTTACTGGTACATGCATCAGTCCCAGAAAGACAGAGTGAGTAGTTCTGACATTAATCTGGTCTCCATTTCTCTTTCATACATGTTTGAATTCAGGGAATATATAGTACACATGTACGATGTTTAGTGGCATCCCTATAGAATTTCCAGTAGATTTCTGCATTCTTCCCCTGGCACCTCTTCCTCATAGCTGCTGTGTCATTGGGACCACCAACTACACTAGTTGCAGTTGCAGGAAAGAGGAGAAGCAACAGTGGTTAACCATTGGGTAACAATGGGAAACAA
Source organism: Aspidoscelis tigris stejnegeri (assembly GCA_023333525.1). Lineage (NCBI taxonomy): Eukaryota > Metazoa > Chordata > Lepidosauria > Squamata > Teiidae > Aspidoscelis > Aspidoscelis tigris. The sequence goes on from JALMGA010000001.1 coordinate 217,757,621, forward strand.
AAGGAAGAGGGGAAGAACTTCTGAGAGTCCAAAATTTGCAAGCAACAATGTTTTTACTTCATTACAAGAACATCTGCCCAGATTTAAACATGTGGAACAGTCAGTAACAGATGATAAGACCTTGGCTGTGAGGAAGTGCCCCATGGATGGATGTGGCATTTTTTAAGCCATTTCCATGGACCAGGATGGGGTCTACAGACCTTCATACATTGATGTGTCTAAGAGGAGGTCCTGGCCCCCCTCCTATTATGCTCCGTCCACACAGGATGGAGCATAGACTAGACTGGGTCACCCAAAATGGTATCCTGGTCCAGTCTATCAGTATACTAGGGGGTGGTGTCCTTCACCCAGAGGAAAGTGGACGTCATGCCTCTATGGTCCAGTATACCACAGGGGACCCATTTTGGCATTGCAACAGGTTGTGCCACCAAAATGAACTCTCAGGAGCGCCAAAATCCAGGAACTTTCATTCCTCACCTTCAGAGCATTTCAAAGCTCCACATATCAGCTCCAAAGCTAGTGCAAGTTTCAAAACAGATGCAGGGACTGGCACAGAAAAGGCTTTCCAAAGGTAGATGGTTTTGTTTCACGCTAGGAGCAATCCATCCCAGTTCGGGACAGATTGCTTGTTTTGGACTAAAGCATTCCACTCTGTCAGGAATACCTACTTCCAGTGTGAATATGAGTTAATCTCTTCAGAGCATTCATAGCCCAGTTCTGATCTGCTGTCTGCTACCCTCAAACATAATACACTGCACCATGCTGCCCCCCCCCATTTCTGGTTTGCCAATCATTTCTTTATTTGTTCATTTAATCATTTGTTCTTTGCACAGTTTGCAAATTCTCACATGCAAAGGTCCTTGAAGCAAGATTTTGAAATTCATCAAATGACTCTAATGCTAAAAATAACCAAGTGACATATAGAATTGGTTTTGCTGTTCCCCTCAATACCTCCTCCCCTAGCCCTACCTTTCCCTCTTTTCTTTTCAATCCAGGTAGCTGAAGTATTATCAGGGATATTCTTCATAAATACAATATTTGCTTGCAAATATGTAGACATTATTAGTACCTCTCATAAAGTTCTGATTAGGGTAAAATCTCTTTTTAAATTTATGTTCCTCAACCCACTGCATAAAAAATGGACACAGGCACAATGTGCAGGGTTTGGAGGGTTTTTTTTGTAAGATACTTAAGAGAGAGAGAGATCATTTATTGCTAAGAAGCCAAATTCTTCAACATTAATTATAGCCGAATTCAAAAGTGAGAAATCACCATGGCAACTGCATTGTCATATGGCAGATACAACTTATTTTTTTAAAAAAACTTAGGCAGCTATCAGAATTGTGTTTTCTTTCCCCCCTCAAATGTAGTAAAAGGAATGAAAAGACACAATTTATGGAATCTTGCAGAAGCAACACAGTCAGATGCAAAGCTAAAGACCTGAATGCAAGAACCTAAGAAGAGCCCTGCAAGATCAGGCCACAGCCCATCTAGTCCAGCATCCTGCCTCACACAATTTCCCACCAACTGGTTCTGGACATCGCTAGCAGAAAACAAACGGCCAATTGCACTTTACTGAGTGGATAGCAATACTTAAGTTACTTAACACTTAATCAATAATACTTAACACTTAAGTTAAGATGGGGTGAATTGTGACATCTCTCCACTTCAAAGTGCTGCTGCTGCAATAAGAACATAAGCCCTGCTGGATCAGGCCACAGCCCATCCGGTCCAGCATCCTGTCACACACAGTGGCCCACCAAATGCTCATGGGCATCCTCAAGCAGAGACAAGGACAAACCTTTTCCTGCTCTTGAATCCCAGCAAGTAGCATCCTGCCGCCGCCCCCAGCCTGAAAGATGTACCCTAGGCATTCGTTTTAGTAGCCATTGATACATCTGTCATCCATAAATTTGTCTAACCCTACTTTAAAGCCATCTAGACTGGTAGCTGTCACCAACTCTTCCAGCAGCACATTCCATAAACCGATGACCCTCTGGGTGAAGAAATACTTCCTGTTGTCAGATCTGACTCTCCTACCCATCAGCTTCATAGAGTGCCCCCTGGTTCTAGTGTTGTGTGATAGAGAAAAGAAATTTTCTCTATCCACCTTTTCTATACCAAGCATAATTTTATATACTTCAATCAGGTCCCCTCTTAAACGCTGTCTCTCCAGACTGAAGAGGCCTAGACATTGCAGCCTGATTTCATAAGGGAGGTGTTCCAGACCCTTAATCATTTTGGTTGCCCTTTTCTGCACCTTCTCTAGTTCCACAGTATCCTTTTTGAAGTGTGGTGACCAGAATTGTACACAATATTCCAAATGTGGCTTTACCATAGATTTATAAAGAGGCAAAATGACACTTGCTGACTTATTTTCTATTCCCTTCCTAATTGTTCCCAGCATTGAGTTATCTTTTTCCCTGCTGCTATGCACTGGGTTGACACCTTCATTGAACTGTCCACCAAAACCCCGAGATCCTTTTCCTGGTGTGTTGCAGAAAGCTCAGACGCCATCAGTTTATAGATATAATTTGGATTTTTTGCCCCAATGTGCATTACTTTGCACTTGCTAAGATTAAAGCACATTTGCCACTTGGTTGCCCACTCACCCAATGCTAAGTGATCCCTCTGGAGCTCTTGGCAATCTCTTTCAGTTTTTACTACCCTAAATTATTTAGTACCATCAGCAAACTTTGCTATTTTACTATGTACCCCTTCTTCTAGATCATTGATGAATAAATTAAATAGCATTGGTCCCAACACTGAGCCTTGAGAGACCCCACTTTTTATCTCTTTCCACCCTGAGAATTTGTCATTTATTACTGCTCTCTGCTTCCTGCCCTTAAGCAAGTCAGAAATCCAGACAGAATCTCTCCTTTTATTCCATGGCTATGTAAACACTCAGTAGCCTTTGATGTGGGATTTTGTCAAAAGCCTTCTGAAAGTCCAGATAGACAATGCCTACTGGTTCACCTTTATCCACGTGTTTATTGACACTCTCAAAGAATTCCAACAAGTCTGTGAGGCATGATTTACCTTTGCAGAAGCCATGCTGGCTTTTGTTCAGCAATGCTTGCTCCTCCATGTCCACACTAAGAGCTCTTCATGAAGCTGTGGAGAGCCCAAAATGTCTGTGAGTGTCCCTATGAGGTAAGTGTGAATGGGCCCAAAGGCAAAACCTGCACCTGCTCTTGGCTCCCCGATAATGGATTTTAAAGACATACTGTCTGTCTCTCCTACCTGGAGGTAGTACCTATGGATCATTATTGACATACTTGCCTTCTATGATTTTGTCTAACCCTTTCTTAAGGGTTGCTGTCACCACCTCTTCTGGTAATAAATTATATAGACCAATGACTTAGGTGAAAAAATACTTCTTTGTCCCAATTCTCCTGCCCAATCAGCTTCATGGAATGCCCTGTAGTTCTATTGTGTGATAGAAAGAAGTTTTTTTTCTCTACCCTACCCACCTTTTCCACATCTTTTCTACACTTCAACCAGGATACTTAAACAATAAGAATTTACCACAAATTACACAGAAATCAAGAGACATACCAAATGCACCAATATCCATACAAGATTTGACTGAGGCAATAAAGAAAACAAAGTTAGGAAAAGCCTCAGGACCAGAGAGATTATCTGCAATCTATTATAAGAATTTTCAAGAAAAAATTATTCCATTACTGTTAGAGATAATGAACAATATTTCGCATAGAGGCAAAATACCAGAAATGTGGGGAAAAGCTTTTGTAACCTTAATCCCTAAGAAAGGACAAGATCTTTTTTTTTTTTTTAAATTATTTTTTTTATTTTATTAAAGTTATAGTTTACAGACAGTATAATTGGTTACATATATGTCCTCCCCTCCTTTTTTCCCACCCACCCCCCACCCCCTTTTCTACATGTAACCTCTTGGGATACATCTGGGTCATATTTGCATAATTAATTGTAATTTCATTTTCCGGGCTTCTTCAATCCTAGTTTGTAAATATTCCTTAATTGGGAACCATTTTCGTTTGCAATTCCTCAGTCTATTAATATTTTCACACTTTGCCTTCAAATTGGTCAATTCTACCGCCATTGCTTCCATAATATAATAATATACTTTTTGCATTTCCCATTTCGTTTTATCTTTCCATCCTCCTGCCAACGTTATTTGTGCACCCATAATTATGATATGAATCACCTCCCTTACTTCTCTCGGTCTTATATCGTCTAAATCTCTATTCCAGATTGCCATCCTTTCTGTTATGACAATTTGGATCGGGAATATATCATTTATCATAGTTTCAATCCTTCCCCAGAATCTCTGTATCTCAACACAGTCCCATATCATATGTTTGAATGTTCCCCTATTATGGCATCCATGCCAACATCTACCATCTATATTTTGCAAATTCCGAAAAATATGTGCTAATTGCATAGGTGTCCTATACCATTTATGTATTATCTTTCTTTTAGTCTCTTTCATTCTGTTAAAGTTACAATTCTTAATTCTAAATATCTCCTTTTTTACTTCTTCCATATTCAAATTCATATCATCATTCCATAATCCTTGCAATTCTTCATAAATTTCCCCTTTTACTGTTATTAACATTCTATATAAATCTCCTGTTATTCCTTTTTCTCTTTTCAAAATTTTTCTAATTATTTTTTCAAAATCTGTATCCTCCCTTCTTATCAACCGTTTTACTAGTGTACCATCTATAAATGTCCATATCCCCCTTGCCTGGAGCCATCTACCTCCTAACCAATTTTCTATTCTCACTATATCATAAGGTATCTTATCTGATGTATATAACTGTTCAATGACCTGTATTCCCTGCTTAAAAATATTATATAAGAAAGGACAAGATCTAACCCAACCAAAAAATTATAAACCTATTTCATTGTTGAATAATGATTATAAAATCTTTGCAAGTATAATGGCCTCAAGAGATTTTACTAAGCTTCATAAATGGTGATCATTCTAGATTTCTTCCCAAAAGACAAATGAAAGAATATAAGAATCATACTACATTTTATTGAGTATTTGGAGAAACACAATGAAGTACAAGCAGCTATATTTTGTGTGGATGCAGAAAAAGCCTTTGATAATGTAAATTGGACTTTTATGTTTCAACTCTTCAAAAAGATGGACTTTGGAGAAAAAAATCAAAAAGCAATTAAAGCAATTTATACCTGACAATATGCATAATTATTAATAAATGGAGAAACTACAGAAAATTTTGCCATTCAAAAAGGGACCAGACAAGGTTGTCCTCTTTCACCTTTATTGTTTATAATGACATTGGAAGTCCCAAATATGGCTTTGATCAAGCATAAAGATCTGTTAAATAAAACGAATTAATGCATTTGTTTTAAAAATAAGGGATCAACTACATCAAGAAGGCAAAAATATACAGTGGTTTACATATGTACAATTTACGGATATATAAAAATGTAAATAAATAAATACGGAGATGACAAAAATAGATTTAATTTTGAATGGGAAAGGCAAAACTGGGAAAGACAATTAAAGATGGCTGAAAAATGAACAATTGGTGTGATGTACAAACTGCTGCTGCAGATAAAAATGGAACATGAATAAGTGAAGGAATGTATGATTGCATGGGCAAGAAATTTGGGTATAGCATTCCAATGGAATAGTGGGAGAAATTGTGGATAAAAGGTATGAAATTTACTATGTGTATATAGTATTAAGAGAAAATATATATAAGATGATTATATAGATGGTATTTAATACCCCATAAATTAGCGAAGATATATCAAGATATGTCTAATAAGTATTGGAAGTGTAAAACAAGGAACATTTTACCATATGTGATGGACTTGTGAAAAAGCAAAAAAAAAAAAATGGATACAGATACACACTGTTATGAGAAGTATCTTAAAAATTAATGTACCAGAAAATTAATTAGACCAGAAATGTTTTGATTAGGAAAAGAAGACTCAAAAGAAGAGAGGAAGTGATTTATGGTTAACAACTGAATAATGTAATATAAATGTATGTAAGATTTCATATCAAGAGTGTGATGTTTTAAGGTTGTGTTATAAAATGATAAAAAAATTAAAATCATGTCAGCTCTTCAACAGCATCATTAAAGGCTGAAGAGGCCTAGATTTTTTTTAGTATTCTACTCATACATAGCCAAAAAGAGTAGAGGACTATTCTTTCTATCTGAGTTACCTGCCTTCATGCAATCTTCCCCACAGCCCCACAGAGATGATCCGTATGTGAATACAAGCCTGTGCAGAACGACAGCAGAAGACTTTTGAGTTATTGTCCTATTTAGACACTCCAGTAGCAGTGACTAATAAGCAGTTACGGGAATCAGACAAACATTTTGGTGTATTCCATGTTTGCTGCTGTAGTTATTTCAGTGTATACAAGCTCAGTAAAAAATCCTGTCAGTATTATGTTTCAAAATATCTCATATTCAGCCTGCTACAGAACTAAAAGTGCCCAGAAAAACAGGATACTCACTTCCATGGATTTTGTTTTTAGCTGGAGTTCCTCCTCTGCTCTTCCATATCAAGTCTATTTTATGCATGAACATCACTGCAACATACAAAAACAGGACAGAAACTTGAAAAAAGCCATGCGTTTCTCTGGCCCTGTCTTCACGGCAACCTTATCTTGGATTCAAAACGTTTTCAATCCTCGGAGTCCGCACGGCAGTTTGGCTTAACACACTTTCTCCATGTTAAACCACCTCAAAGCGTGGTGAATCTCAATCCTGATTTCAACAGGTCTCACTCCGGATCCTGTGCTTGAAACGTTTTACATTTTTTACTGTGGGGACCCTACCGTGTTAAGGGATGAGAATCCATGTTTAGGGTTTCCCTCCCCCAATAGCTTGTTTCCAAAGATAGTGCTTTCATTGAAAAAATCCACCCTCAAAACAGCCACTATAAAAATCCAGTCCTTAAAGCTACACTGTAGCAATCTAGCCTCTTCACACCTTAATAACAATGTTGCAGTTTTACACAATTCTAGCTCTTTGAAAGTTCTGACCTTTAAAAAAGGGAAAGGAAAGGAAAGCCCTGGAGTTTCTGTTTTAAAGGCTATGGCTGTGAAGGGGGTTTGAGTTGCTGCTGCTGCTGCTGTGTGCCCTGGGAAATGGGGAGAGGAGGGGAAAGAATCGCTGGCTGCTGGTGCCATTTTTCCTCCATCCAGGCAAGGCAGCCACCCAGCTAGGCTCCGTGAAGGGGTCTGTTATGGGTGGTATGTTCATGCCAGGAGGAAGAGGACAGGGCAGCCCTGAAAAGCGGCTTTTAAAAGGTAGCCACTGGAGTCCTCCCTTGAATCACGTACGTCCTCAGAATCCGGATTGAATGCGATTAAGCTGAAAGTAATGGGAACAGGCAAATTCGCATTTGCATCCGGTTCTGTTATCTTAGTTTAGGGAAAGCGAAATAAGGTTGCCGTGAAGACACGGCCACAGTGTCTGAAACATTAGATAAATTGGTTAGATCCAGATTTTTCTATATTTGGAGCAGAGCCTCTAAAATTAGCAGGCCACAGGCCAATAAATACAACTAAGGGCTGGCTCCACACTATTATTCTTTCCCCGCATGGCTAAGATAACATGCATAAAAGATAGAAAAATAAATGATGATGCAATTTTGCAAGCAGATACTTGAGGTTATGTTGTGGTTGTTAGTCCCCTTAGAGTTGTAGCTAATGAAATGGAAATGACAGAAATCTTACCTAGTATTCTTGAGTGACTGGAGCCAGTATATGTCTTAGACACACAACTACCTACAGAAGCCCTATCACAAGGGGGAAAATATAGCACTATTATATCATGGTGAAATTGCTACACATATCTGTGGCTACCCCATCATAACTGTTCTTTATCACCCAAAAAAGTGCAAAAAAATATTTCTGGGTTTTCCAGCAAGAGCACATTTACTCAGCTTCTGGATGGAGCTGCCATTGTCACTATAGTCATTGTGGATGAGTAGAGCCCCAAACAAATAGCCTTGCATGCTCAGTAGTGTTGATGCACACATCCAGGTATTCAGTGCTGACCAAATACCTGGATGTGCACTTCACTAAAACATGCAAAGACTGTGGTAGCCACAGTGCTGTCAGGCTAGCAAGCAATAATGGAAGAGGCACAAAATTCTCCATTATTTTGCTTGCTAGCAGGATATACAGGAAAAGTCTGGAGGTGGCCTGAGAAAGGCAGAGGAACATGCACTGGGTGCCCCATAGTACATGTGGTGTTGATATGGCTTTCTTCAAAATCATCCCTCAAGAAGCAGTGGTCTGGTACCAATTTTCTTCAGAAGGTTCATAATTCTTAATGAAAGCCCTGCTAAGAAATGCAATTATGAGATGGAAAGGTGTTACTTTATATAGCATCTGATAAGCATCACGTTTTCATGCAATCTTTAGACCCAAATCATTTCACTGTTTAATAATTCACACCCTGCAGACAGGCTTATTTTGTATACTGTAAATATGATTCAAATGCTCCACGACACTACACAATTAAATTGGCTACTAACAAAGAAAGATTTATTTTATAGTGGGAGAAACAATATAAAAAATAAAATAAAATTACTTAACTTGGGGTGCATATTATTATTTCATTGCATTATTTGGGAACAATAAGGTTATGTATTTTAAAAAACATGGCTTTGTGAAAAACTAAAGAATAGAATGGAAATACTCCACCTTAAGTAAATATGTCTTTTTTTCCTACTTAATAAACCATATGGTTCCCGCTAGAGCTATATGACTCTTGAATAAATCTGTAATTAGATTTTTAAAAAGAATATTATATAACCAGCAGACCAAAATAGCGGTGTGGAATTCACTAGAGTTGATCTCATAATAGGCATTTATCCCTTTTACATTCAAGTTTCTACTTAACAAGATGAATCCATTTATTTTTATAAAATTCTTAATGAAAAAAATGCTGTGGGGAAAGACCAACCGTACTATTGAGCAAAATAAGCCAGATGCCTCGTAGATCTGATATCGCATACAATGCAAGGACAGTAAACGATTAGTTATTTGATTATAATATAACACTGCCTCCAGATGTCGGCTAGATATCACCCTAGGTCCCAGGAAGTGATAATCCAGGGTAATGCAGCCCGTCAATTATCACCGCCTAGCTAGACAGCACTGTATCAGGCACTGTTTCTGCACATTTCAATGATGCACAATCCAGGTATTCAGCCAGTGTAGCGTCACCACTACACATGCCTGGCTGGCTATTTCAGCCTTTATGCATGTGTAGTGGACAAGCTTCATCTCCAAGGTAGGTAAATGCATTCTTGCTGGAAAATTCATGGTCAGCGCTGAGTTTTCCAGCATTGGATGTGTGTGAGTTTTGGGGGAAAGTGGGGCTATGGTGGGGTTGCTACAGATATGTATGGCACCTATCTCCCCCTCCCCAATCTGGATGGGATCAGAGAGAGGTGCTAAAATTACTTGACTTGCCTTCTACATAAGTTTTACTATACATTAACTAAGGGTGCTTCCGCACAGGGGCAAATAAAACAAGATCTCCGGCACCCAGATTTATTAAAACTGGCTCCCAGAGGAACCAGTTTTAATAGCTCCGGGTAACCAGTAGATCCGGTTTTACGGGGTAGATCTGCATCTAAGAGATGCGGATCTACCCCACGCCCGTGTTTCTGCACACGCGGCACTGATCCGGATTAGAGGTGGGTGCTGTGTGGATGCACAGCACCCATCTCTGGTCCGGGACATAGGGCCCTCCCCCAGCTCACCACAATTGGCTTGCCAGAGCCAAGCCTGCTGAGCCAGGGGACCTCGCCGCAGCTCGCCCTCGCCCCAGAAGCGGTGGATCGCCGCTTCTGGAGCCAGGGCAAGCTTCCCAAAAGCCCGCCGTAGCCCACCCTGGGGGGAGTGCGGCAGTTCCCCTGCTTACCTCTTTGGAGTCTCCCTGGAACTGAAAGCAGGCACGCAGGATGCAGCGCGCCTGTGTCCTGCACGCCGCCTGAGTGGCCAGGGCTGCGCCTGGCAGCCCCTGCCCTCAGGAGCCGTTCTGCGCAGGCGCAATGCCCTGACTTGCGCACCGGTCAATCAGGTGGCATGCGAGACGCAGGCGCACTGCATCCTGGGTGCCTGCTTTCAGTTTTGGGGAGACTCCAAAGAGGTAAGCAGGGGAACCGCCGCGCTCCCCCCAGGGTGGGCTAGGACAGGCTTTAGAAAAGTTCACTGTGGCCCCAGAAGAGGCGGATCGCGAGGGCGAGCCGAAAGTTAGAAGCCCCCCGGCTTGCCATGCTTGGCTCCGGGCAGCCAATCATGGTGAGCCGGGGGTGGGCCATGTTTTAGCACACTTGCGCTGTGCGGCCGCATCCGAAACGGATGCGGATTCACAGTGCAAAACCACTAGATATGTGGTGTGCTAAAAACACACATTAAGCACACATTAAGTCCGGATAGGTGCGGACGCACCTACCAGAAGTGTGCTTATTTGCCCCCGTTAAAGCGGACGCTCTGGCAGCAAACCGGTTTTGCCACCAAAATCCGCATTAAAAACGGGCTCGCTGTGCAGACACCCCTCGCCGGAAGTGTCCTACTTAGCGACCCGTGTGCGGAGGCGCACATTGGAATGTGTGCTTAATGGGTGTTAAAGGGCCTGTGCGGAAGCACTCTAAGAGTCAGCTGGGATGAAATCATAGTAAAATGTGAGTTTGCATATCAAACAAATGACTGTTTGGCTGCACCCAGCCGTCACTTACTTATTCTGCTACATTTAGCTGTTTGGGAATAAAGCATGGATATTACTGAATATTTTTGCTTTATTCCAAAATATCCAAATATGGTAGAATAAATAACTGATGTCTGGATGCAGCCTGCATTTTTGCATAGTGCTGTTTCCAGCATGTATTCTTCCCAATCCCCACCCCCCACCCCCCAGCACTATATTTTATGTGTTCCTATATTGTGGGTTTCCAGGTGATGGAGATAATCATTCCAGGGAAGGGGTAGAGAATACTGCATCAAGTTTTCCACTTTGTGAAGGGAACCATGGATATTCCAGTTCTTGAGAAGGCAGCCAGCACACAACTGTGCATAGAGCTTTGTCTGGATGAGCTGGTGTGAAAAACTAGAGAGCTGAACTGGCTCATGCAGCTCTATACAGTCTGCTTAAGAAGAAGCAGCATAAAGCAGCTGCTGAAGGAAACATTAAACAGATTAAACCACTGCTAGCATCACAGAAGTCCCGTGAAGCGGCCCAGATTGAACCAAGCCACCCCCTTTTTTTTGTCATTCTGTTTGTAGGTTTCCAAAATATTGCATTCATTTTAGTGAAATAAGTGAAGCAACAAGCAGAAATAAGTGAAGCAACAAGCAGTTGAGCTCAGTAGATTTGTTACAACTATTCAGGTCATTAAGCCAAAACTAAAACAAATTCATCCAGAATTCGTTTTGCAGCAGGAGGATTGTGTTTAGCTAGGCCCTTGATTTCTGAACTGGGAAGTACAATTATTCTTCTTGGGGACAATAAAACTAGGTTTAGTAGTTTCAATAGGATGCTGAACTAGATAAGTCCATGTTCTGTTTATGCAGGATTCTTCTTATGACATTATTTTTTTCCTCCAAATGAGATTGGAATTGAAGACGGAAAAACAACATCTGCGGATCAGTTACTCACTGCTGACTCAGGTTAAAATCATTTATATTCACAAAAAAAGCTTTCTGATTTTTTTTCTGTAACAGTCCTGAATTATAACTGGTGAAAATAAATTAGAGCTCCCTTAAAATATATACAAACTGAAAAACAATACCATTTTTCAATCTTTATTATTTATACTTCAGCCCTTTCACACTTATCCCATGGAAGTTAAGTATAGGGACAGTGGCGGGACATTGTGAGCACCATCCCCCATCCCAATCTTCACTCACACTCACCTGCATCCTCCCAAAGTACAAAGACTCCTCCGGGAGTATCCACCTCACCCGAGTGATAGCCATGTGCAGTGGCTCACAGCTATAGTGACAACACCCCGTCCCCCACAGTATAGCCATGCGCATGCTGTGTAGGTACTACTAGTGGAGCTGTGGAGTCATTTTTAGTGCTCCAGAAAGTTTGAAGATGGCTGTAGCCGCTTGGAAGAATCATATGTCAGAGCATGTACAGCTATCCTGGAGGACCAAATGCAAAAAATAGTGTGCAAATCCTGAATCTGCTCTTACCTTGCAAATCTATTTTTATGGACAACACTGAAGTATTGAAAGCAAACTTGAGGCCTTTTTGCCTCAAGTTTGGCTAGGCCACATGGGGATGGATTCCCCATTCACACTTAGGCACTCAGGCAGGTAAGGGACACGTGGGAATGTGTCCTTACCTGCCTAGGTGCGAAAGGGAAATCCCTCCCTGTGTGGTGTAGCCTGAAATCAACCCAGGGTGAGCAACCGGGATCCGTCTGGTGTTCAGCCTCCATGGGGTGCAGTCATCTCGATTGAGGCAGGCAAGTAGCTCTCATGTGCACGTCAATGGGGAGGTGCATGGCCCTGGTGGCCCCTGGGTGGGGGGTGGTCCAAGGGGGCGTACAGTAGCCAAAGACCTACCCTGGTGCACTGGCAACTGGTGCAGCCCAGATCAAGCTGTGCCAGCTGCCAGGCTCCCCCTGGGTGCCCACTGGCACCCAGGTGGGTCTTGCCCTCCCCCCAGCTGTGCGACAACTTATCTTGTCATACCCTCTAGTCCAATGAGGTGGTTGGGTGGCTGGCCAGGGCAATGTACCACTCCACTCAGAGGCACATGCAATGATAGACTGATCCCATGCTGTCAGAGGGTCCGACAAGGTTAGATCATGGGCCATGGTGCCTAGGGGCCTCCACGGGGTGACACTGCCAACCTGGTCTCACCCTGCCCTCAAAAGGGGTGGGGGAGACTGAACCAGGGGTGTTCTGGTGTCCCACCGACTGCTACAGTCCCAATTGGACTGCAGCAGCCAACAGTGAACCCCTAGGTGCCCACTCGCATGTGATGCCTTACCTTGCCAGGCCTGGGGTCCTCTTTGCATAGGCGAGTGTTCTGGTCAACTGACCCCATGCTGACCCCCGGGCCCAGCAAGGTAAGTCAATTGTGCGGGCCTGCCAACTGTTAAGCCACTTTTGGCCCAATGGTGGCAACTGGGGGGAGGGGCAGGGCCCCAGCTGTCTAGAGGGAGAGTGTGAATGCTCTCCCTTCCGTACAGCTGTGGAATGGGCAGGAACAGTCTGGGACAGGTGTAGAGCACGATTTCATGCTCTACATCTGGAATGCAATTAGACCCCTCCTGGGAGGGGCTGGGATTGTTCTGAATGGAACTACCAGCCCAGTTTTGTCCCTGGGCTATCCTAATTGCATTCTAGAGGCCTAGTGTGAATAGGCCTCTGCATGACACATTTTAGCTTATACTCGCTTTGGAAACACCTTCAAAAAATTTACATCTTCCTCATGTCTGAGCAATTATATTACGCCTTAACTGTTATCTCCCACCTTCTGGTACATATTTAAATAGCAACTGTAAAAATTTCATTACCATTTTGCCGGGCTGCCTTGAAAAGTGAGGACCCCAGTTTGCAGTTAACTGGAGTATACTATTTTAGTAGCTTTTGTATGGGGAAATTCATCCAGAATAATGGTGCAAAGCTGAAGCTGAGAGAGGGAAGCAGTCAGCACATAGCTTTCTAAAGCTTCTGCAAAGTTTCTTGCTTAGTTTAGCATCTCCTTGTTTCATTTCTGAAGCAGGGAATACCATTTGCCAGCAGACAGAGAAGAGTTGAATTTGGGTAAAATAAGAATTTGAAAATTTATTTAGACTTTTGTAAAATGACTTCATGACAAGTCACATGTTATATATATAGCCTCTCTAGCCACTCTTATTAGCTCTTTGCAAAGAGTTCTTCATTAACAACATCCCTGCTATGCTATCCACATTGGATGGAATACAGTCTGGCTTAGGTGGCCTACTAAAGGTCTGTTGGCAGTCCAGGGCCTGCTGGAACAGGACAGAAAGGTATGTCTCCTTGTTCTAGTTTAGCAGGAGAACCCATTTTGGGAGCACATCAAATTGAATTACTAAAATGGTTACCTGAGGGCTCTGAGGACTTGTTCTGGGATAAGTGGACCACTCCAGCAGGGAACTGTTACTGTAGGAACAATTCTGTCTAGGGGACTCCTCTGCAAATGAAGAAATGGGCCACCTACCTTTTTATATTGCACTGTGGTAAGGTGGACGTGAGTACTAAAGTAATGGCTCTGTGTAAGGTGGTACAAACAGAGGCCTTTTCGCACGAGGGGGTTTGGAACGTGTCAACGACACGCTGGGATGGAGCATTCACTCTTGTGGGATGGCCAGATCCGTTCCAGGCCACCCCAAGTGTCCTGACACATTGTAGACGTGTTCTAAAAGCAGAGCACTAAAAAGTGCTCTCCAAGCACCCCAGCATATTCTGGCCATCCAAGGAGAGAAGCAATCACACACACCTCCGTCCCTGACAGCTGCAGGACACCCCCTTGCCATGACTGGCCCAAAATCGTTCCAACAGGTGGCAGGCCTATGCAAATCACTCACCTTGCCAGGCCCGGGTTTGCGAGCTGCTGCGGTCTGCACAGGCTCACACACTCTGGTAGACAGGACCAGGACCCAGGCTGACCGCGTAGGTCTCGTTTACTGGGAGCGCACGCACCAGTGCGATTGCACCCCAGGCCCAACAAGGTGAGTGATCACGCGCGTGGGGAGGAGGTGTCTCGCTCCCAGCTGCTGCAGTCCCATTAGGGCTGCAGCAGTTGGGGAGACAGCCAGATCGGCTTTCCCTCACCCCTTTCCAGGGTGGGGAGAGGTTGATCTGTATCTGTCTATGGGCCGGGGGATGTGGGGTCTCTCGGTAGACCATGCCTACCAAGGCCCCCCACATCCCTCGGCCCATCGAGGCAGATTGCTGGCCTCTGCAGAGGCCCCCTGGAACCACCACCCACCCACCCCGTGGCCCAGGGATGCGCAAAGGCACGTAGCACCTGCCTGCTGCCTGTCCTGGGTCCCATTGACCTGGCTCTGAAGCAGTCCACAGATATACTCCGAAGAGGAGATGGCTGCATTAGGAGGTGACAGCAGAGGTGTGCGGAAGGACTTTCTTAGTGAGCAAACCATTGCTCATTAGCAAATAAGTGCAAATAGGGCCATAAGCCTAGCATTTTAAATAAAGGACACATTTTCAAATATTCTCAGCCATACGTGCTTTTTGTAGCTTGCTCTTTCATATGCCACAGAGGCTGTCACCTGAAAGCTGTGATTGAAAGGTTACTGGTATGGTATTTTTTTCCAGTCCATTAAATATCATTTTCTTCACTGCTATACAAAGGGGGCAAACTTTTCCTGCATTTTAAATGAGTATGTTTTCTCATAGAAATAATTTGTTATGATCAGAAATAAAAACAACACTTCCCTTGTCAAGGTCTCTCTGGCCCTCTCCCTACAGCATCCATGTATTTAGAACCATTAAAAGACTATGGAGGATTCTTGACACAATGTTAATAGAGCACAGTTGACAATTTAGAGAACCTACATGCATTTTCTTTAATCTAAACACGTCTCAGAACCTTCTTGGAACTATTTTGTCATGGTTAAAGGGTTAATGGGTTTTTAACTTGGATGGTGATGGGAAATGTGTTGTAAGAATTAATCCCTCGTTCAACATTAAATTAGTATTTTAAAGTTTAAAGTCATACACAATATCTATTCCTCTAATAGATGCCACAGGGATTCCCTGCCTAAGCTCAAAGAAAACTGCAGAATCGTAAAGCAGAGTTTCAAGCTATTGCAGCACTGGAATCAGTCGTGTCAAAAAATTCAAGGGACAAGGTATTAAAAAGTAATTTTAAAGGACTTGACTGAAAAGTAGGACATTGGTTAGAGATTAATGCCTGGCTGGGTTTATGACATGAATACCATCTATCTGGTCAGGAATCTTCAGGAAATACCTTAGACTTTAAGCATCAGGGATTATCAGAAAACTTACCATCTTTAGATGTAAGGAGGCAAATTTAATACTTATCAATGGCTATCAGTGAGTGTTTATATCAAATGCTTTGGAGAGAGAGAGAAAGGGAGGGAGGTCCTGAACGAGAAGCTTTACATTCCCAGGACTTTTTCCAACCTTCATGAATTCTAGACAGTCCTCCATAATGGAAGATAATATCTGCTGCTTCCATATTAAGATTACTGTTACCAAGAGATTTGAAGAATCCCTACTACAAATATTACTCAGTCTTCAAAAACTATGGTTGTTAAGCCTTTCTCTGTATGTTGTAGAAAGTCTATAAGGATTGCCAAATCTTCAAGAAGGTTCTTGTAACAAGCATGTGAATTTGTCCATCTCTGTTAAGGGATTCTACTGTTCTTTTAGTCTAGTCTCTTTGTCAATTTCCAAGCCTGAGCATAGAAAGTTCTTGCTGCAGTAATCCATAATCCAAATGGGACCAAATCCAAATGGGACCAAATTCTTTGATCTACTATGGTTCTTCCTCATCCTACCCTACCACTTCATTTGCACAAGTTGCATCTGGAGGTGACGCTCCTACAAGTGCTAGAGATCATGACACATTCTTTCATTCTATTTGTATGCTGCCTTTTGAACAAATTACTCAAGGAAGTTTACAATTATGAAGAAATACTAAGGAATACATAAGGCATTAAAATGAGTAACACATTATAGACTTGCATATAAACAAAACTATTCACTAGGAAATTACACAAAACCTCAGGGGAGGGAAAACAGAGGTGGCAACGCTAGGTCTTCCTCCTTTCCTCTTTCCATGCCAGATGCCACTGGAGCTCTTAGCACACCAGTTCCTCAGTCCTTCCGTGTCTGTTTTTAATTCTTGGCAGAGGCAAGGCATTAACATATTAACTCGTCTTCAGATCCTTCCACACCAGTTCTTAAACCTGGGGGTGGGAGGGAGATTGGGCACTGTCACCTAGCTTTTGCCACTTGTTACAAAGACACACTTCCAGTCAGAACTGCCAGTACAAAGAACTGAACTTTACAGCAGTTTAGAAAGTTATCCACAGTTTTTGTAATCTTTTTGCCTCCTCCTTTGCTGATTAATGACATTATTAAGCAAATATTCCATTGTCACAAGATGATTATACTTTAAATAGCAAGGTGAAAAATAATCCTTTAAACACATGGAATATGTCTGGAGTAGTTGACGCTCTAACAAAAAAAGGAAAATACATTGTCTGCCTCATTTTTTTTCCCAGAAAGACAAAAATTCTACCATTGATGATAGGTATTTATCACTAAAGGTAAATTCTGAAGGTGTCATATTTGATGGCATGTGAAACAAAATAGGTCTTATCACATTGCCAGCAGACAAGAAAGAAAAACCTCATTTCCCACTGACTGTCTTGCTCTTTTCTGAAGTTAAGGCTGAAGGAAGATCTTTCCTAGTTGCTTCTACACATTATAGAAACAAGGAAATGAAACCTCTCAGTGACCTGGAGCTGACGGAAAAGGTCACAAGGTCTAACCAAAGATATTGGCATAAGCCTTCCTTACGTAACAGCCTTCTATGACCTCCGAACAGCTCAAGGGTTGCCAGTCACAAGGATGAGCAAAATAAATCTGAAAGATGAGAACATTTCAGGTATCAGAATGTCTCCTGTTTCTCACTCTAGTCATTTGACATAAAATACAGCTGCTTCAGGATTCTGCAGTATCAACAAGGCAGTATATGGAGTCAATACAGTTAGAGAGGGGGGAAATTGAGACTACAAAAGCGGCTACATTAGCATTTTGTTGCAGGCTATGGCCAGATTCTGTCCACAGTCATCACACTGAAATGTGTCCTTAAATGCAGGTCTTGTATATATTGTATAGCCCACTGATTTTGCAAGTATTGTAGTTTTGTTTTGTTTTTGTGTGTGGATATAAGGCATATTTTCCCTATTAGTCCAGTTTGCTTTTTAAAGTGGACACTGGACCTGGACTACCTGTGTGCTGGAAGGGAGAACAGCCATAGAGCCTCCATGTGGTTCAGCTACCATGTGTATCACCTGTGAGGAGAGAAGATCATGGTGTATTTCCCCTCTTTGTTACTGCTGAACTGCTTTCACTGCCACTATGCACATCAGCTGTGGGAAAGGAAGCTGGCAGTAGTGGTGCCTCTTCTTCAAGGCCACTACTTTGCCACAGCCACCATAAGCTTCAGTCACAGAGGGAGAAGACAGTGGGGGTGCTCAGCTTTGTGTGCTTTAACTGGGGAGGGAAGGTGAAAGCAACATCTCCACCAGTCACTGCAACACTTTGGCCCAATTCCCATTGGCATTTTAAAATGGTTTAGAAATGGTTTGGATCCTGTTTTTTCAGGGGTTTTTTTCCCCATTTTTGCTTTTAAAATGCTTCTTCCTTATTGCTGTGGGAACACTACAGCAGTATTGGGGCAAACACGTCATGAAAGGGGTGGACTTTCACCCTGCGCAGGGACCAGCCCCTTGCCAGACTTGTTAAAGTGCCAGATCCATATTCAGCAGAGAAGTAACAATTCAGCCTGATAAGATGTAGCAATTCACCCACTCCACACTTCACACTGATAACAAAGTTTCATTTTTCACTCCCCCTTGCTTTCTCCTTCCCTGGAAGCATACACTGGAGGCACCTCTTTTGCCTTGCCGAGCCCTGGGAAGGAGAGAAATACCTCCCCCACCAGTGACTGAGTATGTGCATGCAGCCCTGCTGCTTGTTTTTCACTTTTCTACATTTGCAGAAAAGTGAAAAAGCACCAGTCCTGAGTTTATAGGTGTATGTGTGTGTATATACCAGCCAGTACTGCTGGCAATGGGGAGGGGAGGAGAGCGGAGGGGAGGGGAGGGGAGGGGAGGGGAGGAAGTTGTGTGTGTGCTTGTGTATGTGCAGGACTGGCAGGGTGAGCAGGCATGCAGCTTTCTCTCTGCTGCCCCTTTTCTACTTTTCTGCATTTGTACTGCTGGCGATGGGGAGGTGAGGAGAGCGAAGGGGAGGAAGGGGTGTGCTTGTGTGTGTGTGTGTGCGCGTGCGTGCGTGCGTGCGTGCGTGCATGTGCAGGACTGGCAGGACATCTTTTGCAAAAGCATGAGGGGAGGGGAGAGGAGACGGGGGAGCTGGGATTCTCCACCCTTTACCACGTCACTGCAGGATCCAATCGACAGGCAGGGGATGGGGCCCCAACTGGCAAGAGGGTAGAAGAAAAGATTCTCTTTCCTAATGTGATTCTGAACCATTTTGGGTGGGGACAGCAGAGGGGTTGATAGCAATTTAAAGCGATTTAAAGCCACAGAAGTGGCGACTGCCAGAATCCATGTTTGAATTGCCTTTTGATTTGTTTTTAAACCGCTTTAAGAGGTATGAGTGTAAACAGGGCCTTTGTGTAGTATTTACAAAGAAGGCAGTGTGAGACATTTTGAAGGATGTCCTAGCAATAGAGTTTAGGTTATTTCTACACTGAAGTTTGTTCTGGTATATATCCCATAACAAAGGCCTGCTGTCTGCACACTAATGCAGACTATGGCATGCCCTGCCCCCCAATCACATTTCATCTGCATTAGATGTACTGTGGGATAACTAAGACACCCAAAATGACTCTCTTGCCCATTATAGCTGCAAACCTCAAATAAGGGGTAATTAGGAAGGGAATAGAAAACAAAACAACAAATGTCATTTTGCCTCTTTATACATTTATGGTGAGGCCATATTTGGAATGTTATGTAGACTTCTGATCACCACATCTCAGAAAGGATATTGTAGAACTGGGAAAGGTGCAGAATGATCAATGGGCTGGAATATCTTCCTTATGAAATCAGACTGCAACATGTGGGCCTCTTCAGCCTTGCATGGATCTGAGAGCTGGTGGAGGTTTTGCCTTCATTTTCTGCTTGAAATTACTCGGAAGCAGTTGGTGGGCAGCTATGTGAGAAATGATGCTGGACTAGGTGGACTGGGGCCTGATCCAGCAGGGCTGTTCTTATGTTCTTATAGGTTTATGTGGTCTAAAAATGACCAGGCCAGAAACTATGAAGGCCTGGACTTTTCTTTCTTTCTTCAGAGCCTCAGCACTACCTCTGAAGGTTGGAACACAATGGGCCTTCTGAATCTGGATAGCACTGTTGCAACAAAGGAGCAGCTCATCCCAGGACAGGGTATCCCAGCATCTCCCAGGAATGTCCCAGGAGGGAGGAATGCAGAAAGTTCATCAGACTAGACCGCCCTTCACTAGTGTGTTATGTTCTATCGATCAAAATGTGCATCTAGTCATTTGGACTCTAAAGCAACTTACTTACTAAAGTGCAGGAGAAAGGAAGAAAGGAACCTGAAGAATCTTGCCAGGGAACCTAAGAGTTTCTTTCTCTCCCTCAGTTATCCAGAAATCTCAGTTTTTTACTGTTTATTTTAATGTTATTTATTATCTGTATTTCTATCCCGCCCTATGACTGGAGGACTCAGGGTGGGTAACAATGCTTAAAAATTCCGCACATTAAAACAAACATCACTTGCTTTCCAGCAGCTCTTCCATGAACAAAAACACCTGTGGATTTTTCTCATTTTTGTGTGGCATTCCTTAATATTTCAAAGAATATTCCTCAAGGCATCTCTCATTATAAAGTCAGAAGCATCTCTTTCTTGTCCAGTGACCTGGGGTAAATATTTTGGCCTCCAGCCTCTCTGCATCTTAATTCTTAGACTGTAGCTGCAGATATATTTAAATATAATTATCAGAAATTTAGGTTCAAAGTGCAGATATTTTCAGCACCATTAAAGTGGTATCGGCAAACTTTATTCCCATGTTTGTTTCCCCTGATTTGGGGCATAAGCATTACCAGCAGATTTGAACCTACTTAACAGCAGTCACAAGTCATTTAAAATAAGTTTTCTAGAGGTCCCAGAACTGACGTTAAAGAGGTTTGGGAGAATGTGCCGCTTATGTACACGAAGCTATAGCTAACAAAGGGGTACAATTCTGCCTGCATTATGTAATTCCACTAAATTATACAGCTGCCTTTTAAGCCCCTGTTGGACTTAACTAAATTATTTCCTGTGTAGCTAATGCTTCATCCAGATATCACTTAAACTTAATCCACATTATTCAGATAATCTGGAATAAAGCACATTCAGACACATTTTATTTGACATTATCCATGCTTTATTCCAAATTGTCTGAATAAAGTGAATTAAGGGCATGTCCAGACTTACAGATACTGCACATTCCAATGCACAGTCAGCACGTGGGTGTCACACCTGACGCCCGATACTGCATAGCGGTGGCACATTATGCCGCTGCGACTTTGAATTAATCTACTGTGGAACGATGAGCAATTGCTCTGCAATATCAGGTAAATTTGAATGTTATCGCAAGTCCGGACAGGATGGCTATCTCATCCCACATGACATGCGCCTCACTGCGCATGCCACAGAAGTATCACAGCTTTCTCTGAGAAAGCTGGGGGGGGGGGGCGGCTAAAGTCTGGATGGCCCGTCATGGATTCACAGCAGATAAGATGCACTTTTTTCTCTAACAATGGATTTTATTCCACTAACCTGGATACTACCTAAGTAAACACTGTCTGGATGAAGCTGTATATCCTCATATACATTTTGGATTCTGCCTTTTTCAGTAGCTATACATAACGTTAGGTAACATAATGTACACATAACGTTAGGAAGTAGAACAATGACTATATTAATCATTTTGAAAAAATACAAATATTTGAAGTCTGGATCATTCTCCAGAAAATTAACTGACTCCTAATAATTATTATTTGATGTTTATACAGTTTGTGCCCTATGTAATAGAAACATACCAGAGAATACCATGAGAAAGAACCATTAGCACTTGGCAGACCCTATCACATGACAGGTATTTGCTTTTCAAAAGAAAATTATCTCATTCTTTTATCACTAAAAAGTAACTCTTAAAAATTCTTAAGAATCTTCTCAAAATATTTCATAGGAAACTTTTGTCCTCAGGAAGAAGCAGATAATGTGAATTCTAGAGATGACTAGTCAACTTTGAATAACTTCTTCTAATCTAAGTTTTGGGCCCTTTCAACACACAGCATTACCTTGCAGTTCAAAATGAATTTCAGAAGGGATTTCATGCACATTGGGTTAAAAAGAGAACAGACCTGAATGCTTAAAACATATTTTGCTATATGTGACAGTTTTCAGGAGAGACCAAAAGAATTGTTGTGTTTCTAACTCGTTATGCTGGCCAGTCACTGGCAGCTTTTCTCCATCATTCAATGTTCAAGTGTGTTCCTGTTCAAACTTGGACCTGGAAACTAGCAATGCAGAAGTGCACAACCCTACGAAGAAAAGGGGGGAAAGTGGATCTAAAGCACTTGCTCAATCTAGATACCTTTGCAGTGTCTCCACAGTCCTGGTGGCTGCCAACACAGTGGCTGGACTTTTTTTTTCCAGCTCTTTTTTCTTAAAGTCACACCAGTTCTTTAATTTTTTATGCCATTTCTTTCAGCAAAAGCACTGCACACAGGTGCACACTGGTCACCTTCTTACAGACCTCTGAAGGGCTGGAGAAACTGCAGCACCATAAATGGCTGGTTCCCTTCAGAAAGGGAAAAAATGAAGCAATGCCCACATCCAGCCCACATCTGGCCTCTGTAAATCCATAACATGGGCATACCTTTCAAAAAGCCCATGTTGAAAGAAGTGGTGTACTTAGGTTGTGGTCAAAAAAGCATCTCTGAGGTGACTTAGAGAAGACTCTGATATGGGTTTGCTCACGTACTAGTCTGTCCCTTCCCTTTCTCAAGAACATTCTAGGCTAGAAATAGTGGATAGGAGAAGGCTTGGGAACAAGAGGGCCACACACTTTCTCTCTGAGGTGCCCCTTTTATTATATCTGATCATAGCCCTAGCACGGTGGGAAAAGCACTCTTAAAGAATGGAGTCACTTGAAAATACTGCACATTTGACATTCAAATTCACATTCTCATGTTATTTCATGAAATAACACCATTGCTTACAATAAAACTTGTGTGTATCTATCCCCCTAGTGTACAGAGAAGTTCCCATCAGACTGCGGGAATGCATGGCACTGAGAGAGGTACGAGGCTGTGACTGGAAATTCTGCCTCCCCCCCCAGTTAATATTAGAAGTAGGTAGGAAAGGTCCAAGTTGTCCTCTAGAGGCCTAGTAGCTCCGTCATCCGACAGTACAACATGACAGCAGGCATCCCTCCTGCCCAGACACTGAGAAGGCTAGGAATCTTGCATCTGGCGCTTTCAAAAAACATTCAAGAGGGCATTTTGTACATCCTTACAATGTGTTGACCAGAAGTAGAGATCAACAAAAGGGCATCTTTACTTTTGCCCACATTTTACCACTAATGCCAAGGGCCCTTCAAAATCCAGAGAATTACTTAAAGGTAGACACCAACTGTTAACTCTCTCTACTCAGAAATCAGTTCCATTATCTTTAAGACTTATATGCATGAAATTGAGGTTAGGACTGAAAACTTTGGGCCTTTTCATTCTAGCCAAAAAGTTGAAGATGAGGGAGACTCCCACATGGTGCATCCACACCACTTATTTAGCAGTAGAGCAGTTTTACTGCTTTACTGCTATACTACCAGCTGGACTGGGACAGTGCAGCATGGTCCATTCACACCTCTTCTGGGTGGAAGAGTTCCAAATGGAGTGTGTGACTAGGCAGAGCAGGCCCGGTTGTGTACGACATTGCTTGGTCTCTTGTTGGCACTGAACCATTTCAAAATCTAGCTGGCCATCACAGCTACTTAAGGAGCAAAATTGGCTCTGTATCTAATTTCATACTCAATAATTACTCTGAGGTTTACATCATACAAATGGCAGATAATTCATTCCCCCTCAAAAATGCTAATCAGGTAAATTTTCTAAATGTGAAATTAGGTCATCATAATGAAAACTCCCTGTTTTCATTCTATCATCATAAGGTTGACTTGGTATTCTTACCAAGCAATTGGCTAAATTACATCAAGACCTCATTTCCTTAGTCCCCCAAAAAAGTAAGCGCTTTAGAAGTTATTTTTAAAAACACTCAGCAGTTCCATAATGCTTAGACAAAACAGTAGCAGCTATCCTTTTCATCAAGGCAAGCTATTAGAAGACAAAATGAAACTGGAGAGCAATAGAGCAACTGGTTGGTGCCTTTTCAAATTTATTTCTTCCTTTTCCCTAGCCACGCTTAGCAATAGTTCTCTGGATAGCTTACAATTTAAATGTCTAATCAAAATATGCGAGTAAAAAGCTAAAAATCAGAAATGTATCTATAGTAATATTGCCGGTTGGAATCCAGATCCAGATCCCTATGATTTTATCAGTTTAATTTTATTTGTTTGCTTGTTTGTTTGCACTTTTATCCCATGCTATACCCAAAAGTCTCAGGGTGGGTTATACCAATAAAAACCAAATATAAAATGAACATATTAAAACAAGAACAGTGCCTGAAAGTGGAGAGAGGCAGGATAAATAGGTGTGTCTTCACAGCTCTCCTGAATACGTGAAGTGGTTCCTGGCACACCTGAGGAGAAAGATTATCCATTATCTGGGGCCCTTTCTCAGATATGCACACCTTTTGTTCCACATTATCTATCCCAAAGGTGAATTTTCTGAATTATTTAACACTGAAAGAAAACTGCTTGTCACTTTGTTAATGTATTCTCTCACTCTTAAAGTGGATTGAAGCTGGATTAAACCTTAAGTGCGACCATAGCCACAGTGTCTCCAGAACATTTAGTAGATGTTCACCACTGTTTGACCATGTTGCCATGTCAGTGGATGCCTGCTGTTTGGTTTTTTTTAACACTGTCTGGTCACAGCCTCAGAAGAATTTGAAGCTCCCAAAAGGAGTTTTCAACAATTCTGAAATTCAGAATTTAGACTGCACTGCTCATTCACTTTTAATAGACTCCAGCTAAACCTTAGACAGATGTACTGTGGACTATGATCACAATACAGGAAGCAAATCAATTCTAGGGAAATATACTCTACTTAGAATTGTGACTTCCATCAGAAGCTTGATCTGCCAGCTAATCCATATTCAAGCACAATTTTCAACAACTTGGAGAAGATATGCAGAATCAGCAACATGCCTGAAATAATATAGCACTCCCCTTTCTTTCACTAAACTCAGATAAGCCATCTGTTCCATCAAGAGGCTGCCTCCTTTACTATGGATATTAATTCAAATGCTGGGAAAAGTACAATGAGACACAAAACTTAGAAAGCGCTCAGCTATCTGAAGTGATCAGAAGCGCAGACTGCTTTGGGATTCAGGCAGGAACTTTTTTAATGATAATGCCTGATAGCGAGGGCCTAATTTTTCAAAAACTAAAAGCCTTATTGCAGCCCTTAATTTTTAAAAGATCCCAATAGCTCAGAAGCAAATAGATATACAGGTTTCACAGTCTTATCTGTCTTCAGATCAAATAGGAATCAGTCAGAGAATAAATAGACCTCTCCTCTTAAGTTTTTTTAAAGGCATATTTTAAAAACTGCTGTTTCAGATGGAGTGGCAGCAGAAACTGTGTGATGCTAATGGATGAGTTTTGACTGGAAAATGATGTGATTATTTCTCTAGCTTAAATATTTAGCACAATGTTTGCATTTTTGCTCCAAAGTTAACTCCTCCTGGGTTTGATAGTTTACTCACAGGGCTTGTCCCCAAGGAATAAAAAGTCTGCCAAGACTCTCCTTTTGCCTCTGAGCGTCCCCAAGCCAGGGTTTTTAGCGAGGTTCCAGCGCTACAAAACGTGGAAATCGCGCGACAAAATACATGCACTTTAAACAACTCTTCCAGCGCTCTTTCTGTAAGTCGCGGGTTTTCCTCGCTACATTTACCTTGAGGACGCTCCGTGGCAAAAGGGGGGGGGGATTGCTTGCTTGCACACACAGCCAAAAAGCATTCACACATCTGAGAAATGCAGCAGGTTCACTTCCTTTCCTTTGTAAAAAGAGCCAGAATTGCTCAGAATGGCAACATTGTTTTCAAGGGAAGCCTTAAAAGAGAATGAGCGAAGGATCGCGCTCCCAATCCTGCAGCCTTTTCTAACAGAGAACAAAGTGAAAGTAACTGCTGAAAGTGAATGAAAGTGACTAAGAATGAGCGCTCATATGCTTTGCTAGAGGCAGGAAGCAGTTTCAAGAGACGGAGATCCGGCGATTTTTCCTTTTAACAAGAGAGGGGGCGGGGGGGGGGATGCCTGGAAAGAGAAAACTGCTACCACGGGGACGGAAAGTCCGTTTAGATCGCGGCTGCCAGGGAGACGCTTATTCTGGAAGTGGAGGGGACTTTTAAAGTCAGCTATAACAGAGTGACTGCAGAGGAATCCGAGAGGGGCTAATAAGTCTTTTGGGGATTCAGCCACATGTACCTGTACTGGTTGCTAAACGGCTGCCGGGCCAGATTCAAGTTCTATGCTTGGCATATAAAGCCAAGGGCCTATTCACACTTGGCTTTATTCTGGACTATATCCTGGAATAGGGGCCTGCTGTCCATACACTAGTGCAGGCTTCAGCTGGCCCAAATTGAGGCCTGCCAGAGTCTGCATTAGTGTGTGGACCACAGACCCCTATCCTGAGATATACTCCAGAAAAAGGCCAAGTGCAAACAGGCCCCAAGTTTCTCACTGTAGACCAGCAAGATCAGTGTAATCTTCTGAGGAGGTTCTGCTGTGGGTACCCCAAATTACTGAATTTAGTGGTGTCCCCAAAAAGGCCGTCTAGTGGCACCTAACTTTAGAATGTCCTCCCCTTAGATGTTTGTGAGTCACCTGCTATCATCTCTTTTAGGTACCTCTTGGGAACCTATTTGTTCACCCAGGTATTCCTGGTATAAATGCTATAAATGAACACCTGTTTGCTTATCCACCCTAGTTTTAGCACTGTTTAGTACTGTAATTTTTATTTTTAGGCTGTAGGGTAAAGTATTGGGGATTTTCAAAATGAAGAATTGGTATGAAAATGTATTTTAAAAATGTGCATAGGATTGCAGAACTAACCTGATGTCCCCCTTTCTTTCCCATAGAGATAATCCATACCTTTTTAAGTGGGGTCTGGTACCCATGGGTACCAGTGGTGCAAAGAATAAGGCACTTGAGGGTAAATAGTACCAAGGATCAACCTCTGAATCTATTCCTAATTTAAATGTAAAGGCTCCCTCAAGTTGATCTAAACTTTTGAGTGTTCCATTACCCATCTTCAGTGTGCACTTCAGACTTTGCAAATTAAAAAAAGTATCCATTATACACATGAACTGAGAAAAGATATCAGTTGGATCTATGTTTTACACTCACAAACTATGCATAGACAAATAACCAAGGCTGTTTCCAAATACATATACTCCTCAGTATTCTAGACCAGGACAAGATGCTCTGCTCCAGGATGGCCAATCTGTCTCAAGCTGGGACAGATTGTTCCTGGAGTGGAACATGGCCATCCACATGGAGATGGCCTGTTCCACACCAGTCACCACACCAATTCTGTAGTTTATGCTAGCCTCAGAGCTGCTGCAGGGTCCCCCTAAATTCTCTGAAGACCAGGTAGAAAAGTGTGTGGCCTTTCGAGTTCCAAACTAGGGCGAGAGATATGAATGTCTTGTAACTTTGTGGTTACCTCTGCATCTGTAAATATTTTCTCCTAAGAAGATCACAAGAAATCCTTCGCTGAACTTGCTGTGGAGTTTTTCAATCTTTCTAACCTGTATCATTGCTTCTACGAGTCATAATTACCCCTTTTGACCTTTTCTGACTTTCAGTTAGGTGCTTCTTGAAAAGAAATTAAGCATACCTCATACTGGTGGTGTTTTGTCCTTGAACATCTGAAAGCAATATATGTATGTATATGTGCTTGCGTGCATGTGTAGGTCTGAGCAAAATCGCCTCTTCATGACATTGCTGAAGAAAGGCTAGATGAAGGTAAGGTGCATTCCAGATAAAACTCTGTGACTGGCAGTATCTTATTTCAAAAATAATGTATTATTCTTTTTGGTTAGCCAGGTCTTAATATTCCTTTTATCTCATGCCTCCATAGCTTTGTGGCATTCCTATCTAACAGCCTAGAGGAACATCATTGTAAATTACATTTAACATGCAGCACAGCTCTAGCACTAGAGAGTAATATGGAAAAATGTTACTAGATGGAAAATTACGCACACTATCTGATGGTAGCTGCAGAGGTGCCAATTCTTATCATTCTATCACAAGCCATGCAATAACCTGTATTTTGTCTAATCTCCAGGGACTCTGAATATGTGAAAATCTCTTTTATTTCAGAAAGCTCAGTTCTTGGTTACAGAAAAAGCAAGACCAGACTCAGGAACCCACAGGGGAAACTTAAAACTTTAACTGCCTTCCCTCATGCCCCACCAACCAACCAACCAACCAACCAACCAACCAACCAAACAAACAAACAAACAAACAAACAAACAAACAAACAAACAAACAGTTGTTTTATTTTACATTCAGAAAATTATTCTAATAGCAGAGAGCATGCTGAAGAACAGACTGTTACTTATCTAAAACTTGTGAGTCTTATAATTTATTTTTATCAGATATATGTCTAGAGATGCTAGAGTCCAGAGCCCTATTCGCATTTAGGCCTCTGGCACATAATTAGCACAGCTCTGGGACAGGCCATTCAAATTCTGGGATGGCTGGTTCTGACCAGAAGCATCCCATCCTGTCCCAGAGCAGTGCTAATTACAGCCAGGGCTCCACACCCAACCCAGCCTTAGCCCTGGGCATCCCAGAGCTGTCTGGCAGGGAGAGCATTCACATTGCTCCCTGCCAGACAGCTCAGGAGGCCCACCCCGGGCTGCCTCCATTGGGTCCTATTGGCCCCACTGGCTGCCAGCACCATTCCAGGGGCGAGACTACAAGGGCCCAGGGGTGTGTTGGAGTCCTGCGGGTTCCTGCTGCCTTCATTGGGCCAGCGGCAGCCAGCAGGGGCCTTCTGAGTGCACATTCTCACCCAGGGGAAGGTGCTGCCCCCCAGCCCCTCGTGCCACACTTACCTGTCTGGACCGCTGGCCTGATCCGGATGGTTCCTGGGGCTTCCTGAAAGCGATCTGCTGCATTCTCCACAGGTGCATGCTGAGGTCTGCGTGGGAGCAATCTTCCGCAGCACGTGCCTGCACAGAACATGGCAGATTGCTCCCAGCAGACCCCAGGACTCATCTGAACCAGGACAATGATCCAAACAGGTAAGTGGGGCATGGGGGGCTGGGGGACGGCACACACCACTGGGTGAGGGTGGGCACCCAGACGGCCTCTGCTGGCTGCCACTGGCCCGATGAGAGCAGCAGGAGCCCATGGGACCCCAACATGCCCTTGGCCTGGTCTGCCAGCCAGTGGCTAGATAGAGGCCAATGGCAGCAGCCTGGGATGGGCTGTACACCCCCTTGGGTGCAGCAGTGGTGGCTGGTACACACTTACCAGCTAATGTGAATGGTACAGCTGTCCCCAGCGTGTACCAGCCTTAGTGCACTACAGTGAAAAGGCATCATCTTTCTAACTTTACTAGCTTGAAGAGAGAGAGTGTGTGTGACATACAAACTATTATAGCAGAGTTAACCAATCGGCAGTTCCCATACTGCAGCACTAATATACAGAGAAAATTAATGCCTTTTACACTGATGTACACTTGCAATAATATACCAACACAAACAAACACAGATTTAACATATAACAGAGGATATATTTTTGGCCCTTTCCTGTGCTGGAAAGGCTCCATGGGTCTTCCTTTTGCAAACTGACCCAGGATAGGCCCAGGCAGCCTCCTGCTAACATGCTGTGCCTCCACAGGATACTGCATCAACCAGACTCCCAACATTCAGTTGTAGTATGGGGGCACATTTCAGTGGTGCAATATGGTGCATCATCAAAACAGGCCCTCTAGGAACTCTGAAGACTTGAAATTTTTATTCCTGGCCTTTGGAGGCTCCAGTGTCAGTGCTGAAGCTGGCACAACCTTTGGACCCTATAGTGTGGTCTTTAGTGGGATAGTCGTCCCAATGTGGATGACCCTGTCCGGTACTTGTGGCAACCCATCCCAGCTTGGGTTGGGTTGTATATCCTAGGCCAGGATTAAGCGTTCCTTTATCAATATGCAGATGACACCTATTTCTACCTCTCTGTGCCATCTGAATCAGGAGAGGTGGTTGAAGTGCTTGGAGGCAGTAATAGCTAGGAATGGAGGCAGTAAATTGAAGCTGAATCCAGAAAAGACGGAGGCGCTGTGCATCATGGGTTCCCAATCTCAGGGAGTTAAGAGTAATCCAAATCTGGATTGGGTTGTTTTGCCCCAGAAACAACGGTGTGATCTGGGATTGCTCATGGATTCAGCACTGACATTTGAAAATGTGTATGTCATGAGATCCATATGGTAATGAGGAGTGCCTGCCTCCATCTCCAATTGATCTGCCAATTCAGGCCTTTCCTGGATAGGTATCAGACTAGCCATTACATTGCCAACCTTGAATCTCTGTCTCTCTTGGCGTTACATTATAAATGCTGCGTTTCTATTGCTTTTTTGCTGATCTCTAACTAATTATAAGACTATGCTGGGAAGTGGTGATGTTTCAAGGCCAACTAAGAGTCCTGTGAAAGAATAGGATGTTTTGATGTTGGGGTCACCTATAATAATCAGGAGGAAAATGTTAGTGGATAAATCTACATGCTGGTGCTATACTCTGTATGATGGTTTATCAAATGCGTACTGACTATGCTATTATTCAACTTGTTCACACTGTACTAACTTCTAGATTAAACTACTATGATGGGTTCTACATGAGGATACCCTTGAAGATAGTCCAGAACATGTATCTAGCACAGAATGCCACTTGGGGCCCAGTTATCTGAAGCAGCACCTTCTCTACAGAGCTGCCTGAGCACTGATATCTCAAGAAAAGGGTATTCTTGTAGTTCTGCCTCTCTCAGGACTGCAAAGGGGTTGGTAACACTCTAGAAGGAGTGGTAACATCATCCCATTAGAAATTCGTCAGGTGCCTACATTATATGGTTTTGTGGCCTTGGTTAAAACATACCTCTTCACTCAGGCCTTTGATGTTTAGCTTCCTCTGAATGTTGTTCTGCCAGTGAGGGAGGGGGGAATTTTTATATTTTAGATATGTTTCAGGTTATTCTATGTATTTCATCTTTTTTGTGAAAATAAATAAAAGTAAAAATGCATTCTTCTTACTGTTCTGGTATTCAGCACTTGCATTCCTTCAGCACTCCCACCAGGGGCGACTGTGATGTATTGCAAATCAAATTCAGCTTATTTCTGAGTTATGACACTTTGAATCCAGCTAGATTTTTTCACTGATCTACTGGGAGAAGGCAGTTCCCCTCTTAAAGCAATGTAAATAAAAAGATATGTTATTTGTCCACATCAATGGACAATATGAGATCCTTTCTGCACTTACCTCTCTTTGGTCCAAGCCAATTGTGTTTGGATGGACCAAGCCCACAGTTTAGCACACAGAAAAGTGTGGTTTGGGACAGCAATGTTTGCTTGACAGCACTGATCCAGACCAGCTTGTGTGAACTTCAGACCAGCCTCTGAGCTCTCGGGAGATCCCTTTTGGTTGCGCACTTTGGTATTCTACTGAAATGAGCTACATGGTAGCCTCAAACATGGGAGGCATGCTTTCTGTATGCATCCATGTTCTGGACCAGGGCCAATTATTCACTAATAGACCTGTTAATCCTGATCAGGACTACCCTCATCAGGATCATGCTCTGTCCAGTATGGACAAAGCATAGTGAAATGGGATGGGGCCCACAGATCCACATTAGCATGCAAATTTGACAAGGTCTGGAGCTATGTGGGCTCCTGGTCACAATAAGTAGTACATGCAGAAAGGGCCTAAGTCAATGCCATTTTTAAATTTGGTTTCATTCACCTCAATTGTTCTCTATGTGTGAGTTCAATACATACAGCATATTGTAGGAATTGAATTACAGCACTGAGTAATGAACAAAAGCACTTTTATTTGTTTTGCAACCCATTATACCACTGGCCCAGCCAAAACAGAGTTTGGGTAGTGTGGAGACACTGGGAGAATCCCCACAGCAAGCTTATTTCGCTTTCCCTAAACCGAAATAATAGAACTGGATGCAAACACGAATTTGCCTGTTCCTGTTACTTTTAACTTAATCGTGTTGGATCCGGATTCTGAGGATCAAACATGGCGTACGTGACTCAAGGTGGGACTCAAGTGGCTACTTTTTAAAAGCCGCTTTTCGGGGCTGCCCTGCCCTCTTCCTCCTGGCATGGATGCGCCACCCATAAGGGACCCCTTCACTAAGCCTAACTGGGTGGCTGGGTGGCTGCCACTTCCATGGATGGAGGAAAAATGGCAGTGGGCAGCCAGCCAGTGATTCTTTCCCCTCCTCTCCCCATTGCTCAGGGCACACAGCAGCAGCAGCAGCAGCAACTAAAGCTCCTTTGCTTTAAACATTCACATTCAGCTGCTTTCCTCCCTTCCTTTCCCTTTCTAAAGTCAAATCTTTTAGAACTGCACAAAATTGCAACATTGTTATTCCAACCATCAAGGTGTGAAGTGGTTCCATCGCTACAGTGTAACGATCGCTGTTAAGTGGATTTTTACACTGAAATCACTGTCTTTGGAAGCAAGTTATTGGGAGAGGGAAACCCTAAACATGGATTCTCATCCCTTAAAATGGTACTGTCCACACAGTAAAAAATGTAAAACGCTTCAAGCGCATGATCCGGAGTGAGACCTGTTGAAATCAGGATTGAGTTTCACCATGCTTTGGGGTGGTTTAACAAGGGGAAAGCATGTTAACCCAAACTGCCGTGTGGACTCCGAGGACTGAAAACATTTTGAATCCAAGATAAGGTTGCCGAGAAGTCATGGCCACTGACCTCAAATCTCAACAAGCACTCCATAAGTGGGAAATAAGGGCTGTGGAGTAAAAGCTTATGGGGACCAACACCCTAGTGTTGCTAATGAACAAGAGATCCACTTCAGTGGTACAGACAGTGGATGTAGATTTATTAAGAGGGTCTACAGTATCTGAACTTCACCCAGCCTAGAGGAGCTGAAGTTTGGATGGCTATGAAAGTGTTAGAATGCATTTTGAATCTCTGTGCTATATAACTTTATACTGCTAATTTGTTTTTTATGAACTAAGTCATTGTTTTGACCAGTGTGCTAATAAATGCAAAAGATACTGCTGTGATGGGACTTCCCCCTGCTTGTGGTTTTACTATGCTTATATTTAAAATGCACTTTTCTGTTTACATGCTTTTCAGAAGTGCAGTGCTTTGTGTTTATTGCAATGATACTCACTGGAGGTTTAGATCAGTCTGAAATGTGTCCAGCTTATCTAAGCAATAAACGTTTCAATATACATACTATTAATTCTATCTGATATTAAATTTCCAGTTAGAGGAGTATCACCTCTATAAAATTCTATCATTTGCTCCAATGACATGACACAATGTGTGTGGTTAGACACAGCATTTAATCAGTTTACAGGCTATCTTTAGTTTTGATGCTCCGATACACAAGCTTTCTGTGCCATTTCCAGACTCAGGATCTTTTTGACTATAAGTATCTCTGTCCACAAAGAATGTTTCATAGCCAGAATAGCTGTGGAATATGTTTTGTGCTCTACACCATCCCTAGCAACCTGCCAGTAAAGCTCAGCATGGTTCCATTTCCCCCCATTCTGGGTGAACATAGTCTGCGAAGGGGTGGCACAGGCGTGGTTATGCACCGTATCACTCAGTTGTGGTAGTTACGGCACTGTGCAGGTCTGTTGGTGATGTTGCCATGGCAATATGATTGCCTCCTTGATGGAGGGAATTCACACTTAGCTGGCACTTGATGAAATCATGGCTAAGTTTAGAATAGCTTGGTCATTGCAAAATGCAGCTGCCCAAACAATTCCAGTTGTTAGTTGTCCATCACACCTCATCAAGGTGCAAATTGGTCCTACATCACTAATACTGTTTGGTTGCGTCCCCATGCACTAAATAGTCTGAATTGAATCTAAATTCGGCAAGGAGGGTCCCCATGCAAGACCCCCAAACCAGGCTACATGCGGACCAAATCACCCAAATCTGAGCTAAATTTAGGCCTCTTGAAAACTGTTCTCGCTATGGTTTGGAAGGCAAGCCCGCATTATTTTGGAGGACGAGTCCACACATGGGGACACTCCCATGCTATTTGGGGAGGAGTTAGGGTTAGCGGGCGGGTTTCACGTCCTGTGCTGCTGTTCCTGTCCTGTGTGTTGGGGATCGCAACTGCTGGCCATTTTAAAACAGTGATCAAAAAATGAGCCTCTTCTCTCCACAATCCAATTGCTGGGCAAACGTAAAAGAACTGATCACCCAATTTGACAGGTAAAGATGCAGTGATGGGGGGGGGGGGGTCATCTGGCCCTTGCTATAACACAAGCCTCTTCCTGCAACCCTTATTCCACCTTCACTCCCCGATCTTCGGCAAGCAGCTTCTGAAATTTGCCAGCTAAAAAGCTCAGTTTAGCAGAGAAGTGCTCCTCTGCTAACTGCTTCGAAACATCGTAGTGACTTTGGTAAGCCTTTTAGCTGGCAAACTTCAGAAGCAGCTTGCCGGCAATCAGGGAGCAGGGATGGAATAAGCTAACCAAAGCCACTACAGTGTTTAGAAGCAGTTTAGCAGAGAAGTGTTCCCCCGCTAAACTGCTGCTTGCCGGTGATTTGGAAGTGGGGGTGGAATAAGGGATGGTCAGGCATGGTCACCCAGTAAGTTTTAAGAGTCACTAAGTAAGTTTAGAGAGAAACAGTCATAGAACACGTAACTCTGGCAACCCCATCATAGCTCCACTATATATCCACTATATGTTACAATCTGTGGCACAAACCCTGGTGCTAGTGGTGGGTTTTCCAGCAATAATGCTATTACTTACCCTGTGGAGGGAGCCACCACCTTCACTACACCCACCGCACATGTATGAGGCCCAAGAGAGACAGACACAATTAATAGTCCATTCCTTTTTTAAATTTTCAGAGTTTTTTTTTTTAATGTACTGCTTCTAAAGTTTCTGTGTATCAAAAGCTACATATCTGGTGTATGCCAATTATCCTTCATACCATGAATATTTTGACTGGAGGTATGGACCATTGAGTTGGAAACTATAAAACATATATCCTAAGTAATGCCATTTAGGACAAAAATACAAGAGACTAATAAAGTACATGCTGTTACAATAACTGTAAAAATAAGGATGCCTTCCTAGGAATGTTTAAATTATTGATTTTTAAAGTTATTGTGGGAAAAGAAATAAGCTGTGGAAGATTATTGACAGTTGTGTTTTCAATATTTAAATAAAGCAAAGACTTCAAATCTGACTGGTCTCTAGCCAAGTGTCATATGAAATTTATATGGAAGATTCATTGCGAGTCTAAGAAAATATAACACATTTATTATTCTTATAGAATATAAAACATGACTGCAACTTATGTTATAGCACAGAAAAGGAAAGAATTAAAATCATCTTCTCCTAGTTGTCCAATCCTTTTCAGAGCAGGATAAATATTCTCATGAAAAAGTCTTCATTTTGTCTTCATCTGGCTGTGCTTCAGCTTTTTCTGGATTCCCCTTCTGGTTGATCTTTAACCCATCATGGCGTTATTCATGCCTCTGCTTCTTGATCTGAGAAGAATAAAAATAGGATTTGCCATTAATAATATCAGCATATTAATTATAGAACTTCCAGGTAGTGGCAGTGTCTCCCAGGGGCTTCTGCTAGTCAAGGTGGAACCAAGCAGTATCTCAAAGACTCATTCCCCAGATATCTCTGGCTGTAATCTCTCAACAAACCACACTGTCAAATAAAATAAGAATGAAGCTGCTGCAATTAGCTCTTCATAATTTTATGACACTTAATAGTTTTCTCACAGCAACTCATAATATCCTCCATAATACTGAATGTATTGTTTCCCTAATAATGGACTCATTATTACTGATTATACCCTTCGTGAATGCTGAACATAATGAAAATGACAAGGAATCCTGAGAATAATTTTCATAGTTGTAGAGGATGTGCATGAAATATGGTCAGCAATAAAACAAATGACATACCAAATAATGAGTTTCGGTATCCCCATTTTCAACAGCCCTGTAGTAAAATTATATCTTGACTTCATTATCATGTACACTACCGTAAGTGATATATTTTTCATTGTTCTTCAGATGCTGGCAAGCTTTTCTTATGTCTTTCCACTGTTTTTGTCAGCTTGTTTGAGACAAAGCTTGTGTTGTAGATTAGTACCAACACCAGTCCTGCCCTCAGGTTAATGGGACATGAAAATGATGGGATATGAGGAGCACAGTTGAAATAGGCAAGTGTAGACACCATTCTTGACATTATAGTTCTTACCAGCTGGTAGCCTTATGGAATGGCTGCAGCTAGGCTGGCTCATCTGCACTAGTATCTCAGCAGTAATGCAACATTAAGGATAGAGGTAGATAGAGAAAGCGAATTAAGATGACATTGAAATAACATCACTTAAATTTGCTCTTAGACTAAAAACAAATATGGGCACTGAAAATTATAAGGAAATGATTTTTTGCAAAATTGTGCAGCTCAGAGTTATGCAGGAATACTTATACCTAAGTCACTGATTTTTGCTAGATACTAGGGCCCTTTCTGCACTTGGTTTTTTTCCAGAATATATCTTGGGTTAGGGGTTTGTTGTCCACATGCTAATGTAGATTATGGCAGGACTCACCTGGGCCCTGACATATTCTGAACTAGTAAGTGGATAGCAGGTCCCTGTTCTATGTTCCAGAATAAGGCCAAGTGCAGAAAGGTCCCAGGGAGGTGCTGTGAAGACACGGCCTTTGTGTACTTGTGTACTGAAACACTTGTATTCTTCCTCAGAATATTTATTTTGTTTCCACACCTGTTACAATTGTATGAATAAAGCTTCTTTTGTTTTACTAAAGAGACTTTGCCAGCTTCACTATATTCTAACCCAGGAGAACATTACAGTTACAAAGTGCTCTCTCCTCAGGAACTAGGGAAGCCCAGGGTAGGGATAATAAACAGCAAGAAGGCTGCTTACAGGAGTTTTAAGTAACAGGTAGGAGGGAAAGAGAAAAGCTTTGCTGGTGTTCGCTCGCAGGCGCGAAGCTTGGACAGACCACAACAGTAAACACGCTACCAAGAATATAAAACGGTAAAAGTTTCTACAGATAACAGACAGGGGAAAGAGTGGGAGGTGGCTCGCCCTGGTGGATGGGTGCCACATTTGGTCATTCCCACAAAAATTTGGGTGACACCTCTGCTGTCAGCAGTTGGATGCAGTCCTAGCATTCAAATCTTGATTTCACAGAGGTAGGAAAGTCAAACTCCACTCTCTGCATTTCCCTGCTGCCACATCACAACATGGATTCCCTTGGTGCCATTACATATCGCACACTGGCTACTGGTCATGCTTGTTCCTTCTCCTCCTCCAGCCTGAATTCAGACAATCACAATCTCAGCTCCACATCCCACATCGTAGAGCTTCTTGAAAGCCTGGTCCTAATTTCTATTCCTTTTGTAATTTCAGGTTTGTGCTACTTTGCAATTTCAGAGTACACAACGGGGCTTTGCTCACACTGAAATGATGAAAAGGGGGGAATGTGAGAGGGAATCAGTATTCATGAGAATCAGTGGTCAACAAATGACTTCCCCCTCACTTCCCCCGAAGCATGTGTCCACAATGAAATCGTGTGGTGCTGATAGCAAACTTGATGGTGATGTGGGTCATTGTTAGGGTAAGGGGGCTGTTCCCCCAAACAGAAGGAGCCAAGATGGACCCCAACCAGCATTCACCCCCACCTCCTTCCCCTTCTTGAAGAAGTCTGATAGGCTGTGCACTGTGCTGCTTGCCCTAAAGTTGCTAAAACACAGTGCTGGTTTTATGCAAAGTTTTAATGAAAGTTAATGTTATTTCACTTGTGCATTGCCAAAGTAAAATGGAGGATAAAGGAGTGACCTTTCATCCAGGAGTTAAGTGCACTCAGGCCACCCTTTCATGAAAATTGGTGTGCAGTGGGAGGCTTTGGATGACATCAAGAAACTTTATCTGGCTGCATATAGATGGGTAAGACATTTGTCCAAGGCCCTCTTGTCCTGTCCCTATGCTGGCCCTCATGGCTACTGATGCTACATGTAGATGAAGCCTTTGCTTTTGATAGTTATTTTTCCATTGTCCTGGAATACATATTAAATGACAGGTGATTGGGCATGTGTGCAAAATAGATTGGCTCCTTTTCACATTTCTTTTACCTTCTTCCTGGTCTTCAAAGTGCCTATAAAGCAGAACATTTGAAGAGGGAGGTGCTTCAGGTAGAAAAGATTTAAAATAGACCGATCAAGTTTTAGCATAAATATAAAAGTACTTTACTGTAGAGCAGATGGGAATAATGCCATGTTCTTCACTTAACAGCATGAATATTATTAACCTGATGATAAATACTAAGTGAAGGCAAATAGATAACATTTCACTAAGAGTGAAACGTACAAATCTGTTTTTAATGCGAACTCAATTATCTGTAGTAATTTAATTTGAACCATGATTTCAGACAATGGCATTTATGAACAGATAGGTGGAAAGTGTGGCTAAGGGCTGTGCCATTTTTTCCCCCATTACTGTGAAGATAAATATCCATAGAATATGAAAGGGATACATAGAGCTATAAACAGACGGAAAGCTGATAGAAGACATAGCTCCGTTTACCTGGAGGGGCCCCTTCCCAAAGAAGCTAAGCTGTTGTGTTTCAACATGCAATAGCAAGGCATGCTCCACATGATTCTCAGTGCCCCTATGGAGGGTGTGATCACTGTGGTTGATGTCTTTTTTGTTTGTTTATTTAATAATTTTTATTGGAAAATTTTCATTAATAACCTAAAATAACATAACAGAACACCATAAGCCAATCTAATAGTGTCCATACATCTTCTTAGTATTTTTCAGTGATTTCTTTGTTCTTCAAGCATCTCTTCTTCTCAATATCTGCTTCATCCTCACTCTATCTTCCTCTTTCTGTTTTTCAGCTAACCTTATATGCTTTACAGAACCAATTTCCATTAGACTCCTTCATCATACGAAGTTTATAAAGGAATATCATTCTTATATCATATTAACATTACCTAAGCCAGTGGTCGGCAAACTCATTAGTCAAAAGAGCCAAATATCAACAGTTAAGTGACTGAAATATCTTTTGAGAGCCAGATTTTTAAAACTTTAGCTATATAAGTAGGTACACTGTTATTAACTTAATTGGGGTACTACTAACCTTTGAGAGCCACAATCAAGGGGCCAAAGAGCCTCATGTGGCTCCCGAGCCATGGTTTGCCTACCTCTGACCTAAGCCATGATTTCTACTATTTCCATAATATTTTTCTATTATTACCCTCTTAGCTATTATTAAACTAGCTTCTATATTTCTACCCAAAGCAATCTCCCAACCTAAATTACTGTTATAGTAATATTTTCTAGACTGTAATCTATTCTATTCATATAACAATATTTCTATTATTACCTTAATATAATTAATAACTTCATATATTTGCTACATTCCTTTTGAGAGAGAACAAAACAATACAGTAGAACAAAACAAAACAAAAAAGACCAGTCCCATGTTCCCCAATTGCCTTAGCCTTCTATATACTTTTAGAATTTATCTCACTTATAATAACATTTTTATCTTTAATAATCCATTCTATGTTCTTTTCTAGTTTATAATTTTTTTCTGAATCACATGTCTTATTTAGCCTTATATTACTGTTGACATTCTGTCACAAAACCAATTTTACTCTTGGTATTATTATCAGTATTTGTTTATTTACTCTGCTAATATACTATTACTTAAAAGCGACCCCCCCTTTCCTCCCAAGTTTCTCCAAATATTTTTTTTCTATGTAATGCCTATTGCAAAAACATCCTTGGAATTCTTGATGTTCTGCTTCCCAGGATCAAAAGTTACTTCCATGAGTAAATCTTCTCACAGCTTAAACTTAAAAGCTTTGCATGAGGATTTAATGCTTTGTCTTCGAGGGCATTTGCACTTTTCTTTGACTGTAAACAATCTCTGCGCTTAGATCCTTGATTCCTTGGTTTCCTTCGGCTTTTGCTCTCCACTAGGTAGCAGAGATTTGGTTTATCTTTCTTCTTTCTGGCTCTTTTTTTAAACTGGTCTTTCTCTCCATCTGTAGAGCTTTGCTTTTTTGCTCTTCACTTAGTAATTCCCCTTCTTCAATTTCAGCAAGATTTTTTAATCCATTATTCATACTGGTCCATTGCCTCAGAGGATGCTTCGCAGGTCTGGCTTCGTCAGCATCTTTTCTAGGACTTCCCACTCTATGATCTGATGTTACTTCCTCTTTGGAAACTTTCCAGAGGTAAAATTTATTTCTAAACACATTTATCTTCATCTCTTTTGATCGTTTGTCAGTTTTAGAGATAAAAAAGTCAATTTTCATACCTCCTCTTTCCCTTAATGGCTCTGGTTCATTACGACAATTTTTTGGCTGCTGGCCAGATTTCCGAGGCAAATCTTTCTTGTCATTAGATGTTTTCAGAACTCAGTTTATTTCCATTCTTGAATTAAAGTCTTAAAAGGAGGACAGCACAGACTTAACTTGACCTTTCCTAGCATCTGGTTGATGGATTTTTTTCCTGCCTTCAGCAACTCCTTGCCATTGGAGACCCATCAAGTAGCAGCTCAATTAAGGAAAATCCTTTCATGTCCCTGTTATCTCAGGGAAATAAATCACCGGAGAGGATTACCGAGTTCTTCTCCAGGAAAAAATACTGGAAAGTCTGCCAAATTCTCACTTGGCACTGTCAGTCCTCCATTGTCCTCACCGGAAGTCCACTGTGGTTGATGTCTTCACAAGGTACAATTTCCTGCCTTCAGTGAAAATCCCATGTTCCCTTCATTACCAGGTGCCTCTGATTTATGAAACTGAGTTGTGATGGTGCTTGATAATATGATGAACAAGATGTTTTTGCCCAGACAAATCTTCCCATATTATGATGCTATGTAATTTAATGTCATATCGGAAATGTGGCTCTTTCTTAAAGAGGTTCCTTGAAGGTAACAATTTCTTTGATAAGAAACATGGCCCCTTTCACTACTGAGCTTTATTATGGGTTATATTCTAAAATAGAGACCTGCCATCCACATGCCAGGGTAAGCTGAGGCAGGCACCAGGCGGACTCTGATGTAGTCTGCACAGGCATACAGATAGGAAATCTCTGTTCCAGGATAAAAACTGGAATAAGGCCTAGTGTAGAAAGGGCCATTGAAGCATTAGACTAGTTTCCTACACATCCATACAAACTGCTACTAAGCATAACACTATAAGAAGAACCCT
This sequence comes from Aspidoscelis tigris stejnegeri, assembly GCA_023333525.1. NCBI lineage: Eukaryota > Metazoa > Chordata > Lepidosauria > Squamata > Teiidae > Aspidoscelis > Aspidoscelis tigris. The sequence continues at coordinate 217,799,029 of JALMGA010000001.1, forward strand.
GCTGGACCAGGCCACATCCCATCTAGTCAGTATTCTCCTTCAAACAGTAACTCACCAGTTGCTTCTGGGCATTCTGAAGCAGATGATGGCAAAATCTTCACCTGCTCTTGAATCCCTGCAAATGGGTGTTAAAGGCAACCTTCCTGTCTCTCCAACCTGTAGGCAGTACCTAGGTGTCAATTCTAGTACCGATTGACACACCTGTCCTCCATGAATTTATCTAATCCTTTATTAAAGCTATTCAGACTGGTTGCTATCACCAAGTCTTTTGGTAATAAATTCCATATATTGATGACCCTCTGGTTGGAAAGGTACTTACCTCTGTCAGTCGTAGCACTCCTGCCCATCAGCTTCTGAGAGAGCCCCTTGGTTCTAGTGTTGAGCAATACAGAAAAGAATTAAACACGGTGCATGATTTTATATACTTCAATGAGGCCACCTCTTAAATGCTGCCTTTGAAGGCTGAAGAGACTAGACACTGCAGCCTAATTTCATAAAGAAGGTATTCCAGCCCCTGGATCATCCTGGTTGCCCTTTTCTGCAACTTTTCCATGTCTACAATATTCGTTATGAGGTGGGATGACCGTAAATGTAGACAATATTGCAAATGTGGCCTCATTACAGATTTATAAAGAGGCAAAATGATATTTGGCAACTTTTCTATTCCCTTTTCTGTTATCCCTAGCATTGAATTTATGTTGGGGGGGGAGGTTTCCCCACCTGCTGCACATTGAGCTGTCCAATTTGGTCTAGTGGTTAGAGAGCTGGACTCTTATCTGGGAATACCGAGTTTGATTCCGCTCTCCACCATGAAAGCCAGCTGGGTGACCTTGGGCTAGTCACAGCTCTCTTCTGAGCTCTCACAGCCCCACGTACCTCACAGGGTGTCTGTTGTGAGGACAAGAATAGAAAGCTTTGTCAGCCGTTTTGAGTCCCCTTAAATGGGTTGGGAAAGTAGTGTAGAAAAGCCAATCTCTTCTTCTTCCACCAGATCCTTAAGGTCATTTTCCCGGTCTGTCATAGAAAGGTGTAACTGTGATTCTTTGCTCCAATGTGCTTGACTTTGCTCTTGCTAAGACTGAAGTGCATTTGTCACTTCATTGCCGCCTCACCATAGGCAAGCAGGAATCAATAATATCTGGCTGTAAAACAGCAAAAGCTGGAGAGGGAGGTGAACCAGAGTATATGAAACTGAGGAAACATCTCTTTCCCATATGTAACAGATAATACACACAGCTTCAGCTCCTAGGTAGAGGCCCTGGTACATAATTCTCTCACCCATATATTGTCTTTTAGTGGAGGGTATCATATATTTGTGTTTATACACATTGTAAATGTATGCTATCAGGCACCCCATGGTTGCCACACATCTTTAATGCTGTTGAGGGGAAAAACAGTTTTTAGGTGCTCAATTTATTCAGAGTAGAAACACCTGTTTGTCAAAACTACTGTGCTATGAAATATATGTATTATCAACAATATATTTTACTAGTTATTTATTAGTTACTACTCCTTTTTCAGAAGAGTTTAAAAACCTTCTAACTCCAGGGATGACAAACCTGAGCCTTTATTAAGATATATACTCTTATTAAGACATACATCTAAATTCTGTTTGCTTGTGTTCATATGTGTTTTGTTTTATGATTGTGTGACATTGACATAGGGGATTTGTATTTTTTGTTTTGTACTGCCCTTTGGTGGGAAGGACTTTATAAAGAAACACTATTATTGTTGTTATTATTGTTAGATTTTGCTTAGGAGTCTTTCAAAGGTTTAACACTATGGAACCGTCTACACTTCTAGCAAAACATGCAAAAGAAGCCACAGAGTGCAGCATCTACATGCCCAAAAGTACTTATGGGTGTACAACACTTCAACAAGGGCACTGGACAGCCAACAAATTCCCTCCACAGCTACCTTCCAAAGACTGGTACAAAAAGCTCTGAGGATGTTTATTCCATGAGGCACTCTTGCTGCCACTGTGTCGACATGCAGTCAATGCGAGATCAACCTACCTTGCCTGCTCTGCACAAGCGTTGCAGCAAAAAGATCCATTTCTAAGGTCATTTCCATCATGAGTGATGCCTTCTCTTCAAAGCTGGGGGTGTTCAATGCTCCAAGGCTTCCAGTTCTTCAGAGAGGGAGAGGACAAGGAGCAGGATATTTGGATATTCTGTACCCCACCCCTAAGCTGATTTGAAGCCCTTGGTGCCACTGTGGTAGGATCACAGTCTTAGGTTTCTCCTAATAAGATGTTTGAAATGCTTTGGAAGAGCGATGCATTTCCTCACCCCTTAATATAACCAGAGATGTTTTAAATAAACTCATTCACCATTTCTCATGCCGTTAGGTTAATTGATGCTTGTGTTCATATCCTCTTGCTGTATCATTCACAGTTCTATTTTTGGAATGAAGTGTCACTGTTACAATTAAAGTTGTGGTGGGAGTACAATAGATGGTGGGACATACATGGTACAGAATGCAGACAGAGGAAGAAGCCATTTGAGCATTTGAAGCATGCTGGGGTTTTTTCTAATAATCATGTTTAGTAGAAGCACATAGCCCATCCTGGAAAAAAATGCTGAAATTCCAGATCATAATCAAGCCTAAAGCAATGAACAAAGTGTGTGATCTATCTTCCTCTGTTGCCCAAGTTATGCATGACATGGTCAGTCAGTCGTCATTTCATTAGCTAACACATTTTAATCTCACACTTACATGCCATTATAAGCACCAAGGGCAGCTTTCACAGGGGGTCTTTTTACACTTACCAGTTGGAGCACTCAGATCTGCTCACTGTTTCAGTCCCATCCGTACATGAATGGTGCCACAAGTCACCCTTCACCACTGTCAGCAAAGGTAACAAAAATAGACCCCTAGATAACACACAGTACGATCTCACCCAGATCCATTGCTTCATCTTCCCAAATTACAGCCACAACTGAAGATTGCACTGGAACCTCCGGAAATTCTTCACCTCTTTCCCACTGTTTTCTGCCTTGGAGTACAGGTTCACGTGCTCTACAATTGGGACCTTTGCACTGGATTCTTTGTATCCTGCTTGCTTTCTTGGCTGAGATAGCTTGCTTATAGAACTTTAACTCCAATGCAGCTGAAATACAGAGCTATGCTGTTCCACTTTTGTGCAATTCCCTACTTCCTACTAGCTTTATTTTGTTTTCTGACAGTTTCCTATGATCAGTGTGATCTCTTGAGAAAATTCTACTAGTCTCTAACCTGCTTCATTTCATATTCCAAATCCAAACTTGCCTGTTATTTGATTTCCTACTGATGAACCTATGATGAAAATGACTCTCTTTTTAGCCGTTAGTTTTAGAAGGTGATGCAGGCCATCAGGCATAGTAAGTATCTGTGCTTGTTACAAGGAATGCCACATAATATAATATGTGAATAGAGCTCAGTAATTATATGCACCTTAATTTCAATTTTATGAGAATGTAATACTTTTTAATCTATAAAACTGCATACAGTAATTATTTCATTTTCTAGAATCTATTACACTCACACACAGTAAGAAAGAAATACCTCTGAGGTGGCTCATGGGCAGCTTAGAGATGGTTCACAGGTGGGATTATTCACATGCCAGTCTGCCTTCCTCTTTCTCATCAACTTTCTAGGCTAGAAATGGTTGATTAGAGTTAGCTATAGTCCCCAATGGCTTTTGAGTCATTTTTTGTTATATATACATCCTTAAGCTCTGAATGTTCTCATTGACTTAAGCTGAATTTGTTGTCTCCCAGGCACTTGGCAGAACATCCCACAAATAACTATTTTATGCATGATCTTAACATTATCTTCTAAACAGTATAACTCATAACTGAATAGTCTCAGGTTTTTTCCTGTACCCTGAAAATAGCACATATTCCTGATGATCTCAAGAAAATGAGAATATCTTGTGTATATTAACTGCCACTAAAATAATCATGTAGTAAATTAAAATGCAATATACTCCTATTTTGATTCATGTTCTTTTGAACAACCCAGGAGGAAGCACTGGGATGGGATCCTTAGAGAAATATTACTTAAATACTCCAAAGATTTGCATATTTAAACCATTCATTCAGCTAGCTGCTGAATCTTTCATGAACTGGTAAAATGGAAAGTATAAATCACACCAAAATTTAGTACAAACGGGGCTTCCCGACAGAGAAATAAAACTTATCTGAATGCTTGCACAATTCTCAATGTGGATTTTGCCCTATTTTAAAATTTAATGAAATTAGGCGCTTATTATTCTGCCAGTACGTTCACCGATCTTCTTCAGAATAGTGACTTTGTCAGTAGTTTTAACTGAATTATATTTATTAGATTTCCAACCTTTGTGAAAGAATCTTATGCCCAAAAAATAAAGGGGAAAGGGGGATGAGTGAGGAGTTAGGGATTTGTTCAGTTAGTGCTTCACAGCAGCCCTCAACCAGAAATCTAGCAATTTCACAAATGGTCACCAAACTGCTTTCAGAGCATGTGGTTTATGCCATCAATGGCCCATAGATTGTGGATTGGACAGCAGTTGGACAGGTGCAAGGCTTTCATTGGAAGCCCCCTTTGCTTTCCCAATCTAGTGGGGGGTTTTAATTCACTACAGATGGAAATGTAGTTAGGAATGTCAATGGAAGGCTTCCAAGGGAAAGTTCATCCTTCCCCTACCACTCTCATGGAACTAATTTGCAAGCCGCTGCTGGTTTGCATCTGACATCCTGTAATGTTAGGATAAATTTTGCACTAACTGATGCCAAAGTAATAAGACTAGTAGTGATGTGTTCTCTTTCTCCTAGCAAATTTATGTGATTGTGTCAATAACTAGTCCATCATTTTACTGTCCTGCCATCTGTTGGTATGGGAAATTGAAGTTCCATAGAATTTATTTTCAGTTTCAAGGCTTTTGTCATGCAACTAAATCCCATTTGGCTGATCAAAAGCAAAAGATGCTTATCTTCTAAAGCTTGGAGGAGATAAGAAGCACTTACTTAAGTCAGCGAAAGAGAAACACCTATCTTCACTTCACAAGAGGATACATTTTCCTGGCGATGCAGTAAGTAAGTAGAATTTGCTTTCTGTTGGAATGTAACAGAATGGGAGAGATTGCCTACAGTTAAGAAGTGAAAAGAAATTACAATAGAAGAACAATGTAGAATGCCTATTTTTTTATGATTCATAGGAACATGTCATCCATCCTTTTTTTCATCCACAGGTTCCTCATATTAATAAGAACAAACTACAACAAACACAAAATAAGGAAAAAATATTGGCTACCAGTAAACATATTATTATGAATGGCTAAACTATATGGAGGTAGGGAGACCAGTTTAAGAAAATCCTTAAACATTTTGGCAAAACTGGACTTGTCTTGTTATCTAATTTAAACATAATGACAGGAACCTGATTTGTGATACCATATTCTTGCACTGTATCCATTATTTCAGAATCCCTCAGGGTTATTGTTGTTGTTGGTTTGAATTCTAACTAAAAGGATTTTTTTTCCCTGTCAAAACCCTTTCTGTGTGTAATTTTTGGAACCACCATGAGGTGAAACAAATATGCAGTTTTGATTTAATTTGTGTTCTTCTAAAGCTCTGAAAGGCCCTTTCTGCACTAAGAGTCCATGTAGTACACATTTGCTGGTCCAACTCTGTCAGCATTCAACAGAGATTGATATGGAATAAGTAAGGCCTTAATCTGGATCTCTGGTGGTATCATTTAATCGGTATCACCAGAGAGACTGCTGGAATTCACCCCACGTAGGCCCCAAGGCTAGGCACTTTCATTCACAGCCTTTGGAGGCATGAGGGTGCGGCTGTGAACCTCATATGAGCTTCGCAGCAAGGGAGTAAGTAAATCTGGATCAGTGCTATCAGCAGATGGTGCTGATCTCATGCACAGCTCCCTGTGTGTGGGCTGGACTATTCCAGATCGACTGATCCAGGATCTAAGAGAGATAAGTGCAGAAAAGACAATAATCCAGATTAAGACTTCCTTTAACGCAGAATAGGCTCAATTTAATTCATATGGAGCTAAACCAACAGAGAGAGGGCCTCATTGATCCACATTAACATGTGAATGCGGAAGCCCAGAGTGTGTACTGCACAATCCAAAAGATGCGTGAAGTCTGATTGACCCCACAATTTTTATACCAAAATGATGTCATCAGTGTGAGGACTTCAGCCTCAACCGAAACTAATGGAAACCCTGGATAATGAATGCCCTGTTTTTAAAAAAGTGGATTATTCTGTCTATAGTCTGTCTTCCATATTGTCACTTTGTGTACAAACAGATAGGATAGGTTTTCTCAGATCAGACAGTAGAGCTCAGATCTGGCACATAAGTCATGTGAAGAGTGTGCTTTGTGATGGCAGCATTCTGTAAACATTGCCCAATTCTGTCTAAATAGATTGAGCTTCCCTATTTCTTCTTTCAGTCTTAGGAAACTACTTTTTGCTGTACAGTGTTACTGAGTTTTCCTCAAGGACTTAGGATAATACAATATTTGTTCTTTATGTACCTTTTTAAAGAAAAAAATATGAAAGGAAATAAAACAAGGTTTAATTCTGCATTTGCTTTCACTATCTCTATTCCTTTTTACAAACCACTGGGGCCCCCAATGTAAAGAGAAGCTGCCCCTGCCTCCCCCAGACAAAGGAAAATTGCATAGCTCTTTTGGGAACATGGTTCCATAATCAGCAAACGGGAATTCCTCCAACTCTCCTTAAGGAGGACATACTGATAGGGGGTTGGAAGCTAATAACTAGTTGTGTTACTAATGGGTAATTAACTTGTGAGAGTTTTTAATGTTTTGTTTTATTAATATCAGCAGGTTGCAAACTATATAATCAATTTGATTTTGGTGTTGATGATCTGGTGATGTCCATGTGTAGAACTGCCTTTTGGGCTGTTGGAAAAGACTATTGGCTATGATCAGTGAGTTATATGCTCCATCGTTACTGCAGGGGATGAAAACAGCTGCTTTCATCCTATTTGGAGGCACCTATTGTACCCTAGTACTTCTTTTCTCACCTTTTTATTGGTGACGATGGCTGCCCCATTCCTTCTGAGGGATTCTTCTCCACATTAGTAGATATAATTGTCATCTAAATTAAATTCACCCATGCCAATCTATTTTCATTCACTGGCTCCCAAGATGTCAGTCTCTAACTTTGCCATCTCATGTTTGACCACATCCAGCTTACCTTGGTTCATAGATGATATAGATCTTTCGTCCCAGGTTCCTATGCAATATTGTTCTTTACAGCATCAGACTTTCCCTTTTTGCTTAGCATCCTGCTATAAATATATTTATATTTTAGCTGCCTCTTCTAGTTCTGGAATGATTTGTTCTTACTTCATTTCATTAATTATTGCTGTAATTGTTTTGTGTATGAATTATGAGCTATATTTTTAGCAGCTTTGTTTTATAATATGTTACAACTGTAGCACTGTTGACAGTTGTGATTATTAAATCTATTCTAAGGGAGTTAACAAATTTTATGTATACAGTGTAAGTTCTGAAATAAATTGTGGGTTCAGATGGATTTTGTAATGTTTTATTACATTTAATATCATTCTGATATTTTGTGGTAATTATTTTGTATGAATAATATAATGCTGTCTTCTTGGAGCTGTGCTTGAAAGTGGTTTAGAAAATAGAGTTAAGCTGCATTGGCACATTAGTCTCGAACCAATCCTGCTGCATTTGATCCCCGATTGTCCACACACAGGCTGCATTCAGACATAACAAAAGAGGTCCCTCAGAGACATCTCAGACAGGGGGTGGTCCTCATGTTCCTAAGACTTCTCTAATCCACTTTTTCTAGCATAGAATGTTCAGGAGAAGGAGGGAGAGGCAGATCTCTAAGCCAATCCTTTTTTTTTTCTCTGTCTGATCACAACGATAGAGTGGGCACTTTTGCTTCCAGGATGTCTGTATTGGTAGTCAGAGCACATTCTCTCATGATACTTCTTATTGTTGTAAAAGTCAGCAGTCAGAAGTCAGCAATAGCATCTGACTGGTGCTGACAGAAGCCCCAAAGGCCTCACAGTGTACTAAATCTCAACATACTGTGGCTGTGTTCCAACACAAGATATAGTCAGGCTTGAAGTCAGCTTGAGCCCTCCCAGTCCCGCCACTTTGCAGACTAAAAGCCCCCCAAAATGGAAAATTCACATCAAAAGAGGGCTCGCTGCTGGGTCTAGAAATACCCCACGCTATTAGCAAATGGAATGCAAGCGGATCTTTTGGGGAGGGATCCGTGCTTTGGGGGTTTTCCCCAGCTGAAAGGGGGGAAGTGGGAGAAGGTGAAGAGTGAATGCCTGAAGTTCCTAATGTATCAAGAGATCAGACCAGTGGGGAAGAGCTTAATTTATCAAAGCTTGTGAAAGACAATATTCTTACACAGTTACATTGAGGGACTGGAGATCGGTGGTGGCTCAAGCAGCCCAGTCACCAGGGGCCCAGTCATTGCAGTGCCCTACATGGCTGCGCATTTGCTGGTGCGAGCACTGTGGTGACAATGACACTCTGCAAACATGTAGTCACATCTGGGATCATCTGAGCTGCTAGTGCACTTGCATAGCACGTCAAATGACCCCTTGCACCAGAAATGGGGCAAATGCTCATTGCTGGATACAACAGGTACGTTTGTGGTCACGAATGGTGAAGGTTAGGTTGGGTGTGATGCATGATTTTGTACACCACCACTAGTTTGCAATAGGTGAACATCTAGGCAGGCAGGGGGAGTTATAGGCTGTAAGCACCTACTGCAAGTACGGATGCATCTGCCCAGATGTTCACCTATTGCAAAGCACAAGACCAAGTGCAAATTGGCCTCTTAATTCAGAGTGTTCGCAGTGACCTTCAAAGCTCTATGCAGCTTGGGTTGGTGGTTACTGATAGAACATCTGCTCCTATATAACTGTCTCACACCCTGCAGTCAGCAGTAGATGTTGGGAAAGTAGCGCCCAAAGTCTGTGTTGTTGTTGTTGTTTCCATAGAGGCTCTGCCTGTAGATTTCTCTCCCCAGGTCAGTTTATTGAGGTTTAGACCTGACATCCTTCAGATATCAGGTGAATATCTATCTGGTCTCCCAAACCTACAGTGATGTAATCAGAAAAACTGCTTTCCTGGCTTATATTTGGTTGATAGTGGTGGACTCTGTACTCAGTGGGCAACTATATATCTATTAATATCTATCAATATCTATATCTATTAGGGATGTGCAGAAATATTTGTAACATTAGAAATTCATATGAATTCAATTTGGACATTTGAATTCAAATTGAAAGTTGGCTCATTCAAATATTAACATTCAAATTCAAATTGAATGTTTTGATACATTTGTATGAAGCTTCGTATGGGATTGATATGCACATCCCTAATATCTATGTCTATATCATCTATATCTTTTTCCTTTTATACCTTGTGAATCACCTTGAAGTGACAGAGTCAATAAATAAGGCCTAATAGCAGGAAAAGCAAGAAGAGAGTGTAGATTATAAGCCAAGAACGGATAAACTATTAAGTGGCAAGCAGAAACCCAATAACTCAGTTTGAGTCCACATGGCTTTTCCCATTTTTGGACAGGTTTGTGTCAGTTTTCATAAGGTTTTGTACATTTATTGGCATCATTTACTTTTAACTGCTTTGCCTTCTGTTCCACCAGCTACAATAGCAGAGACCTTCGGGTATGGGGCGGGATATAAATGTAAATAATAAATAAATAAATAAATAAATAGGCAGTGGCTACTGCAGACCCTTGTAAATGCTGAATTTACTAATAGAAAGACTTCACAGACAAGAACCCTTCCATCATGTATAAATATACTATTGTCATTTCCGTGAAACAATGGACCAGTTTATAACTGCTTTAATGTCATGTAATTCAACTTCCTACAGGCGCATCCCCATTATAAGCTTAATCCAGTTTCCCTAAACCAAAATAATAGAACTGGATGCAAATGCAAATTTGCCTGATCCCACTATTTTCAACTCAATCGCATTGGATCTGGATTCTGAGGATCATATGTGGCATATGTGATTCAAGGGGGGGACTCAAGTGGCTACTTTCTAAAAGCCGCTTTTTTGGGCTGCCCTGCCCTCTTCCTCCTGGCATGGACGCGCCACCCATGGAGCCTAGCTGGGTGGCTGGGTGGCTGCCGCTTGCCTGGTTGGAGGAAAAACGGCAGTGGGCAGCCAGTGATTCTTTCCACTCTTCTCCCCATTGCCCAGGACACACAGCAGCAGCAGCAACTCAAGCCCCCTTGCTTTAAACATTCACACATCTCCCAGAACCTGCAGCTGCTTTTCTTTCCCTTTCTAAAGGTCAGAACTCCAAAGAGCTAGAATTGTGCAAAATTGCAACATTGTTATCAGATGTGAAGTGTGTGGATTGCTACAGTGTAGCGGCTGCTGTAAAGGATGGATTTTTACACTGAAATCGCTATCTTTGGAAGCAAGCTATTGGGGGAAGAAGACCCTAAACATGGATTCTCATCCCTTAAAATGGTACAGTCCCCACAGTAAAAAATGTAACACGTATCAAGCGCACGAACCGGAGTGAGACCTGTTGAAATGAGGGTTAACATTTACAATGCTTTGGGGCAATTTAACATGCGGAAAGCGTGTTAAGCCAAACTGACGTGGGGTTTGCGAGGATTGAAACCATATCAAAACCGAATTAAGCTTGTAATGGGGATGTGGCCTACGTCTAAATACTAAATGTGGCATTTTTTAGAATGGTCCAAAAATCAATTAAGCCTCAAAATGATTGTATTGTATTACTTATGTGACAAAAACAAGTAAGCTTTTGGAGATTTCACCAGCAGGTCTGGCCATGTGTTACATTTGGAACACCATTGTTCTGTTCCTTCCAAGGAATTTATTTAGCAAGCAGAGCAAGAAATCATTACTTATTCAACCAGCCTAGCAGTTAATTTGAGCAGAGCATTAATTCCAAGGGGAATGACACAGTTTGACAGTATTAGCTGCTAATAGTGACTCATCTGTTACTTTTGTCTTGATAGAAAACTTGAAATCATCCCTGTTTACAAATATGAGCAAGGACAGATAAAGTGAAGAGTAGTCAGGTTTGAGTGTATTACAGGGTTTAACTGGATGATTATAAAGTAGTTGTGAGAGAACCATTAGGGTAAGCAAGGACACTGCAAAAAAAAAAAGATGAAAAGACATTTTCTTAGCTCCCCCTCTCACAAGCATCTCTAGAGGGTTACAAATAAGGTTTACAAATAATACTGTTGCATTAAAAGCACAAAAATGGAAAATGGAAAACTAAATGCTAGATAAGCTGGTTCATGTTTTACCTACAGTCTTCTGTCTTTTTAGAAAATAGAAAATGACTATGCTTCTGAGATAAGTTGTATTTCCTTTATAATGTATGTTTTCTCCTGATTCAACAAAATTACATTATGTTCCTATCAATTTATGCAAGTCATATTTTCCCCACCCCTAATGTTTCTTTCAACTGAATTTCTCATTTTGGGTTTTTTTTAAAAGTATATTGGATGGAGATGCAGTACAATCATTTCTTCACAGAGAGAAAAAGAAAGTGGAAAATTATTTTGGAATTAACCCTTGAAATAGAAAAGAATACAATCTGAAATATTTGATAAGCTCCTCTTCTGCATTTCCGGATCAACTGAAACCTTTCTATGCATACTGTTTGTTGCTCTGGCATCAATGGAGGCTTCATTTGTAAATATAGATGTATATTATATGTAACTCACAAAAAAAGGTGGCATTTCTTCCAAGGATATGCACATTTCTTTCCTATTACTTTCCTGCCTGGTTTCTTATTAAACAGCATTTTAAAGAATAAACAGCAAGGTTCCCTATTTATTGTGGCAAACAGATTACTGGCATTTGAACTGAGATTTCCCTGAAGAAAAAAAGGAAGAGTGGACTCAAGCTTTGGTTTACAATGGGTGCATTTCCATACAAGATTAAATCTGAATCAAATCCGTTTTTGGGAGCCTCTGATCCCATTTAATTTTTTATCCCTGGACTTTATGAGGACTATCCTGCTAAAATCTGCAGGAAAAAAGTCCTCAGAAAAATTGTTCTCGGTCCCATTTTGGAGCCCAGCCCATTTTCAGACTGCCGCCCTATCTACTTCAAGCCAATGCCTGCTGCGGATGGGTGGGATTTCACATCTGGAAGGGATTTCACATCTGGAAGGTTTGCTCCATGTCCTTCCCATTGAAAGAATGTTAACCTCTGCTATTGTTAGCTGCTCGTAGAGATACATTACATTGTAGCAGCTAACAAGAGGGAACCTTTATTCCCGCTGTGTCCTGAGAAGTTCATTCAAACCTCTCTCCTTTCTCTCTCCAAGCTGCTTGCGGGTGAGTGGGCAAGCGGGCAGAAAAAAGCCACAGAGGATGGCTGCCATGGAGAGGATCAAAGGACAAGGGGCTAATTTCATTACTTTTTAAAAAGGAAATTGCGAGGGTGGGCTTGAAAGGAGCAGGTTGGTTGGTGTACGGGGGAGAAAGCGCACAGAAAAAAGCAACAGCCAGGATGTCCTTGCCGTCCCTGTCTGTGGGGGCATCAAAGTACAAGGGGCAGAGATGAAAAGATCCTGTTTCTCCATGCTGGGGATTTGTGCAGCTTGCACACACGGTCATGAATCTGGATCAAAATAGTCTAATTGGGATTTAAAAAATCAAGTGGGAATGCAGCCTCAGTGTATTGAAGCATTGTCCAATTTTCCCTTATTGGCCAGACACACAGAAGGAAACAAGTGAGTAATGGTTTGCAGCCTTAAGGTCTGTAAGTGTGTCTCTGAAATTATAATGAAGATTGTAGCTTGTATTAATTTAATAAATGAGTTCATTTGTGCTCTTAAACAATATGGTTTCATCTAGGGGAATCGTTTTACTGGCACTATGTCTCCTTGACAAGGTAATGATTTAACCTGACGGTTTAATGCTGTTCCTGAACACCACTGCTGTTCAGAGGTACCTCAGAGAGTCAGTGCGGCTCTTGTGTTCCCAAGCCTTATCTAATCTACCTTTTCTCTCACAGATGTTCCGGAGGTGGGGGAGGGGCAGACTGTTGTGTGAACAATCCCACCTCAAGGCCTTTTCTGAGACACCTCAAAGACACTTTGTTTGGCTATTCTGATCACAGCCTAAGACATCCCCTGGAGCAATTAGTTTCAAGGAACACTGATCTTTCTGTCAAAAGAAAAATCTCTATATAATATTCAAATCAAATTCAAATGCTCATCATGGAACATAAAACGCGAAACCTATGTATACAGCCTTCCCTTGTATAATGTTATGGTGACCACAACATAGTCAGAACTATGTAATGCAAGTAAAGAGGGTGTTTTTTTTTGCTGTAGTTGTTCAAAAATAAATAGTATCTTAAAGCAAAAGTCAGTGTGCTAGTCAATGAACCATTTCTGCATCCACAGCTCACCTACTAGGTACTAGGCAAGATGTTCAATTTTCTGTGCTTCCTAGGTGTCAGACCCTTGAATCTAAATGGCTGTTCTGATGAAGCTGGGCATCTTACTTAGAAGGTCACTACTATGATGGAATTTGTAACTCCTTTAACAGTGTCATCGAATTGTATGTTCTCTCATTTAAAATGCAGCAACAGGAATGAACTTCAAGAAATAGCAACTCCTGTTATTCAACCAGTGAGATTTTATTTGGAGAACTCTTGAAACATTGCACAGTAGTTTCATGATGGGTTCCTAATTCTGTATAAACTGCCACTCCACATATACAAAAAACTTTATTTATACCATATGAAAATCAGCTTTCATTATGGCAATCTTGGAAAGATGCTAAGGCCACCTCTAGACAGCAGCCAGAAAACACATTAGGGCTGTGGTCACACCTAAGGTTTAATCCAGCTTCAGTCCACTTTCAGAGCAAGAGAACACATCAGCAAAGTGACCAGTAATCTATCCCAAAGGTGAATTTTCTGAGTTATTTAAGGAAAGCTTATTGTCACATTGCTGATGCGTTCTCTCACTCTGAAAGTGGGCTGAAGCTGGGTTAAACCTTAAGTGTGATCACAGCCTAGGAATTGCTCCTTCGCCATTATCATCTTCTGGTCAGATGGTGCTGTCTTTGTCCATTTAAAGTGACGTGCACATCTGGGTACAAAATACCTGAAAGCATGCATTGCCACCACTGTGCATGCATTGCAGTCTGTTTTGGCCTCCGTTCATGCATGGCAGACAGAGCAACAAATGGCGGCTCTGTCCAAAGGGTGTGTTAAAGTGCTATGGCTGGAAAACCCATGACCAGCACTGGGTTTCCCAGCAAAAGGTTTTAGCACTTTTTTAAAGATGGGATAAAGCAGAATTGCCACAGAATATATGTGTGGTGACTATACCATAACGGCATCAAAATGGTGTTATCTCTCTCTCTCCCCTCCCCCAAAATTTGGACAGGGCCTAAGAATATATGTGTAATAAAATGGTAAGGAGCTGGAGACCGAAGATGTTATTTTGCAGCTGATTTGGTAGAAGGTGTCCTTTAACATGTCTAGTGCAATAATTTTAAAAGAAAATGGCCTGCAGTACGAATGTGCAATATGACCCCTCTCTTCCCACTTTACAAGAATGAGAGATTATATATTTCACTGCTCCTCTGCCTCTACTTATTTAGAACAGTGCGACAGCAACAGTTAAGGAAGCAAACTAAAGCACAAAACCATAAAAAGAAGAAAAAGGTGGGAAGAGATGCTTGTTGGTGACAAGGCTTCACCATGAAAACAGAATAAACACGTATTTCATATGGAGAGACTATGGCCGTGATCACACCTGGCTGAACCAGGTCATCCCCTTAGAAACGGAACTGAAGCCATCCTAATCCTGCTCACACCCAATCCCCAATAATCAGTCCTCACCATAAAGAACCACTGAAAAGCAAACCTCACACACACAGAGAGACAGCTAGGAACATTTTTCTCCAGGCACTTTGGTGCGCCCACCCCCAATGACTAGCACACTAGAGTACAGTGCCTTCCCAGCTCCAAGGCTAGGAACCGTAACTTCTAGCCATTTGAAGTGTGGGGGGAAACCACAAAGTTCAGGGAGGTTTGAGACGGATCAGTGCTATCAGCAAAGACCATGCTGACTGGCCCTTGCCTCCCCATGATCTAGATCAGTAGGTCCAGTGAATCCAGATCTACTGATCCAGATCTACATCAGGTAAGTGCAGAAACAGCCTGAGGAAGAATGGACCTATAGCTAGCATGTAGATGGGAGACGACACAAGAATTTCGATGCTGTTATTCATGATGAATACACTTTTCACTCACAAGCATAATACTCTGCAAAAATTGAGCCAATCATATAGGATGTGTATTGAATATTAACAGGACTTCTCTTACTACTAATGGTCTCTGGAGACTGGAATTTTAGATAAAATTGAGCACAAGATGACCTAGAATGCAGGAAATATTTTTTAACACAATCTGTCTGTGTAATTTTTAAGACAAACTCCAGCATCATATTTTTTGTACTGAGCACATATGAGTCTAAGGAGTAGGGGTCAATGTACTAGTGCTTCTGTTTCAGGAACAGAATTCAGAGTAATTGATTCAGGTAACATGGAGACTTGTTCATTTTGCTGTTATTGAAATATAAATGAATTCACAGAAAGTATTCATTTCCACCTAGTTCTTTTCAGTGGGCCATTCTGCACACACCCTTAATCGGAATTAAGGGTCCTTATAAAACACTTCTAGGCCACATAGATCCATGTTAATGTAAATCTATGAGGCAACACTCCCCTTATTCCTGCTTAGTCTGCAGAAGACAGAGCTAGATCTGGATTAAGGAGGCCCTTAATCTGGAACTCTTGTAGACCCAATAAAAGGCTCTTGGGGGGCATGCAGAGAGCACACCTCCATGATCCAGAACTACCAGGAGGTGCCTTTCAGTGGTGCACCATAGTGCCCTGCCAAAATCCATCCCATTCAGCCCTAATGGTTAGGATCTAGGACAGTTCCTAGCCTTCGTGGGTGCCAGGTGGCTGATGTTCAGTAGCACGCCATAGCACAAATCCAAAAGCACCTCCCAGGCTCTGAGGCTAGGAACTGTCATTCCAGTGATCCAGATTTAACCTGAGTAAGTGCAGAAAAGGTCAATCACTGAAAATGTCTTTTAACTGTACCTTTATTTTTACCTTTGTTTTCAATCTTTTATGAACTGCTTGGAGAATTTTTAAAACGGAAAGTGGTATTAAAATGTATTTTTAAAAATACTGCATTGTGGAATATGCCAATATATCTTCTAGCTAAGAACTGCAATGCAACATGGCTCTCATCAATATCCAGTTGGGCATCTCTGATCCTTGGCTACTGTTGGTCTACAAACATATTTGTGAGACCCAGAATGGCTTACTCAACTAGTTTTTGTTGTTGTTATTTAGAAAACTAAAATGGTGCAAACACAGAATATCATAGTCAGTTTATTTCAAAGGTGTAGCTATAATTGGTATTCCATCAGATGCCTTCACAACCAACAGAGCCTATGGTCAAGTTCCATGGGAACTGTAGTTCATCAGCTTTTGGAAAGTCACAGGTTATTCATGCCTAAAATGCATGTTTTAACCACAGATCTCCACAGTGGGGTTATTTCACACTTTTTTTGTAACAGAAATGCTCATTATATTGTAGCATTTTTATGGTACTGTCAAAGAAAGTCTGAACAGAGATAAGAGTCAATGTCACTAGCAGTTTTCTGTAGTGGTAGTTTACTTTTTGCCTCATTTGTTTTAATGATTGGAAACTTAACACCCAGAGAGAAAATTGGATACATACACAAACATCAAAGTCTGTCAATTGTGCCCTATACCGTATAACAGCCATTTATTTTACAATAAATTCTGTAATATTGCCTTCTTTCTGCAAGATAACTACAGTTTTCAGTTCCTTTGTTCTTTAGCTTCAGGACTAAGAAGAGAATCAAGATAAAAACTGGACTATAGGGAAGAATATTAGCAGGCAGCCATGAACCAGGGTTCATCAGGTCACTTTTTGTTAGATTTTTGTTAGACTTACCTTATACTGCGCCGTCCTGCTGAAGCCGCTTCCTGTCGGTGAGACATTATGATCAGAAGCGGCACAGGGACAGCACAGTCACTTCCGGTATGCTTGTCAGGACAATTGGAAGCTATGTTGTCCCTTTGAAGTGGCTTCCCATCAGTCAGACAGGATGTGCCATTGCCCACAGCGGGAGCACAGCGGCTGCATCCAGACTTGCTTATACTGCGCAGCAGAATGCGCAATCACAATTTGGGTGTCACACATAACAATCCATGCCTTATCAGATCACCACTGTGCACTTACCTTAATGCTAGTAAGAGGACATTCATTGTGCAGTACGCCAAAAATTCTAATCTTCCGCCAGTCCGGGAAGAACGGTGAGAAGAAACAAATGAGTGTCAGAAGGGCAGCTCAGATCTGATTGGCTGCCTCAGCCTGCATGGCTGCACGTGCGGACTCGGCCCTCTCAGCTTCCAATGGAAGCTACGGAGCTTCCTTTTGAGTTGGGATGGCCCTTCTTTGCTTCGCAGTGGGTAAGCTGTACTTTTTACTTTAACTATGGAATTATTCTACAAGTCTGGAGGCAGCCAGCATATCCCTCAAGAAGCAAAGTAAAAAGATGCTGATCAATCATGGTGAACCAATCTTCACAAATCTTGGAATGGTTACCCTTGCCTTTTGTTTGTACATCTGTTTGTTTTGCTGGTAAGGTGCTCCCTGCAGAAGACAATGGTGTTTTCTTTCTGGTTTCTGCTCATGTCTTTCCTGGCACCTCCAAGCTTCTCTGATGGGAAGAATACAAGTGACATGTTATTCTTATGATTTCTTAGCAAAGTTGCTAAAATAACTTTCCTATAATATGATATTGAAAGGAAAAAGGGGCAGCGTCCACACTGCATGCCTCAATGCACAATGCAGAGGCTATGACAAGCCAAAATTGAGAAATGGTGAAGCAGATTATGATGGGAGCAGCCCACACGGACTGTGCTCTCGTCTCAATCTAGCACAGGAATGGGAACTTTAGTAATCCCCATCCAATGTTGCAGGCTGGGGGGAATTTGTCCATGTGCCTCAAAACTGCCCCCCAAATAGGTCATTTCTGGAGCATGGCAAAATGTCACCAAGGAGTTAACTGGCATAATCCAAATGGGTCATGCAGAAGCTGCCAGAGTTCAACATTTGAACCGCTTCATTTGACCTGAAGCATTAAAGAAAATTGTTCTTGCTGTTTAGGGTACTTTTTTATTCTGTGAGAAGTAATATTGTTAGAAAGTAGGATTATTATGTGAGTTGTAAAAAAATAAAGAAAATATTAGTAATAATATTATTTTCTTTAAGGAGTGGAAGAATAAATATTCATTGCTGAAATACAGACACTTAGTTAAGATGAAATGCCACCAGAAATCATACTAGGAAGAGAGCTCTGACTGTAGCTAGCCCTCTTCAAAGTGGCAGTGTTGCGGCCACTTGAATATTTCTCCAGCTGCAATGGTGCCAGCTGGGGGTGTTATAGGAAATGGCTCTGCAGAAGATTACTTGCATTCAAAGGCACAGGATTGCTGGCAGCCAAAAGCCAATAGACCATGTAGATCTACTAAAGTGGTGGTAGAATGGCCATGGGAAGAACAGAAACAAGCATTCAGGATATGCTCAAGATTGTGGACTACTTTAAAGAGGTTTATTTCTGGACCACAATATAGTGCCATTTTGGTCCATCATTTCAAACAGTGCAAAGAAAGTGAAATAAGAGTAGATGGGGTCAGAACTGGTCCACATTAGTGTGTGGACAGCAAGGATTTAAAGCTTTCCATTTCCAGGTATATCAGCTTTGTTTTGATGTTATTTGTAAACTACTCTGAGATTTTTATAAGAAGAAGTGGTATAGAAATGGTTTAGAAGTAAATGATGAAACTAAGCCTTTGGCCGTGTCTTCATGGCAACCTTATGTCGGATTCAAAACGTTTTCAGTCCTCGGAGTCTGCACGGCAGTTTGGCTTAACACCCTTTCCCCATGTTAAACCACCCCAAAGCGTGGTGAATCTCAATCCTGATTTCAACAGGTCTCACTCTGGATCGTGCGCTTGAAACATTTTACATTTTTTACTGTGTGGACAGTACTGTTTTAAGAGATGAGAATCCATGTTTAGGGCTTCCTTCTCCCAATAGCTTGCTTCCAAAGACAGTGATTTCAGTGTAAAAATCCACTTAACAGCGATTGCTACACTGTAGCGATGGAACCACTTCACACCTTGATGGTTGGAATAAAAATGTTGCAATTTTGTGCAATTCTAAAAGTTCTGATCTTTAGAAAGTGAAAGGGAAGAAAGCAGCTGAGGTTCTGTGTGAATGTTTAAAGCAAAGGGGCTTTACTTGCTGCTGCTGCCGTGTGCCCTGAGCAATGGGGAGAGGAGGGGAAAGAATTGCTGACAGCCCACTGCTGTTTTTCCTCCATCCATGGAAGCAGCAGCCACCCAGCCACCCAGCCACCCAGCCACCCAGTTAGGCTCCGTGAAGTGGTCCCTTATGGGTGGCGCATCCATGCCAGGAGGAAGAGGGCAGGGCAGCCCCAAAAAGCAGCTTTTAAAAAGTAGCCACTTGAGTCCCCCCTTGAGTCACATATGCCACGTACGATTCTCAGAATCTGGATCCAACACGATTAAGTTAAAAGTAATGCGAATAGGCAAATTCGCATTTGCATCCGATTCTATTATTTCGGTTTAAGGAAACTGGATTAAGCTTTTAATGGGGATGCGCCCTTTGTATCCTCATAGCAATAGCAAATTAATCATGAGTCAGCAATCTACAAAAGTGTAACTGATAATTAAATATATAGGCTAGATAAACTCTTTCCTTTTTTGTTTTTGCTTCACTGAGAGTAACTTGAAGCTCGCCTGCTTTCTCTAATAACGACACTGTAAAGGAGTTGCTTCCTCAAATTGCTTTTTTAGCTGCTTGGTATAAAAATTTATATAATGCTGGTTAAGATCGAGCATGCTTGACAATTCTGGCATGGCTTTTGAATTTATCTTACCATGTTATGCTTTCTACTATGTTTCTGAAATCTTGCTTTCTAGCTTAGTCTCCATAGTTTTGCAGAAGTTCATTATAGGCTGTGCACTTCTATTATAGACGCACAGCTGAAAGCTCATCCCTATCCTATGAAGAATGATTGCAACATGTTATTTGGATCTATGTTGCAGTTAGCTTGATACTTGTTTGCCTGTGCAGACCACGCAACGCCATAAGGCATCATGAAACAGATCTATCCCATTGTTATCATCAGCATTAAGCCATTCCCTACCCACAAGATCTAATTTTGAATAATGGACTTGACATCTGCCACAAAATCTGTTACTTTTTCTTTAGATACATGTAGGACATCTTAGGATTTTTTCACCCTGGCACTGGTTTGTCAGACGTTAGTTTTTCAGTTTGAAAAATGTGATAATTTATATTACGATTTGTCAGATAGCGGTAAGATCCACACAGTGCCATTGTGGCATTGTGACTATGTCTTGAGGGCACACTCATGACTCATGTCTGGACCCCTATGACTTAGTGGGTGTTGTGGAAGAGTGGAAGGCCCATGTGACCCCACCCCCAAGCAGCATATCTCCTGCCATAATTGTTCCTAAGATTACTTGAATGATAGAGTGGAAGTAAGCACTGTGGCAGCTACAAAGGATGCAGACTTACCTTGTTCCCGTGTTCAGCAAAATATCCCAAGCCAGGAAGTGGTGAAAGGAGTATATGAAGAGGAGGACACCGCAGAGAAAATGAGCCATGCCCCTGAAATCCCCCAGGCATGCAACTTCAGAGGCTAGTAACTTTTATCCCTTTGGGCAACCCCAGGAATTTGTCACCTGGGCTCTCTCTGTTCTTGGCCCAGATCAAGCAATCTGGACTAAGAACAGTCTCCACATGGCATGCCAAGGTACATGGTGCAGAAGATGCCAGTGACGTTTTGGTATAGGCACAGCTCAAGTTCATGATGTAAAAAAGAAAACATTAAAACTATATAGCTAAAAACATATATACAAATTTAACATATCTAGCTTGACGCACAATAAGTATATCTGTTTTCACAGTAACTCTTATTGCCATCATCCAAGTCTGTGTTCAATTATATAGCAAGCATTTCCACATGCATCTTATTGCAGATATTTTTTCTTTCTTTCTTTCTTTCTTTCTTTCTTCTTTTCCCGTCTGTCTCATTCTTATAGTACTACTCTGGTAAATCTGGTTGTAATTATTCTCATTATAGCAGCATTACTTTGCCCATTAGAGAATGATGAGTAATAAAGAGAAGAGTCATTAGGATTCCTGACTACAAAACTGCTGAAGAGGCTTCTTTAGAATTCCAGAACTTCAGGCTGAAAATAAAGCAAGTTCTTTGAAAGCCTTTCTGGTGCTATGGCTAGGAGGCAAAAAACAAAAACCTATTTCTTGTATAGAGCTATCATCTGTACCTTCTACCTTTCACTGAAGGTGGACAATGTGTCTCGGACAACGTGTCTGTGTCTGAATGGAGACAGTAGATAGGCTCTGGGACTCTGCTGCAGGGCACTGTCTCCACTGGATGAAGTGTTGGAGTTGACTATGGCATGGACTGCTTGTTAAATGGTCCATACAGCATTCCAGTTGGTCTACCAGCCCATGACCATGTGCAGACAGTATACAGGCCATGGTCCACTTTGCTGTGCCTTCTGCCATTTAACCAGGCACTGAGAAATGGCACAAGAAATGAGCCACCTGAGTAAAACCTGGCCAAAAATCTCTACCTTTTCTACACTAATCTATACCCAATCAGTACTTGAAAAAAGGATTTATAACAAAATTTATAGTACAAGCCACAAACATGGTGTTATTGTGATAATCAAACCTTGTAAACCTTCTTGGCTTATGATGTTATATCAATCAGGTTTAGGATATGTTTCGTTGAATCTGATTTCATAATGTTCATTTAATGTTCCACAGTAAGATTTTATTCTGTTGTGGATTTGTATTTTATATCACCAATAAAGCATAAAACCTCAAGAAAGCCCTCATATGTTTTTTGTTTGTTTGTTTCGGAGATTGCTTTCCTGAAAACTATGTTCCCTGCAATCCTATCATGGGGAAAGTGGCACTTTGGGACAGGACGTACAATTGTTTCATTAATTGTGGGCCTAGGGCTTACTAAATATAATGGCACACTAGAGGGTATTCCCACAAAAGGCATCTGTCATGCCTTATACAATTGCTCAGCAGACTTCATTACCCTCCACCAACACCAAAATCTGAATACAGACTGACTGAAATGATTGAAGAGTTTTGATCTGCTCAAATACCTAACAGACCTTGACAGTCTCGGAAACAGATGATGAAGGATGACTGCCGCACATAGAAGACACCCTGATGTTGATTCAAAATACAGTGGTACCTTGACATACGAGTTTAATTCGTTCCGTAACCTTGCTCTTATGTCAAATCGCTCGTATCTCAAAGCAATTTTCCCATTAATCCATTCCAGCTCCCAAAACACCACCTCAGTTGTTTTTGTTATGTATTGTACTGTATTTACTTACTCGTATCTCAAATCTTGCTCTCATCTCAAAGCAAAATATCACTCGCTCGGCGGCTTGTATCTCAAAACACTTGTATGTCAGGGCACTTGTATGTCGAGGTACCACTGTATAGGACATATCAGGGTGGTCACATCTAGAGGCATCCCATATTTCATTCAACCCCAGATTAAAATGCTCTCCTTGTAGAGTTACAGAGAATGTATCTATAATTGCTAGCCAATGGTGAAAATACTGAACAACCTATTGATCAGTATCTTTCAATCTATACTTTGTATGGTGTGTATTATAACCAGAACTGAAACTTTAGGATTAGGGATGTTGTGAAGCTTCAAACATTTGCATTCAAATTGAATATTAGCTACATTTGAGAGCAGATATGCACATGCAAAGTGAAAGCTTTTGTGCATTTGTTTGAAGCTTTGTTACAGTCACGAAGGTGAATTTGTGGATCCTTAGTGAATTTGGAGAAGTTTCAAGGCATATTTGAAGCGGATTTGGAACTATGACTGATGGTGGCTCGGATTGATGAACATTCACAGAACATCTGAATTCAAAGCCTAGCACGTTCAAACTAGCTCCACTCATACAAATGCAAATTTCCTTCACATTCACTTTGATGCGAAGTGAACAAGGGGAAAAAATTGTGTACATCCCTATTAAGGATAAATTCATGCTGGGCAGGTGTATCAATACATACTGGAATGGGTGCTTAGGTACCATCTCCAGATTGGAGAGACAGGCAGAATGCCTCTAAAGGCCATTTGCAGGAAGATTTGGTGAAGCTTTTGCCTTGTCTTCTGCTTGAAAATGCCCAAAAGCAAATGGTGGGCCACTGTGTGAGACAGGATAGTGGACTAGATGGGCTGTGGCC
Organism: Aspidoscelis tigris stejnegeri; assembly: GCA_023333525.1. Lineage (NCBI taxonomy): Eukaryota > Metazoa > Chordata > Lepidosauria > Squamata > Teiidae > Aspidoscelis > Aspidoscelis tigris. The sequence continues at coordinate 217,822,511 of JALMGA010000001.1, forward strand.
TGATCCTACCCTACACCAAAAGGTCCTTAAGTGAGTCACAATAGCAAAAGGTAAAATATATAAAATAATAATATATACATATTTAAAATATAACCAACCAACCCTCCCTCCATGCCAGGACAACATCCAGAGGACGCTAAACATCAAAGACCTAGGTGAAGAGGTATGTTTTAACTGGGTGCCAAAAACTATAGTGTAGGTATCTGGTGAACCTCCAGAGAGAGGCTGTTTCAGAGTCTGACCCTACATCTGATACAAGAAAACCCTCTTCCTGAGATCTCAATACTCAGGCTGTTCTTATGGGGAAGGCACTCCCTGTTAACAGCTCATGTAAGCACTTTGCAATTTCAGATGTTACAGATTCACCCAAATAGGTCCCAGCCAATTTTAGCCATCGTTTTTATTTGTATTGTGCTTTTACTATACAATTGCCAACTTTAAAATGGATTTATCCAGTTAGCTGTCTTGGATTGTATCCAAATGGCCAGTCAAAGAACTGTCACCCCAGCTGAATTCCATGCTGCCAGGCCTCAGATACTTCAAAGGTATGGAATGAAGTTTCTACCAGCCCAGTCAGGAAATACGCCTGGAAGACAACCATTTTCTGTCCAATGATAAATTGTGCAAGGCAGAAATCACAGTTGGTAAGTCACCCTCCCCTGCCATCATACCACATGGAAAAGACAAATGGGGGCAAAATCCATCCTCAGAGTAGTTCATCACACTTTGCACATTTTGCCTGCAAGGGTGGATTTCATGCTCCCAAAAGATCATATTAATAATAAATTATAATAATGTTTATTTCTAGGGCCCTTTCCAACAAAGGGCAGTACATAAATGCAAAAAAAAAAAAAAGCTTAAATATGAAACATAATAAAACAACCTTAATACACAATAATTTAAAATACTCTTCAGAAAGGTCTTTCAGAGGAATACGAGGATGCCAGAAATCAGGAACACCAGCTGAAATGTACGAATTGATATTCAAGTAAGCTTTGAATGTTTTGATGTGACTAAACCAATCATAGCAACAGTGTATCTTGCTTTCTTTCTCCTCACCATCAATTTATCTATTTCTAAAATGCCACTTATAAAACAATTATTTTATAAGATGAGACTAACATCTACTTCCTGAAGATAAAGCAAAAATTAGTTAAATCTTATGCAGTAATGTGTTATAAATCATTGCCAACCGGATAAGATTGTCTTTAGAAATGTAAGTGACTGGAAGTGAAACCAAAGAAAAACAGAAATTTGATGCCATCTAACATAAGAATGTTGAAGCACAAGTATTTTTTCTATTCTCTTTCAGAGTTTTCTGACATCATCACTAATATCTTTCACAGGAATTTTTATCACATGCATGGTGATGTATACAAGCATACAGAAGCTGCAATCTTTAGTTTCCTGTGCAGCACTAATTTTGCCATAATACTAAGTTATCAAAAGACTTTCTATTCCCATGGTGCATATACCCAGCAATAGAAATACCAATCAATGTCTTTGTCAAATGGTCACCATGCTGGAAGCTCTGCCCAAGGAGGAGCAGAACCTTGCCATCTCCCCAGGGGTGGTGGTTTAGTGCTGGCAGCCTAGACCATTCTGTCCTCTGGATGACTCTTCAGCCTGGATGTGCCCTTATAATTTGGACCTGCTCCCTGGAGAACTGGGTCCTCCTTGGAGAACTGGGTCCTGCTCTGAACTCCACCTGGTCTTGGCTACACCAAAGAATATAAAGGGTAGCTGCTTATGGCTTTAAGCTGCTGGAAGCCCTACCTGAGGAGGAGGAGAACCTTGCTATCCAACCAGGGGTGGTGATCTAGTGGTGGCACCCTAGACCACTCTGCCTTCTGGATCACTTTCCAGCCTGGCTGGGCATGAACATCTTGGAGGAGGTGATTCTTTGTGGGACTGGGGACTTTGGTCAACTTTCTGAACTCTACTTGGCGTCAGCTGCCTCAATTTTTTGTGTGTGCATGTATTTTGGCTTATCTTGCAATATTTTGTATGATGTGCAGTTTTTATAATGTATTTTTATTAAAACGTTTTGATCATTATTTTGCATTCTGTATTTTCTGTTTAAACCACCTTGGACACATTTTCTTTTGGAAAGGCAGTATACAAATAAAATGGAAATGAAATAGAAAAAAAATGGTGATAAAACATCTGCTTTGCATACAGAATATCCCAGCATTTGGCCAGGATAAAGCACTGTGGCCATATATGCCCCTTCCACTTTGGGCAATAGACTGGACCATAATCTAGTCCAAGCTTTTGCCATCAGCATGCTCATGTGGGATAGAAGAGGTTCCACCCCCTGTTATGCTTCATCCACATTGGACGTTGTGTGAACTGGGCTTGGATGCAAAATTAAAAAAAAAAATGGTGCCCTAGCCTGGTATAGCAGTAGACTTTGATGCTGAAGTTTACAACCAGACCAGGAGCAATATACCACCCCTGTATATGGGGGACCCTTTGGGGCAGCATCTCAGGAAATGCCACCAGAAGTGGGTCTACCTTAAAACTGGCCAGCATGGAAGCTCTGAATGTCATTATCTATTTACTCAAATCCTCTGATCTGCTAGGATCAGTCCTCTCAGGGTGCCCAGGTGACCTGTATTACCTACTGAGGGACAATTATTTGTAATTACTTAAGGATTATTTTCCCTGCTCAAAAATACTCATTGTGTGCTCAAAGGCCTCTCCATAACAAAAACAGCAGCAAGTCATAGCAAACTATCTTTTATATTCAGCTCCTGAAAGTTATGGCAGAGTGAAGCAGGGAAACAATTCTAGTTAATGTGCCATTCAATGCATTTTTGTGAAGACCAGACATACCTACTTCTGTAATGTTTAGATTAACAGTGTGTAGCTTGTTACATTACAACAATCAATAATACCATACAGTACTGTGAGTTGCAATGCACAGTTAGCCTTTTAATCCAGTCATGGCCAACACCAGTGAATTTACAGATGCCATTAATGACTTGAGACTCCATATATCTTGTGCCAATGAAGCTGTTGCTTCCACAGCCTGACTCTGGCTAATGACTGACTTTCTTCTTCTATTAGTACTTATGCCTCTCACTGAACCAAAAGCACTTATCCAGCCAAAGGGAAAGAATACATGGTGTTCCCCATCAATCATGAGTCAGCAAAGGAAGTTCTGGGTGCCCTGAGTAATACACTAGCCATTACAGATAGGTCTGGTACTCTAAACTGAAATGGAGGTGTAAATCTTGCTGTAAGTTGTTCTGAATCTTATAGAGTAATGTAAAAATGTGACCAAAAAGACAGAAGAATCTCCAAATGTATATTAATATTGTGGTGTTAGATTTTTTAAATCACTGTTGTTATTTTCCCACATGCTCTTTAAAAACTCAAAGTAATTTTTTCCTATCTACACATCAAGCCTGCCTCTACATTTAACTGTCTTCATCACGTGTGTTCAGCTGAATGTAGGCTGTGATCAGACACAGAAAAAAAAAGGCATCTGTGGTAGTAGCCAGATTAACAGATTAAATCCACATGTGCCACATGGGATGGGGCAGCCAGTGGGATCTGAGCTGCAGGCTCAAAGCTTAACTCTCGTTTGCTGTTCTCACAGTCCTGTCTGGACTGGCGGGAACATTCAAATTTACCTGAAACTCCAGAGCAAGCGCTCATCATAAGAACATAAGAGAGGCCCTGCTGGATCAGGCCACAGCCCATCCTGTCGCACACAGTGCCCCACCAAATGCTCATGGCATCTCAAACAGAGACAAGGACAAACCTTCTTCTGCTCTTGAATCCCAGCAAATGGCATTAGAAGCATCCTGCTTCTGCAAACCCCCCCCCCAGCCTGAAAGTTGTATCTAGGAATTCATTCTAGTAGCCATTGATACTTCTGTCATCCATAAATTTGTCTAACCCTACCTTGAAGCGATCTAGACTTGTAGCTGTCACCACCTCTTCCGGCAGCACATTCCATAAACCGATGACCCTTTGGGTGAAGAAATACTTCCCCTTGTCGGATCCAACTCTCCTACCCATCAGCTTCATGATTCCACAGTAGGTAAATCTGAAATAGCGGCGGCATAATGTACCACCGCTATGCAGCATTGGGCGTCAGGGGTGACACCCACACCCCAACTGTGCATCGGAATGCACAGTATCTGTAAGTCTGGACACACCATTTGAGGTACCTCAGAAAAGGTTCCAAGTGGGATTGCTCATACACCAGTCTGCCTCTCCCCCTCTCATGAACATTCTGGGCTAGAAAAGGTGGGTTCGAGAAGGGTTGGGAACACAAGAGCCACCTACTGGGTGCCTCCAGACACCATTCCTTCGAAGTCCCTGCATAGCCTCTTCCCATCATCCCAACAGGATGATGGAAATCTGTGCAGGGAAGATGGAGACTCTGAGAAGTTGTGTCCCATCATCCAGATGGGACACTTAATCATCTGCAGTATCATTGCAGTATGCAAGGGAAAGTGTGAAGTAAAAAGCTATTGATTAATCAGCAGCTTTTTACAATGTCTGGAAAGCAGTACATTGGCTATTTTTGTGCTAATCTGGAGGCAGCCATTCTCCTTCTAGAAACAGGAGGATACAGCTCTCAGATGTAGCTGAGATTTGATTATCAAACGCAAGAATTTTCCTCAGTCCTGGAATAAGACAATCCTCATTCCCAATGGATGAGTAACAAACAATCATGACCATCGGTCCTCTAATCCCTATCTCTTACCATCTGTTGGTTTATTTACCTTTTGGAGCTGCAGATACGCCTTGTGAAATCAAGCATGTGGCAAGCTTGACACTCTTTTTCATTTGCCAGCTAGACATTTTAACAAGAGCCATTGGTGATCATTCAGTTGCCCATGATACGTATTCAGTTGAGATAACCCTTTCAAATACTTTGTGAAGATTTAGGTTGAAGGGTATGATCATGAATATGCTTGATACTGTATTTGATTTGGGATTAAATAATAACATTTTCAACAACAAGAAGAAGAGTATACTTACAAAGTAAGCATTAAATCAATAACATTCCGGGTCTTGCTAACTCCCCCTGCCTTGATCTGAACGTGTTCAGAATAGCAGAAGACATATTTTTATGGAATGAACCTGAGCAGTGACCCAGACAGCACTCTTCTGAATTCTCATTTTTGTGGTTTTCTTCTTGTTCAATTGCGCAGCTGTTTAATGAGGAAAATGGCTCTTTTTCCTGCTTTTTTCTTTCATTGTCCCTCAGAGGTCAGTGTTTCAAAACAAGCAGCTTGTAGATAAGAGTTCTGCAAAAACCTATCCTGTCCTGACTGTGAATTTCCCTTGTGGCTACTGCGCCTTATCTCCTCTTGTTGTCACATTCTATTGCTTTGTGCATGATATATATTTTAATTGACAGTGAGAAACATGCACTGCAATCTTACTGAAATGGCTTTTTATGGCTGCTGTGAATGGAAGCCATAACTTGAGGATGCATCATTTAGTTGGTGAGGTATAAATAATTTATATTGAACATAATTCCTTTTTATGGATCCTATTCATTAGGGAAAATACAGTACGAAAGCATACTCTTCCTTGTGTTATTTGCCTCAAGGCAAGATTATTCAGTCCCTATGTAATTCAGGGCTTTAACAGGCATCATGGGGTTAGATCCTTAACAAATAATATAAACAAATACATATGATTACCAGAGTGACACAAAATAACACAGGGGAACATGCAATCAAAGAGGCATCTTGGACTTTCATCTCTGTTAGTTCAGAGTATTTGCAAAGGACTTCAGGAAGTGGCTGTAACTAAGTCAAGGAAAACTATACTTACAGCTTCTCCTTTTAAATGCTACTGCTAGAGATCCAGATTAATCTAGATCAGGCTCCATCCAATGCAGAGCCACACCAGCAAGGGGTAGGGCTTATCCATTAATGTGTGGATAGCAAGACCCAGGATCCAGATTAAAGGTCGATGCAGAAGGGGCCATGGGACGAATCCCATGTAACATCTAGTTCTTTCCTTACTGATAATTTTTTAAATTACATTTTCACTGATGATATAATGTTCTATGTGATGGACAGTCGGGCCTCTGGGTGAAGAGGAGCATACAAATGTACATTAATAAGTAGATATCTGTTTTTACAACAAAGGTGATAAAGATAATGCCATAATGAAAGAAATGATAACTATTAATAGATACTAAGGAGAGGTTCTATAAGCTAAAGGTGAATACTGGTTATAGGATAAAACCCTTTGGTAACAGATCTCCTCATAAACAATTCATTTGTGAAAATTTTGTCTATAGCTGTTTGCCCCAAGGAAATGAGTCCAGAGCTGATCACAGAACAGAAAAGGTGAGTGCCAAAAGGGCTATAAACACATTGGCCGCATCCCCATTACAAACTTATTTCGCTTTCCCTAAACCGAAATAATAGAACTGGATGCAAACACGAATTTGCCTGTTCCCATTACTTTTAACTTAATCGCGTTCAATCCAGATTCTGAGGATCGTACGTGGCATACGTGACTCAAGTGGCTACTTTTTAAAAGCCTCTTTTCAGGGCTGCCCTGCCCTCTTCCTCCTGGCATGGACGCGCCACCCATAAGAGACCCCTTCACGGAGCCTAGCTGGGTGGCTGGGTGGCTGCCGCTTCCACGGATGGAGGAAAAATGGCAGTGGGCAGCCAGCAATTCTTTCCCCTCCTCTCCCCATTGCTCAGGGCACACAGCAGCGGTGGCAACTAAAGCCCCTTTGCTTTAAACATTCACACAGAACCTCAGCTGCTTTCCTCCCTTTCCCTTTCTAAAGGTCAGAACTTTTAGAATTGTGCAAAATTGCAACATTGTTATCAGGTGTGAAGTGGTTCAATCGCTACAGTGTAGCAATCACTGTTAAGGGTGGATTTTTACACTGAAATCTCTGTCTTTGGAAGCAAGCTATTGGGAGAGGGAAACCCTAAACATGGATTCTCATCCCTTAAAACGGTAGAGTCCCCACAGTAATAAATGTAACATGTATCAAGCGCACGAACCGGAGTGAGACCTGTTGAAATGAGAGTTAACATTTACAACACTTTGGGGCAATTTAACATGCGGAAAGCGTGTTAAGCCAAACTGATGTGGGGTCTGCGAGGATTGAAACCGTATTGAATTCGATATAAGCTTGCAATGGGGATGCGGCCATTATTTGTTGTTGTTCTACAAATGGTTAGTCTGTAAACTGGACATCCTATCATGTACTGGAATAGTAAGTATAACACCAAATGTGGTTACTATAGCTTCTAACAGATAACAAACATTGTCTTATCTATTTGTTTGTTTGTTTACTACACTTGATTGAAGTATATAAAATCATGCCTGGTATAGAAAAGGTGAATAGAGAAAATTACTTTTCTCTATCACACAACACTAGAACCAGGGGGCACTCTATGAAGCTGATGGGTAGGAGAGTCAGATCAGACAAGGGAAAGTATTTCTTCACCCAGAGGGTCATCGGTCTGTGGAATTTGCTGCCAGAAGAGGTGGTTACAGCAACCAGCCAAGATAGCTTTAAGAAAGGGTTAGACAAATTTATGGACAATAGATGTATCAATGGCTCCTAGAATGGATGCCTAAATCTTTCGGGCTTGGGGATGTTTCTAAGGCCATTTGCTGGGATTCAAGAGCAAGAGAAGGCTTGTCCTTGTCTCTGCTTGAGACGCCCATGGGCAATTGGTGGGCCACTGTGTGTGACAGGATGATGGACTAAATGGGCTGTGGCCTGATCCAGCAGGGCTCCTCTTATGTTCTTATGTACCCTTTACCCAAAGGTCCTAGGGCAAGGGACAACACTAAAAAGATAAAAACCATAAAACTGTGTAAAATATGCAGCAAAACAATATAACCCTCCTTTCCTAGCAGAACACTTAAAGGAAGCTAAGGATGTTTCCACATTATGCCGCTAAAAAGTTGATCTAATAGATCCGCTTTTTGGCGATTCGTCCTCCCGAAGATCCGTCACTATTTGTGACAGATCAGAGGGAACCCCACATGTCTGCACACGCGTGGGGAGGACAGATTCCAGAGGACAGATTAGAGTGGGTGCTGTGCAGATGCACCTGCACCCATTCCGATCTGTCCTCTGGCTCACACGCCCCCGCCACTGCCCCCAGAGCCATGGGACTAGAGCATGTTTCCGGCGGCGACCAGTGCATGAGGGAATGGCTTTGGAAGCAGGCAGTCCTACTTCTGCCCTTCCCAAAATGGTGGGTGCCAGGAAGCCAGCTCTTCCCCTGACGGTATGTGGAAGCATCCTGCTACTGCACAAATTCAGAGGAAGTGACATATGTAAGACCTGATTTTGCAGGTCTTGCATTTAATCTGGATTTCGGCAGCAAAACCGGCTTAAAAAAACATTATTGCACCGAAAGTGACTGAAATGCGGACGTGGCTTCTGCATACGGTCTCTAATCAGGTCCCCAATGCGGAAACCATTTAATCCGGTTTCTGCAGTTAATGCAGAAACACCCTAAGCATCTAAGACATGTTTGAAGAGGTTTGTTTTAGCCAGACTTTAGCGGCATAATATGGAAACATCCTTAGCTTCCTTTAAGTGTTCTGCTAGGAAAGGAGGGTTATATTGTAAGGCCACTTCCAAACAGTGGCCAAATAACCTGCCTGACAGTGCAGGCTATGGCGCTATCTTTGCATGTGACACACACATCTGGGTATTTAGCCAACACCACATTGCCAGATATGTGCGCTGGCATCCCCATGTATAGATGATATCTGTTTTGGCTTCCATGGTGAATGAAGCTATGATGGCAGCTTTGTCTAGTGCCAAGCATCAAAGGGCTGGGTTAAGAGATACGTTTTAACCAGGTCCAAAAACTATATAATATAGGCACCTGGAAAATTTCAAAAAGGCGGCCATTATGTCTGGGGGCATTATTAGAAGGCCCTCTTGCATGTTCCCACCTCCTGCATGTTTTAGAGAGGAGAAACTGCAAGGAGGCCTACTCCTTGGCCAAACCCAGGTTTTAACCTGGATTTTTTTAACCAGCACCAAGGGCTCCTTCCAGCTGTCCTAACTGCACTGGGGTAACAGGGACACGGAGGCACTTTCCATAGTGGGAGGGAGACAATGACAGACATGCCAATCTCCTCTGCCACCAGCCACCGTTTGCCTTCCCCACCCCAATCCTCCATCTGTCGTTGTTTCCTGCCATTTGCATTCCCCACCATTCTTCAGCAGACAGAGGAATGGGGTGGGGGAGAAGGCAAATGGCAGGAAACAATGAAAGATGGAGGGACAGGGTGGGGAAGGCAAATGGCAGGTAGCGGTGGAAGAGATTGGTGTGGTGGTGGCATTCCCATTGATAAATATTCAGATTATTCCAGGATTCCGCAGCAAGTCCTTTAGTCTGCAGAAATGGGGAATTCCTTCAAAAGTGTCAGGACACCAGGGGCTTGAGCCGAATTCAGGCCAGACTAAATGGCCAGCTGGAATGCAGCCCTTGAGATCTTAATACCCTGACAGGTCAAATGGGAAAAGATACTCCTTTGAATAATGAAGGCCCAAGTTGTTTAAAGCTTTATATGTTAGCATCATCATCTTGAATTGAGCTTGGTAGCAAAGAGGCAAGTAGTGTAGATATTTCACAGGACCAGCATGACATGTATCTGACCAGACAATCCTGTCAGTGGCTGAACTGCTGCATTCAGCACTAGTTCCAGCTTCCTGCCTGTTGTCAAGGGTAGATCCATGTAGATTGCATTGCAGTAGTCTTAACTGGAGGGTAACTGGTCACTGTGGCCAAGTTATCCCTACCCATCAAAGGCCAGAGCTGGCATACCAGTCAGAGATGAAAGTTGTCACTCCTGGTTAGCACTGCCCCCAGGGGTCTGAAATGACAGTGAGGAATCCAGGACCATCCCTAAATCACACACCTTTCGAGGGCAAAACAGCCCCATCCAGAATCAGCTGTCTCTTGGACTTAGGACCCCATGTCACACAGTACCTTTGCCTCGTCTGGATTCAGTTTCAATTTAATGGTCCACATCCAGCCTATTACTGCCACTATCATCAAAGGTACTTTATTAAATTGAGTAGTGCTAAGGCAACATATTTGTATATATTAGCTTCACCATCTGGAATCGTTCTCTTTTCCTAGAATATTTTTATCTCAACTTTTAACAGATGTGCATGTTCTAATTGCAGCTTCTTTACTGTAATGCAAAGCAATGATTGTGCAATAAAGACACATTGTACATGTTGTTATCTCCTAGATTAGGCGGAGGGAAAATGTGGAGATTTAATAAAGCATCTGTAATAATCATTATCCTGCAGGGTCATTTCCCCCTGGTACTGCCCACAATAACTCAATACAACACTCTTGTGGCCAGGTGTAATTGCAGATTGCCCTGCTGGGGTCTGTCCAAAGCAGCGTAACTTATTTATTTGGAAACCAAACTCACTCTTCACAGCTGTGAGGCGAGAAGGTCTTAATAATATGACATGATTTCTTTTTCTGTATTGGGTCTTTTTTGTAATTAATATTGCTTCAGCTGAATATGGGATCTGCTGTTTATTAAAAACCATATCTTAAAATGCGTTCATAGTATGCGACAGCAAGCCATCTGCAATCCAATGATCAATTTCATTCCAATTCTTGATTAAAATGATAGAATTCGGGTAAAGCTTTATGTTCTTTCTGTTTCCTGTATGGTGGCCACTGGCCACTCATTACGGCCCAATGGCAGGTCACAATCCTCTCAATCCAGTTTACTGTTTTAAATCAATTTAAACAACACTCAACTCCGCACACATCATATGTCTACATTATACTGTGTTAATGGTTGTAAATTAAAACTTTTCCATTTTTCTGGGAATCTGAAGGGCACCAATGATACTAGTCCTCTAATGCTACCCTTGAAATCTTAATCTTTCAAAGTTATAAAAACAGTATAGGGTACATATTTCATCTTTTGACTTTCTAAACTGGGTCTGGCTGTATCAGGAATATAACTTGTGAAGCTATGTGCAGAGAGAAGGTCATCTCTCAAAGGGATTAGCAAGCAGACTGACTAGGTCTTTACAAAAAGCAGATAACAAAGATTTACTTCAGACTAGTCAGGATGAGGAAAAAGATATTTTGTAACATCTATCCTATTGCAGCTTTGGAAGATCTGGGTTTTATTGAAACAAGTACAAGACAATAAGTTATTATTTTAATAAACTTTAGCCCATATCAGCTATGAAGCAGATGAATTAGAAAACCACATACAGGGATGTATGAAACATCTCAGAATAATGCTTCACATAAGAACATAAGAACATAAGAGAAGCCTTGCTGGATCAGGCCACAGCCCATCTAGTCCAGCATCCTGTCGCACACAGTGGCCCACCAAATGCTCATGGGCATCTCAAGCAGAGACAAGGACAAACCTTCTCCTGCTCTCGAGTCCCAGCAGATGGCCTTAGAAGTGCCCCAGTTCCTCCCCGCCCCCAGCCTGAAAGATGCACCTAGGCATTTGTTCTAGTAGCCATTGATTTGTCTAACCCTACCTTAAAGCCATGTAGACTGGTAGCTGTCACCACCTCTTCCGGCCGCACATTCCATAAGCCGATGACCCTCTGGGTGAAGAAATACTTCCCCCTGTCAGACCTTATTCTCCTACCCATCAGCTTCATAGAGTGCCCCCTGGTTCTAGTGTTGTGCGATAGAGAAAAGAAATTTTCTCTATCCACCTTTTCTATACCGTGCATAATTTTATATACTTCAATCAGGTAAGACCTCACATTCTCACTGCTCCAATAACTGTTTCACCCTCTCTCTCCTCTCTGATACTTTCACATGAGCAGTATAATATATCTAATGCCTTCCCCAGGTTGAGGCAATGTGGGCTCACCTACAGCATCAGCATACTGTTTTGAGAAGTATTTCAGGCTGGTTTAATTCTCCCTATAATTAAACACCAGTGGATGAGGGTGAATCTACAGTTGCAGTGCTTTGGCAGAATTGACTGGCAGGGTCAATTCTGTTGGCTCAATGGTGAGCAGTCTTTTTTGACACTATTTCAATCTAGCCACTGTACCAAGTTGGCCCAGGCAGGTTTTTATGAGCTCCAAGTGGAAAAGATAAAAAGGGATTAGAAATGGCGCTCTTCTATATTTGTTGAACTCAGCCTTCACCATCTGAGTTACTTCTGGCTCTGCAGGGTGAAGTATATAGGAACTCAACCCCCGCAACATCTGGAAACTTAGAAATTAACTACCCTGGGTTAAAATAGGAAGTGGACGATTCAGAGATAATCTCTCTCAATGTGCCTCCATCTTCTTTTGTTTAACGTATTAACTTTGAACTGACCTTATATTTTTATGATCAAAAGGTCCATTTTCATAAAGGAAAAAGAGACATCAAAAGAATTTTTTCCATCTGCAATCCCAATTTGATAGCTACTAATAGCAGCCATATGAACACATGGAAACAGATTTTAAAATTCTCACTGCCTATATGGTTCGCTTTTTTTAATTCCTTAGTCTAGAAAAATATGCTTGCAATGATTTTTAATTGCCTTATGGAAAATATGAAAACTGGTCTTATGCTGAGGAAGAAAATGTTGATATAAAAAATGATCTCAGAGCTTTTAAATATTCTCAAAGTGCTAAATTAACAATCCAGTCTGAAGCAGATATATATCTGCTGCGATCGCAAACGCTTCTCATTAAAATGACTGGAATTATAGTTATTGACTTGTTGCTGTGGAAAATGTTTGCTCTGCTGGCATCTGCAGGTAATAATGAAGTCATTAAAACATTCAAAACCTAGCCCTAAATATTTCCTCTGTGTTTTCTCTCAGTAGTAACTTGGATTCATGTTTCAGTTTTGAGATGAGAAGTAACACTGGTCAGGAGAATGGTTCACATATTATTTCCTTCAGCAGAGATGCCCTGGCAGACCTGCCACTGCCTTCTCTTTTCAAGATGATCATATGCTCATTTTAGACATTCTAGAGGCCTAGGATTGTCACAGTTTTTTTGCTCCCCAGTTGCATCCTGTGCCCTGTTGTGTCTCAGGCAGGCAAGGGCAGCGAGACAAACACACACAAATGCTTATGGTAGTCCATTGGAGGCTCAAGAGTAGGCAACGTCAGGTCAGTCCAAAATTGGGGTTCCAGAGGTTCAGAATGAGTCACAACAAGGTCCAAGAGTCAGTTTCATGGGCGAAGACATAGATAAGCGTTGCACAAATACTTTTTCTGCAATGCCAGACCAGTGTGTGCTGCTGGATTAAATGGGAGAAGCAGCTCCACGCCCTTGATGGCACAGCTGCGCCAGGTGCTGGGAACTGCGTGTCACCTGTTTCTGCTGTCGAAGAAGAAGAGGGGAGGGGCGCTCTTGGGACTGGCTGTCTGAACTCTCATCCCCAGAACTGTCTGTGTGTTCCCCCAAAACTGGTCCCTGGCTCTCAACATCCGCGCTGTTGTGTTCTGCTTGCTGCCCAGACTGCTGGGCCATTGGAAATGGACCCTTGTCCTCCGAGGAGGAAGGTGGACTGGCAGGATGGGGCATGACATGCCCAGAAGCTTGGCATAATCTACTCCCTTGTCACTTCCTGGTTCAGCAGTTTAACCAGTCTGATTGTCAGTTTGCAGAATATATAGAGTGCTGTGTTACAACCATCTGTACACACGCAGTCAACAGTAATGTTAGAAGAAGAGGAAATGGGGAGAAATATCAAATTCCAAAAGGAGTAGATGTAATTCTCCACCACCGTCACATTTGACCCCCTCTCCACGCCAACCCTATGAAAGAAGGTTAGACAAAAGGGCAGTGATTAAGCTTCATGACTTAGTTGGGACTGGAGCCTTGTGAGCCTGCATAGCCATTGCATTAGAAGGATTTTATCTACTCAGAATTATTCAGGTGCATTATTTACTGCTAGAAAGAGTATCAGAACATACACAATTATTTCTGGTTACATCTCAACTCAGCCTCAGTAAGCTGGCTGGACAGGAGAGATTGGTGTACGTATGGCCTGTCTATTATGGCCACTTCCAGGCCACCCTCAGAAGTTCTGGTGCCCCCACATGGAAGATGATTTCCCCAACCTCCTTGGAAGTCAGCCACGCTATACCCACGTCAGTTGCCCCCTTAATTCATCACACAACATTTCCACACCCACACTATAGTGACACAACATTTCCACACCCACCATGAAATGCCGTGTTCCTAACTAAGGAGTTAGGACATCCTTGGAGTTGAGAACTTGCCAGCAACAAGGGCCCACAGCTGCATCAATGGAAATGTGCTGCTGGAGTAGGAAAAGGGGCCCTTCATGACACAGTGGAGTTAGAGGCTGTGAAGTAGGAGGGATCCTCCTCCACCCAACTACTGCCTTCCTCCTTCTTTGCCCCAACTAAGCTTTCAAAATTTCTTACTGTATCCTGCTTCCGTCTCCTCTTTTACCCTCATCAGATGCTTTTATGTTCTGAGCGATCTCCTGACACGTTCCTTCTTCTCTGGTGTCTTCAAAGCTTTTCACTCTTTCAGCCTGCTGCAGCCCAGGCTGCCTCTAGACTGTGAGGGGAAAATGTGGGATCTTGTTTAGATCTCACATTTGCCTCTCACCATCCAAGTCAAATGACAGAGCAAAATCACAGGGCAACTGCGGCCCTTTACCTGTCTGGGTGCTTGTTCTTACGATGCCACAGTAGTGCTTCTGGGTATTTCAATGGTACAACATACCCAGAAATGCACAGGGTGGCCATTTTATATGATGGATCGACAGCAAGCATCCAGGCATCACTATTCCAGGAAAACCTGGGTTGGGAGTTGATTATCCCAGAATAGCAGAAACATTGGGAATTCCCCTATATATCCCAAGGCTATACTGGGATTGTGACAGATCCATAGCCCTGGATAATCCCATGTTTTAGGCCCTGGCTGGATGCAGCTACAGTCTCTGCCTCCTCCAACCCTATTCTATTTTTGGGATACATGTTAATGCTCGTTCCTCCCTTTTCCCTAATTTTGCTTTCCTAGTTCTATTGCGTCCTGTTTCATCTTTTCAATTTTACTGTTCTCTACCATCTCTGTTGTTTTTCTTGTACACTGCCATATGATGAAGGACAGTGTAGAAATTCCACAAACAAATGAGCAAATAAATAAATACCCTTCAAAACCTCTCCCCATTCCATGCTTTTAAAGCTGGGCTCTGTACAGAGTGTAAGGCTTTTCAGAACACTTCATTTCCTGCCTGTAACTTAGTTCACTTCCACTTATATCCCCTCATACTTACTTTCTGGCAGATCTTTACCTGATATCCATCTAAATTATTTCCCAGGCACACACTTATGTCTTTTTATTTTGTTTAAATCAACCTGGAGTGACCTGAGATTTACCTTATTATTGACTTAAGGATATATACAGAATTTCCATTTCTGCAACTCTCACTCCAGTTTAACACACCTCAGCTGTCCCTTCTTAACTGTTCCACATATAGTAGATGCAAGTGAAGTTCCTCAAATGTCCACCAGGAGTCACTAAAGAGAATGTGACAGGCAACTGAATTACATGTATATACTATTTGGTTAGGCTGCACAGCAGTATGGCCTCAGCGCAGTCATACAGTGGGCTGGGGACTCCACTGTCTACTAGCTGCCTTAGAGAATCCCAGCTGCCACTGGTGCATAATGACATGTTCATGCTAAAGAAGCATGAAGAGTCATGTGCAGGAGACCTAACAAGGCTGGTTGGGCTAAGGGAAAATGGCAGCAACACTGGACTTGACTGACCCAACACAGCCCAGCTTGGCTCCTTCCTGGCTGCTCTTATCAATTGGCTTCTTCAGTGAGATTGGCTGAAGTTGAAAGCTGCATTCTTTGACAAGGGAAGAAGGGCAAAGCCTTGGGTCTGTCAATCATGCGACAATTTACATGTAGGGACTCAGCTATGCATACCATTAACTGCACAGATACCAACAAATGTGGAATTCAGAAACTTATGCCCCAATGGTGGAATGCAAAATGTGGCGTTCCCAAAATTTCAGTACTGAAACTTCTGCTTTTTAATTTTTCATAAATGATATAGAAGTAGGGATAAGCAGTGTGAGAACAAAGTTTGCTGGTGACATTAAGGGAAGTAAAAACTGAAAGAGGGTGAATTCCCATTACAAGCTTAAAATGGTTTCGAAACGGTTTCGATCCTCGCAGTCCCTACGTCAGGTTGACTTAACACGCTTTCCGCATGTTAAATCACCCCAAAGCATTGTAAATGTTAACACTCATTTCAACAGGTCTCGCTCTGGTTCGTGAATTTGAAATGTTTTACATTTCTTACTGTGGGAACCGTACCGTTTTAGTGGGATGAAAATGCATGTTTAGGGTTTCCCTCCCCCAATAGCTTGCTTCCAAAGATAGTGATTTTACTGTAAAAATCCACCCCTTACAGCAGCCGCTACACTGTAGCTATCTACCTCCTTCACACCTGATAACAATGTTGCAATTTTGTGCAATTCTGAAAGTTCTGACCTTTAGAAAGGGAAAAGAAAGGAAAGCAGCTGCAGGTTCAGGGAGATCTGTGAATGTTTTTAAGGCTGCGGCGGTGAGCGGGCAAAGGGGGCTTGAGTTGCCACTGCTGCTTTGTGCCCTGGGCAATGGGGAGAGGAGGGGAAAGAATCGCTGGCTGCCCGGTGCCGTTTTTCCTCCTTCCAGGCAAGCGGCAGCCACCCAGCCACCCAGCCAGGCTCCGTGAAAAGGGGTCCGTTATGGGTGGCGCGTTCACGCCTGAAGGAAGAGGGCAGGGCAGCCCCAAAAAGCGGCTTTTAGAAAGTAGCCACTTGAGTCCCCCCTTGAGTCACATACCCCACGTATGATCCTCAGAATCCGGATTGAACACGATTAAGTTGAAAGTAATGGGAACAGGTAAATTCGTGTTAGCATCCAGTTCTATTATTTCGGTTTAGGGAAACAGTATTAAGCTCGTAATGGGAATGCGGCCAGAGACTGCAAAGACTTAAAAGATGAATTGAAGAAGGTTTAGAGTGAAGGTGTGACCATGGCCCAAGCCTCATGGAGTCTCTTTATAAATCTATGATGAGTCCACATTTGCTCCTGGATCATTCTGGAGCTGAGAGGGAAGGAGGGAGGAAAGGCAATGATCAGAGAAACAGTCTTTCTTTTATTCTTAAAGAAGGCTAAGAGGGGTGAGCATATTAATATGTAGACTGGACCACCAGTACATGGAGAGTCAGCAGTGTGGCAGGAAGGAAATAAGTGTAGCATCAGAACCTAGCAGTAGCTTTTACCGGGTGCGTCTTCATGGCATGTGTTATTTCGGTTTAAAGAATTCGAAATAAAAGAAACGGAACAAAGCTGTCCAGACGACTTGCAAGTTGATCCGGTTCCGATGGCAGCCTTAACGCGGGATCAATACTCGGAGTCCACATGGCAGCATTGTCCTCCTGCCCATTGCCCGCACTCTCTCCTGTGATTGGTTTTCCCTGCCAGGATCCCACCCTCCCTTCTCTTTGCGTCATGCTCCGCCGTGAATTTCCTGCCCAATCCACCCTCCCCCTTCCCAGCAGCAGCAGCAGCAGCATCCATCCATCCATCCATCCATCCATCCATCCATCCATCCATCCATCCATCCATCCATCCATCCATCCTTCCGTCCGTCCATTCTGGCGCTGCAGAGAGCGGGGAGAAAGTTCCCCAGGCTGCGAAAGTTCCCGGGGGACGGGCTTTCCTTTCCGTTACACTGTAGCAAAGGAACCAGCTCACTCTCTTAAAAAATGTTGCGAATTTCCGCAATTTTAATGAAAGGAAGTAATACAGCTGAGGGGCTTTAAATATTAAAGAGGCATATGGCTGTGGTTCCTTCTTTCCTCCCTCCTTCCCTCCCCCACCATCCCCAGGCGCCCTTCTGCCGCTCATCAGCTGGGGGTAGACCCCCTCTGCTCCGGGGATTCCTGCCATCGGGGTGCCCAGCAAGCGGGCGCAGAGGGGAAGGCTCTCCATCCATCCATCCATCCATCCATCCATCCATCCATCCATCCATCCATCCATCCATTCATCCAGGTGCTGCGGCGCTGCGGCGCTAGCGGCTTCTCCCTGGGGCTCCACCGCCGCTTTTCCCCCGCTTTGCCGCCACTTTGCCCCGCAGAGGAGGAGAGCCAAGGGGTGGACAAGAGGGCGAAGGGGGCTCCTCGCTTGCTCTCCCCCCCCCCGTGGCCGGGAGGGAACTCCGCCCCCCCCACCTCACAGGGACCGAAGCTGGATTAAAACCTTGGCTTGTGGTCACACCTAAGGTTTAATCTAGCTTCACTCCACCTTCAGAGTGAGAGAACACATCAGCAAAGTGACCAGTAGTTTTCTTTCCACATTATCTAGTCTAAAGGTGGATTTTCTGAGTTATTAACCCTGAAAGAAAACCAGCTTGTCAGTTTGCTGGTGTATTCTCTCACTCTGAAAGTGAACTGAAACTGGATTAAACCTTAGGTGTGACCACAGGCAGAGGCAAAGTAGCATAGAGGGGGCTCAAAGCGGTTGGCATTCTGTTCTCACCCTTCAGGGGACTAAGTGGCTGACAAGCCTCCCTTAAGGGGGCTGAAAGCCACTGTTCCGAACCTTCAAAGGTCTGAAATTGCGCAAATTGCAACATTTTTAAGGTGTGAAGTGCTTAGATTGATACAGTGTTTCAGCTTTAAGGACTGGAGGTTTATAGTGGGTGTTTGAGGGTGGATTTTTTCAATGAAGGAAACCCTAAACATGACGTGCTTCTAATACGTTCAGCCATTGGTTACAGTGCGATTGGGGGGGCGGGACAGCCTTAACACGGAATCTCATCCCGGAACGATACTGTCCACACAGTTAAAAAGGAAACACGTATTGACACACGATCCGGAGTGAGACCTGTTGAGATCAGGATTTATTTCTAATCGGGATAACGTCCTTTAACACGGAAATACCGTGTTAATCCGAAGTGCCGTCTGAACTGCGCGAACTCAAAACGTTTTGAATTCGAGATAACTATGCCATGAAGACGCACGCACCAAGACTGATTCCAGCTGTTGTAACTTAAAGGGTTTTTTTTTTAATCAGAGAAAGATGGGATATAAATAAAACATAATTAAAGCTAGGCAATAACATATCATGAAGCTGAGTAAGACAGGTATCCAAGCAATTTTTCTTATGGGATGACAAAATGAAAGCAGCGCTTAATGTGAACAGCATTTCTTGCTTTTACACAGCTAGTGAAACGCTCAAGGTTAATATTGGAAGCTTCAGTTACTCTATAAGAAGCAACTTTTCTGCTTACTTCATGATATTTGTTCTTTTTATCTCATGAATGCTGTTTCAGATCCCATTCTGGGCAGCAACCATATTGCTCTAAGGCTACACCTGGACGTCACTTACTTACCCCACTATTTTTGGCTATTCCTGAACAAAGCATGGATATCCAAATAGAGTGGGATAAATAAGTGGTGCCTGGATGCTGCCTTACTTTCAGAGCAAATTACTGAACAAATAGTTTACTGTTTGAAAAGCAAATCATGGGGCAATCCTAGTATTCTGGGTGACAGCACTGGCAGTTCCATAATCTGGAACCACTGCCTTTTCCAAAGGGGAAACTTAACCATTACCCAAATTGATTTGTAGTTGCCCTTAAGACACACTGAACACTTACTGTCTTTTTTCTGTGATGGGTTACCCACCTCAGACTTAATGGTGGCCTGACCCTTCCTTGACACCAGCCCACACCATTGCTTGGGCTACTGAAATTATTTGATTCTGCTTGTGGACTACCCAAGGGAGGCATCCGTGCTATCGTAACTCAAACCAGTTTGGTAGACAGAGGGGTCATTTCTGCACTTATGTGCACAATATTCCTCTTCTGGGCTCCACGGATCTGCACATTAGTGTGTATGTGTGGGCCCTGACCCTTGTCAGAACACTCTGTCTGCATTAGACGAAGCATGGTCCTCACTAGCAATGCTCTGGCTGGAACTACTGGTAGACCTGTTTAAACATGTCAACCCATGGACCAGTGGGCCCTGGTGCAGACCATGGAGGCATCCAGATGACACATCTCCATGAAGTATCCCCAAGAGCATCTAAGGCTACAAACATCTGTTCTTAGCTCTCAAGAGTTCTCAGAGTTCAGCGGCAAAGCTCACACAACCTTTGGGTTGGGGTTGGAGCTAGTCTGGCCCAGCACCATAGGGTACTGACGCATTCCACAAGCCTTTCATGCAGAAAGGCCCAGAGTTAGGATTGTGCTTTCAGACTACAAGTAAAATGAGTTAATATTAAAGTAACTTGTTTGTTAGTCAAATTCATCACTTTACAGTCTTTTTGGTGAGTACAGCATAAGATTAAAAAAAATGTTTAATGGCAGAAAGGCCTGAAATGTACTGATATCCCCAAAGCAAACATCTCTTTTAAAGAATATAACATTTTCCTGAAGTAATTCTGATGAAAAAAAAATAGAAGTGAAATGCATGGTATTATTTTTAAATCTTATACTCAGTTTGGTACAATTTCAATGACACTGAAGAGTAGAAATTACTAAAATAATATTAAATGCTGCAATCTCAAAGTATTAGGTTTGTGCAAGAGGATGAAAGAAGATGATCCGTGTAATGGTTTCTCTACCCTGCTGAAATCATTTTGTGAGAAAATTGAATCTCCCATAGCAGAGAACAGGAGTCTTTTTGTTATGTTTAAATCTGTGTCCTCTAATTTATCAGCCACTACCCTAAAATGGGCTTTCATAGACTTCCATTATGATTTTTTGCTTTGCAAGACAGACTGTTTCCCCCCACTTTTTTTCCTACACTAAAGCTCCCATGTTAACAAGCTTGCACTTTCTAAATGGGAAAACCAAAATGTGTATATTTTCTTTCTTAATCCCAAACGCTGAAGACCAGAAACTGAAATTGTATTAACCACTTTGTTGACTCCATTAGAAATAGCCTTTTATCTCTTTCCCAGATTCAGTATTTTATTTTTCAATTTTTATAATATTAGCTAGGAAAGAAACCTTGTCACTCACAGTACAGCAAGATTTCAGAGAAAAATGCACGAGCCAACAGTCAGCTAACCAAATTAATCACCTAAATAATTATTATACTATATATTGTATATTAATTAGTATCCACAATACTCTGCAACAATCTCAATAATGTATTAAGCTGAGAGATAAAAAAAAATTATTTTACTCTAATTTTAAGCTGGAAAAATACCAAAGATGTTCCACTGCAGCACGAAGTAGTATTATGAAACCACAGTTTATAGTGTTAGGAGATTGAAATAATACTTCTTCATTGTACTTTTCATTTTCTCCTCCTCTCTCTCTTACACACTTATTGGCCTTTCAATAATAAACTCTAGACATGCCTTGTGCACTGACAGTATACTTAGCAGTTTATGTGACCATTTAATGCATTTTAATTTTCTATACACATCTGTTTTCTGGGGGGGGGAATCCTCTTAGAGAATGAATGTGCTATAAAACAAGCATTACAATATATTTTCATCTGTTTCCTCAGTAGGTCAGATGAGGTCTAACAAAAACAGCTAGGGTATCCAACAAAATGTTAGAGAACCAAATGGAGAATAACCAAGGTTGTTATTTTTTCAAATGATGCAATTACTATTTAAAACACTCTTTTGTATGTAAGTATTGCAAACAACACCTGTATAAATTTCCTCTCCTGTACAGCTTTAAAGTTATATGATCTACATCTTCTTTTTCATATAGCAACCCCAACCTCCTTTGATCTGACCCATTTTGGAATTTTCACACTGTTGGTATCCTAGAATATGAAAGGTCCTAGAACCCAGATGCACAGGACCCACCCTACCCCAGTGGACAAAGCAGTGAACCAGAATAGGGCACCAGAACGGCAGTGAATCCTAGTCTAGATATGGACCTCTTTAAAGTTGTCCTCAAATGGACTACAGAACTAATCTAGAAGGAAAGCATGAGAGGACTCAGACTTCAAAGTTGGACTTCAGAAGGGTGGATTTTGATGGACTCCGGAGGAGGTTAGGAGGGATCAAATGGTTAAATGTACTAAAGGATAGAAATGTCCAAGAAGGATGGGATATTTTGAGAAATGCAATATTAGAAGCGCAATCATTAACAATTCCTCAAAGAAGAATGGAAAACATCTAAAGAGACCAGGGTGGATAAACCTAGAACTTAAAAACTTGATAAAAAAGAAAAAAGAAATGTTTAAGAAATGGAAGGAGGGATACATATCTAAGGAGGAATATAATGAAATCAGTACAATCTGCAGGGCAAGTATCAGAAAAGCTAAAGCTAAAAATGAACTGAGGCTTGCAAGAGAGACTAAAAACAATAATAAAAAAGGTTTTTGGGGATATGTCAACAGCAAAAGAAAAGTCAAAGAGGTTTTGGGAATTCTGCAGGGAGAGAATGGAGAAGTGATCGAAAGTGATCTTGAGAAGGCAGAGATTCTGAACTCCTATTTTGCATCTGTTTTTTCCAAGAGGGATAATGTACATGCAACAGTCCTTCACTGTACTGATGAAGGACTAGGAGAATCAAGACACAAAATCAACACTGAGAGAGTAAGGGAACGCTTAGCTAACTTAAACGAATTTAAGTCCCCGGGTCCAGATGGATTACATCCTAGGGTACTGAAGGAATTAGCAGAGGTAATTGCTGAACCACTTGCTGTAATCTTTGAGAAGTCATGGAGAACAGGAGAAGTCCCAGACGATTGGAGAAGGGCAAACGTTGTTCCTATCTTCAAAAAAGGGAAGAAGGTAGACCCAGGGAACTACAGGCCTGTTAGCCTGACTTCAATACCAGGAAAGATTCTCGAACAAATTATTAAACAACACATATGTCAGCATTTGGATAGGAATTCAATAATTAACAGTAGTCAACATGGGTTTGTATCAAACAAGTCGTGTCAGACTAACTTGATTTCATTTTATGACAAAATCACTGAATGGGTTGATCAAGGAAATGCAGTAGACATAGTATTTCTTGATTTCAGCAAAGCATTTGACAAAGTATCTCATGCGATCCTCATTGAAAAATTGATCAAATATGGGTTTGACAAGGCAACTATAAGGTGGGTTCAAAACTGGCTTAGTAATCGTACTCAAAGAGTGGCTTTAAATGGCTGCACATCCAAATGGAAGGAAGTGTCAAGTGGAGTACCACAAGGTTCTGTCCTGGGCCCAGTTATGTTTAATGTTTTTATAAACGATCTGGACGAGGGAGTTGAAGGGAAACTGATCAAATTTGCTGATGACACAAAGATAGGGGGGATTGCAAACACCAGAGAAGAGAGAGAGAGGATTCAAAAAGATTTAGAGAAACTCGAACAATGGGCCGCAACTAATAAAATGGTATTTAACAAAGAAAAATGCAAGGTTCTGCACCTGGGCAAGAAAAATGAAAAAAGCACATATACAATGGGAGGGATTCAGCTGAGCAGCAGCACATGTGAAAAAGACTTGGGTGTCCTGGTAGATCATCAACTGAACATGAGTCAACAGTGCGAGGCAGCTGCAAAAAAGGCAAACGCAATCCTGGGGTGTATTAGGAGAAGCATAGAGTCCAGATCACGTGAAGTTATTATCCCCCTCTACTCTACCTTGGTCAGACCTCATCTGGAGTACTGTGTCCAGTTCTGGTCACCCCAGTTTAAAAAAGACACTGACAAGCTGGAGCAGGTTCAAAGGAGAGCTACCAAGATGGTGAACGGTCTGCAAACCATGTCCTATGAGGAACGGCTTAAGGAACTAGGAATGTTTAGTCTAACAAAAAGAAGACTGAGAGGAGACATGATAGCTGTCTACAAATACCTCAAGGGTTGTCACAAGGCAGAGGGATCAGCCCTGTTCTCACTCTCTCAAGGAAGGACTAGAAACAATGGGGTGAAACTGCAGGGGAAAAGATTTAGTTTAGATGTTAGGAAAAAATTTCTAACAGTAAGAGTGATCAACCAGTGGAACAGGCTGCCACGGGAGGTGGTTGGTTCCCCTTCGATGGAGGTCTTCAAGCAGAGACCGGACAGCCATCTGTCTGAGATGGTTTAGGAGATCCTGCCTTGAGCAGGGGGTTGGACTCGATGACCCAGGAGGTCCCCTCCAACTCTACCATTCTATGATTCTATGATTCTATAATCTCAGACCAGGAAGGGTGTGCGGGCAGCATGCTCTTTGATCTGGGATGGGAAATCTGGGCCCTTTTCAGTGATGAGCAAGGAAACACCACCAGAAGTAGATGTGCCTCCAAAGATGCCTTTGAAAGCCAGGCACTTTCAAAGTGCCTGGGCTAGGCTTAGCTGTCCAAATGCTGACAGCCCATGGAGCAGGTTACTGCCCCAGATTCAGCAGGACACATTAAGTGGGCTGGAAGAGCCCATGTTGTGCAGAAATGGCCATAGACCTATAGAGGAGAAGAATTAGGAAGATTCTAGGAAATAGCTCTCCTTAGTCAAAATGATGTCAGTTCTCACAATCCAACTGTGAGGAATATGTTTTCCTCTCCTTTGGGGTGGAGTGCATTCTTGGCACTAATGAAATACATGGGGTTCAATCCAGAAAGCTATTGTCTATGGCCTTTCTGTACTTACCTGCTTGTCATTGGGAACAGTGGTCCAGAAGAGTCAGGTCCACTGATCCTGACCACGTGGATCTTCACTTATGGCACTGATCTAGATCAGCCCACACCATGGCCTGAAAGTTCACTTGAACTTGACTGCTGCACCTCCCATGTTCCTAGTCTTATGGCCTTGGGGTGGTGGTGGCTTTTGGTGTCCCGCTATGGCATGATGCTGAGCGTCACACTCCTGTAGTCCCAAACATGGGAGGCACACAACTGCATGTTCTAGATCAGGGGCATGCTGGTCCTTTGTTAGACCAGATTAAATGGGTTTACCAGTGATCCACTTTAAGGCCTCCTTAATCTGATTCAGGTTCATTATAGGTCGAGGCATACCAGTAAAGAGGTGAGGGCTCTTAGATCTACATTAATATGTAGATCTGGAGGCCTAGATGAATACTACATGGGCCATTAATCTAAGTAAAGGGCTGTGCAGAGAGGGCCTAGGAAGAGAGTAGAGCCCTATCAAGTGATGTTAGGTAAGCATTTATGAAATCAAGGGAAGTTAACTTATTGTGGGAGCATAAAGATCAAAGGGCCATTGCATACCCATATAGGGGTATTGGGTGGGATAATTTTAATCTTAGACAGGCAATAGACACCGTGGTCTTTATCTGTAGAACCTATAGTTGTCTGCTTGTGTGTTTCTTTTTTGTTCCACTTAATAAGTTGCAATCTAATTTGTTAGTACTTTCCCTTTCTGCTATTCCATGATTAAAACTATCCTTCAAGCAATTTATCATTGTGGGACAGAAAATACAGGAACGGTCAAAATCATAACCTAAAGAGAGAAATGTAAAGCCCACTGATGATTCTGGCTTCACGTGTGTCACAGCAATAATGAGTTGCAGAATTCACACCAAATACCCACCTATTATTTGAGTTTTAAGAAAACAGGAAAACTTTGCAAGTCACCTTGAAACAAAGAAAAATCAATACTGAGGCTCCAAGATAAATGACTTTATCCATAATTGAACAAAAATATGTAAAATGCAGAACACATTCCAAGTATCATTCTTTAGAGGTTCACAATCTGGAAGAATTCTAAAATGTGCCCATATTATATTTGCCACCCTGAATTTGGCAAAAAAAAAAAAAAAAAGTGGCAGAAAATTCACTCCTTCCTTAATTTCGAGTGAAATTTTAAGGTTCCACTCAGTAGACCTTTCCATTTAAAAATGAACTTCCACTTATACAAAGAGAACTTGGGGAAAAGATAGTCTGGTCTTTAATTTGGGAAAGTTGGCTTCTCTCTCATGACTGAGAAGTTAAATGACAATAAAAATGTCTAAAATAGCAGAAATCAAAAGGGGTTTATCAGAAGCATACTCAGAGAGGTCAAGTTCCCTAAAAAAATTACAAAAAAAAATTGAAACTTTGAGAAATGATATGAGATTATAATGTATAATTTACAGAAATAAGAACTGAAATGACAAAACTAAAGGCAGAGATAAAGGAGGATTTTTAAAATGTTTTTCAGCTGTTGTTTAACCTCTTTAAAATGTAGTCCAAGAAATTAAACGAACAGTAGAGCAATGGGCTGGAGATGTAAAAGAAACCCAGGATAAAGTGGAAAAACAAGGGAATAAAAATGAGATTATAAATGAAGAGATGGAGAAAGATTTACATAATTTGTTATTATTACAAAAGGAATACTGTTTGAGGTTCAAAGCAATTTTGGAGGAACCTGAAGAAGATATGACAAGAAAACACCCACTTACCTACTGGCAGTAGAAGCCAGCATCCATTTGCCTGCTGGTGGGAGAGGCTAGCCCCACCAGCCCTTTGGCAGTGGCCAGGGACCCACTCACCTGCCAACACCCTCTCATATGTTGTTTCTCTCCTTCAGTGTGTTGTGTCTGAATGAGAATGAGGAGTGTGCAAATGCAATGGGAACATTTAAAGAGGTTTGGAGTTGGGTGAAAGAGAAAAAATGCTCAGATTTCACTTTCCTCCATCCCCATCCCCCACTCTTGGACAAAGGAATTCATCTTCCCAATTTTGTCACTCACACTTCTCTTTCCCACCCCACCCCACCCCAAATAAAGCAAGAAAGCCAACAAAAGGTCAGGCTGCTGAAGGAGGAAATGATGTCCAGGACTAGGCCAGTACACCAGTTCAGTGGACCCACTGAAACACATTCTTGGGATGGCCTATTTGTGGACCGATTCATCCATGCTGGACAAGCTGTGCAAGCAGGCTATGGCATGAAAATAGTGTCACTGCTTGAAAATGGTCCACATAACATTCCAGATGGTACACTACTGGTGATGGCTGGGCTCATTAAATCATACATATTGCAGCTTTTGGAGAATCATATTTTTGATATATAACTCTAGATAATAACAAAAATGATTTACCAAATTATTATTTATTTTGCATTCCAAGTACTTGCTTATTGGTCAAAAACTTTGTGTTCAAAAGGAAACAAATTTATAGGGTTGTAACTATTTCTGTTGTTAAGGGAAAATCCTAGTGTTTGTGTCATAGTATGATATTTTGTAATTATCAATTAAGTGTTATTAAACAAACATGTTTGTTTAACAACAACAACATAGCCTCAAGGTGTCTGGGTGGTGTGAAACAATGTGTGTTCAAACTGCTTCCAGGAGCCTGGTAGCTAAAAATGACTGCATGGTGTGGACCCCTCAGGCATGGGAAATATACATTGCCGGCCCCATCAGGCCAGAAGCCAGCCTCCAAGGTACCCTGCCATTAAATTTTAGCAAAGCATTCCAAGAGCAGATCTCCCTTGGGTGTCCTGTTGCATCTGCTGCTTTCTAGATAGATGGCAGCACAGGTATGACTTACATTGTTTGGTTTCTGCCTGGAGCAATTAAGGAACCGACCAAAAATGGACAAAAGGGTAAAGGTTAGGGAGTTTAGCTTTAATAAGGACTTTGACAGAGCACTGTCAAAAGTTCACCTTAAAAGACCCCTTTTCATTGCGGTTTAGAGGACTTGCTGCACTGAGTTTAATGCCTTGGCACATGGGCATTATGGAACCAGGAAGTGGGAGGTTTTTTAATATGGTACAGGCCTTTTTGTTAGTGGTGAAGGGTTCTGTATTTGAAAATCAGTTGCTTAGCTGTCATTTTTTACATTTACTTGATTTTTATGTTCTGTTCTGCATTTTTATTGTGTTTAAATAAAAGTTTGGATTTGTTTTGGAAAAATGTTTGTCCCAGTCATGTTTTTATATGGTATGTGATCTGTTTGATTTTATGGGTTATTTTGTGGTTTTGAAACCTATGCTAAAAGACTTCACTCTTTCTGGAAATTTTTGAATTGCACTTTAACAGTAAGGCTTAATTCTACCCAAGATATTATTCATAACAAAACTTTGGCCCTTTCTGCACTGAGCTTTCTGTAGCCTGCACCAGGTCCCTTTTCCAGGATGTGATCTGGAATAAGGCCCACTTCAAAAGGGCCTTTGAGGGTGCAGAACTTTCATTTTACAACCTCAAATCCTGTGAGACTGGGAGGACAGCCAGCCATGCACATGACAGGCCTCTGGCAGCAAGATAACCATG
The DNA here is from genome assembly GCA_023333525.1 of Aspidoscelis tigris stejnegeri. Taxonomy (NCBI): domain Eukaryota; kingdom Metazoa; phylum Chordata; class Lepidosauria; order Squamata; family Teiidae; genus Aspidoscelis; species Aspidoscelis tigris. Next base: position 217,850,657 of record JALMGA010000001.1, read on the forward strand.
AAGGTGGAACTTCTCACCAATAGCATACAAAGCAGAAATTTATTAAATGCAGCTCCAAATTTTATAGCTAACAGTACATTTCACCTTTCTGAAACTGTTTTTTTCCTCAACTTTGTTTTAGAGCTAGCAAAACAATATAGATATATACTCACATGAATCAAGATAAAGCATCAAATATTGATTGTGAGGGATAAAATACCCTTTATATGTGTGTATCTTTAAAAAAAGAAAGAAAGCCGCTCAAATTTTTATCGCTGGTAGTTTTGGCACTCTTACAAAAGTGTTTTACCATATGTGCTAATGAAACCTGTGTGATGGATGGAGTCATTTCAAGAGGAGCTGAGTATTTCTGAAAATATATTTCACTAGGACCAATTTAGTATCCTTCTTGTAAAGATCTTCAATTTTTAGCGGTTGAAGCTCCCTGCTACAGGGGTTCTTTGTTGTTGTTGTTTATCTATATATTTAAGTATTTATATCATGCCCTTCACGAGAAGCTAACTATTTTATCAGGCCTGGATTCTCAAGTACTATAGGTTGAGAGAACAAGGAAAGGGCCACAAAAAAGTCTGTATTTTTAAGCTTTGACATGTAATCATTTTTTCTTAAAATACCTATATCAAATCTTTTTATTTGTTCTATCATTCTGTAAACTTTAGCCATCATATTGATTCCCCCTTTGAAAGCAGTCATATTTTGGTTTTTCAGCTTAAATATAAGATATTGTGAAGATATAGTGCTCATACTTTATTCACCTAAAAGACATAAGAACATAACAAAAGAGAGTCCCTGCTGGATCAGGCCACAGCCCATCTAGTCCAGCATCCTGTCACACACAGTGGCCCGCCAAATGCTCATGGGCATCTCAAACAGAGACAAGGACAAACCTATTCCTGCTCTTGAATCCCAGAAAATGGCATTAGAAGCGTCTTGCTTCCACCCACACCCCCAGCCTGAAAGATATACCTAGGCATTCATTCTAGTAGCCATTGATACATCTGTCATCCATAAATTTGTCTAACCCTACCTTGAAGCGATCTAGACTTGTAGCTGTCACCACCTCTTCCGGCAGCCCATTCCATAAACCGATGACCCTCTGGATGAAGAAATACTTCCCTTTGTCGGATCTGACTCTGCTACCCATCAGCTTCATAGAGTGCCCCCTGGTTCTCGTGCTGTGCGATAGAGAAAAGAAATTTTCTCTATCCACCTTTTCTATACCGTGCATAATTTTATATACTTCAATCAGGTAAGACCTCACATTCTCACTGTTAAACCGGATCTACCAGTGATCTGGAGTTATTAAAACCGGTTCCCCTGGGAGCCGGTTTTAATAAATCCGGGTGCCGGAGATCCTGTTTAATTAGCCCCTGTGCGGAAGCAGCCTGAAGCTCTTATGCTTAGACTTGTTGAGGCCTCCTTCTGCCGTCCAGTGCCTCCCAGCTCTGCCCTTCCCCTCTTCCTCTTGTTGCTCTTTGGGAAATGGCTGCTGCTGCTGATAGCCATCTACTTTATATGTTGCAGCCTCTCTCCCTCACTTGAAGCTGGGAGCCACTGCCATGATCTATTTTCAGATCTCACATCCCTTGTCTAGGCTGGTGATTTCTTTCACAGCATGCTAGCTACCATTGTAGATCCGACCTCACAGCTCTATATGGACAAGCCTCTCATCTACTCATCTTTTGAAGGTGCAGATAGCACTTTCCCAATGGAAAAGGAAGTGAAAAAGGGACAGGAAAACTTTTCCCCTTTCTTCTCTCCCAAAAATTGTATCTGGAAACACGCTCTTGTATCATATTTGGATATTGAATTTATGCACAGCTGCAAAGATGGAGGTTGGGGATAGAGGAGGTTGACCTCTCCATCCACAGAGAAGGCAAAAATAGATTGTTAGGCGTACCTTCAGTTAAAAGACAGCAGAGAGAGGAGATAGAAAGGAATTCTGTCACTGGTCTGGGAATGGGAAGACTAACCAAAAGCAGAAACTTGAGTGAGCACTATATCTCATGGGTGTAACCAAGTTAATATCAAATTCATACTCCATAGACTATATAGACTATACAGACTATACATATGAGGTGTGACCAGGCCCTTAGTCATCCAACACATTAACTTTCTAATTTACTTTGGAATTGTTTTTAATATAGTCTGAATAGACTTAAAAAAATAAAAACAACAAAAATAATATTATCAAAGCTCGGTATTAGAACGTACGCCCTCTGGAAGACAGTTAACGCCATTTATTGTAAACACTAGTGCAGTTTCTCCATTATTTTCTGCTTCCTTTTGTTTGCTAATCTATTGATTTATTTAACTGTCAACTGGACATAAGCCTCTGCAAATAACAATTTCATTTTACCTTATCACATTGGTACATATATTTAATATTAATAGATACTTTCATTTCTTTTGATGTGTTATCCCCTGAAATCAATAGACTGTAATAATTCTGATGGAAAGTACATTGCTTTAAAGTTGGCCTCCTGGGCCATCTGGCCTTCAGAGAAAACAGCAGCCCTCTGTAGACAGGAGGAGGCTTCTTTATGAGGGACTGTCCAGTTCATGTCTACTATACACAAAGAATCCTAAGATCTGAATCAAACATTGAAGTCGCCCATCTAAAAACAACTCCACAGATCATAATCTTTTTTGCTGTACTGAGACTTATTCCAGTTTAAATTATACCCAATAGGTCTCAATTAGGGATGTACACATTCAAATTTTGTATGAATTTGTCTGAATTTGGACATCTGAATTCAGATTGAATGTTGGTACATTTGAAGATTGACATTAAAATGTGAATCGAATGTTTCAGTACATTTGTATGAAGCTTCGGCCACATTCCCATTACAAGCTTAAAACAGTTTCCCTAAACCGATATAATAGAACCGGATGCAAATGCGAATTTGCCTGATCCCATTACTTTCAACTTAATTGTGTTCGATCCAGATTCTGAGGATCATACATGACGTACATGACTCAAGGGGGGACTTTCTAAAAGCCGCTTTTCGGGGCTGCCCTGCCCTCTTCCTCCTGGCATGAACGCGCCACCCATAATGGACCCCTTCACAGAGTCTAGCTGGGTGGCTGGGTGGCTGCCGCTTGCCTGGATGGAGGAAAAAATGGCACCAGGCAGCCAGCAATTCTTTCCCCTCCTCTCCCCATTGCCCATGACACACAGCAGCAGTGGCAACTCAAGCCCCTTCGCCCGCTCACCGCCACAGCCTTAAAACATTCACACATCTCCCAGAACCTGCAGCTGCTTTCCTCCCTTTTCCCTTTCTAAAAATCAGAACTTTCAGAATTGTACAAAATTGCAACATTGTTATCAGGTCTCGCACTGGTTCATTCATTTGAAACGTTTTACATTTCTTACTGTGGGAACTGTACCGTTTTAGTGGGATGAGAATGCATGTTTAGGGTTTCCCTCCCCCAATAGCTTGCCTCCAAAGATAGTGATTTCATTGTAAAAATCCACCCCTTACAGCAGCCGCTACACTGTAGAAATCTACCCACTTCACACCTGATAACAATGTTGCAATTTTGCACAATTCTGAAAGCGTGTTAAGCCAACCTGACATGGGGACTGCGAGGACCGAAACCGTTTCAAAACTGTTTTAAGCTTGTAATGGGAATTCACCCTTCATTACATTTGTGAAGCTGGGTAGATGGGAAAGTGGCTGCCCAGTCACATCTGCAATGGATCCAAGGCAGATTCAGAGTAGATTGACAGCGGATTTGATGTGTTCAGAGCAGATACATAGGGGATTTTTAGGCAATCCATAGCAGGGATTCAAATTGGATTCATATAAAATATTCATATTGAATTTAAATCCTACCACATTCAAAGGGAATCTATTCAAACAAGTATGAATTGAACACACACAAAAAAAAATTCATGCAAATCCCTAGTCTCAATTGGCATAGGTGTATTTTATGCAAATCTGTACACTCTTTTGTCCTCATTCTTGTTTGTATATTTGTTCTTTTCTGAAACGAGGTACTCTATCTTTAATATGAGCAAACGGTTTATACAAAAACGCCAGTGAGACACTTATCTGTCTTTCTAAAACTTTAGGGTGTCTCCTTGAAAACTTGACTATTAAAAACTACACAGACTTTCATGTAAATTTCATAGGGAGCAATTCATATGCAACAAGCAACGTGGCCTGAAAACATTTTGCAGGTAATAGCTTGTGCCAGTTGTATTCACATCCTACTCTCATCCCATCTCCAATCCATTTTAATGCACTTTGAAACTGCTTTCTCTGGCATTTAATCTACATTAGTGGTGGGATGAGCACACTGGTCACTTCTCAACCATCTCTGAGCCAATGTTCTGCAGATGAGAGGTTTCCAGGGAAACCAGAAATGGCTCAGGAAGTTGATTGTTTGGAGTTTGACAAAAAAGCCACACATAGCACCAAAAAACCTGGGACTGAAGGGTGTTTCCTGTTTCTTCTATTTAACTCCCTCTGAATGTTATCCTACACAGTGGAAGATTTATATTTTAAGTATGTCTCATATGATGAATGTGTGTAAGCATATTGTTATGTTTTTTATAGTTTTTATTATATGTTGTAAACTGCCCTGGATGTTAGATTGAAAAGCAGGATATAAATATTTGAAGTAAATAAATAAAAATAAAAATATAGTAAAACCAGTTTGCTTCCACACATATACATACCCAACTGGACTTGCTCCACACATTTACAGCAAAAACACGGAGGTTTCTTGTGTTTGCATGTATGGGCTGTTGCTCAGAGCTTCAGTCATTTGTACAAAATCAGATCTATTTTTAAAAAGTCTTCTGTTTTCTCTTGCTCTCACTGATGTATATATTTACATAATAGGGTTTTGAGCTGAATGTCACAACAAAGTTATTTCCTTACAAGAGCTGAATTCAGCAATGCAATTCATAATATTATCATTTAAGAACATCAACTGTTCCTTAATCTAATATTGCCCTTTATGAGTATTTCTTGCATGAGCCAAATGTTATGATGGCAAAGGCAAACTTGTGTTCAGTTACAAAGCCTAGGGCATATAACATTGGAAAGGGGAAGTAAAAAAAAGTCTATCAATTGGTTTTTAATATTTAAAATTCAAGGATATCTACCCAAAAATTATACAGAGAAGGTATAGAAGAAATTCTCAGGCAACACATACAGGTTTAGAATTTACTAATATATGCTGAAGAGGATGTGGTCAAAAGGATTCCTATATTCATTATAATGGTTCTTTCCTTTTATTAATATCTTCTCAGATATGATAATTTTTTAAAAGGAATATTAACAGGAAACATCTGAGACAAGGACCCCATGAACATATTTTCTCCCAAGACAAAGTGATAATTATGAGCTGACATTAACATTGCTAATGATTAGAAAAATAATTATTGTAAAAGGATGGAAAGAGCCTGAACATTGGAATCCTGAGAATTGGTATAAACCTTTAGGGGAAACAGCATTCATGGAATATATGAAGAAAAAAAATATTAGAATGAAAGAGAGGATTTTGAAGACAAATGAATGCAACTACTGCTTCAGGTGAACAATCTGGGACATGCTTGAAAATGGATAAGTGGATTAAGACCCTGGGATATGATTATTCTGAATGATTTGATATTATATTGAAAGGAAATCTTTATATATATATATTGTTTTTGGTTTTTTATCTGTAAAGCGTGGAGTACGTGTACAGCGCTATAGAAATAAACTAATAATAATTTGTTATTTCCTCCAATGTAGACATGGAGAAAATACTTACATTTGTAACTGTCCCTTTAATAAACACATTTATTTGGTTTTGCCAATGGGGAGAGAGGTTAATTAGTGTCTCTGTTGAGCGTGAATATAACAAAAAGTGTTATAAAACCTGTTGCTAATAAATTTTTTGTCTAGGCATAGATGTTTGATATGTTTTGGCCAAAGCACTGTAACCCATTCTACACAAGAAAAGCATAACTGAGGCCACAGCTCCACTTCCAGGTGGAAAAGGATCAAACAAGGGATGCACATAAGTAGTTCATTTGGCATAGCACCCTGGAGCAATATGTGGACCTCTTACAAGCTGCACACACCATTGGGATGGGCTACAGTGCCATTTTTTGCACCATAACCCGATCCAGCACCTCCTCCTATACAAGTACAGTATCCTATCAGGAAGCATGCCCCCCCCCCCAAACATACACACACCAGTCAAAACGCCCGGATTGGTTTGCCATAGGGCGGTATACAAATAAATATTATTATTATTATTATTATTATTATTATTATTATTATTATTATTATTATTATTATTATTATTATTATTATTATTATTATTATTATTATTATTATTATTAAACAAACTATTCCAATGGGACTACTGGGACAGTGCGAACACAGCCTGCTTTTCATACTCTGCTTCTCATAGCGGTCCAGTTTTTCAGCAAAAATGCTACTGTGTTAATTTCACATTATGGAAAATCCCAGACTACCAGCCCATTAAAAAAAAGGCTCAGCTTCTTTCTGGAAGAGATAAATTAGAGCAATGAATCATGCAGCTCTCCATTGTGGGTGATATTTTGGATTCATTACAGCCTTTAATTATCCCATCGATATCTCATGGCATGCTAGCAATTTTCTTATGGTACGTTCATTTCTCCCAAGCCACAGATTGGCTACTATAGGCTTAATCAGCCAGACATGCCATTTAATTAGAACCCTTATGCACCGGCACTCTTTCCAAGCTCCACGGACACATTCACATCTAACCACAGGTAATCCTTGCTTCTGTTTTTACTTTCACCACCACCATATAACTCTACGTATTAGGAATGAATTTTGTTAAGATGGTTACCTATAATTCTTGCGAGAAGAACTAACCTAAGCCAAGCTGGCAAACGGCATGTCTATTCTTAATTTATTGAGATTGTTCATACAACTGCATTATGCTGCTAATTCTACACATCCCTTGTAAAAGCTTCACATAGCATCAACATTCTTTAGATTGTGCAAACTGCAGCCATGGTCTGCATCGCCTCACATTCAGTTAGCCCACAAAAACACTGCAGTTTCTGGGTAAGGGTTGACTTGTGATGCTTTTTAATATCACTTTCATTGAAATATTCTATTGATTTATGAATTTACATTTACCAAAAGGTCCCAGGGCAGGTCACCCTCCTTGGCAGAACAGCAGTCAACTTCCTGTAGATATATGGTCACACAATTGAGCTTTCTTAAGCCAAAGCCTAGATAAATCAAGTGGGCAAATCAACAGGATTCTTGAATATATGCAGTCTATGAATGTGAAGAAGAAGAAGAAGAAGAAGAAGAAGAAGAAGAAGAAGAAGAAGAAGAAGAAGAAGAAGAAACTGCTTTTCTGCCCAAGACCCTTAGGCCCTTTCTGTACTGGACCTTATTCTGGAGTATATCCCCAATTTTGGACCTGCTACTTCCTAACGCCTGCACTATAGGTGGTCCTAGACAGGGCCTACCATAGTCTGCACAATCAAGCAGATGATAGGTCCATATTTGGGGATACATTCCAGAATAAGGCCCAGTGCAAAAAAATGCCTTAGGTTTTCAAGTGGGAATATGCATATACACAACTGGATTTTAAAAATCGAATTGTATATTTGAATTTGCAAATGTTTGCATCGAAACAAATGTATGGGCATTTGAATGAAACAAAGGGTGTTTTTCCACTGGCAGAAAGTACCCATTTTTTGCACCCATTAAGGACCCATTTGGGTGTGAGATGGATGATCCCATTTCCACCATGGGACCCGTTTGGGACACATTGTTTCCACCGCCACGGGGGAAATCTGGATCATATGGGTACATCTCAGCCTTTAATCCAGATTTTCTGTAGACCCCATTAATGGGGTCTAGAATGGGGTGTTCAGCCAGAAAATCCAGATTAAAGGGAGCCTGTTAGTTTGGCAATGGGATCTAGAGGAGGCTAGGGGGAAGGGGCACCCATGGGGAGAAGCCCCAAAACCTAGGCTTTGAAGTCATTTCGAAGCCATTTCAAAGTCATTTCTAAGTTGCCTTTGGAGATTAGCAAAGGCTCCGAAGTCCCTCCGAAGGCAACTTCGGAGATTAGCAAAGGCTCCGAAGACAAACCTCTGAGAACAAAGGGAGAACAAAGGGAGAACAAAGCGGACTGTTACCTTCAGGCATGGAAAGAGGTACATATTAATGAGGCTGACTCATCCCTGCTCACAAGGAGCTAATTAATATGCATGCTCTCCCAAGGGGTTTGTCTTTGGAGCCTTTGCTAATCTCCGAAGTTGCCTTCGGAGGGACTTCAGAGGGACTTTGGAGCCTTGTGGGTCAATCCGGATTTGCAAATGGGTGCTCCAGTGTTTCCACAGTAGGGAGGCTAGCACCCATTACTGTTAGGTGTTAGACCACCCACGGAAACACATTGGGTACTTCCCTTAATCCGGTTCTACTAGATCCGGATTAAGGGAAGTACCCATTCCTTAGATCCGGATCTTCTTAGATCCGGATTAAAGGAGTGCGGTGGGAAAACACCTAAACAATGCTCCCAGAGCACAAATATGAAAATTCAATTAAATTTTCACGTTCGCAGTATTTTACAGATGAAAATAGGCTTTTTCAATAGAAAAAAAGCCACAAAAATCTTTCACCATGTTATGAATTTTTAGACATTCGATTTGATTACAAAATGAACACTAATTTCTCATTTGTGCATGCCCCTGTAAAGAACATAAAGAAGCTTGTCCAAAGCATCAGTTGACCTTGATTCACCTTTGATAAAGGGCACCTCATCCACAGTAACTTTTAAAATGACTATGGCTTAGATGAGTTAGAACACCATTTTCTGGGCAGCTTTCACTTTTCTTGCCTGATTATTAGCTATGCAAACTAGGTGAGCTCATTTAGACAATTAAAATAATTTGTTCCTCCACTTTAGTAGTACAAGGGAATGAAATAGGGGAATACATCATGGTTCTTAGCTTACATTCTCTGTTTTATCCCATCTTGGCTTGTGCTAGGCCATACTGGGGGCATATGTACAGCACAGAGTGCCATACCAGCTCCCTATGCATTGTATCTTCTATAGAAAAAAGGGCTGCCTTTAGATTTTGACATGTCTCAGGTCCAAAGATTATCTTTCAAATTCTTATTTCTACTTAATATAGACTGTGTCTTCATTATGCAACAAAGCATCTTACGTGAGGCCAGTTTCCATTACTCCCAAGAGAGACCAGGTTACGCTGAAGGCTTGATTAAGGTATCATCACTACCTTAATGGAATTGCACCCACAGAGTATCCACATAGAAGGAGCCCAATTCTCACATGTACTGGAGCTGATAAATTGTTGTTATGGGTAACATGTTAACTAAAACTGGGTCCATCTTCAGTAAGCAAGAAAAACAAGACCCTGCATTTTAAGCCAAAGAACAGAGATTCTCGCTAAAACTGGCCCTTTCTGCCCTTGTTCCAAATCAGTGGATTGAGAATAACCCTTCCCACTGATCTCAAATGAACAAGGGAAGGCACAGGCAGGATCAGCACCCAGCACACAACTCAAAGTATGGATATGCTTCAAGGTTGGACACAGAGGCCTCTGAGGGCTAGGAGCTCTTTGGGAGCATCGCTGGGCAGCAGCATTTCAAGGCATACTTTGGTGTGCCACCAAAATTGCTCCCCTGTAGCCCTGAACATGGAACACTTCCTTCTTCAGAATTAGGGCTGCTGATCCTCCCACTAGTCATGAATACAAAAAGTAAGGCTTTTATTCAGACAGCAAGAGGCAATGTCCCTAATCCCTTGCTAGATACAAACAGTGATCCCAGGCTTACTTCCTTGTCTGCTGGCCCATGTCATTATAATCTCACGTGGTGTTTCCTGGAAGTCAGTCAAGCACCTCAAGTGAAATGATAATGAAACAGGCTGGCAGACACTAATTAACTAGTCCTACTATGTGATCATGGCATCTGGTCCCATCACTTCATGGCAAAAAGAAGGAAAAGAAATGGAAGCAGTGTCAGATTTTTATTTTCTTGGACTCAAAGATCACTGCAGATGGTGACTGCAGCAATGAAATTAAAATACACTTGTTCTTTGGGAGGAAAATTATGACAGACCTGTACAACATACTAAAAAGCAGAGGCATCTCCTTGCTGACGAAGTCAAAACCATGGTTTCCCAGTAGTAATGTATGGCTTGAAAATTGGACCACAAGGAAGATTTAGCACTGAAGAACTGATTCTGTCAAATTATTGTGCTAGAGAAGGCTTTTGAAAGTCCCTCAGACTACAAGGAGATCAAAACAGTCAATACTAAAGGAAATCAATCCTGACTGTTTGTTGCCAGGACAAATACTGAAGCTAAAGCTCAAATAATTTGGCCACATAAAGTGAGAAGACAGGACTCATTGGAAAAGAAACTGATGCTGCAGGAGATTAAAGGCAAAAGGAAAAGGGGACAACAGAGGATGAGGAGAGATAGTGTCATAGGAAGCAACAAACATGAGCTTGGGCAGACTTTGGGAAGCAGAGGAGGACAGAATGACCTAGGGTGCATCCCCATTATCAGGATACTACAAGGTAAATGTGAGTTCGCCTCGGGAGAGTCCCCATGGCAAAGCCCTAATTCGGGCTACATGAAGGACAAAAAGCAAAAACCCAGAGCAACCCCCCCTTTGTAACTGTTCTCGTCCCGAGTTAGGAGGCAAGAATGGATTATCCAGGGTAGGATGGGGATGCTCCCATGTTATTGCTGATCGATCATGGCATTAGCGGGCGGGGTTTCACTGTCCCCGCCACTTATGCTGCAATCGCAACTGTCCCCCCTTGCCTGATGGCATGATAGCCTAGGTAAGGGCTTGATTTAAAACAGCCATGGCTTGCTTTAATTATTTTACCAGAACTCTGCTCGTGCACCTGACAACCCCCTATACCTGTCTGACAGCTGCTCAGCTGACTGCAGGGAAGCTGTCAGGCAACCGTTCGGGGTAAATCAAGCAAGGGAGGAGGGAGTGGAGAAAACCACAGCATCCCAATGCAGGGATTTATCATGGTTTTCATGGAGACAGGCAGGTTCAGCTTGAACCCGCCCTGTCCTTGATTGCCATGGGGACTCCTTAATGTGAACTAAGATTTGCATTAAGGCTGCCCCAAATCCACCCCAAGATACTGGCAGCCCTTGGGGACTTTTACAGAAGACTCAAGCTGTCTTAGGGAGCCAGTCCCTTTTAGCTTGCTCTGTGTGAGCACGGAAGCAGGCTAGAGGGGGAGCAATCTTAAAATCCCATCTTAATGGCAGAAGAAAGGAAACTTCCAAAGAAGCGCCTCATCCCCCAGCCAGCCCTGCTTGCCCTACCTGCCTGCCTGACAAGCATGAGGTGTTACAAACCAAGAAGGCATGTAATTGGTTTGAAAGGGGCAGGCTGCCTAGGAAATCAATTGGCTGAGCTAGAAGAGGATTCATTTTTCCACCCTATCCCAAGATGAAATTGAGGCCATAGAATTGGCATTCCCTGGAGTTAGAGATTTAGGATTTGCCCGGTCCCACTCCTCCCCTCCCTTTCCCCCCCCCCAGGCTCTCCAACTCCTGGAGGAGGGAGGGAGGGAGAAATGGTTCCACCTCACTGACCTCAATCTTTGTTGCCGGTTCAGCTCCATCACCAGCTTGGCTTGCTGCTGCTGCTGCTGTTGCTGCTGAAGGTTCTGCCAATTCTTCTTTCTTCTGCCTCCTTTCTTTCCCCCTCCTTCACACCCCCCTCCACTCCACCCTACCACTGCCACCTTTGCCTTCCACCTGATTACCACCACAGCTTCTTGGCCCATGAGTGCCCCCTCTGGTGCGATTGTGGTCACACAGCTAAGGGAAGAATTGAGAATCCCAGGCAGGCAGGCAGGCTTGGACAAGAGAAGGGGAGAGCGGGAGAGCGAGCGAGCGAATGAGGATTTCGCAAAAGGGTGTGGCTGGGAGGTGGCTGAAGATCACGTAAAAGTTGTGAGCACAGCAACCCATATTGACGATAATCTGAGGACTGATTATCAGGAACGGGTGTAGACAGGATTAAGTTTCTTAACAGGATGACCTAGATCAGCCAGGTGTGATCACAGCCAAAATGGCAACATAATGGCCCCGTTCCCATTACAAGCTTGAAACGGTTTTCCTAAACTGAAATAAAAGAACCGGATGCAAAGACAAATTTGCCTGATCCCATTACTTTCAACTTTAATTGTGTTCGATTCCGATTCTGAAAGCGCTTGAAAACTTCATTTGGGAAAGCGTATCTTTTTCTCCCCGCCCATTGCCAGTCATGGTGCCTACCCCCTCTCTCTGATTGGGGTCCCTCCTGCCGCAAAATTTTTGACGTGACAAGGGCGGGGAGTTCCTAGAATGCTATTGGGGGAGGGAAACCCTAAACACGCATTCTTATCCCACTAAAACGGTACCGCTCCCACAGTAAGAAATGTAAACCGTTTAAAATGCAAGAACAGGAGCGAGACCTGTTGAAATGAGTGTTTTATTTACAACACTTTGGGGCGATTTAACACGTGGAAAGCATGTTAAGCCAACCTGACATGGGGACTGTGAGGATCGAAACCGTTTCCAAACCGTTTTAAGTTTGTAATGGGAACAGGCTGCATAAGTGATGGAGTTTTGTTGTTTTGCTTCCCCTTCTTATGGAATCAAATGGACTGGCTGTTTGGTCTAGTGGTTAAGGAGTCAGACTCTTATCTGGGAATACCGGGTTTGATTTTGCCCTCCTCCATGAAGCCAGCTGGGTGACCTTGAGCTAGTCACAGTTCTTTTCTGAGCTCTCACAGCTCCACCTACCTCACAGGGTGTCTGTTGTGGGGAGAATAGAAAGCTCTGTCAACTGCTTTGAGTCCCCTTAAAATAGGTGAGAAAAGTGGAGTAGAAAAGCCAACTCTTCTTCTTCTTTAGAGAAGTGGTTCATAGGCCCTTTTGCACTGGGCCTTATCACCAGCAAGTCCCTATTCTGGGACATTATCCAGAATAGGATCCAGTGTAGAAAAGGCCTCAGGAGGTAGCAAAAAGACAGTTCTTCAAACACCCACATAAGAAGCAGAAAACACAGATTAGGAGAAGGGGTGTTGCATGTATTAAAACTAACATTCCTTCCATTCTGCCTTTCAACTGGCAGTGGCAATGGCAATGGCTAAAATGAGGTTTTTCTCTGTCACCATTGTGTCTTCACATAGCCAACCAGCAAAGAGCATGTAATATCCGCTGTAACAAATTTGTAAGCTACTTGGAAGGCAAAGTTGCTCAGATTCATGGGGGATCTGACCACCACCTGCAGTAGCAAAAGGGGTGGGCACCCATGGTAGGGCCTCCTCAGTGATGGCTCTCAGATTATGGAATAGTCTCCCTTCTGAAGACACACCTCCTTGTTCTGGCCTTTGGCTAAATAAGGAACAGTCTTTCCTCCCCACTTTCAGATACTATTATTGTTTCAGTAGACTTATTTTATATTTAGTTTTAATGTTGTAACCTGTCCTGAAACCTCCAGGCATAGGGTGGGATAAAAATGCAAATAAATACATGTGAAGTGTTTGTGGGAAATGTTATCTAATGTTGCACTATCACTTCAATAAAACAATGATAATGCTGTGTGTTTTATCACTTGAACAGATCATTTGCTCATTCTATCCTAATGTCTGTTGGTTAATGCAAATAAACCATCAAGACAACTGATTTACATTTCATAAGCATATGTTAATTAAATTGAATTTTTAACTACAGTAATAAAAGGTCCATCTTGCCTCACAGTTCAAACTGATGAAATGTTTCCAACGTCTTAATTCAGTGTTATTGACAGAAGCATCATAGTTTTTGGTGAGGAAGGAAGGAAGGGAAGAAAAAAGAAAGTAATTGAATCTTGCAACAAACAACAAGTTGTCTCCTCAGAAAATTAGTATTTCCATATACTGAGTACTCAAAAGCAAATGGGAGCAAAACTATAACCTTAAATTCTGTTTCCTGAATGCCTCAGAATTGTATTTCAACATAACCTTCTGTAATATTTATGGCTTTTCTCATTCCATTGTAAAACATGTTTTCCTTAGAAAGCAAAAATAATTCTTTCATAGGCCAAGATAAGCAACATTTCCTTGTGTTATCTCTCTGCACTGAGTCAGAAAATCGATAGTCACCTTCAAAATGACTACATGTTAGAACCTGACAGTGGTGTAATATGAAGCCATAACACACTTAACAGTTTGTGGATTTTTCATGTATGCAGTAATATATTTGCTGACTAATACTTTTGGATGGCACTTCCCAAGAGACACAGTTGCTTTTAAAAATGCCATGCCCTCACATTTTTGCCCTATTTCAAACATTATATATCCAGTCACCTTGGAGACTGGGAACACATTACTGCCTATCGCAAACCTTTCCTTTTTTTAATATAAGAAAAAGTACCCTGCAGGATTGGGCCTTTAGTTGATCTAGTCCAGGAGCCTTTTGGCTGTGATCACAGCTAAGGTTTAATCCAGTTTCAGTCCACCTTCAGAGAGAACACCTCAACAAAGTTACCAGTAATTTCTTTCCACATTATCTATCCCAAAGGTGAATTTTCTGAGTTATTTAACACTTAAAAGAAAACAGCTTGTTACTTAAGTGTAACCACAGCCCTTGTCACTAGGTGTGTTTTTCCACTGTCATTAGAAGTACCCATTAAGTACCCATTAATGGGTACAAAAATGCCATTATGTACTTAATGGGTACTTTTAGTGAATGGGTACTTAATGGGTACTTTTAGTGACAGTGGAAAAACACCCTAGGAGTGTGCACGAATGTAATTTGACATTCTATTCTATTCAATTGTGAGGAATGCTCTCAAGGACATTGTGGGTGTTTTTCCACTGTCACTAGAAGTACCCATTAATGGGTACATTAATGGGTACTTAATGGCATTATGTACCCATTAATGGGTACTTAATCGGTACTTCTAGTGACAGTGGAAAAACGCCCCCTTTCTGCAGAAACAAGCTGATAAGGTAGCTTCAAAGTAAGTGGTCTAAACCAGTCAGCTATGGACTTTGTTTCTCCTGCGCATGTCAGAGAAATCTGATATGTATTTCTTTTCCTTACTTGGAAGGCATTACCAGGAATATTGTAATTACCAGCCGGGTTTAGCTATAAATTGTGTCCTGGAATGTGAGAAGTTCGAAGTTCATCTTGGTGGGGTTCTGGAAAGCGGACTTCCTATACTGCAGCATACAAAAGTAAAAGGAATCTTTTCTCTCTGACCCATCTGCTTATTAAGAAACTAATATGAATAGCATTTGCTGGTAGGGCGGCAATTTGTTTTCATAGTTGTTCTGGAATTTTCCTAACACAATCGAATATTCAAATATCCAAATTCATATGAATTGAGAAAAATGAATGTCTGGATATTCGAACCAATATGAATACATTCATATCTATTCATATGAATATTCTATATGTATCCAATGATACGAATCTCATACACATCCATACACATCCCATTTTTATTCCGTATGCATCCCATTTTCATCCTGTGCATATCTGTATGGTTACATATGAGACATACCAATGTCCAAGTTATTCATACAATTAACTCAAAATATTCATATTTGCACAAATACTAAAAAACGAATGTCTGGACACTCGATTCGTATACGAGTGTCCGAATCCATCCAAATTCATCTGAATAACTAATATTTTGAATATTCATGTACATCCCTACTTGTCACAGAAGTGACAAAACAGTTGCATAAGGAATCCTTATGAGTGCAAATACTATTGTTTGAGCATGAAGGGTCTCTAACAGTCCCTTGGGAGGAGGAGCAAAAACAGGGAAGTGGTACATAATACAGTTCAGTTTGGCAGGATCCACACAACACCTTCATGGGACCATGCATGTGCTGTAAATGGTTTGCACGATGTTGCTCCTTATGGCACATTCCGTGTACCCATCCATACCTCCATCATTGTAAGCATATACCAATTCAATGGTCGAGTGGAATCAAGAGAGCTCTGGTGGCAGTAGCACCCTGCCTCTAATGAACTGACGGTCAAGCAGACTTGCCTGTCTCCTCAACAGCCTCACTGAGCACAGAAATTGGCCCATGGTAACATTTCCTGTGTCAGATGTCCCTTGCCTATCTAAATTGAAGCTGGGGATTCCCTAGTTGTGATCTCAACAGGCAGGGAACTGCCCCTGGCTATCAAGGGGTGTTTTTCCACTAGCACTAGAAGTATCCATTAAATAACCATTAAGTACCTATTAAGGGTGCTTAATGGGTGCTTAATAGGTATTCTAGTGCTAGTGGAAAAACACCCAAGATTGCTACTGGGGATTTTCTAGCAGCAACCTGATAGCTGGGTGCAGCACTAGGATGCAAATAGCATGTCACCCAATGAAAAACAGAGCTCCAAGCATAGGATTTGTCTTAATGCACAGGTAGAGGAGTCCTGTGCTTATATTGCTCTCCTCTTTGTGTGCAGATCTAGAATGAGTCAATGGGCCTTTTCACACTTACCTTGATAGTAAAGCCTGGGGGATGGAAAGTCCACAAATAATACAGAAACAAAAAGATGTAAGGAATCAGAGCTGAAGATGGACTGAAGAAGGTTTAAAGTGAAGGTGTCACCACAGCATAGATGTCCTTCTGGTCTACAACCAGTGTTCTGATCATGTTTTTTGGTTCCTGTAGCTAGTATTCCACCCACAGCTAGATCTCAGTGGCTGGGAACATTCAGCCAGAGCATTCCCACCCATCAATGGCCACTTCCCTACCTTAAATATTCGCAACAAGAAGCAAACAAATGCATCAAGCAAATGGCTAGGAAGGATATAACTTTTCTGTTGCAATGGAGTCTAGCAATGGGTGTTTTTCCACTGTCACTAGAAGTACCCATTAAGTACCCATTAATGGGTACAAAAATGCGATTACGTACCCATTAATGGGTACTTAATGGGTACTTTTAGTGACAGTGGAAAAACACCCAATGTGTTAGTCAATCATATTACTTACCTTTAACCTAAAACTATGCAGCCCATTCTACCGGGTCACATTTTAACTTCATTGTACTGCATGTCTTACCTCTGGTTGGAAAGATAAAAAATGCTTGTCAAGAAAATATGCATAGATGTAACCTCTTTGTAGAGATGTCAGTTGTAAATTGAAGAATGAACAGTTTCTCCATGTTCTTTATATGTTGCATTTATTACAGCACAGTTCAAATCGGACACTGTGTACCTATTTCCCTGTTCCCTATTATACTCCATTTTTCGTGTGAAAAGAAGACATTTTTCCTCTCACTGACAGAAGGAGGACAGATTATCAAGCATTTTAACATGTCGCAGTGCCCTGTGCATTGGCATTCACTAAGTACATTACTCAGTTGTGAATGACAATGATTTCATCTTTCTCCTTTTTCTTTTATCCCATTTCTGCTTTGGATTTGAAACAACAGCCTTGAGAAAGAGAAATGAGGAACGAAACACTCTTCAGACCTGTCCTTACCTTCATACACTGTACGTACGCTGCACTACATTGTGTTATATAATCAGACTTTAAACCCAAGCACATAAATTGCACATTCATTTGCAAATCTTAGCTAAATGTGGAAAGATGACTCAAAGAGTGATTCTGCACTGGCCAGTGTTCCAGATCAGCAAACATACTATGAGCCTCCCCGACACACGGGGCCTCACTTAGGCTGTGATCACACCTGGCTGCAGTAGTCCATTGTGATGACCGCTAGGACCCCTCAACCCCAAAATTAAGTTATTTTGGTTTAAAATGCAAAGTGTGGCGAACACGGTAAGTCCAGACGTTTAAAAGTGTTGCCAAAGCGTTTTTTGTCAAGGGTAAGTAGCCTAAGGGAGGGGCTAGTTGAGCACTCCAAGGGGAGGGGTGAAATAGAATGCTGGAGGAGCTCAGCCAATCAGGGCGAAGCAAGCCAGCCAGGCCCATATAAAAGGGAGCCTGAGGAGATAATTTGGTTCTCTGCCTTGGGTCGTTAATCTGGGAGGTTAACGAAGGGGAGAAACGGGCCTTTAGCTGTCCTGAGGGAAGCTGGGAATTGGGGTCCTGAGTTTGTTAATACGTGTTTGATGTTGCTGGTGAAAAATATAAGGGCAAGCAAACACATATTGTACTGGTTGAGAGTTTACTCAAGAAGTTTAAGAGTCTTTGAACTGAGTGTGAAAGTTAGGGACTGAACTGTTTGACAACCGAAGCTGAAAGTGTAACTTGAAGAAGAAGCCGACTTGAGACTTAACTGTATACAATAAACACATGTTCTTGTTGTTTCAAAGAAGCTTCGTCGAGTTCTCTGTTTATAAAGGGAGCCAGATAGGGCCAGAGTTCTAAACAGTAACTGTATCCAACCCACTGCTGGAGATTGGCAGAGTGGGGGCAGGGTGCTGTCTGCTGCAGCATCAGAAGGGAGGCAACATTATTATCAAGCCAAAGAGTTGGGAAAAGGAAATGGAAGGTGCGCCTCTTGGAAGGAAATAACAGAGTTTGATTTACAAGTAAACAAAACGCTACCACACTACCAAATAAAGAATATATATATATATGAAATAGATAAGGGCGGAGAGGCGGCCTTTTACATCTGGTGGCAGGGGTGGGATAAACAGCGGTGACCCACTGACCACCAGGAAAGTGAAATAGAAACGTGGGGATATAAGTATTTGAGATTTGAGATTTTTTTCCTTGGTCTATCACATCCATCCTTTTAAGAAACTGAACTAAAGCCATCCTAATTCTTTTAACAGCCAATTCCACTGCCCAGCAGCCTCCCTATCTGAGCTGGCTGAGGTAGTCTCGGAGGTGGTGTTGCAAGCCCCCACCACGGTGGTGCTGGGGGATGTCAACATCCATGCTGAGGCTACACTCAGTGGGCCGGCTCAGCTTTTCATGGCCTCCATGACAACCATGGGGCTGTCTCAACATGTAACTGGTCCAACTCATACAGCAGGTCATACCCTGGATTTGGTTTTTGCCTCGGAGCCAATTGGTGGCACTCCGTTGATAGGAGGGTTGGCTATCAGCCCTTTGTCGTGGACGGACCACTCGCTGGTGAGTTTTGGACTTGCAGTGACATCTCCCCTCTGTGGGGACATAGGACCTATTGAAATGGTCCGCCCCCGGAGACTTATGGAATCTCAACGATTCCTGAATGCTCTGGGGGACTTTCCGGTTGGCATGACTGGTGCTCCTGTCGAAGCTCTGGTCTCTCTTTGGAATCAGGAGATGAGCAGGGCTATTGACACGATCGCCCCCAAGTGTCCTCGACATTCTTGTAGAGCTCGAAAAGCTCCTTGGTATTCCATGGAGCTACGGGCCATGAAACAGGAAGGTCGACGGCTAGAGCGCAGGTGGCGTAAATCCAACTGTGAATCTGACTGAACACGGGTTAAAGCGCATTATCATGCCTACCACGTGGCGGTGACGGCGGCGAAAAGTAGTTTTTTCTCCGCCACCATTGCATCCTCAAGTAGCTGTCCAGCAGAGCTCTTCAGAATAGTAAATGGTCTTATAAAATCCAGCTCAAGGAAGTGTGAGCCAGGGCCATGTAATATCTGCTGTGACAGTTTTGCAAAGCACTTTGAGGACAAAGTCACTCAGATTCGCAGGGGATTAGATGTCACAATTGGAATAAGTCCAGGTTAGGCGTCCAGGGAACTGTCTGGTCCAATTCTTTTGGATCAGTTTCAATTATTGCGGCCTGAGGACATAGACAAGTTGTTTGCGGGAGTGCGGCCAACAACATGCTCTCTGGACCCTTGCCCTTCCTGGCTGATAAAAGCTAGCCGCCAAGGTATGACCGGCTGGATTCAGGAAGTAGTGAATGCTTCTCTGAGGGATGGGGTGGTCCCACTGGCCCTTAAACAGGCTGTGGTACGCCCCCTCTTGAAGAGGACTTCACTGGATCCAGAAGATCTAAACAACTATCGTCCGGTAGCTAACATACCTTTTTTAGGCAAGGTTCTAGAGAGAGCTGTTGCTGTTCAACTGCAGGCATGCTTGGATGAAGCTGATTATCTAGACCCATTTCAATCTGGTTTCAGACCTGGTTATGGCACTGAAACCACCTTGGTCGCCCTGGTTGATGACCTACTCCGGGAGAGAGACAGAGGGAATGCCACCTTGTTGGTTCTCCTGGACCTCTCAGCGGCTTTTGATACCATTGACCACGGTATCCTTTTGGAGAGGCTATGGAGCTTAGGAGTGGGAGGCAGTGCTTGGCATTGGTTCTCCTCCTATCTCCAGAACCGATCTCAGAGAGTGGTTATTGGAGATACTGATTCAACGCCCTGGGAACTCACTTGTGGGGTTCCCCAGGGGTCAATCTTATCTCCCATGTTATTTAATATCTATATGAAGCCGCTGGGAGAGGTCATCAGGAGATTTGGGGTGAGGTGTCATCAATATGCAGATGATACCCAGCTCTATCTCTCTGTACCATCTGAATCAGGAGAGGTGGTTGAAGTGCTTGACAGGTGTCTGGAGGCAGTAATGGGCTGGATGAGGGCCAATAAATTGAAGCTAAATCCAGACAAGACAGAGGTGCTGTGTGTCACAGGGTCTCGGGTCCGTGTAGTTGGGAAATACCCTGTCCTGGACGGGGTCGCAATGCCCTGGAAGGGACAGGTGCGTAACTTGGGAGTATTCCTGGACTCGGCATTGACGCTTGAAGCTCAGGTGGAAGCCGTGGCCAGGAGTGCCTATTCCCAACTACGATTGGTGCATCAGCTTAAGCCTTTTTTGGACAGAGACAACTTGGCCACAGTCATCCATGCCCTGGTAACCTCTAGATTGGACTATTGCAATGCACTCTACATGGGGCTGCCCTTGAAGACAGTTCGGAAACTACAGCTAGTGCAGAATGCAGCTGCAAGACTGCTTACAGGGGTATCGGGCCAGACGCACATCACACCGGTCTTAAAAGAGCTGCACTGGCTGCCGATTCGTTACCGAGCCCAATTCAAGGTGTTAACTTTAACGTATAAGGCCCTAAATGACTTGGGCCCCAAATATCTGAAGGAACGCCTCCTCCCATACCAACCTGCCCGTGCCCTAAGATCTGGAGGGGAGGCCCTTCTCGTTGTCCCACCACCCTCTGTAGCAAGAAGGGTGGGCACTCGAGAGAGGGCCTTCTCAGTAATAGCCCCCAGGCTGTGGAATAGCCTCCCCCTTGAGGTGCGTCAGGCCCCCTCACTGTATACGTTTAGGAGGGGGGTAAAGACGCACCTCTTTGCTCTGGCCTTTGGTTGAACGTGGCACAGTTTTTCCCTACTGTTCATACTAATGTTTTATACTGTTTTTATATATGGTTTTATTCTAAATATTCTTGTCTTTTAAATATGCTGTTACCCGCCCTGAGACCCTAGGGTATAGGGCGGGATATAAATGTAAATGTAAATAAATAAAATTCCTGATAATCAGTCCTAGATCATCCTCAGCTTGGGCTGCTATGCTCACAGCTTTTATGTTATCTCCCGGAGTCTCCTTTACCCAATTCTTTAGTTCTCCATTCCACTTGATTGCATCAACATCACCTGTGTTCTGCCCCAGTGTGTAGAAAGGAGGCTCCCAGTATGCCTGATGGTCTCATGCAGAATCACCCAAAGGTTTTAATCCAATACCTATAAATGTTTTCCCTATTTTATTAGTATCCAGGTGTTATTCTTTGGCTGATCACCGACTGGCCAATGAATTAGGGAACAAATGTCAATGCACCAAACTTCTCAAATAGCCACCAGTATGGTGGGTTACAACAGAACCATGTTGTTGTAACTGGTGTGTGGCCAATCATCTGCCAGTTGGCCCAGCCCAATGTCAACTTTCAGGTCCATTTCTGCTTTTTCACTAGTAGGTCCAAAAAGCGAATGACTACTTCTGCAGGCAAATTCCACGTGCATAAGGGCTGTAGACAATATGGAGGGATGAAAATCATCCTCAGGCATTTGTCCAAAGGCTTTTTAACTCCTGTACCATGTCGTGGAGCGCCCATCCCTATCCAGTCCCATGAAAAGTTACATGTGGATGTCATGATCACCATTCACAGGCTCAGGGTCAAGAACAAGGAGGTTTGCAGTGGTAACAACATGCCAGCATTTACACACACAAAAAAAAATAGTACCAGAAGTAATACATTTCCTGCCTATGGTATCATGGGCAGCTTTTCTCTCAGGGTCCAAGTGGTCTTAAGACAGTATCAGCCCCAATTATTTTCCAATGGTTGCATGGTTATATTTACAGCAAAGGAAAAGCAGAGTCATTGAAATATGTAAGCAGGCATGACCTGGTATTACAGAGCTTCAAAGAAGGCGGCACAGTGGCCAAACTGACATAGATGCAGCCATTGTTGCAATGACTCAATCCATATGAGTGGATTAAACAGACAGCCAAAGTGGTTCCTTCAACCTCTGCTTGATATTCCAGATGAATAAAAAATAACCATCTTGGAACATTTTGTAGATCAACATGCATATTTATGTTACATGAAATGTAACTGCAAAATAGACATAGCAGCAAATACATGGATCCCACTTCTGCATGCCTGAACTGTTTTGCTTTACATTTTATGAGGTGGGGAAAGTAGCCCAAATGTTTATCTAAAGTATTAAATGACCCTGAAATTGTCTGCTGCATTTTAAAGGCAGAGCTGAAGAAATGTTCTGTGCAAATCAGTTATTATTATTTAACTGAATGTCTTTGTGATTTTCCTCCAGCTGTGAAAATGCTTCTGGTTTGGGGCCGTGCGCTGATCTCTTTGCTTGTTTAATCATCTCAAAAGAATTTGAAGTCTGGGTTGCTTTTTTAAAAAATAGAACTGAGACACTTACTATTCATGAAGGAACACAGGACAAAAAGGGCTTCTTCTTCTTGTCTGTGTAAATATAAATGGTAGCTGCAAAGGGAAAGTGCATCTGGCTGGTTACTAAAAAATCTCTGGGACCTGCCTCATTCAGTCACTCATAAAAGATGTAGGCTGCATCTGTGCACATTTAAAAAAGTCATGTGGATTCAGCCTTAGGACCTTTCTGAACTGGCCTTTACTCCAGATTACATCCTGGAATAGAGGCCTGCCATGTGCATGTAGTACCGACTACAGCAGGCCCCACTGCGGCTATATCCTGCACACATATATGGATGGCAGGTGGCATGCAGGTCCCTATTCTGGAATATAATCTAGAATAAGATCCAGTTCAGAAAGGGTCTTAGACAGCTATAAAACATTTTTAAAAAACATTTTCAAATCAGCTTAAAGGTAGTACTACTGAGACTCTAGTGAAGAGAAAACAGTCCAAGAGTTGATAGTTTGTTCATTGGTTCATTATGCTCAGTTGGTTATCATCTTTACATCATTACTGCCTTTACTCCTGAATGTTGTTCACTTTGGTTACCTATTGTTCTCCGCTCCCCATAAAATAAATTTGTGTTTTTCATTGTAACCAAAAATGAAAATGTGGATTTGTCTGTGTCTAGCTTTCCACAGGGATTACCTCATGCTGCCCTCTGCCACTTCTTAATTTCTTATTGCACATACAAGATGCTACTGTCAAGGTTATGGTGTTCATCCCTTAGACCATGTCACTGTTTCTTGAGTGGCTTCATTCTTCTGTCACATCAAGTTATAGTCTCTTCCTCCACTAGCAAAAATGAACATTTTGTTTATTTCTGTGGAACTACTATAGTCTCTTGTGGTGGTTTCTTCTTGATACTTTTCATTTTACAAGGCTATTTGGGTAAGTAATTGTCTCAACATCTAGGTTTCTTAAAACATGAAATAATTAGGTTCATAATATTATTAGCTCTCTGGTATTTTTAACTTGAGTCAAGGCCCAGGACCTTTGCCTGAACTGGTATCTAAACAAATATGAGTAGTAGTTTGACAATGGAAGATTCAAAGACTTCTAAATGCTTAATTAATGCTTTTCCTGTTTGTAATGTATGCAGCACCAGTTCTACAGCAATGCAAGCTTTGCCACAGTAATAAGCTCTTTGCTTCAGAAGCTACCTGCTCAGGGTGATCCTATATCTCCAGCATGCCCGTAGGGCACCTCCTGCAGTGCACACTACCACTCCTTCCCAGCATGCTGCTTCATTGATGGAGCAGCTGGAATGGTGCAGTGGGACCGGGGTATATTCCTGGCTCACTAGCCCACACCCCCACCCCAGTCTAGTTCATTACACTATCCCTTTTGGGCTGGCCGCTGCTTTGGAACAGCTATGGCTTTGTCAGTGGGGTAGGTGAGACAGAGACAAAGGGGTGTGGCAGTGGTGACACTGACTACTCCCTAAGTTGTCCCCAGCACCAAGAGAAGTGGGTAGAAGTAAGAGAAGTGTGTGGTGTGGGTGAGCTGAGGCACAATGGTTGGTCTGGTGGCTGGCAAGCATATCTTAGGCAGCGATAAAGAGTGCGTGTCAGACTTAGAGGAACCCAGGCTGCTGGCTGTCAGGCCTCTGTAACTTTGGTACATTAGGGACAGCTGGATGGGTAAGGAGGCAAGGGGAGCTGGATGCCTGAGAAGGGTGAAAGTAGGCCAAGGTGGGAGTTGGGCTCACTTGTGCAGCTGTTGTGAGGAAGAGCACAGCTGATGGGTGAAAAGAGGAGTAACAAAGAAGAAGTTGGCTCAGGGTGCCTCCATCCATGCTGCTGGCTCTGAATGTGTGCATAATCCACAGCTGGGGATAGGTGACTGCACCTAACAGTTTTCCAAGAATCAAGAGTGAGTCAGTCAGTTATTTAGTATTGCCATTGGGCTATTTTCTTTGTTTGATAAATGCTGCCAACTATCAGATTCAAAGGCTGTGGTCACAACTAAGGTTTAATCCAACTTCAGTACACCATCAGAGCAAGAGAACACATCAGCAAAGTCACCAGGGGTTTTCTTTCCACATTTTCTATCCCAAAGGTGAATTTTCTGAGTTATTTAACACTGAAAGAAAACAGCTTGTTGCTTTGCTGATATATTATCTTACTCCAAAAGTAGATTGAAGCTGGACTAAACCTTAAACGTGACCACAGTCAAAGTTTCTGATGGTGGAAGGATGGGTTCCCATACCGTCTACATCCATGTTAGGGTATCCCCAGCTTTTATTTTATTTTATTTTTTGGCAGGGTAGCAGTGTCTCCCAGATAGTACACTACCACATTAAGAATAGTGCTGCTTAATGAGGTGGAAGGCAGAGGAACACCTAGGCCGCATCCCCACGACGTCGTTATCTCGAATTCAAAACGTTTTGATTTCGGGCCGTGCACACGTCATCCCGATTTGAAATAAATCCTGATCTCAACAGGTCTCACTCCGGAACATGCCCTTGACACGTGTTTAATTTTTTACTGTGTGGACAGTATCGTTCCGGGATGAGATTCCGTGTTAAGGCTGTCCCGCCCCCCCAATCGTACTGTAACCAATGGCTGAACGTATTAGAAGCACATCATGTTTAGGGTTTCCTTCATTGAAAAAATCCACCCTCAAACACCCACTATAAACCTCCAGTCCTTAAAGATACACTGTATCGTTGTAAGCACTTCACACCTTAAAAACAATGTTGCAATTTTGCGCAATTTCAGGCCTTTGAAGGTTCGGAACTTTAAAACAGGGAAAGGAAAGCCCTGGAGCCTGTATTTTAAAAGCTGTGGCCCTCCTCCCCCCGTCTTTGCCATTGCTGCTGCTCCTGTGCAGCAGCAAAGTGACCATTCATTTTCTTTATCAGCCGCTTTGAGCCCCCTTCAGAGGCTACTTTGCCTCTGCCTGTGGTTACACCTAAGGTTTAATCCAGTTTCAGTTCACACCGTGGTTTCATTGAAAGAATCCAGCTACGATTCAGTGGCGGCTCCGGAGGACTTCCTCCCGTCCCTTCGCCAGGCGGCAAAGCCGAGCCGGCCGGGGGCCGCTTCCCTCTCCACGCGACCTTTTCCTTCACTGTCACCCCCCAACGGCCCCGCGCGGCCCCGGCCTTTTCTCTCTTCCCGGAGGGAAGAGGTGAGCGAGGAGAGCCCCCTTTGCCCTCTCCTGCGGAGGGCACACTGCGCCCGCCCGCCCGCCCGCCCGCCGCCTCTCAGCTCTCCTCCTTTTCCAGCGGTGGCCGCTTTTCTCACCCATTCAAGGGGACTCAAGGCAGCTGATCAACCTTCTGTTCTTCTCCCACAACAGACACCCCGCGAGGCAGGTGGGGGGGGGAGGAAGGAAGGAAGGAAGGAAGGAAGGAAGGAAGGAAGGAAGGAAGGAAGGAAGGAAGGAAGGAAGGAAGGAAGGATGCACTTGCTGAAGTTCCATGCTTTGCACAACTGTTAAAAAAAGATAGGAACCTTGACTTGGATTTCTATACCTCTTTATAATAATGCTACCCCATACCAAACCTCCCAGAAGAAGGGAGGGAGAAGGAGAAGGAATTGGCATTTCTCACCCATTTAAGGTGACTCAAAGAGGCTGACAAAGCTTCCATTCTTCACCCCACAACAGAAGCCACTGAGCTGGCTTCACGGAGGAGGAGGAAGAAGAGTTGGCTTTTTTACCCCACTTTTCTCACCCATTTAAGGAGGCTCAAAGCTGCTGACAAACCTTCTGTTCTCCTCCCCACACCCTGTGAGAGCTCAGAAGAGAGCCATGACTAGCCTACAGTCACCCAGCTGGGTTCATGGAGGAGGGTGGAATCAAACCTGATATTCCCAGATAAGAGCCTGGCTCGCTAACCACTAGACTAAACAACACTTCTGCTTGACTAAATGGCCAAGCACCAGAGCATGAGAGTGTTTTAAAGATCTCATGTGGGCAGCATTTTCATACAGTTAAAAAAAGAAGTGATTGGCTAGTGGCATAGTGGCTAGTGGTGCCTCTAACCTTGAATATGCACTTTTATAGGACTTTAATGTGGATTAGAGGTGTGGGTGCTGCACTGTGACATCAAGGTGCAGGGCCATGGGGCGCAGACGATTTTGATGTTCTGCCCATCCACGCAGCAAGCTTTTCCACCCACCCCTCTGTTCACTGGATGGGGATTCAACAGTGTCTTTTTTTGCCTTCTGCCCCAGATTGGGCATCCTTTGTTTGGGGGTGGCAGTGCCATGCAAGCCCAGGAGGAGTGGGTGGTGATACAATGGGAGGCCAGGGGCAGCCTGCTTCAGGATGGGAAGTGGAATCTAATCTGGAATTCCCAGATAAGATTCCAGTTGTCAGGATATTAGGGCAAAGCGGACCATGGATAGGTGACCACTAGGAAATCCAATAGGGCAGGATCAATCATGTCCCAAAATCCTGCACCGCACTACCAGGCCTGGCCATGGGTCAATAAAGTTCTGTGCATGGGGAAAGTTCTGATCTCTGTTACTTTCAGAATGAGAGAATATGTGGTCACACCTAAGGTTTAATCCACTTTCAGTCCACTTTCAGAGTGAGAGAATATATCAGCAAAGTGGCAAGCTGTTTTCTTTTAGGGTAGAATTCACCTCTGGGAGAGATAATGTGGAAAGAAAATTACTGGTCACTTTGCTCATGTTTTCTCGCTCTGAGGGTGGACTAAAGAAACAGCTTTTTCCTCCCCACGTTCTGGCAAAGTTATGGCTTTAATATGTTTAATATGAATACATTAAAACCAATGTGTTGTGACCCGCACTGAGAGCCTTGTGTATAGAGTGGGATAAAAATATGAATGAATGACACCCCACCACAGCCACCCTATGCCTCTTTAATGTTTAAAGCCCCGGTCCTTTGATACAGAGCTGTATTGAAATTGCGGAAATTTGCAACATTGATAATCAGGAGTGAAGGGGCTCCCTGAAACACTGTAGCCGCTGTGTGAAGGCTGTAGCAAAAGTGTTCTTCAGCACAGACAAATAAAAATAAAAACTCTTTTAAAGGCGACGGTTTTAAAGTCCTTATGCATTTCTCCTGCCCCACAAACTAAAGGTCCAGAGCCCCTTCAGACGTGTGGGACGGGAACTTGGGAACGTAGCAGAGGTTCTGGGGCTGGCACCTGCGAGAGTACCTCTGTGTGTGTGTGCGCGTGTGTGTGTGTGCACATGTGCTTATTTTTATAGGAATGCTTGGTTATGATTGCTTCTTTTGGCAGTAAGGCACTCTGCGTATGCTCAGTGCAGCTTTCCTTTTTTGATGTACCATATACACCGGCTTCGGGAGGGCGGGAGACGTGAGATGCTCATGCAATGTCTCCCCCCCCCCAGGTACCCCTCCTTCCTCTCTCTCTTTGGGAAAGGGGGGGGCTTCTTAGGAACCCCTCCCTCTCTCCTCTCTCTTTTTGGGAAAGGGGGGCTTCTCAGATACCCCTCCTTCCTTCCTTCCTCCCTCTCTCTTTTTGGGAAAGGGGGGCTTCTCTCACTTTAGAATCCCGTCTGTGCAAGGACGACACCCCCCCCCTTTGCTAGTCCCCCCCAAGACTCTTTTCCTTGGTGCCTTAGCAATGCCTCCCTTCCCCTCCCCACCCCCACCCAGCTGCTGCTGCCCCCTCTCCCCCCATCCTCATCTTCCTCATGCCCCCCCCCGATTTGGCTTCCTCCATTCCTCCCCGTTCCTGATCGGCGGTGGCTCCGTTCTTTCCCCCTTCTCTTTTTCCTTCCAGCTCCCTCCCAAGCAGCCAGCCAGTCAGTCCCCCACCCCATCCCCAGCTGCCCTCTCCCCCTCCCTTCTCTCTCTTTAGGGACTAATTTTCCCCTCTGCCGTGTGGGGACCACCTAACACACCCACTGCCGCCCGTCTCTCTCGGCTCTCCTCCTCTTCTAGCCTGGCACCGAGGGAAGAGCAGCTAGCATCAGAGCTGGGCAAAGCGGGCAGGGGATCCCCGGTGAAGCATGGATGACGCAAAGGGAATGGAGGGTGGGACCCTCGGATGGAGCACCAATCACAAGAGAGGGGCTGGGCAATGGCGGGAGGACAGGGCTGCAGTCTGGACTCCCAGGATTGATTCCGCGTTAAGGCTGCAGAAGAATGCTCTCGGAACCGGATCAACTTGCAAGTCGTGTGGACAGCTTTGTTCCGTTTCTTTTATTTCGAATTCTTTAAACTGAAATAACACATGCCATGAAGACGCGCCCCTAAAGTAGTCTGCCTGCTTCATGTGCTGATCTGAGTTTGGTCTGGGCAGTAGCAACAAAACTTTTGAATCACAGCAAGGATATAGCTGGTTAGCCATTGCAGTTAAGAAGTACAGGGTATACCCCCCAAAACCATAGACAGTGTGGAAATAAGTGACCAGTCTTGCAGAAGGCGGAGAATATAAGCAACAGCTGTTGATTTACGTCCTGGTAGGAAGGCACTGAGTACTAGTTTTGTAATCTCCATTTATTCATTTCTTGTCTTTTCTCCTACTATTAAGCCAACACTGAATAGAAATAGTCAGCTGGACTTCTTTTATCATGAAGACTTGAAGGGGATATCAGAGCATGAAAATTCAGATTTGGGTCTTTTTTGTTGTGGCACAGCAGTGAGTGAATATTTTCTTTAAAGTGATTCATTGTTCATTATATTTGCTATCTTCCAAGAGTTAACTGAAAAAGCTTTTCTAACAGATGTTAGAGAATATTATTCTGCCTAGATGTTAAGGTGGCAGCAGCTTGATAAGTAGGCTGCTCTTTATTCATAATTAGGTTCAAAAGAAGAGCTAAAATGTAAAGCAGGGATGGAGAAATTATGGGCATCCAGATGTTATTAGACCCATCCGCCCCACTCAACATAGTCAATGGTCAGGAAAGATGAGACTACTGGAGGGCACTACATGGCCTGTTTCTTTCTACACTTGCCAGGGCATCTTGCATCTCTATGTAAATACTATTGTACACACATGGAATACAACAATCCTCATCTGAGACCAGTTATGAAGTTCTGACCACTCAAAGTTAACGTGAAATCTCTGGGATAAAATTGGATACTTGGCTCTAAAGCAGAGGTTCCCAAATTTGGGGGTCCAGTTGATGGACTACAATTCCCATCTGCCCGTAAATGTGGCCAAAAAAAAAAAAGGAATAATGGGACCTATAAGTTAGAGGCAACCCATTGGGTGTTGACCTGTGACAAGGCAACTGACCTGTGACAAGCTTTTGGGCTGTGTTCACCAGCAGGAAAAACACACACCTGTGAGGCCACTAACAGATGTTTTTCAAGTGGAATCATTCAGATGCTAATCTCCTCTTCTTCCTCTTATGAACATTCTAGGCTAAAAAAGATGGATGAGAGATAGGATGAGAACATGAGGGCCATGTGCTACCATCTTTAAGGCTCTTTTGAGTTGCTTTCTTTTGTTGCATGTGAACATAGCTTTGGCATGAATGTTAACAAGCCACATGTGCATCTGACAAGCTGCCTTCATCCAAAGCATCACACATTGCTGTCAGGATGCGCCACCTGACAACTCCATCATCATTTTTTTTTTTTATGGCAAGGGAATTGTGCCAGGAAGAGAACAGGTGGCTCATGGCCTAGTAGCAACTCTTTGGGCACCGTGACTACAAGATCCTGGATTAGTTGGCTCATTCGTCCAAACCAGAAGGCTGTTTCTTATGTTTTTATGCTTTTATCCAACCATCGTTCTGAATTTGCTAAGCCTTAGAATATCCAAATATGGTGGAATAAGTAACCAACATCTGGGTGCAGGTTTGATCACAGTTTTCTCCTTTATCAACAGAAGGTAGTATGGGTAAGTGCAAGCAGAATCACTCTATGCTGGTTCATAGGCTTCATTTGAAACCTAAGCTGTACTAGCAAATCTTCCTTTGATCCAAACTGAAAATTTTCTGCTATGGTGTGGGCTTCCAATGAGGCCTATGAACCAACACACAGTGGGGGAAAGGTTCTTCCATCTGTACTTATCCACACCACTCACTACTGACTTTCAGTTTTAAAAAAGTGTGTGTTAAATCAATTCAAGCTCTTCATCTGGCACAGAATATTTGCAATGTGCAGAGGAGCTTATTTTTCCACTACTTGTGATAAGTTACTTGCTTAAAATAAAATGTATGTAGTAGGAAGCTTACATAGTGCAGAACCAGATGCTGTTATTGGATGAATTCTTGCTAAACGTTAAGCAGACAGGCTTACTCACTAGCTTCATGCGTGTCCAACAGCAGCAGAAGAAATGTATTGAGAACACTGTTTTATTAATCAGTGCACAAATAGGCTGCTGAGGAAACAGATCACTAAAATGTTTGCTGACACTGGTGCTTTATTGGTTCATAGGCTGATAAATCCTATTGTGACAAAATGTGCTTTCATTTAAGGAAATCTCCATGAAAAACAACAAATCAACTATTTATTTGCATTCTGCTTTTATTGATAACTGTAGATGCAGTGCTGATACCCCAAATCTGGGGCATTTTCACACATAATTTAAGAACAGAAACTAGTGAACACCTGTGATGGATCAGCATGCACCCTTCACACCTCTTTTGGGTGTGTGAGGCAGGGTGGCACAGCTGTTGTTGTGCACTGCATTACTTGGTTGCAACAGCAACAATCAGGACTCATGGTTGTTGCCTCGGCAAGGTGAAGTATTGGGTAAGTTTGGGACGAACTTGGTGTCTCAGGATGCTGATGCCTGAGCCAGTCCTTCCCCTGGGTGTAGAAACAATGCTCAGGAGCAGTTCAGTAGAAGACCACTAAAAAGTGTGGCCTCTTGCATGGACCAGGCCAGTTCCTGATTCCTACCACTGCCAAGCAGACAGCCAAAGCTGGCAGGAACAACACAAGCGATGTTCCAGAGCCCAGTGACATTTCACTAGATTCTGGAAGACAGCCCATTTTAAGACCATTGTGTGACTGTGGGACCATGACTCCAACCTGTAACTTCAAGACTGGAGAAGTGGAATGGCATTCATGCAGACAGCTACCAGCGTGATCCACATCACCCACCATGATTCTGGCCCAGAACATTTGTTCTAGATAAGGATTAATCTCCAAGTAGATGGAGCAGAACTCAGCAATACATCTTAACTAAATGATTAAATTTCCAGTGCAGATCTGTTTCAAAGTACTCTGAATTTTTTCTCACACCTTGGCATGCTCGCAAGCAAAATGCTGGTTTTCCTCCTACATTCATTCATTCGTCCGTCTGTCCATCCATCCATCTGTTCTCTTTCTTCTTTCTTTCTCTCTCT
Source organism: Aspidoscelis tigris stejnegeri (assembly GCA_023333525.1). Taxonomy (NCBI): domain Eukaryota; kingdom Metazoa; phylum Chordata; class Lepidosauria; order Squamata; family Teiidae; genus Aspidoscelis; species Aspidoscelis tigris. The sequence goes on from JALMGA010000001.1 coordinate 217,882,763, forward strand.
TTTTTGAGGTGGAGTTAAAATTTCCAGTGGTTGCATGGTCTGCACCTTGTTCCTCCTCTTTTTCTCTGCCAGCATCTGAGATTGCATGGCTATAGGAAAATGTGAATGCATATAACTGGCAAAGAGCATCGTATCTGCCCTCACTGTCACTCATCCCCTCCCACTCTCCTTTGGCATCATGTTAAGAATCAGTAAATTAAGGAGAAAAAGCAGATGTACACACAAGTCTTCTTGGCAAGACAATTTCAGTCCTCCATACTTCAAAAGAACAGCAGAACTCTGGCCCCATGCTTTGGAAGAAAGGAGTTCTGACTTTTCTGCTTTCTATTGGAAAATAATGGTATTGGGGAGACTAAGTGCAAATAACCCAGCAAGAGAAAACTAAAAGAACTTTGTTAAAAGATGACAGAGGCATACAAAATGCACCTTCAGCATGGAGGCCTTCTAGGAGTGAGCAGGACACAGTGGGTGCTCCTTGCTGTCCCAGGTAGGGGTGTGCACAAACGCAAGTTTTGACATTCAGTTTGAATGCCCAAATTCCTACGAATAGAGAAAAAATGAATGCATTAAAATTCAAACCAATTTGAACACATTCATATCTATTCGTATGAATATTCGATACGTATTTTATATGAATGTCAACAACATTCGTATGTATCCATAGGCATCTATATGCTTCCCGCTTTTAGCCCATATGCAGCCCATTTTCATCCCATATGTATTTGTACAAATGTGCATGGATACAAATAAGATGTGTACCGATACATATGTAATGTGTACGTATCCGTACACATACAAATGTCCAAATTATTTGTACGAATGATGCAAAATATTTGTATTCATTCAAATATGAAAACACAAATGTCTGGACATTCAGTTCAAATTTGAATATCCGACTTTGGCTGAATTCTATCAAATAACAAATATTTTGAATATTGCTGCACATCCCTAGTCCCAGGTCTTCCTAGAACCTGAAGACTAGGGGCCAAACATGCTGGGCCTGTGTTTGTCCTGCAAATCCATGTAATACTTTGATTTTGCATTATTTAACCTTTGCAACAAGGATGATTCTCTATGATGAGATGATATCAGAGATGCAGTAATCTGAAGCAGTATTTTGCCCATCTCTACAATATCAGTTTTATCAAGCCGAAAAAGCAATCACTCCTTGGCTGTCTCCAGGTAGCACGAGGCAGGGCAGGATCTAAAGAAGATACCACAATTGCCTCTTTCTGTCCCCCAGCAGATGTGAAAGTCAGTCACTAGCCTAGGCCTCATCCAGATGAGGGCTGTATCCACACCTAAGTTTTAATCCAGTTTCAATCCACTTTCAGCATGAGAGAATGCATCCGCAAACTATCAAGCTGTTTTTTTCAGCATTATATAACTCAGAAAATCAACCCTTGGGTTAGATAAAATGGAAAGAAGATGGCTAGTCATTTTGTTGATGTGTCCTCTCACTCTGAAAATTGACTGGAACAGGATTAAAACTCAGGTGTGAATGCAACCCAGGGGAATACGGGGCCACTATGATGAGGCAACCCCACCATAGCGCAGCTTCCCCTCACAAATGTGTTAAAAACTATTTATGGAAAACCCAGCACCGCCATGATTGCACATGCATGGAGGCCAGAACAGAGGTGATGATAAGCACATATGGCCATTCTGGGTGCAGATACCAGGATTTGAGTGTCAGTAAAAAAACACAAAGGCCAGGTTCCCACTAGGCAATTTAATCTGGTTTTAAATCAGGGCTTTTAAAATCAGCAGCGAGGTCTGTTTTTTTGTGTCCCCACTGCTACCTTATAATACAGACTCAGTCTCCATTCTTGGCAGGTGAGGAACCCTCCTCCCCATGCAGTCAGCAATTGGACACCATCATACTCTGACTTCATTGGGGTGGACAATTCAACCCCCAGCCTCTATATAAACCTGCTCCAGAGATCCGGAAGTCCTTTTGTTCACCACTTTCGCTCCCCTACCATAGCACAGCTTCTTTCTCATGTTAACAAGGCAGTAGAAGATTAAAGATCACTTCCCCTTCTTATATTGGTGTTTTGTGTGAGATGGATAGATCAGAGCAGCATGAAATTGCAGGAATGAGACAAAAGGGGAAGCAGGCAGACTTTTAAACAAGAGCTGGCAGATTTGCATCTTTTACAATCACTTTCTCTTTGTAAAATCGGATACTTTAATCTCTGAAACATTGTTACATATCACTACTGATACATGTATCTCTTATTAGCTACTGCAGGCTCTTCATTTTTCACTTCCTCCCTTTCAGCCAGGGTGATCTCCTTAGCATGTAATGGCAGTCAGCCCGGGAAGAGGGGGCTAGGGCAGGGGAAATCACCACTTCTCATTGTGTCAGGGGAAACTGAGAACACCTCAAAAAATGCTTGTGTTCCCTATTTGCTAAATAAAATAGAGTATTTCTAAATCCAGCAGCAAGACTTCTTCTGATCCAAATATAGATAATCCGTGTTTTGGGACCATTAATCCTCAGAACCTGAAGATTCTTTTAAAACTTTGGGAACAGTCAGTGCTCAAAATGATCTCAAAGCTCTTTAAATCTTGAACGGGAACACACCCAAAGGCAGCGCTGTCTAACTAGGAGGCAGTAATCAGGTGGCGAGGATTTCCCATATTATCACCTCCAAGCAGGATAGCTGGCCACCATCTTGCCTTACATGGACATCTGCTGGGAGTTGTCAAAATGAAGTCAAATTGTATAGAAGGAAAGCCAACCAAGTATCCATCCCACTTCCTTTGTTATTTTTCACATGCTTGTCTGGATTCCAGATATATGATTTGACTGTATTTCAGAAGCTCTTGGCAGACATCCAGGTAAGAGGAACAATTACAGGAAAACAAATCTTTCATGTTTCTATACTTGTACAGTTCAGAAATTTAGTAGCTCAATTCACATTTCCTGTAAGTATACATCATATGCTACTTTAAGTCAACATTCCCTTAAAATTACATTGGGCAGAACCACCCCCACCTCCAATCTTCATTTACGTAGTTCATTAAAACACATATTGTGAGTCACAGAAATCAAAGTCACTTACTGGAGCCAACACAAGTTTGCTTCACAACACAGAAAACAGAGTGTTTTCTTTTTAAAATGAGAAGGCAAAGATGTTTGAGGAAGCCTGCAGATGTAGATACAGCAAATACAGGAAGTTACCATGTTTCTGCGTCATGGCATTTGCTCCTATGTGCCAGTACTAACATGATCTTTAAACGTTCTGCAATCATGATGAAGTGCAGAAAAGGGCAACCAAAATGATCAAGAGGCTGGAGCATCTGAATACCTCCCTTATAAAATCATGCAGCAATGTCTAGACAGCATTTAAGAAGGGATTTGATTGCATGGTGTGGAAGAGGTGGATAGAGAAAAAATTCTTTTCTCTATTGCACAACACCAGCACCAGGGGGCACTCTATGAATCTGATAAGCAGGAGAGTAAGGCACATGGAAGGTTGTTGTTTTCCCCACCTAGAGTTAATCAGTCTACGGAATTTACTTCCAGGAAGAACTGAGGCCTATTCACACTTCGGTTGGTAGTCAACAATTAGTGAACTTCTGGAAAAAAGGATCACAGGTGGAGTAGGCTGTTACAGTCTCCAAGCATGCCCTAATTGTTCACTAATTGTTGATCATGCTCTACCCCTTTTACCAATGTTGACCAGAAGCTTACCTTAAGTGTCCAGCGGTGTGACCATTCACTCTTCTTCTCATTCCCTGAAGTTGGCGGGTGGGGAAGGCAGTGTCCACACAGGTGTGAGAGCTGTTTTTACAAGGGTTTTTTATTGTGTTTTTGGGTGATTTACTCCTTGGAAAGTAAAATTTTAATGGGGACAAAGGATTTCCAAAACATTTCCAAAGCTCATTAAAACCCTAGTGGGAACAGGGCCTTGGCGTATCAATGTCTACTAGAATGAATGACTAGGTACAGCCTCCAGGCCAAAGACACAAGCAGGATTCCTCTAAAGGCCATTTTGCAAGGAGTCAAGAGCAGGTGAAGCAATTGATGGGTGACAGGGGGAAGTATTTCTTCACCCAGAGGGTCATCGGTTTATGGAATTTGCTGCCGGAAGAGGTGGTGACAGCTACCAGTCTGGATGGCTTTAAGGTAGGGTTGGACAAATTTATGGATGACAGATGTATCAATGGCTACTAGAATGAATGCCTAGGTATATCTTTCAGGTGGGGGGGCGAGGACGCAGGACACTTCTAAGGCGATTTGCTAGGATTCAAGAGCAGGAATAGGTTTGTCCTGGTCTCTGCTTCAGATGCCCATGAGCATTTGGTGGGCCACTGTGTGTGATGGGATGCTGGACTAGATGGGCTGTGGCCTGATCCAGCAGGGCTTCTCTTATGCTCTTATGTACTGTTTGAGACACAATATTTGACTAGCTGGGTTGTGACCTGATGCAGCAGGACTCCTCTAATGCCCTTAGGTTCTTAAAACAGGGTAGGCTAATAGCAAATGTGCTGGCCATTTAAATATCTAAAAGGCACAGTCATATACAAAATATACAAAGTTAGTGAACAGGGAATTCATGAGCCAGGAATATCTTTTCAGACCCAGAGAGAATCTTAGATCCTAGCACAATGTGAATCTTCTGGTTGGCTTTTTCCATTTTTGAACCCTAATTTACTCAGGAGAAAAAGCTGCTTTTGCCTCTTGTTTAACATGATTGAGCAATTGAGGATCAGAAACCCATCTGATATACTGAAAACAACACACAGATCTTTCAGTAGATCCAAATTAATCTAAATCTAAAGCAGCATTTAAAAATCCTGTAGTTGGACTATTCAAGACCATGGGGTCTGTTCACACTTACTTCTATGGCACAGATCAGGGGGCTTTGGCTGCTCCATCTGCGTTCAAGGCTTTCGTCTCTGTCCCAGTGCATCCAACAGAATCCTAGAGCACCCCAATTCACCCTAGCTATGTAGAAGTAAAAAACCTATCCACAACTTGACCACGAGCTTCTAGTATACTTCTGATACTCCTGCATGCAACTTTTGAATCCATTTCCAAGTACAAAGGCAGCATGGGATTGGGGTGGTACAGCTGTGGCTGTGCAGTAGCATGGTACATCATAATCATCACAGCAATGGCCAGGCACATCGTGACAATTCAGCTAGTCTGGGATGGACCATCTGCACCTTGAGCACCCAGAGGTATGTTGGGAACATTGTCGGCACTCGCAATGCAAACGCCAGCCTCATTCCCTGAAATTAATTTCAGTCGCATACCATCCTGCTGAAGTTAAGTGCAAACAGGTCCTATGACTACTTGGCTTTTTCTGAAGATAAGAGAACATTTTTCCCTTGACTTGTTGCTATGACTACCTATTTTGTTCCTAGATTTTCTGGAACCAAACTATAAAATTTTTGTAGAACTGAGTTCAACACTGCCTCTTTCTTATACAGATAAAATCCCTTTGATCCCCCAAGTGAGAATGTTTTATAAGTGGGATAAAGTGTAACAATACATTTTGCTATCAGTGATAGTGAAGGTCGAAATATCTTGATCTTCCTAGGCCTTTTTGACCCTAAAGAGACAAAGTGCTAATACTTGGTATAATATTAGATTGATTTATAATAGCTGTGTTTCAAAATATAATGCTATATAATGTACTTGTACTGGAAAAAAAATACTGTGAACTGTTGCTGAAATATAAGGGTGTTGAATGTGCTAAGATATTCTTTGTGTGTTTTCAAACCATAGGAAATAACAAGTGTAGTCTGAATACAAATCCACATTCATTAAAATCAGTGGGAGATTGTCACTGACTTTAGTGTATTCTGCTATTATGGTACCCTTCCATTCTCTGAATGCATTAGCAAAGGTAGGTAAGCATTTTCCTTCCCAATTATGAAGATGGGCAAGAGGCAGCTATTTGTCTCTGCTTCAGTTTCTTTTGAAAACAAATGGCATTTCCATTTGTCTGTAGTGAATTACAGCTATTCTGTTCTTTTAAAAAAACAACTAATATTGTATCTAACTGAATTCAGATTTGTGCCTTATCCTAAAGATTCAATACTAGTTGTGCCACATTTAAATGAAAATTAATAGGTGCTGTTAAATCAGAGAGAAAGCTTTGCTGACACAGAGTGTTTAGGCTATGCTAAGGAAGTCAGTTAAGCTTTTGTTAAACTCAGGACTGCAAGAGATGAGCTATTAAACTCCAGAGCCTTTTGCTGTTTCACCTTGAACACACTGCTTGTTCACTGTCCATCTTGTATTTAAAAAGAGTGAGAAAAAAGCACCACTGTTTATTTGCCTTGTGCATTGCCTTTTGGTTGCAGAGCCAGATGGAATCAAGGTCAAAATTCTCATATCTTTAATAGCTGTGCAGAACAATTTCAAGTTATATCTTGTTCTGCAGGCAACATCTGCTACAATTCTGTATTCTACTCAAATGCACAATTGTTAAATCCTGACTTGGTTTCCATATTTCTCCACTCCCCCCCCCCTGTGCCCCCTCCCCTCCCCCACACCCCCCTCCCCTCTGGTTTATATCAGCAAATCTCCCTGGAGAAGAGCAAATGGATAGTCAGAAGGTACATTGGTAAGGGTGGTATGGATTCTCTTTGGGCATCTTGTCCTCATTAGGAACAGATGGGCTTTCCTTATAGCAGGAGTATTTTTGTACCTCAGGAAGGCTCCATCACTGTGTACTTTAGGAAGGAGGGGTGAGGAATTCTGAAAAGGCTGCAGTTCCCCTACCCCAACTAGACAAAAGCCCAGAGCAGGACAGAAGTGAAGAAAGAATCTCCCTGTTTTCATGTGGGAGTTAATTCAGTAGCATTAATAACGTTAAAAGATGTTAAAGAGAGGTCAAATTTTAAAATGTATTCTATCTGGTAATCATCAGATTATCTCAGCTACATTTTCCAGGCATGAATGTGCCAGAGGGGTAGTGGAGATAGTATCTGAATATTGGTGGATGGGCAGAGGGATAAGTTTCCTCACTGTTCAACCAACTTCTTAGCTTGTGGGTGATAAGTGGGGCAGTCCTATATATTTCTGACTTTCCCTTTGTCCATTTCCAGCTTCCATGTGTTGTTGTTGTTAAACCCAAGATCTCTGGAGATGTGAAATTCTTTACTTTCAAATGTACCAGTGAGCAACTGCCTTTCCACCCAGAACACTTAGGACAGGGACAAAGGCAAAGGGGTTGTGGGGTTCCCCCATCCAGAGATCTACAATTCTGCACCTTCAAATGTATGAGTTGGCGAGTGCATTTCCAGCCATAATATTGAGGGCAGCAAAGTAGCACCTCTCCTCGCCCTGCATATTACAATACTTGTCTCCCCTCCTAGGGCCCTGTAAAGCTGCACCAGTGAAACAGTGTTTTCCTGGCTAAAGCTGAAGATTGTTTCTTCCCTGCCAGTCTTTGGAAGTTTGTGGGGATGGAGCAATGTTCCATGGTATCACACTGAGAAATGGAATCACGCAACTTGACATGCATTTGAGGGCCTTTCAGAGCTTTCCAGTATCTCCCCTGCTTGTACTTCCTGGAACCAGTACAGGCCCTGGAAAGCTCTCAGAGGGCTAGAATTACATAAGAGCCATGATTATATGATATCACAGAGTTTGGCCCTGTTCTCATAAGCTCTTGTAGAGCTTCAGAAAAGCCATAATGCTCAGGTAAAGACAGGTAAGGGCTCTACTCCTTAGCTCCTTTTTGTGGCCATCCCTAGTTCTGTAAGAGCACACTAAATACTGGGCAGCATTTTGGCAGCAAGTGACTGTTCCAAATGTTCCAAAAACATGTTTTGCACAACCCTGCTTACATCATTTCATTTCCACCATTGCCCTGAGTGGAACCAAGTACTGGATCTCCACTAATCTTATACTCTTCTTTTGTAGATCCAGCTGTAAATCTCAGGTACCTTTTATGCCTAATGTTGCCAGAAGTAGACCTCCTTTTCCTGGGGGGAGGGTGTGTCAAACAGTATACTCTAATGGCACAAGAAAGTTCAGAGTGATCTGTGGAGGGAAAATTTGAAAAAAAAAAAACCCTGTCTTGATATCTTTACTGTCAATAGCATAACTTGATTTGTTATTTTGCAAAAACTTAAAATGTTTTTCCCCTCCTTTTTCTTCTATTGTAAAAATTTCTTCTTCAGCTTTACACAGGCTTCTGGCCTTTCATAATACTTATTAAAATTCAAGTATGATTAAAATTAGGCTTACTGATAAGTGGTTTGCATTCATAACTATTACAGCACTGTGAAAAGGAAAGCAAAATATCACTTCAAAAATCACTGTGGATGTAATCCACACCCTTATCTTATGCACTTGCCTAGATAAAAGCTATGCTAAATAGACTTAAAACCTGAATCCTTTTTTGTTGTGGGTTATCTATGTATTACATTAAAGAACTCAGAATCAAAAGATATATTCATAACATGTCAAAAGATATTTTCTGAAGCCTCAAACTGAAAACTAGTCAGGACACATACATTTGAGGTAATTATGTTTTTAACCTGGGGCATTTCTGCGCTTGGCTTCCCGTCCACTGAACAGGAAAAGTGCATGACCGACTAACATCTATTAGCATTTGCACTTGGAATGCTAGTACACATCACACTAAGCCCCATGTGTCCAGAAACTTACCTGTGCCCAGACATGTGTCTGGGTCCCGGAAGTTCCCCACCATCTTGAATTCAGAGCCCAACATGACTGTGCGTATGCCATTTCCATGATGACACTCTGCACATGCACAGTAACATTCAGGGTCACCTGAGGTGCCAGCATGCTCGTGTGGCACTTCAAATGACCCCTAGCACCAGAAATGGTACAAATGGCCATGGCACTGGACACTTCCTGTAAGCATCTGAGTAGCGCTGGGATGCATGCGGTGCACAATTTTTGTGACATTTCATTTTTCACAAATGATACATCGTCAAAAATACTCACAGTGGGCAAAAGTTGAAAAAGAGCAAAGCAAGCATTTTAATGGGATCTCTTTTATTAATCTACTGAAAAGGAGAAGTAGTATTACACAAGAACTCCATAATTAAAGCTCTACTGCAAATTATCTCTACTAATAAAGCATCATCCAGAACTAAAGCATTTATGGCCAAATGAAATGTGGAATATTATGCAACAAGTGGCTTTCACTTTTTCTAAACATTTTTTATTATGCAGAATCTAAATTCCCCAGTTTAATTTACTTTCAAGTTGTTGTTTTTTTAAAAAAATCTGATACTTATATATTCATCAGCTAGAACTTTAATTTTGAAAAAAAATAAGAACACTGAAAGTATGAAGGAACTGATGTCTGAATTATGAAATTCTGCTGAATTGTATCTCAAGAAACCTTGAGCAAAAAGCTCAGCCAGCACAAAACCCCACTCCTTTCATCAGAGTACTAAGAGACACCTGCTGCTTTCTTCAGTGGGCCTACGGAAGGGAGGGAGAAGCTCCTCAGCCATTGGCAGCTAACAGCAGTAGCTGATGAATAACAAGGAAATAAGCTGCTGAAAAGTGGGAGTGATAGTAAACTGACTGAGACCAAAGAACAAAATTATACACTAAGGGCAAGCCTAGCTGCTCCCTGCTCTGTGGGAACACACATCCATGTCCCAACCAGGAAAACTGGGAACAGAGAAAAATCCTATCCTGAAAATAAAATATTACAATTTTTTGAACTTTCTACTCCCCCTCTCCCAGCTAGAGCCAATGCACCTGAGCTTCCAGGAACAAGCTTGTTCAGGGGTGAGAAAGAGGAGCTATGGTCCAACGTGTGTGAAAAACTCAACACAGATTTTTGGCTAAAAGCGTATAAATTGTGAACAGGAAGAGGATTAAGTTTATGCATTTTAAGCCAATGATAGCTAACCATCTGCCCAAAATAAATTCTGATTGGGTTAATAATCAAACATATACTACTACAAACATTTGATTTGCATTGCTAGGGCGGTGAGATTAAGCAATCTGTGATTCTTGAGTAAAAAAGTATGTGACTTGCAGAACCAATCAAAAGATCAGCTATTATTCCACAAGATAATACTAATACATGTGGTTAAAATAGAAGGCCCTGAAGTGAAACATGTATCAATCACTTTTGCAAAAACACACACAAACATATCCAGTAATTACATCTTTTAAATACCATTTTTCAGGACATTAAATATGATCTGACATGGTCCAAACAATTTTAAACTGCAGACAGAGAATACAAGCTTCAAAGAAGGCAAACAATAGGATTAATGAGAACCTCTAACCCTTTAAAATGCTGTGGCAGAAGTTCAAACATTATTTCCTTCTTAACGTCCAATTCTGTCATTCCCACACACATCAGTATAATACTCATAGCAGCACTCAAATCTTAACAGACTTGTACAAATAAAATAAGCAGCATAGAAATTTCAGGCAGAAAGATATAGCACTTGGTCTCTTAAATTAAACTGCATACTATCATTAAACTGCACCCCCCACTCCTGCAGCAATGGCTTCTGCAGATTCCTCACTCCACCACCACCCCAGCTATCTTTGACTGCATTAGATGTCAGAACAAGCTGCAGAATTTTTTTAAAAAATGATGCTGCCTTTAAATCTTTGAGAGTAATACTAATACAGTAGTGCAAACTATGGGATACATGTAGGAACGGAACAAGAATAAATAAAATATCAAGCATCTAAAGCTGTCTTGCTCACTCCCTGCTCCCCCCCACACACACTGATGAATTTCTATTTTGATAGTTTTAAAACCCTAATATAAATGGCTGCTCTGCATACATGTCCAGCTTGTAGAGTTCCGTATGCAACTGGCTTGTTACCGGGGGAACAAACTGCTGGACCAGATGAGCCACTTCTGACCCAGGAGGGCCTTATCAAGTTCTTACAAATGAGTCAGCACAGGATAAATAATCCACCACAGAAAACACCTCAGTAGTGTTAGATTTAGGGTGGACCTTAAGGTCAATCTTCAAGGCAAGAGGAGCAGATGATGGGATTGCAACAAAGGCCTCGTTCAGTTTGTTTTTAAAATTGACACTGTGCAGTTTCATCATTTTTTTTTGTAACAAACAGCACGTACTGTTCACATTTGGTTAAATGCAGACTAAGTGAATTACAAGTTTTATACAGTTCACTGGAACAGCCCCCTACTCTCAAGACCAACCTAGCTAAAGGCCTCAATCTGGCTCTTATCAGTCAGGAAGGTCAAAATTTTATTTTGTTTCTATCCCAACCTATACCCAGAAATCAAATAAAAATACAATATTTTAAATGAATTGCCTAAAAATATGACAATTTCTAACAGGGAAGGGGAAACTATTTCTTCAGCCAAAGACCAAAGCACACTTTTAAATATATACAGAGAAGAGGCTAGATGCTCCTCAGAAGAGACATTTTTCCACAGTCAGGGAACAACAATAGAGAATGCTTGCTTGTTTGCTCTTGCAGCCTTGATGGTAGCTAGAGATGTCACTATCAAGATGGCCTCTCTTGCTGATCTTAACCTATAGGTAGACCTATATAGGATTTTGGGCCTAAGTTTTTTAGGGCTTTATCAGTATTTGCACCTTGAATTTAGCTTAATAGCAAACTGGCAACCTTTAGGACTGGTGTGATGTGTGCCCAATTCACGCTACCTGAAAGCAGACTTGTTGCTATATTGTGTACTATCTGAAACACCCAGACTAGTGCCTTCAAAAGGCAGCCCAACACAGAGTGCATTGCAATAATCTGGAGGTTACTAGAAGTTACCAAGCTATCTTCGTCCAAGAAGGGTCTGAGTAAGAAGTAGGCACTTCTGGCTATCGCTGTCACCTCAGTCTCCAGTAACAGTGATGGGACCAGGAACATCCCCAAACTATGCAAGAACAGGATGTTGCTTCCCTTCATGGACTTGAGAACCCCTGACACACAGTTCCTCTGTCTTCTCTAGGGGTGTTTTTCCACTGTCACTAGAAGTACCCATTAAGTACCCATTAATGGGTACATAATGGCATTTTTGTACCCATTAATGGGTACTTAATGGGTACTTCTAGTGACAGTGGAAAAACACCCTAGATTTAGCCTCAATGTATATCAAAAATATAACAAAACAAAAGTTTCTCAGGGAGTAATCATCATCTTTTTAGTTGGCTTTTTTGGGGTTTTTTTGCGCCATGCACCAATTAGATAAAACTTCATACCTCTACATTTATAACCCACTAGGAATTTCCCTAGTCTTAGGGGCTCCAAGTTGGAATATGCGAACCTCTCCTTTCCCTGGGGAAATTCAATTTGGTCTACTTTGCCTTTCTCCTGGATCTTTTCTTTGCCTCCCCTTTCTCAGCCTTGGGGGTTTCCCTGAGTCCCTCTACCCTGAGGCCACATCCTAGATTGGGCTTGCTGCTCCCCACTCCTTGTCTTGGATTTTTTGAGGGCTTTCTTAGCATTCCTCTCCAAGGGGAGCCCCATGTTTAAAAGGCAGTAGGAGCCCATCTCTTTTTTGCAAGCTCCAAGTAGACGGCATGGGCACTTTCCCTGCATTTCTCTCTCCAGACTAAAGTTAACCCTTTGGCCCCTATTCCTTGGGGACTCCAAACTAAAACGCCCTTGCTTCCCAGACCTGAGGAACCCGATCCACTAAGCAACCCGAATTCTTATTTTCAAAAGTTTGGGGATATACCGTGCAAGCATTTTTGTGCCAGGGTAAGGAGTCTCTGGCGATTATCTTTTCACAGCACACCCTTTCCAACAGTAACGTGAAAGGGAACGATCTGGAGCCTCTGCGGCTTTAACGCGTAAACCATGTATGTGTATCTTTCCAACTAACCAACCCAAACACCTAATCTTGTGATTTGCCTCCCAGATACACTGCCCGGTTTTATTTGCACGATCCGACCGAGGCAGGAGAGGGCACCGGTAGCCATTACTGATAGGCGAAAGGCATTCCCGGTGAGCTTTCTAAAGCTTAACGATCACGGACCTCCGGGAAAAGCTGGTGATGATGAGGCGCTGAGCGGCCTTGAAACGACTTATTCCGTCCAGACGAGCCTCAGACAGGCAACCGACGCTGCTGGGCATCGGGGCTTCTCCGCCCCGTCTCGCTCGCCAGATGCAGCAGCAGCAGCAGCAGCAGCAGGTAGCACCTCCAAGGTATGGAAGCCAGAGAGGCTGTAGTTGCCGAGCGCTTCCGCTAGGGGTCTCTCCGAGCGACGGAGCGGCCTGCCGCTGAAAACCGCTTTGGGAGGGCCGGAATGGGGATCAGCTGACCCGCCTTCCCCGCCCGCCCCGGCGCTCGCTCGCTCGCTCGACGCCGCCGCCGCCTCCCGCAGTTCTGTTCTTCGATTCCTATTCCCCGGCAGCGCAGAGGCGGGGACGCTAAGACGAGCGGCCGGGTGGATTTTCCCCCTTTCTCCTGCCCCCCCCTCCTCAGCCGGCGATCATCGGAAGGCTTCGCTGCTTTTCCCCCGACAGCCGCGATGCTGCCGCATTTAGCCTGCCCGGTGCTGCTGCTCGTGGCTTCCTGGACGGCTGGGGCTCTGGAGGTAAGGAGGACGAGCGTCGCCCCCTCTCCCCGTTGCCACCTGGCACACTCTTTGTTCGGGGGCTGCTCGGCACCTCGCTCGGCCTGCTCGTGCGGTAGGGCGAGGGGCGGGAAGGCGGCCTGCGGGGCGAGGCGAGGCAGGCTGGCGGCGCGTGTTGCAAGGGTGTGTTCAGCATCGCTACCGAGCGAGCGCCCCCTCCCTCTGCCTAAACAATGGGCTTCTTCGGGAGGGGGGGCGGAGGAACGGCGACCGGGCGCCTCCTTTACTGCCCCCACCGATGTCCCTTCCATTGCCTTCGTGCCCGGCTTTCGGGGCTTTCTCGTGGGTGGGGAGGGGTCCTCCTCGCGTGCGCCCAGTGGCCCGGGGGCTCCGTGGGGGCAACGAGGCGCTAGTCCTGGCTGCGCGCCGACGATCCACTTGGGCTCCCGGTCTTTTTTTCTGGGGAGGAAGCCGATGGGCTTTGGGATGGAAGGGAAAGGAAGGCTCGAGGGGCGATGCCTTCCCTCTCTGCTCGCCCCTGCCTGCCTGCTTTGAAGTGCGCCAACTTGGCGAGGCGCCCGCTGGCTCTGGCTCTCGCTCCGGCTCCGGCGCGGAGAAAGGGGAGGCGACGGCGGCGTGTGCACATGGTCCTGGCCGCCGGGAGGCTTTTGTTGCCTGCCTGCCTAGCCGGGCCGGCGGACGCATTTCTGCTGCGCTCTCGCTCCCTGTTGTTTCTGGTGTGGCTTGTTTGAACTGGGAAAGGGTGGGGAGAAAGGAGAATCCAGGAAAGAGCTGCGTGTCGCCCCGATTGTGGCTGGGTGCTCTTGCCTAGTCCTTCTCCTCCTCCTCCTCTTCCTTCTCCGCCTCCGATCCAGAATGGAAAGCCAAGTGTAGGAAGGCATTTGGGGAACGTCGAGGTGCCCCTGCTGGCCGTCGGGAAGGGGAGGCGGCGGAGGAAGAGGGAATCGAGTGGTTGGGGCAGGAGGAATAACTTTAGTGCGCTCTCGGAGCTCAAGGTGCTGGTCCTCCTGCGCATTGATCTCCTCCCGCCCCCTCCCCGAGTAAGGGTGCGCGCGTGTGTGTGTGTGGAGGGGTTATAATCATCTTCCTTAAACGAAGCTAAAGCGCGACGACTCCGTTTTCTCTCCCTCCCGCCCTGGTCGAATTGCTCGCCCCCCTGGCTTAGTCCACACACACGGAGGGGTGGGGGTGGTTGGAAGGCGTTTCGCCCCCACGGTTTCTGAGGAGAGGGGTCGTCGTGTAGACCCTCGAGCCGCTTGCTTGCGCCCTGCGTGTGTGTCTGCGGAGGGGGAGGTCGAGAGGGTGGGGGTGGGGACCCCTGCGGCCCCTCTCCCGCCGTCCAAGGTAGAAAGGGGGCTTTCCTCGAGGATAGGTGTTCGGGGACCCGCGGAAAGGCGGCGGAGGGAAGATTGAGAGCGAGAAGATGGCGCCTCTGCAGTGCAGCAGGCGGCGTTATAATGAAAGCTGCTGCTGCTGCCGCTGCTGCTGCAGCCTCGAGAAATCCTGCCGCCGCTAGGTGTTTCGACCGCCCTCCCGTTCAAGCCGCTTTAAGCCCCGGGCGTCAGGACTGGTGGGGATAATGGAGGACCCCGCGTTAGCGGCCCCCTGTGTAAACGGAGCGCTTTCCCTGCCTTTGGCTTTGGGGATGAATGCGTTACGGTGGAAACATCCCTGCCTCAGATCCGTAATGTGATGTCTTCTTCGGGTTTCGAGGGAGTGTTGCACCGACATATGCCAGCCCTCTTTGGGAGCTTGCGAGAAAAATGGGAAGGACTGGTGTTCAATTCGCCCTCCCTTACTGTGTTGCATGTGAATCTGGAATTCTTGGTGCCCGCGGGGCGGGGAGGAAGCTGAAAATGTGCATCTACTTCCTTTCACATTCTTGGCAGCAATCCGGAAGTGGTTTGCCATTGCCTTGTCTTGCAGGAGACCCAGCAGATTCAACCTGCCACTGTCTGCATGCAAAGCAGATGTTTTGCCGCTGGGCGAGAGTGACTCACCCTCTTATAATGTGTGAAACGCTGCTTGTGTATTGATGCCTTTATAGCCTGCCTGCTTTCTAAAGAACTCAAGGCAAAACCAGGATTCTCCTACTTTGTTGGTCTCGGTGGTTGAGTATTGGCTGAACCACTACACAGAGTGACGTCCTGAGGTCCTCATGATTCGTTATCGTCTTGCAGCATAATCTTATTTGCTTGGAAACGTGTCTTATTTTCAGTAGGTGTAAGCACTGGCCAGAAACCTATCTTAATGCCCACTAAATCATAGGAAAATCAAAGGGATCTAGGCACCTTGCCTGTGATAGGGATGTGGCTGGGATGGCCGGCAGAAAGGGCTCGACGGCGGTTCATCGTGAACCTTTGCTGTCAGCATATGGCAAACCAGCTTTTTGCAACACCGCAAAATATAGTGTATTGTGGGTTCGCTACATCAAAGGCTAACAGCAAATCATTGCTCAGCCCCTCCCCTGTGCTGTGCGTGCCGGAGTGCCACTGCATGTTAGTATGGAGTGGGTGGAACTTCCAGACAAAACAAAGTCTGAAAAAGAGCAGCTCATGTGTATTTTTAAAGAAGCAGCTCAGCCAATCCATAAGGCCGGGCAATGGCCCAGTTGCTCCAAGGAGATAATTGACTCATTTCTATTTCATTTATTTGTAGAGTGCCTTCCCAACAAAAAATGCTCAAGGCAGCTTACAATAAACAGGAAAAGCATATAATACATTATAAAATTACAAATGAAATAGAGAAAAAATCTAGTGGTTAGGGAGCCAGACTCTTATCTGGGAATACCAGGTTCAATTCCGCCCTCCCCCATGAAGCCAGCTAGGTGACGTTGGGCTAGTCACAGCTCTCTTCTGAGCTCTCACAGCCCCACCCACCTCACAGGGTGTCTGTTGTGGGGAGAAGAACAGAAAGTTTGTCAACCGCTTTGAATCCCCTTAAGTGGGTGAGAAAAGCGGGGTAGAAAAGCCAACTCTTCTTCTTCTTCTTCATACCTGTAACGTGGCAGCAAAAGAAGCAAAGATAACATCAGTCCAGGGCTTTCTCCTCTTCCAAGCCCAAAACAGCCACAGTTCTTATGCCAGAGGAGGGCAGCAGGGCAGAGACAGCAAATGCCCAGATGTAACAGCCAATCAGCCAAGAGCAGCCACAGATTGTGCCTTGGGGAAGAGTGGGCAGAAGCAGTGAACACACAGGCGCAGCAAACAATCCAGGGTTTTTTTTTGCACTTGGTCTTATTCTGGAATGTATCCCAGAACAGGACTCTAGTGTTCACATGGCAAGGCCTGCCACAGTCGGTATTAGCATGCACACAATAGACCCCTATCTCAAGATATAGTCTTCTTTCTCCTCCCTGCCAAGAACAGCCGCAGTTATTGTACCTTGGGAGAGAGCAAGACAGAGGCACCAAACACACAGCTACATCTAACAACCCAGGTCTCTCTCCTCAGTAAGCAGCCATTGTAAGTGATTTCACCACTTCTTACAGTGAGGCTTCCCAGAGCTAGAGTTTCTAACCAGCTACTCTCTAGCAGTTCTGACCTACACCTGCAGTCATTCCTTAATCCTTTCCTACTCTGGTACATATTGGTGGCAACTGTAGCCCAAAACATTTGGCCAGCAGTACTACCTAACCTTAATTTCCACTCGTGTTTCACAGGTCAAATTTCTTATGACTGTTATAGCGTATACACTGGAGATAATGAGGCTCAGGGCTTCCTGATGTGTCATATATGTAATGTTAGTCATCCTTATAGCTGCCATGAAAATTATGTTAATTTTGAGTTGCGACAGGAGCGGAAGCATAATGATTTGCCTTTGACTGACTTGGTGGTTTTGTGGCTGAGATGAGGGTTTGTTGAATGACATTGCTGCTGTTCGTGCAAAAGAACAGATTTATTGAGCTCATGAAATAAAATGCTGATTGTTATATTTTGGCATGTTTGGAGCACAGGGATTTGGGTTTATGGGAGAATAAGTGCCTTACTTTAGAGTAGATATTCCAGGAGATCCGTTTCAATCTGGCTATAGAGTGGCTATTAAGTGCCAATCTGGTTGGCCTTTTGGATACCTGTGGCAGGAGTGAGACAGAGGGAATGTCATGCTGCTGCCCCTCCTTCATCTCTCAGCAGCGTTTGATAATGTCAGCCATAGCATCCTTCTGGTTCTGCTTTGAGGTTTAGGAATTACTTGGCTCTGCTTTGCTGTGGTTCTGATCCTATTTCAAGGCCAGATTCCAGGCAGTTCTTAATGGGTATTTTTTTCAACTTTCTGGTAACATGTATGTGGAGTTTCTCAGGGGCCTATTGAACCCTCCCTTGTTTTTTAATATATATATTAGTATGTATATTGGTAGAGATTATTGGAAATTTGGAGTGAGATATCAGTATGTTGCCCATCTCTATGTTTCATGAGTAGCTGAATCAGATGAGGCAGGCCAGGTTCCAAACCAAAGCTTGAAGGCAGTGATGGACTGGTTAGTATCCAACAGACTGAAGTCAGGAGTCTTGTGTATTCCTATTTCGTGAGTTAAGGATGTTAGTGGATCACTTTTTCTTGACAAAATTGTACTTCCCTGGAAAGAACTTTTGGGCATAGTCTCTTGAATCTACTCTTTCACTGGAGTTTCAGGAGTGGCCAGGAACACCTATTCCAATCTTAAGCTTCTTAAAAGGCTGAATTCCTTCCTTGGATTTACTTTGCTACCTTCCATTGCCTGCCTACATTATTTGTTCCTGACTTCAGTACCTATTACGTTGAATAAATACTATATTCCTACCCTCTTGCTTTTGTTGCTATAAATTGTTGTATTTCAGTGTTGACCTAACTGGACACAATTAAATTAATTTTGCAAAATCTATTTTATGAAGCTTTAACTGAAGAGTTATGATTTCCATTGAGTGCTGAAATCATTTCAAGGCCAGGGTTTAGAAAGGAGAGTGCGGCTTTTGAGTGTATTTTAGCTGAAAATGAGGTGGTTTAATTTCCTAACCTTTCTAGAAGTTTACAGATAGGAATTCTGTAAACAAGAAGAGAACAAAAAACAAACTCTTGTGTACTGAATTTCATATGTGATATACATTTTAGTGAAAGCTTTTATTGTCATGTTGCTTTTTGTATTTGTGCCATGAGCCATCCTGAGGCCTATGGGTTGATGGGGTAGGCTGTCAATGAAACCAACAATGAAACAGTATCTTTTGTATAAAGATAATGCTAATATTGGAAACACATCTCATTTGGGTATGGGGGACTTAGGCCATTCGACTGGCTTACTGGTAGGCATAGTCAGTGGTAAGGTCCAATAATGCCAGGATGGTCACATGTTCTGCTTGAGAACTTATTACATCACTAAAGAGGTGTTCAAGGAGCCATCTAACATAAGTCTATTCAGAAATAAATTTCAGTAATATGATATAAAGTTGATACATTTAAATTGTTAGAGGTGTCATGCAGACTACAATGATAATGGAGATAAGTACCAATCTCATCTATGTAGGGCTTTGCTTATTAAGTGGGATTGCAGCTAATATAAGCAAATGGGTGTTGTGTCATGTATAGCCAATTTACCTTTTTGGACTTTTTAATGTTTTGGCTGAAGGTGCAGTGGAAATGTATGGGAAAACCTAAGCTACTCATGTAGACCTACTGTGATCATCTGTGTTCAGATTTTTCAAGTAGTGTCAACTGTGTTGCTTTTAACATCACATAAGAAATTTAGGCTTGTGCTGAACTGTTGTTCAACAAGATTGAATCGTGGTAAAGAGGCCAGGAGTGCTCGGTGCTTGCTCCAGCACAGCGGTTCTCAACCTGTGGGTTGCTACCCCTTTGGGGGTCGAACTACCCTTTCACAGGGGCACACGAGTCATCTGCCGCCCCTCCCTCCCAGCTGTCCCGCCCCCATGATTGGGGGTCTCCACAACATGAGGAACAGCATTAAGGGGTCGCGGCATTTGGAAGGTTGAGAACCGCTCCTGTAGCAAGCCTGGACTCTCTACAGCACCGAGGGGTAATGAGGGAGAAGGTCATGCAGGGAGCTTGCTTGGTCCATCTACCATGCGAGCACCACTATTTTTTCTGTGTTTGTGGGCAGACTGGTGCTGTGCTTGTGCACAACATCATGACATACATGGGTTATTCTCTGCTACTACAGTAGCTGAATCCTAAACTAGTACAAATAGAAAACCTATGAACAGGAGATCTTAGTGCTGGTTTCTCCACCTGTGTGCTTTAGTCACAGCAGTACAATTTTTTAATTAAAAATATTGTGCTTTTATCATGATGGGATCCAGGTTCTTTGATAAGAGTGATTTGTGAAAAACAATATATGGACGTTTGATAAACATTTATTTGTTTGCTTTTATATTTGGTTCTATAGTAAAGTTTTCAGGTGATCTGCAAAAGAAAAAATCAATACAAACAAGTTAAACAGGACTAAAGCAGACTAAAATCACACATAAACAGCAGTGTTAGTAAAACTATAATTACATTAGAAGATGGTAAAAGAAAAAGACACAACAATGAGTAAAATTGTGCAAGGCCTTGGGCATTTTACAAAGTTGTACTTTCTTTGAGGAAATATACTAGTTGTTTTTTAAACCTGTAAATTTCCTACTGGGTATAGTTTTTAATACCTGAATCTAACTTTCTACTTATATCAAGAGGTAGAAATGACTGGCAAAAACGCACGTGTATTGTGTAATGGTAATATTTGTAGTTTATATCGATCATCCATGGATAACCTTTGAGTTAAGTTGCTTATTCTGCCATATTTGGATATTCTGGGGGCTTATAGGGAAAAGAGAAGGTAGATTTTGCTTTCATATTACAAAAACAATGGGGTTCTGCGGTTCAGAGGAATAGAACACTGAAGTCCCTGGAACGATTAGATACATTCTACCCTTTTCTTCTTGGATGTACAGTGGTACCTCGACATACAAGTGCTTTGAGATAAGAGTGTTTTGAGATACAAGCCGCCGAGCGAGTGATATTTTGCTTTGAGATGAGAGCAAGATTTGAGATACAAGGAATCACACACTACACCGCTGCACATGACCCCAACAGCTGCACACGACCCCAACAGGCACCCCGCTGTTGCTTTGAGAAACAAGCAATTTGACATACGAGCAAGGTTATGGAACGAATTAAACTCGTATGTCAAGGTACCACTGTATCATAGAAAAAGCATACCAGTAGCAAACAACAGTGCTTTAAAGTCAAACTCAATCTGATGTCTGGTTAACTTGAAAGGCTTTCATTGCTGAAATAAATCAGTTTATTTTAAGTATCAGTTTTTCCAAACTGTGTCGCAATGTTTCTCCCTGAAGTGCAGGAGAGGTGCATTTGTTCCCTATCAAGGATGGAAACATTATTTATGTAGGTTATAACAGATGGTCTCTTCAATGGCTGGGCCTTTAATATGAAATTTGTCACATACGGAGTCTGCTGTTCCTATAGATTTCAGGGTATATGATGCCGTTTATCCCTTTATATCTCTCTTGCATTTTTCTAAAGACTTCAAAGTAGCAAACATTGTTCTCATTCCTTTCACTTTATCTCCACAGGAGTTTGTGAAATAATCTAGGCTTAAGAGCAGTGACAGGCCCAAAGTCGCTCAGGGAATTTACACAGGCTAATTGGAGTTTTTATACAAGTATCCTGAATATGATTTTCTCGTTTTGCAAGATTGTAATGCCATTAGCTGTCATGAGTTTATTTATTATTTATTTAGGGAATTTATATCCCACCCTTCACTGAACGGTCCCAGGGCAGGTTCAGTTGAGAATACATCATGTCAAATAGTAAAACATAATTAAAAATATAATGCCCTCCCAAACCCTCCCTAACAGGACAGCACCTTGAGGAAGCTATTTAAACAGCAAAAGCCCTGTTTGAAAAGATGTTTTCATCAGGCACCAGAAACTATATAGTGTAGACACCTGGTGAACCACAAGAGGGAGGCTATATCAGAGTCTAGGGCCCACCCACTGCAGAAAAGGCCTTCCTGCAAGTCACTATGCCTCGTACCTCTGCAAGAGAAGGAACTACATGAAGGCCTTCTCCTTCAGATCTCAGTGCCCAGACAGGTCTATATGAGAGAAGGCACTCCTTCGGATGCCCAAGGCCCAAGCCATTTAGGGCTTTATGTGTTCATGTCAATACCTTCAATTGGGCTGAATAAGTACCTAGTGCAGATCCTTTTATCATGATAGGATCCAGGTTCTTTACCTTCCTCTTCACCTAAGGAGAACCCCTAAGTAGATTTAAAATGGTAAGAAGTACAATTTTAACATTATTTAATAATTGAATGAGGTTGGGACATACTCGAAATGCTTGAGTAAAGGAATGGTTCTTCAGTAGGAGTTTAAAGATATAATGTGTGTGTGTGTGTGTGATGACTGATCCACAATACGTTCAACCTTCATTCCTTTCACTGTTTGTGATGCCTGTTATGTATGTACAGCACTTAGCCTTAGGAATGGAAATGCCACTTTTCCAAGGCATTTCTTATGGAGGTGGGTTAGAAACTGCTAGTTTCTGATTTCCCTTGTTATTTGTGCATCTTTGTTTGTACCATTTTAGCAAAACCAACTCCTCAGAAGTAATGAAAGATGACTGAATTATGGGTAGAATAGGACTGTTTCTAAGCAGATACTGTTTTAGGCTGAAAAATTTGTGGTTCGTGTTTTGAATTGCTGTTTTCCGCTGTTTAAGAGAAATTAAATGGTGCACAGTACAGGTGCATAGTAAGCATAGGGAATAGCACTATTTTCAGGCCAGAAAACATTCAACCACAAGTGGCTTTAAGGGTTTTTTTTCTTGATAACAGAAAACCTGAAAGTGTAAAATACCAAAGTGTAAAATGTACTTTAAGAATAAAAGTGAAGGTTTGCTGCATTGACAATTCAGGCTAACGTTGGCTTTGATCATACACAAGAAAAAAAGCATCTCTGAGGTGGCTTGGAGAAGATATGAAGTGGGATTGTTCATACACCAGTCTTCTAGAAAAGCTAGATTAGAGAAAGCTTGGGAACAAAAGGGCCACAACCAGCCTTGCTGAGGCATCCCTTTTGTTGTGTCTGAACACAGTCTTGGTTATAGAAAGTAGCTTTACATAAGATAAAAACATGGAGATGACTTAGTGACTGAAGTTTCCTTAGCAAAAGTACAGAAATGATTTGCTGTTATCTTCTAGGGAAATGCTGAAAGTGAATCTTGGTCCTTCTACATGGAAAGAAAGAACTCCGCCACTGAGTTGTATAACAAGCTCATTCATGGGCTAAAATAGACATTTCTGGCCTACTTTCTCTTTCTCTTTCTTTTTCTGGCACTCTCCATCTGTTATATCTGGAATGATGATGCTAACTGGAGATGATGTTGGTTCATAGACTTGGAGCTTCTGTGCTCATGTTTTTCATGGTATCTGATAAATGTTGAGCATGTTTAGTATTACATGGGTTTGCAGAATTTATTTACATCTGAAGATTTGTTTATATATGTTTATACTTTACATATCCACTGTGAAGGTCTTCTGGTTTTTCAAGTTATCTTGTCTGAAGCCAGGCAACCATCTGCTGATTCTTCTTCTTAAAATCCCAGAAAGACAAGCTGGACTTAAACTAAGAAAATATAACTGGAGAAAGGAAAGGATTGGGGTTGGAACTATATAAAATACAGAGGAATGTGAAAAATATACAGAGAAGAATTGTTAGAGATAAGGCAAAGCAATTCAGACACAGATCACACATCCAAGAGTAAACCCAAAAGATGGCTCAAACAAAGAATATCAGAATAAAAGAATTAAAGTTAAAAATACTTATTAAGGGACATAGAACTCCCTATCAGTTTTCTCATGTGATAAAATAAGTATCTTTGAAGTGCTGGAGTAATTGTACTGTAAAAGGAAAATACATATGTGGTGGGAGTGTGAGAAATTTCAAAATTGGGAAATGGGAAAAGAAATCTATAAAATCAATAGGAGTGAAATCTGGACAAAAAAAATCTGCATATTACAGAATTTTAAGGAACAAAAGATTAATATTGAAGGCAAATACCAGATAAAGCATATGATTATGTGCGTGCAAGCAGCTGTTATAGCTAGGAGCTGGAAAGAACCCAGTAGATCAGTGGTTCTCAACCTATGGGTTGGGACCCCTTTGGGGTCGAACTTTCCTTTCAGAGGGGTCGTGATGAGTCTCTTGCTGCCCCTCCCTCCCCTTCCCAGCTGCCCCTCCCCCGTGGTTGGGGGTTTCCACAACATGCGGAACTGCATAAGGGGCCGCGGCATTAAGGGGTCGCTGCAGTTGATAGACAAAATAAAGATGGTATAAAAATATAGGAAAGCTGAGCATTTTATATTCTAAGAGAAAGAAGAGCAACCTACCTGGACATGAGAAAGAGTGAGGGAAAAGATGGAGGTTATAAAAATGTGAAAGAAGGCACCAGAGGGATATCTCACATGTCGTAAAAAGTTTTTAACTATTGCTAGTGAGGGTAAGGGAGGAACTAAGTATTTATTGTATACACTTCAGGCTTTGGCAAAGAAATGACTTACTGATTGTACAATTATTTGTACACTTTTTAATCTATAAATCAGATAATTCCAATAAAATTTTTATTGATAAAAAAGTTAGCCACTATTTGTATCTGTTAGAAAGATACAACTGTCTAATGCGAAAATGTGTTATACAAATAATTTAAGGCTGTAGAAAACTACAGTGCAATTAAAAGGCATTGCAGAGGTGAGACTCAAAAGTGCATCGGTAGAGAGAATGCAGAGAACTGCTTGGCCAACAAGTTAGAGACCTAATCATGCTATTGCAAATTTTAGGTATCCACTACACAAGAGAAATCAAATTCTATAAAGTGTGTCCAAGTAAAACAAAACAGCATTATATAAGAAACTGTTGTAATAACTTGTTAGCATTAGAAGAATGCTATGAGTTGTATCACCCATTTTGTTCAGTGGCTGAGATAAGCAGTTCTGAAAATCTGGAAGACCTCTGTGTAATTTTAAAATTCACTTCTATGATTTCATTCATTAACTGGCCCCTAGATAGATATTGTCATTAATACATAAGTCTGTTTTGAGAGGCCAGCCTAGTTATTTCATGGCCAGAGGTCCTTTAATTAAAACCACAGTAAAATGAAGCTTAGTTGGAACCTGTAGGTGTATTGTGTCAAATGCTCTTCTTATTCCTTGGTGTTCCCATTGTCAACCACTGCTGTGCAAATGTGTTAGGTGAAACCTTTTGTAGTTCAGTACTAGATTGCATTATATGGACATTTGTGGGAGAAGATACTCAGTCATAATAGTTTGGGGGTTTTCTGACTATGTTGATCAAATCTGTTAACTGTGATTGCTAGGACTGCTGGGGGTCAAAAGCCTGCAGGTACCTAATTTCTGTATTGGTACTGAATGAGGTGAGTAGTGTACAAACACTTACGTTTCTAAGCAAGCAGCTGCTTCAAGAAACTATCAAGGGAGTGGGAAATACCACAGCCGAGTTCCAGTGATAACACTTTCAAGAGTATTCTGCACAGGTGTTGCAGGTTCAAAATAACTTGACTTTGGTTTTTGTCCATTTGGGCTGTCGTACCCAGCTCATTCTGTAGGAAGCATTGTGAAAAAAGCAGATACCACGTGGTCTTTCCATTGGTTGCTTTGAAAACGGGGTGATGGAAGAAGAGTGTGTGTTTTGATTCCATATGCTACTTTTATGCTTTCAAGAGAGTTTTTCTGTTGGAATTTAGCAGGAAGAGTGGCACAATCCATCCGTCAATTGAAGTTGGACACTTTATATTGTGGGGCCCAGGAATGAAATATCAGCTTTAGGTGCCAGGTAAACTGATGCTGAAAGAGGAAGTCAGACTTCAACTGTGAGAAAAGTGTAGTCATTTATTTTGTTACATGATGGTACCAAACCACATACATTTATGTGTGCATATTTTTAAAGCAAAAGAGGATTCCTAATAGATCAGGGTGTCATAGTATCTGCTTAGAAAACTGCATGGATGTAATCACCTGACCTGGTAATACTAAGCAAAAGTGATTGGATTTTCATGTACCTTATTGGCTTATGTCTATCCCCTCCTTTTTTACCCCTGACTATCATCTTTTAAAGTATCTATAGTAACGTTTTGCAGTCTGTTGCTAACAAAGATCAATACTGAGGATAAAAGCTTTAATAGAAGAGGGCACAAGGATTTTCCTGCACTGAAAGAGAAACAAAAAAAGTAGCAATGGCTTTGCAACAGCCACTACTGTTCTCATCATTTTTCCCCTTAGGTAGCAGCTTTGTACTGGAGGTTTGCAATTACAAAATGATGCTGAAGTGGTCATATAATTTGGCATTTGGTATTTATCCCCATATTGCTTTTCTTTCCAGGTTTCCTGTTGGTTTGCAATTCATTTCCCTTCCTGCCTGCCTGCCCACACAAGTCTGATTTCTTTTAACACATAAAAGAGAATGAGTTTGGAGAATTCTAGGGAGTACAAAAGGAATGTCCTCCTGTGAGTTCTAAAGAGTCCTCCTCTCTCTCTGTGAGGAGTGAATACACAGCAAAATGTGGAAGCTGTTTCTCTGTACTTGAACAATACAAAGGTATCTCTAGCTCTTTCTGGAAGTGATGTGTTCTACTTTGCCTTTCAGAATTCCATTGGTTCATTATCTTCCATCAATAGATCAGGTTATCTAGGTCCTTATTATATCTCAAGGTATTGGTTAGTAAGGAAGAACCTTTACTGACAGGTTGGAGGCCTCCAGGAAGGTTCTGACATCAATTTTCACTGTTAGTCCTATAAACCGTGTAGACATTGTGGCCTTATCTAGCAGACTGCTTAATTAAGAAAGAACCACATGGTGCATGGAAGACAGCTGAAAGAAATTGCTGCCAGGATTCAGAATAGGCAGAACTAAAGATAGAGGAGTAATTTAAGGCTGTGAGATGTGACCTCGCTGATCATAATTATGCACATATTAGCCAATCTGGAACATGCATAGAGGAGAAAGGATGTTTATTTAGGCATGGATGTCATTTCTGTCCTGACTTATTTCTGAAGAGACTAGGGTGGCACATACCATCTTTCTTCTACTAATTTTCTGCGTACAGCCGCCTTGTGAGGTAGGGAAAGCCAAGAAGCAGTTACTAGGCCAGGATCACCCAGTCAGCTGAGGAAAAAGTTGAGCCTATTACTGTCCTGTATGGACTGCTCACTGTACTCGTGGATCAGGTGTCCCTGAAGAATGATAACTTCATCCAGACACCACTTACTTATTCCACATTATTTGGATAATCTGGAATAAAGCAAGCTCACTTAGGCTGTGTTCAACTGTAACAAAAGGGGTGTCTCAGAGGTGCCTGACAGAAAACTGTGTGTGGCCCTTGTATCCCCAACCCTTCTCTAATCAATTTTTTCTTGCACAGAATCTTTATAGGGGTGGGGGCTAAATTGGTCTGTGAACATTTCCACCCCAGATTCTTCTGAGATGGTTTTTTTCTGTGTCTGATCACAAACTTGTACTTATCAGAAATGATTAAAGAATTCCTAGATTAATTACTCATGTTTTGGTTCTATTTATTTATTGGGTCTAGTTGGTAAAGCGCAGGTGATAAATTGAATACATATTTAAATATTGAACAACTATCACTGCATATGTGTCCTGAGGAATAGCTTGCATAGTAGATTCTAGCCAGAGCTCTATTTTTATTTTAGTTCAGGGTCTAGCTTTAAATTTAGATTATGTTCATCTGATCTTGGACGGAGTGAATTGCAGTAGTTCATATTTTAATTTGCAGTTCTAAAGAAATACTTCCTATCATTTTGTCTCTAGTATCTGAAGGAAAAGTAATTACAGTACTTGGAATAGATCTGTATAACTGCAGTCGCAATATGTGGACGAACAAAAAAAAAATGCAAAAGGTGATGTTTACTGAGTTCTTGGGTGGTTTTCAATGATTTTTTTCAATAAAGATTTTTATTACCTGTTAGTATGGAACAAAAAGTTATATATATTCCAGCATATTCCTTTTTCCTACAAACATTTAGTAGTAAATACAAAAAAAGTGCTACGTTGTCCAAAATAGTTCTTGGTTGGTTTCCGATGATGATGAACAGATCTTGCATAAGTGCTAAGATGCAATTATTTTTATTTTTACTCTACTCCAGATGTTTAAAGTATTGGGCAAACATTGTATGAAGGTGAAGTTAAGGAGAAAATGTCCGATATTTCAGAATCAGATTGGCCCTGAGGGTACTTCTTTAGGTGTGCCTGATTTCACCCTGAATGCTCTGCATATCAATCGGTGAATGATCAATCAAAGCATTTTACTTCAGTGGCACTGTGATATGATTTTACCTGTTGACATCACTTGTCTTTTTTAGTATCATTAATAGATCCTTGTCATAATTATGTATGTCGCTGCTTAGTTGCATTATTGAAAAACTGTATTGTCAGTTGAGGTGACAAGCTGAAATAGAAATAGTTCAATAAAGAATTTGTTACTCTAATCCACTTTCTAATTCCTTTCAGAACTTGTTTCTGATGAAGTGCACCCTCATATTTTCATCAGTTCTGGGTACACTTTTTAAATAGTGATTCAGGCCCGAGACAGATTTCCTCATGTGGAAGAAAACTGTGCTAGAGGAGCATATAAAAATTATATTTCAGGTTTATTCAGACTTTACAATAAATCTCTGTTTTGAGTGACAAAACTTGAGGTGTTAATAGTGTGGCTATAGCAACTACCTTAAAATATGAATAGCTTGTAATAATCTGTTCTATTTACAACTGTAAATTGTAACTCTTCAGTGTTTATTATTGTAATTCAAAACAACTGAATGCATGGAAACAAACTGTTCAGATTTTTAAATACTCAGTCATTCTGAGGAATTGTGTATTGCATTCTTGTAGTTTGTGAGAAGCTAGTTTGAGGTAAGAATGAATGACAGGATATTTGTTTATTTATAGCTCCCCCTCCATCTTTCCATCAAATTACTGAAGAGGGCATAGGCCATACTCCGCATTGATCTTACGACAACTGTCTGTGTAAGATCTCCTGAGCTTTACTCCATTCAAACTACTACATGTGTGGGTTCTCATGATTCACAGTTTGGTTAGCATGATTTTAATGGAACACATTATGGTAATATAGTTGTGACATTAACTGTTCCTATTCATGTGTTTCCTCACTGCGTTTGCCAGGCTGCTGTTTGCTGACCAGTGGACCGCTGAGGCACGTATGGGGCTGTAAGATCTTTCATCTAACAGTGCTTGGTCCTTCCATTGGCTTTAGGTGGACACCTACACTCTTGTGTGTTCAGAAGAGTGTGAAGACTCACCTGTTTACCCTGACATTTGGCTAAATAAGGGAACAGCTTTTCCTCCCTCATTTTATGTTATAACCTGATACCTTTGGGTATCAAGTGGGATAAAAAATTAAATAAGTAGGGAGTCACATCCAGAAGGTGAGCCTCTATTATAGTCCTTTTATAGAGGGGGCTGAAATGGCCACTGGACCACGCTATATGAAAGAGGCGAGTTTACTTACCTTCTGGGTGCATCTCAGTCACATAAAGTTGATAGAAGGAGCCAGGACTCTTGAATGAACCATCTTGTAATCTTGTGCCCCTACAGTCTTTAGCCAAGCACCATACAGTGACATTTTGGGATTAGTGAACAAACTTCCAAGTTGGTTCCCCTAAATACTCAATTCATATTAATGCCTATTACTCATTTAACCTGGTTTTGCTTGATGGAAAACTTTGCTAGAACAACAACAAAAAAAAGCATTAAATAGCGACCTACTCTGTGTGTGTGCGGTGAACTTAAATGCGTACTCAGTCTGATGATTTCCATGAAATACTTAATTGTGAGATTAGAAAACCAAAGTGTGGCGTATCCGGCTTACGCCACGAAATGTGAGGGCTCCGGGGAATGGGGAACAACAGCAGCTTGCTGCAGCTCCTGAACGCCAGATGTTACGAAAGTATTCCAGTTACCTGACTGGCCCGGGTAACCGGGGGTCAGGCCCCTTTTGTTTGGCCTGACCCTGAGAGCTAGAAAATGGGGAGGGAGAGAGAAGAGGCAGGACGCAGAGATCAGCTGGAAGAGAGAGAGTTTATTGCTGTGCAGGGCTTTAAATAACCCGCCACAGAGGGGCGGGGAAGGAAGTGACCTCAGGAGAAAATCCTGGGAGCTGATAGGTGGAGTGCATCAGCTGAGCAGGTCAGACACCTTCTTATGTCACATCCTGTGGCAGGCAGGAAGAGACGGCTGTTGTCTGCGGGGAGCACACGGCCAGCGTCCATTAAGCCCTTAGGCTACGAGTCCAGCCCCTGCTGGTGTTGAGTGTGCACTGCAAGCTTGTAGAGACAGGGCAATTCCTTTTACTCTGAGGCTTGATGAATGGCAGGCTGAAGCCAGGAGAAAACCCATGCAAACCTTTGCGATTACTACATCTCATCTTTCCTATTTTATATAATTTTTTTTAAAATTGTTTACGTATGACAATCGATGCATGACATATCAACATAATTATAATAGCGACACATCAAAACAATGACCACAGCAACAAATGAAGACAATGAATGTAACAAGGAACAAAAATTGCACTCAATATGCGCGCCTCACACACATGCACACACACACAATACATTTGGTGGCCACCAATGAAAGGAAACTTATAAATGTCTATTGTATCTATATATCTATACTACCTACAAGCCGGCTTGAACTAATTCTAACTACCTAAAATTTAAAACTGTACAAATAAGTTAGACAAAACCATCTCTATATGGTTGTGTGAATGTCATGTGTAGAAGGACAAAGGAGAGAGGGTAGAAGGTTCCTGGATGCTGTGGGAGATATGACAGACAAGGTTAACATGTAACAGCAAAATAAAATATCACAATTTAACTGGGATAAATCTGGTAGCCAAAAGGTCAAGTTTCTATAGATTGAACTTCCATCAGAGACTTAGATGGAGTTTTGAGCAAGGTAAGGTTTGCACCATGGTCAGTCAGGAGAGAGAGAAAGAGGATAGAGAGTGAAAGGACTTCGAGGCCAAGTGTTTCTTCCAGGGCTGGATGTGGCCCTTCCGGCTAAGACAGCAAATAGTGCCTTTAGAGAGGCTAGTAGGTAAAGTTCAAAGGTTTTCTTACCACCAAGATGGAAGTAGCTAGAAACTAAAGGATAGGAGACATACATCAAGAATAATAGCCTGTTCAGAAATAGAGAGAAGCTTGAGTTGAGTTGAGTAATTTCCGGGCATGTGCCTTTTGAGGTTCCCCAAAGGTGTCACTGTCAGCTGTTCAGCCAGGTTACAGACTCAAGGCTACCATAGGTAAGTTTAGAATTGGTGAGATTAGTCAAGAGATATAAAAGGATAGAAAAAGAGATTAAATTTTGAGTGAGGAGCATGTTGGTTGGTTCTTCTCCAAGGATGCAGGCAAGAGGTGCTCGTAGATTCTCTAGTGAGCTGGTCTGCCACTGCCTATCCAAAATGTCTCTCAGTGAGGGAATTTTGAAATAGGAGTGTTTTGAAACTGGATACGATGTTTCTCTTAATCCCTCCTTCTTGATTAATAGATTTAAATGTTTTTCAAAAATGTTCTTTCAGCTAAGATGAGCTTGTGTCTGCAGAATGAGCAGGAATTCTAGGAGTTGACTCAGTGTCCCATTATTGCAAAAGTCCAAAAGTTTTTTAAATCGACTAGGCTGGGCTGTAGTCTATCTTGCTTCTCTGTGTTCTCCCTTGATGGCGAAGCTTAGCAGAGGCAGAGGATGGTTGGCACAGTGTTTCGCAGTGGTCCTCTCTGTATCATTGATCATGGGAGTAGTCAGAGGTATGGAGAAAGGAATACGTGCTGCTCTGGGCAGGAAGTTGTGCCCATCTGTCAGAGCTGGCATGACTGTACATCTCCAGAGTTAGCTCTTTGCGGAAAATGATGTATAGGAGCACAGTGTGGACAGGATCACATGTTGTTTCACATTACACTAGGGCAATGGAAAATTGCTTACATGGTACCTTGGTGTTCTGCTGGGGGAATACACGATTTGCGATGGAGTAGGCTGGCACATCCTTCAGGGGTCTGCCTTCCGGTTTCCTTTGTTGAAAGGTCCTGGCAGGTTGGTGTAGCTTCCAAGGCGTGCAGTGAAGAATCCTTGTCTTAATGCATGAATTGGAGCGCTGGTATTGTTGTGGTTCTCGTCCTTTCGACCAGGATCTTGGAGCCCTGAGTGGCAGGGAGGGAGCAGCAGAGAGAACTGCTGCTGGGAGGACTTCAAGATGGAGCAAAGGGAGCCTTGAAGGCTGTGGGGGCAGCTTAGAGGCGTCTGGGTATGGGGAAACAGTTCAAGGGCTGCTACAATAGCC
This sequence comes from Aspidoscelis tigris stejnegeri, assembly GCA_023333525.1. Lineage (NCBI taxonomy): Eukaryota > Metazoa > Chordata > Lepidosauria > Squamata > Teiidae > Aspidoscelis > Aspidoscelis tigris. The sequence goes on from JALMGA010000001.1 coordinate 217,914,653, forward strand.
AGTCTATTAATCCCTGCTGTCTGGAGTCCACGGACAGGATCTGTAAAGCAGGGAGTTAGAGCAAGGCTCCATAGGATGATTAGCCAGTGTACAAAACCTCAAGCTTCAAGGCTTGGTTCTGTAGTAGCCTGTCCACAACTCGTTTGGAGAGCAGGAAATTACCTTCTATTATTGCCTTGTGGTGTTCTGTAGTGAGGGTGCGGACTGAAGCAGGGTCTTTGTCTCCCTTTAAAAGGTCCAAGAGTGGCTTCAAAAGATCATTAGTTAGTTTAAAATAGGGACGAGCCCAATTCAGCTGTCCTAGGTATTGTTGTAGCTCAACCAAAGTCATGCTGGCAGGTGGAGTCAACTGTGGAGAAGATGGCGCAGAGCTAGACTGCAGTACTTTGTGCCCTAAGTGCAGATAAGATTCTTGAACTTGGACTTTCTCTGGAGTCATGTGTAGTCCAAATTCAGGTAGAAGTGTGTGCAAGAGGTACTTACAGGCTGCTGGTTGACGACCTTTGTTGCTGGGGTGATGTCAGTCATGGAACATAGCAGGATGTCTTCAGGGTACCTCCACGTGAAGGGCCGGAAAGGCTGGTAGCCGAAATGCTTGGTATCTCTAAGTAGAATGGCTGCTTAAAGGCAATTTTTCTGTCTGTAGGCTGGAGAGATGTAGTAAGAAATGCAGTCCTTTGAATGCACAATCATTAGCTGGCAAGAGCTGGGAACGAGACTCAGAAAAGGTAGATCACTGCTTGTTGACTTAGCTTAAATCTGTGACTCAGTAAACAAGAGGATTTGTGAGTTCGCTCCTCCTCTTAGCATCTAAATTAAGCCTTAATCAAAGATAAAAATTTGGCAAGAAAAAAACTGTTTTAAAAAGCAAAAGGGACATATCTAAATTAGAAAAAGAAAAGGTGCATTCTAAAGACTTGCCAGTAGAGGTCCCAAAAAGGGAAATGTTCTCTTGAGCATGTGCAGAGTTCCATTAGAAAAATAAGAAAAATGCATTTCCTGAAGTGTGCGGGTATGAAGAGAGTTCAAAGCCATTCTCCCTTTTGCTAAAGTTGTTTCTCAGTCCAGCGCAGGATATTCCGCGGTGCCCGCCTGTCCAGGTGTTTTGGAACTGCAAACTACAGCAGTTCTGAGTAGCTTCTTCCAGGGCTAGTGAATAGCTGATAGAAAGTTCAAAGGGTTGATTCTCTACTGTCTGGCGACGCTGTGGTTGGCAAATGCTAATGAGGCTTGGGTGCAGCTTAAAATTGTCTCAAGTAGAAAAACATGGTTATTCTCTGTGATGCAAGAAGGTTAGGCCAGGAAGTGGGTAGAATAGAGTTATAGCAAAAACAAAAGAGGCAGGATTTTTAATATGATAAAAACAATTCTGATCTGAGAGAAACTCGGATGGGGACGGTTTGAGGGAAAAAAATTGCTGCGCTCAAAAAGCTGGGAAGCAGCAGTAAGGATGAATCCAAAAATGCATGCAGAAATTAAAAATCAAAAATACAATTTCTTTCGCCCATTGAAATGGTTTCTTGCAATGTGGGCCTGCGGTGTAAGGCTCTTCAGAGAGAGCGTGAGGTTTAAATTGCTTTTTCCAGACCCTGGGAGATTTGGGCGCAGGGTATGTGGAATCATTGCATTGATAGCAGTCTTTCTTGTTGGTAAGAGGTCTGAGAGATAAAATTTTACCCTTGGGAGCTTGATTTCCCGGCCTTACAACAGATTGGGAAGAGAGGGGCCCCATTTTTCCAGGACTGATTGAGGATGGCGCTGGATCTAGTTCTTGCTGCAAGGCAGGAGAGGCTTCCACTGATTCCAAGCCTAGGTCACTCAGGTGGTTACAGGCAGCTGTAGAATCTGGAATTATACCTTCATCTGGAGCAGCCATGTAGCAGTTGGGGGACATAGTGTCCATAAGGTCTCCTCGAGAGTCATCAGAGACTGGGTTGCATGCAACAGATGGAAGAGGAGACTGAGACTCTGGTAAATTGCTGCTAGAGAGCGCTGGAGGAGTAAGGTTTAATCTTGGATTTGATGGTGGTTGAGTAGAATTAGGACAGGTAGTCCCTTGATCTGGTTTGCCATTCTCTTCTAACTGAAGGGCAAACTGGCATAGTTGCCATGCCATCATAATTTCCGGCTTCACAGGGGGGCATGTTTTAAGCCTTTCTTCTAGATTTTGCCATGTGGCCATGTCTATTGAAGGAATATCGGGCCACCGTTTCGAAATTTTCTTGGCTAGCTTAGTCAATATCTTTTTTGGCATCAGTAATCCATGCTTTAGTAATAAGGAGTTAATTTCTCGCTCGTGGCGGGTAACATGCTTATTTTGTCCATTCCCCATCGCGATGGAACGGCAGAAAGTGATAAAAAGAAGAAGAGAAGAAAAAATAGAAGAAAAGTATATTTACTGCACTGGTGTGCGTGGGCTTTTTGCTCCGTTCCTGTAGCAAAAGGTGCAGGCCACGAGGTCCCTCCTTCAGACGCAGCGTGGACTTTCCGCTGGCACAATCGCCCTTGATGTCCCTTGGTGATGATCCTTCTTTGCAGCTTTGGATCTCTTTCCAATGGGTTCTGCCCCACGTTGGGCGCCAGCTGTGGCGTATCCGGCTTACGCCACGAAATGCGAGGGCTCCGGGGAATGGGGAACAACAGCAGCTTGCTGCAGCTCCTGAACGCCAGATGTTACGAAAGTATTCCAGTTACCTGACTGGCCCGGGTAACCGGGGGTCAGGCCCCTTTTGTTTGGCCTGACCCTGAGAGCTAGAAAATGGGGAGGGAGAGAGAAGAGGCAGGACGCAGAGATCAGCTGGAAGAGAGAGAGTTTATTGCTGTGCAGGGCTTTAAATAACCCGCCACAGAGGGGCGGGGAAGGAAGTGACCTCAGGAGAAAATCCTGGGAGCTGATAGGTGGAGTGCATCAGCTGAGCAGGTCAGACACCTTCTTATGTCACATCCTGTGGCAGGCAGGAAGAGACGGCTGTTGTCTGCGGGGAGCACACGGCCAGCGTCCATTAAGCCCTTAGGCTACGAGTCCAGCCCCTGCTGGTGTTGAGTGTGCACTGCAAGCTTGTAGAGACAGGGCAATTCCTTTTACTCTGAGGCTTGATGAATGGCAGGCTGAAGCCAGGAGAAAACCCATGCAAACCTTTGCGATTACTACACCAAAGTACATGTTAGTTCCTAATAATTGTCCTTATTTCCTCCATTTTATAATGAGGTAATGCAAATCTTTCCATTTTTCTGATGAGTAGAAGCTTGTACTTCACACAAAATGCTGAAATGCACAGCTGCCCTTAGGACCACTTTTTAGTTTGTTTCTTAGGTGTTCCAAAGGGCAACTGTAATTCAGATTTCTATTTAAGGTTTTATAAGAGAAGTTGACATACAGATCATTTCTTGTTTGCCTGATGCAACTTCTCTGCAATCATATCTAACTTTATTTACAAAATGATCACAAAACTATCTTGTCATCCTGCATGCTGAAGGCATTCTTAAGCCAGTTCTGCCTTCAGCTGATATGTGCTCAGATGATCATGTAGTCTTGCAGTCTAAATTGTCTTGATGGTAAGATTTCGTGAGAGCCTAAAGCTGCTGCACCTTCTGCCAGATTCATTATGTCTGTGTTAGTGGTTCTTAACCTCCTGCTCCAAGAAAATAATTCCGACTCTGACTGAATAACTGTCCATAATTGATCTGGTGGGCAACATCCAACAGCAGAGAAAGGAAAAGAGCTTTTTTGAAACATTGGCAAAAACAGCTCAAACAATTAGAAAAAATTAAATTAAATCAAACCATTCACGGGGCTTTAATCTGAAATGCCTGGGTGAATAAAACCGCTTCATATTGTGTCTAAAACTGTTTAATGATGGTGCTAGTGGGCTTCTCTGGAGAAGCTGTACCAAAACCTGGGCCTCACCACTGAGAATACCTTTTTTGTTTTGCGCAACCACTTTACTTCCTTGGGCAGCAGCATACATAGTTTCTTTTGCAGATTAAATGCATGAGTATGTTTATAGCATAAGGTGTTCTTTTAGGTATCCAAGTTTCAAACTGTTCAAAGCTTTTAAAGCAGGGGTCCCCAACCACCAGTCTGCGGACTGGCACTGGGTAGTAGGGGTTTTTTTGCCGGTCCACACCGCCGGTACAACAAGCTGCCCCACCCCATCACGCCCACGCCCCCGATGACACACACCTGCCCCGCCATGGAAAAGGAAGCTGGTCCCTGGTGCAAAAAACATTGGGGACTCCTGCTTTAAAGTTTCAAAATAGCACTTGAAATTGGGTCTTGAAATGGGACTGCAAGTTAGTGCAGTTGATGAAGTTCAGGCACGATACGTTCAGAAGGAGGCCGGGAGGCCGCAAGGAGCAAGGAGAGCTGAGGTGTGTACTTATGTTAGTTTACTTTGTTCTAGGGCTTGAGTTCAATCCAACAAATTATGCTCCCCATGACAGGGGTATGACTGTTTAGAATGTTTTACAAGACATTGAAAGCAGGATTTTGCATATCCCTACTTGGCTCTGTCCTATACCATGCCAGAGCTCTGACTTCTGCATGCTGGTGCACCAAGGGGAAATCACTTCTTTAGTGTCCCCCCCACCCCACTCTGTAAAGTAACTTCCTCAGCTACAGTGCAACCTTCTTTTATGGAAAGCCTCTTGCCAAAGTTTAAGATGGAGTGAAAAAGTGAAACGTGACTTCACAACTTCTTTGCAAGTGGTAATTCTTTGTTCCTGCCAGGATGTGCCCCAAATCCTTCCTAATTGGAGATTAGAAGAAATGTTGGAGAAAGCATTTTGAAATATGTAGAGAGCCATTTGACCAGTCGCCGAAGGGATCTTTTAGTCATCTAGCTAGAAATAAATAATTCATGATTAGTTTTGCTTCTTTCTTTATGAAGTAATTTATGCCTCAACTTTATGGACCACAACAAAAGTTCTGTTTGAAGAGGTGTGACAAAGACATGTGAAAAAGCAAAAAGATTTTGGACTCAAGCACGTTGTCTTATGTGAAGGATTTTAAAGACAAATTCAGGTGAAACCAGAATTCTTTCTTCTTGGTTTGATCAATTTATCACTAGAGAAGGATTACCAATATAGGATTACGGCTCTGTAATTGTTATGTGAACAATACTCCTAACTCGGTGCTACTAGTTATGGAAGACTGGTGCAGAAATAAACAGATTTTGCAGAAATGGACAAACTGACCTGTTTGATTAAAGAAAGAACACTAACATTATTTTGTAAAAATTTGGAATCTTGTACGCTTATCTATGAAGAGAGAAAGAGATTGGTCAGTTCTGGGATTTGATGATTGATCAAAAATAAATGTTAAATTACTTTAGAATAGATATGAATGTAAATTCATACATAATCACCAGGAAAGAGATTAGAAGTAATTTTTAATCTTTTTTGTTTCCTTAGATTATCGATTTTCTCATTATTGTTTTTTAATCTTTAATCTTTTTACTTTTCTATTTTTAATGTCATTAGAAAAAAATGTTATATATATGATAAGGCTGGACTTTGTGCAAATGGTGAGCTGCTTATTTTACTAACCAGATTTGGCTGTGCATGCTATATGTGTTCAGCTACACAAGAAGGGCCTACTACATCAGAAGCTGAAAATTACCACACACACACACACATACAAACATTAGCAGACTATTTACTATTGCACTCCCTCTTTCTTTTTTAGCCTCTGTTTATAGTGGAGTATCTGGTGTGTGTTATCCTCTTAAATAGTGTTAAGTATCTTTGAGGGAACATTTCCAAATGCTTCAAGTTCCAAACCTCTTCTCTTATAGCACGATTTGGCATCAGGAGCACTTCTCAGCTGACAAAGTACCTTCTGAATGAAGCTGCTGACCTTTACTGAGGAAAAATAAGGATGTGTGTAATCACTCAGTATGGTAGAAGGTTGTAAAATTGGTTTAATTCTATTGTACTATAGTGTAAAATAATGTTACTTGAATAGTTACGTCTACTGCAGCACAGCTAAGTTTTATTTTTCAAGATGGTGTGGGATTCCAGCTTTTATTTTGCCTTTGGATTTGGGACTGATGAGGGCTGGAGTTCACCAATATCTGAACCACCATAGGTTAGCCTCTCTTCTGTGGAGTGCTGGGTTCATTGAAATTCAGGCCATAGATTTAAGTAGTTTGCTTGTTTACCTATTAAAAGTTATGCCGTATCTTTTGCCAAGAAAGCTTCATCAATGCACTTTGAACATTCCTTTAACAATCTTATCGGCATGAAATCACGGTGCATGCAGAGTTTTGAAATGTATAGCAGTTTCTTTGAGCATGTTGCAGCATTGAGGGTGCATCCAGACAGCACAAGAAGAGTTGGCTTTTCTACCCCACTTTTCTCACCCAAAGCGGCTGACAAAGCTTTCTGTTCTTCTCCCCACAACAGCACCCTGTGAGTTAGGTGTGGCTGTGAGAACTCAGAAGAGAGCTGTGACAAGTCCAGGGTCACCCAGCTGGGTTCGTGGAGTAGGCTGGTATCAAACCTGGTATTCCCAGATAAGAGCCTGGCTCCTTAACCATTAGACCAAAGTGGCTCATACCAGCCTTTCTCTTCACTGTGGTTGCTAGAGTAGTGCGCGCTGCTTCGATCCAACACCAGAATGAATTTCCAGGAACTCGTGCACCATTCTGTTTTCTTGTGTAACTTCAGTGAATGTAGTGAAATCCAGGAAGTTAAACCTGGTTCTGTGTTGAAGGAAACTTCAACAGATACCTGATCCTCCAGCAACATGCTGGCACTTGTAAAGACAGTGCAGGCTTTCTCACAATATGTTTAATTTGAATTTGGGGAGCAACTGGTCAGCAGTGGTCCAACATGACATTGGCCCTGTCTACTGATTTTGCCACTATGCTAGCAGGATGCTGGCATTTTAAGCACATCTGGATGCTCCTTAAGTTCTTTGGGAGAATGCACTGCTGTCAACCTGATTTTTCTCTTGGCAGACAGAGCAAAACATAACAAAAACAAAACACCCCCTGGCTAGATATTCAAAACATTAAAACTGGGCATGTAGGGAAAGCTGTTTTACCTTTTTTTACCTAGGAGGCACGTAAAAGAACAAATTGCTTAGATTCACACATTTATCCCAGGTTTACAAGACATCAAACATTTTTGTGTCTGTCTGAAAGCAGACTGTAAATAGAAGGCTTCATCTAGAAATAAGGCAAATATCACAAAACAAAGAGTTTTTTTAATGTGACCATATGCGTGCTAGCACAGCTTTTTCAGTTACCTAGTGATGCCTAAAGGTATCATTCTGTTTGAATTCTGTAGCTTAGAAGAAATCCCCTGCAGTCTCTGCACCTGCTTAGCTATAACTTTAAGGAATGACCCATTTTTGCATTTTCAGTTCAAATGCTGATAGCACAATAGTCTTCCTTTTTTCTTTCCCCCAAGCTTTTAACTCCTCCAGATTTCTTATGCAATGGCAGAATTACATTTCGTTCCTTTTGTGTACAATTGCTACTTTCCTTAATAACTGTTCTTAAGAAGATTCCTCTTCCAAAAGAGAAGGGTTTTTTATGTTACAGATGGTAAAAGGCTGTTAATTAGACAATGTTATTTTATGAGGAAGAAAAATACTGTTTGTGTGTTGATGCTAATTATCTTTATAAGAAAAATTTAAAAATGCTGAAATGTTCTAGCTCTTAAATTTGGTATTGATAGATATACTTTGCTACTTAGAAACAAAAATAAGTTATTTATGTTTAGTTCAAGGCAGAGATCTGTTCTGAATCCTGAACTAATGCGTGCTGTTGTGTTAATGAGAGGTGAACTATAGTAAAACACATTCTTTAGAATATAGATGAGCACTGTGTTGATCTGGATGTAGGTAGGCCAGCGGAGTGACAGGGTAGTCCTGATAGAAGTTGAGATTCATTAATTTCATGGATGTTCAAGAAGCAGCTGGGAAGTCAAGTGGAGCCAGAGAAAATTCAAGTAGTAGATCTGCTTCTGTATCTAAAATGATGCTAGATTGAAGTGATGAGGGATCTGCACTGTCCTTTGGCTGGTGTAGCTGAGGGCTCCCCAAACCAAGATTCTGAAGATCTGTGGACTCAAGGGATCTAAAACATTCCTGGATAACAGTCCTGTGAATCCTCATCCCTGAAGTGCTCTATTTGTGGTAGGCATGTACAGTAGTTGGGTTCTGGTCTGGTTTGCCCTGGGGGGAGGGGAGGTAAGGTATGAGAAGTAAAGGGGTGACTGGGGGATTTGGTGCATTTCTTTCTGTAGTAGAAAGAAACCTATTTGCTGTCCTACTATTAGCAGCCATCAACGTCCAATGCCCGTATAACTGTTTCGAGTTTTAAATACCTTGACTTTGCTCCTTAATTAGCCATTCCTGCATAAAAGGAAATGTGTACATGTGAGAGGAAAGAAGGTTAAAAGCCTGATGAACCTGGTGGAGACAATATATCAGACATGTATATTTTCAGTTTGTACATTTAATTGTATATGGTCACACTGATTTTAGTTTATGAACTTTGGAGAGATGAGCCATGTGTCACAGAGAGAAGGACTAGGAGAAACTTAATCCTACTCTCCAACAATTTGTAACTTTGTTTGTCCTTGGTAGGTAAACCCATCTCCAACTAATTTTCAGGGTAGGGAGGATCTGTGTAGATCAGAACATCCCTTAAGGCAATTTTTAGATTCTCCCATAACATTGTAACTGAGATTTCTATACCGTAGGTCTGTGGTAACTGGACAATTAAGTAGCAAAAGCATTTGTATCATATCTTCTGTAAATACAACCCTGTTAACTTTGCTGAGTTTTACCCTTTGAATGGCTTTTGAGAGGAGGGAAATGAGGCTATTAAGGCAGTATACTGAAATATAGAAGTGATATTATTCATCAATCTTCCTTATAAACTTTCAGATGTTATTTTGTTTCTGCATGAAGAGAAGTGACAGTTCAACTAACTTTGGCTCAGTTTTGTTAACAAAAACAAGTATACTCTAAATATTGCTAAGAGTTAGTTGTAAGATTTACCTCTGTGTACCTTGGTTTACAATTTTGAATTTGTCTTCAGGTGTACTTTATTTAATATTGGTTTAGAAGTGATTTTTATTTTTAATAGATGTTTTGTTCCTTGGACTGAGGTCTCACAACAGTTAAACTTTTTTTATATTTTGGCATCTGTTAAAGACATACTGTATCTTTTTACCGTACAAGACCTGTTTTTTTAAAAAATCTTCTAAAATCACTCCCACTCTTATCTTTTAAATTTATTTTTCCTAGATATTCCTTGCTAAATTACAAGCACATCTTATAAGGCGCTGAATACCATACCTCTTCACCCAGACTTTCTTTGTGTGAATGGTTATTTTCTCCCTAGCCTACCCAATTTTTTTAAAAAAATGCTTGTATATTTTAATTTGTTTTTATTGTTATTCTAATGTTTACTTTTTCTTTTTGTAAACCACTTTAAAATTCTTTTATATGATCCTTTATAAAAATGTCTTAAATTGTACCCTGGAGTACAAAACAGAGACTTAGGTATATGCAAAAAACTAAAAAACACTGAGCAGACACAAAATATTTGAAATAACAGCAAATGTATTAATTGTAAACATTTTGCTAATTTGAACCGTACACTTTATGGAAATAAGTCGCCAAGGAATATGCAAGTGAAAAAAGATGGGGAATCACTGCTTTAAATAAATTAATTAAAGTAACAGGTAATAAATAAAAATTCCTGTTCAACATCCTTGTTTAAAATATCCTGTTTTATATAAGCAGTTTTTGCATATTAAAGTTCTATTCCATGGTTCAGCAATCAGCATCTTATGAAGTAAGGCTTTTCTAATGCAGGACGTCCTGTTCATGCTGTACAGACAGAGTACTCAGGTGCAGCACTTCAAATGTTCCTGAACAACAACTAGCATGGAATATTGGGATTGGAATGCTGGGAGTTGTAGTTCAGAGACATCTGAAGAGCTGCAGTTGAGTATTCCTGCTCTAGAGACCTATTTATTGAAGCTTTAAATTGTGTAGAGTACAGGAAATATTGTTTTCCTAAACAATTTTCATACTACCCATTTACTAGCTGCTTTATAATGACGAAATCTATATTTACCTGTCATTTAAACAGGTACTCTACTTCTCTCCTACAATAACTTTGGCTGCGATCAGCGGGGGAAAACACATCTCTGAGGTGCCTCTCAGAAAGCTAAGAGAAGGCTTTGAGGTCTGCCCCTCTTCCCCCTCATGAACATTTTATGTTAGAAAAGGTTGACTAGAGAAGACTTGAGAACACAGAGATCACACACTATCTCTCTGAGGTACCCTTTTTGTTATGTCTGAATACAGCCTTAGACTGTATTCACACCTGGAAAAAAGGCATCTCAAAAATGCTTCAGAGACAGTAGCACATGGCACTCATGATCTTATCCCATCTCTAATCCACCTTTTCTAGTTTAGAATATGCCTGAGAGGTAGAGGGGTGCACTGGCAAGTGAATGATCCTGCCTGTGAACCATTTCTGAACTGCCCCTCCGCTGCCTGAGGGGTGAATGCAGCCCTTGTTTAAGGACGATCATGTACTAGCTGTTTGCTAGGGCATGTGTAGGACTTCCACCGAAATCAAAAGGTATTGTTTTGTTTTTAGTATATTGTGCTCCTCAGAAGTGGAAATGTTTCCACCAGAGTTAATCATGGTGGGAACATTTTTTCTTTTAAAAAAGAAACCATCAGGCATTCATGCTAGTTCTCTGAAGATCTGAAAGAACAGCTGGTGTGCCCCGGAAGGATGGAGGTCACATATGCCCTCTCTGTATCTCTGTTTTAGCTCTACATGCTTCCAGAGTCTTGCATGAACATTATTTTGAGACTTGGGGGATACTATTAACAGGCTACTTGTGTAATTTACTCCCTGCTGCAATATGACATTTAAAAAGACATCTTCTAGTAGCAATATTGTTGTGTGAAATGACTTTAAATTCAGATCATTTAAATCACTTCAACAACAGGTATGAGCTGTGATGTACAGACTGTACTTTTGAAGTGACTGTGATTAATAACTGTAAAATTCAGAGCCTTGTGGAATTACTTGGCAGACATGCAAGAATGACTAAACATTCCAGGGACCAAAAGCTTAGGCCACAGATACTGTTCAGGCAAAAGTGCTGTGTCTCCATATGTCCTGAGACAGCTGTTAAAAAGTGAGAGGGGAAGCACGTTGTTATGATACCTTACTTTGCTTTGACAGAAACCAGAAACTATATAATGTGTTGTGTAGAGTCAAATATAGTTTATTCATTTTTTTTTTTTACAAAATCACCATTACTAGCTGATAAAGAAGAAGAAGAGTTGGCTTTTCTACCCTGCTTTTCTCACCCATTTAAGGGGACTCAAAGCGGCTGACAAAGCTTTTCTATTCTTCTCTCCATAACAGAACCATGTGAGGTAGGTGGGGCTGTGAGAGCTCAGAAGAGAGCTGTGGCTAGTCCAGGGTCACCCAGCTGGCTTTGTGGGGGAGAGCAGAATCGAACCTGGTATTCCCAGATAAGAGTCTGGCTCCTTAACCACTAGACCAAACTGGCCTAGGTTAGAAGGGGAGCTTAAATTTCTCTTATCTTTGATAAATCCATATTCAGACTGAACCAGATGTATTCAGGGAGGTCATTGGGGAAAAACCCCTAGTCTACAGAGTGCTATACACTGGATTCAAATTCCCACATGCAAAAGACCTAACACTACTAGAATTTAACCCAAGGCAATCTGGGTTAAATTCTAATAGTGTTAGGTCTTTTGCATGTGGGAATTTAAATCCAGTGTATAGCACTCTGTAGTCTAGGAGTTTTTCCCCACTGACCTCCCTTAATAGATCTGGATTAAGGTAGCTGCCTGCTGCATCACCACGGGCGGTGCAGCACCCAATAGCAGTGGGTGTTAGCTTACCTGCAGTGGAAATGCTGGAGCACCCATGTGGGACCTGCATGTTACCCTAGGTTTTTGGGGGCACAGGGGTACAATCTCCGGAGATCCTCCGGAGATTCTTTGAAGATTCTGCAAAGCAGCTCTAGAGAATCTCCAGAGCAGCTCCAGAGAACCTCTGGATCTGCCACAAACTTCAAAGATTCTCTGGAGCCTTTGACAAAGGTCCATAGGATTGGCATTTTTATCACGTGGAGTCCTCTTTGGAGCCTGCACTATTCTTTGGAGCCAGCTTCAGAGACTGTGCACAGGCTTTGGTTTTTGGGGCACCCCCCCAATGGGTGTGCCACCCCCCAGAGCCCCCCTAGATCACATTGCTTTTGATCACGGTGGAAACGTGCTCCGTATAATCCGGATTTGATGCCTGAATACTCCATTGTAGACCCCTTTAATGGGGTCTACAGGAAATCCAGCTTATAGGTCCTGAAGGATCCATTCAATCCAAATTTCCCTTGAACTGGTGGAAACAAATGTGGTTCTCATGGGGTCTGCAATGGAAATGGGGTATTCCTGCTCTGAGCCTAATGGGTCCCTAATGAGTACTTAATGGGTACTTAGTGCTAGTAGAAAAACCCCCTATAACAACCCTCCCTCCCTCTACCTCTTCTAACTGTGGCAAGAGTTTATTTGCACTACCCAAATATGATTATTTCTACTTTTCAGTAACATTACATGTTCATTTAGAAATACATTTAGTTGTTCTGTACAGAAACAAAGCGTTCTGCCCAAACCAGAAATACATCTCCATCAATCATCACTTATGGTTTTGTTTTTTTGTTTTTGCTTCAGGAATTATCTTTTTATTGCAAGCAAGGAGTTCATTGACTGCCTAGCATCTCTTTCTGTCTCTTTGTATGTTACTCCCTCTAGTTTTATCTTGCTTCTGACTGAATCAGCCAGTCAAGTTTGAAAATCAAATGGTTATCAAACAGAGGCCATCCTTCTGAGGGAAACGATAATGGAAAAGGAGGAATGAATACAATATAATGCTCGATATTCTCAGGAAGAGGGAGAAAAAGTTTAATTCTGAGAAGCAAACAGAACAACTTGATTCAGTCCTCCATTTTGGATTTTATAAATGTGGAGGAAGAATAGCAAAAAGAAATGGGATATTATGTTGTTTTGTAATAATTGCTCTGAGTGTTATAATCTGTTCTCAACAAATTACCATTATTCAGAACTTTGTTTATAATTTCCCCAATTATTTAAACATTTTTCCTGGAATATTCCAGTATAAATTAACAAGCTAAAATGATGACTGTATTTATATTTGATTTATTATATTTTAAAATATGTACTAGTTTGGTTGATAAATATTCATTATTTTATTTTTTGCATTAATATAATTAATTTCTTTAGTATCTAATTTCACTTATGCTTAAAGAATGAAAGGAAACAAAATGAGCATAACTCAATAAATTACAGTACAGACAAGGATTTTACTTTTTCTACATTTTCAGCTGAACTGGGTTTAAAGTTAGTTTTGGCCCAAAACAAACTTCACGGGAGTCTCCTGAGTTGGTTGGACAGGCTCAGACCCTGCCCCTGTCCTCATGTTCAGCCTCCCCTTTCACTTTCACTCTGCTACATTCTGTGCTTATCTACCAGCCTCACTCCATGGTTCCAAAGAGTTTCCTTTGCCTTTTGTGTGACTCCTGCCCTTATTCCAATAAGGCCTCAAATGTAATTGGTCATATTTGAAGTCTTGGAAATGGAGCCATACATGTTAGCAGTATGTCTGCTGGGAGGATGACTATTCCAGTCTCAGAAGGCCAGGCCAAAAATCAAGGTAAATGCCCAGGAAGGGCACTTTGCAACAACAGAGTAGGTGGCATTGGTCCAGGCAGGCCAATTCCACCTACTCTGTTAAGGAAGTTGGGAGCCTGTCCTGTCCCAGAACAGCACACACAGGTGTGGAAAGGGCCTCTGTTTGTGGAAACAAAACTATGTACCTATTTTTCTGCATGTATTTGAGAGAAATTGAGTACACATGTATAAACTAATGTACAAAAGCTAGAGTGGCAGGTAAGTGAAAAGAGGAACTAGTAGCTATCTTTTCCTACTGCTGGTAGTAGAGAAGAAGGCTTTGGGTGCCTCCAGGTATAATAAAAAGTGTGAACGTAACAATCTCGCTCAAACATCCAGGAATAGGGACAATCCACAGCCAATGCTCAGGCATCAAGCTTTGTTTTTCAGGGACTGTGAAGCACTATAAAAGCTGTGTGGCTCTTTGACTGCTGCTCTGCACTTCCTGTGAAGGATTTCTCCAGTCTGGAAGCAGCCTTTGACACTTTCTAGTTTGACTATCTTGAATTCTTTGGCAGATGCCGTTTCAATTTTTGAATTGAAAAATATCCTTCACTCCTTGTCCCAATGGTTTCTGTAGTTGTTAATGATTGTTTTAAGATTTTCCTGAGTAGTTAGCTGGGATTGATGCAGAATGCTATTGTAAAGATGCAGTTGCAATGTCTAATGTTTAAGTATTCCTGGGATCTTGGTGTTTCATATAGCTTCACTATCAAAACAACACTGGGATCAATGGTTGCATTGTAAAGCCAGCTTCCAGTATTTTAAAAATGTCTCCTCTGTTAACGTTTCATGTTAGAAAGCTTTCAGACCTTTTGGTGAACTTGGCATAGATATGGACAGATCAAGTGTTGGGATGTGTGATCTCCTACCACTCACATCCTGTAGCTTGTTCCAAATATTTTGATGCCTATTTGATACTAGGCAGTTTAGCAGCTGTTCTTTCTAGTGTTTATATCTGATGGATTAAATGGAAAACTTAGAAGGGTTGGCACTTTTCATAGATACGTTTTTCTTTCTCCGCATATTCAATATGTTTAGACATACTGTATTTTAATATAATATCATCTTCTCTTTTTGAGATTGGTTTTCAAAATAACTAGTCACTTCACAGGCTAACCTTATAAGTGGTTTCCTTTACAAGAGATGTACAGATTGTTTCCTCTTGAACAAGCAGACTTTTTCATTTATAGGAGGTTTCTGTGACAGTGCAAGCAGTAGGAATAGGAACTGGCTATACAATCTATACAGAGATTGTAATGGAAGGATAAAGCGATGGCAATGTGAACTCTTTTTTTTTTTGACATATTTTATACTTTGAGCAACTCTCACAAAATGAATTAAGCTTTTATGAAAAGTGTACTTTTAATTTTGGGATTAAAAGTAAAATATTTAGGGGTTATGTCTATAGCAGGACTGATAACCAAAATTCACTAGTCCTCCCTGCAGACATTAGAAAAATTAGAAGCCATTTTACACACATGCCGAGATTTATGTCACTATTTTGTGTGCTTTCTGCTTTTCCTTACCTTAAATCTTGTGTCGATTGCACCATCTCTGTAAGCACTCTGATCACTAAATGCATTGTTAGTAAAGGTCCATACATACACATGACTTATATGAAATCAAAATCAAAAGAATATTTAAAGCAATTTAAACAATGATAAACTCCAGCTATCCCCCCCAGTGGCAGAGAACAGATCACCACACAACAAACATAAAATAGCAACACAGCTCGAATGCGAACAAGTTCACGTCCACAGGGATAGTATTACTAAAGACAACATAAAGAGCAAGGCCAGCCTGAGGTTAGCCAGAAGCTAGCCAATAGCCTGGTGGAACAACTCTGCCTTGGAAGCTCTAAGAAAACTGGACAGTTCTTGGATTGCTAAAGTACTTGCAGGCAGAGTGTTCCACCAGGTAGGGGCGACACATGAGAATCCCCTATTTTTGGTGGCCAAAAAGTGGGCCTCACTGACGCCAGGGACCTGTAACCAGTTAAGGTCCGCAAATGACCTTAATGTTCTCTTGGGCATATAGAGGGCAAGACGGTCCCACAGATGTAAGGGCCCCAAGCCGCGTAAGGCCTTAAAGGTCAAGACCAACACTTTGAACTGGATCTGAATTCAGTCAGTAACCAGTGCAGTTCCCGTAAGATAGGGGGGATGCGGGCCCCATGAGGGGTACCTGTTAATAAGCGGGCTGCTGCATCCTGGACCAATTTCAACTTCCGGATCAGGTCCAGGGAAGGCCAGCATAAAGAGAGTTGCAGTAATCTAGCCTCAAGGTAACTGTCGCTTGGATCGCGGTGGCTAGGTCAGGGCGGGAGAGGTAGGGGGCCAACTGCCGAGCTTGCCTCAGATAGAAGAAGGCCGTCTGAGCTGAGCACACAACCTGGTCTCCGTAGAAAGATTGGAGTCCAAGTGGACACCCACGCTCTTGACAATGGGGAGAGTACACAGGGAACTTTCCCTGAAAAGAGGCAGCTGGAAGCCACTAGGTTCAGCCCCATGGCCCAGTCAGAGGACCTCCATCTTTGATGGGCTTAAGTTCAGCCTATTACCTTTTAACCAGTTTGTAATGTCTTCCAGGCCAACTGGAGAGAACATCCGGGACAGAAGCCGACTGACCGTCCATCAGCAGGAGGAGCTGTCATCAATGTACTGATGGGCCGATCAGTCCATGATTCTGGATTAACTAAGCCAAGGGGTGCATAAAGATATTAAAGAGCATCAGGGAGAGCACTGTGCCCTGGGGAGCCCCACACTGAAGTGGGGACCACTGGGAGCACTGACCCCCAAAAGTTATTCACTTCCCTCAGCACTGGAGGAATGAAGAGAACCAAGAGAAAACTGTTCCTTGAACTCCATTCTTTTCAACATTGAGGCAGTGGACCAAGATGTCATGGTCCATGATGTTGAATGCTGATGGTAGATTCAAAACTATCAGCAGCGCCGAACCACCTTGATCAGTTTGCCTCCAGATATCATCTGTGATGGCCAGGAGAGCAGATTCAGTCCCGTAACCTGGCCTAAAGCCAGATGGGTAAGGGTCCAGAACAGAATCATCATCTAAGAACACTTGCAGTTGTTCTGCCACCGCTTATGTGTAAATAGAGGAAAGGCAAAGAGTAAGAGTTCAATACAAGCTGCTATAAATAGATGAATACTAGGCAGAAAATAAGACAGGCCCATAGAAGCTTGTTTTATTTTCATTACTTCATGATATTCATAATTCATCAGTCTTATAACATTTTTATCAAGTAACAGTGTATGGGTATGTCCATCAACTTTGTGTTGGCATCCCACCATAATGTAAACTCCGACATTGCACAGGCATAAAGGAGAATTTAATTTAGACTGCCGCTTCTCTACCTGCTTATTATTGAAATAATAAAAGTTCTCACTGTTTCCATTTCATTCACTTCAGCCAGTGATCAGGATGATGGAAACAGTGGAATAAATTCTAGAAAGCATTTCATTTCGCAGTTGGTGATAGCTGATTTATACGTGCTGAACCAAATCCATGAAGCTTTCAGGAAAGAAAAAGAAGCAGTTATGAAGGTTTTTCTGTCCTTTTAAAAACATAATGAAGTTGAATTCAGTGTGAAAAGTGCAAATGCATGTCATTAAGAAGTTGATATTGTCTTGCTCCTGTCAGGGACCTTCCTGTTTTTTTTAAGTAATAGCTTCTGCCATTCAAATGAACACCAGACAGTGATTTATTCTCTCCTGTTTTGTTAATGAAGGAGAAAAAAGAATTACACATGCAACTTGACAATAAAAGTTACAGTTTTGGGGCGAGGCTGGGGTTGCCCCAAGGTAGGCTTTATGATGTTGTCACAAAATCTGGATCTTCAGTTATGACTGTAATTGTTCCCTGAAATGCTGTGCTATCACCATCAAATCCTCTTTGTTTGAATCTGCAGTTCTGCTTTGGTATTTTAGCTGAGGAGAGGGCAACTCTCAACTGCAGTCAATTTAAGGCTTAACAAACAGAAAATAATAGCTTAATTAAGAGTACACCAAACTTAAGCATATGGTTTTGTGAGAGATAAGCATATTGGTTCCGATAAAATTATTAAAGTCCAATGCACAGATTTTTGAAGTTATGCAGACTGTGTAGTTAAGCCTAGTTTTTTTAGAATTCCAGTTTCTGTGAGGCTTGCATTAAAACATTCCAGGGGGCCCTCTTTTTAGAATTTTTATTTAGGGAAGACTTAACTAGCAATGGACTCTTGCCATTTTTATTTATTTATTTATTTACATTTCTATCCCGCCCCACACCCGAAGGTCTCTGGGCAGGTAACAACAGATTAAAACAGATTAAAACAGATACAAATTAAAATGAAATACAGATTAAAACAAGATGCATGTTTAAAAACACCTTAAAAATTCAATACATGTAAAACCATGCACTCCTAGTGCATTAATAGTGATGTCATTTTAACTGGGGAGGGAGAATAAAACCTCAGCCAAAGGCCGAGGTAAAGAGGTATGTCTTTACAGCCCTCCTAAATAAATACAAGGAGGGGGCATGGCACACCTCGAGGGGGAGGCCGTTCCACAGTCTCTGGGCCACCGCTGAAAAAGCTGTCTCCCGGTTGCCCACCAACCTCACTACTGAAGGTGGTGGGACAACAAGGAGGGCCTCATTGTTGGATCTTAACATACGTGCAGGTTGGTATGGGAGAAGGCATTTTGAATCTTTTAGGCATCACTCCATAATATAGTCTGTTAACCAACTTCCTTTCAGTATAGGGCAAGCTGACTTTTTATGTGATAATTACATTAAGACAATTCTTTGGGTAGAATATTTCCCTAGAATGTACAAGCTGCTAGATTTACTCCCAACCTCTGCTTAGATTGCTATGGGAAAGAGAGAAGAGTTAATTGAGACACTGAATGGCTGGGAAGGCAGCTGTGGAAAACAACCCATTCTTCCGTAAGAGTGCTAGTGGAAACTATGCACGAGGCTTGGATAGAATTTTGGAAAAGGTAGGCTGCAGTAGACTCACATCCAGGCCAAAAAGCCTTGAAGAACCTTCCCTTCAAGAGTACAATGGGTTTCTGTCATTTCTACTACTGGCATAAATAAGCATTAAAATAAACTGAAGGAGAAGACCATGATAATCTGGTGCAGCAGAATTGAGGGACCTGCTGACTTTTGACAATGATAGCTGGAACTAATATATGTTTGAATCTAAACACAGTTGAAGTGGTACACAGAATCTGCCACCTCAGCAGTACAGAGTACACAGGATTCTTTGCATTTCTTTTTTCAAAAGATTTTGAAATGGGTATGTGTTGTATATCTGGGGGCCAATGGTCAGCCTTGAGAATGTTAGGATTCTTTCATTAGTCCTTTGTTCACATCCCTTTGAAGAAAATGTTCTTTTATGTGAGTGTTACTGTAAATTGTTATTCTGTCAAAGAACTTGCACAGAATATTTTATCAGCTTTTCTGTGCTTGAAGTGTTGTGTTATGATGGCTGTATGTGGCTTATTGGTGCACCAAAGCATTCAGGACTAGACAGTTTTGACAGGCTTCTTTTGGAATGAAAAGAACAATTGTAGTAAATACGGATTAAGTGACTAATTGCCCGGTGCGTGTCTGAGCACTCAGAATGAAGTCAAAGTTATGAGTCTTAAGCCACAAATCAGAAGAAAAGTTGCTTTTACAAATGTCACAGTGTAGCCATGATCTTGTCCACATTTGTATGGTTTTGTAAGCTTTGTACAGTAATAAGTAGCAGCAGATACTTGAAACATGAATGGTACTTGAAACTGAGAGGAAACAAGCCTGAACTTGTTACTTCAGGGAGCTTTTTCTTTACTCATTCTTTGCATAATGTTGACTCTTGTACTAAAGGTGTGCCTTATGAATACATTTTACTGTGCCAAAAATTTCAGTGCTTTCGAGTGTATTTTTTTGTGATCTACCAACAGATATCTCTCAATTATTCTATCATATGTCTGTCATATTTCTTCTACTTATACCCAGAGACTCAAAATGGATCACAATAAGGTTGTCAAAAACAATAAGAAAACGATATAAATCCAAGTCCGTAAAATGTGACAGGAGAGATTAATGGGCACATGAATCTACAACAGCCAATGAAAATACCAAGAAAACCCACTTTGAGACACTAAAAGGAAGGATCTGTACTAGGGCTGCTGATCGGGACAACTCATCAGAAGCCTTTGCTTACCATGGAATACCATGCCCATGTGAATATGGCATTGGCTCCCGTTCCAATGGGAGACCCCATCAAAAAAGTCAACCAAGCATTACTTATACTGCACTTGTCCAGTTTTTTCTGTGCAAGTAGTTGGGCTGATCTGCCAGTGCCTGGAGTCGGACAACATTTTTCAGTCTCCTGGAAACAGTTCCAGTAGTGAGCTATTGGACTGTTTTGGAGTACCTGGCGAAAAAGCCCCAGTTGACAACTGGGCCAGGCCAGGCTTTTGCAGTCCTGGAGGCCGATGATGAATGCTGTTGACTGTCACTCTAGGGTTGGTTTGAATCACTCGATCTGGGCCAGGGCCTGCTCTGTACCAATGCATGGTATGTGAAAGTAGCCTAAAATTTCCCCTTAACTTAGTCAACCTCCAGTAAAAACTGTTTGAAATTGAGGGTTCTTTCCACACAGGCTGTTGTACTGGACTCCAGTCCATATGCTGGAGTCACCTAGCAGTGGCCCTGCCCCTGTAGTCTCAATATGTCTTCACAGGAGAGACTGTGGAGTGGGGTATGGTGCAAAAATGGCACTGGATCCTGCCCCACCAGTAGACCTTTCTGAAGTAGTCCACAAGTGGACTCCTTTGGTATACTGGTCCATGGAGAGCATTCAAACAACACACCTTTTAGGCCTACTGCTTTTCTAAGAGGCCTGTTTTTTCCTGGCAAGGGCAAATTCTCCTGAGATCTTGCCCAAACACCCAGGAAAAGGGAAAATCTGAAGCCAGTGCAAGGTAAGTCAGAGCTTTTAAGTGCGCAACATCGGGCTTTCCTTTGCACAGACTCCAGAGCATTCTAAAAGCTTTCTGGCTGTCATATAGCTTCTCTGAAGCACCTGTGATAAGTCCTGTTTGAACGCACCTCATGTTAAAAAGTGAATGAGAGTATTTCAGTGGTAGAGCAAACTGCTTGAAAAGCAGATGGCTGCCAGTTCACTCCCTGGCTTGTCCCTGGTAGGGATGTGGAAGAATTTTTTTTCTGCATTTGCATTTGAATGTTTAAAATTCAAATTTCAAAACATTCAATTCGAATGTTTAAAATCCAAATGCAACAAAAACCGATTTGAATCCGATACTTTTGAATCTATTCATTTGAATGTTAGATACGAATCTGAAGATATGAATGTCGACAACATTTGTGTTATACGTATCTCTATGCATTTCATATGCACCCTTTTTTATCCTGTATGCATCCCGTTTTTGTTCCATATTATAAGTGCAAATGTGCACAGATGTATATCTTTGTACAGTTATGTACATATCTGTACATTCGGATCATTTGAATGAATGTTTTGGAACATTCAAAATTTGTTTGTTTAAATTCAAATGCGAAGACATTCTATTTGAATTCGAATATCCACATCCCATCAAATTTGATTGAATTTTGAATGTTTAGAACATTTGTGCACATCCCTAGTCCTCAGAAGTAGGCAATATTTCTGGCAAAAAAAATACATAGAGGTTGACTGCATAGTTAACCAGAGTCAGACCTGAATCAGTAGTAATCATCAACTTTTAAAAATAAATAAATGTGCTGCTTTTAGCTGCTTTTCAAGTAGCTTTTGTGGTTGCTTATCCTTTGTTTGGGAAGTTGGTCAGCCAACACTACGAAAGATACATAGAATACAAAGTATTCTATGTATCTTTTGTAGTGGAGAAAAGGATTTGAGAAAATAGAAATCAAACAGTAGCTTTTATAGCTTACTTGCATCTTATCATTTAGCATGACAAGATCACTCTTCTGAAACTCTTTACATCCACTTAATTTGTATTGTTCTTCAGAGCATTTGTGTGTTATGCTCGAAAAGGACTATCCTTGTTAATTCTTGAAAAAGGGTACTTCAGGCCTAGTAAAGATTATGTAAGCTATCTGCAAAGTTCAGAATTTCCTAGCTGTTTTCCATTTTTTGATGTCGGTGGAGGAAGATGATTTTGTCTCTCATTTGGTGGGGTGGGGGAGGCTAAGCTATTTGAGGCAGGGACTTTTCATAAGTATAATTATGCTGGAGTTGTAAGAAGTTGCTTAACAAACTTCTTGTCTTTCTTAAATAAAAGAGTTTGGGGTTCTTTGATGAAAGGGATTGTAAGCATCTTCAGGACTGGCAAAACAACCACAAGAAAACTATTTGTAATATAGTCCCTGCTATTGAGCACTGTCTTAGGTAAGTTTTGTATTGCTGTTGCAAGCCAGGAACTTTGTACTAAACCAGTGTGTGTTGCAGGGATGGTGTGTTAATAAGAGTGTAATTTTTGGCTCCCACTGCTTCCAGGCTCCCTAGCAGTGCAGATCAAAGCAGAATACATTGGATTGTGAAGTCAGTAAAAACTTCGTTTTGGCAGGTGGTTGGGCGGTCATTGGCTCAATTTGCTAAAAAATAAATAAAATCTTACTTTTGTTTGCAGTATTTTGCAAACATTAGCCAATGTTTTTTCAAGAGTTTTTCACATGTGAAAGTAGCTTGACCTTCTCCTCATTAACCCTGAAGAAGATGTGAAGTTAGAGGATGTTGATGAATCAGGAATCTTGAAGAAGAATAACATTTTCAGCCTGTGTCGTGATGGCCAAGGAAATAGTACATGTAATCAATAAGGCACCACAAGGTTATTGCTGGACTTGTATCTGAGAGATAAAACTGAATTTTATGAAATTCTATAGGATGAAGTGATAATAAAAGGATTTTGACGAATGAAATACTGGTTATTCAGTCTATTGCATTGTATGGAATTTTTTTTTCTTTTTCAAATTTTTTAGGCCCTCCCTTTTTCAAATCAGTGTTTTTAAATATTTGCATTTCTTTCCCTCTCTGAGACTATATGGTGACAGTAAGTATATAAAGACAAGCTCACTTTTTCAAATAGAGAGCAATACTGATTTGCTCTTATACAAATGTAGCATATTATTATTATAACTGTTTTCTAATGTTTTGGAGGGGAATGCTTACAGAAAAGAAACTCATAAAGCAAATCAATTATTTGCTTTTCCTTCACAGATTTGCTTCACATCATCGTCATTATTATTAATACTAAAAGTATTTTTGTTTTTCACTTGAGTTTGTATTTTGTTTGTACTAGTTTTGTTGGCTTTATAGACATCACTGTTGGTTTCTTTTAAAATTCGCCGACTTTATAGGTTTCTGAGAAATTGTCACCTACATTTTACAAGGGATTTCTTACAGTCTTGGTTTGCTACAAGTGATATAGTATGCATGCAGATCAGTTAAGTTTTTATCTAGCAAATAAAAAAAAAATATGATTTGGTTGGTATTTAACTAAGCGGGAGTGCTTTGCATTCTAATTGGAACCCCATCATGTTGACGCATGTTCTTTTCAAATTGGTGGAAGCTAATTTTAAATAAATGAATTTAAAGTTGTAATAGATTTATCATAAGTAATTGGATTTGCCAGTTGCTTCTGTTTAGGGATAGTGAAAATATAATAATCTCAACTCTTTAAATATGGCAAAAGAATAATTCCAGGTTGCTATGTAACATTTAAATTTGCCATACCTTCAGTTCCTATTTAAGCAATAATCCACTTTAACTCTGGATAGCGTTATGATTCATGTCAGTATAATTATACCTGCTAACCTTTCCATATCATGGGATAAGAAATACGTGCTGTGCAGAAAAGCTCAACTGATAAAGATTATCTGCATATCCATTGTGTGAAGGAGTCAAAACCTTCCTTTTAGTGTGCTCCTATCCCACCCATGACATTCTATGATACTGTCTCTTGATATAGTTCCAGTGAAACATCTTGCTATGGGACCATTTCTGCAAGTGTGTGAAAATGTAAACATATAAATAGCTCCTTCCAGAACTTCAAAATGTCTTAGTCATCAGTGTTATTTCTAAAACTATTTTGGTTGAGGTTTCATCCCTCTCTTCTAGTTGAATGAAAAACTAGGCCCATCTCTTTGCCCATATGTGTTTGTTTGTGTTCTGTCTTAAGGGAGTGTTGTTTATCAATTTAAGAAGAGTTAGCTGTGATCTACATCAAGCACAATAAAAAGCCTTACAACCCTTTTTTTAATATAGTATGAACTGTAAAAATTACAACCTCATCGAAGTATTTATGCTACTATAAAATGTGCTAATATTTAAGGTATCACAACATCTTTGTTACTTTTGTTTGTGTATTGGAGGAAGAGGGGCTGAAGAGACACCCTTTTATCCTATGGCTTTCAGTTTGGTCACAGGGTGCAGTCTAGCCTATAATGAGGCTGTTGCAAATGTTGACGAAAGGAACTAAGGAAAGTGCAGCTGCATCTATGCTGGTGATACAGTGTCCTTCACATTATGGAGGTTGCTTGAACCTGTGGAACCCGTCATGACCGGCCTGGAAGCAGTCAGGTTCTCCCTCTCCAGAGCTTCCAGTGAGCTGGTTGAAGATGTCTTTCTATAGAGAACTATCCCTCCTTCTTTGCTCATCTCTTTTATGGCAAAAAGCCTGTGTTCCAAAACTTGATTCTGGCCACTTCTGTAAAATAAATAGAGAATTTATATTTTCCATACTTTTTGTTTTGATATGGGACATTGTCAGGGGATCAAGTTATAGTGGGATGATGGGAAGTGGCTGTTCAGGGAATTCAAAGCTTTAAGACAGCTTTAAGTGTGAGGACACACAGTATGGATCATATTTTAAACTAGTGTGGTGACTTGAGATCTGTGTGAACTGGATTTGTGCATGAAACTCAGAGATGTGCATGAAACCCAAAATCCAAGCACACTCAATCTGTTTTGAATGGTTCAGTCTTGGACAACAAAGGTGAAATTGCTTTAAATTCCCCATTGTGTCTGAGGGCTCCCAGACAAGAGTTGATATAAAGGCAGAATATCTTTTACTTTCTATTCAACTCATGAAACAATCAGGCAGGTCAAAGGAATTTTTAAAGTGTTCCCCACAGGAACCAATGAAGTATTATGAAAAACTTTTAAGTGTTCTTCAAAAATTATCTCAGTTGGCCTGAAAAATGCCTAAATAACTAAATAATTTGTTACTAGTTGCATCTGTCTTTCCTGAACAATGTCCCACACGTATTTTAAGAATCATGTTGTGTATTTTATGGTGTTCTTGAATCTGAGTAGTTCCTAATAAGCTAGTAAATTATTGGGACAGCCAGCAGATAAACCAGTGCTAAGAAATAATTTTGTCTGCACTTATACAAGGCACTTGTGCATTGACGTAGCCCCCACTTTGTTTTTCCTCTAGCAGCAGAAGAAAATTATAGTTCCTGGTTTTATGTTGTATTCAAACCAGTTTGTTTGTTTTTCTTCACACTATTATTAAGAAGTTTTATGTCTATTTATTTTATTATTTTTATTTAGAAAATTTATATCCCACTATTCACCAAATGGTCCCAACTGTCAGCAGCTGAAGGCCTGGGATAAATCGCTCAGGCACAAACACAGCAGACTGGAACAGCTTGGCAGATCCAAAAACACAAAGTCAGATGCCTTTCCATTGGAAGGTGCTTTATTGCTTGGTTTCAGTATATTAAACATATCAAATGGTAAAACATAATTAAAAGTATAATCCCCTTCCCCACATCCCTACCCTCCCTCCCTCCCTAACAGGACAGCACCCTGAGGTAGCTATTTAAAGAGTAAAAGCCTGAGTAAAAAGATGAGTTTTCTCCAGGTGCCGAAAAGTATACAATGTAGTTGCCTGGCAACCCTCAAGAGGGAGGCTGTTCCAGAGTCTAGGGGGCATAGCAGAAAAGGCCCTCCTGAAAGTCCCTATGCCTCATACCTCTGCAGGAGAAGGAACTACAAGGAGGCCCTTTCCTTGAGATCTCAGTGCCCTGGCAGTCTATATAGGAGAAGGCACTCCATCAGATACCCAGGGACCAAGCCATTTAGGGCTTTATATGTTGCTGTCAACACCATGAATTGAGCTCAGTAGTGAAAAGATAACCAGTGTGATGTTAGTTCAGCCGGAGAGTCCCATCAGCAGTCGAGCTGCTGCATTCTGCACCAGTTCCAATTTCCAAACTGTTTTCAAGGGTGTCCCCACATAGACTGCATTACAGTTGTCTAATCTGGAGGTCACCAGAGAGTGGATCACTGTGGCCAAATTATCTCGATCCATGTAAGGCTTAAGCTGGTGGACCAGATGAAGAAAATGGTAGGCACTCCTGGCAGTTCTTGCCACTTGGGACTCAGATGACAGTGATGAATCCAGGAGCATTCCCAGACTGTGCACCTTGATTTTTTGGGGGCAAAGCAACCCCACTAAGAGTTGAATGCCCCTTAACTTCGTGGATTCATGACCCAGTGACATGCAGTGTCGCCTCCTTGTCTGGATTCAGTTTCAATTTATTTGTCCACATCCAGCCCATTACTGCTTCCAGGCAATGATTGAGAACCTCGCTTCTCTTCAGAAGGAATGGAGAGATGGAGTTGGGTGTCATCAGCATACTGATGGTGCCTGACTCCAAAACTCCCGGTGACCTCTCCTAGTGGCCTCATATTGAAGCTGTTCTTGTAGGATACCATGGTCAAAGGTATCAAAAGCCGCTGAGAGATCAAAGAGAACCAACAGCATAGCACAGTCCCTGTTCCTCTTCTGATGACCAACGCAGTCTCAGTGCTAATCCCTTGCCTGAACCCAGATTGAATTGGGTCTAGATAATCTGTTCCATCCAAACATGCTGCAGCTGTATAACCACCACCTTCTCTAGGTCCTTGCCCAAAAAGGAGATATTGTCTACTGGGTGATAGTTGTTCAGTACATCTGGATCCAGGAAGGTCTTCTTAAGGTTGGGGTGCACAGCTTCCTTAAGAATTTCCAGCACCTCCTTGTCCTGCAAAGAGGCATTTATCACTTTCTGGATCCATCCAGCCATACTCACTTGGCTTACTTATATATTTGCAAGAGACAAAACTATGCCCCCAATTTCAGAACAATGCTGAGATGGGAATCTTTGCTCTTTTCTTGCGCTGGGGCAGATGTTAGGTGTAGCTGAATGCTGCTTTTATTAAAAGAAAAATAGCAATAGTTTATTATGCTGCTTGAATGCAATAAGTATATTTCTGCCTTACATATGTCAAACACTTTCTAATGCATTCATGTGTAGATTTGCTGTCTATATAGTGTATGCATCCTGTTGAATTTAGCAACATTCCTCCAAAGACAAGCACAGGATTGCATCCTCCAGCTAAGAGTATATCATATTATTCAAGCTCTGGTGAATACAGTGAAAAGTGTAAATATGTAGAGTTGGACCTGTAAATAGTTGGCAGTAGAAAGTCACTTTGCATTATTATTGCATTTTAATTTCTTTTCTAGTTAATTGAATTATTCAAACAAGTCATGAGCACGTTGAGACTCCTTCATCATGCTGGAGCTGACAGGTGTTTGCTAATTAAGCTTTTAGCATGTTTAGTATTCCACATTAGTTATTCGTTGAAGGTGGCTTAATGTTTCTTGTCACGTGGAGATGTGGATGCAATTAAGAGACACTATAAATGGTAAGCGAGGTTTAGATCGTGATTATGATTAATTTAAATACATAATTCCATTATTCAGGTATTTCCTGACGTGACTCCTGTGCATCAAACAGCTACTGAATTTTCTATATTTGCTACTGTTACTTGAAGATGTCACAACACTCCTGTTTTGATTTAGCATGGGCATGAAACAGCGTATCTTTATTCAGTTTCTGTGCTTTTCAAAAGTGGATTTTGTTGTTGTTGAAAAGACATGTGTGTGTATGTTTTATATATATATTATTTATGTTGTAGCAAACTTGTGGTGTGGTTTTCTCTGCAGATTGGATTTTTGATCATTATTTTGTGGGCACCTTCCTAGTCTCAGAGATGCACTGTTTCATTTCATTTTGGTAGTTTATCTTAATTGTCCAAAACAACCTGACTTTATTCTGTGTTCGTTGGACTAGATTTATTTTAACTGCTGCATACTGGTGTAAGTATTACTAGCCATAACTGAGTTCTCAGATTTAAAGGATATTTGTGAACAGGGCGTCTGGGTTGTAAATGCAGACTCTTTATAACCATACAAGAGCTGTATTGGGATTCCTGGTTGCACAGAATCATTTCAAGATTATAAACTGAACATGATTTGGATTCTCTTTCCTGCTACAAAGGCATGTCTTGAATTCTCTCAGATGGCCAATGTTCATATTCTCAGAAATGTTAGATTAAGGATCCACCAAGAAGCTCAAAACTCAAATTCTTCTTATGTGCTCCTTAATTCATTTTTGTGCCTGATTAACTCAGGGTATGGGTTACAGAAGCCCATGCTATTAAAATGAGTATTAAATGTGCTGTAAGGAGCAAGCATTGTCAGTCATCACAAATGTGGCATGCCTCTGAACGTGACAAGAAGAGGTGTTTCTGAACCTTAAGAGCTTCTCCTGCCTTAGTGCTGTAGCTTTGTTGCTTGTATGCTTCCAATGTTGCTTGTCATGCTTTGAAAGTTCTAACCAGTGACATTGTTCTCAGTATTTTCTGCTAGGATGTTTTAGAATAAACATGGATGAATTTAATTCTTAGGCCCTTTCTGCACTGGGCCTTTTTCCAGAATAGGGGGTCTGATGTCCACATGTTGGTGCAGATAGCAGCCCCCTGTACCAGGGTATAATCCAGAATAAGGCCCAGTGCAGAAAGGGCCTTATTTTGATATTTAAGGCAGGGCTTTGAACTTGAGCTGATGTGCTTGCCAACAATAGACATTTAGTTGTCATTAAGATTGCCACTGTTCCCTCAAGTTCACAGCCCTTGAACAGGGATGATATTTATATCTCCTAACCATGTTTGGGAATTAAAATATTTTAAGTTGCTCAAGAATTGCAGATTTTTCAGTGTCTTTAAAAAAAAACCTGAATCCATTGAGAAGACTGTCTCTCTGATTTTGGAAGTCTTCCCTGCAAATATTTGAAGCATATCCTATGACACACCCTTGTTTTCCCTTGGAAACTGATGCTCTTTGACATTCTGATGTTTAACACATGTTTCCAGTGTGTTTATGCCATATGCACTGAGAAGACAGAATCATTGTGGTTTTATGTATCTGCTGGTGTTGTCACTTCAAGCAAATCAGCATCTATGGTTACATTGCTGTAGTTCTTGCTTAGTAAGCATCTGTAGTTAGATCAGTTTTTCTGGAGAAGATTGATATTAAAGTTGCTCGGCTTCAGTTATCATGGTTCAGTGGTCAGGCATTGTTGGAGATATTCAGCATCTCAGGTTCCATAGGTAGTCTGCCTGTGTTTAGGACATTCATCAGCACCTGAAGTAAAAACATTTTAAAACTAAAAAATAAAGCTTTGATTTTAATAACATGGATGAATCCGTCTAGTGTATATATGGAAAATGGAGGGCACAGATAGTTTGCATGTAAGACTTTATATTTTAGAAATGTAAATACTGAATTAAGTTGATGCTGTATGATTCTAGTTCACAGATTTGGAACACAAATGGATTCTGTTGGTGCTGGGTGTACTTTGAAGCTTGTTATTCTTCTCAAGTTGAATGCTGGAAGACTTTCATAAATGTGTGAATGAGTTTGCTGATGCACAATGCTAAGAAGGGCCTTTGAACTTGTACAGTATTATATATAGGTCAATGTTCTGCTTCTCAAAATATCAAGAAGAGCTTCTGCATTATATGAGGTGGTAGGATGGGGGGTATATGTGTGAACAGTAAATACATTTTTAAAAGGTGATAATTAGTTCCCAACCAACCAATTTGTTCTCTTATGTATGGCTGTCACTTACTAGTAGCCATTTGGTAGTTTGAAAACAAACAGCTGAAGTAAATGAGCCTTGGGTCTAATCCTATGTGGCATTTCTTGTGGCCTTTGTTTTCTCATAAGATAACCAGAACAGGAGAACTAGTCTTGGACAATTTTTGCTCATCTAAGCCTGCTGAACTTGGAAGAAGCAGTGCTAAGATGCAGCCATTAGATTGTGGTTCAGTGAAAAGAGCAAGTGTTCCTCAGGTATTAGCCCCAGATCAGTTCTTGGTAATTCATTGTGAGATACTGTTGGACTGCTGCCTGCAAATCTGAACTGTCCTAAACTAGATGGAAATTTTTGTCTTTGTCTTTGCCCTTTTCTGTTTGTTCCCATGTGCACATGTTTGTTATTTGTTTACTAAGTGGTTCTCTTTCTGTCTCTGCTTTAGGTACCAACTGATGGAAATGCTGGCTTGTTGGCGGAGCCCCAAGTGGCCATGTTTTGTGGTAAATTGAATATGCATATGAATGTTCAGAATGGAAAATGGGAGCCGGACTCTTCTGGGACTAAGAGCTGCATTGGGACAAAAGAAGGGATTCTGCAATACTGCCAACAGGTATCTTTCCGGATAAATATGAAGCATAAGCATATTTGTGTAATTTGAATGATACCCACATACTGGCAAGAATGCAACTTTGAAAATGGAATTTTTTGTCTCCCCTGGAATTTCTTATTCTTTTGTTTCATTAATGAGAATTCTTCTTGCTTTCACGTTATGACCTGTGGATTTTGCCTGAAGCTAGCAAAAGGCACTCAGTCTGTTGGGACTGATTTGCATAGCTTTTTCTAAGGATGAGAAGTGCATTTCTTCTGTGTTTAGTTCTTGCCAAAGTAATGCTAAATGGTAAGGTACTCAAGTTGAATCAAGTTTGTTGCTGTCTTCTGAAGAAAGAATTGTGTGTTGTTTTTCTGCAGTATGTTAGCTTTGCGGAACAGGTTGTCCATATTTCTTTGTTCTAAAAGAAACTGAGGATGGCTAGCAATGACACTGGACATGCAAAGGATTATGTTAATTATTTTTACAGTCACCCTTCAAATAAGGACTTTGCTTGCCTTTGTGGATCCAAATCTAAAGAAATAACTTTTTCAGTTCGTAATTGAACATTTTAGGTTATAACTGTCCATATTAATATATGGATATTTTGTTTAAAATGGTCAAATATTGTAAAAAGTTGTAAAAAATATAGTGGAAGAAGGTCTAAAAACAAAGCAAGTTCTATACAGAGTGCTAAACTTTTCTAAGATAATGTTTAAAACTTCCTCTAGTTGTACCAAGCAGCCGTGGATTAAACTGAGATTTGTTTGTACTAGACTTTGGTGAAATACAAGTTTGACCTTTTTGAATTACCAAAATAAATCCAGAACTGGAAGGTCTGAATCCTCCAAGCCCAGACCTTGAGGATAGTAAAGGGCAGGTGAGCATGACTGAGATGACACAGACTGACTACTGATGGGTACTTTAATAGAGGATAAAATGCTGGAATTCTAAATGACATCAGAAGAACTAAACCAGTATCTACAATTAGTAATATTAGGGCCACACATTCTCCCTTTGTTCCTGCTTGGAATGCCTTTATTTGATGCATGCATAAATGTTTAGCATTATGAAAAAGTCCTGTTCCTTTTTTGTCCTTTTTCATTCTGCCAGTTATCTAGCTGGCAGGACTGCACTGCAGATCAGACGTGGGGATATTTGTGCAAGTTTTCAAATTTCCTGTTACTAGGGAGAACTATAAAGTCAATGCAGCAGAGTTTAACTGCAAGGGGGGAAAGTGTCATATTTTTCCTCCTTGGCTTCTTATGTTTAAACAGAATTAATCATCCTCTCACAGTACTTGTTTCAGCAAAGGTGTAATCTCCCTTCTATGACACGGTTTGCTGCTGCTAATATAAATGAAAAATGAGTTGGATGGAAAGGTGGTTACTTTCTGTTATTGGATGTTTGTTTTTTAAATGTCCATTCCTGGTACACGTTGAAAGGCTGTTAAGACTGACCCAGTTTTGATCCAGCTTTAGGACTAGGTTGGTCTTTACCCTGAATGCTTGAGTATTCACATATTACAGTGGTATAATCCCTTGCTATTCCTAGGGTTTCATTCCTGCCAATTATGGAAACTTGTGACTACGGAAGGAGCCAGAAAACTCCCCCTTCCTCAAAAGGCTGAAAAACACTAGTTTCTAGTGGAAAATTAATGAATACGTAAGATGATTTCGTGTTGGGTCAGTCAGTGATTAGAGTCATTAAACTCCTTTACAAATGCAAAAACCCAGTTTGAAAAATTGTAAATAACAGGGCCTCGCTTCAGTCCCTTTTATTTGGAAGCAGAACAGCAAGTAGGAAGTACTATAGGAAGTTTGCAATCCAGATGGTATATAGTTCTTGCCAGTTGCACTGAAACATGAGGCGTGTCCCCTTTCGCTTTTGTTTTAAGGTGGCTTTGGAATTCACGACTACACCCAAACCAGGCGAAAGGCATAGCCAGTGAGAGTCCAATATCTGTTCACTGGTGAGATCTGAAGGCATGCAGTGTGTCTCTGAGGGCTAATAGCCACCCTAGAAAGCATCCTTCCCGCATAGTACCCTCAAGTGCTCATGATACCATTGGAGCTGTTTCCTGAGTGTTCAGAAATAGGGCTGTGCTGTAATTCTGAATCCATGGTCCTTTTCCCTGCCTCTAAAGTTTTTGAGTGCAGAGGGCCAAGCTTCCCACTCTTGGGTCTAGAGCGGTCACTCAGGTCCCAGAGGAACCATGAGGATGCAGCCTTTGCATGTTGAGTTGCATATACTGTCTTAATAGGCTCAGAAACAGTTAAATCCTGTTGATTGTATTGCCTTTCAAATCCATTTTTTTATTTTATCTGGAGACTTTGGGTGCAGTATTATGGATTGCACTTCAAACTTGAATATATTAAATATGTAATTAATGATCAGTGTAGACAGACTTGGTTTTTGTAGGACAAGTTTTATGTATGCTAAATGTAAAGAATCTGTTGGCTACTCCTCCAGTTCAAAACCATAGTTTGTATGTGAACCTCATTATGGACTTTCTTGTCCAGATATATTGTTATTGCTGGAGCACATCTATTGTGCCACAGGAAACCTGTTTAGGAACAAGAGCTCCGTAGCGCTGTGCTCATTCTCCTGCATCTGGTATGCAGGGGTCTATAGTACTGATACTGAATGTAGTTTCTAGGCACTTTGATTAATAACCTCTAAAGATTTGTCTAGTCCCTTATTAAAGTTGTTGAGATTGATGATGGAAAACTGCTAAATTAAAGTAAATTCTATAGTTCAGCTTAATATTTAAATCTTTTTCATTCAATATAGTACTCAGTTTCTTAAATGTCACTGAATTATTTTACAAGGAGGAGAAATTGTGTCTTCATCCATTTTCTCCATACCATGATTAGTCTTATATACTTCTATCACTTCCCACTTACTCTCCTTTTTTTTAATCTGAAAAACACCAAACTTGCTCATAAATGGAATCCACCTGGTAGTGTAAATCTGTTTTCAGAGCAGCTGTGTGATGCTCATATTGTTTTGTCTTTCATAAAAACAATTATGCAATGATAGCAAAGAAGGAAAGAAAGCGGGGGGAATTTAGGTGAATCCACAGAGTTTGAGTGAAGTAGAAAAAAATACAATAAAAGAACAGCTAGTAGAACCAATAGAGAAAAAGGCTATTGCAATCTTTGTGGGGCAGAACACATTTTACCTTTGAAGTACAGTAGTTAGAAACTTACAGTGCCCCATTAACAAAGGAAAGAAAAATGCATTTGAATGACAGTATATTTCTTATTCTTTGTAGTAACTCATTGTTAAATAATTCAGGAAAATAAGGAGAACACTGATGTTTATAGAATACAGTGCACAATAATTTCTGAGAGACTCTGTGTGGACCTTAAAGGTTTCTCTCAAACTCCCCCCCCCAAAAAAAAAATGAATTAGAAGTTTTTAAATTATCACTGGCCCTCTTCGGTCACAAATAAGAGTGCTGTGAAACAATTTGTCCTTTTCCTCTTGGCTTCTACTTTCCCCATATTTGTCACACATGTTGTGTCCTTGTGTTAAATTCAATTTTATTTGAAGATTAGAAAAATAAAATGCAAAAAATCAGGAATACTATCTTACCAGGACAACACACACACAAAACAAAACAAAACACCATAAAGAAATACAAACTTTTGTTCTGTTCAAACAAAATGGGGGGGGGGGGCTTAAGAGCAAGACTGCAAAATAAAAGCACAGATCTGGAACTGATTAACAAATTAGGGATAATGGAATTTGGTCCTGACAGATCTGGGCATTTATGGTTAATTTACCACAGGAAGTGAGTGTTCTTAAGGTGTGTAGTTTGCACTATTGGTCTTGCTTTACTTGTTCTAATCTTGTGGAAGCATGAGTCACATCCACGTAGATTGGGATTTAATGCATTTTGTATTCATTGGTTCTCTTTAAAGAAAAGCCTTTGACTGTTTCTGCATGTGCAGGGGATGGTGTGATCCAGGAAGTGGTTCAGGAAATCCAAAACAGGGCATCTATGCTTGGACAGCCTGCATTAAGACAGGCCCAGTGCCACTAAGAAGCTTGCATGGGTTTTGGAGCCTGCTGCAGGGTCTGTAATGACCCGGATCATGGCCTCAGAGCCCTAGGGGGCTCATTTTGTGGTGCAATTTATGTGCTGCCAGAATGGGTGTGCATCTTTCCCCATGCTTCCCTGGGCCAGTCTAGCAGCCCCTGAGCCACCAGTAAACTTGTTAGAACAGCTTTTCAGTATCCTGGTCTAGGCTGTCATTATAGTCACCTAGGTTGAAGTAAGCTGCATCCATTGTAGATGCAGCAGTCTACCAGGGCATGGGCCTCTCTAGTCTTCACAAGAGTGCAGAAGAGAGAGGCTCAGAAGTGGCCTAGGCATCAGACCATTGCTAGTTCAGTTTTAACTATGTTGATTGGCAGTGGTTCCAAAGTTTCAGGCATATAAACTTCCCAGCCCTAACTGGAGGTGTCTGGGACTGGACTTGGAATCCTTTGTATGCCAAACATGCAGGTATTTATAGTTCTTACAATACCCTTTCCAGTAATCTCTTCTCTTCATTGATCATTTTACGTTGCTTTGTAATAAGCAATGCTTCAAAATGAAATCCACACAAGTAGATTTAAAACAATGATCAACAGTTCCAAAAAATCATATGGACTCAACTGAAAGATAAGAATATCAGAACAATACAAGATGTTTTTTCCTCAGATATGCAAATCAAATCAGTCTCTATAAAGGAGGCTATTTCAACAGGTGGTTCATATGGACTTCAGTCAAATAATTTTTAAAATCACAAGAGGTGACTTACACCATCACAAGGTCAAGAGCTAAATTTGTAAACATAGGGTGTTTTTCCACTGGCAGAAAGTACCCATTTCTGCACCCATTAAGGACCTATTTGGGTGTGAGCCGGATGACCCTATTTCCACCACAGCACCCATTTGGGACACATTTATTTCCACAGCTCCTGGGGAAATCCGGATCATATGGGTACATCTCAGCCTTTAATCCGGATTTTCTGTAGACCCCATTAATGGGGTCTTCAATGGGGTCTTCAGCCAGAAAATCTGGGTTAAAGGGAGCCTGTTTCCACGTTAGTTTGGCAATGGGGTCTAGAGGAGGCTAGGGGGAGGGAGCACCCTTGGGGGGGCGAGCCACAGAACCTAAGCTTCGAAGTCATTTTGAAGTCACTTCGAAGTTTGTGCAAAATAGCTCCAGAGCGTCTTTGAAGTCTGTGCTGATCTTCAGAGTGAACTCTTTGATAAAGCAACTTAATTCATATGGCACACTGAATGATGTGTAAGAACTAACAATGATACACTCCAGTTTAGAAGCAGAGGAAGGGTCAATTATATTGTATGATTGTTAATATTATTTTCTTTTGTATGCTGTGTGTATCTTATGTGAATTAATGTATTCACATTTTTTATTCTTATTTTTATATATTCTATATATGGAAATAAAGTTTATTAATAAAAAATAAAATATGTCATCATATGATTCTGGCTACTAACTTAGTCCTTAGATTGTTGCTTTCTATGCAGTTTGGGAAATTATTTATTCCAGAACCTGTACTACATCAGTCGTGAGTTTTTTCTGCTCACAGGTTCTTTCAATCCTTGATATGGGGATACTGAAACCAAGTCTTCTGGCCTTCACTATTCATTCCAGTACAGAGTGGGGTAAACTTTGACAAACAGAAAGAGTCTGCTAGTCTGGAAGATATGTAGCAGAGAAGCACCATAGATAAAGGGTCCTGGGATGCCTTTGTCTAGAGATACCCTCACCCTCATCCATTGACTCCCAGAAGGAAAGACCACTATGAGCTTAAAGATCAAGTATAGGCTCATTTTGAAGTACCAGTCCTTCATCTATAACTACAGAGCCATTTATTTCCTGTTGATACTGACACAAGTTGATTATGTTAGCTTCATTGTCTGTGTAGCTTCTTTATAACTATGTCCTGTTTTTTCTCCCCTTGTCAGGCTTTATAAATACATTTCAAGATCAAAAAGATGGGATTCTCCAAGAGTTTGGGGCTTCATGTTCTAAAAGCCCCAGCTATATTGGTCTGTGTTGAGAACTGGTGGCAACTATAAGTGAAAACATCTTGAGGAAGCCAGGCTGACTAGCTTTCAGACAGGCTAATTGTCCTATGAAATGAACAGTGAAAATATATTTATGGGTATATTGATTTGGATCACTGTTTCAAAATTTTAGTCTGGCTGCATCATACAGCTCTAGATTATTGGATGTTATACCCTGAAGTACACTTAATAAGTGAGGGGATCACATCTGTTTCTATTGCCTTGGGTATGCTTTTAACCAAACCTAGCTTCTTAGATTAGTAAATTGCCGTTGGCTAGTTCTGTAATAAAATCAGGAGCGCATAAATTAATTAGATTATTTTTTTTTAAAAAAAAGAGAGCTCCCAGGCCTGTTCATTTGTGACAGCTCACTCAAAGCCCAGAGGACAACTTTGACATAAAGTAGGTCATTGTATGAATTGGTGAAAGTTGGAGCAGCTGGTGAATGGAACTATCAAGTGATTGTTCTTTTTTAAAGGAAGATCTATCAAATGTGTTGTCATTGAGAAATGGTATATTTTGACTTCATTAACATCAAATGTGGTTTATCAAGTGCATGAAGAATTTAAATGCATAAAATACATCCATACACAGACTGTATAAAACAAATCCTGCAATAAAGATTAGGGAGGAAAACAAGACTGAGGCTATGTCCGGACAAGAAGAATACTTTTCAGGGTCTGAGGAGCAGCTGTCAAATTGCCAGACAGGTTTTACCGTGCTCCGCAGTCCTTGCAAAGTAAAGCCCAATGCTGAGGAGTTAAAAAAGAAATCCATATATCGGTATCGAGTTCAGAGTTTCCCTTCTGCCAACATTTTCATTGGCATTTAGATGAGATCTCACAAGCATTTTGCCCTCACCTGGGAAGCAGCAGGTCTCTCAGATGGGAACCATGTGGTCAGAAGAGCCCTCCCTATTGCTTCAAAGTCTTGGGAGAATATGAGGATGCTCCGTTCTTCCTATGGAGCTCCTTTACTTCACAGTAAAGGTAAGCTCTACATTTTAAATTAAGGTCTGAGGGTACCCTGGAAGAAATGAGAGGGTGTGAAAGGAGTAAAAATTTCAATAATGCTATATATAGAAGAAGAATTGGCTTTTCTACCCCACTTTTCTCACCTATTTTAGGGGACTCGAAGTGGCTGACAATGCTTTTCTATTCTCCCCACACCAGATACCCAGATATAATTTAAAACATATCTACACATTTAAAACATGGAAAATTTGATAAATTTCATTTGCCCTGACATTCTTTTTGTTCGATCTGATTAGATCTGTAGATAAGATCTGTGAGCAGAGTGATTACCTGATTGCTAAATCTTCTCCTTTGGCTCCTTGCTTCTCCGGCAGAATCTCTTGGCACGGCTCCCAGCTTACAGACAGCATTCAATTAAGAATCACAGCATTTCCAGAGTTAAGTCTAACTCTCTAATGTTTATTGCAAAAAGAATACACTGGCTTGTAGCAAGTAAATACAGGCGTTTAGCCTGGCGGATCTCCAATCCAATCCATGCTTATCAGCATCAGCTTACATACTTGGCTAGCAGCAAGCAAAACAGCAAGCGATAGATAGATCGGCTAACCAGAGTAAAAAACTAATACGGAAGCCTTTTTTACATGCTAGCACCCGGACGTTGTATTATGACAACTTCCGAGGCTCTGTCCCCCCTCCCAAGTGGCTACGTGCTTGAAAACACTTGTCGACCTTGCAGTGTATCTGCTTGTAGTCCGTTCCCAGGAGAGAGGCAGACACATTATCAGTTTGTTTTGAAAAAAACTTTCAGTACATCCGAGCTGTGTTTCCCTCACACTTTTCTCACAGCTAACACTTTTCCACATGCAAAATCGCCAGCTCAAGGTCCAGCTACACCCTGCCGCTTAATTTCTTTCATTATGATGCCCCACTTCAGTATTTTGAAATTTCAGCATTATATGGAACGTGTGAAATGCAAGTAGATAAAGATGACAGGGGAATCTCCATTATTGAATTGATAGGCAGCAAATAGTCATTGACTGGATTTTATGGAACGTGGATATTAAACTGTAAAAGAAAGTTGAAAATCAGTCATTCCTCCCATTGTGTAGTCAATAGTGACTTCCCTTTGTTTGGGCTAATCTAGTGAATTTGATTATTCACAGTTTGGATCCTGGGAAACAACCATTAGTGCAAAACTGTGGTACAAAAGTGATTGCTGTTACGGAAAAGTGAAGGTTTGCGGAACTATAGAATAAACTCTGTATTGGAAAAAAAATTAAAACATCCATTAACTGTTGAAGATGAGCAATCTAGTCTGCCTTTCCATCTTCCTCTCTATTCCTTTGCAAAAATCAAAAGAAAATTATAAGCACCCAAATCATTGCCAAAGGAAGGAGACTGCCAAGCACTCAGTCTCAGACCCAAATCAGAAGTTAGAATAGGAGCACCACAAGCTAGTATAAGGTGAGTCTTATCCTAGTTCTTGTTTGTCATGGTGGTAAGAGCTCAAAGGAGAAGAGAGGACTCTTAAGCTAAGATCACACTTATCGGCCAGGATTAGGATTTGCAGGCTGCCTAACATGAAGGGCTTTTTGGGCCATTCTCATGCTGAGCATTAGAACATTACTGTTCCTGTCCAGCAGTGTTAACAATGCAAATGGACAGCCTCCTGGTTTGTTCCTGGCCTTGTGTTTGGACGTCAGATATCCTATTCACCCCTTACCATGATCGGGTGATGGGACGTAGTGGCCCTTTCTGTACTTGGCCTTCATCTGGAATATATCTCAGGGTAGCTATCTGCTGGCCACAAGCTATATGCATACTATGGCAGGCCTCACCTAGGTCCTTCCATAGTCTACACTAGCATGAAGATAGAAGGTCTCTATTCTGGGATATATTACAGAATAAGGCCATGTGCAGAAAGGGCCAGTATCTGATGTGGGGTGAGACTTGGAAGGTCTGAATACAGTGGTTCCTCGCCTTGCGACACACAGAAGTGTTGTGTACACACTGCTCCTGAATTGTTCTCAGTGCCGCAGAACTGTTTGTGGACAACTTTTATCCTGTCCGCAGCAGGTAAAGATTGAGAATGGCTTGGGATGCCACAATAAGATTGTGGTGCAAACAATCTGTTATAGTGATCTGCTTGAACCTGTACCCTGGGTAAGTGCAAAAATCCCTTTGGAAGCCTTGTTACAATTCATTGTGCCTCCAGCATTTCTCGTCAGCAGCCAGCTGCCTGCATCCTTGCTAGACAGCCAAGGACGGCTCTGATCACCTAAAACTCTATTCTCTGGCGTAGGTCTCCCTGTCCTCTTTCATTCTTCCTCCTCTCAGACAGTGGGCAGCTGTAAAGGAGAAGAGCATAAGCAAGCTTCAGGTTTCCAAAGGGGAAATGATGCGCATAGCAGAGATTTGTGTTATATGGTTGCTTTGTGACATGGATCCACCATCTTATACAAGAGACAACATGCAGTAAAAGAAAAAGGATCTCACAGGTAACTGAGAAGTGATAGTTACATGTCAGGTGTTAAAGCTACCTCTAATGGACAATAAGGACCAGAAAAATTACCTTCAGAGTGTATATAATTGGGATGTGAACATTTGTGTTACATGCTACCACTTCTAAGGGGCTTTTAAGTCACTTTTTACTACATGTGAACATAGGCACTGTTTTGTTTTCAAAGAAATTCCATCCATGATAGAAGAAATGGATGCTTTTTGCTGTTTTTGATGTCCCCCCTTGTTAGATTCTTGTTTGTTTATGTCCCAGCTTGAGCAGATGGAAGATGTATGGAGAATCTGCAGTCACCAAATGTTGCTGGACTCCCAACTCCTGTCATTCCCAATTAGTTTGCAGAATGACTTTCCTACAGTTTGGGTTGGGCAAGAAATCATCATTGAAAATAAAGTTGAAGCAAAAAGATTGTTTTACTCATCACATTTATAAAGTGAAGCATTATTTGTTTTGTGTAAACAGTTGTAACATCTGCTTCTATTATTTGGAAGGAAATACTTTTATAAAAGCCATTTTTTAATTGATAAATGTTTTAATAGGGGAGAAGGATATAGGAAGGCTTCAAAGCCGAATTGCTTAAAGAATAGAAGCAAAAGAACATTGGCTTGTTTGCTAAGACAGGCTGATTAATTTAGCAGCTGTGTTCAGGATACACAAGAAAAATGGCAATTGAAAGTAAAATACTCTTTATATTTGGGTCTAAAATCTTAGAAGTTAGTTATGTGATCAATAAAATTTTATTAACTTCACAGAAAACATTCCAAGAAAGTTTCTTGCTAAAGAACTGGACCAGTTTGAAAATTCTTTGGCAGCTTAGTCAGGTTTTCATCATAAATCATCTTCCCTTGCCCTGCCCTTTGTCTTTTAACTTAAAGTAAAAGCAAATATTTTTTAAAAGAACAGCAAAGGGGGGGGGAGGAATACAGGTTTTAAAGTGTGCAAGAAAGTCTTGTCTGTAGTATTCTGTGTGTGATTGCAATGGGAGAGCAAATTTATGAAAG
Source organism: Aspidoscelis tigris stejnegeri (assembly GCA_023333525.1). Taxonomy (NCBI): domain Eukaryota; kingdom Metazoa; phylum Chordata; class Lepidosauria; order Squamata; family Teiidae; genus Aspidoscelis; species Aspidoscelis tigris. The sequence continues at coordinate 217,955,541 of JALMGA010000001.1, forward strand.
CTAGTGTCAGGTCATTAAGGAAGGCCAAAGGGAACCCTTTCTTATTTGATTCTAATATGTCAGAGTAGGAAAAGTGAAAGCACTTCCATGTTTGATTTTTGGGGACAGGCTGATTATTATGAAATACTGTTCCTTTCAGTGAGCCTGAGCTTGAAACAATTTTCTTACTGAAAACCTGAGATCAGTAGTGTTTGGTTTGGCATGGTAGCTAAGGTTTTGATCATGTAACACCTTTGTAGTAGGGATGTTGATTTTAAGTAGATAGAAAGATTGTTGTTCTAGAAGTGTATAGAGCTGTGTACAAAGTAGTAGTAGTGGTATGATTCAGCTCTGGGTTGTTGCAGTCCTGGACCAGGTGCCAGATCACATCTGAACCAAGTTGATTAGATGGCAGGTTTGATGGAATCCATGTCTTACACACATGAACTGGTTTGGAGAAGGGCAAGAGGAAAATGAACTTCCTGGGCAATAGCTGATGCGATACCCATTAGTTGCTTGTTTATTTAAAACAATTTTATACTGCTTCCTTATTTAATGCAAGGTCCGGAGGTGGTTAACAATGTAAAAGCAACAGTAGTTAGCTCCTCTCATGCTAAGTAGCATATTGGGCAACGAGATTATTCCAGCAACTCTGGTCAGCTTCATCCCATTTTACATTAACCAGGTTAACAATTTAAAAGCAACAATACAAAATCGTTAAAAATAATATTGCTTGAGGTGCCAGTGATTTTGTCATTTGCCTTTTCCTTCTTCAGATGTTTGCCTGAAGAAGGGGCAGAGAAATCACTCAAATCTGGTTTGGCAACTGGCCAAATTTCAGCTGAGCTCCCACCCCTCATCTTATCTGATCTGAATTAGACTGGAAGCCTGGGCTAAAGTGTGTTTTTCTGCCTCCAGAACTGTTATTTTTGATTTATGGCCCTTTCTACACTGGGTGTTATTCTGAGATTTAAACAAAGGTGTGGATTATAAATCAAATGTCTTGGGTAAAAATAAGAATAAAAACAGATTTTTTAAAAAACAATGGTGTTCATAATCAATAGGTTCCAATATTCATCAAGATAAGCATTGAATTGCCTTCTGACAACATAATGAAAAAGAAGCTTCACCCAGCTCTGATGCTGCAGAAGTCCCAATAGTTTTCAGTTATTTTAGTTTCCTCTTCCATGCCATTTGAAAAGAAAGACATAACTGATATGGTAGTTGTGTGGGCTTCACAAGTGGCCAAGCTGCAGCCTCCTAGTGGCTGCTTATTTGCAGTTTGCAAAAATGATTTTTATCTATGCTAGGTTATCTTAGTATTTTTGTTTTTGTCCTTTGATTCCTCATCAATACCAAAGGCTAGAATTATTAGAATAATTATTTTTCATGTGGTACTGTTCAGCTGTGCAAACTGGACTCTGAGATAGACCAAGACATCTGACTGAGCATCAGCACATGTGAAAAAAATCTGAGTGTACTAGTAGATCACAGACTGAACATGAAGCAACAGTGTGATGCAGCTGCAAAAAAGGCAAACACCATCCTGGGGTGCTTCAAGAGTACCATAGATCATGAGAAGTAATCATCCCTCTTTACCGTGGTCAGACCTTATGTATAGTACTATGTTCAGTTCTGGGCACCCCAATTTAAAAAAGACATTGACAAATTGGAGCAAGTTCAAAGGAAGTCTACCAAAGTGGTGAGTGGTCTGCTAACCATGTCCTACAAGGAACAGTTAAAGGATTCAAGAATGTTTACCCTGCAGAAGAGAAGACTTAGAAGAGACATGATAACTATTTTCAACTATCTTAAGGGCTGTCACAGTGCAGAAGTATTGATTCTGTTCTCACACAGGAAGAACTAGAAACAACTGGATGAAACTTCAAGGGAGTAGATACAGATTAGATATTAGAAAAGACCCTTCTGACAGTAAAGGCGATTGGTCAATAGAATAGGTTGTCATATGAGATTATGAGCTCTCCTTTGCTGGAGGTCTTCAAGCAGAGGCTGGACAACCATTTGTCTGGGATGGTTCAGTGAATTGAGCAAGAGCTGGATGTAGTGACCCTGGAAGTTCTTTCCAGCTTTATATTTCTAAGAGAAAGAAAATAAATGCTTGTAAATAATGGCTTTGGAGATGGTTATGAATCATACAGTGCATAAAGAACAAGCTGCTCAAATCCTGAACTAACTAAAACTTGACTGCTCGCTTGAGGTGATGAGCAAGTAGAAACTGATATATATTATGCATGTGATAAAATTAGATAATAGACTTAGAAAGCAGAAGACAGGGAAAGCAACAGACAAGGTGAATGATATCAGATGTTTTTGGAAGAGCTATAAGATTTTACAAACTGTAGAACAAGATAATTGTTCATATATTTACCATGAGCTGATCAGAACTTGTGAGCACCTAATAACATCAGGTGAGAACTTTTAGTCCAACTGACTTTCTTTTATCTAAATCTCTAGATTCTATCCCCCATCTCTCTGTGCTAATATACTCTGTCTGCAATGTCCTTTTCCAGCAGATAAGCAAATTAAGTGCACAGTAATTGTCTAATAAGTGAAAAATGTTTAATTAATGCTTATGTCTGGCTGCCAGGCGTGTTTGTGAGATAACAAATAATTTTTCCTGTAATATATCACAGCAGCTTAGAGCAAGGTTTAGATGAATGATTTGTTTTCTTTGCCATCCATCTTTGGAATTTTTTGCTTGATTTTCACACTGTACCTTCTGTTATTCTCTACATTTCTTCTCAGCAGCTTCTGAAACAGATATAATATGTAACAATTTCTGTCTCACAGTATCGTCAGCCATAAGTAGGAAATTTAATCTAGAGAAAAATAAAATCACAAGTTAGAGTGCAACAGTTAACCGTGAAGCTAAGCGCATAATTTCATTTTTTTAAATACTAAGCTAAGGTGAATGGTTGGATTTGGCCTTATTGAAGGTTTGCCTAGCATAATTTGTTTCACTTGCTATGATCTTGCTCCTTGGTCATATGGCACCACACACCAGGAATAGGTGGCAGAGCTGGCATTTTTCATCTATAGAGCATGGCCGTCAGGGGCAAGAACATAGAACCAAAGGCCCTGACTGTGCAGGAACTCCAGGATTCTGAGCCTGAGAAGGTAGGCAGCACACCTAGGACAAAGAAATGCAAGCTGGCAGTGATAGAGAGAAAGAAGAAGGTGGTGCCAGTTAGGGAAGTGAGCAAGATGTGTGCATGGGGCTTCCTCTTTTCAAGGGACATAGTCTTGATGAGTTGAAGGTTCTGGCCTTTTGATGGATTAGTTTATCTCTTTACCCTCAAATACTAGCATCTCATTCCCTTCCAAAGGTGCCTCATCCACTAACACTTCTCCTTTTCATGTGCCTAATTCAGGTTCTGACAGCCCCAGGGGATGTGTCATGCAGATCAGGGGGACTAGACTGCTGGGGAGGCCTGCATTGCTTTCAGTCCTTGGTGGTGTGGGAATCTTCCAGCTTTGTTCTAGTCCAATGTGAGCTAAAGCTGTCAGATGCTTGCCTACAGCTGGGCATGTGGTCACCATCCCTGCTTGAGTCCCAGGGAGAGATGAACATGGTGAAGGATATCCTACAGTCCATTCTAAGTCCTGTCAACTTAGAAAAGCAGGGATTTGTCCCCAGATCCCAAGGATCCATCTCTGGGGAAGATGGCTTCTCCCTCTTTGTCTCTGCTGTCCTTCAGGGAGTCAGAGGAAGGGAGGAGGAGGAATGTTTGCATGGGGCTTTGGAGGACGAGTTCAGTTAGCAACCCAGCGGGGCACAATGGAGAAGCTTTGGCCTTCTCCCCTTAAGATGTCTAGGGCTACAATTTTTCCTTAACAGGCAGGAAACTCCTCTCTCTCAGGTGAGTAGCCCCCACTGAGAGCAAGAGGATTTCTGGCATTGTCAGGAGGCTACAAAGAGGGGAGACAGAGACAGCAGAAATGCTAGCTGCTTGTGGAAGGCCTGGATTGTGCGTATCTAAATCAGTACAGAAGGTTCAAAATTTAGTATCTGGCCTCAATCTGGGGATCCCTGAAACTCCAGAACTTCCTTATGCCTTTCTTTCTGCCAGTCTTCTGCTCCTAGGGTGTTCACCAAAGTTCTGACAACAGCTCTGGAACTGTTGAATCTTCAGGGACTTGCAATCTTGCCATATCTGGATAATCTGTTAATCAACACACCCTGTTAAAGGAAGGTGAACAAGGATGCATAGGGCATGGTGATGCAACTGTCATCCTCAGAGTTTTTCATAAAACAGAAGAACCATATTTCAATGACTTTGGGGCACAGAAAGTTACAACTTCTGACTCTGTTCACCCATTCCAGGAGACTGTCCTCAGTCTGGTTGCAGAGGCTAAGGGTCCTCACATACCAGAAGGGCTTGGACCTAATGGACTTAGCCGAGCTCTTTATGGATTCATGTAGTGACCTAGTGCCCTGGGCCAGAACCCTCAGGCCTCTGCAGAGCCATTTTCTTCCCTTCAATGCTTGGTCTTACTATGAATGGTGTTTCTCATGGCCAGACATACTGAGTGCCTCTATGTCCCAGTGTTAAGTTCCACTTCATGGGGTGATTTGCTCTGTTTCTTCTTTGTGGTCGGAAGAAAAGAGATGCCTTCATCAGAAACTGGAGACTAGAAGTGGCAGGACTTTCTCTATATAATCAGTTACTTCCCGCCTCCACTTCTGCCTAGAGTGATGAGGAACCACATTGCCCAGAGCTTCGGTGGCCCACGGTACATCTGACCCCTAGAAATACTGTTGCAAACTGTATAGGGTTCCTGAAAATCTGTTACAAGTAAACCCAGTCAGAGAGAGAGAGATTTAAAAAAGTGCAGTGCATGATCAGTTATAAATTCCTGCTGTGGTTGGTAGAGTTAACTAATAAATGAATTATAATTGCAGGCACTACATTCTGAAAAACCTTTAGTTTAGACAAACAGACTCATCAAGAACATTTTGAGTCATGTAAGTAGGCATGGATAGGCATGGTGTTTTTCTATTCCTGCAAACTGGTGACTTTGTTCTCAGTGCCATTCTAAGCAAACATGACTTATTTAATACAGACTGGGTTCATGATGCTCTAATGTCACTCAAGCTGAAATGTCTCATTGAAAGTCTTTGTTTCCCAAGTTCCATGCTACTAGCTTTTGATTAAGTTGATGAGTACCAAATCTGCACTTCTGTTGTAAAGTCGCACAAAGCCTCATTTCTGTGTTGCGTCAGGAAAAATTAGGAATCCTGTTATTGAAATAAAATAGGACAGAAGCCTCTTTATACTCAGTGTTTTTTTTTCTTGTCATTTGCTGCAGCGTTGTTCAAAGTAGGCTACTTGTGCAGTCGTACTCAGTAGGAATTACATTAACCAGCAGTATCTAGAGGCCATTTCCACACTGAAACTAGTTCAAGAATTTTTCATTTAGACTGTGTTTGAAGTGATGCATAAACTAATTGCTGAGTTTGAAGAAGACATAAAAAGTCCTTTTTTAAAATGGCTGGGAGAAACGGGAAAGGGGAGGGAAAATCAAAAATCAGCATTTTTATTAGAATACTATAGGTTGTTTTTGTAATGAGTTGCCTTTACTGAATTAGAGAACAGATATAAAAGCCATCTTCCATGGAATATTCTTGCTTGGATGGAGAATCTACAGATAGCACATGTGTTAGTGTTCTAATGAGGAACCCACAAATAAGATGTGGCACTGAGACATAAGCAGCCTAGGCGCAAGAGAAGACACAATTGGACTCACCCTTTTAAAGCCTACATTACACAGTTGCATTTTTATTAGGAACTTCATCATATGGGCCAGAGGTGATCAAGTTTTTCATTCTGATGACTATGCAACCTGATGTCGCAGGCTGTGGTAGGAAGAGTCTTTCCAACAAAGATTTTGGTCTTAGTTAATTTCCTTTTTTTGTAAACATGCAATTTCTTAAGAACTGAATAAAGGATTGTTGAAATATCACAGAATTTAAGACACTAAAAAAAAAAAATTCTGAGCAAAGCTGACCTGTTTTAGAAATCTCTGCTACAAGACCTAGGGTGCACACAGCTTACACAGCTGGTTCTTTTTCACCATACACAGAATAGAGTTGTTGTGAGTTAACCAACTCCTTACAGGCCCCTCAGAAATCCTTTGAAGTTTTACTTTGGACACCCCATAGATTCTAGTTCTTAATTTATGAATTCTGGTCTCCTCCCAAAGGTGTGTTTTTTCATCATTCATTCCGATGCAATGATGTTTAATAGTCTTAAGAATACAGAAAGTATCATTTCAAAGAATCTTTCTGTGTAAGAGAATTAACAGAATGTAAAGACTGAATGTATCCTAGGTAATGATATCCCAGCTTGAGTCAGTCTGGTCTAGTGGTTAGGGAGCTGGACTCTTATCTGGGAATGCCAAGTTCGATTCTGCCCCCCACCCCAAGCCAGCTGGGTGACCTTGGGCTAGTCACTGCTCTGTTCTGAGCTCTCACAGCCCCTCCCACCTCACAGGGTGTTCTGTTGTGGGGAGAAGAATAGAAAAGCTTTGTCAGCCACTTTGAGTCTCCTTAAATGGGTGAGAAAAGCGGGGTAGAAAAGCCAACTCTTCTTCTTCATCATCATCTTCGTCGTCTTCAACTTCTTTCATTTTGGTAGCCTTCTCCTGTTTTAAAAAATGTTCCAGTCTGATAGTCATTCAAGTAGTTGCAGTTGACTTGTCACATATGCCAGATGCATTTCGATGGCTTAAGTTTGTTTGCAGTTAGAAATACAGACTTTCATAAGAACTAAGTATAAACATCCATATCTCACCAAAATGTAACTGTGATCTTTCATTTACTACTAAGTGCTTCAGTAATGCATAAGAGTGTAATAAAACTAGTCGTACCACTGCAAGTTATTATGAAATTCTGTGTTTCTAATAGGGATGTGCATGACGATTTGTAACATTCAAAATCAAATTGAAGGTTACAATATTCGTATGCTCACATTCGAATGAATACAAATGTTTCCAGACATTCATACGAATAGTTTGGACATTCATTAAGCTGGGGAAACATATCAGATATGTATCTGCTCATTTGCAGAACGTAACTGTTCATAGCAGATGTTTGTACGAATACATATGAATAGATTTGTATCAGATAAAATTTTAACACATTCAAATGCATTCTGCTCATACAAATATGGATTTTTGAACATTTGATTCATTTCGAATTGAATGCCCCCAAAACAATAATGCACTTCGCTAGTTTCTGTTTGTTAACACACTTAATCCATTGAAACATGCCTGTCAACTACAGCTACTTGAAAGGCTCATGGTCTGGAACACTTGGCATGGACTGATCCGAGGTAGGTGGTGGACTACATCTGCACATCTGCACACCAAGTAATGCAGACTATATGACTTAAAATATACCGTATGTTATATTAAATCATTATATTATTTTATACTGATACCTAGTAAGTTATATCCCCTGAAACTTTGGTTGGTTTTGTATTAATTGTGGGGTTATAGACTCTTCGTTGTGCTTGGTAAAAAATGTTTTCAGACCAGAAATTCTTGCACAACTGACTCCAGACAAGATCAGTTAAATGAGGAAAAAATGAGGAAAAAAATCTCTAGTAATTTTGTATTACTGTGTCATAACCAAGTTATTTAGAAAAGAGCCTTAGCTGATGAATGAGCTGAATTAAAAGTAGGTAGTGTAAGCTGATGAGATAACTCTTCTTTTTTGGTCAAGTCTTGGGCCTATGTTACTGTTGGGATTCCCTTCCATTTGTATTCTGATACATTTGACACTGTTCTGGGCAGCGCCCACCTAAAATAGCTGTTTTCTATTTTTGCTGCTGCTCTCTTAATAAAATTATTATTTTATTGGAAGAAATTGTTTCCAAAGTTTATCTTGCTTGCTGCTCACTTGATTTTAATGGAAGCACATGACAATTTATTGTTTTTAAATCCAGGAAGCACTATTGTTTCCAGTTTGGTTCATGGCTGGACTAGGTTTATTTCCCCACAAAATAATATGTCTTCAGACTGTGTCTTGTAACAATGGCATGATATCTTTATGTGTCTGTTTCTCTACATGGTTGCTTCTCACCTAGATCATTTTTGTCTCTTCGTGTCTCTGCCAAGTTTCTTGGTCAGCAGCACCATATAACCTATCACACAGCCATTAAAACTAAATGAGAAGTGGGTTGTGATAGTGAAAAATGAGTTATGTGTTAAAGGCTTGCCTCTTGAAATTCAGTATTAAGACTCCTGATGGAAAGTGAGGAGATATTCTATTCATCTGCACTAATAGAATGAATATACTGCAGACAAAGTGACCGTATCTACAAAGGCAGCGGAAAAGAACAGCATGATCTCATGCATCAGGTGACAGAGGCAGCATGAGCCAAAAGTGTCAAATTCAATAAAGATTCACTTTTGAAAAGTGACTTTTAGGAAAATTCAAGTCACTTAAGAACAGAAGGTAGTGTAAGCACAAATGAAACCTATTCTAAACTCACAAGAAGTTCATTCGCTTCTGTAGGAAAAGGATTTTGTCACCTGGACCTTGAGGCAGACTTGCTCAAAGAGGCTTGGATTTTTCATCATATTTTCTATTCAAAATTTAAAGAATGTCTTCTATATAACTGAACTGTAGCTGCATCAAATGAGCCACAGGAGATCTTCTGCAGAATAGTTTTGCTTTTCATTGCAAATGTGTTGAGGCTGTGAACCTTACAAGATAGTGCAATTTTATTTTTTAGCTGAAAATGCTATTAAATTTATTTATAACAAATTGAAAGTGGGCTTTTAAAATTGTATCTTTGCAATTCCTACCCATATCTTTATATTTCCCATCCTCACTATTGAGTGGTGCGAAGATTAACTGGTGTCAGAGTTTTAGGGGCTGGCCACACACAAATTATAATGTACCTTTTACCGTGTGGTGGTCACACTTCATTGTGTAGATTTGAAGCTCATGTGCATTAGGTCCCTGTTAATTTGTTGCATTTGCAGAGTTTTTAGTGGTTGAAATACATATTGAAATACATTTAAATCACATTGGGCCTATAAGATGTCATCTCCGCCATGGGATACTTTAACGTATACATGCATGTGTGTACACAGGCACACAGCGACAAACACATATATGAGTTTAATTGCTGTGGGATATACTATTTTTCTTTTTTAAAGTACCTACTCTGTGTCAGAGGATCTCTGATAATGTTAGAATTCAGTTATATAATGGCGAAGTGTTTCAGCACATTAGTAGTCACGATTGTAGGCAACCTTATTGTCCAGTAAGGTAATTTAATGCTATTGCATACAGCAGTTAGGAAAACAACAACAACAAAAACCCTTTTTTACTGCTGAATAACATGGTGCACAAATCTGTGCATTTTGGAGGTAAGAGGTTTGTAACAGACCACTACGAGTGTACTTGCATCATATTTGGCATTTTCCAGCACAGCATATAAACACATAAATGCTCTACATTTCTTAAAAAACCAAGAAAACAGCACATGATTTGACAGCTTGCATGAACCAATCACAGTTTCCAGTGGACCAAATAGACTTCCAGTTCATTCAGTGTGAATTCCCTTCAGTGCACTGCATGTGCTATTATTATTTCATTTATAATCTCTTTAAGCATGTATTACAAGCAGATTGCCTTACAAAACAATTCTAAAAACAAGGTATGTTAGGATCTCAGTGTAGCCACTCAGTTTGCACACAGGATGAAATAAATCTGTATTTCCACAAGTAAAAGGGATGTAAAGCTGTATGCCTACATCTGTTATGACAAGATAGTGGTCTGCTTTTTTTCTTTGTGTTATGAAGAAATGCACAGCATATCAGATACAAAATAGTATGACAAAATAGTCATCTAGTGTAAGATTTACTTCACTTTAGTTTGGTGAGGACTCCATTATTCACGCTCTTGCTATCTAGATTTTCACTTAATTGTATGTCGTCTTATTCCTTCATTTGTTAGACAAACTAAACTCTTCAGTTATCATATCTGCAGAGTGTGTTGTAGTCTACACCATGGAGTGCCTCTGTTCTGGGATATAATCTAAAATAAGGTCTAGTGCAGATTTAGTTAACTGTCTACTTTTCATTTTTCTTGTTACTGTTTTTGTTATTCCTCTTTTCAGTGTTTTCGGTAAGCATGTAGATGCAGCTAAGAGTGAAGTATATAAATTCTCTGGATTATGTACCATATATTTTCACTGCCATCACTTAACTGTGTTGCAGCAATACTGCATTATGCAGATTTTTTGTGAAATAAGTGTTAAAGAGTTTAATCGTGTATCAGCAGTCTGTAGAGATTTTGATTCATTGATATTCTTTTGAGAAAATGTGCTTTCTTGATTTATGTTTTAAATTTACCATAAATATTTAATACTGCTGTTGATTATTTAACTTTAGATAGACATGCAGTATGCCTTTAGTACAGATTATATAAGAATAACCAGAGAGATTCCTCTTGTGATGAGTCAGCTATGGCCTAAGCATGACACATAAAATTGTAATCACCGCCTAAACCTTTGCCATCCGTTTGTTACTTTCATGCTGTGTTAAGAAGATCAACCTGAGTAAGAGGTATAAAGATGTCACTGCAGGGCTTCTCCATCCACTATGCTGAAACATCAACCTTCTCGGGCTCTTCATTTATTAATCGCCTATAGTCTTTCCTTGAGGTTATAGGAGAGAGAGCAAGATGGGATTATAGCTTCTTTGAAAGATCAGCAGTTTTGGCTCTTTTGAAACGTTTCCAGTCCAAGTTCCTAGTAGAAGAGATCTGTAGTTAAAAATGCTTTGCGGATTTTCATTTTTCTCTGTTCTTTCCATTATGTATGTGGAGATAGTGTGGGTGAGGCTATACATTAATGTAGTACTTTGGCTACACTATGTGAAGGCAAGCCTCATTGCAGAAGATCCCTATGCTAGGAAGAATTGAAGACAAAAGGAAAACAGGGCAACAGAACTAAATTATTTAATGTAGTAATGAATATGAATTCTTCATAGAATCTATGATTCTATGATTCTATGAAGAAACCTCAGAAAAGTTACTGCTGGTAGACATGGTGTGCAGAAGTCCATGCAGTCACAAAAAGTTGGACTCAGCTAAATGACTGAACACCAACAACACACACTGGAAAGCAGAATAAAATTGTCCGGAGTGCTTAAGATCTGCTGTTCATCCCTGAAATCTCCATGGAGATGAAAAACTACTCTAGTAATACGTAATGGGATAATCTAGATTTTTTTTTTAAATGGAAGTAGACTGTCCTGAATATGTTCTCCAAATCAGGATAGTTGTATAATACATTGATGCTAAAAATGGCATGCTAAATTACAAAAAGCTATGGTCCACAACATAATATTTATTTTTTCCTTTGATATTAGTAGAGTGCTCTAATAGAGAGTATATTGTTTTATATTGGGATTTTGGTTTACTTTTTCTCTAAAGCCTGGCAATGAAAATGGCAGAATGCCTGCATTTTACTTCAGTTGAAATAGGAATGTCTGTATGATAAATTGCCTATTGCTTTGTTTGGAAAATGAGTAATAGGGGAGACAATTACAATAAAAACACATTCTGAGGAATTTAAGTTAAATGTTTCTCCCCCTACCCCTTTCCAATGGATAGAAAATGTGCAGTGTTGTCATCAAGGTATGGAGTTAAAGCAATTAAGGGTTTCATTGATTAGTTCCTACCACTTGAATGGTGTTTAGAAAGTTGCACATAAGAAAATTCAGGGTCTAAAGCTCTTCCACAATTCACTTCTTTTATGAGTGAGGCTGGTGGTTTTTTTTATGGAGTTAGCCTTTTCAAACATTCCTAAAGTGCACTGCAATTTTAAGTTAGTGAGCTTAGGTTAGGAAAATCAGTGTTTTTGTGGAACTGAGTGCTCCTTCTGGAATAGTCTATTTAACCTACTGCACAGATTTGTAGATTTATTTTTGTCCATGGTGTTTTATATACATTGATAGTTCTGTAAAATCATTCTTAAATAATAGCACAGGTTTATTCACCAATATTATTTTTTATCCTGGTTTCCACTACATGCGCCAGGTTGTTACCCAACTGGTTCTGGTTCAAAGTGTTGGTCTTGACCTATAAACCTGCAGAGTTCAGCTCCTGAGTATGTCATCTTTCTCCTTGCCCAGTCAGTACCCATTGTGTGAACTTGGCTGATTTTTTTTTAAAAAAACCTTTAAATATCTAGCTTTTGCATAATATCTTGAAGCAGAGTTAGAAGTAGTTTGTTTTTTTTGGTTGCAGCTTGCAGTTCATGCTATCTGGAACTCTTTGCCTGATGAGATACCAGCAAGTCCTTCACTGCTGTCCTTAGAAATTGTTCAAAATATATTTCAAAAGTCCATTTTTTTAATTTAATTTTTAAAATCACATAGAATCTTCAGATGTCTCTAGTACAGTCATGAGAAAAACATAGTATACCCTCTTTGAATGCAGTGATTTTACATATCAGGACATAATGAAAAACATCTGGTCCTTAGGTGGTCTTAAAATTAGGAGGGAGAAGGGACTATTGGACCTCGGAAAATCTCAGCTTTCAAGAAGGAATATATGGGAAAACATGCTTCTTCAGATATCTGAGACCCAAGCTGTTTAAAGCTTTAGGCAGGAGTACCAACAACTTGAATTGGACTTAATAGCATATACGGATATTTTAAGGATGCTGTGATGTACATCTGGCCCCAGGTATAAATTGACCATTTGTACCATGAATCTCCATCTTGTGCATTTTCCAGACATGTGATGAGAGATGTAATCCAACAGTGGAATTGATGTGGCTGTCTCATAATTCCATGTCATGTTGCAGCAGTAGGTAAATGGAGAATCATATACAGTTCATTCCTCATGTTATCAGGCCACCTAGAGGTCTCCTTTCCTTTGTACCATAAATTTGGAAAAAGAAGGGATTAGAGAACAAAGATATTGAGTCAGGTGATAATTTTTTGTGCGTGGGAGGGATACATCAGTTTGATAGTGATGAGTACTGTAGAATGAATGGAAAGAAAACAGGAGTGGACTGTTCCTGAATATCTGGTTCTTGAAAAAAAGGTGATAACCGTCGCAGGCAGCACAAGATCAGAAGTGTCACTTCTTCCAAAATCTGTTGAGGCTGGAGAAAAGTCTGTTGCAAGTAGTTTCCCCCACCGCATGTAACAAATTGTTTGTGTGAACAGATACCCTTTATTAAGTGCTGATTTTGCAGGCAGCACTTCTAGCTTGATAGAGCTGAGAGAGAGTCCGAAGCAAGTGGATTGTGGCCCTTCCTCTTTCAGAATTCCCTCATTTGCAGGGTTACTTGCAAAGAATTAAAGGTAGAGGCGAGTCTTGGGATGGGTGGGTTTTTATCTGGCCTCATGCTTCCAATTTTGATTTCTGCTGTAGAGATTGATTGATCAGCTCCTGTCTTGCAGATTAGTTTTCAAAACAGTAAATGAATCAACATCAGTTTATTCCTTTAGGTTTGTTTGTTTTGGTTTGATTGTTTCAAAATTTCTGGTAATGTTACATCTCTTGTTAGTGATTAATGCACAAGGGAACATAAGACAACATAAGAGTAGGCCTGCTGGATTGGGGCATAGCCCATCTAGTCCAGCATCCTGTCTCACACAGTAGACCACCAATTGCTTCTGGACATCTCAAGCAGAAGACCTTCACCCACTCTCAGATCCCTGCAAATGGCCTTTAGAGGCATCCTGCCTGTCTCTCCAGCCTGGAGGAAGTACCTAGGCATCCATTCTGATAGCCATTGATACACCTGTAGGAATTGATACATCATTGTAGGGTGACTGCTGCTACAGCAGTGCAGATCTTTCTGCAATTTGTGCATGCCTATGCCATACTGAAACAATGGTAGGCTGGTATATAGTAAAATACTAACAGATATGTATCACAATAAATATAACAGTAATAATATGTTGGTCTTCTGTTTCATTGCATTCTGAATAATAGGTCTACCCTGAGCTGCAAATTACCAATGTTGTTGAAGCAAACCAACCTGTAACAATCCAGAATTGGTGCAAACGGGGATTGAAACAGTGCAAGAGCCACCCTCACATTGTGGTTCCCTATAGATGCTTGGGTAAGTAGAGTCAGTCTTTGAATATATTCTCTAAAGTATGCCACGTGCATTTATTTTTTCACCTACAAAAATTGTTTCTCTGATAAGCAATGTATGATTTGGGCTCCAAATACCTAAAGGAACACCTTCTTCCATACTGACCTTCCAGTGCCTTAAGATCTGGAGGGGAAGCCCTCCTTGGTTGTCCCACCGCCCTCAGTGGTAAAAGGGGTCGGAACCCAGGAGAGGGCCTTCTGAGTGATGGCCCCTAGGCTATGGAGTAGTCTCCCGCTTGAGGTGCGTCAGGCTCCTTCACAGTGAAGATGCACCTCTTTGCCCTGGCCTTTGGTTAAACCGGAATATACTGTCCCTTCCCACTTTACAGACACTGTTACTGTTTTAATAAATACTGTTATCCTTTTAATATATGTCTGATTTTAAATCTTGTTACCTGTCCTGAGACCCTTGGGTGTAGGACGGGATATAAATAAATAAAATGTCAAGATGTTCTTCCCCATTCTTCTTGCTTTTGCATATTGCATAACTACATTTTAGAAGAAAAATAATTACATTGTATCACATGCAATCCAGTGCTGTTTACCCTTCAACTAAAACTCCAGAAATGATATGTAATAATACATAACTGTAGTAGTTGGTAACGTTTCTCTGGTGATTGAGTGTGTCCTTTGCAGTTAATCTAAGGATTTCATATTGATTTCAGTAGGAAATATTGTAGATGTAAGGTATCTGGCTGATTCTAGCTGTGCAGGGAATTACTGTACTGTATATACATTTTGTAATTTTTATTCACTTAACAGAGGAGGGAATTTTGTAACAAAAATAACTTTATCTTTTAGTCCTCTGTGGATTAGAATCTTGTTTTATTTTTGGTTTTCTAAACCAGATGTTTTTTATTCCTACTATTGGATGTTTCTCAAAATGTCTTCTCTTAAAAGTCATTTTGCACGTGGACTGCTTGCCGTTTACTTTTGTGACTTTTTCTATGTGAAGTCTCCACTTAATCATATATTAGCCTTGGCTTAAATGGTCCTCAGGGCCTTTTAACTCTGTCTCTTGTTCCCATACAGTGCACTAAGCTGCGGCTTTATTTAGTACATTTTACTCCATGTTTCTCAAAGGCTTAAAGCAGCTTATGGGAAGTCATACGTAATAATATAAAGGATGGCTTTCATGCAAGAGACAGCTGCTCTACTTTTGTGGGGCAAGGGAAGAATGCTACCTGGACCAGTTCCCTAGTAATAAAAAGATGATTAACTGGTGAAAGATGAATGTCATAGTGTGATTTTTACATATGTTGCAAAAGAAATAATGAACTTTTGAAGATAAATTTTATCATTGTCATAAGGGAGAAGGGTGTACCATGAAGGAATTCCTTAGACTGGGCATGGAATTTTAGAGTAACTATGTTAAAGTGTTAGGAAGTAATCTATGGAAAGATCTGTCTTTTGCTTTTCTTCTGATAATTGTAAGTAGGGCAGATAGTTATTTACCATTGTTCTGAAACCCTTAGCAATTTTTCCAGGCTAGGCTGAAGTGGTCCATGAAGCTATGACATTTTCTTAGTCCTTGTGGGTTCAGTGAATATCTGCCTTGTCATCTATCTAGCAGTATGCATTTAAATAGTGGTTATGCAAGAACCAAGACTTTATAGAATCTTTTTCTAGCTTCTCAGTAAAATTTCAGTGTTTGTTTTTGTGCCAGTTCCCTGCATGAGTTCTGTAGAACTCCTGCACAGTTCATTGTTTCCAATATCCTGCAGAACAGGGACTGCTCTTAGCTTAATCTGATCTGTGCTCTCTTCCTGCAGAGTTGTCTGTTGCAGCTGTCCCACGTGCTCTGTTGAAGATCTAGTTCTGTTTCTGTTATTTTTTTTTCAATAGCTCACCTTGACATGGTTGTCACACTGTAATAAGCTTGAGATACATGGGATGTATCTCTTAAGAAGCCTAGGAAAGAAAATTACATTTATTTGACTGTAATAAAGGTCAAGGGATTGATTTTGAAAGCGCGCGGCAAGGATTCATTTTCCTTATGTATCCTGAAAGTGAGCACCCAAAATTGGAAAGAATTTTAAGAACTATTGATGATATGTGTGGGTTATGAGGAGAATTTTTAGAAATGACTTTAAAGAATCAATCTGACAGTGGCATTTATTATTTTCTTGTAATACTGCATAGGCCAAAAGTAGTTAGAGATGTGCTGGACTGCAGTGTCCATCAGCCACAGCCAACATTAACTCAGAGATCCTGAGAACTCAGATCCAGCAAGTTAAGGATGACCCCTTGTTAATGACTCCTGGATGAGGGACTTCATATAGGCATGGCTTTAATACAGTAGAAAAAGTGCTGGGAAGTAGACAGGGGCAAACTAGAATCTAATAGTTGGATGTGGACATTTATAATCTGTCCAGGCAGCAGTTTTGTTTGTTTGTTCATTTATTTACCACCTTTGCAATCCATCTTTCTTCCAACAGTCTCATAGCCTCAATGTGAATCAGGCAATGATTGCCTGCTTGCTTATTTTAGTACCAGGAGAGGGTGGTGACTTTAACTAGCCTAAACAACTTAAAGGTTTATATAAATTCATGGATGTATATCAATTTAGGGATTGGGGAGACAGGCAAGATGCTTTTAAAGGCCACTTGAAGGGAATTAAGAGCAAGTGAAAGTTTTGCTTTTGTTTTCTGCTTGAGAATGTCCACAAGCAATTAGTGAGCCACTGTGTAAGACAGGAGGTCTATCCAGATTAGGGGAATAAAATCCACTGTTATAGAAAAAAGTGCAGCTTACCAGCTGTGGAAGCCACAATGCGCTGTCTAGACTCCAGCAGCGTCCTGTTGCTTTCTCAGAGAAAGCTGTGAGATTTTTGTGCGCGCATCAGCTGGGATGAGACACCCAATGGGAACTGAGCTGCAGGCTCACCTCTCATTCACTGTTCTCACCGTCCCGTCTGGACTGGCGGGAAACTTCAAATTTACCTGATTACTGCAGAGCAAGTGTTCATCATTCCACAGTAAGTAAATTCGCAGTAGCGGTGGCATAAAGCGCCACTGTTATGAAGTATTGGGTGTCAGGTGTGACACCCATGCCCTGACTGCCCATTGAAATGTCTGGACACAGCCAGGAGGCTGGACTGGATGGCCTGTAGCCTGTTCCAACAGGGCTTCTCCTATGTTCCAGCTTTGGAGGCCCAGTGAGGATTTGAATTCCTAGTTCCTAGTGTGACATTTCATCCACTACATTATGTTGGCGTCCAGTGATGGCAACAATGCCTTCAGATCAAGTTTGGCCCTTGGTACCTGCATGGGCAAACCCATGAAGTACTCCTAAAAATATTTGAAAACCAGTTTGGCATTGCCTTATTCTAGGGAGATGCCAGAGTCTGAACCTGAGATCTTCTTTATGCAAAGTAAAAGTTCTACCACTGAGCTATAGCTACTTTCTTTGGTTCTTGTGAATGAAATTGTAATGTCCATTAGTCAATTCATTTTTACCTAAGTTTCTCAGATTGAAAGAAAGAAAGAAAAAGAAAGAAAGAAAGAGCACAGGGATACTATGCTGGTAAGAAAACTGTTTCTAATCTGTGTGATTTCTGTGTTGAAAGAAAGAAGCATATTTATTTTCCAGCCTGAAATACTTTTTGTTCCAGTCCTTAAAACTGGTTTGTGTTTTGCCTATATTCTCGCTCAGAACAGTAAATTAGTGAAAGTTTGATTAGTATACACATGCATAATTATGCAAGAGCTGTTTCTTGAAATGTCCATTTCCTTCAAAATATTTTTTTCAGAAAAAATTATTCCAGATTTCTTTTTTTGATGGCTTATGATTTGTCACTCAAGGGATACTAGACAACACTGAGTCTATTTGTTTAGTTTGTTTCTCTGTTACGGTGTCAGTTGTTATTTGAGTGGTGGAAATAAGTCTATTCCCATGCTCAGATATATTCACGATCCATTTGCATAATGGCCTTTATTACGGCCCCTCTGGGATCTCTTGTAGTAAAGGCTGATTTTCAGCTTTCCAGGGAACAGGCATGTATGGAATGGTAGGCAGATTTGTGTAAGAAATGCCCCAGTAGTACTGATTTGAGTTTTATTAAATGTTAAATCTTGCTTTCATTTAATGTGAGTAAAGAATGGAAAGTGGAAGCTATTTATATACCATCAAATCAAAGCTATCTAAAACATAGAGTATTTCTTAAACAATTTAAATTTGAACCCATATGAAAATAAGAAATCTGTGTTACTGCAGCTGTACTCTGCATTTGGAAACAGTGTCTTCAAAGTCTTTCTGCTTCCTTACTTTTGTTGCTTAATATAAAAAATTCTGAAACTTCCATTGGCAGGTTAGTGTCTTTTCATAGCCAGTCTCCAGATGGAAAAAGGAAAATGTGGGATCTTGGCTGGATCCCTCAACTGCATCTCACCATAACAGCCAGACCACAGGGCAAAATCATAGAGGAAGTGTGGGACCCTTGCTCCCATGATGTTTATTTTATATTTTTTTATATACAATTTTTACATAATTATGCACTTATTACATTCTTCCCTTATTTTTTTTCCCTCCCCACCCCACCCCCCTCCCACCCCTAAATAATGAATATTCAATAACGTTTATGAGCTAAGGGTTACATTTGGAATACAATTCTTAACTGTAATTTTACTAATTCACTTCTGACACTCGCTTCCAGGTAATTCTTAACCTCCATCCATTTGTTTTTACACCTTCTTATTTTTATTAAGTCATTCTCAAAATTTTCCCGACATTCTCGAACCTCTACTGCAATCGATGCTATTATATATTCATACAATTTCTGTATTTCCCATTTAGATGCATCCTTCCATCCATTTACTACTACCAATTGAGCCGTCCTAAGGATGGAACAAACTACTTCCCTTGTCTCTTTTGGCCTTATATTCTCCAAATCCAATTGGAATATTGCTATCCTTTCATTTAAATTAATATTAAGTGCATATATATTATTAATCATGTTTTCTACTTCCTTCCAAAACACCTGAACTCTCTGACAATGCCAAATCATATTCCTCTTTCCTGACATCCATGCCAGCATTCTTCAGTTACATTTGGAAAGAAGTGTGACAGTTGTATTGGTGTTCTATACCATTTATGTATTATTTTCATTCTTGTTTCCCATATTCGTCCATATTTTTTTTTCTATTCTCTGTATTTCCTTTTTGACTTCTTCTCTGTTAATCTTATATCATCGTTCCATATTCCTCTTATTTCTTCATATATTTCCTCTCCCACTGTCATTAATCCCTTATATATAATTCCTGCAATACCTTTTTCACTCTTCCTCACTTTTCTTATTATTTTATCAAATGCTTCATCTTCCTTATTAACTATCTCTCTAATTCTTACTTGATCTATATAAGTCTTTATTCCCCTCGCTTGCAGCCAGCTTCCTCCCAATAGTTGTTCTAATTCCCTTAAATTACTTTTATTCCTCTCCTATATAATCTATTTAATGCCCATTGTAAACCATCCTCAGCTCCCACATTTATTTTCCAGATTGTAGCTAATTTCCCTTCCTCCTGTGCAATTTTTCTTTTCCTTTTACTCCATATTTTCATTGTGCCCAAAAATTTTTTACTCCAATTCCTTTGTTCTCTTGGTAACCAATTTCTATATATTAATTCCTTTCCTT
Source organism: Aspidoscelis tigris stejnegeri (assembly GCA_023333525.1). Classification (NCBI taxonomy): domain Eukaryota; kingdom Metazoa; phylum Chordata; class Lepidosauria; order Squamata; family Teiidae; genus Aspidoscelis; species Aspidoscelis tigris. Next base: position 217,975,313 of record JALMGA010000001.1, read on the forward strand.
CTATATTGTTTATTTTTTTCTAATTTAGCCCATTTAGACTCTCCATATTGTAATTCTAATAATCTTTGTATCTGAAAAGCATCATGGTAGCCCTCTATACTAGGTATTCCCCATCCACCTTCCTGCTTTATTGCCGTCAACCACTTATATCTCAATCTCGGTCTTTTCTCATCTGCTACCCATACTTTAATTCTTCTATCCCAATTTCTTAACATCTTCTCTGATACTGCTATAGGGAGTGTCTGAAACAAATAAAATAACTTGGGCATTATAAATATCTTTAACACTCTTATTTTATCTAACCTGCTCAAAAATTTTAAATTCCATTTTTTCAATAATTTTTCAATCTGTTTCCAAATTCTTTTATAATTTCCTTCCATTATTTTACAGGGGTCCCTATATATCCATACCCCTAAATACTTTATTTTTTTAACTCCTAGCTTCAATCCGGTCCTTTTCCTTATTTCCAATTGCTCTCTCGGTGGTGTATTCCAAAATAATATTTCTGATTTCTGTATATTCACAAACAGCCCCGACTGCCTCCTGAAGTTCTCCAGTGTCGGTATTATCACTTCTATCATTTTCTGAGGTTCTTCAGTTATAATCATTGCATCATCTGCAAATAAATTCAACTTTACTTTTTCTCTTCCTATCCTAAATCCTTTCCACTGCAGATTATCTCTAATATTATTTGCCAATACTTCTATTGCCAAACAGAACAGTCCAGGGGAAAGTGGACATCCCTGCTTAGTTCCATTTTTTATATTTAATCTTTCTGTTTTTTCTTCATTCACCCTTACATATGCCATACATCCTGTATATATTTCCTTCAGCGTATCACAAAATCTTGGACCCATATTTAATTCCTTGCTCCCATGATGTTGAGGTAGTATTTCACTGGTGCAAAATATCTGAACGTGCACGATCGCCAAGCCCTGTGCGTGTGCAATGGGCAGTTTTGAGTGGGTTTTGCCCCCAGATATGTACGAGGGCCATTTTCTTCAAGGTGAGTGCTGAAAGCAAGAATGCAAAGTCAGTCATACTGCTGTTGTGGGAAGATACAGGTGGAGAGTTCATTTTCCCGGGGTAGCGAAACTGTACAATTCCACCACTATATCCCGGTGCTATGTTGGGATTGCCATGGATACATGTGGCAATTCCAGCATAACCTGATATAATTCCATGAATTATGCCCTGTCTGAATGCGGCCAGTTCTTAAAATGAATTCCACAGGTAGGTTGCTGGAGAATTTAAATAGAAAATAAGGTGTGCTTTCTGCACATTTAATGGCTTCATGAGATCAGTGTAAAGTCCATGAAACAGTGCACATGTTTAAATTTCTTCTTGCTCAGCCCTGTTAAAAAGCACATTCAGTGTCATTGGACATAGAATTGCAGGCTTAATCTCTAATTGAATTTCATGATCTCAGTGAGATCCTGAGTTTTAATAGTGCATAGGTGGTTTTTTCTCTTTTGTTTGCCATGTTTTATTTCTTACACAAAATATTCTTATACTTTGAAAAGTGTGACTGTATTGTCAAAATATTGTCAAATATTGAGCCCTCGGATGGGATGAATTCATATAACACATGAAAAACTCTTACGTCAAGGAGATAATTTTGTTCTGGTTTTTTAATCAAATGGAAGTGCAGTGCTTTCATTGACCAGTTAGAAAAGGATATTGCTGTGTAATGCCATCACCTCTGCTTTATCTGCTTAAGCCCCTGTTTTAAAAAATGGTTCCTCAGTGCTGGAGTTCATTGATTAGGCATCAGATGTAGCTTTTAAGGAGGATTCAGTAGTGTATTCTCTGTGGTATTTGAGTTTCATGCATCTCTGTAGACTTTGGATTCAAAGACTTGTTCGCTGCAGTTGATGAAAAACTGTTTACTTTCTTGGTAAAGATAAGCTCCTGTGAACCTAAGTATGCTGCTGTCCTTGGTAGAACAGACAGTGTGCTGAAAACATCAGAATAAAAAGTTTCATTTGGCAATTTTCTCACCCAGCTGCCCTTTTTGATACGTACATGAGGGAAGATTCTAGGGAAAAACCAAAGAGAAAGTAAGAAAGTTGGATTGGCTGCATTTACTCTTATCATAATTAAGCAGCTGAGAAACGTTTGAGACATAGTAGCGTGTGACTCACATCTTCTCATTCCACCTTTAATTAATTAATTCATTCAATTCACTTGTATACCACCTTTCTAAAGGCGGTTTTCAGCAACCGTGAAAAAATACAGTGCATATATTAACTAAATGCACTAATACATTAAATAAAATATTATAAAATTATATATAAATGGAATTATACACTATGAGAATTATATAAAACATTGGGGGGAGGGGGAAATGAGGCAACAATACTGGTTCCTCCTCCTTTCCCTTCTCCAAGCTCAGTCTTGTTTCTATCTATAGCCATCGACAAGGGCTGGCTGAGATGATCTTCCTCTTCTAACTAGACTTAATGCCAAGCAGGGTGGGCTTGACAAATGCATGCCTACGAGTCTGGCAGAGATGGTTCTTCCCCATTCTGACTGGCTTTATGGCTAGCAGGGCGGGCTGCACACACACATGCCAAGAAGTGTGGCATCCATCCCTTCTAGCCTAGAATGTTCTCGGCGGGGGGAGAGTGCTATGTTCATACAATCTCACCTGTAAACCCTCTTTAAGTTGCCTCAGAGGTACTTTATTTTCTGCATGTGAATGCAGCCTCTCTATGAACTTTACACTGTTTGATGCTGAGCTTAGCAGTCTAGTGTCACAGAGCAGAATTGTGCCTGCCATTTGTCTCACAGCAGCCTCTAAGGCTGCATCCAGACTTCTTGATGCTGTGTATCAGAATGCGCAGCCAAGATCGAGCCGTCACACATGATGGCCGATACTTCACAGTGGCGTTGCTGTATAGTGACTAGGGATGTGCAAGTATATTCAAAACATTCAAAATCTGGACATTCAAATTCAATCCCTTGTCTTGATTTTTAGATACTTTTATCCTCATTTTTCACCGCTGCTTTATATCTGGGATGCAGTCTTAAAATTGTTGCTAGTGCAAGCAGGTTCAGCAGTTAGAGCAGCCTCCATGACAGAGATATTAGCCTGGCAAACCACAGTGAAGATTTTTGATACTTCTCCTGTATCTGCCTTAAATATTAAGTTTGTTAAAAACACACAGCATAACAATTTCATTTATTGTTTTTCTGATTTTAGAATACTTTTTATTATCATGTAAAACTTTTTTTTAAAATCTAATGTTAGATGAGGATTCTCTGTACTTGTTTCATGAGTTGTGTAAGCTCAGAAACAAGGGTCATACAAACACCAACTATTGAGAGGTTTTGCAGTAGCTTTTATCAAAGGACCTTGAAATGTTTTTATGTAGAATTTTTAATTGATTGCATTGGAACCTTTTTTTTTTAGTCATTTTGTTTGGGGGCTAAAATTTTAAAATAATAGCAATTGTAATAGAGGCTCTCAGTCAGCACAACAACTACAAGTGTGGTTGATCAACATTTAAGGTGATTTCCCTTGTAATACAATGTTGCTGTCACAAGCTGGCTCTTTAATCCAATTGTTGAATATTTACCTTACTTACAATCACTTTGCTTTTCCTCTGAGGACTCATAAATTCACATACTGGCTTTCCTCTTCACTGCTTGATCAATAAGACAAGATTAACTAATTATGTCTTAGAAGTTTAATGCTGCTACGGTTTAACTTATCCAGGTCTTTTAAATTAATTCTTCCTTCACTTAATGATTTGAGAGAGAGGAGCCTTATGCAGAACTCTGTTTTCTTTTAAATAAAGAATGCATTTTGTCATTGTTTAATCTGGCAGCACTGTGATACATAGTACAGCTATGAGGATGGCAATATTGGCTGGTCACAGGGGGCAGACAGAATTCACTAAGATAAACAATAAAATGATTTATATTCAGAGTACGGCTGTTCTGAGATGCTCCCTTCAGGAAAGACTACACCCACATAACAGAAGCACAGATGCATGGAATACCCTGATACATTTTCTAAATGAGTAGCACAATCTGGAATACATATCAGCACATGGCTTGTTCTAGGCTTATATAGCATTCATTAAGAAGCACACAGAACCTTCGTGTTTTATGTGGAAGACTTACATCCGGTAATACTTTGAAGGGCAGTCTTTTGAAAGCAGAGGTGGCTAAAGTTTGGTTTTCCAGATGCTGCTAACACTGTAAGAGTTTAGCAGTAGCTGCTAAAGCAAAGTTTAGTCAAGTCTCTAGTCTCAGTTGACCTTACAAAATAGTGTATGAAAACAGAGGTAAAAATAAAAATAATCAGCCTTTAAAACAAGACAGCATTTCCAGTATGAACATCACTTTGTTTCAGGAGAGGCCTTTGATGATGTTGCTGTTGATGTGTTTCATCGAGACTGGTGCAACTCCTGGTTGTCTGCATGGCTGTCTCTAAGGGCACTTTTACTCACCTTTTCCTTGGCAGAAATACAGAAGTGATTTGACATCATCTATTTCTAGGGGCAGGTTGGGGGTCAGAACTCTGTTTTCCCAGCATTTTGTTCTACCACTGAGCTGTAACAACTCCTTTGATAAGCTGATGCTTAGCTTTTCTTCTCGTTAGAAGCGTACAAGTATACATCTAGAGTGGAAAATATGGTAAGCAATGAAATTAAACAGTTGTGGTGTTAAACTCTATTATGTGAAACACTACATCTGAAATCCAGTTATTCTGATCTGATGTCCATGAAAATATACAATGATAGCACCTGTTAGCTGATATGATTGCTTCAGTCAGAATCTCTCCCTAGGGAAGGCTACAGTACTTGATGATTTTATAAACATGACATTTTTTTTCAGGATAGGTATGTTGACATATGAAGGTCAAACACCCTGCTAACATTTTTCTTCCTTGTTTACTTGCAACTAATAATCTCAGCACATAATATTTTGGCTTGGAAATAACAGGAGGAGAGTAATTTAAGCACCCAAACTGGTGAAGCCTGGATTTCAGGGAGCAGCCAGAAACCCCCAAGCTACAAGAGCTAGAGCATGGGAGAAAGCACACTGAGAAAATTGTATTGTGCTTACTACATGTCTTGCAGCCATTTATTGAGATTCTATTAGATGAGAGATTTATAGAGTCATAACCATTTCTTCCCACTGCCGGATTTGTGGTTGGGTCACTCCTTGTTACTTCGGGTGTGTTAAGGGGTACCTTTGAAAGACCAGTTGTGTGTCAAAAGTCCTCTACGTCTGTAGTGCATAGTGAAAATGGTGTGCCAAGCATTCATGTCAGGATCACACCCATACCTCCTGTATTCTTCTTTTGTCTTCACTCCCTCCTTCTTGCCTTCTTCATCTCTGAATTAGGGTTTGGTCATCAGTCAACCAGTCATGTCCCTGTGCAATGGAGGGGCTGTTCAAGTTATTTAACTCACTGTTTGGTTGTTCAACTTTTTGCAAATATGGAGGAATTCTACCCTTACCTCCAAAGTGATTTCTAGCCCACAACGCCCTGGAACACAAACACACAGCAAACATTCAGCTTTTTGCCAGGATGGCCTGGAGTTCACCTCTTGAAGGAGGGATGTAGTGATAGATATTGTGGGTACAATTGACTTTTGGACTGCAAAAAATACACAAAGGACACTGAAGGGGAATGTATTTTATTTCCAAAATCCTACCCTCAGGATTGGTGCGAAACTGGGCTCTTCTAGTGGGCAAAGTGAAGTAAAGAAGGAAATTTGTCAACATGCAGGCTGCCCAGGTCATGCAGAAAAGTTTTCTTAATCCAATCAAATATTTAGTATAGACACTCACATTATTATGCCAATCCTGCAGCTCTTCTTGCCCAGGGGGCATATCCCTTTAAAGCTTAATTTTTTTCCTTCCTGCGTACGGCTAACAGGATTAGGCTATTGCATAAAAGCAACTTTTTAAAAACAGAAAAGCAAGCTGAGTCAAAGATGTAGGTTCAGTGGTCCTAGGAAAGGTAGTGCTTCTTTATTCAGACTTCTATTTCATGGAATGGGAGCCTGACCTAAATATAAGTTCCATTGGTGAAAATGGCCCCTTGATACCATCTGGTCCAGGCCCCAAGTCTCTGATAGAGGTTCACACATATTGCACCATAGCTTCTACAAGGCTCACCAAACTGCCTCAGCAATATATTGTACCTCAGTAGCATGGAAAGCATTCAGGAAATAAGTTGAATGAACAGGGCATCAATTATCTTTTGCTTCTCTTGTAAACAGTCATCAGTTTATGGCTGAAATCAGTCCTGAAACCAGACTTGGATGGAGCCTTATAATCATTTTCCTCCCAGTTGCATTCTTCATCTCCTTGGCCAAAGAAGTGATACTATTCTTGGATAATAGTTTACTCAATATCTAGGAGGTCCATCTGAAGGAAGGAGATTTAGACACTTGGTTTTCTTTCTGTTGCAAGCATCCTGTGTTCTATACGACCATCTTGATCATTTTCCCTACTGCATTTAATAATCCGTGATAGCAAATAGTTGAAAGTGCAGGTTGTTGGCTAAGCTATCATTATTCTGTTTATGGCCTCGGACCTAAATAGCAAAAATTAATAACCATAAAATGTTTTGCTGAACATGTTACTCTCTGGTCTGCTTTATGATATGATTAATTTTATCCCTAAAGTTTGTTGTAAACTCATTACGTTGCTCTCTTGAATCAGAGGCTAATGGAGCTGACAAGTTAGCACTAATCACTAATCCTTAGGAAGAGTTCTGTGAAGCAGTACACAATGAAGATAAAATAGAGCATTTTAATCTTCGCAGTTGTTGTGTAGTGGTTGTGCTTTATCCATCTCCTAACCTTTTCCATTGTTTTGTGTGCTATATGAGTTGGATATGATCTTCATAATGAGATTAGAACTTAAATAGGAATATTGTTCATTGCAAATATAAATTAGTTCAGAAAACTAAGGAATTCCTTGTGTTTTGTCACATTGCCAGGGCCAGGCTGTTTTAATCAGCCTCTACCTCTGCAGGGAGAAGGAACGTTCAAACTTTATGAACTTGCGATCAGTAGTCACACTACTCATAATGGATCACTGCTGAACCCAGACATAGAAACACAAGATCAGGTATTTGGCCTGCAGCCTTTCTAGTTTCTGGTGTACTAAAACAGTGCATTTGAGAAGTATTAGGGACCCAGAACCACTCTGTGAATCTATCCTGCAGTGCAGCATGTGATGCAGAGATCAAATCTAGACAACTGGTCAGGAATGCGTCAAAGCACTGTGGCATATGCTAGTGGCTGTCAGCATGATGGTCAACCCATCCTGGCTTGTCTTTGGAGTCAAGAAATGAAAGTCCTCCACCTTCTGAAATTGCAGGGCAAGAAGCATAGAGCAGTGTGCCTGGAAACAGCTAGAGAAGTGGGACTCTTTCTGAAGCCAGGTGTGAGAGCTCAGAAGAGAGTTGTGACTCGTCGAGGATCACTCAGCTGGTTTTATGGAGGAGTGCAGAGTCAAACTGATATTCCCAGATAAGAGTCTGGCGCCCTAACCACTAGACCAATTAAGTAACAGAAGCTTCCGTAGTTTAGATGGTCTCATCCCATTCACTTTGTGCTCACTAAATGTCTGGTGGATTGAGATTCCTGGTTGAAAGCACAGCATTTTTCCTCATTGCATGTTGCACAGAGGAGTTGACGAAAGGCATGGTCCTGTCGCCCTTAGCACCGAACTGTTGCTTCTTCAATTCAGTGATTTGACCAGTTTAGTACAAAGTCGGATCCGTGCATTTCATACAACCAAACTATCCGGACTGCTTATCTTTATAATACTGTGAAATATGAAATCCAGCAGTAGGAGAGGGTGGAAGAATTTTCAAATGCTTCAAAGAATTCTGTTCATGGATACGACAGCCATATGTTCCAGTTACCCTCTTGATCTTCCTGTTCAGGCTGACAACAGTGTTTCTTAGACATAGCAGGAATGCAATTTCCGCTTGCCCTCCCCTTGGGTATTTGGCATGTACTGTCCAGTTTCACAGCAGCTGCTAAATGCTAGAGCTTCTTCAGCTGTAGAGATGCTTTAATAAAGTGAAGTTTCCCATCAGCTGGAACTGATAAAGAAAAACACCTGCTCAAACTCTAGAGAGGGCAACCAGCAGTGTTGAAATGGCTGAAGTAAACCAGGCCACCTATCATAAAAGATTTGTTTTAAAAGGAGATGTGAGACACATTCTCTATGCTGCATCTGTAGTTAAGACAACTATTTACCCTTTTTAGAGTTAAATGTGGACAGAAGAAAAACCAAGGCTTGTATTACCTCTCAGAATATATTGTCCGATTCTTAAAATAACATAAAATGTTATTTGTCTGCTGTTTTTTATTCCATCCGTGAAAGCAAAATATATTTTAAATAAGATTGTATATGTGGCATACATTTGCCTGTAAGGTATGTAGGGTGCGTTTATGTGTGTGTTAAGTTAATTGGCAAACATTTTTTAGGATAAGGGAGAACAAGACAACTGAACACAACTGGATTGCTCATTGTACGTTTTACTTTGGTGCCAGGTAAACGAGGTTTTCTTTAAAAACACGCAGTTGCAAATTGACAAGGGAGTTTTTGGTTTTCCCCAGTCTGTAATTGTATTGTAGACATATTTGTTCATTGGTACAAACTTAGAATTTTCTTAGAAATGTAACAAATTCTTCACTGGATTAGTTCATCTGTCTGTTTTCACTGCAGCTAGTTAATTGCATATAGAAATCCATAAGCAAGATATGTGCTTAATACCTTACCTTGTTCACATCATCCCAGCAGCCAGAGGTCAGCCCATTGCCATCATGACCTGTAGCCATTTCTATCCCTGTCTTCCACAAATTTTTGAAGCCTTCAAAGCTTTTACCATGAAGCTTCATGTATTTCATGTATTAAAGGAATGATGAGGCTTCTGCTACCATTTTCAAGCTAAGAATTTTATGGGAGATTATGTCTCGTGGGCTCCCTTTTGATCTCTGAGGCCAGATGAAGGACTTAAAAAAAAAACCCTTTAATCAATTACTGGGAGCAAATAGTATGCCTCAGATAGTCAACAGCTGCCACAAATCCTATATCAGCCCCATATGGCAGCCCAGATCTGTTGAAGGCATAATGGAAATAGAGCATTGCATCCATGTTCTGGCACTGTCTGAAGGTGACTCTTTTTGAGGATGAAGTTCTTAACTTTTTTTTTTCTGAGACAATCTTTAATGTCTTTGGATGTCCACACTGAATTAAATTCTAAACCTTACCTTGGAAACTAACAGCAAAAGCAGCAAAAATGGATTCCTCACACCCTTGTAGCAGCAAAAGAAATATGTTTACTCCTGGAAAGGCAAGCACAACAGATAAAGGCCCTACTTCAACTGTTCGCATATAGACAAAGGACTTATTAAACTTATGTCAGTTTGGCATGAATTTATATCATAATGGATGATTTTAATGGAATCATAAGCAACAAACGTGTACATGTGCATGGACTTTGTGATTTCCCCTGTCTGTTTGTGCAATAGCACCCTCAGTAAAGGGTGCTTGGACATTATACTAAGCTGTAACTTCATTTTAATCATAGTCATTTGAACAAGTCATAATCTATATTGTGGCCCAGATTTTTTTAAAAGTTGGTTGTTGCCCCATCTCCACTTTTCCAGACTCTCTGTAAATACTTTTGACCTCTCCTGAGTGCTGCTATCGCAGGCCAGAACTGGCACAACCTCACTGCAACACTTATTTGCTTACCATGATAGGATAGACCAAATGATCTCTCTCACTGGAAGACTGACTGTATCACATTGCTTTGACATTTTATTTGCAACCTCAGAGAAGCTGATTATACTTTGTATGGAGGAACAAAGCTCAGTATTGTGAACTTCCTAAAGGTGAAAAATGTGGGGAGTACCTTGGGAAATTTCATCTGCTTTATCAGTTGAGAAAGTTAGCTAAAAGCAAGGTCTGGAATGACAGTTGTGGGTTGCGTTGTCTTGCTTCTGAGATGAAGCACCAAAGCAAACTGTGTTTAGTCCAGGACAATAGATTTAGACATAACAATAAACCACAATGAATGTAAACCAAGACTCTCAGACTAATTTCAACCCAGATATTTTGTTGATTTCAAATGAATCAGGTTCAAGCATACAAAGAGCTAATGTAGTGTTGTGAGAAAACTGTCGGGTTCAGACCGTGGAAGTACCCCAGGTGACCTTAAGTCAGTCACAGTTTCTTAGCATGATCTACCTCACAGAGCTGTTAGGAAGATAAAATGAAAGTGAAAATAATAATCTGTGCTGCTTTGAGCTGTTTTAAAAAAACAAATACATTACATTATAATTACAGAGTCTTAGGCTGCCTCCAGACTTGCAGAATAAATCGTCAGTTAAAGTAAAAAGCGCAGCTTACCTGCACTGCAGTAATGACTAGCCATCCCAGCTCAAAAGGAAGCTCTGTAGCTTCCCATCGGAAACTGCAAGAGCTGAGATGGCTCACAGTGTCATGTGGGTTGAGGCAGCCAATCACATTAGAGCTGGCATCCTGCTCTTGTCCTGCTGTTCTTGCTGTTCTGCCCAGACTGGCAGGAAAATTTGAGTTTTGTTTCTACTGCCCAGCAAATGTCAGATCAGCATTAAGGTAACTGCGCAGTAGCGATCGGATAAAGCGACGCCACGACGATGCACCGATTGTCATGTGTGATGCCCCAAAAAGTAACTGCACATTTTGCTGCACGGTATAAAGTCTGGATGCAGCCTTAGTCATAATAAGAATGGGTCTTCCCAACCAGCTATCCTCAGGATGTTTGGTCTATATCTTGCGTTAGCTCCAACCAGCTCATCAATGTTGGTTATGTTTAATGGGGGTTGTAGTTCAAAATACCAGGTTGGCACTAGTTTGGCAAAGGCACTGAGCAAATGTTATCTCTGAATGCAGTGATTTCTATGTATTATTATGTTATTCATAAAACTGTAATCTTATGCATTTACAAGCCAGGTTAAAGTATTATTTTTAAAAAACTCTCTGTACTGTAATCTTAGAATAGCAAGCTTTAAAAGTACTAATCTTGTTGTTATGTGGGTGGATGCTTAACACTGTGTATGCAATGCATTGTAAATTTTTTTTTAATGGTATGGGCTATTTTCCCCTAAATGAAAAGCTGTTACTCTAGTTACAGATAATTTTTTATACCTTCAGATTGTTTTGTGCGTATAACTAGTACTTTGGTAGTACAGAACTTGTCTTTCTTATACCATAATCCTATTCAAATTTATTCAGAAGGATATGGGGATTTTTTGCCCCTTAAGCAAGTATACATGTACTTGAATTAATGGATTCACCTCAGCCTTCTGCCACTGTGTCTGAACTCTCTTCTTTCCTCTGTTGTGCATTTGGCATCACCCCATTGTGCCACTACATACCACATTAGGCAGTGAATATCTGCAGGGTTAACTTCTCACTTTCACCTCATCTTTCTGGTGGCTGGCGTCAGGTTACAGCCTTCAACCATATGGTTCTTCAACAGACAAGTGATGTGTCTTTATGACCTACTAAGCCTTACAGGAGAGGAATTCCATGAATACCCCTAGCAGGCCATGCAGAGCTCTACTTCCTGAAAGACCTTGAACATGGACATCTACATAGAAGGCCTTCCAGGAAGTGGAAATATGAATTACTTGGTTGGAGGAGATGTGGTCCTCCAGAAGGCCATGAAAGTGACCTAGCCAGCCATATATCCAGCAGCTGCAGGACCCCAAAGAGAAAATGTGCAAGATAGAAAGTTGACCTATAGATGCTATGGGGTTTTCCAGGACATGATCAAGCAATGCTATGTGTGTGATGGAAGAAGAGGGGAAATGCCAGTGCACAATGACAGGTCACACACAGTAAGGGAGGTGAACAGTAAGAGACTGTTCACTTCAAACTGGTGTGGCAGGCCCCAGGGTTGGGGCAGTGCTTTTAATACTCCACCCTGACAGAACATAATGAGAGTTCTGGGGGATCAGAAAAATGAAATCGTTACTTCCTTGTTTTTATTTTTAAATTCTTTCTGCCTGTCTGCAAACAGGGATGTGCTAGTCTCATACTAAAGCCCACTCTTGCAAGAGAAATCACTTTATTCTATGTTTTTCTCATATTCTTAAACATGTATGTAACTGTGACAAATTTAATTTGCTGTTTCTGCTTCAGAGCAGCTAGAGAGCCACAGAAAGAAGTAATGCATGTTTTTTATTATGGACCTGTTACCTTGCTGGAAAATGTTGTGTTGGTGCAGTGTTTTCACACAGTCTTAGCTGGAATGCAAACCTCTGAAGAAGTTACCTGAAAAACAGCCTCAATGAAGGTTTATGTGTTGTATATACAGTGTATACGACAGTGTTTCATAAGTGAGTTCACTTTTCTTTGCAACAGCTGAGAACGCATTAATTCAGCTCAAATGTTGGAGGAAATAGTAGTTTGTCTCATCTCAGAAATCAAGTGCTTAGAACAAATTTACTGAGCAGGCTCAGAGCCCTTTGTCAAGCATAATGATGAAAGTTTTCATTTATCTGTTTGAACTTTCTGTTTTGAGTGAAAGGAGCAGCCTCTTCCGGGAAGCACTTCCCCTTAGATACTTTTAGTTTTGTTTTAATTTAAAACTTAAGCTCCACTAGATACAGTAAGTTGATACACCGTGAGGCAAAAATGAGGAATGATGGGAGATTATACCTGTGACTAGAAATGTGCAGAATTTGATTTGCATTTGCAAAAGTAATTGCGTTTTTCATTCAGACGTTTACGTCAAAACAAAAATCCAGTTTTTCTTTAGACAAACCGGTCTTTTGCTTTCAAAAATGAAAAAAAAATCTGTTTTGCTGTGTTTGGTCATGAAAAGGGCTTTTTTCAATGAAAAAGTGGTATTTCTCTTTGCAAAAAAAGTTCATTTTTGTGTGTGTGCACACCCCTACTGATGACCTTCTGTTTTCTACATAGTTGCTTCTGCTGCTGGGCTGTGGCCACTCCCATAAAATAGTTCACTCAATTATTAACTTTTTTAAAAAAGTTTTGATATCATAAGGGCCTGTTCAGATGCAGTGCTTAACTGGATCTTAGAAGAGTTGGCTCTTACACCCCACTTTTCTCACCTGTTTAAGGGGACTCAAAGTGGCTGACAAAGCTTTCTGTTCTTCTCCCCACAACAGAACACCCTGTGAAGTAGGTGGGGCTGTGAGAGCTCAGAAGAGATTTGTGACTAGCCCAAGGCCACCCAGCTGACTTCATGGAGGGGGCTAGAATCAAACCTGGTGACTACAAGAGATGTGGTCCAGCACTCTAACCACAAGACCAAACCGTTTTGTTTCAAGCTTTGGGCTTATCATCTCTTCTTTCCATTTTGACCCCAGGGTAACCAGGAACAAGTCATCTGTTTTTCAGTCAGCTATAGTATGACACACACTGTCTGGACTATAAACTAATTCAAAATAAACTTGTTTCAATAAACTATATTTAAAACAGTTTTGGAGTTCAAATGCATCACTGAACCTTGTTACTGATAACTTAAGGCAAAATATTTTAATCTCTTATTAAATTTAATCCAGCCTCAGTCCACTTTTCACAGTGAGAGAAAGTGAAAAGCAGATATCCTTTGCGTTGTTGAACTTTGGGTTTGGATAATGTGGATAAAAGGTGACTGCTGATGTGTTCTCACACTCTGAAATTGGACTGAAACTGGATTAAAGGGTGTGAATGCAAGGTAAGACTGCATCTGCATACTTTTTTTTAAAAAAGTGGCTGCCTGCAAAATAGCTAAGAGGTTGTAGCTTGCTAGTGCTAGTGTCCCCATCCCATTGACATTAAAGGCTAGCAAATGCATTTGGAAAATGATTTTCCTGGCTCATAATGTAGATTAAGGCACTAGTTTGTGGACGCTATCACTTCTAAGCTGTTTTTAGCGACCTTTTTTTGTTTACACTGTGCAGATGCTGTCTAATGGGCAGAAGATGGGGAAATCTGATGAGTGATGGGGTTTTCACATAATGGTAAACTATTGATCATTACTGTATTTGCATGAAAGTAGCCTGAGCAGGTAGCAGAAAATATAGTTCAAATAGCAGTAGAAATGAAATGTTTCACTTTCATCCTTCACAGTTGTGGAGACAACTGTCAGAAGAAAGTTATATTTTGTTCTTGTTTCTTGACCACAAAACACCCACATAGTCATTTTATTTATTTCTTTTACAACTTTCTGTAAGCTTGTTTCTTCACTGTTTATCACGTTGGTAATTAAGATGGATCATGACTGCCAAACTTGCCAGCGAATGACAACACTTGCAGGATAATAAATCATGCTACTTATCAATAAATAACCACTGCAACCTCAGGAAGGAAAGAGAAACATTTATTCTCAGGTGGTACATTAGCATTAAAATGTTGTGATTCACTGTGTGTTTCTTTTCCTTACATTGCGCAGTAGATAAGTGGCTCAGCAAGAAACATATTATTAAAAGCTAAATTACATCCATCTCTTGTTAGACTTAGTCTTAACATCCAGTACTAATTCCTGTTGATGTTGTGAATGTTCTCAGAGGACTTCATTTCTTTAATGAGGAGAACTCTCTTTTTTGAACTGAGATGCCTTGCATTAATGGAGCAAAAACTTTGAATATCTCACATCTTTTTGATACAAACAAGAATAATATAGACCTTCCTATAGCACAATCTCACTCAGCATCTGTTTGTTTGCTTGGTTGGTTAGACAGTCAGTCAGTTAATTATTAGATAGTGAACTTATATACCTCACTCCCAGGGCAGTTTACAATAAAAATTAAAACACATTCAAAGCAAAATTAATAAAAGGCAGTAAACTTATAAAAAATTGAGTTAAACAAATGACTTCTGAAAAGGTTCCTGGTGTACTTCTGGGGAGGGACTGTTGGAGAACCTGGATGTCTTAATTGAGAATGTGCTTCCTTGAAGTTCCTCTAAAGATGGAATAACAATGAGAGTCTTCCCAGAAGACCTTAATTGTCAGGCAGGTTCATTTTAAAAAGAATATGAAAGTGTTCCTCCAAGCCATTCAGTGCTTTAAAGCATTCAAAGTCAACATTAATACCCTAAGTTGGATCTGGAAATGAAGGAATAATCACTGCAGTTATCTAAGGGTATTTTATGGGTCCTTATGGAGACCTTGTTATCAGCATTGTGCACCAGTTTCAAGTTCTGGGTTGTCTTTAGATGTTGTCTTTAGATGTAGCCTTACACAGAACAGGCAGCTGTTATTTATTCAGGTTGATGTCACAAAAGCCTGGGTCTTCAGCTGTTTAACAAGCCTAAGGTGAGAGTAACCATTCCTTACCTCTGCTGCCACCTGAAGTTTAACTGAAAGACTGGGTCCAGGATGACTCCCAAATTTTAATCTTTATGGGAAAGTGTAACCTTGTCAAGAACCAAGGGTCTTTACGGACTTGGCATGCTAGTTCATGCGGGGATGTTTCCTAACCAGAAATGGCTCTCTCATAAAACCTGCACCACACGTTCACTCGTTCATGTACCTTCACTAGCGCCAGAGCCAACAAGGCTCTAGATGCATCATTTGTACCTTTTCCAGGTTCTGGAGGGTCATGTGATGCACTGCACAAGTGTGCTGATGCATCACATCCCTTACCGCGCAAGCAGGCATGCACACTGCATCATAGTTGTCTTGGTGATGGTGCACACACACACACACATGCATTGGGGAAAGAAGAGTGTCCAGACACAATGGGGGAGGGTATGTGTGAACTAAGCATTTCCAGTGCGAATGAGTCTACCCGTGGGCAAATTCACCCTTTTCTTCTCACGGTTGGGAAGCAGAGTTTGAATTTCCCCCATATATCTGCTAACTTCCTTGACATGGGAACCCAAGATTTACAGGACCTTTGTCTTGTCAGGATTGAGTTTCATCTAGCCCATTAGTTCCTGTAGGCGCTGGTTAAAATCCTCAGCTGCTACACTTGATTCAGATGGTGCAGCGATAGAGTTGAGTGTTGTCTGCATACTGATTATACCTCACACCGCATCTTCTGATGTCCTCTCCCAGCAGCTTGTACATGTTAATTATGCATGCTGTGGGGAATGCACTTTTATATCAAAAGAATCATTCAGAACAAGATGTCATCAGAAATGGCTATTGGCAATAAAACAATGGTAATTAGGGGAAGTGATTATCACATATGATTTGCATCAAGTGTTACCTTTCCCCCTAGAACAGAACCATCATATAGGAGGATCAGCTTTATTACAGAGGCATTTATAATTGGCTGCTTGGGTGTAAAGTCTGGAAGAATGCATATCTGACTTGTCATTATGTGGTTTTACTTTTCTCATTACTTTCACTCCTGTATCTTGCCAATTAGCCTTTAGGTAGGGATATAAGATCTTCAGGCCATTAGATTTATGACTTGCAGTCTTGTCACACAAATGCAGAAGAAAAGAATTTGAAATCCTAGAGTTATCTGCTTGGTCCCCCCCCCCCCCCCCGAGTACAAGGACAAACCTATCAAACCTAAAGCACCTGGTAATTTTGCAAAAATAAAGCACTTAGCTTTCCTTTAAATTTTTGGGTTTAGAAAGCATGTGCATTCAGGGTGAGCATGCTATATTCCATTATATTTGAAGTAGCTACTTTATTCATTAAACACTTTTTAAAATAGTCCTCACTGATATTATTTGTTTAGTTATTTAGTTATTTGAGTACGGTATTTATATCCTGACCTTCACCCAGAGGTTCATAGGGCAGGTCACAATAACATGATATGGCTTTACCTAAAGCTCAGTTAAGAAAGTTGTTTGTAAGCTTACAGCATTGCAAACAATTTTGACAAGTCTTTAATAAGAATGTCCTCTAATTTTTCTTTCAGTTGGAGAGTTTGTGAGTGATGCTCTTCTGGTGCCAGATAAGTGTAAATTCCTTCATCAGGAAAGGATGGATGTGTGTGAAACCCACCTGCATTGGCACACAGTTGCAAAGGAGGTATGCTTTTAAGCATTTTTCTATCAGTAGGTGATTTTAGATTTCCATATAAAATAAACATCCTGTAGTCTCAAAGGACAAATACAAATACATGGCTGCTCTCTTACTCAGAATAGCAGTACTGCACAATAGAGTTGAGGGGGTTGGAATCCCTGTTGTGAAATATTCATTTATCCTCAGCTTGTTTTTGAACAAATGTCCAGGAGTTAAGCTGTTTTTCAGCCAGCTTGAATTAGGCCTTTTATAATGCAGATTTGAAATCACTAGAGAGGCACAATAAGTCGCTTAGCAATTATGCAGTTGACCAGTGAGATCACTGAAATCAGAAATGAATAAGGCTTATCTTAGGAAGGACAATGTCTTTATTCTTGGATTTGGTCTTCCTGGAAATATCTGATTTTGAAACTTCTCATTTGTAAAGAAATGTGACCATGCTCCTATATTAACTCAAGCAATATGTAACTAGCTAAATTAAGACTTCATTGGGTTTTTTTGGGTAAAATTTTCATTTCCACCAATAAGTTTTTTCCCCCTCATTTTGACTTAACCATTATGTTATAAGTCTTCCAATATCATTGTGGCGTTCTCATTTTTATTGTTCTTGTTAAGTGCCTGAGACAAAAGAGAAATAGTTAGTGTGCATATAGTTCATTATTCATCTATTTTCTAAAAGCCCATTTTTAAAAATTCCAAGGAAATAAGCAAAAATTAATTTAGAGGTAATATGATAACCTGAACCCTTGCTAAAGAAACCACAAGAACCAGAATGTTCCCCTTGGTGCATCCTTTTTAAGGCAACCACTGAAATAAACCAGGATTTGCTGGGTTGCTATGTACATTTTCACTCTGCCCTTGAGAGCGATGACACCTTGAGTGAAATACGGAAGATCATCCAGCTTAAAATTACTCTTTACTGCAAACAAATCAGTGTGAGCTGCTAGCAAGAAGAAAAACAACTCTTGATAACTTGACCTCCAGTTACAGTCATTAGCTAGCATTGATAACATTGATCCAATAAAGTCATTACCAGTATACTTGTCTCTTCTCAGTAGTGCTTAGTTGCAGCCTACAGTGCCATGAAACAAGTATTTGCCCCCTTCCTGATTTCTCTTACTTTTGCAGATTCACCACACTTGCTTATTTCATGTCTTCAAGCAAAATTCAATATGAGAGAAAGACTAGCTGAG
The DNA here is from genome assembly GCA_023333525.1 of Aspidoscelis tigris stejnegeri. Taxonomy (NCBI): domain Eukaryota; kingdom Metazoa; phylum Chordata; class Lepidosauria; order Squamata; family Teiidae; genus Aspidoscelis; species Aspidoscelis tigris. The sequence goes on from JALMGA010000001.1 coordinate 217,993,484, forward strand.
TAAACAGAAAATACAGCTTTTAAATAATCAGTAATTTGAAGATCTGAAATAAGTATGATAAATGTGCAAAAATAGAAGAAATAAAGGAGGAAAGTAACTTTTATGGCACCTTTTTTTTCAATTTATTTTTGCAAAACTACATTTTTTTACATTACAAAATTATTTTTTCCTCCCCTCTCCCTTTACTCTGTTGCTTCCCTTGTTTATCCTGACAAATGAGTTTTTTCCCACTTGTCATATACTCTCTCCTTAATTCTTACCACTTCAAATATTTTTCTTCTAATATATCCACTTTTATTTGTTCCGTTGTATAATAATACAATTTATCTATATTCTGCTCATCCTTATCCTCCCATCTTTTAACCACTACAGATAACCCAGCCAATAATATCTGTTTACAGACTAGATCCTGTTCAAGATAGAATACATAGTAACAAATCCAAGATTAAAAAAAAAATAGGTATATGATCAGCTTGCTTGTAGAACTTTTCTTAAAAGACCGCTGGTTGTATTATCAAACATTTAAAGGACAATTAATTTAATTGAACAGACATATAATTTTTAAGTGGACAAGTCCACTGAGAGGGTTTATTTCAAAATTTAAAAAATCATTGGGATATGATTGACCGTGTTCATTCCATTTCGGCATCTGAGAAAGTGGACCCTAGAACTTCCAACAGCTCACTAACATTCTTTGGCTGTGGGCAGAAAGGATGGAGCTCATGGTGTTCTTATTCAGCAACTTCAGGATTTGTGCCCATTCTTCTTCCTTAGAAGTGCCTTTTCCAATTATGTTTAGTTTTGCAAATACTGTATATATGTTGGGTTTTTCCATCATATTTTACGTATTTTAGAGTTTGTCACATTGGCTTTTAAGTGCTACTGAGCTTAGAGCTCAAGATTATGGCTGCCTCTAAGTATCATCGTCCCTGCACAGGGGCTTCTGGTCCACCAGACGGATGGAGCAGAAGGTTTACAGGGATGCCATATTGGCTTCCAGTCTGCCAAACTGGGGGATTGGAAGATTTGATGTCCTTGCAGAGTGCCTCCCTGTCCACCAGATGGGAAATTTTGTTGCCCGCAGTGGTGGCTTCCCATCCTCCAGACAAGAGGCTCCATTGCCCGTGGTGGTAGTGGAGCATTGAATGGTAAGTGCACGTTAAAAAGATGCTGATAAATCTTTTAAGACTTTTAGCCCTAAATTGCTCCATGGATGGAATCTTGATTTTTTGTTTTGTTTATGAAGCAACTTGGTATGATAATTGTGTCTCTCATCTTGGAGTCCTCACCAGATGTGTGAATTTGAATTGGTACCAAGTCAACAACACATTATTCTTGGTTCCTATCCAGGCCTGAAGAAGTCTTTTTAGTAGGCATTTCCTTGGGTAACAGTATTTTTTCTCTCCTTTTTTCGTCTTTAGTCCTGTAGTGAAAAAGGTATGAATCTGCATGACTACGGTATGCTGTTACCTTGTGGGATTGACAAATTCCGTGGTGTGGAGTTTGTTTGCTGCCCAGTTGCAGACGAGAGTGAAAATATTGATTCAGCTGATGCAGAAGAAGACGATTCTGATGTTTGGTGGGGAGGTGCAGATGCAGATTATGCAGATGGCAGGTAAGATTTTTTACTAATTCCATCAGAAATAATTCTAAGATGTACCTTGGAGGGAAAAGACTGTTTGGGATACTAGGGAGAAGTCTATTTTAACTGAAAGTCTGTGTGAAAAATTGTGAAATTGACAGTTAAGACTAATACAAGCCTGTCTAAAGTGTTCTTACTTGAAAGTCACTCTATGTTCAATAGTCTTTTCAAGTATCAGTGCAGGGTTATAAATTGGGGTGGGCAAAAGTGGCTGTTACTTAGTGGCAGAACAAAGTATCTGAAAAACATAAGTTCATGAGCTCAATACCCAACCTCTCCTCAGAAGTAGGCAATGGCAAACGACTTATGTACCTTTGTCAAGAAAGCTGCATAGATAATTAGCATCTAATTTTCTATTTACCTGTATATTCTGGTGTATAAGATGACTGGGTGTATAAGACGATCCCCAACTTTTCCAGTTAAAATATAGAGTTTGGGATATACTTGCCGTTTAAGAAGATGACACCCGGTGTATAAGACGACCCCCAACTTTTGAGAAGATTTCCCTGGGTTAAAAAGTAATCTTATACTCCAGAATATACTGTAGATAATCTATTTAGAAAGTTGCATCAGGGTAATTATAAGGAGCTGGGCCCAACTTAATGGTATCCAGCAGCATTTGTTTTTTAAAAGCCTGGTTCACCTTTTCCTTTCTCTGACTTCCCCTGCCACGTCCACCCCAGTGTGCAACTTGCAGCCATATGCTTAGTTTTTCTCCCATCCAATGTGCTTATGCAAGACAAACCCAATTGTTAACAAAATAATATCTCAAGTCAGTTGCAGTAGGAAAACCCTGGAAAAGGTGGCCCAGTTTACCTTAATGGGCTATCCTTTACAGCTGTTTTTCTTAAGAGTATCCTCTGAAGACAAACCCAACAGCATGGCCATTGCCTCTTCTTGATGCCACAGAGGCAATTATTTTATCAGGCAGCTTCACGTTCTTGTTATGTTTCTCCTTAATGGCTTTGGCAATATTGTCAGAATGGTGCTGCATATTCCTGTACATTGAGGACTGTGAACCCACAGAAAGAAACCCAAAATATTGTGGGATTTGTTGCCCCATGGGCCTAGGACCTCTGCTTTAAACTAACTAGCTTGGTTCTGTGCGAGCAGAATCTCCAGCAAGAGGAAATTAGAGAAGGGCAATTAGTTTTTAGCACGTTGTTATATCTTTCATATCAACAGATGGGAGTGGTAGCTGCTTGTTTTGTAACAAAAAATTGATTAGAAATATCCTGAAAACCTTAAACTTCAGGATGTGTAAACTCTCTCAAGCTGGCCAACTAAAATTTTACTATTATCTTAAAACAACAAAACACAGTAACAGTGCTGCTTTGTGATTTGTTTTTGTTAAATGGCTGGGTTTTTTTTAAACTCATTCTAAGCATTATTGATAAATCAAGGTTGAATTGTTTGTCATATCCTGTGGATTTTAGATGTAGAAAGTGAAGAGTCTGTTAAATTGAAACATTTAAATTCAGCCCTTGTAACAGTATTGAATCTACAGACATTTGGGGAAAAATCTGTTTTATAACTAACATATAAGTAAGGAAAGCAAAACTATAATTGAGTAACAGTGTATTCTGCTGGCTTCCTGTGCTCTGATAAATTCTAACACAATAGAAAGTTGTGTTATTTAGCTTTACAGTCTAGTTCTTTTGATGTGTAGTACATAAAAATTCTGTAATTTGTGTTTTTATTGAAGCTGCTAGCAGGAACTATCTCATAAAACATTCTTAAAAGCTCCACAATTTGTGCTTGTATTCTTTAATATCTTACCATGCTTTGGCCCACAAAAATATCAAAGTATTTGAAGAGTCTTGAGTACTATAGTTTATAGTTGAGTGCTGCTAGATTACGTACTACCTTGCTCATATATACTGAATCTTCTTCTTCGTTAAAGTACGTATTCACATAAATAATATTTACAGTCTAAAAAGTAATCACAGGGGGAAATTATCGAAAGGAGTGGGCTGAGTTTCATTTCTGGAATAATTAATGCCCTTCTATAGCGGTTGCCCCTAACTAGAGCAGGCTGAATGTATCTACTGCTGATTTTGAAGATATATTTATAATCTTGCATTCTTGACACTGTTAAGCCTAACAGTACACAAGATATTTTTCTTGGCCTTTGGTTAAATGGGGATACTTTCCCTCTCCACTTGCAGATGCTACTGTTTTAATACATACTGTTATTGTTTTAATGATGTTTGATTGAGATGTTATCCATCCAGAGACCTTTGGGTTTCGGGCAGGATAAAAATGTAAATAAATAAATATAAATAAATAAATAAAAGTAACTCTTTCTAACCAGAAACTTTGAAAGTAGCAGTTAAAGTGTTAATGGGACTATAGGCTCATTTTTGGAGTATTATTAATGTATATAAGAGACTATTAACTTTGACTTATAAGGCCCTAAATGACTTGGGCCCCAAATATCTAAAGGAACGCCTTCTCTCATACCGACCTGCCCATGCCTTGAGATCCGAAGATGAGGCCCTCCTGGTTGTCCCACCACCTTCAGTAGTGAGGTTGGTGGGCACCCGGGAAAGAGCATTTTCAGTGGTGGCCCCCAAACTGTGGAATGGTCTCCCCAATGAGGTGCGCCATGCCCCTTCCTTGTTATCATTTAGGAAGGCTGTAAAAACATACCTTTTTGCCTTGGCCTTTGGCTGAGGAGATACATTCTCTCCCCAGTTATAGTTCTCATGAATACACTATGGAGCGAGCAGCTTATATCAGAATTTTTAACCAAGTACCTTGTTTTAATCTGTATTGTGTTTTTAATATGTTTTAATCTGTATTCTGTTCTTAATATGTTTTTAAATATGTTGTCTGATTTGTTGTTACCCGCCTAGAGACCTTCGGGTATGGGGCGGGATAGAAATGGAAATAAATAAATAAATAAATAAATAAATAAATATTGGGAACAGTAAAAAAAATGGATAAAATGTTTTCACCAAACCTGTTCCAGTTCATACTCTCCAGTAAAAATTACTAAGGCTGCATCTAAATGTCAGTTAGTTATTCCACTATATTGAGATATTCTGAAATAAGCCATGGATATATCCATGCATTATTCTGGAATACCCAAATATAGTAGAATAAGCAACTGATGTCTGGATATAGCCTAAGTCTGCGTTCAAATACTTGTTACCTTGGGAGTTGTTTTTGATGCTTTTTAAGCTGATGGAAGTTGTAGTCTAAAGCATTTGAAAGGCATTGGCTTACTAAAGGGTATTTTCAGGATGGGAGAACTGTTGTAGCATATCAGCCCTAGAAATCTTAGATTTTCTCCTTTTCCATTGTGAATTGTTGAAGTACTACATGGATATTAATCATATTTACAACAAACCTGTAGTTAAACTTATTACATAACAAGAATATAAGAACAATAAGAGGAGCTCTCCTGGATCAGACTGCAGTTCATCTAGTCCAGCATGCTTTGTTCTTCCATCAAAACCTTGAATAGTCTTTAATCTGCAAGGGACCATTTTGTTCTAGGTAAACAGTCTTTAGATCAGGTGCTTTTGTGCTAATGTTTCAGCAAAGAATGAACACGTTTTTGAGATGTCCCAAAAAGGCTGTTCAGGAGGCTCATTGGCAAATCAAACCGTGTTTAAAGTTCTGGGTTAGATCCACTAGCAAACTGAATTAGGAAGTTGAGGCAAATAGTTTGTTCAGTTTGATTTTCCCCTTCTCTCATATATCACGGCTTCCCCTTTTCTTGTTGTGCATCTCGTGTTTGCTGAGCTAGGTTGAGGCATTGCTGCTGCCAGATAGTTTACATATACCCACCTGGGCTGCTTCAGCCTGACCTAGACCTTCCAGAGTGGAGGAGCGCATGGGTTTTCTCAGCAGGCCATGCCACATGACTGTTGATTGCAGTGTCACCCAGGCTGACATTTGGAAGAACTGCATGGCTAGTTGCGGCAGTCTAGCTTGGGCCAGCAAGTGGGTGAGAATGGGGAAGCTGTGGGTGCGTCAGATGTAACTATTAAGGGGAAAGTATGTAAGTGCAGCTCATTGAAAAAAAAAATGCCCCCTTAAATTTCTTCCTATACCATAATAAAAAAATAAGGTTCTTTCTTTGAATATTAAAGATCTTTCAGAGCTGCTTAAACTGTTGTAATCCTTGGAAAGAGAAAAAATGCCTTATAGAAAATGTCACATGAATAATCTAAAACGAATTTGGAGGATGGAACGGGATGCTAATCTGTAGCTTATTTTTAGGCTAAAAAGCCCAGGGGTTCTACACTTTCTGGTTTTAGCTGCTACCACTTATCAAGATCATTTCTTCCATTTGCAATTTTTCATTTACTCTGAAACTGCATTTTCAATTTCATCTGAACTATGGAATCTCCAGTCAAGTCAAAATCAATGTAGTTTGTGATACTGGCTTGTTCTGCTGGAACTCACCGTTATTTCTAGTTTATATAAAATTATAAAGTGCAGTTAGTTGAAAAGGGAGATCCTACTCTCAGATCTGTTCTTTAGATCGATGGGGAAGCAGGCTTATGGCCGTAATATAACCTGTTGATTAGACAATGTATTTTCTTCTGGTCGTTTACTTTTGAACTGTGACCAGGAGATGTGAAACTCATTCCCATGACATTTGCTGTGTTATACAGTTGTAGCTGAGACTTAGCTGATTATTTTGGAGACCTAACTTTGAAGTGGAGAAGAAATCTCAAACTTATTATCTGATGTATAGTGGTGTCAAAGAAGCAACCTTCAGGACCAGCATGCCCTGTAAATTAACATTACCATTGAAGTAATGGCAGCTTTTTGCTTCACTGTATCTTCTAATCTAATATGAGGAGAGCATACATAGAAAGTATGTTTGGGTGGAGGAATAAACAGTGAACACTGGCTTCAGTGTTCTTTTCTACCTTGATCCCAGTAGGACTTGTGAAATTCAGCTGGCAGACCAAGTCTGGCGACTTACTATCCATGTGTATTTTTGAGAGTGGCTTAATCCATTTATAGAACTCTTCTGGTAATTTAATAGATCACATAATTGATTTTACACAGTTACCGTTGCTATATTTATGCCTTTTTCCAACGTCAAAATTCAGTTACTTTTTCTGAGAGGATAGTGTATCCTGTTAAGTCTACATAATTAATCCACTGAGAAGTGAATAAATCTGAGGAAGTTCACTATACAGACATGCTTCCCTAATTGGATCCACAGATAATACAGAAATCTTCTTCCATTCCCAAATACCAAGTATATCCTTTGCGGTCTGCTGAAAACCTTCTGTTAAAATTCAGAGCTAAAATGAATTTTATATGGGAAACCTCTGGTTGTGTCATAAAAAGGCTATTGCAGTTCGTAATCAGCGAGGAGTGTATATTCGGAATTCAACCAAACAAGCACACCGAGAAAAACAAGAGACCAGATCTGGATTTTCAGTTCAAACACAATACATGTGACATTTATTAAATCATCTTAACATACAATCAAACAGAGGGATCCCATTCACTCATTACACACATTCATTTCATACTCACGAGCCTACTCCCGATTCGGTTGATCAGTCCAATCGTAGAGGCGATGGGCACGCATCGTTGCAGCTGATTCGATGGGCAAAGCATCAGTCCAAAAGCCTTGTTTTTATATCCTTTTTACAGGTTGTATCCGACACATGCTCAGATATGTTGGTTTCCTCATTCTGCTGAGCTTGGTTTTGTCCTGTTATTCATTTACTCAGTCACTGGTGGTCTTTTCGACTTTATCAGTCCTCATTCCAGGGGTCACGTACGTTTCTCCATCTCTTATTGCTGTTATTCAGTTTATCTTTCCTGTTAATGACTCCTTCGGCCTTGCCACCTTGCAGTTTCGGCACTCCTTACTTTCAGTGTCAAAGTTATGTTGTCAAAGTCATGTTGTAATTCCACAGTCCTCGCTTTCAAATGCCAAATCGCCATTTTATCATGCATTGCGAATCCTTGGTTTCGGCTCTCACTCATGCTCACTATCATGCCATCACAGTTGAACTAGGACAGAAACAAAACTAACCTAAAACTAAGTTCATATGACAAGTTCAAGTTCTGTCTAGGCTTGTTCTAAGATTTCAGTACATGAGTTATTAATTGTAATAGCTATCTTTTATGGTACTTTCCTATATTTTTCTATAAATTACATACCTCTTTTCTTGTGATGTGAAGAAATATTTCCTAGGATAAGCTAGGTCAATGGGGGAGATTGTATCTGGCTTGCTTTGCTTTTCACTGTATATTTCACTTCAGTGGCAGACCAGTCATTCTTGCATGACTGTGAAGGAAAGCTATTGTAAAGCAAAAGCCTATGGAAGCTGAGTTTGCTCATAGTGCTTGTACCACTAGAAATTTTCTGCTTTGGACTAAGGACTTTTTTCATTAATAACAGTTGTAGTCTTTGTTTTAAATATTTATTTATGGGAGCTCTCATAGCCCACTACATAGCTCACTAGTACAAAAATTACAGTCATTTATACATGTGTGACAGGCGATTGACAGATATCCTGCCCTATCAGTCTATAACTTTCAGTTTTGGCTTAAAGTTCATTATCTGTCACATTAATTAGATTTGACAGTGTGAAGTTTTATTGCTCTAAATTGTCATTATTTTGGGATGGACTAGAAAATAAGCATTTGTCCTATACATCATTTAAGCTGATGGGCTTTGGAAAGCTTAAGCACCAGTTTAAGTCAGTTTAACATAAACTTGATAGCTGTTTTGTCTGAACAGTGGTTCATATCTGACAGAGTTAATACGTATGGTGCTAGGCAAGGAGTCTGTTCTAAAACACTGAATAACTTGTTAAACTATTAGGATGTAGTAATTACACAAAACACTTTTGTGCCTCATATTACATAACTTTATACACAGCTTTATACACAGTCAGTAAACTGTTTCCCTTACATGTTAGATTCGCATATGGCAACTTATTTCATTTCATGCAATCCCAGAAATTTGAAGTAAAGTACTGTGATTTGGATTTGCAGCAAATGTACTGTACTTAGATTGATAAAGTAGTCTTCTCTTTTGAGGTGCCATTTATTTAAATTGGTAAATTGGGCTTCCATACTTTTCCAGACCCGATTTTTTAAATAACAGTTATTTATCATAATATGGCTTTGTCTTACTCAGCGGTATGTGGGGATCAGATTTTAGTGTTCTACAAAGGTGAGTATATTTATAGTAATCATTAAAATGAGACATGTTTGTGTCTTGGGTACTTACTACAAACTGTCCACAGCTTACTGTGGATGCAAATAGTTATTTAAAACTACCAACAGATTTATGCTGTTACTATCTGAGAAGAAAAATAAGGGCTAATGCTATCCAACTTGAGTAAGGACATTACATAATATAGAGAATTTCTTTGCACATTTTGTATTAAGTCCTTTTGCACGTGTATATAGTCCAATCCTGTTGACAGTCAGGATTTAGGACTGCAAGACAGTAGATTCTGTGTTCTAGTTGTGGGTTCATGTGTTGGTACAGTATTGTCCTTTATAGGAGGGTATAATTCTTTGGAGCAGGAACAGGGCATTTTCCTGTTGAATTGAGCTAACCTGTACTTTGACCCTAAGCTTGAATTTTTATCTGTAGAAATTTCAAGTTTTATACCGTATCCCAAAATACAGTTTCAGCAAACTTTCTTGGCGGTTCCATTGTACAAGTGTTTTTTTTCCTTTTGTTTTAATATTGTCCCTTTCTGTTTTCAGTATGGGAGAATAAAATATTTTTTGGTGTTCTTTTTTTCTACGCTCCAGGCTAACTTGGTGAATGTTTACATAACCAGTACGAGAAGTTAGGATGGTGCTGAATTTCTGTGTGCACTGTGAGAAGCGGTAAAATGAGATTAGAAGAGAGAGATGTAATCCCAGTGCATTAGTCTCAGAACACCATTACTTATGTACTGCAGATTTAAGTGAATTTAGCTGAGCTCTTAAAGAGGAAACATCTCATCCACACATTGTCCAACCGTCACCTGAAACTCTAAAAAGTCTTAAGAGTTGTTAGTTGTTAGAGGGGCAACACCTTTGGGAAGTTGTAGGCTCTGGGTGTTGAGGCCTCTTGTGGCAACAGCTGTAGTTTTCTTATTTTACATTTCCTGGAGAATGTAATATTTTCAGATTAGAATGATCATTCATAAATGGTTTAGGATCTGGCAGACTTACCTCTTTACTGTATCGTGTCTCTGAGTAATCTTCTTTTCAAAAAAAGCATACAAAGATGCTACACTTGAAGTAGTCCAGTTTTCCTGAAGGCACAAATATTAAAATGAATAAATTAAAAACAATAATGCAGTATTGTTTCTAGCAGATATAAGCTGGCAGAAGACCTAAGCATACCAGTGAACTCAGAGATGCTCTTAATGAATTGTATACGTGCATATATACATTTACATACGTTTGCTGCCTCAGATTGTCCCATTTCTTAACTACTATATTTTATAGAACAATAATTAAATCTATCCTTTCTCCTAATGCTTTAGGACGCAAGTCCAGTAATATGTATGCCAGCAGCTAATGACACTGCCTTAGGCTCTGTTCACACATAACAAAAGCAGTTCAGAAATTTTCAGAGACAGCAGTATGTGTGAACCTGGTGTTCTTTTCCCTAATCCACTTTCTTTTAGCTTGAAATGTTCATAAGGGGCAAACTGGCATGTGAATCATCACACTTGTGATCCATTTCTAAGCTGTTTCTACGGTGCCTCATAAGTACTTTTTATACTATGTGTGAATGCAGCCTGACTTTGAAATATAAAGTTGTCGCATTAAGTAAACATCATTTCCTTTAAATATCCCTCCAAGTGTTTAACAAAGTACTCAGACTACTTTGTTAGTTCTTGCTCAAAGACAAAGGCTGAAAATTTTAGATTACAAGGACTCCATCTGGCCTCTGGAATTCCAGGTCCATATGAAAATTTGAGTGTGGCAGTGTACAGAAGCTTTTGACATGCATAAGTTTGGAATGTAAGCTATTGAACAAAAGTAAGAACTATATCTGTTGCACTATATCTATATAGAACTATATCTATTCATCTGGTTCTGCCCTCTCCTAATCTTCCAATCGGTTGACTTCAAAAGACTAGATAATGTTCCTACTCCAGGTCAAAAATATTTTCAGTAATGGCCTACTAAAGCAGGATTCATGGTTGTTTTTCTTTGTTCATGTGGTGCCTTGGAGCTTTATGGATTGCAGAAGGATAGGTGTTTGCCTCAAGGGACTTACAAATTCAAACACAGGAGAAAGAGCAAGCAGAAAGGTAGAGAATAGGGATAGAAATAATTAGTGACCAGATGTCTTCCAGATGTTTAGTGGTGTGTATATCCAGAACACCTGGAGTGATGTACATTAAGAAGTGCTGAAAACAGGCAGTGGGCTGCAATATTCACTCAGATGTGAAAACATAGTGTTCCTTGTGCAGGACTCTTTGGACAACTTTTTATGATTTGAAAGAGGATGGAGTTCCAGGAATTGGATACTAATTTCAAGTCTCTTGAATCCGTTTCTAATTTTAAGGATCTATTGTTGTGTCTATGTATGTAGTTGAATTGAATATTCAGTTAGGTAGTCATCAAAGGTCACAGAATTCAAAACAGAAGTTTCTTGGTGAATAATCTGTTCCAAGTACTTTTCAGAGAATTTAATTCCTAGAGTATAGCCTAGAATTTTAAAAGTCAGCTTTCATTGGTATTGCATTGGTAAAAGTGGGGCAGCAGAGGTGGTGGTATCATCTGGAACTACTACGTTCACATGTAGTAAAAAAAAAAGGGCAGCTCAGAAATATTTAGAAATAATAGTGTATATACTTCCTGTTCTCATTTTGTCTCTAACCCACCTTTTTCATCCTAGAATATTCCTGAGAGGTGGTGGGTCACACTGGATATGAATGACCATCTCTAAGACATTATGGAAGTGCTTTTTACTGCACATGAAGTTAGGTTGAATTCACAAGGAACAAAAGTGCCCTAGAGACAATAGTGTATGGCCCTTTTGTTCCCATCCCATCTCTAATCTACCTTTTCTTACCTAGAATGTTCCCAGAGGAAGCACAGACTGGCATGTGAACCATTTCTGAGCTGCTCAGAGGGGCTGTTCCCCCCCCCCTTTTGTGGCTGTGTTCAGTATAAAAAAGGAACCTCTGAGGCAGCTCAGACACAGCTTTGAGATGGTTCTGAGGTGGGATTGTTCACAGGGCCATCTGACCCTCCCCACTAACTTGAGTCTTCTAGGTTAGAGAAGGTGGATTAGAGATGGGATGAAATATAACTGCCAGATGTGACTGTCTTTAGGCTTTTTTGTGCTTTTTTTTAATGTTTGAACACAGGTTCATTTTATCCTTTTATCCTATCCTCCCTTGTATCCTATTCTAGAAGCTTTCCAGTCAGTGAACCTCTACCACTGTTACTTATAATGCTGTGAATGTTTACTTACTTAAATTCCACTATGTACCATGGAGTGTGCTCAGAGTACTTATATGTAGAGAATGCTTTTTTGTTGTGCAGAAAATTGAATTGTAGTAGGTCCAGGTGTCATGTAAGGAAGTGGTATCATTAAAGTGAGGGGAAGATCATACAAGATATCTTGATAAGTCATAATTTCCACACACAAAAACTATTTGAAGATATTTTCTTCTTTATTAGAAAATAACCTTGCATCATACGGTTGTAACTATGGAACTGCACAATTTGGGCTTGGGCTTAGTGCCAGGCTCATATCTTGCAGTAATGGGCTTTAAATTCTGCACTCTTCCACGAAGCTGGGTGACCTTGGGCAAGTCACAGCCCTCTTTCTGAGCTCTCACGGCCCCACCTGCCCCATAGGGTGTCTGTTGTGGGGAGAAGAATAGAAAGCTTTGTCAGCACTTTGAATCCCATTAAATGGGTGAGAAAAGTGGCATAGAAAAGCCAACTCTCCTACTCCTCCTCTGTCGTAGACCAGTGCTCCACCTGCAGGCTCTTTATGTAAAATTTTAAACCACTAGATTATTTGGTGGATTTTGTCATAGTGGCAATCAACAGAGCCAGAGAGCCACTATGATACATGTTTAGAACAACACATTCTGCCTACGTATTTAAATATACAGAAATAACTTCTACCTTATACAGTATTTTTCCATGAGTGTGTTGATAGTTGCTTGATTGCAACATTTTTTTACAGAAGAATAATTTAATGAAAGGTCCTACATTCCCTATTGCACTTTCCCTATCCCAATTTGCTATTCCACTTTCCTCCCCACATTCAGGCATTGTTATGGTATTAATGTTCATTTTATATGTCCACTGGTTTTTAATGTTGTAACCCTTCCTGAGACCTTTGGGTATATGGCAGGATAAAAATTCAAATAAATAAAATTCCCTTTACATAGCTATTATTTCTTATTTATTAATTCTGGAATTTTAAAAGATTGCATAGCAGATTTATTTGTTGTTTTTATATGGGGTGCATCCAGGCTTGTCAGTACTGCACAGTGGGTAGTGGGGAAATCCCAGACTTGTTAATAATGCGCAGCTGTGTTGGAGATGTCACACACAACGATCACTGGATCGTAGTGGTGACGCATTATACCAATGATACTGCGAATTTATTTAATGCTGATATATCAACACTCCCTGTGCAGTATTAAGAAAATTTGAATTTTCACACCAATGCAGACAGGATGGTGAGGGCAGCTCAACTCCCATTGGCTGCCCCATCCCATGTGATGCGCTTGCCAATGCAAACTCTCACAGCTTCTGATGAGGAAGCTACAGGTGGCTGTTTTAGTCTGGACAGGGGGATGTCGCTTCACAGCAGGTAAGCAGTGAATTTTCCTACAACTGCAGGGTTTATTCTGCTAGTCTGGAGTGGGGGGGCATGTCAGCTCCACAAAGTCTCACAGGAACAACAAAAATACAAGCATGCCCCTATATCCATGGATCCAATATCCGTGGATTCACTTAATCACGGTCAACCACAACTCCAACCACTGAGCAACATCCAGGTCCACCAACATGTGCTGGAACTGGGCAAAGTAGTACCAAGGCCCCTTCCAGGAGCTGGGCCAGCTACGGAGGTCAGCCTGCAGCAAGCGGCTGCTTTTCCCTTCCTCCTACAAGGGGCATTGGGTGGCCGTATTTGTGGTTTTTGTTATCCACAGTAGGAGCTGGAACACATCCCCCACGGATACAGGGGTATTCCTGTATAATTCAAATATATGTATAGAATACAAATCTAGAGTCAAAACTAAACTAGCAGACTTAATTTCCTTTTAGCTTTTCGAAAGCACAACATCCTTCCTCCCGTCTATGGACAGTTCACTCATAAAACTTTGATTAAAGCATTGTTAATAAACAGTATTGTAAAAGAATAACAGAGTCATTTCTTGCTTGCAGTTACGACAAAGTGGCAGAAGAGCAGGTAACGGAGGAAGAAGACATCACAGATGTGGAAGATGACAATGCCGATGATGACGATGGAGATGAGGTTGAAGAAGAAGCAGACCAATTCCAAGAAGCCACTGAAAGAACGACAAGTATTGCAACTACTACCACCACCACCGAGTCTGTTGAAGAGGTTGTTCGAGGTGAGCTGTTATCTTGCAGAGCCCACGGTCTAAGAAACCAATCTTCCTAGTGTGCATTTGCCCTTTACTGTTAACAATGTTCCAAACAGCAAAATAGTTTTAAGTAAGTACATCCTCAGGCTTTTAAACTTATGATTTATAAGTATTACATTTTGCTTTTTTTCATCTGTGCCACCTCAGCTTCTCAGTGATAAACAGCCTGGATCATATTTTCAGGATTCCCAGCTCTCCCCCAGCAGTAATTTTAAACAGATGGGCACTTTTTGGTTTAAAATAGCATCAAAACTGCGGTCAAAGTTCTAGGAATGTACACAGTGAGGAAGGATACATGCTAGTGTGGAGGCTTGCATTACAGGCCATCTATTTATAATTAAGAACTAAAAAATGTAGGGTGACTGCCATAAATAGTTTTGTTTTTAGTTAAAAAAGGACTTAAATTGTGTAGCCTTAGTCTTCATCAGTCATTTCGGCAAACTCTGCTTCTTCTTGTAGGCTGCATCATTTAGAAAGAAGCAAATTGTTATATTAGATTGGTCATAGTATTTTAGAAGTAGTCTGATATGGGAAATTTTAACTGAGATATTGGAGAATAGGAAAGTATTCTGCAAAACTGGTTGCCTTAGTAACTTGGAATTAGTTTAAATATTGCAAGAAAGACTGTAGAAAGAGGCATAAGAAGGGTTTTCAGTGCTTAAACTGCGCAAAGAGCTGAGGGCAGCATATGGGATTTTCCCGCTACCCATTTCTTTGGCAACTTGAGCTGCTTGCTGTAAGGCGTTCAGTAGTTGTTTATATTGTGCATTCTTACTTTATATTGTGATTTCATTTTGTTGCTGAACATTTTGGAGACTTATGTAGCAAAGCAAGCAAGGTAAGCTGCACATGAAGTTGATGATGATATTATTGTTATTAGGAGTAGTCATAATGGTGATAGATGATGGTGGTCAGTGCCTGAAAAATCTGCATCCAGACGTCACTTGCCTATTTCACTGTAATAGTGAAAACAAAGCACAGATATTCCGGAATGTCCATGCTTTATTCCGGAATATCCAAATAAAGCGAAATACATAAGTGTCATCTAGATGGAGCCCCAGATCCTCCTCCTTGTAGCATTAATAGAGGTTAATGCTGATTCCAGTGAGGTGAGGCTGCTGATAAGACTAATGATTAATACTGGCAAACAAAGGAGACATAGATTTATACTGGAAAAAGGAATCAGAAGTCTGTGATGCATTCCCATTTTTTAGCTGTGATCCTAAGAGCTTGCAACAGATCTGTGCCAGGCATATTCAAGGGAATATTGATGAGGAGAAGGCTTGTATCCTTACAATAGGAGACACTCTGTTGTACTTTAAATGAAAGGGACAGTAGAGAGCAGGACAAGTGTGACCTACCTCTTTAGCCCTATGCTTTTTATTTGTTTGCATTCAACAAAACAAAAATGAGAGTTTAGTTTTCTGTGGAGGCCAAATGATTATTTGTCACCTGAAAGTTCCTCGCCCTATCTTTCTGCTTCCATTTGGAACAAACAGAAAGCCGTTCAGGCCCCAGCTCTAGGCAGCTGTAGCTCTCCAAAGGTAGAGATTTCAGCATCTTGATGGCCATAACATAGACCAGTCATGTCAAACATACGGCCCGCGGGGCGCATCAAAACGGCCTGTGATCGCCTCCACCGCCATCTCCTGGTGCCCCCCGGCGCCATCTGCTGCTCCCTTGTGCTGTCGGCTGTGCGCCGGCGCTCGCCGCCGCCGGCCACTGGCCGGCGCAGGCCCGGCCCTCGCCCTGGGTGCCGCTGCCTATCGGAGGGAGGGGGCGGAGCCAGCGTGGGCGAGGGGCGTGCGTCTGCCGGCCATGTGAGTGCCGAGAAGAGAAGATGGCACTGCACGCGCCGGGCCTGAGGGGCACAACCGGCGCCGCCTCCTCAGCCTTGCTGCGTGCGGCCGCGACGCCCCCAGGCCCCACTGCTCACCGCCCGGAGGAGGAGCGGCGGCGGTGGCACCTGGCAGGTACCGAGGGAGGGAGGAAGGTGCGCTTCTAAGGCCATTTGCCGGGATCCAAGAGCAGGAAGGAAGCAGAAGGGCTGAGACCTGATATGTAAAGTAAGATATGCTGACTGGCTGAAATGTTTTCCACACTCCTTGCATTCACATGGTTTCTCTCCAATGTGAGATCTGAAATGTGCAGTGAGATATGCTGACTAGCTGAAGGAACTAGTATTAAGATTTTAACAACTGTATATTATATACTATATAATTAAATAAATAAAATGTTATAATAATTCAGTACATTTTTTTTATTTGAATCCAGCCCGCCTACACATTCTAAATTTAATATATGGCCCTCTGCAAAATTGAGTTTGACACCTCTGACATAGACAGTCTTTTGAATACTTTGCTTGTTCTGGCCCAAATAGTGCTTTTCACCTACATCAGTGATAGGAAGACGAATGTGGGAAATAATCCCTTTGATACACTTGTCTCAAGTCAAAATTCATGGTAAAACTTTGAGCAGATCATTAAATATGATACCTGTG
Organism: Aspidoscelis tigris stejnegeri; assembly: GCA_023333525.1. Lineage (NCBI taxonomy): Eukaryota > Metazoa > Chordata > Lepidosauria > Squamata > Teiidae > Aspidoscelis > Aspidoscelis tigris. Next base: position 218,010,228 of record JALMGA010000001.1, read on the forward strand.
CATGCATTCCATTTCCTATCCCATGTAGCACTCTTAGGGGTTTGAGCTTTTCCGTGAAAAAGATGTTCTCATAGCCCTTGCTTTTTGGCGCACTTTAAGCTAAAAGTAAAAGAAGAAAACAAGACTGGTACACATATAAGATCCATTCACAAGTGAAGGAAAGGTATGTTTTATTTACTGTGATTTCGTTCCTCCCTTATATGTAATCGGTGAGAGTCCAAAATATTTTGCTGCAGTGATGCACAACTGTACTTCCGTTTCTCAGAAACACAGCAATTCTAAGCTTGCCTGGGGAATGACAGGTGACAGCCTGTTATTTTGGGCCCATTGGCAAACATATGCAAGGTGTGTTTTTAGCAGCTGTTCTGTTTGACAGTTGAGGAGGAAAAATAGGAAATAATAGATCTTTTGGAATGTTGTCTTTTGAGACTAGTAATACATCCCGTTTACCATAGAAATGTTATTTAGTTTGTGTTTTCTGAGATTCTCTGTAGCACCAGGAGGCCCCAGTTTCTCTACAGCTGAGACAGCATTCTCCAAGACATCTGCTTCATTTGGAGTATATAATTTATCAGGAATTCACTTCTCACAGGTACTCTTTGTGAAGTACACCTCTGTTTCTTTAGCTGTTAATTACTTGTTTCAGTAAGGATCTCACAGCTGCCTTACAGCCATTGTCACGCATACTAGTCTGTCTGAAGAATTGAATGTGACAAAGTAAGACAACATGGGAAAGCTATGAAGTAGTTGTACACTTTGGGAAAACAGCACGTGGATGCTCCCCTCAGAATCACAGATGCAGAACTATTTATATCTAATACCTGCATAAATATTAAGCGTGAAAAGAGATTTTTGTTAAAATACCAAGAGTTCGGCCATATGTTTGCTTGAAAATGGAACATTTTATGCTGAATGAACACAATGAAAGCTGATTCTATAAGTATTTATTTCATTTTTACTTGTCTGCATACTGAAAACTAGTGTTACCTCAATTTCCAAAATGTTCTTAAAATGTCTCATCTGTAGCAGTTTTGGGACTATTATGCCATGTTCCAGGTTTCTTCTGAGAACCTAAGCTTTTGGATATTGCTGCAATATTCATCTTCAGAGGTTTGGCTTTTGGAACACGGCGTAACAGCCCTAAAACTGCTGCAAATGAGACTGTAACAGGCCGTGAAAGTCTACATATAACTGTTCCTAAAATTGTGAGCTAATCGTCATAATAAAGACAAAGTTATTTAACAAACACAAAATTTTAGAGTCCTTGTCAGAATTGTCCACCAGCTGCCCTCAAGCTGCAATTTAGGCAAGGCATACACACATTTACCATCAAGGAGGCTCTTCTGTTTATTGAACTAATAGCAGAAGACAAGGAATGGAGGCAAAACAGGGCTATATCGAGCAGCTACAGGTATATCCGGTTCTCATGGGTTTCCTGCCCAAGACGAAGGCCTCAGTGGTGTGAGAATATAGACAACTAGAGTGGTCTCCAAGGAAACACAAAGTATGGCTGGGCTGTGGTTCTCACAGTCCCATACCTTTGTTGAAAAAACTAGTTTAAACAGTTGTATATACTAGGCAACTGTGGAGAGCACCACTAGCACGTACCCTACTTAAGAGGGAAATGGAAAACTGTAAATTCAGATACATTTTGTATATTAATGTGCAGTATTTTTGTTATCTGAAACAAGCAGCAAAAGCAGATATAGCTAGTAACATGGTTGCTGGGAGGAGATACCAAAGCAAGATTTCTCCTTGGATGCAAAAACGGTTAGGCTGGCCCTGTTATAAGCAACTACTCACCAGATATTGGGAACTTCACATCTGGTTTTGTATTTTGCCATATAAAATTGCTCTTTAGTGATATTTCTATTTGAATGTTTTTCTTTAAATGCTAAGACAAGGTTCAAGTGGCAGATAAGTATCAAATCAAATTTCTTATTCTGGCACTTTCATTACATTAGGAACAAAAATACAAAATAAATTGCACAATAAAATATGCACAAATATAGTTTTAAGCAGCACATTTAACTAGTTTTCTGGAAATAGTAGAAGCTCTGTGAAGGAATTTAGCAATCTTAATATTGTATCCAGGTGTGTTGTATAAATGAGTAAGAGAACTGATCTGCCCTAACAAGGAAGTTTGCTGAAATGAGAATTACAGGTAGGAAGAAATAGAGAATGTAAAGCAACATCTATTTGATTGTTTCAGCCCCACTGTTTTCACAGAGACCTGCAAACTAGGAAAAGTCATTTCTCCAATGACTTTGTACATTTTTCTTACAGCTAAGAAAATGTTTTGATAAGCATCCAAGCTGTGTGTCAGAAATTATCTGGCACAGTTTTTTCAGAAGCAGGATCTTTCAGGTAGGGAGAAGCCATAACTTTTGCGTAAAGTAGCTGTTTTATGTTCAGGAAGCTGTGGGCATAATCAACGGCAGCTTCATTGTTGTGTATCATGGTGCAGAGTGCAGAGAACATCTATGGCACAGAATAAGAAATTCAGGCTAGGAATGGGAAGTGATACTATAGAGTTCACCAGCAGCCATATGCTGCCTTTCCCACCATGCCAAAATATATACTCTTTCCCCAAAATCAGATTCTGTGCCTGGAGGGTAGCAAATGGTAACACAAAACAAAAGGATTCAGGGGATGATTAAGAAATTCCAGATAAGTCAGATTAACACCAGTTCCAGGTAAAGTGATGGAAACCATTATTAAGGATAAAATTAGTATGCACTTAGAAGAGCCATCATTGCTGAAGGAAAATAGCATGGTTTTGGCAAAGGTAAATCATGCCTTGCTAACTTGTTAGAATTCTTTGAGAATGTTAATAAGCACATAGATGAAGATGTTCCAGTACTGACATTGTTTATCTGGATTTTCAGAAGGCTTTGACAAATTCCCTCATCAAAGGCTCCTGAATAAAGTCATCAGGCGTGGAATAAGAGGACAGGTCCTTACCTGGATTTGATAACTGGTTAAAGGACAGGAAACAGAAAGTAGTAATAAATGGACAATTGTCACAGTGGAGGGAAGTAAAAAGAGAGTCTCCCAAGGTTCAATACTGGGACCTGTCCTCCTTAATTTATTCATAAATGACCTAAAAGTGTACGGGTAAGGAGTGAGATAGTAAATTTTGCTGATGACACTAAATTTTTCAGGTACTGTATTTTCTGGTGTATAAGACTACTTTTTAACCCAGGAAAATCTTCTCAAAAGTCGGGGGTCGTCTTATACGCCTGGTGTTGTCTTCTTATACGGCAAGTATATCCCAAACTGTATATTTTAACTGGAAAGTTGGGGGTCGTCTTATACGCCAGAAAATACGGTAAGTAAAAAGTTAAAGAGATTGCAAAGAACTCCAGAGGGTGAGTGGGCAACAAAGTAGCAAATATGTTTCAGTTTTAATAAGTGCAGTGTAATGCACATTGGGGCAGGGAACCCCAGTTACGTCTATAAACTGATGTGGGAAGAGCTTTCTACGACAGACCAGCTTTCTCCATGACATAACACTAGAACCTGGGTGCACTTTATGAAACAGAAGGGCAGGAGAACTAGGTCTGATAAGGGGAAGTATTTTTTTTTCATCCAGAGTGTCATCAGTCTATGGAATTTATTACCAGAAGAGCTGGTGACAGCAATCAGCTTAGATAGTCTTAAGAGGCAATTGGTGGGCCACTATGTGAAACAGGATGCTGGACTAGATGTACTGTGGCCTGATCCAGCATAGTTTCTCTTAATTTCTTGTGTTGTTTGATGCCATGAAGGAAATCATTCTGTATTCAATAAAGATGAGCTTCACCAGATTCATTTCTTAATTTGAAAGAGAATGTTGATTGTTAATTGTTTGAGTTCAAAATGCTTTTGTTAAGGTAAATGCTGTTCAAATAATTATTCCTTTTCATTCCATTTCAGGCAAGTAATTTAATTTTTCATCTTGTAACTGCCTGCTGAGAGAATATTGTTGCCATTGCGCAGCTTAATGCCTTAGTACAATGGTGCTAAAAGCCACATATTCTTTAGTATTTTTCATTTTACTTAAAAATGAAACCCTTCTGAGTTTAGTGGGGCTTATAGCTATTTATGTATCATGGCATATCATAACAGGATTGCTGCCACAGTCACATCCTAGTATTTAATTATGGAAGTATTTTCTTGGCATTTAATGTTGTTTCAAAACTCTAGTGGTACTACTGAAATATTTGCTTTTATTTGCCTTTCTGTATTTACTAATACTAATACTCTTCACTGGCCCATATATTCCTTAGTGCTCAGCTAATCTCCTATAGCCATTTTCCCTATATTTGTTCCCCCCAGATGTTATGGATTGAAGCTTGTTGTCATGTGCTAACTTTGTTTAGTCTTGCCAAAATAATATCAGAACAAAGAAAGTTTACTTATAACAGTTAAGATGTTTAAAGCTTTACAAAATTAATCTTTGAGATCAGGGTAATAGGTCAGGTAGAAAAGGCTTGTGGAGTCTGGCCAAAATTAAGAGGGTTCGAAGTGCATTTTGTAGCCTTTAATTAATGGTGAAGTGCAGTTGGGACTATCAGCCTAGCTGAAATGTAAATTGTTGTAGATGACATGTAACTATTGGAGGGTTTTGTGGGAGGATGGGCAATCATAATCATTTTTACCATTTTAGCATCTGGAATAGTGTTTTAATAGCAAACCAGGTGACTAGTCTCAGATCCAAATAAACATTAGAGGAAAGGTTGTAATAAAGTACAATGAAAAAATCTATTTAATATCATGTATTTATATATGTTTTTTCTGTTTGGAACATTATTGGTAAAGGGCTACAGATATGTACACTGAATAGCTGAATTCTAGTCATTTAAATATTGTTTTAAGGGCTTATTTTGGATTTGGTATTGTTGTTTTGGAGAGTGGTTGTTTCTGCTGCTTTTCCTTTATCAGTTGCATAAATCCTTTTGGCAGAGACAGAAATAGCTTTTGTTCCTCTTCCAGTTAGTAGCCTGAGAGGTGATTTTATAATGTGATACATGGACATTTCCAAACAACTGTGTTCAGTTCAGATCCTGCCTGATGGAGTTCAGGCAGAAGAGCTGCAGGTCTCAGCTTGTTTTAAAGAATGGCGCCTAAGGCCAGTTGGTTTTTGAATGATGTAACAAATATTTAGCTAGAGTCATGCTAGACAAAGACCTTTCTAGGGTGAATTCGCCTCCTAGGAATATGTATACAAATAACAGTATGTAGAAGAACGTTGAAAATACCACTTTCACACTAAATATAGTTCCTCCACATCTCCTATAATTAGAGGTGTGCTCTGAACAAGCTGAGACTGGTCCTTGCCGAGCAATGATCTCCCGCTGGTACTTTGATGTGACTGAAGGAAAATGTGCACCATTCTTTTACGGCGGATGTGGTGGAAACCGAAACAACTTTGACACTGAGGAATACTGCATGGCAGTCTGTGGCAGCGTCAGTAAGTGGACCTCTCCAGCCTGTGGCAGTCTCTCTCTCTTTTCTCTCTCGTGCCACTCTGCCTCTGCTGTTCATAGCAGATTTTATTTTTATTTCTTTCAAATTCCCTGGGAATGGGCCTGTCCTACCACTAACCATGCCTCTGTCAGCTTCTCTAATTGCCCTTGTCTTGTAGAGTGTGTTTGGCCATTAGTACATGTCTCTCCCTCTTTCTTTCTATTCAGGCTTGACAATCGGTAACTTCTTTCATCTGTATTGTAGACACAAATTGTCTTGCAGCAAGCTAATGGAAATTGAGAGAAGAAGCACTTAGAGCTAATAGTCTGCTATAAGATCTACTGTAGAAGTACATTTGCTCTTGTGCATCTGTCTGTCCTCATGTATGTACACCACATGCATGATCATTATAGAAAGAAGCCACAAGCCTGTAAAACTGACTTTTGATAACTTTGTTTAATTTTTTTAAAAAATAAAACACCTGATGCACAGAGAAATTTCTGAAACATGCACAGTGATAGTCTATTTTAACTTCATTTATTTATTTATTGTATTTATTTTGTCCTTTACCTCCTCACTAATTATGGTAGTGATAAAGCTCATACACGTATCATTGTGATAATGTTCACATAATGCAACATCCCTATTGTGTATGAAACAACATTGCCATGGCTACATTGTAGTGGTGCAAGGCGATCAATACTTTGCTGCTTTCATTTTCTGTTAACCATCATTTAGCAACTGTAATTATTTATTTATCACATACTGTATTTTCTGGCGTATAAGACTACTTTTTAACTCAGGAAAATCTTCTTAAAAGGCGGGGGTCGTCTTATACTCCGGGTGTTGTCTTCTTATATGGCGAATATATCCCAGACTCTATATTTTAACTGGAAAGTTGGGGGTCGTCTTATACACCCAGTCGTCTTATATGCCGGAAAATACGGTATATCATGGATTTCAAATCCCTCTATGTGGGTTACAGGTTAAACAAGTAAGACACAATAAATCAAAGACACCCCCCCAAATGCAGAAAATTAAATTAATAGACATTTCAATATGCTTTAAATTAGATTTAATACCAAATTGATGATGAAAAAATGAAGTCCAGCTGCATCTAAAGAAAAGAGATAATCCATGAGCCTAAGGATCATATACACTGGTTTCATTACAAAAGATTATGGTGTGTGAACTTAGGCTGCCTTCAGACAGCAGGCTGACATAGCAGGAGAAAGCAATGATGTAAGGTATTGCTCCCCTGTTGTGATTGCTTCCTAGACAGTGCAGGTCTTGGCAGGTTTTGGTGACGTGCAATTCATGCAGTCCCTAAATATACATATGACCACCTCAACACATGAGTGGAAGCCTGCTTTGGCCTCCACGCCTGTGCACTGGACAAAGCTACAATTGCTGCCCCATCCAGAAAGGTAAGTGGCTCCCTAAAAAGCGCTACGGCTGGAAAACTCGTGACCAGCGCTAGGTTTTCCAACAACAGTTAAAAGCACTTTTTAGGGACAAAAAAAGGAGTGTGATGAGGTTGCTTATTATATATGTGGCGACCACACCATGACAGTGCCATAATGGGGCTATATTTGGCCTGTCCAGATGGGGCCTTAGACTCATTGAAAAGTATTGCATACAATATGTTACAAACGTTCTAACTTTACAGTTGTTATTTGAAGTATAAGTATCTGATGATATTTATAGATATGATTTCTTTTCAGTACATTATTTAAGATGTGTATATAGGTAAATTAATACTTTTAAGCAGAATCCTCCTCCCCCAAAAAATATTGTATGAGATTTTGTTTTGTTTTCAGTTTTTCTTGATCTGAAGTTCTAAGCACACTTATTAGGAACTAGGTTTCACGGAACTCTGTGGGAATTAGTGGTGAGTAAATATGCCTAAGATTGTGCTGCACGTGCAGGTTCTTAACTAGAAAGTTCCATAGCTCACAGCACCTGCTTTGCTTAAATTTCTGACTTCAGATGGATCTTACAGGGATCCTTATTTGGACCCCTGTCAATCTGTTTAGCAGGAAATTCTGAACTAGAAGGTGAATTTTTTGACAGTGCAAAGCATTCTTATATGTACTCATGGTGAAGTTAATGGGCCTAAATTCTCATATCTGGTTTATGGATTGGACCATTCCTAAAACGCAGCAAGACAACAGAAGACCTTTTGTTTCCTTCTAAAGAGTTTTAAAAAGTCATGTTCTTGCGGATGCTTCACTGCCTATAGGATTTTCAGTACTATCTACGGGAAGACAGCATAAGCTACGGAGTGAAATGGTACAATTAAGTCTGACAGAGTTGCATGATGCTCTTGTAGGTGCAATTATTTCCTAAGTTCAAAAACCCCTTCAGTGGTTCTTGTTTTTGTAATTTTTGTTCCCACTGTTCTGGAGTAAGCAAGAGCTCTTAGTTACTTCCCTATTACCACAAAACAGTTCTTATCTCCCTTGTAGCCATTGCACCAAAACTTCCTAAAGCTTATGACACTTTTAGTCAATGCTAGGGGAAGCATGTTTTAGAAGATGAAAGTTTGCTGGAAAGCTTTGTATTCCCAGTTCTGTATAATGGTTATTGAGGATTTGTGGCCTTCTTGTTATATTCACAAACTAAAATGGCACCAACAGACATTTTGGGCCTCATCTTGTTTTCCTTTTTCAAGTGAGAGAGTGTTTTGTTTTGTTTTAGCATCCCTCAGTATTTTTTGAATTCCATACCATTTTGGTGAAGTATGACCTTCAAAAATATAAAGGGGCAATGGTATTTTAAAACAATCTCTGGTCTGGGTTTCTTGTTGTCTTTCTCATGTTTGTTAACTTCTTAATCAAGTGTGAGTCATGTTACACAAGAATCTTTATGTAGTTGAGCATTGATTTCCATTTTCATTTGTGTTTGGTATCAAACGTTCTATGGATAACAGATATATCAATGGCTACTAGAATGGGTGCCTAAGTACATCTTTCAGGCTGGGGGGACAAGCAGGATGCCACTAAGGCCATTTGCTGGGATTCAAGACCAGGAGAATGTTTGCTTTTGTCTCTGCTTGAGATGCCCATGGGCAATTGTTGGGCCTCTATGTGTGACAGGATGCTGGGCTAAATGGACTGTGGCCTGATCCAGCAGATCGCTCCTCTTATGATTTCATAGTCTTATATGTTCTTATTTATCTGTGTCTAATAAAATTTATTTTTTTAAAAAAATCAGATGTCATGATACACTGTGGTTTGTTGTGAACAAATGTGTTCTGGCTGGAGTTCTTTGTTCTTTCCTTCATGGCTATAAATCAGCTTTTAGAAGCCTGGTTTAATGTTTTACTCCAGACATTTCCCCCCCTTTCCAGACCAGAGAAAATGGTTAATCTTTATTTTGTGTAAAGAAAGTTAATTTTAATGAGTTATCAAGCTGGATTTTGTAAACAAACCGCAGTTAAAACTAACACTGAATTGTGATGAGTATTCCTTCCAACATGTGTGACTAGCTCTTTTCCCAAAGCTTGAATATTGACTGTGTTCAGTCAGGAACTGAATCAGAAAGGGAAGGGGAGTGTACGCAGCCTTGAAACTACTTATTCCTGTCTTATATAGATATGGCTACATTTTGAAAGGAGAGAGTTGACCGTTCTATCTCTGTCTGTGTACTAATTGGGAGGAAGAAGAATGGACACTCATATCTTAGGAAGATCAGGATACTTACAGGCTTTAGCATTCATAGACAGAAGATGTGTTAAACCCTCCTGGGACTTGCTCCAAAGTGCAGACCCCATGCTCCAAAGTGCAGAAATATTCAGCTGCATAGTTTACAACAGAAACAACTTTTTGATGACAGCATGCTTTTAGTCCAACCAAGCCAGCTTTTGGAAGTATTTCCTCAGAAATCAAGAAATAAATCAAATGGAAGTGTTTCTTGTGCTTTTTCTTCTCATGCTTCTCGTGTTTTGCTCAAGCTACCAGCGAAATAAAACTGCTTTGGGGTTTTTCCTTTTGGCTAGGTATTGATCTCATTAATGAATTGAAGAGACTAGTAACACCTTAAAAATGTTGGCACAGACTGTTCTGTTATTGTATACTGTTCTAGACAGCCTTCCCTATGGGCTTGGAAGAAACAGATTTTTTAAAATATAATAGTATTGTTTAATAATTCACATTGGCAGTGGTGTGATTCCTATGACTACATTCCTAACATGAAGAGAAAAAAATTAATTGTGATACTCTATAGAGTTTAAACATGATTGGTAAAACACACAGAGGGTTGACCTTTGAAAACCTAGATCCAAGTCCTCTCTGGAGTCTGTCCGTCCATTCCCCCGCCCCCCAAGAAGAGGTCTCAGACTAGATGGCAGATAGAGAAATTTCTTTTCTCTATCGCACAACACTAGAACCAGGGGGCACTCTATGAAGCTGATGGGTAGGAGAATAAGGTCTGACAGGGGGAAGTATTTCTTCACCCAGAGGGTCATCGGCTTATGGAATGTGCTGCCGGAAGAGGTGGTGACAGCTACCAGTCTGGATGGCTTTAAGGTAGGGTTAGACAAATTTATGGATGACAGATGTATCAATGGCTACTAGAACGAATGCCTAGGTGCATCCTTCAGGCTGAGGGGGGGGGGAGGAACTGGGGCGCTTCTAAGGCCATCTGCTGGGACTCGAGAGCAGGAGAAGGTTTGTCCTTGTCTCTGCTTGAGATGCCCGTGAGCATTTGGTGGGCCACTGTGTGCGACAGGATGCTGGACTAGATGGGCTGTGGCCTGATCCAGCAAGGCTTCTCTTATGTTCTTATGTTCACAGTGCTTTCATACTTAATATTATGAAGCAGTTTCAGTGGTATGACTCTGAAAGTAAACTTCTTAGCTGTGGTAATTAGTTTAGTAGAGTTAAATGCTACCTTATCCTAAGATGAGTGAGGAAGGCTATTCATAATATCTCAGCATTTAACTATGGGTATGTCTTGTACACTTGACCAGTACCGTGGAAGGAAGCACTGACATTTGGGCTTTGTGTACTCATAGTCTCTACAAATGGCATGGGAAAAAAGCCATTTTTTAAAAAAATGCTGGTCTTTCTCTAAGGCAGCCTTAGAAGCAGCTGCCACATTGTCTCAATGCATTTTACAGGCATGCAGTACCATTTCTGGTTGAAAATCGAGGCTGAGGATCTTTTGCTATTTCAGAGCAGGATGTGACAACACGGTCTGCGCTAGCTTAGCAGTGAAAAATGCCAGATTTTAAAAGAAAATCCTGGATGTACTTAAATGTGACTCATTAGAGGAGTTGGCTAGCAAAGCACTGGAACAGCACTGGGTCTGTCTCCTGGCCCAGGCCTTCAGTTAAGTCAGATGCTTTCTTTTACTGAATCTGGAGGCTCCTGCCAGTATTGCAGTATTTCAAATGCTTTTCAAATTAAAGTTATAGGTAAGTTGATCTTCATTTCTGTATGCAAGTGACAAAGATACTTAGTCAAACTGAGTAGAGCTGACCAGGGTCTGTGGATAAATTATAAACCATACTGGGCTTCTTTTCTTTCAGATAATGCTAGAAGTGGAAAGAATGCTAAGATTTAAAAGCGTGGTATAAATAGGGACCAAAGTTATCTATTGCTTAATTAGATAAAAGCAAATAGACAAGATTTATGTAGAATAATCCTGCATTTACCTTTAAATGAATATAAAGAAGAACATTTTTACAGTGAAAAAATCCCTTATTTTACCTTGGATTTATTTGGACATGGACTTAATATATATGACTGTATATGTTTTTCAGTAGTACAGTTAATTCAAGTAATAGGCAAGGGATTAATTTTTAATCTGCTGAGTCCAAAATTAGATCTTACTTAGCACCTGAGTAAAATCTTACTTGTGAGAACAGAGTGCTGGACTAGATGGGCTGTGGGCTGTATAATATAATACTGTATTTTACTTTGCTTATGATTTCTTAATGATAAGAAGAATTTTTAATGGCTGATAATGACTGAGTCCCTGTCAGCTTAAAAATCCTTGAAAGAAGATCTGAAAACGGAGAAGGTGACATGTCATTTCCCCATTTGAATATACGAATATCGGAACATAAAAGGTGCCTTGCTGGATGAGGCCACATCCCATCTAATCCAGCATCCTGTCTCACATAGTGGCCCGTGAATTGCTTCTTGGTGTTCTGAAGCAAAAGACAAGCCAGTACCTTCAGCTGTTCTCTCAGCTCCCTGCAAAAGGCCTTGAGAGGCATCCTGCCTGTTTCTTCAACCTGGAGACCATACCTAGGCACCCAGTAGCCATTTATACACCTGTTGTCCATGAATTTATCTAATCTTTTCTTAAGGCTATCCAGGCTGGTTGCTGTCACCATCTATTCTGGTAGTAAATTACATAGACCAATGTCCCTCTTGTTGATCCTAACTTTTCTGCCCTTCAGCTTCATAGTGTCAAAGAGGTGCGTCTTGCAGTAAAGGTGCCTGATGCACCTCAGGGAAAATACAGTTTCATAATCTGGTAGAATGGTGGTACTGTACAATCAGGACGGCCTCCCCTACAGATCTTAATGCACAGGCAGGTCAGTATGAAAGAAAGTGTTCCTTTAGATTTTTTAATTCTTTTAAGACCAGTGTGATATGTATCTGATCAGCCATTCAGGTAAGCAACCGAGCAGATGCATCCTGCACCAACTGCAGCTTCCAAACCATCTTCAGGGACAGCCGCAATCCTGTCCAGTACCTTGGCTAAAAAAGGTGTGTTGGCTACCAGGTGATAGTTGTTTAAATCTTCTGGAGTCAGGGAGGACCTCTTGAGGAGGGGGCATTTTGTCAGCTGAACCCCAGCAGGCAGCTTGTTAACATCCTCAGGGTACAACAGTTGAAAATGATCCAAAGTAACTGGACCATATAGTTCTCTGGACACTTCCTGTGGACTATTCCCAACTGTGGTGCCTAATTTCCCAGAAATCTGAGCAACTTTCCCCTCAAAGTGTCCTGCAAATTTGTCGCAGCAGGTATTACTTTGCACTTATAAAGATTGAAATCCATTTGCCATTTTGTTGCCTGCTCCCCCAGTGTCCTCTCTAGTCTCATCAGCAAACTTTGCTATCTCACCCTTTACCCCTACTTCTAGATCATTTATGAATAAATTTTAAAGCAATAGGGAACTAATGAAGACCCCACTTTTTATGTCCCACTCTGAGAATTGTTTATAACTAAAGTACTCTCTATTTCCTGTCCTTGAACAAATTACGAATCCAGGACAGGACCTGTCCTTTTATTCCATGATCAATGAGTTTATTCAGGAGCCTTTTGTGAAGGACTTTGTCTATTTCGACCTTCAGAAGGCGTTTGACAATGTTAACTTAAATGGATTTTCTTTAATCACATACGTATTTGCATTCTCAAATAATTCTAACAGGTTGGTAAGGTGTAGCTTATCTTTGTGGAACCCACACTAATTTTCTTTCATGCTCTTCTTTGTGCACCCTAATTTTATCCTTAATGATGGTTTCTATCACTTTATCTGGAACTAACATTAGGTTGTTTATTAAGACACATGTGGCCCTCTTCCCTGGTTACCTCTATCTAACTGAATTCTTCCAACTTCCTTCCTGAAAGAATAGGTTTGGCTTTTGAAAGAACTGTATTGAGAAAGCAAAACTCCAATTCTTACTCTTCCATCTATTTTTTTTAATATATAATTACATGATCACTTCCAGATGCAATTCATCTTTCACTATTCATATGTATTTGTTTTTTCTTTCTGTTTTCTTGAATATGCGTAGGATAGCATTGTACTAAACTGGAATATTGATCATTCCGTGTTTGAAAAAGGCAAGATAAACAAATATATGCTCTGTAGGCCAAATCAGTTTTTTTATGTTAACTACTTGAGAAGGAGGTATGCCATTCATTTTTTATAGAAAATAATCAGGCTATTTTTTATTTCCACATACACACCTTATTTTCTTCACTTTTTAAAATTGGTATTTTGTAGAGTAGTTCTTTTTGTTTCATTGTCAATATTATTGATATTTACTTAAAATGGAGTGCTGGGATTGAAGCAGAAAAACAAACACGTATGTGGTGGTCAATATCCAAACTGTGGATTACTATGATTTCAGTCTCTATCTCAAGCTGTAAGACTAAGATAGCTAGGAACTAGTTGCTAATTATTTTGGGGGCTTGTTCATATAAAATACTTTTAGAGAAGTTTCCCCAGTGTGAAGCAGCCCTGGCACACTTAAGTGCAGTTAATTAATGAGGTTCCCTGGGTTTTAAACGCCTACTCTGACACTTCTATTCTTCCAACTTTTCTAAATGAGAGGGGCTGAAGTACTCAAAGTTATTTGCTTAAATCCATGTAATAGTAATCTTTTTTGCTTTTAAATATCCATTTTACCCTCAAAGTGTATGTTGTTTTGGCACTTCATCAAAGATACGGTAGTGGGAAGGTGCAAATTGTATCTGGGTGAGCTTTTTGTAGCATAAGATAATCTAGTATAAATTGGAATGCAGGGATCACAGCCTTTGTGACTACAGTATGTATCCTGGCATAACAAGTAAACTGTACTGTATTTTCTGAAGCAGGTATGTGTGTAAGAAATAAAGGTCTTTGTAGTTAAGGGCATACCACTGATGGAAGGCAGTGTACAATACTGAATGCATGAATATATAAAGGATTAGGGCTAATGTGGAGGGGGATTGATTTTAAGAGCTAAAGGGACACGTAAGAGTGGACTGGTGCTAAAATTGTCCTCTGTGTACAGCTTACTTTCCCACAATTTGCTCCCTGCCCCCACAGTCTAGCATTTTTCTTCTTAGCTCAGACCTGATAACCAGAAGTGACCTCAGTCTGGAGAAATGCATTGTGGAAGAAAGAGTCTAGTGAAGGTAAACAGACAGTGCATGAACTGTTTGCTAAGAAAGAAGGGAAAAAAGAAAGAGTGTGTGCCCTTTATTCTCCACCTTATATGTGAACAAAGCAGAAAAGGGGTTAAACAAACAGGTCTACAGCTGTCACATCTAATTTGTCTCTTATTTATCTGCTGTCAAAGCACCATTGTTCTCTAACCCAACCGTGCAATATGTGGCCTAAAGTGAAAACCAGTTTTCCCAGGGATCAGCTAAGTTTCAAGCTGCATCAGACTTTGTCTCCCACCACCCACACAGCAGTGTCCTGGGAATTAGATACCTGTCCTTTGTCCTTTGTTGCAAGCATGCATTCAGCATATTTTCCATCTTCCTCTCCAGGGGTGGAACACTCAGCCTCTATTAGTTTTATTGTTGTTGCTTTTGTAATTTGAAAATCAGAAAAGGGCATTAGTTGAGGGCAGAAGCCTGTTGCCTAAATAGTAATGGTTTTTGCAAGTGCTGTAATCTTTTACTCTGTTAGTACTGTTATAAGACAGCCTTTTGTGAGGGAAATATGTATTTTTTCCAGGTAATAAGCCACTGTTATCAGAATCGGAAAGAATTTGACTTCTTTTTGATAGATATAGTATATGTCCCTGTAAAAGAAGTTATCTGTATTCCTTAATTTATCCCTTTGTGTTATCTCTGGGAACTCTCCTTCTCCTGGTTGACTTATTAAGAGTATAGGTAGGGCATGGCTCAAAGCACTGTGTTTCACTTTATGTGACAAATAGAAGTTTACTTTTGTTGGACACAGCTTCACATTGTTCCACTTGTTCAGTTGGTGTTGATTCAGTTCTTTAACCTAGAAGTAAAACCAGTCCGGTTCTTTATTTGGTGCGAAACTCTAACTTTTTGTCACAAACTGCTTGACTTTGGTTCTTTTTCTAGCTGTAAACTAAAAAAAAAAGTCAGTAGAAAGCTTCTACTGAAAGGCAAATCGGACAGTGTTTCCACATAAATCTGAATTATTATTTTCTTTAAAAGATACTTATTCCTAAACAGGTGCTTCTTAACTACTTGTATCGGAATATTTGTTTGCATTAATAAGCCCTGACCAAGTTTATGTGCTCACCACATGAATGAAAGAGTGAAGGAGTTCAGTGTAGGTAAATGGGGAGGCAGCATACTGTGTGTATTTTTCCCTCCAGAGGTCCTCCTCACACAAAAAAGTGTCATGTGTGCATATTTAAGGTCTTATTCCTGAGCTAGAACCCATTCTGTTGTGAAAATAGTTCATGTGTTCTAAATTTTGGAAGATGTTGCTGATTGTCAAAAGTATTTCATTTCCATTCTTTACATTTGGCATGTTAAATTGAAAGGTGCATTTAAATTCAAAATGTTGCAGGGGAAAAACATTGTTCAGTTTTGAAGAAACAGTGAAGTAGGTCAGTAAAATTCAAGGCAAAAATGATGTGTGTATTATGATTCAGTGAGTATGGATGGGGGGCACTGAAAATACTTAAAAGAGGTAAGCTGCTTGATCAAATTATGGAGTTTCATGTCTCATACTGTAAGTCTGGGAAAGACTTGGATTTCATTGCGGAGCAGAATGTGTCTGGCTTCAACAGAGTACAGTTTATTAGTCAATAGCCTCAGGATCGTTATCAGAATGTCACTGTAGTATATCTGCTAACCAAGATAAGCAGATGGATAGTGGAAGCACCATGCCTAACATCTGTAGTTTTTAGTCGTCATTGGTGTTGTCTTGCCATGAGAATGAACCATCCAGAAGGCTCTATCTTGGGAAGTTAGTTACTGGGAAGAAGGTTTTTGACAGTGTGTTGTACATTAATTAGGGAGGCTGTGATGAGCAGTTTTTTCTTTTCAGTTTTTTTTATTGTTGGCTATACAGAAATTAGAACAATGCAGCATAATTTAAATAAAATATAATTTTCACCTGTAAACCAACTTTTTATATTCCTCCCCTACTGATCTCCAATTATTTCTTCTATTTCTTTTGGGAACTATTTCATTATCCCTTCCCTTTCCTCTTGATCTTTTCTGGTCTTAATATTATTTCCTCCAAAATGACCCACATTCCTTCTTCACCTTGTTTCCTACCATTTTGATTCTTATATTTCTTATCATATCCAATATAAATAATTCCCTTACATAACATTTCCATCTCCTTTTACCTTGTCTTCCACTTGTATGCTGTAATTCGTCTTGGTACCAATAATAATTTCAGCAGTTAAACTTTGTTTATTTCCTTATTTTTCACCTTCATTTTCCCTAGGAGACACATTTCACAGATGCATTCAATTATCTGTTCCATTTCTTTCATCAATTGTTGCCAAAATTTTTGAACCAACCCACATTTCCACCATATATGCTTGTAATCTCCATTTACATCTGTGCAAATTAATTTCAATATTTTCTTATATTTAATATATTTGATGACTTCACCACTTTTCTTTACTAATTCAATCCATTCTTTTCCCTCTATTCTTATTCTTCATTTCATGCTTTGTAAATTATCTTACAGTATTTTGGGTGCATTCCATAATCATAATATATTTTATATACTGCTGAAACAAGTAATTTATTTTCTCTTTTACTTTATTTTTTCAAAATCATTTAACTGTTTATATACTGTTTCTGCATATTCTTTATCTCTTATAAGATTATATAAGGCCCTGTTCCCCTCTCAATGTCTTTCTTTTGGTGTTTTCTAATCTTAATGGTTACTTAGTTACTGTTTAATAACTTTGCATTTCTCTCATGTCATTTATCTTTCAATGTTTTCATTACTTATTATAGTAGCAGCAGCATTTTTTTCTTATTTCTTTGTACAGTACCAGATGTATTGAAAACATTTTGTATGTTGTTGCAGGAACATGGAGAAACATAGTATTGTGTTTAATCTGTATAAGAGCATAGAGGAAACAATACCACGCTTTGTCTGTGAGATGATACCTTGCAATATCATTTTTGAATGAAGGGTTTGGTGTTATGTGGTGTGGTATGGGATGGTATGAATTACCATAATTCACTGGCAGCCAATATATTTGATATGCCAGAATATCAAAGGTATCGTTATTTTAAAAGGATAGGGGAACAAGTGATGTTACTTTTTTTGAGAACCAGGAAAGAAGCTGTCTGTCCGAATAAGTAATGTGACCAGTTCCAAAGTACTTTCCTGCAAATGAGAGGTGATATAGCATAAGTGCCAGAAACGCAGGCGTTGTTCCAGGAACTTCCTGTTTCTTTGTTTGTTTGCTTGCTTTTTCATATAAGCTTTTAGCACATACAGACAACATAACTTCAGTTCACTCTTAAATGCACTCTTCCAGCAGTGGTAATTGGTGGGGAATATGAAGTCTTTCTTGCAAGCACAAGACACCCATTAGAATGAATGTTGCTCTGCATCTAGAGCAAAGCTGCTGCTTCATCGCTTATTGTATTAACAGAATGGCATCATTTTAGCTGGGTTTTAAGCACAAGAATGCCCTCAATATATGCCTGAAATAAGTAACAGGGAACAGCTGAGCTTGGATGATTAAACCAGTGTTTGTTCTTAGGAACGTGCATTAATTTGTTTTCAGTATAGGAGAAAGTTACCTATACAATGATTATGTAACATCCTGCTGGTCAGAAGACAATATAGTTCAGGAGATAAGGGTGCATCTGAAGATCCTTTAAGAATATGTGTATCATTTACATTCGTAGCAGGTTGGTTTTCAAAGTACATTGTGAGGTTTTAACATCTTGAACCTTGTCCATTTTATGGACAGACATTTCTTTAGGTTTACTTTGCAACGTGAGGAGTTCTTCCTTCATGTAACAACTTCTTTATATTCTTTCAGTTGTTTTAGATTATTGCTCTATATTGGAAGTGTTCATACCCTGTAGTATTTCATTTTTAAGTGATTATTTTTTCTTTGTTTTTCATAAATCCCATTCCTAGTTCCTACCACAGCTGCCAGCACTCCTGATGCTGTTGACAAGTACTTGGAGACACCTGGTGATGAAAATGAGCATTCCCATTTCCAAAAAGCAAAAGAAAGGCTTGAAGCAAAGCATCGTGAAAGGATGTCCCAGGTGAGTTGTAAACTGGCCTTGTTTTGTAATCGAAGCTGATATTTCCTGGCTCCCCAACAAATCAGAAGAACAGTGAATTCCTCTACTTGCATAACTTTTCTCCGTAAGCCTGCTCCCCATCATAATAGCTTGCATTTTACACAAAACATCTTGTAAACTCAGTACTTCAGAGACAAGTCCTCTTCTCTTGCCAACAGTGATGTATGGATTTATTATCTCCTGGATTAACAAGATAATATCTTAAAAGGAAGAAGAGGAAGGCTGAGTTAAAACCATAGCCTCAAAACCTGCAACCATCAACCTTTAGCCACTGAGCAAGTGACAGTGTGAATGAGAAGATCACATCTTCCCTAGATTCATATGAGAGATGGTGAAATAAGGTGTATTACCATCTAAAAAGAGTCATAGATAGCTCTTTCTGCAAGTCATTCACATTATCTAACTTCCTCACAGTCTGGCACTTTCATTGAGATTTAATTGCACCTTCACAAGCTGAATAATAATAAAAAGGAAAGGTGGCTATTTTTAATACTTTATTTACCTATGATTAAGACAGCATTTTAGTTTACAATTCATGATGGTTCTACCTTTTCTTCCTTTGGACTATTTATTTGTAATGTA
Organism: Aspidoscelis tigris stejnegeri; assembly: GCA_023333525.1. Lineage (NCBI taxonomy): Eukaryota > Metazoa > Chordata > Lepidosauria > Squamata > Teiidae > Aspidoscelis > Aspidoscelis tigris. Next base: position 218,029,232 of record JALMGA010000001.1, read on the forward strand.
TCTGTAGGTGCATTTACAGGACATATGTTGAGGGGCAAAGTCTCCAAGATGTGTTTCTACTGGATTTGGCAATCCTGTTTTTTATTTTTTCTAGATGAGATGAAACTAGGTGTTGGAACAAGATGCTGCAGTATAGAACCCTGTTCTTGGATTCAGACAGTCTCACTTTCCTCCATCTTCCTTCCCCTCACCATTTTCATTACCATTGCCATTAGTCATCATCACTGTTAAACTCAGTTTCATTGTGCAAAATATAGATTCTTAACCTTTTCTACACCGTGGATCCCTTTAAGAATCTGAGGGAAGCTAAGGATCCCACCTCCCACCAAAATATATTTTTTTTAAAAAAATCTAATATATTAAAAAAACTTTATTTAATTAGGGTGATTTTCAAAGCAGGGCTATGCTTCATGGGCCCCCTGAAGACCATCTGCCAGGTTAACAACCCTTGGCACAGAAGAATACATGGCCAAGGAATTTGAACATGAAGACTTCAAGGGGTTAAGAGATGGGGCAGGATGTTGATATAAATTAAATAATAAAATACATTTAAAAAGATGCCAGCATCCAGTGAGTGAAGAGCATCTGCTGTAGACTTCTTGTTGTCTGTACCTCTGATGGATACATATTTTTAATTCCAAAGATATCACCTCTGAATAAAGATGTCCTTTTAAGATGCCCTTTTGCCATTGTTGAGTGTGCCTGCTTCGTGTTGCTACCTTGCAATAAAGGAATCTTCATGGTATAAGTGAAGTTAAACACTAGCCTGGACAGTTGAATTTGCTTTAACATCAGTATAGAGTGCCTCAATATTCTTCCCAGTCACCATCATCATAAAGAAGGAATTTGTTTTAGCCACAAATCACTAAATCTTTAAATTCTGCTGATAACCTATTATTTCTGTCTGTGTCTATGCAATTCTATTCATCTTGGCACACCCTCCAGAGTATTTTTTTTAAGTATTGGAAAGAAATGGCAATGTGTTAAACCTTTCCAGATGTTGTCAACTTCTGTCATTAATGCATACACATTAAGAAGAAACAGGTGAACCCTATTTCACATTAAAAAGCACATATTGAGAATACAGCTTTTGAGCTGTCCTGGTGTTTTCTATAAAGACCTGGGAGCCTGACACATTTTTATTTATTTTGTTTAAGAATTTATATCTCTTCCTTCATTCAGAACTCTCAGGGGTAGAATGAGGCAATTGCAGACACAGCAATAGCCTTGGATGAAACCTTGTCTGCGGGATCAGGTCAAACGCAGAGGACATAATACTCAATAGGATGCTAACACCTGGGAGGTGAACCCGCTTGAACTTCTGACTCCTAACAGTGGGGCAACCAGAGCATCCACCTGTTGTCTACCAGGACACTGCCTGCTCAAACAACCTAGTACTGTTTTGCCTTGTGCTGTGATTAACATATCAGGAAAAAAATAGCATGGGGTGAAACACCCTGAAGGTAGTAGGGCTTCCCTTAAGTGGTAAATCTCTTAGTGCAGAAGCCAAGCCAAGGGAAAGGGCAGAAAACTGCCAGAGAGTAGGACCCCGTGTTGAATGGAGGAACTGCCTATAGCAAGGAGAACCCAGATGTTTATGTAGCATCTCATAAACTAAGAAAAGGGAAAAGAAGGTCCTAACGTGAAATGTAACTCTGAAAGAGAGCTTCCATCCTATATGTCTGCTGCGTAATCACCATCTTCCAGTTCTTTCAGGTACCATAAAGAAGGGTAATAAACTCCTCTACCCCTCTAGGTTGGGGGAGCTAACTCTACTGTTCCTATAAACCCCAAGGTGGGAAGGGGCCTTCATAACTTCCCTTTACCTGGCCAAGAAAACCCATCAGAGATTTAATAAGGGGGGCAGGAAGGATGCTTCTTAAATTTCAACCTATATTCTGGGCAAATTCCTTTTGAAAACCAAGAACCACTGGACTAATCGTGCTTAGCCAGAACTCATTTCTTGTTGACAGCTAGAGAATCAGGATTGGCTCCAACTCAATCTGGAAGCATAGTCCCAGGATTCTTGAAAAGATAGAGCATGAGCTAGAACTCCTAGAAGAGGAAAGCCCTCAGTGTGTACCTCTAGGAGATGAAACTGGATGGGCTGCCATAACTTTATTGTTGTCCTTAATCTAATTCAAGATTTCTCTCCATGTTGCCCCCTAAGAGCATTGGCCTATATGGGGGTATTGTTGCTAAATCTGCCCTGGCATTGGCATCTACCTGCCAGAATCTTAAGCCTCTGTAAGGACCTTAAGCTAGTGCAGAATTAGGCATGGCTTTGGCTGAGAATAACACCACCTAGAATAGAATTTGCTGTTAAGGCCAAAATCCTGAATCTGTATTTTAAATATGATTTTTTTTTTTTGCATCAGCCATAAAGATCAGAAGCTAACATACTGTATTTTCTCGCATATATGACTACTTTTTAACCCAGGAAAATCTTCTCAAAAGTCAGGAGTCATCTTATACGCCGGGTGTCGTCGTCTTATATGGCGTGTATATCTCAAACTCTATATTTTAACTGGAAAGTTGGGGGTCGTCTTATATGTCCAGTCGTCTTATACGCCAGAAAATACCATAATTATTACTGTTGTCTTACGTGTTATTTTTAATTCAGTATTTTATGGGCCCACGCAGACAGCAGTATTTATACACATATAGGCAACCTGAGAACAGAGAGTTAGGCTATGAATATAGCCAGTCAATCCACTTCATCCACCTTTCTTTCTTTCCGGCCTCCATATGTATCCAGCATCCTGAAGCAAACAATAGAGGACTGTTGTCATGGTACGGCTCAGAAATAGCATTTCCCCAAGTCAAATTGCTTTGTAGGCATAGCTAGGAAGCGAACTAGATGTATATGGCATTTATTCTCTTGCCGGATCATCTTCCTGGAGGGTTTAAGCAACAGGTGCCAACAGCCAGTAGCTGGGCCCAAAAGTCAACCGGCAGCTTTGATGCGAGCCATCAGGAATCTCTACCCCCAGCCTGAGGTTAAGAACTGCTCAAACCTTGCTCAGTAATCTAAGTACTCATCTAGTTGAAATAAGTGTGACAGTTGCCATGAGTCTTTTTTTCCTTCTCTGTTTTAAGAAACCTTGCATATCTGTGAATGCTGTAAGTGCCTGAAATGAGAGAGCATACCCCAGGCAGGTCCCAATGTCTCTGTCACTGGACTCATCTTAGAGGTAGTTTGCTGAGTTCCCAGCAGAGGCAATTGGGCTCAAGAAGCCACACAGCCACAATCCAGTAATGACTGACAGGAGTGCTCAGATCTGTCACGAGCTGGCTGGCAAACAGATGGTGCTGGGCTGGAGGTTGCCTTGCAAGGAGAAGTTGAGCTCTGAAGTTTTGGAGGGAAACAACCAGAGCTGTGCGCTATTGCACAGCAAGATGGCTGCCATCCTTTGTTTATTTATATATTTTACCCTATATTCAAATGTCTCGGGGCAGGTCACAATAAAATAATTATTACAACAGATTGGCTTAAAAAGTGACCCAATGGCTATATCCTAAGGGGATAGGAGCAGCGTCTTACTAGCCCCTCACATAAGACAGTTAGGATTTATCTGCCTTGTTGCTGGAGGCAGAACAACAGTGACTATTTCCCCATAGCCATGCTTACATTTGTCCCTTGGAGCGGCAGAAAGATTGGTGGAGGCCCATAGCGCACAATGCGCCGAACGAAAAGCCAAAAGGCTTTAACTTCTGTCAGGGTTGGCACTTGATCAAAGCACTGCAGCAAACCCACTGGAAGGGAGCTGTCAAAATAAGGCTTCATGCCCGGGATAAAGTCTGTGCTGGACTGATCTCGCGGGCTGCCCACTATGCCTACAGGGCCACAGTCCATATGAAGCAGATCTCTGTGTTAGAAGTGAAGTCTTTGCTGTCCTGTAGAAAGCAACAGAAGGACTGGAATAATGGGCACCAAGCACAGGTATTTATAATTCCTGCAGAGTAGCTGAAGACACACCCACTGGTTAGGCATTCCTTCTCCAGTCCGTTTTCTGAGAACACCTTCACTGCAGATGCAAAGTGTCTTCATTGTAAAGGTACTGCAAAGGAGTCGCTGCAGTCGCATTGTAACTGCACGTGTTACTTGAAACCATACCGGCATTCTTCCTAGATCTATTCTGCGTACGGATGTCCCTTCCTTGATCCAGATCAATGGTGCTAGCATGAATGTAGGCCACATCAGATCTACAACTGATCGGGATTACTGAGCTCCTGGCACAGATCAGATTCAGATTAAGTAGCTCCTTGATCCAGATTAAGAAGTAAATGCAGAAAGGGTCTAAGTTTCAAACTAATGCTATCATTACAAGCTATGATGAAACAGACATTCAAAACTGAATTCACCATGTTGATTTCTTCATCTTGTTTTAGTTTTGGTACATAAACAAATGCATTTGTTTTGCAGTGCTTTATAGCATAATCCAGCATAAATTCCTTCCACATAAATAGAGCTGTGGATGGAAACAAATAGATTATTCTTGGACTTGACACTTCCTGTCACTGTAGGGGACAGTTTGAATGCTGCTTGACCCTTGGTCGTCATATAATGCAAACTCATTTGCATACTTGTTTTTTGAAATAATTTTTAACAAATGGCAACACCCTTGATATTTTAAATATTTTTTTCTCTTAGTGTAGTTGATGGTTCTAATTTTGTACCGTATAGCATCTATCCAGCATAAAAGCTTGTCTGATGTATATTAGTATAATTTAAATTTAGTCTATTAATAGTAATGAGTGAGTTACTTTATTACCATGTCTTCCCTTCCCCCTACCATTTATATTGTGCTTCCTGTCCTAAATTTTGAGTATTGGCTGACTTTGAAACGGTTGGCTTCTTTAAATATCTCTGTAAAAGTTGTCATTTCCCCGGCATGAAATAACCAAGTCTTTGAAGTACAGTAAGTCTGTATAGCTGCGATAGCTTTGTGTTTCCATTGATGAAGAATAGAATTATGAGTATTTATGGGGCAACTTCATAGTTCTAAGGAAGTCTGTCTTCAGTGTCTTTCTCATAATTTTTTTTCTCATTGTCCTTCAAAAAGTGGAACAAGAGTATTAATGTATTTATATGTCCAGAATCCTACCTCTGTGCATCTGTTTCCTTTTTACTGAAGCACTGATAGATGTAGATAATGTCTAGCAAAAGCAGGCTTTTTTCTGATTAATTTGTATAAATAGGCTATTTTGGATAGCATTGATGAGAAGAAATCATAGGTTTTTAATGTTGGGGTGGGTGCCTTAGTGTTAAGAATCATTCTGTACTGTTTGGTAAAGTAGTTATATCTGAACCTGCATGCCATGTAAGTCCTTATTTCTCTTCTGGCCAGCCGCATGAGCCATCATTTTACATTCTTACTTGTCTTTGGAATTTTGATGAGTTGATAAAAAATAATGAAAATGAATCCAAGCTAGATACCACTTTTTGTCTGAAAACAGAAGAGACAACCCTAAATTGGCAGTTGATTTAAAGATGCAGGGGGACCGTATCTAATTTGTGGAAAATTGTCCTGAACCCTTCAAATTTAGGCTAGAAGAAGGCTTCATTCATTTTCGGAAAGGCTTAAAACCCTTTCTCTCTCCAGAGTGAATGTTATAACTGAGCTGTTAATAGGATGGATTTTAACCCTAAAACGTTTGTATTCCCCCCCCCCTTACGTATTTTAAATTATTTTGTATTAAGGTTGTTTTATCATATTTTATATTTAAGCTTTATTGCTGTTATTTTTGCATTTTTGTACCACCCTTTGGTGGAAAGGGTGCTAGCAATAAACATCATCATTATTATATTGATCTTAGAGAAGTGAAGTTACTGAGGTAGAATGGATTATTATTGATATATGTATTAGATTAAATGTCCCAGAGTAGATAAAAAGATAACAGTGAATATAATTAGATCCATCAATACTTAATAATTTTTGAGACCTAATTTAAAACAATAAAGCCACAAATTAAGCCTCATCAGCACAAAGGGGTGAAATGCAGTTTATGGATAGTGGAAGATATTTCTATCCAAAACCAGCAGCTCCATATATCTGTGATTAGACAATAGTAAAGCCAAAGTTCTATGCTAACCCAAATAACTATTGCTCTTACTGAGCATAGTGAATTAATCACACTAACCAGTCCTGAAAACAATCACAGGCAAACAAGCAATTTAATCAAACAGGAAACAGTTATCTGTGACAGTTGATTCCTTTGCAGTTCTGCTGGTGAGAACCATTTAATAGTATCATTTTCAAGATATACATTAGGTTGGGCTGACTGTGTTGTAGAAGGAGAATTTGTCTTAAGGTGTAATGCAAGAAGATGGGGAAATACCCTTTCAGTCATTTATATTCCCAGTCAGGTTTCCATGGGGTTGTTTTGTTTTTCATCTTTGTGGCTAAATAAAATATGGGATTAATCATGTATGTTACTATTAACGAATTAAGCTTGAAAGTGATTGGTAATCAGTACAGATCTTTGGAGCCAGCGTGATGCGTATCTTGCTGATGCATTCTGCATTAAGTTACCAGAGTGCATTGCAGTGTGGCAAAATTAGCTCCTCTCAAGAAACTGTAGCTGGTAATAGGCACTGAAGGCTACCAGTGCTACCTGGGCTTCAAGTTACAAGAGTAGTTCCAAGCTGTTTGCAGCTGCTCTTTGCGGGAGAGCAGCTTCCTGTCAAAAAACACAACATTTCTTTGTTTCCTAAATGCAAACCTGTATTTCACTGATATACATCAAGGACACTGCTGGCTCAAGAATACAGTCAACTGCTTGTATTGCCTTATCTGATCTGCGTGGAATAGCAAAAGCTGCATGTCATGATCATTATTATGGCGTTTCATTCCAGATCCTCTGATGACAGTTTCAGATTAAAACTGTTGAAAAACAGTGGGGAGCCTGGTGCTTCACTGAGGAATGTGACATATATCATTGAGCAAATGCCAAACCCACCCATGGCAATGCTCAGTACTTAGCAATTGTGCCAGATCCCTTATCCATGATCAGGCTATTGACAATTAATGATTTACTTTGGGCAGACTTAGAACATAGGTTCAGTACCACCAGTATTTGGAGATGTCAGGCCAGAAGAAATTATATATTGTAATCTAGTATTTCTTTTCTGTATCTTTCTGTTCTTCCTTCCAGTATCAGACCCCTGCATCTTCCCCATCCATTAAAACTGAAATGAAAGTATTCAGTGTCTCTCCCTTTATTATCCATACTCAGAGATAAATTAGTATTACAGGGGGAGGAGTAACTGGGATTATAGCAGAGCTTTATCCTCTGTCTTGTCTAATTATTCATCCTTATTGGAAAGTGGATAAACTGGCCACCTGTCCTAAGTCACATGTTTCCCAAACTGTATGGTCTGTAAGTAGTACAAAAGAACTGTGAGAGAAGGTAGAAAGATTCCACTTGGTGCATCACCTCCTGACTTTCACCATAATTAGATAATAGCTCATCCCGTCTATAAGCCAATCTCTAGATTTCAGTGGAAAGCTGTTGTCTTTCAAAAAGAATCAAAGACTACACCTCACGCTCTTCTTCCCTTACCTAGGAGGGTGCATTTTGCTAGGTCTCTGTGAGTAGTGCTTTTTCTTGAAATCATGAAGATGTGTGGTTTGTGCACCACAAATCATTATAACTCAAAGTCTTCTTCTGTGTTATTCTTGGACTGGACTTTCTAGTGTAAGGGATTTTGTATTGATTCTACTGAATATACTTTATATTATTTTGAAGTAACTGTCTACTATCCGTCTTGCATATTATACCTTGAAAATAAGGTGTTTTTGTCTTTCTACTCCTAACAAGCAATTATTAGCTTTTATTCTTCTAATCCTTATCCTCAGATTGGTGGAGGGTGGTCTGCATCATTAAGAGATTTTACAGAACTATTCTGATAGGTATTAATTATTTATTTTATTTAAATTATTTGAATACCACTTCCCATTAAAATATAATCTTGAAGCAATTTACAAACTATGGAGAATGAAAACTAAAACCATAGCATTTACTATAACTTTTTTAAATCAAAGCACAAGGTAATACTGGGGTTGTTTAGTTGAAGACAGTTTTGTAGGATAGAATGAATTCACCCTTCTACACGCTTCAAAGGCTTTTCTTGTTGCCATTACTTATAGTTTATCTGAAAGAAATTAGAAATGTTGTTCTAAATACCCCAAAAGGAGAAAACTAGACAATGTTGTTGGAGTTAAAGCATCCCAGTGAGTGAATTTTCTCAGTGTTTGTTTGTTTTTGTTTTTTATTTGAGAAGCAGTACAGTACTTGATTGGTGTTCATGGGTGTGCAACCTCTTTTAAAAAGTATAAGAGAATTTACCACAGATCACGCAGGTACGGTATATTCCGGCGCATAAGACTGGGCATATAAGACAACCCCCAACTTTTCCAGTTAAAATATAGAGTTTGGGATATCCTCCCCATTATAAGAAGATGACATCCAGCGTATAAGACAATCCCCGACTTTTGAGAAGATTTTCCTGAGTTAAAAAAGAGTCTTATATGCCAGAATATATTGTATTTTAAGTAATGACATAGATTCAGTGATATTCTGGATCTATTAGTCTTTGTGGCTGATAAATGAAAATTATTTAAGTACTTGATGAATTGAAGTAAAATTCTTTACTGTTATTTTTTAAATATATATGATACATAACTTTCACGTTTTAAGGACGGACAGTGCAGTGGACTTAAATCTTTTACTGAATTCCTAGTACACTATTTTTCCTTTTCTCCTTTGGGAAACAAATATTTGTCCATAATATTCTAGGCAGATATTAATTTAGCAGGTAGAGTCTTTGAAAATGTGGTCAAGAAATGTTATTATATGGAATATAGATGATGATCTACACCAAACACTAAGCTTAAGGTAACAGCAAAGTACTTTCCGGCTCAGGTATCATGCCAGTTTCTTTCAAAGTAATCCAAATACGCATGCTACTTAGTCTGTTTATAAGAAAGAGTGTGATCAGTCAGAGCTTTTTAAAATAGCTCCTTAAAGGAAAAGCATCCATAGACACACCACAAAAAGGCATTCAAACAGTCAAATGTATGAGTGCCCAAAGCCTATCTCATTTGCTCTTCATTCACCTCCAAAATTTAATAACACTGGGTGCTACTCACTCTTTGGCCACTCATCTGTCTGGCTTTCTGCCGCCCTGTTTGGTCAATCACCCATAGCAGGCGTTTCATATACTGTAGTTCACTACATTTCCTATCTCTGTGTCTACATAGGTCCCTGCCCAATCTGACAAAAAAGAGTAACCTTTTGGTATTATGATACCCCAAATGTGAAAGCCCATGTCCAGGGTTCAAGGTGGGATAAGGTGAATTTAGGCAGAAAATGACTTGACATTCCAGAATAGATTCACCCAGAGAGTGCCTCTTTGGGGGTAACTGATTGCACCCTTAGTTGACTAGACTGTATGGTGGAGTTCTGTGACCATTACTTCTGAAGGAAAATTACAAAGCTTGGTTGTACTAAAGGCAAAATCTTTGTTTACCAACCATGGAAAATGGGTGGCTGAGTCTGAATAGATTGTCAAAAGCTTCTTTAGAACTTCAGACATTGTACCTGTCACAGGTGAAGTCCTTGAAGAGTATGCAGTTTTTTTGAAGAAGTTGCCAGTGATTGGAATGGTTTATGTACGTCCGTGTGTGTGTGTGCTTCAGGACTACACATAGTGAATTGTCTACCACACCCAGGGGGTGGGGAGAATAGATTGATTTAATCATTGAAGGTGCAAAATGTTTTTTTAAAATCTATGTCCGCTTGTAGTGGCTTGCATTCTAGAAGTGGGTGGGCCAGTTTGACATAATTATGTGTATTTCCCATCTGTTTACACCACTTCCATATTAAAAAGTATAATCCTGATAAAAGAACAATGTTCAAAGGCTCAAGTTTCAAATCAGTTACATCTTGAAAATTGTTTTCACAGATTTGCACTTTTTGTCTTATTTTTTCTAGAGATCTTCCCTTTTGTTTTGAATTCTGTGCAGAATATTAGGTTGTAGAGGAAGAAGCTGTATCTAATTGCAAATACTGCACAACATGTTCAGCTTGCTGTCTGCAGAATAGTTGATCAATAGGAGAGGGCACAGAGGGTTAATCGAATTCTGGCTGGGGATGTTACCTGATATGTGAACTAAAGGGTTCCTCATCCTTCCTCTACTCACCTATAAAGGCAAAACTAATTTCTGTGCTTAATAATAAATCAAACAGAGTATTAATACTCTTCTAGAAGAATACTTTTAAAATATGATATGGAATGCAGTATTGTGTCATAGCATTCTTTTACTATTTCACTTTATACATTTTAAATGTTTCACATAAAAAAGGGTCAAGAATGCAAAATTTATAAGGATTTTGCTTTTTTGTAGCAGTCTACAGCCTAAGAATGATCAAATAAGTATCAGATCTATAGTGCTGATTAAATACTGAAGCCATGACTATATCTAGTTAGCCATAAGAAATCTTCTTAGATTGTGCATGTGGGTACATATGAATAGTATTATATTGCCCATGAAATATAACAATAAGCAATATATCTGATAACTAAGTATGTTGAAATCACAAGAAACACCCTGCAAGCTTATTATTATTTTGGTTGTATTCATGTAAACTGTTTAGTTTCTCAAACAAGCTTATAGATGCAAATGTACTTAAATGTTCTTATTTTGTACTTGTATCTGAGCAGGTCATGAGGGAATGGGAGGAGGCAGAACATCAAGCGAAGAACTTGCCAAAGGCTGATAAAAAAGCAGTCATCCAGGTAAGATCTGGATAGGGCTCAGAGGTTTTGTGTGATTTTTATTACCACTATGATTTATCATGAAGCTTTGTGTAGTCTACAACATTCCAGAGTAGTATTACTGTTAGGGTTAGGTCTTTGTGTCCAAGATAGTTTGATATCAGACAATGTAATGGCATTTAAGGGATTGCTTATCTCTACACGTCCTTCATAGTCAGAATTCCACAGCTACCCATAGTATCCTCACTTAGGTACTCTTTATTTCTTAGGCTATTTCACTCAACAAGATGGGAGAGTGTGAGTATGAACCAGAGCACCGTTCCTTAAGCTGCATGTCTTCTCAAATCCTTTGTAGACAGACAGACTTTATGGAAGCTAATTATAAAGTACTCTTTCTTTGTTACAGTTCCTCATTACAGAGAAACTGAATCTTATCTTCTGTATTGGCAATTTCTTTTGCACACAAGTGATATAGGGGGTAACTTTTTACTTGAATAAATGAAGTGATCATTTGAAAGCTGTATTTTGTGTTTACTCCGGTTGGCTTTGATCTGAAAAAATTGTATGAGAAATATGGAAAAATATAAGAAATATGGAAGCAGACAAGTACTTTTTCATGGTGTTGTAAATATTCCCAAGGTTGCCTCAGCAGAATTCCCTGGCTGCAGAAACTGCCACAATATTTGATATGTCATTCAGATTCCAGCTGCTGACATTTAATATATTTATTTATCATTATTGTCTGGTAGGTGTAGTGGCCCATTTGAAGTTTGGATATTGCTGGTCCCTGGTGGGTAGGAGCCCACATCCTGCTTCGTACTGACCACATTAATGTCAGCTTTGCTGTCTCTTATAGTTTCACCAACACAAGAATGCAAAAAATTCATATTGGCCAAAACCTGTGGAACTGAGTTGCATTCTACATTGTAAATTGCTACATTTATTTAAATTATGGACGGTTAGGACATGCAGATCTTTAAATAGGATTGTAAGAAATGAGTCTCTACCATAAGAATGTATCACCTGTAGTCAAAAACATATTGAGAGGAGTTTAAACATCTTTTTTTAACATTAAATGAATTTGAGAAATTTGTTTAACAAAATAGTTATTAAAGGTTAGGGTTAGGGTTAGGACAGTGAGGGCAATCAGTTAGTGGAATAGGTTGCCTCAAGAGGTAGTGAGCTCTCCTTCACTGGAGATCTTCAAGCAGAGGCTGGACCAGCATCTGTCTGGGATGGTTTAGGAAATCCTGCATTGAGCAGGGAGTTGGACTCGATGACCCTAGAGGTCCCTTCCAACTCAATGATTTTATGATTCTTGAAGGATATTAGCAGGACTTTTTGTTTTACTAAATATATCATTAATAACCAAATGACACAGAATAATTTGTGGTCTATGAACAAGAATAAATTAAGCTGTGAAACAGAACACATAGAAAATAAAATTATCTATGGAATGCATTGATGGTGTTTTGTCGTTTTGGCCTCCACCTGCACACATATTAAAACTGGCACCAGATAGTTCAATGGTTTGCACCTACAAGACAACATCTTTCTGAAGCATTAATTTGATAGAATTCCAAGACAGATAAATCTCAAATAGAGAGAGGAATATATTTACCTAGTTCAAAAAAATACTGAATTTTACGAATAGCATTAATTATACAAATATTATCCAGATGACTCAAGCTTCATCCAGACAGCACTTGTTTGACATTATTTGGATAATCTGGAGCAAAGCACATCCAGATAAGTTTTATTGCAGGTTATCTATGCTTTATTCCAGATTTTCCAAATAATGATGATAAATAAGTGCTGTCTGGATGATGCTTAAGTTACAAACGAAAGCAAGAAAAATATATCCCACTGGACTTAACATTGGTCCATATTCATGAGGTGTCCCCAAGAAAACTTGTATTACTGCTGATCATAATAAAGCAAGATCTCTAGGAAGCCATCATTACCTATAGCAGGTTGGACCCCTGCTTTCTTAATTACAGACTTTTCTTTCCTATGCTAGAATAGTGTTTCAGCATCTGTTTTACAGGTCATTTCAAACTGATTTCAGTTTGTTTCTTCAGAAGTCACTGACAGTTTTAAGCCACTTTCCAGCTCTCATACTGACTTCTTTTATTGCTGTTGCTAAGCAACCCAAAGTTAACTTCTGCCTTCTTTCTCAGAACTCTCTGGACTGCCCTCTTTGAACTCCATTCATGTACTGCACTTTCACTCTGCAGTCTCAAATCTTTTATATCCATTTCTTTATAGTTTTCAATCAGATCAAGACTTGGTTTCTTGCTGTCCTGTCTCCAGACAGGTCAGCTTTTCATTTGGTCAGGCCTTTGCCAGAACATCCCCCCACAGTCAGCAAAAAATGTTATGTTACCTAGAGAAGAACTGATGAGGTAAATTTTGGGGAGAAAATCAGTTTGCCGTATCAGGAATACAAAATAGCTCGGAGAAACAAACGTACCAGTATACACACCTTTAAAAAAAAAAAAGGTAGTGCAGAAGCACAATTTATCTGATGCAGACCATACTCAGAATTGATTTAGAATTGATTGCATGAAGTCTGTTAGTTTGAATGTGATGTTTCTTTTGTTAACAGCATTTCCAAGAGAAGGTTGAATCATTGGAACAAGAAGCAGCAAATGAGAGACAGCAGCTAGTAGAGACCCACATGGCACGAGTAGAAGCAATGCTCAATGACCGTCGCCGGGTTGCTCTAGAAAACTACATCACAGCTCTTCAGGCTGTACCTCCAAAAGTAAGTCGAATCTGGGCTGCTGTATAGTATTCCCTCATTATTCATAAGTATTCTTTTATGAAGCTCATTCTTTTGCGGAGGACTACCAGGACCGTCTACTCCAGACCTCCAAGCATGCGCATTCTGTATTCCCTCATTATTCATAAGTATAAGGGTCTTAGAAATCTTTAAACTTGTTGAATATTGAATTGCTATGCCTCTGGGAAAATTGGGGTCATAACAGAAAATTGTCGCCATGATTGAAAACTGGAGAAAAAATGGGGAATGTATGGCTTGATTTTGAGGTTTACAGACTTTCTAAGATGTTGCTGTAGTGGCAAATATATGTATCTCAGGGTTGCTGTGCTAGGGTTTTAGAGTTTTCAGAGCTGAATTTTCTATTTGTGGATGTTTCACTACAAGACTAGGCAGCAGCTTCAAGGTGAAGGTTTGCTTGTATCTCTGTTCTTCTCTGAAATATAAACACATGCAGTCTAATGTTTAATGCCTCCTTTGTTTAGCAAGATTGTGCTTAGGTACTCTGGCCCATTGGCTGATCTAAGGATCTTAGGTTTCTGCCCATGCTGATTGTACAGGAGTTCAAGGAGTTCAGTACTTTTCAGAAGGTGCACGTAGTAGTGTTTTCATTTATGATATCTTTGAAAAGCCTTGCCGGAAATTGTTATGTACTAAATAACATAGACTGTAATTGTTTGGCTTTGCAACCCTAGGAATGCTCTTTCTTTAGATTTGGCGAAAACGCAGCATTCACACTCAATCTCAGCATAATAGGACTTGGCATCAAGACCAACTGCCAAGGTTTTTGTCATCAAACCACTTAAGATAAGTGAGCCTCAATGTGTAAGTCTTTTATGTAAGGCTGGGAAGCTCTCTCTGTGCTGGCACCACATGATAGCCTTAGTTGATTGTCCAGTATTATAAATAGCATAAATTGGACTTCCTTTCCTTCCCATGGCAATGAGTTTTCTTTATAGTCCAGTATACTCAAATTATACAGAGTGACCTTTCTTATAATCTGGATCATAGAGAGCAGATTAAATTGTAGAGTTTGCATGTATATAGCTTTGGATATTATGACTTAAATTGATTCTTGTCCATTTTGTATTGTAAGTAAGCATCTCCTTTCCAAAAAAATAGAAATCTGAGTTTAGTAGCCCTCAACTGGCTCTGGTTTCCAAGAACGCAACCTCAGGCTTTGATCCTTGTGAAGCTGTCTTGTGCTGTGGGATTTCTACTCATCCAGCATGATGATACCTTTCCCAGGCCTTGTCCTCAATGCTGATTTGAGTATCCTGCTCTCAGTACCTTATTTACAATTCATAACTGGGGTGATTCTGCCATGGAGGTGATGAGTGCCAAGTTCTGAACAGACATGTGGGTGTCTGAGGAATCAGGAATATATAACCATCCTTCTAATAGCAGCTGGGCCATACCCAAGACTGCTTGGTGGTTTCAAGGAATTTGGAGTTCAGCAAATTATAACATAAGAAATCAATTATTCAATAGACAGTGTGTTGGGTACATTAATAAGAAACCATGATGAGTAATTGAAAATTCAAGGCTATATACTCCTCAGTTACCCTTCCTTTTCCCTTTCTGTTAGAATCATTTAGGTAACTACTCCCTAAAAATTCTGCGAGAGTTCTCTAC
Organism: Aspidoscelis tigris stejnegeri; assembly: GCA_023333525.1. NCBI lineage: Eukaryota > Metazoa > Chordata > Lepidosauria > Squamata > Teiidae > Aspidoscelis > Aspidoscelis tigris. The sequence goes on from JALMGA010000001.1 coordinate 218,044,432, forward strand.
ATTCTCATGCACGCCTGATCTTAAACTTCAGTACAATACACCAAGCAGCCAACTGTTACTTGGCAGTCGTCATCCCTCCCCCCCCCCAAAAAAAAAAAAATAGAAAAGTTGAGTTCACCAGGCAAGCCAGGAAAGAAAGGTTGGTAGCACAGCAATTGGCGATTTTGACAATCTCTTCCACAGTCTGCTTTTAAGAAGAAGAAAAATGCTCTATCTATTCAGATACAAAAGAAAAAAGACTGTTGTTTCCTAAAAATAGTTAAAAGCAAATATAGCAACAGTTGCTTCCTGTCTTACACAATTAAGCTGCACTTTTATGTTTCCAGAAATAATTGTGAGCTGCAGAGTTCGCAATCAAAGCAAAAGCATTGTCCTGTGAAGGGAGAACTCAAAGTATAGCCTTTCATGTCAAAGCAACATGGCTCTCCAATTTCTTTGACTCTCTTGGGGATGAAAATGGTTTATGGCAGGAAAAATTCAGACAATCAGTCCACAAAATACTATAGCAGAATATGACAGGCAGTAAAGATAGTGTGGGCTACTATAAGGCTGGATTTGCACACATTAAAAAAAAAGCTCTCTGTGGTGGTTTACAGGTGAGATCGGAGAGTTGGTTTACATACTTATGTGAACCTCTGTTCTGGATGGCTCAAGCAGAATACCTATGGGTATTAACCCATAGGTATTCTGCTTGAACCATCTGAGAACATTCACACACTAGTCTGCCCCTCCCCCATTCATGAATATTCTAGGCTAAAAAAAGATGGATTAGGGATGAGATCAATGCATGAGGGCCACACATTATGATCTCTAAGATGCTTTTGATTTAATATTTTTCTGCATGTGAACACAGTCTTAAGTGTGATGTTGGCCTTTGTAACACCTAGAATTTTTTTAAGAGGAGATCTGGCTGGTAGAACTTCTTAAAGATATTCTACATGTAAAGATTCTGAAATCCATAATATTAAGGGGCTGCTGTTAGAATAACAGTACACATTTGCTGGCATTAAGTACCAATGCCCAAACCTTTGGTGATGGAGGATAACAACAGCTGGATCCTATACATGGCCAAATTATACAACAGCTTGAGGTTTTTCTTATTATTGTTATCTTTTTTTCCTACTCACCATGATCCTAATGAAATTGTTCTCCCTGTCCCCCCATAGCTGCCTTTATTCTCAGGAGAGATTTTCCCATTGGCACTAATTAGAGTTTCCCTCCAGGGGCTAATTGCAACTTTGAAAGGAGGAGGAATTTCATTAGAACCATGGGGTTGTGATTACCCCTTCCTACTTACTTTCAGTATGAAACTAGCAATAAAAAGAACTTGGACTGACTCATTTAGCACCCACAGTGCCATGAAATGTGATGTGTCACTATTGCATGCAAGTTAAACTGGTAGAAACATTTAAAATTGATGTTGAAGTTCACATTATAACTGAAAGTTTTCATGACATGAAAAGAAATGATTTTGCTCTTAAGAGGTGAAGACTTTAGGATGCTCAACATTCTTCTGGGTCTTGAAGACTTAATGGTTTAAAAGAATAGGAAGACATCTGTATGTGGTATGACCTGTAAATTGAAAGCATGCAAGTAAATGTTCGGGGGGGGGGGAGTCCTGTATTGTGTCAAGTTAAATGAGGACAGTTGTAAATCATAAGTTCTGACCATGGCAGGCTTAGTTATCCCAGCAAGAGCAGAATTTCATTATTTGCTCACTTGTAATCAAAGTATAGAATGAAGAATCAATCCATTCTGTCCATTGAATTAATCAGAGCTCATCCAGAGGTGGTTGATATAATTCTTTCTAAATATTTGGACTACAGCTTCCATCACATTGCCAACAGTCAGACATGATGGGAAGTCGCAGTATAAAATGTCTGAATGACACTGCATTGTCGGTATAGCGCTGCATCCAGACAAGAGGTATTCTTTGCGTGGACTGTGGAGCTGCTGTCTAACTGCCAGACAGTCTTTAAAATACTTTGCAGACCCTGCAAAGCCAAGCGTAATGCTGTGCAGCAAAAAATGTTTTTGTCACTTTTCCTTTGCAAGAGATTTTACATAGCTAAGACATCCTCTGCTGGTTTTCACTAGTAATGTTTTCTTCTTTTATTTGAATTGTTGTCCTTCCTCAATCCACTCACTTTCTCCTTCTCTTCCTCTTTGAGGATAGTAGCAAACCTGTCACACATCCAGCATACTTTACCAGTACTCATTGATGTTAAAACCTATTATTTGTCCAAGGTTCTACAGGCTGCGTATTTAACGCTTGCTATCAGCTTATCTAGTCACCCATTCTGGTACATAAAATATACCAAATGGTTGCTTTAAAATTCTGTTGTCTCCAAGAAGTTCAATACTTGATGATAATTTTACTTGTAATTTGATATTATTAATTTCACATTAATTCCAAGCTTTATGCAGAAAATTCAGTTGCTAATATATCAGAAAAGAGACCTTTTTTTTTTACAAAATGAATATTACAGATTAGTAGGGTAGGATATGCAGTGACTTTTATAGTTACCTGTATAGTACCATGTGCTGCTGTCAACCAAGTTTACAGTGTACATAAGTATTTTGAGGTGGAATTAAGTAGCTTCTATGCTATTGAAGAACCTTCATTAATTCCAGCCTAATCTGGTTATGTGTAAGCACAGTGAGTTCTGTTTTCTAGGATCAGATGTGCCAGCAGGAGACTTAGTACAGTTTTAAAGCTATGTGTCGCGGTTGTTGGTATCCGCTTTGAACGGTTATTGCCAGTTAGCCCGGCTCGCCACGAGCACAGCACCAACAGCGACGTGTGTCTGCTCGCTGGTCGCTCCAGACTTTGCCGACAAGCCGTTCAGGGTAAGGTATTACGCTGCCACCACCGGAGACTCCTCTCCGGACTGGGAGTTGGTCTGGAGCTCTTCTGCAGCTTAGCGCCACGCAGCCTGCTCCCACACCTCCCAGTAGTCTACCAGGGGAAAAATCCTCCCCCCCACGTCCTCTCTAAGCCCCCAAAATAGGCAGGACGCCTGGAACTGGATTTTGTAAAATATAACAAAAGTTTATTTAAGGAATAAGGCTTCATGCAAAGTAAAAAGGAATAAAAATATACTTGGACACAACACTAAGACAGTACATAAAATACAAACAGCAAAACTGAGAGATTAGGCTTCTAGCAAGGTGGCTTCACAGAAAGTAAAACTCACGTTCCTCGGAGTCACGAACATAATGCCTGGCTCTGGCATTAGTCAGGAATACACAGAATATCGCGGGTGATACATTCCAAAGAATGCATAGTTTGATGGTCAAACCGACCCTTCTCTTATACAGATTTTCAGCTCGGGTGAGCGCCTTCAGCCAATCAGGTTTTAGCAATCACAGGTGAGGAAAATTAACATTCTACATTTCAAAGTACTTTCTTGATCTCAGTATGAGATGGTAAGTTTTCCCAGGAACAGTACTCCGTTCCCAAAGTATGCAAAACTCTATCCTGATTGATCCTTGCTGATAAGATCTAAATTAGCACAAAGACCAGATGTGGTATGGAAGTGTGAATCTTCCCATGGGTAAGTTAAAGTAATACATCCTCTTTCAAAGTGTGTTTGATATTCAAGACACTCTTTCTCACGGGAAAAGGTTTCCCTGCCTACCTAAGATGGTTTCTAAATCCTAATATATTACAAAATGGAGTTGTCCGTGCTTAGCATTCTGGGATTGAACCAAAGTTGTACCCCAGTCCCGCTACATGCCCCTCCATAAAAGATCAGATCCTCTCTACTCAAGAGAGATCCTGATCTGAAAGAAAACAAAGTTCAGATCACAGGTAGGTTACATTACACATCTGCTCAAAAAATCAGCAATTACATTATCTTTACCCTTGATATATTTCACCTCAAAGTCATAGTCTTGCAGACACAAGGACCATCTCAAAATTCTAGCATTTGAACCCTTCATGTTGTCAATAAAAGATAACGGATTATGGTCTGATTCCACGACAAACTTGTAACCCTTTAAGTAAGATGACAGTTTTTTCAAAGCCCACACGATAGCTAAGGCCTCCTTTTCTATCGTGGCATAGTTTTCCTCCCTCGGTAGCAATTTCCTACTAAGAAAAGCTATAGGATGGAATTGTAGGTCCTGATCTCTTTGTCCAATTACACCCCCTATTGCTTTCTGACTAGCATCTACCTGCACAATGAAACAACGGTCAAAATCAGGAGTTTTCAGGATTGGAGCGTTGGTAAGAGCTTTCTTCAGAGCATCAAAAGATTGTTGGCATTCTAAAGTCCACTTGACCTTCACAGGTGCTTTCTTCCGGCATAACTCAGTCAGGCAAGCCGCTAGTTGGCTAAACCCAGGTATGAACCTTCTGTAAAAATTAATCACACCTAAAAAACTTTGCACATTCTTCTTCGTCACCGGGGTTGGCCATTCTTGCACACTCCTCACTTTGGCTTCCTCTGGACTCAGGCATCCTCTTCCAACACGATGTCCCAAATAGTCGACTTGATCAGAGCCAAACTTACATTTGTCTGGTCTCAGAGTCAATCCAGCATCTTGCAGCCTTTGTAAAACTGTACGCAGGTGTACCAAATGAGTCTCAAAATCGGACGAGAACAAGCAAACATCATCACAGTAAGCTTGCGCAAAAGGCAGTCCTGCGAGGACCCGATCCACCAACCTCTGGAATGTCTTGCTGCTGTTCTTCAATCCGAAAGGCAACCTCAAAAACTTGAACTGTCCCAGATGACATGAAAAAGCAGTCTTGTCCATAGAATCTTCTTCCATCTCAATCTGGAAAAAACCTTTGCTGCAATCAATCTTGGATAAAAACTTAAAAGATCCAAGCTGGTTAACCAATTGCTCAATCCTAGGTATTGGATAAGGGTCAAGATCAGTCACTTTGTTCAATTGCCTATAATCAACACACAACCGATATTCAGGTAAGTCATCAGGGTTTACCTTGGCTTTTGGTACCATAACAATAGGTGAACACCAGTTAGATTGCGTTGGCACTATTATTCCCCAATCCAGCATTTGCTGCACCTCTTGTTCCACTATTTTCCTCATATGAGGATTCATGGGGTAAGGCCTTGATGTCACTGGTTTGGCATCACCTGTCTCAATAGAGTGACGTAACACCTTAGTATTCCCTGGAGCACTTGTGAACATGCTTTTAAAATCTTGCAACAGTTCCCAAATTCTTCCTTGCTGTTCGCTGGACAATGTATCAGCTATCTGAACAGCTTCCACAGAATCTTTGCTTTTTCCAGGAAAAAATACCAAGTCCTCTTGTTCTTCTTGATCCATTACAGTAATAACCATTTGCTTCACCTCAGTCTCCCTCTCATAAAATGGCTTAAGACTGTTCAAATGATATACTTTCATTTTTCCATGTTCATCTTTAACCTTATAGTTGTTATGGGGTAACACATCAACAACTTCAAATGGACCTTGCCAATGTGCAGACAGCTTCTTCACATAGTAAGGTGAAAAAACAAGAACTAAATCACCTACATTGAAAGTTCTAGGCTTAGCCTTTTTGTCAAAATATTGTTTCTGCTTGTCCTGCGCACTTAGCAAATTCTTCAAAGCTTGGTCCTGGGTAGTTTCCAAAATATGCTTAAGCTCTTGCATATAAGTATGAACAGATTTAGGCACTTCATCTTCCAATTGACCTTCCAAATTCATCTTTAAGATGTCTAGAGTGCTCCTAAGTTTTCTCCCAAATACCAACTCGTGTGGAGAATAACCTAGAGACTCCTGGACTGAATCCCTTAATGCAAACATGATATAAGGAAGAGCTCTATCCCACTCCGCAGGGTTGTTGTGACAATAACAACTAAGCAAACGACTTACTGACTGAATCTCCCTCTCAATTAACCCATTTGAGTCCGGCCTGTGAGCCAAAACCGGAGAGTGTTTGACTCCACCTACTTCATATACTTTTTGCATTAATCGGCTTAAGAACACTGTACCTTGGTCGGATATGAGAAATTTAGGCCACCCATGATTCAGAGCAAAATTTATAAACGTATCTGCCACCGTTTTTGCATCCACACGTTTTACCGGAAAACTGGAGGGGTATCTCGTTGCGTGACAAATATAGATTATTAGAAACCGATTACCATTTTTACTTTTTGGATATGGACCAGCAATATCAACACTAACAGTACTGAAAATTTCAGAAATCGCTGGGTAAGGTTCCAATCCAGCCTTAAGCTTATCTCCTGGATACCCAACACGTTGGCAATGCTCACACGATTTACAATGAACCAATACATCCTTAGCTATACCCGGCCAATAAAATTTATCTTGCAATCTGGACAGCATTTTGTTCCTTCCTAAATGTGCTCCATGTAACTGATCATGTGCCATATCTAGAATGCTAGCTCTATAAGATTCAGGTATGACCAACTGAGAAACCGTTTGATCAAACTTGCCTTTAGGTTTAAACATTCTGTAAAGCAAATCATTTTTCCAGACAAATCGAACTTGCCCCACCTCTAAAGGTTGTTGTTCCTGCTCTGCACGACCTCTACAATCAGCAAGAGTAACACATTCCCTTTGCGCTTGCTTAAACTGCTTAGAAGTGCAAGCTTGGTTTTCCTCAACTGAAAAATCATTGCTGCTGTCTGACCTGGCAGACTCTTGCCTGTCAGCTGGAGTAACCTCCCCCACTGAGCTGTCATCCTGAGCCGCCGTTGTTATGCAAACCGGCTGCAAACATTCTCCCGACTGTGATACAGAAACAGATTCCTGCGCGTCTTGGGCAAAAGGCAAAGCCTCTACCTCCTGCTCCTGTTGCTGGCTGCTTTGGAGCAGGTGTGTGCGTGCCCTAGTTTGAACCATACGCACCTCACAATTAGCCTTTTCAGCCCTGAACATTAAATCTGCCCCCACTATGAAAGGAATTTTGGATTTTTCATGCACCAGACACTTTACCATGCCCTCAAACCCTTTATACCTGATAGGCAATTCACATATGCCCAAGGATCTTGGAGCAGCCTCATAAGGTAAGATTTTTAATCTAGCGCACACCTTAAATCCCAAATTCTCCATCACAGATCTAGACACAGAGGAAATATCAGATCCTCCATCTTGCAGTGCTGTAATAGACTTTCCATCAATCTGAACAGTACATTTACGCATTTCCCGCACCCATTGTCTCTGCTCATCTGAAATAATATTATCAACAGCATCTTCCTGGACAATATGAGCAGTTCCCATCCGTGGAAGTTCCTCATCTGCGTTCCCACGTTGTCCTTCCTTGGTGCGTTGTTCAGCGTTGTCCTGTTGCTTGTTCACATTCATTTTATTGGTCAAGGACTCACTAATCTCTAAGTCCCAGTCCTCATCACTCTCAGCCCATTGTCGAACCATTTGCATTTTTGGCAAGTCAGTTTTGGGGTTCTTAGTCTTAGTACATTGGCGTTTCAGGTGACCGACAGACCCACACCCAAAGCACGTAATGGTACTGCTTCCCCCTTTTGACTTCCCTTGTTCACTAGGTTGCACAGTTTGCCCAGAGGTACGCTTCCCTTTGTAAGCCTCCCCTCCTTTGTCCTCCCCTTCTCTGCTGGGAAAGTTTGGCTTTTGACTAAAACCCTTCTGTCTCTGAGACGTAGGCCATCCTCTTTGTTCTTTGTTGAATATAATGGTATCAGCATTCATGCCAAGTTGTGAAAGGCTCATGTCCTGAGAATTCTCAAGCTTTTCTGCCACATACTGGGGTACCGACATGAGAAATTGCTCCCGTGCCACCACCCGCACAGCATCCTGAACAGACTGCACCCCTGCAGCTGCAAACCAATCACGCACACCTTCCTCGATATGTGTGGCTAAAGTAACCACAGACTGATTATGCTTGCAGAACATTTTACGCAGTTTCTGCCTTAACTTTTCGGCTGAATGACCTAAACGCTCCTGACACACCTGTTTGAAATGGTCATAGGAAAGATTCTCGTCTTGTTTCTCGAGGTCCGCTAGAACCGCACCTACCGAACCCGAAACCTGAGACCAAAGAACGTCCAGAAATCTTTCTTCCGAAATGCCTTGAGCTCTACAGCTCCTTTCAAACAGTCGAAAGAAATGGGCAGGGTTGTCTCCTTCACGAAACACAGGCGTTTTCACCCGGTCCAGCCCCCTTTCTCTCTCTGGCACTTCCTCCTTCGTCTTCTTCTCTGTCAGGACTTGGACGGTTTGGCGTTGCGCCTCTGTAAATCGTTCCAGGAATTCCGGTATCTTAGCAACCGCTCCTACAGCTGCCGCCGCCGTCTCCTCCTGTTGTTTCATCAGCCTGACGTAGCTCTCTAGGTAACGGATACGCTCATCCTTCGAATGGATCTCTGCCTGCGCCGCTTCCAGTAGCCCGCGTTCACGCTGACCCACGACCACCTCGACTACGTCCTCAGCATCACTCGTTCGCGCCGCCTCTTCCATCTCTCTGCGCCGCTCGTAGGTAAAACGAAAAAATAAAAAACACAAGCACACCTCTAGCCTTTTTTATCTCTCTCCCGTACTGCTTAGTAAAATAAAAACCTGTGTCCACAACACCAGTTCCAAAAGAAAAAATGCCTTTTCCTCCTGTTCGCTAGGAAAAACTTCTTCAAACACTTTGAAAAGAAAAAACACTAGAGCTCATAGGCAGCACGACTTGCTCCGCCGCGCCCCTCTTCACGCTCAGCCCTCCCCAGCCACCCAGCTGGGCGTACTTTACTCAGCACCCAGCCTGGCTTAAGGAAAAAGAAAAAATCCTTTCAAAATGACAAAACTTGCTCCTTGCCTTAGCAAAACAGACTTTCAAAAAAGAAAAAAGGCTCAAAATGGGGCTTTCCCTAAGGAAAATACAAAATCTCCCCTCTTCTAGCCGTTTCTCAGCACTGGAATTAAAAAATTAGGTTCGCACACCGCTGCCAACCATGTCGCGGTTGTTGGTATCCGCTTTGAACGGTTATTGCCAGTTAGCCCGGCTCGCCACGAGCACAGCACCAACAGCGACGTGTGTCTGCTCGCTGGTCGCTCCAGACTTTGCCGACAAGCCGTTCAGGGTAAGGTATTACGCTGCCACCACCGGAGACTCCTCTCCGGACTGGGAGTTGGTCTGGAGCTCTTCTGCAGCTTAGCGCCACGCAGCCTGCTCCCACACCTCCCAGTAGTCTACCAGGGGAAAAATCCTCCCCCCCACGTCCTCTCTAAGCCCCCAAAATAGGCAGGACGCCTGGAACTGGATTTTGTAAAATATAACAAAAGTTTATTTAAGGAATAAGGCTTCATGCAAAGTAAAAAGGAATAAAAATATACTTGGACACAACACTAAGACAGTACATAAAATACAAACAGCAAAACTGAGAGATTAGGCTTCTAGCAAGGTGGCTTCACAGAAAGTAAAACTCACGTTCCTCGGAGTCACGAACATAATGCCTGGCTCTGGCATTAGTCAGGAATACACAGAATATCGCGGGTGATACATTCCAAAGAATGCATAGTTTGATGGTCAAACCGACCCTTCTCTTATACAGATTTTCAGCTCGGGTGAGCGCCTTCAGCCAATCAGGTTTTAGCAATCACAGGTGAGGAAAATTAACATTCTACATTTCAAAGTACTTTCTTGATCTCAGTATGAGATGGTAAGTTTTCCCAGGAACAGTACTCCGTTCCCAAAGTATGCAAAACTCTATCCTGATTGATCCTTGCTGATAAGATCTAAATTAGCACAAAGACCAGATGTGGTATGGAAGTGTGAATCTTCCCATGGGTAAGTTAAAGTAATACATCCTCTTTCAAAGTGTGTTTGATATTCAAGACACTCTTTCTCACGGGAAAAGGTTTCCCTGCCTACCTAAGATGGTTTCTAAATCCTAATATATTACAAAATGGAGTTGTCCGTGCTTAGCATTCTGGGATTGAACCAAAGTTGTACCCCAGTCCCGCTACACTATGCAGTTAGCATTTCTTTTCTTAAAGAATTCACAGTAACAGTTTTGCTTTGACAAAACATGCTTGTTACTCTTTCTCTTTAAGCAAAACACTGAAGGTTATTGTTGTTGTTTGTAGCATTACATTGTTACTGTGAAAATCTAAACCTAGAAAATCAAATTGCATGCTGTGAATTAGCATTGCTGTTCCCAAGCAATCACTTTTTTTTTATTTGTACAAGTATATTTATTAAATATACTCAAGCAGAAATTGAAAAAAGATCATAGTCGCAAAATTTATCTGTGCACTTGTAGTAATAACCTTTAGTTTAAAAAGCAATTATTTTATCATTTGAAGCAGTTATGTAGCATCCAGAGAGTTGGACACAGGACATGTTGGGAAGATGCCACCGGGTAGGCTATGCTAATACTTTTCCAGTATCAAGTAGCCAAAAATGTTTCACTCACTCACTCAGCCTTCCATTCAGAGAGCCCAAGATGGACACACTGTTTTTTATTCCCTTTCATTTTAAATATTATTGATTTTACAGCTTATGTTCCAACCAAACTGTATTTAAATCAATCAACACTATAACGTATTTCCATTTTTATCTCCTCCCCCTTGACCTTTCCCAATTCCCTCCCACCTCAGTTTTGAGTTGCCTTCATCTTAACTACCTGTTGGAACTAACTTGGAGAGCATTTTACAATTCCCAGTTGGACTACATCCCCTTTTCTCTTCCCTTACAGTTTATCCTCAGAGTAACCCTGTGAGCTAGGTGGTGAGAGAGTGCCAAGGAAAACTGCGCACACCCATGGCAAGCACATGCTTGTTATCACTCACCTTGAGATTTACAAGCCACCACTGATGGCAAGTGAGGATTTTGAGTTAGGAAACTCATAAGTAGTCTAACCAGTTTGCTACACTGACTCTCATTAATCCACAGCTAGGCATTTTCAAATACCTACCAGTAATAAACTTTTCAATTTACTTGTCGTATGGAATGTTTATTGCTCCAAGTCACTACATGAATTCAGCTAGTAGATAATCACACTGTTCTTGTAAGATTTTTGTCCACCTTCCTTAGTAGTCATAGGAGGCTATTTAAAGACTATTGATATGGAGAGGAGGAGTATATTTTGACATTATGTGTGCTTTTGATGATGGCAGTAGATAAAAATAAATTATAAACAACACAAAATAAAGTTTTTTAAAAGTAGATGCTTTATTTCGTTAATATAAAGACAGTAATATAGACAGTAAAAAGATTCAGTGCCATTGTACATATTGTTCATGAAAGCAACCATATCATTTTATTTTCCATCCTTTCTCAGCTGTAGCTAGTGGATGTTACAGTATTCAGAAGTTAAACTCAGTCTGAGCCATCTTACACACTAGGATTACCTGGAGCTGGCTGCCAGCCTACACAAACCCAGTAATCTTAACTACTCTTCAGGCATGGAGTTGGTCACACCAGTGATGCTGCTTTGTGGTTTGAATGTGTCTTTCTTAAATCCAGAGTTCAAAAACGCTCTGAATCAGTTAGATAGGCACACAGTCACAGAGTTACTCAGTGTTATAATAAATGTTGAGTGAAACCGTGGAGTTATCAGTTTGTCTCCCCAAGTGGGATACGGTTTCCCTCAAAAAGATTGTCAAGGTGAATGGGAGAGTCTTCCATCCCGTGGCTGGAAGGGTTGTTTTGACTCACTTGGAGCTCCTACATAGGACAGCTCTGCAACATCCTACTGCAGGAACCTGCTCTTGTGGTGATACTTGTTTGGTAAGGATTGTTTCTGTTTGATCTTCTTTGATACTTGATTAAACACCTTTGCTTCAGACATTATTGAAATGGCCTTTGGTTTGTGTGTACTGGAAGTTTCAAGCAAACTCTTCGCTAAGAAGAGAGTACTTATATGGATATGTCTGTCCAAGTGGGCTGAGCAGTGCAGAACTGTAATTAGTTTCAGCCTTTGGGAATCCTTCGTGGCAAGGTACTGAACTGAAAACAAACACCCAGAGTTCCTCCTTGCCATAATGATTATTTTGTGTTACATCAAGATTTTCTGTGCTGTGTTAGTTTTTGATAAAAGTGGCACAAATTATAGCTTTATTAATTCTACAGTAAACCCTTGAGTATATTACTCACAAGTTTCATCTATTTGCCACGAAGCTTTTGTGCCCTTTTTGTTGTTAACATTGCCTTCTGCAGGAGTTTTTGCAGTGTTCCTAACTATGACAAATGACAGAACAGAAACCCCATGAGTTCAGAGGGATGCGTGTGTGCCATTGTTTGCTGGACTGTTGTTCTGGTTTGCTTTAAACCACAGCACATTTTGTACTAATACAGAATAAATAGCTTTCAAGCATCTGGTGGATTGTTCCACTTGAATGACACTTCATGTGATAACAGCTGCTGTAGGGCTTTTGTTTTCCTTTAAAATATTCTTATTTAGAGAATTTCTTTTATCAAAGACTATAACATAGTCTGAAAATTTCCCCCTCCTTAGAGAACTTCACAAGTACCAGTATAGAGGTTTAAATGGTGAATAAATTTTGCAATATTTTCTCCCATGAGTTTTCTTTTCCTTTAAAATGTCCCCTGATTTGGTCTTCTTGCAGTCCAAGGGACTATCAAAAGTTTTTTCCCCAGCACTACAGTACAGAAGTGTCAATTATTTGGCACACAGCCTTCCTTATGGCCCAATTCTCATAGCCATATATTACTACTGGGAGGATCACAACTTTGACTATATATGGACCTTTGTCGGCAAGATGATGTATCTGCTTTTTAATATGCTGTCCAGATTTGCCATACCTTTCCTCCTATGGTACAAGGATCTTTGTGGCTGCATTCATGATTTGCAGTGATCTTTGAACCTTGGAAAATGAAATGTGTTACTCCTCCCATTTCTTCCCCCTCTATTTGCCAAGGAGTTACAACTGGCCCATGTGCCCATTTCAACAATTTTGTTCATATCATGCAGTGTCTGTGTGACAAAAGATTGCATATTCCTACTAGCAAAAATGTAAAGCTACCTTAATTCTTAGAAATTATTTGCAGATTCCTTAAAGCCAACAGCATGTATTATTATGCTGTGAACTCTGTAATGATATACATGCGGTTTTTTCTCTCCAGCCGCAACACGTATTCAACATGCTGAAAAAATATGTGCGTGCTGAGCAAAAAGATAGACAGCATACTCTGAAACACTTTGAGCATGTCCGTATGGTGGATCCAAAGAAAGCTGCTCAAATCAGATCTCAGGTAAGTTAGGCAATAAAATACCCACGTTGTTTTATTATGTATGTATTATCCTACCTAACACTGAAGAACCCGGGGATTATTTCAAAAGAAGCTACTTGAGTGATATGTTCAGGTAAATTTTTCTCTTGTGACTTCTTACAGAGTTAATGGTCTTTTAGTATCAGTTAAAATACTGATTCTAACTATGGGTGTTTCAGCACTGGATGAGAAAGCTGCAGAACAAACTAAGGTGTACTAGCATTCACATTAGGGAACACTAGTATACAATAGCTTAGCCCCCACATGCCTGAACATTTATCTTCATATTGTTGCATGTACAATCCTCTTAGGACGCCACCATTTTGGTTGTGGTACCCTGCACCACTGTGCATGCACCAGCACTGTTGCTATGGCGACACGGTTGTGTCGGGTCACATGAGGTACCAGTGTGCTTGTGCAGTACCACAAATGACCCCTTGCACTGGAAAAGGTGAAAATGTTTGCCACCTGAACAGGGAAGATAAGTTTGGGGTTGGGATTAGTTAAGGTTAATTTGCAATTATTTAACATCTGGGCAGGCAGGGGGCATTTGTATACTATAAAGGCCTCCTGCAAGATGTAGATGCACCTGCCCAGGTGTTAACTAACTTCAGACTAAGAGGCCAAGTGCAAATTGGCCTAATGTTCAGTAGTTCATGAATATCCTGTGATGCACTGACATTTACATACAGTGCACGAGTTACCTACAGTCACACCTCATAAGAATATGTACTGAGTTTCCTAGCATTTATAGGACCATGGTGGCAGTTTTGAATGCTTCAGAAACCTTTGAAAACATTGATTTAAAAACCCTAAAATGTAGGTCAGTAGCACCATGCAAGCAAGGTTTAGATGATCAATAAATTAATGAGGCTGTGGAGAGGAAGCCCAGACTGGTACCATGTCAGTGATGCTGTGGTGTAGAAGCCAAATCTACCAATTTAAATCGATTTCTAAATTAAGGCAGCCTTTCAATCTGTGGTTCTCATGTAAACAAATAACATAATGCTCTTAAAAATCATAGTGCAAAGAGATTTACCAGAAATCATCTGAAGGGGTCGGCAAACTATTAGTCAGTGGCAAGGCAAAGAAAATTCTAGCCTGTTGCTTCCATTATTTTTTAGTGTTTTTTTAAATAGTTTATTAAACAGTAACATACTTAACATGCATCAAGTAAAAACAAGAATAAATACTAAATGTACCAATTCATACCTTCCCCATCCCCCATGATAGGCCAATTCTAGTAGATTAATTTTGACAACAATCTAGACATACAGCCATTTTAATAAAAAAAAATTTTATGGGAGGTGTGTTTGTTTGTGCTAACAACCCTAACAACCCATATTTGACAAAAATGCTCATTAATATTGTTATCTTCAAACTGACACTGTTTAAGCGTGACAAATTCATTTATCATAATTTTCCAGAATTCATTTTGCCACTCCCTTATCATTAGATTATCAGCATGAGATCTCAAGGAGAGGGCCTTCTTGTAGTTCCTTCTCTTGCAGAGATACAAGGCATAGGGACATGCAAAAGGGCCTTTTCTGTGGTGGCCCCTAGACTCTGGAACAGCCTCCCTCTTGAGGTTTGCCAGGTGCCTACGCTGTACAGTTTTTTGTGCCTGGTGAAAATGTATCTTTTCACCCAGGCTTTTGCCATTTAAATAGGTTCCTCAGCGTGCAGTTCTAGGAGGGAGGAAGGGAGGGAAGGAGGAGGAGGAGGTTATATTTTAATTATGTTTTAATATTTGATACGTTTTATTCTTATTGTAACCCACCCGGAGACCAATTACTGTGGATCAAAATGTTTATGAGGTCTAATCCGCCTTGATATGTCAAGTTACAGCTACAAAGCATACTGTTGAGTTGTCACAAAGTGTAAATTCATGGATGTAGCTATAAATTACTTAGTGACTTTCTAATGGATTCTGAGCTCTAAAATCAATGCAATTGATAGTGCCTTGTATTGTCTTATTTTTGTGAAATAAGTTGCAGTGAAAATGCCTATATCATCTCCATTTATTTTACATGTTAAGATCACCATTAAAAATTATTTTTTTAAAAAAAAAATAGGTTATGACACATCTCCGTGTGACATATGAACGTATGAACCAGTCTCTTTCTCTGCTTTACAATGTTCCAGCAGTTGCTGAGGAAATTCAGGATGAAGTTGGTAAACGGCTCTAATTTTTGTTTGGTTTTCTATTAAATGTAGGAATTTTTGTTTGATATTTTTTTGCAAACACTTGTGGTAGTAGTAGTAGTTGTTGTTGTTATTTTGTAAGAGGGTTTTATTTAGACAAAAAATAATCTTCTAAAGAATAATTTGTCATATTTCCCAGAACTCAGTAAGATTAGCTAAATGATGAGATCAAAATGGTTTGAGAGACTTAACATTTAAAAAAAATAGGAATGTATGTTGAAATTAGTTAAAAGGCTCAGTCAAGGCCAAAAGAGATGGCATTGTCCTCCACATATTTTATTCTTAGTTGTACATATATAATAATATATTTAAAAACCCTGGTGTATTAGAGTGTGCTACCTGTATGATACCTGGATACATATTGAAACAAGTTGCACCACAAGAGTGAATGAGAATACCGAAGTCTTTCAGTCATCCAAGAAAGTTGAAAAGGATAGAAGAGTTCAGAGGCAATGAAGAGATTAATTGGTTGGTTGGCTGATTTAAGCCATTTTACATTGTTTTCCACTTTCTCAAATATTAAAAATCAAGAGTAGAACATTGTAAAAACAGCAGTTGAAACATTAAAAAC
Source organism: Aspidoscelis tigris stejnegeri (assembly GCA_023333525.1). Classification (NCBI taxonomy): domain Eukaryota; kingdom Metazoa; phylum Chordata; class Lepidosauria; order Squamata; family Teiidae; genus Aspidoscelis; species Aspidoscelis tigris. The sequence goes on from JALMGA010000001.1 coordinate 218,060,403, forward strand.
TGAGTAGGTCAGGAGAGAAACAAACTTTAACACAGAAAATTAACGTGCCTGCCGTGGGTAGAAATATTTTCTTTGGTCTGCGATGAACTGCTGGTTTTTAGGTAACTACATTATGCTTGCTGTTTTCTTCCTTAACTTAGAAACCAGTGATTAAAAGTCTTGCAGACTTAGAAATGCCTTGTGATATTTTTCAGCTACATGAATAAAGACACTGCCACCTAATGGTTTTAATTTCTGAAAGCAAAATACATAATAATATTGATGGTGAAAATGAACAGTGGTTTACTGTAGAATGGTGCCATTCTACACTAAGTCAAATTTAAGGTTGCCTTTGCATTAATTAACATGATAGAGAAATGCAGGAAGAATGTAAATTATTTGTCAGTGGCTAGGTTTATTGGTAGCAGTCCAGATGCATATATACAAGACATGCATGTACTGCAGTATCTATCTTAGTTTAGCAAATGAGAGGAATTCTGATGCTGGCAATAAATGAATACATTTTCCTGGCTCTGACCAGCTTTAGGGTTACTGGATGCCAGGGAGTAATTGTGTCTTTCCATATGTTTCTTGCAACAGCATGGTAGAATGAATGGACAAGTAATTGCTTAAAAGGGCATGTCTTCCTCCATCAACTCTAGTGATAATCATTTCCCATTGAAGTATCACTTGCTATGGTTCATATGAGGTCATGGCAATCCACACAGATGAGTAGTATATTCATTGATATAAGTTTGCTCACAGAGGTTTGTATTGTATGCTGCGTGGCTTGGCAGCTGAATTTAAAGAAATAAGAGCTAGTAGACCATGATATAAGGTTCATCTGATATAAGGAATGTATCGAAACTTGAAAGAAACACAAAGAATATGAAGTCCAACTCTCATTTCCCAGAGTAAATTCCTTGGACTTCTGGTGTAGGTTTCTTTATGTATAGTACTTTCGCTTCATGCTACAGCTGAAAGGTCTGATAGAACAGCTTATAAAAAACAACTTTAAGGTAATCCATTTCCCACATTTCACAATCCAGAAGATATGACTAGTGAGAAAAAGGATGAGAATTGGCAAAACAAACTCAGAAACTTGTTTTCTGAATGTGTATGTCTTCAAATGGTCAGGTCATGTAGAAATAGTTCAGGTAACCTGGTGGTGGCAGCTGCTGAGTAAAGCTGAAGGCAGCAGCTTTTCAAAAATAAAATAAAAAAATAGAACAGTTCTCCAACCTTTCTTTCCTTCTGTTTTGTAGCCTTATTGCATGGTGCTTCAACTACTGCTGGTGTTCTTACCTTCCTGTTGTCAGAATTACAAACTTTTAAAGTTATCATTTTTTGAAGAAAGATTTAAATCAGTCCTTTCCATTGTAATAATTTAGCAGCATAATGTCTATAATGAAGTATTTATTATATTTAACATCAAATATATTCCTGCTCATCCCTATTCCTTCTTTCTTCAGATGAACTGCTTCAGAAAGAGCAAAATTACTCTGATGATGTCTTAGCAAATATGATCAGTGAACCCAGGATCAGCTATGGAAATGATGCCCTCATGCCTTCATTGACAGAGTCTAAAACAACAGTTGAGCTCCTTCCAGTGGATGGAGAATTTAGCCTAGATGACCTTCAGCCATGGCATCCCTTTGGGGTAGATTCAGTCCCAGCAAATACTGAAAATGAAGGTAATGGAAGGTGATGGAAGGATCTTTTGAATGATAAAGATGTGGTAATTGTGGTTGGAGGGGAATGCTTTAGCCTCTCAGACTAAATCAAGAAGTTGTTCATTCTGAATGATTAAGGACTGTTTGTCTTTCTTTTATTTTGAGATAAATTTACTGACATTGAGATTCATGGACAGCCTTGATCAGGTGTATTCTTAATTCCGTGACTTAATAATACTTACAGAATATTGAGGAGGACGAGTAAAGGGAAGAAGGAGGGAACTGGATAGGGAACTAAATAAATAATGAGAACTAAAATAAATCTGATATATGAGCATTCAGAGGTTTTTAGGAGAAACATGGGAATTTATTGTGAAATTAAGTACTGAAATGGGGTAAATCATTTCAGTAAATAACAAGACACAGAAAATGTTTTTTTCAAATTGCTCTGACCACAATATTTTAATGCTGGATATTTTGATATATGAGGCTTGAGGTTTGGCATTCATCATTGTGGCTATTGATTCTAGAGAAAGGTTAGTTGCCTTTTTTTTTTTTTACAAAACTAATTAGTAATTCTGTTTGCGTGGCCCAGTCAGTAAGAAGCTAGCTTTTTACAGGGACAAGTAAATACAGAAATGCTGTGTAATGCAGCTGTATAATGTGTACTTGCCATTCCTTATAATGGGGATGGAGATAAAATTAGGAATTACATTTTTAACACTCTTAATAAAACTTGGAATCAATACTGGAAATATTTCACCTCAGTATTTGAACTTGTTTAGTCCAACGTGCCTGTGTATCATAACACCTACAAGTGTAGTGCTGCCCATGGAGGTGGAAGAAATGGCAAGACCCTTGCCAAATAGAAAATAGGTAGTTTTTGTGACTTTCACCTGTACGTTAATAGACCCTTCTTTCCAAGAAAAGCCTGGAATTACCCTCACCTAGTAGTCCTGAGCTTCTACCTCTCTCTGAAGAGTCTTGAATGGCTATTAACATAAGCTTGAAGGCGGGAGGGGGGGGCTCACCTTTTCCTCTCATTTTGGCAATGGTGGTGGAAAGGGAGAAAAACCCTGCTACCTCAGAGCAGGGCAATAGTAGAGAGCGAGATCCTGATAATCATTTTATCAGTGAAGATGAACCCAATGAGTAAAAATCTACTTATCCTAGATTTATTTTATTTTATTTTATTTTGCTGTCCTAAAGTATTTCCTTTCAAGAAACCTTGCTGCCACTCATAGTAATTTAAAAGGCCATTTGCTCCCATTCTGGGCAGTGAAATTGACCACTGAGCAGAAGGGACAATCTGTGGCAGTCAGCTGATTGTCAGGTGGGTGTGGTGAAAGTGCTACAGAAAAGAGAGATGTCCCTTTCTGTCAGCGTTGCTGTTTCTTCATCACTTGATAGTCTGCTGATTGTCAAGGAGGTTGAATCCTCTTAAAAAACTGGATTCCCCGTGTCAGAACTGAAATCCTTATGGAACAGGCAGTAGTTTTGTCCTAAACTAAGAACTAGTTGCTTTGAAAAGTGTGTGTGAGAGAGAGAGTGAGAAAGAGAGAGAAAGCTGAACACCTGATTCCAAGCATGCATTGTTCTGGGTCAGAACATTATTTTGTTTTGCTTTTGAAAGTAAACTTAAAATGTGTTCAGGAAACTAAGTAATATTCTATAATAGTCTGAAAATCATCTTCGTCCTCTGTTTTTAATTGTGCTTTAGGGGTTTATTCATACCATGTTTTGAATATCAAACTGTGTGATTTGTGAATGTGACAAACACATGCTTTTTAAAGAAATACCATATAGGACTCCTCACCAAGCAGAGAGAACTGGCTCCAGTTCTCTGTAGGGAAGTATTCTGTGGCAAACCTGGGATTATCACCTGCAGTAGGAAAAACTATGGAAAAGCTCTAGATTCAAGCACTAACTTACTGATATATGAGTTTGTAAAACCCACAAATAACCAACTTGGAAATAACAAGGGTTGGCTGTATGTAAAATACCATTAAGTACATTCTATGAGAGTATTTCTTTAAGCATTTCTGTCTCCTGCCTACATCAGTTTGATCTTGAATATGCACATGGAGTGTAACATGGAATATGCAAAGGCAATGTAACATTTGGAGTTCACATCAGTCTTATGCTTGTCAGAATGAGTAGGTGAACTTGTAAGAAAAATATTTTTGATTATGTACTATTGTCTCCTGGTAACTACACAGGCACTTACATTGGAGTTTCCTTGGCAGATACAATTTTTTTTTATAGCCTCTTTTGGGAACAACCAGAATCAAACCTGTTGTCTCTTTGCTTTGCAGACAGTTGCTTTGCCACTGAGTTATGCCCACTCCTTACCAAAAGGACTTTTATTATGTATGCATTTGCTGCTGCTCTCTTATTGGATTAGATACTGTATTGCATTACTTCAGTTCTGTTGTGTGCCACCTAGGGCAGTGGTAGGCAAACCACGGCTTGGGAGCCACATGTGGCTTTGTCCCCTTGAGTGTGACTCTTCCAGCTTAGGAGTACTGCAATTAAGTTAATAACAATGTACCTACCTATATAGTTTAAATATTAAAAATTTGGCTCTCAAAAGAAATTTCAGTCGTTGTACTGTTGATACTTGGCTCTTTTGCCTAATGAGTTTGCCAACCACTGACCTAGAGAAACTAACAGCACATTCCCCAAAATGGTGGCAGCAGTAGTGAACAATATGTGAGTTGTGTCTATCTGTTTTGTTTGAACTGGAATCTGTTTCTTTGATTTCCAGAATTAACTTAAAACAGGTCCTTTTCCAGCTCTTGCTTTTGTAACTTTGTGTATGGCACATATCTTCCCTGCACTGTCCCAAGCAAAACCAAAGGCAACTTATTTTTGAAGCTTTTGTTTATTTTGTATTCGCTCTTTTTCCCTTCCTTTTATTTCTTTGGCTGCACATTGCCCAGTTGAGCCAGTTGATGCCCGTCCAGCTGCAGACAGAGGACTCACCACACGACCAGGTATACAATTTGCATGGCTTTTACTTATCCTGTGTTTGCCCTGCATGCTCATCTTTAGCTTAAGTTTGGATATATTGCCTTTTTGTTGTAACATCCCTCTGCTAAGCTTCTATATTTTCCCAAAGTTTAAAAGGTGCTTTGAGCCGACCCTGAGATGTAGTTGTCTTGTACCTGACCTGTAAGCTAATCAGTTAAACCATGAACACAGTGAGGTTAAAAGTGGACTGCTTGGGTGATTTCTGAACTTGCTTTCCACATAATACGTAATATTTGAATAACAGCTGGTGCCAGTGGGCATTCAGAGTATGTTTGTGTTTTACGCATTATGACTTTGTGCACAGAAATTATAATAATTCAGGTTGGAAACTGAAAATGATTAAATTAAATAGCAACTAAAATGTTTAATTTAGGGGCTTCCAAGATACTTTATTAGAAAATACTTTTTCTTCTGTTTCTGTATAATGCTAGATGGGTAGTTAAAAGTTCAAGGACTAACTTCTCAGACAAGTTACCTAAGAATAAAAAAATATATACATTATCTTTTTGATATTCCTCCACCATATCCAGAGAAGTTATTGAATATAAGCATTAAACTAGCTATACTGTCTAACAAAATAAAAAGAACATGTGAGGCCCAAAGCTGCTTTGCATTCGGAGATCCCTCAAAATAATTATGTTAACTACTCTATAATATGTTTAAGCCATCATGTGATAGTCATAAGAAGAAGAGATAAAGTCTGGTGCAGAGCTGGGCCATCTTTGTACTTGGCCACATTCTAGGATATATGTCAGGATAGGGGTCTGTTGTCCACATGCTAATGCTGACTATGGCAGGCCTTGCCTGGGGCCTCCTGTGGTCTGCACAAGCATGCAGGCTACCAGCCCCTTTTCTGGGGTATATTCCAGAATATGGCCAAGTGCAGAAAGGCTCCTGGTTTCTGTTCCTATCTGTTCTTCTGAATGTATTTGGGATTGTAGTCTGAACTGGGAATATGTAGTAGTAGACTGTAATTATGCGGGATCAATTTAGCACAGAACATATTTGTTGTTTAAAGTCAGGAAATCTTTGTTCTGGGGACATCTATAAATAGAAATTACACACACACATACACAGAGAAAGAGTTGGGCCCCATATCCAAAGGGGATAGGTGGGAGATTCTACCATTGTTACAGTAGAATGTGGATATTTGAAACACTGGGAAATCACACTCGATTTCCCATGATCCCCGGGAAGTCCGGAGTGCCCCAAGATCAAGGTTAGCAAAACTGGAGTATAAGATTTCAGTAATTCCTTCTTGATCTGATAACTTTCAACTAGCCTCAGTTGAGCAGTTTATTCTTCACACGGAAATAAAAAAGAAGGTATGGTCTGTCAATACACTAGCCTAGTACAGAGAATTTATGAGACAAACATGAGGTGTAATTTGCCAAAGTTGGGACATTTCTGTCCTCCCTTTATCTAACCAGCTACAAAGAACTTTTTGTGAAATTAGCACACAGCGACTGTGTCTGGGATGACTACAAATTCTTTTCATGAGATATATACATTTAGAAATATATGTACTTGTAGTAGATTCACATATAGCAATGTTATACAAAAAAACTTAAAGATGGTGTGTGTTAAGTCTGTGTATAATGTCTCCAATAATAAATGAGGGATTATTCTTAACTATATTCTGTAGTTTCATGGTTTAAAATTATATTGGAAACCTTTGTTTTGTACAATTAGAAGCATGTATGTTTCACAAAAACTTGCTAATCTTAATTCATACTGTTCTGTCTATAAATAGTTCTTCTGGGTGCTTGATCATACTTTGTGTGCGTGTGAATACGGCTAAAATTGTCGAGTCAATTTTTGTTATGAATTACGGATTCTTTGTTGTTGATGATATGTTTAATAATGTGTTAAGACAGATTTTGTAAAAAAAAATTAGCTGGCCATATGCCTTTTTCCTCACCCTGCTCTTTACATGTTTCATTAACTATTTTACATGCAGTTGGTGAGTGTGGATCCCTGCTGCTCTGCTGCATTTGTCTAGCAGCCAGGTACAGTGTAGTATCCTTGAACATCACAGGTAGTCTTGGAACCCTGCCATCTGCAGTTGCCTAGCAGCCTCAGGCCATTAGCTTGCATATGTAATCTGGACCATTTGTAGCCACAGTTCTCCTAGCTGTCAATCCCCACGGGTTTATCTGCCTAGTTTCTGAATAATCCCTATTCCACCCCCCACCCCCCAGTACTTTTATAGATTTCCTGCAGAACATAAGAGAATATAAAACAAGCCCCACTGGATCATTCCGGCGCTAATTCAGTCCGGTTTCCCATCTCACATTGATGCCTACCATCTGCTTTTGGGCATTCTGAAGCAGAGGATGAGTTTGAAACCTTCACCCACTCTCAACTCCCTGCAAATGGAGGGAGATATCCTGCCCATCTCTCCAATTCTAGCATCAATTCTAGCAGCTGTTGATACTCGTGTTCTCCATAAACATGTACAAGCCCATCCTAAAGCCATCAAGGCTAGTGGCGGTTACAATTTTTCTGGTAGTAAATTCTACACACCAATGACCTGTTTCATTTTTTTAAATCCCCATTTCATTCTTAATTTGCTTATTAGCTTCATAGAGTGACTCCGGGTTCTATTGTTGGGCCATGGAGAAAAGAAATGTTCTTGATCCATCTTTTCCAAACCGTGTAGAAGCTACATGAGGCTCATACAATACAACAGCACAGAGGTGTATGCAGATGTGAACAAACGAAGTATAAAACACACACCAGGCATCCTTGTGCAAAGAGCCTTTCAGCAGTTGCCCATCTGTGCAGCACATATCCCTCACTCTAGGAAGAGGAGACGTCAGAGCACCACACCCAGCTGAGCATTTCTCTGATTATTTCCGCTTCTCTCATGGGAAGAGGACTGTCATATTTCTTAGTACATGAATAAGCATAGCAAAGTAGTGATATGGAGTCTGTTTTCTGACAGGATCTGAAGTGGAAAGAGCTTCCAAATCTCCTTACTGATTTATGGGCAAGGAGTGGAGATCACGGGACCCTCCACTGTATCCAAACCTCTTTCTGTCTTTAGTAAGCATTTAAGAAGTCGGTTGTTTCCTTTTTCATACATAGGAAACATCAGGGCTGTAATTAATTACACCAGCTATCTTGCACCAGCCATATGTGCCTCAGAACAGGAAAGGAAGAGATTTGTATAGGGTGGCTCTCCAGACAGATGCAACTCGATCCCTTTTCAAGAACAGACCACCACCCTGCAGTAGTCAAAGGGAAAGGTGATCATAACATGAACTAAGCTGTTCTTCTTCAGAGATGGTGGTAACTGAAACAAAACTACCTTGCATCAAAGACATTACTTCCAATCAGCCAGAGAGCTCTTCTTGCAATGAAAATACCTCATTTAGAACTGGTCCAACATCCAGCTTTCAAACTTTGAAACCACCTATCTAGGCAATTTTTATCTTTCTGAAGCTGCCTTCACATGCAGTTTTTAAAAAAATCCACCCTAAAGGCAGCAGAGGCACGGTTCACAGTTGGCTGTCATGTGTACACGTACTTGAACTCACATCTAATGCACATTCAGGACCACAAAATTCCCCTCCAGCCTGCACTGGGATGGGATGCAAATGGGATGAGAATACTAGTGCCATATGCTACCACCTCCAAGATGCTTTTGAGTTGCTTTTTTTCCCTGTATGTGAACACAGCCTGAGATTGCAATTTCTTGGTCTAAATCTACTCCTCCATTTAATACCTGAACAACTTTTCTATACTACTGTTTGAGAAAGTTAAATTTTATGCAAACCTATAAAGTTTGATGATACCTGTTTCCTTGATCCACGTTTTTATGCCAGGATGATTCTGGTATTGCTCCTTGGCCTTTTGGTTAAGAACATACATACATATGTACATAGGTGTGTGTGTGTGTGTGAGAGAGAGAAAGATTTCAGCTCTGAAGAGTGATTCTTACCATGGAATCCGTAGATAGCAATATTTTTTAATGATGACACAAGGTGGCAGAATTCTTCCTATGCTTATGGACCCTAAAAGGGTTGGAGCTTTGAAAAAGAGTCCATATTAGGGGCAGGATTGGAGGATAAGAGGCAGAGTGCCTTAATTGTAGGATGAGAAAATGTCTTATGTTTTGCAGGTACACAATAAATTCATTCAAATCAATGCATATATAGTGTAATATATTGTAGGTTTCCCATTATCTTGCTTACACAAATCATTGTGGCTTTATTATCATCTTACATATCTGTAGAGTACGTTTATAACCATGCTTCTGATCTTAAGCCTTCTTCTCCCTTAGCAATTTAATGTTGCATATGGCTGTCAGATAAGAAATAAGGAATATGAATATAAACATATGAATAATGGGTATAAATTGAGTGTCCCAATAAAAGCAAGTCTTGACATGCCATCAAAAAACTGCCCAAAACTGCCCATACGCTCCTGTATGCATCCACTAGACAGTAGATTGCAGGGTACATAATGTCTGTTACTTCTGACTAAAATATAATAAAGAAAGACCAGGGGTTTAAGATCTGGCTTGCTGGATGTGATGAAATGCTACTTGCTTTATGGACTACTTATCTCTGAATGCCTGGCTTATTTTCTTTGTAGTCAGATTCTCATACATGATCTCACCAACACATTTTTCATATAGATGCACCTTCATCTGAGAATTATTATTGTTGCTGAAAACTTTGATAGAAGATGTTCAAAGATGTTTAAAAACTATCATTCCTTCCTTTCTCTTTCTGCATAATGTAGGGTCTGGATTAACCAATGTTAAAACAGAAGAGACTTCAGAGCTAAAAATGGATGCAGAATACAGACATGATTCGGGATACGAAGTTCATCATCAGAAGCTGGTAAGTGACCATAGCTTCTTTAAACTTTGATGCTGGTGTATTCTTAGTATCAGTTGGAAGCTGTTTCTGTGTTTCTTCACGAAAACATTTCATAAAACAGCTTGAGTTTTTTACTTATAAGTTATGTGGTTTTTATCTTCACTAGCAAAATATTTTCATAGACATAGTACCCTCACTTTCATTGAAAACAATGGCACTCATATAGTAGAGGATTGGAAAACAGTTATTTACTTAACCTATTTGTATTTAAACTGTATACTGTGTACTAGTTTCTGTGTACTAAATCTTAAAGCAGTCTGCATAACTGCCCTGACTAGGAATGTGCACGAATATTCGTAACATTTGAATTCAAATAAATATTTTGATACATTTGTATGAAGCTTCATATGGGGGATTTGTATGGGATCCGTATGCATTCATATATTGGATCTGTATGCTATTTGTATGCATTCATATGGGATTGAACATTCGTATTGAATATGAATCTTACCACATTCGAAGGGGATCAATTCAAACAAATACTAATTTTCTTGCACTCGATTTGATACAAATGAAATACAAAAAAAATTCATGCACATCCCTAGCAGTGACCTCTTCAGTGATCTTGGGGGTCTTACAGATCTGTAATAAGTAAGTGATACTTTAAGTAATGTGGCTGCACACTGTTGTACAAAGGACAGAATATCCAAGCAATACTTTGTCCTTTAAAGTAGCTCCTTCCTAATTTCTTTCCTTTTTTATATTATGGGGTGGTCCACCTTTAAAGAGATAGTTCTGTGTCAGTCCTGTCTAGCTTGGCGCTCAGGTAAGAAAATGTATGTGTTAGGGGCTCAGCTTTGAAAGACATGTGCCCTGATGTGTTCCTCATGCAACTCAAGAAACTATTAACTAATAGAAACAGGAAAGGGGAGAAGAGGATTGGAAGAGGCAGATAATATTGTAGTTACAATACAGTAGTTGTAGAAAACAAGAAAAATATGACTTCTTTTTAATATGGCATTTCCCCATGTGCTCACTAGTATTTCCTTGTTCTGCTAGGTACAAGGTGACAGCAGTGCAAATAATCCGTCATGTTCAGTTTTCTTTTTATGAGCTTCTCAGATAACTGTACTTTTTTGAAAAAAATACAATGTTCAGCCAAGGTTTAACATTTTACTTGCATGGAGTAAAATAAAAGCAATTAAATTAAGCTGTAAAAAGATGCATTCTGTTTATCGCATGATTTAACCAAATCCAAAACAGAATGGTAATCATCTACAATATATATTGTTCATATGAGAAGGAGCTCCCTTCTCATTTCCTATTTTATGAAGGATTAATGCATAAGAAACTATATAATATCAGAGAGTAATTAGTCTGGTAGCGAAAATTGAAAGGGTTCCTTCTGGAATTATTTTTAAAGCTAAATGGTGCTGAAAAGCAAAATTAACATGGGAATCCAAATTGCCTTGCGTTCTTTGAAGGAAAAAAAATCTCACAACTTCACATCTTTGGTGCTGGGAACTGAGAATTCCCAAGTGATGGCTGTGCAGGAGAGGGAGGAAACTGCAAGCAGCATTTGTTTGATTTAATTTGGGAAGTCTAGCCTGCAGGCCACCTAGGACTTAAGCATATTTATAACTCACTTAACCAAGGACCTTTTCTGATGAGAAGTGTGGAAAGAAGGGAAAGAACAAATCAGTTCATCCTCTTCTATTTTATTTGCACACTTAAATGATATACTACTATAGCTTGTGTGCAGTGAGGAAGTATGCATAAGCAGAATTTAAAAGAACTAGCTCCCTCTGCTGTGCTGTATATCACAGTTTTTAAAACTGTATAAATGGAGGGTATTTTATATTGCATGCCAGTTGTGGTTGACAACAATGATGTGCAAATCTGTAAGCATCTCCAAGAATTTTAGGGAAAGGAACTGGGGGGTGGGGGGCTACTTACTTCATGATGAGTTTTTGTTTTTAATTAGTACCTTAAGCATTTCTTGCTATTGACTGCAGTTTGTATTTTCATGCAAAGCTTGCAAGAACTATCCAAAGAGTATTGCCAAAATCCTCAGAACTTGTTCTGTCATCCTAGTTTGGCTTTGTTGATCTGGTGCTCTTCAGATGCTGGACGGCTATTATTCTTGACTATTAGGCATAATAGGAAGGACTAATGGGAGCTGGAGTCCAGCATCTGGAGGACACTAAGTCTAGAATGTCTGAGTGAGATAGAAGTTATGCCTATCAGATGGTAATCTGGTTTAAAATTGATTTCTTCTTCTGGGAAACAGTGGATATTATTTGCTTTTTGTGTGTGTTGATGTCAACTCAATTGCTATAGGTACAAGCAGTGGTTTTTGTTGTTGTTTGTTTGAATAAAACTCATGGGGAGTGACCTTCAACCTGGAGTGTTTTGACTATAAGATCAGGGGACCAAAATTTTTTTAGATGACATACTGTGCTTGCTGCCTCTGGATGGTGAGAGGAAAGCATGGGAGCCAGACAGCAGGGAGAAATCACAGGACAAACCGGAGCTCTCAACATTGTCTGGCATTTGCTCCCAAAATGCTTTGATGGCACAAATTCCCTGGAGTGAGGATTTTTGGCCAGGTTTCACTCTGTGCTTGCACAGTGGGTATTTTCCTTGGGGGGGGGGGAGGGGGACAGGAACCAGGAGCAAGCACTAGACAAGGTAAGTAATACCGCTATTTTTCCTGCAGTAGTGATATTCAGGGACTACGTTGGGATTGCTACAGATGCATGGGGAAAATCCTGGATTTTAGACCTTGTATGGGTGTAGCCATAGTAAATGTTAAAATTAGTGCATGGTAGTATATATTGGTACAATTAACTTATATCTTTTAAATGTGTCTAGGTGTATATAAAAAAACAAAATAATGATCAAATCAAATAATACTGATTTCTATTATTTCACCTTTAGTCCTCTTATCTTCATTATATTAATATGTCTGTAGAATTCCTACAAGTAGAGAAAACATAATTGTCCTTAATCCTATCCCATCCATCCCTTTTTTCTTTCCTTTTTTTCACAATCCCCTAGCTTTAAAATGGTTTTTTAATCTGCTTATATATATAATAGCTTTTCTTGGACATCAGGAAATTCAGAATGGGACAGTGCAGTAGGGGAGGAAAAACTAACCAGAACAGAGCAGATGATTCAAGCAGATTAAGTTAAAAGAAATAGGTTTTATGGATCCCCTCCTGATTTTTTTTTTGAGTCACTGACTTCCTGCAAGCTGCAACAGTTACATTTTAGTAAGTTTTATTTATTTAATTGCCATTTACAAATAATTCCCAGATCTGTAATATACATCAAACCCTGCTATACTGTATGTACTTCTGAGTTTGGAAGAACTTTTCAACTTCTAACACTGCCAGTTTCTGTGAATAATTGTTGCTGACTAACCTTTTTATTGGATGCTGCTAACTCTGCTGTAGAAAGGCAACCTTGTGTGTAGGTGTGACAAGGCCTGAGAATTCCCATCTATAGAGTTATGCTGTATCCAATAATGTGTTGCATTGATAATCCTGTAGTACAAAATTGCAGCATAGATAAAAGTAGTGTGCTTTTTCCTGTAAATTAAACATTGTTTTACAGCCTAGGATTGTTTATTATCTAATACTAAAAATAGTTCTTTTATTTTTGTATTCCTTAGGTATTCTTTGCAGAAGATGTAGGATCAAACAAAGGTGCCATTATTGGATTAATGGTGGGAGGTGTCGTGATTGCAACGGTGATTGTCATTACTTTGGTGATGCTAAAAAAGAAACAATATACATCAATCCATCACGGTGTAGTGGAGGTGAGTGAGGGAATGAAATATTGTACCAATAAAACAGTTAAGTATATAGTGCCTAAAATCTTGTAATGTCAACTAATTTGATGGTGAAATTAATTGGTTTTACTCCATCTTCAGACTGGGCAGGAATTTGTGAGTTAAAATATCGGATTGCTGGGCTTTAAAAAGTTGTGCATGCCAGGGGCATATATCAGATTTGGTAAATGAGAATTATTGGTATAGTGTTGACAAACATTCTTCTGCTTCTTGAAAAAGGTTTAAAGAAAGTATTGTATCAATAAATTACAGACAATAAGAATAAGAATTCTTGTTTCTTGGCAGAGAAATGAGAGAATGAATAGAAGGTTAAGCCTTCTTGATTTTAAATCCACTTTTTGCTTCTACTTTTGTTCAAAATTCTAGAACATTGACATTTGTGGTTCAAAAAAGAACCCTCCAAAATGGTTTCGTATTAGGAATTTAAACTAGCAATATATTTGGCCTTCTTGGGATAAACTTAAAGGTCTCTCCAAGATATAGTGTGTAAGATAACTGTTTATAAAACCATTGGCCATCAGAATACATTTGTTTCTTTGTCCTTTTTTAAAAATTAAATAATACTTGGAATATAAGCTAACAATTTTATTATCATGTTTCATTAAGTATGATAATTAGCAGACCTTTCAGTGTAAAATATCCCAGTGTACATTAGTCTTGTGGGTTCAAGATAATAAAATTGGTATTAAAAATTAAGTAATTATTTATTTAAATAGCAAGATAATCAGATATGATAAATATAACATTTAAAGTATTTTCAAGAAGATATAATTTAGTAATACTTCCTCTCCTTGGTACTATGTTTAAAATCTATGCCACAAGGCTGAGATTTCTTCTGAGACAGACAATGGAGAAAGTCTTGTTCACAAGACTTTATGAATTGGAGTTATTGTTGTAGCCCTGATGAACATTCATCTGCAGACACCGAACATAAAAGACAAATTCTGCTGAACTGATCACTATCTGCAATCTTCCAGTATCCTGTGTGTATTACTCTTGATTTCCAGTTAGTTTAGTCAAGGCTGTGCTGCTCATCTGCTGCCCTTGAATAAATAGTACCTTCAGCAATTCAGTCTGTTTCCACGCGAACAGAAGAAAACTTTGCAGATGTGAAGTTGTAAACTGCCTGCATTTGAAACCTGATAGTGGTCTTCTTTCCGCCTGCATTAGGTTGATGCTGCAGTGACACCAGAGGAGCGTCATCTTTCTAAAATGCAACAGAATGGCTATGAAAACCCAACCTACAAGTTCTTTGAACAAATGCAGAATTAGAACACCACAGCAGCCTCTTGAGTTGGACAGCAAAATGATTGCTTCACTGCCCATCGGTGTTGAGTTAGAGAATAATGTGGAAACAAACAAGAAACACTTTGTTTTATTATTTACTCATTATCGCCTTTTGACAGCTGTGCTGTAACACAAGTAGATGCCTGAACTTGAATTATAAAATCAGTAATGTATTCTTCTCTCTTTAGATTTCAGTCTTTACACTACATTATTAATGAATGTTTTTTGTGTACTGTAAAGTTTAGCTGTACTGAACTAGTGCATGAATAGATTATTTCCCAATTATTTATCATATAACGCCTTTAGCCAGTTGTATATTATTCTTGTGATTTGTGATGGGAAAAAAATCAAGTTCTAAATGAAATATGCTTTAAGAAGTGTTGGGGGATGCTTTCTGTGTATGTGGGGTTGAGCTGCTTATCTTTGCTGAGTTTTCCTTTTCTGACCACTATGCATTTTAAGGTCAAATTTATCATTACCTTTATTTTTATTATTATTAATATTTAGAAATGTATTCCAGATGAGTTGAGATTATTTTCCTCTGCAGTTGCATTTTATTGTACAGATTGTTGCTTCTGCTGTACTAGTGATGTAGAAATCATGGGAATACACATTTGTTTCTTTGTGCCTGTTTTATGTGCACATCTTAGGCATTAAGGGGGTAAACTTTTTTCAGTGTATCTTTTCATCTTTTTTAAAAAAAGGAATCCCTGTTAATTGTGAGCACTTTTATGGGGTGGGAAGTGCCTGCTGATTGAAAAATTAACAGGGATCCTACCAACATTTCTGCAGGATGATTGTACAGAATCATTGCTTATGAATTGATAGCTTTCTACACTGTGTTACATAAATAAATTACAAATAAAACCAATGGGCAAGAGTTTTATTTGAATGGAGAACTACGTGGGGAGCATTTTAACAGTGACCATTGTGTTCACTCTTAGGAGTTCTTTTTCTTTTTCTCCAAATAGACATGGATCGTAGAACTCCCATTTTGATTATAGCGGAACAAAACGCCAGTGCGAAAGAGGGGTGTTTGCTTGGGCATGCCTTCCCTCTAAAATGTCTTTTTTCAGTTTGTATAATAGTGTTTTAATGTAAATAAATACATTCCTGGAGGAGCTCATTTGTAGTGGTGTGATTCTGTAGCTGCAGCTGGAGGTCAACTGTTTCATTGGTTGCATTCATTTTTATGGAATGAATACTCATGGACCCACTGTAGGCACAGACAGAAAGATGCTGTTTACTAAAGATGTTTTGAACAGAACCTCCTGAACTCTAGTACTGTACTTTTTGCCATACAAGACTTACACTTTTCCAGCGTAGTTTATTATAAAACCAGCCTCCATCCTTATTTTTAAATTTCACTTTCCTAAATCTTCCTTTACAAATTCTAGGTCTGTCTTATATGCCTGTGCATCATATAGGACACAAACTATAGTAATTTCTCATGGTATTTGGAAAATTAGTCTGCTCTGCTGCTCATTGCCAGGCTGTTGTCAGAAGGCTAAAGTTTACGGTGGTGATGTAAGGAACATTTGAAGATACAGGAGGTGGCCCTGTCGTAGTTCAGAAGATTGCCCACTACAATGTCCACCTTTCAAAATTACCACTTTAAATAACTGAAAGGTTAAGGAACGTTTTGTTGCTGGTAGAGGCCTGTCAAGGTGGCAGCCTCCCTCATTTTCTATTGGCTGCTCTAATGCAATGGCTTTTAGGAAATCTCCAGCTATAGTCTGTGAGGATGCCAAGAAAGGAATGATGTTAAGAGTTCATCTGCTGTCAGGCAGGGCTAGCTGCCTGCCATATTTGAATGGAAGATATCTGCCATCTATGATTCTGTATATATGTATATAGTAGCTGCCTGTTGTTTGGAAGTGACAGTTGACTCCCACCTCCCTGCTAGGGTCAAGTGATACATTTTGGCTCCAAGTTTAAACTGAGTTTTGAAAAATAATTATTGTTGATTGGTTGAGGACCAAACCCCGCCCAGCTATGAAACATATAAATATACTGGGCTTTCTGTTCAAACTGCTTCCAACAAAGCCTGCCTTTACGCTGAGCTGAAATAAATCACTGTTCATCTTTTTAAAGAAAGAGTCTTGTGGTTATTTTTTGCCAGCCTGACACGTTGTTGGAAGCCACTATGGATCCCTTGCTGAGGCAGCTGCCTTCTGAGGGGATCAACAGCATGACTGAATCTACAGCAGAGGACTGGATGGGCCAGCCCCAGAAATACAGACCCTCACCGTGGGATAGTCCAAGCAACCCGGCTTGGGAACCAATGGGAAGAAACAAAAAGGCTGAAATCACTGAAATCAGCAGAAAATGCAGAGATGAGGCAGAAATTGGATGAGCAAGACCTCCTCATACAACGCATGATTAAAGAACTAAAAACTACAGGGCCCAGGAGACAGACAACCTGGCCAAACTGAAGGTTCTGCCCAGCTACCAGCCACACCTGTGCTGACCCACCCCTTAAGAGATGACCAGCCCTCAATCAAAGAACCAGGTTGCAGAGACTTCCCCATAAGATTTGCTGGTGAGCCCTCAAAACTGTCATTTTTTCTGACCCAAGTGGCAGAATTTTTTTCAGAGTACAGGTGCACCTTTACAACCGAGGCAGCCAAGGTCCGCTTCCTCAGTGCTCGGTTGGAGGGTGCCGCAGCTGACTGGGTTGTGGAGCTCCACAATGCTGGTGGCCCAGAACTGAGATCACTCACCGCTCTCAACAGCCTCAGAGACTGTTTTGAGGACCCATTCCGTCGGGACGAGGCCCTCTTCCAACTGCAGCAGCAGCGCTCTGGCTCTGTGGCTGATTACACCAGAAAGTTTCAGGAGCTGGTTGCTGCTGTCCCAGAATGGCCAGAAGCAGCCAGGGTGTTGCAGTTTCGTCAAGGCCTTCGTCCAGAGATTTTGGAACGTGCCATCCTGCGGGATAAGCCTGCCACCCTCCTAGGATGGGTCCGCCTGGCTGGGGACATTGAAGCGAAGCTCCGAAGTGTAGAGCTGACAAAGCGCCACCAGGCAGCTCTGGACCTGATCACCCTTGAAAGCTGTCCAGCAATGAGAGATGGCCACCTCCCTACAGCTGACCAGGACAGGAACCAATGCCACCACTTTGGACTCTGTTTCTCCTGTGGAGGTAGGGGCCATGTTGCCGCAAGGTGCCCCCATCAGTTCCTGCCATATGAGGAAGAGTGCTCCCCACCAGCCTGTCGCCAGTGCCCACTACAAAAGGAACAGCGGCTGCTATCAGTTTCCAGCTCAACACAACGGTCCCCACCTGGTCCTGCTCTGCACTCGTTTAGGACACCTGCCCGCCCGCCTCGGGACGCCCAAGGGCCAACACCACTCATCAGGGGAGCATCTGCTGCCTTCATGTCGCCTGTGGATGAATTCGAGGAGGACAGCGATGGGTTCCTGGGGAAACGACTATGCCCTGCTCTGAGCGGCACCGTTGAGCAGGTGGCGCCATCCAGGCACCCGGTGATGGGGGTGAGTGCCAGACCCCTTGCTTTTACAGTGCAATTGCACTTATGCCACTCAGGGGGTGGGGAACTGATACATATTCATGGTTTACTGGACTCAGGGTGCTCCAGGAGCTTGGTTCACCCCCATATACTGGACCTTCTTGGAATTAAGGTTTGCAAATTGCCTCAACCCGTGACCTTTACCCAACTGGACGGTAGGCCTATGACCAAGGGGCCTGTCTCTGATGCCTCTGCTTCCTTGCTGATAGGGCTTGGGACCCATTGGGAGTGAGCTCAGCTTGTGGTTGCCCTGACTATTACATACCCAGTTGTTTTGGGACTCTCCTGGCTAAGCCACCACCAGCCACTGATTGACTGGGGGTCTGGGGACATTGACTTTGTCTCCACGCTGTGTAAGGCGCACACCTGGGACTGTTGTATGGCATCCGGACTTGCCATGGGTGCCCGGAGTGCCCAGACCCCAGATGTACCTTCCAGGGCACCACCACCAATCAACAAGACCACACCTGAGAATGTCTATCTGCCAGCTGAACCTGGCTCCACCCCCAACTTGCCTCCTGAATATTCGGACTGGACTGATGCTTTATCACGGCTGCCACAACATGAGAGTGCAGCGTCTGCTGTTGCTAACACGCTCTTATCCAAGGAGCAATTAGGTTTAATAGTTCAAACTCGGGCTGGGTCCAAACTGACGGGACCTGTCCTGGATGGCACCCTGAGTTCATCCATCGGAGTGGCCCTTGACTTCGACTCATGGTTCATGGAAAACAAGGGGGAGTGTGCATTGAACAATAGGGTTGCTTTGAGGAACAACAAGGTATATGTTCCTGAGAAGTGCAGAGACTCAATTCTCACTTTGTCATGATAGTAAATCGGCTGGCCACTTTGGCTTCCTTAAAACATTGCATCTAATCAGGAAACAGTTCTGGTGGCCTGGCCTTCGGGCCGATGTAGAGGCCTTTACTCAGGCCTGCGCCACCGTGAAAAGATCCATGGGTAAACATAAGGGCCTCTTGCATCCTCTGCCCACCCCTGCCAGACCCTGGTCCACCATAGGGATGGATTTCATTACAGACCTGCCCCCTAGCAGGGGCCGCACAGTCATTTGGGTGATAAGAGACCTGTTTTCCAAGCAGGCACACTTCATTCCCTGCAGATCATTGCCCTCAGCTAACGAACTGGCCCAACTGTTCTTACTGCATGTGTATAGGCTACATGGGGCACCTGACCGGGCAATTAGTGATCGAGGCTCACAATTTACCTCACGGTTTTGGAAGGCTTTCCAACGTTTGTTGGGGGTGGAACAGGGGCTTTCCTCAGCCCACCACCCTGAGACTGATGGGCAAACTGAGCGTGCGAATCAGGTGCTCAAGCAGTACCTACGGTGTTTTCTGACTTATGAACAAAATGACTGGGTTGACCTCCTCCCATTTGCTGAATATGCTTATAATAATGCTGTGCATGTCAGCACGGACATGGCTCCTTTTGAAGTAGTGTATGGGCAAAGCTTTGCATCATTGCCTAACCTCTTACCCAACCAAGACGACCCTGTGCCTTTACAGGACTGGTGCTCTAGAGTCTCTGCTGCTTGGGCACAGCTCACCCAGACGCTGGAGGAGGCCAAAGCCACCTACAAAAAGTATGCTGACCGAAGGCGGGATGGCTCCTGGGTCCCGGTGGTAGATGAATGGGTGTACTTATCTACCAAGAATCTAAGGTGTGGTGGGCAACAATCACGCAAGCTCAGCCCTCTATTTGTAGGACCTTTCCATATCATCAAAGTGATCAATGAGGTTTCGGTACAGCTGGAACTCCCCAGTTCCTATACAGTGCACCCGGTTTTTCACATTAGTTCACTGAAGCCGGTTAGAACTTCGAAGTTCCATCAGTCTGAGATGGAACTGCCTCCAGCAGCCACAGATACTGGTTCACAACTTGAAGTTAAAGCCATCTTCAGTTCCCGGGTGGTTCGCCTCCTCCTCCAATATTGGGTACAGTGGAAGAACTTGCCTGACTCCCTGAGTGAATGGTTAGATGCGGCGGATGTTCGTGCCCCACAGCTAGTAAAAAGGTTCCATGCTACTTACCCGGACAAGCCAGGCCCGGTCTTCCATGGGGGGTGAGTAGCATCGGGGGGAGGGATGTCAGGCAGGGCTAGCTGCCTGCCATATTTGAATGTAAGATATCTGCCATCTATGTGATTCTGTATAGATGTATATCAGTGGTTCTCAACCTGGGGGTCGGGACCCCTTTGAGGGTCGAACTACCCTTTCAGAGGGGTCGCGATGAGTCTCGCACTGCCCTTCCCTCCCACCTCCCAGCTGCTCTGCCCCTGCGGTTGGGGGTCTCCACAACATGAGGAACTCCATTAAGGGGTTGTGGCATTAGGAAGGTTGAGAACCGCTGATGTATATAGTAGCTGCTGTTGTTTGGAAGTGACAGTTGACTCCCACCTCCCTGCTGGGGTCAAGTGATACATTTTGGCTCCAAGTTTAAACTGAGTTTTGAAAAATAATTACTGTTCATTGGTTGAGGGCCAAACCCTGCCCAGCTATGAAACGTATAAATATGCTGGGCTTTCTGTTCAAAGCTGCTTCCAACAAAGCCTGCCTTTACGCTGAGCTGAAATAAATCACTGTTTCATCTTTTTAAAGAGTCTCCTGGTTATTCTTTGCCAGCCTGACATCTGCTTTACATTATCATGTTCTTTTCCTGTACTTCAGAGAAATTTGAAACTGAATTGGCTTTTTGAACTTTCTAATTTTCACAAGGGTCTTACATAGGAGGGAAAAGGTTTGAAATGGTCACAGAAACCTGTGCAACTAGACAGCTGTAAGTCGGGGGCCGTGAACTAGGGCTGGTAAACTTCTGGTAAAAGTGGACCATTTACACTTGTAATCAGGAAAGCTCCCCCAAAGTGTCCATTATTGGCCAGAAGCATGAACGGTCCTCCTGTTGACCAGCCCCGTGCCACTGCATCTGAACCCGGAAGTTCCACCTCCTCGCTGCCACGATTAGCCGCTATGTGACATACTTGGATGCCATTCCAAGAGGGGCATGTTCGAGCATAGGGATGTATTGCGGCTGATCATGTCAGCACCTCTGATTGAATGCCCCTCTCACAACCCTATGACTGGACACCGCTCCCACAGGGGCCAGTCTTGGGGATCGGAGGTCGGTCTGCCTCCCCCACCCACTTACTGCAGGGAACCAAAAGAAGAGCAAATCTTTAATCTTAACAAGTGCAAAGTAATGCACATCAGGACGAAAAATCCAAATTATGTCTATAAACTGATGGGGGCTGAGCTTTCTGCAATACACCAGGAACGGGATCTTGGGGGGCAACCAGAATAATTTAGGGCCTGGAACACCTCCCTTATGAAATCAGGCTGCAATGTCTAGGCCTCTTCAGTCTGGAGAGACGACTTTTAAGAGAGTACCTGATTGAAGTATATATTTTTCAGGCTGGGGTGGGGGAGCAGGACACTTCTAAGGCCATTTGCTGGGATTCAAGAACAGGAATAGGTTTGTCCTTGTCTCTGCTTGAGGATGCCCATGAGCATTTGGTGGGCCACTGTGTGCGACAGGATGCTGGACTGGATGGGCTGTGGCCTGATCCAGCAAGGCTTCTCTTATGTTATGTACTTAAACGGCCACGCCACTGGACTCTCCACATAAGCTTTTGGTCATGCTCCACACCTAATCAACAATTAGTGACTTTTAGGGAGACCGGGCATGCTTGGAGGCTGTAACAGCCTCCTTGAAGTGCAGACACTCTTCACCAGAAGTTCACAAAATGTTTACTACTGGCCGAAGTGCAAATAGGCCTGGGATTCATTAACAAGATCCTCTGAATCCTTTCTTCCTGATTCATTTTCTTTTTACCATTTAATCCTTGGCTGCAATACACTGAATATGGAATGCTCAATAATTTGGAATGAACAGTATGCTGTTAAAGGTTTTTAAAGTGTAACTGCATGGCTGGAATTCTGTCTTCTTCCTATAAGTCCCATGGCTTCACATAATTTGTTCATAAATTTCTAGAACTCTCTTTAGTAGGCTAATCGCCCTTATTCCTCTCCTTAGCTAGGCAGAATTTGCCAAAGATGCATCACAAAGGAGCAGATTCTACTTATTATAGCAACAAAAGCTGTGCATGAAACATGGCTCATTTGACTTCAGTTACAGGATTTGTTTTGTATGGTCTCATAAACTTCTATTCATATTCTTCACAGATTGCATTGTTTCTTACATGGACCACTATGCCTGTGGCATAACAAACACCTTTAAGAAGTTCCAGAAGTGCTCAGGTTGACTCTTCTTCAGACACAAGTTTCCCCAGCTAAACAAGATGAAGATTATACAGAAGCAAGTTGGTAGTTCCTCTAATGGTATCACCTTCAGACAGTTTTTGAAGGTTTGGTTTCATTGTGGCAAAGTGTGGGAGGGGGCAATGCATCTGAAGAAAGTTTGTTCTGAAGTGATGGCAACATCGTCATCTGCTAAGATAGAACTTCTTTTGAAAAGTGAATCAGATGATAATAGGGTTTTCACATATGTGATAGAATAGTGGGATGCCATGAAAAGAATAGAAGTCATGCCCCATCTTTATATATGGGATCCTACTTTCCTACTTGTTCAGATGGCAAGATACGAGATTCCACTTCTGACCAAAATCTAAAGGTTGCATTTGAGTCACTGACATGTTTTGAAAAAAATGCATGTTTTTTACAAGTTAAACTCATACAGTTGGAGTAAGCCACACCGAGTTCTATGGTCCTTGGTCTTAGGTGAATATGTTCAGGTTGAATTGTAATTGCAAAAAGCTTAGTAAAATATATGTATGTCATTTGTCCCAGTGTCTAATGTCGAGAGGAAATGAGTTGATGGCAGTTGTTTTCATTTTCAGACACACCAAGCTCCTTTTTGGTCACATCACTCCAAATGAAATGTGACAGTGAAGAAGCTTCTGCTAGCTAACCAGCTATTTGTTACCTACTGCGTTGATACTGTCTCACTGTGACCATGGGTATTGTCCTGCCAGTTCAAATAAATCATACAAGATGTGAGTTGCCACTCCAGGAATTGTTTACTGATTACCGTGGAGCCAGTTCTCCAGTCTCACTCTAAACCATCTCTTCAGAGGCTGAAGAGGCTTTTCTTATTTGCCTTGAACTCATACTAAGTTCATTTAGAAAGCTAATACACCCCTAGATCTGTGTTATCCCTGTTCCATTTCACCTTATTAACCTATAAGGACAATTTCCATTTCGGTATAATTCCAGCCGCTGAGACTGTTGCTACTGTTCTTCTGGAATCATATGGATGGTATTGTCTCTTTGTCTTACCAAGAGAGACGTCTTTTTCTAAGGAAAAGGTTTTTCCTAATCACTTGGATTGTTACAGAAATAAAACTATAAATATTCCTAAACTTTCTCTGTCCATGATGTGCCTCTATGAAGCGATAGAGCTCAACTGATAGTTTGGAAAACGTGGATTATTCTTAAGCCATCAAATACCAGACCATGGAGTATGAAACTTAAGTCAATGTTTCTCCAGCTGAAGTCATATGCTTAGAATGGGCACTGCCCAGGCATGCACTTGATACGATTAAAGGGAGGTAACTATCCAGAAGAGGAAGTCTCTATATTCTCTAGGTGAAAAGATAAAAAAAGTAGTTGGAATTCCAAGCACACAAAAAATCTGAAAAGCCTGGAAATGGGCTCATGGGGATAAGTCAACGACAGACTTTTTTTTTTCCAAAAGAAAGCCAACTGAAGAATAACCAATTCTGTCTCAGGGAAGAGAACATCTAGATTATGTCCTGAACCCTGTCTGTTGAAGATGAAAAATGGTATCCAGGCAGGTCAATTTTCTGACTAGAAACCAATGAGCTCTCAGCCTGATTGATCAAAAGCCACAGGAGTGGAGGATCTGAAGAGGCCACCAACACATCCTGTTAAGCTTGATTAAAGAAAGAGGCTCTCAAAGGGCTATCACTGAGGTAAGCACACATTGCTACTACCCGAAGGTGTAGCATCTCCATAAAGACTGCCAGGATAAAAGCTCTAGGAACTGAACAAAAGTGAAAGGACTGAAACAGAAGAACCAGGTTGAAAAACTAAGGCATTTTCTGAAGGATAGCTATGTATATGGAAGCTTTCTTTGGGGAAAGGAGATAGTTCCCCTAAAGCAGCTCTGATGAATGTCAAAGGCTCCATTTGAAAATGCTTATTTTGAATGAATTTGACAAATTTTAAATCAAGCATGGCATGCCAGGACTCATCCTTTTTGGCACAACAAATTGAAAATACTGACTGGCTAAATTCAGAGGGAGAAACTGGCTCTATGGCTCCAATCTGACTAGGATAGAGATTGGTTTGTTTAGCACTCTCTTGTGATTCATAGGACCTTTCTGCACTTACTTACCTATTGGGCATGGATTGGGGCCTCTATGGTGCAGTAAAAACAGTTCTAAAGTTTTACCTGGAGCATCTAAGATGCTCCTGGTAAGTTCCCAGGTGCAGGGTTCATACTCCTTCCTAGTATAAATGCTGCGTGGGTGGTGAGGCGCTGCTGCTGCAGTTGTGTACTGCATTGTGATCGCCATAGTAATGGCCTGATGCATGCTGGAATTTGTCATGGCTGTTGCTATAGTGATATGGACCATCCAGGATAGATCTTCCACACTATGAGATCCAGTAAGTAAGATGGGGATGGTGCCAACACTCACAGTGCGAACGCCAGCCACCATCCCTGAACTCACCTTCAGTAGATACTACAGCATTGCCTGCTTCTTAGGCCTTGGTCATTTCTATACCTTCGTTAGATGTAGCACTCCAGCTGGTCCATTTCTGCTGGACAGGCCACCTGCAAAATCAGTCCACATATCCTGAAACAAGGTTGTCTGCATTTGAACAGCCTCCATGCTGGCCCCAAAGTTTGTCAAGTCAGGCTTCCTAGAAGTTGACTTTGGCATATCCAAGACTGTATTGCTTAAGTATCAGTGGTTTTCTGCATACTTCTGGAATTGTCCAGGAGGCTGGTACATTAGACCAATAGATGGAAGCCACTTTATGAAAATGTCCGGAAATACCATATGGTCAGATTTAACTCTCAAAGGTTAGTTCAGGCTTGTGGAAGTACAAAACAAAATCAGGTTTTTCAAATAACTGGTAGTGTAAAATGTTTTACCAAAGAGCCTGTTTTAGGCATCTTATATTGCAACAACTATGAGATTAGAGCTTTAGAAACTCAAAAAGCAGGGCATCAAAATGCATTGCCATGACATTAATCTCAACAGTAGACAGCAGCTATTAATTACATAGAACATAAACGATCCAGTGTTTATGGCATTCCAAGGTCTTTCTTCACATAGTAGGGCAACTATTGTTGATTTTTAAAATGGCAGGACTAAAGCTACAATTTAGTGCAGAGACAAGTGTTTTAATACACTTGTGCTTGGATCTGTGAACTGTTAGAATTTTTGTTCTTTGTTCATTCAGATAACTTGTAGCAGAGGTTTTTTCCCCTAAAGCATCTACTGATATATACATTGTGTGTGTGTGGTGATGGTGAGTCTTTGTGAGGCTTATGCTATTCTGCAGCCTTGAAACTTGGCTATTATACACTTAGTCCTCTAAAAGTGTTACTAGGCAACAGCAAAGCAATTGAGCCTTCTAAGGTTAGACTCTTAAGCCTAAAGAAAGACAGGAGTACTCAATGATGCCTGGCAATTCTGAAAAAGAAAATTACACAGTAACTAAGAAAACTTGCTACATCTCCTGGCTGTCTGAAAGTCTGGGGGGGGGGGGGGTAACACAGAAAAGGACCTCTTCCATGCAGCAGTCTCTCACACATTTGCAGGTAGCAGAACTACAAGAAGGCCTTCAGTTTGCAGTCTTAAGACACAGGCATCTCTGTATGGGAGGTGTTCCTTCAGATATTTGCGGTCATTTAGGACTTTATATGTCAATATCAACACCTTAAATTGGGCTCAGGAACAAACTGATGATCAGTGCACTTCTTTGAAAGCACTCCCTCCTGAACAGCTGCAGGACAGCTGGGGATGGCCATGAATACCCTGGGCCAGGTGTCAAGCATGATTTCGTGCTCTACACCCGCACCGTGTGTGGGCGCCCTGGGATGAGCTGAGGCAGTTCCGAATGGAACCGCCAACCCAGCAGAGCGAATGCTCCATCCCAGGGTGTCCTACACTCGTTCCTCTGGCCCTCGTGCAAATAGGCCTCAGGATATGTGTCCAGCCAGAAATGTCTGTCAGCTGCTGAGACGATCCATTCCTCCTTAGTTCCAGCTTCTGGGTCATCTTTAAGGGAAGCCCCATGCAGAGCCCACTATAGTAGACTAGGCTGGAGGTTACTAGAGCATGATCACTGTAGCTAAACTGCCCCTATCTGGAAAAGGCGGAAGCTATTCACATTTCTGGCTATTGCTGCCACAGGAGCCTGAAGTGTCAGCGGTGAATCCAAGAGCACACCTAAGTTTTGCACTGGTCAAAACTGAGTGCTGCTTAACTTCCTTGAGTCAAGACCCCTTCCATCTCAGGTTTTTGGATTTTACTGTTTCTATTACATTTTGATTGTATGGAAGCTACCTGGTTGACAAGAGGCTTTTGAAGACGGCACATAGAATATTTGTACCATCAGAGAAATGTGTTTTGAGAGATCTGTAAAAATCTGAGCAAGGATATTTTGCAATTCCTCAAATTAGTCTGGTAAATAAAACTAAGGAAAAATATATAGTGAAAAAAATCAAAACATGGAAACCAATCTCACTACAACTAATCAATGATCAATGGGAAATGAAACTGATAAGAGTTAACAAATGAACTTTTTTTCCCTTCTAATCAAGACATCTAGCTAACAAAATTCCACCAGTTTTCTCTCAGTTACCAAAGTGGAGATGAGTTTCCATGGAATATGCTGAACTCTCTTCAGTTTCTACTATATTTTGTACCTATTCAGTAAGCTAACTTGGCTGTTAAAACTGTTATACATGGATGCATGCATATACATTCAAACCCTTTCATTATGTATAAATGCAGGAAGTCCAAACATGCTGTGTAAAATTTTATTATCTTACTATATTGACAATTTTTATGCACAAATATTTTAGAGTAAAAATAGAAAATAATTGTTTCATGTAAAATTACCAAAAAATCCAACACAAGAAGAAATACATAATTAGCAGACTATGTGTCTTTTAAAGAGTAAAAATGTATGCAAAACCTCTCCATTTTACAAAAATCTGGGAATATACCTTCTATTTTTTCTTCTGATAACTTCAGAATGCTATTAAACATACAATAATCCATACGCTTTCTTACTGAAGACCTCAAATTAGTCACAGATTGTCCCCTACAAATAATCTGGTAAGTATATACTGTTTTAGAACATGCCAGTACTCTAGATACATAAGGAAAATTACAAGTGCAGCAAATTTACCAAGGAAGTATAATGAAAAATAAAAATTCAGAAAACAAATTTAATGTATATATAATAGAGGCCATATGCTATACTCTTTAATATGGCTTATTCTGTTATGTGCATAGCTTTATCTATGATAGGATTAGCATAGTTTGACTCAAAAATGAATATACTGCTGCCCTTATAGGAAAAAAAATAGATTCCTTGCACATCAACACATCTTAATGAAGTGGAAATCATTTAATAACAATACTCATCTTGTTTGTTTTCCTTTGCTCTGCACACTGAAAACCAAACATTTTAGGTACATACCCGGCCCCATGTCATCTTTGAGTGGCTCATTCGTGAGTTAACATTCATAACAATTAGAGGTTTTATGCCATAATTTTTCAGACTGGGTACAAGTTCTCCCAACCAGGGTAATGGATAGTATGAAACAGGAGAAATTAAATTCCGATCCAGTGATGTTAACATCCATCAGATCCCTCAGGAGTCAGATATAACTAGCGCAAGGATTGTCATCCAAAATATGAAATACTTTCCTTACTCTTAAAATGGTTATTTAAGCAACATGGCATCTCCTGTTATTTCTGCACAGTCTAAAGAACCAACAAATACAGCCAAAATTCTGAAAACAAATGAAGCCCTTAGAGAGATTAGAACTTTAGGATTCCCCAGGAATAAGCCCCATTTTATGTTCATTGCTTATTCTGTGAAGCCTTCATTAGAATTCATAAGGAACTTAAAAGAAATAGGACTTCTTTAAGCACCTGCAGTTCTACAGATAAAGTGAAACCACAACTTCTAACAGGTCTGATCTTAAGATTCACTAAAGCCACTGCATCCAGAAAATATTCATACCACACGAACACACGCAAGAATATGCCTTCCAGGTTTTATGGAGCACTTAAAATATTATACTAAAGAGAATGCCAGGATGAGCAAAGCTCCTCTCACCATTTCTGGTCTTAACTGATTTTCTTTCTTTTTTTATATATTACTGAATCACTGCACTATGTCTTCTTCCACCTCCTGTAACACACATTCTTTTATTTCCAAAATATCAAAGCAAATCTTTTAAACAAATTTGAAGAAATGGATTGCTATTTTCTGTATTTTAATATAGCAGTAGGAAGTCAAACTTCTCTTATCAATTTAGTTGCAGACTACATTATATTTCTCTACAGGAAGGGGCTTCTCTGTGATTAACTTAAGTCTTCAGTTCAAAGTCAACTACAGTGCAAGTATAAGCAGAAACAGCTGATATACTCTGCAATGTAGATTAAAACAAGCAAAACCTATTCTTTGGATGAGAGACAGCATTTCAAGTTTTTAATCTCCTAACATGAAAAAATGTGGAAACCCTTTTTGTGCCAGACATTAAGCTTAGCAATGTCTCTCAAAATAGTTAAGAAATCTCCCTCAAACACACACATATCTACATATTAATATAATCATAATTGATTTTGACCTTTCTGGACTGAACTTTGATCTCCCTCTTCAGCATTAATCTTCTACATATTTTACATCCATTTTGCTAAAGAACAGAGCAATTACCTTTGGAGCATGGTACTTCTGTTTTTCTTGGCAGCTTGACATGCTTAAATAATAATAAGCATGGTTCACAAGAAGCTGCTTTATCTCCAGAAGAACATTCCATTTCATTCGATAACTTAGGAGCAGAAATACAGAGAGGTAAATTCAAAATAATAATTGGCTTATACTGGGTAAATGCTTCACCTTCTTAAACCAGTACAAAATGTCTGAGTAGAGCATGACATCACATTGACCAATTCTGAATTTTCTTACCAATCCCAGACATCTTACTGCAACGGATCAGTCTTCATGTTGAAAGAACTGTGGAGTGCCCATAACATACATGTAATATATATCTTCAAGTGACAAAGATTCAAACTTGAAAGAGTCTCAGTTCTCTGTAGCAAAACCATGCATCATGTTGAATTCCCATGAAATTGAAGAAGCTCCCATTTTAAGGCCTGAAACTGCCCAGTGTGTAAGAAAGGCCTCACGCTCCCAAAGTTTAGGTCCTGGTACTTAGTTATCCTTTTCTGTTTGCAGAGATGCCGTAGCCAATGCGACTGCTGTGACAGGTTGTGCAATGCCATGGAGCTGCATCTTTGCCAGTTTCTTTTGTTCACATTCTGTGACCAAACGATTTAACTCTGCTGCACTATACCCAATGAGAGTCTTCAAGTCACAAACAAACTTGTACACAAACCTCTTGCCTTGTACCTTGCAGATCATGTCCCCATCATAGTAATACCTTCATTGAGAAAGAAAAGGAAGCAAAGTCCTTGAAAAAGTAACTCATAATGCCAGACACTGAGAAAGTCAGAGGAGTGAACATGCTACATAAAGATGTGTTTTATTCAAACCAGGTCGTGGAAAAACTTGCAATTTCTTGCAGAAATTGAATATATCTACCCAAAGGCCCACTCATATTGTCCAGGTTCTCCAAGAAAAGGTATCATATTACTGCCAAAAATAATGGAACCAATTGCCACCCAGTTTATGTTCATACTCTATTTCTGCCTGTGTCTGTTAAGGAAAAATTTGCCAAGTAAGAAAAGCAGATAAAGACTTGCTCTACCAAATCCAACAGGAAAAGGAAAAATACTATTTATTTATTTAATTTACATTTCTATCCCACCCCATACCCAAAAGTCTCTGGAGTAGTTAAGCCTAGAGTCACTTCCCTTACCTAGTCACAAGAGCTTTCATGTTCACAAAATAGAAGGGACTGTAGGTAGTAATCACTAAATTTTCACAAGATGCATCCCTTAGTATAAATAATGAATTAATGTATTGGCCTCAACTGCAAGGAGTAATAGCCAAGCATGGAAGAGGTTCAGATGTATACCAGAGTCAATTAAAACTGTCTTTCATTTGGGGGAAAAAATCACTCCAGGTAACACTCGTTAAGTATAAAACCTTGCTGAAAATCACAGTAGAAACCAGCTACTGTCATTTGAAAACATTCATGTGCTAAACAAGGAGGTAAGACCACTGAATGCAGACTGGGTTAGACTGACCCGTTAGCCTGATCTGGCTGTAGCTGGCATGGCTCACTATCTAAGTTCCACATATGGAATACATTCTTAAATAAGACATTTGGAACCTGTTGTCTCTTAAGGTTCATAAACAAAAACTCAGTTAAATTTGCTTCAAAAGACATTCAAAACAAAACAGTCCCTATCTGTGTCTTGAAAAAGTACTAGAAAGATCCAAGGAAGAGTGAAGAATCCTCAAGGGAGTTCCTTCTCAGAGTCCATGCTTACTTAGGCAATTTCAAGGAACAGATGGTGAAGCGTTGCCAGCAAAAATGCAACGCTATATAACACGGGCATCATTTGAAGAGGCACAGCAGCGGACCACCTCTTAATCATTCCGAATGGGGCAACTGTTTGGATAGGTGAAATTATCCTAAGATAAAATACCTCCATGGTCTCCAAAACACCTGAACATACCTTCAGAAAAATAACTGGACTGAATGACTGGTGAACAACTATTAGTGATTCTTAGGTTTGTAACTTACCGTAAAGCACGACTGAGCTTCTCATAGTTCATTGTGGGCTTATTCTTACGTTGTCCCCACTTCTGTGCAACTAGCTCTGGTTGATTTAGTTTGAACTCTCCTTCATCACCAACCCATGAAATGCAGTCTCGGGCATCTTTATCAGTCAAAAGCTCAAGCAAAAATTGCCATAATTGAATCTGGCCATTGTTTCCTGAAGTGATTAGAACATGAACTCATTCAGTCTTCTTAAACCACCTATGGCCTCATCTAAGCAATATGTTAGTAAGAGTCAAATAATGAAAAACACAGTAAACTGTACTAAATCAAACAATATTTGGAAGCAAGAAAAGAATACTAACTACAACCTGCATAAATTCACAGAGAAGTTCTCCACTAACTAAACCCTGTAGAGTTTTATTCTGTACTTCTATTTCACATTTTTGTGATGTGTTCAAGGCAGTAAACAGTATTTCCTTCCATATGCTTTTTCTGACAACACTGTCACCCCAGTAAAGCAATGCTGGCACAAGGATTGGAGAGGCGACTAAGCAAAAACTGGGCTAAGGGTGGCACAGAAGGCAGCCTTTACAGGGCAGGAAAAAGCCTGTACTACCTGTCAGCTGTGGGTTGGAGATGCAGAAAGCACAACCCAAGACCAAATGAATGTAGCCATAAGAGAATCTTAAATTAACTGAATTAGTTGATAGAACAATCTTGAAGTAAATAGCCCCGAAACTGAGAGGACAAAAGATACAACAGATTGACCAAGTCCAGGGATCCACATTTGAGCATTTGACACTGTAAATGAGGGATTCTTCTTTTGTCAGCAACATTGCATGCTGTAGCCTTGCAAGCCCTTGAATCCTACCAATAATCTTGCTGTCTAGAAAAGCCCTGAAGGCAGACTGCCAAATGAACCATGATCCTAGGCTTGTTTTGGCCAATCAAGGCCAGCACTGCCCCAAGCCAATTTGTACCTGTATGCCTAAGAACCGTCTTTTCCTAACCTGAACCTGAGGATATGGTGGTACTTGTGAAGTTTGCAAGCACCAGGTCCGTAAGTATGAAAATATCAATGTAAAGAAAAGTAAAAGATACCTGTTCTATTTCCAGGAGAACTTCTATCTTCTCCTGAAATCCTTGGTGCTCTCTGCACTTTTGCTGCTTTTGCACTACTGTTTATGACTTTAATGGTGGTTGGAGTAGAAGGCTGTACAGATGCTGGAATAATCTGCACAGCTAAGGAGAAAAAAAGGTTATACAAAAATGTTATTTGGTTTCTATATCACAGATGTAAAATACATGGTTTAAAATATATGTGTTACAGGCACAGATGATTCCCTTATATTACCAATGCACTCTTAAATATAATATTAGAAAACTGATTAATTGTTGTTACCGTGCCTTTTATAAAGTGCTCAATTGTGAAATCAGCTGAAAAGGTTTATATTCTCTCTAAATAAATAAGGAGCTTACATCAGTCTATGGGAGCTTGCACAGCTGTGCATGTTCCATGAGAACCATAATCTCCAGTATCCCTTGCCAACCTAGAGCCTACCCCAGTGATGGTGAACCTTTTGAGCTTGGTGTGTCAAAATTTGCAGGAAAACCTAGCTTAACTCGGGTGTTGTGTCACATCTAGAAATATTCATCATTTTGTGATATTTGTAGCTCTAGTAAAAAAGTTATATTTTTGATACATGTATTTTATTTAAAGCAAAAACAAATAATTCTTTACATTTGCTAAATCTTCAATTGAAAGTTGGTATTCCGTACACTTCAAGAACAAGCAAGCACTACCCACCCAGGTGCCACGGTAACCATGTGTGTCACCAAAAAGGGCTTGGCGTGTCACCTGTGACACGCATCTCATAGGTTGGCCATCACTGGCCTAACCCAAACCCCTCAGATTTTTTTATTACAATGCCTTTCAGTCCCAGAGGATGGTTGATAACATTTTAATAAGAATTAGAACTCGGAATTTACAAGTTGCAAACCACAAAACCAAACATTTAATGTATTTCCCTCTAATTAAAGGGGACAAAATATAACCTGCTCATTTGCAAATACATTCCCCCAAAAGTACACCCAGTAGCAAATCCTAATTTCTTCATAATTTTATTTATTTTTGAAATGTATATCCCGCCCTTGGTCCCAGGGCAGATTACAATGAGAATAAAACTTGTCAAATAGTAAAATATAATTAGTCAAGCTTGTGTGTGAATATATTCAAAAATACAAATTCATAATTTCGTTTCCATCTTTAAAAGATGAAAGGTCTCATTTTAAACTTAACTGCAGGAATTGTTTGGGTTTCTTGGACATCTTTGATAGAACACTGCTGAAAATACTTTTTCTTAGTAAAACATCAAGGAATGATGACTTACGCTGGTCAATAGTCACTGTAGCTATTTCTCCAGAGTGTTCCTGGCTAGCCAGTACATCTGTAATATTCAAGAAAAACATCAAACTACTGATGTGGCTAGATGCCAATAATATTTCTAGTTTTACCTGAAAATAGGAACAACTGAAAAAATAAAACTTTATAAAAAAACATTTTAAAACACACACACAAAAAAAAAAACCTTTATGCACTGTCATATTTATTAACACCAATTCCACAAACTTCTACAATCTTGTATTTTCTGCCACGTCTATTTTCAGTAGACCCCTCTCTTTGCCTTATTTTTAAATGCAGTACTAGTTTTGATATATGAAGCATTGAAGTGCTGAAATATCAGCAGTGATTTTGAAGCATACGCATTTGGCTTTAAATAATAACACTTTACATAATACAGTTTATATCCCTACCTTATCTGGAAAGCAAATCCTCTACAGCATTTAGATGATCAAAGGCTAGAAAATGGCAACACACAGAGCTCGAACAATTTGCACTATACTTTACTCCAAAGTATCAGAACCAATATTTTAAGTCACATAAACTGCATGCTAAAGTTGTTAGACTCTAAGAATGCCAAAATGAAAATGTGTTTTACTGGAAAACATATACATGCACACACAAGAAAAAAAAACCTTGAAAACTCACATTTTCGAAGAAGTTCCAAATGGCTCCAAAGGATTTCTCCCCGAGGGACTCTCTGAAAGAAATCCTCTTGACTAAGGCTGCATAATTCTCTCCCAGGGATGCTAAGAGTATTGAGATCTATGTCCGTCATGCTGAATTCCTTCATCACCCAAACTACCCAGTGCAATACCTGATCAGTTGACCACTGTACTGGATCTAGAAAAGAAAGAAAACGTTGGTTACTAGACATGACTGATGATTCAGTATACAGTGGGTTAATCCCCTATACTCCATCATAACTTCCATCACACTATAAACTTCATAAACCAAAGACTGTCTGTCAAGCAGCAAGTTCCTTCAGTTAGCAAGTGGGGAAACCTATGCAGGCTGTTAGTCTAGAGAAATAGGTTGCCACCTGTTTAACAACAAACTGAAGTAGATGCTCAAAGAGTAAGCCCAGGCATAAACAAGAAGACAGAAAGGAAAAAGGTAAGTCATAGACTCACATACAAAAAGAATTCCCTTCCCAGCATCTAAACAAAAAGGATGGGGAACACAGTTCTCCTTGCTACCAAAGAGAATTTCCACTCATAGTAACCAATATTACATTCTTAAAAGGATGGAGAAGAATGACTCCAGTATAAAACACTATGCATCAAAACCAGCTAGGAGATACATACAAGGTGTCCAGGCAGACTTTGATCCTACTCCCACTTTAGTAGTCTCCTGAACATCTGCAGAAGCTGATTTTGCAGTGCTCAGTAAATCTAGAGTGAATGCTCCAAGCAATGGCTGAACAGACACAGTCCATGAACACTCACCTGAACTGAACCAAATCATGCACACCCCGATGACAGAAGCTAAGGAGTTAAATAAGCATGTTTTGCTCCAGTCAGTTTATGGAACAGTGAAAGGTGTTGGGGACCAAATTCCCTTTGCATTACATACCTAGAAAAGTAAGCTGCCCCCAGCCCACTAGCAATGCCATCATTATTATGATCCTGCAGGTTTTGTGGCACAGCAAGAGAGCCTGTATTTAGCCCTTGGAACCCTTTCACAGTTCCACAGTGCCCTGGAAAAGGTCCGCGCCACCACCAGAGTGCACCTGCCTGCCTCCCTGGAGGCGCACTCCAGTGGCGGCGTTGGCCTTTTCCAGGGCCCTCTGGAACCACAAGCAGGCTCCTGGGAGGTAAATACAGGTTTTACCGGAAGGCCTGTATTTACCTCCTGGGAGCCTGCTTGCGGTTCCAGAGGACCTAGCAAGAGGCGAGGGGTGGTGGGTGCAGAAAAGGTGCTGCGGATGGCAACATTGAAGAAGTAAGTGGAGAGGATGTGGGAAAGGAGGGGTGAGGGGACTCGTTCTGGGCACAGATATTCTATAGAAGGCATTTGTGGCTTTTTCCAGCTGTTTGGGGAAATTACATCTGCTCACCCAAGCTTTTCAGAACAAAGTAGATGCGGTGTTTGGCTGGGTTATTTTTCTATTTGTTGCCTTTGACTGATTGTTCTCTCCCATTCTCTCCCTATACATATATATTTCTTGTTAGGGTTCTATTTAGTACACCCCAATGACAGCATGGTAAAGGGTGGCACAGAAATCATATGTATCTGCATCATGCTTGACCTCTTCACACACCATCTAGGACTGAAATATTAAAATCTCAATGTGATTCCCCAATTAGCAGATCAAAATGTAAAGTGTAAGCTTTGAAATCAAGTATGCAAGAAGGTGACAAGAAGTAGTCAAGAAAAGGTGAAATTATTACCATATGGAATTCCTAAACGTTCCTGCTCTTTGCGGTAGCCTTCTAAAGCTGCAGCCCATCGAGTTACTTGCTCGGAAGTTTCATCAGATATGGTGGTAATATGTTTTGTTCCATCCAACGTTATCACTTGAGCTTCTTCAACAATATGTGCCTCAGTTTCAGTATGGTGGGCATCTGGGTCAATTACTACCTCAACTGTTTCTACTGGCTTTACAATTTCAAGGATGTTTAACTTTGGCTCAATTCCTGTATAGCGTAAAGGGAAAAAACAAGTGAGCAATTCAGAAAAACTGATAATTCACAAAATAATGAAGCATTATCGAACTGCTCTTTATCAATTCAATATGAAAAGCATATTAAGTAATCCTCACTTCCTGACACATAGGCAGAGGAAGGATGGTTCTGTACCTGCCCTCTTCAAATGAGGTCAGTAGTAGAGCTGCAAAAGGAGACTGAAATAATGAAGTGCCTCTTTTCGTTGAAGATCCTTTGACTTAACAGTTTCAATTATTAGTAGCTACTTACAAAAATTTCAAATTAAATATTTTAAGTGGCAGTGTCTATATTAGTAAGCCAAATACTGAATATAAATCTCTTCAAATCACTAAGAAGAAACGTTACTAGACTCATTGTTTTGATTCCTTCATTGGCATTTATTGCATTGGTTTCTCTAGCGCAGTAAGTGCATAATCATTCAGCTATAAAATATCCATTGTGGGATGTCAAAACACTAAAGCTGATTTCTTACAAGTCCATAATATAAAAACAAATGCTAAAATAAGGAGGCAGTAATTTTAAAATTTCACATGTCTACAAAACTAGTTTCTTACCTTGCCTTGATATTACTTGGACGCTTAGTTGCACTGTTCCATCTGTCTTGACACCTTGATCAAAGAGACTTCGGTCTGGATCCAGCTTGATAAAAGAATATTAAAGATTATGTTTAAGTTACTGTTATTGTTCATCAGTGACAAGAAAGCTTAAAAATGGCACCGATTTTTTCTTTTTCAAGAAAGGCTGTGATTTTTACTTGAAGAAACAATTTACCAACCACAAAACACTATCCTTGCTCCCTGATTCTTCCTTCCTTCATCAAAACATTCATTTACATATACCTATTGCCTCTCATTTTTATGTATAGGTATTGATTAGTTTTCCTTCATGAGAACTGTTTCTCAAACAACAAAATAATTCCCTGATACAGTGGTACCTCGACATACAAGTGCCCTGACATACAAGTGTTTTGAGATACAAGCCGCCGAGCGAGTGATATTTTGCTTTGAGAGCAAGATTTGAGATACGAGTATGTAAATACAGTACAGTACATAACAAAAACAACTGAGGTGGTGTTTTGGGAGCTGGAATGGATTAATGGGAAAATTGCTTTGAGATACGAGTGATTTGACATAAGAGCAAGGTTACGGAACGAATTAAACTCATATGTCAAGGTACCACTGTACTTAAGATTTTCTGCAACAACAGAAGAAAGGGGAAACATACAATTCCCAGTCTTCCCATTCTCAGATCTCACTTACAAATGTGGAAATTTGAGACTATTTCATCTCTCTTCTCTGCAAATTGTACCCAAATAACAGCTTTGGGGGGGGGGGTTATTTGAGGAATAGTGGAAAAGTAAAAAACCCAGTCTCTTACTCTCAACAAGTTATTGCAGTGGTTCCCGGAACAGAATTTTTGTGGATTCACTGAATCGGCAACTAAAAAACCTACTGAGTTTTACAATGCAAGTTTACATGAACATAAATCTTATCAGCCATGAGCCTTGGCCGCATTAGCTGGGTCTTGATGGTCACTGGTGTCTTGGAACATCTGGAATGGACCAGCTAGTTCCAACAGAAATCACAGGCAGAAGATCAAATGAATTTTACCATGTGCAAGCTGAGTCTTTTATAAAAAAGACCACAATTGTTATATTTTTTACCTGTATATCTTGCAAACAGATTTCATGTGCTTCCAAAGAACACTGAAGTCTTGGTTCCAATAGTTTCTTAAGATTTCCAACTGGCTCATTGATATCAATAGCTTGACTCACAAATTCTGCAGTAGCATAGGTCTGTTCCACGATACTGTAACAAAAGAGTTAAAAGTAGTCTTGCAGTATAGGTTTTATGTTACAAGAATATCTGTTAACATTTCTGCAGTTGTACCTTAACTGAAGCTTCATTTTTGAACAGGCGTATACAGAAAGCTGTTTCAAATACTTGATAAAGCATTATTTATTTTTATACAAGGGCCAGATCGGCTAGATAGAACACTTAAGAAACTTGCCCTACGTTAAAGAATTTTTTCTCATTTATAGGTCTCACAGAGCTGGGGACAGTAGGAACAAGATCTCACCAAGTCAAGCAATAATGTCATTATATAGCCCAATGTGACAGCAGCCACCCTCACCCTTCTTCAAAGAATGAGGGGGAAGACAGGTCTAAGGAAAAGCTAAGGTAGGTGCTTACCTTAACACACAATAATCTAGACCTATTTGCTAGGTGTTCCATTTAGCAAACTCCACATTCATGTGAGGGTGTGTGGCTAGTTTGAATGCTTCAAAACAGTATTTTCCACATCCTTATTTTTGAATATATATTAAATCATGGCTACTAATCCTGCATCTTAACATTTCATTCCAGCTAAGCTGTGGGTTAATCCACTAACTGGAATTAGATACAGAAAGCACAATCCTAACATCTCCACTACTGCACTATCTGTTTCTTTCAATCCAAACTCTGCTCCAGATGGTACTGCTTCCACAACTGAATAACATACATAATCATCTTCACATAATTAGATGAAGGAGATTAACTTGCAGTCCTAACTTGTACTCTGCAGATCTCTGGGCTTGTCCCTGCAACCACAGGCACCAGATCAGTACTGTAATCAAAGTAGGAGTGCCCATATTTTTGATATCCACCAACAGATCACTAGCAAGAGGAGATAATATTTGCATTATCTTAACATCACCTGTGGACTGAGCTTAGAATAACACTCTGTCTACATCTATAATCTTAAGAAAAAAAGTTGTTATAATTTAATTCTCTGCTATGCAGGACAAGTCTGCCATTATCTTTTGCAGGTACAACAAAAATTACCTGAAACTGAATTTATGTTATGCACTTAGGCCCTTTCTATACGAGGCCTTATTTCAGATTCTAACTCAGGACACAGCCTTGACATCTGCATGTTGGTCCCACCCAGGGCCTACTACAGACTGCACTAGCATGTGGATTTTATCCTATTCTAGGATAAAATCTGGAATAAGGTTAAGTGCAGAAAAGGCCTTAGACGACTATGGAACACAAAAAGCATACATTAAGGGCATTTCTGACAAATGCTGATGCAAAGTTGTGCAAGTTTTAAAGCCAGCTTATTCACTCATAAAATGGACATTATATGAGTATGAACCTCAAAACGGACATCCTGCCTTGCATGCTATTACTGCTGCAGGACAAGGAGGAAACTACAGCAAGAAGACAAATTTTGATTTTGGGTGTTGTGCTGTTTGACTTTCTTGTAATTTCCATGTAAAACAATATTTCAGGTAAAACAGTATTTGCACACCCTTTTTACTATGAAGGGAATGTCACATTTTGAATTATAAGATATGGACCACTTCTTCACAAAGGAGCTCAAGCACCACTGCAGAGAATACACTGAGCGGAGTTTACAATACACTGCACACATTTAACTGTCCCATAATTTGAAAGGAAAGTAACAAATAATTTTGCATTTTTTTGCACTCCATCTAAATACCTTTCTTCAGTGCACTCTTGTTTCTCAGTTCCATCGATTTCAATTTCTATCAATTCTTCTGCTTCTCTTTTAGTCATGGTTGAAATATTTCCAAAGGCAACCTGATCAGGAAATGTAAAAGGGATTTATGTAAAATATAAGAAAATCCATGGCTTTAAATAAGATATAGTTTATCCATTCATTCTTATATTGGGGAGGGGCATTTAAGAGCCTTGACAATTAGACGTACCCAGTGTACAATATCTTGACCCATGCTTGTTCAGATGTCAACTCTCATGAAATCAGTGGACACTAATTCTACTGCATTATATATGGTTAGTAGATAAATTAAGCTCACAGATTTTCTTTAGTCTCTATTACATGGCAGAAATACCTTTCACTTCTGCAATTTATAATCATGAAGATTTTAACTAACACTAAATGGTAAAGAGGTAGATCCAGTAACTAATAAAAATAACTTTTAAGGAAACATTTTGACAATCACTTGATTGTAACCTATTTTTAAATCAATTACAACCGTGTAAATCTCGAAGGCATAGGGTGGAAGAAAGAACTTCCAAAATGGTGAACCAATGTGTGGGCATGTGAGCAAGTAATAATGTAATAAATAAACAGATTTTAACTGTCCAAGGATATCCATACAACCTATAACATAGGGGGTCTCTGACTGAAAACCACGTTATGGAAATAACATTGGGGAATGAATGTCAGTTTTCAACAGCAAGCAGTGACTTCTAAAACATGATTTTGCACTAACTAGGGGTGTTTTTCCACTGTCACTAGAAGTACCCATTAAATACCCATTAATGGGTACGTAATGGCATTTTTGTACCCATTAATGGGTACTTAATAGATACTTCTATTGACAGTGGAAAAACACCCTAGTAACGCATTAAAGTGGTAGCCACAACCCTCTTGCTGTGTAGAAGTTAACTGCCCTACATGAGATGCAACTCTTATAAAAACTAAAAGTGTTTAAACCATGTGGACTATAACCTACAACCCATGAAATGTGGAATGCTCTTAGTCTTCTCTGAGATAGGCCTCTGCTGCAATTCCTCTGTAGGCATCTTCTCTCCCAGAGAAGCAAACGATACCTCCGGCTCTCCTCTCAGCAGAGACAGCTTCATAAATTGAAGTTTTCTTTCTCTCCTTCCACTCAGCAGAATAATGCACAAAGGTTTATCTTAGAAATACAGTGATTTCCAAGTTCTGTTACTTTTCTCACTCCTGTCTGGCTCTGCCACTGATCTATTCAATGCTGTCATTCAGCAACTCAACAGCTCACTCACATCCTCAGTTCAACTATTCACTTGCAAAGCCAGTTTCTGAGCCCAGCTGGCTTTTATATACGCCACCTACTCTCACACTCCCATCAGCATTTTATCTCCCCCCTGCAGCTTTCTTTCTGGTCAGTATCTCTTCCCTTCCTGTCAGACCATACTCCTATTTTCACTCATGTTCATTAAAAAATTACAACTTATAATTTTTTGGAGGGAATACATGAGGTAAACTTTGAGAGAAAAACCAACTAAATATACTAAACAATAGGAAAAGAACTGATCAGCAGAACAGCCCCATAAATACATTTAAAATATCTGGATAGAGGATTAAAATCCTTCCTCCAAAGCTATGCAAGATTAAGATCTTGCTGTCTCAACTTGCTGTTAAGTCTCAAATAT
This sequence comes from Aspidoscelis tigris stejnegeri, assembly GCA_023333525.1. Lineage (NCBI taxonomy): Eukaryota > Metazoa > Chordata > Lepidosauria > Squamata > Teiidae > Aspidoscelis > Aspidoscelis tigris. The sequence goes on from JALMGA010000001.1 coordinate 218,101,776, forward strand.
TGTAACTATCACTTGTACAGAACTGAGGCAATTTGCTGCCATCTTTCCACTGTTCCTCCATTGACTTCAAGGACATGCAACAATATTCTAAGAACTTAGCTTTAAGCACTTTATTGTCGGCGCAATCCTAAATCTAACCTGGCAATGGCACCAATCTCTTCCAATAATCCTGACTATTGGTTGGTGCTACCGCTGCCATCAATTTTTATTATTTTCCTACACCAGTCATTTAGCTGATACAAGTTTCATAGCAGCACCTAAAGCTACCTCAGTCTGAGAAGGATGTGTGAGAGAGATTTCTGTCCATTTGCACTCCACCATTAGGGCTACCAATGGCACCAGACTAATTTGGAATTAGGATAATGCAATTAAATTCCAGAAGAAATATCTATTTAGCATGGGCTTTTATGTGATAGACCTACCTTCCCCCTTTAAATTATCCTAGCGTTATCTTCAAAATACCAGAAATAGGGAAACTTTAATTAAGAATTTCAAAGTATTTCAGGAAATTGTGGAGAGATTAATAATTAAGCAAGCCATTTAAATCTAGGAGCAGACACCGGTAGCAGGTTTCATATATATAAACAGCACCATGAAAATAACATTACGAACTGGGTGAGGGTCATGAGCCTGGGGCCCTTTCCATATTGAGGCTTATAGTGGGATATATCTAGGAATAGGGGTCTCTGCACGCTCATGTAGATCGAAGCAGGCCCTGGGAAGAGAGTGCACTGGCATGCAAACCGAAGGGTTCTATACTGGGATATATCCCAGGGCAGAAAGGGCCTGACACTCATTCAGCTGTTCAAAACGCTGCAGTCTCGCTCCCACAGAAAACAAAAACTGTTGCGGAAACAAATTTTTAAAAGCCCTGAACGTTAACTCTGAGTAACACAAAACTACAAGAGAAAAAAATCGGTTTCAAACTGTTTGCCTTTAAAACGGCACGGGCCCTTTATGGAAACAAGCAGGCGTGTAAACAGTAACAGACGCTCCACGTCTTTCTTCGAGAGCTTTTTGGGTTTCGCAGACATCACAGCGAAATAGCCCGTCTCGAATTTTAGCCATTTGTGTCTCAAGTGGGACAAAAGTCATTCCACAGGTGAAAACACCTTTCGAAACGGAACCTGCGACCCGTAGTGGAGCTTTACGCCAGACATAAATGCATAAAGGAGTAAACAGATAGACATCGCCACTGATCACACGTCATGCATCGCTATCGTTTCCGATACGCGTCTGGGCAAGATCCGTTGCTGTCCCGAGTTCTTAATAAAACTTTCGGGTATCTGGCGCAAGTCCCGCGCTAGGAGCAGCTGCAGCAAACGGGACGGCGCAGCGACCCCAGACGGCCCTTCTACCCCGACGGCGGGCGAGGGAGGAGAAAAGTTCCGAAACGCGAACGGGCCCCGTAGGAGTCACGAACGAGGTTCCGCCGCAGCCAGCGAACCTCCCCGCCGCCTCGCTTCCCCCGGGCGATCAGCGCCGCCGCCGCCGAGGCGCCTCGAGGCGAAGGTGCCTCCCTCGCTCGGGCCTCCCTCGGCTAGGGCGGGCGAAGGAAAGGCGGGAGAGGCCGGCGGGCCGAGGGGCCCTTGGCCGCGCCGCCGCCGCCCCTGGAGGGGAAAGGCCGGGGAGGCCCGTGGAGGCAGGGAGGCCCCGCCGCGCCGGGCCGGGCGCGAAGGGCGCCGCCATCCTGCCCCAACCCGACCCGGGCCTCGCGCCCGTCCTTTCCCTTCCGCAAACGGGCGGCGGCGGCGGCGCCGCCTCGTCGTTTGAACTCGGAACGGAAATGAGACTCGCGCCGCGCGGGGCAGAAACGGAAACAAAACACAGGGAGCGAAGAGGCCACGAGACCCCCCTCTTCCCCCCCCCACTCCGGATACGGCGCGCGAGGCGCTTCCCGCTTCCCTTCGCCGACGCGCCCCGACGCTTGCGCCGCCGCTCACCCGCCGCCGCCGCCTCAGACTCCGTCACGCCGACGCCCCGTGCCTCCTTTTCGGTTTTCCCCCTCCGAGCCCTGCGGCTGGGGCGGCTCCGAGTCCCCGCACCTTATAGGATCCCGCCGGGAGGGGGAAGGCTCGGGACGCCCTCCGAGTCGGACGCCGAGGCCTGCGAACGAGGCCCTGACGGGGAAAAAGCGGCTCTACGGCTACACGGCCCCCCCGCCTTGGGGCGAAAACTACATCTCCCGGCAGCCCTTGCGACTCCACCTAGCCCGAAAGGAGGAAAGCCTTTTCGCGAAGCTCGGGAGCCGCCGCTGATCGCTTCTCTCTCCCCGGTGAGCGAGTCCCACCTCGCCTTCTAGAAACTGAAAGGGAGTTCTCTCGTTTCCGGACGGGAGGAAAGAGGAGTAAATAAAAACGTGCCGTTTCCAAAGCTGAGTGAAAAAGCGGAGAGGGGAGGGGTATAATTTAGTCTTTTTCCTTTCGCTTTTTTTTTTTTTTTGCGCGCGTGGACGTGCGGGAATTCGGGGATAGTTACGGTAAGGGGGCGGGGCCACCGCGTTCAGGCGGTCCCTAAAGGGGGCGGCGGTTGGTTAACCAACTTCCCGAAATCCTTTTCGTTCCCAGGAGGCGGAGTTGCGTCCGCTCTAGGACAGCGGTGGGCTCGAGCAAGGTCGGTCGCCGGCGTGTGACTGATAGGCGGCGGTAGGTACCGGTGCGGTGTGGTGCGGTGGGTCCCTGCTCCGGGCAGGAAGGGCGAGCGGCGAGGAGCTTCGGCTTCCCTGGGCTCGCCCGGGCTGCTCTGCCCTCGGTCTGCTTCACCGGCGGCTCCTCCCGCCGGCCTGACCTTCCGTCCCTTGCCGCGGCCTTCAGGCTGGGATGGGAGTTCCGACCGAGCGGCACGCCCGGAGGCTTCAGAGGCGCCGGCGGCGGGAATAGACGGGATGTGTGACGAAGGAGCAGCACCTGGACGGCTGGGGGGGAGGGGTAGGAAGGGGACTGCGAGGTGTTTCTTTCCACATATATATAGTTTTCCTCTGCTTTAATATACGTCCCGGTGGAGCGTTGGGAGGTTTTTCTCGGCCATTCGGCGTGGTTCGGCGTCCATTCCGGTTCCGTGGCCGCGGTGGCGCCTGAAATGGGCCTTGGGAAGGGGCCGCCATTATGACACCTGATACTGGCTGTGCAGAGGTGGTTGATGCAAACACCTGCAGCTTTGCCTCTATGGCAACAGACTCCTTTCCCCAGGTGTGGGCCTAGTAGCACCTTCGAGATGAACAGAAAGAAAGAAGTTGGTGACACGAACTCTCACTAAGCCTACTTCATCGGGCGTCCTGCTTACTACTTCTTTATCTTTGTTAGTTTCTAAGGTGCTAAGCTGCTAGACCCCTTTGCTTAGTGATGCAAATGAGTGTATTCTTAAGCTCAAACTTTCCTAACCAAAGCTTTAACTCTTAAGATATTAAATATGTCATGCTCGAGGAGTTAAGAGAATCCTAAAGAGAGTTTGGGAAAAAATGCTGGATGCTAAGTTTCACCAGTGTTTTTTATTCACTGAAACTATCCTAGTGGAAATGGAGGAAGCACTATTAAGCCTTAATCAAGACAGTATTAATGAAAGAAGTTTATCTACTGTCGCGTTTTGCATTCTGAAATATTTCTGTGTTGTATATTATTGTTAGCTTGTGTATTGCTTATGACAAAATTGTTTATAGTGCATTCCTTTTAAACTAAAAAAGTAAGTGCACCATATTACATAAGTAACAACTGTCTCAAATGGTAAAAATTGCTGTCCGGAAGGACATTTAAAGGTATAATTCCCCCAGTCCTATAACACAAAAATAGATTATATATCAGCATGGCTTTGAAATGTCAACTGAAAATGCGTTGTTTGTTTTACATTTTAAAAAGATAACTGGTCTCTTGACCTAGAATTTATAAATTAATTACTTCAGCTGATTAGGTTCAAAAACAAAGTCAGTGATTAAAAATCGAGTCTTATGAACCTGCCGTATCTTCAAGTTTTCACAGTGGTGCACAAACTATGGCCCTCTAAATATCTCCAAGCACTCTGGACAGTGAGAAATTGGAGGAGCTGTATTTTAATAAAATCAAGAAGGCCGTTAGAAAGCATTCTTTGAAGACTGTTTCAAGAGATCCTGAATCTTGTTCAGGTATGGTTTGGGCAGAAGCAGTAACTTGACAAAAAAGAAAAACTGAGCAAGGCACTGTAAGCCACTGGCACATTGCAGCTGTGATTCAGAGCCAAAGATTACTTTGAGCTCTTCCTACTAATACAGCAGACTCTTGTTCACTTGTGTCTTTGTGTCTGACTTCCCAGAGCAGCTCCTGAATTCATTCTTATCAACAGCGACCCTACCACCAAGCAAGAATCTCAGGTTCTTTCCCCACAGTAGACTGGCCTAATGTAACATCTTGTTCTTGCTGTGGACCAGCTTTTACAGGGGAGGCACACCTCCCAGAAGAATGCTGCATCTGCATCAGATGAGTTATTGCAACAGCCTATGGCACAAAAACAGCACCACAGCCCACTTCAGCTGGGGACCTCTTATAAGCGGTCCACACAGCATTCCAAGTTAATATACTGGATGCGTTTGGTATATCATTACTGAGAGGCTTGGTGCTATTTTGCCAACCGTCCAGTAGCAATACCACAAGTGTGCCACTGCTTGGTGCTCAGTCCAAGCAGCCCCAGCTGGTAGCTATGAAGGCTGAAAAACCTTCATTCCCAGTCTCTGAAGTTGGGCCAAAATGATTTGGCAGCAAAATAGATGGTACTTAGTGTGGTCTGCCAGTAGCCTGGCCTGTCATGGGCCAAGTCAGCACAGAAGCAAAATTCCTTGTACTACACAGAAGAGGCCATAATTTCCTCACATAAGAACACCCAGAATGATTAGGGAGATCCTGCAGAGCTCATTGCCACCCAGGAAAGACCACATTTTTCCGAGCAACCACAATATTTGTATGGCTAGTAATTTATCATTTTTCCCAAGCCCTGGAAGGATGTATTGAATTAGAAACTTAAGTATTCATAGTGTAACCCATGTCAATTTGTCTTTCTGGCAGAAAACTCCTATAAAATCATCATGATTCTTCAACAACTCTTCAGATTTTCTTCCGTTTTCCGCTCAGCTGTCTTCACGCACTTGCATAGGAACATTGGTTTTTCTGCAGTTATGTTTAATAAGACAAGAGAACTTGATCCTGTGCAGAAACTTTTTGTGGACAAGATCAGAGAATATAATGCAAAGAGCCAGTAAGTATTGTATTGTTTTTAATGGATTTTAAATGTTGGTGATTATTGTTTTAATATAGATTTTTTTGATATGCTGGATTTTAAAAGTTGTTACCCGCCCTAAGGCATTTCGGTATAGGGTGGGATAGAAATATAAATAATAAATAAAATAAGTCAATGAGCAGTTCAGTAATAAATATAGATCTTAAACCAACATTTATTTAAAAATGTATTCCATATTTACTTAGAGCTGAAGTCTTGGTGGTGGTGCTGATCAGTTTAACTGTAGTGATCTGCATAATTACATGAACTTGTGGCAGATTTATAATGCTGGTGCCAGTAATGTCAGTATTGACTTTCTATTTCCCTGTGGCATTGCATTAATGCCCTCTCTTGAGCCTTGGTGATCATTCCTGTAAGCAGTAATCATTGAGGGCCTACAGAGGTCATAAAGGAGATGGGTCACCTGAGGTCATGGACATAAAGTAACTTTAAACTGCAGGTGCTGCTGACAACTTGTCCCCAGAACACACAAGTGGTTCTCTGTTCAAGCAGCCATTTTTCCCAGCCTGCTTTTAGATATTTCACTAAGAGGCCTTTAGTTGTTTTTGTCAAATGTAAATTAGGTTACAAAAGCTATTAATCTTGTGGCTAGAAGAGGAGCGAAGGAGAGTCTTGCAGCCTACTTCGTGTCTGTGCTGATTTTAGAGGAGGAGATAGTGATTTGTCTGTTGTGGGTTTACAGAAAGGTACTCTTCCCCCTCGGTCAGATTCTTCACTCATCTAAATTGTTGTTTGCTTCACTACTGGTAGAGTGTTTAAATAGTAACAAGAGCATTCCAGAATGAAGTGTATGGATACAATGTGATGCGTGCAAGGACTGCCTAAACTTATTTACCCAATAAATTTGAGTGATAAACATATTTGTTTCAGTTATGTATAATACTGTCTGACAGCATCATTCTGGAGGGATAATGTTTCCATGAACTTGCCATGAATAGTAATATCTATAGTATGAAAGTATCAATGACTTCCTCCTTCCATCTTCATCTGGTGGCCTAGGTGCACCATACATGGTCAGTGAGTGTAGCATCATTAATCTGTGCATTAGTAGCCTCTTATTTGCACTACTGCAAAGCATTTACTAGCAGACTGCCTTTAAAAGTATTGTTTATCTAAATATATCTGTTAAAAAAAATCTCAAGGAGGTTTACAAGAAACAGAGTAAAAAAATCCCTTAAAGGGTTACTAAATTAGGTGGGACAGGCTTAACCGAAAACATTTCATTTTGCTTATGTTTTGTTTTGCCAGTATGGCTTCCTATTAAACTGTGTACTCAAGAGCCAACACATTGGGTAGAGTGGCAAACTAGCCACTAGAGAGAGGCTAGAATTAAGCCCACATGGTCTGAAGAGTCCTCCCTGCTGCTTCAAAGTACTGGGGAACACGGAATGATCCGTTCTCCCTATGGAGCACCTTTACTGTGAAGCAAAGGTAGACTCCACATTTTTAACTTGTGTCTAGAGGCAGCCCTACAATGGTATATATCTAACATCACCCTTGGATTTCTTGAATGAAACTACAATACTGTGTTGATTTGCTTGCTTCTGTTATTTCTTTATCATGTATCTGCTTCCACAAAAGACCCGTGACTGAGAACATTCTTCTCTAATTTTATTTTCTTAACTGAGTGAGGTAGGTCAAGGGTATATGGTATCAGAGAGAGAGAGCAGCTCTGAAGTCAGTTTGCATAACAGGATTTTGAACGTGAGTTAAATCAGATATTCCCAATAGTAGAGACCCAGTAAGCTGTGCTCTATCTACCGCACAAGGTCCTCAACTTGCATGTATCCACTATTTCAAAAATGCATGTATTTGGGCTACTTACAGTTATATTTATAGTCTGCCCTATGCCCTGAATCTCGGAGTGGATTACAACAACTAAAATACGCAAAAACAAAATTAAACATGGTGCAGTATATGAGAGGAAGAGAAGTGCTTCTTCAACCAACGGCTAGAATAAGGGGTATATCTTCACCAACCACTTGAATGCATTTCTGAAGGGAAGCCATTCTACAGCCTTTATCCAAGACAGTACTGTATTATTATATCTGTAGGAAGGCTGGTGGCCCTGTTGATGCTGGGCCAGACTATGAGAAGTCTTTGAATGAGCAGACTCTTAGGCTTCAACGGCTTTATGGTGGAGGAGATATGAACAAATTTCCGGACTTCAAATTTGAGGGTAAGTCTGTTATTTAATAATTTGTTTCTATTTATATTAACTATAGAGAATTGACATCCCTTGTTTAGTATGGTAGTTCTTGGAGGCCTCCACATTACCATACTTATATTGGGGAACTACTGTGAACTATTTGCTATCTTTCTATTGCTAGTAATTCATGTTATGCATTTTGCAGCATATTAAGCCACGCTATACAAGGGAAGGTTACATTTTCTTGAACTGATAAATGTATTCTAGAAGGGAGAACTGTTCTAGAAAAACAAAGACTATCAATTCTAAATTTACTCATGAACTCGTATTGACAGAATAACGCAGTCAAGGAAGCAGCAGTTGAGCCGTTCAGCCCCACTGCCTGCCAGTGGGCTGGTGTCTGTATATGAACTAGATACCCCCCTTACCCAGGCATCCCGCTTCAAAGGCTTACAGCCAAGCCTTCTCCCTGAAGCAGCAAAATAAACTAGTGTAATATACACCAACTGTTTATTATTTACAAACAGATAAATAATTACGCAGTAACGAAATATAAAGGTTGCTCACTATTACTTAAGTAGTTCAAAAGAACAAGCAATTGTAAATAGAATTCAGCTTAGCTCTCCCCAAGCTAGTCCCGCCAAAGTAAAATGAACAGCAAAAGCCTCCAGCTCCTTAGGAACCTTTCAGGTGTTCAGCTTGAAAGTCCTTCCTAAAATAAAGATCAAATCCTAGCAGAAAAGCTAACTGCTATCCAGGAGTCTACTTGCTCAAACCAGAGCCAAGTAGCCCCTTTTAGCGTTCCTGTAACTTCCCAGTTACGCCCTGAGGTCTACCCTGAAGATAGGCACAACCTCCCTTCTTTCCCCTGCCTCACAAGCAGTGAGCACAAAGGCCAAGAAGGCTGAAGAGTTCAGTAAACTGCCCCCTTTGATCAATCCCCTGCAAACTCTGCCCAGAGAAAGACCCTGAGTCCTGGATCTCTGCCTTAAATACAGCAAGATCCTGGTGCTCTGATTGGCTAGAATTTAGTGCTTACTGAGGTAACCTCCTCCCACCTGTCACACAAGCTTGCAAAGTCCCTGGGAAACTTTCCCGCTCTTTTAGCTTGCAGCCAACGCTTGCAAGGAGCTGGGGAAACATTTCCTGCTCTTTTTGCAGCCTGCAAAATGAATCTGTCACACCTGTCCTTGGCAGTAATTCCAGCATTTGCAGACCAAATTCTAAGCATCTTTCTGTGAGGGGGAGTGTCAGATACAGTTTTTACCAAACCATTAACTTCAATATTTGGAAGACAAGTATAAATGGTATAATACATGGTTTATATACTTTTATAGTATTTTAATATTTTTTCACATTTTATTACTCGTTTATATATATGGGTAGTTTTAATTTTATATGTTATTGTATTGCTGTTTAATTATGTATACCACTTTTAGTCTCTGTCTGGGGAAAAAGCGGGATATAAATCGAATGAATAAAATAAAAAAATGATAATGGGTACTATTCTGTAGGGATCAGTTCATGTTCTTAGCACAGACATCATACTGGTCTTTTAATATTTAAACTCTTAAATTGTATTATTGAAGTAAATACAACATAGAAGCATTTCTGCACTGGTCTATATGAAGGCCTCAGCAGGTGGCAGCATCTAGCTGGTCGTAACTGGTTTTGGAAAGCTAATTAAAAGTCACATTTAGTTAGCACTTTGATGGGAAATCTCAGAGCTATAGACAAATTGGGAGACTAAGAAAACATTCTAGAAAAATGAAGTGTAAGCCACTTATTCCAAGAGAACAATATAAATATGTCTGTCTCATCAGTAGACAAGCTCAGCATTATTCTTTTATTTGTTGATTTCTTTGGAAATGCTGTAGTGAACAAGCCGAACAGACTCTGCTTTTTTACATCTTAAGTTTCAGTAGTCAGATTCCTCTATAGAAAGCTTTCCTTGGAAAGAATTTGGTAACTAGAAGATTTACTTTTTCCTGTTGAACTGGTACAGGGCTAGTAAACTTTCAGCCCTAATCTCAGACTTTTCCAACCACAATCAAATCGTAGAACTCTGAGAATCGCAGATCAATTCCATTATATAGGAGCCAGTTTTCATACAGTTGCAACAGAAAAGTGAAGAATCAGTCTGTGATTATTCTTTGTGTAAGACATGCCCTCAAATTTTAAATGTATCAACAACAACCCCCCAATAAAATTGATAGCCCATTTGACAAATATTAGTAATGTTTACTGAATCTGTTCGCTTAAAATTTATAAACTACTGTGCAATTAAAAATGAGAGGTGTAAATGTCAAGTAACTTTGCACTTCAGAAATAAACTTTTTCCCCTCTTTTTACAGATCCCAAGTTTGAAGAACTGAAGGGATAAGATGGGTACATTGTGTAGCAGTGTTCAGGTGGAAATGTTAAGTAGGTTTGCAGCTGTACCTCAAATAAAGCAGAACAGCATGTCAAATGTATGTGTTCTACATTCAGTTGAATATAATGTCCCTGGGTCCCTATTGCCACCGTCTCATTCTCCAGACCCCATTGGGGCATAAGCTTCCTTTGCAGAATGAATCTGTGTCCTAATAACATTAAAGCTCTTGTATTTTCTCTATTGATTCTCCATTTGAATCTTGGGGATATTTTGCAAAAAATTTCAGAATAAACCAGAACGTACAGATTAAGTTTTTATATCTGCCTCATGCTTTATTTTCCTTTTCCAATCAATTATGCTGTTTTCTCACCTGACTCCTGGGGGTCTTCACTATGTTTTCTCTATTTAATATGTCTAACGTTTTTCATATAGCTTTGATGCTGTGCAGTCAGGGACCATGACAGGTTGCTGGAGTTCTTTGGCTATTGCTGTACTCCATCATTCTTGATTATTATCCATACTAAGCATCAGTTGGGAAATACTATATTCATAGGACTGCTCTTTTCTTGTTCGTGGCCTATTGCTCAATTTTATGCTCAGTTCAGTCTTTAAACCCCAAATCTGCCAGCTGAGAAAAGGAGGATATGAACTGAGTATCTGCTAGCAGCAGCCACAGATTGGCTAACATCAGTGCCCCAGCTTCAGTCAACCTGGGGCTGGAAGAATGTTTAAATATCTCTAGCCAGACAAGGACTCTGGAGCAAAAAAAAAGATGGTAAGCACGATACATTGGAATCTGCTGCTATTCCTGAGGGGGCTCCTAAGAAGTGGTAAGAATTCAAAACAGAGTCTGACTATGGTTCAGAGATTGTTTAGGCCCAAGGACTAAATTATTTGTTGTTGTTAGCTTCTTTTTTTTAAGTCTCTGAAGAATTTTAAGGACTTGAAAAATTACGACATGGGTCTACTTTTTAATCTTCACTGATTACCAGGTGATTATATTTTTGAATCTTGAGACTGGTCTCTTCCTGCAAAGTGGCTGGTCCAGGTAGGCTACAGGAGACAGCTGCTTCTAGGTTAGATTAATTTGTTGATTAAGATGCTTATATACAGAACATAATGTTTATTATTTATACAAAAATGGCAATACAGAATAGTGAAGAAAGATAGTTTAGGCTTCTTGTTTGTTTTTAGTCGCTGATTTTGTTTTTACAAACAAAACAAATATTTAGGCCAGAACTGTCTTAATCAGCGCTTCAGTCACACCAGTAGCAAAGCACAAGTTATAAAACCAGCAAAAAAGTTTTAAAAATATTAAGACACTTAATAGCATTGTGCACTGAAAGGATTTTCCTTGGAGCAAAATATACAAAATCTTCAAGAATTGTATAAATAAGGTTTAGAGAAAAGGAAATTTAAAACAAAGTGTATTGCATCCTTACTGCTTAATATACTTAAAACAGCTGCAAAATGTTGACAGTAAGGTCTAGAATGTTTCAAGGCACAAGAGCTTTCTTTTCAGCTTCTTGGAAGAAAACCTATGATGTTTCACAAGAAACGAGAAGTTTATTTAACACGTCTATTTCATAGGACCCCAATATGTAAGACTTCAAAGTAGCTTAAACAGTTTTACAGTTCCAGCAAGGCCTGGTATCTGTATAAAGATCTATAGTCCATAACATAAACTATCCCTTAGACCATATTTGGGGAGATGAACACATTCTGACTCCCTTTGGCACAGCAATGATTAATGGAGAAACTATTTCTAGACTAAATGCATGAATGAAATTAGCAAGGTCTCCTAATACATTGTTCTTTCCATAAACAACTTGCAGCCTTTGTAGGAGAGCTTTATGTATGTCTCCTCCAACAGCAGAACAAAGAGCCAAACCCTTTCCAGAACCACTGCAGCAGTAAACATGGAACTAGAAGTGTCAATGATCTGAAAAGATGGCCTAACCTAAAAGTGCCTCTCTTTAGAATACCAGAGCCTCATCCCCCAGAAAGTTATACCTTATTTTCCACAAAGGCAAAACCAGATACAAGATGTAATGACGGTAATAATTTTCTTCTTTAAATTATAGCAACTGGTACTAGATAGCCTCATTCTTCTGTTTCTGGATGGTAGCATGTAGCCATCATGATCAGTTATTCTCTAGGGGGATTACAATAGTGTTCCTCCTCACACTTTACAGTGACAAATTTCATAAGTTAGGAACTACACAATTTTTTATCTATATCAAACAGTGTTACAGGATGAACACAGACAATGTCTATACATATCCTACTTCACACTTACAAATCTATTATGCTTCTCTTTACCTTCTTTCACCTAAACAATCAAGTTTTAAATGTTTACTCACATAATTCTTCTAGCTCCCAGATAATTCTGGGTTCAGTTTCCCAATGTCTTGTTTGTTTGTTTGTTTTTTGAGAGACTGATGAGCTACAAAGTTCAATTCAACAATCAGTTGTTCCACTGTGGGCAGGACAGGACCTGCAGCAAGAAAACCCTTTCCTGGTAAAACACCTGCAACCATCATTAGAAAAGCACTACTGAACTAAGTTAAAGCAACTTTTGGCAACCTTGTGTCTTCAAGCTCTTAGAAGTGCCTTGGTTTTCTCATTGATTTTTCTGTATTTACCACTCTTAGTTTTTACAGAGCAGAGTTTTAAGAATCCCTTTGATAGTCTGTTGGAAAGTGTCCATATGGTAATCTTCACAGTAGAAAGTCAACTAAATAATAAAGGACTTGGTGTGCTTGAAATCCTAAAAAAAAAAAAAATTAACAGGAAAGTGATGCTAGTACATCCACAGTGGAGGCATTGGCTCAATATTGATAACCAACCAACATCATGCATGTATAACACATAACTTGGAAACTTCTTCTACAGTTGGCAAAAACCATAAGTGTAGCTTTTCCTTGTAAACATTAATCCAACAGAATTAAATAAACATCAGACCAACAATCCTAATAATATATGGACCTTTAATGGGGTCTACAGGAAATCCAGATTATAAGCCCTGAAGGACTCATGTAATCCAGATTTCCCTAGAACTGGTGGAAACAAAAGTGGCTCTAATGGGGTTTTCCTGTTCTAAGCCTAATGGGTCCCTAATGGATACTTAGTGCTAGTGGAAAGGGGTCTACAATGGAGTCTTCAGACACCAAATCTAGCTTATACGGAGCATGTTTCCACCGTGATCGGGCAAAGGGGTCTGGGGGGGGGGCACACCCATGGAGAGGGCACCCTGAAACCCAAAGCTCCGAAGCCTGTGCACAATCTCTGAAGCCAGTTCTGAAGAATAGCACAAGCTCTGAAAAGATCCTACAGACCTTTGTTAAAGGCTCCGGAGAGTCTCTGAAACTTACGGCAAAGCTCTAGAGGATCTTCAAAGAATCTCTGGAGCATCTATGGTGATTGCACCCCCTGTCCCCAAAAAAACCTGGGGTGAGGGGTGGGACCCACATGAGTCGATCCAGATTCACCACATGGGTGCTCCAGTGTTTCAACTGCAGGCAGGCTTGCATCCATTACTACTGAGTGCTGCACCGCCCATGAGGACGCATCGTGTACCTCCCTTAATCTGGATCTACTAGATCCAGATTAGTTGAAGGACCGATTCCTTAGAGCCGGATCATCTTGGCGTGTTTTTCCACTGACATTAAGTAGCCATTGAAGCACCCATTAAGGACCCATTTGGCTGAGAGCCGGATGACTCCATTTCTACCACAACCCCATAAGGCACACATTTGTTTCCACCACAGCCAGGGAAATACGGATCATATGGGTCGTTCAGGACCTATAATCTGGATGTTGTGTAGACTCCACTAAAGGGGTCTACAATGGGGTCTTCAGCCTTAAAATCCAGATTGTAGGGAGCCTGTTTCCACTACAATCCGGCAATGGGAGGCTCGGGGGGGGGGGGATGCCCCAAACTCAAGACTTCAGAGTCCCTCCGAAGGCAACTTCAGAGATTAGCTTAAGTTCCGAAGGAAAACCCCTTGCAAGAGCATTGCAGCTGTCAAAGGCTGCAAAGCTCCAAAGGGTCTTTGAAGTTAGGGGCAGATCACAGGAAACGCTGGGCAGCAGAGGATGTGTGGCCAGGGGTTTCTTGCAAGCGCAGTGGATCCTGCGGGAATCATGATTCTGCTCCCTTTCCCAGGCAAGCCGCTTGCTTGCCTCAAAAGGAGTAAAAGCAAGGGAGTAAGGGGGTGCAGAGGCTTGAGTTTTCTCTCAGGGAGGTAACCTTATTGCCCCCCTGGAAGAGAGAAATTTCAGGACCCTGCAATCCCTTGGAGCTGCCAGTTAATCAGCTCCTTGCTGGTCTGTTTTTAAAAAATCTTCCCTGCTCTGCAGCCCCTATACTCACTTGACAGTTGTCCAGCTGGGTGCCCTATACCCACCTGAGAGTCCAGCTGTCAGGTGGGTATAGTGTACCCAGCTGGAGCAGCTATCAGGTGAGTATAGGGGCTGTAAAGAGCAGGGAAGATTTTAAAAAAGATGCCAGAGCTCTTTAAAACAGGCTCGCCTGTCTGTTTTTAGAAATCCTCCTTTTCTTCGCTTTCCCCTTTGCCACATTGTCAGCCACAGATTCTTTGCCCAGCTCTGTCCTGGATGCTTTTTGGTGCTGCTAACTTCAAAGACCCTTCGGAGCCTTTGCAGCCTTTGACAGCTGCATTGCTCTGGCAAGGGGTTTTTCTGCGGAGCCTGCACTGATCTCTGAAGTTGCCCTCGGAGGAACTTTGGAGCTACCTTCGGAGCCTTTGCTAATCCCAGAAGGCAACTTCGGAGATTGCATCCCCTGTCCACCAAAACACCTGGGGTGACAGGCAGACCCCTCGTGGGTCAATCTGGATTTGCCACATGGGTGCTCTGATGTTTCCACAGCAGGCAGGCTAGCACCTATGGAAACACATTGGGATCTAATAGATCCGAATTAAGGTAATTACCCATTCCTTAGATCTGAATCTTTGTAGATCCAGATTAAAGGAGTGCAGTGGAAAGTGGCAAAACACCCCTAGATCCAGATTAAGGGAGGGGAGTATCTATTGCTTTGTGGCATAATAAGAGCCTAGTTATCATAGTTGTGTGTCCCCTATGTCACAAAGGGCTGAATTTTGTGGGTGTGAGGGTGGACACCCATTTGCTAAGGGCTGAACTACAGAAGTCACTATCTTGGGCAAAGGAGAGATCTGTGCAGTCTCTCTACCACCAAAGGTTTGGGGCTTTCTGTTGATACAAAGATTTGGGATTCCGCAACCTTGAACACATGACTGCCTTCCAGGGCATGATTAGCTGGACATGGTGCTTTAATCTACCATTTAACATCCTGGATGTATTGCCCAAAGAGCTATGTTTGGTCAGTTATCCCAAGTTTTCTTGGTCGTCTTCTCTGTGATTGCCCGTAGATTGGAAGACTCCTGGGAAGCAGTGGAGTCCCCTCCTTCCCCCTTTTCAATGTCCTCCTTTTTTATTGCAAGGAAAAAAGGAATGGTGGTTTGGCACCAGTTAATTGATATAAATTCATTATAAGTAGGATGTGAACTAGGGGAATCACAGAGATCAAGTGACTGGCAGATACGGGAGGTGATTAGTTCCCTCCAGTAGTTTTCGTGAGTATTTCTAGCTTAAGTCTTCCTGATTGGAGAGACCCAAGTGAAATTGGCCAATTTTCAGCTTTCCAGCCCTACTTTGAGCCTCCCAGTGGCATTATAGTTTGCTGCTTACTGCTCAAGCTGCCTACCATTGTTAACTAATTTCCTCAAGTTTAACTTTGTATGTGAAAAGTAGCTGTTTGGATTTTCATTTCCACTAATAAAAACAATTGTAGTAAGATCAGTCTTGCTCATTTTCCCCTCCCTGAAAATTAGTTGCCAGTCATTTGTCTGTCAAAACTACTTGTAAAAGACTTTGTCTTTGAGCCACAACAGTACTTCTAAGACTGTCTGTGTATTATATGTGTAACTAGTGTATTATAAGTACTTGCAAGTACTGTATATGCTACTCCTTTGAAGGGTTGCTAGTTTAGGGTCTACTTTATTCTAATTGTTCATTTTAGGTTTGTTTATCTAGTTCTGTTGAATTATTACAGCCAAGAAAAAAACCACACATCTATTTATGTGTGTACTTGTTTCCCCCCTACTTCATAATGATTTGAGCAGCTAATGTAGTCAATAGAAGCATTAAAAGAAAGATAGAAATGAAAAACAAAAGATACATTTTGGCATGGAAATTAAGGGTAGGCCTGACACAAAGGAGGTGGATCATAAGTTGTTTCCCCAGCCTTTTCACTGCCTGGTAGGATCTCCATTTATTACTAAGTCCAACAATCTTTGGCCTCTATCTTTAAACATCTCAGTTAAAACACCTTGCATGGTAGGAGGTTATTCTGTTGATAAATCTATTGCTAATCAGAATTTATAAAGAAATTTTCCAACTGCTTCTTTTAAGACAAATATAAAGGTTTGGACCTAGTCTGGGAAGAATTTAGCAAGTGATTTCACTGATGTGGCAAGGGAACTATTAGCTGCTTTCTATGTTACAGCTATAGCTGAAAGACATACAAAGAAAGTCCTTATGACTTGTTGAAGCAAAGAAAATGTGAAAACTGACCCATCTCCTACTATGCATATGCAAAATATGAGACTCACCTTTTCTTTTCCAGTAGTTTTGTACTTGGAACTTTTCTTCCCACTACATAAATAAAAGTAGAAAAACATACTGTTAGATGTTAATGTCTTGTCAGGCATACAAGTTTAGAGTTTTGTCAAGGTTTTTAGCAGCACATTAAATTCAGTACTTAGAAAATATGTTCTGGAAATATATCGGTACATGAAACTAACCAACATCCAAATAAGAGATTTCTAAAACAAAATATTTATTTATATTGTCAGCCCATAACTGTAGCAACTTGCCAACAAAACTACAGTGCTATAAATCCTACAGTACACTAAACAGATACTGTTTAAGCATAAATTTAATTTGCCTGGGCCCTTTCTGCTCTTGCCTGAGATAAGTTGGGATCAGTGGGTCTGGAGTAGCCCAGCCCACTGATCCTGTCCACGGAAAGGGGTGAGCAGGATCAACCCATACTCACTTCAAGACTGGACAGCCATCCAGTCTTGGAAGCCTCTGGGGCAGCATTTTGGATCATGGTTTGGGCATCACCAAAACTGCTTCCTCATAGTCCTGAACATGGCATGGCGTGTTCTGCATGTCATGCCTTCTTGTTCAGGATTAGGGCATACTGGTATGTCCTGTAGGAATGATTAATTATTACTCCCAGTCATCCTAGTCGTAGTCTCCTTGATTGGGATCATACTCTGCGTAAAGTCAACAGCGTGTTCTAGAAGGGACAAGGTCACCTAGCTAGCCTACAGTCTTTTTATGTAGGCTTTTAATCCAGATTACAGGTCTGTGCAGAAAGGGCCTTAGATTCATTTTCAATTTCAACATTAATAAGCCAAACACTGAAGTTCTTATTTTATAAATGAGATTTAGAATAGAAGAAAAAGAATTGCCTTGGAGATTTTCATTAAGGTAAATGTTAAAATGTGTAAAACAAACAGGAGTTGTCTTTAAGGCCTTCCTCAGCATTGTGAACCTCTACACACCATTCATTGTCCTTTTTGTTTTTGGTTGCTAGTGTAGTTACCTTTTTTTCGCTGAAAAATACTTGCAGCATTTTTAATGTACTTTTTCAAAGCTAATGCTGTCTGGAAATGAGGGGGAGCAATTTAATATAAACAGTGGAAGAAAGCAATGGCCACTGACTTCTTGCCACATGTTAAAGCACACAGCCCAGGCCAAGTAAATCCCTGGCACTTTTAATTATTAAAATTGGGGGTTCTGTAATAAACGTAGCCCATCCTTTCCACAATTCTTTTACGTTGTAGAAACATGCAGATTAAGCATTTTTTCTGCCCCAGCTTTTTTTCAATTTCAGAAATTATGATAGCAGTACTGTCAATGGGCAATTTTCTCCTTTGCAGAGAGCTAAAGGGCAGCTGGAATCTGTTAGTACTATTAGAGTCCCTTTTTTCAAGTTTAGTATACTGTGTGATGATCACATGATTTTCTACATGTCAGGCATCCCATTCTCACAGCAGCCAAACAGGACACTTGGAAATACAGACATCCCCTAAGATTACTCCTAAAGCTGATAAGACTAAGGAAAAGGAAACTGGGGAGAAGGGCATAGATAGAAGAAATGAAAATGGGTTGTCCCAGGAAAGAGACATAGTTCCACAAGAGGGTAGAATCTGCCCTGTAAACAAAGAACACTCTTAGAGCAATCTTTGTCACTTGCAGCAGTGACAGTGTGCAGTCTGCATCCCTGGCACTGCTGCAAACAAGGGGAACATTGAACCAGGGGGAACTTCTGTTCCCAGGTTCAGTGTTTCTGCCCAGGGTCCTTTCAGCAAGCACAAGAAGTGGCCATGAACTTGGCCATTTTCTTGTGCTCACTAATCGAGTTCAGGCAGATGGTTTGGTACACCACTGCACAGAACAGTCAAGAGTTCTCCTCAGCAGTTTACCCTTATAGTGTTCTATGGAATCCTACAGGAGCAGCAAGTATTCCCAGGGTGCAGGACTATCTAGATTGTGTGCCCTAGAGCAGTGGTTCTCAACCTTCCTAATGCTGCGACCCCTTAATGGAGTTCCTCATGTTGTGGAGACCCCCAACTATGGGGGCGGAGCAGCTGGGAAGTGGGAGGGAAGGGCGGCGGGAGACTCGTTGTGACCCCTGTGAAAGGGTAGTTCAACCCCCAAAGGGGTCCCGACCCCCAGGTTGAGAACCACTGCCCTAGAGTGACTCTTTAGCCACACAGATATGCAAGCCACCATACTGCTGCAGTAGTTCCACACCAGTTTAAGATCCCATGCTGATACATAGTTGTGAATATGAATTGAAAGAATATACAAAGAGATTGCCTTGTAAGGGCCCACTCTATTAATTAAATGTACACCACTAGCATAACTTTACAGCTAAGAACTGCTTTCTAGTGGCGCCATGAATCAAATATATGGATCTGAGGCAATTTTTTCAAAGCATTCCTTCAAGATATCCATCAAATCAGAGGCTTTTTGCATGCTGTACAATTCTTGTGTTTTATTGACATTCCATTGAAAAGGCACAAAAATGGGCTGCTGCCTTTTGCTGCAGCATTCACCATTGCAAACGTTGAACGCAGAATCAAGAGGACCCCCTGTAATTCTACCCAGATCAGATTCCACAGAATTGACAGAAGTGATGCTCAATAAATTTTCCAATATTCAGTTCCTTAGTGCTTCTTAATTAGGGATGTGCACGGATAGTTGACAATCCGATTTGAATTCAACAAATATCAACATTTGATTTCAATCAGATTTTTGAAAATCCAATATGGATTTTTTAATAATTCAACTGAATAAACATTGTGTATCGCATCCAAATATCGTGTTTATTTGTGCTTATAATATGGGATGCAAACGCGATAAAAACGGCATGTGCACAAATTCAAAAATTGGATACAAATGTTGCCAACATTCGTATTTGAGTTCAAAGCAAATTTCTGAAAGCACGGATTCAGATAATCCAGATTCAAATTGGATTTTCAAAAATCTGGATTTTTTTAGAATATTTGAATATTCGAATTGGCTCAAATTCGAATGCAAAAAATGCATTTGTGCACACCCCTATTCTTAATGTCATATTACTAGAGATGACTTAAACACTATTTAAAACACTGGACATCTAAGTAAAGATTTAGATATTACAGGCTAGGAAACATGTTAATTGTACAGAGCAGACAAGGGGGATGAGGCAAGCAACTGTACTTACACTGGAGGAGGAGGAGGTCTTTCTAGAATAACAGGAAAAAATGTCAGTCTTTAAATGATCTATCTTAACGTTTTCAAACAGTTGTCTTTTGGATTTATCTGCCTGGAACAACTCCCAAATAAGTAAAAGACTGTTCCATATAACAATTTGTTTTTGGATACAGAAGAAATTTCTGAGCTGTTTTCAGTCAGACTACAGATATGTCGATAAACATTAACAATGAATTAGTCTTTCTTCCTACATATCTCTATTTTCCCATGGACTGGTAGCTAATTCAATGCTGGTAATAATTAGGAAGGGAGTAGAAAACAAGGGTCATTTTGCTTCTTTATAAATCTATGGAGGCCACATTTGGAATATTGTGTACAATTCTGTTCACCACATCTCAAAAGGGATATTGTGTGACAGGAAAAGGTGCAGAAGAGGACAACCAGAATGATTAAGGGGCTGGAACACTTCCCTTATGAAATCAGACTGCAACATCTTAGCCTTTTCACTCTGGAAAGATAGCACCTGATTGAAGTACATAAAATTATGCACAGTATGGAAAAGGTGGATAGAGAAAAAATATTTTCTCTATCGTACGACACTAGAACCAGGGGGCATTCTATGAAGCTGATGGGTAGGAGAGTCAGATCAGACAAGGAGAAGTATTTCGTCACCCAGAGGGTCATCGGTCTATGGAATTTGCTGCCAGACGAGGTGGTAACAGCTACCAGCCTAGATGGCTTTAAGGAAGGGTTAGACAAATTTATGGATGACAGATTTATCAATGGCTACTAGAATGGATGCCTAAGTACATCTTTCAGGTAGGGAAGACAAGCAGGATGCTTTTAAGGCCATCTGCTGGGATTCGAGAGCAGGATGTTTGCCCTTGCCACTGCTTGAGATGCCCATGGGCAATTGTTGGGCCACTGTGTGCGACAGGATGCAGGACTAGATGGGCTGTGGCCTGATCCAACAGGGCTCCTCTTATGTTCTTATGAAATTTGACACAGTTGGTCAAATCACTTTCAACCACCTAACTTTCTGCTGTGTTTACAGGAATTTGTTTTATCTTGGGCCGGATCAGACCTTTTGATCCATTGTGGCTCAACAAGTTGTGTGCAGCAATTTGCTCCCTCATAGTTCCTACAGCTTGCATTACTGAGTTGTACAGGTGAAGCAAAAAGGAGCCAAGTATACTTCATTAGTTCTTCTGTGCTCACACTTTCACTTTATTCCTCCGGTCTGTCTTTTGACCCCACTCCTCATGCTTTTTAGTCCAATCTGTTTTATCTGTGAACTTTCTTCCCTTCAATTGTACTTTGAGTCCTGATTCTTACAGGTCTCAAGCCATTATAAAGAGTTAATCTCTTTTTATTTTGGGGGTGTGATTGGGGAAGAGGACTAAAAGGGGTTGAACTGTACTATAGTGGGTGGATCATACATCGGTTTGCCTTCCCTTTTGCCCAATGTGTGATTACACTCCGTTGAGTCACAGAACTTTTATCCTGTCAGAGCAAAGGGGGTATTAGGACAGTGGAGAGAAGATCTAAAAAAGTCTCATAAAGGAATCTCAGGTCAAAAACAGAAAGGTGTGGCCATAACAAACTACACTGAGGAAGGATTATCAGATATTGGGTATGATCAGAGTTAGTGCTGAGTCCACCTTCTTAATAAGATGGACTATTTCAGCAAGGTGTGACCACGGGCCACGTCAGTTCCCAGCAGGACTGTACCAAATGGAGGGGGAAAATATGTTGATAGAACTAGAAAACGTTAATTTGCATTTAGTTTTCCTGGATATTACCAACACAACCTGTTGAAGTCTTAATTTCTCATTTTCACCCAAAATAAAATTAAAAATCATAATCATCATGTTTCTTTATGAACAGTTCAGTGATGTTGCCATTTGGACCCTTACTACTCAAATATTTATTGCTCATTAAAGCAAAGAATAAGAACAATCCCTCTCACCTACAGGTAGTTTTGAAAAACAAACTAATTAATTTGGCAGTTAAATAATCAAGCCACATTTGGGGCTAAGGTGTATTGTATTTCAGTACTGCTGAACAGATAGAAGTAGCCAAACAAATTATCCCAAAATGTCATATAAACATGACTATCTAACTTATAAAATACACCATGAACACAGGAAAAGAGGGGTTGTCATTGAGATGAGAGGCAAAGAGAACAATAGCCCTGTGTGAGAGGGTCAAATCCCCCAAACCTCACTGCTGGGTATCATCACACAATAAAAATGACGAAGACACACACCCAAGCCCATCTCAATTTATATCAGCAGTAATGCCCACTGGTAGCCCAGCTCTTCTTCTACTTCACTCAAGATTAATTTTGAGCTTTCTTTTTTTTTAATTGTTCCCTCTATCTTCTCAGCCAAGCACCTTTGCTTCTGTTACTTCCAGTTCACAAATACTCAGGCACAGAAACTTTTGGATACAGCAGAAAAGGAAAACTTTTACTTACTTGAAAAGTAACCCTTTTTTTGTGCATAATACACGCCAAGGCCACAGGAAGCTATGATTAAAGCTACAATGACAACAGCAGCTATGATGCCACTAACATTGAGGTCATCTGGAATTCAAAAACAAAATGTGGAAATATAAATAAAGGAACACCTTCTTCCTCATTAACCTGCCCATACCTTAAGATCTGGTGGGGAGGCCCTCCTGGTTGTCCTGCTACCCTCAGTAGTAAAAGGGTTGGGCACCTGGGAGTGGGCCTTCTCAATGATGGCCCCTAGGCTATGAATAGTCTCCCCCTTGAGCTGCATCAGGCTCCTTCACTGTATATGTTTAGGGAGGCAGTGAAAACATCTCTTTGCCCTGGCCATTGGCTAAATGGGAATATATTGTCTCTTCCCATTTTACAGACACTATTACTGTTTTAATATATACTGCTGTTTTAATATGTCCAATTTTAAATGTTGTTACCCATCAAGATTGCTTACGGTATAGGGTGGGACAGAAATATAAATAAATAGCATGTGCTCACTATGATCACATTAGATGAAAATGTTATAAAAATGTTACATGGCTTACTGAGTGGTTTTTGTCTTCGTTTCCTTCTCCGTATCGTCTTATCTGCTCATGTCTTCATTGAGACAATAAGCAAGAATAGTACAGAACTAGCTTACAAAGTTTGTAAGTATAGTCAAGAGGATATTTTGGACCTCAGAGATGGAATAATCCTTAACAATTAAGTGTGCAGCTTATTCTTCTACAGAAAGTTCACAGAAAATTAGATCTTTTCCTGAAATGTTTTCTACTAAATTATATGTTCATGGTGATCATGGCTAGTTACCAGTCCAGCTTCCCACTGATATATTTGGATATTTTTGGAAGGCAGTTTCACACATAATATTCTAGAGATTTTACTCTATGGTTCCTGCCCAGGATTACTCAACTCTTCCTGCCCTGGAAGGATTAAAGCTCTAACTTTAACCAAAATGACTGAAAGGCACTCAGAACGATGAACGTCACTTGTGTAATTCATCATCAAAGTTGTTACATCTAAAAGCATCTTGCTCCCAAACACAGTTCTTAAGAAAGAAGGACAGTCTTATCCAAAGCATGTTGGGCATATAACTTCAAAAATCTGACAAGGCCACATTTTTTATTGTTGCTTCAAATGTGATAGATTCATTGTGACTGGTATGGGGACACAGAAGACTTACCAATGTTGCTGGACTCAAAGTCCCATAATCCCCAATCACTGACTATACTGATCAGATTGCCTCTCCTGTCCTATAAAATGAACACATGTATGTGGCTGGCACCATCTGGGACTGGTAGGACAGACAGCAAGACAACCCAAAGGATGTGGTACCAGGAGTCAAAACAGGCAGAGCTAATGACAAGTAAGATATTTAGACTGCAACCATTTGAACTTAACAGACTGCAAAAATTAGCCATTTGTAAAACATGTGAAGGAGAAAAGGGGAGCTGAACTTAAGTTACTGAGTTACTATGAGTGTGTCCCCCCTGTGCTGGGCCCTCTGCTGGACTGGGCTGCCCTCATGTTTTTGAAGATGAGCTTGACGGCTCTACTGCCATTGGCAAAATATCTATACCTGCACTCAGAGGGTATTCTTGTCCTCTGTAGAAAGGCACAGCAGCCCTGTATGCTACGTTTCACTATAGCAAGGAAGTGCAGAAATGACCATTATTTCTTTTTGCAAAAGCCTGAGGACTCCATTCTAATGTAATTCAGTTTACCAACTTAGACTTCTAAGACATTTTCAAGACATTGACCTTCTTTGTATTTGACATTTACCAACTTGCATTCGCTTCACAGGACATCTCTGAGGTCGTCCAACTTTATTGTCAGCTTGACAGTAATAGTCACCGGTGTCATTTTTTGAAACAGGATTGAACAGCTGTTTATAAAAAAAGAGGCAGACATTATATGTTAAAATTTTTAAGAGAAATGATCAAAACTGATGTCATTACAAACACCTTGGTTGTGGTCACACCCTAGCGCAGTGATGGTGAACCTTTTGAGCTCAGTGTGTCAAAATTTGCAAGAAAACCTAGCTTAACTCGGGTGCTGTGTCACATCTAGAAATATCCATAATTTTGATATTTGTAGCTCTAGTAAAAAAGTTATATTTTTGATATATGTATTTTATCAAAAGCCAAAACAAATAATTCTTTACATTAGTGACTTTTGTTGTTGAACTTCATTTGCTAATATTCAATTGAAAGTTGGAATTTTGTACAGTTCAAGAACAAGCAAGCACTACATGCCCAGGTGCCAGGGTGACCAGGTGTGTCACCCAAAAGGGCTTGGCGTGACACCTGTGACACGCGTGTCATAGGTTGGCCATCACTGCCCTAGCGTAATAGTCCATCTCAGGGACAGACCAGGTCATTTTCAACCTCTCATGCTGCCACTGCCTCCCTGGATTCCCTTTGCCTCACCTGGTAAAAGGTGAGTTATATGAAAGGGGTGGTTATATCAAACAGTGGGTTGTGCAGGGCCAAGGGCGCTGGCAGTGCAACATGGGGGCTTTGTGGGGGACACTGGGATGGCTTGGTACAGCAAGTGGTTGGCTTTTGGGGGGGGCTCATGGGGAGAGTGGCAGAGGGGCTTTCAAAAAAGAAAACAACTATACCACAATATATGAGTTGCTTATTTCTTAAGTAAAAGAAAATCTAAATTGGAATTAAGCAGCTATTAACTTACCAGTGTTCCAGTTGTAGTATTCATGATGTAAGGAGCTCTCTGATTTCTAAACCACCATGACACTGGGTTCTCCAGCAAAGCTCGGCCATTCTTATACCATCTATACTTTGAAGCAGGAACACCTTCATTTTCTTTGCATTGTAGTTCCACTACTGTCCCAGTCATAGCTGAGTTAGGCACATCACAAACAGGAGGAGCTGGTGGGACTAGAACGTAGTGTAGACGGTTTAAGATTATATGTCAGCTTGAATTTTTATTCATTAACTGCTTCAAATACTGAACCGGGAAGTTGATATTTTTATATTTTGTGGTTATAGTTCAACCACTATGGGCATAGTTTTCAAGCTGACTTGTGAGTCAACATTAAGTAGCCAGGAAAATTAGTTCCTAAACATTCTCAAATAATAAACTGGTAGATAAGCTCTTTATTCTGTAGATTCAAGTATTATTTACAAAAAAAAAGTTGTTTTTTTCTAATGTATTTACTTTCATAATAATAATACTCATTTTTGTTGGTTTTTAAGTTTATTTTGCAAGTGAAAGACATAGAGGATTAAGTAATGTGTGACTTAACTAGATAATACAAAAAGGGGAACAAGTGCTACTTAGGTAAATAGTTTGACAGGCCGTAGGCACACCTTGCTGAAATAGTCCATCCTAAAGAAGCTGAAGATGTCCTAAACCTGTTCACACCCAATTCCTGATAATCCATCCTCAGTTCATCCTCAGTAACAGGCTGCTATGTTCACACCTTTTATATGATCAGCCCGTCTCTTTTCCATGACTCTTTAATTCTCCACCTCTCTTGATTGCGTGAACACCACCTGCATTCTGATAGGATAATGTTCTGCCAGTTAACAGTGGCAACAGGGTATGGTTGCATTTGTTTGTGTACTATTTTAATAAAATCAATGTGTACATTAGAGACAACCAAATTATATAAAATCTGATATAATATTTAAAGTGCCTTGTTTTGTTTAAAAAGTTATAGGATTGTTGTTAGGTATGGTCATGAAATGCTTTTACAGGTTTTATTCCAAATCTGAACAAAAGTCAGAATCTTAAGAAGGGGCTGGGAGTTTTTCCCAAACAAATTTACTAGTTCACTAGTGGCTTATCCTGCAATTTAGAATCACTTTAGGTGCATCCAGACATCAACGAAGTATTCCACTATATTTGGATACTCTGAAATAAACATGGATATTTTGGAATATCCACCCTTTATTCCAGAATATCCAAATTTAGCAGACTAAGTAACTGATGCCGGGATGAAGCCTCAGTAAAGCAATCAGCTTGTAATACATGTTTAGAGAGATTATAGAAGTAGTAGTACTAAACACATTTAGTACACCTGTCTGTCAGTCACACAGGAAAGGAAGTAATATTGAACACACTGGAAGAATGTAAGCTTTTGAGGAGCACACTGCTAAAAACTTCAAAAGAAATAACAAGAACTTCTATAAGTAGGAATCCAACCAGGAAAGCAGTTGGACCATTAGATGGTAAAGGACAGAAAGGGATAATTAAAGAAGACACGGAGATTGCAGAGAGACTAAGCCGATTCTTTGTCTCCGTATTCACGGAGGAAGACAGAGTAGCTGAGCCTGTATTTTCTGAAGAATTAAACTGGACAGAGATAACCAAGGAGGAGGTCCTTGCATGCCTTAATAAACTAAATGTTAACAAGTCACCGGGACCAGATGGTATTCATCCAAGAGTCCTTAAGGAACTCAAATGCGAAATTGCCGACCTTCTCGCAAAAATATATAATCTTTCCCTAACATCAGGCTCTACACTTGAGGACTGGAGGGTAGCAAATGTAACAACAATCTTCAAAGAAGGATCCGGGATGATCCAGGCAATTACAGACCTGTTAACTTAATGTCGGTTCCATGTAAGGTGATGGAAACCATCATTAAAGACAACATTAGTGTGCACATGGAGAAGCAAGCATTGCTGAACAAAAGCCAGCATGGCTTCTGCAAAGGTAAATCATGCCTTACAAACTTGTTGGAGTTCTTTGAGGGTTCAATAAACATGTGGATAAAGGCAAACCAGTAGACATTGTCTAGCTGGGCTTTCAGAAGGCTTTTGACAAAGTCCCACATCAAAGTCCCACATCAAAGGCTACTGAGTAAACTCATCAGCCATGGAATAACAGGACAGGTTCTGTCCTGGACTGGCTTAAGGGCAGGAAGCAGAGGGTAGTAATAAACGGCAAACTCTCAGGGTGGAAAGAGGCAAAAAGTGGGGTCCCCCAAGGTTCTGTGTTGGGACCAATGCTTTTTAATTTATTCAACAATGATCTAGATGGAGTGGTACATAGTAAAACAGCAAAGTTTGCTGATGATACTAAATTATTTAGGGTGGTAAAAACCGAAAGATTTTGCCAAGAGCTCCAGAGGGATCTCTTAGCAGTTTGGTGAGCCAGTTTGGTCTAGTGCTTAGGGAGCTGGACTCTTATCTGGGAATACTGGGTTCAATTCTGCTCTCTCCCATGGAGCCAGCTGGGTGACCTTGGGCTAGTCATAGCTCTCTTCTGAGCTCTCACAGCCCCACCTACCTCACAGGGTGTTCTGTTGTGGGGAGAAGAATAGAAAAGCTTTGTCAGCCGCTTTGAACCCAAGGTCCAATTTCAGGTCAGACAACATCCTTAAATGGGGTAGAAAAGCCAACTCTTCCTCCTCCTCTTCTTCTTCTTCCTCTTCTTCTTCTGTAATGCACATCAGGGCCAAAAATCCAAATTATGTCTATAAACTGATGGGGGCTGAGCTTTCTGCAACACACCAGGAAAGTGATCAGACAAGAAGAAGTATTTCTTCACCCAGAGGGTCATCGGTCTATGGAATTTGCTGCCGGAAGAAGTGGTAACAGCTACCAGTCTAGATGGCTTTAAGGCAGGGTTAGACAAATTTATGGCTACAGATATATCAATGGCTACTAAAATGAATCCCTAGGTACATCTTTCTGGCTGGAGGGGGGGGGGCAGGATGCCATTTGCTGGGATTCAAGAGCAGGAAAAGGTTTGTCCTTGTCTCTGCTTGAGGATGCCCATGAGCATTTGGTGGGCCACTGTGTGCAACGGGAAGCTGGACTAGATGGACTGTGGCCTGATCCAGCAGCGCTTCTCTTATGTTTTTATGTTCTCAGTACATTCTGCTTGTTGGAAATTCATTTCCCACAAGATGCAGTGATCTGTCCATGCAAGCACTCAATCAGGTGCTGTTTTGGTGACTTTTTAAAAATAGGTTCTGCACCTAAGCACTAAGTAAGGAAGCCAAACATAATGGAGGTACAGTTGTCTTTGTTGTAGTCCACTACAAATTGACTACTTGCAAAATGCATGGATAGCTTTGCAGAACTTGTCAAATGGCATCAGATAGGAAAGAAGGAAAAGAAAGAAACCTAACACCTTATGCTGTTGGACAATAAGGCTGCCTTGAGTTACTGGAGCTATTTATGTGCACTATATAACTGAGCACTTGCATTAGAGTATATCCTGCACTAGAAAAATATGGTCTTAGAAAGAGAAGTATGAGATCAGGCAGTCAGGACCTTTCCAAACATCATCATGCTCTTAAGACTTAAGCATAACAGAATATGGAATCTGATCATGATTGGTTGACACTACTTATAAGGCCACACCCACTCATCATTCTTAGACACTCTTGCTGTTCCCTCCATTACAATGGAAAATTACTTCAGAGAAGGAAATACTGTTTGAATATGCTTTACAGTTTGTGTGTAGCCAATTCTTTTGCTCCGTTTTCAGAACTATTAAAATGCTGTGAACGTGAAGTGTTTCAGTTTTGTAACCCTATTCATAACTCCAGTTGTATTTCATTCATAACCACGCAGCAAATGATGGTTCAAAAGAAATGTAATCACATGTCTGAATTGTTTAAATCTCAATTTTATTTTGACTCTTACCCACCCTGCACTAAAAGGAAGACTTCAATTTCTCCTGCTTCTTGCCCTTGATCTGTAGGTGCACTAATTTCACAACGGTACTTTCCAGAATCCTTTCTAGTCACATTTTTAATCTGTATGCTTGAATGTAACATTTCAGCTCGACCTTTGAAGTTTCCTGGAAGTCAAGAAAGAGAGGTGATTCAAAAAGAACTAAAAATGACATGTAAAAGAATAAAAAAAGATAGCCTGCTTTCCTTGCATGTAACTGGTTTTCCTTTCCATTCTGCACAATCATATTTCTCTTACTGAGTATGCCATTTCAGATAAACGAACCTATTTGGTTCTAAAAGACATAATAAGAGGGTTACTGACTATATCCACACATTACAATTGGGACATCACTTGGATGCCACAAAGACAGGGCAGGCAACCAACCAGGGAAGGCGTAGTCAATTCCCACACCCACAGCTCAGGAGTGCACCAAATAAGTGAGAAATCCCCAAGCCAGTATATGATGCTTGGCACCAGCACCAAAACACCCTGAAAGGTGGGGCTTTGCATATCATTCTACGTTCTGGCCAGGAAAGGTCGCTTCAGGGTTCCCGTGGTCTGAGTAAGCTCCTTATGTTCACACAGAAACAAAATGCAGGTTGCACCATCAGTGGTAAGCGTGGAAGCAACCTATAGCTACATCAAGCAATCATTTTATAACTGACTGCATAGGCATTTTTACCAGCTGCCACAATCATTGCAAGCTAAATCCAGGGGACTCTGGTTCAAGTGCTCATTCAGCTACCAAACCCAAGGTCCAATTTCAGGTCACACAACATCCTTTTACCTAGTCAACCATGCAAGCTGATTGGCAAGGGTAAAAAGATTTCAGGAAAATTGAGTTTTTTTCTGGTAAGTATGGTATAAATGTAACAAAGAGAGCCATGAATACTGTTTCTGCAGATCACAGAACAAATTGTAAGGATGATGAAAGCTGTCAGTAAAATCCCAAAACATGCATTCAAATCTAGATTTAGCACTTGCTTACCTACAAAGGAGCCATCAAAGTAGACAAACAAAACATCAGAGTCCATAACTTTTTTCCATTCCACTCTTGTATGTGTTTCCTTCCTTGCATTGTGTTTACAATTTAAATATGCTCCTGCAGAAGAAAAATGGATCATTGTTTCTGCCCTTAACTGGCATATACTGAGATTATACAATACAAACAACTGGCACATTTTCAAGACTGACTTCAGTAGAATAACTCTAGAGGCCAACTCTCAGTTTAGCACAGAAATGGACACCATGCCTAAAACGAGTGCACATTCTTTGTGTGTGTATGAGCTGTACAGATCTTACTAATTCTTCTCATTCATCACGTTCAATTATCTTGTTTGTATATTAGAAAGTCCTTCATTGCTTGTTTACGAAAGGCTTCCATTTCCCACACAAATACAAAAATCTCATATACTAAGATAACTCGATAGTTTCTACTCTCCACAACTTAGCCACAAAAAGTCTGTAAGATATCCCTTGTCATTTGTTATCTCAAGGGACAAGGCTCAGTTTTAAAAGGCAGCTGCAAATATCCCCAAAATCCTATATGTGGCCAATCACTGCTCACTTGCATAAGAACCAACTCTAGCAGCTCAGTTACCCACAGTCAGAAAACAGTGGCAGAGAGCAGAAGGGCAGTCTGGAATGGCTCACCCCCAGAAGCAGCCAGGTTTTTGTGCAGCTAGTGTTGCTAAACCACCTAGACTGTATCTTGGCCCTTGCCTTCCTTTTTGCTCATAGACCAACTGCTGTACTAAACTGCCCCAGCACTTGACAGGTTGCCTTACAAGCAGATTGAGAGATGCTGACTGAGATGCCGCCTAACTGCATGCTGTTTGGGGATGCTGAGGACAGTGCCAGAGGTGTCCACAAACCAAAAACTGTGGTTTGATTCATAATAAGCCTGAATCTCAAGCCAGCCAAGCATCAAACTTTGGAACTATCAGATGAGTTCATTTAATAAACAGTTCACATTCACACTCTGATCTGTTTCCCCCTTCTTCCTGTGTGACTGTCCCTTCCTCATCTTTATCCTACTGCATGTCACACCATTCCCGGGATCATGCTTTGCCATCACCCTTTCTTTTGTTGTGACTCTTCCATCAAGCCTGTGTGTTCTTACCTGCTCCCCTGGAACACATGCCATTTTCTTGCTGCCAGCTGCAGTCTTCTGATGTTCTAATCTGGGAAAACTTACAGCTCCTCTGCTACAGAGGGCTAACTAGTAGACCCAAAAGACAGCTCATCAGCTGCAGTCTTGCTGGCAACAAAGAGTAGAGTGGTGCAGGTCCATGAGGAATAGGTAAGATCTCATGGATGCAATAGGGGTGGTAGTGGCAGGATATAGAAGAGAAGAAGGGGGATGGTGGAGTGGTGGGGCAGCTGGCCTACAGGGCATTTGGACACACAGGTCAAGGCACAGCCTGAGATTTCTGAGTTGTGCAAGACACATGCCCACTGCTTTGGTTGATAGTAGCAGGCTGGTATGTTGCAGCAGCTGACTATGAACAGGATTTGGCAGATAGGGCTATTTGGCATCCTGTAGTAGCTGTCCTGCTTCACACAGACTGTATCCCCAAGCAACTTATTTGCCTCTCTAGTTTTCCTCTACTGTCCCTCTATTCCAGTGGACTTTAAAAGTGCCGTTCAATTCCGGAATAAGCGTCCCCATGAGGTTTGGTAAAACACACATTTTAAATGCACCTACCGTCCCCAAGGAAGCGTGTTTTCTTTGCCTGGATGTTCTTCTCCCCGCCCCCTTTCTGCTTGATAGGGTGCCAGGGAGACAACCCCCGACAAGTCCAAAAGAAAAACAGCCATATTTACAAGTTCTCTGTTCATCTCCCCTGCCTGCAAAACCCACCAGAGCCATTTATCACTTTGGGATCCAGAGCTTGCTTCCAAAGATAGTGATTTCACTGTAAAAATCCACTCCCTACAGCAGCTGTTACACTGTAGCAATCCACCCACTTCACACCTGATAACAATGTTGCAATTCTCCACAATTCTGGCTCTTTAAAAGTTCTGACCTTTAGAAAGGGAAAGGAAGGGAAGGTGCTGCTGTTCTAGGAGATGTGTGAATGTTTAAGGCTGTGTGTACAGGCGGTGGCAGCAGCAGAGCCAGGGTGCTTTTCTCGGAGATCTTGGCCACCAATCCCCGCCCCTTTTGCCATGGAGCGTCTCCATGCACAATGTTGCTCAGAATACCCATGGCTTCCAAAAAGTGCTCTGGTAGTCTTGTTTAAAGAGCACTTTTTTCCCATGCATTTTCCTCCTGTGCTGCTGGAAGCTCAGAGAAAAGCCATGCATGGGGGTACTCAGAGGCCAAAGAAGCTTTTTAACGAGCTTTTTATTGCTTGGGGAAGCAGCCACAGAACCCACATAAAGAAACTGTTACCGTTGCTGTAGTTTACTGTAAACTATTTCCATTTTTATTTGTATACTGCCTTTCAAAAAGAAAATTTTGCCCAAGGCGGTTTACAAAAAACAGAAAAAAATATAATGCAAATACAATTATCACATCAACGAAATACAGTAAGTAAAAAAAAATCACTAAAACATCAAATATACATCATAAGCAGTGTACAAAATTCTAATAATAAGTTATGTAGAAAAGAATAATAATAACGTTTATTTATAATGCCCTTTCTACCAAAGGGTGGAACAACAAACCATAGTCCATTGTGGAATGCAAACAATACCTGGCAATTCATAATGCTAAGCAATCCCTTGCAGGCATCTGTATCATTTTAATTAATTCAGTTTATATGTTTTATAATGATTTTATTGCAACCTGCCCTGAGATCTTTGGGTGTTGTGTAGGACGGATGGACAGACGTGGGCGGGCAGGCAGGCACAGGCACATTTCTCCTAATGGTTTTGAACTTAAAACTTTATCATGATGAAAAATATCAATACCAGTTCACATCAAGGAAAGGCATCGAGGCCCAATTCCTGCCCTCCCCCCTTGTAAGCCAAGTACAAATGCATGCACAGGAGAAGGCAGGTAACCTATAAAAAGGCTATTATGTTCGGTTGTGTGCTATTTTTATGCTGGGAAACTGCCTGCTATCATGGCATTGAAGTATTTATTGAAAGACTTTCACTCAGGCGCAGCCAATATTACCTATTGCCACCTTTATTTCACCCACTGTTTTAATACTATTTTAAACACTATTGTTTCTGAAATGTTTTAGCTTTATTTTAAAAATAAACATTCTTTTCTTTGTTTCATTATATTTTCAAGAATTAAAAATCACCTATCAAATACCAGCGGTTTAATCACACAATATTGCTTACTCTTTAGCATGATAAATTAAAGGGTTTTGAAAAACGAAGGAAGGAAGGAAGGAAGTTGAACATCTAATCTTAAAACTGCATGGCAGGTATTTTGGAAATTGTCCAGCTTAGTTTTGGTCATATAACCTAATTTTAAGATAATATTTTCCATATGGGGTTCTTAGTGGTATAAAAAGAATCAAAATAGATGAGAAATATTGACATAATTTTAAAAACAGAACATAATGAAGAGACCACTACTTCAAAAATAAGAGTTGTTTCTGGACAAGAACTGGTAAGAATATTGCAACAGCATATAGACAAAAGAAGATTTAAAATACAGTTGCCTCAAACCCCCTCCCCCAAAACTGTCAAAAACAAAAAAATACAATGCAAGTGTGTGACATTATAATTATGCCTCCTCACACGTGAAATGGGAAACCTCCATCTTTTCATCTCCTCCATCCTCTTACGTGCTGCCAGTGTGCTCTAAGGCAGTGGTTCTCAACCTGGGGGTCGGGACCCCTTTGGGGGTCGAATTACTCTTTCAGAGGGGTCACGACGAGTCTCCCGCCACCCTTCCCTCCCACCTCCCAGCTGCTCCGCCCCTGTGGTTGGGGTTCTCCACAACATGAGGAACTCCATTAAGGGGTCGTGGCATTAGGAAGGTTGAGAACCGCTGCTCTACGGGGACTAAGGAGGCATTAAGAGGGAGCAGGAGTTCAACTGTGCAAAATGACTTCCATATGAACAATATTAATTACTATACTCTCCCAAAAGTGAAAATAACTGTAGCTCAGTGGTACAACCACTTTTTTTTTGGCATACTAAAAGTCCCAGTTCTACCTCAGACATCTTCCAGGAGGAAGGCAATGGGAAATCACTTCTGTGTTACGTGCTCCCAAGAAAACTGCTTGGCTATTTCCATTGAGGAGTCAAGTTCCACTAGAGGGAGTCTTTTCCTTACTACTATCCCAAGTTCTACCAATGTGAAGTCTTCTTTGTTCAGAGTTTAAATAAGGTAAAAGGTGATGACACTGAAATCATATCTTCTGTCTACTTATCACTTACTTTTCTGCATTCTACTTTTGCATTTCTAGTTTTCAGTGTACTGTAATTTCTTCTAATAACTTTCAGCTTTTTTTTAAAAAAAT
The DNA here is from genome assembly GCA_023333525.1 of Aspidoscelis tigris stejnegeri. Classification (NCBI taxonomy): domain Eukaryota; kingdom Metazoa; phylum Chordata; class Lepidosauria; order Squamata; family Teiidae; genus Aspidoscelis; species Aspidoscelis tigris. Next base: position 218,135,972 of record JALMGA010000001.1, read on the forward strand.
GTAGAATTTATATCTCTGATATCATTTTTCACTAGCTGCTGGAAAGTCAGATCAGTAACTTGCAAATGAATTCTGCTGATCTGGGCCATTTCTGCACATACACATATTGTAGCATCAAGTCCTCTTCTGGACTCTCTTTCTTTGGTGTGGCCTAGAGAGGGCCAACCCTCTCTGAGCATGCTACATCCACATTGGATGCAGCACAGACTGGGCCAGGAGACCCAAAACTGCTGCCTAGACTGCAGTCTCCTCATAGCAGACTGGCCCAGGGACGCGTGTATGAGTGCACATGTGTGCATGGTCTGGTTTAGCAGGGGGTCCAATTTCAGCAACGTACAAAATTGCAGCATGAAAATAAGTCCCCCTAAGCCTCCAAGGCAAGCTTCTTGGCTGTCAGTTTCCAAAGCTAGAGTGTGTTTCAGAGAAGCATAGTGAGATATGGGACAGCAGTGCAGGGTGGAATGTAGCAGTGTGTGGTTGTGGAAGTTTGGCATTCTACAGTTTGGTAAAGTTGGCACACTGTTATCAATTCCCATTTTGTTTTTAGCATCCACTCAACATGGGAAATGCTGTGGAAGAGGATAACAACACTGGTGATGTCAAATGACCTTTCTTGGAAGTCAGTAGTAGAGCTCATGTAAAGATGCCAGTAATGCAAAATGAATAAAAGACACACGTTGGAATTTGTGTGGCTAAATAGGAAAATACTGAAGAACAAAGAAAATATTAGCCAAATAATATCAAAGTAGCCTCCAAACTCACAACACCAGTAAAAATTTTAATTCCTGCATAGCACAGCTATACAAAGCTCTTCTGAGAGCAGAAAGTGTCCCCATTTTCGTAAGTGTGAAGTTCATGTGTAGTGGAACACTGAAAATGCACAACTAAAGAAAATTAAGCTTCTTGTGTTTCCTGAATTGGGTCAGCTATCAATACAAGTCTCACCAATCCCACGAAACATTTTGCTTTTAAAACGTTAGGATAATAATGAAGAAATTGGGTTCCTCCAGACACGTCCTATACTGTGAATGGAATATGCAGTTCTGATTGTCCTGTTAGAAAATTCATCATTGTTGCTCCATAGTATACTACCATTATATGCATTTTCCTTAGTGCAGGGGGGGGGGAAATAACTCTTCCTACACAGTATGCAGTTAGCTTGCATTATCATGCAAATGCAGACAGAACAACAAACTACAAAACAAGAAAACGGTAAACCCAGAACTGCAACTCAAAAACTGATGAGTTCTCTGAACCCATATGACGGCATCTGGCTCCAACAGCTCCTTAAACAGGAAACTGTGGAGTTAATTTTTAGTTGGGATTACTGGTTTTCCCTTCACACTGAGTATACATTGGTTTATTGCTAAACTGCAAATTTAAACAGCTGCACCATTATAAATATTGGGGTAATAACTAACTGATTTCTATATCACATGCTCAGGTAGTGCCCAAACACATTAAAATGTTGGCAACTTGTCAGCATCACAATGACACCAGCAAATAGTCCAGGGGCGAATCCCCATGGCGAGCTTATTTCGGTTTCCCTAAACCGAAATAATAGAACTGCATTGAACCTGTCCCTGTTACTTTCAGCTCGATCCGGCTGCCCCATCTCTCCCCCCCTCCCCCCCCCGGTTCCAGGAGCAGCGCCGAAAGCGACAGCAGACAGAGGAAGCACACAGGAGCGTGTGGCTCCTCCGCGCTTCCTCTGTCTGCTGTCGCTTTCGGCGCTACTCCTGGAATGGGGGGGGGGCAGGAGAGACGGGGCAGCCATGTGTGGGGAAACAGTCTCGATTCCTGAAAGGCGCTGCCACCGCCTCTCGTGTGCGCCGCTCCGTCTGTTGGGGAAACGACCAGGGCTGTGGGCGAGTTTCAATCCCTTCAGAGCGGCTGGAGGAGCTGCAGGCGTTGCCGCCGTTGCCGTTGTGTTGTTGTTGGTGGTTGACTGAGGGAGGCGCTGCTGGGAGGGGAGGCACCTAGAACGTGTTTAAAACCTAGGCATTCATTCTAGTAGCCATTGGGTAGAGTGCTATTGGGGCAGGGAAACCCTAAACACGGATTCTCATCCCCACATTAAAAAATGTAAAACGTTTCAAGCGCACGATCCGGAGTGAGACCTGTTGAAATCAGGATTGAGATTCACCACACTTTGGGGTGGTTTAACATGGGGAAAGCGTGTTAAGCCAAACTGCCTTGCAGACTCCGAGGATTCAAAACATTTTGAATCTGGGATAAGGTTGCCGTGAAGACTCGGCCCAAGTGTCATGTCATATTACTATCAATATATCACTGCCAAAACCTCAAATTAAACATAGTGCAATAAATCCCACATTGTCTTTAATTTGCTGGCACGTGGCCAGAGGATCAGGCATTTAATGTACTTTCCTCTGACTCAGTGCCAAATGGGACTTCTGGGGAGATGGATGCACAGGGAAAATAACAAAACAAAAGGGATGGCAATACCAGAGGCCTACTAGTGCACCTCTGGGGAAGAGCATACACACGTTGAGAAGGCTGTTACAACCTCCAAACATGCCCGCTCTCCCCAGAAGTGAACTAACTGTGCTCCACACTTTAACCAACATAACCTAATTACTTACAATTATTCACTCTTGCCAGCACTTTGGGGTCATTTGAGGTGCCATGCAAGCATGCTGGCACTTTGGATGGCCATAGATGCAACTGTGCATGCAGTCATGGAGGCACCACTGCCAAAATGGCAGCACCCAGAGGAGGACTGGGACCCAGGATTGAATAAGGTGAGTATCCAATCCTGGGGGGAGGGAGCAGGTCAACGTTGGATCATCGTGTTCTTTTCCCATCTAGTGGACAGGAAGGGGAGTGTAAAAATGCCTCAGTTTGCTAGAAGTTTGCTCCTGAAGGTCTGTTGTTTAGTGTCTTCTCTGTGGGGTTAATGTTGACTTCTTAAAATAACTGATGTTCCCTGCATCAGCTGTTAAGTCCCTCACTGGTAGAAATTATTGAAGGGATATAAAATACAGTCCCCTCCACCTTATTGTGGCAGGCTCTCCACCTTATGACTGATGCCAATTTCCAGGGTTGACCAAGGAAGAAGAGTTGGCTTTTCTACCTGGCTTTTCTCACCCATTTAAGGGGACTCAAAGTGACTGACAAAGCTTTTTGTTCTTCTCCCCACAACAGAACACCCTGTGAGATAGATAGGTCTATGAGAGCTCAGAAGAGAGCTATGACTAGTCAAAGATCACCCAGCTGGCTTCATGGAGGAGTGCAGAATCAAACCTGGTATTTCCAGGTAAGAGTCCTACACCCTAACCACTAGACCAAACTGGCTGGCTCACCAGGATTAAGCACATGCTTAAGTTTTTCCTATTAAAACCACTAAATAAGATATTTGAGTGTAGCTGGATCACAGCTGGCAAAAAAGCAGCCATTAAAAGTAAAATAAAATGTGCAATACCCTAAGGGAACATATGCATCAGTCCATACATCGTTAAAATGTTTCAGTTCCTGGGATCACAATGTATCTAGTTATATAAAATGTATAAAATACACACACATACTATACCCTCAAATTCTCTTGCTGTAACAAGTTCATTTTCTGTCTGCACAATAATTCCATACGCTCTGTAATCTGCAAAAAAAGAGAAAAGAAAAAGGGAATTATTTACTATCATTTTACTTTTTAAAATGTTACATGGTCATATTCATATTTTGGGTGAGATATATTTCTACTCAAAGAGAAGACTTTCCACAGCAAATCTTAAGGGTAGTAGGAAGGCTTATGGAAAGAACCCTCCATTCTCCAACCACCAGACTTCCATAATACAAGTAGACAGACATGATTAGACTGCGGGTCTTTCTGCATGGGCTCTTATAGTGATTAAGGGTCCATGTAGTTCACTTCTGGACCTCATAGGTCTGCACACTAATGCAGATCTAAGAGGCCATGCCCCCTGATGGTCTACTCTATCTGCACTAGAGCGAGTGGGATCCAGATTAAGAAAGACCTTAATCCATTAAGGGTACATTCCCATACAAGATTAAATGTGAATCCAGTCCATTTTCAGGATCCTCCCATCCTATTTAAATTTTTATTCCCAGACTTTGAGGACTATATTGCTAAATCCGCAGAAAAAAAGTCCTCCGTCCTGTTTTGGCACCTAACTCTCTTTTTTTCTCCCAATGGGAAAGCTACTGGACTATTCAGGGAGGAGATCTGCCTTTCAGGTTGCCCCCCCCAATATCTGTCTGGCTAATGCCTCCCACCGCTGTCAGCGTGGCATTAGATGGGTGGGATTTAACATCTGGGAAGGTCAGCCCCCTGTCCTTCCCATCCCTGCAATGCTAGAGTCCTGGAAATATATTTTTTTTAAGGTGTGTTGGATATTTGAACATAGATTTCCCCTTTCTGTGAATGCCACTTTAATTACCTATTTCGGTGGTACAATTTGATGCACTGCTGAAACAAGTCCCCCCTGTTAAAATGGAACAGGAAAACTACTATCTTGGTCTAAGTGGTCATTTTGCAGATAGAACTGCCCAGGGAGGGAGCGAGGCCTTTCTCTTCCATTCTAGCGTGCAGAAAAGAGGGCCCAAAAGAGGATTTTTGGATACGAGGGGGGGGGGTGTCCACTGACCTCCCTTAATCTGGATCTAAGATGATCCGGATCTAAAGAATGGATTAAGGGAAGTACCCAATGCATCCTCACAGTGGAAATGCCAAAGCAGCCATGTGGCAAATCTGGATCGACCCACATGGGGCCTGCCCATCACCCCAGGTTTCTTGGGGGACATGTGGTGCAATCTCCATAGATGCTCCAGAGACCTTTGTCGTAAGCTCTGGAGATTCTCCAGAGCAATCTGCCGCAAACTTTGAAGATTCTCTGGAGGCTTTGACAAAGGTCCATAGGATTGGCATTGCTCTTGCGTAGGGTCCTCTTTGTGGCCAGTGCTATTCTTCAGAGCCGGCTTCGGAGATTGTGCACAGGCTTCAGAGCTTTGGGTTTTGGGCACCCCACTGGAAACCCCCCCACACACACCGACCCCAATGTAGACCCCTTTAATGGTGTCTACAGGTAATCCGGATTATAGGTCCTGAAGGACCCATTCAATCCGGATTTCCCTAGAACTGGTGGAAACAAATGTGGCTCTAATGGGGTCTGCAGTGAAAATGGGGTCTTCTTACTCTGAGCCGAATGAGTCCTTAATGGGTACTTAATGGGTACTTAGTGCTAGTGGAGAAAACCCCTGGAATAGCTAAGGACCAGGATTTCTAAGTGCAAAAAGGTCCAGGATTTCTTACTTTCTGCATTTCTGATGTCAACCTTACTGCAGCTCAAGTTTGTCATCAACAGTCAGATTTTTAAAATGTGTATTGCAAGGAGGTTATGCATTTTCCACATAAATCTTTCTTGCACTTTTCCAGGCAGGTAGTTTAATAGCTAACGTGTGAGTATTATGTAGGGTCTAGGAGAACTGAACTCACTTTGCAGTTCAGCTCAGTGCCTTAGAAGTGGAGAAAGTACCTCTGTGGAATTATGAATTATTGAAATCTTCTGGGATTTTCCACCCACCTCTATGAGTTTTTTCTCTGCAATTTAATACTTTAGCTGTGCTGTTGTTATTTTCAGATTCATTAGGATTAGCATCTGCAAAGTATCTGAATGTGTGTTCCTTGGTTGACAGCAGCTGAGCAGTACCATGAAGACTATTTGTTTCCCTAGCAATAAAGCTGAAAGACAAAAGATGGATAGGCACTCGTGGAAAGAACAGCACGTACAGCTGAAGCTATGCTTGTCTATGCTGAAACAGTTCAACAACTCCACTGGAACAAATAAACCACTGTTGTGTTTTGGGATGTAAAAATCTAGGTTCAGATCCTTGCTTAGCCAGCAACAGGGCTGTATTCACACCTACATTTTAATCCAGTTTGTCTACTTCAGAGTGATGTCAAAAAAACCTGAAACTGAAAGCAGGCGCCCAGGATGCAGCACGCCTGCGTCCTGCGCCCCCCCCCCCCCGGATTGGCCGGCATGCAAGTCAGGGCAGCGCACCTGCGTAGAACGGCTCCTGAGGGCAGGGGCTGCCAGGCGCAGCCCCGGCCACTCAGGAGGAGCGCAGGACGCAGGCACGCTGCATCCTGGGCGCCTGCTTTCAGTTTCGGGGCGACGCTGATGAGGTAAGGAGGGGAACCGCCGCGCTTCCCCCAGGGTGGACTAGGGCGGGCTTTTGGGAAGCTCACCCTGGCTCCAGAAGTGGCGATCCCCCGCTTCTGGGGCGAGGGCAAGCCGCGGCAGCAAGGTCCCCCAGCTCGCCAGGCCAGGGGAGGGCCCTCCTTCCCGGATGGGAGGTGGGTGCCGTGCATCTGCACAGCAACCGCCTCCAATCCGGATCTTCACCGCATGTGCGGAGGCACGGGTGCGGCGAAGAGATGCGGATCTACCCCGTTAATCCAGATCTACCGGGCATCCGGAGTTATTAAAACTGGTTCTCCTGGGAGCCGGTTTTAATAAATCCGGGTGCAAGGGATCCGGATTTATTTGCCCCTGTGTGGAAGCACCCCCAGTATGTACTGAAGAACTGCCCCTTTCTCTGCTTCACCTGGCATTTTAGTAGCATTGATTTTGATTGCATTTTTATGTTTTCATTATTATATTTTTGTCATTGGACTGCCCATAGAATAGAATCAATAGAATACCTCCAGGCAAGGTAATGAGCCACAGGTTCAATCTCTATCATCTTCTCAGAAGATAATGAGAAACCACTGGGAGATGACCTTGACCCAATGACCATTAAAAAGAACATTCTTGCTATGGCGTGTAGCGCATTCTGCAACCATATTTCCTCCTTAATGACTGTCTTTAAGTGGAAGTGAAAATCTCTATCAGGCAATATATCAAGACATGAAAAGTAGCCAACGTTGCTCCTCTTTTCCTGGATAACTTCCAGGCTGGGGCTTTTATGGTCATGTGCCCAGAGGTTGTGCATTTCTGGCACTGTTTTGGGCAGGCGGGCAGGCGGGCGGGCTGAAAAGGGGGAAGGCTAGTAGACTGGCCCATGGAACATGCTGTTTGCACACCCAGCAGAGTGGGGTGTGGCACCATATGCTACTCCATAGTTCTCTTCCCTGTGGATGGTGCATTCTGGCTGTGTGTGTCCTCTGCTAGGCAATCTAAGCATGCAGACCAATAATCAGCAAGTGCAGAAAGGACCACAGTGTCTGACAACAACTCTTTTGAAAGAGCTGCCTTCAGATTTCTTTATCACAGCTTCAAAAGAGCTGGGTTTTGAGCTCCTCTTATAGCACCTTTCCATGCCCTGTTTAGAAGTTCTGAGCGCAATACACACATAAAGCGGGTTATCTACTGCATGTACTTGGATGATCGCTTCCAAGGACAGGTATATAGAAGCTTGCAACCTTTCATCCTCAAGATCCAATACATTATCTTAATAAACATAGATCACCTGGATGAATATCAGCTGCTTTTTTTCAAAATGAACAGTTGCATTCTGGAATATTATACATTTCTAAAGCACTTTTCTATCTCCCTTCTTCTCATTATTTTATTCTGGGTTGGTCCAATATATCATCCAAGGCAACTAGCATGCAACTCCATGACAAAAGGAAAGGCATAAATCAGATTTTTTTTTCCTGTCATGATTGTTTCCAAACATTACTTTTTTCCTACCTTAAAATGGCTTCCTGTTTCTCAATTTAAAGAGAAGAAAGAACAAAGGTTTGGACAAAGGCACTCTCTCTCTTTCAACATTTGTCTTCAGTTACTTTGGAAACATTTTAAAACACTGGATATATTCCAGAGTTCTGAACAGAACCATTTATAAACATATTACTGGAAGAAACATTCTTTATACGCAGCTCTGAAACTGAAATAATAAAAGCTTCCAACATGTAAGGAGTAAAAGGCTGAACCCAACTTTACAAATATGCCTTTTTACTTTACAGGCTTTTGCAAGGTTGATCCCAGTCTAGTAATAATAAACTTCACTTGACTTCCTTATGTTGATCCTAGTCCTGGAAGCAACAGCATATATTGAAATTTAGAATGTGTTCATACCTTCTTCTGATAGCACAAAGTCACACAATATAACCCCATCTGGAATTTTGACAATACAGGAAAATATTGGCAAAGATTTGGCAAATTCCAAGCTAATATGGAAATGTCACCAGGTTGCAGACAGAACTGACTGTGTTCACTATCTCAGTTTTAGTCTTTGTCTTGCATGAAAATTTCAGTTTAAGACTGGATAATGACAAATGAATATATAATCCTTTATGCTCAATGAGGTTATTTTTCAAGTGGATTTGCATAAATTCCCATCTGTAGATGCCTCCCTTGCCTTTAGTTCTACCTACCCTGACACTGGAGCAATATTCTTTTAGTATCTTGCTTTCTGCCCTGCCAGCCACAATGGGCATTAGTTACCATTGTCAAAGTGTGGGAGTATGTGCTTAACACAATGTAACTTGCCCTGAGACCTTAGGGGATGGGTGGGTTCAAAACACTAAAAATAAATAAACCAGTGGATAACTAATGTGGTCAAATGCACAGTTTATTCCAACTGCAGCCAGAGGTCTGGAAATGTGGTAGGCCAACTACACGGCTCTTTTATGGTGTTCTGATTGTGCAATGAGCACACATTGTCTGCATAATGCTACTCCTTCATTGAGGATTCAGCGAAGGGGAAGAGGGTGGTGTCTCAGAGTTCTTCAATCCACTCTTCCCTCTGACAAATTCAAACTGATCTTCGAAATGAAACACTAGGGCTGAATCCCCAAAAGACTTATTTGCCTTACCTCCGCTGTCACTCTAATCAAGCGGACTTTAAAGGTGCCATGCACTTCCGCAATAAGCGTCCCCACGAGGCTCAGCAAAACGCGTGTTTTTAATGCACCTTCCGTCCCCACGGAAGCCTGTTTTCTTTCCCCGCATCTTTCCCCCCTGCCCCCTCTCTTGTTCAAAGGAAAAATAGCCAGATTTCTGTCCCCTGAAATGGCTTCCCATCCTGGCAAAGGCAGTGATCACTCACTCATTCACTTTCAGCACTTACTTTCACTCTCTTCTCTGTTAGAAAAGGCTTCCCGTCCCTGCAAAGTCAGCGGCTGCAGCCATCGGCAGTGTGATCCTTCGCTCCTTCACTCTTTTAACACTTTCACAGATCACCTGATAACAATGTTGCAATTCTGAGCAATTCTGGCTCTTTTTACAAAGGAAAGGAAGGGAACCTGCTGCATTTCTGAGATGTGTGAATGCTTTTGGGCTGTGTGCGCAGGCAGCAATCACTGCCCCTTTTGCCACGGAGCGTCCCCAAGGTAAATGTTGCGAGGAAAACCCGCGACTTTCAAATAGAGCACTGAAAGTTTTCTTTAAAGGGTATGTATTTTGTCACTGATTTTCCTTGTTTTGTAGCGCTGGAAGCTCGTTGAAAAGCCTGGTGTGGGGGCGCTCAGAGGCAAAAGAAAAATTTTAGCAGACTTTAAATTGCATGGGGACAAGGCCAAACAGCAGCCTCTGCATTACAGTTAGTGCTGCAACTGTAATGATATTATGTTAATGCAAAAGCAGGGAGCATTTCCCATTTCTTTTGTGAGAATCTTACCCATTTCCAGTACAAGTAGGCAGATCAGATCATGATTATGCTTAGATAAAAAACAAAATTCTGTATTCTGCAGAAAGCAAAAACATTAGTCTTGCTAGGTTTAGCCTATAAGGAAGAGTAAAGAAGATCTCATGTCAAGCTTAGCTACTCATGACTACATGGGATCACCCATAGGATTTTCTTGGCAATTGTACAGAAATGGCTTTTAAGTCTATCCTGCACAGGATAAGGCAGAGCATCCTGCTCCACCTAAAGACTTCTTATAAGCAGTAACCAGACCATGGCTAGGACATGAACAGCACATGTCTGTTGGCTGGTGTATCAAGTGTGGCACCATTTCATTCAAACCCTTAGGAGCAACATTTGAAAATACTTTGCTTCTGGGCACCCTGCTGAAAAAGCCCCAGTTGCTAACTTTAAAGACACAGAAATTGCCTTCCTGGCTTCAAACATTAGGCTTTCCACAATGAGGCAGCCCTTACAGTCAGCTACTGGTCTGATATTGCCAATACCAGTTGTTTTAGGGGATACTTGAACAGATCATTGTCTACATAAATCTGTGTGCCAGGGTCAAATAATAAAAGATGGCATTTATGGTCAAAGTTTTGCTTTTCTTCCCTTCAAGGATTTTTATAAAAGGTACAAGCGCATGAGTTTGGTCTTGCATTGTTTTCATTAAACCCAAGACATCAAAAACACCAACATTTTGAAAAAGCCTGAGGATCTTTCTGCCAATCCTGTTGCCTTGGTAATGAATAGGGAAATAGGGGTTGGGTGTTTCAAAGGGCCTAGTATCTAACAAAGAATAGACTTCAACCACTATTCTAAGAGCGCTATAGAGTTTATTTCCATAGTAACAAAGTCTTTGAAAAGGTTAATAATGAATGAAGCTTGAAAATGCAAATACTATCCTGACAGCTGCTAATCTAAGGTGAGTGAAGTCTGGAACATTTCTTTTAAAGAATAAAAGAAGCAAATAAGAAAATGAGCTATAGCCTATTGCTTTGCTGACAACTAGATTCACTCCACAAAAGTTCGATGATCTGAGGCCCTTCATGTGTTTTCAACTACAGTTCCCATCAGCCCCAGCCACCTTACATATAATACACATATACATATATCTGGTATGTAGACCGTATAAATAAACTACTACTTCTACATATGCATATAATAGTCAGGCTGATGGGAGATTGTAGCTTCATCCAGACAGCAATTACTCATTCTGCATTATTTGGATAATACACATCCAGAAACATTTTATTCTGGATTATCCATGCACTATTCTAGATTATCCAAATAACACAAAATAAGTAAGTGCTGTCTGGATGAAGCTGTAGTTTAAGCATCTGAAGGGCACCAGATTTCAAAGGACAATCTAGATAACAAATGGATCCCATGTATCATAACTTTTAGCCCCATTTTGTAATTACTGAAACACAGGGGTAGAATAAGGGTGCGTTCCCATGGTACTTATTTGCCTCTCTATTGCCCCTCTACGGAAGTGGATTTAAGAAAAGCGCGTTCAATTCGGAATTAAGTGTCCCCATGGGGCTCAGCAAAACGCGCATTTAAAATGCACTGACCATCCCCAAGGAAGCGTCTTTTGCTTACCCGCATCTTTTTCTCCCCGCCCCTCGCTGTTCATTGGGTGCTTGTGCGATCGTGCACACATTCAGAAGTCCAAAAGAAAAATTTACAAGTTCTCTCTTCGTCTCCCCTGCTTCTGAAGGCAGAGGGGCTGCAGCCAGCGCTATTTACAAGATCTCCAGCTGCTGAAACGCCTCCCCCCATCCAGCAATTGTGCGCTAATTCACATGTCCAAAAGAAAAATTTACAAGTTCTCTCTTCCTCTCCCCTGCTTCTGAAGGAAGCGGGGCTGCAGCCAGCGCTATTTACAAGATCTCCAGCTGCTGAAACGCCTCACCCCATCCAGCAATTGTGCGCTAATTCACATGTCCAAAAGAAAAATTTACAAGTTCTCTCTTCGTCTCCCCTGCTTGCGAAGGCAGCGGGCTGCAGCCAGCTCATACACTTTCACTTGCAGGGGAAGCAATTCATTACAATGTATCTTTATGATTGGAATGCCTGCCTACTGTTTTCATATCGTGAATGCTGGCTGTGGATGAGAGACAAAAAAAAAAAAAAAAGAGAGAGAGAGAGCTTGCCGCCTCGGAGAGAAGCCCCGCCCCTTTTGCCCCTTTTGCCATGGAGCGTCTCCATGCAAAATGTTGCTCTGAATACCCGCGTCTTCCAGGAAAGTGCGCTTGCAGTCTTCTTTAAAGGGCTGGTTTTTTGCAGCGCATTTTCCTAATTAGCGGCGCTGGAAGCCCGGATAAAAGCCGTGCTTGGGGGTGCTCCGAGGCAAAAGAAGATTTTCATCGGACTTTAAATTGCATGGGGATGAGCCCTAAGTGAATCCATAGTGCTTATTCTGCTTAGGGGGTGGCATTTCCAGTTTCTTTCACTACAGCATAATCAGTGGATCCCTTGACAGCTAGAGTGCCTGATAGCATAGTGCTTTTTACCTGATGGGCTTAAGCTGATAAGGCATAGCCTGAGCAAGGCTAACACCAGAACATATTTATAATAGGTTCCCCTTTCAAATTAAAATGCAAGTAAGTATTTCCGAATGAAGAGATATAGATCATAATCTTAACTCGTCAAGTCAGTTTCTCCCAGACCAACAAAATCTGCTAAAGTCGATGACACAATAGACAGCACAGATTTTTGAATTAATCACAGTAGATCTAAACCAGGGTCTGATTTACCTCATCTTCCAAGCAGGATCCAAAAATATCCCATGCTTCCAGGAGGCATTTCCCTTTAGTACAAATACAGTATCTGGGTGTTGGTGGTACTGTGGATGCATTCCCAAAGGCACTAAAATCCAGACTGGGTGGGAAGTCAGCACCAATGGTTCCCATTACATTGGCCAGTAATCCGAATTTGGCAAGCCCCGTTCCCATTCCACTTCTTATCCCCAGATTTTCTGAGGACTATCCTGCAGAAATTCAGGGGGAAACCCCCCTGGTAAAACAGGACTTTTCTTACAGTTTCCTAGCTAAGCCTGTGTTTTTTCATCTACATGGGAACTGTCCTGGGCTTTTTGAGGTGGAGCTGCAGCCTCCTGCCCAATGCCAGCCAGCTCACCATGCCCGCCATGCCCAAGAAAAGGCAAAAGGCTAATGTTTAAAGCTGAACGAGTCAAGCCCCCCCGCCGATCTGCTGAAATGTTAAGAATTTCTGGTTATTATGTTGCTGAAAGCACCACTTTACAAGCCTCATGTGGATCTCTGCTCTAGAATCCTCTGATCTGCTCATAAGCACATTACAGGCTAGGAGGAAAGGGGTGCCGGGCTCACTGCCATGAGCCATGGCTTGGCTGGATAGAGGGATAGAGGCAACTTCAAGCTTGGCAGTGGTGGTGGCTCCTTCCTTCACCTCTCTTCCATTTCCCTACCTATAAGGGGAAATTTGTTTTTTCCCAATTCCCTCTCTTCACGGTGACATCTCCTGCCCCCTCCTTTGAGAAAAACTGCCATGCTGTTTTAAATCCACTGATGTGCTTGCGGGTCTAGTTTACCAGCAAGTGATGACAAACAGCTTAGAATGTTTAGAATGTTGTTATCAGGAACTGAAGAGTCACAATGAGTCAGCAACTCATGCCTCAGAATCTTGTGATTCAGTCTCATGCTATTGCAGTAATTAAATGACATCATTCTTAAACCTCATGATGACTTGCAGTTTGTGGGCTATAAAAATAGCTCTGTGTTGAACAAGTTTTTATCTTTAGTTTGCTGTTTAAAGAGAGGTTCTGAAATAAAGCTGCTGAGGAAAGAAATACTTTCTCTGGATTTATTTGTCAGAATGACTGTCCAGCTATTATCTGAGATTGACAAGTGATCTCACTCCAGTCCAAATCCACTATAATATCTGACAAGTAAATGAGAACAGCCTGATGCTTGCTTGGTGCTGTTCCCTGACGGAAAGTCAAACCCACACCATAATTTTTTTCTAATCAGGACAAGAATAGTTTGGGAATGCACTAAGTGGGAATGCACTCTGTGAGTCCAGCTGCAATTGTGAAGCTGAGTTGCTTCAACACATCCTTTTCCATTTATACTATCCTAAGTTAGCATGCTCCATTAGCACAGTAACATGATCACAATATTCTGCAGTTTTCAGTGCAAAATAGCTAGAACTTGCAATTTTGCACATTCAGATATACATGAATTTATTAATAAGCAGCCTATTTCATATCAATGAAGGCTGGTGTACAGGCCAGTATGCCTTTTCTTCCCCCTCCCAGGACACAGGTTCATTAGCACTTACCTGGCCATATCTGTTATATCTTCAGCCACACAATGATGTCCTCCCACAATCATGGGTAGTTGGGGCTTGCAGGAGCACTGGTCTGCCTGTACACTTTCCCCATCTCAATTTCAGAAGGTGCTCAGTAATAATTGAGACTGTAGCACTTGCTTCAGCTGAGTCTCAGCACCTCCCCCAATCATCAGAGATGCTCCCTCTGACAGAGGATTTGGGCGATCAGATTAAGCCTAGCTGGGTGCTCCAGGAGCCCCCTTCTCCCACTACTGGCACTCTGTCTCCTAAATGCCACTACAGGGGCTTCTACAGGATTTTCTTCTGCACAGAAGCAGCAGATGTAGGTTTATTTTATTGACAGTTGTCTTCCTTGTTTTGATGTACAATTCATAGGCACACTTATGACTTTAATCATTTATAGAAGCCATTATGTGAAGTCTGCCTGGAAAGCAATACCTATCCCAAATAAACCAGAGTCTTTGCCAAAATATCCATATAATAACAGGCTGAGGAAAAACAGTATTCAATGTCTTAAATGGAGAACCTCACGTAGCAAAGAAACCAAGAAACATAATTGCAAACTCATTTGTAGCAATTTTGGGACTGTTATGCTGTGTTCAGGGTTTCTTCTGAGAACGCAAGCTTTTGGATATTGCTACAATATCCATCTTCAGAGGATTTGGCTTTTGGAAGGGTCAAAAGCTTAGGTTCTAAAAAGAAGAAACCTGGAACATGGCATAAGAGCCCAAAAACTGTTACAAATGAGATTGTAATCAGCTGTGAAAGGTTACAAACAGCCACAACTGCAAAGTAAAGAAACAGGGCTTTGTCTCTGCCTTTAATTCTGCAGATGGTTTTAGGTAACTCTCTGAACTTCAAACTTTGAATATTTTCAGGCAGTGCATGTCAGGTATTCTAGATTCTTGAAAGCATTATACTTTATATTAAGATCATGGGGTGTTTTCCACTGTACTCCTTTAATCCTTTAACAATGGGTGCTAGCCTGCCTGCCTGCTGTGGAAACACCGGAGCACCCATGTGGCAAATCTGGATTGGCCCACAAGGGGTCTGCCTGTCACCTCAGGTGTTTTGGGGGACAGGGGGTGCAATCTCCGAAGTTGTCTTCAGAGATTAGCAAAGGCTCTGAAGTCCCTCTGAAGGCAACCTCAGAGATTAGCACAGGCTCTGAAGACAAACCCCTTAGAGAGAGGTGCATACGGTGCTGCCATGCTCCTTCCCTGCTTGAGCGGGTTTGCTGTTGCCTGGGCGGGTGAGGAGGGAGGTGGAGGGAGGACGAAGGAGCCAACACCACCGTGCTCTGGAGCCGCCGCCACCGGACTCGCTGTCGCCTAGGTCCCTGACCGGTGCCTGGTGCTGCCATGCTCCTCCACTACTTGAGTGGGCTCACTGTCACCTGGGTGGGTGAGGAGGAGTTGGAGGAAGGCGAAGGAACTGCCAATGCCGGGCTTGTTGTTGCCTGGGGCCCCAATCACTGCCTGGTGCCGCTGTAGTCCTCCATTAGCACCTCACCCCCTGCACAGCCGCCATGCTCCTCCACTAAAGCAATAAAGTTTAAAAAGCAAACTCCCCCCCCCCCAGCACAAGCCAGTGATCTGCTTGTGCACAAATGAGTGGATCCGGTTTACCATCAGGTAAATGGGAACAGCCCAAAATGCGCACTCAGTCCTGTTCCTGGATTTAAATAGTCTTCTGAGGATTAAAATAGTCGAGTGGGAATGCACCCTTAATGGCACACAGCTAAGACTACTCTTCCCAAACCTTATTCTGAGGCAGATTCTTTGTGCCACCCACCCTGAATTGTTTAGGGTGTTGTTTGTATTTTTGCTGCTTAAAATTATCGAGAAACAAGGACTGAATCTGGCCATATCTGTTGCTTGGATTACAGATGCATGGCTACCAGGAGTTGAGAGTGAAGTCTGAGATCAAAAGCTCACAAAATGACATGAGGAAATCTGCTTCCCGTCCCCCTTCATTGCTAACAAAGCATGTTTATTTGCTAAGATGAACTGACTTCCCCCCACCCAAGATACCAGACTGTAAATTCAGGTTTACTGACCCTCTTTCAAGTCCTCCTTTAAAGAACTACTGTATTTATACCCGAACAGTAAAACAACAGGGCGTTGATTAGACAGAATGTTAGGACAATAGGGAGGCACGCAGGAAGACACGTAGTACAGCACTGAGCTTCAGTGGTTAACAATGTTATTTGTCAGCCAGAACCACTTTTCCTTTTCACTTTCATTCTTCTAAAAGAAGAGGCCGCTGTCTCTAAGGAAGCCTTGTCACCTGCCTCAGCTCTTATAAAAGGCACCGAAGTGGAAAAGCTTCCGTGATATTGCTCACTAAGCTACTCAGGAGGTTACTAGGGAGAAAACAACAGAAAGCCCACAGAACAAAAATTCTAATTCTTGGAGGTTTGTAAGCATGCATGCAGACATAGGAAACACTAGCCAAAATCCCCCGCTATTCAACAGAATTAGACAAGAGGTAAGAACGTTTTAGAAACACTTTCTCATCCTTTACGTCATGCTTTTCAGGCTTCAATGCTTTTCAACTTGACCCCCACAGATGGTCTATTTTGTATTTATTTCCATTTTACATCTGGAAAACTGGAGTTCAGCTGGGCAATGAACTCTGGCCGTTGAAGCACACTTAGAACAACTTGCTTGGCTTTGTTTTGAAAGAAGGAAAATACGCGAACTGTGAAACCATCTATGCCCATCACACTTACAAGAATAATTATGAAATAGTAAGATCTTCCAAGCTGTCACAACAGAGGCTTTATAAATAATGTGAAGCATGTTCAAATCCCTTTCAAGGAAATGGGGCATGATTGCTTTCACTGCGTAATACAAATGCTGTACAATACCTCTATTTAGACCTGTTTACTTGTATGCTACTCTTTTTCAAAAAAGTGTTTTAGTCACTACCAGCTATTACTGAATCTTAAAATGTGGCAAATTAAATGGGGGAGATGGACTCAGGTATACTCAACTATAATAAATTGTATTTAGGAATTCACAAACTAAAAAACAAACATCCTAGACCTGGAGAATCAAAATACAATTTAAAGCACAAAATCAAATACAATAACAATAAAACATAAAGTGTGTGTGGGGACTTTTTTAGGGGGCACCTTTCCACATCAAAGTAATTTCCCAAAGTCAGTTTGAAGCAAAATGTTCACCGAAGTGATGTTTGGCTCCAAACCAGTCTGAATCAGGCCCAGCTTGGACTGGTTCTGCAAATTCAGTAAATCCTTAAACAAACTGTATGGTTTGAAGAATCCAAATTTTGTTTTCCCCTTCCTGATTGGTTCACCTGAAAAGTTTTTTGCTTGGCCTTCTCACTGGCCTGTTAACTTTCAGTATTTTGTTGTTGTTAGGAACAATAATCTCTGATGCTGCAGCATATCAGCAGAGGTGGAATGAGAGTCACACAATTTGTAAGGTGCCTTTCACCAACTTCATTTGCTGTGTGTGAATGTAGCCCAAGTCCTTAAAGCTTTGAATGGAAAAGATTTATTCATTACTATTATATAAATACAAGATAATATTAACAGGAATTAGGGCTATAATCCTGAAAATGTGCTAGAAGAGCACATTAGGAAATCACAAGTGAACCTGTAGAATCTGTGGCTCTTTCCACACCCACCCTCACTGGGCAGGTTGCTGTCTGAGTGGAAGGGGCCCATCTGTACTTGGGTGATCCATTGTACCACCCAAGATCATCTGCTGCTTCTGAAGAGCCCTGGGAGGCAGCACAGAGACAGTTCCCAGCTTAGTGTCTTTGGGATGAACCTGTTTCCAGCTGTGATTCCTAAAATGGGGGCATGCCATCCATTCAACTCTGGTCCTGGCCAGTTGCATGCAGACTTCTTCATTGAGGTCTACAGCTATACCGAGCTAGGGCTCCATTTTGAGCAGCCTGGTTCAGTCCACACATAGTCCACTGTGGATGAAGTTAATGGAGGGTGGGTGGCCTTATTCCAAATGGCCCAATGCAGAAAGGATCGGCTGTGGAAAAGTTGTTTGATGGCCTCATAAAAATTCCACAGAAATGAGATCTGTATTTTATTGAACTATATGGTGCTCTGAATTACTGTATTTTCTGGCGTATAAGACTACTTTTTAACCCAGGAAAATCTTCCCAAAAGTCAGGGGTCGTCTTATACACCAGGGGTCGTCTTCTTATACGGCGAGTATATCCAAAACTCTATATTTTAACTGGAAAGTTGGGGGTCGTCTTATATACCCAGTCGTCTTATACACCGGAAAATATGGTAATATGTGATTTCTGCAACTGTATAATCAGGTATAGCTCCAAAACCATGTAGGATTGATTGATTAATTGATGAGAAAGGCTAAAACTTTGTTAAAAGACCACAGGTTAAACAAAGACTCTTTCTGCACAGATCCTTAATCTGAATTAAAGGGCCCACACAGTAAGGTTCTGGGCCTTGTTGATCTGCATTTTGAGAAGGATTTAGGAGGCTCCAACCCTTGCTGGTCCATTCCGCCTCCACTGGACAGAGCGTGGTCCAGAATCATATCTATTTGTATACCAAGGACCCTGGTCCAGAACATGGGAGCCATGCAGATAGCATGCCTCCCAGGTTTGAGATTACCAGGGATGCATTTCAGTAGCACGCTGAACTCACAGCAGAGGCTCTGAGACTAAGAAAATTTTGTTCCTATTCTTTGAAAATATCAGAGTCCTGCCTCAACTCTTATGTGAGACTCAAAGCTACAATGTAGGCTGGGCTGGGCCAGCACTGCCATGCAGACAGCACTGATCTGGCCCATGCTTTTCTGTGGTCAGAAGGAATCTGTGGGTCTGGCTGTTCCAGACTCACTAATTCTGACCATGGGCTTTTCAGTACAGAAGGGTTCAAATACTATACATGCAGCAAATATACTGTTCACTGAAACTAGAAGTGAACCTTTATTCAAGTGACAGCCCACTTACACAAAGTAAATGCCTTATGTATCTTTTCTGTAGTAAGATTTTATTGGACTAATTGGGTTTTTTTATCCTCTCCATCCATAATGTTTTATCATGACGCTAAAATGGCCAGAACAGTTTCTTTATTAAGCAGATAACCTTATATATCCTTTTAATGAGCAAATAAGAGTCTCCATAACTAAAATGCTTTTCAAGGAAGAAGCTGGTCCTTTGTCAGGATTGACAGAGACATGAAAGGGGGGATCAATCCCGTGACATTGGGAATTGGACCAAAACTAGTTGGAGTTTGAATGCCATCAGCCTTTTATCATTTCTCTCACAAAAAGCCTACACTTTCAACTCCCAGAGCAGCAAGCTTTCTATCATAATATAAATATAAAAGGCTTACAAGACAGTTTATAATACAACTAGGATATGGAATATTGTACTTCAGAAATGGTAAAACCGTGCAGTTATTTCTTCTACAGTATGGAGTTGCTTAACCAGTTTTAATTACCTACATCAGGGAAATAGTAGCACCATGCTAACCAAGACTATTGCTGTGTCCACGCCTAAGTTTGAATCCAGCTTCATTCCACTATCTATGTTCCCCTAATAATGTGGTTGTTTCTCAGAACAGAGCCATCACATAAAAACCAAAGGCCGAATGAGATTGGTTGACTACCTTTATAAAGGAACAGTGCAATAATACAAGAAAAGTTGGTTCCTGCATGGAGCACAGGGTTGGCCTCCTTGGCCTAAATGCCCCCATTCAACTCTTTCCAAAGTTTGTTTTTTCTATGCAAGGGAAGAAAAGGTGCCAGTAATAGTTCCTGCCTATGACTTATAGGCCATGTTTCTACTTACTGGTGGAGATGCCCACAAAAATGGCTTCGCAGCCACATCCCCAGTGTGCTGACAGAAGGCACTTCATGGTGATCACCCCATCCCCTCTGCAGGGATGACTGCTATCCAAAACAGGGTGTGATTTGTCTGCCTTCACTGCAGGTAGCTTGGAAAGTCACCTGAACCAAGTCCTCCACACGCCAAAATGGAAAAGCAGAGGCATCTCTTTGGACTGGGATCGTGGCACCTCCCACCCTCCAGGTGCCTCTGCAGAAGCAACTCCTTCTGCAACTGAAGACCCAATTATAAAGTGCACTGAAAGAGGAATGCAAAGGAAGAGGGGTTGCAAGATGGAGGGGGGGGGCAAATCTGGGTATTATTTCTAAAAAATAAAAATGCTCATTATCCAGATTCAGATTGGTATAAAGTTTTGCTGTCTGTGATCCAACTAGCAAATTTCCAAGTTCAAGCTAGTGGCACTTAAGAAATGTTAAGATACTGCTTACTTTGGTCAGTTCAAAGTTTTGGCACTATTGCTTTTGGCACTTCTAAAAGACTTTGAGACATGTGTGTGAGATAGTTTCATCTATTTGGTAACACTTTCTGCAGTCTTGGGATACTTTAGAAACAAGCTACTTTTTTTCTTTTTCTACAAAATTTTCAAAAATAACTCTCTCTAATCCTCATTCACTTCTACAGGCAACAACTTAGGACCATTCTGCACATAACTTTGGGAAGTCTAGTTCCAATAGGTATGGTATAAAGCAGTGCATTCCAAGATGATAGATAGCTCTGGGCTGGAACAATATTGTCTGCACCATGGCAGCAAGGAAATCCAACTCGACATAAGCACTACAAAATCTGAAATGTGTCACTATTTCAAGATTACACTGAACAGAAGAACTTAAAACTTAACTCTCAACTACAGCCTTAAGTAACAGCCAATGTTTGATTAGCTTTCAGATGGTTTATTATATCAGAAAACTATGAAATACTACATGTTGTAGAGAATAATGTAAAGGCCTTCCCTTAGACCTAAAAAACACAAAGTCCAAATAATAGCAAGGAGTATGGACAACGCAGAATTGTGTAAAAGAAAGAAGAGTGATATAGAAGAAGACTGAGTATAAATATTGCTGATTTCTTTTGTGATAGTCACAGGCTGTTAGTTTATTGGACTTGGCCAACTCATTCCAGGGACTCACAGCATGTACTCTTATGCTAATATAGCCCTCTAAGAATCCAGAACAAAGTCAGGATGTGAGCAAGTATGTGTTTGTGCAAGGCTCATGTCTGGGACAACTTCATCTTCATTCAAGTAACAAAATATTCATCCTTTGAGGGTAACCTGCCATTATTTATGAGCATTATAATGTTCTCTTTCCCACACATAAGGTGTTTTTTAAAAATTGTTTTCTTTTTTTCTTTGCCATGCCTTAGGCCCCATCTACATGCAAAGAAAAATACGTTAAAAAGCTTCTTTTGCTTCTGAGCGTCTGCATGCAGAGCTTTACTCTGGGCTTCCAGAGCCACAAAGGAGAAAAATCTGCGGCAGAAAAACCCCCGTTTAAACAAGACTACCTCCACACTTTTGGGAAGCATGGAGATGTTTTCTCCACATCTTCTCCCATATTCCACTGAATTTTTAGGCATTTTTGATCTCTGCAGAAGAATTGGCTGTCAGAATCAGCTGCCTGCATTCAGCTCTTTCCGCCAGCTCTGAACTGTGACATTGTTTCACTTCAGAGGGGGAGAGAGATTTTGTTCTTGCTAACAGGGAAAGGTGATACTAATTATCATTATCATTACCATTGAGATTGTTTCTCAGCAAGCAAATCTCTCTCTCCTCCTAATAATGCAGCCTCCGAAGTGAAACTAAGTTTCACTTTGCAGGTCTGGTTTTGCACTAATCAGGGGCCATTATGTGAATGCAGGCAGCTGAATTTGACAGCTGAAGGGAGCCTGCTTTCAGTTTTGCTTGTAACTATGTTGCAAGCATTAGTTATGGAGAGAGTGAGCTGCTTTCAGTAACTGCTTTTAACTCTTAGCAGCCATGTAAAGGGATGATTTTGTGTTCTGGAGGTTCAATTGAGGTTTTTGCCTTTCATCTCTGCAGCGGGCAGGGGTGGGGTGGGGTAGGGAGAAAAAGATGCAGGCTCACAAAAAGAGGTTTGCATGGAGACAGGAAAGTACGTTTTAAATCCGCATTGCCCCAAACCACATGGGGATGCTTTATTTTGAATTACAACCCGCATTTTTAAAATCCGACCCAAGAGGGAAGCAAACAGAGACCATGGAGACACACCCTTAGAAACCATTAATGAAAACATTGGATGACAAGCAAAACTTTGTACAACTATCAGTAAAGTGCTTTCCTGTACTTTCTCCCACCCATTTTTCTAGATCATCTGAAGAAAAATCACCTTTCACAAGCTCAGTAAAATGGCCCAAAGCTGTGGAACTTCCTAATACAGACCTTGTTCTAAGAGGCTGAGAGTCCAGTCCTACCCAGATTGGTCAAAGTGTAGTTCCTGAACATAGGTGGAACTGTAAACACAGGACACAGAAAACTCCTTCCTGCAATGAGCAGAGCTGCTGTCAGGGTAGAAAACAATGGGCTTGATTGCATTGATAGGATCTGTATAGCACTAAAGTGGTACCATGGGAATGCTCAGACAGCATGGGGACTACATGTCCTCACATTCATTGAGCAAATATGCCAAGTAGAGGGGGGGGGGATTGCTTTCAACAATGCTTTCCTGCCACAGCAGGAGAAAGCAACCGAACAGCACTTTCTCAATTTGTCATTGCCACCACCACTGTGCAGACCCACGTGGAAGCATTTCCAAGGGTCAACTCAGCACAGACACTTCCTGTGCTTTCCCAAAAGGTCTCAGGTGGAAACTTCAAAGCTAGAGAATGGAACTGGCTTTGATGTTTGTACCGCTGCAGTTGGAGGAAAGCATGAGAACAGCACATTTGCCATTTCTGGACACAGAAATGACAGGAACCACCACAGCACAGAAAGCAGCTTCTGAAATGACTTTGGCTCTGCTGATAATATTCTAAAGTTATAAACTCAATAAAGAAGTCAGAGGAATAAAAAATGCATCTTCTGGGGATGAATTCTAAGATCATGGTAAACCTACAGAAGAATAAACATGCCCATTCTTTTAGATCCTGCATTAATTTTAACTCACTAATGTATAAAGTACAACAATTAAATCTGCCACGAACATTCAGAATTCATGTATATCACATGCCTAGCTTATCTAAATGCACACTTGTTTTCACAGCTGTGTGTTTTTCAACATCCCATATCTGTTCTCAACAAGCTCCATGGGTGTGGTGTTTTTCTGTTTTATTCACGTTTCCTTAACTACTTATTTGTGCAAAATTTCATTAATCAACAGAAAACAATTGTTCATGTTCATGGCTTACATGGCATGCTCTTAATTTTTTAGAAATGAACACACATTCAGGGTATTCTATTGTACTGTTTCCCTTATGGATTTTGCTTTGTTTTTGGTAGCTTTTTACCATAGTCATTGCCATACAGAATGGTAGAATCTACTAGGCTCATATTTACAACATTCATGAAAACCACAGCTCCCAATAATATTTTCTAGGTTTACCAGTGCTTATAAACAATCACTGTGGTTTGGCCCTTTGCCCACTCAGAAAAAGGAGCCGAAATGTGTACACACTTCATACTACATGTAAACTAGCATCCTTTGTGGGGAGAGGTGGCCAGGTAGGGAAACTGCTGCAGCTCCTGCACATTTAAAGGCTCTGAAGAAAAGGGGATTTTGATAGGTATCATCTGTATCTTGTACAACTATTATAATACCAAGATCTCTCTATTTTTTTATCAATCCATTCTGCGAGGGGAGTGGACATCTCTCAAAAAGTGGTGGTCATAAAGATGTAAAATTTTTCATAATTGTATTTCCATTCTACAATTAATAAACCTGTTTAATTTCTGCCTGTTTCTCAGCTGTTACATGCAAAAGGGCCTTGCCTTCACTACTTATGTTAAACCAAAGCTATAAAAAAAACCCTCAAGCTTTGTAATTAGCAAAACAGTTATCTTACTGTAAATGTTTCTCCAGTTGATTGTAAGCTGTTGATGTGAAGAAATTAATTGACTAGAGTGGTACATACACATTTTGCCCCACAATTTACTTTCTAGAAGTTTACTGGGTTTTTTTAAAAAAAGTTTTTATATAAATCTTCATTTCACAATTGAAACAAATCAACAATTTCCAGATAATTAAGAAATAAACCATTCATGAGTTCCTTTGGATTATTTGTTATACCAGACAGGGTCCAAGCTTCTCACTCAACTTTACCTTCTTATCACCCATCATTTCTATTCCTCTGTCAGTTGTGCTGGCGAGAATTCAGCCAAGGCCACCAGTTTGGACTCCAGTTTGGTAGCAGTGACTGGCAACAATTGAATCCAATAAACATAAACATCATTGTTTTATAAATGCTATTCAAAAGATACAAACTGCCTTTTTATTTATAAACGCTTCTATGAAAATTCATACCATAAAAACATTACTTAGATCCACCATTATAAAATCAGATGTTTTAGCATATTTTATGTGATGGGGCTAGATTAAAAAAAAGAACCCACAGAGGGCAACAGTAGCCTAGGTAGAAAACATGATCTTTTGTCCCCATCCCATTTAAGGGAAACTTGGACAATCCATGGGGGAGTGGGAACTCAAAATAGTTTTCTCCATCTCCAACGGAGGGCGTTCAAATGAAAGCTTGGAACAATGACCCAATCCACCTGCTTCCCAATATGCAAAGTGTGGAGCCAGTGGGTGATTTTTTTTAAAACAGTTAAAAAACATCAAAAATACTTGTCAAAATTTCTTCAAGTCACCCACTGGCCTCACAGCTAAGACACCTGGGCCTTTTCATGGTAGTCCTCTCTTAGCACACTCCATCTGCATGGGAAGGAGCACAGAGTGGGATAGGGTGCTCAGAATGGCACCGTATCCTGCTCTACAGTTAGTCTTTGATGATGAGGTCCCCCAGTGTGCTAAAGACCCTGGCCCCAAACAGTGGGTTATGTATGGAAGGCACATGCACCCCCCTTTTTCAGTATAAGGAGGGCATTCTAGTGGTGCAATAAGGCCCTGGAGAAGTCCAATGAAAAAGGGACTGGAAATTATATCGGATGCATCCTCTCCTATGGCACAGCCCATTAGAAGGTACCCATGACATCCCACAAGGAACTCAAAATTGTGTCCCTTCATTGATCCCTATGGCAAACCCAAACTTGAACTAACTGTCTGACTTGATCAGCCAGTTGGCCGGTTCAAGATTCTATTTAACCAGTTTAACACTGACTTAGTTCAGTACAATACAAATCAAATCAGAAAAAACATCAGATCATGCATGTCCTTAGTTTTTTCTCCCACTTAAAAAGTAATTCTTAGGTAGATGTTGGAGTTGGTAATGGTGGAAGACAAAGACACCCTTAATTTGCATTATCTTTTCTTTTTGGACTTGTGTTTCTTGACAAACATATAAAAGTCTTTTGCTGTTGATTAATTTGAGGAGATGCTGGAGACATCTAAACAGGACAAGTGTATTGATGGCTACTGGAACGGATGCCTAGATACTGCTTCCAGGTTGGAGAGACAAGCAGGATGTCTCTAAAAGCCATCTGCAGGGAGTCTAAAGCAGGTGAAAGTTTTGCTTTTGTCTTCTGCTTGAAAATGACCAGAAGCAATTGTGGGCCACTGTGTGGGCATGCTAGATTAAATGGGTAATGGCGTGATCCAGCAAGGTTCCTCTTACATTCTTATTAAAGCTGGGACCTTCAGTATACAAAGTCTATGCTCTAACCCAGAGCTACAGTCTTTCTGCTCAGTAATGTGACAGAGATAAAGAGCTCTTCTTTTCACATTCACCAGCAAAGTCTTTACTGCTTGTGGCCTCTAATTATGTATTTAGACAACGGCACCAAAATCTAAAAATAGCTGGGCTAACAGAACGTATTGGGCACAAATAATAGATACTGTCTGCAATCTCCAGGATCCAAGAAAACGTTTGCATTTGGAAATGATCTCAGGCTTGCAAATACTGGTCAGGTTGATACACCAACTATTATTCATGACTGCTACTAATAGCTTCAGACTCACCCTTTGGTGTATATAGAAAAAAATGGGAAAGAAAACAAAAGGTTTCTGCAAGACACAGAGGCCCCATGCACTACATTTAGTCTGAACTGGATAAAATTTAGTCCGAATAAGGAGCAGAGTCCAAATTGACCCGTCCCCATGTGATTGATGAAAGTGGCGGATCAAGCCAAATATGCCTGTCCCCATGCAAATCGCACTAAACCCCTGCTCAGGGAAACAGCATCATTTTCTCTCTGCCCCCTCTCTCCTGAAAGGAGCTGGGTTGATGTCACCAACCTCTGTGCCACCCGTGGTAGCGAGGACAGGGAAATGCCAAGCAATGCCCCTTCCCCAATCACAACTGCTGGCCATTTTTAAACAGCGATAAACAAAATCATGCGGACTTCACTCCCAAATCGCAGCAAGAACAGTTTTCTAGGTTGCGTCCCCATGCACTATAAAGTCCAAATCGAATCCGAATTCAGCAAGGAGCATCCCCATGCAAAGCCCCCTAACCAGGCTACATGCAGACCAAATCGCCCAAATCCACACTAAATTTAGTCCTCTAGAAAACTGTTCTCACGGTGGTTTGGGAAGTCCACATTATTTTGGGGGCCGAGTCTGTGAATGGGGATGCTCCCGGGCTATCAGGGGAGGGAACAGACTCTGGCGTCATTAGGAGGTGGGGTTTCATGCCCTGTGTTCACCGTTCCTGTCCTGTGCATTGGGGATTGCAACTGTTGGCCATTTTTAAACAACGATCAAACAGAAACAAGCCTCTTCTCTCCACGATCCGATTGCTGGGCAAATGTAAAAGAACTGATCGCCCCAGCTTGACAGATAAAGATGCAGTGATGAGGGGGGGGGGTAATCTGGCCCTTGTCGTCCCACGAGCCTCTTCCCACAACTTTTATTCCACCCCTGCTCTCCAATAGCCAGCAAGCAGCTTCTGAAGTTTGCCAGCTAAAAAGCTAACCAAAGCTGCTACAATGTTTAAAGGCAGTTTAGCAGAGAAGTGCTTCCCTGCTAAACTGCCTTTAAACATTGTAGCAGCTGGTAAACTTCAGAAGCTGCTTGCTGGTGATCGGAGAGTGGGGGGTGGAATAAGGGTTGCGGGAAGAGGTTGGTGGGACAGCAAGGGCCAGATGACCCCCCTCATCACTGCATCTTTACCTGCGAAACTGGGGTGATCAGTTCTTTTACATTCACCTTGCGATGAGATCTCAGAGAGAATAAGCTTTCTGTTCGATCACTGTTTAAAAATGGCCAGCAGTTGCTATTGGGGAAGGGGCATTAGGTGGCATTTCCCTGCCCTCACTACTGCAGGTGGCACAGGGGTTGGTGACATCGACCCAGCTCCTTTCAGGAGAGAGGGGGTGGGGGGGAAATGGTGCTGTTGGTTGCACATAGGCAAATAAATTTCTGCATGCTGGTTTTCAAAAGATGTATCCAATTACTACTTATTTCCTCAGTAAAAAGGATTAAAACTGAAAGCTATGTTCTTGATCAGGTTTATTTAGAAACAGGTCCCAGATGGTTCAGCAAGATGTACAATGGACTGCAACTGGTTTGCTAATATTACTTCACTTCTAAGTCAGTTACCAAAGGCTTAATATCTCCTAAGGGGTCCCCTTTAATCAGCTGTGGCTTATCTTGCACAGTCGCAAATGCCCATATCAGTATAATCTCTGCTGAAATCATTGGGATTTCCTTCTGAATAACCACATCAAGGATTAGTCTGCAGAGCTACATATGAAGAGTTATATATTACAGCTGGAGCCTTTGCACGTTAAGCATAAAAGAAGAATGAGATCAAAGGCCCATTCAGGCCAGCGGTGAACGAAAAAGTGCCACTAAGTTTAATTTGATTGCTGGTAGTTGTACAGGAAAATCCATGCTGTTTTCCTGGCAACGCTGATTTTCAGAAATGATTTGCCACTGACTTCTTACAGCACTTGGCATTTCCAAGCCGTCTCTCATCCAAGGTTTTAAACTCATTCTCTCAGCACAGACGAGATCGGCTTGGACGGGGCTCTCACAGGCTACGGTGGGACACAGCCAAAAAAAGCATCTCTGAGGCACCTCAGAGAAGGCCCGGGGGTGGGACTGTTCACATGCCAGCCTGCCCTGCCCCACTCTCCTGGACCTGCAGTACTAGAAAAAGCAGATTAGAGAAGACTTGGGAACACGGGGGCCACACGCCGTCTCTCTGAGGCACCCCTGAAGTGCCCCTTTTGCCATGTCTGAACACAGCCACTTAGAAGGGCTACTAAGTCGAGTGAGGAGCATCCCCGAAGCGGCACCAAAAGGCCATCCAAATAGCTCCCCACCCAGAAAACCTATTGTGGCCCCTTCCGAAACGTGACCAAACTGTGGCTCTTGTTGCTTTTCCTACGGACCGCGAGTGCCACACGCTAGCGTTGCCATTCAGTCCGCGTCTGGAAGGAAGCCCCGCGAATGAAACGGATCCGACTCCCTCCTGGGGAAGCTCAGGATAAAGCGCTTTACCTGGCCCTTCTCCACGAAAACATCCGCCGAGGGAGGACGCGCAGTCCTCGCTCGCTCACGCCCGACCGCTTTCTACCAGCCGAACACGGCCGGAGCGCACCCCTGCCCCGAGCTGCGGTCACACTTCAGGCTCAATCCAGCTTCGGTCCACTTTCAGAGCGACGGAACACCCATCAGCAAAAAGGCCGGTGGTTTCCCTTCCACGTTATCCACCCCAAAGGTGGATTTTCTGAGGCGTTTTTCGCTGAGAAAAAACCGCTTGTCACTTGGTTGACGCATTCCCTCGCTCTGAAAGTGGAGCGAAGCCGGATTAAACTGGAGGTGTGACCACGGTCCCAGGGCCCGCCCGCCAGCAGCCCTTTCTTCGGCAACACAGTAGAGCCTCGTCCGGAGGGAAGCGAGACCCGCAAGGAAGGAGGCGAAAGAAGGGCGGAAAACCCTCGGCGCCGCAGCCCCCTGGCGGAGAGGAGACCCCCCCCCCGCCCCGTTGCTTTCCCTGGAGGCGAGCAGAGGCGGCGGCGGCGGCGGGCGACTTACAGCACAGGGAGCCCAAGAGCGCGAAGAGGAGCCAGAGGACGCGGCGGCGGCGGCTCGCCATCTTCGCGGCAACAGCTGCGCGTCCGACGGTCGAGAGAGTTGCTGGCGTCGCCGCGCTTGGAGTGGGAGGGGAGGCGGGGAGGGAGAGAAGGAGGGACGGGAGGGGGGCGCCGCAGCTGGCCCGCGCCTGCTCCTCCACCCCTCTCGCCCTCTTTTCACGCCGGCTCCCGTGGCGAAAGCGGAGAGAAGCCTCCCCACCCAGCCCGACGGTCCCGGGACGACGGGCGGCGCAAGGCTCTCCCTCCCTCATGAAGGGCGACAGAGGCCTCAGCCGCGAGCTATTCGCCGGCAGATGGCGGGGATCGGCCCCGTCTTCCCCCTCGCCCCGCTTCCTCCGGCCATTGTCTCGCCTGACAGCTTCCGACGCCGCCGACTCCTTCGAGCGAGGCTTGGCTGCCGGGAGCCCTGGAGGGCGCGGGGTGGGGGGAAGAGGACAAGGTTCGCTCGCCTTCCGGGACCAAAGCGGTGTTACAGCCGAGCCTGCCGTGGATTCGCCTTGCGAGTTGACGGCTCTGCGGGGAGCGCGCAGTAGGCGCGACGGGTGCAGGCGAAAGCGGACACACACCTGTGCCCAGCGCCGTCAATAGGACAAACGGGGAGGGGAGGGGAGAGAGCAAAGCAGGCGGAGCTGGCGGTGAAGGTAATCAGACCTTCTTCTTGGGATGGATGTCACGGTTTCCACACGCACTGTGATCCGCTATCCGTGTCGACGGAATACTACTCGGTTTTCAAAACATTTTTGGATACCTGCAACAATGCCGGAGACAGTACCGACGGGACCCATTTTACCTGAACCTTAACTTCTATATGCAAACTACCAATTTCCATAGACCTTCTAAGTTTTCATCTTTCTTTCCCAGTAATTTCCTTTCCAAATTATCTATCCCAAAGTGGAAAAACACCCTAAGACCCATAGAGAGAATTCTGCTTTCTGTGTTTTTGCTTCTTCCAGATTATTATCACCACTTCCTCTGGTTTATTCAGTTTCCTTTTGGCACTTTTTCTTTGTTCTAATTTAATGTTTTATTGTTATTTTAAAAAAATGATATATATGTGAAATAAAATGATATATATATATATAGGGTGTGTGTTTCTGTCTGTGTAAGCTGCAGAAAATACTTTTTTAGGCAATAAGGGAGAGAAAATCAGAGCAGATTCTTAAAAATCCAGACTTGAGCCAGCATCCAATATCGGCTCTTTTTGTTTAGATAAAAGTGCAGATAAAAAAGTATTATTATTTCCAATAGCTGCAGTGTTCTATTTGTGACATCTTAGTCCTTCCAGTAATGTATATAAAACTTGATTAATTATACTATATCCATTAAGCATATGACATTTATTTGTTCAATGTTTTGGTTTCCCTCCAATACAAAATGTTTAAGGCAGCATATTGTGAATAACTGTAGCTCAATGGGAGGGCAAACTGCCTGGAAAGCAAAAAGTTATTGGTTTGATCCCCAGTCTTTTCCTGGAAGTAGGCAATGGCAAACCACTTCTGTAGTTCCGCCAAAAACAAAGCACCACACAGAGGTACCCATGCAAGTCAACCTGTAGTCAGCCACGACTCTATCGTAGCCAGCAACAACAAAAATATAGCATATCAACTCACATTAAATTAATAGCTTATACTCACATTAAATTAATAGCTTATGATATCCCACAAAGCCTAAATATTGCAGGAAGGCAGGACCATGGGCTATAAAAACCTACAGGGCATTGCTCGGGATTGATTGCTGGACTTCCTTGGATTTCTTCCCTCTCTTCTGTCGTCTGCAGGTGATCAGCAGTGGATTTTAATTTTTTTAAAGCACCTTGATCAAAGGTATGAGCCAGAGTGAAAAAGTTCTTGCTCTGTTTCCTAGCTTGTGACCTGCAAATCTGTGCAGAAGGTGGAGGCATTATTTGTAGTTTTGTATATTGTAATGTTATTTTGTTCTCTCTTTGTCTTTTGCTTTATAATTTTTAATATTAATTTAATAGTATTTATAGTTACTTTGTTTTGTAATTCTGTAAATTTCATAATGTTATCAACTTGCTTGAGTGAATATATTGAAAAGGCATAGATAAGCTGATTTGATTTGGTTTGATTTTGAGATAATGTGACCTTAAGAATGACAAGATTAATTTAAAAGTTAATCTCATCTGAAAGCAGGGGAAGGTAAGCTTATGGGTTCACCAGTGATTGAAGTCCAAGTTCAGGGAACTTGAACCTGCTGCTCTCCTAGTGTAGCCCAATTTCTTTTATCTTTTTCAAGGAAGTGGCTTCCTTGCCATTTATACAAGTATAGTCATGTGCATGGTTACTCAGAAGCAAGCCTTATTGAGTTTAATGAAGTTCAGGTCTAGGAAAATGTTATATAATTGCTTCCTGCACTGTTTAATATTCTTCCTTCTTTATTTTGCATTTCCATCCAGGGCACATCCAGACACAAGCTAAAAACCACAGTTCTCCCAGGATTATATTGGGAATGTCAGGTTGTTGAGGCATGACTTTGGAGTGTTCCTGGATTCATCACTGTCATTTGAGTCTCATGTGGCAGCAACTGCCACAAGTGTTTACCACTATCTCCATTTGATCTGCTGAAGCCTTACCTGGATAGGGATAACCTGGTCACAGTGATCCATGCTAACTCCCAGATTAGATTACTGTAATGTACTCTGCATGAGGTACCCTTGAAAACAGTTTGGAAGTTGGAACTGGTGCAAAATGCAATAGCTTGACTGCCGACAGGAGTCTCTGGCTGTACTCGCGTCATGCTGGTCTTAAAGGATCGGCACTTTTTACCTATTCACTACCAAGCCCAATTCAAGGTGTTGACACTAACATATAAAGCCCTTAACAGCTTGGGCCCTGGGTATCTGAAGGAGTGTCTTCTCCCATATAGACCTGCCCATGCACTGAGATCTCAAGAAGAGGACCTTCTTGTAGTTCCTTCTCCTTCAGAGGTATAGGGACATGCAGGAGGGCCTTTTCTGTGGTGGCCCCCTAGACTCTGGAACAGTCATACTTTTGAGGTTTTCCAGGTTCCTACACTGTATAGTTTCCGGCACCTCGTGAAGATGTATCTTTTCACCCAGGCGTTTACAGTTTAAACAGTTTCCTCAGGGTGCTGTCCTGTGTGGGAGGTAGGGCTATATTTTAAATATGCTTTAATATGTGATGTTTTATTCTTATTGTAACCCACCCTGGGATCATTTGGTGAAGGGTGGGATATTTTATTTATTTTTATTATTTATATTTTATTATTTATATTTCTATCCCATCCTATACCCAAAGGTCTCAGGGTAACATCCAACATATCAAACAAAATAATAAATATTAAATCAATAAAAACCATCTCAGCATTTAAAATCCAACATGTTAAAAACAAAATATCAATTAAAACAGTGGTGTTTACAGTGTTTATAAACATCTTAAATACAATAAATAAATAATATTGCTATTGTGGAAAATCCAGCAACAATTCAGCGTTTCTCATAAGATTATCTGTCTTCTGACTCCTTTCATGATTGTTTCCCTTGAAAATATCTGGATGTCAGCTTACATGCGTGGGGAGGAAAATGGTGAGCCAATCTGATCTTGTGGTTAGAGAGTCAGACTCTTATCTGGTAGTTTTCAAGTTTGAGTTTGCTCTCCTACATGAAGCCAGCTTGGTGACCTTGGGCTAGTCACAGCTCTCTTTGTGAGCTCTTATAGCCTGACCTACCTCACAGCCTTTGTTTCCTTTCCACAGCTCACCTAGCCTCTCCAGTCACCTGAATGGAACCTTCTTTGTTCAAAACTACCACCCAACTTTCTCATTGGTCTTTTACTTCCTTCCCTTGGGCTGAACTTCTGGTGGGAAGAAACAGCATCTGCCCACCAGAATAGCAAGGTATAATAGCAGTTCAGGAGGAGGGGGAGGGGCAGACTGGTGTGTGAGCAAACCCACCTTGAAGCCTTCTCAGTAGTGCCTCAGAAATGCTTTGTTTTTGCCATGTCTGATCACAGGCTGAGCTATGGTCATTCCTCCGTTTTGCTATATTCTTTTTGTCCTAAAAGCTAGTGTTATATTATTTAACAACAGGAGGAAATAAGAAAATAAACTTTCAAAATAAATTATCTGCTGGAAAAGGTCAGTGTCATTAAACAATTAAAAAAAAAAGGAAGATCACAGAACACATCCAGGCTTTGGCAAACTATCTAAAACCAAGTGTCAGCCACAGGAAAAGATTTATGTTTTCATTCAAAGTATCTGGCTTTGAAATAAAGAAAAGTCACTGCCGTTGGATGTTCCTCCACCAAGTGATAACAAAAGAACAATGCTTGTGTTTGTTGTCCTCTTGTTGCAAGGAAGGGACATCTTTCCCCCTTTCCCATTCAAGGGCTACAGTTAAAAAGTTATTGAGGAGGTGAAGTCTGCTGGCAAGGGTCAGAACAGAGAGCGAAAGCATCTTTTTCTCACCTTTTGCTATCATTACCTTTTTTTTTTCACTCCTTCCCTTTTCCCACACACTTGTTCTTTGTTTGCTTTTCTTTACCTCTCTTCTTCCTTCTTTGCTGCATACAAAGGGTAACAAGGGGTGTTTTTCCACCACAGCCCTTAGATCCAGATCTAAGAAGATCTGGATCTAAGGAATGGGTACATTCCTTAATCCGGATCTAGTAGATCTGGATTAAGGGAAGCACCCAATGTGTTTCCACAGGAGGTGTAGCATCCATTAGCAATGGGTGCTAACACCCCTGCCATGGAAACACCTTTGCACCCATGTGGGGAATCCGGATCGACCCCCAAGGGTTGGTTGGTCACCCCAGGTGTCTCTGGGGACAGGGGCGTGTGATCCGGAATTCGAGTGATTTTGGAGTCATTTCAAAATCATTTTGAAATGACTCTGAAGTCCCTCTGAAGAGATCACCAAGGACTTCGGGGCTGCAGAGCTGTCAGTGCAGTCTCTGATGATCGCTTCAGAGGGACTTCAGAGTCACTTCGGAATGATTTCGAAATGACTCCAAATCACTCTGAAGCTAGAACTTTGGGGCTCCCCCTCCCATGGGTGCATCCCCTCCCCCTAGCCTCCTCTAGACCCCATTGCCTGTTTCCTGTGGAAACAGGCTCCCTTTAATCCAGATTTTCTGGCAGAAGACCCCATTGTAGTCCCCATTAATGGGGTCTACAGAAAATCCGGATTAAAGGGCAGAAAGTACCCATTTGATCCGGATTTCCCCCATGGCAGTGGAAACAATAGGGTCCCAAATGGGTGCCGTGGTGGAAATGGGGTTACCCAGGTCACACCTAAATGGGTCCTTAATGGGTGCAAAAATGGGTACTTTTTGACAGTGGAAAAACACCCAAGGATAACAAGCCACCTATGATCTGTGAAAAAGGTAAGCTATCTTTGTGTTAATGCAAATAAGCATTTTCTGTGCTTACAGATTTTACGGGTTTTCGCATAGATTTTCAGTGTGAAATGGGGATGAATAAGTCTAATTTGTAAGGCGGGAGAAGTTGAATCTCACGGCTGCCTGATGGCAAAACACAGATCACTTCAGAGAATCACCCTCATTGCCAAGGGTCTGGATACTGTACACCGAGCTCACAAGTGTTTGTCCTAGGAGCAAGGGGGAAGCTTTTGGCTGTTACAGTGGAGCCAAGAAACTGAGATGTTTTATAGCAGTCAGGAAAGCCAAGATAATGGTTTTGTGTACTTTCTGAATAATTGTTTTAGGAATGCTTTGCCCTGAAAGAAGACATACAAATATTGCAATGAATGGATAAGTTGTTACTCTGCACTCAGAGGACAGTATGCTTATAAATAGGCATCTCACATAGTTTCTGTTCTGGATTAACCTTATTTTTTTTGCCTGCTTTGTGTTGCAACAGTGGCCTTGAGACGTGCTAGTGCTAATGCCAGACAAATGTCCTCCCACCCCCACAATCATGTCTTCTATCACATCTTTGGACTGAAAACAAAGTCCTATATAAACAACATTACAAAATACTGTCTTAATGGCTTCTCAGTCTGCTGTAAAGCCTTTTTTATGTTTTTGTTTTCATATATTTTATTTCACTGTCATGCCTGATAGTTTCTGTTCCCTGACATTCAATTGCATTTTATGTTTTTTTCAGATCTGTTCATTATAAAAATGCATATGAAAATAATTCTAAAGGTTTGCATCCAAAGTGCATTTGTATTTGTATTTACTGATTTTTATACCACCCTTTACAAGTCTTAATAAGCAGATAAAACAGAATAATAAAAAACAATTAAAATAGAAGAAAAATATAACAATTAAAATACAAGAAAGTTAAATCAAAGCATAAAAACATATGTGCAAAATCAAATTAGAAGCAATGGTATAGAAGGCCACACATTAACTTTAAGCTTTCTTCATTCTAACTTCTGGTTGCAACGTTTATACCTCTTCATTTCT
This sequence comes from Aspidoscelis tigris stejnegeri, assembly GCA_023333525.1. Classification (NCBI taxonomy): domain Eukaryota; kingdom Metazoa; phylum Chordata; class Lepidosauria; order Squamata; family Teiidae; genus Aspidoscelis; species Aspidoscelis tigris. Next base: position 218,171,372 of record JALMGA010000001.1, read on the forward strand.
ATGCATTTTGCTTGTGGACTTTCCACCTTCCATTCAGACTTTCCAGAGTCCTTGTTATAACAGGTCTCAAACCCGTTATCGTGTGCTAATCCATTTTCATTATTTGGGTGTGATCGGGATAGAGGACTAAAGGGGGCTGAATTGTACTAAAGTCGGCAAAAACTGCCTTCCCTTTTGCCCAGTGATTATTAGGGATAGTACTCTGATCACACACCCCTGTTGTCTACATTGAATGAGAGAAACTTTATTGACAGAACACAGTAGTGGTGGTGACACAGTTGAGAAGGGTGGAGAACTAAAGAATCACATACAGGAGACTCAGGATGATAATATAAAGGTGTGAGCAAAGTATCCCCAACTATGGATGACCTGAGGAAGGGTTAACAGTTTGGAGGTAGTACGTGTTTAGTCTGGTTTCTTAAGAAGGTTATTTCAGCAAGGTGTGACCACAGCCCTAAACAGCAAAAGCCTGGCTAAGAAGTAATGTTTTAAGTAAATGTTGAAAGATGGACAATGAAGTCTGACGTATCTCTGGGAGAAGGCTATTTCAAACTTTGAGGGCCACTAGGGGAACATATTATTTTTAGGCAATATATGCATGTGTGAATTTACATATCTGATTTTAATGGAAATGTATAATATCAGTCACTATTGTTGCTTAATAATCTTCCTAAAGCAGAACAGGCATGCAGTTTTTCTCCAGTTCTGTTCCATTCCCATAAGCACTTCAGACAATAAGCTGTGACCAGATAGAGGAATCTTGGGGGCAGCTCAGAGATAGCTTTGACGTGGGATTGTTTCACAAACCATTCTGTCCCTCCCAACTCTCATGAACATTGGGTGTTTTTCCACTGTCACTTGAAGTACCCATTAAGTACCCATTAATGGGTACAAAAATGTCATTACGTACTCATTAATGGGTACTTAATAGGTACTTTTAGTGACAGTGGAAAAACACCCATTCTGTGCTAGAAAAGGTGAAGGACCGGGAACATGAGGGCCATAAACTATTGTCTCAGAGGTGCCCCTTTTGTTATGTCTGAAAACAGCCTGGGGGTGGCCTCTGATGCATTCCTGGTAATAGATAAGCCCAGCACTGGTGGACAGACAGTAGCAAGGACCTAGGCTGGTTTGCTGAGCACAAGGAGCCTCGTGCCATTTAGCCAGTTGCCCATTTTAGAGCACCTGGTCAAAAAGGCCTGGCTGCCAACTTCGGAGGCAGGGATGGCCCTTGGCATGGGGTACTGGCTACCCTTCCAATACTGGCACAGATCGCAGGATAATGCACACTGTGAAATCTTAAGAGTGTAACTGAATTTTAGAGGTATAGTTATACCTTATCCCAGGAATGGGTATCACTCTATTACAGCCATTTTCCTTTCTTGGATTTTTTAAAAAAGTTGTTCATAATAAGGCTTTGTGTAAAAGGTGGGTGGGACAGGAATACTAGAGAACTGAGGGAAGCAAGGAATGAAAATAAATGATAATTTGCAAATAAAAAGTATAAAGAGAAATGTATATGTTTCCAGATTTTGTTATGAAAAAAAGCCATTTCTTCCAAAGATCAGGAATGCAAAATGATAAGATATTCAGTTATTCTGTAGATCGTGCAAAAGTCTATCCTCCTGTCTTATTTACAGATAACAATTCTGGTACTTCTGACAGAGATCTCTTTTACTTTCTTCTAAGAAACAGCAGCATTTACAGTACAGCTGAGAAATAAAAGCCGTGCAAAATTATTTCTGGTTAATATATACCTTTTTAGTGGGCTTAGATAATAAAAGCAAAACAAACATCCAAGCAAACTAGTGGTGATTACCTAATTCCAGGGATTTACTGGCCACTGCTGTTGGCATGGAAATAACCCAAGTCAAATGCAAGCATGACATTTTAATGTTCTGCATGATATCACAAGCAGGGTAAGTAACCTCGTCCAAGAAATACTTGACACTGTGGCTACAATAAGCTTCTTCTCTACCCACCATTCCTTAAACATGCTGTCCAATGTCTTTGAAAATTAAGGGGAAGTTTGGCATAAGTGTTACAAAACACTGTCATCTGAAGGAATAAATTCATTCATATGTGTGAACTTGTCCAATATTAAAACAGTTCTAGAATTAAATGTTTGAAGAAATCATATGGAGGACATGACCCTGGAAGTTGGCCATTTCCTGAGCTTTTATAATAGGGCTGGGCAGTAAAGTGGCAAACAAGCACTTTCAGGTAAGTCTGCACACAGCAGCACGTGGGAGAGTGGTAAGAAAGCACTCTCAGTGTGGTTTCTTCTGCTCTGTTGTAAAAGCACTTCTGAATGTGCTTTCTAATCCATCATGATGAGCTGTTAGCCGAATGAGTTTGGGACTCTGTGGATCCCATGCCCACTGGGACAAAAGAACATCAGGAGCACCCTATCTAGTCCAGGAATCTGTTCACACAGTGGCCAATCAACTTCACAGGGAAGCCCATCAGCAGGGATAGAGCTTGCTCTGTTCAGCAGTCTTCCAGCAGAGGGGTTTCTGAGGTAAACCGACTCCCATTCCAAAGGCATTCAGCCTGTGGTCAGAGCTCATGGGCATTGACTTTCATGACTTCCCTGGATGCATCCTCCAAACCCTTGTTTAAAAACCTGTAAGCTGGTAGCCAAACTGTGATGGTTTCAGGGTTCAGGCTGCAAAGGGCAGCAATATTTCTTTGCTCCCTTGCAAGCCTCTTTTGCAAGCCTTGGCTGCAGACTTCAAAAAGGGTGGGAAACATTGCCCGGGCCCTTTTGCATTGATTGGCTGCTGGCAATTTGGAGGAAAAAGCTGCCCAGGGTCCTGGAGACCTGGGGTGTTTTTCCACTGCAGCCCTTAGATCCGGATCTAAGAAGATCCGGATCTAAGGAATCGGTACATTCCTTAATCGGATCTAGTAGATCCGGATTAAGGGAAGCACCCAATGTGTTTCCACTGGAGGTGTAGCACCCCTGCCATGGAAACAGCTTTGCACCTATGTGGGGAATCCAGATCGACCCCCAAGGGGTCGGTCCGTTACCCCAGGTGTTTCGAGGGGCAGGGGGGTGCAGTCTTTGAAGCCACTTCAAATTGACTTCGAAGTCATTTTGAAGTCTGTGCAAAATAGCTCTGGAGTGCCTTTGAAGTCTGTGCTTTGGAGTCACTTCGAAGTCACTCCGAAGTTCACTCTGAAGATCAGCACAGACTTCAAAGGCACTCCGGAGCTATTTTGCACAGACTTCAAAATGACTTCGAAGTGGCTTCAAAGTGGCTTAGGAGCCTAGGTTTAGGGGGACCCCAATGGGTGCATCCCCTCCCCCCTAGCCTCCTTTGGACCCCGTCGCCCTTTAATCCAGATTTTCTGGCAGAAGACCCCATTGTAGACCCCATTAATGGGGTCTATAGAAAATCCGGATTAAAGGCCAAAATGTACCCATTAGATCTGGATTTCCCCCACGGCAGTGGAAACAATCGGGTCCCAAATGGGTGCCCTGGTGGAAATGGGATCATGTGGCTCACACCCAAATGGGTCCTAAATGGGTGCAAAAATGGGTACTTTTTGACAGTGGAAAAACACCCCTGAATGACAGGCAGGAGGAGTTTCCCTCAGTTGCTAGTGGTAACAGCCAACCAGAGACTGAGGGCTATAATAGGCTGAGCTCTCAGCTGTCGGTGTCTTTTCTCTGGAGGGGAAATGATCAGGAGGTCTTTTCTTTGGGGCAAGAGTTGAAGGAGACAACCGTGGGGGGTTGTGGCTCTGAAGGAACTTTGCTAAAGAACTGACCAGAGGCTGGGACCCACAGCCAAGCAAGGAAGGGCTAAGCCTTGCTGATACCAGGATTTAGGTACTATTCTTTGGGGAGGCTTGAGCTTAGGCAAAGCAAACCAAAGGAGAAAGTGGATAGGATTATCTGCTGGGAGGCAACTATTTTACCCTTAAGCAAAGAAAGCTGTTTGTGCTGGAAGCTTACTACTTCAGGAGACTTCCTGAACTTTATCAATACTTGAACTTACTATTCTTCCCTTTTACCTTTCTTTTGTGTGTGTATTTCAATAAACCTATTTTGGTTTACTGTTCAACTATTTGCTACCAGTTTTTGTTCATAGACTGTAGTACTCACTCGGCCCAGCTACTCCTAGGAGGGCAGGCACTGGACAGTCTGTTTGGAAGTCATGACACAAACCACATTCCAAAGTTTTATTATGCCTTCTCCTTTTATCCAACCTGATTTGTCCAAATTTTAATTTTACTGGGTGACTGCTTTGTAAAGTATTTTGAGAAATGGAGTAAAACTTCTCCCTATCCATTCTTTCCAAACAAAGCATAATTACATATACATCATATCTGCTCCCATTCTTCTGCTTTCTACATTAAACCCCCCCCAAACCACAGCAACCTGTCCTCAAACTTACGTGCCCTCTTTTGAACATTTTACAATTCTGCTATATCCTTTTTCAAATGAGATAATCTAAATTACACACAGTCATACCATTGATTTGTATAAGTCTATTACAATAGCAGCACTTTTTAAAATTTTCAATAGTTTCTTATAATGCCCTACAAGCTATAAGATGCACATGTGGCCATGAGTTCTCTAGAGTGGTCTTCCAGTGTGTTTTAGCTGTTGTCATATGCCCTGTTTCTGAACTTGATCGTCCTGGTGTAGGACAGGGTGTCCTGTGCAAGGATATGCAGCTTGGGACAACCTCTTTCATACCAGCCCCTGCGCTGGCTCCAAAAGCCCAGGGGGGCTCTGAGACTGCAGCCAGAAATTGGTTACTTATTCCACTATATTTGGATATTCCGGAATAAATCACGGATATTCTGGAACATCTATGTTATCTTAATTCTGGAATATTCAACTATAGTGGAATCAGTAACGAGTGTCTGGATAGAGCCTGAACGCTTTGGAGCTCCAGGGCAAGGGCGTGCTCTTTCTTTCTTTCTTTCTTTCGCTTGCTTGCACAAGTAGCACAAGATGGTGAGCATTCAATAGGCGCAGCGTTGCCCAAGTTCGCATCCTATTTTGGGCAAAGAGGCAGCTGCTGAAATTCTTCCCCTGTGCAACAGCAGTTAGAGCGTTGTGGGCGAGGGCTAAAATAATATCTACAGCGGGAGAGAAAACGAGGCATAATCCTCTCTTTGCACAGGAGTGGAATATGATGTTCTTGCTGTCCACCATCGATGACTTGCCGTCGACGAGAGGAAGGTGCCAGCAGTAACATAGAGCCCAATCAGCACGTCTTGTTTATGTGTAGCGGAAGAAGCGCCGCCGCGCCGGAACGTTTGTGCTGCGGAAATTGTTTCCGGCAGGCGGGCGACCGTAGTGCTCCTGTTGCCTCGCACGGTCGGAGGACGCCGGAAGGAGCCTTGGGAAAGGGAGAAAGAGACGATCCTATGGCTTCGTGTTGGGTCACTCGAGGACTATGGAAAAACTGCAGAAGGCGTAAGTGGGAGGAAACTGGCGGGATGATGGTGTCAGACTATAAGTATGGATAAAACGGGATCTTCCGATCTCTCATTGATTAAACGCTCCTTTAATGTTCAGGGATAACTTAGCTTTTTAAATTAAGAAGTACAGACTTTCCAATCGTAGCGTGTCGTGAGTACTGATGCATGCTGCGGCTGGATATATATGTATATTTTAAAAAAAATCAAGAAAAAGGCAACTCGAATATATTCAGTACTATTTTTACTTAAACCTTTGTGCATCGCTCCGATAAAGCCAGGACAGTTTGGAGGTAGTGATCTCCTGTGGCTGATAGTTCGAGGCTGATTGGTGGGGTTTGCAGTAGAAAAAGTTGGCTTTTCTACCCCGCTTTTCTCACCCACTTAAGGGGACTCAAAGCGGCTGACATATCTTTGGTTCTTTTCCCCACAACACACACCCTGTGAGGCAGGTGGGGCTGTGAGAGCTGTGACTTGCCCAAGGTTGCCCAGCTGGCTTTGTGGAGGAGTGCAGAATCAAACCCAGTGATTCCTAAATAAGAGTCCAATACCCTAACCACAAAATTGCCCTTCCCCAGTATCCTTGGATATTTTATGGTTAGCAGTTGTAATTTGGCTGTGCTTACTTTGACTGAAGACTGATAGCTTGATTTTAAAAATAGTAGGCATAGGAAATCTGACTTGGATTTTTGTTAGTTTGTGGTGATGATAGTAGGATATCCTGTAATATTTTATTACATTGTGGGTAACATACAGTGTGACACTTTGGTACCAGGTTACCTGCTTGAGATATTAGGGGGAGAGAATACTGGCACTTGTAATCTTTGGAGAGATGTCTGTAACTTATGATCTTTATTTTTTTAAATTTTTTTGTACATTGGTGTTGGAGAAAAACCCATTGGTTTATTTATTTCAAAATTTCTAGAGTTTTCTGGTATCTGGTTTCCCTTTTCCTATTTTGCCTCCCACCTGTGATGAAATTTAGACTAGAGATAGTGGCTGATGAAAAGCTACCCATGAGTAAATGGGAACTTGAACTTGCAGCTCTCCTAGTGTAGCCCAGTTTCTTTATTTTTTTTACAAGGAAGTGGCTTCTTAGCCATCTATACATTATATTTCATGAGATGGATAAACCCCGTTATTAAGGTGACTCAGGCTGGTCTTTGCTATAGAAATAAAACTTTCATCTTCTGGAAAATTCAGTTACATATTTCAGTTGATGTATTTAACAGTTGTGCTTCAACTTCTGAATGTAAAGTTACAATCATGGAAACATGAATGTTTTGCTGAAAGCAGACATCCAACAATCTGATAATTGTTGGGCTTTTCCTGTTAAGTTTATTTACAAACTTTTAAAATAATGACTGCAAATCATTTTGGGGTTAATTTCATGCTAGTGTGCTTCCTTATTTATTTACTTTTTCAGTGTGTTTTTTCCTCACCCTTAAAGTCTAAAAAACCTCTCAAAGCAGCTTATAATAATAATTTTAGAAGTAAGGTCTTGCCCTCAAGCTTACAATCAAAAATGCACAACATAGGAGGAAACAGTAATTGGGAAGGAAGGGGTGGAGAAAAATACTGTTTAGAAAGCAGTTGAAAGAGTTATCTTGTGTTATTTGTTTTTGGTAGGTCATGTAGACAGTCTACAACACCATGTTGCCTCCCTCTTCTGCAGATTGGTGATAGAATAGCTGCCTAGGTGGCAACTGGATTGAAATCTAATATTTTCTCTGACTGGTAGGATAAATGAATAAGCCTACAGCACCATTTTGTCACCACATCCTACAGTTTTAAGATCAGTGTATTTTAACTATTTTAATGATCCTGCCTTTATTTCCAGGGTTTGTTTCAACAGCTTCTGCTCCTAAACTCTCAACAGCTGAAATTGCTCAGATGCGTAATGAGCTTTTCCAAAAAGAAAAGGAAAGACAATTGTCTCTTTATCCACGAATTGAGAAGATTGAAGTTAAATATGTGGGCAAATCTCACCCTGGTACTTTATTTATAGTGAACAAAGGACTTTCCACTCCATACACTTGTGCAATGCGTAAGTATGTGGAATAGAGGGCTCTTGTTACATCACGCTTAATGTGAATGGCAAATTAAAAGCATACTTTGTTTAAAGAAAAACAATGTACCAACTAATCATAATTGGAGGAGAAATGTTTTGATGTGAAAATCTTCTAGTAAATTTAGTTCATTATTTCAGAAAGTAAACATTACAATCACTTTAACTTCTGAAACCTGTTGTCTCTTCCAGAACATATTCTGTATGTTTCATTTCTTACTAAAGAGCTGTAATAAACTTTGACTGAAGAAACATTCTCTTAGCAGAAATTTCTCTTGGGTTAATAATAGAGCAAAATCAAGTAGTCACCAAATATTTCTGATATTTCTTCTTATATCTTCCTCTTTCTCTAGTGGACTGTGGATCACGCTTAAAGGAAACACAGTTCTGGCAGAGGGATTTTGCATATAGGCAAGGGAAAGCAGGTTGCACATTTCTGCCCTGACTCCTGCTTTCCTGTTCCCCTTTCCCTTGTTGTCGTGATAAAAATGACTGCCCATCTCTTAATTCTATGATTATCAAGTATTTAGAATGAAGGAAAAAGAAATATTTCACACATCTTATCCCTAGGCTAGAGTGTACAAAAGAATCTAATATCAATCAACTGTCTCTGTTTTGTGCCTTCAAAGCGTTTTAGACTCTGTTATTGTCTACCAAGAGCACCGGTGCAGCTGTCCAAAAGAAAGTGAATATAAGAGAAATCCTGCTGGATTGGGCCACAGCCTGTCTACTCCAGTATCGCATCTGCCACAAGCGTTGCTTCTGCTTTCTGTCTTTTTAAAAAGAACTTCTCAAACAAATTGATTGTCTTTTTGGTTATTTAAAGTTAGCAATTTAAAAATAAACCATACCTATATTGTAGTATTGCTATTTCTATTTTTCAGTAACTTTGGTCTTTTCCTATTCCTAGATCTCAGTGAATGGCACTGCAAGAAATCTATGCTTGCTCTTGTTGATGGACAGCTGTGGGATATGTACAAGCCATTAACTCATTCATGTGAAATTGACTTTCTTACTTTCAAAGATGATGATCCAGAGGAAGTGAACAGAGTATGTTGGTGGCATTTTTAAAATTAATTTTGTGTTGGGCTGTGTTCCTATAACCTTGAAAGATAAGAAACTTTAAACAGAGATTGGATTAAAGTTCAGTCTATCTGAATATAGTTCACTTATGGTCATAGGACTGTCAGGGAGTGGGTTCTGATCATGCTTGTGTGCGATTTGAGAGCCCAAGCAGACAGGAAAGACCTCACATATTGGGCCAAAGGAGGGCCAACTTAGGTTCTGGGCCACTGTCTGCTGAAGGCCTCTCTTTACCTGCAATGGCAACACAATTAGCTTCATGCTTTTAAATCCTATACAACCTCTTTCTGGTTTTTAAAATTTATTTAGAAATACCTTTGTAGAACAAATTTATCCTTTTTATTGGATAACTAATATGTGGACCTTTTAGCAGAATGTATGAGGGACTTACTGTCTGTTAAATGTGAAAGGTCATTAAGAACCCACTCCTTGTTCTCCTCAACTACTGCTATTATGCCTCAGCTCCTGGTGCTCCTGCTCCCATCACCTTGTGGTTTATCTGCACTATCCTCCAGCTGCCTTTTGTGTTCTGTTCTTCCTTTTTAATATAACGATGCAGCCATTACTCTTGCTCTGTGCATACTGCCTCTTTCCCAGTTCACTTGTGCAACTAACCAAAGATTTGTTAAATCTGAAGTTTGCAGAAATAGGGTCCTTAGAATTAAAATTTCACTTTATGTCTTATTCTTGGTTCAGTGCACCATAAAATGATAAAGTGTAAGCATTTTCATAGCAGGCAACCAAATCTACGCTGTTTCTGGAAACAACCTCCTTGTGTGTAGCTCTGCCCTAGAAGGTTTCATATTTTATGATTCCGTTAGTGAACTTGTGACCAATAAACCAGAATAATGAAAACCTTTTTTTATAAAAAGGAACTGAGTTCTACTCTCCGTACTCATCCTTTTCTGTCAGCAAACAAAAGGTTTATGAATGTTTTATAGGAGATGGAGTTGCAAAGAATATCATTCACTGTTCTTTAGTCTTCAGGACTGTTTTATGTTGAGCTGAACTGCCTTAGCATAAGTTGGCTTCATAATTAATAAATATCAATTTGAAATCTTCTGCGACAGGCTTATTGGCGTTCCTGTGCTATGATCCTGGGCTGTGTATTAGAACAGGCGTTTAAAGATGAATACTCAGTCACGCTTGTTAGAGCTCCAGAAGTCCCAGGTACAGTTATTCATTTTACTTATTTTAAAATATTTCTGTCTCCTCCTTTATTACAAATTCTAGAGTGAGGCACATTAGTAGAAAAGTATACAATTAGTATATAGTGCAAACTTGTACAAAGTGAGACTTCTGTTCCAGAAATTCATTGTCTAATATCAAAACATGTTATGTGAGCAATTTACTTCAATGGAAATCCAAAGATTTGGGAAATGTGGCAAAAACTTCCATTGATTTATGTTGGGGGGCGGGGGGCGGTGTCACCAGGCCAGCTGACAGTTACATTAACTTAAATGGAGAACTGAATTCTAAGTGCAATTCATTTGCAGAAAGGGAATTTCCATTGTTTTATATTAGATTAACTGGCCCAGTTCAAGGTCAATGATTACTAGAATGAATGCCTAGGTACATCTTTCAGGCTGGGGCGGGGCGGGGGGAGGCAGGGCGCTTCTAAGGCCATTTGCTGGGATTCAAGAGCAGGAAAAGGTTTCCCCTTGCCTCTGGTTGAGATGCCCATGGGCATTTGGTGGGCCACTGTGTGCGACAAGATGCTGGACTAGATGGGCTGTGGCCTGATCCAGCAGGGCTTCTCTTATGTTCTAAGGTCAGTGTAATTGACAGTTGTGCAGCTCAACCCAATGTAAGTCAATGGAGGAAGATCACACAATAGCGGAAAAATGGGGTCATAATGCAGAAATTCACAATTAGTAAATTGTTTGAGGTTGCATTTTATTAGGATAGAACACTAAATTAAAAATTATAAAAAATATTTTTAAAAAATCATCCAGTGTTCCCTTTAGTTGTATATATATCAGTGCATACTTTGGAGTTACAAGTTGTAGATTACTCTTGGACAACAGGTCTAGTTTATTATGTCAAATTTTTGCACCTACAGTAAATGGATCCTTTTAAATGCAATCATAATAGTAAATGATTTTAAGACTTATCTGAAGAAATAAGGCTATCATATGGTGAAAGTTGGAAGAAATTTCCTTCAATTTCTGCACATTTATTTACCTTGTCTCAGCTGAGCAAATAGCATTGTCACCTGAGTCTTTCCATTACTTGTTTTCCTTTCCTTTCGTTTGTTTTAAGATATTGGGTCCCATGGATCCTTAATTGCGAAATATCAGTAGTAGTTTTACTTCAAAGTTACTCATCTTCTTTTGAATGGTAATTTCTGTGTAGTGGTGTCTGGAGCTTTCTGCTACGATGTAATCTTGGACAACAGGCTAGATGATTGGAAGCCAACTGAGGTAAGCATAGTGACAATTTCCTAAGGAATTTTCATTATGTTCTTTCTCTGAGAATGTTAGCTTTCTCGATGTAGTGAAAATTATTGCCTTTCTTGTCCACCAAAAGCTGTCCCTGAGTATGTATTTATTTACATTTTTATCCCACCCTATACCCAGAGATATCCAGGTGGGTAACAACACCTAAAATCAAATTTTATTAAAACAATAACTGTGTGTATTAAAACAAAAGTAGATGATCATCTTCTCCCTTCACTCTTTCTGCCTCTTTAGACCTCTTTTCTGTTGCCTGAGAAGGTGTGTCAGGTGGGGAAAGGGGAAATAGTAGAATAGCCTGCCCTTTCCCTTTTCTGCTGATTTTGTTCAGTCTATGAATGGAAGGAACAGTTCCTCCTGCGGGAGTCTACTTAGGATCCATAGTACTGGTCTATGGGTGAAATCTTCAGAAAATCATCCTCTTATTCTGTATATCCATAGTACTGTTGGAAGCACATAGGCGCCTTTGCTGGAACTTTCTTAAATCTGGCATTGTGCTAATTATTCTGTGATATATCAGCAATTGACTATACAAAATAGGGCCCTTTGCTCCAATGGAGGATTCAATGGTAAGAGTACCTGAATGTAGTTCACAGGAAAGGTTCGTGCAGACTAGGAAATACAGACACATTGCTTAAATTCTACAGTGTTTCTTCTTTGGTGTTGTGCCTTCCATCCTTCACCGTGCTAGCTAGGGATGGTCCAAGTCATAATCTAAAACATTTGGATTGTGTGTTGCTGGGCATGATTGCTGTTACTTGTTAAACATGGAGGTTTATCCATTTGTGAATATGTTATTTTGGAGCAAAGTCTCTTGAATACTGTCATTCATATATGTGTAAATTAGCATGCATGATTTCCGAAGCTTGCTTAATTATAGCTTCTATTTTTTCCTAATGAGTGGTACTTTTAAAAAGAACAGGCAGGTAGTTTGTTTTATTCGTGAAGTAAATCTGTTAATACAGAAACTAAAAAGTTTGAGAAAAGTGTCAGAATTAGGGATGTGCACGAATATTCATAACATTCATTTTTCCTATGAATTTGGACATTCGTACATTAACATTCGTATGAATAGTTCGGACATGCATTAAACTGGGGATACATATCGATACATATGCGTTTGAATCTGATACGTATCCAAAACGTATCCGTTGGTATAGGATACTTATCTGGTATGTATGCGTTTGTATAGGATACACATGCATTTGTATTGGATAGAATCCTACCACATTTGAAGGGGAATCTATTCAAATGAATGCAAATTTTGTAACATTCAATGCATTACGAATCAAATGCCAAAACACCCATTTGTGCACATCCCTAGTCAGAATACTTGAACCTTGTCAAATGTTTTATGCAGCAAGACTAAAATGATAGGTAGTTCTCAAGTTGTGATTATCTGGATGTTCCTAAAAAATACCAACATGAAGAAGTAAAATAACAGCTAACATGTAATATTGTCCCTATATCCTTTTCTCTTGCTGTATCCAACCATCAAACACAGTTAAAATTGTCATAACTACCACTAGTGAACAACTAATGCTAGAATACAGTCAACAGGTGTGATTTGCGTTCATTGAATTTTGTATTTCTTGAATGTCTTGATCTATCTGTGGGTGTGTTTGGTTTTTTTCCAAGGAGAATCTCCGAACTCTGACACAAGATGCCTACAGACTAATTCAGAAAGATTTGCCCTTTGAATTGTTGGATGTTGATGCAAAAGTGGCTCTTGAAATGTTTCAGCATAACAAGTCAGTACTATAAGATTCTCTATAAAAAGCCTTATAAGCATCCCCCCAAAAAACGTGCTTTAAGTTTCATGCCATATATGTTTATATACTATATCATTTGAATGTACAGTATATTCTGGCGTATAAGGCTACTTTTTAACCCAGGAAAATCTCAAAAGTTGGGGGTTGTCTTATACGCTGGGTGTCGTCTTCTTATATGCTGAGTATATCCCAAACTATATATTTTAACTGGAATAGTTGGGGTCGCCTTATACATCCAGTTGTCTTATACGCTGGAATATACGGGTACTTCAAGCAGTAAATGACTGTTGCCAGAATAGACAGTCTTGCTGGCATTGTGGCTAGTTGGGGTTCTGACGGTCTATAAGCAGCTTAATTAAAAGTTAAAATAGTGCTGACATAGATTTACTTCCTGGGATGTCTGGCAAGATTCTGCACATTAAGTATCTTTGGGAAGCTCACCAAGCATGGGAAAAAATAAAGGGGTGGGGGTCCAGCAATCCCAGAAGTTGCCAGCAAACAGTGCTGCAAGACATCACCAGAGGTCTCGGTAAGCAGAGCTCTGCCTGGGGAGCCCTGTGTGTGTCTGGTGGGCCAGGGTGAGGGACAGTGCTGGGCTTCCTTACTTTCTGGTGTTTGGTCATGCCATTTGAAGGCAGTGAATGTTATTGACTGGAATATTTATCTAAAATTACTCAGCAGTTTTACCAGTAGATGGCAGCAGAAGTTTTATTGAATATGTAACTGTAATAGAGGATATTTACCTAGAAAATGGTAATACATGTAGATAGATGTACATAGAAAAGTTGGCTTTTCTATCCTGCTTTTCTCGCCCATTTAAGGGGACTCAAAGCAGCTGACAAAGTTTTTCTATTCTTCCCACAACACAACACCATGTGAGGTAGGTGGGGCTGTGAGAGCTCAGAAGAGAGCTGTGACTAGCCCAAGGTCACCCAGCTGGCTTCATGAGGGAGGGCGGAATCGAACCCGATATTCCCAGATAAGAGTCTGGCTCCCTAACCACTAGACCAAACTGGCTCACAGCATATGCTACTAGACCAAACATATGCTACAGACCAAACTGTAGCGTATCTTTGGTACAAATGTTCTGTGTAATAATGGCTAACAAGAGAATTTATAGTTTTGAGTGTGGCATTGTATTTGAACCTTGGTGTATGAATATCTATCCCATTAAAAGTTTACAATGTCTGTTCAATTTGAATAGAACAGACATTGTAGTGGATGTTTAATAAGAGGAACCTTTAGCTTCTGCCAACTAAAGGCAGATGAACCACATGAAAGATGCTGTCTTTTTGTTTTCTCAATAATATCCCCTAGAGAGATAAGGCAAAATAGAACCTCAGTCCTGTCAGAGCTGGTAGCTGAGAAGAGACAATAGTATCTGTGGTTTAGTAAGAAGCATGGAGTAGCATATGTGTTTTTATAACTAAATTAAGACCTTATATACCTTGTGACAAGTCTCTTTTGTGATTCTCTAGGCATAAACTGGACATAATTGAGCAGAGAGCTTCTCAAAATTCTCAAGGAATAGTAAAATTGCATAGGTGAGTAAATCTGTTAATTATAAGCACCCTCTCATCAAGTTAAATAAATGGTTTGTGCTTCCCCAGGTACACTGAAATTAAATAGAGAACTTGTTTGGCAGTAATTCTTCTTTGGGTCATTGAGTAAGGAAATGAATGAGGAAACAGCTTGGGAATGTTTAAAAGATCCACTTGTTAAGGAGGGTAAATCTTCCCTTGTCTTCCTGGAGTCATAAGCTGACAGTGTACTTGGTCATGATGATTTAGCATACAAAAGGGGACTGTTTTGTTGCTGCTAAACTTTTTGTTTTCAGACCCAAATTATTAAGTTAAACATTGTGGCTACCCAGTCTAAAGGTAAAGTAAGTTCAACCTTTTTTTCTTTGTCTTTCGCCACCCAATATCACAGGAGTATTAAAGCACTGTGGCCTGAGATTTAAACTGGTTGGTTGCAGAGGGCGCCCCTTCCTTTCTTCATTCCATATGGTTTGGACTTGTGTCCTGAACTGTTTTTGTCACTCTTGAAGGGTGGCATTGGAAATGAACAAGCTTAATATTGCAGTGTGGGTAATACAGACTGAATATGGATTGGTTGGAGCAGAATTCCCTTCGGAAGATGGTCAATTCTTGGGTCCTGAAACCACTTTCTCCTGAGCAATACTAGGTTTTGTCTATGGAAAACTGGGAATTATGGTTGATGCAGAAGATGATATGGGAGGCTGGGAAAATTTGAGAGAAATAATTACCTGCCCCACTCTTCTGTTTGCAAAAGCTCTCCTTAACCCTGTTCCTTCTATACTATAAGCCAGGATTCTATTGTTTTGGTGCTTGTGCAATGTAGAAATTATCTGTGAGGAGAACAAAAGTGACTTATTTTGTATTTCCTGGAACTGCGGTACAGTATATAAATCACTGTGTTCTATAGAAAAACATAATATTTTTGCGATTTCTCAGAATAGCGCAATTATATTCATGACCAATTTTTTTCTTAAGAAAAGCTTTGAAATTAACTAAGTATTTCTATAGCTTCAATAATTGATGGGATAGTAGTTGACAAGATGCTTGTAATAATAATAAAACAAACAAATAATAAAGAGGAAAATGCATTTTCCCCAACAGAGCACTACATTTTGTATTTGTTTGCTTTCAATCAGATTAGGTGCTTTTGTAGATATCGGTGAAGGGCCTCATATTCCCAGGACTAGCATATGTCGCCAGTATGAGGTAACAGCTACTCACAGTCTTCAGCCGATCCAGTCAGAACTCATACGAAGATTCCAAGGTGTCTCTCTTCCAGTTTTCTTAAAGGTATTCAGTTGCCATTATTTGTGATTAGGGTGAGATATGTAATGGATACTCACTATGTGTAGCCCTATATATATGTGTGTGCCCTTTCCATAGGACCAGAGTGTCAGTACAAGCAGATCAGTTTGTCTTGACAGTGTAGTCCTAAATTAATGATACTGGCTTCCTCAGAAGTGTGCCTGGTGGTATTAGCATGACCTGCCCTCTAAACCATCAGCTTACAGACTGAAGTGAGGTGGTGTAGGATTTATTAGAACAAGATAGTCATGATTGTAGGTTGGTCTTTCTCAGATCTCAGTCAGAGGATTGAATGGAGCAAAATGGTAGTAATGATTTCAGTGGGAGCCCAGACCAACTATGTGAAAACCATAGTTTTTTATACCACGAACAACCAACATCAACCACTGACATCTATTTAGGATGAGAAGGAGGCTGCACAGGGGAAGCTGCATATTCTCTAGCTTGGGGCAGTTTTCAGGAAATCAGGATACAACAGTTGATAGCCTTGAATGTGCCGTGCCATGAAAAAGTATTTGCTTGTTTCCTGATTTATTATTTATTTATTTATTTATTTGTATTTCTATCCTGCCCTATACCCGAAGGTCTCAGGGCGGGTTACAATATTATATTAATCTTAGACAGGTCCCTGCCCTCAGGCTTACAATCTCTTAGTGTTTTTCATATTTGTCACACTTAGTTATTTGAGATCTTCAAAGAGAACCTAGTAGTACCTTACAGACTAACAAAGAGAAAAAACTTCCTTTTATCTGATAGTCTTCAATGTGCTCCTACAACCCCCTGCTTACTGATCCACAATAACAAAAAATATAGCTTTCAAATGTCGGTTCATTAATTGATGGAAAATATATTGTAATTGTTCTTGTAAATTTAATACTCAGTTGGGCCACCTAAGCAGCAACAACTGCAACAAATCACTTCTGATGAATGGAGATCTGTGGAAGTATTTTGGCCCACTTTGCAGAATTGCTTTAATTTAGCCACATTCAGATTTTGAGCATGAATTGTCCATTTAAGGTCCGGCCACAACATTTAGGTGGGGTTCAAGTAAAGGCTTTGAATAGACCACTTCAAAACCTTCATTTGTTTCTTTTGAGTTGTTCAGAGCTGGACTTGCTCTTGTACTTCATATCATTGTCTTGAACATAACCCAGTTACAGTTCAGCTCTAAAAAGTGTACACATCCATTCTTATAAATGCAGACGTGGCTGGACACAATGTTGATGGGTTTCCTTGTTGTTTGAATAAGACACTTCCCTTGTTTGGTTATGCAAAGTTAGTTAATACTTTTGTTATGTACCATACCTGTTGACACTCAAAAGCAGAGAAGGAATGAGTGAAAGAAATGAAATATGGCGAAAGGCTTGTTCTTCATCTGAACTTTCCTGAAACAGCTCTGTGCTTCTGCTTTAGTTTCTATTGCCCACAGTTATTTTCCTACCTTGGTAGGTAGCCAAGTTGTCCAGCTCTCTGAAGTGGCTATTAACTACAGAGTGTATGCGGGGAGGGTATATGGAAAATATGGAGAATCTGCTCCTAGAACTGTGCAGTTGTTATTCTGTTCCTCGCAGCTTGAAAGTTTTCTTCCACCCTGTGGAATAGTATTTTGCCATTTCTTTTGGTCGTGATTTGAAGGTGACTTCTGCTTCTTCTTGCGCAATTCCCTCTCAACATATCTTACTGTTCTTTTATCAGCTACTGTTGATCAGTCCAGCAGCTCTGGGTTTTTGTTTTGTTCTTGTTCAAGATGATTTTATTGCTGTGTAATTTACTATACATCTTCGTATTCCAGGCTCATCATACCATATGGTACAGGTTGCGAAAAAGGTCACAAAAACTAGTAAGTTCAAACAAATTATGTTGCTTTATTTTCTTTCATTTGATAAAATATTATTGTGTATAGCAATTGGCCTTCTATTGTAATTTTTTAAAGTATCCTAGTTGATGTGGGAAGATATAGTAGCTATGGGCTGTGGATGTACAGTCAGTTTATGATCTTTTAGAAGAAGCCAAAGAGGCTTAAAAAGATTATCATACTGGATACGTATAACATCATTTTCACTCTTAGCCAACCTGAGAATATATTCCAAAGCAGGATATGTATGTAATATCTTGTGCCAGGTGGTATGATTTTTTTTAATACCTTTGTCTTAATTGTGCCTTTCTTTGACACTGTGAATATGAATAAATTGCTGTTTGTTATATAAGTGTAGGGAGAGTAGCACTCCACTCCCTCCTGCCTTGTCACTATAATATGTTTTAAAGGTGTGACACCCATGGCCGGCGGCCACCAACTGCAAGGCCCCTGCCGGGCATCCAACTCTCTCTCTAGTCCGGCCACTATAGCCACGGATTTCAAGTTCTCTTTTTAAGTAGGCCTCTGAGCCTTTTTCTTCTTCAGCACTGAGCTTCTAACTCTAGTTACTGTTACCGCTGCATTACTATGACAACATTTCCCCCCTCCCTTGAGCGTCTGAGCCAGTATCAGGCCTCAAGCAGAGTGTCTTTGAAACAAATGTAACTTTATTTGTTTACAACTCTTAAGTCAGTTCAACTTCAACACAAGCAGTTCACATTAACTTATTTTCTTAACTCAGGACCCTGACTAATCCCTATCTAGATTTTCCACAGGACCCGGATCTGTACTGTCTAACTTCTTCCTAAGTCTAGCCCCAGTTACAGAACAACGGCTCTGATAGGAAGGCCCTTTTTATAGTCTCTGCCAGGGTTCCATCCCTTCTGATTGGCTAGTTTCTCTCTGGGCTGCCCCCCCCTTTCCTCAATATGCTAATTGAGCTGGGCTTAGCCCCTACTTCTCTGTTTACCAACCCTCCTGGTCAGTGCCATTTACCCTCAACATGTTACATAATATTTACACATATGCAATTAAAGCAAAAACAGGTGCATTAATCAAGCTTGGTCTCCACAAAAGGCAAACCTAATTATTGCTACATGTTTGGCTTTCATATTTTATGCTTTGCATAACATGATCTGTTATTTGGTAGAGAGCAGACATGTTATCACAGGGTGCCATAATACAGAAATGGCAAAAACGAGTGAATAAGGGCAAAAAATTCATATCAGAAAATGTTTTACGGAATTAAAATGAAAAATGCAGAGCCCTTAAATTATGATTTAGCACCATAAACCATGTACAATTGTTAGAGTTGTACTTTAAGGACAGTGATGTTAGCCAGATTTGAGGAAACCTGGGCCAGAGGGTAACCTGCAGGTTTCTTTGGCTCTGGGGATTCTGCTGAAGTTACATTTTTTATCAGTCCTCATCCATGCCCCCCTTAAATGTTTCTTCTTGGCTAAATATATTTAGCAATAAATAATACTTCTTCTTGTCCGGATGGAGAGATGTAGTAACCTCTGACTTTGTCTAGATAGATTCTCATCTAGATCTCTAGTTACTTTCATTTTTGTATCTTACCTTTTCCACTATTGGCATATGCTCTCAGAAGATTGCCACTATGAAGACACAGCTTTCAGACCTGAGTATGCATGGAGAACAGTGACAACACCATCCCTGCATGTTTAGTTCAGTAGCAAATTGAGCCTTACAAAAGTCATCACAGCTTCCTGAAACAAAGTGTTGGCAAGAGTTTCTTGTTGGTGCTAAATGGTTCCTTTCCTGTACATCCCTATTTAAGAGCGGTTCTTAAACTTTTTGTAGGGAATCAAATGTCATCAAACAGTTGTTTGAACTGGTAGATCAAAAACATACACATTTTCAGTGTTCAGTATTGGATAAACTCTGTCTAGGATTCTGCTTCTTACTGAAGTCCTTAAGATTTCATAAAACTGGATTTTTTTTCAATGCTGTATGTACTGTTTTTAAAGAGAGAATTAAAAGTTCAAACTGTATAGTCTGTTGTCTGTGCATTAGATATCAGAGTTAGTCTCAGTGAAATATCTTCATTACTAGCAAAAAGTATAATAAATATTATGGTGAAAGACCGGCTTTCAAAAATACAAGTAAAACATTTGAGATAGGAAGACTATACCATAAAAACTTAAAAGTGAAACGGTAAAGAACTTCACTAGACAAAATATTATTTATAGATAGCTTATGCAAATACAAACAGAAACTTGATGGTGCAGATGTGCCCCAGACAAAAATCAACAGACTGCTTACTTGAAACAGAGGACTGATCTTCTAAAATATCTGTTGGAAAAAAAAACATTTTTAATATGAAGTTTCTTCTCTAGTTTTAAATGGTGGTACAAGAATATTAATGGGATAAAATAAATGGTGTCTAAAGAATCTGTGCTTGAAATCAATTGCATATTGTGTTTTTCAGATCACTGAAGACATATCAAAAAAACCGGAAGTGGAAAATGAAATCTCAGATACTGTAGCAGCCTAAGTTTTTTTTTATTCACATATGAGAATAAGTGTCAAAATTAAAGTTTTAAAGTTGCTCTATCATGATTCAAATCATTTCCCCAGAACGATTTAGACCAAAGCATTTTTAAATATAAATTTGTACATTCTTTACTGTAACAAGTTAGTACTTCAGCTTCAGTGTAAATCCATCCACAGACTTCTGCAGAATTATTTGACCTGGATTGTCACATTATAAAGAAGCAGGCACTTTCATGATTTTCTTAATGTATATTTGGCATACGTCACTGTAGATAAATTTAGGGTTTCATATGTGTTGTGGGAGTAAGAACTGGAGAATGCAAAGCTCTGAGGTCTATCCACTGAAATAAAAATGATGTGAATGAATTAGAATCAGGTGTTCTTTAATAATCTGATATTCTTCATTGGGAATTAAGGCATAATATGACCTCTCTTGAAGATAATTGTGGCATAGTGTTAAATAAAACTGATAAAAATATGAATGCAACGGAAAACAAAACAACAACGATCAGTAAAATATATGGTAAAAACTGAAACATGTCTGCCTTTGAAAAAATCCAGATTGTAACAGTGGGCAATGAGGTAAACTGAACCAGCAGCAAAAAAACCATTTTCAGCAACATGGCTTTTAGTATTTTGTTAATTTAGCATGAAAAACTCCAAGGAAGCTTATTTGACCACCAGGAATTTCTAGGGGGGACTCATCTCTCTGCTAAATTCTGCCGAATTTGAGTTTGCCTGCTTCTAAAGATAACACAAACAAGATGAGGGAAGAACAACACAGTTTTCCCAGTTTATGACTAAAATGGTGCCTTCTGCACCAAAACTGCCTAGTTTGGTCATGGCTTGCCTCCTCTGCAAACTCACAGAAGCCTTGAACTGCCAGTCTTACTTACTACAGCAGACAATATCACTGGACCAACAATGATTGATCTCTAGTAGGTAACTGGACCCCTTCCAGGTCACATTAAATGCAATATCCCATGGTGCCTATCACAAGAAACTCTGACTTTAATTTCACTGGATGTGTCCAAAGCCTTTGGTACAGTAAGTCAACATCCACAGAAAATTGTTCAGGTTTCCAAGTCAGGTCCCAAATTTATCACAGTTTTGGGATAAATGTATCGCTACATAACTGCACAATTGATGAAACAAGTGCCAAGTCACAAACAAGTTTGGGTTTTGAAGAGATGCTCCCTGCTACTCTTTTCACTGGAACCTCTCTCATGCGGTCTGAAGCAAAACCCCACACTTCATTAGATATTGCCGTGATTATACTCAGCTTCATCATAATCTTTATGCAGATGACTTGGTCCTTTTGACAGATAACTAATACCACTCTGTTACTGTGCTTTTAGAGGAATAATCCTTATTTTTAAATAATTTCTGGTCTCCAATCAATCATAACAAACCAGAGCTGTTCAACACATTTTGCCAAAACATTAACTTGTAGTGCAGAAAGCTATGTAAAATATTAAAAAAACTATTTTGGCATCATTGATATGCATGGATTCTTATCTGATCCATTATACTTGACCAGAGTGTGCTAAGGGACGATTTAGCAGTGGTACTTGCATCTAAGTCAAGCCTCCATTCCAGGAAAAGAATTGTAGTGAAGCAGCCTTCTCCCCAATACTGCTGACCCTAGATTTTTTACTTTACTTAAAAAGGTTGTTTTTCCAGCACAGCCTAATCTGGTTGGCCAGATGCAGAAAGGTGGCACTTAGCATTGTAAAGGTTATGTGCCCTGGACAAAAGTATCTGTGGGATTAGCTTAATAATATGGATGCGGAAATTGAGCGTTTTATGGGATGAAGCCAGCTTGTTTGTGTGACTTGAACAGCCTAAATGTTAACAAATTTCCTTGTTAACATTTTCCTTGTTCCATTTTACCCATCAAAACAGCCCAGTTTCCTGCCTGTCCTGAGGGTACAACTTCGGGTATAAGAATAGGTTCCTCTACCCACTCAATAACCTTTGGGCTCCAACAGTCCATTCTATTCCCTGCTGTGTTTCTAGTTTATTCTGTGTGTCTAATATGTGTCTTTGGTAGTCTCTGGCTCCACAAAAATCAACTCTGCTTCTCATGGGCTCAAATCAGGTCTTTGAGTAGCCTTTGATTTTCTCAAGGTCCATCACTATATCCTTCCTCCAGGAACTTTGATCTTTATCAGTGAGCTGCTGAACTATGTTTGTTTCATGGGAGCTGTGGGCTGGAAATCACTCCAGACAAGCCAGAACTTCCCTGCAGGCTTACTGCATGTTGCTGGATCAGGGCAGCTTGATATTCTGTGTACTGTTTCCACAAAGAAGTAAGGGCCAACTTGGAGCCAGGCAGATAATCAGGCTTGACATCCTACAAATCTGAGCCACAGGGGCATGCAAGACTGATTAGTGTACTGGGTTCTAGGACTCTATACCTTGCTTCAGCAGCATGGAAAGGCAAGGAGTTAGCCAAAGCACTTGCTCTTTTGTCTTCCCTGTGAGCCTGTCTTCCCAAGTGTTGTGATCCTCCTACTACCTTGTGCCTTGATACATTTAATAAACATTGAAAATAGACTGTTTGAGGAAGGAAGGCCTCAAGAAAGGTATAACTCCCTTGCTTCCTCTCCTTCCTCCACTCTTCACTGCATTTCATCCCAATCCTTTTCTTCTGCTCATTCTGTTATAAAACATGTTCTGGTTAAGGAACTCTCTCTTTGCCATTAGGTGCAGGCTGAGTTGCTGCCTACTATTTGACTAATTTGCCCCAGTTTGAGTTTTATTGCTGCCTCTTGTCACTTGCCACTTGTTTGGCTGATTATTGTATTGCAATTATTTCCTGTGTGCTTTTCATAATTTCAGAAAAGAAACTTTGTGCTAAAATCAGTCAGGTGTTTCCCTTGGGATTGGTTCTTCACTGTTATCAGGAAAAAAAACAAACTCATACTTAAGATCCTGCCCATACAAGGGAATGATACTTAACAGGTTATATAGAGTGCCCTCACTAATAGTTGTGTACAACAATTTAAAAATTATCACACAGTCTGGTGCAAATTTTTTTTAAAAAGGAACTGAACCACTGACTTCAAACACAAGACATCTACCACTCAAACCCCACATTTTAAGCATTGTTACAGAGTTGGGACAACTGGGGGCAGAACTAGTACCTTTCCTATACCTCATCTCTCCCACTATTTTTAGCAATGCTCAATGAGACAGGTTACAATAAAGGACTTTTCCAATTTGTTGGCAGATTAAACTTCCAAAATAATCTGGTATCCTGCCTCTTTTGCTCAGATGGCTGTTGGCAGCCCTGCATTCAATTTGGTGTTTCTTGAAAAAGGTTAACACCAGGTCTGTAGCTACCTGGGACTTAACTCCATTTGAGAAAACTTAAGTACTTACTCTGGCTTTGGTGCCGGTTGGAGTTAAGTCCTGAACTCTCTCTTAAAATCCTCATAAATGACAGTGCACCCTGGCTCAGCTTGTTACCTTTTTCAAATCACTCCCTCCCTCTTAGACTGCTCCAGCATGTGGAAAGGAGGTTTCTAGTAAGCTTGGTGGTCTGGTAAACCAGCCAGTGCAGAATTGCACTATTACATGACAACCAATCACAGTCTTTGCCCATTCAGCTTAAGGTTTCCCAAACCCAGGCAAGCATCTTAAAGACCTGGATGGAAAATCTCTTCCATGTGTCTTCTGCAACTGAGATATGAGATGGTAACCTGGATAATTTCTTATATTTTCAGTTTACGGCTTGTAAACTCAGAAGTGCCAACTATTTCCGTTAGGACTCCAATATCTCTGATGAGCCTCTTTTGCCATTATTGCCTCATCTGTATGTACCATATTTAACAAATTCTGTTGCAATGGTTTGTTATATTTTGTTGATGCTTAATTTTTAAGAATGAAGACAAAGTAAAAATACCATGGAATGCAAAAATAATACATGGATCAATTCTGGCTAACTGCTTCCTTCAGGCTTTGATTGGCAGGCAGGACTCATACTTTTGCCCATGTGGGCAAAAGGCAAAGGACTAGAGGATATTTATGCTTGCAAAAGGAAGAAGATTGTGATGCAATGGACAAAGTGCATGAATGAGATGAAAGACTATCTGAAATGTTGTTGGTCTCTAGTTGCTGAATCTGACTTACTGGTACTCAAGAACAATTGGGTAAAGTTCATCTCTACTCCTGCTCAAAGTATATAATTCTGAATGAAATAGATCTTCTATAGGGACTATATCTGTGTCCATTAGGAAATGGTTCCTGTTGTAGTTGCACAAAACCGCTTCAGGCTTCACTATCAAATCAGATCTGCATCTTAACTCCTTCTGCATTTCCTGTGTGGTTTATGTGGATGGTTTTTCATACTACTGGGAATTGAAAACTGGAAGCTCAAAGGGGAAATATTTGGAATACTGCAACAATAGAAGGAAAAATGGTTTTGTTTTGAGGATTGAGGAAATAAGCTGATATCCTGAAGTATGTTATACTGTTTTTCTTTCTTTACAGCTTTACAGAGCATATTTCATGTTCTTGCAATAATTCCAGCCTTATATCCTGCTTTACCCCAGTAAATCAACTTGAATGTACTAGCATAACTCATTTTCTCAAAATTGTTGTCTGAAATTGCCTTAGTTTGTGATTCTGAACTTTCACTCTTGAATTTTATATACTTAAAGAAAAGGAAGTTTGCCTAAATTATGATTTTTAGATGGTTTTGCTGCTTATTAGTTTGGGTTTTTTTCACTGTGTGAAAGTATGAGGGCTGTATGCAAGCCATGGTATTGTCCCAAATTGACTAGTTCAACCAGTTCAAATGCCAGCCAAATCACCCCTGGGCCGCATCCCCATTACAACCTTATTTTGATTTCAAACCATTTTCAATCCTGGCAGACCCCACATCAGTTTGGCTTAACATGCTTTCCGCGTGTTAAATCACCCCAAAGTGTTGTAAATGTTAATCCTCATTTCAAAAGGTCTCACTCCCGTTCGTGCGCTTGAAACATTTTACATTTTTTACTGTGGGGACCGTAGGGTGTTAAGGGATGAGAATCCGTGTTTAGGGTTTCCCTCCCCCAATAGCTTGCTTCCAAAGATAGTGATTTCATTGAAAATATCCACCCCTCAAAACAGCCACTATAAAAATCCACTCCTTAAAGCTACACTGTAGTGATCTAGCCTCTTCACACCTTATAACAATGTTGCAAATTTGCGTAATTCTGAAAGTTCTGACCTTTAGAAAGGGAAGGTAAAGTAAAGCAGCTGGAGTTCTGTTTTAAAGGCTGTGGCTGTGAAGGGGGCTTGAGTTGCTGCTGCTGTGTGCCCTGGGAAATGGGGAGAGGAGGGGAAAGAATTGCTGACTGCCCATGCTGTTTTTCATCCATCCAGGCAAGCAGCAGCCACCCAGCTAGGCTCCCTGAAGGGGTCCCTTATGGGTGGCGCGTTCATACCAGGAGAAAGAGGGCAGGGCAGCCCCGAAAAGCGGCTTTTAAAAAATAGCCACTTGAGTCCCCCTTGAGTCACGTACGCCACATATGATCCTCAGAATCCAGATTGAACGCGATTAAGCTGAAAGTAATGGGAACAGGCAAATTCGCATTTGCATCCGGTTCTATTATTTCAGTTTAAGGAAACTGGATGCGCCCCTAGTTTTGTCAGCATTTGAACTGAACTGGCCTAAGTTTGGTGATTTTGAAATCGATCAGTGAAGTGCTGTGCCAGCTTACTGGGGGAGTGACAGAAATTGTCACCAAGAACCTACTACTGGCAGCCTCCAGGTGACAGCCAACATCTGCTTACCCAGCAAGCTAGTATAGGTGGGGAAAGATGCTTAGAGCATTTTAAAAAGACACAGTAAGGCTGATTTTCCTTTTCTCCCATTGTTCCCTGTGGTTGTAGCGATCCAAACTAGTTCAGCTTTGAAATAAGCTCAGTGCTATTTGAATGCAAGCAAAACTGGTAAAAAAACCCAGAACCCCTGCATTTTTATTATTACATACATTCCTTTAAAATACTTATTTATTTGGTAGTGCCCTTTACATGTAGAAAGCCCTACGTTCAGTCCCTGGTATCTCCCAATATGAAGGCAATGGCAAGCCACTTGACATAACTGTGAAGAACTCGGCATGGACATACAGATTTTAGGAGTTGAGCTCAACTTGAAGGGTGGTGTTAACATCTCTTGTAATTCTGTCTTTTGTGTGTACACAGTTCACACCAGGAGGCTGAATTCATTCAAAGGTCTTGTACTGCAGGCACAGTGTAGCTGGAAACTACCTTTGATCAATACCTGCAAATGTTTTGTATCTTAACTCTTTTTTGTTTATCATCCCAGCTATTAGATAGTGACATTACTGTCTTTTTCTCATGGTCCATGTTGGTTATTACCTTTAAAGCCCTAAATGGCTTGGGTCCAAGCTATCTCAGGGACCGCCTTCTCCCGTACAATCCTCCCCGTGCTCTCCGCTCCTCGGGGAGGAATTTACTGCAGCCTGTAAAATCCAGGCTTGCGGCGACCTCCCAGAGGGCGTTCTCTGCTGTCGCCCCCAAACTCTGGAACGACCTGCCGGATGAGATCCGTCAGTTGACATCACTAGACAGCTTTAAAAAAGCTGTCAAGACGGCTCTCTTCCGGCAGGCCTTTCCAGATTAATTTTCCCCAGATCAACCATCCCGGCTCGGGCTTCCTGACCCCCTCATTCCCTTCGTGGACCCATAATAAATGTTGGTTGAGGAGCTCCGGAGGGATATTAGGGCTGTTAGCCCATTTAATTATGTTTTATATTTTATCTTATATTTTTGATACTGTATTTTAATTTGTCATATTGTTTAATACTTTTTAAGGGGGGGAGAGACCATAATGTTTTATTCTTATATGATGTTTTTATATTTATTGTTGTCAACCGCCCAGATTGGTTCGCCACAGGGCGGTATACAAATAAATATTATTATTATTATTATTATTATTATTATTATTATTATTATTATTATTATTATTATTATTATTATTATTATTATTATTATTATTATTATTATTATTATTAAATAGTTAGTAGATGTCCCTCCTTGTAAACATGTGGAAAGTATGAGAAGCAGCTGATTGGCAAACTGATCAGAAACCGAAATAACCATAATTTTGAATTTTAATCTTCACTGATCCCATATTCATGCTTCAGAACTCAGGGAACTCTGTTCTTTATGTCACCCTCCCACAGGACAGTTCACTTGATGCTTTACCTATGATGCCTATTCCCCCCCCTCAATCTTATTTTACCTTTCTTATGTCCACCTTTTCCTTTCTAGGTTCTGAAGCTCCATCTCCATTACACAGGAAAGGCACCTCAGGGTAGTTGGTCCCTATTGGGCATAATGAAACTGACATAATTTTAAAGTGCTCTTGCTACTTAATGGAGATGGAGCCTAAATCTTGCTGACTTATTAATTTTTACTAACCCCCAGTTGTCATTAACATTTGGGCACTTTCTTATGTTTAGATTTCTCCGCTTCACTGCAGCTATTTAGCATCCTTCTTATTCCATCTATGGTCTCTCTTTGCCTTACTTTTTTTCTTGATATTATAGAAAGAAATTAATATATTTGACCAAGACAATGTGTTTAGATAATCTGGCTCTTACCAGGGTATCCAAGTAATTCTAGGTGGTATTTATAAATCGTTAGTCACTATGTAACAACTCTTCTGCCATATTTTATTGAGATTAAAAATCTTCCAAACCATGTTATTGTGCTTCAGCAGGTAGGATACCTAAATGGAGGTAGAGAACGCCATCATGCACAAATGAACCTGGGTATTTCTGGCTTATTTTCAAGTTTAATTAGGTTTTATAAAGGGGGCTTTGATCAAAAGCAAGGTGGATTTCCTTTGACTTGACCAGGCTTCCATGAGGATTTATGCCACCTGTGATTTCTTTGCTGCCTTCTGTTCTATCCATAAGCAGTACAAGATATTATTCCTGCTCACCCCAGAGTAGAGCTCATTGTGTAAACCCTGGTGGCAAAGTGCTGTTTTGAGATTGTGTGAAGAGTCATTAAATGCCAAGTAGAATGGTCTATACTGATGACCACTTACACCACAGAAAAAGTTGAGGGACCTTGGGTACACCACAGCAGACTGAACGCCTTTTTCCACTAGGTCTTAGAAACCTTCCAAGACCCCATTAGGAACCCGATTAGTACCAGATTGGTACCAATTGGGAAGGCCCTGTCCTCACCTGGACCCTGTTGAAGGCCCCATCTGCAATGTCCTGTCCCCACAAGGGCAGGGGAAATCTGGATTTAATGGGTCCTTCCGGCACTTAAATCTGGATTTTATGTGGACCTGATTAAACGTGCCCGCAATGCGGTCTTCAGGCATCTTCAAGATCCGAATCTCCAGGAGGACCCCAACTCATCTGGATCTTGAAGATCCGGATCTTTGACTGTGCATGGAAAAAGGGGGTGAAACTTGACCATGCGGTACAGCAGGATCTAAGAAAATTATCAACACAAGGAGTAACCTGGCCTCACCAGAAGCAGGTCAGGGGCAGGAAGATACTTGGAAAGCAGAATCTTTGGAAGATTTGAGACTCTTTATCAAGAAACAGAAGAATAGCTAGAGCTACACCCCTTCTTAGAATACTCTGGATAGTAAAGAATTATAACATCAAAGCTTGTTATACTAACCACTCATTTGCCAAAGGGTTGTCTACGTGGTATTGACTGCTGTAGCATATTAAATCTTCTCCCCATTTTGACTTTTAAGGAATTTATTTACAACCTCTACTGCTAAATATGGCTTGCCCATCTATTCTGCCTAACTTAGACCACAATTCAATAGCTTAAAAAGAGAGGGGGCTCAGTAGATTCACAACTGTTACAATCTGAGCATTTAAGCTGTTTTTGCACGAGCACTAAAGACCCCATTAGGAACCTGATTGGTACCAATCAGGAAGGCCCTGTCCCCATGCAGTACCCATTTAAGACCCCATCTGGAAATCCCTGTCTCCACGAGGGGTAGAGAAATCTGGATTTAAAATGTCTTTCAGTGTCCATGGCTGCCCACTTCGGTTGGCAGGCTTGATTGTTGCCTCATCAATGCTACCACTGCCACCACCTCCCACCACTGATATCCCACCAATGAATCAGCCTCATCGGGGGGAAGGTGTGATGATGGTGACAGTGGCCACCTCTGCCACACCCCCACTGCAGCTTTCATGGGGGTGTGGAGGTGGTGATTGCAGCCACCACTGCCACCACTTCCATCACCTCACAAGTGCATCAAGGGCATGGCAGAGGCAGCAATTGCAGCCACATTAATGTGGCCATTGCTGTCACCGTCACTGCTGCCTCTGCCACGCTTTGCTGAGGCTGCTTCATCAGTGGGGCATCAGTGGTGGGCGGCAGCACGATCATTGATGTGGCAACAATTGTGCCCGCTAGTTGAAGTGGGCAGCCGCGATCTGTCATTCCCCAACGCAGCTACGGAACTGGCCCAAGACTCCTTCCTGGGGCCTCATCAGGCCTCAGGAGGCATCTGGCAGTGTCCGCACAGCACCCTGCTTAGCACCCATTGCAGTTGGGTGCCAGCAGATCCATGCAGATGTATGGGGTCCTCTCAGCGATTCAGATCTTCAACGACTGGATCCAAGGGAGGACCCATCTCAAAGACCAGGATCTTCTAGATCAGGATCTTTGACGGTCCCTGCCAAAATGGAGTATTAGAAATTCTCTTTTGCTTTAGGAGAGTTGGGAGGTGACAGAGCAACCTAGAGAACAGCTCCATCCAAACTCCCAAAGTGACCCCTTCCTTTCCTGTCTTCAGAATACACCAGAAACCCCATCTTGCCTTTGCAGAGTGGAGGGAAAAGAGCAAGCTAGGGAGCAACTCCATTGGGCTCTATATGATGGTCCTTCCCCTTTCCCTCCCCACAAGGCCACATCTCAGGATATGATCAGACAAGGCTTTACAAAGGAAAAGTGTCCCATTCCCAGATGCCCCAAAAATACCTTGCAAACAATTAGCCAAATAACCAGTTGAGAACCTACCTTATTTTGCCATACTGTGGCCTTGCATTTGCCTCCAAGACAGGCTATACCTAAAACGCCTATGGGTTTTACTCACTGATTAGCCACTTGGCATCAAACCCCCACCACTTTGTTCATGTAATTTCCTGCCAAACCCAGCTTAATGAAAGAGATGCTTCCAGAAATATTAAATGTGGAATGATGAAGAAGCAACCTTTCTGAGACCTCAGGATGGGGTAAGGGAAATGCTGGCAAAAAATGTATGTTGCTTCAGACTCCAGGTTGTCCAGAGGGTACCTCTTTAAACATATCTGATCACACTTTGAATGTGCTTATTTTTATTCTCATTTTATGTAAACCACTCTGAGACTTCAGGGGAAGGAGTGGCATAGAGATGCAATAAATAAGAACCTTTGCACAATGGTTTCAAATAGAGAAAAGTGCAAACAAATTAACTTAAATAGAAGGAGCAGGTTGCAGTGTGTATTTGAAGTATGTTAACTAGATCAAAGTCCCAAATTGCTTAGCTTTCACAAAAAAACCCTATTCTCTCCCGTGCAATCAAACTGAGTAAAATCCACTTCAACTGAAAATAGAAAATCCAGTGTGAGCATAATTGGGCTTTGGGTCCCTGGTTTATCTTTAATTTGTTTTACAAGGCCAGCTTCCCATGCTGTGCTACTTTTGTAAAAGTGCTATAGAAATATGGTGAACGTGTATGGTTTCAAAGGACTTGAAACCTGAATTATAACATATAATACAGATACTGGATCACATTTCTTGGAAATAATATTCATACTCTGAGATTAGCTGTAAGAATAGTACTATCTATGTTATATCTTGCCACTCTTTCAGGAAATATTTATTGACAGTGGTAATTCTTTTAATGACATTTTATCAAACAAACCTGTACATGAAGCAATTCTTCTGAAAACCATTTTCTCAGCATCATAGCAACACATCTTGTGCTTTCCCGTTTCTTTCCATCACTGACAGGTGTTTTCCATGCTGTTTCTAGAAATAAGCACCACACACTAATAATGCTAATATGAAGGAGTCAGCAAACAATAAAACCCCTATCACAATTAGCATTAACAACATATGGGCCACAGACAAAATCCCAAACTTTCACATTGGCTCACCACAATGAAACCTACTGGAATCTTCTCTGGTTTACCTAGAACAAAAAGAGAAATTAACTTAAGACATCTAGAAGACATCTGTAAGCTTATCTTAGACATGTAAATAAAGGAACTAGGTTTCTTCCTGCCACAGCTGAAAGCAGTTGTTTATAGATCATATTTATCAAATGGTACTAGATCACATTGAAAAGTAAATCATCATCACACAGTCTAATATTTATTCTTATTGAGATAAGATAGGAACATAAAAAGTTGCAGCATTTTTTTTTTAAAAAGAGACAATAAAAACAAACCCTGCTACATTAGGGAAGAGCAAATAATGCAGCTTAATTGGTACTGAAAAATGTATAGTGATGGTACCTGTCTCTCTTCAAAAGGGGGAATATTCCATGACGCCGATGGGGACCAAGCCACAGAGACAACCCTCTCATCACTTTCAGACAGCAAAGAGTGGTGATAGTACCAGATGACTCAGTTTTTCTGAAAAGTTTGTCTTATAGCTCTTTGAAAGAAGAATAAAGACTGGATTGACTTTTGGTACATGCTGATATATGAAGATAATGTTCAAACGTTATTTTAAAAGTTGATTTTGAATACTAACAACAGTGCAGTACATAGACTTCTAAAGACAGCTAGAGTAAAATTGTCTTGACTTCTCCATAGCTTGATTTAGGTTATTTGCGCTATGAGCAACACCCCTGTTTTTCTAGGCTGCAGTGTGTGCTTCTTTCAGAAATGTGGGTTGATTTACTCATTTTCAGAAGCTTCCCTTTTAAAAGAAGTGAATGAGACTGCAAACTTTTTTCTAGTTGTTTTAATTCACAACTGAAGAACTTGAGGAAATGAATGTCATTTTCAGATGTATATTTAAGTGATAAATGGAAAATACCTCTTCCTTTTGTTCTAAATTAAGAACGCTAGATGTAGTCACAGGGCAATACTGAAAAAGTGCGGAAGAAGCAGTTATGTAAGCATCAGGGCCTAGGACTTTGTAAACAAAAGCTCTAAATTTGAAGATACAGTATCTAAAGGAAGTGGAGATTAAAACTGTTTAAGTCAATGCTAAAATTGCATTCACACACAATTAAAACAAAAGCAAAGTCAGACTGAGAAAGCTTAGAAACGGTGGACAAATAGCATTGTTTGCCCACCAGTCTGCCTCTTCCCTTTCTCATGAGCATTCTAGGTTAGAAAATGTGGATTAGAGATGGGATGAGAACATGGGGGCCACATGCTGCCATCTCCAAGGCTGTTTGGTTTTTGTTAATGTGAATACAACCCAGGATTCAAGGATGCCCTACAATGATAAGCAAAATTAGTACTGTGGTTCTCAGAATTAATTGGGTATTCAAAGGGACCTAGCAAGATCAGAGGTGAAAGGTAAGCTACAACCACACTTATTCCTGAGGTTATTGATCTGTTTTTTAAAATCTGTTTATGTTTTGTTCAGTGCATGTTTAACCCTTGCTTTTAGTACCTCTTGGAAGCCACAGTGAGATTTTTTTTAAATGAACAATAGCATAGAAATGTCAGAAACAAATGAACTTCATCCAGAAAAAAAAGAAGAAAGCTTTTGGTTTAATGCTGTATCTCCAGATCTCAGAGATACAAATCCCATAGAAAGGATGTGGGTTCAATTGTTTCATTAGAAAAAATCAGCCAGCTGTCGTATATATGCATGGGGGTGGGGAAGGAAAGAGTAGGTTTTGTTGCCTAGACCTTGGAAAGTCCCAGAACTTACACCCAGCTGCTAAGCATAAAGAACAAAATTACTGTACTGCAATGTATAATCTGTTCTTTACTATAGTGGTATCTTGTGTGTAAAATAGTACCCAAGGTTGTTATGATGGCGCACTGCTCTTTTCTGGCTTTGAGCCGCTGCTGAAATGAATGCAACTTCTGCTGAAACGGACTTTTCTTTAATGCTGCTATCTTGAATGGGAGTGTTAATTGCAACAGGACTGTAAATGGTATTACAGGAAAAGGTCAAGTGTGTAATTCCCCAAATCTCCCACGTTGTACTAGAGTGAAGATTATCACTAGGATGAATGTATCACTGTGCTAACATTGAAGCTATTACTTTACAGGGTTTATCCCAAAGGTTGACATAGCTTTCCTTTACTTCTAGCCAAAGTACAACTTGCACTACTTCGGGAAGCACCACTCACTGCCACTGTCAGCTTTCATTTATGTATGCTTTTTCAGGCAGAATGAAACTTCCCTGCCACTGAAAACTGGTATGTCCTGAAGATTGATTCAGGCTAGTCTTCACCCTGAAATGTTATTTTTCTATTTGTAATGAATCTCCCCCTGCTCCTCTTTTCAAATAAAAAGTCCCATTTGCTTGTCTCCAGTATGAATTGGTTTTGCCCAGGCAAAGCTTTATCAGTTGGTTCTGTGACATGGCAAAACCAAGGTACGCTTGTCATTTTCAGTATCCACTAAAATATCACATACTTATAACCCACGTGTTCTCGGCTGTTAAATGCTGAACTGTTATCAAGCATTTCTCAACGTGCTTAGCAATGAACAAAGCTGGGGGACCACTCCAGACTCTCCAAAGATTTAAGGTAGTCAAGACCATAAGCATTTGCCCAAAATGTGATGAGATGAAT
Organism: Aspidoscelis tigris stejnegeri; assembly: GCA_023333525.1. Taxonomy (NCBI): domain Eukaryota; kingdom Metazoa; phylum Chordata; class Lepidosauria; order Squamata; family Teiidae; genus Aspidoscelis; species Aspidoscelis tigris. The sequence goes on from JALMGA010000001.1 coordinate 218,205,176, forward strand.
TGTGGCTTAATGGCATCCAATGACAATTGGTTTTCAAGCATTAAGATTTATTTTATTTGCATTTTTTCCTACCCTATAGCCTATGGTCTGAAATTACTTTGTTTAAAAGGAGAAAAGATCTAGAGATTTAAAAATACCTGCTGTAAAATGAGAAATGCCCAAAATACATTTTTGAAGAAAACAAATACAAATACAAATATAAATAAATAAATAAATAAACAAATATCAATGACCATTTGCTGCAAATCTAGAGGAATAATTGGTGATTCAAGTGCTATTAATTTGCAAAAGCAACATTTAGTATTGGAGTGTTGTGATTCCTGTCCTTAAAACTAAGCAAATTTCAAGTGCTGATGTAGGCTAACATTAAATTGTGAGTGAACTGCTAAGGGTACCTGTGCTTCCAAATAATGCCTCTATTCATAAATGTTATTGGTATAATGTAATTCATAGGCTCCATTCTAGGCAACACTCCTTTAAGAAAAACAACACAACACACTAAGATTGGTGACTTCATTCTTTTTTCTTTCCGAATGCTTATCCTCTATTAACTGCCAGCCTGATGTCTGCATAAGTGTCCACCAGTGACAGGAGGTTTCCTAGTTGCTTTGTTCCTGCCTGTGTCTTGGGTTTCTCTATTTCATTGCATATCTTAACTGCATCATAAAGTAAAGAAGCATTAATACTCTCACCTGTTAGCTGAAGGCCATTTCCACATAGATTCAAGCTGCTCAGCAAAGAGGCCACATACTTCCTGTCGTTCCACTTCATGTTAACCAAATATCACCCAGGGTGTAAGTTCTTTCCCCCCGCTCTCTCCCCACTGCTTTCTGAAGAGTAAAAAAAAAAAAAGAAGAAATCTCATGGGTACAAAAAATGTGCACATTAACAGTGCCTTGGAAGTTTTAGGTATTTAACCTGAAGTCTGGCTTTGTTCCATCCTTTCTTGAAGTGTAAGTTAGGCTAAGAAAGCCAGCTGCAAGCAAGCCTAGGACACTTTATAAGTCACGAAGGTGACTCATTCTGTTCAGTAAATCCCCTGCTTTTTTGCCTTCTGAGAATGAAGTTTGAATTCTCTCCTTTTTCAAAAGGCAGAAAATTCCCAAGTAAAGGTAAAATGATTGTGAATGTAGAAAACGTAACTATATTGTAGTGGTAACAAATATAAATACCTTTAATTACGGTCTTGTTTCAAGGCAACAGAGTGCGAGATAGGTTGTTCCATTATTAGGGCATCCATCTTAAGCACTCAGTCCTAGGTGTGTCTACTCAGAAGTCAATCCTATTGAACTCTGTGGTATTTACTCCCAGGAAAAGGGGGTATGATTGCTGGCTAAATTTATTATGCTGAAGTTCCACTGAAACCAGTGGGGAAAATCAGTCACGATGAGTATAAAATTCATTGATTTCACTGAGGCTATAAAGCATGACTGGATTTGGATCCAACCTATTGTAGCACTGTCATTGTCAAAATAAATTGTTCTTTTAAATGAACCAAAAAAAAAAAAAAGGTAATAGTGTTAGAGCAAGGCTTTTGAAAGTTACCCATTTAGTAACTTTCATATTGAATTTCAGTTTACCTTCTTGCATATGTAAGATTATTAATCTAAACCCCGTTAAAACAGAACAAAGCTTGGCTAAGTGGAATTTCCAAGTAATCAGAAGACTAAGCATTTACACATGCTTAGCCTGGACATGTTTCAGGCTCTTTTAGAGCATAAGAGAAACAGCCCATCTAGTCCTGCACCCTAGTTCACCCAGTAGCCCACCAATTGCTTCTAGGCATACTCAAGCAGAAGATGAAGGTGATATCTTCATATGCTATTGATCTCCAAACTGGAGGCAGTAGCTAGGCATCCATTGATGCATCTGTTCTTCACAAATTTGTCTAACCCCTTCTTATCTAGGTTAGTTGCTGTCATCACCTCTTCTGAAAGTAAATTCTGTAGAAATACTTCTCTTTTGTCAGTGCTAACTCTCCTACCTATCACCCTCATAGAACACCCTTTGGTACTAGTGTTGTGCAATAGAGAAAATATTTTTCCCCTATCCACTTTTTTCATGCCACATGTGATTTTATATACTTTAATCATCTTTAAAAACGAACAGACCTAGATGTTGAAGTCTGATTTGGTAAGGGAGGTGTTCTAGCCCCTTTTATGAAACATTTCTGATTCCCTTTTATGCAACTTTTCCAGTTCAGCCATATCCTTTATGAGGTGTGGAGGCCAGAATAGTACATACTATTCAACATGTGGCCTCACCACAGATTTACAAACAAGCACCATGATGCTTGTTCACTTATTTCCTATATTCCTAATTATCCATAGCACTGATTTGCCCCCCCCCCCCCCCCGCTGTGCACTAGATCAATACTTTCATTGAGCTTTCTACCCAAAACCTGAATCTCTTTCCAGGTCTGTCACAGAAAACTAGGTTTATAGGTATAATTGGTATTCTTTGCCCAAATGTCCATCACTTTGCATTATTAAGAGTGAAATGTATTTCCCACTTCATTGCCCACTCACCAGTGTTGTCCCCCTGGAGCTCTTCACAATCTCTTTCAGTTTTTAATACCCTGTATAATTTAGCATAATCATTTATGAAAAAAATAACATATTCAAGTACTGAACCTTGAAAGATCTCACTTTTTACTTCTGCTCACTCTGAGAATTGTCTGTTTATTACTACAGTTTGTTAACTGTCTACATTTTGAGTTCCCTTCTCAGTGAAAATGGAGGCAAAGAATTCATTTAGCTTTCTGCAATATCCTTGTCTTTTTAAATTATCTTTTTCTCCCATTGTCATTTAATGATCCAATTGCTTTCTGGATTTAATTCTTACTTCTGATGTACTTAAAGAGGTTTTTATTACTTCCTTTGATATTTTTAGCAATGTGTTCTTCTAAATTCTTAATAGCATTCCTGCTTGCTGTCTTGCATTTGTTCTGCCAAAATTTGTTTTTCTTCCTGTTCTCCTCATTAGGACAAGCTTTCCATTTTCAAAATGAGCTTTTCTTGCTCACAATGACTTTTGGTACTGAACTTGTAACTTCTTGGACTTTAAAATGCCTTTTTTCTCTTTTAGATATGCATTTACATTTCTGTTTAACAAATGGTCTATTTTGTTTCCAGTCTCAAATTCTGTGCTCATTTTACATTCTAATAAATTCCCCTGAGCAAAACTTATTATGAAAAGAATATAGAATCAAACATTACCTTGCACCCTCTTTACATAATATATAGCCTTACCTTAGGGCCGGATGGAGAAGTGTGGGCACAGGAGAAAGGGCAGTTAGGGATTGCATCTGAGACATTTTTTATCCTCACCATGGAGGCCTAGTTATAGAACAAGCACATAGTTTACCAAAGATTATTGCACACTCTTACAAGGGAGCACCCAGCACTACTGATTCTCGAACAGTGTGAGTCCCTTATCTGAATGAGGAGAATAGTACAATTCCTCTGTGTGATGCACATTCTTGTGCTGCCAGTCATCATTTCATCACTTATCAAGTGCCACTAGCCAGTTTGATCTAGTGGTTAGGGAGCCAGACTCTTTATCTGGGAATGCCAGGTTTGATTCCACATTCCTCCATGAAGCCAGTTGGGTAACCTTCAGCTAGTTACAGCTGTCTTCTGAATTCTCAAAGCCCCACCTACCTCAGTGGGTATCTGCTTTGGGGAGAACAGAAAGCTTTGTCAGCTGCTTTAAGTCTCCTTAAATGAGTGAGAAAAGCTGAGTAGAAAAGCCAACTCTTCTTTTTTATTGCCTCTTTATTAATAGATAAAGGAGAATTGATATTTCTTCTTGTCTGCTCACCAATTCTTCCATTTGTGCATCTGTTTCAGAGACGTTACTAGGGTAGAATGGGCCCTGAAGGGAAAGCAGAGGTACATCGAGGGTGTATTTATTTATGACATTAATACACAACCTGTTCCCCAAGGCTGTACTATTCTGCCTTCTGTCATTTTATTCTCATAATGAATTTGACAGGAAGGTTAGGTTGAGATGTAGTGACTGACCCAATGTCACACGTGAGCTTTCATGGTGAAGTTGAACCTGCATTGACATTCTAGGTTCTGGCTCAACACTTGCACTTTGCTAGCCACAATAATAAGCAACAGCTTAAGTTAACAAGCCAATCCAAACCTTTCAAAATTAAAACAGCTGCAGCAGCTTGCCTTCCAATCAGGAAGAAAATAGTGGGCTGCCCTCCATGAAATTAAGTTCAAGTACAATCCATTGCATTATGTCAGAGGCGTCTGTGTTGTATAGATTTATCAGTAGTAGAAGCCAGAACTTCAAAGCCTAAGGCTGTGGGCACACCTCCACTGTAAGTCTTCTTTAGGCTGTCCTTTAGTCACTCTGCTCACACCTTTTTTCTTCCCAATTTGATTTATAACTGGACTTTCCCTCCTTCATATGTACTTTCTGGAGCCCACTTTTTCACAGGACTCGGTCCCTTTCAGCATGACAAACTGGACTAAAAGGGCTGAACTATATACCATGATGTGTGGCACCTGCCTTTCTTTCACTGAATGCCTGTATGTGTGGGTAGTACACACCAGAGCTGGCAGCACTGGTTCCCTCCCTGTTCCATTCCTGCCAAACAGTTTCCACTTTGCTTGCCACTGTTCCTCAGATGCCCTCCTCTCCCATCCTGTCCACCTGATTGCTCTTTGTTCCAGACACATGCTGGCAGATGCTTTCATTTAAAAAAATATAAATCAGTTTTGTGCTAAACTGATAAACAATAGATCTAGTGGTTTTGCACAAAAGCTGGAATGATTTTTTTTTAAAGAAATGTCCAGAAAGACACTGTTGGCAGGAGGAGCAGGGGAAAGAGTTCTATGGACCATGCATTTTCCATCTTTTAACAACTTTAGGGCAAACAGCAGAGTACAGCCTCTCCTTTTATATCAGGAATAGCTGGGGCGGGGGTAGGTATGCCTGCTGGTTGGGGTATGCCTCAGCTGCGTGTGTTGGGGGGCACAGTCCCCTTACTCCAACAGTACCCTGTACTACCGAGTTTGCCATCAGCATCACAGAACTCCAAACAAAACCCATTGCTACTACTGACTGACAGAACTTTATCCTATCAGAATGCAGGTCGTGTTGATGCAGCCAAGAGGGGTAGGAAACTAAAGAGTCCCTTGGGGCACTAGCATAAAAGGTGTGAGCATATCAACCCAAACTAAGGAAGATCTGGGGATGGATTATCAGGAATTGGGTGTGATTGGGATTAGGATGTCTTCAATTCAGCTGCTTAATAGGATGGACTATTTCAGCAACGTGTGACAACAGCCTAAAGCTCCTTTGTAAACAACCAGATATAAAATTGTACTGATTTAATTCAAATGCTTGGTACTCTAGGACAGCCTATAACATAAACCATGGTACATGTTCAAATAACTGCCTAAGGATCTTTCCTACGCAGCTAGGGGAATTCAGACTGGTGTCGGGCACCAGGATAACTTCCTTCCTTATCAGGGTGAAATTGTTCAGGGGAGCAGAGGAACTGCAATCTCTCCTGATGGAAAAGGTGTGGAAATAAGGGACCCAGAAACACTAGGCCCCCCATCCAACTAGTGCATAGCCATTACAGACAGTCATGATGTTAACTTCATAGAGGTGAAGTTAACTTGTAGAGAAGTTAAAGGGAAAAATGGCAAAAATGGGAGATCAGCTATAGCAGAGAATATGTGTAGCTCCAGATTAGTGTGTGGCATTATATGGGTTTTCTGAGATGGATCTTGTTTTTGATGACGTCTTGCCACCAGGTTAGGTCGCATCACCAGAGTGAACATCTGTAGTAACCACGCCCAGAGAACTAGCATGCATCAGCTGTCGAACAGTGAGTGTGACTGTCCATTTACAGGTGTTGGATTGTCACTGGAGATAGCACTGTGTTGACTTACCTTCAAAGTAAGCTTAAGACTGGTTCTTGTGACAGGCAGGTAGGTGTTCTGGGGAACATAACAAAGCCCTAGACTGTGATCCTCATAACAAATAAATGCAAGTAAATGAATTTTATTGAACACTCCCAGCCAGTTTGATTCGATTTTTGCATATTACAAACCTTATTTTTTAGTATAGTTGTAAACCACTTTGAAGTTCCTCATATGAAAAAAATAAGTTTAGAAATGTTAAAATAAACAAATAAGAATCCTGTCCAGCCTCTGAAGCACAGGTAAGCCAAATTAAGTGTAGCAGAGATTAAGACAAGGGGTCATGGATTGGGGAGCAATAGGATGAGATTGGAATCACATCCTCTCTACATCCCCAAGAAGGAAAGCAAGAAATAATAAGTGAATATGAATATTTTGTGTGTGTACGAGAGAGAGCATTTGCATTCTTTGGAATAAAGTTTCCTGATTCTAAATAATAGACTCTGAAAGATTAAAAGGAGGTAAGCACTTACATTTTTTCAGAAAGCTGATACAGTCTGTTACTGGAATGAAATATGAATGTAAATGTTGACTTCATTTCTGACTATGCTTTCTTCAAACTGTTACTATATTTGTTGTCTCTTACTAATGGATTGTTCAGAATTACCCATGTTATATTCTTACATACTCCAGTTTTGTGTCTGTGTGGCAAAAAATGCTTTATTCCAGGAAGTTTTCCAGTTTCATTTCAGCTGTGGGATTTCCTAGAGTTTCCCATCCAAGTACTAGCCAAATCTGCCCCTGCTCAGTTTTGAGGATGAGCCAGGATTGAACTGGTGCTGATCATAAGGTAGGATGCTGAAGTTTAATATAATTAAAAATAGCAATAAGCTATTACTTAAGCCTTGAATCTGTCAAAGTAGCCAATTGGCAACCAGCACAGTTGTTTAAATCCATTTGTATCCCTCCCTGTACCCAGGGCAGGTTATAACATTTAAAACCAAATGTAAACATATTAAAATAAAAGTATCTGAAAAGTGAGGAGAAAAAGCTACATCACCATGTAGCCAGGGCAAAGAGGTGTGTCTTCACTGCCCTCCTAAACACGTAAGGTGAGGGTGCCTGATGCACCTTGAGGGGGAGACTATTCCATAAACTAAGAGCCATCACTGAGACGGCCCTATCCCTGGTGTCTTTCCCTTTTGTTACTGAGAGTGGTGGTACAATCAGGACAGCCTCTGCTACAGATCTTAGGCATGGGCAGGATGGTATGGATGAAGGCATTCCTTTAGGTATTTGGGGCCCAAGTCATTAAGGGCCTTATAAGTTAGGGTTAATACCTTGAGTTGTGCTTGACAGCAAATCAGCAGCCAATGCAGCCCCTTTAAGACTGGTTTGATGTTCACCTGGCCAGCTGTTTCAGTCAGCAGGCTAGCAGCTGCATGCTGCACTCACTGCAGCTTCTGAACTATCTGCAGGGGCAGCCCCAACTACAGCAAATTACGAAACTCTAGTCTGGAAGTTACCAGAGCATGGATAAGCATAGCCAAATCATCTTTGTCCTGAAGGGGCCTTAGTTGTCAAACTAGCTACAGCTGGAAACTCTTGCCTATGACCACCTGAGTTTAAAGAATTGGTTGAGAGTCCAAAAGTACCCCCAGATTTCACACCTGTCCCTTCTATGACATTACAACCCCATCAAGAACAGGACACCTCCCACCTTCATGGACTCGAGACCCTGCGGTACATAGTACCTCCATCTTGTCTGGATTCAGCTTCAATTTATTGCCCCCTTATCCAGCCCATTACTGCCTCCAGGCACCTGTCAAGCACTTTAACTACCTCTACTGATTCAGATGGCGCAGAGAGATAGAACTGGGTGCCTCTGCTGATCTAAACAAATCAAGTTTATAATGTCTTGTGAAAGTGGAAGGATTCTTCCAGGTGGCAGCTTTGCAAATCTCTTCCCACGAAGCCCTATTGTGGAAGGCAGCCGAAGAAGCTGAAGCTCTGGGAATGAGCCCAGATCTTTTTAGGAGGCGTTTTGCCTAAGGACTTGTAACACGTAGTAATGCAACTCACTATCCATCCTGCTATGGTTTTGGAGGTTGCCTTTTGACCTTTTCGAATATTATTCTGTAAAGCAAATAGTTTCTGCTTTTCTAAATTCTCTTGTACGTTTCTCATAAACTTGTAAGGCTCTCTGCCCATCCAGAAGATGCCAGTAATGGTCTTTAGAACTATAGGGTTTAGGAGTTAAGGAAGGAACATGCACTGCATAACATTGTTCAGGCAGGGAAAACGATGCTAACTTTGATACTCTGTCACAGAGATCATGGTTATGAGGAAAATATAGATAGATATTAAAGAGCATGAGAGATAAGACCGAGCCCTGAGGAAACCTGGCATATGAGAGATGAATGCATTCACTATACTGTATGTAATGTTTTATGTTGATTTAAAAGACACGGAGGGTGTTCTCAGTGGTTAAATTGTTTTTAAACTTATATCTATCAGTATTTAATTTTAATTTAGACTCTAATAGGGTCAGCTATGGTACCTGGGGCTTTTTTGCACTTGGCATCCCAGTATGCATCTATGAACGTGTGTGTTTGTACGATCACCAATGTTATTATCTCAGTGACCAAAGGATAGAGGAAAAATAGCTGTTCTTTTTTTTTTTTTACTTAAACATTAATCATGATGTTTCTCCTTTTCTAGACCATAATGTTTTTCTCCACATATTATGTATCAGAGGAGACTTATTTCAACCACCTTGGGGAAAATCCAAGTGGTGAGATGGAGGGGGTGGGTTTCCCCCCCCCAAATGGTTCATTTCATTTTTTCTAGTTATAACTAGCATGTGAACCCCATCAAAACGATTTCCTAATATGTTTTGCTATGTAAATCTTAATGAGTAAAAAATTTAAAAACAGTTATACTTACATTCACACAAGACATGGGCTGTGTCCCCAGGCAAGCCCGTCTGGCACACTTTGGGCACTGTTTTGGCATGCATGGGCGAGGCACAGGACTGGGAACACATTTCGGGCATCACCATGACAATCCCGGCAACACGGGACAGGTATGGGCTGGGCACGGATGGTGGCATCTCCATGAGAACCATGCCAAACCCTGGTACGGGGGAGCATCATCATCTCCTCTCCACCTCCCCTCTACTCATTGGAAGCCGGATTGACATTAGCCCACCCCTGTGCTGCATTCTACTCCTCCCTTAGTGGCACTGACAACCAGGACTGGGGTGGGAGGCATGGAAACAAGTAAAAATAGAGCTTCATTCATAAATATAACTTTAAAAAAAATTTAAATGCCAAAAGCCGCTATGAGGTTTAGCGGCAATGGGCGCCTGAGCAGTTTTGTGCACCTCCACTCCACTGGGGGACGCAAGAATGGATGTAAACTGAAAATCAAGCCTTTATTTATGATTGCCTTCCCAATCGGGGAAGCAGGGATTGCAAACGGAACAAAATCAAACCATTATGCAGCCTGCCTTGGCATTCTTGAAACGGAGTTGGAATTACCTCGGTGGAAATGGCAGAAACTTTAAAAACCAAGCCGTTCTCCAGCCAGCCTTTGCGATCAGCATTTTAAAAAGTCAGCAGCTGCAGTCTTCAATGGACAGGGCAAGGCCAGCGAGCACACCCCACCTCCCAATGACGTGAGCGCAGATCTCCTCCCTGTTAGCCCACTAGCGTCCCTATGTGTGTTCCGGGCCCAAAGCGTGCTGAGACTTGGGGACAAAGCTTACCGATCCCGCCTTGGAACCGTACCAAAGTTGCATGGGGACATGGCCATAGCTTGTTTCTGACTAGTTTCCTTTTCCCTGCTGCAGACTTGACTTTTGGGATGGGTGAAAAATATTCATCACTTTTGCCATTTGTATGAATTGTGAAGATTCAAAACTGCATTTGTATAGAATATTGGCTATATTCTAAGACTGATCTTTGCATGCAAAATAAAAGCTTTGGTGCCTTCATTCAAAGCTTCAGAGGGGATTTGGAGTAGAACTGAAGCAGATTTGGAGACGCTACTGGTGGTGATAGCGATATGAAGCAAATTCAAAGGTTAGCACATTTGAGATGGCTCCATTCTCTCAAATGCAAAGTTCTACCCCAATCACTTTGATGAGGAGTGAACAGTAAAAAAAATGTGTGCATCCCTACTTGATATGCTTTCTTATAGAACATCACAATATATTTTAAACAGTCAGATGTATCTCTGGCTTAACAATCTTCTTCCCACTTTATGATTCTGTGACTTCGGGGATTTGAGACCAGGTGAAGGTTTTGGTGTTCTGTCCAGAAGCGGTTGGTGGACGAGTATTAAGACAAGATGCTGGACTGGATGGTGTGTAGCAAAATCCAGCAGGGCTCCTCTTATGAGCTTTGAAGATTACTGGTTGCTTTATTTATTGCAGTGCTTGGTGTAGTTTGGATTCTAGAAAGGGTTAATTCTCTCTACTTTTATCTACGGGAAGGAAACCAAGCTGAAACTTCCTGAAACAATAAAAAGTTGAGTTAAAATTCACAAGATACAAAGCAACCAAGGGAAGAAGCATGTAGGTGGGGGGATTTTAAGCACTGCTGACAATTTGTCAGGAATTTTTGAACAAGCCAATCTCTTCTGACTGATCACCATGTTAGTAAAGTGCACAGCAGGATTTTTAAGACATTTGAGTATAATTTAGTTTTCCCCTCAGAAATCTCTCTGACAGTGCTTCTGACTGATTCAAATGGTGGGATTTTCTTTAGAGATGTTATAAATTTCTATCCACAGATGATGGTACAGTAACTTCTAAAGAAACACCTTTTTTGACGAAAAAAACCCCTAGCCTATTTCCCCACTTTTACCGTATATATTGTTTTTAACCATATAAATAACAAAAATATGTTTGTTTTTCTTTTAATTTGTTTTGTTTCAAATATTCTATATATGTCTTTCTTTCCTTCCCCTTCTACATGTGTGTATAGATTCTACATATATTAAAATAATCTGTTTGGTTAATGGTTATAAGCTGCCCAACAAACTTTGGTTATGGAGGGGTATACAGTTTTAATAGGGAAGCAAATAAATAATTAGCTATTGTCCATGAAGTATGCTCTTATTTTGTGTTTAAATGGTATTATTTTTTTAAAAAAATTAAGGGTGCCATTTTAAATTCTGGCAGTAATTAACTGGACATAATTTCCATTAATCTTTACCAGAATAATGATGAAGCTTAGGTGGAGGTGGGAGCCAAGAGTGCCTACCTCCAGCTTCAACAAGTTCACCAGCTATGACCCTGTCTGGACAGGGTTGGTTTGGTCACAGTAATTCACTTGTTGGTCATTTCTGGACTGGACTATTGTTGTCTGGTGTATATGGGGCTACCCTTAAAGGTGTTTGAGAAGTTGCAGCTAGTGTTGTATACATATTGGCTGTGCTCACACCTTCACTTTAAACCTTCTTCAGTCCATTTTCAGATCAGATTGCTCAAACCTTTTTATTTCAGTCCCTTTTATTTGTAGACTTTCTGTTTAGGAAAGTCCAAATGGAGGGTGGAAAGTCCACAGAAATAAAATGGATAAAAATGAAAAAGTGTGAGCGGTCAGACCTGAAGATGGAATGAAGAAGGTTTAAAGTGAAGGTGGGACCATGGCCATCATGTCAGACCTAAAAGAACTGTAATGAGTACTGAGTCCAATTTAAGGTGTTAGCATTAACCTATAAAGGCCTATATCACTTGGGCCCCAAATACCTTAGAAACATCCCATACAGATTTGCCAGTGCCTTAAGGTCTGCCAATGAGGCCTTCTTGGCTGAGATGACTTTCTTGATGATAGCCTCTAGTTGTGTCAGGTACCTTATTTGTATACATTCATATAGCTGGTGAAGATGAACCTCTTTACCCATAGCCTATTTCCTGAAGATTCAGTTTCCCCTTCTTGTTCAGGCACTTTGTTTTAGAGGAAGGAACTGGGGTGCTTCTAAGGCAATCTGCTGGGACTCGAGAGCAGGAGAAGGTTTGTCCTTGTCTCTGCTTGAGATGCCCATGAGCATTTGGTGGGCCACTGTGTGCAACAGGATGCTGGACTAGATGGGCTGTGGCCTGATCCAGCAAGGCTTCTCTTATGTATGTTCTTATAAACTATCTTGTAGCCTCTAGGTATAGGGTGGGATAGAAATAGGGAGAGAGATGGATAGATGGATGGGCAGACAGAGTAAACAGACAAATAGGCATTTATTTTGATAGACCTTTAGGATATTTTTGGCAAGGTGTTAGAAAAGTTATATTTCTTGAAAACGTTATTTTAGGGCAAAGTTGCCTAGTTACTTTTCTGGGCTATACTGTGTTGCTTTCTAAGCAAATACCTCTGGACTCCACTAGTTTTGGTTATAAAAGAAAATAAATGAAATCATTATTAAAATAGATAAAATACGGCATGGGAACAAAGCTCAAAGTTATCCCATAAATAGAGTACAAATAATTACTTCTACAAGCATCAGTCATTTAGTGGAAAGGGATAATTTTCCTCAGGAAATATATACATATTCATTGGACATATATAATGTGCTTGTATGCAAAAGCATTGGGTGATTAAGTTGGTGAAGACAGGATGTTAATCTTGGATGAAAAAGGTTATCTGTCCCAATTTTAGCTTTTCTTCAAAGTAGAAAACACTAGGGAGATAAAGAGAGGAGCAGAGTGATGAGCTAGATTCTGAATGAAGTTTTAGGGTTCAAGGGTGGACTTATTTCCATTTGAAGGGGTGCAAAATAGAACACTCACCTAGGCATGTGAGGTGACTTTGGAGCCCTGATCAAAATTCTGAACTCTTTTTGCTCCTCAGTCAGGCACTGTTTCAGGAAATGGAGCAGTGCCTAAACAAAATCTATCCTCACTTCAAAATCTATTTTCTGGTCAAGGTGCAGTTTCCTGGCTTTTCTGTTTATAACGGGGGGTGTTTTTGGAAACACAGGAATTGGCCACTGAAATTAATCACTTCTGTTGTTCCAGAAAAAAGGGTACCTGGGGCTTTTTTGCACTTGGCTTCCCAGCCAAGGAGAGCCTTGGATGAAATGGCCCTGAGTGCACTGAGCATCTGCATTTGCAGATGTTTAGTGCACTTGAACTCTCTCCAAGTTGTCCCCAAAACGTACCTTAAATGTGAATGGCTGGTGAATGGCAGCCATGTTAACATTCTGGGTGATGGCGCTGAAACCAGGCAACTGCATTACATGACATGGCAGCATGCATTATATGACACATCACATGCTCCTCAGAGCATACCAGCCCTGAACTAATGCAGGGGTGGAGCACATTTTAGATAGGTGTGAAAGACACCCTGGTCTGGAAGACCAGCAGGAAGCATTATCTGTGCACTTCCTAACTCTCTGTCACAAAAGCCCTCTAACAAGTACTTACACTGAGTTGTTTGCTGGGTGAGTGCAAAGTTGTATGGCTCCCATGCTCTTTTTGCACACCCACAGTAGCACATTTGTGCAGGGACATGGAGATTGTGTGTCCTTTCATGGTGATACATCATGCTGTATGGATCCTGTTTGGGTTCAAATTGACTGAGTTACCTTCATCTTGAATTTCTTTTCTTTTCTTTTCTTTTCTTTTCTTTTCTTTTCTTTTCTTTTCTTTTCTTTCTTTCTTTCTTTCTTTCTTTCTTTCTTTCTTTCTTTCTTTCTTTCTTTCTTTCTTTCTTTCTTTCTTTCTTTCTTTCTATCCCATCCTAGACCAGAAGTTCTCAGGATGGGTTACAATATTTAAAATTGAACATATATTAAAACAACAGTATATATTAAAACAGTGACAGTGCCTGTAAACTGGGGGGAGACAATATATTCCCATTTAACCAAAGGCCAAGGCAAAGAAGTATGTCTTCCTACCTTCCTACATATATACAGTGAAGGAGCCAGGCACACCTCAAGGGGAAACTACTCCGTAGCCTAGGGGCCATCAGTGAGAAGGCCCTCTCCTGGGTGCCCGCCCCTTTTACTACTGAAGGTGGTGGGACAACCAGGAGGGTCATCCCTCCAGATTTTAAAGCATGGGCAGGTCGATATGGAAGAATGCATTCCTTTAGATAAATTAGTCTATGAAGAAAAATCTCTCCCTTTTTTCTAAGAAATTCATACTAAATTGCAGCTCTGAGTCAGTGACCTTCATGTATAGACTAAGATTTTCTCTGGAATGAGAGTGACTACTAAAACTAAGGAGGGGCTTATGTTCATTTCTCTTTAAGATTACTGTATTTGTAACATAGCATCCTTCTATGACTTTTTAACAGCATTCACCTTCAAAAAGTAAGCTGGAAAATCTTTCCCCATGACTTTGTTTCCAAGGCAGAAATATAAGAACATAAAAGGAGCCCTGTTGGATTGGGCCACAACCTATTTATTCCAGCATCCTTTCTCACACAGTGGCCCATCAATGGCTTATGGGCATCTCAAACAGAAGACAAAGGCAAAACCTTCACCTGCTCTCAAATCCCAGCTAATGGCCTTTAGGAGAATTCTGCCTGTCTCCCTAGCCTGGAAGATGTATGTAGGCATCCATTCTAGTAGCCATTGATAATTCTGTCATTCATGAATTTGTCTAACTCTTAAAGTTATCTAGGCTGTTTGCTTTAGCACTTCTTCTGACAGCAAAATCCATAGACTTATGACCCTTGTATGATCTGACTCTCCTACCCATCAGCTTCATAGGGTGCCCCCTGGTCCTACTGTTGAGTGACAGAGAAATAAATTTTCTCTATCTCCCTTTTCTATACCGTGCATGGTTTTATATACTTCAATCAGGTCCCCTCTTAAATGTCTTTCAAGGCTGAAGAGATCTAGACGTTGCAGTCTCATTTTGTAAGGGAGATGTTCCAGCCTTTAATCATGCTGATTGCCCTTTTCTGCACCTTTTCTAGTTCCACAATATCATTTTTGAGATGTGGAGACCAGAATTGTACACAATATTCCAAATGTGGCCTCACCATAGATTTATGAAGAGGCAAAATGACACTTGTTCACTTGTTTTCTGTTCCTTTCCTAAATTTTCCTAGCATTGAATTGGGAATAATTAGGGCTGGGTCCAGATTAGCAGATTAAATCCACAGTTATAACAAAATATGCAGTTTACCTGGCTGCCAAGCCATGATGGGCCATCTGGACTTCTCATAGAAAGCTACAATACTTACATAGTGTCACATGGGATGGGGTAGCCAACGGGAGCTGGGCTGGAGGGTCAGCTCTTGTTGGCTGTTTCTTGCTGTCCTGTCAGGACAGCAGAAAACTTCGAATTTGCCTGATACTCTGGAACAAGCGCCCATCATTCCACAGTAGCTACATTCACAGTAGCAGAGGCATAATGTGCCGCTGCTACGATGTATCAGGCATCAGACGTGACACCCACAGCCTGACTGCACATTTGAATGTGCAGTATTCCCATGTTGACGCAGCCTAGGAAACCTGAGCTACTTCTAGGTCTTCTACTAGTAGGGATCCAAGCAGGAACAGTAAAAAGGTTCCAGTTATCTTTTCATTGCAAACTGGTAGAAATCTCATCCCCTACCCTGGATAGACAGTCTTTGAGTTGGCCTATAAACCATTTTGGCATCCCTTCAGACTCATATCTTTTTCTCTTATAAAGTGCTGTTTCTCATGGCTTTGTTCTCTTCCTTTATTTCCTTAGCAGAGAACGTTAGGCCACGGAACACTAGAAAGCATTGCTCACTGTTTTCTTAGAATTCTTGATTCTTCCTCTTTTTCCTGGAATCTGCCGTTAAAATCATATGTCAGTTATGATTAACGCAGGGCAAGTTGAATATATATATATATATATATATATATATTCAGTTGGTCCTAAGCTGACATGATTTAGTTCCCATGCATCCTTTATTTTTCATGCTGAGAGAGAGTTAAAAACCCTTTGAATTTGGGCACATATCACAGTTCATTGCATCTGGACACTTCCAATCAGTGCTGTGGTTCACGTATGTCTTTAAACTGCAATTACAATGCTCCAAGAACACTAGCAAACACTACATTGGGAAGCCAGGTTGCCTGTTTCTGCTCTAAATATTTACATCACAAGAAACTGTATCTACTTTTAGATCTCCTTTTCTCTTTAGATCATCTGTGGTAGAAATGTCATATATTCCACACTTGACAATCAATGTGCCCAGTATGCAGTCTATACAGTACATGTACTTGCAAAAATACTTGAAATGCTCATTATATTTTATGTCTGATATTTGTAAAGAAAAAAGAGTATTAGAGCAACATACAATTCTCTAAATTTCACCTACAACATAAATGGTCTTAAAGCAGCTGAGAATTACATTTGATGGAAAATTCACTGAAGCTAATAGATGAAGTTCAAGGAATTCTAAAGAAAGTTCACTTTATTTGTTCCTTATGTAATGGAACCAGACATTTTTCAAGTAAATTACAAACCTTATGTTGGTCCTTGTTTTACATTCAATGCAATACTGAGAACAAGACTGCTTAGTCCCATTCCCACCTTTGCACCTGCTATGTGTCATCTGTGTTCCAGGGAAAACCCTTTGAACATGTTTAGGTGCTCACCATGATCCAGAATCCTGCCAGGATAGAGTTCTACATCATAGGAATCTACAGCTGCAACTTGCATGGGAGGTCATAGGTTGAAGTTGTCAGGGGGTATTGGGGTGTCAGGTACCCCCCGTTGGTAATAAATCTTCGTCGCAGAGTTGCGCTTCTCCGTGCTGGAAAATACATGTCTCTCCAGCATGGAGAAGCGCAACTCTGCGACGAAGATTTATTACCAACGGGGGGTACCTGACACCCCAATACCCCCTAACAGAAGTCTCTTGAAAAACTTCTATGGCATTTTAGTAGCAGGTCCACTAGAAATACAAGGCTTCATCAAGTGATTGTTAAGATGTTGTTCTTATTATGCAGTTGTTGGTGTTGACACATGAGTATATAATACTGTAATTATTGGTGTACTTAGATATCTCATTATCTAACCAGGTACATAAACTGAATTAATGAGAGGGACAGAAGAGATCTAGAGCATAAGAGGAGTCTGATGGTCAGCATCCTGTTTCACATAGTGTCCCACCAGTTGCTTTTGGGCATCTCTAGCCAAAGACAAGGGCAAAACCTTCAACAGATCTCTGTACTGATCTTGCCACTCAGCAGTCATAAATGGAGAAATGTTTGAGGGATAGTATTATGTAGGGCAGTTTTATACTAACAGGAATCTTAATGACCAAGTGTTCCCAAATGTATGAACTGCGTGCCTACATGGTTTTCTAATTGATTTTGTATACCCAGCTGCTCTTCTCTTCTTCCCTTCCATGTTCAGTGATTCTCCAAGGGATTTTATGGGAGAACTCCATAGGATGCAGATGGGGAATTTGTGTCTCTCTATATCTGTGGAAGACTTCAGTTCCTACAATTTCTAGACTATTGGCTACACTGATTGGTACGATGAGAGCAAAAGTCCAAAACTTCTGAAGGAATGGATACTCTTTCTAAATTATATAGATTGGTAAATCCTGACATAGTAGCTTCTTGTTTAAATGCTGCGTTTAAGCATTTCCTGAGATTTCTACCTCTAACCTTGACTAGCTGGAATGTAATGTAAAATCTAGATTTCCATTAGTGACTGTTCTCTCTGTTTTACACAGTTGAGTTTAGTTGGGAAAACACCTGTTGCTTCTCTGGATAGTTCAAGTAATACTAGATGCTGATACTGCCCATGAATCATGTTTTCACTTCTGTTGACCTTTAACAAAGCCACGAGAGAACAGAAAAAATGAAAATGAAACTACTTGGCTTGGCATGCTGGCCATTCAACATAAATGGGATACCAGCTTATAATGTAGCAGTTGCTTTTGAATACATTAACACATCTGAGTATCTAGAACAAATGGAAAACTTCATATGATACCAAAAGTGTGTTAAACTTACCATATGGACTTCCAGAAGTTAGGTGTTGCCATGTAAAATGTCATAGTATCTTTTCCCCATAAGAGTTTCTGTTTTTTAGAAATGAAAGACCAAAAAAAAAAAAAGAAAGAAAAAAAAGATGTCTCATAATGTAATAAAACTATCGCAGACATACAGAAACAGAAACAGGATAATTAGTCTGCTGTGTGGTCTAGAAATATATAGCCAAGTTTTGAGAAACTTAGAGCTGAGCTGCCTTTATTCTTGATAAATGTTCCTACTGCACTATCTATAGTCCTGTCTATATGGTGTTAAAAGGGCACCACTTTTAAAATGGCACAGTTTCCACTGAACCTGCTCTGCTCAGTCAAATTTAAGCAACAGCTCTGGTCAGAGTCAACTTTGGGGGCAGAAGAGGGAGGAGAGAAAATAATATTTTGGTGAAAAAGAACAGAAGAAACAGCCCTGGGGGAAGAAAAGTGGGATTTTTTTGAGAGGGAGGAGGGAGAGAAAGCAGCAAATGATGGTACATCTGTCAGTGCTCAGGCCATCCCGTGGATAAATGCTTCCTGTGTTTTTGGCACACTCTTTGTGAGTGCACACTAGTTTGGGGCATCTCCCCTCTAGCAGGGGGACTGTGCCTCAAATCAGCAGGTGTTGTTTAATGTGAGCAAGAGTAAAGTGATTCCCATTGGTGCTAAATTACCCGAACTACCCATATACACTAATAAGATCAGCACTAACTGTGACTGATTAGGAAACAGACCTTGGTGTAATGGCAGACTCTATAATGAAAATGTCAACACAGTCTATATATAAAAGGCTAATGGCATGTTAAGGTTAATTAAAAAAAAAGATTGAAAATAGAAATGTAGAAAAACAGAGCCCCCCCCCCTTGCTGAAGGAGCCTCTGTACCCTGTCACCCCCAGAATGGGAGACTAGGAATCTGCTGGGTGTCACCATGGCTAATGTGGCTGCTGCAGTTCTTGGGACATCTTCAAGCTTCACCAGTGGGATTGTTCCTGCTATAGAAGTACTGGCAGTGGGGAGTGATTGCAGGACTGGGTCCATACAAGGTAAGACTCATTAAAAAACACCTGCTTGGTTTTGTGGGCCTATATAGTCTCTGTGCTTGTAGTGGTGGGCCTGTCATCAGTGGTGTAACCAGAAAAGGCAGCTGCGACTTTGGTGAGAATGAGGGTAAGGACTACTCCCTTTGACTTAGGACCTTAGGGAACTGTGGAAGGATTAGAAGAGGTGGACATTTTCAACTACTTTTCTTGTGCATTCCCCTCCTTCATACACAAAAAGTACATTCAAGTGCAAAGACCTATTTCCAACTCTTCTTTTCCTGTGTTCCTTCAGGCTATCCCATCTTTCTCAGATTGCCTCAGATTGGTACCCACATGTGCCTATCATCCCATGACCCTCACCAGTATCTTTTCTTCTGCTTTGTTCAGACGCATGCCCTCATCCCAGGCAGATCTACATGGAAACGAACATTTAAGATTCCTGTTACACAGGCACCTAGTTGGCTAGGTGAATCCACCATGTTATTTATTTATTTATGTAATTAGCTTTTATCCCGCACCATCTCCACCTTGGTGGACTCTGAGCGGCTAACAAGATTAAAAACACACCCTTCATTCTAGTGCTTTAAAACATTACAACAGACAATACCATTTATCAAAAAGTTCCTCTAATTTAAGGATCATTTAACCAGGGGCATAAAAACCTTCGTAAGACCACCCCAATCCAACTGGCTACTATTTTGTCTATTAACCACCCTGACCAAAAGCCTTCCCAAACAGCCAGGATGATGATGTTCCTCATCATCCAGCCAAGGTTTCCCAGTGTTTCTTCTTTAGCCCTTCTTGCAGTGTGAATTCTCCCCATTCCATCCCGAGCCTCCCAATTCCTATTGCATGTTCTTACCCCATAGCTGAATACTAATGTGTGCTGTGTGAACACATCTCCCTTGGCTTACATAGTTTCTCAACATTGCCCCATCAAAACAAGCTGCTGTAATACCTCTTGAAGAATCAAATCTTCACATTGCCTTTTCTCATTCCTGTATGAAGATTTTGAAATTGAACACACAAGTATGCCCTACATGTCTTCTATGCTCCTATTTGCCCTGTCAATTTCTATCTAATGATTATTCTCTCAGTTTTCATCCAGGTGCTTTCCACTGAGATTCACATCATCTGAGTTCCAGAGTTATGTGTTCTACGTGGCAGAATACATATGGAAATTGCATTAAAGATTAGCAGAGTGCTTCAGGGCTGTTCTTAATGCAAAGGGATATTGTTTGCATAGCTCTCACCTCCTACCCCACCAAGAATGAAAATCACTTTTTGGCCTTGACAAGGGTATCTTCAAATTCAGGAAATTGCCCACAATCCATTTCCTGTTTATGATTGCTGGGAATGCCACTAGGGACCAGTAAGTTCCCTCAAGTGGGGGTGATGGGAGCAGGATTACTGCTGCAAGGAGAGAGGAGTTTGAAGAGTTCTGAAGACATTGAGCCATGGTCATCAAAGGAACCTGCTTGCAATCCATGATTGATTTAGTTTTGCCTTTTGCAGTGTATAGTCTCTGGCCACACCTAAGACTTTTTCTGCCTTCAATTAAGCAGCAGTGCATTTGGAGCACATAATTTAATAGTCAAATTGTCCCAGGTCTACATTTCCCCTTATAAAATCCATCTTTTTAAAAAAACAGCATAAAAACTTCTTACATTTTTTTCATATCACAGTTACATTGCTTTAATGTTCTTTATGTGTCTTCCTCCGTTTTTCCAGCTCCTCTTCTTTGTGTCGCTTATTTCTTTCCTCCCCTTTGATGTCTCTTGTTCCTTTTCAGCTAACCCCTTAGTTTTTAGTCGAAACCATCCATCATTACTTCCAATTCTCTTAGATGGTTAATAAAGAGACTCCACTCTTCCCTAAACTTATCTGTTATTTTATCTTTTAATAAGTTTGTCAGTTTGTCCATTTCTGCTAAGTCCATCAGTTTTAATTAGCTATTCTTCCACTGTAGGTATCCCTTCTTCCATTTTTGTGCATATAATAATCTAGCTGCTGCCACCATATATAGAATCAAAGAATTTATATTGTCTAAACTATTATCTACAATTCCCAACAAAAACAATTCTGGCTTAAATGTAATATTTATCTTTAAGATTTGTCTCATCAAATTGTATATTTGTATCCAATAGTAAGACCATTGTAGTAATGTTATTGGACAAATTTAGTTATTGTTAGCCTCTATAATATTGGAGGAGGAATAGCGGGGAAGAGGGGAGTTACCTTCCTTGCCTTATGCATACTGAGCTAGAAATGCCCCGCAGTTTCCTCAGCCCCTAATCTGACAGAAGTGTACTGGCTGTGTGCAAAAGGATTACAAAATACAGATAAGAACACGGATATTCCCTATGATATTCCCTATGAATTCCCTGTTATTCTGATGTATAACAGAACTTTGGATCCCCAAAACAGAACTGGAACCCAGGCTGTTGCGTGGCAGCTGCATTCCAAGATGCAAATTATATAGCAGTCAGTGGTGGTTTGCAGCCTGGGAATCGAGGTGGAGTGGTGAAATGGCAACAGAACAAAATGTAGTTTATTAAAACCAATGGGAAGCTTCAAACTATACACTTATTCAGTGATGCTGCAGCCTGAGTCTTCATCTAAACCAACTTTCAATTAGGCTATGTACAGACATAACAAAGGGTGCGTTCCCATGGTACTAATTTGTATCTCTATTGCCCCTCCACTGAAGTGGATTAAAGAAAAGCGGCTTCAATCTGGATTTAAGCGTTCCCAAGGGGGTAAGCAAAACACGCATTTAAAATGAATGGACCGTCCCCAAGGAAGCGTGTTTTGTTTACCCGCATCTTTTTCTCCCCACCCCTCGCTGTTTCATTGGGTGATCGGGTGGAAGGAATTTCCAGCTGCTGAAACACCTCCCCTCCAGCCAGCGATCCTGCAATCCTTTCCTTCAAAAAGACCAAAAGAAAAATTTAAAACTTCTCTGTTCGTCTCCCCTGCTTGCAAAGACTGCAGCCGGCACTCTTTACAAGATCTCCACCCAGCCAGCTCTTTTACACTTTCACGGAAGCAATTCATCACAATGTATCTTTGCTGTTTCTCTTTGGGATTGGAAAGAGAAACAGCAAAGAGAAAATGCCTGCCTAGATCGCTGTTTGCATAGATCGCTGGCTGGATGACAGGCAGAAGAGAGAGAGAGAGAGAGAGAGATGATCTCTCCGGCTGGCAATTCCCACCTGGGAGAGAATCCCTGCCCCTTTTGTCACGGAGCGATCCCATGGAAAATGCTGCGCTGAAAACCCACGTCTTCCAGAAAGTACTGCTTTAAACAGGTATTTTTTTAAAGCGGGTTTTCCCCATTAGTGGCGCTGGAAACCCGGATTAAAGCTGTGCATGGGACCGCTCCGTGGCAAAAGAAGATTTTCAGCAGACTTATTATTGCATGGGGACGCAGCCAAAAGGGACACCTCAGAGGCACATCAGAGAGACAGTTTGTGGCTCTTGTGTTCTCAAGCCTTCCCTAGTCCACCTTTTCTAGTTCTGATTGTTCATGACAGTGGGGAGGGACAGACCTTTGTGTTAACATCCCCACCTTGAATCATTATCTGAGCTGCCTCAGAGATGCTCTTTTTTGCCGTGTCTGATTACAGCCCGAGTCAATGCTGAAGCACCAGGGACCAATATTTAATCAAATGTGGGGGAGAAATGAAATTTTGATGGACAGACTGAAGTTGTGCTGACAGTGATATGGTCAGATGTTTAAAAGCAGAGTCTTTTTGTCATTGACATTACATATTCCTTTGAGGAACACCAAATCAGCTAGAATGAAGAGGAACTCAAATGTCCCTCAAATACACTTTGTGCTTTAATCTTAAATCTCTGCAGTTGTGAGAATGCTTTGATGAGAAAGAAAGGCAGAAGAAACAAAGCAGTGATGGAACTATAAATTTTAGTTTCATCCGTATGATCTAGATCCTAGTGCATTGCACAACAGGGTATAATTCATATATATGTATTTGGGGCTTTAAACTAAAACACTTCCCTGATTTATAATCCCAAGTCACTAATTACTGCTGTTTAAACTTTGAATTGTTCACCATCAGTATTAAAACTAGGTTATTTGAAATGAGCATTGCATAAAAAAGTGTGAATTTGAAAGAACAACAGTTGCTATCTTGATTGGGTTTTCCTCAGTAGTAGCCAATTTATGGGAAAGAAATCTGTTCTGTGGTTTTACCATCTGTGGGAAGATATCTCATTCAGAACATGCCATGAGATCATTTGCAAAGAGATATACAATAGTCTAGTGCAGTATTTTTCCTTAATTTTTGCCAGTGAAGTTTGAATTAGTCTTGTAGTGCCTTTTAAAGACTAACTGATGTATTGTGGCATAAGCTTTCATAAACTAAGCATTTGGTACAATGGGCTTTATTCTTTCAAAGTTTAGCCACAAGCAATCCTTGTGGAAAGTATCATTGAAGGATTTTTAGCTGGATATAAATTATGGCTGCCTCTGCATATGTTAATAAAGGTACCTCAAAAGCATCTTAGAAGTGGAAGTGTTGGGATTGTTTCCTTCCCATTTTAAATCCAAATGCACTTCAGAAGTGATTTTTCAGAACTTTAATGTTGATTAAAGCACTACCATATGGATGCTACCACTTATAAGATGCTCTTGGGCCTTTTTAAAATAGCCAGTATGAAGTTCACTGAGATCTGCACCGCTAGAAGCATATTATTTTATCCTACTATGTTTTCTCAAAAGAGACACACATATGATTAATCTCTTGAAAGAGCCATGTCAGAATTTTTTTCACAAACAAAATTCCCTTTTATTTAGGGCATTTAACCAGTTTCTCTTTTCAGTCATTACTTGCAACTCAGTATAAACTTGCATTTTAACTATGGACAGTAATGAATAACACCTCTCCTAAACATATGAAAAAGTTATGAATTAATCTTGACGAGGCTTATTCTCTTCCTCTGCTTCACTTACATGGTTTATTTGTGATTTTATGTCTGTAGCAGTTACAAATGCTTTGGGGGTGGGGTGGGGGAGGAATTGAAATCTATAGAAGTACACCGGGGACTTTACCAATCTTGTTCACTGTTGCTTAAGAATATAAGAACTTAAGATGAGTCCTGCAGCGTTGGCCCAAAGCTCATCTAGTCCAGTATCTCACACAGTGACCCACCAACTGTTTCTGGGCATCTCGAGCAGAAGACAAAGGCAAAACCTTCATCTTTTCACAAACCCCTGCAAATGGCCTTTAGAGGCATTCTGCCTGTCTCTCCAACCTAGTAGTGGTACTTGGGCATCCATTCTATTGGTCACTGATACACCTGTCCTCCGTGCATTTGTCTTTTTCTTAAAGCTATCCAGGCTGGTTGCTGTCACGACCTCTTCTGGCAGAAAAATCCATAGATTGAAGACTCTCTGGGGGGGAAAAATATTTCTCCTAAACCTCCTACCTGTTAGCTTCATAGAATTCCCCACCATAAGAAGAGCCCTGCTGGGTCAGGCCATGGCCCATCTAGTTCAGCATCCTGTCACACACAGTGGTCCACCAGTTGCCCTGGGCCACATTGGTCTCCACCTTGGGCCTCACTGGTCACACCTTTATCCAAGAATGACCTGAGCCTCCTCTTGGCTCTCTGCCCCTTTTCCCAAATCAAATCTATCTCCTTTCTGATAGGATGCCATTCTGTCAGTCAAGGGGGGTGAAGGTGCATGTTTGCAGTTCTTTTTAAAGCCTGCTCCATGATCTCCATGACCCCTTCCTTTTTAATGTACTTTTCTTCTCCGTGCAATTAATTTTTTAAAGTAAATTTGCATAAAAATGCTAGACAGAAGAATCATAAACTGAGGAGAGAAGGGGAGGTGTTCTATGAACTTCACATGTGCCAATTGGCCAAAGGAAAGACTGGACCTTACTCACCATCTAGGCTTCTTTAAGCCTTAAAGTATATAAAATCATACATGGTGCAGATAAAGAAAAATCTTTTCTCTATTGCATAATAGCAGAACTATTTGCTCCATGAAGCAAATGGGCAGGAGGGTTGACCGGCAAGAAGAATTTTTTTTTTCACCCAGAGGATCAGCGGTCTATGGAATTTAATACCAGAAAAGGTGGTGACAGCAACCAACCTGGATAGCTTTAAGAAAAAGTTAGATAACTTCATGGGTACAGAAGGATGGCTAATAGAAGGATGCCTAAGTACCACCACCAGGCTGGAGAGGCCTGGTGGTGGTCCTGAACCTAGAAGTTGGCCTTCTGCATGTGGATTTTTTTTACCACATTAAAATTACTAGTGCTGATTTTGTTCCTGGTATTGTGGTTCTTTTCTTGTTTCTTGGTTTCAGCCTTATGTGTGGTAGTTTTTACTCTCAAGATTTGCTTTGCTGAGGATACTTAAAGACCATTGGGCATTTGTGTGTAGATAGAAGGCATAGAGATTCCTGTGCAAACAATAATTTACCACTGAGTTGGTTGTCCCACTTACAAAAATCACACACATTGTGAGCACATCATGAAAGCCTATACTTAGCAGTGGGTTTAGCCCAAAAAGTCGATCAGCTATAACTTGTACAGAGCATAATAAGCAGTTGTAAAGATTGTGGGGAAGAAAACGTCCTATAGTGTGAGGACTTTGCCAAGAATTTGACAGCTGATTGGGCATTAGTAAAAGACTTCTTTCTTTCTCCTCGATTTGAACTTCTAGATTGAATGTTAGAACACAAAACAAAATGCAGTTTAAGAATCGCTGCAGAAACTGTCAGATTTGATATTCTCTGTTTCCATCCAGCCCCATGTATTAGTCACTATTTGGACCTGATCCCAAGCATCTGAGTCAGGCTGAAAAGCTTCTTTCATTACAAGTGCCTACATCTTGACTATAGTTCCTAGCATCTGCATTGATGGAAACAGGATTCTTCCTTTAGCACGTAATTCATGCTGACGATGAGTCCTCTGAATTAGCTTTGGATTTCTGTTTTGAATTTAGATTCCACATATTGAGTCCATCTCCAGATGTTGGCACTGTGGAATCTTATGCACATTTCTGACAGTCAAGCTGCTTCCACAATAGCCTTTTTTCCCCTCTGGAACTGACTTTGTCATTTATTTAACCATTTTTACAGAGAATCTAAAGGCTGCCATCATCAGTTACTGCTCTTATATTCCTTGCAATCCTTTAGTTTTATGATGCGAACTTGTGGCAAATTATTTTGCAGAATCCATTGGTCCAGAGTGAAAGGGCAAAGTGAGGAAGTTTCTTCTTCACAGATTCTGAACATTTTATTTTTTAGCAAATGCAGAGGATGCTATGAACTTTTCATTGTTACTTAGGGTGATTCTGCACTGGCTGGTATTTTGGATCAGCAAGTGTCCTAGAAGTCTCCCTTCCACATGCTGATAGACTGCCCAGGACCTCCCTTAGACCACTCCAGCATGTGAAAGAGAGGGTCCTAGCACGGTTGCTGTTCAGTGTAGAATTGCCCGGAGTTATTGTATTCTGTGCATTTAATTGCTTGTTAGATTTTCCTTTCTTTCTCATTTTTTAAAATTGTAAAATATCGACATTTCACTATAACATTAGATAGAAAATTGCAAAAGAATGCAAGGCTTAGGGACCATTCTTTCCCAGCCTCGATAGGGACCAGACTATTACTCATTAGAAAGAACAGTTAACCAATTATCTCCAAACTGCATTGGACAAGAAACTACACTCAAGACTGAAACCACATGCATGATTGAAATTACCTGTAGGAAGCTTTTGGGCATTGAAAAGGACATTCACCGAATGTGACTAAAAAGTGAATCAATATTATAGGGACGATCTTGCCCATGAAGCCAAGTAGTAAAACACTGCAAGTGCTGTACAAACATTACAATCCTGTGTCCAGCTGCATTGGCAGCTCCAGAGCACTGTAGTTTGAACACGTACTCAGCTTGCTTGTATTCCATATAATTCATTCACTGATTCATAGTATTAATAGTCCACCCTTCACTTGAGGGTCGAATTATAAGTTTTTTAGAAAAAGATACTATAAGGCTGTGGTCACACTGCAAGATATAGTGTCACACATAGAATTAAAGAGTTGGAAGGGACCTCTAGGGTCATCAGATCCAACACCCTGCTCAGTGCAGGATTTCCTAAACCATCCCAGACAGATGGTTGGTCAGCCTCTGCTTGAAGACCTCCAGCAAAGGAGAACTCACCACCTTCCATGGCAACCTATTCCATTGACTGGTTGCCCCCACTGTCAATAGTTTTTTTTTTCTAATATCTAATCTGTATTAACACCACAAGAAAAAAAAAAAGCTGAAGCCTTCTCTTTGGATTTACATGACTAAATACTGACTCCTAAAGCAGAAGATTTGGTAAAGAGGCTAAAATTCTGCAGTTTCCCTTCCACACTTTCTGACTAATAGGATTTTCTCTGGTACTGCAGCTCATGACAGATCATTAAAATAGGAGGGAATCCAATTCCCCAAAATTCTACCTCCTATCTTCCTGGAACTTCATGCTATCTGGAATCAAAGGTCCTGAAAAAATGCTGGGGCATTACCCCACTGTAAACATATATTTAAAGTCACACTAAAATGCCATCCTAAAACCCAGCCCATAACTAAGGAACAGGACATATTTCTGCATAAGAGGAGGGGGGCTGGTAGCAAAGAAAAGGACTCAGAGTCTTTTTGCACTAGTTCTGGTGGACAGCCAGTGTTTGCTCCCGCATGGAGCCTATGCACTGGGTATAGAGGCTCATGTATAACTGTAGACCACAAACATGTGCTCTACAGCAATACTAGCCCCAGGCTAGGCTAGCCTGTTTGCACCTCTTCTGGGTGAACGGATCCTGGGACTTTGCACCCACAGTTGCACGTTGTGTCTTTTGATCACTGCAGAAATAGTGCTGTGCCTGCTGATTGCCACAGCAAGGCAGTCTTGGCAGTCACACTTACCAAGCACTTGGAGAAGCAGTGGAACCAGCTGTTGTGCCAAATAAAGGTGCAAAAAAGCTCTCAGACTCAGTGCTGAGATGATGATGATGATGATAGGCTATGATGGTCCATTGGAATCTTTGCAAAAACTATCATGTGACCACAGCAAAAAAAAAAAAAAAGGTAGAAAATGAGCAAGCCCAAATATTGTGGGACTTTTCTATTTGTACAAAGTCTTAGCACATGACACACCTGATCTGACCATCACTGAGAAGAAAAATGCTTGGCTCATTGTTGTTGCAATACATAGTGATAGTAGAGTTAATAAGAAACAACATGAGAAAATAGCCAAATATGAAGATCCAAGGCTTGAAGAGCAGACACTCTGGCACAACCCATCAGTTGGGTGGGAATTAACAAATCAATGTTGACAAAAGCACCATCACTCACCTACAAAAAGTCACACTGCTCAGACCTGCATGCGTTATATACCAATACAGCACATGATCCCTCATGACCAGTATGAGAAGAAAACCAGAGACTTTTTTTTATGCTTCTTCAAACCTCTTCACCAAAAGAAAGAAGAAAGAAAGATCCTCCCTTACATGCTTACTCCATTACTAATTTAGATTTAGATTTATATGCCACTTGGCAGTAGATGTGTTTTATAAATGTTGAGTGGAATCTCAGGTTCTTAAATGTGGGGAGAATCACATTACAGCAGTGAAAAGTATTCTTCTGTCTTCCTCCATCTTCCACACTATCAGTTCTAAGGCACCCTTGTCTTTCTGTTTTTGCTATGTACGAATATAGTTCTCATCATTGTGTCTTTGTAAGATGGTACAAATTGCTATTTCATACATACGTATGTGGGATATTGCAGGAAGATGAAGACTTTCCTAATGAAGCACTGTTTTTAGTGTGTGCAAGACCTCAAGTAGCCATATAATTTATTCAAGATCTCTTGCGTTCTTAGAAGCTGTAGTCATCCCTGATCAATGCTCTTAAATGGCTTTGTATGCACTGCAATAACAGAACACTAGACCTGAATGCTATGCCACAGTTCAACAAAATCATTCTTCAGTGTACTTTGGTTCCTGCAAAATGCAGTTTAGCACAAAACTTCATTGTGCAAATTGCAGCCACCTATGGAAAAATAGTTGTTGGGGAAACCATAGAGTCTACAAACGTAAGTTATGTTGGATTTATGACAGGAAACAAACAAGACAAATTATATGATTGCAAGTTTTCAGGATCCTATCAAATGAAAGGGGGGGAGGCGGAAGCAGGATGCTTCTAATGCCATTTGCTGGGATTCAAGAGCAGGAAAAGGTTTGTCCTTGTCTCTGTTTGAGATGCCCATGAGCATTTGGTGGGCCACTGTGTGCAACAGGATGCTGGACTAGATGGGTGGTGGCTTGATCCAGCAGGGCCTCTCTTATGTTCTTATGAAAGAAGTTACATTTTACCAACTGTGTGAAAGGAAACCGGCACACAACTGCTGTATGAAAGAAGTTGCAGTTAATTGTGTAAAAGCAAAACTCCAGTGTACAAAACCCTGCTCTATGAAGGTTGACTGCATTAACAGTGGTTTGACTCAACATATATGAGGAAAAACCCCTTGCTTGCATGATTTAATATTCATTCCTTGGATGGTGGCAGTGTGATGAAGAATGCATTTACAGATTTGACATTTTCCTTTCCACTTCTACCTATTCCTGGGAGCTCCAATTGATTTCTGCACACTGAGGAATAAAAAGTTAGGCCCCTGTCCTACACAAGATTTAGTCAGCCTTGAAGTCAGCTCCAGTTCTGACTGTTTGCAAGGGATCAGCTGTTTCTGTAGGTTAAAGGTCCAGAAATCCGAAGTATCCCTATTTGATTAAAAGGGGTCTCACTGCTAGATTTAGAAATAATCCTCACTATTTAGCTATGGGAATGCAAACAGATTTTTTTGGGGAGTGACTCATGCTTTAGGGGCGTTCTCTACAGATTCCCCTGATCCAATGATAAGGTGCCTGGCTCTCCACCATCAGGCTGCCTGTAAGGAATGGGAGAGGTGAAGAATCAACAGAGCCTGCAGATTCTAACAGAGCCTGAGACTGTAACATTTGTAACAAGAGTTCAAAATAACAAATAGGCAACTTCAATGTAAGAACCTGCCTACTTTCTCCATTTTCCCTTCCATTCGCGTCTTTTGCCTGGTTCCCCGCCATTTCACGTTGATCTGCTACAATGAGCCAGCACAATTGTCTCCCTTCTTCCCTCCCCCCTGCCATTTCACACTGCTCTGATCCATGGATCTTTAGGAATTTTCAACAGCACTTCTTTCTTGCTGCGATTGCTTCCCATAGAACTCTTATCATTAAACATTAGTCATTTTATTAAGGAGAAAACCAAACAGAGGAAACGGGAAGTTAATCTTTAATCTTCTACTGCTTTGTTAACATGAGAAGCTATGCTTTGGGGGAGAAGTGAACAAAGGACTCCATCATCTCAATCAGGGACAGGCTTATATAGGGGGTGGGTTTGGATTGCCCATCCCAATGAAGTCAGGGGATGATGGAGGAGAGAAGGGAGGGAACAGTGGGAACAAAGACCCCCAGACCTTTTAAAAATCAAGGCTTTACTACAAAAGAGAAGGAAGGAAATTATCATAGAAAATATCCATTTATTGCATGTGAAATGGGACAAACATTTCCCTCTCTTAGGAACAGTGAACAGTGCTAAACACGTGTATAAAGGCTGGCCCTGTAACAATTGTATATAAAATCACAGGTTGTCCACATTTATGCTTGTTTTTAGCAGGGGTGCCTGTCAAATGCAGCACGTCTGTGTCTGACTTAATTGCATGTCAACATCAAAGACATGTAAAATAATTCACTTTTAGATAGAAAGAGGGTATCTTGAGAGAATGGGGGCTATGGAAAGGGGTCAAGGAAACGGTCCTCTTCATTTTGGAAGGATGCATTGTTGTGTAAGTAATAGCCATTTCAAAATGCAATGGGAGTTTTGTTACTACAGATGGTCTGTCAGTTCTGTCAAGTCATGAATGTCCAAGACTTGATGGGCTGTTTTGTGCTTATTCTGAGAAAATAAAGCCTGAAATGTGATTTGCTTATTTCAAGGAAGAGTTCTGAATAAGAGTTTCATATAAAAGCCACTAGGTGGCAATAGCATCACATGCCAGTTTATAAACTCTCAACTATGTTCAATTACTTTTTTCCTGTATTGCTAGCATAGTGAATTTACAAGACAAGTGTGTGCCTGCACACTTTCGTTTACATTTTAAGTGATTCATACCACTAAATTCAATGAAAACATTTTAAAATAAGTAGATGAAATAGGTTTAGGTTAATCTGAATACATTAAATAGCCTGCATTAATTCAGTAAAATGTTTGTCCCATTTCACATGCAATAAATGGATATTTTCTATGATAATTTCCTTCCTTCTCTTTTGTAGAAAAGCCTGGATGTTTAAAAGTCACTTGCATGTGACAACTTTTTTAAAATAAAAAAGTATGAGAGTGAGAATGAGGAAATAAATTCATGATATGATAAAACACCTGTGTAAATTTGTCTGTGGATGGGACAGGTTGAAATGTTGTAATAGCCTTATTAAGACCGAGTAATTGCATAAACATGAGTTTAGCAAATTCTGTGCAGGCCATTCTTAAACATTTGTGCTAATACAATTACCCATCATACTGGTGGAATAGGATGAGTTCAAGCAAGCATAATTTTGCAGGGCTTTCTGTTGTATCATTTACATACAATAAAACAAACACAGTCAATATTGAGGGAGATCTGAGGAAAAATATGTGGAAATCACAGCTGTGATATAGACTGAGGTTCATTTACATGAGAGTTGCCCCCGTGTGGGGCATTCAAATGTTCCTACTTCCCACCTTGAAGCTCTGGTTTCTGCCATAGGTGGTATACAGGACACCCTGCACCACAGCAGGAATTCCTGCTCACAGAGAACCCTCACCTCTTTTCTGAACATTCTGTGCTGGAAAAGGTGGGTTAGAGAAGGCTTGGGAATGTGAGGGCCACACTAGGAGCTCTTTTGTTATGGCTGAACACAGCCTTGGCCTTGTTACTCTGTCTCATTTTTCTTGGCTACGTTCACATACAGGAAATGGGCAGGTCTGAGCAGAGGGTGTGTCCATCACACACAGTCACACACATTGTGCCCTGCACCCATCCCAGCAGCCTTAGAATCATAGCATCCTTTTGGGACAGAGAGCTCTGGGGTAAGTACAGTGAAAACAGATTGTACAGCTGCCAGACACCCCTTTCTGAGGCTGAGTGGGGCCTCTGAAGCCAGCTCTCATCCTGGGATGGGAAGGGATGCTGGAAATATAGGCATTCCTAATGGCAACCCTTCCGAAGGTGGTATGAGATACCTATCCTGTCCTGCCCTAGCTTCTAGTGAGTAAACAGCTTTTGACAAAGATTTATCAGCATTCTTATCAGTGTTTTGTGAAACGGGATTTGGATGGCATTTTTTCCATTGACAAAGATGTGAGATTGGTAAAAACCTGTGCAAATCTGTAGGATAATCACAGGAGACAGTGCGGATATCACACACACACACACACACACACACACACACACACACACAAACACACACACACACATTTTCTTAGGTGCTCTGAGAAGATGGTGGCATGCCTGTGTGATTTTCCTACCCACTGTCATCTGCATTAACAAATGTGATATGCATGATGATATGCAGTGTGTATTACACACTGTGTCAGTGTGAACAAGTGTGATATGCACTGTTTGGTGACTGTTAGTTTATTTAATAGCAAATGTATGAAGCAAAATCCTTTAATTGGTAGATCAAAGCAAATATTCAGATAGATGAAAAAGGCAGTTCTTGTTTTCCGATTGAGTTGGTATTTATGGCACTGTCTAGTTTTCAGCAAACCTACTAAACAGATATGTTTATACTGCACCTATATTTAGTCAATGCATGCAGCTAGAATACATGGTAGATGTAGCAAGAGTGGCAGATGGTATGGTATGCAACAGGAAGTTCCTCCCCTGCTAAAAGCAGGTTCAAAGGAAGCTCATGAACCTGTTTTCAGCAGAGGGAGGCAGTTCCAGCTGCCTTTCATATAAGGACATGAACTGAGGGCTATCATAAAATTTTGCAGGTTTCTATCTGAGGAAGTCAAGCTTGTATAAATGGTAGCTCCAATATATTACAACATATATTTACAATACATATTAGGTGTTACAATACATATTTTGTGTTTGTAGTTCCTGGAGGCAGTTCTTGGTCCCTCCTTGATCCAATCTAAGGTAGGTAATGCCTATTTAAATTGCTGGTGGAACATGTGCAGGAAGAAGCCTCAGCTTGAGGGACTCATCGGTCTAAGAGCTTTTCCACATTTGCCCGCACAGATTCATCTTTACTGTGTGGAGCTGCTTCTTCCCCAAGTGCAGCATCACAGGGGCAATACTTCCCTCGGTTCTAACTGCTCTATGACTACGCTCCCTGCTGCCAGGTGTAGCTCCATTTGTACCTCTCCCTGCTGGGGTTGCTGCTGTAATGGTGGCAGTTCACAGTTTGCCACCTCTTAGGGAAGGTCTGGCAAGTTTAGGGATGCATTGGGTGTGTCAAAGTGCAGACACCGGATCTATCACTTGCCTTTGCATCCTTGGGAGGTCTTCCTGGGGAAGCAAAGCTGGGAAACTGCCTTCATACAATGGTATTTGGGGGCCTTTTTTTTTTTTTTTGCTTCAATGTGAATATTGTAGGTGAATCTATGGATGCTGGACATCCCCAGCCTTGGTTGCTATAGGCCAAATAGAAATGTAAATGTTTTGCCTCCAAGGATTCTTATGAAGCTGAATGAAATGAGACCCACGAAGTGCTTCATATCATCAGGGAAGTTATTTGCAACGCGGAGTAATTATCAGCCCAGCACTTTCCACTTCAATGCAAAGAGGTTAATATGTCCAATCATTTCAACACTAGAGAATTGAACAAATGGCTCTTAAGACTGCTGGAATGAGGCACCTCTGCTTTTATTTTGACTTTGTTATCCATTACTCTATGTGGAGATGTTAATGAAAGAGTAGCTTAGTTAGCACATGCTAACCAGCAGAACTGCTTGATGTTGCCTTGGATATTAAAGAAAATTGATTTGGAAGGAGAATGAAAAATGATGAAGCTGTTTTAAAACAAGTAATATTGGGGGAGACAGAATGCTTTTAAATACTATAATTCATGAGACAATTGCAAATGCCCAAAGGATTATGTATAGCAATGTCAAAGTTCTTCCTAAATTAGGGTTTCCCAAAG
The DNA here is from genome assembly GCA_023333525.1 of Aspidoscelis tigris stejnegeri. Classification (NCBI taxonomy): domain Eukaryota; kingdom Metazoa; phylum Chordata; class Lepidosauria; order Squamata; family Teiidae; genus Aspidoscelis; species Aspidoscelis tigris. The sequence goes on from JALMGA010000001.1 coordinate 218,239,325, forward strand.
TGTGGTCACTTAAGAAACTTAGGTGAGTCATAGATACTTTTGGGATTTATCATTAAATTTCTATATTAAAAAAAATACTGAAGCTTCAGCCCCAAATATCTAAAGGAATGTCTTCTCCCGTATTTCTCTGCCTATGTTCTAAGATCTGCAGATGATGCCCTCCTGGCTGTACCACCACCTAAAAGGGTGGGTACTCGGGATAGCGACTTCTTGATGTTAGCCTCCAGATTATGGAAGTCTCCCCCTTGAGATGTTCTAAGTATCTCCACTATATGCATTTAGAAGATTGGCAAAGATACACCTATTTATCCTGAGGAAACAGCTTCTCCTTCCCACTTTCAGGCACTGTTATTTAAACAAAGACACTTCTTTTTTTACTACTGTAATTTGTTCTGAGACCTGAGGATAAAAAATTCAAATGGAGAAATAAAATGGGGGCAATGGCTGTATGTCCAACAAACAGCAAGTCACATGGGGGCAATGGCTGTATGTCTATTTCCCCCGCAAGTCACATGGAGATGGCTGCTCATCTAGGGACCTGCATCTCTTTCATGGCTGCCCTGGATGAATGGCCCCCACCCCTGCTCTGCATATGGTGCAGGATCAGCTTAATCTCAGAATAATAAAATATTGTTTGCATCTTTTCCCTTCATCTTCATCTGTGAGTGAATGAATTTACGGATGCTATATGAAAACCACACAGTACAAATTCACAGATCCCAGAGGCTTTGCCCCCTCTCTAAGAAAGCAAAACTCATGTCATACCACTCAGGATGGCTGTGAAGATAAAAATGGATGTGAGGTGACTAATGTGTTTTGCCTCAAGCTCCTTGGAAGAAAAGAGCCTTAGAGGTGGCCTCCTACTGCTCCTGGCCATGCCCTGCTGCCTTCTTTGATGCCCTCCACCCCATCTGCTGCTGTGGTCACTTTGTGGCACTCTCTGCCATGCTCTGCAGCCCTCCGCAATGCACTGGCTGGTCTCCCAATGCCACCCACTTCATGCCTCCCACTGCTGCCTCCTGCCATGCCCTGTTACCCCAGAGGACTCCTCCTGGGCCCCCACAGCCGCCTCCTGCCATCCTGTGCCATGCCCCACTGCTCTACCCAAGACAGTGCTCTCCCAATGCCTCCCACGCCCATGCCCCACTACCTCCTGTCATACTCTCACCCCATGGGTGTTTTTCCGCTGCACTCTTTTAATCTGGATCTAAGAAGATCCGGATCTAGGGAATGGGTACTTCCCTTAATCTGGATCTAGTAGATCCGGATTACGGGAAGTACCCAATGTGTTTCCATGGGTGGTCTAGCACCCAATAGCAATGGGTGCTAGCCTCCCTGCTGTGGAAACACTGGAGCACCCATTTGGAAATCCGGATCTACCAACGAGGGGTCTGCCTGCCACCCCAGATGGTTGGGGGGGACAGGGGGTGCAATCTCTGAAGCTGCTCCGAAGTCATTTCAAAGTCATTTCGAAGTCACTTCTAAGCCTGTGCAAAATAGCTCTGGAGTGTCTTTGAAGTCTGTGCTAATCTTCGGAGTAAACTTTGAAGTGACTTCGGAGTGACTTCGAAGTGACTTTGGAGTGACTTAGGAGTCACTTTGGAGGCACTTTGAAGTTCACTCCAAAGATCAGCACAGACTTCAAAGACACTCTGGAGCTATTTTGCACAGACTTCAAAGAGACTTCGAAATGACTTTGAAATAATTTCAAAGCTTAGGTTTTGGGGCTCCCCCCCCAAGGGTGCCCCCTCCCCCTAGCCTCCTCTAGACCCCGTTGCCAAACTAACATGGAAACAGGCTCCCTTTAATCCAGATTTTCTGTCTGAAGACCCCATTGTAGACCCCATTAACGGGGTCTACAGAAAATCCGGATTAAAGGCCAAATAGTACCCATATGATCAGGATTTCCCAAGGCGCGGTGGAAACAAATGTGTCCCTAATGGGTTCCATGGTGGAAATGGGGTCATCCAGCTCTCACCCAAATGGGTCCTTAATGGGTGCTAAAATGGGTACTAAGTGACTGTGGAAAAACACCCCATGACTCCTCCCAGCCCCAGCAGTTGTAGCTGCCTCCTGCCACCTTTAAAATAAGGATGATGATGATGATGATGATGATATAATAATATTTTCCCAATATCCTGGAGTTATGTTGGTATTACCATGGATACAGGCATCAGATTTTCCATAGGGTTCCAGTTCACAGAATGGTCTCCCATGAACCAAGACCGGCACCAACTGTTTGGCGTCTTCTTAAATTCTAATTATCTGCCCAGGGATTTGCTGCTAGCTATTATCTCGTTTTCACAGTGTCTTTTTTAATGCTTTCTGAAAGCTGCTTCAAATAAAATAAACCAAACTGTTGAATCCATGCATTTGATTTAGAGTCAGATCTTGAATCGCCTGGAGTCTCTCGCAGAGGAGAAGAAAATGCTGGAGTGAAAAGGAGACACACAGAGAAGAAGCCAAGACCTGCTCGTAAGAGTTGGCATTACTGGGAAGTCCTGCAGCACATATGGCATCATCCTGAGATGCCCACAAGACTGCCAGTTGCCCCTTCAGATATCCTTGGTACTGAGTGGCTGGGTGACATGGAACATGTTGGCGTAGTTTCTATAATACATAATTACACATCACAACACCACAAAGTACTAGTGCTGATAACGGCCTGTTCTTCTCTCTGACTGCTTGGTTCAGGAACAGATAAAGGCAGAGAGGGAGAGGACAGTAAAGACATTCAGACAGCTATGCCAGTTTTTAGATGAACAAGAAAATTCTTCTTGGCTCGGAGATTGAAAAGTGTAATGGAAGTCCACCAAGAGAAATTAACAAAGAAGCTTCTGTCTTTGGAAAGAATCATCCAAGAGATGGAGGAGAAACTTCAACAGTCAACATCTGATCTGCCTCAGGTGAGGCCTAGCCCTGAGGTGACTGAGGACATAAGCCAATATCAATTTGAGAGAAAATCTGTCTTTTTCTTCTTTTCTCCCTCATCCTTAGATATGATACCCCTCTGGGGGCACAGATGACACGTTCTGTACTCCTGTTGCATTCTGGCACAAAGCTTTACATGCAATCTTTTTGTGCTTTTTAAAATTACAGTCTTCCCAAAGAAAGACAGAATACGGTTTATATAAAAAAAAATGTCAGCAAACCTTCAGACTGGAGGGCTTAAACCAATGTGTTTAGATAGACCATGAGTCAACAATTTAGACTAGTGGGCGAGAGGTAAGAAGGATATCTGGATGAACTGACCAAAAACATAAACCCAGACCTACTAACTAAGATCTACATTTTACTGAAGCAGCTGTGCATTGCTGTTTAAGTAGTCACTGAATCACTATGTTGCTGCATGCACACTTTTTCTTGAGGGTGTCTTCTTCTGTTTCCCTCTGTGGGTTATCTTGAGCTCCCAAATACATAAGACCAGCCAGCATTCTGTAGGCAAATGAATCTACTGATTTCTTTCTTTCTCTCTTCCTGCACCAGGATATTGAAAAGTTGCTGGGGAGGTAAGTAATAAAATTCCTTTGTAATGATAAGCGCATTCTTGTTTCTATTTTCCCATTTTGTCTTGGTGTGAAGGGCTGAGTCTCCTGTGTTATCGGTGGTACTCAGTCTGCGAAAAACCCTTGTTTATATGTAGTTTGGGTTGCCTATATTGGACCAGGGTAACCAGGATAGTTTGAGCCAATGCAGAAACTGCCTATATTTTTGTGCCTCTTCACAATCTTGTCCTAGTTTGTCATTGCCTTCTTCCATAAGCTTATTCATCACCTTTCTTCTTCAAGTCACTGTTCATATTTGTTTGATATCATCTTGTTCCTCACATATTTCATCCTTGGTGTCTTCTGTGTATATGACTTCAGTTTTCAATAAGCCATTTGGTATTTTGAGGTCCCTCCACTGGCTGCCTATCAGCTTCCGGGCCCAGTACAAGGTGTTGGTTATCACCTTTAAAGCCCTAAATGGCTTGGGTCCAAGCTATCTCAGGGACCGCCTCCTCCCGTACAATCCTCCCCACACTCTCCGGTCCTCTGGGAGGAACTTACTGCAGCCTCTAAAATCTAGGCTTGCGGCGACCTCCCAGAGGGCGTTCTCTGCTGTCGCCCCCAAACTCTGGAACGACCTGCCGGATGAGATCCGTCAGATAACATCATTAGACAGCTTTAAAAAGGCGGTCAAGACGGATCTCTTCCGGCAGGCCTTTCCAGATTAACCATCCCGGCCCAGATTCCCTGATTCCTCCCGTGGCCCCATCTTAGTGATGGTTGAGGATCAGTAGAGGGACATCAGGGTTTTTAGTTTTTATATGTTTTATGCATTGATATTATGTTTTAATATGTTATACTGTTTAATACTGTCTTAAGGGGGGGAGGGATAAGGTGTTTTTAATTGTTATATTTTACATTTTACTGTTAACCGCCCGGATTGGTTTGCCATAGGGCGGTATACAAATAAATATTATTATTATTATTATTATTATTATTATTATTATTATTATTATTATTATTATTATTATTATTATTATTATTATTATTATTATTATTATTATTATTATTATTATTATTATTATTATTATATTTAGCTGAATTTTTGTCCCCAGCAGCTGTCAGGAAGTAAAATCATCTGAGAATTATGCAGTACTCTACCTGCTGTGTTTAAATGGGGGATCTTGGACTTTCACAATATCAGTTCCTTTCTGCAAGGAGCTATGGAGCAATTTCAAGGTAACAATCTGCAAAAATTATACCCTGAATGTTAGGACTAGCACAAAATTATACATGAAAGACTGTATTTTGGATGGGCACCACTTGATGGGGAAGGTAATTTTGCACCTGTTGCTCAAATGTAATGGGCTGGGCAAAGACAAACTGTGGCCTTGACAAATACCAAGACTGTTTCTTCAATGGACCTTATTTTAGGATGTACCCCAAAAGAGGGGTCTGCTGTCCATATACTAGTGCAGACTATGGCCACCCAGAACCTGCCATAGTCTTCAGTAGCATGTAGAAAGAGACCCCTATTCTGGAATATATCCTGGAATAAGGCCAAGTGCAGAAAGGCCCCTTTTCTAGGCAGCACCACTTATGTCTGAAGTAATTTTGCCTATTCAGGGCTGCTGGAACATTTTGGCTCAGTCCTGCAGAATACATAAAATGGAAACACATTGTCTATGAATAGAACTTACTTAGAAAGGTGCCTATGTTTGAAAACAAGAGTTTATTAGGAAAATATCAAAAAGTCTAAATACCGATCCATTTGGCTTCATCCTCTTCTTAATGCACCATCCCAAGACAATTCCACCCATTCTCACAGGGCTTTTTATAGATTTCTTAAAGTATGAAAAGTCCAGTTTAATGACTCTTTCTGTTTTTTCCTCCAGAGGTTTCATTTCCAAACTTTCACAACAGAAAGGTAAATTATTCTGAGATCTGATGGTAACTTTAAAGTTAGCAAATTTCAAATATGAAAAAATACAGTGTTTCTGTTATTCGCTGTTAAGAGTTTTAAAATAAAGTTTTGCTTGGGGAAAAAACTTATTCTAATGAAGAACACAAAAGGTAAAACAAAAATTTAAGGCTTACAGAACTTGAATAGATGGATAACCAAAGATTCTTCAAATACATTAGAAGTACAAACTTAGAGAGGCAGTTGTCTCCTTGGATGATGAAGGGTGGAAAGATGCAGTTGATTAAAGTGGACATGGAGGTTGGAGAGAGGCTAAATGATGTGGTTGTTTTCACTGAGGAACACAGAGAACGTACTCTAATCAAGAAGGGAGTCATAAGTATTAAATTGGACAGAGTGGCTGTAGCTTGGTGGTAAAGTCAAGTGCCTGGCAAGTAAAGGATCCCTGGTTTGATCCATAGTTTATTCCCAGAAGTAGACAACAGCAAACCACATCTATATTTCTGCCAAGAAAACTGCATAGAGATGCTCATGCAGTCAACTTGGAGTTAGCCACGACTCAGTGGTACCCAACCACCACCTCGGGATCACTGAGGCTGCATCCCCATGCAAACCGCTTGGCACACTGTGGGCACTGTTTGGGCATGCATGGGCCGGGCACGGGACTGGGCCCACATTTCGGGCGTCCCCATGACATTCCTGGCAATGCGGGACAGGTACAGGTTGGGCACAGATGGTGGTGTCCCCATGTGAAGTGTGCTGATCCCTGGTACGGGGAAGCACCACCACCTCCTCTCTGCCCTCTCCCTCCTCTTTGGAAGTTGGATTGACGTCAGCTGGATTGCCCCCCTCCCTTAGTGGCATGGACAGCCAGGGCTGGGGTGGGAGGCATGGAAACAAGTAAAAATAAAGCTCCATTCATAAAAATAACTTTAATTTAAAAAAATGCCAAAAGATGCAATGAGGTTTAGCGGCAGTAGGTGCTTGAGCAGTTTTGCACACTTCCGCTCCACTGGGGACTGTGACAACACCTGTAAATGGAAAATCAAGCCTTTATTTATGACCACCTTGCAGATCGGGGAAATGAGGGTTGCAAGAGGTCCAAAATCAAGCCATTATGCAACCTGCCTTGGCATTCTTGAAACGGGGTTGGAATTATCTCTTTGGAAATGGTAGAAAATTTAAAAACCAAGCTGTTTTCCAGTCTGCTTTTGCAATTGGCATTTTAAAAGGTAAGTGGCTGTGATGTTCAATGGACAGGGCAGGGACAACAAGCTCACCCCACCTCCCAATGACGTGAGCACAAATCTCCTCCCCATTAGCCCGCAAGCATCCCCATGTGTGTCCCCGGCTCGCTGAGCAATGTGTGCTGGTCGCCCAAACTGTGCCAAGACTTATTTTTTAGGAATCAAATTTGGCACCCATCTGGCACGGTTTGGGGGGATTTGGTATGCTTTTCACAGACCAAATCCAAACCCCATGGGGACAAACCTTGCAGTCCCGCGCTCGGAAGTGCACCAAAGTCGCATGGGGACAAGCCCTGAGTATATTATACTGACTGCATTCCATTCTAGATAAAACCCACCATCTTCATTCTGAGGGTACCAAAAGTGGGATTGGAGCCTCAAATTGTGTTGATGGAAACAAAGCTACAGAAACAGAATATTCAGCTCAACATTCCTACCTAATATTATAGCCCAGAACCCCCCCCCCCCAAAAAACTTTCATCTTCTAAAAAAGGATTTCCCTACATTCCACTTTCCAGAGATATGGTGATAGTGGGGATGTCTGGAAACAGCACTGTTTGTTTCCCCATTAGATGAGCTTTGGTAAATAATTTGTGCTCTTGGACATTTTGTGGTGTTAGACCTAGGGGGAAAAAAGTCATAGTTTAATTCCCATTCACAAAGACCTAACTTGCAGTGAAAGAATTTGTTTCCTTAGGAGTTGTACCAGTTTTGATTGTGTAAGTAGAAAGTCCTGTTCTGTATGCAGCTTCAATTTTGAGAGGAAAATCAGGCTGTAAAGATAACAGCTCTTGTATAAGAGTTTTCATGTCAGTAGCAAGGAGCTGACCTTCCTCCACAGAGGAAGGCATGTTGAAGAAACATGAATTATTCTTCCAGCAATAACTCTGAAGAGTCTCTGAAGACAGACGATTTCATTTTGGAGACCTTTGTTTATCCTCAAAATGGTGTCCATATCTATGAAGATCTTATCACAACTCTCCTCCAATCTTAGATGTGTGAGAATCCATTATAACACGTTTCATCTGCACTAATTGAAGACACAGACTGTCAACATAAGCTTTAAATTCTGCAATCCCCCTTCCCCTAAAATATTTTATGTCTTTACAAAGCTCTTAGAGCATTGCCAACAACTCAGTTTGTTAAACAGACCTCCAAGAAGGAAAATTTCTGGTCTGAGGTGGTGGCTTCATTTGGGTGGCATATGTGACGGTTTCAGGGTTCAGGCTGCAATGGGCAGTAATATTTCTTTACTCCCTTGCAAGCCTCTTTGCAAACTGCATTTGCATGCCCTGGTTACAAGCTGCAAAAAGGGTTGGAAACCTTGCCCGGGCCCTGCTGCATTGGTTGGCTGCTGGCAAATTGGAGGGAAATCCTGCCCAGGGATCTGGAGACTTGATTGACAGGCAGGAGGAGTTTCCCTCAGTTGCCAGGGGCAACAGCCAATCGGAGCACTAGAGGCAGGAGGGTATAATAAGCAGTGAAGGCAGCACACTGTGTCTTTTGACTGGGCAATTTCAGAAGGGGGCTGAGAGAGAGGATCTGTTCCTGAAGGAGTCATTGCCAGCAACTGACCATTGGTCTTTTCCCTAGAGGGGGAACTGAGCGGATTGGTCTTGTTCTGGGGATTTAGGGAGCAGAAGAAGACAGCTGGACTGGCTGATTCTCTGACGGAGCTCAGGATAGAACTGACCAGGAGCTGAGACCTAGTTGGTGATCTTTGGGGAGGATTGGGTAATACTGAGTGAACCAAAGGGAGGGGGAAGTGGAGAAGCTTACCTGCCTGGAAGCAACTGATTCCTAGGAAGCTCAGAAAGCTGAGACTTAAGGGAGCTTGCTGTTCTATGAAACTGTTGACTTTTACCTTGCATATTCTGAACATTCTATTTTCCCTTTTACATCTCTAAATCTTATTCTTAATAAACTTGTTTTGGTTTTGCAGTTTAAAACGCTTGCTACCAGTGTTTTGTGTTAAAACTGTAGTACTCACTCGGCCTAATGCACACTTCCAGCAAACCATCAGCGCCCAGCTACTTTTTGGAGGGCAGGCACTGAACGGTCAGCTAGAAGTCGTGACAGCATGGGTGGTGTGCAAAAGAAATTGTTGCTGCCATAGGGGTTGGAAAGCCTAGCAGTGAGTTCTCAAGTCTAAATCCACAGAAGAAAAGTTAGCATATGGCAACTAAAAGATCACAGCTCAGATTCACCCTATCTTACTCCTCTCAAATACCACTCTCTGGTGATAGAAAAGTCCTCACAAGTGGGAAATGGGAGGAATAAGTAAGGCTGTGCCAGACAGAAGGAATATTTTGCAGGGGCTGCAGAACCAGACAGGTTTTACAGTGCTCCACAGTCCCTGCAAAGTGAAGCGCTCACATCAGCATTGACTGGGGAGTTTCCCGTTCCTCCACATTTTCTTAGCTGTTTGGGTGAAGCTACAGGCCTCTCGGAGAGGGAGGAGTTGACCGTATGGTCAGAAGAGCCCACCCTGGTACATGGGAGTATTTGGAGGCTGTGGGGGACATTCTGTTCCCCTTGTGGAGCTTCCCCTTTACTTCGCAGTATGTAAGCTTTGCATTTTAAACTTCTGTCTGGAGGCACCCTAAATCTTCCAATATATAAAATATCTAATGGAGGTATGTCCAATCCCATCTACTTTAAAACAAACAAGTAAACAAAGACTCTAGTTTATTATGCTTGCTTTGTGGTATTGCTCAAGATGTTATTCAGAGTGTGCCTTGGCTCTTGTTGCAAATGCATGCTTTCCTTTTCACTAATGGGTGAATTAGGAGTAGTATTGGAGAGAGATCATGCTATTTGTTGTGACATGCTGATGAAAACAAATCCTAAACTTTGCTAATTGTTGAAACTGAGAAGTAAACTGAAAATTTAGGCCATTAATCTGGAATATAGAGACTTCTGACAATCACGAATGCGTGTGATTTCAAGGTCAGAATATGGGATCACGGACAAAATTGTACATAGCATGCTGTTAGGGAGCTGCAGCCTTAAATCACATAGTAAGCATTGAAAGTGCAGCAAACTTGTCAAGCATCTCATTCAAGTTGGAGTGGAGCAGAGAAAGCCCATTGGATTTCAGACAGGTGCTGTACTGACAAATGCTATATAGAGGTAAGAAAAATCACCCAATCATTCTTAACAGGCCCAGTTCAACTGAAGCAGATCAGTGAACAATAAGATTTCTGTTCCATAAGGCACCAGCTTTCTATTAGGTTATAAATTCTTGACACAATCACATCAATATTCATCTTCTTGAGTGCAGTGAAGAAGTCACTGCAATTATGTAAGAGCCAGCTGTTAATGACTTTTGTACTATATTATAAAATGGATCAATATTAACAATTTAGATGGAAAATGCTAAATGGAAAGCAAAGTTGTTAATGAATTGTATGAAGAAATGTCCAAATGTGACACTGTTTTCCTTTTATATGTACTCTCAGGCAGCAAGGTGTGATGTAACAAAGATGTAGGTAACTCTAGAGACTCATATGTCACTTTGTATTTCAGATGCTTCTTGACTAAGTTATTTGGCTGAACATGGTAGAAATAAGAACATAAGAACTTAAGAGGAGTTCTGCTTTATCAGACTACAGCCCATCTAGTCCAGCATTCTGTTTCATAGGCCCTGTTCCAATTACAAGCTTAAAATGGTTTTCCTAAACCAAAATAGTGGGGCCTGATCCCATTACTTTCAACTTAATCGCATCTGATCCAGATTCTGAGGATCGTATGTGGCGTACGTGACTCAAGGGGGGACCCAAGTGGCTACTTTCTAAAAGCCACTTTTCAGGGTTGCCCTGCCCTCTTCCTCCTGGCATGAATGCGGAACCCATAACGTACCCCTTCACGGAACCTAGCTGGGTGGCTGGGTGGCTGCCACTTGCCTGGATGGATGAAAAACGGCACTGGGCAGCCAGCGATTCTTTCCCCTCCTCTCCCCATTGCCCAGGGCACACAGCAGCAGTGGCAACTCAAGCCCCCTTCGCCCGCTCACCTCCACAGCCACAGCCTTAAACATTCACACATCTCACTGAAACTTCAGCTGCTTTCCTCCCTTTTCCCTTTCTAAAGGTCAGAACTTTTAGAATCGTGCAGAATTGCAACATTGTTATCAGGTGTGAAGTGGGTGGATTGCTACAGTGTAACAGCTGCTTAGGGTGTGGATTTTTACAGTGAAATCACTGCCTTTGGAAGCAAGCTATTGGGGGAGGGAAACCGTAAACATGCATTCTCATCCCACTAAAACCCTACCATTCCCACAGCAAGAAATGTCAAATGTTTCAAGTGCATGAACCGGAGTGAGACCTGTTGAAATGAGTGTTAACATTTACAATGCTTTGGGGCAATTTAACACGCAGAAAGCATGTTAAGCCAACCTGATGTGGGGACTGTGAGGATCGAAACCATTTTGAAACCATTTTAAACTTGTAATGAGAACCGGGCCATAAAGTGTCTCCCCAATTGCTTCTGGGTATCTCAAGCAGAAGATGAAGGCAACACTTTCACCTGATCTCAAATCCCTGCAAATAGCCTTTAGAGGCATTCTGTCTGTTTCTCCAGCCTGGAGGCATGATAAGGTTTCTATTTACATGGTGGAAGGTACTTATATCAGGTACCTCTGTTGTAACGACTTTGCTATAGCCTAGCCAATGTGCTTTCCCTTGTGTACTGTGCGCTTTAGGGCCCTTTGATGGGCCTTAGGGCACTACCAACTTCTCTAGGATGCCGTGGCAGGGGAAATGGACATTGCATATCCTAGACTCTGTCCAAAGTTATCATGGCTGTGATGTGGTAACGTAACCTTCATATCATTTTAAGGAATCATTTCCATAAGAATATGAAGGGGTTTCTATTAAAAGTATTAGCATTTGTCTTACATGAAATAAAAACAGGCAGTTAGATTAGAAAACAATTCTAAAGTGAAAAAAAGGTTTGTAGGAAAGCAATGATTAAAAATGGTTTAAAAGACAGATTAATTATACTTACAATTCTTCAGATTTGGCTGCAGTTCATTTTTGAAACTTTGACAATAATGCCTTGGTATGCTGTCATTACATATTCAAAGTTATGGGGATGTTTTGTTATAGTCTGAGACCATGATGAAACCTACTGGTATACCATATTCAGGAGAATCAAGTAGATTGGACAATCAAGCACTGAGCAGAGATCATTGACTTGGGGACAGACAGAAGAAACTTGTGCAGAGAGAAACTGGCCACCAGAATGAAGATGAGGCTGAACATTTCTCCTTGCTATGCTCTTTTGATTAGTAGCGGCAACATATTGGAGAAATTTTGTTCCATGGGAGAAGACTAGAACAAGGTATGGTCCATGGCCAGCATGCCCCAAACATGATCCTTTAGATACTGCTGATCAGCAATTGCCAGTTCCTCGGTAAGTCTGGCCAAGATGGGATATGATGGGAATTAAAAGATGACTATCTACTTACCAGTCTGGGGTGTCTTTGTGAGACCAAGAAGGCACCACATGCCATGTTGTCCCTATTTTTATGGCAGAGGGTGCCTCACAGTGACTGTGTTGGCTCCTTTCCTGGCACCTCCTTTGCAGGGCAGTTTCCCCCATACTCTATGAAGGCGGCTGTTCCAAAATGGAGATGAGGAGGATGCCTTCTTTCCACAGCACATCTCCAACCCAAGCTGCCTCCACCAGGAAGTGGAGATGTGACCACAGTTGGCAATGCCTATGAGGTCACATTTTGCCCCTTCTGGTCCACGAGAAGGTTTGTAGTCAATCCTGCTGAATTAAAGACATTTAATCAAACAGAACATTCATTTGCTGTGATAGCCTTGGCAAATCAAGCATGCTTTAGAACAGTTCCAAAAATGTATGCCAGGGCAAGAAGGGCTCTATTTTAAATGCTGGAAAATGAGCCCAATGGGATACTAATTTTAATCTGTATTTCAGTTGTTTGAAGAACAATGTTTATGTAGATTGTCTCTTTTAAAGGCCATAATGTTAATGTAAGCAAAAGATTCACACTGTCCTACATTACACTTCCTCCCTGCATTTGGGTTGGAGACTTAATAGATGCCTTAATTTAAGGACAATATTGTACTAATTGAAAAAAGTACCTTGTAGTGCTGATGCAGCAGATGTGTTCTGGCTAACAACGATTACATGCAATTGCAGACAAACAAATCATAATAATTTCTTCAGGTTGAGGAGAGAGGGAGACTAAGGGCGGAACAATTAAATAGCAGAAAGAAAGAAAAAACCCTTCTCTGAAGTGTGACATCCATGGGCACAGACTCCTATAGAACTTAAACTTTCATCAGAATGTCTTGCAATTTACAGTATTTGCTGACTATTCTTGCACAAATGGCAATCATTTCCTCATCTATTTGCGCCGTATTTAAGTGACTTGCTCCCATTAACAGTAATAGGTATTACTTGGATTAATCCATTAAAGTATAGGGGGAAAAGAAGTTCTTACTGAATTCAGCTTGAGCACCCCAGTGCATTAGATTTTATCTCAGAGGCCAAGCTTTGTATTACAAGAAAAATAGACCCATTTTCTTTTCTTTTCCTTTTTTTTCAAAATGCAAGGAGAAAGGCTGGTTTGCTAGAGTTTAACACTATTTCAAGGATTCAGAGATGCTGATTCTGGTGACAATTTCATCTTGGTGGCTTCATTCCACTCATCCTTGTGTTAATGAAGAACAGTTACACCAGGGATTAATAACCAAGTAATGCCATCACTGAGCAGTTCATTACTCTTGGAATTTCTCAGTAAGAATAATTCAATGAAAGTAGTCATTTGTGTATATGTAAAATAACGGTTGGGATGCAAGAAACCTTTCTTTCTTTAATAACTCTCTCTCTTTCTTAGGCCTGGTAGACTTTCACATTTGATAGTAGTGCTTGTTGCTTTCTTGCTGCCACCTAGCTAACTCTTGGCAATCATATGGGTTAGTTTCTTGAGACTGACTGGTTTTCTATGATTTTTCTTAGGTTTGCCAGGGAGGGTTTCATTACTGCCCTAATTTAATCTATCCATCTACTAGCTGAGCAAGCTCTTCTTCTTCTCCATTTTGATTTCTCAAATATCACCATGTTGTAAAAGGAATTTGGTCAGTCTTCTCATTATGTGCCCACAGTATGACAATTTAAGCTTCACCATTTGTGCTTCCATTTGCTCTTATCAGTGCCAAGTTTCAGTATATTTCCTGAGTGCTGGACCTTTATTATAACCTATGGATTTCATGAGATAAATGTGATTAATTTTGAGTTTCACCCTCCCATTGAAAATTTGTGATTGTTTCTTTTGACATGAAATTCATCTTAAGACTTTTGCTTAAACTCATCTTCTTACAGTCTTCTCTGAAATCTGGTTAGCTAAGGTCCTTCAGTTTTCTTCCTTTTCTGCTAAAAGAGTGGTATCATCTGTGTATCTATTAAAGCTGTGCTTATCTTCTTCCAGGCCAGCTTCTTACATTTTATATCCTGCGTACAAGTTAAATAGATATGGTGAGAATCTACACTCCTGTCTTAGCAATTGGAAACCAATCTGTCTCTCTGTGCTCTGTTCTGAACTGTCACCTCTTGGCCAGTGAAAAATTTACTTATAAGTACAATGAATGCCCATCTTCCTTAAAACTTTGCACAGTTTAACATGATTGAACAGTCAAAAGCTTTGCTGTAAATGCTGAAATACATTTCACTTTCTTCTAAAATTCCTTTGCTTTTTCCAGAATCCATCTTAAATCGGTAATAAAATTTCAGTTTGTTAAAGCTATGCAGGTTGGTTGCTGTCACCACCTCATCAGGTAGTAAATTCCACAGGCTGATGACTATCTGGGTGAAATTTTTTCCCCTTGTAGGTCCTAACTTTCCTGCCCATCAATTTCATACAGTGTCCCCTCATTCAGGTGTTTTGCAATAGATTTTTTTTCTCTATCCACCTTTTCCATCCCATGTCAGATTTTATATACTTCAATAATCTTACCTCTTAAAATGTCATCTTTCAAGGCTGAAAAGGCATAGATGTTACAGCCTGATATCATAAGGGGTGGTGGTGTCCCAGCCTCTTGATTATGCTGATTGTCCCTTCTTCTTCATTATCTCTTTAGCTTCTAGCCACAATTAATCTTTTTCCTCTATGAGAAAGCTACACTGTCTCAAAATGATTCTTAACACTCTGTAGAGCTAGTTGGAATACCTTCTGGATCAATATATAAGGAAACATCAAACACAGGGAGCACTGCAGTTTTTTGTGAAAAAAAGTATTCTGGGAACAGGCCGAAGGAACAGGAGTATTTGTATCTTAGAACATTTCATTTCAAGGGAGCCTTCTTTGAATCAGGGAAGTGTGATCACATAGAAGAGGGTAATCCAACCTGCAGTCTATAGGCTGCATGCATCCCAGGATGGCTATGAATGTGGCCCAACACAAAATTCTGAATTTAGATAAACATTATGAAATATCAGATTTGTTTTTTGTTTTTGCTCATCAGTTTTCATTAGTGTTTGTATATTTAGTGTTTGTATATTCTTCTTCTTCTAGTGTGGCCCAGAGATGTCAAAAGGCTGGGACACCCCTGACATAGAAGAAGCCAAAGAATTTATTTAGACATCAAGAACAATCCACTTATTAGAATGGTGGGGTGTTTGATGTTGGAAGTCCTTAGGTAGCTACCTGATTAGAATTTTGTTTACAGACTGCCATTTAGTGAGCTATATATAACCCAAATATTAACAATGATTTTAGAAGCCCCTACCAAGCAGAACTTCTAAGTATATGCTTTACAATATAATCTTCATTTCCATCCTTCTGTGATTCTACGTTACGACAGAATAGGAAAGCAAATTGAAAAGTAGTAGGAAAAAGAAGGAAAAGCCAGACCAAAAAGCAAGAAGAAAACTACAGGAAGAAATTCAAGCAACTTTGTGCAGCAACTGAAAAGGCCCCTTTCTGGGTTCTCTTCAAACATGGGCCAGATATTGGTGGGATATATAGAAGAGATTCTTATGAAGTGTCCTTCTGTTGACTTGGCACTAAGCTGGCTTTAGAGGTCAAAGTTCTTTCTTCTCTTTGCCATTTTCATTTTCTTGCTCTTTTATTCCCTTGTATAGGACAGTTGATTGGTTTTCTTCAGCAATTTTTCTGAGAATCACTAGATTGCCTCTGACAAGGTTGAATATCAGACATCAGTGGTAATAAATCCAAAATTTAAGGAGTTGTGCATCTTTATGGACCATAAGGTAATAGGCTTCCCTTGAATTTATGTATTGGTTCTCCTCTTCATTATGCTCTTTGACGGGGAATCACTATTTCATTCCTCTTATACTGATAAGATATAATATGTACTTATGCCTACAATGCTGCTGTCTTTCCCTTGTGTTTTACATTGCTCTCCTTGAGAAGCCTTGAAAGTGGAATAAAACAGAAGGACAGCTGTAAACAGATAAATTCTTATAGTAAGAAGACCATTTTTAAACAAATAAAGAATACAGTGAATTATGAAAGAATTTTGAGGAACTCAGGTTCAAGAAGCATCCTTTTTGCTGGGAAACAGTGCTATTATATTAACAAAGAAGATATTAATATTCATAAAGATATTCTGTGCTACAGATTTCTTGTTCGTGGTAAGCTAGTTTACATCCCAATTTATCTTGGGGTAAGCATGAACAGTATGTTCAGCAGATGTGTTGTACATTGAAATGACTTCTGTAAATTTATTTACTTATTCATACCTTTCTGAATTTTCTGGGATTTACAAAATTTCTTCCATTTTATGCTTCTCTGTGTTAAGAAAGTATAACATACATTCTTGGACAACCCAACATTTTATATGTCTGTCATTTACTTAGGTAGAAAAAAAGTGTTTTAGAGTAAGTACAATTACTGTTAGCTCTTTGCTTTTTTATATACTGGGATAAGGGGAAACATATTAATTTCTTGATAGAACAACTGTGTGTAAATAAGACATTGTAAATTTATTTCTGGAATCCCTGCAGAAGAAGGTAATAGCAAATCACTTCTGTATCTGCAAAGAAAATGACATGAATGTGTCCATGTGGTTACTAGGGACCTTTCCACACTTACTGATATCCTGGTACAGTGCTGCGTGGCTGCCTCTGGGCCTTCCCCTTCTGTACTCTGGTGTGGACAGAGAGGCCATACCACCTGCAAGCATGTTCTGACCATATTGGATGGAGGATAACCCAGTTTAGGTGGGCCAGCGGTACAACTTTTAAAAAAAGGTATACCACCAAGCTATTCACAGAAAACTGGCCCAAGAAGTATGAGGAAGGTTACATGGATACGTGTGCTGGTTTATCAGGGGGAAGCATCTCAGGGGTACACAGAATTATGCTGATGAAATGGGTCCCATGAGGACTCTGAAAGTTCTTAGCAACTGTGGAATGTGGAGGCTGGCTCTGAAGATTGTGCAAAGTCTATCCCAAAAGGAAGCAACAGACGATCTGCCAGTTGTTGAGAATCTAATTCAGATATATACATGGTATTAGCAGTCATGGATGAAGGTGAAACAACTAAGATCTGAGAAAGGCCTGTGAACCAAGGACAGCATGAAAAGTCATTTCTTTTGAATTGTAGTCTTAGAGGGGCAAACACATAGCTTAAGACATGGGTTACCTACAGACCGCTGAAAAATGTGCCACCCCACCACTGTAGCTTCCTCCCTGATGGATGGGATGGTTGAAAGCTGCACTGTCCCTTTGGCACAGCTTCCTATCTGCAGTTGCAGCACAGCATGTCCCTGAAAGGATGAAGCAAAAAGATGGTGATTAAACAGCATTTTTTTACTTCAGTGAATGTTGCACCACTGCTGTGGACTAAAGAAAGCTGCAGAGCTTTGGAGCAAGTCTATTTCAAGGCTGTTTTTCCACTGGGACAGTATTTGTGTTTTTAATTTTGCTTGCTGTATAATTGCATAATTATCTGAGATATTAGTGAAGGTGATGAATAAATAACTGATAATTAGTGTTTCTTTTTTTTTTAAAAAAACTTTTATGTATATTAAAGTGAAACAAGGTATTTTACAATAGAATGGAATACATAAACATGAATCACATACAGTCAGAAACCCCCACCAAACCACAATACTCTAAAACTTGCAATGCTGTGCCTAAGGCGAAAAAAAATAAAAAAAACTCAGGACATCTATAGTAATATTAATAATAATTGGTGCTTTAATTATTGTACCCTCTCCTCCTCCTCCTTTTAAGTTATTGTTAACAAAAACAGTTAATATGATTGCTAACATTAGCCCCTAAACAGATATCCTTAAATGGTTCAAGATTACCAGTCACCCACTGTTTATTAAAACAATGTAAAACTACTATCTAAACCCTACCAAAGGAAAAAGCCGATAATGTACAGATTAGCAAGATTTGAAAGTGAAAAACTAAGCAGTAAATGCCTGATGAAGCTGAAAAGAGACACCACAGATGAAATAGGAGTGAATGCAATTATTGAAGACTGAACTTCAAAATAAGATTGCTTCTCTGGGAAAAGGATTAATCAAAGTAACTTTATAATGGGGTGGTAAGATAATGATTGAAGCTGTTTTGTTTCTTTTTGTTCTTCTTGTTCTTAGTGTGCTGAATTACATGAGGCACAAGCTGAAAGCCTTTAATCACACTCAAGACGAGGTGCCAAATCTACATTTAACAGGTGATCCAAAGATAAAAGCTCCCTCTCTTTCATTAATGAGGATTGATAGTGGCAAAGTTCCTTTGAGAACCGATTGCTCATTCAATATCTATCTTCCCCAGACTGGCACATTCACTGAAGGCTATTTCTTATGATTTGATCTCCTTGTGTCATTATCGGGAGCAAATCATGGATCTGGAAAGGAGTAGTTAGAAAAATGTGGTACGTTCAGCGTGTGACTCGTAAGAGAACATAGGACAGTTTTCTTCAAATACTCGAAGGGCTTATGTGGTAGGTCTGAGGAACAGCTCTGTGGTTCTCTTGGTCTTTTTTTTAAATTCAGAGGACAGAGAGCTCTGCATCCCTCAAGGTTTGTTCTGACCATCAGAAACCAATTGGCTGCTGCCTTGTTCAGTGGAAGATGCTATTGTGTCAGATACATATGCTTATTGGAAGTGGTGAGGGAAAGAGGAAGGGCACAGGCACACGCACACCAGAAGTGGAACCAGAAGTCTATGTAAGTGCAACTGTGCTGTGCTGCGATTGCGTTTTGCACAACTCACATTAAAATTGTTCTCACTGTGAACTGCAGACACTCCTGCAATGGTGGCCCAGTCACTTTCTCTACATGGAATAAGGTAATGGTGTTATTTTGTCCTCCTGCCTCAAGGAGCAAGAATGTATAGTTTAGAGCACCCTTCTCTCTGCTCCTTTGCAGGGCTGGATAAACTCAAATGTCAAAGAAACACTGTTCAAAGAACTTAACAGTCTGGTGCAGGACCAGACTCTCCTAAGAGGAAGTAGGGTCTGTTTCACTGGATGCAAACAGGATGGACTGGAATATTGTGGTTCAGGGTCTGCCTTGATGAGTCTGTGGATACATTCAGAATCTTATACACTTGCCAGAAACCATCTTCCCTGATTATTCTGCTTTCTCCATTCACACTTGGGGAGTCTCCAGGAGAAGCTCATTAGTCGTGGTTCTGGCCATAGCTGCAGCTGCTATTTTAATATTTCTATAAAAGTTTCTGTAGTGAGCTTGAAAAAGTCAGAATTCGGTGACAAAACTGAGTGAGTGTAAGAAACATTTTATTTACACAATTGAACATAGCTTTTCCATTGAACAACATAACTAATATCAAAAGGTATAAAGAAAATATTTATGGTATACACTGGTACAACCCAGGCCATTTCTGCATTTACCTGGAGCACACTCCATAGAAGAAGAAGAAGAAGAGTTGGATTTTCTATCCCACTTTTATCACCCATTTAAGGGGCCTCAAAGCAGCTGGCAAAGCTTTCTGTTCTTCTCCCCACAAAAGAACACCCTGTGAGATAGGTGGGACTGTGAGCGGTCAAAAGAGAGCTGTGACTAGCCTAAGGTCACCCAGCTGGCTTTGTGGGGGAAGGCAGAATCAAACCTGGTATTCCCAGATAAGAGTCCAGCTCCCTAACCACTAGACCAAACTGGAGGGGTTCAAAGGGTTCTCTTATACACACTAGTGTGGAGTTGTAGATGTTTGCCCTCTGTAGTGTGGCTTGTCTGGATTGGACAAGGCTGGGAACTGGGATAGGGTATCAAAATGGTGTCCTGTGCAGGTCCTGTGGTAGAACTTCTAAAAGTGGCCTACAAATGGATTACTGTCCATATTATGTCTGTCAGATTCATGAGAAGTAACACACACATACAGAGAGAAGGAATATGAACTTTCTAGACCAGTGATGGCGAACCTTTTGAGCTCAGTGTGTCGAAATTCACAAGAAAACCTAGCTTAACTCGGGTGCTGTGTCACATGTAGAAATATCCATAATTTTGTAATATTTGTAGCTCTAGTAAAAAGTTATATTTTTGATATATGTATTTTATTAAAAGTAAAAACAAATAATTCCTTACATTTGCTAAATCTTCAATTGAAAGTTGGTATTTCGTACACTTCAAGAACAAGCAAGAACTACACGCCCAAGTGCCAGGGTGACCAGGTGTGTCACCCAAAAGGGCTTGGCGTGTCACCTGTGACACGCGTGTCATAGGTTGGCCATCACCGTTCTAGACTATGTTTTCTGTGGGGCAAAGATAGATGGAAAGGGAAAAAGAAAGTGCAAAAACAGTGTGGGCATGTGGTTAGGGGTACTCCTCAATGGGCAGGATAACTAAGTCACCTGGATGAGGTGACTTGATATGTTCATCCTGCACACCTTTAATGCCACCAATGCAGAATTTGCAGACAATAGTTTATGGAGGCATGCCTTAGAAGCTAGCCTGATTGGATCTACCTGATAGTCCCAATAGTGATGCAGAGTGGGCTAATGCTGTAACTATGTACCAAACTATACCTATTTGAGCAGGTATGAATAATGACCAAGAGTTTGCTTTCTTGCCTCCATCTTTCTGTTACTGCTGGCCTTAGACTAACAGTTGCTGGTATTGGCAGTCCCCCTCTGTTTTCCTAGGTATCCTGTTGTCTAAGAATAAAAATGCATATACATTCCATAGTGGAGGGGTGAACTAATAAACAGATCCATATACTTAAGCATTAGGTCCTTATAAGGACAAGATAGTTTTACCCTGTTACTCAAAAGGAAACAAGTCAGTGCTTAGATCAGGAGCTCTTTACGAGGATAAAATTGCACAAAAATCCCTTCTGGTCTAAACAGGCAAAATGGTTCATAGACGGCAGAATGTGGAAAGCAAAGAATGTGGAAAGAAGGAATCTGTTCTGTCAGTTAAACTTCTGGACCACTAAAATGGCCCCTTGCAAGCCTCTTTACTTAGCCTACGTGGCTTAACTGTGTTAGACCAGCACCTCTATGTTTATAACTTTTCTTTATCTTTTAAGAGGGAAGAAGATGCTGTGAAAAGCTACTGGAAATACTTTGGGAATCTGCAGGCTGCCTTTATGAGATTCTGACCATAGAATATGCCTGCCCACTGCTGAGAATTGATGTAGAAATTGAAGTAGTTTTTCTAAACTTTGAGACAGTTTTTCCACCTCATCAAGAAGCAGTAAAGGGGACAAACAAAGCATTTTATGGTACTTTGCCAGCATGAGTGCCCGGAGGTAACTGTTCCATTGGAAGAACATTACCCATCTGCTGGCAGTTTGAAGAACAAACATAAGTAATGGTGGGACGATTAGTAGGCTTGAACAGTTCTGTGATATACCTGCTGAAAGCTTACCCAGGAGGCCAGACTCTAGAATAATGGCTAATGGGCACAAAAATAAGTTGTTGTTATGGAAGCAGCTAGTGATGTGGAAGGAAATAATACTTAGAATTGGATAATCTTTTGAAGACTTTGCCAGCTGCTACTTGGGAAAAGAAGAAGCCACAAACAGTGACTGTCCATGTTACAGTTTCTGCATTATGTATGGAACAGCAGAAATAGTATAGAGAACCATGGGTTGGCAGGCCACAGTACTAAATCTTCCCACCATCATTGGTCTCAGGCTGGGTTGGCTCAGGGGCTCTGGCTTCAGTCCACCTTCAGAGCGAGAGAACACATCAGCAAAATGATCAGTAATTTTCTTTCCCCATTATCTATCTCAAAGGTGAGTTTTCTGAGTTATTTAAGACTGAAGGAAAACAGCCTGTCACTTTGCTGATTTATTCTCTCACTCTGAAAGTGGACTGAACCTGGATTAATTGTTAAGTTGGGCCACAGGGATCTCACCACTTCAGATGGAATGCAAGAGCTGTTACTAATATATAAAACTGCCTCATTTGTCTCGATAATGTAGTATGCTTATTTTTTGTTCTGTGTGTTGCAAAATGTGATACGTCAGATAAATGCACATCAGGGTGTCAGGGAGAAAACATGTTGATAGCTGTTTCATTCTTCCAAAAGAAAGTTGATAGTGACAAAATAGTAAAAAAAAAAAGAAAAAAAGAAAAAAAAAAGGTCATTTGCATCTCATCATAAAGCCATATGTTCAAGAAAATGTCAGTTAAGTGGCTATAGGAAATTCTAGGCCTCTCTTTGATTGACCTTGGGAAAATACCAGCAAACTGAAAAAAGGCCTGCTTGTTAAAGGCATTTATCCAAACAAAACTGTAGAGTTGGTATTGTTTAAAGACTGCAGCTACTCAGGGGCACTGGTTTAAAGTGTCCCATTTAGTCAGTAGCAAAATTGCAGCTGGTCTATTTTGTGTGTTATTCACAGGGTGAATTCCCATTCAAGGAATAAAGCGCTATGTACAAGGCTGTTTACATCACTATTTACATTGATATGTAAAGCACGTTAAAAGGAAGCAAAGGAGCATCTGGCAATCGGATTCAATCCCGATTTTGTGTCCCCACTCTTAAACACTTAAAATGCTTCCAAAAATGGATTGGGGAAAGCAATTCGTTCCCCTTCTCAGCCTTTCCCCACCTTTCTCTCCCCATTGCCCAGGGCGCACGGTGGCAGTGGTAACTCAAGCCCCATTTGCCCACTCCACCTCCACCATCCCCAGCAGGGGTTCCCCCTGAAAAAAGCACCCTGATTGGCTGGCTCAGTCTGCTGCGGCTGCCGCCTCCACACACACTTAAACACCCTCTCTGCACTGGGCCTTATTCTGGATTAGATCTCAGAATAGGGACCTGCAATCTGCATGCTGGTATGGTCTATGGCATATCCCTGGTGGGGTCTACAATAGTTTACATCAGCATGCAAAAGGCAGGTCCCTATTCCAAGATATAATCCAGAATAAGGCCCAGTGCAGAAAGGACCAAACATGCACACATCTCCCAGTTCCTGCAGCAGCTTCCCCCCTTCCCCTTTTTTAAGATCAAGGAAGGAGGGAAACAGCCAGAATGGCGCAGAATTGCCTCTTTTAATCTTTAGGCTTGCATGGGTGGGAAAAGAAAAATTGTTATCAGGTGTGAAGTGGCTGAATTGTTACAATGAAACAGTCTGTTGTATAGGGGAATACTCTAGCATTCCCACAGCATTAAGGAAGAAACGCTTTAAAAGCAAAAGCGGGGAAAAAACACTGGAAAAATTCAGTGTTTATTTATTCTCTTTTTAAGCCAAATAATCCTCAAGATATCCCTGAAACTGATTGGGAATGAGGACGAAGAGGATCCGAACTGTTTTGAAACCATTTTAATTGATTGGGGATGGGAACGACGAGGATCCAAACCATTTTGAAACAGCTTTAAAGTGGCAATGGAAATTCAGCCACACAGTCCTGTTTCTGGTCAAAGTCTAGAATAGGGGAAGAGAGGACTTCCCTTTTCCTCTATTTTTTTCTTTATGGGGCAACCACAAACTTCCCAGGAAAGTGATAGGATTCTGCTCTTACATTTGTCCTGGTCCAATGGACAGCATGATCTCCTTCAGGGCCCCTTGATCCTGCAAGCTGATGTGAGACAAGCTATCCCCCTGGATAGTATGCTTCATCAGCAATGGATGGTGAGTCGACTGACTCGATGACAAAAAATGGTCACTTAGACCAACATACTGATAGACCTTTAAAAAAAATATATCTACCAATGGCCTAGCAGTAAACTGGCTCATGGAAGTGTGCTAATGAAATGCCACTGGAATGGGTCCTCTGGGACTCAGAGGCCAAAAACTTTAGTTTCTGCCCATCAGAGGTTGTGGAGGCTAGCTCCAAAGATTGCACTACCTTTTGAGTTTGTGCAGGGCTTCTCCATGAACAACCACCCAATACAAATGGCCTTGTTCTGGGACAAGAGGACCAGATCAGGTAATGGATCGCTCCAGCTGATTTGGCATTGCTGCAGAGGTCTACCTCAGGGTAAGTGCAGCATGATGCCTTTTTCCTTGCCTAGAAGGTTAGGAGGTTTGGAGATCCACCCTGGAATAGCACAAGGAAAAAGAAATATTGCAGCCCTACTGTTTCTAGACTATGCGTGAGAGTTGCTATCTGTTTAAAATTTCCTAGGGATTCCCTGTCCAGTGAGTAGGGAGCAGTGCAGATAATGAGCTTCCAAATACACATGGCTCCACAAATGCTTTTAAAAACCAAAATAAACAAAACAAAATAAGTCTGCAGAGCAGGTACTTCTAATATTTCTGATCTGTCTGCCTTCTTAATTGAGAAATGAAGCATTTCTACTTCAGGGTGAGCAAAGTTCAGGCTTCTTAAGCCCAGACAAATGTACCCTGGCATTACAGGTGCAGTCATATGCACAGCTGGAAGTAGAAGCAAATAGAATATAGTGCAATGTCCGGTAAGGAAAAAAAATGCTGTGTAACAAATGTGTGGTGCGCTGCAGTGGAAAATCAAAGCAAAGGAATTCACATATATTCTATAACTTCAAGCTCCATCTATGACAATAAGAATCATAAAATTTTGAAGGACACCTTACAACTTTAGAAGATAAAAGTTTCTGCATAAATTCTATCCCTACTTCCTGCTTGCAAGAATTCTGGGATTCATGCTTCCTGAGCTCAGTAGTCAGGCATCTGGAACTTTGTCGTCCCTTCCCCCCTCCCATCAGTTTATGATATCATGTTTCAAGGCTATGAAAACACTCCAGACACATCTAAATTGAAGCATTTCAATAGTGCAATCATGCTGACAGCTTTCCCCCCCTTTATTAGCTAATCTTATTTGTTGCAGTAGCATCCACCTTAACATGTGCCACATCCTAAGATGAATTGTAGAAATTCATATGGCTAGAAGAAACCTGCTCAAAATTGATAGGAGAAGAAAGAAACTGAGCCTTGAGGACATTAAAAAAATTAAAAAATCAAGCCAACAACCATTAACTTCTCAATTTGCAATTTGCAAAGCCAGGGCTGTTTTATTCAGTTTACTTAGTCTTTTGCAAAAGATGTCTGAACCAGACTAAAAGGAGATGAAAGCTCTGTTGTTAAAATCCATACTCAGATGCAGTAAACATTAAGGGTACCCTGAAGCAGAATGGCACTTACTTGAGTGGTGCCATTGCTTTTGTAGTTTTAGAACATGTTGCCAGCAGGAAAGGCTCTTAACTACTCCCTACCCTTCTGTCAAATCTTGCCAGTTTTGAGGCTTTTTAAAAATGTTGATTAAAAATATTTTACAAGTGTTTTGGATAAAAGATGTGGTTTGTGAATCATTGAGAAAAGTATGGAAGGTGGATACATTTACTGGAACATTTAAAAAAGTTCACTATCTGCATAATTGAGCAGAAGGGTATGGTAGACTGGAATCCATGAGGAGATCTTTTAGTGATTTGATCTAGAGTATTAAACATTTCTGATTACTCGTTGTTTAACTTTAATTGTTACAGTATCACAGTCATACACCCCTATATGTCATACCTTTGCAGTGAAGAAATTATATGTGAGGGAATCTCTAGGAATATATATTTAAATGAAAGAACTGTGACCTCAAGCCATGTTCAGATGGGCTGATGGAAGTGGTGAGGACCCACCACCATGGCTATAGGATTCACCTAGGGCCTGTCACACTGGTTTGTTCCTGCTATGGCACTGGAGCACACTCGGTGGCTGGAAAAATGTTCAATAGGTCAGTTCTTTTGCCAGCAAAGAGTTATAAGTACAAAAGGGAAAGAAAGCAAAGCACTTGAAGACTTTGAAATTCCACATTTTTCTCTCGTGTGACATCTGCAGGCAGCAGATGTGTATTTTACTATGGCCATCACATTGCCACATTATTTCTCTTGTTCTTAGTCTCAGTTTGGTTATTTGACTTTGGTTCTAATAAGAAAAACTTAAGGTCATTTCTGCATGGAGGTGTCCAGAGGCTGATGCATACTTTGGCCCATTAGTCAATATCTGGGCAGGTGCATCTGCACTTACAGGAGGTGCTTACAGCCTACAAGATGTTACCTGCTTGCCCAGATGTTGACTAATTGTAAACTAGCTGTGGTACATGAGACCAGCGAGCATCTGCACTTCTTCCAGCTGCGGAGGGCACAAGTGCACTGGCAACTCACATGACCCCCTGATGTGACTGTGCTTGCGCAAAGCATCAGTGTTGCCATAGTGATAGTGCAGTCACATGTGCAGTTGCACAGGGCACTGCACTCAAGATGGTGGCACCCAGGAGTGGATCAGCCACACGATCCATCTCAGGTGAGTGAACAATCGCTTGGGTGCTAGGCTAGCATTCACACTCATTGACTAGCACTTGCAAGTCATGGGAAGGGAAGTGTGAAATCATACCAGTCCTCAGCCTTCTCCATGCCTTTGTTGGATTGCAGAGGCCCTGCTCTTGGAACATTTCATCTGTGCTGAATCATGCAATGGGCCTGGACAGGGTGCCAAAATGGCGTTGTGTCCTGTTTCATCAGTAGACCCTGACACAGCCATCCATAAGTGGATGACTGTCAGTAGACTGGACCAGTGGGGTACATATAGAAAGCACATGGCCCACTGGTCCAAAATACCAGTTGGTGCCATTTGACCAGGCACTTGGAAACAGTGTTGGAAGGACACTGTGTCTATGGTGCCTCATCAAAAAGGTCCCAGCCCAAATTGTAAAGATAAAGAACTTTTGTTCTTGGTTTTCAAAGACTGAGGCCAACTTTCAATCCTGACAGTTGGGGGTTGGGTCAGGATGAGCTGTCTGATATGTGGGCAGCCCTTGGATATGTCGATAGGCCAGGGTGGCATGGCCTGCTCAGGGCAGAAGTGGCCAAATTCTGAAAAAAACTGTTCACTTTTGTTTTAAATTTCATAAGGAAACCAAAGATTCCTTAAAGGATAAACTATAAAAAATATTTGTCACAGCTTGCTTAATGCATTTTCCAGAAGATTAAATATAGGACTACACAGTAAGACTGTGTACACTTGCAATAAAAGAAGCACTTTTGTAGTAGTCTAGAGATAGATCAGAGATTGTTCATACATGGGGCCATTCATGTGCCAACCTGCCCTTCTTCCTCTCACAAACATTCTAAGGAAGAACATGAGTGTCCCATGCTGCTCTCTCTAAGGTGCTTTTGAGCCACTCATTTTGCTAGATGTGATGTCGCCTAAATCTTCTCCTCTTCCATTTTCTTCTTTTTTTCTGCAATCGAATGAATCAGTGCACTCAGTTTTAAACTGTTCCAATCCCTAGTGCTCACATCATTCTGGAGAATGAGGAATGGAATAATTCTTTCAGTTATGTGAATCTAAAGCACAAATCTATTGCACTGTCACCCAGTATTTCCTTGCTTTTTTCTAACCCATGATATCATTGCATCAGTCAATCCAGAGGTATTTGAATAAGTTATTCCAGAAATGTAGGAGAGGAGATTGCACTGTCATGCTGTCATTCATCTTATGAAAAAAATTGTTCTGCAGTTGCCTCCTTTCAGTCATAAGGCTCAGTTCAAACAGTAACTCACATTGGATGTGGTTTCTTCTGAGGGTGTGACACTTCTGAGAGTCTTCCTTCAAGAAAGAAAGAAAGAAAGAAAGAAAAAGAAAGAAAGAAAGAAAGAAAGAAAGAAAGAAAGAAAGAAAGAAAGAAAGAAAGAGAGTTATGGCAGTAGAAATCTTAGACTTATGACTGTAATAAAAAGCAGAAACCTTTTAAGTATGTAAAATGCAGAGCAGCAAATGATACAATCTCAAAGTCAGGGTATCTGAACATGATTAAATCATTTTTTCATCTGATACTGAACTCTTTGCATGTATAAAAATTCAACACTCACAGTTTAGCTAGCCAGATATTAGTGTCCATCTCATGACACTAAAAACCAGTGGTCCTGAGATGTTTGCCTCAGTCCTTCTAATAGTAGGGAAGGTCTCTCAGTACAGACACTATTATTTTAAACATATTGTATACTGTTTTATATTTGTTGAACTTTTAATGTCTTTTAATGTATATTCTATTTTAATCTGTTGTAACCCGCCCAGAGACCTTTGGGTATGGGGCGGGATATAAATGTAAATAATAAATAAATAAATAAATATCAGAACTTGCCAAATCCTGCCTTTCCCCCTTTCAAGGTTTTAGTACTCTCAATTGTGATGTACACATCTTTGCATGCAAATAATCCCATATGGTCAAATAATCCTTGAATTAAGCTGGAAAAAAGAAGGTGGACAGACAATTTTTTAAATAGATGTGCTAGCCAAATCCATTCTAAGGTTGTAATTGATGTGAGAACCATGGGACCAAGCAACAAAGGCTACTGTTTGTTTTTTCCTAATTTGGAAAAGAACTGTAACATTTATTGGCATGATCAAGGAATGAATGAAAAATTTAAGATTAACTTTCTTCACAGTATTCCTCTATGTATACATGAAGAAAGTGAGGGGCTGTTTCCACTTACACTAGTACCATTCCAGGTAGGTGAAGATGAAACACACGGAGAGCCATCAACACTTCAAGGACCAGTGAGGTTCCAAACTGGATCTCCAGCACCCAAAGTGCCTCTTGTACGTCTGCCAGATGGCAGGAAGCAATCCTGGCAAAATACTGGGTTCTTACCTCTGCCTAGGGATGTGCATGGATATTCGAAAATTTGAAAATCTGACTCGAATTCCACGGATATTGACATTTGAATTCAAATTGGATTTTTGGATTCAGATTGAATTTAGATTTTTGAATTATTTGACTGGATTCGACATCGTATATTGCATCTGAATATCGGGTCTTTCGGCACCTATAATATGGGATGCAAACAAAACACAAATGCAATAAAAACGGGATGCAAACAGATTTTTAAAAAATCAGATACAAATGTTCCCAACATTCGTATTATTCAATTCGAATTGGATTTTCGAAAATACAGATCCGGATAATCCGGATTTGAATTGGAATACTGTGCACAACCCACCCCAGCACACTTCAGCCTCCTTTAGGCCATCCCACCACCCACACATGAGGAAGTGGAAGCCAGACTGGAATTCCAGGCCGGCCTCAGTCCTTGTCAATGCTGTTTAAAAGGGACTGCATTTTAGAATGGACTAATGGCTTTAGCCTGGCTTGCAATTCATATTAGCTTAAAATCATCTGAATCACACATCCTGCAGGACAACTAAAACTTGTGTGTAACCAGGCCCTAGGAATGGCATTGCCATTGTTGTGCTGGCTGAAGCTGATGAGCTCTTAAATCCAAAAGCAGAAATAAAAATAAAACATAAGCCACACCTCCATTTACTGTTCTGGGTGCACCTCTGTGGGTCCAAGGAGCTGCTTGCTGCCACCTTGTCTCCATTTCTGGCAGCAGTGAGTCTCTTGTGGCATATGCGCTGCTTCCTTTTCTGGCATGATCAATGGTGGAAGGGCCTCCTGTGCAGAAGCATTTCTTCTGTCCTGCACAGATGAGGTGCCGTTCTCTGATGTCTCCTTGCTCCAAAATGGAGAAGAGAAAGGAAGCTTTTTTCCATGGTGCTTCCTCTTCGCAAGCTGCCTCCATCCAAAAGTGGAGATATGGTCATAAATGAGATAATCCTTTTGAGCTTTTCATAGATTTATTATCCGGAAATTTACTTTTTTTAAAAAATACTATTTAACATTTATATGCTGCATTATATATTTAAAGCATAGTATTTTATAAATGGAGATTTATAGAGACATGCAGGTTGCCTCTAAAGGCCATTTGCAGGGAGTCGAGAGCAGGTAAAGGTTTTGCCTTTGTGTTCTGCTTGAGAATGCCCAGAAACAACTGGTAGGCAACTGTGTGAGAAGATGCTAGACCAGATGGGCTGTGATTTGATCCAACAGAGCTCCTCCTATCTCATCTTATGTTCTAAAAAGCCCCAACTAAATAACAGTTTTAGAAAGTCCACAAACCTGTCTCTGGGTCTGAGAATATCCAAAATCAGCTTTGCTTTTTATAAATTATTATGTATCAGTGACTCCAGAGTGCTACTTTCTAAAACAGTCTTAAAATGGAGAATTCAGTGAAAGTTTTCTCTTAAAAGTCATTTGCCAGATGGCATAAAAATGAATACAAAGCTAGGGGCACTTTTTGTAGATTGCAGAGTATGCTGCTAGAACTTTGCAGTTCTAAATTTCAGTTGCCATGGTGCTAGAATGAACTTTAGTTCACTATAAAACTAGGCTGAAAGAGAAGAGTAACAGTAACATGGCATTTTATGAAACAAGTATAGATAATCTCCATTACATCCATTCACCCAAAGTCCTACACTTTGTGCTGTGCACATTACATGAATGTCAAGATTGTATTTCCATCTTTTATTCCAAGAGTTATAATGGGTAAAGTTTGGCAGATATTTTTGGAAACTGCACATCTGTTGTAATGTTTGAAATGGAAGCTGTGTGGGTGAAGTGGAAGCTATTTCTGCTTCCAAAGCTTACTTCATGTTGTGAAATCTTCCTGTCTGGTAATCTTGATGTCTTCCATGATTTAATTTTTCAAATACGAGGTGAGCACAGCTCACTCATGTTTGTTCTCATCTTCAGTCTGGGAGAAGTTGAGGAAATACATTGCAATTGCTACTAATCCAGTCACTGTTATCCTTGATAAAATCAGAAGGCTTTTTCTTTTTGTAACAAATAGATTTCATTCCATATCACCTATTTTCACAGCAATTTCCACAATGCAGCTGAACAAAAGTCTATTTAAATTGGTCTTCTGAACGCTATTTCTATCAAGGAGAGTGATATAAAATGAAATTGTATAAGGAGCAAAGAATTTGCATGACAAGCAATCTTCAAGTCAGCTGCTAAGGTTCTGCATTGCAAGGCTGAGAAAATCAAAGTAGCAATAGCTTCATGTGTTCTTAAGATTTCTCCATGGCAGATTCTTTTGAATTTTTAAGGAATTCTTCATATGAAACAAAATTGTGTGCTAGTACAACAACTGCTTGATTTTTCTCTGCTGATGTTTCCGCACGATGGATGATCTCACAATGTAGCATATTTTGATGAAACAGTTCAATGACAATATTGCAAGAGGTTTCTTTTTTTTAAAAAAGCCATAGAGGCAACCTTGGTGAAGTTGTTACTAATTAGCTCATTAATATTCTTTGAACCCTATGACACTTAGAACATAAGAACAAAAGAGAGGCCCTGCTGGATCAGGCCACAGCCCATCTAGTCCAGCATCCTGTCACGCACAGTGGACCACCAAATGCTTATGGCATCTCAAACAGAGACAAGGACAAACCTTTTTCTGCTCTTGAATCCCAGCAAATGGCATTAGAAGTGTCCTGCTTCCTCACCGACCCACCCCCAAAATTAACTTCCATTCCACAATATACCCACCTGCCTCTTGTGACATTGCGCCAGTTGTGGTCTCTGTCTCAAATTCCCATCATTTCTATCTAACCTTTTTGGGAAGGTTTCCTTGTGATTTCAAGCTCTGAGAATTACACAATATTTAAGCAAATAAAGGAATTTCAAGTTAAATGAATGGAGATGTAATATTTTGACGGTTAAAATTTTGGTGGTTAAAATGTATGGTTTAGTCATTTTCAGCTCCTTTAGACACCAAGGGTGCTTCCGCACAGACCCTTTAACACCCATTAAGCACACATTCCAATGTGCGCCTCCGCACACGGGTCGCTAATTAGGACACTTCCGGTGAGGGGAGTCCACACAGCGAGCCCATTTTTAATGTGGATTTCGGCGGCAAAACCGGTTTGCTGCCGGAGCGTCCGCATTAGCGGGGGCAAAAAAGCACACTTCCGGTGGGTGCGTCCGCACCTATCCGGACTTAATGTGTGCTTAATGGGTGTTTCTTGCACACCACATTTCAAGTGGTTTTGCGCTGTGAATCCACATCCATTTCGGATGTGGCCTCACAGCGCAAGTGTGCTCACCCATGGCCCTTCCCCGGCTGGCCATGATTGGCTCCCTGGAGCCAAGCATGGCGAGCCCGGGGGCTCCTACCTTTCGGCTCGCCCTCACCCCAGAAGCGGTGGATCGCTGCTTCTGGAGCCAGGGTGAGCTTGCCTAAAGACCACCCTAGCCCACCCTGGGGGGAGCGCGGCGGATCCCCTCCTTACCTTGTCAGCGTCGGCCTGTTTCTGAGGGTCGGTGCCCAGGATGCAGCGCGCCTGCATCCTGTGCGTCTCCTGAGTGGCCGGGGCTGCTACTGGCAGCCCTTGTCCTCAGGAGGTGTTCTGCGCAGGCGCGCCGTCTAGTTTAAAGATCCTGTTACCAACACAATGAGAGCCACAGTTTGCAGCCTGACAAAGCTTCAGGTTGCACCCCCATAAACTTCTACCTTGGGATGCCAAACATCAGAACAGCCATGGGGCTAACAGAGCCTTGACTAGTTGCTTCCTGCCACTTCTGTGCATCCAAATGGGATTGGGAAGGGGAATAGCCCAATGGGATTCTCCGAGGAATAAATTGGATTAAGGTAAGGATGCTTTGATCTGGGTTTAGGGTGATTTGGTGACTGGAAGTGATTGGCTCGGCTATTAGAATCCTTGATGTAAATTAATAAAGTTTAATACATACGTCTTGAGGTTTGTTTTAGACTTATATTTACCATGTACACTTTTCAAATTAATTTCCTGCTTGCAGTCCCACCTAGGGTTCTGGATTCTGTTCCTGAAATTATTTCCTCTTTATTACCTTTTTTAAAAAGATGTGTATAGTTTTGGCTTCTGTTATCCTTGAGTGCAGTGGTGTTGTTCTGACTCCCTTACACAGACCATGATTGCCTTTTTTGGAGAAAGTTGCACACCTTTTGTGATGAGATGTTTTGGAATTTATCTGTGGAATCTTCGGGCTATTGTTTCAGAACATTATTTCTACATCTGCCACCGTTGTTTCTTCATTGGCAGACTAGGAAATGTATCCCTTTCAAACTCAGGATAATTCATTTGTGCCCCAGAGACACTGAAACAATGGGAAGTTTATGTGTATATTTTAAAGCCAAGTAGTGATATTACTTTTATAATCTTCAAAACGTACAAGGAAAATTTCATACCTCTTGGGCCATTGAGAATAGGAATTAAGTACAGAAATAGCTAGGTTTGTCAGATGAATGTTCAGGTTCCAGATGCATCACAGACCTGCAAGGAAAAACAGCTATACAACACAAAGAAGTGTATGTTTACACAAGTACTTGGAGCCTGGTGTGGGAGATATTTTTGTGGGTTTTATCAGTGGTGGCCAATGCTAGTGAGTGGAGCCAGAAGCTCATTTCCCTTACTGAATGCCATTTCATGAGTTTCCTCTGAAGTCCAAGTGGCCCTGGCAAATCTTGTGATCCAGGTTTGATTTGGCTGCATTCACCAGTGGCAGCCACCACTAGATTTTGTAGGTTTGCCATTTTGTTTGTTAACCACACGGGGCTGAGGTAAAAGGAGGAATAGAAATTGCACTAAAAATAATAGATTGATGGAAAGATAGATGGATAGATAGATGGATGGATAGATAGATAGATAGATAGATAGATAGATAGATAGATAGATAGATAGATAGATAGATAGATAGATAGATAGATAGACAGACAGACAGACAGACAGATAGACAGATAGATATAGAAATTTGCAATAAAGAGCCCATTCCCCCATTGTATCCTTCAAGAGAAATCAGTGTGTGAGTAAGATGAATCAGGTGTTTATTTAATTCCATTTTAAAGCCAAATAATCCTCAAGATAACCCTAAAACTGATTGTGAATAGGAACGACAAGGATCCAAACCATTTTAAAACCATTTTATTTGATTGGGGGTGGGAATGGCAAGGATCCAAACAGTTTTAAAACCATTTTCAAACTGTTTTAAGTGATAATGGAAACGGGCCCAGGTAGAGCAAACTGCATGGAAAACAGACAATCACAGGTTTGATCCCCAGCCTCACCCTGTAAATAGGCAATTACAAACCACTTCTGTATCTTTGCCAAGAAAAATGCATAGAAGTGCCCATGAAGGTCCCCATGCAGTCAAGCAGAAGTTGGTCACAACTTGGTGGTATTCAACCAAAACTACAATTTACATATTAACTACTCTCCATTAAATTTACTCAGTGCAGTGATCCTCAAGTAGAATTTTATTCCTGATGTTAGTGGGTGTTCTCTCTTCTAAAGTCTTCTTTTATGGTCCTGATTAGGGAATGGAGACCTGGGCAGAGGTAGGTTTATATGGGCACAGCTAACACAGCTTCATGGCCAGATATGTACTTCCATTTGCACAATGTCTTTGTGGATCCTACTGAATTAATTGGATAATTATTTTGATGCAAATAAAAACACATTTCTACCCAAGACAGCTAGTTATGCATAATGGAAGCTGGACTTCAGCCCTTCCTTTTCTTTCCTGCCAGAACATTTGCTTCAATACTGTAATAATGAGTAGACACAACACTCTTTCATGCTTCCAAGAGAATGTGCACATGCTGTGAAATCATTCTATTAGGCATTTCTGATGTGTTCATCTTATGTTCTCTTAATATAGCCTTTACCTAGCACTAAATGTTTACCCGTGCATTCAAAAGGCAAAGTAATTTATGTTTTTAAAGTGAAATGCTAAAGTTACCACTGAATGCTGGCTTTAAAATCTCCATAAACTGTTCCAAGAGATGTACAGCGTGGATATATGCTATTTATTTTACAGTATAGAATCATATGAAACAAATGTTTAATTGCTGTGAATAATTCTTTCTCTTTAAAGCTGTGTCTTTGTCAGAAGATGGGGCATTTATGTTCTTGGTTTTGTAGTTACACTCCTAAGGGAAATGAGATGATAGGTAAAAAGACACTGCTGATTTCTAAAACATTGATATTGGTTTGATCATGTGCATACAGATGTTCCTCAATACACACACAACAGAGGCCATGTTCACATGTAGCCAAAAAAAAAAAAAAAAGTGGCTTAGAAGTGCCTTAGGGTCTTTCTGCACTTATCCTTAGGTCATCTTCTGGATCACATTTGCCCACACTCTGGTGCTCCTAATAGCTACTGGTAGATTCATCTGGATTGGGAGACCCTGAACAATCTCACACTCAGCTTCTGGTATGGAATGCCAATGGACCTGATTTTAGTCCCACTGGCATACCAGGGCATTGGGAATACATTTCATTGGTGTGCCTTATTGCACCACTGAAATGGGTCCTTGGGGTTATGAGGCCAGCTCCAAAACTCACATGAACCTCCAGACCAGTGAGGGTTTATTGGGACCAGAACCTGCCAGATTCAGATGTAGAGATCCAGATCTGAGCAAGTAAGTGCAGAAAGGCTCCTAGAGATGGTATTGTCTTGTCCTTGTATTCTCACCCCTTGGTACTAGGAGAATCTTCTGGCTCAGCAGTCCATCATCTCTCTTTAGGATATTATCAGATTAGCTTCAATTTTCTGAATCCATTTTCTGAAACATCTGCTTTTATCTACTGCTGACTGTAATACTTGGTTTTTGTGGTCATTTGAACTACTATAACGTACCAAATCATAATTTAGTGCTCTGGTGGAGCAGAACTCTTGAGGATACCCAACTGGATCTGACCTACATCTCACTAGTCACTACTGTTTTCCATGGATCATATAAATGGAGTTTTCTGATGAGGTCAATAACACTTCCATTATGGAAAACTCAAATAGCATGCATACAAGAAGATGAAGTTTGGATAATGAGCCACAAGTGTAGCCCTTGTTTTAAGGTAGATGAGATGTATGTAAAGAATGAATTTTGGCTTGACTTGTGACAGAATCATCAGCTTCTTTTAAGCAGTTGGTGTTCTGCATACTCAAGCCATACTTAGAGACCTCAGGTTGTGCATTTAAAATTGGCAGGCTTAACTGGTTCTGTGACTGAGCAAATTCCTCGGGTTTTGATATTGTGAAAGCGTCTGAATAGGAAACAAATTAGTTTTCTTTACTCTCAGATCTATAATAGGTAAAGATTAATCCATCCTGTCCTCCCTGGAAATATAGACTATCTTGCAGTGCAGTCTGAATACAAAGCCATCTGCAAAATGTTTCCTTTATTCCTTTAGATTTTGGCTCAGATTCCAAGTGAAATTTAAATGCAACACCAGTTCCACTGTCTAATGGCTGAATAATTAAGCTTTTAATTCAGACAAGAGATCATTGGAAGAAATGCCTTTTTTGTGAAAAGGCATTTCCTTTTAAACTGTTTTTATGCCTGTTCTACAAAGGTATCACATTGCAAAATTGTATCTCCAAATGAAGATGTGCAGACATCTCTAGTATAATGCAATGAATTATTTTCCTTCAAACCTATGTGTTATGTAAATCATATTAGGAGAACTGGAAGTGATTGTTGGTTTCCCTAAATTAACGTTATCTGCAATAATACAGTGAACTGCATAGTAACACATTATACAAAGGAAATCACAATTCTCTCACTGCACATAAGCAAAAATGGGCAATGTAAAACTGCACTGCATGAAGCTTAACTGTATTTAACATATTTTTAAGACATTCAGCTATGGTACCTAAGTATCCCCTATGCAGAATTTGCTACCAGATCATGGGCCAATTTGCATTTTGGTCCATAGTTGATAATTAGGCAACATCTGAGCAAGTTTGTTTGCACTTGCAGGAGGTGTTTACAGCATAGAAAGGCCCCCTGCCTTCCCAGAGGTTGCCTAGCTGTGGAGTATAAAATCATGCTCCACAAGCTTATCAACCTTTACCAAAGACTTACCTGAAGCATCCAGCAGTGACCATCCAAACCTTTGGCACTCTGCTGACCTCCTGATTCAAGTGTGACTGTGCAGAACATCATCATCATCATAGTGACCGCACTCCTCACATAGACTGGGTGAACTCCTGTTCAACTCAGGAAAGAGAGAGAAAATTCCTAGACCTGCTAAATGACTGTTCCATGGAACAAATGGTCATGGAACCAACCAGGGGAAATGCAGTCCTGGACTTGATCCTAAGTAATGCTCAGGACCTGGTAAAGGACGTCACTGTAGCTGATCCAATTGGGAACAGTGACCACAATGCAATAACCTTCAACTTAAATACAGGGAGTAAGTTCTTAATAAAGTCTAACACAGAGACCTTAAACTTTCACAAGGGAAACTTCCCCAAAATGAGGAAATTAGTGAAAAGGAAATTGAAAGGGAAAGTCAAAAGAGTTAAATCACTTCAAAATGCATGGAGACTACTTAAAAACACAATAACGGAAGTGCAACTAGAATGCATTCCTAAAAGAAGAAAGGGGACTTCTAGGTCCAAGAAGAAACCGATGTGGCTCACAAATGCAGTAGATGAAGTCATTAAAAACAAGAAGAGTTCATTTAGGAAATTGAAGGCTTGTCCAAATGAGGAGAACAGGAGGGTACATAGACACTGGCAACACGAATGCAAGACGGCCATTAGGAAAGCTAAGAAAGATTTTGAGGAGCACATTGCTAAAAACATCAAAAGAAATAACAAGAACTTCTTTAAGTATATCAGAAGTAGGAATCCAACCAGGAGAGCAGTTGGACGACTAGATAGTAAAGGAGAGAAAGGGGTAATTAAAGAAGACACGGAGATTGCAGAGAGACTAAACGAATTTTTTGCTTCCGTATTCACGGAGGAAGACAGAAGACACATGCCAGTAGCTGAGCCTGTGTTTTCTGAAGAGTTAAACTGTACAGAAATAACCAAGGAAGAGGTCCTGGCATGTCTTAATAAACTAAATGTTAACAAGTCACCGGGACCAGATGGTATTCATCCAAGAGTCCTTAAGGAACTCAAATGCGAAATTGCCGACCTTCTAGCAAAAATATATAATCTTTCCCTAACATCAGGCTCCGTACCTAAGTACTGGAGGGTAGCAAATGTAACACCAATATTCAAAAAAGGATCCAGGGGTGATCCAGGCAACTACAGACCAGTTAGCTTAACGTCAGTTCCGTGTAAGGTGATGGAAACCATTATTAAAGACAAAATTAGTGTGCATATGGAGCAGCAGGCATTGCTGAACAAAAGCCAGCATGGCTTCTGCAAAGGTAAATCATGCCTCACAAATTTGTTGGAATTCTTTGAGAGTGTCAATCAACACATGGATAAAGGTGAACCAGTAGACATTGTCTATCTGGACTTTCAGAAGGCTTTTGACAAAGTCCCACATCAAAGGCTACTGAGTAAACTCACCAGCCATGGAATAAAAGGACAGGTTCTGTCCTGGATTTGTGACTGGCTTAAGGGCAGAAAGCAGAGAGTAGTAGTAAACGGCAATTTCTCAGGGTGGAAAGAAGTAAAAAGTGGGGTCCCTCAAGGCTCAGTACTGGGACCAATGCTTTTTAATTTATTCATCAATGATCTAGAAAAAGGGGTACATAGTAAAATAGCAAAGTTTGCTGATGATACTAAATTATTTAGGGTAGTAAAATCTGAAAGAGATTGCCAAGAGCTCCAGAGGGATCTCTTAGCATTGGGTGAGTGGGCAACCAAGTGGCAAATGTGCTTTAATCTTAACAAGTGTAAAGTAATGCACATTGGGGCCAAGAATCCAAATTACATCTATAAACTGATGGGGTCTGAGCTTTCTGCAACACGCCAGGAAAGGGATCTCGGGGTTTTGGTGGACAATTCAATGAAGGTGTCAACCCAGTGTGCGGCAGCAGCAAAAAAAGCAAATTCAATGCTGGGAATAATTAGGAAGGGAATAGAAAATAAGTCAGCAAGTGTCATTTTGCCCCTTTATAAATCTATAGTGAGGCCACATTTGGAATACTGTGTACAATTCTGGTTACCACACCTCAAAAAGGATATTGTGGAACTAGAGAAGGTGCAGAGAAGGGCAACCAGAATGATTAAGGGTCTGGAACACCTCCCTTACGAAACCAGGCTGCAACGTCTAGGCCTCTTCAGTCTGGAGAGACGGCGTTTGAGAGGGGACCTGATTGAAGTATATAAAATTATGCACGGCATAGAAAAGGTGGATAGAGAAAATTTCTTTTCTCTATCGCACAACACTAGAACCAGGGGGCACTCTATGAAGCTGATGGGTAGGAGCGTAAGGTCTGACAGGGGAAAGTATTTCTTCACACAGAGGGTCATCGGCCTATGGAATGTGCTGCCAGAAGAGGTGGTGACAGCTACCAGTCTGGATGGCTTTAAGGTAGGGTTAGACAAATTTATGGATGACAGATGTATCAATGGCTACTAGAACGAATGCCTAGGTGCATCTTTCAGGCTGAGGGGGGGGGGAGGAAATGGGGCGCTTCTAGGGCCATCTGCTGGGACTCGAGAGCAGGAGAAGGTTTGTCCTTGTCTCTGCTTGAGATGCCCATGAGCATTTGGTGGGCCACTGTGTGCGACAGGATGCTGGACTAGATGGGCTGTGGCCTGATCCAGCAAGGCTTCTCTTATGTTCTTATGTTCTTACTGAAACATGCACAGTTGCGAAGGATGTCACGCTTAAGATGGTGGTGCCCAGAAGAGGACTTGCCCCAGGTCAAATACAGATTGATCATGTGGGGTGTCAGCTGTTAGTGAGTAGCTCTTGCAAGTGCAAGTGCTAGTCAGTGTTAGGTGCTCACATTCCTTTCCCGGCCACGGGATGGGAAGGGAAATATTTGGCTAGGGTAACATTTGTGAAAAGAAACAACTGGTCTTACAATTCCATTCTTTTGCACATCACAGGTGCCCAAATTATGAAAATCTTTACTGAGGATTCCTATTACAATATGAATGCAGCCTGGGTTTACTACTTATGCAAAAGTTCACTACAGGCTTTATATGGCCATGTTGGAAAGACAACCATTGCTCTATCCAGCACTAAACCCCCACTGCTGGGCAACAATGGCTGTAATAACAATGGAAGTTTTAGGCCCTGCTCAATTAGAGGCCACAGTACAAAACTGAGATCATACCAATGTACATTCACATTCCTTTAGCGATAGCCCATTGAGATTTTGCATACTATGAGGTCCCTTTGGCTGCTTCTTCACTACTTGCCTCTTGCATGATGCAGAGTCCATTCTCTGGGAGATACTCCAAGTGGAGAGATACTTCTCAGAGTGCATAGAGAGCACTGCAGGATGTGTGCTTGTCCTGGCTTACCTTCAGAGAATACTCAAAGGTTATTTTAAAGCTTTTCCTTTGGTGCACTCTCTGATATGATTTTTGGACTGGAGAGTGCGTCATGTGAAATACCTGTTTGACCAGGAGCATTGGTCTCTCTGGTGTGCAGATATCACTCTCAGGGTTCCAGCTAGCATGGTCTATAGGGACTGTGTGGAAGCTATCTTTGGACTTCCCTAAGTGGTGGCAATGTGCCATCACTGGCTTTGGGTGCACTTCTTTAAGGCTCGAAGGCAACAGGCAGCTTGAATCCTTTAGTTCTCCTGTTCTGCAGTCCCATGAACACTCGTGTCTCTGTGTGTGTGCGTGCGTGCATGTGTGTGTGTGTGTGTGGGGGGAGAAGGTAAATGACAGCACAAATGACAGCCTCCTAATGACAGCTGTAATGAATGATAACCCGGGAGCGTCTGCATGACCCTAGGACAATATATGTTAGCCCCTTATTTCGAATGTAGAACACTTGCAAATTGGTTTTTTTTAACACGTTTTGTCTCACATGTAGCCCTTATTAGGGCTTTGCATGGAGATGCTCCCAAGGCAAAGCAGTGTTAAATTCGGAATAAAAATTGCATGGAGATGGGCCCTAACGAATTTTTGTGTGTGTGTTTTATTGTGACCTGCCCTGAGATCTTTGGTTATAGGGCAGGATAGAAAAGATAGCTAGCTAGCTATCTTTCCAGCACCAGTAAGCTCCGATTGCTGGCAAGGAGCTAATTAATATGCACCTCTCTGTCTGTGAGCTCCGATGAGTCAGCCTTCAACCAGCCTGGCCGGTATCCAACAGCCACTGGGTATTACTGTATCTCAGTTCACAGCAACAGCAGGCACCTCACAGTAATTACTCTGCTCCCTTTACCAGTGTGATTGCCATCAGAGGTACCTCTGGAAATGGTGCCTCTGTGCTCCAAAATGGAGACACTGAGGGCACTTTTTTCCATGGCCATTTTCCAATTCAGCAGGTGTTGCCCACATGCCAAGACACAGGCCATGTCCCCATGCTGGCCATTTGGCACTCTTTGGGCACTCTTTGGGCACACATGGGCCCAGCATGGGACTGGGAACGCATCTCAGATGTCCCCATGAAATTCCCAGCAATGCGGGACAGGTATGGGTTGGGTGCGGATGGGGGCATCCCCATGAGAACCGTGCCGAACCTAGGTACGGGGGAGCAGTGCCAACTTCACCCCCCCTTTCTCCTCATTGGGAGCTGGACTGATGTCAGCCCACCCTGTGCCACATCCCCCCCTCCCTTAGTAGCACTGACAGCCAGGACTGGGGTGGGAGGCACGGGAACAAGTAAAAATAAAGCTTCATTCATAATAATAATTAATTTTTTTAAAAAAAACTAGCCACAGCTCTCTTCTGAGCTCTCACAGCCCCACTTACCTCACAAAGTGTTCTGTTGTGGGGAGAAGAATAGAAAGCTTTGTCAGCTGCTTTGAGTCCTCTTAAATGGATGAGAAAAGTGGGGTAGAAAAGCCAACTCTTCTTCTTAACTCTTTTACTTCTGGTAACTCTTAGCTGAAGTGCCTTGGTGGGTTCATTGAGGGGTGTGTGTGCTAACAAATGTAATCAAAATATTTTCTGCTAAAGCAAAACTAAATTAATACATTTTCCCCTGTGCCTTTTCTATATCCAGTGTCCTGTCTGATTTGGCACGGTCTACCTCAAACTCCTGATGACTGACCTGAGCAAAACAGTTTTATCACTCAGCTACAATAGATTTCTAGGTAGAAAATCCTAAAATTCTTAATGGAAATGTCATTTTTTTTCTTCTAACATCTGTAAAATGTCACTTTTGAATATAACTATAATATCCATCCTGAGAGGACTGTTCTAGCACTTAGATCCTTTGAAGATGGATATCTTAACCATATCTGAAAGCTCAGGGTTTTTTTCCACTGACCTCCCTTAATCTGAATCTAAGATGATCTGGATCTAAGGAATGGGTCCTTCAGTAGGGAGGTACCTGATGTGTCCCCACAGGCAGGGCAGCACCCAATAGCAATGGGTGCTAGCCTGCCTGCAGTGGAAACACCAGAGCACCCATGTGGCAAATCCAGATCAACTCATGTGGGGCCTGCCCATCACCCCAGGTTTTTTTTGGGGATAAGGGGTGCAATCTCTGTAAACGCTCTGGAGATGCTTTGAGGATTCTCCAGAGTGGCTCCGGAGAATGTCTGGAGCTTTGTCATAAGCTCTGGAGATTCTCCGGAGTGATCTGCCGCAAACTTCGAAGATTCTCTGGAGCCTTTGACAAAGGTTCATAGGATTAGCATTGCTCTCACGTGGGGTCCTCTTTGGAGCCTGTGCTATTCTTCGTAGCCAGCTTTGTAGCCAGCTTTGGAGATTGTGCACAGGCTTCAGAGCTTTGGGTTTCACCCCACCCCCATGGGTGTGCCACCCCCGGAGGTCTCCCCCCCAGATCCCCAGTTCCTGATTGTGGTGGAAACGTGCTCCATATAATCAAGATTTGATCCTTGTATAACACTGGCCCATGGGTGTCCCGCCCTTGCCTCCCCCAGCCTCGTCCATGTCTACACCATGCCTCAGGTGGCCTTAGCTCTGCTGCACCATTTGGACTGGACAGTGGATGCTGCTTTTGTACCAGATCGTAGACCACTTTAACGGGGTATACAGGAAATC
This sequence comes from Aspidoscelis tigris stejnegeri, assembly GCA_023333525.1. Classification (NCBI taxonomy): domain Eukaryota; kingdom Metazoa; phylum Chordata; class Lepidosauria; order Squamata; family Teiidae; genus Aspidoscelis; species Aspidoscelis tigris. Next base: position 218,282,150 of record JALMGA010000001.1, read on the forward strand.
CAGATTATAGGTCCTGAAGGTCCCATTCAATCTGGATTTTCCTAGAACTGGTGGAAACAAATGTGGCTCTAATGGGGTCTGCAGTGGAAATGGGGTCTTCCTGCTCTGAGCCTAATGGGTCCTTAATGGGTACTTAGTGCTAGTGGGAAAAAAACCCTTAGATTCAAACAGAATTATGGAACATGGCATAACAACCCTAAAACTGTGAAACTTGAAAACCAACCATGGAATCCTCTATTCTTCTGTCTATAAAATGTCATTCTCTTTCATGGGAAATTAGAGATTCAGAAGTAAGGTGATTGCAATGTTAAGCCCTTCTAAATAGATCACATATGTACAATCCTTTTGAATCTAGAACAAAATGAAGATGATTTTAAAAAATGTCCAGGAGAGGGCAATAGAATTCCACGGTCCGAAAGTCTTTCATTGCAGCAGCCATAAATTATTTTGTGTTTCTCACTTCAGCATTACGCTTGAAAACACTGTGAAATTTGTGCTTTTTAAAAAATCATCTCTACAGCAGATTATTTATCTGTTTTAACCCCAGATGTATAAGTTCATTTAACTATTTCCATTTAGCTGGAGATAAGTAAAACCTTCTAGAATTCTGCAGTCCTTCTGTGGATTATGGTTTGCATCCCAATGCTGCATTCAAATGGAATTCCATTTTGTTCCTTTTGAGAAACACAGAGTAATTAGGCTTTTGTATAGAAACATGATTATCTAATAAATGACCTTTGCAAGTGCTGTATTAAAGTGAAGCACAAGGGGTTCTGAGCTTGCTTGGTGGCCCAGAAATAGGGCTCAGTGACAAAAAACATGTCCTGAATAAGCAATCTATTCTACAGTAGTAGCTTTTGAAATAATGAGAGTGCTAACAGATTTACTGGGTCTACACTCCACATGCTGCTACCAGGACAGAACGTGTAATACCTTCAACAAAGCACAATGGGATAGTAACTGGGTTGACTCTTATTCTTAAGTCAGAGGGAGAAAATCAAGGTGGAAAGTGTTGCATTTCCATTTTTGGCAGCACCCTTGGCCTTGGGTACAAAACAATGGTGTGCTGATGAGCACTGTGGGATGCACCAAATGATATGTGTGTGTGTGTGTTTGTGCACGTGAATGCGTATGTGCTTCTGCAGAAGTGTCTACTCCCAGACACTTCCAACACCACATATGGAGGTACAGCCTACAGCAAACCAGTACCATCCAATGTGATATAGTGAAAGTGGAAGGAAAAAATTCCATCTCTGACAGGTACTTACTGAAAGTGGTGTTGCTCTGCATGTTAAAAAGAAATGAATTCTAGAAAATTATACAAAATTATACATCGGGAGAACATGTAATTTGCGATGCCATTTTGAATAGAAATAACTGTACATCTCCTGCGTTAGAAGCAAGCCCCAATCCCTGACAAGTGCTATAACACAGCCAGAGTAGTGGAGTGACCAGTACAGGATTGTTGAACATTTCAAATAAAAATGTTCCACATTTGAAACATGACTTTCTGAAAAGTTCAAGATCACGACAAAGCACCCCGTTGAAAGAGGCTTGATTTGGAGTTCAAGGCATAACACTCCTTTGTATTGACAAAATGTTTGAATATTACAAAGGCCATTATGAATTCAAATACTTCATTGTGTTTAAAAGGTCTTTAAATTGGAGGCTACTGTCTTGGACCCTTAAACTGGGTGGATGGTAGGACAGGATGTACGCATATACTTTATGTTCATCTGACTCATAAAACATTTCCCCAGTATTTTGATTTTAAAGGAATTTCCAATTATTTTTTTTTATCAAAGCTTTTATAAGAACCAGTGGAGTCTGGGTGCAAATTTCAAAATTCTTTAAAAAATTCAGTTTCACGGACCAGGCATTACGTTGTTGGAATTCCACCCCAGGTTAGAGGCTTATGGAAGTGGGGAACTTATTATTTTTCTTGCTACCTATGAAACAAAATTTAAAATCCATTTCACGCAAACGTTTCGAGCAACTCCACATTAACGCTGACCAGTTAGAACCTAGGTTTTTCTGTACCTCCTTTTTTGTCCTGGAACAAGTAGCTCCCTACTGTGCTTTTTCTTCATAGGACTAGCACTATCCCAGTTCAGAATTGTTCCAAGTGGTCCTCATCTTGGATTAGCGAAAGGCTGTTTCTTTGACACGCCCTTAGTGAAAGTGCACTATTTTATTTATTTTATTTTATATTTATATTTATATCCCGCCCCATACCCTAGGGTCTCTGGGCGGCTACCAACATATAAAATATACACATATATACACTACTCCATATGTCAAAAAGAAATTAATTCTAGAAAGCTATACAACTTAATGGCCCCTGTCCTGGGTTAGCTATAGGCCCTTTCCATCTTATTCTGGATTATATCCTGGAATAGCAGAAGACAAAGGCAAAACCTTTACCTGCTCTTGACTCCTCACAAATAACCTTTGGAGGCAACCTCCCTGTCTCTCAATTGTGGAGGAAATACCTAGGCATCCATTCTAGTAGACATTGATCCACCTCCCCTCTTTGAATTTATCCGAACCCTAAACCTAACCTTTCTTAAAGCTATCCAGACTGGTTACTGTTACCATCTCCTTTGGCAGCAATGTTGATAGACCAATGATCCTCTGGGTGGAAAAATAATTCCCCTTGGTCCTAACTGCCTATCAGCTTCATAGAGTTGTCTCCCGATTCCAGTGTTGTGTAATAAAGAAAATAATTTTTCTCTAGTCACCTTTTCTACACCATGCATGATTTCAGATCACCTCTTAAACACAGTCTTTCACGGATGAGGAGGCCTAGACATTGCAGCCTGATTTAGTAAGGGTGGTGTTCCAGCCCTTAATAATGTTGGTTGCCCTTTTCTGCATGTTTTCCAGTTCCACAATATCCTTTCTGAGATGTAGTGATAAGAATTGTACACTATATTCTGAATGCGGCCTCACCATAGATTTATAAAGAGGCAAAAATGACACTTGCTGACTTGTTTTCTATTTCCTTGCTAGTTCTCTGTCCCAAACAATCTTGTTCTGGTCCAGCCTTCAGTGCACTTCTGCACCTGGTCTAAACAAGGAAAAAGCCACATCCTCTTCTTCAAAACTTATACATGTTTCTGAAGATGATTTTTGGAAACACAGCATGGAAGTAGACATGCTACTTTCAGAGACCATTCTGTTCAGCCCCACCTTTGGACACCATACATGATTAATGCGTGGCGGGGCCTGGGCCAATTATTGGAAGGGATGTGTGGTATCTTTAGTGGGGAGTCAGCTGCATAGACTGGAAGAGCTATGACACATTTGCATTGCTGCCACGCTTAGCCCAGATCAGATGGTGTTTCCACCTTTCAATGGAGAAAGCTTCTCACCTCTTATCTCAGAACAGAGTGGGGTGAGATAGGTTAAACCACTCCAAGAGAGGTAAATGAAGAAAGGACTTTAGGCACCATCCATATGTTGTATTCTGGGTGACATGGGGATGGACAGGGGGCGGGAAAACTGTATGGTCACAAGTCAGATGTCTCCTCCTCTTGTCTCAGGCTTCACTTTCAGACTAGGATGTTGCACTCTTGTGGTGCCCCATTGGACTGTTGTCTCATTCCATGCTGACTGAAAATCTGGAACTTTGGACTAGTACATGGTTTACAACCCAACTTCTGGGTCAACTCCCTGCCCCTAGCTGATGTGTCCCCCTAGCTTCTGTAAGTATATTCCAACTTGAGAAATGTCTGTGCAGTGAGCTATGGGGAGAATAGAGCATGGGGCACTTGTCCCAGACCCTCCCATCTTTTGCCAGTTGCTGTGGATATGAGCTCCATCCAGTCTCACAGGGAGGTTCATGTGGATGGAATCTTGATGTCCAAACTGACAGCTAAAAGGGCACGAAGTATGAACATCAAATCTCCTTTTGTCTGAGGGAAAAGCCTCAGAATTGAGAGGTCTATAGGAAGGTATGCAAAATATAATTCAGCATTCCTATTAAGAGCAGGACAGAGCGGTGGCAGGTATCTATTTACAAAGCCTCCAAGAAATAGCCAGATTATAGAGATATGCACAAATGACTTTGCATATGAAATTTGATCAAATTTCAAATTCACAAATTTTCACATCGAGACAAAAGTACAGACATTCAAATGTCCAGACTTTCAAACAAAACGCATAATGCTCCTGGCTCACGAATATGAAAATTTGATTGCATTTTCACACCTTTGCAGTATTTTACCAGTGAAAATAAACTTTTTCAATGGAAAAAATAGCCACAAAATGTTTAGTCACAAATGCAAAAGTTCAAAGGAACGATTCAGTAAAGAAATAAACTGTTTGGATGTTTTGATTGTGAATCAAATATGATTTTTTCATTCACGCACTTCCCTACCAGATTACCAGGATTTATCTAATATCATACTTGATGTAACAAAAGGGTTCCCATTCAGCTGATGTGGTTTCTGTACGTTTCAACAAAGTTTATCAAGAAGTGATTGAAAACTTCATATATAGTGTAATTCTTGTATCCATTTTGACAAAGGACATAGCTGAACAACTGTCACACCCTCTTTCTCATGGTCCCACCAACACAATATCATGTGGTCTCAATTTCCTGTTTCTCTTCTGACAAACTAAAAATTTTGATGTAAGATTTTTTTTTTAAAAACTGACATCCTACACCCCTTCTTTCACAAGGGCCACACTAACAACATAAGGGCCACACTAACTTCATAAGTGGATCCTTTTTGGCAAGACAGATATGGAATCTTTTGAATGTAGTTCTGTCCCTGCAATCAAATTTGGAACCATTTTCACCAGCTTGGGGAAAGCAATTTTGGGGTTGTATCTCTGGCCAAGCTTCTATTCATTTTGAAGTGCATGTCTTGTAGTTTGGTGCCCACACTTCAGAGAAACATTTATAGTCAACAATTTTGGATGCAGCCCTGCTTTCTGGATCCCTGCCATGTTGCCACTTTGTGAATGGATTTTTCTCCAGAACAGGCTGTATGGCTCTTCTTTGCTTTAGGGTATCTCTATACCTTTAAGAAGTTTTTCTGAGTAAGGAATCCCATTTATTACATTGAAAATGCATGTGTTTTCTATGTTATTTCTCAGAAACAGCTTGTAATGAAAAGTGGTTAAAAGCAGGCTGACATTTACATTTATGTCCACTCATGCATATTTTAAAAAGTTTGTGGTTTTTCCATAAGAGCTTTTGAAGACAAGGCCTGGGGCAGGCTGAAGACATTCTTTGTATTTTTTAAAAATTGCCTGAGTCACACGCACTTGCATTTTTGCACCTCTGAAATTTCAGCCAGTCATAGCTGTGTTGGTATTAGGGCTTGTGCCCATGAACTATATACTCTGAAGCGAACCCGAATTCGCCTCAGGGCATCCCCAAGCAAAGGCTCTAATCCGGGCTACATACGGAACAAATCGCTCAAATCTATGTTAAAAAAACCCCTTGCAAACTTTTTTTTTGTCTCGAATTAGGAGGCAAGTACAGATTATCTTGGAGGCATGGGGACGCTCCCATGTTATTGGGGGAGGAGATTTGCGATCGCCTCAGTAGCGGGTGGGGTTTCGCCTGTGCTCGCTGTTCCTGTCCTGCATGCTGCGATCGCAACTGTTTGGGGATTTCCTTAAATAAATTTGATGAAAGAGAAATGATGATGGCTCTCATTTGCCCTACAAATGTCTTTCTAGCTACAATTATTACACCCCCCTCTTTCCTGATCACCAGATCAGCAAGCTATGCGTGGGTAATGGCTTGATTTTGTGCATGAGAGCTGCTTCGCCTTAATGGGCAATGTGCCCATGGCCTCCCTGCACCAGATGCAACATGAGAAGACGAAGCACAGAATCCCCCAAACCTGTTCAGAGTGGGGGTGTGCCTGCTATCATGTGAAGGTGCACACCTCCGCTAAACTGTGGTGGCTTCAAGCAATGAGTTCCTTTTCATCGTTATGCCCCTTATTATCATTGTTTATCTTTTTGTGTGTTGTGTTCATGGAGGTGCAACTGAGGTGTTTCCCCGTCATTGCTGAAGCAGGCAGGACAGGGTATGGTGACGTCAACCTGGCTTCCTATCAGGGGAGAGGAGGTGGAGAGAAAAAGCTGCAGTTACCCAATGCAGGGGTTTACCGCAGTTTTCATGGGGACAGGTACATTCGACTTGAACCCATGCTCTCTCTATGACATGGGGACAGGTTTATTCGAACTACAATCCACATTGGGAATGACCCGATTCAAATCCGAAATAAACTGCTACACTGTGACAGTCTCTACAGTTTCCAAGTTTGCATTTATAATGAGAAGTAAATGATTTGGATTGCCAAACCCACGAGGAAACAGTAACCAAATTCCTACATTAAATGTAACCTTTAGAAAACAACGTGGAAAGATCCATTATGGAATTTCCTTTAAAAAAGGACTTTTTTCTTTTCGAAAGGGAGCTGAAAGAGTCTGAAGATTCAAATTTTCTGGAGGTTATATAAAGCCATTATAATAAAAGCTTAGATAATCACAAGCCACAATTTTTGAAAAGGTACAGCACAAAATGATCCAGAATACAGTGATTAGTAAGCAGGGCTATACAAGCTGTAAAAAGCAAGAAGATATTCTTTTCTTTCCCCGGAAACATGCAGAATGAAAGGAGCACTTGACTGTAAAAAACAAAAATACTTGAGAACAGTAAAACTAGCAAATTCACATTTTCATTTCCAGGGCCACTAATGGCAAAAAGCTACAACACCACAGTAGCTGAATTAATGATCATGATAATAGTGACACAAAAATATTAAATTAGATTCTATGCCAAATCTACACTGTAGTGGTTCCTAATGCTTCTATAGTCCAACTGCTTGCTCCAGTCATAAAAGTGGAAAATGTGCTGATTACATGCTCTCACCTACCTGCAGCAGCACATTATGTCAAAGATGGGGAATGTTTCTTCCCTGGCTTTGACAGGTCTTACTGGGATCCTCTCAAAAGGCACAGGAAGTGGTTATTAGAGACAGGGCGGTGCTTGCCAGACTTCTGGAAGTGCTTTGAGGTAGGACCATGCGGTTGTGTCAGGATGGCTGAGCAGGCTGTGATCAGACACAGAAGTGAAAAAAAAAAAAATGTAAATACCATAAACAGAGACAAAACTAATTTCAATTTAACTGTTCTTCTGTACTTCTAATAAATTCTTTTCCACTGATTTAACAAGAAATACTGGCTTTTTGAATCTGAAATTAGTTTTGTCTTTGTTTATGGTATTCTTCGTTATTCAAAAACCTACGTAAAATCGGCTACAAATTTCCTGGGGGTTCAAATTTGGTATATTTTGGGGCTTCAAATTAATCCAAATTATCCAAAATTTTACTCCACGTTTGGTTACATCTGAATCAGTAGTCCTGGTTATTCTGGATCTAACAAGGTAAGTGATGAAAGGGCTTCATATTTCTGCATTCTTAGACATATTCCAAAGCAGTGTCCAAGCAACTTAACTATATTTGTTTATTTAAACACTTCTATAGCACTTGTGCATGTTGAAATTCTAAAAGTGGTATACACATAAATTACAAAGGAATTTATTTTCAATAATCCACCTTTTCCTGAAGATAAAATTAAAAAAAATTGTCCACAGGCCCAAAACATCAGAAAGTGATAGTACAAATCTGAGAATGAAGAGATTTCTAAATTAGATCCATTTGACTTCATCACTGCCTTTGGATTATTGTGCTGGTTTTGTGAAGGCAGACACATTCCTTACAACCTTTCTTTCTTTATTTTTTGTCTTGTTCCTTCCCCCCTTCTTCTCTAGATTTGTTTCTTTGCCATTCATAAATCTCACCAATCTTTTCCCAGACCTGAATTTTTCCTCCCCTGCAGAAGCTAGATATTCAGAACAAATCGATGTTTCTTATTGAAGCTACAGTTTTAGTTGTTGTCATACTCTCCTGCTAGTTTCTTCCTGGTCCTCCAATATTCCTACTGCTAGAGGCATGTATGCTTTTAGAGGTGCCTGCTAAGCACACACTGTCTTTTTACATTGGAAATGCACTTTCAGAATTCTTTATTCCACCCTTCTGAAGGAGCACTTTCTCAGATCCTTGGGTTGAATAACAATCATAGAGTTGGAAGGGACCTCTAGGGTCATTGAGTCCAATCCTAAACCATCCCGGACAGGTGTAGGTCTAACCTCTGCTTGAAGACCTCCAGTGAAGGAGAGCTCACTACCTCCTGTGGCAACCTATTCCATTGTCTGATCGACCTTATTCGAAGTTTTTTTCTAATATCTAATCTGTATGGATCCTGGGCAAGATGGGAGAAAATGCAAGTGATGGAAATGGCCTCTTGTTGGCCCGGAGTCCACCTATTTTTCATATGTGTATGTAGGCACATTCATCTCCCATATAACACAGTGGAAAGATGTTGACGGGACAGCATCCCCTCTCAATGTGCTGTTTTAACGAGGTCATTAATCTGTTTTAAATACTAATTTTATTGTAACCCACCCTGAAACCTTTGGCTATAGGCTATAAGTTGATGGATGGATGGATGGATCGATGTGGCAGTCACCCAGAGACACCGAGGGTGCCTCCAGACAGCAAATTTAAAATGTGAAGCTTACCTTTATTTCATAGTAAAGGCCCTCTGTGGGGGAAATGGATTGTCCCCACATTCTCCAATACTTTGCAATAGCATGGAGGCTTCTTCTGTGCATGTGGTCTGCCCTTCTGTGCTAGAGATGCTGTTTTTGGGTGAGGGCCAACTCTCACCCAAACAGCTTTGAAAATGTGGAGGAAAGAAATACTCTGCAGTGAATGCTGATGTAAGTATAGGGTGTTTTTTTTCCTCTTCAGAACATTGGGCTTTAATCCACAGGTATTGCAGAGTATTGTAAAACCTGTCTGGAAGGCTGAGAGCTGCTTTGCAGCACCTGCAAAGTTTTCATTCTGTCTGGATGCAGCCCAACAGACAGCACATACTAGTCCATCAGGGGTTTTTTTATGTCTAAGGTGAGGCAGTGAATCACTTTTGATCTGACCTACTTCGTTCACTATGATGACTGGGGCTGATGGGAACAGAATTACATTATTTACAGTTGACCATTATTGGACTAAGGAAAGAAGGGTGAACTATCTTCCTTTCTTCGCTTATCTGAAGTCTCCCACACTGGATTTATTCAAGAAAGCACTGAGTAGCTAACTGGTGGAGATGTTTTCATTTCTGCATGCAGCATACAATTGTATTCAGTTTCCTTACAGATGCAAATAGTTCCTTCCAGTCCTATGTTTTCATGACTGTGTGATCAAAATATTGTTCAGTTTAATTTGCCCAGTTCACTTACATTTCTGTTCTTTTTCTCTAGGCTAGACTGCAATAATCACATCCTGTAGGCTACTTTACAGCCATCCATCTAAATGTCAGCTATAGCAGTTCCCAGTCTTAAGTCAATATATAGCCAAAGGAAGGTAATATTCAATTATAGCAGCTGTGTGTTGTGTTTTTGCTCAGTGCATGTACATTTTGCATAACCATTCTATCTCATTCCTTTTCCTTTTTGTTTTAACACATTCTCTTACAAACAAAGAGTAATAAATGCCACAAATAATTGTAATTAATTATGGAAACTGAATTCCAAGGCCACATTGACTGTTTTGAGGATGCAACTCAAGGAACGAAAAATTTGAAATGGAGATGAGGCAACCAAGAATCAATTGGGAAATAATGTTGAGTTAATAATATATATATTTTAACAAAATTAATTTGAATTCATTTCTTACATTGCCCTAGGAAGTAAATTGTGCAAATGCTAATTTGTCAGATTTTCCAAAAGAGCCTAATTTTAACTTAGAATGAGCAGCATATTTCTAATCAAAGACTGAAGTTATACGTTGGTTTAAGACTTTCTCAATTCTTATGTTGGAAATATGTTACTGGTCCTTCCTTCCTTCCTTCCTTCCTAATTTACTTTCATCCAGAGCAGCACCTATTCAGTGTTATTTGGATAATCTGGAGTAAAACACTATCATCTATCTATCTATCTATCTATCTATCTATCTATCTATCTATCTATCTATCTATCTATCTATCTATCTATCTATCTATCTATCTATCTATCTATCTATCTATCTATCTATCTATCTATCTATCTATCTATCTTGTTAGCCTGGGGAAGAGTAAGAGAAAAAAAAACATGTTCGGATGTGCATTTGAAAACAACCAAAAGATAGTGTGTCCTGTCTCCTGGGAAAGGCAGTGAAGCTGATATGCTACAAGGTCAAGAGATGTGCTCCTGAGCACGTAATCCAAATGGGAGGGGGAGACAGCTCACACACAGCTACAGAAAGTTGTCACAACAACGTCCGGTTGCTGATTCTGTATAAGGTTCCCGTGGCCGTTGTTGTCGTGGATGTTGTTGATGTTCTTGCCAAGAATGTGAGTCTGGGAGGAGAAAGCCATGTGCTAGAAACATGGACCGGAAAGCAGACTCGCCAGGCTAAAAGAGACTGTAACTTGTTTTTGTACATACCATGTAATCTTCAAGCAATAAATCGTAGCCTCATTAGAAGTAACTCGGAGCGGCTGTGTTTTGTTTTATGAGCCAAGGAAGTCTGAGCTACCGATACGGAAGCTGGAAAGCCTGTTGCCAAGCAAGAGCAAGTGCCGGAGTCAGATAACAAGGTAAACTACTTTGCAACTAGATCTAATCTAGATCTAATCAAAAATATCAACATATCTATCTATCTATCTATCTATCTATCTATCTATCTATCTATCTATCTATCTATCTATCTATCTATCTATCTATCTATCTATCTATCTATCTATCTATCTATCTATCTAATCTTTATTTCTTTGTGAACATAAAATTAGCTATCTGCTCATTATCCTCCTTGGTCATGGCTGATTATTTTTTAAATGGAGTATGTATATGAATATGTGTGTACATACATGTTGTGTACCAGTAACCTATGAGGCATTAACAAATAAAAATCAAGTAAAAAAGTTTTCTATGTAATAACAAATTTACTGAAGTGCTTTTTGTTTTGTTTTATAAAATCATTTGAGTGTAACCTTTTGAATTCCTCTGTTAACAGAAGCCTAGAGTTTGCGGTGGGACCTGTAGAGCAACTGAGTCCAGCTTCTTGCTTCATGCCAGAGTCAAAATCAGAGGCCCTTTTTGCATGGGTTCTTAATTTGGATTAAGGGTATATGTAATATGCATTTAGGTCTCCAGATCCACACATTAATGTGGATCTAGGAGACCCATCTCCACTGGGCCTGGCCCAGATAAAGGAAGCATTGGTAGAACATCGGTGGACCTGTTTAATTATGTCTACTCATAGACTAATGTGTCTCTGATCCAAAACATGGGAGGCATGAGGATGATATACCTCCCACTCAGAGGAATGGGGGTACAGTCACAAAGTTTTGAGGTCACAGTGTGGGCTGATCCAGATCAGCACAGTCAGTGCTGATTGTGCTGATCCTGCTTACACATTCCCATGGTTGGGATCAGTGGGCCTGGCTATTCTGGACCCATTGATCCTGACTCAGAATCATAGAATCATAGGGAACCCCAGGGTGATCAAATCTAACCCCTTGCTCAGTATAGGATTCACTAATCCATCCCAGAGAGGGGTCCGTCCACACTCTGCTTGATGACCTCCAGTGAAGGAGAGATCACCACCTCCTGTAGCAACCTATTCCACTGACGGTCAGAAACCTTTTTCTAATATCTAATCTGTATCTAGTCCTTTGAAGCTTTATCCCATTGTTTCTAGTCCTTGCTTCTTGTACAAGTGAGAAGCGGGCCAATCCCTCTGCACTGTGACAGCCCTTCAGATAGTTGAAAACAGCTTCCTGGGTCTACATTCTTCCCTTTTTTGGGGACAGAGGTCACAGAGAGTAGTAGGGATGCACACAAATATTTGAAGACATTCAAAATTTGATCAAATTTGTCCAAATTTCAACATTTGAATTTGAATCGAATGCCCATAATTCAAACTTAAATATTTGAATGAATTTTGAATTTTAGAATCTATTCATTCAAATTATTCAGACATTTGTATGTGTACTGGTTTGTACACAATGCATACTTGCACGTATGCATCTTTCCTGCATCTGTACACATTTGTACAGATCTGTACAGGACAAAAACGGGTTGCATACAGGTTAACTACTGGATGTATACGGATGTGTGCAGATGTGTGCAGATGCATACGGGATGCATAGCAAAGCATATGGGCACATACGAATGTTATCAACATTCATAAGTGCAAATTCAAAATGAAAATTCAAACAAATAGATTCAAGTTTGCTTCATTCAAACTGAATTTGGGTAAATTCAAATTTTAAAGATTCGAATTGAATTGAGTTTTCAGATATTCTATTCAAATTGAATCCTAAAAAATGCATTTGTGCACACCCCTAGAGAATAGTTCAACAATTATATCTGCTAGTTTGTTCAGGACTCTAGGATGTAATTCATAGGGACCTGGAAGCTTGAATTCATTTAAGTTAGCTAAGTATTGCCTTACCTTTTCCTTATAGGACCTTGATTCTCTTATTTCTTCAACATCCCAATGAAAGCCAGCTGATGTTTCCTTTCTTTTCTGATAGAAAACAGATACAAAATAGGAGTTCAGAAGTTCTGCCTTCTTGTCACTTTTGACCAATTTGCCATTCTCATCCTGTAAAAGTCCTGTAGCTTCTGTGACTTTGCTTCTGATATACCCCCACACCTTTTTTTATTGCTTTTGACCTCTCTTGCAATCCTCAATTTATTTTTAGCTTTAGCCTTTCTGAAACTTAACCTGCAGCTCCTGCCCATTGCATTACATTCTTCTTAAATATGTCCCCCTTCTTCCATTTCTTAAACATTTTTTTTCGTTTTAGCAAATTAAGTTCTGGCTTTGCCCACCCTAGCATCTTTAGATGCTTTCCATTCTTCCTTCTTTTAGAAACTGTTAAAAGATTGTGCCTCCAGAATCTCCTTTTGCAAATTTCCCATCCTTCTTGGACATTTCTGTCCTTTAGGACATCCAGCCAATGGATCCGTCTTATCTTTCTTCCTTATCTTTCTTCTGAAGTCCTCTCAGGTCTCCCCTCACTTTGTTATCCAAAATTCAAAGATAGCATGGTCACTGCTTCCTAGGGCCCTGTCACCCTTACTTCCCCAACCATTTCCTCCCTGTTGGTAAGAATTAGGTCAAGGAAAGTAGATCCCTGTGGCAACACCTTTTGGGTTACAGTTAAATAGAGAGAGAGTGAAGCCTATAGATCAGGTTAGCTCATGGCTTAGAAGGGGGCGTGGCTTACCAGCCTGAGAGAGGAGGGGGTAAGTTAGCCCTGGAGAGCATCCAATTAGAAGGAGCAATCATTTAGAGGCAAGTATAAAAGGCTAGTTCTTGTGATCGTCCTAGTGTGAACTGTTTAACACACAGGCAGTGTAAGGGCAAGGTTAGAACTTGGTTCTTAGGCCTGTGAGGAGAGGAAGGGAAGGATCCTGATAACTGTAGGATTAGGCAGAGAAAGGGTTAAGGTTGAAGTGAACTGATTGTTACTGCTATCTAATTCCAAGTGTAATCCAATAAAGAAGTATTTATGTGTTTTAAATGAGAACGGACTGTTGTCGGTGTGGACAATGGCAGCAGGGGAGCTCATGGAAAAGGGACTGTTCCTTTAAAAAGTAAAAGTTATTGAAAGTGCACCTCGACTGGTGGTTGCAGGAATCTCTCAGTCACCTGATGGCTGGGAAAGGGAAGAAGAAAACATTGTAGCTGGGGGTTAATTATTGACACCAAGGGGAAGCTCTGTGGGCTTATTTATAAATAAAAAGAGTTTGTGAGCAGCTGGTGTCAGGCTGAGGGCGATTAACTCCTGGCTAGGTGTCACAATCCCCTTGTATTTTCCTCATTCTTTTGGCAGATGAAATTGTTTACAAGAGAGGATAAGAACTTATTGGACTTGTGACTTTTGCTTGAGAGAGATTCCCAAGAAATGTCCAGATAGTTAAAATCTCACATAATCACTATGCTGTGACTCCCCGAGGCCTTGGCCATCTGATATAGAAAGAGTTCATCCATATTTTCTGTTTGTCCAGGGGGATGATGATAAACTCCTACAACTGCAGCCTTTGAACTTTGTGTTCCAATCATTTCAGTTTGCCTATAACATCATATTTATTTTCCTGTGATAGGATTTCCAGTTCTCCTTGTTTATTTCGCATGCTCTGTGCACTGGTAGAGAAACATCTTAGTTTGTGACAGGTATCTCTTGCAGGTTTGACTCCTGTAGCTTCCTTCCAAGCTTTTTGTCTTTATTTTTTCCTTTTACTTTTGGTAGCAAGATCATAATCTGTATTTTTTATATGTATATTTTTCTTTGGCTTTCCACTTTTGCTTTAGTTTAAAGCTCTCCTGATGAGTCCAGCAAGGCTCTTGCCAATTATGGGATTTCGGCCATGTCTTCACAGCAACCTTATCTCAGATTCAAAACGTTTTCATTCCTCGGAGTCCACACGGCAGTTTGGCTTAACACAATTTCCCCATGTTAAACTACCCCAAACTGTTGTGAAACTCAATCCTGATTTCAACAGGTCTCACTCCGGATCGTGCGCTCGATATGTGTTTAATTTTTTACTGTGTGGACAGTACCATTTTCAGGGATGAGATTCCGTGTTCAGGGTTTCCCTCCCCCAATTGCACTGTACCCAATGGCTGTCCGTATTCTGGGCACGTCATTAAATGGGTGTGTTTAGGGTTTCCCTCTCCCAAAAGCTTGCTTCCAAAGACAGTGTAAAAATCCAGCCTTCACAGCAGCTCTACACTGTAGCGAGGGAACCACTTCACCCCTGATTAACAATGTGCGATTTTGTGCAATTTCAAAGTTCTGGAGAATGTGAGGCAGGAGGACAGGCGCTCACAGTGGCAAACAAGGAAAGCTTTAGGAAATCAACCTCTTCCTGCGGCAGCCTGGCTGACAGCAGAGTCCCCCGGGAGGATTCATTTTGCGGGCGCCGAGCTCTCCCCAGATCGGACTAGGATAATTATAGCTAACTCCCCACTGCAGCTTTCAAGCCGCTCAGCAAGGGAGGAGGGCGGCAGGGCAGTGTTTCCCCTTGTGAAAGGAGCAGGAGATCGACGAGGGCTGCTTCTGGTCTCTGGGTGGGCAGCCCCACCTCGAGGCCCCCCTTTACATTGTCTCAGGGTGGCTTCCAAAGAGCCGGGAAGGAGGAAAAGGGATGAGTGACGGGCCGGTGGCGAGAGTCAGACAAAAGCAGTCGCTCGCTCTTAGACAACCCTCCCCTTCCCTCGAGGCTTCCCTTCCGATGGGGAGCATGACACACGCATCTCAAAGGGGAAGACCCTGCCCAAGCACTAAGTAACAGCCGGGCAGTGCCGATGCTTACAGCAGCAGCAGCGGCAGCAGCAGCACCACGGGTTCCGGTAGCCTTCCAGCCCGGCCATGCTCGTCTTGTGGCGGCCCCTGCATGTGGTGTGAGGTGAAGGAAAAGCCCCTTGGTCCCCTCCAGCCCAGCCTCTCGGCACAAGGGAAGCTGTAGTGCAGAGAGACCTGCGGGCGGCGGGACAGACCTGGACATTTTAAACCCTGCTGGGGCTGCTGTGGTGAAAGGAGAGGCGGAGGGGGAGACACTCCTGCTGGAGGAGGGAGTGTTCCAGGAAAGCCACCCTATCACGTCCAGAGGAAGGGCTTCTCCCGTATCCCAAACCCCTGGAAAAGAGATGGCAAAAGAGTCCCAGCGAGCGAGACCATGTTCCCTTCCTTGACCTCCAGCCCCCAGAGGCCGGAGACATTTTTCTCGCCCTTGCTCTGAGGGTGCGCGCCCTTCACGGGCTGAATATCTGCTCGCTGAACATCCCTTCCCATCATCTCCCTCCCCATCGCTGCCTTGCCTGCTCACATTAGCAATGACAGTCATGCCTGTTAACACCCCTCAGCAGGGAGAAATGAGCCACTTGGGTTCCCAAGAAAGAGCACTTCCTTTCTCATTCCTCCACCCCTGCTTTCTTTTTGCAAGAGATCCTGCTTCCATGCAAACGTCAGAAATTTCGCAGCAGGAGGAACGCCAATCAGAGAGAGGGGGTGGGCACCATGACTGGCAATGGGCGGGGAGGACAGGAATGCCGTGCGGACTCCGAGGATTGAATCCGAGATAAGGTTGCCATCGGGATGCCATTGGGATGCGGCTGAACTGGATCGAGTTGAAAGCCGTGGAGACAGTTTCAATCCGGTTCAATTATTTCGGTTTTGGGAAACCAATATAAGGCTGCCGTGGGGATTCGCCCTTGATGTCTTTGTAAGATGCAGCCCATCTCCTGCAAGGAGTTTTTCATATACCCGTATATTCCGGCGTATAAGACGACTGGGCATATAAGATGACCCCCCAACTTTTCCAGTTAAAATATAGAGTTTGGGATATACTCGCCATATAAGAAGATGACATCCGGCGTATAAGATGACCCCTGACTTTTTTTTTTGATATCTTTATTAATTTTTTGTGCAAGTACAATTGTCTATAATGCACTATAGACAGTTCTTCTATATACATTATTCATGTCACCCATGACCCCTTGCCCACCCACCCACCCACCCCCTAATCCCCTCGTGAGCTCCAAAGTCCAGTCATATAGTAGTATTGCCAATCCATTGCATTAGGAATTCTCTTTCTGGAAGTGTTGAGTCAGTTGTCATTAACATTTCATCAATACATATTGTCCATATGTGCAAGGTCTTGTTGGCATCCGGCTCCCTCCAATCTTTTGAGAAGATTTTCCTGGGTTAAAAAGTAGTCTTATACGCCAGAGTATACTGTAGGTTTTTTAGATCCATGATCTAAAAATCCAGGTCCTTGCTGATAGCACCATTGACATAGCAAGTTGTTTATCCGTAGAATCTTGTTCTGTCTTCTTGTTCCATTACCATTCATTGGGAGGATAAATGAGAAGACAACCTGTGCTCATGGATCCTTTACCTTTCTGTCTAGGTCTTCAAAGTCTCTGCAGATAGCTACAAAGTCATTTCCTGCGTTGTCATCTGACCCTACATGTATTAGTAAGAATGGCTGATAGTCTGTCGGTCTGAAGAGTCTTGGAAGCCTGTCAGTCATATCTTTGATTTGTGTACCTGGAAAACAACTTATCTCTCCTTAGGTCATGTCAGGTCTGCACACAGCTGCTTCTTTTCCTCTCAATAAGAAATCCCTCACAACCACTACTCTGCTATTCTTCTTCACAGCAACTTTTTAAAAATTATTAATTATTCAGGAGGTTTCCGAGTGCTTACTAAACTCTTCTTTATGAACAAAGTTGTCTGCACCTCCTCATTGTTCTCCTGTATGAGAACCTGTTACCAGTTCTTGAGCTGTACAGGTGTTGACTGCCTCCTTATCTTCCTGCATCTTTAGGCCCCATGTGTCCATTCCTCCACTTCTGTAGGTTCTCTGAGATTTTCTTCTCTTTGATCACTTTGAAGACCTTTTTTTTTGTTCTCGGAAGTTCTCATCTACCTTAATGAGTTTCAAAGCAGCTACTGTCTTCTCAGGACCTCACACTTTTTCTTCCTGTAGAGACTCAAGTTTGCATCTGTGACAGGTGTAGTCTGGGTTCCTTTCTGTTGGTATATAAACATATTACAGTTATTGCAACTGACCACAAAGCTCTTCTTCTATGGTGTCTAGGATCAGTTGATATTCTCCTTTGAACTACTAAGTGGTACAGAATGCTCTCAATGTTCTTTAATCTATAAAGTTTAAATTACAATGATAAAAATCCACATGCCGCCATCAGATGTATGGTCCACTGCTGCGTTCTTGCTTGCAGTGACTTTCCACTTCCACCCAGAATCTGCTGGGAATATGCAAATTATACCCAGAGCAGATAAGTGCAGAAAGGGTCAGAGGATCTGCCACAGAGAGCTCTCCAGTTTCTTCTTATAAAATTATCAGTGAGGAAGAGGGTTTAGGTAATTAGTTCCACTGCTGAATGGTCCTTGCTGTATATTTTACCACTTTCATATTCAACCAGAATCTGGCTTGCCAATATTAATCACATATCAGTTCCTTATCCTTTTACTTAAGGAAGCCTTTTTAAAATCATATTTATGAGCACATTTAGGCAGAATAGTAGCATGGCAATGGCCATCCACTTTTCAGTTGCTAGAAAAGCTCTATATCAGGCCACAGTATCACTTGAAGTGCTCACAGGCAGAGCAGGGCAGGCAGATTGCTATGGGAATGTCAGTGGTAGCATCCAGCACACACTTGGATGCTACCATGGTGATTGGATCCTGCACATGACTCCTTAGCTGTAGTCATGTGACCATACCCACATACTAGGTTGCACCCAGAAGAGGGTGCGGACACAGTGACCAGCAATGAGCTAGCTGCTCCTGGTAAGCATGTGGGCTGCTGCTCATACTGGTTAGCTTCAAGTAGGGATGTACTTGACATTTGTATTCATATGAATATTTTGGAACATTTGTATGAATGCTTAAGGACATTTGTGAACTGGGAAGGTGGGAAAGCAGCTGAACCAGTCACATCTGCAATGGATCCAGAGTGCATTAGGCATGGATTGAGAGTGGATTCAAAGTGGATTCAGGGCAGATTTGATGCTTTCCGAGTATGGATATATATCGGATACGTATCAGATACATATGTGTTTGTATTGAATATTCATACAAATTTGTACAAATACATTCATATTGAATAGAATCCTACAACATTCGAAGGGGATCTATTTGGATGAATATTAATTCTTACTTTCAATTTAATACAAATTGAATGCAACCCCCACCCCTATTCATGCACATCCCTATCTTCAAGGGATTCTGTGACAACTTCTAGAGAGTTGTTGGACTTCCTTAGTGTGGAAGCACCTGTCTAGTGACTAGACTGCCATTTACTAACAGATGAGTATAAACAGTCCCTATGGTTTACCCCTCTATATATCCCAACCACTTTATGAAACCTATATGGTAGTTCTTCTTATATCTTGCCCTTCCTTCTGATTTAGATGCACGGCTAAGTAGGTTCTTGAGTCTGTACATGCCCTTCAAATACTTGGTAGTACTATTTATAGTTAAAAGGCTATGCAAAATAACTTCAGCCGCTTCCCCTGATTTTGCATACATTAACATACTGTTTTTTGTACTTTTCAGCAAAGAAAAAATGGATGGCACATACATTTCTGGTTCTTTGGTCTCTTCTCTGAAGGTCATTTTTTTTTTTTTTTTTTGCTGCAGTTCATTCTGGATCAGTTTAAAGGCAATTATCTTGGTCTTGCATGGGGATACATGATAATGGGTGATAATTAATAGTGACGAATTGAGATGGTTCAGTGAAGTTTTGTAGCCTACAGTATGTTGAATATACAGTATAATAAAGTTGTGTAATAAAACTAGTATAGATAAGTGGCTTTTGTTCCATGTTCCTTAATGTCATATTACACTGATACATTTTAAGCTCATTGCACTTAATGAAAGCAATATATCCTATTTTATTAATGAAAAGGCAGCAAAGATTGCGAGAAAACGTCACTCTGAAATCGTTAAGGATGAGTTGAAAAGCACTAATAAGGCCTTTTCATGAGAGATTATAAAGTCTCCTAGCAGATTTTTCTAAGCCTATGTCTCCTCTCTGTTTTTGTCTGTATTAGTTTGGTTTTGCTTATTTTTGTCTTTTGTATCATGTCCTTGAATTATATTCATGTTCTTTAGAAACTAGGTCATGATTAGACTGCTGTTTGTTCCAGTGTTACAGATTCCATAAAGTCAGTAGCATAAACAAACAAATCTTGTAGACAGAAAGCAAAGTCTATTGTGAAGCTCCTGAAAAAGGCTTCAGTTGTTCTGCTTGTCCTTCTTTCAACCCTAAACCAATATTGAGAGATGCTGCAATTTCAGAGCCAAAAAAATAGCACCCTCCTCTCAATGACATGCATAATGTTTCAGCTTCTTCCCCGTTTAAGGCATACTAGCCCTTTAAGGCAAAATTATGAAAGCCAACCAGGATAATATCATGGCTAGAGTTCTGTACTGAAGCTTGCATATACATGCTGTAAAAACAGTGGCTTAGTGATGGTAGTTGCCACATGGAAGTGTTTGCATCCCACACTAATCATATTAAAGACCAGAAAATGCGTTTTCAAAGTGAAAACATGAGCTGCTTTTTCAATATGCACATTGATGAGCCGTACACTATAGCCGCTCAGTTACAAACGAACCCTTCTGAAGCTTCAGTCTGCACTTTTCTAGCATACACCTTTAGAAGGGAGTGCCTCTGGGTGCTGAGCTTCCCATCCACATTAGAAACTATCCCCACACCTGGCATACAGAACAGGGCTTTCCACCCCTCCTTTGTTAGTTGTTCCTTCTCCTGCAGGGCTATTAGTTGTTTCCCAAGTCACTGAAACAATGTACTCCTTCCTCAACCTCCACTATTCCTGATTTATTTTTTCTCTCTCTTTTTCTGTTCATATGAATTTCCACATGTCTGCTTCCCTGAATGTTCCCAGTTTTGAGACTTCCTTCCAGCTTTTCTTTAGGTTGACTCCTCCTCAGCTAATGTGCTATGATGCTGAGAGAAGGTGCTCAGAAAATGAATCTCCTGTTCTTGGCATATAGAGGTGGAGAAATCTCCAAAGCTGAGAATATGCAGAGATGTGGACATGCAGAGATACATATGTTCAGAAAGAAAGAAAAATATATACTTTATATAAAGTTGAAAGGAGGAGCTAGCAGAAGCAGAAAGCATGTGGCTTCTTTTAAATAGATTTTGCAATTATACCACCACCAGAATGAAGATTGTCAATGACTGGATCACACTAATCTAATATAGCACTTACTCAGTTTGTCTTTGGCCGCATCCCCATTACAACCTTATTTCAATTTCAAACCGTTTTCAATCCTCGCAGACCCCATGCCACTTTGGCTTAACACGCTTTCCGCGTGTTAAATCGCCCTAAAGCATTGTAAATGTTAATCCTCATTTCAACAGGTCTCACTCCAGTTTGTGTGCTTGAAACGTTTTACATTTTTTACTGTGGGAACCCTTCCGTGTTAAGGGATGAGAGTTTCCCTCCCCCAATAGCTTGCTTCCAAAGATAGTGATTTTGCTGTAAGAATCCACCCCTTAAAGCAGCAGCCCTAGTAGCAATCCAAGCAATCCACTATAGCAATCCAAGCACTTCACACCTGATAACGATCTTGCCATTGAAAGTTCTGACCTTTAAAAAATGGAAAAGAAAGGAAAGCAGCTGCAGGTTTGGGGAGATGCGTGTATGTTTAAGGCAAAGGATGCTTGAGTTGCCACTACTGCTGCATGCCCTGAGCAATGAGGAGAGGAGGGGAAAGAATTGCTGGCTGTCCGCTGCCATTTTTCTTCCATCCAGGCAAGCAGCAGCCACCCAGCCACCCAGCTAGGCTTCTTGAAGGGGTCCCTTATGGGTGGCGCGTTCATGCCAGGAGGAAGAGGACAGGGCAGCCCCGAAAAGCAGTTTTTAAAAAGTAGCCACTGGAGTCCCCCCCCCCCCCCCTTGAGTCACGTACGTCCTCAGAATCCAGATTGAACGCGATTCTGGCTGAAAGTAATGGGATCAGGCAAATTTGCGTTTGCATCCGGTTCTGTTATTTCAGTTTAGGGAAACTGGATTAAGCTTCTAATGGGGATGCGGCCTTTGGGTCCACACCTTTGAATCTCCACAGCCTCAGTGTGGTGACAGGTTGCATTTTTTCTCTTCACCTCTCCCATCCCCATCCCCCTCATTCAGTCAGATTTTGACTTCTCAGGTGAAGGCAAGGCTACCACTGCATCTGTCACCCCTTTTTTGTTATAACTATTTACTGCTTGCTGCTCAGGCAAGGAATAACAATAGGACAAATAAGACAGAAGAGCTAGAAGGAGTGGCTTGAGTTCAGTTTGAGAAGGAACTCAATGGAAGAAGGAGCTCTCTCCTAAGACTAAACAGAAAATAACTGGGATTTTGATAAAATAATCTGGAAAAACTGATGCTGCGCTGTGGTAAGTTTGGGCGGTAAGTCCTCTGGCTTTTGGACAGAGTTTGGGGGACTGTGCACCGAAATAAATATACTACATCATAACAAAATATTAATTTGGAAAAGTTTATCTTTAAGAAAAATTATTTAATACTTTTAAAGTTAAATTTTCAAAAATAACATAAGTCTTTAAATAAAATGAAGGTAGAATGGCAGCAGGGGAAGGGGGGGCTTCCCAGTGTTTTGCACTGGGTGTCATATGTATGACTACCTGCCCATGAGGCAGAAGTCCTGGGTCTGTGCTTGGTGCAATGAGCTTCAGATTCTCAGGGAATGTGTCTCTTCCCTTGAAGCCAAGGCGGTGGACCTGGAGAAGGAGAGAGTAACGGGGCTGAGATTGAGGCTTCAGGAATGCAGTAGGAGCATCCCACTCCATGACAAGCAGCCCTCCAGCTGCCTTGGAGGGTGTAAGCCTCAGGCAGGGAGGACATCAAGCTGAGGAAGAGGGACGGGCTCCCTTAATCAGGACCCCTTGCTTAGTGGATGTGCCTGTATCTTCTTGCACCAAGGGTACTCCTCCACGGGTAGTGGGAGGCGGGCTTCTTGGGTGATTTGATTATCAGGAATATAGAGAGACGGGTTTGTGATGGGTATGTTGACTGCATGGTGACTTGTCTGCCGGGTGCAAAGGTTGCAGACATCATGCGGCATCTAGATAGGTTAGCACATAGTGCCAGGGAGGAGCCAGTGGTCATGGTACATGTTGATACCAATGATGTTGGGAAGGCAAGACAGAGCATCCTGGAAGCCAAATTTAGGTTGTTAAAGTCCAGGACATCCAGGGTTGCATTCCCTGAAATGCTACCTGTTCCATGTGCAGGACCAGCCAGACAGACAGAGCTCAGGAACCTCAATATATGCATGGGGCAATGGTGTCGGGAGGAGGGGTTTAGATTTGTAAGAAACTGGGGAACATTTTGGGATGAGCCAAACCTGTACAAGAGGGATGGGTTACACTTGAACCAAGATGGAACCAGATTGCTGGCAATGAACATTAAAAAGGTTGCGGAGCAACTTTAAACTGATTCCTGGGGGAAAGCTAACGGGAGCTGGGCAGCATCCAGTTTGGGAGAGTGCAGCCCCAAGTGAGGAGGGCTGGAAATATGCACATAATACTGAGTGAAGTGGGGGATTAGTCAATAATATGCAAGCAGAACGATGCAAGGGGCAGTATAAGGATTCACATGTGTTCCTCAACGGCAGAATTTGACTAGAAGAGTGAATACAAATGTATATATATGTAAACACCAGAAGCCTTTTGAGCTAAAATAGGGGATCTAGAAAGCTTAGTTATGGAAAATAGGATTGATATTATTGGTATAATTGAAACCTGGTGGACTAGCGAAAACCAATGGGATACAGTCATTCCAGGTTACAAACTGTACAGGAAAGACAGATATATCAGTGGCTACTAGAATGAATGCCTAGGTTGGGTGGGGGGAGCAGGATGCTTCTAAGGCCATTTGCTGGGATTCAAGGGCAGGAATAGGTTTGTCCTTGTCTCTGCTTGAGATGCCCATGAGCATTTGGTGGGCTACTGTGAGTGACGGGATGCTGGACTAGATGGGCTGTGGCCTAATCCAGCAGGTCTTCTCTTATGTTCTTTTCTAGTGAGCAATTTTTCCTAAGCTCAGGTTGGTGGGAAATGTGCTGGTATGAAGGTATGAACAGGGTGAGTAGGATGGGTCCTTTTAGTGCTTAATTCAGTCACCAGCATAATCCAAGTGCATAATTCAGCCCAGAACCCCCTTCAAAAAGCTCTTTTGCCCATGGGATGGGAGGAAACCTCAAAATATCTCATCACAAAGTGCTCATCACTTCTATGCCTTCTTCCTCCTGAACTTGACATCTCCCTCTCCTTTGCCCCTTGACCTTTTTCCAAGCTGTTCATCTTCAAAGAGACCAGAGGCTGGCTGGTTGGGGGTCAATTCTTCTTCTCACTGTGGCCATGTCTTACATCACTGTGTGAGGGTGAAAGAAGTGAGGGGATCCTTTGAGCTTTTTGCAGTTATGTGTTGCCACAGAGAGCCTAGCCCAGCAAAGGGTGAGCACAAGAACTGCACTAAGTTGGGAACATTAGTAAGAGGTAAGCACACAAACTCTGGGGCTGCCTTCTATGGAGCTTCAGTGATGTAGTGATGATGGAATGGTTAAAGGCAAGCATGTGAGCTGTCATGGTTTCAAATGGAGTCCCCCTGGTATGGTGTTGGGCTATGTGTGTCTTGTGGAGCAGCCTTGTTTTGACTCAAGATGAAAGTGGAAAATGAAACCAGATCCTGATCCCTCAGAAAAGGCAACACAATTGGGCTGGCTTTAGGAGGGAAGAGATGAAGACCTAGTTTAACTGATCCAGCCATGGTGGCTGCCAGGCAGGTGGCCCCATTCTGCTGCTATTGGTATTCTGTGCGGCCAGTAGTGTGAACATGGAATCTCAAGAGGGTTTCTCTATCCGCCTGGTGTTTCTTCTCCTCTGACTTGATTTGATCACCAGGCTTCTCACAATTCATCTGCTCATTGGAAAAGAGAGGAGAGAGGTAACAAACAAACCCAGGCTTCCTTGAGACTCTTTGTGTTGTTTTTGTTTTTGCCATCACCCCTTTAGGATGCCCACAAATTCAGGCATTGGCCAGAGAGGGAAAAGGAAACCCTTCATCAGCCCAATAATCCTACTGCATGATCATATCCTTAAAATATAACCAGACAAAGGAGCAGAAACGGTTTCAGAGCTGGGATTATCCAATTTCAGGATAGGTAAAGTTTTGCTAGGATAGCTCAGAGAAAAATTGGAAGGAGTGTGATCCCAGTGCAAAGAAAAGTTGAACTGTAAATGCAGCCTTTGTTGCCTTAGAGGGAGAAAAGAAAGGATATGGATAAACACAATGAATGAACGAATGGTGAACGAACGAACGAACAAATGAATGAATGAAAAGAACAGCTGATAGCACTTTGTCAATTTAAGGTTGAGATACTGCAACAGCATGTGCTTCCTGCTGCTAGTTCCAACTTTGTAGGAACTGTAGGGGAGCTCCGACTGCATGCTATGTTCATGTATAGCAAAAAAAGTATTTCAAAAGTGCCTTAGAGACAGTAGAGTGTGGTCCTCATGTTCTCATCCTATTTCAAAACCCCCCTTTCTAGCATAGAATAAGTGTGAGGAGGGAGGGGTTGACTGCCAGGGTAACAATCCCACTTCCAGACAGTCTTGAAACTATGAAGCCAGCTCAGAAGTTCTTTTTTAAAAATTTATTTTATGCCACCTCTGAACATGGACTACCTCTAGCACCATTTTTTCACCCTCAGGAAGCAGTGTCTCCTTTTATCACAGCTGGGTGAATTTAAGTATTTGGTTCCAATACTTTTCTTTAGGGGGTAAGGTGATCACTCACTAAAGCACTTAGAAATCGTTTAACTTTTCACTGTAGAATTTTTAAAATGCCTTTTAAAATGAGAGAAAACTCACTATTAAACCTATTAATGTATTTCAGAAGCTTCTGTCTTTTCAGAAATCTGTTCCAAATTATTACTAATTTTAGCCAGGTCTAGAATATGCTGTTTCAAATTCTTTTCATCTTGCTTAGTATGCAAAGAATAGATAATGTATGCACAATACATTTGAAGAAATTCTGAATTCTCATCTGCACTGAAGTTGATAATGGCCTTTGTCCAGCTTAATGAGACACTTTGGTTTCATAAAAGGTTCTCTTTTTATAAGGTGCACAAATGCTTTAGTTTTTGTTCCAGTTCCAGGTATTATTGCGAACATTTAGCTCTACTATTTTCATTTCAGATAGTAGCTATTCCATTATTCAGACTATTGTTAGAAACAAGAATAACCCAGTGAAGATGAAATCCAGTGGTACATTGAACTCATTAAAGCTTACTTCTGAGTAGATATGCATAGTATTTTGGTGTGAATTGCTCTGTTTTTTACTGCGTGGAGGAAGTGGCAGTAGATTCTTGACAAGGCTAATGTTTTGTCTTTAGTTTTAACCTTCAACAATATTGAAAAATTAGAAGACAATAATCTGCCATACAGAAATCTCACTATTGTTCATATACTATTAAAATTAAAATTTAACAATACTTAGTACTTAGTAATTTGGTGAAAGAAGTAATCACAGAGAAAAAGAACTGAGCACTATTTGTAGAGTATATTTTAAACCCTTTATCATGAACATTTGAATTAAGTAATTTGGCGAGAAATAGAAGGAGACAGAACAGTTCCATTTAGTCCAAAGCAACTGATAGCTATCCAACATTTTTCTTGAAAGGAAGATTTTGCTTACTCTCCAGATACCTTACTTATGTACAATTAAAAATCATTGTTCTGTACATCAGGGATATGAATGGATGCAAAGAAAGCCAACAAAAGTCATATATTGATTGCACTATTTTATTTGCACGGTTTTTGTTTTTGCTTAATAGTCATAAGATTCATTTTCTTGTCTGAATGTATTTGAAAGTGGAAGCATACATTTCTTTGTATAAGTTTGTAGTACAAGTAAAGTTTTAATGCTTAGACACAATGGTAGTGCCACACATGTTATGCATGCAATGTCAAGGGTTTTTCTTACCTGAATCAGTCAATTTGGACATGATCAGAGTTGAGTAAGGATGTGCATGTGAGTGGCCATGCACAGTGCTGGGCACATGGCCCTGTTGTAGCCTTCTTTGGGGGCTGGAGGCTGAAGTTACAGACCAGGGATATTTCAGCAGTGTACCTCCAATGGCCCACACACAGGGCCATTTCAGAAGCCTGGCAAAATGGTGCCAGGCTCTGCACACCGGGTGGGCCACTCAAGCCATCCACAAAGTGGACATCTGCGGTAGACTACAGCACAGGGATGCAAGGGAAACCCCTTTAATGTGATCCCCCATTGCTGCATTGTCTGGCACAGTTTTTGTGCTGAGGAGCACTCCGGTTGCTGCTATCATTGGCCAGGGCATTCTCCAGGAAGCTCTGCCTCACAGGAAGTGCTCTGGCGAGCAGATACCACTGTCCACAGAAACAGCTAGCACAGCCTGTAAAGACAATGCATGCACTGCCATTGAAATGAAAAGTTACAAGAGGTCAAATGTTTGGAAACTCAAGCTATGGTTACACCTTCACTTCAAACCTTATTCAGTCCATCTTTTGATTGCAAAGCTCACACTTTTTCATTTCTATCCATTTTATTTGTGTACTTTCTACCCCCCCCCCCCAATTTGGATTTTCCAGTGTCCTGGACTTCACAGGTCTCAAACTATTACAATGTTTTAAACTGTTTTCATTATTTGGGTATGATCAGGAAAGAGGACTAAGTGGGGCTGAACTGTACAATAATGGGTGGAATCTGCCTTCCCTTTTGCACAATGATTTTTAAGGATCACAATCACAAACTCCAAACACAAACCTTTGTTGCCTCTGTTGATTGATAGAAACCTTATCCTATCAGAGTGTGGGGCTGAGGGTGACACAGTTGAGAGGCTTAGACAATTAAGAATCATGTACAAGAGACTCAAAATGATAATATAAAGATGTAAACAAAGCAACTCAAACTGAGGATGACCTGAAGAAGGAATAGCAGATATTGGGTGTAATTGGGTGGTATGTCTTCAGTCCAGCTTCTTTGTTAGATGGGCCATTTCACCAAAAAATATGTTTAAGACCTCAGCCTTAAAGTAAGCATATTTTTGCCCTTTATACGCAAGAAGAGTTGGCTTTAATATCCTCCTTTCCTCACCCATTTAAAGGGACTCAAAGTGGCTGACAAGGCTAACTATTTTTATCCCCACAACAGACAACCTGTGAGGTAGGTAGGGCTGTGAAAGCTCAGAAAGACAGCTGTGACGAGCCCATGGTCAGCTTGCTTTTTGGAGGAAGGAGGAAGGCAGAAGTACTGATGCAACAGGAAAACAGTTGTGGGAAAAGTAATTATGTATGTAGATACAATCTGTGTTAGAGGTGTGCATGGATATTTGTAACATTCAAAATTCATATGAATTCATACAAATTTGGACATTCAAATTTGAATTGAATGTTGGCATGTTCCAAGATTGACCTTTGAATTTGAATCAAATGTTTCAATACATTTATACAAAGCTTTGTTACAGATTCATATGGAACTTGGGATTTGTAAGCAATTTGAATGGGATTCATATGCGATTCATATGCAAACTCATACTGAACATTCATATTGCATCTGAATCCTACTACATTCAAAGGGAATCTATTCAAACGAGTATGAATTTTCTTACATTCAATTAGAGACTAACCGAATTAAAAAACATTTGTGCACATCCCTGTTCTGTGTGAGTGACACATGTATACATAAACTTGTAAATTTGCCGAAAAAGAAGATACTGACTGCCAGACTACTTGAAGGTATCAGACCCATTCTTACTCTCAGATAACCCTTTTCCTTATCTAATGTCACCTAACCAGGTAATGCATAGAAATTATTTGATTAACTCATTAATTTCTTCCTTGGCAAGATATACTACTGCCTCTCAATGGTCATGGCTAGAGAAGCAAAAGTAATCTGTAAAATGACATTTTATTGCTTTTCTATAGACCACATTAATGGGGTCTACAATGGGGGCTTCAGCCAGAAAATCTGGATTAAAGGGAGCCTGTTTCCATGAGAAACAGGCAATGGGGTCCAGAGGAGGCTAGGGGAAGGGGATGCACCCATGGGGGGGGGGAGCCCAGAAGTCACAGCTTCAAAGTGATTTTGGAGTCATTTCAAAATCATTCCGAAATGGCTCCAAAGTCACTCCAAAGAGATCGGGAAAGACTTCAGAGAGGCTCCGGAGCTGTCAGCGCTGTCTGTTCGCTATTAGCACACACCGCGTGGACTTACCTCTGAAGTCCCTTCGAAGCGATCGGCAGAGACTTTGGAGTCTTGCCACTGGTCTCTCCGAAGAGATCAGCACAGACCTCAGAGTCTCGATACCGGTCTCTCCGAAGAGATCACACAGACCTTGGAGTCTTGCCAACAGTCTCTCCGAAGAGATCAGCACAGACTTCAGAGATGATCTCTTCAAAGGGACTTTGGAGAGTGCAGCCCCTGTCCCCCAAAACATCTGAGGTGATGGACAGACCCCTTGGGGGCCGATCCGGAATCCCCAGACGGGTGCAAAGGTGTTTCCATGGCAGGGAGGTTAGCACCCATTGCTAATGGGTGCTATACCTCCCATGGAAACACATTGGGTGCTTCCCTGAATCCGGATCTACTAGATCTGGATTAAGGAATGTACTCATTCCTTAGATCCGGATCTTCTTAGATCCGGATATAAGGAGCACAGTGGAAAAACACCCAGTGACACACCACTGAAAGACATATCCCAGTAGTCCCAAACACTACAGGCGTGTTGTCTGCACAATTAAAACAGAACCAGGAACCAGGCTCCATCTACAATAGCCAAAGCCACCTCAGTGAGGGTTGAGGCCAAGATGTATAAAACATGGGCCCTTCATCTTGATTAAAGGCCTATGCAGAAAGGCATTACTGGGCTGGTCCAGCAGGAAGGTCCTGCCTAGAGCTGTTCCAGAGACAGACTGCAGTAGGTTTACTACATTTCATAGCAACCCTACCAATACTGTAATACTGATCAAAGTGTACCTCCAGGGATGGAAGCAGTGAAGCAAGTTCACTGCTTCTGTGCCCCACAGTAGGATCATGACACCCCCCTACCCCCAAAGTAAAACGAAAGGGGATAACCAGCATCTTTTTTACTGTGTGCTAAGGGGCACTTACTGCACTCTTGTTGCTGCTGACAAAGCTTCTGGTAGTTGGGAAGCAGTTCCACTGGAAAAGTGAAATTTCTGATCCTCTGGTTTGGAGGATCGGAAGGAATTTTGAATTTATGATTTCTACACCCATTGACATACTTTCAATGAACAGGCAGGGTCTGGGAATGCTTCTGCATCTCTCACCACTGCCCTTGGAGATTCAGTAGAAGTCACTGGCTTCATGCACTTTTTAATCCTCAAAAGATGAAGCTACAAATGAATCATCTAACAGCTGTGATGGGTCTGGATGCTAACTGGGTCTTGGTATGTGCCATTTAATTATCTGTTTCAGGCTACTTTATACATCTAGATATAGCCTAGGGGTGTGCATGAAGCCAATTTCATGTTGAATCATACCGAACCAAATGTGGGAATATTTGGCTTCAGCCAGATTCCTCCCCGCGTTTGTGGGGGTCTTCATATTATGAGTTGTGCATGCAAACCCAGAAGTGTTTTTTCAGCCTCGAAAATAGCCTGGGGGCACCACTGCTGCTTCCCCAAAGGTAAGGGAGAGCACCAGAATGGAACAGGAGTTCAAGGTAGCATCTCAGAGCAGGGGCTGAAAAAAGCACTTCTGGATTTGCATGAGGAGCTCCCCATCTGGGGATCGTGTGACGTGGTGGGAGGCTGTGGGGAGGGGGACAGGAGGCCCTGGAGCCACCCAGCCTTCACCAAAGCTTGGACCAAATACTGAATATAGGCCCCATTTGATTTGTCCACAAATGTCAGAATTCATATGAATTCCAAATAGCAGAAATATTCATGCACATCCCTAATACACCCTCCATCTAGTATTCTGTAATAGATTAAGGGGAGGTCTATGTGCAAGTTTATTCTATTTATTTATTTTAACAAAAATTAAGCTACATTTTCATCACAATTTCATCACAATTGTTTCTAGTCAGTATCCAGTCCAGCTCATGAGACCTGTTTTATTGTGCTTCAGCAGTGTTGACGGCTGCAGCTGCATAAAGTTTTTTCAAAAAGCAGCTTAAAAGCAACTAAGAGCTGCATGCTACTTCTCTAATATACTTTAAGGGCCAGAAAATGCACTTCCAAAGTTGATGTTACAGGTGCTGTCCCCATGGGATGAGATGCAGCTGGAACCATGGTGACTCTCACAGTGTCCATGAGACACTTTTTGAAAGGAAGGCATGGAGAACGTATGTCTTGCAGCTTCCCATAACTTTGTGTCCTAAAATCATTACTGCACTGAGGTTTTTGGACAGGATGGTTGCTTTTTTGCTGAACTGGTAATGATCTTAGGAATAATTTATTTTTGGTCTGGAAACTGGGCTGGTAAGTCCAGAGATGACTCAGGTGCCAATGGCTATCCCAAGTGGAATTCTACCTACATGTCAGGAAGTCTACATCTAGGATTATAAGAGCAACCTAGGAACTAGCTGGAGGCATTTTTTTGGACACCTCCTCCTGACATTACATATTTTTCTTTGTGGTTCCTGTTCCTGTTTTTTTTTTCTTATTGGGTTCTATAGTAGTTAATATGGAGAGATTGCCCATAGGAGTCTTTAAGGTCCTGCATGAGAGGTCCTCATTAGCTTGTAAACCCTTTCTTTCCAAGCCACTCCAGACCTGCATGATACTCCCACAAACTCTTCCCAGGCCTAGAAATGACCCACCCAAACTACACATCACAAAACTTACAATATGGGAAGCATAGTGTCATGCCAGTGTGATCAACAGATGCCAAGATTAATATACTTGTTTGAAGGATAAAAACATTTTTCCTCTTTAAGAAAAAAGAAAAAGAGTCCCTTTCTGCACAGACCCGTAATAAAGTTTAAAGGCCCGCATAAAAATGTTGTAGGCTGCATAGATCTGTGTAATCATGTCCATGCTGGAATGCTCCATCTATTTTTGATGGAGGATACTTCCAATTGGAAGACTCAGTCACAATTAACCATGACTACTAGGTGAACCATAGAGCCCTAATCCTGAACAAGAAGGCATGCTGTGTAGAGACATGCCTCAGTGTTCAGGATTACAGGGGTGTGTATTTGGTGGTGTATCAAGTCATGCCACCTCCAGTCATGATGGGTCTCTGTGTCTGCCTTCAAAGTGCATGTGTGCTTCTAGGCTGTGGTGCTGTGACATGGGCTGGTCCTGCCCACACTGTTCTGAGGTTGGAATCCTGGACTGGGATATTCGGGACCCACTGATTCTGACTGAATATAGGCAAATGCAGAAAGGGCCAGGGAGAGGGAGATAGAATGGAGATGTTATGGATTTAAGACTTACTTTTGTTCCTTGCAATCTGCACATTATTTAGCTACAGAAGTCAGCATCTCCATAACAATTTTAGTGTAATGCGCCATGTAATGGAGTGATCACATCGATGATATTCATCATCATGACAAGAAGGTCCAATGTCATCCACTCAAATAAGTGCCTGAAATTGGGGGAGCTAGGCCTGATAGGACCTCAGTCATTTCTTGTGCCTGACTACATAATCCTGGTTCCTAAATCACAATGTTCTCTGTATTAGTGGGAATTAAAGAAACTTATATTACTGTAAAGAAGAATTTAGCCGCTTATACTACTCTAAGGAAGAACTTGTACAAACTAAAACACATAAATATATACATATGTAACCAAAATACCCACAGGCATCTTCTTCTTTCAGGAACAGACATTTATTTTCTGAGCATTAAACATCTATTTACCATGGAGCACTATAGACAAAATAGCAATATTTCATTTCTCTTTTTTCCTTAAAAACAAACAAATAAACTTAATAGGCTTCTAAAAAGTTCTACATTTTGAATTTGGTTCAAACTCCCAGCAGATACTATTATGAAGAAAAATGCATTACTTTCACAGACATTGTGTCTAGCCTTTCAGAAAAATGGATGGCTTTAGCTCTAAAAGTATCACTCCTCTTCACTTTTTCATGGCCACGCAATATATTACCACTGTTAGAGTGTGCTTGAAATGTAATAGAGGATTCTGATTGTCAGGAGGAAAGGAAGGTAAGAACTCAAATCTGTTGAAAAATGCAAAAATCTAGAACCTATGTACATTGTTAAAACCAGGTTTTAAATACTGGACTCTGTTTCTCAGATGTGAACTCATATTAGAAGGACTTTCCTTGCATATTTGGCACAGTTTGAATTTATTACTCAAAGCACTAGAGGTGTGTACAAAGTCAGTTTCCCACATCCG
The DNA here is from genome assembly GCA_023333525.1 of Aspidoscelis tigris stejnegeri. Classification (NCBI taxonomy): domain Eukaryota; kingdom Metazoa; phylum Chordata; class Lepidosauria; order Squamata; family Teiidae; genus Aspidoscelis; species Aspidoscelis tigris. The sequence continues at coordinate 218,315,172 of JALMGA010000001.1, forward strand.
ATTTGATGCTAATTGAATATGGGAATATTTGGCTTTGGCTGAATCCTCCCCCACAAATATGAGGGGCTTTGGCTTCATATACAAAGATTTGTACAAATATTCATGCATGAAATGAAGTGAAGCCCACTACTCTGTCCTTTCCACCCCCCACTCACCTGCCATTGCCTCTGCGCTGCTCAGAGCCTGCCTGAAACAGCACTTCCACCACCATGACCTCCTGTTCCACTTCGCTGCTCTCCCTCAGGTTACAGAGGCTGTGGTGGCATCTCCGGGACCATTTCAGCACTCTTTGGAAGCCAAAACAGCACTTCTGGGTCTGCACACACTGCTCCCCATCTGGGGGTTGCATGACGGGGAGCTGCAGACACAGAACAGGATTGTGTCTGTGGTTATGATCATGACCAAGGGACAGACCTTCCCTTGCTTTTGAGTTTGCAGCTGGAAATCCCCAACTTTTTTAGTTAGTGAAGGTGGAAGACTCTCTACTTGGCCTTCACTGCTTTACCTGTGTCAACACTGACCATGATCTTGGTGAATGAGCAGGTGCAGACTGTTTCTCTTCTCCCCACACTGAGGTCACAGCCTACCTTGACATGGATCAAGGAAGAGAAGCAGCTTCTCCCTCCTCTCTTATCAAAGTCAGAGCTCCCAGTAGTATACAAGCCGCCTACAGGTACAGTATAGCACAATTTGCACAGCACTATTAATGCAGAGGCAGCCCTCCTTCTATCATGTTTAAATTGTCTGGAACTCAGCTGGTCAGACGAGGGCACAGTTTGAATTTACACATCTTAATAAATGAACAGCAAAGAAGGCTTGTCTGAGGAGTGGGAAGCTACATCTTTCTCTAGAGCAGGACGTTGGGCTGCTCCAGTAATTTCCCTTGAGCTGCTGGAATGAGGCACAAGAAGGTCTGTGGACTGTGGGAGGGAAGACTTGGACCTGGAAGGCACTCTTCAAACAACATTTGGCTGCAGTTATTCAGGTACAGTGGCTGTATACAAGGGCTGCTTGTAGTGGCAGGCTGCCACCAAAAGTTCCACTACCAAAGAGGCTGACACTAATGGGTTTGACACTTTGAAGGCCAATGAGGGTGAAGACCACTCTCATTGGGGATTTGTGGGAGGGAGCAGGAGGGTTTTGAGTGTTTAATGTGTAATTAATAATAACTATTCCTATTTATTTAATACTGTTTTAGTGTACTTATTCATATAAGAGAGTGACTAATGTGTGAAGGCAGGGAAGGAGGGGTGAAATGTCACTGGAGTAACCTCTACCATGATGAGGGACAACGGGAAATATGGTGATGGGAGACAGAAGAGTCGGAGAAAGAATATTAGGTGTATTTAATGTTATCGTGCCTTCTAGTCTGTCTTCCAACCAACAGAACTTGTGGAAGTTTGTTAAATAATTCGCTACTATGGTACTGCTGCTGCTTAATACCAGTCATCCATGACTTGATTCTGGATGAAGGATCTGATCTGGCATGCAATACTGACACTGTGTGGATGACACGAATGGACCTTGTGTCATGCAGCTTTGTCCCCAGGCTATTAAAAGTCATCCCTGTTCCAGAGCAGTGGGGATGAAGTGGGGTTGTGGCGGTTCACAGGGCTTCCATCCTTATTGCCAGATGGTTAATTCCCTCTGTGAACAAGTTGGAAAAGCTGATCTGTTATTTCTGGGTCAGAGAGATATTATAGGGGTGCTGTTGGTAAAACCCACTCTGCTGCCTAGTGGCTGAGATCATCCTGTGATTGTGTTGGGGTTTTCCAACAATCTCACTAGGCTGGTTCAGGTCTTCATGGTTTCCATTGCAACCAAGGGTCTGTCTCAGTATGTTACCAGGCAAAATCACACAGCGATCTTTGGTCTGGTCTTTGTCATGGAGCAGTAAGTACTTATTGATAGGAGGGCTAGTGGTAGCTCACCTCCTTAAGGGCTAAGGGCCCATTAAAATGGTTGGCCCTCAGAGACTTACTGTATGGAATTTGATTGATTCCTAAATATTCTGAGAGAATTTGTGACTGACATGGATAGGGGTGGTCCTGTTAAGGTCTGGTCTTCCATGACATTGATAGATGAATAAATGACTCAATCACTCCCAAGTGTCCTCAATGTTCCAATGGAACCTGTGAAGCACCATGATGTTCCATAAAATTACAGATGTTGTAGCAGGACTTTTGATAGCCAGAATGTAGGTGGCACAATTCTTCTTATCATATGATCCAAAGAGAAACCAGATGCTTATCATGTGGTAAGATGGTGAAAAAGAATTATTTCTACGCAACTATTACATCTACAAGTTGCCATCCAAGTGGTGAAAGACTTAGACATATCATACCAGAAGATGTTAGGGATGTTGCTTTTGGCAGTGAGGTGTGATAAATTTGCAAATCTGTGTCTGCATATTAGGCTACAATAGTTAAATTTACCAAAATAACAATAACTTGGTAATGAGCCGGTATTGGGAGCATTGTGGTTATGTCTGGCAAATCAGATACAATTACAAAATAATTATCCTGTCCAGATGGAACCTAAGATTCAATTTCCAGTCTTCCTGTACTTTGCACATGAAATGATGGGGACCATTATCTAAAAAAGTGTTTGGGTTTTACCAAGACTTTTGGCACTCATTTAACTTTTATTTACTATTTTATATATATACTCTGCTATTTTTAAATTTCCATTCTCATTATACTTTATTGTGATGCATTCACTGCTATATTAAAGAAAGTAAACTAAGATTTCCATTTAGCTCATTATGTAATAGAATGAATTGTGGTTAGCATATGGTCCTTTCTTGCTGAAATATTTTGCTTTGCAGGCAATCTCTTATGTTCTGCTTATTTGCACTTTCAGATTATTTGTTCCTATCTGTGTATGTGTGAACTATTTGTGTTAGAATAATGGTTAAGTCCAGTTTGTAATGTACAGTATATATATTTCGATAGTATTTGATATTGTATTACTGTAAATATTTTTTTACGGTCATTATTCGTATTTATGGAATTGCCCTGTATTATTTTGCTTTCAGTGTGTCCTTGAAAGAGGTTTATTTGCTGAACTGCACTAGACTATAATAAAAAGTTTGTGGCTGCTGAGATTCATTCTTCTCCATTCATTCTGTCTTGAGCAAGTGCCACATGAATTCCCCCCCCCCCCCCAGTTTCCTCATGCTCTGGAGTACAAAATTTGCTGACTTTTCAATATGAAGTGGCAATTTGTCTTTGTTCTGAAACGTATAAGAATTCATTTTTCTCTCTCATCTAGTGACGAGCAAGTATTTCAACTGCAGTCCAGTTTTGAGTTCATCAAAAGAAACATTTGAGTTAAAACAGACTGCTCCAGTACCCTGTATATCTACTATGAGATTCTGGCCAGAAATTCCACAGCTCAATTTGATTTTCCAGGAGTTGTCTTAGGCTGTATGCACACACAGCTTGAAAAAAATCTTAAATTAAAGGCCACATTAATTTCCACATTAAAGGCCAGGAAATGCACTTTAAAAAGGCAACCGGACCAGCAACCATACTGCAGTGGTATATTGGATCATGTTCTTTGGACTTACCTGCCCCATTGTGTTCTCCATTGATGAGCACAAATAACTGACTGACTTCTGCAGCAATTTCTGTGCTCAAAATAAGGGCCTCAAGCAGAAACATTGAACCATAGAAAAATGTTAATTCTTCAGTGTTTTCTCAGCCCAGCAGCAGGTAGCAACCAGGACACCACCACCATTGCAAGGAACAGCAACTGACAGCGATTTTCATTTAGAATGTAGGCTCTGCCCTTGTGTGGAGTCTACCTTATAGAAACTCCCAAAAGATGTCAGTTCTAGATTTCCAAAGAGCACCTTGCCCCAATAGGCTTTGCATATGCTAAGATCTGCTGGGAAGGTCCTATTGGTAGTGGCACCCCAGGGTCTGAGGGCTGTTTGAACATGAGAAAGTTCACTCTGAGATGCTTCATGAGCTCTCACCATGCACTGATTGGGCTTTACTCAAGTCATTGGATAAGTGGTTGGGCCTCCTTTTTATCCGACCTTCTGCAGAGTTAACTCTTACTGCACCAAAGGTTTGCTATTTTAATTTTTTGCCTTTTTTACATTCTAATAATTTTATGAGTGATTTTAGTGTGTGCATTTTTCCTTATTATGATCCTCCTTCCAATATCTCTGATAAAGGACCAGTTATAAATACAAATAATACAGTCCTAGATAAATAAGTAAAGGAGTTCTTCAGATACAGAAGAATTCTACTTACTCCTTCTGATGATATTTTCACATATAGCTAGCTTGGAAGGAAATGTCTCACTTTTGGTAGTAGTGCTGTATATACTATTTTTATAGTGTCTGCAACCTTTTCCTACTGCTTTCGGAGTCCTTATTTCAGTTTGGACTTTGTCTGACTTCAGCACACAGCCTCCATTATATTTCTTCAGATTTGAAGACTCTGCTTTTTTCATCTGTTAAAGCACACAGAAGCTTTTGCTGAAATAAAACTCGTCAGTCTTTAAGGTGCCAACAGACTGTCTGGTAGTTGCACTTCTGAGGTAACCTTTTACAAACATCTTCCTCTAAATTTGACAAATGATATAGTCGCTTGCTATATAGCAATTGTGTTTCAGGTAAGATAACACTTAGGAAAGGTCAGGCTGCTATTTCCATTAATTGCTTATATGAGTACTGTAGTACTTAACTGTGGGCACTGGGAAAAATGTTAAGTTTACAAGGGAACACAAATGTGGCAAATACAGTCTGTTTCTTGCTGTTGCCTCCATCACTTTCAACACATGGAATATCTCAAGAGTTGTAGCTTCTGTTAAATTAATGTGTAATGTGTGAGGTAAATTTAATATAGATTAATGGAGCAGCACTGATGCTCATTCATGTCTTGGCCTTTTTAATATTTTGTTGCTGATATTTTATGTTTTAAAACCCAGTTAATTTTAGAAATGACACTTCACTCTTATTCAGAGAGGCCCATTCAATCAATGTCAAGAATATTAATTTTATATTCACTGGCTTGGCCGTCATTATTTGGCCAACAGAATGGCTGCATTCACACATCCTAAATAGGCTGTTCCTCAGGTGCCCCCCAAGACTTAGCTGGCAAACGAGCCCACATTACCCCAGGCCCACAGGCCACCCTGGAGGCTTTTGTCCCAGAGTTGCCTTTGTCAAAGTCCAGGGTGAAAGACTGGCCTAGGGATGTGCACGTATGGGGTTTTGGGCATTTGATTAGTAATGAATCAAATGTTAAATTCATATTCATTTGAATAGATTCCCTTTGAACGTGGTAGGATTCTATTCGATCTAAGTGTATTCATAGAAATTTGTACGAATATCCAATATAAATACATACGGATCCTATACAAGTGCATACATATCGGATACGTATCTTATACCAATGCATAGGTGTCAGATATGTATCTTATACGATAAGTATCCCCAGTTTAACGAATGTATAAACTATTCATATGAATGTTCTGAAACATTCATTTTCATATGACCGTTAATGTACAAATGTTGCAACATTCAATTCATGTATAAATGTCCAAATCTATCCAAATTCATATGAATAACAAATGTTATGAATATTCGTGCACATCCCTATTCTGGCCCTTTTCACACTTTGCTTCCTGTCTCTGGGGAGCAAAGAATGGAGGGCACCTGCACTTGTGGATGCCTAGAGTATACAAAAGCCACCCAACTCTTCCCAAAACTTACTGCAAGTATGAACACTTGTCTGTGTGCCTCCATGTTTAATCACCAGTGCGTATGCATAGTGCTGTCATTGGGCCAACTGGGTGCCATGTTGTGTCATCAAGCATGTGCTGCCTGACATGTGCTTCTCTAGTACCTCTTCCCAAGAGGAAGAGGTGCAAATGACACATCCAGAGCCTTACCAGCTCTAGTGATAATATAAGTGTGGAACATGTTCAGGCCTATCCACCCTGGTGGGTGGAGGGTTCAGGATTCGCAGAGCCACATCTGGTGAGGAAACAGGTCTGTGAGGTTTGGCTGCAACATCTCAGCGCTCCCCCTCTATGACTAATTGGTCAAGTGTGAAAAGGCCATGTGAGGGAAGTGTCTTGCTTATTTTCTGGTTTCCTTTGTTAATGGATGGGGGGGGGGGAATCAGTGATTGAAAAATTTGTTTTTTCCCCTTGTCAATTACAATACAGGGACAGAACGACTTGGAAATAAAAGCACTATATAGGTATGGGTTCAGAATATTGGGGGGACAGCACAATTGTACAGACTTTTTTTTTTAAAAAATGTATCTGCTCAAATGTTTGATGCTCATGTGATATCTATAGAAGAATGGGCAACTTCAGACTCCTCTCTCCTTATGGTTTTCTAGCTTTACTGTTGATGTGACAGGACTGAGTTAGGAGGAAGAATTCTGTATGACCAGGGCTTCTTTGATTGAGGAAACAGGCTCTTAGCCTGGGACTTGCATGTTATCAAACCATAAAGTGGGAGACATAGGAAGGGCTTCCATTTCACCTGAGACCAGCTCCAGGAGCACTGGTCATATTATAAAGTGTTCCAAACTCCTTGTTACTGTTCACTCTTTGGATTAATTTATCATTTTAACGTATTTATGAGGCAATCTGGCTTCAGAGGAAGTGTCTGCAATCAGTGCTGAAAAAAAGTACCTCCCCCATCTCCACTTCTAAAAAAGGAGGAATTGTTGGCTAAATACAGACATCACTTGCTTATTTCAATACTCAGATATTCTGGAATAAAGCATGGATATTCTTTATCTAAATACAGCAGAATAAGTAAGTGATAAGGTTGAGCACAGAACTGCTTGGGGCATCCCATTGCCCCAAAGTTTGGGAGGGCTGTATCCCATGGCTCTGCAGATTCTCAAACCAATTTTGGAAGATTTGGAGGATTCCAGCTCAACTTTGGTGACCTATCACACAGGGTGGTTGTTGCTGTAGCCAGCTATGAGCTTGAGTCTCCAAAGTTGGCATGTAGGGTGGCAGAAAAGTCCTTGCCAAGCAGCATGACATTTGGATTTACCCTTGATTTAAATACACTCAATTGCTCCCGTTGCTTTACAAAATTGATGAATGTGGCTCCGGTTGCTCTCCTTCTTTGTTCCCTGAGACAAATAGTTCATCAAACATTCAAACCAAATTCAAGCCCCCTTGTGAAGGTTGATTAGAACGTGTTCAGAGTTCTTGGGGTTCAGTTTGTGTACATCTTTATGGAAGAGTATCTTGTGCTTTCACTTTTAATATAAATAATTCTGCTCTAGCAGGACTGGGTTAATTTTGTGTTTTAACTCTTGGAAGTGATATTATCATATATAGCCTGTCCTTTCACATTTCAGATTGTAATAAAATGTCAGCTTGAAGCTTAACGTAAGGATGAGAGCAGGTGGGAGACATTTGTGGGGGAATGCAGTTTCACAAAGTGCCCAGAGCATAATCTTGCTGCTGTTATTCCTCATTGTACATGATGAAGTTGAAAATAGAAGCTGTACCTACTACTAGTTGGTTGAATCTGTCTCTTTTACGTTTTGGTAACTAGGGGAAAACTGCTTCCTTTTAGTTTTTTTAGGCTTTGGGAAAGTTATTATAAAATGTAAATGCACACATTGTGAACCAAATCTGAATTACAAATGCAGTGTCTCAAGCGTTGTATGAAAATTATACACACTCTGTTCAGCCTTAACTAACAACTGTGGGTATGGATAGGATTTTGTCATCAGATTTTTGCAATATTTCTCTTGTTTTGTCAATCTAGGAAACTTTTAAAAGAAACTTTCCTTTTTTCCATTTATTCTTCTCACCCTGTTGCTGTAGGGTACATGAACCTTTATTCCAATTTACCCAAGGGTGACTATTAAAATTGTACATTAAAGTGGCTTCAGCATTTGAACATTCTATATTATTGCAGCATGGCGAGACAGCAGAAACTCACCAGCTCTAGGCAAAGCTGTATTATTAAGGCTCCAAACTCAGCCTAAGGTAGAAGTTTATTAGCTTTTGGTTAATTAATTTTATTTGTATAATCTGCTCACCACTGATGACACAACTGTTGCAGGTGGCTATTTCATAATAGTATTTCAGCCTCCCAGAATGTTTATTCTATTCTTATCTTTATTCAGAATAAAAAGATATGGAAGCATGTAAGGGTTTTGCAGAGCTGTTCATGAATGTTGCTGGAGAAAGGTCCAGATGTGAACTTGTAAATAACAACAATAAGAACAACATTAATATGACATTTAAGCGACTGGTAGATTTATAACAAGGAAATGAACTGATATTGTTTTATATACCTGGACAGAAATAAAGTAGAGAACTAAAGTAAAATAAGGCAGTGGAGAAGGACAGATATGTGTACTCATGGAATAGAGGAGCTGTGTGTCAAAGTGTTGCCCTTTCTGCACTTGCCTCTCCATGGTCCATAACAGTGGGTCTGTACCAGCCAGGTCCACTGGTTCAGACCACAGAAAGGTCCAGATCAGCCCCTGCCCTGACTCCAAAGCTTGCACAAGCTTTAAGGTTTGGCTCTGAGCACTTTGTAGAGCACTTAGCCTCTAGGGAACCCATTTTAGTGTGTGTGTTTTGGTGCAGTGCCAAAATGGTAGTCCTGAGTACAGAAGGCATACCTTCTGCATGCATTCATGTTCTGTACCAGGGGCCACTAATCTGCTTGATACACCTTGATGTTGAGGTCTACTAGCAGCACTGATCAGGGCTTCCCTGAATGGGATCACATTAAGTCCTTTGTGGATGGAATGGACCAGCAAGGAGTGGTGCCTCATACAGGACTAGGAAGGCTCCTATTCCCAAGGTGCAGAAGGAGCCCAAGACTACTAAACTATTGCTGTTAAGTGTGAGTGTGGATATGTAAATATTGCTTTACATTTTGATGATACCAGTGACAACCAATGCATTGGAAGTGGTGGGACAGTGTGGTAGGTCAAATCGAGGTGATGGGGAAAGGGTGTGCAAACTGGTGCATCAGCACCAATTGTTACACAGCCATACCCACACTGTCCCACCACTGCCAATGCACTGGTTGTTACTGGTATCATTAGTGTTGATAAGCATTGAATAGGTTTGAATTTTGTAGAACTTGTTATTACACTTTCACTGTCAGCTTCCCATTTGGGCTGTCCTCCCCTGCCAGTATGGACTGCCCTGTTGCTTCTTGCCACATGATTCATAAATCTCCACTTTAGAGTACTTGTATTGAATTGTGAAAGGCCATATGTGGGACTAATTGCATTTGAGGACCTCCTAGAAGTCCAGACCTAGTTCAGTAGTGCAGTCTGCTGGGAGGATCATTAGTCAAGTTCCAGAAAGGCAGAATGAAAAGGAGTAAGCCACCACCACTCTCCCTCACTAATAAGGGTCCCCCCCAGCTTCCAAGCACCCTGCACTCTCCCTTGTACCTGTGTAAATTAGCTGGTGTATCTACCAGGCTTTGTACACAACTTGGGCTGGTTCAGTTGAATGTATGGCGGATGGCTGAACTGAATCCCAGCCACAAATGTTTAGGAGTTTGTTTTAAAGTCATTTCCCCCTGGAGTGCTCCCTGGCAGAATTTATGCATTGGGGAATACACCAATGTTTAGCCCTGTGTGGCTAGAGTATTCCCTGGGAGGCATGACCTCCTGGAAACCACATTACTGCATTTCTGAAAAGTGGCTAGCCTATCATGCACTATACAGAGTACAGTTTCTTAAACACCTGTGAATGAAGTTTGTTTTTATGACACAGAAGCCCCTTTCACACATTGGAATAAATCATGAACACAGAGCAAGAGCAAGGACAACTGACACTCTTGTCCTCATTTACATCTGTGACCTATTTGCAGGGTTGCGGATCATCTGTTCACATTTTGATTATATCAACAAAAGTTCCAGATCAGGCTAATGGCCTCTTTAGCTCAAGATGACAGCCAATGGCAGTGGCTTGGCAGTGTTAGGATCATTCACAATTATGTCTATATCTTCATCATGCTGTTATATTCCAGTATTCCAGTATGTCTTCATTTGATATGCATTGCTTCAGAAATGGCTCCTATGGGGATAGTCACCTATCTCACACGGATTTATCTAAATGATTGAAATGATTTATGGTGATTGCCTTCACAACATGCTTTATTAATACAACATGTTGTATAGATTTATTATAAACAGAAATTTGTATTTATTTATTTATTGCTTTAACATGTCTGTCCAACAGTTTCAGCCAAACTGACTGTGTGGAAGCTGCTGTGATATCTATTCATATGAATCTTTGTCCCAAAGCCCTTAAAGTTATATTCTTCTGGACTATCTTCCTGGACCTACCAATAGTATATTTTATTGTTCCAATTACTTACTGAAAGAATAGATCCTGAAAAGGACATTGAGAAATTTATGATTGGTGCCATCCCTTGTTTTTAATTGGTGATACCATTTGTTGATTTGGAAATGAACACAGTGAGGATGAACTAACTCATGCATGCTGGGTGTAGTGTGAATATTTCAAATGTTGTCCACAAATATTCATAGGTGTGGCATGTTGATTTGTGGTCAGGTTGTTCATATTCATGTTTGTCTTGCCTATGTGTCCTTCTACAGACTTTTGGGGTCAATGCAGAAAGTGCATAAGGGATCTGCTGATATAAGGGGCAGTAGCCTATGTGCGCATGTAGATGCAGCATTAGTACCTATACCCACAACCAATGGACTGGTATCAGCTGCCTAAGCGCAAGATGGTAAACCTGCACCCAAACTGTAGAAATATTTCAAAGGTTTTAGGAATCTCTACACTGACTGTGACCCTGGAGCAGTCTGTCCATGAAGGTCCCCATTTAGAGTGTAGAGAACACTTTTTATTCAACAGATAACCTTAGACATGACCTTTGACAAAGATGACATCAATGTGGCATTACTATGTGTGATTTCAGGGAAGCAGCAGAAGCAATTATTTAGTGACCAGTCTGAATGCCTTTAGCAATGAATGAGAGCAAGAAACATAATTGTTTCTGAGAGCTTTGGGTACAGAGCAGGATAGAAATATCACTCACTCACTCACTCACTCACTCACTCACTCACTCACTCACTCACTCACTCACTCACTCACTCACTCACTCACTCACTCACTCACTCACTCACTCACTCGATCGACCGATCAGATCCAGAAGATAGAACTACTAGCAGACATAAATGCATGTGATCTAAGTAGGTATTGGAAATGAACATCTTTTTTCTCAGCATCACTTTGTAAACCAGAATCAGTAATCTGCAAGCCTTGCTGAATCAGTTTTTCATATGTAAGATATCAAAATAAGTCCAGTGCTGGACATATTGATTTTTATTTTACATTTACTGTACGTGCTAGAATATAACTGATTTATGGCTACATCCAAACAGTGGAAGGGGCACACACACAGGCAGTCACAATAGCTGCATATATGGTATCCTAGATCCATCCTGAAGATCTGGGAAAATGTTCTTTCTGCAGGGTGGAATCAAGAGCCCTGAGGACACCTCAAGGACATTGTGCACAGGACAGTGTGTGTTGCTGCCAGATACCTATTTCTGAGTAATGTCGTGGTGGAGGAATAGAAGCAGGAAGAAACTATTGGGCATAAGAGTATTTGGCTCCAAAAATCAACTCAATAATATAAGCCCCAAAAACAAGTTTAAGAAAGGAGTTGTTACTCCTGTGATGCTGGAGGAAAAGAGTCATGGACTGCCAACCAAAGCAAAGGGAGCATGTCTGATGGAAAGGGAGGAATGAGGCAAAAGTCACAAAAAGAGAAATGAACAAAAAGAAAATGTCATTTCAAACTGGATAAATAACAACTGGAAAAGCAAGTTTGGAAGGGAGGAATGTATGGTACTGCTAGAGTGATGCTGAGGATGTGTGGAACTTGCAGACACCCAGTGAATCCTTGTTCATAGGGGAAGAACCAGTAGGAGGAGAAAGGCATAAGGGGTAATGCAAAAGGAAAAAAGGTGGAAGCAGTTTGGCTCTTGTTGGTTCACTGGGTTTGTGCCAAGGTGTTTTAGGACTTTTCTTTACTGGGCCTTATTCTGGGACCTACCATCAACATGCTGGTACAGATTATGGCAGACCCTGCGGATGGCAGGACCTCCCATGTAGATGGTAGGTCCCTATTTTGAGATATGATCTGGAATAAGGCTAGTGCAGGAAGGGTCTTAGAGTGCCTTTGTAAAAGTGCGGATTATTGGAGACACTTTATTTGAAATACATGTGGTTGCAACCTTTGGGTGTTTCTGCATATGCTGCCAAGAAACAGATCAAAGAAGATCCGTTTCTCAGTGAGCCATCCTCCGGAGGATCCATCCCAAATAGGGATGGATTCAAGGAGGCCTCCTCATGTCCACACACATGTGAGGAGGCCAGATCAGGTGGGCAGATCGCCTGAGTGCTGTGCAGAAGCCGCAGCACCAATTCCAAAGGGCATCTGGCCTCTTGAGCCACCGCCGCCAGCCCTGGAGCCGCAGGACTGGAACATGCAGCTGCCAGTCACCACGTGTTTCTGGCCACGTGCAGCATGCGGGGAGGGCGAAAGGAGGCAAACCTGCCTGCTTCCACCCTCCACAAGATGGTGGCCACAGGGACATCCGTCCCTTTGCCTGGCCATGTGTGGAAGCATCCTGCTTCCACATGGATCCAGGCGAAGATCCAGGCAAAGGGACAGATTGAAGACCTAATTTTTTAGGTCTTCATTTTAATCTGTTTTTCAGTGGCAAGACCCATTTTAGAAATGGATCTCGCACACTGAAATGTGGAAGCGGCCGCCTGGAAGGGTTGCTGAAGAGGTCTCCAGTGCGGAAGGTAAGTATGTAAGGCTCTTAAATGGGACTTAAATGGGGAGTGAAAATGGTTTCCATAGCTAATGTGGAAACACCCTATGCGCACATCTCCATGCTGAAAATACTCCATGTTTTGCCTCGGAGCATCTCCATGCACAGCTTTACTCTGGGCTACATCAGGCGGAAAGGAGGAAAATCCGTGGCAGAAACACCCCCCTTCCCCATTTCAAACAGTACTACATCTGACTTAGGGGGAAACTGTGGATTATCCTGGGGGCATGGGGATGCTGTGGTGGGGGGGGAGGGCAAAAAAGCTGTGGCCTCACAGAAGTGGCTTCCATGGGGACAGGAAAGTACAATTTTGTACACATTGCCCCAAACCACATGGGGACTCTTTATTGCGAGTTACAATGCAGATTTTTTTAACTTGCACAACAAGCGAAGCAACTGGCTTGCACGGAGACACCCCCTATGTCACCTTCATTTAGTTCCTGTTTGCTTCTGCGCTCCATTCCAACTAGTTGTATTACCCACTAAAGCCTAAATTAAGATCAGTGTCAGAAGATTTTATTTCTGTGCTGATTTGGGAATTAGATGAGAAACAGGATGGGAATGTCCTCCCAGCTGAAATTTGTCAAGCTCCCTACTTGTGGATCTTCCACTAAAAAACAAAAACATTCATGGGTCTTCATCAGCTTTTAAACCCTATCATCTCTACTCACCCCTTCTCCTATTAGAGTGAAGTTGTGATTACACTATGTTTTGCATTACTGCTTCCAGAAATTTTGACCATGTCTTCCTGGGATAAGGGGGAAAACCTGAGCATGGGTACCTTGATTGAAGCACCTTGATTACCACACTGAAGCACACTTTCACAACTCTAGTTTGATTACATGGCAATTGAGGCTACCTTTCGTAGAGTGCAAAATTGCACCCTTACTGTGATAGTGCCTCAGAGAGTGCTGGAGTGTTGCACTTGTTGTGGGTCTGCCTCAGGTTACTGCAAGTGGAAACATGGAGGTTTAGCCCCTTCTGGTGCTAAACCGGAAGTGATGTGGAGATATGGTCCGATTGCATGTGATTTTATCTAGTATAATCATTTAGAGGGTGTCATTATAAAAATAATTTAAGACTATAAGAGAAGCCCTGCTTGGTCAGATCACAGTCCGTCTAATTCAGCATCCTATCTCACACAGTGGTCCATCAATTGCTTCTGGGCATTCTAAAGCAGAAGACAAAGGCAAAACCTTTACCTGCTCTCAAGACGCTGCAGATGACCTTTAGAGGCATCCTTCCCGTCTCTCCAGTCTGGGGTGTTTCTGCATTTGCTTTCCCATCAATTGGACCACACTTTGGCCCAGTTCTCATTGGCATTTTAAAGTGGTTTAGAAACGGTTTGGATCCTATTTGTCCCCATTCCAATCCATTTAAAATGGTTTAGAAGTGGTTTGGATCCTCTTTGTCTCTATTACCAATCTATTTCAGGGGTTTTTAAAGGAGTATTTGACAGAATAAACAATACACCTGGTTTTTCAGATGTTCCCTCCCATTTTTGCAGTTAAAACACTTTATCTTTATTCCTTTGGGAACGCTACAGCAGATTGGGGTAGATCCGTCATGAAATGGGTGGGATTTCTCATTGCAATACAGTCCCAAGCCAGATTTTTAAAGTCCCAGGAAGCCTCTTAGAGCACTTCACAGTTTTGTTTTCTGATAAAAAGTAACAATTCAAAACACTTTCATTTTCTACCCATGCACAATGGTAACAAAGTTACTGCTCACTCGCTGCAGACGGGGAACCTGCCTGATTCTGCCTAGCAGAGCTCATGCTGTCAGCTGTCTCTCTCTTTCTCCTGGCTAGAAATGCAGGAATTATCTGTGCGTGTGTCTGTATTTTCATGTGTCTTTGAGGCTAGGGGTGGCTGGCTGCTGCTTTGGTTGTTTGGGTTGTGTTTGTTAACAGGAAGGGCTGAGGATTTTGTGAAACATGTAAATGGTGTTTAGTCTGTGGAATCAAAGAGGGGCAGCAAAAGCAGGAGAGAGGGGCTGGGAACGAGAGAGGAAGGAATAACTTTCCCCAATCTGTTTTTTGAAGTGTTTTAAGTGTGGGGACACAATTCAGGGTTGACTGCGATTGCCAGATGTGCTTAGTTTTAAAGTGTTTTAAAAAGCATTTTAAATAGCGTTTTATAAAGTGTTTTATTCCATGAGTAGGCAGTCACCCTTTGAGTCAGTATTGTTTGATAGGACAGGCAATGTATTCAAGTTAGATTGCCATCATTAACATAATGGAACTGCAGGGTAAACCACTGAAATTTCATAGGGTTTTTTTGTTTGCTTGCTTCTTTAAAAATGCAGTATTTTATTATAAACAAGTACACAAAGTTTCTGAAGATAAAGGCAAATTTTTTAGTGATAAATTTCAAGAAATACAGATAACTTTTTTTAAAAAAAAGTTGTTTAAAATTTGAGAAGGAACATATGAAAATTCAAATTTTGATAATACGGCTGATGTCTATAGTATTAAAATAAAGTGATGCCAAAAGAAAGAAGGAAAGAAAGAACATTGCATATTTCTGTAGCAGATCTTAAAAGTTCTTATCATAGAATCATAGAATGGTAGAGTTGGAGGGGACCTCCTGGGTCATCGAGTCCAACCCCCTGCTCAAGGCAGGATCTCCTAAACCATCTCAGACAGATGGCCGTCCAGTCTCTGCTTGAAGACCTCCATCGAAGGGGAACCAACCACCTCCCGTGGCAGCCTGTTCCACTGGTTGATCACTCTTACTGTTAGAAATTTTTTCCTAACATCTAAACTAAATCTTTTCCCCTGCAGTTTCACCCCATTGTTTCTAGTCCTTCCTTGAGAGAGTGAGAACAGGGCTGAACCCTCTGCCCTGTGACAACCCTTGAGGTATTTGTAGACAGCTATCATGTCTCCTCTCAGTCTTCTTTTTGATAGACTAAACATTCCTAGTTCCTTAAGCCGTTCCTCATAGGACATGGTTTGCAGACCGTTCACCATCTTGGTAGCTCTCCTTTGAACCTGCTCCAGCTTGTCAGTGTCTCTTTTAAACTGGGGTGACCAGAACTGGACACAGTACTCCAGATGAGGTCTGACCAAGGTAGAGTAGAGGGGGATAATAACTTCACGTGATCTGGACTCTATGCTTCTCCTAATACATCCCAGGATTGCGTTTGCCTTTTTTGCAGCTGCCTCGCACTGTTGACTCATGTTCAGTTGATGATCTACCAGGACACCCAAGTCTTTTTCACATGTGCTGCTGCTCAGCCGAATTCCTCCCATTGTATATGTGTTTTTTTCATTTTTCTTGCCCAGGTGCAGAACCTTGCATTTTTCTTTGTTAAATACCATTTTATTAGTTGCAGCCCATTGTTCGAGTTTCTCTAAATCTTTTTGAATCCTCTCTCTCTCTTCTCTGGTGTTTGCAATCCCCCCTAGCTTTGTGTCATCAGCAAATTTGATCAGTCTGATCATATTTGATCTTAGGTCTGACAAATAACTGATAGAGTTCCTTACAGGCATTTTCTTGTATAAATCTCATAAATATTATACATAATCTTTACTTGGTAGTTGTTGAAGGTTTTTGAAGTGTATGATCCCCTCTTCATACCCATTTAAGAGTTTACATTAAATTTTCTTTTTATCAGATCTCCTTATTCTCTCTGTTGGTGTGATGTGCAGAAATAATTTGTCATCGTTTCCCCAATACATTTTTTTTTGGGGGGGGGATGTTCCTCAGTGAGATAAAGGTAAACTTCTCAACTGATTTCCATAACTCTTTGGTAGACAAAATGAAAGTAAAAAAAACCTCCTTTTTTGTTATTGAAAAGTCATTTGTTGCTATAAACTAATGGAGATTAATAGCACCCCTCTCCTGCCCAGAAGGATATAAATTTTATGTTAGTTGCAATACGTTTGCTTTTAATTTAGAATGTTAATTTTCAGACTGCAAAAAGGAGTTTGAAAATGTGCATTTTGCAGAGTGTGACAAATATTTCCAGTGTTCAGACATAAAGGAGGAGGCTCAGAGATACAGTGTGTGACCCTCGTGTTCCCAACCCTTCTCTAAACCCCCTTTTGAATGTAGAATGTTCATGAGATGGGGGAGGGGCAGGCTGGTGTGTGAACAATCTCACCTTGAAACCATCTCTAAGCTGCCTCAAGGCAACTCAGAGATGCTTTTTTTTGCTTTGGGTTTTCTTTTCTTTTCTTTTTATCATTTGATGACCTTCCCTTGCTGCTCCATGTCAGAGGTGAGGAACAGTCCTGACTTACCTTCCATGTCTGCCAGATCTTATGATTATTATCTTGCATTGATCTAACTGGAAGCCAGCTAAGCACTTGGCCACCTTTTCGTTGTTTTCCTGCTCTTGGCTGGCTTTGAGGTAGTCCCAGGTGAGAAAATAATAAAACAGGCTTGCAGACACATAAGGTAACATTGATATAATGGAAAAGCTGGCATCATTATCAAATTTCCCATAATAGTGATATTACAGGTTATTGATGGACTAACCTGGGACTGTATTAGGAATGCTACAGTTGCAGCTATGTTCAGACATAACAAAGAGGGTGCCTCAGAGAAACAGTGTGTGGCCCTTCTATCCTTGATTGAGTGTGTGAACAATCCTACTTCAAAGTCTTCTCTAAGCCACCTCAGCGGCACTTCAGAGATGCTTTCTTTTGGGCCGTGGTCACACTAGTGTTTTAGGTAGAAATCAGTTCATCCTAAGGTCTTGTTATTCACATTATTTTTATTTAATTCATTTTCCAAGCTGGCCTACCCCTGTTAGATCATCTTAACTTGTAGCCTTGTTTTTAGAGACCTGACAAGGACTTAGTCCATCCTTGCATTCCAGGCCATCTTCACTGCCTCAAAGTGTGAGTGGGGGGATAGGCTAAAGGAGGCTGAACCATCCTGTGGTGGTTGGGGTACAGTCTTTCCTTTGGCCCATCAGCACACATGGAGTTTGTGAAGCACTTCCCCTTCTCTCTCCAGGTGATGTGTATGATTCCTCTAGTATTTTTACTCAGATTTATTATTATTATTATTATTATTATTATTATTATTATTATTATTATTATTATTATTATTATTATTATTATTATTATTATTATTATTATTATTATTATTATTATTATTATTATTATTATTATTAAAATCAATTGCATGAAGAAGAAAAGCACATAAAAAGGAAGGGGGTGGGGAGGTGGGGGAGCAGGCTTAAAAAAGAACTGCAATAACACACCCTAGCCTCCCTTGAGTGACACAAATGGCATCCTATCAGAAACAAGATAGATTTGATGTAGCAAAAGGGGTGGAGAGCCAAGAGCTCCATGGAGGAGGCTCAGTTTGATCATGCAGAAAGGTGTGAGCAATGCAGCCCAAGGCAGGGATGACCTATAGCAGTGGTGGTGAACCTTTTGCGCTCGGTGTGTCAAAATCCACAAAAAGACTAGACTAGCTTGGGTGACGTGTCACATCTAGAAATATCCATAATTTTGTGATATGTGTAGCTCTGGTAAAAAAAAAGTTATATTTTTGATATGTATTTATTGAAAGCAAAAACAATAATTCTTTACATTAGTGACTTTTTTGTTCATTTGCTAAATCTTCAATTGAAGGTTGGTATTTGTACACTTCAAGCCCAAGCAAGTGCTACTAACTTCATCTGTCAGTCAGGTTTTTTTCTTGGTTTTAATATTATTTAATGCTTAGAATAAGGTCTCACAAAAGTTTGTAGAAGGAAACATTTTGAGTAAAGCCATTGCTGCCACACACAGGTCTTCAGTCCTCTAGCTGCTGGGAGTGCAAATGCATTGTGTGTGACCTGGCAGTGCAATGATGTGACTCCATCCCAGCTCCTGTGCGTCTGTGCTCCTGGTATCTTGTAGGCTGCAAGCCAGAAGCAGCCTGCGGCCTACGGCCTAGAAGATACTGAACGGCAACAATCTGCGTAGGTGCTGGAGTGACACCGTGTCACCCTAAAGGGCTTGGCATGTCATAGGTTCACCACCACCGACCTATAATGATCCAGGTGTCCACACAGCTGGTACAACCTCAATTCAAGTTAATGAATAAGCTGTCCTGTGTTAGACTTGTGTGACCACGACCTCCCTGGGTCTAATCACACCCTGTATCTGGTATTCCAAATACAGTCTGGGGAAAACTGTGGGTTTTAACCTGTGCCTGGAGGCACCTTTAAACAAAGAGCACCATGAATAAAAAAATAAGACTGTAGAAGTTTTTTGTGGATAGAAACAATTTATATATAGAAAGACCATAATCCTCCTCACCCAGAAATGGAGGAGCTTTTCTTGAGAATATTGCTTGTTAGAGCATCTGGACTGCTGGCTATTGGCTCTGGAAAGGAAGGGAGAGTTTTAACATAGGGGAGGGAGGGAAGGGCAGCTTCCCTCATCCCATGAGAAGATCAAGGCTGATCTTGATGTAGCTGTGGTGGGAGAGGAAGGATCTCTCACCCATCAAATTGCACCTGAGGATTCCCTCGCTGCTGACATCAGAAAGCGTGCTGCCATTTTAGGGGAAATTGCTCCTCTTAATTTGGAAGAGTATTACACTTGCAGGGCTAGGCTCCTCCTCTTCATTTGCAGAAAGCGCCACAGTCAAGTGTATGAGCTGAACCACACACACACACTCACACACACACGGAAATTGCCGGAGGTCATTTAAAAAACAGTTTGCGGCAACAAAAACAAAAGAGCATCAAATATTTGGTGGAAAAATCACTTTGGGGAAAGTGCAGTTAAGGTTGTAGGGTGGGACCCTGGATGTATTTAGTTTCCACTCCCCCCCCCCCAGAAACCTCCTTCCCTTGAAAAAGCATGCAGTTAATGTGAACAGTGACTAACAAAATGAAGACAGGTGCAGGCTGGACAGCCTTTGTGCAAAAGTCACTGTGAGCTTAGAGTTCTCTGACTCTTGATGTCTCTGGGATGCCATTTTCTACTGATAAGACCCATAGCTGTCTTCTGCCTAGCTGATAGTTTTAAAGACTATCTCCCACTTTTGTCTTATGTGCTACTTTCACTGCTCACGGTATTACTTTCTGGTCATTTGCAGTTTCTCTCACTAAGAATATCCTCACTGAGAATGGTGTTGGTCTCACATTCTGAAAGAGCAGGTTAGAAAGAACTTGAAAAGTCTCAGGACAGGGTAGTGCTCATGTCTGTTGTTCCAGGATAGGGCAAGATGCCCCATTCTGGAACAAGCAAATGGGTCCAAGTTGGGACAGATTATTTCTGGAGCACAAGGCTACCTGCATTCAGATGGCTTGTCCTGGTCCAGCTCTTGCTGCTGCCTCTGTAGAACCCCGGAAGTAGCAGTAAGACTCCAAAGGCTGGGAATAAAATGAAAAGATTCAGGGATTCCATACTCTCAGACCACTTCAACAGAGTTTCCTCCTTGCTGTGCCAGATTGGGTGTCATATGATGCCAGTTATCGACATAGCTGTCAAGCATCTTGTCAAAATGGCTGCCTTCTTGAAATGACCAATGGGTTTCTTGGTGGCTGTAGATCACAGCACATAGCTATTAAATGTTACACATTTCCATTTCCATTTCATTTTTATTTATATACCGCCTTTCCAAAAGTAAATTTTGCCCAAGGCGGTTTACAACAAATGGAAAAAAATACAATGCAAATACAATCATTACATCAGAGAAATACAGCAAATAAATATAATCAACAACTTAAATCAAAGATGATTTTTTTGCCCAAGGCAGTTTACAAAGTCAAAAATACATTGCATGTTATAACAAATAATACATTATACAATAATAAAAAGAGAAAAAACTAGAGCAGGTGGGATAGCCGGCTACTGAGTCTCCTCCCCTCATCCCTGGGGATGTTGGGGCAGGGTGGTGCCGAGTTTTTGTAGCTCTTGCACAGGTGTGACGGTCGAGTGCTGAGTCTCCCTCCCCTGGTCCATGGCGGCGTTGGGGCAGGGTGATGCCTAGTTTTTGTAGCTCTCACACAGGTGTGACGGTCGAGCGCCGAGTCTCCCTCCCCTCATCCATGGCAGTGGTGGAGCAGGGTGGTGCTGAGTTTTTGTAGCCCTTGCACAGGTGTGACGGTCGAGCTCCTTTGGAATTCTTCCATCCCCTTGGGGGCTTTAGAGTTAAACGCGTCAAGAGAATTCCAGGGTCAAAGATCAGAGTGTTCAGTAGTAAATCAAGAAGCAAGGTCACAGAATGCCGGAGTTGCAGCTTTACGAGCCATTGTCTGAAGGCACAACCTTACTGGGTCCATGTAAATGGGCTCAGGAAGCACCCAGTTCTTTAGGAGTGTGGGACTGTTAACCAAGCCGAACAGATTAAGAACCAGACTGAGCAGATTAAGAAGACCAAATGGAGATTTCTCCTTCTCCACTGCACATGTGGAAGTTCTCTGCAGGCTTCCAGCACCTCATTTCCTCTTGCAAGTGACTCTGAGAACTCCAAGAATCTATTCAGAAAAAATTTTATATACTGCAATAAGAGAAAGCATTTTTAGCTTTCAGACTCACAGATCGTGTGAGGAAGTGCTTAATGTCTGAATTCCACTCTGGCCTGTATACCAGACCAGCAAGTGTACTAGGACCCTTCCTTCTGCCCACTGGTATGGTCTAAGGGAGACCTTGGGGCCTCTCTTAGACCACAGCAGCATGTGAAGGAAAACTCCTAGGTTGCTTGCTGTTCTGGTATATCAGTCAGTGTGGAATTTCACTAAAAGACAAATGGGCATAATTAGAATTGAACCTGACCTTTTTCCAGGTTCCCAAGAAGCAAACAAAGGGGTTTGTTTTTTGAAGTTTTGGCTGGTTTCCTTGTATCCACATGATATGAGTCCACCTTCCTTTCTTTGTCAGGGTGTGTTTTACTCTTGCCAAATGTGTGAAGACAGATGCATTTATTTTTATTCAGGCTTTCTCTTTCTTTGTTTTGTTAAATTTACAGGACAAAATGAAAGTGTGATTTCACAGAGACAAAAGCAGCATTTGAACTTGGACTAGCTGATAAAATATTGTAGTCCATTTCATTCTTCTCAAAAATTGTGCTATAGATCTGGGGATCTGAATACAATGAATCAATGTTAGCTATAAAATCAGGGTAGTATTTAAATAAAAACCTCCCACTATACCTTGAGTCTCAAATGAGCCCTACATGAATGACAAATACATTTATCTTTTATTGATGCAATAAAACTCCCTGCAACACAATGCTGAAAACATCTCAAGGGAGCCATCTTCTCTTGGGCAACAACACTTTATTATTATTGTTATTATCATTATTTTTATTTTAGCAATCATGTCACCACTGAAGAATGCTTTATCATAAATGTTATATGACTTCTGAGAGTTTCTAACCATTGAGATGGCAATTTTCAAAACATGTTAGGTTTCATTTACTGCTTCAGACAAAACAAAGGATTTCTCAGTCTGCTGATTTCAAACAAATACTAAGAACATAAAACTAAGAATAAATAAACTGAGATTTTAAAGAAGGGTTTTCTAATATGCATTCCGTATTCAGTTTGAATTGCATTTTTCTGCAGACTATATCAAGTTACTGCTAATGTATGGCTGTGTGTGGAACCCAGGAAACTTTACTTGGAATAAAAAGAGGGTTTTCAAGATATTTATTTAGTATAGTAATGCATGTTAATGCATGAAGCTACTTTGTACTGTCAGAATTCTTGCCATCAAGAAATTTAAAGAGGTTGAAAATAATTACATATTTTCTGCACATTTAGCCTGTGATGTACCAGACATTAAGGACAAATGTCACAAGCACATATTATTTGCACATGTCATAATCCTGCACATTTTGTACAAAGGCTGCACCTTCAGTCTGCTTCAAACACCAGATTTTTCCTCTCTAACAATAACACACTTCTTCTATACAACTGTGCACAACATGTGGTTGTTGAATAAGAGTGGAAAAACAATACTTGAGCAACATTAAATCCAGATCCACACTTGGTATGAAAGCACCATCACAGCATCATGACAACGGTCCACATATGTGATGAACATGGAGAGCTCAGTCCTAGATCACCATGTGCATATCTGTGCTATGGGATACTCTACTGATGGCAGACAAGAGATATAACAAGATGTGAATCTGGACTATGACCTCACTGCACTGAGGACTCTTATACATTAAAATTAATTGGTACCTAGTCTGGTGTTAGTTAATTCCACCCCAAGCTACATCAAGGGCAAGTTCCCACTCAAGGAATAAAGCACTATATACAATGCTATTTATAACGGGCTTTACATCGATATGTAAACCGCGTTAAAAGGAAGCAAACAGCATCTGGCAGTTGGATTCAACCCCGATTTTCTGTCCCCACTCTAAAAACTTAAAACACTTCCAAAAATGGATTGGGGAAAGCAATTCTTTCCCCTCCTCTCCCCATTGCCCAGGGCTCATGGCAGCAGCGGCAACTCAAGCCCTGTTCGCTCGGTCACCTCCACAGCCACCATCCCCAGCAAGGGTTCCCTCCAAAAAAAGCACCCTGGCTGTCTGGCTCGCTCTGCTGTGCACAGTTAAACATACACACATCTCCCAGATCTTGCAGCAGTTTCCTCCCTTTCCCTTTTTAAATGTCAGAATTTTTAAACAGCCAGAATTGCACAAAATTGCAACATGGTTATCCGGTGTGAAGTGGGTGGATTGCTACAATGAAGCCAGCTGCTGTACAGGGTGGATTGTTACAATGAAACAGCTACTGTACATTTTAACTGAAAGGGGCTGACCTGTAGGGTGAAACCCCATCCATTTCAGGATGTATTTGCCCAAATACTGTTCCAGCTTTCCCACAACAATAAGGAAGAAGCATTTTAAAAGCCAAAACTGGAAAAAACACTTGAAAAACCAGGTGTTCATTTATTCCATTTAAAGCCAAATAATCCTCAAAATACCCCTAAAACTGATTGTGAATGGGGACGACGAGGATAAAACCCATTTTAAAACAGTTTTAATTGATTTGGGGTGGGAATGACGAGGATCCAAACAGTTTTAAGTGGTAATGGGAACATGGCTCAAGAGATACATACTCTGTATCTCTTTACAGTGAAATTATTTAGTAATGAAATTACAATCTTGTGACGATAGTTAAGATCACATATGGCTAATGTTTGTGCCCAGTTTGTTGCTAAGCTTTTTTGACTTTAATGTTTCATAGCATAATAGGTACCAGTTTCCATTAGGGGATTTATTGACATTTATGATAGTTATTTAACCAAAATAAATAAATGACTTGGAACAATAGTGTTATCACTTATGAGAACCTGGGCTGCCTACATGACATAAAAAGTTTTCAAAAACAAAATAAAGAATATGCATACATATTCCTGTAAATGATGGGAAGATGCACATTGCTAATCAAGTTGGAAATCCGTATCTTTTACGTTGGACCATGTGACGGTTTCAGGGATACAGGTTGCAAACTGTTTTGCTTTCTGGCCTTGCAGGCTTCTTGCAAGCTGCAATAGCCAGCCTTGTTGCAAACAGCTTGTTGCAAACCCTGGGATTTGGGCTGCAAAAAGAGCGGGAAATCCTGTGCGGGCCCTGTTGCAGTGATTGGCTGGAGTAAGGTTTTGGAGGGAAAAGCTGTCCGGGGATCTGAGTGCTGGAGGGGCTAGAGAAGGAGTTCCCACCAATCAGGCTGGAGAGACAGCAACCTTTGTTAGGAATCTCCAGCAGCATTTTATTGCAGTTACAGCCAATCAGGGTCAGGGATGTGTGTATAAAGGAACTGAGAACACAGCAGACTATGTCTTCATGCTGGGACAAGAGCTGAAAGGAAAAGAGCTGAATCCTGAGGGAGCTGGAACCAGTAGCTGACCATTGGGCTGTTGGCTGAGTGATTTCTGAAGGAGGCAATCGGGTGGATTGTGGCTCTGAGGGAGACTTCACTAGCAACTGACCAGGCTGGATGATCGGACAAGCAAGGACGGACTGGGCCTTGTGATCATCTAGGGCCATGTTTGGGTACACTGGCTTGGCTTGAGCTGTGGCAGAAGCAAGCCAGAGGGGGAGGAACGTGGAGAGGTTTGTCTTTTAAAAGGGGAACTATTTTCCTTTAGAGAAAGGGGTAGCTCCTAGCTTTAAGAGACTTACTGAGTTAAACCTGAGTTAATTCAACAAATACCTGAACCTTATTTTTCATTTATAGTATTGCTTGTGTATAATAATAAACTTGTTTTTGTTTACTGTTGAAACACCTGCTACCAGTGTTTTGTGTCCACACTGTAGTATTCACTTGGCCATTGCACGAACTCAGCATCCTAACGGGGCCAAGCTTCTCCTAGAGAGGGCAGGCACTAACCGGATTGCTGGGCATCGTGGCAGACCAGCTTTTAAAAAAGTGGGAACAATTCTCACTTTCTGACACTTTACAGAAGCATATACTATACCATTATTCCATGGGCTCTGATGGAACGGTGCATTGGCTCAAGGCAGCTTGTCCTTATGGACAAAGCAAACACGGCTCCATCATATCCAGTCATTCAGAATACAGATTCATGCTGCTTGTTCTTCATAATATGCTTCAATTCTGGGTTGCCCAAAGGCTGCTTAATACATTATCATAATCATCAGTTTATTTGTATACTGCGTTTCCATGGAATGCTCAAGGTGGTTTACCAGGTGATGTACCAAACAAAATGCAATGAGATTATTAAAATATACCAAGAAATTGTTAAACAAATTACAATAATCATATATTAACATAATATATTAAATCCATTTAAAAGTAAAATCCAGTCCAAAAATTCTCAAACACACATCAAGCACAAATATTCTTCCTTAAAGAGTACCTTGCAGTTTTTAGGCCTAGCTCAAAGCCCTTCTAGGCAGAGTCCTTACCTACAGAAAAGTGGAGACAGTCCCTAGCTGAACCTATTGAGCAGCATCCAATCCACTAAATTCCTTGCAATCCACGTAATTGTCATATGAGTTCTACCCATACTGATTCTTGGCTTTACTTCCTTGCCTCCTTTCCCAGACACAATTGGCACCCTCCTCCCACTGCTTACACAGCACCTTTGCCCAGCCAGGATTGCACTATATTGGTCCACAACATGATCCTACGGCATTATGCCACATTGGGTGTGCTGGATGAGCATGGCATACACATGGACCTGAATGTGTTCAGCTGTCATTTTGCTATGTGTTTACATTAGAGTACTTGAAAGGCACATTTTGGGCAGCGTTGTAACCACAGTACTGCTGACTTGCCATTGAACAGTAATTGAAAGTGATGGTTTCATCTGCATCCTCTGCTTGAAAATGGCCATATGCAATATGCAGTTGTGCAAGACTGGATGCTGGACTAGATGGGCTGTGGCTTAATCCAGCATGGCTTCTCTCACGTTCTTGTGTTCTAGAAAAAATTCCCTGCTAGCAGTGTAGATGGCCAGATGTAGTGGACTGCATGCAGATAGCACACTGCCATAACACATACCACAACAAACGTGTTAGGAGTCCAGATGTTTCTGGTTAAATTCATTTTTTAAAAAATTAAAGTGACTTTTGCAGACAAAGAGATGGCAAAAAATAAATAAATATCATGTTCATGGAATTTACCTAAAGGAAAATGTGATATAATAATAATATGGTTGATGTCAGCTTTTGCTCTGTAGCACACAGTGTGCACCTAATGAATTCCTCCTGCCAGGAGGGGCAGGAATGGTGTGGGAGGTGCCAAGAGTACACTAGCAGATGTTTGGATGATGGCCACCCATTTTGGTCTACCTTTGGAGGCAAGGAATAAACATTCCCTGGTCTTCAAAGCAGCAGGCCAGGGAATTTGGTGGCATGCTTGGAAATGGACCTGGAAGGGGGGATTTCTGGAAACTGTGAAAGTGACATTGGGCTCTATATGCTGTGTAAACCACTCCAATCACCCTCACATGTGCACATGATGGTGGGACTATATCCCTGCCTGTGAATGCATGGAAAACCACTTTAAAGTCATGCTTCTGTATGCTGCTTGACATACTGGAGTGTTTCAAAGGTTCATATGGCCGACACATTACTTAGGAGGCAAGCTGGTGAGCTTTCCCTGACTTCCGGCTGGTACGCGGTCCCATGGACTTTGGAGAAAGTACCTTAGGGGCATGATTAACACAGTAACTCTACTACTACATTTACATTTAGCCTGTCTAGTGTTTTATTCTGTTATAGCTTAGCACTTTTTTGGCGTGTTGTTCTTCATAACCTGTTGATTTATTTATTGCTTGTAAAAGCCTGTTGTTCTGAAAGGAGGGGATAGTTTATAAAGACTGTCTCATTAAATTAATGCAAATCACTGATGTCAGGTCCCATCTAGCATATGAGTAGCCTTGACTATGTTTCTTTTATGGCACAGTAAAAGCTGAGTCACAAGAAAAGCATGGGTTTATGGAGCTTCCTCCATAAAACCGAAAATGTAGAGTTTTTATTGGTCTTTAGGCACAGATTATTAATGCCATAATGACATTAAAGAGTATTAAATGCAAATTTGCAAAGCTCTGAAGAGCTTTATTAGGATAAGCAACAGTTTTATTGAGTCACTCTTTTAATGAAAATCTGGCTAAGTAAATCGAGATGGAGACCACCACAGATGTCATCCCCTACTTTACCAGTGAGGAAACTGCTTAATGACAGGGGGTACTGGGTAGGCTTGGATGCATCTAATCTTCACCATCTACTCCTTCTCATTTATAATCTCTGTAGTCTAAAACAAAGAGTTACATATTTAAGTGCCTGCTTGCAGAAGTTAATGACATAACTGGGTAATGTAGTAGCCAGAAAGCACTCAAGTGAGAACTTCTCAAATACTGGCAATGAACGCAATTTGGACTTGGTCTTCACTTGAATTTGAAACCTTTCTACAAGGGATGAACTAAGCAGTACTTTTCTAATTAATGTTCAGAAAGGAAAATAGGGGGGGGGTTTGAATGAATATTCACATTTGATAATTTTTTTGTGGTTTACAATGTGGTAGTGGCAGCAGTGGGGTTCTTGAAGGCTGTAAAATGCAGTTGCATCCCCGTGGTCTGTTTCCTGCCAGAGATTCCTGCCACTGTCATACCAGTGGTCAACATTAGGCAGTTAAATAAAAACTGCACATGGCACATGCTTGACATCTGCAGTACTGGAAGAACCAGGTGGCACAGGTTACAGTAGATTGCACACACTCCTCTCTTCCTTACAGCCTGCTCTGTTAAGATTATGACTGGCACCAGTGGCTGTTGACTGACTTTAGAAGCCAGGGTGGGGGGGCACTTGATGGGGTGCTGCCAGGAAGTGGCAGGTCTGTATTGGTGATGCTGGTAGAGTTGATGGAGATCTTTTAAACAGAGGGATCCATCTAGCCTGAGCTCTCCCAGCCCCATGGTTTCCCCTTCAGCATGCACAGTATTCACTTAATTTGCATTGTTTTTTTCCTGTTACTGTGCTTCATTTCCTGTCACATTAATATAAAAGCAAAAACAAAAATAAATAAATATCACATGGCTTACACATCCTGACCAAATAGCTTGCAGTTAAGTTACCTTATTTACACATTTGCACATCTTTGTGAAATATTCATCAATTCTATGAAGTAATTATTGGAAGAGAATTAGGGGGTCTGATTACTGTGTGGGTCTCATATAAGCTGTTGAGGTGCTACATTGGTGTTGTTGTTTTTTAAGGCCTACCTTTCTCACCATGCTCATGGCATTTTTTTTTTAAAGAAAGGCACTAAGGCTGGGGAATGACAGTTCTTCAGCCACTAAAGTTGCGGGCTGTGGAGATATCCAGAGGTCAGTCACTTTAGGTGTATTCCCAAAAACAAACCCTATTGAGTTGCCTCTATTGAGTTGCCTCTTCCTTCTATGTATCTATACGGGACAATGGAAACAAACCCCATAGCTGAAGTGTTATTGGAGAGGTTTTACCTGGTTTAAGGTCATTGTACATTGTACGTTGGTGGGATGGGCTCAGGGGTTACAACCATTTGCTGTTCCCACCCATATAGGTGCAGCCTAAAGCCATTTCTACACTTCTGCCTAATTGGGTTAGGTTGTTGCTGATGTGGGACAGGCTATGCTATCTGAACCACTGACTCCAAAGGTTGGGCCCAGCCCTCAGTATCAGCACCAAGCCTCTGAGTGCTGGGAGGACTCAGTGGTGTGCCACTTCTGGTGCCATTTTTAGTAGTGCTATCTGGAATGCTGCCATGAAGGGATAAGATGACATTTTGGGTGTTATTGCTCCATCCATGGTGGATAGAATTTTTTTTGGGGGGAGGGGTTCCTGTGCTGTACTGGAATAATATGCAGATAGTGGAGACATATTTGCACTTAGGCCTCTGGTATGCAATTAGGACAGCTCATTCTGAAATGCAGTAAAGATAACTTTCAGATTAGATTACTGCAATCTGCTCTACAATAGGGCTATCCTTGAAGACAACCCAGAAGGTGTAACTAGTGCAAAAAGCAGGACTTTGGCTGCTGATAAGAATTTCTGCCTGGATGTATATCACACCACTCTTGAAAGAAATGCTCTACCTGGGGTCTTAAGTTTCTTTCCCTCCCTTTATAAAAGTGCAAGGAAGGTTTCCCTCAGCATTTATGACATGAATAAGCACAAATAATCAGTTGTGGGCAGTACAGACAACACAGTTTTTGTACAGCGCTGAGTACATGTACAGCGCTTTAGAAATAAACTAATCATCATCATCATCATCATCATCATCATCATCATCATCATCATCATCCCCCTGATGGGTGTGGCCTTGTCGTGGCGGTGGGGCTTGAGTGCTCCAATGAAGCTGAGAGCTGGGCCGGCGGTAGTGCAAACTACTGGCAGGTTCAACCATGCCGGAGTGGTCGAAGCAGAGAAGCCAGACTAAGTGCACCCAACCCATTTATCACAATGGAGACACAAACAAAGAAGTCTATACTGGCTCGGTCATCAGAAACGGATGCACCAGCTATGGAAACAAGAATACCCAGATTCGAAGATAAGAGAACTGCAGCTAGCTGATCAGAGAAGATTCATAAGTGGGACTAAAGTGTTCAGTGAAGCTGAACTCGAAGAAATACGAAAAACTAATGAAACTGAAGCACCGCAGCCTACTGTGGCAGCAATAGAAGCTCCAACAAGACCAGGAGTCACTGATCAGCTAGAACCTGATGAAAATCTGGAAATTCTGCAAGAAGAGGAAGAACAGCAGCATGAAGTCATGGATGAAATACCTGGCACATTGTTTCAAAGACAGCAGGAAGTGAAAGACAGAATACTGGCTCATACAGCATCAAGTACAGAGCGAAAGCGAATGCCAACCCTAAAAACTATAGGCAGAAAACGACTTGTCCCACTGATGAAAGACATCAACTCTGCCCTTGTAACTGTTCAGGTAGCAACAATCGACGAACTGAACCAGCTCGCCTACAGTACAGCTGTGATAGTAACAGAAGAACTAGGGTTACTGCAGCCAAAACCAACTAGAAAATCAACTGGAA
Source organism: Aspidoscelis tigris stejnegeri (assembly GCA_023333525.1). Lineage (NCBI taxonomy): Eukaryota > Metazoa > Chordata > Lepidosauria > Squamata > Teiidae > Aspidoscelis > Aspidoscelis tigris. The sequence continues at coordinate 218,345,508 of JALMGA010000001.1, forward strand.
AGCCAAAGTGGAAAGTTCGACTGGAACTGAAAATAAAAAGCCTGAGATCAGATGCCAGCAACCTAAAAAATATGAAGGAGCAGAAACTGAACAATGAGAAGACTAAAGAACATCTGATCAAAAAATACTGGCTGAATACAAGGAAAATTGACGAAGCTTTGGAAATCGTGAAACAGCAGATAACAGCTACAGCCAGGAAAATCGAAAGATATGAAGCAAGAATCATCCAGTACAGGCAGAACCAAATGTTCCAGTCTAATCAGAGGCAGTTCTACCAGAGCCTGCATGAGCAAGTAGACAAGAAAATGGAAAAGCCAGAGAAAGAAGCAACAACCAACTTCTGGAAAGATCTCTGGGAGGCTGAAAAAGAATACAACAAAACTGCTGGGTGGATAAAGGATTTCGAGAAGAAATTCTCCAAGAACAAAACGCAGCAGCTGGAAGTAAGACCCGAAATGGTCACAAAAAGAGTGAAGAAAGTGAAGAACTGGACATCCCCTGGCACTGATCAGTTGCATGGCTTCTGGCTCAAATACCTGACCAGCCTGCATGCAAAAATGGCTGAACTGTTCAACGAAATGCTGCAAACAGGAAACATCAGTGAATGGCTAATAACTGGCAAAACATACTTAATACAGAAAGATGCAGCAAAGGGAGCCACACCAGGAAACTATAGGCCGATAACTTGTCTACCTACTATGCTCAAGCTGCTGACAGGCATAATAGCAGACAGGATTCAAGACTACCTCGAAGACAACAACATCATCCCAGTAGAGCAAAAAGGAAACAAACGGAGAAGCAGGGGCACAAAAGACCAGCTACTGATTGACAAAATGATTCTGGAGAACTGCAAAAGCCGAAAAACAAACCTGCATATGACTTGGATCAACTATAAAAAAGCTTTTGATTCACTGCCACATGGTTGGATCATCAGGATCAGTCAGAACATCACCAAATTTATAGAAAGTGCGATGAAACGCTGGAAGACTGAGCTTTTTGTTGGAAATGAAAGCTACGGACTGATCAACATCAAAAGGGGCATCTTCCAGGGGGACTCATTGTCCCCACTGCTTTTCATCATCGCTATGATCCCACTGTCACTCATCCTAAAGAAAACAAACCTGGGCTATCAAACTGCCAGGAATTCACAGAAAATTTCACATCTACTGTACATGGATGACTTGAAGCTTTATGGAAAATCTGAAATCGAGATCCAGTCATTGACCTACACAGTGCAAATATTCAGCAGCGACCTCAGTATGGAGTTTGGCCTGGACAAATGTGCCACAGTGGCACTGAAGAAGGGGAAGATTACTGAAAGTGAAGGCATTGAAATGCCAAATGGTCAAGTCATCAGGTCCCACCAGTCAGAAGCCTACAAATACCTGGGCATCCTGCAACTGGATAACATTAAGCATGGCCATGTGAAATCTGTGGTCAGTAAAGAGTACATCCAAAGGACTAGAAAAATCTTGAAAAGTAAACTGAATGGCAGTAACACCATTAAGGCCATAAACACCTGGGCCATACCAGTCATTAGATACACTGCAGGAATTGTGAACTGGACTCACCAGGAGTTGGACATCTTAGACAGAAAAACCAGAAAACTGATGATGATCCACCATGCACTACATCCTTGTAGTGATGTCGACAGGCTGTACTTGCCCAGGAAAGCAGGTGGTAGAGGACTTTTGCAAGTGAAACAAACAGTGGAAGAAGAGAAGCATGCATTAGCAGATTATGTGGCAGAAAGCAAAGAATCAGCTTTGATTGAAGTCAACAACCAGAAGCTTCTCAAAGTGCAGCAAACCAAGAACCAGTACCGGAAAACTGCAATTCAACGCTGAACTGACAGTTGGCGCAATAAAACACTGCATGGACAGTTCTTGGAGAACATCGAAGGCAAAGTGGACACGGAAAAGACCTGGTCTTGGCTTACAAATGGAACATTGAAAGAGGAAACAGAAGGACTGATTCTTGCTGCACAAGAACAAGCAATAAGAACAAATGCCATCAAAGCCAGAATTGAAAAATCAGGAGAAGATCCAAAGTGCCGACTCTGCAAAGAAGTTGATGAGACAATCGACCATATACTCAGCTGCTGCAAGAAGATCGCACAAACTGATTACAAGCAGAGACACAATGCTGTAGCACAAATCCACTGGAACTTGTGCCAAAAGTATCATCTGCCAGTGGCAAAGAACTAGTGGGATCACAAGCCAGAAAAAGTTGTTGAAAATGAACAGGCAAAACTACTTTGGGACTTCAGGCTTCAGACTGACCGAAAATTGGAGCATAACACTCCTGATATTGCAATTGTTGAGAAAGAGAAGGTGTGGATCATTGACGTTGCTATTCCAGGTGACAGTAGAATTGAGGAGAAACAGTTGGAGAAACTCACCAGATATGAAGATCTGAGAATTGAACTACAGCGACTCTGGTGAAAACCAGTGAAAGTGGTCCCAGTCATCCTCGGCACACTGGGCGTGGTGCCAAAAGATCTCAGCGGGCACCTAAAAACCATTGGCATTGATAAAATATCCATCTGCCAACTACAAAAATCCACTTTACTGCGGTCTGCTCGCATAATTTGCTGATACATCACTCAGTCCTAGGTGCTTGGGAAGTGCCCAACTAGAGATATAATACTAAATCCAGCATAGTGGTCTCGTTTGCTGTGTGTAACTGTTTTACATCATCATCATCATCATCATCAACAACAACAACAACAGTTGAAAGCTCCTTCCCATTTCAAAAAAACAACAAAAAGAACTTTATCAGTCTTATAAGGCAGCATTTTGTGATAATCTGCCCTTCCTGAATGTGCCATTGAAAAAGCTTGTACACCACAGAAAGAAGCAACAAAATGGATACTATATACCTCTGTGGTGTTTACTGGGCAAATAAACCAGTCCTTGGCAAGAGGCACCCAGAAGCAGGCACATGCTACCCTCATTGCACTTAGTTTTGACAAGGTGCCTTTGGAGGTCTTTATTTCACCATCCTCAAAAGATGCTTTCCTGAATCCTCAGGACAGATACCTAAGTGGACTAAAGCATAAGGAAGAAATAAACAGCTGCATAGTATGATAGGCCTATTCACACTAGGCCTCGGGAATGCAAGTAGGACAGCCTTGGGACAGAGCATTTGCTCTGCTGAACCGGTGACTCTGTTTGGAACCACCTCAGCCTGTCCCCGGGCAGCCTAATCGCGTTCCGGGTGTAGAGCACAAAATCATACTCTACACCCTTTACTGGCCATCCCAGGCTGTCCCACAGCTGTATGGGAAGGAGAACATTTGCACTCTCCCTCCCAGACAGCTTTGGGCCCTGCCCCTGGCTGTTACCATTGGCCCGAAATTGGCCCAACAGCCAGCAGGCCTGCACAATCAACTTACCTTGCCAGACCTGGAGCCCCTCTTGCGTGGCATGTGCATGCATGCACTCTGGTAGCTCAGCCCCATTTGATACATCAGGTCAGCATGGAGCCTGTCTAATAGAGTGCACACACCTGCGCAGACAGTGACGCATCACTGTCCAGGTTGCATGAAGTTTGGACCCAAGGCCTGAAAAGGTAAGAGATCCTGCGCATTGAGGAGTGTGGCACGAACCCCTGGGTGCCGGTGGGTACCCGTGGGTTCACTGCTGGCTGCTGCAGTCCAATTGAGACTACAGCAGTTGGGACACCCCCGGACTGGTCTCCCCCCATCTCTTTCAAGGGTGGGGTGAGACCAGGCTGGTGGTGTCTTTGACTGGGGCAACGTACCAGTCTGTATGCAGGCATGTGGGATGGAAGACCAAACCGATGCTGTCAGCACATCGGAACGGAGGCATGCATGCCGGTAGATGGGCCCCGATGCACTGCCAGCATGGGTCCCATTTACTGTCTGGAGCGGCACATCTGACAGTGCACCAGGGTGGATCTTTGGCTCCTAGGCGCCTGCATCGCTTGGACAACCCTGGGACCAACCCCCACCGAGGGCCGCGTAGCCCTCTGGGGATGCAAGCGAGTGAACTATCTGAGGCTGCAATGCACGCAGATGCAGAATGCCGCCGACCGGGCCACAAAGCCCCACCCCTGGGCTTCCCAGTCTGAACTATGGCAGCGAGCAGGTAAGTCACTCACACATGCCTGTCCAGGGAGGCACACAGCCCTGGGGGGTGCCTGGGGGGGGGGTTCTGCTAGCTACAGCCTGCAGGAAACTGGGGATGGGATGGGGCCAGCCTACCCACCCCTGGGTCAGTTCCAGGCCAATGGCAGCAGGCCTGGGAGGGGTGTCTTGGCCCCGTGCCAGTGTTTTTGGACTAGGCCACTTGGGGTGGATTCCCCATTTGCACCTAGGCAGGTAAGGACCTCTTCCCATACGTCCCTTACCTGCTCTAGGTGTGAATGGGGAATCGGTCTCTGTGTGGCCTAGCCTTTTTGCACTACAGCCATTCGGCTGTAGTGCAAAAGGGCTACACTGTGAGATAATTTTTTTTCAGAATACTTACAAGAAACACCCCCATACCATATCCTCTTGCCATTTTGAAGTTCTGCATTTTTGGTGTGGTAGGACAGGCATGTGCAGCTACCGTATCACCATGTCAGTTTTTGCCCTCTCACAGAATGTTGCATTTGATGTTGCACTACAAGTGCTGTTGGTCAGTACAGTGCTAGTTTAGTGCTTGTAGTGTGAATGATGCTGGATCCTTACTGGCTGAGAATGGTATCATTGCAGAATACCAGGCTGGCAAGTGTTAACAGATCTAGGGATGTGCATGAATTATTCATCAGGTTTGCATTTTGTATGAATTTTCATACCAATTCAAACATCCATATTCAAATTGAACATTGGCTATATCTGAAGATCAATATTTGAAGATGAAGCGAATGCTTTGTGCATTCGTTCGATGCTTTGTCATATTCCTGAACTGGTAAAGGAGCTGCCTAGTCACATGTGCAGTGGATTCAGAGCAGACTCAAAGCAGATTTAGAGTGGATTCAAAGCACATTTGGAGGTGCAACTGGCAACAGGGATTCAAAGCGGGTTTGAATGACATTCAAATAGCATTCACAGTGGATTCAAATTCTACCGTATTCAAATAGCTCTGTTCGCACAAATGCAAATTTCCTTCACATTTGCTTTGGTGCGAGGTGAATACAAATTCATGCACATGGATGAATTATTCTTCTGTCAGCTCTAGCTCCTTATGTGATCTTTTTGCTTCTTGCTACTGCTTAGCTAAAACACTTTCTATATTTCGGTACCAGAAAAAAACCCCGAATCTGATGGTGGATTTTGGTCTTCATGGGATGGAGTGCTTGCTCTAATATCGTTCTCCTTATTGGCCCCCTTCCACATTCACTACTGTCGAAGCTGGGCAATGAAAGTTCCCTGGCTTCAGAGTTTTTGCCTGAGCCTCTTTCAAAATGTGCAACATGTAGCTCCAGAAGTTGGGCATCTTTAGTCAGGAATAAAGCATTGTTGGGAATAAAGCACTGTATGTAAGTGTGCACGCTTTGCATGGTTCACACTTACTGTAAAGCAGTCGTACAAGCCATCTTCTCCTATTGCAAAATATTATTTCAAGCTTTGAAGGTTAAAGGGCAGAACTAAGGAGGACTGAAACATCACAGCCTGAGGAAAAGTCTTGCACAGAAGCATTTCTGTTAGGCATTTCATAATCCATTGTATGATATTATTGCATCTCTCAGGTTGATGTATTTCATGACTCAATGCTTAAGGAGGTTTAAAGTGTTATGACCTTGAAATGATGAAGAGACTTATACAATTGACTCAATTGTTCTTGATGTTTTGCTATATTATGATGAATCATACATCTCTCCTTTCTTTTATTCCATGAATCTCTTTCTTTCCTTCTACTCTAATTTTGTGGGTTTTGATGAATGTTGAAAGCAAAAAGTGAAGCCCTGCATGCCCATTTTTCACCTGTACCTTAAAGCACAAAGGCACATGTGTGCCATACATTGTGCATTAAGCTAGTCTAAACTTTTTTTTTTAAAAAAAAGAGGAATGCCACACAAATACAACATTTCTACCAATATTAGTTAGCAATCACTTGATCATTATTCCTAGGTACCAGTCATTGCCAGTTGATATAAATAAATAATACATATACATGCAACCATTCCTCATTGTCTGTGAAGCTATTGGTTCTGGAAAACATCCCAGACCTTATGTGATAGATAACAAAGGATGCTGGAAACCAGCAGTCAAAATAGGAGGTGCTATTTGAACGCTGCCATATTACTATTTTCTGCCACAACCAATCTCCTTCCCATAAACTCTTGGAAAGGTTTATGATAGTATAGTATAGGAAACATAAGAGGAACCTTGATGGATTGGGCTATAGCTTGTCTAGTCCAGCGCTCAGTTTCACATGGTAGCCCACCAATTATCTATGAGCATTCTCAAACAGAAGACCTCTTTGCCCTGGCCTTTGGCTGAGCTGCTTATGTTCCCCCTTACCCCCCACAGTACAGACACTGTCATTTTAAACATATTGTATATTGTTTTATACTTGTTGGATTTAATGTCTTTTACTGTTATATTCTATTTTAATCTGTTGTTACCTGCCCAGAGACCTTCGGGTATGGGGCGGGATAGAAATGTAAATAACAAACAAACAAAGAAATCCCCGCAAGTGGCCTTTAGAGTCATCCTGCCTGTCTCTCCAACTTGGTGGCAGTACCTAGGCATCCATTATAGTTGCCATTGATACCCCTGTCCTCCATGAGTTTACTCATGTTTGTTCATTAGCTTGTTTCGTACATTTAGTGCAGAATGCATATACATATAGGCCCCGTTCCCAAGCACTTTTAGTATGGTGCTGAGTGCCCATTTGGCGCTGGGCGTCTGCATGGGCTTTGGATTTGGCATGAGAAAAGTGTACCGAGTCCCCTCAAACAGCGTTAACTGGGTGCCAAATTTGATGCACGCATTGCTCAGCGAGCCAGGATCACACATGGGGACACATGCGGGCTAACAGGGAGGAGATTTGCACACAGGTCATTGGGAGGTGGGGTGTGGTTGCTGTCCCATCTATTGAAGACCACAGCCAGAGTTTTTAAACTGCTGATCACAATGGCAGGCTGGAGAATGGCTAAATTTTCTGCCACTTCAGCAGAAGTAATTCCAACCCTGTTTCAGAATGCCAAGGCAGGCTGCATAATGGCTTGATTTTTGTTGCACTTGCAGCCCCCATTTTCTAATCGTGAAGGCAATAATAAAAAGAGTCTTGATTTTAAAATTGACAGGCGCTCCCGCGCTCCCGGGTGGAGCAAAGGTGCGCAAAAGTGTTCAAATGCCTACTGCTGCTAGCGGCTTTCATCGGTCTTTTATGAGTAGGCTTTGTCAATGGAGCTTTATTTAATGAACGGAGAGTTATTTTATGAATGTAAGTGTTATTTTTTACGAATGAAGCTTGTTTCCATGCCTCCCACTCCAGTCCTGGCTGTCCATGCCACTAAGGGAGGGGATGAGGTGGCACAGGAGTGAGCTGATGACAGTCTTGTTGCGGCTGATGAGAATCCGGCTGCCAATGAGGAGAGGGGGAGTGGAGAGGAGGTGACACAGCTCCCCTTTACCAGGGTTTGGCACGCTTTGCATGGGGATGCCCCCATCAGTGCCAAACCAGTGCCTGTCCCACATTTCTGGGAATGACATGTGGATGCATGAAATGCATGCCCGGTACTGCGCCTGGCCCCTACATGCCCAAACAGCACCCAAAGGGTGCTAACTGGCCACCATGTGGACGGGGCCATATAAACCATCAATAGGTCTTCTGCAGAAAATAGTTCTCTTTGTTCATATAATTATTAAACCGTGATACTTATCTTCCTCTTCTTTTTTTCCCCCCCCAAAAATTGCATCACTGCATAGGTAAAAAATAGGTCACGTTCATGAAATTTTAGTTCATTATACAGAAAGGCACATTTTGCTCAGTAGTAAAATAGCCTTTTGGTATTTAAGTTTGCATAATGAGCAGATCAGGCAGAAAAAGGCTGAATTATTTAAGCTAATTTATTTAACAGGGGGAACCCTCCTCCACTGCAGGGCTTCCATCTGTCTACAGTGGTAAACAGCCACCACCTGCTTCCTGTAAATGGCGGTATAAGATTATTACTCAGTAAATGTCACAATTTCCATTTCAAAACCCCTTTTCAGCTGTCTGCTTTTCCAGCAACCAAATAATAAATCACCTGCTAGCATGGTCAGAATAAATCCCCTATCTGAGTAATAATAACTGGAAGAAAGAATGCCAAGAAATATTAATTTCTTGCATTGCCTCTTTTCATGCCACGGCGTTGAGATGATACTAGAGCTACAGACACCACTGCCAACCTTACCTAAAAGATTACTCTGTATTGTGGTTAGGCTGCCTTTGCATGTCTAGCTTACAGTTATTTTTCTATAATGATAACAACATATCTTACAGTATGTATTCCTCAGCTTGCATTTATATCATTACATTAGCATTAGTGTACCTCCTTCCATTCCTTCCCTGATGATATATACAAGGTACACTAGTTCATCACACCATTGAGCTGCAATGCTGGGATATCATTCCTAGACTATAGGTTATAGCAAATACAATCAAGGTAGATCCAAGGACTCCTGATAAACTGTACTTCTTTATTTGTTTAAGAATTTACATCCCATCCTTCTTTCAAAGGTCCCAGGGCAGGTCATGAAGATAAATATATATTTTAAAAATACGTATCTCTCCCTCCCACCCTCCTTGGTAGGAGGACCCCCAGAGAAAGCTAAAGATCAAAGCCTAGGGGTGTGCAAAATTTGATTTGTGTTTGTAAATTGTATATTCACAAACATGAATTTTTTTTGTATATTTAAAACTTTGATCTAATTAAACCAATCCCCTACTTTCAAAAATGAACAATTTGATGAACAATCTTGTTTCACTGTGTTTTGGTTCATGAAAAGGGTTTTTTTTCCCCAGTAGAAAAAAATGGTATTTTTCTTTGTGAAAAAGTGCCAAAAAAATGAATGTTAAAAAAATATTTCAGTTGAACAATTTAACAACTAAACAAAATAATTGGTTTACACTTTAACAACAAAATAAACATATATATGTATTTTGTGTATCCCTATCCCTATCAAAGACCTGGGTGAAGAGGTATGTTTTAACTAGTTGACCAAAAAAAATACAATATAGGCACATGGTGAACTTCCAGAGCAAAGCTGTTCCAAATTCTCTAGATTGTGTTGGACTGGGATCACTTCTTACCATAACTTGCACTGATGGGTGTTGATAAGAACTAGAGTTCATTATCTATAGACTTAGTATAGATCTCCTATCTTATGGGATTTCCCATGCAAACCTGTTTTGGAATCAAGTTAGAAGACGCCACTGCCTGGAACTTACAATACAGTATTCAGTCTCTGTGTCTTATTCTAGTTCTGAAAAGGTAGTAGATTTCCTACTCAGCGCTCAGTGAAAGATGTGAAGTGAATGAGCAGCCTAAGACTTAATCCAGACAAGATAGAAATGCTTGTGGGAAACAGGAAGGCTGATATATTTTCCATACATAGTCTGTTCTAATTAGGGTTGCATTGCTTTTGAAAAACCAGGATTCCTATTTGAATTTCTGCACATGTGCTGTAAGTTGTGCGTGGTTTGCTGGCTGTTTGTGGACCAGATTGCTTTTTCCTTTTCTTTTTTCTGTTTGTACTCATACAAAATTAAGGCTAAGAAACTAATATAACTTGTCTAAGACCATCCAATGAGCAGGAATTTAAAGGCTAAGCAAGATGCCTGAGCTTTATGTTCCACTATTTGCTCACTGGACCACTCTGGCTTTCCATGGTACATAAAACATGTAATTGTTTTTAAGTGGATGCAAAATGACAACTTTTCTACATATTATATTTTTCTTTCAAAACCTGCCATGGCTATGTTCTTGATTCACCATCATCTTGACATAAAAGTTATACATATGGTGTTCTTTTAGTTTTGCAGTGACAGTAGGGCAATGTATATTTGTGTTGGCATTTTTCATGCATGGCTACTTTGTATGAGTTAGGTTCCAAGCAGGATGTGACTTTTTAAAATAGTGCCATAGTAAAAAGGACATTACAAAGAATGGGCAACCCAGGGCCTCAGGATAAAACTACCATTCTGGCAATAATCAACAGCTGAATATTGAATTGCAAAGTGCTATCTGTCACAACATGCTCCATTGCCTTTTGGCTTCACTTAAAGAATCACTGCAGTTCATAACAGAAAACCAGGAATAATTTGTAGTTTGCAACATGTTTAATGATAGAAGAAAAATGGTAGAAACTGACATCAACAGTTTTGACAGTGTTTATCGGGACATTCCCTTAATTCTTTCTATAGATACATTATATGCGATTCAAAACCTAGACAATACTTTCAAAATCACAAAAAGTTTTCTCTCTGCTGTTTATACAATACTAAGAAGGGACTTTTCTTGGACTTGTTTCATGCATCCCTCCCTTTATGGAATAGGAAAAGTTCAATAGATTTTGCCTTTATGATTTCACAAAAGCAAAGAATGTTGGACGTCAGTCAGTCCAATTCTCTGTTCATTTTAGGAATCTGTTAAACCTTATTCAGGAAATAGCCTTCCAACCTCCACAAGAAAACATTAAATCCAGATGAGATGGCACTTGCCCTTACACTGGATCAATAAGAGGACTACAGTCCTTCCTTACATACCACTGGTATGATCTAAGGAAGGCCCTGCCCACTGCTTGTATGATTTGTATGCATAGGATATAGTATAGACTGGAAAAGATCAGACGAGGAGGCCCAAAATTGCTGCTTTGTCCAGTCTACTGCTAGACTTTCTTAAAACCATAGTGCACAAATTTGTAGTCCAGTATACCATGGGGGACCCATTTTAGTGGTTCAACAGATTTCACTGCTGAAATGAGTCCCCCGAGGGCTCTGAGGGTGGTAATATAAGGGCCACATGCTACTTAATGCAATCAGACATACTTAAAGGGTGCCTTCTGGGTTAATCTGAGGTTCTAGAAAAAGACATTAAATACACAAAAAGCCTTATCAAGTCTTGAAGCCTCTGAATGCATGCCCTTTCTCAGATTAAAAATAATCTCTCAGAAGGTGACTCATTTTTGGGGTCTCACACTACAGAGGTTCCTACAGCCAGTCCTGGCCTGAAAATAGATAGGATACCAAACAGGGTCACAGAAACCCAGCTAATGAGAGGCCATCAGTGGCTAGCATTTGCTATCATGGAAAGTGAAAGTGAGGAAGATAAGTGGGGTACGTAGGTTTTTAAGCATTTATTTTAAAAATTATGTGACATTTACCTTTTTCCTGCACTTACAGATGGGGTGATTGTTGGAAAAGGGATGACCATGTCTGATTGCACTCACTGTCTTTAAGGTACTTTGAGATGTTTCTTTTGCTATGTGTGAACTGAACATAATCTAATTGAACTCTGCAGATAGTTCTGCATCTTCAGCCTATCATGAAAAGTGATCTTAGTTTTTCCTACCACTGTATTCAGTCATCACTTTGCTATGCCCCAGTAATGTCAGAACTACATTGATCTCTTTTTCAGGTTGTTTAACATTTTCCAGATAGATTTTCTGAAAAAACAAAAGGCATGAAGCTTACACAATTGAAATATTCTAGTCACCTTTTAAAAAAGCAACTATGATTTTCCTGTAATATTCTTTAGAAATTATTCTGGAAAGAGGGAATAAAATCTAACATACCAAATAGAACTGCCTGATTGTATCTACTATCATGGGGAAATTATTTGAATAACTCACAATATAAATAAGAATGCTTTAAAGCTTTCTTCAAGCAAAACATATTTCTCTGAAAATTGCTTTGACACCAAATTTTATCAGGCTCATTTAAGAAATTATACTTAACTACTTATAGAAAAGTAGGGAGCCTTTGTAAATATTGCTTGACATACTTTTGGTGTTTTCTAGCCTCTCTTCCTCTAACACGTATTTTAGAAAAAGAATTAAAATGAAATGTAGTGGTATGATAATTACATAACAGTATATAATTATTTAATCCATTTTTAAAAGTGGCTGTATCAACCATGTTCAATCATTTAATTTTTATAAAGATAAATCATGAATTGTAATAATTGAGTGCAAACTAAATTAACTGAATGATACAATGTAATTAGAGATTCAGTACAGCAGGTTATGTTATGATTTGATTAAATATGCCTCTGAAGATTTAACTCGAAAAGTAATTTGTTAGACATTGGTAGGGTGTCACTGACCACATTGTTATTTCTTTTGTTGTGTTATATTTTGAGGTCACTTTCTAATTAGTTACTAAAGTCAAAAGGCAAGAACTTTCAGAAGTGCTGCTGATTTTATGAAAGTTTCACAGGAAAAATAATTTTTCCTGAGTCTTAGGAACAAACAACACACAATATTCTTGAAGTACTTTCAACCAAGAATATTACTTGTTCTATTTTTCCATTCTGGGAACATTCACATTAATTCTTGTTAACCCACCTCAGTCTCTCTTTTCACCTCTCTCTTTCCAGCACATATGTTGAATATTTTGCCTCATCTAGTTGCAAGTAGCCCAGCAACAGGATAAGAGTGAACCTTCTTTCTTAATCACCAGTCTTGTTTTTTGTCTTTTGTTATCACTCAGGATCCACCCTCTCAAAATGCATTTGAGTGACATACCAGAAAAATTAACCAACTGGATTTTATCTGCCTTTCAGAAAACCCTCTTTGGGATTACATAATATGGAAGAAAAACAGCTTGCCATTTTGTTGATACAGTATGTTGGCCAAACTCTGGAGGATGGTTGAAGATGGATTAAAACTTGTGTGTAGCTGGGTCTTTACAAGATTGTCTGACAGAATCATATTTGGTAATAGTCACCAACTTAAATGGTTTTAAGGAGCAGTGGACAGAGCCACAAAGGTGCATATCCTGACTACTGGTTACCATGGCTTATGCACATCTCCACATTGCATTCAAAATGCCCACCTCTCCAACACCCTGCACAGAAGGGTTACAAAAGCAATGGAGGGACTTCAATTCCCTGCTGAGGCACAAAAAGTCAAATGAATGAGAAGCTGCTCTAAAGTCATTTTTCACACATTGTGCTGGGAACTTTCAGTGGCAAAACATGCTCCATTTGCATGTAGGCTTGCTACACCTGTGTACAGAAAATGAGGCAGCCCTCTTAACTGCAGGTGCAGAGACTTGAGAATGGCAGCCTCAGGGATGGCATTAGAGCTATTAAGAAATTCTACTAATTTACAAATGCCTACATACTACCTTCAGCACCAATGTCTTATGAAGCACTTTCATAATGATGGTGAGAGGGGATCAGGCCCTACTTGACTGTGAACCAGTTTGTTCTTGTGGTTAGAGACTTAGACTCTTTCCTTGTAGTTTCGCAGTTTGAGTCCACACTCCTCCATGAAGCCAGCTGTGCAACCTTGGGATAGTCACGGCCCTCTTTCTGAGCTCTCACAGCCCCACCTATATCACAGGTTATCTGTTGTGGGGAGTAGAACAGAAGATTTGAGTCCTCTTAAAGGGTGAAGAAAATCAGAGTATAAAAGCAAACTCTTATTATTTTTCTTCTTCATCTTCATCATACAATGTTGACTTTCAACCCACTGTGGATCGGAACAGTGATTAGTGAAGGAGGTTTCAAATCAGAGCCTTGTCCTTTCCCATCACTTTGGTAGTTCTAACCCCACATTATGATGTTGTTACTGCTGTCTCCATCTCTACTCTGAAGTCTAACTGCTGGTTTTAACAATAAGAGGATTATAGCAGTTAAACATTTGGGAAATTCACCTATGGAAAAAGAATTCTGGTAGTTATTCAGTGGGTATTATGGCTGCAGGTATTCTTGCCATCATTATGCAGAATATTTATGTAGGCTGTATAAATCATTCAGATCCCCTTATTTCTGGTTCCTACATGTTTCTACAACATCAGGAGCCAAAGGTCTCTTGATCCTGTCAATATCTTTGGTTTACTGTGCAGCAAGCTACCAAAAGTAATTACGTTATAAAAAGTAACAGCATGTGATAAGCATTGAATACTTGTTGAAATGTATATCAGCACATTCATCTGCTTGGCTTGAATAACAATGCAATGATTTCATAATCAATTAATAAAAATATAGGTAAAAATTCTGTCTGTGAAAGCACTAGATTTTTGCTAGGCAAGAAAACAGAATGACTCCCCTCGCAGTTCAGCACATAACCATTTTTCAATTTATTTAGTATTATATTCAGTGCTGTACCAAGATTCATTATACCAAAGATGGCATGCCCACTGTTCACAGCAGCTGCAGTGCATTAACCTAATGGATTGGAATTATGGGTTGCTGTAGGAGTTGTCTGTTTTGTGCCAAATCCAAATGTAAGCCCTACTGTGAAAAGTCTTGACACTATTAAATGAGATAAAATACAATGTGTGTGGAATGAAAGAAGAATATGGAAATAGAGGAAAGGATATCACATGGCTTTTTATTGTATGAAGGCGTAAGAAGGAAGCTTTAGGTATTGACTATGAAAAATACAGGTAGCTGAACTTATCAGGCTATGAAAGATTTTGATCAGTGAGAGAAACGTTAAGGCAGTTGTATCTGGAGGCATCAGTAGCCATAAAATGATGAACAGAATGAAAAGACAGGAGGAAGAGTGCAATGCAATATGCAGTTGAGCATTTGGAAGATAAAAGCTGATTGACCATGAACTGCTTGACCAAGAAGTAACAGCACAACAGGACTGCAAAAATATATACAACCTTAAACTAAACTATGGATAGGGGAATAGGAAATGGTATTGCGATTGTATACTGAAGATTATCAAAGAGAGGCTGAGGTCTCTAAGCCATCTTCTGGGAAAGAATGGATATATAACCTGAAGCTCTTGGATAAAATCCACTCCTCACTAAAAATAGCTCATAATGTTGGAAATTATATCTGTGTGACCGGGTAGATAACAGCTTCTACATTCATGGGCTCATAGATTTTTAAAGCCAAAAAGGGACAAGATCATCTGGTCTGACCTGTATAGCACTGGCTAGGGAATTACAGTTTAGTTTCCACCTTAAGTATAATTTTACTACACTGTTGCTGTAAACAGGAAAAAATGACACTCAATCCTAAATGTACCAGTAGGGTTTTATTCCCTATGGATGAAGGGGTGGTGACCTTTTTCTTCCTTTCCTATCCACCATCCGATCATTTTATTATTATATCAATAATGGACAATTACTCTTTTTTTCATTATAACATCATATTTGATCTTATTTCTGGAGAGTTTCAGGGAGGGGTGGGGAAAGGAATGTCCTTGATCATAACTTAGGTGTTAGTGAGAGGTCTTTCTCAAGCCATCTCTTGTTGCTTTGCAACCACAAAATTATTAATTTCCTTGTTTCTCTGTTTTGAAAACAAGGAATCACAACAAGGGTTCTTATGCTGGGACACTTAGGCTGCACTGGCACAAAACAAACAAACAAGTAAAATATTCAGGACTCAGTGGCAGTTTAAAGATAGTATAGAGGTGCTTTTTAAAAAATGCATGTGGGTGCAACCTTAAGACTAGGCTGGAACTAGAGACTATGGGCTTTCTGCACTTGTCTCTAGGATTGAACTGGATTTATAGATCAAGATCTGGAATTGTACCCTACGTGCAGAAAGGCACTATGTATCTCTCTTTAGGTGTGTTTTTTTAAGCAGCTCAAAAGTGGCTTAGGGGGTTGCCTTATGCTCTGGTTTGCATACCAACTCTAAACCACATTAAAGGATACATTTAAAACTCGTAACTAAGCTGCTTTTGAGTTTTTTTAAAAATAAATAAAAATCATGAGTATGTAGCCTAAGAGAATATGGCTGTGCCCATGTAGCACATACTACTGTTTGGAAAAGGAAAAAGACCCACTTGGTGCATGGAGCCAAATACCGTTTTGCCAGATTCCAGAAATGGCCCCAGAAGTGAACCTTTTGTGATGCATCACCAAACTCCCACTGGCTTGCAACTTTGCAGCTGGAAAACCTTCAGTCCCAAGCTTCCAAAGAAGGCCAGGTTAGGGCCATGGCAATGCAGGTGACCACTGACATGTGCCACCTCATGTACTCCATTCTTTGTATAGATTGAGCAATCCAGGCCAAGAAAGGGCTCTGCCAAGCCACATGGTGCAAAAGCTGCCCCATAAATAACTCTTCTATAATTAGCATTCTGACTTAGTTCTTAATACCTATCATCCATCCATCCATCCATCCATCCATCCATCCATCCATCCATCCATCCATCCATCCATCCATCCATCCATCCATCCATCCATCCATCCATCCATCCATCCATCTACATCACCTACACAGGCCAGAACGATGGAACAGGATATAGTGCCAAAATGGCACCACAACCCACCCCAGTGGAGTATTGGTTCCTGGAAAGTGTGCAGACAGCATGTCCCCATGGTCCAGCATATCATGTCTGCTCCCTTTTTGGCCCAGCCCTTGGAAGCAGTGTTGGCATATCTGCATGCATGGCTGAAAAAGTCCCAGCTGCCTTTGAAGCTTGGCTGGTACAGGCTCTCCAGAATGCAGGCAGTCTTATTGCAGAACACCAGCAACCCATTCCACCTTGGAACATGTTGCCTGGACCTGCCTTCTGTAGTATAGAATAAACCCAAGAAATGTGGAAAGGGTCTTTCTTCGCGCATAGATATCATACATAATGTGAGCTAGGGGTATGCACACATTTTTTTTTGCATTCAAATTCAAGTTGAATCGAATGTGAAAACATTCAACTGTACTCAAATGTTTAAAATCTGAATGTCAAAAAATCCGATTCGAATCCATAACATTAAAATCTATTTGTTCAAATATTAGATTTGTATTTAGATACAAATGTTGACAACATTCGTATCTCTTATACGTATCTGTTCACATTCTATATACATCCCGTTTTCATCCTGTATTATAAGCACAAATACATATAATATTTGTACAGATATGTATGTAATACATATGTATCTGTACATTTGAATCATTTGAATCATTCCAATGAATGTTTCAGAATATTCAAAATTCGTTTGAATGTCTAAATTCAAATGTTATTAAATCCAATTCGAATTCAAATGTCAACATTCGTCAGAATGGAATTGGATTTTTGAATTTTTGAATATTTGTGCACATCCCTAATATGAGCTGCTTAGTTACCTGCAGTGCATAAATTCTTCATGTCTACTGCATGAAAGACAATGCTGAAGACATCATTGAGGATTATATGGGTGATAGCAATTCAGAATAATGAACTGATACTGGTGTGTGTGTAGTTGTTACATTTTTACAGCTTTTAATTTTTATTTTATTTCATTGCTCTGGAAATTAAATTCAATATGCTTACTTCTTTATCAATAGATATTTGGAAGGAATTTGCATTCTATCTGGTGAATGCAACCTTTTAGGTACAGGTATTCTTTACATGTCAAAGCAAGCAGAGGTCTCATATTGTACAGTAAATGGAGGCTACGTGCAGGATTTAATTCTATAACTACAAGCTAATTTTGAGGTGAAGGTAAACATCTATGCCTCGTTATTGATTTCTTTTTGCTAGCTTTCATATTTAGCAAAAAGCAGTTCAAAATTAGAGATAATAATATATGGCACTGTTGTTCTCTAATCCACCATTGCGAGGATGTTCAGGGGAGATGTGGACTGACATGTGTGTGAACAGTCTACCTGCAAATGTTCTCTAACTTTCCTCAGAGGCACTTAAAAAAAACTTTGTGAACAGGCATAGGAAGTGTTGAGTTCAGTACCACATTGCCTGGGTAGCTGACTTTTTTCACTGGCTCCTTTTTGAGTTAGCTTGTTGAACAATCTGCTTTCTGCAGGAGATCTCCTTAGTTGAGGAAAAGAAAAGGCTAAGCAGATTCATGGGTTCTGGGCTTGCCTTTACAAATCATCACAATGGCTTTCAGATGCTGCAGGGAGAAAAGGTAGATTGCAGATAGTTGTCATAAAGGAAGAAATTGGAATTCCCCCTTCCTCTATTTGCCCTGCTTTTTCCATTCACCTCAAATCACTGCAGCAAGTTTCATATTTTCCTTGTATTTTTAAGCTGCAGACCTTCATAAACAAATATACAAGCAAAACCACTCCAGCCTTCAAATAATTCTTTATATATCACCCTGCAAATGATTCTTTGCAAATTTGTTTCAAGATACATTTATTTCCAGAAGCAAACCACTTAGGTTTGCTTCAAAGGGAAGACTAATGGACTTCCCTTGATCTGTGCTGGTTGCAGAGACACTGGAAATCAAACTCTGCCGTACTTGGTGGGGAATTAAACCTCACTACACTTAGTGTGCTACAGAGATGTGAAAATTTGTTTTGGGTATACCTAGTTGAAATCAAACTGAATGATTTCACCCTGTTTGAAATCTGAACTGAACCACCATACATACCCATTTAAAAGGGCTTGGTTCAATTTGAATTGAACCTGGATATTCATTTGAACTGTTCAAAGTGGACCCTGTGCTTTTAAGCAGACTTTTAAAATATATTTTAATGTGCTTTTCCCTGATCAAACAGTTACAAAGTGTGGTTTAATTAAAACCAGATCTAGTCTGTTCAACCTGATTCTAAATCAAACTGGTTCATTTTGATCTAGGCTGTGATCACACACATAGTTCAAGATGGCCTCTGGCCATCTTCTTTTCACATCACTCACATGCCTCCCCCCCGCCCCCCGGCCTGGGGAATGTCTTGGGAGTAGGCTGTGCTTCTTCAAGCCAACTTCTCCAGAGTCCGTTTTTACAGAGGACTCAGTCTGTCTTGGGGGGACAGGCTGTTTTCACTTGTCATGTCTGAGCAGGGAACTGGGTTAGAGGGGCTGAACTGTGCTGGGATGGGTGGACCTAGCCTTCCCTCCTGAATCTCTCTCCCTTCCCTCCTCTGAATCTCCCTCCCCACAACTGCTCTATCCCTTGTTCTTCTTGTACCTCTTTGCTACACACTCACATCCCTTTTGCACAACTTTGGCTTCGTTCTTCCCCTCTCCCCTTCTCTTCCTCTGTTTCTCACAACCAGGACCATGCACAGTCCACATGCTTGCTATCAAATTAAACCGGCTAATGGCATGCACTTGCACACATGCATACACACACACTCTGAGGTGTGCAAGCCTCATTCCTTGAGCTTTTTAAGAAGACAGTGATAGCCTTTTTCTCTTTGCATCCTGGCAATCTTCCCCATATAGGGTGATCTTTCCATATCTTGCCCAATGCCCTCCCATCCTGCACCCCCATTCCACTTTGTTCAGATCGCAAGCTTGCAAACTCTGTCCCTCATTTAAAAAAAATATATAAATCTATTTTGCACTAGACTGATAATGCATATTTCTTTAATTGCTCTCTATTACTTTTCCAGAACACTGGGAGTGATTAAGAAATAAATGGCCAAAAAAGCACTGTTGGGAGGGGCAATGAGGCTAAAATGTGGAGCAAGAGTATAAATGATACAATTGTAAGGACAATGTATCTTCCATTTTCCTTCAGCAATATGCAGGGAAACAAGGTTTGGCATCAGTAAAACCTTTTACTTCAAAGTGAAAGTGCTTCAACAGCTTTAAGGGCAAGGGCAGCTTACAGCCTCTAATTTTTCTATGGGAACAGCTGCAGAGGTGGAGGGGCAAGCTGGTTAGGATATACCTTGGCTGCATCTGTTTGGGGGCACTGTACCCTCACCCCAACAGTGACCTGTGTTAGCATTGAGTTTGCCATCAGCACTACACTAAAATTGCTAAAAACATCAAAAGAAATAACAAGAACTTTTATAAGTATATTAGAAGTAGGAATCCAACCAGGAAAGCAGTTGAACCATTAGATGGTAAAGGACAGAAAGGGGTAATTAAAGAAGACACAGAGACTGCAGAGAGCCTAAATGAATTCTTTGCCTCTGTAATCATGGAGGAAGACAGAGGATACATGCCAGTAGCCGAGCCTGTATTTTCTCAAGAATTAAATTGGACAGAGATAACCAAGGAAGAGGTCTTAATAAACTAAATCTTAACAAGTCACTGGGACCAGGTGGTATTCATCCAAGAGTCCTTAAGGAACTCAAATGCAAAACTGCTGACCTTCTAGCAAAAATATATAATCTTTCCCTAACATCAGGTTCTGTACCTGAGGACTGGAGGGTAGCAAATGTAACACCAATCTTCAAAAAAGGATCCAGGGGTGATCCGGGCAATTACAGAACAGTTAGCTTAACGTCGGTTCCATGTAAGATATGGAAACCATCATTAAAGACAAAATTAGTGTGCATATGGAGGAGCAAGCATTGCTGAACAAAAGCCAGCATGGCTTCTGCAAAGGTAAATCATGCCTCACAAACTTGTTGGAATTCTTTGAGAGTGTCAATCAATACGTGGATAAAGGTGAACCAGTAGACATTGTCTATCTGGACTTTCAGAAGGCTTTTGACAAAGTCCCACATCAAAGGCTACTGAGTAAACTCATCAGCCATGGAATGAAAGGACAGGTTCTGTCCTGGATTTGTGACTGGCTTAAGGGCAGGAATAAATGGCTAATTCTCAAGGTGGAAAGAGGTAAAAAGTGGGGTCCCTCAAGGTTCAGTGTTGGGACCAAGGCTTTTTAATTTATTCCTCAATGATCTAGAAGAAGGGATAACATAGTGAAAGAGCAACGTTTGCTGATGATACTAAATTACTTAGGGTAGTAAAAACTGAAAGAGATTGCCAAGAGCTCCAGAGGGATCTTTTAGCATCGGGTGACTGGGCAACCAAGTGGAAATGTGCTTTAATCTTAACAAGTGCAAAGTAATGCACATTGGGGCCAAAAATCCTGATTATGTCTATAAACTGATGGAGTCTGAGCTTTCTGCAACACACCAGGAAAGTGATCTCAGGGTTTTGGTGGACAGTTCAATGAAGATGTCAACCCAGTGAGCAGCAGCAGCAGCAGCAGCAGCAGTGAAAATTGCCAATTCTATGCTGGGAATAAATAGGAAGGGAATAGAAAATAAGTCAGCAAGTGTCATTTTACCTCTTTATAAAGCTATGGTGAGGTCTCACTTGGAATATTGTGTACAATTCTGGTCACCATATCTCAAAAAGGATATTGTGGAACTGGAAAAGGTACAGAAAAGGGCAACCAGAATGATTAAGGGCCTGGAACACCTCCCTTATGAAACCAGGCTGCAATGTATAGGCCTCTTCAGTCTGGAGAGATGCCGTTTAGGAGGGGACCTGATTGAAGTCTATAAAATTATGCATGATATAGAAAAGGTGGATAGAGAAATGTTTATTTCTCTGTTGCACAACACTAGAACCAGGGGGCACTCTATGAAGTTGATGGATAGGAGAGTTGGATCCAACAAGGGGAAGTATTTCTTCACCCAAATGGTCATCGGTTTATGGAATTTGCTGCTGGAAGAGGTGGTAACAGCTACCAGCCTAGATGGCTTTAAGGAAGAGTTAGACAAATTTATGGATGACAGATGTATCAATGGCTACTAGAATGAATGCCTAGGTACATCTTTCAGGCTGGGGGCGGGGGGAAGCAGGACGCTTCTAAGGCCATTTGTTGGGATTCAAGAGCAGGAAAACGTTTGTCCTTATCTCTGCTTGAGATGCCCATGCGCATTTTGTGGGCCACTGTGTGCAGCGGGACGCTGGACTAGATGGGTTGTAGCCTGATCCAGCAGGGCTTCTCTTATGTTCTTATGTATACAACTCCAAACACACCCCGTTGTCATTACTGATTGATTAAACTTTATCCTGTCGGAATGCAGGTGATGTTGATGCAATCAAGAATTTATTCATATTACCCCCTCAGAGAAGGTTCGCAACTTGGGAGTCCTCCTTGACCCGCAGCTTAGTTTAGACCATCATATAGCTGCGGTCTCAAGGAGGGCGTTTGCCCAGGTTCGCCTGGTGCACCAGCTGCGTCCTTATTTGGATCATGAGGCCTTACGTACAGTCGCTCATGCTCTTATTACCTCGAGGTTAGATTACTGCAACGCTCTCTATATGGGGCAGCCCTTGAAGAACGTTCGGAGACTACAGGTGGTCCAGAACGCAGCCGCAAGAGCTATTGTGGGACTTCCTAGACGGTCCCACATTACACCAACACTCCGCGAGCTGCACTGGCTGCCTGTCGGTTTCCGGATCCGATTTAAGGTGCTGGTTATAACCTATAAAGCCCTACATGGCTTAGGACCAGTATATCTGAGAGACCGCCTCCTGCCTCATGAGTCCCTCCGACCGATTAGGACCCATAGACTGGGGCTCCTGAAAGTTCCAACATTGAAACAGTGCAGAAGAGCGGCCCTGAGGGGGAGAGCCTTCTCGGTGGCAGCCCCCACCTGGTGGAATGAGCTCCCGCACGCTATAAGAAATGCCCCCACCCTCCTGGAGTTTAGAAAGCTTGTTAAGACCTCCCTGTTTCGGGAATGGGTTTGAGAGTGGGTGTTTGATGTTACTGTTTTGCTTTTAACTGTTATTGTTTTAACCTGTCTGATATTTTGACCTGTTGTAAGCCGCTCCGAGTCTTCGGAGAGGAGCGGCATATAAATTGAACAAATAAATAAATAAATAAATAAATAAATAAGAAGAATGGAAAACTAAAAAGTCATATAAAGGAGACTCAGGGAGGTAACATAAACAGTGTGAGCATAACAGTCCAAACTGAGGATGATTGAGGACTGATTATCAGGAACTGTGTGTGAACAGGATTAGGATGGCTTCAGTTCAATTTCTTAACAAGGAAGTCTAGTTCAGCCAGGTGTGATCACATCTCTAGATCTTTTACTCATGCACATTTCTAATTTGGTAGTTTCTTCAAAGTAAACATGAACACACACATGCACACTCCAGTTTTGATCTCCACTGTACACATGGCTTCAATTTCAGTTTATCCTTGTTGTGGGATGTTCTTGTTTCTATTCCCTTGATAACCCCAGGTATTGTTTTTAACTTCTGTAGTGCTCTGCAGTATTTACCTGCTCTATTCAATACTGTATTGATTAACTTTCCTCAATATGAATTCATGCTGTGGAAAATAACTGTACATATATCTCATTCTGCCTTGCATTGTTTTCATGTGGCATGACAAACAACTATAACATCTGAAGCAAAAACCTGCATTTTGTTTTTTTAGCTCACGAAGTTTGCATTTAACTCACATCCCTTCCAGTTTCTATATTTTTATTTATGAATAAAACAGCAGCAATCTGACTGCAGTTAAATGTAATGTTTAAAAACATCAGAATCAAATGTTTGCGCGTGCAATGTTGTTATGCCAACAGAACATACACTCTACCATCATATGGATTTGGATGGAGAGTCCATCAAACAGAAGAATAACAAGTCTTTATAACTGAAGAACAAATGCATTTATACTGTTGTATCTGTCCACCTGCACCTCCCCTTCTTCCCTGCCCCCTTTATCCATGGATATGGATAGGTTTTCACAGCCCTGATAAAAGGAATCCAAACTTTCTTCCACACATCTTGGTGTCCTTTGTCCAACAATCATTTTTTAACATAGTCCACAAACCTGTTAATTGCAATGCTCCAGATTTCTGTGTATCATTCTCTTATATTTCAGTGCTTGTGCATGGTTCCATTGTTTAGCTGTTATTATATTTGTTGCATGAATCATAAAATGTAGTGAAATCTTAGGGTTGGTTGAAATTTCATTCATATTAAGATTTTGCAAAAGATAGATCTGTGGGTCTAAAAGGAGTAAGGTCCCAGTTATTGCTAATATTTCTTGTTGTATCGATCTTCTAAATATCTACAAGGGCATGCATTCTCCTACCATATGGAAATATGTAGGGGTGTCATTACCTCTTCTCCATTAAGAGAGTAACAGACAATACTGCAGTCTGATGGTATTGCAGTGTGTACAGAAGTCTATTTTCTGCCATATGTAAGGAAGTTTATTTGCCTTTGAATCTGAAATTCAGCAGACCCCAGGAGAGAAGGTAGCTCTGCATGCCATTTTACGAGTCAATATGATCATAACTATTTTATTCCTTTGTATAAATTTTCCTATTATTTCTACTGCATATCTTACAGCATCAGAGGCACAGATGCTTCTAAACATCTTTGAAGAAGCTGCAGATGTACTTTGTAGGAAAGAAGTTGGATACTCTTTGTAGCCCCTAAAATTCTCAATTGTGTCATCTCACATTAGTATGTATTATGGGCAGCACAAAATATGTGACTGAATCAAAGATGTCATGTAATTCATATTTAGCTTCTCGTCTATGTTCCAAATACTTAGCTGAATATCAGTAATCATATTTGCACATATCACAAAGTCAACTAAATTAGAGAAATGGATTGTTACCCAAAAACAAAATGTGTTCTACAAGTGTTTTGTATTACCCATTCACTCCTTGTACCCTTTCACACAAATGTTGCAGTAGCTGTGACATCACAACAAAAAGGCACAAGAACAGATGTGATTCATAAATAACTACCATACGTAACTTCCACTTGTCCCACCTATAGAAGTAAGCAAGATAAATAGTTATTATCACCACTGATAAAAATGCCAACCCTGGTGCCATGGGTGATCTGGCACTGCATAGGAGCTTATGTATAAAAAAGGTTATTTGAAGTTAAATGTATGAAATCAGCAAACATAGGAGCAATACCAAATAGCCTTTATGCAGACACATTTGAAAAAAAAGGAAGGACGGTTTTATTAGAATGTGTAGTGTGTTAAGTTAAACAGATACAAGTCGGTAAAACAGAGTTTCTCATTTTGGGTTTTACTATTGACATCCTAAAAGTTTTTTTTAAAAAAATCAGCATTCTTTATCATACACACGGTAACCCTAACTCTAAATTTAATACAATTGCTGACCCTGTGAGGAACCCTATAAATGTCAAGAGGATCTGCATTGACTATTTTGAGAGCTCTGAAGTAAAGTGTTCTATAAAGCAAGTGCATTTTTTTAAAAGCCCACATAATCCAAAGTTCAATTTTTGCTGCCACTAATTACCTTAATAGAGGAGAATTTTGTTCAAGCAGGCACAACACTGGATAAATCTCTGTTCAAAGAACTAAGGTAATTATTTCTAATACAAGCTACAATTCCAAGGGCATAAAAACAGATGTTAGAATGTCAGCAGAACTCATATTGTGCTTAATACATCAATAATCAAGCAGTTTGAATCAGGTGAAGTGGGACCCATGTGTATACATTGAGAGAAACAGTTTGGCTGGCTAGGCAAAGTTATAGCTAAGCCTGAAAGGCCTCATCTGTCCAGAAGCAAAAGAGAAAAAGATTATGATGATCACATGTATACAGAAGAGGTCCTGTTATTTAGGCCATCTAGTTAAAAGACATAGGTTGTTTCTGTACTTCCTTCCCCATGTCCAGAATCAGTACATCTGGATCAGCCAGGTCTGCTGATTCTGACCAAGGAACAACATAGATGCGATCAGGACCGTGGTGTCTACATGATGGTGTTAATCCAGAGAAGCCCACATTACAGCCTTGAAGCTGATGCAAGCTTTAGGCTGGGCCATGAAGCCTTGGAAGGCTAGGAATAAAAGCTTCTAGCCTCAGTGGCACCAGGAGATACTTTTCAGGGAGTGTTTTGTGTGTGCCACCAAAACCACTCCCTTGGTAGTCCTGAACATGGAGGTGTGCTTTTGCATTGCATGCCTCTTTGTTTGGGATCAGGGCCATTAGTCTGCCCTATAGTCAAGTTTAATTGTAACTACTGTCTTTCCTAATCAGGAGTTTCCTGGTTTGGATTATGCTCCATTTAAAGCAGATAGAGCATTCCAGCAGGGAGCATGCCCTCACATATCTGCATTAATGTGAAGATCTATGCAGCTTAATGTAGAATCTTACTATGCAGGCCCTTAATCCTGATTTTAGATTATATCCTGGAATACGGGCATGACATCTGTATGCTAGTGAATACAGTAGGTCCTTATTCTGAGATATAATCTAGAATAAGATCCAGTGCAGAAAGGGACATAAAAAGTGACAAAGCAAAGGAAGGGAAGATTAAAGTCTCCTTAGTTTCCTCTGTGAATTGGAGGAAAGGGGATAGTGGCTCAGTTACTACAGGACTAAGACCACCACCTCCAGACAGCAGCCAGATATTTCACTAGCAAGCGATAGTGTGAAATTATGGTGCTATCTTTCATGTTTTTAGTGATGCACACATCCAGGTATTTAGCTGGCACCAAATATCCAGAAGTGTATGCCACCACCAGTGCCTATGCATGGACATCAGTTTAGGCCTTCATGTATGCATAGTGGATGAAACAACAATGGCAGCTCCATCCATAAGGAAACATGCTTTTTCTGAAAACCCATCACCAGTGCTGGATTTGCTAGCAAAATTTTTAGCATGTTTTAGGGGAAACATAGTAGAGCTACGGTGTAGTTGCCACAAATATGTGCGGCAATCTCACCATAGCAGCTTCTGTCTGGATTGGGCTTGAGAGTGACACAGAAGAAAAGGAAAATAGTTGTAGGAAAGAACTTCAGGAGCGTTACAGGAGAAAGTGAGGAGCAAGAACTCTGTGGAAGGCAAAATGAAAAGAGAAGCGGAGAAGACGTTCAAGTATCTTTCATGATAAGAAACAAGGTAAAAGCTCCTCTGTGTATTAAGATTTGTCCTGCCTCTTTGCTGCCTTCCACTATCTGTCATTCTTTACCTAATGCATAGAAAACTGGAACAAGTAGTCACAGTATAAAACAGAACAAAATGAAATGTGTTACTGATTGTTTACTTTTCAGTGTCTGAAGTCGTGACTTTTTTCTTCATTTGATTGCCACCAGTTTTATGACTTGATCTATAGATGCTTGATAGGCTGAATTCTGCAGCCTATTTACAATATGGATTTTTGAACACTGAAACAGAGTGGTGACCCTCTTTCTTTGTGAAGGATGGTTGAGATTTCACTTTATTTAACAATCCCATGTTATCTTCTCTCCTCCCCCTCTTTTCTGTATTTTATACGAACAAAAGCTTGTAAAGCATAGGCAAATATTGCAGAGTCTAGCATCACTCTATTCAAGTGGACTTTGAAAGTGCTGTACACTTCCGGAATATGCTTCCGCGTGAGGCTCAGCAAAACGCGCATTTTAAATGCAACTTCCATCCCCACGGAAGCGTGTTTTCTTTGTCCACGTCTTTTTCTCCCTGCCCCCTCTCTTGTTGATAGGGTGCCGGTGGGATCAGGGAGGGACTGTGCTCTGCGCAGCCACAACCAGAAAGAAACCCCTGACAAGGAAAAATAGCCATCGGTTCTCTGTTCGTCTCCCAGATCTCCGCCCCCTGAAATGGCTTCTCACTCCGGCAAAGGCAGTGGCTGCAGCCATCGGCCACACGATCTCTCTCAAGACTTGACTCTCAACACTTTTCCTCTGGCTGTCAAAATCCACCGCGGCAAAGGCAGCCGTTACACTGTAGCAATAATCCACCCACTTCACACCTGATAGCAATTGCAACAATGTTGCAATTCTGCGCTGTTCTGGCTCTTTGAAAGTTCTGAGCTTTAGAAAGGGAAGGGAAGCTGCTGCAGTTCTGGGAGATGTGTGAATGTGTTACTGCTGTGTGTGCAGGTGGCAATCCCCACTCCTTTTGTCACGGAGTGTCCCCAAGGTAAATGCTGTGAGGAAAACCCACGACTTCCAAAAACAGCGCTGAAACTCCTTTTTAAAGGGCACTTTTTTGTTGCGGGTTTTCCTCCTTTTGTAGGGCTGGAAGCTCATTGAAAAGCCTGGCATCGGGGCGCTCAGAGGCAAAATAAGATTTTTAGCAGACTTTAAATTGCTTGGGGACAGAGCCTATCTCTCATTATAGGAGGTGCTGAAACAGATAAAACAACAGCTTTATCTTTTTTCTTCTGCTTTCCCACATATTTATGCACTTGTAGGTGTTGTATTATAGTGGTTCTTCTTACCTCTGACTTGTCATGAGGGATTTTTGTTTAGCTTCAGGAAACTGACTTATGGAGTTCTTCAGGGAAGAACACATCTGTACATATCCGTACGCATCCCATTTTCATCTGCATCCTGTTTTCGTCCTGAACGTTTCCATACAAATGCATATGGATATGAATAAGGTGCATACAAATATGTATTTAATGCATACATATCTGTACGAATGTCCAAAATTCATACAAATGATTCGAAACATTCAAAATGTATTCAAATGTTAAAAAATGAATGTATAGACATTTTATTTGAATTTGAATGTCCTAATTTAAATGAATTCAATTGAATTTCCAGTGTTTCAAATATTCTTGCACGTCCCTACTCCTGAATATTTCTCCCCCAAAAAAAATCAAAGTTAAAAAATTTAATTATACCAGCATACCACCTACCCTTCCACCCTGCCACTGTCACACTCTGTCCTGATCAGAACAACCTAAACAGTAGTTCTTTATCTGTTATTTGAACATCTTGTTCCCGGATGGCTCCAGCAGAATATGACGGGTAGTCCTTGCAGCTAGCCACAACGGCTGTTCTCTAAAGACCCACAAAAGACAGAGTTCTGGATGTGTACATAACCTAACCTGTGCCATAAGGGTTATTTGCCCCATCCCTGAACTTAATCACCCCTGGCCAGAGCCACCACATATGAAGATATGTACCTGTTGATCCAAAGAGGTGCCAACACCTTGAGGTATAAGTCAAAAACATATGTGAAAGTTGGGATGGAGTACAATGTGCAATGCCTTCGGCCCCATCTCCCTCACCCTAGTGTTCTTCACAGTATTCACTACTCCAAGTGCTTTTTCCAGATCCACCCTCAAGATATTAAGGTCTATTTACCACCTTTCCAACAAAAGCTGCACCTGATCTTTATCATTCATTAAAAGCCCATAAATCCATCTCGTTACACCCTTATGCTTCTACAGCCTGTAATCTATGACCTCCTCCAACCTCCATAGATGACCCTTCAACAAATCCTGTACTCCATTCCTACTCATATAATCCCTAAGCACCATAATTTGTAGCCAGTACCCCTTCAAACTATTTCCTGAAGGTGCAAGCCTGGTAATATCTCATCATCAGCATCTTTAGAAATCATACAGAAGAAGATATTTTTTGTCCACATAATTAGTTATATGGTTACTAATCACGTCTGTATAGCAACTTTCTTTTTCATATGTGTGGACTATTATTATTATTTTTATTATGTAAAACAACAGTTACACACAGCAAATGAGATCACTATGCTGGATTTCGTATTATATCACTAGTTGGGCACTTCCCAAGCACCTAGGACTGCGTGATGTATCGGCGAATTATGTGAGC
Organism: Aspidoscelis tigris stejnegeri; assembly: GCA_023333525.1. Taxonomy (NCBI): domain Eukaryota; kingdom Metazoa; phylum Chordata; class Lepidosauria; order Squamata; family Teiidae; genus Aspidoscelis; species Aspidoscelis tigris. The sequence goes on from JALMGA010000001.1 coordinate 218,374,824, forward strand.
AGACCCCAGTAAAGCGGCTTTTTGTAGTTGGCAGATGGATATCTTGTCAATGCCAATGGTTTTTAGGTGCCCGCTGAGATCTTTTGGCACCACGCCCAGTGTGCCGAGGATGACTGGGACCACTTTCACTGGTTTTCGCCAGAGTCACTGAAGTTCAATTCTCAGGTCTCCATATCTGGTGAGCTTCTCCAGCTGTTTCTCCTCAATTCTGCTGTCACCTGGAATAGCAACGTCGATGATCCACACCTTCTCTTTCTCAACAATTGTAATATCAGGGGTGTTATGCTCCAATTTTTGGTCAGTCTGAAGCCTGAAGTCCCAAAGTAGTTTTGCCTGTTGATTTTCAACAACTTTTTCTGGCTTGTGATCCCAGCAGTTCTTTGCCACTGGCAGATGATACTTTTGGCACAAGTTCCAGTGGATCATTTGTGCTACGGCATTGTGTCTCTGCTTGTAATCAGTTTGTGCGATCTTCTTGCAGCAGCTGAGTATATGGTCGATTGTTTCATCCACTTCTTTGCAGAGTCGGCACTTCTCCTGATTTTTCAATTCTGGCTTTGATGGCATTTGTTCTTATTGCTTGTTCTTGTGCAGCAAGAATCAGTCCTTCTTTTTCCTTTTTCAATGTTCCATTCGTAAGCCAAGACCAGGTCTTTTCCATGTTCACTTTGCCTTCGATGTTCTCCAAGAACTGTCCATGCAGTGTTTTATTGCGCCAGCTGTCAGTTCGGCGTTGAATTGCAGTTTTCTGGTACTGGTTCTTGGTTTGCTGCACTTTGAGAAGCTTCTGGTTGTTGACTTCAATCAAAGCTGATTCTTTGCTTTCTGCCACGTAATCTGCTAATGCATGCTTCTCTTCTTCCACTGTTTGCTTCACTTGCAAAAGTCCTCTACCGCCTGCTTTCCTGGGCAAGTACAGCCTGTCGACATCACTACAAGGATGTAGTACATGGTGGATCGTCATCAGTTTTCTGGTTTTTCTGTCTAAGTTGTTCAGCTCCTGCTGAGTCCAGTTCACAATTCCTGCAGTGTATCTAATGACTGGTATGGCCCAGGTGTTTATGGCCTTAATGGTGTTTCCGCCATTCAGTTTCCTTTCAAGATTTTTCTAGTCCTTTGGATGTACTCTTTGCTAACCACAGATTTCACATGGCCATGCTTAATGTTATCCAGTTGCAGGATGCCCAGGAATTTGTAGGCTTCTGTCTGGTGGGACCTGATGACTTGACCATTTGGCATTTCAATGCCTTCACTTTCAGTAATCTTCCCCTTCTTCAGTGCCACTGTGGCACATTTGTCCAGGCCAAACTCCATACTGATGTTGCTGCTGAATATTTGAACTGTGTTGGTCAATGACTGGATCTCGATTTCAGATTTTCCATAAAACTTCAAGTCATCCATGTACAGTAGATATGAAATTTTCTGTGAATTCCTGGCAGTTTGATAGCCCAGGTTTGTTTTCTGTAGGATGAGTGACAGCGGGATCATAGCGATGATGAAAAGCAGTGGGGGACAATGAGTCCCCCTGGAAGATGCCCCTTTTGATGTTGATCAGTCCGTAGCTTTCATTTCCAACAAAAAGCTCAGTCTTCCAGTGTTTCATTGCACTTTCTATAAATTTGGTGATGTTCTGACTGATCCCGATGGTTTCCAGGCACTTTGTGATCCAACCATGTGGCAGTGAATCAAAAGCTTTTTTATAGTCGATCCAAGTCATATGCAGGTTTGTTTTTCGGTTTTTGCAGTTCTCCAGAATCATTTTGTCAATCAGTAGCTGGTCTTTTGTGCCCCTGCTTCTCTGTTTGTTTCCTTTTTGCTCTACTGGAATGATGTTGTTGTCTTCGAGGTAGTCTTGAATCCTGTCTGCTATTATGGCTGTCAGCAGCTTGAGCATAGTAGGTAGAGAAGTTATTGGCCTGTAGTTTCCTGGTGTGGCTCCCTTTGCTGCATCTTTCTGCATTAAGTATGTTTTGCCAGTTATTAGCCATTCACTGATGTTTCCTGTTTGCAGCATTTCATTAAACAGTTTGGCCATTTTTGCATGCAGGCTGGTCAGGTATTTGAGCCAGAAGCCGTGCAACTGATCAGTGCCAGGGGATGTCCAGTTCTTCACTTTCTTCACTCTTTTTGTGACCATTTCAGGTGTTATTTCCAGCTGCTGCATTTTGTTGTTGTTGTTGTTGTTATCATCATCATCATCATCATCATTATGATGATGATGATGATATAATTATTACTGGAAACATCTCTGGCACTTGCATTAGAATTACTACTATGTACAATATTTTTTACATACCAATGGGGTAAAATAAATTTAGATGTTTTCCTCCACAAGTAATACTCAACCAACCACCATTTATTGTAAGTACAAATAGGTTTCTATTTAGTTTTGCAAATATATTCAAGATAGAGCATAAAAGGCAGTTGGTTCCTGTTGGATTGTGGCACTGGTGAGGAAAACAATTAGATTATTGTACAAAGAGCAAACAGTATGAAATCTCATTTTCTGGTGTGAATTCTTCATTCACTTAATAGCAATAGAAACTAGCCTGGCTATCTGTTTAATTTGGAAGTGCCTAATCTAGGATCCATTATTTATTTTGCCTTTGATATCATTAAAGAAACTTTCTAACTGCTGGTGGATCAAATAAACCTAATTGATTAAATGTTCACTTGAATTTATGAGTCTGATTAGGGAACAAGTGTTTTGCATACAAATCATTTTGTACTGCTCTGGCTTATTTAGACAGTCTTTTAGTGTGGCTTAGAAATGAACATGACATTTCAATATTGCGGCATTTTACAGCAAAAAGAATAAATAAATGAGTTTAGAAAAGAAATCACTCTTTAATTTAGAAAACCTAAGCAATTCTATTCTGTTGCACTGTGCTTTTTCTTGGAGCTCAGAAAAGTACCCCAAAGGACTTCTGAGCTTAGTTGCATTGTAACAGAAGTGGAAATGGCTGGTGTTCAGCAGAAAAGTGGTATTACCTACTACCTGCAGCAGACAACAAGAATTACATCCTTGGAGCATACAGAATTTACCCCAACCATGAAATGATTAAATATTTTGTCAGGCTGTGTCTCTGCATGCCACTTTGAACACCTTGGTGAAGATGAAGTGTGTCCTTTAGTGGTGATATCAGCCATCGTCTGTAGTGCCCAGTGCCTTCATGAAGCGACCGGATACAAGGGTGGAAAAAAGGACATGGACAGTGAGGGCCCTTGCTATGAAATCTTTGTATATCCTCATGTACTGCAAAAAGGAGAAGGGGAAATGTCCAGCAAAATGGAGGTGATGTTGCTCCAGTAAAGCCACTGGCCCAGATACTTCTCCCCATGACTGTGGAGACACATGGCTTTTCATCATCAATATTCTCTGAACATCTCCAACAAGACCAGGTCAAACAGAAGTGGTTCAGCAGCCAAAGAGGACCAAATCTATGGAAACAAGGCCATTCACAATTGGATGATTGTTCTGGTACAGCTCCTTTGCAGTTCCTGAAGATTGTGCAGTGTTAGAAACCAGCCTTCACATTCCCCTTCAAGCCCCCAGGGGACTCACTTCAGGGGCATAATTTTGTGTACTGCCAAAATGGGTCTACCACAAAACCAGAATATGGAGGCTGGACTGCTGGGGCCCCTTCTTAGTTTAACAGCCAGCCCAACACATGTATCGTGGGCATGCCTGTAATTATCTTCTTGGAAACTTTAAAGGCCCAGTCCAGCTCCAAGGGCCATCCCAGCCTACAACGCTGATATGAGCAACTGGCATGTGGATGGAGGTAAAGCTAAATCTGAAGAGAGACAGTAGTGATCACCTTTAAGAAATGATGAAAGCTCTGAAGACTGTGTACTCCATGCCCATATAGAACACTTTTGATTCAGCTTCAGTCTGTCCCTATGGATCCCATGCCATACTGAAGATGGGACTGGAGTCAGCAAGGCAATTTTCTTATCGTTTTTTTTGGAAAGAGATGCACTCTGTTGTCTCTGATTTTCTTCAGGCTTTTGGTGCAAAGACACTGCAGCTTTTCTGGTGGGTAGATGGTTCCTTAGTCTTTCCCCCTCTTTTAAATATCAGTTCAAATATTGATCAGTATTATACATCAGCTACTCAAGTTTATCTTTCCAATGCTGAATAATCATTCTCTTGGCAATTTTCTAAACACAAATAACCTATAAATCTCTGAAGCATAATCCCATAAAGAGTGAAAATTGCGAGATTATGGCCAGCAACAAGTGCCCAGTGCTAGCACAGAATGGAATATGGAAGCAGAATTGCTCCCTTTGGCCTCAGTCTTGTTTTAAACCTTCTGGCAACGTCCACACATTTTTTACAGAGGCAGAATTATTTTCCATTTACCTGAAAGGAAGCTAGCAAATGATTCCAGGCATTGTGAAACCTTCTTTCTATATGTTTCACAATAAAGTATGATAAGGCCTGCTTAGAGTGGCTTGGTGGTCCGTGCGCTCATGCCACATATTTATTTATCTGATTGATTTATTCTAATGAGTGTGGTGGCATAATTGTGGCTGTAGTGTCCGGATTGCCATGGCAATGGCTGAACACACACTGGGTGTTTCCTTGGATGCTGCCAGGATGATCTGATCTGCCCTCCCTTGGCCAGAGAAGTGAAGGTGTGAATTCACCCTGGAACTAACAATGCTGGCATCTTGAAATAATGATTAATTTGATTAATAATCATGAATATTTGATTAATGTTAAACAGTTTTGATGTTAATTTAACATAAGAGGAAACTTTCAATTCCAATTTCTTTTAAAAAAATTATTAAAATTAAACAAACTATAACAAAACTATCTTACATACATAAAATAGAATTGAAGATAGCCATATAAAAAAATATATAATAATAATAAAATACTTTTTTTTGTAACCTGCCTGCATGCCAGAAACTATGGAGTTAAAGAATACAGAAAAAGGAAAAAGGAAAGGTTATCAAAAATTAGTCTTCTGTGTTTTTGTACAATCATACCCTTTTATGTTTATAAATATTACAATCATATAATAATAGAAATGTGTATACAAATAACTGTATTGATTTAGAATATAAAGACTTAAGAGACCTTCAAAATATTAGTGATAAGATTTCTTTTTAGGGCACAGTTGATAAAAATTGTTCCCATAATTTACTAAATAGTCATTGCTTCGGTTTGTCTAACATGAGCTTTTTTAAAAAAATTATTAACAGGTCAACTAAGTATTCCCATATTTTCTCATGCCAGGATTTTATTTTTAAATTATCTTCAAGTTTTCAATTTTTTGCTATTAATGCCTGCACAACTGATATCATATATTTAACCAACTTCTCATTTTTAATGTTATCATTTTTTCCTCCCATGATTCCCAGATAACCAAGTTCTGAAGTTAACTTTAAAGAGAGTCTGATCATTGTTTTTTTTCTTCTAATTCTTGATTGCAATTGGAATCAGTCTTATCTATAGATTTAAGTCATTTTAAAATTGTTACTGACTAGGATGTATTCGAAAAGTATTCCAAATACATTATTAAAATTGGAATTTCATAGGGTTATATGATCAGAGATGATGAAGTTTTCACTTCAAATCTGATTTTTATTTTTAGTACACAACTGTATTATTTACTGTATTCTACTAAGAATATTTCCTACATGATAAACATTCCTCCTCCCAGTCCAAGCATGTAGAATTATTTATTACACCAAAGACTCTTCACATTATGAGATTCCATCCCACCCTAGAAATTAATAACGGTGATGAAACAAATTCTTTCCTTGCTTCAGGGAGTTCTTTATTTGTACCATTCCCATAATGAATATAATATGTGCTCTAGAATTTATTATTATTATTCACAAATCTTTATGACAAGGATACATATTGTTCCCTCTTTTGCAGATATGTTACTGATATAGAGAGAAGATGGCTTTCTGTATAGCTAGGACCCCTTCTTTTCCAATTATAATGATGATTGCCCTATGCTGGAAAACAGAAACCAGACTGTCATTTGGAGACTAAGGTTGTGATCAGACAAAGAAAACAGAACACCATCTCTGAGGCTCCTCTTAGACAGCTTTGAGCTGGCATTGTTCACACAGGAGTCTGCCCCTCCTGAACATTCTGTGCTAGAAAAGGTTGAATAGAGAAGGTTTGGGAACTCAAGGACCACACATTGTGTCTCTATGGCACCTTTGAGGTCCCACTTTTGTTATGGGGAAATATAGCATGAGGCGGCATCCGCATGGGTGCCTAGGTTATTCTTTCACATGATTTGGGGACTGCAAACCCATATATCTGGATGTCCATGTGTGTTTTTCCACTGAGCTCCTTTAATCCGGATCTAAGAAGATCTGGATCTAAGGAATGGGTACTTCCTTTAATCACGATCTAGTAGATTTGGATTAAGGGAAGTACCCAGTGTACAATGGGTTCTAGCTCCCCCCCAAGGGTGCCCCCTCCCCCTAGCCTCCTCTAGACCCCATTGCCAAACTAATGTGGAAACAGGCTCCCTTTAATCCAGATTTTCTGCCTGAAGACCCCATTGTAGACCCCATGGGGTCTACAGAAAATCTGGATTAAAGGCCAAAAAGTACCCATATGATCCGGATTTCCCTAGGCACATTGGAAACAAATGTGTCTCTAATGGGTGTCATGGTGGAAATGGGGTGGGTCATCCGGCTCTCATCCGAATGGGTTCTTAATGGGTGCTAAAACGGGGACTCAGTCACCGTGGAAAAACACCCAATGTCATCATTGTCATAATAGAATATCTCCTTTTATGGGCCACATACTAAATTTAGCCTGCATCCACACCACAGTCCCTTCAAAATACTCCCATAGTGAACACTCCAAGACCCAACACAGATGTGACTGCCACTTCTCAAAGGATGGCTGCTTTGAGAGAACTCTCATCCCAAGCAGTGAAATTCCCATCTGGAGTGCTTTCCACAGCACCTGAAGTATGATCAAAAGTTGGACATTTGGGCTGCCATGAAGGGCAGTCTGATAAGTAACATCATGTCCCCAGTAGGAGGCAATTACACCTTAATTGTAATTATTTTACAGTGTTAGACATTTACTATTATTCTAAATAATTTTTATCCTTATTTTGTAGACTGCCACGCCACTGGCAGGATTGATTACCTTGCTTGTTCTTAGCTTAAATTGTAAAGTGCCATGTATGCTAATAGTGCTATATAAAAATGGTTCAGTGTTGGAAGCATGCCCTAGGTGCCCCTGTGAATGTATGGGGGAAATAGCCCAGCCACTAGGAGACATTCCAGGAAGATAAAGGGAAGGTTGTGACAGCTCATTCATGGAGTGTTTTTCCACTAGCATGAAGTACCCATTGAAGTACCCATTAAGGACCCATTATGCTCAGAGCAGGATGACCCCATTTCCACTACAGACCCCATTAAAGCCACATTTGTTTCCACCACAGCTAAGAAAATCTGAATCATATAGGTCCTTCAGGACCTATAATCCAGATTTCGTGTAGAGCCCATTAAAGGGGTCTACAATGGGGTCTTCAGCCATCAAATCTGGATTATAAGTAGCCTGTTTCCACTACAATTGGGCAATGGGGTCTAGAGGAGGCTCGGGGGGGGGGATCCCATGGTGGGCCCAAACTCAAAACTTTGAAGTCCCTCTGAAACCAGCTCTGAAGTCCCTCTGAAGTCCCTCCAAAGTTGTCTTTGGAGATTAGCAAGGGCTCCAAAGAGAACCACTTGTGAGAGCAATGCCGTTGTCAAAGGCTCCAGAGGATCTCTAAAGTTAGTGGCAGATCACTCTGGAGATTCTACGGAGCCACTCTGGAGGATCTTTGAAGATTCTACAGAGTGTCTACAGAGAATGCACCCCCTGTCCCCCCAAACACCTGGGGTGACAGGTGGACCCCTCGTGGGTAGATCCGGATTTGCACATGGGTGCTCCGGTGTTTCCACAGCAGGCAGGCTAGCACCCATTGCTATTGGGTGCTAGACCACCCATGGAAACACATTGGGTACTTCCCTTAATCCGGATCTACTAGATCCAGATTAAGGGAAGTACCCATTCCCTAGATTCGAATCTTCTTAGATCCGGATTAAAGGAGCGCGGTGGAAAAACACCCTATATGTAGCTGAGGGCTAGTGTGCTGGGTTATCTCAGTTGTCTGAGCTGAATTTCCCATTTGCAGTCATTTTGCTGGTTGGCTAGGAAAACATCTTCAGTTGGCAGTAAAATGTCTGTAGTAGGAATGCAATTTTTGGTATTCGATTTGAATACTCGAAAATTCAATTCAATTTGAATGTTTAAAATTTGGATTTAACTTCTGAATGTTAACCACAGTCATAGATGCCCATATGCATCTTCCCTAGGTCCATACACATTCGTACACATCCATATACGTCCATATGCATCCTGTAGTTATCCTGGATGCAACCTGTTTTCATCTCGTATGGATCCATAAAAATGCATATGGATGAGGGAAAGATGCAAATCTTCAAGTATGCATTGTGTATGAACCCATACACATACGAGTGTCTAAATAATTCAAATGAATAGATCCAAAATTCAAAATTTGAATCACATCTTCAAATTTGAATTTAAGGACATTTGATTCAAATTTGAATGTCAAAATTTGGTGGATTTGATCAAATTTCAAATGCATTTGAATATTCATGCACATTCCTAGTCTGTAGATGGAAAATTCAGCTCAGACAACTGCCACAACCTAGGATCTTACATTAGCAGGGACTATTTATTTCAGGGAGAGAGGGCCACTTGTTTGAGCAGGTCCTTGGAAGGTCCCATCCTTTCTGCTGACATACAAGATCCTTGAATTCTGGTGTGGTATTTTAATGTCAGCCCCATTTGTCCTTAAATGAAAGAATATTGCGATGGGAACAAACAAGCAGAGGATTTGAAATGGCTACATATAAAGAAATTGGCTTCATTAGTGAAAGATCAGTCACAGGGCCATTAGTTTGGTATCAAATTTAACAAGATTATGTGCCCCTGTACAATGTGTGCTTTGTGTTTTAATAGATTGTGTTTGGTTCTTAAGTGATAAGTACTTTTGTCAGCTACTATGTGTGCAGGGGAAAGGAAAGCTTTAATCAGATCAAACACTTTTTAAATTCAAAGTGGCAAACACTACTCCTGGAATAATCTCTCCAGGCTCCAGCCCAAACTGCCATTGTTAATGAGCGAGTGTATACCTCTGAAACTTCAAGTTTTATTTTTCTAGAAGCAGCAGTTGTTCTGAATGCCTTAAAAACAGATCCTAATCTTGAAAATTTATTACATTTTTAAATGTTACTGAAAACAGTTCAATTCATCATGCAAGTGGCATCTGATTTACTGTAGGCTGCCAGTAAACTAGCTAGTGAAAATGCTGCAGCTGTGCTGTGCTGAAAAGGCCTCCATGAAATAAAAGGCATCAAGAAGACGACAGCAACAGAACCACAGGAACTGAAAACTTGAGTCTTGTCACAGTGGACCTTTTTCAAATGGTTCTTTTATAAAATGTACCTCATATGTACTTGACACACAAAAAAAGCATTTCTTCAAGCATTGCCTTGAAGCCTGGTAACCCTTTTGTAGCAACAAGTCTTCATTCATTGGCTGCCATCAGATGGATTTTTGGATCCCTGATTGGTTGGCATCTAGTACCATAGACATTTCCATTGGCTACAGGAGTCTCTATAGCTTCCTGCTCTTATCTGTCCCAAGATAATCAAAGGCTTGGGATCTCAGTAAATGTCTTTTGATTTTTGAATTCTGTCTGTCCTTCAATCTCAAATTCACCAAGGTGGCATTCCTAATCATGTGTCTGAACACACCTTTACTTGACCATCATCACTTCATTCTGCCAACACTAAAGCCCCATTTGAAATTAGATATGGCCTAATGTATGCACTAGTAGCTAGGCCTAAATAATTCCTATGCCACTGTACCCTTCCTTATTTTTGTTGTCAGCCTTAGCTTTGTTGATGTAGAAAAACTGTGCAATAGCATAAGTTTCGAATACAGCAGCTGAATTAGAGAGGCTTCTTCAGCAGCAACAGGACACTGGATCAGCAGCAATGAGAACGTGGAGAACAGGAACTAGAGATCAAAGATGTGGATGCAGTTGCTGACAGGAAAGAACAGTTGCAGACTGCTCCTGGTGTATTATTTTTATGCATCACTAATCTGGGGGGCAGAGACCCTGTCCCTAAAGTCTAGCCCACAGGGTGGCAGTCAGGAGCCAATGACAAATCTGGGCTGGAATTAAAGAAAGGAAGGATGCAACCCATAGGTGGGAGCTAAAGGTTCCAATTCAGGTAAATGGGGAAAGAATGGGCTAGGTGGATGATGGGAAGGAGACAAAGGAGGTATATGGCAAGTGGAAATCCCTGATTAAATTATCTGACTTCACTGCAAACAAATATCAAATCAAGTAGGATAGTAGATTTAATTGAAACTTATTTCCTGTTCAGCATTAATATATATATAGCCTGATACAGAATTTCCAGCCTGAATATTAATAATAATAGGCCAACTAGATAGCTTTATATGCAGTCTAGAGGTGTCTCCCTTGGTAGAGCTCTGCCTTGGCTTAGCACAGAACTCAGAGTAAGGTATTCTGGGAAGCACATGGCTCCAGAGAATATCATGCTTTGATCCAATGAGGGTCAAAGAGTAGATCTTTAGGACCAATGGCAGGCTTCCAACCATTTGTCTTGCAGTCCTAAACAAGAGGCCTATTTGAACGAGGACCTCCCAAACGCGAGTAGGACACCTGGGATGGATCATTCACTCTGCTGGGCCAGCAGTTCTGTTTTGAACTGCCCCAGCCCGTACCTATTTGTGTTCCAGGTGTAGAGCACAAAATCGCACTCTACACATGGCCCAGGGCATTCCTGGCTGTCCTGGGCAGTCCCATAGTTGTGCAGGAGGGAAAGCATTCACACTCTCCCTCCCAAACAGCTGTGGGCCCCACCCCTGGCTACCAGTATTGGTAAACGGGGCCCAAGTTATCAGGTCAGCCAGAGCCCACAGGAACCCACCTCGGGCTGGGGCCCAGCAGGGACGTGCATGCGTGAACATGACTTACCTCGGGTTCAAAGTGGCAGGCCTGGCCGGCACCGTTGTGCATCTGTGCATGCCACAGGCTCTGACTGGCCAGTTACCTGTGCCTGTGCAGAACTCCTGGCATCGAACCTGGGGAAGGGAAGGGACTGGCCTGGCCTGCCTGCCCCTTGGTCAAATTTGACCCAATGGTGGCAGGCCTGGGAGGAGTATCCCACCCCCAGTGCTGCCTTTTTGGGCTAGGCCATGCAAGGACAGATTCCCCTTTCACACCTTGGCAGGAAGGAATGCGTCCCCAAGCATTCCTTACTGACCTTTACATGAAAGGGGAATCTGTGCCCACATGTCCTAGCCTTCATGCACTACAGCACTACATTCACTTCTCCACTTCTTGTGCAGGCAGCTTTTCTCCACCTTGCAGCAAGGAGGCACCATTTTCTGTGGTGCGTACATGAAGGATAGGAGGAAACCATCTTGCACCAGGGGTGCCTTTGCTAGTATTTATGCCAAAAAAGGTCCCAAATGATTGTTTCAAAGGCATCTACTGCTGCTGAAAAGGGAGACCTGGCAGTAGTGGGTGCCTTTTCAGGATCATGAGGGGATCTTAGGCCTTTTCACACACGGGCTTTTGGAACGCGCGGAAGACAGTCCAGAACGCGGCATTCACATTGTGGCGGCTGGGTTTGCATCCCAGCCCGTTCTGGGATGTCTTCCACGCAATCCAGATGCAAAACACTTTAAAGTGCTCGGCATCTGTCCGTGTGGGTTCCAAGTGTCCCCGGCCATTCGGAGAGGGAAGCGTTTGCACACGCTTCCCTCCCTGACAGCCATGGGCACGCCCCCCCCCTGCCAGCATTGGCCAAATATCAGCCTCACAGCTGACAGGGACTGCGCTGATCACCAGCCTTACCGGGCTGGTGATCGCGCAGGCGTGCCGCCGCCAGTAGACGGGACAGGAGACCCACCAATTCATGGGTCCGCTGTCCCATCTACCAGAGTCACTGAGGCTGGTAGATGGGAGAGGGGACCCACGATTCAGTGGGTCCCCTCTGCCATCTACCAGCCTTGGCGACCCAGGTTGATGGGAGAGGGGACCCACGAATTTGGTACCAGGATGCCTACCAGGAGCAGGAGGGAGGCAGACCCCTCCCCCTCCCCCCTCTATCTGGACAGGAGAAGCCTTTAGTCCGGTTCCAAAGTGGAACGAGGAGTAAAGTGGCCCCTTCTCCCTGCCAGATCGCAGGCTTGGAGGGGTGGCGGGGGCGCCCTCCCCCTGCTCCAGTGTGGTGGGTGGGTGCTGTGGGTGGGGTGGGGGTGCTGTGGATGGGTAGGGTGGGGTGTGATCTGTGCAGTGTAGGCGCCTAGATCCAGGCACCTACACCCCGCAGATGGGTGAGACTGGGGTCAGGGGGAAGCCTTCGGAGACCGGAGCCACGCGCTCCGATCTCCAAAGGGGTCCTGCCCCATAGGGAGCTTGCCCTGGGCCCCGTGATGGGTGCCCGGGTGCCTGGGTGCCCGGGTGCCCGGGTACCTTTGTGCCAGCTGCACAGGACTCAATCGAGCCCCGTACAGCCGGCACGAAGCAGGACAAGCGGCCTGACAGCGCTGCCTGCCCCTTGGGTGCTCGCACCCAATGGCAGGCAGCCTTGCAGGCCGTATCTCCGCCCCTGGCTGGTCTTTGCCGGCTAAGTCACTTCAGAACGCTTTTAGCATTCGCACACAGGCGTGCAGGAACGCGTTTACACACGTTCCTGCGTTCCTGTGTGTGAATGCTGAAAGCGTTCAGGCCACGTGCACTACATCTGTTCCGGACGTTGTGCGAAAAGGCCTCTTGTTATGGTAAATGAAGACATAGCCCTAATCTGTGTGCTACAGATCCATTTGGGATTATGAGTAGCACTCTGCAGTACAAATGCTACTAGCACATTTATTTCATGACAGTTGCCATGAAATTCATAGAATGCTGATATATAGCATATAAAGGTCTGATTATTTTGTTTAACTCCACACCTCACTCTTTCCTTTCACCTTCAAGACAATTTGAAGAGTTGGAGAGCAGTTGGCAGTCACTTACAGAGTTCACCAGGTATCTCTGCCATGCTTTTGCTGGTTTTGTTTTTGTTTTTGTTTCTGCTTCTGCTTCTGTTTTTTTTTTTGCTAGGGAATTAGGAAACAAAGAGAAATCCTTTGGGGCATTTGGTTGTTGAGCTTTGTTTATTATATCATCAAGATCATCGACTTTTGTGAATGCTTAGGGCAGGATACTACTGTGCTACTTTACCTGTGATGCTTTATTTCTGACAATCTGTGGGCAGGAGTGTGGCCAGTTATATGAGCAATGTGTTGGCTGCCTAAAACTGCTGTTTTAGGTGTGAATTTTGCCTTGGTCCCAGTCTGCATAATGTAAACATTTTGTCTTAGCCACATAACTGCTTCTAACATATTACAAGGATGTATTTCCTATTTTCCTTTTGGAGGTTTTATATAAATAGTGTTTTGTATTCACCTGACACAATAAATAAGTCCAATTCATCTTCAATAGTGATTGTATTCCACCTATTGTTTGGCTAGTGATACAGAATGTGTCTAGACATGAATACTAACTGTACAAATGTCTATATAGAATTCAAATTGGGCGGTATTGTGGGCATGTTCTCCACATTTTGTGCATATTACACCCTGGTCATGTTCTCACTATTAATTCTGGGATATGCCTGTCAGAATCTGATTAGATCTGTAGATAAGATTTGTATGCAGAGTATTACCTGATTGCTAAATTCTTCCCCTTTGGCTCGATGCTTCTCCGGCAGAGACTCTTGGCTCAGCTCCAAGCTCCAGCATTCCAGCATTCAATTAAGAATCACGGTAGTTCCAGAGTTAAGTCTAAACTCTAATGTTTATTGCAAGTAAGGATTACACAGGCTTATAGCAAAGCAAATACAGGCGTTTAGCCTGGCGGATCTCCAATCCAATTCATGCTTATCAGCGTCAGCTTACATATTTGGCTAGTAACAAGCAAAACAGCGTGCGATAGATAGATCGGCTAACAGAGTAAAAAACTAATACGGAAGCCCTTTTTACATGCTAGCACCCGGACGTTGTATTATGACAACTTCCGAGAGCTTTAGTGAGTTCTGTCCCCCCTCCCAAGTGCCTACGTGCTGGCAAACACTTCACGACCTTGGTTCTCAGGAGTGAGGCAGACACACTATCAGTTTGTTTTGAAAAAAAACTTTCGGTACATCCGAGCTGTGTTTTCTTCACACTTTCTCCCAACTAACATGCCCCTCCAAACACAGTTTGGATGTACGCAATGTTTACAATTTTGTTTACGGTGTCATGCCTAACAGATTTGCCAATTGCTCATGTTTACCTGTTGGCAGTGGTTTTGTGAGAATGTCAGCAATGTTGTCCTCAGACTCAATGTATTCCAGCTTTACGACTTTGTTTTGCACCATCTCACGTACATTCTGATATCTGACCCCTATGTACTTGGTTCGACACCTAAGATTCTCACTCTCAGCCATAGCAATGCAGGTCTGTGAATCTTCACGAACTGTAATAGGCTGGTCCACTGTTTCCCCCAAATCAATGAGCAATTGCTTAATCCACTGAATCTCAGCCAAGAGTTCAGATAAAGCTGCAAACTCTGCTTCTGAACTGCTTAAAGCAACACAACTCTGCTTCCTGCTGTGCCAAACAATTGGACTTCCAGCAAATTTGATAAGCAAACCAGACACTGACTTTCGGTCATTCTCCTCAGAAGCAAAAGAGCTATCAGCATAACAATCTAAACCTTGTTGATTGCCTTGGATCTCCAACTTTCTGTGTTGTGTACCTTTGAGATACCTTAACACATGCTTCATTCTGATCCAATCCTGAACTGTAGGCCCATTTGCCTTTCTGCTAAGCAGAGCTACTACAAAACTGATATCGGGCCTTGTGTGAGAGCTTATGTACAATAAACTTCCCAGAACACTTTGAAACAACTTAGGATTCTCAAACTGTTTCTCTGAGTCTTCATTAGAAGTTCCAGTAAGCATTGGACTCTTCACTACCTTTGCATTCTGCAAACCACACTTCTCAATCAGTTTCTCAATCTTTTTCTGCTGGCTCAACAGGCACTTGCCATCCTGAGTCCACTGTACCTCGATCCCAAGGTAAAACTTCAGATTTCCCAGGTCTTTGAGCTTGAACTTCTGAGACAACTCCTTCTGCACTAAAGCAACCTCCTTATCAGTCCTAGCGATCACACACAGATCGTCAACGTAGATAGCAAGAATTATCTCATTTTTTGTGTATACGCACGCATCAGCAATGCTGCGTTTGTACCCCAACTTGACCAACTCCTCGTGAATGCAAAGATTCCAGCAACGAGCACTCTGCTTCAAGCCATACAGAGCTTTCTGCAATTGAAAAACCTTTTGCTGCTTACACTGATCAAAACCTTCAGGTTGCTCCATGAACACTAGTTCATCAAGAGGAGCGTTCAGGTAGGCAGTCTCAAAATCAAAGTGTCTCACTGCAAACTGCTTTCTAGCTGCAAGAGCTAAAATCAGCCTTAGGCTTTCTGCCTTTGCAGTAGGTGCAAAGGTTTTGTCAAAACTCTCAAACCTCTGCTGTGAGTACCCTTTAGCAACCAATCTAGCTTTGTACTTCTGGGTTCCATCAGGCAACTCCTTGTGCTTGAAAACCCACTTACAGCCTATAACCTTCTGGTTCTCTGGCCTATCAACAATTTCAAACACCTGTTTGTCTACCAAAGACGAGTACTCTTGCTCCATGGCTTCAAACCACTTCTGCTGCTCTTCTTCAGGAAAAGAGAGTAGCTCTTGGAAGTTTTCAGGTTCAGCCACCACTGAAAAAGCTTTTGCACCTTGCACAACAAACCTATCTGGAGGTTTCCGGACTCTATGAGTCCGCCTAGGTATGATCACCTTGACTCTACCTTTCTCATCTGTGTCTGAACTGTCTGAGGTCTGAGCCTCTGTGGCAGGGTGTGTTTGTGTATGATGTTGTGTAGAGGTACTGGGTTGAGGCCCTGTAGAAGCATCCTGCTTCACTACCCCTCCATTTCCAGCACTTGCAACACTTTGCCCCAGCTTGAGAAAAACTTCTTGGTTGGCATGAAGCCTGTCCCACCCAGAATGTTTCTCAAAGTTGGCACTTCTGGACAGCAACACTTCCCCATGGCCCAGGTAGAACTTGTAGCTGTTACCAGAATAACCCACAAACATCAGTCTCCGCCACTTGGGATCACCTTTCTTCCTAAAGTTTGCTGGAACATACACATTAGCGTAATGGCCAAAAACTCTTAGGTATTTCAGATTAGGTGGTCTCCCAAACAGCATGTGGTATGGAGTGGTTTTTACAAAGGAATTCCAAGTGCGGTTAGCTATATGATTGGCAGTCAGTATAGCCCCCCCCCAGAGTTGTTCCGGAGCCTGTGAATCGAGAATTAGGCAGTCCTTTATCTGCTTTAGGACCCCAATTCTTCGCTCAGCGAGGCCGTCCTCCTGTGGAACTGCTGGGTTTGTTGTCTCATGCTGAATCCCTTTTACCTTTAACCAGTTCTTCAGATCATTAGACAGAAACTCACCCCCTCTGTCTGTAACCAAGAACCCAACCTTGTACTCAAACTGTCTTTCAACCATGTTGACCCAGTTTTTGAGAAGTTGAGCAGCCTCACTCTTCTCTTTCATGAGCAGTACATATGAATACCTCGTGTGGCGATCCACAATTACCAAAAAGTACTTGTTCCCACCAAATGTTTTGCCCATGGGACCTGCCAAATCTGCATGGATTACTTCAAAAGGCCGTTGCGTGGTTCGTTTACTACGTTTTGCAACTGGAAAAGCTCTCAGCTTGGCCTGGCTGCACACTGTGCAAGATAGAAAAGAATCACATGCATGAACTTTGAGGTCAGGACACACCTGTGCCAACTTCTGCAGATTTGTGAAGCTAGTGTGACCCAAGACCCTATGGTAGTAATGGGCACATACCTCGTGTAAAGGCTGATTCTGAACCTGTGAGCAGTGCTCTTTCCCTTCTTTGTCAACCAGAAAATACATTTTGTCCCTTTTGACAGCTTTTGCACACACCTGGCCATTCAGGCTAATGTTACATTCATTCCCTGTGAAAACCAGAGTGTAGCCACTAGATGTCAGTGCAGAAACACTTACGAGACAATTCTGTAATCCAGGCACACACAAGACTTTGGAGAAATCTGTCCCAAAACTTGGCACATGTACAGTACCCATTTGTTTTACCATTCTCCCCCTCCCATCAGCTAAGGCAACGGAATGTATATCACTTTTTACCACCTCTTTTAGGAGCTTTTCACTGTTAACCATATGAGTAGAGGCTCCAGAATCTAGAACCCAGGTATTTGCATTAGAGCACACTTCTTTCACAATAGCCACTGATCCACCACGTTTCCCAGCCTCTTTACCAGCCCCTTTAGCCCCTTTACCAGCTGTTGGATGTTTACAATCTTTTAACACATGTCCTTTCTGCCCGCAAGCCCAGCAGCGTTTCTCCCTAGAAACTGCTGCCTTTTCTTGCTGAAGGCCTTTGAATTCTTCAGGCAGATTAGTAGAGTGTCTCTGTGCTGCGTGCGGCTGCCTCTGGAGCCCTGCTTCGTCCTTCCGACGCTGGCTCTCCTCCAAGACACGCGCTGCAACCAGCTCTGGAGTAAGCTGCCTTTCATCAACACTTTGTAGACTCCACAGAATGTTTTCATACTCATCTGATAAACTTCCAATAAGGATGTAGGAACGTTGAATATTTGGGATTTCTATCCCGCGGCTTTGGACTTGATTGAACAAATCAGTCATTCGTTCCAAGTGGGCTGCTGGATCTGTTCCCTTTTTCATCTTGCAGGAATACAGTCTCCGGCACCACAACATTTTAGATAAAGCTGTTTGCGACTGGTGCACAGCTCTCAAAGAGTCCCATGTGTCCTTAGCCGTGAGTTTATCTCTCACATGCGAAAGCTGCGAGGGAGAGATTGTAAGCAAGATAGTGGCCCTTGCTTTCCGGTCCTGCTCCGCAGTCGCTTGGGTTGGCCCATTCACAACAACATCCCAAAGGTTCTCTCTTATCAGCAATGCTTCACAATACGTTTTCCAGCTGGCATAATTGGAATTTTCTAACTTCGGAAACCTTGCTTGCTCCATCATTAAGCAGCTCACAGACGGGATCTTGGCAGTTTTCCCAGCTTTTGCTGTCAGCTATGATAAGACACAGACGCTCCGTCTTGCTCAGTCTCACCAATCAGCCCAGACAGCCTTTTCCAGCTTCAGGGTAAAAGCCTTTCTCCCAGTCTCAGCAAAAAGGTTTCTTCAGATAGCAATCAGATAAGAGCTGATAACGATCTGGGCCCATAACCCTTGTCAGAATCTGATTAGATCTGTAGATAAGATTTGTATGCAGAGTATTACCTGATTGCTAAATTCTTCCCCTTTGGCTCGATGCTTCTCCGGCAGAGACTCTTGGCTCAGCTCCAAGCTCCAGCATTCCAGCATTCAATTAAGAATCACGGTAGTTCCAGAGTTAAGTCTAAACTCTAATGTTTATTGCAAGTAAGGATTACACAGGCTTATAGCAAAGCAAATACAGGCGTTTAGCCTGGCGGATCTCCAATCCAATTCATGCTTATCAGCGTCAGCTTACATATTTGGCTAGTAACAAGCAAAACAGCGTGCGATAGATAGATCGGCAAACAGAGTAAAAAACTAATACGGAAGCCCTTTTTACATGCTAGCACCCGGACGTTGTATTATGACAACTTCCGAGAGCTTTAGTGAGTTCTGTCCCCCCTCCCAAGTGCCTACGTGCTGGCAAACACTTCACGACCTTGGTTCTCAGGAGTGAGGCAGACACACTATCAGTTTGTTTTGAAAAAAAACTTTCGGTACATCCGAGCTGTGTTTTCTTCACACTTTCTCCCAACTAACAATGCCATGATCAAATTGCTAAATTTGTTTTGTGTTACAAAACTTACCACGTAGTGTGATGGGTTGCTTGGTTTCAGCAGGCAGCCTGTTGTCACATCACTTCAGAGAGGTAAACCTGAGGAAGTCCACACAGGGTAGGAAAAAGTCAGACAACCATCCAGATGCTATATGTTGTCTCCTTAGCCACTGAAAGGGATGATTTTTTGCAGAACAGGATTCCCCATTCTGAGTTAATATGGAGTTAGCACCAGGGTTTAATATAGAGTTAGCACGATATCTGTTGGTTATGTTGACCCTAACCTGGAATTCTTGGTCGTGACTACCAGACACACTCTAACTTCTGGGTCAACGTCTGTTCTCTGGTTGGCATCCCCAGCTGGGAATCTGGCTTTGGGTAGCGGGCAAAAAGTTTTTGGTTAGTGGGGAGGGGCAGATCAGAGATTCAGCCATGCAGACTCAGTCTTCCTGCTTCCATGTCTGAAGCCTCTCATTGCTCTACCCCAGCCTCTCCTTTTGTAGCCAGTGTGGATGGTGCCTCCGTTCAGAGAATTGTATTTTTAACAAATCACCATTTTCTAATATTTGAACCCTGCTCATGCACAATAAGCAAAGATAGATAACCGTATTCATTATTATCTATTTATATTTCTATCCCAGCCTATACTCGAAGGTCTCAGGGTGGGTAACAACCTTAAAATCCACCATATCAAACAAAATAATATATATTAAAACAATAAAAACCACCACAGCATTTAAAATCCAACATGTTAAAAACAAAACAATACCAATTAAAACAGTGGTGTTTACGGTGGGGGAAACATTACTGACATTTAATCAAAGGTCTGAGCAAAGAGGTGTGTCTTCACTGCCTTCCTGAACATAAACAGAGAAGGAGCCCAATGCACCTCAAGGGGAAGACTATTCCACAACCTGGGGGCCATTACCGAGAAGGCCCTCTCCCAGGTGCCCACCAGCCTCACTACTGAAGGTGGTGGGACAACCAGGAGGTCCTCCCCTGCAGATCTTAGGGCACGGGCAGGTCGGCATGAGAGAAGGTGTTCTGTTAGATATTTGGGGTCCAAGTCATTTAGGGCCTTATAAGTCAGACTTAACACCTTAAATTGGGCTTGGTAGTAAATTGGCATCCAATGCAGTCCTTCTAAAACCGGTGTGATGTGCATCCGGCTAGCTGTCCCAGTCAGGACCCTGACGGCTGCATTTTGCACTAGCTGCAACTTCCGAACCATCTTCAAGGGCAGCCCCATGTAGAGTGCATTACAGTAGTCCAACCTAGAGGCCATCAGAGCATGGATAACTGTGGCCAAATAATCTCTTCCAAAAAAGGCTTCCAAAAAAGTGGATGCAATAGCCGTAGTTGGGCGTAGGCGTTCTTGGCCAGGGCATCCACCTGAGCTTCAAGCCTCAGCGTGGAATCCAGGAGTACCCCCAAGTTAGGCACCTGTCCCTTCCAGGGCATTGCAACCCCTTCAAGGATAGGGTGTCTCCCAACTACATGGACCCAAGACCCTGTGACACACAGCACCTCTGTCTTGTCTGGATTCAGCTTCAATTTATTGGCCCTCATCCAGCCCATTGCTGCCTCCAGGCACCTGTCAAGCACTTCTACTGCCTCTCCTGATTCAGATAGCAGAGAGATAGAGCTGGGTATTATCTGTATATTGATGACACCT
Source organism: Aspidoscelis tigris stejnegeri (assembly GCA_023333525.1). NCBI lineage: Eukaryota > Metazoa > Chordata > Lepidosauria > Squamata > Teiidae > Aspidoscelis > Aspidoscelis tigris. The sequence goes on from JALMGA010000001.1 coordinate 218,395,526, forward strand.
TACTCCATATCTCCTGACGACCTCTCCCAGCGACTTCATATAGATATTAAATAACATGGGAGATGAGACTGACCCCTGGGGAACCCCACAAGAGAGTTCCCAGGGTGTCAAGTCACTATCTCCTATGACCACTATCTGAGACTGGTTCTGGAGACAGGAGCAGAACCAATGCCAAGCATTGTCTCCCACTCCTAAACTCCGTAGCCTCTCCAAAAGGATACCATGGTCGACGATATCAAAAGTCGTTGAGAGTTCCAAGAAAATCAACAGGGTTGCATTCCCCCTGTCTCTGTCCCACAGGAGATCATCAACCAGGGTGACCAAGGTGGTTTCTATGCTGTAAACAGGCCTGAAGCCAGATTGAAATGGGTCTAGATAATCAGCTTCAACCAAGCATTCCTCTACCACCTTGCTTAAAGTGAAACCACCAGGCGATAGTTTAGATCTTCCAGATCCAGGGAAGCCCTCTTCAGGAAGGGGCATACCACAGCCTGTTTAAGGGCCAGTGGAACCACCCCTTTCCTCAGAGAGGCATTCACCACTTCCTGAATCCACCTGGTCATCCCTTGCTGGCTAGCTTTTATCAGCCAGGAAGGGCAAGGGTCCAGAGAGCACGTTGTTGGCCGCACCTTCACAAGTAGCTTATCGATATCCTCAGGCCACAGTAATTGAAACTGATCCAAAAAATTGGACCAGACATCTGGATGCCTCACCTGGACTATGTCCAATTGTGACATTTAATCCCCTATGAATCTGAGCGACTTTGTCCTCAAATTGCCTTGCAAAACTGTCACAGCAGATATTGTGTGGCCCTGTCTCGCACTTTCTTGAGCCTGTTTTTAGTAGGCCATTTACTACTCTAAAGAGCCCTGCTGGATGGCTGCTCAAGGACGCAATGGTGGTGAAGAAAAAACTCCTTTTTGCCACCATCACTGCCATGTGGTAGGCACGATAGTGTGCTCTCACCTGGGTTCGGTCAGATTCACAGCCGGATTTACGCCACCTGTGCTCTAGTCATCGACCTCCCTGTTTCTTGGCCTGTAGCTCTGTAGAATACTGGGGAGCTTTTTGGGCTCTACAAGCATGTCAAGGACCCTTGGGAGCGATCATGTCTATAGCTCTGCTCATCTCCTGATTCCAGAGAGAGACCAGAGCTTCGGCGGAGCACCAGTCATGCCAACCGGAAAATCCCCCAGAGCATTCAGGAATTGCTCAGATTCCATAAGTCTGGGGGTGGACCATCCCAACAGGCTCCACATCCCCGCAGAGGGAGGCAGAACAGAAGGGGTGATAGCTTTAAGACATCTTACACCCTTCTCTGAAACTGCCTCTTCTGCCTGCCTCCCAATGCTGTATCTTCCCCTGCCCATTTGCACCATGATGGTGGCCCCCAGTCATACTTCTCCCCGTCTGCCCTCGACACATGCTTCCTCCTCATGAAACAGAACACACACACTATTACACACACACACGCACACACGCACACACAGAGCGGGGAAGGGGGGGAAAAGCTAAAACAATATTAAACAATTAAAACAAGGATTTAAAATGGCAGCTATTTCTTCCTTGTGGGTCAAGGACAGATGCCCCACCAGGTCCCAACCAGTTCCTTTCTGCCTTCTCCTCTCAGCCCAGTTTTGTAGCCTGAGAGTGGGTGTGGCGGGACAAACATGCAGTCAGCTGCTAGCCAGTTCTTCCATACTTTCCATACACGTAGAAGTCTGGTGCGCATACATTGCGCTAGGTAATAATTCTCTGAGCAGCCATTTCCTATGAAATCTATCCTAGATCCTACTACTAAATTTTATTAGGTTCTGGCTTCTCTGAATTAACCTCTTTAAACATGATTTCATATGAATATAATATCCTAGAGGATGTTGCATTTTTACGTCCACTATTTAAACTCTGCTCCAAAAAAACAATTATTTCCGCTGTTGAACTTGTAGGGACTAAGGAATTTCTCATAGATGCATCAGCGTTATATTGTAACCTCCTGATCACAATTCCTATATCATGAAGTTGGTTTGATTTTCCATGTATTTTATGTACTATAAGCTTGAATGAGAAGGGCAAGGAGATGGGTTGTTAAGCACTGTCATTTTGCTATTTGTATGTCATAATAAAATTGACTTTAGACATATTTCTTTTTGATGCTGCTGCCCTCCAAAGCATTTAAAGAGCACATGGATAGATGAAATATAGCAGAAGAAAAGGAATAGCATCCCAGAAATGACTACTGGATTTACCATCTGTCAAATGCAAAGAGATAATGGACTTTATTGCTAATGTAGGCCTAGGCTTTAATTTGTTTTTTATGGATGTCAAAAAATGCCTTTGGAAAGAGAAGGTATCATGGAGAAAGGAGCAAAGTACCACATCTGCCATCCTCAAGGCAAATAGCTTGCATACAGCCCTGGCTATGTTGTTTATAGTAATGGCTGTATCATTTTTGACTGCTGTTAGGTCACTCTCACAGTCTTTCTGGTGAACCTTGTCTACATTCTACTGCCGCCACCACCCTGAAGTTGGATAACTCCTTCCCTGGAACAACCCAGCTGTGGATTGCTAAAAAGCAGTCCATAGCTTGACTAGAGTGTCTGTATTGCTCTTGTGGAGGTGGTTTTGCACCTTCTTCTGGGTGTGGCATGGTGAGTGGGTGTGGTAGTACAACTGTGGCTGCACAGTCATGTGCAGTGTCCAGACTGCCATGGCAATGGCTGAGAACATGGCAGATGTTACCTTGGATATTACTCTGACAATCTGGCATGGCCTCTCCTGGCCATTTGTACTTTGAGTGCTTCTAGTCTGGTATGGGGCTTTTCCAGCACTTCAAGTGCAAATGGCCACTGCTTCACTGGGTCTTTAGTATGGTTATACTAGTACTGTTATATCATACTAGGTTGGTAAGTATGAACCCTCCCCAAATCAAGCTGGAGCAGTCCAGCAGCTGAAGGAGTTCACATGTTCTGAAACAATGCAATCTGCATTTGGATGACTCTTCTGGAACTGCCACTGTGATGGCCCTGAAAATTGTGCTGTCTTCAGAGCCAGCCTCTGTATTCTCCTATGGCCATGAACTAAAATTCCTGGCTTCTGGGGGACCTATTTTGGTGGCACAATTGGGTGAACTGCGAAGTGCCCCACTAAACTGGAACACAGAGGCATATGCTCTGTCTTCACATTTTTTTCAGTCCAGTTTAGCATTTTGGTGGTGCAATTTTTGGTGAATGTAAGTTTCAAAAGTAAACTTGATAATATGAACATTTAGGGCCTTTCTGCAGATGCCGCCGAAAACGGATCTAAAAGGGGAAAGCCAGGGAAGGCGGCAGCCGGCTGTGCCATGGCCAGCTGTCAAACAGGGAGCATGCGCTCTCCCTGTTTGACAACTGGGCATGCGCTGGCAATCCGGCTCCCTCCGCCCCGGTGCAGAAGCATTTGCTTCCAAACCGGTTTAAGGGGAAAAGCCAGATGTAAGACCTGATTTTTTCAGGTCTTACATCTGGGTAGGATTCAGCAGCAAAACTGGTTTAAACAACCGTTTTTGCCTGCTGATGTGCGGACGTGGCATCCTCAAAGGGACCCTAATTGGGTTCCCTATGCAGAAGCCACGTCCTAATCCTTCTGCATCTGGCTCTAATTCCGTTTTTAGAGCCTGTGCGGAAAGGCCCTTAGTTTAAATATCTGGTCTGAATCCTTGTTTTGTGGGAAGAGAAAGCAGAAAACTCATATTTGGAAAATGGAGAATGGCATTCCAGAGGGTATTATGGGATGATGTTTGTCAGCCTTCTGTCTCATTCCTGCTTTGGAGCAGCTGTGGCTTGTGTGGTGGACCACAGGTGCAAGATGACACACTTATTGGTACTTTAATGGTGCCAAACTACAAAGAAACTCACAGTGGGCCCCCGCACAGTTCAGCATCACCTGTTGCTGCCTTGCTCTCTTCTTCACTGGTATCTGAGAATAAGTAAATTGTGTAAGTACTCCTTACTTACTCCTCTAGAGGGTTGTGGGACTCTCCAGACCAGATTTTGGGGAAGGCCTGCAGCCTGCAGTAGAAGGAAGTGGAAATCCTGCTATGTGATGGGAAGTCCATGTGTGTGACATTGGATTTCATCTAATACATTTCTAATACATCTACTTTTTGAGATTAGTGTGGACAATGTGTATTCATATCCCATCAAAACCACTCCTATTCAGTAAAGTGCTAATATTGTACCACTATTTTCTTTGAATAGTGGAAAAATATGTCCTTTGACTCCAGGGGTAGAAGTAATGTATGATCATAGTTCTACCACACTGAGTGGCTTTAATGGAAACAATTTTTTGAACAGTTATGTTTTCATGCTGGTCACCAAATTTGATCAAATTGCTCCGTGTGTGCTTTACTTATGCCCCTGTGAAATTGTTAAGCAAGGTGCTGATGCCTTATGCTTGCCATAAACCTAACTAAAATGTCAACTCCATTGTAGGTGCCAGGAGAGAGTTCCTGCTGTTTGATGACAGATTATACTACACTCTTTAGATTTCCACAAAATTAAAAGCATTTTTTTTGTTATTCAGATGCACCTGGCTATTACCATAAAACGATGTTTTCAAAGTGTGAAACCAAGAGAACCTTTGACTTGGCACAGCAGAAAAAACATCTCTCTCCCCCTCTTTTCCTCTCCCTGCCTCTGCTACTTGAATACCAGAAATGTTAGAAGTCCCTTATATAGCCCAGCATAGATTGGTTTAAATGTTGCTGTTATTGTTGCCTTTGGTTTGGTTCCACGAGTTTGTGCCCAGGCAACTATGATAAAATACAAGCTATAAGAGAACCAGATTTTCTGTTTATGAGACAGGTGGCTCTAGAAATTTCCATCTGACAGAAGTAAAAATATGGGCCAACTAAACGGATGCTATACGATCAGGTTTCTTACTATTATAACCCTCTCTGCTCTTCTTTCCTGCTCCCTTTCAATTTCCCCCCTTTTTTTCCTGCAGTTGCAGCTTCTGAATACATCTTGTGTGATATAAGAAGGCTGCTGCTCTGCCCTCCAGATTTTCTTCCCTGAATAGTCCTTTTTATTTGCATTCACTAAGAGTTAAGAACAAAGTAGGGCCACAGTGATTGACTTCATCTGCATCCCTTTCAAGGGGAGGAATAAATCTGCAAAACAGAACAAGCTTTATGAGAAGAACCCCCCCCACTTTGATGTGAAAGCTTAATCCTGTATGTCAGAGATCTATTTCAGGCATCCTGAAATAATGCTGCATAGGATAACTTGGAAGTCAGCTGGTGTCATTAAAATTCAAAGGTGCCTGGCCTATAACAGCCACCAGGCACACTGGATCAGAGTACATTCTCCCATTCTCCCTTATGAAAACAGGATGCAATGTCTAGGGCTGCCTCCAGGCTAGTAATATAAATGCAAAGTTTAATTAAAAAGCACAGTAAACTCACTGCGCAGGGAAAACTGGACGTCCATACTGGAAATCAGTTCCTTGGTTTCCTCTATTGGAGCAGTGAGAGTTGGGATGGCATGCGCTGCCATGTGGATTGAGGCAGTCAATCAAATTTTAAGCTACCCGTCCTGGTTAGGTGACATTTTGTCTCCTTTTCTCACTGTCCTGCCTGCATTGCTTTGAAACTTCAAATTACCTTTATACTGCACAGCGAGAGTTGTTCATCCCGCACCAAGGAAAATGTGCAGTCCCAATCGTATAATGCGGTGCCATGATGATAGATCGATCATCCTGTGTGACTGCACAATCAGGACTGTGCATTCAGTGCACAGTATTAAATGTGTCTGGACGCAGCCCAGATCTCTTTAGTCTTGAAAGACAGCATATAAAATCATGTATGGTGTGGAAAAGGCAGATAGAGAAAAATTAGTTTCCTCATTGCATAGCACAGGTGGAGAGCAATAGAACCAGGGGGCACTCTTGAAGCTGATGGGCAGGAGAGTTAGGATTGACAAGGGGAATTTACTACCAGAAGTAGTAGTGACATAAGAAGATAAGAGGAGCCCTGCTGGATCAGGCCACAGCTCATCCAGTCCAACATCCTGTCCCACCAAGCAAAAGACCAATTCGAAGTGTTAACTTTAATTTATAAGATCCTAAATAACTTGGGCCCCAAATGTCTAAAGGAATGCCTTCTTCCATATTGACCTGCCTATAAAGATCTGGAGAGGAACCCCTCCTGGTTGTCTCACGACCCTCAGTAGTAAAAGGGGTGGGCACCTGGGAGAGGGCCTTCTCAGTGATGGCCCCTAGGCTATGGAATAATCTCCCCCTTGAGTTGCATCACGCACCTGAACTATATGTCCAGGAGGGCTGTGAAAATGCACCTCTTTTGCCCTGGTCTTTGGTTAAATTGGAATATACTTTCTTTTCTCACTTTTCAGATATTGTTACTGTTTTAATATATACTGTCATTTTTTAAATGAATATTTGATTTTAAATGTTATTACCTGCCCTAAGACCTTTGGGTACAGGACAAACAAACAAACAATCAAATACTGATTGAAGAACCTTGCCATGAGCTCTGGAGATGCATTTTTCTTCTTCTTAGGAAGAAAAATCCTCACCTCTGATCTTGGCATTTTTTCCTGTATTCGATGATGACTGCCAAGGAAACAGGTAAGTCACCTTAAGCAGCTGTAGCAATGGGATGAAGACCTGTGAGAGCTGTTCATCCTATTCTGCTATTACAGTGCTCTAATGAACATTTACTATGGCAAGGTGAGGGTGAGTGCAGCATCCATATGAATATGCATTGAATGTGCCATGAGGGGGCATGGTTGTGTGGGCCCTGTGTTCTTATATTGCATTTATAGAACCATAAAGGTGCTGCACAGATCCTGTCTGATAGTCTATTACATAGGATGCAAAAGGCTTCTGGAATGGTGGAAATGGTTATTGAACTATGCCTTGATTTTGTTTTTTGTCTTTGACTTGTTTGCTTTTACTTATATACTTAACTGTTTTGTCCATTATTAATCAAAGTATTATTTCTTGTTTCCAGCTGTGTTTGCATACTCAAATGCCCAGTTTTGTTCCAATTACAATTTCAACACATTTGTCAGCCCAGTGGTCCAGTTCTAACATAGTCCTTTGTCCAGGTGCTGTAATAGGTGCACCTGAGCCATCTACTGCCTGTCAGTCTAACTAATTGCACAGGTTGGTGTGAGCTCTTAAGAAGAGTAATGAGTTATAAATGCAAAAAAAAAAAACGCAATGCAATGCAACAAATAGCTGTAACAAAATGATTAGAATGAAAAATGTTTCTGTCTCCTTCCTACACATACTCATTAAAGTAAGAAGGATTATTTCTGAACAGTTCTCTACAACAAATACAGGAAATGTTGGGGCTTTCAATTTAAATAGAGAGGAATAATTTTCTGCTGTTCTCTTTTTAAATAACTTTAATGAACACTCTGGACAGTTCCTCTGGGGCCTCCCTTAGACCACACCAGTGTGTGAAAAGGCAACTCTTAATACTTTTGCTGATTTGGTATACAGGCCAGTGTGGAATTGCCATCTGTCTGCCAGTTTGGTCTTGTGCTTAGAGTGCTGGGTTTGATTTCACATTCCTCTGTATCTCATAGTCACTGAGTTCGATTCCACACTCCTTCATAAAGCCAGCTGGATGAACTTGAGCCAGTCACAGGTTTCTTTCTGAGCTCTCACAGCCCCACCTAACTCACAGGGGGTGTTTTTCTATGGTCACTTTGTACCCATTTTAGCACTCATTAAGGACCCATTTGGGTGAGAGCTGGATGACCCAATTTCCACCACGGCACCCATTAGGGACACATTTGTTTCCATTGCACCTTGGGAAACCTGGATCATATGGGTACTTTTTGGCCTTTAATCCAGATTTTCTGTAGACCACATTAATGGGGTCTACCATGGGGTCTACCATGGGGTCTTCAGCCAGAAAATCTTGGCAATGGGGTCTAGAGGAGGCTAGGGGGAAGGGGCACCCTTGGGGGGGGGAGCCCCAAAACCTATGCTTCGAAGTCATTTCAAAGTCATTTCGAAGTCACTTCGAACTCTGTCCAAAATAGCTCCAGAGCATCTTTGAAGTCTGTGCTGATCTTTGGAGTGAACTCCGAAGTGACTCCGAAGTCACTTTGAAGTTTACTCTGAAGATCAGCACAGACTTCAAAGACGCTCCAGAGCTATTTTGCACAGACTTCGAAGTGACTTCAAAATGACTTTGAAGTGACTTCGAAATGACTTTGAAGTGACTTTGGAGCTGCTTCAGAGATTGTACCCCCTGTCCCCCCAAACACCTGGGGTGACAGGCAGACCCCTCGTGGGTAGATCCGGATTTCCAAATGGTGCTCCAGTGTTTTCACAGCAGGGAGGCTAGCACCCATTGCTATTGGGTGCTAGGCCACTCATGGAAACACATTGGGTACTTCCCTTAATCTGGATCTACTAGATCTGGATTAAGGGAAGTACCCATTCCCTAGATTCGGATCTTCTTAGATCCGGATTAAAGAAGCACTGTGGAAAAACACGCAGGGTGTCCATTGTGGGGAGGAGAATAGGAAGCATTGCCAGCCATTTTGTGTCCCCTTAAATGGGTGAGAAAAGAGGGATATAAGAGCCAACTTTCCTCCTTCATCTCCTTCCTATATGTTGTCAAAATTTTTGCTCTTTTGAGTCTCTTCTGCTTTTCCATTCCATATCAGGCCACCAGGCCATAGCTCAGTGTTAGCACAAGTGCCTGGAAAACTGAGGCTGGCATGTGGTAACTACAGTAAAAGAAGACTATTTGTTTGTTTAGATTTGTACTGCTCCTCCTTTGTTATCTAAGGCCCTTTCCGCACTTGGCCTTATTCTGGAATATATCTCAGGATCAGGGTCTCTTATCTGCATGTTATTGCAGACTACAGCAGGTCCTAGTGAGACTTGCCATAGGCTGTATTAGCATGTGGACAAGAGACCCCTATCCTGAGATATATCCCAGAATAAGGCCAAGTGCGGAAGCAGCCTAAGGCTCAGAAGAGCTTACAATTTTAAAAGAAACAAAATGATTAAATTACTATATTAAAAATATTGAGTATAAACATTAAAATACATAAATTAAAAACCCAAAGTGGCTGTTCCTCTTCTCTTATTTGCCAAGAAAGATAGGTCCATTTACTTCCTAGTAGGTAGTCCTAATCAATGATACCAAAACCCACAGATTTTTGTCAGGACTACACATCCCCTTAATTTAATCTGGGATTCCTTTACAGTTTTGCTTCAGTTTGATTCACCCATAGCCTAGTGTTTTAAAAGGCACGTGCATGATTTCCTTTATTAGTTGATATAATTGATACACAAAAATAAATCCTCTGTGTAAGCTTGGGTAGGAAGAAGTCATATAACTAAGCTTTCATTTATTTAAAACTTGATTGCACCATTTATCGAATATTTACTGTAGTTCCTGTATTAATATAGACACTTTTGTGCCAATACTTGTTAAGATCTCTCTTTTTTTTTTCCAGTCCGGAGGAATTATAAAGGGGCTTTCCTAAAGGTTAGTTAATTACAGACAGTAAATTTTCTTATATAGACACAGACTCCCAAATGATTTAATTTTCAAAAGAAGCACATCAAGACACTAAATTAAAGCTTGTCTTTTGTTTTAGTGTTAAATTACTATTGAAATTAAAGGTGACAGAATTAAAAAGAAAATCTTCATGTACATTGATAGGTCTGAAAGTGTAGTGCATACATATAAGAGCTAAATGCTGAAGTGTGAAAAGAAACCTAATGTTCTGCTTGTTGAGCTTGTTGAAAAGCTTCCCTGCTTCCATATTTACTTTCTTTATCCTGGTACAGGGAAGGCAGCTCTGAACCAAGATAAGCCATCTGTCTCAAGCTGGGATGGATTGCTCCTGGTGTGGAACAAGACTGACACTATTCTTATGGGGTCAATAGCCATCTGCACCAGCTTTGCTGTTGTGGTTGCTGTTAGTAACCAAATCATAGCTTTGAAGTATGGAAAATAATATAAAAGTGGCCAGCACTGTGAACAAAAAGGAATGGTATCCACCATAAAGGGTGAGAGGAATGTTTAAATTTTTGCTTAGGACTATAAGAAAATAACAGAAGAGCAGCCCTGGTGGATCAGACCACAGACCATTGAGTCCAGGATCCTGTGTCACAGTGGGGCACTTCTAAGGCCATCTGCTGGGAATCGAGAGCAGGAGAAGGTTTGTCCTTGTCTCTGCTTGAGATGCCCGTGAGCATTTGGTGGGCCACTGTGTGAGACAGGATGCTGGACTAGATGGGCTGTGGCCTGATCCAGCAAGGCTTCTCTTATGTTCTTATGTTCTTACCTTTGCTTTTTGGCATTTTCAAGCAAAAAACTGAGGCAAAATCTTCACCTGTTCCCAGTTCCCTACAAATAGCCTTTACAGAAATCTTGCTTGTTTCTTCAACCTGGAGGTGGCATATTGACATCAATATAGACGAACAATCCTCTGGGTGAAAAAAAACCCTTCAGTTTGCCAGTCCTAACTCAGGTTCACAGAGTAGGGACTGCACAAATGAGTTTTTGGCATTCGATTAGTAATGAATCGAATGTTAGAAAACCCATATTCATTCAAATAGATACCCTTCAAATGTGGTAGGATTCTATTTGATATGAATGTACTCGTACAAATTTGTATGAATATCCAATATGAATGTATATGGATCCTGCTTACGGATCCTGCCTACAGATCCTATACAAATGCATAAATATGAGATACATATCCTATACCAATGCATACGTATTGGGTACGTATCTGATATGTATCCTATACCAATGCATACATATCGATACGTGTCCGATATGTATCTCCAGTCTAACAAATGTATGAATTGTTCATGTGAATATTCTGAAACATTCATATTGGTATGAATGTTAATATACAAATGTTGTAACATTCAATTCTTGTACGAATGTCTGAATTTGTACAAATTTGTACAGATAATGACTGTTATGAATGTTTGTGCACACCCCTCCCTGTCATAGAGTGCTATCAGGTTCTAGTGTTGTGCAATGCAGAAAATATTTTTTCTTTAATCACCTTTTCCACACCATAATATGATTTTAAATGCTTCAGTCAGGCCACCTCTTAAGTGCTATCTTTCAAGGTTGAAGAGGCCTAAATGTTGCAGCATGATTTCATTTTGAGTTCTTGATCATTCTGCTTGCCCCTTTCTGTCTGTTTTTCCTAGTTCCACAATATACTTTCTAAGGTGAGGTGACCAGATGCCTTTTCACACTTATGCAATCAGGACAGCTCTCCACTACTGTGGGCTCTTACCTTCCCCCTCTCAGTGATATTGTGGGGTTTTTCCTGCAATCCTCCCTGTGATATCACTGGGAGTGGGGAGGAAATGGCCCATAAAGCCCTGCAATACTGCCTCACCAGTGTCCTCTCCAGCCAGAAATGTGTATGGTCCTCCTGTACCTGGAGTGTACCAGGCTTCGAGCACTAATGGCTGTAGTGTGAAAAGGTCTCAGAATTGCACACAATATTTCAAATGTCCCCTCCCCATAGATTTATAAAGAGGTACAATGATGCTTTCCAACTTGTTCCCTATTTCTTCCTAATTATCCCAAGCATTCACCATTGCTGTGCACTGGGTCAACACCTTAATTGAACTGTTCACCAGAACCCCAAGATCTCTTTCTGGTCTGTCACAGAAAGTTCAGACACCATCAGTTTATAGTAGTAATTGCGATTCTTTGCTCCAGTGTGAATTACATTGCACTAGCTAAAATTTAAAGTTATTTGCCACTTTGTTGCCCACTTAATCCCCCTGCAGCTCTTTGCAATCTCTTTCGGTTTTTGCTGTCCTAAACAATTTAATGTCCTCCACAAACTTTGCTATCTCATGCTTACTCTTCCTTCTAGACTATTTATGAATAAATTAAAAAGCACAACTCCTGGCACTGAATCCTCAGGGACCCCACTTTTTACTTCCCTCTGTTCTGAGACTTGTCCATAGCTGCCTATAGAAAGTGAGGGAACTGCCCTGAGCACAGATGAAACACAGCTTTTTGTTTCACTGGATCAAACGCCAAGAAAAGCTTTGGTGGCTGCAGTTGCGTCCACAGAGGCCATAATGGCCATAATGCCCAACATAATCCATGGAGCCATGAACTCTTTCTTCTTCCTATCAACTCAAGCTGAAAGTGCAGAAGACTTGCCATCCGTTGTTTCTCATTGCAATGCCAGGAGCCATTCTTAGTACTGTCTGTTTCAACATATGACAATTATGTAAGGTCCCAGCTGTGAACTGAATCTGGGACTTTTTGCATACAAAGTGTATTTTCTGCCGCTCAGCTATAGTTCTTTCACAACCACAAATGATATTTATTATAGGTAAAAAATGCAAATATCACAACTGCACTGAGATTCTTTGAAGAAAAAACCACAAAAAAAAAAACAAAAACAAAAAGTGAAATATGATTGCTCCAAATAATGCTTGCATTTCATATTTTTGCAAAGCACATGCTAACCATGCTCTGCTTCTGTAACATGTCTTACATCTTTGCAATCTCTCATTTATATGGTGTCATGGCCCTAATCTTCTTTTCCTAAAAATGTTCCTTTGCTTTGAAATTGTTAATGAAGTGAGACCATAATAGGGATACTTCATGATTACTCCGGAAAAATTGAATTTATTAAAAGCTTAATTGGATTTAAAAGACACAATCCTTCTAATCCAGAGCTTTGAACAATGACGGTCAAGCCCATATGACAGATTCATGAAGTATCAGGAAACAAAGAGAACAGTTATATATTTGCTTAAAATATATTACACTATTTCTGTTTTTATTAATAACATAATATTTAACATCCTCTCTCTTTTTCACTCTCTTGTTTTTTTAAAAAAAATCTTAGCCAAATGGGAAAATTAGCTATCAGAATTAAACTTGTAACAGACATTGGTTTGTAAAGCCTTCAAGGGGGCGAAGAAATGTATTATAAAATAAAAGCCACTGCATTGCTGCCATTTCTAACCACAAAACAAAACAAAAGGTGCTGTATACAGAATTATATAATTACTTTAAGGGTAAGATATACCCCACTAGAAATATGAAAGAATATATAATAAAAATAAGAGTGTACAATAATAATAAAAATATTTATTAAAAACAATGCAAAATAAAATAAAATAAAATAAGAAAGCCAAACGCGTTTCGACCCTAGAAGTGGGTCTTCTTCAGTGGCTTATAATTATTTAAAAATAGTTTTTTTAAAAATAGTTTTTTTTTAAAAAAAAAACTTTTTAACATACAATTTTTATACAGCTCACTGGTGTGATTCTGTTTAATTTCAAAGTAGCAATCACTCTTCATGTCCGAGTCTAACATCTTATATATCCTACTCAGCTGCTTGGTAGGATGACTCTGCAAAGACTCAAGGAACAGAGAGACAAAGGGAAAACAAGGAATGGAATGACAAGTGAATGAAAATCTCAAATCAGCCAATTCACATTTTCATTCAATCCAACTGGTGTTTCAGATTTTAATCTATGGATCCACTTGAGTTCTAGTATTTGTAATTGTTTTATATTCCTGATGTTGTCTATGCCATCTATGCACCAAAATTTAAAGGAGTCATAAGGATGATTTACCTCCAGAAAATGTTTCACCATAGGTGCCTGTATCTTATGATTTTTAATGCAACTCCTATGCTCCACTATCCGTGTTCTTATGGCTCTAGTGGTCATACCTACATAAAGTCTCTGGCAGGGGCATTCAATGACATATATTACATTTTTACTAGCACATGTAAAGAACTTATATACCTCATAAACTCTATCATCTGCAGGGTTTGTGAATTGTTTGATATTGCTACTGTTTCTGCAGACTGAGCAATGGCCACACTTGAAGTGGCCCCTTAGGTATGGTCTATTTTGTACATTAAGAGATTTCAATTCAGCATGTACTAATCTATCTTTGATGTTTTGAGTTCTTCTGTGTGCAAATATAGGTTTGTTTTTATATCCAGGTATATCCTCCAAAAGGTACCAATGTTTTCTAATACTTTCCCTTACCCTCTGTGAGTTTGTGTCAAAAGTGAGGGGAATGACCACCCTATCTGTTTGTTTCTTGGGTTTTGAGTGTAACAGAAGTTTTTTACGATCCAGCTTCAGAACTTTTTCTTGTGCCTCCTTGATTATCTTCAAAGGGTATCCTTTCTCCAAAAATTGGAGGCATGTGACTTCCGATTCTCTCTGGTACCCTGCCAAGGTGTTACAATTTCTTCTGATCCTTAAAAATTGAGAGTAAGGAAGATTTCTTCTGAGTTGCTGAGGATGATAACTATCATACCTCAAATAAGAGTTGACATCCATTGGTTTCCTATAGAGGTTTGTTTGAAAAGAGCCCCTTGCAGTTTGAATACTTATATCCAAAAAATTTATCATCGAGGAGTCATATACCATATCAAATTTAATGGTACTGTGAATCCCATTTAGAAAATCCAAAAACTCTTTAAGAGAAGATTCCGTACCCGTCCATATGCAGAAGATATCATCTAGAAATCTTTTCCAAATTCTTATGTGAGGAGAGAAAGTAACATTACTTAGTATATATGAACGTTCAAAATGATCCATAAACAAGTTAGCCAGCTCGGGGGCAAACCTGCAACCCATAGCTACCCCTGAAACCTGCCAATAAAATTCATCTGCAAACTTGAAGTAATTCTTAGTTAGAGTGATATCTATTAAGGATAACAGAAAATGGATAGGGGGGAATCCCTTGTGTGTAGTGAGAAGGGCCCCTTCTAAGATATCTAAGGCTTCATCCTGGGGGATGTTAGTATATAGAGATGTAACATCCAATGTTACCAGAAAAAAATCCTCTGGTGGAGGTGTTAATTGTTCCATATAGATTATGAAATCTTTTGTATCTTTAATATATGATGGTATATCCAAAATTAACGGTTTCAGGTAAGATGAGATATATATTGCTAATGGTTCTAAAATAGAACCACACCCTGACACGATTGGTCTACCCGGGGTCGGGGTTTTATTTTTGTGTATCTTGGGTAACAAGTAAAATAATGGAGTTCTACCCGGGGAATCCAGTAAATATTCATAAGTGTTCTTGTTGATATACTTCATATTCAAAGCTTCTTCCAAAGTGATTTTTATTAGTTTAAGGATATCTTCTGAGGGGTCCTTAGTGCATTTTTTATAATGTTTGGCATCTGATAATTGTCTGTGTGCCTCAATTACATAGTTTTCCCTACCCCATACCACTATTGCACCTCCCTTGTCTGCTGGTTTTATAATAATATCCTGTCTTTTATATAGGTTATCCAAAGTTTCTCTTTGTGATTTAGACAAGTTGTGCCAGCTTTTGGGTGTGGAGTTGAAGATATCTTGCATGTCTTTTAACACCTTATCTTGGAAGACTTTAATATATGGGTCGTCCGTACATGGATTGAAATTGGATTTTTTTTGAAAGTTTGCATATCTATCAGTGTCAGGGGGTCCCAGATATACACTAGAAGTGCCACTTCTAGAATAGAACTTAGCCAATCTAATCTTACGAAAAAGTTGTTGTGTCTCCCGCATTGTATTGAATGAGTTATACCGAGGGGTGGGAACAAAGGAGAGACCCTTATTCAGGACTTCTATTTCCTGATCCGATAATGAGGATTTAGAAATATTGATTATCTGTGTTTTGGGAGGTATCTGCCCTTGTACATTTTTCTCCTTTCTAAGCTTCTGTCTTTCTCCCCCCATTTGTCCGGGCGTTTCTCCAAAAAAGATGATCTTCGATTGTTATTGCTGTTATCCCATCTGTTTGAACGTTTGTCTAAATAAGGTCTCCGGCTGGTGTTGGAGTTGTCCCTTGTATATTCTATAGAGGAATCCGAATTGAAGCCTCCTACACTGTTATCCTCTCTAGTAGTGTCCATACTGCTATCAAAGGAAACTCTTTTAGTATTATTAAGACCTGTCCGGGATTTCCAAGAATATATATAACCTTCCTCGTAGTCCCTGAGGTCTCTTTGGAATTTCTTAAGTTTGTGTTCCTTGAGTTCCTTGATTTGCTGGGACACCTTTATATCTATTTCTTCTAATTTGTTTGCTAATATACTGGAGTCTATTGTTTTATTGATCTCTTGTTTATGATGTTCAAACTTCTCCTCAAGAATTTTGCTCTCCTGTTTACTTGTTTCTATAAGTAAGACCATGAGATCCAGTGAACATTTGTTTAAGATAGCCTCCCATTTTTGTGTGAATGTCTGATTTTGTTGAAACATGCCTGGGGGCTTCAAAATTCTCAATCCTCTTGGTATCATATGTGATTTACAATATTCACTAAGTGCTCCCATGTGGGTATCCAATTTACTCTTTTTAAGAAATGTATTATAAAATAAAAGCCACTGCATTGCTGCCATTTCTAACCACTCAGCTCATATGTCTCCATGGTACCATGGAACACCTATCCCTAGTCCCCAGCAGGCTGCATATACATGAGTACCCATCTACAAGCACACTGATAGAATTTGATGTTGAAGCCTACCAGGAAAATGAGACTAGGTGGTATTTTGAGCACCATAGCCCAGTCTATGCACCAACCTGCAAATGAGTGTACTAGAAAGGAACAGGGCTTCCTATAATACAATCTAGCTTGTGAAAAGGAGACCTCCAGACCCCTTCCTGTCACAGGATAGTCTCTTGTGCAGAATGGACCAATAGTGCTCTTTCCCTATGGCAAATAGTACTCTGCAGAAAATGTGGGTTTAATAGTAAATACTGTACATTGTAAATGAGACATCATATTGTAGATGTGTCTTGCCCATCTCCCCAAATTGGAAGTAGAACTTAGGTGTAAATTCTAGTACCCATTGATACATATATTCTCCATGAATTTATCTAACCCTTTCTTAAAGCTATCCAGGCTGGTTCTATATAAAGCACAACATTTTCCTCATTTCTATTGTGTGGTCTTTCTTGGCACAGTTCAGTAGGACTGCTTCAAAATAGATTGGGATGTTCACCTAGTAGGGTATAAGTATTCGTCTCTTTCCATGGCCACAAAAATATAGAATAAGCTAAAGAAATGGTCTGCTGCTCAGTGAAACTATGTAGAACCACAAAACACTTATTTAACTTAACCAGTCTGAGTATTTTTTTTCTTTTGATGAACAGAAGGGATCTAAGACAATTTATTTTTTCATTCCTGAATGTTTTCAAGATTTAAGATTTTGTAAACTTAGCCACTTATATTTTCCCCCGAGGCTAAGCTTAAGCTATGTTTGCTGAAGTAAAATAAAGTCTAAATGTTCTGCAGGGAAATAGCTTATGAACATAAGAGAACAGGGGGAAAAATGAATTTATTAGATTCCAAAGGCAGAGCAAAACAACAACAGCAGTGGTAGCAATACCCAACAGAGTCGCAGATGCAAAAGAGCCATTTACATGCATATATTATATTACTGTCATTATGTTTTCCATCAACTTTACTATAAGGGTAAATGTGTTTGATTTCATTCTGAGAAGTTTGTTTGTATGTAATAGGGGGGGAAAAAACCATGATGGTATTTGGATAATAAAAAAGTTGAAAAGCTGCTCAATTCTAACCTTCATTATGCCTAATGCAGTGTTACATCTGCTTGGCAAAAAGAAATGTCCGGGATCAATGATCTGGACAAAAGTATTAAATTTCTGAGGGAAATATATTAAAAAGGTAGCAAATGGACTCCCTGATCAAAGTGGGGAGGAAGGAGGAATCTGTTTGGTCTTTGCTTTTTCCAAATACCAGCCTGGACTAATGATTATAAACTTTCTTGCAGATTGAAATGCATCTCATAGTCATATTAACCACCTCTCAAGCTTTTCAGATGCTTAGTTAATGGGAGAATGTTTTAAAAAGCACTAGAAAATATGTATACACTAATCTGAAATATTTACAATTTTCACATCTTTTTTTCTCCCCAAAAGTTCACATAGTGTCAGATGACTCACAGGTAGGATAGAATATCAACAAAACTAAAACAAAGGATAATTAGGTGACAGTGGGCCTTTTCACACCTTAACTTCCCTGGGGAAGCATCCCAGGAAAGTAAAGATGGGGGACGGATCTGGCATCAGCCCTTTGGAGAGAAGCATATTTCAAAATGACAGCTTTATTCCTATCAACATCCAAAGTGGTTCTTCAGATGTTTTCCACAGCATTCAATGGTCCAGATATATAGTCTATAGTCCTGTAGATGTGTGTATGTGATCTGGCTGTACGGTCTGCTCAACCATTATGTTTTTGAGCTCAATCGTAGAAATATTTATTTATTTATTTATTTATTTATTTATTTATTTATTTATTTATTTATTTATTTATTTATTTATTTGTATTTCTATCCCGCCCTATACCCGAAGGTCTCAGGGCGGGTTACAATATTATATTAATCTTAGACAGGTCCCTGCCCTCAGGCTTACAATCTAAAGAGACAAGATACAAAAGGAAAATGGTGTGGGAGGGAACAGGGGTGCTCTGGCAGCAGCAGAGTCCTCGCAAAGGTAAAAACTTTTATTTTATTTTCCTCCTCCATTCCCCACAGGCAAGATTGTTCCTTCCTGGCCCATCTGGAGGCAGTTGGGAGGGAGGGGCCAATGCTGGGAGCTTGATGGAAGGTGCTCACCCAGCTTCCTTCTCTCTTCCTCTCCCAGTGTAACCAGTCTGTGTAACTCTGTACATTGTCTTAAATGGATATGACTCCATAAATGCTAGCAAAAAGTCTCTGGAGAAAGGACTTGAGCACAAATTTTGTCCAGAGAGATACACAGAGAAGTGTGACACAAGGTGGATAATCTGTGGCACTCTACATGAAGAAAGATCATTTTATAGCCTCAAGACATACACAGATAAGTATATGCTTTTTCAGGGCAAACGAAGACATTTAATATGTTAGATAAACAAAAATATACAATGCTGAAAATTCTTGTCCATCATTTCTGCAGGAAGGAAAGCAAGCTGTTCCTTTGAAGGCGAAGTTCTAAAGAATGTGCTTACTATAAACATCTTGGGGAACCTGGAGCTAAACTGCTGAAAGATTCTATTGTAATTTAGTCCCTGGTTGCACTTACCATCTAGTGGTCTGCTCACTGAGCAAGTGCTTCTAAACATTGTGTTTTCCATCACTTCTTGTGTGGAGATTAAGGATGTGCATGAATATTCAAAACATTCAAAATTCGATCGAATTCGCTCAAATTTAGACATTCGAGTTTGAAGCAGATGTCTATAAATTTGAATTTAAACATTCAAATGAATTTTGAATTTTTAAATCTATTCATTCAAATTATTCAGATGTTCATATGTGTACAGATACATACATGATGTGTACTTGTCCACACACCACATTCCCGCATGTGTACACATTTGTATGGATCTGTCCAGGATGAAAACGGGATGCATAGGGGATAAATACAGGATGATACGTACAGATGTGTACAGGCACATAGGAATGTTGTCAGCATTCTTATGTGCAAATTTGAATTGAAAATTTGAACAAATAGATTCAGATTTACTCAAATTGAATTGAATCAAATCCTGAAAATTGCATTTGTGCACACCCCTAGAGGAAATACATGCCATCCAAAGAGAATCTGAAGGCATTATGCAATAGCAGAGGAAAAGAAAGATACCAAAGCATGTATACAACCCTACTTTACTCTCTCACTAGTCAGGAATAGGGATGTGTACGAATATTTGTAGGCATTTGAACTCAAACAGAATGTTCCAAAATTCAAATGTAAACATTTGAATCAAATTTTGAATTTCGGATCTATTTGTTTGAATTATCTGGACACTGCATACTTGAAGATCCACATCTTTCCTGCATCCGTATGCATTTGTACGGATCCATACGGGACAAAAACGGGTTGCATACGGGATAACTACAGGATGCATATGGACATGTACGGATGTGTATAGATGTGGGGAAGATGTGTCAACATTTGTATGTGCAGATTCTAATAAAAAATTCCAATGAATAGATTTGAATTTGGTAAATTCAAATCGAATCTTGTTAAATTCAAATTTAAAAGATTTGAATGAATTGGATTTTCAGGTATTTGATTCGATTCAAATAGAATGTCAAAAAAATTTGTGCACAAGTCTAGTCAGGAATGGTTCTGAGACTGTTCTATCACACTAGACAGTGCCTCTCATCTCTTTATGTAAAGATGGAAAGATATTGTCCCAGGATATAGAGGACATTGAGACATTGCTATTTCAGCAAAAGAGAACTCTGAACCCATGTGTTCCTTCATAGTAATATAATTTACCATGTCTGATATTTGCTTCTGGGTTTTTCCACATAAAGATATCCAGTGGGTGAGCGTGGGTCTGAAATCCAGATGAAAATACTCACTGCACAAATGTTGTAGGTGCTTGTACATTTCTGGGAATTTTACATTGGAGAAAGTGCCAGAATGGTAAGGGTCCAGGCTTGCTTCCCACATTATATTCCTCAGGATACCATCCTGCTATCTGGTAGGGACAACAAGAGGAAAATGCAGGATGTAAACAACATCCCACATATTCTCTTGCTATCTGGAGGCAGCCATGGTCAGCAAATGACTGTGATCTGTTAAGAACTACTTGATAAAAAACCTTCCAAGTAGTATTGAATAGGGAAAATTTCTCCCTTGGCTGTTCCAATCATTATGAAGTTAATTTTAAATTATTATAATTGCAAGACTGGAGCCTGAAGTAGAAGCGTCTTACTCCAAATGACACATGCTCACTCCTACAACAATTTGATAATCTTTTCCTTGATCCTGTGTTTGACACTGTTATGGGACTGAGTTATAATTTTGAAGGTTGGCTCTTACTTACAGTTTAGCTCTGGACATAGAGCTATAAAGTGGTATCTCTGAGGATACCACTTCACCCTAGGAGAGGTCCTCATTTTCTTCTGGTTTCCAGTTTTCAGTAAGCAGCACCTACCCTGTTCCCTGCAGGTTGGACTTGATCCTCTGCTTCTTAATCCTGAAATTTGCAGTCTGTGACCTGGTGCTAACCAATAAGGGAATAAAGGGACAGTCTGAAACACAAGGAGCGGGGGGAGCCTCAAAATGGTATTAGGATGCTGGTAACATGGTACAGTATTTCATAAAATAAGATGCCAATGGGTTTAATGCTGATTTGTGGATAAAACAATACAGTTTTTCTAGTCAATACCTTTTTTCAAACTTGAAGAGCAGAAGTTCTGTACAAAAGATTTGGGCCCACTTTTCTTCTTATTTGCTATTGCTATTTTTTTCAATACCATTTTGAGCTTCTTCCATTTATTCACTGATTAGTTTTTTTCTCCTCCAGCTTGTTTTTCATTCTTGTAGTATTGCTAAGCCTTGTGAAAAAAAGCGAGCAATGTTCCTAACTTCCTGCACAAGGTTTCAGTAGAACAACTCATTATTTTAACAGCATGCAGCAGTCAAAAGAGAGTATGAGAAGGTGATTCTCCAGCTGTTATTTCATGTACAGTTGGAAGGTTTTTCTTTGTAGAGAGTGGACTTGCTGTCAACTTGTAATTATATTCCTGCATTCATATGTGCTACTCTGGTGGGATCATGTTAGATTTCTTTGTCAAAGAAGTTCTACTTATTCAGTGCCTTAGGTCTTAAATTCTTCCTATGTTCTTTGTATATTTTTGAAACAGAGTTGCTATAAATGCAATGCTATTGAATAATGTATTATTTTCTTCATCTATCCCTAGAGATGATTTAATAGTGTTAAATGCTAGGATTTTAAATATTAGGATTTTATCATGCTTCAGAATAAAAAATAACTTGTCTTCCTCTTTTTGGTTTTCACGTAAATTAGAGAAACCTCTGGGAATTCAAATATTGTCTGATTTGTACAGTTTTCTTTTGTTATATATAAAAGCATACATTTCATTCCCTCACCACCAAAATAATGTTTGTAGAGTAACATGTATAATCTTTTAGACTAAATTCTTATCAGGGAAAGAGCTAATGCCCTAGAGGAATCTGTTCTTTACCTGACTTTCACTTTTCTAGATAATATTAGAGGAGTGGCTGTCTTATGTAAGATATGGAAGGAAAACAGTAATAAAGTGTGTGAAAGGTGTGTGTGTTTTCAACTGCAGTTTTTCATCTGTGGTACAATATGTGATCCTGACACAGTGGTCATAAAAATTAATATGTTAAATCTGGGTCAAAAATATTTTTTAAAGATATCAAGAATGTTCTACTGTAGCGTCCAATTGAATTGAATAGTTCTGCACCAAGACTAAAAGATGAGTAGAAAGACGAAAGGACAGAATGTTAGGCTGCATCCAGATTTTGGTTACAAATTCCACTATGCTAGGATCCACTAGAATAAGTAACTGACATCTGGATGGAGACTTTGTTGATTAAAAGGTGAGATGATAGAATGTTAGGCTGGATCCACATGGGAACAAAAAAGGGTTTCTGAGGGGAAGAATCACAGGGCAGGTTGGAGATGTGTCATTTATATTAATTATATTATATTAATTTAGATATACTGACGATTCCACACTGCTGACAGAAAGAGAAGTAGATTTAGATTGCCTCCAGACTAGGATATCCACAAAAAATTTTTTACGTTCAAATTCGAGTTGGATTCAATTTTCTGACATTCGATTTGCTTCGAATGTTTTTAGAATCTGAATGCAACAAAATCCAATTCGTATCCAATACATTAAAATCTATTTGTTTGAATGTTAGATTAAAATCTGAAGATGAGAATGTCGACAAAATTAATATTTGAAGATACAAATGTTGACATTCGCATGTGTTATATGTATCTGTAAGCTTTTCATATGGATCCTGTGTTATCCTCGTATGCATCCCGCAAATGTGTACAGATATGTATGAGATTCATACAGATACATATGTAATATATACATATCTTCACATTCAAATGTTTCAAATCATTTGAATGAATGTTTTGGAACATTCAAAATTTGAATGTTTAAATTCGAATGTGTAGACATTCTATTTGAATTCGAATGTCCACATTGGATTGAATTTGTGATGACTCGACCCCACCCTCATGTACTCATATTAGCAGAGTAATGCAGTTGAGGAAGCAGCCGTTGAGCTGTACAGCCCCACTGCCTTACCAATGGGCTGGTCTTAGTAGATGAACTGGACTATACCACCCGGTCCAGGTGTCCCACTTCAAAGGCTTACTGCCAAGCCCCCTTTCAGAAGCAACGCTATAAACACCAGTGTACTCCAGCACTGTTTATTATTTATAAGCAGATAAATAAATAAATAAATATAAGCAAGGATAAAGGTAGCTCAATAGTTCTTAAGTAGTCAGAAGGAACAAATAACCAAAAGCACTGGTACAGCCTAGCTCTCCCCAAGCTAAACCGTCAAAAGTAAAATAAATAGCAAAAGACTCCGGCTATGAAATTCCTGATATCGTTCAGTGTGAATACTCTTCCCAAAAATAAAGAATAAACCCAAGCTGTAAAAGCTAACTGCTAACCAGGAGTCTAACTTGCTCTAACCAGAGCCAAGCGGCCCCTGTAGTATTCCTATATCTTCCCAGGTACACCCCGAGATCTATCCTACAGCAAGGCACGATCTCCCCTTCTATCTTCTGCCCCACAAGCAGTGAGCATGAGGCTTAGAAGCCCGAAGAGTTCAGCAAACTCTCCAATGATCAACTCCCTCCAAAATCTGCTAGGTGAGAGACACTGAGAGCCTTGGACCGCTGGCTTACAGTAAGATCCTAGTGCTCTGATTGGCTGGATTTTGCCATTTTCTGAGGGAACTCCTCCCTCCTGTTCCTCCTGAAGTATATAAAATTATGCATGGTATAGAAAAGGTGGATAGAGAATATTTCTTTTCTTTATCGCATAACACTAGAACCAGGGGGCACACTATGAAGCTGATGGGTAGGAGAGTCGGATCCGACAAGGGGAAGTATTTCTTCACTCAGAGGGTCATCAGCTTATGGAATGTGCTGCTGGAGGAGGTGGTGACAGCTACCAGTCTAGATGGCTTTAAGGTAGAGTTAGACAAATTTACGGATGACAGATGTATCAATGGCTACTAGAATGGATGCCTGGGTGCATCTTTCAGGCTGGGGCGGGGAGAAGCAGGGCACTTCTAAGGCCATTTGCTGGGATTCAAGAGCAGGTGAAGGTTCATCCTTGTCTCTGCTTGAGACGCCCATGAGCATTTGGTGGGCCACTGTGTGTGATGGGATGCTGGACTAGATAGGCTGCGGCCTGATCCAGCAGGGCTACTCTTATGTTCTTATGTTCTCTCCACATGGCCGAGAGATTCTGTTATTGCCAAAGGCAGCTACACACAAAGCAGCACAGATTACTCCTTCTGTCTGTCTGGATCACCTCCACTCACAGCTTCTTGGCAGCCCATTCAGCACGGATCAACAGATGGCCCAAGGTCATGTAAGGGCAGGAGAGAAATTCCTGGGCACTTTTTATTCTGAGGTTTGTAAAATGGAGGGCTGAAGAAAAGGAAGCCAGGGGAAAAGCTGTGCAGCTTTTGTTGTTACTATAGACCAGGAAAGAGATCTTGGTATTCTGGTGGATGAAGACATTATCTCATTGTGCAGAAGCTGTGAAAAAAAGAGGGCAAATTTAATGCTAGAGATAATTATTAAGGGAATAAAAATA
This sequence comes from Aspidoscelis tigris stejnegeri, assembly GCA_023333525.1. NCBI lineage: Eukaryota > Metazoa > Chordata > Lepidosauria > Squamata > Teiidae > Aspidoscelis > Aspidoscelis tigris. The sequence continues at coordinate 218,420,176 of JALMGA010000001.1, forward strand.
AGTTGGCAGAGCATCACTGTGCCTCTTCATAAATCTGGAATTTGAATATTCTGTTTAACTCTGGTCACCAAACCTCCAAAAGGATATTGTGGAACTGGAAAAAGTGCCAAAAAGAACAACCAGGATTATCAAAGTATAGACGTTACCCAGCCCCTAAGGGTCATTAGTGCAGAAGTATGAAACTGAAATCAAATTCTGGAAAGGACACTTTATTCACACTAGTGGATGATCCACTAGCGAATGCAGGTGGAATTACTTCACAAAGAAATGTACACAGAACATTTCCATAACTAGACTTTTATACAATATCTCAAACCCAAAAAGCATACCTTTCCCCTTTAACCATATATGGGAAACTGCAAACTAACCTAAATAATTCTATAGGCCTGCTGTGTCTTATGTCAATCTCTCTGTCCTCCTTCCTATAGAAACATATGAATCTTAGGATAAGAGTCTTCCCCTTGCACAAACAATAGGGCCTACTTCCTCTGCTCTCTTACCAACACAGGAAAGACCTCTGAGAAACCCTTACATGCTCAGTTCTCTCATACATGATTTTCACTCCATAACTAAACTCTCAATCAGCAATTACATTATATCAGCCCTCTGTGCCGTCCGCAAAAGGGCTGGGACAATTTCCTTATGAAATCATTCTGTGATATCTAGGTGTCTTCAGCCTTGAATTGTGGCATTTAAGAGGTGACCTGACTGGAGTATATAAAATCATGCATGGTATAGAACATAAGAACATAAGAAGAACCCTGCTGGATCAGACCACAGCCCATCTAGTCCAGCATCCTGTCTCAATTGCTTATGGGCATTTGCTTATAGCAAAGTTAAATAAGGGGGAAAAAAACCCCTTTTTTATATTTCACAGTATTAGGACTAGGAATCTGATTGGGCAGAAAAATTTAGACCAACAAGGGGAAGAAATATTTTCACACAGTGGGTATAAAGGGATAGGGTTTTTTCCATTGTAGCTTATAGTTGGTTAGTATTTCAATGTAAAAATGCTTTCTCAAGTGATGGCTCTGTTAAATATGCTGGGCCTTGAAGCTAGACTTGCCCCTGTTAGCTGAATCTTGGGCAGAGATAGTGCTAATTGCAAATTGGCAACAGCAGAAGACAATTACGGGCGTTGATTCTCAAGCATTAAACTGTAATCAGAGTTTGTATGTATTTCATTGGTTAATATTGTATCATATGGTGTCCTGAGTTAGGATATAGTATTTGTGTATTACCCTTAGGATTTATCTATCTTTACTTAACTCCTCTACCTGCTATGATCTCTCTTTTGTTATGGATGCTGAAAGCCTGAATTCTTGAAACTTGTCCCTGAATGGTTTGGTTTGTTTGTTTTGATGCTCCTGAAGGGTAAAGTCTGACTTAGGTCAAGAACAGAACATTTGATTTTGGAATTCAATGTTTTCTACCTCATGTATTTCACATGAAGATTTCTTTTATTTGCCTATTTTATGTAATTTTGCTCATTTTTTGTGTTTTTATTTTTATTTTAATAAACCAAATGTTTCTTTAATTCCTTCTGGTTCTTTTGAGAAAGTCCAGTAAGGGGAAGCTTGAGATAGAAATCTCTGATAAGGCTGGAGGCTACCACTACAGTGGGTCATTAGTCTATAGAGTTACTACCAGAGGAGGTGATGGCAGCAACCAGCCTGCATAACTTAAGAAAAGGTTAGATGAAACCTATGGATGTTGGGTGTATCACTGAGTACTAGAATTAATTCCTAGGTACCACATGCAGATTGAAGACACAGGCAGGATTCCTCTTCACAGCTCCATGTTCTGGACTAGGCCTAGATAGTCTGTTTGCAGAGACCCAAGAACAGGTGAGGGTTTTGACTCTGTCTTCTGAAGCAACCAATGAGCCACTTTGTGAAACCAGTCACACTTAAGGTTTAATCCAGCTTCACTCCACTTTCAGAGTGAGAGAATATATCAGCAAAATGACAAGCTGTTTTCTTTCAGTGTTAATAACTCATTAAATTCACCTTTGGGATAGATAATGCGGAAAGAAAATTACTGGTCACTTTGCTGATATGTTCTCGGACGGACTCCAGCATACTACGGCTGGGTATATCCAAGGCAGCTTGCTGGCAGACGACCGCTCAATAGAACTTTCATGCAGACTATAAATACCCTCATCACGTGACCACCACCAGTCATTCCTACGGTCGCTGTCAAGGCAGACACCGCAGTGCTGAGGGAGACTTGCGGGTCTGATTTTTACAGCTGTTTTGCATAGAAATGTCTTCTGCCTATTCGGCATCAGATGATGAGAGGGGTGAGCCTTTGGAGGTTTATTTTCCCCCTCTTGGAGCGAGAGGAAACTGGCTTCAAGATCAGATCCGTTAAAGGGTCTCTGAGAATGCCCCTGACAGCTATGGGGAATAATGTGTGGCTGTCTGGGGGGGTTTGCTTTAACCTTGATAGTTTCCTCTCCACGGCTAGTGAGGTTTTTCTTTTTCTCCTAACCGTGCAGCCTCTCCCCCCGCAGTGGGGGATGAGTCTGGCTTCCCTCCCTTCTCCCCCCCCCCCGTTCTTTAATTAAGATCAGGTAAGATTTTCGGCTCCCTTTGGAGCCGAAGAGCTGGGGGGGGGGCAGTATTTCTGACATCTACATTTCCTTATGTTTTTCAGAGGCAACTTCAGCTCCAGGGGGTGAAGGATTGCCTGAGAAAGCCACCTCAGGGCCTGACAGGGGCATTTCAGCGGCAGAAACGTTAAACGGCGCAACGGTTTCCTCTCAGAATTCCAACCGCCCGCGCCATTTGCCGCTGGGAAGAGACCTGGCTGATGCCATGGAATCTAGGCAGTCCGAACGTTCTGTGAGCTGTTCGGCTGCAGAGGAATTGAAAAAAGTTTCCGAGCGGCATGGCCCTCATCGTAAAAAAGACAAGCGGGGAAGAAGGGCTTCTTCCGCGGAGGAGGAAAGCGCTTCACGCCCGCATAAGAAAAGGCGCCGGGCTAAGAAGGAAAGGCGTGGAAGGAGATCTTCCTCTTCTGATTATGCAGCCAAGAATCAGATGTCTTTGCTGCTTGAGCTTGCACGTTCCCTAGCTATGGGATCTTCAAAGGTGAAAAGAAGGCGCAGATCTCCGTCTCCCGCCTCTTCTTCTTCGTCATCTTCTTCTTTTTCTCCTTCTTCCTCGTCACCGGAGCCAAGAAAAAGAAAAAAGCCCCAGTCAGCTTTTAAGCCGCGAGCTGAATCCAGCAGGTCCTCTGTCCAAGGTGCTGAAAGCTTACATTCTGCTGCACAGCGCTCTGAGTCCAGCAGGATCGCTGTCCTTGGTTCTGAAATTCCTGAATCTGCAGCACAGCATTCTCAGCCAAGCAAGACCGCTGTCCTTGGTGCTGAAATTCTTGATTCTGCTGTACAGCGTTCTTCTGAGTCAAGCAAGACCGCTGTTTTTGATACTGAATGTCTTGTAGCTGTTTCGCAGAGTGCTGCTGGGTCAAGTAAAGCATCTGTTCAAGCTGTTTTTCAGCGCTCCTCAGAATTACAGGCTGACAGCTCCCTTCATGATTCTGGAACTGTTCAGCAACCTGTATCTACACTGCCCTCCTTAGATGGGAACTTGGAGGCTCAATCCAGAAACTGTTCAGCAAATGTTAATATTCATTCTGTGATTTCTGTTTCTAATCCTGATGATTCAATTTCCCAACAGGGACCACTTGGTTTGAATCCTATTGTTGTGACTCCTGCAGAAGATGATATTAATGCTCAGGAGGAAGCCTCGCAGTCCACACCGAGGCTTTTCCAATATGACCTTATGGCATCAGTGGTCCAATATGTAACCTCCTCCCTTAAAATTCCAAAAGGGCCTGATGTAACAGAGGAAAGGATTCAACAGGCTAAAAATTTATTGATGCCCACTCCTCAGCAGGAGCTTATTATTCCGATTCCAGACCTCCTGAAAGAAATTTTGGTTAAAGAATGGGCGGAACCGGGAACGTCTAAGCGTCTCCCAGGACCCCCTAGGAAGTTATTCCTCCCAGCAGGTCATGCTGAATCGATTTGGGCGGTCCCTACTATTGATGGCCCCATTGTACAACTTGTATCCAATCAGGTGATCCCAGGTCAGGGTGAAAACATTCTTCGAGATGCAAATGATAAGAAATTAGAAAGTGTCTTGAAGAAGGTTTTTGAATCAGGATCTTTAAGTTCCAGGTGTTCGGCTACTTGCTCTATTGTAACGAGAGCAGTCCTGAAGGGAGTAGAAGAGTTGCTGACCACCTCTTCGCTTCCTCAGGAGTTGAAACCTAAGTTGCAGGATATGAGGAAGGCCCTCTCCTTAGTAGCTGATGGAAGTCTGGATGCCATGCAGCTTTCGGCCAGAAGTACAGGTGCTGCGATTGCTGCAAGACGCCTGGTATGGTTGAGGAACTGGCAGGTTGATTTCAACTCAAAGGTCCAGTTGATGTCTGCTCCGTTTACCGGCCACTTGCTCTTTGGGGAACAAAATTTGAAAGATGTGCTTGTTGAACGGAATAAGAGGAAGGTTATGCCTACGGCACCTGCTACACCCTCAAATCCTGCTGCCAATACCCGGAGCAAAGGTAATAAGAGGTCATATTCAAATTCATATGGCTCTAACTATGGTTATAGGAGGCAGCCCTTTCGTTCAAAGCCCCCAGGGGGTCGCAATTCCTGGGGGCGTAGTTCCTCTGCCAACAAACAACCTTTGGGCAGGGGCCGGGGCAGACAGTTCTCCTTCGGGGGATCAAATAATTGAATCACTCCCTACAGAGAATGATCCAGAGGTTCTTAAAGTAGGGGCTTGTTTAAAAAATTTCTATCCAGTTTGGTCTAAGACAGTTAGAGATCGTTGGGTTCTTAATGTTATTCGTGAAGGCTATAAGTTAGAGTTTAAGTTTAACCCCCGTTGTAGATGGGTTGCTGTTCCAATTCCTTCAAATAAAGATAAGCAATTGGCTCTTTATAAAGCGATTGAAGAACTCATTGCTATGGATGCAATAGAGGAGGTTCCTGTTCAAGAGCAGGGCCAAGGTATATATTCAATTATTTTCCTAGTTCCTAAAAAAGGTGGAACTTGGAGGGCGGTCCTGGATCTGAAGTATGTCAACACATTCATGCACACTAAGTATTACAAAATGGAGGGACTTCCAGCAATCAGGGTGCAGTTGGAGGAAGGCATGTTTATGGTCTCTATTGATTTGATGCATGCTTTTCTACATGTTCCAGTCCATCAGGATTCAAGGAAGTTCCTTAGGTTTCAGGTTGGGGACCGCCATTATCAGTATAAAGCTCTCCCTTTTGGTTTAAATCAAAGTCCTCGTGTCTTCTCCAAGATTTTAATTTGTCCTATAGAGTTTTTGCGGTTACAGGGAGTACGTATTTATCCTTTTTTGGATGATCTCTTAATAGTTGCTATGTCTAAGGAAGAAGCACAGCAAGCGGCTTCCAAAACTATTAAGGTATTGTCAGACCATGGGTTTAAGATCAATTATGAGAAAAGTTCCTTGGAGCCTACTCAGAGGCTGGTGCACCTTGGGGCACTTATTGACACCATAGATTATTCAATAAGGCCTTCCAAGGATCGTGTTGATAGCTTAACAAGTTTGGCAAGCAAGTTTGCCCATTTAACTGAGGCAAGATTGTTAGCCCTGACTTCTTTGTTGGGCAAGATGGTTTCCATTATTGATCTACACCCGTGGGCGAGGTTTCATGCACGTCCTCTCCAACGGTTGCTTAGACAATATACAAAAGATATTATTGGTGGCCATGATTGCTTGGTTACCATCACGCATAGCGTGCATGTCTCTCTTTTGAGATGGGCTGACCCTCATTATATCAATAAGGGGGTACCGATTGTAAGACCAGTAGAGGCATCAGTATATACGGATGCCAGTCTCCACGGTTGGGGAGGTACTTATCTAACACACCGTGCTCAGGGTAAATGGTCCGCAGAGGACCTAAAACATCATATAAACTGGCTGGAGCTCAGGGCGATTATTTTGGTACTGTTTGCTTTCCAAAATCATCTTTATGGGAAGCACGTAACAGTATTCACAGACAACATGACTGCCAAAGCGCATGTTGCGAGGCAAGGGGGGACCCGTTCCCGTTCCTTGATGAACTTGGCCAGTCAGTTGTTTGTCTGGGCCGAATGTAATCTGGCCTCCTTGACTGCTGTCCACATTAGTGGCGAGTCAAATAAGTTAGCTGATTCCTTAAGTAGGAAGCAGGTTTTGCAGTCTGAATGGATGCTACATAAGGATGTATTTGCCTTTTTGAATGACCGATATGGTCCGTTTCAGGTGGATCTGTTTGCATCCAGCCACAACAATCAGCTCCCACGCTTCATGTCTCAATACAAGGACAGCAAAGCGATGGCAACGGATGCCCTCACAGCTCCTTGGCCAAAAGGGGTGTTGTATGCCTTCCCGCCATATCCTTTAATAGGCAGAGTTCTACGGAAAATCAGGCTAGAAAAGGCTCTTGTGATCTTAGTGGCCCCATTCTGGCCACGTCGCCCATGGTTTCCCTTACTGAGGGCAATGGCTGTGGAACAGCCACTCAAGTTGCTTCCTCGCAGGGATCTGTTGTCGCAGGAAGGGATATTCCATCCCAACCCAAGATGGCTATCCCTAGCGGCTTGGAGATTAAAAGGTTAAGTCTGAAACAGGTTGGCCTTCATGATTCCGTAATTGAGACTATGTTGGCTGCCAGGCGAGATTCCACCTGGCGGATTTACAATAGTACCTGGAAGGTTTATTCAGCTTGGTGTGCCCAAAGGGCTGTTGACCCACTTCACCCTTTGGTGGGGGATGTACTTCTTTTTTTGCAAGAAGGTTCCGAGAAGGGCCTCAGGTTTAATACGATAAGGAAGCAAGTTGCAGCATTGTCCGCATTTATTGATATTAAAGGTGTTTCTTCATTGTCGAAGCATGAATACATTGTTTCTTTTTTGGCGGGTCTTAAGTCAAAGGCCCCTCCAGTACTGCATCATTTCCCGACGTGGGATTTGCATTTAGTAACCGAAGCACTTACAGAGGCTCCTTTTGAGCCACTGGATCAAGTTTCCCTAAAATATTTATCCTTTAAGGTAGTCTTTTTAGTGGCGATGACTTCTGCTAGGCGGGTGTCTGAGTTGGCTGCCTTATCAATTGAACCTTCTCTATGTGTTTTTAATGACGATTCGGTGACGTTGAGGCTAGACCCCTTTTTTAAGCCAAAAGTAGATTCGGCGTTCCATAGAAACCAAGTCATTTGCCTACCTGCAATTACTGAACACGGGGGCCATGATGTCAAGCAATGCCTGTTAGATGTTAAAAGGGCATTGCTGGTGTATATTGATAGAACCAGGGCATTTAGGAAGTCCAATGCACTGTTTGTGTGTTACCACCCTAACTATATGGGGAAGAAGGCTACTCCTAGGATCCTGTCTTCCTGGATAAGAGGCTGCATCATTCAGGCGTATGAATCAAGGAAGCTGGCTCCGCCGGAAGGGATAGTGGCACATTCGACTAGGTCATCTGCTTCCTCGTCCGCCTTTGTGGGATCGGTCTCAGTCGGAGACATTTGCAGAGCAGCCTCCTGGTCTTCTCCATCAACCTTCACGAAGCACTATAGGTTGGATGAGTTCAGGAAGGAGGATTCCCGGTTTGGGAGGGCCGTTCTCCATCAAGCTTCTTCAGCCACGGTAAGGCACTGATTTGTTGTTTCTAGCAGCAGGGTTGCTGCAATGGGAAGGGCTACTTGAGTATACCCACCCTACTGGGAGCTCTGGTACGTCCCAGCCGTAGTATGCTGGAGTCCGTCCGAGAACGGGAGATTGATTATCTCGTGAAGTATCCGTTCTGGACGGACGAAAGCATACTACGCTCCCACCCTATTGAGTCCTTGGAGTGAAGTATTATTTCTTCTACATTTCAGATATCCGCATCTGCGGGTCCAATGGTTTGAACAGACTCCCTCCGGAATGACTGGTGGTGGTCACGTGATGAGGGTATTTATAGTCTGCATGAAAGTTCTATTGAGCGGTCGTCTGCCAGCAAGCTGCCTTGGATATACCCAGCCGTAGTATGCTTTCGTCCGTCCAGAACGGATACTTCACGAGATAATCAATCTCCCGTTCTCTTGCTCTGAAGTTGCACTGAAGCTGGATTAAACCTTAAGTTTGACCAGTCTGGGCCTGATTCAGGAGGGCTCCTCTCATGTTCTTACTTTGATATGAGGCCTGATATATTTTTGAAACCCAAGTCTTTCTTTCATTGCTCATATGCTACAAATTACACTATCATTATAAATGTTTTGTTATGGGTAATCACAAACTAAAAATATAAGATTCTGAGTATTACTGTCTTTCACAACTGGAGATCATTAAACCTGAGTTATTGAAGTTATACTCATTTTAAAAATCAATTGATAGAATATAAATTGTACTACAGAAGTCTGCCATGTGTTAGTTCTTCTCAGCTGCCTCACCTGGCCCATGCAAGAAGATTAAATTACCTTAAAATATGAAGTGGTAGCAAATCACACATGCTGTTCTAAGGTCAGCATTTAATAGTAAAACCAGAAGCTTAGCCAGCTAGAGATTACTGTCTGTTTGTAGACATGACAAAGCCAAAAGCCTCATGCTAAACCTCTGGAAATGAAAGCGCTTTAGCAAAGTCTAATATGCTTCTTGGTTTAGGTGTCAGGATAATCTTTTCTATTCTTGCACTTACAGCAGAAATTCTACAGCAGCTATTCAATCTAACATGTGACACAGAAGGAGAGGTAATACTACCAAATCTTTCTTGGTGTGTGGGTGGGACAGCGAAAAGGTGAAATGGAGGGGGGGAAACCCACATTGAGGTCAAAATATCTTACCTGCCTATAGCAAATTGTGATAGTTTTATGCTTTGAAATAGAGTAAATTATTATGCTGTTCCTTTTAGGGATCAAGTAGCCTGGTGAAATCCTGAATTTGGTATCATCTCTTTGAATGGTCTCTGTCAGCTAACTTTTAGTTGTCTCTATTTATACTGATGTGAGTAAGAAGCTTATATTATGGAGGGTGGACTTCATGGCAACATATTGAAGAAATCTATTTATGCATCATCCCATTTCCCATGATACCATGTAGCTGTCTTCAATAATGAATATGATGCCACAATGTCTCTACTTTGCATTACTGGGACTATATGCAACTATCCTTCATGTCCAAAAAGTATAATTTTCTTCAGATCTTTGAAATATGTAGCATGAGAGAAAAATTGACACATTGTTACATAGCACAAAACATAAATTTATTTCCGGGTTTATAAAAATTTATAAATTTATGCCACGATGCCCAGCGATCCAGAAAGTGCCTGCCCTCACTAGGAGTGGTTTGGCCCTGTTAGGATGCTGGGTTCGTGCAACGGCCAAGTGAATACTACAGTGTGGACACAAAACACTGGTAGCAAGCGTTTCGACAGTTAACTAAAACAAGTTTATTATTATACACAAGCAATACTATAAAAGATAAAATAGGGTTCAGGTATTTGTTGGTTTAAATTTGCAAGTCTCTTACAGCTAGGAGCTACCCCTTTCCCTAAAGGAAAATAGTTCCCCTTTTGTAAAGACAAACCTCTCCACGTTCCTCTCCCTCTGGCTTGCTTCTGCCACAGCTCAAGCCAAGCCAGTGTACCAGAACGTGGCCCTAGATGATCACAAGGCCCAGTCCGTCCTTGCTTGTCCGATCATCCAGCCTTGGATAGTTGCTAGCGAAGTCTCCCTCGGAGCCCCAATCTTCCTCGATTGTCCCCTTCAGAATTTGCTCAGCCAACAGCCCAATGGTCAGCTACTGGTTCCAGCTCCCTCAGGATTCAGCTCTTTTCCTTTCAGCTCTTGTCCCAGCATGAAGACTCCTTCTGCTGTACTCTGTGTTCATTTATACACACACCCCTGATCCTGATTGGCTCTAGCCGCAATAAAATGCTGCTGGAGACTCCTAACAGAGGTTGCTGTCCCTCCAGCCTGATTGGTGGGAACTCCTTCTCTAGCCCCTCCAGCACTCAGATCCCTGGACAGCTTTTCCCTCCAAAACCTTACTCCAGCCAATCACTGCAACAGGGCCCGCACAGGATTTCCCGCTCTTTTTGCAGCCCAAATCCCAGGGTTTGCAACCAGGCTGGCTATTGCAGCTTGCAAGAAGCCTGCAAAGCCAGAATGCAAAACCGTTTGCAGCCTGAACCCTGAAACTGTCACAATTTGCAAATTAAATATTCACATTTTGCATCAATGTATGCAGTTGTTGGTTTTGTAATAGGGGAAGATCAGAAAATACATAGTTTCCCCCCCTCTAAGAGCATAAATGAGAGAATATTATATCCTCAACACAGAAATGATATTTGATGGTTGTGAGGTATTACAATAGGCAGCTGGAAATGAGATACAGCCAGTCTGCAGCCTAAAGGCCCATTTGCAATTACTTTCCTGGAGCAGGTGCATCCACTCCAAAGAAGGTCTGTCCACACACTGCACCACTGTTGCCATCCAGAGCATCCCACTTTCCTCAGCTGGGCCTTGTTCACAGCATCTGAACCCTCTTTTGGCTGCAAGTGCGATGAATGGGCAGGGTTGGGCAGCTGTGATTGTGCAGTCATACCCCCTAGGCCAATTGCACAGACTGGATTTTGCTGCATCTGTTGCCATGGTGTTCCAGCCTACCAGGCTGAGCCACCCACACTTTAAGTGCTGGTGGTCTGGTTGGAGACTGTAGCAGAACTTAAAGTACAGATGCTTCCTTCTGAGCCTGATCTTCAGCTCAGTGAGAAGGTATCATTATGCCACTGAGTTAAGTGCAGGTAAGCCCTTTGTTAGGCTCCAGATACATGCAAGCAGTACCCGGCATTTCACAAAAGAAATCCTCCAGAATTCCACATCAGGAGATACCCCTCCCACATACACAAGGAAATGATGGCTGTTTCTGCATTTTCCACAAGTATGGAGCAGTAAGAGATTTACAGGCTACTCTTCAGCACACTGGTGCAGTTTAAGGGAGGCCCCATCTCCTCCTAGTACATTCTGTCCACAGAGAAAGCAGCATAGGCCCCGTTCCCATGCAACTTTGGCACAGTTCTGAGCATGGGATCTGCGTGGTCCGTCCCCATGGGTTTTGGATTTGGTCCGTGAAAAGCGTACAGAACACCCCCAAACCATGCCAGAAGGGTGCCAAATTTGGTACCTGTTTAAACAAATCTCAGCATGATTTGGGGGACCAGCACGCATTGCTCAGTGAGCCGGGAACGCACATGGTTATTCTCGGGGGTTAATGGGAGGAGATTTGTGCTCACGTCATTGGGAGGTGAGGTGTGGTTGTTGTCAGCCCTGTCCAGTGAAGATCACAGCCACTGACTTTTAAAAATGCTGATGGCAAAGGCAGGCTGGAGAATTGCTTGGTGTTTTTTTTTTAAAAAATTCTGCTATTTCCACAGAGATAATTCCAACCCCATTTCAAGAATGCCAAGGCTACAAGCATGACACACACCTCTTGCCTTATCTCCTGATTTGCAAGGCATGGGTGGGTAAGGAGGGCTTGATTTAGCTGAGTGCACTCAGCTGAGCAAGATCTGTCAAGCAAGCTGTCAAGTGAAAGAGTGTATCTCCAGTAAAATAAGGGGAAAAAACAGCCGCAGCTTCAGCTGCTTTCAAGGGCTTCAGAGGCTGCAGTGTTCTTCCTTTTCCAGGGTGGCAACCTTATTGCCTCCCTGGAAAAGGGAGAACACTGCAGCCTCTGCCCTCCCCATTTCCTGCCCAGGTCATGAAGGGGGAGGGGCAGAAGTGCAGAGTTCTCCCTTTTCCAGGGAGAGGGGCTGAAGGTGCAGTGTTCTCCCTTTTCCAGAGCCTCTGAAGCCTCAAAGTGGCTGCAGCTGCAGCTGTTTTTCCCCTTATTTTACTGAAGATGCTCTCCTTCACTTGACAGCTGGGTTGACAGATCTTGCTCAGCTGAATGCACTCAGCTAAATCAAGCCCTTCCTTACCCATCCATACTTTGGAAATCGAGGGATAAAGCAATCTGGCTTCCACTGAAGGGAGAGGGGGTGGAGAGGAGCTGGCACTGTTCCTCTGTAGCAGGGTTCAGCATGGGGACACCTGCATTCATGCCAAACCCATACCTGTCCTGTATTGCTGGGAATGCCATTGGGATGCCCAAGATGCATTCTTGGTCCCGTGCTCAGTTCATGCATGCCCAAACAGTGCCCAAGGTGTGCCAAATGGCTTGCATGGGGATGCACCCTTAGACTAGGCTAAGACAGTCCGGTTTACAGTATCATGTTCTAGATTTCATATTCTGTAGGCGATTCTCTATGTGCAGAGGATATAAATCTTTTTTAAAATGGCTTGTACTATTTTAAGAAGCTTGCAGCTGGCATTGTAATTAGCAGGCCTCTGCAAATGAATTACAAGAGAGATTTGGAAAGAAATAATTTAATAAGTGCAGGCAAATAGTCCCTTGTAATGTTCCCAAGTAAGGAATTACAGTACTGGAAGAAATGTCACATACGAATTGTCACTGAATTAGTCATACACTGGAATCTGTATTGTCATAATTTATAAAAAGTTTCAAGATGGATTAACATTTACATAGAATAGTTGAGTTTGTAGGGGCCATCTGGGCTATTTGATGTTCCATGCAAAATCCTGAATATGCTAACACAGAGCCTTCTGCCAAATCCTAAAGATCTCAGTAAGTGCTCTGAGAGTAAAGGTATCTCATGCTGTGAATAAGGGGCTTCTTTGCATTCATGTGGCAAAACAAGGCTCCAAGAACTTAAAAACTGACTCTTGTAATCCCTTTATTGAGAAGAAGGGGCCATTTCTAAAACAGATATGATCAACTAGAACATGTCATTGCATATCCATAAATGACAGTCTGCTTAATAGGTGAAAGATTATATTGAAGGGTATAAATGTATTCTTTCCGAATCTAAAAGTAGAGTATTTAATATGCATTTAGCATTGTTCCCATTCAGTTGCACATGATTTTTTTTTCTGAGCTAGCATAATCCTGATTCCATCTGAAACACATATTATCTATTTGCAATCCAAACTGATCTCCACTACATGGGGTGGTTGCTGCTTTCTGATTTCTATAGGGACAGCTTGAAGCTAAATCACATGTTTTTACTAGCAGGATTCAGTTGCTAAGTGCCCAGGAGAAAAACAGGAGAAAATGGGATGTTATTTAAAAATGAGGTTGAGTGAAATGTTAGAAAATTGGACTGCGTCTGGCAAGTACAATTCTTTAAAATAAATTTCTTTACTTGCTGCTGCTGCTGCTGGGATGAAATGTATTTATCCAAATTCTAAAAGCTCTCCCTGTAAATGCGATTTGAGCCACATTGTTAAGTTTTGAGCTGACAGTATCCTAGACCCTTTCTATGCTTACTTTTAGTACATTCCAGGAAGGGGCCTATTGTACCTAAGCTATATTGGAACATAGAAGCCGCCACAACCCCCCTGGAACATTCTGTCCACATAGACAGAGTAATAGAATGAGATAGGGCCCCCAAAATGATGTCCTATTGCTCTCTATCTGTAGACTTTGATGACCAGCATGCTAGTGAAGACAAGGAGAGCTCTTTTCAGTGGTGTATCAGGAAGAACTGCTGGAAGTGGCACCAGAGGTTAATGTTCCACCAAAACAGGCCCTCTTGGAAACTCTAAAATCCAGGAACGTTTGTTCTCAGCCTTCAGTGTTTCCACACCAGCTTTGAGGGCTGGACACAATTTTGAGCAGATAAGGATTTGCCTTTATTTTCTGCCAGAGACTGCACAGAAGCAACTGGTGGGCCATTCTGTGTGACAGGATGCTGGACTAGATAGGCTGAGGCCTGATCCAACAGGTTTCCTCTTAGGTGATTTTATTCTTATTCAGATGGAGCATGGTAGGAGCCAGAATTTGGAGCAGGAGAGTCAATGGGCCTACCCCACAATTACCCAGCAGTTCAGGGACTATATCAAGGAATCAGACTCCCTGTTCAAGTCTTTTTGGTCCATCCTTCTGTACTGCAGCACATTTTTTCAGTAACTTTGGCACATGTCAACAGTATTTGTTCTAAAAATTTGTGTACAAATGTAATTTATCCTCCTAATTGTGGTTCAGTTGCCAATTTGCCCCAAAATTTTATTCTTTGAAATGGAAATACCCTGTGCAAACATATTTGTTCTGATGGGGTGTTTTTCCAGGAAGGTTTAAAACAAAGCTCCCGTTTTCTAATTTAATTTTTTTATCATCAAAAAATCCCACTTTTAGAATTGATGACTTTATTGCAGGATTTCTAGTAGACTCATATACAACAAGATTTTGTTTTGTTTTAGCATTCTGCTCATTTGGATGTTAGTGCACTGTCTTTCTATAGTTTTAAAAAATATTATACTGCAGAACATCATAAATACCCAATAATTTCAATCTAGGGAAATCAGCTCAAAAATGTGTATAGGAATTCCAAAACTCCACATCATCTGAAGGCTGGGTTGCATGTAACATTATTCTTTCACTCTGATAGTTCTTCCTCTCCCTTTCTGAGATGAAAACATTTTCCCTCTTTGCTACTAAAGTTACTTGCGCTGAAACAATTGGTTTTCTCTAGCAAACTGAACTTTGCTCCATTTGATTAGATTCTGTGCCCTGCTTCATTTATGAAAATTGAATCTCACTGCAAAATACCTTCAACCCAACCATGATTTCTCGATGTCTATACTATATCTTAACAGTTTGAACAGGATGCACATATTTTATATTACCTTTGCCAAATAGGAAACTAGATTAGTATTTAAACTGTATGTAAACAGCATGCTTGCAGTTCTTCCCACTGTTTAATTATGCCAATAGTATTAAGAAGACTTGTAAGATTAAAGCAAGAGTAAATGTTCTCTGAGTAGCATGACAATAAGCTGTGGGCATTTTTTTAAAAACTTCCTCTGGTTCTTTCAATATTGAATAATGTTTCTGACAATGACACATTGCATTTTTGTATTGAAAGGCATAGTTCTGTATGCTCAAAATATTCTGCTTTCTGTATATTGACTATGAGGAACATGTGGATCGTTGTGGATTTTGAACAGTCTAGTCACACTCAGCCAGGAGGACGATTCCCCAGGATTCTAGTTCTGCCTAAAGCTATACTGCATTCTTGGTGAACACTGACTTTTTCCAAAATAACGCTATAACTTACTTTCATCCTGTTCATGGTTACAGGATATGTGCAGGGGCCAAAACCTATTGTCGTGCATGCATGGTGGCAGCGATTGTCCACTTCCAGGTACTTTGCACCATCAAAATAACTCCGTTTGTTATTATATTGCACGCAGACAGTGACAGCCCTTTTATGTTAAGCCAACAAGCAAGTATTTGGGAGGGGCATTTCTCCAGAATATTACTTGTTAGCATGACATTCGGCTGGTGTCTGGATCTGGCCAAAGTCTATTTTTCTTGCTAATTTCTACACTTTATGCTGCAAAGAATTTTTAAAGCTCCGAAACTGATTCAAAGCAAAACACTTTCATCCCCTAGGCAAAAATTTAAAAATCACATTCTCTCTTAGTGAAATGTGAAGTACTCCATTTTAATTCTCAGTATGGTACTTTGGTCAAAATCAATACTTGTTACATCCACATCCAAGGCGCGCTCTGTGGGGCAGGCTTTCTTTTATATACCATGTCCCAGTCCTGTTTTCAAACAGTTAATTTGAGTTCCAGGCAAAATGCTTCCCAGGACTCAGAGTTTTTCTGATGTTCATACAAGTGGGGAAGCATCTGTATTTATAGAGTTCTGTAAAAGCTCTCGACTCCCTTAGTGCAGATTGGATGCCTGGATCAGAGCTTATGGCTAGGATCCAGAGAAATGCCTATGCCAGATCAATATACAAGTTAGGCTTTATTGAGCAATTTCTCTTTCAAGCACTGTCCCTGAATGCCTAAGCAGTTTTTAAAATTCTGCCTGTGTGGATGTAAATTGCCTTGTTAGATTTTTGCCAATCCATACTTGTAGAAGAATATCTTGAGTAATGCAAAAATCAGCCCCTGATTGCATTGCAAAACAGTGGTAAAGTTCTATTTGGCAAGTGACTAAGGAATGATTCCCTATTTTTTGAGACTGCATTTTGGCACACACACAGATATAAATAACACAAAGGTGTTAGGCACATAGCAGATTCAGAGTCTGTCATAAACTTCTGAGGCTCTTAACGTGCTTGGGGCACCTCTCTGATCCCCCCCCCCACGCTCTCCTAAGAGCTCAGTTTGCGTTGTGCACCTGCTATCTGTCCCCTTTAAAATAACACAGAGGACCCATTGGAAGAGTTATGTTGATTTATTGCAAAATAAAATACACAATATCAGAAATGACACAGGTTAAAATAAGTTGTCCAGCAGACACCCCCATCGGCCTGAACAACACTTAACAGGCACAAAGGCAGAAAACATACAAAAGAGAAACCAAGTGTGTTCTTCTGAATGAAAAGTAGGGTGTTTTTCCACTGAGCTCCTTTAATCCAGATCTAAGAAGATCCAGATCTAAGGAATGAGTACTTCCCTCAATCTGGATCTAGTAGATCCAGATTACGGAAAGTACCCAATGTGTTTCCATGGGTGGTCTAGCACCAATAGCAATGGGTGCTAGCTTGCCTGCTGTGGAAACACTGAAGCATCCATTTGCAAATCCGGATCTATCCATGAGGTGGTCTGCCTGTCACCCCAGGTGTTTTGGGGGCTAGGGGGTGCAATCTCCAAAGTTGCCTTTGGACATTAGAACAGGCGCCGAAGAAAAACCCCTTGTGAGAGCAATGCAGCTGTCAAAGGCCACCTCCAACCTGCCTTCAGTTCGGACTGTGAGCATTCTCTGCGGCCCCACCCTCTTGGAAGTATATTTAAGAGAGAGAATGGGAGAGGAAGACCAAGGGTGTTTTCCCACTGTCACTAGAAGTACCCATTAAGTACCCATTAATGGGTACAAAAATGCCATTACGTACCCATTAATGGGTACTTCTAGTGACAGTGGAAAAACACCCCAAGCTGCATTTAACCTGCCTTCAAGTTGGACTGTGAGCGTTCTCTGCAGCCCTGCCCTCTTGCAGGTATATTTAAGGTATATTTAAGAGAGAGAATGGGAGAGGAAGACCAAGGGTGTTTTTCCACTGTCAAAAGTACCAATTTTTGCACCCAAATTTCCACTACGGCACCCATTTGGGACCCAATTGTTTCCACCGCCATTGGGGAAATCCGGATCTAATGGGTACATTTTGGCCTTTAATCCGGATTTTCTGTAGACCCCATTAAAGGAGTCTACAATGGGGTCTTCTCCCAGAAAATCTGGATTAAAGGGAGCCTGTTTCCACTGGAAACAGGCAATGGGGTCCAAAGGAGGCTAGGGGAGGGGATGCACCTTTGGGACCCCCCCCAACATTGGCTTCAAAGTCACTTCGAAGTTGACTTCACATTCACTTCAAAGTGACTTCGAAGTCAGTTTTGAAGTGACTTCGAAGCATGAGCTGAACTTCGAAAGTTGAGCTAATGCTTCGAAGTCACTTCAAAGCTAACTTTGAAGTCACTTCTAAGTTGCTTCGAAGACTGCCCCCCCCTGCCCCCCAAAACACCTGGGGTAATGGGCCGACCCTTTGTGGATCGATCCGGATTCCCCAGATGGGTGCAAAGCTGTTTCCCCAGCAGGGGTGTTAGCACCCATTCCTAATGGGTGCTACGCCTCCTGTGGAAACATATTGGGTGCTTCCCTTAATCCGGGTCTACTTAATCAAGATCTAAGGGCTGCAGTGGAAAAACACCCCAAGACGCCTCCAACCTGCCTTCAAGTCGGTCTGTGAGCATTCTCTGTGGCCCTGCGCTCTTGCAAGTATATTTAAAAGAGGGAATGGGAGAGAAGGACCGGGGAGCCTCCAGCCAGCTCTTTTTTTTAAATAAAAACTATTATATAATGTTTTTATTTGTTATGATATGCAATGTATTTTTGACTCATGTAAATTGCCTTGGAGAAAAATTGTTTTTGATTTAAGTTGTTGATTATATTTGCCAAATTTCTTTGATGTAATGATTGTATTTTGCTTTGTATTTTTTCTTCTCCATTTGTTGTAAACTGCCTTGGGCAAAAGTTTCTTTTGGAAAGGTGGTATATAAATAAAAATGGAAAAATGGAAAAGGAAAGACTCCGGAGGATCTTTGAAGTTAGCGGCAGATTGCTCTGTAGAAGTAAGTAAGTCTGCCCTTCAGCATGTACAAGGAAAGCAACATAGCTTTTCAAAGTAAGAAATAAGTATATATCTTTGTATATTGACAGCAGGGAGTTACAATTTGCTCCATCATATGACCATGTTGTTTAATATACTGTATTGACCACCTGGCACTGTGAAATAATGAAATGTTAATACTGCAGAATATTTAACGAGAGATATACTTATCAGAGAAGAAGACTCTTATTAGCTCATGTAGTAGTTCTTCATGGTCAAGTAATGATGGAAATTATTCTTATTTATTATATCATGTGGTGAGGGGAAGTGCTCCTATTTATGAAGGCAGATCTTCCAGAAATAACTCATTGGTTTTTTAGTGTTCCCCAAAGGCATGCAAATAGCATGTTTCCAAAAAATAGTTATGCAAGTTTTAGGTCTTGTCCAAAGGGAGGAAGAAAAGAAAGATCTTGGATGTATCTATGAATCCAGAGTGCAAGGGAGTGAAATCATGCTCGCCACACAAGCAGTTCAGCTGCTGCATTGACAGCTGCTCTCATACTAGATGTGGATATGTTTACATTTATTAAGATTTTTATACCAACTATTACACAAATCTCAGGGAAGTGAAGTGAAGAGAAATGAGCAAATAAAAGCATTAAAAGCATTAAAATCCATTTAAAAAGATTTAAGGTTTTGTTTTTTACAATTTCTAAGGCCATCTGCTGGGACTCGAGAGCAGGAGAAGGTTTGTCCTTGTCTCTGCTTGAGATCCCCTTGAGCATTTGGCGGGCCACTGTGTGCGACAGAATGCTGGACTAGATGGGCTGTGGCCTGATCCAGCAAGGCTTCTCTTATGTTCTTAAAGGTATGAAAAAAATCAAGGCGGAAAGCAGAAAATGCATTTCCAAATAGCATCCTCTGGGTTTTACTTGGATTAAAGGTGAGATAAAAAAGTAGTACTATCACCTCAAAGTAGCTTTTGAGCTCAGAAGATGTTTTTAATGTGTGCAGATGCAGCCATTATTTGGTAAACTTGTATTTGTGCAGAGTACTGTACTAATAATGCATGCAAACTTCCATGTCACCAGGAACCTTACCGAGTAACTTTGGGATTATCTTGCTTCTCATTGGGTGTTTTTCCACCGCACTCCTTTAATCCGGATCTAAGAAGATCCGGATCTAAGGAATGGGTACTTCCCTTAATCCGGATCTAAGAAGATCCGAATCTAAGGAATGGGTACTTCCCTTAATCCGGATCTAGTAGATCCGGATTAAGGGAAGTACCCAATGTGTTTCCATGGGTGGTCTAGCACCCAATAGCAATGGGTGCTAGCCTCCCTGCTGTGGAAACACCGAAGCACCCATTTGCAAATCCGGATTGACCCACAAGGGGTCTGCCTGTCACCCCAGGTGTTTGGGGGGACAAGGGTTGCAATCTCCGAAGTCCCTCCAAAATCCCTCTGAAGTTGCCTTCAGAGGTTATCAAAGGCTCTTAAGTCCCTCCGAAGGCAACTTCAGAGATTAGCAAAGGCTCTGAAGACAAACCCCTTGCAAGAGCTTGCATATTAGCTCTTTGTGAGCAGGGATGAGTCAGCCTCATTAACATGTACCTCTTTCCATGCCTGAAGGTATCAGTCCACTTTGTTCTCCCTTTCTTCTCTGAGGTTTGTTTTAGGAGCCTTTACTAATCTCAGAAGGCAACTTCGAAGTAATTTTGAAATGGCTTTGAAATGACTTCAAAATGTCTTTGAAGCCTAGGTTTTGGGGCTCCTCCCCATGGGTGCCCACTCCCCCTAGCCTCCTCTAGACCCCATTGCCAAACTAATGTGGAAACCGGCTCCCTTTAATCCAGATTTTCTGGCTGAAAATCCCATTGTAGATACTTTTAATCTGGATTAAAGGCTGAGATGTACCCATATGATCCGGATTTCCCCAGCAGCGGTGGAAATAAATGTGTCCCAAATGGGTGCCGTGGTGGAAATGGGGTCATCCGGCTCACACCCAAATGGATCCTTAATGGGTGCAAAAATGGGTACTTCCTGCCAGTGGAAAAACACCCATTCTATCCTGCTTCATTGATAAGAGAAAAACAATATTTAACACCTTAAGATCTTTGAAGAAAAGGCTGGATATAAAAATGATAAAGCTGAACAAATTTTGGAGTGGAGATATATGGAGCCTCCTCACACTATTGTTACCCTGTGGGACCTGAGTATGCTTGGGTATGTCTCTCTTCTCCAATGGAGAGACAATACCCTGCATTTCACAAAGCTACATTTCCATTTCTACCTTTTAAAAATCCTTTTTATCAGTCCCTTACAACACTCTGCTGGATCAGCAGTGGCTCTCAGATAAGGCCTGTAGGAGAGACTGGCCAGCAATAAGGAGTCTCCTTTCTAACTCCCTGAATGAGTTCTTCCCCTTCCATCTTGTGGTACATGTTTTTCCAGATGTTGGCTGAACCTGGATGAATGGGGTAAGACGCTTTAAGGAAAGTGCTCATGCTCTGTCACCCTAAAGGGAAGCAATTTCCTTTTCATTTGGATTTTCCCGTCCATTCCATCAAATGGTGCAAGGGTGTTCCTTGTTTCCATTTAATGGGTGAGGGAAGCTTCCTTCTTCTGGATTGGATGTCATTTTACAGCCAATTCCATGGGTGGCTAGAAAGCTTTCCTACCCATATGATTGGCTATATAATGACATCTGATGCATGGACCAGGCTTACTTCATTCATCAAATGGAAGCAAGTAAAGCTACCCTTGTGCCATATTGAAGGGCAGGGACTGGGACAGAGCAGGATGGAGGCTTCTCTCACAGTTCCTGGCCCACCACAACCTACTTTTGAAGTTGCCAATTTCAACCACACCCCCAGAAGTGGCCCTGAAAGTGGCTGCTGGAATGTGCTGTAAAGAAGTTTTAACTACTCTAAATATAGATCACTCCCTTGTGGATTTTTCATCCAGGCACTGGTGCTATGTGATGATTGTATGCTAAAGGAGGGCATGTGCTGATATGCAGACATCCTGTGCCCAGTATATTGGTGGCACAATCCAAGAGGACTCTTGAGTTTTGCATCTAAACATGCTAGGCAGAGAATGGCTCCTTTAATAAATCCATAGGCTTATTGAACAAGAAAATATCATTTCTTATTTCTCCAAATCTAGTCAGTGTACCAAGCAGTCAGTCATATGGCAATGTCTTAAATGCATATCTGCATACAAATGTAGTTTAATACTCTTTTTGTTCAAAAGATGTCACATTTATTATTTATTTATTATTTACATTTCTATCCTGCCCCATACCCGAAGGTCTCTGAGCGGGTAACAACCTTGAAACAGACTATACATTAAAAGACTTAAATTCAACAAAGTTAAAACAATACGCAACATGTTTAAATTAGAAGTGTCTGTACTCGGGGGCTGGGGGGATATAATTTTATAACATCCCTGCAAAAAGCTTGGGAACTGTTTTGATTTCAGCATGTGAGTGAGCAACATAAAAGTATTTGGTGTATCAGCATAGACAGAAGATGGCAGTATTTATTCATTGTTGAGGAAAGCAATTTATAGTTTTTATCTGAAGCAAACATATGCACACACAAGCTTTTGAATAGGAAACCATTGAATATGGAGGTGTTAGCGATTAATTGTAATCAGGCATTCACTGGGTGCCCATCTAAGGCCCCAGGCATCCAAAGAGGTACACACAGCTTTGTCTTAAGCATCTGAGGATCAGCTTGAGTTCAAATAATGTGTGGGAAGCCTTCACTGACTCATGGCTTAACACAAGGCAAGCACAAAAAGCAAATGCATCATTTTTTTATTAAAGAGGATTAAGCATCAAAATGAAACATCATGTTTATGATAAAAATGACTATGGAGTTGCAATCTTCAGTGTGAGGTTTTTAAAGCTATTAGCAAGGGACACTTTTGGTAGCATAAACAGTGCAAAATCAGGGTCTGTTTTCAACTCAGACCTTAGGATGCTTCTCATTATAAAAGATGGAGAACTTTATGGACCCAGTGACCTAAGGCCTTCAAGGACAAAGTGGACATTACATTTAATATGTAGTCAATAGCTACCTATGCACCACTGTCCTTTCTTAAAACTGACCTCAGAGACCTTTTGATTGAGTTTAGGAGATTGACAAAATGTGAGAGGAGGCATTTCATCCTTGAGTCTCACCACTTTCAAGCTTGTTTTCTTGTATGAAATTTCCCAATACTAAAAAAGCCACTAATTACATATTTAGTTATTTCCAAATATTTGCAACCTGTCATTCACCTGAAGAGAGTCCCAGGGTTTAACCTAATAATAATAACGTCGAAGGCAAAGTGGACATGGAAAAGACCTGGGGCCTATTCGCACTTGGCTTTATTCTGGAATAGATCATGAAATAGGGGCTTGCTGTCCACATGCTAGTGCAGGCTACAGCAGGCCCAAGGTGAGGCCTACCAGAGCCTGCATTAGCATGTGGGCCACACATCCCTATCCTGAGATATACTCCAGAAAAGGGTCAAGTGCGAACAGGCCCCTGGTCTTGGCTTACGAATGGAACATTGAAAAAGGAAACAGAAGGACTGATTCTTGCTGCACAAGAACAAGCAATAAGAACAAATGCCATCAAAGCCAGAATTGAAAAATCAGGAGAAGATCCAAAGTGCCGACTCTGCAAAGAAGTGGATGAAACAATAGACCATATACTCAGCTGCTGCAAGAAGATCGCACAAACTGATTACAAGCAGAGACACAATGCTGTAGCAGAAATGATCCACTGGAACTTGTGCCAAAAGTATCATCTGCCAGTGGCAAAGAACTGGTGGGATCACAAGCCAGAAAAAGTTGTTGAAAATCAACAGGCAAAACTACTTTGGGACTTCAGGCTTCAGACTGACTGAAAATTGCAGCACAACACTCCTGATATTACAATTGTTGAGAAAGAGAAGGTGTGGATCATCGATGTTGCTATTCCAGGGGACAGCAGAATTGAGGAGAAACAGCTGGAGAAACTCACCAGATATGAAGATCTGAGAATTGACCTACAGCGATTCTGGCGAAAACCAGTGAAAGTGGTCCTAGTCATCCTCGGCACACTGGGCGCGGTGCCAAAAGATCTCAGCGGGCACCTAAAAAACCATTGGCATTGACAAAATATCCATCTGCTAACTACAAAAAGCCACTTTACTGGGGTCTGCTCGCATAATTCATCGATACATCACGCAGTCCTAGGTGCTTGGGAAGTGCCCGACTAGTGATATAATACGAAATCCAGCATAGTGATCTCGTTTGCTGTGTGTAACTGTTGTTTTACATCATCATCATCATCATCATCATCATAAAATCACAGTCTCCACAAAACAATGGCCTATTGAGTTTCCTTTGATTTGAAACACTGGGGGTAAAGGGTCATTGTATAGATGAAGCAAAAGTACACTAGATAAATACATTACAATAATTTCATTTTCATAGGTACATATGAAAAAACTTTATTCTGCTAGCATCATCACTTTTTAACCTTTATTTTGTAATATGCAGGTTCTGCTTTAACCACTCTGACCGCACAATATCCTGCTCATTTCACAACTGCTTGCAAGCCAAGGCATTCTGGCTGAGGATCAGAGGGCATGACCTTTTTCCTCCAGTCCAATCAAGGAAAAGTTTGAAGTTACGAAGCCAAGAGGGACATAAAGCAGCAATGCATCCATGGGAATTAGCGTGGAAAAATGTGGAAGGGGAAAATCCATTAATGAGCTGTCAAATCACAGTTGCAGCCTATGGTAAAAGGTCAGAGGCAAACAAATTCATTTCTGTGACAGAATGTGAAGGTATGATGGTTGAAGCTGCCTTTCCTGCTGTCCTTTGTGGTGACCCACAATCACGAAAATACCATGGAAAACTGCAATATACATGCCATTTAGTACAAAATAGACCTTTTCACAAAAGCAAAATTGTACATAAGGTGAACATTGCAAAGTGTAGCAGGTTCAATAACCAGAATGAGGAGCAGGGTTGATATCATTCCTTTTATTAATTGAGTCAGGTCTGCCTGTTGCACCTTCAGGAGGAAAGAACCTACAGTGTGATGTTGTAAAGGAAGAACTGAAGTACAATTAACTAGTGTAAATGCAGTCACCCTACTTTTGGAGTTAAACAGCAACTAGAACAGAAGCCAGAAAATAGTGTCTACCTGAGGCCTTTTCGCACACAG
Source organism: Aspidoscelis tigris stejnegeri (assembly GCA_023333525.1). Lineage (NCBI taxonomy): Eukaryota > Metazoa > Chordata > Lepidosauria > Squamata > Teiidae > Aspidoscelis > Aspidoscelis tigris. Next base: position 218,444,585 of record JALMGA010000001.1, read on the forward strand.
GGTTTTTGAACGCATGCAGAGCAGTTGGAGATGCAGCATATGGCTAAGCTGCCCCAGCGCACCTGCAACTGCTCTCCATCCGCGCACATTCAAAGCGTCCCCGACCATTTGGGGAGGGAAGCATTCCCACATCCTTCCCTCCCTGACAGCCGCAGGAATGCCCCCCTGCTTGTCCGGTAGGGGGCCATGGCGCGCCCAGGTGGTGTGCGCTCCCAGCGTTCTTGGCTCATTCTGAGCCTGGACACCAATGTGGTAAGTCTGCATGCGCACTGTGCATCCCCGGGCCCTGGGGGGGGTCATCTGCGGGGCCTAGGCACCTTGATCCAGGTGCCTAGGCCCCCGCAGAGGGTCAAGATCAGGTGGGGGGAGCCTTGGCTGAGCAGAATGACATGCTCTGGTCGACCAAGTGGTCCCTCAGCCACTGCCCCATTGGCAGCAGGCCCCAGGCCCTGGGGTGGGTTGGTGTCCTCCCGGGTGGCTTCATACCAGCTGCACAGGGCTTGATCGAGCCCTGTACAGCCAGCAGGAAGCGGGGGAAGGGGCCTGACAGGGCTGCCCGCCCCTGGGTGCTCGCACCCAATGGCAGGCAGCTTTGCAGGACGTGTCCCCGCCCCTGGCCGGTGTTTCCTGGCTAATTAACTTTGGGATGCTGCCCCCATTCGCACACAGGAACACATGTAAATATGTTCCTGCATGCCTGTGTGCAAATGGGTGTAGCGTCCTGAAGTTACTTAGCCCACGGAACAGATGTAGTGCGAAAAGGCCTCTAGATCCTTAATTTGTGTGAAAAAAATAGATATTAACTACTTTTTAGAGACAGTAGATCTATTACTCCAGACAGATGACGTAAGTGAAACAGACATGGGTCTTTGATTTATTGTGAAGGTATATTTTCTATTTTTGTTCTGATTTTTGTTTTATCAAAAAACAAACAAACCCCTATTTGGGGCTAGAATTTGTCACAAGTGCTCCATGATGAAGAGAATAACATGCACAGAACCCTCCCTTCTGGCTAGTGTGATTAAGCATAGTGATCATTTGTAGGCATAGTAGGCACATATGGTAGGCTCTAGGGACTTGTACCAGCAAGGGCTTCACTCCAGTGTCACTCTAACTTTAGAGTGAGAAAACACATCAGCAAAGTGACTAATCATTTTCCTTCAGCATTATCTAACCCAAAGGTGGATTTTCTGAAGAAGAGTGGCTTTTATACCTCACTTTCCTCACCCAGAAGAAGAAGAGTTGGATTTTATAACCTGTTTTTCTCACCTATTCAAGGAGACTCAAAGTAGCTGGCAAAGCTTTCTATTCTCCCCACAACAGACATCCTGTTAGGTAGGTGGGGCCGTGGGAGCTCAGAAGAGAACTGTGACTAGCCCAAGGTTACCCTGCTGGCTTCGTGGAGGAGTGCAAAATCAAACCTGGTGATTCCCAGATAAGAGTCCAGCACTCTAACCCCAAGACCAAACTTGTGGGGCCTCAAAGTGGTTGACAAAGCTTCTGTTCTTCTCCTGACAACAGATACCCCGTGAGGTAGGTGAGAGCTCAGAAAGGTCACCCAACTGGCTTCTTGTAGGAGTGTGGAATCAAACTGGTAGAGTACCAGATAAAAGTCCAATACTATATCCATGAAACCAAACTAGCTCACCATGGCAAGAACCCTCCGAGCTCAGTCTTGCTAAAAGTTTCTTTGCCCCTTCCATAAGCAACAGAAGGACCTGGGAAGCAGATAAGTTTGTTTTTGGTGTAAGAGATGTTTGCAGAAGACTTTTTCAGCCCTTAACCAAAAGGATGTTTTTCATCTTATAAATGTTGCTTCTTGTTATTGCCTGATGTCTTATTAAACTCAGCGTACTTTTTGAATGCCAGACGTCTTTTTTTTTTAAAAAAGTATTTTGGTGTTCTTCCTTTCCAAGAACATTGTGATGCCAAACAATTTCATGCCAAAAGCTCACTTGCTGTTACTTTGCTTAGCTGCAAGAATGATTTAGAATGTTTAAGGCTATATTCTGACCGCTTGTGAGAAACAGAGGAAAACACCACTGCAGCAAGAATTTCCATGGGCTTCTCACTTGTCATAATACTGACTAGGGGTGTGCACAAATGCAATTTTTGGGATCTGATTTGATTCAAATTGAATATCCAAAAATTAATTTGATTCAAAACCTTAAAATTCAAATTTTATCAAATTCTATTTGAATTAAGCAAATTCAAATCTATTGGTTCCAATTTATTCAGATTTGCACTTACCAATGGCAACAATATTTGTATGTGCCTGTACATGTCACTACACATCCCATACACATCCCTATGCATCCCATAGTTTTCCCATATGCAACTGTTTTGTCCCATACAGATCCGTACAAATGCGTACAGATGTGGGAAAGATGTGTATGTGGAAGAATGCAGTGCATATGAGCCTGTACACATGCAAATATCCAGTTAATCTGAACGAATAGATCTAAAATGTGACATTTGTTGAAATTTTAAAATTTGAATTTATGGACATTCAATTCGGATTTGAATGTTGAAATTTGGACAATTCAATCAATTTTTGAATACCCTTGAATATTTGTGCACACCCCTAACACTGATACAACAGTGTGTGGCCCTTTGTAGCTGTAAATATGGCTGATTGGTTCTCTGGTGTAACAGGAGAAGGACTCCCATGGATGCCTGAACTGGCATAGAGAGGGAAGTATGGCCAAGGCACTCAGTGATCACATCTGGTAATGGAGAGTTCCCATTACCACTTAAAACTGTTTAAAAACTGTTTAAAAACTGTTTGGATCCTTGTCGTTCCCACCCCCAATCAACTAAAACTGTTTTAAAATGGTTTGGATCCTCGTTGTCCCTATTCCCAATCAGTTTCAAGGGTATTTTGAGGATTACTTGGCTTTAAAATAGAATAAACAAACACTGGAATTTTCCAGTGTTTTTACCGTTTTCGCTTTTAAAATGTTTCATCCTTAGTGCTGTGGGAACACCAGAGTATCCCCTTATACAACTGACTAGTGTTTCAATGTAACAATTTAGCCACTTCACACCTGATAACAATGTTTCCACGCAAGCCTAAAGATTAAGGAAAGAGAAATGCTGCACAATTCTGGCTGTTTAAAAAGGGAAAGCTGCTGCAGGAACTGGGAGATGCGCTTATGTTGGTGTGTGCGCGTGTAGGTGGTGGTGGCAAAGCCAGCCAGGGTACTTTTTTCAGGGTGAAGCTGCTGCAGGAACTGGGAGATGATGTTGAAGTGTGTGTGTGTGTGTGTGCGCGCGCGCAGGCAGCAGCATCAGGAGAGCAAGCCAGCCAGCCAGAGTGCTTTTTTTGGAGGGAACCCCTGCTGGAGATGGTGGCTGTGGAGGTCGAGTGGGCAAACGGGGCTTGAATGGCCTCTTCCCCAATCCTTTTTTGGAAGCATTTTAAGTATTTAGAATGGGGACACAAAATTGGGGTTTAATCCGATTGCCAGATGCTGTTTGCTTCCTTTTAACGTGCTTTACATATTGACGTAAATCCCGGTGTAAATCTCGATGTATAATGCGCTTTATTCCTTGAATGGGAACTTGCTCTAACATTGTTTTGTTTTGCTTTTCAATCACCATCTTTCCCAAAAGCTCTCATGGAGGAACAGACATCTAATATGAGCAAATAAACCCCAAGGCTTTATTCCAAGCAGTAAAATGGCAGGAATGATGTATATTTGCCAATACCAAAGTAGAATGTTCTCGCATTGCAGCACAATCTGTTCAGAAGTAGCTCATTCTTAATAAATGTGTTTTAGACAGCATTCCAACAACAAATGAGTGATGTCATTATCAAATGATTTGTTTACTACATCTTTGTTAAAACCTAGACTTTTAACAAATATATTTTGTACTAACAGAATTCCAACTTTATTTATTTTTAAATAAAACTGTCCTTACATCATGGCACCTGAGTTATAATGTGCTTGCGGATAGTACAAATATTTTTTTAAAGATAAAATAATAATCTAGAAAGTACAAAAGCAAGATGAATTGATCAAATGGATAACAATAGGGAGTAAGTAAAATCCCAGCTGGTTTAAAAAGAATAAGTTTTAATATTAATAGTTATTGGATGTAGCCGAGAACAGAAATGAGTAAAGCGATATCAACATGGCCTGTTTGAACCATGCCAGGCACTCTAGTTTTCTGTACGCTGAAGAAGGCCACAGCCATCTTTTACACATGGTTTCTGCTCAGCCCCTATTCTTGGACCACACGCAGGCCTGAAATCTGTGCCCAGGATTGGTTTATTAAGTTGTAACAAGTTCTGAGATGAGCCAATTTGCCCAATGGTAGACAAGGCCAGACCTGCACACAGCCAATTCAGGCACCCACTTCCAGGGTCTTTTCTGGAAACTCCTCAGTACGGTAGACCAAAGTAGGTCAGTATCCCCGAGGCTGGATCAGGTCAGTGTCTGTGCAAAAACTGCCCAGCTTGCTGTACCTTGTTCCTGGCCTGGTAAGTTTTCTCCAGGCCAGGAGAGGTCCTCCACGGTATGTGCTAGCCTTAGTATTTATTTACTTATATCCCACTCCATGCCCTAAGGTCTCAGGCTGAGTAACAGCATATTTAACAACAACAACAACAACAACAACAACAACAAACAAACAAACATATTAAGATAAAACCATATATAAAACAGTATAAAACACTAATGTCTACAGTGGGGGAAAACTATGCCACATTTAGCCAAAGGCCAGAGCAAAGAGGTGTGTCTTCACCCCCCTCCTGAATGCATACAGAGAAGGGGCCTGACGCACCTTGAGGGGGAGGCTATTCCACAGCCTGGGGGCCATTACTGAGAAGGCCCTCTCTCGAGGGCCCGCCTGTCTTACTATAGAGGGTGGTGGAACAACGAGAAGGGCCTCTCCCCCCAGATCTTAGGGCATGGGCAGGCTGATATGGGAGAAGGCGTTCCTTCAGATATTTGGGGCCCAAGTCATTTATTTATTTATTTATTTATTATTTACATTTCTATCCCGCCCAATACCCGAAGGTCTCTGGGCGGGTAACAGCAGATTAAAATAGAATATACATTGAAAGACATTAAAAATTCAGCACATATAAAACAATATACAATATGTTTAAAATGATAGTGTCTGTATTGGGCAAGGGAACATTAACAGCTCAGCCAAAGGCCAGGGCAAAGAGGTGCGTCTTCACTGCCCTCCTAAATATATATAAGGAAGGGGCCTGACGCACCTCGAGGGGGAGGCTATTCCATAGTCTGGGGGCCATCACAGAAAAGGCTCTCTCCCGGGTGCCCACCAACCTCACTGTTGAAGGAGGGCCTCACCACTTGATCTTAAAGCACAGGCAGGTCGATACGGGAGAAGGCGTTCCTTTAGATATTTGGGGCCCAAGTCATTTAGGGCCTTATAAGTCAGAGTCAAAACCTTGAATTGGGCTTGGTAGCGAATTGTCAGCCAGTGCAATTCTTTTAAGACCGGCGTGATGTGCATCCGGTTAGACGTTCCAGTCAGCATTCTAGCAGCTGCATTTTGCACTAGCTGCAACTTCCGAACCGTCTTCAAGGGCAGCCCCATGTAGAGTGCATTACAGTAGTCCAATCTAGAGGTTACCAGAGCATGGATAACTGTGGCCAAGTCATCTCTGTCCAGAAGAGGCTTCAGTTGACGTACTAGCCATAGGGCCTTATATGTTAAAGTTAACACCTTGAATTGGGCTCGGTAACAAACCGGCAGCCAGTGCAGCTCTTTTAAGACCGGTGTCATGTGCATTCGGACAGCTGTCCCTGTAAACAGTCTTGCAGCTGCATTCTGCACTAGCTGCAGGTTCCAAACAGTCTTCAAGGGCAGCCCAATGTAGAGTGCATTACAATAGTGCAATTTAGAAGTTACCAGGGCGTGGATGACTGTGGCCAAGTTGTCTCTGTCCAAAACAGGCTAAAGCTGATGCACCAATCGTAGTTGGGAATAGGCACTCCTAGCCACAGCCTCCACCTGGGCTTCAAGTGTCAGTGCAGAGTCCAGTAGTACCCCCAAGTTATGCACCTGTCCTTTCCAGGACATTGCGACCCAGTCAAGGACAGGGTATTTCCCAACTACACAGACCCGAGACCCTGTGACACAGGGTCTTCCAAGCATGCCTGCAATTGAACAGAGACAGCTCTCTCTAGTACCTTGCCTAAAAAAGGTATGTTAGCTACTGGATGATAGTTTAGATCTTCTGGATTCAGTGAAGCCCTCTTCAGGAGGGGGCATACCACAGCTTGTTGAAGGGCCAGTGGAACCACCCCATCCCTCAAATAAGCATTCACCACTTCCTGAATCCAGCTGGTCATACCTTGATGGCTAGCTTTTATCAGCCGGGGAGGAGGGGGGGCAAGGATCTAGAGAGCATGTTGTCAGCTGCACTCCTGCAAGCAGTTTGTCCATGTCCTCAGACTGCAATAATTGAAACTGATCCAAAAGAATCAGACCAGATAGTTCCCTGGATGCCTCCCCTGGACTATGTCCAATTGTGACACCCAATCTCCTATGAATCTGAGTGACTTTGTCCTCCAAGTGCTTTGCAAAACTGTCACAGTAGATATTACATGGCCCTGGCTCACACTTCCTTGAACCCAATTTTGTAAGGCCATTTCCTACTCTAAAGAGCTCTGCTAGACGGCTACTTGAGGATGCAATGGTGGCAGAGAAAAAACTACTTTTCACCACCCTCACTGCCACGTGGTAGGCACAATAATGTGCTTTAACTTGTGTTCAGTCAAATTCACGGCTGGATTTATGCCACCTGCACTCTAGCCATTGACCAAGGAGCTTTTCGGGCTCTACAGAAATGTCAAGGACACTTGGGGGCGATTGTGTCAGCCTGGTCTTGTAGCTGGATGGTAGAGGGTGCGGCCCAAACAAACCCAGGAGGCAGCAGCCAAGTGCACGTGCCTATAACTTTTTTTGAATCCTGGGTTTCAAAAAGGATTTGTAATACAGATATTGACCAGATTGATGTCTGTTTGACTGTCCCAAAGTTGGAGCTATCTCTGTCTTCAGACTAGGGATTTAGTCAATTTTTTAGACTTTTTTTTCTACCAGATTCAAACTGTGTTTGAACTTCAAGCAAACTCCATGCACCCACTGAAAGCATGACAAAGGCCACTGAAAAAGATCTGTTGTGGGGAGAAGAATAGAAAGCTTTGTCAGCTACTTTGTGTCACTTTAAAATACTTTGAGAAAAGCAGGGTAGAAAAACCAACTCTCTTCCTCCCCCTCCTCCAGTAAGCTGGAGGATCTTCTGTATTTTGAGCTCTCTCAACTCTGAAGATGTTGAAGGGTGAGATGCAGGCCGTTTGGCTCTCATATACTCTACCTGGGGATGGAAGAAACCATTCTTGCCTCAGCATGCCCTATGCTACCAAGGTGTGGATGCAGTATAAGACAGTTAACTGAAGGAGATTTCTCATTCTTTAATTTCCTACTTCAGCTGTCACTTCTGAAACCATCTGTAGAGGATCAGGGAACCTTCCTAAATATTGAAAATATTTTTTGTGAAGAGGCTGTTAACAGGGCAGAGAGGAAACTTCCCTTTCCTGAACTTCTTTAAAGCATTGTTCCCACTCACAGAATAAAACGCTATTTACAATGCTAATTAAAGCACTTTAAAACAAAGCAAATGAGCATCCGGTGATTGCAGTCAACCCAGAAATCTGTCCCTACAGGAAAAGGATTAAAACCACTTCCAAACAACCCATTGGGGAAAGCAAATCTTTTTCTCCCCACCTTTTGCCCACCATCTCTCCCCATTGGGTATGATCTGATGATGTGGCCAAGGGTGGGAAATCCCACCTACCCCTCCCTCCTGAGCCTCCTTTCTTTCTTCAAAAGGGTCAAAAGACACAGACACCTAGGTGTCATGTCTCAGGCAAGCAAGGCAAACGGGCAAACACTTGCACAGCTTACTCAGTTCCAGAAGGCATACTCGAGATTAGTTCCAATCCAGGATCAAGGAGTCCAGAAAGTCAGCAAGGCTCAGTCAGTCCAAAGGGTCAGCAAGCCACAAGGTAGTCCAAAGTCAGAGCACAGACATGGAGTTACACAGGGTTGCATGAAGTTGTCTGCAACACTGAAGCAAAGTGTGTTTGCTCAATAAGTAGAGGAATCATCAGCTGCTTCTGTTGTCTCAGCACAGTGATGGTGAACCAGTGATGTGTCAAAATTTGCAAGAAAACCTAGCTTAACTCGATTGCTGTGTCACATTTAGAAATATCCATAATTTTGTGATATTTGTAGCTCTAGTAAAAAAGTTATATTTTTGATATATGTATTTTATTAAAAGCAAAAACAAATAATTCTTTACAATAGTGACTTTTGTTGCTAAATCTTCAGTTGAAAGTTGGTATTTCATACACTTCAAAAACAAGCAAGCACTACATGTCCAGGTGCCAGGGTGACCATGTGTGTCACCCAAAAGGGCTTGGCGTGTCACCTGTGACACGCGTGTCATAGGTTGCCATCACCGTCTCAGCAAGTGAGGGGAGGGCCTTTCATGAGGCTCACTGCTTGTAGTTTCATCATCAGAGCTGTCTGCATGTTCACCTGGAACTGGCCTTAACCCCTCAATGTCTGTAATGCTATGCTGTGGTTGCTTCTCAGTCTGTGGTAGCAATGCAGGCAGAACTTCCTCCTTTGAGGAGGCTGACACTAGGAGATCAAAAAGCCCTCTCAATTTACACACACACACACACACACACACACACACACAGCGCCTGCTCTGGCTGAGAGACCTGTCAGAGGGTAGTGGTGTTGGCAGGTGTGGTGGGAGCTGCTGGGGATGCCAAGTGTTCCTGTGCGCACACACACACATACACACTTGTGCACTCCCAAGCGAGCAGTGCTGTGGCTGTGGTGCAAAGGTGAGAGGGTGGGATGGACTCAGCGCTGCCACTTCCTTGCTTCTCCCAGTTCCTGCAGCTTCCCCCCTTCCCCCTTTTAAAGATCAAGGAAGGAGGCTGGGAGGGAAACAGGCAGAATTGTGCAGGACTGCTTGTGAAGGGCAAGAATCCTCCCTACCTCTTTCCTTGATCTTTACGCAGGCGTGTGAGTGAGGGGAAGTGTGGGTGGGAAAGGAAACATTGTTATAAGGTGTGAAGTGGGTGAATTGTTACAATGAAACCATCTGCTGTAGAGGGGAAACCTGGCATTTTAACTGACAAAGTGCTGTCCTGCAGGGTGAAATCCCACCCATTTCATGACACATCTGTCCAAATACTGCTGTAGCATTCCCACAGCAATAAGGAAGAAGCATTTTAAAAGCAAAAACAGAAAAAAAACACCTGAAAAAACAGGTGTTTATTTATTCTGTTTTTTAGCCAAATAATCCTCAAAATACCCCTGAAACTGATTGGGCATGGGGACAAAGGGATCCAAACAATTTCTAAGCCACTTTAAATGATTGGGAATAGGGATAAAGATAATCCAAACTGTTTTTAAATCACTTTAAAGTGTCAATGGGAACTCAGCCTAATTTATTTGGGGATCAAAGTCCATGTCATCAACATTATTCTTCCCTTACCCATGTACTGGCAAATGAAATCGTGTTTCATTCTTAAACCACTATTTGTAGAGGTTTTTAGACTATTTCCAGTTTAAGCATTAGATTGCTGAAGTGTACAAGATGGATAAAACTTTTTAAATGGTTAATCTAAAATGAAAGAACTTTCACTAATCACAGAACAGATGCCAATACTTATGGACAGTATATCTTAAGAACTGCTTATTTAACTACCAGCCAATATTCAAGAAGAAAACTCTTTTTCATTCCAGTCTTTTGTGTTCCTTGATCAGTTCAGTAGATTTCAGTAAGCTTTCAAATTAAGTGCATCCTGTGAAAGACACTCCACAGCCTTCCTTGCCATTTATAGTTTTTGCTTGCTATACAAAATTCTGTGTGAGACACCAAAATCTATTTTCTTCACATATGGAAAATATAAAGTCTTGCAGCATGCTCTTTTTTCCTTCTTGGATCTGACTGCCTCTTCGTGTTCTTTTTTCTTTCTTTTCCATACAAAAGAAGTAGCTCAAAATCCCATCCCCCTATCTTTCTTTTTGAATATAAAGCTTTCTTTAGTTCTTGCATAGAAGCTTTCATCTAAGAAGCAAGTAAGCAAGGGAAAGAAGGAAAGAAAAGCACCTTTCTTTTAAAGCATATGTGAGCACTGTTATCTTGTCTTTCAAAACACTTCAAAACACTGGAAGGTTTATTTAAAACACAGCACAGTTTCTTTTGTATATTGTTAGAACTGATTGGTGAACCAAATACAGATATTCTATTTTAAAATGAGGTGGTATTTGTGATGGACTACACAAAAGGTCTGTTTGTACCAAAGGTAACAAATGTTTATTTGTGCCCATATATAATTGCTGGAGATAATATTATTCTGATCATCAAGAACCACTGCAGAGATACAGTTACTGGTTTAAAGAACATCTGTAAATTTATAGACTGCTTCTCCATTATGCAGTAAAGGCACCTTAACCTTTACAGGTCAGTGAGCCAGTTTGATCTAGTGGTTAGGGAGCCAGACTCTTATCTGGGAATGCCGGGTTTGAGTCCACCCTCCTCTATAAAGCCAGATGGGTGTCCTTGGGCTAGTCACAGCTCTCTTTCTGAGCTCTCACAGCTCCACCTACTTCACAGGGTGTTCTGTTGTACGGAGAAGAATAGAAGCTTTGACAGCCACTTTTTCACCCCTTAAATGGGTGAAAAAGTGGGGTAGAAAAGCCTACTCTTCTTCTTCTAGTCTTCATTGGGACTAAGGTACCTCCCTTTACTGCATGTGGGAGACACAGCCTTAATAACTTGTGTTTGGAATACTAAGGACAAAGTGGCTAGCCTTTGGGCCTCCTCAGCTTTGGCTAACATGGCCAGTGAACAAGGTTGAGGAACGCAGTGGTCCAGCACTATCCTAGGGACCAGCATGGCAGCCATCCCTACCTTAAGATCCACCTACTTTGATAAGTTTTCTGAGGCTTAATAGAGATGTTCTTCTACATATGTTCCACCTACAGGAAAAGCATAAAGAGAAATGGCATTCTTGGTAGTTTTTGAAGCATTCACTACTACCTCATTAAAAACATGGAGTGATGGCTTATGGCTTATATATCTTCCCTCCCATTATAAACAAGGTTTTGTATTGCACAAGCAGCTTCAACAGCCTTAAGATGCTGTTTTCTTTTGATGAATATTGCTTGTATGTCTGCAAAGTTGGATTGAAGTTATGACAGTCTAGCTAGTTGAGGTCTCCATGAGATAAAAGGACTCTGAGGCTGCACTGGGGTGAAAGGTGTTATTTGTGTTGCACAGAGGTCTACCAGGAAGCCACAGCTCCTATGGAACACCTGTATGGGATGAGGCAGTGGAGCAGTCTGTGGCACAAAACTAGCTCCATATCTTCCACCAAGAAGGGATGACTTAAAAGCAGTTTCTGAAGCATTCCACCACAGTGGACTCAAACAGACGCTCATGTGCAGATAGTGTGAGAAGCCCAGTGCTATTTTGTGGGGCTCCTGAAAGTTTCCTTGAATGTGGATGCCTGGCTAAAACAGCCCCAGCTGTCAATGTCAGATGATGGGAATGAGAACTGGGTTGAAGTTGGGCCAAGATGGACTGCTCACTATACATATGGCCTTTAGCATGGGACACTAGTCATAGATTTATTCTTGGTTCAGGTAACTTGATTCAGGCCAAGACTGGTCCAAGATAATACATTCTCATCTCTAACCCACCTGTTTTTTAGCCTGGGAAGTTCATGAGAGGGATGAAGGACAAACTGGCATGTGAACATTTCCACCTGCAAGCCATTTCAGAGGTAAGTCATTTTTATTTTATTTGCTGATTCTGCCTTTTATTGTTTGTATAGGGATACAGGTGCACCTGTTCACTCACTGCATTTGACACTTGGTGATTTCCTTGAATCATGTTCTGTTTGGTTTCTGATGTTCTTTTAGTATGAAGCAATTTCCTATGTACTCCCATGTCTCAGCCTGTTTCTTTTAGTCATCTGGGGAGGTTAGGGACATGGACATGCAGCTTCTTTTTCTGAAAGACTGATAGGAATAAAAGTAGTATTTATTAATAAACATTTAAAATACTGGATGAAACCTCTTAACCAGCACATGCAATATACTGTTTCTGCCCCTTCAACCCAGATATGTCGATCTATTAGGTCTGCCAAATTGTGCATTTGATGCTGCATCTGTAGATGTCAAGAATAATAGTACCAAAATTCTGTGCAAGTCTGCAGCCACTACTCTTACATTTCAGTATCAAAGGGAATACCTTTTCTGATTTACTAAATATGTGCACACTAATGACTTTTAAACACCTTAATAATTTCAAACATTCCTTTCCCCATGATAGATTAATAGAATCTTAAGCACATTTGCCATGGCCAAACTATTTTAATGAATTGTGCATTAAAAAACCCATCATTCTTCTTTTGCAAAATAACAAATGGAAGCAACAGCTTACAACCATGGATTCCACAGCACATGGAGTTTGCTTGCTTACTTTAGACAATTGCACTGAAAGCTAAATAATGAAATATCTTTGGGTCCTTTTTCTTCAACCAGAGATGATGGATTTGCTCTATAATATAAACTTCAAATCTTTTACTAGCTTAAAGCCAGGTGAGAACTGTGGGATGGGTGGCAAATTATCTGCAAAAGTGATGTTGAGTTCTTGGCATTGTTGCCTGATTATTTCATTTAAACAAGAATGTAGATGTTTTGTGTTTAGTAGAGGTAAATTGGGGTGTGCACGAATGAAATTTTCAACATTTGATTCAATTTGAATTGAATATTCAAATGTTCGAATTTATACAAATAGAGAAAAAACGAATGTATTCAAATTGAACCGATTTGAATACATTCATATCTATTTGTATGAATATTAAATTCGTATTTGATGATACGAATATCGACAACATTTGTATGTGTCCATACGCATCCAAACACATCCTGTTTTTATCCCGTATGCATCCCGTTTTTGTCCCTTACGTATCTGAACAAATACTTTCTGATACAAATAAGTTGTGTACGGATACAAATTCATATGATACAGGTAACGCTCAGTCAGAAGCAAATGTGCCACATTGTGAGACAGGGTGCTGGACCAATTGAGATTGTGTACCTTGGAGATGTGAGCTGGTGGAAGTGGTCTCGGGTGTGGTGTACAGTGGTTAAAGTGGCAAAATCAAGGTAGAAAGCCTTCTATTTGGTAGTTCCTAAGTTTTGGAACAGACTTTCACCAGAGGTATGTGAGGTGCCAATGCTCCATCACCTATTCTTCCAGACCTTTGGGAAGAGGTTGTTCTGCCATGGTTGGGGGAGTCTTTGGGGTTGAGTCAATGGGTAGGAGACAATTGTATTTTTTTTTAAACTGTATGGGAGAAGGCAGGCCCATGGCCAGGGGGGCAGAAGGAGGGCAGCCTGCCCAATTTTATTTTGATTCCACTCAAAATTTTTAATCTACCAATTCAATTAACTCCAGTACCTTACTGGCAGGATCAGATGTGACATATTATTCATTCATCCCCAAATTTGTGACACCTCCCTCCCCCAAATATATGGAGCTGTCTATGGGCTTGATAAAAGGTGAGATACTGGTATTTTAAAGAAACATAAATAGTGAGTGAGCCTCTATTATGATTTTAAGTAGTTGGCAAGTTTTCTGGAGAAAGCATTTCCCTTTCATCTGTTTGCTTAATTTTGAGAAGTTTCTTTTCTTGAAAACAGACCTTTTTGGACTTGTTTCTCACATTTTCACTTTTACCAATGTTGCATTTTAGGGTGTTTTTCCACTGCGCTCCTTTAATCCGGATCTAAGAAGATCCGGATCTAAGGAATGGGTACATTCCTTAATCTGGATCTAGTAGATCCAGATTAAGGGAAGTACCCAATGTGTTTCCATGGGTGGTCTAGCACCCAATAGCAATGGGTGCTAGCTTCCCCGCCGTGGAAACACCGGAGCACCCATTTGGAAATCCGGATCTACCCATGAGGGATCTGCTTGTCACCCCAGGTGTTTGGGGGGACAGGGGGTGCAATCTCTGAATCATTTCGAAGTCATTTCAAAGTCACTTCAGAGTCAGTTTGAAGTCTGTGCTGATCTTCGGAGTGAATGTTGAAGTGACTTTGGAGTCACTTCAGAGTCATTTCAAAGTTCACTCTGAAGATCAGCACAGATCTCAAAGACGCTCCGGAGCTATCTTGCACAGACTTCAAAATGACTTTGAAGCTTAGGTTTTGGGGCTCCCCCCCATGGGTGCCCCTCCCCCTAGCCTCCTCTAGACCCCATTGTCACACAAGTGTGGAAACAGGCTCCCTTTAATCTGGATTTTCTGCCTGAATCCGGATTAAAGGCCAGAAAGTACCCATTTGATCTGGATTTCCCCAGTGGCAGTCAAAACAATCGGGTCCCAAATGGGTGCCGTGGTGGAAATGGGATCACCTGGCTCACACCCAAATGGGTCCTTAATGGGTGTAAAAATGGGTACTTTCTGACAGTGGAAAAACACCCATAATTTAGTATGGTTGCTATTATCAGCTGGATCTTCTTGCACCAAGGCCACACCTACAGTCTTTGTCTAGAAATGGTATAATTGTATTTGTAGTATTCAACCTAGTGTGTCTGCCATCCTTTCTACCTTCATATGTTTAAGATAAATTAAAACAAGGGAGAAAAAAAAGAAGAAGAAAAATGAGCACTGCCTAACCTTGTTTGCATGTTTTCAGCTGCTGGTCACCTTAATGTAATGTCCAAATGTCTTGTTTTTGTTTAGATTTGTGTGCCATTAGGTGTTCAGACTGGTGTCATGAGCTTCTCAGCCCAATTTCACCTCACAATTTGTTATATTGACTCTTGCTGTCTTCTTGTCAGACAGCAAATCAATCCCTAGAGCTTCAAACAGTAAAGTTAAAATACATATGAAGAGCAAATATTATTTTAAATGTATAACTCTTTGAGCTAAAGTAATCCTTTGTAAAGAATTCAAGATATAATAATTTTGTGAGGCATGGGAGGGAAGGAAGAGAGAGAATAAATACATAACAGCATGTGTTGGTCAACAACCTTAGCTGCTGATAACAGACAGTTAAACTAAAATTATATGTGGGTTCCTTGGGTAGCAGAAGTACATAAATCTGTTAAAAGCTGCATGCTTAAGGCCAGTGGAACGATTAGTTCAATACTTTCATAATTGTGTAAAATCACTGAAGTTTTTAGGGCACCTAGAAGGTTCATACTGCCATGTATTTGGCAGCAAATTATATAATAAATTGAGGTAAATCTCATAGGCAGATAAGAGTATGCATAATTTGGTTTTGTAGGAGATTATCTGGACTTCAATTAACATCTGAAAAGTTCATGCAACTTCACAAATGTAATAAAGGAGTGTGTAATTATTTCTATTCAGATAATGTCTTGTGCTTAAAATGAAATATAACTTTTTTTCTCTTGTTGGAAGCCTTCTTTCTGAGGTGCAGTTTCCCAGATGCATGGGCCATTGGTGCTTAGTTATAGGGAAATCTAATTAACTAGTACATGCTATCTTACACAGAAAAAAGGTGCTTTCTATGAAAGGTTTGAGCTATATATATGGAATGAATAATAGGAAAGGATACTAGATATTATATTTACTTTCTACAACCTCAGGCTTTTCTTTTAAGGATGAAATTTTGAGATTCATCCACTACCAACTAGCAAAGTACCAGTAGCAAGTACCTCAACAAGTGGGCTGGGGGGAGGGCCCACTTAAGGACACTTGTGCAGGTGTGGATGCATCCTAAATGGATGTGTCTTAACTGCACAAGTACCCATTAAGTACTCATTAAGACTACCTCCAAGGTAGTCTTCCCTTAATACGTATTAAGGGCCTCTTGACACCCATTAGAGACACATCTCACACGAGCCAATGTGGACACATGTTTCTCTCATGGGTGTTGTGGTGCGGATGAGGTTTTTAAAATCCATCCTTAATGGGTATTTAGTAGCCAATGAGGAAGCACCCTAAAACTCTCCAGAGCTCAGCTCCTAAATACATCTAATCCTGTCTCTCCTGTCCAATTAGTTCCAGTCCTGTGCATTTGGTTGACTGCTTAGATTGTAAAATCCATGGCCTGAGTGAGGTACTGGAACCAGAGCCAAGAAGACAGACTTTTCAGTTGTAGCTTTCACATTCAGGAACTCTTTGCCAGTTGAGATACGGGCAGCTTCCTTGCTGGTGTCTCTTTTTTTAAAAAAATCTTTAAATACATACCTGTTCACCTATGCCTTTGGTGCCATTTAATAATTGTTACCTTCCTTTTCTGTCTTATTATTGCCCTTTGTGGTTTTCTTTTATAAAGCACACCAAGCCTTTTGAAATCCATGCTATGTAAATCTAATAAATAAATAAATAAATTTCAGTAATATCTTCCATATATTTGAGACTACATAGTTTTGTAAATATTCTGGCTATGCTTATTCTTGAGACTTTGTGTAGTAAATTTCTAGTCATTGCACTATAGAATCAATCTGGGTACAGAGGACAGAAGGTTTTATACACTCTTTATCCCAGATATACGAAATTGGCAAGGGGCATCTACATCTTTCATAGCACGATTTTATGCTATTTCTGCACTTAGACATTTATGCTGGGATGGAGTGCCGAACCAGATAGAGCTGTGTGCATGTAGGATATTCCATGACATCCCTGGTCTTGCTGCCAGTTCTGAAGACTGCTCCCGGCCCTTGGAGCTGGGGGTGATTCTCCAAAATCTAGGAATGAAGATCCTGACCTTCAGAGTTCCCAGGAGAGCCTTTTTGGTGGTGCACCACATCCTGAGGTACATCCTGCAACGTCACCAAAAAGGGCCTCCCATACACTCACAAGTATGCTGACAGACCTCAAAGCATTCTAAGAGGGAACAGGGCTTTCCTTATCCTGCACCAGGATGCAGAAGAGAGGTTTCTGGCCTCCTTCCTAGGCTGGGATACCAGTGAGTGTGGAAACGACCTTAGTAAAAACATGTGAATTTGATTTTCCCAGTTTGGCACTTGGCCTACAATAAATATAGCCTGACTCATAAGAACCTATGTGTAAATCTGCTATATTGGACCAATGGCCTGATCAGCCCAACAGTTTGTTAACGGTGTGTACATGAATGGCAGACATGAACACAACAGTGCTTTCCTGCTGAAGTTCCCCTTTAATTGATATACAGAGAGTTTAATTGCCTTTGATAGTTAGTGGAGGTAAAACACAATCATCCTTACTTCTAGCCACGGGGAAATTCTGTCTCCAGAAATGTCTCATCTACTTTTAAATCTGTTAAGATTTTAAAACTAACATTTTTGCAAAAACATGAAGAGCACTTTTAGCAAGAGGTGTTTATGAAAGTCAAAGTTTGTAATGGAAATGTTTTGTAATGAATATCTTGAATATAATTTAAGTAAAAAAAGATATATAAGCAGGTGATAAATAGTTCATACTGTGATAAAAGTATGAATCAGATATGGGGAACAAAATTCTCAGATGCAGACTGTTGCAAGATGTGGTCTCCACCATATCAGCAAAAATTTAAGGAATAATTCACAGATTAACTCACTGTTGGACACCAGAGAGAACAGATGCAATAAATGAACTGTCCCCATTACTGTATGGGAGCATGTGTGGAATGAATGTTGCTTCCTGTTATCTCTGCTCAGAGTGTGAAGCTATACAAAACTTTTGGCATAATACATATGAAGGGATATGAGAAATAATGAAAATGTAGCAATACTATGTATTTGTTGATAGCAGTAGAAATGGAAATTTCACATTTCTGCAAAGATATCAAAGAATTCTTAGTTGATAAATACTGTAGTGCAAATGGATTCAGCAACTTTAATCTGACTGAAAAGTTAATATAGATATGTCGACTGAACAAATATGAAACTACAGGTGATTTTACAGATATCTATCTTTGTTTTTTACTACTGCATATGTAAACAAACAATCACATAAAATCATACCACCTATTAGGGGGCTATTTTTCTGAAATAACTTAATATATTAAGGAATATTTATATAGTTATTTATTTAATTTATATCTTATGGCTTACAAAAAATAACAAAGCAAACAATAAAAGTGAAAATAATCACAACTGGTGATGGTCATCCTATTAAACAGTACCAAAATCAGAGTGACCTGTATGTCAGTTGTCAAAAAGATTTGGAATATGGACACTGCAACTTTGAGATCGTGTCCTCCCTGGAAATCCAGCCCTTAAAGATCCAGACCTTGGGGAGGATTCCATGCATCCACATGAACCCTCTAGCACCCAAGTGCTAAATGGGTGCTAAATGGGTCACCGTGTGGGCACCGTAGCACTCATTCCAATGCTCCATTTTGCTGGAGCCAGAAGAGGGCAGGGAGGAGAGGCCTAGATTTGTAGCTGCTTACACAGAAACTATGAAAACTGTGTTGGACTCTGTAGACAGCTATGGAGACCGGTCAGGCCTCTATAGCTGTCAGTGGCAGGTACGATCTCCACCTCTGCAGTACACCCACCACCCCTGCCATCTGCCACCGATGGCCCACTGCTGAAGCAGCCTCATCAGGAGGACAATGGCGGCATCAGTGCCCGCCATTGCCACTTCCACCATGCCCCCGATGTGACCACTGGGTGATGGAGGTGGCAGCAGGATATTAGTGGTGGGTGGTGAGGGCGGTGGGCATATCGATGAGGTGATGATCATGCTCACCAGCCAAAATGGCTGGCTGTGCATGATCCACCAGCACCACCCACGTGGGCAGCTCCACGTCTGCTAGGCTAAATCCTGGGCCCCATCAGCAGATAAGTTGTGCAGACATGCACCCCCTAATCTGGTCTTCAAGGCTGAAGACTGGATTGTGGACACCATTAAAGGGGTCCACAGGAAATCTGGATTTAAGGGCCTGAAGGACTCATTAAATCCAGATTTCTCCAGCCTTCAGGATGGGACCCTAATGGGGTCCTAAAGGGGTTTTCTGTGGGGAACAGGGCCTACCTGATCGCTACCAATTGGGTACCGATATGGTTCCTAATGGAGTCTGTGGAGACCGCTAGGACCCCTCAACCCCAAAATTAAGTTATTTTGGTTTAAAATGCAAAGTGTGGTGAAAACGCGTTGTCTACACTGTTAAGTGTCGCCAAAGTGTATTTTTAACAAGGGTAAGTAGCCTGAGGGAGGGGCTAGTTGAGCACTCCTAGGGGAGGAGTGAAATAGAATGCTGGAGGAGCTCAGCCAATCAGGGCGAAGCAAGCCAGGCCCATATAAAATGGAGCCTGAGGGGATAATCTGGGTTCTCTGCCTTTGGTCGTTAAACTTGGAGGGTGTTTAACTAGGGGAGAAACGGGCTCTAAGCTGTCCTGAGGGAAGCTGGGGAATAGAGTCCTGAGTTAATAGTGAATTACAGTGTTTAGAAAGTAAAAGAACTGAAGTGGTTATAAGTTATTTATGCTGTTGGCATTGATCTGAAAAGGATTGAAGTCTTTAGGCTTAGTGAGGAAGCTAAAGACCTAACTGTTGATATTTAAAGTAACAAAGTGCAACTTTAAGAAGAAACTTGAATTGTAAACAATAAACTTGTTTTCCGGTTATTTTAAAGAAGCTTCATGTTCTCTGTTTTCAAAGTGAGCCAAGACAGGCTGAATCCTAAACAGATACTGTAACCCACTGCTGGCTAGGCAGAGTGGGGGAAGGGCTGTCTGCTGCAGCACAAGAAGGAGGCAACATTATTATCTAGCCAAAGAGTAGGGAAAAGTAAATGGAAGGTGTGCCTCTTGGAAGAGAATTAACAGAGTCTTAATATAAAATGTAAAATACACGCTACTACACTACCAAGTCAGGATATATATACAAATCTCTACCTTGATTGAGAGGCGGCCTTTACAGAGTCTAAATGGGGTTTTCAGGGCCAGTGCAAAAATGGCCTATAAGTACTTAGGCATTCTTCAACCAAACAACATCAGGCAAGGACAAGTTAAAATTAGGATTAGCAAGGAATACATCTGAAGAGTCAGAAAGATTCTTAAATACAAACTATATGGTGCAACATCATCAAGTCTGGTCCCTAGATACACTACTGTAATTGTAGACTGGAGTGGAAGAGGAAGAAGATAAAACACACCAATCAGTTCCACAGCATCTCCTCTGATGAGGTGAATAGGAAACATTGCAGGCCAAAAAGATAGCTGAAGAAGTGAAAAGAGGAATATCACCGTATATAAAGGGTAGTCAAGAAATAGTATTAAAGAAAGTGAGAACCGAAAATCTACTAAAGACCTGTGAAACAGTTAGTGAAAACCTGAAGAGATAAGTGAAAAATTAAACCACTCCATGGTCAACATCTCATCATTGTCCAATAGACAGCTGATAGCATAAAAATATGGCAGTAACTTAAAAAGAAACATGAAAAAGAGCCAGAAGGAACAAGCAGTCCGCGCTAATGTCATTAAGATAAAGATAACAAATTACATTCTTGATTTGTTATCGTTGCCACTTGTGCAGAGAAGCTGAGGAAACAGCTTCTTACAGCTAATATACAACTGTAAGAAACCAATTATATAAAAAAAGACATGATCAATTGGCAACTGTGATCTGGTGGAGCATCTGTAAGAAGTATAATTCACAACAAGCAAAAACTGGTAAAATAAACAGGCCAAGGTACTATAGGATTTCCAGCTACAAATAGAGAAGGATCTTGCATGTATCACTTGAGAACTGAAGTTGGCATGCTTCCCTAAAGATTTTTTATAATTTGCTGTTAGTACAGAGAGATACCCAAAATTGTCTAATTTTTCCCAGTTCATCACTTCCTAATCCTTATCTCAGTTTCATTAATTTTATATCATTAATTTTAGTATCATTTGAACTAATGGTTGTAAGACTAAGCTAAAAATAATTAGGGGGAAGGGAGCAGCCCCGCCTGGTGACTTTCTTGACTGACAACACCTTTCTCCATTTATTATCACAGTAGATCTGCTCTCAGTGATAAATTACATGAGTTATAATTCATATTTTCTGGCTATAAGTTCAGAGGCAAACAAATAAATCTCCCAGAGGCAGAAGATAGTGGTCATCACTCCACTTATCATTGGAGGTGCCCTCCTCTGCCTGAGAAGGCATCTGTAGCTATCATGTCTCCATTTGTGGTGGTAGTAGATTCTTTGCTACAATTGCACTGACCTAGAATTGTGAACTGGTTTGGTCTAGTGGTTAGGGAGACGGTCTCTTATCTGTGAATGCTGGGTTTGATTCCATACTCTTCCATGAAGCCAGCTGGGTGACCTTGGGCTAGTCACAGCTCTCTTCTTTTTTTTTCCACCTGTGTCCCTATACCAGTGATGGCGAACCTTTTGAGCTCGGTGTGTCAAAATTCACAAGAAAACCTAGCTTAACTCGGGTGCTGTGTCATATCTAGAAATATCCATAATTCTGTGATATTTGTGGCTCTAGTAAAAAAGTTATCTTTTTGATATATGTATTTTATTAAAAGCAAAAACAAATAATTTTTTACATTAGTGACTTTTGTTGCTAAATCTTCAGTTGAAAGTTGGTATTTCGTACACTTCAAGAACAAGCAAGCACTACACGCCCAGGTGCCAGGGTGGCCATGTGTGTCACCCAAAAGGGCTTGGTGTGTCACTTGTGACACGCGTGTCATAGGTTGGCCATCACCGCCCTATACTAACCCTACCACCCCCTAATCCCTTTGTGAGCTCCAAAGTCCAGTTTATTAAGAGGTATTATCAATCCATTTCATTAAAAATTCTCATTCTGGTAGTGTTGAGTCCGTTGTTGTTAACATTTCATCAGTACATATCATCCAAACGTGCAGGGTCTTGTAAGCATCCATATCCCTCCATCGTCCTTGATCGTTCATTATTTCATTTAACATGAAATACCATAATTCCTGGAACCATCTGTTTATATTTAAAGTATCTGCATACTTCTAACTTATAAAAATTCTATGCTGGGCAGCAAAAGTTAACTAATGTAACAAAGAATATAAATGTTGTGGTATATTAATATTCTCAAATGAGTGCAGTATAAAAATTTCTGGTTGGAGAGAATGTATGACTTTGTTAAACATTATATTTATTCTCATACTGACCTCCTGCCAGAACTGTCTAATTGGGGGACATTCCCAAATTAAGTGGAAACAGGTAGGATCTTGTCCACAATGCTTCCAACAATTTGTTCTACCACTTCTGGTTATGCCTTTTCAATATTAATTACATAAATAATTCCCTTATCCTCAAGAATTTTATTCGTGCTATTTCTCCTGTTGTTTGTTCATCTCATTTCTGGTCATATTAATATCAAACCGCCATGATCCTGTTATAGTTCTATTATGGTAGCCTCATCGTCGGTTAATATTGTATATTTTTCCCACTTGTTTGTTTTCTACAAATTTTCCATTCCTTAATTATTTTTTCCATTTCTCTCATTGGTTTCCTTAATTGTTCCTTGTGATGCCCAAGTTTATTTACTACATTTACTATATTTATTAAAATGTAAAATGCATTTAAAAGTACCAATTGAAAAGAGAAACATTTAACATGTAAAGTGAATCAAGCAGGTAAGGAGAGGGCCAGTCCTACCCTAATTAGCATATAAGAACTAGAGGGGAAAGATCTCTGAAGCCCAGCCAATCAAGGAAAACAGAACCTTGGCAAAATGTATAAAAGGTACTTACCTGGGAGAACCATTGGTCCATGCTTTTGGGGAACTCAGGGTGGATGAAATTGGTAATATCACACTGCACTCTAAGGGATCCATAGGCTTCAGAGACTAAGGAAGATCAGAAGCGACACAAAGGTAAACCTAGGAAGTGTGTTTACTGTGTGCATTTTAAAAGTTTTCTTTGCAACTGATTAAAGTACTATTTTTATTTGTTCTTACCTACATACATACCTCTGTACACATAAAGTTAATGCTTTGAGTTTATATAAGAAGATTGTCAGCCGGTTTAATGAAAAAGCTCAGCGAATGCCAAGAAAATGAGCTCTGGGACTTTAAACCAAGGACAGTGAGAGCAAGTGGGGAAGGGCCATGTGTGGAGCTGTTAGCAACTCTCAAAACCTTTCACTGAAAGGAGTTTAGTGATGGGTGGTGTACTCACTCTTGCTCAGAGGCTGGAAAAGGAAATAAATGGCCAGCACAAAGCCTTTTACTCAAAGCTACCAGCTTTAACTGTAAATTTCAAAACAGCCTCTCACATATGAATATGAGAGGGAAGGTTAGCAGCCTTGGGCCAACGAGCAGGTAGCACTACATTCCTGAATTTTATTTTTAACAATAAAAGATTTTATAGCATAAATTTTTAGCGAATTTTCCCTTCCTAACAATTTTTTTCATTGGAATATAAGAACATAAGAGAAGCCCTGCTGGATCAGGCCACAACCCATCTAGTCCAGTATCCTGTCACACACTGTGGCCCACCAAATGGGCATCTCAAGCAGAGACAAGGCCAAACCTGCTCTTGAATCCCAGGAAATGGCCTTAGAAGCATCCTGCTTTCCCCCCAGTCACTTAATAGTTGTTGGTCACTTAATAGTTCATTAGGCAAAAATAAATCTGCAACAATTTCCACTTGTTTTTGTTTTAACTGATCCAATATTTGCCTGTCCAATACTATGTTCTTCTCATTTATATAGCTGATTAATGTATACCTTGAGATATTTCCTACTATCTTTTCCACTTTCTTCATATACTTATAGTGGTTTTTATCAGGCCATTTAATTCTGAAATCTTCCCCTTGGTCCATTGATAAAATAGTATTGATTTATGTTCCACCTCATTCATTACTCTTTCTAATTTTACCTATTTCAAGTTGCTATTATGCTCCAAGGCCAGCATCTTGGCCATTTGGAATGCTTCATAGTAATATTCCAGTGAGGACACTGACCACACTCCTTTAACTCTGCTTGCATATAATTTTATTTTACATATTCTGACATTCTTATTAAATACCCATTTTGTGATAGTTGTATCCCATTCTCTCAAAAGTTTTTCATTATTCTGGTAGTATTTGAAATAAATACATGAATTTTTTGGAAATCATAATTTTTATATCAAGTCTTTAATTCGGTTAATTATTTTATTCCATAATTTACTGTAATTGGTCACCCCTAATTTATTCAAATTTTTAGTTAAATATACTCCCAAATATTTCATTTTACTGACTCTGGATTTCAGACCTGTAGTTAATCTAATTCTCTTTTGTTCTTCAGGTGGAGTATTTATATACATTATTTCTGCTTTTCTGATATTTAATTTCAATTCTGGTATTTTTTCAAAATGTTTTGTTTTTTCAATATTCCTCAGCATCAATTCTGGCTGTTCAGAAACTACTACTGCATCATCTGCAAAAAGATTTAATCTAAGGTCCTTGTTTTTTATTTTTTATTCTTCCCAGCTTACATCATTTCTGATTTGTTTTGTACCTTGTGTAATTTTTAATTTATTTGAGAATACCCCATTTACAAATATCTTCACTTTTGACCCATTATATATTTTTTCTCTTGTTTTACTGAACTGACATCCCAAATCTAATTCCTGTAAGTACTTGTGATTAACTGTGTCAAATGCTTTATATGTATCCAGCTTGAGTATGCCAATTTTCTACCCTGATTCTTTGCATCAAACATACATTTATAATATACCTTATTGGATCTCCAATATAGCATCTCTTAATAAAGCCATACTTCAATTATTTTCAGTAATATTTCCTCTAACCTTTTTGTCATAATCATCATCAATACCTTATAATCTTGGGTTGATAGTGTTATTGGCCTGTAGGAATCTGTCATGTCCAGTTGTCTCTGTCCTTTTAACATTGTAATTATACTTGTTAATTTCCATGACTCTGGAATAGTTTGTGCATGTAGGACCTCATTATACTGTTTTTGCAGCTAAGGTCTTTGGACTTCTTATAATATAGAAGAAAAGCCATCTGGCCCAGTGTTTTTCCCACTTTCAATTTACTAATTACCACCCTGATTTCTTCTTCGCTTATTTGAGCATTCAATTTTCTTTTCTGATCTTGAGTAATTTTCTGTCTTATTGTCCATTCCACATGTTCCACCTGACTAGTGCTATACAGTTTTTAATAGTTTTCTAAAGACTTCAGCTATTTTGGTATCTTCCACTTCACTTTCATTCTTGTCATTTTTATACATTTTTCTTTTGTCTTATTCAGATGCCTTATCAATATTTTAACAATTTGTATACCTTCTGCCATATTATGATTTTTAATACAAAGACATTTTCCTGTCAGAATATTACTTTCATTCTTCTCCAGTTCTTTATTCAGCTTGATCCATTCCCTTCTATGTCTTATTGTCCCAGTTCTTAAATATCCCTTATGTGCTATATCTATCTGCTTTCTAATTCTACCCTAGGTCTCTTTCCTCTTCCTCCTAATTTCTATTTCCATCTTTATACAGGTTCCCCTTATAATTGCCTTGAAAGCATCCCATAGTACATTCTGTGGCATATTACTATCATCATTTAAGTAAAATAATTACTTATCTCATTCTGCACTTTCCTTATATCTTCCCCCATTATTATCATTGGATCATAACTCCAATTAAATTAAAGTTCTTTCTTGCCCAGCAGTGATCATGATCACCTCCCCCAATCAACAAAAAAGCAGATGCCTCAGGCAGTAACTGGAGATCCTATTGTTCCCTGATGTCAGGAAGAAGCCAACCTATGAGTTCCAGAGTGTCTGCAATATATAAAATAGCTTGGCAAATATGAAATCAACTATAGTCCTCTTGATATGATATCCTAAGATCCAGTCAAGAAAACTCCTTAATTCATAGATCTGTGAATGTTTTCTGGGCTAAGTAAAATCATTCTATGTGCAGTGATTTTGAAGACTGAAAATTTAATTCTGAGACATGGCATCTAAAGTGTTTAAAATCATGATTTTATAAATCAATGAAAATAATTTCCCCCCCTTCATTTTCCTACATTAAGGCAATACCAGAATAATATTCTTCAGTGCTCTGATGCCATTTAATAACTGAGTAACTACATTTCTATTGTCACTGAATGTGGTGTCCATGACTCCTGGGAAATGTAATATTTTGCAATGATTGCTAATCTTTTTGTTTGCCTGTTCATAGCTGTCTAGGACAAAAAAGTTCTAATATCCACATGGAATAATAAAAAGCATACAGGCATAGCAGTGAAGTGTCAATCAGCCTACTGCATATTTTGAATAGAAAATGGATGGCTGGTTTAAACAGAAAGATAATGAAAAAGACTGCATGTTTAGCACAGCAAACCAATCTTGAAAACTAATTAATAAATACAGAAGAAAAAGAAGAAAAATTCTGGAAAGAAAAAGTCACTTCTTTTAGCCATCAATAAAAATATACTTTCCTAGTCCTTCACATGATTAGAATTTTATACTCTTAGTATATATTTTACATGTCCATCTCCTTTTACTGACATTATATCACTAGGGAAAAGGCATAGAAAAGAATCTGTACCTTCTATTTTTGTTTCAGCTTTTGTAATGAACTTACATAGAACTAGCACACTAGTTTCAAACATCAACATGTGTGTCCACAGAAGTAATAATTTAACTTTCCATCAACTTGTAAGTTGCAAAGATTTGTACAAGAAACTTTTGCCCCAATCCCAAGTCTGTGGTGGAGCTACCATCATTTCCTACACCCTAGGACTTTTATATATTACTGTTATCTCCTGCAGGCTTCTTGGCTACAGGACCAAGGACTTAACCAAGTAAAAACAAGACAACTGAACATGTGCAAATGAAGTATGTCTGCTACCAAGGCAAAGTTGCAGTTAGCGATATCCTTCTGCATTCGTATGTACAGCCCTGTGACGGAATCTTTATACTAATAATTCTCCGAGGACGGAACTGAGAGGGAATGCCTAGACAGGTGGGTATGTCTTCAGCTACTCTGCAAGAAAGCGACAGGGGGCGCTCCAAGCTATAAATAGCCGCACTTGGCGCCCTTTTGACAGTCCTTCTGTCGCTTTCTGCAAGTTAGCGAGGACTTCTGACTACAGAGTGTATTTGAGGCCTGTCAAGGCATTCATCAAGTCAACAGATTCTGTTTATTGGGGCCGACAGTTCCCTTCTGAAGGGATACTGCGAGAGCTACTCGACCTCCGGGAGAAGAGGAGGTTCGTGCCTTTTAAATATTGTCGACAGATTCCGTTTATTGGGGCCGACAGTTCCCTTCTGAAGGGATACTGCGAGAGCTACTCGACCTCCAGGAGAAGAGGAGGTTCGTGCCTTTTAAATATTGACAATCTGCCTGACAAAGTCTGAGGCAGCTTGTTCGAACTATCCTCGGGCCGATGGCAACTCATTCTCCTCACAGCGTGAGGTAGTCTCCGGAGGAATTCCATGTGAGTTCAACCCCTGAATGATATATCCAGCATTCACTCCCTCACAGCGTGAGGTGAAGTTAAGGCTAGGGAGTAAGTGGCCATCAGCCCATCCCGTCAGCTCAATCTCTGGCCCAGGATCAAAATAATGACCCGCCCCTTCTTTGCTCGTGGCAGAGTCTTCATCGGCTGCCCTCGCCATTCCAGCCGGTTCCAACACAGACCAGCCCGGCCGTCTGTTCCCTGAGTCTCCCTTTCTGAAATAAGGCAGGCAGGAGGCATGTTAGACTTTTATTGCCTGAGACCTCGGCTGGGAGCGGAGCCAAAAAAAAAAAAAAAAAAAAAAAAATCCACCTCCCCCCCCTCCTCCTTCCCACAAGCTATATCTGCCCCTTTGGGCCTGGGTTTCCTATTCCTTTCTTCCTTCACCCTCCTGTCTCGCCTACCAATCGCTCCCCACCTGAGTCAAACACGAAGTCAAAGAAGATTAAGCATGCTGGAAAAATTAATAAATAAATAAAATAAACCCTCTAAAAAGGTAAGTCTAGGTTGGGAAATGCTAGTCCTCCAATTACCATCAAGTCCGCGAGCAAGAGCGGCACTCAGACGAAGGGAAAGCAGCAGCCACAAACTACAAAGCCTGCCAAAGCCAAGGCCTCAAAGGGGCGGTCTCTTC
The DNA here is from genome assembly GCA_023333525.1 of Aspidoscelis tigris stejnegeri. Classification (NCBI taxonomy): domain Eukaryota; kingdom Metazoa; phylum Chordata; class Lepidosauria; order Squamata; family Teiidae; genus Aspidoscelis; species Aspidoscelis tigris. Next base: position 218,472,692 of record JALMGA010000001.1, read on the forward strand.
TGTGCCGGTGCTGCCAGCAATGTCTGTCAAGCCAGGCTCGTCTTCCACAGAGACCAAGCCTGCTGCCCCTTCTTCAAGCCTGAAGAATAAAACATCCTCTCGGGACTCTCTTCGTCCGGTTGCTGCTGCTGCTTTACAGAGAGCCTGTCAGCTAGACAGAGCCAAGCCTTCTGGCAAGCGATCATCGCCACCTGCTGGTGAACCTGAAAATAGCAGTTCTGACACTGACAGTAATTGTGAACCTTTAGGTTTCTGACAGTGAACTGCAGGATTCTGAGGGATCTGATGTTTCCACTTATGTTAATGACCTTAATCAATGGGACTCAGATGATAATGATGATTCTGATTCTATGCAAATACCAGATTTAGGAAAGGGATTGCCTTTTCCTAGGAATTTTATATGGAGAAATTTCCAAAAGTATTACTTAAGATGTTAGCCACATTATCCTTAAAGCCAGTCAAAGTGGTTTCAAGTGACCTAGCCTCAGAGCAGGCCAATCTTTTGATGGCTCCCTCCAAACATTATATGGTATCTCCCTTGCATGAGAGCTTTAAGAGGATGATTCTAAAACAGTGGGAAAACCAACTAATCTCCCTCCTGTTCCAAATAACTGGAGCAGAAGGTGAGGATGCTAGTTTTTGGGCAATGCCTCTCATAGATTCGAGTTCCAATCAGCAGACCTTTAAGCATGTGAAGTCGATGTTAAAGAAAAGTTTTGAATCAAATTATTTGTGTATACCTACAAACACTCATATCTCTGCTTTCTAGAGCGGCTCTAAAGTGGGCAGACTCTATCATTGATGAAATACGAAAGGTTTTAGCTTTGACAGCAGACACATCTCTAGATGCCATGCTCATGACAACTAGAGGAGTAGCTTGTAATGTAGCCACCAGGAAAACCTTATGGTTAAAGTTTTGGCAGGTGGATCCAAATGTAAAGAACAATGTGACTACTTCCCCATTCATTGATGGAATGCTTTGGGGGGACTTTGTGTTGTGGGATATTTTGCTGGAAGGCTGGGGGAAGAGAAAAAAAAAACAAAAAAAAACAAAAAACAAAACAAAAAACAAAAGCAAAACAAAACAAAAAAGGCTGACCACATCATGTTTGCATAAAAGTAAAGAAAAGAGATTCTTTTCCTACAAAGATGGTTTTGCTCCCCAAGATTGACCTATCACCCACAGAGGAGTAATTTTCATTCCTTCAGGGAAGAAACATCTAGAAATTATGACAAGCCCTCTTCAGGCGAGTCAAGAGTTCCAAAACATAGCTGGGAGTCGGGAAAGGCTCTTTCTTTCATGATTCCAAGTGAATTTCCCAATGATTCAGAAAGTGCTCCAATAGGGGGTCATTTGACAACCTTTGCTGATCAATGGCCACCCGAGTCAGGTGATTATTAGATTTCTAACATTAGTAAGACGGACATAGAACTGAATTGGATTGTCTCCCACCTTCACGTTTTGTTCAGTGCCTAAACTGTATGTCTTGTTAAAAAAAGAAGAAGAAGAAAAGAAAGAAAGAAAGAAAGAAAGAAAGAAAGAAAGAAAGAAAGAAAGAAAGAAAGAGGGAAGTTATGAAGCAATTTGCTAAATTAATTTCTATTGGAGTTGTAGAACATGTACCTGAAAATGAAAGACGTACTCCTCTTTCTTTGTCACCCCAAGAAAGAAAGGTGATTGGAAATAAATTCTTGAGTTTCAGTACATCAACCAATTTATACGACAGGTTAAGTTCAAGGTGGAAACCCTTGAAAAACCAAGAACAGCGATTGATGCAAATCTTTACATGTTTTCTAAGGATTTTTCTGATGCATACATGCATATTGTTACGCAGCCATGTTCTCAAAAGTTCCTAAGTTTTGCATTAGGATTGAGCCATTGACAGTTTTGAGCCTTACCCCTCGATTGAGCTTGACCACTCGAATCCTTCCTGTGTTCTAAGCCCACTGGTACAAGGTTAAAGATTGCATGGTATATCTATTTATGCATATTTAGATTATTTGGTTATTCTATTGCTCTCTAGGGATCAAGCGGAACGTGATGTTACCTTCGTTAAACATACACTGGAGAATCATGGGTTTTTGATAAACTGGAGCAAAAGCTCACAGGTTCTCTCTCAGACCATGGTGCATCTGGGTACTCTGATTAATACAGCACAAAATAAGATCTCTCCTTCTCCAGAAAGGGTGGATGTAATATCCACCAGGGCCCTGACCTTAATGAATAAGAGAACAGCTTCCCTAGCTAGCCTCTCTTTCTTTTGGGGCAAATTGATTTTTGTAATAGATATTGTGCTATGGGCAAGGTTCAGAGCTCGCCCATTGCAATGAATGCTGCTTCTGTATAACTCTGTCATGATCACAAAGGTTCCTAGGACACTTCCGATTACCAAGGAGGTTAAGGGATCCCTTGCATGGTGGGGCCCATGTCAGACAGCTAACCCTGGGCTGTCCTATATCACCTCCTGAGAGAGTTTCTAATCACTACTGATGCCAGCCTCTTTGGGTGGGGTAATCTCTGCTTGGGCAGGACACCACAGGGACAATGGTCTCCTCGAGACAAACTTCATTCTATCAGCTGGTTTGAACTGAAGAATATATAGCTGGCCTTGCTGGTGTTTTCTAATTGGTTCAAGGACAGCATGTCTTGATCTTCACTGACAACTTAACTGCCCAAGACCATATTGTAAAACAAAGAGGCACCAGATCCAAATCTTTCATGCGTCTGTCAGAAGAAATCTTTGCATGGACAGAAGCTAATATTTAGTCAGTTTCTTCATTGCACATTCAGAGAAAGGAAAATCTGCAGACGGATGCGTTATCTCGCACACACCTTCCGAGCACAGAACGGGCATTACACCTGGTATTTTTCGACTGGATGAGACAGTGGGGCACCCCAGTCATGGATTTGTTTGCAACACTGGAGAACACTCAGGTGACGCGATTTCTGTGTCAGTTCAGGCATCATGCAGCAGAGAGAATGGCCACCTTATCACATCCATGGCCTCCAGGTTTACTGTATGCATTTCCTCCGCTGCCTCTTCTTTCGAGATTCCTGGCCAGACTATGGAGATTGTTGGCAGCTGTGATCCTGGTACTGCCACTGTGGCCTCGCAGACAATGGCGTGCCATGATCAAAGCATTGGCAATTCAGGGTCCACTTCAGCTGCCTATCAGACCAGGCTTGTTAATGCAACAAGGGATTCCACATCTGGATCCTCAGTGGATGTCTCTCAATACCTGGGTGCTCAGAGGCACAAACTGAGATGTTTAGTATATATGGACTTAGTTTTTGACGCAATTCTGGCTGATAGAAGAGGATCAACCATTAGACTATACACTAGTAGATGGAAAATATTTTATGACTGGGTTCAGTAGATCTTGGAGGATCCCATGAACCCTTCTGTTGTCAACACTTTAATCTTCTTGCAGAGGGGCATTCAAATGGGATTTCAATACAGTACCATGAACAGACATTTGGCTGTCGTTGCTTCAGTTGTGAACATTGGCAAAGACTCATCTGTTACCAATCATCCACAAGTTAAAAGGTTTCCTTAACCATTTAAAAACAGCTCATCCCCTGTGGTTCATAGATACCCCTCTTGGCTTTTGCATTGGGTTCTAAAAGCGCCCACTGGTTCACCGTTTGAACCTTTGGACAGTGTTTCCTTATTTCGTTGACTTGTAAGACTATTTTCCTCATAACCATGTTCTCTGTGACAGAGTATCAAAGTTAGCATCGTTTTCCCTGCCTGAACAATGTTATGCAGTGCATGTTCCTTCCTTAGCTCCTAAACCCTCTAGTCCTAAAGACCATTACTGGCGTCTTCTGGATGTGCAGAGAGCCTTACAAGTTTATGAGAAACGTACAAGAGAATTTGGAAAAGCAGAAACTATTTGTTTTACAGAATAATATTCGAAAAGGTCAAAAGGCATCCTCCAAAACCATAGCAGGATGGATAGTGAGTTGCATTACTACGTGTTACAAGTCCTTAGGCAAAACGCCTCCTAAAAAGATCTGGGCTCATTCCCAGAGCTTCAGCTTCTTCGGCTGCCTTCCACAATAGGGCTTCGTGGGAACAGATTTGCAAAGCTGCCACCTGGAAAAATCCTTCCACTTTCACAAGACATTATAAACTTGATTTGTTTAGATCAGCAGAGGCAGCATTTGGAAGAAGAATTTTGCAACATATATTGGAGGAAGATGAAGAGCAAAAAACTGCCTAGTCTCCCTCCCAGGTGATCAAATCGTTGGTACATCCCACCTGTCTAGGCATTCCCTCTCAGTTCCGTCCTCGGAGAAAAGAACACCGGTACTTACCGTAGGGTGGTGTTCTAGAGGACGGAGAGAGAGGGAATGCCGTCCCTCCCATCGACTAGGGAGTTTTTTGTACTACAATACTTACCTTTTGGACCTCTTACTTACCTTGGGGCTCCAGAAGGACTGTCAAAAGGGCGCCAAGTGCGGCTATTTATAGCTTGGAGCGCCCCCTGTCGCTTTCTTGCAGAGTAGCTGAAGACATACCCACCTGTCTAGGCATTCCCTCTCTCTCCGTCCTCTAGAACACCACCCTACGGTAAGTACCGGTGTTCTTTTTTATCTACAATAACAATAGAAAATTTAGACTTCATTTTGTGTGTGTATAATTTGAGCTGGGGTTGTCATGATACACCCACATGCATCTCTATTAGATTTAGAACCACCTAGATTGCTTTATGGATTTGCCATAAATAAATAGAATCATTTTGCAAAAATAGCACAGTCAAGCATGAAGATAAATAGGGATGAAGATTATTCTTGATTAATGTAAGATGCCTACCCTCACAGACAATGAAATAATGACTTGCAGCTAAGTGTTTCTGGCATCTTCAACATCCAGACATTTTTTTTTGGAAAGGCAGAAAATGTGTCGAGAGGTGGAGTGGGGGCTTTTGATTTCTGTAGGTTGTTAGTAGATGTCCTACAAACCTGTTAAAAATGGGAACATTAGCTTTGTCTGGATGCTACTCGTGTTGTGGGTCTTTTAGTGTGAAGGTTTGAATAATGATAAATTGACTATAATGCTCTAGCAATGCAGGCAGCAGTGAGCAGAAGAGATTCCAAAAGGCAGTCTCTTTATGAGAACAGTTTTTATTAATAATTAGTATGAAAACAATAAAATAAATGGCAAAAATGGAGAGGCACTGTGGTCAATGCTTCAAAAAAGCCCAAAACATAAGCAAAAATAGATTCCCAGTGGAGAAGCACAATGCTTTAACCAGACAAGGGGTAGTAGTTTAGTATTGGGGGGGGGGGGAAATCAACTTAGAAGTACACTATTTGGCAATTTAGAGATAGTGGGGGGGGGGAGAAGGGAGGCTGTTCTAAGGATGCCCTATGCTATCTAGTGCAACTGGTTCTTACCCATGCAGGTTTCTTCAGAACAAGATGAAAGAACACATGGCAGCAGTGAAGGTCAGAATGGATAGACAGGCGCAGGACTGCCTAGTAGGGGTGAGCGTCCACATGAAGCTCAGCAAAATGTGCGTTTAAAATGCACCTACTGTCCCCCATGGAAGCAAGTTTTCTTTGCCTGCATCTTTTTCTCCCCGCCCCCTCTCTGGTTGATAGGGTGCCAGCAGGAATGGGGAGGGACTGTGCTCTGTGCAGCCACAACCAGGAAGACAACCACCGACAAGACCAAAGGAAAAATAGCCATGGGTATTCGCAAGTTCTCTCCCCTGCCTGCAAAACCCACCAGAAACATTTATCACTTTGGGATCCAGAGCTAGTTTCCAAAGATAGGGATTTCACTGTAAAAATCCACCCCGTACAGCAGCGGTTACACTGTAGCAATCCACCCACTTCATACCTGATAACAATGTTGTATTTCTGGCTTTTTAAAAGTTCTGACCTTTAGAAAGGGAAAGGAAGGAAGGTGCTGCAATTCTGGGAGATGTGTGAATGTTTAAGACTGTGAGTGCAGGCGACAGTGGCGGCAGAGCTAGGGTCTTTTTTTTTTGAGATCTTGTAACATAATGAATTGCTTCCACAGGATCTCTGTCCGCCTACTGTTTTCTTGCATTCAGTATAGATCTTGAATACTGGCTATGGATGAGAGGCAAAAAGAAAGAGAGAGAGATGATTTTATTTGAAAAGAAAATGAGGGAGAAGGCTGAAAAAAAGAGGAAAGATGGGACCACGGCCGGCAATCCTTGTCCCCAAATACCTCTTTTGCCACAGAGCATCGCCATGCTAAATGCTGCCAGAAAAACCTGTGAATTCCAAAAAGTACACAGGTAGTCTTGTTTAAAAGGGGGTCTTTCTTCCATGCATTTTCCTCCTTTATGGCAGTGGAAGCTCAGAGAAAAGCCATACATGGAGATGCTCCATGGCAAATGAAGCTTTTTAACCCACTTTTTATTGCATGAAGATGGGGCCTGTGACTTAGGCTGCATCCAGACATTAGTTACTTATTCCACTTTATCTGGATATTCTGCTTCATTTTGGTATATCCAAATAAAGTGGAATAAGTAACTGAAGTCTGGATGCAGTCTGTGGCTCTGCTTTCTGGACCATGTGCCCAGTAGCTCTGCTTTATGTGGCTCTGCTTTCTGGACCATCTTCTGCCTCCGCATCTACAGGAGTAATATGCCTATCTGTATACAGTATATGCAACTAGTAGTTATGCTTCCCTTTTTCCCACTTTGCTTCATCTCTTTTTTCTTACCACAAATAGCTGCTTATTTTTCATCAGCTGTGGGTAAGAAAGGAAGTCAAAGGACAGATAATCAAGTATAAAAGTTGTCAGAAGGAGTCTTGGCAGGGGGGAAGGGGAGGGAAAGGGGGCTTGGAGCAGCAGTGGGAAAGGAGGAATCTCCGCAAGGGGGAGAGGGAATGGAGCTTCAACAGGGCAGAGGAAGTCTCAGCAAGGGGGAGAGGGGTGGGGGATTGGAGTGGTGGTGGGCCAGAGAGAGTCTCGATGCTGAGGAGGTGGACAGAGGGGCAAGAATCAGAGCAGAGGCTTGCCAAGGTAGCAGTGGGAGCAGGGATGGTAGCCTCCTGGCTCTGATGAGGGTCCAAGTTATTTCCCTTGACCTGAGTCCATTCAGACTCAGTGCTGGGATAATCTGCATAGTGGATTGTCCCAATCAGAGAAGGAAAATCAACACAAATGCTGATTTTCAAGTGTAATCTTTCCAGATCCAGGATGGCCTCTATTCAGATAAAAGGCAAAGTGTAACCACAGCTTAGACAGATCTTGCATTGTTGTAGCAGTCCTTTCCCAGATCTTACCCCAGTACAGGGTAGATAAATCTTATGTTGGAACAGGCAATAGCAATGTGTTTTCTACTGTATTAGGGAGTTGAGGAATGGACCACTTGGCACATACAACTTAGGCAGAATTTGCACATGGAACATTGGCCTGTACTGTGTTGGATTGATTATGGCCCGGATCAAGCAATTTGCCCAAAGACTGGAGAGGCAGCTAATGGCATGAGTTAAAGGTCATCTGCATTGTGTTGGCCAAGTCCAGACAACTTTGAAGGCTGGAAAACAAAGTCCCCAAACTCTGAAATTGTTGGCCTGTTCTGTTTGAACTGGTGCCCCCAAGCAATCCATTTTCAGGAATAGTCCACCAGCTGCTTGGATAAGGAATGGGGGCAGGGCAATAAGACACATTGTTATCTGGTTCCTATAGGCTTGACACCCAAACCCAAGGCCACAGACATGGAGTGTAGGCTGTTAATTAGAGTGAATCATGGCAGAGCAGTGTTTCTCACACCTGGCTAAGAGGTACTGGCTCTGCTTGCTGGGTATAATAGACCAGCTGCTCAGTTGATCTATTACTAGGGTACAGCTGGAAGAATGCTTCAAAGCAGTCTCCTGTTGGTGTGGTCTGCAGTGCCACCATCTTGCATGTCTGATGCAGACATGGCATTCCCACTGGGAATGTGTTCAGCAGCACTGTGCAGATCCTGCCTTAGTCTTCCAGCAGAAGGGTATAGCTAGACAGGTCAATATGGAACCATTACTGCTGCAGCTTAGCAGTTTTTGCTTGGGATGGTTGCTTCATTCTGCCTAAAGATAGGGCCAACCCGCTCCACCCAGCACCCTATGGCTGCTACTGCTGTTTTACCAGATATTACTAGTGCTGTTATCATTTTTTCCTCTCGTGATGGTGATTTTAGTTATTTAAATTTTGTATTCTTTAAATATGAATGTTATATGCTGGCTTGAACAGATAAAAAATTGAATACAAGCCTTAAAATAAAGAAATGGATATAGCTACATTTCCCAGGACTTTAAACTTTTGGTAATCATTTGAAATATAAATATGAAGAAATAAATGTTGTCATGGCCAGTTGTAAAGTCCTGGATTTTGATATCAACGTTACATTTTTAACCTGTTTTTCCCTCTCTAAACCCTAACTTGACAAATTAAAGGGTGTGGGTAATTATGGGGCATATGGAATGGTTAACTAACTCCCAGTGAGCACTACTTTGCATTCTCTGTAATGTTACTCATTATTCTATTTGACTTTAATAGTGTTCCCAGACTGAGATGTTCAAGATTTATTCTAAATTGAGAAGTTATTTACACTGATATAAAGATGTAGATGGTATAAATTAACACATTTGTCTTTCACATGGGGGGGAAGTATGGCCTCACGTATGGCAGTCGCCTCAATTTAGCATATGATGGATGATTGCTGAAATTTATACAGGAATATGTGTGAACCACTGAACTGGTTACACTTATGTTCTTTCCCTTGTCATTCAAATTCCACTACAAGGTTGTTAGTCTGTGAAAGTTAGCCTGCTAAACATAGCGGGATTTACCTTTTAAGATTTATTGAATTCTGTGTAGGTCATCCATTGCTGCTTTCCATTATAAGGAAGACTGAACTTAGTGAAACACTGAGGATGGGACTGGGCTGTTGGTGCTGACTATGATGGGACAATACAATAATTATTTGGGCAAAAGAAATATGGTTATTGGACAAATCTGATACAAAAAGAGGATCAGTATATAGTAGAGATGTGCATGGATATTTGTGCAATTTGAAATTTGTATGAATTCATATGAATTTTGACATTCACATCTGAATTGAAAGGGGCCTATATTTGTAGACCCCCCATTCGGCTGCAAATTAAATGGACCCAGCCTTCATTGAGGATTTGCAGAAGCTTCAATGAAGACAAAATCTGCCTACCCCAGCCTCCCATCCCCCCCAGGTGAGCCTCCTTATCCCAATGCAGCCACAACTGCATTCTCTGCATCTTCTGCTCTCATTCCTGTGTTCCTCCAAGGCACAAGTAAACCTTCTGGAGCTGTGCACTTATCTTCCTGGATGAGAGAGGTGCATGTGCAGCTCTGGAAGGTCTACTTGTGCCTTGGAGGAGTGTGGAAATGGTGGCATAGGTCCACCCCTGGCGTCTTGTTCACACTGGGTGGGCCCCTTTGTCCCCAGTATGGCTGTGGCTGCATCCCCTGCATTTTCCACCACCATCCTCACACTCCTTTGAGGTGCAAGTAGGTCTTCCAGAGCTGCCTGCACACCTTTGTGAGGTGGGGGTTTGCGTTAAGCCAATTAATTTACATTGAATCAAGTGGGGGAATTTGTATACATCCCTACTATATAGTTGATCAGTGATTTATGACAGCAAAGGCAGCTATTGTGAAAAACTGGAAAACTCCCAAGGAAAGCAGATTAAAAGTATGGTGTAACTATATGACAGAACAAATATTATTTGGTTTCCTATGTGAAAAGTGGTTGAAGTATATGGGATCTCACCTACAATGTCTACAATGGCCATGTGAAGAAGAGTAATGACCTACTTGGGGAGAAGAGTGGGGAAACCAGTGGTACAAGGAACTGTACAAGCAATCTCAAACATGTAAATTTATGGAATATAAGGATTGGCATCCCAGCTGGGAGTGGGGAGGAGAGGGATGAGGTGTATAAAATTGTGTCTCAGAAACAGACTGTAAGAAAACAAGATTCTGGGTATTGTATAAATGAGGGAATTAAGCAAACAGTGATGGGGTTACCATAGGCCAGCCAAACTCTCTATGCCTGGGGCATAATATTTGAACAGATAACTTAATAGGGAATTAAAAAACTGGCTATATATTGGCTGGCATGGTATTCTTTTGTGTTTGAGAGGGAATAGATGAAGGGAAGAAGCCTACAAGGCACCTTGATGCATTTTGTATTCAAGATCTGGACTAGAAAAACAAATTTTAAAAATCCCCCAAAGATATTCAAAATAAGGTTGTATGTCATTGAAAAAGAATATATACAAGATGATGTATAGTTGGTATTTAACACCACATAAGTTGGGCAAAATGTATCAAAATACTGTATGTCCACGAAGTGTTGGAAATGTAAAAAAGTAGAGGGTACCTTTTACCATATGTTACCTTTTACCATAAATTTGTTGAATTTTAAAGTGTTTTTAAGTGTGCATCTTGTTTTATTTGTATTTCATTTTAATCCGTATCTGTTCTTAATCTGTATCTTGTTTTAATCTATTTTAACCTATTGTAACCTGCCCAGAGACCTTCAGGTATGGGGCGGGATAGAAATATAAATAAATAAATAAATAAATATGTGGCGGACATGTGAAAAAGCAATATTACGTTTAAACCAAAATTGTTTTTGTTGGGAATAGTTGATGATAGTTTAAACAGCATAAAGACTCTGATATTATATTTGGTGACCGCAGCCAGACAGTTACATGCACAGAAGTGGAAGGAGGAAGAGTTACCTATGGAGAAGGACTGGATAATTAAATTGATCAAAATGGCTGAAATGGATAAACTGACAAATTTACTAAAGGACAAAACAGTGAATAAGTTTTGGGAAGACTGGAGTCCTGTTATTGAATATCTACAGGACTTGGAGGTGATAATGGAGGATTTTGGCTAATGCGTATAGAAAAGAATAAAATGCACATAAGGTGAGCATAAATTAAACCATTATAAGAAGAGGAGTCGGAAGAATGGAGGAAGTCACACAGAAAATATCAAAGCATTGTAATAAAGGTAAGTGGGGAATATTGTTGTTGAAATTTGGAAAATGCTTTGGAAAAATTAAAAAAAATGTAAAAACAAAACAAAATAGGAAAACTGCAACAACGAGAATCTCTCTAAACCAACAAAACTTAAAAAGAAACCATTGGGATTAAAATGGTAGTATCAGTACCATAAAGGATAAACAATATGCAAATTGTTGTATTCCCATAAAAGTTAAAAGATTAATGTATTAAAGTGTCTATTAAATATACTGTGGAACAATACCAACTTCAAATGTGGGGTTCAGTCCCAGATTGTAGGAGGGCAGACAAGTTTTGACCCACTATGGGTCTTCCTCAAGACCAGGTAAGGTAAATTTAGGGAGAAAATGTGTGTTCTGAAAGCCTCAAATTCACCTAGAGGGTGCTTCATTAACTGTTCCAGATTGCACCTATAGATGATATAGATATATACTGGCATTGATAAACTTGACCTATATTTAATAAAAAGGATTTAGGCTGAAACAATACAAAACAAAAATAATTATAATAGTATACATTGTGCAGAAAATTGGTGAATGACTTTTCTTTTGATTTGAAGTCACTCTGTCTAGCTTCCATAATTCACCCAAATTACACAGACAGTTTGCATACCAGTAGTGGTTTACATGGAAGCTGTTTGACATTCAGTAGAAAAGACACAAAGGGGAGGGCAGGGAAGAGTGTTTCTTTATTCTACCACATTACATCATACACATACTAAACTATGAGTCCAAGATGTAAGTAAGCCCTTCACAATTTTCAGTGTCATCATAGCACTTTGGTGCCTGAATGTTATTTAAAAAAAAATTAAGCACATGGAGTTTCTGGAGAATGACGCCTATCTGTGGAAACAAGACAGGGTGTATTTGTTTGGAATTCAACACAGCTGCTCAATGGAGTGCTAAAAATGGCATCATTTATCGATGCTGTGACATGATTAAGTCATAAAAACTTGTTAATTGTGTTGTAAATAAATTTGTGACATTTGTTTTCATACTAATGATTATGTAAACTATGTGGTGATTCTGATTTGGGGTGGAGCATATGGCAGGTTGCAAATGCTAAGATTCTTTCCCAGATGCATTGACTTAAGGAGAACCATTAAATAGATTCATCCTCATTCTCAATAGCTTGCATTAATGGGGATGGTTCGCACGCACAAAAGAACAAGAGGCGGGAGAATGTTGCTTTAATAATCTGGCAATACAAAACAAAAGAAAGGGGTAGATTAGAAAACAGGTGGTCTAGAGGAACAAAGAATTCCCCACTCAACCCTACAGAGCTAGCTGAATTGTAAAGTAAAGCTGTGATATTATGATATTTATTTGTATCTGTCTTTTATATGAGTTAATAGGATTATAAAACATAAGCCTAGCAAATGCATGTCATGTTTAGGTAAATTTATAGCAATATAAGAGACAAGAGGCCCATTGCTGAAGTCTCTTGCTAGCTGTTAGGGAGAAATAAATCAATGGATGATTGGATGATTCTTTGTACGGAGGCTAAACAAAGATTCTTATACAGAAACTTTCATATATTTGCAATTCAGGATAGAGTTTGCTCGTAGACTATGGGTGTTTCCACAATTACCAGGCTTGGAACGGTTTCTATTGAATCAGTTCCCTGCTGGTTTAGCCCAGCTGCCCCAGAGTAAAGTCATATGCACCTGGAACAGACCCATTTTGGTGGTACAATCTGGTGTGCTCTGGAAATGGATCCTCCTGTTAAACTGGAACAGGGGCACATGCACTGTTCTATATTTCTCCCTGGGCCAGGTTACTTATAAGTGGGATGGCTATTTTAGGCCACCTGGATCAGGTCACGCTCTGTCCAATGCGGATGGGTTGTTTAGCAGAAGGCAAGAGCTCCCCATTTTGTTCCAGAGTTGAAGAGAGATGCAATCTTTGTTGAAGAGAGATGCAATCTAGGGCTTGTCGTGTACCAGGATACCAGGAAGTGAAGAAAGGTCCTAGCTTTATAAATTAATTGTTTCAATTTAGATATTCCTCTAGATTGTACTCTTCATAAAACAATAAATGTAATTTTTGTTTCCAGGCATGCCCTGAACTATTACTTAAGGTTAATGCTGTATCTCCAGAAGACAGGGGAAACCTCTGTATGTTTCAAGTGCTTCTGTAAACCTTTTGTAGGGAGTGGTGATGAGACCATGTCCCTTTTTATTTTGAGGAAGATTTTTGTGTGTGTTTGAGAGAAGAATCCATCTGAGAATTCAAGTATCTGAACTTATGGGCTCTTTTTTAAAATAACATGTGACCACCTACCAATCAGAACTCTAAGTGACTGACATTCTGCCCATGGGAAGGTAGCTGCTCCTCCAAAGACATGAAAAGAACATGATTCACATAACGTAACCATATGGGATGGAAAGAAATATGTTTTCAGAGTTCCACAAACCACACTTTCAGTGCCATGCATTATCCTGCCTAAAAACTGAGACAGCTATGAATTTTGTACAAAAATATGTGGACATATTGTAAGATCTCACCTTTATGATAAGACATGAAAAATAGGAAGTCTACAAGGAAAGATTTTTTGCTAAAAAGAGAAAAAATCAGCACACCCTAGATAAGTTAAAGAAGAAATGACTTAAAATATGATATAGAGGGCAGAAAGAATATCATTCTAAACTATCAGACCTATAAAATACCCACTGTCAGACTGGCAAAGAATGAACATGAGACTCTTTCTTGAGAAAGATGAACAATGATTTATTTCAGCTCAGCATTAGGACATTTCTTGTTGGGAGCAACTTGGTACAGAAAGCCCAGAATATTTATATGTTTCATAGCTGGGTGGGGTTTGGCCCTTAACCAATGAACAATAACTATTTTTCAAAACCAATTTAAACTTGGAGCTAAAACCTTGAAACACAATTGTATCACTTGACGTCAGCAGGAAGGGGGTACTCAACTGTCAGTTACAAAACAACAGGCAGCCATTATATACATATATACAGAATCCCATAGGTGGCAGAGATCTACATACAAATATTATGGCAGGCAGCTAGCCCTGCCTGACACCCACTTCAACATATTTTTCCTCTCAAACACCAAACAAGTCTCCTCCTTGCATTCTGTATCATAAAGGTGAGATCTTACCAGATGTTGGACCTTTCTTCACTGGGCCTCATTCTGGAATAGGGACCTGTCATCTGCATGCTGGTACAGGCTACAGCAGGTTCTAGGTGAGACCTGCCCTAGTCTGGCCCAGTCTCAAGATCAAAGGACCTGGATTGTCTGAAAACCAAAAAGTCTGATGACTTGCACTCTCTGAAAACCAGAAGATCTGAAGGCACAAATTTTGTCAAAACTTTGCTTTGTTTCCCTGTGTGAGGAGGGGGTACTGCTGTCTGAAAACAGTATATGAGAGGCAAAATGAAAGGAGGTGAATAAACAAATCAGGGCTAATCTCCAGAGGCCTATTCACTCTAGGACTCTGGAATGCAAGTAGGACAGCACTGGGACAGAGTATTTGCTCTGTTGAGCTGGTGGTTCCATTCGGAACCATCCTGTCCCAGGGTGCCCCAATTGCATTTGGGGTGTAGAGAACAAAATTGCACTCTACACCTATTCTTGGCCATCCCAGGCCGTCCCACAGCTGTACGGGAGGGACAGCATCCACACTCTCCCTCCCAGACAGCTGTGGGCCCCACCCCTGGTTGCCACCATTGGGCAAAAATTGGCCCAACAGCTGGCAGGCCCACACAATCAACCTACCTTGCTGGATCCAGGTCTTCTTCACACAGCCTGGAGAGCGATCTGCCGCTTTGTGCGCAGGCACTTGCTCTGGTAGCTCAGCCCCATGCTGATACATCAGGTCAGCATGGGGCCCATCTACCGAAGAATGTGCACCTGCGCAGAGGGCAACACATTGCTCTCCAGGCTGTGCAAAGAGCACCCTGGGCCTGATGAGGTGAGGCATCATGCATGGGGGGGGGGAATGGTGCAAACCCATGAGTGAGATTGGCACTTAAGGATTCACTGCAGGGACTGCAGCAGTCGGTGGGATACTGGGACACCCCCAGTTCAGTATCCTCCCTGCCCCTTTCAACAGTGGGACAAGACTGGGGTGGTGATATCTTCGGCAGTGTTTGTGGGGTGTATCTACTGGTGTGCATGCCCCTGACATGATGTGCTGATATCATGGGGCCCGTCTTCTGGCATATAGACCAGAGGGTCAGACAAGGTAAATCATTGCTCAGCTGGGGGGGAGGGTGTGACCGATCCGGGCTGTGCCAGCTGCCAGTGCAACAGGACGGATCTTCAGCCTCCAAGGGGCCCAGTTGCCTGGATGCCCCTTGGATGCCCCCTGGGATCACTCCCCACCCAGGGCTGAGGGCCTCTTTGGAGACGTGAGTGAGCAAGCGACTTACCTGCTCTCTACCATAGTCCAGACTGGGAAGCCTGGGGGTGTGGCTTCCTGTGTCTGTGTGTGCTGTGACCTCTGATTGGCTACCTGCCTGTGTCTTCTCAGAACATTCTGCACAGTCGTGGATCATTGGCCAATCAGAGGCCACATCATGCACAGACACAGAACGCCGTTGACCAGACCAGAAAGCCACGCCCCTGGGCTTCCCAGTCCGGACTCTGGCGGCAAGCAGGTAAGTTGCTCATGCACATCCGGGAAGGCCCTGGCGTTGGTGCCCTTGGGTGGCCCCTGCAAGCTGTAGCCAACTCAGACTGGTTGGCTACAGCCTACAGGAACCCTGGGATGGGTTGGGACCAACCTGCCTGCTCCTGGGTCAATTCAGACACAATGGCCGCAGGACTGGGAGGGGCGTCCTGCCCCTGTGCCTGCCTTTTCGAGCTAGGCCACGTGGGGTGGATTCCCCATTCACACCTAGGCAGGTAAGGACATGCTCCCATGCGTTCCTTACCTGCCTAGGTGTGAATGAGGAATCCGTCCCCACGTGGCCCAGCCTTCCTGCACTATAGCCATTCAGCTGTTTTGCGCAAAGGCCTGGGTAGGACCTGCCATAGTCTGCACTATCTGTAGATAGAAGGCTTCTGTTCTGGACTTATTCTAGAAGTCCCAGTGCAGAAAGATAGGTTGCATATAAATTTGTACTGAGATTAAAAACAAAAGTCTACAATATTTTGTTTTTGCTTTGTATCCTCAGAAGTTTCCCTATTCAGCCCAAGCAAGACACAAATTTAGCATGCTGTACGCCCACTTCAGGCAATGATTTGTTCATCCATAATTTCCCTTACACCTCTGATTCCCAATGTTAAATATGGGTTAGGTAGTCTGACCTTGAAGGGTGTAATTACACTTATGGGCACAAGTGCATGTGCGCACATGCAATGAATGCTCTGTTTATCTTCAAAAGAGCTGCAACTAATTATTTTTTAAAGAAAACTTAGAAACTGCCAGGGGAAGTGCAGGAGATTATTACCTTTCCTAGTGATGTTGTATCTCTTGAAATTAACAGTGGTCAGGTTGGGATGGTGAGGTACAAGGAAAAGGGGATGAAGAGGCAAGGTGTTCTTGTAACTGATGTCATAGCCCAAGAACAGACTAGGATCACTCATTATGTGTGTATCTTATAACACATGTGATGCCCAGGACTGGGACCCAGTGACTGCTACAGATTTACTCTTGGCTATTAAGGGACACTGTTTGGGCTGCATCCAGACACATTAATACTGTGCAGAGGAATGTGCAGTCATGGTTGGGGCATTACACTTGACAATTGATGAATCGTCGCCTCGGTGGATTATCCTATCACTATTGCACATTTACCTTAATCCTGGATTAAGGAGATTTGTTGCACAGTATTAAGAACATTTGAATCTTCCTGCCAGTCTGGGCAGGATGGTGAGAAGAGACATACAAGAGCAGAAGGGCAGCTCAACTCTTATTGGCTGCCTCATCCCAGATGACCATGTGTGCCGACTCAACTCTCACAGCTTCCAAGGAGGAATCTACAGAGCTGTTTTTTAGTCAAGACAGTGGGTCGTCACTGTATGTAGCAGGTAAACTGCACTTTTTGCTTTAACTTTGGATTTCTTCCGCAGGTCTGGACGCAGCCTTGGTGAGGACAAACAGCAACTGGTTCTGTGAAACTTGAATGTCTGCTGTTCTAGCTGCCTTTTACATTTTATTTATGTGACAATATATTTTGAAGGGTCTTATTTTTGTTGGAACCTTGTTATATACAGCATGCTAAAGTTGTAAACCACCTTGAGCATTTTACGGAAAGTGTGATATATAAGTAAAAATCTGTA
This sequence comes from Aspidoscelis tigris stejnegeri, assembly GCA_023333525.1. Classification (NCBI taxonomy): domain Eukaryota; kingdom Metazoa; phylum Chordata; class Lepidosauria; order Squamata; family Teiidae; genus Aspidoscelis; species Aspidoscelis tigris. The sequence continues at coordinate 218,489,984 of JALMGA010000001.1, forward strand.
CATACATTTGGCTTTGCTTCAACAAACAGTTATAAATGAATAGAAAGACTATTTTTGCCCTGTTCCAGGGATAGCCAATCGATTACTCTTCACATATTGATGTTTTTAAAATCAGACTAAAAGGTAGGAGTCACTGTTCTTGTTAGGAACTCTGAAATGAAGTTGCTCAGTTCTAATTCTTTGATAAGGATGTGAAGGAAAGATATTTATTTTGTCGTCTTTGCCCTGTAGATTCCAAGCTGGACTCACTCAGTTATGAACCTGCATTTTCACAGTACAAGAATAAATCAAGCCTTTTTGAAGCAGCTGAGGAAAGAGGAAAGCATTCATCTTCTGTTCTCATTTATCAAATTAGCTAATTAGAGAAATGGTTGGAATATTTAATGGTGATCTAGATGAAGGGTTTTGCTGAAAGAATTAAGCTTCATTTGAAAATCTGGCACCTAAATATATGCTGGGTAAAACAATACCCTCTTTTAGCCTAAAATAAAATAAAATAAAATAAAATAGCAATTTCATTTGATGTCAAGTTCATTTTATATTTGAAACCCATATGGTGAACTTGGTGGTGTTTGCATCCAGTTTTCAAAGTAAAAGCTTCGTATGTCTCGTAAGTAATCCTCTACATAATATGGTTTTTATAGCAGAGTTTGTTTTACTTGATGGGTAAAATATAATGTTTCTCATGTAATATGGTTTTGCGCAGTCTGCTTATGCTATTACGCTATCAGTGAAATGTTACTTGTTTGTTATATTATTGTGATTTTCTAGGAATTAATGAAATTTGCAGTGTAGTTGCACTGCTATTAGCTTAAATTAAGGTTATCATATGAAAAAGGTCAGAGATTGCATCTCCTTCAATAGCTGTTAGACTCTTCCAGTTCCTACAGGAACAAAACAGTGCTTCTTGTGTTGAAGCACCTTTATTTCTCAACATAGCTAGGAGTCAAGATTAAAAAATGCTAAGACACAGAGGCCTTTTACCTGCACTTTATCAAGATCAGTTGGTCCAGAATAGCTCAGTTCACTGATCCAAAGGACAGGAGGGTACGGGCTGGAGCAACACCATTTGTACCAACTGTGCTAGGAGAAACAACTCTTCACTTAGGTGGTTGTGTCACAAGATCAGCTTAATCCCATCAGATTGTGACAGGAAGACCCTATTTGAGCAAGCAGAACCCTTATCCCAGGAGACAGAGAAAGCTGTAAGATTAAAATGCAAATGTGGGCTCTAAAGTATAATAGTTGATTTAGTCACTGAGCCTCTGCTTTTACAGTTTGCAAAAGGGAGTCTCAGGGCATTTCTGCACGGGCCGTAAAACCACATTAAGAGCACATTAAAGACAAATACAGAACACATATAAGACTTACCTTCCACACTGGAGGGCCCTTCCAGGCTGCCGCTTCTGCACACCAGCGTGCAAGACCCGTTCTTAATGGGGTCTTGCCACTGAATAATCCATGCTCCATGAAGACCTGGAAAATTAGGTCTTCAATCCATCCTGTTGGCTCGATCCATTTGGAAGCAGGATGCTTCCACACATGGAGAGGCAAGGGGATGGATGGGCTGGTGGTCGCCATCTTGGGAAGGGTGGAAGCAGGCCGGTCTGCTTCCAGATCCCCTCCCCCACACACTGTGCACTGGCAGAAACAAACAGTGACTGGCAGCTGAATCCTCCAGTATCGTGGCTCCGGGGGTGGTGGCGGCGGCACTGGAGGCTGGCTGCCTTGGGGAATGGGTGCTATGGCCTCCACACAGCACCCAGAAGATCTGGCTGGCTGGATCTGTCCTCCCTGCACCTGTGTAGATGTGCGAAGCCTCATTGAATCTGTCCCTATTTCGGACGGATCCTCTGGAGGACAGATCTCTGAGAAACGGATTTTCTTTTATCTGTTTCTCAGCGTCCAGTGCGGAAGCACCCTCATTTGCAAAAGATAACTACATACTATGTAAAGAAGACACAGTAGGCAAGTAGATACTCTGTACCAATAAGATGGTGAGTCATTTATATTGTTAGATTCTCTGATTGTTGTGGTTCTTAAATTCTGTTAACATGACAAGTTCAATGGTGTCATCTCGCATAAGCGCTTATGAAACTGAACTTTGTTTAGCTTTTGTTTGGTATTCTGAAACAGAGTGTGAGTGAGTGCATACACGGATGAATGTACAGAATTTACTCTGAAGCCTTGAATATTATAGTCACATCACAGGTATCTTTTATTACTGATAATTGTTCTTGTTGTTTTTAAAAAAGTAATACTGACATTCTATTTTTGTTTGCCTTTTCCCTTACATATGCATAATGTAGAAGCAGATATAAAGTGTTTCATACCTGCAGGAAGTGAGGGAGAAATAAAAATAAATTATTTACTTTTTGGCCAAAATAATATACATTATCTAAAATGGATAATGCTTAAAAAAAATTGTCCAACATCTAAAATTACCTAAGTGCACCACCATTTGCTTTGCTGTAGAAAGGGGCTGACCCCAAACCATTAGCAGTAGATACATTTTTATATTTCTATCTCTGCTTATATGCCAAATAGGAGAAGGAAGAAGAGAATAGTAATAAAGGTGAAAAGGTGAGAAAAAGAAGGATGGGGAAGACCGAAGCTCAAAAACCTTCTGGGGAAAAGTAGGTAACTAGATCTGTCCAATTAAGTTCTGATCAGATCCCATTAAACTTGGGCCTTTTTGCACTGTGCCTTATTTTGGATTATATCCCAGAACAGGGACCTGTTAATCTCAGGCTAGTATAGACTATGGCCATTTCCACACTTACCTCATTTAATCTGGATTAGGGAGATCTGGAGCTTTGGGATCTGGTCCACAGGAAATCCAGTCCAAGTAGTTCCACATCATAGCAAGGACTCCATACGTCCACATGGGCCGTTTAGCACCCCATGGCAAAGGCTGCTAAATAGCGCTGCCATGCAGATGCTGGAGCACCCATCCCGGGGCTCTGATTAGGCCCGAGCAGGAAGGTCCACCAATGGTGTGGTGCGATTGGCCCACGTAACCATCAATCAGGGATCACTTCTGGTTACAGAGAGTGTGGCGGAGAGGCATGGCTTTGTAGCTACCTAGATACATGGCTTGCGCTCAGTTAAATAGACCTCTACAAAGGATGTGCAGGCCTATGTAGCGTGCGTGTTAAGGGGAAGAGCCAGAGCTACCCCACTGCAAATGGCAGCTTCTAGGCCTGCCTCAGGACCCCATTGGCCTGACATGCATGCAGAAGCATGCTCTGTAATCCAGTTTTCATGGTAGAAGAAACTACTAATCCAGATTTAAGGGCCTGAAGACTCCATTAAATCCAGAATTCGAAGGTGCACATGCAGACAACGTGTCCCAAATGGGGTCCTCATGGGGTCATCAGTGCAGAAGGTATGTGACAAATCCATAACAAATGCATTCCTATTGGGTTCCTAATAGGATCTTCAGGGCCCATGTGGAATGGCCCATGGCAGGCTGAATGGGGCTTGTTGTAGGGTTTTTCCCCCCACTAGCACTAAGTACCCATTAAGGACCCATTAGGCTCAGAGCAGGAAGACCCCATTTCCACTGCAGACCCCATTAGCGCCATAATTGTTTTCCCCAGTTCTAGGGAAATCTGGATTGAATGAGTCCTTCAATACCTAAAATCTGGATTTCCTGTAGATCCCATTAAAGGGGTCTACAATGGGGTCTTCAGGCATCAAATCTGGATTATACGGAGTGTGTTTCCACCACGATCAGGCAATGGGCTCTAGGGGGAGTGCACCCATGGGGGGGGGTGCCCCAAAACCCAAAGCTCTGAAGCCTGTGCACAATCTTCAAAGCCGGCTCCGAAGTTGGCTCTGAAGCTGGCTCCAAAGAATAGCACAGGCTCCGAAGAGTACCCCATGTGAGAGTAATGCCAATCCTATGGACCTTTGTCAAAGTCTCCAGAGAATCTTCAAAGTCTGTGGTAGATCACTCTAGAGAATCTCCAGAGATTGCACCCCCTGTCCCCGCAAAAACCTGGGGTGATGGGCAGGCTCCATGTGGGTCAATCTTGATTTGCCACATGGGTGCCCTGGTGTTTCCACTGTGGGCAGGCTAGCACTCATTGCTATTGGGTGCTGCACTGCCCATGGGGAGGCACCGTGTACCGAAGCCAGCTCCACTAGATCCGGATTAGTTGAAGGACCCATTCCTTAGATCTGGATCATCTTAGATCCAGATTAAGGGAGGTCAGTGGAAAAAGCCCCATAGTCTGCATTAGGATGCAGATAGTAGATCTCTATTCTGTGACATAATCTTGCAGCAAGGGTCTTGGTTTCTGGCTGATTTGAACCTTACATTTCCTACCAACCCATGGAAGTTGCTGCATTTTAGCTCTTTCAAAGGGCTTCTGTGAACAGCTTCTAGAAACAGACATATTATGGAATAGCAGGATGGCATAGATACATTACTCTATAACCTTTTGGGACTTACATGACTATAGGACACAAAACTCAAAGCTAGACCATGTTTCTTGCTGTATCAGTTCATCCTTATCCAGTTCTCCTTCCCCTTTCATCCTCTTTTTGAATTTCAGTTCAGCATAGAAGGAATCTGTGGACAACCTAGTAAATTTTTTGGATGTGTGGTCATACTGCAGCAGGTGCCGCAGATGTATTTCCCCCCTTCTTTTCACTTGCTGTCGTATATAGTATGAAGGAAATTTATAATTCATGTGCAGTTTCCCAGGGTTTCAATAGTGCATGTTCTTAATATTACAAGCTGCATTGTGATTACAGCCAACTCATGGATGAATTAAAAATGAAATGGTTAGTTTATTGGGAGGTTGTGTTTCTGAAGATGACCTTCTCCCTTTAGTGATTTGCATATTTTATGCCCAAATAAAAATAATCTGGTTATTTCCTTTCCTCTTTCTTTTCCGTCTCAATAAAGCTACAATAGCTTAGCTAATAAAGGAAATACTTTTAATTTTAAGAATTTAGTTCCCTTAGGCACTTTCAGGCTATGGACTTGAACCCACAGTTGAAAGTGGACCTCCAGAGGTGTCCATAGCACTGTCTGGCCCTATTATATTATATTAGTTTTAATTATTTTGAACTTGCAGGGGTTTGGCCAACTACTTGTCTCTTTGACAATGGCTAATAAAAGCTAGCTGAGAAAGGATGGTTGGGTGGATCCAGGAAGCAATTCATTCATTTTTGGATGAGCTGTGGTACATCTTCTCCTTAAGACAACCTTCCTGGATCCAGAGCTATTAAATTAATACTACTTAATAATATCCCCTTATTGATCAGGGTGCTAGAGAGAATAGTTGCTATTTAGTTGCAAGTGTTCTTGTAGGAAAATGATGATCGAATTTCAGTCTGGTGTAACCAAATGTAGAGGTAAATTTTGGATAATTTGGATTAATTAGAAGCCCAAAAATACCCCAGATCTGAACTCCCAGGGAATTTGGAGCCAGATCATTTTACACAGGTTTTTGAATAATGAAGAATACCATAAACAGAGACAAAACTCATTTCAAACTCAAAAAGCCAGTATTTCTTGTTAAATCAGTGGAAAAGAATTTATCAAAAGTACAGAAGAAAAGTTAAAATGAAATGTAAAACGACATCAGAAACATATTTCTTTTTAAACATACAAAAGAACAAAAATAAACATGCAAAGTTCCAAACATGGCTAAATAAATGAGCATTTTATATTAAGATATTTTTGTGCATTAAGCTAAGCATATCCCCTTTTATTAAACAACTAGTTTGTAGTTATGGAGCAAAAAAATTCCCACAAAACATCATAAAATTGCCTTTTATGGGTAAAAACCTGAGGATATATATATTTAAAAGAACTTCAGAACTTCAGAAATATATACCCAAAAATTCTAAGGAAAAATAGAGAGGAACCAATATGTGTTCTTGATGAAGTCCTCAGCTCCCAGAACTTCAGAAATGCAGATAAATAGGATTTCAGCAAACTATATCCATTTCAGGAACAAAAATGTCTTAAAAAAAATAAATTCAAGGTTCTTCACAAGAAATACACTTTTTTCAACAAAATAAAAAATAGACTAGTTCTTCCAGCCTTACCCAAAATCAGACTGCAAGCAGGAAATTTAAATTGTACTCGCAGAGGAAAAACATGCCCACTTCTCAAACAGAGAGAGGGGCAGAACCCCATGGCAAGGCAAAAGAAAATTCCTACCTAACTCCTAAGCTAACCTTACCCTGACTTTCTGATGCTTCTTTTATACACAATTTAACCCAAAATTTGTGACCTCAGAATAAATCCTTTTAAAAGATGTGTCTTACCCAAGACCAATGTATTCCTATGGAAAATCCCCAAATTACACTTTGGACATGACCAAACATATTACAAACTAACCCAGACTTCATGAACACTTCCTGATGAAACAATAACAAGGTAAAACAAGATAATATTGTTAAACACAGAAAAATATCATATCCCAAACCCAAATATTTTATTTCCTATTTCTCAAGTTTAAACAGCAAAGACTATTTCCTCTTGGGCTATGTTGATTCTTGTTACACTTCAAGTTAATCCTGCCTAGGTAATCTGATCAATCCTGAGTTAATCAAGCCTTGGAACAAACCGAGTTAATCATTCCGCAGCTCGCCACAGTGAAACCCCATAGAAAAGAATATAAAACCATCTTATTTCAGACAATAAGGTTAAATAATTGCCCACTCCAAAAACCCATTAAACTTCTGTTTCTTCTTTTAAAAAATAAGGAAAAATTCAATTATTACCATCAATATAAAATGATGTGCATTTGTATGACACTGTGTTTGTCTGATTATGTGTCTGTATGATTGCAAAAGCCATTTTAATTTTAAATTAAAATTTCTAATTAGCACTTCTCCTGGTTTCTTCTCTTCAATTTAACTCAATCAGGGACATGCAAACACAAGCACTCCTTCCTTATTTATCTTTGTTGAGGTGTCAGAATGAGTCATGACAAATGTAAAATCTTGACATTGCAGTACTGGTAATTTTTAAACAGACCTTTCATAGTTTAGCTAGTAATTCCAAATTTTTAATTTTATTTTACCCAGATCTTTTCTAAAATCCATTCCATTTTATTCTTTATCATTTTATTAACATTAGGCAAACTAATCTCTCTTCCGGTTTCTATTTTTTTCCTCCTTCATTATTTAACAATCTGTTACCCCAAAAAAGAGAGAAAAGCTTTCCAGGTGTCAGTTTCTTCCTTGACTTAATCAAGATTACTCAGAGAAAAAAACCTATGTCCTTTTAAAATCTCAGGATTGTCTTTACAGCCAAATAATATGGAGTCAGTCTTGCTATATTCAGGCTTTTCCATATTTCATGGTCTGCCTTCAGCTTCTAATTATGCCAGTTATAAAGCCAAATTCATAAATCAAACCCCTGTATATTTCAATTCAGGTTTTGCGGTCAAAACTTCTTATAATACCTGTACATCCAAAGCTGATGTGGTAACACTGGTTTTAGGAAGGGGTTTAGCACTGAGACTAACTTGGTCATTTTGATGGATTACCTTTATTGGACAAGAGATGGGAGTGTCCATTAGTTCTTTTTGGTCTCTCAGCAGCCTTTGATAGCATCAACCCACAGTATCCTGCTGGAGGTGACTTCAGGAAATGGGACTCGAAACAATGTTTTACAGTGGTTCTCTTTAGGCTCCAGAAAGCAGCAGTGAGGAACTTTTTTTCAATGATTATGGAGTTTTCCATTTATTTATATTTTATTTATTATTTGTATTTCTATTCCACCCTATACCCGAAGGTCTCAGGGCAGGTAACAACAATTAAAATTCAGCACATTAAAACAAAACAATATATTAAAACAATAATATTTGGTCCTGTCCTCTATGAACTATAATATTTATGAAGCTACAGAGAGAGCTCATCGAGTTTTGGAGCGAGGTGAAATAAAGTTGCACAAATTTGAAAGATTCAAGTCAAACCATTTGATTTGAAACAGTTCAACTCAAACTGAATCAGGCCACATTTGACAATTTGATTCAAACCTTTCAGTAAGTCCACATCTTGCTCTTTAAATAGGGCTCCCCCCTAATATATTTATTATTTAAATTAAAAAAAATACTTTCAAATAGTTTTGTGAACTGTTTGACCCTGGGTCTAGACTGAACCAAACGTCAGAACCTGTGTTTGTACCCATCATTATGATGAAAACCAATTCCACCTCTTCATTTTTCTGAGTCAGGGGAGTTGAATACTTTTCCCTTCAAATTATACCATGGGTTCAACTGTATATTATAACCAAAAGTTTTTTTTGGTTATATCATACACTCTTTGACTTGTTCATCTTCCATTTCAATTTTCAGCAACAATTTATATATTTTAGCAATTATACGTTCATCTCTCACAAGTAACTGCATTTCAAGATCTGCCTTATTCTGTTCTATGGCTCCTAGTGTGCCAATTATTTGTAAGAAGAGCTTGCCGGTTACTAATAACCCAGTTATTTTGATCCTTGGGGTGTGAAGGTTTATTCATTACCTTGAGCTGTCAAAATAGGCTGGACCTTGTATTGATTTACCATCAATCCAGTGGCTCTGCTGAGAGTCTGAAGCAACTTGTGGATTTTATTTTTTGGTTCTGAGATATTTTGATCTCTCTTAAGTGGTGGGCAGGTGGACCTTTAGGAATTTATAGTATCTGTGGATATACTGGGCTTCTCTCAAATAATTTCAAGTCTGACCCCGTGTTGCTGGGAATTTATTAGATCTGTTTCCCCCTCTTTTTCTGAGGAGTGTAAGAGTATTAGTGCAAGAGGATGAGTCTGTTTCACCATTTCCCTGGTCCAGCAATTCCTTGATCAGTATGTGGGGAGTGCTCCTTTTTGTGGTCCCCTCAAGGCATCTTATAGACATGCAGAATTTTCAGGCAATCTTAAAAAAATTTCCCAGATGATTGGGTGGGTACTGAGATGTTAGATTCATTTAGGGTTTCTGGCCTATACTGTGTGCCTTGATTCACCAATGCACTTCAGAAGTGAATTAGAATTAGAAGTGATTTAGAATGCTGTTGCAGAAAACTGGACTTGATGGCAGCTTATATCCAGGAATACTCCATGGAAATAAGGATGAATAAATGTGATCATTTGTTCACTCTCATTGCATCTCTAACCTCTTACCCAGTTGATAGTTTTCGAGTAGCAGTTTTCTAATTGGGCATAAATGGTCCAAAATATCCCTCGCAGTGATGTGTAACTTTTTCAACTCACTCACTCACTCACTCACTCACTCACTCACTCACTCACTCACTCACTCACTCACTCACTCACTCACTCACTCACTCACTCAGGCATTTCTATCCTGCCCTTCATCTGTAGATCCAAGGGCCTGGCAAGACAAACCATATAACACTAAAACATATTTAAAATATAATCCTCCATGGCAAGACAATATTCAGAGGAACCTCAGTTTTAAAGCTCTGGGTGAGGCAGTAGGCTTAACTAATTGTTCAGCTTTCTGCTATCCAGGATTCTTTCAACTTGTTCAAAATGCAACCGTGGCTGCTTTCACACCTAAGTTGTAATTCAGGCCACTAATCCTTTTACTTCCTCTTTGCCTATTCCAAAGGTGGCTTTTCCAAGTTAGATAATGTGGAAAGAAACCTTTGATGAGTGTGTTCTCATTCTGGAAGTGAACTGAAGCTGGATGAAAACTTAGGTAGATGGTAAGCAACACTTGAAAATATGACAATGTAACAACATTATTTCATTTATTCAAAAGGTTTCCTGTTTCTGGCTCCAGTACAAGATTTGGCCATTGATTTTAGGATGTTGTCTTTATAACTCCAAAAGCACCTGTTAAACCTGAATAGTTCCCATCCATTTAGGATCAATCATAATTACCTCTTAGAAGTTCCTGGCCTGTAGGTAATTAAAAGGGCTGACACCAGGAAAAGGGCTTTTGGTGGCAGCTCCTACTTTGTGAAATTATTATGATGCCGTTTTGTCATTTCAAAAAGCAGCTTAAGACATGTGTATTTCAGTCTGCTTATATCTGATGATTTGGTTTTTAATTGCTATGTTCTTCTGTTATTATATTTGTGGGTTGTTTGATGTGATCTGGTAACTGATATTTTTGTTGCTGTCTTTGTTGTTAGCCACTCTGAGTCTGAGAAAGTAGGCAGAATACAGGCTTGAATAAGAAATCAATAAATGTCTGCAGGTTGCCTTGGGCAATATATTGGGGGCATCAAAATGGCAGGAAATGATTACTAATGTACAAAAATTACTGCTATATATTCACTGCCAAGAAAGAAGCATTTGAATGCATCCATATCAGAAGCAAAAATAATCTGGGCCAAGTTTTGCAGCTTGACATGCCTGTATGTCTGCCCTTTCTTACTCCTTTGAAAAAATAAACACAGAGAAAATATTTACAAGGAAAAAATCCAATAACTCTGGTATAATTTGGACATACATTAATGTACTCACTAGAAGGAAAGCAATCATATGCTGAATATAGCCATTAAAAGTTACATAAAAGCATTATATTTTATTCAGTTGCATCTAAATGATGTGGACCAGTTTTTATGCAATAGAATATATTATAAACTCTTATACTAAGGGTGCTTCCAGACATTGTTGTCTCTGTGCAATGGCATTGGCATCCCTGCACAGGGGCTTCAGGCCTGCCAGATTAGCAGATCAGAACCTCAGGGATGCCATAGCAGCTTTCGGTCAGCCAGATTGATGGACCAAAAGCTTCACTGTCCCTGCAAAGTGGCTTCCTGTCTGCCAGACTGGAAGCTCTGTCATCCACAGTGGCAGTGGAACACTGAAAGGTAAGTGATAAATCAGCAACTTTTTAATGCATAGAGGGCTGGAATACTGTAGGCGATGGAAGCAGTGAAGCATGCTGCTTCTGTCTCTGTCTGAAGGCACCCTAAGTGTCAAAGTATACTCCCCCAGTGGTTAGTTGTAGATATGCTAGCAACAATTACCAAAAAAACCTTCCAAGGCAGTTGGTTACTTATTCCTCCACATTTAGATATTCTGGAATAAATAAATATCCATGCTTTACTCCAGAATGTCCAAATATAGGAATAAGTCAATGACATCCGGATCCAGCCCGAGATTTAGAGGATACCTCAAGGTATACCAGGTGATCCACTTCTGCTTCAGAGACTTGTGAGTGAGGAGTGTTTCTGCCTTGCAGGACTGGGCCTAAAGCAGCTAAGAGCAATTAATAACATCTGTAGGCTCTGGAGGGCTGTATAGGCTTGCTGCTTCTGATGGTGGGCCTGCCACCAGTGAGTCACCACCAAAGGGGATTGCCACTTTGGAAGCCACTCTGGGAAAAGTGAATGCAAAGGTCCTTGGGTTATGTGGGAGGGACTTGTTTGGGGTTTGGTTTTTTTTTTTTAATGGTTGCTTTTGATTTGTTTGCTGTTTAATTTTTAAAGCTCATTTATTTATACAGTGTCTTGTCCTGGAGAAAGGGAATAACATGTTGAGGCAAAGGAAGGGCATCTTTCCCAAAGGGTTAATGGGCAGAGGAGATATGGTGGTGTGGGACAGAAGAGTCAGATAAAGAGGAGTCTTAGATATCTTAGAAGTATTACTCCTTCTGGTCTGCCTTTCAACTGACAAAGTTTGGGGAAGCTTGTTTACTAGCCCATTGGTCTGGTAGTGCTGCTTCTCAATGCCAAGTTTGTCTGGAACAAAACATCTGTGCATGATGGCACTGGTCCAGACCAGTCCATGCTGTGGCCTTGGAGCTTGCATGAGCTTTGTGGCCAGGCTCTGACACCTCAAGGGGTAGGAACCAATAGCAGTGGTTAAGGACTACTGGAGTCTGTTAATCCAATACTTCAGTGATACTAGTGGCACAAGTACTGAACAGTATCCACAGTACCCAAACTTCACTCAGGCTAGTGGAGCTAAAATATGAATTGTATTGCAACTTGTATTTTGCTTTTAAATCTGCTTGTAAATCACCTAGTTTCTACAAGACTCTTGTTCTTATTGTTAACAGTAACATGAGGCAATAAAGAAACACCTATTTTTTTTAGCAACCTTTAATCAATATTGATTGAATTTATGTCAGTCAATTCACTAACTCTCTAGCAAGTACATTCATGATTCTCAAATACATCGATTCAGCATAATTAGACAAATTAAACTAATTATTTCATTGCCAGTGTTAATTAGTAACCCATTATAGTAAATTTCAGCAATTCAGAATGCTACCATTCACAGCTAGTTACAGATCAATAAATAACTGTTATAGGTAGCAGCCAGAAATCCAGCTGGATAAGGGAGACAAAATCTGCTTTATTCATTTTTGTAAAACAGTATTTTGACTAATTTTTTGGGGGGGAGACTCATCACCACATAAAAGGTCAGCCTGTAAAAGTCAACAGTTGTCTTTTGCTGAAGATTAGATTAAATGAAAAAGTATTATAAATTAGATTGGTAATTTTCAACAACTCAAATTATGTGAGCACAGTAGAGGTCATCTGAAGATTGAGAGAGGTGAGAGGAAGCTATTTCCTGGGCCAAAGGCCATGGTAAATAGGCGTGTCTTCACAGATTTCCTGAACCTTTGAAGTGAAGATGTCTGGGGGCCACCACTAAGAAGACCCTATCACAGGTCCCCACCCCTTTTACTACTCAAGATTGTGGTACAACCAGAAAGGTTTCTTCTGCAGATCTTAAGGCATTTGCGGATTGATGTGAGAGAAGGCAGACTGTTAGCAAGGAGGAGTTTAAAACGGAATGTGCTAGTCTGTGTAAGGCCAAACCCAAGTTTAATAGGTCAACAAGTTTGTATTGGGACCACAGAGCAGGTTGTGCTTGGAGACTGCCTTCTTATTTTCACTGTTAAAAAAGGGTCCCATTGATCTTCTTAACTTGGTAGAAGATAAGCTGCAGCATGATAGGATAGGGTCTTCCTTCTCCCCTGTTCTCCTCCCTCCCACATGCTGGAGTGAGGGCAGTGGAGTCAGGTCAGTAGGAGTGACCAGTCCATTCTAGGCTAAGAATGGGTTCAGTTCCCATGGCCTTGATGTGAAGTTAACTTGTATCAGACTTACTTTCTGAGCATTGTGCAGATTATTAACTCAGTGAATAAAATGTCTGAGCTGCAAAAAATGCCCAGGTGCCAATATTGTAACTTGCACAGTCGGGGAATGCAGTGTGAAGACATAAATTCTAGAATACATCTGTAGAATAGCCTGTATTAACCTTGATACTTCTAGTTATGCTGGCTCAGAGTGGGGGGTCTAAAGAACACACCATTGATGAAAATTTATGCAAGAAAAGTATGAATGAACCACAACAAATTCTTTATTATAGTTAATTGTGTCTTAAGAAAGCATAGAAAAAGGCAACATCTAAAATATTGTCTTCAAGACCAAATATTTCATATATTTTTTTCTAAAATACAGTACTTTATTGAAGCTTTATTCAATAATTTTGATTTTTTCCACTTACCTTTTTGACACTCACTGGGGAAGTTATACATTTAGCCAGGGTATGGCCTCTTTGCATTTCCTGCTAGGAGCAAACCTTACTGTAGCAATGTTATTTCTTCTACATTCACTTTCTTTCTTTCCCTAGGCACTGAGTAGCTTCTTTGAAGTTGTATCAAACGTGGACTTCAAAAAGTATTTGCGAATACACATTGTGAAATGGCTGACTGAAAAAAGGAAGTATAACTTTGGTTAATAGTGACTCCTGCTGGGAGAAAGAAAGCTGGAGGCAAAATGAGCATATTCACAAAGAGAAAGGTTCGTTTGTTCTGCATTGCATTCCCTTGAACAAGGATTTCCTTGTAAATCCAAGATATTTAAGAATTCTTTTCAATTTAAATTAATCAGCATTATGGTGTGTATGGTTAATGCAAATTTCCTAGCTTTAAATTAATAGTAATTAGAAAAAAGTATATAAAACTTTCTTTTTTCTTTTCTTTTAAATACATCTGGGATTCCAGAAAACAATGTCCTCTAAATGATTTTGACTATTCTGTATTGTCAGTAAGAAATCTATAGTCTTGCAAATGTTGGATTTCAGGACCAATTGACAGGGATGGTGATAATTTCCTTCAAGCAATATTTGAAGGTTCCTCGCCTCAAAGACAGGTACCAACTCTTTCTTTTGCATTCATTCTAACCAGAAACCCCGTCAGCATCCCCACTCATTAGATAAAATGCAGATGATCTTCCCACTCTCCATGGTTTGTCACTATTTTTTCAGTATGGAAGACAATTAACCTTATACGAAAAAAGTAAGAGGTGACATTTTATTCCTTGTTGTTGTTTAATACCACTGAGGTGCTTTCTGTGCTTGTTAATCCAGGTCAAGGAGCTGCTAAGAACACAATGGCTGTGTTCTCACCTACTGCGAACCCAGAGCAAACCCAGATTACTCTGATCTGGGTTTGCTCCAAGTTCTGCTGTGGGTTGGGTTGGAGGCTGGGAACAGCACTGAGTGTGCGCTGGGCTGTTCCCACAGAACCCGCAGGTGTGCACAAGCACACCTGTGAGTGGCACAGCATGGTGAGTCGCCGCCACTGCTGACAGACTCCTCTTCATCCTAAGCCGAGCAAAGAAGGACAGCCAGCAGCCAGGTAACTGAGTGAGAGGCTGCTGCATCCAAGGGGCAGCCTTCCCTCCATGCTCTCCCTGTTGAAACAGGATGAGGGAAAAGGAAGGAAGCTGGTGCCAGCCTCCTCCTCCCAATGTCCTCGGCTGCCTTCCTTCCTTTTCCTGCCCCATGTTTCAACAGGGGGAAAGAAAAGGCTGGCTCAGCTTAAAGCTGAGTGAAGGGGAACAGCCAGCAGCTGGGCTCACTTACCTGGCTGCCGGCTGTCCTCCTTCGCTCGGATTTAATACAAGTCAGCTGGAAAACCCCTGTTTAAACAGGAGTTTTCTTTCACCGCATTTTCCGCAGAAAATCTGGGGAAAGAACACTGGCAGGGGACAGGGCTGCAAAATCCAGAGTGGATTCAGAGCATTGGGGGATTTAATGGGAGCTTCCAATGCCGAATACAAATCCACTCCAAATTTTAGGCCCTATGGGGACTTGCCCATTGTCTGAGTGGGAATAGATTCATATCTAAAATGTGGTATACATTCATCCTTGCACTCTTTAGCACACATCTGCTGTTTTAAAGCCCACTCAGTGCAAATACCTCTGCCCATGGTTGATCCAAATCTAGTTCATCCAGATCTAGCTAATAAAGATCTAGCTAATATGGATTAATTAATACAGATTAAATGGAACAAGAAAATCCAAGAAAATCAGGCACTCAAACCCAGGCCTTTGATACCTGGTTTCCCTTGGAAGGGAGGGGAATCATATTTTAAGTATCTTTGACTGTGACCCAACCCTGGGACCTTCAGGTGAAGGGCAGACTACAAATGTTATAAACAAACACATAAAAATAAAGTTGCAGGAGGATTGACTTCTGAAGTTGCTATTTCATATCCTGAGATATCTGATGCTTGTGGGGGACACTAGCAAACAAGATGGGGAGTCGTATTTGCCAGGCCTTATCCAGGAAGCGCCTCCCTGAAGTTGGTTTCAGATAAGTGGAGCTGCAGCCTAGATCTTAACTGTAAATAAAGTATGTTTTTCTGATTTTCTAGACTAACAAGGAATTGAGCCCAATGTTTACTAAAAATTAAGCAGAGGTTATGTCTGGAAAGCCATATCTATGGTCCTGTTCTAATATGTATTCCTTACATTTCAAAGCATGCATGCTGCAATTTATATACTTCAAGGGGAAAAAATCTTTCTCATTTCCTTTTGTTTTCTCAGCTGCCTATTAACTTCCAGCAAAAGACTGCAAAGAGTAGCAGCTACACCACCATCTCTAGGGAATGGTAAATATGCAATCTTGTTACTGATGCACTGAAAAGACACAACTGCTGTTAAGTCAAGTGAAAAAGAGACAGGTAACTGTAATGGCAAAATGCTAGTAGTAGAGAACTAGGAATGAACCAGGCTTCATGTTTACTTATGTTTGAACCTGATTTGTATCCAGACAGGGTCTAAAAACCAGGAATATCTTGGTACTATATTGTGCTTGTCACACGAATCAATGGCAATCCTACCATAAGCCTTGGATAAAGAGGGAAAAAGAACTCCAAATTCCCACAAAGCAATATTACTTAATTTGTCTGGCACTTCCTCTCAGGATTCTTCCTGTTGAAAATATTTTTATTTTATTTATCTATTTAAGGAATTTATATCCCACCCTTCACCAAAAGGTCTCGGGGCAGGTCACAATAAGAAAGCATAAAATGTATAAAATATTAAAACACATTTAAAAGTGTAACCCCCCTCCCTCCCTCCCTTCCGCCCTAGCAGGACAGCACCCCGAGGAAACTATTTAAACATCAAAAGCCTCCTGGGAAAGATATGTTTTAAACTGGATGCCAAAAACCATACGATGTAGGCACCTGGTGAATTTCAAGAGGGAAGCTGCTCCAGAGTCTGGGGGACACCACAGTAAAGGCTCTCTTGTGTACCCCTATACCTTGCACCTCAGAAAGAGAAGGAGCTGCAAAAAGGGGCTCTCCTTGAGATCTTAGCACACAAGCAGGTCTACATGGGAGAAGGCGCTCCTTCAGATACCAAGGGCCCAAGCTGTTTTATGGCTTTATATGTTAGTTGCAGCACCTTGAAATGAGCTTGGTAATAAAAACCAATGCGGGTAACTCATTGTGCAAGCATGGGGGCAGTCCATTGTGCAATTCCAGGTATTTTGTGTCTTCAGATATAGGGATGTGCACAAATATTTGAGATATTTGTTATTCAATCGAATTTGGACAAATTCAGGCATTCAAACTAAAACTGAATGTCCAGACGTTCATTTTTTAGTATTCATATGCATACAAATGTTAATAATTCAGACATTTCTATGTGTATGGTTACGTACTCATCCCATATGTATCCAAATGCATCTTATGTGTGGGATGAAAACAGGTTGTGTACGAGATAAAAACAGGATGCATATGGATAAGTATGAGATTCTTATAATCAAATATGTATCAAATATTCGTACAAATAGATACGGATATATTCGTATCGGTTCGAGTGTCCAGATGTTCATTTTTCTTTATTTGCACAAATTCAGATATTCAAATATTCAATTTGAATAGAATCAAATTCAAAAATTGCATTCATGCACACCCCTATTCAGATGTATTGCAGGAACAAGTGCCAGACAAGATAAGGGTTCAGGCCTTCCCCCTGATTTCACCTTGCTGTCTGGCAGGGATGATAAGAGACAACTGTAAGATCTAAACAAAATCTGGATTTTATTTTCATCATCAGGAGGCAGCCTTGGTCTATTGGCTAGTTTAATGTGTGTGTGCGCGCAAGTGTGCAGAAATTATATATTTGCCATTGGAGAAAATGGATTTCTGAACATGCCATTTTTAAGAGAAACTACATGAATTATGTTAAAAGTTTTATTGTTATTATTACATGAATGCAACTATTGTTTTTGGCTTACCATCACAAATCCAGTTTCCACAGCAACATTTAGCTTTGCCGTAGCAACAAAGTTATTCATAGCCTAATGACAGTTACTATGTTAAACAAGTATCTTGGGAAGCAACAGTTCCCCTCTTAAAATGAATTAAATTTAATATTTATTTTAAAGAACCCTAGATTTAATTATTGGATGAAGACACTTGCTATACAACATTCCATACAAGTTGATAGCTCAGTATGAATAAAATTAAGGTATAGTGAATTAATAATTCAGGAAATAGCCCTGTCAGTTTATTGTAGAAAGAAAAACAAAAGAAAAAACAAAAGAAATTATTATCACCTAGCAGTTAACTGAAGCTGTAATCCTCTTCCACAGAGGTACCTAATGAAGTATGTTTCCCATGTGAATTACTTTCATATGCTCTTACAACTGATTATATTGGCTGTGGCGGATGGGAGATGATGTGTCTGGTGGACCCCATACTTGCGATTTCTGTTTTCCTAAAGTAAAGCTCAGTGAATTTAGGGTACATTTACAGGCTTGGACATGGTATTGTGTGGGCACTAGTGTTTCCATCCCATCTCTAATCCTCATTAATAGTCTTTAGAAAGGTGTTTCCCATCCTTTCAGGTGGATTAGAAGCAGTATTGTGCAGATTCTGGCACTTCTAAGCTACACGTGAGCCATTTCATTTTGCTGTGTGTGGTTGCAGCCTCGGTTGATTTATTTCTCAACTGACTTGTAGTACACAGTGTTCGAAATGGCTTCATCTATTTCGGCTCTCCTAGGCCGTTTCTGAACTACAGACTTTATTGGGATCAAAGAGCCTCTGATCGGGATCAAGGGGCTCCTGATTGACATGTTAATCTGGATCAAGGAGGCCTCACTCCCTGTTAGACTGGCTTTGTCTGCATGAGACAGAACCAGATCTGGATCAAGAGGCCCTTGATCCTGCTCTGTTGTAGACCTGATATATGAGGTCTGCAATCTGGGCCAAGGTTGTATGCAGAAATCATGCCTTCATGATTTGGAATTACTGGGAGGTTGTAATTCAGTGATGCGGCATAGTGTGCTGCCAAAAATTACTTCCCACACATGCTGCATGGCTAGGATCTGTTACTCCTGACTGTTGGGGCATAGGGTGAAGGCAGATGGTGCTAATCCAGCCCTTGCCTCTCCATGATCTGGATCACTAGATCTGGTAAATTTGGATCTACTGATTGAAGTGCAACAGCAAATAAAGGGCCTTACCTGTCCAGAAAGCAAATGCTCTCATCTTGTTTGTTTCTGAGTTTTGGGGTTTGTTTCTGCAGGCCCATTTCTAATTCAGCGCTATGTGGAAAACTCAAAGCTGTGGTGCAGTATGTCACACGTTGTCTACAGAAGCCTTTAAAAAAATGAGCACCATGAGAATGGGTTTTTCTGCTCTTTGCCAAGGGCTTGGAAAAGTAGCAGATTGCCATTGGTTCTTTGTTCTCCTTGACTGTGGGCAACTGAGAATGCCCTTTTTAGCTGGGTGTGAACACAGACTGGTCCACTATTTATATTTTAAGTGAGGTTTTTTTGGGGGGAAATCCAGCTATGAAAGGCCTAGTCAGAAGACCTGGGATATCAAAACATACCTATGGTATTCTGGTCATCCTGTATGATTTTGTCAAGGCTTTTAAAATCCCAGTTATTTCCCAAAGATAGGTATAGGTATAGATGATATATAGATATAAATATAGATTAGATATAAATATGGATTTATAGATATGTGTGTGGATCTTTAACTAGTGTGCCAAAATATTACATGATGTAAAACTTCCTTGTTCCTCATCAATTATGGAGAACAGTCTTGACTTTGTTCCAAATGTCACAGGAACAGTCTTGCCAGAGTGTTCATATGAAAGTGAATTTTGAATTCCAATAGATGAGTTAAAACACCACTGATTTGATAATGTGTACTCTTATTTATTACTGTCTGTCAACTCTTAATAGGGCTCAGTTGATGCTCAGCAATTCAGAATGAATGAGTGAGCACTGGTGGCATGTACAGTGAAAGTGCCAGGCTTGTGGGGATGATCCAGATACATAGAATGAAATAATTTTCATTTAGATGTTTGCAGTAATCTTTTACATTTTGATTTACTTGGAAGAGGGGTTCTTAAAATAGCTTTCTATGATTAGCATAGATAGACAGATTTTTTCCTGGATATTAATGGTAGGAGTAAAGCAAAAGAGAAGGCTTGAAAGGAAAAAAAAAGAAAGAAGGATGTTGGCAGTATCTTCATGGTCTTTGAAAGAGCTGCCTGTGTGGAGATTTGGCAATCCGACAGCTGGACCAGGAGGCCTGGTGTGTACATTACTTGGATGGTTCTCAAAATTTACTGCTGTACAGGAAATGGCCATGGAAATTTGTTTTTGTTTTTTCTCTCTCTGGTGCTTAATTGCACTAGGCAGAAAATGACCAAGGTAAGTTTTGCTATTGTTCCTTAATCTAGTATTGTCAGTAGGACATGTAGGCTGGATGCACATGGAGTAAAATGAAGGGGAGGAGATCAAAAGGCCAGGCCTCCCATGAAAATGCTGCACCTGCATGGGGTGTGGTGTTGAAGAAGGTAATTGGAGTTAGCTTTAATGGAAGACTGATTTGAAATATTTCCCATGCATTCCCCACTGGTAGACCAAACCAGCCACTTGTGTGAAGATACCATTGAGTGCCTGGTCTGGTCTACTGATGCGTTGAGCGCTGCTTCTGGTGCTTGCCTAAAACAGCCCCAGCCGATACCTTTAGAGGCTGGGAACAAAAATAGATGGGCTTTGTCCTGTGAAACCAGCCACCCTTCTAATCCTGGGTCTGATCACTTGATCCAGGCTATACTGTAATTGGGCTAGCATGGCATGGGGCAATGCACACCTTCTAGTTTGCACATGCTAGTGCCATAATCCACAGTAAAGGCCAAGAAATGCACTGCCAAAGTGAATTAAACTTGGGTTGAGAATACCTTTTTTTGCATGTTACCACCTTTAAGCAGCTTTTTAGTATGTGCACAGCTATGGCCTTATCTAAATGATGGCACCATAGCTTCAGTAGTCTTCACTTTAAAGATGTTTAGAAATTACATCAGAATACAGCACTAAAATACAGTGTGGGCACCACACCATATTTATATAGTATTTGTCTTTTCTTATATAGAAAGAGAATTTTAATTTTAATCATGGATCAAAGCAGGATGCTTGGCTCTGAGATAAACAATTTTCCCCAAGTTGAGATGGATTGTTCTCGGCATGGACAAGGTCATTCATGTTAGCATGGCCTGTTCTGCGCCAGTCCCCACACTGGCTCCTAAACTTGCAAAGGTTTCAGAGCTGCCATGGAGCTCTTCAAATGTTCTGAAGCCCAGAAGTAAAAGTGCATGGCCTCTGGGGCTCCCAGGGGACCCATTTTAGTGGTGTACCCCCCATGTATGCCACGCCATGGTAGCATGGTGTCATGCCTTGTCCCCTCAGCCCCTTCTCCTTGAGCGAAGAGTGGTCTGTCACCAGAGACAAAGCCAGCCCAGCTTCCCTGACAGTCAGGACGAGGGAGGCGTGGCTCAGGGGCTCAATGTGATTGCTGATCCTATAGCCCTATTGGATGATTTTTGCTGCCTCTTCACCTAGGCCTTTGATGTGTAGCCTCTTTTGGAGATTTTCTTGACTGGAATGAGGTAGAGTGCGGGGAGGAAGGCTTATCTGTTAAATACATTTTAAGAATAATTTATATTTTTTATATTATTATTATTAGGACCTGCCTTGGGACCTTGGTGAAGGGCAGGATATAAATTAATCAATTGGTGTGTTGTGCAATGGAACAAGCCTTTCTTCTTCAATTAACCAACAAAAAATGAGATTTCTCTGAAAAGAACCTGAACATGCGCATTGCCTATCAGGCCATATTTTTGTAATCAGAAGTTTCACAAATCTCTTCCAGTTAAGACAGAAGATGGCAGTCTTTGTTCAGCGTGGGTCACAGTCAGAAGATCTCTATTCAGAAGAACAGTGAGTTTTCCTTTCAGTTAGGAAAGACTATATGCAAATAGTATTACAGAAAATCTTGTGTAAGCGTGTCATTTCTGCATTAACAGCAATGTAATAAAACAGGAACCATGTTTTGCATTATTAAAACATCAAATGAATCAGATTATGCAGCACTAATGACTGCATCATTGAACTAAGCTGTGTCGTGTTTTGTGCAATGTTTATATTTTTTTTCTAAAAAGAAAGTGGCTCTTCAGAAAACTTAACTGTGTAATAAAGACAATAGAAGATTATTTTGTTCAGCCCATCTGAATTTTCCTGATGGCATCACATTTTGAAAAATCTGCCTTTTTATCCCACCTTTTACTCAGTTATAATCAGTTAAACATATTAAACATACAAAACGTTTAGTATAGAATGAAACAGCGAGCTGCAGGAGATGCAAGATGGTCTAAAGCCTGCTATATGTGGCAGGTGGGAGGAAGATAACAGTGCTGGGAATCCTAAGATAGTAGAGTCCACCAATTTCTTTCTCCCCCACTTCCCCTGGTACAACCATTTGTAGTGGAGATGTGCATGATCCCCCTCCCCCGGTTCGCTTTGCATCAAAACAGATGGAACCACTTTGAATGTTCTAGGCTTTGGATTCACTTCACATCCCTGCCACCGCCAGTCACACCTCCAAATCCATTCTGCTATGAATCTGCTCCAAAGCTTCAACTAAAAGGACAAAACCTTTCTCTTCACATGAGAAGGCCAGGCTTTGCATACAGTATGGCCAATATTTGAATTTTCACCTGTGCCTCGTTCTTAGCCAGTGGCAGGTGGCAGGTGGGAAGCCTCTGACAGGTCTCAGAAGATGGTAGTAGCTCACCACTTTCATGTCTTTAGCGCATGCAAACTGAGCCCAGTGGAAACTTTACATTAAAAATACCATGATATGAAGCTGGAAAACTCACATTAGAACCATCTGATCGTAACAGTGCAGCTGAATAGATAATAAAAGAATATAAATTCCACTCTTACTCATAGTGAAGCTTCATCCTCAGTGTAAGTGTGCTGCAATATTAAAGTTTTGTCAACTTTCATTCACATGCATTAAAGAAGGGGTAGCAGGTGCCAGGCAGTGTTGCTATTCAACCTCTAATCGACATTAAAGACAAGAAAACTTACTATCACCTCTCTCCAGCTTTTGAGGCTTCCAGTTTTACTATTTTACTGCAGTGTGGATGCAGCCTCAGGCCCTGTCAAAAGGAAGAGAATATAGTATACCCTCTAAAATGCATACTAGCCTATTTGGGAAAAACCTGACATTGGGGGTGGGTTTTCTTGACACAGCACTATTGCCTGTCATGTGAAGGAAGCTACCGTTGTTTCTCTAGCCACCACATATGCGCAAAGGCCAAAACAGATTGCCATGCATGTCCAGCAGTGGTGACATGTACTTCCAGGTACTGCCAGCCAAATACCCAGATGTGTGCATCACAAAAGCACACAGAAGCGGAACTAGCTCTGCACTATCTAGCTCACAAGAGATAATGCTGGAGGGGCAATATTCCAAATTATTCACACGATTCTGGAGGGGCAATACTCCCATTATTAACTTAATTCTAATTTTGGACCAAGCATTTTGAGATGTGCCTCGAAACAGCCTCAGGCTTATTAGATGCACAGAAAGATGCTTTTTCCAAGTTGGTTCTAGCTAGCACAATTTGCTACACTTGTCAGCAGAAGTTGTCCAGAGTTTTAAGTAGGGATATCGTAGACCCCTATGTGGAGATTCTCTGTCTGGCTTTGCACTTATGGCCACTATCCCAGGACAGGGGGCCATGCCCCATCCCAAGGTTGTGAGAATACTTTGAATGTTGCTGGAATTTGGAGCTTCTAGAGCAGTGGTTCTCAACCTGGGGGTCGGGACCCCTTTGGGGGTCGAATTACCCTTTCAGAGGGGTCGCGATGAGCCTCCCACTGCCCTTCCCTCCCACCTCCCAGCGGCTCCGCCCCCATGGTTGGGGGTCCCCACAACATAAGGAACTCCATTAAGGGGTTGTGGCATTAGGAAGGTTGAGAACTGCTGTTCTAGAGAGCCCATGTTGGAAGTGTCCTTTGTTCTGCCACAGAAATGGGTCCCCTGTCTGGATATCTCCTGGTTTGCTATACCACAGCTAGCATACCAGTAAACCCTGATGCCAAGATCTACCAGGAAACCAGACTAAGGCTGCCTCTACACACGTTTAAACTGTGCACTGGAATGCACAGTCCCAATTGAGCCATCACACACAATTGATTGTCGTGGTGCCGCCGCATTATATGATTGGGACTGTGCACTTACCTTATTGCAGGATCAACAACACTCGTTGTGCAGTATAAAGAAAATTTGAAGCTTCAAGCCAATGCAGGCAGGACGACGAGAAAAGGATACAAGATGCTGGCTAAGCAGGAAGGGCAGCTCAAAATTTGATATACTCAACTCTCGCAGCTCCAATGGGGGAAACTACAGTCTTCACTGCACAGTGAGTATACTGCCCTTTTAGATTTAAATGAGGATTTGTTCCAATATATGCTCCATCCTGTGCAACATGAAGAACTAAGAGGGATGGGTCTCCTATAATCCACACTAGCATGCAGAATGGGAGGCCTCTGGACCCTTTCCTATCACAGGACCTGTGTAGAAAACTGCAAATAACTGACTCTAGAACCTTTTACGTGCAGATTAAATATTTTATCCCTGACATATTGTCTTTCTCAATAATATATATTTATGGATTTTTTAAATTAGCATTTTTTTTGTTACTAGTGCTTAACATATGCAAAGGACTCAAGATACATTGTTAACTCATTATTTTACCCCCTCCCAACAATTTTTACACAACGAGGCACTCCATTTGTCCTAAGGTATGGGCATGTCTCCAAATTTCTCTTTCTCAAGGTCTGAACCTGAGGGACACTGGACACAGGAGAAAGCCACGGGCTCAAACCACTCCCTATAACCTCTTATGTATGCAGAATTGTCAGTAAGTCATGTCCATGGTATTTCAGATTATAATATGGTTCGTACTAGGTGAGGCAACCATATGGTTAATTGCCATCGTTGGCCATTATGAAAATAATTTGCAGCTGATCTTGTTAGACATTCCAAATTCAGAAAATTTCTTCAGTAGAGAGATTTCTTTAAGGCATTTTCTCTCTCTTTCTAATGATAGTTTGACAGTTTAAACATTATTTGGTTTTATTAGCAGTCTAACCATCTTTCTTACAAAGGAAAATCTGTAACTTAATACCTTGTCATTTAAATATTACAGGAAGTCTGTCAAGCAGATGAAAAGACTGAAACTAGTAGAAACGGTACATTAATCAAGAAGAAAAGAAATAGAGATAAATGTTTTCAGACTACGTGGACAAAGAATTTCTAACCAATTATGCTAAGAAATTAAAGATGAGAAAGCCTCTCCATTGCCTTAAGTCTTCTGGAGAAATTATGATACATGGACCTTCTACTGGCTAGTGTAGAAGAACATGAGCATGTTCCTTTTATTGAATACATTTTTGCTGCTTCCATTTTCAGGATTTTTTGCATTTTAGAGTTCTGGAATCTGCTATGGATTTTTTTTAAAAAAATTAAGATTCATTCTAGTAGTCGTTGATACACCTGTTTTTCATGAATCTCCAATGCGCAACATGTTACTATGTCAATTCCAGAAGCATGTAGTGCTCCAATTTCAGTATCCGAGATAGGATATCTGTCTTCTAGCAGTCCTTGATGCAGCCCTGTTTCCTAATATATAAAATCAAATACCAAACATGTAGAAATCAGTGAGTGTGTGGATTCCAAACCAGGCTACACATTAGCCTAGTTGCGTCGGTCAAATAAAATTAGTTCAACACCCCCCCCCCCCCCAATAATATGAATGGGTAAGAGGATGTCACTGCTTGTGCTTTTGCTGAATGGAGTTTGATGGGGAAGGATGAAGCAATAGGAATGCTTATGCAGACATGAGAGGGTATGATCCTGGTATACTGAGACAACTGGGAGAGAATCAAGAGAAAAGAGACAACAGTGATCAACAAAGGTTATGTATGAACAGTTATCAGTAGCAGCTGGTGGCAGAGGGCACATATGAAATGCTAGGCAGGGATTTGGCACTCCTCTCTGAAGTCAATAATACTCTGCAAATTGCTCCATCAGAACAAAGAAAGATTTGTGGTGTGTCACAGAGGTGGTTTGGTTTTGTTCTGTTTCAAGCAGAAAATTCCTGCACAATTTCCTTAGGAGTTCTGATCACTAATGAATCCAATTAGAAATGGGGAGACATAGGTGTACCCTACCTCTTTGGGGTTGATTCTGCAAGTGGGGCAGGAGCTAAGGAGAAAAGATGTTTCCATTATTTTCTTAATAGTTTTTTTTAAAGTTAAGTTTCCAAGAATTATTTAAGTATTAGGTAATATAAAGAAGAAGTTGGCTTTTCTACCCTGATTTTCTCACCCATTTAAGGGGACTCAGAGTGACTGACAAAGCTTTCTGTTCTTCTCCCCACAACATAACACCCTGGCCCTGTCCACATGCCACTTTGGTACAGTGCCAAGAGTGGGATTGGCGTTGTGCATTCCCATGGAGTTTTGATTTCGCATGCAGAAAGGGTGCCAAATCCCCCCGTACAGCGCTAACAGAGTGCTAAATTTGGCACCCTGGAAAAGAAGTCTCGGGGCTGTTTGGAGAGCCCGGCGCACTTGCTTAGCAAGCCGGGAACCCACATGGGGACGCTTGCGAGCTAATGGGGAGGAGATTCATGCTCATGTGTTTCCTTTTCAGCAATCAGAACTCTCAGCTGTCAAGCGCTAAATCATTGTGGCTTTCAGCATTAATTTTTTTTAAGTGCTTTCTAGTAATGTACATTTTTAACATTTATTTGGCAGCATTTTTAAATACTCAGAAGATACACCTATTACCTCCTGGCCTTCTCCCCCTCCTTCAACATGCATAATCTTTTGTGATTTCTTTTTCCCCCATCTGTCATCCACGGGTATGGATTCCCCTTCTGTGATTAAAGTGTCGATCAAGGCTGTGTTCAGACCCAACAAAAATGTCTTGATCAAAAAAGGGGCAATCTTTTGTGCTCTCTGCCTTCCTTTAGTTTCTCTCTCCCTCCTCCAGCCCAAGCCCTCCTTCTGTCTGTCTGTCTCTCTCTCCACACACACACACACACACACACAGAGAGAGAGAGTAGAATCCCTGTCAGACCCCGCTAAAATGATTAAGAGCAGTGAAAGCGCTGCTCTCATTTTAACAAGGCTCTGAATGTGCACACATTAGCCCCAATCCCCTCCTGAAAGCTACTCCAGCTGTCAGGCACTCCAAACGAGTGCCTGACAGTTGCCCTACACTCAGCTGAGCAGCTTACAGGTGGGGATTGGGACTAATGTGCACACGTACAGAGCCCCGCTAAAGTGAGAGCAGCGCTTTCATTGCTCTTTTAATCATTTTAGCAGGGTCTGACAGGGATTCCACCCTGTCTCTCTCTCTCTCTCCGTGTGTGAGAGAGAAATTTTTTATTCGAATCTGCACATACAAATGTCATCATCATTCATATGTGCACGTACGCATCTTCCCCACATCTGTAAACATCCATACACATCTGTACACATCCATATGCATCCTATAATTATCCTGTATGCAGCCCCTTGTCATCCCGTACAAATGTTTATGGATGTGGTAAAGATGTGAATCATCAATTTTGCATTGTGTATGAACCCGTACACAGACGAATGTCCAAATAATTTGAACAAATAGATCCAAAATTAGAAATTCAATTTGAATGTTTACATTTGAGTTTCAGGACATTCTATTTGAGTTTGAATGTTGAAACTCAGCTCATTTGATCAGATTTCAAATGCCTATGAATATTCGTGCATGTCCCTACCTCAGACTGACAACAGTGGAATGGAAGTGTAGCATTCCTAACTTTCGTGATATCATAGCAATGCTGCTTCAGTCAAAGAAAACCAAGATGATCTATCCAAACCAGGTGCTTCCAGACACAGGGTAAAATTTGTGATTCTCCAAAGACTATATTTAGAATGTCACATGGAACTGTGGCATTTCCAAAATAGTCCCAAGATATGTAGGTGATATCCATTAATATCACTATTATAGGAAATCTAGCAATGATGTTGAATTTCCAGTAATAGTGATCAGTTATGTAAATTTGCTGAGTCCTCTCATGGTTGTTTCTCTTGCCAGTAATTGGATGTCACCCAAGTGTCTAGGGGGAGGGGAAAGAAAGGGAAATGGGCTGGCATCCAAGTATTTGCAAGAGGCAAAACCACAAAAGGAACCAGCAGATGGAGGTGAGAGCCTGTGATTGAGGTGCTAGGCAAATTGAAGCCTAGACAAATGCAAAGTTCCATTCCATTCACTTCAATGCAAAGTGAATGGGGGGGGAGTACACACATCTCTAGTGCTCTGATGAAGGACGTGCTAGAGACCTCCAGCAGCCTCCACAGGTGCCCTGGGCATTTGACTAACTTTCACTGTGTTTTCCTTGGACTGATTGTTGCTGTGGATGCATCCTTAGGCTGTGGTTACACTTCAGGTTTAATCCAGCTTCAGTCCACTTTCAGAGTGAGGGAATACATCAGCAAAGTGACAAGCTGTTTTCTTTCAGTGTTAAATAATTCAGAAAATTCATCTTTCAGATAGATAATGAGGAAAGAAAATTACTGATTGTCACTTTGCTGTGTTCTCTTGCTCTGAAGGTGGACTGAATCTGGATTAAACCTTAAGTATGTGACTACAGGCTAAGTCACCTTCAAGGAAAAAATCTGAAAGAACTTGCTAGCATCCAGTAGGAATGCATCCAAATATACAGAAAGCTATAGATTTCTTAGGAAGCTGTATGGCATCTCCATTCTTGATGACTGTAATGTCACAAAAACGCTCTGCATTTTCCCCCACAATGAGAGCTTAATTGGTTTTGGTTATTGGTCTGTGGTAGAACATTTGCTTTTTATGCAGATGGTCCCTAGTTCAAATCATGACATCATGATGGTAAAGTACTTCCATGTCTTTGCCAAGAAAGCTGCCAGGAAGTGCTCAGTTACTCAACAGATTCAACACTGACTTCAAAAAGTGCTTACCTTTACCTAAATATTAACTGTATTCTGTGGCTGCATCCACATGCATTAAAAGGAAGGGAGGTTAAAAAGTGGAAATGTATTTTATGACCTTTAGATGTGCGATAGCAACACCAATGTGTGACAAAAGTGCTCAGCTATGACTTCTGAACTACTTCTTAAATGAATGTAGATAATAATTGCAATTGTTTTTATTTGTAATATACCCATACCAGTCTGGGATTTGAGGGCAGAATACAAATCTAAATGACCTGAACAGATTTTCATTTTTCCTATAAGAAAAGAATCAGGATGATTGCTATTGAAGGTGTGCAACTTCTTGACATTTTCCCTTGCCTTGAAATATGATCCAGTCTTAACTCATCCCTATTTAAAATAAATATATTGAGTTTCTCTATGCACCAATCTTGACAGATATTAATAATGATATTGATAAAAAAACAATTAGCAAAGAGGTTCATACTATTCCTTTTAAGTATTATGAAGGAAATTTGCCTATTTATGAGCTGCATGGTTTACTACTCTCAGGAGATGTGAACACAGAAGTTAACAAGTTTTCCTCAGCAGCAAGTATCTGTGTGCTTTGGTCTTTGTACCCTTGAGCTTGGTTTAAACACTTGTGGAACTCTGATGTCTGCATTTTCCTCTTGCTGACTTTATAGGTTCAATTATGAAGTACTGTCCTCTTATTTAATTTGCCTCCCTGATTCTCTAGTGTGAAAATGGCAGAGAATCAGCCATGTGAATTGAGGCTTTTGTGTAATTAACTAGAATTTTAAGTTTTCCTTCAGAGCTTTTCTCTGCTGAAATAATACTCTGCTGTGATAATTCACTGACCGTAGGCTATAGTCCTACAGAGAGCAAAAGAGTGAGCCCCGTGGGATGAGGAATGCATTGATTTTTGAAGGACCAAGGTAAGATGCTTTGGAAGGATTCTAAAGCAGAATCTCCATGAGGTGTCCTCAATCAAAGTGGTTGACCCTTGAAGGGTTTTTGGCTCTTCATCCCAAAGTCTAAAGGAGATTATAGACAAGCTTCTGTAGAGAGCAGAAGCCATGTCTCTTACCTTGCTGTACAGGATTGAGGAAGAGCTTTGTTATGATTCATAAGTTGGTAGTTGGTGAGATTGATTTTTACCAGCAAAGTGAACCCTTTTATGTTTTTCTACCTTTTAAAAATAAATGTTGAATATGTTCAGCATAAAATCTCTCTTATCTATTTGTCTGAAATTTCCTGGATTTAATATTCAAGGGCTTCTTTTTTGTGTGTCTGTGATGTTTAAATTGATTAAACGCAAAACATCAGATGGACTGCCGTTGTCCCTTTCTTACCCACCATAAAGCTGTAATCACCAGTCTTGCAGGAAACAAACAAACAAACAAACAAGCACTGCAGTTATTTTTTGAAGTGTTCCATTGTTAAGCCTTTCTGATGAGGCATACTTGTTCACAAATGTCATGCCATACAAAATGATGAAATTAAAGATGGGCATATAACCATCTTCATGCCTGCCTATAATTTGGCAGGATTTATTTATTTATTTATTTTGGGAGTTATACCTAAAAACAAAACAAAACAGAAATAAACCTAATGATTATTTTTTAAAAAAGTGCAGTACATTTGGAGATTTTGAATCTGCTTATTATGGTTTCCTTAATAATTAGGGACATTTCTGAGTGTATCTTTGAAATGGAAACCAAAAATTCCTTTTCATGGAATTTATTCTGATTTAATTTTATCTTGTCTCAAATGTTCTTCTCTTATTATTGTCATAGAGATGTAGCTTCATGCCACTTTAGCTGAAAAGCAAGAAAGGGTGCTACATGTTACAGGACAGCGCCCAGAGGTTTCATCAAAGTTAGGTAAACAAATATTTACTCTTTCCTTTAATTCTGCTTGGGAACTTTTTTGTAGGGCACCTACCTGAGATGCACTATAAATAGACTACCAAGTAAAAAGGAAGTCATTGGATTTGACTGAATATAGCTTGCCCTGCCCAAATATGTTCATATGAAACTTTGATAAGAAGAAGTAGCTCTGTGTTGGACTTGGAAGTTAAGGCTTATGATTGATTGGAAAGGGCAAATATTTGTTGAACTGCTGAATAATATATTCTATAACTGTGGCTTTCTATAGTACTATTCCATATGTTTGTATAATATTGTTCGATTTCATATCTACTTTCATTCCTAAAATATTTTATAGATTTTTTAAAAATACTGAAATATTTGCCATGAGTAAATACCTTCAAAAAGTCTTACACAAATAAAGAAGAGGACACTAGAATAACAGCTGCTGGAAAGATTGCTTCTCTCTTTGCCTAAATGGTCAATCCTATTGACACTTAGGCTGTACCTATGACACTGGGTAGCAAAGTTTGCTTATAACACTAAATTATCTAGGATAATAAAAACTGAAAGAGATTGTGAAAAGCTCCAGAGAGATCTCTTGACATTGGGTGAGTGGGCAACCAAGTGGCAAATGTGCTTCAGTCTTAGTAAGTGCAAAGTAATGCCCACTGGGACAAAGAACCCCAATTATGTCAATAAACTTATGAGGACTTTCTGTGACACATCAGGAAAGGGAACTTGGGGTTCTGGTGGATAGCTCAATGTCAGCCCAGTGTGCACAGTGACAAACAACAACAGCAACAACTAATTCATTACTAGGGATGATTAGGAAGGGAATAGAAAACAAGTCAGCAAGTGTCATTATACCTCTTTAGAAATGTATGGTGAGGCATAGATTTGTGGAACTGGAAAAAGTGCAGAAAAGGGCAACCAAAATGATTAAGGGACTGGAACACCTCCTTATTAAACCAGGCTGTAATGCTTAGGCCTTTGTGGTCTTGAACGATGGAATTTAAGAAATGACTAGATTGAAGTATGTAAAATTATGAATGGTGTAGAAAAGGTGGATAGAGAAAAAACCTTTTCACTATTGTATAACACTAGAACCAGGAGGTACTCTATGAAACTGATAGGCATGAAAGTTAGGGGAAGGTGTGTTTTTTTTCTTTTCACCCAGAAGATCATCAATCTATGGAATTTGCTGCCAGAAAAGGTGGTGATATCAGTCAGCCTGGATAGTATTGGGGAAGGTTTACACAAATTCATAGTTATGTCTTTGACTTTTGCTTGAGATGCCCATAAGCAATTGGTAGGGCACTTTATCAGGATCTTGGAGTAGATGGGCTGGGACCCCATCCAGCAGGGCTCCTCTTATATTCTTATTTGTACTAAAGAGTCTTGTGTACAATTTATTTCAATATGTTTTGTTTCTTTGTTGTAAAGTAAAACACAAAGTATATTTTCCATCGCATCTGATTAGTGCTTATGAAGAGGAATAATGATAGTTGCCTTTGCACACTTGCTATTAGTGTGGAACACAATGGGGTGTGCAGGCCTCCCTGCCATGTGCTGGTTTAAAGGAAGTTCCATCCTCTTCTGCTGTGCTCCGACTGCATAGGATAGAGGATACACTGGGTGAGGATGTTCAAAGTAGCATCCTGGTCTGGTCTACCAATGTACTAGTTGGGTGGTATGCTAGACCACAGAACTGTGTGGTTCATCCAGTCCACCTCAGGGGACCCCATTTTGGTAGCACAACAGGTGTGCTACTGAACTGGCTCCCTGGGAGCTCCTGGTCTTTGCTGCATTTGAAGGCACCCCATGTTGGCTATGAAGCTGGCATGATTTTCAGAGTTGGCACAGGTGCTGCCATGGAACAGACCACCCTGATTGCTGGGAGTAATCTGCCCCAGACTGCCCTGTACTAGGATAGCAAAGCTAAGTGTGAAAATGGAATCTGAAAATTTAAGCAACACATTAATTTCCTTCACAGTTTGCTTCTTCCACCTGATGATTAACTACTACACTCTGAATTTTTTGTATGAATGCTGGACACAGTGATTTCTTTTGGTGATAGGTCTTTTGTGTTGCCTACATTTGTCTTAAAGACTGATAAAATATGTAAAGGTCAAATTTTCAGACAGAGCTCCTTAATTTTGTAATTTGATACATCTATTCTATCTAAAATTGTATGGATTTTTAAAAAAAAGATTCTGTACCTAAATTATATAGTTTTGTTTGCATTTTTGTACAAATATTTAAAGTATGACAGGGACATCTGATGATTTTCAATGCATTTTCTGTTAAAAAAGTACTTCTTTTCTACTCTGTACCTAAAGCACTTTGCAAAATCCAAGCAGACACACAATCCATCCGGAAATTTCATTATGATAAACAGACAAGTGCACAAACATTGATTGAGCTGATTCACTGCAAAAGTAGAAAAAACATCCTACGATACAGTGGCTTCAGTAATGCATAGTAACCTTACTTGTTTTTGTGCAATTCAGGAATCTGCTGAGCATAGCTGATAGTGTGCAATCTATTTGTTCAGAGTCAATTGTCTTCTAGTGGAGAACAAAAATTTTTTAAATTCCATTAATGAGTGGCAAGAAATCTTAAAAGAGACAATGTATTATGTGTTGAAATTTCAGTGCAGACTCTTGGTGCCTTTCACCTGAAAAAAAATAAGTAGCCTTTTTGATTTCTCTCCTCCTGCCTTTTCCAGAGGAAACCACAGTGCTTGTTCTTAGTTTCCAGATTTATTTTCAAGGTCTGTTTAAATCAAATGAATATGGTATGAAATACTATAAAAAGTCCATATGGAAGAAAACATCAATAAAAACACACCGTGTGGCCTGGGGAGCCTATTCTAAATGATCTATGATTAAATCTATATGGTTTAAAATAGTTCAAGGCATTATTATTTCTAGTCAGTTTATTTTAATGCAGAACACCAGATTAATGTTTGGGTATAGGAACAGAGACACAATTCTTCAAGCATTGCTAAATAAATACTTTACACTACTGTGGTGCATATGCCACAGACCAAGAAGTAAGATTTATATGTTTTGTATAACAGCATGTACATGTAAGAAAGAAAACAAGGGAGGGATTTGGACAGCTCCCCATAAGAGCTTTGCATGATGCTGTGATATGAACCAATTGAACAATCACTCATTTTTACAATGGTGCTTTAGAGCCATATTCACAACCTTGGTGGATTTTAATTTATTATTTTTTTCAGCATTGGCATCTAGTCCTTTTACGCTTTAATGCACTGCATTGAGGCCTTTTGAATACTTCTACCCTTACCGTTGGTACAAGTCTTTGATAAGAGTGGGAGCAGTATATATTGATATCATGAAAAGCTCAATGGTTGTATACTATCATAAGATGATTGTCTTGATTTAAGGAATGTCAGAATATCAAGGCAGGATGCTTAAACATCCATCACAAATTTTGATTCACGCAGGTATGATCTATTAACAAATGTGTTGACTGTAGAATGCCAGACTATGATTTACCATAACTGCATTTTGCTGCCATGGGTTGGCAGTGAACCCTTCTTCTGGTCCAATAGACATTTTCTTGGTGTGGCTATTTTTTAAAAAATAATTGCTGGTTGTGGATTTGCATCTTTTAATGACTTTTGATTGGCATTTTCATGAGCCAAGCCATAAAAAGTGTGTATGTGTGTGTTTCAAAATCAGTGGCAGTTTCTGTAATTGCATGTGGGGGAGCATTCCAGCTAGAATTACTCCACCTGGAGCAGTTCCAGGATGTCTGCACTTGGGCAATCTGTTCCAGGATAGATACCGTGTTGCCTCATGCTGCTTTGATATACAAGCTTCAGAGTCTTATATGAGGGCTCTGATGACCCATTTCAATGGCACAATTTGATGCACTTCCTGCACATGGCACCCAGGGGTGTGCACCCTTCCACACATCACCCTAGCAGCCCTTGGACTACCAATGCCGTACTTTATTTTTGCTGTGTAGCATTTTTGCTGCTTGCAGGTTTTGTTTTCTTTTTTATTCCAAACAGTAGTTTGGTACAGAGGTTGATTTTTGGGCTAGAAAAAAATACCAGGAGCAGGGCAGTGGCTTTTGCAGATGTGAGCAAAAGGGTTCAATGTTTTGTGAAGGACCTTCAGTGCCATAGAGTCAACCATCAGTGCCATGAAAGGCAGCAGCAGCAGCTTGGATTTATTATGGAATTGAATCAGCAGAAAGTTTAGCTGAACTGTTCATGGGTCTCTCTCTCACACACACGTGGCAGACCTGGCCTCCTTCAATGGCTTCTGCATCTAATTGATCACTTGTTCCTCACATCCAAGTGGGCATGGTTAGAAGGCCAAATATGATTATGGGTGTAATCACACATAGCATTTTTAGTCATTGATTCCCAAAGGAATGCCCCTGGGTCACACAACTTTTTAAAAGAAGTGCTTAAAAGCCTTCTACCTTCATTTTTCTTAGCAACCGCTCCATAGCAACAAGAGCTTGGTTCTTAATTGGTGCCACCAACTAGTTTTATGGGGAACCAATTGGTTTGTGACAGTAGCTGTGATTGATTCAGGGGTTTCTTAGCCATTCCACTTATCTGACATTAACCCTGAGAAGTGATTCTTTAATGTCTGCGAAAGACCTCAAGAGACCTAGGGATGGGATAAAGGTTTTTTTTTTTTTTTGTATTTTCTGAATGTTCCAAGGATTTCAAAATCACCCCAGAGGCATCTAAAACTATGTGTCTGCCCACATGCCCAGATACCTGACCTTGCTGAGAGGACCAAGTTCCTCTGACTCTATTCCAGAAAGCCCAGTAGGCCATGAAGAAGAAGAAGAAGTAATGTTACCAAACATAGAGTAGAATTTTAGATAATTTTTTATCTCACCCATTTAAGGGGACTGACAAAGCTTTCTCTTCTTCTCCCCACAACAGACACTCCGTGATGTAGGTGGGACAGTGAGAGCTCAGAAGAGAGCTGTGACTAGCCCAAGGTCACCCAGCTGGCTTCATGGAGGAGGGCAGAATCAAACCCAGTATTACCAGACAGTGCAGTTCCTTAACCAGTAGACCAAACTGGCAAGCTTATGTGTTGTTTGATGCACAAGTTAAAAAATACCTGGCTTGTCATGTTCAGCTTCCTCTGAGTGTTGTCCTTTCATGGAGGAAGGGTGTCTTATTTTTAAAACTAAGTTAAAGACTATTGCATGGTTTTTATCTTGTTCTTGTTGTGACTCACCATGCAACTTTCAAGTGAAACCTGTGAGATATATATATACACACACACTCAAATAAAATATACGTCAGCTATGTGAGCGACCTACCTTTGCCAAGCATCACCTGGAAGCATTTTTAGCACAGTGTAAATGACCATCTTATGGTGCCATTTCTGATGAGAATGCATGAATGAATGTGTGGATGGATGAAAAGAAACAGCTTTTCAGATTTGGAGGCAAGGAACACATATGTGGAATAAGTTCGCAAGAAACCTTATTTGTGATGAACAGGATAGATAATGAATTTAGAATAAATGTAAAATGTTTATCAGCGACAAGCTAGATCCAAAGCCAAATGGTGTGAGGCACTTTCCTGGGATGTAAATTTCCTCTGCTGGGATACAAATAGACAACAGATACAAATATCTTCTGAAATATCTTCCCAAAATTCAAAGATGATAGATTGTAAGCATACATGAGATCCAAACAAGGGCTAATGGGCTAAACTGTTCCAGAACATCAAAATGACAGGAGCAGAAAGCAGACTTATACGTGATAAAACTATTCTAGAGACATTTGCTTTAAGGATATTTGCTACTCTGCCCCCCGCCCCCATTTTTTAAATTTTTAATTTCAAATAGTTTACATATATCTTAAATTTACATTAGCACTAACTCTTACATATCTTTTACATTTAAGATACAGTTTTTCCTTCCCTCTCTCCCTCTTCCCACCCCAGCCGGGATGCCATTCTCAAATTCCACTTGTTTCCATACTGGAGATTGTTTTTATCATTCCTTGAACCACTGGGTTCCCCACCTGGATATTTGCTACTGTAAGGATAATCACCAAAAAAGGAATTTTAGGCACATAGGAAAATGGGGTTCAACCTACTATCTCTTTGCCAGATCTCATTTATACCGGTAAAAGAAAAAAAAAGTAAGTAAGTAGGTAGGTAGATACATACACATTTTAGTCTTCAGCTATATAGACAGTATTAATTTTTGAGAGACATATTTATAAGGTAGCATTAGACTTTAAGTAAATTATCAGCTCCTTGACTGCACAGGGAGAAAAAAATCATCTGATGTGTTTCTCTTGACAAAGAAGGCTGGGGTGTGACTAATTAAAATGAATGAACATGAAGATAATAGGGAGTAATTAGTATTTCCCACATTTTCATCTTCCAAGTTGATTTCAAAAAGATAGAAAGATTCCAAGCTCAGCAAATTAGGTAGCACTTAGTTTCAAAACGGTGTGCAATTAGCAGTTGGCTAGGAGAAAGAAAAGCTGACACCCAGATTTCTTTCTAAATCTGGGCACAATTTTAGATGACTAGAGGGAAAGCCTCCCCTGTCTTGCATAACTTAGGCTAAATTTGTCTTCTAGAGCTACTGTGTCAAAGCTGCAGTATCCAATTCACTCTGCAATGTTATTTTAATTTCAAAGAAGAAAGATAGGTACCCTCTTAGGCTGAAAAGCAATTTCTGTGGAAGAAAGTGTTAAGCTGGAAGTTATAAGAACCCAGGAACTTGGATCAAGATTGAGTCTACATGGGTAGACTCATAGTGGTCCCCCCCCTCTCACACACACTTACCCTCATGTCCCTGTGTCCTGGGCCCACAAAGGGTGTCATCGGGAGAGAGTGGGAGAACCACTTCTCGATGTATAATATTGTACTAGGTGCAGTGGAATCACAATTAGGAATGCCAATTGAGAAGTTCTGAGGCTTTATGCATGAAGGTGAATAGGTCTACTTTGATAGGCCAGCCTTCACATGTGAAACAAAAAACTTGTCCCCATGCTGAATATACTCTAAAGTGAACCTGAGTTCACGTTGGAGCATCCCCATGCAAAGCCTCTAATCCGGGCTACATGTGGGACAAATCACACAAATCCATGGCAAAAAACTCCCTTTCCAACTGTTTTCACTGCAAATTAGGAGCCAATCACATATTATCTTGGAGGCATGGGGATGCTCCCGGGTTATTGGGGGCAGAGATTGGCAATTGCAGCATTAACATGCAGGTTTTCACCTGTGCTTGTTGTTCCTGCAGTGTGCACTGTGATCACTGCTTGGGGATTTTGTCAAAGAAATTATGCTGAAAGAGAAGTGATGAGGGTGTCAAATGGCTCTCATTTGCCCTGCAAGTGTCTCTCTGGCTACAAGTATGACACCACCCTTCCCTGATCACCCGATCAGCAAGGCACGCATGGGTAAAGGGCTTGATTTAGTGCACGAGTGCTGCATTGCCTTAATGGGCATGTCTTCCTGCACCAGCATGAGAAGGATGAGAAGATGAAGCTCGCTGTCAGGTGAGGTGTGCCCACTGTCATGCGGAGGTATGCACCTCCGCTAAACTCAGATTCAAGCAATGAGCCACTTTCCCAACCTATTATCAATTTTTATCAATTTTTTTCTTATCTATGCTGTGTGTTGTGTTTTTGGAGGTGTGTATTGGGGATGACCCAATTCAACACCAAAATAAATGGAGCCCATGGGGACGCAGCCATAGTTATTAACCCTTTGGCCAAAGTTTATTATATTTGGTGGCAGCAAAGCCACTGGGAAAAGCCACCGGCTGCCCATCTCACCTGAAGTATTAAACACAATTAAAGCTTTGAAGAAGAAGAAGAGTTGGCTTTTCTACCCTGCTTTTCTCACCCATTTAAGGGGACTCAATGTGGCTGACAAAGCTTTCTAACTTCTCCCCACAACAGACACCCTGTGAGGTAGGTGGGTCTGTGAGAGCTCAGAAAAGAGCTGTAACTAGCCCAAGGTCACCCAGCTGGCTTCATGGAGGAGGGCGGAATCAAACCTGGTATTCCCAGATAGTCCAGCTCCTTAACTACCAGACCAAACTGGCTCACAGTTTTAAGGTTGGAAGATAATTTTTAAAAAAAAAAACAAACCAGATTTATATACCTGTGACCTCCTTTTATTTCAGGCTGAACAGAAATGTGAGTTTTCTTTTATGTGATATAAGGCTGGATAAGCTCAGAGATGTCAAACTTTGTTGTAGGCACCACCTGAGATAGACTGGTGTGATTGTACAATATGCTAGTAAACAAGTAGACAACACTGGCATCACCTGTAGATTTGTGAGGTTAAGAGTCACCACAAAGCTTTGAAAAAAGAATGAAACATGCATTTAAAAAGTTAATAGGCAGGTCAAGTGCTTTGGAAGTATGAGGCAACAAAGAAACTGAAGCATTTGAAGTTGTGATCAAATTGACAGACAAGCACTGTGACCTTAGCAGCTGAATTTTGATTGTGCTGAATGAGGCAATCTATGTGTGACTTGGAAAAAACCACAAAGGAAATAGGTAGCAGCTGATGAAGCATATAATTAGGGAACTACTTGGATGAACAATAAAGATGTGGAAAAGTAAAGAAAATCATGACACGGGAAATGGTGCTCTATTTTACATTTTATAAGTCAATTATTTGACAGGTATCGTCTTAGTTTCCAGTAGGGCATAACATTTCATACTGCCCTGTGGTTGTGTTCCCAACTCATTCCAAAATTTTATCCCAGAATCAACTTGCTAAATATGGCAACTAGAGTTCAAAGCTGCAAAAAATCAAGACTGATGATCTTTCAATAGAATATTTAACCAATGTAGAGCCAGACCTTTGCTGAAGGATTCTGCTTGAAGCAGTGAACACAAAGGATTTGGGCATGATCCTAAACTGAATCACAGCCTGTTCATACTTACATGTGGCATTGATCTGGCAGTGTCTCAGGACACCTCAGTTCTCTAGACCTTGACTGGGAATGTCTAGTGCTCTCTTGGTCATGCCCGCATGTAGCATTCATGCCCAAATCTGGGTGCAAATGCTGTGTAGAGGTGGTAGGCTGCAGCTGCAGCTGGGGAGTTGCATGCTACTGGCCTTTGGTTAAACTGGGCACATTTTCTGTCCTTAATTTCAGACAATGTTATTGTTTTAATATCTCTATTTTTTTTATTTTAAATGTTGTTACCTGCCCTGATTCCTTTGGGTATAGGGTGGGATAAAAATGAAAATAATTGCTATGGTGGTTTGGGGTGTCCTGAGGCATTTCTGCATTTTGCTTGTCATCTGTGGGATGGGAAAAGTGCATCTGTACTAGTGTGCACTAGCATTTGTACTTGTGAATGCCAGTGCACAACAAACCAACTCCCCAAGTGCCTGGACGGTCACCTGCATCCAGTTGTATGTTTGGGCCCCACCACTTGGGTATAGGTCCTCACAGAGAGTGCAATAGTAGTGTCACTCTCAGGATCTGTTTACACTTTCCTCATGGGGATACTTTTGGGGATTCCAGGTTGCCGGTATACCATGGTGCCACATCTCTCCCAAAACACCCAGGAGTGTCCCCAATCCTCTGAACCTGCAAAACAGTTTTTATTACTCCACAGCTTCATCAGGAGTTGATAGGGAGAATGACAAGGTGGCTATTGCTGTGCAAATGTGCTCTAACCGCATGGTGGAGTTGCTGTGACTATTGCCATGGTGATTTGGATAGTCTGGGACTGACCATCCACACCAATAACTCTGGTAGTGAAGTTGGAGAAGGCATTGGCAGTCACAGTATGAATATGGAACACCATCCCTAAAGTTAACTGTGCTGAAATGATATATCATTCCAGGCAGTTATGTGCAAACAGATCCTAGATTCTTAGAAGTACATTATGAGATTGTGTATACCTCAACCACCTTTGCTTGAGTATCTTTGAACTATTGCCTTAACCAGTCTTGGTATCTTAGTTAAGAAAATAAATTCTTGGATATCATTCATTTTATTGATTATGATCATTAGTATCTTTGTAGACTTTTTTTTTTTGCACTTCTAATTAACTATACCATGATGGCCAACATCTCTTATAAATGCATGTTATATATAGATTGTTCCAGCAATTTTGTGTAATTCTGCTCAGATGAACAATTTAGTCCTTAATGTTTTCTCATAAAAAAAACTTTAGAAATGCATTTATCACTTCTGCAACCATAATTTCGTGTTTTAGTGGTGTATTAACTTTCTGTGTTTTACTTGATATTGAATGGACTTTATATACATATAAAAATTAGTGGAACTGGGCATGTCCTTCCTTCCTTCCTTCCTTCCTTCCTTCCTTCCTTCCTTCCAAACCTCTGTGTGATAACTGCAATAATATTATTATGCTTCTTTCATATTCTGCAGTATGTATAAACTTAATGTACCCTTTTATTTGGTACAATGGGAAATGTGTCATTTAAAGTTAAATTCTCTCTTAAGGTTTTTTTTTCCCAGTCTATGACATATCTTAATAATATATTTTGGAGATCAACGGCCTTAAGCAAGAAGTGATCAGACTTCTTAAATTAATTAACTATTAATTTGGTATGCTACCATATACCAGCATGTTATTAAATCAGATACGTGAATGCTAATACAGATAAATGTTATCATTATCATAATAATGATTAGTGAGACTAATGATTGTCCCAGTAATTCAACACATGCTCCTCATTTTTCTGAAGTTAAAATTTTGAGCACAAAAACATAATGCTTAATGGTCAAGAACAACACACTGACAGCTCCAATATAAAAATATGTCTTATTTTCTATCAATTAATAGAGGCAGGCAAGGCATTAACATCAAACGTCTTTAATTGCAGCTTGGTGTAATAATCCATGTTTAACTATTTTAACTATGCAAAGGTATCCCCATTGTCTCAGGGCTATCAGTCTATTCTAGTTACAGAAAAAGGTGATAAGAGACTTCCCTCAAATTCTGTTATCTATCTGAGAGTGAAAAAGCACTTAGATCTTCATCCCTGGAACTACCCAATTTCTTTTGAAGCGCCAAATCTATTATGATTGCAATATTTGTGAAAACTGTGGTTCTGTGCAAACTTCTAAGAAGTCTTCATTGAAGTTAGTAGAACTCTTAAATCTGCATGCTCAAGATGATTTTGCATGCATGACAATAACTGAGCATGCTCAAGGGTTGGGCTGGCATGGATTTTCTATTTTCTCCTCAGGAATTGGTTCTTATAAATTCTGGATATTGTCTAGTGGGAAGGGGGAGGTAAAGCATCACCTCAACTGATAATTAGCTTCTGAATCAGGAGAGGTGTCATCCAGAGTAGGAGATGAAGACAAGGCTTTTTGCCTGCCAGAATGTTAATGCACTCCTTCAGATATCAGATCAATAAAAGTTGTGACCTTAATCAGAGGCCTGTACTTCCGCACAGGCCTTTTAACACCCATTAAGCACACGTTTGGAATCCCGCGTCCGCAACACGCATTCGGCACACTTTTGGGAGACTGCGTCCACACATTCGGACCTATTAAGCACACTTCCGGTGAGGTGCGTCCGCACCTATCCATGCCTAAAGTGTGCTTAATAGGTGTTAAAAAGACACCACATATGATGTGGTGTTAAATCGTGTTTTGCTGTGAAAATGCATCCTTTTAGGATGTGTCCACACAGCAAAACTGTTCCTACCCAGGGCCCTGCCCCGGCCTGCCATGATTGGCTCCTTGGAGCCAAGCATCCCTGGCCCACCATGATTGGCTCTTCGGAGCCAACATGGTGAGCCAGGAGACTCCTACCTCTCAGCTCGCTCTCGCCCCAGAAGCGGCGGATTGCCGCTTCTGGAGCCAGAGGGGAACTTCTCTGAAGCCCTTCCTAGCCCACCCGGGGGAGACGGCACAAAATCCCCTCCTTACCTGCTCGTGGTTTCCCTGATTCTGGCCACAGGGACCCAGGATGCAGCCTGCATGCATCCTGCACACCTCCTGATTGGCTGGGACTGCTCACAAGGTGTTCTGCGCAGGCGTGCCATCAAGTCTGTGCACTTGCCTACAAACACCCCCTGCCTGCCCAGATGTTAACTAATTATAAACTAGCAGTGGTGCACAAAATTGTGCACCGCACACAAACTTTTACCTATCATGACTGGAAACTTACCTCGTGTGCCCAACAGAGACCACCTGCACTATTTTCAGTGCAAGGGAGGGTCATCTGAGGCAGTGCACAAGTATGCTGATGTGACTGCATGTGCATAACACTCTGTGCACATGCAGTCACACAGGGCATCTCAACCAAAATGGTGGTGCCCTGCAGGACACACAACCAATAACAGGTAAGTCTCTGGTGACATTACGGCTAGGCTATTGAGTGCTAGCATTTCTAAGTGTGAACAATAGTACACTTTAGTCTCTAATGCTCCTTTCCCATGCAATGGATAAGAAAGCAAGTGCAGAAATTCTACCATTACGTCTTCTTTGAAGCATGAGTGTGGCTGATTACAGGTTTCCTGTAAGCAATTTGATAAATAATTGGCTATAAATTTAAATGATCATATTTCTGTCTTCTTAGCGGTGGCCCCCTGATTATGGAATAGTCTCCCACCTGACATACACCAGGCACCTTCACTTTACATTTTCAGGAGAACATGAAGACACACCTATTTACCCTAGCCTTTGACTAAGGAAACAGCTTTCCTTCCCCACTTTTACAACTGTTGTTTTTAATGTGTTCATTGGTTTTGTAGAGCTTTGGATACAGGGTGGGATAAAAATGCAATAAGCAAGGAAACAACAAACAAACAAACAGAAAACTATTTGATTCCCCATAAAAGCATACACTTGTAGGTCCATAAATTAGAGGTTTTAGAAACATAACACAGCAAGTCCTGGTAAGGGATTGGAGCCAAAGAATATGTGTGGCAGGAGCCAAAGGACATGTGTGGCAGGACAGTCCAAATGAAAACTTTTTTGCTCATCTTTCCCCAATCTGGATGAAAGTGATGGTTTCAATAAGCCTCCAAT
Organism: Aspidoscelis tigris stejnegeri; assembly: GCA_023333525.1. Lineage (NCBI taxonomy): Eukaryota > Metazoa > Chordata > Lepidosauria > Squamata > Teiidae > Aspidoscelis > Aspidoscelis tigris. Next base: position 218,533,466 of record JALMGA010000001.1, read on the forward strand.
TTACCCCATGATCCTAATCAATGGGTTGCCACTAGAAAGTGCTGGGGTACTCAGGCCCTGCTTGTGTCTACTATTAGGCATGTAGTTGATCTCTGAAGTGCTGGATTCAATCAGATTTTTGGTCTGATTCATTAGAGATTTTTATATGTTATAAGTTTTAATTTTACCAGTGTGCAGAATGATCTCCACAGTGCAGCTGGAGCATTCAAATGTACAAGAAACAAACCGACAAACTTCTCATTTCCTAAAAAATACACAAATAAAAAGATTTCTGTTCCTATTTCTGTTCCTGTTTTGCCTTTGAAAATTATAAGCTATTTTTGTTAGTGACTATCAGATTAAATATATCTACCATTTACCTTAATTGAAACATTAAATAAATTACATATCCACGCCTCGTCAACCAAAAAATATATTTGTCCTTCTTGCACTACCTGATTAAACCCTAGACATAATTACAATGAGCATGTAGGACAATGTAAACTAAATGAAATAAAGATAACAGGTTACTAAGCATAATCCAGCTGTTTTGTACAAGTTTGGTAGATGCTGATCCCCTAGGTACACATAATTCCTACTTCTTTCAATGGAAAGAATTAGTCTCCCCAACAGAGAGTTGATGAGAAACTGACTGAGGAAATGAAAAGCACAGATATCAATTGACTTAACTAGTTCAGAACCTATGAAAAATGAGCTTTAAATGTCAGAGATCATTTTTTAATGGAATGACACATCTCTAAGAGTATTATTTTCAACAGAAAGGACTAACCATTATTTACATGACCTAACATGTTTATGTTTTCATCCTTCAGTACACTTATCGGAAGATTTATGAAACCTATGCAGGAATGCATTATGAGGTAAAAGCAGCTCTTAGGAGTACAGTTACCTAGAAAATAGATACCACAAATTATGCTGCTGCCAGAGTCCCCTAACTTCCTTATAATGCCATTATTATGCTCCAGAGTAAACTTTCAATATGGCCTGAGCACGATTTACTTTTCCAATCTTAGGCCTTTTCTGCATGGGCAATTATGGTATGCTAAAAAGGGGTCCAGGAGTCTCTGCATGCTAGCACAGTATAAGGGTGGCCCACCTCCTCCTAGTAAGCTCTGTCTGGAACACCCTGAATGATATCCTATCCCATTCAACCAGTAGACCTCAATGATAAGCTCTACCAGAGTGCTAGTGCCCCTAATCTGGAATAGCAGATTTAGATGTTTCAACAGCAAGTGATTCAGGGTAATGATGAGAGAAAAGTCTGTCTAATGAATAGGACAAAACTTAATGTTGCCATTCATTAGGTGTGCACTGGATATTACATACTCACACAAGACACATATCTGGCCTTTGCAGGTCTGGCCATCCATACTTCCAATGTTGGTAGTTTGGTTTGGGACTGCACTGCACTACACTGTGCTTGATGTTCACTTCACTGGAAAGGTATTGATATACCACTTCAGTGAGGAAAGTGTGAACAGGAACTTAATAGAGGTTATTTTTCACCTCTCCAAAGCACATTTTGATCATCTACAGTCTTCATTCATTGTTTCTGCTGTATGCACACTGAGTCCACAGTGTAGAGTTACCACAGGTATTTTTAATGACTTAGAAAGGGCATGTATACTCTAATTACGTTTCCATAGTTACTGTTGATATCCTAGAGTAGGGCAGGATGCTTTGCCTTAGGATATGCTACCGGAGATGGTAGAGCCACCTGCATTGAGGAGATTGCCTATGTAATTCCACCCCTGACTGCCATCATAGTAGGCTGAGTGTAGCTTTCAGGATCGTTGCTCAGGTTCCAAAGACCAAGGACTTTTCACTCCCAGTCTTTGGATCTTCTGGACAGGTCTCTTTCAGGAGCACATAGCCCCTGTACTTTGGAATGGTATACCATGTGCCTTTTAAACATTGCACCATATGGCTTTTGCATGAGCTAGTTTACATGTTCCCTGGGAGGAAGGTAGGCAGGATGTTTTCCAATTTATAGCTGCTTTCTGGAGGTGGATCTTATTGACACTTTGCTTCTTTTTCATAATCTCTGGAATGCAGGCAATTGCTGGTAAATGCCTCATCCACACAGAAGCAGAGTAACTGTTGGTAGTCCACACAAATACAAGGATTCTAAAAGAAAGCAAGGGACTTTTCTTTGTGATGATCTGCAATTAACTTTCAGTAATCTCTAATTCAGGCCAAATAATTGCATCATTTTCTGGAGCTGGATCTTCAAACTCTTCAAGAAGGGCTTTTCCTTTCCAAAAGGGTAGTCTTAAAGTGAGTGTAGCCGACAATAGCTTAATCCTGTTTTCACAGGATTTCAACCAAGGAAATTACAAAAATGGGAAATACCTGATGGTTTATTTCTTGGCATTATACTTGCATCATTAGACATCTTTAACAAAGCTGCCTCTTCAATGGCACAACATTGCACATTAACCATGCCCAGCAGACAACCTGCTGATGTTATTTCCATCTGCAAAAGAGTTTATAAAGGATATAATTGTATGGTTTTAAATTGCCAATTGATTCTAGTACTCTGGCACCAGCATGTGACAAAGAGCTATATGGAGGTAATCTAATCTGCATCATTAGATTAGTTACTTTCAAGGAACATCAGCTGTTAAGCATTACAATAGTAGGAATTATATTAGTTTCCTAAATTCAAGATCACTGTATGTGTCAATGATAAGTTACATTTTAAAGATCTTTATGGAGAACAAGCTTTCCCCCCCCCTTCGTGAAATTATCTTATATCCTTCTTTTCATATGAGAACATAGCAGTGTGTGAAATTATCCCAGTCAAATCAGTGGTATCTAACTACTTTATTACATTGCCTGCTAGTTATAATCTCACTAAAAATTAAGACAGAATTTCTGGCTTCTTGCAAAGCTATGCTGGTGAAAATATACATGCTAAGCAGGTATAACTGCAGTCCTGTTTGCATTAACTCTTGGCATGGGAGGTTTATTGAAATAGTGTTTTAGGCAAATGTTCAATAAAACTAGCTGGATGGTAGTCAAGCAAATAGTGAAAGCATTAGAAAAAAAGATCATGGAAAAGTAGGCATGGCGCAAAAAGTGGAAGGGGCAAGCAAGAACTCGAAGGATAAAAAAACTTTGGATAGCCAATTTTCCTTATGCAGTGGGAAATCTGGGTAAATAGAAACATCTTTGGTAGGATATGCATGGGGATCTCTCCAGAGCAAACTCTGTGGCCAAAATGCTATCCTAGGGCTCAGGATCTTAATCACTGTGCAATTACTGTTTCATAAACTATAGATAACCCATGGAAGAGTGTTTTGATGATACTCCACGGATATGTTGGACCACATTATCTGAACCTACCAGCTCTAGTGTGCCATTTGTTTGAGAGTACAAGAAAATCGCAGTCACTGAGTAAGAGTGTGACTGAAGATCACTTGAAGATTGATCTTCATTTAGAGTGCAAGTTCCCTTTGCCCATTGAACACATAGAGCAATTATAACTAGGGCTGAGAATGCAAACTGTATTGATGCATGAATGGGACCTTAGGATCTGGGGTAACCCTTTGAGTTAATGACCAAAACCTTATGTTCTCCCTTATTCTTTTATTTTTGTTTTTGTTTAATATCAAATATACCACAGAGAATTGTGGTATAGAGATATTTGTAACATTCAAAATTCAGACATTCAGATTCAAATTGAGTGTCAGCACATTTGAAGATTGACATTCGAATTCGAACTGAATGCTTCAGAACATTCATACAAAGCTTTGTTACATTCATGAACCTGGGTATGTGGGAAAGTGGTTGTGCCAGTCATATCTTCACTGAATCCAGAGTGGATTTGGATTGAGAGCAGATTCAAAGTGCATTCAAGGCAGATTTGACATGTTCAGAGTGGATGCATAGGGGATACATATTGGATACATAGGGGCTTTGTAGGGGATATGTAGAGGATTCGTATAGAATTTGTATTTAAAAAAATCAAATTTCTATTAAACATTCAAGTTGAATTCGAATCCTACCACATTCAAAGGGGATTTATTCGAATGAATACAATTTTTTAATTCGATTCGATACAAATCACACACACACACAAATTTGTGCACATCCCTATTGTGGTATCTTCTTTCCAACTTAGTTTTAAGAACTTATTTGAACATAGCGATATGGCTGACAGATCCTATATGTCAATTAAAATCAGTAGCTCGTCATAGTTGGGTGGGTGAGCACCTTCCATCAAGCTCCCAGCATTGGCCCCTCCCTCCCAACTGTCTCCAGACGGGCCATGAAGGAACCATCTTGCCTGTGGGAAACGGAGGAGGAAAATAAAATAAAAGTTTTTACCTTTGCAAGGACTCTGCTGCCACCAGAGCACCCCTGTTCCCTCCCACACCATTTTCCTTTTGTATCTTGTCTCTTTAGATTGTAAGCCTGAGGGCAGGGACCTGTCTAAGATTAATATAATATTGTAACCCGCCCTGAGACCTTCGGGTATAGGGCGGGATAGAAATACAAATAAATAAATAAAATAAAAATAAATAAATAGTTTTAAGTGCGGGTGTTTGCAGTTGCAAGCCAGGTGATCACTGGTCACAAAAACATACACCTTGCATTAGATCACCAAGGAAAAGTGTACATTGTCACAACTAGGTACTGCTTAGTCCAGTGATGGTGAAGATTTTGAGCTCAGTGTGTCAAAATTCGCAAGAAAACCTAGCCTAACTCGGGTGCCATGTCACATCTAGAAATATCCATAATTTTGTGATATTTGTAGCTCTAGTTAAAAAAGAGTTATATTTTGATATATGTATTTATTGAAAGCAAAATCAAATAATTCTTTACATTAGTGACTTCTTTGTTGCTGAATTTCATTTGCTAAATCTTCAGTTGAAGGTTGGTATTTCGTACACTTCAAGCCCATGCAAGCGCTACTAACTTCATCTGTCAGTCGGTTTCTTTTATTGGTTTTAATATCACTTAAGGCTGAGAATAAGGTCCCACAAAAGTACATAGAGGGAAAAATTGTGAGTAAAGCCATCACTGCCACTCATAGGTCTTCAGTCCTCTAGCTGCCAGGAGACCAGGCGCACTGTGCATGACCTGGCAGCACAATGACGTGACTCCATCGTGCCTCCTATGCCAGGCACACACAGAGCCTCTGTGCTCCCGGTATCTTGTAAGCCGCAAGCCAGAAGCAGTCTGCGGCCTCCAAGATACCAAATGACAACAACATGCCCAGGTACCAGGGTGACATTGTGTGTCACCAAAAAGGGCTTGGCGTGTCACCTGTGACACACATGTCATAGGTTCGCCATCACTGTCTTAGTCCATACCTATGGACACCCATATTTAAAGCTACGAAGTGCCAGTTGAATATGGGTTTATCTTTAATATATAGGATAAGTCAGTGATGGCTAACCTTTTGAGCTCGGTGTGTCAAAATTCACAAGAAAACCTAGCTTAACTTGGGTGCAGTGTCACATCTAGAAATATCCATAATTTTGTGATATTTGTGGCTCTAGTAAAAAAGTTATATTTTTGATATATGTATTTTATTAAAAGCAAAAACAAATAATTCTTTACACTTGCTAAATCTTCAATTGAAAGTTGGTATTTCGTACACTTCAAGAACAAGCAAGCACTACACGCCCAGGTGCCAGGGTGACCATGTGTGTCACCCAAAAGGGCTTGGTGTGTCACTTGTGACACGCATGTCATAGGTTGGCCATCACCGGGATAAGTGATATATGACATTCTTTGATATGGAAATTCTTTTGGCACTTTGCACATGCTTATGGCACCTCAGCTGTTGGATGTGACCTTGATACTAAGGACATTTCTAGATCTGAATGCCAGGATGTTTTTGTTTTTTAACTGATACAAGAAACCCAAGTTTCCAGTTCCCAGCTTCAAAACTCCTCCTATTACATTTCAAGATGCAGCATGGGATAGTTATAACAAACTGAAGCAGCTGTCCTCACATCATCTTTGGAATGGGCGGGTGGAGAATCTTTCACAGTTGAATCACTGAGCTGTCAGTATCCTGGGAGGTGAGTGTGAAAGCTTTCTTCTCCTGTTCTCTGGCAAGCTGTAGCAATGAAGGTGACAGAGAAACATTCTCAATCCCCCAAAAACGACTCTTAAAAAAGAAGAAGCACTTGCAAATGCCATTAAGCCTGGATAGGTCTGGATGTTGGCCAGATGCTGTAGTGTGTGTCATTTGATCAGCCAGCATTTCAGCCTGATCTAGTCTATTTTCCATTTCTAAAACTGGCACACGTTTTTAAAAGCATCTACTGAAACAGGGACCAAAATTAAAGAAAGGTGAAAATGGGAAAAAACAAACAACAAAATCCTTCCTTTTTCCCATAATAACTTTTATTAAGCTTAGAAGGCCAGAAGGAGACATACAAACTGTAGAGCAACTGGGTGAGTGAATTATCAAACAGAGAAACTTGCAAGCAAAGAAACAGTTTTAATCCTCAACAGAGTTTCAGAATAAAAGCAAGAGGGTCTTGTTAATGAAATCGTCATGGGGCCGTGCAGCATGTTGGGATACAGGAAAGGTCAGAGCATTGTATCTTTCTTTACAGCTGTGCTTCACTTGTCTACTTTTCATAGCACTGGGGACATAAAGAGAAAAAGGGAACAGAAGGATATACAACAACTAAACTACAATAATGTAATCCTTAGTATCTGTATCTAGACCATTGCTGCACTTAGCCCTTCGTTAATCTTGTATCAGTAGGACCAGAACAGACCTCTGTTTCAGCATTTTGGGAAAGAGATAAAAATTCTCTCTAGTCACTTGTCCATACCAGCAGCACAATTTCAGGTCTGGAGTCTGCCTTCTCAGCTATGACTGCAAAAGCACTGGTCCCAGAACAAAAGCTTGCGGAACACCACGTTATACTTTTCCTTTGTGAGAAAATCTGCCTTCTGTTTTTTAACTAGTAGCTTATTTATAATAAGACCTGTCCTTTTAGTCCAGTGATGGCTAACCTTTTGAGCTTGGTGTGTCAAAATTCACAAGAAAACCTAGCTTAACTCGGGTGCTGTTTCACTTCTAGAAATATCCATAATTTTGTGATATTTGTAGCTCTAGTAAGAAAGTTATATTTTTGATATATGTATTTTATTAGAAGCAAAAATGAATAATTATTTACATTTGCTAAATCTTCAATTGAAAGTTGGTATTTCGTACACTTCAAGAACAAGCAAGCACTACATGCCCAGGTGCCAGGGTGACCAGGTGTGTCACCTAAAAGGGCTTGGCGTGTCACCTGTGACACGCGTGTCATAGGTTGGCCATCACCGTTTTAGTCCATGACTGTTAAACTTGCAAAGTCTTTGATGAGAAACTTTATCAAAAGCTTTTTGAAAATCTAAGTAAATGAGCTGCTGGATCACCCTTATCCATATTGGTTATCAGAGTCCAAAAACTCCAGGAGTTTAGGTAAACAGAACTTTTTCCTATTCCCAACATGGACTTTCTTTCTTTCTTTCTTTCTTTCTTTCTTTCTTTCTTTCTTTCTTTCTTTCTTTCTTTCTTTCTTTCTTTCTTTCTTTCTTTCTTTCTTTCTTTCTTTCTTTCTTTCTTTCTTTCTCTTAATAGAGGCCTATGTATACTGTTTATAACCTTACACTGGCATAGACATATGGCCTTGTTCATGTGATTTGTTTTTCATTTGCAAGAAGCATGACCAGCATTTGTCACGTTTTTTTTTTTTTTTTTTTTGCAAAAAGAATGGAAAGAAGCACACATATTTTATTATACTGAATTGGAAAAAAGTTTGCAGGGTTATACGTTCTGGAGATAGATGTGTGCTTACTTGACAATTTCTAACCTCTAGATAAAAGGGGGGAAAGGGGGGAAGGTGGCTTGTGTTTTGCCGTCTTCCAGATCTTAATCAAGCATGGGAGATATTCCGTCAATCAAGGAAAAATCTTGTGAGTTTAGAACTGCTCATGACTGGTGGCCACACTTTGGGGATGCAGGATCTTTCCCCTACCTTGGCAGCACTTCCCTAAGCACGGGTGCTGACCATGGCAACAGTGCCAATGTGCCTTCATGGAGCCATTGCTGTGGTGATGGGACGATGTAACATTAACTGTGCTTGCACAACCGCTCCCCAGGCTCTGTCCAAACCGCTTCTAGTAGGAAGAGGTGTGAATGGAGCTAAGCCTGGGAGCAGGAAGTAAAAATGTAGAGCAGTTAGAACTACTCTACATCTGCACACTCTAGGGGAAGCACTGCATATGTGGAGCTGCATCTGGGGAAGAAGGAGCTCTGGGCAATTCAGATGGTCCATGCAGGGCCTCCCCCAGAGTTCCCCCAGTGAGGAAAGGCTCTCAGTCTTCAGGATCTTTGGCATTCTTACCATACATCATGGTACACGGAAGTGCTACAAAAAAAAATCCTGCTACATTGAAGTGCATTTCTTTGCTGAGATCAGGTGGTTATGCTGATTTATACTGAAGTATTCCTTTCCATAGATTGCATTCCAATATTTGCATGGGACTTATATTTTATTAACTCCGGATTATGATTCACAATAAAAAGACTACTTTTTCACTCCCATCCTATCTTAAGACTTTGTTCTGCTTCAAGAACTTTAAAACCTGCCAAATGCTTTGAAGAAGAAAATGCTATCTGTAGTATTTAAAATGTTATCATTGTGAGAAATAATGCAGCTTTAATTTGCCTCATCTTTCTAATAAAATTAACTGCTCTGGTTCCTCACAGATGTATTTCCTGTATGTTGTGAAGGTGACATTACCAAGTTTTTAACATAATGAGAAATTATCTTGTTTGAATTTTTGCAACTTTATAATATTAAAGCTTCTTCTCCATATATAAAACCAGGTGACATTAAAGTCAACTAAATCACATTTTGCATCTTTGGAAATGCTTGATATAGCTGAAAAATGTAAATATAAATAGTTGAATCTCACCAAGGCTGGAATCATAATCACACTAGCAGGGAGCAGCTGTCACGGAGCACAGTGGGCCTTTTGAGAATACATGGTTAGGATTTGCATTGTAAATAATTATCAGAATATTTGCCAGAAGCCAGTCACTACTTGCTTCCTTTTATTATCCCTCTAAGCTTTTGATATTGATTTATATTATCTGCATAAATGCAGCTGAAGTTTTTATGCTCCTTTCTATGCCACCCCTTATTTGAGAACACATTTCATAATATGAAGCAACTATCCTCCAGTATGGTCTAGGTCAAAACTTGCCCCACTATACTTTGTCTGCATGGGATAAAGTGCAGCCCTGGTTTGAGTACTGAAAATGTTGTCCAAACCCAGTATATTTATGTAACACAGGCATATTACATAGACACATATGGCAGGTAGATAGGTAGCATTTCTTTTAATTAACCTGCAGTGCACAAGGAAATGTTCTAACATACCATGAAGTTAAAAGAATTACAGAGCATTTGATAAGATGTAAGGCTCGTGGGTTCAATATGTTATGAGTTTATGAAATTAAAACTTCCAATACAAAACAGTAGCTTTTTCAGTGGAAATCAATAACTATGGACAAAGTGTTTTTCCTCTCCTCTGTGAAACGACTTTTTAGTGAGATTTTACTACAGTTCAACCTGTCTTGAATTCACAATATGGAAATGTTTAAGAAGGCTAAAATCTCCAAACTTTGCCTTATTGTTGATTGTGTTTTTGGAAGCCCTCCAGTCAGCATCAGGCATCTGTCTTCCCCTGGAATATTACTGTAGGAGAACTCTTGCTGCTCCTGTGATCATAAAGTAAAATACATCATTACAAATTGTGCTTATTATCTGCTTATTATATCTCAGTGCATGAGAGCGGGGTTACCTTGTGCAGGGGTTTGCCTATGAACTTGACATGAAAAGTGAATTTGCTTTATGTGATAGGTTCAGAGATGGACCAGAACTCCTCTGGAACTCAAAATAAATGTTCCTACTCCTTTATTTCCCTTCCCACTTACCTGTCAGGAACGGCAGAGCACTGAAGTGAACAACGCAAATCAGTCTAGCTTCCTCCTAGATGAATAAATTTATCTTTGCTCTGGTACATTTTGTTTGCACCCTTAAAGATAGCATGACAGAAATATCTTTGTGTCCCTGGCCAGCTATAAAGCGACACGCAGTCCAGGTGATAGGCACTGGAATACAGTCATCAGGAATTTGCAAAAACTCTAAAAAGAGTCAATGTTACCTTGTTGATTTGCTTTTGCTTCTTGAGAGCTACCTCTTTGTCTGGACTCTTATCACCCATTACATCCTCATATCCAGAGATGCAAGCTTGCCCAGAGATGCAACATGGAAACAACTGGCTGGACAAGGCACCCAAAATATTACTTTATGCAGAATCATGTCACTACACTCAGCCCAAATTCACATGTTATCCACCATGAAAACCCCATAGAATACAGTTAGGTCACATGGCTCTGTGACATACAAATGCACTGTGTGGGAGTTCTCCCTGACTTTACCTGTAAGATAAGTGCAAAAAGTCTGCCAGGCACAGTCTCCATCATCTAGATCTACCCTCCATGCTGTTCCATTGCATCTCCCCTAGATGATTATAACCAGGAAACAAGCAAGAGCACTCTCAAAACAAGCAAACAGAAAACTACTGACTACCATTTGGTGGTATTCGTACTTGGGTTATGTACAGTCACTTGCATGCTCCAATTGCTATGGGACCAGTCTGTTCCTAATAATAACCAGTTTATGTCAGCAGAAAAGAGACTCCCAGTTGGCGTGCTTCTCATTTATATTGCCCCAGTCTGTGTGCCAGACCTGGCAGAGAAATGAAGGTCATTTCTCTACTTTCTGCTTGAGAAAGTGGTCACTGCATCTCCATTTCCAAAAGTGGTTCTCAACCTGGGGGTCGGGACCCCTTTGGGGGTCGAACTACCCTTTCAGAGGGGTTGCGACCAGTCTCCTGCCGCCCTTCCCTCCCACCTCCCAGCTGCTCCACCCCCATGGTTGGGGGTCTCCACAACATGAGGAACTCCATTAAGGGGTCACAGCATTAGGAAGGTTGAGAACTGCTGATTTACAATAACAGCAGGAGCCTCATGGTGACCACACTACTCCATTTCCAGGCACATTCTCTGCCTGAAGAGCTATGGTTGCAGGATAAAATTTTGCATCCTGAACAAAGCTGCTTTTGTCAACTGCTGAAAAGATGTCTTCTGACTCAGAAGTGGAGACAGAGGAGACACCCTTTTCAGTGGCAATTGTGGGCACCTCACCCGTGCATCTCATAACAAACCACCTCACTAAGTAAGTGGAGACCTTGATAAAGAAAGGTTTTGAAGATTTGTGCTATACCTGAAAGTGGAAAGGTCTGAAGCCATTTGCTGGGATTTGAGAGCAGGCAAAGGTTTGTCCTTGTCTCTGCTTGAGATGCCCATGAGCATTTGGTGGGCCAAGTGTGCGATGGGATGCTGGACAAGATGGGCTGTGGCCTGATCCAGCAGGCCTTCTCTTATGTTCTTATGAGGAAAAGCATCATGGGATCACTGTGATACAAGAAGTGAATGATATTGTCTGAATGGACTAAGGAAGTGACATGGAATGAAGCCTCCTCTCCGCAGGACAGGAGAAACTGTTCTGCAAAGGAGTTATCGCTGGTGGTGATTGCCCCAGAAAAAGGCTGGAACAGTTGCCATGAGGTACCCAGTGCTTCTGGAAATGGAGACAGTCTAGCAGCAGGCACCTTCTTGTTCTTTATCTGTTTTCTAGACAAGTAAGTGGAGATATGAGCTGAACAGACAGAAATATAGCAAACTAAAGAAAACAAAAAGGAAGTTTTGCAAAACAGCTATGGAACAGATCAGAGTTTAAGAGATGAAAAAAGGAGTCTTCTACTTATGGTGTTTTAAAGCAAAATGTTTAAAATTACCACCATGAGTCATGGATATCTGTGACATTAATACTTTTCCCTTCTCCACTCTACATGTATGCTACTTCTTGACAGGTAGCTCCTTCTTAATTTGGCAAGTGGTGCAATGAAACATGGCTCTCATTTTTGTTCAACTTCTCTATCATTTCACTTTTGCTGTTGCAAAACCTAGTACTGTTCAGATGGCTGGAAAGGATTCTAGGTCTTCTACCCAAATTACCAAAGCTCAAGCAGTGCCATAAACAATCAGGACTATTGCTATTGTCATTAAAGAGCAAATTTGCTTTCTGGATGTGTTTCTTCCAAGTTCTGCCATCTGCACTAATGACACTTCGCATTACGAACTTTATTATCATACTGATGCACTACAAAAAGTCATGTTCCATTTGCCAATCAAGGGCAAGTAATGCCCGCAGGATTGGACATGTGTTCATGTTTCTGATTTGTAATTTGTCACTTACGCATCTGATTATCCCTGCACCAGAGGCTTGCACTTAGTGGTTCCATTTAACTCTTATACTTACATCCTGTTTCTCTTTTATGATGATAACTCAGCACAAATAAATCCTTGTATTATCTTTCTCCTGCAGCCGTTTATGGTGACAGATTTTATCTGGTTGGTTTTTTAAAAAATAAAAAAATAAAAAAATCAGCAATACTGCTTGGTCTTATCTTTCTATACAGTACTACTGGGTTCTTGGAACTCACTGCTGAAACTTCCTGTTCTTTATGTTTAGTAGAAGATAAGTCTAGTTCATTGAATATGTTCACTAATGCTGAATGCTTTACAGTTTTAGCCACATGTTTTCTTAACATCTGATCCAATATTTAAAGGATTTTCCCTGTAAATCTTCAGCATAAATTCTCATGAGAAAGTCTGGAAGGTTTCTGAAAGGCAAAGTCAGGTACTCGGAAGCCACTGCCATAATAAAATAATTACCTTGCTTGACGTGGGACAGATTTTATTGTGCTTCACACTTGTTGCTGTTGTTGGTTTAACAGTAACAAATTCACTTTACTCAGTTTGCAGACTTTCAAGCAATACAGAGTCTAACATTAAGAAAGGGGCTTAGTGCCCAAGCAGGGCTGATGATGAAAAATTAGGGGCTGCCTTGAGTAGAATTTTGTGAAGAGGTATGCCACCGCTACTGGTACCTATGCACTTTTTCTGTTCTAGAATGTTTAACAAAGGAGTTCAAGGGTGTTTTTCCACTGTGCACCTTTAATCCAGAACTAAGAAGATCTGCATCTAAGGAATGGGTACATCTAGTAGATCCGGATTAAGGGAAGTGCCCAATGTGTTTCCATGGGTGGTCTAGCACCCAATAGCAATGGGTGCTAGGCTCCCTGCTGTGGAAACACCAGAGCACCCATTTGGAAATCTGGATCTACCCATGAGGGGTCTGCTTGTCACCCCAGGTGTTTGGGGGGACAGGGGGTGCAATCTCCGAAGTGGCTTCGAAGTCTTTTCGAAGTCACTTAAAAGTCTGTGCAAAACAGCTCCACTGAAGTCTGTGCTGATCTTTGGAGTGAACTTTGAAGGGACTTCGAAGGGACTTTGGAGTCACTTCAGAGTCACTTCGAAGTTCACTCTGAAGATCAACACAGACTTCAAAGATGCTCCAGAGCTATTTTGCACAGATATCAAAGTGACTTTGAAATGACTTCAAAATGACTTCGAAGCTTAGGTTTGGGGGCTCCCCCCCCATGGGTGCCTCCTTCCCCTAGCCTCCTCTAGACCCCATTGCCACACAAGCATGGAAACAGGCTCCCTTTAATTCGGATTTTCTGCCTGAAGACCCCATTGTAGACCCCATTAATGGAGTCTACAGAAAATCCAGATTAAGGGCCAGAAAGTACCCCTTTGATATGGATTTCCCCAGCGGCAATCGAAACAATCGGGTCCTAACTGGGTGCCGTGGTGGAAATGGGATCATTCGGCTCACACCCAAATGTGTCCTTAATGGGTGCAAAAATGGGTACTTTCTGACAGTGGTAGAACACCCCAAAAGAGACACGTTTGGTAGTCAGGCAGTCAGGCAGGAGTAGAGCTTAGTGGTGATAACTGAAAGCAGTAGCATCTGCAAGAAAATAATGAACCTTCATGTCCCAAGGCCAAACCACATGGTAAAGATATGTCTTACTTTCCAAGTTCAGGGAGGCCCTGATTGTGGTCACCAGTAGTCATATTTAAACATGACTACTAGGTGGATAAGTGGGCTCCAATACTGAGCAAGGAGGCATGCAATGTAGAGGCACACCTCCATGTTCAGTACTACTTGGGAGAGCAATTTCAGTAGCATGCCAAAGTATGCCCCAAAATGTGAATTCTCCAGTCTGAGACTGTCTGTCTCACTGCAGCAACAGCCACTTGTGCTGGGCTGTTGCTATGGCAACTTGGTGACACAGTGTGCAACTGTGCCTGCACTGTACCACCCACACACACTTTTTGCACAAAAGAAATGTGAAGACTGCATGCAGGTCTGTACTAGGAGGACAGTACTAGCTACTGAAGAGTGGGACAGCCATGCACACTGAGTGCCACTCTGGGACAGAAGCAGCTCTTTGGTGTGCAGATGCGTGGTGTTAGAGCAGGCACAACCCGTGCCAGTCTTGCAAGTGTGAAAAGTTCCATTGAAGGAGCTAAAACCCTTACCTTTGGCATATGGTTGCAGTGTTTCCCTGTTTTTAATTTTAAAAAGAGTTGTGTGACTTGGGACATAATGGAACTGTTTAAAATTACAGAAGTTTTTCTCCCCTTTACAGCGTACTAAAATCAGTGACTACCTTGTGAAGTTGAATGTTGAAAGAATCTAACAAAAGGGAATATTTCTTCTCATATCATGTAATTAAACAATGGCTATTGATAGTACTAGATACAGTCTTAGCAACAACTTCTGGTAAGGCTGCTTCCTCCCCCCTTCCCAATGCATTTCAAAGCATCTTTGTGCTGTTTTCTGCACTGATGCATCGACAGCAAATCTTAAAGGAACATCTGGGAATATTCTTTCTGAAACTAAATCCACTGAGTGCCACATGATGGGAAAATTGAGTAGAGGCAATAAAACCTATCAAACAATTGAGAAGAAAGATGATGCCACTGCTGCCATTATGGAGAGTAATGCTTTGACAAGAATTGTTCATGACAGAACATTGGCAGAGGGAAATAGAATCAATAGTAACATACCAAGCTTCAAATTTCTGTGTGGATTAGTAGTGTGGCATGATGTCCTTTTTAAAAAATGTGCTGAAAGCAAGGGACTCCAAGATGTTGACCTTGATATATCTGGAGAAAGTAAAGTCATTCGTACAGTCTGGAGAAACAAGATGGGGGATTTGAAAGCATCCCAGAGTCAGTGAATGGAAACTGACAGAGAAAGTTCACATTAAAGCTGTTTTCTTTAACACATTGATGAATATAAATGTCACCAAAGACAATGTTATGAAGTTTCCAAGAAAAATGATATTATAAAGAACACACGTGTGCCAATAAGGCATAGGGACTGGAACCTGAAGAGATAAATAACAGTTGAAAAATGGAACTTAATTTTTTGTTCCAGAAGAGCAGCCTAAGGATGCACACAAATGTTTTTGGGCATTTGATTCAAAACAAAGTGAATGTTCATAAACCCATATTTGTATGAACAGATCACATTTGAATGTGGTAAAATTATATTTGATACAAATCTATTCATATGTATTTGAACGAACATTCGATACATATCAGATATGAATGAATATGTGTCCGATACGTATCTGATATGAACAAATATATATCTGATACGAATTGGTACGTATCTGATATGAACAGATACATACATCTGATACAAACAGATACGTATCTGATATGAACAAATATGTATCCTATATGTTTCCCCAGCTTGAATGTCTGAACTATTCGTACGAACGTGCAGAAACATTTGTATTCATTCAAATGTTATCATATGAATATTGCAACATTCAATTTGAGTTTGAATGTCTGAATTTGGCCAAATTTCAAATGTTACGAATATCTGTGCACATTCCTAGAGCAGCCTGGCTACATGAGCTGGAACACAAGCAGGAAATGCCAGGAGTTGGCTGTACAAACTGGTTCAAGATTAGCACCTCAGAACAGATTTGGGGGTATAATAAACAAAGTTGACCCAGGTGTGTATGTTCCTGCTGAGTTCTACCACTCTGTTGTCTTCTGAACAACACTATCATATGTGTGTAAGTGTGTGTGTGTAAGCAGGAGAGATCTGTGCTATTTCTCCACCTTGAACCCACTGTTATGATCTATATGACCAGTTGAGTGAGTGCTCTGTGTGTGTGCAAGCACTACAAGGCATCCCTTCTGGACATTGCCTCTAGACCAAAGACTCCTGAAAGGTATGTTAGCATAGTATTTCCCTTTCCCTCTTCTCCCTCTTTAAAGTAAAGTTAGGCTGTAATCACACAGAAGAAAAAGCATTTCTGAGACATCTCTGAGGTGGCTTAGAAAAGGTTCTGTGGTGGGATTGTCTGCATGTCTGTTCCCCCCCCCCCTACTCTTCTGAAAATTCTCTTAGAAAAAATAAATTAGAGAAGTCTTGGGAACATGAAGGCCACACATTGTTTGAACACAGCCTTAGTCTTTTATTGTTTAAGGAATATACACTCTGACTGATTGGGCCTAATTTATTAGGACTGGAATTTGAACTGGGAGATCATGGGGAGAGCTGATTGTGAGGTAAGAGGGGGGGGGAAATTGGTCCACTCCACCACCCTTTCCCAAATGTTTTAGGGAGCATTGCTAGCTTAACTGTAGAATAAAATTCAAATCAAATAATATGTTCTCCCTCCAATGAGGAACTGAGGCCCACATTCCACCACTAAATGCATGGAAAGCTTACAATCATATAAGCGGCACAGTAGCAATGCTATTTAGAATATGGCTAAGTTTTCACAATCTTTTGACACTATAAATGAAGGCCTTACTAAGCATCATGCTCATACATTTTTAATTATTTTGTAGTGGGAGTACCAAAGAGAAGCTAAATGAACACCAAAGTATAGAAAACTTCAAATTTTTCAATACATTCCCCAGTAATTTTGTTTGAAGCATTGGGCTCTTAAAGCTTTGCTTTATGTTCATTTCTTAAGTTCCTCTGCAGAAACATTTGAAAGTCTTGATAGTGAATAAGAATTGCCTTATTATTGCTGCCTATCACATTAAACTAAGTGGGTATTCTACAAATCACTTGAAGTTTATCTGCTTTCAAATGTCATCACTCTAAGTTTTCTTTTGCCTGAATAGTTATTAGGAAATAAAATGGATGTGAATGGAAAACTTCCCCCCTTCACTACCATAAAAATTAGCCATACGTATGGGTACAATGAAGCAGCTCATAACAGGGAGCACGTATACAAGATGAAGTGCTCTGGTGAATTAAGTATAAGATACTTTTTATGTTGTCAGCAGAAAGAAAATAGCCAGAGTGGTTTACAATCCCTTATATTCCCCAAATGCAGAAAATGCATGTACATAGAAATAAATTTCATTGTATGATTGTTTGAGAACCTTTAATAATAGAAGTAACCTCTTCTCCCACTTCCCCAAGAGATAATAGCTGGAATCTAGGATTCTTGTACCCTTCTTCTAGAGTAAATATAGTACCATTAACTCTTAGTTTTGGAATTGGAATTATAGTCAAGTTGATTAGGCCATAGGAAGTCAAGATAATGCTTTCAGATTGAATGAAAAGATTTATTGTCTTTTTAAAAACTATTAACTTTTCAGAGAGATAGAGCTGGAACAGGGTAAGAATCCTATGGCTGCAAAAACCCCTAAGACCTTTCCATTTTGTCTTTAGGACCCTCTGCAGGCCTTATTTTCTCTCCAACTATATTTTTCACTATTTCTGCTGATTTTGAATACATCACTATTTCAGTCTTGCTTGGACAGAGAATGGAAGAACTTTGACTTGTGTAGGCCCATCATGTGATTGTTTTTTAAAAGCATGAATCGTGTACATTACTCCACCTTTTACTCTGGGTTAACATACCAATGCTGCATAGCTCCCACAATACATTTCACTCCAAAATTCAAGCACTAAAACATTTGTTGAGAATGGAAAGTTTAAATAAAGTGTCAGGATTCCCTGAGCATTCTATGTTCTAATAGAACCTTGAAAAACATAATGATGTTTCTTCCTGTTTTCCTGAAGGTTCATCAAAGTGGTTGAGATATTAATAATCTTTGTCAGTTGTTACTTATCAATAGAAAAGCTGGAGGTGATTCTGTGCTGCCAGTGTGCCAGACCAGCAAGTGTATTGGGAGCCTGGGGACTACACCAGCTTTCAGTATGGTATATACTGTATTATAAGCTGGTATACTGGCCTGTGCAGAATTGCCTTGGTTATCTTTCTTTCCAGTACAACATCACTACAGATGCCTGAGTTAAATTACTTTTACTATATGTGTTTTGGAGTTGGAAATAGTACATTGGTAGAAAATATGCACACTGATTCCCCTCCCGCTCCGGGGTGGAACAAAGAATATTACTTTGAGATGAGAACAGTCATTTTGAATGTCTAAAAAGCTTTATTCCATTTAAAGTGTCTGTGTAGAAGTTCAACATTTTATTTAATTCAGATGTAAACCATATGCAAATATAAAATTATCATGCAAGTCATATGGAAAATTCTAAAAGGATTTCTTGTACTGAGATTGGAAAGAGCAAAAGAGGATTAAGCACGTTTTGATTATAAACTGCACATCCTGAAATAACTCTAATCTCCTTATTATTTCCATTGCCCATATTTTCAATGAAGAAAACAAGATGTTAATATTTTCCTTCTCCCCATTTACTTAGCAACTAATTTAAGGTTATTTTTCTTGACTGTTTACTTTCAGTTGAAAGCACTGATAAGCAAGAAGCATGAAAAGTGAGCTCTTGATGGAGCACAGGAAGTAGCATTCAGAAGCTCGTCTGGAAAGATAAAAGAGTTGAAGAGCAAGGCTACTATTGGAAATAATATTAATTGCCCTGTTTCTTCCCTGTGAGTTTTCAAATAGACATCGCACCCCCAGGCCACACTCACATAGTGAGAACAGTGAGGAGATCATGAAAAACCTTAGGAATCTTGTAGACTTACTTGCTCTTTTACACTCAAACAAAAGTACACCAATTAGATGAAATAATTGTAACTGACGCTCATCTGATCACAATATTCACTTGTTATTTCCTAAGGCTCATTTCCTAGAAAACCTCATATATTTCAATTTTTTAAACATATGAAATCACTGCACATTTGGGAATAAGTGGCTGAGGAAAAGTTGGTCTCAAAGTTGCGTTGCAACCCACACCGTTATCATGGCATTTCCCACCCTCTTATTAGATTCACTGACTCAAAATCTTAGATAGAGGAGGATTTTTAAAAGTCACATATATATCTATAAATGTACTTCTAGTAACACTTTCTACATCTAATATAACTATTTTTTGTCTTTGTCTATTGCCACAGTATCAGATTGATTGTCCAGGACTTGCTTAATGGCCTGGATATAGAAGTCTCATAGGATTTTGTCTTTGTTGTTCTCTGTTACTTTTTCTTGTAGAATTGCATTTAGATTGTGTAACGTCCAGTCGATATTCATTGCAGACATTCCTACACAATTCATACAATTTTGTTGTGTCACTCCGTATATGATTTTCATGCCAGAATCATGCACATGACTACTGTGTGTCAGACTGTCTCAAAGGCCGGTTGCACCTGAGGTTCTGTCTGGTATGGAAGATCCTTGCAATGGATATTAGTGCCTAGATTAAAAAAAAAACATAACAAAACATGGTTTGTCTTCTTCCTTGATATATACACCTCCACTCAGAGTGACTCTGCAACATGTTTAGACCTTCTCCCTAGAGTCACTTTACCACTTTGTATTGGTTTGTGAGGGAAGTGGTTGGCTGGCTTATGAGATGTAATGAATGAGTCGAGTGTGACTCTGCATGGATTGGTGAATTTGCCTCCTTCTGAGTGGAGTGTGAAGTGAAGTAGAATTGTCACTGGTGAGTTCAGTCTTTTGCTAATCACTGGGAGAATGTGTCATTGGTGTGTGTGAGTGCATGCATGTGCACAGTGTATTTGGTGACTGAGGGCCTCGGTTCCCAAGTGAGTCAGAGTCTGACACAAACGGCATTGTGGAAAAGCCTCAGGGATGTGGCCATTGCAAAACTCTTGATCCATCAGTCAATCATCCCATGGCAGACTGTGGAAAACGTTATTGAGGACAGCTTTTGCTCAGAGTGCAAAAATGACATAACAGCTCTTCCTGTGTCCTCCCTCCTTGATGCTTTCACATGGCTATACCTGATGCCTGGGCCTATTTTTGAAGATGAAGAAGATGTCCAACTTCCAGGGTCTCTTTATGCCATTTTAGAAATAGGGTTCTGGACTTTGTTGAGATGTTGGTCATAATATCTCTGCCACTATGACTGAGTCTCGTATCTAAAAAGGAGTTATCAAGCTGTGCACACCAAACTTTCATGTTTCTAAACAAGGGCAAGTATCAACAAAATTTATAGCAGTTCTGACTCAAGAACTGTCTGCCTAAATATTTTTTGTCTTTTTTACTTCTTTTTTCTAATTGGTTTTTGTTTTGTGGTATTTTATATTTCCTATTTCTGTTTTTCTTTTTTTCAGGGGGACAACTGGGAAGAACCTAAGCTTTTGTTTTTGTGCTGGTTCTTTTTTTTTAATGACACAGCTAGAAGACACTGGACTTTGCATAAAGCTGTGCATATTAAATATCACATCATTTCAACTACATTGTTGTAATGACTTTAGATGTTTGAACAGCTGGATGTCTTTAATTTCTATTTATGTTTCACTTTTAAATAAGAACATAACTGAGTGAGTCTAATTATGGCTGCTTCATCTCTTCCGGTTTTTCAGGGAAGTGAGAAGGATTTATGACTATAGAGATATACATAGAGATTTATAGAATTCTGCAATTGTTTGAAGAAAGAGGCTTCTGTTAGGCTTTTATTTGGAAGTATGCTTAAAAACAACTAAGTGGAAACAGGATTTATAGAGGTGGGAATACAGAAATGACAATTTATGAATTAATTAGAGACTCTTCTGGATACTGAAAAGAAATTAGACTTTGGGAATTTTTTATAGCAGTTTCATTGAATTATTGATATATGAACTACATATTAAGGAACTAATGGTGGATTAACTGACTAAAGATAAGCTTCTTAGATTTCGAGTTTGTTTTTGTTGTTCTTTTGCTATGGTTGTATTATGTGAACAATATATGAATATTTGAAATGCTAGTATATTAATTATTAATTAACAAGTTAATTGTGGCCTGAGTTACCCTGAATGTATTAGATTTCTTTCTTTTTCTTTCCTTTTTGTTCTCATTGTTTTTGCTTTCCTTTGCCATATGCTTATGGTGTGCGGATTTTTTCATTGTACAAAGCAAAAATGATGAGGAAACAAGACAGAGATAAGAATAAGGGGAAGAAGGACGAGGAAAGGAACATCCAGCAAGTTGCAGAAAACGCTATGGCAAAAAAATTTACAACTCACAGCTCAGAGCAAGTTAAAAGTGCAAACAGAATAATTTAAAGCACAAGCAGTAGAATCTCAGAAATCTATAGAAAATAGACAAGAAACTAGATTCTAATTTAAGCATTTTAAGCAGGAAATCAGACAAAGGGAAAATATATTAGTATTGGAACCTAAGGACCTTTTTGTACCTAGGCAATCAGGGTGACTAGTGCATTTGCACGCCATAGTGCTGCCTCCATCTCACAACAGTCCAGAGCATACAAGACTGTCCTGATGACCTCTAGCATTACTGGGAGCACCTAGGGCCCTTGGTAAGTTGGGGACAGAGCTGGCGAATGCCAGCCACTGTCCCTGAATTTAGCTTCCATAGGATACTAGCCCTTAGAAGTTAATGTGATAAAGCCCTAAGGCTGCATTCAGGCATTTGTTATGCCCCAGCCCAATTTCAGGATTTGTGCTTCATATGCTATGCCAATAAACACACCATGGTAGGAGTTGCAACTCTTTATTGTTAGTAATAAAGGGTACCAGAAGACACTTCTCAAATCTGGTCTGCTTTCATATACTTTATACACAATTATTATAGTTTATAGACATTGCGAGCCTTTATGCCTTGGTAGTCAAGGTGAGAAGAGCTCTTAGAAGGTTCGTCCACACCTCATGGAGCTGTTTCTTAACCAGAAACAACTATGCTCATCTGAGGGCTTCCCTGAAGTTGCATAAGCATGGAGTGTTTAAAAGTGCTCCACACTTATGTTAGCAGTAGGGCTGGTTAAGTTCTGGATGCTCTATCTGCACATAACTGATAGCGCATGTGTGATGATACACTGTGTCACCAGGTTGCCCCAGTGACAGTGCTTTGCACGCCCTCTGGTGCTGTTACCAGAACTCTGTGATGGTCACCGTCCAGGTGGCCTTTCATACCTCAGGTAAGTTTAAAATGCTCTTGCCATCTACAAGTGCAGGTGGCTAGTGCATTCTAGTGCTATGGCTCCTACTTATGTAACTAATCTTTCCACTGATCAGTTGCATCTGTGTTATTCCAGCATAACTCTACTATGCATGTCTACTGTATTAGGCTATGATTCATAACCCCTTACTCCCCAATGAGCATGTTAACTCTCTCCTTGTAGAGAGGTTTCTTAGTATACTAATAACCCTTATCATGACCCTTCTATTGCTGGGTCAGCTTGAAGATTATGTTTGCTTCTTTGAACTTTATGCAGCATTCTTGGTAGTACTACACCCCTACTCCTTGCTCTTCTGGAATACCTATGCTTTATTCTGGAATATCCATTGTAGTGGAATAAGTAACCAAAATCTGGATGTAGCATAAGACTTTAAAAGAAAAAAAGATACCTAACTAGATGAAAAGACCACCATAACAACGTCCAAAGAGAAAGGGCCTTCCCGCCCTTATCTACACATGTCTGGATCCGTGAACCTGGATTCTGCCTTTAAAACCTTAGAGCCCTCAGGGACTGATTTCAACACTGCAACAAGGTATAAGGCCAAAATAGATTCCCCATGACCCTAGTACACTGGTAGCAAACCAGGAAGCCATTTTGGGCCTCTTGATCTGGAGTTCGTTTTGCCTCATATAGATCGAGCACACCAGAGGGACTTACCAGAATGTGCAGATAAAAGAGACCCTGAAAAGGAGTATGGCACTCACAGATTCAGATTTTAGGTAAGGGCAGAAAGGTCCAAAGATTCAGAGATGTCCTTTCTTAGCAACATGTCAGCATTTATTGATATACAGATCTCACAGAAATGAGCACCAGCAGGTGTATATATCCTTTAGTGGTCTCCCACTCTGGCTGGCCTTTTTGTTCACTCCTCAGTCCTTCCCAGCAGTAAAGACCTTGGAACCAAAACTAACCCAATTCATTCTGTCCACTGTCTTATCATCTCTACAGCAAGGGGAAAACCTTCTATATAATAATAATAATAATAATAATAATAATAATAATAATAATAATAATAATAATAATAATAATAATAATAATAATAATAATAATAATAATAATAATAATAATAATAATAATAATAATAATAATAATAATTTATTTGTATACCGCCCTATAGCAAACCAATCCAGGCGGTTAACAACAGTAAAATGTAAAATATAACAATTAAAAACACCTTATCCCTCCCCCCCTTAAGACAGTATTAAACAGTATAACATATTAAAACACAATATCAATGCATAAACAATAAATTAAAAACTAAAACAATAATTTAAAAACTAAAAACCCTGATGTCCCTCTGTTGATCCTCAACTATCACTAAGATGGGGCCACGGGAGGAATCAGGGAATCTGGGCCGGAATGGTTAATCTGGAAAGGCCTGCCGGAAGAGATCCGTCTTGACCGCCTTTTTAAAGCTGTCTAATGATGTTATCTGACGGATCTCATCCGGCAGGTCGTTCCAGAGTTTGGGGGCGACAGCAGAGAACGCCCTCTGGGAGGTCGCCGCAAGCCTAGATTTTAGAGGTTGCAGTAAGTTCCTCCCAGAGGACCAGAGAGTGCAGGGAGGATTGTACGGGAGGAGGCGGTCCCTGAGATAGCTTGGACCCAAGCCATTTAAGGCTTTAAAGGTAATAACCAACACCTTGTACTGGGCCCGGAAGCTGATAGGCAGCCAGTGGAGGGACCTCAAAATGGGAGTGATGTGGTCCCTCCTAGATGTTCCTGAGACAAGCCTGGCTGCCATGTTTTGAACCAGCTGTAATTTCCGAGTCAAGCACAGGGGTAGCCCCATGTAGAGTGCATTACAGAAGTCAAGGCGTGAGGTTACCAGCGCGTGCACAACAGTCTCGAGATCCCTTACTTCCAGAAAAGGGCGCAGCTGGCGTATCAGCCGAAGCTGATAACAGGCACTCCTGACCGTCGCATTTACCTGATTTGTCATCAGGAGCGACGAGTCAAGGAGGACCCCCAGACTGCGAACACAGTCACTGGAGGAGAGTGTGACCCCATCCAGGACTGGAGGTTGCAACCCAATTCTTGGTTTCGAGGCCGCTACCATGAGCACCTCCGTCTTGTCTGGATTCAGTTTCAGTCTGTTTTTCCTCATCCAGCCCATTACCGCCTGAAGACATTCATTGAGAGAAGAGATGCCATCGGAATTCGAGGCCGACGAACGAGACACGGAGAAATAGATTTGGGTGTCATCAGCGTACTGATAACACCCAGCACCATGACTCCGTATTATCTCACCCAGCGGCTTCATATAGATGTTAAATGACATCGGGGACAAAATAGCCCCCTGAGGAACCCCACAAGTGAGGTACCTCTTACTGGAGCTACAGTCCCTGAGCAGCACCCTCTGAGACCTGCCCGAGAGGAAGGACCGGAACCACTGCAAAGCAGTGCCCCTGATACCTAACCCCTTCAGGCGGTCCAAGAGGATGCCGTGATCTATAGTGTCAAAAGCCGCTGAGAGGTCTAAAAGCACCAACAGGGTCACACTCCCCCTGTCAATGCTCAGACGCAGATCGTCGGTCAAGGCAACCATGGCGGTCTCAACCCCAAAGCCTGTCCTAAAGCCAGTTTGAAATGGGTCTAGATAATCGGTTTCATCCAAGACAGCTTGGAGCTGAAGAGCAACCGCCCTCTCGATCACCTTGCTCAAGAATGGCAGCAATGACACTGGCCTATAATTCCTCATATCCAGGGGGTCTAGGGAAGGTTTTTTCAGGAGCGGCCTAACCGCCGCTTCCTTTAAACAAGATGGAACATATCCTTCCCTGAAGGATGCACCGATGATATCCGTGAGGAATCTCATCAATGCATCCCCCCCCTGGACGGCCAGCCATGATGGGCAAGGGTCAAGAGGGCAAGTTGTCTTCCTCACCTTACCAAGCAGCTTGTCCACGTCATCAGTACTCACAGACTGGAACTGATCCAGTATGACTACATCGGCGGAGTCACTGGACGCCTCGCCTGTCGACTCTGTTTCAACGGTGGCATCTAAGTCGGCTCTTATCTGAGAGATTTTGTCTGCAAAGAAGTTGTTAAACGTGTCACAGCAGGCCGTCGTCGGGTTAAGTAAGGGATTTGGCGCAGGGGGCACCTGCGTCATTTCCCTCACCACCTTAAACAGCTCTGCTGGATGGAACTCTGCAGACGCAATACGTGCAGAGGAGAAGGCTCTCTTCGCTGCACGTATTGCCTCCCGGTAGGAACGAAGAAAGTTCCTATGGCGAGTTCTGTCGGATAAGAGTCGAGTCTTCCGCCACCTGCGCTCTAGCTGTCGTCCAACCCGCTTCATCTTCCTCAGCTCTGGCGTGAACCAGGGCCTCCGATTTGGGGCGGGATGGCAAGGGCGCTTGGGAGCGATCGTGTTGATAGCCCTGGTAAGATCGGTGTTCCAAGTATTGACCAGAGCATCGACAGGATCACCGGCATTCCCAACCATTAAGCCCTCTAAGGCTGTCTGGAATCCAATGGGCTCCATCAGCCTTCGAGGGTGGACCATTCTAGTGGGTCCGCCACCCCCGGTGGGGCAGATATTGGCTCTAAGTTTCGTCTTGACCAGGAAATGATCCGTCCATGACAATGCGGAGGTACTTACCACCTCCGCCCATGGATATTCATGTTCCGTACTGAAGACCGCATCGAGTGTATGACCTGCACAATGTGTTGGCCCTGTGACTAATTGGGATAGGCCCATGTTTGTCATGGTCTCCATGAACTCCCGAGCCGCACCTGTTAAACTGGTCTCAAGCGGGATGTTGAAGTCCCCCAGAACTAAGAGTCTGGGGGTCTCCAACAACAGCTCAGAGACCAGCTGTGTCAGCTCAGTCAGGGAGTCTGCTAGGCAACGGGGTGGCCGGTAGACTAGCAAAATCCCCAGACTATCCCTGGTCTTCAGGCTGAGGTACATATACTCAAAATGTACTGTGTTCCGGACAGGTATCCTGGTCAAGGTTAAGGCCGTGATCCCACTTCACTTTTTAAAACTGGAATTAATGTAAATTGGATGCGAACGTGCATTCTGCCCATTCCCATTCTTTTTAATTCCAGTTTTAAAAAGTCAAGTGGGGTATGGGGAAGAGGGACACTTGGCAGCGAGTGAGGCGGCAATGGCACAGGCCAAAAGGGCAGCTGGGTGGGTGAGTGAGCAGGCAGGGCTCTCTCACTCTTGCTTGCTGCCCAGTATGGTGGTGGCAGCAGCAGCATTGTGGCTGAAAGGGCAGCTGGGTGGGCAAGCAGGAAGGCAAGGTTCTCTTGCTCTCTGCTGCCACTACCACCACTGCCAAGGCGCTCCTGGGGCATGGAGAGGGGGTATGCTGGGCGGTGAGCAAGTATTTTCCCAATACTGCTGTAACATTCCCAAAGGGGGAAAAACATTTTAACAGCAAAAATGGGTATGAGAGCTGTTTTCTAAAGTGTGTTGTTTTGTGATTTATTCCTTGGAAACTGCGGGAAGCCAATTTTTAATGGGGACAAAGAAAATTCAAAATGTTTTCAAAGCTCAATAAGTTCCAGAGGAATGGGACCAAAGGTCTCATTTTAGAACCTGGTACTTGATATGCAAATAACAGCCTGCTATTCCATAATATAATCTAGAATAAGGTCTCAGACTCTTCTAGCAGTAATATCCCCTAAAGATGGATGTTATAGTCATATTCAAAAGCAGAATTCTCAAATACAGCATAACAACCATTTCAGCTCCATAGCATCTCCACTACCATCTTTTTCTGTTTCTACTTTGTTCCTGTACAGATAAGAACCTGGGAAAAGATTATCTACACACTGGTTATACTGGAGGGCCTTGAACAGAGAAATGGGGGCATGGGAAGGGTATGGTAGTTAGAGGGCTCCATATACTAGGAGCTTGTTAATAATTTATTGTATTCTGTTATTGTAATAAAGTGAGGAACATGTTTTGAGCTGCTTCTATGCTTCCATTTACAATTGCATTATACAGCTGTATTATACTAGATTTAATATAGAAGACATTTGCCTCAGTGATTAATATGAATTCTGAAAAACACTATATTTTTAAAAGGTGCTTACACATCAGTCACTTTGTGATCTGTCTTTAAATATTTAAACCAGTTGTCCATGTTATATTCATACATCCCCATGCTTGTCCTTTTTTGAAAGATACATTTGCCCTCATCCAGTAGTCTGTAATTTCACCTCCTCAACTCAGCTGGACTTGTTTTTACAGTACTCTAAGGACGCTTTTTATAGCATAAAATAAAATATGCACAAGGCTGTTGAATATAAATACTTGAAAGCATCATTCATTTCTGCATTCCCACTATCAGAATACCCTCTCTGCACAATCCTAGTAAATTGCCATTCAGCATTCTGTAGATTAATTCTCCTATCTTGGCTTAATTTCAGACATTTCAAAAATAATACCCCCACCCCCACCCCCCAAGATTGCCTTCACGAGTATTTAAAAGTTTGTTGACCCATTTATAAATGATGGACATATAATATCAAACATATAGAAAGCAAAATCTTATTTTATTAATTTGGTGCCCTAATCATATGGCTATGTAAGTATAAAACCACAGAATGAATCTTAACAATGCAAGCTTAGTGGTGATAATGTCTTGTAAATAATGTGAGTTTTCTGTTATTTTGCATGGAAACAAAGTGAATGCTAATGACTGAGCTATGAAATGTCCTCAGCGAAATCCAGACTTTACAAAATATAAAGAAAAACAACAACTATTTTTTAGCATCAGTAAAACTAAATGGCTTGGACATTAGCTTGTTTCAGTGACTTATGAGAGCTTTTATTATAATACACATTAACTATGTGCCCAAATATCAAAATTAAAATGGCAAACACATTAGTGTAAGGATGAGGAAAGGAATCAATGAAATGATGCAAAAAGGGATTTTACTGTTATGAGCTGTTCAGAATGACTTCTTGAACCTTTCCTTTTTGAATAGGAAATCAAATCATTAAAATTCCAGACACAAACTGTTGAAAACCAAAAAGAAAGAGAGGGAGAAAAAGAAGTTGATTTAACAGGGCTTATTTCAGCCAAAAAACAAAACAAAACAAAAATCATTACTCTTTGAAAGGAAATAGCTATGCTCATGCTGAAATTGTTACATGTAGCAAGACAAGTGATTCAACTTTCACCTCTGTTAAAAGCCAAAGTGTAACTTCCCGACTGTACCCTGGATCACTTCTGCTTTCTTGTGTTAGTAGCCATAAACAACTGCTGCTTTCAGAACTCATGATTAAGGTACATATTATCTTTTACAATATCATCATTGTCCTCTGGATGAATGTGAGTGAGAGTGCTCCAAATCCAATTTAATTGGAAGGCTTCTTATAAGATTTCTAAGGGCTTAAGGTCAGTATTTCTGAATGACTATGTGGGAGCAAGTGAAAAATGGTAACTGTTTTGTTCAGTTTGGAAACACAGTTGCACTCAGTACCTGGAGTCCTTGGGTTGCTAAATAGGCCTCAAAGGGACCTATCTATCCATCTATTAAAGATGTGCACAGTTTGATACCACAACAAACCTCACAAAGTTTGAGGATCTTCACTTTGGTACAGAACAGAATAAATGGGGGTTGATCCAAATGATGTGACTATCTGATTTCTCACCTGGCTCCATTCCTGCCCTGTTCTGAATACAACCATGGCCTCCCCCATCACATTCATGGTCTCATTCCCTCCCATGTTAGCTTCCAAGCAACCAAGGGTGGAGCATCTAGAATAGGGTGTAAATGTTGCTGCACAGGAACCACTTAGCCACCTTTGGTCAAATTGTGACCTGCATTTTAGCACTCCACAGCTGATTAGGATGGGGGGAGGGATTAGTGAGCTCCAGGGTGGCAGCGGCAGCAATAGTGTGCAGACACACTTACCCAAAGAGTGGCCCACTGCATCAATGTCATTAACTGAAATAGATTGCATCCAGATAGGGTCTAATAATAGTAATTATTTCATAGTTGTATATATTTTACCAGAAGTGATCATGGTGCTTCTGATACATTCCCAGGACATAAACCCAGTTTGGATGGATGGAGACAAACAGAAAATTCTTAAAAAATATTTTTTGCTCATTACAATAACATTGTTAGGATGCATCATTCAGTTAGCCCTTCCTGAGCCCTTAAAAACTTGTGCCTCACTTATAGACTAATTTTGTAGTGATGTATAAATAACATTTCATGATCTAACTACAAATCTTCTCCCTATACTAGCAAGCCATCCCTTCATACTCTAAGCCTAAAGGATAAGGTGACGGCAATTACAATGAATGACATTGACATTCTAAACCCTATTATGCTACCTGACAATCCTAAAATGAAAAGAAGAAAGAGAAAATACATTTTCGAGAAGCTGACATTTTGACTCTGACTGTCAAGGGCAGATAAAGGACTTATCTGAAGGTCAGTGATGTTTTATATGACATCTTCAACACTGACACTTCTACATCTCTGTTATTCACTTGGCACTCTGGAACATTCTGTTCAGTATGGGAACTACTGTATTCATATCATTACAAAATATATATAGGTTGCTGCAGGAGCATTCAGTAGAACTGAAGTTTCTTTTTCTAACACTTATCAAGTTGTTTTATGAATGAACATTAAAGCCAGTAGAAACAGCCATCAATTTACATCAGCATTTTATAAGAGAAATTATATTGCGACAACACACACTTGCATTTTTGTGGGAAATACTTTAACCAACCTTATTATAGGTAGATTACTTTTCCATTAGATAACTGTTATTATATGTTCATATATCTGAAACTATTAAACTCTTTCTAATCAACAACGAGAGTTAAGAACATAAGAGGAGCCCTGCTGGATTAGGCTACAACCCATCTAATCCAGCATCCTGTCTCATACAGCAGCTCACCAATTACTTCAGGGCTTTCTCCAGCAGAAGACAAGGCAAAACCTTCACTTGCTCTGGACTCCCTGCAAATGGCCTTTAGTGTATCTTCAGCCTGGAGGCAGTACCTAGGCATCCATTCTAGCAGTCATCTACACAACTTGTCCTCCATTGCTATTACAAGAAATCTGGCAATAATGCTGGGTTTCCCATAACAGTGATGCTGCTGTCTGCTGTCTTATTTTGTTCTTGCAGCTACCCAGAAGCTAGTCAAGTTTATGAAAAGCAAAAACAAAGTGACCAGGGTGGGCGGGTGCTTGACTGGCTTCGGTTTAGCTGAAAGAGCAAGGATAATGACAGGAGCCAGCAGGAACAGGTAGAAGCCCACAATTGCCTTCCATATGTGTCAAGGGCAGCAAGAGGGCAATCAAGGGATCTTTAGATCCCATGATTGCATCTTGTCACCTGGAGGCACCTCAACCTCCCTTGTATATACTGTACCTTTTTATAAGGCTGTGCCTTCAAGCACCAGAAGTGTAGCCCTTTTTCCAAAACATGCTTCAAGTCCTCCTTTCATCAACCCCAAATTATGTTGGATCAAAGAGGTTTTTTTTTTTTAGTGTTTCTTGGAATTCTGAGAAGCACAACAAATCCACACATTAAACTTTGCACTCTGAGGAAAGTCCTGACTGTTCCAAAGGATCTTGGTCTTGGCTGATGACTCCTAAATGCCCAGTGTGTCTGGAAGACTAAGCATGTATTTGCCCTCTATTAGCTCTAAGTCATTTGGCTCTTCTGAACCAGCTTCAGTTTTGGCAAAAATATGTCCTGGGGTTAACTGCTGAGCATCTGATACATTGTCTCATTTGAGTCTCCTTTATTGTAGGAGTCAATAGATTGGACTGGTTTAGCACAATAAGCAATTGCACTCCTGCTTTACTCTCCAATGCTTTTCTGCTTCCCCGTGCTTCCAGTGCAGACACCCATTTTCATAGGCAATTGCATATGTAGCTGCTACAGTGCTTTTGCTTTCTTTATTACCAAGATGCTTCTGTTGAGGCCACTCAAGAACATTTTTGAGCAAAATCCTAAACATTAGCTCTTTATCTTAACACCTCAAATTAACATAACTTTTTTTTACTGACTAATCTTCATTCTTTTTCACATTTAGTGGAATATGACTCCTGTCATGAGGGTCACTAGCTGTGCTAACCATTAAGTGCAGCAGTCATTTATAGCTCCCCCACTTCCTTCCTGAATCTGAAAATAGGCTTTGTTCACAGCCCTTTCTATGGTGACAGGTTGATCTCAGACTATGCTATCTTGCTATGGAAAAACAGCTGGAGCCTTTAGGGTGTTTCAAAAAGATTTCCTGCTGGAAACATATTAGTGATAAATTCCTGAATAAATGCAAAGCTGAATAGTATGGTGGTCTAAGCTTTTGAAAATGCACTATTATAAGCCATTGTATACGTTAAGAATAATGTTACCATAATGCTTTTTATTGCTCACACATAATTCAGCTATTTATTTTTCAATATTTGCAGGTGAGCTGGGATTTAAGTCCTTCCTTCCTTCCTTCCTTCCTTCCTTCCTTCCTTCCTTCCTTCCCAATCATCCTGCCATGCAAGATCACCCTGTTTTTCAGAAGATCTTGGCTGTCCTGCCTACATGCACATTCTACTTTTCCAAAGAGATCACTGCACTAATAATTATTCCTCTGTGTTGATTGAAACTGGGGTTCAGACATGCTTAAAGCAGGTTTTGTTCAGTATTTATTTTTAGGCTAAAATTGCTTTCACCAGTGACAAATGTAATCTTACAGTTGACATTGCTAATTGCTTCTTATGCATGCTCAGTTTAATAGCTCATGAATATTTTCACAGTCCATCTTCATTACAAATTGGGTAGGGAACTTTTTTTCAGACTTGGTGCGTATGAAGTGCATCCAAACTGCAAGACACAGAAGAGGGAGAAGGAAAAGACAAAGACAGAGGTGGGAATTCCAATATAAGAGTCAGGAGTCCTCAGAACGAAGGGTGACTCTAAACAGACCTCTATGGCTGTTTCCACACTTGCCTTGTAGACCCCATTAAGACCCCAATTGTTACGGATTTGATACACATCCACTACATACCTTCTACCCTGTGGGCCCCATTAGAACCCCACTGGGATCACGTCATCCGCACAAGAATCATCACGTTCCAAACCTAGTGGGGTCTTTGGGCCACATAATCCAGTTTAGCTGTGGACCCCTTTAAAGAGATCTGCAATCTGTTCCTGCACCTGGAAGACCAGATTTCAGAGTGCATGTTTGCAAGCATGCCAGGCCAATGGGCTTAGGGGTGGGTCTACATAGCCACTATGTTCCCTCTTCATAGAATGACTACACAGCTGAGCTATGCAACCAGTGGCCAGCAATGTAGGAGCTATGCAGGCACCTACCTACCATGCCAACTGTCAATGGAAGTGACCCTTGATTGATAGCTGCAGGTACCACTTTGTGGACGGGTTTCTTTGGGGCCTTCGGAAGGGTGTTATGGCATCCACATGGCAGTTGTATTTAGCACCCATTGCCAAGGGTGCTATGTGCCCTGTACAGATGTATGGGATCTTTGTTTAGATCTGGAACTACAAGGAACTGTTTCCCAAAGGACCAGATTCTGAAGATCCAGGATTATTTAATCTGGATTAACCATGGTAATTGCGGAAATGGCCTGTAGTCTAATACAGGGTTCCTTTTCGGTCATTGTCCAATTAATTTTTGTGTCCCTCCCGCCTCTTTTCATGGGTTGATTGAAACACAGTTATTTCCATATTCTGCTACATAAATGAAGCCAGACAATAATTTTTGCAATAGCAGGTGAAATAAATTTATTTCAGGACTATACCACTTCAGGCTGTAGATCTCCTGAAGAGATTTAAAACTCTGCACCAGTGCAGAGGAGGGCTGCAGGTGGAAGTTCCTCACCGCTGCTGGGCTAGTTCTTCTTTTTTCTTTTCAACAAATATGCTTCTTTTTAAAATTCCCACAGCACTGCAGCCAAGAACTTTTTTAAAAAGCCTATTTTCTGATGTACAGCACCCTCTTCCCAATCCCACCCTGTAAACCAGTACAGTGCAGGCCAGGAACTTTCACTTGTGACAGGTCCGTTCTTTAGCATCTAACATTATGACCTGTTGTGCAGATGTGAGATCATTGTGGACATCTGACCAGATTTTGTTTAACCAGGGTTGCAAAGATAGCCAATGCATCGATTCCTAGTGTAGCACTGTTTCTATTTTAGTGGCTGACAGTAGACATATGATTAGGTCTTTTTGTCTAATGTCCTGATGGTCACCATTGAAAAGGAACAAGAATATTAGAGATGGAGTAAATTTAACATTTTGACTAGTACTGCACAAGATTCCAAAATATGTAGAGTCTGCTATCAGTATGCAAGTTCAAACCATGGGCAGCAAGCCTCTATTCCACTATATTATCCAAAATAAGGCAAAGTGCAGAAAGAGCCTTCCTTAGGAATGATAAGAGATTCTCTTAGTGATCTTCCACATTCCTTGGGATTTTCATTTCCAGCTGCTAAAATGAACAGAATCTAAAAAAAAGGTTTCTGTACTTTTGTTACCAGGACAGAGAAACAAGATACTAGCTTCTAAAATGATTAGCCTCTGAAATAGATAGTATACATTCATTTTTTAAACAAAAAAATGAAGTCTGCAGGGTGGGTTTTGAATGTTATAATGCTAATTTGAATATACCTCATGGTTATACTTTTCAACTACATTAATTGGAGTTTTGCTTTTGAATATGCAAATAGTGGTTTTTTTTACTTTATAATATAGACAAAACATTTAAATGTATGAATTCTTTCCTCTTTCTCCTTTAAATCTTGAAAAAAAGTCTATTCATTTCACAGTTTTTCCAGGCAAGTCATATATCATAGATGGAACATAGATGGAATTTGAAAAAAAAAATACAACCTCCTTTGCTCTCCCTTGCTCTATGAAAGTGTAAAATTATAATGAGTCCATATAGCCTGAAGCAAGTCAAGTATTTAACTACTTAGGGAACTAATGATCCATGTGAAATCATCTTGCCCAATTAAAGCCAATAGATACAAAGGATTTTCAGACAGCTGACTGGCTCATCTTCTATATATTTATCACCTGTATTTTGGGTTGGGTATTGTTCTTGATTTATTTTGGTCTCAAGACACAAATTTTACACAGATTCTAACTATGGCTTGGGAGGGAACTTCAGATCAACCCCTGCTGAATGTTAGTGTGATGAAATGGGCTTAGAATCTCTGTACAGCTGCTTTTGTTCTGGGCTGAGCTGAGCTTTTAATGACAGATAAAATTGGTTGGCGTTTGTGGCACTGGAAATTCTGCTTTCCAGTGGTAATCACATAACAAATGACTTTTTTTTTCCAGTCAGCCAGGAGTTAGCCACAACATCAGTAACTAAAACTGATGTCATAAACATGTAGGAAGGATATGTGTAATTTTTTTTGCAGCTAAGAACTTTGTATAATGATATACCAGCCAATTTGGTTACCTTTGATAATGATGATGATAATAATGATGGTGATGAGGGTGATAGATTTTTAAATTGGTAATACAGTAACCATTCTAATGATTATAAACTTTTAAAATAGTAACAATTCACAGAGCCCTTCTGTGTGGCTGATGGGAGTAAAGTGAGGCAAGGTCTGTGATTGGACACAGCAAACAAAGCATCTTTCAGGCAAGGATCACACACTATCACTTTGAGGTGCCTTTGAGGCACCCCTTTTGTTAGATCTGAACACAAGCAAGGTTAGGCCAGAGTCAAGCTGGAAGCCTTGCTTTGATCTTGCATAACTGTGCTTGAGTCTGTTGAAGATTAAGCTAAGGTTTGATGGGATAAAAGGGAGTCCTTTAACTGGAAGCATATCCCATGTTATCATGACCCACTTCACCTGTCCCACAGTGCTTTGGATTCTTATTCACAGGCCATCCCTGCCTAAACTCAAGCATATTTCTTTTGAATTATTATGACAATTATATTACACTTGATGTTATATGGTCACAAAAATCTGTTTTTGGTTTTGTTTTAGAAATGTACAAGAAATAAAAGGCATCAACATTAGCTCGTTTTCTTCCCGGAAAACAGAAAGCCTTGAGGTTCAGTTCTTTGCAATTCCCCTGAAGAAGGTAACGACACCCCTTCAAGAAAACTGCATGGATGTGTCTGTGTAATCATGAGAAGTCAAATCCACCTGGATAGCACCAAGCAATAGCAGATCAAGGCCGTGAAAGGCTTAGAAAAGGGAGAGAAGGGTGTTCCTGCACTGGCTGTGGAAACCAGATTAAACATAGATTTAACACGCACTTACCTACTTCACTTCTGCACTGGAGACCTCTTTCTGGACCCTTGGAGGCGGCCGCTTCCACATTTCAGCACATGAGATCCATTTCTAAAATGGGTCTTGTTGCTGAAAACTGGATTAAAATGAAGACCTACAAAATTAGGTCTTCAATCCGCCCCTTCACCTGGATCCGTGTGGAAGCAGGACACTTCCACAAATGGCTAGGCCAAGGGACGGATGTCCCAGCGACTGCCATGTTGGGAGGGGCAGAAGCAGGACAGCCTGCCGTGGAAACCCTTCCCTCATGCACCACGTGCTGCTGGAAACATGCAGTGACTGGCAGCTGCCTGCTCCAGTCCTGCAACTCCAGGCTCGGTGTTGGCAGCATGGGAATCTGACTGACTTTTTGAATGGGTGCTGTGCCTTCCACACAGCACTGAGACCATCCATCCTGCTGGATCCGGCCTCCCCACGCATGTGCGGACACACGAGGGCCCTTCAGATCTGTCCAAAATAGGGACGGATCTTCTGGAGGATGCTTACCGGAAAACGGATCTTCTTTGATTTGTTTTTTGGTGACAAATGCGGAAGCACCCAAAGAAAGAGAGCAGAACTGTCCTTAAGCTTTGGCAGCACTTCCTCCCTGATGACCCAGTTCAGTCATGCTCATGGGACATCTTCTGCCAGCACAGTGATAGAGTGATGTGGTCAAAAGGATGCCACATGGCTGCAAAATGCCATGCACTAGACCAGCGGTTCTCAACCTTCCTAATGCCACGACCCCTTAATGGAGTTCCTCATGTTGTGGGGACCCCCAACCACGGGGGGGGGGGGCAGCTGGGAGGTGAGAGGGAAGGGTGGTGGGAGACCTGTTCCGACCCCTCTGAAAGGGTAGTTCGATCCCCAAAGGGGTCCCGATCCCCAGGTTGAGAACCACTGCACTAGACTATGGTTCTACATTATTAATGGGCCAGTGTTATAGTGTACCTCTAGACACCTTTAATACTTCATAGTCACTGCACTGCTGTTGGTCATGTGACAGGAAACATTATGATGGAACATCCACAGCAGCAGCTTAGGGGTTAAATTTGTTCAAATTAAACAGGTGTGTTTAAAAACAAGAGTTCAGATTTGAACCAAACTAACAGACATTCTATCAAACCTTGTGATTATATTCTGATCATTGTCCAGAAGTGTTCAAAGGTGTTGGAAGGTGTTTAAATTGAACCAAACATCCTGCTGTTTGAAGAAAAAAGTTTGAAACTGAACCATACTAGCCCCTGCTTGAATTGTCTAGAACAGTGATGGCCAACCTATGACACATGTGTCACAGGTGACACACCAAGCCCTTTTGGGTGACACACATGGTCATCCTGGCACCTGGGCGTGTAGTGCTTGCTTGTTCTTGAAGTGTACGAAATACCAACTTTCAATGGAAGATTTAGCAAATGTAAAGAATTATTTGTTTTTGCTTTTAATAAAATACATATATCAAAAAATAACTTTTTTACTAGAGCTACAAATATCACAAAATTATGGATATTCCTAGATGTGACACAGCACCTGAATTAAGCTAGGTTTTCTTGCAGATTTTGACACACCGAGCTCAAAAGGTTTGCCATCACTAGTCTAGAAGTTCAAAGTCAAACAAATACAAAAAGAGGTCATACACATCTCTAATCAGAGCTCAAGAAGTATGGCATGTTTACATTTTAAAGATGGTTCCACTTGAGTCTTCTCAACTTAATATCATATGAGAATTTTGTTTTTGTTCTGGACATACTTCTCCTACAGAATCCTTTTAACATTCCCTTTGTAAAAAAAACCCTGATAACTTGCCCATCTAAGGAGCAAGATACCCTGACCAATGACACACAAATTGTATATATTATGCAGAAGGGTAATGAGATGTGATAATGTTCTTATCTTTCGTAACATGAGGAACAATTCTGAAGAAATTATTAAGCAATGTGAACAGTCTGCTTTATTTTATTTTGTTCATTTTGTTTAGTTTCAAAAGTGCTTGTGAAGGACATATAATGTCCCACCCCATTACGAGGGTTTTTTTTCCCCAGGGTTATTTGCAAGTGCTGCTGTAATCCATTTACAGCAAAAAAAAAAAAAAAACCTGAATAAGAAATGTAAAAATCTTGGGACTCTGTCAGGCAACATTGCCCTAGCA